>JAKFHU010002088.1:32545000-42545000 GCA_023783475.1 Daubentonia madagascariensis | reverse complement strand
GAGAAAAGCCACTTCAAGAGTGTGCACTTACAGCTTACTGTTTACCTATACACTCATAAGATCAAAACCCCTGGTCTTACTGTTTTTGTTAACAAGGAGCAGTAAAAGTCTTCCCACATACTGAGTTTTGGTTTCCATTTTACAATCTGAGATGACAGACGGCACAAAAATGATGAGAAAACTGTGGGGAGGCTTCCAGAAGATTGATTCTCTCATCAGCTGATTCTTTTCTAGTTAGTCTTTTATTGACTACAAAGGTATAGCCAATGCAGAAAAGGAAAACCAGACTGCCCTGTTTAATCCTGAGGGCATTGGCAAAAGGTGATCACTTTTTGAGAAAACAGAGGCCTACAAGGAAATCAGCACACTGTATGAGCCGTTAAGCTGATTTAAACACACAAGGGATGCCTGGGGTTGAGCACAAGATCTCTGAGGTGTGTGATGAGAATGAAACCATTGCACAGACTAATATTACTGAGCTTTAGTAGCAGGTGGTACAGTTGATCAGTCAGGAACCTGTCATTTGGAGAATAGGCCAATATATCTGAGAGACATGAAAAATCCTTCATTTTTTTCCTCCTTCTCACCAAGAGTAAAAATATTGCAATTTTGAACTTTTTGACAATTATCAGCTAGAAGTTATCACAATTTAGGCACCTAGAAGAAGTGAGTTAAACCAAAACATAACTAAATTTTCTGATGTTTGTTTAAAATTGCAAAGTACAACTCTAACTGGCTGGACCAGATATTTAGTTGTGACTTAAGTCCAGTTGGAAGGAAACTTTTACATGCTGTCAGTACAACTGCAACCCAGACAACCCAGAAAAATCCACGTGGAATTTTCTTAGCTAGAGAGAGAAGTAAACGTTCACATTTCCCTTTTTGTTTTGCTGATTTTGTGGTTTGGATGGTCTGTTTTCTTAATTAAACAATTTCAGAGAAAAGTCTTCAACGTGGCAATATCCACTTGCTGTTTAGAGTCTTAGAGTGAGGGTAGGTGTTAGAGTGTGTTATTACCTTATACTTGTAATGGCCATAATCCTATCATCTCCATTTGCTGATTCCTACAGACAATTCAGCACTAATCTAAGACTGAAGAGACAAATTAAGTAAAACATGCTATATCAAATACTATATTTTTTACAGGGTATTTTCACTACAACTAATTTAGCACCCTGAAAATTTAGAGTTATAATGTAAGCTAATAAGGATGTCATTAAAATATTTTATTAAAACTAAACTACCATCAATTTCAAGATGCACCTAATTTCAAACATAATGTCCTGAACTGAGAAAATACTCAGTTTGATTTGGCTTTTATTTATTAAACAATGAGCTAAACATAAAAATCCTAAACATTGCACTCTTCTCTTCAAGTATTTAAAGTGCTTTTAATTTTGAAAATGATTTTTATTGAGCGTTTTTTGATGGTGCATATCATTAATGATTATGCACCAATAGTTTTCTTAATCATTCTTTTTACTATATCGACATTTTATCCTTCTCTAAGAACAAGTTTCATAGAATATATTTGTGAAATTATTTACTTTCCCTCAAGTTTATTGCCAAAATTAAAACCAATATTACTAAAGAACTTAAGAACTCAAGATAGTTTTCTACTAATGGTGCAATTACATCTAATGTCTATGCCCCAAGCATAAGTTTTAGAGTCCTGATGAACTTTGCTGAACATCTTTTTCTAGGCAATCCAATATATAAATTAAACTCCACATTGTAATAGCCAATATTTTTTGAGTATCCAGCAGATGACCTGTAAATTCCTCAGTTCTGGGAGACTATGTGATAAGTTTGCTTCATTGACTCATCTATTTTCCTGTTTACTAGAATCCTATCAACAATAGAGCCCAGAAATAATATACCAAAAAATACCAAAAAGAAATATATGCCCGAAATATATACCAGCAATAACTTTGTGGGGGAAAAATTCTACTTAGAATCTTAACCTATTAAGTTTTACACATTTTTAAAAACAGATTTGCAATATATTGCCTTTTCATTATGTCTCCCAGCTTTTCCTTTTGAACTTTGACATAATACACTAATGCTTTATGTGCATGAGTTCAAATCATGAAATTATCTTCTCTGACTACAATCCCCTGTCCTTATGCCCATGTCACCACTTTATACCTACTGATTTCATTTTGTCCATTGACATCTGCTTATTGTAAAAGTTAATCAATTCCCTTTGGCCCTCATTAATCTCCCTACCTCTGGTTAGCCATCACCAAGATATGTTCTTCATCATGCTAGAGATGACGTCTCCAGGCTTTTTTGATTGTCAGAAAATGGCCAAGCAGCACACACACATACACCAGAATGATACAACCACATTCACTGGAGCAAACTCAGGGAGGTAAGATCAGTGGCAGTGCTCAAGTTCAGTGGCCCCCTTACACACTGTAGTAGAGCACAGAAACCTGTCAGGACCAGACCTCAGACACCTGGTGAGGATCACAGACCCCTGGGCTGTGGAACCTTTAAACTGCAAGATCAGAGAAGCACCAGCCCCCACAGGCATGATGAGGAGCCAGATTACAGTAAAAATATGTTGAGCTAGATATTGACTCCAACCTTATCTTTGCAGTGCCAGCCTCTCCCCTGACACAATCATTGGGCCAGAGAACAGACACGCAGTTGAAGTTGTATTATATGGTAACCACAGTGTATCAGCCTTCACAAGTGAGGAAACCATAGTCCCTTCATTGGTGGGGTAATGACCCTGGGGTCCAAGCCTTGTAATGGAAATTTCATTACCTAGAAAGTACACTGTATGAGCCTTCATGGCTGTGGAAGCACCAGCTCCTTCCCTGGCACGATGTGTGGCTGGGATCCCAGCCTTGTCGTTGACCAGAATCAGTAGCCTGAAGCATTAGATCGTAACTGGTTTCCAAGGCATTTTGTAGGAAGCCAATGACTTCTCTGGGTGGCCAGTCTGCAGGAGTTGTCTTGAGAGTTTAACACTTACCTCTTAGGGATTAAAAATCAAAATGAAATAAAAATTCTAATAGTTCATTTTCACATCCCAATATTTTGTCACATTCTTTGGGTTTCACATTTTCTTCAACCCTGGGTAAATGGTACCACCTGCCTTCTAAGTTCCTGTTCCCTCTCTGCCAGGCATTGCTGTGAAATTCACTAAACTGCATCCACTTACTCCAATATCAGTTGGCTACCTAACCGCTCTTTTTAGGAACACTCATTTAATTTCTATGCTATTTTCTAAAACATCAATTACAAACTTTTTTTCTCTTGGGAGGTTCTAAATTTCTCTCAATATTCTCTTTCTCAGGAGAAACTTTGCCACTGTAATTACAGAATCTTACAGAATTAACATCTTCAGAGTTTCTATTCCAAACTAAAACTGTTTCTCCATATTCATTTTTTCTTTTACCTGTTTTATTCTTTCTCTATTGGAGAACACGGTCCTTTTCTCCTCTAGCTCTATATTTATGTTTCAATTTCCCACTTATACATTTCTCCTCCAGCCATAAATATGTTCTAGTAAATCAAAATATAATGTAATAAAATAAGTAAATAAGTAAAATTGGTCCTCCAGCCATCTTTGTTCCATATCATTCATTTAATTGCAAACTTCTCAAAAGAAAAGTCTTTCTGTCTGCCTTGATTTTTTTTTCTTTTTTACCCATTAACTCATTCCTTAATTCTTATTAACCAGGGTTCTACCACTGAAAATGCTCTCTCTGAGATCTACAATATCAGCAGTTACTAATGAGGGTGAAATCTGTTAAGAGCTTCACAAATATGAGGGGTCATTCTTATTAAATGTACTCAAATCTTCAATCTTCTTTCTGCCTCTGAATTCTCCTGGTTTATTAGCTGAACCTCAGATCAGAACAATTCCTCCATTTAAAAAAAATCTTTTTATCTCCTATCTCATCATATTTAGACTGACCCATACTGAGTAAAGATATTGAGAGAATTAACAAGGGTATAAGAAAATTAAAGTGATGAAGCCAATGTATTCAATTGCAATAGCATAAAAATTACATGTACACATTTACATATTTAGTCTCCTTTGCCTCTTGTACATTATGTGCTTATTATGAGATATATGGATCTGTCAAAAGAAAATTTTATTTTTATATATATATGTTTTTTAAACTATACCTTTAAAAAATATGCTTTGCCAACTGCGTGCTTGCATTGCTTTGCATTAGGATTAGTTAATTCTTTATAGTGTTTTTTTAGATGTTTTATGGAATAAAGTCTTTAAATGATTCCTTTCTGACACTGTGGCAGTTTTTGCTTTCAGCTATGCATATATTACATATGACATACATATTTAATGTAAATACCTCACACATAGATTTTAAAAAGTATGATTGTACAATTTACCACTTACCTTTGAAGGGTGAGGGTTAAGAGGCATTTTATTTTTTAAAAAAATTACTTGGATTAAAGATAAACGTATCTTCTCACTGCCAAACTAAATGTAATTGTAAAGAAGGAAATTCCTAGCAAATGTAGACACACACAATGGAATTGATATATAAAATAATAAAATAATAGCCTTGTTTATCTACAGTAACAAAAGATATATTTCAATATTCCCTTTGCCGGATAGGAAAAAAAAATAAGTAGCAGGGGAGAGATTTTATTTATCAGTCTTAAAAGATAGAAAGTAAAATTCTGTGTAAGAATACATAAATTGTAAATGACATTTAACAGATATCACATGTGAAAGTGCCTTCAATGCACTATTTCCAATTTGCTTAGACAACTTAAAGTAAAACATCAAGATAAGTGCCCATAACTTGCCCCAGGATGGCCAAGCTTTAAAGAGAAACAGTATTTTCTGATTTAACTTATTACTATTGATTCACAAGGGAGAAGTTGCGTTCAAATATGTATTTTCGAAATAACACATCAAACTCTAAAAACATCAAAATACATCTAAACAGTGTTTAAACAAAGAAAGAAAAATGGGAATACAAGTATCATAATTCACACACAAACATATCTACTCCAGCTCGCAGTAGCAGCCTGAGAGAAGAATAATTTGCTTCTTTTAATATACACTTGTTAAAAATCCAGTTAGAGTCAATCTTGAGAAAAAAGGACCTGTCCAGCATTTGTTTTTATACTCTATTCAGGGTCTTTTTCTGTCTCCTTCCAAGTTGTCACCTTTTCATTTAAAGAGCCCAATCACCTAGCGTATCACATGAGGATAATTTTGAGGTTGTCTCATTCAATCTCTCGTTTCCCGCCCTGCCTTAGTGCAGCTGGCATTAGACCATAGGTGCGTGCCAGGAAGACTGCCAGCTGGGAGGACGCTGCTGTACAGCTCACAAGGGGGTTTTCAATAGAGCCCTCATTTTCAACAGTTACACTAGCATTGGTAAGCAGGTGGCTCAAAGAAGTCCAAGTTCTTACTTGTATTTGTACATCTTTTCAGAAATCTGGGATATACACCAGATTCTAGTTTAGCCTCCATAGTATGAAACCAAGTGAAATTTGGGACATTCTTTGAATAATTCACTGTATGAAGCTGCAAATCTAGACTATTAACAAGCTCTGCAATATTATGATCTTTTTTTTTTAATTTTTTTTTTATATTTGAGAATATTATGGGGGTACAACACTTTGGTTATATATATTGCCCATGCACTGCACGTGTCAGAGCTAAAATCGTGGTCATCTCCCAAACTGTGCTCCCCAAACCATTCAGTGAGAGTTTTTCCCAGCCCCTCCACCCCCCTCCCTCCTGCCCGCCCCCTGATGAATATTATTGCCCTGTGTGATATAAGTGTTCATCAGTTAGTACCAGTTTGATGGTGAGTACCAGTGGTGCTTGTTTTTCCAATCCTGTGACACTTCGCTTCAAAGAATGGGTTCTAGCTCCAACCAGGATAATACCAGATGTGTTAATTCACTATTGTTCCTTATTGCTGAGTAATACTCCATGGTATACATATACCACATTTTATTGATCCACTCGTGTATTGACGGGCACCTGGGTTGTTTCCACAACTTTGCAATTGTGAATTGTGCTGCTATGAACATTCGAGAGCAGATGTCTTTATTATAAAATGTCTTTTTTTCTTTTGGATAAATACCCAGTAGTGGGATTGCTGGGTCAAATGGTAATTCTATTTTTAATTCTTTGAGATATCTCCATATTCTTTTCCATAGAGGTTGTACTAATTTGCAGTCCCACCAGCAGTGTATGAGTGTTCCTATCTGTCCACATCCCTGCCAACATTTGTTGTTTGGGGATTTTTTGATATGAGCCAATCTCACTGGAGTTAAGTGATATCTCATTGTGGTTTTGATTTGCATTTCCCTGATGATTAGAGAAGTTGAGCAATTTTTTACATGTTTGTTGGCCATTATTCTGTCTTCTTTGGAAAAGTTTCTGTTCATGTCCTTTGCCCATTTTTTAATAGGGTTGTTTGATTTTTTCTTGTTGATTTTCCTAAGTTCTGTATAGATTCTGGTTATCAGCCCTTTACCAGAAGTGTAGCATGCAAATATTTTCTCCCATTCTGTAGGTTGTCTGTTCACTCTAGTGATAGTTTCCTTGGCTGTGCAGAAGCTTTTTAATTTGATCAGGTCCCATGCATTTATTTTGGTTGCTGCTGTGATTGCTTTGGGGGTTTTCTTCATAAATTCTTTGCCTAGGCCAATGTCCATAAGAGTTTTTCCAATGTTTTCTTTGAGAATTCTTATGGTTTCATGTCTAAGGTTTAGATCTGTTATCCATTGTGAGTTGATTTTTGTGAGAGGTGAGAGGTGTGGGTCCACTTTCAGTCTTCTACATATGGCCATCCAGTTTTCCCAGCACCATTTGTTGAATAGGGAATCTTTTCCCCAGTGTACGTTTTTTTGGAATTTGTCAAAGATCAGGTGACTGTATGAGGTTGGTTTTATATTTGGGTTCTCAGTCCTGTTCCATTGGTCTACGTCTCTGTTCTTGTGCCAATACCATGCAGTTTTGGTTACTATAGCCTTGTAGTATAGTTTGAAGTCTGGTAGATAGATGCCTCCCAATTTGTTTTTTTTGCTTAAGATTGCTTTGGCTAGACGGGGTCTTCTCTGGTTCCACACGAAGCGTATAATTATTTTTTCTAGATTGGCCCAAAATGATGTTGGTATTTTGATAGGGACTGCGTTGATTCTGTAAATCACTTTAGGTAGCAAAGCCATTTTTACTATGTTGACTCTGCCTATCCAAGAGCATGGTAGGGTTTTCCATCTATTTACCTCCTCTGCTATTTCTTTTCTCAGTGTTTTGTAATTCTCTCTATATAGGTCTTTGACATCCTTAGTTAGATATGTTCCTAAATATTTAATTTTCTTTGGTGCTATTGTGAAAGGTATTGCATCTTTAATTTGTTTCTCAGCTTGATTGTTATTAGCATATATGAAGGCTATGGATTTGTGTGTATTAATTTTGTATCCTGAGACTTTGCTGAATTCATTTATCAATTCCAGTAGTCTCTTGGTTGAATCTTTGGGGTTTTCTACGTATAATATCATATCGTCTGCGAATAGTGAAAGTTTGACCTCTTCTACCCCCATCTGGACGCCCCTGATTCCTCTGTCTTGTCTAATTGCTGTGGCCAGGACTTCCAGCACTATGTTGAAAAGAAGTAGAGATAGTGGGCACCCTTGTCTGGTGCCAGTTTTAAGGGGGAATGCCTTCAATTTTTCCCCATTCAGTATGATATTGGCTGTGGGTTTATCGTATATGGCTTTAATAGTTTCGAGGTATGAGCCATCTATGCCTATATTGTTAAGAGTTCTTATCATAAAAAGGTACTGGATTTTGTCAAAAGCCTTTTCTGCATCTATTGAAAGGATCATATAATCTTTTTTCTTGCTTTTATTTATATGGTGAATTACATTTATAGATTTGCATATGTTGAACCATTCCTGCATCTCGAGAATGAAACCCACCTGATTGTGATGAATTATTTTTTTGATGTACATTTGAATTCGGTTTGCAAGGATTTTATTGAGAATTTTTGCATCTATATTCATAAGGGATATTGGTCTGTAGTTTTCTTTTTTTGTTGTGTCCTTTCCTGGCTTTGGTATCAAGGTGATATTGGCTTCGTAGAATGAGTTTGGGAGGACTCCATCCTTCTGGATATTTTCAAATAATTTCTGCAGTGTAGGCACCAGTTCTTCTTTGTAGGCTTGGTAGAATTCAGGTGTGAACCCATCTGGTCCAGGAGTTTTTTTTGTGGGAAGATTTTTTATTACTGCTTCGATTTCGGTGCTTGATATTGGTCTGTTTAGAAATTCTCTTTCTTCCTGGTTGAGCCTAGGGAGGTAGTGTGTTTCTAAGAATTTGTCCATTTCCTCCACGTTTTCGTGTTTGTGGGCATAGAGGTTTTTGTAGTATTCGAAGATGATGTTTTGTATTTCCATGGTATCAGTTGTGACTTCTCCTTTCTCATTTCTAATTGAGCTTATTAGAGTCCTTTCCTTTCTGCTTCTGGTCAACCTGGCAAGTGGCCTGTCTATTTTGTTATCTTTCAAAGAACCAACTTTTCATTTTATTAATCTTCTGTATTGTTCTTTTGTTCTCGATTTCATTTAATTCTGCTCTGATCTTGGTTATTTCTTTTCTTCTGCTGGCTTTAGGATTGCTTTGCTCTTCCTTTTCCATTTCTTTAAGATGATTCATTAGTTTACTGATTTGTGACCTTTCTGTCTTTTGGATGTGAGCATTTAAGGCGATAAGTTATTATGATCTTTTTTATTTCTAAATGGACTACTTCTTACCTACTTACATCTGAGCTGACTGGATGTATTTTTTTGCAGAATGATGTTTACATTATATTTATAAGAAGAGATATGAGCTCATTAAAAATATTTCAGCAATATAAAGAGTTTGAATAACATTTAAGAACACTCTAAATCAAAACATATACTTAGCCAAGAAGTTTAAATATAATAAAGATAGAAAAAAGTACCAGGCAATATGAACAAAAAAATTTAATGTAGCTATCTTAATACCTGATTAAATCAAACTTAAGGCAAAACAATATAAGGAAAGGAAAAAGAGATGCTATGTCTGCAAAAAGAACAACAAAAGGAATATTTAGCATCATGAACATTCTAATAGATATCGAGTTAACTATGTAGCTCCATAATACATTAAACAACTTAAAGAACTACAAAAAGAAACTGCTGTAGTTGGAGATTTTAACATATTCCACACAGATACAAAAAAAGTAATCTGACGAAACTATAGCTTAGATGGCAAAGGTCTGAAAAAAAATTAATAAGCTTGAGTTAATAGATTATATATATATAACTCTGCACCCACAAAGAATACATATTGATTTTGAGCATATATAGAATATTAACATAGATCATATATGTCTATTAAATAGATCATATATATCTAGTCATGAAGGCAGCAGTAATGAATCCCAAAGGTCAATATGATGCGTTTGTTCTCTGTCCACAGTACAATAAAACTAGTAACAGAAAGATAATTTTAATTTCTTGTATATTTGGAAATTAAATTACATACTATTAATCAATCCTTGGGCTCAAAAGAAAATGATAAAAGTCATCACGAAATATTTTAGAACATAATCACAATAAAAGCAATGCCTATCAAAATATGTGAAACAAAGTTGAAGCGGTACTTAGAGGGAAATTTATAGTTTAAATGTGTATACTTGGAATAAGGATAATTAAATATAAACAAACTAAACATTTGATGAAAGAGGTTGTAAAATAGCAATGCCAAAAGAAATAAAAATAAATAAATAATAAAGATAAAGAAAGAAATAACCAAAATTGACAATAAAAATAGAGACAATGAACAAAAATAGAGCTATTCTTTGAAAAGATTAGTAAAGAAGAACTGATCAGGAAAAAAAGAGGAAAGATGTAAATAAACAAAATGTAGCACAGAAAGGGAAAATAATTAAGACACAAAAGGGGTTTTTATAAAATTAAAGTATTAGGACAACTACATTAAAAAATTTGAAAACCTGTGGAAAATGGATATATACTTAGAAAAACATAAAATGTCAAAATTGACAAAAGGTTAAATAAATCACTGACTATTTATTTAGACTACTATATTACACAAATTTACACAATATTATGCAAATATTACACAAATTTAAATGTTAGCCAATACTTCCCTTTCTCCAAAAATCTATGTCTAAATGATTTTACATATCAATCCTTTCAATGAATAGCTAATTTGTCTCATACAAGTTTCTTTTTTTAAGAAAATGAAAAAGGGACCAAAAAGTAACCAGCTCACTCATGGGGCTACCGTAATGCTAAGACAACCCTAATGCAAATGAGCAAAATCATGAGGTCATTACACTTATAAACATGTAGGCAAACTTCTAAAGAAAATATTAGCTAACTAAAAATCTAAGCAAATATGTCATGATCAAGCACAGTATATTCCAGAAATGCAAGGATGTTTCAACATCCAAAATATATCAGAAAATTTTACCACATTATTAGTAAGAAAATATGCTTTTCTCAAATGATTTTAAAAACCTTTAGCAAACTAGAACGAGCAGGAAATTTCCTTTAGGAGTCGATAGACGTATGTGTTAGTTATATTTTACTGCATAACATAGTGCCCCAAAACTTGACAGCTTAAAACAACTAACATTTGCTGCCTCATAGTTTTGTGAATCAGAAATGTGAATGAAGATTAGCTGGGTGGTTCTGCATCAGAATCTCCACAAGGCTGCTGTCAAGATGTTGGCCAGAGCTACAAGCATCTCAAAGTTCCCCTAAGGGAGATCCCACTTTCAAACTCACTCACTTGGACATCAACAGGCTTCAGAAGAACTGCTTCCAAGTTCATTCACATAACCCTTGACTGCCCACAGAAGATCTATTTCCAAGCTCTGTCACATGGGCCTCTCCACAGGGCTGCCTCATGACAACATGACAGCTAACCTTCCCCAGAACAAACGAGAGAGGCACTCAAGATAAAAGCAACAGTCTTTTTTTATAACTAATCTTGGAAATGATATCCCATCACTTCTGCCATATTCTATTTGTTAGAAGTGAGTAAACCAGCTCACTCATCATTCAAGAGAAGTACAGAAGGGCATAAATACCAGAAGTCATGGATTACTGGGGGTCATCCTGGAGGCTATCTACCAAAATGGGATATGACAAAACCTACTCCAATGGAGAAGGCTTAACGGGGAAACTGGAAAATGGATGGATTCAATGGGTCAGGAATAGGACAAAGATGTCTATTGTCTTTATACACATCAATTTTAATGATTGATATATTCTAGTGGTCTGTGCCAATGTTAAAATAAAATAAAAAGTAATAAGTGTAGGAATTAGGATAGAATATATAAACTATCAAGACGTAACATCTACCTTTAAAAAATCAATATAAAAAGTTCAACAAATTTACCAACTGAAAAAAATCAACCTACAAAATTAAAAGCATTTTAAATTTAGCAATAATCCAATAAAATATGACTTAAAAATAAGATACTATTCATAATAGCAATATAAGCCATAAAATAACTAAAAATTAGTCAAAGCAAGAATAAAAATTCTCTCTTTAGAGGAAACAATAACATAATAAAGGACTATATTTGTTAGCTCAGGTATAATGGCAAAATACCATAGACTAGGTGGCTTAAACAACAGACATTTATTTCTCACAATTCCAGACGCTGGGAGTTCCAAGATCAAGGTGCCAGCAAATTCAATTCCTAGAGAGGGCAAACCATCTGGGCCTCCAGTTTTCTTCATGAGATTATATTTAGCTACAGAATGAATGTCTTTAATAGATATAGTACTACTTATGTTATTTCTTTCTTCTTGGATAAACTTTAATAGGTTGTTTTATTCAAGGACTTTTTCCGTTTCATCTGAGTTGTCAAATGTATTGGCAGAATGTTCTTCATAAATTTTCTTATTATTTTTAATATTTGTAGTGATGTCACCTCTCTAATTACTGATGTTGGTGACCTGTGTCCTCTCTTTTTTCTTATTCATTCAGTTCATTCAGAAGTTTACAATTTTATTGATCTTCTCAAAGAACTAGATTCTGCTTTTATCTATTACTTTTTTTTCTATTTCATTGACTTCCATTCTGATATTTGTTTTTTCCTTTCTTCTTACTTATATTTAATTTTTCATTCTTTTTCTAGTTACTGGAAACTGAGGTAATTAATTTGAGACTTTTCCTTTTTTTCTTATATAGACATTCAGTGCTATAAATTATCTCCTAAATACTACTTTAGCACTGTCATACAAAAGACCTCCAGCATGGCTAAATAGTAAAAAGGAAAGCTTTATTGGCAACATCAGTTTACATATCAAGAAAAGACAGTCTCTGGAGTATACCAAAGGTGCTCCCTCTTTGAAGAGGGAAAGAGAAGTTTGGTTTTTATGCCTCATAAGGTCTGTATTAGACAATAGAGTCATATACATTCAGCAGGTTTGGGAAAAAAGCTATATATATTTATGAGAGAAGTTGAACACATGTGAAATGGGTAAACACATGTAATATTCATCACATGTTCATTTTGGGGTGGGGTTTTAGTATTAACATGAGGTGAAATTTGGCTCTTTACATCAAAAGGTGAACTATAGGACAGAAAGACAGTTTGCAAGCAGTCTGTATAAGCTGGATGAAACTGGCTTGAGGTCTACTCTTGCTTATCAGGAAAGAATGTAAGGCTGGTCCTCTGTCCAGACAGAGTGGCAGTGTTCTGCATTGTAAATCAGAGTTAGGAAGGGTCTGACAATTTGCTTGATGGCTCCTGTTGTTAGGGAGTTTAGCAAGAGTGTGGTTTTCATTATAGACACAGGAATTTGGGGAGTTGCTATGCCAGCTGAGCCCTAAACCCCGACCCATAGGTAATTTTTGTTTACTTAACCTTAGGGTGCATCTTAGTTGATAAAGGGACATCTATTTTGGTCTCTCAGGTCACAGCACCATCCCACAAATTTTGATATGTTTTGATTTTCATTCAGCCCAAAATTCCTTCTAATTTCTCATTTGATTTATTCTTTGGTCAATAGTTATTTATAAGTATGTTCTTTAGTTTCCAAATGTTTGGTTATTTTCCAGATATACCTTTCTGTTATTGATTTCCAAATTAATTCCACTGTAGTCAGAGAACATATATTCTATGACTTAAATCTTTGCATAATGATTGAGACTTCCTTTATGGCTCAGAATATAGTCAATCTTTGTAAATGTTACATGTATTTTTAAATGGATGTGTATTTTATAGACACAGATTATAGTGTCTATAATTATAAATTACTTCAAGTTGTTTGGTAGCATTCTTCAAATATTCTGTACACTTCCTGAGTTTCTGTCTACTCCTTCCATCAGTTTGGGAGAGAGATGATGAAATCTCCAACTATAATTTTAATTTATTTCTCCAAGCAATTTTCTCAGTTTTTGCTTAATATGTTTTAGGATTTTGCTATTTTATGGGTACATGTTTATGATTGTTATGTCTTCTTGATAAATTTACTCTTTTGTCATTATGAAATGACTTTTTTTAAGTCTCTGGTGATATTTTTTCACTCTAAAATCTAGTTTGTCTGGTACTAATATAGACACTTTGATCTCTTTTGATAAATATTTGTACAATATGTCTTTTTCATCCTTTTACTTTCAGTTTATTTGTGTACTTGTATTTTAAGTTCATTTCTTGTAGGCAGCAAAAAGTGTTGCATGTTTGTCCAATTTGACAATTTCAGTTTTTTTTTAATTGAAAAAATATTGTATATTTATCATGTATAATATTTTGTTTTGAAATATATACATACATTATGGAATGGCTAAATTGAGCTAATTAACAGAGATATATTACCTTAAATATTTATTCTTTTTGTGGTAAAAACACTTAAAATCTACTCTTTTAGCAATTTTCAAGAATACAATACATTGTTATTAACTATAGTCACCATATTGCACAATAGATCTCTTGAACTTATTCCTCCTAACTTAAATTTTATATCCTTTGACCAACATCTCCCCAACTCCCCACCCCAGTGCTTGGTAACCACCATTCTATTTTGTACTTCTATGAGTTCAACTTTTTAAAATTCCACATATAGTAAGTCTCTGTCTTTTAATTGGCATATTTAGGCCACTTATATTTAATGTAACTTATTAATATGGTTAGATTTAAATCAAACATCTTGCTATTTGTTTTTCACTTGTCATATTCTGTGCTTCCTTTTTTCTGTTTTTGCTGCCTTCTGACAACTGGATGTGATCACTTGAAAGAAGTATAACGAAAGTAGACTTATGACGTGAAATTTTTATTAAGTATCTAAGTGGAGAATTCCAGTAGGAAATTGAATATGAGTGTGAAGTTCAGAATGATGGTCTAGAGCAAAAATAATAATTTGGAATTAATCTGCATGTTTGTGGTATTTAAAGCTTTGACAGTGGATGTGATCACTTGGAAAGGTAGTATGTAGGATAAAGATAAAATGTTCAAGGAAAAGTTCTATAGTACTTCACAATTTAAAAGGAGGGAGTTAAGAAGGAACCTGCAATTGGTACCAGTAAGAAATCACAAGAAAGGTATAAAGAAAACTGTATTTGTTGTGTTGGAACCTAAGGGAAGACAGACTTTAAAGTAAAATAAGGGAATTAATTGTTTAAAATGTTTCTTTAAGTCAATGAGGATGAAGCCTGAAAAGTGACTCATAGATATAGCAATGAGAAAGTCTTTTATGACTTCAATAAGAGCATTTTGGTACAATGGTGGGGGCAAGATCAGATTTGAGTAGGTACAAAAGGAAATGAGAGAACAAATATTGGAGATAATGAGTTTAGATAATTTTGTTCAGGCAGTTCTCTTGTAAAGGGGCTTATTTAAGATCAACAAAATAACAGCTTATTTGTTGGATAATGGAAATGATTAGTAAAGAGAAAAAACTGTCAGAAAATAGGAATGTTTCATTGTTCAACTTATTTTATGATGCCAGCCTAACCCAAATACCAAACCTAAGAAAAATATTATAAAAAAAGAAAATTACAGAATATCTCTCATGAACTAAAAGTTCTGGAACTAAAAGTTAAAAAAATATCAAATAGAATCCAAAAATATAGAAAAATTGATAATTTATCATGAGCAAATATCTTTTATACCTGAAATACAAGCTTAGTTTAACATGCAAAATTTTGTCAATGTAATTTACTATATTGATTGAAAAAAGGAGAAAAATAACAAAATTTTACAAAATACAATATCCTTTCATGATAAAAACTGTCATCAAAATAAGAATAGTTAGAAATTTTCTCAAAATGAGGAAGGGTTCTATGGAAAATATCACACTTTTTTATTATTTCAGAATACTATAGAGGTACAAACACTTTGGTTATGTGATTTGTTTTTGTGGAGTTCGAGTCAAAGTTATATGTGTGCCCATCACCAAGATAGCATGCATTTTACCCATTAGGTGTGAATTTATCCATCCCCTCCTTCCCCCCACCTGCTTGGTTTCTGTTGAGTTTTACTACCATATGTGCACAGGGGTGTTGATCAATTAGTTCAAATTTAATGGTGAGTACACATGGTATTTGCTTTTCCATTCTTGTGATACTTCACTTAGAATAATGGTCTCCAGTTCCATTCAGGTTGTTACAAAAGGTATTAGTTCACCCATTTTTATGGCTGAGTAGTACTCCATAGTATACATATACCACACTTTATTAATCCCCTCATGTATTGATTGGAATAAAATTATAAATCAACTCCAACAGAAATACCTATCTACACACAAAGTCCTGGGAAATAAACAACCTACTGCTGAATGATAGCTGGGTCAAGGAGGAAATTATGATGAAAATCAATAGATTCATCAAACTAAATGATAAAGGGGACACAAGTTATCAAAATCTGTGGGATACAGCTAAAGCAATCTTGAGGAAAATTCATAGCACTAAATGTCTACTTCCAAAAGACAGAAAGATCACAAATCAACAATTTAATGAATCATCTCAAGGAACTGGAAAAAGAAGAGCAAACCAATTGCAAACCCAGCATAAGAAAAGAAATAACCAGGATCAGAGCAGAGCTAAATGAAATTGATAACAAAAGAATTATACAGATTAATGAAACAAAAAGTTGGTTCTTTGAAAAGATAAACAAAATTGATAGGACTCTTGCTAGATTAACTGGAAGCAGAAAAGAAAGGACTCTAATAAGTTCAATCAGAAATGAAAAAGGAGAAATCACTGATACCACAGAAATACAAAATATCATCCTGGAATACTATAAAAATCTCTATGAACATAAACTTGAAAACGTGGAGGAAATGGACTAATTCTCGGAAGCACACAGCCTCCCTAGGCTCTATCAGGAAGAAATAGAATTCCTAAACAAACCAATATCAAATATCAAAATTGAAGCAGCAATAAAAAAATCTTCCAACAAAAATAAGTCCCGGACTAGATGGTTTCACACCCAAATTTTATCAGACCTTCAAAGAAGAACTGGTACCTATACTGCAGAAATTATTCCAAAACATCGAGAAGGAAGGAGTCCTCCCCAACACATTTTACAAAGCCTACAATGCCTTGATATCAAAGCCAGGAAAGGACACAACAAAAAAAGAAAATTACAGACCAATATTCTTTATGAATATAGATGGAAAAATATCATACTTAATGGTGAAAAACTGAATTTTTTCCCCATAAGAGTGGGAACAAGGTGAAAATGATCACTTTCACCACTTCCATTTAATGTTTCAAAGAATATCCTGGTCATTGCAACACAACCAAAAAAAGAAATAATAGGCATAAATTTCTAAAATGAACAAGTAAAACTGTCCATATTAGTAGATGATATGATTTTCTAAATAGAAAATACAAGGAAATTCATAAAATAACTATTAGAAGTAATATATGAATTTATCAAGTTTGCATGATAAAAAATTAATTTAAAAAATTAATTTTATTCTCATATACTAGCCAAAAACTATTGAAATGAATTGTAAAATTCACATTTATAGTAGCACCAAAAATTATAAAATACTTAATAAAACATATTCAAGAATTCTACACTGAATATAACCAAGAAAATGCTGAAGGAAAGTAAAGAAGATATAAATAAATAAAAAGATATACCATGTTCCTGAATTTGAAAACTCAATATTGTTAAGATGGTAATTGGTCTATAGATTTATAGTAATCCCCCAAAAAAGCTCAAGTGTTTATTTCCTAGAATTTAACCAGCTGATTCTAAAATTTACATGGAAATGCAAAGGACCTAAAATAACAAAAGAAATTTTTTAAAAAATGAACAAAATATGAGAACTTACCCTACCAGATTTTGTCTTACTATAAAGCTAAAATAATCAAGACAATTTGGTATTTCCAAAAACAAAAATAAAAAAACAAACATAAAAATCAAAATGTAGATCAATAAAACAGAATAGTCCAGCTATAGACTTATGTAATTTTGTCAACTGATTGCTTACCAAGGTAACAAAGTAACTCAGTGGGGAAAAACAAAGCGTTTTCTACAAATTGTGCTGTGATAACTGGTTATCCAGTTATTGACCTCATAGCAAACATAAAATTAACTCAAAATGGATCAGAGACCTAAATAAGACCTAAAATAATAAAATATTAGGAAGAAAGCATGGGAGAAAATATTTGTGACTTTGGCAAAACTAAACTTCTCTTAAACAAAGCATCGCTTGAGACAAAAAAAGAAAAGTTAATAACTAGACCTCATCAATATAACAACCACCTTTGCTCTTTGAAAGATATCATTTTAAAAATGAAAATGCAAACCACAGGGTGGGAGAAAACATTCCAAATACATATATTAAACAAAAGTCTTGTATCTAGAGAATAGGAAGGATTCTTACAATGTAATAAGAACAAACAATCCAATAACAATTAACACAAAAGAATATATATGAATGCTCAATAAGTACATGAAAGTATATTCAACATTATTATTCAACAGAGAAATGAAAATCAAAACTATGGAAATACCATTACATATCCATCAAAATGGATCAAAGTAAAAAATCTTACCATACCAAGTGTTGGTGAGGATGTGGAGCAACTGGAACTCTCATGCTGTGCTGATAGGAATGTAAAATGGTATAATCACTTTGGCAAACAGCTTGACAGTTTCTTAACAAAGTTAAACATTTACCTACCGTATGACTCAGTCGCACAGCTTCTCAGTATTGACCACAGAGAACTGAAAACTTGTTTGTACAAAGAACTTTACATGAATGTTTACTGAAATTTTACTTGCAGTAGCCCCATACTGGAAATAACCCATATATTTATCAATAGATGAATAGACAAATTGGGGTGCACTTGTTAAATGGAACACTTCCTAGTCAATAACATAAAGTAACTAACTAATGTTATATGCAGCAATGCAGATGAATCTCAAAATTATCGATTTGAAGGAAAGAAGGCCAATAAATAGGACGTGCATTAATATATTATAAAATTCTAGAAAATGTGAACTCAGCTGTAACAGATAACAGATAACTAGTTGGTTGGGGATAGGGGTGTTGGAAGGGAAGGATCAGAAAGGAGCACAGGGAGACTTTGGGGGATGATGGAAATGTTTGTTATTTTGATAGTGGTAATGGTCTCACAGTTGCATAAATATATCAAAACTTCAAATCAGAAAATGGCGATCTGATAGAGTCCTACCACCGCACCGCTCCCAGGGAAGGAGGTGAAGAACGCCAGCGGCTGCCTGCGAGCACGGACCGCTCACTCCGAAAACAGCATTGCAAATTACAGAGAAACAACGCCGAACGCCCAGCCCAAGAAAACAGGTACAAAATTTTCACAAAGATCGGAGGGCGCACGGAGCACAATAGAGCCCAGAGCGCGGGAAGGATGCGCTCGCCACGTCGGTGCGGCGCGACCTGCCCCCCAAGCGGTTACGCACCTCCCCATACACGCAGTCAGGGACAAGCCCAGAGTTGGGGCAGGGCGATTGCACAAGACAACAGATGCTGTGGAGTTGGAGTAATCATGAAAGCCAAACACAACCCTCAGCTGCAGTGTACAGAGACCGTGCAGGGCTGGGGATCACGCTGGGCGGAGATTCATCCTGGGACAGTGTGCGGGAACCCGCAGGCCGGCACTGCCTCACTGGAAGTCAGCGGGACTGGGCCCAGGAGTTTAACGGGGAGCGGGACACGCCCTTAGAGGCCGCTAGCAACTGCCGCTGCGGCCAGTGGAGAAAAACTGCCCTCCCGGCACGATCGGAGCCCGGCTGTGCGCCAGGCTGGCGGCGGCCACCATCTTTACAGCCGCCCGCGGAGCTGTGAGCCGCGTCTCTAGCTCCGCCCCGGCCCGGCCCAGGCTCTTCTGCTGGGGCCAGAAAGGCTTTGCCTGTGGTGGCCAGGGACAGCTGCATCCGTGGGTTCCAGGTGGGACCAGATCCCGGAACTGTAGCGGCGGGACCTTTGGGTATTGGAAACAGTTTTCAGCTCGTCCATCTGGTTCTGCTACCCCGGCTCTGGCCTCCCACAAGTCTGCTACGTGCTAGTCCTAGTGCCCGCCCCTCAGGTCCCAGCCCTCCTGTACCCCAGAGATCGCTCATTTTGAAGGTTACTGGCTATAGTGACTCATTTGGTATAACTGCTGGTTCCCATGACAACCAAATACCTCAAGAGCCACAGGCTGAACCAGAGCAGCTCCCCATAATCCTGCCCACTTCAATAGGGAATATCGCGCCACCCAAGAGCGCTTCCAGCGGCCACTACTCCCCCCTCCCCATGGGAACATCCCCCCGGTGGAGACTGCTGGGGATAGAGACGGCCACCCGCCTCGCCTTGGGGTCTAGTGGTGGAAAAGGGGTGCACAATTGGAGATCCCCCTATCAACCAGTATCACGCGGAGACGCACATCAGAAGGGCAGACACACGTGGCTAGATAAGCAACCTCTGAGCTGTGTAGAATTTTCCCAATTCAGCTCTCACACTGCAGCCAAAAGAAATTGTGTTTCAACCTGCACCTCAGGAGGAGCAGGGTCAAAGTAACCCCTAGGAGCTACAAGGCTCTTCCCAAAACACAGGGCTTTCACATACCCCAACTGGGGAATCAGAGTCTGCCACGGACATAACAGAATACGTAGCTAATAGGGAGCAGAGGACTCATATCCTCAAGTACAATTCATTAGCTCAGAGCCCAAGCTGGGAGGTCATTCTCACCACACTTCACTGGGAAGAGGAGAAGACCACAGGTCAGAGTTAACTCAAGATCCACCAAACTTGCTAAAATACACCTAAGGCAATACAGGCCACTACTTCTCTCCCTGGCTTTGCCAAGGAACAATAATTGTGAGCCTGGTGACAGGGCCATAAACTAGCTCTAACACCCCCAGCTCTCGAACAAGAGGCCAGATGAGAAAAAACCAGCGAAAGAACTCAGGGAACATGAAAAATCAGAGTGAAAAGTCACCCCCAAAAGAAATTATCAGTTCCTCAGCAATGGATACCAACCCAAATGAAATGGGTAGAATGACAGAAGAGGAATTTTGTTTATGGATTATAAGAAAGCTCAATGAAATTCAAGAGAAAATTGAATCCCATCACAAAGAAACCACAAGAAAAATGCAAGAAATGAATGAAAAATTCTCCAAAGAAATAGAAATATTACGGAAAAATCAAATAGAAATCCTAGAAATGAAAGAAGCATTCAAGGATCTACAAAACACAGTGGAAAGCCTTAAGAATAGGCTGGACCATGCAGAGGAAAGAATTTCAGAGCTAGAAGACAGCTCCTATGTGCTAAATAAATCAGCCGAAGAGAAAGAACACAAAAACAAGAGGCAGGAAAAAAGCATACAAGAAATGTGGGATTATGTAAAGAGGCCAAACATAAGGATCATAGGTATCCCTGAGGGAGAGGAGGAAAATTTGCATGGGCTGGAAAATTTATTTGAAGGAATAATAGAGGAAAATTTCCATGGCTTAGCCAGAAATCTCGATATCCAAGTACAGGAAGCACACAGGACTCCTGGGAGAGTCAATGTGAAAAGGCATTCACCATGCCACATAATTATTAGACTGACCAAAGTAAACACAAAAGAGGCACTCCTCAGAGCTGTAAGACGAAAAGAACACGTAACCTACAAAGGGAAACCGATCAGATTAACTGCAGATTTCTCAGCTGAAACCTTACAAGCCAGAGGGAATGGGGAGACATCATCAATCTCCTAAAACAAAACAAAGGTCAACCCAGAATTCTGTATCCTACCAAACTCAGCTTCTTATATGAGGGAGAAATAAAGACATTTCCAGATAAGCAATCACTGATAGAATTTGCGAAATCCAGACCGGCCTTGCAAGAAATGCTTAGACCTGCATTATACACTAAACAGAGCAACAGACACCCACCTATGTAAAACTACGCAAAAGCTAAAACCCCAGAAACCAGATTCCACAATGACTCAAGAGGTAAAACAAAAGATACCACCCAACAGAATAATCAGAAATTTACCCCAAATATCAATTCTCTCAATAAATGTAAATGGCTTGAACTGCCCATTGAAGAGACATAGGCTGGCTGAATGGATTAAAAAATACAAGCCAAGTATCTGTTGTCTTCAGGAAACACACCTTACACACAAAGACGCATTCAGACTCAAGGTGAAAGGATGGAATACAATTTTCCAGGCTAATGGAAACCAAAAGAAATCGGGAGTAGCCATCCTCATTTCAGATGACATAAACTTTAAAGCAATAAAAGTAAAGAAGGACAAAAATGGACACTATATAGTGGTGAACGGAAAAATCTCACAAGAGGATTTAACAATCCTAAACATTTATGCACCCAACACAGGAGCACCCAGGTACATAAAGCAAATACTGCTAGATCTAGACAACATAATAAGCAGCAACGCCATAATAGCAGGGGACTTCAGCATCCCACTGACAGAACTGGACAGATCCTCCAAACAAAAAACAAATAGAGAAATAAAAGACCTAAACAGGACTCTAGAACATTTGGGCCTAACAGATATCTACAGAACACTCCACCCAAATAACACTGAATATACATTCTTCTCATCAGCTCATGGAACTTTCTCTAAAATTGACCACATCCTACGCCACAAAACAGATCTAAACAAATTCAAAAAAATAGAAATCATACCATGTATCTTTTCAGACCACAGCGGAATAAAATTAGAAATCAATTCCAACAGAAACTCACATCGTCCTCCAAAAATGTGGAAACTAAACAATCTGTTGCTGAAAGACTATTGGGTCAAGGAGGAGATTCAAATTGAAATCAAAAGATTCTTTGAACTAAACGATAATGGGGACACAAGTTATCAAAATCTGTGGGATACAGCAAAAGCAGTCCTGAGAGGAAAACTTATCACAGTAAATTCCCACATCCAAAAGACAGAAAGGTCACAAATCAGTAAACTAACGAATCATCTTAAGGAA
Source organism: Daubentonia madagascariensis (assembly GCA_023783475.1). Classification (NCBI taxonomy): domain Eukaryota; kingdom Metazoa; phylum Chordata; class Mammalia; order Primates; family Daubentoniidae; genus Daubentonia; species Daubentonia madagascariensis. Next base: position 42,522,560 of record JAKFHU010002088.1, on the reverse strand, counting down.
ATGGAAAAGGAAGAGCAAAGCAATCCTAAAGCCAGCAGAAGAAAAGAAAAACCAAAATCAGCAGAATTAAATGAAATCGAGAACAAAAGAACAATACAGAAGATCAATGAAACGAAAAGTTGGTTCTTCGAAAAGATAAACAAAATAGACAGGCCACTTGCCAGGTTGACCAGAAGCAGAAAGGAAAGGACTCTAATAAGCTCAATTAGAAATGAAAAAGGAGAAGTCACAACTGATACCGTGGAAATACAAAACAACATCTTTGAATACTACAAAAATCTCTATGCCCACAAACACGAAAACGTGGAGGAAATGGCCAAATTCTTAGAAACACACTACCTCCCTAGGCTCAACCAGGAAGAAAGAGAATTTCTAAACAGACCAATATCAAGCACCGAAATCAAAGCAGTAATTAAAAATCTACCCACAAAAAAAAAGTCCCGGACCAGATGGGTTCACACCTGAATTCTACCAAGCCTACAAAGAAGAACAGGTGCCTATACTGCAGAAATTATTTGAAAATATCCAGAAGGATGGAATCCTCCCAAACTCATTCTACGAAGCCAATATCACCTTGATACCAAAGCCAGGAAAGGACACAACAAAAAAAGAAAACTACAGACCAATATCCCTTATGAATATAGATGCAAAAATTCTCAATAAAATCCTTGCAAACTGAATTCAAATGTACACCAAAAAAATAATCCATCATGATCAGGTGGGCTTTATTCCCGAGATGCAGGGATGGTTCAACATACGCAAATCTATAAATGTAATCCACCATATAAATAAAAGCAAGAAAAAAGATTATATGATCCTTTCAATAGATGCAGAAAAGGCTTTTGACAAAATCCAGCATCCTTTTATGATAAGAACTCTTAACAATATAGGCATAGATGGCTCATTCCTAGAAACTATTAAAGCCATATACGATAAACCCACAGCCAATATCATACTGAATGGGGAAAAATTGAAGGCATTCCCCCTTAAAACTGGCACCAGACAAGGGTGCCCACTATCTCCACTTCTTTTCAACATAGTGCTGGAAGTCCTGGCCACAGCAATTAGACAAGACAGAGGAATTAGGGACGTCCAGATGGGGGCAGAAGAGGTCAAGCTTTCACTAGTCGCAGACGATATGATATATAGAAAATCCAAAGGCAATTAGAGATCGATGGTGATAAATGAAGTTCAGCAAAGTCTCAGGATACAAATTAATACACAAATCATAGCCTTCATATAGCTCAAAACAATCAAGCAAGAACAAATTAAAGATGCAATACCTTCGCAATAGCAACAAAACAAAATTAATTAAGAACTTCTAATAGCGATCAAAGACCTAAGAAGAAATTAAACACTGAAAAGAAATTGCAGAGGAGTAAATAATGGAAAGCCCTACACATTCTGGATAGGCAGAGTCAACATAGTAAAAATGGCTTTGCTACCTAAATTAATTTACAGAAAGCAAATGCAAAGATATAAAAATGAACCTTTTACGCCTGTTAGAAAAATAATTCTATGTTAAATGGACTTGAAGTACACCTTACCAGCCAAAGCAATTGTAAGCAAAAGAAACAAATTGGGAGGCATCTGTCTACCAGACTTCAAACTATACTACAAGGCTATAGTAACCAAAACTGCATGGTATTGGCACAAGAACAGAGACATAGACCAATGGAACAGGACTGAGAACCCAAATATGAAACCAACCTCATACAGTCACCTGATCTTTGACAAAATCCAGAAAAACGTACACTGGGGAAAAGATTCCCTATTCAACAAATGGTGCTGGGAAAACTGGATGGCCATATGTAGAAGACTGAAACTGGACCCACACCTCTCACCTCTCACAAAAATCAATTCACAATGGATAACAGATCTAAACCTTAGACATGAAACCATAAGAATTCTCGAAGAAAACATTGGAAAAACTCTTATGGACATTGGCCTAGGCAAAGAATTTATGAAGAAGACCCCCAAAGCAATCACAGCAGCAACAAAAATAAATACCTGGGACCTGATCAAATTGAAAAGCTTCTGCACAGCCAAGGAAACTATCACTAGAGTGAACAGACAACCTACAGAATGGGAGAAAATATTTGCATGCTACACCTCTGATAAAGGGCTGATAACCAGAATCTATACAGAACTTAGGAAAATCAACAAGAAAAAATCAAACAACCCTATTAAAAAATGGGCAAAGGACATGAACAGAAACTTTTCCAAAGAAGACAGAATAATGGCCAGCAAACATATAAAAAATTGCTCAACTTCTCTAATCATCAGGGAAATGCAAATCAAAACCACAATGAGATATCACTTAACCCCAGTGAGATTGGCTCATATCAAAAAATCCCCCAATAATAAATGTTGGCGGGGATGTGGACAGATAGGAACACTCATACACTGCTGGTGGGACTGCAAATTAGTACAACCTTTATGGAAAAGAATATGGAGATACCTCAAAGAATTAAAAGTAGAATTACCATTTGACCCAGCAATCCCACTACTGGGTATTTATCCAAAAGAAAAAAAGACATTTTATAATAAAGACATCTGCTCTCGAATGTTCATAGCAGCACAATTCACAATTGCAAAGTTGTGGAAACAACCAAGGTGCCCATCAATACACGAGTGGATCAATAAAATGTGGTATATGTATACCATGGTGTATTACTCAGCAATAAGGAACAACAGTGAATTAACTCATCTGGTATTATCCTGGTTGGAGCTAGAACCCATTCTTCGAAGCGAAGTGTCACAGGATTGGAAAAACAAGCACCACTGGTACTCACCATCAAATTGGTACTAACTGATGAACACTTACATCACACAGGGCAATAACATTCATCTGAAGGCGGGCGGGCGGGAGGGGTGTGGAAGGGATGGGAAAAACTCTCACTGAATGGATGTGGGGAGCACAGTTTGGGGGATGACCACAATTGTGGCTCTGACACGGGCAGAACAAGGGCAATGTGTATGGCCAAAGTGTTGTACCCCCATGATATTCTGAAATTAAAAAAATAAATTAAAAGAAAAAAAAATAAGGGAAATGCCAAACTGTAACCAAAAAAAAAAAAAAAAAACTTCAAATCAAGCGCTTCAAGTTAAGCAGTTCATACATTTTCAGTTTTTTACTTCAATTGTAATTCAAAATTAAAAATATAGCTGCTGATTTAAACTTCTATTAAACTGCCAAATATAACTGAAATTTATTATAGCCCAGTGGAAAATGGACAGAAACAATTCAGTGGAGGATTTGTAGTTTAAAGACAAACACGTTTTGCAAAAATATCTCAGCATATAGAGGAAAACTTAGAATTTTATTAAGTAAGGCAAATTATAAGCAGAAGATGTCAAAAAGGCAACAATGAGAGCATCACCAAGACCAGATAATCTCCTTTGGATAGTTCTACCATTCTGATATTACAAAAAAAAGTCCTAGAACCTGCAATGTCCAGGAAAAGAAAGCAGCAGGGATTAGGATGTTTGGGAGTAAGAAAAATATTTCAAGTTAAAAAAATATATTTTATGTAACATATACTCACATGGTTACAAGTCTCCCAAATGCACTTCTACCTTTGAAATATGCATGATCCATCCACTCTCCCCCCCTCTGCCAGTGTCTCCCCAAGACTCCCATGTTTCTTCTGGCTGCAGTCAGGGCTTCATCCCGCCTCACTCTCCTTCTCTTCTTCCATGCCAAGCTGTCACATATGTTTCATTGCCCTATCTTCCAAATCGGCATAATGCACTAACATTGTTGTGTTTTTAAGGATCGGAGGGATAACTATCTATCTATATCTATATCTATATCAATAGATCAATAGATAGATAGACATAGGTGTTTATGAAATGATAGCAACTACTCAACTAAAACATATGAACATTGCTCTCGGCACACAGAATTTTAACCACCGCTTTTCACGCAGGTCACTAGCACCCTCTTATACACCTGAGATTAAACTATGGATTTTTTCCTTTTTACTTAACTTTCTATGGTTGATATCCAAGACTGTATTCTATTTTAAATTCTCTTTTGAAGTCTTTCATTAGGATAAAGTGATACTTGGAATTGGGTGTTACACATAAAAGCAAGTCTGAAAAAAGAAAGCATAGGACCCTTTCTACTTCTAGTAGCTGCTCTCCCATTGACACTAAAACTTGACATCCCTTAAGCCATTTTTGCAAGTACTTTGGGGGTATAAATCCGTCATGGAACAGATTTCTGGAAATTATTATAATAGGGCAACAGAAAAAAAAAAAGAATGGCTTAGGAAGGGACTGGGTTCTAGCACAATTTCGCTTAAGCCAGTTGTGATCACTTGCACAAGGATTGATATGTGTGTGCTCAGTCATTTATTTTAGCTTTCAATTGTTTTCTACAACCAGATTGTAGCTGGGTGCTACTAACCCTGTGGGTGATTTATATTATATTTAAAGATACTAACACACAGTCTTCCATTCCCCTGGATTTATTTATGAAGAATATAATTGATTTTTGCCACCAACCACCAACCCCCACAGGACATTCATGGTACCCACAATGCTCTTTTTGCTATTTCCCACAGGTGCTGTTGTCAAACTTTCCTCCTGGCATTTTTTTAGATAGGTGTACAAAGAAATTAGCTTTGTTATGACACACACACAAGCACACATCACTAAATCCCTGCAAACAATGAAATAAAATGCAAATGTAATCAAACCAAGACAGTTGCTTTAGTTTGCAATTCAATTAAAAAGGTAAAATTCTTCACATGGAACTTAAAAAAGTCTTTTAACAAATGCCATTATCAAAGGTTCCCTTAAATGTAAACTAAGATATAAAGCTACAATTGGTCCTAATTGCCACTGTTTCTATTGTTCTTTCCTTCTCAACCAAAATACTGTTGTTCCAAACAGTTATGTTTGTTTCAAGATAAATCTGATGCTTCAGATTGTCACTTGTTGGAAGAGACCATCTGTGCTTCAATATTGGCATCCCTCATTGTAGGCTAATATATTTGTCATATTAGCAACTGTTTCAGCCAATAAATCCATGGATAGAAAATCTGATTATGTGATATGTCATTAACAAACTGTTACTTGAGATTGAAACAAAAGCATCTGCTATCCAACTCCTAAGATCTGTAAGTTTCCCTAAAAATATTCATGATTCTATTTTGTGCTGAGTCTACATACACACGGTATTTATTTGCCAAAAACCCTGCCTGCCTAAAGATACTTTGGCTATCTGAAAATGCCATTATCTTATGCTAATGATGTATCACTACAGTAAGCAATAATTGATTATTCAAAAACATATGACTGCTTGGTAAGGCATCCAATATAATGGGGTCAATACAACTTAGCAGCTCTTGTAAGGCACAGTAATTCTGTGGAGCAAACTGCTTATTTTAGAATTGAATAATTCCACAAAGAATTTGTTTTGTTGTTGTCGGTGTTTTTTTTTTTTTTTTTTTTTTAGAAATAGGATCTTGTTATATTCCCCAGGCTGGACTCAAACTCTTGGGCTCAAGAAATCCTCCTGCTTCAGCCTCCCAAGTAGCAGGGACTACGGGCATGAGCCACCATGCCCAGCAGTTACTGTCTTTTTGTTTTTGTTTTTGTATGTGCTATATGTTATTTGGGCAGAAAAATATTTTGTCACAATCTTGCTCTATGTAAAACTTAGAATTTTAGTGATAAAATATTTCTTCATGTATTTTTTTTTTTCAGAATATTATGGGGGTACAAACACTTCGGTTACATATATTGCCTTTGCACTGCCTGAGTCAGAGCTACAAACATGCCCATCCCCCAGACAGTGTGCATCACACCCATTAGGTGTGAATTTACCCATCCCCTCTTTTCCCTTCTCACCTGCCTGACACCCGGTGAATGTTACTTCTGTATGTGCATGTAAATGCTGATCAATTAGTACCTATTTAATGGTGAGTACATGTGGTGCTTGTTTTTCCATTCTTGTGATACTTCACTTCAAAGAATGGGCTCCAGCTCCATCCAGGATAATTAAAGTAGTATTATTTCACCATTGTTTTTTATGGCTGAGTAGTACTCCATGGTGTACATATACCACGTTTTATTAATCCACTCATGTATTGATGGGCACTTGGGCTGTTTCCACATCTTTGCAATTGCGAATTGTGCAAAGATGTAGATTTTTTAAAACTTAATTATTAATTAATTAAGAATCTCAGCAAAGAGATTCTTTCACATAGATTAAAAAAATAAGTTATTCTATAAGTCATCATGAAATAATGGCCCTTATTACGCCTTTCTCAGTTTCCATTCCCCAGAAGCAACGACTTTCAGTCCTTTAACCTTGTTAAGTTTGATATGTCTAATTCTTAATTTTTATGGATATTTTCTAAGAATTATTCATCAATTTCCCAGTGGGAAAAATGAGAATCTATAGAATCTAGCTATTTGTCAAACACCACCCATCCTTACCCCTACCTTCAACCATAAAAAATTTGTGTATCTTCAAAATTATTTCTACCACTGAAATGTATCTGTATCCACTCATCCTCTCAATATTGTTATACTGTACTTTTGGTTAGGTTAAAATTCTGTACTTAAATTATTATTATTATGTAAACACTATTTCTAGATAAGGTCAGGATTACTTTGGGAGAGGGCACAACTTTCTGTTTACATTGAAGGTAATATTTATATTGTTTTTACATTTTGGTGTTCTCTTTCCTGCTAATTCAGGCCCCAGCTCACACAGAGTTGTCTCCATTTTCTCTCATGACATTCAAATGTTAATACTTCAGGGTCCTATCATTGCCTCACCTTAGAGACAGATCTCCTAGAGCTTTGTCTCTATACCTGGAGCACAGCTTTTTCACCATCATCCTGGGGCTTCATCTTTTCCTGAATTGGAGCCATTGTTTCCTGGATCCCATTATTTCTTCTTTCTTGGTTTACTTAGTCCTTTGGTTCCTGAGAAAGGATGCAAGGATGGTAAATTTTTTGAGAACTCACATATCTGAAAATATCTTTGGTCTACCTTATACATTAGTAATAATGGGTACATAAAACTCAAATATTAAAAAAAATCTTAAAAGAAAAAGATGTCATTTTCTTTTAAAATGTGAATGCCTTGCTCCATTGTCTTTTAATTTTATTGCCACAAAAGAGAAGTCCAGGAACATTTGGACTACTGATTTTTTTTTGTATGTGACTTCTGTTATTGTTTGTTTCATGTTTTTTCCTAATAAGCTTTTAGGATTGTCCCATTTACTGAAGTAAATTTTGATATTTCATGATGTTATGCTTTAGTATGAGTCAATTTTTGCTTCCATTGAATATATTTTTGTTGAATACAGAAATTCATACCTTTAAATTCTATGAAATTTTAAAACACTTATTTGGTTTTATTCCCTCCATTTACTCTGATCTGTCTGATATACCTGCCATTTAGTTTTCTGATCTTCTGGTCTAACACTAGCAATGCATATTCCTATATATCTGTTTTGGTCTCTGTCTTTCGTGTATAATGATTCCTGACTATTCATATTTAAAAATAGAATATCTAAAAGCTGATTGGGAGCTCTGCACTAGTGAATGGTCATTGTCCACCAGGAACCTCATTGTAGGTCAGCTGGCAAGGCTATTTCATTAGGGAAACTTGGATTTGGTGACTTTAGCTTTTTTCTTTGGCTACTCAAACTCCTCAGACTGCAGTCAGCCTACCTCCTGCACAGAGGGTTTACCTGGCTGTCAGCATTCTGGGATCCACATTGGAGAAGAGAACTAGGCATTTCAACAACAAGACAAACAATTGGAAAAAAAAAACTATTTGAAATGATTCTATAATCTATAATCAAGTGTCGTAAAAAAGCCAGCTTCAAAATAAGTACAATAAATCAATGAATTTTTATGTAACAGCAATAAACATTTAGATCTTTAAAAATCTTTTTGTATTCATCTTAGTAAATCTGCTCTTTATAATTTAATTGAAGGAAATAGTAAAAGACTTGGCAAAAACTTCTGTACAATAAAATTTACTTAATATTATTTATGATACCAAAAAAACCTAGAAAACATTTTAATGCCCCAAAATAGGACTGATATTACATATTATTTATTATGTATATTATTAGAATATATTATATAACGTATCTCATATCTTATATTTTATATGCACATATATGGCACCTGTTATTATTTTAAACAATAGGCATCAACTTAATTTTTCATGGTTCTTACCTAATTCTTTGCAACTTAAAAATTAAAAAAAGGAGAGAAAGGAAGAAAGAATGAGAGGGAGAGAGAAAGAGAAAAAAAAGAAAGCGAAAAGAAGGAGGGGAGGAAAGGAAGGAAGTGAAAAAGGGAAGGAGGAAATAATCTTTCCTAGTTCTCCTTCCAATCTTGGCGGGTAAGCTAGAATGCGTGAATTTCAACTCTGTCCTTTATTTACTCTCAAAGCATTCAGAATTTTTATTGGCTTAGTGGAAATCTTTTCATGCTGTAAGTGGTCAAGACTATGAAAGACATTGATGATTAGCCAGTCAATTTATACAGGATAGAAAATATTTTAAGACCTCTTCCCCTCCTCGCTAATGCTATCCTTTATCAAAAATATTCCAAATTGTGAAGTTCTGAGAACCAGATTCTCAAAGCCATGACAATAATGTAAATGTAGCTCTAAGGCCATCGCAAGGCCCTTTTCAAGGCTATGGTCTTTGAATGAGCAGTCAGAGTCAGAGTGCTGAACGTTTTTCTGTTTTGTAAAAGGCAGTAGTAACCTGGCACAAACCGGAACAGTGCAGTCAGAAAGCCTAAGAAGTTTCTTTTGCTACATAGTACAAAGAAATGAGCTACACAGCTTAAAACCATCAGGGTTTCTAAAATAAGTAAAATTTTTTGTTTGTTTGTTTCAGGGCAGTTGAAAAAAATCTTATACATCAAAAGTTTTATAATCAAAATAGGCTAACTTCACAGTATCTCAAGCAAAAGAAATAATTTTTTTGAAGAATACTACCTTAAAAATAAAAAAAAAAATTCTTACTAATGACCCTTACAGAGTCAATATGGCAAAGTATACATGTTATATATACAGGTATAATCAAGATATGCATGTAGAGCCTTTCCAACTTCAGAGGCCAGTTTTTTGGCTGGTCAAATGACAAGAAAAAATAGGTGTTTAAAACACTGCTCAGCCTTCTCGAAGCTCTGCTAAATAACTCCAAGAAAAAAAAAATGGAAGAGAAAGAAGTACATTATATATTCTCAATACAATCTTCAGTTATAAGGATAACTTTATTTTTAAAATGTGTTTGTGTTAATTGGTACATTGTAATCATACATATTTATGGGGTAAATTTGATATGTCAATACATGTATATGCTGTATAATGATCAAATCTGAGTATTTAGTGTGACCATCACCTCATTCATTTATCATTTCTTTGTGGTGAGGACATTCAAAAGCCTCTCTTCTAGCTATTTTGTAATATACAATACTTTACTGTCACGCATCATCATCCTACTGTGCAACAGAACACCAGAACTTATTCCTCCTATCTAATTTAACTTTGTACCCCTTGACCAACCTCTCTCCATCCTCCCGTCCCTCTACCCCTCCCCAGTCTCTGGTAACCACTGTTCTATTCTCTGTACTCTCTGCTTCTATGATATTAACTTTTTTTTTTAGATTCCATATGAGTGAAATCATGCAGTATTGTTTTATCTTTCTGTGTCTGGCTCATTTCACTTAACGTAATGTCCTCCAGGTCCATCCATGTTGTCACAAAGAACAGGATTTCATTATTTTTATGGCTGAATATTATTTAATTGTGTGTATGTACCACATTTTCTGTATCCATGCATCCATTGTTGGATACTTGGGTTGATTGCATATCTTGGCTGTTACAAGGAGAGCTGCAATAAACATAGGAGTGCAGATTTCTCTTGAACATACTGATTTCATTTCCCTTGGATATATACTCAGTAGTGGGATTTCTAAATTATATGGTAGCTCTATTTTTAATTTTTTGAGGAACTTCCATGTAGTTTTCCATAGTTGCTGTATTAATTCACAATCCCCAAAACAGTGTATAAGGGTTCCATTTTCTCCACATTTTCGTCAACACTTTTTCTTCTCTTTTTGATGATAGCCATTCTAACTCACTGTGGTTTTGATTTGCTTTTCCCTGATCATTAGTGATGATTAGTGAGCATTGTTCATATACCTATTGGCCATTTGAACATTTTCTTTTGAAAAATTTATAAAATTGGGGGTTTTTTGCTGTTAAATTTAAGTCCCCCATATATTCTAAATATTAACCACTTGTCATATATAGTTTATAAACATTTTCTCCCAATCTGTAGGCTGTCTCCTTACTCTGTTAATTGTTTCCTTTGCTGTGCAAAAGCTTTTTACTTTGATATAGTCCCATTTGTATACTTTTGCTTTTGTTGCCCATACTTTTGAGGTTTTGTTTTAAAAATCCTTACCCAGCTGAATGTCATAGAGCATTTCACCCATTTTCTTCCAGTAGTTTCAGAGTTTGGGGTTTTACATTTAAGTCTGTAATCCATTCTGAGTTGATTTTTGTATATGGTGATTTTTGTGCATGTGGATATCCAATTTTCCCAGCACTATTTATTAACGAGATTGTCTATTTCCCAATGTGTGTTCTTGGCACCTTTGTCAAAAATCAGCTGGATGTTGGTGCATGAATTTATTTCTGAGCTCTCTGTTTTGTTCCATTTGTCTATAAGCCTGTTTTTATGTCAATACCATGATGTTTTGGTTACTATAGTTTTATTTTTAGTTCTTTGAGGAATCTCCACACTGTTTTCCATAGAGGTTGTACTAATTTACAGCCCCACCAACAGTTCCTTTCTCTCTGCATCCATGCCAGCATCTATTGTTTTTGGACTTTTAATAAAAGCCTTTCTGACTGGGGTAAGATGATATCTCATTGTGGTTTTAATTTGCATTCCCCTGATGATTAGTAACATTGAGCATTTTTTCATATGTTTATTGGCCATTTACAAGAATAGAGAAATAAACCAATGGAACAGGACAGAAAACCCAGATATAAAACCATCCACATACAGCCAACTGATATTTGACAAAGCAGACAACCATATACACTGGGGAAAATAATCCCTATTCAATAAATGGTGCTGGGAAAATTGGATAGCCACATGCAGAAGAATGACACAGGATCCATATCTCTACCACTCACAAAAATTAATTCAAGATGGATAAAGGACTTAAATGTAAGGCATGAAACCATAAGAATTCTAGAAGAAAATATTGGAAAAAATCTTCTAGATATCAGCCTAGGCATAGAATTTATGAAGAAGACCCCAATGGCAATCATAGCAACAACAAAAATAAATAAATGGATTTGATTAAATTAAAAAGCTTCTGCACAGCCAAGGAAATAATTAACAGAACAAATAGACAACCTACAGAATGGGAGAAAATATTTTCAAGCTATAAATCAGATAAAGGACTAATAACCAGAATCTACGAAGAACTCAAGCAAGTCAACAAGAAAAAAATCAACCCCATTAAAAAGTGGGCAAAAGACATGAACAGAAGCTTCTCAAAAGAAGATAGACAAATGTTTGTCTGTTTTTGATGAAAGACTTTCCATTACAGATTCAATTTCCCCTCTTGTTATTAGTCTGTTCATATTTTCTATTTCTTCACCATTTAATCTTGGAAGGTTGTATTTGTCCAATAATTTATCTTATTATTCTATGTTCTCAAATTTGTTGCTATGTAGTTATTCATAATAGTTTTTATGTTTTTTAACAGTTGTTTTTCCTTTCTCATCTATGATTTTACTTATTTTAGGTCTTGTTTCTTTTTCTTTGGTTAGTCTAACTAAAGGTTTATTAATTTTGTTTATATTTTTGAAAAACCAATCTTTCTTTCATTGATCTTTTGAATTTCTTTTAGGGTCTATTTCATTTATTTCTGCTCTGAGCTTTGTTATTTCCTTCCTTCTACCAATTTTGGGTAGTTTGCTCTTGTTTTTCTAGTTCCTTGAGGTGCATGGCTAGGTTATTAGGAATCTTTCTTCTTTTTCTGATGTAAGCATGTATTGCTGCAAACTTTCTTCTTAGAAGTATTTTTACTGTGTCTCATAGGTTTTGGTATGGTATGGTTTGATTCGCATTTGTCTCAAGAAAATTTTTAATTGCACTTTTTATTTCTTAATTGACCCATTGGTTATTAAGGAGCATGTTGGTTAATTTCCATGCCCATGTAAAATTTCCAAAGATTTTCTTGTTGTTGATTTCTAGTTTTATAATATTGTGGTTCAAAAAGATACTTTATATGATCTGTATCTTCTTAATTTTGTTAAGACTTGTTTTGTGGCTAACATATCATCTATCCTAGAGAATGTTCTATGTGCAATTGAGAAGAACATGTGTGTTACAGCTGTTGGATGAAATGCTCTCTAAATGTCTGTTAGGTCCATTTGGTCTATGGTATAGTTTAAGTCTAATGTTTTGTTGTTGATTTTTTCTCTACATGATCTATCTATTGCTGAAATTGGGATGTTGATGTCCCCTACTATTATTGTATTGCAATCTTTCTCTCACTTTAGATCTAATACTGTTTGCTTTATACATTTGAGTGCTCCAATGTTGTACGCATATATATTTACAATTGTTATATAATTTTGTTGAATTGATCCCTTTATCATTATGTAAGGATCTTTTTTGCCTCTTTTTACAGTTTTTGACTTAAAGTCTATTTTATCTGATATAAGTCTGGCTCTTTCTGTTCACCTTTAGTTTATGTTTGCAGGAATATCTTTTTCCATCCCTTCACTAGTTTATGTTTGCAAGAATATCCTTTGTCATCCCCTCACTTCTTTTTTTGTCTTTAATGTTGAGTGAGTCTCTTGTAGGCAGCATATATTTGGGCCTTGTTCTTTATCCATTTAGCCACTCTATATCTTTTAATTGGAAAATTTAATACATTTGCATTCATAGTTATTATTGATAAGGACTTACTCCTGCCATTTTCTTAATTGTTTCTGGTTGTTTCATAGGTCATTTGTTCCTTTCTTTCTCTCTTTTTAACTCTGGTTTCCAGTGGTGTTAGGCTTTGTTTCTTTTTTCTTTCTCGTTTGTGTATCTCCTGTAATTTCTGTCTTTTTGATTACCATGGGGCTAACATAAAAATCTTGTGATATACTAGAGTATGTTAGGCTGATAGAAACTTAATTGTGGTCACATAAAAATACTCTAAACTTTTCCCCCTCCCCCCACAATTTATATTTTTGTTACCTTAATTTACTTCTTTGTCTATTATGTGTTCCTGAGCCACTACTTATGGCTGTTGTTTTTGACATTTTGGCTTTAAATTTTCATACTAATGGGCTGATAGATTTACATAGCACCATTACATCACTGGGGTATTCTGAGTTTGGTTTATGAATTTGCCTCTACTGGTGAGTTTTATACTTTCACAAATTTTCATGATAGTAATTATTGTCCTTTTGTTTTTAGTTGTAGCACTCTCTTTGGCATTTCTTGTAAGGCCAATCTAATGGTGATAAATTCCCTTAGCTTTTGCTTCTCTGGTAAGGTCTTTATTTCTCCTTCGTTTTTGAGGGATGGCTTTACTGGAAGTAGTATTCTTGGCTGTTTTTCTTTCAGTGCTTTGACTGTATCATCCCATTCTCTCTTACTCTGCAAATTTTCTGCTAAGAAATCTGCTGATGGTGTAATAGAGATTCCCTTATATGTGACTTGATGTTTTTCTCTTGCAGCTTTTAGAATTCTCTTTGTTTTTGACTTTTGGCAGCTTGATTATAATGTGTTTTAGAGAAGATCTTTTTGAGTTGAATTTAATTGGGCCCTTTGAGCTTCCTGAATCTGAATGTTCCTATCTCTTCCCAATACTTGGGAAGATTTCAGCTATTATTTTGTTAAATAGGTTTTCTGTCCCTTTCCTCATCTCTTCTCCCTTTGACATTCCTATAATGAGAAATTTTTTGTTTAATACATATTATTGGCTTAATAAAATTTCATTGGCTTTCTTAAATTTTTTAATTCTTATTTTCTTTTTTGCCCTATGATTGGATTATTTCAAAAGGCATGTCTTCAAATTTAGAAATTCTTTCTTCTGTTTGATCTAGTCTGTTGTGGAAGTTCTCAGCTGTATTTTTTATTTCATCTTTGAAATTTTCAGCTCTAAGTTTTTTGTTTGGTTCTTTTTTGTAATGTCTATTTTTTTGTTGAATTTCTCATTCAGATCACAGATAGTGATCTGAATGAGATAGTTTTCCTGATATCATTGAATTCACTGAGTTTCCTTACAATTATTATTTTGGATTCCTTATCAAGGAAGTTGTAAACGTTCTTTTCTTTGGGGTCTGTTATTGGAAACTTATTGTGTTCCTTTGGGGTGTCATATTTTCTTACTTTTTCATGTTTATTGTGTCCCTATGTTGATATCTGTGCATTTTGTATAATAGTCACTTTTTCCAATTTTATGGAGTAGCTTTCGTAGGGAGAGACTTTTTCCTATAGATAGGTCCTAGTGTGTCAGTTAGGTGTGGAACATTGGCTTTGGTTCTAGGTGGACTTCAGTGTGGTCCCCATGCAGTTTCTTCAGTTGTAATCATTGTCAGTGATGTCTATTATTGCCTTGGTGGCTTAGGCTTCAGGTGCTTGTGATAACAATAGTGCACTTTTGCTGGGAACAGGGGCACCAGGCTGGTTGTTGGAGAGGCTGTCTGGCATGCTCTCCAGGGAGATGATGACACCTGCTGGGCTCACTGTAAGAAGCTGGGTGTTGGCACTCATTAGTGCAGCAGAGCCAGGTGGCTCTGTGGTGGTCTTTCTGGGGGTGTGAGGCCAGTATTGGGCCAGCTGTCAGAGGCCAAAGTGGGTCCTAGTGGGTGCAACATGTCTGAGTGGCTCAGCAGCAGTCTTTCTGGGGAAATGGATCCACTGTGGGACTGGCTGTCAGGCTGGCTGCTGGTGTGTATGGGTGTGACAGGGCCCAGCAGCTCTACAGAGTCCATCTGAGGGGCAGGGTTGCCAGAGGACTGGTTTTCAGGTCGTGCACAAGCACATGCATGTGTTGCAGTAATGGGTGGCTCTGTGGAGGTCTTTCTGAGGGTTGGGGCCACTGTAGGACCAGCTGTTAGGATGTGCATGGGCATGTAGGTAGGGAGAAGCCAAGTGTGTTGTGGCATTCTATTCTGGGGACAAGAACTAGCTTTCAGGCCAGGTGCAAGTGCATGCAGGCTCAGCAGACTGGCTGGCTTGTGTGGTGCAGGTGCATGCAGGCACGATGGTCATCAGGCTGTTCAGCAGCATCCCAGCTGTGCAGGTATGCCTATTTTCTGGTGGGGGGTGCACCACATGGGTTCAGATTCTGGGGTCCCAGTCATTTACTCTGGCCTAGAATCTCGGTTGTGGTGCTGCAAGCACCTGTGTGAACATGGTAGAATGAGAGTAGGGTCTCAGAGATGGAAAGAGTCAGTTGCTACTAGGGAAAGATGTACTCAAGTAGTGAATCCAGTTTCAAGATGGTACTGAGCCATAGCAGCTTAGGTTGCGGGGGTTGAGAGATACTTAAGGTGGACTCTTACTGTGAGTCAATACAACTGCACCAATTCCCAGCTACTCTCCAGACTGGATTCAGGGAGTATGAGGATTGGGGGGCTCCCCTGTAGCAACAATTGCTGGCATTTGTGGAGGCAATGGGGTTTTTCAGTTTACCTTTCTCCTGCAAAAAGAAGTCTGCCTGACTCTGAGCTGATCCCAGCAGCAGAGAGAGTTTGGCAGAGCAGGATGCCTTGTTCTCCTCTCTGTGGTGCCATCCTGGGTTTCTGTAGCCCACAGAGATTTCACCATTTTCCTGGTGCTCTCCAGCATACTTCTTCAGGCTCTCTATTCAAAATATACTTGTATGTTATTTCAGTCCCTTTTTGTGGGGAGAACAAGTGCCAGGCAACTCTAATCAGGCATCTTGTTGAAGTCCCTCTCCTAATGATCATTTTAAAACTGTTGTTAACCATGAATTTCATCTGTGTATTTTCATTTGTCCAAACAGTTTTTGTAAATTGTAAGTTTTGAGAACGTGGTTTTTACTCTACTCCTTTCCTTTCTGGCAAGCAGATTACAATCACCATTAATACATAAGCACAGATGTAAATGCAAGTAGAACATAAAGCTCTTTTTCAAAGGTGCCACACATACACCTTTATTATATGACTCTAATTTCATTGAAAATTAAACTACTTTTTAGAAAATTTATTGATAGTAAAAGTCAATCATTAAAGAAATGTGATAAAACTACTAACAAAAATATTCATGGAATACTTTTGAAAAAATAAAATGTTTACCTTATAGACAGTAACTTGGAACACAAACTTAATAAAATATATGTAGGGGATATTCGCTGTTTTTGCTTAGTCAGCAATGCTTCCTCCTTCTTTTAGTGATAGTAGCCCATTCTTATTGGGGGGATCTATGCTTCCCTATTCTATGTTGTCCCAATTATGCTATCAATAATTGGGCAAACATAACCAAGATATGGATAAATAAGGCAGACTCCTGACAACACTGAACTTTATGCCATGCCTAAAATATCTCTACACTATTTTTATACTACTCTTGATATAAGTTACTTAAAGGTATATTATATATTTTGAAGTGTGCTTAATGTAAAAAACTCAATTATTGAGTAGCAAAAGAACTTTTCAAAAATCGAAAAGCAATTTAAAAAGTAAAGAATAAAAGAGTGTCTCAACAAAGTTACAAAACTTTAAAAAGGACAAATACAGTAATTATTATCAAAATAGTCTAATTGTCTAAAATAAACTTATAGCAACCAATACAGGGCAGAAAGAATGGCCAAGGAAGAAATCAATATATTAATTGCAAAAATATAGTTAGATTGTCAGATAAAATGAATATTTGATAGCACAACAGAGTGCCTATAATCAACAATAAGTTAGGGTATACTTTAAAATAACTAAAACAGTGGAATAGGAATGTTCCTAACACAAAGAAATGATAAATACCTGAGGTGATGGATACCCCAATAACTCTAATTTGATTAATTCACATTGTATGCCTTATCAAAGCATCACATGTACCATATAAATATATACAATATTATGTTACCATAATAATTTTAAAATTTTTAAATAAATAAAGTATATCAATTTAAATAAGTTTTTCAAAACTTAAATGATAAATATATTTTGCATTCTATTTGTGTTTGCAGTTGTTAGGATTCTTTCTCTCCATCTCTTGGACATGAAAAGGTAATAAAAAAATCACAACATCTATCACAATAAATATAAATAAGATACAATAAAAATCCCAAATTAAAAAAAAAACTCTCAGATGGGTTAATCTCACACACACACATGTACACACACACAATCCAACTGTATGCTGCTTACAAGAAGCTAGTTAAACAAAAAGAGGTGAGGAAATATTAAAATAAAAGAATAAGCAAAATAAAGAGATCAGATTTTCTCTCCCTAAAACAATATTAGGAAGGAAGGTACTGAAGGACGAAGGGAAGGAAGGAGGGAAGGAGAAGGCAGGCAAAAGTTAGGAGAAGGTTAAGGAATAAAGAGGGAAAGGAATGAAAGAAGAATTAAAGCAAAAAATGACAGCAACTATTAATACCCAAAAAAATTAATCCAAGAAAGGGCATTAAATTGGAATGAGATAATTTTTATGGATAAATGTTTATTTCCAAAATGGATGTACAATATTTATGACCATGGTGATCACACTAACTCAACATTAAAACATATAAAAGGAAATGGGGACAAGTCTAAAACTACAAGAAGCAACTTATCAGACCAAAGTCATAGAAGTAGTATTCAAAGTATTCAACACAATCTTTTTTGTAGATCAAATAGACAGAAAAATAAATTACATAAAAATTTATTAAACTACTCTATACATATAAAAATCTATTCCCTGAGAAACAAAAATTCATTTTTCCACCATTCTTTGAAGTATTTATTAAAATAATCAAGTCATTGTGTATAAAGATATAGATAAATGATAGATGATAGACAGATAGATGGATAGACAGACAGAGGGATATCGCATTATAAAATTATTGTGTTTTTCACTGTATAATTTGTAAAAATCTGTTCCTTTTTCTTACCTTCTTACCAATTTATATCATTTCATTAGATCAATATAAAGTATTTTGACCATTAATTTTCTTTATTTATGGACAAGGAAATTATTTCAATTCTTTGGTTTACACAGAAGTATGAGATGAACTTACTCACACATCTTTATGAAGAATCAGTAGAATCTTTAGAGTACAGTAGTCCCCCCTTACATGTAGGTGGATATGTTCCAAGATTCCCAGTGGATACCTGAAACTGCGGATAGTACTGAACCCTATATACACTATGTTTTTTCTTATATATACACACCTATGATATACTTTAATTTATGAATTAGGCACAGTAAGAGATTAACAAAATAACTAACAATAAAGTAGAATATTTACAACAATATACTGTAATAAATGTTATGTGAATGAGGTTTCTCTCTCTCTCTCAAAATATTTATGTCTTTGGAAAGTGAAACTATGGATAAGGGGGGATTACTGTATATGCTCAGTAATAGAATTGTTGTATTAAGGATTGTAGGTATATTTCATTCCCCAAATTACTGCAGAGCATGCTCCGAAATATTGTCATGCACTTATATTATCACAAGTAGTGCATTTCCTTACATATTCACCAACAATAGAAATATCAGTCAGCCTTCTAATTTTTGTCAGGTTAATGGGGATTATATGCAATATCATTAGAGTTTTGATTAACATTTCTCAGATTACCAATGACACGTATGAATATTTCTTTATATATTTGATAGATATTTGTGTTGGAAATTCTGTGAATTGGCTTTTCATATCCTTTGCTCATTTTTCCATTGGATTTTTTACATTTTTCACACTAATTTACAGGCAAACATTATATATTCTAAATATTAATTCATGTCAGTTATAGACTTTAAAAACATATTTCCCTGATTTTTAATCATCTATTAGCATTTACATAATATCTTTCGTTGATCAGTAAAGTCTGTAAAATGCAGATATGACTGAATACATCTATTGCATTTCTATGCCTCAGCTTATAGCCTCTTCTTTTGGGGGATTGTTAAAGCCTTCTCACTCTAAGGTCATAAATATACAATTTGTTATTTATGAAAACAAATTTTTATATATTGACTTTATATTCAATAAACTTGTTATATTTTTTAAATAAATTTTAATAATCTTATATAGATACTTTTGTATTGTCCATGTACAAAATCACATAACCTCAAGTAAAGATAATTTTTCTTCCTATCTTTACAATTTAAATATATTTTGTTTTTCTTTCTTAATGTGCTATTAATAGTTCCTCTGGTTCAATGACAAAAGTGGTGTTAGTTGGCAACTTTATATTTTTAAAGATCTCAAAAAGTGTTCAATGTTTCAATATTGTTTGAGTTGCTATATGCTTATGCAGAATGCTTTTTCTAAGGTTAAAGAAGTTCTCTTTTGTTTTAGATTTCTACATGTCTGTATCATAAATGAATGCTATTTTTTATTTTTTAATTTCTGCTTCTCCTATGATTAAATTTTTCTCCTTTAATTGATTAATTAATATGTGGATTGCATTGGTTGATTCCCTATTGTTAAACACTTTTCTCGGCTGGAGTTTACTCAACTAGGTCTTGATATATTTTTCTTTCAACAGATTTTTTAATTTGACTTGTTAGTGGACATTCTAAGATTGTTGAATCCATGATCATGAGATATATTGGCCTGTGATTTCCATTTTTGCTACATACTTGCCACATTTTTGATGTTAAGATTAAGTTATACAAAGGATAATAGAAAACTATAATGAATAATTTAATGCAACACATTTTAAAACTTAGATAAAAAGTACAAATGTCTTGAAAATGTAACTTATGAAAGCTGACACAAAAAGAAATATAAAATGTGAATGACCATGCAGCTATTAAAAATTGAACTTCTTATCAAAAACTCATTCACAAAGAGAACTTTCAGCCTATGTGGTTTCATTGGTGAGTTTTATCAAAAATTTAATGAGTATAATAGATCATATTTATGCTCCCTTTCAGTAGAGAAGGAGGGAACACTTCCAAACTTGATTAACAAGGCTAACATAAGTCTAAAACCAAAACCTGACAAAAACATCACAAAAAAAGAAGGAAAATTCCTGACCAATATCTCTCATAAAAGCAGATGAAAAAATACTTAATATATTGGCAAATCAAGTCCAGAAATACATAAAAGGTATATGTCATACCCAAGCAGGGTTTATTCTAAGGCAAAGTTAGTTTGACATTCAAATAGTTTATCAATGTAATTCACTATATTAATGGAATAAAAAGTTATTCCAATATATTCAGATAATAATTTGGCAAAATTCAATACTGATTCATGAAAACTATGATTCTGCAAACTATGAATTTTAAAAAAATACTATTTCAAACTGAGAAAGGTAGTCTACCAAAAACAAACAAGCAAAGAAGAGCCATAGTTACTGTTATACCTAATGATGTAATATTGAACACTTTATCCCTAAGATTGAAAAAAGACAAGGATGCCTACTCTTACCACTTCTGTTCAATATTGGTCAAAGATCTTGCCTATAGCAATATGGCAAAAAATTTTTTTCGAAACTACAAGTGTCTCTATTTTCAGACAGTATGTTGATTGCATGGAAAATCCTAAGCAATCTATAAAACAACAATGGCAACTATTAAATGAAATGCAAGGGGGCAAGACAACATATTTAATAGTTCAAATAGATTTTAATTTCAGTAAAATCCAATTTATAATATTTTTCATTGATAGATTGTGCTTTTGGTGTCTAAGAACTCTTCACTTAAACCAAGTTGCAAAGATTTTCTTCTGTTTTCTAAATTTTTTTATAGTTCCAAATTTTATGTTTAGATCCATGATCAATTTTATTTAATTTTTATACAAAGTGGAGGTTTAAATGGAAGTTTATATTTTCATATATGAATTACCAATTGTTCAAACACCATTGTTGAGAAAACTATCTTTTCTCCATTGAATTTTTTTTATACCTTTGTCAAAAATTAAATGGCCACGTTTGTCTGGATCTATTAATATTTCTGAACTCTCTATTCTGTTCTATTGATTTATGTGTCAATTTCTTCACCAATAACACACTGTCAATATAGAGGTCTTTCACATCTTTTGTTAAATTTATTCCTCTGTATTTTATATTGACACTATTGTAGGTGAAATTTATTTTAGATTTCATTTTCCAGTTATTTTAGAAGTATATAACATACAACTCATTACTCTACCTTGATTGTGACTCTTAAAATCTGGTAGTGATTCCTCAAAGTTAATTCTTATTTTATTTAGCTATTGCAGTTTCTTTGTTCTCCAGATAAAAAGATATAAGAATGACACAATCTAACGTAACTTTAAAAGAATCATTCTAGCAGTTGTGTTGAGAATAGTTGAAGGGAGGCAAGGGTAATTTTATAAACAAGAGACAGCGGTGATTTGGAGAAGAATAGTGTATATGGAAGTTGTAAAAATGGTTGGATTTAGGTGTAGGTTGAAGGTAGAGTTGAAAAGATTCAATGACATATCTGAAGTAAAGTAGGAGAGAGATAGAGGAGCCATGGGTAAATTCACATTTTTTCTTTTTTTTTTTTTTGCCTGAGCAATTGGAAAATATGGCTTTCAATAGTTGTATAGTATGTTAAGAAAATCATAATATTTTGCAAAAATTAATGAACAAAAATTTTCCTAAAAGAACTGTTTATAACAGCAATGAGAAAAGAAATTACTGTTTAAATATGTGACAATATCAGAATGGTTAAATACCATATGACAAAAAATAGGGGAATAACACTTCAATACAATATTATATAATTTTATAAAACTATATATTTGAAAATTTTAATAATATGGAATGTGTTTGTAAAAGAAATTATTCATGTAAAATAAAATTAACACTAAAAAACTATAGAGACAGTAAAAGGATCAGTGGTTTCCATGAGTTGGGGGAAGGGAGAGATGAATAGGCAGAGCACAGATTTTTAGGGCAGTGAAACTAATCTGTAGACACTATAATGGTGCATACATGTCATTATACATCTGTTAAAACCCACAGAATGTATAACACCAAGAGTGAACCCTAATGTAAATTATGGACTTGGGGTGATAATGATCTATCTGTGTACATTGCAGATTTTAACAAATGTACTACTTTGGTGCAGGATGTTGATAGTGAGGGAGGCTGTGTATAAGAGGGGCAATGGGAATAGAGGAAATCTCTATACCTTTTGCTCAAATTGCTGTGAACCTAAAACTTTTCTAAAAAATAAGGTCTATAAAAAAATGTAATTTATGTTATAAATATACCTATATACACATATGTATATGCATATGTATATATGTATATACACTCATGTGTGAGAGAGAAATCAAAATGTTAATAGTAATTATCCCACATTTAGAATTATAGAACACTTTTTCTAGTTTTCTACATTTTACAAAATTATTGTGGGTGTTATGTTCATAATCAGAATATAAATAATTGAAAGTTATTTTAAAACAAAACAACCACATATATAAACTTATTTTTATAAAACACCATAATTAAAACTCAAGTTTATATATAATGATTTAAATTAAGTAAAAGATGTGATTTTTGGAACATCATTGTGTTACAAATTAAGAAAGAATGTGTTTGTACAGTTAATATATTGCCTTCTATTTAAAAGTGGTCAAATAATTCAGAAATTTGGGGAATTAACTAGTTATACATACATATTTGGAGGGGGCTGGAAGCCATGCTGAATATATGTGCATCATTGTTTGCATCGTTTAAACAGACTTTTCTTAGTATTTAAAGGTCCTATTATCAAATTTAAGATATTCAGATCTATGAGATTATTTTGGAGGCTTATCATAAATATTAGTATTTTAATTAAAACATTTTTCTTTTGCATGACATTTGTGAGAAAATATTGAAATTTGAAAATCTGTATTATAAAGAATATTCTTTATTCTCCCTAATTTCTGAAACAATTGTGCATCTTAATAACCCACATGAATGTATACTATAAAGTTAAAAAGTAAAGCATCAGTGGTCTGGTTGGTTTGGCAGAATGTTTTCACTCCATTCACAGATGGTCTGTGAATACAGCATTCCAGATTAGCCAATGGAATATAGCCAAAAGCATTAATATTGAAATTCTTAGTTCACCAGGTTGCTTTGAAAATTAAATGAGATAATTCATATGCAATTCCTGGGAAACCTTCACAACACAGTGGCACATGAACGTTAGTTACATGATATGGACAATGGAAATTATAGCACTACTCAAGAGCAATGTTAAGTTCAATTTTAAAAAAATCAATTGAGCACCAATTGAATTAAAGATTTCTGGATGCAGATTGTGACAAACAGCCAAAATCGTACCATCTCCCAACATCAGAATAATGCCATTCAAAAACAGAAATAAAATATACATATACATAGAAAAATTAAATGTAGAGTTGTATGCACATAAAAAATAAACATAATCACAAACAGGAAGACAAACAAAAAGGTAATTATGAGATTGCCTTTAATCAGCAAAGTCGAAAATGTGGTGATATCTTATGCAAAATGGCATTCATGAGGAAGAAGACTCCAAGTAGTCCATTTTAGGGGAAATAGCCATTTCTTCTTTCTCTTCTATCATTTTAATAAAAAGTCTGGAACTTCAATCTCAGATGAAAAATTGTTTGCGACAGGTCAAGTAGAAAAAGATAAATATTTAAGAGCAGCATGTGTAGATACTGGGACAAGTGCTTTAGGGGCACTGATACCTTATTTCTTTAAAGCTCCTTAAGATAGTATTAATATGATTCCTTAAATAGATTTATCTAGGTAGTTTTAAATAAATGTGTGTGTGTGTGTGTATTCACACAATGGAATTGTGAAATTCACATATTTTATTTAAATAAATATATATGAGTACGAATTTAAAAAAATAGGCCAGAAGACCTCACAAGACTGTCTGTTTCCCTAAACATTTCCATTCCTTGTTAAAGAAAGTAGCAATAAACTGATAGAAAAACTCATGGACCCGTAAAAAAACTATTAAAAAGTCAAGTGTTTGATATCTTTTTAGTAAAATCAAACAAAAAAACCCCACATTTAACCAGTTTGTGGTGGATCTCAGCCAAATGAGACACAAAAGTTACTAGAAAAGCAAATAAATTTCCTCATATGTTATCTAATATGGAACTGCTACATCATTTTGAGAGTCATTCCCCATATGAGTATAATGATAGTCAACCTCTCTGTAAAGTGTATTAGGGCTTTTCCAGCTAACTCACAAATTTAAGCTAAAAAATTTTAGAGAAGAGCGGAAGGAAGGAAGGAAAAAGAAAGGAAGAAAGGCAGGCAGGCAAACGCAGACATGCTTATGCAGATCTGGATCTGTGCCCTCAACCATTGGCTTACTGACTACGCCACATGTTAGTCACTTTACTTAAGATGTTTGGGGCACACAATTCATTAAAGATAAAGTTGACAGGATAATTACAGGAAATTGAAATCAACTGAATACTGAGTTTTAAGTCTCATTAATCCTTTAAAATGTCCAGCTGCTATGGGGTAAACTCATAGAGTGGTTACCACCTTTTAGGAGAAATAGGTTCTCTTTTTTCCGTAAGGAATCTTATTTATAAGATGAAAATCTTCTCCATTGGTATAAGTGTATGAAAAATACATTAACTCCAAATATTTTTTAAATTTTAAAAGATGATAGATGAACTTAAAATTGAATAGAAAACTTTAAAAATATATATTTGACATTTATATTATATGTGACTGTTTCCCTTGATGCCTGTGATGTGATTGCTTAGTTAGTTTTTGTTTTACTTATGTGGCAGTAATTATAGTTTAGGAACAGAAGTTGAACATTTTGCAACATTAATACTCATGTCTACTATGGATAGTGTTGCCAGGGGAGTCATTTCCTTCTTTGTTTCCATAAGAAAGGGACAATAATACTTATCTTCCTCACAGGGGTGCTGTAATATTAAATACTAATGCTACTGATTTCCACAGGCTGAGTTTTATTAGCAACATAACCAAATGATCTTATACATGGAGAAGAAAATCATAAATTTTTCATCTTGCAAATTTTCAAACTAAACTCTCTTCTTATACATTTGTGATTGTCAATATTCTCTCACCATTTAATAGCTTTTCTTCAAGGTTTTAAAAAAATCGGCATATGTCAAAAGGCAATAACATCTCTTACAATAAAAAAAGGGGTGAAAATAGTATTCTCTGGTTGAAGGGAGCCTTATGCATACTTGTGTTGGATTCTTCAATCTTCAAAGGAGGTCATTCATATAAATTCAGTAAAGACAGTAATGTGTGAATCTGATACTACCCTGACCCCTATCCACCTTAGAAAGCAACTCTAACATCTCAAACAGTAAAATTCAGACCAAAAGGTACTGCCAAACAGATAGATAGCCTATATCTGAACTCAATTTACAAAACAGGGACATCACTATATGTTAGCCACTTTAATAGATTCAAGTTTATTTTCAGAATATACATCTACCTTCAGCAGAGAGTAAAGCAATTCAAGACTAAGACAAAAAAGTGCTGACAGGCCAATAAAACAAAGAAAAGAAGGTGTCAATTAACCTACAGAGATAGACTTTAAAAAAACAGTGAATTCATTTATTCATCTTCAAATATTGTTTCTGTGGGACAATTTCTCCTCCAAAAATGTCTAGATGCAGTGGTAGACATTTCATGCACTGCATGTTGTAGAAAGCTGTCAGTAGTTCTGATATACTCACCCAAAGGTCTAATCCTATTATATTAGATGAAAAAAATACAAGGATGCTCACAAGACCAGCTCTTCTTAAGAAACATCAAGAAATACATAGAGTACATTAGGTGCCTGGCCCTTAAGTGTTGCTAGAACAGTAACAGGCTGCAAAAAATCTATGAATCTAGAGATGGCAGTAAACAGGATTGCTTTCAGTTTATGAGCTGTTAAGCCTGTTTCATAAAGTAGTTCATGGTGACTGACAGTTAAAACATTGGGTCATTCACTAGTTCCTGTGTTACGTGCCAAGTGGCACAAGGCCATGAAAAATGATGGTACTAGGAGAAAAAAAATCTTACAACAAATATTCTTCTTGTGCAGCCACCTACAGGAGAGATGAACAAAAGGTGGAGAAATAGTTCAAAGCTATAAACATCTCCAAAAGCAAAGTCTCAGACTACTGCAACTTAAGTAAATAACCATATATAAAAAACAATTTCCAGTGACAATCCAACATTGTCAATATTGTAGTATTATCTAGGGCAGTGTGGGAGGAGAGGTTGAAGCCAACCTCATCCTAAATTACTCACACTCAAAATTGTGACACTAATTAACTCGGTATTTATAAAGATTCATTCTTTATATTGGTAAGTTTGTATAAAATATAATATTATGTTTTATGACTACAAATATCTCCCTATGTGATCTATGTTATAAGCATATTTATTCTGAACTTCAGCGTTCAGATCGTTAAGCATAGAGCACACACTCTAATTCCCCAACCCCCTCCACTCAAAACTATTGAAATGTTTGATAACATATAAATAAATCAATAAAGGGCAATATATTTCCAGGTGCCAGAGTCAGAGTGAGAATTCAAAAAAGTAACAAGTCAATCTGAATGGCTTTGGCGTGTCAGGATTAGGTAGAAGCTAGAGTGTTCAGGTTTCCAGTGCAATTACAGAGAAGAAGCCAAAGCCACAGCCCTTGCACAGCAGGGAGGCAGGAGTGGGAAACATATACCTGCCTGAAAACTGGGCTAAAAGTCACTGCTGGGATAAGCCAAAAACAATGACCATGGGGAGAAAAATCCCACAAATCAGAAACCCAAATTTACATTTTGAGAGTACTGAGTCTGAATTCATGGTACACACATAAAAACAAACGTGTTTAATGGCAAAATAAGCCTAAAGAGGCCAAGAAGAAGCAACAGTAAATTACTACCCAGGGAAGCCTCCATATCTCAGAATGAAAATCTTCTCATTTACAGTAATTCCCAAAGAACATGAACTCACAGAAAGCAATTAGAAAACATACGAGGAATGTCATTTCCAAAGAAGAGAATTTATACCTGAAGAGGATGGCACAACAGATCCATCTGAACTTTAAAGCAATTATAATAATCCTTAAGTAGATAAAGGAAGGAATAATATCCATGTACCAGGAGCAAGAAGTTATGCAGTAAAGCAAGGACATAGGGGGGAAAAAGTGAGTCTTAGTTAATAAAAACATAACCATTTATATAAAACAGTTAATTGATGTGAGCAAACAGCAGATTGGACACAACTGAATAAAGAATTCATAAATTAGGAGAAAGAACTGGGGAAATCCTTCAGAATACAGCTCACAGAAATAAAGAGATACTCAAATAGACAGAAAATAAGAAACATGGAGATAGCACAGAAACTCCAGAATCCATCTAATGGCATAGTAGAGAAGCAACATTAAAGAGATATTGGCAGCAAAATAGGCAGCAGTGAAAAAATCCATCTGTTCTCCAATTAAAAAGTTACATCAAGTGGTAAGATCAATTAAGAAAAAAATCATATGCAGGCATAATAACAAAACTGTAGAACTGTATAAGGTGAAAATTCTAAAAACTATTAAGGAAAAATATATGTAGCATGTACAAAGAAATGGTAATTAATTGATAAAGACCTTCTGTATCATGGGTCCCCAAACTCCCCCTCTTCTGGGTGCCATGACTATATCCATGTCTCAGGACTTAGCATACAGTCATACTCATGGCTATGATTTATTACACCCAAGGATAAAAAGCAAAATGAGGAATAGGAAAGGCTCATGAGGCAAACACCAGGAGCAAGCTTCAATGAGTCCTGTCCCAGTGGAGTTACACAGGGTGCACTTAATTAATTCAGCATCAAGATATGACAACATGCATGAAATGTTGTCTACTGGGGAAGCTCATTAAAGACTCAATGCCCAATGTTTTTGTTGAGGGTTAGTCATGTAGGCACCCTCTGCCTAGCATGTGCCAAAATTCCAGATTCTCAGAAGGAAAGCAGGTATTCAGCATAAACTACATCCTTTGCACAAACAGTTTAGGGACAGTGAGTCATTCTTATCAGGACATGGTGGAAACACTCCCAAATCCAAGTTTCCAGAGGCCAGTTGGGCCAACCTTACAAAGAAGCCTGTCTAAGGTTAGCAGTCTCAGGCCTGCCTATGCTAACTCTTTTCTGTATACCTTCTCATTACCAAGAGTGGATACTGAAAGACAACAGAGAGTAATTCTGTTCTACCATCACTCTTTCAACATTAAGCAGTTGTATACATAGAAAAGACAATATGAAAGCAAACTATTACAACTTTCCTCAAAAACCTGTTTTTCTGGATTTTTCTTTTATCCTTTAGTTAGCATCTCTACATTGACGAATCTACAAACTGCCGTCTCCAATCAGATGTCCTTGATGAGTTCTAGACCAAGATCTTCCGTGTACATTGAAAATGTCTACCTACATGCATGTCCCAAAGGGTACTTCACACCCAATAAGCCCCCAAATTTTGTTACTCTGATTTAAAACCAAGAACAAAAACTTTTTTTATTTACTTCATGTCTACTAATGTCACCAATCATACAGTCTAGAAGTCACGTTTAAAAATCTAAGAAAATCTACCAAAAAAAAGTTCTAGGTACTAATAAGTAAGCTTAGCAAGTCTCAGTGTATAAACATACAAAAGTTAATCATGTTCCTGTGTATACAAACAATTAAAATTTGAAATAATTTGAAATAAAAACAATATAATAGCAATAAAATTAAGTAAGCACTTAGATATAAATCTAACTAAATATGTGCAAGATCTGTATGCTAAAAACTGCAAAACAGATGGAAAAAAATTAAGGAATATCTAAATAAATGGAAAAATATATTTTGTTTGTGGATTAAAAGATTCAATGTTGATCTACATATTCAAAGCAATGCCAATCAAAATTCCAGCAAGTGTTTTCATAGGTACCAACAAACTGATTCTGAAATTTATAGAGCTCAGCAATAATTAAACAAACACCCAATCAAAACAGTGGTCAACAGCGTTGAACAGGAACACAAACACATTTCCAGAATGGTAGGAGGAGGAGTTCTGTAGACTCATTCCCCAGGGAAACAAGTAAAACAAGTAAAAAGTATTTAGAAATAATCATTAAAGTCTCTGGAAATTGTCCTGAGGGCATGTAGCAAATGAAGAAACATTCACTCCAGGAAATCTACTAAAATTTGAAAAGAACAGCAAGAGTCTGTGGTGTTTGAACCATGACCTACTTCCTCCCTCCCACTTTCAACTCAGCCTGACAGAAACTCCACCATGGGGATTCCCAGCCAAGAACACAGGGATCTCCTCTCCCCAGGTGTAAGTCAAGGACTAGAGCATCTCCCCAGGAGGTACGGGCAAAGAGTGGCTCAGAGATTTTTCCAGGGGTGGAGGATGTGTGAGGAGGTAGACCATAAAAACAGAGCGCTCAAAAGCTTTCCCTAAAAGAACTAACCTTATTTAAAACAGAGTGGAAAATTCAAACCTCTCAAAAACAATGAATATTTTGGTAGTAAGCAGTTATAAGGATGGTAGCTTTATGAGAGCAACAGCTAAACCATAGGCCAGTCAATTTACTGGAAAAAGCAAAGGAAAGAGATAGCTAAGAAAAGCCCTCTTGAGGTCAAAATAGACCCCAAAGACTGGCCTCAAAAAAAAAAAAAAAAGGGGGGCCTACAATTAGGCCTACAATTAGATTGGGATCAATCTGAGAAGGGGCCTACAATTAGATTGAGATCAGATTACGGAACGGTTTATGCTCTAACACACTGCTGAAAACAATAGAGAAATCAGATGGCAATTAGTGGAATTTAACTGCTAGGTATAATATCAACAAAGGCAACAGCTCAATTTAGTGATTAGGGATGATCCCAGGACAAATGTGCACATGCCTAAGAAGTGACATCAGAAGTTTTACAATGTAAGAGAAATAGACATTATTAAAATAGGCTGGCCAAGTTACTAAACAAATAAATAAGCAAACAACAACAGTAGCCCCATTAGCTAGATTAGAATAGGTATCCAGAGTTGCTATAATATATTATTTTAAAATATCCAATTTTCAAAAAAGATTGAGAGACATGAGCACAAAAAATATGGGAAATATAATTTACACACTGGAAAATATAGCAGGTGAAAGAAACTGCCTTTATGATGGCATAGATGTTGGATTTAACAGAACTCAATGCAGTCATTATAAATATGTTCAAAAAAGTAAGGGAAATATATCCATAGAAGTAAAGAAAAATATGATGGACAATGTCTCAGCAAATAGAGAATATCTATACATCTATAAAGAGATAGAAATTACTAAAAACAAAACAAAACAAAAAAACACAAATGGAAATTCTCAAGTTTAAAAGCATAATAACTGAAATAAAAAAATTGACTAGAAAGCTGGCAAGCGAAAAAATTAACAAGCTTGAAGATAGATCAATAGAGCTCACGTAACCTGAAGAAGAGAGAGAAAAACAATAAATAAAAATCAACTTCAACAGAATCTCAGAGGAATGTAGGGCACCAATAACTACACAAGCACTTGACAAGACAGGAAAAACAGACCAATCTTTTTTATGAATATAAGATATAAAATCCTTAAACAAAATACTAGCAAACTGAATCCAGCAACATATAACATATACAAAGGGTTACATACCGTGACCAAATGGGATTTATTCCAGGAATACAAAGTTAGTTTAACATCACAAAATCGATTAACGTAATACACTATAGTAATAGAATAAAAGACAAAGCCTCATGATCATCTCAATAGATACATGCTATGGTTTGAATTTGCCCCAAATTTCATGTGTTAAAAACTTAACCCCCAAATTCATATGTTGACTGGAGGAGGGGGCCTTTGGGAAGTAATTAGGATTAGATAATGTAATCAGTGTAGGGCCTCCCCATAATGGGACTGGTGGCTTTATAAGAAGAGGAAGAGAGAGCTGAGTTGACACTCAACACTTCCTTTCTCTTGCCTTATGATGCTTTCCTATGACACAGCAAAAAGAACCTCAGCAGATGTGATTCCTCAACCGTGGACATCCCAACCTCCAGAGCTATAAAAAATAAATTTCTGGTCTTTAAAAATTACCAAATCTGTGGTGTTCTGTTATAGCAATAGAAAGTGGACTAAGACATGAAGGAAAAAGCATTTTATAAAATCCAACATCCTTTCCCAATAAAGGCACTCAACAAACTAGTAATAAAGGCAACATCCTAAAGATGATAAAGAATGGACAAAAATCCCACGGCCAACATCATACATACTGGTATTTCCCCCAGTTATCATGAATAGATAAGGATGTTTGCTTTCACCATTTTTATTCAACATTGTGCTGGCAGTTCTAGCCGGGCACTTAGGCATGAAAATGTAATAAGGATATCCAGGTTGAAAAAGAAGAACTAAAACTATCTCTATTTGTATATTACATGATTTTGAACATTAAAAATCCAAGCGAATCTGCTAAAAAGCTATTAGAAGTCATAAATGAGCTCAGCAAAGTTTCAGGATATAAAATAAATATAAAAGTCAATTATATTTCTAATTTCTATACACTAGCAAGCAATAATCCAAAAATGAAATTAAGGAAATAATTTCATTTACAATATCATCAAAAATAATAAAATATCAAGAATAAATTTATTACATTAACTCCAAAACTTATTCTCTGAAAACTATAAAACATTGTTTAATGAAACTAAAGAAGATCTAAATAAATGGAAACACATAGTATGTTCATCTAGTAAAAAGACTTAATATCATTAAGATGAAAATATTTTCCAAATTTATCTACAGATTCAACAAAATTCCTATCATTCCTATCAAAATCCCAGTTTGATTCTTTGCAAGTTGACAAGCAAATTGACAAGCTCATCCAAAAACTTATATGGACATGCAGGCAACACAGAACCTCCAAAACTATCTTTAAAATATCCAAAGTTGATGGAATTATACGTCTTGTTTTCATAACTAACCACAAAGATACAGTAATCAAGACAGTGTAGTAAGACATTAAGAGAAGGTTACAATAGTGCAGTGTAATGTTAGATCAATAAAATAGAATTGACAGTCCAAAAATCAACCCTAACATTTACATTTAATTGATTTCAACAAGGGCACCAAGCCATTTCAATGGAGAAAGATAATCTTTTCAATAAATGGTGTTGGGACAATTCGGTATCCAAAAGAATGAATAATACGCAAAAAAATGAATCTGACTCCTGACATATATTATATACAAAAGTAACTCAAAATAGATCATACACATAACAAACATAAACATAAAAAAATGGATCATAGACATAAATGTAAGAGCTAAAACTACCAGAAAACATAGACCTAAATTGTCATGACCTTGGTGTAGGATTTTTTTTAATATGATGCCAAAAGGATGAGACCAAAACTATTATAAATAAATAAATAAATTGGAATACATCAAAATTTAAGACATTTTTCTTGAACAGGCACCATCAAAAAAGGGAAAAGACAAACCAAAGAATGGGAGAAGATATTTGCAAATCATACATCTGACAAGGAACTTGTGTATAAAATAAATGAAGAGCTCTCACAATTAAATAATAGAAAGATAACCCAATTTTAAAACTGAGCAAAGAATATGAATAGACATTTATCCAAAAAAGATATCAAATGGCCAATAAAGATCTGAAAAGATGCTCAACATCATTAGCCATCTGCCAAATGCAAATAAATACAATGGAATATTATTTGACAATAAAAGGAATGAATTACTGTTATATGCTACAATATGGATGAACCTTGAAAATGTTATGCTAGGTGAAAGAAGCCAGTCACAAAAGACCATGTATTATGTGATTTAATTTATCTGGAATGTAAGAATAGACAAATATATAGAGGCCAAAAAAAGCAGGTTAGTTGTCGCCTAGGGCTGGAAGGTTCAGGAGAAATGGTGAATGACTGCTAACAGGTATTAGGTTTCTCATTACTATTAATGTAATGATAATGTTCCAAAATGGATTGTGTAAATGGTTTCATAACTCTGTGAACATACCAAAAGCCATTAAATTGTACATTTAAAATAGGTGAATTGGAATTTTTAGTGCCGTGGACCTGTTCTGTATGGTGTTGAGTAGGAGAAAACCTGACTGTGAATTTGTCAAAACCTACAGAACTCTGATTTTACTGTATGCAAATTTAAATGAAATCAATCAGAATTTGAGGGATCCCAGGATGGAATACAAACTGTGATCAATGGAGCCAACTGTATTATAATTTATGAAATACATCACTGGAAAGGAGAGAGGAAAAAAGACATGACCTAAGTAACTTTTGGAAAATGTTACAAAACACTGTGAAAGAAATTAAAAATGTAAATAAATAGATAGACATTCTGTGATCATGGATTGGAAGACTTAATATTGTTGAGATAGCAATGTTTCCTAAATTAATGTACAGATTTAAGATGATTTCTATCAAACTCCCAGGTGAATTTTTTACAGAAGTTGAAGATATAATCTTGAAATTTATATGGAAATACAAAGAACACAGAATGGCCCAAACAATGTTTGAAAGGTTAACAAAGTTGAGGATTTACACCTGATTTCAAAACTTACTACAAAGCAACAGTAATCAAGACAATGTGGTACTAGCATAATGGTAGACATATAGCTCAATGGAATAGAATTGAGAATCCAGAAATAACACTATAATTTATGGTCAATTGATTTTCAACAAAGATGGTACAACAATTCAGAGGGGAAAGATTAGTCTTTTCAAAAAATGGTGCTGGAACAACTAGATACCTACATGTGAAAGAATGAAGTTGGACACCTACTTCACACCATATGTAAAAGTTTACTCAAAATGGGTCACACACATAAATGTAAGAGCTAAGCCTATAAAACTTTTAGGAGAAAACATAGGACTCAATATTGATGGTCTTGAACTAGGCAATGATTTCTGAGATATGACCCAAAACTACAAAAAAAAAGATAAATTGGACTTCATCAAAATTAAAAGCTTCTTTACTTCAAGGGACACCATCAAGAAAGTGAATAGACAGCCTATAGAATGGAATTTATTTCCACATTATATATCTGAAAAGAGACTGGTATATAAAATAAAGAACTCTTATAACTCAATAATAAATACAACACAATTTTTTAAATGGCAAAGGATCTGAATAGACATTTATTCAAAGCTATGCAAATGGCCAAAAGGCACATGGAGTTATGCTCAATATCATTAGCCATCAAGGAAATGCTACTCTAAACCACAATGAGATAGCACTTCACACATAGTAGGATCAAAATAATCAAACAGATATTGTTATTCATAACAAGTGTTGTCAAGGATATGGAGAAATCAGAACACCCACACACTGCTGATGAAATAGATAAAATGATGAAGCCACTTTGGAAAACAATTTGGCAGTTCCTCAAATGGTTAAACATAGAGTTACCATATGACCCAACAGTTACATTCATAGATATACACCCCAAGAAAAAAAAACACATGTC
Source organism: Daubentonia madagascariensis (assembly GCA_023783475.1). Taxonomy (NCBI): domain Eukaryota; kingdom Metazoa; phylum Chordata; class Mammalia; order Primates; family Daubentoniidae; genus Daubentonia; species Daubentonia madagascariensis. The sequence continues at coordinate 42,487,875 of JAKFHU010002088.1, read as the reverse complement.
CAGAAAAAAACCTGTACATGAATGTTCATAGTAGTAGTATTAACAATAGCCAAAAGTGGGAACAACCGAAGTGTTCCCAACTGATGCATAGATAAATAAAATATACTATATCCATACAAATGAATATTATTTGGCAATAAAAGGAATAAAATACTAATACAACATAGATGAACCTTAGAAATACTATGCTAAATAAAAGGAGCCAGACACAAAAGACTATATAAGGTATGATTCTTTTTATATAAAATGTTTATAATAGGCAGAGAAATGATTAGTGGTTGCAAGTTTTGGCAGGAGGAAGGAATAGAGAGCAACTGTTAATGTGTATGGGGTTTCTTTTAAGGAGACAAAAATGTTTTAAAGATTGTACAACCCTGTGAATATACTAAAAATTGAATTGTACAATTTAAATTGGTGAATTGTATGGTATGTGAATTATATCTCAGTGAAACTGTTAAAAAATAATGCACAATTATATCCTAATTCTTCATCTACTTACACATTATCTCTAAAGGTGGCATGACCACAGGCCCACCCCTAACATTTGTAAGCCTAGGACAGGAGTCAAAATGGAGTTCCATATACCCTATGTCCAAATATATAAAAGTTATAAACTAAGTGAACGAAAGTCTTAGTTAAAATATGTTCTTTCCTCCCACCTTAACAAATGCACCTCCAAAAAGAAAAGCATTTTTTAAAAATATATAAAACAATTATTTTTGTATGACTGAAAGAGAAATATGAAAGATGACCAAATTAAAGTATTATTGTTTCTCTGAGTTTTTAGATAGAGCAACAATACTTGCATGCATATGAAATACATATATACAATTACATGTGAATATATATAATTCAAAATTTTGTATATATTTATTCCATAAAATCTACTTTTTCTTGCTTTCATTTCAGCAAAATCACCAATTACATGGTAGATATTCACATAATTTGTGTTCTAGTAACAGTAGTAATTTAAAGAATTTTAAAATGTAATGATGTCCAAAAATGTAGAGTTTGGATTTATTTTTGTCAAAAACTACAAAGTATTAATACTATTTTTCATTTGTATTCAAAAATAGTTATTTTTTCTAAAATATACAAAGCATTGAAAGTAAAAGGCAAGTGTCCAAACAATTATTTACTTCATAATTTTATTTGTAAATTATACACATAAAGCTGAAATGAGTCAATATTGTTAAAATGGCCATACTTCCCAAAGCAATCTACAGATTCAATGCAATTCCTATCAAAATACCAACATCTTTTTTCACAGAATTAGAAAAAATAATCCAAAACTTCATATGGAACCAAAAAAGAGCCAGAATAGCCAAAGCAATCCTAAGCAAAAGGAACAAAACTGGAGGCATCACATTACCTAAGTAAAAATTTTATACTAGAAGACTATAGTAACCAAAACAGCATGGTACTGGTATAAAAGTAGACACATAGATTAATGAAACAGAATAGAGAACCCAGAAATTAGCCATATACCTACAACTAACTGATCTTTGACAAAGCAGACAAAAACATATGCTGGAAAAAAGATACTCTATTCAATAAATGGTGCTGGGAAAATTGCATAGCCATAGGCAGAAGAATGAAACAATATCCCTATCTCTCACCATACACAAAAATTACCTCAAGATAGATTCAAAACTTAAATGTAAGACTTGAAACTATAAAATTCTAGAAGAAAATCTTGGAAAAACTCTTCTGGACACTGGCCTAGGCAAAGAATGAATAAGACCCCCAAAGCAAAGGCAACAAAAACGAAAATAGACAAATGGGACTTAATTAAACTTAAAAGCTTCTCCACAGCAAAAGAAATAATCAACAGAGTGAATAGACAACCTACAGAATGGGAGAAAACATTCACAAACTATGAATCTGACAAAGGACTAATATACAAGGAACTCGACTCAGCAAGGAAAAACCAAATAACCCCATTAAAAATTAGGCAAATGACATGAACAGACATTTTTCAAAAGAAGATATGCAAATGGCCAAAACAAATATATGAAAAAATGTTCAACATCACTAATCATCAGAGAAATGCAAATTAAAACCACAGTGAGACATCACTTACCCCAGTCAGAGTGTCCACTATTAAAAATCAAAAAACAATAGGTGTTGACACAGATGTAGTGAAAAGGGAGTGATTATACAACTGTTGATGGGCAGGTAAATTAGTACAACCTCTATGTAAAACAGTATGGAGATTTCTCAAAGAACTAAAAGTAGATCTGCCACTTGATCCAGCAATCCCACTACTGGGCATCTACCCAAAGGAAAAGAAGTCATTATCAAAAAGATACCTGCACTCATATGTTTATCACAGCACAATTCACAATTGCACAATATGCACTCAACATTAAGTGTCCACCAACTGATGAGTCAATAAAGAAAATGAGGTATATATATTAATATATACCATGTAATAGTACTGAGCCATAAAAAAGAATGAAATAATGCCTTTTGCAGCAACTTGAGTGGAAGTTGAGGCCATTATCCTAAGTGAAGTAACTCAGGAATGGAAAATCTAATTCCACACGTTCTTACTTAGAAGTGAGAGCTAAACTATGGGTACACATGGTCATACAGAGTAGAATAATAAACAGTGAAGGCAGTCTCTATAAGGAGTCTCTATAACAGGCAGTCTCTATAAGAAAAAGCAAGGAAACAGGCAGTCTCTATAAGCTGGAAAAAGCAAGGAAACACCTTCCAAAGGTGGAAGGGTGGAAGGGGGTGAGGGATAAAAAATTACCTACTGGGTACAATGTATACTATTTTGGTGACGGGTACACTAAATGCTCAGACCTCACAGCTATACAATATATACATGTAACAAAACTGCACTTGCACCTCCTAAATATATTGAAAGAAAAATAATATATGTTTTAAACTGTCTGAAATTCTACTATTCTATGCCCACTTAGTTGTCAATTGAAGGCATTTAGGGTTACGGTACATCGTATGATGGCTGGCTCCATATTTCAAATGACAGAGCTGTCCACATGTTCTTTAATAAAGATTTCATGGGAGTTCATGCTTTGTAGGACCCTCTAAAGGACCATCCCTCTTCCCTGTCTCTAAGGACAGTAGTGTCTTAGTGTTCAGTCGCTGCTAGAACAAATTTTTGCAAACTTGATGGCTTAAAAGAGCACAGATTTATTATCTTACAGTTCTGTGGGTTAGAAGTCTGGCACTGGTATCCCTGGACTAAAATCAAAGTGTCAGCAAGGCTGCATTCCTTCTGGAAGCCTCTAGGAGGAAAGCTGTTTCCTTGCTTTTTCCAGCTTATGGAGACTGCCTACATTTCTTGGCTCCTGGATCCCCTTCCTGCATTTTCAAAGCCAGCAATGTAGCATTTCTCTGGCCCTGCTTCTGTCATTGTACCTCTTTCTTTGACCTTCTCTTCTGCTTCCCTCTTCCATTTTTAAGAACCCCTGTGATTCCACTGCATTGCTGTAAACCAGGATAATCTCCGTATCTTAAGGTCAGCTGATTAGTACCTATCATAAGGCCAGCTAATTAGTACCCTCAACCTTAATTCCCCTTTGCCACTTAACCTAATATACTCACAGGTTCCAGGGTTCATGATGTGGAAATCCTGAAGGAGCCATATTCTGCCTATAATAGGGAAAAAATAACCCCCTTAGGTTCTTAGTCAAATCGGACCCCTGTTACAAAAGACAAATTAACAAGAGAAAAACAAACAGAAGTTTATTAACACGTATATTTCATATATTTATGGAAGACACCCAGACAGTGAGTAGTTCTCAGAAAGAGGTGACTGAATTCCAGCTTACATAGCATCTTCAACAAAAAACAGTAAATTTTCAGAAAAGTGACAAGGCAAAGGAAAAGGATATTTGAGTCTCTATGGACAGCAACTTAGGGGAAGGCAAACATGGCAGATAATTAGTTAGTAAAGGCAACTAATTGGTTGGTTAGTTAGTAAAGCTTGCTAATGTAGATTCCTCTGGTATCATCTCCAGGCTGAGAAGGGTCTAAAGCTGCCTTCGGTGGTTAACCTTTACTCTCACTGGTAGAATAGGTGAGTGGGAGGTAGGATACCTTTTGTCTTTGTACATCTATGTCCTGCTTTTAGGCAAATAGACGAACAGAGAGCTTTCCTGCATCTACTGTTTCTTAATTGTCTTCAGCTCAACAATCTTTCACATTTGGGGGAGGGAGGCATATTCTGGTCTCCCACACTACCATAGTCAGGGTAATCTAAATTATGCTGTGATAACAAATAAACAAAAACTCCAAACTTTTAATGCCGTATAATAACAAAGATGTATTTCCTAATGGTGCTACATGTCCCTCTCGGATCAGCAAAGAGATCTCTGCTCATTGTATTTAACGAAAGGCCCAGCTGACAAAGCTGTTGCCATCTTGAACATAGCTGCCTGATACACCAGAGAGAATAAAGAACTCTGCAGGGTCACCCACTAGCAATTCAATGCTTGGACCAAAAAGCAGCATGCATCCCATCAGCTCAGAACATACTGTTCAAAACTTATCCCATGACTCCACCCTACCTCAGAGACTTTAGCCAATGTAGTCCCATTTTGTGTCTTAAAAGGAAAAAAAAAATCACACTGATAATCATATGAAGTTGAAGTCCACTTATTACAAACATATACAATTGCTGGATAAATAAATAAAACCAAATGTAATTGCTAGCTGAGCTTGCAAAAATAAAGTGAAATCTTCACATGGCAGGTATTGCTGCTACTGTTTGAATGGGAGAGAGGAGAAAAGAATGTTTAATTAGACCCAATTAATACTAAGGGGTTGAAGTTTAATATCCTCATAGGGCAGTAAGACCAGGCCACAGCCAGAAGGGCAAAAGGAACTGAGATTTCTGCGTAAAGCCAGGATCCCAAAAAGGATCATTTGCAAAAAAGGAACTAGAGGGAAAATTCTATTCATTGAATAACAACAAGCACATGTTTCTACCCATGCTGTAGAGCGGGAGGCAGAAGCATCTCTGAGGAAATCCAGCCCAGCAGCATGTTAAATTCTACCACTGTAACTACGGATTTAGTTTTTTCTCCTTTTATGTCTATACATTATGTCTTTATATATGTGAAGCCTTATTGTTAGACATATTCTCACCAAAAATTTATATCATCATGTTAATTCTTTTGTTATTATGAACTGTTTCTGTTTATCTCTAGTAGTATTTCTTGTCTTAAAGAGTGCACTATTTGCCATTAATGTAGCTACACCAGTGTCTTTGGGTAGTGTTTATTTAGCACCTATTTTTCGTACTTTATTTTCTACCTTTCTTTAACCTTAGATCTCAATTTTGTCTCTTTTAAGCAACATGTAATTGGTTGTATTTTTAATGCATTTTTCAATTGTAATGCCTGGTAAACATTTGTGTGTGGAAAAAAAAGACACCGTTACCACATTAAAATCCACACCAAAACACTGGGAGACATTATTGCAACATATATAATAAGCAATGTATTGAAGTCTTACAAATCAAAAAGAAACAAATACCCTACTGGGAAAATGAGCAAAGTAAATAACCAGGTAATACATTGAAGATATAACTCAAATTACCAACAAGCAAAAGTTAGGTAGCTTCAGTAGTAATCAAGGAAATGCACATTAAATCCACAATGAAATACCATCTCACAACTGTCAGGGTGGCAATCATGTTCTAAAAATCCATTCATACCCAGGGCTGGTGAGGCTGGTGAGACATACACAGTGCTGATGGAGCGTAAACCAGTCCAATTACTTTGGAAAGCATTGTGAAAATACCAAAGAAATTTGTAGGTTCACATACTCTAGGAAAATAATTCTGTTACCCATTCTAGAGAAATTCTAAGGCATTCATAAGTGAGCATGGAACAGGATTTTCACTATTTCATTTCTAATAGTATGAAATTTGAAACAAAATAATTGTCCATCATTATGGAAGTGGGTAAACAGTAGATAAATGAATGGAATATAGTAATTGAAATTTTGAAAACTGCACCAAAATGCATCAGTGCATCAACATCCATAAATCTCAAAAAATAATGTTATAAAGGAAAGAAAAATAAGGTCCAAAAGCATTAGGGCCATATGGCACTATTTATATACATTTTTAAAACACTCAAAACAATTCTTTATATTGTTTGAAGATATACATATATGTTATAAAAGTATAGATTTGAACACTTAACAACTTAAGAAAACTGGTTGAATCTGGGAATGAATAAAGGTAAAGAATTGAGTTTGGGCTTTAGTTACACTTGCAAAATTTTATTAATTTGAGGGGGAAGAACACTTCAAGAAAATATAGTAAATCAAGAGTAACTTTTAGATTTAAATGAGGTGTCCATGGAAGAAAAGGATATTATTTTGTTTACTTTTTTGAATGTTTAAAATATTTTACAATTAAATATTTTTCTAAATAAAATACTTCTTGGCAATAATGGGTTTTCAGAATGAAGTACACATAAAAAAATAGACCAATCTTTCAGCTAACCTAGCAGAGACAACTGTGTATAGAAAAATAAATTTCAAGTCTGACATGAAAATTTATATGGTACAAATAAATTGACCCTCTGTCTAAATTTTGTATTCATCTCACTGCTATTTTAGAGACACCTGGTGGAGCTTCCATTCATGTGTAATTGTGAAAATATACAATTAGACATTTATTGTACAGTTGTACAATTATTTAAACAAATAAATTTGAACCCCAAAAAAGGCTCAACTTGAAAGCAGAAGTAAGGGCATTCCGGCTCTAAAATTGAAAATATTGCTTTAGTTAGGCAACAAATTTGTCTTAAAGATTTTAAGTCACTGATACAATTTAGGAAATGGTCATCATTGAATAGAGTCTGTTTTAAGAAAACAGGAAGCCTGAAAAATTGCAGAAATAAATTGTTTTTCTAAAATTAAATCCAGGTGGACTTTATCTCACCGTTCCTCTTATAAAAATTATTAAGCAACCTAATAATATTTTCAACTGCCATTTTTTGAAAGCTACAGAAAGACTATTCTGTAAAATATTTGTTTTACAGACTCTCCACCCCATTACTAAAGTCAATGTGATCACAAGTATTTCATCTTCCCCTTACAATGTTTCCCTTGTTCTTTTACTTACAAGTCATCAAAATTTTGGAAAATTTTCCAGAATTAGATAAGAGTCTTTCCTGTGAGTTACCATAGAACACTGTGCTTTCCTAATCACAGCATTTACCTCACTACAATGTCCTGTTTATTTGTTGGCAGTTGCCCTAATCTTGTGTTGTACTTAGATTGTTCACTTTTTCATTCCAGTGCCTAGCACGGCGCCAGTCATATAGTTTGTGCTCAAATAGTCATTGATTTATTCTTTCATCCATACTTCCATCCATTTATTCTCTATAGTCTGTATTCTCTATTTCCTTTATCTCAGTTCTTTCTAGCCATGAGGGAAATCGGTACCTTGTGAATACAGAGGAATAAAAATATATCTTTTAAAAAGTTAATTTGTGGCTCAAATTGTCTTCTTCCTTCACTTTTTGCCTTCTGGTCAGTTCATACATTCAGAATAAAAGAAATAAGGAATGAAGTTCAAATCCCAAACCAAAGCAATATTAATGGGGCACACATCTGGGAACTTCCAAGAGTATCCACTTCAGCACACATTCAGACATATGTCTAAAGTAAAATATAGTTTTTCTATACCTAGAAACCCACACAAAATCTACTTCTGCTTGAAATATTCAGATTACTAATGAGGTAAGGTTTTTATTTGATTGAGTTACCTGGCATCAAGCCACAACCATTTTCTATTTCAAACACATAGGCAAAGACTTGTACTTAGGATCCATGCTCGTTTTCAGTAGGGTACTTCCAGGGTCTCTGTAACGGAATTTGCTGAGATGGCAGAAACCACAGGAGTTTCTGCAGAGTAATCAGGCACAGGCCAGAGGAGTGCATTCTTTGGGAGACATCAGGAGACATGACTTGAACAGCCAGTGCACACTTTCATATACTCAGGAGCATGAACTGTTGTAAAACTTTGGCAGGCAAGTACTCCTGAGCCTCATGGCACTTGGCCAAAAGTAGCAAGATTCTGAATCAGCAACCAGGTGAGAAAAGTAAACTTTTTTTCTTATTTGGGCTCCTGTGTCAAAATCTGGACAGTCCTCTAGGATAAGGCCAGCCATTTCAGTGGCATATGTCTAAGCTAATTCTGATCTTTCAAATACCACTTAAAGTTATGGGGCAGTATCAGTAGAAATCTAACCTCTCAAGGACACATGCATAGGAAAGCAGATGGCTGGCAACAGACTGTTTAATCCCAAATCAAATAAAAGAATCAGCACTTCAGGATGACTGCTTATATAGACACTTTTGTCAGATAGCGTGGCTGAGAGCTACACTTCCAACACAATAGGCTCCATAAAGAGTTTGCCATACACTGAATGATCAATGACAAATTCTTTCAGCTTATACAGCAAACAGTGAGCTGTAGAGAGCATAATAGACACACTCCCAGACTGACATGAATTTACATTAAAACATAACAAGACATTAAGCTTTTGGTATCTAAGGCCTTATTTGTTGTTTATTGTTTTCATTTCTTCATACATACTGCAGGAAATCTGATGGAAGTTTGGAGAAGGGGTATATCCTTTCTTGATGTAACATAATCGAAGGACGTTTTTGTGAAGATAGCAGTGAGAATGCCTCCTAACAGCCACTTCTGGTATAAATCATCTGCGTAAATCCTCCTACCTGGGCAAATAAACTATCAACAGTGCTTATCCTGCTAGGTGAAACTTCCCTTTGGCTTCTGGAGTAGTGGTTTGCTCTTCTTTTAAAGGGAAAGTTCTAAAATGTACATAGAGTGAGTTGACAGCATGTAGGATAACTTTCCCCAAAATGTGTTCGTCATGTTATACTAAAAAAATAGTGTAGGATTCCATGGTCAAGTAGATTTGAGAAACATGGTCTTTAAAAATGCTAAACAAGATTCATGTTCCCCCCGGATTTCTCAGAACTTTGAGTAAGCTGGTGTGAATTTGATATCGTATGTATTATATGCAGCATTTCCCAAGATTATTTGAGCACAGAATTGTGTGTGTGTATATATATATATCTGTGTGTGTGTAAAATATCTGAAGAGATTAAAGTTCCATGGAATGCACTTTTTGAAATGTTGATGATCCTTTGTACGCTTAACAAACAGTGGCTTTACTTTTCTATGTGCTCATTTTGAAGTTAAGCCATTTCCTTTCCTGTGTTTTAGACCTGCCAATAGACACGTGGACTTTGTAGCAACCTGGTAGTTGAGATGGAAGAAGAAAGATATGGAGGCAAGAACGTGGAAGATTGCAATAGTTGAAGCAGAAATAAAAGAAAATAAAAGAAAGTAGATTGGGGTCTTGGTGGTAGGAACCAAAAAAGAAGAAACTGGCTTTTCAAACACTATAAAAGAAAGAAATGGCAGGACATAGAAAGGTCCTAGACACAAGGTAGAAAGAGAGATAATCAAAGATGGACTCAAGGTTGTAACCCTGGGTGACAGGAGAGTTGTCGTGCTGCTAGCAATAATGGAAAGTAGAAGGGGAAAAATGATAAGCCAGGCCTATTATTATGGCATTTTTAACGGTAGGGGCACAATAAAGTAGGTTTTTATATATGAAGGAACAAAATGCAAAATCAAATAAGAATTTAAAAAATGTAAAGATATTAAACATTTCTCATTCAAGTGTCAAAAATACCCTCTAAAACAGGATTTTATTTTTACTAGATACATGTATAGCTAGTTGTTTTGGTAGCTGTGGCATGTGTTTTTGTGTTCTCCCTCAACACTATTCACTGGCATTTTAGTTCCCACAGTAACAAAAAGACACACACGCTTTATGTGTAATATGCATTAAAAGCATATATCTTCACAATTACCTATGGTTAAATGAAAATATCAATATATTTTACAAATATATTTTATTTACAAAAAATACATTTGACCCACAAATGCAAATTGCCCTAGCTGGGAAAGCAAAGGTGGTCTTGAAAAAAAAAATCTGAAAATTTAACACTGTCAGAGTTCTGATTCAATTTGCTAGTCTAATACAGATAAGAATGACAAATAAAAAGTCTTTATTTGCCTGAAAAGCCTCAGAGGTTTTTCAATACCATTGAAATGCTGTCCTTAACTCAAGTACTTTTCATATATCAGAGAAGTGGCAAATTTAACAAAGCCTACATTAATGTTTTGTATTCCTATTCTAAATAAAATGCTTCAGTAAGTACACATGAGTATTCAATAATACTACAACTGGAGACAATGAAAAAGGCTCCTGTTTCATAATATACTGATAAGTAAATCATTTTAAAAGAAGCAAACTGTATTATTGAACACTGAAAGGCTAAACCAGTCATAAAATAGAAACTACTTAAGTACCTTTGTTTATTTTCTATAGCAATACAGAAAAAATGTTGGTATACATATGTTTTGTAAACTGTAGGCATTTTGTGCAGATAATTTAATATTAAAACACATACAAAGGGAAAATCCAAACTATTACTACTGGAGCAATTTTTAACAATATCCAGAGCAATGATCCCCATATAACAGAAAGAAAAAGGCAAAGTAGCAAGATTTTTTGGAAATAATTTCAGAAGGCCCAAATCAAGAAATTGCATTTCTTGTTAAAATTGCATCTTTATCGTGTCTATAATAATCAAACCTGCATGAGTCACTTAGGATTTGGATGGACCCTGGGAAAATTTTACTTGCTGTATGATAGAGGTTAAGAACACAGCCCATGATTAAACAGACATTAGTTTATGTTCTTGCTATGTGGCATGTTAGTAGCACAAATTTGGGCATGTTCTTTAGCCATTTTGTGCCCTGATTTTCTCAGCTCAAAAAAAATGGGAAGGATAATAATGGCATCTTGATAAATGCAAAAGTTTAACCCAATGCCTGCCACATAGTTGATATTCAATAAACATTAAATATTTTACCATAATTTGTTATAAATATGATCCAAGAATATCTTCTTATAAATAGCATTGTGTCTGCTACCCAAATACCAAAACAGTTCTTAATGTCTGACTCAACATACAAATTCTTAAAAATAAGGTTAAACTACATATAATAAAATGTTTCAGTCTGACACCTTCAGCTGCGACTCGATAAGTATAGAGTATGGGGTAAAATGTCAAGGAACACTCATATTAGTCAAACTAGTTGATACTAGAATATTTTTCAGTTTTAAGATGTGGTAAGTTTAGAAGCTGTAAGTAGAAGACTATAATTTCTGCTTTATAATGTTTGTTCTTAAGAGACAAAGGCTGCAGCTGTAGTCAACCAGCCAGAGACTGGTAGTAATGCTGTTTTTTCTTTTATAGGAAGAGAATAAGGCAAAAAGTAATATTTATTAACTGAAATTTTACCAAATTCCTTCTAATAATTAGCTCATTTCAAGCTCTCAATACCTCAAAAGTTTATATTTTATGCATGCATCCAAAACAGTACAATTTTTAGGACATGGACACTAGCCCTAGACTAAGGTTTGAATTCTGACCCTGACATTTGCCTGCTGGGTAATCTAGGGCAAGTTATTTAACCTCTCTGTAAAATAGGGAAAATAATGACACTGGTCACATAAATTTTCTTTGTGTTTGTGTTTGTGCAGTTGCACATGCATATATAAAATGAGTCAATCCATAATAAAGGGTTTAGAACAATGTCCAGAACTCAGTAAGTTATCAACATACAATAATGGCCAACACTTGTACAGCACTTGATCAAGGTCACTAAGCCAGTAAGCATTGGAGTAGGAGTCCAACTTAGGTCAAAATCAACAATTGTAATATATCTGACTGACTAGGAATTCTCTTAGCCTTGCTACTTCCCACACGTGCAGCTTCTATGGTACTCAATTACTTCATGTACAAGTGAGAGGATTTTATTATCAGATATGGTAGTGATGGCAACCACCTAATCCTGCCCCGTGCATACCTCACACCCTACCAGAAATATTAATAAATAGTTTTACTCCATAGGGACACTTTGCTGATCTTGAACTGGGTCTCTGAATACTTGTCAGCTCAGTCCATTAGGCAGCCACTAACCATTAACTCAACAAATATTTACCACTTGCAAATCTCTGGCATTCTTTTCTTTTATATAAACCTTTTATTTTACAATTGTTTAAGACTTACAGAAGAAATTGCAGACAGTATTTGTTCCCATATAACCCATACCTAATTTCTCCTATTATTCACATAATACATTATTATGATACGTTTGTTACAATTGATGAACAAATATTGATACATTATTAACTAAAACCTATAATTTATTCAGATTTCTGTATATTTTACCTAATGGCCCTTCTCTGATCCAAGAACCAATCCAGGATATGACATTACATCTAGGTGTCATGTCTTCTTAGGCTCCTCTTGGCTATGAGAATTTCTCAGCCTTTCTTTGTTTATGATGACCTGAACAGTTTTGAAGAGTACTGGTCAGGTATTTTATAGGAAAACCCTGAATTAGGATTTGTCTGATGTTTTCCAGATGATTAGATTGGAGTTTTATGTTTGGGGGAGAAAGACCATAGAGGTAAAGTGCCATTTTTATGACATCACATCAGTAGTACCTATACCATCAGCATGATTTATTGCTATTGATATTAATCTTAATTACCTGAAGTAGTGTTTGTCATATTTCTCTACTGTAAAATTATCCTTCTCTTAACCTTTCTGTACTCTGTTCTTTGAAATGAAATCACTAGGCACAGCCTACCTTAAAAGAGGCAGGAGTTATGCTTCACTCCCTTGAAGGCAATAATTTAATACATAAATTATTTGAAGTTCTGCATAGGAGATTTGGCTATTCTCCTCCACTTATTTATTTATTCAATCATTTATTTATATCAGTATAAATTCATGGGTATTTATTTATACTTTGGGTTATAATCCAATACTACTTTATTTTGTTGTTGAAATTAGATTAACTTTGGTTTTCAGGAACTCTTTCAGCTGGTTCTTATATCCCTCTGACATATATACCCATCATTGTGTGGTTTTGGGGGGTTGTTTTTATTTAAGCACTTCCTTACTTTCTTTCACCACAAGATCCTCTAGACTTAATTTGCATAGATCATGTCCCAATCCTAGAATCTCCCATTCCTCCAAAAATCCTGGTTCCATTTATTGGAGATTAGTATTAGAAACCAAGATCTGGGTGCTAGATGTACTCATTGACACTAAGGCGTCATCTCCTCTAGCCCCCCTCAGTTAACAGAGAAAGAAATAAATACGTGTGTACTAACCAAAGTGTATACAAATATCTATAAATATTTCTATGTGTAACCATCTATACCTATAATAAACTAAACATGAGTTCACACTGATGTTCTAATTCTAATGTATTACCACATAATCATTCTATCCTCCTAGTGATTATCTGGAACCTCCCATTAAAACAGTGAGAAACATGGCTGTCACTATGTGCCATTCACTTACTTAGTTATCCAATTGCAGTATTTATGTATAATGGTTTCAGGATTGTTGACCTGTACCCCCACAGGAGACAACTTTTTCAACTAGAGTACAGTGTTTATATACAGTTCCTTTTGATTTTATTTTATTTTTATTTATTTATTTTTATTTCAGAATATTATGGGGGTACAAACTTTTTGGTTACACTAATTGCTTTTGTACCATTTGAGTCAAAGTTATAAGTGTGCCCATCCCCCAGGTACAAGTGTGCATTGTACCTGTTAGGAGTGAATTTACCCATCTCCTCCTCCCCCCCTGCTTGATTTCCAATGAATGTTATTTCCATATGTGTACATAAATGTTGATCGATTAGTTCCAATTTAATGGTGAGTACATATTAAACTTATCTTGGAATATTTAATAGACTCCAGAATTTCAAAGTACTTACATCAGACAGACTCTGCCAGTGCCATTGCCACTGTTGTCTAGGTGGGGAGACAGATTCTTGTTGTTTTCTACTCCACCACATTCCTAGAATCCTCCTCAAGGTTGTTTTTTGGTTTTTGTTCAGTTTTTTTTTCATAGTTTTCTCCATAGACAATTATATCATCTTAAAATAAAGACAGATTCATTTCTTCCTTACCAATCTGTATACATTTAATTTTCTTTTCTTGTCTTGTTGCACTAATAGAACCTCCAGTATGATACTGAGTAGGAAGGGTCATAGAAGCCATCCTTGCCTTGTTCTTGATCTTATAAGGAAAGCCTACTGTTTCTCACTATTAAGGATGATATTAGATGTGGGTTTTTCATAGTTTTTTTTATCAAGTTGAGGAAATTCTTTTTATAGTTTGCTGGGAGTTTTTATTATGAGCAGGTAATGGATATTTTCAAATGTTTTTTTTCATCAATTGACACAATGATATGAATTTTCTTTCTTAGCTTACTGATGTTGTAGATTATTCAGATTGATTTTCAAATATTGAACCAGCTTTGTGCACCTGAAATAAACTTCACATGGTCATGGTTTATAATTTTTATTATGCAATGTTAAATTTGATTTGCTCACATTTTGATGAAAAATTTTGCATTTATATTAATAAGTGATACTGTTCTATAGTTTTCCTTTCTTGCAACATCTTCCTCTGGTTTGGGTATTAATGTAATGCTGGACTAATAGAATAAGTTAGTAAGTGTTCCGTCTCCTATTTTTTGAAAGAGATTATAAGGAATTGATATAATATCTTTCTCAAATATTTGCTAGAAATCTTAGTGAAATTATCTAGGTCTAGTGCTTTCTTTTTTGATAGAATATTATTAAATACTGATTTAATTTCTTTAATATATATAAGCCTATTTAGATTATATATTTCTTCTTATGTGATAGTGAGTAGTTTATTCCTTAAGGAATTGGTTAATTTCATCTAGTTATCAATTTGGTGAACATAGAGTTGTTCAGAATATCCCTTTATTATCCTTCAATGTTCATGGAATCCATAGTGATGGTATCACTTATATTCCTGGTATTGGTAAATTGTGTCTACTCTCTTTTTACCTTGATTAGATTAGCTAGAAATTTAACTTAATATATATACTTTTTTCAAAGAAACAGCCTTTGGTTTTGTTGACTAACTCTAGTACTTTCCTATAAATGTCATTGATTGCTACTCTAATTTTTATTATTTCTTTTCATATGATTGATTTAGGCTTCAATTATTCTTCTTACTCTAGTTTCCTAAAGTGGAAATGTAGGTTATTGATTTTAGAGTTTTATTCTTTTCTAATAATAATTTAATAGTATAAATTGTCTCTAAGCACAGCTTTTGCTACAAACTACAAATTTGATAAGTTGTAGTTACAATTAGTTCAAAATATTTCTTTAATTTCTCTTGAGACTTCTTATTTGGCCCTTGTGTGATTTAGAAGTATGTTGTTGACTAATAGTCGGGAGATCTTTTCCCTGCTACCTTTCTCTCATTGTGGTCTGATAAAATACTTTGTATCATTTCTATTCTTTTAAATTTGTTTAAATAGGTGTCTTCAGTGGCCTAGAATGTGGTCTATCTTGCTGAATATTTCATGTGAACTTCATAAGAATGCATATTCTGCTGTTGTTGGATGGAGTATTCTATAAAAGTCAATTAGATCAAATTGATAAATAGTGCTGTCAGGTCAAGAATATCCTTCCTAATTTATTGCCGTCTAGATCAATCACATACCAACAGAGAAGTCTGAAGTTTCCAACTACTCCAACTACAATAATGGAGTCATCTATATTTTCCTTTAGTTCTATTAGTTTTCGCCTCATGTATTATAAGGCTCTAATGTTAGTTGCAGATACATATTGTTATTCCTCCTTGGAGAATAATCCCCTTTATCATGTGTAATTCTCCTCTTTATTCCTAATAATTTTCCTTGTTTTGAAGACTTCTTTGTCTGAAATAAATATAGCTACTCTGGCTTAATTTTGATTTGATGGAATATTTTTCTCCATCTGTTTACTTTTAATAATTCTCCATCTTTATATGTAAAGTGGATTTCTTGTAGACAACATATATTTGGGTTTGTTTTTGTATTCACTGTGACAATCTCTGTCTTTTAATTCATTCATTTAGACCATTTACATTTAAAGTGATTATTAATATAGTCAGTTCAATGTCTACATTGTGACAACTGTTCCCTTCATTGGACTTATTCTTTCTTTCTTGTTTTTACTCTTATTTTCTTCCTTCTCTGGTTTTAACTGAGCATTTTAACTCAACATTTAACATTTAAACTTAACAGAACATTTAACTCTTAATGTATCAATTATATTTTTTCTAAATTCTTTCAGTAATTGCCCTGTTTCCAATAATACACATTGTAAACTAATTTAATTCCATCTTCAAATAACATTATATTACTTCACAAGTAGTACAAGTACCTAATAATACAATATTTCTAATCCCTCCCACTCATTCTTTATGTCTCTGCCATTCATTCACTTGCATGTATTAAGTATTCTATAATCACCCAACACTTTACTTCTATTTTTACTTTGAACAATTACCTTTTAGATCAATTAAGAATAGGAAAAATAAAAGTTTTTTTTATGACATTCATTTACTCCTTCTCTGACACTTTCCTCTCTTTACATGGATCGGAGTTTCTGACCTACATCACTTTCTTTCTACCTGAAGAACTCTTATTTTTTGTATAGCAAATCTGCTGCTGATGAATATCTTTAGTTTTTGTCAGAGAAAGCCTTATACCTACTTTACTTTTGAATTAGATATTAATTGTGCTGGATATAAAATTCAAGGTTAGTGATTTTTTCCTTTCAACACTTTAAATATTTCAATTTACTTTCTTCTTGCTTGGCTAGTTTATGAAGAGAAGTTCACTGTAATTATTATCCTTGTTCCTCTATAAGTAAGATGTTTTCTCCCTCTGGCTTGTTCCAAGGTTTCCTCTATATCTTTGGTTTTCTGCAGTTTGAATACAACATGCCTAGATGTGGTTTTGCAATATTGATGCTGTTCAATATTCTCTGAGCTTCCTGGATGTGTAGTTTGGTGTCTGTCATTAATTTTGGAAACTTCTTGGACAAATGCCTTCACATATTTCTTTATTCTTCTTCTGGCATTCCAATTACATGTGTGTTATACTTTTTAAAAATTATCCCACAATTCTTGGAGGTTCTGTTTATTATTATTATTATTATTATTATTATTATTATTACTACTACTACTACTACTACTATACTTTTCTCTTTGCATTTCAGAGAAGTTTCTATTGACATATCTGTAAGTAGGCTGATTCTTTGCCCAACTATGTCAAGTCTACCAGTGAATCCATCAAAGGCACTCTTCATCTCTGTTACAGTGCTTTTGTTTCTAGCATTTCTTTTTTCATCTTTCTTAGAGTTTCTCTCTCCATTCCTTCATTATTCATCTATTCTTACATGTTCTCTAGAATTTTTAGTAGATTACTTAGCATGGTAATCATAGTTATTTTAAATTTCTTCTCTGATGTGCTTAACGTTTGCTGCACATACAGGTGCCAAAAGCTTTAAATTCCTCTAGTGTCATTGTTTTTGTCCTTCGTGGCTTTGGGCTTCCCTAAGTACTCCTTTGCAAAGAAAGTTTGTGTCTTACAGCTCTTTTATCCAGTGTTATTATAGTAGAGCTTTATTATTAATAGAATGCTGGTAAGGTGGGCAGAAAGGGAGAATATTGTATAATATTCTGATTAAATCTCAACCTTTTTAGTGGATGTCTGTCTTGGGGCTGTGATTTTCACAAATGATTCTCTAATAGTATAGCTTTTTTTCTTTTATTGCATCATTCCCAGTTCATTTCCTTGAGGTCTTGACACTTACTGACTATGTTTGTTTTCTCCTTTGGTCAAGAAGGAAAGATAAGAATGGAGTGTGAGAAATATTAATACTCTTCCTCTGTCTGTGGTAATGCTCCGATAAACTCTTTTTCCTTGGAGATTAGGCCTTTGTTATAAGTGATCTTCAAGATGTATTTCATAATTATTGCTCTCATATTTCCAGTTCTTTTAGTTGTAATCCACTGTTATTACACAAATGTCCTGTTTGTATGGTGGTAAGGTGTTGGGAAAGTAAAGCATTCTATAGTGTTATGATTAAATCTCTGTGTTTTAATGTGTCTGTGGCTCTTACTGTGACCTTCACAAGTGTTTCTCCAGTGGTATAGACTTTTTTTCACTCTAGATGAGAGAGGAAGTCTAGCAGGAACTGGAGAAATGCTCTTCTTTAGTGGCAATAAGTCACTTGTAAAGCCTTTTTTCCCTAGAGAGTGGGCCGTTGTTATAGAGAACCATCTGGTTGCATTTCACAATGATTATGATTCCCCTGCTCCTACCACTGCTATGAGGGGACATTTCTTACATCTTTAGCCTTAGAAGCTGATGAAGTTTTTGAAGGTAAAAACTCATGAAATTGTGGGGACTCCACTAAGACTGTAGCCCCAAGGAATTTCTCACTCTCATTCTAGTCCATACTTATACTTCAGAAATCCATCAAAATTGCTAGGTGAATGCTCCTAACACTTATGGCTCCTATATCTTTTGCTTCAGGTAAACAGATTTCAGCTGCAGCTCTTTGGATTCACCTGTCTCTCCTGATTTCATGCTGGGGACTTGCCCTGCAAACTTAGTTCTCCAAGGGTTCCAAAAAGTCTTTGACTTTTCAGTTTGTTCAGCTTTTTCTTGTTGTAAGGATAGGAGTGATGATTTCTAAGCTCTTTATATGTTGAAGCAGAAACCATAAATGCATGGTTTTCATTTTTCAACATAAATAAGGTATGATCTCCAAACTCATGGTTGGTGTAACAAAAGAAACATGGACAAATAAAAATGTACATATTAATACATAATTTTAAATGGTGACAAGTTCTATAAAGGGAAAGAATAGAATATTATGAGGAAAGATAACAGGGACTAATTTGGACTGGTTTATCAGGGAAGGCTTTTCTGAGGAAGGAACAATAAAGCTAAAATCTGAAGAATTAATAAGAATTAGAGTGAGGGAACAGCACGTAAGAAGGCTCTGAGATGGAAGAGAGCTGGATTCAATTAGTGGCCTAAATTTGTGACTGGAGCTTAGAGAGCAAGGACAGAAGTATCTCTAGATGAGTTTGCGGTAGGTGGCAGGAGTCAGTTTGAACAGGTTTATTAGGCCATGCCCGTCAAGGAGGATTACTCTAAGGGCCTAAGAGAGACATTGAAGGACTTTAAGAAGTAAAGTGAAATGATCTCCTCATGTTAGAACACTCCTGCTACAGTGTGAAAAACTGCTTAAAGTGTGGCCAACAGAAGTGGAGGCACCAATTAAAGAGCCACAGCATTAGTTTAGGTAGTGGATGATCATGCTTGATCCAAATTCATGATGCAGAGAATGAAATTAAGTGAACCAATTCAGAATGCATTTTTTGGATGTAAAAACAATAAGACTTTCTGGTATCTTAGATATGAAGGGTATATAAGAGGAAGGTGTTAAGTGACTCTCAGATTTCTACCTTAAGCAACAGGGTGAATTGTGATGATATTTCCTAAAATTAAAGAATATGTAAGGAACAGATATGGAGAAGGGTAGGTGGGGATGGAGGGTGTCAAGGCTTACATTTGGACCTATTAATTTTAAGATGTCAAAAAACAACAAAATGGAGTAGGCAGTTGGTGTTGCTACCATTTGAAAAAATAAGGTTGATGAATCCCCCTAGCTGGACAATGTAGAGTAAGAAGAAAATTAAAAGTTAGTTGCAAACAGAGCCCCAACCAGTCAATTGTAGAGACCCCTCTATTTTCCATTCCTGATCTAAATGATTCCTACGTTTTTCCCTAGATCTAGCACTGTATATATGACTCTAAATTTCCATAATAGTTTTGGGGCTAGATAAAATATGCCGATATTGTTTCTTTACCTGAAGGAGGTAGCTAAGGGAAACCAATATGACGGAGCATCTGCAATATTCCAGGCACTGAGCCTATGTCTTTGGAATACTGAAAGAATGAGAAAGCAATTTTTTAAAAAAGCACGTAAGCAGAAGATTAAAAAGAGAAGAGAGTAATAGAGGAATAAAATGGAATGAAAGAGGTCACTACAGAACAAGGGAAAGCATGGAAGAGAGATAGGGGTAATTTGAAATCCATAGATCCTATTGAGATAATTTTAGTCAATGTCAGATCAAATAATTCTATTTATTTTCTTTTCCCACTATGGAATAAAACATTCACGTCTGATTCCAATTATTGTCATTCCCAATTATCAGCTATGTAACAAGATGTACAAGACAAATTTCTGAGATTTAAGAGCTCATACCACATATACAGTTGACCTTCCCCTTTAAGTAACGCTCTTTGATGGAGGTGCTGAATTAGGTGTAAACTCGTCTTTTCACATGCAAAAATGAAGTATGAAGTAATTGTAATTTTGTAGCCAATTTGTAGTGGAAAAAAAAAAAGAAAAGAAAAACACACCCGTGAGAGACTACTGACAAATATATACAAAAATGATAACACAAATATATACAAAAATGAAAACAATGGTTCCTGTTAGTGGATGCTTTTTAAAAACTGAGTCTTTTATACAAAGTATATACTTGATTTGCAATTTGAAAAAAATTCATAGCAATCTTAATAGTGTGTGGGGGAGGAAACATGAATTCTGCTTAAATTCTTTGATCATTTCATGAGAAAGGAGGTGTTGTCCCCCTGAATTATTTAGACATGCCTTCATTCTTCATTTTGTTAATATGGTGCTCACAGGAGCATTTGACAGTCAAGCGAGGTGCAGAAACTTGATACAATATCAGAGGAAATGCTTCAATGAATAGTGTATTAATATATATCTCATTGGTGCCTATACCTTTTTGTTGAACAAATTAGTTTCAATTGTGAACTTATCTATGCAATGGCTATTACCACATAAATCATATAAATCACAATTTACAGTGAACTTTAAGAATTTCAGAAATTACAAACCTCTATCACCCTTTTGCATGACAAGAAATGTTTGCCCTGTGAAGTCCTCCTCCATGCTGTCATTTAAGAAGTTCCCTCAGTGTGTATGTCTCTCTGCTGATCCTCTGCTGGTGACAGGATTCATTCTGGAGGGCTCTTTTAACAGGATATGGGCAAAACTCACTGTCACCTTATGTTGACCATATGGGGAATCATTTTCTACTATCCATGATTGCAAAGGCTACATTTATACTATTTAATGATAGGACATCCCACAGATTATCAAGTAAATTTGTGCCTAAATTTACAAACATGGTTTCACTGGTCCTAATGAGCTGTGACTGCAAGAATATCAATGGTACAAGACTTTTCAAACTTTCCTTTACATAAAACCTTCTGGAAATAAAATTCTTTCCTAAAGCATCCCCCACCCCCAGCCTTCCTTGGTGGATTTTTGTCTCACTGACTTTGACATTTCCAGGCTCTTCCAGTAGTTTTCAAGGGGTGCTGTTAAGGGAGGGTAGGAGAGTAGCACCATGCCTTAGATCTGAGCTTGTAAATGTACATTTCAAGCACTGGAGGGCAGCCCAAGTCCTATTTGTATTGCAAGTTTGCAGGGGGAGTTAATAAGTGACCAGCTACTTTTCAGAAAACAGTCTTGAAGGAGACAAATTCTCAATATATTGCGTAGGTTGTCTCAAGTATCAAAGCAGAATGTTATGAAGAGATGAAAGCATGGCTTTCTAGAACATTTTATATGTATTATATCACCTGTTATGGGCTGAATTGTGTCCCCCTTCCCAAATTCATATGTTAAAGCCCTAATCCCCAGTACTTGAAAATGTGACTGGAGATAGGTCCTTTAAAGAGGTGATTAAGTTAAAATGAGGACTTTAGGGTAGGTCCAATGTGATTGGTGTCCTTATAAGAAGAGAAAATTTGAGCACACAGAAAGATGTTTTGGATGCATTTGCACAAAGGTAAGACCATGTGAGGATACAGCAAGAAGGCAGCTGTCTGCAAGCCAAGGAAAAAGGCCTCAGTAGACACCAAATCTGCAGACACCTTGATCTTGGACTTCCAGCCTCCAGAACTGTGAGCAAATAAATTTCTGTTATTCAAGCCATACAGACTATGGTATTTGTGGCAGCCCTAATAAACTAATACACAACCTAAGTTTTTCCTAGAATGACCTATGTGTTAAAATACAGATTTCTAGGCCCTATTCCAGGACCTGAATCCTGGACCTAGTACATAAGAGTCTGCATTTTAACTGTTATCCCAAGAGTATTCTTGTGCCAATTAAAGTTTGAAAACACCTGATAGCAAGGTCATTTAATCATCTTTATAGATCAAAAGGGATAAACATTTAACCTTTTCCTTTTTTCAATATATTTTGTGATTACATTTTTGGTAGTAGCAAGGCTTAAACAATATCATAGAAAAGTCATTGTCTTTACCTCCCCAGCTCTGTGTTAACTGACACATTACAAAATCAAACTATTTTATAATGGTCCCAAGGCCTGCCTCTTACCTTAGACAGGAATACCTGATAGGTGGCAGACAGGGAACTCTTCATTAATACAGATGGCTGTTTTCATGCCTCACACTTGCCAACACCTGCAGATTCAACCAAGACTTACTCCTTTAACTAATATTTTGTCTTTATTCTTAAAACTTAAAAGAACATTAAATTAAAACCCAGTCACCATATATAGAGCATATGACATTTTTTAAATATGTTGTTGGAAAAATCTTGGGGTCGAATCTTGGCCTCAAAAACACAGAACCTTCCAGTAATGTCATATTAGGGCTCTCTCAATATTTTCAACTAATTAAAGGCAACAAATCTTACAAAGGTTAAAATAAACCTTCTGATCCATTGTAGGGTAGTTTTTTTCTCTGTTTCTACAAAAAGAAGAACCTTGTGTATGTGAATATAAAGAAATGTTAAAAAGGGAAATGAGGGGGAAAAACAAAGTTTTCACAAAACATTAAAAATAGCCTTCCTCGCTTCTCTAGCTTCCTTGCTTGGAAAGGAAAAATTTTACCTAACTGTCGTAGTACAATTATCTCTGAGTTACTAGCTTCTGAAAATTATGTTGGGCTTTTTTGGTTTTGCTTTTCTTCTGTTATGTCATTTATGCATTCTATCTTTGATAACAAAATTAGCAACTTAAATATTTTTTATCACTTCAGTTCAGCTCAGAAGACATTTATATAATGCCTACTATGTGTCAAGCATTGTGCAAGGTTCTGCAATGTTCATCCATCTGATTCTACAGGCAGGACTCATCTTCTTTAACTAAAAATACATTTTGCAAGAGTGTACATACACTCCATTTCCAAGTGCATAATGCACGTTCTCCCTTTCTCCCCTCCCCCTCTTCTCCTCTACCTCCTCCTTCCTCTCACCCTCTCTTCCTCTCTCTCTCTCTCCTTAGCTAGGCAGTGGATTTTTATTTTAGCATAACTTGCAGCCATCCTTGCTGGGACTGTCGATTTCTATCTGACCAATAACCATAAAGTCAAAGAGATTTTTCTAAGCTGCTGCAGAGGAAATATACATGACTTTTATTACTGTAACCCAAACATATATTTCCATTTTCTATTCTAATAATAATAATAGTGATGATAATCATAAGAAATTATTATACTCACTTGTTGCTTATTCCTGTACTAAAAAACTATTCTATGTGGTCTAAATGGATTACATAGTATCACTATGCTCTTTATTTTACAAATGAGGCTTAGAGAGGGTGAATTTTCCTAGGTCAGAGAGCTAGCACATGGTTGGAGCAAGGAATCTAATCTAGCTGTTCTTTCTCTAGAACCCATGTATCCAAGGAAACACACCACTTCTAGTTCTTCTGAAACAAAACTTTCCAACGTAGAATAAAAATATGTCAGATTTCACTAGGGTCTTTACTGGAAACAGCTATTTGAGAGTAGATTTGCCATTGAGAATACTATTCAATAAGGTATTTGAAGACTCCCATAATTAATTGTTCTCAAAACTCAAAGCTATTTTCTTCACATCTTAGGTTGGAATTTGACTATTTAGATTATACATTTCTTGTACAGATTTTTATTTCCTGGAATTTTGACTGCTGTATTTCTTTTTGTTCTCCATTATTTAATATGTCATTAAATGTTGCTTGTATCTTTACTGTTTCTTCCCTTTATTAGTTTTGTTATGTTTAATTTGTTGCCACTCGTTTTGCTTCTTAAGGTGAGTATGGGTATCACTTATTTTCATTTGTTCTTATATTTTTAACAAAAGCATTTGAGGCTGACTAATCACGTAAAAGTACCCTTTTAACTGCATGTCGCAAGATTGGATGCACATATTGATTACTTTCAATTTCCACAGTCATAAAGATTTTGTCATTTCCATTAGGATTTTCTGATTAAGCTGTTTATTATTCAGGAATAAATCAGAAAGTCTCCTAACTTGTAGAAAATTTCAACTTTTTCATAGTTGATTTTTAATTTAATTGCTTTATTAGAGTATATGGTATGTTTGATATCAATTATTTAAACTCTTTGTAACTTCTGTTGTAAACTAGCACGTAAGTTTTGATAGAAATATTCCCAAGGTACTGGCAAAGAATATATATTTTTTATTTATTGAAAACAAAATTTTTTTACAACAGTCAGCTCAAAATTTTAGTACTGCTGTTCAAAATGTCTATAACATACTTCTACTTTTACTAAATTTTTGCCTGTTTTGTCAATTGGTTATGATAGAGTGGCAATAAAATTTCCTGCTATTGTTACAAATTTATAAATTCCTTATTATCATTTTGTCTTGTGTTTGTTTTGTGTATTTTTGTGCTATATCATTAAATGCACATAAACTTCTAAATATAATGTCTTTTTGATGTATTTTTTCTTTTATCATTACATAATAGTCCCTTTATTCTTTGTTAATTGTGGGGTGGTGCTTAAGTTCCAGTATATGTTATATTAATTTTGCTATTTTATTTTCTAAATTTTGTACTTGCCTTTTACATTATTTTATTTTTAACCATTCTTTGGGATTTGTTTATGCATATAACTTATACAGAGCATATATTTGGATTTTGGACTTTACAGGTAAATTTAATCTGTTAATATATATTATACTCATTGACATATTTAAAGTTATTCCCTCCAAATTATTTTGTGTTTTCTGCTTAACATTCATATTATTTGTCCTATTTTTTCCTTCCTTGCTTTCTCATGGATTGACAAATATACAATTTTTTTCCATTGCTGATTTAGAGACTCTAAGTTATATATTTAGTCTTTTAGTGTTTACCTTCATTTTTAGTTATGCTACAGACTTCTTAAAATATGCATTATTCAGTACTTCTAATCTCTTTTTGACCATGACAAAAACACACTTTCACTGTCCTTTAAACACACTTTCTCTTGAATCTTATTACTTGTAAACCTTTTTTAACTTTTTAAAACTTTTCATTTCTTTACTTTTGCAAAAAGAATTAGATTTTTTAAATGGGATATATTAATAGTAAATTAAATTGGAATAGTACATAGCAAATTTTGCTAATTTTTGGCTCACCATTCTATTATTTCTTGTAACCCCAACTTATTCTATTTTTTTCACTTTTTTTCTTATTGAAATACTTTTTTGAACAGATTTTGTTTTCATCTATTTATTGCTTATTTTAGATAGGGTTTGTGGGTTTACATATTTAAATATCTGATAATGTTTTGATTTTGCTTTCACTCTTGACTACCATTCTAGCTGGGCAGAAAGTCTAAGTTGACTAATTTATCTTAACATTTTGATAGTTAAACATTTTGATAGGAAAAACATTCCATAGTTTTCTGGCATCCATTTTTACCAATGGAAAGTCTGCCTACCTAACTGCTGTTTCTTTGTATGAAGACAGTATTTTTTTTCTTCTGGTTATATTTTAAGATCCTATCTTTATTTTTCATTTATTTATGATCACCTCAGTCAATCTGAGACTGTGTTTAATTTTACTTTTACTCTTGGTTCTTAGATTTTGGGGTGCACTTTTGATTGAAAGACTATTATCTTTCTTCAGTTTTGAAAAATTATCTGAAATCATCTTTTCAAATGTTGCTTTCCTGCTATTCTCACCCATCAAATATGTTACTATGAATTTTTTAAAACTTAATGAAAGACACTCTTTTTAATAAAACAAGAATTCCTGGAAGAGATACAAAAACTAGGGGGAAATATGGTGAAACAACAAAAGAGAAAACACATATATGCATAGTTAGGAAAGAAGTTAAAGTACCATAAATGAAAGCCACATAAACTCAGAACAAAGAATAAAAAAACAGTAGGCATGTGGAAGTTAGGATAAAGAAAAGTAATTAAAATGAAGTGGATATGAACAATGAGTTTATATTATTGGCCATTTAACTAAGGCTCATTAAAATGGCTCACAGACGTGTAAGTCACTGCCATTTGTTCTAGATACAAAGCTACAAGTTCAGAGTGTGTTTCACTAGATCTTGTTAGCCTGAGGAGTTAAGAGGGATGAATTAGGACTGAATCTATACGTGAGTATGTTCTGCCATACTCCCATCTTATCGTATAATCCTGAGATTGATAAAATATGTCTTAGATGAGATGGTCTCTTGCATACAGACAGACTAGTTTTTGTACATATTATTGTGTATATAAGGCTGAATTTGAAGGGGCCAGATGAACCAATTTAAAGTCTAATATTACCCTCTCTAATTCAAAATTACCTCACTACTGAGTGCACACTGGTAATAAATTTTATTTTTTGGTGAGTGGGGGAGAATCAGAGATATACATCTCTGCCTGTTTATATTGTTGCTGAATTATCTGTAATATATTATTATTCACTTAATTTCTCCTGTATCCTTTAAAGAATTAAATTTTGCTTGATTTACCCAAATGATGTTTATGTCTTGTCTTGCTGTAAATCTGAGATCAATTTACAAGTTTTTCTGGTTGCAAAAAGTCTAGAGTGAAAAATGATAGTGATAGAACAGACAAAAGCATCCTTCATATATTTAATTGATATCCCTGAGGAAGAGAATCAAAGCTTTTTGACAGAAAGAAAGAAGAAAAAAAGAAAGAAAGAATGAAAGAAACAAATGAAATAAAGAAATTAAGGAAACTTTCCAAATATAAAAAAAGATTGAGCCTACAGATTGAAATCGCTCATCATTATTTCAAGACAAATGCAGAAAGAAGTCAATAACAAGAGATATCTTGTTAAAGTTATTGGATATTGAATATAAAGATAGAAAATCATTTAGAAACCAAAGTAAAAATAAATAGAGAGATATTAGAAGGAAAAATAAGCTGGCCTCAGATATTTCCACAGAAATATTCCGTGATGGAAACCAGTAAACAAAGGCCTCAAGAATCAAATAATGCTATGTCCAGCCGAGATATTGCACAGGTATAAAGACAAAAGATGATAAGTTTTAAATGTGCAAGAACTCTGAGGTTATAGTTTTCATGAGCCTTTTGTAAATAAATGACTGTGAGATCCTTTTAAGTCAATGAAATTATAGTAAAATTAACTGGGATAAGCATTAAATACATTTAAATATAGGATTAAGACTTTTAAAAATAGGGTTTATGGCTTCAGAACCATCTGAAAATATAAAATAATATCGCTGGGGGAAGAGAATCTAAAAGGTAGGGGAATGTAACAATCTCTTCATCTTTGAAAGTGTTGGCCAAATGAGATTACTTTTAAAATGATAAATCAAATAATAAAAGTTTAAATGTAAATTCTGTGGCAAACACCCTTTTTACCCTTCAAAACACAACCCTACTCTTCTATGTTAACAGAATCCAAATTTATTCAGGCGTAATAAGAAATCCCTTTATCTTAGGGAGTGCAGGGCTCTAACCTACCCACAGGAGATGAATTGAGCTTGGTCTGAAATAGTTATTGCACACTTCTTCCATTTGGCCATTTATTGTCTAGAAGAGCCATGAAGCTCAGTTTTGGAATGTAAACAGAAATCAGTTTGGTGGAGTTTCCAGGAAAATTTTTACTACACTGACTTTAAAATAAAGGACGATTCAACTAGCATTTACCATCACCCCTTCCTTTCCCTCCCCCTTTTGGCTATCATGAAAAAAATGGTAGCTGGAACTATGGCAATATCCTTGTGACCATGAGGCAGCAAGAATGAGGAAAAGGATGAGAAACATTTCAGATGTGTGAGTTCTGACACTGTAAAGCTATTGAACCAACATGAGCAGCTTCTTGACTATTAATATGTCAGTATATAAGACAAACTTTGATTAGTTTATTGTTATATTCAGCCAAAGCATTAAGCCTCAATAGTAATTTTATATCATGTATCAGTTGCAAAAGATGGCATTCAATAAATGGCCATATTTCAAATTCGTATGAAAAATAAGTAATTCCCTCCTTCAAACTGTTCAGAAAAAGAAGGCCAGATGAATTAAATAATTATATGTGAAAAACAAAACTTATAAATTATTAAAAGAAAATGAAGGATTATATTAAAACCTAGAGTTGAAATTATTTTTATACTCCTGGACTAAAAGCCAACATAAAGTTAAAAGCCAAGCACAGACTGGGAGAAGATTCTGTAACACATATGAGATCAAGAATTCACAAAAAGAATATATAATTAGTTCCTATAAACCACTGTATTATTTTCTGTACTTATCTGAGTGTATACATATATATGATATATGTATATACAGTAGTATATACATATTATAGATATATGTATACAGATACAGTAAGGAAAAACAAAACATGCAAAATAAATCTTGAGCTCTTTCCTGTCTCACAGGTTTAATTTTGAGAAAGGTGCTGTGCAAATACACAAAGCAGCTCTACTGAAGCAAGGGGTAAGGAGTAGACTCCTTTCTAGGTTTCAGTGGGATTATTCGCAAAAGGAAAAAAAGAGACCATAGTAAGGGCCTTTACGCATTTCATGCGGTCCAATGTGCCCATGTATTTGTAGAAAGGTATCATGCTGTAAAGAAAAAAATATAAGCTATGGAAGGAAAAGAATACAAATTCAGAGGCCGTTTTATTCCTTATTTATCTGTGTTATCTTGGGCAAACAGCTTAACTTCTCCGAATCTCTGTTCTCTATCTTTAAAGTAGGGATAATGGTACCTAACTCATATGTTTGTTATATTTAGTATGTTAATTACATAGTGTGCCTGGTAAAGAATTTAAGAAATACTCATTTTTTTGTTTTCTTCCTATAATACTTACTATTTTCTATAAACTCTCTTTTAAACTAATTTTTAATTTATGATTTTCATGTTACTTTTATTCTTTTAATACTTTTTTTGGATTTTGTATCTTCTTAATTGGAGATTGGCAAGAGTCTGTTTTGATAGTGACTCTTTAGGGATTGTAGAGAGAAAGAAAGATCTACAACTACAACCTTCTTGTCTCTTCTCATAAAAGGCCATCTGAAATTATATGTTCAAATTCATACCCATAAAAATCAAAGCAACTTTTTTCTAAAATTAGAATACATAGTCTTAACCTGGGATCACCACAGCTACAACTTCATGCCAGTTATATTACATAGTTGACTGAAGCCAGTTTATTAATTTTAAATTTCAGTAATGAAAATTTGGTTCAAGAACTGCTAAAATATTCATGGCAAGATCTCTCATTGTGCAGTTAACTTATAGGACAGTGTATGAGCAGCATAGATTATTTCTCATAATGTACAAGCAGTCTTGATTCTATTTTATTATAAATTATCTAATTTAATTATTAACATTTTGAACTCTTTGAACTTTGTTTCCATATTTTTATTTTTAGCCATTTTTTGGATAAATTCCTCCTTCAAAATACATAGCCAAAAATAATCAAAGAATTGTAGGAAATCTATTCATGTTGAGCTTCTTTTATTCTACACACATTTAAAAGTGATGAAAAGATAAATTTTCTTTTTCTCTTTCCCGGGACTGATAAATAATGACAACAAGAACAAAATAGCGACACTACCGTACATAGTTCTTACTGGATGTCTCTATTAATGACCTTACAAACTACTAAAAGTGAAATTGGAGTTATCACCAAGTTCTCTTTCTTTCTCACTCTCCAAGTTAAGAGATTACCAATTTCTATCAATTTTACTACCTTTACGTCCTCCTCACCATCCGGATAGCTACTACCTTAATCCAAGCTCTCATCATTTCTTTCCTGGCAAATGCCAGAGCCTGTGGACTCTCTCTCCACCGGACACTTACATTTTCAAAACACAGATCTGATAATGTGACTCTCCAGTTTTAAAATCTGTTTTTAAGTTTGTGATTAGTGAATACACTTAGCATTTAGGCAATTTTTTGTTTACATAAATAATTTTAGAACCATAAGTTTCAGCTTTGAATAATGTTATTTATTCTAGATAACTGTGAGCAATGTGGGAGAATAGAAGGCATCCCTTGGCCCTTTGATTAGAAAAAGGTTATTTTTTTATGGGAAGATGAAATAAAAGAACACTGAATTGCTGATTTAAGCTTCTTATTGGTCAAGAGCATTAGGACAGGAAGGGTGCCATTTTAGGATATGTGGCCACATAAGTTTATTTTTTATGAGAGAAAAATTTTTGGAAATGTACCATGTGTGTTTCTAAGAGCAATCTCTAAGCTACAGGCAGAATAAAACAGATCAAAGAAATAGCTACGTCTTCATAGAAATAGTTTGGTGGGCTAAAGTTACCACAATAAGCAACAAAAAAATAAAGTCCTTCTGCAAGCAGAAGACTTTTTCATTGATTTTTGTCACTTCATCATGCACAACAAATCTATGTCAACATGAGTGGCAAATCTCAAAGGAGAAAAAAATGTACAAGTCAAGGCCATGAAAGCAGGAGATATACTTAGGAAATTGTCTATTGTAGCTATAATGAGAGGGCTTGTTTTTCAGAGTAGGATTCACAGCACTCTGTATCCAAAGAGATGTTAAATACCATTTTATTATTAATAATTTATAATAATTTTCTCTTAGTCAATATGAATAATTTTTAAACAAACAGAAAAATAAGATTATGTATAGTAGTCCTACTAATTGGGCATCATTTATATAAAGTATTACCAGTTTCTTATTATGCTAGTTTGCTAGAGATGCCCTAACCAATAGTACAAACTGAATGGCTTAACCAACAGAAATTTATTTAATATTACCTCACAGTTCTGAAGGCTGAGAGTCCAAGATCAGGGTGTAGATAGGTCTACACTCCCTCTGAAGGTGCTAGGGAAGGATCTGTTCCAGGCCTCTCTCCCAGCATGTGTGTGTGTTTCTGTGTCCAAATTTTTCCTTTTTATAAGGACACCAGTCATATTGGATTAGGGGCCCACTCTACTGCAGTATAACCTCATCTTAGCTAATTACATCCGCAATGACACTACTTCCAAATAAGGTCTCATTGTGAGGTACTGGGGGTTAGGATTCCAACATATGAATTTTGAAGAGATGCAATTGAGCCCTTACCATGAGTAGTTAGTATTTTTATTGCCCTTAGACATTATGGATAGTGTAAAAATCATTCTGCATCAATTGCTTTTGGGAGATTTTATTCTGTACAAGAAAACATAAAGAAAATGAAAACACAGTCCTTACACTGAAAGCTTACAATTTTGAAAGGGAGATACACTGTAAATATGTGAAAAGATGTCTATTAATACAAGACAGTGAGTGATATGGTCAAATGAATATTAGTAAGAACAAGGAATAAGGGAGTTCTAGAAGGCTTTTACAAGAATGATCAAATTGAACAAAGAAGAAAGTTGTACAGTAAGCAAAATGTTATGTGCAAAAATGTGGATGTAGTGATATTTGCACTCTCTCTCTCTCACGCACGTGCACACACACACACACACAGGATCAGGATTCTTAAATGGTGAAAAATGGGCACAAGGTTGAACTCATTTGGAGAGATCCTTAAATGCTAAGCTAAAGAGTTTGGATTTTTGTCTCTCAAGTAATGGAAAAACGTAGAAGCTTTAAAGTAGAAGAGTAACATTCTAAAATGGTGTATCCAGGAAATTAATTAAGACAGAATTGTAAATGAAGGAAGGAAGGAGATCATGGCAGTAACTTATATTAAACCTCTTTAGAGGATAAAGGAAAGGATGGACATTTCCCTTTCATGTATGTGAAATCCCTATCCCTCTTCTGAAAAAATTCATTTTGCCAGTGCTCTTCCTTTCCTGACATTTCATCAATTATGAAGCAATTGAAGCCTAGAAAAGCTGCAGAAGTGGACTTACTGCTGTACCTGATTATGGTGTGTTGGATCATCATGAAACAGAATGACACTAATTTGAAAACTCTGGCCTCAAAGTACTGAAGACCATTTCCCAAATCTACCAAACACCTGTGGTCACAAGACAAGAAATGAGTTCATATTTTTGTAATATTTTAAATATTATCAGAATGTAATTATGAGCAGATTCATACTGAAACTTGTTAAGTGAAGAAGGACATTGTTATTCCTGGACTGATTGCATATGCAAAAAATAAAAATGGTATGGAACAGAGGAAAAGAGTCCCCTCTTTGAGATTCAGAAAAGACTGAAGCAGGAATATGCATTCAGTTTGGGGATCTCATTATGAGAAAAAGAGAGACATACTGCAGGAGGTTCGGAAGAAATCAACAGGAATAATTAAGGATCCAGAGGTATTTACTCTAGAGGAAATATTAAAAGAATAAATAATGTACATACAGTTGGCTAACTAATGGGAACATGAGAATTGCCTAAAAATACCTAATGTGTGTAAATTTTGAAAACTGAAAGTCAATATAAAAACTAGAGCAAGAAGGTAAAATTAAAAATAAGGCAATCAAATAAAAAAGGAAATTCTGGCAGAACACAAAAGAAAGCAAGGTAAATTCTGTACAAATAGTTGGTCTAACTTTTCCTAGAATATTTAAAAACAAACTTGTCAGATAATATGTGTGTTCTCTAGGGTACAAGCATCCAGGAATAAATAAGTTTTAACACATAATATGTTACCTTTTATTACCTTTTCTAAAAAATAGAATTTTCATAATTGGTCACTAATAGAATAATATGGGAAAAATTATTTTTGCCTTATCTGGAAAACAAAAGTGCAGTTCAGCCATCTGAAATGTTTAAAGACAGAATGCTGTCTCTGCAAGTTAGGAGATTTTCTGTCAATGTTCTCGTCTATCTGAAGTAATTTGTACTTACCTGCAAATGGTAGAAATGAGCTAAATATTTGTATTGTTTATCTCTTTTCCAATACCACTCTCCCCTTGGAAGTAAGATGAGGGAAAAGTTCTTTTATGAGACTGTACAGCTGGGCAGGTGCCTCACCTGACACTGCTCACCCAATCCCATCACCAAGAAATCATAAATCTGCACCTTCTTCTTTTATATACTACACCCAGAGTTTCTTATTTTAATCCATCTGATTTGAGGGTTCCTACTAGTACTTCTCAAGCACAGAGGGAGAGACACCCAGGGGAAGATGTCATCACCAGAAGCATTGTACCTCTGCCCAGTATCCCCAGTGCCTAGCATAGAGCTGGTTCAGGTCTCAGAAAATATTTGCAAATTAAATGAAAGTTTTATGATCCTAATCCTTTCTCATAATGAGAAGGAGGAAGTGAGTTTTATTCTCTTTAGTACTCTGCAAATGACATAAGAGTTTCTGATTGTTTCATAAGCATTGCTACGGATACATCTTTTTCCCCCCTGAAGCATGACTCCTATTTCCCCACTGACAAAGGCAGAATGTTTCATTCAAATGGCCTCATGAAAGGCACTGTGCACATTTCTCCAACTCCTGGCCTCAATAATTCCTTCCACCTCAGCCTCCCTAGTGGCTGGGATTACAGGCATGAGGCACCACACCCAACCACTATGCACATTTCTCTTTTTTTCTACAAAAATACAGATTAGACATTGACCTTCAAATCAGACCTCAGCAAGTTGGGTTGAATGGAGTGTCCTAGAACTGGGAATATGTTCTGAGGTTTAATTTGCTGTTTTGAGTCTAAAACTCGATTTGTACATGTGTGAATGGGATTCACTCCTGAAATCAACCTGTGTCATCAGAGATGCTTCACTTTTCCTCAGGGAGTTCCAGTTTAGGAAGGCAAACACAAATGCCTTCAGAAGACCAATGAAAATTGAAGTTACCACAAGATTTATGGACCACTCCTGGATCAAAGGTCATAGCCCTTGGAAATCTGCCTTCCCCCATCATCATTTAAAGTGTAGCTTGCATTCACGGTCTACTCTGAATTTTAATACAGTTCCTCCTACTACCCCGGTAGTCTGTTATGCTACAATTTGAAAATAACAACTTTATCCATAATAAAAATGGCTTTAATTCTGTCTGAATTTTATAAAATTTCAGAATGAAGACACTTTTAATTTTTAGTCGATTGCACAAAACCAACTGACAAATTTTCTGCAGTTTTATACTTCAACCAGTAAAAAATTACTGCTTATTCCCTGAAATGCACTAACAAAAAATTAATTCTATTAAAAACTTAAATATAAAAACACATATTCTTATAACTGAAACTTTTATTGCTATGTATATTCCCTTCCATTTAAATTTTAAGAAAGCAATGGTGAGATCAGGTGGGTAGTAAATTGATCACAAATCCATATCCAGTGAATTTGAAGACATATGGTGCCACTTGGAGCTGGATGGTGAATGTTCTCTTGGTCTAGCACAGTTCATGAAGTGAAGTGTAAAATAGGACACAGGTGACTTGGGTATAGTCATTTAGCATCTGTTCCAGTCATGTTAATTCAGGTTCATCATATGAAGGCAGGAACATAACATGATGCAGAAATACTTCAAAAAATACTTGCCAATTTAATAGTTTGGCAAGAAATGACTATTTAACCTTTGAGGCAGGAAACTGGGTTTGTTTTAATAGTAAGATTCTCTTGTCATCCTGAAACCATCACAACAGACTATGAAATAAAGGTGCCCTTCACTCTAATAAAGTCAATGATTATCACTATTCAATCATTTATTCATTCACTCATTCTTTAAATCTCAACTCAAATATCAGTCCCTCCATGAAGAGTGATTAACAGTTTTAAAGGAATGTATATTAGCAGTAGAGAGAACAGCAAGAGTAAATGAGTGCCCAGAATAGAAAGTAGAGGAATTGAATAAATAGGGTGTTTGTTTCATACTAGAAAAGCACATAAAAGAGTAGGTGGAATAAAAACAAATTATGTGATATGAGGCATCTTGATTAAGGACTTGAAGGATATCATATATTTTAGTCACCTCTGTTTTCTGAAGTTGAAGATAATTTTCTTACACATGGTTTTGCCTGGAAAGGAGGAAATAGACCACTACTCAACTTTATGGTGTTCTGAGGCTACAAGCAAAATTTCAGTTATTTTAAATGTAACAAATGTAACCAAGAGAACATTGGTTGACATGCTGTGTTTGTTCGTTAGTATCAAGTCCAATGGAAATTTAATAGTTCATAATGTAGTTTTAGAGAAAAATTGCTAAATGTGTGGAATGGGGACTTTGCATGATTTCTATACACAACTTAGCAATAGGAAGGTGGCATAATATATAGAGAAAGAAGGCACTGAACTGAGAGTCAGGAAATGTGGCTTCTACTGATGGACATTAATTAATTGCACATGAGTTAATCACTATGAACTTTAGTTTCTGTTAAATAAATAAATAATTACACAATAAAATAAATAGAACTAGTAAATTGGACCAGATGGTTTCCAAGATCTCTTTCATCTCTAAGGTCTATTTTAAATTTGTGATATTTGATTGTTAACAAAAATTATAAAAATAAGCTTTCATTTCTAAATAAAGTTGATATTATTTAATAAACTTTAGTTTCCCCTGAGCTATACATTCTGTTAATGAATTTCCATTAACATTAATACCATATATTTCCAAAATGGTTTATTGAGAAACAGCATGAGGGTAGAAAGTAGAGTGGTTCCCAAATCGTGCCTCCAAGTATTTTTGGAAATTAGACTAGCAACTTTATTTGATTTATTTATTTCTTCAAAAACAACAACAACAACATTACGTGCCTACTATGTGCTAGGAAATATGCTGGTAATTGGAAAATAAGACAGTTGCAAAAATGTTTTGCAATCATGTTTGCTCTTTTTAATATTTCTGTGTCACATAAAAATTTTCAGCCCTTATTCTCACGATATTTCCAAATCCCATTTTTTACTGAAATAAAAAACATGACAATTAGTAAAAATTTCAAACTGCAATATGGAGAGAGGATTAAACACATGCACACACTGGCCTGTGTGACATTATCTAACCTCCACAATAGTTTTCTTTTAACATTTGAATATGATTTTGGCTGTGGATTTTGTTGGGGAAGTGAAGGTGGAATTTGCTGTACTTATTAACTAAAAGGCTTCAATACAGGGAAAAAAAGAAAATATAAAACAGAATATATGTACCCATTGTTTTGGAACCAAATTATTACTCTGAAGCTATTTCTATACTATGTTGTTATGCCTTAAAGAAAAACTGAAATTTAGTTAAGCATTCTTTTTTTCCATTTTTTTAAAATTTCAGAATATTACAGAGGTAAAAAAGTTTTGGTTACATGTATTGCTTTTGTACTGATTGAGTCAAAGTTATAGTGTGTCCATCACCCAGATAGTGTACATTGTATCTGTTAGGTATGATTTCACCCATCCTCTCCTCCCTTCTCCCACCTGCATGATTTCCATTGAGTTTTACTTCCATCTGTGCATATGAATGCTGATTGGTTAGTTCCAATTTAATAGTGAGTACATCTGATGGATTTTCTTTTCCATTCTTGTGATACTTCACTTAGAAGGATGGTCTTCAGTTTCATCCAGATTGTTGCAAAAGGTATTAATTCATTTTTTATGGGTGAGTAGTACTCCATGGTGTACATATACCACATTTTATTAATCCACTCATGAATTGATGGGACTTGGATTGATTCCACATCTTTTCAACTGTGAATTGTGCTGCTATAAACATTCTAGTGCAAGTGACTTTTTGATAAAATGACTTTTTTTCCTTTGGGTAAATAGCCAATAGTGGGATTGCAGGATCAAATGGTAGGCCTACTTTTATTTCTTTGAGGAATCTCTATATTATTTTCCATGGAGATTGCACTAGGTTGTAAGCCCACCAAGAGTGTGTAACTGTTCCTTTCTCTCCACATCCATGCCAGCATCTATTGTTTTGGGACTTTTTGATGAAAACCATTCTCACTGGGGTTATGTGATATCTCATGGTGGTTTTGATTTGCATTTCTCTGATGATTAGTGACATTGAGCATTTTTTCATATGTTTACTGGTCATTAGTCTATCTTCAGATCTACAAAGAATTGGTACCCATACTATAGAAATTATTTCATAACATTGAGAAGGAAGGAATCCTCCCCAACTCATTCTACAAAGCCAGTATCACCTTCATACCAAAGCCAGGAAAGGACACAACAAGAAAAGAAAACTATAGACCAATGTCCTTCATGAATATAGATGCAAAAATTCTCAATAAAATTCTAGCAAACCAAATTCAACAGCACATCAAAAAAATAATCCACCACGAACAAATGAGCTTCATCCCAGGGATGCAAGGATGGTTCAACATATGTAAATACATAAATGTGATTAACCAGATAATCAGAAGCATAAACAAAGATAATATGATCATCTCAGTAGATGCAGAAGAAGCATTCAACAAAATTCAGCACCATGTTATTCTAAAAACTCTTAACAAAATAGGCATAGATGGAACATATCTCAAAATAATAAAAGCCATGTATAACAAACGCATAGCGAGCATCATACTGAATAGGGAAAAGTTGACAGCATTCCCACTCAGAACTGGAACAACACAAGGATGCCCACTGTCACCACATCTATTCAACATAGTGCTGGAAGTTCTAGCCAGAGCAATCAGGCAAGAGAAGGAAATTAATGGGTATCCAAATGGGGAAAGAGGAGGTCAGACTGTCACTCTTTGCTGATGATATGATCTTATATCTAGAAAACCCCAAAGCTTCCACCAAGAGACACCTGGAATTGATAACTAAATTCAGCAAAGTCTCATGCTACAAAATCAGTGTATACAAATCAGTAGTATTCCTTCCTATACACAAACAACAGTCAAGCTGAGAATCAAATCATTCAAAGATCATTGAATCAAAGATTCAATACCCTTCACAATAGCATCAAAGAAAATAAAATACCTAGGAATATAGTTAACCAAGGAGGTGAAAGATCTCTACAAAGAGAACTACAAATCAATGAAGAAGGAAATTGCAGATGATGTAAACAAATGGAAAAACATATCATGTTCATGGATTTGCAAAATCAACATTGTTAAAATGTCCACACTACCCAAAGTAATTTACAGATTCCATGCAATTCCCATCAAAATACCAGTGTCATTTTTTGCAGATCTAGAAAAAATAATTCTATGCTTTGTTTGGAACCAGAAAAGAGCCCAAATAGCCAAAGCAACTAGCCAAAGCAATTGGGAGGCATCACTTTACCAGATTTTAAGCTATACTACAAGCTATAGTAACCAAAACAGCATGGAACTAGCACAAAAATAGAGACATAGACCAATGGAATGGAACAGATATCCCGGATATAAAACCATCCACATATTTCCATCTGATCTTTGAAAAGTAGAAAACAATATACAATGGGGAAAAGAATCCCTATTCAATAAATGGTGCTGGGAAAATTGGATAGCCACATGTAGAAGATTGAAACAGGATCCATATCTCTCACCACTCACAGAAAGTAGTTCAAAATGGACAACAGACTTAAATCTAAGACACGAAACCGTAAGAATTCTAGGAGAAAATATTAGAAAAATCTTATGGATATCAGCCTAGGCAAAGAATATATGAAGAAGACCCCAAGGGCAATCACAGCAAAACAAAAATAAGTAAACGGGACTTGATTAAATTAAAAAGCTTCTGCACAGCCAAGGAAACAATCAACAGAGCAAATAGACAACCTACAGGATGGGAGAAAATATCTGCATGCTATATATCCACTAAAGGGCCAATAACCAGAATCTACAAAGAACTCAAGCAAATCAGCAAGGAAAAAAATCAAACAACCCCATTAAAAAGTGGGCAAATTACATGAACAGAAGCTTTTCAAAAGTAGTTAAGCATTCTTATGTAAGAAAGCAAGCAATGTGTCAAGTTTATCATTCATTTTTTTTCAATATGTTCTGATAGGTAATGTATAAGCATAACCAAAATTAGCACAGTGGGTTTAAATGATTTCTAGTTGTAAAAAAATGAAAAGGTATAAAATAAAGGTATAATAAAATAAAGTAGTTTTATATAGTGTGTGTATAGATACATACATATTAAATTCTTTATA
Source organism: Daubentonia madagascariensis (assembly GCA_023783475.1). Taxonomy (NCBI): domain Eukaryota; kingdom Metazoa; phylum Chordata; class Mammalia; order Primates; family Daubentoniidae; genus Daubentonia; species Daubentonia madagascariensis. Next base: position 42,448,558 of record JAKFHU010002088.1, on the reverse strand, counting down.
ACACTGCAAAACACTCCAATAACACTCAAAAAAAAATGGTCCAAACAAATTTCTAATCTCATTATCCATTATTTCCTCATCCATGCCCATGGCCCCTGCTCCAGGTAAACTTACATTACCCATTTTCTTTCTTCTCCACCTTAGCTCAATAGCTTCTCACCACCTCAATTATTTTTCTCAAGCCATCCTCTTCTGCAAAAAAGTGGAACATTGTTCTGAAACACAATAAGATAGTTCCCATGACAGGCACATTATAAGAATTTTGGTAGACTGTATTATGTTCCTAATTCTATTGTTCCTAATTTATCAATCCATCTTTCTGTAAGAAGATGATACATCACCTTTTAAGGTCTTCATGGGAGAGAAATCATATCTTCTCAAGCATCCCACAGTTGCTTTACACACACTAAGTACTCAGTACATATAAGTAAATGAAGAGAATGGAAAAGATGCTAGAATATATGTACATATAATTATCTTCTATAAAAAGGATGTTAGAAGCTAACAGTTATTTAGAAGACCTTAGTCTTTAAAAAAAAATTTTCAGTTTCCTTGGAAATCAACTCTTCTCAAAGTTACCAACTAGACTGGAATATCCCTGAGAAAAAAAGCATTTTTCATTTACATTTATACCCTCCATAGTGCACACAAAGATTGGAATAAAAAATTTTTTCTGATTCCAATTTGGAATAATTAAATATTTTATAATAAAATATTGAGAATGTGTAAATCCAGTTATAGAGACTGGAAGCAGTTCATGGGAATTTTAATCATGAATATAATAAAGCAACTGGGGAATTTTGTAGCAAAAAAGGCAGATAAATGACATATCTTGAGAACCAACCTTTGAGTTAAGTAAGAGTAACACTAAAAATTATTAATAATACTGATGAGCATAGTAGGTAACTTACAGTAACTTCTACATGCCAGAAATTGTTCTAATCCCCTTACATATATTAACTCATTTAATTTCCCCCAACAGCCCAATGAGAAAAGTACTATTGTTATCTCTTTCTTTACAAAATCAGGAAACTGAGGATTAAAGAGGTTAAGAAATTAACCCTGTCGCCGTGTGCCAAGAACAATGCTAAGCACATCTACAAACATGATCATGTTCAATTCTCATAAATACTCATCAAGGTAGGAACCATTTTACTAAAAAGAAAACAGATTTGGCAAGGTTAGGCATATACCAAAGGTCACAAACTAGTGATAGAGCCAGAATTTGAATATGGTTTGTTTGATTTCAGAGAATGAGCTCTCAATCACTACCTTATTCAGAAAAAAGGTACACACACACACAACACCACACATATACAAATGTCCACATATATGTACACATGAATGCTTATAGCATGTTTGTTAATTTGTGAGTTACACAAAGCTTGAAATGATATAAAATAAGTTAAGTAATAGAATTTGGATTCAAAAATATCTCCACAAACAGGAAAGGAGATAGACTGTTATAAGAAGTTGAATAGAAATAAATGTCATGCCCTATATGTGAATCCAATTACTTCTTGAGAGTAATATGTATGAAAATAAAAAGGATTTGGGTGACATTAATAATAAGTTTACTTTTCTTTATCTATTTATCTTTATTTCTGTAAATTTATGGGGCACAAAAGTAATTTTGTTACATGGATATATTGTACAATGGTGAAATCAGGGTTTTTAATGTGTCCATCACTGGAATATTAACAAGTTCAAAAGGAGTCGACAATGTGGAGTTGATACCAGATGGCAAATTGATCTGAAATTGCTTCAGTACAAATTGTGTACCTCTATACTCCGTACTGGTCAGACCACTTAAAGTACCACAATCAGTGAGGAAGGACCTGGCAATTTTTAACCTGTAGAGTTGAAGAAGATGTGATAGTTATCTACAAATATTCATAGGACTGTACCAGGGAGGATGAAGTTGATTGGTTTACTGTGGACCTAAATGGAAGAACAAGGTATGGTAATTACAAAGATATTTGGCTCAATCCAACAATCAAAGATATTCACACATGGAACTGGCTATCTTCATAAGGATACCAGAAGTAACTGGTGTATAACATTTGGAGATTCAAGCATCTGTCAATAGATCATATTTAATGTCTCTTTCAAGCCTCAAGTTCCATGATTTCATGGAGTCTTATGTAAGTAGAAGAAACACAAAACAAACCTAAAAATTGGGGCAAAATTCAAACTAGTGATTGGAATAAAATGGCAAATTATTTAATGTAGTCCCTCAATTCCTTCCACTAATTCTGAATTAGCTTAACTCGTGTGAACCTTTCAGAAAGTAAAAGAGCAAGGAACATGGTTGAATTTTTTTTCCCCAAAAAATAAGCCCCTCTTATTTTCCCACCATAATTATATTGGAAACAAACTTTCAAAAATGATTAATATTTCAATACACTCCAACTGTGCTATTTTTCTCTTACATATGTTGCCTTTTCCTGGCCCTAAACATGAAATGTGACATTATTTTATATGTAAAAGTTAATATTTCTATTAAATTACATTTCAAAAGAACTTCAAGGATTCAGCTCCAGGAGAAAGGCTCTCTGGCAGTTGCAAGGCACCTCTTTGTCTCTGTTGCGCTTACTGTGTGAAGGTGCGTCATTGACTATAGTGAAGTGAACTCAAAATTGCCAACTTGAAGCTGGCACATGGTTTTTAAAATTTTGTTGAAGTTGACGCCCCCTTGGGACTTGTGCTGTCCTAAGCAGCAGTTTATCCTTTTGTGATATTTCCCTTCTGAGACAGCCTCAGGTGGAGCCAATGTGCCAACTCCTACATTTGGGGAGTTGGGAGCATTGCTGATTTGGTGGAACTCATTTGATCACACCCGCACCCCACTCCTATGTCCATCACAGGTGTCCTTTCTCATTGTTCTCTCTTCTCTCTTTTGAACCCACTGGGTTCTTTAAAGCAGAACAAGTTCAAAATGCTCACTGAGGCGGCCCTCTCAACAGGAGGATTTCCCAGCAAGAGAAAATACAAGGCATTAAGGCAGTCTGCTTACCAAGGCTATAGGCAAAATTCTCTTCTTCTCAAACCTCACATCTATATCCTTTGCTAGAACAAATTTCAGTAGTAAAATTATGCAAAGAAGCAGCTGCTGTTTCTTTCTAACGGGATGCTAAGCATGCTGAATATCATTTAGACCAGTGGTTACCAAAATGTGGTCTGAAGACCAGCCGCATCAGCATCCCCTGGGAACCTGTTAGAAATCCAAAGTCCTGGACCCTGCCTGAGACCTACAGAATTAGAAACTCTAACCTGTATGACAAGCAATCCTGGGTGATTCTGATACACAGTAAAATTTGACCTGTCTAACTAAACTAAACTACCAGCTCGAGCACTATTGCATTTGAGGAAAGTCTGTCATTGGAGTAGAATCAAGTGAGTGCATAATGATAAGAGGAAATGGGGAAGAAACATGCTAATGAAGTAATGATTCATGATGCAGTAAACTGGATTTTAGCTAATTGAACTAATCAAAGTAGGACCACTTCAAAAATTGAAACTTTGTTTGAAAAATATCCTAAAGCATATGAATAAAGATAATATTCAAATCAAGATAATTGTTCTACAGTGGGATCTGTTAAAATAAGTGTAAGGATCTATTATTGACACAAGGAGTATACCTTGAGCACTTGCTCTATTTGTTGCACTGTACTAGGATCCAGGGAAAGAGCAAAAGATCCCAACCTCAAGTGTATCAGGGGAGCTAGGACATTTACGTGCAATGATACAATACAAGGGAGAATATAACTCCATAAAGCACAGACAAAACGTGCTGGAAGTTCAGAAGAGGATGAAGGACTTCAGCCTGGTGAATCAAGAAAAGCTTTATGGAAAACGCAGCAATTCAATTTACACAAAAATAAATACAAAGAGAAGTGGAAAATATACTAATACCATTAAACATAGTAAGTAAAAAACTATAAGTTATGGATTTTATCTATTAAAGTGATAATGCTTTTTAAAAATATTTGGTGAGGGTGCAGTGAATCAGAAATTTTAACTACTGCCTGGGGAAGGAGAGGAGGCAATTGGTGTATTTCTGTGAAGAAACTTATGAACTGAAACCTTAAAAGTGTTTATAATATTTGGCATAGTAATGCCATTTTAAGAAGTTAACAAAAGGGAATAATCAGAAATATGTACGATGCTTTATATATAAGAATAATCACTGAAGCAAAAAAAAGATTTTAAAAAATGTTTAAAAATGGTGTATTGAATTAATATGTGTGGCACATTCATATAAAGGAATATTGTGCTGCCATTAACATCATGTTGTAGAGCAATACATATTGGCATGAAAAAATGCTCATAGTATATTGTCAGGTGAATAAAGAGAAGCCACAAAACCATGTCTACACTTCTGATCTTATTTTTTTATATGTATTTCTAAATATCTAGTAAAGAGAAATGAGTCCATATTTTATCTGTGGTTAGTGTTCACTATTAGGCTATTAGTTTCTTCCTAATATTTCTATAGTTTTTATATTTACAATAAACTCAGGATAAAATCTACCCCTTAGCATTGCCCTGATTTCTTTCTGTCTTCTTCTGTGACCTCATTTTAGATTTCTCTCCCCCTCACTCTCTGATCTCGAGCTATCTTGGCCTTTTCAAATACACCAAGGGCCGTTTGGGCTGAGAGCCCTTGCAGCTGGGGTTCCCTCTGTCTAGAGCATTCTACTTCAGGTCACTGGGTGACTGGCTCCTTCATGTCATTCTGTTCAATCTATCACATCTACAGAGAAGCCTTCTGGACCATCCAAACTGAAGTCACCTCCTGCCCTACACGTTCTTCCTCTCCCTGTCTTTACAAATCATTCATCACTGTCTGAAATTATCACGTGCAGATGCTTGTTTCATTGTTATCTCTCTCCTCTCTCTAAAATGCATGGGCCCTGGGAACGGGCCTATCTTACACGTCTTGAATATTACTGTATCTAAGAAACAAGAACAATGCCAGACACAGAACAGAATTTCATTGTGGTATAATTTGTATAAAAACTGAAAATATGAGTTCTTGGGTACTTCCTGGGGATCAAGATCTTTTTAAGTCTAAAATCTTCCTTCACCTCCATTCTGCTGTAATTCTCTGCATTCTAATTTCTTGCTCAGTCTCTTCTGAATTGTCAGTAGCTAAATGTCCACAGGAAAAGAAAAGCAACTAAATGATGATAGTATGTATACATTGATAAATACTATGGTAAAGTTAGTTTGTAAAAGATAAAACCACCAGCACAAGGTACACTAAACAAGAAAGGCTTCTCGGAAGAGATGTACCTTGAGTTTAAGGAAGTGATGAGATATAGCTTTATGGAGGAGAGGTAGAAGACATTCTACATGCAGGGACAGCATGAGCTGGAATTAAGAAAGCCAAATCTGATTCACTTCAATAACATAATTCATACTGTTTCTATGAACAAGATGTTGTACATGTATTTTTGTTTAATATATGCATGGTATGTATACAACAAAAAACACAAACTCTAAAATTTCAGTGGTATATAATAAAGAATTTGTCTGGTCTTTGTTCCCCAGATATTGGGAGACAGTCTCTAAATCTTTAGAATTTTCCAAGTGTCTCTGTTATTCATGGTGGGCTTCTCAGATCACACCTGAGTTTATGCTAATGAGGTGACTCAGGGTGGGCCCCTTGATAGTTTCAGGCTGGAGGCTGGCTATACAGGAAAGAGAAGCCATGAGAGGGTCGGGATTTTAAGCCACATGACATCAGCCCAACCTCCGGGCAGGGGAGAAGAAGGGTTGAAGATTGAGTTCAATCACATGGCCAATGATTCAATCAATCATGCCAACATAATAAAATTCCAATAAAAACTCTAGACATTGAAGCTCAGGTGAACTTCCAGGGTAGTGAAACACATTGATTTACTAGGACTATAATATATTCTGGGGATACAGAAGCTTCACATTTGAGAGCCTCCCAGACACTGCCCTATATGCCTTTTCAATTGGTTGGTCCTGATCTGTATCCTTTATATAAAAATATAATCATAACTATGGCACTTTCTAAGTTCCATGAGTCACTTAGTGAATTATGGAACCTGAGAGAGTAGTGAGAACCCCTGGATGTGTAGCCAGTTGGTCAGAAGCACAGGTACTCTGGGAACTCCAGAGCTTTAGACTGGTGTTTGAAGTGAGGAGAGTCTTTTGAAGGGCTGTGCCCTTAACCTGTGAAGTCTGTGCTCACTACAAGTAGTTTGTGTGAGAATTGCATTGTACTCAATATAGGAAAAAGTTCATTCTCCACGAGCTTACAACAATTGTTCTTAACACATATGCTGATCAGAACATTTTAAATTGCATTCCATTTCCCAGATATTAATCAAGTCAAAATTTATACCATATGGAGTTCCATTACTAACAAAATATTATTATATCCATAAACTGAAGTTTAACCACAAGCAGATTTAATTTAGTCTTTTATCGTTCAGAAGCAGATAAAATAAGTATAAGGCACTCCTAGGATCTTCCAAATGAAATTCAACAATAGAAATTCTAACTCTACAGAGATTCTACATGTCCTAGGGTCTTACTGTACAACAGAAATTCTCCCTGAAAAGTAATTTCTTCCCAGGAGTTGTACAAGTTGTGGAATAATATCACCTACATGATTCTTATTTGTACTGAACTATAGACAAGATTAGAGACAATTTTAAGCTGAATGCAGTATACTATTGTTGCCTTTTTATTTTTAATGCAAAAATTTGAGATTTATCTGTGCATCTTCCATACTTAAACAATAGCTGTAAAATCAAATAGTTTGGAATAGAGAGAAGAAAAGGAGAAAAGTTTTAAAAAGGCATCAATTGACTATAAAACTGTTTTTTATTCTTGATGTTGCTTATTTCAGGGATGTAACTATAAATATTTTCTTAATATGGTAAAATTCAGAAATTGGCTTGAATCTTCTGAAGAGAGAAAGTTTTCATGTTCATATCAAAGAGTTCTTGCTTTTCTTGAAAATGTCACAATTGCATCTTTTAAAGAAACCTCAATTTATTTTTTCTTTTGCTTTGTAAAAGACCAAAATTGAGAAATATGTAGCTCAAACATAATTATGGAGTTGAAATATGACAGAAATCATAGATATGCATACTAAGATCAAGGCTGAAATTTTTGATCCTTAGAAGAACCCCTAAGGGAAGTGGATCAAGTAATATAATCACCATTTTCCACTTAATGATGTGAAGTGTTCATTTTGAAAAGAGTAAAAATAAAGACTGAGCACATCTTCAAAACATCCTAAATCCTCTATAAACTACTACAGCATTTCACTATGGGGATGTGATGCAAAAACAACAACAAAACCAATTGAGATTGAGCTGAGGTCCTCTAAAATAGATAGCGCTATTCTCATTAGCAGCCCAAGTGCAAGGTTGGCTCTGTATTATGCTATTATACACAGGATGCAGAACCAAGACTTCTCCCCTGGTAGTTTCATTGGCCAAAGAAGAATTATTGCTTCTTTCACATGACAACTTTTGCGAGTCTTTGGAAGTGCAAACCATGCCCACTGACCCCATGATCTCAATTATTATGACCTTGCACTATCTCTATAGTTCACAGCAATAATAATTAATTCAATTGATATTTACTAAGTGCCCAAAATTGCATGATAAGCATATTTATACCTAATTTCATTTAATCTTACTAATAGCTCTATTAGGCAAATAGCATAAGTCCTATTTTAAACCAGGTAATTGGGGAAAGGTATTAAGTTGCTTCCTCAAGATTACTTAGTGATGATTACTTAGCAGCTAGTAAGTGTTAGAGCAAGGATTTGAACCTAGGTCTGCCTGTTCTAAAGCACAAGATCTTATCGACTACAATACACTGAAAACAATGGCCTGTGACGGAAAAATAATGGAAAATAGATGTTCAGTAATCAGTCTCTAGAAGATGTTTTCTTAAGCTTTTAGGTCCTTGGCTAAATCTGATTAACCATTCAGTTGTTGCTTTGGAGTGTCAATAAATATGCACAAGATAAGCAAATCTTTAACATCAGTCCATTTGTTTTGGGGAATATAAGTTACTCTTGGCTAAATTTAAACTATACCCAGACTCCTACTTCCATATATAACGAGCATCTGAAAAAATGTAAAATATATAGCATATGAACATCAAATAGATGTATAATGTAACAAAATAAAAATATATAAACTATAAATATACACATTTTTAAAAACAATCTTTGATGCTACTTTACCAACATTTCATATACATTGTATAATTACATATATTTTCTTAACAATTAAATTCATGGTCAGCTAACTTAAGTACAATGCATTTCCAAATGACGCTTAAGATTTATTCTTTGCAGCACTTAATTATTTCCATTTTTCTCTTGATTTTTTAAGTTTAATAGATCTGCAATTTATATATCTAGTACAAACATCTTCATTTTCAATATTATATTCATTTTTGTCATCAGCTGACCAAGCACTTTATCTTAAAGATCAAATGACATGTACATCAGACAGAATTTCTGATGTATAGTAAGGAATCAATAAATATTAGTGATTATTAATGTTGTTACTTTAATTATTATAAGCACTGTACTTTAGCACACAGAAACCCAGCAGGATCTATATCACTAATATTAACTCCATACTATCCCCTGGCATTCAGATAAGCATGCATCAATAATTGATTTGAGCCCAGATCACATAGCTAGACAGAGTTACTGGGTACTTTAGCCTGAGAGCACCATTCTTCCACTCTAGTGATGCACAGTAATCAGAGGTTGTCCATGTAAGAATGAGAAGTCTTTAGTGACTTTCAGTAAAATGTTACTCAGGTCTCTCTTCAAAACAAAGGATTCTTCCAAAATTACATATACCTGGTACAAATTAATTTATTTGCATCAGGTCAAAGATAAATCAATGTTTAGTTTAGAAAAGAGCTTCAGTCTCCTGAATCATTTACTGTTTCATATTAATTTTAATTATGAGACATTGGTCAAAATTGAATATATTAATAATATTTAATGGAGCAGACTTTATCATTGCACAAATTCTCACTAATAACCAAAGTGAGCACTTTGAAAAGAAGTATATACTATTTCAAGCCACTTGGACACTATTTGGTGTGTCTGAGAAACAATTTACTGAATGGTATCAACAGAATCTAGATAAATAAATGTAAAGTAGCATATGCTAGAAAAAGTAGGGAAATTACATCTTGCCATGTAAACATACAGCAGTATGTCCCTGTAAATATTAATAAATGTGATTTTCCCCCCAAGGAGAAGAAAATTAGGCTCGTTATTCATCATAATCTTAAACTGAAATGGAATAATCTGATAAGGGGTAGGCATGATGTGTAGACTTTAGTTGTGTACACTTGCTAAGAAAAGCAACATGGACTGTTGCCTTGAGATAAGAGGAAACAGTAGCTTTGATCTAAACTTTTAAGTTTGTCAATGCAATCCCAATGCTAAATCAGCTTTAGAAACCAAGGAGACAAAAACTAGATAGCCCTAGCTGATAGGTTACTGACATCATAATGAGAGTCCTCCAGATACTTTTATAGAGGATAACAAGGGCATTTTAAATTTGCAAATAAAAACTTTGTTAAAAGTAGTCAATCAAAACTTTAAAATAAATTCCCTCAAGCCTTAAATATGTCTTTAGCAAATTGGAAGAGAGATACAACTGGTTATTTCAATGAAATGTTTTTGGCAATCTTTCAAAGAAATGAAGAAGCATAAAATGAACATTTTGTCAGGCCTCAGGAGTCTTGGTGAATATTCTATAAACAATGGTATTTCAGCATTATCCCCAGTCACAATCATACCAGATGTTATACTTCCAACCCTTATTCCCTGGCTCATAGTAAAAATAAAGGGAAAAAATTATCCTATTTATGAAAGTAGGGGGGAAAAGGTAACTCTTTTATAGACTTAATAGTTGATAGATGGTAGACTACATAGTTTGCCATTGAACAGAAGTATATTAAAATGGCAAATAATGGCAGTGTGGATTTATTATATCCTGTTTTCTCAAAACTCAGCTGAACTTGAATTTTGTTCCATTCACAGTGTTTCAGAGGAAAACTGAAAGAGACATAACCTCTGCTGTAGTTAGTAGCAACTTTCTATGAGATTGAAAATGTATTCACTGTGAAAATATTGAGTCACTAAGCCTTCAGACTGCATTCCAAAAGTCTACCAGGGACGTTTCAATCAAGGGTGTGAAAATGCGACAGCCAGGCCATTTAGGTTAAAAAGCATCATATAGAATTATGTTGGTGAGTCTAGTGCCCTCCAAATGACCTCATGTGCGGCCATGGTATTAAATCATGGAGAAACCTATTCATAAGTTGAATATTTTCTTTCCAAAAAAAGGAGAAAAGAAAGAGATTTGTGTTCCCAGGAAGAATGCTAAATTACCCTATCTCCCAATGGAATGATTCACTTTCATTTCCAATAGCAATAAAGCCTATTGACCTCGTGGTGTTATCCTTCTCACTGCTCATGCAGTACTTTCTTTAATCTCTCGGATCAAAGATTGGTCAATAAAAATCATCTCTGCTTTTGTGGGGAGCAAACAAACTGCACTCAGTCCTGTGGTAATTGTAAGTTTTCACAAAATTCTAGAGAAAAAAATCCCCATGTGTTAAATTAGCAAAGGAAAGAACTTGTCTTCCATTTGGTGAGCCCATTTAAAATGCACTAGGTTTCCCAAGTAAGGTACATATTACTTCTCTTGGGAGGGGGCTTTGTTCTGTTTCGTTTTTTTTCTTCTTCCTAAAAATTTTAAATGAATTTTGAATCAGTGAAAGATCTCTTACCAATGACCCTGAACACTGAAGTCCAATTTTTCTGCAGAAAAAAATTACATGGAGGTGTCATTTGGAAAAAAGAACATCAATATAAATGACAGCCTCAATATAAACTGCCCTTTGCAATGAAGGAAACATGCCTCAATCCCGAACGAAAAGGACAACTTCTTCAGTGAAAGAGTAGACCAGTTTTTTTCTCCATTATAGTTTGGTCCACTTTGCTAAGAAGCAGCAAGTTTGAGTAGAAGATGGGAGTAATATCTAGTTTTTAATAGGTCTATGATTATTCAATTGAAACTAGACTCAGTTCATTGACTTATTTCATAATAGATCATCTAACAATCACTCATGGGAGATTCATGGTTCTTCTGAATTATCTCAAAGTTGACAAATTGCTAATTTAGTAGGGCACAGTTTGCCACTGCCAACTCCATTAAGCTTTTAAAATTTTATTTCAATTTCCTAATTGCTGCTCATAAGAAATACACACTGTCTTCTGAACTATGTTTCTTCCATCCTGTTTAAATAAAAAAGTGATGGGAAATTAACAGTTAGCAGAAGTTAAACTCTGTGGGGGGTATTCTGACATTTGCCATCAGAAGGAAATTATAATCAATTCCAATGATATGGTGGGAAATATCAATTATGAGTGATAGTTATTCTGAATACTACCAGATATTTTATGTAATACATCAGAAAAGAAGTAACTGAAACTGTAAAATCTAGAACTATTAAATACAATGTAGGAAAATGATTCCCAAGGAGACAGAATACATTCTGTATCAAGGTTTACATTCTCACACATTTTGCTCTGCATTAACGTGGACATTACTACTGTTCTTTTCTGTATAAACTTATTCTTAATAACTTTTTAGTGTTATATGGAATCATAATATTTCCCTACTCCATATCTTGTAGGGCTACTATAAAAACAAATGTAAGCATTTACTTTAAAATCATCAGAGGAATAATATTAAATATACCCAAGAATTATTATTACTTAATAAAACTTTGTCATTCTTAAAAACAAATTATTAAAAGCATTGGCTTTGGAGTTAGAAAGACTTGGGCTAAAATTCTAGATTCATGAGTTATCCTTACATGGTTCTTGTACTTACTGTGTTTTGGTTTCTTCTTTCATCAAATTAAAATTTTTTTAAATCATTCCTTGTGGTAAGGATTAAATATAAATATTTAGGTTATTAAGTATGAAATGTCTGATTTCCTTAAGTACTAAGTTTGACAGTTAATATCTCTGACAATTTCACTTTAACACGTCTTGTTTTATTTTTATTGTGAAGGTGCATCCTCAGTCTTTCAAACACATGTTTTGGCTTGTGATTATCTTTCAAATTTTTTTTAGAGCAATTTTTGTAAAACCATGGATAAGTCAAAAATTCGTGTTATTTTCCAATAAATGAGTTCCAACGTGGAATCAATGCTGTGCAAAAAGCTCGAAATATCCACGGAGTGTTTGGGAAGGATGTGGCTAATGAACACACACAGTACAATGGTGTGAGAAGTTTTGTTCTGGTGATTTTAAATTTGAAAAAGAGCCACGCAGGTGACCTGAGACCAAGGTGGATAATGATGAGTTGAAAGCTGTAGTGGAAGTGAATATATCTCAACCTACACATGAATTAGCAGCAAGGTTTGACGTTACTGTTCCAACAATATTGGACCATTTGAAACAAATGGGCAAGGTAAAGAAGCTGGATAGATTGGTACCGCATGAATTAAACAAGCATCAGAAAGGAAATCATCTCAAAGCTTGCCTTTCTCTGCTGTCACAACATAAAGGTGAATCATTTCTACACTGTATTGTTACATGTGATGAAAAATGGATTCTTTTTGAGCATCACAAGTGTTTGGCACAATGGATGGATAAAGATGAAGTGGCAAAACACAGTCCAAAACCAAATATTCATCAAAAAAGCTAATGGTGTCTGTTTGGTGGTCCAGCACTGGTATTATCCACTACAGCTTCAGGAAACCTGGTCAATAGATTATAGTGGATGTCCACTGCAACCAATTGGATGAAAAGATGAGAATGCTTGAGATTAAGCAGCCGAGATTGGTCAACAGAGACAGGCCAACCCTCTTGGAAGATCATATGTCACACAAACAACACTGCTCAAACTACAGAAGTTGGACTTGGAAACGCTCTGTCATCCACCATATTTACTGGACCTTGAACCAACTAACTACCATTTCTTCCAAGCTTTGGACCACTTCTTGCAAGGAAAAATATTCAAGTCTCAACAACCTGTGGAAAACATCTTTTGCGATTTCATCACCTCTCACTCTCCAGGCTTCTTCGCTGCTGGCATAAACAAGCTACCATTACGATGGCAAAACTGTGTCGATAGTTTAGGTACATACTTTGATTAATTGTACTGCTTCTTGTTTGAGATATAATAAACTACACTTTTGATTTGAAATCAGATGTTTCATGTTTGATGACCTAACCATACATACAAAATATCTAGCATCATTCTTGGCTGACTCTAAATACTGTAAATAGTTAACATTTACTGAACACTTACCATTGCTAGGCCTTGTTCCAAATACTTCTCCTATAGTAATTCATTTGAACTCCAAACTAATCTATGAGGTAGACATTATGACAACCACATGTTACAGACAAGGAAACAGAGGTGCAGACAAATTTAGTAACTTGCCTAAGGTCATAGATCTAGTAAACGGCAGAGGCAGGAATTGAACCCAGAGAGTCTGACTCAAGAGCTTGAACTCTTTCTTGATCATCACACTGCCTCTCTAGTTAACAATAAATTCCAGCTTGTCTTCTATTTATGTTAATATGTACAGCAGTGTCTTGCATTGGAAGTCCTTGAAGGCTGGCTTTGGCCTTCATTGGTGATATGAACATGGACAGCCCATTCAATGCCTCTAACTTTCATCTTTTTTAATAATATGAAGAACTACCTCTCAATGCTATAGAGAAGATCACAAAAGATGATGAATATGAATATGCTAAATAATCATGATATTTTAGTGGGCCATGTTGTACCCTGAAAAAAAACTATTGTACCTTGACCCATGATCCCAATGATTTGTGAGTCCATGGTTTTCAGACCGTGCTTCTGAAATGCAGGCCCCTAAGGACCTTTGTTTAAAGTCAAACAAGAATCTGAATTCTTCCCACTCCAAACAACAAGAATTTATTTGCACTTATTTTTTGTACTACCACTAAGAATGCATTTTAAAAATGATTCCAATCTAAAAATATTTAAAATCTCTGAATTTTGTGGTCTGTACCTTCTAGCCAAAGTTCAACTATTCTATGAACATTACCAATTATATATCACATGCTAAGGAGATTTGGAAAAGTTAATTAATTTCAATGTGAACTGCTTTTTAAGGAACTATATACCAAACAGTATGTTTTTAAATTTTGGCAAAATTTTGTTAAACCATTCATTTATAAAATGCCAAGACGTTGAAGAGAAAGGAAATAGGAAGGGGTCACCAAAAACTGTACTTTTCTATAACTAATCTGACTTTGTCTGTGTACAAATTAGCCACTTACAACTCAATCACTATGGAAAACATCTCAAAATTTATATTGCAAATACCTCACTATTAACACTAGTGGTGATGGAATAACTCTAAAAATACACAGTGTGATTCATCCTCTAGATGCTTGCTCCAATTTCTTCACCCATGCATTCATTTACTCGGAAAATACTTATTAGACACTGTTGAAACTCTATGGCAGCTGCTATAGAAGAAATACATATTCAATATAGAAAACTACTAACAAAAATACAGAGAAGTATAGAGAATATTTTTCAGTTTTGTATGTAGTTTCATTTCATTGCAAAACAAAACTGCATGAAGTTTTAAATACTGTAATATGATTTTCTGACTATCAGAGTAATACATACTTGCTATAGAAATATCAGAGTAGACATAAAATTAAAATGAAGAAAAAGAACTCATCCAGAATCCCAGTAAAAATCAGTATTGGTGTATATTCTTAAAATAATATCTCCTATACATTTTTAAAAGTAGTTGAGATCATTTTATAGGTTCTGGTTTTTAAGTCCACTTAACACAGAGTCATTCAGAGATCTTAGATGAAAAGGAAGTTAAGATGGAATCAGTGACAGATAACTGCCACTGGATAGTCTCTGTCAAATTAAAGCAAAAAATTCATGTCTCAGGTCATTTAATGTAAGTTTAAATATGCAGATATTAATTACTCAAGTACCCTGGACATTTTAGAAAGGAGAAAAGGATATTTTATTGTTCCACTCACCCTTGCAATTGGTAAAGAGACAAAAGGACATTTTTTCCTATGTCTCCTAACTTAAAAATTGTTAGCATGAGCTGAAACAGAACACCATCCAGTTTGGTTAAAATTTTCATCCTCAACATCCATAATTTTCTCTTTCAACATGTTTATTTCTTAAGGCAGCATATTGGAAGATGGTCGCAGAGTTTTCAGCAGTGCTTTTCAAACTTTAATGAGTACTCAAATCCCCTGTGGATCTGATTCAAATGCAGATTCTGATTCAGTAGGTCAGGACAGGATCTGAGATTCCTCATTTCTTATAAGCTCCCAGGCGATGGGAATGATGCAGATCCACAGACCAGCCGTGGTCTCTGTCCAGCTCCCACAATATAACCGGGCAAGGGTGAGATGCCTCCTAGTCTTTTGCTGGGTACAGGCCTTAGGTCTCTGAGTCAGGGAACACACTTTTAAAAAAGAAAGTATCTGCCTACTTTGTTGTAGATGACTGAGACTGGTCTGTTTCATGTTAAAAAATTATTTACAAACCACAGATTGGTTTTGTGTTTTCATTTTCATTATTTTATGCATCATCACAAGTAGGTTAGAAGGAAATTTGGAGAAGCAGCAGCAGGGACAACTAACTCTTCAGCATCTAAACCAGAAGTTAAAAAAAGAATGTAACTTAACGCAAGTTGTTTCAACAGCCAGCTGTAAAGAAGTTGGAAAGCAGGAGCTGCCCGATAAATTGTAAGAATAATGACTCTCCCACAGGACACAAAACTACCTTTTTATTCCTATTTCTTTCAATGCAAAGTTTTCAAATGATATTAGCAGCCTATACCTGTGGTGCCGACAGGTGAGTGTAGACGGATCCTAGGAGAGTCCGTGCCTGGGGCCAGGCACAGATGGCTGTCAGTGATCTTGGTTGGCATTAAAAACCTCCTGCAGCATGAGAACCAGAGCAGAATATAATTTAGACCACATTGCAAACAAAATCGAGTGGGAGAGAATTTCACTTGTAAGTATTCATTCACCAATAACAAAAATAAACAAAAACAACCTATCTACATAGCATCCTGTTCCCCTGAGGCAAATGGCTGCATCTATACATCAATTGGTTTCAGAGAGAGTGCTGTGAGCCGAGATAATTAAGTATGTCCTGCCCAGAAGCAGGGGGATGGGTAAAATGACCTCTTGAAGTCCCAATCCTATAATTTAGGAATTGGTTACTGACTTCTTCAGTATAACCACCGAAGTGGTGGTAAATGGGTTAGCAGGCACTGGTAGCCAACAGGCATCATACTTTAACCCACTGTCAGCCATGCCACCGCATTAGCAGAGAAAATGCTGTTGCTTCCAATGCCTAGAAACTTCCAAGTTGCTGTGATCCTGTCATCCTGGTGGAAGTCACCACGTAGTTTTCTACTGATTGGCATTAGGACATTCTCCAGGGAATCTCAGAACCTTTATGGGTAACTGCACTACTTGGTAAACAAGCACAGAATTTTTAAACTGGGTAGTTTTTACACAAAAGATACAAAATCAAAGGCCTTAAACCATTTTTACATATCATCTTACCTTAATGGTTCCAGACAAATTAAATAAAACTAACATTCAGTAAACCTCAGTTTTCCAGAATAATGTTGGCCAAGCAATGTTTATTTTAAAAATATATGTTGTAAAATTTAATAAATTATACTTTATGTGGATTATCAACTTTCACCGAATTAGAATACCTGATCCTGAACTCTGTTGCTAACCTTTAGCTGGCTGTCTTTGTGATGCATAGCATTAATAAGAAGGAAATTTGGACAAGACAGGGAATGATTTTGCAAATCTATTCAACTGCTGAAGACAAAACAAAAAAAGCCAAGCTCACCTAATGATAGAGGTTCAGAATAATCTTCATTGTTGATGAAGGAGATATTATTATGGGACATTAAGGGAGCTGTGCAGCATTTCTGTATAGTTTAGACCAGATATCTGTAATACACATATGTAGCAGCAGCCAAGTTTTCCTATTACATCCTTTCATAGACCCATCAACTTTTCTGTCAAGGAATTTGAAGCTTATAATTTCGTATTTGTGAATGAGTTGATGAATTCTCCTGCCCTTTCTTCCCAACTAGACTATAATTTTATGCTGACAAGAAACCTTTTGTTTTTCCTTCTTAAGCTGGGTACCTTACACCTAGTAGGCCCTCAAGAGTCATAGAACAAATTTTAAATAAATTTTGGATTTTTTTATACATAAATTTCCCTTGAGCTAACAGAGGTTCACTGACCCTTTGATACAGACATTTTTTAAGTAGAGTTCATATTATTCATAAGAATAGTGTATTTAAATATTAATACTTTTTAAAGAATTATCAGCTTTATCTATGGAACCAATTTCTCACTGTACCACTATCTTAAACTTAAACAAGCAAACTGGGCCCATGTTATGCAAGATGAGAGAAAAGGACAAAGATTCCCAATTAGCAAAATTAATATCCTAGATAAACAGAGAATTAAAAGCTAGATATGTAATCAGGTACTTAAAATATTCTGTTACCTGTTCAACCACAAAGAGCAACTCCCTCCATTACTAATAGAGTTCATCCATTAGCTCAACAATTATATTAATGGAAGCACTATTTAAATCACATGAATGCCTAACAACTTATTTTTAAATTTACATGTATATAAGAAGTAAATATGCACTGTATAAATGCATCTGCATGCAATCAATAAATAGCACTTAAAATTTTTATTTTATATTTTTATATGTTGTAAAATATAACATTTTTCCTATTAGAAATAGAAGCAACTCATCAGAAGATATCAAGGTTTATTTTTTAAACAAAGCACTCAGATACTAAAAAACTGAATACTTCATAAAGAAAATAGGTTGCTCTCCCCTAAAATTGCCTCTAATGTTAGCTGAATATTAATAAAATCCATAAACCATTAGTACATTATAGCTGCTTTGTTCTGAATTACATAGACCTTTTATGTTTATTCCTCAGTGAAAATGCATAAAAAAATGAAATCCACTCTAATTGTACTCTCTGAAGATAGCTGGTAAAATCATTTCTAGCAGCTATAAATCAATTGTAGTATTAAAATGACCTGCCAGGTGCATCTTCTGGGTATCAGACTAATTAAGGGAATGTATTAATTGCAACTATTCATCAACACCACCAACGTTGTTAGGTAACCCTTACAATGAATCTTTTTACCATATTATCTAGCAATAAAACTGCAGTTTTATAAAATGTGAAAAAAAGAGAGAGAAAGAGAAAGCTAGGAGAATGGCTTGTGCCTCTGCTTCTACATTTCAAAAAGGTCTTAGACAGAGTTGCAAGATGACCAGAAGAGAATTTTTTCTTACACAAAATCTTTAACTCACCTTCATGCTTGGTTTCTATTGTATTTTTTCTTGTAAAACACCTTTAATATGTCCTAATAAGCCAATTCTGGATTTTTAATACCCCTTGTTTATATCAACAACAGCACATTATCAATATATATGTATGTCACATATGTACATATATATCCATAACATGCTGTGTGTGTATAAAATATATAACATATGTGTGTATAATATATATAGACACATATATGTGTGTTATAAAACACAGTGCTGCAAAGTTGTGTGTGTGTGTGTGTGTGTGTATCCTTCCCCAGATGGAAGTCAATTAAGCTGTAATGGTAATTAGTATCAAAAGAATGTCAGAAAAATGTAGGCTTTGATCTTAAGTAGTAAACTGAGTAGGCTTTTGAAATTAATTTCAAATGACAGCCATGTCATTATTGTATTTTCCATTCCTCAAAAGAGAAAGAAATGTAAAATCTAGGAAATTGTTACAAAGCAAAAAGTGGTTTTTTTCTTTATTATCAGCCAAATTCTTAGAGAGCATTAAATGATTCATTCGTTCTAAGACCATCATTAATTTACTTTGTTATTATGATTACTTTTTTTGTGTGTTTGGCTTTCTTTAGTACTCTAAATAATAAGAGTAATAAAAATGACAAATTTCAAGCAGAAGAGACTAATATTTTCCACTCTTTTGGTATAAATCACTGGGAGACTCTGAACCAACCTTGAATATTCCTGACTAACCAGCTCTAGAAGCTTGTTCCAGGGTTGCAATATGGTTCCCTTCAGATCTGGTCTTGGCAACCTGCTCCTGTTTGGCGTATCCCTGTAAGAAATCTATTCCATGTTTAGAGTATTCCAAGTCCACAACTCAAGAGTAAATAGGATTCTAGGGTAACTATTATTACACTAGCACATCTCCCTATAGTACAAATGGAGAGAGATTAAGTCACCAGAATCACTGCAATTGGTAGCTGAAAGCACATAGCAATGCTTTCAACAGCCCTAAGAGGAGCAGTCACTAATGTCAATTGCTCCAACACAAGTTGCCTATTGGTATTTGGTCATGAACAAACAGCCTCAGGTAAGGCTTAGTCAAAGGAAAAGGAAGTGCCCTCCTCCAGCATGGATGGAATTTTTGAGGTGTGACAAGCAATTCATTTGTTTAGTAGTCGCTATAGGTCTGAGAAGTATCTATTGCATCCCCCCACACCCCCCCCCACAAAATAAGCACACTGGAGATGAGAAATTGACAGGCAGCGTTTGGAACTTCTGCTTGGATGGGTAAACTCTTTAACTCAGCCAGGGGAGGCAAAGTCACAAGCCCCATATCAGGGATTGGAGCTATAAATTCACTCTCAAGGACTTAAGATAGAGGAGAAACAAAAAAATGACTGAAGGCTAAAAGGGCAAAGCCTCCCACATAAAAGCAACAGGGACACAGTGCCCCACAACTACAGGAAACTGGTGACAGGAAGCGCATTCATTTAAGCAGCCCTGCTTTGTGCAAGCAGTGCTGGGTGTCTGAGCAGTCAGGATCAGCTTGCAAAGAGACTGTTATCTGGAGTCTGGGAGAGTGTGACCGAATGCCGATTTGAGTTTGCCAAAGGAAATGTTTAGGCTGCTGTACTTCTCTAGTGGTGTACAAAAGGAGGAAGGTGAAAAAGCAAGTAAATCTCCTGCCCATGAGACCTGAAATGTTTCATTTGGCTTGAACTCTCAAATCTAGCTCCGAAGAAAGAAATATATAATTTTAATGCTAGTACCATTTATTGATCATTCACTATGTCAGCCACTGTGTTGAGTACTTTGTAAATATTATCCACTTATCTTTGTTTCATCCTCTTCACCATCCTAGGTTGAGAAAACTGACAGTCAGCAAAGATAAATAACTTGCACAAAATTCCATAATTAGTTGGGAAACGAGAATTTGAATCCAGGTTTGTGTGATAAGCCCATGATCTTGATCAGTAAACGACACTCTTCCTGAACATCCTCACGGAGTTTGGAATCCTCTCAGTGTACAAGCAACAAACATGAACATCCCAGGATTCACTTTCAACACTCTGATTTTTGTTAACTCAACTATGCCCACCAAATGATGTCTGCTCAGCCTACACCTTCTGAATTTCCTGTATATTCCCAGGAATACATTCTTGATCTCAACAATTTTATATTTTGATACCTCATGAGGGCAAGACTGGCAAGACTGATGCTCCTATTCAATGAAAGTTAAAATCCTTTGTGCATGCTATATTTCTTCACTGAAAAAACAAATATAGATTTTCAGATCTTTGTTTATTCACCTGGGTGTTGACTTCATGTTATTTCAGGATGATTTTCTTTCTGAGAAAGAGAGGATAAAAAATGATACATTAATAATTGTGATATGTTCAGCCTAAGAAAACCAGAAAATTTGCACAGCACTGAAACGCAAATGTGATATGCTTCCCTCCACTCAAAAAGCAGACTAGAACATAGAAGAGATGCACCTAGTAGGCCACAGCTATGAAATCTATACTCTCAGGAATAGAGAGACAATTACCATAACTCTGGCAACTCACTGAAGATAAAGCATTTTCCTGAAGACACAATTAAAACCACTGTACCTTGTTCTCATGTGTTCTTACTTAAAGAAACAACAAATATCTTATTTTGAATGTCTCATTCACAAACAGGGTCGATTCACTTATTGATACCAATCAAGAAGAGTAGAGCAGGGAATAATCCCAAAATCACTTTGGGCTATGAAATAAGTGAATTTGAATATTTCCTTTTCTATACAGGGATGTTGTTTTTATTTACCCACTCTTAACAAACTCAAAAAGGAAGAAAAATTGGTTTTATCATTTCTCAGACATATCGATTGCATCTTTGTGGATAATACTATTGTGGACACTGTACAAAATGAAATAGACTCAATTCAGAAAATTCTTATAAGTTATTCAGTTTTCCCAGCCAATCCCATTGCTTGAAAACCTCTTGAAATTCTCTATGCTGGGAATTATTAACCCTCACTCGAGATGACATTTTATAGGGCTCTTCATCTTTCCAAGTATGTATCAAAGGCACAATTATCTCTGACAACATTCAAGCTTGTAAATATATCATATTTACCATGTCTCTTCATTTACCTTTGACACAGAATCCATCATCCATTAATTCTTCCAAATCCATCCACGGTCATGCCCTATCCTCTACCTCTCTGTTGAATAACAGCACTTCTTCAGATATTTCTGGCTCCCCACTCTCCATTCTATCTTAGACGTAAATAAATTTGTTTGCCGAGCATTTTGATTCTATTCCTTCACTTCTCTGGTTCAATTGTTGGGACATATATCTTCAGAAATTCAAACTATAATTCCAAAGGAAAATGCTGTTGTAAACAGTATCCTTTAGAAAAGACTTTCTGTCTTCTCAAGAAAGCTGGCTGCTTCTTGCTCGTTGCCACCGCTATACATTGTACACATCTCTATTTTACAATACTTTCCATTCCAAAGAGCATTGGTTTATAATTTGATGCCTCATTAAACTGTAAACTCCTTGAATGCAGAAGTCATAGTTTGCATATTTTATAAATCCAGCACCTGGTATTCTGCTTGGCATAAAGTGGCATTCACTAAATGTTTGTTCAATAAATGAATGAATTGCCATCACCACCATTAAATAGCTACACATGTGACACTCCTCCTCTAAGTCCTATCCAGTAAGTCCTGTTTAAAAGACCCCACAAATTTAAATTAAAATTATCCTACCTCCAAGTTATAACACAGCATTTCCTCTAAACTTTAATGACCTTCCCCTTCTCTGGCAAGTCTGGTCCTTTCAAAGTGCTGATCAATATTAACTTTATCCCTTTTAGAAGGCTTCTTATTCCAACTAACTTTACAAGTCACTTTACAATTTTGGTTGTGGATAATGATGATTTTGAAGAAAAATACCATTAACTAAAAGTCTACTATGCTAATTTATTTATATCAATTATCTCTTATCTTAACAACAGTTTTGAAATGTATAAAATAAATGTAATATTATTCCCATTTTACAGATGAAACAACCAAAGCCAAAATCAGAACAAATAAACTGCTATCCCCAACTTTTCTTGTTATTCACTAGGACATAGTCTTGTATTGAAGGAAGAGCAAGGGCTTTACAGTCTGTTAGATCTCCTCTCAAATTCTACCTTGACCATTCCCAACCTACAGAATTACTTAAGGAGTCTGACCATAAGTTTGATAACTTACAAAAAGAGCATAAAAGTCCAAGAATTCAGTGTCCTTTTTGTTACTCCTAACCATATTGTATCCTCCATGCAACCATCAATAAATGGCTTTGATGGCAGTGATGTTTGTTAACAGTTGGTGTCTTCTTTCTACATACACAATACGAAGGAAGAGAGTGGATTTTGTGCTTCTTCATTACCCAAAAATACTTGCAAAGTTAGCTTATATTTAGCACTCTTCTGTATAGGCACTGCATTATTTAAGATTTTTTAAAAATTAATGAACTGTTGGAATTCTAACTAGACTTATTACGACAGTTAAAAAAATAAGCTAAGAAAAATATAACTATACTACATTGAAAGATGAGAGACTTTACTGTTAGGAAAGTGAGAAAAAATCGTTTAGAAATCATAACATTATTTCCATTTCATCAGGGGAGACTTTACCAGGGTAAGAGCATTTAAAATAATTTTCTAATGGAAACTTTTAGTGTATACCTGGCTGATTGTCTCTCATCCTCAAATTCATAAGGGGAGATTTGACAACCTCAATTTCTTAATGTAGCTTTGAAACACTCCTTCATCACACTCATCTCTCTATGCTTAGTTAAAGCCCTCTGCAGCCTTAAAATGGAAACCAAATGTCTCCTGTCAAGAAAGCGCCTTAGCACATAGTAATATAACCAAATGTTACAATTTATCTTTTGACTGCTCTGGAATTTTCCTGTCAGGGTGCTATTTCTAACTGGTTTAGTGACATTCCTTGGTTTTTGCTTCTGACATACTCGGAAGGGGCTCCTGGAAATTATTGATCAGCTGTGGCCCTGCAGTGAGAGTCTGAATGCCATTCAATAACATTGCTTGCCAAGAAAGAACAGATATGCTGCAAGTTGTCGTGAAATTCCCACCATGCTGTTTTCCTTTAGGTTCATTGATGCCTCAAAAGAAAGCCTGAAAAGCAGAGAGTTGACTGATGTGGATGGCAAGAGAAGGAAAGGTATGTAGGATTTAAAGGTAACATCAAGAAAACATTTGTTAAAAAAGCATAAAACTCTCTCGGGTGCTTGGAGGCACCCTCTCTAGAGCTGCTGTTTCAACACCTGCTCTCTCTGCCGTCCTTTATTCTCCGGTCTTCTCAAAGGGCTGCTGAGCCATAAGCAATAACACAACAGGGAGTACTTATGTCAGTCCCCACACGCATTTCTGTGAACTGAAATATGAGGTGAGGCTCTGTAGACCTCACTATTGCCAGGCTCTACATATTTTATCTGCACACTCACTCCCTAGAATTGCTCTCCTATTACTGCCCTGATTGTAGCTAAAAACAATAAATGAAAATATGCTGAAAGATGACAATCTAAAGTCATAATGGAAATTATAGGCACATAAAGTAGCACCAAAGTACCTGGGTGGCCATTTGACTAGCAGTACAGATGTCCTGTCCAGACAAAGCAGAACAGCCCGCCTCATCCCCTCTTCATAGCTACAACACATACACTCTTGGTACATTGAAACCTGAAGACCTCAAGACTTAGCTTTCCTGGCAGCAACTCCATAGCACCTCTTTAACTTGTACATACAAAGTTCCTGGGACACTCTGCACCACGAAAAAAGTTACGGCAAGCCAAGCTATGCCCCCACTAGCATGATGCAAATAGCTAAAATATTTCTCATATGGAACCCCTAGCATCAAATCCCACTGGTGGGACTTGGAATGTTGAATTCTTTCCTGTTTCTGCATAGATTGCAGGTTGAAGTTATTTCTGAGCACTTTCACGAAAAATTGGTGGAAGAATGACTAATATTCTTACGAAGAATAGCTCTGTTCTAAAATATAGAGATTAGTATTCTCTGAAATAAAATTATTCCATGGTCAATACATTTGGGGAGTCCTTTACTATAGCGTGAAGATATACTGTAATAAAGCCTCAGAATACATTCTTCATGGAATGCCATTTCATGTATTATTCCTTGAAGCATAGTGTGGAAATCACTGTTTTATTCATCCGAGGTAATAAGTCTAGTAGATCTCAGAAAATTCTTGAGTCCCTCTTTTTTTTAATTCAAATTTTCCTGACTTCATTTTCATTGTCTAACAGAAATGCTAAGTCCAATCAAACTCAGGTTATGCCAGATAATCTTGAGAAGCATTATGTTCAAAAATGGTGTTAGAGTTTCCACATAGAGCTGCCCTTGGAATTCATGATCTAGACACCAAATAATTTAAAGATCTCTTGGAATTTGGAAAGCTAAATCCTTGTGCTAAAGAACAAGGCTAATCCATCTCACACTAAATGTTATTTTTATTATGAGATTTAGATACGTTTTGGATGGTAGTAAAATTTTAAAATTTTACCACTATTGAAAAAAGGACACTTTGTAGTTAACACTACTGCAGCATTAGCAACTATGCAAATTTATACCCCCAAATTCTGCCCAACCTTCACCAACATCGGTTCCACTGCTTGGAATGTCTAAAGCACAACAAGCATTGCGTTCAACAAACTGCTTTCGGGATACGAGGATAATTTGATCTTACCCACTAATTCATCAAATTTCTTCTATTGTGGTTACTTTTCAGTGCATTGCTCTCTAGCTACCTGGATTTAAAACTTTCTTTGTGCCTTTAACACCAATCAGTGGATTTAATATGCCTTGAGAGTTTAGTTTCTATCCTGAAACTAAACAAGAAATACTTCTCTCTTTTCCTCACTTACTGCACTTTTTAAAAAATCTTCCTTTGTCCTCTATGTCCTGCTTATCCCTTTCACCTTCTCTCCACTTGCCTCCCTTTCTTGATCCATCAGACACAGCCCAGCCATCTGATAGCTACACCTTAAAGTAATTTTGGACAGAAGCAAAAGGCCCTGGAATCCTTAGTAATCCGCTTCAGATCCAGCTGCTGAGCACTGGTTAGGCTCCTGAACAGCCAACAGCCTTTTCAGGCAACTACCTTGGAAATTGAAAACCTGTTAGAGAATCTGTGGGATAACATGAGCCCTGAAACAAAATCATACAAATAGAAAAGAAAATGTCCTTTAGGTGTTAAGGCACCACTGAAACAATTGAAAGGAAGACAGGCTCTAGGTGATCTCTATCGATGGGCCTCAAAGTGGCTGGTGCTTAGAAACAGAGTAGTTATTTTGCCTGCATTTCCGGTGTCATTAGGCTTCTGCCCTGAAGGCCAAGCAGTTTACTCCACTGCACAGAGCTTCCTGTCTGAGAGTGAATAGCAAACGTGAGATAATGCATATTTGAGAGTTACTCATGGGGCAAGCAATACGTACACAGAGCATTCCTGCCCAGCAATGTCTGTTGCCTTGTTTAAAGGACAGATAGCTGTGCAGACATACCTGCTATAGCTCCTTCCATTCTGCCTTCTGTCCCCAACTTCCACAAATGCCCTCTGTGTACTCCTCCCTAGAAAAAACAATGCCATGCTCGTATGCCTTCCCCCCTTTGACTCACTATCTCCTGAACTACTTTCCCTCCCCAATTCTTCTACTCCTTTTCTGTCTTCCCTCCTCCCCCCACTTCCTGACTAAATTGCACCAAGCCAAAATGTTTGACCAGGATCTACAAATACACAAAATAAATATTTTCTGCTGGGCCAAGTTTGGAATAACTTCGCTCTCATTAAGATCAGCTCAGAAATTATTCCTATGCTTTGACATTTTCATTTCTGCCCAATGCAAGGGATATTTTTAAGCAAATAATTTTATGTTTCTGTGCCAGACTGCCAATATTAACAACTTCAAATGTGTGGAACATAATGCATTCCCAGGAATTCAAGTAACATCACCCCTTGCCTCTTCTTAATATACTCCTCTCTTTTGTGTCTCATCTTCTTTCTGTTCATCACATTACACTCACCCGCGACTCCCCTGCACTGCCGTTTAGTTTTCAAGCCCCTCCCTCTCCTCTCCTGTCCTCTTCTAGTCTTCCCCAACTAAAAGGGATTCCTCATCTGGCCATTTCTGGTCACCCTGCTACCACCTAACAAAGCATGCCATCTTTTCTTTCCCATTTCTGCCCTATTCTTCACCCTGGCTCATCCTCTGGTCCCAGGACAACTAAGCTTTGCAAGATTGGGACAAGGATCAGAAGCAGGAAATTTAACAATGGCAGAGCTGTGACAAGTTAATTCAACTCCTGCTGTTAAATTAACCAGCGTTCCAGCCGAGTTAACGCGTCACCCAGTTTCAAAAGGTTAAGCTCCAAGCTTAATCTTATTCATCATTATGAACTCTTCAAATTGGCTGAAATATTTAAAATTCAGTGAAATGAAAGGACCGCAGGAAACATTTAAGAGCCAACTGCCCGGTCTTCAAAAAATGGAGAAATAATCTACAAAGATTAGGAAAAGAAGGCTTCAGAATGGGTGAATGGAGACACTCGAGAACCAGGTTAGAGTGAATAATAAAAGGACATTGAGGACAAGGGCATCTTATCTTCCCACTATCGTGGAGAGATTCAGGCGTTAGGAGGAAATTTAATGGAGCACCCTGAAAATGCTTGTCCTATCTCATCATAAGCAACAGACCAAAACTGAATGCTAATGAAAAGGGCATGTACAATAATACCCACTGAGCTCTCTGTTCCTCTCTGGACTTCGGATGCAGATGGGAGGTGGGGCACAGTGTGCCCCCCACTTATCACTGACTGGGAGGGACATCACAGCCCCCTGTGTGCTCTCTCCTCAGGCTTCTGTGACAGCAGAGAGCCCATGTGACTTCAGAGAAGGAGCTGCACAGCAGAAAATAATGCTAGAGGCGCTGAGCTTGGCATTTCTTATTTAGCACATGTTTAGTATACAGTAGGGCTTAATAAAGGTTAATTCTATTATTATTGTTATCATTATTATTACTTTTATTATATACCTTCAATCACAAGCGTCTGCAGACTTTTGAACAGCATAACAAGGGAGGAAACTGGGATTGTATTTGCATCCCTTTCTCCTCCCCAATCTCTCACCCCAGGCACCCCAAGCTGAAGCACAGGGAGTGTTTAAAATGTTCTTTCACATGAGCGTGAGCTCCAGCTACCAACTGTGCATACAGCCCTCTTGATACAAATAGCCAAATTTTGCCCAAGCTAGTTCTCATGTCTAAATTTCCTCTCTGCCAATTCATACATGTTCTCACAAATTTCTTCATGTTCCACCTCTTGGAAACCTTTTGTATTTGGATCATCCCCAACTGGTCTTCAACTTTTTGAACGTAGTAGTTTTAGAATGTGTAATGATACTGCTTTGTGGATTGTATATTTGGACTGTTTGTATATTTTGTTGGATTATAGGTATCTACAGGGCAAAGACTGAGCCTATCTATTTTTAATATATACTCTGTATGCCTAGTACAATGTTGAGTTCCTCATAAATAAAAATGGGGCTATGAACATCTGTAAAGCCTGCATCTTAATTTCATAACATATTTACTTTATCTTTCTCTCTCTCTCTCTTTCACACACACACATACACACACACACACATACACACACACACACAAGACAGTCCTTTGCAATTCATATGCTACTACCTCTAATTGCTCTGTTCTAATGACATTGGTAAAAATCCCCAACTCACTGTTAAACGGTACTGAAGATGGTGAGCATCTTGCCTTGATGTTAGCAGGTATGCCTCAAGTCTAGGGTCTCCCCACTCAATAAGATGCTGAGTGCCACTGACTGCATTTTTCAGTGATAGTCACAACACTATCTCCTATCCCAGATTCACATGTACAATGTGAACTTGCTACTCTCCCATCAAGCAATAGAGGTTAATCCCCTTGTCCTTGAATTTAGTGAGCCTTAGTGACTCAACTGAGAGGAATAGGATGGGACACAAGTGAAGTTGTGTGACTTCTGAGGCTAAGTCAAAAGAAGCCTCCTACCTCTTGGAAGGTTAGCTCCCCAGATGTTCCCCCGCAGCACTCATCCTCTCACAACCCCGTCACTGTGCTCTGAGAAGCCCAAACCATAGAGACGGGACACACACAGGTGTTCTTATCAATGGTTCCAAGTAAGCCCAGCCTCTGGGTCATCTCAGGCCAAAGGCCAAGCATGTGAGTGAAGAAGTCCCAAGAATATTCCAGTGCCCAGCCTCTGAGTCAATCCCAGTCACTCTAGTCCCCAGCTGAGGCCCACACATGAAGCTGCTGAGACAAGTCACACACCGTGCTTGGT
The DNA here is from genome assembly GCA_023783475.1 of Daubentonia madagascariensis. Lineage (NCBI taxonomy): Eukaryota > Metazoa > Chordata > Mammalia > Primates > Daubentoniidae > Daubentonia > Daubentonia madagascariensis. The sequence continues at coordinate 42,419,713 of JAKFHU010002088.1, read as the reverse complement.
CAGACCCTAATCCACAGGATCTGTGAGTATGATAAAACAGTTGCTTTACACAATTAATATTGTTACCTATTTTATTAAGCGTTTTTATTGGGAATTGGTAAATATCATCACATGACTTTTGAGCTTCTGTGGAGATAATCTTTTTTTTTCCTTCTTGGACCTATTAATATGTTGAATTATGTTGACAGATTTCTTAATATTAAAACCACTTAATATTAAAACCACTTTAAGAACTATATCTTACTTAATCATTATGTATTGTTGTTAAGCATATTATTGGATTCTATTTGCTATTATTTGATTTAAGATGTTTGCATCAATATTTATAGGTGATATTGGTCTTTGGTTTCATTTTTTACAATCTTTACCAGATGTAAATATCAATGTTATACTTCTTTCAAATAAAGAATTTAGAAGTTTTTCTTTTTTTCTGTGCTCTGGAACAGTTTAAGGAGCATTGGGGTTATCTTATCTTTGAGGGTTTATACAAGTATACAAACCTGATGCTTTTCTCTGGGAGTTCATTGATAAATTATCTATTTCTCTTATATAAGTTATTAATTTAAAATTTTCTGTCTCTATTGGGGTCAATTTTGACCAATTTTCCTAGGATATTGGTCATTTTACTAAGGTGGTCAAGTTCACATGCACAAGATTGGGCAACATTGTCTCTCTTTATAGATATGTCTTTTGTTTCAATGGTGCTTCATGGTCATTTCTTATATGGTATATTTGTCCTTCTTGATTAATTTGCTAGCAATTGCCCCTTTTGTTGATTTGTTAAAGCACTTTTATTTCTTAGTTTTACTGGGGTTTTTTCCCTTTTTCTACTTAATAATGTTGGCTTTTGTCATTATTACTTCTCCTCTGATTTTTAAAATTTTAACTTCTTGCTGTCTTTCTTAGTTAGATGTTTATTTCCTTTATTTTCATTTTTATTGATTTAATTATTTAATTCTTCTGATCTGATTGTAATTGCTGTCTTAGTTTAGGAATTCATTTTGTACAAATAATCTTTTTGTAAATAATAAAATAGTAGCATTAACTCTGAATTGTGAGTAATGTGATGGGGAAAAAAATTAAATAGAGGAACATGTCTCAAAATTATAAAAGCCATATGGGGCAAACCAACAGCCAACATCATACTGAATGGGGAAAACTTGAAAACATTCCCCCTAAGAACTAAAACAAGACAAGGTGCACACTGTCACCACTTCTACTCAGCATAGTGCTGAAAGTCCTAACCAGAGCAAGCAGGCAAGAGAAAAAAAATAAGGGTATCCAAATTGGGAAAGGGGAAGTCAAACTATCACTTTTTGCTGATGATTTGATCTTGTATCTAGAAAATCCCAGAGAATCCACCAAAAGACTCCTGGAATTGATAATTAAATTCAGCAATGTCTCAGGTTACAAATTCAATGTGCACAAATCAGTAGCATTTCTATATATCCCATTATCTGTCCCTTTTTCCCATTCCAACTTTATAGTATAACATACCTTGACCACACTCTGCTCTCTCATTTCCAAGCCTCTGCAGTTTAGCTAAGAGTCAAATCAAGGTCTCAATACCATTCACAATAGCTACCAAAAAAGTAAAATACTTAGAAATATACTTAACAAAGGAGGTGAAAGAACTCTACAAGAACTACAAAACACTGATGAAAGAAATTGCTGATGATACAAACAAATGGAAAAATATATCATGCTCATAGATCAGTAGAATCAACCTGCTTTAAATGTCCATACTGCCCAAAGTGATTTACAGATTCAATGTAATCTCCATCAAAATGCCAATGGCATATTTCACAGATCTAGAAAAATAATTAATTCTAGGCTTTGTTTGGAACCAAAAAGGAGCCCAAATAGCCAAGCAGTCTTAAGCAAAAAGAATAAATCTGGATGTATCACATTAACAGAATTCAAACTATACTATTAATACAAGGCTATAGTAACCAAAACAGCATGGTATTGGCACAAAAATAGAGACATAGACCAATGGAACACAACATTTACAAAAATTAATTCAAGATGGATAAAAGACTTAAATGTAAGGAATGAAACCATAAAAATTCTAGAAGAAAATGTAAGGAAAACTCTTCTAGATATTGGCTTAGGCAAAGAATTTATGACTAAGACCCCAGAGGCAATTACAGCAACAACAATAATAAATAAATGGGACTTGATTAAACTAAAAAGCTTCTGCACAGCCAAGGAAATAATCAACACAGCAAATAGACAACCTACAGAATAGAAGAAAATATTTACAAACTATACATCCAATAAAGGGCTAATATCCAGAATCTACAAAGAACTCACACAAATCAGCAAGAAAAAAACCAAACAACCCCATGAAAAAGTGGGCAAAAGACATGAACAGAAGCTTTCAAAAGAGATAGATAGACAAATGACCAATAAACATATGAAAAAATGCTCACTAATCAGCAAAGAAATGGAAATGCAAATTAAAACCACAATGGAATATCACTTTACCCTTGTCAGAATGGCTATTATAAAAAAGTCCAAAAACAATAGATGCTGGTGTTGATGCAGAGAGAAAGGAATGCTTACACACTGTTGTTGGGACTGCAAATTAGTGCAACCTCTATGGAAAACAGTATGAAGATTTCTCAGAGAACTAAAAGTAGGCCTACCATTCGATCCAGCAATCCCACTACTGGGTATCTAACCAAAGGAAAAGAAATCATTTTATCAAAAAGACAACTGTACTCGAATATTCATTGCAGCACAATTCAAAATTGCAAAGATGTGGAATCAACCCAAGTGCCCAACAATTCATGAGTGGATTAACAAAATATGGAATACATATACCAGGGAATACTACTCAGACATAAAAAGAAATTAATTAATGTCTTTTGAAGAAATTTGGTTTTTTTGTTTGTTTGTTTTTTAGGGTTTTTTTTTTTGATACAGAGTCTCATTCTGTCACCCAGGCTAGAGTGCAGTGGTGTCAGCCTAGCTCACAGCAACCTCAAACTCCTGGGCTCAAGCAATCCTCCTGCTTCAGCCTCCTGAGTAGCTGGGACTACAGGTGTGCACCAATATGCCCAGCTAATTTTTTCCATTTTTAATAGAAACAAAGTCTCGCTCTTGCTCAGGCTGGTCTTGAACACCTGACCTCAGGTGATCCTCCCACCTCGGCCTCCCAGAGTGCTGGGACTACAGGCATGTATCTCAAGAATGGAAAAACAAACCCCACATATACTCTCTAATAATTTGGAACTAATTGATGGGCACACATGAGCACAGGAAGAAGTCAAAGTCATTGAAAATGAAGAAGGAGGGAAGGCGGAGGAGGAGAGGGGTAAAAACCTACCTAACAGGTACATTGAACACTATTCAGGTGATGGGCACTCTTATAGCACTTACTTCAGTATTATGAAAGCTATCCACGTAACAAAAACCTTTATACCTCCTTAATATTTTGAAATAAAAATAAATAAAAACTCATTAAATACAAAGTACAAATATTATTTGATAGTATGAACTCTGAAGTTCTTTAAGAAAAAAGTAAAAGATAGATAAAATTAAACAATGTGGGCAAAAAGCAAATTTTTGAACAAAAATATTACTGAAGTATATTATAACTGATAACTTTAGTAAAATTAATGTAATTAAAGCACAATATTTGAAATAGAAAGCATTTTAACCCATGATATAAATGCCTGAAAGCCTCAGAAGTAAGAACTTTCTTATTTTGAAACATTTTAATAAAATCTTCAGAGAAAGAAATCAACAAGGCTGAAAGGTGATTGGAAGGCTAGTTGGCCAAATTAAGGTATCATGATTCCAAATGTAGTGAGAAAATAGTATTTTTTACACTTAACAGTTTAAAATGTACAACAAGTACAAACTCTTCTATAATTGGCAATAATTCAGCCATAATGTATAATTTCATTGAAAGAAGCATTGCTATCACAATAACATTTGCTTAATTGTCTCAGAACTAAATACTAAATGCCACTATATTTAATAAATAAAATGTATTTAATTCACAATTAAATTATATCAAGTCAAAGAATACTACTGTTTTGCATGGTTTTCTTGATGTCAAAAATTACCAGATAGAATTTTTTAAGTATTTTTTTAGACCTTTGAAGACTTTGAATTTTCATTTTGTCACCTTTGAATAACATATAATAAAAAATGTAGTTATATACACATTTATTGCAGATTAAAGAAATATAAAGACAAGGAAATCCAGGGGGAAAAAAGTCATTTCATAATGAAGCTTCTACAAAATGAAAACAATGCATGTGTCTTGTGACTACTACAATCACTTTTAAATAAGTGATTCTTGTAATCAGAATTACTGGTAAAGAATTGATCAAAACAAGTGACTCTCTACTGAATATAGCCATGAAACCATGCACTGTGGAGTGTTTCTTTTGAAGAAAATGCAATGCCATACTTATAAAAAGAGGAAAAGAGAGTGCTTGTAACTCCCATTCTTAATGCTATAGTGGATACTCATGATTCATTGCATAATTAAGTCTATTGTTGACATTATGTGCAAAGCTCACACTTCTTCCATTCACATTGATGTCACTTAAGCAGGCACCACTGATATTTTTCAGTAATCTACAAGAAAATATTTGAGGTCTATAGATACATAAAAGCCCACTACAGAAGTAGGGGAAACATGCACTAAAATTAAATAACATTTCAAAGCAGAATCAAAAGTGTGTTCAACTAATACAGCATTAAATTAAAAATGACATGGGGGCATCAAACTCTAGAAGGATAGGGTTTATGTTATGGTTTTTAAATATCATCTTGAAGTAGTTTTCTATTGTAGTTTATGTGTACATTTTGGATTTGAACATGATAGAATTTCCTGAGCTTCCTTTAATACTACCTCAGTGAGATTCTTCTATCCATGCACAAACATTAACTAAGCACTCTGATAGACATGCTCCCTGCTCTAGAAAAGTTCACTTGAACTTTTCAAACCTGCTAACTCACTCTTTCTCTTCAATGTTCTTGTTTAATCTTATAAGTAGTCATTTCTATTTATTGCATATTTGGCAAATTTGACCACATTTCCTATTATATTGCGTAGTTTTTGAACACAGAGATTCCAACTCCTTTTTTCATGTGATAATGCTCTTTGCAAATCCAAACCAATGCCTGATGTTGGACCTATGTTGTGAGAATATAAAGAGTCATGGATTAGACATTACTCGCCAGACAAGTAATTGAGTCAATCAAAAGTGTTTCTAGGCATGATCTGACCTTGTTGCTTAAATTCCCTCTAGCCAATGACTGAGCTCCTATCTGCTACCTCCAGTTCCCACAAAGAAGAAATTTCCTGTCTTTGAAGACCAGTTTTATTGTGGGGAATATTTAACTTCAAGACTATGCTCAGAGTTGCTCTTCCAGGTTTCTTTTACCCCAGTATTACCAAGGATACCGCTTCTTAAATGCTGCTTCTTTTGTATTGGAATCAAAAAGCAAGATGAGGAATATGTAACTAGATCTAGAATTAGACAAGAATTCATAAGACCTAAAGCCAGAGAGTTGGACATAATATTCTGTACCTGGGAAATCAGGGTGAACATTGAAGACTGTCTAAGACAAAACATTCTGATTTAGAGTGTTTTAGAATGGTTTCAATTTATATGTGCTAAGCTAAAGATTTTCATTATACTTAAGTAAAAGAGTAGCCTTATTCAATAGGTGATCAGTTTGAAAAACTGTCCTGAGATTTGTAATTTAAAACCAGTGAGGAGCTACTTTAATGAATGCATATCAAACTATATTAATAAGATGAAACACAGAACATAAAGAATATGGTATTAGTTAGTCTAAAACAGACTCAACTAAAAAGACACAAGAGTAGCTGTAATAGGTAGAGAAAGCAACTGTACATAGGTGAGTAGTGATCATCTCTCTTCAGACTTCCCCATGAATAGAATAAAAATAAATTATCTTAAGATATATTGTAAAAGTTCCACAATTAAGGAGAACAGCAGACACAATGATGGTTAAACAGAGTTAGAAACAGTTTTAAAAGTCTCTAAATAAAGGATATAAATAATATTCCCCCAAAGTATTTGAAATATACTACTACCTTGCCTCTATTTCACACTTTATAATATTGAATGCTCATTGATGTATTTGATCATCACGAAATTTTTTGCTCAGCATAAAATCCTTGAGAAATGGAAAGGCAAATGGGTCCTGATTTGCCTGTGATAGCCCCAGTTTTAGCCATTATGAAGGAGAAATGGCCATTTTCTTTTTTAGCATTCCCCAAAGTGCCCCAGGTTAGACTAAATTATATGGATACCATAGGTATAAACTCTCGTTTTCCAACTGGTTAAATCAAGATGCTTAGCTGGGATTATAAAAGTAATAAATCACAGAACTGATATTGAATAGGAAGTCTCTGATTCTTTGATGTTAAAGGCATGTTCTTCCAAGGAACAGGACTAGATAATATTTAGGGCATATTTTAATCATTAAAGAGAAAGGTTTTTCCTAACAAAATGACTAGTAATTGGTAACCAAGTTTCAAGACTCTTAAATTTTTCCAAACATTTACCACAAGAAAAACCTGCTCATACATAGAGTCAGTTAATTGTAGTTCATTGGAAATAGAAATAGAAATAGGAATAGGAGATGTGGCAGATTAAATATGACAAAAAAGTCTTTAAAACTTTTCCCAAGGAGAGTGGGCTCTATTACCACTCATCTTGAATCTCAGTGGGCTCTGTGACTGCTCTAACTAATAGAATATATTGGAAGTACACCCAAGTCAGTTTCCGGTCCAAAGCCTTAGAAGACTTCAACTTGAACTCCATGTCTCTTGGAACACGTTTTGGGAGCTTTGAACTGCTGCTATGTAGAGTCCATCTAGTCTGAGACTTCCATGCTAAAGAGGTCAGATATGGATGCTGTGTTCAAAAATCCCATGTGAGTTAAGCCATCCAAGCACCCTTGCTTAGGCACCAGACAAGTGTGTGAAGCCATCTTGATCCTCCAGACCATCCATCCACTAGCTGACTCCTACCAAATAGTATCATTCAACATTATATATAGCAGAAGAATGGGCTAGCTGAGACCTGCCCAAATAAATTACTGACTCACAAAATCATGATAAATTATAAACCGTTTCTTGCTTTAAACTTCGAAGTTCTAGGGTAATTTATTATGTAGCAACAGATAACTGGGACAGAATTTGGTACCTGGAAGTGCAGTGCTGTGATAACAAAGAATATAAACCCTAAAGCTTCAGCTGGTACTGGGTGGTGGGCAGGAGCTAGAAGGAACTGTTGGCGAAAACTTGAATGGCCTCAGGGAGACTATTAGGGCTTCAAGGACAATGAGGGAAATGTTGTTGGTGGCCATTGGAAGCCAATGAAGAGAAAAGCTGAGTTACATACAGACAGAATAGTAAGAAGAACTGTTGCCTGTAGCAACATGAAAAATAAGAAAGCAACCTACAGATCTCAGAAATCTTGCTAAGGGATTTGCAGGTACAAATTCTTCTGGGTACCTACACCAAAAGGAAAGATAGGAGAAACAAACTAAAGGAGAAATCTTTCAGCTTTCTAGCATAATGTGTAGGAAATACTAAGAGCTCAGGATAGTCCTTCCAAGCCCACAAAAATTGCTAAAAGTAAGAACTAGCCTTGGAGAAAAGAAAAAAGTCAGGTCCCTCTTAATAAGACAAAGTTTGAGGGTAAAGATGAAGTAAAGAATGAAAGTGTAAAACCTTTTTTTAAGACCTCAGAGAGATGTAAGGTGGTGTGTCATGTTCCCTTTCAGCTAGACAAAATGACTGCTAAGGATAGAAAACCTTCTTAGGCAAACCCTGTAGACTTTCTTTTTTAAAATGTTGGGGCTTCAGAAAATCTTGAGGGCATTGTGTTAGTCTCACAGAGTGCCCCAGTTAGAGAAGAATCTATTTTGAAGATATTTTTGGGTGTGCTTCTATCTAATGAAATGCATTGTAAATTGATACACATGAATTCTAGAAAGCTTTTAAAAGAATTATATCAGTTGGACTGAAAAAGATAGTGCTATTACAGAATAAAACAGGCATTTGTGTCCCTAATTTTCTGCAGGCAAAAAAAGAAATCTGAGAAACTACTAAGCTACAAACATAGGCTATTTCTTATAGAAAGGAAAGATGAGTTCAATGTCAGAATGAAGAACTCAAAGGAAGAAACCAATAGGCACAGAGAATCATTTCCATGGAACAGTATTGAGCTCTAATTTTTAAAAATGGCAATATGCATTTGACTGGATTTCAAAATTGCTATGGACCAAAGATTGCCATATGCCATCTGTTTTTCCCCTTGTTGAATAGAATAGTCTACTGCTGTTATCCTATGCTTACTTCACCATTGTATATTGTATGTGGAAAACAGATAACTCATCTCTTGGTCATATGTTAATATCAAGAGAAACTATACAAGAAGGAGCCTAATATACACCTGCACTTTATTTAGAGGAATGAGATTTTGGACTTTGTGATAATGCTATAATAGGATAAGAGTTTGTGGGATTTGGAGGAAGTGAGTATGTTTTCCATGTGGAAGAAATATAAACAATTTAAGGCTCAAGGCAAATCTATGGTTCAAGACAAACCATGATGGATTAAATATGGCTTTGAAGATGTTCTTTGAAACTCCCCTCATTGAGAGTAGGCCTTTCATTTTTCTTTTTGAATTAAGTGGGCTCTACTCTTGCTTTAACTGATATAATTCAACAGAAGTGACACTAGGCATATTTCAACTCACTAAACATCTTCAACCCAATAAAGAACATCTACAAAAAGCATGCAGAAGCCTTATATTTATTGGTGAAAGACTAGATACATTCCCTCTAAGATTTGGAACAAGGCAAAGATGTCCTATCTTACCACTCCTATTCAATATCATACTGAAAATTCTAACTAGTGCAATAAGAGAAGAAAAAGAAATGAAAGGTATACAGATTGTAAAGGAAGAAATGAAATGATGACATGACTTCTGTATAGAAAACTCTAATAAACCTTCAAAAAAATTTGGATCTAATAAATAAGTATACCAAGTTCTCAAGGATATAAAGTCAACACACTTAGCAATTACTTTCTTATATACCAAGAATGAATAATTGGAATTATAAATTATAAAGCAACACAGTTTATTTTATTACTTTTTTTTCTTTTTTAAAGATGGGGTCTCACTCTGTTGCCTAGGCGGGAGTGCAGCAGCATAATCATAGCTCACTGCAGCCTTGAGCGCCTGGGCTCAAGTGATCCTCCCACTTCAGCCCCCCGAATAGGTGGGACTACAGGCACACACCACCACAGCCAGCTAAAAATTTTTTATTATTTTTTGTAAAGATGAGGTCTCACTTGTTGCCCATGCTTGTCTCAAACTCTGGCCTTAAGTGATCCTCCTGCCTCTGCCTCCCAAAGTGCTGGGATTATAGGTGTGAGCCACTGTGCCCAGCCAACATTACTGTGTATAATAGCACCAAAAAATGCAATACTTAGGTATAAATTTTAAAACTATAACAGGGTTTGTATGTAGAAAATTATGAAACACTGATGAAATAAACCAAAGGATGTCTAAAAAATGGAAAAAATTTTCCACATTCAAGGACTAGAAGACAAAATTGTTAAGATATCAATTCTTCCAAACTCACTCTATAGGTTCATTGAAATCTCCATCAAAATCCCAGGAAGATATTTTGTAGATATCAACAAACTGATTTTAAATTTTATATGTAAATACAAAAGACTTAGAATAGCCAATAAAATACTGAAGAAGAAAAAAAATAGTGACACTTACTAATTTCAGTATTTACTGTAAAGCTAAAATAATCAACAGCATGGTAGGCAAAATTATAAACATATAGTGTAATGTAACAGAATATAGGACCTAAAAATAGACCCTCACAAATATAGTCAACTCATTTTTTATAAAAGCTCAAAGGCAATTCAATGAAGAAATGATAGGCTTTTTAACAAATAGTACTGAAAAAAATGGACATTCATATGCATATAAAATAAATTTAGAAACAAATCTTACCTCTTACATTAAAGTTAGCTCAAAATGGATTTTAGACCTAAATGTAAAATGGAAAACTAACAAACAACCAAAAATATTCAAAAATCTACAGGAAGAAAGCATAGGAGAAAATTTATTATGTGACCTTCCTTCAGTTTGGTGATGAGTTCATAGATAGAATGACAAAATCATAATATATGAAAGAAAAATATTGATAAATTAGACTTAATTAAAATTAAAACTTCTGCTCTGCAAAGACATTGTTAAGGGGGGGGAAGGCAAGCCGCAGACTAGGAAAAATATTTGTAAAACATATATCTGCTAAGGGAATTATATCCAAAATAGTCAAAGAACTCTTAAAACTCAACTATTTGAAAACAAACAGCCCAATTAAAAGTGAGCAAGATATTTGAATGGTTACTTGCCAAAGGAGATATATAGATGGCAAAGAAGCATATGAAAAGATGCTCAACATGATTTGTATTTAGGAAAATGCAAATTAAAACAATCATGAGATACCACTGCACATTTAGTAGAATAACTAAAATCCAACAATATGAAAATACCAATTGCTGATTATGATACAGACCTACAGGAACTTTTATTCATTGCTGGAGGGAATGCAAAGTGGCACAACCACTTTGGAAAACAGTTCAGCAGTTTCTGACAAGCTAAACATAGTCTTATCACATGATTCAGGAATTGCTTTTCTAGGCATTTACCAGACTAATGTGAAAACTTATGTCCACACAAAAACATGCATGTAAACATTGGTAGCAAGTTTATTAATAATCACCCAACTGAAAGCAACCAAGATGACCTTCAATAGGGGAACAGAGAAACAATTTTGGTACATCCATACAGTAGAATACTATTGCTGTGGTCTGAATGTTTGTATCTCCCTAAAACTAATATGTTGAAATCCTAACCCTAAGGCGATGGTATTAGGAGGTGGGGGCTTTGGGAGGAGATTAAGTCACGAGGGTGGAGCCCTTATGGATGGGATTGCTGCCCTTAAAAAGAGGCCTGAGAGAGCTCCTTGGTCCTTTCACTATTGAGTTGCAGCAAAAATACTGCCATCTAGGAAGCAGGCATTCACAAGACATTGAATCTGCTGGTGCCTTGATCATGAAATGTCCAGCCTTCAGAACAGTGAGAAATAAATTTCTGTTGTTTGCAAATCACCCAATCTACGGTACTTTGTTATAGCAGCCCTAACACACCAAGATAGCTATCCAGTGATGAAAAGGAATGAGCTCTCAAGTCCTTCAAAGACACGGATGAATCTTAAATGCATGTTGCTAATGTAAACTAAAAATAAAATCCTAAGTCCCTGCCAAATGAATGGATCCCCTCTTGGCCACAGGGAGCCCAGAGAAACCTTAAAACTGAGTTCCCGGCCATGAAGGGAAGGGAACTGAGACATGCCTCATTATACCTCCTCCCTTTTGGAGTTTAAACACAACAATTGACCAGCATTAATGTTAAAACAGAGACCAGAAGACTGAGAAAACAGATTCTTTGTGACAATAAGGTACTAAATTATTAACGGGACCTAAGGCCATGCAAAGCAAAGTTTAAGTCACACCTACAAGCCATCAATTTACTTAACGGATCACTTTGAGTATATTGTGACCTGCTCTCTCATTAACAAGCCTCCTTATCTTAACTCAAGCATTCCTTTCTACTAACTCCAAGACTTTAGACAAAGCCTTATTTCTTTAACCAATTATAAATCAAAGAATCTTTGAACCCACCTACAATCTATAAGCCCCTACTTGGAGATGTCCCACCTTTTCAGGCCAAATCAATATACACCTTCCATGTATTGATTTATGATTTTGCCTGCAATTCCTATCTCCCTAAAATGTATAAAACCAAACTGTAACCCTGCCACCTGGGGAGCGTTTTCTCAGGACCTCTTTATACTATGTTACCCTGGCCATTAGTTACTCATATCTGGCTCAGAATAAACCCCTTTGAATTATTTTGATTTTTTCCATTAACACTAAGTGAAAGAAGCCAGATCAAAAAAGTTATATACTGTATGATTCCAACTCTATAACATCTGATAAAGACAAAACTGTAAGGTAGAAAACTGATCCACTGATCAAGTAGGGGTTAGGGAGAGATGGTTTAATTGGGTTAAGCCCAGGGTATTTTTTAGGGTAGTGAAACTATTCTGCATGATACTGTATTAGTGAATACATGACACAATGTAATTGTCAAAACCAATGGAATTTTATAACACATAGAGTGAAGCTTAACATATGCAATTTTTAAAAAAATAAAAGGTCACAGGGCTCCAGGATGGAATGCAGAACGTGACAAAACAATCTAATTGTATTACACATGTATGAAACAAACTCACTGAAAAAGGGGATGAGGAAGAAAAGTTCTGACCTCAGTAACTTTGGAAATGCGTGGAATCTCTAAGACCAATGGCAGAAGGAACTGTGCATAAGCACTGTAAGTTAGTTGACAAAGTTGTTTCCCTAGGGATATAGGTTAACAATTCTAAAACTAGTATACATTTATACAGAAATTGAACACATAAGTAAATGAATGGCAGACAATGGTAGCCAGTTTTCTCCTTATTGGAATGGGAGGTTACAGATAGCAAGAGGAGGGGGCTAGAATGAACTGTGTGGAAATTAATTAGAGTTGAAGACATCAGTACATGAACTCATGTTTAGTTTAATAATGATACAGATGGTTACATATGAAAATATTTATAGATATGTGTATGCACATATATATCTCCTTGCTCTATCAGTGAGAGCGCCTGAAAGCAATAATGCTACTATAGCAACAAACACACTTAGCACCCGGATGTTGATTTCAAATAATGATTCTCTAATAAAAGGAACCTTGGGCTTCTTAGAGAAATGGCTGATTTTAGGACTGTGAAGTAAATATCCAAGATGAGCCTGGGGTATCCTACAGAAAAGAAAGTAAGGAAGTGCTCAAAAAAAAATAAACAAACAAGAGGATCCCACAATAATGAGTTATGTCAAAGGGTACAGAAGTCAACTGAAAGATTTCCCAATGGCCACAACTGGAGCAATTTGAGCAACAAAAATAAATAAATTGGTATTTGATTATTAACCAAAGTATAAAACAAATATCGATGAGTCCATACTGATATAAGTAAATAATTTTATACATAAGTAATTGAGAGAGAACATCCTATACAGAAAAATTCCAAATAATTTATGTAAACACCCTGCTTTTAAGGAGGTAGAGCATAACTCATACCAGGTAATCAAGGTTAACATCAGTAGTAGTAAAGTCATGTTATATCACAGTACGCACTCTTGATAAACATCAAGGTATGTAAAGTATGTACACATCCTATACCCCTGATGTGACGAAAATGGTACTTTACCTCTCAGTCTTCCTACTAAAAACACATTCCTTCAATCTAATCATTAGAAAAACATCAGACAAATCCCAGTCAAGACATATTGTACAAAACACCTGATGAGTACTCCTCAAAACTGTCAAGGTCATTGAAAAAAAGAAAGTCTGAGAAACTGTCATTTATAGACAAGAAGAGTCCAAGGAGACATGACTACTAAACGTTATGCGGTTTCCTGGATGGGATCTTATAACAGAAAAAAAAGGATATTAAGGGAAAACTAAACAAATCTGAATAAAGTATATACTTTATTTAATAACAAGTTATCAATGTTATTTCATTAATTGCAGCAAACATACCATACTAATGTCAGATACTAATAATGGGAAAACTGAATGTGGAGTATGTAGAAACTCTCTGTGCTATTTTCTCAATAATTCTGTAAATCTAAAACTGCTTTAAAATAAAAAGTTTATTTTAAAAAAGAGCAAGTTTGGAGAACTTAAAGTATGCAAATTGAAGTTAATGTAGACTATAAAGCTGTATTAATCAAGACAGTGTGGTATTGGCATTCAGATAGACACATAGAACAAAAGAACAAAATAGAGAGTCTAGAAATACACTCACACTAATATAGTCAATTGATTTTTCTGCAAAGGTGATAAGGTAATTCAATGAGAAGAGAGTCTTTCAGCAAATGGTGATGGAAAAATTGAATATCCATGTGCACAAAATGAACCTCGACCCTTACCTCACACCCCGCACAAAAGTTAACTTAAAATGGATCATAGACCTAAACATTCAAACTCAAATTATTAAAATTCTGAGATATAATACAGAAAAAATATTTTAAGCATGTATAGAAAAGTAGATTGATATTGGTGTTCATAAATACCTTTATAGAGAGAGAGAGATTTACAGAGAGAGAAATCAAATGTTGCAAAATTTTAACAATTAAAGAATTAATGTGAAGGGTATATGGGTGTTCCTTTCACTATTCTTGAAACTTTCTGTAGGTCTGAAAGTTTTAAAAATTAAACATTTGGAGGGAAAAGATAATAATAGAGTTAAATGGAAACTGAAAATGGGAAATACTGCATTATAAGACTGCTTCAAATGCCTTAAAATAATTATTTGTCTATATTAAATATTCTATCTATAGCAACGAATGGTTTTAAAATAAAACAAAAGGATGTGGTAAATAGTGACAAGAACATAAGAGATTAGAGTAAAATGAAGACAGAATAAAAATTCTTTGAATTTAGTAACATGAAGGTCATTGATGACTTAAACGAAAGTAGTATTAATGGAGTAGTGGGAGTAGAAACCAATTTAAGTAGCATGAGGTGTAAATAAACGTTGAAGAAATAAAAGCAACCTTGTAATAAACTCTTTTGAGAAAATAAATAGAGGCAACTGCTTCCTTTTTAACAGGACAGAAATAGGAGGAAAGGGTTCAGAAGCAAGTAGGGTTTTAGATTGCAGAGGGAAAATGACAGATTTTGCATTTATTGGTTTCTATTTTTTCAATGAAGAGTGAAGTGAAGGTCTTTATCTGAAAATTGGTCTGGGGAAATTGAGAGACTTGAAGAGTTGGAAAGTTAGCTTCTAGAGCATCATAGGATTTCTGTGCTATCATGCAGGTCTATTTAAGAATGAATTTGTATTCATACAATATTCATAGTTGTACATAAATTATTGTTAATTAGGTGGCAGCACTACATTCTTTGCATTTATCCAAGAGAAATTAAAACTATGTTCATTCAAAAAACAGTACAAAAATCATTACAGCAGCTTTATTCCTAATTACTGAAACTTGGAAACATTTCAGATGTCCTTCTACTGATCGTTGGATGAGATACATCCATATGATGGAATATTACTCAACAACAAAGAGAAAGAAACACACTACTGATACATGCAGCAACATGGAATCTCAAATGCTTTATGCTAAGTGAAAGAAGCCAGATCCAAAAGGATGCATAACATATGATTCCATTTATGTGATATTCTGGAAAAGGCAAATCTATAAGGTACAGAAAACAGACCAGTAGTTGCTTAGGGCCCAGGGGTGAGGGACTACAAAGGGTCACAGGGGAATTTCTTGTGTTGATGGAATTGTTCTATATCTTGATTGTGATGGTGGTTACATGACTCTAGGTGTTTGTCAAACCTCATAAGCCTATACACTAAAAAGGAAGAATTTTAATGTATGTAAGTGTAAAAATATTAGTTGATAGATAAGTGTAGAGGCTTGGAATTCTGACTTTGACTGAGGTAAACAATTACTTTCTGAAGCATGATGAAAGTGGTCTTGATAGTCGCTCAAAGTAGAAATTCCCAACTGGTCTGCCAAGAATGAGTGACAGGTGTACCAGGGATGCTGCTCTCTTTTAGCTCCAAGAGCAGCCGGGAAGGCCCTGGGCGCCAGAGTTCCTGAACAGGACATTTCACCTGGAGGCAGCCTCAACTGTTACCCCATTGGGCTGTATACATATTATTATTGTCTATATTTGCCATGACGTGAGGATGCATGGGAGCACTGTCTTAGCAGGAAATGGGCCCTTCTTAGAAGGCGCTAGAGCTGTAGTTATGACTACTTCCCTCAGCCATGTGAGAGCTGCTAAAAGAGTAGGGATAGGGAGAGCTTCCTGCTCCAGTCTACTTATGGAATGCTGGTCCAGATAGCAGAAGAAAGCACAGCCGCTACTACAGACTATGTATAAAATAACATGAGAAAAGCTGCATGAAACATAAAGAATGCAAATCTGTGGTTAAAGAAAATGAATAATCCCAATCCTAAAATACTCTCATTATTTAACAAGCAAGAATAAAATTCAATAAACTTAGCATTTCATTCAGTAGCGTGGGGTAGGAGGTTGAGAAACAAAATAAATTTAATCTTTAAAATAAATGAATGAAAGTAATAAATTAGAGGGAGAAAGTAACACATTTTTAAAAAGAAAACTTGATATTGAAGATCCTGCACACACTAATAAATATGCAAATATAAGAAAAATATTTCAAAGAAAAATCAGAAAATAAATTAACCACACTTATGGCAATAAGTAACTATATAAAACTTTCAATAAAAAGGAGGGGCTTCTAAGAAGATAAAAAAATTACTAAAATCAATCCAGAACTAGAAAACCTGAATAAACCACTAACCATTAAAGAAATAAGAAAAGTTATCAAAAATTAAACTTAATTTTCCCATGCTATATAAATTTTTCAAGAACATAAAAAAATTCAGAGTTATCTAGTGATAAGTGGTAATTTTCTTTCTTTTCTGTATTTCCCAAATATTATAGTCAATATGCATTGCTTTTGTAATCAGAAACAAAACACTAAATTTTACTTTTAAGACAAATGGTCCCAACCAAGCTTCTGTTACTATTATTAATTAGTTTTGGATTTGGCCTTTGCAATCCTTCCATCTCAGTAAACTAAAATGAAAACCAAGTTTTAAGTAATTATCTTCATTCTTCCAAAAGAAAAAAAATTGCATCTTCTCAGTGAATATATGTGACAATCTGTTAAAGGAAGTATACTTGCTTGGGAGTAGAGAACTAGCTTAAAAACATTTTGAACTAATCAAGCTTCCAGAGGCCTGAATGATCATATGTGAACATGAACCGCAGGAATTGTCAAATGAATCTATTCAAAGAGCTTGCCTCCAAGTTCTCCCTCATCACTTAACTGTTCTATGAAAAGAAGAAATGTCAGATGACTTGAAGTGTTGAAATATAAATTCCTTCTGAAATCTGAGTTGTATTTTTGTCAGATTTAAATAGTTCCCAAGTTTCTGACAAAGTAATGGGAAATTTATTTTTTCTCTAAACATAATGAAAGTGTAAAGGAAAGCTACTGCTACATTTGCCCTATTTATGCTGACAGACAAGCCTCTAGTTGTCATCAATGGAGGACACGGGAACAACATGACAGAAAAAACACTCTTTTGAGGGTCTGTACAGTGATTAGCAAGTAACAATGAGGGAGGTGAGAAGTCACTTTCTTAACAGAAGAAAAAGCCAAGGAGAAAAACACAATAGCATGACAAGAAAATGCTGGAACCACCTAAAAGCATCCTCATTTTTAATTTCCTTTCTTCTCTATTAAAAATTTTAAAACTGAAGGGTAGATTTCAAAATTACCTAAGACAACAAACACATTCAATTAAAGATGGACTCTAAGGATGTGTTTATGTATTGAAAAAGTGGAAATGAAAACCACAGAAAAGCAAGTGAGGAAGAAATACCAAGAGAACTCCTTACGGCTTCAGAAATACAAATTAAGTGAGAGACCATACTAAAGAATGAAGTTTCAGGTACATGAGGAATTTCAACATCTATATACCATTCACTGACTAAGCACTCACCATATACTCTTCATGTTAACTAAGTTTCTTTCCTATGATGGAAAAGTATGCCATGGAGAAGAGTATCAACTCATGGCTGCGTGCTTTTCAGACAGCTCTAGAGTTCCTGAGAGTTGGGATAGGGATTTAGTGAATTAGTAAAAGGAAAAGGTACCTAAGCTTATTCCCTGATATCACGATGGGTAAACTGACATGGATCAATAGTTATGGAATTCTATTTTTATCACATATTAGGTCAAATTATGTGCTACATATGCATTGCTTATTAAAACATTAAAAACATTAAACATTAAAACATTAAAAGGAAAATATGTTAGAATACCATGGGTAAAACAAAAAAACAACAGAATAGCCAGCCCTCACACATAGGAGGGACTGTTTAAAAATGGGTTTGGCAACAAATGTTGGCAGGGACGCGGAGAGACAGGAACACTCATACACCGCTGGTGGGACTGCAAACTAGTACAACCCCTGTAAAGTAGTATGGAGATACCTCAAAGAACTAAAAGTAGAACTACCATTTGATCCAGTAATCCCACTACTGGGTATTTACCCAAAGGAAAAAAAGACATTCTATAATAAAGACATCTGCACGCAAATGTTTATAGCAGCACAATTCACAATTGCAAGGATGTGGAAACAACCCAAGTGCCCATCAATACATGAGTGGATTAATAAAATGTGGTATATGTATACCATGGAGTATTACTCAGCAATAAAAAACAACGGTGAATTAACACATCTGGTATTATCCTGGATGGAGCTAGAGCCCATTCTTTGAAGCGAAGTATCACAGGAATGGAAAAACAAGCACCACTGGTACTCACCATCAAATTGGTACTAACTGATCAACACTTATGTCATACATGGAAATAATATTCATCAGGGGGCGGGCAGGTGGGAGGGGGATGGAGGAGATGGGAAAACTCTCACTGAATGGGTGCAGGGCACATTATCTGGGGGATATTCACAATTGTAGCTCTGACTTGGGCAGTGCATAGGCAATATATGTAACCAAAGTGTTTGTACCTCCATAATATTCTGAAATTTTTAAAAAATTTAAAAATTAAAAATAAATAAAACATAAATAAAAATGGGTTTGGCCACAAATTTTCAAATAATTCTGTATTGGATGGGATTTAGCCATATTCTATTTCAGGACAATGGTAAGATAAGCAGATGTGATATTATAACTACTGTGATTAATATATGAGAAATAGAAGGCAATGATGTATCAAATACTGGAAATAGGCAGGATTCTAATCTTTAAATCGGGAGAGATATGGGTCTATTCACTCACCAAATATTTATTCAGCACATAATACATATTGGTTCCTATGACAGACGTGGCAAAAAAGAAAAAGGAGTTTATTCTGTAGTGGATTTGACAGACTATGACAGTAAAGACCATGGGAGAGGGAAGAAATAAGAAAATTCACTAGGGTTATAAATAAAATATTAGAATTTCTCATAGTATTTTTATCCTAGAAATAAGAAAGATATGAAGCTATACTAATATTTAATATACAAATTGGCAAGGACATCCTCATTGAGCCCAAATGTGAGACCATCAAATGTGCCATATGGTTTATCGAAGTGTCCTAAAGGAACAGTGGGAGTTCAGGAAGACAGGTGGCCTTTGCTCCTGTTTGAACTATTGTAATTTAAGCGCACCAGTTAAGTAGATTTACAGATTACATTGTCTAGTTTTAATGAAATTCACCCTCACAAAATGAACAAGAAATTTAAAAAGACTCCTGCACAGGAGCCACAGATCAAAGGCAATTCTATTAACACACGTACAACTGAACAATTAGAAAACGGCAGTGCTATTCTTCCTTGGGCAAATTTCTCATCAGTCACCTATGAGTTAAAAGCCAATGATAGTCCTATCAGATCTAATACAGTCATGTTACTTTCACTAAAATATTAAATATACAAATAGTATTAATATTGACTAAAATATAATTATTAAAAACTAATGAGAAAAAAGGTTTTCACACAGAAAAAAAAATTTAATGATGTTGCACTCAAATCTCTTTGTTGTTTTCCAATTTCTATAATTGGCCAAGTTTTATAAGACAGCTATTCTATGTGTATTTGATTATATTTATATTTAATAGATGTACATAATTTATATGTAATTACACATATATTGGAATGCAAATTCATAAAAATATTTTAACATAAGGGGTGCACCATGAAAAACATTTGGAAGTCATTGATCTGGAGGATATAAATTCTCTAAGTAATAGTTCCGTGAGGCTAATATCAATAATCAGGAACACGCTAAAAGAGGTATTTTATGAACATTTGAAAAGAAATTTAAATATAATTTTTAAAATGGAGTGATCATTAAAAACCAACATGGCTTTTTAAAAATAAGGCACACACTGGACTTCATTTTTCTTTTAAATAATGTCACTCTGATGTTAAGAGAATGGAGTAAATATTACTATCTTGACTTGAGTAAAGTACTTAGAAAAAAATCAAGATGTGAATAAAATAGTAGAATTTAGATGACATTCTCTAGGAGGAATAGCTAGCATGATAGACAATCAGGACAATCTTTCCAGCTCACTTCTTTTAGTACCACAAGTTCAAAGTCCTTTGATCACTCTGAGAAGGAGTCTTAGAATCCATCGATCCTCCCACCCTTCCCTGACCCCCACACCCTGATGCCTTCACTACCCTCTCTAGCCAGTTTAAATGCCATGGTTCAGTCATTACAGTCATTCTCCTCCATAAGCTCTTAGCTCCCTTGCCTCTCCCTGCCTTTCTTTACTGAATTTCTATCGTCTACATCTAAATCTATGCCTGAATCTAAACATGACGGCAACTAAACTAGTCACAACCATGCTATCTAGTATCACTTTAAATTCATGAACAAGTAACTCTTAATACCACCAAGGATTATATTTCCCTTGTCTATTCACACCCTTACTCTCCTAAACAATTGTTTCACATATTTTTTGTCTTTTCAAAACATCAACACTTTCTCTTCCATCCTCACTATGTTCTAATGACGTTATGTCCCATGTCACTGTGAAAACTGAACCCATCACAGCCAACCACCTGCATCTATGCCCATAAACCCTACCTACCTTTCTATTAACATGGAGAATGGCCCAGGTTCCTGGCTGTGACCTGTCAGGAATTATGAAGGGTCTGAGATTTTACTCAACTTTCAACCTAAAAAGTTAGCTTACCACAGTTTCATGGCTAATACCAAAAGCCATGAGAGTCCTGGGTCGTACACAAAGGACAGTTTATAACTCAGGGAAATTGCAGTAGCTAAAATATGGTCATTTTCTTGTGATGGTCCCTGTGATGGTTCATTTTATGTGTCAGCTTGACCAGGCCACAGGGTGTCCAGATATTTGGTTGAACATTATTTCTGGATGTGTCTGTGAGGATGTTTCTGGAGGAAATTAACATTTGAACCTGTAGACTGAATAAAGCAGATTGCCCTCCCCAATGTAGGTAAGCCTTATTCAATCCGTTGAATGCCTGTGTCTGAAGAGAGTACAAGGCTGATTAAGAAAGAATTCTCTTTCTCTGCCTGTCTGCCTTTGAGCTGAGACATTGGTCTTCTGCTGCCTTTGGACTAGAACTATGCCCTTAGCTCTCCTGAATCTTTAGCTTGGCAACTGCAGATCCTGGACTTCTTAGCCTCCATAAACCTGTGAGTCAATTCCTTATGATAAATCTCTTTATATATATCATATACAACATGATATATAACGTAACATTATATATACATACATATATATAAGGGCTGTCTGGAAAGTATCCAGCCACTGTTAATATAACCAGAACTGTTACATGGCTGGATACTTTAAGGACAGCCCTCATATAAATCTCCTCCTAGAGTCTATTTGATGGATGGATAATTTTTTAGAATTTCCCTCAATTTATTTAAGACAGAAAAGCTCAATTTTATTTTTTCTTAAATCAAGCAAAAAAAAATACTTCAGGCTTTTGAAATTGAAATTTTTAAATTTATTACTTATCCAAAAAGCCAGACTACACTCTTAGAATAAATGTTCAGTATGTGAATCTCAGTACCACAATAATATATTTTTTCCTTTAAGTCTTCCTCACTTGCCCTTCATCTCCAGAAGGATAACCTCATATATGAATTCCCATCTATCAGGAGACCTGTCCTTTCCTGATTTTAAAGGATTTTGACATAATTTAAAATCATTCAAATTCCAAAAAGCACATTTAGTCTATTGCCTAAATTGTTTTGGTTTTTTATTATGCAAAAGTGCAATTCCTTGCTTTTTTAAAAATATAAAATAGATCAAGTTACTTTCTGTGCATCAGTCACTTTTAGCAAGAAATGCACAAAAATGTTCCATAACTATAAGTTGCCAGAACAATAAGTATTCTCTGCAGAGCCACTTTTGAAGTCCAGAAACCTGCAGAACCTGAGAAAATGTTCCTTAAAAGTACATGTTTTATGATTTCAAATTCCACTGGCTATGTTTGTGATAAATCCATACATTTATCTACTAAGACACTTGCATCACACTGATAATATATTTTCTTTGTTAATGTCACAGTAGAAATAAAGATGGTGACAGTGAAAATAAACATTTTGAACCTGATATCTATTCATATTACTGTTCAGTAAATCAAAATCTCCCAGGGTATATAGACAATTATTTGAGGAAATTAGTATAGGAAATTTGACTTAGCCTCAATAATTTTGTAAAGATATGTGGAAGTGAACTAGAAAACATATTTTACTATAAGATATCAATATATATTTTGTATATAATATATACATATAATTCTCATAATCAGTAAAAGTTGTGTACTGTCAAGGACATATACGTGATGTTCCTCAGCTTTCCCTTCTTTGTTTTGAGGGAAAAAGAAAACTCTCTAGAAGGCAGATAGCAATTTCTAAGAAAACGAAAATGTTAACCTATTGTTAGACATCTTGATCTTTGCTATGTTAGCCCTCGGCCTCTGAGAGACAGGTGAAGAAAGGAATGAATGTACATCAAAAAGTTTCCTCATATCGGATAACTTTCCACTAAGATGTTCAATAGTTGCAATAAACACTTAACCACCTTCCTAAATGCAATCAACCATCCGTGGGAAAAGTCAGGTTGGAGCATATTGCAGAAATTATCAAGACAATGCTAAACTGACCAAACAAAGGCTTCATATCCTGAACCTGAAAGAGCCAGCTCAAGAACAGATCTACCGCTGGCCAGTACCTACATGGCCAGATCTGCTTTAATGATACAAATTACCAACTATTCTAGAGCACCCCCAAAGGTTATTTCAAAGAAATCTTGCCATGACCCATCCATCCTCTGAAGTTACAGATTCATAGTCAGAATAATATCCAATCCATCCAATGGACAATCCACCCAAGTAGGCCTACGTTAGACATTTTAGAGGCCCTGCACAACCAGAAGGGAGGAAGGAAAGAAAAAAGAGAGAGAGGTAGGAAGGAAATGGCTGACAACAAGCTTCCCATGCTTCTGTGTGCCTGTCTAGAACAACTACATCCATGACCAGAATCAAGCTGTAGTATTCCTAAACTGAAATGTAATTAACAAACGAAAGAGCATGATCATCTAAGTAAGGTCTCCATATGGAAAATGCCACTTAGAAAAGTGTCCTTCCTGTAAGCTTATGTATATGTATATATAAAAAATATTAAACATTCATATATAATATTTAAATATATCTATATAATGTTAAAATATCAAGTTTAGAAAACATACATAACACAAGTCTCTCAAAACCTTATGAGAAATTCAACATGTTTGCCTATTTAAAAAGTAATTGTATTCAAAATTCTTTGAGCTTAAAATCCTTCTTCCTAAAATTTTCACTGACCACAGAACATGTGTAAACCATGTACACAATACAAATTATATGGAAGTAGGGATATGGCAATATCATGTAATTCATAAAACATAATATACAGATAGTACATACCTTTCAATTCCTCAGGAAACCACAGAAAAGGAATCTAGATTACCAAAGTGATATTTTTATGCTGTTTGTGTCTCAATAGTGCTGATGGACACTAGGAAAGACTCGACTCATTCCTTGGATGTTTAAATCAACTGAAACATTCTATTCTCATGACGCATTGTGGCAGAAGTGAGGATATATCCTTAGCTTCATATATGTTTTGCTAATTTCCATAGGTTCTTTTCTTTCTGGTTTTTTCCTGACACGTCCTTTGCACTTGCTCCCTCTCCCTCTCCCTCTCCTGGCCCTCTCCTGTCCCTCTCCCTCTCCCTCTTTCTCCCTTCCCCCCTCTTCTAATTAGGCCACTTCTTTCTTCCTATCATTCTTGCTCTAAATATACTTGCTAAGTCTATGGCTGCGATTGCTTCTTTTCCATGTTATCTTTTTTTAGGCACAATGCCAGTGCCATTTTTCTTGTGATTTGTGAAAGTCTTTCTTTCCTCTGTCCCTGCCCAGGCCTCCTACCCCCTGCCTAAGCTTTTCCTTTTTCCCCTATTATCCAGTGTGCTCTCTGTTATATTTCTAGCCCTCAAAGTTCACAGGGCCCGTGAGAAAAGAAAACTACAGCTGTGGTGAAACAACAGAGGTTTGTCCAAAAACTACCCTTGGTTATTTGGATATAGTTTACCGTGTTGATTCTATATTATAGCTTAATTGCATGCATCTTGAGAAAACCTGCAAAAAATCAAGCAAAAGCCCTAGAGAAAGCATTTGCTGTAATCTGTTTGCTCTCAAGTTTTAGGGCCCTCCAATTTGCCCCCATATCTGCATCCATAGGATAAAACAAGATATATTCATATTTTTCCCTTGTTTACAGGGGAATTGGAACAAACAAGCTTCTGATCACCCAATTACAATCAACTCTCAATAGTAATATGACACACAATACATGTCGTCTTAAACTGTAAGTGATAAGTGTAAGAAAAATACATTTAACTTGGATGGGATGTTTGCAGTCTTATCCAGAACACTGGGAAAGGTGATTAAGTACCTGGTGCCTTAACTCTTAATGACATTTAGAGAATCTCATGGGCTGAAGAAATTCCCAGAGGAGAATTCTGTAATATAACAGCCAGTTTGAGTTTCTACATATGAATCACTTCTTTGCTTAAATATGCAATGATTTTGAAGTCTTTCATTTGTACCAGTGTTGTTACATGTTTTGTTTTTCTATAACATCTTTTTGTTTATTTTTATGGCTACTTTAGTTGCCTAAAAACCTCCCTTTACTCTACAGGCACAAGATGCCAGGTGAACTTGCCTGAGTACTGATCAGCATTTTTATTTTCATTTCACAGGTAAATACTTTTTTTACATGCTTTCAAGAAAGAATAAACATATTTAAAGTCTTAATAGGGAAATTGATCATTACAGACATAATTGGATCCCTTGCCTTTCTTTTTTTATGCCACATGCATCTGCCGTAGTCTGCTGAGCTGCTGACCTGCAGGGAAAAAAATATCTTTCTGATTGTAACCGGAAACATTAAAAAAAATTCTATATTTATAAAATCAAAATTACCAAAAATGATAGCACTAGGAATAGCAAATTAAGTTCTCTGTAAGTTACAGACAGAAGTTAAGGGGTTAATGGAATAAATTTTAAAAAATCCTTTCACAAAACCATACCTGAATTAGTCTTAAGGGAAAGAAGGAAAGTAGAAAATATGTGAATTTTAAATAGGTCATTAGGAAATTAAAGATTAACAGCATAGACAAAAAATAGGGGAAAAAAGCAAAACCAGGGTGGCGCTATATAGCTAACACTGAAGTATAACTACGAATACAGCATAGATAGAAATTCATACTCTAAGAATCTTTTACAGAGAAATACTGCTGTGATAAGAGAAAAGAGAGCATTAACACTGACAAGCTTTTGAGCAGTGATATTTTGCCCTATGAAGTTCTGTGAAAATTGCACTGTACCAGTAATATTTAATTGTAGCATAAAAATTAAACACCATTTACTTGATATAAAATAGGGATAGTATGTAAATTAAGTAAGTTTCAATTCATGTCTTCTTACTCACATCTGTTGGCAGTTTAAATAGTTTTAGTGTCATTAATTGTTATAAAAGTGCAAGATTTGCTGTATGCTTGCCACTTAGGACCAAAAGCACAAAAGTCTAATTGAACTAAGTAATTAGTAATTTGTCATTTCCTATTGTCAGCAATTACTTTCCATTAGAAATCCTCACTGAAAATTCTAATTTGAAGTGAGGTTTGCATTTTATTGCTGTCCATCCAAATTAGTTTAAAATTGACAGCTACATTTTCATTTAAAAATTTAAAGACATTAAATATGCTTGAAGAAACTGGAGCATACTCAGCTCTGTGTAAGTACGTGGGCTGCACACACACACACATGCAAAAGAAAAGACAGCTAACACCAAAGGAGGTGTCTTTTATTTCCCCAAAAGGGAGTTGTTGTGCAAATATCACATCATCCTTGTTTCTATAAAATTCCAGGTTTCTGATTTTTACATTTTCACACAGACCCCTGCAGTGGTGCTCTCACCTGCACACAGATGGACAAGGAAACAGCACACTATTAGACTTCTTTATGGGGTTCCAAGCTCCCTCTGGGATATGGCTGTTGGATGGTTTTTCATTTGTTCTTTCTTCATGCTCCACTAGCCAATCAACACTTTCCCTTCCCTGAGTTCTGAGCACTGTGGAAAGCTAAGGAGGAACTTACATCAGCCCTCAAAAATAAAACTAAGGAGGTGATTTATAATTAGCATGGGTCCACTGATCTACTTTAAACTAAGGGCAACTAGGTAAGTCAAGCTTATACTTAGTTTCCTTTGTAAAAATCAGAGCACCACATGTTTTCCTAACTAGATACTCTTCCTCTTTGAAAACTTAAAAAGTCTGTTTGCCTTAAAGTACAGCTAGATTTCTTTAACAAATAAACTAGCTTTCCAATTGTCAAAATTAAAAATACAGAAATGACTTTCACATATTAATATTTTTCTATCTTATTGTTAAAATCCTAAAACTACACAACAAATCTTTAGTTAAAAGGCCAGAGTTAATGTATATCTACACAAAGGCCTAGTATCTTAGATGAGACTAACAAAAGTTGCTTGGGAAAAAGCATATTCATGTACTTATTATGATAAAG
Source organism: Daubentonia madagascariensis (assembly GCA_023783475.1). Classification (NCBI taxonomy): domain Eukaryota; kingdom Metazoa; phylum Chordata; class Mammalia; order Primates; family Daubentoniidae; genus Daubentonia; species Daubentonia madagascariensis. The sequence continues at coordinate 42,392,817 of JAKFHU010002088.1, read as the reverse complement.
TTGGCAATGTCCATAAAGAACAGATTTGATTTATTAACCTACGGTTAGAATTACATTAAAAGGCTAAAGACAGTGAAATTTCACAATTACATGTCTAATAATTCAATAACTAATAAGGGTGGTGTTGAATGCATCTCTACACTAATTTAAGTGATATGGTTTAATAATTTCTTTTTTCTTGAGTTATGTAAATGCTAAGATTCACTTGTAACACTGGAAATGATAATGAATTTCTCTTATTTTTTAAAATAGCATTCTAATCATTACTCTTCATATACTTTCACAGAACAAATTTTCTACAGTTACCCCTTTGGTAACTAACTAGATATATCACACATCTGTAACACTTAAGTGAACATTAATTAGTGCTAATTTACAATCAAATTCCAATGGAGAAGCAAATTATGCTTTCTGGAACATCAAAAGCCTTTATCACAACCACTATGATGAAGAATGCCAGAACATCTTAATTATTTCTGCTTATAAATAACATTTTCCACAAATCTTCAAAATATACAGAATACTCTAGAAAGCAAAAAAAAAATACTAGTTTCATTATAATTTGGTTTTAACTTTAACTAATCCAGTTCATTTCATTGAATATCCTTCTCTCTTTTCTTCTTTATAATAGAAAAAAGATTGCCTGAAAATTCAAGAGCAAATTTTTCCATTGGGCATATTGTTTGAGATCTATTGAAATAGATTTAAGAAATTTTATTACACTGCTGTAATATTTTGCTACATAAACCCAAGATTGTCTATAATATCTGTTTTATGTGAACCAAAAATTATTTAAACTGTAAAATATTTCCCTCCTTAACATGTATCATGTTTCAATAAATTCAGAGTTCTAAAGTAACATGCTTCACTGAAGAAAAATAAATAACAGACACTTAAAAACTCTTATTTGGCTCATTCTAAAATTATGTATAATTGCCAATAAGGCACTGAAGAGAAGAGAGATTAAATTAAAAATTCAATAAACACTGATCAATATGCTTGTAAATACCAAGTCTATAAAATGATCTTCCCTTTAAACGTAGTTATGCCACAGGTACATGTTCTGTATTTTGGAATTTGACTGATCATTTTTAAATCTAGTTCAATTTGTTTCTAATAAAAACATGCCAGAAATCTAGGAAGACTGCCAGAGAGGATTTTTTTTTTAACAAAAAAAATAAAAAAGAGAGACAGAAAGGAAGAAAAAGAAAACAGCAGCCTGAATTCTCAAGCTATCGCCGTCTCCTAGTTTAGCATTAGCTCACAATCAGCTGAATAAAGAAGTCATCTCTGTCTAAGATGTAAATAAATCACAAGTCTCAGTTACTTTACCACTAGCTGTTTGTCATTCAGGAAAATAATGGTTAATCAATGTCTAATCAATGAAGATGTGTAACATATTAGTTTGCAGTCCTTCATCATCCTATTTTCTTCAATTGCCTGGGGGTTTGTGTTCAGTACTTACAGAATCGATTACAATTGAGAATGATCATTCAGCTCATGTTGAGAGCTGTCAGCTGGGCTTTCCGTGAGGCAGCTTTAGTCTTGTGTTTAATATGAGATGCTAATATTTAGCTGCCTCTGACAAACTAGGTTCCATGGCAAAACATATTATGAGAAGTGCTTAAGCAACTAATTGTATCACTACATGTCACTTGATGAAACTAAACTTTTCCTGACTTCACAATAATCATAAGCATTACTGGCTTGCTGTGGAAAATTAAAAGAAAATAGCTGCCCGCTTAGGTCTGATCATGCCTGCAGGGAAGGTCTAAGAAAGGCAACTACCAATAACTTCCTTATAGATAACCACGGGTGGGGGCAGATGATTCTACAATTTTCATATAAAACAACATTTATAAGGATGGTGTATCTTCATGTGCAAGCACCTGTGAATGCCCACAATGTCTCACAAACACCATGAGAAAAGTTGGACCCACAGACTCTTGACACATTTCCTTTTAGAAACAATCTTTTGTGACTACACGTTTAAATTCCAAAGAAAATGTTAATTGCCTGACAAACTCATTTTCCTTGTCGTTTATAAAAATGTATACATCCTGAAGAAAGAATGGGAAAATATTTTAAAGGATAGGAGAGGAGTAGAATCTTGATTTCAACAGCAAATAATTGTCAAGTTATAGCTCTTTGCTTTAATTACTGTTTTTGTGATTTGTTTTGTTTTGGAAGTTGTGCTGATGACAGTCACAGAGCCCGGTGTTAAAAACTAATAACGATATAGTATTTTACTCGAAACATTTTTGGATCTTGATAGTATTGATTTAAAGAACGTTTAGTTGTTTCATTGTTAGTATCAGTTCCAAGAGCACCCTCTAGTGTCCACAGCTTTGAAGCACCTGTGGAAAGCGGTAAAGTCATTTGTATGCAGTTCAAGCTCATTGACACTTGCTTTATAGGCCAATATTAAGAAACTTTAAAAAGTATATCTATCATCACAAGTGACCTAAATGTGCTCTTAAACTTAAAAATGTTTTAATATCATTCTGTGATCAAGCATACTGGAGAAATTTAAAATGATCTAAGATTTTCTTTAAGTTATAATAGTGCATTAACTTTATTAGAGTATTGCTTTAGTGATACATTGTCAAATTTTATGGATATTTCAGGATATGTGTTAATTGTTTAAATTGCTGGGATAACTGATAAAAACTTAACTAACTACAACACCTTAAAAAGAAAGGTTTTTTCATGCTCAAAGCCATAATGTACAATGAAATACTGAATTTACATTGTTTCCAGTAACAGTGGGAAGAAAAAAAGACCTTTACCTCTGAATCCAAATTTTTAATGAATCTGACTCGTTTTAATAAATAATCAATTGTAAAGTGAGAAAAAAGGAGCCCATCAAATAATTAAACGATCACTTTTGTTTTCAATTAGTTTCAACTCCTTTCATTTCACAAATAAATCCCATCATAGTGTTGGGTATATTGGATTAAAATGGGCCTGCTTAAAAAACGAAAGGACAACTGTAAAACACTGGTTTTATTTATCTTTTGAAATAGAATTTCATGGTCAGAAATAGCAGATACAAGGAAGTCATGTGTATTCAATTTAAAATAATGGCTATATCCTTCTGGGTTGATGTGCTAAAAGTATAGTGAAGGACTTAGAAATCGTGAATTTATAGTAATATTTTATGTAATCTTAAACTGTATTCATATAAATAAACCACTTAGCTAACCTGACCTAAAAAACCAACAAAAATCTCAACCTTTAAGAGAATCAAAACTGTCAAACCAAAGCAGCTTTGTGCTTGGACACATGATAAGGAAAGACTGAGGACAAAATTGCTAGAAGCAAGAGAGATTTCCAATCTACCAAAATGCTATAATTTTATCAGAAATGCTTGATGGTGTTTTCCTTTTTTATACCCAAATTTGTTATGGAGAAACAGTTCATACATCTACATTCTGAGGTGTTTCAGCAAACTTTACTAGACTATTTCTTATATATCTTTCTAGTGACAATTAGAATATTTCAAAAGAAAAAAAGCTAACATTTATGCAATGCCTCATACATATCAGTCTCCAGGCTGAGCATTAACATATATATTATCTCACATAGAATCAGATCAAGCTCTGTCATAAACTTAGTCAACATTTTCTAGAAGTTACTCTCTTTTTGTTCTTAATCACTCACGTTACTCAGAATATCGGAAACGCTGTTAGCTGGCTGTTTCATAAGCTGGGCTCACATATCTGTGCAAATATTTATAGTCTTCTTAAATTACCTTTTACCATCAGCAGTTCCTAAATCAAGCACATACACTATAAAAGGCAAACCAACAAAGAAGTATGTAAAAGATCTTCGTCTACCTCTGCACGGCTACCAGGGGAGGTGAGCTAGCCCCACGAATGTCTATACTTTGATACCAGAGCTGTGATAATGATGAAAAGTTAATGGATTTTTATCTATATCAACCTGATGATCATAGACCTTGTTATTTTTATTATTTTTAAGAAGGGGATTGGTGCTGCATGAATATGAAGGCATATATTCACAGAATTTCTTAGATTTATAGGTACAGGGGCTACAAAGCCTTCTCTCCTTTCTGAGGTAGATAAATTGAGTTCCATGCAGTTTACTATGTAGGGGTCTTTCAAATGAGACCACAAAATCTCAAACCCTTCCTCTCCTGTGTGGACATTAAAGATCCCATAGCAGTTTTCATAAGAGTAGGGGCTTGTCACCATGCCACTGGGCAAATTCCTAGGACCTACCTTAAAGTCCAGGAGCCAGCTTCTCTCCACAGGACATTTAGTGTATTAGATACCCTGAAAAGTTCAGTATATTTACTCAATTTATTTAAAATGTTCTTCTAATGGTTCTGAAATATCTTTTTTTTTAAAAGCAAAAAGGAACCAAAGGTCTCTTTAGGTGTAGTTACAGTAATGTTTGTTACATGAAATCAAACTTCCTTCCAAAATATTTGATTAGTCCCTTTTGAACACAAATGCCTACAGTATTAATTTTATTTAAAAAACAAAAACAACCAATATATAATAAAAAAATCTTATAATCCATGATCCATGCTTTCTGATACAGGTAATGTAAAATAAATGATATAATCCACAAAACAATGACAAATGAAAGACTTGGAAAAGGTTATGGTTTGACAAGGTAACATTTTTGAAATCTGGACACCAATCAAATTGATGTAACTATTGGTGATGCAACACTCTCTGACACTAAAGTCTTTACCACTGTCTAAAACATATAGAAGAGCCTATTGTGATTGCTTAATGTCAGCTTTTGTTCATAAGCTCTTTCATAAAACTGAAACCAGGAAAACGATTTAAAGCAGTTCAATTTGTCTATTTACCTTAATCTTTAACTATTCCCATATGTCTGGCTACATGATGTATGACTCTTTATAAACCAATTTTTCAAAGATATACACGACAGAAAAAAGTCAGACTCGTAACCTTTTATGCGCTGAACTTTTATAGAGCTCAAGAAAACAAAATGCTTTTAGATTTCAGAAAAAAGGGGGAAAAAAGAGAGAAAGGTAATTTTCTTTTTCTCTCTTCTTAGTAAATATTTGCATCAGTGAAAGTAGAGCATACATTAATTTCTAGATATGTGAAAAGTCCTCCCAGAGGTCCCACCCACACACATTGATGGTAAAGGTCTTTGTTTAAAAAAAGAAAATTACTTAAAAAATGAGGATCCATAAATTAAGATCCTTAAACTCCTACAGGTTCTACAGTTGAGGTAGGAATATTGTGCTAGGTATAATACCACTCAGCAAGGGCCAGTAGAAAAGAACAAATACAGCTTAGGGATTCCTCAGTATAAAGGGCCTGAATTACAATCATAATGGAACTCCTTTTCTTGGAAAAAACAGTAATTGGATATTTTAGTTAGTATTGAAATAGAATGTTTTGATTATATTTAAAATATCACAAGATTATTAAATTGATTTAAAATTAATTTTCATGTCTTTATAAAGAAAAAAATAAAGAAAAATTGTAGCATTTTGTTCAACCAATATTTACTGGGCATCTATTGTATGCTTTGAGCTGGATAAACAACTATGAACAGGACAAATTCATAGCCCTGTCCTCTTGGAGCCTATTTAGTTTTAAACTGGAAAACCACCTTCAGGACTATTACTATCAGGTTGTGATTATAAGCCAATGTAGAAGTGAAATTTTTCTTACTTTTAGTCCTTAAACCCTCTTTAGCTCAGTCCTTATGCAAATTTGGTTTGGTAGCCTGTGTTGTTTTCAAGGTATACCATAATTTCCCAGCTGGTTTGCCCAAATTAGAACATGTAGTCTTCTGTCATAAAAAGGTACAAAACGTTAGAATTCTTGTGATACATATATAGAATGCAGAACAGAGAAAGAGAGACAGTATTTGTTACACATCTATTTGCCTAGCCTAATTCCAGGCACTTTGCATATGTTACATACAGACATCTTCATAATATGTAAGCATTAATAATTCACCACAAACTTCCACATCTTTCACAAGCAGATTAAGATCAGCTAAATCATTTTAGAGAATAGCATAGTCTTTATCTTAACATAGAAGAAAGTCAAATAGAAACACCAATGAATTATTAAAATTAACCCTTATTTCAGTGTATAGATTAGTTAACTCATATTATACCACAATCTCTCCATTTGTAACTAGATAAACAGCAATTTCCTTATGCAGATTTTGTGAAAAGGTCTTAATGAATTACTATATTAATTGATAAGCCATAAGATTTAATGCAATCTCCTGAAGAAGTAGCTTATATGCTGAAGAAAAGGTAAACCTGTCAACCAATGTGGACAAAATTAATATTCAAATTATTATCATCAAGCACTGTTGAAATCTAATGTATAAAATATTGCATGACAAAAATCAACAGGATGCTGTCTAAAGCTTATCAGAGAATTTGCTTCTCAGCAACATCACAGGATGATTCTATGATTTGTCAATGTCATTTGACCAAATAACCATAAATGCCAAACTAAGATTTGAGTACCATCTTCTAACGTGCATGGAATTTATGTCTCATTTATTCATTTACTGTCACCCACGTGAAACACTGACAGTATGTCTTTATGCATGTTATGTAACAGGTATTATATGCTTATATGTATTTACTACAATACATTTAAGTATACTTGCAGTTCTGAAAATATAAATGTAGCTATCATTATAACTTTGAAAATGAGAAACACAAAATTTACAAAATAGGTTCTAAGATTTACCTGATGTGATATTTTAATGTACATAATTTATTAAAGCTCTGCAAAGGAACTCAGTGAGTGTATAAGTATGACAAGAAATTTTTATATTCCCAAGTTAAGTATATTCCAATTTATGTTTTTTTTCTATTAGTAGTGATTCTAATTTCTAATGTTATTCCAACTTCAGACGAACAAAGTTGTCATCTTAAAGCAATTTGGAATAACTATACAAATGAAAGCACCTAATAATTAGAGAATGTAAAATTGATACGTGTTTTAACAAAAATATACTGGCAATTCTCAGAATGTAGGAAAAAGCAAACACATTTGTACGACATTTGGTAAATGGCTTTAATCTGTTTACTCAGAAATCTTGCCACTTACCTTGTTCTTAATCCACTGATAAAATAAAGAAAAAGCCAATGTAATAGAAATCAGCTAGACATCACAAGATGTGTATTTGTATGTGACTGTTGTTTGATAATCAGGAGATTTTAGAAGGGTGAAATAGATAAGCATTTAACTATACTTACACAAATAGAAATATTAGTATGTAACTTTAAAATATTTTATTAATTTATTTTTAAAGTCAAATAAAATAATCTTAGATACATTTAACCTAAAATACAAATGATTAGATTTTGCTATTTAGCTCATTTGAACTAATGCATTTAAAATTATTTCACACACAAAAAAATTCATTTAAAATAGATTTTTTTAAAAATTCCTGGCTTTTTTTTAATGGCTCTTTTTAAAACTTCAAGTACACTTGAGAAACTGACTGTGGATCATGTATACAATGTAGGGTCAATGCTGTATTGAATTTCCAGACCATTTTCAGACTACCTTCTGGCAATGGAAGCATTTTGACCACTGACACTCCCTATGGGTATATCTGACTATCCTGGTACAATGCACCATTCCCCGTTATTGAATCTACAACAAACTGCTGTAGGTTATTCATTGATTGAGTGTTTAAGTATATTCTTTAGGAGGAAATAGAGAACTAATCTGTAAGCAATCACATAAAATAAAAAAATCAGCAGAATTCCTGCTTCAAAGATGCTTCGAGCTGTAGCACTTAATTATGTGCATTCTTTGATTATATTGTGTCACATTCAATAAAGATATATAGGAATTCTATTTCTTTATATCACTGTAGATTATTCTCAGCACTTCATTGTACCATGCAAGGAAATTAAAAAAGCACCTGACAAACCAACCACACTAAGTTAAAGCACATCTACTACCTTTTTATGCTTTTTTTTTTTTTTGGCCTAGATCAATCACAAAATTCACCAGAATGTTTATTTAACCAATAAAGATACAGATAATGATTCTATATTTTTCAATATATGTAAAACTAAATATCAGGTAAACTGTTTTCAGCCTCAAGACAAACATATATATGGGCACATGAGTGTGCATTCATCTTAACTAGACTGTATCTTAAGAACAAGCTTAAGGACTCCTTGCACAGTCTTCTTCAACAATGCATAGACTGACAGTGTGTGTGGTGGTATGTGTGAGAGAGCAGACAGCTCTGCGTCCCTTCACAGGGTCCCTCTGTCAGTGTGTATTTAGGACAGCTTTCTAACATGAAATCAGCTCAGCTGCGGTGTCGATTTCAGGGGGTTCTGAAAGAGACAGAGAGGGAGAATACTTCAACTCCTTAAAATGCATTTGCTATTCCTGTTCTCTGAAAGCCTGAATGTATTTTCTGATTTCGCAAAGAAATGACTTTTTTGAGGCTATGTCTGCCATACTAAACTGATTTCTTTTGGTTTGAATTAGCTTGGTAGGTTTTGAATTTTTTAACAAATAAACACTTAGAAATGTTTAAGAACAGAGAAACGTTATTTAAAAGATATGTGCTTTCAAAACATATATAAAATTATGTTTATAATACCTGGTTTTAAAAAAAAGAAAGTAGGAAAAAATGAGGTGGAAATATTTTTACAATCATATATCATGTAAAGTTTCATTATGTTCTTTTGTAAAGTATATTTTTGGTTGGCTAGGTCTTATTTGTTTTGTTCTGTTCTATTGCCAGCAAAGCTCTCATTGAAGCCACCATCTGCATAACAGAGGAAAGAGAAGCTCAAAGTACTAATATCAACAAACATTTTTTAAAATCACACTTTTGTCTAAATTCTTTTTCTAAAATGCAACTGCAGCACTGCTTTGATGTTGATGTTTTTTATTTACTTAACCATTTTCACTTTTATGGCAGTATAGAAAGCATATGGAAGAAGCTATCACTTTGTTGCCTTACTAATGTAAGAGTTCAGTAAAACCTAGTGTTTACTCCAACTAATGAAATGCTTGAGTATTTTGAGGAATTACTAAATGTGAAAGTAGTTTATTTCTAATAAAACATTTCAATAATATTGCTTTTCAAGTGGCAAATAACCAGGGAATAGAAAACAATTTTAAAATGCAAGCAAACAAACAACAAAAAAAGAAAATGTCATGGTCAATGTCACATTATTACTCACCTCTCTGATCAAGTTTATAGAGTTCTTCAAGTGTAACAATTAACGATACAGGTCAGTTAATCTACGTGACTATGCTGCAGGAACCTGAATGTGTAAAAGAATGTTGGCTCATTCACAAAGGACTGGCACTATGGAACAAGAACATCGAAATGGAAGTCAGTTGCTTATAAAATAGTAAAAAAAAAAAATGCCTATGGTGTGGGAGGTTAAGAAAAATGATTGCATACTTCTGGCTAGAGATGTTCCCTGTAACGTATGAACAAATTTCCAAGGCTTTTTTTCTAAAAAGTGGGGAGTAAATACAGTGCAAATATTTTTACAATTTGTTTTACAATATCATGTAAAATTTGATTTTATTCTTTGGTAAATTATACTTTTGGTTAGGTTTTGCAATGATAATGACAATACTTTCCAACTTGAGTTTAAGCTATAATTTTATATACAATACTTTTATTTTAAGGAACTTATTACTTCATGTTTTATATTCTTAAAATGCATATATTTTAGCAAGATACTCAGAAAGGCACTGGAGACCTCTTCAATAATTTTTAATAGAATCATTTTGATTCTTCCAAGGAAATGTCTTTCTTCAATTTAAGAAAGACACTTGCACTGCTAAAGGTTAACACATAAAGAAATGCCCATATCAAACAAAATTTTAAAAATTCAAGCTACCAATGAATCCCAACTAACATTGTCCTACTGGCATTTTTTGTTAACATTATACTTACACGCTTATCTCATTGGCTTATTGTCATTTTTGTATGTATAGCATCCTTCTTAAACGACAAAGGTTTTAAAGACTTGAATCGTATTTCATTTAGAAACTAATTTAGATAGAAACATGCAGCAAATTTGCAATCAGTATTTATGGAAGGAGAAAATGGAAGGAAAGAAAGAAAAGGAGTAAAGAAGGATGGACCAGCTTGAACATGGGAGCTAAATAACAGGAAAACCCCAAAGAAAAGTAATGGTATAAAATGTATAACAATATTAAGTTAAACAGCCCTTGCTATCAGACATGCAACAGCATTAATCTATAAGTAATAAAGATGTAAATATGGCTGCTGGGCTGATAATTTATCCATTATTAAGAATTTCATCATGGAGTTTTTTGTTATATAAACTCACATTATAATTCCCCAAGGACACATTTTATGAAGGTAAGTTTATGTTTTTGTTTTAAATAAAGAGATTGCATTTCACTTATCACTGCCTAGTTTCTGAACCACATTGTCATAACTAAGATTTCCTCTGTGACAAATTCATAAGAACACCCAAGCATGTTCTTATTGTAGGGACCAAAGCCCTTGGCCCCCTAAAGGCTCACTGAAGAATCACTGACATGAGGCAGATTGATTACTAAGAGAGAAGGCATACAAATTTATTTAACATGTATACATGAGAACCTTCAGAATGAAGACCCAAAGATACAGGGGAAATTGTCCATTTTTATGCTTAGGTTCAGCAAAGTATGAACAGCTGTATAGAAGCGTGATGGACAAAAAGGGTATGATCTAATGCTACTAGACTGAATGGGAAAACCCAGCAAGACCTGTCTGTCTAGATTCTTCTTGGCCTCTCTGAGCATGCGTTCCTTCCTTCTGTGTATGGGGCAGGAAACTTTCTGGTAGGGGGTCTTATGACCTATAGTCAAATAAGATAGGTCAGATAATTTTTTTATGGCCAGTCCTTACACAGAATAATTTTAGGTTATAATTATGGCTGGCTTTCAGGAAAAGGGGCTCTGGCTTTTATGAGCAGCTTTGGGGAAGAGAGATTTTAATTTCTATGGCTAACCTCAAAGGAGAATAGGACTGAGAGACAGAAGAATGGGAAAAAGTTAGAGAAAAACTTTTGTTTCTGAGGCTGTTTCTGAGGCCTTCATTTGGGGGTACTGTTTTCTGAGCGCCAACATTATAAACCATAAAGAAATGATCCCCTTGGAAAGCACTGGACAACTGCAGCAGCCAGCACCCACCTGAGCTCAGAGTCCTGCCACATGGGAAGACTGTACTGGCAAGAGTCTCTGAATGACCTCAAGTCTAACAGGGAGAGTTGCAAACATCAGTTTCCACTAACAGGGGCTACAACACAAAAACAATCTTCACATATGTACACTATGGAAAGGATTACTCCTTGGCCACTTCAGTGAATACAGTCTTTTTTGTGCATTCACTTTTAAACTACAAAGAATGGTAGAGTCTTCCTAAAGTACTTCTGAAATTTAAAAATTCTTAAATTTCATTTAGTCAAAAATTAAAGTTCTATGGGCTACACTTTTCTGGTAATAAGCAATACATTTTCTTCTCAAAGCTCATATAGATTTTAATTCTGCCAACCACAGGATGTGTTTTACATTATCACCAAGAGCAACTATCATTCATTTGGCATAGGGTCCGAATACATTGCCTAAACTTACATGATGTATCTTGCCTAAGCTTTAAAAGTTAATACAAATAAATTCCAGTATCCTATTATATAGTCAATCTATCATTATAGTAAAAAGTGAGGATACTACAATTATAGAAAATAAATTAAAGGCTTGGAAAACAATTTTGGTATAATCCTACAAACTCAGAGAAAAAAGAAAAGATAACTAACGTGCTTAATTCTATGAAAAAAGAGCAGAGTTTAATTGTATGTCTGAGAAGAAAGGAAGGATATATTTAATTTCTTTTGAATCTGCCTAGTTTTGGTAATTTTTAGACAGATTGGATAATTTATAATATAAAATCATTTATTAAACTCTGGTATTTATATGGGCAATTACATCTGCCTTGAGAACTGGGCATATCTTTTCTTTCTCAGCTTCAGGGCCACATGTACATAATATATCTTGCTGAATTTGTTGAATTTATTTGAATTGAAGGAGATGTGTAGCTTTCATCTAGTTCACAGATGATGACAATGCAAGCTAAAAATAGTGAACAAGATTTCGAGAATTTGTTTGTCTGTGAAAGAGAGATTGAAAGGAAATGATTAACCAGATAAGCTTTAAGCTTAGCTGAGAGAACACCACTAAAAGATTTCATGAAGGTTTATTTGGTATTGACATATACATGTATTTCCCTCTCAGCTGGAATGACTCCAAAAGGGTTGTCATGGTTGGTCGAGTAAATAATACATGCTTTAAAAACAATTATAAATCTGTATTCACCTGATGGACTTTGTATTCATTCCAGTCAATTGGGCATATAATACTCGTTTAAAAAATAAGTACATATAATGCATTAAAAACTGCTTAAACGCCCATTTAACCGGAGGGGCCAAAACAGCTCTAAAATGGAGCATGTGATTAACGCTAATGGAAGTTATGCATATGTAATGAAAGGAGAACCCCAAACCCTTTTAAAGGGGGCTATGACAGGAGAATGACAGCTGGGAAACACTGCGATTTAAGGCTTCTATTGCTTTCTAAAGCATTCTGTGCCGTCATAGCAACCAATAACTCCCAGAGTGGTGAATCTTGGGGTCCAAGGCAATAAATGTACTGATATTTAAGATAAAACAATGCTAAGGGGAATGGCAGTAACAGCCCTATGATAAATAATGCAGCTCTGTAATTGGATTGCCTCTCTGTACTTAAACAGCTATTCACTGATGATGGCTCTCGTCCCACTCAAAGGTCTTACCCAAGATTCCTTCTTTATAATGTCAGAGACAAGAGAGACCTGTATTTTAAGTTCTTAACGAGCATAAATTAGAAATAATCTCACAATATTTTAGATTCACAGTATTTTCTTTTTAAAGAGGATGAAGGACATATTCAACAATTGGCAGAAAAACAGATAGGATTCTGACTTATTTTCTTTTGGTCAGAGTCTCAAGAGAGTATTTCCCAATTGGCCACATAGGTGGTGAGATTTGGGAAGAAAATAAAAGTCTGCCTGCTGACCAAATTGTTTCTCCATTAGCCTGAGAAAAAAAGTTTGAAATTACCAATAGAGGTGCTTTATAAGGGGGTTAGTTAGGATGACAGAAACTCCCTGTTGAAATGCAAACACATTACCTGCACATAATATGCATTAATTCATGAGTACTCCCCAGCCCATAAATTAACTTTCCAGATAAACTATTCAGGACCTAGGGAAACAGAGTGGTCCCGTATGATGAGGGCATGCAGGAGGGAGCTGTTCAGATGGGCGCAAAGGTACAAGGAATGTGTAGTGTACTTAGAGGTAGCACAAAAGAGAAGGCTGTGAGCAATCAATGGGCAAAATGAAAGCATGGGGCTGGCTCAAGAAGCCCTGAAAACAGACCTCGATATCCTTATTCCTTACTTTGCTGACCACTTTCAAAACAACATCACACTTATAACTGCTAGAACTCCACCCCAGTCTCAGTTTCTTTTCCATTTCCAATATTAATTGCAGTAGTTTGAATGTTGCTACAATGTGAGCATCTTGAGGGTAGGGGCTTTTATGGGTATAGTGTCTAGGTATTATCATTAGTATCAAGAAGAGTATCTAAAATGTAGGAGATGCTCAATAAATATCTGTTGAATTAATTACTTGAATGAATAAATGAGTAAATATAGTAAAGCTGTCCAGAAGCACAGGATCAGCAGATAAGCTGCTTTCACCTTTAAATAGACTTTGAGTAAATAAAAACTTTCATAAAGAAAAAGGGAAATACAGAGTAGAGGAGAAGTGAACAAGCCAGCAGTAAGAGAACAGGAAAGACCAAAAACAAAGAAAAAACCCTGCGAACGTCTTGGAGTGCCATTAACAGAACACAGAAATTAAGATCCATAAATCAAAAGTTCCTTAGAGTTCCCCAAATCTAGACCTAGTCTCTGCAAAGACTGGCATATTATGTTTACTAGTTTCGTATTCCCATGAGATAAATGCTGCCTTCCTAACTGCCAGGTGTAGGCTTACAATAAATCTCCATAACCTGACCCTGACAAACTCAAGGTCCCAATCCTCTGAGAGTCACAAAATATTGGGTCCCATGCAGAGGGCTGAGGGTTTCCTTTCAGACTCTGTGCCTACTTTATCACCTATGTATAGTGCAGTCCTGAAGAGTCCCACCACTTCTGCCTCTTTCTCTATAGTCACCTAAAACTAGTCCCAGAAATGTGAATTGGCAGTGGGTTTGGAAAGTTGATTCCATTTCACTTCCTATCTTCCTCTACCCTCTCTACACCACGCACCAAATCTCTCTTCTGCCAGTAAAAAATAAAGTTCCCAAAGAAAAGGAAACAAACCAATAATAGGGAAGTGGATGATGAGGGGAAATAAGGTAATCTAAAATAAGAGGAGCCTGCTAAAGATACTAGTACACAGGTGTTATCTCACGCAGTCCTCACCACCTCCCTATAAAGTTATCCTCATCTTTGACATGGGGAAACTGAGGCAACCTGACAGATTAAGTAACTTGCCCAAAAAGAATGTATTGAGCACCTGCCATGCACTAGAAGCCCAAGGTTCAACAGATATGGCCCTTGCCCTCGTGAAGCATATAGAGTAGTGGAGACAAAAAATGAGCATGAAATTAAATTAAATATGCATATGAGTATCTAAGAGAGCTTCTACCGCAGACCTGGAGAATTAGAGAAAGTGTTGTCTACGTTAGGATGTCAAAATGAATTGGATTTAGCCAAGCAAAAAGGCAGTGAAGAGTCCATGTAGAAGAAACGATATATACAAAAGACCAGAGATAAAACGAGCAAAATTGCAAAGGTAGAAAGTTGCAAAAACTGATACTGAAGAAATCAACAGAGGCCGGCTCATGCAGGACCTTGTAGATTACAGCAAGGAATTTGGACCCTACCTTGGGGACCATGGAAAACCATTAAAGGGGGTTAACAAAGGTGAAATATGATCAGACTTGTGTTTTGGAAGATTTCCTTCACTACAGTGTGAAATAAATGAACTTGAAGGGAAAAAAGGAAAATAATTTAGGATGAATTAAATGAACTGTCAATATATGAGTATTTTTGTCTGACAAAAATGCCAGTTTCATATGGTTCAGCCAAATAGCTACATAGCTATAATTTGCACTAAAGCAATGGTAGGGAGAATAGAAGGATGTAGCTGCTTCCCACACTTTCTGTAGCGATCTATGAGACACAGCACTTGAAGACTGACATGGCTAAGGGAAGGAAAAGGAGGCACCAAGGGTGACCCACCCCAAAAGTTTCTAAATAGAGCAACTGGGTAGAAAGTGATGCCCACCATCTATTTGGAAAGGGGGTGAGAGTATCAGGTGGAGAACATGAAGAAATAGACTGGTTAGAGGAGGAGGGTACTTATCCCAAGAACTCTCCCTTCTAAGAGTAGAAAAAATGCCCTAAGATGAAAATTTTGATTTAACAAAATAAAAATGAGTTTAAAATGGATGATATTGTTTACAGATCTAGCAACTCTCATATTTATAAATAATACCCTTAAGCTAAATTGCCAATCCCCATCCTTCCGTAAAAGAGGCATCCCTTTCAACCCGTGAAAAATTGGCTTTTTTTTTTTTTGCATAGATTCATAATCTGACCTTCTCCAGGTTGCCAAAGCCTAAGAAGTAGCTTCAAGACTATAGATTAACCTTTATGGGGTGTACTTGACACGAATTTTTAAGAGATACAGTGTCTTCAAATAAATGATCCCAACACAAATTTAAGATTCAATCAGCATTAATGGTGGTATTAGAAATGATAACTTCAATTATAACCATAATGCATTTTCCTTTGGGAGATTAATTTATGTAGAGTAGGTACTTGGAATTTGCCCTGGTACAGCCACACTTCAAACCTGCTTGTGACCAAGAAAAGGCATTTGTGCTAGCTTGATTTTAGATAATAGCAAATGTTTTAAAAAATTAATGTTATGTAACTCATTTTCTAGAAAGTTATTTTTTTCTAATCATCTGAGAAAAGGGATACAGGCTGATATTAAAACAGATAAGATATGTAATTAATCAAAGAAATCTACAATTTGGTCCTCGTGAATTTTATATTCTTTCAATCTTGGTTTTAGAAGAAATAGCTATAAAAATATTGTGCTGCAAAAGAATAAAATAAGCAGTTTCCCTTAGTATTCTTTTTCATCATTTCACTTTTTGAAAGAAAAAAGTTCTTTAAGGAGATATATGACTAAAACTATAAAACAATGTTTAAAGATGTTAACAGCTATTTTTAAAATGAGGATCATGGAGTTCTCCTGAAAATGAAAGTAAAAGTATCTATAGCATCAAAATTATCTAAACCGAAAACTCTGAAGAAAAATTTTCTTCTCTAGGTAATTTAGAAAAATATATGGTTAAAAGAAATGTCCCTGGGGACCTTGTCAAGGTAAAGTAGAAAAATATGCGTTTCTTAAGGTATACTATAAAAATATAGTATGATATAAAGTATACTATAAAATAGATATTATATATGGATATTCATACAATATCCACATATAACATCTATAAAACATTAAATTAACATAATTAATAGTTATTTTAACACATTAACTGCGGTGAGAGTTGTATTTAACTCACTCTAGTTTTGACCCTGGGGCCATGTGAAGCATATATAAAATCTTACTTGTTGATGTATTTATTGTTACAACTAACATTGACAATTTAATTCTGAAAACGTGGATTAAGTGAATAGAAGTCATTAAATTTCATTTTTCTATTTTTGTTTACCTTTAAGTTACACTTGAAGTTGTTATTTTATTTTTGTAATAAAACACCGTGACCCCAAGGAAAAATTTCTGAGTTTTTTTGTGTGGCAGTCAATGTGTTAAAACATTAAAGCCCCAGAGTGTTAATAATTATAGGTAACATTTACTAAAAAATTTTATATGCCATGCAAAATATATCAGATGCGTTAGATACTTTGATATAGGTACAATTATCAGTTCCATCTTACAGATAAATAAACAAAGCGTGGGGTCTCAGTTATTCACCTGAGTTCTCCCAGCTAAGGATTGGCAAAGCTAGAACTTGATCCCCACTGGCATGCCTATAAAGCATGAGTTTAACTCCCGCATGCTATATATTTCCCCTCTAGGAAAGTGTAAATTGACCACATATCATTATACTTATTTTAGTGTGTCTTTTCATTGGCAGTATTTAACTAAAGGGGGAGGAGGTAGCACTCAGAGGTGAAAATGAAGATGACAGGACATCTGATTCACTTCTGCCTTGATCATTGAGTTTATACTAATTAAGTCATTTATCCATTCAGTTTTTCATCTACAAAATGAGAATCAGACTGGATTAAATAAGTGCACCATTCTGAGTAAGTGGTATTTCTGATGTTGTCATTGGTCATCATATAATTTTAAGCATTTAAATAAAAAGCCCTTTATAAAAACTTACTAAAAAATAGTTCAATATAATACTCATTAATTTATCCAACATGTACTTGTTATACATTCAAAACACCTTGGGGGGTACTTTGAGAAAAATGAAAGTTAAATACAGTCTATATATTCTATGGTACAACAATCTACCTGGAAACATACAAAACATACTCAATCAGCATAAAATTGCTCAGCAGTATAGTATAGTATACTAGTATAAACTAGTACAAAATAAAGTAGTAACAAATATTCACCTAAGCAATAAGGGGCTATGGAATAAAGACATAATTAACACTCATTGGCGTGGCTAGGAAAGAGGATTGGAAGGGTAGATTTTAATTCAAAACATGAAGAAAGTGATGAAAATGGGTATCCAAAGATAAAAGGTAGGGAAGCATGGAAATGTATATTTGGGGCTAATAAGGCTGTAGAGGAAACAAGAGCTGGAAAGTTGAGGAAGACAAATTGACAGATAGCCTTAAAGTTTATACAGCACATATTTTGATTAAATAAAAACAACTTTGATTTGGTTCTTCAAATTGCTTTTATAATTTGGAAAACAAAAATTCTAATTTAATATGCCATTTGCCCAAAGTGCTTGCCTAACGTATCTGTCAAATCAGTGTTTTATAAGTTACTCTGAGTTTTATTCTAAACAAATTAAATGAGAGAACCACATACTTCCAATGCAAGTTGAAAGCTGGTTCTTCTTAGCCCAAAACTTTCCTTAAAAATATATACATATATGTATATATATGTATAAATGTATCCTTAGATCTTTAGAGCTTGAAATACACATTTGCCTCCACCTCTCTTTAATGTTGTCTTAATGGCAATTGTCTTTTGTTTTAATTTCACCTCCCTTGTGTAACTTTTAATGCTTTCTGCAAAATTCAACAATTCAATCTGGAGCCAAAGAAATTAAACCTTGATGACTCTCAAAGAGTTTAAGATTAATGCAGGAAGGAATTACCTTGGTTAGTCATGCCTATTCTTATTAGCATCCTGAAGTTTGCTTTTGCTGAAGAAGTGGTGGGAGTTTGATGTGAAGCTAGGACTCAATGGATCATGTTGTGGTTTGTTTTTTGATCACTGAATTCAAGAAGCTAGAATTACATTTTGAATGACTGTATTATTGTACATGCTATTGAATAACAGCAAAAAAGACAGGACATTAATGTGAATGATAAACAGAAATGAATATCATCCTTCCTAGTTAGATTATGTCAATGAAACAAGTGAATATTCTATGGTTAAGAAACAATATAAGCAAATTTTTAATGGAAGCCCACATATAACTGTCATGAATGTCTTTCTAAATAAGGATATTGTGGGCAGCTACTCAACATCAAGACATCTATTACATTGGGGAAATTGTAATTGCTCTCCCAGAATATGCTGTGAACACTGCAGTGTTTAATCAATTAATCATGCAGTTACTGTTCTGCAAACCCTCTACCAGGTGAGCTGTGAGTGCATCTGCATAGTGCACATGAACTAAGAATGAGAACACAAAAAATTGTCTTTTTTTTTTAACCTGCTTCCCCTTGTTCAAAGCAAAAGACAGCAGGGCTAGTTGAAGCTCTGAATTAAGAATATTCACACGTGAACTGAGAGAGTGACTGGCATCCCCTAATATCTGCCTTATTTAATATCTAATAAAAATACTGCTCACATTTTTATCATGGGTAAAAATATCTAATATCTATTGAGCAATTATTATATGCCAGATACTATGCGGAGTGCTTTACATAGAACCTCAATATTCCTTCTATAACACTATTGTAGTGGTTCTCAACTGGGACCATGTTGGCCCCAGGGGACATTTGGCAACATCTGGAGTCATTTTGAGTTGTCAGAACGTGGGGGGAGTGGCTGTGCCACTGTCATCTAAGAAGTAGAGGCCAACAATGCTGCTAAACATCCTTCAGTGTACAGGACAGCCCCTGCAACAAAGAATCATCCAGCCTAACATGTCAATAGTGCGGAGGCTGAAAAACCCTGCCCTCTTTTGTCTTCATTTAACAGATGAGAAAAATGAAGCTTAAAGAGATTAAGGTCACAGAGCTAATAAATGGTTGAGCTGGGACTCAAACTCAGCACTGTCTGACTACAAAACCCCACACGCTCTCCACCATGTCACACTCATGCTGCATTGCACCTTGTTGCAAAATCAATTGTCTCACAGCACACAATTTTATGAATATAATGCAGCAAACCTCCTGCTTTCAATTAGAGGGCTGCTGTTTTGGTGTAGGTAGGGCTGTTCTCTACCTCTTTGATCCTCAGGAGTCGTTCAAATTCTTATCAGTAATCTGGGAGCCTACAGCTAGAGCTTTCCTAACAGTCTATGATTCTAACCATGAGCCTTCTAGAAAGTTTACGTGATTGCCTCTCCATTCCTCCACTGGGTGTTAGATTAGGCCTTCCTAGGGTTTCACCCTTATTCTGTTCCCTGCTTCTCAGCAGGAAACAGAGGATTCCCTGGAGCCGCCTCCTGCTGATTTTTCCATCTTTTCTGCGGAATAGAATCCTGCCTTCAGTGATGCCAGGGATAACTTTTCCACCCCCAGGGAACAACTCAAACACCTCTGGGGGAGTAAGGGGATTTGGCACTGCCCTTCCCCTACAACTGTCTGATACAAGTATCAGATATTCTGTAGGGAAGCCACTAACAGTTGACTCTCTCCTACTCTGAAGTAGTAAAGATTCCTCTGGGAGGGGATCCACGGCCTGACCTCCATACCAAATAGCTGAGGACACAATGTAGGTTGCTCAATTACCTGCATGTACCCCAGGGACCAATCTAAAGCAGCCCAACCAAAGCCAGCAGTCAGCCTGAAGCTAGATTCTCATGCCCCAAAAATAACCATTCTGCTAAACCACAGCAACAGGAGTTATAATTCGTCTCTAAATAAAGATTAAAATAAAAGAAACAATAATTTCTATTACCTGCCCTTTTAAGGCACAAGATTTGTTTCTGTAGAAAATGGGATGGGGAAGAACATGCAAGAATGCACTAAGATGTCAAGTAGAACCAAACCCACTAATAAGGATCCTGTTCCACAGCATTTACAGATGTTGTTGCCAGAAGGATTTTTGGCTCTTGAAACCTTCCTATGTGATCCAGAGGTGATGGGTCTTTCTGCCCCAATTCAAACATATCACTCTCACACACAGATCCTAGTTATACAACTAATAGTAAATAGGTAGAACACAGACTAGTGATTGTAACCAGATAATTGAAACTCACATCAGAACCCAAATTTTAACAAATAGTTTCTTCTTAACCTTCCTCATTAAGAAATCTCTCAGGAGAGGGGAAAAAATGGCGGTGTGATAGGGTCCTCCCACCATACCGCTCCCAGGAAAGGAGGTGAAGAACGCCAGCGGCTGCCGGCGAACACGGACCACTCACTCCAAAAACAGCATTGCGAATGACAGAGAAACAACGCCGAACGCCCAGCCCAAGAAAACAGGTACAAAATTTTCACAAAGATCGGAGGGCACACGGAGCACAATAGAGCCCAGAGCGCGGGAGGGACGCACTCGCCAGGTCGGCGCGGCGCGACCTGCCCCCCAAGCGGTTACGCGCCTCCCCATACACGCAGTCAGGGACAAGCCCAGAGTTGGGACAGAGCAGTTGCTCGGGCCGGCGAGCCCTGTGGAGAGGAGGAAGGTGCCAGAGCCAGACACAACTCGCAGCTGCAATATACAGAGACTGCCGAGGGCTGGAGAGGAACTGGGCGGGGACCGAGATTCAGCTTCCCGGGATAGTGCGCGGGAACCCGCAGGCCGGCACTG
The DNA here is from genome assembly GCA_023783475.1 of Daubentonia madagascariensis. Taxonomy (NCBI): domain Eukaryota; kingdom Metazoa; phylum Chordata; class Mammalia; order Primates; family Daubentoniidae; genus Daubentonia; species Daubentonia madagascariensis. Next base: position 42,371,508 of record JAKFHU010002088.1, on the reverse strand, counting down.
CGCCACTAGAAGTCAGCGGGACTGGGCCCAGGAGTTTATCGGAGAGCGGGACGCGCCCTTAGAGGTTGCTTACAACTACCGGCGGAGAAAAACTGCGCTCCCGGCGCGATCGGAGCCCGGCTGTGCGCCAGGCTGGCGGCGGCCGCCATCTTTACAGCCGCCCGCGCGGAGCCGTGAGCCGCGTCTCTAGCTCCGCCCCGCCCCGGCCCAGGGCTCATCCGCTGGGGCGAGACAGGCTTTGCCTGTGGTGGCCAGGGACAGCGGCATCCGTGGGTTCCAGGTGGGACGAGATCCCGGAACTGTAGAGGTGGGACCTTTGAGTATTGGAAACAGTTTGCAGCTCGTCCATCTGGTTCTGCTACCCCGGCTCTGGCCTCCGACAACTCCGCTCCGTGTCGGTCCTAGTGCCCGCCCCTCAGGTCCCAGCCCTCCTGTACCCCAGAGATCGCTCATTTTGAAGGTTGCTGGCCATAGTGACTCATTTGGTATAACTGCTGGTTCCCATGACAACCAAATACCTCAAGAGCCACAGGCTGAACCAGAGCAGCTCCCCATAATCCTGCCCACTTCAATAGGGAATTTCGCGCCACCCAAGAGTGCTTCCAGCTGCCACTACTCCCCCCTCCCCGTGGGAACATCCCCCGGTGGAGACTGCTGGGGATAGAGACGGCCACCTGCCTCGCCTTGAGGTCTAGTGGTGGAAAAGGGGTACACAATTGGAGATCCCCCTATCAACCAGTTTCACGCGGAGACACACATCAGAAGGGCAGCCACACGTGGCTAGATGAGCAATCTCTGAGCTGTGTAAAATTTTCCCAACTCAGCTCTCACACTGCAGCCAAAGGAAATTGTGTTTCTACCAGAACCACAGGAAGAGCAGGGTCAAAGTAACCCCTAGGAGCTACAAGACCCCTCCCAAAGCACAGGGCTTTCGCATACCCCAACTGGGGAATCAGAGTCTGCTACGGACATAACAGAATACCTAGCTAATAGAGAGCGGAGGACTCATATTCTCAAGTACAATCCATTAGCTCAGAGCCCATGCTGGGAGGTCATTCTCACCACACTCCACTGGGAAGAGGAGAAGACCACAGGTCAGAGTTAACTCAAGATCCAACAAACTTGCTAAAATACACCAAAGGCAATACAGGCCACTTCTTCTCTCCCTGGCTTTGCCAAGGAAAAATAATTGTGGGCCTGGTGACAGGGCCATAAACTAGCTCTAACACCCCCAGCTCTCGACCAAGAGACCAGATGAGAAAAAACCAGCGAAAGAACTCAGGGAACATGAAAAATCAGAGTGAAAAGTCACCCCCAAAAGAAATTATCAGTTCCTCAGCAATGGATACCAACCCAAATGAAATGGGTAGAATGACAGAAGAGGAATTTCGTTTATGGATTATAAGAAAGCTCAATGAAATTCAAGAGAAAATTGAATCCCAGCACAAAGAAACCACAAGAAAAATGCAAGAAATGAATGAAAAATTCTCCAAAGAAATAGAAATATTACGGAAAAATCAAATAGAAATCCTAGAAATGAAAGAAGCATTCAAGGATCTACAAAACACAGTGGAAAGCCTTAAGAATAGGCTGGACCATGCAAAGGAAAGAATTTCAGAGCTAGAAGACAGCTTCTATGCACTAAATAAATCAGCTGAAGAGAAAGAACACAAAAACAAGAGACAGGAAAAAAGCATACAAGAAATGTGGGATTATGTAAAGAGGCCAAACATAAGGATAATAGGTATCCCTGAGGGAGAGGAAGAAAATTTGCATGGGCTGGAAAATTTATTTGAAGGAATAATAGAGGAAAATTTCCATGGCTTAGCCAGAAATCTCGACATCCAAGTACAAGAAGCACAGGACTCCTGGGAGAGTCAACGTGAAAAGGCATTCACCACGCCACATAATTATTAGACTGACCAAAGTAAACACAAAAGAGGCACTCCTCAGAGCTGTAAGACAAAAAAAGGAGGTAACCTACAAAGGGAAACCCATCAGATTAACTGCAGATTTCTCAACTGAAACCTTACAAGCCAGAAGGGAATGGGGAGACATCATCAATCTCCTAAAACAAAACAAAGGTCAACCCAGAATTCTGTATCCTGCCAAACTAAGCTTCTTATATGAGGGAGAAATTAAGACCTTTCCAGATAAGCAATCACTGATAGAATTTGCGAAATCCAGACCGGCCTTGCAAGAAATGCTTAGACCTGCATTATACACTAACCAGCGCAACAGACACCCACCTATGTAAAATTATGCAAAGGCTAAAACCCCAGAAACCAGACTCCACAATGACGCAAGAGGTAAAACAAAAGATACCACCCAACAGAATAATCAGAAATTTACCCCAAATATCAATTCTCTCAATAAATGTAAATGGCTTGAACTGCCCATTGAAGAGACATAGGCTGGCTGAATGGATTAAAAAATACAAACCAAGTAACTGTTGTCTTCAGGAAACACACCTCACACACAAAGACGCATTCAGACTCAAGGTGAAAGGATGGAATACAATTTTTCAGGCTAATGGAAACCAAAAGAAATCTGGAGTAGCCATCCTCATTTCAGATGACATCAACTTTAAAGCAATAAAAGTAAAGAAGGACAAAAATGGACACTATATAGTGGTGAAGGGAAAAATTTCACAAGAGGATTTAACAATCCTAAACATTTATGCACCCAACACAGGAGCACCCAGGTACATAAAGCAAATGCTGCTAGATCTAGACAACATAATAAGCAGGAATGCCATAATTGCAGGGGACTTCAACACCCCACTGACGGAACTGGACAGATCCTCCAAACAAAAGTAAATAGAGAAATAAAAGACCTAAACAGGACTCTAGAACATTTGGGCCTAACAGATATCTACAGAACACTCCACCCAAATAACACTGAATATACATTCTTCTCATCAGCTCATGGAACTTTCTCTAAAATTGACCACATCCTAGGCCACAAAACAGATCTAAACAAATTCAAAAAAATAGAAATCATACCATGTATCTTTTCAGACCACAGCGGAATAAAATTAGATATCAATTCCAACAGAAACTCACATCTTCCTCCAAAAACTTGGAAACTAAACAATCTATTGATGAAGGAGTATTGGGTCAAAGAGGAGATTCAAATGAAATCAAAAGATTCTTCGATCTAAACGATAATGGGGACACAAGTTATCAAAATCTGTGGGATACAGCAAAAGCAGTCTTGAGAGGAAAATTTATCGCCCTAAATTCCCACATCCAAAAGACAGAAAAGTCACAAATCAGTAAACTAATGAATCATCTTAAGGAAATGGAAAAGGAAGAGCAAAGCAATCCTAAAACCAGCAGAAGAAAAGAAATAACCAAAATTAGAGCAGAATTAAATGAAATCGAGAAAAAAGAACAATACAGAAGATCAATGAAACGAAAAGCTGGTTCTTTGAAAAGATAAACAAAATAGACAGGCCACTTGCCAGGTTGACCAGAAGCAGAAAGGAAAGGACTCTAATAAGCTCAATTAGAAATGAAAAAGGAGAAGTCACAACTGATACCATGGAAATACAAAACATCATCTTTGAATACTACAAAAATCTCTATGCCCACAAACACGAAAACGTGGAGGAAATGGACAAATTCTTAGAAACACACTACCTCCCTAGGCTCAACCAGGAAGAAACTGAATTTCTAAACAGACCAATATCAAGCACCGAAATTGAAGCAGTAATTAAAAATCTACCCACAAAAAAAGTCCCGGACCAGATGGGTTCACACCTGAATTCTACCAAGCCTACAAAGAAGAACTGGTGCCTATACTGCAGAAATTATTTGAAAATATCCAGAAGGATGGAATCCTCCCAAACTCATTCTACGAAGCCAATATCACCTTGATACCAAAGCCAGGAAAGGACACAACAAAAAAAGAAAACTACAGACCAATATCCCTTATGAATATAGATGCAAAAATTCTCAATAAAATCCTTGCAAACCGAATTCAAAAGCACATCAAAAAAATAATCCATCATGATCAGGTGGGCTTTATTCCCGAGATGCAGGGATGGTTCAACGTACGCAAATCTATAAATGTAATTCACCATATAAATAAAAGCAAGAACAAAGATTATATGATCCTTTCAATAGATGCAGAAAAGGCTTTTGACAAAATCCAACACCCTTTTATGATAAAAACTCTTAACAATATAGGCATAGATGGCTCATTCCTAGAAACTATTAAAGCCATATACGATAAACCCACAGCCAATATCATACTGAATGGGGAAAAATTGAAGGCATTCCCCCTTAAAACTGGCACCAGACAAGGGTGTCCACTATCTCCACTTCTTTTCAACATAGTGCTGGAAGTCCTGGCCACAGCAATTAGACAAGACAGAGGAATCAGGGGCGTCCAGATGGGGCAGAAGAGGTCAAACTTTCACTATTCGCAGACGATATGATATTATACATAGACAACCCCAATGATTCAACCAGAGATTACTGGAATTGATAAATGAATCAGCAAGTCTCAGGATCAAAATTAATACACACAAATCCATAGCCTTCATATATGCTAATAACAATCAAGCCAAGAAACAAATTAAAGAGCTATACCTTTTGCAATAGCACAAAGAAAATAATATTTAGGAATATATCTAACTAAGAGATCAAAGACCTATATAGAGAGAATTATGAAACACTGAGAAAGGAAATTGCAGAGGATGTAAATAGATGGAAAACCTTACCATGCTCTTGGATAGGCAGAGTCAACATAGTAAAATGGCTTTGCTACCTAATTAATTTACAGAATCAATGCAATCCCTATCAAAATACCAACATCATTTTTTGCCGATCTAGAAAAAATAATTCTACGCTTCGTGTGGAACCAGAGAAGACCCCGTCTAGCCAAAGCAATCTTAAGCAAAAAGAACAAATTGGGAGGCATCTGTCTACCGGACTTCAAACTATACTACAAGGCTATAGTAACCAAAACTGCATTGTATTGGCACAAGAACAGACATGTAGACCAATGGAACAGGACTGAGAACCCAAATATAAAACCAACCTCATACAGTCACCTGATCTTTGACAAATTCCAGAAAAACGTACACTGGGGAAAAGATTCCCTATTCAACAAATGGTGCTGGGAAAATTGGATGGCCATATGTAGAAGACTGAAAGTGGACCCACACCTCTCACCTCTCACAAAAATCAATTCACAATGGATAACAGATCTAAACCTAAGACATGAAACCATAAGAATTCTCGAAGAAAATGTTGGAAAAACTCTTATGGACATTGGCCTAGGCAAGAATTTATGAAGAAGACCCCCAAAGCAATCACAGCAGCAACAAAAATAAATACATGGGACCTGATCAAATTGAAAAGCTTCTGCACAGCCAAGGAAACTATCACTAGAGTGAACAGACAACCTACAGAATGGGAGAAAATATTTGCATGCTACACCTCTGATAAAGGGCTTATAACCAGAATCTATACAGAACTTAGGAAAATCAATAAGAAAAAATCAAACAACCCTATTAAAAAATGGGCAAAGGACATGAACAAAAACTTTTCCAAAGAAGACAGAATGATGGCCAGCAAACATATAAAAAAGTGCTCAACTTCTCTAATCATCAGGGAAATGCAAATCAAAACCACAATGAGATATCACTTAACTCCAGTGAGATTGGCTCATATCAAAAAATCCCCAAATAACAAATGTTGGCGGGGATGTGGACAGGTAGGAACACTCATACACTGCTGGTGGGACTGCAAATTAGTACAACCTCTATGGAAAAGAATATGGAGATATCTCAAAGAATTAAAAGTAGAATTACCATTTGACCCAGCAATCCCACTACTGGGTATTTATCCAAAAGAAAAAAAGACATTTTATAATAAAGACATCTGCTCTCGAATGTTCATAGCAGCACAATTCACAATTGCAAAGTTGTGGAAACAACCCAGGTGCCCATCAATACACGAGTGGATCAATAAAATGTGGTATATGTATACCATGGAGTATTACTCAGCAATAAGGAACAATAGTGAATTAACACATCTGGTATTATCCTGGTCGGAGCTAGAACCCATTCTTCGAAGCGAAGTGTCACAGGATTGGAAAAACAAGCATCACTGGTACTCACCATCAAACTGGTACTAACTGATGAACACTTACATCACACAGGGCAATAACATTCATCAGGGGGCGGGCGGGCGGGAGGGGGGTGGAAGGGATGGGAAAAACTCTCACTGAATGGATGTGGGGAGCACAGTTTGGGAGATGACCACGATTGTGGCTCTGACACGGGCAGAACAGGGGCAATGTGTATGGCCAAAATGTTGTACCCCCATGATATTCTGAAATTAAAAAAATAAATAAAAAAAAAAAAAAAAAAAAAAAAGAAATCTCTCAGATGTGCCCACAGAGATAAAAATTACCCAGTGTCAACTACATTTCCCTTCTCTCTACCCTACCAGCTACTTCCTGGTGATGGTTCTAATTATGATTAAATTCCAAGTAGCAGAACGAGAGAGAAACAGGAACTCTACAATATCCAGAAACTTGAAATTTCCTGTGAATAAGCCCAAATGAACTGCGTCTTATTGACTCCTACCCTCACCCATGCACCCCCACCAAATTCTGCCTAGTTTGGCACAGTTTCTGATTTAATCCCTTCTGAGGGAAGCCGGGGAAGGCACATTAGAAAGGTCAGCACAGTTCAGAAACACAGGCATACTCCTTGTTAGAAAAACAATCAAAGATGATAAGATGGTAAGAACATCATCTCTGGCCATGTTGCTTATGGCACTTGAAGCAGTCAAGTTCTCTGCATCCCACAGACCAGATGGTAGTTGGTGCTGAGTGCAGTATGACTGGTTAGACTCAAAGTGGCCTTCCCATAGTCTGAAAGCACATCAAAGGCCTTAGAAATAAATCACAGTCCCTGTCTACTTTTTGAGATTCGAATACTGCAGAAACGGAATCAGCTGCTTCTAATGGAGATTTAGGCTAATTTGATTCTAAATCATTCACTGTTTTCTGGCCACCCTTATCCAACATCCCACCTGAACACATGCACGCACATGCACACACACACTTTTTATTCCATGTATTTCCAAATATTTAAGCAGGATGAAAGAGAGCAGGCTAAGCCATGCCGGAGCGAGGGCAGCTGAAGCTGCCATGGAGCTTTCTCCCCTTGACATATAAGTCTGCCAAATTGCCACAGCCAACTAGCAATCATTTGTGTTTTCCCTCATCTCAGAGCAGAAGCTGATGTTCAGGGTGGTTTTAGAATATGGACAGGGGGTCTCTACAGCCAAGAAAAGACATCTGAAGCCTCCCCCTCCCTCCCCCAAACCCCGTTCAGCGGCTGTGACTCCTCTAAGGCTTGGATGCAGGTCTCCAGAGGTGAAAGGAGCATGGATTAGCCCACTGTGCTGCCTTGCCCACAGCATAGTATAATATTAATTAGTCACCTTCCTTATTATTCAGTCAAAATACGCCAGACTGAAATAAATTACATTCTTAGCACATATTTCACACCCCTGGATCAAGTCTTGCAAGGTTTTTCTTTTATTATTTATAAGATCATGTGCTGTCTTCCTGAGGAAAATGAGATGGTCTGCATGAGGAAAAAGGTAAAAGAAATGCAGAGAAATGAAACAATCAGATATTCCCTAATGATATTTAAAAATAGAAAATTTGCTACTGTTACATACAGCATGTTCCATCTTTTGAGATTTAATGGCTCTCTTGTGGTTTAATGGAGAATTACTTTCAGTAATTGATTATTAAAATTTAAAATTGCTAACCATCTTCATTATTAGATGAGCGAACATGTTATCCTTGTAATTAAAAAAGCCTGAGATGCACTTTCATCCTGTTGACAGAGCAGGCAGACTGTCTCCACACTCAGACTTGATGGTTTCAGGCTTCTTGTTTGACAAAAATAGCCAGCCAGTCATTTGATGATGAAAATGCAGAACATCCACAGAGACTGAGCAGAAAATATAATGAACAAAAAATAAAATAATAAAAAGCCCTACAAGCTAATTAAAGTTTTCAGTCCCGACTCATTAAATGCTATGCATCACTTATGTGATATTTCAATATGCTGTATTCAGGTAACACGGGGCGCTGTCAGGTTTTTCTTCAGCCTCATTCAATGTGCCCTCAGAAAGCAGCACAATCATCCCTCCTCCATGTGCAACAGAGCTTTCCCTTTGACATTTCACCTCAGATGTTTACCATTACAAATTGTTGGTTTCAGCAACATACTACACAAAGTGGGCACTGGAAAAATCTAGCGTGATTCCTTGTTCTGGCAAATGTGTATAGAATGTCTCTAGGTTCTTGCATGGAGAGCTCCAAGGCTTAAGTCCCCGGCTGAGTCAAAACAGTTGTACCTCAAAATCTCCTAGGAAGTCCACATCCTGAGAAACAAAGCTTTATCAGTCAGTTACCCACACACCGGGAATGGCGGATTTGTCTTTATGGGATCTTACATTTCCTTGAAAGTTTTCATCGTCTTAGGGTGTTCATCTTGTGAAGGCAGCACTCGGTGATTTCCAAAAGGAAATTTTATAACTGTCAATGAAAAGAGCCTATCAAAAGGGATGTTTTTTTCACAACTCAAGTATTAGACAGATGTCAGCCTTCAGCAAAGGAAAATCCAGCAGACTTGAGAAGCACAAATATGAGTGAAGCAAAGATTTTTGTACCTGAAGATTTATTCTGAAAATCAAGGAAGCCATCTGAGTACCAGCATTCCCATAAAGTCTCAATCATTTAGCTCATAAAACCCTGCTCAAATGTCAATTTTTTTAAAATTGACTAATCAATGACTTGCCAATATTTTCTTGAGATCCAGACCCTCAAGGATATCCTCTCTGAGTCAGCCCAGCCAACCTTGATTATTCCTTAATGCAAATCACCACCCTACCCTTTGTCCAAGTTCAAAGACTATGCTATCACTGGGCAGTATTTAGATTGTACTGTAAAGCTGTTCTCATGCATTTGTCCTTGAGTTTGTCTTCCCAATTAGATTATATGATTCTCAAGAGTAAGAGCAATTCCTTTTATTTCTTTTATGATTTTCACCTACCTATAGCCTCTTACCCGATGTCATGCTCAGCAGACATGAGGACTTCTGCCATAGTATTTGCTCACTGGGTTAGATATGGAGGTTTGACAAGGAGCTGAACTCTTCTATTTTAATTAAATATAACCTTAGATTTAGGTTATATATAAATTACCTTGAATTTAGGACCCATGCAGACTAGATCAACCTTTCTCAGCCATGGAACAGTTTTTTCAATTCTCCCAGAACTGTTACACAATTATTTCCATTCTAGATACATAAAAGATAAGTAAATTTCTTACATACAATGAGTATTAGGGTTTAATTCTTAGAATTTCTTGAGAAAGTCTGGTCTAGATTGTTCTTTCAGATTACTTTCAACCAAGTCACAAAGTCATTAACAAATAAGAAAATGCCTTTCCTCCTCCAGGGTCTTTCTGGCTTTGGTGATGTGACAACCTTCATCTTGGAAGATAAAGTGCCAACCCATTTTTAAGGCCATCTCACATGTCACCTCCACACCCATAATCATTTTCCTATATCCAAATATCATGGCACATTATCTTTTCCAATGAACCATACTTCCGCCCTCTATCAGATACTACTCTTAAATTATATGTATGCTAATAGCATAATTCACATTTGAACATTTTCCTACCTCTTCCAGACCTAGCAGAGTGCTTTTAATGTATAAGAGATTTCAGTACACTTTAAGCGAATGGATCAATAAATAAATGAAATAAAGAGGATGGCTTAGTCCTGGATTTGTTTTCATTTCTCGATTTTTTTTCTTAAATTTACATATGAATGAAAATAATTGCTCAATACAGGTATACTGACTAGGAGTGTAAAAAACATTCCTTTGTCATATAGGCATCAAAAACATATCTGAAAACAAATTCTTGATCTTCCCATCTCAGTTGATGGCCATTCCATAGTTTCAATTTCTCAGGCCATAACTTATGAGTAATTCCTATATTTTTCTCTTTCTCTCATATTCCTTATCCAATTCATCAACAATTTATGTCAGCTTTTCTGTCAATAGATCCAGACCATTTGTCACCACCTCCACCACTACTACTTTGTTCCAAGATATCATCATCCATCCCCTGGATTATTTGAATTGTCTCTTAACCACACTGCCCACTTATTGCCAGAAATGTCCTGTTGCAGCATCACGTTGAAGTCATTCTTATGTCCAAATCCTCCAGTGATTCCACATTTTGTTACAGTGGCCTACAAAGTCCTGCAAAATCTGCCTGTTCCTTCTCATCATCAACATCATCCTCTACTACTTTTACTCTCTTTACTGACACCATACTGGCCTCCTGCCTATTCCTCCATCCAGGCACTCTGCTCCCTCAAGAAATGTCTCAAGGCTTTTACACTTGCTCTTCCCCAGCCTTGCTGCTCTTCCCCAACATAGATGGAAATAGAGACGTGCTCCCTCCACTTTATTCAGATTACTGTTAAAATTTTGCCTTATTATTAAGACCTTCAGAGATGTATAAGTTTGTTCTACTAGTTTAATTTCTCAAGACAGTTTTAAAATGGAGAAATTACAAAAGTTGTAGGCTGTTGACTGAATAGATAACCATATCAGAAGAAAATGCAAACGTTGACATAGTTTGGATGCATTGTATAGAAACATAATTTGCAATTGCTATGGCTTCCCAGGAGGCAACTGCTAAAAATGTGTTTCCCACTGTAGTTTCTTTCTGTGCCATCTTTTTCATCTTCTACATATGATGAAAATTAATGCCTAAGAGGGGTTCTCAGAAAGTTATTGGCAACCAATGTAAATGGTTTATACAACTCCAAATTAGCTTCTGCATTGATTCAATTGATCATATTTTTCTCCACAGAACAAGGCTCATGAAGCAAGGTAGGAAGGAAGTGGGGGAAAAAATTAAAGGAAAGAAAAACAGTTTTCATTTACCATTTCCTTGTGGTCAGATCAGAAGTGGAAAATGAAAAAAATCCTTGAGCAGTAAAAGATTTCCCCCCATGCTTTTGGGTTTGTTTATGTTCTTATTTTTTACTGGTTGTTCCCACACATTATAATATCCTCGTAGCAACATAGCTGTTAACAGCCTGTTGGCATAAAAATAATTTCTAAAAAATATTTCAATTTTCCCAAATTCTGACAACCTAACATGTTATGAGGGCTGAACCAAAGCTAATTTTTGTGGGTGAAGCAAAGACTTTGTAGAAGGAACTTTCCCTGATAAGAGATTTTATATATTTTTTAAAAACTCAAAAATCTCTGAAAATTGGAGCTGGATGGAATATTGCCTGATTCACCTTCTCATTTTACAGATGAGGACTCAAAGACCCAGGGAGATTAAATGATTTGCCCAAGGCAGTTGGGTTGTTACCAGCAGAGCTAGGGATAAAATCCAAGCTCCTTGGCTCCCAATTCACTGTTCCTTATGATTTGCTGTGTTATGTGCTTTGTTCATGACTGTGTTATTTAACTACTCACAGTAAAAATCCAACCAATGTCAGCCCTACTCCCTAGGAAGTTATAATCCAAAACATGAAACCAAATGGATAACATGAAAATACTCATAGTCATAATTATGATGAAATATATCTTCCACTTTCCAACTGACAATCCTTAAAGTATTTTTCTATCTATCACCTCATTTTACTTTCAAAAGAATGCTTTAAAAACTATACAATAGAAAACATTGCATAAATATTAATAGATAATATTTAAATAATCCAGTGTGCTCTCTGGGGGATGATCAGGAAAGAAATTCACCATGGATTCTTACAAGTAGGAATAAGATGGTGCTCTCACCACCTATGCTAGAATCCACTAAATTGGTTTTCTGGACCAACCGTCACATATGCATATATGTGTTAACACGTATATACATAATTTTATATATGTACACATATATCTAATTTCTCTTCTTTGTTCTTATATTCGTATTTGGAATCCACTAATGTTCTTTGCTATATCCCATGTGTCAGCAGAGATGAAAGCCATCTCAGGGCTCTGGAAATGGCAGAGAGTGAATAATTAAGATCAGGCATCAAGACATTGACATGTCATTCACTGATAACACGGAAGGACGGGATGCCAATAGTGCTCTCTAAATATGCCACCAAGGGAGGAATTTCCTAGATCCTTAATAAAATTGGCCCCCATACATAATGGATACTACCAGTCGGTACCTGCTTTCCACCACATAGCTTATGTCAAAATTATGAAGGCAGAAAAGAATAAAAGGACATTGTCCATTTGCTTATGGAGTAGACAACTGTCTGTTTTGTGAAATTTGAACAGAGTCAGGCAGAGCCTCTAACCAAAAGTACATTTCTCAACCTGTCACACTGCCTGAAATCCCACCATTATTGACTCGGTCCTTTGTTTCTTGAATCTTTCTTAGACCTTAACCCATTAAAATGAATATGCTCTTAGAAGGGACACAGTCTTCTCACAGATCAGGCTCTTAATTAATGGGACCCAGGAAAAATCAGGGATAAGGAGAGTGATAATGGAGGGGTGTTTTTAAAATAATACAACACAAACAAATGTATTTCAATACATGGAAAATTTGCCTAGGGCCATGATATATATCAGAATGTTGAGTGGAACTTTTCTGGTTGCCTCCGAATGGGCACCAGGGTCCACAGTTGAAAATAAGAGACAAAAAAAAAGCCCAAATTTGAAAGAGAATCACCAGTAATTGTGGTCAGCCAGCATATTCTAGGACTTCAGAAGTTTGGCATTCTTGACAAATAACTGGAACCCGGCTTTTGGAAAGGGGTCCAGAGAAAATCCTTTATAAAACATTTAAACTAGTTTACCCTTGCTGGTTAAGGGTAGGTTCTGATTTTTTTCCCCCCTATCTGAGTCCCTGTCTGAGATCCTGCATGTCTACCAAAAAGTTTTAAGAGCTAATTGTACAATTACATATACCCTTAATTTTTCTCTCGTGAAAGTCAAATGTTATGAAAGCCTCACCAACCTAACTCTATCTGACTCAATATCATTAATGCTTATATTCCTAAAATCTACTAGGTTTAACTAATGTGAAAGCTTAGATGATAGTCAATTAAATCATTTAGTGTGAGATTAAGAGTATAAGGTGGAAAAAGAAGCACTATAAAAAAACTCCCTGAGGAGGACATGGCTGCAAAGGGATCATGAGAACTGCTGTGACCCCTAGCCATCCCACACTACCACACCACACTCCCACGCACCTCCCAAGGCCATGATCCAGGGGGTTTGTGCAAGGGGACTGCAGAGGACAAGGGGATACTAGCAGCCTACTATTCGTACCATGACAGAGCCAAGAATGAATTACTCTACAGTTCATTGCATCCATTCATTTGACCACTCTTACGTGGGGAGGAAAAAGTTGGCCCAGATCCTCCATAAGAAACTCTATCTATAATTGGATAAAAGCTTGGCTTGGGTTTGAGAACAACTCAGAGTACTGCAGAGAAAGAGGGAAAAGGTAGTGAAAACCTAAAATGCAATGAAGCCTAATATATGCTCTTTCTGGCCAAACCCCCTCAGTCATACCACACTCTGATGCATCCCAGGAAGTAGCAGCTCATTTGGAGAAAAGATGTTCTATGACTCCCAAGGGGACGGTGCTGACACCAGGGACAGATTCTACAAACCTTATAGACAGAGTGAGGAAAGGCTCTATTCACTCACTGGAATTTCCTGGCACGTCCATAAATGTCAATAAACACTGGTCCAAGGGGTGTATGATGTCCCAATATATTTTGATATAAAAGTTGTAACCAGAAGAGTCTTAAAATAAAAGTACTGGAGGGAAATGTGTGAGTCTGTTGAGGAAGGCTAAGCCATTCTCAAAGGTAAGGTATGACTGCAGAGGGGGAGCCTCCAGTCCCCCGAAGCCAATTGAATAATCTGTTTCATTGACACAATTATTAAATCATTGATTAGTGTGCTGAGTGGTCTGTATCAGTTGTCTTTATTACAGGTGAATTGTAGCCATTGCCAGCTGTTTCTGTGGCAAGTTCTTCAGCTGCAGAAAAGCTGGCGTTGTGCCCAGATGCAGCCTGGGAGCCCCACTGCTTCAAAGTGCTTTTTCTTTCCCCCAGTGAGTGCTTCTCCGTGTCATTACATGGTTTCCCTGTGCTCTCATCATTACAACAATAGAATCCATAAAACCAAACACAGAGACAAAGGGATAACTTATTGGCAACTAATGAAACAAAGAAAGATTGTTCAAGTGGTGTAAATGTGAAAGGGCTTTGAACCAGTTTAAACAATCTCCTTGTATTCCATCGCCCCATTGTTAACACAGGCATGAAGGCCAGTGTCTCAGCTCCGTAAAAATTACACCATCTTTGCCTTAAAGGTCTGCTCTCTTGTTGCCTCAACATCTCAATTTCTTTTTGGAGTGCTGGTTTGCTTTCTGTCCACTTGTTCAAATTCTACCCGTCAATCAAGGCTGGCCCATCTCCCAGGTTTTCTGAGAAATTTCCCCTCAACACTGCAGACTCTACTGAACTTTCCTTTCTTTTCATTTCTCCAATTTAGGAGAAATGAAAATTTAACCAGCCCGAGCTAGGGCAAGGAAAGGCAATTTAGAGAATCCATGCCACATCACAAATGGACCACAGCACTTCCCTCAGATCCCAGAGGTGCTCTGTGAAACTTTCTCAATCAACACTCCGATCACAGCTCCGTGGATGACTCAGCGTTGGCAGACGAAAAGAAACATGTTTGCTATCCCTGGTGCTGAGGGAATGGGACAGGTCTTGGTGTCAGATCAACCAGGATTCAAACTCCACATCAAAAGCTTATTATATATGTAACCACACTTTTTGCTTTTGCTTTTTTAATCCCCTGACACTCAGAGTTTTAATCTACAGAGCAAGAATGATGCCATCTTCCTCACAGTGTAAGGTCTACCCAGTACCTGGTACACAGTAAGCACCTAATATATAAACATTTCTTATGCCCTGGGCCTGTACTAAGGGCACTTATTGTCATGCACTGCTGACCAGGCCTTACCTGTCCAAGCAGATTGTAAGTTTCTTGAGGAGAAGTTTCTCCATGCTAAGGATAAAACTGCATACATATAATGTAAAGTTTTTAACCTTTTTCCTGAAATAGTAGATATAGACTGGAAGAAACTTAGGTGATTTTATGGATGGAAATAAAGGATTAATTAGCTAACACTTTCAGGTAGTTGATTCCAGCAATATGATCATTCTCTATAGATCCTATGTTATAAAAAAAAAAAGTTATAGAATAAAATAAAACTCTGCCCATTTGTGGCCCAGATATATTACAGCATTAGTAATCTGAGAGAATTCTGATCCATTCTTTTAAGCCCTGTTCTCAAGCAGGCTCAACTGGATCTTGCCCTAGGATTTCTGGCCTGCCTCTGCTTTCGAGAACCCCTGATATCATGTCCAAAGCACAAGTGAACATTTTTCCCTGCGTGTATACAGCAAAGGACAGAGAAAATTAGGTATAATTTAGAGATGGACATATTCATTAGCAGGAATCTTTTGAAGAGGATTTGGCATTTGTTTGGGGTTCATTTGATTTTTCCACTGCCACTCCTACCCCACCATAAGCAATTTGGTGATTTAGGCTAATTTCTATAGGTTTACATGCAATAGAAAACAGTTTGTCAAGGTATTTCTATTAAATCTTCACCTTGTACCTCCCCCCCAAAGCACAAAACAAATAAAAATGAAAACTGGGGAACAGAATTGGTATATCTGTACAATGAACTACTTCTCAACAAGAAAAATGAATGAATTATTGTTACCTGCAACAAAATGGATGCTGCTCAGGTAGAAATGATGTCTTACTCTGGACAAAATGTTTGCCTTAAAAATAAGCCTCAAAATAATTATGCTGAGTGAAAGATGTCAGATCAAACTGACAACAAGAAAAAGAATATATACTGTATGATTCCATTTGTATATAATTCTAAAAAATGGTAAACTAACCTCTAGCGACAGAAGGCAGATCAGTGGCTGTCTTGGGATGGGGAAGGGATGGTGGGGGTAGAGGGTGGGAAAGGAAAGGGAGGGGTAACAAAATAGCAGAAGGAAACATTTGGGGGTGATGGATAAGTTTATTATTTTGATTGTGGTGAAAGCTTTATGGGTGTCAATAGATGTCAAAATTTATCCAATTTTACAATTATTAAAAAATGGAGAAGAAATAAAAATAAATATACCATTTACCCATTTATTGATATGATTCCTTTTGATGATTATAAAGTGCCACTTTTGAGGATGTGGGTCAAAGAAAAATAAAGTATGAGGGAAGCCTGAATGAAGAATATATAACAAAGGGGTCATACAATATTGCCAGCTTAGGTGTCTGATGTACCTTATTTCAGCTTAATTTGGGAATCATTTTCTAGAGTACAGTTTCTGAAAGCAGCACCTTTTAAAATTGTTTGTTTCTTTAATTTATCCTCACCACTTCAGGCATTACCTTTCACCGAGCATTTACTCTGTGCCTAGCATTTTACCAAGCACTTTACGTGCATTTTCTCATTTACTCCTCCCAGCAAGTGTCATTGTACCCATTTTACAGATGTGAAAACTAAGGCTTAAAGAGATTAAATAATATGCACAAAATCATACAACTAGTAAGTGCCAGGCAGAACTAAGACTCACAAGCAGGTCTGACTGCAAAACCCCATGCCCTAAAATGTGAAGTTCTTGCTGTTTATTTAGAACACAGGAGCAATATATATCGCATGTGAAAATAACAGCAAATTCTTTTGACTTCATGAATCTATCCCCTGAAGAGGCTGCCCTGCTTAGGTACATGATCTCTCCTTCATGCATTTCAACAAAAGGCATCCTATTCCAAAATCCTTAGTAAGGTTTACTCTTTGGGGTATGGGTACACTGGGAAAAGCTTGCTTCTCCCTGATAATAAAATTTAAAGACCTATGAAATCATGGATGAAAACAAGTAGAGGTAAGTAAACATGGATACATAAGATGGAGCCATGGGACATAGAGCCACTAAAGGATGCCATGTATAGCTGTTCAATCTGCTCATTGTACAAGGGAAGGGACTGAAGGACCAAGTGGGCTTTGTACCCCAACTCCATTTACCACCCCTGGGCTTGTGCCCTCTCCCAGGGCTTCACTGACAGAGGAAAGGACACTTTTAAAAAATATATGCGTAAAGCTACAATGCGAGCTATGGGTGGCCTTGATGAACAGATTTCCTTTGTTTGTCTTTTGTTCTTTTACTATCTTCCAAACTCATGGAATTACATTACCACTCTGGGTTCTGCATTATTCATGTTAAATAATCTGCTAAATAATGTGTCCTAGAAGGCACGATCTGAACCAAGGTAGCTCACATAAAAAAGAAAAAAATAATGGCATAAATGATAAATGAAATAAAGATTTTTAAAGAAATTTTATGGTATTTAATTAATCTACCAGTTTTACTAAGTTGCTTTCAAGTGAAATGGCTCTTTACCAGCGCCTTTTGAAAAGGTTAGAAGTGAATTCCCTGAGCTACAATCATTAGCATATAGATGTCTCTAAGTGTTAATTTCTGTTTTCACTGAATGAATGTAATTTAAAATGAGGCCCTTTCAAATCAGTTAACTTCGGCCATTTGAGAAAGATAAGAAAAATGGACTCAAGCATGAACCCCCAGCAGAACCTGCTTCTTCAGGATAAGTACTACAAGGCACAGCCACGCACTACTTTGGGAAATTACAGATCTGTTCAGAAAGAGAAAGAGGGTTTGAGGTGAGTAGGTTAAAAGGACCCCAAACATTTGCTTTCGATTTAGCTAATCATGAAAAGGAAATTGAAAATGGATGAAAAAATCAATTTTGAAAAATATGGGAGTTCTGTCCCTGCAGAAAAAGCCAGTAATATTGTTGATGAAATCCAGCAACACCAACTTTCTATTTGTGCACAATGCATGGCACATAGAGGTTACTCAATACTTCTATAATACCTTTGTTGAGTTGTGTTATACAAATGGAAAGTTGTGTCTAATAGTGATCTCAAGGATCGTTAAGATTTTACTCCTATTCCCTTTACAACCTGTTTTAGTCCATTTGTGCTGCCTTAACAAAAGACCTGAGACTGAGTAATTTATAAAGAACAAAAATTTATTTCTCACAGTTCTGGAGGCTGGGAAGTCCAAGATCAAGGCACCAGTAGATTCAGTGTCTAGTGAAGGTCTTTTCCTTATAGATGGTGCTGTCAATGCGTCCTCACATGGCGAAAGGGTGGGAAAGGGTAAAGGGAAGGAACACTGTGTCCTTACATGGCAGAAGAGTGGAGGAGCAAAAAAGGGCCTAAGCAAGTCCCTCCAGCCTTTGATAAGGTACTAATCCATTCATGAACCCTCATAACTTAATCACTTCCAAAAAGACCCCACTTGTTAACACCACCATAAGAGGGGCTAAAGTTTCAACACATGAATTTGGGGGGACACATTCAGACCATAGCACAACCCCTTCACTTTATCTTTAACGTAACTCTTCAAAAGGACAAATCAGATCCTGTCAATCCCATGCTTACGATACTTCGACTTCTTCCTGCTCTTTCTTAGGACAAAATTCAAACTCCCTAGCTTAGCCCATAGGTCCTATGTGGTCTGATTGTTTGGCCTTCCCTCACTCCTATCCCCCTCCCAGCTCAGCTGTGCAGGCTTTGCTCCATCTTGCACACACAGCTCTGCCCTGCCTTGAGCCTTTAATTTGCTCCTTTCTAAATGGGAGTCTCTTTCTCCACCTCTTCCACGGGCAGCTCATACTCAGCCCTCAAGCCTCAAATCAGATGTCACCTTCCTTCAGGAAGCCTCTCCTCACCAGCCTACCTGAAGTGCCCCCTACCGTGCCAGCGTTCCGTAGCTCACCAGTCTCTTTCTATCATAATACTTATCAAAATATGACATTATCATTCTTATTTAACGTCTTTCTCCTGAATGTAAAGGCATTGGGAGAAAGAGAACTCGTCTCTCTTGTTCACAGCAACATCCTTGGTTCCTAGCACAACAGGCACAATACCTGATCCTTTGTAGGTGATTGAAAATATTTTCTAACTTAATCAATAGGTGAATGGCAAGCACATGGATATACCAGCCCCATTCTAGATTTTTGTAATGACATATGGTCCTAAGGATACGTAAAGCCCATTGCGTGTACAGAATAGATTAAATTAGATAGAGTATAAAATCACTGCTTTCAAAATGCTAGTTTAAAAAGCCAAGTACTATCTATGTTCCCCCATAGCATTTATGACACCTATTAACACAATAGCACTAACGCACAGGGCTGACCTGTCTACCACACTCACACTGTACTTACCTGCTCGTAGGGCCACTCCAATACCCTAAATTACAAGACGCATCAGGAAAGAGATTGCATCTTGTTCAACTCTGTTTCCCCCAGAATCCCTCACACATAACAAATATACATTAAATATTTAATTAATCCCCACCTCCACGAGAATTCAGACACACTGTCATTTGAAGTCCTTCTCTAAATTGGCCTCACTCACTATTCTGCCATAAGAAAGAGAAAAAGACAGAGCCATTAATTGATGGACCCTCTTAAACATAAGAAACTATTCTATTGCCTTGGTGTTCTAGTCCACGTGACTGATTCATCTCCTAGATCTCTGAGAGAGTAGAGTAGTACTATCAATTCATTCATTCACTCATTCTTCATTCAACAAATGCTATTGAACACCTACCTGTACACTATGTTCTAGGCAGTAAGCCAAGTGTTGGCTATACAGTGATAAACAAGGCAGATTAGCCCTCTGAGAGCTTACAGCCTACTAGAGAAGAAAGACCATAAACAAGTATAAACAAACTAACAAAAAGCCACAATTCAAATTACAAAGTGTTTTATGAAAATCTGAGTAGAGCTAATGATAAAGAATAGGATGTATAGGGGTAAGGCGGCCAGGAAATGAGAAGAGGTGGCGTTTAAAAAGGAGACCTTAAAGATGAGAAGGAACAATTCATGCATAAATCTGAGCAAAGTGTTCTATGTAGAGGGAACAGCACGTGTGGCAACCCTGAGCTGGGAAGACAGTGGGTGCACTGAGAGACTTTAAGAGGCCCCTGGGTCTAGGAGCATGCTTAGAGAGGAGAGGAAGGACGGCAATGCAAAGGGAAACAGAGCCTGGATCATAGAGAACCTTGTAGGTTGTAGTAATAACTTTCTATTGTATTCATAGTGCAACGGAAATCTGTTGAAAGGGTTTAAACAAAGGCATTGACAGGCTGTACTCTCATTTTAAAAGATTATTCGGGCTGATATGTGGAGAATAGATTGGTAATGGGGTTTTACAACGGTCTCTCAGCCACATGCTAACATTATATTTTGCCTGACAAAACTTTCTTTAACTAATGAGACCTCTTCCAATACGCTCAGAAAACTCCACCTGCATGCCTCACTTACCTGTGTATCTGATCACACTGCCGTGCTCATCCTAGTCACTTACCTGGGTATCTGATCACCCCGCCAAGCTCAGCATACCTTCTGAGTGCTCAGGGCCATTGATGCTGGGGATACTGGTGATCCCCTTGTGTTTTGACGCTGGATCTACAATGGGTTTCCTCATAAAGGACTTCATTCTTCTGAGAGGGGATCATTCCTTTTCTGCTTGGTTGCTTCATGTTTATTTATTTGTCTACATGGGTTCGAATTTTATAACTATAAGATCATACTTTTAAAGGCAGAAGCTTCAGGCACTATGACTCCTCCCTTCCACTGTAGCACTCGGTCAGCTCTCCCAATCACTACGAACAAAGGTGACGTGGGGATCACACTTCTGCACACATGGACACACACACATATACACAAGGGCGATGGATGAAGGGAAGCAGGATTTTTGTTGTTTTGCTTTCCTTTTTTCAAGGGCAAAACTAGAATAAAACCTTGAAGGTCATGCAGCAACTCGATGGCTGAGATCACCACTCTACAATAGCTCCTTCCATCTGCTTTAGAAGCTATTTAAAGGACTCAATTCTCTTAATGTCCATCCTTCCTTCAGTTCAGAAAATCCCAGTGCATAAAAAACATATTCATCCCCTGTGCCCTAAATAATATACTAGGTAGCCTGAACTGATGTGTCAACTATGATGACAAATGCATTACTAAGGAGGACCCTAAGCTGCAAGATAACACAGCTAAAGGAGGAATACTTCTCTGTACTGGAGGTTAAGTTTCAGAGTTTATAAGCAAATGTGTCACTAGCTGGTAAATTCAAAATACAATCTGGTTAATCTGTACCCCTCATAGCCTTATTTATGCAACAAATATGCATCTACTACTACAATATAGATAATAATTGTTATAGGAGTTGTTTTACATCGAGCAATTGTGTTTTTATGCACATAATTCTTCTAATACAACATTACAATGAAGCCTCTATTATAATCCCCATTTTACAAATGAGAAAAACTGAGCTCAAACAGGTTAAGCAATTTGCCGAGGTCTCATTTGGAATAAGTGACAGACCTAGGATTCAAATCTAGGTCTGTTCAATCCCAGGTCGAAACTCTTAATCCTGTGTAATGCTGCTTATTGTCTGCAAGAAGTTTACAGTAGGAGAGATAATAATGAAATCTATTAATATTCACCATGGAAGCTGTTATATATAGTGGAGAAGCGTGAGCGCTCAGAAAAGAGACTCCCTGGGTAGGAGAAGAGTTGCAGGAGCAAGTCAAGTTTGAGGTGAATCCTGTGCTGCCAGTATTACATAGAGGTTAAAATATCTTTCCTGGAGACATACTGTCTCTAGGTTTCAATCTAGTAATCTGCCTCTGTCTTCTTGAACAAATTATTTAATATTTCAGTGTTTCAATGTTCTCATCTATTAAATGGGGATGATGACAATATGTACTTCATCAGATCATTATGAAGATTGAATGAGTTAAGTCATGTCATGTGCTTAGAACAGTGCTTAACATAGAGTAAACACACAATAAATGTCACTAATTCTTACTTTTAGCGAAGAATATGTAGCAGGTTATCGGGGTGGATCAGGTAGTGGGGGAAATGGCATTCTAGGTGAAGGAACATTTACAAAAACCTGAAAGCAAAAGAGTGTGACAGAGTCAAAGAATTTTGAGATATTCTGCGGGTTGGAGTTTTAGGGTTTCCATATGTAGAAGAAGGAGGTATCATTACGTGACAGGAGAGGGAGGTAGCACATTGACATTAAAATGATCTTGTATGCAATCTTTGAATTAGAGAAGAATTTGTACTTGGTGTTCTCATCAATAAAATGGCAGAATTTGACAAGAGATAATATAACCTCTTGTAGCTCTAATAATTACCAAAGTCTACCATTCCTATCTTCTCATTTGTAAAGTTCTTGTGGGATTTATTCTTGGGTCTTTTTTAACCTAACTGGCAACTTGGCATTGTTATTGTAGAATCCTTAATCAGTTGAGGTAAATAGCTGACTTATTAATACATTTAATGTCACCAAGTTTTTAGTAGTGATCACATCCCTATAAATGGACAAACCTGAAATTTTGGTGACTGTTGTATTTTGGTCAAATAGCTGGTAATTAAACTTTTTCTCACTGAAATATTGTCAATCTTGTCATGGCATCTTTTTTCTTTTAAACAAGTCTGTGAAAAAAATGTGTTCTTCACAAATAATAATAAAGAGAAACACTAGGGACATAAAATACTAACATTAGTTAATGCTAAACAGTAATGTTTACCTAACAAATATGTGCAGTATGCTTGACATTTCCCCTGGTATCAATTTGTTTTATTTAGGTTTTTTTTTTTCACTTATGGCAGCACAAGTGCATTTAAATAGTAAATTTGCTTTATACCAAAAATGTTCACATTCATCATAAAATCATATACATCTTGTTTTAATACCTTGTTGACACATTTATTAGAGATGGAACCCACACCCCATATCCACCCAAAGGCCTGCTCTTAGGGAAATCATTTGTTTCCAGCCAGTCTGATCACTGCAAAAATAGGAATTGCCATTGTGCCTTAGGTACTTCATTACATTGTTTACAAAGTGCTGCAGTGGAACATGGTAATACCATTCATCAGCATGCAGTCAGCAATGAAGGTGGCAGAGGGAAGTGGGGTCTATGACAATGCATTGGCACGGACCATTTAAACTGGCGGACTCTAGAGCTTGAACTTGGCGATAGTTTTTGAAACTAATTTATTTGTTATTTGTGGGAAAGGGTTACTACTTTGAAACACATTTGAAAAATTTCCAATTTCAGGACACTGAAGAGTCAAGAATGCAACTAGCATTCTTGTGTGATTTCCTCCCAGCACCCCCTTCCCCCATCCACATATCTGATAAGATGTCATTTCGTTCTGTGCCATGGTTACATTTTTTTATTCATTCCCTATTTCTGTTTTTAAAATTGAATCCTCTCCAAATTCTTTTCCATTTTTAAACACCACCTGCTCTTCTTTCTAAAGTACCTCCAACACAGGTTCACATTTCTTGAGAGTCCCATTAGATCTGGAAGTGATGCATACATGCTATTTGTTGCTTAGCATTAAAGGCTAGAGTATGTACATGCTCTTTATTCAAATATATTAGTATTATGTAGGCAAGGCAAAATGCCATGGACATCTATAAATTCAATGCAGTTTTAGTCCAAAGCACAATAGGATTTTTCACACACCTTGACAAACTGATTCTTAACTCCATATGGGAGAACAAAGCTCTAAGAGTAGCCAAACATGTTTTTAAAAAGAACAAGGAACAAAGAGGTCTTGATCCACTAGAAATGAAGATTTTTATATAAAGCCATGGTAATTAATACGATGTGGTTATGGAATAGAAGAAGACAAACTGATCAATGGAACGGAATAAGAATCCCAGAAACAGAAGTATACATATAGGTGAATTTGTCAAATGACAAAAGAGGCATTGAAAATATGTTATCAACAAACTATTCAAATAAGCAATAATAATAAAAATAAAATTGAAGTCAACCAAACAATATACACATCTATAAATTCCAAAAAGATTAAAACTTCCATATAAGAAACAAAAATAGAAAATGTTTGTGGTCTTAGAATGTCAAACAATTAGGAGTTACAAAAAAGAACGGATGAGTTAATTTGGCCAGATGAAACTTAAGACCTTTCTATAGTAACCAAATGATAAACAAAGTTTAAGGACAAGCCACCTACTGGGAGAAAACATTTGAAACATATATCACACGGAATTAAAATAAAAAAAAAATTTTTAAACTCTTATATGTGATGCAAAAACAACCAAATTAGTAAAATGAGCAAAGGATTTGAAAAAATACCAGAAGAGGAAACTTGAATTTCCAATTAACGTAATCCCATGAAAGGAAATTCATACACATTAGTGTTATTAAAACACTATTTTTTACCAATCTAACTGGACCAAAAAAAAAATATTAAGTCTGTAACACTTAAGTGTTGAGGAGGATTTAGGTAATTCTTATACATTACTGATGGTATACAGTGTTAGGACCAATTGTAAAATCATTTTGGCAGTACCTTATAATACAGAAAATATACAAAATTTACAACCCATAAATTCAACTCCTAGTTAGATAGTCTAACCACCACAACAAGAACAAAAACAACATAAACAACACAAACAAAACTCTCGTAAGATACAACTTAGAATATTTTTGCAGAATAATTTGTAACAGCAAAAACTTCATAAATACCCAAATAAATAGCATAAAGGAAATGGATGAATTTTGATATAATCTTCAAAAGCAGCAAAAATGAAATACACACACAGTGCCAGACAGAATAATAGAACAACAGATAAGTAACATGAATAGATCTCAAAAATACATTTAGTTTGTTTTCTTTTAAAAAGCAAGTCATAGAACAACATGTATAGGATGATAGTACTGCATGATTTTTTCAAACACATGGAAAATAACATATCATATAGAGGTAGTTGCATATATAGTAGAAGTATAAAAAATACACAAAAAATTTATAAATGCGATTACCATTGAGGAGGAAAAGAGAGAAAAAGCCACAATGATTTATTTCTTTAAAAAACAGCATGAAGTAAATAAGAGCAAATGTTATTTTATTCAAAGGTGTGTAAAATGTCTGCCATGGAAAATAAAGCTGAGGAGAGAAAGTATGTAACATCTCTGCTTCTTACCCACTCAAGGAGTTAATGTCATATCTCATTTCTCACTTGTTTTACCTTCCTGAACTAGAACTATGGTTATTTTTCACATTAATACTCCAATAAATTTTACTTTAAAAAACTTAAAATATCTGCCCTTTAAGAAACAACTGACTTCTGAGCTTACACAGACAAAAATCTAATGGGCAAGGTTTAGGTGTTCCTGAAGTGCTAGCATTTTATTAGAAACACAGACAGAAATAAGGAAGGGCTCTCACTCTGAACTACCTTCCCCTGCTAGTCAGCTATAGAGCTATGATATTCTACCAGCAATTATTTCCTTGGGTAACAGTACTGTTACTTCTAATCACCCTTGTCTCTGTCTTCTCATTGCCTACTTTCCTACCACCAAGGGGTAGCTGTACCTATTAATATTTTCATATACATGAGATTTTTAAAACACCTTTCTAATCTAATGGGACAGCCAGGTAAGATGAAGACGGTTTTGACAGGAAGAGTAGGAGTGGGAAATATCCTGTGTCAGGGCATTTATTAACTGGGTTGGACTAGGTTTTGCTTTGTAGAGAAGAACCCTAAAACAATCCCAAACATCCAATTAGTTTAACATAAAACTGTTTCTTTCTCACTTTGTAATACGTGCAAAGCAGTCTGGTGGAGGCTCTTTTTCACCCAGGAACCCAGGTGATAGAGACTTCACCATCTTGAGCGGCTGTACTATCTGGAAGATGTAACCTTCTCAGTACCTTTGTCAGATCAAGAGCAAGTGAAAAGAGGCACACAGACTTTCCACCACCCATACTTTCTCTATTGGCCAGAAAAAGTTCCAGGGCCCATTCACCCCGGGGATCTGTCTTCCATGTGCCTGGCGGGGCAGAAAATTGAACACTGGTGACCGCTAGTAATATCTACCAAGGTGTAGACCTGGGGCACAGCAGGATGGCTAGAGAGGACACCCGGAGAGGACAGCAGTGTAAGGCTGAAAGGAGGACTGACAAGTACAGAAGGAGCAGACACCAAAGCTCCACCTAGAAGAGCCCCTTAATATATTCAAATATTTGATCGATGTACAGAAATTGGGGGAAAAAATAACTTTGGTCCAATGCTTTTAGTGTGGAACTTCACTGTAATACGTAGAAGATGTCTTGAATCAGAAATACAGAACATGCATTTTGAGGACTTTTTTTTTCCACACAATTCAAGCCAGATATCTTTCAATTTGCTGATGACTATAATTGGCAAATAGGTGCTAGGTCTTCTGTACTTTAATATGTTTATGAGAAAACACAAAAATCAAAAAAGCATAATTCATTCTCATTCTTTCACTTCTTTTCATTGGATCCAGTAAAAGAAAATAAAAACTTGTTGAAGTCCTAGAAACACTTTGTACAGACTTAAAAAAAAATGTCTTAAGAGGATTATATTGTTTATCTTCAATAATACCAGGGTTTGTGCAATTACATCTAAAATTAATCTTATTAGAATGATTCTCTTTACCAAATTCATTTGTTATAACTATAGCCTCTGTAATATATTTGATTCTCTTTTGGCTTAGCTAAATTGTAATCATCTATGCTGGCAGTTCTCTATGTGAAGTCACATTCAGGTTTTCTTAAATCCAAGGCAAATTAATGCCAAAATGTATCCGTGTTCTGTAACAAGACATGCTAAACAAATCTAACAGAGCTTGTCTGCTTCCTTTATCTTTTGTCAAAACTATTGGTAGTTGCAAAAATAACATAATCTGTCCTGAAGCACAATATTTAATTATTGACTCATAATTTTATTAAGTTCAATGCAACAACTATAATGAGTTTGTGTTCAATTCTGCATTCAGAATCAAGATCTAGGCATTAAGTCATCTTCTTGTATTCCTCTTTGTAACTAAAATCCAAAAGCACTATATCAACTTGATATGCTGTAAAACCTCAAGAAAAGTGCTGTGGTCAGCTAGATCTGTAGTTTTAATTTTGATAGCAAACATAATTTGTTAAACTTCAGGTAGGAATTTTTTTTCCTTACAGTCCACTTAGACCTACTGCATTTATTTTCAGGCATGTCTCTGATAGCAAACTCAGAAATTTCCCCCTGTCCCCTTTTCCCTTTTTTAATAAAGAAATAAAACAAAGTCAGGGAGGAATCTTTTCTCTAGAACAGGAGAAACAGGGCCTTTTAAAGGATCTTCATTATTTTATGTGGTAAATGTTCACAGCTCTCACATTTATTGGTACAGCTGTCAACATGTATATTCAGTTTGATAATAATGTTCTAGCTTAACTAGGCCTCTTGGAATTATTTATTATTATATTTCATTACTTTCTGCAAAATATTCATGCTGATTAAACCCACCCTTTCAGGCTCTCCCACACTTAGACAAATCACAGTGTGATGAAATGGTGAAATTTAAGCTAACTTGCTTTCCACAGGACCTGTTTGTCAAATCTTTAAATATAATTTAATGAAATGTCTATTGATGTAACAATGGCAAGTGGAAAAACTCATTTATAAAATCAACTAACCATACCTGAAGTACATTTGCACTCTTTGACATGACAAGAATTACTTAAACATTTTGGACTGCTTTTGTGTGGAAAGAATTGCCATGTGTGGTATTTGTGAAATATTCTGACCATTGTACTCTGCAATGAACATGGCACATCATTACTGGAAAACATTACTCCCAAGACTCGGATATCTATTAAAATACCTAGAAAAGTATCAAGTGATATAGAAATATAATACATTATTATTTTTGTGGATAATGACAGTAAGAATAGATGTTGTCCAAATTCTTGATGATTTTGTAAGGTAATAAGAGCATGTAATACAAATATGTTATCAATATTGCCATATGAAGGAATCTATAGAGTCATTTCATGCATAGAATGGAGAAGGCCTGAGAATGGAATATATATACACAAATGTATATGTGTATATATGTATGTGCACACACACAGATATATATAATTTTCAACATGGAATATGACAGTGCTAAGATTTTCTGAACTCAGTCTATAGGAAAGAAAATTGTGGAAATAAGATAAAGGGTATAGGCCCACTAAATCAAAATCTTCATGGGCAAGTTATGGGATAAGAACATCTTATTTTGAAAATAAAGACAGCCAAAAACAGGTTAGATTTGCCCATTCTGGGTGCTCCCATTCTACCTATGAATTCTGTCACTGCACTAACCACATTTTTATACTTACCTGTTAATGGGTTTGTCCTCCCTGCTTTTTATAAGTTCTTTGAAGACAAGTACCTTGTCTTTTCTATGTTTCATTTCCTTAGCACCTAGAACAGTTCCTAAGACATAGAGGAGATCAATAAATGTTAGATAGATGAATTGGAGGTAGATTCATCTATTCAACCGTGGCCAAAAAACAACTTTGGAAATTTCCTTATATATAACTGGTTTAACATTACTTTCATAGTCCTCAAAAAAAAAAAAGTGCACACACACACACACACACAAAGAAAGAATAGTGGAAAAGATGGACAGAAAAATCAGCCTTCTTTCTGCTATGGTTTGGTTGGAAATGTGTCTATTATTCAAATCAGCATATATTTGAACGCCTATGTTACTCGGTAGCATGGAGAGGACAGAAAGAAACATGTGAAATACATTCTCTGCACAAGAGGACCTTATAGTCTGTTTCAAACACATGCTAATTTGACAAAACCCACTTCAACATATCCTCAGAAATGTAAAATTTTGAGAGAACTGTTTGCCATATGAATCTAATTTTTTTCTCTTGGAAGTTTTCATGGAAAAGATATATTTTAAGTTATGCTTTGAAGTACAGCAAGATTGTGAATAAGTGAAGGAGGCCTTGGGTGAGAAAAAAGTCTACTTTTATGGGAGTAGATATGAAAAAGGGGGCATGAGAGCCTCCATAAACAAAGGTCGTGATCAGTGACAGGAGAAGCCAGGCAGGTTTTGGAGACAACAGGCTCATGTTTAAAACAATTTAGAAAGTAAGGCATTGAAAGATTGTGAAAAGGATGGAAATGATAATCAATGAATGGGTTTAGAAGTTGTTTATCCAGTAGTAGTCATTTATACTCTTGACCAGAATTTATCGAATGATAATTATGTACACAAAGAGAAAGGGGAAAGGAAAGGATCTTAAAAATAGTATTTACTGAGCTATTTTGTTCCACATTCCAGGCATTGTGTTTTGCTTATATTGTCTCAATCCTTATGACAATTCCTTTTGTAAAAGGAAACTGAAGTTCAGAGAAGTTATTTGTCCCAAAGTCACAGAGCTAGTAAGTGGGCTTGAACTCCAAGTTTTTCTGTACCTAAAACGTATGGTCTTTTCAGTTGCCCCCCGGTCATACTGTTTCCCATGGGTCCCTTCCAACTGAAACGTCCAGTGACAGGGGTCCCTTACACAAAGACCTTATAGTCTATATTTAAAAAATGATAAATAGATATACAGATATCAATAGATATCACCATTAAACAATTGAAAAACAGCACATGTAAGCAACTGCAAAAAGAAGTAGCTTTATCAAAATCTTGGAAACAAACCCTAAAATATGAAGGAATAAAAAACAAGTTATGCCACCAACACATTTATTCTACAAATCCAGAACCACGGTTTTTTAATCATTTAATCTATTTTAAATTATTTCACAATTGCCATTTTATTCATCCACAATGTTTACCCACAGATATAATTGTGTCAGACTGAGTTTGGGATGGTGTTAGAGCACATAGTTAATGATAAGCCAGCAAAAACTGTAGTTAAGAAAGCAGTCTTCCGAAAAATTTCTCCAACAGAAGCAGGATTGAGAATCAGCTTCTAACAGGTGGTATCTAGGGCCTAGCATGAGAAGAATTGGTCAATCTTAGAGTCAAGTCCAGACTCTTGAAATGGCCTTGAAGCTATTATTTATATTCACCATGGTTTTTCCATCTCCAAATTAAGATTGAAAATACCTTCTTCAGTTTCCTCTCTTCTATGATAATGCTTCAAAACTTAACCCATAAACATTAACGTACTACATGACTCTGACTCCACAGTCTCCAAAAGTAGGTAACTAGATTCAGTCCTAGTAACTAGATTCAGTCTTCAAAGAGCACTGGAAGAGGCTTGACAGATACTTCCTGTCCAGGAGCATTGTACTTTGACCTCAATGGCACTCACACTGAGGCAAGCACTGCCAGCCCTTGGTCAATGTACTACCCATGGAATATATCCAGTGCAAAGCCTGGGCCTTAGAAAGCATGGCAGCAGCATTATCTACTGAAAAGAGCCCTTTTAAAAGACATCTTAGGTGTTTGAGTAAGACATCCCATGATTTGAAAGCAAGATTCAGCACTTTACTTCTCTGTTTTCTGTGACATTAGAATAGCACAACTTCCCTTATAGGATTTTTTTTTCAACAATTAAATGAGATAAACTGTGCAAAGAGCCTATGGCAGTGCCTGACATTTAGTAGAGCCCCAAAATAATAGTTATTTCCAGTATTGTTTGATTTGCCCTATAGCACAGCGAAAAAACCAGAAGCATAAAGAGTTTAAATGTCTTTTCTACTATCACACAATGTAAAGAGCTGGACTCCAGACTCGGGTTCATAGCAGAGAAGAATCCGTGATCTTGAGAAAAATGCATTTTAAAACTTAGATTTTGGGGATCAGAGTTGCTTAGGGAAACTTCATAATTTTATAATTAACTGAAAATAGCTTTATTGTAAGTCAAGGGATCTCAACAGCAGTCCCAATATGATCTGGACATCGATGCTTCACTGCTTATACTTTACAACAAACCTTTAAATTGCAAAATTCACTGAAGTAATTAAAATTTTTAATTGGAGGAAAAAATATACAATTTGCAAAATGTATTTAATTAGTCCTTGGACCACTCTCTAGTCATACATTAATTTCCAAAACAATTGTAGAATTCATAACATGGAATTTGCTAAAAAGGGAACCATATTTTTAAATCAAAGCAGCTGTAACTATCTCATAGGGTAAATGTTTCCTAATTGAATGATAATCTTACTTCTTGGCATTTAACCTGATATCTACTTCTTTCTTAAATGTTTTCAAGCTTGTTTTTTATTAATTATACAAATCATTAGTATTAAAAGGCAATATAATAGTTTCAAGAAGTAGCTTCACAGACTATCTGCATATTTAATCAACTGCCTCTAAATTTTTAATCATTTGAGTCCAGGTTCTTGTCTTGAAGCTTAACTTGATAACAAACTACCAACTGGTAGAACTAATTGGTACAGAGTTGGTCAATAATTTATAAGGAAAAGAAAAAAATATTGGATGTTACAAAGGTATAAGACTACCAGCCAGTTATTCCTGAGATGTAACAGCAAAAACAATGCTTGGTTCTACAAATCCACGGCGCACTGGTGACATCCACTGGCCAACCCTTAGCATCGTTCTGACTCTAGATTTTTAGTGCAAGACTTGTAAAAAAGAATCAGTAGGTTGTATATATTTGTGCCAATGTTAAATTTAGTTGGATTAACCTATACATCCATTACATTTAGTGCATTATGTGTCCAACATTGAAAACCTTGAAATTAAAAAATATTTAAGAATCATTCTGTGTATTCAGAGTTAGAGTGATTCCAATAAGGCTCCTCATCATTGTGAGTTTTAGAGAAGACCAAGTGAAATATAGTGAGAACAGAAAGCATCTTCACTAGCTATATAATCAGTGAAAATTAATATTTTCATTTTATACTAATTGGAATTTGGTGAATTTCCCTGCTACTATAATTTTGACAAAAGTGAAGCATTTGGAAAAGACTAGTACTGGGCAGGAATAGTCAGGTGCACTAAGACAGTGGTTCTCAAAATTTATCATAATCATCTGGAATGCTTACTACAAATGCAGATTTCTGGGTCCCCCTACAGAGAGCTACACCAGAATCTTTGAGAGAAGTTTTTGATGCATTTGGCTCACAAACCACACTTTGAGGAACACTGCACTAAGAAGGAATCTTTTATCTCTTATCCAATCTTGGAATTTCAAACCAAATACAGAACACATACTTTTTTGGACTCCTCATTGGAGGCAACATGGGGAAAAGGTTCAACTTTATGAGTGGGACAAATTCTTCAGAGATAATGTCTTTTGTATTATGTTACTTCCCAAAATGCCAATATCAAATCAATCAAATCTTGTTTATAAAAAGAAAAAACATTTCTCCAAATTTTCCAAGCAGTGCATATAGGACAGGAATAATTTATGATTGTTTATAAATAAAAGTCAGATGCCCAGAAAAAAATGATATTAACTGGATGAAGAAGAATTAATGGTAAATATTCAAAGACAATGCATAATTTATTCTCGCTATACATATTGATGCATTAGCAGTATTGTGTTATTTGCAGAAGGTAAAACTGCAGGTGATTTTTTTTTTTTGCTAATGTTACTTAGTGTTTCTGCAATGAAGATGTGCTATTTACGTAATTTTTAAAGTCTGAATAAACATATCCTACAAGTTCTGGGGGAATTGTGGTTGTGCAGAGAGCACTCAGTGGTGCATTCAGCAGTCTTGCTAATATTTAACCAATTGTCATCATTGTCATTATCATTATCACCATCATCCTATCTGAATCTACCTAAGCTTTCAATCAACCAGAAGCTTCATGGATGATTTGAGTTACTGCACAAAGAGTTTGGGTATTTACTTGGGAGCTACAATTTAATAACTTTAAGTTAATAACTGTGACATGGAGTAAAGGACAATTTTGAAAAGCACCAAGAAGGCAAGAAACACAATGGCAAGAACGCACAAAAGATAAGCTATTTTCTGAGAAACCAAGGAAACAGTATTACAGGGATGGGGTTATAAAATGGTAAGAGCAGGAGAGACAGCATCTAGAACTCGGGGAAGGGGGAACTATTATTTTCCATTTCCTGGGGGGACTGAAAATTAACCAGATAGATTGCAATTCCAAGTAAGTTATTTCCTTTTACTGTAGTGAAATGTTACAATATTTCACTGTCTGGCAACAAGAAAGTAATGTCTTTTCAGAAAATATGCTCAAACAACCTTCAGACTCCCAAGGACCGGTGTTGGATTCATGTACATCCAGAATAATGCCATTGGAAGAAGACTGGGGAGTTTGATGCTGAAGCCACTTTGTGATCTTTACCAGTCCTTCAGGATGAAAAGCTGGGAGCTAGCCTAGCCTCAGAAGATAAAAACAGGTCTCTTTTATTGAAAATTCTCTAGTTCCTTTGAGCTACAAAGATCACAGCCTAGAGAGAGAGCCTAAATTTAGACTTCTCTTCTTTCCTTAAGGAATAGGCAGACATCTGCCAAGATGCGTGTTCATTGTCCATTGAGAATTAATGGGAAATAATGAATCCACATGTTTTGACAGAAGTAACATGCTCAGATTGAAATACTAGATTGGATAGACAAGACACCCAATAATCCAAATGTGTATTTCACTAGAAAAGAATGCCAGTTCACATTAAGAAATGACAAACAAATGAAGTCAAATGTAGGAAAACAGTGAGTATAAAATGACTTAAATACTTCTTCCGTCTGTCTTTTTAAATTTCAGATGTCTCTTTTTTTCCTAAAAATAAAAATAGATTTATTTTTTTCCTGATTATAAAAAGTATTCCCATTCATAAAAAGCTACACAGAAAAAAGATAAAGCAAAGTATAAACTCACCTCAACACCCCACTAATATTATAGGGAGAGCAGAATCAACTACTTCTATCATTGTGTGAACATACTTCTAGCATGTGTGCACATACACAGAGATATACACGTTTTCTCAAAAACTATGGAGATTTTTCCAAATCAGTGTATACATATATATGATCATCCATTAGGACCAATCCCCTATTGATAAGTATTAGTTTTTTCTAATTCTTCACTATTATAAATGATGCTGCAGGAAACATCTATTCTTGCCCATTTCCAACCTATTATCCACAAAACTTCAAGGTGATATTGTCCAAATATAAATCCTATTTTATCTTTTTTTGTTTCTTTGTGTAAAAGCCATCAGTGGCTTTCCATTACCCTTAGGATAAAACCCAAACTCCTTTCCATGTCCTAAAAGGGCCTGTATGGTTTGAATGTCACCCATATCTTCACTATCGTCTATACCAGTCCCTCTGTACCCACCAGGCCCAATCATTCTGGTCTTCCTTGTGTTCCTCAAATACATCCTGTTACTTTTTGTCTTATGGCCTTTGCACATGCTCTTTCCACTGCTTAGAAAGCTTTTCATCCCCATTGCTCAGAGATGGCTACACCCTTTTAACTGTGTCTCCCCTTAAATGGCACCTCCACAGAGAGGTCTTCTCTGGACATCTTGTCTAATATACATTCCCCATTCTCTTATTTTTGTTAGTACTTCCTTACAAGTAATTTTTAACTATTTTAAAATTTGTTTTCCTGGTTATGTTCCATATCCTTTGCCAGAATATAAGGCCCATAAGATCAATGATGGTGTCTTGCAGATACATTAATTTTTTCACAGTCAAACACACAGTGGGCACTAGCAAAATATCTGCTGAATGAATGAATAAGAGAACAAATGGATAAATGAGTTGAATAACTGAATACATCTTGATGCACTATGTGACTACTTTTTTCTTAGAATAAATTTCTAGAAATAGAAATTTCTATTTCTGGCTAATGGAGAATTTACATTACCTATTTTATGTAAATATTGCTTCACTGTTCTCCCCAAAGTATGTTGCACTTGAAATTCTCACAAATAACATTATGGGAATGTTCACTTTTCCCCCTACATCCTTGACAACACTTGGTCAAGGCAAAATAGCTGATCAAAATTTAAATTTTAGTTACTGAATACTAATGAGGCTGAACGTCTTTTTATAGGTTTACTGGCTATAATTATTTGTTTTAAAATTACCAGTTCATTTCTTGCCTTCTTTCTACTGCAGTGCTACTAGCTTACTGATTTGTAAGGTATTTGCGTAACAAAATTATTAATCTTATTTCTTGTTAATAACGGGGTTACAAATATTTCATCCAATTTTTCTTTTGTCATTAAGCCATATTCATGGTGGTATTCTTTTTTGTATACATTTCAATTTTGTGTGTTTCAATGCTTATTTTATTTCTAGCTTTTATATTATGATTAAATACAACCACAATTTTACAAAAATATGCACCCATAATTTTCCTGATTCTTTATGACTTCATCTTCTATGGTTATGTCTTTGAACTATGGCATAAAGTGTAGGGAGCTATGAAATGCTAGTTGTCCCATCAAAACTTAAAAATCAAGTGTTTCCTTATTGATTTCTAATTCCATGCAAATTCTTGGTTCTTTTTCTGGTTTCTCTTTTTTTTTCCATTTTAAAGAGATATGAATTTGCTCAATGATGCTTGAATGCAACAAAGTTCACCTTTATAGCAATCCAAAGACACGGTCCCAGACAGTGAGGGCTGCAACTTGATCTTCCACTTTGGCAACCAGCACCATTTGATCCTCTCACTAAAACTGATGTCAGATGGGTCTTCTGCCATCAGGTCACCCTTAGTGCTCTGGGCAGTCTACTTCTGACTACAAATTCTGCCACAGAATTCCTTGTCTCTGTCCTCAATCTAGTCTTCTTGGCATCTTCCAATCATCTGCTCAACCACATGGCTGTGTACAAGAGGGACACAGATTTCTGATCTCCAAGGAAAGTCCCAAACAACCATCTGTGTCTCAATTTCAGCTGAACTATATTTCTCGCTCCTTTCGTTAGGCCACTTCCATTTCTTGCCAGATGGTAATACCTTTTCTCCTCTTTGGACAATCTAGCCTTCCATGCCCTTCAATTATCCTAAATGACAAGATTTTACCACCTCTTTTGAGGCTGGTAGGAGACAAATGTGTAAGGGGAGCTCAGATGTTTACAATCACAATGTTGGTCTCTGCTTCCTGAAGTCAAGGCAGGAAAAGAAGGAGGTTTTTTCTTCTCTGGAGAGTCCTCAGCTATAACAACAAAAATAAGTCTGGTCACTCAATTAAACAATGATCACATCAGTCTCCCTACTTAAAGTCATTTTAATCACTCTTGTTTCATAATACCTTTAACATCTGTTGTAGTTACACCCCCATCATTTTCTAAGTGTTCTTGGCTGTTCTTGTATGTTTATTCTTCTAGACAAAGTTGGCATCATTACATCAAGAGGAAAAAATCCACTAGAAATTTAATACAGGCTGTATTGAATGTATAGCTTTAGTGAGTATTGAGACTCCAGCAATTTTTAAAAGAAGAATGAGAGAGATATTGTGCCATTGGCCCAGGAAGACATAATGGGAATTCTCAAATGGTTTCTACAAAATACAATGTGAAAGAAATTTTTAAATGAGTTTTGTTTAGTTCAATATAAATTTTCAATGAAGGGAAATAAAGCAAGGAGGGAGAAAAACCAAAATCATCATCACGAAGAGTAGGTGAATGACTACAGGGTACAGTTGCTCCCCTTACCTGTGGTGGCTACGTATCCCAGTGGATACCTGAAACTATGGAGAGTACTGAACCCTACATACACTATGTTTTTTCCATACATACATACCTATGGTCAAGTTTAATTTATAAATGATTCACAGTAAGAGCTTAACAATAATAAATAAAACATAACAGTTATAACAATATACTGTAATAAAGTTATGTGACTGTGGTCTCTCTCTTTCTCTCTCCCCCAAAATATCCTATTGTACCATATTCACCCTTTTTCTTGTGATGATATAAGGTGATAAAATGCCCACGCAATGAGATGAAGTGAGGTGAATCACATAGGCATTGTGGCATAAATGAAAAATTCCAGAAAATAATTCCTAAGTTTTAAATGGCATACTGTTCTGAGTAGCATGATGCAATCTCGTGCCATCCTGCTCCATCCCACCTGTGACGTGAATCATCCCTTTCTCCAGCATATCCACACTGTACATGCACTACACACTCATTAGTTGTTAATAGCTGTCTATTAACAACTGTCATGGAATCGCAGTGTTTGTGTTTAAGTAACTCTTACTTTATTTAATAATGGCTCCAAAGTATAAGATTGTGATGTAATATTTTTGGACCACTGTTGACCATGGGTAACTGAAACCATGAAAAGCAAAACCACGGATAAGAGGGGACTACTATATATTTGAATTCTGATTCTAATTCTAATACACAGCATGGATATATATTTCTTCCTTTTTGTTAAGCTTCCAATCCACATTTCCAAAAGCCTAGAGTCATTTCTTCGTGTATTGATTCATTTAACAAATCTCTGTTAAGCACTTAATATCAACTTTAGGCACCTTGCTAAATTCTGAGGCTACAACCATGGACAAGATACTCTCTCCTTGACAGGAGCTTATTAGGGAACACAAAAATTAGCAAATAATTCAATAGAATGTGATGAGTATTAGAACAGAAAAGTTGAAACAATATATTGTAGGACAGCCCCATCTACTCTGTAGTCAAGGAAATTGTCTCAAAGAAAGTGGTGTGTTGCATGAGCTTTAAAAGGGGAAAAGAGTTAATAGAATTAAAAAGAATGGTATGTTTGAGATAAAAGGAACAGTATGTGCTAAGCCCCAAAGTTAAAGAGAATCCTAGGAAATAGACTGGCTGGAAAATAGAATGCACAGGAGAGTGGTTAAAGATGATGCTGGAAACACAAAGGCCAAAACATGAAAACCTCATGGAAGTGTCAGGAAGAATAGATTTTATCTAAAGGCAATGGGAAGGCATTGAAGCTTTTAGGTAGGAGAGTACCATGATCAAATGAGTATTTGGAGAGATCACCCTGTCTTAAAGTGGAGATGGAAGGTAGATGTGGAGAAAGACCAGAGCAAGAAAGACCATTCAAGAGTCTTCTGTAGTAGTTTAGGAAAGAAAGTGGCCCAGATTTGTGTAATGGCAATGGAGATGAAGAGCAGCACGCAGATATAACAATGATTTCTATAGCACTTGGTGTTCTTTGAAGGGTGATAGTCTATTGATATCTTCTAAGTTTCTGTTTGGAAAACTGAATGGTAGCATTATGCTTACTGAAGTTCTGAAGATCAGGTTTTAAAGGGAAGATAAAGAGATCTGTGGAAATATGGAGTTTGATGTAACTATAAGAGGTACAAATGAAGATTTTGAAAGATAGCTGAATACATGGATCTCAAGTTCAAGAAGGAAGCAGGAGTTTAAAAGTCACTTAGTAGATGAAGCCAAAGATAAAGGAAAGAGTCTACAGAGGTGGAGCAAATTAAGAAGAGAATGGAATTAAGCCTAGGACCTAGGTACACGTAGCAACATTTAATGGATGAGTAGAGGAAGTTGAGTCTGTAAAGACCAGGAAGAGGTACCCAGAAGGATAAGAGGAATATAAGCATTGTTTTGACAAGGAAATAGAGTAGTTCAAGGAGGGAGTGATCAACAGCAGAAAAGTCTGAAGTTTCTTTATATGTAGCCTCACAGTTTAAGTGAGCTTGAGGAGACAGCAGAGATTTTAAGTAGTGGGAAGTGAAGAAATGGTGATGTGCAAAAAAGTAGATTATGAATGAGAAGGGCAGGGAGTGAGGTGGAGTTTTTGCTAAGGCAACCAAAGGGTGATTTTTTAAATAAGTTATTATTATAAAAAGCACAACATACATGTCAGCTGAGGGCAGCCTGCTTTTGGTTTTTGTAAAAAAAAATTATGTCCACTTGGAAGGCCAATGGTGTCCAATTCGGAATTTCTGACACGTGGTCCTGTAGTTTGGATTTCCTACATCTGCTGAACTTTTAGTTGCTTGTGTTCCACCGTGACATGCCACCTAAACCTCGGTGTGGAGCATAGCCCTTTCCCTGCACTTTCTGGGACACCACTCCTCCAAGTCATTTGTATGTGCAGGGACTTTATCAGGATTGGGAAGATGGAGAGTGGTTAGATTGTAGAAAACATCATTTTAAAATGTGTGCTCAGTATCCAAGTTCTTAAGAGTCTTTTTGCCACCTGATCTCCTTACTTCTTGATGGCCATCTTTTTCCTCAGGTTTCAGCCTTCCACCTCCTTAGTAGACCCTTGTTTATTCTCTAAATGCTTCCTTCTTCAATTCCGTGCTTTAATTCTTAACTTTCTGTGCAAAATAAAGTTCTCTGTATTTAACTATTTCCTTTAGCATCAAGCCTTAAGGACTCACCTTACTATGTAAAAAGGTTCTGAATAGAGATAATTCTTCCTCTAAGAATTCTGATCAGTTAAAATTATCAATTTTTAACTGCTGTAAATATCAGTGCTTCTATTCTTTCTGGCCTAGACCTACTAATCATTTTTTACTCTTCCCTTTGCTTACCCCTCATCCTTCTCAGCCAATTGCTTATATCACTCATTATTCACCCTCCACAAAATCCCTTTGTCATGCCCATGGTTCTAGAACATGCTAGATTATTGCTAAGACTATTGCAGTAACTCTTTGCTAGGTCATCCTCCTTTGGTTCCTTTTTCCATACTTAGCCATCTTATTCACAGTTGCCCTCGTAACTCCACACATCACCAGGTTACTTCTACCTTCTAGATAGAATTAGAATGAATTTCTAATGTGGATGGCAGAGATAAAAAGATGAATAAAGCCCATCCACAATCTCAACCAGGTAAATTTTAATGGGGCACACTATTTAAGTACCTGGCTATGCTGTCCTTTAACAAAAATATAACTGCTTTGCCTAGCATTGAAGCTGTCCCTAATGCAGCAGGAGCTTGCCTTTCCAGTCCCATTTGCCACAACTTTCTGTTATAATGTTCTGTATACTCCAGTTACAAGGAAGCTCTCATTTGCTGAAAAACTCTTAAATTCAATCTGTGCCCTTTCCATGCTGCCTGGCATTGCCCCTGTCCCTTGATGAAACTGTACAGTCCTTTCTCCAAGGCTTTGTAAATTGAACTCCTACAAGCCTTCCAGAAACCCATTTTATTCCTCCCAACTTTCAACAAGTGTAACCAATGTCTCTCTCCCATTATATTTATAGTATAACACTTACCCAGCCTGCCTTCTAGGATAGATACTTGTATATCTATACCCTATTATTCAATTTTGCATCTCTAAAAGTGCCTTTCACCTAATAGGCACTCAATACATGCTGGAGTGAACTTAACAAGCACACAAGACAAGAACATCATTTTCAGCTCTTAATCAGATTGCTAACAATAAAAGAGTTTCTAAGAGGAGCAGGATCCACTGAGTGTATAATCAGCCAGAGAAGGGACACATTCACTCAGCAAAAGCTTATTAATATCTCAGAGATGCGCCAATCACCTGAGAAGAGTTTTTTTTACCTTCCCCCACCAGCTATGCATTACCCCATGTCCCATGCTGCCAGGCAGTGACTTGGAAGCAGGTTTCCAACTGTCTATATTTCCCATTGCATCAATCTCTGTAATTTGGGGGAAGGGGACTAGATAAATGTGAGAATCCCAAATAACATGTTATCTTTTTAATCAGCTGATGAATGAAAAGCATGAGAGTCTGTGTCATATGGCACAGGTGGGCACAGTATGGTTGTCCACACAGTCCCTACAGTTGGACTGGGCAGCACCCCATTGCAGCATCCATGGCTACTCCCATAAAAGCATCCTTATAGGAAGGACTGAAACAAGGGCAGAGGAAAGTATGTAATGTACAGTGTATTGTTCCTGGCAGGAAGAACAAGAGCTAGCAATGCGAAGGCACTCGGTAAAAGGGCAATGTTCCCGGGAGGTAGAGGACCTAAATGAACAATCTCTAATGTAATGCAAATGCATATCCTAAAGTCTGGTAAAGTGATGCTTCCAGATTTGTTCCTTCTGCTTAAGGTTGCTTTGAGTATTTGGGCTCTTTTCTGGTTCCAAATGAAGCGTAGAATTATTTTATCTATATCTGCAAAAAATGACGTTGATATTTTGATGGGGATTTCATTGAATCTGTAAATCACTTTGGGTGGTATGGACATTTTACAATGTTGATTCTGCAAATCCAAGAGCATGATATGTTTTTCCATTTGTTTACATCATCTGTAATTTCCTTCCTCAGTGATTCATAGTTCTCTTTGTAGAGATCTTCAGCTCCTTGGTTAAATATTTCCTAGGTATTTTATTTTTTTTGTAGTTATTGTGAAAGGTATTAAGTGTTTGATTTGATTCTCAGCTTGACTGCTGTTGGTGTGTAGGAATGCTACTGGTTTGTGTACATTGATTTTGTAGCCTGAGACTTTGCTGAATTTTTTTTTATCAATTCCAAAAGTCTCTTGGTGAAAGCTTTGGAGTTTTCTAGATATAGGATTATATCATCAGCAAAGAGGTATAGTTTGACCTCTTCTTTCCCCATTTGGATACCCATTAATTTCCTTCTCTTGCCTGATTGCTCTGGCTAGGATTTCCAGTACTATGTTGAATAGAAGTGGTGACAGTGGGCATCCTTGTCTTGTTCCAGTTCTGAGTAGTAATGCTTTCAACTTTTCCCCTTCAGTATGATGTTGGCTGTGGGTTTGTCATACATGGCTTTTATAATTTTAAGATATGTTCCATCTGTGCCTATTTTGTTAAGAGTTTTTATCATAACATGGTGCTGAATTTTGTTGAATGCTTTTTCTGCAACTATTGAGATGATCACACGATCTTTGGTTTTGCTCCTGTTTATGTGGTGAATCACATTTATGGGTTTACATATGTTGAACCATCTTTGCATCCCTGGGAGGAAGCCCACTTGGTCATGGTGGATTATTTTTTTTGATGTGGTGCTGATTTCAGTTTGCTAGAGTTTTATTGAGGATTTTTGCATCTATGTTCATAAGGGATATTTGTCTATAGTTTTCTTTTTTTGTTGTGTCCTTTCCTGGCTTTGGTATCAAAGTAATACTGGCTTCATAGAATGAGTTGGGGAGGATTCCTTCTTTCTCGATGTTATGAAATAATTTCTGCAGTATGGGTACCAATTATTCTTTGTTGGTCTGATAAAATTCGGCTGTGAAACAATCTGGTCCAGGACTATTTTGTTGGAAGATTTTTTATTGTTGCTTCAATTTTGTTGCTTGTAATTGGTCTGTTCAGGAGTTCTATTTCTTCTTAATTGAGCCTTGGGAGGTTGTGTGTTTACAGGAATTTTTCTATTTCCTCAACGTTTTTGAGTTTATGGGCTTGGAGATTTTTTATAATATTCACAGATGATATTTTGTATTTCTGTGGTATCAGTTATAATAGCTCCTTTTTCATTTCTGATTGAGCTTATTTGGGTCCTTTCTTTTCTATTTCTTGTTAATCTAGAAAGAGGTCTATCAAGACTTTAAACTATACTACAAGGCTATAGTAACCAAAACAGATGGTACTAGCACAAAAATAGAGACATAGTCCAATGGAACAGAACAGAGAACCCAGATATAAAACTATCCACATATTGCCATCTGATCTTTGATAAAGTAGACAGCAATATACACTGGGGAAAAGAATCCTTATTCAATACGTGGTGCTGGGAAAATTGGATAGCCACATGTAGAAGATTGAAACAGGATCCATATCTCTCACCACTCACAAAAATGAATTCAAGATGGATACCAGACTTAAATCTAAGACATGAAACCATAAGAATTGTAGAAGAAAATGTTGGAAAAACTTTTCTAGATATCAGCCTAGGCAAATAATTTATGAATAAGACCCCAAGGGCAATCACAGCAACAGCAAAAATAAATAAATGGGACTTGGTTAAATTAAAAAGCTTCTGCACAGCCAAGGAAACAATCAACAGAGCAAATAGACAACCTACAGAAAGGGAGAAAATATTTGCATGCTATACATCCAATAAAGGGCTAATAACCAGAATCTACAAACAACTCAAGCAAATCAGCAAGAAAATATCACTAAAAAGTGGGGAAAAGACATGAACAGAAGTTTTCAAAAGAAGATAGACTAATGGCTTATAAACATACGAAAAAATGCTCAACATCACTAATCATCAGAGAAATGCAAATCAAAACCACAATGAGCTATCACCTAACCCCAGTGAGAATGACTTTATTTAAAAAGTCCCCAAACAACAGATGCTTGTGTGGATGCAGAGAGAAAGGGACACTTATACACTGTTGGTCGGACTGCAAACTAGTGCAAACTCTATGGAAAATAGTATGGAGATTCCTCAAAGAACTAAAATTAGGCCTACCTTTTGATCCAGCAATCCCACTACTAGGTATTTACCCAAAGGAAAAAAAA
The DNA here is from genome assembly GCA_023783475.1 of Daubentonia madagascariensis. Lineage (NCBI taxonomy): Eukaryota > Metazoa > Chordata > Mammalia > Primates > Daubentoniidae > Daubentonia > Daubentonia madagascariensis. The sequence continues at coordinate 42,328,133 of JAKFHU010002088.1, read as the reverse complement.
TCATTTTATCAAAAGACACTTGCACTTGAATGTTTACTGCAGCACAATTCACAATCACAAAGATGGGGAATCAACCCAACTACCCATCAATTCATGAGTGGATTAATAAAATGTGGTATATGTACACCATGGAGTACCACTCAGCCATAAAAAATGAATTAATACCTTTTGCAACAATCTGGATGGAACTGGAGACCATCCTCCTAAGTGAAGTATGGCAACAATGGAAAAACAAACACCACATGTAGTCACTATTAAATTGGAACTAACCGATCAGCACCCATGCGCACAGATGGAAGTAAAACTCAATGGAAATCATGCAGGTTGGAAGGGGTAGGAGGAGATGGGTGAAATCATACCTAACAGGTATAATATACACTATATGGGTGATAGGTACACTTACAATTTTGACCCAAGCAGTACAAAAGCAATCCATGTAACCAAAACATTTGTACCCCCATAATATTCTGAAATGTGAAAAAAAAATGGAAAGAAAAAAGTGCATATCAATGAAGAGTCTAGACAAAGTGCTAGGTACTTTATATGAATGATTTTATTTAACTGCCAAGACAACTTAAGAAGTGGTGATGATGGCGGTGGTGGTTGTAGTGGTGACCTCCTCTATAGAGATGAAGAAACTAATTTGACCAAGGCTATATAGCAACTATGTAATTGGCTGGAATTCGAATCCACAAAGGACGATGTCACAGCTATAATCTTAACTCTAGTTTCTGATGCCTTGTGCATGTGTGGGGTTGAATTAAGGTGTGGTGAATTATTTATACTTAAAACGGATATTGACATGGCAAAAAAACTAATCACATGATACCCCAACTGCAGAAACAAGTATTCAGGGTGTGGGGGATCTCTGCAATGAACTCTCAGGTGAGTATAGTTGTGTGCTTAGCCAAGAGGCTGACCATTCCCTTACACAAATCTATAATGTGGCCTGAGAAATATGTGGTTAGAGACATTACAAGCAGTGCCACAGTTATAAGCATGCCTAAATGTCACAGACAGTAAACGTGTGGGAGCCAGGACTGAAACGAGGTGATCCCACAAGAGATAGGCTTGGGGGTTTAGCTGAGTGAATGTTCAATGAGTGTTACAAGAATCCTGAATCTCAAGCAAATGACTCTATGCCTCACTGGCAGTGTAGGTAACACTGTGAATCACCCATTCTGTTCCCTAAAGAGCTTATATGGGTAACAGTCGACACAGCCAGGAGACACAGCAGGTCACAATACAGCAAGGTTTTCACCTGGGGTCCACCTACATATACAGTTATAGTTATCTTTCTAGATAATTAGTTTGCTTTGAAATTCCATTTAATTTATTTTATGCATTCAAAGACATTCTGTGAAGGGGATCCATAGGCTTCATCAGGCTGCTGAATGGATCCAAGACACCACGAAGTTTAAGAATGCCTCCCAGTAGAGAAAAGAGCTTTCCAAATAGTGGAGCCAGCTTGGAACACCAAGCTGTAACCATTATCAATGACAATCTTTCTTCCTCAGAGAAGTTATGATCCAAAGAATAGTCTAGTATCACTACCACAGTACTACCTTGTGTAGAGTTAATATTGGTGCTCAAAAGCCATGGACCACATGGGACTCTGATTAACTGATGCTGGCCACCCTAAAACAGAGCTAAAACAAAAATGTCCATCTAATCTACTCAAATCAGTCAGGGCTTACAGTATTATCTACATGAAACAAGTAATTATTCTGAAATGAAGCACTTCTAATAATTTTTATCTTGTTTGATTAGATTGCCTAGATATTTCAAAATAATTACCTAATCCTTCAATAGAAGGAAACAAAAAAGAACAATGTGGACCAGATAGTCTGTTGGGTTTGCTTCTTTCTAGGAGAGTAAAGCATATTATCTCCAACATATGAACAGAAATGGAAGAAAAAGAACTGATTTGTCCTCATCCCTGTCCAAAATGGCATAAGATAATAGAACATGAGTAAATCAAAATGAAAAATAATCCAGAGGCAATTCATATGTTTCTTGGGAATACCTCTTAATACTGTAGTAATTGTGAATGTTTCTGACACTCTCAGATTTAATGTCATATTATTAGATTTACACACACACACATACACAGAGAGGCAAGACCCTTTTTTAGAAAGAATCAAGAAAACAAAATAATGATTTCCTTCTGTCAACCTTTCCTCAATAATTTTTCTTGACTCATGCTTTAAGATCAAATTAAGCATTACATACAAAATCTGGGCCCTAGAATAATAAACTTAAATTATGAGTGATGTTAGAGACACAAATAACAAAGACAAGCACAAATTGGTCAATTTATGAGAGTTTAGTACCTAAAATACATTTTTTGATATTATCTATTTGAACTAGGTACAAAATGAGAAAATGTATTCCAATGCAAAATGCAAAGTCTTTTTATAAATCAGAAATACTCAGAGCCATTCTGAAAGGTTGAAAGGGGCAAGTGTGCACCCCACCCCAACAACCCCCATTGCTCCACATAGACGTCCTATGTGCCTTCCAAGCCTTAGTGGATACCAGACTGGCATTTTATAACATCAGATTAATGCTCTAAGTTTCAGTGTTTTAGGAATTAGGTTTGCATTGGCTAAAAGTAAATTGAATATTTTAAAATTCAACAAATAATTCTTTTTCAGTGACAATTTATTTTATTAGTATTTCATGAATGTTTTCATACACTTTGTTACTAAAAAATATACAACTTTTATTTAAAACTAAACTATGCATTTTTGCAATACTACGTTAAAAAAAATCTAACTTTCCCACAATCTTGTCATAAAGGTCAATTAGAGGAGATGAACAATGTTTTGTATTATTTTAATGTTTATTTGATGTTTTGTTTCTCTTCTTTTTAAGAACAATGTATGTCCTTCCCACAAAAAATGGGAACAGAGTCATAGAATCAAAAAAGAAAAAAAATTCCCAGATGGTCTCAGGGAGGTGATAAGGGAGGTTAACGTCTCTCAAGTTTTCAAAATCTTTGCCTTTCATATTGATATTGCCATGGTGAGAAACTGAAAAGGGTCAGGCAAAGAGAAGAACAAGTATTTACCTTTTAGAATCCTTATAGATTTTGAATCTTTGATTTCACTTATTTTGATTTGGTTAATGATCTATTACTGAAAGAATCTAAAGGGTGTACTGAAAGTTAAAGCGTGGGGCAAATGTGAAATATTAAGGTGACAATGTCATAGATTACATGCCATGAAAAGATGTGTGCAAATTATACAAATCTCTTCTATATTTCAATCATTTTCTTAAAAATTGATAATTCCAGCCAATCATTAAATGAATGTAAAAAATGCAATGAACAATATGCCACTAATGAGTACAATACCAGTATAAATTTTATGGTATAATTAATAATTCAATAACATAATGAAAGTTATCCAGAAAAAATTCAATATATTTCAAAATAATGTAAAGCTTCTACCTCAAAATATGAGTTGATTTTAAGGTTCTAATAAACCCAGAAAATACATACTTCAAAATAGTTTTTAGTTTTATTAACAAGTTGTGGGTAGTTTTTTTAAAATTAATAACTCAAGTTTTTATCATATTTCTTAATATGAAAAAGTAGTATAATTGAAATTTAGTCTACAAACAATTCATTCTGAATCTCCAGTTTTTTTTCATATTTTGTGTTTAAAAATTGTAATGCTGCTATATAGAAAATAAGGACAGATAGATGTTTAAAATACACATATCAGAAGAAAATATAGGAATGTAAAATCACACAATAACACACCAAGCCATTTTCTTTTCTAAGATTTAATTTTAACTAATGAATTTTAAATGATGAATGTAATGTCAATCCAAGTCTTTGCTTATTTGCAATGCATAAACTATTTTTTGTAACTTGCAGGTGAAATACATTCTTTTCATCATGGTAACACTTTTACCCTTATTTATGCTCTTTCTTTCCTTTCTTTTTTTTTTTCTTGAGTCCTTTTTCTTCAATAGTTTAACAAGTCACTTCTGGTTTGGCTAAAGAGCAATCCTAGCACAATAATGCTTCAACTTGCAAGGAAGAACACCCTTATTAAGTTGATAGAACTCCACCAGCTGGATGAGATCTGTAAATCTTGTGTGGCCATCATCCAGGGTGTGGAACATTTCACCATCATCTTCAACCTGCAGAAGGAAAAGCAACAAGCTGGTAGAGGGCAAATTACCCAGAAGGATAATCATATTCCACTGTAAACTGTCTCCATATGCCAAAATTGACAAGTTTATAAAACTAAAGGATAATCAAAAGAACATAGCATGTCCCCTTCTTTGTAACATCACTTGTATTTAAAAGAAACACCATCTAATTCTTAGGTAAGCAATGTGGCTCTACTTTGTCTACTTCTAATTCTGCCAATGTTTTGTTAGTTAGTGTACTATGGCTATTTTGAATCAATGAACAGTGAGAAATCTACAATATCCAGTGTAAAAGTAAACAGAAGATTTTAATGTTCCCACTTATAGAAATTAATTTCCATTTCTAAATGTTGTCTACTTAGCCTCAAAAATGAATATTCACATAATTTGTATCAGTAAATTGATTCTGAAGCAGTAAAAAATTATGCCACTGAAATATCAGTTGTCTTTTCTTTTTCTTAGTTTTTTTTTGTCAGTGAAGTCTGGAATGAAACAATTCACACTTGCTGCTGGGGACACTGATCACATAATCAAAGAAGTAGAGAGGATACTTTATATGGCCGTTGGATAATTCCAAAAAAAGGGAAGTCAAAAGGAAACTCTAGCAATTTAGAGATCTTATGTAATACCTTCCTGAAAGTAGACTGAATTTCTATTCTATACTACTTGGTTCCAACATACACATCACATACATAACACTCATGCACATGCACACAGACACACAGCAATAGGAGCAACAGAAATCCCAAAGCAAATTGTGCCACCTAGAAGCAGAATCACAAAAAATTGTTAAATGTGTTCAGAATAGTTTAAGTTTCACCAGTTCCACAGCACCTGTGTTTCTATCCATAAGCATTAAAAACAAAATAAAAAACAAAAAAATGTTTTTGAGACAAGAGAGGAGAAAGGACTTTAAAATAATGGTTTTTAAAGAACAGTTATTAGAACTCAGGAGAAAACCTTTAGTGGCTTTTTAACAATAGGTGGCATGGGGTCTATGCAATATTGCTAAATCATATTTCATGGAAAAAGGAAAATTTAATTTTTACAATTCCTGTATTTCTTCTATTAATTCAGTCTCATAAAACCATTTCTGCCAAACTTAACTCTAGTCAAAGCACAAGCTCCCAAATTTTATTTAATAAAAGGATCGAAAAAAAACCAAAGTTTCCAAAAGCTTTTGCATTAAGATCATTTCTAATACACAAATATGAAATCACAAATTACTTACTGGTATAATTTGAAAGTGCTTTATTTTTTGTCCGTGACTCATTGACAGTACGAAAGTTTTGGGGTTACTCTGACTATCCCGTACCAAGAAAACTCTAAAGAGAGAGAAGGAATTTCAATATGTTTCTACATTTACTCATGGCTTTCATAGAATTATAGTGTGTAACAAATCCAGGAAGTGTATTCATAAATGTTGTAGGTGAGGACTCTTTTACTGTGTATTCAATGGGTGAGATTATCCAACCTGGTAAATAATATGGTATAACATAATCTTATACTATAAAACTGTCATCAGTGCTAACATAATTTTTTTTTTTTCGAGACAAGTTCTCACTCTGTGGCCCAGGCTGTAGTGCAGTAGCACAATCATGGCTCACTGCAGCCTTTAAGTCCTGGGCTCAAGCAATCCTCCTGACTCAACCTTCCAAGTAGCTGGGACTACAGGTGCACACCACCATGCCCAGCTGATTTTTTATTTTATTTTTTTTTTAGAGATGGGGGTTACCCAGGCTGGTTTCAAACTCCTGGCCTTAGGCAATCCTCCCGTCAGCCTCCCAAAGTGTTGTGATTACAGTCGTGAACTACTTTTACCCCACGCCCCAATTTTAACAGGACAAAAATACAGCTCATTTGTCAGACTGTTGGCTCACAATAACCAATACAGTATTATGTTAGCAGCAACAATTAGTGCTATGTCCTTTTTCCACTGGGAAATTGGGTATTCACATGTAACTCTTTTGCACAAAGAATAAGGCATTAGCATACTGTTATTTTACCTTCTGGGTCATGTTAGGCCCTGAACAGAGATAATAATTTAGAACTAAATCACTTTTTTATCCCTCTTCTACACTGGGTCCCCTTTCTTTTGATTCTGGTTCTACTGTTACATACACAACAGAAAGTAAGAAATGAATATATTCTAAGAAATCAATCTTGAAGTCATTTATTAAATGTTTAAGCAATATGTTTTCAGTAAAAGAAACAACCAAACAACGTGGACTTTAACCTTGAAGAATGTATCAGAAAAGCCTCTATAACGTCAGGCTAGAAAAACAAGACATGACCTAATGGCTTAAGAGAAAAATGCTGCCAGGCGTGAATTCTTATTTACTGGCAATGCAGTGCAAAACCAGTTTTGTATTAATTGTTGCCAAACACACTGTGTAAATGGCCCCCACTGGCAAATCCAATACTAATCTCACTGTGCCTGGGCAAAGAGGCAGCCAAACTTAACGCATCACAGATGTCTGATGAGATTATCCATTTCATTTGTGTTGCGTGTGATTCCGACATTACATCACTGGGAGATGGGACAACAGGGCGTTCTTTCACTGGTAAATCAAGCTGTAATTCTCTCATTCTCTCCCCATTCCCAAGCAGATCACCACTACCACCTAGTGGACCGCTTGGCACCATCACATCTTTCCAAAGGAATACCAAAAAATTTAAAATAAAGATATTATCATTCTTTATACAATTATTTCATTCAAGTTACAAAAACTGGGCTCAGAAATAAAGGAAATTATAATCCTCCAAAACACCTTAATAATTTTTTGTGATTTATGTCTTTTCTTGGTCTCATCAGATTGTAATTCTGCTGATTATTCAAATTTATATCCAAAAAGACTGTGCTCCATGCAGAGAAGCATATTAAAATCTTCTCTTATTTACAGTCTGGTGAAATGCTGACTTGCTATTAATAATCTTCCATGTGAAGGTGCATTTTTATCCAAATGTCAGTATTAAATCACCTCAAAACCTTGTCATCATCTTAGCCAACTACTGAAGATAAAAGATTCCATCACCACTTGATACAGGGTTCATTTCTCTTCCAGTCCTCAATACAAACTCCCTCATTTGTACTGCATTTGGGGAGGGAATTTAGCCAGTATTATAAAAAGTATCTGAAACACTGAGTAATTTGAGAAAAGGAAAATTCTTCAGGTTATAAATCTTTCATAATACATTTCATATTTCTCTCTTTTATATATTCCATGGTACCTTATTAAAAGATAACATGAGAAACAGGCAAAAAAAGTACTCTTTTCAAAGGTTTACATTACTTTAAGCTGTTAAAATTTAGAAAAGGAACCAATAGGGATGCAAGCAGACAGGAAAAAAAAAATAAAACAAGTGTTCAAAATATGTAAGAAACAGCTTTAGATAATGTCATGATAGAAATCATACTTTGGAATAATATTGATTATATGTTCAAATCAAAATGTTGGCACCCAAAAACAAGTTCAGTCCCCCCACCATCAATTAATATCTGAGATGCTAGAATTGACACAGAATGGGTAATATTAGTGGTCACTGGTTAAAAGCAAAGCTCTGTTATCTGTTCATTTATGCACACTCGGCACATGCTATGTACCAAGTATCCTGTGGATATTGTCAGAATACAATGGCAACCGCCTTTACAGAACAAAATCACTTCTCTTTCATGATAAGCCCAAAATTCAAAAACTCTTTTTGTGTGTGTTAAATAAATAATTACTACTTATAGGAGAAATCCAAATCACTGCTACTCAAAATTTAAAATATCAATCTCACCCATCCACAAGTCCTTGCTGACTAATCAGTCGCTGAGCTTCGTCTCTAGAAATTTTGTGGTGAAACCACGGCTGAGACTGGTGGATAGCTAAAGACATAAAATAGATTGAAAACAAAGCTTTGTCTGAAATGATCACAATTTCATTATATGACTTTCCACCATATCTACTCAGTGATTACATCCAAAGACACATCTATCCACACATTCAGTGAAAATGACTATTAATAGACATACCCATGTTTGTGGCAGAGCTCTGTGAAGGGGCAGTGGGACTTCCATGTGTGCCCAGGCGTAAGCATCCTTTTTTCTGAGCAAGGAAGAGGGAAACAAATCTCATCTTTTGGGGTGAAACAAACTCAGATCATAAATATTTTGAAGAAAGTTAAGCTATTTATACCCTCCAAGCAAGTCCTTCTTCAACTGCAACTGAAAGGGCTTCAGTGGGATTTTCTATAACTCTGCCTTTCTGGCCTGAGAAGTCCATTGCTACCAGGGAATTCTCTGATATACTTCTCTGGAAAAAAACCCACATGTGAGCCATGACAATACCTTTGAAAGTTACAAAGTTACCTTTCAGTGACTTGCTGGCAATTCGTTTCCATTCTAGAATGGGGTTCCAGAAGTGGCTAGCAGGAAATTAAAAAGCTAAAATACATATTCAAGATAAAATGGTGCTATAAAATATTTTGGTTAAATAAGTTACACAGTTATTTCTTAAGGTAACTAAATTAAGAGCAGAGTGAAGAGATTAAAATCTTTCAAAGTAAGTATGTCTTTCTTCTAAAACAAACCTCTTTTCATATTCTCTAGTATAATAAAATGAGAAAACTTCTATTTAGAACAGAACCCTTCCTGTGGTTAAAAAGATCTCTTAAATTCTGAATTAATCTCTTTATTAAGCTTTGAGATTCATCAATCATCAATTAAATGTCAAATCCATCGACTTATAAAGCAGCTATTTTATAAGATTTATGATACACAAAAGCTATAACTTAGACCGACACACACCATCACTTTAGAAATAGTGCTCATGTTTTATAATGGAGCAAACTAGAATATGTATTTTAAAAGTTTATCACATCAACTTTCATCTTCTTTAGAAAATAAAATTTAGTGAAATAATAATTCAGAAAATTTCATAATATTAAAATTTCCATGATTTCATATACGAACACTTTCATCTTGTGAGAACACACACGGCTACATGAGAGGTACAAAAAGAAGCCTCAACAGTGAAAGAACTAACACAAAAAGAAGACACCATTAAACAGACATAATTTAAATCAGTAATAAAGTCATTGTTTTCGCTAATTACTTCTTGTATTCATACCCTCTGAGGTGAAAGTAAAATATCCAAAACCTAGATCTTATTTTTTATTTGTTTGGGGCTCTACTTCATAACCATCTTCTAAAAAGTATGCCAATCCACAACAAGTCATGAATGCTAAAAAAGAAAGGGACAATTGTCAAAATCTCTAGTCAAGAGAACCATTTGGTTTATACAATATGAACAAGGAATTAAAACTCTCCAAAAGAAAAACAAATTCCAAAAAAAAACCGCACACGGAAAACGTTAACAGTTATGCTCCATTAATTAACAGAAGAGCAAAATCAAAAATGGAGTTATAATGGTAAATTATGAGCCAATCTATATCTGGGGACTTGTGGCTTAAAACCATTTTTTTTCGGTGTAGTATTTTTTCACAATATATTTAGGGGGTACAAGTGCATTTTTATTACATGAATATATCATACAACGGTGAGGTTTGAGCTTTTAGTGTACCTATCATGTGAATAGTGAACACTGTACACAATAGGTAATTTTTATATCTGTGTGGATCCATCCATGTCTATCTAGCCTAGTTAACAGACTATAGTCAAATGTGGGCTTCAAACAAAATCTTATCCACAAAAAAATTTTAGGGCTCCTTTATTACTGCATCACACATCCCGCTTTATTAGCATTTGTTATTTTCTCTTCAAACCATGCTGTAGACGCCCACAATCTTCTTGTGGTTCGTCTCTATTTCTAGAGATCCGGCATGCAATCTCTCATTTGTTACAGAAGGCTTTATAACTGACAGCCGCCCTTTCCAGACAGATGCTGTCTCTGTAATCTCTATTTGCTGTCACACCTTAGCTGCCCTTTTCACCCCGTGATCTTCTGTGCTGGGCTCTGGACCAGTCGGATATACTTTTGCTTTGCTGACATTAATGAAAAGCGTCCACCTGCCCAAACCACAGAGTAACTAGCCTCAATCGTAATAGCTTTATCCTTATAATATCTCTCCCTTCACAGGCCAAGATGGGTTCTGTAATCTCAAGTTCCTGGTAAAATAAAAATACCATTAGGAAAGAAAAAGAAACATAATCAGGTTTTTTTCCCCTTCGGTAAGGCAGAGCAGTATATAAAACAAGATCCCATGTTCCCTAATTACTTGATATACGTAAGGAGACCACAATATAAATAAGTAACTTTTTCATCTGCTACCTTAACTATACTAAGGGAAAACAGTAATATAGCAAATGTTTTCTACTGAATGGCAGGTGGTGGATGAAAAATTAATAGTTTACCTTCAGTGGACAAAGAAACAGAGAAGTAAAGCATAGTCTGACAAACTCAAAAGGTCATTTTCAGCTCAATTTCTTTCACATAGGAAAGCAATGTTGATAACATTCAGAATCAGCTGTATTTCTCAAATATTTGTCCCTTTTTCTAGCTCTTTTTTCTCAGGAGATGAATAGGGCAGGCCCTAAAAAAGGGGGTCAGTGATTTTAATGGCATGGCTTTCTTTCTAAGAAAGAAGAGGCCCTAGTATACCCTGGATTATCCAAGCCACACTTTGAGATCAGACCTACTCACTCTTAGTGAGGTTTGCACATAAAATGCTCTGCAGGTAGTTTAGCTAGGTGACAACCAGTAGCCACATACCCTTTGTCATTCCATTTGAAGGATCTAGATAAACTTGCAGGGCAGTCATTAGCAAGAGGGCACAGGATTTCTTCAGATATTGTTCTCTCATCTGCTTCATACAGAGGTACAGGACATTAGACATGTAATGGATTCTAGGGATTATGCAACCATCGCCTTTACTTTACACTGCAGGACACCAGTGACTCGATCAACATCACACAGATGGCTTATGGCAGAAGCAGTAACAGACATGTCCTGCCTAGGGTTCTTTTATGTACCACAGAGTGGGAAGTACAGGGAAGAAATTGCAGTTTAGGATGTCCATTCCAGGGTCAAAAGTGAAGAATAAAAAGGACTTGAGTAGACTCCACCTCCCCCAAATCCCCCATCCCCTCACTCCAGCCAGGGCCATATTAACAGATGCTCCTTTAAATGAATGCTTTGTTTTTCCTAAAAAGGACCAAATATATTTGGTTTCCTGGAATGTCTGCTGCTCATTCTCATTTCAAAGGCTTATGGGATGGCTGTCACGTGCTATATGTAGCTATGACGTTTACTATGGTATGAGAATTTTTTTTTCCCCTTTCTCTTCTCAAAATGTATACCTGGAAAAGTTGTTAAGAAAAGAACATTGCTCCTTTAAAAATATAACCAAAATATATTAACTTTTCTGTGTCACTCACAGAAAACAGCCCCTGGATGAAAAGCAACAAGGCCAGGGAGGGGCCCCTAATTAGGTCACTGATTCTTCCTTAACAATCTAGAACAGCAGGATTCTGTACAGATGCCAAGTCAAACGAGACTCTACTTTAAGTTACCACAATAGATATAGTTTCGGTGCTCACAAAACAGTTCTGGTTGAAATGCAACTGCCCAGGACTAGTCTTACACAGGTTCTTACCTAACATCTGCAGCCCTCACTCCCGTGTCCACCAGATCTCAGGATGTGTCTTCTATTCTTCTGAATTAAGAAAGGTAAATCCACATTACTCAAACTGTTGTACACCATCCAGGTCAACAGTAGGATCCTTCAATGAAAAATGGCACAAATCAATTTCCAATCTCATATGCTACGACAGTATAATGAACAGTAAGTACTTTTATAACATTTTCCTCATGGTAACGTAGGACACTAATAAAAATGCAGAATACCTGTATGCTATAAGAATCATCATCTAACGGGCTACAAAAGAAATTTGGATTTAAAAATTTACTAGATAAAAGATCATTACTTATTAATAATGCTGGATTAAAGATAGTGTAAGCGACAAATGTAAAAATGTTCCCTAAGTACTGGTGATTAAAAGATTAGATATAATTCTTATTCTTTTTATATACAAGGTAATTGAAAGACAAAGTGTGAAAAATGTTCAAACTTAAAGCATATCACCTAAGGCTAAAAATCAGATCTAGTTTTTTTCTATATAGTCTATCAGGCTTCATAATCAACATTATTTCATGCCTCATTCCTAGAACTGAGCATTTCATCTGCTGCATTACATGTGGGGTAAATGCACCTTCCTTGGTCACAGCCATGAAGCGCATATTTTTAACCTAAGTGGAAACGCAAGTTTCAAAAATGCACATTAACTGATTTGTAACACAGGTGCATACATCTGAATTCCTAATATACTCAATATTAAGGAGAGCAGTGAAAATAGTAGAACATAAATTTTAAGTTCAGAAATAAATTTCTTGTGTTAATGCACAGGAAATTAAAATTAGATCCTAACGAAGGGAAAAGATGTGTCTGTGCATGTCTGCAAATAAATATCCAAATTACAATTAGTATAAATCTGAGGAGCAGTGCTAGAATTAATGTAATGCACGACCTATATTTTGACTTGCAGTTTTTGGGTTTCCTGGAAAGCAGTTTGATTTTTAAGGACCTGGAACTTAAAAAAAAGTTATTGTTAGAAAGCCAGAATGCAAAAAAGCTCACATGTGTATATTGCAGCTTTTAAACTTCCAAATCATTAGCATCTTTATACTAGACTATGACAATCAGAATCAGTATTAAATAAATAGACCCATAACCAAAACCAATAATTAAGAAAACATAATCTACAACCCAAGGGAAATGTTCTATAAATTATCAAGATCTAATCCTCAAATGTTATAATGACACAGAATGACCCACGAAATTCTTTCAAATCTTTAAACATTTTCCTTAACACATAATATTATGTATTTTAATTGAATACTTCATATACACTGCTGTGATTTTATCACATAGGCTGAAAACAAATAAAATCCAAGAATTAAAAATTCAATGTAACAGTATACTAGAATAGTGCCAAAGATTTATTTTACTTGAACAACAGGAAATAATGTAAATGTATTATAACATACATCTGTAATGTAATGTAATTGTAAATTAATATAATGTAAATGTAAAATAAAACACAGGTTCAAAAATTTGATCCTTACCATGGGTGATACACTCTGAGAACTGCAGCCACTTCTACCTTGATACGGATGCATGTAATTCTGGTACAGCTGCATGCCATACTGCAGAATAAATAAATAAAAACACATTCCCACCACTTTTACTACACAGATAATTTATGAAAATCAACACTTTCATTAATTAGATATTATCAATATAAAAAAGAATAAGTTTTCTTTAAAACAAACAAGCAAACAAAATTTTGAAAGATAAACTTTTAGTGCCATACAATGTTACATTTAAAAAGTCAAAGGTTTTTTTAGACCCACAACTCAAAGTCTAGGCTCACCAGTATGAGCTGACATTTCTACATTATTCTTAGCACCAACCCGTACCACAACCATTTGGAGTGGTACACTGCCTCATGATGGGAAAGCTCCTTTGGGAAGGGTGCTGTGCTTTCTGGTACAAAGATTCAGAAAGCCTCACACACATCCTAAGCAACACTGTAAAATTCACTGTAACTCTCTGATAACTGACTGATGAATTACATTGTCTCTTTGGTAAATCCATAAACATGACCCTATATTGAAGATTCCTGGACACTGTATCATACTTGTAAAAACACTGTTAAATTTTGCTTCAAATTCAGGGAAACCAAAGTAGTGGGGAATCAAGCTGATTTCCAACAAAGGGTTTCAAAATACAACATAAACGGTAGAAGATAAAAACTGCAGTGTCCTCACTTTCAGGAGACAGAATCATACAGATTGGGCTGGCAGGCCATAATTGGAAAGTAGGTCTGGATTATAATTAAATTATTAGTTTCAGAAACATTAAGAATGCCAACTGCCATCATCAAATTTGTCTAAGATGTGTCCCCTTCTGAAGCTACCCACCTTCGGTTTAAGCCAGATTTTAAAAAAAGAAAGCAAGCAAGCAATGGTATAAACAGCATTTCTTTCTTTTTTCTTTTTTTGCTACACTCTATAATTCTCTCCATTTCATGGAGCCATAAAGGACTTAAAAGTTACGTCCTTAAAAAAAAAAAAAAGTTAGGTCCTATATAAAAGAGATGAAATAGACACCATGGAATCAAATCTTACCTGTAGGATAAATTCCATTTAAACATTCCAACAGAGCTGCTTCTCTCTAAAGACTATTTCCTTAAAAGCAATTTCAGCAAAATGGATGTATTTGGTAATTAGGCAAAAAATCAGAGGGGGTCTAGGGGAGTCACTGTTTTCAAGATTTTGCTTTTAACATGAATACAAACCCAGTCATTTAAAATTCTCTCTGTTGACTTCTTTATCCAATTATTTCCCAACTTCTAAAAATTATTTTTTAATTTAAGGTTTGATTGACATTAATGGTACTTAATGAAATTTATTTAAAATCAACTCTAAGCCTACTCTAAAAAGAACGCAGAGGAGCTTAATTCCTAGTCAAGTTCATTCTGGAGAATATATAATAACCTCAAACCAACACTTTCACAAGGAACAGGCTGCCTGGCCACCTTTTATTTATCTTCATTGAAAAACCTGCTACCTACTGTTTTCTTCAAAGATGTATTGTCCCTGGTACGTGCAGTGTTTAGGTAGTTGCCTCTTGCTGCTGGAGGTCTTTAGTAGGCATTTAACTCTGGCCAAGGGGTAGGGTGGGGGTCACCTCAACATTTCCCTATCCTATGAAAGGGCAGATAAGGAACCAAAAAATATTAGAGAAGACCTAGCAGAGTCATAGTTGCAGGGAAGGGAGAGAGACAGCATGTAACTAGAACACTATACATGAGCAAATCTCCCGTTTTCTAAATCTCATGTTTTCTATAATTCTCTATGTAACTAGAATTTCTCCAAAGAGAATAACAGTATACCCATATAATCTATATAAAGAATTTATATATGTATATGAAAAAGAAAAGGAAATAAGAATAAACTAAGCAGCCAGATTCTTGGTGGGAGGCTCTATCTAATAAGTAATATGTCATGAAAACAAGAGGGTACTTCCAGTCCAGTCAACATATCTCCCTGGTCATGACCAAGTACAATGACAAACTCTGCAAACAACATAATAGACAACCAAAGGAGACAAACAAAAGGGTGTTAGAGACACTTCTAATACCAAGGAGGCCAGCTGCATCAGCCAGGGGGATCAAAGAGCCCCACTGACAACAAATTGCCAGGGGAAGCCCACATACTCCTCTAATTATTAATAGAATGTCACAAATGTATCTGTGTTGTGAGACCTGGGCAAACCCTGGCTTCCTGTGATCTGGATACTTTAAAGTGTAAAACAGATCATATCACTTTGCCCTTTGGTTTTCTCATTGCCTCCAGGATAAAGGTACTCACTGACACCTCCTTCCCTCTCTAGTCTCATCTGAAAAAGCTCTGCCATTATTGAAATGAACAGGGAACACGGTTGCAATGGGTAGAATAATGGTCTCCCAAAAGCTATTCACATCGTAATCTCCTGGAAGCTGTAAATTAGGCTACATGGCAAAAGGGAATTAAGATTGCTAATCAGCTGACTGTCAGGTGGAGTGAGCCTCCTGGATTATCCGGGTGGGCCCAATGTAATCACAAGGGGTTTCATTAGTGGACGAGGGAGACAGAGAAAACAGAACCAGGGAGACAGTGTTGTGAGAAGGACTAGGCATAACACTGCTGGCTTTGAAGATGGAGAAACGGCCCCCAGCCAAGAAGTCTGGGCAGCCTCTAAAGGACAAGAGCAATGGATTCTCCTCCAGGGCCTCCAGTAGGGAATGCAGCCCTGATGACACCTTGATTTTAACCCAGTAAGACTCATTTCAGGCTTCTGAACTACAGAAATGTAGGGCCATAAATCTGTTTTGCTTTAAGCCCCTATACTGGTGGTAATTTGTTACAGCAGCCATAGAAAACTAACAGAATGGAGCATCTTTGAACTGGGAATCTGTGACTTGGAAGAGGCTTTGAGAACACTAACATGAGAAAACAAAGTGAGAAGGGGACAATCTTCCAGAAACTAAGTACCCTGGAAATAGATTAAAGAAAGCTTTTAGTGTATTTCATTGATTCTTAGACATGCATTTCAAAATTTAACATTCATAAATTTGACTGCGTCCTATAATCTACAACATCTTATATTCACTGTGGACCAATTGACTTGTCATTGCCTGAAACCTTTGGTGGGATCAAGAAACCACTATCATCAAACCTTGCAGAAGGGATGTCAGTGGCTAGAAAGACAGCCCCACAGACCACGGCAGAGCACTCATCTGAGAAGTTCTGCCTTCCCAAAGCTCTTGATAGCACAGAGCAGATATCCTGTGGAGAATACATTCATCCACAACTCTGAGATGAAAATGATTCAGAAAAGCCAGACTTACAATAGAATATTAAGAAGTTTTAAAGACACCTCAACTATTTTATTCTACTTATATATATATTCTTTTATATATATGTGTGTAGCTATATGTGTATAGCAAGATATGAGAGTTCCAATTTCTCCATATCCTTAACATTTCCTTTCCTTTTTTTTTTTTTTATTAATTATAGTCATCCTAGTGGATGTGAATTGGTACTGGAAGAAAGTTTTTAAAAATAGTAGGAATATAAAATGGTTCAGCCACTGTGGAAAACATTTTGGCAATTCCTCAAAAAGTTAAACAGAAATACCATATGACCAGCAATACCATTCCTACATATATGCCCCCCAAATTGAAAACTTATACTTAAATATATGTACATGTGTACATGTGTTCATAGTAATACTATTCACAATAGTCAAAAGGCAGAAACAACCTAAATGCCCATCAATGGATAAATGGATAAACAAATTGTTTATCAAACATACATATACATACAATGGAATATTATACAGCTACAAAAAGGAAGGAAAGGCTGATACAAGCTACAATGTGGGTGAACCACAAAACATTATGCTAAGTAAAAGTCAGGTACAAAAGGTCACATATTGTATGTTTCTATTTATATGAAATATTCAAAATAGGTAAATCCATAGAGACAGAATGCAGACTGGTGGTTGCCTGGGCCTGACAGTTTAATGGGTACAGAATTTCCTTTTGAGGTGATGAAAATGTTTTAGAACTAGATGGAGGTGGTAATTGTATAATACTTTGCACTAAATGCCACTACACTGTTCACATTAAAAATAGTTTGGTTCATTTTTATTTTGTGAATTTGATCTCAATTTTAAAAATTATAAGAATACAAAATAAAACTTTCTTCTAAACCTGGTATTATAATAATTCTCATTATGATTATTCTGCCCTTCTTTACCCTGAGCTCTCTCTTAACCTGGATGCTAGTAAAAGGTTAACGGATTACAGAAGAGGTAAAAACGTCAATGGCAGAAGAAAAATAGTGGACCTGGAAAATACATAAACTACAAATCAATTAAAAAGTTTACTGCATCCCTTTCTTCAGGCTAAATGAAATGAAGGAGCCCAAAGACTTCACAAGCCTCAGTTGTTCTGATTTTCATTTCTAAGTATATCAAGATAGTTTTAGTACATATATTGTTAACAATCTGAATCTTCCTATGATAATGTGGACCATATATATAATATACATAATCTGAATATTGGCAAATTATATTAGTGCCCAGGTATGAATTATTAATATAAAGAGTACCTTGGAAAATATTAAAGCTTGCATTTTAAACCAAAAATTTAACAGCAGAGATAAATTATGTATTTGGTTGGCCTATGCAGCAATGATACTGACTAATGTGAACAGGCACATTCTTTGGATTGTATCTGTTCAACCACCAAAAAAATTTTTATGATTTCTTTCCCCAATTGTGACTACCAAAGCAGTATCTTCAAATGGAATGGTTGATAATTGTTATAATTATATATTTAAAGTTGTGTTAAATTTACTGATATACAGGTTTCAAAAATAAATATGTATATTTTATAAATTCTGGAAGAATCAGTTCTACTTATCTCTTTCGTACATGCACCTATCTTTAGAATATTCTTTCTTGTTTCAAAATGCTCACCAACAAATTATGCTTATGGAAGTTATAATTTCTACTTAGCACAGAAGTAGATGTTTTAAAAATACATGCATAGTAAGATTTATACAATAATTTGAGTCATATTTATCACACTAGAAAGCAATTTATAAATCACTTAAATGAAACATAAAACAGGTATACAGGTGGGCACATTTTAAAATACACTTTATGTTAGCTTGCTGGCAACATTTTTAAAAAGCAGACTAAGTCATGCATAGGAGACATTTCATTCAGTTATACTGGCTCTGTAGGTAATACTCTTACAAAAAAAAATTAGAACATTTCTAGAAATGGAATACTTACTCTACACACTAAAGATAAATGTATTAGGTTATTCCACTCTGCAAATGTTTATCTTTTAGATTTAAAAAAAATACACACATTTGGTGGTGGTGATTTTTCTTCCTTCTCATATAGCCACAAAGATTCATAGTGAGTCTTCACAGTTTGAAATACAGATATTTTCAAACTTTTATAGTACTCACAGTATTTAATAGAAATTCATGCCTCCAGCAAGATTACCTTAAGCAATCTAATCGCGGTCACCCAGCACGTCCTACTCTGCTCTTCTTCTGCACAGAGCATTTTCAGGTCTCGGGGCCCTCCTGCTTTGTTAGGCTAGAAGGCCACAGCACATTGTTTATCGTTAATGCATATCTTGAAGGTAACACCTGTTGAAATAAAAGTCACTAAAATTCTCCTATATATAAGAGAAAGCTGTCTCTTTTTAAAATGAGTTAAAAGAAACTCAAGCTTACCTAAAAGACTGAGGCTTGCTTTATTCATCTATCAAAATATTAAGCCTGTACCTTAAAGCAGAATCCATAGTTAGTCGGTGCTCCATGTTTTTTTTTGCCTGCCAGTGACACGTAAATATCACTATTGCCAAATTCGCTGAAAAACTGCAAATGCCGTGGTTCCTGAAAAAAATACATATGTGAGTGTCGAAATGGATACATGTTTTTGCACTATCACTTTTTCTATTTCCCTTATATTACATAATTTATACCTTGGGCAAAAAATTATTCTAAATAGAATTTCAGTATGATGTTACAAAAATAAAAGGAAAGAAAAACTAAGTCTCTATATCCTTAGATAACCAGGAACTAGATACAATTTTAATTAATTTGGGAAGTGGCAATTTGTTTATCATTTAACTTCCAATAATATAAACATATAAATTCCTATTTTAAACTTCCTATTCTCTTTAATCACCATTTCAAGTAATCTGAGAGACAGAAAAGGTAGCAAAGAAAGGCTTTTGGAAATGTTTTCCTCATCCACATTTCAAATAATGATAGTTCGAAAAAGGGAAGAAGGTTAGTTCGGGTTTCTGTAGCAGTTAGAGAAGGAAAAGGAGAAAGGGACGATTTCTATTTCATTCAGACACAATATCATCCCTCACATTTGTGTACTGCAGAACACACCACAGGAAGCAGCGAGAGAAGCTGCAGGCCTCTCTTGCTTTACAAAAAGAAGGAAACCTGTACAGATAAGTTCAAGGGAAATTAGCTGGCAGTGGAATGTTTCTGATTTTCAAGGCAAAGTGGAACCATGAACAGCTATTTCTTCTCTGGGAAATCCATGAGATTTAGAGCTGGTCATGGGAAATCACTGGGTCATATTATTCTGTAATAGGTTAATAACTTGGAGAAGTGCTTAATTCTGAGGTTGAATGTATAATCAAAACTGACCAAAATGCATTTGTTCTCTAAAACCTTACTACTAGTAGTGTGGTCTCAGACCAGCAACATCTGCATCACCTGGGAGCTTGTTAGAAATGCAAAATCTCAGGGCCCACCCCAGACCTACTGAATCAATGTCTGCATTTTAACAAGATCCCAGGTGATTTATATGCACTAAAATTTCAGAAGTAGTGCTCTTAAAAAAAAAAAAAAACACAGAACATTCAGCAAAATGAGCAACCTTATTCAAATCCAAAATAATTTCACTGTCATTTACCAGCAAGCTATTCCACCTCTGATGACAGGTAGAGCAAGAGTTTCTCTATATGTCACTGTTCTTAAGCACTTTAATCTCATGAATAACTGTAGTTCCTAGCTCCATTGGAGGATAAAGCAGAAAAGAATATTGTTTAAAAAAAAAAAAGACCCAGCCTTGGACAAGGGAGGAGGAAGAAGAAAGGCACTCTTACTACCAGGGCTTTTAAAACTGTATTTCTTGATAGAAACTAATTTGCTAGTCAAAACAGCTGATTTCTATGAAGATGGAATAAAACCCTCCCTGTCTACTGATGCTGTAGAAGTCAATATAGCTAAGTCATTCAAATGTGAGTACCAGGCAGCTCGAGAAACACTGGAAGGCAGTAAAAAGCATGAAGAGTTTTTTCTCTTGGGTGATTTTTGTTCCACTACTGCAGACATATCAAGGCTTACAGCACTGTAAGACTACAAGGCTGAGTTGGCATGGTTAGCAAAATCTAAGCATGTACATGTGTATATAAGAGGGAGATGGAAAGGAGGGTACTTAGAGCTTTCTCTGTAAACATAATTCCTAGCCACATTTCCAAAGCTTGAAGCAGTGGTTAACTAACTCCCATTCAGCCTTTACATCTTTACATCTTTAGAATGTAAAATCAGTCAAGACCTCCTCAGAGAAAAGGACAGGAAATAGTTTCTCTTGCCAGGTAGAAATGCCACATTAGACATCAGATAAGCCACATAATTTGTATTAAGGTCATAATCATTGAGGGTATCTAAATTTTTTCTTGGAGGGGAACTTAAAATCATTTTCATGTATATACCATGGATCATGAGTTCACCAGGCACAGGCTAGAGAAGAGGAATATTAAGTATTCACGAACAGCAAAGGCAGACACTACGTTGAGGAGAACTAAGATGTGGCCTGAGAATAGAGGTCTGATGCTTACAATTTTGCCTAGCCAAGGGGAAGACCATTGCAAGGATGAGAGCATCGATCCAGTAGAAGGAAGAAGGGCTGTTTTGTTGTACAATGGGTGGGAGGGAAAGGAGGGGAAGGGTGAAGTAAAAATATAATGGGCAGTGGATTTTAATGAGAAACATGTTTAAAAAGTAAGAATTTAGGAGTGAAAGAGACATTATCCTATCTTTCAGTGAAGAATCACTAGGATGAGACAAACATGACTTACTAGATTTCAAAGCCATTTTTCTCTGATATTAAAAGTAAAAAGATGCTCCAGCACACATTTGTTTAAAAAACACTTCGTATGTTATTTCATACATTAGGAACACTAGGAAAAGAGCTACCTCATCAAAATGGTTCAGAACAAGTCTGCAACCTTAAGAGCAAAAATGAATTCATATTCATTGTAACATTATTTGTGACATAAAAATTTGAAAACTAGTTTAAATGTTGATGAAAGATTAGTTAAATCCATGTGCATGACAGACTACTAGTAGCCAAATAAGATATACTTAAAAATAAAAGATCTCTGCAAGGGGGTGCATTACTAAATTAGTAGAGCCCCATTCCATGACGCATTACACTGCAAGAAAATACACACATGTAAGCAACAAAGGAAAACCGTATATGAGGTAAAGGGGGAAGCTATACAAGAATATTTGGGGAAAATATGGGAAAGGGCCAAGTATCACTCCTTTGCAGCTCCATATTTCCTGTCAGGACCATTACCCAAATATCTGGTCTCCATCATTAGCTTGTTCTGGGCATTTCCATTTGGATGCTTCATCCTCAATGTAACAGATCTAGAACTAAGATCATTATTTGGCTTCCAGGAGAATAATCTTCCAGCAAACCTCTTATTCTTGTTCATTTTTTCTGTCATTTTCATTATATTTTATTTTATCTTTCTCTAAGAACATTTTTAATTGTTCCCTCTTCTCTCATATCAATCAGTCACCAAAATCTGGCCATTTGCCATTTAATCTTGCAGGCATTCCTTTCTTCTCTCCTCCACTGCTCACCCTAGGTTAGACCCCATCACCTCTACCTGGATTACTGAAATGATCATCTGATTAGCACCTGTGCCTATAATCAATTTCTCTCCCCCCTTCCCTTCCTCCCTCTCTTCCCCTCCCTCTCTCTTTCTCCCTCTCTCTCTCTCCCCCCCTCTCTATTCTCTCTCTGCCTCCCTTTCTCTCTCCCCTTCAATCTCTTTTTCTTTCTCTCCTTGGTATTTTAAGCTCCCTATGGCCACACTAATCTTCTTAAGACACTCTTTTCATCATTTCACTCCCTTGTTCAAAATTTTTCAATGGCTTTCTGTTGTAGGTTGAATGGTAGCTCTCCAAAAGATATGCACATGCACTAACCCCTGGAAACTTCAAATGTAACCTTATTCAGAAAAAGGGTCACTGCAGAAGTAATTAAGGATCTCAGGATGAGATCATCCTGGATTATCCAGGTGAGCCTTAAATCCAATGACAAGTGTCCTTGTAAGAGACACACAGAGAGAAAGAGGAAAAGGCCATGTGAAGACAAAGGCAGAGATTCGAGTTAGTCAAGCCAAGGACATCTGAAGCCATGACTAATCAAGACAGAAAATCCTACTGAAAATTTTAAAAATAAAATAATGAGAATGGGAAAGAAATAGTCAAATAAATAATGGATGAGCATTTCTAGTGTAAAAGAAAAATATGAGTTGGCAGATTGACTGTGTGTGCTGAGACTCAAGCAAGATTTAGCAGACCATATTTCAACACACCTAGAAATACGTCAGGGAAATTACTGCACACCAATGATTATAAGAATATTTGAAAAATAGCTAGAGAGAAATGACAGTGTACCCACAAAGAAGCAACAGCATTATCACTGACAATAGATGCATAAAAATAGAGTAACAGTAACCTCCCATGAAAACTCACAAAAGTATTTTTACTTGAAAGATATCAATGTATTGCATAAAATGTCAACACTTTTAAACCACAGACTATACAGCATAATGAATATAGACTAGACACAGAGAAACAAAGACTACATAGTGCTGAACACTGTGGAATACACAGTGTATTCCAAGTGATTATGGACATGCATATGGACATCTGCACATGTATACCTAGGTAATGGTGTGCATAGGTATACATACACAAGACGCAGATAAACACATCCATCCATCCCTGATCATAACTTCCTCTATGAATTTATAGTCTAAGTAAAGAGACAAAATAACACAGACAAAATGACTAAAAGACTCAGCTGAGTGTTACTAACTGTTCTGTTGATGTTGATCAACAAGTAGACAAGATCAGTCATATGACCCGGGGTAAAAAGAAAACATATAAACTACATTGGGCCTCAAAATCTGCAGTCTAGGATGAAGAAAAAGGAGTAAATTCTTGATAGGGAAAAATGAGTAATACATGTGGTACTGAAATAAGAGCATGCAGATTCCATCAAGGATAAATGTTGAAACTAGCGTGCAATAAAGCTGAATAGTTAGTGTTTAAACAGATTATGGCAAATGTTTGGGATCCAAAAAGAAAAAAAAGACCAACACTTGACGTGGAGTAATAAAGTAATAAATACAACCAAGTAAAGCATGTTTTTAACTCACAGCTAATGTATCATACATAACACATCACTGATACTTCAATTTACCTTTGATGTCCCTTTAGTAGAAAAATATAAACCAGATCTTCTTAGAAGGAAGTAAATTTTTTTCCAAGACTTCTTTCCCTGTTCTTTTGCATGTAAGAAGCCATGAATTTCAGGATATGTGCTTGAACTCAGAAACATCTGGAAGAAACAGATACTCTCATACCATTACTGAATCAATGATATTGTAGCCTTATACTAATCATGTTAAGATTTCAAACATAAACACTTAAAATCAAACAGTATCAACATCATTTATATACCATTACAGAAATCACAATATATATATATAACAGAAAATAAATCAGGGTCTTTCAAAACCCTGAAACAGGTTAAAAATGAAAATATGTTCACAAAATGTATATTCTAAGTGATCAGTACTTAACCAAATACCAAAATTATAAGCTATTAGATTGTCATTTATAGAGTTAAATCCTGATATACTTTCATCCTTTTCCATGGGTTCCCTGAGATCACAGGTATACTATCAACTTCCTTATGGTATAAGACAGACCACAATCCTGACTTCAATTGTCAAGTAGGAAGCTGAGCCAAGTTCGCCTCCTTGATGAGGGTAAAGCAAACAATCCCTTCTTTGTCATCTGTGGTTCTCAGTTGTGGGTGGATATGGCAGGTCATGTTTTCCAAAGAGAACCACAACAAAATCTTTCATCCCACATGCTCTTCTGCATTGTGATCTTGGCACGGAACCGTGAAGAGGTGTAGTCTGTTTCTCCACCTCTTTAAATCTGGGCAAGCCTCTCACTGCTTTGACCAATAGAATATGGTGGAAGTGACACTCTGCCAGTTCTAGGTGTAGTCCTTAACTAGCCTGGTGCCTTCTACCACTTGACTCTTGGAAGCCAGTTGTCAAGTAAGAAATGTGACTACGCTGAGACCACCATAGGTGAGAAGCCCAACGCGAGTGGAAATGCCCTGGAGGATGACACACTATGTGGAGACAGAGAGAAAGAGGCGCCAAGGAGTATCAAGGCACATGTAGCAGTGAAAAAGCCATCTTAGAAGGGGATCCTTAGTGCCCAACCACTGAGCCAGTGTGCCTCAGAGATGACCCACCCAGCTAAACTCTTCCCAAATGCCTGCCCCACAAAATTGTTGGAAAAATGTGAGTGGCCACTTTAAGCCATGAGGGTATGGAATAGTTTGTTTGCGACAGTGGGCATGTGTTGGTCAAGAAAACGAGAGTGAAAAGGAATAGCTCTATCTGAGTGGCTGTGCTCAGTGTCCTTAATAAGACAGTGGAAATGCATTAGTGCCTCATTAAAAGAAGAAAACAGAAATCTCTGTGAACAAACAAATGCAAAATGGAAAACTGAAAGGAAGAGAAATTATTAATTAAAACAATGTAACATTTTAAAAGGCTACTAAGGCTAAGGGTAGATATTTATGTTTTTTAAAATAGATTACAAAAAAATTCTTAATTTAATGAGCCACAGATAATAATTAATTGACATGCAAAACAGGCAAGTAGGTTTTTTAGTTTGAGTGCTTTCCAAGTTATTAAACCAAACCAATTAAATTTTAAAAAGGGAGTCATAGAGGTTACACTAGAAAAAGAAGAAACCTTTTAAAAAGTGGAAACATAGCCTCCGTGGAGAGAAGAGGTCAGGAGCACATGCAGGACTACCTAATTCCAAAGCCTGTGATTTTTCTTGTTTTTATAATTTTACATTAAAGCAATATAACTATGTTACAGGAGGACTCGTGAAAGGAGACAGAAGAAAAACTCCATCCCACCACTGTGCTGTGTTACAGTGGCGAAACATTCAGACGGCTGAGATCTGGGAGTCCTGGGGCACAGCTGCTGCTGCTATTTACCCTAATATTCTGATGGGGTGTCTCTGTGAAAACCCAGCAGCCCAGAAGTGGCTTTGAAAAAAATCTCTTGGGACTAATCATATTTCCAAAATATTATGAAACACACAAATGAAATACAACCTATTAAAAAGCCTGTAGAAAATGAATCTGGGATAGATACACCTACCTAATATATATTAATGTGAGGTCATAGCTATGTTGGAAATATTAAAAGTCGTCTTCATTAAAGATGAGAGAATAGGGAGATGGTGTGGGGATGTCTCGGGCTGAGCTCAAACAACCACCTTTATACAGACATTGCTCAACATTAACCTGTGAAAAACTGTAGAGTTTTTGATATAAAATCAAGTACTCTATCAAAAATTAAATAAAATAACTAAAACTGTTCATTTATTGTAATGACAGTGCCTTAGAAAATGACCATCTCAAGCCACTGACAACGTGGAAAAAATGAGCCCAGTAGCCACAAAACTAAGGAGATTTTTAATTAGATAACTAGTACTCTTAATTCAGCTAAGAACATTTCACAATTCTGCAAAAGGATTTCTATCACAGCTATTACAAATGTTAGTGTATGAAATAGATATGTTCTCTCTTCTTTATCCTTTCATTTAATTGCTAACTATTTCATTGCACATAGGATTGAGGGTATTTATTATGAAAGCTAACACTGAGTACCTGTTGGTAAAATGGATACATTTCACCGGGAATTTTGATTTTTCAAAAGACTAATCTTTTCACATATCACAGAGCAAAACTCTGCAAGTTTCTTTCAAGATACACATTTTTAAATGTTTAAAATCCTTTGACAATTGGCCAAAACTGAGAAAAAGAATACCGTTAGGGGGTTTTGTTGATTTGGGGAACTCTTTACCCGGGTTTTTTTTTTTTCTTTTTAGTTTTACCTCCAGCAAAAAATAATCATTCAAGGCATAACATTTCAAAATCTGGGTATGTATAAAAAAAGGACCTCAAAGTTTCCTTCTATTATGCTATTACTTATATATATTAGTGAAATATATTTTACCTGCAAAATCTGTGTGGGGGATATTTCACCATTTGTTTCAGTTGCAAAAGATACCATATGCTCTGGAAAAAAATACTGACAAGAAGATACAGGTTAAATTATTCCAAAACCCATGCTAAAAAAGATTCAGTCCTGACCAATATAGTAATCTAAAACAAAAGCTCTTTAAACCAGTGTGTCTAAAATTCACCCAAAGGGCTTTTGAAAATGCTAGTCCATGGACTCTACCCTCAGGCATCTTAATGAGAATGTCTGGAGTTGGGTCCAAAAATTAGCAAACATCCCCGGATGATGCTGATGCAGTGAGATCCACGTATCTGGAATTATAAAATACTGCCCTCGAGTTGACAACGTGCCTGATCCCACATCTCTCCCTCAGTCCCGCAACCACGCTACCAGGTACTAAAGGACTATGGATCCTCATTTTACAAAGTATACAGGCTCACAGAAGTAAAGAGGTTAGGGTATGCCCAAGGTCATAGCCTACAAGATAGAAGAGCCAGGACTTAAAGTGGGCTGAGGACCTAAAAGTCCAGTCCTTTCTACCTATTTTTTTTTTTTTTTTTAAGAGATGGGGTCTTGCTCTGTCACCCAGGCTGGAGTACAATGACCTGATCATAGCTCACTGCAACCTCGAACTCCTGGGCTCAAGCAATCCTCCTTCCTCAGCCTCCTGAGTAGCTAGGATTACCGGCGTACACCACCATGCCTGGCTAATTATTATTATTTTTTTTTAGTAGAGATGGGGTCTCGCTACATTGCCCAGGCTGGTCTTGAACTCCTCACCTCGGCCTCCCAAAGCACCAGGGTTTCAGGCATGAGACACTGTGTCTGGCCCCAGCTACTGTTTTTCCAAGCTTTTTAATCATAAAATTCACCCAGGGCAGTTGTTTAAAATACAAATTCCCACGCCTCATTCCTGGAGTTTCTAATTCAGCAGGTCTGGGCAGGTCCTGGATCCTGTGTTTTTAATAACCACTCTCCCCTAGGTAAATTTTGTGATCAGACAAGTTTGGGAAAATATATTCTACTATATTTCCTCTGGGGCAGAGTTTTTCAACGGCAGTTCTACTAACACTTTGGTCTAATAATTCTGTGTTGTAGGGAGCTGTCCTGCGCATTGTAGGATGTTTATTGTCCTTCTAGCCTCTACGCACTAGCAGCTTTCCTGCGTTCCCCAGCTGTGACAACCAAATCACCCCCCAGTTGAGAATCACTGCTCTAGGTCTGCAATACGAATGTCCAACCTTGTTGAAATAAAAAATAAGTAAAACCAAAAATGAGCACTAAGCAGTATTTCTTAAATATAACTTTTAAATTCTTGCTTTTAATAAAGATTCACAACAAGAAAACACTTTCCCTTCACATTCTGATTCTATTTAATTTTTATTAGAACTCTTATTTTCTTTGTCAAAGATCATCCCATTATGTTTCTATTAATAGGTTAAAACAAAAAGAGAATGTAAGAGGTCTTTCAGGGTTTGAAAATATTCTATTATAGCGCGTATCATATATTTTTCATAAAGGATCATTCCAATCCAATTATCCAAAACTTAGTGTAAAAATATGCTACAGCTGCAGAGACAAAACAATTCAAAATAATGAGCCCAGAGGCTATTCTGACTTCTCTACATCCCTAGTCTTCATTAGAATGTGACATACATTTATTTTCTTTTAAAGAGAACCATAATGAAAGTAGTATTTACTAGATAATGCACTGGTCTTTATCCCATTTCTACTTAGCTCAGAAATTACTGCACTGAAAACAAAATAATTTGGAACAGCAAGATTCACGTCAATCTTAAATTTCTGGCTAAGTTCCAACACTCCCAACAGTCATCACTCTGTTTTTACTTTAGAAAGTCTCTTATTCAAATTTCCTAAATTCTGTGGAAAGTATTGAACTGTATTATCTTGAAATCTGCTTGAGGATCTATAAAAATTCATTTCCTAAATCAAATGTGTAATTGGTTTTTTTTCCTAAAAGGCAAAAAAAGAAGCAATGGTTCCCCAAAACTAGGTTTCTTAGTATTTTTAAATTAAATAACCAAAATTCACCTCAATTCAGAGTTTCCCAACATGGACAAAAAAATTATTTCAACCATGTATCTGAACTTCTGTGTATTATATTGACTAATCATTGTTAGAATAAGAAATGTGAGTATAATTTTAAAGGACGAGAATCTTTACCTACAATTTGCCAAATAGGACTGTATTTTATTTATAGTGACTCTCTTCTTCACATGAAATTTAACTGATTCATTTATTTTCCATAACTATTAATGGGGATTTCACTTACCATTGGGTTTTTGAAGAATTCATATTTGGCATAATTTTTTCTAAAATATAGCTTATTTTCTTCTTCCATTCCCCAGTTGGATAGCACTTCAATCACCAGTTCATGTTCTTCTATTATTCTTTCTGTAAAGAAGGCTTCAGTGAGTACGTTGACAGACAGCTAAATAGACAGACAGACAAATATATATACACACAGGCACATATATACCCATACAAACATACAAAATATATTATGTATCTTTATTAAACATAGCAAACTTCAACTTAATTATGAAATAGCCAATTGATAAAAACTTCTCATCAATGTTGAATTAGTAATGTTAATTTTAATACCAAAGCAGACTGTCATCTGAAAAGAAAAATTACATAAAATATCACAATGCACTTTTGGCTAATTCTCAATTTCCTTTTATTGCTATGTAAATTGTAATATAAGTTTGATGACAAATCTGCATTAAGTATATGGGAGCTATTCTTTTTCTCCAACTCATCATGGTGCCAAAATTAAAATATTTGTTTCAAGGTTGAACAATTCACCTCATTAAGAGACGAAGAATTTTGACAGGTTCAATGTGCATTTAAGACACATAATCTGGATAGCTGAGAAAAATTAAAATACACGTTTTAAAAGGAAAATTTTAATGCAAGTAGATACTGGTTTTTTAAGAAACCCAATTCCTTGTGGCACTTCATGCTTTCAAAACTAATATGAAAGAAAATATATTTTGTATTAACAATGAAGATAATTAGGTAGGGTGGGCAGACACTTAGTAGAAAAGTCACTTACAGGAAGTAAGCAATGGCAACTTTAAAGAGGTGAACATAGCCTGCACAATTCCTATTTTAATAAGAAACTTTGATGATGTTCATTGCCATACTAGTCATAATAGTCCCAAACTGGAAACTACCCAAATGCCTATTGACATGAGAATGAATAAATAAATTGTGTGAAAGCACATAGTAAAATATACACTACAACAACCCACTACAGTTTGGATGAATTTCACAAACACAGTATTAAATAAAAGAAGTCAGACACAAATATTAATAGTACACATTGCATGACTCTATTTACATAAGGTTCCAAACAGAGAAAATTAATCTATAGTGCTAGAAATCAGGGTAATGGAGATATTGAGTAAGTGGGGGCAGGAAGGGAATCACTGGGGTGAGCACAATATTCTATTTCTTGATCTGGGGGTTGGTTACTTGGATACATATTATAAAATATCTGAGAATTCATCAAGTTGTCCACATACAGTTTGTACACTTTTCTTAATGTAAGTCATACTTCAATTAAAGGTCAAGGGAAAAAAAAGGAACTGTGAAATTAGCAATGCAAAACAGGAAATGGAGAAGAACCAAATAAGGAATATAAAAATTCTCTGCTTTTTTAGTGTTTCTAGGACCTTTTTGAAAAGTATCTGTGTCTCAGAAATCCAACACTCGGTAGTGATCTGTGACCTACAACACCCGAACCCTTGAAAGTAATGTCATACTTAAACAGAAGCTTATTCATCTGAAAGGAAGTTCTCCTAAGAGTGCTCAATGAATATGGATGAGTTTGAGCTAAGTGTGTATCAACGCTTGGGGTTCTATTCCTCATTCTGATAGCTCCTTTTCTATCTCATTGACTCGCTCCCCTAGCTCCTGCTCCTTCATATGACTCAGTTCTTGGTTCAACTCTTTTCTTTCTCCCTCTCCAAATGAATTCACTCTCCCCTCTTCAACCATCACATCTGTAGGTTCCTTGAAGTGCAATCTCTGGCTACAGTTGCTCTCACTCACGCTCCCGTCCCAACTACTAGACTCTCCACCTGAAACACAGTTCATCTAAAACCACAGTCAGCATAGCAGTTCCTCAAAATATTAAACATAGAATTACTATATGATCCAACAACTCTACTTCTGGTTATCTACCCAAAACAAGTGAAAGCAGGAGCTTGAACAGATATTTGTACACCAATGTTCATAGCAGCATCATCCATAATAGCCAAAAAGTGAAAACATGATGTCCATCAATGGACGAATAGATGAACAAACGCGGTTTATACAGTACATACAATGGAATATTCAGCTTTGGAAAGGAATGAAATTCTGGCACATGCTACAACATGGATGAACCTTGAGGATATTATGCTAAGTAAAATAAGACAGACACATAAGGACAAATACTGTATGATTCCACTCATGCAAGGTACCCAAAATAGGCAAATTCATAGAGACAGAAAGTAGAATGGTGGTTGCCAGGGGCTGGGATTGTTTAATTGGTACAGAGTTTCAGTCTGGGAAAATAAAAATGTTCTAGAGATAGAGGGTGGGTCATGATGATTGTACAACAATGTGAATACACACAATGCCACTGAACTGTACATATAAAAAGGATAAAACGGTAAATTTTATGTTATGTGCATTTTACCAAATTTTTTTTTTGAAAACTTAAAACCAAAACAAGGTCATTTTCCTTTTTCCCTCTCAACCTCCTTTTCTTCCTAAATTCTCCTATCTCCATTACTGTTAATATCATTTTTACCACATTCTCTCAAAGAAATGTAGAATTAAAACTCACTTTTGCATCTTTCTCTACCTCCACTCCAATATCCTCTACTCCAGACATCTCCAGTTAGCAGGATTCTTCCCCCAAGTGTCTCACACATCCAGCAACCCCCTCACCGACTCAATTTAGACCTTCACCTTTTCTTGTACAGCCTCATAACTAAATCTCCAACCTCTACTTTCTCATTCTTCCCATTCAACCTGGACACTGCTATCATAGCAAACCTCCTAAAGCATGTGTATGAATGTGAACCCTGCTCAAAAAGTTTGTCTCCTTCTGCTTGTTATGAGATAAATCCATGTAGTCTGGCATTCAACAAATATTTACTAAAGGTCTACAAAGTGTCAAGCACTCATCTTAAGGCTGGGCATTTTGTAGTGGACAAGACAGTAAAAAACAACTGCCTCATGGAACTTTCATTCTAATGGGAATACAAAGACCATAAATAAAATCTAAATCCTTTTCGAAAGGTGGTGACAAACCCTACAGGGAAAATAGAGCAGGGAAAAGGAGAATGTGACGAGGACATAGAGGAAAGGAATCCATCTCCAACAGCTTATCAGGAAGGCCTCACTGAGAAGGTAACATTTGAACGAAGACCCCAAGGAGAACGGGATAAGACCCCATGATCCAAGCAGCTATTTAGAGCAAGAGCAAGGTTGGTATGTTTGAAACGCAGCACGGAGGTTGATGTGACTGAAGTTGAGTGAGTGAGGGGCACCGCAGGGGGAGAGGTTGAAGAAGTGACAATTAAGGGGCGGGGGTGGGAGAAAGCCCTGCCATCCATGCGAAGGACTTGGCTTTTCCTGAGTTACATGAGAAGTCATTTTCAACAGAGAGATAACATGAACTAACAAGTTTTAACAGAATACACTCCACTGGTAAGCAAGAAACTGATTTTTTTTTAAGGCATAAGGCCTGAAAGCACAAAGAACATTTGGTAGGCTATTGCACCTAACCCCGGGACAGGTGATGTGGCTTGGATGAGCGTGGTAGCAGCTGATGTGGTAAAAAAAAAAAAAAAAAAAAAAGGCCAGGCAGAATCCAGATCTATTTTAAAGGCAGGGCCAACAGGATGTGCTGGCAAACTGGATATGGAGTGAAAAAGAAAGTACTCAAAGGAAGACACCAAGGATCTCAGCCTAAACATTTGAAGGGACATTATCACCATTAATGAGCTAGGAAGACTGTAAGAGAAGTAAGCTGGGGGCAGATCCAGTGATCACTGAGATACCAAGTGGAAATGTGCACCTTTAACTATCTTCTGTCCTTACTTCTGTCTACTTCTCACACAAACACACCTGGTATTTTCAAGATTATGAAACAGGTACACATTATCAAACATACTATGTGCTAAGCACTCCATCTATATTCTTTGCAACTGCAGTGGGAGAAAATTTCAAGGTATTAATCAAGATGCTTGCTTGTTTTGCTTTGCCAACCTGTGTTTCTTTGTACCCATTATCTTTCTCCACCACCAAAGAAACAGCACATGTTCTGCTTTCATGATATACTATACAGACAGAAAAAATGACAAAGAGGCATTTTCTTGGTTTTTGAGCTTCAAAGTAGACTTTATCAATCTTTAGCAAATATGATTGCTTAGGGAGCAGCACGCCTAGCCAATCTTCCACAGACTCATGTAGGCATCCACACTCTGCCCTCTGGAAAAGGAGGCAGAGTTGACAGGTTAGCACAGGAAACTGGTGGCGTGGTGACTGCCAGGAAGCTAGATGGTAACTGGACAGTGTGGGTCCCAAGTGACCCCTTATCCTGCCTCCTTTCTGAACTAGAACCCTTTCAGAGTGGTAAGACCCCCTAATAAGTTTAATGGCGGTGTGTGGGACAAACCAGAGCATAGCCTTAGGAAACCTTGAGCCTCAGGTAGAGGCCCTATAGCTAGCATGATGAAGAAGCAAAAGCTGAGCATAATGTCAAGTCCATAGCATCCCAATATGGGGCAGGAGCACTGTAGTACCTACTTCCCAATAAGGAGCATGGAAGAGCTAACAGAAGACCATGAACTTAAGGGGCTATATGGTACAGGCAATAAGCCTGAAGGAAGCAAGAGTTTCCAGAAAATGAAGAGGCAGTTGGATAAGAGACAAATACCCCTCTTGGGACTTAAATGCTCCACCGGAGTGATGGTAGGTCTGACTCTTCAACTGAGAACATTTTAAACCTGTATGCAACTCACTGTTATAACCTGAATTGGTTATTTACCCCAACAGGATGAAGAACAATCTAGAGAGCAAGCAAATAATAGAATAATAAACTGCTGTTAAGAAGGCAGGAGACTCAGAGTCAGAAACTAATCTAAGTTACAGAAATAAAGGAAGTTACATCTCTGCATGTCTCAGTCTGCAAGCTGCTTCATTTTTGTATTTAATTCCTGTAGGAGGCTGAATAATGGCCTTAAAGATATCAGGTCCTAATCCCTGGAACCTGCAAATATTACCTTATATGGCAAAGCCTTTGCAGATGCCATTAAATTAAAAATATTGAGATGGGAAGACTATCCTGAATTAACCAGGTGAGCTCTAAATCTAATCATGAGCATCCTTTTAAGAGAGAGGCAGAAGATTTGACAAAGACAGAAGAAAAGCAATGTGATCATGAAGGCAGAGATTCAAGAGGAGCGACCACAAGCCAAGGAACACCAGCAGCCACCAGAAGCTGGAAGGGGCAGGGAACAGATTCCCCCCACGGCTCCCGGAAGGAACATGACCCTCCAGAACTGAGAAAGAGTACATTTCTGTTATTTATGTCACCAAGTTTGTGGTAATTTGTTACAGCAGCCTTAGGAAATTACTATAATAATCTAATGAGCAAGTTATGGTTCCATTTTACAGATAGAAAACTGAGGTTCAGAAGAGCCAGTCTGCCCAGGTTGAATGGCAGCCACGGGTCTGAGCCCAAGTCGATGCTCTTTCCCCTGCATGGGGCTGCCTCAGCCTGCACGGAAATTCACACCCGAGGGGCACTCCCCGCCACCTCTGCCTAGTCTATTTATATCCTGCTCATTCTTTCTGTATCAGCTAAAATTGCTCTCTCATGTTCCTGCAGTTCTCACATTTCAGTTGCCACAATTTCTTTTAGTTTGATATATGTTCAATAAATATTTGGAATTAACTGAAAATAAACAACCACATTGTGAGTGTAAGGTAAGATACAGTAATGGGTAAGATTCCAAATTATATCAATCTTAATCTTCCATAAAACTAACAAATCATTTGAATTTGGATTGTAGCAAAAAAGGAAATAAAACAAAAAAAGGTTGAAAAATCAAGCTACATTGGAACAGCTATGACAAACGTGTCACTGAAGAACTAATGTGATATGTATGGTTACCAAGAAGCGGGATCTAGTCAGGGATCTTGTTGATTACATGCAAATAAAAGCCAGAATACCAATGTAGAAGAAAAAAAAGAAAGAGATAAAATATTTGCAGAAAATGACACAGAACTATAATACCAAATGTTTTAACAATGCAATTACTAACATCAGGAAAATATTCTAGTAATCTCAAGGAAAAAAAGTCTTCAAAAAAGCCATCAAAAACTAGAGAGTATGTGAGAAAGCCAAAGACATATTTTCTATTCCTTCAAAGAAGAGTTATAGTACTGTTCTATTGAAAATTCAGATAACATATTAAGAAAGCAAATAAAAGTCCAGAGGATTGAATGCAGCTACAATTTTTTTTTTAACCTCATATACTGGCCTGGTAATGGAATATAACATTTTCTTATTATAGAATCTGATGTTTTTAAATTATATTACATATTCTTTTTTTAATTTATAAATCACCATCCCAATTAGGAAGCCTTGTCACAAACCTTCCCCCAACCGGTCCCAGTATGTTAAAGAATTAAGGCTACAATAATCCAAATAACCCTAGGAAGCATAATTGATTATCAGTTAATCACATCTTACAGAAAACTAGCATTTCTTTTTTTTATACAGGCATCTAACTAAATATAGACCTTAATAGGCAGAAAGTTCAACATGAAGATACAAGATGCCTAGATGGATTACTTTGAAAGGAAAAGAAAAATGTTGAATGGGGAGATGAAAAGCTGCTGAAGACCACCTGTCTTTTGCCTAGCCCCAGCCACAAAACATCATTACCAAGACCTAAGAAAAGGGAAACAAAACAAAACAGTAGACTGGATGGCCTCCAATAAACTTTCTGTTGACTCTTCTCCTACCAAGCAAATTTTAACCAACTGAGTAATCCTACTAAGTAATTTTTAATATATTTTAAAATACCAAGAGACACATTAATACAACTAAGGGCTCTTAACTGCAATGTTCAAAATCCAGAAAGAACTCAGATACTTTTTGAGTTACCATTTAAGAAATGACCCCAGGTAGCTTTCACACGATGAATTCATCAGTATTATTTCAAAGACCTTGTTTTTAAAACTTCATAAAATCCATCTAAAATACTATATTAAAGTATATTATTGGAGGTTCACAAATATAAGTCTATTTAAAAAAACATTTTTAAAAAAACTTATTTTTCAGGCATTGGAAAGTGAATTACGATTGTCAAATACCACTCCTATGTAGGTAGAAAAATAGGAGGGAAGCCCTCTTAAATTATTTCAAAATAGAAACCATGAGGGGGAAAAAGAAAAGCTTCAAAAAAAGTTTTAAAGCTTTTTAAAAACAAAACAAAAACTTCATATTGCTTTAAGTTTTATTTTTATTTCTAACAGATCAGTGAGGTCTTATGGTAAATAGAAAGAAATATCACCAAATAATAACAACTATATGTAATTCTGTTTTCTAATTTTCAGAAACTTTTTCTTTAAAAAAGGAAAGAGAAAAGAAAAGAAAAAGAAGAAAGAAAGAAGTTTCTTCTGAAACTGTTGATTTAACTTCAAAGTCTTTTTAAAAACCACAATCCTCCAAGAATGGAAAGTGCTCACCTGTGACCTTCTGCCTGGATTTCTTCGTTGAATCTACTGAAAGTACAGCATGGAGCTCAAATAGAAACCTGAGTCCCTACTCTTCTTATCACTTGATAAGAGAAGAAACAAAAGTGGCTTTTACCTCTAATTCTCCCAGAAAACAATTCTTTGTATACCTTTGTTACAGGAAACTCCAGGAGAAAAATGGTCCTTGTACTTCTCTGTGCTGGGTAGAAACTACATACATTTTGTCAATCTTATTTTCAGATAAAAAGGAACAGCCTCTGACCAAGCAAAACAAAAACTGGAGAAGTGAAGAATAAAACAGGGCTCAATTTCTAAAAGGTCCCTTAACCTAAGAATACTACTTAATACCAGCAGGATCCCCCAGAAAATTGCCATTGCCTGATTCAACTCCCCAAGTGCTATAATAGGAAAATCGTGACACTCCAGCTTGATGGCCATGAAGGCCTTGCAGTTCATTCTTCAACAAATCCAAACAGTTTTCAATTAACTTAGACCCAACAATCATAACTTATATTCATAGAAAGCCTTATTTTTTCCCAAAATGCTTACATATCTATTATCTCAGGCTGACTGAATAAATATCTGAAGAGCTTAGAAACAGCTTCCATAAATTCAAAGTTACCCAACGCACCCTTTAAGGATGCTGAGTAAATTTCCATCTGGGCATGGCATGTGACTTCTTTGGCTTTTTTCCAAGCCTCTTCCTTCTATGTACTTTGTAATCTGTCTTTTGAATTATTTGATAAAAATACTTTGCAGTTTAGTACAACTTAGTTCAAAACGCATTGAATTGTTTTAGACGCTGGGTTACAAAGACATATGTGTACAGAGAGTCCCAGCTCTTATGGATTTGCTGTCTAATTTTAATGATATGATCACTATTAAGATAGTTGTAGAAAATTTTATGGCAGCAAAGAGGATGGGTACTTTGCCCAACTTGGGGCTTCAGGAAGATATCTGAGCTAAGTCTCTAAAAAATCTCTAAAACTTTTTAAAATTGTGTTTCTTTCTTTTTTTCTGATTACTAAAATAATACATTTCCATTAGAGAAAATTTTACAAACACAGACAAGTGGTAATCACAATCTATCTTTAAACCTATCAATCAGGAATAAGCCCTAACCTTTCAGTACATTCCCTTCTTGTCTTTTTCTCTGGGTCTATATGAGCGCATGTGAATATAGTTTTCATAAAAATAGGAAATATTGCCTATGTTTATGCACTGCTTTATTCAATCATCATCACAGTCTTACATTTGCCCACATCAGTTTTCAAAGGAAGAACAAAAACATGATCAAAAGCTGCATAACATTACATCCTACGGATATACCATAATTTGTACCATTCTCCTATTATACCATTAGGTTTTACTTTTCTAGTTAATTGATACTGTAAATAATCTGCCTTGAACAGCCTTACATCCAATTCTTGTCCGCACTGCTTGTATCCCACACACTCAAATAACATGACTTGTGGGAGCGTCACCTCCCAGGACACAATTCATCACTGACACTCCCCGTTCCTCCTGCACCTCTCTGTTATTTTCAAGACTTGCAATTTCCCAAGGGATGTACGAGAACGGGCGGTGCCAGCAAGTATCCTGATCATCTCAAGGAACAGCTCCAGAGCAGCAGCAGTAGTCAGGCACGTGGAAGAGGCAGATGTGTCTCTCCACTTGCTCTCAAATGGAAAGGGTGACTACTTCACAATGTTGAGCGTGGATGCCTCCAACCGCTTTTCTCTCTCTACGCTCCCTGAATTGTAGCGCTAACCTGTCAGTTAGCTTGGACAGCTGAGAGTTTTCATTTTGACTTTGTTTTCATAGGTATTTTTAAGAAAGGGCTAGGGGTTATACTTTCCTGTGATTTTTAATTTAAAATAACTATACCTTGGAAGATGCATAGCAGTTAGCCAGGTAAAAAAGGGCAGGAAAGGGCTTCCTGCAAACCTTAAAAACACAAGCAAGGAAACTGAGTAGGGTAAGCAAGAATCTGCAGACAGTTCTCTAATTCATAAACTACGAGGAGGGAGGTGTGAGACACAAGCTGCAGATATGAAGGATAGGCAGGTCACAGGATGCTATAAGCCCCACAAAGGACCTTGGACCGGAATACAAGGAGAATCAGGTCTGCATTCAGCTGGATAACCTTGGTAAGACCAGAGGCAAGAGGACCAGTTGTGAGGCTAACATAATACCTGAGGAGAGAGATGATGGGACCTGAACTCATGTAGCCGAGGCTATGAGAATACGTAGAAGGAAAAACTACCCAACTTTCGAGGCAGATTTAGTTATGGGCACTTCCCACTCTTTGTTAGTTAAATATTTCCCATTTCTGGCCTGTGTGTGCCGCCAGGACACCAAGTCTTCTCACAGCTCAGGAGGTCAGAGCGCTTGATTCTCCGTAGAGAAGGAAGCACAGTGCCACATGTCCTGAAGGCTTCACAATTATCTCTGCTGGTATGAGGGCAGTCACAACTCTGATGGCTTGTAGGTTGTACACAGTGCAGAAAATACAGCTACATATCAGCTCCAGACAACATGAACAACACTTGTGCCTCCTTTGTTTAAAAAAAAAAAAGGAAATGAAAAGACAAAGTAGCAAAGGAGCAGCTTCAAAGCTGGCAGCTGTGAACATTCCCTGGCTGCCACTGTGCATTGCTTCTGTCTCAGAGAGATCATGTGCGTATAGCTGCACACATAAAAATGGTTTCATTAAAAGCCTCCAGTCATTCATTTTCCTTATTAAAGCCACTCCACAATGATATTCACAATGGAAATCTCAGCTGTCCCTAGCAATGATACTAAAATACAATTAATTCCTCTTCCCAAAGAGTCTATAGGTATATGCTTGAGGTATTGTGTTAATTGCCACTGTTTCATACCATGGCTTCAATTAGGAATCAGAATGGGAGCAAGACAAACATGGATCCCATTAAGTTCCTGAGGACTTGAAGCTGAAGTTCCCCCCCACATACACTCTCCTAAACTGATTATAAAAGCAGAGGACTCCATCTGGGGAGCTATAGTGACACCCAGTGGCTGTGAAGTAAAGCGCACCAGTGACAAAACTTAGTTTACTATATCACGAAAAGAAGAAATATTTGTTGATATGCTGACATTTTGAATTCAATGTCTATAAAACAGTGTGTACAACTGGAACCATATCATAATATAATCCCAAATCAGGCAATTCAAAGATTCATAACAAAATCAGGATATTTAGCTGCCTTCAATGATTTACTCTGCCTATTAAAATTCTCAACATTTATTAATAATCACAGGCAAAGGATATGAAATATTGACATTGTATTCAAAGTTCCAAACATAATATTACCATTCATGTTATATACAAATTCAAGAAGAAGTAACTTCCAACATGATCCTCTTGCTCAGCCAAAATAAATAGCTGTCTCTGCTATAAAGTGAACCAGGTTGGCTCAGTTCAATCTCAGTAATTTCAACACCACCTGGGTAAGGAAAGTTCATCTGAAAATGTTCTCAGGGGTTCAAAATTTAAATTGTAGCATGCCTGAGAGATAGAGATGCAGAGTACGACGGAGACAAACCAACCACAGAATCCCAGGAACGTTTTCTTGAACTATCGGGGTGAGAAGAAACCAAATAGCTTCAGTGGAAAATGCACAGACTTTAGAATCTGACAGAATTTAGATCTGTGCAATGTGTGACCCTGGATGAGGTATTTCATCACTGAGTCTGTATATATCTGCATGTAAAATGTATATTATAATACGTACCATATGAACATTAATAGAAACTATCACACATATGCATTCATATTAAAAAATACTAATAAGATTGAAGTTTCTTCTGCCACAGAAAATGTCACTCTGAAAATGGACTTTGGGTTCTATGAACCTACACATTCTGAATGTCAAGTATTTCCCCTTCCAACTTCAGTAATTGGTGATGCGGTTTCATGGA
Source organism: Daubentonia madagascariensis (assembly GCA_023783475.1). Taxonomy (NCBI): domain Eukaryota; kingdom Metazoa; phylum Chordata; class Mammalia; order Primates; family Daubentoniidae; genus Daubentonia; species Daubentonia madagascariensis. The sequence continues at coordinate 42,287,692 of JAKFHU010002088.1, read as the reverse complement.
CCAGAAGCAACAATAGTGGCATATCTATTAACAACACAGAACGTCTCTGAAACTGTCATAAGCTTACCTAGGTCATTAAAGTGAATTAAAGTGCAGAACACCCTCAACGCTCATCTATCCTTTAAGTCTAAGTGTTCTTGCCTAATAAGCCTCACGATCTCACAAACATTAAATCTGATAAATACGCAGCACACCATATGTGAAGATGATAAGGCAGCTATGTACAACTAGCAAAAATAAGAGCTAGGCAAGGATCATTCCAGGGAGCTACAGGTAGTTTGATGTAAAAGCAAAACAAGTTATTTGGCCTTCAAAAGGTCAAAACTTGAACTCTTAGTCTCTTTAGTAGTATACATTTAAATCAGATCCTATTGCTCTCTGACTCAAAGACCTCCCGTTGCTTTCTCTCTCACTCTGTAAAGGCCAAGCCCACTCCCTGGCGGACGAGCCCCTCCGTGATCTGGCCCCGTGGCAGCTCTGTGAAGTCCTCTCTCATTCCCTTCCACCTTACTGACTCCACCCGTGCACACTGGCCTCTGGGCTGCATCCTGAACGCAAGCACATGGCCACGTCTGGCCTTTCCCCTAGCTGTTCCTTCTGTCCAGAACAATCTTCCATTTAGCTGCATAGCCTGCTTGCTGTGTGCCTCAGGTCCCTACTCAAACCTCACCCCGTCAGGGAGGCCCTCCGGATGCCTCTCTCTAATGCACACCTGCCACCTGCTGCCAGTATTTGCTGTCCGTCTTTCCACATTCCTTCCCTCCCCAGAGCCTATCATCACCTATGAGATAACAAATATTAGTCCTTTGTTTCTTGTCTTTCTCTCCCCACTAGAATGCAAACTCACATGTGCAATGCTTTTTGTCTGTTTTGTTCATACTGTATCCACAGGATCTACAACAGAGAATAGGCCTGGTACAAAATTGTCAATAAATATTTGCTAAACTGTTTGGGGAAGGCAGGAGGAGTTCCTACTTTTTGTGAAATCTGTAAAGTGAAAAGTAAAAAACTAAAAACACTCAAGATGTGTTTTTAAATGCACAAAAGAAAGAAAAAAAAGTAGTCTACAAAAATTAATACATACAGAGATTATGTTAAAATCGAGAAACTGATTAGAGAATTTTTTAAATGCTAATAGAAGTTCAGTGATGTGAAATAATGAATAATTTTTACTTCTTAACACATTTATTTCTCATTTATTTATAACGAGCTGAATCATTTTTGTATTTAAAAATATTTTTTAAAATAATTGACACCACCTCTCTTTCTTTTAGAATTCTGTTCACTGAAAATTCATCGTTTTGGTCAAAAAAGAGGTCAACAATGTCTCCTGAACAATATACAGAACTGACTAGCTGGTCACCAAAGTTTTGGCAAATAGTTTGTCTTTTGGTTTTTTGTATAAATAGCATTCACAAAAGATTTACAGGTAAAGGTGTCAGTGGCTCATTCTATTGACAAAGGGCATCTACAGCTGCATATCATACTTAAGGAGGAAAAAACCCCACTCTGGTTCCTTTCATTCATTTGAATATGTAAATAGGAAAAATGTTACTTAGTACCACTATTAAATTAAGTAGATATTGCAAGAGTCTTTATAAGCTATGCAAAAAACAATACAAAACAAAAACAAAAAACATTTCAAAGACACATCTGTTTATATTTGATGCTGAGGAAGAACATAGCATCACAATAGTGATTATTCTGTTATATCATTAAAGAACTGGAAGCTGTTAAATCTAATACACGTTAGCATTTGGGTAGAGTTAATGTTTTCAATTGTTCTATTTAAATATATAATCTGAGTGAAAAACAAAAAGAAAAAGAATACCATAAAGCTCTGGAACTAAAATTCTTCCTCATAAGCTTTGGTCTAATGCACGGTTGATGAAGCCATGAAAATATTCTCACATCTTTGATTTTATTTCAGCAGTTTTCAGAAAACACAATAATGGAGAAACACACTTATTTTACTATCTGATGCCTAAAAGTTTAAATTTAGTATGTAGATCAAATTAATTCTCAATGTTCCATTTTAAGCTTTTACATTAAAAGACCTGTTCATTTTATTCCTTCATATAAATAATTTGTAGTGTTCTCAGTGAAAAATGCTACTTGATTTACAGAGTAGATTTTTATTACTGAACTTCAAAGCTATTTGCTGGAGATAAATTATAGTGACTATTACAAAAAAATGTGTTTAAAGTCCCCCCAAAAGAAAAATTTAAGAGTATAAAATACTGTAATGATATATTATACTAATTAAGAGCTATATTTCTACCAGCTTAAGTAAATGAAATATTTTGGAATATGGCAGATATCTACTGAGAATTAACACCATACTTCTTGGAGATTATCATGAATAGAAGTTAAATTAGTCACAAATGGCAATGAAGAAAACATATGATGAGTTTTTTCTGTCCTAGAAGGTGAGACAGCAATCATACTGGCCAGTCTTATGTACCTTCAGAATCAGGCTTGCTTGGCAGGTTTATAACAATCTATGCTGAGCTGTCAAGATCAGCTGGCACTATCTCCCAGCTCTCAACTGGGAGATGGTCAGGTTCAGAATCCCTACGGAAATTGCAGAACAACTCTAGCTTCTTTTCCACAGGCTTCACTCTGTCCCCTCCCTGAGGTGTAGACATGTCCTAGGACGGTAGTTGTCAAATTGGAAGTATAAACACCTTCGACACAGTTCAGGGAATGGAGGTAGTGTTAAGCAAAACCACTTTCCAGAATCTTTTAAAAATGAATCTTTCTAAGAACACACCTTTTCTGACAACATCATTTTTTAATTCCATTTCCTAAGAGAAAGGCAAACCTCTCATTCAAATGGACCCTGACTTTGGCATATTGCCCTCCAATGCACCAAACAAAGGAACAATTTTATATATCGGCAGCTATGCCAGAAAGTGAATGACTTTAATGACTGCATATAAAAGTGCCACAATTCTTTAAACCTATTAAAGGAACTAATTAAACTATCACTGATAAGTTATTTTAAATGATTTCAATGATTTATTACGAAAGATTTTTTTAACATATAATACAAAGGAATTTGTGGCAGGCTAAATATTAATAATAGCACCCAAAAGATAATCACATCCTAACTTGTGAATGTGAATGTCATTATATGGCAAAAAATAAAAAAAGACTTTGTAGATATGATTCAATTAAGGATATTGAAATGAGATTATCCTGGATTATTCTGAGTGTTCCCTAAATGTTACTGTTCTTGTAAGAATGAGGAAGACTTGACACAGACACAAGAGAAGAAAGCAGTATGACCACAGAGGCAGAGATTAGGTAAGGCCAACAAGCCAAGGAATGCTGGCAGCCACCAGAGGTGGAAGAGGCAAGGAATGTATTCTTCCCTAGCGCTTCCAAAGGAAGTACATCCCTGCTAACACCTTAATTTCAATACTGACTTCAGACTTCTGGCCTCCAGAAGTGAGAGACAATAAATTTCTGCTGTTTTAAGCCACAAACTTTGGGGTTGTTATAGTAACCACAGGAATCTAATACAGAGTTTAAAGAATCAAATGGCATCGCCATAACAAACTCCTTCGTTTCTCATCTACTTATATGTAAACACGTTTTTTAAACACCAAATCTATAAAAATAAGAAAGCAGGGAACAAAATTTTTGCCAAATCCTGTCTTACTCTAGCAGAAGAATGAATTCTTTATAACTTATTAAAATAATTTTTTAAAAACCCTCCACAGTTCATAATATAAAGATGCATTTCCAATTAAAAAAAATTTTTAAAGGTTACTCTTTATGTTTATGTCTTTAAAATGTGAAGGAGTTACTTATTTCTTCAAGAAAAATGTAGGTTGTAAACTCCCATAAAGAGAACCACTACTATGGATACTTGTACTTGTCTCCACCATAATCAACTCAAAATGCAGTCTAAATGACAGCTTATTTTATTAACTTCTCAAAAATTCTGCATTGTGCTACTAAAGATTGTTATAAAATTTATCTTTCCATCAATCTGAATTCTGTTTTAGTTCCAAAATTGCTATAGAACATTATTTAAACAAAGAGGGGTGATAAATTTTATAATATTTTTATTCTTGCTGCCATTTTGTGCTACTTTCTTTGCCTCTCAACCATCAACCAAAAATAAAAAGAGTAAAAAAAGGACAATTCATAATTCCTTTCTATTTTTATACATCTGAAGAAAATATTTGCCATATGATCTATACTATAAAAAAACAGAAAGGTAATGATGTCAGACAATGATTCTGTATCCTTACCTACGCCTATGTGAGGCAGGTGCTCAAAAAGTGTCCAGCTGTGGTCATCAATGTAATGATTCTTCACGATCAACAGCTGACAAACATCTCGGGCCGTTATGTCACTGGGTACATCTAAAGCCCTGCTGGTTTCATCTTCACTATATACTTTAATCACCTGTGTAGGTAGAAACAAGAAAAAGAGCTAAAATAGTCTTGCTTTTGGTTTTTCTTAATAAATTTTATTGTATATAAAGCAAACAACATGATGTCATGAGATATACATAGACAGTAAATGGTTAATATAGTGATGCAAATTAACATCTGTCATCTCACATAGTTACACATGCTTTTTGTATGTGGCAACAGCAGCTAAAATCTACTCATTTAGCAGAAATCCCAAATATAATACAGTGTTATTAACCATAATCCTCACACTGTACATTAGATCCTCTAGACTTGTTCATCCTACATATCTGCTATTTTGTAGCCTTTGATTTGCATCTCCCCATTTACCTCCATTTCCACCCCCACCTCTGGTAACCACTGTTTATTCTCTATCTCTGTGTATTTGACTTTTTTTTTAGCTTCCACACATAAGTGAAATCATGCAATATTTCTCTTTCTGTGTCTACCTTATTTCACTTAGCATAATGCCCGCCAGGTTCATCCATGTTGTGGCAAATGACAGGATCTCCTTTTTTAAGGCTGAATAATATTCCATTGTATATGTACATAATTCAAATACATAATGTACACTATACACACACACACACAAACATACATATATCACAGTTTCTTTATCCATTCATCCATCAATGGGATGGGACATTGAGATTGTTTCCACATCTTGGCTATTGTGAATAATGCTGCAATAAACATGGGAGTGTAGATATCTCTATGACATACTGATTTCAATTCCTTTGGGAATCTCCAAAAAAGGAATTGCTGGGTCTTATGGTAGTTCTCTTTTTAATTTCTTTAGGAACCTCCATACTGTTTTCCAGAATGCTGTACCAATCTACATTCCCATCAACAGGGTAGAAAAGTCCCCTTTGCTCTATATTCTCACCAATATTTATCTCATGTCTTTTTGATGATAGTCATCCTAATAGGTGTGAAGTGATATCTCACAGTGGTTTCGATTAGAATTTCCCTGATGATTAGTGATGTTTAAGCACCTTTTCATATACCTGTTGGCCATTTTTATGTCTTCTTTTGAAAAATGTCTATTCAGATCCTTTATCCATTTTTTAATTGGGTTGTTCTTCTGCTATTGAGTTGTATGAGTTCTTTATAGATTTTGGATACTAACCCTTATAATCATATATGGTTTGCAAATATTTTTCTCAATCCATATGTAGCCTTTTCATTAAAATGTTTTATTAAAAATATCACTCTAATAAGTCAATAAACTTATTGGTTGAATTGACTGTAAATTCCTTAAACAGTATTTCACACATTTAATTTCCTTGTACATTGAATGAACGTTACCTATTCAAGACTTGTTTACATGTCAAAGTCACTTTGTCCAACAACTTCTCTCTTCTCATCAGTGTCTAAAGGCTACTCAGTAACTATTTAATATCATTTCCCCACCACTCTGATCTACGAAAAGCTATGTATTTCTCATTAATATTTTAAATTTTATTTTCCATATTTAAACCCCATAAATAATTCAAGTAAAATGGGTAATTTATTTCCAGATATACTAAAGTAGTAAAAGTGGGGAATAGAATCAGACTTTATGAAAATATCTTTCTTTTTCAGGTATGGAAATTTGGGTGAAAACTAGCTACACGTTCAAGAAATCCTTTTTCTTTTACTTCTTGCAATTAGTTGCGGCTATGGGATTGAGTTTTAGTCAATGGAATACAAGCACATGGAATGTTGCACTTCCAAACCCATAAAAATATCCCACATATTGTCCTCCATTGTCTTTTGCCACACTCCCACTAAATGGAATGGCTACCAGGCCCCAGAGGAAAGAAAAACCATAGGACAGAATGAGCCTTTGTCCCTAAAGGACCACACAGAAGATGCCTAAGAAAGAACACCCATATGGGACTCTGACATGAGCAAGAAATAAACTTCTATTGTGTTAACTCACTGTGAATTAGGATTTATCGATTAGAACAGCTAATGTTACCCTAAATTATACAGAAGTAGAGTTTCGTACACAACATTCTCCTCAACATTTACCAAGCTCTGCTCTGTGCTAGAATTTCCATTATTAATTGTTATGTTATATATTAATTAAATTGATTACAGGATAATAAATACCTATGACAATAGTTGAGTAAGATCAACAAACACACCCACAAAAGTGGAAAATGACAAGAAAAGTAAAATGATGTATCCATTCTGTCCTATCTTTTTAAAAATTACACTTAATGACAGTGCAATGAAACAGTTGCCCTCTTACAATGATAGGGGTAATATAAAGTGGTAAAACTATTTTGTACATCTATTGGATGGCTTTGGCTACCAGGCGCCTACCCTCTACCCCTCCTCTTCTGACGGTATTCAGATTTCCTTCTAAAGCACCACTCCCTCCCTCACCAGCAGTCTCTGTGCTCTGGCAGCTCCATCTTCAGCTCAGTGATGATGTATGCACTGGAGCTGCTGAAACTGGCTTGCAAGAGCTGACTATTAAACGTTCAGGAGCTGTGCAAGCCAGGCAGCTTAAAATCAGCCATGGAGGGAGAACTTATACCATAGATACTGGTAAATGCTACAAATAAGGTCTTTTTAAAATTTTTACTTCTACTGCCAGGTATCAGTGCACCAACTGCGTCAGATCTAGGGTGGAAGATGTTTTCTAGATTGACCAATCAGTACCTAGAATCCCCTAGACAACAGTGATTATTTCACAGATGGGCATGTGACCTAATCAGAGCCAGTCAGTGCCAATCTATAATATCTGTTCACATAACCACAGAGTGGGCTGTCTTTTCTACTGAACCTAAGCCTGTGATGATATAAGGCTGGAGCTGCTATGGTTCACAGAGAGAGTGACTGAGGGCAAATGGGGCCCATGTGGAGTAAGCCATGTTGCAATGGACTGAATGTTTGGGTCCTCCAAAATTCATGTTTTAAAACCCTTATCCCAAAGTGATGATATCTGGATGTGGGGCCTTTGGGAGGTAACTAGGTCATGGGGGTAGAGCCCTCATGAATGGGATTAGTGTTTTATGGGACATACCACTCTGTGATTCTATCCAAATAAGACCATTTGCAAACCATTCTTTATTAGTTGCATGATCGTTTCCCTCTACCTAGAAGATGCTTCAATGCTCCACCCACAAACAACATGCTTTCTTTGGCAAATTCTTACTTATATTTGCCCAATTCCAAGGGCAACCACTCCAGAAAGTCTTCCCTGATCGCCCGAGGCTTTGTAATGTCCCTCTTTTATATGCTCTTATTTTGTAATTTTCTGTTTGCATGTCCTTCTCCACAACAATGCTAGCAAGCTTTTTCAAGGAAAATCTCTATTTATTCACTATTTATCACTATTTATCATGGTATCACAGGGACCTATCACAGGGTGATGCATGGCTTAATAAAAATCTGTGGAGTGAAGGAACTCTGTACCATCTACCAAACCTATCACAGTGTTTTGTACATAGTAGGCACTCAATACCTATTTGAAAATTAAATTTAAAATACTTTCTGCTTGATCTAGAAAAAATAATTCCATGCTTCGTATGGAACCAGAGAAGACCTCATATAGCCAAAGCAATCTTAAGCAAAAAGAACAAATTAGGAGGCATCAATTTATCAGACTTCAAGCTATACTACAAGGCTATAGTAACCAAAACAGCATGGTACTGGCACAAGAACAGAGACATAGACGAATGGAACAGAACAAAGAACCCAGACAATCCTCATATTGTCATCTGATCTTTGACAAAGCAGACAAAAACATACACTGGGGAAAAGAATCCCTATTCAATAAATGGTGCCGGGAAAAATTGGATAGCCACATGTAGAAGACTGAAATAGGATCCTCACCTCTCATCTCTCACAAAAATCAACTCACGATGGATAACAGACTTAAACCTAAGACATGAAACCATAAGAATTCTAGAAGAAAATGTTGGAAAAACTCTTACAGACACTGATCTAGGCAAAGAATTTATGAAGAAAACACCAAAAGCAATCTCAGCAACAGCAAAAATAAACAATTGGGACCTGATCAAATTAAGAAGCTTCTGCACAGCCAAAGAAACTATTGCTAGAGTAAACAGACAACCTACAGAATGGGAGAAAATTTTTGCATGCTATACATCTGATAAAAGGCTGATGAGTAGAATCTATAAAGAATTCAGGCAAATCAGCAAGAAAAAATCAAACAACCCCATTAAAAAGTAGGCAAAGGACATGACCAGAAACTTTTCAAAAGAAGATAGACTAATGGCCAACAAACATATGAAAAAATGCTCAACATCTCTAATCATCAGGGAAATGTAAATCAAAACCACAATGAGATATCACTTAACTCTAGTGAGAATGGCTTTTATCAAAAAGTTCCAAAACAACAAATGTCGGCATGTTGGCAGGGATGCAGAGAGACAGGAACACTCACACACTGCTGGTGGGACTGCAAACTAGTACAACCTCTATGAAAAGTAGTATGGAGATACCTCAGAGAACTAAAAGTAGAACTATACTATTTGATCCCACAATCCCAATACTGGGTATTTACCCAAAGGATAAAAAGACATTTTATTAAAAAAACACACCTACCCTCGAATGTTTATAGCAGCACAATTCACAATTGCAAAGATGTGGAAACAACCCAAGTGCCTATCAATACATGAGTGGATTAATAAAATGTGGTATATGTATACCATGGAGTACTACTCGGCCATAAAAAAATGGTGAACTAATACCTCTTGTATTAACCTGGATGGAACTGGAGACCATTCTTCCAAGTAAAGTGTCACAAGAATGGAAAAAGAAACACCACATGTCCTCACCATTAAATTGGAACTGATCGATCAACACTTATGTGCACATACGGAATTAACATTCATCAGAAATCAAGCAGATGGGAGGGGAGCAGAGGAGATGGGTGAATTCACACCTAATGGATGTGGTGCATGCTATCTGGGGGATGGGCACTTTTGTAGCTTTAACTCAGGCAGTGCAAAGGCAATGTATGTGACCAAAGCGTTTGTACCCCCGTAATGTTCTGAAATAAAAAATATATTTTTTTTCTGCCTTGAAGTATATAATTACTTAAAATTTTTGAGCTCAGGAAATTAAAATTCTTCTCAATGAGGAACAGACATATAATTTTTCATCACAAAAACTCCTAGGTAAAAACTGACTAATATGGCAGCTTTGAGTTTTGAAGCCATTGAGAAAGGTCATAAAAACACATTGTCAAAATCAGATGCTATTATCTCTGAATTTTCACTTCAATTCATTTATATTTTGGTTAATACATGTAGTTCACTAGGATGCCAAGATCTATTTGGAGTCTAGTGTTTCCAATGTTTGCCCCTAGGCAGGCTATTATTCTTAAGGATGTGTCTTCAGTATATGTATCTGTGGTGGAATTCTGAGGGATGCTGCTCTGGTTACAACTGACTGGACCAAGCACTGGTGAGTGTTCCTGCTGAAAGCAATGTGAAGATGACCACTCCTGAGAGGACCAGAAGATCTGACTCTGGAACTGCTCCCTCATGTGGAGAAATGATGAGTCACTGTTTCATTCCCTGCTGCACATTCCATGCCAGGAAGGTTACCATTTCTTCTTGTATTTTAACATTGTTGTGTCTACTGCTTTAAAACTGGGTTATGTTAATTTTTTAATCTCTTTCCTCCACTTAGTTTTTATGGAGAGCAGTCTAGGGGAGGAGTTGATGTATAAAGTGTATAAGCATGCCTTGATACCATGCCAGCCAAAACAGAGATGTGCTCCACCCACATTCTGGGGGACAGGGGATGGGGAGGGGGATTGAAGAATGACCTGGTGGCTGCTGAAAAGGTTCTCTCTGCACCTCCTCACTACTCCCATGTATTTTCTTACAGTAAATTCTCATCACCTGGGGTAACAGAAGCATGCCTCTTATTTTGCATGCTGTCTCTTATTTCAGAGAAGCTAAGAAAGTGAAAAACTAGAGACATTCTAAAGCCTAAGCCAAATTCAAAAAGAGGGCAAGAATAAAGCAAAGGGCAAAGTTGGGGAAAATGAAAAAGACAACTACACAATCAGGAAATGCCACCATTTTGTTCAGACTGGGTCACTGGCAAATTTAGAAATAAGTTGCCAAGAATTGAGGCACACAAATTTAGAGGAGCTAGGCTGACTTAAGTTTCTGCAATAGATGTATGTATTCATTTTTAAAATGAATAACACCTGCTGAGAGAAAAACTTAATACTTTTGTTTGAAATCCATTTCAAGTCCTTATTTTTTTTTAATCCTATTTAATGCTGACACTTGTCCAAAACACACATTCATCTATGAATGATGAAATTATATTTAGGTTGATGTTCCACAGCAGTAAATCCCTGTCATCTCAGATCTATTCAGTTGTTATGAAAATTCCTTATACTGCCAATGGCGAGCCTTTGTTAAAAAGTCTTATTTTATTTCTATTTATTTCTCCTTAAAATATATGAGAAAAGAAAGGACTATAGAAGCCTTAACTCTCTAGTAGAGTTGAATACACCTCTTGCCAAAAGTATTACTACACTAAACCATCCTATTTAAGAAAAAAGTCAGTTCATCACAAAAACTACACGACTGGTATGGGTTAAAACTAAGTTAATGACTTCAGTGATAATGTAAAAACCAAAGAGCAGAACTGTTCTTAAGAATCATTAGAGCAAAATATTGGTATCCTGTTTCCTTCTACATACTGAGAGGTAAAAAAAATTTGAAGTTCATATAATCGTGCTATTTAATAAAGGGCTATTCTACATTTCCAGTTCAGTACATTCAAATTCCCATCTTGCTTTATAAAGTGAAAAACTAGGGTGAGTACAATATTATTCACACCAATTTATTTACAAGATCATTTGAGACTGTATGCCAATAGGAAAAAATCCTGTCTGGACCCTAAAGAAGAATAGAAACAAACCTTGTTTCATCAATGGATTGAAAGTTAACTAGCAAGAGAAACATAGCACTGCTAAGGTCTATGTGTAACATCCCACCAGCACAAACAGACAGAGTGCCCAAAGAAGGCCAAGAGTGTACACACTGGCTGTGTTGGAAAGTTGGAAAGCCCTTCTGTGTCACTGTAATCCTCACAATCAGAACAACCTTGGCCTTTGGAGTAGTTTACAGCTTCAAAAGCTGCCCTAGGAGCATATGGCATCTAGCAATGAAAACTTATAATAATATATGGTCATGGTAGCCCCTGCAGGGACATGCTGGAATGTGGGAGGAGCACATCTCTGTTTTGGCTGGCATGGTATCAAGGCATGCTTATACACTTTATACATCAACTCCTCCCCTTGACTGCTCTCCATAAAAACTAAGTGGAGGAAAGAGATTAAAAAATTAACATAACCCATTTGTAAAGCAGTAGACACAACAATGTTAAAATACAAGAAGAAATGATAACCTTTTAGGAAAAAGCTTGAAGCCCCTAAAGCCTCTAGACTAAGAGACAACATTTTTAAAATGTTACACAGCAAATACTATTCCTAAAAAAAAATAAGTAAATACACAAATAAAGAGAATTTGAAAGTCAATTTAATATGTATCACTTTGCCCCCAAAATACACTTAGTATTTCTCTGCAACACCTGAAATTCTGATTCTAAGAACAGATTATCTGGAAAGCCCTAAGGAAAAAACTGGCCAAAGACTAAGAAGTCAGCCTTTCTCCTCCTCCCTTTGACCCCAAGGAATGGGATGGCATGGGGTAGCCAATACCTCTTTCAATCTGGATTTATTCTATTTGAAATGAAATCAGTGTTGCCGACTGGTCATTTGACAATGGTCGCTTTACACCTGCCATGATTGGAAAGTAATCAATCACTCTATGGGTTTGCCCCACTTTCCCTTTGTTTCTTCAAAGGAGAGAGGAAAGAAGAGGGATTGTCATTCAGCAGGCAAAAAAAAAGAGCCTGGATTAAGCATATATAAATGAATAGAAATCCATAGGATGAAGTGAGTGAAAGTTAAAAAAAAAGAAAGAGCAAAAGTGAAAAAAAATATTTGGGCCCTGGTTATTTATGGTTACCTTCTGCATCAAAGTTTCTGTTTTAGGAAAATTTTAATTTAATTTTTAAACTAAAAATATTTGCAAACTACCCATTTGACAAGGGATTAATAACCAGAATATATAAGGAGCTCAAACAACTCAGTAGGAAAAGATCAAATAATCTGATTTTAAAATGGGCAAAAGATCTGAGTAGACATTTCGCAAAAGGAGAGACATACAAATGGCCAACAGGCATATGAAAAAACGCTCAACATCACTAATCATCAGAGAAACACAAATCAAAACCACAATGAGACATCATCTCATCCCATTTAAAAGGGCTTTTATCCAAAACATAGGCAATAATAAATGCTGGTGAGGATGCGGAGAAAGGGGAACCTTCGTACACTATTGGTGAGAATGTAAATTATTACAGCCACTATGAAGAATAGTATGGAAGTTCCTCAAAAAGCTAAAAATAGAACTACTTTATGATCCAGTGATCCCACCACTGGGTATGTAACCAAAAGAAAGGATATCAGTATATCGAAGAGATAACTGCACTCCCATGTTTATTGCAGCACTATTCACAATAGCCAAGATATGGAATCAACGTTAGTGTCCATGAACAGATTAATGGATGCAGAAAATATGTAACACAGTGGAATATTATTCAGCTATAAAAAAGAATGAAATTCGTGTCATTTACAACAACACGGATGAAACTGGAGGACATTATGTTAAATGAAACAAGCAAGGCACAGAAAGACAAATTTTGCATGTTCTCTCTCATACGTGGGAGGCTGTGAAGGATAACAGGGAAAGGAGGACAAAGTGGGGATGGTTAATAAGTACAAAAATACATTTATATAGAATGAATAAAATCCAGTATTCGGTAGCAAAACAGGGTGACTATACTTAACAATAATTATTGTATATTTTAAAATAACTAAAAGAGTGGAATTGGAATGTTCCTAAACACAAAGAAGTGATAAATGCTTGAGGTAATGGAGATCCCAATTACCTTGATTTGATCATTAAACATTGTATGCCTATATCAAAACATCACATGTACCCCATAAATATATACAACTGTTATGTATCTATTTAAAAACTCAAGATTTTTAAAAAATAAACTAAATTAATATTAATTAATTTTTAGTTTAAAATAATTTAAATACCCTATTTATTTTTAAATACTGTATTTAAATATGATCTTACCATGATGAAAATCATATAATTTTTAAACAAAAATATAAATTCATTAATGTATATATTATATCTATTAATTATATATTTAGATATAATAGATATAAATATATATTAATATGTATATATAATTAATAGAAAATAAAATATAAAAAACAAGACCCACAGAAGTCTGCTCTGAACTATGTCCCAAAGTGAAGTTATTTCTATAGTTCTTTAAAAGTTTATCATCCAACTACTGTAAAATTATAAAATAAAGCATCTTCTAATTTTCAAGATTTTTTCTTTATTATTTTTAATAGATTGGCAATGTACCTAAACCATGTGAAATACTTTTATACCAAGGTCCAGAGTAGCCCTGGATTTTTACATTCTTCTAAATAAGGAATGCAGTGTCCTAAGATAACAGGAGATAGTCCTAGATATTTTGAATTAAGCAACTCAGTGTGTTCCCTTGAAGGGAATGGGAAGTAATATAGTCATTATTACTTATTCTAAGTTTCTAACAGTGTTTTTAAAAGGTTATATTTTAAAAACAAAGACTCTTTCAAAAGACCCTAACAGTTCAAGAATACCTACTACTTTCTTACTGCCATCCTGTATTATTTTGCTGGCTGTCAAATATTGACTAAGAGCAGTGCAGTAGATAGTTCAGAAATATCGGGTAGCAAGAAAGGCTTCAATTCTCTCCATCGAGAGAGATATTCAACAACACATTTTACGTCAGATTGAACAGCACATGTTTAATTAGTTATAAGATAACTCAAAACAGATATTGTCACCAATATCAGAATTACAAGAACTGATTGACACAAACAGGTCCATTCCATATACCTGCGCCTCCTTTCAACTTTATTCCCTACATTCTCTTCCTGACTCCAACCCCACTGTTTTTTCTTTCTCAGTTTCTTGAAAGAGTCATGCTCCTTCCCAACACAAGGCCTTTGCACATGCTGCTACTCCTCCTTTGAACACTGTTTCCCCACCTTCTACTTCTTCTACTCCCTGAGATCTCAGAAACCATTATTTGTGTAGAGAAGCCTTTAATGACCCTCCCAGTTTAGGTCCAGGGCCTTTGTTGCATGTATGCATGTGTGCAACTATATAATTACTACCCATCGCCCTCGACTACTCAGAACACAGCATGCCATCAAGGACTACCACATGTTTGCTTCCTCCTATATCCCCAGCAGTTATCACAGTGTGGGACACACAGCAGACAACCAAAACTATTCTTTCAGTGATGAATGAAACCATCATGTATAGCCCCATATGAGACGACATCAGAGATTCCCAAATAGTAGTATTGAAACCCCATGGAGTCTGGAAACCACTAGGGGAGAAAAGACACACATGGACCAAAGAGAAAACACAGGCAAGTTTTCAAAAAATCTGTGAAGTGAACAAAGGTGGATTAGGTGACTTCTGTGGCCTATTTCATGTCTGGGATTCTGTGAGAATTAGAAAAGAAGTCAGGAAAACATCTGGGTGGGAAAAAATATTATGAGCAAAGATACAGAGGAAGGAAGGAGTGAAAAATACTCGGGAAATAAGAAACAGATCACTTTGCCGAGATCCGAAGGACTAAGTTGTGTGGACAGGTGAGGCAGCACAGGTGCCAGATGGCCTGTAGAAGGGTCGCCTTCGCCCAGGACTGCTGAACACTGGTTTCCATCAGTGCAAACTAGCAAGCAGACCACCACAATAAGGAATACTTTTTAAGATACACAAATGACAGGGTACCTTTTCAAAAAGGTTGTCAATATAGAAATCTTAAAATTAAGAATTACTTTTTAATAATTAAAAAAATGACAGTTTTACGTGAGTGTTACAAAGTGGTAAGAAAATAAGGATAAATAGCCACATGTTGACTTAATCATTTAGGAAAGGGTCCAGCTACAAGTAACAGAAAATCAGCCCCCTGATGGGTTAACCAGATTAAGGTTTATTTTTTTCTCACATTTGAAACCAGGGGCAGGCAGCTCGGGGTTTGGTGAGGCAGTTCCATTGAGTCCCCACTGATCCCCATGCTCTTTCTCTGCCTCCATGATCTTTGAGTCATGGCTCTTATCCTTAAGGTCACAAGATGAATCATCCCCACACCGCCTCTGTACAAACTCTGCCCTGGGATAGATTTGTATGTGATTATACTTCTACAGGAAAATTATAGGGCATGCCTGGATAGAGGTGAACGGATTCGGAATTAAAGGACCTGTGTTAGTGGGGATCCATACAGAGCTTCCAGGAGTTCAGGATATGCATTCAAAAAACAAGATGAAGTTTTGTGATATATTAGCTTTCCACCCAGCGGGAGGCTAAAGAGGCCTAGTGTGGCCTCACTACTAAAAATGCCCTAAACTTGGCATGAAAAGGGAGTTAGCGTTGTCACACCAGACAGCTTAGGGCAGTGACACTGCAGGACCATGCATATCTAGGCTTTTAACCAAGAAAAGAAAGACAGCCTGCAGGCCACAGGAGGCTCCCCACAGAACATCTTCTTAAAGCCCCTCTACTCACCTTTATTCTCCTACTCTATTCTTTACCTTTTCTGTTCTCCTTGTATCAAGACAAGAGCCCTGGGATTGTTCCTTCCTTGGGCTTCCTTTCTTTCTATGGGGTAGAAAGAAAGACCCTAACTAAAGTGAGGGTTCAGTTTTACAAAGGGAGAAAATGGAAGCCCTTTCAGTTTGCTCTATCATGTGGCAGAAAAAGGGCAAAAGAAACTGCTCCAATTTCATTATCAAAGGTAAGCATTAAAAACTAAGTTAAAAAATATCCTAAGCTATCTCTCTCTCTCTCTCTCTCTCTCTTTCTCTCTCTCTCTTTCTCTCTCTCTCTCTCTCTCTCTCTCACACACACACACACACACACACACACACACACACACACACACGTTATTTTAAGGACTAAATCCAATATGAATAATAAAGAGAGGGTCAAAGCACAAATTCCACACTAATGTTTCCAATGACTTCATCAAAGCAGTGTTCTCTGAAGCTTCAGTGTTTTTAAAACTCATGCAACTCCTGCTAAGATGCCAGCGCTGACTAATTCATCTTTGAAATGAAAAAACCTTCACAAGTGCTAATGCTTATTCATATTTAAAGCAGAAAACCACTGGCCATGCTTATTTTGGACATGATGTTATTCCAGTATCTCATTTCAGTCTTTAAGCAATAGTTTATTCCCAAAATAGCCATAAGACATGTCTAAGTGAAAAAGTTAAAAACTGGTTCACACAGTGAGAAAAAAGAGCAAGTTGGGGAGGGGTGGAAGGAGAAGTGTTTAAAAGAGAGAAAGGGAAAGCATGAGGGGAGGAAAGATACATTTATCAAAGCCCAAGACACACCAGACTTTATCACAGCTATTGAGCTGTCTGGCATCAATGGAAGCACTTTCAGAAACTACCTTATTTCATTGATTTTTTAAACCACACTTTATCACATTTAACTTCTCAGAAACTTGTATGTAACTTACCATCCATGATCTATTATAGCTTAATTGGAAGTATATAAAATAATGATGCTTCTTGTAATTTAAAGTGCCATACAATCAATGAAATATGCTATTTCCGGGACATTGGGGGTACTATTTTACAAACTTGTAATAACATATAAAACATTACTTTCTAGATCCTAACATTCCCATGCAGCGACAACATTAGGAACAACTGATTTATACCCACTTTACTCACTTTGTAATTTTACTTTTCCTTCCTTTTTCTAAATATTTATTTTATATCAGTGTAAAACATGTATAGTACCTAGTCCTACAAAGGAAATAGAATCAAGACTATTAGAATCATAAAATACTAAAGGTTAGAAGGGTTCTTGAAAAACATCCACTGAAATCCTCCCATTTTACAAACGAGGAAGCTGAGGCTGGAATCTGCCTTGCTCAGGGACCTCTGGCTGCTCACCAGCCAAGCCAGGCACGAACCCATCTCCTGGTTTCTTACCTGATGCTGTGTTCCTTCTTCTCTGCTCATCCTACTTTCATGCTGTTTTAAGCTGCTGCTTCTACACGACATGTGGATAAAAGTATTAGATAACTGAACACCAGAACATACACGTATATGTCCCAAAGCACGTAGCTTTTTGAATGTCAAAAAAGTCTGTTTTCCTTTTTTCACTTTTCTCAGCATCTTGGCAGAAAATTTGCAAATACTGAAACAGCCAGCAGAGGGAGTCTTCATTTATCAGTTGGTGCACATAGAGAAAGAAAATACCATGTTTTGAACATTACAACCTTAACATTGTTAACCCTATGGAGTTTCTGCTTGATATAAGCTTGTAACAAAGCTTTAATTTACTTTTAAAAATTTTTAACTGTTTTAATTTTTAAGATAAATGATTTCCACATCTTAAACTTCAATAAGAAGAATTTTGTTTTGGTGTATATGTACACACACACACACACACACAGACACATATCACCTCACCAGGAATCTTTCTTGGGACTCAAGCCCAAAGTTCTCTCTGGGATTTAGAATAGTGATGTCAAAATTTTTCTTCATATTTTGACAGAACTACCCAAGCTAATTTGACTTCTGAAACTATAAAATAATATTCCTGATATTTCCCAAACACAACTGAATGTGTATGCTTGAATATGCATGTCTGATTAGGAGGCTTAATCACTTTCTGACAGTGCTGTTCTTGCCAAAACAAATTCTGAATTCCTCTTTTAGAACTGTCTCAAGAGCAAGCATTTTTAATATCCTACAGGGGTGGAAAATCTTTAACCTTTCTGGGGTTTAGTATTTGAAATTACCAAAAGTTTTGCTTCTTTTTTCTGCCAAAAAGAGATTCTTATTTTCACAATTGGGCTCAGGGTACTGGGACATGGCCAGGAGAGCCAGCCCTACAGACTGCCCCAAGCAAGAGTCTCAGACCATTCATCAGCCCAGCTATTTTTAATCAGCCTTCCCTGCCAAACGTGGACCAGGCATCATAGTGTACAAAATAAAACAAGGCCCAGTGCCTGTTCTCATGGAGGTTCAGTCCAGGTGCTCATGGAGGATGGGGGACTCTGGGGTCTGCTCTGTGATCAGATCCTAGACCACCAGCTCACTATCAGTTATGAGTTTTAGATTCCTCATACTGTAAAACGGGTAAAATGCTGGCAAACTGATAGCACTCAATTAATGTCAGGGATTATTATTATAAATTTTTGAAAGCAACATAAGGCATTTGTAAGTAAGTCCCAAGAGACCCCTACAGTTCTGTGTAGCTCTAAGAAACTCTGACCTGTTGGTTTAGTCACTGTGTCTTTGAGGCAAGACTGAGTGCCCAGCAAGGAAAAATAACAAGGAAGGAAAAGGCAGATTGGCGGAAAAGGTAAGATTTGTCCCAGGAGTAGATATCGGGTGAGAGGACAAAGCACTGCAGCTACAGTGTGTGCCCCAGCGATTGTGAGAGGCAGCCTCCTGTGCTGGGCAGAGCCGAGGCCCGCATGTCAGTCCTGCCTCTGTCGTTTACGTGTGGGTGATTTGGGAAAGACACTCACCTTCTCCAAGCCTATTTTCCTCATCCAAAAATGGGTTTGGCCACCCACCTTGTAGAGTTCTTATGAGAATTAAAGAGAATGTGTAATCAGTGCTGAACACACTGTAGCTGCTTTCATTTTTCTTGGTCTGTGCGGAGGGCAGTGAGTACACCAAATTGCCCATGGCCGCAAGCTGCAGATGAATAGGGTAATAAAAATGCCTGAGTGGATGGTTTTTCACCCCAAAAGATAAAACTCGGCAAAAATGAAGGAAAAGCAACAGAGAAATAAATGTTGAGAAGGAAATGTCAATATCATTCATATCTAAAGAGCCCAATCTTGTTTTTACAAAAATTGTATTTATCCAACTAATGGTAAGTACATACCAACTCTGTGCCTTCTCTGTGCTGAGCACTTGGGTCCAATGATAATCAGAAGTGACAAACCCTTGCCATCATATAGCTAACATTCTAGTAAAACCTCTTGTCTACCGAAATAAAGTCTTAACACTAGGTCCAGTTTTACTTCTTTCAAATATACAACCCAGAAGTCCCCCTGCCTAACACTCCCTAGGATGTTGAAAAGAGGAATAATTAACCACCTCTCTTATTGTACTTAAATCTATGTTCCCAGATTTAAAAAAAAAATCATCAGCATATAATAGTTGAACCAATTTTTAAAAATTCAAATTAGAGTCCTTCTAAAGTTACAGAAAGGGGCAGGGCACGGTGGCTCACGCCTGTAATCCTAACACTTTGGGAGGTGGAGGCAGGAGGATCACTTGAGGCCAGGAGTTTGAGACCAGCCTGGGCAACATAGAGAGACCTCGTTTCTACAAAAAAAAAAAATTAGCGGGGCATGGTGGTGCGTGCCTACAGTCCCGGCTACTCCAGAGGGTGTGACAGAAGGATCGCTTGAGCTCAGGAGTTTGAGCCTGAAGTGAGCTATAATCATGCCACTTCACTCTAGCCCCAGCGACACAGTGAAACCCTGTTTCAAAATAAAATAAAATAAAATAAAGTTACAGAAAGGGAGCAGTGGGAACAAGCATTTGAAAGATATATCATCTTTCTCCTCCTGGCTGCATTACATGAAGGAAAACCACTTTTTGTTTGACTCACTTGCTACAAGGAAACTTTTGGATAACCACTTTAGTAGGATAGGGTGCAGAAAATTCAAATTCTTAGTAAGAGGGAGATTTTTAAACTGTTTATGAAATAAAACATGCCATTTCACAGGTGGGGAAAAAGAGGAATTCTGGGCTTCTATTTCTTGGGCTTCTACTATGTGTTAAAAACTTCTAAATATTTATCCTGTTAAATTCTCATAACTGTTTCATGAGAAAGCATCATTAGCACCAAGACAGAAACAGATTCTCAGAAAGGTTTAAAAGAACGCACCCAAAGTCACACCACTGGTTAATGACAGAGCTGAGCTCAAACTCAGGGCTTCCTGGCTCTAAAACACACAAATTATCTTTACTATATCACACTTCCTAAAAACACACTTCTCAGGAAAGGAAGCATTTTGTGAACATAGAGGAACCCTTCACTTGTATGACACTTTTCCTTGTTGAATATGCAACTAAGTTACCCTGTATAAAAATGAAAATGGCAGAAGACATATCAAAGTTTAGCAAGAATGAGAACTCTGAATAAAAAGTAGTAACAATACCCAATAACACTTCCCTATCACCTTCCAAGCAAGTCCACCATCCAAACTCAGGCTACCATCTGCGGACTTCCATTACTCTCTCTTACTGAGGAAATCTGCTCTCTCCCCATGCACCATATCTACTATCCCCTCACAAGTAACAGAATGCTTTGCTCAAAAAGCATAGCCATATTTCACATCACAATAATAAAAATCCAAGAGGCAAATATTTACTGAATGCCTAATATGTTTGAGGCACTTGTGAAAATGGCTAGTTGCCCACCAATAGCCATCCTTCCCTTCTTCCTTCCCGATGAATCCTGACTCTGGTGAGAAGTGCCTGCATTTCCTGACTTCCCTTGTATCCACAGCTGGCTGTGTGTCACAATCCTGGCCAGTAAGATGCAAGCAGAAGCTCCTATTTATTCCAGAATGGCATGTTAACACGGGATAAAACTAGCCAGCCTGCCTTCAGTCCTTCCCTTCTCTAAGCCAAGATTGTGAACAGGAAGATTAGAGATTTACACTTATCTTTCCATAAAAGGAAAAAGGATCCACACTAGAGAAGATAGGATAAAAAGCAAGAAGGAGTTTGTTTGTCTGAGGACACTGTAGGGCTGCTACGTTAGCTTTGGACTGATCCCTTTTGTACAGTGAAAGAAAAATAAATCTCTTCCCTCTTTAAACCACTGTCTGTTGAGTTTTCTGGTTGACATGAAATTAAATTCTGCCTGTAACTGACAAAGCACTTTAACAAAAGATCTGTTCCCTTAAAACATTAACATCTAGTTGTTGGCCGGGGGCGGTGGCTCACGCCTGTAATCCTAGCACTCTGGGAGGCCAAGGTGGGAGGATCGCTTGAGCCCAGGATTTGGAGGTTGCAGTGAGCTACGATGATGCCTCTGTGCTCTACCCAGGGCGACAGAGCGAGACTCTGTCTCAAAAAAAAAAAAAATTAGTTGTAAGACCAAAAATAAAGAGAGAAATTTTGAAAACCAAATGGTGCCAGATGTGCAAAAATTAAAAAAAAAATACAAAGAGAAGATTAAAAGCCATATTTGAAAAGCCAAGAAGCGTATTAGCTATGAATAGCTAATAAGACTGAAATATTATAGAAGGTAATAATAAAATTGATATCACAGGGCTGTAGTTAATGAATTGATAAATGAGTAGCAAAGGCATATCCACGGATACTGAACCAAGACACCGTGAAGGTAAATGAGAAGTGAAAGAATCTGAGATGGCTTCTAGGATGAGAACACAGCCTGAGCCGAGACTTAGACAATCAATAGCATTTGGGAAAGCAAACGGGAGCCTGGGCTTGTCTCTAGGCCGCAGAACACAAAGACACAAACCTTAGGTGCTGTTGGAAGCACAAGGAGGAAACAGTGTGCCGGAGCAGAGGCTTCGGATACGGCTGCGCAAGCCAAGAGGCAGCGGGCCCTGAAGCACAGTGAGTGCTGAGTAAGTTTGGATTGGTTTTGCACATGTTTAAAAGTTTCTGGGGAAATAGGGGTATGTTGATATGAGAGTAAGTTAATTTCAAGAATACATATACGATATGCATTCATTCCTCCACAAAATCGTTTTTAGAAAATCAGAGCAATGACTCTAATTGTATGAGTAAAGAGAGGGTTATAACATAAAATATTCTCTTATAGGATGGAGAATTAGATCTTCTCATAAATGGCATTGCTCCACATTTATACTCATGAATTTACAATTTTCAAAAGGATTTGAATCTTAAGAAAAATATATTATAAACATAGAGAGACCCCCTTTTCTCTCAGACTGCAGAAGACACTTCAGGATCTTGTGTGCTTATGAACACCTCTTGCAATTGTAGTATGGATAAAGAACGCAAAAATGCTTGCAAACAAAATTTAAAAGCAATGTTAATCTGATAGAGGCATGAAACATGCCTACCCACAGAATCAGGATAAGAACATCTGGCCTTCTGACCTTGTAGCATTCTATAAAAGAATGTGAATTTTATATTGTACTTAATTTATACTTTACAATGATTAAATATTTTGTTAATTCTCTAGGACCTTAAAATGTTTTCTTGATGTAATGTGCCAATCTGGAGTTCCAGGTATAACGTGTCTTTCTCTCTCTCTCTCTCTCTCTCTCTCTCTCTCTCTCTCACACACACACACACACACACACACACACACACACACACACACGGCTGCTTACAATAGCCTTCTGAATAAAATGTTTTCTATACTACAGCGTATGGAAGTTGGTAGAGGTGCAGAGGAAGATGAAAGGATTTGCCTAAGCTAATTCTGGACTTGAAGTTGAATAGTGATTACACATACTAAAAGGCAATTTCATTACCATATTAATTTCAGGAGGTAACACATATCTAGGAGAAACATACTGGAAGTCACAAGATCTAGATTCTATTTCTAGCTTTGCCATTGACCTTCTGGGTGACCTTGCATAAGTCACTCAACACCCAAGAGACTCAGTCTTCTCATTTGCAAAAAAAAAGGGCATGACACGACCTAGTCGTTATCTGAGAAAAATAAATGCTATGAGCTAAAAGATGCATTCAGAATGTTTGGTGAAGATGTGATCATTTCTGAGGGTTATGATGAAACCTTCTTTGCTGGAACCCTGATTCACTAAAATCAGGGAAATCAGATCCTAATAGAATTAGAGGAAGTCAAAAATTTTTTTTCCATTTACTTGGAAATCTACCAAAATATTAATACGTTGTTTCTCAAAGATCGAAGTACACTTGCTCTGCTACAAAATAGACCTGTACCACGTCAAGGACCATGTTTAAAATTGAAGTTCCTAATCAATCCCAATAGAATCTTGTAGCCATTTGTATCAGACACACTAGCTGATAGGAAAATTACCCCCTAATGCTGTTGAGCATTTTCAGAAATGCTCTCGGCCTTTCAAATGATTAGGATTGCAGTTGGTAAATTATCTTGCAAGAGACACTCATTCAGGATGAGCGAACTTTATGCCAAACCTGTGGAAAAGCACCTGCCTTCTTGGGAAAATGAGAAGTATGGCACATGCAGAAAATAAGTTAATTTCAAGTGTGGAACAATTTCCTATCTTGAAAGAAAAAAATTAGCCACGGTATGGCAAGAGCAGATGGGTGTTTTTCAGTCAGAAAATATCCAATTCTTAAAATAAAAGACATTAAGATTTTCAAAACAGTCAAATAGACAAATGGGTCCTTTGGAGTTTAAAATGTCAGAAGAAAGAAATAGCATAAGTACTTTCAGCAAATAATGATGCGCTAAATTATATAAACATTTAATATGTGTACTCACTGAAAAGGAATAACATGGATTTGGATTTAGGGAATTTGGACTTACATAATTATTATAATAGAAACCTAACAAGAAGCTTATTATTAAAAAAACCAAGAGAAATCACAATGATGTGTCCACTGGCAGCTCAGATCTAACATCAATAATAATCACAGCTTTCCAGAGTATTCTTATTTTGCTACACACCAGTCAGTGCTAGAAGTTATTTTCTAGCCAAGTTTTACTCATAACCAATTTCCCCTAGATTAACTGCTCAAAGTCCTTGAAAATGATAGCATCCTTTCCTAATGTTTCATACTCTGTCTAAAAAAATAAGAAATGGTTTCAATATTTTACTATTACCATGAAAACATAAAATATATTATTTGATTCACAGAATTATAGACACAAATAAGATGGAAGAGATCATTTATTGAAAACTCCTCAGCTATTATTGTATAGGTAATTAAATAAAGACTCCGAGAGTTTTAGTGATTTGCCCAAGGTCACACAGCTAGTAAACAGAAACTCCAGATGGTATGTGTTCCATCATACCAACATGTCATCAAAAACAACCCACTTGATGAAAGTTTCTTGGTCAATCTAAACTGCAATATTAACTGGATAAAGGACTCAAACATAAGAACACAGATTTGATATGTTAATATACCTTTTCACATCCCCAATGAGTCAGAGAGCCCATGTTGTTATTATTAATGCAATGCTAAGTCCAATTCAAAATATTCAAGCTCAAAGCAAAATATTTTTAATTAAATTTGCTTAAGATGAAAGAAAGTCCTCAAGAAAGATAAAGAACACATGTGGGCAAAATTACCATACAGCTATTCCAATGCCGAGTAAATGTCCTTAGTAAATAAATGGTCGACTGAATAAGAAAATAAATTGAAACCTAAAAATTAAAAACAATAAAAAAGAGACACTTCTTTTAAAAAATAAACACCTAAATTGTTAAATTTGTCATGTTTCAAACAAATTAAAACATGACCTTTGACTTAATGGAATACACTGGTAGTTAACAGTTAACTATTAAAAGTTGACTACAGAAATAAACATTACAGTTCCTAGTGTCACCAAAACCATTTGGAAAGCATATTGTCAAAAACATGTTTTAGTGCTTTCCTTCTCAATGCAATGGGTTTGATTCTTTAAGGAGTTCAATGTGATGTTTCTATTTGGTGTATTTACAAGGTAAGTTTAGCATGGCTACATTATTTGGTGTATATATCACCTTATAAAATGTAATGCTGTAGTAAAACATGAAAATAATCTTTACAAAAAATTATTTTTGTAAAAAATAAAATATTTTCATACACAGGATTCATTGCATTAATAATTAACAGAAAGCACTTTCAGAGGGGAATTTAAAGGAAAATTTTTCTAAAGCAAATAGCCAGAAACTCAATAGAAATGCATAGAAACTTGAGGATAATAAACTGGTGCCACATGTTTAAACAGTAAAAGAATTATATAGTCCATTCAACAATGAATAGATGGATATATCATGAATTATAGTGAAACAAAGAAACTGTTCCCTAGTAAACAAATATAAAAACATAATAGGTAGCAGATTTCCTATTGAACTAAAGGCATAGGCCTGAAGTTACAGTAGAAGGAAAAAAAAAAAAGAAGAAAACTCTTTATAATACATTCTCTAAATCACAATGCCCTGAAATGAGACCAAACTGCTTTTATATGGAGGTTTTTTACTGTAGCGATGTAGCGCAGGATTTTTTTTTCCTAGTTCATTTCCAGTGTGTCCTTTAATTACCTATTGCCTCAATGAATTATAGTCTCTCTCAAGGATATGTAAATAAAGCTTCTGACATATTAATAAACACACAGTAACAGAAAAAAAGCAGTAAGAAAAATGAAAAAGAAGCAGTAAGAAAAATAAAAGAAAAAAGGAAAAAAGTCACATACCCTCTTCTGTAGAACTATTGGCGTTATTGCAGGCAGAGTGACTCTTCTAGCACTCAAACTCATGCCTGTTCTTCTTAGAATGAGCCTCTCTCGTAGATCATGGACAAAAATGAAAGAAACCTTTTACGGTTACTCCTTGGGAATCTCAGGGCTCAGGGCAAAGAAACAACTAGGAAAGTAATAAATGTCACCCTGCTTATGTGATTCCAATCTACCCAAAGCCAATTAAGGATGGCTGTGGGACAGGGCAAGGCAGCAACCAATCAAAGGCCGGAAAACCCTGCCTTTGTCCTTGGAAACACATTCTGATACTTTTGTTTATGATATTTAAAGAACCAGATTAACAGGCATCTAGTTCACTTAACTTTTTTTTCCAAAACAGTGCAATTCAATGCCATCTTTGTTGACTAGGCAGTTATGTCTTTACTAAAGCATTTCAACATATGCCAGATAAGAAACTGTTTATATTGGTCTTTTTTAAAGTATATAAATATGTAAATGAACTCAATTTACTTATGCTATTCATAAAATTGATGAATGGGTTGAATGCAACATATATGAGGCACAAAAAATAATCTTGATGTTTGAACTGGTACAAAGTGTTAATTTATGTTATAATAAAAGATTTTTAATATACATTGATATATTTCATCTCCTAAACAGCTAAAATTTTTGGATTATGGACCTTCCAGCTATCCTTGAGGTCACACACTGTTAAATATTACCTGTTATATTGACTTAACAATCAACCTAAATAATAACGTTAAATATAAAGGGGGCATTAAACTACAATATATGATCTCAAACACTTATGCTTTTAAAAAGCAAAGATCTATATAATTTAGCATATTTCATTCAATTAAAAGCATTTTAAAAATAACCACTGCTCAAAGCTATCTCAAAATTTTAATAACCATTTTGCATTTTTTCTTACAATAACTAAAATTTGAGTGCAATATTTTTGGGGGTTGGAGGAGGTTCACATTGATCACAATATTGAAAATATTGACCACTAACAAGAAAATTTTTCAATAAAGTCTAAATAAAAGAAATACTCAAAAATGACAAAAAGTATTGCAATGTTAAAACTCATCTGAGTTTCTACAGTTGTAAAATCCCTTCTGGACTGACACCTGGACAAGCTTTACTGAACCTACTCAGTGCTTCCAACCGTGACCCACTAAATGACCCACTGCCTTCAGCAGAAGAATTCCTCATAATTTCTATATTACAACATGATTGTTCTAGTAATAAGGCAAAATGGAAGATTCTTGGCAACCCAGGCACAAACTTCCCATTTCATTATCTAGACTGCTACTAAGCAGGGTTCACTTTAGTTCTTCACACATGAGTGTGTTTTATATGCGTAGTGAACTCATATTCCCCAGAAGAAAAAGAGACACCACAACTCCAAGGTTCCCTACTTTGAATTTCAAAACCAACAACCTCTCAGAATGGTATTTGGTGGGGGAGGGTAATACACTTAATATAAAATGTCACAGACAGATCTAGTTTGGGGGCATTAATTTGATCCTTATCCAGTTAGTTTTATCATGGTCTTTTAAAAGAAAGCTACCAAAAAAACTATTAATACAGGGGTGGGAGGATTACCATTTGTGAAGTAAAAGATGCTCGTCTAACCTTGAGCCACTTTTTGGCAAGCCAACAATAACAAAGCCCATGATAGCTATATAATTTCAAGAATATGATCCATAACACTTGGCTTTTTCAGTCTTCTTTTCTCAATTTAGTCTTTGAAGATTACAAAGTGTTATCTCTGGTCTCAAAAATCTTACTGGGGTTCGACCACAATCAAAACAATTCACTTCATTAAATTATTAAGTAACATATTCACTATTTGCCAAGCACCGTGTTAGACAGCAGGAACACACTATTGAATAAGATACGGTCACTGTCTCATGGTAGAATAGAGATACTAGTTTTTAAATTAAAATATCACACTCAGTAGTGGGCTGAGACTAATAGTGATTAAATGCCAAGTACCAAGGGTGCACCAAGGTAGAAGAAACTACACATTAGGGGTGAGATCAGGGCAGGCTTTAAGGAGGATATGACATTTGCTTTGAAAAGTGATTAGGGGAAAAGAATACGCAGAGCTTGAAAACTGATGTGGGTATAGAGTGAAGGTCTCAAAGTTGCCTCCAAGGTTTGAAGTCTAAGTCACTGGGAATCTAGAAACGCTGTTTTATATCACACTATAGAGCCTGTTAAACACCAAAATGAATCCTTCAAGTCAAAACAGTGTCCGGGTCCTGCGTTTATTACAGTGCAATATACCTGCCCTCTAATGGCTTAAAAACAATAGACTATAGCAAACAATAATTTATGGTATATTTTTAAATTACTAAAAGAGTGGAATTGGCATGTTCCTAACACAAAGAAGTGATAAATATTTGAAGTGATAGATACCCCAATTACCCTGATTTTATCATTACACATTATATGCCTATTTCACAGCATCACATGTACCCCACAAATATGTAAAACTATTATGTACCCATAATAATTAAAAATTTTAAAATTTTTTAGAAACACCTAATAGACAACTAACTGCTTAAGTATGATAGGTCATCTCTTTGGAACACTTGAAAACTGAAGTTCCTAAATTTTCAGTGAAAACTATGAAGAGTAAAATTCGGCATTTTGTGACTCTGTTACCAAAAAGGCAACTATCTTTGAAAAACGAAACTTACATACACTTTCCATAGTCAACAGACTGAAAGACTAAGGAGATGGCATGCATACTTAAGACAGGTGGAGTCTCATCTTTCAGTAACCCTTCGCAGGTGTTCATATTGACTGTGCTTTATCCTACTTCCTAGTTATTTTAGACACCAGTTCAAAATTTAACTGTAGCCTATCCTTTTTTATCATTATCAGTTATAAATGACTTTGTCACTCACTAACCTTGTCACCTGAGCCTTAATTGCTTTAGCTGCAAAATGGGGATAAAAACCCATGGCCAACACTTTCAGAATTGCAGTGAGGACCAAGGAAATCAAGTTTGTGTAAGGCCTGGAGGAGCCCAAGGCAGGTCCTGCAAAAACACTCCTTAAACTCCTACTGCAGAGAATTGGTCTTTTAACTCCAAAAATGAAATTTTGATATAAAAAGGGTTTTCTTAATAAAACAGGGTCACCAATGAAGTATTATAGAATAGCACTGTACAGTATTTATATTTTAGCTCAATATTTTGGTAGAACATGAGTCAATTTTGTCACTCAAAATATAAACATTTCAATTAAGAATAATAAAATAACTATTATCATGATTCTTAATAATATTTATGTGAGCACCCAATATGTGCCAGGCACTGGGCTAATTTTCATTTAACCCTCACAACTGTATGAGGTAGGCACTAGTTATTCAGTAGATGAGGCAATTAAGGCCAGAAGAGCAGACAGCTAAGAAATGGTTCTCAGATTTTAGCACATATCGCAAAAGAACTTGCCCAAGTTCACAAAGTCCACAGCCAATAAGCCAGGGAGAAAACTGCATCCTGCCCTCTCCGGCACTTCACTATTCAAATCTACAATATGTGTTCCCACATTGTACTACATAATTTGATATAACATTATCAGAAAATGTCATCTTCCTATAGCCCTTGTTTCTGATGTACCTAAGCATTTGTTTGTCTTATTAACCTGTTTAATAAATATGTATTGAGGGCCCTACTACATATGAAGTACTATGCTATTTGCTATGAGGAATTCAAAGTTAATCAACTCCTGATTCCTGTTTAGCTTTATACAGAAAAAAAAAAAAGGTATAAGGTAGAAGAATGCTTCTTGATTACCAAGTCTTACAAATACCTTTTTATGCAACCAATCTCCTGCATGACAGAACTTGCTATGTCCTTTCATTGTCCCCTGTGCATGCTACTGTGCTACCCATTTGGGGTAATTCATTGACTATCCAGGTTTATCACCTCTCTCAAAGACTCAGATCGAAATTCATCCAGGAAGTCATCCTTCCACTGAAATTATATTCTGGTTTTGTAGATTTTTAGGACTTAAAAACTTTCCCATCTCTCATGTCTTGCCCTACACTTACTAATGCATTGCTTTGATAACTTATAAATCCTCTAGTTTTTCTGCCAAGCAAAAATATAATCCTTAACGGTGGAAGCCAGATTCTTATTTCCTCTCCTTCTCCCTGAGTATTTAACAGAGTGCTCTCTGTACACAGTAGGCATTATGTTTACATATAATGTGGAAAGACTAGTCACTCCGGTTACATAGCAGATAAGTCTGATTTCTCATCTTAATAATTGTTAGCCTTATGATTTATTCTGAACAAAAGCACACAATCTTCTTTACAGGAACATTTAGATATTCTTTCACTATCTGACATAGTTCTGTTAGTGGTCACCCATGTGAATACTAAATCTAAGTGTAGTCCTGAGAAAACCAGTTTCAGAAAAATCTCAGAATAGATTGTTATAGCAATTAATATATAGTCTAGATATTTAGATATAAACTCAGAACCAATAGTTTTACCAGCTCATCTTATTCTACTAAGAACCTTCACTTCCCTAAATATGTGACATTGCATCAGTCTTCACACTTGATGAGTTTGATCTGATCCACCACTATCCTATTTCCCCCGTTCACTCTAACAGACATTCCCTTCCATCAAGAATGTCTAAAACTTCTCACCAACTTAAACATGAGAATATTTCCTCTTTCAAAGAAATTACTGAATGATTTATAAGCCCTAGTGATAACAAATATTATGAATCCTCAGTTCATTCAAGTATTTAAAAACGTGCCTATCTATTCAATAGCTGAAGTTGTTTTCTAGGAGCATTATCCCTGCCTACTAAGGAACTATAGTCTAGAGGAGGGCAGATGAGCACTTAAAAATACTTACAACAATGCATTAAGTTCTGGAACTGACTACAAATAAAGTGTGTAACTATAAAAGAGAAAGAGCTTAACTTCATCATGAGGTATCAGACAAATCCCCTAAAAGAACAAAGGATTCAGTAATGAAGGTAATTCCAGGTTAAAAACAAACAAACAATCATATAAACAAAGATGAGTCTGCAAAAACACAGAGGGAGGCGACAGACAAGAACGTTCATTTCTTGAGGATGAGGAGTTTAACTCTCATCCTCGAGGGTAGAGATATTTGATAAGATATGAATTTCATTTCAGTGTGGAAGATGAACTATATTGTTTCTAGGAATGCTGAATAGAAGCAAGAAGAACCATCAGGAACACAAAAAGAGTCTAAGTGAGATTCGAAAATTACCAGTTTAGGAAGAAGACAAAATTTCAGAGATGTTAGGGAGGTAAAACCAGCAGGATCAATCAAGTGGCCAAATACATATAAAAGTCCTCCTCAATTTTTTTCCTATGTATGAGCTTAGAACATAAATTGTAATTCATGAAGGTATAAGCCAGAACAATATAAAGGTCTTATCTACACAATCTTCAAATTTTATATACTTTATGGCTGTTCCTAAGAAAAATACAGTAATCTGAAATTTTAGAGAGATTAGATCAAAAATGTGGAAAACAAGTGCTGACCTTTCTTCATGCTCCAAAAAACTTAAAATGACAAAAAGAAAAAGACAAAGGAAGAGGAAAAGGAGAAGAAGAAAAAATAATTTCCTTGCTATGAAAGAAGATATCTCTTCTTTTTTTACTGGGCTGGGATAAGAAAAGTACTTTCAGTAGAGCATAAATTAAAAGAATTTCTAGAAGCTAGAAAGTCATTGAGATTAGGTTGATAAAAATACACGAAATTACAGCCAGAACTTTTGCACTAGAGAAATGATGATGAGGGCAGATCCAGAGAAACTGCACGAGGGACAGAGAACTGCGTGAGAAACAGGAAAGCAGAGAGGTGGAAGGTGGTAAGTTCTCCAACCCTCTTTATCCCCGGGATAAAAATCCTTGAACCACACTCTAAAAATAATCATAGTACGCCTTATGCAAAGACAAGATAACAGGAATGCAGAGGCTAAGGCAACCCAGAACCTCCAAAAGAAACCCTTTCTTCACCCTTACCCCCAAAAGACCTAAGTAAGTAGTCCCACATCGGTAAAACAACAGGTAATAAAAGAAGATGAAACGTCATCTTGCAGAGTGCAAGAGATTTAATTGCTAGCTGCTGGATTCTATAGTGAAGTCACAGGTAAAGTAAATAGATAACAGAAATAAGAAAAGCATCCAAAGTGAGAAGAAAAATTATTTTACATTTAAGAAGCATTAGACAGAAACTGAGAGATCTAAAGCCAAGTAAAGGAGATCTATAAACATGTAACTGGACTCCTCACAGAAGAAAACCAAAACAACAGAAAAGAATAAATAAATAAGATAAAATGTAAGGAAATTTTTTGTCATGAAAGACTTATTGAAAGTCACATAACTCCCTAGAGAAATAGTCGATACTTAGACACTTCCTAGTAAAGTTACTGGAACCCTTTGGACAGCAAGGCAAAAATGTTCTAGTAGTTTATAAGGGAGGCGGGGGGAAATCATTCTGTTGTTGAATTTGACAGCAACATTTGACAACAGGATTCAGTGGACACCACTGCCTTATAGTTACTCCACTGCATAGAATAATGTGCATGAAATCCATGAAGAAACAAAATACGAATGAGATTTTTACATCCAGCCAAACTCCTTAATTATAAGGCAACAGACAATGTTCAAAATTTTGAACATATACAAACATATAAAATCTTGATCAATTTACTAGAAGATAAACTGCAGTCATCTAAGAGATGGCAGGAAAAACCAGAACAAAAGAACTAGAATAAACACTGAAACTAATTATGGTACCAAATTTCAATCAAGTATATGATTATGTTGCTATAATAAAATGTAAGTAATATAAGCCATAACAATATAGAAACAGTAAAACTTTTTTCAAGAAGACAAAGGTTGAAGGAGGAAGAACGTGGTATGTATTAACAGTATATTGTATATAAGCTGACAGCCTTGGTAGCTAAGATCAAAAGATATTATTTAAAACTGATAAATCACAGGAGAATTATAAGAAATTTATTTTATCAGGCTAAACTTAGCTGGCAGAAAAAAGGGGATGAAGAGAAAAAATAGTTTTATTATTGCTTCTAAGGAAGGAATAATACAGATAATTTTTAAAGAAATAAGAGGACTAAGGGTTTTCCTACAGTTACACTTACAATGATAACAGAAATATAAACTTTTCTAATAAAAACAAAGCAAACTCAAACCTAAGAAAGCACAACACCTTGTGAATTTTTTTTTAAATCTGTAATTGGAAAACATAAACAACAGTACTAACACCAAACTTTTATGTTACCTCAGAAAGGTTGCAGAGCTAAATTCACCTATTGAAACAAAACAAACTTTCAGTTGAATCATAAAGCAGATTTCACTCTATTCTATGGAAAAGAGAACCCCCTATAACCAAGTGTTTCACTAAGTTTGAAAACAAAAGAATAGACAAAGGCATGTAGGGCAAATTAA
The DNA here is from genome assembly GCA_023783475.1 of Daubentonia madagascariensis. Taxonomy (NCBI): domain Eukaryota; kingdom Metazoa; phylum Chordata; class Mammalia; order Primates; family Daubentoniidae; genus Daubentonia; species Daubentonia madagascariensis. Next base: position 42,254,219 of record JAKFHU010002088.1, on the reverse strand, counting down.
AAAGGAATTAAGGAAGAAGGAAGGAAGGAGTCATGAAGTGTTTATTTTTAATGTATCTGTTTTCACTTTTACAATGTTTATAATTCATTTACTATTGTCGGGAAAATGAAACTTATAAAAAGCCATAACATTACTCAATTAAAAGGCAAGTACTTATAAAAGTAGAGTGCCATGAGCTCTGACTGCTCAAATATCAACAATGACTTCTTCAGAATTCCTACTGTATTCATTCTTTACTCCTCAGCAGTTATCTCTGGCATTGACATTTAATGTGTTCTATGATATAGTACCTAATTCTGTAAAGCATATTGTATTTAGGAAGTATGCATTACTTATACAATCAGCAAATATTAGAATTGTCTATGAGTTCATCTCATGTAACTTAGTACCCAGGAATACTTTATAAATTTCTCCAGCCAAATGGTCACTTACCATGCCTTGAAAGCCTCCAGTGACAGAAAGGAAATAATCACCCTGTATTGGATATCTTTGTATCCCTGTACCCACTGGGCTTCTGGCACACAGCAGGCTCTTCTATTAGCCAAATGAAGTTGTGCTCTAGCTGCTAGGATGGAGCTTTCTGCTATGGATCTCCTACCTGCCCTTCCCTCAAAAAGTGAAACAAACTCTATTTTAAAGAGGGAATAGAAAATACATTACATTTCCACTACCACACATACAGAACACCCATATTTTGCACATTTTCTACCTTCCTTCTTTCCAATCACATTAGGAAATGGGACCCTTATTTCCCTATCCCTCCAACTGTGCTTGATCTTTGTAGCAGGTTGAATAATCTCCCCTACTCTCCTACCTCATGTCCATGTCCTAATCCCCAGAAGCTGTGAATATTTTATCTTACATGACAAAAGGGATTTTGCAGATGTGATTAAGTTAAGGGTCCTGATAAGGGAAGATTATCCTTATCCAGGTGGTCCCAATGTAATCACAAGGGTCCTTAAAAGAGGGAGGAGGATGAGGGTAAGAGTCAGAGCAGTCAATTTGCCAACGGATACAGAGAAAGAAAGAGAGGAAAAAGTGAAGCAGGGTAAAGCGATTCAGGACCAAAAAGCCAAGGAATGCAGGCAAGAGCCAAGGATGCTGGAAAAGAAAAGAAAATGGATCTCCTCCCCATCCAAAGCCACCAGAATGAAGCCCTGCTGACACCTTCATTTCAGCCCAGTGAACTGATTTCAAATTTCTGTAAGACATAATAAATATGTGTTGTTTTACACCCCTAAGTTTGTTGTAATTTGTTACAGCAGCCACAGGAGACTAATACATCCCCATTTCCTTTTCAGCTTCTTAAAAGCCTTATTTTATGATCTCTTCTCTTCCCTAGATATTTTACCTTTTTTCAACCAGATTCCTCTCACCGGCTTTTAAACATAATCAAGCCCCTCAATTTAAAAACAAAAGATACTAAAATTTCCCTCCAGCTGAAACATCTCTCTTACCATTCTTTTATCAACAAACTCCTCAATCTAAGGCCTCTACTGTAAACTCAACCCTTTGACCAATGATCTCCTTGAAGCTAAGTAAAATGAGCATTTTTCAAAATCTTCATTCTATTTGCCCTTCAGCATCATGTTAACATGCTTGGCTAGCCTCTCTTTTGGCTCTCTTTTGTCCAGCTTACTCAGACCCAAGACTTTAATTACCACCTGTTAGGCAGGTGCTCACAAATTTCTATCTCCTACACAGATATCTCTGTGAAGCAATAGACTCATATATTTAATTGGCTATTAGATATCCCCATTTGGATGGCTCAAAGGTAACTCAAACTCAAAAAGTCCAAAGCAAACTCATGGTGTCACCATTTGCCACCCAAACCTAGTCCTTTTCCAATGTTTCTACATCAGTGAATGGCACCAAATCCATCCGGTTGCATAAGCGAGAAATCTAGGAGCCATTTTTGACATGCCCCACTGTTCACATCCCATATCCATATCCATTCTGTCACCAAGTCCTGCTAATTTTACTTCCTAAGTATAATATCTCCCAAATCAATCTATTTATTTTCATCTCTTATAGTTCACTCTAGGAATGAAGTGGAACCTTTGGATCTCCACAACCACACACCTCTCCTGGCCCCCATGCTGCCATTGAAATAGCTAAGAGGAGAACAAAAAACTTTGTGCGGTGGTAGAAAGATTTCCCTCCTTACAGTTTCACCATGATTGTCTGTCTGGAGTTCCTCAGGACAAATTTTTTTACATTCCCCCATTTATGTCAATCACCACAAGCCCAGAACTCCCAGGTCATCCGTCCTCAGGCCCAGACCCTCTGCCTAAGAGCAGTCCATCACCTTTTCTTGCTTCACCATCCATACTTCCCCAACTACTGAAATCCTTTTACTATACCTCTGAATCTTATAGTTAGTCATGAACAAAATCCCACAAAATTCAACCTCTTCTCTCAACTTCCCCTTCCTTCTAACTTAACTCTGTTTGTCACTGAAGATCACTGTTTCTCCTATGGCCCTGTTAACATTATGCCTATATTCTCTCTCACACTTCTCATGGCCATGAGCCCAGAGGTGGGCAGAGTTCCTTCTTGTTCCTCCTTGCTATTTTATGACAGGTCTCCCTCCCTCCTCCTTAAATTTGCCTAGCTTCTAATCTTATATCATTAAACTATACCACCCACTATTTTACCCTGTGGCAGTCATCTTTCGTCATCTGAGCTGCTCTCATGAATGGACTGAGGTAATCTATCCAACCAGAGAATAGTATGAATATTCTCAGGAGAAAGATGTCTTAATCTAGAACTTCTTCAACTTTTCATACACAATATCCATCATTTGAATAAAAAATCAACTGGTAAACAAAGAAACAGGGGGATACAGGACATAGAAAAAAATTCACAAAGAGAAAAAAATTCACAAAAGAACTTAATAAAAATGAAATAAATGGATATTCTATAACTGAAAATTATGATAATGAAATTAAAAACTCAAAATATGGCCTTAATGAAAACTGGATAAAGTCAAAAAGAAGATTAGTGAACTGGAATATCTCAGTAAAAACATTCAAATTGATACAAAAGAGCAAAAACAAAGTATAAAAGAGCACAAGGTGCTTATATATAAGACAAGGAGAAAAGATCACAAGGGCAAAAGAGAAAAAATCAGGAAAAAACCAATATTTTAAAAACTTTCTTCATATGGCCAAGACACTACAAAACTGAGGAAAGCGATCAAGTCAAAGAATTAAGAAGCACTGCTCATTGTCAAGCAGACAAATATAAAGAAAACCATAACTAGGCTCAACTAAAGGCAAGGAGAAAATCTTAGAAGCAGTCTGGGGTGGGGTTGGGGGAGGGAATATCTTCCAAAATCCAATAGGATGACTGACAGCTGATTTCTTAACAGAAATGACAGAAGTCTGAAGACAATGAAAAAACATCTATAAAATGCTAGCAGACAATAATGCCAACCTAGAAGTTCATGCATAGTGAAAACACCCTTCAAAATAAAGGCAAAATAAAGATGTTTCCAAACAAAGAAAACTGGAGATAATTTGTCACTAGCAGAATAGCACTAACATAAATAGTACAGAGAATTCTTCAGGTAGAAGATAATTGATCTCAGATAAAGAAAAAATGTAGAATGAAAGATGGAGCAATGGAAAAAGTAAATATATCACTAATTCAAAGTGAATTGTGAGTGGACATATTAACATCTTATGAAGTTTAAAATATATGTAGAATTAAAATACATGACAATATTAACATAAAGGGCAAAAGGGAAATAAAGTTAAGTAGTGGTAACAATACCACTTCAAGGAGTCAAGGATGCATGTTAAAATGTCTAGGGTAACCACCAAAAGAACAGTCAAATCTCTGGGCATGGTGGCATGTGCCTGTAGTCCTAGCTACTTGGGAGGCTGAGGCAGGAGGATCGCTTGAGTCCAGGAGTTCTGGGCTACAGTGCGCTATGCCAATCAGGTATCTGCACTAAATTCAGCATCAATATGATGACCTACCTGAAGCAAGGGACCATCAGGTGGCCTAAAAAGGGGTAAACTGGCCCAGGTGGGAAGAATAGTAAAATTGTGTACAACCAAAGCTAATAGAGCAAAATAATTAAGTAATTGAAAAATATACGATTAGTCTAGAAAAAGACAAGAAAAGAAAAATAAGGAGCATGAAACAGGTGGGACAAATAGTAAAATGATATATAATAAACCATTTGAAATTATAAAATCTTATACTCATTCTTACATCAAAATAGAAATCATTTCTTCATTGATTTTCTGATTGTAAACACTCTGGATACATTCAATGAGATGGAACTTTTCTTATTTTGGGGCGTCTCCTTTACTAATGTTGTGATGTTAGGCTTAAAGCTTATTTTGTCACAGAACTTGTATACTCAAAAATTTCACCAAAGGAATGAAACCACAGACTATCACATCTCTGAGTTATACTGAGAGATGCTAAAGTTAGATGACCTGTATTTGAATTCCAACTCTAACACTTAATGACAGTGTGATCTTGAGCAAGCTACTTAACTTCTCAATGCCTCAGTGTCCTTATAGTAATAGCATATATGGAAATAATATATGTGTTATATGTATGTGTATATACACACACACATATTAGCTACTAGTATCATTATTATTGTTGGTGTTAATATTGTTAGTATTAAGTTGGAAGACTTGAGTTTTGGTCCCACGTGCTCTACTAACTCTCAGGGTTTCTTTTCTTATCTGCACAATGAGGTCTTTATACAAAATGATCTTTAAGTATTTTCCCATTTACAAGGGAAAAACTCATTAATGTAAACTTGAAAATACACTCATTTCCTGAAAGAAACGAAAATATTTGTATATTTATCAGGAAGATGACGAGGAATAAGTCTCTACAATTTAAAGATCCTTTTCAAGAGGCTTAAGTGCTGTTCTCCTAAATATCATCATCGTCGCAAAAATACAAAGGAATATGTTGACTTGCAACAAATCAATGTCATCCTACTGAATGAAGACACAAAATTATGGCTGATCCTCTCCCTAATCGTATAAATCATACATCACAAACCTCCATACAATGTCTTGCCCTACACTACTTTATATCCCTCAAGAAACTGCTAGTGTCTTTATAAAAGTTAACATGCTTCCTTACAAGGAATGCTGCAACTTAAAGACTGGATTGCTCAATGTCTTCAATTTCATCAGTAGAAAAGCAGAAGAGAGAATGCATTTTGAAATGGAACCCAAAACTCAGCAGATTTATTACCATCAATCCCAAGTAATAAGTCAGTTTATTTTCAAACAATTTCCAAGGGCAAAACAAGCTAAATGGTATAAGAAATTTCATTAAAATGCACAATATATTCAGTCACAAGCAGCATTATGTTTGATTTTCATTTTTCTTCATATAAACTCTTGACAGGAAAAGGACTGAAAGCTGAGTAACTGTTTCCCACATATCTGACAGTATTACTGTGTCATTAGCAAGTGCTTATAGCTATTCGTAAAAGTCAATACTTGAAATTTACTAAGACAGTAGATCTTAAGGGTTCTTACCATACCAATAAAATGGTAACTATGTAATGGAATTAACTTGATTGTGGTAGTCATGTCACAAATGTATACATATATCAAAACATCAGGTTGTATACCTTAAATATATACAATATCTATTTGTCAATTATACGTCAATAAAGCTAGAAAAAAATAAATAAATATTGATAAGTGATCATCATATAGGTCATATAAAAACCTTTAAAGTCAAGATAGTCAACAAAGCACAATTTTGGTCACCAGTCAGCTCCATTAAAAAATAAGAACAAAACAAAACAACTTCAAAATTTATCTTACTCCATGTAAGACATTATAATGCAGCATGACTGCAATGCATCCATTCTCTTATTCATTCAACCATATTTACCGAGCACAGATTACAAGGGAGGCACAGTTAGACCTTGGTAGATCACTAAGGACTATGACATACATCCTGCCTAAAGTCACTTGTGTTATATATAATAGATGCACAAATCACGTGTTTGGGGGTATACAGAGAAATAGAACCTGGAGTTGCAGAGACTGGAGGCGGCTTTGTAAAGGAAGAAGCTATGGAGCTGGACCTTAAAAGAGAAGAATTTCACTGATACAAATGGGAGGCAGGGAGAATTCCAGTCAAAGGAAATAGCACGGGACAGACCTGGGAAGCACAGAGTAACATTTGAGTTAGAATGAAGAAACACGTAGAGAAAAGTGGGATACGAGACTGGAAAGTTTCACCACAGCCAATCTTTTGGACAACTTGAAAATTAAGCTAAGGCATCTGACATTGATTTTGTAGGCAACAGGGATCCAGCGAATTTTAAGAAAGAGTGTGACGTGACCAGAGCTGTTCTGGGGAGATTAATCTGGCAGCCATTCATCAGATGAACCCACATGGAAATACTGCAGATCCCATTGTTTTCTTTTATAGACTTCTACCTTAAACAAACTCCAAGAGTTACCCTGTTATTTAACACTGCATCTCCTATGTCTACATATGCTTTGACTCCTTTCTATGTGCTGACCTCTGTATTTGCCATAAAACACAGTCTACAGTATCCAAAGAAACTTTTAGATATGGCCAGTGCTACCTTGAGGAAGACCAGAGTCATGCCCAATAACCTTCATGCTAAAAACAGCCCAGACATCACTTTAAGAGCCAGAAGTCTATATTTAGATTCAAGTGCCTTGATCAAAACGATAACCTTAGAGAAACAAGGCATCTGAAGGAGAAAGAATAATCACCATATTGGGTACTGGCCTCGTGAGGATTATAATTTCCACTTTAGAATAATGCAATTGATGATCAAAGATGTTAGAGGTTAACTTGCTCGAAACCACAAAGCTGACATAATGCATGGCAAAATTTGGACCCAGAAGGGGAAAACAGAAGAGAGAAAATAACGAAACACATAATGTTCTCTTAGCTGAATAAAAGACTGTATGCATGAGATTAAATGAGCCTACCAAATACAGAGCAGGAAAGTTATATTTTAAAGACAATTTTTAACATATTTTAGTGAAATGTCATAATCCCAACAATAAGAGAAAAACTACAAAGCTTCCAGAGAAAAGATTAAAGACTACTAAACAAATCGAAACAAAAAGTTGACTTAACAAATATAAACAGGAATCAGATTGACAACAAGCTTTTTTATCTCCAAACCTTGATGCCAGATGACAATGCATTAATATCTTCAAAGTTCTGTGACTAAAATTATTTTGAACCTAGAATTCTATACCCAGCCCAGTTATTAAACAAAAGTGAGGGTCAAGTGAAGACATCCTTGAATATAGAGGCCCTCGATAATGAGCACCCTTTCTGTCTCAAACTCTGTGCTGGGCATTCACTCTCTCAGGTGGATTACTCTGTCCAAGTCAGTTTCTCTGCATTAGAAAGTTGTCTTTTAGTTAATAACCAAAAAAAATTTAGTTTATGGAACACTTGTATCCCCCAAACGTGCTTAAATGCAATGTCGCTATAGTTTTTAATATAGGAATTGTTTTTAATACATGAATTGACACAATAGTATTACATTGCTTATATGACAACTTTCATAGTACAGACTGACAAATCACATTACTGCCAATAAAGGAAAGGAAGGAAGGATGGAGTCAGGTAGGCAATTAAGTTAATCACCAATAAAGAATTCAAGGCGAAGATTTTCATTCATTTTTATTTTTCCCAATTCTCACTGATCAGAAACAGACATTTAAGATTATCTTCTAAATAAGTTTTTATTTTAGATATCAGAATAGCTAACTGCACAGGACATAAAACTTTTCTCACAGAGTAAAAACACTGCATGAGAGAGAGGGTGCAATGGAATCACTGCAACACCAGAAGGATCTTTTCAAAGGTGGTGTTCGTCATGGCGACTTCTGAAATAAACATGCAGTTCTAAAGAGAACCCCTGCATTCCTTTAGGACTTCCCAACTCATTCCTGCCTTTCCACATTAGAACCAATGGTGGTCATCAGAATATTTCTTAAGCCAAACAAGATGGTCAACTTCTCACCAATTGTTAATCTTCTAAAACTCTCTATAGGTAAAAGAATTTAAACCTCAAGACACTTCTTTTTAAATATCAAGCCACATGGAAAAAACATTTGTATTATTTAAATGATTCATTTACTGGTTTTATAAAGATAAGAAAACTAATAACAATGCCCAGCAACAGGTGGGCAAGAAATGCAGAAATTTTGCCAATGTACCTCATCTTAACAGCAGCATCCTTATGTTCTCTCATTAGATGCTCCTGAGCAGATTGAGCAGAACTACTGAATTAAATGAAGGCCAAAGAATTCCTCTACTCAAATCAACAGACCATCTGGTCTGCTATACTGTTTCTGCCACTGGTCACAGCAGAAACATCGAGAAAACAAATGTGGACATCATTATAGAGCTGTATGTAGGTGGATAGAGAAAAGTATTCTTAACTGTAACTGCAGGAGAATATGCATTTTTTTTACCTCAAGTTCAAATATTTATGATGTATGACTATGTGATAATGATACCAATTTAACAAATATACCAGAACACATAGATGCAGCAAATGAGTGAAATCCTTCAAAAGTGATTGTGTCAGAAGTTATTTGGATAGATCTCATCACGTAGAGCTTCATTCTAAATTGTTTAAAATAAGCCTATATTTTTATTTTTAGCCATTTTTACCCATTTGACAGTTTATTAACAAAGGAGAGACCATTATTTTCTGGCATAAGTAGGGAGGAGTTGCAAGCTATTTTAAGTAACATGGTTCTAAAATCAATGCAATAGTTTTAAATGCTCAGCTAGCTGCAGGGAAGGCTATTTTGAGAAAAAGATGGGATCTGTTTAAACCTCCAAGACACCTTTATTAAAGTTCACAATTCAGACAAATCATTCCAAAAACTTCTTTTGAAAAACATTCATTTAATAGTAGTTATGGTTATAAATCTAGCATATTAGTTGCAAGTCAAAATTGATGAGGTAGAATTATACTTTTTGTGTGTTGAATGTACACATCACAGTACTTAGAGGTCTCTCCTATAGTCAATAATTTTAATATATTTTTAATATTGTGAATTGTATGTACATTCTACCTATTAAAAAATAAAATTAAAAATCAAATAAATAAATAAATGAACGGTGAATGTGTTTTCATTGGATTTAAAGTTTCAAGATGGCAGACCGAAATTCTGAATGAACTGGAACTCTTAATAACAATATATAAATAAAAGACAATTTTAAAATGCCTTCAAAAGTAGAAGGGACTAGAATTCTACATTCAACAAAACTATTGCTGACTTGTAAGCTTAATACAAAGACATTTTCAGACTGGTAAAGACTCAAAAAAATTATTCCTCTTTCCCCCAGCTTGGTACCTCACCATGAAAAGAGGAAAAGAAAGAAATCATGAGACCCAGGACATAAGGAATCCAATACAGGAGAGAGACAAAAGGAATTCCCCAAATAAAGGCAAAGCAAATCCCAAGGTGACAGCAGCACTGTGGTAGTCCTGGAGAGCAACCTCTCGAGACAGGAGCAGAGCAGATGTGGAAGAAGGGAAAGTTCCAGGAGAGATGCCTGGGGCTGGGAAAGGAACTAACAGACTACCCGCACAGTTGGCCACTTGGAAGGCTCTGTGCAGAGTGTTTTACCAGTTTCTTGGGAGACGAGAATAGATTTGGTTACAGGATCAAAGAAAACAAAGCAAATGAAACAACAAGGCAATTAGTAACTTCAGGAAAAACAGAATTTTTTCACAATAAAAGAAATATAACCACAATACATTGTGTAGCAGTGAATGATATTTACATAGTCACATTAAGGGAATTACCAAAAAGTTGTGATGTGACCATATTGTCAGTAAGGGAGGAGAGAAGAGGCTGCCAAAGAACTAAAAATCTTCAACTTCAGTCAGTAGATAAATACCTAAAATATCTGTGTTTACAGTCTCTCTAATAAAAAAAAAATCTATCTTGTGCTGACTCACAAGGCAGCAGTAGATACATATTGATTAAAACACTCTGTTAAATAACAGGAAAATAGGGCTAACTCCTTTGGCAGGATTTCCCCAGGGGTAGGAAGACAAAAGAGGCTTTCTTTCATTTTTATAAGACTTACTTCTGGACTTTTTAAGTAGGTATTATTTTGACACAAAATAATTTCATGTGTCCAAATGACTATTTTTTATTTAATCTTCGTTATACCATGTGAGCTAAATGGAATGGGTATCATCTGCATATTACTCATGAAAACACATGTAAAGTGTCTGCTGACTTACTCAAAAACGATCCAGCTAATGAGCATCAGAGATATGTGTAGAGCTCATTTTCTTGCCTCTTCCTCCAGGATGGCTTCTCCTGTATTCTTTCTTGTAAACTATAGAGGTTGTACGTAATTATTTACTTGGGGACTTTTAAATAATGCTCATTATCTACCACAGGTACACAGAGAACTTTGGACTCATCCATGAGTTGACAATCTCCAGGGTGTTAATTGAAGCAGCTACACTTAAGGGCAGAAAGAAGCAATCAATTTCTTCTTAAATTTTTTCACAAATGATTCTACAGCTATGCATTTTTTACCATGTGTATCTTGTACATGTTTTAACTTACTAAGTATTTTCCTTTAAACTTTTATAACAAAAGGAAACTTACAAAAACAAAAACAGAGTTTAGAGAAGAAGGGTGAGAAGTGTCCTCTACTGTTCTTCAAGGTCTGACTTTACGCTAAACATCAGAATCAGCTCCTGCCAGGCCTCAGCTAAAGGCTCTTCATGAAAATGGTTTTACTCATCAAATCAGACAATATCAGACCTACTAATAGATCCATGTCTGTTTCATTCACCAGAGCACAGCTCAGTGTCTGTATATAGAGGGAACAAAAGAGGTATTTATTAGATAAATTAGTGAAAGAATAGAACAAGCCCAGATGACACAATAACTTGACAGTATGCAAAGGATTCTGTAATAAATCAATATTTGTGTAGTCAAACGGACATTAAAAATTTTCAATTTGGTAAGCCAACTCATTCTTTCATCCAGTAAACTTTTTAAATCCTACTGATTGAAAGGGCTCTATGCTAAGGATGGGCAAGACATAACCCTGTTCTCAACAGTCTGATGGTCTAATGGCTAAGAAGAGCAGATATGAAAACCGTAAGGGCACAGATGTTTGGACACTATGAAAACAAATGCAATGGATACAGTGTGGCCTAAGGAGAATGTGATCCGTTTTCCTTGAGGATATTAGGACATACTCTTTAGGAAAGATGATAATTCATTCTGGGATAGCAAGCTAAGCCTGAAGGGCAAAATAAGATGTGGAGTAAGATGGGATAGCAGGTAAGGGGAAGGTTGTCAGGAGTCAGATCACAGCGTGCCTTGTAAGCAACAGAAAAGAGCTTAGACTCCATTCGGTAGGCAATGGGGAGCCATTCAAGAATTAACATAGACAATGTGATGTTCAGATTTAGGTTTTTGAAAAGACTACTCTAGCAACAATACAGAAAAAGAAGATAAAGGTATGATCTGGGAGACCAGTTGATGGCACTTAGAGACTATTGCAATAGTGCAGAAATAGGATCATGAGTCTAATTAAGACATGCTCAGTGGAAAACATAAACAAAGGCTGCATTCTATATTTGTACCCAAATATGAAGTCCAACTTATAATATACTATAGGCATTCCAATCAATGCATAATTACAAATTGGTTGTTCCCAAATATAAGTGATTAAACAGTATTAGAAGGAACATAACAAGTTACTTTCTAGCAAACATATAACAGAAACGAGTCAAGTTTCAATAAAGCAAAAAGAGTTATTTCATCTTTTGAAACATCAAGTTTCTAAAAAATTTGTGCCCCAGTGAAAATCATAACAACCTTGAATCTTAACATAGGAAAAAAGTAACTAATACCCCTCAAGTCATTAAAAATGCCAGCTTTCTCCAAAAAAAGGGACATAAAAACAAAAATCCTTAACAAAAAACAGTACTTACTTCCATATTATTCTATGTTTCTCTTAAAATTACTATCTAGGACTCTCTTACAGCTGTATTTTCCTTCTTGATGACTTGAGGAATTATTTAAAGTACATTTGGTCTAACAAGATAAAAATAGCAAATAGTTTAGAATGGCTAGAGCAAAAACCTGATAAATACACAAAGATAACATTTTGTGGAATAATATGTTCTTCAACTTGGAACTTCTTGGATTCTTATTCTTATACTTCAAATCAGGCTCAAGGAAACACAAAACCCAAACGTTACCTTGAACTTTTTCAGCACAATTTTTGTTTTATCCTTGGGGAAAGCCAAAACTGCCGCAGTGCACGTTATTTTGTTTGGGTAAAGAACTGTAGCTCGTTTGTCATCAAAAAATCAGCTAAAAAAATGAGTGATCTCTATATCTAGTCTTTAATCCTTGAAATAACCTACAAACCTTTACTCTAAGGAATGGAAGTACTTAATGTCAGAATTCTCCTTCTCACTAGTAATTGACCACCTCAACCTACAGCATTGCACACTCCACTGTTCGATGGTATCCTAACAAAAGAATCAAGCAGTAGCAGCAGAACATCAGTGAAAGTGAAAAATGAAGGTATAAGAGAAAATCAAAGGCAAAATTTGACCTTACAACCTTATAGACACTTGCTACACACAACGCACAGGCTGGAAACATCATCAATGTGCAAGGATTTACAGGACGTTTAAGTAATTTTCAGTGCGTTTTAGCCTTTTTCACAGCATAGATATATATTCATAGAGAGAAGTCATAGCTATGCTCTTTAATTTTTATTTATTTACACAATAAATATTCTAGGCATTTCAAAATTATGTGATAGGGATTATAAAGAAAAATTAGATGTAGTCTCGCCTCTCAAGGGTTTATAATCTAGTAGAAATACTTATAATTTGTCTTGCTTGTCTGAGCAGGAAAGATACAGAGCAAAGCCACTCACCTTCCCTAAGTCTAAAAGTAAACTGAGGAATTTAATTAACTATACGAGCGAACAATTCCCAAGGTGTAAAAGAAATTGGGTTGATTTTTAACAGAAATAAGACAATGAGTGGAGGCAAAGGAGGGACAGAGGGCAGGGAGAGAGGCAGGGAGAGAGGGGAGGAGGGGAGAGGGGAGGAGGGGAGAGAGGGGAGAGAGCGGAGGAGGGGAGAAAGAAAAGCAAGTAAACCGGTTTCTAGGATACTTGGAATACGGAGGTGAGGGGAAGCGCCAAGACCTGACTTGGACTAAGAAATTCAACCAATGAGGAGTCCTGACCCTTGCTTACCCCCTTCCTTGCCCTCGTCACCAAGCGGAGCACACTCTCCCACCGCATGGCGCCCCCAGAACCCTCTCTCCCGTCACCCTGAGGCCTGAGAAGACACCGGACACCAGCCCGTGCTAAGAGCAAGGTAAAGCACTCTCTCTCCCATCGCTCGACAGAGAGGAAGTTCCTCTGCCACAGCCAAATGAAGGGAGAGGTTGGACTGCCGGGTTCACAGACACCAAGCTGGAACTCGGAAAGCATTTCCCCACAGAAAACTGATAAATATAATTATTTCAAGTACTATACTTTAGGTATGTTATGCGTTAAATTGAATTTTGAATATTGTTGCTTCTACGGGAAAATGCATTCTGAGTTTCCAAATTTACCCAGAAAGTTTTGGAATACAAATTGCATAAATGTTGTGATTTGACTATATATGATATAAGCATACATTAGTGTGCACGATTATTTTTCTAGTATCACTTAGTATATTTGAATGGAAACATACAATTATACTGGAACGTAACTTTTTATAATAGTAGTTACATGGTACAAAACGGTTGGGCTAGGTATTCCTGGAACATACTCTGTTTAGGGGTCCTTTCGAGATTGCAAAAGTTCTTTCCGTCATGGTAGTAGTTCTTTAGGTATTTCTAGGCTATATCTATACGTCTTCACGTACTAGTTGTGAAGTGCAAAATTCAATGATCTTATAGAGTGTGCTAGAGGCAAGGGCAACGAAGTCAGATAAGAGTCCTGACTGTGACCCTAACTGTTTGGATGAACTTGAACATGTCACTTTACCTCTCTGGAATATAGTTTTCCATACAAAAGGAAGTGGTTAAATAAGATGTTCTCCAAGTTTCTTTCCAGTTGCCACCATGTACTTGTCTCTCAAGAATGTAGCCTGTGTTATGGCTCCCCTATTGCTGCATAACAAACTGCCCCCAATACACACTGACTTAAAACAACAACCCTTTTATTATATCTCATGATCTTGTGAAAGATAAGAACAGTTCTTCTGTTCTACCTGGTGTTAATGAAGGTCACCAGGCATGCAGCTGGAGGATGGGCTGGTCTGAATGTTCCAAGACTGCTTCACTCTCACATCTAAACCTTGGCAGGGATGGCTGAAAAGCTGGGCTTACCTGAGACTATCAATCAGACAACATACACGTGGCTTCTCGAGCATGGTGGCCTCAATATAGTCAGACAGGGATCAGATATGGCAGCTCAGGGTTCCCAAACAGAGTATTTGAAGAAACAGGAAATGGAAGCTGCCAGTCTCTCAAAGCCATGGACCAGAAACAGTCACACTGTTACTGCCACTGTATTATATTGATCAGATAATCAGAGCCCTCCAATCCAAGAGGATGAGACATAGGTTTTACCTCTCAATGGCAGGTGTAGCAAAAAATCTACAGCCATCGTTAATCCACCATAGCCTGCATCCAGGAATTAATGCCAGGAGTGTCACTCATTGCACTGTCTAATGTTTCACAGTAGAAACTGAAAAGATAAAAACAAATAAGGAACAGTCCCTACCTTCAAAACCTTGACAGTTTGACAAAGGATGCATTCCTTTTCTGCTTAACCCAGCTCAAGTTGATTTATTCTATTGTAACTAATAGAGAATTAATTGATAAAAGCATATATCAAAAAAATGCTACATAAAAAAGAACACCAAGTTATAAGCAAAGTATTTGCATATGCACTAAGTCTGGAAGGAAAGAGGGAAAATGGCATAATATGGTCTGAATGATACATATCCTCAATTTTTAGGTAAATCACCACAAAATTGTATTCAATAAATAATCGGTAGGAGATATCGCTCAGCTGCAGTTTTATAATCAACTAGCCCTTTACTATATCAGAATCTTAATTCTAACAATTAAAAGAAAAAAAATTCTAGAAGAAATGCTAGCTGCTAGTTAGAGCCACTGTTTATAATGTAATATGAAAACATGAAAAAAAAGATTGATTTAAATACGTGTTTAAAATATTAACTTATAAGAACTTCTCACAGTCCTTTCATAAATAGATCATTTGTTCCAACAAATTATATTTCTTTAATAGTCTAAATAAAATGAATTAATAATGCAATCTAGCATAATTCATGCTAAAACAATCAGGTCACAGGTTCCTTGGGTCATTTAAAGCATACACCCTCTGCTGTACATATTTGGAACTATCCACAGTCAAACATATTTAAACAGTGCCCCCCTGTGTGATCTACTTCAGCAACCACTTTAGCAGCCATGGAGAAATGACAATTCCCATTGCCATTGAGGTTCTTTATAAAACAATAAATACACTTTCATTTTAAAGACAATGCAATTTAAAATTCAAGAAAAAGTTAATAACCTTTGAGATGAGGTAAAGAGATTTAGACAAGTGTCATCTTTTAGAAAAAAAATTACAGAACCTCAAATATATACAGAGCATGTGGATATACGAGTAATACCTCCTGCTGTAACGATGGCAGATTGACCAATCCTTTCTTCATTTCTGTAGGAGAAATGTTGCTTTTCTAAACTCTGATTCAATCAGATTATACCAGGGTTTCTTCGAAAGTGACCTACAAACAAGCTCCATCAGAATTATAAGAATCTCCTGGCAGGTGCTTGTTAAAAGTTCTAATTCCTCAGCCTATGGAAACAGACTGTCCAGGGATGAGACCCAGAAATTTGCACTTACATCAAATACTCTAAGTATGGGATATGCCCACTGAGGTTTGAGAATTGCCACCCTAAAGCATTACATATATTAATAAAATAACATTTCTAAGATTGAAGGACAATTATATTAAAAAATAAAGGATTGCTCATTTCTTTTTAAAAATAGAATTTAATTCAATCTCTAAACACTTAAATCATTTTTTTATTCCATGCTTTAAAAACCAATATTCTCTGCACTGATATTTATAGCCTCACATTTATTATAATGAGTATTTGACTTGCTAATGGTGACCACATAGTGGCGGGACCAGTCCACTGCCAAATCTCCACTGCCTCTGCAAGTGTTCTGGGTTCTGTCCAATGGAAAAAAAAGGTTGAGAAAATACATTCCTCTCCACTTCATTTACTTTGTCCAATTGTTCTCTAGGCCACAGGGCAGGATTTTTACCGACTTAAATCTCAATTAAATGCCAGACAAGGATCTGTCAATGAAAATTAATTTAACACCCCAGAGGACAGCTAAGTTCCTTCCGTCAAAATACATCAGGATCCTAGAATGAGCCAATTTCCCTAATAGTTTCTGAAAATCATTCAAAATCCTACAAATTAAAAAATAATAACAGAGATTTCTGACATTTCCTGAAACAATAATAAAAAAGGATTTTTGATATTTCTTGAAGGCAGTATACCAATACCATAGGAAAAACACTATGGAGGTAGAGGGAGATCAGAATATATTAAAGTTGGGTTTCCTCTGTGGTTTAAAGGATGACTGTTTTTATTATTATCACAAACCATGTTTCACCATAAAACATCTGCAATATTTAAAGCAGAGAGAGGTATTTCGTATGTAGTTTTTAAATGGAATTCTACCTATCCATTTTGTATTAGTTATTCCAGGCTGGGACTGAAATTTGAAAATCTGGGTTCAGTCCTGGCTCTGTCAGGCATTATTTGTAAAATTCAATCCTTGATCTTTGACCCTATCTTTTTCCATCTGCAAAACTAGGATAAACTAAGTGTTCAACTTACTACATTCAGGTGTTAGAAGGATAAAAATGATAACATACTTGAATGTACCTTGAAAACTGTGTCATCACTAATATAAAGGCATGATCTGGGTACCTTATTAGCCAGTGCAAGAGAAAAGAAGTCACACTGCTTTACAAGTGCACAGACCTTCACCATTCAGGATATAGTCTTAATAGTTTTGAAGAACTGTTTTTCTCAGAGAAGTAAAAAGCATGTTTATGTTTAAATTTTATATAATTACTATAATTTTATATATTTGGAAATAAACTAATGAAGTCTAAGCTAATGCTGAGTGAAAGGAAACTCTGGATAAATCTAAAACTGGTTCTGTTCAATCAGGTACATCGGTTATACCATGTAAACGGGATGTCTCAGCAATGCCTACCTCTAGAATCCTACTCTGCAATATTATCCAGAGCATGGGCCTGGTCTATTTATTTTTGAAAATCCTTTTTTGTTTGCTTTCAAAATGTTTTTTAAAATTAAAAAAAGAGAAAGGAAGGGTGGGCCATTAGGAGTCTGCAAACAGCATAATTTAGGGCAGTCTGAATTCATATCCTGCCTCTGCCACTTCCTATCTGTGTAATTTTAACCAAATAATATAACCTTTCTTTTCACTCTTGAATGAAAACACTAATATAACATCTATACCTATGTATATATGATGAAAAGCTGAGAGGGACAATTACTGTAATGAAAGAATAAAATTCAATAATACCTTGACAAGCTGGAATCATGAGTCAAAATAGAGATTTAAACAGGGATGGAGGTAAAAATCCTGCAGAAAAATTTGCAATTAGATTTTTTTCTAACAATTATACACACCTTGACTTACACAAGCTAAATGAGCTCATTATCATTGAAAAGGCTCAGCAGAAGACTATATGGATGATCATCTATCAGAAATTTTAGAAACAAATCCTCCTGTGGGCAAGAGTATTATCTGAACCTTCTGTTCATCCAGCAAGTATTTATAGAGACTTACTATATGCCATATATAACACATTGATGCCATAAACACATTGATGTCCAAGACAGACATGGTTCCTGCTGCTCCCAGAGAGATTCCTAGATGGTGGAACACTGATAAGTAAACAAACTGATAATGCAATGTAATTGACCTGGTAGATTACCCCTAAGCAGGGCACCTAATGCAGATCTGGTAGGGGAAGAGAAGACTATCTCAGCTGGTCTTCAAAGAGATGTATTTGAAGCTAGCTATTTAAAGATTAAGAAGAGAGACACAGAAGATTAACCATTTGTCTCATGTAAAGACCTGATCCCCACTGGGTCAGGTACGATAAAGAATGACATAGTAGAAAACCAAAAGAAGTTCAGTGTGGTCAAAGCACAGAGTATAAGGAGGAAAGAGTTAGAGACAGGATTAGAGAGGGTGGTCCAGCTATATATTACCTCAAGGGCCCTGTTAAAATCAACATTTGAAGAGTGATGGGGGACCCATGGAATGGTTTTAAGAAAAAAATGACATAATCAGATTTATCATTTAAAACTATTACTTCCACCTATAAAAAAAGGAACTTAATATATGATTAAAAAAATGTTAAAAAGCTTTGGGAAAGGAAGAGGTGATTATTTTAATAAATGGTGCTAGTATGAGTGGATATACATTTGAAAAAAAATTAGATTCCTATCATATATAAAAATAAATTGTGCTGTATCACAGACCCAAGTATGAGAAGTAAAACTTTAAAATGACTAGATGAAAATATATTCATGACAGAGAGGGAAAATAATTCTTAAATAAGACACACAAAAGTACAAAACTAGATTTAACTAAATTAAAACAAAAATATTCTGAATCATAAGGGACACGGTAGACAAAGTTAAAGGCAAGTCACAATTACTGAAAAAATATAATTGCAATGTTTACAATTGCAAAAAGATTGCTATCAATACCATATAAAGGACTCTTACAAATCATTTATTAAAATACAAACAATGCAATAGAAAAATATAGATAATTCACAAATAAGAAGTACAAATGGCCAAAAGCAAATGAAAAGATGTTCAACTTTACACATAGTCAAGGTAATGCAAATTAACACAGTAATTAAATTTCTTTACACTCACCACATTGGCAAAAACTTTAAATTCTGAAAATACCAGCTGTTGATGAGAAAGTGTGGAAACGGAGACATATAGCACTGGTGGGCACAACCACTTTGGAGAACAATTTGGCAAAATCTAGTAAAACTGAACATGCACCTGCTCTACAGCCAAGCAAGTCCACTTCTGAATACATATATTAGAGAAACCCCTGCACACAGGCACAAGAATGTACACTATAGTGTGGTTTGTAATAATGGAAATTGAGAAGACTCTTAATTTTCTTCAATGGGGAAACAATAAATTATGATGTATGCATACAATGAAATAAAATTAAACTAGATCTACATTCATTAATGTGGATTGATCAAAAATGTCAAATGAAAATAGCAAGTTGCAGAGATACACATACAATATATTTTTACATAAATCATCAGAACACGCTGTATGATATAAAGACATGAAAATGTGGAAAGAAAGGATACTCGCCAACCTTAGAACAGTAGCGACCGTGTATAAACAATCTCTTATTTCTTAAAAAGAAAAAATAGTTACTTCTCTGATTGGAATTATTTCATAGTGAGAAGCATTGTATTACATGCTCTAACATAGATGAACTTCAAAAACAGGCTAAGTGAAAGAAATCAGACATAAAACATCACATACTGTATGATTCCATTTTTATGAAATATCCAGAATAGGTAAATCCATAGAGACAGAATGCAGATTAGTGGTTGCCAGGGACTGGGAGGGAGGGGAGAATGGGGAGTAACTACTTTATGGGTGCAGGGTTTCCTTTTGGGATAATGAAAATGTTTTGAAACTAGACAAAGGTGATGGTGGCACAACATTGTGAATATACTAAATGTAGTGAATTATATACTGGAAAATGGCTAACTCATGTTTTATGCATTTTATCTCCTTAATAAAAAAAAATTTTAAAGCACTTTTAGGAGTAGAAGATGACTAAAAATAGAGTAATCAGTGAGGAGAGTCTCAAAGTAATTATGAAAGAGATGATTTGACCTGAACTATTGCAATAGCAGAGAGGTTATGAAAAGTAGATAAATCCAAGGGTTGTTTTTCCAAAAGGACTTGGTAACCAATTGGATGAGGAGAGAGAAATAGAGAGGAGCCAAAGATGAACTAAGATTTCTGATTATCTAGTATGGGTAGAGTGTATTCTATTCCCAATGAAGAGAAACAGAGAAGGAGCAAGTTTAAAAAAAAAAAGTATTAATTTCATTTGGAATCTACTGAGTTTGAGATGCCTATGGGCTTTATAAGTAAATATATCCAAAAGGTAGCCCAGGATGAAGAAGATCTAGCCTAGACTTATATGTATATTGCAATTGAGGCCATGGAAGTAGTTGAGATCACCCCTGCAGTAAAATGAAAACCAAATGAAAACAAAAACTTCTAGGACAAAATCCTAAGGAATACCAACACTGAAATCCTACAACAGAGACCTATAAGAGGTAGAAGTCAAGAAAGTGTTTCAAGAAGAAAAGAGTTGTCAAAAATGTCCAAAACTGCTGAGACATCGAAATAAGAACTGAGAAGTAGGTCTTCAGGAATAAGGTGGTCTTCAGAGACTTTAGTGAAAGCAATTTCCTGCCATGCTGCAGGAAAGGAGAGTAGGAAAAAAAAAAAAAAAGGTCCAAATGTTTAAAACCCAATAGTAGTGATATAAGTACCAACAAAATCAGAAAAGCTCTAGAAAGAACTTTGGCTAGAGAAGAAAGAGAGATGATAACTAACCCTCCTGGGGGTTACAAAGAGCCACTTCCCCACTTCCCAAAGAACTGAAAACTACACTAGTGCTTCTCAAATGTTTCCACCAGAAATAGCGAAAATGCAAAATAAAGTAATTGCACAGCCCTTGCCATCTCAGGGTAGGCAATAAGGTATTTAATTTGTTCTTGAAAATTCATGTAAATTATGCATTCTACTCATAATAAATACAGAAGTGTTTATTTTAACATAAAATGTTTTCTCCATATTTTCAATTAAAATTAATGTTCCAAAAAGGTGTTCTATGTTTATCATGCAACTTCCCATATGGCCCTCCCACAATCTTCATACACCCATATACATATACACAGCTTATACTCCCACTTTCAGAAATATGGAGGAGGTTCTTCATTCGACAAGAGTGACCACCCCTAGAAATCTCTTCAGAAAGCATTTGCCAGAGCACAAGATCCATAAACTGCTACATGACCTGAAAACATTTCTTCCTTTCATTTTTCTTAAAACTACATCCTTCAACTTTCAAAGTATGTCTCAGATATCATGGAACTTGGTGGCTAAATACATGTTAAAGAGACTTTAATCATGCCTCCTCTTTATCTTTCTTGACCAAAGAGTCATAATTTACTAAGTACTCTATACATGGAGGTTGACCTAACACCTTCAAATATTTAGTCATTTTTCTCTGAACCTCTCCCATATCTTTCCCAAGGTGCAGACATGGTTTTGCAAAGGGGCCCTTATGCCTTTGGGACAAAGGCAGGTTCAGCCTAAATGAGGTCATTAAAACAAAACATCAAGTTCCCAGTGCCCTAAGATTCCAAGCCAATGACCTACAGAGTGTTCCAGCTGATCTTAATTTCCTTGGCACTGCACAGTAAGAGTACTGTAATATAATGCAAAATAGCTCTAAAGAGAAACTAGATACTGGCTAGAGTCTTGCCAATACACAGTTAAATAATACCAAAGTAGCCCTTTCATCTGAATACTGTGCTTCACACGCATATGTCACCCTTCCCAAGAATGAAATTAATCTTCCACTGTGAATGTGGGTTGATTGAAAAGCTTTTACTGGACTCAGCCCCATAAAGTATGCGTGCTTTTTAACTGGCATACTTGTACTGGTGAGACTGAAAATGCTTACAAGGGGACCAAAGAGACAAAGAACAGAACTCATTCTGAGCAAGGGTAATCCAAATTTAGAATGTGCTTATAGTGGTAAATCAATACTCAAAGGTTTATTCTGACCAGGCTCTCGTCTAACATCTAGCAATATCAGACCCTTCCCAGAAAATAAACTAAATTTCACTTTTCTAAGTTCCTTTACAAAGTCGTTATCATTTATATTAAAATATCAGTATGTTCCCAAATATTCTCATTCCTTCCCTTAATAACAACCACTTCTCTGGTCCTTCTTCACTCATTAATTTATTCATTCATTTACTCTTTCATTCAGCAACAATTTGCTGAGGGCCTGTGAAGTGCCAGGCATTGTTCTAGCTGCTGGAGGTTGAGTAAGCAAAACTTACTCAGTAAAACAAAGTTCCTGCCTTCACAGAGCTTATGTTCTAGTGGGAAAAGGCAGAGAACAAACACATACATATGTGAACATATAACATGTCAGATAATAAGTGCTAGGGAGAAAATAAAGCTAAGTAAGGGAGAAGAGGAAGGGCAGATGTGGTGGAAGGCAATGTTAGTCTCTGAATTCCATCTGAGCTAAAATTATCTCCAATGATCCATCAACTGGTAAATTAATTAGGACCTCCTATAATACAACTAAAAACAATGAACTGGAAACCATCTGACTTGAAAAATATTAGATACCCAATCAGGTTCATTCATTTTCTCAATTTCTGGATAGTTTACCAACAAAGCTTTACCATTAATAATCTGTTATCCTTTCACTTAAATGTACTTTGTTCCAACTAATGTACTCAGAAAAATTGGGGGAAAACATGTTAATTTTATCATACCTTGGCCAATCCAATACACTCATGAGGCATTTGCATGATTTCTTTCCAATGTTTTTTCACAAAATGCTTTTGTCTTTTAATGTGTTTTAAATATATTTTCATCAAAAATTTAAGGCTTCAGATTTAGTTTATTCAATTTAAGGAACACGTTAACCATATAATTGGAAAGGTTAGTCCTCACTCTCAAATCAATCAGCCAAATCAGACTTATATTTTATTAGATAAAGTCCACCTTTACTTTTCAATTCAAATAGAGGTATCAATATACATTCTGAGAAGAAAAATATCTTTTAAAACACTGAAAAATAAATTATGGATTATATCTTATAAGGGAAATAGCTGAGCAGTCAAAATTAAAGTAATATAGAACTAAGAGTTCTGGGGAGTATGATGAAGTGCTAGGAAGTAAATAGAATTCCTTTGGTAATTGTGTGAGTGTACATTTCCACCACTGGGTTTCAGCTGTTGGATGTAATTAAATAAAAACCAAGTATAAAATTAGAAATAGCACTATTAAATATAGTACTCATCATGATAAAAATTTCTTATGTTTTTAATGAATGCAAATGGTACACACTAAAACAAATTAGTCCAGCAGCTGTGTATCATTTTTTAGGAAGTAGAAAATATTAAAATATTTTATGATAAAATAGGATGGGAATTGACTGGAATTGGAATAGTCATAATATGATTTGCTAAAATAGATTTAACCACAATATTGAATAACACATGCAAAATTTGAAAGAAATCATGTACAAGTTTTATTCTTGAGTTTTGCCCAATTTATCTTGAAAGCTCTGGTAGTCCCAGAAAAGATTTCTGTTAACATTTATAAGAATCAGTCACTAGCTGTGGTAGATGCTGTGGCAAACCACCCAAACCTACCTCCTTCAAGGCTGAAGCACTCATTGTTCCAGCTGTTAAGAGTATCAGCCACTAAGACCTGTGACCAAGGCCTCCCTGACTGCTATTGCACTATGCTAAAGAGAGCTGCCATGCCCAAAGTCAGGCATTTCTTAGGCAACCCAGCCCCTCTGTCCAAATTCTGAACAACTCCAGAGCTCCTATGGGATTGGTTGAGGCCTTTGGTGTGGCTGCACTGCAGCCCAACTTCTCCCTGTGTCCTTACCTACAGGTATTGTTTCCAAGAGCTCTCCCCAGGAAACTTCCTGCAGGCAAAGCTAAGCTCCAAGTTGGCTTCCCAGGGAACCTCACCTGCAGCACTAACTTACATCATATCAGGTGTTTGTAGATGCATTTTCTTTCAGCTGCAGATGCATCCTATAAATATATATTGAGATTAGTGGAAAATACATTTAAATACATGACAACAGGCCATTTTCAGCATTCAATATTTCTCACTGATGTACTCTTTGCTTTGTTCTTAGGAAGCTCTCCCTCAAGGGTTATATATTCTCTGACAATGGTCAGGACATGGAAGAACTAAAGTGAAAAACTGAAAATTGAAAAATGAAAAGCAAAAATTGTCAATGCTCCTATCACACCATTATATGTCTGAATTCAGAACATTTCAACACTGGCCAAAATCCTCCTTTCTAACCATTCACCCTTAACAGTAATAGGTTTAAAGCATAAAAAGACAGGAACCCCTTCGGATTTGCACTGCTTTGATTAATCATTAATGGAAGATTTCCCTGTGTGCAATGCCCTGGAGGTTTACTTGCCCCAGGATAATGCACCAGAAGTTTACTGTGATCACAGGTGGGCTTTTGGGAAGATGAGTTTTAGGAAAAAGCACATACAGAAAATGAGGATCTGAAAACTGATTCTCTTAAATCCATGAGTTTGTACATCCCTTGGAAAGTCTTCACACATATTTAAGAGGTATATGTCTCCCTATTTCCACATGATGAGCACTGGACTAAATAATTCCCCAATGACATTAATATCTAATAATCAAAACATTTGTTAGCAACTACCTCTTGCTCTGAGACTCATATCATAAACCCAACTGATATTTCCACTTATTTATTCTAAGTATATGGAGGTTGTGAATAGACAGTAAGTTGGAAGAAAGTTAGCAGTCCACTGAGCGCTCTTCAATTATAATTACACAAAATAGGTATAATGGATAAAATCAGAAATGTCTCCATTAATTTCATTGTACATAATCAAAATTTCCCATGTTAAATGAGAGCAAAAGATATATACTGCTAAAATCCAATTAGTTCAGGAGCCCAGCATATAATTTTATTTCTGTAAATAGAATCTGTTAATAGAATTGGAAATATTCTTAAAAATGCGATGAAGAAGAGGAAGATGATTGATCATGATTAGAATAAATATGACAAAATACAATTTGATAAAATTGGTTTTAACTACTTATCTTCAATAATCCATTTACTCATTTATTCTTTTAATGAAAGAACCCAAGAACAACAACAAAGACAAGATAATTCATCTGGAGGGAAAAACAATAAATAATTAGATGCAATAGATAAATGAGACAATTAAGATTATGGCAAGTACAGCTAATGAAATAAACTGGGAAATGTGATGGGGAAAAAATAAAAATAAAAAAACAGGTTGTTTTAGGTAGGCTGATCAAAAAAGGCCTCCATGACGAGATGACCTTATGCTGAGACCTGAAGAATAAAAAGGAGTCAGCTTTATCAAGAGCCAGGGAAAGAGATTCCAGGCACAGAAAACAGTTAAGGCAAAGGCTTTGAGATAGCAAAAGAGCTTGCCACGTTCACAGACAGGACTGGCTGGAGCATAGTGAACAAAGGATAGAATGCAGATGAGGTTGAAGAGATAGACAGGGCTCAAACCATGTAAAGTCCTATAGGCCAAAATAAGAAATTCAGATTTTATTCTAAGCTATCAAAATTTTTTCAACCAGGAAATGACATGTTGTGATCTACATTTCTAAGAGTTCCCTGTAACAAGTGTATGGAGACTAGACTGAGATAGGCTAACACAGAAGCAAGAAGGCCATTTATGGGGCTCCTATAGGTGAGAAAACAGTGGCTTAAATTAGGATGGTAGCAGTGGAGATGGAGAGATGTGTATGCACTCAAGTCTGTTCTGATGAAAGATGTAGCAGTACTTAACAAGGTGAGAAAGTGGTCTCCCTGATTTTTGACTTGAGCAACCAAATGGATGATTTCAGGGTGGAGCAAGAGGAATTTAGAGAAGGAACTTAGAGGCTATGGCCACCTCATACCCCTTAAGCCAAGCAGAGCCAAAGGCATATTGGTCCTTTGCTAGCTTCAAACGTTCACATCTAATCTCATATCCTTATTTCTGAGTTTAAATACTTGGTTCTGTACTTCAACTTTACCACTCAACCTGGCCCCTCCCAGATGTTATACCTTTTCTGATTCTCTTCCTAATATTTGAACTTTGACTCTGATGTAGAATTTCTAGTTTAACCAGACACCCCTTTCCCCATCTCTACCAAGGTGATTCCTGTGCTTCTTGCCTTATGGTACCCCAAACATGCTCTCTATCAAAAGAGGTTTGGTGATGTGGGAAGATCTGAACAGAGGTGGAGAGGGAGCTTCTAGGGCCAGTGGAACCAAAGAAACCCCCCACAACTCCTATATCTACTGCACGCAGGAGTCGTTACTGCTTCAAGAGCCATCAGAATCACTTGCTCTAGGAGAAGAAAAAAACTGTAGAGCTCTAAGGCCCAGTCGGTGTGGGCAAGGGGCTGATATCACATCATTCAGCAGCAGCAGGACCATATTAAAAGCTAGGTTTGTTCATTCCCAGTCCAATATCTTTCAATCACATCATATTGACTCACAACTTGCCGTAGAAGCAACATTAAAAATGGTGCATGGGATGTTGTTAAGTGTACTATTCTCTGGAGCTATTATGGGTTTAAAAACTGACTGGCCTGACAACCTCACCACCACATGCAATATTACATCTACGGAAAAATGTATGGGAATACACAGACAATTTATTAATGATCTTTTGGAATACAAGCACTTATAAACTAATTAAGAATACTGAACATCCTGTTTGTGTTTATTTTCTCTGTGGCTTTGGAAAATATTAAATGAGCAGGCCAAAAGGAAGGACAAGAAGTAAAGGATGCTCTCCCCATGTCAGTTCTCCCGTTTCTCTTCCAAATTAATTCTGAACCCTTCCCTTCTATTCCCTTGCCTTGGCACAGGCTTGCAGCCACTTTTCGGGGTCTCCCTTGAGCTGTCCTTTATCTGGAATGCCAAAAGGACAATTCCCAAGTCTGCTCATCCCTACTCAAACACATACATAAGTGTATACTTATACCAGACAATTCATTACTCTTCCATATAAGCTGACATTTTTCAAAGCAACATCCATAAGACTGCAGAAATCTTTTTTATATTAATTAAGACACACATTTATGCTGAACCGTGGATGACTCCAATTTTCCTTCTCTTGATAGAACATAATACATGCTCCTAGAGAAAAACAAACCAGAAGCTGAGCTTTCAATAAAGTAAAAAAATAAAACCCAAATTGTAGATAAAGGTTGGACTACAAATATATCCTCTAAATTAACCAAAAATTAGAGGCAACCTTCAAACTGGAAATAAAACCTTGACAAACAGGAGATCTGCTAAAGCTGCAGTCCCCAAACCCCAGTCCGGTCCGTGGCCTGTTAGGGACCAGGACTCAGATCTCCGCCGCACCCCCCACCACTGTCCATGGAAAAATTGTCTTCCATGAAACCAGTCTCTGATGCCAAAAAGGTTGGGGACCACTGTAAAGGATTTAAATTTTAAAATAGGAAGAGACAGCTGTCATTTGCTAAAAGTGAAGATAACCAGAATGAAGTAAGGAGAATCCTGAGTTGGTACCTTCTGTCATCAAAGGCTAAGAGACCTCACTAAGATGTAAGCTCAGGACAATGGCCCAGGAAGCTGACCATCCCTGAAGGGTGGCATAAACTGAAACCACTGTCCAATAAATATGCTTCATGTAAATTAAGTGAATTGAGGCAAAGGAACTGGACACTATGAACTGGATAGGCTAAGTTGGGCAAACCAATTGTCAGATCATCATATATCATACACACATGATAAGAACTGGTTTTTGTGCCCTGTTTGAGATCTTTTTTCCCCCTAGGACACTAGCTATCCATTGTTTCCTCCCTGCCTCCATATGTCATGTCTACCGAACCTGTACCTCCTTCACACAGAATCTGTTCCCACACCCCTGCTGAGTGAGCAGTGGTCCAGGTCCCTCTGTTCCCTTGGCCACAGCTGATTGAATAAGAGCTGGACATATTGGGCTAATATCTCTCTCCAGATACAGACTCCAGTCAGTTACTAAGTAATCAACCACTCATAGGAGAAAAACTTGGTGATGTCCATTCACGGCCATAAATGCTGACATAAAATCAGGGCAAGTAAGACTGCAGAGAAATGTCAGAAAATAAAGTAGATTTGCAAGGAGAAGCAGAGACTATGTGGTGTGCTTGTGGGAGAACAAAAGTGAGAGAACAGAGAAAATGTTTGTCTTGATTTTTGCTGACTTTCCAGTTACCAATTCCAACCTCTCATGAGACCAGTGACCTGTTGGCCTTCAGCTACTACAACCAACCTTTTAGGCTGGTTCATTTGAGGCTCTGTGTCCTCCAAACAATCAATACCTGGCTAAAATACCAGCTAAAGTTCATTTATAATATTCCCACCTTTTCTCAACTAAATGGATCTGTCCACAATTTTGAAAGGTCCAATTGCTCCAGTCCAAAAGTGGCAGAGAATAACAATAGCACTGATTTTGTATATATGTCAAAGAGGAAAAAAATTAAAAGTCAAAAACCCTGCTGATTCTGAGACAGGTAGTTTAGTGACCACACTTGGAGAAGCGCAGCTCTAAAGCCTGCTTCAGCACTGCTACAAAGATCTGTATACTTTCGAATTCTTCTAAAAAAAAAAAGTGATATTCATCAAGTGCCAGCATTCAAAAGTAGCAAACTGCTGTTGGAAAGATAGATTTGTCTGAAACCCTAATAAGAGCAAGTACTGTTTCTATTATTCTTTCTGCATATATAGTTGTGTTTTGTTTCACACTAAATGGAATTTTGTAAAATAGCTTCGAGGGCCTAAATACAATTTATGACATTGTTTCCATCTCAAAATGAATTTAAACTTCCAAAGACCTAATTTGCAGACTTTTGAAACATAACCAGTTTGTAATTTGATGATTTCATGTGCCATTCCAACTGAGAAAATTTGATTATGAATGGTTTTAGATGATACCAAGAAATTATTATAATTTTTGTTAGGGAATAATGGCATTTGGGTTATAAAAGAAAATGTATTTTTCCAAGATGCATATAAAACTAGGACAGGATATCCAGGATTTACTTCAGAATACTTCAGCAAAGAAAATAAAACTTTTTTAAAAAGGAACAGATGATACAAATGAGGCAAAACATTGATAATTGCTGAGTCTAGAAAAACGAGAATATGGAGGTAGAGTTTCTTTTCTTCTAATTCTTGTGTATATTAAAGAAATGAGTATATGAGAGTTAAGTTAATGCAGCAGCCACACAAGATTCCATAGGACCACACATACAAGCTCAGCATGTCCAAACTGGGATAATTACTGACATCACAAAGGAATGACATAAGAGGACCTTTACATTGGGAACAGAGATCTACATATCCTTTCAAAGTCCCTGACACACTAGAGAAAAAAGAAATCAAAGGCAAAGCATATGGAAAACTAATTTCTCAATTATTTGAGAGAGATTTTTATTTTTCTGAAATAGAAAAGGCCTAATTCAATACAGAATAGACTAGAAACAGTGTGGTGAGGGACAAAGCACAGTAAGACATGATCTTCTTGATCTCCCTGTATTTAAACTGTGGAAGCATAGGCAAATCACTTCCAGTTTTTGTTTTAGAACTTAAAACGCAGGTGACAGACCCAATTCCTAGTGTTCTCATGAAATAGTATCCTGTAAACTGTAAACTACACACAAAAGCTGGTTATTAATAATAAAAGTATTAAATAAATCTTATTTGATGATATAACCAAATATTTGATGGGCTTTTCATACCAATTTTAGGGAGAAGATGGAGAAGAAAGCTAGAGGAAAAAACACAAAGAGTTATATTTCTGAAAGGGAAAAAAAGGGGAATTCCAGGTCTTTAGATGAATATTAACAAATGACATTTGTCACCCCTGTTCTTCTTGTGTTATGGGCAGAATTGTAACTAACAACACTGATATATATTTATCATTTGTACTACTCTTATGGTCCTTGCTTCCTTTGGAAATTGTGCCTTCCTAAAAATGGATTGTCAAAACCTCAAAAAATCCAGATTTCAGGTCCTGGCTGTGCCATTCTCAGCCACATAGCATTTCTTAAACTCAATTTACATATCTGTAAACCAAGAGCATTAGATGACATGATCTCAAAAATCCCTCCCAATTCAAACTTTCCATGACACAGTTTTTCATAGGTTGCTTTTTTTTTTTTTTTAACCTGTAACACCTTCAGAATTCTGAATTAGTTATATTACATAGTCCTGGGAAGTAATTAACCAGAGCTACAACACAAGCTGTGTCCAAGCACAAAAATTAGCTAGGAGGTGACACACTTGAGAAAAGAACCGATCATGCTGCAAGGGCTAAAAATCTCTTACTTTTTCCTTTTTTCAAATAATAGGTGTTTAGGGTTCTTTGCTAACAGATGATATCCTGGTAAATTTCAATCAGAAATTAGAAAAAAAAAGAGAATAAATTCATAATGTAAGTCACTTTTAATATAAATAACTTTTCTGGACCATATATATAAAGGAAGGTATGCTTTAAATATGTTTTATTGGTAAACACAAAGAAATACGCCTAGGAAGTATATCTGGCCAGCATTATAAAAAGAGGGAAAGAGAATAAAGAATATGGATTCTGTCTCACTCTACCTATCATTTTAAAATAATAATATTGAAAGCCTACGGTATTATATACTTTGGGACATTTTACTTTCAAAAAGAGATAAAGTATATCCTATTTGTGGCTTCAATGCACTTTACCACTCATGCATTACATAGGCATCTCAAATTGTAAAGAAATATTTATGACTTATAAAATGATTTTTGATTGTGGTTTTGAAAGGCCAGATGAAATTTTAACATTTCTAGTCTGGATTCTCTCAAACTTTCTGGTCATTTATTTGTAAATAATAAGCACAATTCTTTACTTTTTCTATTGGGAGAAAAGAATTACTAAAATGACTGGAAGGGTTAAACAAAACAAATGAGAGAGAATATAAAGAAAAGAGACATTTTCTATGATGTTTCAACCATAAATAATATACAGTAGAACCTATCACATAGTCATTTACATCCTCTCAACTGAAAGTTAGAGATAAATTGGGCCAGAAATACCATCTTGTGAAAGGTAATGTGTGTCACAAAGATACTGAGCTCAGGGAAATTACTGACATAGAGTCATCTATTCTCAAAATTGCCCTCATTCCAAAGAACTAAGAGTGTAGAAAAGGTTAAAAACAAAAGAATCAGTTCTAAATGCAAAGTCTAGGTGGGGGAAAAAGGAAACATAAAATAAAGCAAAAAGGAGCCTCCTTCTTCCCCAACTTTGGGATACCCTTGTCTTCATAGAGACTTCAACCCTTGGGCCAAGGAAGAGTTCAGCAAGAAGGGCCCTTCTAAGGCGGGGACACCCCTTGGGATTGGTCTTCAGAAGTCAGGTCAGGACTCTGTGCTCATGAAACAGCACAGCTGTCTGTGTGGGTACAGCGCTCTTGGAGAAGGTCATCGTGGATACAAGACACAAGGCCAGAGCTGGAAACCTATTGGAGTCAATTACAATATATCATCTTTTTCCATTTTCCAATTTGCTAAAGCTGATCCAAAGAAATGTTGTCATTCCCTAAGGTGTCTTACTCTAGTCTGATGACTATCCCCACTAGGGCCCATCCTGCCTTGACCCTGACACGTTAGCCACTCTCTTTCTCTTTCTTCCCACTGTATTAACATAAGTATACCAACACCTATTCTGGCTTTCTAGTCAAACAAACCCTGACCTATCAACAAATCTCCCAGACACAGGCATCCTGCCAGTGTCATTCACAATATTAACGTGAAAGTCAGCCCAGACATTTCTCCCTCTACTTCTCTTCCCCTGTTCAACCTCCATCCCCTAGCACAACCCCAAATTAAAGCTCCATTTTGGGTGAATACCTCTTGGATAATATTTTTGCCTTAGTACCTAGGATGGTGTGAGAAACAGCAGGCCCTTTATAATTTGGGAAATTACCTAGTAAATTTTCTCCCAGATGACTATGTCATCATCAGACATTTCCTTTTCCCACTCCAGCTCACAGGGACAATCCAGAATCAATTTATGCCACCACTATAGCACACAGTCTGTTCCCATCTTCTATCCTAACTCAAAAGACAAACTCTCAAAGGGCTTGGACATTTCAGTAGGGCTATTTCTTCCTTGGGATCTGACTCTAAACCTCACCCTGATAATAAAGCTCTTAAGAGAGTGTCCTCTTTGTCTATCTCCCTAACCAAAGTTACAATCCTATCCACTTAAGGGCTTGCGTCCCCTGCCAAAGATACCAATTCAGAACATAGCTCTGTTCCTGGAATATTTACTCTCACTTCCTCTAATCCTTATCCAAAAACAAATACATCAATTAGACTTCAAACCCCCCCACCAAAAAAAGTATATATACCAGACTTCCATCAAAATATATTTCCTACTATTTCTATTATTGCTGTATATTATCAAGAATTCATCTACTTCCTAGGGTATTTCTTTTATTCCTAAGAGTATAAACACACATCATTGAACTCATCAGAGGTAATAAAGGTGCAGGAAAAGGAAAGAGAAACAATAGATGGGGAAATGACCAACTGTCTTCTCCTCTCTGTTCACTATCCCTGTCCTCACTGTAAGTATCTGGCTGTTTAAATTTATTGCTTCTACCCTTGTAGAACAAGGTGCATTTTGTCTAGTGAAGCTTCCCTTTGTTTTGCATGTTCAGAACTGGGAGGAAGTATATGACAAGAGATGAATTATTCTAGGGTACACTAATTTTTTTTTTCTCAAAATGTAAAATCATGATGTATCTCCTCTCAGTTGCTTGGTCCTTAAAATCTAATTTGCTTAAGTCAATCCCAAACTAGAAACTTGAAAAAACAGAAAATCATAAAAATAAAGTCCATCTTTTAATCATCACTTACAAGTCATTTGCAGCCAGAGCCTCCAAACTGAGGAGGAATTCATTGAAATCAAAAAGACATGACAAGTCCTAAACTCCAATTAGCTTTTGCCACACAGTCACTATATCACTTTTCCTTTAGTAAATGAGGTTGGCTTGAGTTGAAAATGTGGAAGATTAAAGAAGGTATTAAAGGAACCACTCAATCTCCTTCTCACCCCACTACCACTACCCACCCCCACAATTCCTGTCTTAAAATTGATACTCTATTATCACATATAACTCTCCCATGTACCTGGTGAATGATAATAGCTTCCAGGCACTGTACTTTATATATATTCTCTTTTCTAACCCATCCCAAGACCCTAAGAGGTAAGCTTTAACATTCCCACTATACAGCTGCAAAAAATGAGGCCCTAAAGGAAAAATAATGCCAAAGGACTATGTCAGTCAATAGAGTTATTTAAGAGAGGCCGGTGATAATAACCCAGTGCTAATTCTTTGTTAATATTGTAAATTACTGAAAATCTTAAAGACTATATGGGTTTAGAACTCCTAAGATATTTGAATTAAAACATTTAGAAATGCATACCTGTTTTTTCCTTGAATTTGCTTTGGGAAACAGGCCTGCTGACAACACAGATGTAAATGGAGAACAGCATAGCTCAGGAAAAGGGTTTGGAATAGATGGCATTTCCAGAACATCAAGATCTTTCTTTTTTCTCCTACACCAAGAGAACATAGGATGTAATTTACATAAAACAGAATGTAAAATATAATTGCTGTCAGGATTAAAAAGTGTGCTAAGGCCAACGCGTACCACTCTGTGACAACACTAATGTTATATAAAGTCTAGAGGTAAGGTCTGTGATGTACTTTCTGTGGGTCAAAATAAAATATTAATTGATACAAATAAATCTCCTATAGTATGCCAACCTTTTTTTTTGCCTTTAAAAAAACCACAGGCGTGGAAATTCCAATGCTTTTGATAATTTTCCTGAAGCAGAAATATGGACTATATAATCACTAATGGAAAAGATCATCATCATCCTGAGGAGTTAGACATTGTTATGCATTTATTAACTTGACAAAGTCTCTAAGTTACATTTAGTGAATTCATCCCTATGATATTTTACTAATCACTTCTGGAAGTTATGATTTATTAATTATAGCTGTGGTTCATCTCACTTCAAATTTCATTCACAATGTTGCCCACACACAGTCTGTTGATTTTTCAAGCGCTTATAGATACTAAACAGCAAGGCAGTGTTTTTGAGGAGGTAAGTTAATATAACTTGCTAGTATAAATGTACTCTAGTCCACTGGAGAGTAATTTTAACTTCACTGAAGTTGAAGCACTTTGAAAATCAGAGGAAAAAAAGTACCATTTAAATGTATGAATATAAAGGACTATAGATTTTCGTACTGTTGTAGCCTTTTTTCATTCCTAAAGTATGTTCAACTCTAAAGGCACTTAGTGGTGAATGCTATGGAGATTGGGGAACCTTTTAAAGCCTCTATTCTTTCCTGCTGAACAGCAAGACTGCTCAAATGTCAATCCAAGCTTTGCTCCTCTAGGGTTATGGTAAGACTCCATGTGGGAGGTGAACTCATTTATGCTACGATTTTTTAAATATATAAAATAAAATGGATTTACTTTTTTAAAAATGCAGGGCAACGAAGGAGGAGCAGGAGGTGGTCAACCTGGAGGTCGGCCTGATAGTTCACACCGCTGAGCAGAGGCGAGAGAGACTGAGAGCTCTCAATGAAACGGTGATGCTATTTATAAGGCGCTGTGAGATCGCAATGTCCTGCTGATCCGGTAGGAGCCAGCTCAAAGGGAATTGTCTTCAGAGACTTTCACAAACTTGGCCCAGCTCTGGGCATATGGCTCACCCCTAGGACCGCCTCCTCACCCCCTCGCCGGCTGCCAACCCAGGACGCTCCCCCGCGCCCTCCGAGGGCTGCCTACCTGTCTGCGGCACTGCCGCGGGTCCCATCCGGAGGGGGCAGGAGCGCTCGCGCGTGCAGCCACTGGGCTGGCGCCAGGTCGTGGGCGTCGCCCCTCCCCTGGGCAGCACCACACACCTGAGCGGCCAGCGGCGAGTCCCTGGCAGCCGCTCTACCCGCGGCGCTCTGCCCATCTTGCAAGGAAGTGGTCATTGTCGCCGGCTAGGGGGCTCGGGCGTCATGGGAGCCCGGGCGCGCGGGGAGAAGGGGATCGGGAGGCGGGAAGCGAGGTGCCGGTTGGGCAGCCCGAGCGCTCTGCAGGTGCGGTGGCCTCGCCGCCTGCGCTCGGGGCCCCGGCAGCTCAGACGCTCGGCCGAGCAGTGTGCGAGGCGGCGGAGGAAGGGTGGGGAGGGGAGGGGAGGGGGCGGAGGAGGAGGGTGGGGAGAGGGGAGGAGCGGCCGGTGGGTGGGGGCCGCGGGCAGCGGGGAGAGGCGGGGAGGGGGCGGGGAGGGCGCGCGTGTGGCCCGGGGTGCTCGGGGGCGCTGGCGTCCGTCCCGGGCGGTCCGCGCCGGGGCCCCAGCGGCCGCCTCTCAACACCCGGGACCGCCGCCTGCCAGGTGGGCGCCGGAGCACTGGGCTGAACCCAGGGCCAGGGCGGGCCCCGCGCCGCTGGAGGCTGGGACCCGGCTGAGCTAGTGCGCCCGCTGGGCTTGCCTGGCGGACTGCAGGCGGGACAGGGGTCCGGGCAGCGCTGACCCTCTGACCCTTCCATTCTTCCTGCTGTGCGATCTGAGATCACCTAAGCCGTCGCCGGGCCGCCATGACAGTCCCCACCGTGCCAGGAGGCCAGGGGGCCGTGGGGCTAGGCTTGCCCCAGTGCTTCCCCTTGTGCCTCCTCTTCCATCCACTCAGCAGCCAAAGATGGGGGGCGGGGGTGCCGCGAGGGAGCGGGGAGTACAATCGTTAGAGAAAACTACTGAGATTTTGAGAATCCTCAGTAAAGCATGAGTAACCCTGAAGGTGTCTGGAATTAGAAAGATTATTAATTTTATTTTAATGAGAACAGCTTTCATTTAATGAATCCCCACTTTGCCTTGTCCTCTTCCATCCTCACAACAGCTCCATAAATTACCTCATTTTACACGTAAGGAAATTGGGGCTCAAAACCATTGAGTACCTTGCACACCATAGCACTAGGAACTGGTGCAGTCAAGATTCCAAGCCAGAAGCTTCCTTCTCAAACACCCAGAGTGTTAGAAACAGTAATTGCATTATTCTCACCCTCTGAGTTGCAGCAGCCCTACTCTGAAATTCTGGGTGATACTGTTTCTGCTCTTCTAGTAAGTGTCCCCATCCCCGTGCACAGTTGAGGATTTCCAAATGTTTTACACACTCTTTGTTCTTTGACCAAATTAGGTAACATCTGTCCCTGGCATCTGCTTCACCAGGTTTTATTAATCTCCACAACCTCCGCCCAGGGAAAGGTAAACAATGCCTACTGAAGAAACCTGCACACCTCCTCCCCCATCTCCGTGTGCCCTCCCCCACCATGGCTCCGACCACTGGAGACACCCAGGGGTCGCTAACTCCCAGCCTGTGAGGAAACCCGGGGTACTCCATGAAGGCATAAAGTCTTTGAGTCAAAGAGTTTAGACAATACTAGTTCTTCATTTTCCTAATGTCAAAATTAAGGCCCAGAAATGGTCTGGAGTGACCTGGGTCATACCATGGGTGTGGTCTCTGAGCTGCATTATACAATGCAATGGCCAAGCCAGGACAAAAGGGTGGTTCTCTTAGGAATAAAATTAATAATACTAATCATGGTGATGGCTAACATTTATTGACACTGCGTGCCAGGCAAAGCCCTCACATCCAATTCCTTGTTACGGTGTGGAGTCTATGCATGGGGTTTAAATGAGTTTAAATGTAAAAGCATACAGATATATTGAGGTCATTCCAGCAAAATAAAAATGAGGTATGTATTTGCAGATAACTTGAACTAAAGAAACATACACTCTAATCATCATCATTATCATCATCATCCCAATTTTATCCAAAACTCTTGCAGGCAGCCATTTCTCCTTTCTAAGAATGATAAAGTTTGAGCATTCTAACAGCAGGATTAACCAGTGGCTGAAGTTTGCATCCTCCCCACTCCCAACAGCTCTTTTTCATACACACACACATACAGCAGACTATCTGTTTTTTGGGGTCTTTTTTAATTGGAGAAAGGGATAGGTGGAAACTGCATATGTCTTTGGAATCACTGGAAATACTATCTCTCAATAATGTATCCTGCTCCACGTCCCAACATAATTACCATAGTTTATTAACCTTAAGAAAGAGTTTTCCTTGTATGGAAAGAGATCTCAATTGTGTCCCACCTCTCTAGGCATCCTCCTATTTAGTGAATATCCAGAGAGGATCCATTTGTAGGCTTTATGCTCTTCCTCTAACCCCCATAGGTAGAAATTATAATTCCTGTGGTTACCAGGGGCAAAAAGAAAAGGAACAGGTCTCCGAGAATGAGAACCTAAATAGTTTTGTAGATTGGCATTAAATATTGAATTTACTTCCAGTAATACCTTAAAGATCTGTACCACGAATTAGTAGAATTAGCTCATTCACATTTTTCAAACAAGCCAATAAAAGACCTAGTTTTTGTATCCAAGAAGTTTACAAGAAATGATTCTAAATAAAGACAGTATAAAAGTTACAGAATACTGTCAGACCTACTACAGCCTAAGAAAACAGAAGCATTTTTCTATAAAAGGGAAGTTTAAAAGGGAGATTTTTCCTCCTCATAACTGACAAAGATTTCTGAAACAATAAAGCAGGTATGTTGGTACCAAAGAGTGATACCTGTCCCCTGGATGGCTGTCATTCCTTTGGACTGGAGCCTGTAAAATTGAAGACGAAGACGCTCATGTCCTGGCCCCTCCCCCACGGTGGGGCTTTTCCCGCTCTTCTGCACATCCAATCCACATTTTCATAGTAATCAAATCCTTCTCTTTATTTATAGTTCAACCACCTAAGTATCCATCCCTAAATACAATAGATTAGGTTTTCTGGGTTTGATCTTTATATAAATGGAATCATACAGTCTGACAGTGTGCTTGACTTGGTTCCCTTAACATTACGTTTGTGATATTCTTCTGTGCTCTTGCAAGTAGCTGTAGTCCTTTCATTCTTCCGTCATATATAAATACCACAATTTATTTATTCATTCTATTACGGATAGATATCTAGGCTGTTTCCAGCTTGACTATTATTAATAGTGCAATGTACATTTTGTATATTTTCCCTGGCACACATGTGCATGCATTTCTGGAAGGTATGTTGGTTATAAGTTTTCTAAGTATCTTCTTCCGTTCTTGGTCTTACATTTTAGATCTTTTGCTGCTATCTGATGATAACCAGAAGTTCTTAAGTATAATATAGCAAAATATATCCATTTTTTATTATTATATTTTTAATATCCTGCTTAGAAAATTTTCACTATATATTGCAGAAAATTATTGTTTTGCCTTTCACATTTAAATCTGTGCTCCATCAAAGATTGATTTTTTTTTTCTTATGGTGTGAAGGAGTAGAGGACATTTTATTTTTTTAGGTATAAATAGGTAATGTCACAGCATCATTCAAACTAAGTATTATCCTTTCCTCATAACTTTTCACTGCCTTTTTTGTCATTATTCAATTGTCCATCTATCCATAGGTCTGTTCTAGGCTCTCTTTTCTATTCCATTGGTTTATTTACCAATATTTGTGCCAATATCACATTGCCTTAATTACTGTGATTTATAACATATCTTAATATTTGGTGGAGCAAGGCTTTTCATTCTGTTTTTCTTCAAGTTTGTGATTCATCAGGATTATCAGTAGCACAGGTCCTAGTCTTAGTTCTGATCTCAAAGAGATAGACATTCAGTACAATAGTTTCATATCTTTACCATGGATATCCTTTATCATATAAGGGAGAGGTGTTCCCTCATTTTCCTTGTTTACTAAGAATTTTTATTACAAATGGATATTGAATATCATTAAACCAATTTTCTGCCTGTACTGAGTTGATCATATGGTTTTTCTCCGTCATTCTGTTAAAGAATTATGTTGATTTTTTAGAATGGTAAACTAAACTTACATTCATAGAATAAACCTACTCATTCTTTTTTATATATTTTTTATAAGATTGCTAATATTTTGCTTACAAATGTTTGCACCTATGTTCATGAATGAGATTGGGCTTTAATTTTCCTTTCTCATAATATTCTTATGAGATATTGGTATAGGGTAATGTTGGCCTCATTAGAAATGGAGAGTGTTCCCTCTTATTCTTTCCTTGAAGAGTTTATATAACATTGGTGTTGTTTCTTACTTAATAGTTGATAAAATTTACTTGTAGAGTCATCAGGCCCTGTAGTTGTCTTTGTGGAAATGTTTTTAATAAATGACTCAATATCTTTAATAGTTATAGGACTATTCTGAATTCTTATTTACTCTACTGTCAATTTTAACAAGTAGTAGTTTCTAGGAATTTATCTCTTTCGTCTAAATTTTAAATGTTTTAGCAGAAAATTATTAATGTTTTCCTCATAACTTTTTAATATCTGAAGGATTTATTGTGCTGCCCCATTCCTTATTCCTGACATTGGATGCTTGTGCCTTCTCTCTTTCCTTCTCGATTATATTCACCAGAGTTTATCAATATTGTAAGCTTTTCAGGAATGACCTCATTTTCCATTTGTGGTCTGTTTTGTTAATTTCTATTCTTTTTTTTTTTTGGTTTTGACATGGATGCTTACAGCTCATTGATGTTTATCTTTTCTTATGTTGTAATATTTTCATATAAAGACATACATTTCCTTCCAGATATGACTTTAAGTGTATCCTTCAATTTTTACTATGTTGTATTTTCATTATTATTCAGTTCAAAGTATTTTATATTTCCCATTGTGATAGAGAATGTTCTAGCTGACATTTTTTGTTTTGTTCTTTTTTAAATATATAATTGAATTACCTTGTTATCACAGAATATATGATATATGATTTCAGTCCTTTGAAAGTTGTTGAAACTTGCTTTATGGCCCAAAATATGGTCAATTTTTATAATATTCTGTATGTTCTGGAAAACAAGGGATTTTCTGCAGTTTAATTTATTGCTGCATGTGTAGGTCAATTAGGTCAAATGTGTTAACTACATTGTTTAAATTCCCTGTATTCTTACTGATTTTTTATTTGTTATATCATTTCCTGAGAGATGTTATATTGAAATTTTTAACTATGATTATGGATTTATTATTTTTGCTCTATATGTACTTTTTTTTTTTTTTAAGACAGGATCTCGCTCTGTCACCTAGGCTGGAGTGCAATGTTGTGGTCATAGTTCACTGCAGCCTTGAACTCCTGGGCTCAAGCAATCTTCCTGCCTCAGCCTCCCAAAGTGCTGGGATTATAGGCATGAACCACCGCACCTGGCCTATATGTTCTATTTTTGCTTTGTATATTTTCAGGCTATGTTTTTAGGGATAAATTTTAGTATATTATTATATAAATTTAGAATTATTAGGTATCCTTGGTAAATTGAAGCATTTAACATTTTGAAGTGTCCTTCTTTATCTCTAATAACTTTTTTGCCATCAAGTCTTTGCCTGATATTAGCACAATTTGGCTGATGTTTTATGGTACATCTTTTTCCATACTTTTGCTGTCAATATTTTTATATCTCTATGTTTTAGAAGTGTCTTTTATAAATGACATATGGTTAGAGGTTTTTGCTAATTTCGTTTTTTATCCAATCAGACAATCATTGCTTTTAATGAACGTTCTTAAACATTTCAGGTTAAATCTGCTATCCCGTTAAGTGTTACCTCTTTGTCTAACCAGTTCTGTGTTCCTTCACCCCTTCTTTCTTATCTTCTTTTGGATTGTTTTGTTACTCCATTTTTTCCCCTCTGCTCATCCATTTGTCCCATCAGATCTACTTTCAGCCCTTCTCACCCCTGCCGTGGGCCCCAGGAAGATCTACTTTATGGATGACATCAAAGTGCTTCCTTGTTCTCTGACTTCTGTTTGCGTTTGTTCAGTGGAAGGCTCCAGAAAAAGATTGAACAGTGGGAAGAATATGAAGTTGGATTTTTTAGTCACTTTTCCTCCTCCCTGAATGGCTTCTTTCCTGCAATGCAATCCACTGCACATGCATGTGTTACCTGACCCTCTTCGTGTAACACCTGTTGGAACTGTGGCCCAGAGAACTACACCAATGCTGATTTTCTGGCTACTGTTATTGCTGTGAGCAATAAACTGTCCTTTGTCTCTGACCCAGGAGTCTTGTGTCTTCTGCCACAAGAAACTAGCAGAATAATTACGAAACTAGTGGGATAATCAGCTTCAAGTTGAGTAAAATCTCAGACCCTTCATCATTCTTGACACACTCTCTTTTTGTTGTATTTTGTTTTGTTTTGTTTAAACTTCCTCACATCTTTATAAAGAGCTCCTTTATTAAACTCTCCTCAAATGTGCCATCTATTTCCTCCTTTATTAACTTGAAAGTAATGTACATTTTTACTATTCTTTTAGTTTGTACTAGAGATTACAAACTATACCCTTGACTTATCAAAATTTATTTGTTTATTAGTAATTTTACTGTCTTTCCAGACAATGCAAGGATCTTAGAACACTTTATCTCTATTTACCCTCCTCTCAATTTCCATGCCACTGTTGTGTATATTAATCTCTGCCTGTATGTATGTGTATTATATCTCCATATGATATTATTAATATTGCTTCACACAGTCAATACTCATTTGGTTTTACTCACATATTTACCTTTGTGTTGGTCTTCATTCTTTCTGAAGTCATTAAAGTTTTGTCTACAATTATGTTTCTTCTACTGGTGAGTCTGCTGGTGATTAATTATCTATTTTGTTTGTCTGAAAATGTCTATATTTCATCTTGGTTTTTGTATTTAATAACTACATGGAAATATAGTTCATATACTGTAAAATTCACCATTTAAAATGTGCAATTCAATTCTTGTGTAACCAACATCACAATCAATTTTAGAACATTTTCATCAAACCAAAAAGCAACCCATACCCATTAGTAATCACTCTCCATTTTACTAAAACTATCCAGCCCTAGGTAACAACTAATCTACTTCCTATCTTTATAGATTTGCTTGTTCTGGACATTTAATAGAAAAGGAATCATATAAGATGTGTATTTTTATGACTGGCTTCTTTAACTTCTCAAAAGTTTTTAAGGTCCACACATGTTGTAGCATGTATCAGGACTTTATTATATTTTTAGTGCACAATAATGTTCTATTATATGTATCTACATTTTGTTTATCCATTCATCAGTTGATGGACATTTGGATTATCTGCACTTTATGACTATTGTGCATAGTGCCACAATGAACATTTGTGTACAAGTTTTTGTGTGGACGTATGGTTTCATTTCTCTTTGGAATTGCTGGGTCATGTGGTATCTCAACATTTAATCAGTTGAGGAACTGCCAGAATGTTTTTCAAAGTGTCTGCACCACTTTAATTTTCCATTAGCAATATATGAGAATTCCAATTTCTCCATATCCTGACTAACACTTGTTATTGTCTGTCTTTCTGATTATAGCCATTCAAGTGGCTGCCAAGTGGTATCTCGTTATGGTTTTGATTTGCATTTCTCAGATGG
Source organism: Daubentonia madagascariensis (assembly GCA_023783475.1). Lineage (NCBI taxonomy): Eukaryota > Metazoa > Chordata > Mammalia > Primates > Daubentoniidae > Daubentonia > Daubentonia madagascariensis. Next base: position 42,211,638 of record JAKFHU010002088.1, on the reverse strand, counting down.
CTAATGATGTTGAGCATCTTTTCATGTGCCTATTGGCCATTTTTATATCTTCTTTGGAGGAATGTCTATTCAGATCTTTTGCCTATTTTTTAATTGAGTCATTTGTCTTTTTATTATTGACTTTAATTGTTCTTTACATATTCTAACATAAAACCTTAACAGATTCATGGTTTGCAAATATTTTCTTTCATTTGGCAAGTTGTCTTTTCACTTTCTTGATATCTTTGAATCACAAAAGCTTTTAATTTTGATGAAGTACAATGTATTTTTCTTTTGACACTTGGGATTTTGGGATTTTGTTGTCATATCTAAGAAGGCTTTTCCTAAGCCAACGTCACAAAGATTTACTCCTATACTTTCTTCTAAGAGTTTTATGGTTTTAGCCCTTACATTTACATTTACATTTACATTATGATAAATTTTGAGTTAATGTTTGTGCATAATATGAGGAAGGAGTCCAACATTTTTCTTTTGCATGTGTATATCCAGTTGTCCCAGCATCATTTATTGAAAACATTATTTTTTTCCCATTGAATTGCCTTGGCACTCTTGTCAAAAATCAATTCACCATAAATATGAGGGCTTATTTCTGGCTTTCAATTTTAGTCCATCAATCTATCTGCCTATTCTTATGCCATACCACACTATTTTTATTATTGTAGCTTTGTAGTAAGTTTTAAAATTTTGAAATCGGGAATTGTGAGCCCTCCAACTTTGTTTTTCTATTTTAAGATTATTTAAGCTATTCTGGGTCCCTTGAATTTTGTCATGAATTTTCAGATTAGCTTGTCAGTTAATGCAAAGAGCCAGCTGGGATTTTGGTAGGAATTACATTGAATCTGTGGTTCAATTTAGGGAATATTGTCCTCTTAACAATATTAAATCTTCCAATCCATGACAATGGGATATCTTTCCATTTGTTTATGTCTTCTTTAGTTTCTTTCAACAATGTTTTGTAATTTTCAGATTATAAATGTTGTACTTCTTTTCTTAAATTTATTCCTAAGTATTTTGTTCTTTTTAATGTTGTTGTAAATGGAATTTTCTTAATTTCATCTTCAGATTGTTCACTCCTAGTTTTTATAAAAATAAAATTGATTTTTATATATCCATCTTGTGTCTTACAACCTTGCCTAACTGATTTATTAGTTTTAATAGTTTGTTTTGGTTGTTGCTGCTTTATAGTGTATTCCTTAGGATTTTCTATATATAAGATTATGTCATCTGCAAACAGAAAATTTTAGTTCTTCATTTCACTCTTGATGCTCTTTCTTTCTTCCTTGTTTCTTTTTCCAATTGCGCTAGCTAGAATCTCTAGTCGATGTTGAATGCAGTGTTGGATGGAATTGTCAAGAACTGATATTCTTGTCTTTTTTCTGATCTTATGGGGAAAATATTCAATCTTTCAGCATAAGTATTATGTTCACTGTTTGGTTTGGCATAAATGCCCTTTATCAAGTTGAAAAAGTTCACTTCTATTCCTAGTTTCTTGAGTGTTTTTATTATGAAGATATATTGGATTTTGTCAAAAAATTTTTTTGCTCACTTTCATATTTAAAGGAAGTTATTGTTGGCTATAGAATTACTGGTTAGCACTACTTTCTTACAACACTTTGAATATATTCTTTCATTGCCCTGGCTTCATTGTTGGTATTGAGAAATAAATCAAATGTCAGCCTAATTTGTTTTGAAAGTAATTTGCTCTCCCCATTACTCTTAATGTTTCCTTTGTCTTGGTTTTCAGCAGCTTTACTGCCATATACCTAGGTAAGGATTTCTTTTTATTTTTTCTTCTTAAAGAATCTATGACTTTTTTTTTTCAGTTTACAAATGTTTTTACCCATTATCTCTTAAAATAGTGCTTCTTCCCCTTCCTCTGTTTTCTCCTTTTTGGGATTCTAATTATACGTATTTTAGACCTTATCACTGTGCTCTTCTTGTCCTTTCTTCTTTCTCATATATTACCAACTTTTTTATTTTCCGTGCTTTATTCTAGGTATTTTTCCTGACATATTTCTTCAGGTGAGTCCAAGATGTTAATAAACCCATCCATTGGTACACAATTATTGGTTATTCTATTTTTAGTTTCTGAATATCCACTGAAATTGTCAATTTTGTCTCTTATCTCCTTGAAAAATAATAGGATGTTATTTAGGATATGTGTCTCATAACTCCAATATTTGAAGCCCCTGTGGGTCACTTTCTATTGTCTGCCATTTCTGTTAGATTTTTGTTCATGTCATATGTCTCTTTGGGCACCTGGTTATTAATTTTTATTGCTTGCCAATAATGATTTGCAAAATAATTTTTAGAAATAATTGGAGACATAGGATGATTCTAGCTTCCCATAAGGAAGGACTATATTTTCTTCCATCTGCTTCCTAGAAGCACTAGCAGTCTAGAGTGACGTCCTCTGAAGATAACTCAAAGCTGAATTCTAGGTCCTCTAAAGACTTGCCTACTTCCTGTTCACTGTTACTCCTAGAGTACATCCTTTTGGTGACCTAACCCAAATCAAGAGGTGTTAACCAGGACTCCTTCCTCCTACCCTCAAAGCCCCTACAAGGGTTTAAAAATGGTTGCTCAGCCTTCAGCCATCCCCTAAAATTAGTGAATGCTCCTGAGGGAGCATTTTCATCAAATCTTAGCCTATTCTATATATTATTCCTTTAAAACAGGACTTCTTTTGCACCTTAGCTTATGGCTAGCTATTGTAGCAAAGCAATTTCTAATTGTGGAAAAGGCTTAAGCATATTCTGACTTATTTAGGGACCATACATTTTTTTCAGTGGCTTTCAGAAGGTAAAGTCCACACTTGAGTAATACCAAGCATAGGGGAATAATGATAACAATTTTAGTTCCTCTAAAATAGGAGGGTGGTATTGTGGCCAACTGGTGAAGGCCCTATTTTATAAGAGCACAATCTATTGGAGATCCCATAGTTAAGTGGCCCTCTCCCGTGAATGACTATTTCAAATCTTTGGGCCTAATTGAAAATGAATCTTCTAGGAGAAATATTTAAGTTGTCAGGCAAAGCTACCTGCATTTCTTATGAATTTATTCATTTATCTCCTAACACAACTTTCAGATGCTCAACTTGATTCAAGTAAAAATGTCAACATCCTTGCTCTCTCCCCTCTCCCCGTGCCCTTCCTCCTGCCAAAAAAAAAAAGTCAACATCCTTATAAATTCCCATAATGCCCCAATTAAGTCCTTTAATTCTTACTAATACCAATTTTTCAACAAGTTTTTACTATTCCTGCCTGTGCTGCTATTGCTTTGTTTGACAAAGAAATTTGGGGCTCTAAAACTGTCAGTCTGACACTTTTTTCAGTACGTTCAGTAGAATATCATTTATTTTAAAGTGGAAAAGTAAACCACAACAGTACCCTAGGGAGTGTGCTTTATTCTCCGGCCCTGGGAGCACAACTTTTAGTGAGTGCCTTTCAACACACCTGTGCATGCTTGCCGTTATTAGATCAAACTGTGCATGCTTTTAGATCTCTGAGCTCTGGATAACTCACAGTGATCCTGCCACCAACTTTTAATATGAAAGTGTAAAGTATAGATATTTCATATCTCAACTTTTATTACACTCAGTGGCTGGGTGTAATTCCCTTCTCATTGACTTTTTTTTTGAAATATGAACAAATTGGGTATCTCTGATTTTAAACAGCAATGCCAGTAAATCCAAGGACTAGCCTTTGAATGAATGTCTCAAAGAAGCACCAGAATTAAAAAGATAAAATGAAGCAAAAGCAAAAAGGATTGGAATGTTGGGATAATGGCAAGATAAAATGAAAAAGAAAATTCCCTTAAGGAACATTCTACTGGAATTGAAAAATCTCAGGTAACAATTTTTAAACTAGCAATGCACCATAGTGTTAGACCTAAGGAAATAGAACAGTATGCCTAAAAATGTTAATATATTCTTCCTTCCCTACAGATTCTCTTTTGGCTTCATGTTCTAAGGAACTTGGATTTTCTGAGGAAATCAGAATATACCTGCAAAGATCAAAGCTTGTATAAGAAAGCTCAGTGTCACTATTTACCCCATTTACAGCAAATACACAGATCCCTAAATCCTAAATTCTGTGGATGAATAATACCCTTGGCTTTAGTTTATTTTCCTTTCCTTGTTCTCAGCATTGATCTTGACTTCCTCCTGTATATTTTTGTTGTTTTTGTTATTTTTATTGTTATCTTGTTGTATGTGTGCAAGCCACCTCAAATCCTTTTTGGAATGAACCTAGTGATGGATGGATGGATATATCATAATAACAGTTAATAGCTTATAATGATTAGTATATACTATACAGTTTTTGAGGGGCCAAATGGCCTGCAGAGTGAATGTGGACAAAGCCAGAGAAAAATTATTTTTGTAAGGCTATTTTGACTCTATATTTTCCCTTCCACTCATGCCCAGCCAATATATCTTGGGGATTTCTCTTTTATTGGACACTTAAATATCAAAGGGATAGAAGGAAGATAGAGATAAAATTTCAACCTCCCTTCTGGCGCCAACCTAGTATTATTTAAGTTTCATGCCATCTAAGGCCCTCATTTCATATGTCCTCTTCCAACCCCCAAACATCTATCTCATAAAGGAGATGAGTCATTCATTTCTTTCTTATGCATTAATTCAGAGTGTATTTTCTATAGGGTATGGTATTCTAATAGAAATCTTTGTCTCAGCCTACAAGAAATTTAGATTATACATTAACAAACACATAACTTTATAGGAGTACAATCCACAACTTAAAAACAGGTATGGAAATAATAGCACTTCTTTTGGCTTGACACGGAAATCTAGACTTTGACTCTGAACTGCTACTTCGCCTAATGGCAGATACTGGGTGGAGTTCATTCTCTCTTATCCAGTGATTTCTCTTTGTCACATGAAGGTTCACAAGTCCTGCTCAAAATTTAGTTCAGAGTTCTATCTCTTCCTCTCAGCCATACTCTCAGCCTTACCATGAGACAACACTCTGTGCAGAGATCTGTGAGAAGAATTTCCATTCTATCCCTACCTTTAAGATCCACAGGAATATTTGGGAACTCCTTCTGCAAATTCTTCAGGAAATAGAGGAAAATAGGAGAGGGGGATCATTCCGGAGCCTATCTTGGGCTTAATATTCTAGATGTCATCTCTCTGTAAACATGTATTAAGAAAGAAAATCTATCTTCCTGTTTTGGAAATTGACCCACTGGCTGTCATAGCATGAGTCCATCAAATATTCTAATATTTTCCCCTTTTCATTCTGATTTCATATGGATACCTGGTTAGACCAATGCTGAGGGGTCAGTGTGTTTGACAGGTACATTTTCAGTATAAATAAAAAATTATTATTCTGGTTCCAAATATTAGTCTCAAGGGTTTTGTATGCAGGAGTCATATCCATTAACTCAATCAATTCTAGGTTAAGTTTCCGAGTCTTCAAAGTAGAGGACTAGACTCTGGGCTGAGGTGAATTTAGATGGGGCTTTTAGCTTCAGGAAAACAGAGTAATCTTGCACATTACCCTCTATTTTAAAGTGCCTCATCTATAGTAGATATTTGATGTATTTGAATGAGTGAAAATTCTACTTTCTCAGGCTCCTTGGGAGCCACCTTCCTGGCTCTCTCCTGGTGATATCAATCACACCACACAGGATTTCTTTTGAACTTTTTGGTAAGCTGTCCCATTTCATAGATGAGAAAACCAAGATTTACAGTAGTTAACTAACTTTCCTGTTATCACAAAGCTAATAGAATGACTTTGGAACCCGGCTGTATAGAATTCCAAAGTCCATGCCCTTTCCATTACATCATGGTGCCCATCAGAATAGAGATCACAGGTAGCGACAGCTATGGGATAAGACTTTTTGAAGAAAATATAATTTGTGTAGTATTTCACCCTAGAGCCAGGATACACAATGTCAACAAAACATGAAGGGGCAAGATATTGCATGCTATGTTGGGGAAATACTAAGTAATAAAGTTCAGTTTAAGTGTATAAGCTACAAGTTATAGGATGATGGGTGAAGAACCTAAAAAAGTGACAGATCTTTAAATTCTTGAATGCTAGATGGAGCAATTTAAATATTCTTCTATACATAATCAGAAGCAAACAAAGGTTTTTAAAGAACATACAAGACATGATTAAAGCCATGTTTTAGAATGATGATTTAAGTTGACATGTTCCTCAACTGGAAGTAAGAGATTAGTTAAGAAGTTATTGAAAATATTGCATGTGATATAGTGAGGGTGGGATGGCAGGGAAGGAGAGGGAGAACTCGAAGAAGCCCTGTGCTTCAAGACAAGGTAGGTAGGGGAATGGAGCATTAACAGAAATGGAGGCCTTAAACTGAGATTGTAGGAAGATCATGCTTTTGGTTTTGCATTGCTTGTAGGATATCTGAATGTAGATGTACAGAAGGAAGTTGGAATGTCCACATGTAGTTTGAAAAGTCTCAGCTAGAGTCACCTATTGGGGATTCTTCTGCAGAGAGGCAGGAATTGAAATCAGAGAGTAAATGAAATTATCGGAGGCAAGAGTATGAAAAGTAAAGACTTGAACAAACCTCAGGCAGGAACATTCAGGGGACAGAAGGAGGAAGAAGAAGCCTCAAAGTAGACAGAGAAGGTGTGGTTGGAGAGGTAGGTAGTTATTACTTCCCTCAAGGGGTTATTTCTGCTAGTTTCAAGACTGAGAACTACTGTCTTAGTTTAATGATAGAAGATGATGAAAATAGCTAGGAGGAACTAAGTCTGTAAATATGGAATAGGCCAAGGCAAATTTGATGAGCTGAATAGAATTTTTTTGTGACCATTGACTTTTAAAACCTTTTCTACAAAAGTTTTAAACATTTATAAAATGCTACTTCAGACCTGGTTTATTTTTCCAGGCTTCTCCCTGTACCTTTTTTGAATAAAAGTAGGTTGGCAAAGCCCAGGCAATACTCATGGACAATGGATTTCTAGTAAATTATTACTATAAAACATTTAGGAATATACTTCTAAGCCAACTTTCAGACTTGCTTCAAATGTGAATTGAATTACTAGCAATTGGAGTAGTAGACTTTGAATTGAAAATAAAGTCAATTCATTATATGACTATCTCAACTATTAATGTGCTCTTTTATTTGTCGAATACTTTGTCTCTGAAATACAAATCCTTCTTTGCCTTCTGGTTTCCAATTTTTAGTATGTTAGATAATGTCATTTTACTTTTTAAAAATTCCAATTTAAGATAAAGAATATTTGTTTCTCCATCTTTTTATAATGCTAAAGACACAGAAATACTCTTCTATCTTTTGATATTTTTGGTTGATAAGCACAGAGCATATTCCTTTTGTTTCAGTATGTGATACTTTTATTAAAAAAACAACAAAAAGTAAGTGAAAAAATAACTTCCTTGCTGAAGATCAAAACTTGCTTGCCTGGTCTTAATGAGATTATATAATTCCATAGCTTTCTGAATATTTTCTCCTAATCTAGGTTTATTTATTCTGAATAATAGATGCTTTGTAAAATTGCCTTTAATTGCAGAAAGAATTTTTAAACTAACTTCTATTATTGATTTCAATTGATATGAGAAACCCTGAAAATAATCTGCATAAATGTATAGATGATTTAGAAGGTGTCTATAATTTCTATGTTTATTTGTTATTATCATTAAAGAACATTTTGGTTGGCAAAAATAAGAAAAAGAATCAATGTCATAGTAGCTATTACATTAGGAGAAGATAATTAGAACAAAAACTAAGAAAAAAAGATGGGAAACACCCAATGGCAATTTAACAGAATGGTCTCCAAAATAAAATAATTTGTTATAGCTCAAGATGAAAATATAAAGCCCCCTATTTGTAATTATTTCTTGCCTAAAAAGTGGAAAATAAATTAAGCTTTACCAACCATTAATATAGATATCAACACTGACACCCTCACTCTCTGTGTATATTAGGAAGTACAGATCATACCAAGTGTATAAGGTATACTGAGGGCGTATTATGAGAGCCAAGGCTCTTTGAGAATTACTCCATAACTCTTGAGTTCCCTTTTACTGTTTTGTTATGTATTTCAATTTCCTTGTCCCATTAAGTACATTTTAAAATTTATCGTTTTCATTATTGTAACCTTTAAATACTTTGTAATGAGGAAGACAATGACTACAAAATAGTTTTATTCTAGTGGTTATCTTGCCAAAGTACTTGAAGTGGTTGTCGAAATAAAAGATGAGGTATACACTCATCTGTTTGGTTGTTTAGTAAAGAAAAAAAATAAAAACAAATTTTAAAAAAAGATGAGCTATACATTTTTCTTTTGCTAATTAGGTAAGTGCTCCAAATGTGCTGAACGTTGCTGCAGTGACAGGTAGGTCTCCAGAGAATGTTACCTTGTAGATATGTTTTTTTTAAAAAAGATGTATTCTAATCCAAACCATCAAAATAAAGCTGGTGTTTTATCAATGAATAATTCACTGTTTTTTGAGAGAAACTCACAAAATTCATTTTGAAAATGAATCTTTAGAAATGTTTCCATTGTTATATGATTTTGCTCCATTTTAGCAGCAGATATAAATATGTCACCTATAAACATTCCCATAACTGGTCCTTAATTTTAAAAAACTTAAAAACTTAAGCCAGGCACAGTGGTATACATCTGTAGTCCCAGCTACTCTTGGAGGCTGAGGCAAGAGGATCACTTGAGCTCAGCAGTTTGAGTTTAGCCTGGGCAACCTTGTGAGACCCACTCTCTAAAAACAAACAAACATAAAGCCAAAACAACAACAAAAAACTTGGTTACATTTTTTACCTATTTAAAAATGTTCTAAATGAAGATTTCTAGGGGATCTTGAGCTCATTGCTAAAAATATAACAATGCAACAGCTTCTCATTAGGTGTGAAAAACAAGTGATTGGTATCCAAGAAGACACTAAGTTGATGAATTTCAACAAAACATTTGCATAATTGGTAGATAGAATTGAAAAATTAGTATCTTGATTTACCAAGTGCTGCCCTTAATGTACTCTTTCCAATAGAATATACAGATTTTTGTGAAGTATTATTTTCAGCTATGACAGCCTTTAAATCAAGTTTAAGAAGCTGAACCTTTAGCTAAACTCTCAGATGACAAAATGTTAAAATAAGACTTTCATAGAAATTCAGCATATGCAATTATATTGCTTTCACTAAAAAAATTAGTAATTTTATTAAGCACAAAGAAGATTTTATATATCATTAATCAATTAAAATTATTTAAACATTTTTTCACCTTTATTCTAGTCTTTAAAATTTTCAATTTATGTATTTATAACTATGTATATGTTGTACTGCATATACACTATAACGGTACAGCAGTAGAGGTATATATTTTATACATAAGTATGTACTTACGGGATACACAGAAATTTTTCACTATTAGGGGTTTATTATTCAATGAGTTTAGAGTCTACTAATTTAATAAACTAGAATGTACAAAATCAAATGTATTTCTGTGAGAGTAATAATTGTATTGAAGAGTTCACAGTACCTTAGTATCTGTTACCATATAAGCACCAGTAAGGGTGGCATTCTGACTTTCCCAGGCCCTAGGCACTTTTGCCTTTGTAGGCTCCCTTCCTCCATAAAAATATTTAAAATTTTATTTATGACTGCATTAGTATAAAAATGAATACATTATTATTACTTGCTTTCTTCAACCTCAAAGCTCTTTTTTTTTTTCTTATTTTAAAAGTAATTAAAACATTTTTATGCACCACTAGAAGTATTGTGGGCCTTAGGCACTGGACCTGCTGGGCCACATGGATAAATTGGCCTGGGTACCAACATCATAAAGAGATAACATAAAGCTTCTAATAGTCACATCACTTTACCCATCCTCACAGTTAGATTTCGGTTTCATAACAAGTACACTATTTGTTGCAAAATAGTCACATGTGAGGAGGACTAGGTACACTTTATAAGGAACAGCTAATGAGTCACAGAGTATGTGTTTTCTCCAAATAATCCCTCAAAGACATTAAGCCTTCCTCTTTAAAAGATGACGGATTCCTCAGAACAGCTGCCAGGACCAGAAAAGGGAGAAAACATGCACCTGAAGCTACCAAATAGGAACAGGTGAACAGCAAAGGCAGAATGTGTGCAGGTACTACCAGAATCAATAAAACAGGAAGTGAGGGGCCCAATCTTTAGTGAAATTAAAGCCCAAACTCCTTGCCGTGGCCTACAGGTCTGGCCCCATACCATTCTTGCCTGTGCCATCCCATCTGCTGTTACTTCTTTGTCATGCTGGCCTTCCTACCTTTCTTCAAACACAAACATACTAAGCTCACGCCATTAAAAGCCAAAAGGCCTGTGCAGGGACGCTCTTTTTCCACGCTGGGAAAAGCTGTCTTCTTTGTGTCACTTAGGCCTCTGCTCACATGTCACCTCTCCAGAGAGCCTTTGCTCAACAACCCTTCCCTGCCACCCTTGTACATCACCCTGTTTTATTTTCTTCATAGCATTTACTGCTTCCTGTAGCTATCTTGATTATTTATTCATCTGTTTATTACCTATCTCCCCAAATGGAATATGTGCTCCATGGTCACAGAGAGCAAGTCTGTCTGGTTCACTTGCAGCTCCTCAGGGCCTAGAACAGCTCCTGGCGTTGAAGAAGTCTTTATCAAACGAAACACTGAGCTCAGACTCCCTCCAGATCGCTTTCTCTACTTCCTCTCAAGCAGCTGGGTCCATGGCCCTGACTCTCTCTACCTTTCCTTTTTAGGAACATCAAATCTAATTCAACACTTATTTTAACATAATATATCCCAAAATAACTATCTTGACAGGATACAATATATTGTACAGTTAGGCAGCTGAGAAAAACCTACCAAAACATCTTAAATCTTTTTACGTACTGGTACTAATGCACTTCACATGAGTATGTATCACGACATTATTAACTAACTGAAACTCCATTGTCGCGTAAACGCTCTTTGTGCTGCATCTACAACTTGGGTGACAGTTTGGGTGACATGACATAAAACATTCAGGGATCACATATCTGCTTCTCAGAAGTGGAGGCAATAGCAGAGAATGTAGTGCTTAATATTTAAAACATAAAGAGTATCATTCGTGGGGCCTTTTTCTCCAGCCACGTGGAGCTATTTCCAAGCAGGAAAGTTTTGAAGTGCCCCAACTGCATACTTTCATTCTCTGTGGGGCGGTTGTGGTAAGCCTAATGTTAAATGCTCACTAATCGGTAAAACTCAGCCTTAAAAAAAAAAGAACAAGAAAAAACTGTGGAAGATGATTTCCAAGTCCCCCCTCCTTCCAGAGACTGATTTTTACTTCAGTGTTCAGCCCTCTGCTAAACCCACTTCCGTGTTCCACTCTGCCTGTTCACGCTCCGTTATCTATCTGTCCCCACCCGCAATCACCCAAGAAGCACTTATTAATATTTACTGCTGGTGGTGTGTTCAGCACTGTGCCAGAGCTTTGGGGATAAGGAGGTGAAGTGTTAAAAAAAAAAAAACTATTCCTATTCTTGGAGAGCTTATAGTCCATAAAAGAGACAAAATTACTAGGCATTTTTTAAAACATTGAATCCTAGAGGACAAAATACAACTACAGGAAGCAGTTCCAGAGCTCGTTCCCCGAGTAATACAGAAGGGTATTTCAGGCAAATGGATAAAGGCATAAAGAAAGAATGAATATGGATTGTTTGTGGACTTTGAGGAGACTTGATTAAAATGGAGTCTATGTTGGGAAAAAGTGGGAAATGAGGTTGGTTAGCAAATGAGAACATACATCAAGACATTGAATGCTAGACAAAAACATTTAGATTTGTTTGAGCGTAAAACTTGGAATCATATTTACTCTCATCTTTCTCCCCATGTCCCAATTTGTAGAGAAAATAAAAGACTTCTTTTTCTTGAATGATTCCTTCCTGGAAGTCTTATATTTGTAGTCATGGCAGTCAAAACACATTGAAGGTATGTTAAGAATAGTGGTTGAAACCTCAGGCTGAGATTTTCCTGCATTTATATGCTTTTTTCATAATGTCCTTCTGCTATTTTTAAACTTCAATAATTTGGTTTGGAGAAGTGGGAGAAATGATCTTTAATGAGAGGTAACTTTTTCTGAATGAATGGATTTTTTATTTCCACTCATCTTAGGACATAGTTACTTTCTCACTTGTCTAGCTGATTGCAGTTACGTGCTTTTGCTTTGTCTCAGGATCTGGAATGAGAACATATTGTAAGCAGCTGGATAATACACAGCCGAAATTTTAATTTTTTTAATTTAAAGGTTATTTGTAAATGATTGTCTAAGGAAAGAAATTGACATTTGTAGAGCGTATTATGGATCAATGTATTAGTTAGGATAGACTAAGATAAGCTACTGTCAAAAATTTACTCTCAGATCCCAGTGGCTAAACAAAACAAAGATTTATTTCGATCGTGGGTTGGCAGAGGGCCTATTCCACATAGTTGCTGGGGGATCCCAGCTGACACAAGTATCATAATCTGCAGCTCTACCATCTAGAATGCATCACTACAATCTTTGGTCCCTGCAAGGGGAAAAGAACATGAAAAATCACACAATGGCTTTTATGTGCTTTGACACATTGTCCAGAACTGGTAACATGCTCCACATAACTGCAAGGAGGCATCTGGGCAATGTGGCCTTCCATGCATCCGGGACAGGGAGAACCAGATTCTGGTGAGCACAAGTAAGGTCTGTCATGATCAAACATCAAGACAATGTGCTTCATATGTTTTTTAATCTCTGCAAAAGCTTTAAGGAGTAATATTATTCTCACTCCGCAGATGAAAAAGCCAAAGCAGTGTGGTAAGGTAGAAAGATGTTTGGGTTTCAATCTTAGTTTTGTCATATACTAATTATAAGGCAAATCAGCTGACATTTCACTCTTTCTTTGAAAATAGTTTTCCAAATCTCCTGTTGGTGTCGGGTGCTCTTCCTCTGTCTTCTCATAGCAATCAGTGCGACTCCCCCACCACTGCAGTTACTGTGTTAGAACTACTGTTATAACAGTAAATTTCTTGAGGAAAAGGACTGTTCTTAATCATAATTGTGCCTAGTCTAGTAACTGGCAGCTGGTAAGCATGTAAAATTTATTGACGGAGTAAATTCCATTACTTAACTCCCTGGTGATCTCTTGGTTAAGAGATCAGAAGATGGTGGACATGTTGATAATGATACTGAGTACCTTGCCATATTCCAGAAGAGCATAGCCAAGAATATGTACTTTTACACATTCTTGGGTTTTTAAAAATCCATAATAAGATTACATAATATTATATAGTGGCAAACTACATATAAAACTCACAGGTATGTTTATTTACTATGGTATTAGTTTCATAGGTCTGCCATAGCATAGCAAAGTACCACAAGTTGGGTGACTTAAAACAGAAACGTATTGTCTCACCGTTCTGGGGGTAGAAGCCTGAGATCAAGTTGTCGGCAAGGTTATTGGTTCCTATGAGGAACTTGAGGGAGAATCTGTTCCATGCCTCTTTTCTGGCTTCTGATGATGCTGACTGTCCTTAGCAGTCCTTGGATTATAGGTGCGTCACTACAATCTCTGCCTCAGCCTTCACATGGCGTCCTCCCTATATGTTTCTGTCTTTTCTTCTTATAATGGTGCCAGTCATATTGTATTAGGGCCACCCTAATGACCTCATCTTGACTTGATTGCATCTGCAATGACCCTATTTCAAAATAAGATCACATTCACAGATATTGGGGGTTATGTTTCCAATGTATCTTTATAGGGGACACATATAATCCATAACAACCCTGAATGGTATTTTAAAAATATTTGCACCAACATAGGTAAGATCAGTAGATTTCAAATAAAAATCCAGATTTCTACTTCTCTTAAAAAATCAGAAGATCTTGAAAGAGAGGATGTGCATTCCCACATAGCATCAAGCCCCTGGAACTAACAAAAGCTACCCCTTTACATGGGGCCTAAGCTCTCCAGTTTGCCTCACTGCCTACTGATCACTAATGTCTTCCTGGCACGAAGGCCAAGTTTCAACTTCAGTATTGAATGCTAATTATGACCGCATAAAAATGCCAGAATTCTTACACACAGCCCACTTCACTCCATTACATTACTTCTCTGGCCCTGATAATTTATGATTTTGCAACTCCTGTTGTTAAAAAAATCAGCTGTACAAATAGAGATAAAAGTTTAATAACTTCATTTTACTATATAGTATTTCTTTAAGACTTCTAATATTATTTACTACCAAAATGATTGATTTATAACAAACCATATCAGAATAACTTATTTAAAGAGTCTGGAATATACTCAAAGAGAACCCGTAATCAATGAAATGGTAGTGTGAAAAGAAAAAATAATGTCAATAATCACTTTTCAACAAAAGCAGCTAAAATGATGCTGGCAATAATTAAGAAGAGACACAGAAAATGAATTGTATTATATGATCCACCCATGGGCAAGATTAAAAGATGCTATATTCAAAAACATTTTTAATGTGATTAAAAACACATAACATGAATTTATGATTTTAACCATTTTTAAGTGTACAGATCAGTGGTATTAAGTACATTCATAATGTTGTGCAAACATCACTACCATCCATCTCTAGGATTCTTTTTATCTTGCAGAACTGAAACTCTATACTCATTAAACAATAACTCCCCATTTCTCCCTTCCCCTAGCCCCTGTCAATGACTATTCCACTATTTCTAAAAGTTTGACTATTTTAGATACCTCATATGAGCGGGATCATGCAGCAGTTGTCTTTTTTCCCCTAGCTTATTTCACTTAGCATAATGCCCTCCATGTTGGAGATTGTGATAGAATTTCCTACTTTCTTAAGGCTGATTAATATTCCATTGCGTGTATATACCATATTTTCTTTATCCATTCATCTGGTGATGGACACTTAAGTTGCTTCCACTTCTTGGCTATTGTGAATAATGCTGTAGTGAACATAGATGTCTTTGAGATCCTGTTTTCAATACTTTTAGCTATATACCCAGAAGTGAGGTTGCTGGGTCATGTGATAATTCTACTTTTAATTTTTGAGGAACTTCTATACTGTTTTCCATAGTAAGTGTACTATTTTACATTCCCACCAACAGTACAGAAGGGTTCCAATTTATCTACAGCCTCACCAACACTTGTTATTTTATGTTTCTGGGTTTTTTTTATATTGGCCATTCTAACTGGTGTGAGGTGCTATCTTATTGTGTGATTTTGATTTGCACTTCCCTAGTAATTAGTGATGTTAAGCATCTTTTCATTTGCTTTTTGGCTATTTGAAAATCTTTTTTTCAGAAATGGCTATTCAAGACTTTTGCCCAATTTTAAATTGAGTTGCTTGTTATTTTGTTGTTGAGTTGTAGGAGTTCTTTAGGTATTCTGGATATTAACCCCTTACCAGATATATGATTTGCAAATGTTATTCTCCTATTCCATAGGTTGCCTTTTCACTCTGTTGATTGTTTCCTTTGCTGTGCAGAAGTTTTTAAGTTTGATCAGTCCCATTTGTCTATTTGCTATTTTGCCTGTGCTTTTGGTGTCTCATCCGAGAAATCATTGCTAAATCCAATGTCACGAAAATTTCCCCCTGTGTATTCTTCTAGGAGTTTTATAGTTTCAGGTCTTTGTGTTCAGGTCTTTAATCCATTTTGAGTTAATTTTTGTAAATGGTGTAAGGTAAGGGTCCAGCTGCATTCTTTTGCATGTAGATATACAGTATTCCCAATACCATTTGTTGAAAACACTGTCCTTTCCTCCTTGTGTCACCTTGATGCCTTTGTGGAAGATCATATGATCACTGATTGTCCTTTGAGATTCCATATGACCTTTAGGAATGTTTTTTCTATTTCTTCAAAAATGCCCTTGGGACTTTGATAATGATTGCATTGAATCTGTTGATATCTTCGAGTACTATCACTATTTTAACAATATTAAGTCTTCCAATCCATGAACATGGATGTCTTTCCATTTATTTGTGTCTTCTTTAATTTCTTTTGGCAATGTTCTGTAGTTTTCAGTGTACAAGTCTTTCACCTCCTGGCTTAAGTTTATTCCTAGGTATTTTATTGTTTTTGATACTATTGAAATGGGATTTTTTTTCTTGATTTACTTTTTAGGTTGTTTATTGTTAATGTATAGAAATGCAACTGATTTTTGTGTGTTGATTTTGTATCCTGCAGCTTTGCTGAGTACGTTTATTAGTTCTAATAGGTATTTTTGTGGAATCTTGAGATGCTAAACATACAAGATCATGTCATCTGTGAACATAGATAATTTTATTACTTTCTTTCCTATTTGGATGCCTTTTATTTCTTTTCTTGTCTGACTACTCCAGCTAGAAATTCCAGTAGTATGTTGAAAAGCAGTGGTGAGAGTGGGCATCTTTGCCTTGTTCCTGATCTTAAAGGAAAAGCTTTCAGTTTTTCACCATTGAGTATGATGTTGGCTGTGGGCTTTTCATATGTCGCCTTTATTATGTTGAGATAATTTCCTTCTGTTCCTAGAGTGTTGAGTGTTTTTATCATGAAAGTGTCTTGAATTTTTTCAAATGCTTTTTCTACATCAATTGAGTTAATTACATTTTTTTTCCTTCATTCTGTTCATGTGGTGTATTATATTGATTGGTTTTCTTATGTTGGACCATCCTTGCATTCCAGGAATAAATCCAACTTGGTAATGATGTATAATCCTTTTAATGTGCTCTGGATTCAGTTTGCTAGTATTTTGTTGAGGATTTTTGCATCAGTATTCATCAGGGATATTGATCTGAAGTTTTCTTGTAGTAACCTTGTCTTATTTTGGTATTAGCCTCGTACAATGAATTTAGAAGTGTTCCCTTCTCTTCAATATTTGGAAGAGTTTGACAAGGATTAGAGTTTGTTAATTTTGTTGGTCTTTTCAAAGAATGAAATTTTTGTTTGGTTGACTTTTTTCTAGTCTCTATTTCTTTAATTTCTTCTCTATCCTTTATTATTTCCTTCCTTCTGCTAACTTTAGGTTTAGTTTGATCTTCTTTTTCTAGTTCTTGAGATGTAAAGTTAGATTGGTGATTTGAGATCTTTCTTCTTTTTTAATGTAGGTGTTTACCACTATAAATTTCCCTTTTCGAATGGATTTTACTGTATCCCATAGGGTTTGGTATGTTGTGTTTTCATTTTCATTTATCTCAGGATATTATCTAGTTCTCTAGATAATATCCTTCTTTGACCCATTGATTGTCCAAGAGTGTGTCTTTTTATTTCTACATATTTGTGAATTTTCCAGTTTTCCATTTGCTATTGATTTCTAGTTTCATTTCATTGTAGCAAAAAAAAGATATTTTGTATGATTTCAATCTTATTAAATTTCTTAAGACTAGTCTTGTGGTCTAACACATGATCTATCCTAGAAAAGATTCCGTGCATACTTGGAAAGAATGTGCATTCTACTGTTGTTGGGTGGAGTGTTCTGTATAGTGTTTGTTAGGTCCGATTGGTCTATAGTGTTTTTCAAGTCCTCTGTTTTCTTGTTGATCTTCTGACTGTTTGATCTATCCTTATTGAAAGTGGTGTGTTTGTATTGAAATCTCCCACAATTATTGTGTTACTGTCTATTTCTCCCTTTAATGTTGTCAATGTGTGTTTCATATATTTGGGTGCTCTTCTGTTAGGTGCATATATATTTATAATTGTTATTTATGCCTATTGAATTGGCCCTTTTTTCGTTATATAATATCCTTCTCTATCTCTTGTAACAGTTTTGACTTAAAGTCTATTTTTTCTGATAAAAGAATGGACACCCCTGCTCCCTTTTGGTTAATTTTTGCATGAGATAATTTTTCCATCTTTTTACTTTTAACCTGCATATGTCCTTATATCTAAAGTTAGCCTCTTGTAGATAGCATATAGTTGGATCTCTCTTTTTTTAATCCATTCAGCCACTCAGGGGTGGGGAACCTGCGGCCTTGGGGCCACATGTGGCCTTGTGTGGTCTTTTGACTGAATTCAAATTTTACAGAACAAATCCTTTTAATAAAGGGATTTGTTCTGTGAAGTTTGGATTTAGTCAAGGGTCTACACTTGGGGATCTGGAGGGCCATTTGTAGTCTTGAGGCCACAGGTTCCCCACCCCTATATGCCATTTGTTCATTGTTTTCTGTATGACTTGTAGTTATTTTGTCTCTCTTTTTCTCTCTTGCTGCCTTCCTTTATGTTTCATTGGTTTTTTGCAGTTACATGCTTTGACTCCTTTCTCACTTTCTTTTATGCATCTTCTATAGGTATTTTCTATGTAAGTACCATGGGAATTACATAAAGTATCCTACAGTTCTAATAATCTATTTTAAATTGATGACAACTTAACTTCAATCACATACAAAAATTCTATTCTTTCACATCCCCCCATTTTAAGTTATTGATGTTACAAATTACATCTTTTTATATCTTGTATCCATTAATATGATTTTATAGTTATAGTTATTTTTGGTGCTTTTATCTTGTATATTCTGTACCTGAATTAAAAATGATTTATGTGCAATCATTACAGTATTACAGGATTCTGTATTTGTCTATATATTTACCTTTATCAGAGAGCTTTAAATTTTCATATACTTTCGTCCTGCTGTCTAGTGTCCTTTCATTTCAACTTGAAGGACTCCCTTTAGCAACTCTTATAAGGCATGTTTAATGGTGATGAACTCCCTCAGCTTTTGTTTATCCAAGAAGATCTTTATTTCTTATTAATTTTTCAAGGAGAATTTTGCCAGATATAGTATTCTTGATTCACCATTTTTTTCCCAGTGCTTTGAGTATATCATCCCACTTCATTCTGGCCTGACATATTTCTGCTGAGAAATCCACTTATAATCTTATAGGAGCTCCCTTGTATGTGATGAGTTGCTTTTCTCTTGCTGCTTTTAAGATTCTCTCTTTGTCTTTGACTTTTGACAGTTTATAATGTGTCTCAGTGTGGGCCTCTTTGGATTCATGAATGTTAGAGTCCCTTGAGCTTCTTAAATTTAGATGTCCAAGTCCTTCCTCAGATTTGTGAAGTTTTCAGACATTATTTTTTCAAATAAGCTCTCTGTTCCATTCTTTCTGTCTTCTCCTTCTGGGACTTTCATAATGAATATATTCATATGCCTGATGGGGCCCCATAAGTCCATTATGCTTTCACTTTTCTTCAGTTGTCTTGTTGTTGTTCCTCTTACTCAATTATTTCAAATGATCTGTTTTTTAGTTCATTGGTTCTTTCTCCTGCTTGATCAAATCTGCTGTTCATCCCTTCTAGTGAATTTTTCAATTCAGTTATTTTATTCTTCTGCTCCAAAATTTCTGTTTGGTTATTTTTTATAGTTTCTATCTCTTTGATGATGCTCTCATTTTGTTCATCATCATTTTCTTGATTTTATTTAGTTATCTGTCTTCTCTAGTAACACATTGAGCTTCTTTAAGATGATTATTTTGAATTATTTGTCAGCTAATTCACAGATATCTATACTTTAGGGTTGGTTTTTGGAAATTTATTTTATTCCTTTGATTTAGCCATGTTTCCTCGATTCTTTGTGTGCCTTAATTTTTGTTTTGATTTTTGCATTTGAAACACAGCCACTTCTTCTAATCTTTATGGATTGGTTTTGTGCAGGGGAAGACCTATACCAATCAGCCTGGAGAGAAATTCTGGTGGCCTCACAAACCTTTTATAAGGATGTATATTCTCTGGATTAGTGCATGTAATATCCCAGTGAGAGTGGTTTGCTAGTTTCTTTTTCAGGAATTTATAATTTCTTGCCCTCTCTGGTGTCTTTCTGCAGTACTGCAGGTTCTCTGGCACTGCCACAATCCACTGGGCTCTCTTTTGTTCTCAGAGGTCCTCAGGAATCCAAAGTATGCTGGTTCCCTGTCAACACTCCAAGTTAGAAGAGACAGAAATCAGTTCCTTGGGAAACTCCTCGAAAAGCTAGAATGTTGGACATGCTCATCTTCTCTTTTCCTGCAAAAGGAGAAGCTGCGCATTGAGCTTTTCCTTCACATTGCTGTACCAGTGTGGGGAAAAAACTGGCTTTTCTCTTCTCATTCAATGAGACTGTTCTTGGCTTTGTGCTGGCCTGTGGTACTTCAACTTCCTAATTGATTTTTAGCATTTTCACAAAGGCTTTTTTGGATGGTATATTGTTTTTAAGTCAGTGTTTCTGTAGGGGAGCAAGGTTAGGGCATTACCTTCTGTCATCTTGCTGACATTACTCCTAATACTATTAAAAGTCATAACAGTGAACTTTAAGGAATACAGAAGGAGAATTTACAAATGAGAAAAGAAAATTCTTGAAGGGACTCAGGAAATGATGCTAAAATGTTAATTCTTTCTCAACTTTTTTTTTAAATTCATTACTAAATGAAATTAGTAACTCTATGCAGCATTCAAGGAAAATAGTCTTACTAATAGGGGATCAATTATTGTTTTAATTAAAACAATAGATCCTTAGACTTAGAATGGCCATAAAGATCTGTCCCTTAGTCATTAAATTTTACTTGTTCAAACTCATTTCATTTTCACTTTTTACCTCCTCCACTAAATCCAAAACTGTTCTCCCACTACATCCCTTATCTTGAATAAAAACATTTTCTCCAGTCTCCTGAGCTACAAACAATTTCCACCTTTACCCTCAGCCACATGCAATCAGGGATTTTGTCCTGTCATTTTTTACCTCAAATATATATTGGGAGAAATATATTTTATTTTTTTCATCCTCACTGTCTTCCCCCCTTCATTAGGCCCTCTCCACTACACCTTTTACAAAACTCAACTATGAATAATCAGATGAATACATTAAAGTAATTCAGGCCTCCATCATATCCCAAGTGGACTCTTGTACTTCCTGGAAATTTGTCTCCCTGCCACAAGTCCCCCAGTGTGTGATCATTTTTACACACCCACACCATGGCCATTCACACTTTTGTTTCCTATGTAAAATATTCCCTTTACTCAAATGCACTTAATACCTCCCTTTCACCTTCTGTTACTCATCCTTTAACCCCCCTCACTTCCTCCGTAAATTCTTCCTGGTTGAGTTAGTTTCTTTTCTTCCATGCTCCTATAACATCTCTCTGTTTATATCTTAGTGAACTTGCCCCTCAAACTCTAGTCCATTGATCAGCAGTATCCTCAGCTTGGGAGGTTGTGAGAAATGCAGAATCCCCGGCTCAGTCTAGGCCTATTGAATCACAATCTGCATTTTTAAAAAGTTCCCTAAGTGGTTCCTGTGCACATAAAAATTTGAGAAGAGCTGCTATTGACCACATTGTCAGAGATTTGGATGTCTGTCTTTTACACTAAACTCTAAATTCCTATAGATAAGAACCGCTTATTTCATTTTTGAATCCCCTGACACAGTGTCAGTTTATGCCAAGCACTAAATGTATGTTAAGTGATGAAAGAGAAAATGGGAACAGATGGTCCAGTGGTCACATAAGTAGGAGTGACAAGGTGTCCAAGGACACCTGTGGGTTCATGGCTTTTTCTACCACCATGCTATGCCACTTACAAAATGTCTTTCTTTTCTATTTCTAAATTTCAGAGATGTTGTATGACACATTTGTAGTCACAAGGCTATTTTAAGTAGTGAAGAGGACTCTAGAACACCAGTTTTTCTCTTGACACTTAGTCGAAGATCTTTTCATTGTGTCATTTGGCTTCTATCTGTCAGAAGAACAAGTGGGAAATACATTAATTGAACTTCTGTCCTCATAATTCAAGTTTTAAAGAGCATCTGCCATGATGAATAAAAATATATTTGTATTTCACAGTGTGCCTCAATTCAGTAGGTAGTAGATTACAGCTCAGTAAGCCAGGATTAGTGAACATATTTATTTCAAAGTTAAGGCAGAGGCCCTAACTGAAAAACAAAAACAAAAAGGTAATAAATGATTAGAAATATAATTAGTCAATTTACCAATTTGATTTTTTCTATCTGGTGCAATAATTTGTTTATAGCATTAAGTGTATTTTTATAATATATTTGTTTGTATGATATAAAATGGTTAAAAATTTCCATTTTGAATAAGAGATATTTATACTTCAAATGCCTCATTTACTTATGTATTCCCCGTATGCTTGATTTTGAGGAAAAAACATATAGGATGTTTGTATAATTGCCACCAATATATCTTACTTTTCATTGTTACAGTTTTGAAAAAACAACTCTATGATGGGCACGGTGGCTCATGCCTGTAATCCTAGCACTCCGGGAGGCCAAGGTGGGAGGATTGCTTGAGCTCAGGAGTATGAGACCAGCCTGGGCAACAGTGAGACCCCATCTCTACTAAAAATAGAAAAATTAATTGGGCATCAGTGGCGTGTACCTGTAGTCCCAGATACTCGGGAGGCTGAGGCAGGAGGATCTCCCGAGACCAGGAATTTGAGGTTGCAGTGCAATTTCTACACCGTATTGTTATGTGTGATAAAAAATGGATTCTTTTTGACAATTGCAAGCATTCGGCAGAAGGGTTGAATAAAGATGAAGTGTGAAACACAGTCCAAAACCGAATATTCATCAAAGAAAAAACTGATGGTGTCTGTTTGGTGGTCCAGCACTGGTATTCTCCACTACAGCTTCATGAAACCTGGTCAATCCATTGCAGCGGATGTCTACTGTAACCAATTGGGCGAAATGATGAGTATGCTTGCGATTAAGCAGCTAAGATTGCTCAATAGAAACAGGCTAATCCTCTTGCAAGACAACACTCGACCACATGTCGCACAAACAACGCTGCTCAAACTACAGAGGCTGGACTTGGAAACCTCTCTGTCACCCACTGTATTCACCAGACCTTGCACCAACTGCCTACCACTTCTTCCAGGCTTTGGACCACTTCTTGCAATGAAAAATATTCAATTCTCAACAAGCTGTGGAAAACGCCTTTCACTATTTCATTGCCACTTTTGGTCTCCAGGCTTCTTCACTGCTGGTATAAACAAGCCACCGTTAAGGTGGCAAAACTGTGTTGATAGTTTAGGTGCATACTTTGATTACCTGTACTGCTTCTTGTTTGAGATATAATAAACTACACTTCTGATTCAAAATCAGACATTTCATATTCAATGACCTAATAAAAGAGGCCCCAGAGAGACCCTTACCCCCAGCCACAAGGCATTATCTATGAACTAGAAGTGGGCCCTCACCAGACACTGACTCTGCCAGCACCTTGATCTTGGACTTCCCAGCCTCAAGAACTGTGAGAAATAAATTTCCGTTGTTTGTTAGCCACCCAGTTTATGGTATTAATATTTTGTTGTGGCAGCCAGAACAGACTGAGACTGTACTAAAAGGCATCTAGCAAGAAAAGGGAACTTGCCCTAGTTTGGAGACCAGAAAAGCCTTTGCAAAGACTATGACTATGAATGAGTAGAATTTAATCTGGCAAATATGTGGTGTGGGATGCTCCAGATATAAGACAAGAGTTGCATGGGCAAAGCCCTAAGAGAAGAGAAAGAATGGAGGGTTCAAAATAACCACAAGTAGTTCAGTAAGGGTGGAGCAGAGCTTTGCTGGTGCCAGAGAGAGAATGGTATGGACAGTGAGGAGAGTTAAAGCCAGACAGGCAAGCAGGAGCAAGAGTATGAAGAGTGCTGAATGCTTTACAAAGGAATTTGCATGTCATTTGAAACAATGAGAGTAATCTATAACACATTTCCTAGTGCTTACTATGAGCTCTGCACTGTTCTAAATTTATCTCACTCAGTCTTCACAACCAGTACTGTTACTACTCCCAATTTTATAGATAATAAAACTGACTGTGAGAGCCACAACAAGTGAAATCTTCTCTGCAGATTTGGGCTTGGTTTGGTTTTGGCTGCCAGAAGATAGATCCAGGGAGGTTCCCTGTAAGCATTTCCCTTGGGGAACTCCATAACAGATACACTGTGACAGGGAAAGCCAGCTAGTTCTGGAGTGCCATCACCTTTTTCTCCAAGACTTCTTGTGAACTTTCTCAAAGGGAAGAGTAAAGGTTCTGTGTTGGCTTAAAAAATCTAGATCATCCTCAGAGCTGACATCTAGGCCACTGAAGGAATGACTCAGATAAGGTAATTAAACAGAAAGTCCCCAAATTTCCTTACAGAGAACCTTGGAAGCTACTCTTTCATGAAAGGATTTCTGTATCAAGATCCCAAACCTTCTTAGGAAGGGTGTTCCCTGATTTTCTAGACTATGGGCTATCTCTAGGCAATCAAGCTGTGTTGGAGTTCAGAAAGCAAAATAAGACTATGAAAAAAATATTTCCAAATTTCTGCTCACGCAATGGAAAATTAGATGCCTAATCCTTATAGTTTAATCACTATAACCAACTTTGTTCCATAATCTTTAATTATACCTGTTTATATACACACATAAAACAATCCATGGGAACTTCAAGAGTTAGCCAACTTGGTTCATTAGAAGTTTCATTAAACTAGTGCAGTGGGTACTGCCCAGTCCTAGGCATATGGCTCCACCATGTGGATGAGTCTCTGCAAATAACACTACAATAATTTTTTAAAAAGTAGAAGGAGAAAAAAAATACAATAAAAAAATAAAAAGTAGGAGGAGGAAGTTAAAGTTATAATGAATATCAGAGATCAGAGTTCAAGCCCTTTATTTTATAAATGAGAAGAGAACTAAAGAGGTTAAGTGACTTACCCAAAGTCAAACAACACCAAAGCTAGAACCTTGGGGATCTTTTTATTAAAGTGGTTGC
This sequence comes from Daubentonia madagascariensis, assembly GCA_023783475.1. Lineage (NCBI taxonomy): Eukaryota > Metazoa > Chordata > Mammalia > Primates > Daubentoniidae > Daubentonia > Daubentonia madagascariensis. The sequence goes on along the minus strand of JAKFHU010002088.1, from coordinate 42,186,921 downwards.
TTGAGCTAAGTAAATCTGACTGTTAATTCACCCATTCAATCATTTTAATTATTAAATAATCAGATTAAGCATGTTCAATGGGTATTTGCTTTACTTTTATCTACGTATAATCTAAGCCCCTATTGTATTTGGGAGGAATTCTGTTGTGTAGATGTGGTTAGCCAAAGCCCCATTTCCCTCTAGGGAACTGGAAAGAATATTTATCCCCTCCTCTCACCCCAAGAATGAAGATGCAGGCATGTCACTCAAGTTTAGTCAACAGGATGCTCTATGCAGGAATGTTGAATTTGTAGCAAGTGATAGAATCAGAGGTAATTAGGGGTTGTTCTGGAGGCAACAGAGCAGTTAAGTTGAGCAGTCATGGTAGTGGTTGGTGTTCATGCCAACAGCAGCAGCAGCAGTGAGAATCCAGTGGTGGCACTGCTAGTGGCAATGTTCTATCAGGCTGCTCCTGAGATAAGAGTTTAGACACATTTTCTCTTCCCAGTCTCTATTTCAGGCCCATTTCCTGAGCTTGGTTCTTTAGCCCTCCTATGGACTATCTGAGCCAATCTATTTCTTCCAATGTAATTCTTTTCTGGTTAGTAGAACAGAGTTGGTTTTTCTTGTGCAACCAAGACCTTGACATAAACAGAAGTTGTTATCAGTAGTGAGTTGCAGCACAGAATCTCAGTGAAGTGGACAGAATCTACGGTTTTTATCTGACCTTGTTGAGGCTGAAGGAATGTAAAATCTTAATCATGTTAGGGATAGAAATTAGATCTGCCTGATCCTAACATCGAAATGAAACAGCCAATTAAATTATTTCCTGTGGTTACCTGGAATGAAATCCTACTACCCTGTGGTTGTCATGCTGTGTGGTTGCCAAGAGAGGCCACATTTCTGCATGTTAGGTGCTCCAGTCACCAGTTTTTGAGTCTTTGAGTCACCCCAGTCTAGGTACCAGCTATGTGAATGGACAAGGTTTCATATGGTTCAAGCCCACAATTATCGAGTCACCCCCAGGCTTCAGAACTTCCTAGCTGAGGTCACAGATATCACAGGGCAAAAACAAGCCATACCCACTCTGTACTATCCGAATTCTTTACCTACAGGATCCACAATCATAATAAAATGGTTATTTTTAAGGCACTAAGCTGCTTAATTTTTTATGCAGCAAAGTTAACCGGAACTGGAACCTACACCACTTCAGCTGCTGATGGACTGATTAGATGGCAGGCACGGGAAAAGAGTAGAATCGGAGGACTGTGGAGGAAGTCTGGGGAAAGGGCATGCTAAAGGGCTGGACCTCTTGTAATGAGCCCAGAATGTGAATATATTTCTTGGAAGTTCTATATTCACCACAGGTCCTCTAGTGTGAATAAGCTAATCCACTCAGTAGATAGATCAACCTTCTTCCTCAGCAATGCCAGTGGATTCATGAACCAAACGTTCATCATGGAAGGAATGAAGATTTTTCATGGCTTCAATAACATGGAGTTCCCACCAATGGCAATATAACTACGACCGTGATGAATGCTCCGTTTCCTAGTAGCAATAACCCATCATAAGCTCCCGATAAGCATTATACCAAGAGGAACCAAAGAACTATTTGGTGTCAGGTTATTCAGTCTGGGTACCTATCATCTAAAGTGGGGGAAGCAATTTTTTCTTATTGTAATAGATATTTATTCTGGATTTTTTTTCTTTTTCTGATCATTTTTCTCTGGTATTACACTATCTGTAGATTAATTGGCTACTTTATGCAAGGTGATGGTATTTCACATAAAATTGTTTCAGTTTAAAGGAACTAATTTTCTAGAGAAACAAGGCAATGGGCTAATTTTCAAAGGATTCATGGGTGTTATTACATGCTCCATTACTCAGAAGAAAGTAGTCATTGAAGACTCAGATGAGCTTTACCTAAAGGTCAACAACTTGGGAGCTTGAGGTACTGTCCTGCAAAATATGATTTCTGTTCTGAACAAATGACCACGACTTGGAGTTCTTTTCCCCCTCAGCTAGAATATACAGTACTAGAATTTTAGAATTGTAAATTGGGATGGAGACTCTTGAGACTACACTTACTCACTTGCCAATTGTTTGTTTTCTGTCCTTTTGATTTTGGACTCTGATAGAATAGCGCCAAGAGAAGAGGAATTCACTCACCAGGGGACATAATATTCCATTGAATTGGAAGCTAAGGCTACACCTGACGAATTTGGGTTCTTCATGCCTTATGTAAGCAGGCAAAAAAAAAAAAGATTTTTACTGTTGTTAATGTGTTATTGTTTGTTTTTCCCCCTTACTGGAAAGTAGAGTTACTGCTACACTTGAGGATAGGAAGAAAATGTCAATGAAATTATACTGTAAGCCGATTCAGGCAGGGCCACCAGGTGCTCTGATTCCTCACCTTACTGGGTAAAGAATCCTGAGCCCCTGAGATTCAAACTGAAGGCCAAGCAAAGTATAGTATAAGACAGGAGTCTTAAAATTCCATTTAGGCCTCAGGTGAAGAACGAGCCCTGTAGCACAGTACATATATTCCCTTTCTGCTGGGTTGTATTGGGTTGCCTTGTTGTTGCTACTGTTTATTTGCTTGCAACCAAGAGCTGACTAGTACAGTTTCCTGATTGGTTGTTGATTCATTTTTCTGGAAAATGACACAAAAAAGCAAAAGCCCAATTTTAAATTTATATCTTATTGGAATTACATAAATTTGTATCTACTTTAACTAAATTATATTATTTAAAGCAATCATAGGCCTTGAAAAAAGTATTCTATTTCAAATAAGTGGGCATATAAAACATTTCAAAATAGTTTATTTGATTGAAACATTTCATCAGGTAGTGATTTAAGCCCTAGAGGAATTCTCATTTCCTGGACTTTATAGTTGTGGAGACAGTACCTAGGAAGTTATTGATTTTTACAGAGTATTTTTATGATTAAAAATATTTATTTCTCACCTTCCCATAAAATCTTTCCTGTGCCAACCATAAGAATGACATTTCAACTAGTTTCTACTATGAAATTGAACTCCTTTTTAAAATATTCTTGATAATGAGTCTGGAAGTAGAATATTACTAGTTTAGAATATTAAATTAAGTAGCTTATTATTGGGGAAAAGAGTGTCAAAGTTTAATTTAAGTATTTATCATTATGGGAGAGACTATAGCTAACCCTGATATCTAATACATTAACATATAAATATTTTGAGTTTAAAAAAATGATAACCAGCTATGGGATGGAAATAAGCATTCTATAAATGTTAGAATTATTTGCCACAGGACATGAAAATAAATTCCTGAAAGATACAATCTTTGGATCATACAAAGAAGAAAATATAATGATTTGGGGATGGAGTCTTTCAAAATAAATTGGTAGTTATGTAAGAATATTACTTCAGTTTTTATAGAGTAATTTAGCACAGAAAAATGTTCAATTAAGACCCTGAAATGATTTACCACAGACATTTTAAGCATATCCAAACATTTCCACATAAATTAAACATGATGTAATTGCATGTTACATTAAGCAATGTACCACTGTTGATTCATGTGGAAATCACAGAATTTCACTGATTACTATCCTTTCACTGTGTATTAATGTAGATGTCATAGGTATTTTCATGAGGGTCACACTGTAAATTAACTTCAATGTACCATTATAAAGATTGAGATAGAGTTTTCAAAATGTTATCATCTATTTATGCAGATTCATACATTGTTTGGAATTTAACTTATAAATAATACTATAGTATTAGGATTACTTCAAGTAAAACCATGTGTTTAACTCAAGTCATAGTTAGCTCTTTGTGTTTGTCAACACATGAGTTATTGTCTCTTAAAAAGTTGTGCTTTTTTAGTGTTATTTGTTTTCTATTCTAGCATAAAAACAAGGCAATAGACTATTTCATAATTTTGATCTTTTGGGCTTTGTAATAATCACACAAATTATTTAGCCCTTATTTTTTAAAATCTATATCCGTATATGCACCAAAAGCAATTTAAGGCAGATTACTGAGGGTTTTCTTTTTGAATATAGAAAGATTCAAATTTTTTTAGAAGTATTTTTAAATGAGGTAAAGGAAAAATGAGAGTGGAAAATTTAGATGGAGCCAGGAGTCGGGTTAACATCTCAAAAACATACACTTGCTAGTGATGAGCTGCAAATTTGGCTCCAAGCTCTCCAGCAGCCAGATAGTCCTTAAATAGCTTAGGGCTGTCTTCTCACAGAAGCCAAAACTAGTCTGAGTGACCTTGAGGCTACTCAGCCGTGCATAGTAAAGTATAAGGAGATTACAAGTAGACCATGCTTTACACAACAGATTCATTACTGAGAAACTGTGTGGAGATGGAAATTTCACACATGGAATCACGTTATAAATGCACTAATGGAAGGATCATAAATTGGCTCCTTTTAAAGAAAACCTACAAGTGACTCCTTGTGTAACACAGAACTAATAAACACACTTCTCTTATGCATTTGGAATTTTTAATATTGGGTTTTTGGAGAAGTCAGCATATCATTTATAGGACCATCCATTCATCTCAGTATCATGGTAGGATAGGATATATTAAATGTATGCATTGAATTTTTCAGGGCATGGATTTAGTGTATATTTAAAAAACTCTAACTTCTGTTTTGTTTTGGTCTGTCATGTTTTATTGCCTTTGTTTAATTTCCTGAGGCCATAGGGCAACCTGCACATTTAAATTTCTTTGTTCAATGCACATATATCTGAAAATGTAAATACACATATCTATAGCTGTAATCAAACATATTTCTAACATTCACCAGTTATTGTCTACCATGGTAAACTCTAAATGTCGAGCCATGAATCACTTAAAATATCTTTATTTTTTTAAAATCCTTTGTGCTTTTACCAAAATGTGTAATCTTTTATGATTCTTGCAATAAAACCAATCAGACTTAGTGGAGACTTTATACCTAGAAGAGGCCTTAGAGATAAAGTAATAGTTTCCCATTTTGCAGGGGAAGACTGTAGGATGCAGAGAGGGTAGGGTTTTGCTTTTTGTTGTATCCCATTGAGTATTGTTAAATGAAGGCCAAAATATTTGCATATTATTCTATGATGATACTGCTCAAGTGGTCATTTATGATGGTTAAATTAGGCCTTAGAAGTGCACTAACATGCTACCTATGAAAACAGAGGAATCATCTCATGGTATTACATGCTCATTTGGAGAAGTATAAGTTTCTTTACTAACATCTGGTGCTTTCAGATGTTAAAAGGCCAAAGTCAAAAAATAGAGTCAAATTAGAGTCCTTGCCCATATTCAAGACTTCATGACAAAATCAAAGTCCAATTTGTTCTTATATTTATTAAGTTGAAAAGTGGTTTAGGGCAATGATCCACTTTGGGAAGAGAATATTTCCATATGAATAACTTAAAAAAATAAATCACCAGCAATACAAAATGAGGGTATGATCACTGCAGACAGACTAAGTCAGTGGATACCTAGCTAGTTTACTTCACCATGACCAAAAAATATAAATACTATTCAACTATGAGACTAAACTATATAAACTACATGTCAAAACTTTTAATAACAGGTAAAAAAGAACAGTTAATTTCTCCAAAAGGCATCTATTTATACTCAATACATCTAAACAAATTTAAAGCATTTCCTCTGTTCACAACAGAGAACTTGGATACAAGACAGGAATAATTATTATAGAAGATGTTCTTAGTGACACAAAGCTATGGTCATTTAGCTTTTTGGAGAAATCATTTAATCAAATAAAGTGCTATTTAAGAGCTGACACTGAATTAATCTTTAATTATGTCCAGTACTGAAAATGAAAACATGGCTAGTTAGCCAAGGTAACTTTAAAAGAGACACAAAACAAGATGAGAGTAAAAAGTACGTTACAGAATCAATTATGAATAACAAATAGAAATGGAAGGTAGAATAGTCATATCAAGATGGCAGGTATGAAAAAAAGATGAACAATTACTAACAAGGGAGCCTGAAATTCATGTTGATGATGAGGGAAAGTTATCAGGAACAGGAAAGAGGAAAGGAGCAACCTCAGTGTCTACTGTAGTTTTCAAAAAAAAAAAAGACATGGTTTAATCTAATATTTGAAGCAAAATCTTACTGTGAATTGAAGACCCTACTCCAGAATTTTATGTTAAATCTCTTTTCTCACTAGGGTGGCTAAGTCACAGGTAAGCCCTAAGCATACCAGCTCTCCTTGAAGGCAAATGGCAAGTCCTGTAGTTTTTGATGGGTTCAGTCAGTTAATTTTGGTCACTGGAGGAGGAAAGAGGAAGATTTAGTTGCTCTTCTAGTGACCAAAAAACCCTCTTCATCCATTTATTTATCTTATTTATTAACTCTTTTGCATTTCTCAAACAACATTGAAAGAAATTTAAGAAAAAAAATTACATAGTAATTTTGCTTCCATTATTCCATTAACACCTTTGCTTCCATTATTCAATGCTACCTTCCTTAAACTGGAATATTGCAATAAAGTGAGCCACATGAATTTTTCAGTTTCCTAGTGCATATAAAAGGTATGTTTACACGATACTGTAGTCTTAAGTGTGCAATAGCATTATGTCTAAAGAATGTACATACCTTAATTAAAAAATACTGTATTGCTAAAAAATGCTCATGATCATCTGAACCTTCAGTGAGTCCTAATCTTTCTGCTGGTGGAGGGTCTTGCCTCTATGTTTGGTGGCTGCTGACTGATCAGGGTGGTGGTTGCTGAAGGTTGGGGTGGCTGTGGCAATTTCTTGAAATAAGGCCACAGTGACATTTGCCACATTGATTGACTCTTTCACAAAAGATTTTTCTATAGCATGTGATGCTGTTTGATAGCACTTTACCCATTGTAGAACTTCTTTCAAAACTATAGTCAATCCTCTCAAACCCTGCCGCTTCTTTATCAACTAAGTTTACATAATATTCTAAATCCTTTGTTGTCATTTCAACAAAGTTCACAGCATCTTCACCAAAGGTAGATTCCATCTTAAGAAACCACTTTCTTTGCTCATCCATATGAAGCAACTCCTCGTCTGTTAAAGTTTGATCATGAGATTGCAGCAATTCAGTCACATCTTCAGGCTCCACTTCTAATTCTAGTTCTCTTGCTATTTCCACCACATCTGCATTTACTTCCTCCACTGAAGTCTGGAACCCCTCAAAGTCATGCATGAGGGTAGGATTCAACTTCTTCCAAACTCCTGTTTATGTTGATATTTTGACCTCCTCCTATGAATCATGAATGTTCTTAATGGTACAATGATGAATCCTCTCCAGAAGACTTTCAATTTACTTTTCCCAGATTGATCAGAGGAATCACTATCTAAGGCAGATACAGCCCTACAAAATGTATTTCTTAAATAATAAGACTTGAAGGTCAAAATTACTTCATGATCCATGGGACACAGAATGGATGCTATGTTAGCAGGAATGAAAACATTAATCTCCTTGTACATCTTCATCAGAGCTCTTGGGTGACTGGATACATTTTCCATGAGCCATAATATTTTGAAAATAAATCCTTTTTTTTGAGTAGTAGGTCTCTCTATGCTGTAAACAGATGTGCTGTGATCTAGGCTTTGTTGCTCCATAGAGCACAGGCAAAGTAGATTTAACATAATTCTTAAGGACCCTAAGATTTTTGGAATGGTAAATGAGCATTGGCTTCAACTTAAAGTCACCAATGCAGAAGTCCCTAATAAGAGACTCGGCCTGGCATTGAAGCAGGCATTGACTTCTCCTCTCTAGCTATGAAAGTCCTAGATGGCATCTTCTTCCAGGAGAAGGCTGTTTTGCCTACATTGAAAATCTGTTTTTTAGTGTAGCCACCTTCATCAATTATTTTATCTAGATCTTCTGGATAATTGGCTGCTGCTTCTACATCAGCACTTGCTGCTTCACCTTGCACTTTTATGTTATGGAGACAGCTTCTTCCCTTAAACCCATGAACCAACCTCTGCTAGCTTCAAATTTTTCTTCTATAGATTACCTTTCTCAGACTTCATAGAATTGAAGAGAGTTAGGGCCTTGCTCTGGATCAGGCTTTGGCTTAAGGGAATGTTGTGGCTGGTTTGATCTTCTATCCAGACCACTAAAACGTTCTCCACATCAGCAGTAAGGCTGCTGTGCTTTCTTATCATTCATGTGTTCACTGGAGCAGTACTTTTCATTTCCTTCAAGACTTTTCCTTTGCATTCACAACTTGGCTAACTGGTACAAGAGTCCTAGCTTTCTACGTATCTCAGCTTTCGACTTGTCTTCCTCACTAAGCTTAATTATTTCTAGATTTTGATTTAAAGTGAGAGTTGTGTGACTCTTCCTTTCACTTAAACACTTAGAGGCCATTGCAGGGTTATTTGGCCTAATTTCAATATTGTTGAGTCTCAGGGGATAGGAGGCCTAAATAGAGGGAGAGAGATTGGGGAATGGTTGATTGCTGGAGCAGTCAGAACACACATATTTCTCAATTAAGTTTGTCATCTTATATGGTTGCCTTTCATGGTGCCTCAAAACAATTGCAATAGTAAGTAACATCAATGATCACTAATCACAGATTATCACAGCAGACGTAATAATAATGAAAAAGTTTGAAATATTGTGAGAATTACCAAAGTGTAACACAGAGACACAAAGTGAACACAAGCTGTTAGCAAAATGGTGCCAACAGACTTGCTCGATGCAGCATTGTCACTAACCTTCAATTTGTGAAAAATGTAGTATCTGCAAAGTGCAATAAAGCAAAGCACAATAAAATGTGGTATGCCTGTATACAGATTATTTGGTCCTCTGTCTTTTAAATTTTTATTTTTCTATGTTATTATATAGTTCATGTTTATAATTATGTGAGGGAGCAAAACATTCTATGGATGTTTATCTATTTGTCTGTTGTTGAACAATCAGTTTGCTTTTTAGGTTTCATTTATAAGTAACACAACATTTGAATTCTCTCTCTATATATATTTTTTTCTTTTTAATTCTTGCCTTATGATAAATTCCCAGGAATGGGAGAACTGCACCAAATGGTATGAATGTTTACAGTACACCTTGTAAGGGTTGCCAAATTGTTTTCTAAAAGGAATGTACCAATTTATACTTTCCTCAGCAATATCTGAACATAGCAGTTTTCCCCAAAAGTTGGCAGCAGTTATGCTGTATCATTTGTCCACCCTTGTGTTTCTGGATGCTTTTGTTCTCTTTTTTCCTCACTATCCAAGAGGGAGGAGTTGATCAACTCAGAAAGTATGGAACTTTTAACCTATTCAATTTGGAATGACTGAAAAATCTTGTTGTTTTCATTCAATAGCCTTTGTTACATCCATTCAATGAAATATTATGCAGGAATAAATAAGGATAAACACATTGTGATCACTTCATGGCCTTTTTGGCTAAGGTTAAGTGTAAAAACACATTCCAGAATTCAATTCAAAGGAAAAGGGAGACTCACGGGGTTTGGCTTGCCCATTTATGTTTCCAAACCAACACCATGTGAGAGACAACTGCATATACTCAGCCTTGTTTTATGCCAAAGACTTTCTTGCAACACAGTCTGCTTTCAAGAGTAATACAAATCTATTTTTCCAAGAATACTGCTTGCTACCCAACCACTTCTAGCTACCCACGAAGTTCAGAAGAAATGGACTGAATGTGAGGCCCTGTAACTTTGCTGGATGGGCGTAAAAGGCCAATTGGGAACATTGCAAAACATTCTTTCTGAAAGGATAGGCATCTATCTAATTCTCATCTTGGTATTTATCTTGTCCTTTTCTAGTTAATTGCAAATCATATGTTTTTTAGAATGTTTGACTTTTATTGTAATATTTACAAATATACCAACTGTTAAACTCTTTTATATCTATTTACAAAAATGGACTCTGGACCTAGATGGGTTGTGTTCAAATCCCAGTTTTAACCTGTCTTTGACTCAGTTTACTCACCTGTAAAATGGGAATAATAATAATATAACAAGTGTCTCATAGGTCTGTTGTAAGGATTAAATGAGTTATGATATCATAGTATCTGGGATCACATAGTAAAGCATTAAACAAATTGTCTATTTTTTTATTTTTGTTATGAGAGAAAACTGACTTTCTGTACTACACAGGCTCCAAAAGCCCAAGTTAAAATAGCTTGCTAGTGGCCTTCATTTCCTCTCCTTGAATTGTCATTTTTCCATTGAAAATATAACATAGATAATAAAGATCATAATAACAGTAGCTGACATTATTGAAAGCTCATTATGTACCACACACAGCTTTGAGTGTCTTATATGCATGATCTAATTAATCTTCACAACAGTTCTATGAAATTGGTACCAGTTTTCAGATGCAGTGACAGATACTTAGAGAAACTAAATGACTTGCCAAAGACCAACTAGTAAGTGACAGAACTTGAACTCAAAAGTGGTCCTGCCTGTCAGAATATGTGCAGAAAAGAGAAAATGTACCTAAATATTATCAGTGGTTGTCTCTGGATTATAAAATTAAGAATGATGTTTTTAAAAACCTCTACATTTATCTCTTTTATGTATAAGAATATATTTCTGTGATAATAAGAAGTTGGTTAAATCTATTCCTAATAGTGAACATAATGTTGATATTTCTAGTTAACAATGAATATTAGTTACTCTTACCGCTCACTCCTGCGAACTAAAAATTGTCCGTCTTTGAATCAGTCTCTTTATCCTTTGCACAAAGCGGTTCTGTTACGGCTTCCTAAAAATGAATATAGTGTTTTAGAACTGGAATCCCATCTACTTTTTCTTCGCACGAGTGTAACGAGTGCAGATTTTTAAAAATTCAAGTTAAAATTCGACATCAGTTTCAAGTTAGGATGAGAAGGGCTCCTTGCTCTCGCCCCTTACATCCCTAAGGGAAATCCCCCCTGTGAGTTTGCGTGGTGATCGGCAACAGGAAAGAGGGGCCAAATGGAAGCAGAAACCCAGCCTAGTGACAGTCCCAGAGGAGGCAGGTTTGTCCCTCACTCAGTTACTCCTCAGAACTTATAAGGAATGGAGAAGAGGAAAGAAAGGCAGTGGGTGACAGATCAGATTCACAGTCAACTAAAAGTTAAGCTAAAAGAACCCTGCTGGGTTCTCGATGCTTTCACCAGTATTATCCCATTTCATCCTCCAAGACCAGTGTGGAATAGGTATTATTAGTCCCACCTTGCAGGTGAGGGCAAGGCAGGCCAGAGATCAAATAGTGTTCTGGAACCCATACAGATGATAAGCAGTAGACAAGGGATTGGCACCCTGGTCTTCAAATTTTCTCTAATGCTGCCAACATCTTCATCTTCCCAATCCCCAGGAGTAAAGGAAAGGCAGTAAGCTATTATTAGAAGCATTATATCCATAAACTGGAGTACTGTAACAAAGAAAGAATTAGTAAATAAAGAAATATGGGTCTATTTGCACACCAGTTCTGCACTTCCTTTGCTTTTTTATGTAAGAATCGATTCTTTGATTACATGTTTCAGCTCAGGATAGTGTTTGCTAAACCTGCGGTCCTTGCTGTGAAGTGTAAGGCAAAATTTCATTTAGTGACTCGTGATAAATCGATCTTATTTTTAAAAACAAATAGCTGGACTCATAATATGACTGTAACTAGAACCACAATCCACAACAGGCTTGCTAATCACTCTCTCCTCTGAGGTCTCTGGGGAGGTGACGATAACCAGTTCTGCGACCCATCTCTCAGGCTCTCATCATCTTTGACATTTCTGTCAATTTATTATTTTATAAATCTGTCAACATGGAGATTAAGCAGAGGAGAGTGTAGACTTATATTGCTTTCAGAACTTTATGAGGATAAGGACATTTAGACAATGGAATAGGTTACTGAAGCACGTTATGAAGATTTTTTTTTTCCAAGAGGCTGAGCTGTCATTTGCCTGGAACGGTTCAGGACAGTTCTGTCTGGAGGCAGGACTATGGACTCATTAACCTCCCAGCCCTGCCACTCTGTCAATTTCAATCTCACCACGGTTTCAATCGGATACAGCTACCTCTAGTTTCATTCTGGGTGGTTTAGTGTGGCTGTGTGCTCACACAATTTTCTGTATTGCAGGGGGGAAAAAGCATCTTCAATATGTGTCCGTAGCGGTGCACGAGGCAGTGTGCATGGTGGATCTTTCCTTACTGAAAGGCTCAGCATAACATGTATTGATAGATGAGTGCACTGGTATATAGAAAAGTGCCGTGTGCCAAATATAGATGATTCTTATTATTTCTCTTTGCATATAGATGAACACACAGCTGCGGCGCTCTCAGGAGACCCAGGAGTCGACTTAGTCCAAAAGAATGACTGTGCTATTTTTGCACTTTCCCTCACATTATTTCTCAAGGCTTGAGGGAATTTAAATGTGACTTACTTGGCAATGACAAGTTTCTGTCCCCTCAGTGCCTCCTGAATGAGATCATTTACACAAATCACTTCACCATAGCTCATTCAATTTCTTCATAGAGCAACAGTATCACTTAAATGGAATCTAGATTTTGAGAAAGAACAGGTTTTTTCCCCCCTTAAAAATGGCTAGTTTAAAAAACTGTCTGTATTAAATTCACAGTATTGGTGTGATGATTCATTACAATATATGTTTTCCAAAAAAGGTAAGGGGATCTTAAAAGAACCTTAGTATTACAGATAAAGGACTTGAGGCTCTGAGAAATGAAGTGACTTGGATAAGGTCTCCTGGTAAATTGATAGGATCACCAGGACTATAACCCAGGTCTCTGGTGTCCTGGACCAGACTGCAACTCCCTCACTGTGCTACTGGAGCCCCTGTGCACTCCTGAATGAAACTGATTCTAGCAAAAGCAAAAATAAAAAAAGTCTCTTCAATTAAAAGTCAATGAACTTTTATCATGAAATAGAATTTTGGAACAAGCAAGCATATTTATAAGTACACATAATTAATATCTGTTATTCCTTATGATTCTTGTAAGAATTTTATTATTAATGAAATAGTGAAATCTGTCTGTTCCCTTATGGAAATCTATTAAAGTGGCAACAAGCGATAATCAAACCAAGCTTACAATACACAATGAATACAAATTCAGAGAATGTGGCCAGAATCCACCTCTATAGAAAGCACAAAGGCCTGAGGGAGAGGGGGCACTGGTTAGAAGCATAGTACTTTATTCTGTGGGCGCTCAGGGAATGTTTTGAAAATCAATTAATGAACTCACTTAATAGGAATTTCTAAGTTTGTAAGCCACTATTACAAGTATTATGAAAGAGTTCTGTACTTTCTAATGCATTTGTGTATATTTATGGCAGAATGTTTCAATGGAAATCAAAACAACTTTGAGCAAATTAAATCTAACCAAAAGAATTTTTTATATTTCTTTACAACTTAAGGGAATGCTACCATAATTATACTAAGATTGAAGTTTGGCCATTGTCATATTATTATGCTATAAATATGCACTACCACTATTTTCTTCTAACATTTGTAGGAAGGTAGGATTGGTATTTCTAATGAGAGTGTAGAAAAATTCAAATGACCTAGTTCTCATTTAGACAAGCTAAAAAAAAAGTGATTTACCATCTCACTTATGCATTCTTTCTGCAAATATTTATGGCATGCCAAATATGACAGGCAATATAGAAAAATGATGACTCTAGTGTCAAAATGCCCGGGTTCATATTCTGGTTTTCTGTTTACTAGATATGTGATCTTGGGTCCTTTGTTCCTCAGCTTCCTCATTTGTAAGATGGAGGTATTAATAATACCTATTGTTATTATATATCAAATAATTAACATCTAAATGCTAAATAATTATCACTTAGATGAGCAAATGGTAAGGGCAAAAGCTTCTATTGTTATTATGATGTGTTATAGATGGAGGATAAACAACATACATATGGTTTCTACCTCCATGAAGAAAATTGGATAAAAAACTTTTAAACTACAATCATGTTAAGTGCAAAGGGGAGGTATAGTATGAATAATACAACACAGATCTAACATCTCTGTAAATGTTCACGTGTAATTTTCTTCTGCTATTGCAACTAAGGGAAGCCACACTGCACATTGCTATTCCACATCCTGGTGACTGAGTCTTGAAATCTTTGATATTTCTATGGTAAATCATACCCTTTCAAGTGAATAACAAATGAAATTTCATATCAGAAACTTTGCAATGGGTAGGCATCATTGGAAAAATTTATTTTTCTGGTTTTCTTTGCATTTCTTTATGACCACTTAAAGTTTCAAGAAAGCAATCCTAATTTCATTTTGCTACATCCCTTAAGGCACAAATCTTTATGATGCTTCAGGGACCTTTGTCCTGATAAAGACAAGCACTTCTGGGAAGAAATGAAAAGACCAACTGCCAGTGTTTGTTGAAGATGAGCTCAGTTGTTCCCCACGTTACGCAACAGATGGCATTGACAGACTGATGGTTAGGCAGGAGGAAACCTGCATCCCCACCACCCACCACCGTTGTCTCATTGCTCGGAACCACATCATAACTACATATCCCTTTCCTTTCTTCTTCCCATCCCACTTCTCAGTCTTTTAGAAGTGAGCTGATTTGGATAATCTGCAAAAATATTAACCAGGTATCACTAAACACATGTGGCATTTCGGCCCCTACTCAGATATGGAAGATATTTGAGGCACAGATTTCAAATTTATATTTAAATGAATGTAGGCTTGTTCCGCAGACAGCTCATCTAGATGAGGATTTAAAAAAGAAAAGAAATCTGTCAAAGAATCTTCAAGAAGTCAAGCACATTTCTCTGATTTTTTTTTCTTAAAAAATAAAACAAAATGATATTAGGATTCCCCAAATCAAGACTGGACAAAAAAGTGAGCCAAAAATCCCAGGGTTACTAAAAATGATTTACTTTATCTTTGGTACTTGTATTAAATGTCTTATTTTTAGACAAGACTTTTGAGGTCTCTTCTAAGATACAGGGGCAATCCAAATATTTTATTGCTTTTTTACACCTTGCAATAACATGGATGTTCTTTATGATAGGTGAGTAGAAAACTTGAGATTCACACTTTAAATTGGAAGACACAGATAACATAAGCACTGGCCACCTGCTCCCAGGCAAGGTTCAGCCCAGGACCGCCGTGGTTATATAGTGAACGGTTGAAGCCTTTCCATGGTGTGGTACTTGAGTGCACTAAAAATAGGCAACCCTGAACTATACTGCAGTTGAAGGACAAGACAAAAATAGGAAATAAACTTGAAAAATAATTGTATAAATAAAGTACTGGGATTAACAACTCAACCACAGGACTAAATTCACTAATAAGATTTGTTATTTTTATTAAATGCAGGAAAGAGAATACTATTTAAATACTTAAGATGAATGTTGTCATGAGTGTGTTTTCTGAATTTAAGAATGATTGATATTCAAGCAGTGACAATTTACACTATAATTTGGAATAGATTTTCTTTAACCTTTTTAGCTGGGATGTCCCTTTATATGTTTTAATGGTATTCCTTCGCTATGAACACACACCCATACACAAAACAACTTGGATAATATCTATCAGCTATAATATATATAACTGATCTTGCAGAGGAAGCTAAAACCCGATCTTTATTTGGAGTGTCACAGCTTTGGTCTTGTATTCAATTCCCAGGAATGGAGGCATTTTGTATAATTTAGCATAAATTTAGCCACTATAGAGACAGTATCAAATGGTTTACCATTCTTCATGTCCTGAAAAGACAATATTTTAAATGCTGGTTTTAATAATTCTGGGGTGGAAAAATCTGTCCCAGATTATTAACTTTTGGCTGCATATTCCAGTCCTTTCTAGTTTTTGCCTTCTGTATTTCCACCTGAAATGTTACTAATTCTTCTTCTCTTTCCTTCCCTTTCTCTTCCAACAACACTACCACGAGTCTAGGGCCAGAATCCTATCAGTTCACACTTGAATTTTGGCAAAACATCCTTAAATTCCAAATTTCTGCTTTTGTCCAGTTCCAGCAGATTAATTTCAATTTATCATTATGTCACCTTTCTGCTCAACGACACTTCAGAGGATTACTTAGAGAAATCCTCAACTCTCTAAACCTGCTTTTCATTTCCAACAGTAATAAAGTATGCATTTATTTTTATTTAACCAATATATATAATAATAAACATCCACTATGCAATTCATAACACAGAATAAAACATCACCAATAACTTACCTATGTGCCCCTTGCCCATCCTAATCCTATCCCCATCTCCCCCTCCGACATATCAGAGATAATAAATCTCCTAAATATGGTACTTATCATGCCTCACCTTTTAAAACTTGTAGCACATATATGTACATATAAATAATAACTTAATTTTATAAAAAGATTATCATATTATATTTTCCTTGTGTGGCTTGCTTCAAAATTTTTTCCTTGACATTTACTTACTAAGACTTCTCTATGTTGTTGCGTGTGGCTATAGATGATTTTTGCTTTTATATAAGTTTATGTTGAGCAAAAATACCACAATATCCAAATATCCATTTGTCAATTGGCATTTGGGTTGTTTCTTTCCTTTTATTCTTTTCATTTTTTTGCTATTTCAAAAGTGTACTGCAAACATTTTTGAACATGTCTCCTGGAAAACATACCTGCTTTGGTTTCTCTTGGGTATATGCCTAAGAGTGAAACTGTTGAGTTTTAGGTTGTACCAACAATGGTACTGGCAGGAACAAGATCAAATTGTGTAATTGAAAAAAGTTTAATAAAAGAACTACTACAGGACAACGAAACATGCTAAGACTAGCAAGGGTAGGGAGACTTATCCATCCCTAGCCCTGAAGAGTCAAGATGAGGCAGTGATTACTGCATCTCCAGGGGGTAGCTGCAGCTGCAGGAGAGGATTACCCAACAGAGCTCCAGCTAACTAACATCCTGGCAGAGAGAGAGCTGATCTCACTAAGAACCTTGACCTGACTCTCTCTATCCTCTCAAATGTCTTGCCACAGTCTTTCATTGGCTGAACCTAATCAGAAGCCAGAATGCAAGGAAACCATTGATGATCAGCTTCCAAGAACACAGAGCAAGGTAGAGAAGGCTGGGAACTAGAGCTAGAGAGGAAAATGGATATAGGCAAATGTTAAATATTATACAATTCCATCTTGTTTTCCAAAGTGTTTGTACCAATTGATACTCCCACCAGTAGTGAATAAGAAATTATATCGATCCATATCCTTTCCGACTCTTAGTATTATTAGACTTCCAAAGTTTTGTTGGTAGATTCAAATGGTATCTCCTTGTGGCCTTGATTTGTATTCCCTCAATTAACTTATAATGCTGAGCTATTCTTCATGTTTACTAGCCAGATACCTTACTGTAAAATTCCCAGTAATATATTGCAGAAGTTGAGTTTATTCTAAAATTTATATAGATGAGCAAAGAGCCAAGAATAGCCAAGAAATTTCTGAAGGAGAAGAAAAAGGAGCAACTTTCCTTCAAGATATGAAGGCTTATTATAAAGCTATTGTAATTAAGACAGTATAATATTGGTGCAGGTATACACATCTGGAACAGAAAATGGAACAGAAAAAGAGCCCTGAAACAGACATGAATTTAGGGATCATCAAAAATGATAAAGATAATATATCACGTTACTGAGGAAAGGCATGGTTATTTAACTAATAGAGCTGAAAAAATTGACTGTTTATATAGGGGACAAAAAGAAAAAGGGATTGCTATCTTAACCATACAAAAAATCAACTTCAGAAAAATTCAGACCTTATATTTAAGAAACAAAACATTAAAACTTTCAGAATAAAATACCAATGAATACTCCTTTCTGACCTCTGGGGAGGGAAGAATTTCTTAAATGTGACACAAAAAGTCTTAACTGTAAAAGAAAACATCAATGTATTCAATTACTTTAATAAGAATTTTTCCTTAAAAGACAATTTAAAGAATAGGAAACAAGCTACAAACATGAAGGAGATATCTGCAATTCATATAACTAATAATGGGCTAGTAGCAAATATATATAAAGAATTAAAAAAAAAAAAAGACAAATCACCTAGCAGAAAAAAAGGCAACTTACATTTCCAGTATACTTCTCTTTTATGACCATATTTCATGAACCATCACTAATCTATAATTGTTGGAGGACTAGAATTGTGTCTTAGTTATGTTTCCTTATTACCCAGCACAGTGCCTGGTGGAAAGAAAATGCTCAACACGTTTATCAAACGAACAAACTTGCCATTCCAGAATAATGTGCACTCTGTTAACAATACTCACCATATGCATACCACCCTCAAAGTCTTTGCTTACATTTTCAACTTAAACATCTTTCCTCTTATATTCATATTACTAATTCCTATCCATCCATTTTTGGAAGCCCAGATCACCAATCCCTTTACATCGTAAAGTCTTCACAGCCTCTAACATTTACCAGATGTTTCTTTGGCACATCTTACACACTAATTGAATTGTGTTTCTCCATACTTCTATATCTGGGTCTCCTCTCTCTGACTTTGATTCTAAACTCCTTGAGGGAAGGATCATATTCTTCTAAAAAGTGCAATGACTAGTAAAATTCTATGAGGTGCTCAATTAATATTTATAATATTAAGGATATGGCACAATACCTTGTACAACTTACCAGCCATCTATCAAATCATGTTTCAAGATGGCAGAATAATAGGTCTCAAAGAAATATTGGTCACCTCATTATTGTTTTTCCCAGGTTTAGGCAATTGAGATAAGGTTACAGAGGTTAGCAATGTGATCTATAACAGGTACTCATCGCAAAGGGAAAAAAAAACTTTTTGGAGATTGTTCAAGTACACACTTATTACTGGAATAAGGTGGCAGAGTATAGCGGGCAAAAATCGGGCCTGGTATCATGTACCTGTCTTCAACTCCAGAACCACCCCAAGGGAGTTATTTAACTGCCTTGAGCTTCATATGTAAAATGGGGTGATAAAACCTACCTCAAAGGTAACCTAGCAGAGTAAATGGTGCATATGTGGTACTTAACAAATTTTATCTTCATTACTTCTCCCCTCCCTCTTGCTCGGAGTGTATGTTTTTCTGTTGTTGTTGTTAAGATTGAACCATAACACCCTTCAATAAACTTTGCTAATAGTGAGATGCTTTTGCCAAGTTGCTACTTGCCTCACATCATCTACCCTGACTTGACTAACATTCTTAATGTGTGGAAAGGGAACAAATGGCCACAAATGAAATCTCTCTCTCCCCACATGTGTACAGTGCGGTTGGTCACTGTAAGGAGTGTCTCAGTAATTTACTGACTTTATTATGAATAATTTAAAACATGCAGAAAAGTTAAAAATCAGGTACAATTATAACCCATCTAGATTTAACAGTTGTTATAATTGTCATGATAATAATGCTGAGGTTAATGAGGACAATAGCAGAATTTCTTAAGTATTAATAGATTATTTTCTGATGGCTTGAAGGTATCTAAAATCCACCAACAGAAGTCATCCAAAGGACTAATTCACTATGAACTCTTCAGTGAACCTCTCCCCATTCATAAAATGATGGTCTTTCTGATAGTGAAATATCAAGGAGCACAAAAGGTGAGCTACTCATAAGACCACCTCTTGGTTTCTTGACTTAGCTGGCCTGGGCCTGCTCTCTTCTCTCTTTTCCTCACATAACAGATGCTTCTTTTTGCCTTTTTTTACACCTTCCAGATTTTCAATGAAATAGTAGTATTGTCAGATTTAGCAAAGAAAAATACCCAGTTAAACTTGAATTTCAGATAAACGATTTGTTAAATGTAAGTATGCCTAAATATTGCATGGGACATACTTATTCTAAAAAAGTAATTCATTGTTTACCTGAAATTCAAATTTAACTGGGAATCCTGTGTTTTATCTCACAACCCTATGAAGTAGACAAGTCCAAAGAGTTTCTGAGGGGGCTGTAGATGACTTTGATATTTGGGCTCTCATGCTTCCCGGTCTGAAGACAACATGAGAAAGAGAAAGGGAGAGAAAATATTTCTGCACCACAACTAAGAAAAGAATATTACTTAGAATTGGTTTTAACTGGTTGGGAACTAGACAGAGAGTTGGAGGTATAAATTTGTGTTGGATTTGGCAAAAGTATGTAGGACTCTGGGGGAAACAGGGTGTGTGAACTTGAACAGATTGAATGAATTTAGGATTACAGTTAGAGTCTACATGTATGGTTTGTTTAATAGAGTATATTGCACCTATAGCCACATTAATGCTCTACAACAACCAACCACAAAACCTTGGAGGTAAGCGCTTACTGCTCACACGTCAGAGTAAGCTGGGGGTCTGGCTATTGCACGATCTAGGCTGGCCTCATTTGAGAGCTCTGCTGCCTGCCTCTCTCATCCTTTTCTTAGGGCCATTCCTAAGCAAGCTAGCCCAGAGGTGTCTTTCTCACAGCAACACTTTAAGTGCCACGAAAGCAAGCAGGAACAGGCAAACCTTCGAGGCCTGGTCTCAGAGTTGGCACAGTGTAATTTTTCACTTCATTCTATTACTCACAGAACCTGCTTCTATGGGTGAGGAATTGGGCTCTGCCTCTTTAGTGAGAGGAGCTGCAAAGTCACACGGCAAAAGGTGTGGATGCGGAAGAGGTAAAGAATTGGATCTCTCACTGTACTCTACTACAAGGGGTGGGGAGGACAGTTCTATGTAAATTACCAGAATGTTCCACAATTCTTCTCAAAATACCTGTCAAAAAAGTTCTTTTGAGTGAGCACATGGTGGCATTTTTTCTTGCCATAAACAAAATGTCTACAGGAAGAGCCTGAAATATTAAGGATGAAAATTTGAAGGAAAGTGGTAACATTTCAGAGAAAAGGGAGACCAACTGAAGATCCAGAACAAGTAGGTTACTATTCTGGTCTCCCTTGAAATCTAGCACCATTTTCTTCACCATCATTTGCTAAGTTTAGTCATTGGAACGAGCAAACTAGAAATCAGGTGTGGGATTGTGAGACTTGTCTGGTTGTGTGACCTTTGTAAAGTAGCGATTTCTTTGTGCATTTTGTTTCATATGTGGATCAAAAAACAAAAATTATGTTGAAAATGCTGAAGTATCAAATAAATATGAGCTATTTTTACATCAAAAATCATCTCAGAGAAACCACTCTGACCCTGGAAATCTTTACTGTGACTTCTAATTGCAAGTTCTCTTTTCTTTCGAGTCGTTTGTCAAAATCAATAGATAGTAAAAAAGAAGAGTTTGTTTCTTAGCTATTTTGTACTTATATTCTCTACTGGTAGTGGGTAGAAAGTAAACCGGCATTAGACAAATAATTGCATCAACTGGGACTCTTTCAGTTTCAAGTATGCGTTAAGCAACTTCAGGTCTCAGGAAAAAGGTCTCATTTCAAGGACTTGGATAAGGCAGCAGAGTGTGGATTCTGTTACCAATGCCTGGTGGTGAAATGGGAGGGAGGGTCCCTCCTCAGAAGAATAGGGAGTATATTAGATAAATAATACCTGCTCACCAACAGTAGCATTAAAAATAGGTAACTCTTAAAAATGAATTGTGTGCCAAACACTTAAAATTCATTTAATCCTTACAACCACCCCCATGAGGTATTACTAATGTTTTTTATTCATATTATTTTATTCATATTCATTTTTTTCAGAAAAATGAGGAACAGAGAAAATAGTAATTTTCCCAAGATCCCATGACTTCTGGGAGTGGCAGACTTGTGATTTGAACCCAAGTGTCTGGACTCTAGCCAACACTGTGTACCACAGCAAGAAACAAATAATAGGAGACTAGCTAACTGAACTACGATAGGATAGATCTATATGTGCAAAAAGCAAAGCTCTTCTAGAACATTGCTGGTGAAAAAGGCAAATTGCTAAATAGTATTAGAATGTGACTCTTTTTATGTTAAGAAAAAGCCCCACAAAAATGCAAAAATATAAAAACCCAAAACAAACCTGTAGATATGTATTGGCTATAAATACATCTATATAGAGATTCATATCAAAATATTAACAGTGGTTATCTCTGGAGAGGTGACTAGAATGCTGGGGACAAAAAAGAGTATTTCATAATCTATATATAAAATCTGAATTTTAAAATATTAAAGAAATAATCTGAGAAAAAAGAAAAGCAAAATGCCTAAATGCCAAAAATTAATATGAATAAAAATTTGTTCTAGATCATTCTTACATCTTACTCTTGCTGTTACTTGAGAATATGATGGATGAAAACTACTTGCCACAAATTTCTTTTCCCAATTGAGAGGGTAGTATGTTTTCCTAAAATGCTGTGGGTAGGGGTTTTTAGAACACGTATTAATGGCTCATATACATACGCCCCTAAGTCCTACGTGACCCTTAAATATAAACTATTTCAAGTATACTAAAACCTAGAGTATAACAAGCTCTTGTTTTCAAACAACAGCTTATAAAACACTATAAACATATTTGATGTCTCCTGTAAATCTCCTCAACCCAATCTTTCTTGGTTCCCACAGGTAACCACCAGCAAATGTATTTTTTTCTATATGTTAACTAGGCATAATCTATAGTATCATTTTGCATACTTTATATAACTGGTATCATAAAAAAACACCTTGTTCCACAACTTGCTATTCTCACTTATTTTTGAGATGTATCCATGCTGACACACATAACCCTAACTTGTTCATGTTGACTGCTGTAAATAAGTCTATCATATGAATATACGTATTACCAGTGTTGAGCAGTGGTTAGGATCCCTTTCTGCTGTTACATACAAGGCTGCCACGGACATTTTTGTAGATGTCTCCTTACGCATGTGCATTAGTTTTTTCAGCTGACATGGTAAGGGATCTTTAATATTACTAGATATTACAAAATTGATGGTTGTGCCAGTATATTTTCCCACTGCTTCATGTTCTTGACAAAACTTGCTATTTTGAACTTGTATTTTTTGCTGATTTGATGTGATAACTCCCTGTGTTTTTAACTCATATTTCCCTGATTAATGAAGAGTATTTTTTCCAGGTTATTTGGCCTTTTGGATTTCCTCTGCTAAGAAATACTTTTAGCATGCTCATATTTCTATTGAGTAGTCTTTTTATGTGTTACAGGATTTTTGTATTTTCATAAATTAAACCTTTAATATATATTGAAAATATCTTGTGGCTTATCTTTTAGCTTTTATAGTACTTAATGTACATATGTTTTAGATTTTAATGTATTTCATGTATTTAAATGTATCATATTTATCTTTTATGACTGTGCCTTTAACAATTTTTCATCTGCTGAGGTCTGAAAATATTGAATATATTCTAAGTTTTAAAATAATACTTTTAAAAGATAATCTTTAATCCAAATCAAATATATTTGATTAAGGTATGAAGTAGGGACCCAAATTAATTTTTTTCCAAGTGGATAATCAATTGTACAAATACAACTTTTCAAAAATTTGCTCCTTTTTCTACTGGTTTATAATGATATTATTTAAGTATCTATATATGAGGATCTCACCAACTCTGATTCAAGGAAAACAGCAGCAAAATTTAGCATTTAAGATGCCCTTGCCAAGTATCAGGAACTATACAAAACATTTTACATGCTTAGACCATGGGTTTTAGAGTCAGAATGTCACAGCTTAAATGTGCACTAGGGAGCCCTGATAAATGGTAGGTCTTACTATTGTTTGTTTGTTCACTGGCTGATAGAAATGTCTGCATCAGGTGAGGTACAAAAGTGTCCTGCTTTACGCAAACTACACTTTTAAAAAAAGCACTCCAAATATACAACTTGCTTTTATTTAACCGGAAAAAAAAAACCCACATTTTCCAAAGAGGCAGATATCCCAGTAGCTTTAATAGAAACAAACTTAATATCAGCTTGTTTGAACAAAGCTTTTAGAATAAGTGAGCAATTAAATTCTTAATGTAGGAAAAGAACCCCAACAAGCCCTAGATCCCAGAGTAGTTATAAGACAACAAATTAGGCATTGTTTTGCTTAACAGTTTTAGCTTTAATGTAAATATATATTATTATTTAGAATATTAGCATCTGAACTACATAATGACTGTTTTATCATTTACTTGAATTAAAATCAGGATTTATCACTTCCAAATAGTCTTTAAAGTTTTCCAATATGGACATAAACTAACCCCTATTCCTTTCTACATATCAAATGTGAAATAACTGTCACAATATATCAACATTTTCACAGATTTTTAAGGCTTCTGGCACATAAAATGTGTAATATCTGTGTGACAATGTCATAATTATATATAGAAAATATTTAAAATTATCCTTGCGCAATTTAAGTTCTAAAGATTAAAAAACCGAGTGTTCCATGTTAATAAAATATTAAAATATTATGAGCTTCCTATAAGTTTGACACTGATTTATAATTACATAAAGAATGCACAAGATAAGCCTTTCACACTAAGTGATTCATTATGGAAAATAATTTTTGAACTGAATATACTTATCTGATATCACTAGTTTTCTAACTCCTTTCAGCACAAAACAGTCTTTAATATAACTTATGTTTCCAATTAATCTATAACATCGAGGAAGCAAATGTCAGATCTATGTTTGCCTGGCTATTTATGTGTCATACAAATATGTGTTTATGAATCTTAATTTATACTTTTGTCTAAGTCACTTTTGTAGAGAATGTGTCAGTAAGTGAAGTCAGTAAAAAGTGATTATTTCTCATTTGAAAAAAGAAAGTCATTTATACCTCGTTTTAAAGCAGCATATTGCTCTTAAGGCAAAAAAAAAAAAAAAAGAAAAAATTATTATAAATTATAAATTCTGGTAATTCTTCTGGCATTAAAAGCCATAGCACAAATTCATATGCTTTAACACAAAATATATTAGTGTACATCTGAATATACATTTGCCAGCATTTTCCGTTAGTATGAAGTTGGTGTGTGAAGCGGAAATGGTGACGTGCAGTATGGCGGGCAACATTCAACGGCCATCCTGGGCATCAGGGGACATGGAATGGCTGAGTCTTGACCTTCCATTCACAGATATTGTATTTGATGGAACAGTAACCTAAGAGAAAGAAATACACTTTGCCTTCATCAATTTAAAACGGGACAGCTGTCTAATTTTCAGTTTTCAACGATTACCACATTTTAAGTTCTGCTTAATTGTAAATGCTAACATTTAGTATTTATTATTCAATAAATGACAAATAATCAATAATAAATGTTCACTCTACTATAAAATTAAAAAACGAGAGAGTTGTTATTTCCACAACAAACAAGTTAAATAATCCATTAACACATTTTAGTCTTTACAAAATTACCAAATCAACACAAAGGACAAAAGTACAAACAGACTGCAGGCCAAGCTGTTAAAGAGCATTTTTAGCTAGATTAATTCTGGCTCCCCAAAAGTGCCTTAGAGAATGTAAAAAAAATAAGGCGAATTCTACGAAGTAATGAATTTTACAGTTTTTGTATTGATGGTATATATTAACTTGAAGTTTCCCTCCCAGTGACCCCTTATTTATTTAAAACAAAACAAACAGCCTTTGGTTTTCAAAATGCTTTCATATGAAGGACTTAAAAAAAAAATCAAATCTATGACTGTTATGCCAAAATAATTACAGAATGAAAAGATTTTTTTCCCCTCCAGTAAATAAACTCTTAGGTTTCAAAATTCTATGGCAAAGTCTTCTATTTGCAAACTGTAAGTGAATAGAAACACTAAAACAAGAATTTCCTAAATAGCTTGAAAGTCTAGCTTTAGAAGAATGTAAAGAAAAATCATCTGTATCCTAAATAGTAAATATGCATAATATCTTAAAATATTAAACATAAAATATAATTAAGATATTTTAAGTTTATCTCTAGATTATAATTTGACTAGTTTCATAACTAAACACTATCATCTCACAAGAAGAGAACTAAAATACAATGGCCACAGATTCTGCCTATCAACAGAGTAAATCAGTGAAAAAGAAAATGAAATTGGCAAATGTAGCTTGGATTTGGTTTCCTTATGCTTCATATCTCCCCTTTTACTAAATGGTCATCTAAACTAATGAGTTTTCTTGACTGTCTTATGCATCTAGGATGGAATAGAGTGGTTGACACTACAACCTGACATAAAATGGCTAAGAAGACGAGTTGCCACCAGCAGAAGGGAAAACTCATCTGCATCCTGTTCAGTATTCATGTGGGATTTCTTTCCAAGTATAGCCAACAAATGACAGGTAATGACTTTTCATTGTGTAACCTTGGTCCCAAATTCTGTATGTATAGAAGAATTACTTTTGTAATTCTTGCCAAAATTGTAGTTCTCATAATTCTTTGTGAAGTAAAAGAGAAAATTTGTTTGGGTAAAATTTGTTTTAAATAAAAGAGAAAAATTGTTTAAATATACTGATGTTTAAATTCTAAATATTTAATCTACAATTAAAGGCACTCATTGTAGCACCATATATAGAATGTCCACCAGTAAGAAGCAAATACGCTATGTTATATTTATATAGTCAAATAGTATGTAGCCTTAAAAGAATAGTATAGAGATATATATGTAATCAGATGAAAAGCTTCAAAGAGATAATGGTTATGAGTGATTTGTAGAAGATTCCATTTTTTGTAAAGTAAATGTTTACATACTACAAGAGTGGTCTAGAAGGTTACACAGCAATCTATCAAGAGCAGTTACTTTTGGAGAAAAATGGCATTTTCTTTGATATTTAAAAATTTGTTTACTAAACTTTTAAACATGAGAAGACATCATTAGAATACTATTCTATAAATTCTGAGGGCAGAGATCTTATCCATTTTAATGCCACTTTTTATCCACTTTATATCAATGTTTATTTTAGTGCCTGGCACATTATAGTGCTCAATGAATATTTCTTTAATAGGATATGATAACTTTTTACAAACATTTATAAAAATATTGCTTGAATTTTTTGAACACGGAACATATTACACTTATAATAGATAATTTAAAAACTAACGTTTAAGAATCTACTGATGTGAATATCTCCTAACTAGTTGATTGTCTACCCTTGAAGTTTAAAAGAATTTTCAGAAATTTCACATAGCTTTCTTATTTCCATAAGAAACATAACTATGAAATGTACTATCATTTATTTTTACTTTAAAAACATATGGAAATAGCTGCCAACCTGAAACCCTTTGATTGTTTAAATTCAAACCAAGCAAATATGAATAAAAAGCAGACCAATTAAATAAACAAAACAAGCCAGCAAGATTCTGGGTTACTTATCCAGTTTTTCCTTTCCCTCCAGGCTTCTATGGAGCCAAAGACAAATTTTAATTCTGAGAAAACAAGTAATTTATAGTGCTAAATATCATTCACCAGTCTTTTTTCAGACCTTCTTTTTACAAACCTATATTTAATTTATAACAGTGCGATAACTTGATTTTTAGTAATTTAGGTACCATGAAGTACTTAAAGCAGCCAAAGTAGTTTTGTGTCAACATAGGCCAATGATAATGCATTAATCAGTGTTATTCTCTATAAATAATTTGCCATTTCATATATAAATCTTAACACCAATTTATAAAATATTGAGCTAGATTTATTTAATGCTTTATATGAAGACAATACTAATTTCTGTGACAACATGGGGGTTGAGTGGAGGTAACCCTTCAGAAACTTGAAAAAAACATGGCACGTTCATGACTACGTTTACATTAGAGCAATCAACTAGATAATTGTTCTAATGTGAACCAACCATTATAATGAAGGTTAATTGGTCGGGTATGAACCAGAGCCATAAAGCAAGTTGGTACCTGGAGTTAAATTGAACATTTGGGTGCCAAGATACAGACAAACACAGTGCCAACTTTCTGATGAACAATCTGAACTTACTGTCAAAAACACTGGAGATTTTATTTGGCAATGTAATTGTTGTTCTATTAAAAAAAAGTCAGAATTTAAAAGAAACTAGGAGAAATCTTCAGTACAGGACAGAAACATGGTACTTAAGCAAAGATCACAAGAAATTAAGAGCCTGCTTATGTTCATTTTTGCCACTTTTTTCAATTTTCTGAAATAGAATACATATATGGAAAAGTATATTGAACATAAATATTCAGCCCAGTGAAAGCAAACAAACATGCATATAACCCATCACCCAGGTCAAGAGAAAATACCTTCAGCCCCCTACCAATCTGGTCTTTATTTAAAATTTTGATATTTTCTTCACCATAGATTTTTGCATTAATTTGGATATTTTAAATATATTACATTAAATAACATTTATCTTGATTGCCTAGTTTTTTGATTTCCCTTTAAATTGTGTGCCTGTCCTACCTCAATAGGCTCTCAACAACCCTGTTTCTTCCGCTCTGGAGGTGACCACCATCATGATTTTTATAATTACTTCCTTGCTTTTAAAAATAACTGCCACCTGTGCATGCATCAGTAAATAGTTTTGTATGCTGTCTTTGTGTGTTTCTGTTCACATTGTTTCTGTGTTTTTGTCCATTTTATTGTGATATAATAGTCCATTCTTTGAATATACTACTATTTATTCTACTAATTAGATATTAAGGTTATATTTACTTGGAGTTATTACAAATAATACCCCATGAAAATTCTTACACATTTAAGTCCTGGTACATAAAAACACAATTTTTAGGATATGTAGCTAGATGTAAAAATCTTGGTCATGACGTGTGGATACTGTAAACTTTATTAGAGCCTATGTCCAATTTCAGTGAAATGAAATGGATTATGTATAGAATTTTCATTAAAAAAAATTTAGAAGCTGACACTATACAGACTTAGAGCTATCTATAACCTCCTACTGAAAGAGATAAAATTTTAGACTCAATAGAACCTACAATAACGAGTTTTAAACAGGATACAATTATAGGATCATTATTTAGGGCCTGCTTTCTGTGTTGATTCATATCCAACTCATTCTGGAAACAATGAGCGTTTTCTATGTGAAAGGACTGCCAACTCAGGGCCCATAACACATCAAGTATATATGCCTGCTGGCCTGTGCAATTCTGTTGGCCTAAAAGCATTTTCAATATAATGCACAGTTCTCTGCAATTGGTTCACTGAAACTGATTAATATCTTCACTGACTTAGTACAAAGGCATTGCAATCAGTTTCTGTGTGGTTACTTGGTTCTCCCATGGTCCTGATATACCAATGTATCTCAGGCTCAGTCTGTGAATGCACAGAAGGCTCAAGCTTCACTTTATTCATTTTATTCATTTTTGTATTCCCAGTATCTAGTATGATGTTTGGTATTTATGTGCTTAAAAAATGGTGGTCAAATTTATTGAATTGAGAAACCAGTAGTGAGTGGTTTAAAACTCATCCTTAATTTATAAGATCAGAAATAGAAAAATTTTCATAAGTGAGAATGTTCAATTCATTAACAAGGGCATATATCACGCCCCCAAAATATAAATTTGCCATGACCTGTGAAATACCAATTTCAATATTTAAAGCTAATCCAAATTTTTATGCAGCCTGGCACCTAAATGCAGACTTTACAAATAATCTACAAAATTCAAACCTAATCCCCTGAATTTTTCCTTCCTGTTTCCTCCACTTTTGACAGCACCCAATATTTTGCCTTGTCTCTGTGTTTGCCCAGATGGGAGTGCCAAGTCCTCTGGGACGGAATGGCTGGCATTCATGGCTCCACACAAACACACTAAGAAAACTGGCTCGAGCAGTCAAGTCCAGCCAATGTTGATGTGGTTGAAAGGCCCGGAAAGCCTTTCCCCATTTTTTTCTGTCTTTGTAGCATTCCTGGTTCCTTTGCAGGTTTAATTTCTGTTAATTCAATGTTTTTGCTCAACAAGTCTCTTACTCTTCTCTAAACAGCTTCTAAAATGATCAGAGAAAGAATTCACAAAATCAACTGCCTGGGGCGTCAGAAGTATAGTAAGTACTTTTCTTGTCTTGGATGTTGAGGTGCTTCTAACCAGGACCACCAAGGGGAGAAAAGGACAGAGGTTTAGGGAGATGACTGCCTCTAGGGAGTCTAAGTGATGATGCCTTGCTCAAAGCTTCAGCACGTCCTCTCTCAGTGGATGAAGGGGACACGCAGGAAATTTGCCTACAAAGAAGTATACTTCCTCTCCTGATGCTCTCCCACACACCTTAGTAAGGAGGTGCTAGAAAACTTTGGCAGGATATTACTAAGACTTGAATCTCTGCATTAGCTCTTATCTAAATTCTCTAGATTTTCATTTCTTTTTTCTTTTTTTTTTAAACTTATAAAACTCTCGCCCAAACCCCACATACAGTAGTAATTTTAATCACTGCAGAAGCTATGACTGAAAACCTGCAGGTTCCTATCACCTAATCCACCTTATCTGGAATAGGGAGGTACTTTCAAAAGAATCTTTCTTGCTGTGTTACATAATTTCTTAAAATAAGAGTCCAGGGCACTTTCTCTATATATTTATGTAAGAATGAACAAAATCTGTTTTCTACACCTGCCTATGTTGTGGAAAATACACTTGACATATTTTTAAGTATGTGTAAGATCCTGGACTCTTTCAGCTTACACTTCAAAAATGACCCCTGACACAAAAGAGTAACTTTTGGATCCCTATTCAGATTTAAATGCTAGAAAAAAAATTTCCCTAAGTATTAGTTTGACAATGTTGAAAATAAACCCAATGTCACCATCTGATAAAGAAAACTTACCCTTTTCAACTTGGCGGCAGCCTCTCCAGAACGGATTGCAGTCAGCAAACTCTGTCGGATCTGTTCTGGGTCAGAGCTTTGGAATGTTAAAGAACTTTGTCTCTTAAGGGTAAATGATGGGCAGCCAGTTGGAGTCGGTATTTGGGAATTCTGTTCATTATATGCAGAATTACTTTCCTACAAGAATAAATGCAAAACATTTATATGAATACCATGAGAAGAATAGGCCATTTTTGCAAAAAAAAAAAAAAATTCATCATCAATAGTTCTTTAAGCATCACCATTTGCCATGCTGGTGCTTTAAACACAGGTCTGTTACCTTACCCACTGAATTATCTCTAATTAAGTTGGAAGATGAAGGCATTATCGTCTTTCTTTTCTCTTGAACTCAGGAGGCTAAAGAAGAAAAGCGGTACCTCACTTTGTTTCGTAAGTACAACGGTAATTTTACTGTGCTTGAGTCAAAAAGTGCTGGTTTTGCCAATACATGGAGTTGGCTGGAAAAGCCAAATTAACAAAAAAATTTTCATGAACCAAATAACCCATTTTATGGTTCCAACATATTAGGCTGTGAAATTACTATTTTTAAATGTGCAAAACAGTCAAATACTGGCAATTTCATAATGGTTGAGTATAATATATCTTATAATATAGGAATAATAATTACTATGCTACAGTTAATAGCTTATGTTGTGTTTCTGGAAGCCACAGGGACTAACTGCTGACCACGTTTTATTTCTTCCATGAGACTAAAAATAAAAATTAGGAACTTCCAAATTGAAGAATCAAAGGTTTAATTAAACTCTTAGGAAGAAATACTTAGTAAATGGTTTAACTGGTGTATGTTACCAAGTAATCTTAAGAAACGTCTTTTTCAAACTGCCAAATAAATATCTTTACAAAAAATGAGCTAAATAGGGCTCAGGCAATGACTCAAAAACTGTATTATCTAAATCAAGCTTCCGTTGTTTAGGAATGGTATTTCATTCCGAGAAAAAACACAGGCTTTGTTCCCAAGAATTAATCTCTATATCATATATCTCATCCTGATGCTATATCAAAGTAATAGACATAAATGTAAAATACATGAAGAAATATTCTTCAAGATAAATATTGCTTTAGAATTATGGAAAAATCTTTACTTGGCAATATGGTTAATGTTCTCTTACTCTAGGATGTTTGAAAAAATAGTATTAAACACTTTTGGAACTGTCACATAAATATGAAAGTATTCTTTAAACACTATCAGAGTAAAAGTACACAAAGTATTTCTTAAAACTGCATGAGGATTATGATTCATGTTGTGAATTTCATCCTCTCCTTTGACTGTATTACCTGAACCTAGCAAAATGCAACATTCAGTTGACCAAACACTGAGTTACAAAGTGGCTAGATGATATTTTGGTCAGCATACCTATCACAATTGGAAACGTTGACACTGAATTGACAAAATGGGGAATTAAGAAAATTACACTTTAAAACTTTTTCAATTTAAAGTATTTATACTTAAAAATGTTTGATAAGCTGAGGTTGAATGTATATGATAGAAAATGCATAACTGAGAGATATTCGATTATTTTATCTAGTCTCTGATACTATTTATGTTTCTATATAATTAAAACTATTTATTTTGCTATTCTATAGTACTGGAAAATTGGCAAAGAAAATAAAGTAAGCCAGAGCATCCAGAAAAGTTAAAAACAAATTAAGATAAGAAAACACAGGAAAATAGAACCATAGACTAGTACATCATACAAATATATGAGCAAAGAAATTTTAAAACATTTGGCAATGGCACAATATATAATGATGACCTTAGAGTAATACCCAAACAAGTTATAATAATTTTCAGAGTAAATAATCAGATCCTATGTATTACCACTCTTTTCCCTATAATAGCTTGACAATAAGATTAATATGGATTCAGAGGTGAGTAGCACACACACATACCAACATGCTTGTTAACCCCCATTTTAACCATGTTGTTAAATCTGAATCCTTATTTTTAAAAAGGTAACATTTACCTTATCAATCACACCAGGTTGTGGAATGTCCACAAACTTATTTACCAAATGAGTCTTCCCTTCCTCTGTGTTGGCTGGAGGTTGGGCAGATGCACCATCACTGGACGATTCGGTATGTGCTTTACTGAAAGACTGTGACCTTTTCACTACAGCAAGGGCAAACGGCGAAGGAGCAGAGCTGGAGTATGGTCGTGGGGCACCAAAAGCTTTCAAAGTCTTCAGATTTAGTGCTGCTACCTGACTAGAGGGAAGAGTAGCAGGTTTTGGAGCTGTGGGAGGAGGAGAGGTTACAGCAGGCTTCTGACTGATGATGTCATCATCAGTTTTTTTAACATGGGGCTGTGGAACAGAGTGAGTTGTTTTACTTAAGGGAGAAAGAGTGTGCTCTGAAGGAGGCAGCATATCACTTTCTGCCTCTTTCTTTGTTTGTTCTTTTGGTGTAGGATTAGGGGCAGCATGGACACTTTTGGCAGCTGCAGATGTCACATAGTGACCTGATACTCTCTTCTGCATCTGCAAGAAAAAAGAACTTGGTTTGGCCTGGGGATTTGAAACCCGAGATTTAAATTTTGACTCCAAAATATTGTTTATATCTTCCAAATTTGGCACAAAAGGAGCTGTGCCAGTGTGTCTCATCACTTTGGGAGTAGGTATCAGAGGATTAACTGTGGCACTATCAGGTGAGCTCACAGCACTGTGTACCTGCTGCTCGGTTCTCATGTTAGGTTTAGGTTTAAGGTCTGGTGGTAGCTCCTTTGGACCTTCAGAAATAACAGGATCTTCTGTTTGGATGGCAGTTTCTTTTGCATTCTCATGAGTGTGCTTTCCTAAAGTATGTATCTCCTGATCATTTTTATACCCTATGGTTTCTGATTCACAGTCTTTCAATATTTCCAAGGATTTGGGAGGCACTATTTTATATGTAGTCATTCCAATTTTGGGTATATACTCTCTTGTAATTTCATTTGAAGGTTTTGGCTTAGGATTGTAGTCCTGTCTGTAAAATGGATAATTCTTCAGGTAAGGAACAGCTGAATTTTTGTCAATCCCATCTACAGGAGGCAAAAGATCTTCGTTACCATGTGCACAAATTGGATCTTTTACGGTGAGTTGATCTTCTGAATGTATAATTAGGGTGCCCTGACTCCTGAATTCCCTTGAGGTATCCACAGAATCTTGTGGACTTAAGGATGAGTGTTGAGTTGATTTGTTATTATTTGAAGTTTGTACACTTTCATCAACTTTGAGGTCAGATAAATTATGATCTTGGTGATTCCTGTAAACACTGTTACAGGAAGGGGTTGTCTGAATTGCTGCATCTTGCATTTTTGTCTTTTCTGCACTGGGTTGATTCAATTTTTGAAGTGGTACTGATGAAGCTGGTAGATGGTTTTCCTTATAACTTATAATGGTATCAGTTTCACATGCCTGAGAGTTTGATAGTCTGTCAACTTCCATGTCCATGCTGTTACTTTTGGTAACACCTCCTACATTAATTTCTGTCTTCCTCACTCCATTTTTCATATTATCTTCTGTATTCTTTGGAAAGACAATCATTTCATTTTGAACTATTGAGAGAAAAAACATCAAGTTAAGTGTAGGAAAAAAGTAGAAAATCTCAAGTTTTCAATGCCAACCTCCCCCAATCTGAAATAGGTTGAATTCTACAGATACTTTTCAACTCACTAACTATACAAAGGCAGGTAGTGGCATACAACATGCCAATTCACCCCTCTGAGCCTTAGTTTGCTCAGATGTAAATAGGTGAAAATATGCACTTGATATTATATATGCCATTCATATAGCATGTTCATTAGGATAGGGTACTGACCAGAGCAAGCGCTCCATAGAAGCTGTGTTTCTTCTTAGATGTGAAAACTTCATGTTTGCATTATTAATAATGACAAAGGAAAGAAACTGACCCAAAAAACCCTATTTTTTTTCTTTTTTTTTAAAGCACTCCATAGAAGCTGTGTCTCTTCTTAGACGTGAAAACTTCATATTTTCAGTCATTGTTAATAATGACAAAGGAAAGAAATTGACCAAAGAAAAAACCCCTATTTTTTTTCCATTTTGACTCTGTCTTTTATAGCCCTAGTATATTTATATTTCATTGAATATAACATTAAAAGGGAAACAATCCCAGCAAAGGTTGTCAGTTTTCATTAAGGCATGTAACAGAAAACATTACCTTTAAGATTTAAAGTAAAGTAAAAACAGAATCTAAGTTGATTGTTTTGTTAATTAAGTGTCCTTGCTAAAGACTTTTAGAGAACTCTCCTTTTAGTCATAACATGAGTGATTTCAACTACACAGAAACAGTCATGTTGGTTTTGATTTTTCTCTGTGGGAAAAAGGTATCCTTATTCTAGAGTCAGAGTAGAGAAAGCAACCTCCCCATCCTCCCCTGTACTACTTTTCCTCTTGATTCTAACTCAGACTTCCTGAAAATGAAAATCCCTTGTCAGCATCTAGGTTGACAAAGCAACAGCTTCCAGTCAACAACATGATGGCAAAGCACTGGAATGAGTCACCTGGAAGGAAACACAGGCTTATCAGTCTGCAACATGTGCCTAGTAGTGAACTAATCATTTATGTGCTGTGCTCCTCTATTTAAATGCCCTGAAGAATCATGCCTCCTACATGACTACTACCATTATCTTCAAAACCTTTGTGGCCTTCCTTTTCAGATATGGTAGTAGTCTGCACAGCAAAAGAGAAATGTGGACCTTGGGTGTCAAACCATGAAAGGACGTCAAGTATTTCTCTGTAGTTTTATCATCAACCACTATTACCTATAAGAAGATGAGATCAATGCACTGCCTAAAATGTAATGAGCTATGTAATATAGTTCCTCTGTTAAAAAAGAAAAAAATCCCAAAAATTCATATTGTCAGGGAAATTTATATACAAACAGTTTTTAAAATTATCTTCACACTTTTAAACTCTGCCTAATTGCACAAATTTTTGGTCATGGCAGTTAATATTCTATATTATGTTGCAAGATTCATTAAATATAAAATTTAAAAATGGAATTCATTTTTATTCTTTCCCGATTATCCGAATACGTATCATCTACTTTGGTGACTTGTCAATGACCAATAATTTTTTGATTTATAAAATTTATTAAGTGTCCTTAATTTATAAAATTAAGGACACTTCTGATTAGGAACATAGAAGAGGCACACTCTGCCTCTTCTCGTAATTTACTTGGTTCATAAGTACTGTTTAATATTTATATGAAAAGCACTACTCTGAACCCTGTTATGAGCATAAAAGAATTTAATTAATGGTCCCTGGCAGGAAAAAATGATTCTAAATGTATTTCCTTTTCTCTTGCTTATTTCTCATTCTTCGCTGAATATAGGTATTTCCCAGTTTACACAATAGAAACATTTCCCAAAAGAAAGCGTATCAATGTAAAAATATATTTTAAAATAAATCCCCTATCACAAGCCCTAATTTATTGGTTTTAGAACTCTACATTTCTTTTTTTCATATTTTTGGTGGGTTACACCTACTTTACCATTGTTTAACTCTGAATTTCTCATTAACATTTCACAATTATTCCCAATGATTGTCAGGCCTGGAAACTTAGAATCCATCCTCATAACATACCTGACAATGATACATATCTGACAAGTGTCTATGAATGGCTAGGCCACTTTCCAAGGATGGCCAGTAGAGGGAGAAGGTAGCTTTTATACCACCCCACCCCCCCTACTCAAAACTGACACTGACATGTGCCACCTTATGAAAGGATGACTTAGATTAAGTGTAGGTGATTTGGATTTAGATTAGTGATTTAGATAAGGGTAGATAAAAAAGAAAACAGAATAAAACTAATTTAAGAATAGAAAAAAAAAGAAAGAAGAATAGAAATTATTTATTTTAAAAAACTGGAGTTGACAAAGGTCATTGCAATCCATGTACAAATCAAAATAAATGTTACATAAATGTACTTGTGACTCTAGCACTAACCTGATATCAAAATCTTAGAAAAATATGACTCAATGTGACTATCATTTTAAAGAGAAGGAAGCAGCTTTTAAATCATGATTTCTATGATGCTACTGCCATCATAGTACATGCTGTGAAAAACTGAATCAAGAGGAAAAGAATGGGGAAATTACTTTTAGACCTTCTGAGTATGGTATCTCACAATGGTATTGGATGTGTGGGAAAATGAATCAGAGGCGTACATAGTTAACAAACACATACAATTTTATATCACACATATAAAATTGTATGTATATGACATTGGGATTATTCATGTCTTATCCAAATATGAATATTATATTCCTATGTTTTTTGGAATCTTAACCTAGTTTTTTATATTAGCATGGTAGATTGGACTATGAATTCATAGGCCATTTTCTTCTTATCCCCTTTAAAATACCACTGTGTATTCCTTGAATTTTCTATTTGTGTAGGATTGTTTTTCTGAAATTCCATCCTAAGTGTACATTTTAAGAGTATCTCAGTATTCAGCTAGGTGCTATGAGGAATTCAAACAAAGTATTAAAATTTCTCTGATCCAAGACTGTCCAATTCAGTTGAGGAGTCAGGAATATAGAATTATATGGCTTCTAATAATCAGTAAAAAAATAAATGAAATGTTAGGCTTTGAATAGAAATTGAATAGGTAAAGCAGATGGAAAATTGTTTTTCATGCAAAGACAACATGAATATAGGTCTAATGGTACAACTGAATGAATTATGTCATGAGAAAAAGAAGAAACTATCTTGATTTGGGGATAGGAATTGGGAAATAGTGGTGAATAAGGTTATATATAGAGAATGAAGTAAAACAGGCTAGGACTAGGGAGTTAGACAGAAAAAAAGAGAAATACACCATGAATAGATAAATGGAAAATGTATCTTTAAGATCCAAAATCTAAATTAGATAATCTCTAAGACATAACAACAAAAAAAGTAGTACATATGGTAGAGCACACTTCAGAGCAATATTGACTGAGTTTAAATCCTAGATCCAACAGTTACTAGTTGTGGGACCTTTAATATTTCTGCAGTGCAATCATCTGTAAATTGGGACTAAAAATAATAGTGCCCATAATACTCATAAATGAGATAGGGATTAAATATGAGTCAATATATGAGATTAAATGAGTTAATACATTTTAAAGTGTTAAGAATAGTACTTGGCACATAATAGTATTATTAAAGCGTTGGCTATTAGTATTTATATAACTCACCATTCTCTTGGTTTGGGCCCAAAGACTTTGAGCTTCTTATACTATCAACTACCAACTCTTCATTGCTTGTATCATATACTATGCTGTGTGGTCCTCTGAAAGATATGATATTGAATGTTATATGTTGATGCTATTCAAACACACACACACACACACACACACACAATAAGAAAACAGGCAATAATTTCCAAAGACAGATGGACTAAAATAATCATCTTTTTCTGCCAAATACTGGAAATTTAATAGCAAGGAAAAAATACAACTGAGAAGAAATGCTGCTATGAAACATTAGCTTTCATGTGGTGGTCCCATTACAAAGAAAAATGTAAGAAGCTTGGTAAAATGGACACCTTTCCAAAAGTGTCATTATTTTGTTATTACCAGTTATTTGTCTTTTAAAGAAAAAGGAAATAAAATGAAACATTTTAGTTTTGCATCTGGCAAGGTCAATTGTATACATCAGAATGTGGATTGACCTCACTGATTTTTTTCATGGTGATAGAACAGTTTAATTTGGAGACAATCCCATGCAAATTATAGTAAACCTCTGATGAAGATAGTTTATTTTGCTTGGTTGATTTCATCTTTATTCATGGTGTTGCATTTCAAACATAATATAAATGGATTAGACTATAGCTTTCCATTCCTAGTATCAAGTGGAAAGTTGACCATATCATAAAGTTGACTGCAAATACTGGTGACTTAACATCACACTTTTTAATATATGGAACTGTTTTCATATACCAGTCAGTGAAAATCCCTCAGGAGTATTTGGTGAAAATTGAAAATTGAATTTAGGTCACATAGGTAATAGGCAAAACATACACGCACAAACTTTAATTTTTGAGTCATACAAATTAACTACATGTTATGGTTTATCTGACACAGGGATAGAACTGTTGAATCTGATTTTCTTTGAACATAATTATGTGAAATTAGATACTTTATTAATAAACATTTTTATCATGATGGTAAAAAGGATGGAGTATAAACCAAAGGGCCGACTATATTTGTGTTTAAAACATCAGATCTATATTTCAGAAGACTAGTATTAATTAAACAAACCGCTACCAACACCTCTGGCACACAGACTACTTACTGTCCATCTGTGCTTCTAGTTTCGTGTTTTTCTTCCTTGGAGTTTTGTGAGGACTTTCCACTCTCATTGCCAAGGGCTGAGCCAGGATCATTTTTCAGTGCATTTATTATGTCAGTAGATACAAAAGGGATATCTTGTGAGTTCAGAGAAATATTTCCAGTCTCATCTTTAGGCACTTCACTGAGTTCTTCCTTTTCATCTATCTCTTCAAGGCTATAATCAGAGTTTATTCTAGCTACAAAGAAATGCAGATATAACCCTAAATATTAATTTGCCTCATTTATCATATGCAATCTTGGCAAGGAATAAATTTTAAAAATAATAATTAGCTTGACTGTTTTAAATAAACTTTCGAAAGACGTTTTGTAAGTCTACAACATTTTACTAGTTAAGTTATTAAAGCTTAAAATTTCACTAGGATTTTCTGAATACCTGATAGGTTTTTCCTAGGGATCATCAAAATAGCAAAATTGCCTGACTAATACTATTCTTTGTTAAAAGAGAATTATATTAAATTAAATCTACTCTAGTGCACTACTTTTTCTTCTTATTCATTCATTCAAAAAAATGCTCACTGTGTCAAACACTATTGCAGTTGCTGCCAGGGTTGTGTGTTTTTTCATCTTTTGAAAATGAGGTACAATTTAAACTCAGTAAAATTCAGCATTTTTGGAACATAGTTCTTTGAGTTTTGACAGACATATATAGACGTGTAACCACTATCACAATCAAGATATAGAAGAATTCCGTCAACCCCCTAAATTCCTCCATGCTTTTTGTTAATTAACCCCTGCTGCTAACCCTAACCTCTGGCAACCATTATCCCTATAGTTTTGCCTGTGCAAGAATCTCATGTGAATGAAATCATACAACCTCTAGCCATTTGAGAGTCTACTTTCTTCATTTAACATAATACATTCAAGATTAAGTCATGTTGTTGCATGGATCAGTTTTTCACTGCTTTTTATGGCTAGATAGTAGTATTTCAACATATGGAAAAATCAGTTTGTTTACCCATTCCTCAGTTTAGGGAGATTTGTATTGTTTCCCAATTTTGGCAATTATGAATAAAAACTCTACGATAATGATAACTCACAGGCACATTTTTGTGTGTGCAAGGGCTTTCATTTTGCTTGAGAAAACACCTGGGAGTGGGACTACTGGGTCATATAGAAAATGAATGTTTAAATTTAAAAAAAAAAAAAACACAAAGTGTCAAACCGCTTTCCAAAGTGGCCATACAATTTTGCATTCCCACAAGCCATGTGTGATAGTATACTAATTTTAAACAACTGCTTTGAGGTGATAAAGACTCTTTCTGAGTCAATGAAAAATTGGGTAAAATTTTGATCAAATTCAAGTATTACCTAAAGTTAAAGCTTTGTCGTCCTACAAGAAAATAATTCCAATAATTTTAAAATAAAAATACTGAAAATACTACTATATAAAATAAGCCATGCATAGATAAGAAAGGAGTTCAATAAAGAATATATCTGTAAATGTTCTTTTATATATTATATATAGTTATACATTGAAAATAAGATCAGTTTCCCCAAAAAAGTAGAAAGCCAAATAAAAGAGAAGGTGAAATTCTTCGGAACCACTGATTTTATTAATCTAACACTTTGTCATAGTCATCTATATGGTTAGGGAAAATAGCAAACTCCAAACCTGAGTAAAATTTCAAGTGAAAAGGAGAAACTCCTATTTCTTTATGAAACATTTTTACACAAGGGTTCAAATCAGTAACCAGATCATTATTTGACAACATCTTAATCTGCATGACATAAAGCACCAGCCAGGAAAGGCGACCACCTACACGTCAGTGATGCTACAGCTGCCTCAGGTGTTCCAGGGCACTCAGAGAAAGAGGTTTCC
The DNA here is from genome assembly GCA_023783475.1 of Daubentonia madagascariensis. Taxonomy (NCBI): domain Eukaryota; kingdom Metazoa; phylum Chordata; class Mammalia; order Primates; family Daubentoniidae; genus Daubentonia; species Daubentonia madagascariensis. Next base: position 42,146,117 of record JAKFHU010002088.1, on the reverse strand, counting down.
TCTGTCAGTTTGGGGGCAGTGCACTCTTCATGACTGAGGAGCCCAGGACCAAGGCAGGCTGCTGTCAAAGAAGTAGAATCTGTGGAAATGACATTTAAACAACAGAGTTGAGGCAAGAAGAGACCAAGAAGCACTTTGGAAGAAATCGGATTTGTTAGCTCACAATTATCCATGTGTTAAAGAAGAGGAGGTAATACAGGAAAAAGAAGGGAAACAGATATCAAGCAAAGTTTGAATAGCATGCACACCTTTTCCTAATACTTCAGAATCTTCTAATTTCACTACACACTTGTAGTTGTTAACATTATTCAATAAATTTCCTTTGTGGCACAAAATGGTATCATTGATATTATTATGTGTAAGAGCTGAGAAAAATCATTACTAGCTATCTTATCTAGTAGTAATATTTTAAGTCACAGAGGAGTGAAGAATTCTTATACATATAAGATATGTTAAAATTCCAAATCCTGAAATATCACTTAAAGAGGAAAGATTCAAAGAGTGTTTGAGTGCTCAATATTTCCTGTATTTGTGAATATTAATTATAAAAATTAAGTAGAGTTATATTAGGCAATCTTCATACTTATCAAGTTATCCCATGCTAAAGTACTAGCATAATCATATTCTATTTTGGTATGATATTACTAGTGTATCACATTCATTTATGTTTAACATTAACTCTAAAGATTAAGAAATTTTATCATACTTATAACAACTACTAAATAGCTATTGAAAACATTGGCAACAGTATTAGATTGAATTATTTTTACTGGAATTTCATTTGTTTGGGGAGAATCCACAATGAGAGCCAGATACTGCAATAGATAATATTTTCATGGTAACAAATTTTTATCATTAAGGGAAGGATAGTTTGTATATTGAATTCATACCTGGAACAGTCGCATAAAGAAATTGTGCTTACACCTTCATGTAAGTTTTCTTTTGCACACACCAAGAAACATTCCTAACTATGATGTGTCATTACACTTGGGAAGGAGGTTAATAAATGTTAACCTGACATTGCATAAGGAGAAACAGTAGTCCAAATAGGGAAAGTACTCAAGATATAATTCCAGAACTGAAATTTTTATCTCTGCCAGTTTTATACTCTAATCCTGGTAGGGAGGGAGGAGAGAATTCACTTCATGATATAAAATTTGGGAAAAGAGGCTAAACAATTTGCATCTTTTTTGTACACAGAGCATTACAACTAGATTCATTTCTCAATTGTCAGGAAGGTTCTTTTTCAGTAATTACATAATGTGGAGTAAAGGTGTCATACCTGGGCTGGATAGCTCCTCAGGAGAATTTGCTTCTGAAACGCTGTCTGGAGGAATTCCATCTACTGACTGTAAGACTAAAACAGAGAAGCAACATAACTTGTAAAGTCACACTGACAAATGAAACAATTCCTTAACAGTTTAACTTATTTTTATATAGTTCAGAAAGAAATGAGCCCTAACCTTGCTAGAAGCCATTTTATATAATACTATCCAGCTGTGAAACAACTTAAATCCACTTAGATTCCCTTTCCTACATGTAGTGAATCCTGAAATGGCAGGATCTTTATGAATAAATTCATGAATTATACCATGCTTATTTTATGATAATGGAGCTATACAGTTTTGTCATTTTGTTATGCTGCAGATTTTTAAAAGGCAGCTAAGTGAGACTAAGGAATTAGTTTAAAAGCCTAGGTATTATTATTATTACAAAATTAAAAAGATATAACTTATAACCTATATCATTTCTACTGTCTGTATTAAACAAAAACACAACACAAATTTATTAATGGGAAAAGTAACGTTACCAGTCACACGACTATTTTCATCACTTTGATGCAGGGGTATTTTGGAGGGTGGGGAAGGTGCTTTTCGCTTTGTCCTTCTCAAAGATGAATTCCCTCCAGATGTGCTCCTGAGCTGCAGTGAGCCTGTTCTCACTATGCCTGCTCCACAGGGACTCTATGGAAAATAAAATGACCAAACACAATCCTATACCTAGAAATTAATAGCAAACTTTAGGAAGACACTGAACTGTATATCAAACACATCACATAACAAAATGGAACATAATAGTCATTCATTAAAAACATTTATGGAGCATCTGCCACATGCTGGGTTATGGGATGGATATTTAAAGAAAAATAATATGGCCCCTCTCAAGAAACAGGCTAGGATGGGAGACTGACATGCAAACAACTAGCTGTAATGTAGAGAACACGTAAGTAATACAGTTAAAAACTAACTTTTAAAGAAAAATCTGGAGAAATTATTGGATATAAAGTACAGGATGAAAAAGGGAAGATTATTTGCACCTTAACAGCTGGCTTGATTAATCTATCTCTTTTCAGTACCAGTGTATCAATGGAAAACATTGCAAAAATCTATATGTCTACCTCCCCGAGGCGAGGTCCTTTGAGGTCACCGACCACAAACAGCTACTGCTCACGCTCGTAGCACGTGACTGTCAGCAGACCCTAAGACAATCCTGCCTCAGCTGGACAGTGCCTCCTGGCCAATTGTCACATCATCTTTGCTCTTTCTCTTTACAATAAAACTACTTAAAACTACTTAAAACTGTTGTTCACAGTTTGTGTCTCCAATTCCTTTTCCCCACTTGAACTCTTCCAGTTAGATTTTTCTCAGCCCTTGATCTGTTAAAACTATTCTTATCAACATCACCAATGATTTTGACCATGAATAAATCAGTGGTCACTTCTCAGAACTCATTTATTTGACCTGTTAGCAACATTAAACACAGTTGACCACCCTCCTAAAATGCTTTTTCTTCCAGAATATCACATTCTTTACTCTCCACAGATCGGTATTCTCCAGCTACTGTTTTCTACGTCCGCTCCTCTTTGTCTCTTGATAAACATTGCCCTGGCTCAGTCCTTAGACATACTCTATTTACTCTCTCTGCTCATCTCTTGGTGATCTCATCTATTCTCTTGTTTTTAAGCATTATTTATATGCTGATGAATTCCAAACTTACATCTCTATTCTGGACTCTGTTCTGATCTCCCCTTAATGCCTAAGGCCACTTCAATTTAGCATGTCTAAAACTGAGATCCTAATAATCCCTCTTTTCCACCCCCTCCAAAATCCTGTTCTTCTCACAGTCATCCCTATCTCAGTAAAGAGGTCACCTTTCCATGTGCCCCCATCTTCTCTCTCACACCCCACAATGAATCCATCCTTTTGGGGTCTCCCTTAAGAGACATCCAGCATCCAGCATGACTGCTACTACATAGTTTGAATCATCATCAAGAAGCTTCTAATTGGACTCTCTGCTTCCACATTGCTTCCCTATGATCCTTTTTCAACATAGCAGCAAACGGATCCTGTTAAAATGCAAGTCAAATTAGGTCACGTTGGTTAAAACCCCCTTATAAGGCCATCGATTACCTGGCCCCTAGAGCTCTCTGACTGCCTCCTTCTTTGAGCATGGAGTGGCTCACTCTGCATCAGCCACATTGGCCTTTTTGTTGCTCCTCAAAAGTACCAGGAGAGCTCCCACCTTAGGGCAGTCATCCTTGCTGTTTCCTGTGCCTGGAATGCTCCTTCTTTTGATAACTCCATGTCTTACTCCCTGATTTTCTTCAGGTCATTTCTCAAATGCCACCTTTTCAATGAACTTGTCCCTGACTCCCCACACTTCCTATCTGCCTTCCCAGCTTCATTTTTTATGATCAGCATTTAATAGCTCCCTACCATACTATATAATTGACTTATTTACCTTGCTTATTTTCTGCCCCACTAGGGTTGACTATAAGGGCAGGGATGTTTTCCCCTTCCTATTTTGCTCACTGCTGTATCTCCAGAACAATGTTTGGCTCCCAGAAGTTTCTCAATACATATTTGTTGAGTGAATTAAAAAAAATGAGTGATATACTACCCTTATATATACTGATGATAGTGGGGGTGAGAGTCCTATTGGAACTAGTCACAGTAATGATTAACCTTAAAATTCAACAGTGCCCAGTGTTCAGGAACCTGTGCTTAGTCCACTGCATAAACATTCAGTGTGTGTCTAAAAATCTCCACCTTTAAGTCAACCCAGGTTGCCTCATCATATCTTAAAGGACTTTAATAAAAGTTAAATATTTAACACGTTTGTCAAATCTGAGCAATGAATGGATGTGTATTATGGTACATAAATCTGAAACATTTCATAAGCAAATGTAATGTGAAGAATTAAAATTAAAGAACTGTTTATAAATGTCCTCAGCTTTTACCAAGAAGATACATTTGCTTTGGTAAAATTATGACATTTTTAAAAACAGGTTGAGATTAAACTATTTTTAAATCTAAAGGGTTTAAAAAATGAGAAAACAGAGGTTTCTATTTACTAGGGGAAACTGCTTTGGTTAATTATTAGAGATAGTCAATTATTTACTTTAGTTAGCGTCACTGAAAAGTTTGCCTGCCATTAATGAAAACTGCACCTCTAACAGGAATGAACATCACCAAATTTTATGGTCTGTGAAAAGGGAAATACTGTAAGGAGAAACAGAATACGCTAATGAAAGCGGCAAGGTCAGGTTGAAAACCATGCCAGATAGTTAATCCCCTAGAATTCACACCCAGGTCAGAATTCACTGATTCAAAATGGAACTAAATTTAGCTGAAGAAAATAGAATTACATGGCATTCAATAGATTTACTGAGTACTAGCTCTGTACTAGTTATTAGATCACTTAATAATAGTTGAATTATAAGATATGGGTCATTGAAATCAATGTATCCTGGATAAGAGTTAAATGAAAAAATAAAAATTGAATTAAGGGATAGAAACAATATAGCCTAACTTCAATGATGTTAAATGTTTCTAATAGAAGGTTTTGGGTTATTCCTCCCCCTGCCCTTTTTTTTTTTTTTTTTTCTTTTTACAGACTCACTTAAAACATAGGTTTTGGGTTATTTCTAATATGATTTTCAAATGTGGGGAATGCTGGGGTTAGTGGAGAGAATGTAAGCAATACCTTGAAATTGTCTTAAAATTTTTTTTCCTGCATTTCCCCCATCATGGAATCATTTTTTTTTTCTTAAGGGACAGACTCACATGATACTTCTCCAACCTGGACATTCCCAGTTAATACTATGAAACAGTATAAAATATCTTAGAATTGACATTAGGTTTACCCAAATTTACTATGAATTATGTCCCAATAACCGAACTTTCCATATATCTGAGGGTCAAATTTTAACTCTTAACTCTTGATGGAAGAATTTAAAAATAATTTTATAGCTTAAACAAACAAGTCGACTTTCTTAAATGTCAATATTATTATACTATAATGTATGTAACATAGAAATATGAGGTATTGTACTGAATTTGCAAAATAGGCAAAGCTGTCAAGGTAAGTTTTTTATCACAATAAAATCAATTTTATGGTTGATTTGATCATAAATTTAGCACAATCTCACATGAGATACAAACAATACATATATTGATGAGGAAAAAAAAAGAAAAATCACTGTCAATCCCAACAAATATAGGTTACTCATAGAAGTTTCGGTGTCCACTCTTACATGTGTATCTTTTACACCTGTATATACACATGCTTGTGTGCATGCGTGCACACACACATACTTTGACTTATTTTGGATGAAAGTACACAAGTCAATCTCTTTGTTATTATGGTTTTTTAAAAAATAAAATGCTATCTTTTGGTGGAACAGGACAAGTTTATTTCTGATATCCCAAAACTCCCTCTTTGGGTGGCACGTCCTCCCCACTCTTGAAAATCTAGGGCTTATATATTCTATTTTCTTATTCTCTATATAAACTTGTTTTAAGATTCTTCATTGATAGCATGGATAGCATTGACAGCAATCTGTACTTTCATTTCATCAACTCTAAAACTTTGAGATAGCATATAACCAAGTCTTATCAGTGGTAATTCTTTGCTTATAACATTTTTTAAAAGCCCAAAGATGGGAGCCTAGCTCAGAAGTAATCCTGGATGAAAAAAAGACAGGCTGAACTAGGAGAAAGCATAGCCCAGGATCAAGTTTAAAAGACAGGGAACAGTGGTAACCATGCTTCTCTGTGATCATAGCGAGGATAGAGAGGTGTTTCTAGGGACAGGGTAGGAGAATATAAAACATCTACAGGTTAACTGCATTTAGGACCTATACCAGAAGGAAGCTGCAATCAAGGGAACAAACTGCAGCCAACTCAGTTCTTCCAGAAAAGGACTCAAGGCAGGCATTATCCAAGTGACCCCATAAGCTTATCACTGTAACTCCAGGAAAGAGACCTGCTTTCTCTCTGCCCTGGCCTCTGTTAACACAGAGAAAGGCAAGTGTCTCCATGAGGTCCCAGATATCACAGAGGTAGAGTGGCTAAGTAAACCTCATACCATGTGGACTGGTAGAGGAAGCCTCCTAACACTGATTATTTTCAATGCTATTTTATTAACTCAGTATGCTATTTCAGACAGGTACAACATTTTGTATACCAATAGATAAGGAAGAGAAATCCACATTAAATCCACAAATGACCTACTGTTCTTTGAATAATATTTTTCTTTAAAGTTTAACAACTTTATAATGAGCATAGTTCTTTACTTTTAGGTCAGAGGTAAGACTCGCAGAAACCTAAAAAGTAATGGCCGAGAGGATTTTTGTGAGGATTAAATGAATAATGTTCTTAGAACCTTGCCCGGGACACTAATAAGCATTATATAAGCATTCACCATTGCATATTCTTATGATTATGACTCTTCAAAAATCTGATGAAAACGACAATGACAAATTATGTATTATATCTGGGAAAGCCTTACAAAGGGAAACAGATTAAATATCATACTGTGCTAATACATTCCTCTACTGAATGAAACCAGTCATATTTTTGGAAGTACAGACAGCTATATTCCATATATCAAACTGCAACTGCCATGGCAACCACTGTTCCTAAGCAATTGTAGAAGAATGTGTGTGGTCCACTTTCTATATAATAAATGTAACAGGAAAGTGGAGGGGAAAATAAGATGTTATGTGACAGCCTGGATTAAAAATCTAAAAAGAGGTGTATTTCTTAAAGATTACAAATACATAATCTATTACAACAGTGAAGTACAACCTTAGTTTTAATCCTACATGTTTTATACAAAGTAAAATAAGAATATATAGTTGTACATTTCATAAATATATGATAATGTATCATCTTATCTGCTTGTAAACCATGATATATATAAAACGATAAAATTAGGTAAAAGATGAATAATGTAAAATATTTTTTAAAAATTAAGTCAGTTTTAAAAAACGAATACTCTGGGTATTAAATTTCGCTTGCATAATACTAGATGGCAAAAAGTTTCAGTTTCTCAATAGGAGTGTCTGCAGCAGAATGGAAAATGAGGCCAAAACAAACGTCCAATAAAGATCATTCCTTACTGTGTTTCCAGTCACAACCCAATAGCCCAAAGAAAATGATGTACCATGCTCGTAGCCAGGGGAAAAGCTGCTCGCTGTTGTATATACAAAATTCCAAGCAGCAAAGCTACACCAAATGTGCCAAATGAAAAATTCCCCAAAAGATTCTGTGAACTCTATAGGTCAAGATCACCCACAACTACTTCTCAACTCTTCTCTCACTTCTTCAAATGTAAAATAGGCTTAAGAGACTAATTTGTCAATAACACCAGGACATCCTTTGGCCATTGGCTTTATTGAATGTGCTCTTTCTTCATAGACACTTACTTGGTCACCAAATATGGTACAGAAACCAGATTTCTGAACTCAGTTTATCCCAGAATTCTAAGTAGCTTTCAATTTAAGCCAATGTCATTGCATTTCTGACTTCCTGTTTTACAAATGACAATCTTATTGTAAATAACTATGTACATTTTATACAGTAATACATGTAATATGGCTCATGTAAATAACAGCATGAGCTATTATACATTTTGTTCCACAAGTGGCATTTCAAATCCTTAGGCAGAATCATATTCATGAAATGCTCAAAAAGTACCAAGAAAAACTGCCAGAAAATTTCTAATAGGAAAAGTTTTCTTTTCCAAATGAACATTTTCATAGAAGACCACATATTCACTGTTATAGGGAAAATGACATGAGCCTTGAAATTATGTGAAAGAGAGTACAGAGAAATTTAGGGACACAAAAAGGACACTGTAGCAGTGATAATGAAATATGTATTCTTTAACATTTATTCTTTAGATTGAGAAAATAATTTTAGATGCAGAAATATTCCAAGAAAGGTTAGGTTAAATTATTTTACTAACTTGGATATTTATTGAATCCTCTTTGGAAATTGTACAATCAGTGGTCAAAATTAGCTCAGAAAATATTTTATGTGAATATTTTCAGTATAAGCTCCAAAATCACTATTCAAATACCTTAATTTGCCAGTATTGAGAAATGTCTTAGAGGAACGAGGCAAATAAATAAATGTAGACAGCCAAGAAGTACACAATAGATGTGGCTGACAAAGTTCTTTCCAAGCTACAGATAAAATGACTTATCAGTAAACCTTGACTAAAGCAAACATAATATCAGTGGCTACTTAAAAGAACACCAAAATGAAATAAAAGCTCAAAATGAATAAAACTGCTAATTATAAATCACTTTGCCATGCATTAATGTTCTCTGTCTCTTCACCCACATGAAATAAGTATTTTCTATTTCTAATATAATGTAACTATTTCCAGTATTTTCTTTCTGGTTTATTAAAGGATGCTTTGGGAGAAGAAATGGAGAAAATCGGAATGCTGTACTTCTGTTAAACAGCGCACCCTTGTGGCTTATGTTGCATTCCAAACAATAAAAATTACAGGATAAAAGCGTATCCAAAATTTCCTCATGTACTTAAAACTGATTTGGTCATATATTTTCTTCTCCCAGTTATGTTTTTCCCAACACGCTGGTACTTTCAATCACTAAAGACAATGACTTTTTAAATTTTTAAATTCAAAACTAAATTGTTAAAATAGATGCGTTTATAGTAATAATGACTATCTTTGATTTTAAATTTTAAACAAGTAGGCAATAAAATAAGTAAAATTCACCCATAAATTCACATATTTTGCTGAATTTCCTGCATATCTGCATCTGGCTTTATAAACAATTTCAATTCAATGGTCAATTATATTTACATGCATTATGTAAGATACAGTATGTTTTAGCTATTGATCCTCAAAGTTCTCGATATAACCTTACCAAAATTCTGGCTTTTCTGTAAAAGTTTAAGAAGAATGTGTCTAAAATCATGTGGTTTGATAACTACAAAAGTAAATATAAGCAATCTTTAAGTTATCCAGGTACTTCTGAAAATTAACCAGATATACACAAATGAAATACTAAAATTTTGTGATATAAGTATGACAGACATTCTCATTATATACACTGTAAGTACCTGGCTATGTGAAAGCCAGGTAACTGCTGGAAGAAGATGATAGTTACTTATCAATTCTCTTGAACACCTACTATATTACAGAATTTTGCTGAAGAACACAATTCCTGCCCTCTGAGTGAGGAGATGAAAAATGTAAAATTTAATAATGCTATAAGCTTTAAACAATAATATAACCCTAATGTTTACCTTTAGAGGATGAGGCAAGTAAATCATGTTATATCCATCAATGTAATACTATGCAACCTTTAAAAAGGGGAAGCCTTTTACACACTGATAAGGATATCCAAATTAAATCATTCAGTACCAAAAAGTGAAGTATAGCATAGTGCATGTAATATATGACCACCTGGCAAAAAATAATATGTAGCATGAATATTGGCTTAAACATGCATACATTATCTCTGGAAAGATACACAGGAAACTTAATAGTGGTTGCCTCTGGGCAGGAGAACTTTGTTGGGGGCAGGGAAGAAGCATTTTCGCTACATTCTCCTTTTTATCTATTTAGAGTTATATATCATGTGAATATACTACCTATACAATAGATAAATTAAAATAAAATAAAAAGGCACAAGAGAGACAAATTCAGAGAAAGTAAAGATTATTCTGTGCTGGAATCTTAAGAGAATTCTCCATGCAGCAGGTAAAAGAACGGGAATCATTTGGATGTGTAAGTAGGAATGAAGACGATGGAGGTGGGGTCATTCCGTTCTGAAAAGATAGGAAGCAGGATTTTGCATGAGCCACAATGAGTCAAATCTTCTGGTTAGAGTTAGAAGCATCCTAAAAATGAGGAGGAATTAACTTTTAAAAGTAAAATTGTGATCGGTTTGTAGAGTATCTTGAAGGCCCAGAAAAATCACAGCCAGCTATCTAAAGTTTCTGAACTTTAGTTCAGAAGTGATAATTAAGAAATATACATGTGACAGCTTGCCACATTAAGAGTATTTTGAAGACAAGCACTGGTTCTCTGCTTACTGTCTGCCCTGGATTTCTCTAGGAAAAACTTCAGTATAGGGAATAGGAGACATGAAGAGAGACTGAATGAAGGATTGGTCTCTAATTAGAAGGGGGGGAAAAAAACATCAAAGATGATCTTGAGCATTTTAGTCTAGGAGAGAAAAAATGTTTGGTTTCAAATATGCTGATGTCCAGTAGTGATGAGTCAATAAGCAATTCAAACTGTAACTGGAAGAGTATTGGGACTGGAATCACAAAGTTGATATATTAGTATCCTAGGGCTGCCCACAATAACTGGGTGGCTCAAAACAACAAAAATTCATTCTTCCACAGTTCTGAAGGCCAGAAGTCTGAATCAAGGTGTTGGCAGGGCCATGCTCCTTCTGAAAGTATTAGGGGACAATCCTCCCTTATCTCTTGCAGCTTCTGGTGGCTCCTGGCATTCCTCGGCTGTGGCACCATAAAGCCAATCTCAGACTTCATCTTCACATGACCATCTCCCTCTGTGTCTCTATGCCTGTGTGTCTCCTCTTCTTATATGGACACTAGTCACTGGATTTGGGCCCAACTTAAATCCAAGATGATCTCATCATCTCATCTTTAGATTCTTAACTTGATTACATCTGCAAAAACTGTATTTCTAAATAAGGTCACAATCACAGGTATTGGGGGGTTAGGACTAGGACACATCTTTCGGGGCAGGGGGACACTATTCAAACCACTACAGTTGCGAACCATCAGCCCACAAACTCAAAAAGGAATAGATGTCTTCTTTAAAAGAGTGTAATAAATACAAGCTAAGACGAAAGATTCAGTACCTTCAAATTCAGAAAATGGGTAAAGGAAGTAGTGGCAAGGAAAAAAAAAAAAAAAAAGAAGAGGGTTAAGGTATAAAAAGAGTATCAAGACCAAGGACGGGAGAAAAATCAAGACCAAGGGGTGATTAATCACATCAAATACAGTCAAGAAGTTAAGGAAAGAAGCGCTGAGATGCCCAGGAAGGTATGAGTTCATGTATATGCGCACACACATACACACAAACAGACCCATGGTTTAATCATTAAGAATTTTTGTAATGAATAAATAAAAAATGCTTCTTCAGCTTCTCTAGGGAAAAACAAATAATTGTGGGTCCTACTGAACAATACATCAAAGAACTATCCAGATGTCCAGATCAAAAGAAAAAATAATTAGAAAATTGTATAAAGATGTGTAGTTTGCCAAAGGCAACAACACTTTAAAAAAAAGATTACTTAACACAGGGGCACCAACTGGTCATAGAGCAGAGGGTGAGAAATCAAAAGAAATAGCTTTGGTGAGGTCACTGGTAGCACCAGGCCAGAATTTTAAGAAAGACAACATAGACCTCTTGGGGATCCAAGCACAGAGGAAGTTTACTGGAATAGATTGGATAGGGGCAGCTCGTATAAAGATTTGTGAGCAGGTGCTAAGATTAATTTCTGTATTAAAAAAAGAGTTTGGTAGCTACTCGAGAGCATAATAATTTGCACTCTTATGATGCAGTTTTATGGTAATTAAAAATATAAAAACAATCCTGAAAATGCTACTTTTTACTATGAAGAAATGTAAAGGGGCTATAAGCACAACATGAAGTCCTGGGCACCCTGACTTGGCCCCTGCTTACCTTGCTTAGTTTTAATCTATTTCTTGTGCATGCCACATTCCTGCATCTCTGAACAGGGTTCTTTTGCCTGACTCATGCACTCCCCTACGCATTTTAAGACTGAACTTAAGAATCTTCTGTGAAGCTTCACCCAACTACCAAGCAGTTACCCTGGAAAACTCTGTCAGTAAATGATTCTATTATTTGGAAAAAATAATTATCCTCCTGATTTGTAAGATGAGATTTTATACCACAAATATTAGACACGAAAATCTCAATAAAAACAAGACAGCTTAATAGACGATTTTCCAAATAACTACTGAGGTTAAGTATTTTTAAAATTCATTTCTATGCAGTATTTGAGTTGTTATTTACTTTCTAAAGACACATGATAGTTTATAAACTATATTTAAAAATTATGGTTAAATTTGTTTTTAAAGTTAAAGCAGCACAGAAATATTTATTAGATGCTTGAGAAGAGTTAATTTACTTGAACACTGAATTTACTAAGCTTCCAAGGGTGGGGTAGAGGTGTGGGGAAGGGGGAAATCCTTCAACTGGATACAGGAATACTTAGTTTCTCAAATACCTCAAAATGAAATTTGCTCTCAAAGTTACTTAAAACATTTTGCCTGATTACAAGCCACAAAATATATGGTCCCATGTTCAATCACATTTACCTAAAAATTCATTTACATTTCACAGAAATAAAGCAAGGAATATACAGATTGTTTAGTCTTGAGAAGCAGTTTGCAAATGGATCTCCATAAAATGGTATACTTAGGAAAAATATGGGATTAAAGGTGAGTAATCATAAGAAATTTTGATGAAAAGGTATACCTAGAACAGTGCTTTGAAGATGGGTGTATATAAAGTTAACTGCAATATATTCTATTAAAAAAAGGCTAATTTTCTTTTCTCACTATAGAGTATATATGGACCAGATAGAAACCAGGATTGCTCCTGGAGAATCTCAGAGTCAGATCAAGAAAAAATACACGTAGTTAGAAACCCATAAACACAACACAAAGACTTTTTTTTTTTAATTATTCAAAAACAAGCACTATATTTTCATTTCTAATATAGGCATCAAGCAAGAGCCTTTGGTTGGGTCTTAGTAAACCAAAACGTTAGGTTTATGGATAATTTATTTGAATATGAAAGATAGTTAAAATTGACATTTATTCTTTACTACGTCACAGAACTGTACATATATAGAGGACCTATTCCATACATCTATGTAACTAGTATTAATCTTATTCATATTAGAACGTAACTAATACGTCTAGGACACTTTAGGCCTATGTGGAAAAGACAAGTTAGGTTAGAGGAAAAAATAGATGGTCCCCTGCCTCATCCAGAAAATACAGTTAGAGAATGAAGAAGATCTAGTATTTGGGAGCACAATAGGGTGACTATAGTTAACAATAATTTATTGTATTCTTTAAAATAACTAAACGAGTGGAATTGGAATATTCCTAACACACAGAAATGATAAATACTTGAGGTGATGGATATCTCAATTACCCTGACTTGATCATTACCCATTGTATGCCTGTATTGGAACATCACAGGTACCCTATAAATACATACAACTATTATTTATCCATAATAACTAAAAATAAAATAAAATTTAAACAACAAAAAGAATAAAACTATGCACCTTATCTGTTTCATCCATGCTTGTGGATTTCACTACACAAGAAGCTGGCCTTTCCTGGACGTGTGCAAGGTCCTGGGGGGCGCTCTGAGACGCTGGCATCGGAGGCAAGGGAGCCCGCCTCTTCTTGGGTGCATCCGACGGCAGGGTGTTTGAAACGTATGGTTTAGAAACGGTATTGGACCTCATAAAAGTCGGGCGGTGCTTATTTATTAGAGGGGTTGCAGGGGCACTTGCAGTCTAATAAAGAATTAAAGGCAAAAATCTATATGTAATTTCAAGATAAAAAGCACTTGTAATTAAAAAAAAAAGATTTGAAGAATCTTATAAAATATTACATGCTTACTTGTTCCCGCTTTTTCTTACTGCGTTGAAAAAAGCTGAAAAACCCTTTATTTTCTTTCTCCTTCATAATGTCTAGGTTTTGAGATATTTGGCAGGACTCTAAAATAGAAGAAAAGCATCTTACTTTTGTACCTGGGGTTCACTTCCAAGATTTTCTTCTCTTTCCCTTTAAAAACTTAACTAATGATAAAAGTTCCTAATTATAGTCTAGGAACCAGGCACTCTGCTAAGTACCTTAAATCCCACTAAATTCTTAAAACAACAAGCAAATGTTCCTATTTCACAGCAGAGGAAACTGAAGCTTGAAGAAACTAAGATAAATAATCAGGGCCAATAATCAGGAAATGACAGAGTTAGGACATATACTCAATTCTTTGTGAGTCAGAGTCTGTGTTCCGTACATAATAACCAACATTTCAGAAGTAAAAAGTACACTTCAAATTAAATGAGATATGAGGTTGCTATCATACAGTTTGTCCCTTTGTTTGTTTTGTCTCAAAGCTAAACTACCATGAAATATTTTATTCTCCAAAACACGTCATTATAATTACTTAGTACTTTGTTAAATGTTCCATAATTGTTATTTCTTTAATCTGATAGGTCTCAATTTGGGGCAACTTTGCCCTCTAAAGCAGCGGTCCCCAACCCTTTTGATACCAGGGACCGGTTTCCCGGAAGACTATTTTTCCACGGGGGTGGGGGGGAGGAGGCGGAGCTGAGGCAGTGATGAGGGTAATTCCAGAGATGGGGAAGCCGCTGTAAATACAGATGAAGCTTCCATGGGGGGAGGGAAGGGGGCTGCTCCGAGGCCCAGGGGTAGGGGACTGCAGCTCTAAAGGACATTGGATAATTTCTGGTGATAATTTTGGTTGTCACAACCGGAAATGGGCTTGGGAAAATGTGCCACTGGCATTTACTGGGTAGAGGGCAATGATGATACTAAATACAGTGCAATACACAAGATAGCCCCCAACAACAAAGAATTATCTGATCCCAAATGTTAATAGTGCAAAAATTAAGAAAACCTACTTTAACTAGAAAGGCAAGTCTCAAACCTCAAGGTTGCATATGCAATATTTCTTTAAAATTTTTCAAAAGGTATTTCTCGGTATCAATTAAAAGGGCCCACAAACAATGACGAATCCAGTAGCACTGAGCCACCCTGGCCCAGACTGTCTCTAAATTCCATTTCCCATTAAAAGGAACCATGATTTCTTTAGAATGGTTGATCCTTTGTTGATATCAAGGAACGTACAATATGAGCTTGGAATATCTAGTCACACCAGAAAGAAAGCTATCAAAGTCTACCAGGGTCACGTTAAAAGGACTCCGGAATCTGAGATGGTTTCTACTGCCAAAAATCAGGACAATTTGGGCATCATAAGAGTAACTAACTAAATTGAAACATATCACATTTGCCCAATTCTATGCATTCATAATGATACTAAAAAAAATAATTCATCCTTATCATCCACCTTTGTGTAATGCTAGAGAACTAGTTTATTATTTTAAAAACTGATAAAGGAAAAGAATCACACTTTTATCCTGCCTTTTCTGACTGAATTCTACCTTCACAGTCAAATAGCTGATGTTGGAAAGTTTGCTGTTTTAGAAATGTCTGAGCTAATAACTAAGGAAATGTTTGCAATAGACTATCACCATTTTTCAACTCCTAATTAAGATGCAGGCAATGTCATCACGTGTTTGCTAATGGAAGTACATAATACCACCTATGAAGTATTCTTGCCAAAAGTATCTCACCAAAATCTTATCAAATTTCTAGATTTAACAATCAATATATAAGAAATAGAGTGGACAAAGAAACGTTAAGTGACACAGCAGGATATAATCAGCAAAATTCTGAACGTTGGAAACTCTGTAAGACAAATGCCCTGGTTCTTCAACTAAGGAATAGCAAAATAAAAAAAAATAAAGTTATAATGACATGAAGTGGGGATCTGTAAAATTCAAAAAACATTTCTTATATAAGAAATATATGGATTTTGTGGTAATGACATTTGAAACAAAGTACCATGTATAAAAACTTGTGAGATATAGCTAAAGCAGAACTTAGAGGTAAATGTACAATTTTAGATACTTTATTTAAAATACATGTTTAAAATTAAAATGAAACAAATAATGACACAGTAGGGGCTACTCCAGGAAAGCAAAGCCAGTTAACAACAATAAACATATTAATGCAATATGCCTCAATAACATATTAAAGGAAAATTGTATTTCACTAATTAAAACTTTTAAATCTGATGATTCAAATATTAAATAAGCAGCATGCATTCTGCACAATGAGCTTGACAATGCTAACAACTAATATTAATGAACATGTGGATAATGCTTTGTGGTTAAAGACTTTTTCACATGCCTAATTTATTTCTTAGAACAACCCTAAGTTATCACTCTGAGCCGTTTTCCTCATTGAAGGATGTTAGCATTGACCCTGCCAGATATAAGAAATGAAAGCAGTGGTATCACACCATTACACATCTGAGGAACTAAGTGACCAGAGAGTTTGAATAACTTGCACAAAGACAGGCATTAAATGGCAGAACTAAAACTAGTGTCCCTTTTAAAGATGATTTATAATATCTATAACTTTTTTCTAGAAATGCCATTTTTTCATTTTAAGATACAATTCACCATTTATTGAATGTAGACATACAATTAAATTTAGTTCGAACAGTAGATGTAAAGTTCACATGACCTCACAATACAATAAATATAACCAGAATGTTTCATATAGTTATTTTTTGTAGAGCGATTTCCAGGCCCCTGTTCATCCTTCATACTAGTTACCCTGTAAGTCTTCACTTAAAGCTCTATGTCAGGGATCACAGCAAGTCACAGTTAAACACTAAGATAAGTGAAGGCTTGAGCTTACTTAAAAAAGCAACTCAAAAACTGTAGTTTCCTGTTTCTAGAAGAGAGACTGCATGCAAAATTCTAAGCCTTCTGACAACATCAGACAAAATAAGGAGGCGAGGGCATTTACAGCATTTGGATTGACCTTGTAGATTCTGAAACTGTAAAGCAGCTATCTTAATTTTACTCTTCCAATCTCTTAAGGTTCTACCACAACATTTAATGCCCTAAATAAACCACATACGTCTATGGCTAGAAGGAAGATTAGAAATCTATATATTCAACACCCTCAAAATGAGGTCTAAAAGATTATGAAATTCTCTTAGGGTTATATATGTAGAGAACAGCAAAGTTAGGAGCAAAAGCCAAGTAAAGTAACAAAATACTGATGCTGGAAAGAACCACAGAAACCACTTTTTCCAGTCTATTATTATATAAGTGGAAGGTAAGATCCAGACAGATAAAGCTATTTCCTCTATCAGCTTGCTAAATTAGCTTGATGGCTAATGTAGTGTCAGAAATTTGAAATGTCCATCTTCTGATTCTTAGGCAGTATACACTTTAAGTTCATAGAATTTTCAACGCCTTTGATTAGGCTAGTTAGTCTTCATGATAGTGACCAACAAAAAATAATCACACTATTACTCAAGTGGCCTACTTCTTGGAATTGAGAGGACCAGTGTGCTTTGGGAAAACTGTGGTAAGGAAAGAAGATTCCAGTAACACATAATGTATATAGTTTGTTAAGATTTTCTTTCTTTCTTTTTTTTTTTTTTTTTTTAGTATGGTGGTCATTATTGCAGTGATCAATTATTTCAGCCTATCTTTTTTTAATAGGAGAAAAAAGACTTCCAGAGTTTATTATTATTGGAAAATTTTAATAAAGTTTTTCTGTATGAAAGTAATACATGCCTATTATAAAATTCTGTAATATAAAGAAAAGAAATATGAAAAAAGTAACCTACCATAACCCTACCACCCAAAGGTAACCACTATGAAAATTTTTATGTATTTCCTTTCAGAAATTTCATGTAAACATATTTTTTTACAAATTGTATTAAATGCATTCATATCATTTAAAAGCTAATTTTAGCACAAGCATTTTCCATGTTATTATAAAATATTCACAATTTAATGGCTGCAAAATTTCATAAGATGAATATATTATTATTATGAATTATGTACAGTGGAAATAACCAAAGATCCTTCCATGGCACCATCAAACTATTAGTATTTGTACCCAACAAAGCTCCTACCAAAATCATTTTTTCTTGTGTGAGAGTAAGGAATATGTTTTCTCACACCATTAGCATGATATCATTTTTAAACATTCATTAAAATGAAATTATTGTAATTAAAGTCAGAAATCAAGGAGGAGTGGGACCTATACTTTTTTTAAGGAAATAAAAACCAAAGATTCTCTAAGTTAAAATCTTTTAGAGAATGTACACGTTAGTAATGTTAAGAAAATAGGTAAAATTAGAAGCTTATTCTCGATTTACCCAATTTCATGTTATTATTTGTTTCTACTGATTCATATGTCTTACCTTGTAAGGATGACTTATTGAAGGCAGTAACAGAAGTGGCTACAGAAGGAGGAGGTATAAAAGAGGGTAAATTGACTGTAAAGATGATGTTTGTTCAAGTATAAAACATCACTGAGTTGGAAAAAGTAGTCTATAGATTACATAAGCCACAAACTAAGGATAAAGTTTGAAGTTCTCTATGCACAGAGTATGTAAATAATTGTCTCCTTCACTAAACTTTTATTTCTCCTAGATTTATGGTAAATAAATATAAGTTTGCATTTGTCTATTAGACATCATACAAATCAACATATATAAGATCTCCAAATTTTAATACATTCCATAATTTCTATAGATTAAAACTGGGAGCTATTTCAAAAATGTTTGGAATTAGATTGATTCATTTTATAAGTCAGCTTATTTTGAGTGCTGACCTTAGAAAAAAAATTGGAAAGAAATTTCCAAGTTTGAATAATTAAGACTCACACAAAACCAGTGAGTCTACAGTAGTTCACACTTGATTAGACCAATGAATTTATACGTAAATTTTAATTTTCTGTTTAAGTCTCAAATCCACAAAAAATTGAGTTAAATTCTAGCAAAAAAAATTCATAGGTATAAAATGTGAGCAACAGCTGAAAAGATAAGTTTTTCATTCCAATTTTGATAATGAAAATCAAGTTAAATTTTATATTTAACTTGATTTGTATTTATTTACATTTAGTTTTCTCGTCTTATTCCTGATGCCATGGAATTACTTCTATCTATAGGATCCATTAACTTGCCAGTATGAACTTGAGAACACCTATATGCAAACATGATGCATACACATACACACATATACACATCCTGTTAAATGAATAAAACAAAAGACTTATTTACCTCTGCTGACATCCATGGCATATAATTCTCTTAATCCCAGGTCATTAAGAGATTTTGTCAAGTCCAGGGGCTCCTGAGATTGATAATCTTTTAACAACAGTGTATGTAATGGATCAAACTCACATTTGCTACATATAATAGGAATAAGTTCTTGAAGCGATGCATGTGGACTAACTCTCACTATGGTCTTCTGTGTTTTCTTAAAATTGATCACTACTCTCACAGTTTTCTGAAACAGAATAAAGCCATAGTTATATCATAATTTATTTATTAAAATAAATTTTATACAATGTCTAGAATGAGATAATCCATAGTTACATATTCACATAATAAACAGTACTTATCTATTTTGATGTAAAATTTTTTTTGATTGTTATTTTCTAAATCCAAAGCAAATTCTTAGAAATAATCATTAGCTTGTTTAGTAAGTCTGGATTAAATTCACAACCCTTGTACAGTAAATAATTAAGTAGATTTAAACCTAAAAAGGAACAAAATAGCCTCATATCTAGTACTACTGGTATTTTTACTTTGTTCCTTAAAATACTTACATTAAAATTAGCAAATATACATAATAATACAAAATTATACATGTTTTATCCTATCCTTTATTTGAGGAATATTTATCTTTCCAATGATTTGTCTTTTGCCTCAGTGAAAAAGGGGTATTTTGGCTAAATCACGAACATTTTTGTTTCTCTCTATTGGAAACATGATAAATAAGATAAACCATATATAGAGCTTAGGACAGTGTCTGGCACATAGTCAATTATCAATAAATAAACATTAGCTACTGTGATTAGCTTTTGCTGTTGTTACTATTACTACTCTGGCTAATTTTAATATTTTACGAAAGAATATTAAAATCTCCCTTATTTAGAGATCTAGTACTAATAATTCAAAATTATTGCAAAGATTTTAAGCATCTCATTATTTTGATGTAATTGAATTAAATTATATATATAAATGAAACTTAGCAACATATGACCATACTTAGTGAAAGGTACAGTTTGCAGAACTTCAAAGACATTTATTCATAAAACCAAAACCCCATGCATAATCCTATCTTGTAGCATAAATATAACTTCTACCATCTAGATAAATAACATGGAAATGTAATAGATAAATACATACCTAGAAAGAAAGCAGCCTAATATCCTATTTAATACTTAATATTCAATTGCATAGTATAGAAAGCAAATATATTTTAATACTATTAAAAAAACCTGTCAACTTTTTAATAAAAAGCTTCATAACAATATGAAGAAAATACAATATATGTATTCAATTCATATGTAAATGACTATCAATTTAATATACAAACTTTTATATATGTTATGCATTGAAAAATGGTTGATGTTTATAGTGAAGAGTATTACTTGAAACCCATAAACTTTTATCCCATTATTTACAGCAACAGAACAATTTTATAGATAAGAACTGATGATATTACAATCACTGTGGTTAAAAATTTTTGCTTAAAATTCATACATTAAAGAAAACAGTTATTGTGTAGCAAAAATTAACAACTTAGATGTAAGTTATAACTGCTGCTTACCAAGTATAGAGAAGCCAAAAAATTATTTTAATAAATTCTTAGATGAATTTTCATTAAGATGCTAAAACCTTCCTTTAAATATAAAATACTTTTTTAAAAAGTTTAAAATACAGATTGTTCATAATTGCCAGACTCTTACATAGTCATATTGGTCACTTTAGAGCATTTAAAATCTCAAGTATTTCCCAAATCCAAGGATCAATAACCAACTGAATCCAAAACAAAGTGGCCTAGGAAAATTTGATAGCCATGTGCACATCAAATTTGACCAGAAAAGTCAATTTTCATTTCATTTATAATGAGCTACCAATGACTGAAAAGATCAACTTAATATTTTAGCTACAAGACATCAAAATTTATAATGGAATTCTTACCTCTGGTATTATAGGTGTAGGTTTTTTCTTATCCAAAATTTTTGGCTTTAAAATTACCTTCTCTACCTCCAACATTCCTATTGGTGTATTTGGCTTAAATTTAATGTGGTTCTTTTCAGCTGACAGCAGATCAATTGTGTAACTTGATGGATTTAAGTGATACTGTGCACAGAGGAATATCAACAAGTCCATCATAGGTTTACTGTAAAACAAGAGTAATGTTGATCATAAAGGTCCATGAAACAATTTCATTAACTGTTAAAGTTATTGTTTTGAGGATTCTTTTCAGAATGCTGTTGCCTTCAATTGAAAAAGCAAAGCTACGAAATAGTATTTGTGAAAGCAGCATAAAAATCCAACTACAGCACAATGCACACTATCTGGATGATGGGCACACTTATAACATTATCTCACACAGTACAAAAGCAATACATGTAACCAAAACATTTGTACCCCTGTAATATTCCAAAATAAAAATAAAATAAAATATAAAAAATTTTTAAGAATCTAACTACAAAATATTTAAACAGACAAAAAACGTAACAGTTAAAAAGTCCTGGGTAGTATTCAAGAGTGCTTGGATCCTAGTGTTGCTTCAACAATTACCTACATGTTTTATTTGCCAAGTTGTTTTCACATTATAAATTCCAGGAGGAATAATTCTTTACCTAAAAGCAGTCACTTAGTTTAGCCGATGCTCCTTCACTATATTATTTAGAATACAGTGCTGGCAGTCTTTAGCTTATAGATTTGTTATATTCCAACAAAATCCTAAAGCCCACAAAATCCTAAAGAGTGTAGTACAGACTTCTTAAATCAAAGATTATTTAATATTTTCTAGGTAGCAGAGTCATAGTACAAGTATTAGGGTGTACCTCTTCTCATAGATCTAATACTCTATTAGATGGAACAGATCAACTGTCAGCAAACTACAACCTGCAGATCAAAGTTGGCCCACAGACTGTTTTTGTAAATAAAGTTTTATTGGAACACAGCCATGCCCATTTATTTACACAATGTCTCAGGCTGCTTTTGCATTACAATGGCAGACTGAAGTAGTTGTGACTGAGAGTGTATGGCCCACAAAGCCTAGTATTTTTACTATCTGGCCCTTGACAGAAATAGTTTATGGGCCCTTATGTTAGAAAATAAAAAAGTAATCAAACACACACATGAAATAATTTTAAATGGTGAATGAGTGTTTAATATTAATGGTAATACAGGACCTATTTCCATTGAAACTTTCATATTCAACTTGAGATTCAGGAATACTTCCGATTTTTTGCTCCCCTGTCCACAGACTCCAATTGTTGACACAGACTTAAGCTTTCATCCACACCATCAACAGAAGAATGTAGTCTGAGTCTTCCTTGCCTGTGCTTAATGAAAGCACACTAAAAAATCTTTTGCACCAAGTGCTTTCCTCAAATGTCAGGCAACCCTAAGCTATTAGTTCATACTTAAGAATAAGGCACTAAAACAGTGTAAAAATCCTGTTTTTATGGATGAAGGTATAGGTTCGTGGGCTTCACTGTAGGGTAATCAGGTGGCCAGCCATTTTTCCTATTGGTAAATGTAAATATCAGCAAAAAATGATTCTCCAAGTTATTGACAAGATATAAACGCAACTCCTGGCTTTCAGGAACTTGATAGGGAGATTAGGCTAGGAATCTCACCATTTAGTGTGCCATTTTTAATTGAGTACATCTGTTTTCATGTGGCACCTCACCCCTACTCTCCTAAGTGGAGTTCCCAGGTCTATAGCCTCTCTGACTCAATTTTTCCAGAGAAGGAGTCTCTTGCAGATGTAGGAAAGGATTAGTTGACTGAGCTTGAGTGGTCTTGAGCTCAAACAATACTTTATATAGATTTTCAAACCATCCCCCGTGTTCAGCCCCCATCGCACCCTCACCTTCTGTGGTTGTTGCCCATTCCTAGGCCATTTCGATCTCTATGGGATAAGAAGGTACGTTCCTTAATGGTGCCTCACACTTCCCTTCCCCATACATGTAGCACTCCAATATGTAACAGCAGTAGTCCCTTAATCTTGAAGCAAATGACCACTTTCTTTTTTTTTTTTTTAATTTCATTTCAAACTATTACAGGGTACAAATGTTTTTGGTTACATGGATCACTGTTGTAATGCTTGAGTCAGGGTTAACAGTGTGCCCGTCACCCAGATAGTATTCACTGTGCCGTTAGGTAGGTTTTCACCCATACCCTCCAATTTAATAGTGAGGACCTGTGGTGTTTGTTTTTCCATTCTTTAGATACTTCATTTAGGATAATGGAATCACTCTTTCTTTCACTATGCCTAATTGTGTCCTTGTAAGAATTACAGAAACTAGCCTTGAGCAGTTAACTATAGAACCAAGATTTTGGGACTCCCCCTTGGAGGAAAATGCTGAGCAGTTAACCTTCAATTCTATTGCAGTCTAGCTGACCACAGCCAGATGGCTCATTACTCAAACTAACCATATGAGCCAAACATGCTGACCTGCACCCAGCCAGCTCCTGCACATAGTTTCCCAAACCCTTTTCCACTTTAAAAACCCTTTGGTCAGCCCTAGGAACTTGAGATGGTCTTTGCGACATTAGTCTGTCATCTCCTCAGGTTGCCAGCTCTTGAATAAACCTGCTTTTCCTTCCACCAGCTCCTGCCTCTAGAGTTTGGCTTTCAAGCAGCAAATAGCAAACCCTGAGTTTGGTTACAATTAGACATATATCAAGAAAAATAAATAAAAGACTCTAAGTCCCTCAATAAAAAACATTCTCTGGAATACATTTCAATCGTTAAAATACATTCCATGTGTCTTTATTAGATGCTTGCATAATAATATTTAGGAGTTTTACATCCTTCTCTTGAGCTACAGACTATGCCCATGTATAAATTTACCTGTAATCACCCACATTTTGGCTTTAGATAGTACATTTTAAATTTCACCCAGAGGGAGACTGACATAATGGTCTTACGGAAGTTTATTTTTTAGTAACATAATACTCCATGAGAACAACTTTTTTTTTTTTTTTTTTGATACAGTCTCACTCTGTTGCCCAGGCTGGAGTGCGGTGGTGTCAGCCTAGCTCACAGCAACCTCAAACTCCTGGGCTCAAGTGATCTTCCCGCCTCAGCCTCCCAAGTAGCTGGGACTACAGGTGCACACCACACCCAGCTAATTTATTCTATTTTTATTTTATTTATTTATTTATTTTTGAGACAGAGTTTCACTCTGTCACCAAGGGTGTAGTGCAGTGGCATCAACGTAGCTCACTGCAACCTCCAACTGCCTGTCTCAAGGGATCCTCCTGCCTCACTCAGCCTCATGATGAGTGGCTGCCACTATAGGCGCACGCCACACCTGGCTAATTTTTCTATTTTTAGTACAAATGAGGTCTCGCTCTTGCTCAGGCTGGTCTCGAACGTCTGAGCTCAAGCAATCCTCCTGCCTCGGCCTCCCAGAGTGCTAGGATTATAGGCGTTAGCCACTGCACCCGGCCTGTAAGAGCAATTTGGTGCCACATACCAATTCGAGATTTGGAAATGGTACTTACTTTCTTTGATGGTAAATAAAGTTAAGAAGGATTAGGTAATACCTAGTTAAATAAAATATAATTATAAATGCAGTTAAGCTGGAAGAGAACTTTCATTGCCAACCAAATGGATAGCTGTCTGCTGTTTTCTGTGAGTAAATCATAAGTGATTATATGTCTATTTCTCGCTATATATGTGTCAAGTAATACATATAAAAACACTAAAGCTTACATTTCAAACATCTTCTACTCTTAAATGTATAGTTCTTTAGAATCTGCCAGAAGTACACAATAAATTAAGACAAAAATATTTATTAAAGTTTTATTTTGTTTTTTAATCCCTATTTTTGTGCCACTATTTTTCATTTTTTTATGTACAAACATTTAAGGAAAAAGATATTTTCCATTTTTAAAAGGTAAGAACAATTTAAAACTCTTTATGTAGCCTTTAGATATGCCTTATTGGTATATCTGTGATACATTAATTTTCTAATTTAATAAATGTGATGAATAATTGCTCAAGAATATTAATATAATGGCCTATTCCCTCAGTCATTTTGGTTATCTATAAATCTTATCAACTACACCAGATTTTATGGCAAAAAGACTGCATGCTAACTAGAGTTATATCATGACTTTTAAACTCAACACAGGCTAAATGTTTTCTAATAAAAAAATGCCTCTTTGAAAGGCAACTGAAAATCATGGAACTTCTTTATGACTTTATTCTCTAATTCTATAACTCCAGGTTCGATTCTTTATTTGATAATTCCAGAAGCTAATTTTGTCTTGAATCTATTCCTATTCCCAGATAAATAAATGTAACAGACCAGAAAGTTCTGCAGTAGACACAAATACATATGAGAATTTAATACTGTATGATAATGGTATTTCAAATTTCTGAGGAAAGAATTGAATTTTCAATAAATAGTATTGGAAAAACTAACAAAAAACAAAAGTTGTATATCTAACCTGATTCCTTGCAGTAAAGTAAGCTCCAGGTAGACCAGATATATAAACATGAGAATATAACTCTGAGGAGAAAAAGAAAGAAAAAAAAAAAACCCAAAAAAGAAATCCATCTTTATGTGGTTTATGTTCTAGAGTAATTCGTCCATAGAACTTTCTGCAATGATGAAAATATTCTATACCTGTGCTGTCAAATACAGTGGCCATTGAACTAATGGACTAAAAAACTGAATTTTTAATTTCATTTAACTTGAATTTAAATAGACACATGTGGTGAGTGGCTACTGTACTGGACAGAGTAATTTTAGCACACTGGTTCTTAAAGTGTGATGCATGGATCAGCAGCATCAGTATCTGCTGGGAACTTGTCAGAAATGTAAATTCTCAAGCCCCAGACCATTGAATCAGAAACTCTGAGGGTGAGGAACAGCAATCTGTGCTTTGACAGGCACTCCAGCCCATTCTGATGCATGCTGCAGTTTGTGAAACACTGACCTAGAGAGAAGAAGGAAACCAGTAAAATATATAGAATATCAGACAGTGATAAATGCTATGATAAAAAATAAGCAAAGAGTTAGGGAATGTCCTAACTGAAAAATGACATTAGAATAGAGACCTGAAGGGAATGAGGTATCTGGGGAAAGAGCATACTAGGCAGGGTTGACAAGTACAAAGGCCCTGGGGCAGGAGCATGCTCCACCTGTTCAAGGAAAAAACAAACTAGTCCACTACAGTGCAAACAGTAGGCATGAAAACAGAGTGATAGTCTTGTAGTGCTAAAAGGCATTTCAAAAGAAGAGATTTTACTGAGATATTAATAGAAAGTCCCTGAAGAGTTCTAAGGAATGTTGTGATCTACTCTATATTTTAAAAGGATTACATTCTGACTGGGTATTCAAAATAGCCTGGGGGAGCAGTTACAGGGTTATTGCAAAAATTTAGGTGGGAGATGGTGGTGGCTCAGACTAATCAGATTCCAGACACATTTTGTAGGGAGCTGATAGGACTAAAGCCAATTCAGGAAGAAGACACAGAGACAGAAAGAGGAGCTAGCCAGTGGAAAGGGGTCAGGATTGCATGGACACTAACTAGAGTGGCAGGGCTGCTGTAAGGAACCAACAAGAGGCCTAAAATTCAAATTTAAATGGCTTGCTATGTGATGTGTTTACCAGCCTCTCTCTGGTGACTCACAAACCCTCACTAAGGTCCTGGTAGCCTTGGCAGGAGTCAAATCAAGAAAAGAAAGGAAATTTCAAAAGGTAGAGGATGAAAAATAAGAATCTAGAGGTGGTAAGCTATAGTCAGAGCCACAGGTAGCCCAAGAACATAAAACTCTTGGGAATTTACAATAAAACTACAAAGGGGATTGAACTTTCCACAGAAAGTGGAATAGGGGTTCTGGCCCATCTTATCAAGATCTTTAGCAGCACAGTGACCTCAAGATGTCATCTGGGTTCCATTTATACCTAGATGTGAACTTCTGTCTAGCAGGGCCACATTTTAGTAATCTTAATTCCTAGGACCTCACACAATGTCAGGCACATAGTAAGGTCAATGTTATTGAATGAGGACTTTAGAGAAACCAGTGATTATTTTCTCTTAGGTAATTCTGCCTTAAGGTCAATGAGCTCAAACACATAGCAGACAGCATACAACAATATACAACTAAGATCTCTGTATGGCACCTGACACCTGAGAAAGCATAGCTGTTTAAAGGAGGTTCATATGCTTTAAGGAAAAAAAAACATTATGTGAAAGCTGTGTTGTTTTTTTTAATTAACAAACTTCTTGTATCTAAAGCCATGCCATCTTCACACAAAGGTGGGACATAAGCATTGTGCAGGGCTAAGACTTTTTCCAAAAACAGCCTCAGACCAGTTTGAATGCATTAAGTATTTAATTGAAGCCTCAGCATTTGGCATTAAAACACAGAAGAGATGACCCTGACCAGAAGATTTTGAGGGCGGAAATTACTGTCTAGCTCCACCATAAAGTGGCAATAATGCTATAAAAGTAAGATATTAAGTTTTAAGCAGGGCTTGCATCCAAGGGGCTGTTGCTGGGATTGACTACACACAAAGTACACCCACAGAAAATGAAATCATCTCCTGAATATAGTTGTTTAACATTATACACCTGGATGCCAAACTACCCCTGCCAAAGACAACAGTTTTGGTTTGGGATAATCATCCCTGAGCTGATGTACCCGACAGCAGTTGGCTAACAGGTGTGACCACAGGATCACCACAGAAAAGATGCTTGTCTTCCTCTTTCCTAAGGCAGGACCACAGGTGAGCGATCCACCTGAAACCTAAGCAAATTATTAATAGTGGAAAAGGATTGGGTGAACTTGATCATCACTTCCTTATTTAAATGAGAATTAGCCTCTTCTCCTCTATATTACCACATCACTTTGAATTTTGGTTTAGTATATTACTTAACAGAGTCTGCTTTGCATTAATATTACTTATAGATTTTTTTTCTCTTGTAAAATAAAATAATTTTCTCGAGGGCAGATTTTTTCAAAGACTCTTTAAAAACTCTTCTTTGAAATGAATAAATCCCTATGAGATTTCCCACTTCCTTTCAGAAATAAATAATAATTCCTTGTATTAATTTCATATCTATTATCTCATTTAAGCCCACACCAGAAAAGCCACTCCTACTTTATGAAAAAAAACATTGAGGTTAGAGAGGTTACATGATCAGATTATGTAGAGCACATACAGAATTTGGGGAGCAGCCAGGATTAAGAATCTCCTGACTCCCCGGTCCAGTATTCCTTCAGCTACATTTTAGCATCATGTTATCTGACATACTGCCAGTCAGGATGGGGCACATGGTTTAGAACAGGCTATCTGCTGCAGGTTTACTTCATAGACTGATAACTTCATTAAGCCATCCCTAAATCCTCTCGTGGCCTTTTCTACATTCATGACATAGTAGGTGTAAGCTTGCCCTCATTTTGCTACCTGCTAAGACAGACTACATTTCTGTGTCTTAAAGATCCAATTGGGTATCAAAAATGCTGATTACTAAAAAGATTTCAGGTCAGCAAGGTGCCAAAAACCGTGTTGGTGAACTTCCAAACCATGCAACTGTTTAAACAAAGTCACTTACCAAAAGGGTGGCTATGTAATTTATCATTCAATCTGGGACACCTGGGAGTGAAAGGGGTACTATTAGTAATGACTCAGGGATAACAGGTGCTAACAGGGACTCTTCTAGGAAAATGGGGGTACAAAATGATAAGTGCTTATCATGAATAGATGGATTTCAAGCATCTGATAAAGGGTTGAACTCTAAGAATAAGATTCTTCCTTAGTATGATAGGTTAAATCTGCTGTAGTATCTAACAAAGTATTTTACACATTTTCAATAAATTCTCAAAACTGAGTTGAGTTGGATTGTTTCTCTTAGTACCTTATATAATAAATGCACACCAACAGCCCAGTTAGACTTACTAATGATATGTATGGAAACTTCAGAACGTTCTGTGCTGTTATTGATGTTTATCTAACTTATATTAACCCACCTACTTCAGTAATGAGTTCAGGAATAAAGCAATGCTTTCTAACTATGTGTATGTTGAAGAAATGAGGTGTATCAGGTACAAAAAACAAACTTAATCTCAAAGTTGAGAATGCTTACTGAATGAATTATGTTACAAGAAACATTTCAAAGAAAGTAACACAGAATTAAGATTTGAAGATAATAGATCAGATCATTACTAGACTGATAAAAATTCTTATATACTAAAAACAGTAGTAAAAGTAAAAAAAAATTTTTTTTTTTTTTTAAGAAAGTCTCTATTTTAAACTGAGCCGTCTTTGGTCACTTATCATGGATGTTATATTCAGAGCTAATTATCAATAATTACCTTCATAAAAAGTGTGATCTAAGAATATACCTGCTAAACAAACATACACACTACTTATAAAAACAAAATTACTACAAATATATCTCATTGTAATTGGGGCAATTTGAATGGACAAAGGATAAGATAAAATTTTATTGACATGAAAGTTGGAAATCACTAACTAAAAAAAAGATTACAAAACAGCATGTACAATATAATGCCATATTGATGTATAAAAGAATACTGTGTATATACGGATATGTGTACATATACGTGTGTGTATGTAAATAAAAGGTTTAATACCACAATGTTAAAAGTTCAAATCTGCCTGCTTAATAATGACGTTTTAAATTTTTAGCTTGTCTGTATTTTTCAACTTGCTAATATGTCCAATTATAGCATTTGTAATCATAAAAAATTTAAAATTAAAAAGGGTCATTGTTACAAAGTGTAATTGCCAGGAAAGCAAAGGGAAGAGCATTCCTGAACTCCCAGGAACAATGTTCAGAGAACATTTGTGAGTACTCTGTCACCCTTTTCCCAACCAGGACAGCAGTTAGCCACCAGAGGCTGTAGGGGACAGAGGGCAGTACCAGAGCCTAGAGTACAGGATTTTCTAGTCTCACAATTAAATACTCAAGCAGTACTGTTACACTTAAATAGTTTAACAAATAAAATTCCAAATTTTGTTTTAAGCAGGTGAATAAGATCTAAACCAAAATTTAAACTTTCTTGTAGAGTTAAACATGATCTGTGTCATGCTATAGATTTTTAGCAGTATTTTTTGGAAATTAAATAGCCTATTATGTATGTATTTACCACACATTTGTCATCAATTGACAACTTTCAATAAATGTAAGTATGATGTGAACTTCAGAAATCCTTCTGAGATTTATAGTGTGTGTTACTGTCTTTATTTTTTTTTAAACAAAAATGACCCCCTTTGATCCAACTTTATCTTGTCATTTTTCATAGTCTACTTTTCCCGATAGGTGGCGCTGTATTCCGTGCAAAATGTTTCTGAGTTCCATAGCTGACCCACCCTACGCCCGTGAAAACCATGGGCTTAACTCTCAACTATGCTATAAACTGGTGCTACCAGGCAAGCAAATCAGGCCACAAATCACATGCAACGTCTCTGGGTCATTTTATAGGAAAAGCCCAGAGAGGTGAGATGACTTGCTTGAGCTCACACAGAAAGTTTGGAACAAACTCTAACTACTAATTGAGACTTTTAGCTTCAGGTTCTGTGTCTTCATGTTTATATTCACAGCATCCTCAGATTTGCTGTAATCAAAACGAATTCCTATTTATGATGGGGGCATCAAAGAGAGAAATATCCTCTTCTGTTACAGTGATTATTCCTTCCTCCCTCTTGTAGGAGAGTAAAGTGTGGTAGCATAGCCATAAACTGTTCTCCCTATTCACTAACAAAGATTAATGTCAATCTGTTATCAAATTTCCCCAATTGAACATTGGGCTCTAAAAGTATATCCCAGAGAAAAGAGGAGACAAGAACTAAAACTTAGTGAGGAATAGTTACCTACCAGACAGACACCTGACTATAAAGTAAGGACCTAGAATGATACACAAATGTAGCCACAGAGTTCCTTACTCTGTGTAGTTGTCTGTACAGTTTAGGCTATAAGCTTGTTTTCATTAAAAATTAACTTTTCCCAAATACTGGCAGGCACCATCACTCATGCTGTTGCAAAGTATGGCATTTTCTGAGAACAGCCTGCTTATTCTGTAACAGCAGTATCCTTTAATGCTCATTTTAGTAGGGCAAAGAGCTGCTATGTGTGAGATTAAAAAGGCAGTTTACCAATTATATAAATTATACACACACACACACACACACACACACACTGTGCATCCCTTATCTGAAATGCTTGGGGCCAGAAGTGTTTCAGATTTCGGAATTTTTCAGATTCTGGAATATTTGCATTATAGCAGTTGAACATCCCTAATCCAGAAATCAAAAATCTGAAAGATGCCAGTAAGCATTTCCTTTGAGCATCATGTTGGCCCTCAAAAAGTTTTGGATTTTGGAGCATTTTGGATTTCAGATACTCAACCTATATGGGTATATATATGTATGTGTGCACACATACATACATACACATAGACATACATACACACCTATACGAGAATATACTGTATGTTATATATAAATAAAATAGTTTAATTCTTCCTTCAATCCAACCATCCATGATATCAGGATACACAGAAATGTCCAAGAGTTTTCAGGTTAGCACAGTAGCTCCCTCAATGTAAGCAAAGGCTCACAAAGGCAAGGTGGCAGAGATAGGGTGACTTTTGGTCATTAAAGAAAAGGTGTGCTAAGCT
Source organism: Daubentonia madagascariensis (assembly GCA_023783475.1). Taxonomy (NCBI): domain Eukaryota; kingdom Metazoa; phylum Chordata; class Mammalia; order Primates; family Daubentoniidae; genus Daubentonia; species Daubentonia madagascariensis. The sequence continues at coordinate 42,114,220 of JAKFHU010002088.1, read as the reverse complement.
CTGGTACCAAAAATGGTTGAGCCAGCAGAAGGCTATCAACCTAATTGAGGACAACAAGTTTTTAGTCTCCCCCTGAGCATAAAGTCTATGACCATCTTTAACCTTACTTTATTCCCCAATCTGAATAAGCAAACTGACTGGTGAAAATCAATGCACAAACAAGTGCATTCTTCTGCAGATAATGCTGTGTGCTCACATTCCTGCAAATGAAACAACCTAAGCACGCCTCTGCATGAGATGTATGAGAAGACAGAGGCAGACTTTCTAAAAATCCTCCCCAAGAACATGTTTTGGGGGGAAAAAAGTATTTCTCAAAAGTTAAGTGAAGCACTTCAGTTTTTTAAATACATATTTTGGTCTAATATTAATACTATTCTTCATAGTAAAGGCATAATAAATAATATCAAAATAAATATATAAGAAATATTTGGACAAAGTCAGAAAAGATGGTCTCAAAAAATTGTATTAGAGACTCTTCAGAGTGACATATGGAACTCTAATTTACCTAAGAAACCCTCATGAACTTAAACTTATTTAAAATTACCTTCTTTAGTCCTCCACCAAATTCTCATATCTTTCTGTTGAAATTTTTCCTATTCCTTTTATACAGTAGTAATAAGGCATGAAGATATTTTACTTATGTCATTATGAATCTTCACATTAGGTAGCTAACATATTTTAGGAATAGAACATATTTTTCTGTCTGAACATTTATTTTTGTTGTCATTATTGTTAGACTTTTTTTTTAAACAATGGGCCAGCAGTAGCTGCAACACTCAAGATAGCCCTAATCACACTATTAAGAGATCTCAAATCACACCCTAAAATATCTAGAATCATATTCCTATGATATTCAGAATCACAAAACTACTTTAAATCATAAACATTGAACATAAAAAATTAGAGCATCTATGAGTCATTCCTGAATGGTAAAACTATTGAAGAACAAAGTCCCTACATCAAACCCCCTAGTAAAAACACATATCAAATAAATTCTACCTTCAGAAAAACTCTTCAGCCCTAAACAAAATTTTAAAAGCAATCAAAATTTGAGGCATTCCCATTCTGGGCATTCCTATTTTGCTCTGTACCTGGAGAAAATATCTTTACTTAAAAGATTTTGGGAAAACAACTAGGGTCCATTCCAAACACCTCTTCAAAGCACACCATTTAAGTTGCTACCTTCATCTACATATATTCATTTTGATAAACTTATTAAATGCCTACTACATTGCACATAATTGTGAAGAAAAGTAGTGACGTCCTCATGGCTTTTATGGTTTGTTCCACAAAATACAACATCCATAAAAATTACAGCATAGGACAATATGTAATAACCATGGTATAAAGTATCAGTAGAGTTTGGAAGCCAGAGGTAACAGTTGATTCCAGGGAGATCAGGGAGCCTTTATATAAAAGATACCAATTGAGCTACATAAGCTAACTGAAGAAAATGAGGGTGAGGGTGGTAAGTTACCAAGGGGTGGGGGGGAAATGTTTATAAAGGTATGGAGGTGAAGGAAGTAGAGTATCTTAGAAGAAGTCATGTGGTAAAGTTTAAGATATACAAAGGAGAGGAGTGACAGAAATGCCTGCTTAATTTCAGTGGAGAAGAAAATAGATGTCCCAATCTCCAGGCTTGGTAGTTTAGACTTCCTTAATTTGGTATTGAATTGCTGTCTCTGAAGTCTTTTCTCAAAGGTAGTGTCACAAATGGAGAGGTATTTTAGCCAGACTAATCTGAGGGGTGAGGTAAATGGAGAGAGTCCAAGGTTAAGAAAAGCAGTTCCCAATGAAAAATGGAGGAAGACAATATGTGCCAGGCACAGATAGTATTTCATTTAATCCTAGCAATATATGATATCTTATTTAATCCCAACAATTCAGCTATAATACATTTCATAGATAAGAAAACTGCAGCAATTCAACAACAGCTGGGGCCCAGAAACAAAAAGCTGATTGAGGAAAAATTATTCAGGTTTTGCTGGAAAGCAAACATGCTGGAAGGTTAGGAGGGTGAGAAAATCTAGGGTCCTTGTAAGTAAAATGTAGGCCAAATGACTAACACAGAATCCATCATTTAGGTACGAAGAAAAATTAGAGGTGAAGAAAATTTAGACATGAAGAAAAATGCAGCAACCTAAAGAGCAGTCATAAATTAGACTTACGGAAGATGAAGAATAAATTCAGTTAAGAAAGAAAATGTGGGTAAACTAGATGTTTAAAAGGTTTTGTTCAAAGAAGGAACCCTAAGATCTGAGAAATAGAACAATTTTAAGTGATGAGATCCCACCATTCCCTGGTGGACAGAGGAAGCTGACTATGGATCTAGGTTTCCAGAGTTAAGGAAACAGAAGAAAAGTTAACTCAGGATGGCAGGGGAAAAGTCTAAAATAATTATGATGGGTGACAGGATAGAGAGGAAAACCAGGATTCTGATATTGAAAATCATTAGGTATAAAAATAAAATCTAAAGAACCCAGAGGCTGATTTATGGGAAATAGAGAGAACAGCAATATAAAGAGATAACTGGTACATCTGTGAAGAAATTTTGAGGAGTATTTGTGATGAAATCAGTGTCAAACATGAAGAACTAAGAAAAATGCTGACTTTTTTGGTTTTTTTTAACTGACCTTAAATTCAGGGAAAATAAGAAGAATTGCCTTTACTACCCCCAGCCACATCCATTATCATTTTAAAACAAGGGTAATGATATTATTTCAAGAATTGAAGACGATGGCTATTGTGTCTAACTTTCAAGATGCCTTCCTCACTCAGAAGAGGCAAAACACAGGTGCAGGTAGGAGTCCACCATGGGCAGCCACCGGCTTCTCAATCTCATAAACAGCGTTCAATGTGTGCTCTCTAAATGACTTTCAATAAAAAATAACTGGCAAAGTGCAGCTTAATCAAATTTAATGAGAATTTAATACATAATACAGTATTATTCGCTAGAGATGAACCATTTTATTTTCATCTACTTTCAATAATTTGTAAAGTTACATGATTTTGATAAATCTTAAAATTAAGGTTATCTTGAATAAGTTTTCTAGACAAAAATGCAATACCCAATATATTGCTTCCTTATTCTTTTGTTTTCCTAACACACACACACACACACACACACACACAAAACTAAGGTGAGAACAGCTTAAATTTCTAAAACGGGACTCCTGGTAATAAATGGGCAGTTGAAGGTGAAAGGTGGAACAAGACCAAGTACGGAGTTCATGTAACTTTCCACTTCAGAATGAAATGGAAAATCACACTTGGCTTTGTTCCATTTTCCAATTTTCATGAAGGTATTTAAAAATAGCAGTCTCCTACATCACATCTTCCCTTCTTGCTGGATTAAAGTTTGATCTTACTCTCCCACCCTGGATGGTAAAAATTAAAAAAAAAAAAAAAAAGTTTGATTTTACATTTCTATTTAATTCATCCACATTTTTAATCAAGTAAATTGTTCAATGAAGTAAAAAAATTCTGCCAATTTTACAGTTATCTGTTTTGATAAGAAGGTATTATATTTTAAGAATAGTTAGTACTTCTGCAAAATCAAATTCAAAGCAGCAGCTTAAACTGGGAAGAACAAATTGGGGAGGAAGGGAAAGGATTTTCTTGCAGGTAACTGGCTTGCGTGGTAAGCTGGGCTAACAAAATCAATACAACTGATGACCATTCCTCTAAGAAGTTTATTTTTTAAATGCTGGACATGGTTGCTTACGCCTGTAATCCTAGCAAGGCGAGGCCAAGGCAGGAGGATCACTTGAGTACAGGAGCTTAAGACCAGCCTGAGCAAGAGTGAGAGCCCGTCTTCACAAAAAACAGAAAAATTAGCTGGGTGTGGTGGCGCGTGCCTGCAGTCCTAGCTACTCGGGAGGCTGAGGCAAGAGGACTGCTTCAGCCCAGGAGTTTGAGGTTGCAAATGAGGTATGATGATGCCACTGCACTCCAGCTGGGGCAACAGAGTGAGACCCTGTCTCAAAAACTTATTAAATAACTAACAAGACATGAAATAGTTCCAAATTTCAAGAGTCACTCAACTAGGTTTGTGGAATTCATAGTATTGACATTAATCCATTGGTAGAAAAATTTTAACACTTTTTAGCATTTTTAAAAAAATAGATAACTGAACTGAGTGATGAATGAAGTATTTTGTCTAAGAAAAAACATCAAGAGGTAGACCACAGAGGGTTTCGAAGGTAAAATAAGAAAGGGAAGTCCTGGTGTTTCATTTCCCCCAGCATACCTGCCATGAACAGTAGTAGATTTGATAATATCCCCAGGCAGAACCACTGAAAGTTCAATGTCTTTGTCTATCATGTTTTCTTTCTGTTCCATGACAAAAGCAGCAGATTCTACGGAATCAGCAACTGAAGAGACATCAACGTATTTGGTCTCAGCTGGAGGAAGTGGTGCCTTGGCTTTTGGTTTTCTTCTAAAATAAAAACAAAACACAGAAAGTAAGATATATATTTTTTAAAAGTAACTTTCTAATACGATCTAATTCATAAAATCCCAAAATGTATACATAGCTGTTTTTCACATCTAGAGAAAATGCATCAAAATATTAACTGTTAGTGTTGAATGGTAGAATTAAGGGAATTTTTTTTTCCTTTTCCAATCAGCATTTTGTTTTGAGTATTATGCCTACATTACTTGATAATACAAAGAAATATGATAATGAGATTTGATATTTGCCTCCATTAAGTTCAATTAGTATGTCTTCACTGTACCAAATCAAGAGGATAATTAATTTTTTTTAATAAATTATAAAAATCCTTAATGTCTCAGGATGGAGATCAATCTCTCTCTCACACCTCATAATGGCTCTTACCTTTGGGACTTCCAATCTATTTGTTTCCAATTTAATATGTTCTGCCTCTGTATTGAGATAAACCCTACCTATCCTTCAAAGTCTAGCTAAATCCACCCTCTCAACTCACATCCCCAATCCCCCCCATACAGAATTTCTTCCTTCTTTGAATTGATATAGCACATCGAATGGACTCCATAAATGCAACATTTTTTCTATATTTTCCCTGGGTACCAGTTTCATCTCTCTGCCTACTTTTATAACTCCCTGCAAGAAAGAAGCATGCTATATAGATGGCTATATTTCCCACCTCACTTAGCAATGAACAATGAACTGTGTGTAGCAATCAGAGTGATCTTTCAAAACTACAAGTCAGATCACTACATGCCTTCTCACATCCTCCAACGGTTTCTTATGTCACCCAGAATAAGAGCTAGAGTCCTATACAGATGCTCCTCTACTTACGATGGGGTTACATCCCAGTAAATCCATCCTAAATCAAAAATAATGTAAGTCAAAAATGCATTTAATATCCTAATAAACTCATTGTAAAGTAAAAAATCAAAAATTGAACCACTGTAAATCCAGATGTTCCTTGATTTATGATGGGGTTGCAATCCTGGTAAGCCCACGGTAAAGTTGTAAAATTGTAAATGAACCATTGTAAATTGGGGACTGTGATCTGTCCTCCCTTACATACAGCCTCTCCACTCCCCTCTCTCCTACTTTCTCCTTAGGCTCACACACTCCAGCCCTAGGACTCTTGCCTTTTCCTTGAACACACCTAGAATACAAGACCCTCTGCAGAGTGCTCCTGATGTTAAGCTAATACCTCTCTTTCTCTGCTTTACTTTTTGACATAGGGCTAATCAGCAACATACTTATGTCTCCCCTTCCATCATAGGGTAAGTAATTCCACGAGAGTAGGGACTTACTTGTCTGTACCACCATGCTCACATGTTTCCAAATGCACAGAATCTCTGGAACAATGCCTGCCCCATAGTGGTCACTCATATTTACTTAAAAAGTAAATTCAATGAATACTTTCCATAAAAGATGAGCTGCCTAAGCATATAATTAGGAAGGAAAAAAGTTCTTACCACCAAAAGATAAAATGAGTTTTTATATCAGGATTATCTATGGATTTTTAAAATATTGATTATATTTTATTCTTAAAAAGATGAATATTAAAAAAATATACACTGAATTTATTAGTAAGGGATAACTTAGAACCTTAGGGGTTTTATAAGTGTTTCATCAGGAAGGCTGAAAGAGAAGCCAAATCCCCACCTGCAGGGAAGTAAAGCAGTAGGAACAACTTGTCCACAGGGGACTTGGCTTTCAGGAAGAGAGTCTATGAAGGAAGGTATGGCCGGCACCTTCTGCTGCAGTGATCTCCCCATGCACCACTTGCCTCATTCCAGGTACCTTCCCATCTCCATGTGTTGTTCTCGCTGGTCGCCATTTGAAATGCCCTCCCTATCCTTTTCATCTTTACATAATGTATTATCTATTATCCTCAAGGTCCAGATTGAGTTACAATTCTGGGGAAGTCTTCCCTGTCTACTGCACACTACAATGAAGTCTACTATACACTGCAATGAAGAACTCCTCTGACTCATAATTTTGATGTTTGCGTATGTGCGAACTGTCTCATTTCCTAAGGTAGGTTAAGTCTGGATGAAAACCCACCTCTAATTAGTAAAGATAAGCCCATTAAAAAAAAAAAAAGGAAAGCAGAACAAAGCACTAGTTGAAAAATTATTTACATAGAGCTTTAATGTTCCCGAATTATTACTTCAGTTAATAAAGTATTTGTCACCTTTGTTCCTGAAAAGTGGAATGCACATGTAAATGACACCAAGATCCTTCCACAATGAACTAGCAATCCAATAGGAAAGATGCAACGTGTAATTAAATGACAAATACAAAGCAAAAAAGAAGGGTCATAAAACAAACGGGTAACATTGAAAATTCAGGACAATGAGAGCCAGTTCAGACCAGCGGTGTAGGGCAGGGAAGCAGGGATCAAGTCATGCTTCAAAGAGAAGAGACAAGGGACTCAGTTCTTGAAAGAGGAGTAGAATTTAGATAAGCAGAGCATGTAGGATCAATCATATGTTGGTTCCCAATTGTGATCCATTCACATTAGATTTAGGAAGGTATGCTTACTACATAGTCTAGTCTAATGAAAAGAATACCAGGTGGAGGCCTGGATTTGGCCTGAACCCTAAGTAGCTTTAAGACTTTGTTAACTTATTTCATCGTTCATTCATCAGCAAAATTTAAGAGATAGCTTTTACCTACACACAACTCTCCTAATGTTCTTAAGTTTTTGGTTAAATGCTTTGAAGCAGTAATAAAATTAAGTTAAATGTCACCCAGAGACAAATGTATAATGAAAATAATCAAAGGTTATATCATAATCTAAATACAGGAAATTCTGGTAATGCAAAAAGAAAAAAAAAGAAAAGAAACAGGTAACATCAACTCAATAACAAGTTTAATGTACTGCTTAAGAATACTAGTTTTCATTAACATTAAAATCACAGTAACTGTCACTGAAGTCTCCTAATCCCCTTTTAAATAGGAATCCCCAGTTTTCCTATTGAACAGATTTTCACATAAGCTCTTCTTTGCCGTAGGCCTAGTTTGACTGTCAATGTCTACTCCTTAGAGGCTGCTACCCTTAACAGTAAAATAGCAAATTTCACACGAGGGTAGGTAGAAAGGAGTTTATACTAAAAAGATATTTGAGACAGAAAACTTCCCCAGGTCAGGGCAAAAATTCATTAATCAAGCCTTAAAAATAACAAGGCTTGTAAGTAAATTATCTCAATATTACACCCAATTTTCGTAATGAGAATTAAAGTATAAATTAGTATTTAATAACAATTTTTGAAAATATCAGGACTTCACTGTAACACAGAATTCAATTGGCATCCTACTATTACTACTGGCTGGTCTTTTTATCATTTTGATTGACAAGGCACTTCAATATTGTGTGTCCATTGTAATCATTATTCCATTACTGTCAGTATTAATATCCTTAAAATAGAAAGAAAGAGGGAATAAAAGAGAAACTCAGCAAAACAACAGAATTCAAATCAAATATCACTTCTTGGTTTGGGGAAAAAAAAAGCTTTAAAATGTCATATGGGATATACTTACATCCTCGAACTCCAGGCCTCAAGCAATCCTACCACCTCGGCCTTCCAAAGTGCTAGGATTACAGGCGTGAGCCACCGCCTGGCCAAGATACACTTACATCCTTAATAAGTTACTCAAGTCCAATGAGATCGTATCAGTTTGCTGTATTTAACATATTTATATGGTATTCTTATAGATTCAGAGAAATACTATCCAAAAATAAAGCTTCAATATTAAAGACAAAAATATAAAAATGGAATTATAAATTTTAAAACAATAGGCTATTCCAGTGGATATGGGGTTCATAAGACAAAACACAATAGGCTTTGTAAGTATTACAGTCGAAGGACCAAAAAGAATTTACCAGCATGCCTCTCTCAACATAGAGGGCTTTCAAACATAAGATTCATTGTGGTAAGTGTTAATGAGGCAGCCCTTCTAAGTAACTGGCAGTGTTTCGACGGCCCCTAAACTATGCATCCAATTATAAAGTGGACACCCATTTCACAACACTATTTCTCAGTTTGTCTGGGTTTACTAAAACAAGAGAAGATTTTGTTAAATGCAACTAGTTCAGAGATAGGATTAACATTGTGCTATACGTTTGAGGGAATCCAATTAAAAACAACAAAAGTTCCCTTTTCTTGATGAGCCTAATTCCAGAGTGAATGTCAAAGTGGCTTTAAAAGATGAGCAATAATGAAAATCAACAAGGAGAGACCCAAGACATCATATAACTCTTGACTGAGAAGAGGACCTTGAGGAGAGAAATGTGGGATCCAAACTGAATGGACAGTTATCTACCTTATTTTGGTCGTGGTGAGCATGCTTCACAGGTGCCCAAGACCCCTGTATGGAATTCTCTTCCCTTGGCTTCTTCGACCACACAATCTATTGTTTTCTTCCTTCTTCACTTCACCTCCTCAGTCTCCATACTACCTTCATCTCCTCTGCCTGACTTCTAAATCACTCCAGGGCCCCCATTCTCTGCCCTTTTCTCTTCTCCTCCTACAACCGCCAACCCCAGGTGATTTCATCAAACCCCACGGCTCTCAATGTCATCTATGTGTTGATGTCTCTCAAATCCACATCTCCAACCCTGACCTGTTTACTGAGCTCTGATTTATATGCCCAATAATCTCCAGGTCATCTCCATTTGAGATCCCTATGTCTCAAACTTTATATAACCAAAATTCTTGATTCTGCTTTCCACCCCACTCCCCATTCTCACCCAAACCTTATGCCCCATCTCTGCAAATGGCATCAGTGACCACCCAGTTTACGCAAGCAAAGAACCTACGCATAACTTGGTTCCTCTCTGTCCCTTATCTCCTACTTCCAATCTATTATAAGTCCCATCATCTCTTAACTCTAAACACATCCTCAACTTGGGTACTTTTCACCAGCTCCTGTGCCACCACCCTGGTAATTAAGCCACCATCTCTTGCCTGAACTGCTCTGACAGCCTCCTCCCTGGTCTCTCCTGTTTCTCCTCTTGTCCCTTACAATCCTTTCTCTTCTGTAGTAGAGTGATCTCTTAAATATGTAAATCAGATCACATCACACCAATGATCCTTCATTGGCCTTCCAGTGCATTGATAAAACCCAAAATTTTTTCCTGGGCTTACAAGGCCACAGCTGAGCTAGGCTGATGGTTCTCAACGTGTGGTTTCAGAAGGGTAGCAGCACCTGGGACTTTCTCAGAGATGCAAATTCTAAGGCCTCAGAGACCTACATAATCACAAACACGGGGGGAAGGGCCTTGCAATCCACATTTGACAATCCTCCAAGTGATTCTGATATATGCTAAACTCAGAACCACTGAGCTAGCCTCTGCCAACCTCTGAGCTCCCCTCTTATTCCTAGTTTCAATTCCATGTAGTAATTCACACTGGCATTCTTGCCTTTCCTCAAATAGATCCAGTCTCTTCATATCTGAGGACCTTGCACAGATTTTCCCTCTGCCCCAAATGCCTTTAACCATAGAACTTCAAATTGCCTGCTCCTTGAGCTCATGTAGAATCCAGATAAAATATTCCCTCCTCAAAGAGGTATTCTCTAACAATTCAAAAGGGCCAATGCCCATCTCTATCCATCTTGGCCCACCCTTCACATAACCCTGTTTTGTCCTTATAATATTTATCACTATCAGAAATCCTGTTCATTTATTTATTTACTTGTTTATTATTTGACCTTAGAATGAAAATTCCTGGAGAGCTGGGACCTGGCCCATCTCATTCTCTGCTAAGCATGTAAAACTTTAACTGGCACAGGTGGGGTGCTCTAATTGAGGAAGGAAGGGCGGGCATGTTATATTAATGTTCCATGAGTTCACAGGATAGGAAGAACTTGGTGGATTGCTGAGAATCAACCTATTCTATAACACACTGTGACCAGCCAGAGGTGTAAGAGGTCATTCAAGGCCCAAAGAGATCTATGTAGGTAAAAATACTTAATCCTCAGAAAGGTTCTAAATCCTCATTCTATTTAGGGAAAAAGGGGAGAAGTTTGGATTAAATTGGGACTGACAGAATTCTAGAGTGGAAGGAAACCTCCCTCATTTTGCCCAGAATAATGCCTGAGGCTACATAACCTATCTGTGGGTCAGAACTCAAATGTCCTGACTGGAGCTTCCTTTGACCAATGAGGATCATGATTAATATCATAAAAGAATAACCCAATTTTGTGTTACCTTTTCATTTTCAAGAATGGGACTCATCTTTCCCTTACATTTAGCATAATGTACCAAATAAAGAGGCAGTGGGTATTCTTCACATCAAAACAAGCACTTATCAAATGCTAGCGTCTTCAAGTCCCAACAGTAAGTTTCAATAAAGACACAAGGAAAAATACTTTTTATCCAATATCATCAATGAGAGCCTACCCTTGAGTGTTGACTATTGTGTTAGAAATTGTCCTGTTTTTACATGTACTAACTCATATCCTCACATTATGTGAGGTAAGTGCTGCCATCTCCACATTCTAGATGAGGGTAAAGTATAGAGGTTAAGGAACTTGCCTAAGGTCACTTAGCTAGTAAGCGGTGGAGCTGAGATTTAAACCCAAGCTGTCAGATCCTAAAGGAAGCTGAAACATTCATACAAAATAAACAAAAAGTGAATGAGCAAAAGCCAAGTGGCAGAGGAGAAAAACTACTCCTAAGAGAGTATCTAGGGCTAAGCCCCGTGCAGGTGCTTTTTTGTCTACATTTAATCTCATGAGGCATTTGTCATTGCCACTTAAATGGGGTTTACAGAGGTTAAGAAATTTGCCCCAAAGCACACAGAATGTGGTACAACCACAAAGGAAAACCCACCAAATCCCAACGACCTTAACAAGGGCCACCTCAATAAGCCCTTTATTCAAATAGGAATGCAAACGCCAGGTTTGCACATACCCCAGCCACACCAATAGAGGCTCCTACTTCCCTCAAAAGGCCTTGGAGTGTCCTAAATTGCTACTTGTGCTACCGTTAAGTAAATCACTTAATTTCTCCAGTCCTCCATTTCCTCATTTTCAAAATGCAGCGTTAGACTAGGTGATCCTAGGTCCCTTCACCTCTAACATAGATTTGTGCATAGTAGTTTTGCTCAGAGACTGCAAATGGAGACAGGAGAGTTAGGAGTGGGGTCAGGGCACAGTGGCGGAGCTAAATTACAAGTAACATTTAGATGAAAGTGTCACATGGTCAGGACGCCCATTCCCTTCCTGGGCAGGTCTCCCTATCCTGAGAACACCTCTGGTCGTGGTCAGGAAGGTCTCCTCTGAGACTCACAGGAAAGGAAAGCCTGGAAAATGGGTTCCATTTCCAAGTGCTTTTCTCTCTCTTGGCATCCACACCAGGAAAAAATGATGAACAGATTGAACCCAAAGGAAAATTTTGAAAAGCTCTGATTTTAGTCTCCCGCACTCAATTCTTTCATGTTTCAGCACCTGAAATACCACAAGCCATTCATCACTTCAGGTTTTTTCCCCTGTGGCACCTCCACTCAAGTCTCACCAACAATCCAAAGACATTAATTATACCCTATGTTTCTGTCATCTTAAATCTCTTTCTTTTTCCCCAGGACACACATACAAAAAAGCACAGATTTCTATTATCTTAATTTCTACTTTCCTACTCCTTCCAAGGGCCATTTTACTTCCCTCCTTTCTTTTGCACCCAAATTTCTAGGACTCTGCTGTCTAATACGGTAGCCACGTGACTCTTGTACACTTGAAACATGACTAGTGTGACTGAGGGACTACATTTTTATTTAGTTTTAATTTGTATTTAAAAACTGATACTTGATTCAGTTATCAGAAAATGTTTAAGTATATTTGGAACAACTTGAGTATGGGAGTCTATTATTTCCCTGTAAATTTTGTGACATCTAAATACAGATCAAGTATTTCCAATGCAAATATAGCATCTCAATTGAGATGTACTATAAGTGTAAAATACACACTATATTTCATAAACTTAGTACAAAATATTAAATATCTATTAGTAATGTTTGTATATTGATTACATATTGAAATACTATTTTTGATATACTGAGTTAAATGAAATATATTACTGTGGTTGGCAGCCTCTAAGACGGGCCTCAATGACCCTGCCTCCTTGTAGAATCGCCTTCCTTTGAGCATGGACTGGATTTAGTGACTCACTTCCAGTGACTCGAATGCAGCAATAGTGATGGATGTCACTTCTGAGTTAGGTTAACAAAAGACTGTGGCATTTGTTTTGGGCAGTCTGCCTCACTCTGAAAGAAGCCAGTGCGCCTATGGAGAGGCCCAGGTGGCAACTGATGTCTCTAGTCAACAGTCACAAGAATGGAAGCAGATTCCATTCCGGTGGAAACTTGAGCCCCAGCCCACACCTTGATTGCAGCCTCAGCACCCAACTAGCAAGCTAGAGAATGACAGTTCTACATTAAACCCTGTACCCTCAGTTTCACCTTCAGGTGATTTGACATACTTGACGTGCTCTAAAGCACTGCTCCTAGCACTATCTACATTTACAGGACACCTTCTTTGCAATGCACCAGTGAAAATCCTCTCTCTCTTTAGATACCTCAACCCTTCAAGAACCTTTCTTGTTTTACATATAGAAGTTCTTCTACTTTAAATTCTTTTAGTATGTTGTCTATATTTATAGGACATGTGTAAATCCTTTTGTTCAATAAATAGCTAGGATGATCTATCACACCCATCACGCTGTATAGATAAAGTAAAGCAAATCCATAGATAAGACACAGGTCTCCCATTCTAGCATTTGTAGAATAGCAGAAAGAGTAAAGGTAGCTGCTAGTGACTAATACAATGCAGGAATAAAGTACCCAAGGCAACCTTGTGTCTTATAGCATAGTTTCCAAAGCACATCATCTTATCTGCCAGAAAAAATTTTTGAGGCAGAAACAATTAACATAATTTTCAGTATTTTTGATTAGTACATTACCTTTTGCAGAGTATGCTCAATTCTTAAAGAATGAATCAACTTAAATACAGTTTCATTAGGTTGATTTATTTTTTCTTATATTATACCTCCCTCAAATCTTCCCTTTTTACTACTTTTAGGAACATAGCAATTACATAAAATGGGGCACAGGAACACAAAAGAATGTCTTTGTATCACTAGGCCTTTGAGGATAAGGTTAGCATGAATAGATAAAGCTTTTGTTTAGGTGTCATATACCCAGAAAGACATAACCTGTTCTGTGTTCTAATTCATGCAATAAATGAGTCATATAGGTAATGACAGGATTCTTTAAACTTAATTTAGGTCTCAACTCAAAAGCTGGTATTTCTTAAATCAAAATAGATATTTCAGTTGCTTCTAAATATCCTGTCTTTTTAAATCATGTAAGCAAATGGACAGTATTTATTATTCTGCTGTACTTTTCATGTATACATAAAAAAATCACTATGCAGTGCAAAGGTAGTTCCCAAATACACTTTAGAAGTTTTTCTGACTCATGCTTAATTATAATTTCATATCTTTATTATACATATGGCCAGCTTTTGTTCACCTTACCCTAAACATATTCGATACATATATATATGCATATACAAGCATGTGTGTATATATACATATGTACACGTCTACATACACATTAATATACATACATGTATATATAGAGAAAGAACATGTGCACATGTGCTAGCGAGCACCATAATTAGCACTTTTTTTTTTTTTTTGGCTGTAACCTACAGGTATATTCCAAATTAACTTGCCAAGAAACTTTTCATGAAGCAATTCTTACTCTATTTTAAGCAGATATGTATTCCAACAGAAAAAATAAGATATCCTAAAATACTTACCATGAGGCAAAGTTTAATATTCATCATGGTAGCCAGGTAATGAGATGCTAAATAACATAATCCTCTCTCTCCACTCCTCCTCTACTCATCACCAGGTAATTTCTGGGGTAATTTCTTCAACATTTAGTAATATCCTAATAACATTCTCAATACCAAAACCTTGGTTTCTAGGTTTCATTTTGTTTACATAACTGGAATAGCTTAAAAACTGTACAATATCTCACCTTTTACGAAAGTCGATAGGCTGAGAGTTTATTCCTGAGCATTTCTAAGTCAATAAACTCTTACTCCAATATCTATGTCTATTTATATTTTTTAAATAACTGCTTTAGATAATAAATGTATAATTGGCTTTCACATTTTTTTTTTGGTGAGAGCACATGTGTACATGGCAGGGGGAAAACAAAAATATCTAGCTCACTACATATATACATTATAATCTTCCAGAGACAAAGTTAAGGCATTCCAGAAATGCACGGGTAATACAAAAAATATATTCATTTACAATTAAAAAGGAAAAAATCTACATATTAATCACCAAGAGCTATTGATAGACCTAAAGATTTCAAGTCAGAGATCTTGGTTTGTGTCTGGGTCTGCACTAATTAGTTATTAGGTTATTTCATCTCACTGGAACTTCAACTGCAAAACTGGAAAATATATCCTGCCTCACAGGATTGCTGATCGGGTTAAATGGGTAATGTATGTTCATTGTCTAGCACAGTGGTTCTCAAACTTGGCTGCACAATGGACTCACCTGAGGCATTTAAGAAAATGCGGAGGCCTAGGTCCCACTCTCAGAAATTCTGATTTAATTGGCTTGTAGGAATTTTTCAAATTTCCCCAAGTGATTCTATAGTGCAGTTAAGTTTGAGAACATTATGCTAGAACAAGGTCTAGCATAATGCCTGACACATAGTAAATATTCAATTAAAGTTAATGATATACCCTCATTGGAACTTTGTAACCTCTGATACGCTGCCTGGAGGTTGCTACTAGGTCAATCAAGTTCATGTAAATGCAAGAAGGTCTCAGAATCAATGAATATAACAAATCTTAAAAGCAGTCCAAAATTTTAGTAGTAATGCTTCTAAATTTAAATCCCTATTATATTTTTGCTCTCTTTTATCAAAGAAGGAAATTCCTTATGAAAGAAAAAAATATTTCCCTATGTATTTTTTACTGAGATATAATTTATACACAGAAAATGCACAAATACATGTGAATAGAATTTTACATATATACACACACACCTCTCTCTCTCTCTCTCTCTCTCTCTCTCTCTCTCTCTCTCAAGGAACCACCCCACACAGACCAAGATATAGCATAGGGAAATGTATCTATAAATTAAAAATTAAATTTCTCATATCTTTCCCATAATTGTTGCCACAATTTCAGTTTATCTCTGGGTTTTCCTAAGTATCTTATATGGGATGTTTATTTTTTGCAAAGTTAAAGTCAAACATCAGAGAGAGGAAAGACGAGGAAAACTTCCAGTAGAAATGGACATATCAAAGGAATAGATATAAAATATAAACAAATGAGCAAGTTGAAAAAGCAGACTTGAAAGGAATATCTACAATCAGTCACAAGACAGTCAACATTTACTGGGCACCCACTATGTGCTCAGTGCTACAT
The DNA here is from genome assembly GCA_023783475.1 of Daubentonia madagascariensis. Classification (NCBI taxonomy): domain Eukaryota; kingdom Metazoa; phylum Chordata; class Mammalia; order Primates; family Daubentoniidae; genus Daubentonia; species Daubentonia madagascariensis. The sequence goes on along the minus strand of JAKFHU010002088.1, from coordinate 42,098,313 downwards.
AAAGAAACAGAGTGTAGATTAAAGAAATGCCATACGAGGTCCTCAGATACCAATAACTTAAAAATGAAATGAGTCTAATCAAAAAATGGCAAATTTTCTAAGTGGACTTTACTAAAAAAAGTCTACATTAACTGAATGCTTGTCTAGTTGCAGGAACTGCACCAAGTGTCTTACATATGTAATCCTCTAACAAATACTATACTTTTTTCAATAGTACTCTAAAATAATTCATAAATATTTATAGAAATTACCAAATAATTTCTCTCAATACCAAACTGAAACCCTGAAACCATGTCCCAATGCTCACTTGTGACTCCATTCATTCTGTGCACAGATTTCTGCCTGTAGGTAACAAGTGTCAGTAGCAACTGGAGTCAACAGCATCTGCTGAAAGCTTCCTTTTTGCTCTTTGTGTTCGTTGACTTGCAGGCACCGTATATGGGAGAGTCACTGTGGTTTAAAAAATAAGTACTAAAAAGGTAATAAAAATGTGATTGATGTTACAATTAAAGAACTTTTAAATGGTTAACAAAAAAATTGAGAGAGAGAACTAAGCAAAACTTGGACCTCTTTCCTTTTTTTTTTTCCTCCCTCCTGTATTCTGAAGGAAGGACCTCTTTTTTCTTTGGCATATAAAATTAAGTATAAAAGGTCTTATTATAAATATACATTTCTTTTTCAAAAAAGTTGGATTATTCATAAAAATTAGAAGAAAAAGTTACTGATTTAATTTAAGACAAAAAATTACCTATGGATTGTTTTATCTCATATTCTCTGAAGCAATAAACTAATGAATGTAAAGGAAACTTTCACCCCCAAGTTAAAAAGTTCTTAGTTGAAATTTCTTTTCAATTTTCAAAAGCATGCTAGGTAATGAACTGAAAAAAACATTAAAACCTGGGAATTATTAAAATACATGTACATATGCATATCAAATAGCAGGGATGCATATGTCAGCTAAACAAGCACACTAGGAGATTAGCCAGCCAAGGAATGAAAGCAACATTTGCTGTCAAGTCACAGTCTCAAACATCTACTCTCAAATATGAACTTTGGTAAATATTAAACATCACTGAGTCATTAGGCTCTGGTAAAGTTTTAAATCTGTGCGGGGAAATGGTATGTGTTGGGGTAAACCATACTCAAGCATAACATTCACTATGTACTGATAAAGAAAATTCCTTGAAATGAATTTTCCAAAATAATTTTCATAGCTATAGTTTTTGACAAATACTAGCTTAGAAGAACCACTTGAACATATCATCTCAAACAGAGTTCAGAAATATTAAAATCTAAAGTAGCACCTTATACAGAAATTAAAGTTGATCTAAATGTAAAACAAACTTATAAAATATATAGATGAAAATATAAGAGCAAAAAATCTTTGGGATCAAAGGTTAGGCACAAGGGTCTTAGATATGACACCAAAGGCACAACCCATAAAAGATTTTATATATGTATCTCATAAATCAGACTTTATCAAAAATTAAAAACTTTTGTTCTGTCAAAGATCCTGTTAGGAGGATGAAAAGACAAGCCATAGACTAGGAGAAGATATTTGCAAGTCACATATCCAACAAAAAGACTTATATCTAAAATCTACAGAGAACCCTCTAAACTCAACATTCAGAAAAAAATGATCAAATTGTAAAATGGAAAAAAGTTTTGAACACATTACCAAAGAGGACATGTGAATGGCAAATAGGCACACAAAAAGATGTTCAACATCATTATCCATTAGGAAAATGAAAATTAAAGCTATGATGAGATACCACTATACACCTAAATTTTGAAATATTGGTAATTTCAACTGCAGACAAGAATGTGGAGAAACTAGCTCTCTCACATGTGGCTTGTATGAGAGAGGTGAATGCAAAATGGTGAATGCCACTCTGAAAAACAATTTGGCACTGTCATATGAAGCTAAACATACACATACCATATGGCTCAGCAATCTACTCCTAGGTATTTACACAAGAGAAACAAAAACTTATGTTCTCACAAAACCTGTACATAAATGTTTATGGCAGTGTTCTTCATAAAGACCCAAAACTGGAAACAACCCAAATGTGCTCTAATGGGAGAATGAATAAAAAACTGTGATGTATCCATACAATAGAGCACTACCCAGCAATAAAAAGCAAAAGTCTTCATGCACTCAACTTGGATGGATCTCAAGGGCATTATGCTGATTGAAAAACACTAGTCTCAAAGGGTTACTGTATGGTTCTATTTATATAAGAGTCTTAAAGTGACAAACTTAAGGTCACAGAAAACAGATCAATGGCTGCCACAGTTGGAGGCAGGGTGAGATTATTAAGGGGTGACATAAGGGAGTTTCTTTGTGGTGGTAGAGAAGTTCTATATTCTGATTATGGTATGGTTAAAAAAATCTACACATCTGGTAAAATTTCACAGGACTACAAAACAAAATAAATAAATAAATAAATACATACAGTGATAATACAGAATACCATGTAAAAGCTGGTGAAATCTGCATAAGGTGAGTACCTGAGTTAATAGTATTAGTACCAATGTCACCTCACTGGTTTTAAAAATGTACTATGGTTATATATTATTATCGGGGAGAATAGGCAAAGGGCACAGAGAAACTCTGCACTATTTTTGCAACTTTTTCTGAAGCAAACTATAGAAAGTAAAAAGTTACTAGAAAAATATATCTGAGGCAGTGATTCTCAAAATTCGATGAGCATTCATCACCTACAGAGCTTGTTTATAATACAAGTTTGCTTGGGTGGCTTTGTACATATTTAAATAGAAATAGAATTTGCATATGGGGCCCAGGTGATGATCCAGCACATTATAGTTTGAGAACCACAGGACTAAAATAAATGCAAAGGTATTAGAAAGAAAAAACTAATGATCCCCCATCAATAACTTCTGTTCTATTTAATGGCTAATTACTAAAGTCCTACCCACACAGAACCTCATTCATAGACTATGTAACTGAGCCAAGAGGCTCTCATTTATAGATACAGCGGAAGACATGCAAATGACATCAATGATTGATCTTTTTAAAAATGCAACTACCATTATTCATATCACAAACCTGACATATCAATACAGAAGTGAAAATGTTGACATAAGAAAAAAACCCATGCTATTAAAACAACAGTGAGTAGGGAAAACATATCCTCAATAAGACACAAGGGTCACATATTTAAATGTCAATTAAAGGGCCTTACGTATGCTTTTATATGAAATAATTATTGTTGGCAAATCACAGACAAGGCATTTGATTTAAAAGCTTCTTTTTGTTAGATATAACTCATTAAAAGATCAAACTAAACATTATTCTATATACAACATAGTAAGAGTTAAAACCCAGAAGTCTTCATTCAATTATTCCTTCCTAAGGGGCTGTCCACAGGAAAATGTATCATTTTCAAACTCCAGACCCACAGTTTTCACATTTACATTAGGGGTTTCTGTGCCAAGCAACTACTAGGCCCCTTTCTACCTTTTCTCAGGAAGGACTAAATCATAGTTTTTCTACTATCTCCCAGCCATCTTATTATTAAAAGAAATCAAGCCTTAGAACATCATTTCTGAAAGGCTGTTAATCTCTAACTTAAGCAGTTGCCACAAGCTCTTAAATGCTAGCTCACTTGCTCTCAGCTTTGTGGAAAAATAAATCCATATTGATGAAAAATTATGGTCATTTTCTGATTATGCTCAAGTAGTTCAGCTGATTAATACCGGCTTCAAGTGAATCCTTAATTATAGGCTTAATCCTTCCTTATAGGGCTATTTAACTCGACAATGCTCCTTGGCCACAGGTGATAATGCCAACCACTTGAGCCGGCAAAAAGTGGGCACTACTGGGTAAAATAAAAGCCACTGAGCACACGTATTTGAAAAAGGACAAGTCTATGACAACTCAAAAACTACTTTCCACATAAGGTTGGGCAGTAGTGGCAACTCCTATACCACAGATAAAACACAATAATCCAATATACAGTGTCCTGAACCGACCAGGAGGGGCAGTGGGCAACTAGGAAAGAGTGTTGTATTACAAGACAGTAGACTTCAGTTCTAGTATTAAGATAGGGAAGTGGCAGGCCCTGTTGGATAAAGAGTCATAAACCCCTAACCAAGGTCTCTGATAAAACAGATGGCAGAGAAACCAGCCAAAACCAGTTAGAACCCAGAGAGCCAAGAAAAACGACCTCAGGTTACCCTCACTGCTCATTATACCCTGCTTATAACGTATGAGCATACTAAAAGAAACTCCCACCAGCCCGATGACAGTTTACAAATGTCATGGAAACTCCTGGAAGTCACCCCATATGGTTTAAAAGACCAGGAACCCTCAATTCCAGGAACTCCCCACCCTTTCCCAGAAATATCATGAATAATCCTCCCTCTGCTTAACCTAAAATTAAATAGAAGGTATAATATAAGACCCCAGAAACTCACAAGGGGCTACTCTGTTGCTTTGAGAGATAGCTGCTGTCCTGTCTATGGAGCAGCCTCCCTTTTTTTTCTTTTCTTACTTTAATAAACTTGCTTTTGCTTTACTCTGTTGGCTTGCTCTTGAATTCTTTCCTGCACTAAGCCAAGAACCCAACTGGCCTTCTAACAGACCCCAGTTTGGGGGCATCCTTTCCTGTATCAATCTAACACATGCTGAGTCTCAGCTGTCTCATTTAATTAATATATTAAACGTACAGTCTATTATACAAGAACAAACTAGCTAGCCTGTTTAAAGTATCTGATCATTTTAAACTATTTACATTTTTAGAGATGACATAAAGCGAGGGGTCAGTAAACTACAGCCTACAGGCCAAATTCAGCCCGTCGTCTATTTTTTAAATAAAGTTTTATTGGAACACAGGCATGCTAGTTTGTTTACATGTTGTCTATGGCTGCTTTCACACAACAGCAGCAGAGTTGAGTAGTTGTGATGGAGACTTTAGGGCCTGCAACATCAAAAATGTATACTACCTGGCCTTTTACAGGAAAAGCTTACTGATCCCTGGCATAAAGGGTCATATTTCTGATAAAGTCACTACACAATTTAAAAATCCTTGGCTTTATGCAAAGATATACTTTTCACATATCAGATTTGAAAAAAATATTAAAAGTTTAACATACATTATTGGTGTGACTAGGAAAACAAGCACTCTCATACATTGCTGGTGGGAGGCCAAAATGGAGGATTTTTCCCTATAGAGAAAGATTTGGCAATAACTAACACGATCAAATGTGTAGTTATCTTTTGACCCTGTAATCCTACTACCAGGAAGCTATCCCAAAGACACACCAGCTAAAACTATGAAATGACTTATATGTAAGGTTATTTCTTGAAACGTTTTTAAAATCAAAAGAAATCAATGAATCAATGAATTGTAGATTTTGTCAAATCATGGTACACCTACTCAAAGTATGCAGTCATGAAAAGAAATGAGAAAGATCTCTTACATACATTTATAAAATATATTGTCAAATGAGGTAAAGAAAATAAGTGTTTTCAGTATACTATTTTTTGTGGATGGGGTGCTATATAAAATATAACAAACAATGCCAAGATAAATAAAAATTATTTACATGGAAGGAAAAGAACAGAGATAAAAGAAAGGTTTCTGTGAATGCAGCTTGTAATATAATTTTGTCTTTAGAACTATTAAATGTTTTTTAAAAATATGTTCTTTTGTACATCCCTAGTAGGATATATTCTAAAGAGAAAAATCCAAGGAATTTTAAAACTGTATTTAGCGATCTTACCATTAGTAGTAATATTAACATTGTTATTTTGAAACTATTAATATCTATAATTGTACAATAAAGAAGTATATTATACTACTAGGAACCAAGATTTTCTGCATGAGAAGAGACAGCCATAAAATTGGAGTTAAATAAAAACCCATAATTTAAAGTTTGATGGAAAAAATTAGTATGGGCTGGGTGTGGTGGCTCAGGCCTGTAATCCTAGCACTCTGGGAGGCCGAGGCAGGAGGATCACTTGAGCCCAGGAGTTTGAGGTTGCTGTAAGCTAGGTGATGCCATGGCACTCTAGCCCGGGTGACAGAGCAAGACTGTCTCAAAAAAAAGAAGAAAAAAAAAGAAAATATTAGTATGAACATGATTTTCTTCTTTCTAAATGCATATCACCCAGTTGTTCACTTGAACAGTCATCACCCAGTAGTTATGAGCATGTACTTATAGTCTGTAAATACATTTTCCACCAAAGGAACCAGGGCTCCTTGGAAAAATGGTTGACTCCAGGTGTGGACATACAAAAGCACACAATACTTTTCTGGCAAATAGGATGCCCTGGGATTACAGGGAGGTTATCACAGACCATTGAGGTCATGGCTAAAGGACTTGGCAGGAAATTGGAAGGGCCTCTCTCTGGCCTAAGATGGGATAATTTGAATATTAAACGAATGACTACTTTGTATTGAAACATAAAATCCATAAAAATCCATGAGTTCTTAATAATAAACTAAACTAAATGTTCACCATCAAAGGCTGCAAGGGCATGACTTAGAACTCTGAAAATTTAGGGAAAGAATCAAGCATTTATACTGCCTGAAGTACAGTTCACACAGAAAAGACAACATCTGATGAGCAAGGCTTTTCTTTAAAGAAGTCTAGCTAATAAAATCCAGCAGGAATGAAAGAATTAGAAAATTACTGGTTTCAACCTTTAATCAAAATGGCAGTAAGCAACCACTCATCAATGGACTCTGAACCGTGAAGTGAAAGTGAATTGGGAATATTAACGGATGGATCAGAAAGACACCATCTGCACCTGCTTTTCAAACTTAGCATCACTAGATATTGGACACTGATTCATGATATGTCGCAACAGAAAACACACAGTACCACATATGAAGTATTCTTACTAAAACATTTAATCTGATTCTAATCAAAGAATTAAGGAAATTAAAAAGCAATATAAACATAAGGATGTAATTTAATTAACAAAATCCTGAATATGGGATAGTCTACAAGACAAATAACCCAATTTAACAAATCGAAATGTAGGCACAAAGGGGGAATGGGGTGGGCAAGAACTGGTATAGAATGAGAGATTTAAGTGACCTAGCCACCAAATGTTAGATACAATAACACAGAAAGTAATTTTTTTTAAAGTCCTTATCAGTTACAGACATACAACAAAATATTTGTGGAGTAAAATGGCTATGTGTAGCATTTCCTTAAGAAAAAAGGGGAAGAAAGTGAAGAGGGGATAGCTAAAGCAAAATTGACAAAGGGTTAGTGATTTTTGAAGCTGAGGTAAAAGTGAGTAATGACTACTCTCTCTCCTTTTCTGTTTGACAATTACTAACGTAAAACAAAAAAAACTAGTCTATGATATGAACAAAACACTAATTTAAACATGTAGAAACACAGAATTTACTAATCAAAAATACATTTAGAAGTACTTATCTCCTAAATGAAGGTCACTTCTGCTTTTTCATCTATAAAATGAGGGCTGTGCTGGAAGATCTTCAAAGCCCTTTCCACTTTCATATTTCATATAAGTGCTTTAAATAAGCCAAGATCATTTTTTTTTCTTTCTAACCCCATCTTTGCTCTAACCCTAATGCACCCCAGCCCCAGGTAACAAATGTATTTTCTATCTCTATATATTTGCCTTTTTGGACATTTCACATAAGTGGAATCAAACAATATGTGTTCTTTTGTGTCTGGTTTCTTCCACTGAGCATAATGCTTTTGATGTTCATCCATGTTGTAGCATACATCCATGCTTTGTTACTTTTTATGGCCTAACAGTATACCATCATATGAATATACTACATTTATCCATTCACCAATTGATGGACATTTGGGTGGTTTCCGCTATTTGGCCATTGTGAATAATGTTGCTATGAATATTTACATGTAAGTCTTTGCACACATCCTTTTTTGGTATGCCATTCTTTTTTTTTTTTATTTGTTAAAAAATTTTTCATTATTCATTTATATTTTGTTCTTTTACTTTACTTTTTGACTGCCTTATTTATTTGTGTTAATGGTATGCCATTCTTAAGACTTCACAGCATAGCTAACACAGTATATTCCTAGTATTCTGTAATTCCTCCCACTTTCCTCCATGCACACAGAAATAGTTTAAAGCCATGATTCGCCAAACTTATTTGAAGTCACTGGCATTTGAAAGTACAACATACTCATGAAAGACCAATAGATATTCAAGAACTATAAGCCACACCTATACAAAACACAACCTCAGACACAAATTAATTATTCAAGAAACATTTTCATTATGATTAAAACAATTTAAAAACCATAAAATTCTTCTTTCCCATTAAGTCATTCTTTGTTCAACTACAGATCAACGGGTTAGTATAAATGGTAGATATGTGATAAGTATAATGAGTAACCTAACATATCCAATAAAGAAAAAGGTAGTTGGTACAATGAAGACACAGCACAACTGTGTTTAACTTATGTACTGGTTTCACTAGCTAAACCCAGAGAAGGATAGGTAGCAAAAATGCACAGTTCAAAAGTGAACTTTCAAATTCAAACATAAAACTACATTTTTTTTTTTTTTTAGTGTTTTTCTTACATATTTAAATAAGTTCAATTTTGGAAAATAAATCACTAGATTGTAAAACATGCAGAATAGATATTAGCATTATCTTATGGAAGAAACTTGGGAACAAAGATTTAGACATATGATCAAAAAGGAAGGCAAATATAACAAAACCCTCTGATATTTCTAATCAGTTGGTTATAAAAAGGTCAAGTGGAAAATCAAAAGTTCATGTAACCTCAAAGATTTTAAGTTAAAATGCACAGATGTAAATTCGTTCACTGATCTTTGATGTAGAGTGAAACTTTTTTTTTGGCAAATGTAACCACTGATGGGATTTTCATGCTGCCCGTCTTGCAATATGTAGCATGCAAAGGCTTGCCTTTGATGTCCCCCCAGTTTTTTTTTTTCCTTCAGTAGGCCAAGGATTTCAAAACACCTGTAAAGCAATGTGAGTGCAAATTTCTTGATTTTTATAACCTTATTTTATTCTTGTAGTTGCTTCCTTCACATCTAATTCAACAGCACATTATTTTTGGTGACAGTAGGTGGCTCACCAAAGATTCTTTCTGAAGTACTTAGCTTTGTTTTATAGAAGGAACTCTCTTGTTTTCACATTACATGTTTATAATATCCAGAAAATTACATTATTAAAATAAGTAATTATAAAAACAGACCTAACTGGTTAAGAAAGAGTCAAAACAAAATTCTGATAAAATATAATAGGCATGAACAGGCAAACTAGAAAGTTGCCTACTGGCTGTAGGAGTTCCCCAAATTGTGCCAAGGATGGCCATTTAGCAGGAATAACCAAGGGATTGGAAATCTTATTTGACCAAGTTAGTTGACCATGTTAGTTGACTTCAGCTTCTGCATATTACTAGACATAGGATTGCTGTGTGAGAACTTTGATCCATACACTGATAAATCTTTAAGAAATCATGATCCCAAATGCGATTTTTTTCAGTTCATCCAAACACTTGCAGGCCAAGCAAAAAAAAAAAAACAAAACAAAAAAAACAAAAAAAAAACTCCATCAGCTATCTTAATTTATCAAACAATTTATAAGAAAGGTAGCAGAAAATGAGAACACTGTGGATCAGCTCACACATGACGGTAGCAGAAAATGAGAACACTATGGATCAGCTCACACATGACAGAAATAATACAAATTGTTCTCTCAATAGAATAATAATCTAAGCAGTATTAAGATATAAATACATAAGTATAGTTCTCCAGAAATCATCATTTTTATTCCTATGTAGAAACAATCCCTTATATTTGAGGAGGAAATGATTATTATCCCATTTCTATTAATTAAATACTCTCATAATTATCATCCATCTCACAGTAAATAATTCAATGCAAAAAAACTAAAAAATCTCAATGAAATTTAAAAAGGAATAAAATGTGTTGGCAAAATATTATCTAAAGATCTCTGTGAAAGTGTTGGCCTTCCTATTTCCTTAATTATTTTTAGCTATTTATTTATTGCTAGCACATGATGGCACACTAAGCAAAGAAATCTGTTTACACACTATATATTTTTCATACAAGCAACAAGCAAATAGCTTATTGTAAATGTTTATAATTCTGAATAGTGATTAATTCAGATTAGTGAATTCACATTAGTGAATGGCAGCTCACTGAGTACAGGTATTTTAACTCTCTGGTTTAATGCTATATCCTGTAGCATCTAGAATATTTATTAACACAAAGAACATGCTTAATAAAATATTGTTGAATGAATGAATTCTCTTTCTTTCAGATACACACACTGTTGGATGGAGTGTTCAAATGTTTTCCTAATTCTGAAAAAAATACTTTCTTAAAAGCATGCTGGGATAGCGTTTTTCATGTATTTAATGTAAAATAAGTTTTCCTTTACCATTTGACCCTGATTCTCAGAAAACAAGAAGAAACTGCACAAAGAATAAATTATTCTCAGCCATACAACAATCTCATTGTCTTTAAGGAATGTATAAAAATTACCAACCTTTAGGATTCCTAATATACATATCCCATGGAAACAGTTTTCTTTTCCTCCTTACATCTGTTGTAGAAAATCATTTACCTCTAATACTTTCACACTGCTGGTTTGACAACTCTCCCAAAGAAATTATTTTATATATATTCCCCCCCAATCATCAGCAAATAAGAATGTATTTTATACTCCCATTCATGGAAAAGATCAAATTCACTTAAGAGTAATTGTACAGAGATAAAGGTAGCAATACATGGGAAAGAACTCCGAACCAGGAGGTGAAGAAACACAGGTTTTGCCACACACTACCCCCCAACACATACAACAAACATTTAAGTACCTACGCTGGCTTTGGGTAGAGAAATCAATACAACAGTTCCTGCATGCAAAGAGCCACCAGTTTATTATTTTACAGTATTAATCAACTACCCATAAAAAATCCCAAATGTTACCTTGTTCTCTCTTTCTCTTTAGGTGTCTTTAGTTTGGTCAATCAAGGAGCACTGTTGAAGCACCCATAAAAACATAAATAATGGAATTTATTAAGCTACAATGGGCAGAAGACTATGTATGCATTAAGCTAATTATTACAACACTGTAAGTTGTTGTGGTGCCTGTATTTTGTAGGATAAGGAACAAAGTCCCAAGAAGGGAGTTAACTTGCCCTCAGTCACAGTAAACTGCAGATCTAGGTTTAAAATGTAGGGAAGTTCATTTCAAAGGCCCATTTCCTTTCTCCCATGCCATTCTGTTACTGTATCCCCTACTCTGTATGACCAGCACTAGTGAAACACCAATCTGAGCTCTTAAAATTCTATATGGAATGACAGATTGACACAAAAAAAACATTATATGAACCTATCCAATAAATACAATTTATTATTTTCTCTGGAATGACAGCTAAAAGAAACACTAACTCACCAGAAGAAAACCATTAGATATGTGCATGTTAAATACTAATTCATTATAATCATCCTTTCATGATCTATAAAACTATATTAAATCTTTTCAAACAAAGAAAAACATCCATATTCTAAAAAGTAAACTATGTTTTCATCTGCCTAATTAAAACAACCTAAAATATTAACCCCTGGCCCTCCAAACCACCATATCTTTCAGTTCCATAGAAAGGTAGCTAATTTCATGTATAAACACTGTAAAAATCCATTGCAATTCTTCCTCCCTAGAAACAAGAAAAGGAAATGACAAAGAAGTATATAGTAGCCTCATTTATACATACTTTCCCTGAGGAAATAGGTGGATCTAGAAACAAAGGCAAATAACAACATGCCAAATAGCAGTGGTAGTCAATACAGCTCAAAGTTTTAGCAAAGATTTGTTCAAAAATAGCTCTTGATATCAAAGCCATTAAAAAAAAATTCTTTAGCACAAGAATTCTGGTATAATAGGTGTGGTCCAGTTTTTACGAATGCTAAGATATAGGAGCTAAAATCCACATTCATTTTTTGATCCTGAAATAAAAACAAATGAGATATGTTTATTGTAATGATCTCATAAAAAGATCATTACATTCTACATTTTATCCTCAAAATTTCATAAGCACCATTACTCTTACTGTACTTTCTTAATTTCCTTCTACCACTTTTCTTACGGGAAAAAAACTAGAAAAAATTAAAAAATGTTATCTCAAAAGCAAAACTAATATTTTATTCTATTTCTCTTTGAGAGATTATTGCTTTTCATGAATTTGATGAGATATGAGTAATTTTTGTGCACTTCAAGAAATTACAGATAACTTTGACCAACAACCTGTTTCCCAACTCAGTATGAAAATTGGAAAATCATCTTTAATAACTGTAAACAAAACAAAAAACACATATGTAACAGGTAATCAATTTCATATTCCATCCACATTTTTTGTGTTTAAACAACAGGATTAGGTTGTTATTCAGAGTGTCTCTTTGGGGAAAAAAAAAATCTGTACTTTGTTTCAACTCAGGCATTGTAGCAGTGTTGATTAGAGCATTTCTATTAGACAAAATATAAAAATAGACATGTACATTTTAGCAAAAGGTGAAAATCTTAAACAAGTTACCCCAACAAACAACTGTAAGTGGACTTATCCATACGACTTGGGAGTTCTATGACATAATTGACAACAGGGTGAAGTTAAAAAACAAAAATGGGTCAAGTACCAGGCACAGTATTGTGAGAAGGTTGAGATAGGTTTGGAAAGAATGAGTTTCTAATTGTACATCACCATATATATGGTTTATGGACCAATCACAGCATGTGTCTTTGTATGAATTACTATCCACTTTCCTTTAACAATGTTAAATAGTGATACGAAGGTATCTAAACACACCACCACTTAAAGTTATAGCAATATAACTTCAAAATTCCATAGAAAAGTCACCCAAATTTAGTTCTAAAGATTAATGCATAATTATTTCAAACGGGAAAATGGAATATAATTATACTCTTAATATTGAATGTATAATGAGTTTGTGTTAAACAATTCTATTACTCACCTTAGCTTTTTCCTTATTCCATATGGTTCAGTAATTTGCTTTCTAAAGAACATATGCTTAGTGGGAGTAAATAAGACACCCCAGAGGTACATTCTCCTTTTCCTTATTAATGACATCATTAGTTTGCCTATTTATAGTCTGGACCATCTGACCTCATGGCCTACATGAATAAGTGGATTTGTTTAGTTGTTAATCCACACAGTATGTGCTTAGCAGCAATTAACCTGTGACAGATAGTAACTGGATCACTCTCTTTAAAATAAAACATGGTGAGATTGCAATTCGTGCTGTTTTGGTTTATGTGAACCTTACATATGATCAAATTTGTGAGCAAAATTTGAAAAATATAAATCTCATGTATTTATTTCTATGAGAAATTTAAATTTGAATTATGTAAGCCAGATTTCTACACGGTATTTAAAAACATAGCCCTTGTTTAAAAAAATACAACCACTGATTCTACTAATTATTTTCCAGGCTTTAGATATATTTTATAATAGCAAATAGATTATAATTTGAACGTTTGAAATCTCTCCTAGGTACAAAGGATTATTACTTCACCTTCATTCTATAAGGTTTTTATAATCTTATCACTTCTAAGAAGACTTCTTTAAATAATAATCAGCTATAAGAAATACTTCAAACCTTAAGACAATGTTAGCTCACTTTAAGTCACCAAACATTCAACACTAACCATTTGGAATTTCAATTAAAGGGAGCTTTTGGACTATCCACAGATACTTTACACAAAAATTTTAGCATACATAAAAGGACACATTTTCATATTCATCTAATATTACATAATACCAGCCATCTATTTAAGGGATGGAACTAATGTGGTCCTTAAGAAGAAAACGAAGTTTTAGCACACACATTGTACAAAAAGTACAGTACTATAAGCAAGGAGATGAGTCAGGCTGTACTCTTCAGTTTAGCAAAGCCATATGTAATCCTGTACCAGGCAAGTCAGAATTTCCAGGAGCAACCTTCTTATTCAAGGGTCATGCTGACAGAGTTAATATTAAACTCAAGGCTTGCGCTAGAGTCATGTGCTAAGGGTTTGTTTGTTTTTTAACTTAATTCAGGTAAATTTGGCTAAATGCAACTTTTACTCACTACCTAGGGTTGTTAATACAGCGGCCCATGTCAGGACAGTATAAGGGAAAGAGGACTAACTGAAGGATCGAAATGCTTAATTCTAGTTTGAATTTCTCTGTCAAGTAACTTAACACCTCCAAATCTCAGTTTAGTTATTTACTGATGTTGAAGGAAGAAAATATCCAAAGTCTGCTTTATAAGGTTCTTGTAAGTATTAAAAAAGACAGCGATTATTCCTTGCAAAAATTAAAGCCCTAGAAATGTGTGATTTTCCACATTGTTTACTGAAATGTTCACCATAATTTGCAAGGAACTTCACCAGGTCTTAAGGCTTGAATGTGTGTCAAATAAGAATATAATGAACAGCAGTAACTAATTTTATATACACAAGGTTTAATGGATTAAGTGTTACATTTAAAATAATTTTTCTTCCCCAACAAGCATAAATTACATAATTGCATATACATTTAATGTGTCAAGAAAAATAATTATGTAATTTACTCTCCAAAGCATTAATTCACAAAACCCATAAGTTCTTTAGCCTTTTCTATAAAAATGCTGAGAAAAAGAGTCCTCAGACACATTAAAATGTTTAACAGTAATAGTTCAAAGGAAAATATTAGACATTTTTTAAAAGCAGAATACTAGAAAATGTTAAATCATTTTACAAGTTTTACAAACCATACATATTAATACTTACTACTCTTCCAGAAAGCCTCTATGAAACAGCACCATTCCTTTAGCTATTTACTTTTAGCGAATGCTAAACCAACTGTCCTGTTCTATTACTAACTCTACTGTTTATCATGTGTGTGTAAGCGCCAGGCACTTCTTACCTCTGGCAAATATGTAAAAGAAGGAATTCACTGGTCTTACAAAATCATTCCAGGAATGATCATGTAACATTTTCACAGGCCCTTTTTCTGAAGAGAATGTGTTTTATACAGCAATTTTACAAAGCAGCTCCTTATCAAATAATTTAAAAACTGGAGAATTCAATGATTTTTTCTCCTTTATAAAGTTACAAATGCTTGGAAATTCTCAACATATACAAAATAATTTTTAAACTTTAAGCAGCATCTCATTAGATCATTTTAATCAATTTTATTTTAGTGTTAAGAAGCAGAGCTGTGTAACGTTAAAGAAGAACCTTAAAATTATTTGTAGGATAGTCTGAGGAAAGCTGAGCATATGAAAATAAAATTCAGAGAAAAGAGTAGGCATTTAATTTTGTAAAAAAGAAAAAGGAAACAGGTAAATTTCTTGGCAGATACCCTAAGATTTCTCCTAATCAGTCCAGGGCAAACACCATTTTCTACCATGGTGACTTCAATGCAGCCAATGGAAGCCAGTACTTGAGCTTCATGGTTTCACCCCTACTATACAGGCCCAGAATGTTCAAAATCAAATGCAAACTCTTCAAAATAGGAGCAACAGAAACTTTGATGCAAAAATTACATGTCCCATTACTTCCACACGTGCAATATTGACTCTGCCACAGCTATAGCCTAAAATAAAACAAGAACTTCTACTGGCACTTCCTTTCCAGCCTTAGTGAGACTTGATTATCTTTTATATAGCTCTACTTAGTTGTACCTACATCTCTCTCCACAACAAAACCTCTTTAAGAAGGAGTTCATAAGAATAAGTCTAGAGATCTAATATACAGCATGAGGACTATGGTTAATAATATTGCACTGTATACTGGAAATTTGCTGAGAGAATAGATTTCAAGTGTTCTCACCATCAAAAAAAAAAGGTAACCATGTGAAGAGGTATGTTAATTTGCTTGACTGTGATAGCCATTTCGCTATGTAAGTTATAACATCATGTTGTAAACCTTAAATATATAAATTTTTTTTTAAAAAAGGCGATCATAGTTCCTATTTCTACTTTTCTCCTTTCTTACCTCACATCCTTTCATGAGCCCACTCCATCTGGCTGCCACCCCCAACCCCACAATGTCTTATATCTCCATTATCATCAGTAACCCTCACGTTGCTCTAGATACTGAAGAACAGGACTCTTCTCTGTTCTTATCTCACCTGACGTCTTCACAGCACTCTAAACATTTGATATTGCCAATCCTGAAATCTTTGTCTGGAACCAGACTCCTACATTAATACATTCTGGTATGCCTGAGATAGTCCCAATTTGCCTCTGTTGTCCCTTCGGTAGCATTTAGTGCCCTAATGCTCCCTCCCCTTTTACTGCCAAAGGTACCCCAGGTTGCCTACTCACTTATATTGGGTCACCCTACCTAGGGTGTTACTACCCATATTTTATATCTCCTCTTGGCTGCTTCATTAGACATCTCAAACTTGGTAACACCAAAAGTGAACTCTTCACCTCTTCTCCCTTAATCTTCCCCATCTCAGTAACAGCTCCATAAAAGCCAAAAATCTAAGAATTTACCTTGATTCAGTCTTTTCTTTCCCTCATTTCCCACATTCAATCCAAAATAGATGCCAAATCCATGCACTTCATCTCCACTACAACCACCCCAGTCCAATTCAACACACCATCTCCTCCCAATCCAGTGTCTCCCACAAAGCTTCCATGGTCACCATTTTAAAATGTAAACTCCATCATTTCATTCCCTGCTTTAAAATCCTCCAAAGCTTCCCCCATGGCTCTTAGAGTAAATTTCAAACTCCTCATCCTACTGAATGAAGCCCACCAAGATTGGAGAGCTATCTTGTTCTCATGCCCCTTGTACTGGCCCACTGTGCTCCAGCAACACTGGCTTTTTTCCTGGTCTGGTATCCATAAGCTCTCCCAGGCTTCCAGGCTTTGCCTTTGCTGTTCCCTGGACCTGGAATGCTTTTCCTCATGAGCTGTCCCCATCACTCAGAACTCAGTTTAAATGTCACCTTCTCAAAGGCTCTCAGGGATCTTGTCTAAGGTAGCACACTAGTTGCTATCCCATCACCCTATTTTCATTCTCTTCAAAGCATTTATCACTGTTCTTTTACTTTTTAAAATTTATTTTGTTTGTATGGCTGTCCTGGCAAAACTCTGTCGCCATCAGAATCGAAATTCTGAGAAGAGATACTTTGTCAGTCTTTTCCTGATGCCTGTAACAGGACTGGCACTTCACAAGCAATCAATAAGTCTTTGTCAAATAAATGAATTGGTTATGAGAAATATATTTTTTGTTAATTGCACCACTTATATACATATACTACTTAACCGTGGTTAAGTGTCTTTGGAAAAGCCTTATGATTAATTTATATATAAAAGGGGCCGTACTATTAACCCTTGAAAAAACACAGGAAATTAATAATTATGTTACATATTTAATTTTTAAGAACTTATTGTTTTGGAATAACTTTACATTACAAAAAAGTAATAAAGTTAGTAAAGACAGTGCTCATATACATTTTACCCAGTTTTTCCTAACATAAACATCTTACATAACAATGTACCATTGTCAAAACTAATAAATTAAAATTGGCACATTATTAACTAAACTTCAGACTATATTTGGATTTCATCAGTTTGTCCACTAACGTCCTTATGTGTTCCATGATGCAATCCAAAATACCATATGACATTTAGTACAAATTTAATTTTGAACTATAACTTGAGTTTATTTTGAAAATGTCTTTTTGATTCAATTTCTAGCATATAAAAAACCTTACTATTGGTCTTAACAACTTATTTAAAAAGAAGTGACTTGACCCAGTATAAAAGTAATATGTCAGGAAAAAGAAGAAGTTACTAAATCAGGAGTTACGTACACATACAGGCACTATTATTAAAGAAAGACTACTATGGTGTAACTCAAGATCATTTTTAAGTTTTCTTTGCATGACTTCCTAAGGCAGGTGCACCAGGCTTCTCCTGAAACATTTTGTACATGCATCTGGGGATTCTGAGCAGCTTCAAGGGAAAGGGGTATAGGAATGCTGCTATATACCTGAATTCAGGTAACAGCAAAAGTGCTCACAATGGGCCTTGTTAGGAAAAATGTGAATGTACTCTTCCTCTTCTAAACCAAGATGGATGATATTCATGAATAATGATCTTAATATAGGCTTGAGTTCCTCAAGAAACTTTTAAAGAGTGTAAAACAACTTCCTTAACATAGGGGTCACTGAGGCACCACAACAGAAATGAAATGAGTCAAGTGTAAAAGATACTGGCCTAAAGGGTACTTTAGACAAGTGGAGAGGAGGCGGTGACAGTAGATGCTATTCACATCTAGGTAATCAATACCCTGGGAAATGAGAATCAGTGTTATTAAATTTTTCAGTTTTTCAGTTTTTCAGAAGAAAATGGCAGCTCACAGGATGGGGAAAGCTATCCACTTCCTTCTTGGGCGTGTCAGAAAAGGTTACACCTGGGAGGAACAGCAAATACAAGGGGAGAAAAGAGGTCTTAATGTTCAGAAGATAAGAGCTTTCCAAGGAAGGCCATGTGAGCCTTGCTGAGGAATTCAGGTGATTTGGAGTCAGTAAAACAGGGCAGTAATATGATCACATTTGCATGTGGAAATATTATGACGAAAATGAAAAGGATTGTTAAAGTCGTAAGGGACGAAGGATAAGCAGACCAATTAAACTATCAATAATCCAGGTAAAAAATGCCAAGACCTGGTAGCACTGGGAAAAGAGAGAAAGGAATGGCATTTAAGTGCTATCACAAGATTCAGTGACCAAATTGCAGGGTTAGCAAAAGAGAAGGGGGGAAAACCAGGAGAAATCCCAGTGTATGACTATGATCATCCGGTAAATGATGAGACCACTAACCAGGATAGAACTTATAAAAGGAGGAGAGGATTTCACAAGAAATGAATTTATTCTGGACTTTTGATTGTGGGAGTCATTTTGGAAACATGGTCTCAAAACTGTGTACTCTCCAATTGAGATGAATGACTCTTAGTTTATTTCTATTCAAATTACTTTCCTATCCCTAAGTAGGGTAGATAAATTTGGTCTTTCATTATAGTCTAGGTGGAAAAGTGATCTAAACATGTAACTCCATTACCCCAGATCATAGATTTTCTAATGAGGCAGGATAAACAGTGCAAATCATGACCAAGTCACCATCTTTGCCTAGAAATGTTTTCAACAGAACTATCCTTTCTGCTCATAACCTGAAGGGATCACAGCTCCCAGCCTTCCATTTTCCTGACGGGATAAGTCAAGGAGTTCCCTGCTCACTTCAGCCTTGACAATATTAAAGAGCGATTACCAACACTGATGAAGGCTTGAATCCTCAGAGAATTGCATGCAGGCTAACAGGAAGATAAAGGGTTCTGCCTCCTTTTCAATGAGCTACCCTGCCTTGGCCCACCCATGCCACTTCCCAGAGCAGGGAACCCATTTCTGCAGGACGTTGCCCAGCCTCCCCCAAGGACACTCAGGCCCAGGCAGGGCAGTCTCTTTAGAGCAGGAGCATTCTCTGAGTCCTTCTACGAAAAAGGCCCCTTCAGCTCCTATAACAGAGAGCGCACAGTATAGGGCCTTCCTTCAGGGCTTTCTTCACTAGCCTCTGTCCCAGTAATTCAGTCTAGAAGGAAAGAGAAGAGTTAAGGTGATAGAACTCCACAAGTTTAGATGCAAAATTATAGGGAGGGTAAGGAATATGCAAGTGTGAAACATGGGTTAGGCCTGGATCTTTAGGAAAGTCCTCCTATTGCACTTAGGGTTAAGATGAGACCTAATGAGAAAAGGGTTTGCCTTATAAATTTTTTTTAACATTAAAAAAGAAATGATAAGTGTGGCAGTCTAGCAAGATGGAGCCGACTACCTGGGCCTGACTCCTGGCATGGCCATTAGCTGGCTATAGGACCTACAGCAAGTTACTTAACCTCACTCAATCTTAGATCCTCATCTGTAAAATGGGGTAGTAATAATACCTACTCAGGGGACTACTGCAAAATTTATCAACTTTATATGAAGTCCTCAGCACAGTTCCCACAGCATAGAAATAGCTAACACTAATTGAATGTTCTCATACTCCAAAAGAGAACATAAGCAGGCCTTTATAGTAAACATTTTTAAAAATGAAATTCCATGCAATTCCCCCCTTTAAAAAAAAAAAGTTTAAATTTGCAAAAGTTATTGATCAACTTAAAGATATATGTTAATTTTTCTTTTAAGGTTTCTGAGTCAGTCATGTGGAAAAGTTTTGAGATTTTTCATGAGGGCTTTTTCGATACCAACTTTTTTAGTGTGGTTTCCTCTTGGAAAATAATGAATAATTAAACATAATTTGATTAATTGATCTAATTATTTTCCTTGGCTCTCAGGATATTGGGTTATGAGCTCTATAAAGACACAGATATTATCATCACAAAGTATGATCAAGAGCTGCAGTATTCCTGTTTATTCAAAAACCACTCCACTTTTGTGTAGTTTCAGCTTTGTGCCTTATTTAGAAGCCAAATAATGTTTGCCCTGGGTGGTGCTGCCAGTGTATCTGCTGGGCTAAGTGGAAATCTAAAAGGCAGAGTAAGCAACAGACAAGAGTGAAGATGCTGTGTTTTCACGGAGACATGCTGTCGCCTTGTGAGGTCTCTAGGCAAGCAGTAAATATAATTCTCAGTCAATAATTGCTCTTCCACTAAGTCAAACTTTAGAACAGACACCCTTTAAGAATACCTTGCCTGTGATGTGCATATTTTCCCCTGGGTGTTTCCTTAATCACAGGAGATTTTTAAATACACACACATCCCTCCAGAATTTTACTAGCAGTGAGTAATGTGTTTTCCTCTGTAATATTCTGAATTTCACAATCTTGCATTTTAATTGTAAAAGTAATTTTTTACTACTTTAAAATCAAAAGCACAAAAATAAGATTCAACACCTTTTAAATAAAATGTAATGAATACCACATAAGGAAAAACATTTATCTTCTTTACACTGATTTAAGTTATTAGACTTTTTCTTAATCAAAAAGGCTTTTGTTTTTTAGGTGCCTCATATCCACATGACAAAACAGCACAGTAACGGCCCATGCCCAAGAAAAAAGTATGTGAATACTTATGGAGAGAGGTTGGAACAGTTTTGTGAAAAGTTGCTAAAAATAAAGTTGCTACTAACAAGTTGTAGAGGCATTGGGCTAACATTTAATTTTTAAAGACTGTTCTGGTGTCACCATGATCCAAGCAGCAGCTAACATTCGCTGTGCACTTACTGCAGGCCAGGCACCTCATAAAGTGTTTCTCAGGCACTCTTCTTTTCCACAACAAGCCCACAAACAGGCAGTCTGCTTATTAGCAGAATACTTAAGGATAAGTTAAGGATAAAAACTATTTAGAGAATCAGTCAAAGTCCTAGCACACCTGGGAGGCAGGATTTGAACCTAGGCAGTCTGACTCTGGAAGCTATACTCTTATCCACTAAACTTAAAGTCAAATTTAATTCCAAATGTGTTCCAAATTAAAACATCCACCCTGACTTTGTTTCAAAGGCCTTATCTGTAAAAGTGCTCAAAACAAAACAAAACAAAAGCACAAGGAAACCACATTCACAGAGAAAAAATAAAGTAGATCTATTTTCTACGTATCTCAAGAAAATAACAAGGTTCTCAAACCTCACTACTGCTTTTTAGAGAAATTGTAAATATGCTTCCCTAATTAATAACATTATGAATTATCAATGTATTTAATTTTTAAAATTGAACAAAGTTGTACATTTTATGGTGTTTTTTTTCTTAGCCTCAGAAAAGACTATCCAGTAGAAAAAGGAAAACTTTTATCCTTGTAGTTTAAGACATTTTTCATTTATATACTTCTCATTCCCTTGTTACTTTGAGTTGTCTTTTATGTTTTGCAATTTTAGATTTCCACAGATTACAAAGGTGTGAAAAGTACTGATGGCTAAATTACTTCTTGCAGTTAATTCTCAGTATTACGAAAGTGTTTCTAAAATCCTGACCTATATCCCACCACTACTTCTTTTTAATTTCGTGAGTTTCATTTGCTCCTTTAATGAAATTACTAATGTTTTAATGTTAAATAAAAATTTCTAAAGTAGAACTATTCATCCCTAAAATAACCCTCTATGTTGGTGAATTATAAAGAAATATTCACCTGTCTAGAAAATTAGTCTAACAAACTGAATAGAAAAAATATACAGATACTGAGCAATAAAGTTTAATTTTAAAAACTGAACAATAAACATCAAACCAGTTTATTTCCATTATTTTGCAAGCTATGTCATCAAATTATTCACATTAAAAAAAAACCAAAAAACAGAAAGCAGATTAGTAGTTGCCAGGGGCTGGGGAAGGAAGGAA
Source organism: Daubentonia madagascariensis (assembly GCA_023783475.1). NCBI lineage: Eukaryota > Metazoa > Chordata > Mammalia > Primates > Daubentoniidae > Daubentonia > Daubentonia madagascariensis. Next base: position 42,075,959 of record JAKFHU010002088.1, on the reverse strand, counting down.
TGGGGAGGGACTGATTAATGGTATGGGTTTCCTTTCCATTTGATGAAAATGTTCTGGGACTGGATAGCGGCGATGGTTGCACAACATTGTACATGCACTAAATGCTACTGTATTGTACACATTAAAATGGTCAAAATTTAAATTTTATGTTGTGTATTTTACAATTTCAATAAAAACAGCCCACCATTTTAAGACCCCTATTAATATAACAAGTAGATTTCTGGTCAAAAGATTTATAATTCATAATAGCAATTAGAATATAAAAATATTGTATTAATATATCACTTATTAAATAATTAGCACTTCCAGGATACATTTAAAATGGTTATATATAAAATGTTACATTAATAATATCAATAGTTCAGTAGGTTGCCTACCTTTCCAATATTTTTTCATAATTTTATTATGTAAAAGGAAGATTATGCCTTCAGTATGGGATTATGATGACTACGTATTTTTGGATTTCCACAACAATAATCCAAGAATATATGCCAAAATCCCACAGGTCTTTTAGAAATGCAGGATGCATGCCTCTCAAGATGTGGGCTGTGGCCTTGACAAAAGTGGTCCAGGGAATCAGTGCTGTCTGGAGCACATGCCCCAGCTGGGCTGGCCAGAACCAAACATTAAAAATTTCTCCGCCATCCCAGATATCAAATCACATCCAAGATTTAGCAGTAACAGCTTCAGACATTTTAATATTGTAAGCAAGAGGTAAGAATGAAGTTAAAACCATCAAACACTTCTGATGGGAGTGAGAATGGTCACACTCTTTCTGGAGGTGCTGAACTAGGCCAAGAGAAGGAGGTGGCAAGACCTGAGTCCAGACAGGAGAAGCAGCAGGTCTAAGTGGACCACCATCATCTTCTCAGGCTTCCTTTCTTTCTTCACCTCCTGGTAATTTATCTCATTTCACAGTGTTCACAGCACTTAGCTCTAGCTTCATTCACATTAATTTTATAAGTTAATTGTATAAACTGAATAAAATGCTAAATTTTCATTTACGCATGTTTTATATTCTCAAATAGAGTAAGATTTTCTAAGAGAGTAATATTACCACAGTGTGCAGCACACAGAAGTCACTCAATAAACACCTGCTTCGTATATAATCCTAGATCATCTTATTCTTTTATTTTTGGGTCTGCATTTTGTACCTCTAACTAAATTTTAAGTTCCTTTCTTTAAGGAATAATTCATAGATATTTCTTTAGTCCTTCAAGTTCCTTACACACTGCTTAAATATCTAGAAAGTGCTGGATCCACATACATAATTATTTTGCATGGCTGCTTCTGTAAATTCCATAGTGATATAAGCATATCAGCTCACTGTCCAGAGCACTGTGTTCTCTCTGCAAGGGCCAGTTCTAATGTTAATTCATCTAAGAAGACATCCCTAATCTCTCCCCTTTCCTTTTATTTGCATACTTTGTTTCCCTGTCCTCTGTTCACTAAGCACTTAGAGGAGGCCATTGAGGAGTAATCAGAGTACAAGAGCTCTACATGATACATATATATGCATTTATCTATTTCCCTTCTTACATTGTGGATTCCCTTAGGGAAGAAACTTTATTTCTATTTTTGCATTCCACTGGTACTAGGGTCAATAAGTGATTTTTTAAAATGATGAATATGCATATAAAGTAAAAGTGTTATGGCTTGAATGTGTCCCCCCAAAATTCACGTGTTGGAAACAATCCCCAATGCAACAGTGTTGAGAGGTGGGGCCTAATGGGAAGTCATGGGCTCCACCCTCATAAATTAATGCCATTATAAAAGGGCTTGAGGCTACAAGTTTGCTCTCTTGCCCTGTTGCCTTCTGCCATGTGAGGACACAGCAAGAGGGCCTTCGTCAGACAGCAGTGCCTTGATCTTGCACTTCTCAGCTCCCACAACTGGGAGAAAGTAAATTTCAATTCTTTATAAATTACCCAGTTTGTGGTATTCTCTTATAGTGGCACAAACGGACTAAGGCAGAAGGGTACTCTGGACATTCACAAGAAATGTCTAGACAACCCCATAAATGAATAGTAGTCAATGATTTAAAGAGTTGGATTTTGTTTGGTTTTGGTTTTCTTACAAGAAAAACAATAGGCAAAACCCTTCATGATGAGCCAGGGGACAGAGCCATAACTTCCAGCAGGGGTTAATTCAGAAAGTTACATCAAAATTTTTATATGAGCTAGGAGTTCCAAAAATGAGAGACGTTGTAACTATGCAGTTGTATGGCAACATAAATAAACTTGTACAGATATTCCAGTCATCATCTAACTATTCTTTCTGCTTGCTGGGGGTTTTCAGTGGTGTTTGAGACAAAGAAAGGAAAAAAGAGATGTCTGAGGTGTATTGTCAAGGAAGAAAATAGGAAGCTGATTCAGGGACATGGGCTGTACAGGTGATGTCTCCTTTGGTACACAAGGAGTAGCTAGAGGAAATCCTCCCCCCAAAAAGGGTTTTTTCCTACCCACCAGACAGGTATAAAACAGGCAGCTGAAGGTGATTAAGGAATTGAAATGAAGCAGTGACATTAAAAAAAGATAGTAAGTCAAATTTTTCAGATGAATATAATGTCTTCATTTACAGTTTTTCTAAGTATAAAAATAATTCTAGTTAACAAAGTTGGCTTTACTGCAGAGAAATGAATTAACAACATTTTTATACATAGACCAACCAAGACTCCACAAATCTAGAGAGTTTTTCCTATATATGTTTGGAGTCCCTGTTGACTGCTCATAATTCACAAGGTATTTTTATACACATAAAGGACAAGGTACTTTACTAGATAGTACTGCAAACTAAAATATGCAGTCTTGCCACAAATACACATACAACAACAATTCATCTTAAAAGGCATGCCAGATAAAATAGTGTATATAACTGAGCAGAGGGATGGAGATACACATCCTGGAGGTGGTGAGGGCTGACGTGGTCTATGTGGAAAATGGACTTTAGATGCTGAGACAGACTGAGAGATATTTATAGAAAACTGGATGTATGAGCAGAGGCAAGTGGAATAGGGCATGGCTTAGAGAACAGCAAGAAGCTCAATTTCAAGGGTGGTCAAGGAAGAGGAGCTCAAGCAACAGTCGGTGAAAACACTAAAAAAATAAAGTAAAACAAAGTCTGGAGTAACACCACAGAGAGCCTAAATGTAGTCTTCATCCCGCAGCTCTGTCTCCCTCAGGCCCCAGATCCATAACCACTGCCAGGAGTGGCTTACGTATCACTTCCCCAGGTTCTTTCTCACCAAGCCCTACCTGCACCCCTTTCTAACGATTTCCACTGTACTTCTGGAACTGCTAATATCATCCCCAAAAAGCATGGTACACCACTCTTAACGTTTTCTGTAAAGACTTCCTCTACTTCCTTGCCTTAATATATCTTGCCTCTTCCTTGATTATGCCATCTCCATCATGCACATCTCACACGGAATCTCTTCATTCTCCCCTCGCCTCTGCAGGTCAGGGAAAGGGAGCAAAGTCATCATGTTTCTGAATGCCTTCTGCAAATTTTACACTAATGTATGACTCTGGTTCATTAACAACCACGCCGCCTTCCCCAAGGGTCTTGGCATCCAGGTATATTGCCACTTTTTCCATGTTAATCACTTAACTCCAAGTTGCCGTCTACAAACATGAAGGAATTTGACAGTTTCCTCATGGTAAATATCCTTCCTTACTGCTGTCACTGCTCTGTCAGTTGCAGTGCTCATATTGATGTTCCATTCAATACCCTACCCTAGTTCACTGGCTTCTTCACACCTGTACTCCATTACCACAAGGACCTTGTCATTGCTGGAAACATCCCCACATCAAATATCAAACTTACCAAACGCACTGATAATATAACTCACCAAATATAAGTTTTGGATATCTAATGGATGGCATGGTGACTATAGTCAATACTGTAGGCAATACCTGAAATTTGGTAAGAGAGTAGATCTTAAATGTTCTCATCTCTTTCACACACACACACACACACACACACACACAAAATAGTAACTAGGTGAGGTGATGGATATGTTAATTAACTTGATAATGGTAATCATTTTACAACGTAAACATATATCACAACATGTTATAGATCTTAAATATATACATTTTTGTCAATTATACCTCAATAAGGCTGAGGAAAAAAAATATCAAACTTTAATACCCATCCTCTGAAAACAGCTTCTTGTACCTTTTCCACTCATGCGTCCTCTGCACATGCCCTTGAGCCCTCAAATAAATCCGCTAGCCTCATTTACATGCCATCCACCACCGACTATCTGGTGAATCACCAGAGCTACTCTTTCACCTACATCCTCAATTACTTTGCATCCTTGATCTTCCAGCTTATATGGCTCATAAAACCCCAACTTATAATTACTATAATAACACCTTCCCTACTCTCACAGAAGGCTTTTGAAGAAAGTAAATGCTTCTGCGAAACTGTTCCATTATTGATTTCATACTGTCTTCTGAGTTGGTTTTCTAAATTTCTATAACCAAACCTGAAATAAACTATTAGAATTTGAGGCCAGGTGCAGTGGTTCATGCCTGTAATCCTAGCATTTCTGGAGGCCAAGGCGGGAGGATCACTTGAGGTCAGGAGTTTGAGACCAGCCTGATCACGAGCGAGACCCCACCTCTACAAAAAAATAGAAAACTTAGCAGGGCATGGTGGCGCATGCCCATAGTCCCAGCTACCCGGGAGGCTGAAGCAGGAGGATCGCTTGAGACCAAGAACTTGAGGTTGCAGTGAGCTATGATGATGCCACTGCACTCTAGCCAGCATGACAGAGCAAGACCCTGCCTCAAAAAAAAAAAAAAAAACTAGTAGAATTTGATAATGTGAGGAGCCCTTTATATGGAATAAAAACATCAGCCACTGTAACAGACACTTGTCAGTTGCTTCCATCAGCTGGCATCCATTTCATATTTCTTGCTTATTGTAGCAGTCCTGGTGACTAGATGGAATTGATTCCCATAACCTACCCACATAAGTGGGCACTGATTGGCCTAAACCTAGTAGCAAGATCTTACAACCTTACTACTGTGATTAGCAGTAACCCAAGTCCAAACCGAATAGAGGCTGGCATTACTCTGGTCATGGCAATTGGCTACTGGCTTAAAGCTGGTCCAGAGAGAGCCCAGAAGTCTTGTTTTGTCAATCAGAGGAAGAGAGATTTTCTTCTCTAAGAAAGACTGATGTGCACATGTGATATTTGAAACTGCTACATCCACTGTGCTACCATACATCAGAAGGCCTGGGTTCAAACCCAACTTTTCATCTTTTTTTAATCTAGAAGGTGGTGATAAAAATAGCTTCCATAGAGGTTATAAAAATTACATGGCAAAGGCCTACTTTCTCCCTCCAGAAATAACCATCAGTTGAAGACAACCCTGGAATTTAAACTGAACACAGAAATAAATGCATGAAAAGCCAGATAACTAGGGGAGAAAAAAGTTCAAGAGATGTACAAGGTTGAAGAAAAGGTTTGGTAGGAAATATAGGAAAATAAGAATTTGTAAACTGAGTGAAATTCTTGAATGTGTTTCAGAGGCACAGTAATCCCAGTTAGAGATTACCATTATAGGATAATCCCAATAAGGGAGATGGTTTGCAGGATTAGAGGTTTAAAAAAAACAACACATTAAGCTGGGCATGGTGACATATGCATGTAGTCCCAGCTACTCAAGAGGAAGGATCACTTGAGCCCAGGAGTTCGAGTAGCCTGGGCCACAAGCAAGATCCCATTTTAAAATAGCAAACAAACAAAACAAAAAAAATACATTAAGACGGGTTATACCCCCATTTTGAGAGAGATCATAATGACAGAAGGTTAGAGGGACTGAGATAAAGCTGGTAGAGTATGGGGGACTCACGGGGAAAATGACCAGGCTGATAGATGGCAGCTAAAAGAGTGGTCAAGAGTGTTTGGCCAGATGGTATCAACCTCCAAGATAGTCAGAATTTTTGCTTGTACATATCCTGTTTTACAAGGCTGATAGAATATGAAGCAAAAAACATGGCATGGGGAAAGCTAGTACCTCAGTGTTAAGTAGGATGAATGTCTTCTAAAGGACATACAAGGTTCTTAAAGAACAAGAATAACATGGGGAAGTAGAGGGAAGTGTGAAGTTGAAGTTATGTTTGACATAGAGTAGGGGATCAGAGGGTACAGTTGAATGCTTAACTAATCCATTAATTCTCAAAAGTCTGTATTTTTAGCATTGGTATTATTTCTATCAGATTTAGAATAGGTGAGAATATAAGATTTAATGACTACTTAATTCTCTACCTGAAAAGCTATAATCAGCAAGCCATTTCTCATATCAAACCCTAGATTGTAATTGCAGGTATTCTCCATGCAATTTTCCCTTTTATAGGACATTTTCAAAATGAAGTAATAATTGAGTACAACTGGGTAATTCTCAGCTGAAGCTACGGCTTACTTTTCTGCCCTTAAGTTGATGGATGTTTTACACATATTGGACTGATTACATAACCGTGAATACGTCCAAAACAGGCAGCTGGTTTTTCTAGCTTACCATTTATTTTTTTTTCTCCCAACACTCAAATGCATTGAGAAGAAACAGATGAAGAAGAAAAAAATATAAATACGGGTCCTTAAACAGTGCAGTTTCATTCAATATCAGTTTGTTATAATATTGATGAGAAAAGAAATCGATTCCTGGCTGGGGCCGCTGTCTATGTGCAGTTTACATACTCTCCTCATGTTTGCATGGGTTTTCTCTGGGGACTCCAGTTTCCTTCCACATCCCAAAGATGTTCATGTTCAGTTCATTGTTGTGTCTACATAGTCCCAAGTGAGTGTGGGTGTGTGCGTTTGCCCTGTAAGAGAGTGGCATCCCGTCTAGGATTGGTTCCTGCCTTGCACCTTGAGCTTCCAGGACAGCCCCCTGACACCTGAGGCCCTGAACTGGAATAAGTGGGTAAATAATTACCTCACTTGTTTTTATTAATCTTTCTTAAATGTATGTATAGCTCACATGTATTTCAATGTTTAATATTAGAAATGTTTTGGTCTTTATGTAGAAGTCTGGTGATGTTTTTGTGACCAGAAATGCTATAGGAAGTTAACTCTTGTTTATATCAATTAGCCTATAGGAAACCTGGTTTTGTTATACATCATTTTGCTTGAAGTCACAGCTTCTACGACTCTATTCATTATTTCTATTTATTTACTTTTTTTTTTTTTTTTTAAGAGATGGGCTCTCACTCTTGCTCAGGCTGGTCTCGAACTCCTGAGCTCAAGCAATCCTCCCGCCTCACCCTCCCAGAATGCTGGGATTACAGGCATGAGCCACTACACCTGGCTGTACACGTCCAGCTCTATGACTCTATTAACAATGTTAAGCGAGGACTTACTGCATAAAGAAAAAACTTTAAACACAGATATTCTTTGAATTAAACAGCAACAAAGAGCCTTCTTATTCAATTGTTTCCCTTAAGTTATCCACTGGTATCCAATACTTTCCCACTAACTAGAAAAGCTTTTAAGAAGATAAGAAGGAAAATGGAAAGACTACACAAGGAAGTCCAGAAAATAAAACATGGTTTACATAATACATCATTGATCATTGAGGGCAAATGCTTTGGAGGACTCTCCACCTCTCTCTAGAAACCAATTAAACTTTTGAGAGTTTTAGGCACTTGACCTAAAAACAATGCCAAAAGACACAACTGGCTTAGAAAAAACTTCCTTCCTTTGCACACTTCTGCATAACTTGAAATACCTCATAATGTGCTCTCCAAAGGACAACTCCCATCAGAAAGCTCCAGTAAAACCTACATCTAAGTTACTTTCCACTCAGAAAAATTATGTATATAAATATACACATATAACTATGTATTCTATACACACACTTGATTCTCTGCAGCCTATCTTTGAAAACATACTCTGCAGAGTACTCTCCCTTAGATATAATAGAACACTCCCCTAGTGTTGTATCTGCTAACTAATTTTTGCTGGTATTGGGGAATTGAAAGCTAGAGCTTAGCTCTAGCACCCTTGCCCCCCTTAATATCCGACTTCTCAAAAAATTTTTTTTAAAATTTAACTACATATATTAACCAAACATTTATAAGTATCTATTCACTGAGGAAGTCTCTAACAGCATGCTTAAAAAAATCTTATCACCTATATATCTACCCACACAGAACACAGAAAAGGAAAAGTTGAAAAATTGTCCACACGACACATGACCAGAAAGACCAAAGGTGACGTTTTAATGAGGGCTAGGGGTGAGGGAGGTCAGGAAATGTGGCCATGGAAACAAAGCAAGTTCTCATCCCATTGCTATGATTTTTTTTTTTTTTAATGGCATGGTGGTCAAACCCCACACCAACTTCTATCCTGTGTGTCTGCCTGAATGACAGAGGCCAAAGGCCTAAACACTTTTCTTCCCAGGCTGCCTTACACATAGGGGTCTGCTAATTAGATATGCAGGCATGAAATTGAAGGAGAAAGTGAGTTAAGCAGAGTCATTGGATTTTGCTGCTGTAGCAGCAATCCACTGTCTAGTCACTAATTTCATGGGTGTAAAAAAGCAAAGCATAGGACATTTTTTTGCTGAGATAAATCCAACATGCACAAGGTGGCTTCTGAGCCACCATTTGTGGTGATGTCTTTGTGATTCCTGGATCACAACTATGCTCTAGAGGCAGCTTCTTCACCTTCCTGATGGTAGCAGAGGCAGCAGTGCCTCTGGCAGGCCAGATAAATGGTGTCACCAGACTTGAAGGCCCAGCCCCCGTCCTGCTGTTCCAATCTGCCAACCTTCTTATAAGCATCAAATTCCCTGCATTAAATTATTTTCTATTCAAAACAGCTAGCTTCCAAAATATATTTATAAAAAATAAAACAGCTAGCTTTTTTGTTTTCAGAAACCAAAAACTGACTGATAATACACATTTATATTATAATACCAAACCAGATAAGTGCTCAATTATTTTAATTTTTTTAACCCACACCCTCTTTTGATAAACACAAAAGAGATGCTGCTTTAAGTAAGGAGTACATACACTTCCCAAACTGATCCTCATTGGCTCCTGAAAAAACAAAGTTAGGGCTTTGGCTATCACATAATTAGAAATGACCAGCTTTTCAAAATAGGATCATGATAAAGAAACAAATAACCCAAGTTCAAGAGACCTAAGGCCAAATTTAGACTCCATTACTCACTATGTAACCTTAAGCAAATTACTTAACCTCCAACCTCAATTTCCTCAACTTTCAAATTGAGCAGTACCAATCAAATAGTATTTATATCAAATTACATATGTAAAGTGCCTCAAGCTTTATACATCATGAGGGGAAAAAACCATTTTTCCCTCTTCAAGACACTTAAAAGTTTTTTGGCTCAATAAAACTTCTAGTATTATCTAAATATTTATAACATCAATTGTTCAATTGCTACTTATGCTTTGCATCTAGAGAGAACAATTTTTTCTTTTTTTTTGGGAGACAGAGTCTTGCTTTGTCGCCCTGGCTAGAGTGTCATGGTGTCAACCTACCTCACAGCAATCTCTAACTCCTGGGCTCAAACGATCCTCCTGCCTCAGTCTCCCGAGTAGCTGAGACTACAGGCGTGAGCCACCCACCCAGCTGAGAGAACACTTTTGAGCATATACCCTTTCCCCCTGGAGACACTACTGTTCAGACACGCTTGTCCTAAAATCAATATGTAGGATGATTAAGTGACCTAGTCTCCTCCACCCTAGGATTAACTCCATTCGTTGGCCCACTATATCCTGGAATCTCTCCTTGGAGTGAACATTCCATTGGAAGACACACCCTACAGTTCCCCACCCATAAACATTCCTACCCCAAAACTCCATTCAACTTCTAATCAGGGATCACTACCCAGCCTGGGAAAGAAAGAACCACAAGCTTATCTCCTGCTTCTTAACTTTCAAGAAACAGTCCTGAGATAATCAGCCCCCAGAATTCTACTGAGAAGCAGAAACTCTCATATTTACCCTTATGGGCCAGACCTCCTCAATAGAATAAGATTCAGACCTTTGAAACAGCCAATTTATTCCTGGGGTGTGGGGATGACTTGTATACTATTTAAATTGTAAAAATAAATGGGAACTTTTTTTTTTTAGCTGGAACAAAGCTCTGCTACATGACAATGGTTTATAAACTTTTTTAAAGGAAGGTTTTAGCCTTTTCTTTTTTATTTTAAAGCCAAATTTACCAGTGGGGGTTGTATACAACTTTAGTGATACTAATGTTAATAAGTTCTGATAAGCCACTACCATCGGACCAGCCTATTTAAATAAAAAAATTTTTTAAAAGAGGGGAGTTCATACCATCTTAGATTTGCAGCACTACCAAAACCAAACCTTACACATATTTGATAGATCTGGTTCTTTAACAAAACTTAATTTCAAGCATTTTCACATCATTTTGACATACATTTTGTTTTGCTGAAAAATACTAGAGGAAAACAAATGAGAGATTATGATAATGTTTTGCCCTAATTTACCTATGTTCTTACATTAGATCCTATTGCTATCTTCAAAAAGCCAAATGATTGAAATCACCAGTGAACTGAAAACATGTTCTACTTTGAGAAACTTTTGTTGTTATAGCTTCCATGTTAAGTTCTATGTGAAATTCCTTTTAACATGCCTACATGGGATGAGGAATAAAATGTGAAAAAAAATTCATCTTTGTATGTCAAAGAATAAAAAAAGACATTTGTATGAGGAACCATTCAACAATTCAAAACCAAGCATAAGTGGCCTGTGCGGTGGCTCACACCTGTACTCCTAGCTCCCTGGGAGGCCAAGGCGGGTGGATTGCTTTGAGTTCAAGGGTTCTAGACTAGCCCGAGTAAGAGCAAGACCTCCTCTCAAGGAAAAAAAAATCAGCACACACACACACAAAAAATAATAATAATAATGCAACTAGATGACCCTCCTCACAAACACACCCCCCCGTTAATATTTTTAAAAAAAACAAAAAACAAATAAGTGCCTATTTTACAGCAGGCTGATAAGACCATAAGTATATTCCTTTGTAAACTGTTAGGAAATATGGAAATCATGAGGGTCATTTATTAAAAAAACAATTTTTAATTACAGATTAGAGGCACGTGTTTTAAAATACATATTATAGGAAGTCTTGCCAGATGGTTAAAATAGCTTTTACATAAATTCTTTAATTATTTAATCATAATTAGGACACCCCCCACCTGCAAATCATGTGGTTTTCTACTTACAAGCAGAAGGTCAGAAATACTTAGAAAAGGCAGAATGAATATAAAGTTGACAGGAGAGCTCTCTTTGTTAAAAGAATTGTCCAAACCTCAAAACCAAAGGGGTGGAGGTTGAGCTGCAGCCCTCTCATGTGTATCCTGGTGATAGCAGCACCTACTCTTACAGCGTTATTGGAAGGCTCAAATTATGCATACCATAAATCACTCCATAGATGTAAAATAAAACCACATTTGTCTAAATGCTACATATACAGTGTAAAAAGAACGTCCTTGAGTTTGGGAGGTATCTTATAACTGGAGAAGGTCCTCGTAAACATTTTCAGAAGTTTTACAAATAAAAGTTCATTTCAGGTTATTGAAGGGGGCGAGTGGTAGAATGGAAGAAGAGGGTAGGGAAGAAAAAAGTCAGGGGAGGAAAAATGCAGACACACCCCTGAAGAATTATACAATGCCACATTTAGATTTCTGACATCTTGGTGTCCCTTTAATAGGCACAGTGATGGCCCAGCAAATTCTACCACTTGGCAAATTCACTATTCAGTCAGGTGCACGCTCTAGAACAAGGCAGTGACAGGGAAGGGAAAGAGAAAGAACAGGACTGACTGGGGCTCAGCACATAGGCAGCATGACTACTTGAACTCCCCCGGAATCACAGGGCAATTTCATCCCCCCACACAAAGGCTGACGGCTCAAAGACGTAGACTCCCTTGCCCTGGGACGTCTAGTGTTTTCCTATTAGCACCATTTATACCTAAGAGCAAAAGACATTGTTAAATTCACAAATCCTCTCCCCACCCAACAAGTACTACTGTTTAAGACTTAGTATTGTTAAGAAAAGCAAAGAACATGAATTTTTAAACCTTCTAAATCAATGCCAACAGCAGGAGCCAATAAAAACAAAAGCGAATTGTGATAATGACCAGTCTTCAATAAGCCCACTTCCTTCGAGGGCTCTTCTCATCTTCCTCTCTAGGGAAAGTTGGTTCCACAGATCAAGTAATCAAATATGTTTATTTTGAAAGGGAAACTACACTCAATGTCTCCTTTAAAGTTACTGCTTTATAATAACGTTCTAATAGGAGATCCTTTAGAATTATTTTTTTTAAAAAGCAATACAGTATTTTGAAGCACCTTATAAAGCTAAAAGGATGTGAACTAAAAATTCTTTGACAGAAGAGGAACATTATACATATATATGAGGAAAGTGGAAGAAAGAAGAGATACTACATGGCAAAATAATACTTTACTTTTGATTAAAAACATGCAATTTCCTCAAAGTTTAGTAAATTAAAATTAAATGTCAATTTAAAATATTTTTTATGGCATTACCACTAATCCTTTCCATTTATTCATTATATTTTATTAAACTTACCATAGCAAATATCTTCTAAACCTTTCTTACCCCCAGGCTAGGCTGACCAATTAACTTCCCAGTTAAATTAATTCTCTCCAGAATTGTAAGCTACATCTTCATCACAGCCACCTAGGGGCTTTAAATTGTTGTCTGTGGAAAAAAAAAAAAAATCATACAAAACATATATCTACAATACCTAAGATGTTGTACTATTTTCTCGAGACCAAAGACCCCATGTTAAGAAGCCTAAAGTAATACATGCCTAGTCTTAGAGAAAGCCCTAATAAGCACAGTATATTGACAACCTCAAAATGTATTAATATATTTTCTTTAAAAATAGAGTTATTTCAAAGTTATACTTAAAACCAACTTTTAAAAGAAATGTATAAAGTTTTCATCAGGCTGAAAAATTATGATTCTTCAATATGTAGTGATAACAACATAAGAAACAAAAGCTTATCAGACTTAGAAAGCAGCACTGACATTGTGGTCTGAAGGGTGTACATCATTAATGGTGGCCCCTCTGGACACTGTGCCCCCTAATGGGACATTCTGTGGCTCACATGATACGACCTACAACAGCGGTCCCCAACCCTTTTGGCACCAGGGACTGGTTTCATGGAAGACAATTTTTCCATGGACGGGGTGAGAGATGGTTTCGGGATGATTCAAGCACATTACATTTATTGTGCAGTCAAACCTCTCTGCTAATGATAATCTGTACTTGCAGCTGCTCCCCAGTGCCAGCATCACCACCTCAGCTCCACCTCAGATCATTAGGCATTAGATTCTCATAAGCAGCAGCAACCTAGACCTCTCCAATGCACAATTTATAGTAGGGTTCCCGCTCCTATGAGAATCTAATGCCCCCGATGATCTGACAGGAAGTGGAGCTTATGAGATGACACAAGTGATGGGGAGCAGCTAAAAATACAGATGAAGCTCCACTCACTCACCCACCGCTCACCTCCTGCTGTGCAGCCCTGCTCCACATTGTAGGCCAGGGACCGCAGACCTACAATATGTTCCAGCAGAAAGCTATTTAACTTGAATCTATGTTGCCTAGATCTAACTTTTCCACATACAGGATTTAAGAACAAGCTAACACCATCACAAAGAAGCAACCAGAAAAATCCAGAAGGTGCAATATTTTATAGGGCAACTGGCTTGGTCTCTTCAAAGAGTCATGGTAGACATTACCTGAAGTTTCTAGGACATAACCAGATGCAAAACAAAGTCCCAGATTAGATCCTAATTGGGACAACATACTTGTAAATGTTTTGGGGGCAACTGAGTCAATGTGAGGATGGACTGGGTATACATGATGATGTGAGGATGGACTTATGAAAGGTGAAAATGAATCAACATGGAAAGGTGAAGAGCATTAACAGAAAAAAAATCAGTTGATAAACCAACATGACCAAAACAGCATTTTGTTTTGATTAAAGCAAATGCATGTAGAAATAAGCGGGTCTAGAATTCTATACATTCAGGTGTAAATGGGAATAATCTCTGGATAAAAGAATGATTGGTTACCTTATGCTTATTAATATCTTCTAACTTTCTACAATGGATATACATTGTTTATAATAAAGTATTAATATAAATTTATTATAATTAATAGAAACCTTAAAAACCTGTTCAGGCAACCAATCTTTTATAAAATTTTATGGTGCATGACAACAGATGGAATTGCTGGCCTTCCGAAAAAAGAAGAGAAAGGGATTTAGTGTTAATAAAATTGTCTGATGGAAAAAAATTGATTGTAACCATCTCACATTTGGTATTGCCCATAAAACTTTAAAAAGTCAATGCTATTCACAAGGATAGAAGGAGAATGAGGCATTACTTCCAGGAACTTCATTGATGTTACCGGTTACAGGTAAAACGTCAATGTAACTGAAAGTCCTCGCATATGCAGGCATCACCAAGCTAGGCGATGTTGGGGTTGCCTGCTGGCTCAAATCTGCCAGGTAAGGTGGAAGAAGGGGTAATAAGAGATAAGAGAGAGGTAAAGACAGAGCCCCAACTAGTTATTGATGGAGCAACATACCACTTGAAAACCATCAATAACTTGGGACCAGCTGCTGTAAATGTAAACAGCTTCCAGCAGGCTTAAGGGATGTTATGATCAAAGTTCAGCAAATCTTTCATCCATATGATTTAAGTTCTCACAAGTTTTACAGATCAGAAGATAAAGTTGCATGCAATGCAAAATGAGTATCGAGTTCACATTTTACATAGTTTTCAAATTCAATATGCTAGCATAACCCCTCGTTTTTTTAAAAGGAAAGAAGCTGTGTGAGTTATCAATGTATTGCCTCTTGGTTTCTAATGTACCCTTCAATGTACACCCTATGATAAACTGAATTCCTTTGAACACTCTCTCCTTTAAAGTTGGCATGATATTAAGCTTTCTTAGAGAGGGCACTGGAGGGACACTGCAGAGGAAGGGGCTTCCTGGAATTTCCAGCCTGGCCTGGGGAGGGTTGTGGCCAAGGGTATGGTTATGGAGACATCTGGCAGAGCCTGTACCAGCCATGGCACAGAACATAGGCCCTCTGTGATCTTGCAGCCTCTGGCTGGAAATACACTTTCTGCCTTACTTACTCTTGACATAGAAACCAAAGCCCTCACACAGCTGAATGTTCTAAAGGCCTCCTGCCTGTGCTGGTGTCCAGACTCCCTTGGCAAGGCTCCTTAAGTCCTACACACAGCTCCCTGTGGCCTGGAAGTTCATGTGCTGACCAGCAGCTCCTTCTATAGCCTCCCCTCCACAGCTTCACTACCCACACCTCCCCATCCCTACCATCCAGTACGTTGGGAAGGACTTTTGACCCTCCAGTGCTCAGACTCCCACAGCACATGCATGCCACCAGTCGGTGATTACCTGCTCCCCACCTGCACTCCGGAGGGTTGCCTATTTGTGCAACAACTCTAAACCAGCTTCAGCCTGGCTAAATCAGCAAGCTTCTCCAGTGGGCTAAACCACACCTTCTCCAAGGTCTGAACCCCTTTACAAGTTTGTCCTTCCTTGGTTACTTGGCCTCATCCCTAGAATACCATATGTTTACTTAGATATTATAGTTACTCTTTTATCACAGTTAATAATTCTTTATATTAAGCTTCCCATTTAACCTACTATGTGGCTTCTATCTCGTTACTGAACCTATACTCCTACAGATGCCAAATAATATGGTCAGTTTTCTCAGGCACATGTAATGAGAAATCCATGTAAACATCACCTGGCCTATTACTATTTATTCTGCCACTTCTCTTACCAGTCTAATACCTTCACAAGCTCACCCTGCAGATTAGAATGTCCAAATAAACCCTCTATGGTCCTCTAATGACATTACCATATGATATAGATTAGCTGGGGCTTAAAACATTTGTGTCACTCTGCCATGGCATTCATGTACATCAAAAGAGAAATGTTAAAGTTAGATGAAAAAAGAGACTCCTAAACCACAGGTGCAAAGCTACTGCCCTGCCAAAACCTCATCCTAAACCCATTACTTGGTGTCTCAGCTTTAAGGACATGTAAGCAAACCTAGGTGCTCTGGCCAAAAATTATGTACCCTATTAAATAAGCTAATCATTTTTCCTTTCTTCTCATCAAGGTTGAACATTGCAAGTGATCTTTCAGAAAGCTCTGAGCTATTAAACTACTTACTCTTTTGCCGTAATTATTGTGCAACAAAGGCATTATTTCTCAATAATTACGCCACTATATGCCAAGCATAGTTTTGGGTCCCTTTACAAACGTTCCTTGTTGAATTCACCAAACAAGCCTATGAATTAAGTAGGTAAATCAACTGTACCTAAGAGAAGACAGAAGAAACTTAGAGTCATTGAGCAACATATCCACCACTATTAAGATTCAAACTCAGCTCTTTCTGACCTTAAAGTCTGTGCTTTTCATTTCATCATGCCATGCACCCCTTCCTCCTATCAGATACCCACTCTTCACCAAGATGAGGCATAACTGAAATATTCACCAGCTAGTTTTTTCAAGAAGTTCTGATTATGTATTTTTGGACTATCGTACATTTTTCTTCCAAGAAAAGAGGAGATATAGGGGATAAACAGCACTTTTTACCCACTTTTCAAAAAGCAGGTTGAGTACCTTCTTACTCTATCACAAACACAAAACCTTTTGCTTTCTTTTCCCCCACAAGAATATGTAATAGCAGATACAAATGTTACTAAATATTTCCAGTTTCAGGGAAAACCGGATTGGAACTGAAACTATATAACTATCTCTACATTATTATGTTGGGGTAGAACATAATTAAAATTTACATTGAAAGGATCAATTATTATGGGAGATTGGGTCAGAAATCCATGGTTATACTGGCTTATACTTGGCATACCTAAAACAAACCTGAAACACAAAAGTGGCCAACAAATTTGAAAGAAAATATATTTGCCCCAATTTCAACACAAAAGGTTTCAATTCTTTCACTGCACAATTTGTGGCTAGATAAATCAGCAGTTTTTAAAGCGATGAATTTAAAAAACAATCTGAGACTCTTATGTAAACTAAGGGAGTTTATTGTTTCTTTAAAATATCTGCCTTTACATCTCATTGTTTACTTTATTATATAAAATTTTTAAACTGTGTAACACCAAATTTCTCACACACACAAAAATTTGTTTCTTAAATATCAATCCTCCACTCCTTTGTACAGTTTGCCAAGGCTGCCGGCAGAAGCAGTCTTAAACAGCTCAAACCTAGTTATTCAGATACAACACCATGACTTCCTTGAGAAAAAAAACTGTCACAAACATTACTCTGATATCACATACTCAAAAATGTTATATTTTTCCCTAATAAATACTTTAAGACTATAAATAAGAGCAGGGTATTTGCAGATGGGAAAAGAGTTGTACTGTAATTTTCCTGACAGAGAGTAGACAAGGGAAGAACGCTGCAAGGTCTCAATACTTAGGTGGACTGCCTACTAATAGCAAACCAAATTTTAAATATTTTAAAAATTATTCAGTTTCAGTCACAGCAAAAGAGATTGGTCTTGGTTCCACTTTCAGGTGAGAGGGGGAAGCACATTCTACTTTCTCTCTCCAACAGAATGCAGCTATAAAAAAAGAAAGAAAACATGAAGCAACAATTTGAGGAATCTGAAAAGTAAATTGGGGTACCTGAGTTGAAGCAGCTGACTTAACCAATTTTTTCCTCCAGTATACCCTAGCCTGGACTCAAGGCGCCCAAAACTCAGAAGCAGGCGAAAGATGAAAGAGAGAACGCAAGAATCCCCCTCCAGTTCAGGGTCAAGGAAAGGAAAAGGTTCTCTTAATACACAGAGAGAAGATACCCTTTTTCTTTTGAGTAAAAACTAAAAGTATCTCCATAAAATAGCAATGAACAATTTAAAAATATCAAAAAAAGATGAAATACTTGATTGTAACTCCATCAAAACGTACAGAGGATCTGTATTCTGAAAACTATATAACATGGATGGAAGAAATCAAAGACGACCTAACTAAATGGAGGGGCATATCAAGCTCATGGATTGGAAGACTCAAGATAGTAAAAAATTCTTTTCAAATTGATCTATTCTTTTAACACAATTTCAGTCAAAACCCCAGTAGGATTGTTGTAGAAACAGACAAGGTGATACTAAAAGATGTAGTGAGGCAAAGGAACTAGAATAAAATTTCTGAAAAAGAAGAGCAAGCTGGAGAATTGATAATACTTGACCTCAAGACTCACTGTAAAGCTACAATAATCAAGACAGTGTGGTACTGACAAATGGATAGATCAATGGAACAAAATAGAGAGTCTAGAAATGGAGCCACACAAATATGGACAACTAATTTTTGACAAAGTTTCAAAGGCAAATCGTTATAGAACGGATAGTATTTTCAACAAATAATATTAAAATAATTGGACACCTGTATGCTAAAAAATGAATCTAGACCTACGGCTTATACCTATAACAAAAATTACCTCAAAATGAATAATTCATCTAAATACAAAATGAAAAGCTGTAAAAGTTTAAAAAAAAAATAGTATATTATCATGATCTGGGTTTAGGCAACATGTTCTTAGACAAGACACCAAAGCATAAAATTGGATTTTACCAAAATTAAAAACTTTTGCTGTATAAATACAAAATTAAAAGAGCAAAAAGACAAGCCAAAGTCTAGGAGAAAATATTTGCAAATCATGTATCAGACAAATAACTTATATCCAGAGTATATAAAGAACTCTGATATTCAACAGTAAGAAAACAATCCAATTTAAAAATCAGCCAAGAACTTAAACAGTTCTCTAAATGAGGCTATACAAATGGCAAATAAGCACTTTTCAACATCAAGTGCCATTAGGGGAATGTAGACTAAAAACAAAATGAGTACCATGACACGTATTTGAATGGCTAACATAAATACCAACAATACAGTGTTGGTGAGCATACAGAGCAAATAAAACTCTCATGAGCTGTTGGTGGAATGCAAGATGCTACAACCACTCTGGAAAATGGTCTGGAAGTTTCTTATTAAATATATACTTACCATGACTCAGCAATCTCTCCCTTGGATAGTACACAAAAGAAGTGAACAACTAGTATTCACACAAAAACCTGTACTTGAATGTTCTATTCATAATGACCCCAAACTAGAAGCAAATTAAATTGTATTTAATGAGTGAATGGAAAAACAAACTATGGTAAATCCATACTATGGAATATTACACTAAACTATAAAAAAGAACCATGGATACACAAAATTTAGATAAATCTCAAAGGCACTATGCTAAGTGAAAGAAAACAGTCTCAAAAGGTTACATACTGTATTATTCCATTTTTAAGACATTCTTAAAATGTCAAACTATAGTGACAGAGAATAGATCAGTGGTCACCAAGTGTTACTGATGGGGGAGGGTCTGATTATAAATGAACAACAGGAATTTTTCTGGAGGGATGAACTGTTCTGTGTCCTGATGGTGGAATTTTCATGGCTCTGTACATGGGTTAAAATTCCTAGAACTATCTACCCAATAAAAATCAACTTTACTGCATGTTAATTTAACCAAAAAATTTTATTAGCCTTTTTTGGTATCCAGATTGCCACATAATTTTCTATTTGTTTTTGCTTTCATTCCATTTTAAAATAAAAATATCCATGACAGGAGAAGGGAACTGTACAAGTAAATATAATTATTTTCATTATCTGTGAATATGCTATATATTTCTAGCAGAATGATAGGATCCAGAAGCTGAAAGATTGGGCTGTAGTATAAACTCCTACAGACAAATCTAATTATTTAAATCACATCTTATTTCTCGAGTATTCAAAAGAAAAAAAAAAAGAACAGTAATGTATTTTCTGATTCTTTGTAGCTATATTTGAAGTAAATATGGAATTTCATTTTAGCTTAGAACCTGGAAATAGAGTTTAGCAACCAAACCAAAATTTAAGCCAAAAAAGTTGTAAAATATTTAACATTTTTATATTAGTTATGTACAGTCAACTCTCAAACTAGATAGATTAACATCCATAAATGAATGCTAGTAACAAAAAAGTATATTTGCAGGGAAATCAAAATTGTTACAAAACTGCAAAATATGTACAAGGCCTCTATTTTTGTAAATCTCACGCATTTGGCACAATGCCTGGCACATAGTAAGCACCCACCATAATTTCACAAGGTATCATCTGATAATAGCTTTAAACGGAAATATCCAACATAAAGTCTATAGACCAAACATGTTCATCTCTAATGTAGGATAACATTTAACAATTTATGCATGCAAATGTACATGTTCACCTGCCAGTAATAAATTTGAGGGCAAGAGATGATCAAAATATAGAAAAACTGAGTTCACTTGGCCCAGTACAGCAGGAAAAAGCATGGATGGAGGAGACAGGGTTTTTGCTGAAGTCAAGAGAAGGTTATGTGCCCAGAGCCCACTGACTCTTTCACCAGACAGTGTTGACTATGAGCTTTCCAAATAAGGTCCATTGCATGATGTGACAGAGGAAGTCAGAATATAAATATGTTCAGAGATTTAGGCTGTTGGACATCTGTAACAAATTAAAGAATTATGAGAATGTTTACTTTAATACTAAAAGTTTTTATTCTTTGAAATACCAGTATTTTGATATATAACTATTTTTGAAAGTCTATACAATTCCCAGAGAAATATCCAATTAGGTTTACAAGTTGGGAGTAACATTTTAAACTAAAACTCACTCGCATTTAGAGGGGGAGGGGGAGGGGGAGGATTAAAAGAAGACATGAATAGCAGTTGTCAAAACCCAAATAATCGGGTGACATAATACCAGTGCTAAATGGTACTTCTCTTTCTGAAGAAATTGCCACTTCAGTAGCCTGGACAGCTCAGTCAGTAGAGCATCAGACTTTTAATCAGAAATTGCCACTTCAAAGATTATAGGTTACGATATAGATTTTTAATTCAGTTTTCATGACAAATATTTCCTTAAATACAAGAAAAAATTTTCCACCATCTAAAGCCTTAGCGATCTTATGGATCAAAGAATCCATATGGTCAAAGAAGCGATCTTATGGATCAAAGAATCCATATGGTCAAAGAATAAGAACCAAAATTTTTTGCAGGAAGTTAGAAACTTTAACGATGTTAAGTAAGTTTAAGTTATTGCATATTTCTCTGCCTCTCAATAAATGTATTATTAGTAATACGTGATATATTTAAAAAGTGTTAAAACAATCATAAAAGCTTTAAGAAACAAAGTTTGGCAAACAAAACTAGCATTACTTACAATCCTTCATCTAACATATTTTGGGATAAATAGGCTTATATTATAATAATATCTCTTTTTTCAATTAACATTGTATGCAATGTTAAGTGTTCCTTATCCCATATCACTTTCCTTCTTAAAATAGTTTTTGGGTTTTTTTATTCAAAATATTAAGGAGTTACAAATGTTTTTGTTACATGGATAGCTTTTATAATGCTTAAGTCAGGACTATTAGAGTGTCCATCACCCGAATAGTGTTCATTATACCTGTTAGATAGGTTTTTAGCCCCACCCCCTCTTGATTTCCAATGACTTTTACTTCTCTCTGTGCCCGTGTGTGCCCATCAATTAGTTCTAAATTATTAGAGAGTACATGTGATGTATGTTTGTCCATTCCTGGATACTTCACTTAGGATAATGGTCTCCAGTTCCATCCAGATTGCTGCAAAAGACATTAATTCATTCCTTTTTATGGCGGAGTAAAACTCCATGGTATATATAGATATTACATTTTGTTAATCCACTCATGAATTAACAGGCACTTAGGTTACCTGATTCCACATCTTTGAGATTGTGAATTGTGCTGCAATAAACATTCAAGTTCAAGTGTCCTTTTGATAAAATAACTTCTTTTCCTTTGGGTAGATACACAGTAGTGGGATTGCTGGGTAGAACAGTAAGTCTATATTTATTTCTTTGAGGAATCTCCATACTGTTTTCCATAGAGGTTGTACTAATTTGCAGTCCCACCAACACTGTATATGTGTTCCTTTCTCTCTGCATTTGTGCCAACATCTATTGTTTTTTGACTTTTTAATAATAGCCATTCTGACAGGGGTGATATCTCATTATGGTTTTAATTTGCATTTCCCTGATTAGTGACATTGAACATTTTTTCATATATTTATTGTCCATTTGTCTACATTTTTCTGAAAAACTTCTGTTCATGTATTTTGCCCACTTTTTAATGGTGTAGGTTGTTTTTTATTCTTGCTGGTTTGAGTTCCTTGTAGATTGTGGATATCAGATGTATAGTTTGCAAATATTTTCTCCCATTCTGTAGGTTGTCTATTTGTTATTTCCTTTGATGTGCATAAACCTTTTAATTTAAACAAGTCCCATTTATTTATTTTTATTGTTGCTGTAATTGACATTGGGGTCTCAGTCATAAATTCTTTGCCCAGGTTGATGTCTAGAAGAGTTTTTCCTACATTTTCTGCTAGAATTTTTATGGTTTCATGCCTTTCATTTAAGTCTTTTACCCATCTTCAATTAATTTTTGTAAATGGTGAGAGATGAGAGATAGGGGTCCTGTTTCATTTTTCTGCATGTGGCTATCAAATTTTCCCAGCACCATTTATTGAATAGGACTTCCTTTCCCAGCATATATTATCATCTGCTTTGTCAAAGATCAGTTGGTTATAGATAGATGATTTGATATTTGGGTTCTCTGTTCTGTTCCATTGGTCTTTGTCTCTATTTTTGTGCCAATACCATGCTGTTTTGGTTACTATAACCTTGTATTTAATACTATAATTTGAAGTCTGGTAATGTGATGCCTCCAGATTTGTTCTTTTTGCTTGAGATTGCTCTGGCTATTTGGGCTCTTTTTTGGTTCCAAACGAAGTGTAGAATTATTTTTTCTAGATCTGTGAAATATGATGTTGGTATTTTCATGGGGATTGCTTTGAATCTGTAAATCACTTTGGGCAGCATGGACATTTTAACAAGGTTGATTCTATCAATCCATGAGCATGATATGTTTCTCCATTTGTTTGTGTCATCTGCGATCTCTTTCATTAGTGTTTTGTAGTTCTCCTCATAGAGATCTTTCACCTCCTTAGTTAAGTATATTCCTAAGTATTTTCTTTTCTTTGTAGCTATTGTGAATGGTATTGAATATTTAATTTGACTCTCAGCTTGGATGTTATTAGTATATAGAAGTGCTACTGATTTGTGTACATTGACTTTGTAACTTGAGACTTATTTATCAATTCTGGGAGTCCTTTGGTGGAGGTCTTTGGGATTCTCTAGATACAAGATTATAGCATCAGCAAAAAGTGATAGTTTGACCTCCTCTTTCCCAATTTGGATATCCTTTATTTCTTTCTTCTGCCTGATTGCTCTGCCTAGGACTTCCAGTACTATGTTGAATGGAAGTGGTGACAGTGGACACCTTTGTCTTGTTTCAGTTCTTAGGGGGGATGCTTTCAAGTTTTCCCTATTCAGTATGATATTGACTGTGGGTTTGCCATATATGGCATTTATAATTTTGAGATACATTCCTTCTCTGCCTAGTTTGTTGAGGGTTTTTATCAAGAAAGGGTGCTAGATTTTGTTGAATGCTTTTTATGCATCTATTGAGATGATCATATGATCTTGGTTTTTGCTTCTGTTTATGTAGTGAATCACATTTATTGATTTATGCATGTTGAGCCACCTTTGTATCCCTGGGATGAAGCCCACTTGCTCACAGTGTATTATTTTTTTGATGTGCTGTTGAATTTGATTTACTAGTATTTTGTTGAGGATTTTTGCATCTTTACTCATAAAGGATATTAGTCTGTGGTTTTCTTTTTTTGTTGTGTCCTTTCCTGGCTTTGCCATCAAGCTGATGCTGGCTTCATAGAATGAGTTAGGGAGGAGTCCCTCCTTCTCGATGGTATGAAATAATTTCTGTAGGATGGGTACCAGCTCTTCTTTGTAGGTCTGGTATAATTTGGCTGTGAATCAGACTGGTCCAGGGCTTTTTTCCCCTCAGGAAATTGTTTATTACTGCTTTGATCTCACTGCTCATTATTGGTCCATTCAGGAATTCTGTTTCTTCTTGATTGAGTCTTGGGAAGGTGGTATGTTTCTAGGAATTTGCCCATTTCCTGTACATTTTCTAGTTTATGTAGAGATTTTTGTAGTATTCACAGATGATATTTTGTATTTCTGTGGTATCAGTTGTAATATTTCATTTCTGATTGAGCTTATTTGGGTCCTTTCTCTATTATTCCTGGTTAATCTAGCAAGAGGTCTATCAATTTTGTTTATCTTTTCAAAGAAACAACTTTCTGTTTCATTAATCCTTTGTATTTTTTTCTGGATTCTATTTCAATTAATTCTGCCCTGAGCTTTGTTATTTTTCTTCTGCTGCTGGATTTAGGTTTGGTTTGCTGTTCCTTTTCTAGCTCCTTGAGATGTGACATTAGGTTGTTTATTTGTGATCTGTCTTTTTGATGTAGGCATTTAAGGCTATGAATTTTCCCCTTATGACTGCTTTTGCTGAATCCCATAGATTTTGACAGCTTGTGTCCCCTTTGTCATTCAGTTCAAGGAATCTTTTGATTCCCATCTTATTATTGACCCAAGAATCGTTCAGCAGCAGACTGTTTAATTTCCATAATTTTGCGTAGACTCAAGTGTTCCTCTTGCAATTGATTTCTAGTTTTATTCCACTGTGGTCTGAGAAGATACATGGTATGGTTTCAGTTTTTTTGAATTTGTTGAGACATGTTTTATGGCCTAAGATATGCTCAATCTTGGAGAATGTCCCATGTGCTGATTAGAAGAATGTATATTCAGTAGTTTTGGGGTAGAATGTTCTGTAAATGTCTGTTAGTTCCATTTGTTCTAGAGTCCCATTTACGTCCAGTATTTATTTTCTGCTTTGATGATTTGTCCAGCTCTGTCAGTGGGCTGTTAAAGTCCCCAACAATTAAGATGCTACTGTTTATCTCTTTGCTTAGATCTAGTAGAATTTGCTTTATGAATCTGGGAGCTTCTGTGTTAGGTGCATATATATTCAAGACATTATGTCTTCTTGTTGAATTGCTCCCTTTACAATTATATAATGACCATCTTTGTCTTTCTTTACTATTGTTGATTTAAAGTCAATTTTATCTGATATGAGAATTGCTACACCTACTCTCTCTTGGTTTTCATTTGTGTGGAATATTTTTTTCCATCCCTTCACCTTCAGTCTGTGTGAGTCCTTGTGGTTACATGTATTTCCTGGAGACAGCAGAGATTTGGGTTGTGTTTTTTCATCCATTCAGTCAGCCTATGTCTTTTGACTGGAGCATTCAGACCATTAACATTGAGTGATAGAATTGGTATGTGGGATGCTGTTCTGTTTATCATGTTGGGTAGTACCTTATTCCTTTGTTTTCCTTCTTGTGCTATTGTTCCATACAAGCTGTGAGCATTAACTTTTTAATAGGGTGTACACATTAACTTTTATATCCAGCCAACTTTCTGAACCTTTTCATTGGTTTTAAGTGTTTTTCCTTGATTCTCTTAGGTCTTTTTCAGTAGCTTACTTACAAAAAAAAAAAGGAGGAAAAGGACAAAATATACTCCAAAGATACTCCTTTGAAATTTGTATTGCTATTTCTTATCTAATAGCAGTGACTAGAACTTTCATAAGGTTATATAGTAATGATGATGGCAAGCATTTTTAACTCACACCTGATTTCAATAAAACTGCTAATATTTCATCATTCACTATAACATTTCCTGGGATTAATATACTTATTGTTTAATCAATCATTTACTCGATATCCCTGTTTCCAGGTATCTAAATTTTTAATCTTCCATTATCTTTTGAGAAGAGCTATGCATCTTTTGATAAGAGCCACTCACTAGCAGAAGGACCACACTTCGCTTTGTCTCTCTAGAGGACAGAATTATACATAACTACATGTCTATAACTATATATACCTATAGACCAGAAGTTATAAGGACACACACTTCAGTTCCATAAATAATAATGTTGTCACTGTCTGAGCTGTCTTGTTATACCATATGATCTTTCCCAATGTTTATTTCCTTTCAAGGCTTTTGCCTTATTAAGGTGCTGTTTTTATTTATATATTTTAATCAACTTCTTTGTTTTAAGCAACAACGTATCAAACCCATGAATTGATCAATATTATTGTCTTCTAACATATTAGAATTAAAATGCCCATTAAAAGGAAAGAATTATATCCTCTTCAGTGTAGTCTATTGCAGTACTGAAAAGTACTGATAGACCAGGAAATTTTCCAGGCAGAAGCCCTCTCTTTTTGGCCTTTGTCTCAGATACTACCACAGTGACTGGTCTTGAGCAGGTTGTCTAATTCATCCTGTGAATGTTCACTGAGCACTTATTCAATGACCTAAATTGCCTCAGAAGATTGTAAGCCCCTTGCCTTGGGGTCATTTCAGCATGGGTGAGATGAGCATTTGATAAAACTGGAAGAAACAGCAGAGTAGGTGACCTCAGACAAGCCTAGGATAAGTATTTTAATTTGTAAGGGGAAATAACAGTGACTTCCCAGGGATGGATAGTGACTGTACACCACAAAACTGAGTTTGACATCTAACCAGTTCTGCCACTTACAAACTATATAAACTTCCCGTAACTGATTAATAATATATGAACAGTTTTCTACTAAGCCATTCTTGAATTCTTGCAATAATCTTACTTAGCCACAGAGTAATTTTATTTTAAATTTTTACAGCTATACTCATAAGAAAGGATGGCTTTTCATTTTGTGCAATTTCATTGTAAAATGTTAGCAGAAATGTTTATTATGTAAAATAAACTCAAAGCTCCTAGCTTTTTCTATGCTCTGCAAAGCTATAAAGAATGTGTAATATATTCCTTAGGAGACTGAATAAGCTTGCCTCTATGACTGACCCCAAAACCTTTTGTGGGTAGCACTTTGATAATTTTTTCACAATTTTCCTATAATTTATAGATTGAATAGCTCTAATTCTTGATTCAATTTTTTAATTTATATTTTTTTCTAAAAAGTCATCCACTTCAACTGGAATTTCTAACCTATTACCACAAGTTATATCTAGTATTCTTATAACTTAAAAACTCTTGGACTCTATTATACAAACATTTTTGTTCTCTTTTCCATTAAATTTTTGAGGTCTTGCCCTTTCCCCCAAAAATGAAATTTTTCAATTCTGTATTTGTTAAATCATGAATTCCTACCTATATATATGTATTTATTTCCTCTTCCTTTTCTTGTATTTGTTTTCTTTTAGCATGAGCTGAATTTCTTAGTTCATGTTCTCTCATTTTCTACTTTAATAATGAAAGCACAGTAATACACTTATTCACATTTGCTTCTGAGTATAGTCTACTTACAATATTAACATTGTTTTCTTTATAGTTTATAACTATTATTTTGATTTCTTCTTTGCTACTCTAAGCATTTAGGAGAATTATTATTTCCAAGTGGTTGAGTGTGTTTTTGTTTGAACTTTATTTTAAATAATATCTTTGGGTCAAATAATGTCTCTGTACAGTTCATATTTGTGGACATGAACAAAGTTCTCCTTTTGACCTGGTCTATAACTAGTATTAAAACCTTCTTAAATAGACAAAGCACATTTTACCTTAGTTTGATGCCTTATAGTCTCTTTTAACTTGTTAAATATTATTTTTAATGCTATGTCCTTGCTGGATTATATAACAGCTTAGGGACTTACTGATATGAACAGGCCCTCATAGTAGTTTTATGGAGGGTTTGAGTCTAGTTCTAATAGATTCTTCTGTCTCCTCTTCTTCTTTCAACTATCATTGCTTGTTGTTAATGCATCACAGTTGTAGCAGTCTATCTCCACTATTCTAAATCACTATTCCTACCATCTGCCTTTGGTTTTGAAACCAAAAAGCTACATGTTAGGATTAAATATTAAATAAAATTGATGAGGCTTGAACAAAAAAATCAGTTAGTGTCCTTTGAGAAAAAAATGCTTGAACTTTGTGATACCTCCTGCAGCTACTTTGACATTATTTATTTACTTCCTTGTTTTCAGTTCAGTTTTTCAGGTAACAGTGTAAATTTAACTTGATTTTCAAAGTACGTACGCACATTTTTTAAAAATACTACAGTATTGTTTTAAAAAAATTAAAATTTTGTTTTAATAACACAGAAGTCCACAGTATTTTATAATCTTTTCTATATCACTGCATCTGAAAGAGACTATCACTAAGTAAAGTGAAGTTGTTTCAACAAGAAATAGCTGGTTTGTTGCCCCACTCACATACTCTTAAAAAGAACAATGTTTCTTTTTATAGCCAAACAATGCAGTACTTTCTACAACATTCATTAAATAGTCTCAACGCACATTAGAGAGCAGCACTAGACCAACACTTGGAATTTGTTAATCAAACTATGTCATTCTCAAAAAAAATACCAATACATGAAGTAGCTGAAATAGTCCCAGCTCTTGTCTACAACAGTATTTTGTTGATTCAGAAGATAAATTCTATCATTTATATTAGATAGGAATAAAATTTATACTCGATGAATTTTCAGAAAAGAATTTACCTTCAGCAATCTGTTCTCACATTTCTGCAGAAATCACAGAGTTGAAAGATATATGCAGTTTATATATTTTAATATTCTGGTAGGTATGTTTAATAACATTCATATAAGCCATTTTTTAAAATACTCAACTACAAAGGAAATATTCATTAAGTATCAAAGCTGATGAATTCTTATTTCCACATTATGCAATGCAGTGTCCCCAGACAGCAAAATCCCTGTTTCTGAGGTCATTCTGGGGGTTGCTATTTCTAATCCATAAAAGCAAGAGATAGTACAAAAAATATTTGGGGAGTTCTAAAGTACATAAATAGTGGCAAAACAAACTTGTAATTCTTTCATCTAGAAGCTTGTCATTTATTATCAATTTAAGACAGAAACATACAGACATACCTAAGGTAGAAAGGGACATAGCATATTCTTGAACTGTTATATAATTGTACTTTGTTATGTACAAATACTATTTTTTCAAGTATAATAAATTGTCCAATTTAAGTGACTATAATACTCTTTTTCATTAAATATACTACAAAATTATTTCTTTTGTAACACCCAGCATCATCTATTTAGTACTTAGAGTTGTCCTGATCATGATATATAATTTTCCAAATACAAGTACCTTATACAGTTATGCTCAAAATTTTATGCAATAAATATATTCACACGGTATTATATAATAGAACTATAATTTTATATTTAAAAAGCCATACAATTCTAGTTAATTATTCCCTTAAACTGTGTAGTAATTTTGACCAAAAAAAGTCCTCCTTTAAGTAAATCCCAAATAGCTCATTAAAAAAATCATCTATCTTGTTTTACTTTGGGATGCTTAGAAAATTTAACTTACCATAGAAAAAGGTAAAACAAATTAATATCACTAGATATATTTTCATATGTCTGAGAGAAAAGCAGTTTGATAAGGAAAACAAAAAACATTCACTTTTATAGATCTCAACCTAAATGGATACCATCTTATTCATTACCTATACTTCTAGTGAAAAGAAACATACCTTTAGATTCTTGCCTATGGAGGACTTTCCTTTCTGGTATTTGAAATATATTCAAGATTATTATTTTCTAAAACAAGACATCTGAAAATCATATTTACAGTGGGAAGTATGTTCTAAAACATAAATCTGTCTTATATACCATGTCTCAGAGTAAATGTTTATTAGAAAACTTGTTTTTTAAAAAGTTTGATTTCTAAAAATCCAAGTTATTATAAAATAATCCATACGTAATTATGTAATGTAATTATGTACCATACAAGGGCTAAATAAATGACACATCGATGCAATTGAATATAAGGGGGTTATTAAAATTTTGATGATGATTATAGCAATACAGAAGTATTTGATTATCAAAATAAAATTACAGGATCCAAAATTTTTAAACAATTAAAAGAAATACCCTAAAATCAAAATAGTTGATTCATTTGGGATAACACTGAAATTAATTGTTTGATATTTATGTCATAAATATATTCTTTAAAAATTTATAATTCTCACAAATCACCAAAGCTCAAAATTCTTACTGTTGAATTTTATTCAAGTTCTCCAAAGGAAATTTAGATGTTATAGATCTGGTTCACAGTCAGAGCTTTATAAAGAAAATTGTCTCCTAAACGAAAGTTGTTAGAAAAGAAATATAAAGGAAAATAAAGAAATATATGAAAACCATGTGTACCTTGCTTAAATCATCAATTTTTTACAAAGTTCCTGCTGACTTTGAACAGAAGCTGTTTAACTTCCAGTGACATATTACTCAACTGGGGGGGAGAAAAAACCTTTGACTTAGTCAAATAAGAAAATGGTAGCCAAAATTTGCATAACAGTCATAATCCACTTCAAAGAAAATCCCAGGGACAACAGTAGAGCACTCCTGATTACAGAAATGCTGTATCATCCATGCTCTTGATTGCACAAAGGACAAGACTGAGTGAAATGGCAGCCATTGACAACTGGGAATTCAAAAGGAGAGTGAGATTGTGAATATGAAGAAGTTTAAGAAATACCTCAAAATCATTTATTTTGTTTGTATGTTCCTTTTACTACTGCAAAGGATGGTATGATGAAAATGGGCCAAATTAATTTAAAATCCTTTCAATTTCATTAAATGTAATACAATATTAAAAACTAAGTGATAATGCACTGTGTATGGAATTGTTCTCTCTCTCAATTGTGATAGTGGTATTGTGACTGTGTTTGTCAAAACCTGCAGAACTATATCAGGTAAATTTTACTATATGTAAATTATGCATTAATAAAAAATTTTAAAAGCACTATCAGTTTAATGGGCAGTGATTTTCTTTTAATGATATGTAAAATAATAGTGACTGTAACATTTGATGGTATCTTAGATTCAATGAAATAAAGTGTATCTAAATATTGACTCTATTTAGAGAGCTAAAATTCCATCATCTGTGACCAGTGTTCTATATTGAGTTAGACTTTCCATATCCAAATGCAAACATGAGCACCAGTTTCTCTCTCTTTTCTTGGCTCTATGACTACTGATTTTAAAATGACTTCCAGAAAAATCAAAGTTACATGTAAAAAAAAAACCCTATCTGAAAGACATTAAGGATGGAATCAAAAAGAGCTAAGTGAAAAAATGGTACACCCAAAAGGCATATCCAGGTTTCTGTCATCAAATTAAGACTAGGAATAAATCAAGAACATGAGCAACAGCCTGCAAAAGTTCACACACACACACACAAAATGTTTTCATTTATATTCTCCAAGTTAAACTATAGAAGCATCTAAGGTACAGCTACCAGTATAAATTCATAATCCTCTGTGGTAGCATTGTTGCTGAGGTTCAACAGTTCACACAGACTGAGATGTCAAGACATGTTTGGTTTCTAATACTAAAATACCTGTAGCACATTATTGATTTCTCATGACATCCCTCTTGGTTAGATTCAAATTTGTAGTAACCATGACAACCCATTTCAAACCGAGACTCTGAAAAAAAATTTTTTTTCTGACAGCACAACTAGCTAAAGGTATTTTGAGACTAGTACAATTTTCACCAACATCTAGCATTACAAAAGAGAATAAAACCATTTTAATTTGACACTCCTTGTATTAGGTAAGAAACTAGGTCAGTCAGTCAAGAACACTTGAATGCCTGTTTTACACACAAAATTGAAATCATAATGCATATAGGATTTTTTCAATATCACTATTCTACAAAAACATTTTAATTGATTCAATTTACAAAATTAACTGACTTGCCTACTGTATCCTAGGTATTTGTGGTCTATGTAGTGAAGTGGGTAAGACATACATTGTCCCTATCTTAAGATTTTTGTAATCTACTTCATTAATGTCTGTTATTTATCAATTTATATTCTGGAATAAAACATTAAAGATAAATTTCATTTACACAGTGAGAAATCTCCATAAGAAGGTGAATAGTATTTTTGTGACACTATAGAGGCAATGACAGACTAGTGGTTAAGTTGAATGTGAATGGTTTCAGACTGCTTCTCCCACCACCTTCCAAATCTGTAACTCTGGCAAGATCTCACCTTTCTCTGCCTAGATTTTTCCAGTTGTAAAATGAACATCTTAGCACCCATCTGAGTTGTTATAAAAATAAGATACATGTTAAGCTCTTGGTACAATACCTCGCATATAGTAAAACACCTCATAATTATTGGCTGATTCTTACATTAAAAATTAGAGCCCTGATTCATTTTAGTGTAGAATGGACTCTGTTTAAAAAAAAAAAGGCATTGTTTAAATAAGCATGAAGCAGTAAAATAGAAATAATTTAGTCTTTTTTGTATTTTCCCTATAGATATGACATAACCAAAGTTCATTTATGCAAACTCAAATAAATTAGGGCTTGATTATTCACCAAAAAGATTTCACCATTGATTCCTCTAAATAACTTCTTTCAGCACATGTAAGACCAAAAATTAAATTTCCAAATTAAATAAAAATTGATTTCAAACAACTTTTCCAGAATTAGATTTTATAAAGTGACATATACTTCTAATTATGATGCATATCAAATGGATTGATGTATATGGAAATACTGAATAAATACATCTTCATTGTATTTAGTTGCTACTTTAAATATACTTTTTCTAACCACAGATAAACAATATACTACAGAAAATCCACACTGTCACATGACATCTTTGTTTAATCAAAGATTTCAGTCATGTATTTGCTTTAACTGTTAGATAAACAACCACATACCCCTCAAAAGACCTCACAGGGGTTACCAAATGGTACAAAGTTATAAAGTGAAATTGGGCACTCAAAAAGCTTATCAGTGAGGAAAGATTTTATCTCAAATCATAGTTGCTTAGCTTAGCTAAAGAGACAGAAACAGCATTATTCCTATTATGTAACTGACTGCCATCATCCAAATGGAACGTCAAAGGTGTTAGTTATTTCTTTTTGCCTGACTGCAGAGTTGGTAGCCCTTTCAAGCATCAACAAGTAGTAAAAAGTCATGAACTAATTATTAAATGAAAGCACCTCTATCCCTCTTAAAATAAGAAATGAACAAAGTAGCCAAGTAAACAGAGCTTCCAATTTCAACTCCAATGTTTACTCTCCAACATTACAACTGAACTTACTGGGCCGCTGGAATGCCTCAAGGAGTTTACAAGGAAACTGTCTGTCGTCCAGCTAAAAATTCAGTAATATCTTATTTAGGTGATCACATGATTGTTATGAGCCATTTTATGAAAATGCAAAGGAGGAAAAGGAATAGGAAATAAAATTTTAGGGTCCTACCACCATGTGCTTTACACATACATGCAATATGTGTTTTAATCCTCATTTTATAGACAAGGGAACAGAGGTTCTGAGAATTTAAGTATTAATACCTTGCCCAAGGTAACCCAGTAATAAAATGGCACATTCTTGATATTCAGACCCATGTCTGTGTGACAAAGTCAGAACAAGCACAAGGAATGCTACTTTTTATAAAGTTTTGGAAAATTAAACTCTAAAGAAAGTCTTTCATGTGGTATATACTAAAATAATGTATAATTTGAATAGATGGATCCCAATAGTAAGGTACCAAGAATGAATTAATTTGGAGAAGTTATTTCATCTCTCATTGTCTATTTTTCTTTCCATCTGATAAACAGGGAAAAAGGTAGTATCTCTCACACAAAGTTGTTATAAGAACAAAATGCTTTAACATATTTAACATACTTAACATAGGACATAGCATCTAAGGTCTAAATAAATGTTGGTCAATTTTTATACTATTATTCTTATTCTCATATGCAAAATTAAATAAGTCTTTATTCTCTGCTGGATATTTTATCCTGATGGAGTCTGGCACATAGCAAATGCTCAATAGTCACCAACTAACTAAATCATTCAAAATTTTTCCATTCACACTTATCTCAATATATGCACATTGATGGAAAGTAAAATAACAAGGTATCCGTTTTAAAAGTTTTCTAAGAACACAAGATCTCCATAGGAAATCCTACTCAGTTAAAGAAAAAGAGGGAAAAGAATTTTTACATATCATGTAAAGAAAAACCAGGCCAGCATGTACATACAAAAAACCTCAATTCAGCTTTTTCTTCATTTTAAAATGAACTACCCCCAACTCTAGAAAAACATATAAATCCTCATTGTCCTCTGAAACTTACTACCACCCTCCAGTTAATTACCTGTCTTATTACGCAACAAAGGAAGAGCTGAAATAAATTCTTTGTAGGTTGATTGACTATACTTGACATAAATGTCTTTAAACCAATATTTATCTTTTTTGCCTGTCTTATTTTTTTTTTATGGGTACCAGTCACACAGAATTATTTTTCAATTTGATAGGTTAATTTACCTTGTTGACATCTTAAGCATCTATAAGCTAATGAGCTAGTTTAAAGAAGGATACACACAGAAACCACTTTTTCTACTGTGAGCTGATCTTGAAGCTGAAGAACTTGATTTGATCTCTGGAGCAGGAAGGTGGGGTCAGAAATGCATACATCCCAAATGCTTAAGTAAAGCAGGAGAGCACACTGATGTTTTCATTTATATTCTCCAAGTTATGGAGATGCATACTTTGCATGCTCTGCAATCAGAGGCTCTGAAATCAGATCTGACATGAAAACCTGGCTCCATCTCTTACTTAATCTCAGTTAAAAAAAAAACTGTATGAGCCTCAGTTTCCTCCTGTATAAAAAGGGATAAAACATAAACCCAATGGGTTTGTTGGGAGGATTAGATGAGCCAGTGCATGTGAAAGTGCTGTCATAGTACCTGGTATTAAAAATATCAATAAATTATAATCTGAAACAAGTAATATTCAAACAAAACATTACAACTACTCTAATTGGTTAAAGAGCCGTGGAGACTTTTTCTCCTCAAACCATACCATTCCTTTTCACACAGCCTCAAGCATTCCCCCCGGATTCCTCTACCTTCCATGTACAAGAGAAAGAAAAGGGAAAGAAAGGGCTAGAAGAAATAGGCAACTATTTGAAAGATAAATTCCTCCACTGTACCTTTCTTTGCAAAAAGTGAAATTTCTGATTATGAACAAAACAATTACTGAAAACCCGTTAGGGACAAAACAATGTAAGCAGGTGCTACTGTGGATTAAAAAAATGAATAAATCTTATTCTTCAGAAATTTACAATTTTGTGAAAAAACACGCTTGTAAACAAAACAAAAATAGAAGACAGAAGGTAATACATGCTCTGACAAAAGTTAGAGGCAAAGTACCATGAAAGAAAAAGGGAAGAGGAAATACATCTGGCTTGAGGATCTGTGAAAGCTTCACGGAGAAGGTGGAATTTGGAAGTTGGCCTTGAAAAATCTGTGGATTCCTCTGGGCAGTGAGTTGGGCCAGTAAAATTCCACACTGAATTTGCAGAGGCAAAGAGGTGTGAAACTCCCCCGCACTCAAGAGAAGCCACAGTAGGCCCCTCAAGTCTGAAAAGAATGTGCCTGGAAAGAGACTGTGGGAGACAAGGCCAGAAAGGAAAGTTAGGACGAGGCATCCATGCGTTCTTGATGCCTACTACAGAGTCTGGCCTTTACTGCACAGGCAGCAAAGACTTTTTGGGGAAGTGGAGGGGAGCTTGATATGAATTAACTCGTGGTTTGGAAATATCCCTGTGGTGTATTTAATCTAAAAAAAAAAAAAAAAAAAAAAAAAAACTGAGGGCAAGAAAGTTTATCAAAACAGCCCAGGCTAAACTATAACATTAAAAAATGAAAATTTGAAAGGATATTATATTGTAAGAATCCACAGGATTTAGCAGTTTTTAATCCTTATGATATAAAAATACATTTCTTCCATTCAGGGTAAAAGTCAGTGGCTTGGCTGAGTGGGGCTGGGACAAGAGAGAATGACCAACATTTGTGACCAATAGTCAAAATAACCCCAAGAGTTGCTGAGTGGAGGTTCAATATTAGTCATAAGGGGTTTCTACACTGCACTAAAGAGGTACCATCTGGTGGACGAAACACAATAGCTAAGGTCTCAAGGCATGTACGCTAAGTGTAGAAGTCAGGATGGGTCAAGGTTCCAGGGGGTCTCTCTGATTCATGACAGGATCAAGATCCAGGCCCCAAGAGGAAAAGATTAGCAAAAGCTCGCCAGGGAGTCAGAGTCCAGCTACATGGACTGAAGTTCAGGGCAGGACTCCAGTGAGACATAAGCAAACATCCATGGGCTCAGTGGGGAAGAGTGTTGTCCCTGGGCACACGGATGTTGAGAACTGACAGAACAGCAGAGCTCGAGGTAGCAAGAATAACTCCGCGCCACACCCACTGGTCAAAGAGGCTTTGTCTGGATTAACTAACCAACTTTGACCCCACAGTTGAAAGTTTTCAATGCCAAGGAAAGCTGAATAGAACCCAAACTAAAATTAGGATATATGAATATGAACTTGTAACAAAAGTTTTTCTGAACCTCTAACCTAAATTTCCTTATCTGGGTATAATAGCATACATTACCCAAAAAAAAAAAAAAAAAAAAAGACCTAGCACAACAGAGATAAAAATACTGTTTCTAAAAAAAAAAAAGGACAAATATTAAACACAACAAAAAGTCTGTCAGTCCATCACAATCTCTGCAGAACCTACACAATTGGGCCCAGTTTCACTTGTAACCACACCTGCCCCTGCCAAGCCCAGATGTTCTACTCATGCTAGACTACCGCACATTCTCCAACCTTAATGCCTCCATTTGCAGTATCTCTTCCTTTTCTGACTTGGCAACTCCCATTACATCCTTCACCTCCACTGTAAGACCCCTGGTGCCCTCAGGCAGAACTAATCACTAAGTCAGTTCCTGCAGCATTTTCTACATACCTCTCCTAGGGTAGGATCTACCTGTCCTTCAAGATCAGTACAAAAGTCCCCTCCTCCAGGAAGCCTCAGGGCTTCCACAGCCATCCATATGTGCCTTTATTACTGGCCCTACCATAGGTTATCATATCACTTGGCTATTTTTACCTGTCAATTATGAAATACTCACGAGCCGCATCTAAACCTTATTCATCATTTTATGCCCACTACTTAGCCCGGTTTCTGGCATAATGTAATTCATCAATATGTTAACTAAATTAATCAACATTTTTCCAGTTTCCCAATAACTGACAAGGTTTTATGTACTTAGTTTTTTATATTAGTCTTTACCATATGAGTTAAGATACCAATCCTTATTTCACTTGCATATTCTAGTCATTTATGATGACAGATTTTTCAAAACTACAGAACTATGATGGAAGTGTTTTATTTC
Organism: Daubentonia madagascariensis; assembly: GCA_023783475.1. Lineage (NCBI taxonomy): Eukaryota > Metazoa > Chordata > Mammalia > Primates > Daubentoniidae > Daubentonia > Daubentonia madagascariensis. The sequence continues at coordinate 42,038,568 of JAKFHU010002088.1, read as the reverse complement.
ACTCAATATAACAGTGGAGCTCTAATAATTTAATGCTACACATATCCTTAACACGAAATTCTTGATTTTCCATTATAGTAAGCTATTGTGTGTCTGCTCACTTAAAGGTGCGAACTCTGAACAAGACTGAAAGTATTTATTCTCACCATCCCAATACCAGGAATTTTTATGCCCTTCTTGGCATCACCAATTATCTAGAACCCATCAAAACCTGCAACACCCCTTATTTTCTAGACCTTTCTGTCCATTCCCCAGGCACCATCACTCTAAAACTCGTTATACACTACTTCAGCTCTTATTAGAAAGCACTCTGATAACAATAGCTGCTAAGTATCTATATCCTTTGCTTATGATAGATTATTCTTATAATGGCCCATATGACAGATAAGGAAACAGACTTAAATATATAAAAATAACTTACCCAAAATTACACTGCTATAACTACTGGTTAATTCAGTAGCCCTCAAGATGATTTGCTCTTAACAGAAGTCACCCATGAAGGAGTACCTTCCTAATGGAAAAATTTGGTGTTCTGTGACAGAGGTTCTTACCTCTGAGGGGAAGAAAATAGTCCTGTGGACATGTTCCTGAATAGGAAAATTCAATACAATAGAAATACCAACTCCCTAAAATTTATATAAAAATTGAATGCAACTAATCAATTCTCATTCCCAATTCTAAATACTACTTGGAAAAATAATGCCTGAGAATAGCCAAGAGAATGTTGAAAAAGAATGTTGACCACATAATCATTAAAACATACTATCATTAAAACATACTATAAACACACCTCAAGTAAAATATTTTGTGATAGAAATGCAGGGGAAAAAAAATCAATGGAGCTGAATGCAAAGCCTGGTAACAATCATATGAATAAAAATAAATTAAAAATATTATAAAGTTGCTACTTGGAAACAGTGGGAAAAGATCACTGTTCAATAGATAACATTGAGGCAATTTTATTTTTAAGTTTAGAACCTATCTCATGTGAAAAAAGAATATACTTCAGTTTGTTTCTGTCAAGTATTTATCATAAATTTAAGATAAGGGAATATTTTAAAGACTAATAAAGTGTTGGCATTTCCCTCCCAAGACAAAGGAAAATAAGTAGAACTCTCTTTAAAATAATAATGAAACGAGAAGGCTAAAAATGCTTCCATAAATAAAGCTGCATGATAAGTGATAAAACTGGGTAAATATTTAGAACATAGGACATAAAGCATCAATGAGTTTTACATATTAAGAGCTTTTACAGAATCAACAAGAGAAATGAACAAACATAAAAGATAAAGCATATGAAGTAAATTTGTAAGAAAAACAAATGAAAAATACTTTAAGAGTTTCTCAAACATTATGAATATTTCGAGAGTTTTTCAAACACCTAAGAAAGACAAGTTTAAAAATAATCAGATACTTCCCCTGATCAGATTGGAAACTATCAAGTTTTGATAATGTAGAAAGTGATTGTTTTTAATCAAACTGAAAAATGGAAAAATGCAACGAAGGCTCAGTGATGTCAGGAAATGTGTCAAAGTGTCAAACACAAAGTGAATTTGAAGTAGAGAAGGAAACAACTGTTAGGAAACTTGATGTTTCTACTGTTTATAATCCTGAAGCCAGGTTTTCACTGACTTTCATTTACAGTGTATCCTTGACTTAAAAAGCTGAAAGATTTTTTAAAGGTTTTTTTGGGGGGGCCAGGGGGAAGGAACAGCTAGTTTTGTCACTAGATTTTTTTCAACTTCATAAACTCATATTTTTCTCTATTCAGAAAAGTTTATTGTAATGAGCAAAATGCTATCACTTTCATAAAATATACAAGTACTATCAGGAAACTCAATGATGCTTGACAAATCTTTAAACTTACCTAGTTCTCTGAAATCACAAAATAGTAATGTATGACAAGCCTTCATACTGTTCAAGTAACAGCTAGTTTCAGTAAGAATACTTGCATTTATTAGAAAACAGACCAGTTCAAAATATGAACACACTCTAGTGTGCTACCCTCTGGCACGGCCATATCTTCTTTCTCCGTGACTTTGAGGTTCGCACCGATTTTCAGTAGTTTATGAGCAGTGGTAACCTAATTAGGATGACTTACATGAGAAAAAGTGCAGCTGTCTGCTTTATGATTAAAATTATAATCTGCCTTGCTTCAGAAATATTGACAATTTTTAATTAGATGAGTATCCATGTGGAAATGAATCTGACCTGACATGAAGATGGCACCACAAAGCTCAATGAGAAAGAACACCTTCTTACAGATGTCCTCCCACTCTCAAGGGAATGTGCTGTCAAGAGAACCTCATCAAAAAATTAGAAAGGAAATGCATAACCTATTCAAACAGAATCACTATTTCAAGACATGTATTATCAACAAGCAGCAAGTAGTTCTCATCTGACATATTATTTGTAATGTAAAGGGACTATCTCTCATTTACAAAAGTGGAAATTATGTGACTGCTGGAAGATTAAGTAGTGAGTAGTTCCCACTCTGTGTACAAGGGATGGAACCCGAGTCATGGATATGGGAGGCACAAAATAAAATCTATCTTTTTATACAAGGGGACTGTCTTATAGGCTCAGAGATAAGATCTTTTCATTAGGAACCATTGCCAACAATACAAAGTCCAAGGAAAGAACATATTTGGTTAGTTGGTTATTTTCTTTCCTAGAGGAAAAGGGAATAAACTTTCATAATATGCACATTGTGTGCCTACTATCTCCACATCTTACCGAGTAGAGCCTTTTCTAATGATTCTTAAGGCCTACAAAACCTACTTACAGAGAATTAAATTCCATGAATTAAAGAATTAGAAAACAACCTAATTTATATTTGGGAAATAATGATCCTAAACCAAGTATCAACTACTAACTTACTAAATAGAAACTGGGAGTAGGCAGCTTAAACCAATCTTGTGAACTCTTCATATGACTGATGTTCAAAAACTTCAGTAATTTAGCTACATTTAATTGTTAAATGAAAATGCTGGTCAATGAGTTTTATTTCTTTGCCAATATTTCATGGCTTTACATATAAACACTTCCCATTAATCTCATAAGCCTATGGAATGGGTAGGTTACCCTCATTTTCAGATAGAAAAAAAAAAAAGACACCGATGCAAACAGATTAATTTGTCCAAAGTCTCATAACTGTTTCAATGGCTGAGCCAAGATTCAACAGGTCTCCCTAAAATGCCACACCGATGTCCCTTAGACTATTCCCAATATCCCCTGATTGTCCCTTCACATAAATAAGTCACAAGTTTAAGGCAACAAAGGTGACTACTAGAGTCTGGTCAGATGAAGAATAACCTCCACTATTGCCTGATGTCAAACTGGCAGCCCTGCCCCTCTGCCTGCTGAGCTGCAAGCCCTGGGATCTTCAGGCAGGGAAGGAATAGGCCAAAGTCAACCACCTCTTGAAGCCATAGCAATGATCCTCGTGCCTCCTGGGTTGTGGGATATTTCCTTTAGGAATTTTCCCTTTGGCATCTCCCTTGCCCTTGCAATCCACTGCCCCTGGTGAGGGCAGTATTCTCCAGTCTTGCCATTAATTATCTCAGGCTGGGCAAGGCAGTTTTGATACTTGGTTCTGACCTAGAGAAGTCAATGCTAACTTCCGACAGTCCAATGAGAACTAATCTCAGGGAAAATTTTGATGGGGGCAGGAGGAAGGCATAAGAACATTTATGTGTTCTTTGTTCACGTAAACTTTCTGAAAAAGTTCATTAAGCCATCTTAAGAACCAGACATAATTTATTTCATCTAAGGCACAAAAAAAAAAAAAAAGAATATTTGAAACTGCATAGTAATTGGCATTTCAGAGCTTTGATTTTCCTTATTTTAAACAGAGAAAGTATTGTTTACACTGCCTTGGAGGTTGTTCAGAGATGTATTTTTAATAATACTGAACCATGTTTTCATTCCAGGCAAAGTGATTTTATTCCATAAGTATAATTTCCACATACTGTACAGTAATATTTTCAATCCAATTGGCTGCTAATGCTCAGCCCAGTATATGACACATAGTTGACTCTCAATAAGTACTTGTTAATTAAAAAAAAATCAATGAACTGTTGATTCAACCAGGAAGATTTCTTGTTCTTATTGTTACAATGAGTTACTGTTAGATAGCTTCAAATCCAATCCTCTCCAACTAACCTAAGTTTAAGTGTCCCTCTCAAATACATCCCTGTCCACAGGCCCAGCTTCTTTATCCTTCAAAGGAGACTGAGAACTCCCAAATCTCTTACCCTCCTTTACCACAGACTCCTCATGTATCCAGGCTTCTCCAGCACAGACTGGGGACCACACAGGCTGCACTTGAAGAGATGCACACTTCTGAATCAAGTAGCTAATTACACAAACACCTTGCTTCCCAACTCATTCTAATAGCTGACTACTCCCATTTCCCCCTAAGAATGTCCCTTCTTTGGCATGGCTCTCCCCTAATGACAAATCACAGGACCATCCCACACAGATTTCTTGGAAGCTTGTAATGGCTTTCACAGTCTCTAGCTGTGTAACAAACCCTGGGGCTGGCTTTCCTCACTGCTACAGGCTTTGTGGTCTTTCAGTTCTGGATCACTTCATCCAAACCTAAAACTCATACTCTTTCACATTTAATGATTTCATTGGAAACAGCCGAAATGCTCAACAGGTGAAAGCTAAAAATAATGCAAACACACATACACAGACACACACACGGTTTGCTATGCAACTATTTCAAGAAAATTTTTTGAAAGAGTTTTAAATAATTGAAACAACCTACAAGTATAATCCTGGAGAAAATGAATATAAAAATAGTATGTGTAGTTAAATACCTAAATGCTTATTAAAAAGTCTAGAAGGATGCAATCTATCCACAGCATTACTATATCTGAACGAACACTTATTTCAAGATATAAATCAGTTTCTTCTGATAAATAAATTGGGAACATGTTACTTATTAAATTTCCATTTTGGAAGTCCTCTATGCATATTCACACATTAAAATCTCTGGGAAGACCTTTAGAGAAGAAAACGGTTTAACTTTATTTAACCTTCATTTTCCCAAAGTTATTTGACTATGGAGGTTTTTTTTTTTTATTACAGAAAACATGTTAACTTGTATCTTAATCAGAACACACCTTGTTAAATGCTAAAACGCACGTCAGTTGCATTATTTTCTATAGAATGGCATAATTATTTTCTTCATATATTCCTATTGATTTCAAATATTGTGTGATAAGCATGTTAATTTTGTAATCAGAAAAAATAAAATAAACAATAGCCAAAAAAGGTGTTTAATCCCATTTAATATCACTCCTATTATTATTTATCATATTGCCTTTGTCAGCCCTGGCAGTTCGTGGAGGCAGAATGCAAAGTGGTCAAGCAAACAGATTTCAAATGACATCTGAGTTCCAGTCTCAGATCTGCCACTGCCTGGCCATGTGACCCTGGACAAGTTATACTTTAAGCCTGTTTTCTCTTCTGTACAATCTGGATAACAACTACATCTACTGGATGTAAATTGCATATGATCATTAAATGAAGTAGCATGTTATGCATTTAGCACAGTACCTGGTGGAATCGTCATTCAATAAGTGCTTCTTACTTGTATAAACAGAGCCATACAAGCCATAAGCTACTATTCTCAAATTACTGTGACCCTCACCCTTTTGATTAGTGGAAATGTGAATGAATTTACAAATATTCATCCAATATCTAAAGCAATTAAGGCTTCATATTATTTTACATACTATCTTGTGAAACACATTTATTTAAAGGTAAATTTACCAGGAGCACCTTAATTCTTAAGAAACTTTCCAAGTGCAGAATTTATGCATGGGTATAATTCATTCTATCTGAAAATTTCCATTATATTTACTAGAAAAATAGCTCTTAATCATGTTGAAGTTTTGATTATGTCTTTATTCTCTGACATCAAAACTTACCTGCAAGAAAATGAAAAATATTCCCATATTACAACAAAAAATGAATCCAGAAAAAATAAAAATCAATAAATAAACCCATCTAACTGTATTTACTCTATTAAAGGCTTTTAGTCAAGGGTATACAAGGTTAATTTTCAGACTATGCCATCATGCTGCCACCAGAGCTGAAACAGTTACAGCTTTAAACACCCTGAGACAAATGCTGCCCACTCTTACCCCGGTATTAAATGATGCGGTCAGTCATCCCAAAAGATGAAAGAGTCAGAAACTACAGATTTCTCTAAAGTCAGCTTCTAGATCAACAGTTTTACAGCATTTGTGGTAAACTATAATGCCTCAATTTCTTGTTTACAGAAGATCTGATTTTAATCTATGTGTAAAAGAAGTTCTCTTCAATATATGGTAACCTATGATTAGAATGGTGTCTCAAGTTCCCACTCCCTCTTTTGAATGATGCTGTTGTGTATGACTTTACAATAGAAAATTTTCAGTCACAGCATATCAGTAGTAACAAAATCAAAGAAATGCAGTTAGAGTTACTCTCATCTTACATAGGAGAAAAGTGAAATATTAAAAGGTAAGGCAATTCCCACAATGGTGAAGTGAGGAAACAATCAGAATTACAATCACCTTGGTGGCATATTCCTAATCTCAGAGGATTTTCTCCTCTAAAAGGGAATGTGATTTTCATTAAGATTAGTACACATTTTGTATTCAGCAAGCTGAGAACAAGTTCCCTGCATGTGGCACAGGGACTTTCACAGTGGACTTATGAACCTTCTAGCTAAACCTATCCTCCACTTCCTGGGAGAGACAAATGAGAATCGTGCATGTCCTGTCCCTTTTTGGTTTCAAATTAATACAATAATGTTTAGATTATATTAGGATGTTTTCTGACAATGGAGATAATATTTAAGATTTAGCAAACATAAACCAAATGCCTGACAGATACTGGTGTTATTTCCACACTTTAATTCTGCATTATTACCCTCTTCCACCACGGAGGAAACTGTGGCTCGGGGAAGGGAAACAAAGTGCCTAAGCCAGCAAGTGGTAGAGCAGAGACTGAGATCCAGGTCTTCTGTCTCCGAGCCCACTCTACAACAGCTGCTTGCCAAGTGCTATCTGACTTCTGGCTGGACCAGTTTTATTTGAAATTTAACCAATGTATTAATGCCAGAGAGCCAGTACATAGTCATTGATCAATGCTGTAAGCAGGCTCAGAATTAAATGGAGAGCTAGCTTACTTAAATGTTTTGATACTGGCCATTTAAATTATCCTCTAAAGTTTTTAACGATGAATTTGGCTACATCTATTTTGGATTAGGTAAATGCCTATTGTTGCAACAACTTCTTAGAAAAAAAAAGTGGACAAACTTGTTTTCCACTATAATATTTTTGCAGTTCTGTAGCCATTTTGAAGTGTAACACCCAAAAACACTGGGACAAAGGAGCACTCATCCTGATTTTTCTTTCCTATGTGCCTATTTGACAATTCAATTTCTTCCATTCATGCTACCTCTAAATTCTTGTCTCTTCTTTCAAGAGCTAGAAGAAAACACCCTTTATTATTTGGTCTCATTCTTCAGCCCATTATTATTCACACAAAAGGCTAATGTCCTCTACCAACAGAAGTCCTGAATCAAAATAGCAAGGCTGTTGACAATTTAGATTTCGGGGTATTGACACAACTGAGTAAGAGTTCTTATGCATTAATCAATCACATAATTAATGACTAATCATTTCATTCTCAAAACCTATAACCTGTTCTATAAATCAAATGTTACCCTATTGTTATTCAAATAGAACATTTAGGCTGTAAACAATAGCATAGCCCTTATATCCTGTTAAACAACCCTGTCTATGATAGCCAAAGTTTTAGTTTTCTCTAGATATAAAATGGAAACATTACTCAATTTTCACTTAATGAAATGCATATTTTTTTCATAAATACCACAGCAAAGAATAATGCTAAAAAAGAATCTCAAACCAACAATGGAATTTTATAATAAAGTGCTGAGAAATTCAAAAGAGTAATTTTAATGATGTGGCATTTAATGGTGTCTTAGCAACAATTCATTGGTTAATGGCTATAAAAATGAATATTAAATACTCAGATCAATAATTTGTATAACTGAGCTTCCACCACTTTAACGGACAAGACTTGTCTCCGTCTCCAACACTGACCTCTTGCTCAAGTTCACACAAATTCAAATAATACCTATCTAATAACTGATCATTATGCGTGTAAGTATATTCAGGAAATTAAATTAAGCCCTGCAATTTAGACAAAAGAAGTAATCAAGAATCTGACCTTTCCCTTTATTTCAAAATAGATTGTAAACTGCATCAAGGATGCTAAAATGACCACTTAATAGCAAAGAGGGGGAGGGGAGAAAAACAAACCTAAACATCCATCAATAGGGGACTAGTTATATAAATTATGGTTCATCACTACAAGGATGTAATACACAGCTAGAAAAAGGAATAAAGTCCTTTATGTAATGAAATGGAGTAACTACTAAGATAAAGTTAACAAGGTATAAAGCAGCAATAATTGTGTATAAAAGAGGGGAATTTTGCATCTGCTTAGAAAAAAAGAAAAAAAAGGAGGGGGGAAACAATATACAAACACACACTCATTTGCTCATGAGTATAAGAAAACTTACTACCCATACAGTAGCCACATGAGGCTCCTCAGCACTTGAGACGCAGCTAGTGCGACTAAGAAACCAACTTTTTAATTAACTTACATTTCAAATCTGACTTAGTGTAAAATATTTTTCTGTTAAAGACAACTTAATTGTTTTGGAAGACTTAGAATCATGTTACCCAGGGTATCACGTTTTTAATATGGCTCCTAGAAAATTTTAAATTTCATTTGTGGCTCATATTATATTTCCACTGGACAGTGCTATTATAGGGTATCCTACCAGGATTCAAAAGAACTGGTAACACTGATTGCCCCTGGCGAGAAAACCCAGCTGACAAGAACCAAGGCGCTGGAAGGAGATGTCTCACTGTTCTGTCATTCTTCTGATTTTTGTGTCATTTGAATATACTGCCTATTAGAAAAATAATGAATAAATAACGTGATTCCATAAACACCACTGTAAAGAACTGTCATTATTGGCATAACTATCAATTTTGGATAAAATCTTTCCTCCCAAAATCATATATGGTACTTTTGAAGGGGTTATAGTCTTTGGCAGAAAACACTTCCTAGTAACCTAAGATCACAGAAGTGTTCTACAAACAGTACGAGAGTTACAAAGTGAACATAAGAGATCAAAGCCCTCAAGCCTCAAACTGCTTGCTTAGTTGCAGCACAGTCTAGCATTAGCACAGCTGCCTTCTCTTCCACCATCAGAAACTTGTTTTTCATTTTTCCATTCACCGAATATATTTTGCTTGTTTTCTGGTTCCATTCTTCATCTGCATCTCCAAATGAAAATTTAATTATCCTTACATTTTTATTTAGCAAAGTCTGCTAACCAAAGAAGGAAAAAAACCCGAGAAAATTCTCCTCTTCACGATCCTATGAAATTTAATCTTTTTCCACGAAGCAGAAGTGTAAAAATAATAAGCAGATCACAAAGGTCTCAAGGATAGGGAGGAAATAAGTATTATATACACAACTAAAATACACTTTATGGATTTAAATATAAAATGAAAAATAAGATTGCATAAGAACAGGGTATTACCCAAAATCTCCCAAATTTTCCTTTTTTTAATAAACACTTAAAAATTTTGAGATACACAATTTTAGAGCTTTAAATGCTTATATCAATGAAAACTACTTCTCATTAGCAGTGTTAAATTTAAGCTGGTTTGTTCTCTAAGCTTAAGGAAGAAAAATGCCTCCCTTCTCAACTCCTAAGTGCTCCACCCCTTTTCTCTCTCTCTAAGAATGTTTGACATAGGTCTGCATTGGTGTGTATCACTCTGAGGAAGGAGTCCTAGAGCCACAGAAATAACGTGCAAAGCTATCCACAATGGCTCAGCAAACACTTGAGTGGCAACTCAGTTGGGATGGGTTTCTCAGTTTGTAAAAGTAGTAGTAAAAGATGTTCAGGATGGAATTAAATTGTTTTTTCTGTACTACTTACTCCCTGCCTCCTAAACTGTGCAGGCTTTTAGCACGGTACATCATTTCTTGGTGCCCGGTGCCCTATGGGTACTCCTTTAACACCATTGGGTATTTGGGGTACCTTCATGTTCAAACCATTCCATTATCCATGGGATTCCAGAAACTTGGTCTCTACCTTGCCTAAGCTTTACAATAATAAAAGGAAACTGTGAATGATCCAAATTCATGACATTCTAATTCTCCTTTGCTGCCAATTTTAACTTCTGATGTTCTTAATAACTTGGGGAATACAAAAAAAGAATGGATTTGGGTTATCAAAAATTATAGCAAATACTCATTCTATACCTTAACTTTTAGGGCTGCCACTAATTCAAGCATACATAAACTGCTTAGTGTCCTAAACATGACATACAAAAAATGAAAATCCCAAAGTACTGCAACCCAAATATGTATGAGAGCTATGCAGAACGTATCCAGCCATGTAGTAGGAAAAATAGAGACATTTATGGAAGATGATACAAGATACAAGAAACATCGTACACAGGACAATGCCGCCTCATTTCCCTTCAAAGTAGCCACCTTGGGACCTCACACAGTTCCCCCAGTGTCCTTAACCTAACCCATACACGTTCAACATTCTCAGGTGTTCTGTTTGTTGCAGGCCTTCCAGAACGTGGATCACTTTCAATTGATTCTTGACCATCTTTGAAGCATTTGTGCCACACTTGTATTTGCCCTCCACTCATTGCATCATCCCCAAAGGCCTTCTGAATCATCCAAATAGTTTCTGCAGAGGAATGTTCAAGCTTAACGCAAAATTTGATGCAGATTCGTTGCTGTACTTAGTCATTTTGAATGCAATGGCCACACAGTACACGTGCTCACTCAACGGCATCTAGCGCCCCACTGACTAGTACAGTGAAGGCATCATTGTTCACGCATGCGCATCCGAGTCCACTCTCTTTGGCTGCCAGGTCACATCGATGTCACGCAAACCATTCTCATTATATTAACAATGGCTGGATACCTTCTGGACAGCCCTCGTATGTTAAATTTTGAATTGATTAGAAACTCTAAAAACTTCCCTAAATAAAATCAAAGTTATACTACCTATAACCACAGAACTGAAGTAGTGTTGGAAATGTATTCCTAGATTTCACAAGGTTACCAGCACAAACTTCAGGACTGCATTTTCTTAGCACCATCTAAGAGTAAATTTCACATATATTTCTACATACATATAGGATCACAAACAGAAGGTATGAATTACTCATAAACACTGTTCCTTTCAGAACAGACTGTATTTCAAAAATGATGCACAGCAAACTGGAGTAAACTAGAAGTTAGAATAGGTTCTAGATATAAAATTTGTCTCAATTAAAATGTGTGGGGAAAAATGAGCATATTTTCCCCTTCAGCTCACTAGTGTTAAATATTTTTCATTCAAATGAAGTCCCATCTCACTTTCCTAGAGAGGAAAAAAGTTCAAGTTCATAGATAATAAATTATCACAATAAAACTTACCCTCTTTTAGAGAAATAAAACTAAAGATAAAAGACTGGTAGCATAGGATCACAACATAGAACTTAAAAATTCATTTTTCACCTGGTGATGTTCTTCTCTGCCACTTTCAGCTGTCCTCTCCTGAAGCATAGCAAAAGTGATTTTTTGCTTTAAATTAAAGCATCTCTAGCTGCTCTCTGGAAATGGGAACACCACACCTATGTAGGAGCAAGAGGCAGAAAGCACTCACTCCTCCAGTCTGGTAGGACACTTTGCTCAGGAGTTTTGCCACCAATAATAACTGAATCACAGATAACTGAGAATAATGAGAGCTGCTATAGACCAGGAAAAACAGATGCCGTCCTATAAGACAATGACCCTATCTCTCTCCTAATTCTATTAAAGCAGTGATACAACAAGTGACTATCAACCATTAAAGGACAAGAGAGAAACAAAGGGTTGCTTCTCTCTCTGACATTTCCACTTTGCATATAACTTACATCCACTTTAGCAAGAAGGAGAAAATAAATTCAATGACTCCTATAATTATCTTGACTACTGTTGACTCAATTGGCCTAGAAACTATGGCCAACATCCATTAGGCCTGGGAATGGTAGAGTAGTAGTCATTTTCACATTTAGCCGCTCAGTTTCCTGTTTTTCCAGAACATCTGAACCGATATACAACTGTAGCAGCTGTTAAAACTTTGGCTTCTGCCACCACTACTCCCCTTGGACTCATGTAATACTTCCTCACTTCCATTTTTCCAGAAGTAATAGCATGAGTGCGTGTGCCCAAAAGCAGATTAGAGAGATAAAAGTCCTCAAGGACTGGTGATAAATGTCTCACCTAGGTTTGAGCATCTTAACTCTATTTCCTTACAAATGTGTCTTCTTGTGAGTACAGAAGCTGTGATATTAGACTATAAAGTGAAATGGTAGCTTTAATTTTAACAAATCTACCAGAATGCCTACCAATTACTTGGTCTTAACCCCCTAAATTAATCACACTGTAAAACAATGTACTTTTTCCAATGATTGTTATCATTTTAAAGACATATTCTAATGAAGCCTTTGGCATTCAGTCCTATTTAAACTCAACCTACACATTATACAAAAAAATCAGAATCATTATTTTATAAATACAACCATATTTTAAACCCAAACTATTATAACTCAGGTTCTTATTCAACCACATTTCAAAGGCTTGCCTCTGAAACACTTCGGCTATTTTCAAAAATCAAATCCTCCCAAATATGGCATTTTATACCGTTACATATGTCCAAAGGAATTTTCCACAAGTCCAAGGTAATTACAAAGGAAAAATTCTGTCCTATTAAACCATAATTTTTTTTTAAAATTGTTCATATTATTCCTAAAGCTCTAATTTCAACTGGGGAATCCAACAGAGAACAAAGGTTAACTGGAGGAAATGACAGCAAGGGATTCAGGAGGTAATTTTCCCTGCTTACCCAGCACCTCTGTGCTACTGTCCTCACAGCCACAGGCTGGAAAGCCTGAATGAAGCTACATTCTTTTCTAGACTGTAAAAGGAACTTACCCAATTCTGTAGGGTCTTGTGCTTTCTCTTCACCCCATTCCTGAAGGCCTGCCTCTGAGCTATGTCCCTGAGCAGATATTAGCATGGAAAAGCAGTTATATAATCAGGATATTCCCAACATAAGGCACCACAAGTATTAGGGACCCAAATATTAATAGCTTAATTTATTACCTATGAAATTGACAATTTCAAGCTTTGTAAAGCTTTAACTTTTTTTTTTTTTTCCTGAGACACAGTCTCACTCTGTCGCCCCGGGGTAGAGTGCAGTGGCATCATCATAGCTCCCTGCAACCTCCAACTCCTGGGTTCAAGCAATCCTTCTGCCTCAGCCTCCTGAATAGCTGGGACTACAGGAACATGCCACGATGCCCGGCTAATTTTTCTATTTTTAGTAGAGACTGGGTCTTCCTCTTAATCAGGCTGGTCTCGAACTCCTGAGCAATCCTCACTGCCATGGCCTCCCAGAGTGCTAGGATTACAGGCATGAGCCACCTTGCCCAGCCTATTTAAAATGTAATGACAGCTACAAATAGAACTAAATTTTTAACTTCCTATGAGTTGCTCTTAACAGACTGTTTCTCCTGCCTTTACATTGTACGCTGCCTTAATACTGAGATGACCATCCCAATTAAAGCACTTTGTCAAAATACTCCAAAATTCAAATCCACAGATTTCTTACGTCTAAAGTGAATAGCTTCAAAATATTTAACTTCGTAAACAGCATTGTGAACTTAAACTATATGAAAAAAAATAATTCAAGCTCACTCTAGCATTTTTCTAAAGACTAGCCAGTCTTTGAGAGTCTTTTCCAAGGGATTCATCCCTCTCATATGGAGTTTGTAAGCAAAACTGAAGACATTTGGCCCTTTATAAATAGTCATGGGAAACTTCTTTCTCCCATACTTTTAGTTTGTTTTTACTGTAACAGATGGGGAAAAAATTTAGCAAAGCAAAGTCATAAAAAAAAAAAAAGTCTCATAACAACTATCATACTAATGTTAGAACACTAAAAGCTTGAGGATATGAAATATCTTTAACAATAACAATAAAAACACCTGCTGGAATTTATAAAGACAGTTTGACTTAACTTATTTTACAAATTTAGACTCAAAAAACTAGATAGGAACTCCTTCCTCCTTTGATCCATTTCCTCCTGGGCACATTTGTTTCTAAACATCTTATCAGTCATTTTTCATGAAAGTTTCTCCACCACAGAAGTCTAGACTTCTCTTTAAAATAAATTCCAATATCTTATGTTAAAATTCTGAAATACTTGCCCAGGGGCCAAGCCTAGTCTTCATTTGAAAAAGAAATCAATCACCAATCACCATTCTGCAAAATCCTTTATTGTAAAATATATTTTACTTCATGCAAACAGAATATAAATCATTTTGTTCCAACTGACATTTAAGTTCAATACTTAGCAGTCTCCTATACTAAATAAATTTTCAATTACATAATCACTAGTTAATTTACTGATTTCATAAGTTAGGCTGGGGGGAGGTCAACAAACTTTTTTCTGTATAGAGCCAGAGGGCAAATATTTTTAGTTTTTCAGGCCATATGGTCTTTATCTGGACTACTCAACTATAATGTGAAAGCAGCTGTGGATAATATGCAAATGAGTAAGCGTGGTTACTTGCCAATAAAACTCTTTAGAAACACAGGTGGAGGATAACAGATTAATATCCAGAATATATAGAGAACTAAAACTCAACCAAAAAAAAAAAATTCAAAAACAGTCAAAGGACTTGAACAGACATTTCATCAAAGAAGATATACAAATAGCCAATGAAAAGATGCTCAAAATCACTAATTAGGGAAATACACATCAAACCCACAATGATATCACATCACACCCATTAGGATGGCTACTATAGGGGAAAGGAGGGGGGACAGTAGAAAATAACAGTTAGTGAAGAAAAATTGGAACCTTGTGTACTGTTGGTGGGAATGCAAAATGGTACAACCAGTGTGGAAAACAGTATGGCAGTTCCCCAAAATATTAAAAATAAAATTACTATATGATTCTGCAATTCTACTTCTAACCATATACCCAAAAGAATTGAAAGCAGGGTCTCCAAGAGGTATTTGTACACCCATGTTCATAGCTGCACTACTCACAATAACTAAAATGTGGAAGCAATTGAAATATCCATTGTTGAATGGCTAAACAAAATATGGTCAATACAATAGAATATTTTGCCTTTCCGAAGATTTCATTTAATTGCTTTACAGTATTTTTTAAATTTTTGCTACTTTTTGAGGAAGTATATCAATTTCATTTACAATTAATGGAACTGAGGCTCAGTTATAAAAAGAAATGAAGTACTGATACATGCCGCAACATGTTTGAACCTTGAGGACATCACGCTATATGAAATATGCCAGTCAAAAAAAGACAGACTGTATGATTTCACTTATAAGAGGTACCTCGAGTAGTCAAAATCATAGTGACAAAGTAGAATGGTGGTTGCCTGAGGCTGAAGAGAGGGAGAAGGGGAAGTTATTGTTTAATGGGTATAGAGTTTCAGTTATGCCAGGTGAAAGGAGTCATAAATATGGATGGTGTTGATGGTTGAAGATGAATGTGCTTAATACCACTGAACTGCATGCTTAAAAATGGTTAAGATGGTAACTTTTATGTTTTGCATATTTTAGCACCATAAAAAAAAGAGTTGGAGAAAAGGAGGGTGGGAAACAGGTAAAGGGCCATTTTGACCTTCAGGACATAGTTTGCTGACCCATGAGTTAGGCTATTGCATTTTAAGTTCTAAGTACCAACATAATTTTTTAAGCAAGCATCAAAGTCCCATTTCTACATTAACATGTTCCTTTTTTCCTGCAGTTATAGGTAATTTCTTTAGTAAAGCTCTTAAGATTAGAAGCCAATTTTCCAGTGCCCTGAAAAACGTGTTTTATATAAAATAAGGGCTCATGAATTTTTGACTAATTAAATGAAAAGCAGTTGTCTTAACAAGAAGCTTGCTATTTATTATATAAATACACCTGGCATTTCAGTAAAAAGGTTAGGCCATAATATTGTTATTCAATATCCTCTAACTCATTTAGAAGAAATTAGACTTTGAAGGAGTCCAGTGTTGTTTTAATAAACAATTTCATTTTTCTTACATGGTAATCAAAAATCCTACTTTTGAAATTTTGCTATAATAGCTGCCCAATAGCAAAAATAAGTACAGACTTTGTCATATGACAAAAGAAAGCTGTCAGTCTATTAAGAGTTAAATTCTCCCAAACACATAAAAATGTTAAATCTGACTGTGAAGACATAACCCAAATATTTAACCTCCTCTTAAATGCTAGACATTGTTTTTTAATATACATTAGAATTTGTAGTTTTTTAAAAATATAAAATATAAACATGATTTTAAAAAGACTCAAGACAATGCATCTATAAAGCCACTTTAAATAAAAATCTTTAGCTATTCATTATAATTCATGGTAGTAAACATACTGGGTGCCACAGGCCTAGTTATGAAGAGCATAGGTTTGGGATAAGAGCTTGTTTCTAATACTCTGCCATTCCTTAGAGTTGTGTGTCCTTGAGTGTGTTAATTAGGCTCTCTGAGCCTCAGTGCCATTAATTGTAAAATGAAATTAATATACTTCCTCAAAAAGTAGCGAAAATTTACAAAATACTGTAAGCACTTAAATGAAATCTTCAGAGAGGCAAAATAACACTGAAAGTTACAATCTTTAGTTCCCTACAATTGATTAACAGCAGCCTCCATTCCATGTCTGGCATTATCTCCATCTCAGCTGTTAATATCTACTTAATCAATGATTCTCAGGTCTGGCTGCACATTAGAATCGCCTAAGCAGCATTTTAAAACTAGCCATGCCCTTGTCCCAGCCCAAGCCAATTAAAATCAGAATGGGTAGGGGTGCAAAAGCATGCCTATTAAAGCACCCCAGGTAACTCTCATCTTGAAACCTCAACTAAGTCATTCAACTTCAAAGTATTCAATAAGTGTTTGCTAATAGGAACTCAGTTCATACAATCAGTAAAACTTTAGAACCAATAACGCATCCAAACAAAAGCTTAAGAAAGCAGCTGCTAAATCATACCTTAATTGTTACTACGTCTCAAATTAACTCCACAGTGCCAAAGCTGCAATTATAAAGTGAGCTTTCCTCCCCTGTTCATTCCTGAAAACTTGTTCAGATTTAAAATATTAAGATCCCTCAGAACAAGGACAATTAAGCTTTTGACATTTAAATTTCAGAATAAAGAAAAAAAGCATATCTGTCTGGACAAGTAAAGAACACAAGCACTAGTAGTTCTAAAGATAAAGTACCCAAGTTGATGTCAGCAATATGTTGCTTTTTCTAAGTGATTAAAGCTATTTTACTAAGATAGAAAACTTAGGTAATTACCTTCATTAATTGGATATCCAAGGCAGAGGAGGAAATCACTTTTGGCTACAACCCTCCCCTCCAAAACAGCATTTTAACTTTACAACCAGTTTCTCCAATAGTGTTGTTCTCTTCAAAAAACAAAACAAAACAAAACAAAAACCGACCTAGTATTTCCTCTTTGGAAACAAATATATAAAAGTGATTTGATATCATTTTCATCTAGATCACTATGCAAATTAAACCAGTCAATTTTCGTTTATGTGAAAACATACATGTATTAGATAGGAATACACATATATATGTATTATATGAATATATATGAATGTACGTTATAAATGAATACATAAAGTTGCATGCAAACTTTAATCTCAAAAGAAAACCAAAACTCTCATATCTCAGTGGCTTTTGAGGTCTAAATGCTTAGCCTCATAACAAATGCCAAAAAACAAGCCCATGAAATATAGAACAAATATAAAGTGGTACTTTTGCATATTAGGAAAGAGATCTAAAGCAGGACACAGTGGCACTGGCCTGTAGTCCCAGCTATCTATGAGGCTGAGACAGGAGGATCACTTGAGCCCAAGAGTTTGAGACCAGCCTGGGCAATATAGCAAGACCCCACCCTGTCTCTTAAAAAAAAAGGGGGGGCAATATAATGTAGAAATCTAGAATGTTAAGGGATTAAGGCAGTGCATTGGAGGACAAAATGAAAGACTCAAGATGATGACTGGATCAGACCCCTTGAGGGCAGGGACTTTGCCACCACGTGACCCTAAAGCAGCCACAATTGTGTACTGTTGCCTCCACTGAAATGTAAGAAAATGCCACCTATGCCAGGTAACTTACAATATTGTATGATGCTAAAGTGAGTTAAATGTATGAAGGCACTGAAAAACTTTTAAACCCTTGCAATAATATAATTATTATTTAGAATGTTTAGACAAGCAGCAGCTGAGGGGCCATAAAACAATTACTTTTCCTAAAATAATCAGTCATTCCCCAAATATGCTAATTTATCATAGAAATAATGCAAGTGGGTAGGAGGATATCAACGACTTTTTACCCAAAATGTGTAAAAAAAAAAAAAAAAGTACTATATTATGTTACATATGAGTTAGTGATTAAATATAAATTTATTAAAATATAGATTATACAATGGTCAAGAAAAGATTAAAAGCAATTAACACAATGAACTAGGCAACTAAACCCCTGGGTTCTTTTTCTGGTTTTGCTACTAATTTGCTGTGGGACTTCAACAAAGTCACTCAATGCCTAGCTTCAGATTCTTATTTGTAAAATATGGAGAATGAGACCTGTTACAATGTTAAAAATGACTTGTTACAACAATGTAAAACTAGGAAAATTACAGAGGAATTCTTTTGAACAGTAATATCCAAAAATAAGGACTAAAC
Source organism: Daubentonia madagascariensis (assembly GCA_023783475.1). Classification (NCBI taxonomy): domain Eukaryota; kingdom Metazoa; phylum Chordata; class Mammalia; order Primates; family Daubentoniidae; genus Daubentonia; species Daubentonia madagascariensis. The sequence continues at coordinate 42,019,681 of JAKFHU010002088.1, read as the reverse complement.
TAGGCCTTATCGGCTATTAGAGTAGTGAGTAATGATATCATTAGGAAGTTTTACGGGAAGAAATTTACTTCTAAAACCTAACAATTATATTAAGATTGTTCTCTGCCACCTCCCAAATACTCTTATGTTGGATATTTTTTCCCACAATTTAAACATTTTCAATGTTCTGGGTTTTTGAGAAACAACAAAAGTAATTTTGAATACTGTTCAAAGAATACTATATAACAGGCACTTGGAATATGCCAAAGGACAACATAGACAAGTAGAAGAAAGATGAAGTACAGAAGTAATTTTTTTATGTTTATATTTTTCAGGTAGTGATAACTTCTCAGAATAGAATAATGTAAGGTAAAATGATACAGTGGTGGTGTTATTTTAGGTAAGATGTTGAAGCATTTTTCCAGATAGCCCTACTTAAATTTGGAGAGAGGGCAAAAGTCCTTAAAAAATATTTGAGAAATTAGATAAAGCACTTTTGTACATTCTTTTAAAGCAAAGAACTTATCAGTTAAACATTTAAATTCTCAAAAGTAAAATCTAAAGCCTCTTACTATAGTCATGCTTGTCACTAAAAATCTCTTCCATTTCTTCATTACAGAGCCATCTGACCTCACCTCAAATCACTTGATTTCTGAACACCCATGGGTGTACATTGGGTACGTGGGCATACGGCATATTGTTTTTTTTCCCCCCCAAATAGTACCTTAATCTATTTCCAAATCCTATTTAATTCTATCTTATTTTGTGGGACCTGAATACATTTTGGTATTCTGAAAATTATCCCACCATCAAAGTCTCTCCAGAGACCTTGCTTTTTTATGCTATATATGTTTCTACAAATGTATTTCTTTACTCATACCACCTAATGTGAGAACATATGGAAGGATATACAAAAATATCTAAACAATGAAAAACCTGGGGAAAGAAGAGGAACAGAAGTCAACAGCAATAGGGCTATTTGCAGGGGACAGAAAGCTAATTGGAGCAAAATGAAAGAATTCATACACTACATGTTTCCTCTACGTAAGCATTATACTAAATATCTGTTAGATTAGTCATGTTGCTTTGAGACTTTTCCATGTTTCCTCTAGACAACTGCCAATGTTCGCATGGTCCCTGATGAATAAACATGCTGTAACTTGCTTCTAAGGAAACGCCTGTCATGTTCCAGGGAAAAATGACTTCTCCACTCTTAAATCAAAAAAACTGTACAAGTCTCATTCATTAGTTACAACGATTTTTCCTTAATATTTCTATTTCTGGAACATTCGTATTCTCCTTAGGGCATTTCTGCATTCAGATTAGGAAAGAAAAGAAACTGACTTGGAGGGACATTGTAAGAAAAAGTTATACTACATCAAACTACATCTGAAGAGCTTCCCACTTCAGAAGCTCAACTAGCACCCAAGTTATTCCTGCACTATTTACCAAGACCAAGGTTATTTTCAGGTCCTCCTCATCTCTTGCAGAAATACCTGTTCTCATTACTGTTTACCCAAACGCTTAGCAGGGTGGTTATTAGCATATCTGGCAGGAAGACATGCTTCATTTAATATTAACTCACCATGTGACAGCCCCTTCCCCTCCAATCTCTCCTCAAACACGTGAGGATAAAAAGAAAAGCACAGTTGTTTGCAATCTGACTTTGCACTTGGTTTTGGCACCAGCAATTGGTCACAGTCACACACACCCCCAATCAGAGGCGCGCACCCCGCCCGCTCCCGGAACTGTCAGGCCGGCTGACAGCTGGCACACCCTCCTGTCGCCCTCCACCCGCTAGCAGAAAGCCCCTTCCCTACAGCCGCCTTGACGTAGCTCACCTGCCTAGGCCTCGGCCCTTGGCCAAGGAAACTTTTTTCCTCCCTTCCCAGGAGCTCACTTACAGGTACCGTCCACTGCTCCTCCAGAGCCCCAACAAGGGCCCCTTTGTTAGAAATGTTGCTGCCGGACTCCTCACCCAATTCCTGGCATTCGGCTGACCTTCCGCAACCCAGGGCAGCCCCAGTGGGAAAGCAATCAAAACCTCCCCCCGTCCTCACCCCCGGCGGCCTCCGGCAAGGCCGGGAGGAAGCAGCCTCCCCGGCCGCGTGCAGGACGGCCAGTGAGTCAGGCCGCCGGCAGGGCAGCGAGCTGCCAGCCAGGTAAACCGGCTGAGGCCCCGCTGCCCTCGCCCTCCCCGGGGAGCGGCGGCGCGGCGCTCCGGGCTTACCCTGCTGGGGCGGCGAGCGGCGTGGGCGCCGCCGGGGCGTCCTGCGGGAGCGGGGCTCTGCCGTCCATCGCCCTGCGGGGCGCTGCGCGGGCTCCAGTTCCGAGGCGGCGCGTCACTGCTGGGGTGGGAGAGGCCGGCGGGTCAGGGCGGGACGCGCGCCTTCCCAAGGCCGGAGCAGGGCTGGCCGCGCGTCAAGAAACCGCCCGAGCCACCCAGCCCCGGCCGGCCCGCCTCCCGGGTGCGCTTCCACCTGCGGGCCCCGGCTCCCGTCGCCGCAGGTCCTAGCCGGCGCCCGGAGCCGCGGCGGCAGGAGGCGGCGCTGCAGCCCCCGCCCCGTGGGGTTTACTGGGTAGCCATTTGGCGCCTCTCGGGGAGGGAGAGGAGCTGCCCGGGCTGAAAGAGGAGGAGGAGCGGGGCCAGGCGCACCGGCACCGCCGCCACGCCGGCAGCGCACTCCCGGGCTCCTGCGTCCGAGTTTGCACAAACAAAACGCCCCGGGAAAACTTTTCCCGAAGAAAAGTTGGGAGGGTTAATCTCTCTTCCCACCCAGAGCTCCTACTTTCTTTTCAAAAGGAGACAGTAGCTCGCCTGTTCTCTTGCGGCTTCCTCTCCTACTCTTCCCTCCCCCGGCCCGCGCGCTTGCAGCTCGGCTCTCAAGCCGGGACTTGAATGCGGGAGAAAGCGGCAGCCTCTCCGAGGCTCAGCCCAGCGCCCGCCGGGCCGACGCGGCGCCTCCTCTGGCCCGAGGGCGGGGTGCCGGGCGCTGCGGGGCCTCTCCTCCAGCCTGCTCACTCACCCTGCCCCATTTCCCTGCCCAGAGCCCGGGAGCTCGCCGCCGCCTCCGCCACGCTGCCGCCCGAGAGTGGGGACGCACGCGGCGGCATCGGAGCGAGCGAGGCAGCGAGCCGGAGAGAGGAACGGGGCGGGCGCGGGCCGGGAGCGAGTCGGAATTTCCTTCCCCCAGGGCTTCGGGTCTTTGGGGTCGGGCTGGGGAAGCCGAACGGAAAGGAAGCTCCCAGGCGAAGTGTTCCCATTCCCACCGCTAGGGCGTCGCTTCGAGAAGGCTGGCTCCCCCAAGCCGGACAGGTGGGGAGAGAGGGAGGGTACCTGCCCGGAGAGAACCCGGGGGCATGCCCGCCGCCGCGGAAGTGAGAGAAACTTGCCCAACAGGGCCTGCGGCTTGTCCTCCCTGCAATCTGACCTTCGACATCTTGGGTTGTTTTTTCAAATTTGTGTTTTTAACTTGACTTCTACGGTTGCTGTTCTGTTAAAAGCGCACCTGTGACACTGTGATCTCTCTTATCGGTGGCAGGTTTAAGCCTGCCCTGTCTTCAGAGGCATAGTTCTTTCTTTTTAAGCCTATAACAGCTATGACCTGAGGACTGGACGATATCAAGTCTCATGACAATCTAAAAATTGAATGATAGGTTTTATTCACCTCGGGAAAGTTTTACTGGAGTAAAGAAATCACGTAGACACAGCTGTGTGCTTGTTTGTACGTTTTAGTTCCCACGTGTATGCTGTTTAGATGATTCTTTACACCTGACAAACAGGTATATTTACATATCTCGTGTACAGTCTCACAAGCGCCAGTTGTTTTAAGGTGCAAGTCATTTTGATGGATCCAAAAGCAGGCATTCAGAAAATTATGTGAAATTAAGAAATTAACTTAAAACTACAGTTTTAAAATAATATTTGGTGGCCGTGTGCGTTGGCTCATGCCTGTAATCCTAGCACTTTGGGAGGCGGAGGCGGGAGGATCGCTTGAGGCCAGGAGTTCGAGACCAGCCTGACCAATATAGTGAGACCTCATCTCTACAAAAAATAGAAAAATTAGCCCGTGTGGTGGCACGCGCCTGTGGACCCAGCTGCTCTGGAGGCTGAGGCAGGAGAATCACTTGAGGCCAGGAGTTTGAATTTGAAGTTGCAGTGAGCTATGATGACGCTGCACCACTCTAGCCCAGGCAACAGAGCGAGACCCTGTCTCAAAATAAATAAATAAAATTGGGAAAGAACTGATGGAGAGATCTTACATGAAGGAGCATCTTAAAGGGGACCTCTGCTGTAGTACTAACGTCAAGTAACAGATCTGTGTTAGCTACTTCACCCTGATAGAATAACATTTGGTAGATATTAAAATTAAATTGATATTCAGAACCAATGCTTGGCTAAATGCTCCTTTAACTGTTTATCCACTGTAGCAACCAAAAAGATTGTTGAACTAAATGCCTAGTTATGTGCCATTTGCCTGTTATGGGCAGGCATTAAGTATTTATTCTTTTTGCAAGGCATAATATAGTCCTTTCAGTGCATCTTTACATATGAAAACAAAAAAAAATGACTTATTTGGATGACAATATTGGAACGATATCAAAAAGAGCTACCTTTAGATGTTTTAACTAATAAAGCAATTTATTTAAATGCCTCTGGATTTTAGTCTTCAAACAATAACTCAAGTTAAAAATTTTCATGAATCATGTATGCCTCTAAATGACTAGTTTTTACAGTTGCTTGCACAGACAGTGATGCAAATATTGAGTAACAGTGAGACTACTTAAAGTCTATAACTTTCAATCACAAGATGAAGATTAAAACTTTAATTAGTTTCAACCTTAATTTAGGACATACTAGTAATATTATGGACTCCATTAGGCTGATCTTAAACATAAAACATTTTCATAACATTTCGTAACTGCTGAAGGCATTTTCAGTGCTCACCAATGTTTCCTGTCCTTCTTCTGGTCCTAGGCATAGGGGAGAAATATATGCTCCACCTCACTGGAATTAGGTACAACCATGTGACTTTGGTAAGTGAATTGTGAGCAGGCATGAAATGTTTTATTTCCTGGTGGAATCACTTAAGCCAGTGTTTGTGTCTCAGTGCTCTTTTCCCTTGCTGATACAGTAATGAATGCATGTTAAAATAGAGATGTCACAAGATTGAAGGATTTTGGAATGCTAGAACCATTACCCTGAGCACAGATGCCCTAGAGAGTCGCAGGACCCACAACAGAATCTGCATAAGCAAGAAACAAGATTATGTTGGTCTAAACCACTGAAATATTGGAGTGGTTTGTTTCCCAGCATTACTTAGCCTGCCTTAGGTATAGTCATGTTTGACAACTTTCAGAACCAAGACGAGACTTGATGTTTTTCTCATATAGTACTAAACAATCCTCAGGGTAGTCTGCTGGTTACAGAGTTCATTAGCAAAATAGGAATCACAGTTGCTATAAATCTTTTCATGTAATGGTAGAAAACTGCTTTGCAGTCTTTCCCTCTAGTTATGCAGAACTGTTTCAAACTTGTCCACATTTCCAAGATTTTGCTCAATTTCCCTGTTTGGAAATCTCCCCTCTCCCTTTGCCATCCAATTATTTTTAATGTATATGCTCAGGTATTATCACCCCAGGAAGACTCTCCTGACTGCGTAGGTAGAAGTAGCTTTTCCCTTTCTTGAGCCTGCACTGTGCAGTGGGGCAAGGTCCCATGACACTTTGTTTCAGTTATTCATTTATACAGTAGCAGAATTAGAGGGGTTTGTGCTTAAAGGACAATGTCTTATCCTTTGTCTCCTGAAAGCATAGCCCAGAACACAGGAGGCTTTCCACAAGTATTTGTGGACTGAATGAAGGAATAAAGAAAATCCTAAGAACTTTACACCTCAGGAGAATCCTAAGAGGAACTTGAGTCAGAGAAAGACTTTTCAACTCAAAAGGGGCTGGTAGACCATTCTAAATGGAACAGATGGAATGAGTTTGTCCTACTAGGAAGAGAAGACTTATCCTCCACATGGTTACCTGATGGGGTTGGTGCCAAAATCAACAGGTATATGAAAGTCCATTTAGCTATATATCTCTTTGAATGATAATCTAGGTTTTGGATTCCTGCTGGAGAGTAATAAAAGGAAAAGAGGTTTAAATGTTCACAAGCGTAATAAATATGTATGTGCTCATATAAAAAGCAGCAGACAAACACTGGTTAAAGTGGGCCATGCAAAAATTGTTGGGAAAAAAAATATTAGGTTATTAAATATGAAATGTCCAATTTCCTTAAGTACTAAGTTTGATATCTCTGACATTTTGACACTTTGACACTTCTTATTTTATTTTTATTGTTAAGGTACCTCCTCAGTTTTTCAAACGCACATTTTGTCATGTGATTATCTTTCAAATTTTTTTTACAGCAATTTTTGTGAAACCATGGATAAGTCAAAAATTCGTGTTATTTTCGAATATGAGTTCTGTAGGGGAACCAATACAGCACAGACAGCTCGAAATATCAACGAAGTGGTTGGGAAGGATGTGGCTAATGAACGCACAGTACATCAATGGTTTGAGTTCTGTTCTGGTGATTTTAATCTTGAAAATGAGCCATGTGGGTGACTTGAGACCAAGGTGGATAATGATGAGCTGAAAGCTGTAGTAGAAGTGAATCCATCTCAACCTACGCGTGAATTAGCAGAAAGGTTTGACGTTACTATTGCAACAATATTGGGCCATTTGAAACACATCAGCAAAGTAAAGAAATTGGATAGATGGGTTCCGCTGAATTAAACAAGGATCAGAAGAGAAATCATCTTGAAGCTTGCCTTTCTTTGCTGTCACAACATAAAGGCGAATCATTTCTACACTATATTGTTACATGTGATGAAAAATGGATTATTTTTGACAATCGCAAGTGTTTGGCACAATGGTTGAATAAAGACGAAGTGCTGAAACATAGTCCAAAACTGAATACTCATCAAAAAAAGCTACTGGTATCTGTTTGGTGGTCCAGCGCTGTTATTATCCACTATAACTTCATGAAACCTGGTCAATCCATTACAGCAGATGTCTACTGCAACCAATTGGATGAAATGATGAGGATGCTTGCGATTAAGCAGCTAAGATTGCGCAATAGAAACAGGCCAATCCTCTTGTAAGACAACACTCAACCACATGTCTCACAAACAACGCTGCTCAAACTACAGAAGCTGTACTTGGAAACTCCCTGTCATCCACTGTATTCACCAGACCTTGCACCAACCGACTACCTCTTCTTCCAGGCTTTGGACCACTTCTTGCAAGGAAAAATATTCAATTCTCAACAAGCTGTGGAAAACGCATTTTGTAATTTCATTGCCACTCAGTCTCCAGGCTTCTTCGCTGCTGGTATAAACAAGCTACCATTAAGATGGCAAAACTGTGTTAATAGTTTAGGCACATACTTTGATTAATTGTACCGCTTCTTGTTTGAGATATAATAAACCACACTTTTGATTCAAAATCGGACATTTCATATATAATGACCTAATAGAATTGCAGTTTGTCTAAATACTTTTGTAAACTATTTGGAACAATGAAAAATGTTAAATGTTTATTTTAAGTATGTATTTATTCAACTATAAGTGCCACTTAAAAAATTTATTTAAAACTGAAAAATCACACTTCATTGGTAGTTAATATCTCTCTACGCATTTCACCTTTGCATATTACAACCTAGAGGAAGTGCTTATTTTATGTCTTCCTAGATAGTGTGTGTGGTTTTATATAGCAAGATCAGAGTTGTTGCATTTCAATTTTAATGAAAGTCTTACTTCAGACTTTGTGTTTCAAAAAAGCTACCTGATCGCAGGCAAGCATTTTTTTTTAAGGTCTTCGTGTATAAGAGTTAATTGATGAAAACATGGAGCTGAAAGTCAGGATTATGGCTTTATTCCCAACTCAGGAATATATATATACACACACATAATAGTTTGTTATAATTTCATATTTATATAGTGCTTTCATAATTTACGGAGTACTCCTACATGTGCTAAAACATAGAAAGTGTTGTTAGAATTCACTGTTCCCAATATAAATGCTTGATGAGAGAGATTTATTCCAAAGTACCAAAAATCTTTTCCTTTGGCTGCCAGGAATCCTGGGCCAAATTTTATACTTAATCACTACTGTCTGAATCTTTATCATTGGTATATCTGTTTTCCCTCCCTTCTTATTCCTCTTTATAATCTTATTTTAATGCCTTTTTTCAAACTGCCCAACAATTATTTGATATGTGAGAATAAATTCAATAGCTGTGTTTGTTGAACTATAGTTTAACACAGAGATAGCTGTTTATGAAAATTTCTCTTGATTTTGTTTCATTGGAAAACTTTTTTCCTCTTTGCATTGAAGACAGAAATATGCAAAGGAAAATATGAAAAATCATTAATAGCTTTTAAATGATTGAATGTTTAAAATAATGTTCAATGATGTAATTATAATAAAAAATAGTAGTTTTGTCCATTGAAATTACTTCAAGAACAATTGTCAATTAAAAAATTTAAAGGCAAATATAATAACTAAAGGCTGTATTTTTATGTAGTTTTTGATAACCATGGTAATCATAGCCATTTTTACTCTTATGAGATCTATTGTAATATGTGAAATAAATGACATACTCAAATGAAGTGGTGATATAGCTATTCACATTATCAAGTGTTTAATGTGTGCCTCTCTTTAAGAATTGTAGATCACAAGTATTTTTTTTTGGAGGGTAAATGAGTGTGGAGGATTTTTTTATACAGTTATTTTTATATTATTTAACAGAAGAAAGAGAAGTCATATTTGGCTTATACATTCCTAAGATATAAGTAAATTCCTATTTTTCCTCTATGAAGTTTAACATTTACTTATATCAAAGTTTGAAGAAAATAAGGACAATATTATTTTTAAAGGAAAAATGTAAATATCACTTTTCATGGTCCTATGTTTGGAATTAAAAATGACCCTCTTTTGGGGGGTCATTTACAACTAAGCATTTTAGAGATTGAAAGTACCAAAATAGATGTGCTTTACTGTCAATTTCAATGAGTTTTTAACTAATCAGATTTTATATTTTGAAATGTGGAAAATCACTGTACATTTTCTTAGAATTTCCAAGAAGATTATATATTCATGAATTAAATTTTATTTCAATAAAAGGAACATTTATTCAATGTCTGTTATACCAAGCTTTGGAGCAGGGAAACAAAGATCACAAAGATATTACCTCTGCCCCTAGGGGGCTCACAGACCACTGGGCTCATCAGTACTATTTTTGTGGCTCTCAGTCGAGTTAAAATCTAAAGAAAATTGGTTGACAATCAGTGTAGGGTTCTCTATCTCTCTTCCGAAAGATAAACAAATGTTTTTTCAATCAGTATCAAAAGAAGAAATGCCTGCATTTAGTATGCTATGTCTCTTAAAAATGGTGCTATACTTCAATATTATCATATACAGTTCTAGGCAAAGACTCTTTATCAACACGCACACATTCCATAGTAGAGGTGAGGCCTGGAGAAACATGCATGGGCATGCAGACATGTAAAATATTTAGTACTATGGGTATGCGGAGGGCAGAGTTTTCAGTGCTCATTTACATTTCAAGCTCAGATTCTGATATATCAACACTAAATTATCCAAAATCTACTTTCTCATTCCCCCTTTAAGATGTTCTTTTGTCAAAATGCATTTCTGTTTCTGGATTCTATAATTCTGTTGGCAATAATTTTCTTACTCATTGGAAGTGAATAAACCCTTTTATCACATTGAGGTATCAGTTTTGTTAAAGGTACCCTAGTGATTTAAAATTTAAACACCAAATACAGATGTTTCTTCTCTTTTCTTAAAAAAAAACAGTCTAAAGACCAAAAAAATCAAGTTTTATCTATTTAATGTGATAAAATTAACCAAATCTTGGTGTTTAGGATTTTGACATTGCTTATTAAATTCTAACTATAACTGGGAGCTGTATTTCTGTCTTTATAAGCTTAAAGAGTTTCTTAAAGTCTTAACTGCTTGTCAGCTTCCATGTATCTCAAAATGTACAACTTTGAGCCAGGTGGCCACTGATTTGTCTTTTCAGGCATAAAACCTAACAAGTCTCAGCATATTTCATCCTGGCAGGGCTCCCTGCCCCTTTCTTTGCCTTTTCTCCTGGGAGGCTGAGTGTGTGTGTGTTTAACTAAGTACCACAGTGGTTAAGAGCTCAGGCTGTGGAGCCAGACAGATTTGGGTTCATATCCCTGGATTTGACTTTTACTATCTGGATGACATTAAGAAAATTACTGATCCTGGCAAAGAATAAGTGTTCAGTGAGGGTAGAATAAGTGTCCAGTGAGGGTAATAGAGGCCCTTTTTATTATACAAATGTTACAAATGGAAGCCAGCTGTATCTTGGTTAAGGCTTCATCTGTAGAGCAGAAATCTTCCTGCTCCACGCCAAGAGCTCTGGCTTCTTGCTCTATGATGACCTTGGGCAAATCACTCAAATGTGGGATCTTCAATTTCCTTATCTCTCTAATGAATGTGTAAATATTCTATCATCTCTGAGTTTTTTTTCTCACTATGTTGAATAATCAAGTGCATTGTGTTAGTTTTTATTGAAGTCATATATATGGACTATTAATAACAAGATGTCATATATACCCTTTACAAAGCACTTTCACTTAGTCCAATTTGAGCCCTTTAGGAGCTTGTGGAGATAGACACTCATATTCTTATTTTATGGTTCTGGAAATTGAAGCAAATGACTTGCCCAAAGCTTTAATACTTTTAAAATAGCAAAACTAGGATCAAAAGTTATTTCTTCTGGTTTTTACTTTTTATTTTGCAGTAACATTACAGTTACCTTGCTGCAATCATAGCACATTAAAAAAAAGTTAACTCATGGCAAATAAATATTATTGTGTAAGCAGCATGCTGAATATCTTTTCCTATCTCTGAATTCTAGGTTGGCTTCAAATGCACTGTCTTCCTCAACTTGCCTTGTCCCAAAGGACCCACTTCAATCTGGGGAGACTTTAAGGCTGTAGATGTATCCAGTTTCATCTAAGGAATATGAAGATCGGGGAGGCAAAACAGAGGAGAAAAATTCAGGGATGATCAGAAAATCAGATATACTCTGAAGTGATCAGTTAGGGCCCTAAGAGCTATCCTTGACCATATTAAGAAAAAAGGGTAGCTATAAAATGTGAATTCTTGTTATTAACAACCCATGGTCTACTGTGGGATCACAGAACCACCCAAGACACTCTGAAAGCTGAGAATCCGTTAAGTTGAATCAGATCTCTCTGTACTCTTAACAAAGTCCACTCCGTGAGAGATTTGCAGTGGAAGTAATTACATTGCATATCTCCCTCTACTAACAAGAAAAGAAAATTTATCTAGGAGTATCAAAAACAGCCAGACAAGGAAAATAACTCACAAAATGTATATTTGGATTACTGATAGTATGATGGAAAGAGCACACTGCCAAAAGTCCACCTAGTAGGTTGAAACTACTGTTTCTAGCACATATAAATGATTTTGAAGTTTTTTAAAACATTAATTATTGGCTATTTTAGCTATTTTATCCTGATGACTGTGGTAGAAGTGGAAAAGTGTGACAGAAAAGCAGAAAAGGATGGCATTATAAACTTACTGCATATGTGTAAATGTGTGAACTTTGGGTCTTTTTGTTAAGCTCATCTAGTAAGTGGGAAAAATAATACCTATTTTACCTATTTCATAAAGTGGTAGAGAAAATTTAGTGAGATAACATAGTTAACAGACTTAGCAGAATGTCTAACACATAGAGGGCACTCAGGCCATTTTGGCATGTGGGTCTAAGTCTGCAACTAACAAGGTACTAGAAAGAGCTATGCCGATCATTGTTGACTGAAGTATTTTCTCCTGGGCTTACAATATTTATCAGCTATTACAAGACAAGTAGGTAGCAAGATAAGATTATTTGAGTCAGGTGATATTTCTCTTTGGTGTGTTTTTATATGATCTCATATTTATAGGAGCTACTGTGTATATTTCAGGGATATTACTATGTATTTTCTAGATCTTTATAATTTTCTGTTGTAGTAAATGTATGATTTTGATCAGCAAAGAACAAATATTTTCATACAGAGACCTGGGAATGTACTAAGTAAGTAAATGATTATTTTTTGGAATGAAAACATGAAAATGGGATTAAGATATTTCTTCTGAGGGTGTTAAAGGAAACCATATCAGTTTTAACTTCTGAATTCCCTGACCATATAGGGGCTATTTATGATAATCAGTTACCTTTAATTTGCAACAGTGCTAAAATATAGTTTTACATCTGGCAAACGTAAGACTCCTTTCTTCTCTACATAGTTTGACTTGGATTAAGAATTGCCTCATCACCTCAGGCATGATTCTTACGCATGTTATAAATTTTGCAATCTGTCAATACCATAGAACGAGGTGAGCTATGGCTAATACTATTTCAACATCCAAGAGCTTTCTTCCAATTCTTTCTAAAATATCTCACTTTTTTTTAAACAATGTTAAAGGAAGTCGAGAATGTAAGAAGATGGTTGAACATGCTAATGGTGTATTTTGAAATACAATCTTTCCATTTGTGAGTTCTTTGCTTCAATTGACAGATTATAGAAGTCTAGCAAAAACCAATAAATTATCTAAATTATTTCAGCATTAACATGTCTTTTAAATTTCAAAGTTAAGTCAATTCAGTGAAGCTAGGCATTCTGTAATTATCATGGATTCATTAGTGGGAATTCATAATCTCATATCTGAAAAAAATTTAGAAAATAATTTTTCAATTTTTAGTTTATTCATCAATAAGATAGTGATACAATAGTATGATATTTTGTGTTGGAGGATTTGAATTAAGAATAAGTATAGCGAATAATCATTTGCTGTATTAAAAAAATCTGACTGTAACAGATAGAGATCATAAAATGTTACATCTGAGAAAGAGTTTAGACAATCATGTACTCAAGCCATCCATTGTATATATTATAATAGAAAACTGAGGCTTATAAATAGGATAGCCAGATTTAGTAAATAAAAATACAGGATGCCCAGGTGAATTTGAATTCCAGATGAACAATGAATAATTTTTGGCATAAGTATGTCCCCTGCAATATTTGCTTATATAAATAATTATTTGTTGTCTATCTGAAATTCAAATTTAACTGGGTGTCTTATATTTTATCTGTCAACCCTACCTATAGAGGTATCATAATTTCTTTTGTTTGTTTCTTTGTTTTTCATCTTAATGTTGTACATTAAATCTCTAGACTCATTCATTGTATATAACTATAACTTTGTACCTTTTCACCCATTCCCTACTCCTACTCTCCAACCCTGGTAACCATCATTCTACTCTTTGTTTCTATGTATTTGATTTTTTTTTAAAGATTCCACATTTAAGGGAGATTATTTAGTAATTTTCTTTCTGTGTCTGGCTTATTTAACTTCCTTTTTAAGGCTGAATAATATTCCATTATGTATATATACCACATTTCCTTTATCTATTCATCCATTGATACACACTTTGCTTGCTTCTATATCTTTGCTATTGTGAATAATGCTGCAAAGACTAGGGGAGTGCAGATAGATTTACAAGGTGGTGATTTCATTTCCTTGGGTATATACCCAGAAGAGAGATTGCTGGGTCATATGGTAGTTCTATTTTTAGTTTCTTTAGGAACTGCCATCCTGTTTTCCACAGTGGCTGCAGCAACCTACATTCACACCAACAAGTGTACAAGGGTTCCCTTTTCTACTCATTCTTGCCAATGCTTGTTATTTCTTGAAAAAAGTCATCCTATTCTCTAACACTAGATATGGCTGTGAAATTTAAAAAAAAAAAAAAAAAATCCTAACAGGTGTGAGATGTGTGAGATGATATCGTACTGTGGTTTTGATTTGCATTTACCTGATAATTAATAATCTTGAGCACCTTTTCATATACCTGTTGGCCATCTTTATGTCTTTTTTGGAGAAATGCCTATTCAGGGCCTTTGCCCATTTTTAAATCAGGTTATTCATTTTTTTGCTATCGAGTTGTATGAGTTCCTTATATATTTTGGATATTAACCTCTTATATATGGTTTTCAGATACTTTCTGCCAGTCACACACTGCCTTCTCATTTTGTTCATTGTTTCTTTAGTTGTGCAGAAGCTTTTTGTTTGATGTAGTCATACTTGTTTATTTTTGCTTTTGTTGCCTGTTCTTTTGTTGTCCTATCAAAGAAAAATTATTGCCAAGACCAATGTCAAGGAGCTTTTTCTCTATGTTTTCTTCTAGGAGTTTTATAGTTTCATGTCTTATAGAGTACGATAATTCTTTTCAAAGGGCATAAACCTAATTATATGCTAATGCAGGAATAGAAACTGAACAGTTACAGAGTTTACAGATCACTCCTGCAATGGATGAAGTTATATAGTAGCATGTTTTAGAAAAGAAAAATAATCGTGTTTCATAACCATAGTTTCATAAGAAACTGAAAATAATCTAATTATTTAAAATGGAAAGTTTTGAATTAATTGATTCTAGTTACAAAGCTCTGAATTGCTTTATTCTTTATTTGAAAGGTGCTCTCATGTACAAATCAGAGCGCTTTTTTTCCTAAGAAAAGTGTGGCTCCATTGGTAATCATTGTTAACCAGAGCTGAATAGCAGCTATTCCTCAAGGCATGTTTTCTGAACACAGGCATACCTTGCAGATATTCCAGGTTTGAATATAAGGTTCCAGACCACTCTAATAAAGTGAATATTGAAATACAGCAAGTCACATGAATTTTTCGGTTTTCTAGTGCATATAAAAGTTATGTTTACCTTATACTATAGTCTAGTAAGTTTGCAATAGCATTATATCTTAAAAAAAAGCATGTACCTTAGTTTAAAAATACTTTATTGCTAAAAAATACTAATGATCACCTGAGCCTTCAGTAAGTTGTAATCTTTTTGGCAGCTGCTGACTGATGAGGGTGGTAGTTGCTGAAGGCTGGGGTGGCTGTGGTAATTTCTTAAAATAAGACAATAATGAAGTTTGCCATATCGATTGACTCTTCCTTTCACAAAAGATTTCTCTGTAGCTCGTGATGCTGTTTGATAGCATTTTACCCACAGTAGATCTTCTTTCAAATTGGAATCAATCCTTTCAAACCCTGCTGCTGCTTTATCAACTAAGTTTATGTAATATTCTAAATCCTTTATTGTTGTTTCAACAATGTTCACAGCACCTTCACCAGGAGTAGATTCCATCTCAAGAAACCACTTCCTTTGCTCACCATAAGAATCAATTCCTCATCTGTTTAAGTTTGATCAAGAGATTGCAGCAATTCAGTCACATCTTCAGGCTCCACTTCTAATTACACTTCTCTACTTCTCTTGTTATTTTCACCATGTCTGCAATTATTTCTTATACTAAGGTCTTGAACCCCTCAAAGTCATCAGTGAGGGTTGGAATCAACTTCGTCCAAACCCTTGTTTATGTTGATATTTTGACCTCCTCCCATGAATCATGAATGAGTTTGGTTTTTTTTCTGTTTTTTTTTTTTTGAGACAAGGTCTCACTCTTGTCCAGGCTGGAGTGCCATGGGGCAATCATAGAGCACAGGCAGAGTTGATTTAACATAATTCTTAAAAGCTATAGGATTTTCAAAATGGTAAATGAGCATTGGCCTCAACTTAAAGTTACCAACTGTATTAACCCCTCACAACTTTTGAAGCTTTGAAGCCAGGCATTGACTTCTCTCTAACTATGAAAATCCTACATGGCATCTTCTTCCAGTAGAAGGCTGTTTTGCCTACATTGAAAATCTTTTGTTTAGTGTAGCCATCTTCATCAATGTTCTTAGCTAGATCTTCTAGATAACTTGCTGTATCTCCTATATCAGCACTTTTTGCTTTACCTTGCACCTTTATGTCATAGAGATGGCTTCTTTCCTTAAACCTCATAAACCAACTTCTGCTAGCTTCAAACTTTTTTTCTGAAGTGTCCGTACCTCTCTCAGCCTTCACAAAAGTGAAGAGAGTTAAGGCCTTGCTCTGGATTTGACTTTGGCTGAAGGGAATGCTGTGGCTAGTGTGGTATTCTATCCAGACCACTAAAACTTTCTCCATTTCAGCAACAAGACTGTTTCATTATTTTTTTTTTTCATTTGTGTGTTCACTAGAGTAGCACTTTTAATTTCCTTCAAGATATTTTCCTTTGCGTTCACAACTTGGCTAACCACTTGGTGCAAGGGGCCTAGCTTTTAGCCTGTCTTGAAAGGTGCTCTCATATACAAATCAGAGCTTGGCTTTTTGACATGCCTTCCTCAGTAAGCTTAATCATTTCTAGCTTTTGATTTAAAGTGAGAAGCATGAAACTCTCCCTTTTACTTGAACACTTGAGGCCATTGTAGTGTTATTAATTGGCCTAATTTTAATACTGTGGTGTCTCAGGGAATAAGGAGGCCCAAGGAGAGGGAGAGAAACGGGGGAATGGCTGATAGGTGGAACAGTCAGAACACGCACAATATTGATTGATTAAGTTTGTTGTCATATATAAGTATGGTTCATGGTGCCTCAAAACAATTACAAATCAAAGATCACTGATCACAATGATCTGTGATATCATAATAGATGTAATAATAATGAAAATTTTGAAATATTGTGATAATTACCAAAATGTTACACAGAGACGTAAAGTGAGTACATGCTGTTGGAAAGATGGTGCCGATAGACTTGCTCGATGCAGGGTTGTAACAAACCTTTAATTTGTAAAAAATGCAAATTTGTGAAGCACAATAAAATGAGATATGCCTATACTTCTAGTCAATAATTAATTTTAAGTGTAAAAAAATCTTAGCTAAGAGAAAAGAATTAGAATCATTTAGAATCATGGCTCTTATTCTGATCTAACTTTGAAGTTTTAAATTAACACATATTTTAAAATGTGTTTTCATCTATTACCATAAACTTCCTGTACTCATTTTTGGGTGTAACTTTAAAAAATCCAAGATTTTAGCACTAAAGTGCTGGTATGTTAACCAGCCTCAGTTACAGAGAAGCAAACAGAGATTCCCTTAGGGGGCTTTCCTTCCTGGAAACTGAGGCAGGGGCTCTTGGGTCAGCCTGACCTGGTGAGCTCACTATATGGCCCAAAGCTCTTTAACATCTTCATTTCTCCTTGAGTAAATTTATCCCTTTTAACCATTTCATATAAGTTTCCAAAATTATCCACATAAGGTTGATAATAATATCCTCTTTTTTAGTCTCTGAAAAAGCTGTAATCATGTTGCATTTTTCATTACAAATGCATTTATTTCTATCTTCTTTTTTTTAATTCTTGTTAATCTTGCCAAAGATTCATTGATTTTATAAGACCTTTTTAATAACCGACCTTTGGCGTTTTTTTATCTCTATTGTATGTTTATTTTTTAATTTTTAAAACATAATGCATTGCTTTTTCCAGTAGTCCCTCAGGAAAAGTCAAGTAGGATTTAGAAGACAATTTATCAGGCAGGTTATAGAAATGAGGCCTGCCCTGAGTGGGAAGTTGGACCCATAGATACTCTAAGTCTAAAAATCTTTGTTTTGAGAGTTGTGTTACTTAGCAAGAGTAGGAGATGTAGCTAATTCCAAATTATAATTTTATCTTATAAAATTGTTCCTTAAAAATATGAAATAAGAAAAACCAATCAAATAAGATCAAATAAAAGGTTTTAAAATTCTATAAAAGAGATTTTATTAAGAATGTAAAGTATAACACATGGTGCCTTCCAGTAAGCCATAAAGAGAAAAGTCTCTTTACCAATGTTATAGTAATAATACACATGGTATTTGTTATATTTACTTGTAAGGTGCTAAAGAGCTCTATATGCTTTAAACATGTAATGCTTATAAGACAAGGATGTATAATGATTCTTATTTTAAAGATGAACAAAATGCAGCTCAAATTTATTATATTATTAGCCCAAGGACACACACATTAGTGGAAGAGTAGTACTTAAATCTCCACATTTTTAGTAAAGAACACAGTACACTAGCTAACCTTGATACCCAGAACTATTTTTAAATTACTAAAAGAATATAATATTATTTTCCAGTTATTTTTATAATAGACTAATGTTATTCTAATTAATAATATTTAATGAATATATTAGAATCACTATAAAAACAATAAAATACAGTAGAAATGGGTTAAAATGTTCTTCAAACTTTTCAATCATGAAATTTGATTAATCATGCCAGGATGACATTATCCAAAAGTGCTATTTTATAAGAAAAGTAAAATATACTGATAATTTAAAGACTGAGACTTTAAAATAAATCTTAAAATCAACTATATATTTTGAAACCCTTTAAGAAAGTTTAAATGGATAAATCATTTTTTAAAGAACATATATCAAAATGCTGTTCAATTTTGTCATTTTATTTGTCTTAATAAGTAGATGGCACATTCAGACAAACAATATTTATCTTAACTCAAGTTTACTAAAAGTATCTTTATGGTTTAAAAGCTCACAGGAGACCATATTAAGTACCCAGGGCTTTTTGGAGGCTTTGGTTATTAAATGTAGTAACCAAATTGAGAAGCTGTTGTTTTGGGGGAAGGGAGTAGGGTCTGGTAACTATTTTTATGTTATTAGAATATGTTAAGTGTTATTAATTGCTATAACATGTAACACAGTATTAAGGCATTTAGTATTCACTCACATTTATTTAGTCACTACTTATTTACTCACATTTATTTACACTTACTATTCAGGTATTTAATAAAAATATATACATAGAAAATTAATATTCAGACCTAAATAAAATATATTATTTGTTATTTGATAAGTGCCTGCTATGATGACTTATACCAAGAAGTAACATCAAGACTAAAATATAACCTTGAAAAATATCCAGAAGGGTCACTATTCTAATCCCCATTTTGAATCTCAGATAAATAATGTACCATGCCCAAATTTCCAGAATAAGAGGCAGAAACAATAGTTAAATATAAATTCAAAGTATTTTGATTTGTCATTGGCCATTAATTATATTAAGAGATTCTTGCTTAAAGCAGTGGTTAAAAGAAGCATGCAGATAAGACCATAACTATGAAATTTAATAGTTCTGTGAAATTTCTTGTATTTGGTCTTTATCAATGGCAAAGGATTTCATACCTGGCTGAGCAGCAGAATCATTTGGTGTACATGTTAAAAATATTGATTCCTAATCATCACATACTCTTCAGCCCAGCCCAAATATGAGCTAAGCCTTAGTCAAAAAATTATTTTTATTGCCTTTCATTTGTCTCTACTGGAAACAGAAATTGGAGACTATACTGGATGATTGTGAGTTCTGTAGGTTGAACTTCTTAGGGATGTCAGTATTCCAAGTGCTTAACACAGAGTTTAATATGCGTAACGTCCATCATATGTTTATTAAATGGACAACATAAAAATAAGGATAAAACAAGTTTCCTGGCTTCAGGCAGATGCTTCCTTTCGTGAATGTGGTGAGGCATATATACATGCTATGAGAGCAGTACCCAAATATATCCTTAAGTGCAAAAAGTGGCTCAGAAAGCACATGTTCAAGAAGTGCTAAGAAAAAAGAAACCTATGGAAGTCTCTGTTAAGGAGAGAGATCTGGATAGATGTAATTTTAGAGAGATAAAATGCAGGTACAGAAACACTCCTTACTATGGAAACAGCATGAACTAATGTGTAGGGGTTGAATGAGCTCTCAGTTTGAGAGACTACATGGTACCCAGTCTAAAGGGGCATTTGTTGTTAGAAACTTGAACAAAATGTTGTCAAAGCTCCAGAAGGATCTTGAATTCAAGGGTGTGATATGTATATCATGTAAAAGGTCAACTTCATGTTATAGGTGATAATTTTAAAAATGTATAACTGAGTGAGTATTCGGGATACAGCCTTGAGAGTTTCATATATACCCAAAGAGAGGGAAAAGGGAAATTACTATCTTCCCAAAGCAGGCTGTTGAGAGAAAGTAAACTGATGCTGTCCTGTTTGCTTGTATGCACTAATGTTTACCAATGGTTGAAGTTCAGAATTGTGTAATTTGTAGTGAATTTTCATTGTTATATATTTCTTGGTTGAAATGAAAAAAAAAGTACTCTTCAACGTGCCTTAAAATATAAATTGATTTGCTGTGTAATATTTTTGAATCTCACATTCTTTGGGCCTACGTTTCTTTATCTCAGCGCCTCTTTGAGTTATAACATTTCCTGTTTTACCTCTGTTCTCTGGATCGCCATGGACTGCTACCTATGCAAACTACTCTGAAAATGACTCTCAGAAGGCACAAACTCACACTTGCTTTACCATAGGATATTAGAAACTAGCCATGTAAACTCTGCAAAGAATTTCTTCCTAGAAATTGTAATGAGCTTGAGGCTAAGACAGGCAGTAGCATGCATGTATTAGTTTCAGACTCAAGTTATTTATACAGTTATGACTCCTGGGGGAAAATTGGGGGGGAGGGAGAAGCAAATCCATTTTCATAAAAGCCTTATTTCTTAGATGTTACTGCCTTATCGTATTTGAAAACCTGGAAAAATAATAAAAAATTTCCATTTAAGAAATTTCCACTAATTCAACTAATTTTGCAAGCTGTGACTCCTTTAAAGAACCCAGACTTGTCCTCCTTGACTGGCTGTCTGCTGGCAGATCATGGCTGCACTCAGAGAACCCTGATCCAGGCGAAACTCTGGTTCGGCAATTGAAAGAGCAGCATGTAGGAACAGAAAGCTCTGATGCAATAATGAACAGTACAAATGCATAAGGAATTGTAATAGATAGTGCCAGCCAGCACTGGGGAGGACAAGATTCAAAGAAGAATACTTAAATCTTCCAAGTTCCCTTCTTTGCAATTCACTTTTTAAGCAGTCTTTAGGAGTTCTTCAAACAATCTCAAGTCATCTCTGTCTTCTGTAAAGAAGCCAAGAAAATAGTAACAATAACTATCATATATTTAAGACTAACTAGGTTCCAGGCACTGTATTAAGTACTTTATGGATATTGTCTCATTTAATAGTCACAAAACCACAGTACGGTTAACATTATTACCTTAATTTGACTGATGAAAAAGCTTACAATCACCATTGCAAAAAGCGCTTCAGAATATTATAAGACAATAAGGATGAGTCACTAGTATCTTTTTCACAAATGTGAGGTGGGGTAGCACAACACTATGATGGGCTCTTATTAGAAAATGTTACCGATTTTCTATACAAATAGTAATAGCTGACTCAGAGCATTTCGCATTCAAGAACAGAAGGCCATGGCCCAGGATAGACAAATAAAGGACTGATCCTTTACTACTTCTTTTCATTTCTGTCTCAACTTCTTTCAAGTATATTTTCATAAAATATGCATGATTGCCTTTGTATAAGACATTTGAATAAAGGAAGCATTGGCCAGACAAAATGGAAAGGAATGACATTTATCCTTTTCCAACTTTTTATTAAGTTGACTGTGTAATTAAACATTTATTGCATAATTCTGGGCTTAAGACCATCAGATGAGCTCTATATCTGTCCATTTTTTTACTGGACAAACCTTCACTTTTACTGTGGGGTAAATTTAAAGGTTGTCCAAAGAAAAATTTCAAAGTGGTCTCTATTTGCATTTATTTATTACCAAAATTATACATCTTTATTGGACAGAGGCCTAGTCCTTTTCAACTATACTTAAGATGAGTTTGTTGGACTTCTGTTACCAAGATTTGTCTCAAATTCCATCCACTTGCCTCAATACTGGCCTCATATAATTATAGGAAATTATTTTATTTTGTAGCTATACTTAAAAATTTCTTCCCAACACAAACAAAAAAATGTAGATACCTTTTTGGTCTTTTAATTATTTTTTCCTATTAAGAAAATGTGTAATATCAATCATTCTTATTTAAAAAACATTCATTAAAAAATACATAAAATGGTTGTGCAACCATTTTATATACATGTAAGAGAGGCACTTCCTTCTCTGACAGAGATGATAACTATTTAGTACTGTAGCATATGAGTACTTATGTACTTAAGAGAGCAAAGTTGTGTCAGTATTACTTTATGTTTACTGTTTTACCCTTAATAAATAAGCAACATCAAGGATTCATGATAAAATTAAAAATAAAGTCAAGTCAGTGATAAATTCAAGTAGCTATTTCTAATTCTCAAATTTAATATCCTATTTCTGCCAACTTGAACATTTTCCTCCACCAAAAGATTTTTGCTGTATGCAAGGTACACGTGAAAATGAATCATAGTCTTTGCCACCACTGATCTGTACGTGCCAATTTATGATTACTGGTATTTAACATAATTATGAATAATCATGATTCAGAATGTGAAAATCACTCAGGAAGAACAGGCCAATTCTGATATGTATCATGTATAATCAAGACAACCAATCTTTTGTTTGCCTACTGGTTGTGTAAATGTTTATTCCATAAATGACTCTAATGCAATCAAAGCCTAACCCTGGTATAACGTTAGCTGTAGTTTGGAATAATAATCTCCCCCATAATAATTATTTATGTTCTTGAGTTATTAACTTACTTCTTGCAGGAGTTAAACTGGAATTGGGTTTGGCCAAAACAAGGTGCCTAGTTTATTCCATATATATTTATATGTAGGATATATATGGCATATATGCATAACTGCAACTTTTATATCCTTTACCCTGGTTTAAGCTCAATTATTTATTTTATCTTGTAACCACAGCAACAACAGCAAGATGAGGTGACGTGCAGTTTAGATAACTTCTCTTCTATCTCAGGACCAGTTGACCATGTAATTTTGCTGTAGTGTATAAAGATAAAATAATCAACAAATCAATTAAACAAAAACAGCCAGTGGCACTGGGAAATTGTCTCTCAGACCAGATGGCTTAAGGCTTCTCACATGTCTCAACTTTTTTTAAATGTTAATATTGCAATTTATATAAAAATAGGTATAAAGTAAGCCTAATACCAGTAGAGGTTAATTAGTTTCTCATAAATTTAAGGCTCCCTGAAGTCTCTGTCCCTTCTCTATGATACCAGCCCAGGCCCTTGGTGTGATGGAAGTAATTGTATTCTAGAACACAGAACAGATAAATCAACTCTGTACCTTTGGTCTCCCTCCATTAGCTCCAAAGCAATCTCCTCCTGCCAAGGGGGTGGAGTTAGGGGAGGCCTGGAATTTATTCTCTTTTAGGCTCTAAGGGAGTCAGTACATGCTCAGTGCAATTTGTGGAATTTTTCAATGTAAAGAATCAATTTGCATATTTCCTCTTTTTATGGCATTATGCAATGGTCTTTAATGAGTTTCTTTCCAGTCATTTTCCTCTTGTTTTTATACCCTTGCTTCAGGGCTTGCAATCATAGGTTAGATCTGAGAGATTTACAGTTCTTGAGTGTGCAAGATACAAATGATATGCTGGTTAAAGTTTAGAATCTTATTTAAAAAGTGAACTTTTACCTGATTATCACATATCCCCTTAAATAACATGGTGTGATTTAGAACAGGTGACTTCTTTTTGTGCTTGTGCTCTTAGTTGCCATGTTTCAAAATTACAGAGAGCAGGTACAGTCACAACAAAAATTTCCTATCTCTTTGGCTTCTAATATTTTTGTACACAAGAAGACTATAAGGTGAGTAGGCTGGGAAAAGCAGATTACTTTTTAAAACTTAAATATATTAAAATGTCAATGGCCATCATTTTTGGTGTTTGATGTTTTCTCTTTTCCTTTTCCTAAGCATGCCATTCTTCATTTGTATCCTGTGCTTAGTATTTATCACACCATGCTTGTCTAGAATATACTCGTCCAGACACCATACTTGTACGAGGGCAGACAATAAGTCCTAATTCACTTTGTACAATTTATATGAATTGCAAAAATAAGTTACGTTGCTTTAAGTTTTATGAATCAAATTAAATCTTTCCCAACTTTCTCCAGCCAACATTGAGAGAAATCTACCATCAGTCAATTGTTGGCTTATCCTTGTGCATCTTCCAGTAGTTGGAGCAGAACACATGGACTTAAGCAACCCAAGAAAATTAAGGAAGGGCTTGTCCTTTGCTTGTTTTGGTCAAGGATGTTACTGTAGCTTCTTTCTGCTCAGCCTCCTCTGCTGTGAAGGACAGTGGTTCCTCATTGCGAGCCAGGGGACAGACCCACAGGTTCTTTCTGCTGTGGGCAAGCTGATGCACTATCTGCTCCCAACGGCTATGCATCCTCTGGCATCACATTCTTGAGTGACCCCCAGAGTCCTGCCACCTGAATAAATCTCACAATCTGAGCCCCTCTCTCAGTTTAGGGGCCAATGACCTTGGGCTGCTCACCCACTTCAACTAAAATTACCAGCATCCATTCCCTCCCTTTTGTTGGACACCACCATTTAATTCTCCTATGGGCATAAGCTACCAGAGCAAAATAACAGCATCTCCTCCCTACATACCTCAGGAAGATCACAACTAGGAGCCAAAGAGCCTAGAAATCTTCCTTACAAGAGAGAGAAGGTGAAAATAAATATATATCCTTTTTGCTGCTAAGCTATTGTCAGATAAAGATGTAAATTAATTAATTAATAATTTACCCTGCTATATTTTATATTTACCACCTCTACCAGTGTTTGACAGGCAGTTAAACAATTACTTCTAAATGAATGAAAATATGTTTGCTAACTTCATTTTTCCCATTTATGAGTTCAATCCTAATACTTCAGTATTCTTCAGTTTTGTATACTTTAGATGCTTTTTGAGGAAGCTCATCCACTTTTACCGGTTCACTAACATCTGCTTTTAATAACTCCAAAATCCACACCAATATTTCTACCAATTTTATATCTCTATCTACAATAAGACCTCTCTTGGATATTTAAATTGTGAAAGTTCACAAATTGAAATCTGAGTTCATTACTGTTTTCCCACTTCTCCCATTACCAATAAATCATTGTCTTTTGAATAACTTAGACCTCCAGCTTTAGAAACCAATGTCTTCATTTCTCCTTCCAATCTCTCGTCAATTTTTGCTGACTCTTTCCTATCCTCAGTAATACTTCAAGCTTTCAGTCCTTAAATCTATTAATGTTTGGTTTACATCACCTTACCTGTGATATCGTTGAACAAATAAAGTTAATATTTAGCAAGATTTTATTGTAGTAGTAGGGCATGCATCACCAAAATTTTTTTTAATTAATTTTAGCAAAAAATATTGTCAGCTTCTTCACCTTGAGACAGGAAATGACTTTACAATCATTGCAGTGGTCAGAAAAGACATTTTAGCAGCTTCATTCCCTGACTATAAAGCAGGAGATCAAAAAATATTTTTTAATAGCAACTTAACTCCACTAAAAGGATCACTATGTTTCCTATAAGGCAACATAATACTATTACCTTGGAAAGCATCTCTTCATGGTTCCTATAGTAGCATAATGAAGTTCTAAGGATATTATATTTTAATCTGTTACTGAAAGCTTCGCACTTGTCCTCCAGGCTGCATCAGAAGAATGAGAACAAGTGGTTTGGGGAGGAAGGAAAGAGAATTTTTATTACTTTGCTGGCAAAGGGGGAGGATGGAGACTCCTGTCTGAAATGCCAACGTCCCCCCAGTAAGCAGAAATACAGAGCTTTTAAAGGATGGGTTCTCAGCTTCACACAATTACTGTTTCAACTATAGTTGATGATTCTGATCGTCCCATCTCCACTGAAGACGATCTCGTGACCTCCACCCAGGACCTCCCTTTACCAGGTCCTGGTTGGGCCATCTCCTGTAGCACAAATAACAAAAGACTTACACTGCCCCTCCCAACCACTGGCCTGAGGCAGGGATGCGGGCTTTAGTTCTCAAAAGCAGTGGAGGATGTTTTAAAGAGTCAAAAGATATTTTGCTGTTTTTTCCAGGCCATTCCCTCTGTTACAACACCTACACCCTTGTTTAGTGGACATCTCCCTGGCTCAAATGAAAGCTCCATAAGGGCAGAGACTTCAAATGCTTTTTACATTGCTCTGTCTCCAGCACTTTGAACAATGCCTGGAGCATAATAGGTGTTCAATAAGTATCTGTTAAATGAATGAATGCAAGGGAATGACTGTGATTTTCTAATATATATAATTTAACTATTTGAGGCATGTTGATACATATTTACTCAAATAGTTCTCATTTTCACACAGTCCATAACCTCATTCATATTTTTAGAGGGAAAAAAATCAAGAGTATGGTGTCCCTCACAAATATTTTTACCCTGCTTTAAAAAGAAAGTGTGGGGGAAAAAGTGTGTTCCAGGTATTAGACACTTTTGTGAACTAAAATTAAATAAAAGGCTTCCCCCCCACCGGCTGACTGAATGGACCCCCTCCTGGCCAAGAGGGTATCCTAAAACTAAATTGTCTGCCAGGAGGAGGAGGTCAGACAAGCCTCACCACGGCCCTCCTCCCTTCTTGGAGATATCCTTTGTAACGCATCCACAGGCCTAAGGCTACGCAAGACAAACCTACAGATCCCCAATTTACACAACAAATACAAAGTCTGGTGACTTGTCTCTTATCTAAAACATTCCAAACCTTTAGACAAAGCTTCATTTTTTAACCAATTACAAGTCGAGGAGTCTTTAAACCCACCTATAACCTGTAAGCCACCCCCCCCTTCAAGATGGCCTGCCTTTTCAGGCCAAACCAATGTATGCATTCTATGTATTGATTTATGAACTTACCTGTAACCCCTGTCTCCCTAAAATGTATAAAACCAAACTGTAACCCAACCACAGCGAGTCTACTTGCTCAAGTCTTCTTGGGTGTGGCTCTGGGTCATGGTCCTCAAATTTGGCTCAGAATAAACCCCTTTAAAATTATTTTACAGAGTTCAGTTTCTTTTCCGTCGACACTTCTAAACATCTGTAACAGAAATACTATATTTGGCATAACACGCCAATGTATCTTCATGCTTAGTCATCTCCAGATCCTGCTGATACAGCAGCTTGCATTTTGAGCACATGCCTGAGATCCCCAGATCATAGAGCTTCCTCCACTGAGCCACCTACCCTTAAGGCTGAGCCAGCGGGCTTTCTTTCCTTGAAGAAAGAGGCTGTGACTGAATGGCAGTGTTTGCCAGAGAGGGAGAGGAAGAGGAAGTAGAAAGTTGATCTCCCCCACCCTAGGGGAGTGTGTAAAGAAAACTGACAGAGACAGAGGGAGAAGGTCATACGTGTGTGTGTCCTCTTCTCCCCTCTTCAAAGGTGGAAATTCCAGAAAGGGGAAATGCGTTAGAAACACTCAGAGAAGTATAAGATAGCCTGAGAATGCTGAAGCATGTGGCCTGAAACCTTAGGCCTCTAGTAGGAGGCAGCTTGGTGACGTACAAATGTCACGCAGTGGCATGGCCTTGGTGAGATAGTGAGCTCAACACAGTGTCCCTACCTTCATGCAGTCTCCTTGGTCAGAAGCTCCCAGAAGGTGCTGAGTGAGCCAGAAGGCTGGTATAGGCTGGCCTGGGGTCAGGGTAAAGAGCTCTAGTACATGACATACACTAAGCATCCAGTTGTGTCCTGGTGGTAACAAGTACTGTACAGGGATCAACCCAGCTCAGCAGGATCCGGCACGTGTGTGTATCTCTGACACCATTAATCCTTTCCTCCTTGAGTTCACATAAGCCCCTATCTGCCTGGAAGCCACAGTGTAGATATAGAAATCTGAGAAACTGAACATGCACCTGAAAGAGACTGAATCATTTAAAAGTGATACATGGATCAGTAAGATTACCTCACTGCTCCCCCTGCCAGGCAGCCCACAGGGTGGGGGCTCATGAGGATTAGAATGATTCAGCTGTTCTTCCATTAAGCTCGCAGAGGTATCAAACAGAAAGTGCTTATTCTTGACAGGGCAGAGAAGGGGATGATCAACTACTGCTTGCTCTAGTCTGGAGAGAGAGAAAAGAGTGAGAAAGTTGGTACCCAATCCTCTGATCCTATGCAACTGTTTCCATCCTCACTCTACTTTTTTCTCTGTCATCTTCCAGATCATCTTGTTGTCTGTGAACTTGACAGGGTTTGGCTGGTTGTAAACTGGGATGGGTTTGGCTAAGAGTGCAAGGGTGGCTTTCTTTGCTGTCTTTGGTTGTTAACTTTTTTTTTTTAAGTTAAGAAACACCCTAGCAGCTGCCTGTTTCTTACCAAAAAACCAAACCACAAAACCAGAATGCCGTTTTTCAGGTGTATGAATCACTCTTTTTCCCTTTTTTTTCTAAACTCCTTCTAAAGCTAGTTATGGTTCTTTAATATGCTTCCTGCTTCCTTTTTTTTTTTTTCCCCTCTTTTTAATCATGGCACTTAGAAGGACTTGCCTGGTTCAAAAAGAGGAGATGTATTATATTTAGTACTAATTAACCAGACAGAAAAAAATCACTAAAGAAATAAATGATCTGTATAGCACTATAAACCACTGTGACCTAACTGACATTTGGAGAAGAGTATACCCAACAAATGCAGAATATACATTTTCAAGTACACAGGGTATATTCACCAGTATAGACCACATGTTGAGCTATGAAACAAACCTCAACATATTTAAAAGATTTGAAATCATAGAATATATTCCCTAACCATACTGGAATAAAACTAGAAATTAGTAATAATAAGATATTTAGAGAAAATCTTAAATATATGGAAATTAAACAATACAATTCTAAATAGTCTGTGGGGGAAAAAGAAATCACAAGGGAAATTTAAAAATATTTCAATCCTTATGTTAATACATATACATCATATGAAAAATCAATGACTGCCATTAAAGCAGTGCTTACAGGAAATTAACATTGTTACCAACTGTTCCACAATTTAGGGTGATGGGTTTTAATCAGATTGTTAAAGGTTAGCTACTCTTTCTAATTTAAGAGAAAAGTATCAGTGGAAATGTAGGTAAATCTTGAGAATGCATGTAATATGCATGCAAAGAGTGAACTTTTATGTAAGTACTAGGATTAAATGTGCCGTAGTAATATTTTGGGATAAATTTTCTTCATTGTTTAAGTATCTTTCTTAGGTCAGTGAAAAAAAATGTGACACTGTACCTAGATATTTGTTTTTTGTGAGCATTTAATGTAATATGTAAACAAAGTCAAATATACAAAATAAAAATGAAAAATCTTACCTATTTACACAGCACCTAGTGTACTGTTACTGTTTGTTACTAACATCCCCATAGAGCCAGTACTATTTGCATACTAGATCCACAGCACAAACTGAAATACTTTGGAAGTACCATTGTTCCTCAGTACCTCAAGGGATTGGTTCCAGGAACCTCAGGGATACCAAAATCTAGTCCCTTATATAAAATTGTGTAGTATTTGCATATAATCTATGCATATCTTCCTGTGCACTTTAAACCATCTCTAGATTACTTGTAATACTAATACAATGTAAATGATGTATAAATAGTTGTTATATTGTATTTATTATTTATATTGTTTTTTATTGTTATATTGTTATGTGTGTGCTTGGTTGAATCCATGGTTGTGGAACCTGTAGATAGGGAGGGCCAACTGTATTATGCAGACAGACACAAAATGGGAATTCATTGGTTTAGACCCTGGTAAATTGAATGGAGGAGGAGATGGATTTTTCTCTGTTTGACAATTAGTAAACACTGATAATTTTTGTGACTATACAGAGGTTTTTCGGGGTACCTAGAGTATTGCTCTTTGTGCTTTCCGAAATTTGAGTTCACAGATTATTAGTGGACAAATACCACTTATTAAGAAATGAGGAGATTTGAACATGTGCAGAGTGCTTTTATGATGCCTTATTAGCTAAATTATAACTAGAATGTCCTTTTTCAACATTTATTATTGATATTGTACCTCTCCTGTAAGTCCACATCAACGCCTACCTCCTTTAGGCAGGCTTCCTTAAAATCCACACCCCATCCCCAAACAGATGAGCTCTTGCCTTCCTATTAGCTGCATAGTCTCTCAGTCCATTCTGTCTTGTACTGTCTTTATTTGTACTTCTTATTCCTTTTCAATATATCTAGATTCCTAGGTGTCAAGCACTCAAAGTACCTATCACAGTAATTTGCACATAGTAAGTGCTAACAATATTTGGGAATAAATGACAAACAATATAATAACAGCAATTACTAATGTGAAAAGAAAAACTTTAGACAAGTTAAATTTGTTTAATTGAGCAAAGAATGATTTGCATTTACAAAACCAGCAGCCCTCAGAACCACAAGAGGTTCAGAGAGCTCCACTCTGCAAGGTAGGCAGGCAGCATTTATGGACAGAAAAGGGAAGTGAGGTACAGAAAGAGCTTGATTGGTTACAATGTAGTGTTTACCATATTTGGACAGGGTCTGATTGTTGGCAGCTTGTGATTGGCTGAAGCTCAGCTGCTGTGATTGGCTGAGACTCAGCTAACTGTTACAAAAAATAATGTATACCTAAATTGAATTTTCAGTTTGTTTATGTACTATGTTAGGTTGCAGTTCCCTGCATAGGCACTTACGATACAGAGACAGCCTGAGGCAAAATTTAGTTTAACACTAACATTTACTGACCTTTGCCTGTAAGAAAAGCACCCAAGAACGGGATGACTGACTTACTACAGTTTACTCTTATCAACCATAAGGAGAGGTTGAGTTTTGTGGCTGCAATGTCCCATGAGAACATCCCCTGTCCCTACGACTGCTAGATGCTACCTTGACACTCTTAGGGTGCTTAGAGTTTGCCTGATATATGGTATAGTGGAGAGTTCAACAAGCTAAGAATGACTTTTATATTTTCAAATGGTTTAAAAATATCAAAAGAAAAAAATAATACTCTGTGATGTGTGGAAATTATGTGAAATTAAATTTTTGTGTCCACACAGAAAGGTTATTGGGAACACATCCACACTCATTTGTTTGCATACTGCCTATGGCTGCTTTCATGCTGCAAGAGACTCAAGTAGTTGCTGCAATGAAAACTGGAGGGCTCTCAAAGCCTAAAATATTCACTATCTGGCCCTTTACAGAAAAAGTTTGCTAGTCCCTGGTGGAGTGAATTATCATGTCATTATGCCATATCAAATTTTCTCTCTTAACATGTATATTGTGTAAACCTGATAAAAATCTCATAGGCACAATGGTTTAGAATATACATTTCTGGAGGAAAGACAATATAAGGTACAAATCCAGTGTCACATATTCTTTTACTAGGCCACAGATTCTTGCATGAATCATTTTGTTTCATGATCTCTACCTTGACAGTGAATTCTGGCTTTGAATACCAACCTAACATGTACAATTTAATAGTAGTATATGCAATAAAAATATAGGGTATAAAGCTATAGGTGGGTTTGTGTAATTTTACCAGCACTGTTTAAGTAATAATGTGTTGTTGAATGTACTACTGAGAGTTATTGATAGCATCATCTTCATAAACAAAGATGACACCTTTTTTTGTGGTACCTTTTACCTTCTGACTCTCAATAAACATGAGCATATCAAACATTTTTAAATGTCCTTTAAAAATAACATAACAGTATTCATTCTACCCCTGACGTATGGCATTTTTTGCTCTGTGGATGATATGGAGGGATAAATACAATTATGAATTAAAAATGAGAGACGCAGACAAGAAATGAAGAGAAGAAAGAATAACAAAATAGGAGTTTCAGTTGGGCAACACCTCTTTCTTTTAATAAAAAAGCTATTCTAGAACAGAAATTGTTATTATCTGGTTGATTTTTCAAAAGAAGACAATGATTTGGTGTAACTGTAACAGCAAGAACTCAAAGAAAAAAAATGAGTGTAGCTAAACCTTTACCTGGTTTGTTTCTCTTAAAAAACTTTTGTGGGAGTAGCAGAAGTGAGGCTGGATCAGCGAAGCGGTGAAGTGGGACAGAGGTTGGTATTCAAACCCAGCATCCTCTTTGTTGTTTGAGAGGCTTGAAGACAATATGAAACATGTAAGAATCTCCCACACTAATGTTTCAGTGACTCCAAGTGCTCTGAAAATGTCATTTATGGACAAGAAGTGTTGAGTATGAAATTATGAAGTAGTAATATATTTGTAACAGAGTATTTATATGCATACATTGCACATGTGCATGTGTGTTAGGGGTGAATTGGTGGCCAGAGGAAATGATAATACTATGACATCTGTAAAACCAGACAACCCAGAGCACAGAGAATATTGTGGTGAAGCCCCAAGGACAAATGAGTAGAAGAGGACTCTCATCTTTTATGGCAGGCCCAATGCCTGACAACAGTAATCTCCCAGGAATTAATTTCTAAAATAATGGGATTAAAAATTTGAAGAATATTCCAAATTGGAGCATCTTCACAGACTGCTTTCATCCCAAATATTTTGAGGAGCATCCCTTCCATCCAAACACGTAATTATAAACCTAGAAACAACAACAATAACAACACCACCGTAACCTATTTTTATCATCTGGGCACCTCCAAATATCATTTCCTTTCTTGTTCCTATTCCTTTTTTTTTTTTTTTTTAATGTTCTGGGCAGAGGCGAGGAAAAGGAGAGGCAATAAAATGCTTTCTGAAAGTTACCAACATTTGTTAAAAAATTTTAAAATATCCTCCAAAACAAAACACAAAACCCCATCAATATACCAATAAGACCTAGTCCTCCTAGGTCATAAGTTAAAAGAAAAAGCTTAGATTTCTAAAACACACACCAATGTAAATTTGCCTTTTCATTCAGTCTAAAATCTCAGAAATGGCCCACCCTATTTTTTTTCTCTCAATAACTCTTTCTTTCCCTAGACTCCGCACCCTTGGGTATAAATGGTCACATTATTGTTAAAAACTCATATTTTGCCGCCTCATGTCCCTCTTTGCTAATGCAGTAGTAGCTTTATCCCCTCAAATTGTTGCTCATATTTTTCTTGGATTTCTTGGAATTAGAGGTGTAACTGTTCAATTTGAGCTCATGAATAGTCTTCTTATATTACTCAGTTCTAGTTCTGTCTCATAAATTCTTGTTGTCCTCAAAGTACTTGAGGACAAGAGCTCTCCACTACTCCTGCTGCAGGGCCCCACCATAACCACCTACCTCTCTGGATCACAGAAGTTCATCACTGGTGCTGTCAAAGCTGTAAATTCTCAAGATGCCAGGGAGGTGCCCATTCCTGGACTCTTTAATACCCCAAGGTCAAGCTGTGTGC
The DNA here is from genome assembly GCA_023783475.1 of Daubentonia madagascariensis. Taxonomy (NCBI): domain Eukaryota; kingdom Metazoa; phylum Chordata; class Mammalia; order Primates; family Daubentoniidae; genus Daubentonia; species Daubentonia madagascariensis. The sequence continues at coordinate 41,986,555 of JAKFHU010002088.1, read as the reverse complement.
TACACCAATGGGCTACAGTGCCTCTTTTTATCCCTGTATTTCTCAAACTCCTTCACCCTCTGTTCAGAATTCCTCCCACCCTAGGACTCACAAAGGTCAACTGTGGCCTGCCTAATTACTTCTCAGACATGTCTGGGCATCCCTGAGTTCCATCTTGGACTCAAATTGGTATCCTATATTACCCTTTGAAAAAAAAATCTTTAAATCCTGGTTTTTAAAATGATCTTTCTGCCCTCTGAAACCCAATATTATTCATATCAGTTTGATTCCTCTCTAACCTTATGATCAAATTTCACATCTTGACCTCTAGGAGTCTAAGGAACTCCATGTTGGCATCATCTGACAACAGCTGAAGTTCAGCTTAAGTATGAACTTTGATTAAAAATTGTCAATTTTATCTCAAAGAAACATCTAATTTAGTTTTAATATTTGGGTTAGTTGAAGACACAGGGACTCTTAAAATTCTTAAGAAAAATTATTCAAACCTTGAAAATTAAGCAAAAAGGATTACATATCCTTTCACTATCATACTGGAGCTTTGCCTAACAGGTCCCCTTAAAGGTTATTTAACTCTGTAGGAGAATATCCCTTTGTTTGATATACTATTTACTATTGATTAGAACCAGGACTGCCATGTTACATGTTAACTTGTGGGTTTTTGTTGGGTAGAGATGCAAAGGATTTGTCTAGTAGAAAAGATAGCTCTAAGATTATTGTTTGAATGCCCTATAGGACATTAGCTGGTTCTGTGTCTAGCCTAGTAATCTTATTCCAACATTCTTTCATTATTGTGTCCTCATGTGCTCTTGAAATCACATTAATCATCCAGATACTCTCCTCATTAAGGGGTTAAATAAAATTTTAATACAAGTTTATGCTATACTCATATGAAAGCCATGTTTGGTCATATTTTGAAAATTATACTTTGACAATTTTGGAAGTTGTCACACTGATTGCCCAAAGGGACTCACCAGCCAGGACCGTTTGTACAACATTGCGTAGAAGTGAAACTCCTAAACTGTTTAAGCCCAGGCATTTCTTTCCTTGGCTCCTGAGTAAATCCCAAGCAGCACTAGAACCTTACCTTTGCTAATTCTCTGTTTCTCTGTGTTTTTGTTTGTTTATTTACTTTGTTTTCTAATTCTGTGCTTTTGTTTTTGTTTCTGGTTCTTGGCAACATCTGTCATGCCTTTTCTTGTTCATGGTTTGGGCCATTTACCTTTCCACAGACAGATGCAAAAATGATTGGATATCAAACCATGAAGCTATTTTCAACTAGTTGAGAAAGCATCCTGTATGTCTATATCTGCTTTGTGCACAGCCAATAAGTTATTGCCCACTGGTGGCCGCAATATTTGAGAATCTGGTTATGGTCTGATCATCTCTGTCAAGTGGATGATGGTGATATGTTCTCTATCAGGTAAGAGATGAGATGATGAAAAATTCTTTTTAAGACTTTTTGTTTATGGTCAGCTTGTCTATTCATAAGCTCAAATCAATCACAAAACTATTTCATTTCTTCTGGAAAAGAGAACAATCCTTTCAGATCAGGGGTAATGAGATTCTGTGTTTGTGTGTTTATTTTGACCTGCAGCAGAAATTGCAGAACTGGAGCTGCAAGCTTTCTGTGTGTGTATAGTAGTGAAAAGACTTTACCTGTCATTGACTAAGTGTAGAATATTTTCATAGCTCTGAAAGGTATTAAAATATTTGTTACAATGTCTCTTAAAATAGAGTTCTGTTTTTGTTTATTAAAGATAAGCACTTAAATAAATCTAAAATTCCCAGAATTCCCAGAAAATAAAAAAACTAAAGTTCTAAAACTTTAAGGGAACTAAACTCTGAAGTAAAAAAGTACTTCTCACGGAAATGTACAAATCAGAAACCTTTCTGTATAAAAATAAAATTTGCATAATCAAGGTGAATCTATGAACAAATTAGACTGGCTTTAAATTTTTAGTTTTAAAAAACAAGGTCGGGTGCGGTGGCTCTGTAATCCTAGCACTCTGGGAGGCCAAGGCAGGAGGATCCCTTAAGCTCAGGAATTGGAGACCAGCCTGAGCAAGAGCAAGACTCCGTCTCTACTAAAAAAAACCAAAACTTAAAAAACAGCAATATATCTTCCCCTGTGCGAGCTATAATATTAGCATACCATTTATTTTTGTTTGTTTGTTTATTTAAGTTTTGGATTTGTTTTCTCATGAAGAGACTAGTTAATGTAGATGTCTTAAACGGCTTGTATTGTTTATTAATTAAACTAACATATTTCTACATAATTTAAGAAAAAAATTTAAGAAATTTCAATATAAGAAAAAAATCATGTATTCCACTAGATTGAATTATAATTCTGACAAATTTTAAAAAAATAAAACAGTAATTACTTTTTATAATGTATCAGTTTAAATGTAATTTCCAAGATCCTTAGTTAACTTTAAGATCTAGAACTAAAATTAAATCTAATTAATTAATGGATGTTATTTAAATACTTGGATAATTCCTAAGTAACATAGAATATGGAAATATTGGCCAACAATTTTTGTTCATTAAAGAGAACTATGCTTTTCGGTCATGCTAACAGGCTTGTTAATTTCTGTTACTTTAAGAAAGTACAGAAAGAATGTGTGTAGGAAGTCATACTATATTTGATTGTGATTTTGATGATCTGCTAAAATGCTTGGGTATGACAGAAATTTCTCAATCACCTATCTCTCAGGTATCTCTGTGAAATGGAAATTGGTTACTTTGGTTAAGGTTATAATTAATATTGGTGACTGAAACTGCACTAGGAGCAATTGTGGCAGAGAAATATGATTGTGAATCAAGATAATGGAGCATGTTTTAGTTGATAAAAGGAGATAAAATGTAGTATTATCCTAAGGTAAAAATGTCTGGTTGTTCCAAAGTATAAAAGAAGATAGTGAAAAATAAATGTAAATAGACTTAGACAATTGTAGAAGGTTTGTAGAAAGTGAATTTTAGTTGCTTTGGTTTATAATTACCTACAAATGGTAAGTCTGAAAAGATAATATGTTAAATTTTTGGCAAATTTGCTGAGGTTTGATGGATTTATTCATGAGATACTTTTTAAAATAGGAGCTTGTGAATGAGTCACTGCCAAATATTACATTTATGCAAAACTATTATAGAATTTGCTTTATTCCCTCTTAAAATTGCAAATAAGTCCTAGAGAATTCCGTCTGCTCTTAACAAGAGGTAGTAAAAAGTTATTCTTCTGTGTAATCTGCTCAGAGAACAGGGACTTTGTATCTTACCTTAATTATTTTTGATAATTTCTGTTGCTGTGTTTGTTTTCATGTCCTTGATCATTTACAAATAAAACAAACTTTCCTCACCTCTTATTTAAAATATCTTATTGCCACTTTGATTAATAGGTAGCCAATCAAAACCATCCACTGTTCTCAGGCATCTATGATCTTCTCTTAAGTGACTTATATCTCATTTGATTTTACCTTCCTAAGATCAGACCCTACAATTTAAAAAATACTATTTTCAATATACATTTTATACTTAAACTATTTGGGGGATTTCCCAGGGCCTTAGGCAATTCCAAAATTTTTTCCTTTTACTTCATAAAAACAGGATGCTATAAATGAGTTGTTATATTCCATATTTCTTAAATAACTCCACACTATTATAAAATCTGCATGGGAATAGTTCGCATATCAAAAAGAATCTCTATTTTCCCTAAATACTATGAATGTAATTTTGTAATACTTAAATGTTATTTATAAAAATATCTCATTGATTATACTTTACAAGAAGGCCCTGGAGAATTGTCAATGCCCACACTGTCCATAGTATGTTCTTTCTCTGAAGGGAAATATTGATCAAAGCCATATGAAATAGTTATGAGTGACACCCCAGTGGAGAATTTTATTCTTTTCTATTCTGATATTGTTAGTTATTATAATACATTAACCAGAAAAATTCAGTCATATCATCCATATGTGGTTTCTCCTTTCCTCTCTTCCTTGCCTGAAGGCTCTGCTCTAAACTACAGGCTAAAAAGAAAGTTTCAGAGGTTTTTGAAAAGGACTGTGTGGTAGGCAGAATCCTGAAATGCCATCCCTCCCTCAAGATTTCTCTTGTAATCTCCAGGACTGTGAATATGATGAGATATCAGGCCTTTGATTATGTTACATGACAAAAGGGATTTTTCAGATATAATTAAGGTTTCTAATCAGTTGACCTTGAAATAGGAAGCATATACGGGTGCACCTTATCTAATCACAGGAGCTCTTTGAAAGCAGGAAAGTTTTCTCCAGCTGGTAGCTGCAGGGAAAATCAGGGATAGTTGACATATGAGAAGGGGTCAGCTCACTGTTGTGGATAAAAATTTAAAGGAGGGGGCTGTGTGAGAAGGAATACAGAAAACCTCTAGGAGCAGAGTATGGGCCCCAGCTGGCAGCAAGCAAGGAGACCTCAGATCTACGGTTGCATGGACCCTGCGTTCTGTCAAGGACCTAAATGAGCTTGGAAGTGGGATTCTTCTCCAGAGCCCTCAGATAAGAGTTAATCTGAGCCAACACCTTGATTTCAGCATTGTGCGATGCTGGGCATTAAACCTAGTTGAGCTCACTAGGACTTTTGACCCACAGAACTGTAAGATAATAACTGGATGTTGTTTTAAGCTGCTAACATTCTGGTCATTTATTATGCAGCAACAACTAATACAGACTATACCATGTACTCTTAACTATGGATACTTTAAGATATAGACTTATGTTTATACGATAAGGATCTTATACAATATGGATCTTAAAGTGTCATCACTTGGACCAGTAGTCCCCAATCTTTTTGACACTAGGGACCAGTTTCATGGAAGACAATTTTTCCACAGACCAGAGGGATGGGGGATGGTTTCAGGATGATTCAAGCACATTACATTTATTGTGCACTTTATTTCTATTATTATTACATTGTCAACCTCTCTGCTAATGATAATCTGTATTTGCAGCTGCTCCCCAGCTCCACCTCAGATCATCAGGCATTAGATTCTCATCAGGGGCACGCAACCTAGATCCCTCACATGCGCAGTTGACAGTAGGGTTCGCGCTCCTATGAGAATCTAATGCCACCTGATCTGACAGGAGGTGGAGCTCAGGCAGTGCTGCTAATGATGGGGAGCGGCTGTAAATACAGATGAAGCTTTGCTCACTCGCCTGCTGCTCACCTCCTGCTGTGCAGCCTGGTTCCTAACAGGCCACTGACTGGTACCAGTCCGCAGTCCTAGGGGACCACAGATTTAGACAACTGTCAGATGGTACTAGAAGACTGAGTCAGGATTCTTAGTACTCTTTTTGGTCCTGAGAAGAAAAATCTCATGAAAGCAAACTGCTGACCTAATATCTAAGATTTAAAGAGGAGGAAAATATAATTGCTGATATTATGTTTATTGGTCTTTTTTCTGAAGGGTGTATGAGAAAACCCTTTTTCTTTTTTTCTGGATTTCTCCCTAACCTTCAATTTAGTAGACTATATATACTTTTGCAAACTGAAATGAAGCACTCTTTAAATGGTAACTTATACTCCCTGAGGCTTCAGAATTGAGGAACACTTTCATGAGTCTTTTTGCTATTTTTTAAATGGTAATATAGTTGATTGTATAGGCTCAATAAGAATCTGTACTCCTTTTGACCAGAGCATAATTAGACAAATTGATTATACAACCAAGACCATTCCTGGAAGTGTTGTATATGAGAATAAATTTCATTTCACCTGTTCTGACAAGTCCACCAAGCCCAACATGAAGGAACAAAGGTTTGCACTTTATAGGTAAAACCTATGCTCATAAAACGTCTCAGAAAATTGGTCTGATACATGTTCAAGAGTTTATAAACTGCCACTACTTGGCAGGCCAGACACCGTGTTGTATTTTAAGGACCTTGAGGAGAGAAGGGTATACCCAAATTTATAGATACTACCGGTGAACTTTGTTGAGATGAATTTCTTGGGTTTGGTTTCTTAGCCTCAGACTAAAACAGCCAAGAGCAATTTTTAAAAATCTGGAATACTACATGCTATTAAAAATGCAATTTCAGATTTTTTTTTTTTTTTTTTGAGACAGAGTCTTACTCTGTTGCCCAGGTTAGAGTGCAGTGGTGTCAGCCTAGCTCACAGCAACCTCAAACTCCTGGGCTCAAGGGATCCTCCTGCCTCGGCCTCCTGAGTAGCTGAGACTACAGGTGCACGCCACCATGCCTGGTTAATTTTTTCTGTGTTTTAGTACAGACTGTGTCTCTCTCTTGCTCAGGCTGGTCTTGAACTCCCAAACTCAAGCAATCCTCCCACCTTGGCCTCCCAAAGTGCTATGATTACAGGCGTGAGCCACCGCACCCAGCCAATTTGAGATTCTTTATGAAATTTTCACAGAAGTTAATTTTCTGGCCTGGGTAGTTGTTCAACACTGTATGGCTCTGTATGTGCTGACCTTGGCAAGGAGGTTAATTAACACCTTGTGCTGCACTAACAAGTCAAGGTAAAATGAGACCAGCCTTCTTTTGCTTTCAAGAATAATCTTTGAGGATATGTTGCGGTAGTTGTTTGTATATTTGTGAGCTTAAGTGAATTGGAAAATATTTTATGCCCATTAAAAAGAACAAGTTTTTGATATCTGGAATGATGGGTTTTGGTATTTCTGCTCTTGGAACCAGATTTAGCGTCCTCTGTTTCCCCATTAATGAGCTAAGTAAACCTTTGACACATGTTTATTCTATGTTTGTATTTGTCATGTTTTCAACTTTTTGAAAATGACACATTATGAAAAAAATAATGAAATTCAGTGTAGGTTTCACATCTAACTTTTTATAATTTTATTTTGATTGATAATTTTTAACTTTTGAGATTTTTATTCCAATATTGTTTAACTTTTCCTTTTTAAACCATTAATTTTAAAATTCTTATACTTTGTTGATTACCTTGCTCTTGGTCTTAGAAATTTCTGAAATGTTAAATGAGAGGAAAAGATTATATTTCTCTAAATCAGCCAGTTAATTATTACTCTGTTTGAACATAAAAATCACCAGATCTATTTCTTGGTCATTTATTATTTCCTTATTTGTCTTAAACTTGCAACAATATTTTCCAATTCTGATATCTGCATTCACTTCTAGTCATTTTTACATTATAGAAACCTTAGAAAGAATGCTTTTGGAGTGTGATGTACTACAATTGAGGAACAACTGTAATTGGGTAAGTGAGAACCATTATTGGTAAATGAGGAAAAGGAGCAAATATCAATAACTAAGTGTAGAATGTGGTGAGTAGGAGCAATAGGTGGAAAGTAGTATTAGCGGTGAGAAGAAATTTTTGTGAAAAAGTATTTTTCATGGGGCAAATTAACCATTTTTAGTAAATTGCACATAAAAATTGCAATGTGTATATATTTCACTTTACCTTTGGATTTCTTTTAGAATGTCTTTAATTTAGATATACACATTAAAACCAGTTACAGTATTTTAAATGACTTGAATATCCAGACCAAATTATATTTTTCAAGTGATATTTCAGTTATTCTTGCCTGTCTTATTGTGTAGAGGGCTTTTACAAGATGGATAGAGTAGTTGGTCTTGGTTAGTCAATAGGTCTTCATGACCATCAATTTTCCCTAGTGAGTCTTATACTCCAATCTATAATTTAAATAATTGCTATGGTATTAGCCTTATCACTTAGCCAGGAAACTCTCTTTAATCAGTTGCTGACAAACAAAAACAACAGGATGTGACTCCTTTTTGTTTCAAAAACAGCAATTAGATTCACCAAAGGACACATTAAATTCCTTTATTACATGATCAATTCGAAAGCTGAGATCCTGTTACAGATTGCATTGAACTAGTCTTTCCCAGATAAACATAGAGTTAAGGGAACAAACTACCATTAAATTAAAGCAAGATTCTCTTTTCATTCAGTACTGTTATGTTTATTAAGGAATATCCTGATTAATTCTTTTTACCTGAAGTCACATGACAATATATTTGGTTGGTGTTCTGTTTGGAAGCACTTCAGGGTGTCAGTTCCTGCTTTGGATATTGGTTGACTGAATGATTAATATGGAGGAAAGTCTAGTCTGAATTTCCTTGGAACCATGGAATAAGAAAATAGACCGTGTATATCTTTCTTCTATATATACATTTTCATATTTAATATACTCCTGATTATGTTAAGCTAACACTTCCATCGTTATAAACACTTATTTTTCCTGTCTACATATGTTTTCTCAGATTAGTAGACTCTAAGATCCTGGACATGGTGGAAATTCTGTTCTGTTCCTATGTGATGATAGGAACAATAATCAGTGTGAAGTAACCCATGAGAAATTGGTTAGTTTGGTTTTAGATGAGTCACAGTATTTTAATTCAGAACTGTTGAGGGAGGTAAAGGGTGATGTATATGCTATAGTTGTAGGATAGAAAATTCACTTATTATTGTATAGATGTGCAAAGAATGTGGATTTTATTTATCTATAACTAATAAAATTTCTTTTTTTTTTTTTTGTCGGTTTTCTTAGCAAGTGGTATAACATTTTCTTGAGTCCTCAATTCACTCAGTCGGGGTAACTGGAGTAGGAATCAAAACTTCAATTTGCCAATTCAAGGTATATCAACGTTTAAAGTTTAGACAATTTATTTCTAGTTAAAACAATCTGGGTAAATATTTAGTCAATTTAATGTTCAACTCTTTATTAGGACTCTTTGTCCTGCACCTGCCTTCTTCCTGAGAGGGCATCTCAGTGGAAAGTTTAAGACCCTCACTGGAGGGGTGGAATGCCTCATGATGGTCTCTGTGCTGCTTTGGCTCATAGATTTGCCACTGTTGATAGCCATTGTTGTCAGTCTGGTTTGGTCCTTGAGTGTTTTGCTGGTGTTCATGAATGAAATCTATGGCTAGGAAATTGTGTTCTGTTTGTCTTAAGTCAGAACCTAATTGTTTTTCCATAACTACATCCTGTCTTGATCCTAGTTGGCACTACAGATCCTACATTTGCTCTGGCTGTGTCTCCTTTCTCCCAGGTCTGGGTGCCCACCTAGAAATCCTTGGTTACAGGAGGACTTTGATCTCCCCATTGTAACCACACTGGGTGAGCATCCAGCTAATCTTTGAAATACTAATAGCCCTGCCTTCTTGAAATGGACAGGAACTTCTGGGTCATTTTCACACTATGTGCAGGTTTTAGGGAGCCACGAATTCTGCCTGAGGAGTAACTGTTTAGCCACTTCCCTCCACTGCCTCCCCACTGTTGTAACCCTCCTCTCCCGTCCTCACCAGTGTGAGGCTTGTCTCATGGCAGCCTACTCCCTGGGTACCACGCAGGAGATGGGCTAACACTTTTCAGATTGGGCTCTCCTCTCAACCTAGCTAATATTCCACCCTCCCATGATTTTAACCCTGAGGGGTGTGGGCAGAACATAACATACATCTGAAGGGCTGATTTCTCTTCCTCTTTTCCTTCCCATCATCGCCTTTCCTGGAAGGGAAAGGCTTTCTGCTCCTTATTCCTCTCTGAAAAAACTTGCTGAGTCAGATCATGGACTTCTTCTTCCCTGTGGTCTATAAGAAAAGACCTGATATCCAATTTGCTTGACATTGTTCTTAATACATCAAAGGGTGATAAGGAAATTTGGAAGAAGTTTTGTTTCAAAACAAATTTTGATATTGAAGACTATTGACTACCTGTGTACTTAAAAATTACATTTGGTTGTTAAAAGCTGAATGTTTTGCTTTCTGTGGATCTCTGCTGTAATTATCACAACTATCTTGGGGCAAATGGATGCCTCTGAAACCATTTGTTTATTCTTTCATTAAGCAAAAATTTACTGAGCATGTTTTATGTGCTCAGCACAGTTTCAGAGGCTTGAGTGCTAGTGGCAGAGGAAAACAATAAACCAGAGATGCAAGGACAGTATTAGAAAGTGACAAATGCTGAGGAGAAGTGTTGGGGGGAGGTGTGCTATTCTTGGTGTGGGGGAAGGCCTCACTGAGAATGTGACTTTCAAGAAAAATCTTAAGGACTTGAAGCAGTTAGTCATCCAATATCTGGGGGAAGATCATTGCAGGCAGTGGAAAATAGCAAGTTCAAAGGGTTAAGGGTAGGAAGTATGTCTGCTTAGAACAAGAAAGGAGCAAAAGATGAGTTGAAATAGGTAACGGGGAATGCTTTTCACAAAATGTCCCATGGGATAGAACACCTAGTCAACCAGTGGTGGCTGACTTATTGCATCCATTAATTGTTTCTATCATGGTTTTTCTTTTACTCCCCTAGTCTCTAACTCCTGTCCATAGAGATCATACTCCTAAATTAACCACTTTCATTTAATTAAGGCTTTGTTGTAGACTCTGCTTTATGGAGCATCCAGGTGAAGATTTTTTTTCTATCTTCTACCACTTCATTGACACAAAGGTAGCTGAACTATCTATCCTAAGCATCCAGAATATGACACATGACGGACTCTCAATAAACATGTGTTGAATTGAATTCAAAGTAGTCTGGTTCTCTAATTCTAAGTTAAGGATTAGGAATTTTGAACTTCAACACCAAAGTACAACTATCAAAATGATATATTGTCTCAGGGGTCATTAAACTAGACTATAGGGAGTTCAAAATGTATAGCAAAAGAAAGTAAGGGTTAAAGGACCTATATTCAGGAGGCAGACTAGTTGGGTTGTGTGTCACTTGCTAGTTGTGTAAATTTGGAAAGTTCCTTAAACACTGTGCTACAATTTCTGCAGCTCTAACATGGGAATAATAATAATCTGTAACTCAAAGAGTTGTTGTGAGGATTAAATGAGTTAATATATAGGATATATATAGCATGTAGTAAGTACAATATATCTACCATAGCATTATGGAGACCCAGCATCAAATTAAAATAAGTGGATACTGACAAATTTTAAAGAAATCTAATTAAAGTCTTCTCTCCATTTTCTTATATTTTGTTTTTAGTTACAACTAGTATTTACTCTAATAAACAGTTAAACAATATATAACTACATAAAGTTCCACAATCTATTCCATGGCCACAGCCCAGCCAAAGTTCCATTTTATTCCAGTATAAGTTTACTTGTTTGCTAATAATGTCAGCCTAATTTATAAATGAATTAACCAACCCATGATAAAAATTAAAATTTCATCATATATTAGCTTATCCTTGGGCCTCAATGCAATATGCTGACATTAACTTATTTTGCTACTGTTAAGCTAATGGACAAAACATCAAACTAAATCTCAGAATCCTGAAATTTAATCATTTGTGAAGTTGGGATTGCCATGCCTGTCCCATCTTGTCTGGGGGAGAATTCAATGTCATAAATGTTCATGAAGGGACCTAGCAGAGGCTCTGGCATGTAGCCAAAAATCAATAGCACTAAATGAAATCAGTGCTAATTGGAATCACACTAATTAGAATACCATCCATATCCCACCCTTCTGTGAGCTTGGTGCTGTGATTTTCTTCAGAAGAACTCAAACACAAAGTTTTAGCCTTACAAATGTCTCATTAGTACTTGGCAAATGGAACTCACTTTCATGAAAATAAATGTTCCAGAGATGGGTGTTAGACATTGAAAGCGTTTCATCAGCCATAACAACACTAGTTACAGAGTTATTTCAGCTGCATTTCAATTTGTAATTTAATTTAGTAGGTCATAATGAGAACTACTAAAAGTAACCTAATCCGAGTTCTTTGAATTCTTTTAACTTGGCATTAGGTTCTGAGCAAATGCCAGGTTTATTAAGCAAGCTGCTTGGATGGCATGATATCTTGATTCAGACACTAACCTGTGTTTTACAAACTTTAAACTTATAATACATGCTGAGTATGACTTCTAAGCTAATAAAGATAAGGTCATGAATGGAACACTAGACTTAGTGTTAAAAAATTAATCTCTAACTGGATGACCTTGACTTAACCCTTACTTTTTAAGTCTATAAAATATGTAGTTATGGAAATGTGGAAGAAGATTATAATAGACACATCCTATTTCCTCCATTGGTATTTATGCCCATGAACTCTACAAGGAAGGTCCTATACATATTCAAAACATTATTATTTCAGCAATTGAGAACCTGAGTGAGAATCAAAGACTAACAGAATACTTTATGAATTTGAAGGGAGAAAGTAAACTGGTTAGTTAGTTTTCTTTCAGATAGCTGCCAACTTGAGGATGTACCACAAAGTCCTTGCTATTTATAAGGCTATTTATGGATATCAGTATATGCCCACCTTAGCACTTTTACTGCTTCTAGGTTGTGTCCTGAGCTCATGGGATCTTGTAAACTCACAGGTAATAAAATTCAAAAAGATGAGAAAAACATGATTTTCATTCATTCAACCCTCTAATATAAATTTATTTATAGCCACTTTGACTTCTGAAACTAGTCCTGCTTACATGTTACATGTGAGATAATTTAGTATAATAAAATTGTGCCTTTTTCATCAATGCTAATGAAGTACCTCAGAGCAAGTACCAAATTAAATACTGTAGTAAATCCCTGTGACTTCATTTAGGGTAGAAAGGATTACCTGTAAGTAAGGTAAATGAAAATACTGGAAGAAAATATATAACATTTTAAAAAGGGGCTTCTGAGGCTTAAAATGAACTAACATTTTACTGAAATATTTGACTTGAAATAATACTGAAAAATGGCTGAAAAGAATTGTATCTGTATAAAACCTTTCGCTAAAATCATTTTAAGAATAATTCTTCCAAAATTCTAGAATCTAATTGTTCCTTTCTGCCACCTTGAAAATACATTTAGACAATTTGAGACTATATGTATGATGCCCAGATCCAAATGACCAAAAATCCCAGAAATGGAAATGAAAGAACTCTTAATTCTAGGCTGTTTGGGATTATCATTTTTCAAAGGTGTTTCCTGCCCAGTTTTAAATGTCTGGTGCTAAAAATGATAAGCAAACAACTTTATCAATAGACTGCTTATGTTCCTTACTCTGTTCTTCTCAAAGTAACAAAGGGCCTTGATCCCAGAAGTGGTTCCCCAGTCTGCTTTCGTGTTGGGTTTCCATTGTAACCGTGAACTGCTGAAACTGAGCCCAGAGACCTTGGTCACAGGATCTGAACATTGCAAGAGACACTGAGAAGTAAATTAACTCATCCTTCTGTCTCTAGGAAGGGTAAACTGTGCCCAAATATTCCCAGCTGAATAATTTTGCATCCTAATTAGAGCGGAAAAACTAAGGAGGAGAAATTTCCTTCAGAAACCCTTTTGCATACTTTTGCATTATTGCTATGCTAATGCAGTTGCAAGAGCAAATACATGTCTTAAAGTGTACGTGGGTGGTGCCTCCCGCACAGCCAGATTAGTACACACCTAGGATTAGGCATCTAGGTGTTACAGGTTTGTTAATTTCCCCGAGAAAATTCCTTTTATGGATTAAGCATCCCCATAAAATGTAACCGTTTTTATACATTTTATTTCACATTAATAAACATTCCTATTCTCAGTATTTTTCCATCTCTCCCCTCCTTTCAATTTCCCTCTCCATTCTTTCCTTTCACCTTTTTTATGAGGTCTTTTTTCTCCTTGGCCTGTTCTCTACCCTCCACCCTGAGAAATGTCACCAATAAATTCAAAGTTTAGCTCACTACCTTGGCACCATCTTTTCCTTGACCTTTTATATTCTATTGGATGCCAAATTTTGTAATTAATTCTGGAAAAATGACTCCTGAGTCAGTCTCCCTTTTCAATTCTGTTGCTACCATTGTACTTCAGCCTTTTATTGTTTTACTTGGGTATAAATTAGCCCCCTACTCCTCTCCTCTCCTTGCTTTAGTTCCTCTGTAGCTCCCAAGTATATCTCATGCACTGCCGCCACAGTGGCCTTGTAACGAAGCACAGCGTGGACTTGATTTATCTATTTATTTATTCATTTAAAATAGAGATGGGGGTCTCGCTCTTACTCAGGCTGGTTTCGAACTCCTGAGCTCAAGCAATCCTCCTGCCTCGGGCTCCCAGACCGCTAGGATTACAGGTGTGAGCCACCGTGCCTGGCCACAGCATGGACTTTATCCTACATTTCAACCTTCAGCGCTTCCCCACTACCTGCTGAATGGCATCCAAACTCCTTGACATGGCTCTCTATCCCCACTGGCAACACACATCTTATCCTCCAATTCCAACCTAACGTTTTAGCTTTACCATCTATTTTTTCTCTCTTTCGTATGCTTGATAGTCTTGCCAAATTATACAGTTTCCCTCAACACACACTAAATTTTCTGATGTATCTTTTCCTAATTCCTTGTCTTTGCAATATTATTCCCTTCATCTAAAACTTTATCCTTTACTATTTACCTACTGAAATCCAACTCCTTCAATTCCTAACCAACCAACCAACCAAACAATAATCACAGCAGCTATATTTACTGTGCATTCCTAATATGTCAGGAGCATCCCGAACATCCTAAGTACATCATCTCTCATCCTCACCCAAACACCTACTGGGAAGATATTATCATCACCATTTCACAGGTGAAGAAACTGACATTTGGGGATGGAGTGATTTTCTTACCTTAGGCTACACAGCTAATAAGTGGCATGTGGCACATCCTGGTAGTTACCAACTCTCGTTTCATTTTTCTCTATCACAGAATCCTGATTGGTTTTTCTTGGGGTGGGAGGTAAAAGTGTGACCAGCTATAATAACATTTCATGAAAACAAAAATAAAAGAAGACAAACCAAAAAAACTACATATCCAGCCTCCCTTATGGCAAGGAGCCAGTTTTAACCAAAGAGACTTAAATGGCCCTCTGCTGGGGATTCAGGCAACATTTTGCTGTCCTACTGTCGGCACTGCCCCTTTCTCTTTGTCTCTTCCTTCCTTCCATTTAGGAAGCCAGGCTGAGATGGCTGGTGAAGCGGAAACCATCGAGGGACTATGAGGTTGAGAGACAAACACCAAGGAAGGTAGAGCAAAAAGATTAAGAGAGCCTGAGATGTCGATGGTGCTGGGAGCTGCTGCACTCTCATCATTCCAGAAATTCTTGTTGGGTGAAAAGTTTATAAAACTCCACTTGGTTAACTGAGACCTACAGCTAAACACGGTTCCCACCTGGCACATGGTGGAAACGGCTCACACGCTTAGGCCTGTGCCCCCCGATGCTTCTTTTGACTACAGCATCAATGCTTCTTCATGAGCACATTCAACCTCACCTGAATCGCCACCTCAGAAATACATTTTTCTTTCATCTGCACACCCATATACTTCTGGGCTACTTTTAAGGGCCTTATGATTTCTTCTTTTCATTTGAAATTTTCAGCATAGATTGCAAATTCCTTAAGAATACAGTCTATAGCTTGTTTCCTTCCACATACATAAAAGACATCGAATGAATGTTTACTGTGTTGAATTGAAATCCATAAAATTCACTGTATAGTTTTCTATTATCTGATCTTCTATGAATTATCTTTAATGTTCTTTAAATTTGATGTGGACATAAATGTAACCTAAACCACAATGATTAGAGGCCTGATAGATTCTGCTAGAAGCCAGCTCCTTCGGCTCTTTTGGAGGGTTCCTCGGTTTGTTGCTGCAGGGGTGCTTAGAGCCGAAGCCGTCCCTTTGTGCTCTGTCTCACTCTTTTTCACACCTTTTCCCCCAATCTGCCCCTGCAGGCTGCCATCCTGCAGGTGGCTCTTCCACAGCCCAGAGAGGACACGCTTCCCTCACTCCCTCTTCATTCCATACTGAAGCACAGATATTTCTCTAATTATTCCTTGCACAATGGAGACCAGATTCTATCTTTACAGAAAACAATAAAAGAGTAGAGAATGATGCAATGGAAAGTAAACACACAGAACATTTACAACTATTACAGGGCCAGACCCACTGGCTTCCAGCTTTTTCTTTAGTGGCTCTACGTGACCAGGGTGGTTCACCTTCACCACAAAACTTTGCAGGATTTGGTAAGCCAGAGAGTCCAAACAGATTATCGGCTCCAGAGAAAGACCAGTTATTTTTTTTCCTCAACCCATTATAAAGCCTCCTTCTCTTAGGCTTTATGTCCTCGCTTCCCATGATTGACAGTGGAAATATGAATTTCTTTTTGGGAAAGCCCAAGTCTTACTCACCCATAGTGAGCCTGTGGCCCTGACTGGTCTACCAAAAATAGCTCAAATTTTATTTATTCTGATAATCTACAGAAACTTTGTTATATGAATGCAAACCTGATTACAGTCTGAGTATGGGGTATGGATTACATTTTGAGTATTTTACATTGGCTTCCAATCACTGATGAACTTTCTGAACAGTACTATAACATTGCTATTTGCAATTTTGTCAATTGCTGGTGATGCAGATATTGTCACTAGTTTTCACAAATAACAATTGAAATTTTAAAGTGTGGTGATGAAGTCTAAATTTCAAGTGGTTTAAGGAACTAGGAAGTGAGTGTAGATAAATTTTTAAGGTATTTTGTGGAGAAGGAAAGGAGTTGGTATCAGGACTGGAACAGAAACTTGAGGGAGCTTTAGAGACCAGGTTCATGATAAATAAAGAAAAGTGAAGGCATTAGAGTCCTGATAGATTCTGCTAGAAGCCAGTTCCTTCGGCTCTTTTGGAGAGTTTGGAAGGCTGGGTGCAGTGGCGTGCGCCTGTAGTCCCAGCTACTCAGGCGGCTGAGGCAGGAGGATCACTTGAGCCTGGGAGTCTGAGGCTGCAGTGAGCTACAATGATGCCACTGCACTCCAGCCCAGGAAACAGACTAAGACCCTGTCTCAAAAACAAAACAAAACAAAACAAAACAAAAAAACCCCCAGAAACATGAAGAAAAAAGAGGAGAAGGAAAAGGAAGAGACTGGGATGAAAGAGAGAAAAGAGAAGAGGAGAAAGAGCAGGGGAGAAGACAGACATAAAAAGAGAGAGAAAGACCTTCCTAGGAGAGATTACCGCGTGGTATACGGTTGACCCTTGAGCAACGTGGAGATAAAGGGTGCCGACCTCCCATCCAGTTAAAAATCAGCGTATAAGTAACTTTTGACTCCCCAAAAACTTAACTACTAACAGCCTACTGTTGACCAGAAGGCTCACCAATAACATAAACAGTTGATGAACACATATTTTATATGTTATATGTTGATAGATTATATTCTTACAGTAAAGTAACCTAGAGTAAAGAAAATGTTATTAGGAAAATGATAAGAAAGAGAAAATATACTTACTATTCATTAAGTAGAAGTGGATCACCGTAAGGGTCTTCATCCTTGCCTTCTTCACATTGAGTAGGCTGAGGAGGAGGAAGACGAGGGGTTGATCTTTGGGTCTCAGGAGTGGCAGAGGCAGAAGAAAGTCTGCACATAAATGGACCTGCGCAGTTCAAGCCCATGTTGTTCAAGGGTCAATTATAATCTATTTTTGACAGGATTTAAAGTCATGTGAATAACATCCTGATATTCTCATACACAGTGTACAAATTGCTCTATGCTCATGGGTAGGAAGAGAGCTCAAGAGATACATCTTTGAAGAGAAATTGTTTAAGAATTAAGGTGGAAAGCATTTAAAATCAAATATTTTTTCAGACATATGAGAAATATTATTAAAGCAGATTCTTTCACACATTGCTAATACTCTATACTGTATGTCTCTACATAGTCTCTCAACTTTCTGTCAGGTGGTTTGTGATTTTGTAGCATTTTTTGATGCTTTATTATTAATCTCAAACTGAGATAGCCTTTTATAACATATTCTGATTTTAAACAACTTACAATAGAAATTTGTAAAATATACTGTTGATTTAAATCTTTTTAAAAATGGGATTCTCCAAGTGTGCTCCACAGGCATGAGGCTGATGCAACTAGAAGCTGCAGAGCTATTTGGCCCTGGAATTTGGTCATTAAGAAGAAAGCAGCCAACTCTCCCTTAACAACAGGGGCGTGAGTTTGCTTCACTTTTCTTTGGCCTTCAGTACAGAAGGTGGGGCTGCCTGAAGTCTTTGTAAAACTTAACATGGTTCTTTCCTTTGCGCACAACACCATCATGTGATCCCTTCCTGGAATCCTAAGGTGATAGAATAGATACTGACTAACAAGAAAGCAAGTAACAAAGAGAAAGTGAGGAATGCATTTTAATGATGATTTTTATAGATGAATTCATCATGATTGTTGGTTGACATAGGGACTTTTTTGGTTGGCTAAATGATAGATATGATAAACTCTTTAAATGCTTTCAAACTCTAGAATATTTTATATTTTTTTGAGGTAAGTTATTTCAAATTGGGTGATTTTTGAATATTTGGTTTATATGTTTTGAGGTCTTTGGAATGTATCAATTACCATGAAGAATATGATTGATTTTGTAAGATTTAGTTAGTCCCATGAGCAACATCCTGATTTTGTCATAGGCAGAGTACAATCGGTGCTCTGTGCTCCTGGATAAGAAGAGACATGTCTCTGAAGAGAAATTATTTAGGATTTAAGGTGAAATGATAAAGTTGGATGCCTCAGTGTATTTCAGAGAAATACATCAATTCTGCCCCTGGGAGAAAACATCTACTCTCTCTCCCACTCTCCCTCTGTATCTTTTTTTTTTTTGTTCCAGGCTAAGAGAAGGCCCCAAATTACAAGCCTACCTGTTCCTCTTTAGTAACTGTCTCAGTCACTGTTAGTAGGAGAGGGGGTCAAATGAGTCTTGATTAATAGATCCTCCTTTCCGTTTCCCACCTCTCTCAAGTTCTGCTGTCATAGAATCAATGTTAAATTGGTGTTTCTATGACCTTAAATGGCTCAAGTCTGACAATGTGAAATTTAGTTTACACGTAAATACTGAATCTTCTCCCCAACCCCCAACACTACTGTGAAATGTACAAGTACAATACAGGAGAGCTATATTAATAGTAAATAATAGAAAAATCTTATTTTTTACACTTCTTTTTTTTTTAAAATAAGCACCTATTACCTTTATAACAAAAGTCTAAGCATTATTTTATTTTGAAATCTCATGGTAGATAAAGCACTCAAAACAGATTTCCTGCCTCCATAGGTTTCTGTAATTCTGTGGATGGTGGGGTCTGATCTTTGCCAACGTGTTCCACTTGATCAACTCTACAAATATTATCAACAATACTAATATAACTCTACAAATATCATTAACATCCAGCCAGGAAAATGGCAACCATCCTCGATCTTTCAAAGAGAGGGAATTAAATATGGGGAACTGATCACTCAGGTGATAGAAAACAGAGAAGCTAAATAGGGGACAACCTAGACATTATATGTCAGGAACCCAGAGATTCTATATGGGTGAAGCAACCCAGAGATCATCTATCAGGAAGCTCTAGTTCTCCTTGGATTGGAAGGATGTCACATGAATGTGTGGTTACCAGAAACCAGAAACTGGACTCAGGCAGGAAGTAGAATCATGATGAGGGTAGCCTCAGGATTGCTAGCAACAAGTGGTTAGGGTGAGGGGTTGCTGTTTAGCAGGAGCTTGAGCCATGGAGGGGACATGGGCACCATCAGAGATCCCTCTGGACACAAGGACAGAGGGGAAGAAACTCTAACTTCTTGTAAGGAAAAAATCTTGCTTGTGTCCTGTAAAGACTCTCTGTATTTTGACTCTGTGGGCAGAAATCAGCCATAAGCTAAACTGAATTATGTTAAATAGAGACATTAATAATGCTACAAGACCAGAGTCAGTAAGTAGAAGGACTGGCTCATTATAGATAGTATTTACCAGAGGGGTAAAGCAAGGACATCTTCTTATCCTTCTTTTTAAGTTATACCTTAATGATTTAATGTAAATCATGAAAGACTTTTATTTGTGCCCTCCCATCTGTCACTCTCTAACATAGAGAATAGAAGGTTAATACTAATAGCTCATATTTATTCATACATATGTACAAAATTCTATTCTAAGAGCTTTACATGTATTAAGGCTTTTAATTCTCAAAACAACCTCTTGTACTACTATCAGCCCATTTTATGGAAGAGAAAGTTGAGGCACAGAGAGGTTAGCTAATAGGCACACTGTTGTATACAGATGACATAGTTGTATTTTTGGATACTAGAAGTGGCCTTAGTAACCAGCTTTGCTATGTGACTATTGCCACAAAGAAGGTCTTCAGATAAACTTCTAAAATGAGACATTGTTTCTTGTAGACACAATCTGCTTGCCAGCATGCTAAACCAAGCCACCATCTTGATTTCCCTACGCCGGAGGGCTCCGGACTCACCTCCTCGCTCCCATTCTTGTCCTCTTCAGTCTATATTCCTCAGAGCAGCCAGAGTAACTTCTGAAAAACGCAGATGTTCTCTCAAAGTCCTTCGATGATTTCCCGTTTTCAGTTAGTAAAGTACTATTTAATATATTATAATACTTAAAAATACTGCACAGTGGGTCAGTGTGGTTAGACATAGCCGGGTGTGTTTTGAGTGCTGTTGGTTTCCTAATGTGGCTGGGCACATCTGCTCACCTCCCCATCTCCTCTTGGAGGGACATTGTCTTTAACTCTCTTATACTTAGGCTATGGGCAAGCTCTGTAAATAAGTCAGATAAGTCAACCTGAAATTATCCTACACCTTCTGCATATAAGAAAAGCATTGATCCTTAGGCAGCAGAGAGCTCCAGAAACTCTGCAGGCTTGTATGTTACACTTAACTCACCCCTGGGGACCCCCTGAGGGTTTATGAGTCTGCTGGAGCTCCTGGCAGAGTGACAGCCATTTTGTAACGTCTGCCAATGGTGCAATTTGTTTTGGCCTTTCCTGGGTACGTTTCGTGGGCAGCCAGGACAACAAAGGGCATTCCCTCAGACTAGAGTTGGAAGAGGCAGTTTGGGTGAATCTCTAAGTAGTTGAAAGGGGTATAGGGCGAAGGAAACTGGCCAAGGACACGTATGAGCTAAATTTCACAACTAACTTGCTTATATTTGAACAAATAGCAAAAGCTAAAAGGCCTCACCATGCTGGGAAAAATGCTTGGTCCCTGGGGTGGTCTACATTTCATCCCTGTAGCAATGAGTCACTCCAGGACTTCAACCTAACTGCTGTTCTTAACTAGCAAAAATATCTTAGGTGTTTCATGTGTGTGATTAATAAATATGGGACAGTGTGAAAAGCCTGGCACTGTCTTTGGCCCATCTTGTTGCCCTCATATTTCTGAGAAACAAGAAAAAAAGATTAATTGGTATAAAAATATAAGGAGTATTTACCAGCTGTTAAATAAAGAGCATAATAAATAAAGAGCATAATATTTTTTTCATAGACTAGGTTTATCCTATCAAAATGACTAGAGTAACTCAAGAAAAAGTTTTTGTTTTTTAATTGCTTTCATGAAGTTGACAAAGGTGGGCTGTGCATGAGGACAACAATATTATAAGTTTTCATATTTTAATCTAAATAATTTTCTATAATTCTTTCCAAGACTTCATTGAATACAAATTATATTTGAGTCCTATGGGTTCTGTAAAAGAACTTTGGAACCTCTTTCATTGCTTCAGACTTTATGCTGCCAAAATAATTACTGCAGACATTTCAGCTTGCCTTTTTCCAATTCAAAGGTCATTCACACCGATTCTTCTTGCATTGTGCGCTATTAAAATGTTAACTCCCTCTTCAAATATCTCATTAATGTACATGTGTATTTATCTATGTGTTTTTATTTGAACCAATTAAAAATACATCTTAGGTAAAGAAAAACCTAATTTGTTTTATTGTACCATGCACTGCAAGACATCACAATCTAGTACCTCATAAATATTTTTCCTTGTTAAATCATTGCCTGGAAAATAAGTGTGTCTAACTTTCTCTGTAAAGCTAAAGTTACAGAGGTCAAATTCCGTAGATGATACAAAAACCTTTCCTCCATGAATAATCACAAGCTCATGCAATTGGAAAGATCTTCAAGCAATGACAAAGTTCAGTGTGAATCCCGATGGGTCCACCACGTATTGGCAGTTATCCTATTGTTCAGACCCCCTGAGGCAGACTATTCAGTCTCTCGCCATGGTAGCCTGTCTCATATCTCATGTTAAATCATCTTTTTTTTTTCCTATAAAGTTTATCTGATGTCTTTTATGTTGCTGAAAATCATGCCCATTCTTGATATGGTTTTGCTCTTAGAAGACAGAGAACAGCTGGTCGAGAGAAATGCTATGACAGTGATTACCAAATGAAAAGTAAGTGGGAGCGGAGATTTGGTGATATTTTGCTATTTTAGATGTTTTAATGTTTTTTGAGTGTTGATACAGAGATGTCACATATTTAATTTATTTGAAAAAATTTAAGGGTAGAATAATTATGGAACACTTCTACAAATGGCTGCAAATTTCATGTTAACACTAAGTTCATTTTTTATGTAATGTTGATCTGAGAATACAACTCTTTTCCCAGTAGACGTCCTCTATTTCTTAAATTACCTCCCTAAATCTCTATGTTCTTTCCAGTGGATTAAGACAAGTCTTCCTTTGGAGTATGAGGTGTCTGAAAATGAAGTCAATGTACTCAAGAGTGTATAAAGTACCTTATAGACTAAAGGCTCTCCTTAGAACTGTGGTATTGTAAGCAGTGACTAAATACATAAAATGTTAGCCAGGTTATGACAATAAATGTAAATCTCAAACACAAATCACTGATGTGTTGATATTTGCATTTAAGGACAGCAAATGTTAAATTCTTGTATTTTCTGTTTCATGTTAGTCTGCTTATGTAAATAGATGTTCCTCTTTGCTTGGGTTTGTACATGTGAGTATGAATTTTGAATTTCCACATGTCCTATAAGCACCAAAAAACCTGCCTCATAACCTATTAATACTTATTGTAAAATATCTTGCTTAATCAGTTAATGAACACAAAGCTAAATAAAAGCTTTACAGAAACTTTTATGATTATTTTTACCATAAAATATCATTTATTTAGCAAATACGAATTGTGCTTCAGTTTTAGACAATTACCAGGTGGAGGAAATATAGCTTATGATTTTTCAATATAAACATCCAGAATCCAGAATATTTTCTTTATAAGCTAGTGTAGGAGACATGTTAAAAAACCTATAAAAATTATATGAGCTTACATATTTTAGGAAGTTTTACTTTTTAAACATTTCTATTTGCTCTGATTATATTATCTATATTGTATTAAAATTTATCATTATGAAAATAGTACATTTTCATGATAATTAAATAGTCTTAAAATACAGACAATTAGAAAAAAAAGAAAGAATAGTTCCACAAATATAATATTTTGGTGTATTTCCTTCCAGATTTTTATAGACAGTCTAAAAAATGTTTATAATGTGTTATG
The DNA here is from genome assembly GCA_023783475.1 of Daubentonia madagascariensis. Taxonomy (NCBI): domain Eukaryota; kingdom Metazoa; phylum Chordata; class Mammalia; order Primates; family Daubentoniidae; genus Daubentonia; species Daubentonia madagascariensis. The sequence continues at coordinate 41,963,286 of JAKFHU010002088.1, read as the reverse complement.
TTCATACTTCAGAGAAATTATAAAAAAAAATTAAGGTGAATTTTCACATAAAAAATGTCCTTTAATATGATTTTGATGTTTTTGAAAATATGTGCTTATAACAGGAAAAGGCTTTAAGGATATAATATGTGCAAAAATTTTAAATATGAAATATTATATGCATAGTTATATTTAAATTTTGTATAATAAACTTGGAAATCTGTTATAGTTTGCCTTATAAACCAAAGCCAATTGTTTAAAATGGCTTCTGGAACTGATCATATATCTGATCTATGTATTATAAAGGAAAATAATCCAGAATATTTGGGAGCAAAAATAGAGGTCAATACATTGTATTTAGGCTACTATATGGATAAGTTAAATCCTTCCTTTTTCTTGAAATTTTTACTAAAACACACACGTATGTAAACCTCCATTCTTTAAAAATGTGAAAATTGAACACAAGTTTTTTAAAAAGCTATCCCCAAAGAAAATAATACAATATAAAAAATTAGCAGGGGATAATTTTATCTCTAGACTTTTTTGTTTAGAATGGCGGTACAAACGTCCTCCTCCCCAATTTTGGTAAATCTAGAATGATCAGTTTTGCAGAATTCAGAGATTGACTGTAATTAAGCATTGGCATTTTGACAGCACGGACTCTTAGGCTGAGTTACCCAGAAGCTGACCCTGAGATGAGAATTTGTGTGTTAATATTCGTGATTTATTCAGGAAGTGCTCTCAGGGAGTCAAGGAGGTGGGACTGAGAAGCAAGAGACATTTCGGGGCAGATTCTCAGCCTCACACTGACACCCCGGAGAACGTATGTTACATCTCAGTTTTGTCCCACTTCGAGGCAAAGTCTGGGCTGTCAAACTCCCACATGAGTCAGTACTTGACTGTGGGTTTTCCCAGGAATATAGTGCCTCTCTGGCATTTTCTGGTCCTCTGTACAGGGAAGGCAGGCAGAAGGGGCTCCAGTAGCTTGAGGTCAGTCTCTGAAGAGGGGACCCCAAGGGGATCAGGGTGGACAGCAGGAATGTTCCCACACATGGCTGTCACAAATCTGCATTTTAGTTTGGAAATGTGATTCTCTGTATTTTGCTGGGCCGAAGGGTCTATGGCAAGGGTTCAACTTCCCGGCAGAGTTTACAAGTCCAAGAGTGCATTTAGAGCTTGGTCATTTTCAAAGCTTGGAATTTGGAACGTAGGCTGGTGGTGGGGAATCCTCAGGTGTACGCGATCAGAAGCATAAAGAAGAGGACACTACAAGTTCAGTAAAATTTTGAAGCACAAAGAAGGAGAGGGAAAAAATGAAGTAAGTAAGAGAAAGCCTGAACATACTCCTTATGGGAGGATGCTTAGCTCAGGTAAACTGCGTTGCTGCCCAGGCTCCAGAAGAAGGTTGGTCAGAAAACTCCCAGCTCGTATTTGGAGTTCTCATTTGAGTGCAGTGAACTTGACTTGGGCCCCTGGCTGGAAAGGAAGGGGCCTAGGAAATCTGTGCAAGTGAAACTCAGAGGAGGCCTGGGATCATGGTAGGCCTACCAGAGAGGACAATGACCCTAGGGTCAAGGCCAAAGGAGGGGCCAGCTGCCTCCAAGGGGAATAAAAGTGAAGCTATCCAAGAGCAGATGGTTTAGGACTTTAAACTTGTGCCAAGTTTATTGAAGAATTTGAGACTGTGTACTCACAAATTACCTCAACACTCATACCTCAGAATACTTTGTAATCTGAAATTTTCTCTCACTGTAATAGAGATTCAGAGCCTTTTCAAATTGTTGAGTCTGTGATTCTGAGATCCTAAAGGAGTTGTGTATGTTAATGCATCTTGAAGATACTGTGGTGTGAACAGCACCAGGGTTGGGTGTTGCTGGGAAGAAAAGTGAAAAAAAAAAAGACACTGATTCTCCCTGTGTGGTCTTGAGGAAGAGCTTTCTTGCCATTGTGATTACACAGAAACTTGTCCGAAGTAAGTGTCAGAAGGAACCCATCAAGGAGAGACTTCTGTTAGTGCCTTGCATTTGGGTGCCTCATTTGGACACTATGTCTTTTAGTCACATTTGTATGCTGGCAAACTATATTTACCAAAAAAAAATCCTAGCAGATAGTAAGTCTTTAAAATGGCTAGATGATAAGCTTACTTTGTCTATATTCTAGAAAACTCCATTTTTAATGCTAAAAAATGAATAATAGAATGCTAAGAAAGGAGAATATTTGATGATGGTATTTTACTTCTGTTTCATTTTCTTAAGACTATTTTTAAGAGCAATTTTAGGGTCATAGCAAAATTAAAAGGAAGGTAAAGAGATTTCCCATATATCCTCCTGACCCCACACATGCACAGCCTCCCCCATTTTCAACATTCCCCACCACAGTGGTACATTTGTTACAAGTGATGAACTCATACTGGCATATCACAATCATCCACAGACCATAGTTTGCATTAGGGTTCACTCTTGATGTTGTACATTCTGTGGGTTTGGACAAATGAATAATGACATGTGTCCATCATTATAGTATCATACATTGTAGTTTTACTGCCGCAAGAATTTTCTGAACTCCACCTATTCATCACTCCCTCTCCCCTAACCCTTGGCAACCACTGATCTTTTTACTGTCTCCATAGTTTTTCCTTTTCCAGAATGTGATATAGTGGGAATCATACAATATGTAGCCTTTTCAGACTGGCTTCTTTCACTTAATAATATGCATTTAAGATTCTTCCATGTTTTTTCATGGCTTGATAGCTCATTTCTTTTTAGAATGAATAATATTCCATTGTATGGATGTACTACAGTTTATTAATCCATTCACCTACTGAGTGACTTCTTGGTTGCTTCCAAGTTTTGGCAATTATGAATAAAGCAGTTATGAACATCTGCATGCAGGTTTTTGTGTGGATATAACTTTTCAACTCCTTTGGGTAAGTACAGTACCGAGAAGCGCAACTGCTGGATCATATGCTAAGAGTATATTTAGTTTTATGAGAAACCACCAAACTGTCTTCCAAAGTGACCATACCATCTTGCTTTCCCATCAGCAATGACTGAGAGTTCCTATTGTTTCACATCCACACCAGCTGTCAGTGTTCCAAATTTTGACCCTTCTAATAGATATATAGTGGTATCTATCTCATTGTTGTTTTAAATTGCATTTCTCTGATGATATATGATGTGGAACATCTTCTCATGTGCTTACTTGCCATCTGTCTATTTTCTTTGATGAAGTATCAAGGTGATTGGCCCATTTTTAAATCAGGTTGTTTGTTTTCTAACTGTTGAGTTTTACGAGTTCTTTGTAGTCTGTTTTTTAAATACATTTGTATTTTATTTTGTACCCAAGAAAATAAGTATCATTTGAGTTCCAAGAGCTGTGGCCATCCTTTTATACTATACTATTCTTTATTAAGTTGGATGTAGATGTTGGTTCAAGGAGAATATTTCTTTCACAATGACCAGAAGATTATGAGCTCACACATTTTTTTAATGCTTTAGAAAGGGTCTGACTATGTAATTTCTTTCCTGTAGGCCTAGAAGGTTGTTTGTGATTAGACTCAATCCCTTTTCTCCCCTCCAAAAATGTTTTGTTCTTTTTAAAAAATTTTCTATTGTGGAAAACTTTAAATATATACAAAAGGAAAGAGAATAGTTTAATAATAAACCTCCGTATCCCTGTCACTCAGTTCCAACAATTATTACCTTATGGAAAATCTTGTTGAGTTTATACCCTTATCTATTTAACTATTCCCTTTTTAACTGCTGGATTATTTTGAAGCAAATCTTGCATATCATTTCACCCATAAATAGTTTACTATGTACCTATAAAAGATGAGGTCCTTCACAACACATAACCCCATACCACTTTCACACATAAAAATTTAAATAATCCTTTAATGTCATCAAATATTTAATCAGTATTTAAATTTTCCCCTTGTCTTACCCCCTCCCCCAACTTGTTTGCTTTAATCAGAATATAAATAAGATTCATGCATTGTGATTTGTCAACATGTCTTTTGAGTCTCTTAATTTATAGGTTCTCTCCCACTTTCTCTCTCTCCTCTCTCTCTCTCTCTGTCTGTCTTACAAATTGGAAGTTAGATTTAGAGGCCTGATAATTCAGGTTTGATTTTTTTTTTTAAATATTACTACATAGATGGAGTTGCAGTTTTCCATTGTTGACAAACAATATCAGGTTTTCTTTTTTTGTGATAGTAGCAGTTATTTGTGATCAATGCTTTGAATTATTAATACATTAGAGGGTCACAATGGTGGTATTTTAATTCTATCATTCTCTTTTCATTTATCATCTGGAATATTTTAATAAAGAGAAACTTTTTCCTAACAATTCTTTGCTTGCCCAGTAGTACAGCTTGTGAAGGAAAGACTTCAAAAATGCTTAATTTTCCCCCTTTTTACCAGTTTTCAAATAATGCATTGGCTCTTTCCAATCTTCCAAAGATGATGAATGAGTTTTGTTTTTTAAACACATACAGGATGTATTTTAAACTACTGCTATTATTATTTTGATTGTTTCTCACATTGTCCCATCTTTGACTAAAGGAAGAAAACCCCTTCAAGTTAACTTACAAGTCCTTTTGATAGTTCTGCTTTTTGTTTTCTGTCATCAAATGAGGATCCATTCTTCTCTTGTACCTTTTCTGTCTTATTCCTGCAATGAACCATTTCTCCAGGAAGCCCCATTTCTTTCAGTGGGAAAGGTATTTGGAGATCATAGTTTTGACATTGCTGTGTTCAATGTGTTATGTATTGGTCATTCTTTCTATGCCATTGCAGTGGACAGAGGCAGGAAATATGTTTTTAATTATTCTGGAGATAAGATATTTGTTGAATCAATACAAATATTTCCAATTCAATTTTAGTACTACAGGAATTTTACAAAATGTATTGATGTTATATCTATATCTCTTTTATCCCATGACCAAAATCTTAATTTTTAAGGACACTCATTTTTTTTCATAATTACTCATTTGCTTTGAACTGCATACCCACATAGTAGCCTTGGAATAACCATGCCTACACCATCACAAGTACCATCAATAAGATTACAGAAAATGGTGGGTTTTTTTTAAAAAGGTTCTTTTTGCCCTTAAAGTCTATCTTTCTAGGGATATGTAGTCAAAATATTATGCTTTAAACCCATTTAGAACAGATCCTGTCTGATGGTTAATATTTTGAAATGGTAATATACAGTGTTAATATGTGGCAAAATGGACCTTCATGTATATTTGTGAACTTTTAAATTAGATTTCAATTTTGCAGCAACAAAAAAGCAAGAGCCCTTAAAAATTTTATATTCTTCAATTCAGTAATTCTATTCCTAAAAATTTATCTTAAGAATATAATGAAATATGGTACAAAGATTCACATGAAAAATGTTCATTAAGGTTATCTATAACAAAAATGAGAAATATCCTTAAAAAAGAACAATAAGAAAATGATTATGGAACATCATAATCAGTGTGGAATGTTATGCAACTGTTAAAAATCATGTCTTCCTTGAAGATTTTTAATGACAAGGGGAAATGCTCATAATATAATATTTAATAAACGGAGCCAAAACATTATATGTAGTATTATCCCTCAATTTTGGAGATAATATGCATAGAATAATGACTGGAAGATAATAAATCAAAATATGAACAGTGTGTTAATTTTTTCTATGTTATGTTATTCCATTTTATTTACAATGTGCATTTTATAATTTTATAATAAAAATACTTAAAAAGACACAAATGTGAATTATAATTAACTCAAAACTAGAAGATAATATGTATAAAGTGTTATCTACTCTTGAGTTGAAATATGACTTTTATATAAACTATTGAAAACTCAAATAAAACACAATACAATATATTTGGCTATGTAAAATGAAAAACTTCATTAAGTAAAATAATCATTAATAAAATTAAAAGGTAAATACTAAATTTATTTTTAATTACTGTATACATTATTCATAAAGGCATGATATCATTAATTGTTCAAGAAAAAAACTAAAAACCCCAGTGGGAGAAAATAAGTAAATGAAATATAGTGCATGGAAGTAATTCAAATGATCAATAAACATAGGGAAAACTCTCACAGAAACCTAGTACATAATAATTTCTTCCTTTTACAGATGAAGAAAGTGAGGATCAAAAAGGTTAAATCACTTGCTTACGTAAAAAATGACAAAGTTGAGATTCACCCTTGTAAACTTGGACCTCATGCCCTGTCACCCTGAGGACTAAGGAAACCCAGTGGCCCTCAACCTGATACAACTTCTTGTGGCTCACCCCCCTCCTTTTTTTCCAGGTTTAATGAGGTATAATTGACAGATAAAATTTTTGTATATGTAAGGTATACAGCATGATGTTTTGATGTCTGTATATTTCTGATAGTTTGGCACTTGTCCCCGAGGCCGCATCAAGAACAAGGACAAATGTTTTGAGGAAAAGGAAAGAGGAGTTTTATTAATTTGCTAGCAAATGAGGAAGCTGGAGAATCCTGTCTGAAATGCCAATGTCCTCATAATAAGCAGAAATACAGAGCTTTTAAAGGGTGGGTTCTCAGCTTCAGGCAATTGCTGTTCAACAACAGTTGATGATTCTAATCGCCCCATCTCCACTGCAGACAATTCCCTGGCCCCCACCCAGGACCTCCCTCTGCCAGGTCTGGGCTGAGCCACCTCCTGTAGCACAAAGAAGAAAAGACTTACCCTGCCCCTCCCAACCACTGGCCTGAGGCAGGGATGCAGGTTTTAGTTCTCAAAAAGGAGTGGAGGATGTTTTAAAGAGACAGAAAATATTTTTGTCATTTTTTTCAGGCCATTCCCTCTGTTACATGTTCCCCACTGTCAATATTTCCCTTCCATATCTATGGGAGGAGGGGTGACTACTCTGTTGCATAGTCCCCCTGTCAATTTTACCCTTCCATATCTATAAGAAGAGGGGTGACTACTCTGTTACACGTGCACATTATGAAATAATTACCATAATCAAGCTAATTAACATACCCATCACTGCATATAGTTACCTTTTTTTTTTGGTGTGGTGAGAACATTTGAGATCTCCTCTCTTAGTTAATTTCTGGTATACAATATAGTATTATTAACTATAGTCACCAGGGTATGTATTACATCTCCAGAAATGATTCATCCTGCATAACTGAAACTTTAGATTTTGAACAACATCTCCCCATTTCCCCCATGTCTCCCCTCCCAGCCCCTGGCAACCACCATTCTTCTCTCGATTTTTATGAGTTTTTGGATTCCACATATAACTGAGATCAAATGCAGTATTTGTCTTTCTGTGTCTGCCTTATTTCACTTAGCATAATGTCCTCGAAGTTCATCCATGTTTGCAAAAGGCAGGATTTCCTCCTTTTAAAAGGAAATCCTTTTTTGTGGTTCACCCTCATAGTCAAGAGTTCTTGAGCTTAGAATGAGGAACTTTCTCCTTTCCCTGAATACCTGACCCTCACTAAATTTAAATTAAATTGTTTGACTCAGTTATTGCTTGGTTCTAAGCAGAGCATACTTCTTTCATTAAACTTTCAATGTTACCAAAACAATTAGATGCTCATCATTATTAAATTCAAAATGTATTTTAAGCTGTTCTTCAGTCTAATTGGAGAGCACGTCTTACTGAATATTTTATACTTAACCAACCACTTAATCTAGAAGCAACATAGAGTACTTTTTATGACTTTCATACATTTAACTATAAAGTTGTCCTACTTATAAATACGCTGTTCAAGCTTTAAACTTAAATTTGTTTGATGACAGATATGACCATCAATTCAAAGCACATTCCCGTGCTGAAAACTTCCTAACTGACTTATTCATTAGGGCTTTTTACGTACAAACTAGAAATCAACAGGATGTCTTTAAAAAGTTTTCTTCATTTGTAGCATTGCTTCTACCATAGTTAAAAAGAAATTGTCAGTGTGACCTAAAGAAAAGATGTGGCTGGGGTGTTTCAATTTTAGGCAATGATGGGAAAAAAATGTTTTTCACTGCATGATTACAGGCAGAATAGACAGAAATGGGCTTAAGTGTTAGAGCCAGGTATCAGTGATTTACAATCCTTTTCCTCCCCAAGTCTCAGAAAAGTTATCACACATTCTCATCAGTAACAGAAGCCCTAGTGTGGGCACAATAGCCTCTCCAGGAGGTGACTGCTTATTTAACTGTTTCCTAGATGATTCTGAATAAGCCTTCCTCCCAAGGGACAAGACCCGTTTTATAACAGTAATTCTCAAACTTGAACATGCACATAAACAACGTGTGGCTCTTCTTAAAAGGGAGGTTGTGGTTCAGTAGGTTTGGGGTGGGGTCTGAAATTCTGCATTTTTAAAGAGCTGCAATGCTGCTGGTCCAAAGACCGTACTTTGCTGGTGAAGGAGCTCAGGAAATTTCACCCCAAAATATGACTCCTTGGTATACAGAGTATTTTGAATCAAAGGCCCTTCAAGATAAAAAGGCATTGGAAGAGGCTTTCCCTCTATCTGCATAAACTGGACTGACTCATCAAAAAGAAGAATTGACTTCCCTTCCCCTCCCTGTTATCATAATATATTGCAGGAAAGAAAATCAAGAATGCAGCCAGACCTGGCCCGGACCATTTTAAGATAATACCGGTCTCTCAGGTTAACTTACAAGTCAATCTATTTCCCCCAATTCATTCTCCCAAGTATCTATTCATCCTCCCTAACAACTGTTTATTGCCCCTCAACAGAATTACCTGTACTCCCTATCTCCCCCCTCCCCTCTAAAGGGCATGTATAAAAATATCTGGATGCCACTGGGATATTGGGTAATCACTCTGTGATTCTCTCCATCTACACAGTAAATAAACCTGTTCCTCCTCTTCCTCTTGTTAATCTGCCGTAATTGTGAGTTGATCTTTCAGCTAAGGTGGGGAGGGGAAGTTTGTCCTTACCCCCACACTGGACAAAGTAGTATAACCACCTCCCAGTTCTTAATCACCAATAGATACTGTACATTTGTGTACCCAATTATGGGTTTGATACATTTGTCTTTGTCTTGTCTGTGGTTAGGTTCTGTTCTGCTTTTAGGGAATTTCCTCCAATCAAATGGGACAATTACAGAATTTATGGATCTATTTGCCACAATTATTAAACAGTTGTTTAGTGTTTCCTGAGAATGATCTTTCCCTTAAGTAGAAAAGCAGAAATGATGACAAGAAGGAAGAGAATGAGAGCCGGTCTTGCGTGTTGGTCAGTAGTGGCAGCAATAACTCCTGTGCATGGGCCCAGTGGTAGAATAAGAGTGAAGTTATTGAAGGGTGCCTCTAATTCTGCATCAGCTCCCATCCTTCCTTGGGTCCTAAACCCTGGAAATCTGGTGCTTCATGGTACTGCTCTGTATCTGCCTTATTGTCTCTCCAGGTTGTCCTCCCTTCCCTTTTTTTTTTTTTTTTTGGAGACAAGGTCTTGCTCTGTCACCCCAGCTAGAGTGAAGTGGCATCATCATAGCTCAAACTCTTGGGCTCCAGTGATCCTCCTGCCTCAGCCTCCCAAGTAGCTGGGACTACAGGTGTGCACCACCACACCTGGCTAATTTTTCTATTTTTAGTAGAGATAGGGTCTCATTCTTGCTCAAGCTGGTCTCGAGCTCCTGGCCTCAAGCAATCCTCCCGCCTTGGCCTCCCATAGTGCTAGGATTACAGGTGTGGGCCACCATACCTGGCCTTCCCTTCCCTTTCTTAACTGCCTTTCAAAGTCATCTGTCCTAGTCTAATCCATACATTTTCTTGAACACTTATTTTGTACAAGGTGGTCTAAACACTGAAAAGGAATGAATGGCCACTGCTTTTAAGCTGTTTGTATCTGTCTATCTGTCAATCTATCTATAGAGAGAAAAGCATACAAAAGTAAATAACAAAGGTATTCCATAACAGCTGTATTTTATTTCAACAGAAAACACAAGGCAGCATTAGGGGAGACACTCAGCATTAGGGGAGACCTTAAAGATCATCAAGTTCAATTCTTATCCAGCACATTCTGGGCCATTGTTTGTCAAACCTCTGTTTAAGTTGTTCCAAGCACAGAGGGTTCACTAAGTCCCACAGTAGCCCATGCTAACATTGGTCAGTTCAATTGTTAGAAAGTCGTTATTTATACTGGATTGTTTCTTCTATTGATTGTCAGATATATACTCATAGGTTACAAAAGAAGAATAGTTATCATCTGCAGAAGACTGCTGGGGAGACCTCTAGAAGGAGGAGGTATTGGGGCAGAATCTTAAGTTCTGGTGGAATTTAGGGAGGTGGGAGAAGTGGGGAGGGTAGGTTCTGGTTCAGTATGTTCTCTTACTTAGAATCACACTTCCTAATTATTAATCTAGGTCCTCTAATTTATGCTCTAGTGTTAATGAATGTCTCTATTTTAAATACTGAAGAGCAATCAACAATATGTCAGATACTGTAGTATCATTTCATAGATGATATTTAAGAAAAGTAGTAGACTTTTCAGATGCCCCTCACTCATAAAGCAGATGATTATCCACCCACTGCAGCTGGGCTTGCTCTAATCTAATTCTGAAAGGCTAGATTTATCCACAGGGCAAATGAAGTAGGCAGACACACAGCTGTTTAGAGAATAGTACAGTGTTGGGGTGAAAAATGACAATGGCTGAACATGAGCTATAGAGGCCTGTGGGAGTGCGGCTCTAAGCCACGCGGCTTCACTGTGTGGGAACCACAGTGGGAGCTGGTCCACCCCCCTGTCACCCATCTGGTTGGGACAGCTCCTATTTAAAGCCATGAACACAAGTTTCAGCTTTATGCAAGGCAGAAGTATTCTGGGCTTCTCCTTTCATAGAGAACAAAGTGACCAGAAATGCAACTCAAAATATAAATGACATAGTACATGCATGTAAGGAAACAGAAAAACACAGGTGTATCGATAGCTTTGTTGTGAGTTTTTCTTAGGAAGAGAATAGCATTTGTGTTGGAAAAAAACAATGCCAAAGAGTGTGTGTGTATGTGTGTGGTGGGGGTGTCTCCTAGAGGTCTGGAAGTGCTGGGACCACCCTGAGGAAATCAGAGGGAAATAGTCACTTGTCAGTTTGGAGAAAGAGAGAAAAAATGAGAGTAGAGGAGGAGCTTGGGCAGCAAAGCCTGAAGACTGGTCCGAGGCCATGCTCTGGGATGCAGCCCTTCCTGGCAACCACGCTAAACCTTCAAAAGACGCAACAACAACAACAACACATTTATACACTGAGTGATGTGAGTGGATTTTTATGGAAACTGCTCTAGTGTTAAGGAATGTCTCTATTTTAAATACTAAAGAGCAATCAACAATGTGTCTGATACTGTAGTATCATTTCATAGGTGATATTTGAGAAAAGCAGTAGACTTTTCAGAGAGGAGATTGTGTTTTGCATCTAGAGTATTGTGGAGTTTTACAGATACAGAGCAAAAGAACGATGGTTTATGGCATCAAAGAGAAGTGTGAGAAAGAAAGTCAGAATTTGCAGAAATTATGGAGTAGGCACTTAGAACTGCAGAATGGGGTTTCAGATCAAGTTTAACCAGACCACTCGGGGTGCAAGGGGCCCACAGCTGACATCTAGGTTATACATATAAAATGATTTGTTGCCAGGAAACTTTCCACCTGAAGCTAACATTTTTTTAATGGCTTATTTTCTTTTTTAAAATGTCTACTGAAAGATCAGGCTGTCTTCTAGAATAGGGAACATCTCATACTGTGTTTGTACAATCAAGCAGCCCCTTCTACAAAGCCCTAGGGTTTTCTAAGCCCTATTTTTCTAAATGTTTAAACTTATTTTCCTTCCCTTGTCTCTTCTTACAGCTTTGAAAAAAACTAAATTCATTTTGAAATGCCTTGAGACATAGAGTACATAAAACCTAAGGTCATATTACTCAATTTCCAGTCTGTCCTACATCTTTCACATAGGGGAACAGTAGTTAAAAGGGATAGCTTAGAAAAAAATTTTAAAGACTTTACAATAAAGCAAAATTATGTAAGTCAGAAATCACCCAAAGACTGCCATTCTGGGATAAAATAATTTCTAATTTTTCTTAGAAGAAACTTTACTATTTTCTCTCTCAGAATCTAAGAATAAAGGAACAATGTTGTGTGATGGGATTTGACAATAAAAAGCCTGAATTCTTTTTTCTGGAACTGGCCTTGTTATCCTCTAGCAAAACAAAAATTTAAAAATGGTAAATACATAGCTGCTACTGTGCCTTGGAAATAAAAGTTTTCAAAATCTTTCAGATTTTAAATTGCAAACTGAGATGTTGCCTAAGGTGTTTTTCTTATATTTTGCCTGCTTTTTTCCTAAACCACCTCTTCTTTTCAGTTGTATATCAAATTACTGAGCTGTCTGCTGAGGTTAAGCAAGGTGATAATTATACTTAAATAATAATCATGTTTTGGTTTAAAGTTTTGATTCTTTGTTTCTTTTAAAATAATATTAAATGAAGGACTTAATATAGGTTTTCTTTCTGGCTTATAAATTTAAATAAGTTAAATATATCTAAATTAGAAAAATTCAAGTCATTAAATGCATGAGTAAGATATATAAGCATACACTGGCAAAAATAAAACTAAATATGGCATGGCTTTAGGTCTCCAGGAGCTTATAATTAAGAAAAATACAAGTAAATGTTTATTTAGCAACTGAAACAAGTGCAAAGATATGTGCTGACTGGTATGCACTTGAATTATTTTAAGAATATTCCAAATAATTTCTCTGAAGGTTCTATGCAAAACAACAAACCCAATTTAATTATCTAAGCCAGCTTGTTAAATTGCTACTTTGTTGAATGGCCATCATTATAGCTGGAAAAATCCAATAAAATCATTTGCATGTCTATTGGTACAATTAACCATTTTCTCTTTTATACCATAAATCTCACATCAAATACCTAAGTGTTTACGACATTCCAAGGGACCATGCCATCAGCTATGGAGAATAAAAAGCTTTAAAACACGATCTCTCTCCTCCAGGAACTTTTAGTCTAATTGGCCAGACAAGGTTCCTTCATATAACAACTACAAGAAATACAAAATTCCAAGGGAGGAAGAACTAACTTGCATTTAGGGTTATCAGGGATGGCACATACAAAAGACTAAAGGGTTCATAGAAGTTTGGGGTATCTCAAATGAGAGAACGGCAAGAATTCAGGGGCAAAGGCAAAAGGTGCAGGAAGCATTTTTAGTGTAAAGAAATGCTTTTGGTTATGCTGAAATAAAGGTTCTTACCTGCAGTCATGGGCAATAAAGCCTGAACAGTGTGTTGAGGCCATATTATGAAAGCATTTGTAGGGAGCAAAGGCTCTTGCTCCCCTAAGGTTTGCTGAAAAATCACTGAATTGAGGCAGATTGATTAATAGGAGGAAAAAGATACACATTTATTTAACATGTATACATGGGAACCCTCAGAATGAAGATTCAACTCTTCAGTGAGGTACAGAGGTATTTAAATAATGGGGGCTTGGAAGTAGTAAAACAGGTTTTTGAGAGGGAGAAAGGAGGAAGTTTGACTAGTTAGCAAAGGTGGTCCTGTTAGGTAGACCTTACACTCAGCACACTCAGCACACCTCAAACAGAATAGATGGTAAATGTTTCTTTTCAGACATTTAAAGGTGTCAGACTCTCAGTTAGTCTTTCCTAGATCAGGTAAGGATAGACCTGGCTGTATTAATGCAGAATCTCTACAGATGTAAATTTCCCCCTACAAAAGACAGCTTTGCAGTGTTACTTCTCTCTGTGAGATTCATGGCTGCCATCTCAAAATATGTTAAAAAGAAATATATTTTGGGGTAAAATATTTCTGATTTCCTTCATTCTGAATACAGGCTATGGAGTTTGTCCTTTATGCTACAAGCACAAGAGTTTCATGGAAAGCTTTTGAGTAAGCAAGTGATATTATCAAAGCATCAGTTTAATAAGATGATTCTCGAAGTGATGCACAAATTATCTTAGAGGGAGAAGAGCCTGGAGGCAGTGTAACAGAAGTGAGGGTCTGTAAAAGGGCAAAATGTTTTACAAGTTGTCTCTTTAAAACCCCTCACCCTTTTTGAGGAATTAAAACCTGCATTCCTGCCCAAGGACAGTAATCAGAGGCACAGAGGAGTGTTCTTTGTTCTCTGTTTTAAACCACAGCAGATGGCTCAACGGAATTGTACAGGCAAAGGGCATGAGGTCATCCTCACCAGAGATAAGCCTGACCAGGACCACCAACCATGGTTAAACAGCAATAGCCCGAAGCTGAAAACCCCCTTTAAAAGCTCTGTATTTCTGCCTAAAGGGAGCACGATGGTTCTTTAAGATGAAAGTCTACCATCCTCCTCATGTGCTCACAAATTAATAAACTTCTCTTTCTTTTCCTCAAACCTCTCGTCCTTGTTCTTCATTCAGCCCCAGTCTCAGGGACAAGCACTGAACTTTTGGTAACAACAGGATGATCAGGTAAGAGACTATAGTCAGTCTGGGTGTGAGGTGGGAAGGATGGGCATCAGGTGACAGAGTTAGGAATGAAGGACAGAGTAGATCTGGTTTTTGTTTGTTTTTGTTTTAATGGAGCATTTACATATTCCTATAGATGAATAATATAATAAAAATGCCAAAGCTAAATATATTGCTAATCTTCATTCTTGAGGAGTGAACATTAATGGAATGATAAAGTATCTTATAAAAGACAGCCACATGAATTCTTTACCTGCATGATGTTCTCAAGAAGATTGTTCATAATCCAGTCTTACTCATGTTCCCTATGTAATTTTCCAAGTAGGCCATTCTTTTGATAGTTCAGTCCTTAGAAAACTTGGTGTACTTTTGAGGAACTGGTATATTTTCTCCCTTCTCACTTTGAGGGATATGAAGATCAGGCAATTTTCCACGAATGCCAGCAGGCTCAGATCCAGTCCTCAGCTTAACCACTGCAGCTCTGTTGACCTTAGGTGGTAATCTCTGTTTTCTCCTTTGTTTTTAATTCTCCTTCCCTCTTTCTTGTCATTATTCTTACTATCTGGCTTCTCCTCTCCCCTCTGTAAGCGTCTCTAGATGATTTTTCAGTCAAGGGATAAATCCATTTAATATGTGCCGATTGTTCTCCCTCCTATGTGTCCAGCCTCAGTTTCTTCCCTGAGCTCCAGCCTCGTCTTCCTACATCTTGCTTGTGTTTTGCCCCACCCTCTAAACAGATGGTCCCATCTAGCACTTTCTTATGTCCAACTTCCAGCTTTATTCAAATGTGGTCACTAAACCAACAGCATCAGCATCACCTGGGAACTTTTCAGAAATGCAAATTCTCAGGTCCCACTCCAGGGTACTGAATCAGAAACTCTGGGGGTGAGGCCCAACAATCTGTGTTTTAACAAGCCCTCCTGGTGATTCTGACACAAGCTCAAGTTTAAGAACCACTGCCTTAGAGAATGACTGTGTTATTCTCTTTCTCTCCTGGTTTATGTTTCTCTGGTCCACCTGGCATATTTGCTCTATGATCCTGGAAAGTTCTTTATACTCTTTTGAGAATAAGCATAAATTTTTAAAAGAGCTTACCTGATTGGTATATCTAATTATTTGCTATTATCCTCCCACAGCATTTATGGGTACCTTATCTCCTGGTCACTCTCTGGTTCATGCTTGAGCCACTCTTGGATGACCTGACAACACCTGGTCCAATCATTAGCCACCTCAATTTAAAAAACTGATGATTACTGATTTCCTAAGCAGAGGTACAGCAGATAGAAAGAGGACTGTTCCTGTCCAATAAATGTATCTTTAATTAAGCAGATGTGTACAGCATGACTTCAGCAGAGGACTAGTTGGAATTTTCTTAGTTTGATAACCTGGATTCAGTCTCCTTTTAGGAAAGATAAGAGGCAACAATTATTGATTGGCATCATTGGAAACAGTCCAGACAAGGCAGTTTACCCATTCTGATTTTTGAAGATGGTTCAAGTTAGTGTTGAGATTAAAGATTCCATAATAAGTGAAGTGGGCAAGGACCCAATTCCTAAATTACACAGATGCCATCCAGTTTACACCCTTAAAGGAAATGTATTGCTAGGTGTTCACATTTGTGTATAAAGATACTATTGCTGCCCACCACCATCTTTTTAAAATTTCGAAGCACTTTATAAGTTTAACTGTAGTGACAGTTTCTAAAACTGATTTAAAATCTTCAAGTTGCTTTGTTAGGAGCAACAAGTAGCAGGGAAGGAAGGAATTTCAGTGGAAGTTTATTAAATATTGAGACAGAACATAGACTAAGGGGGGGACGGTGGTTCTTGCAGTTCTGCATAGTGGCAAAATAAACATACAAGTATTTTTGCAAAATAAATGTGAGTTCCTAAGATTTCTTCAATTTTAATTTGAAAGATGTGGTAATCCGTGCAGCTACTAAGAGGTTCAAAGACAGTTTGGATCTATAGTTGATTAAAAACAAACAAATAAAGCAACAAAGATTCATCAGGTATTAATGCTGCACTCAGTTCCTACTGGTAGTTTTTCATATACTTGAAGAGTCAAGGTTAACACGTCTGAAGCAACACCAAACTACAAGAGAAGAGATGGTTAAGTGCTAAATTACGTTATCCTTGACGTGCTTCTCTTTGTACACTCTTGGAAATCTTATCTCTCGTGACTTTATCTAATAACTATGTAGGTCAGTGTTTCTCAGTCTTGAGTAACGATGAACTGCTGCAAAAATTTCTTACGTTCCCTCAGTATGCAATGAAGTATTTTTATTATTATTTTACCCAAATGTGCCAATCTAAAAATAGTCACTAACTGCTTAGCCTTATGACTCTTATCTATAAAAAACAAATTGACAAGTTAAACACAGAAGAGCTATATAATCAACAGAATTTAAATTAATTTAGTGGCACGGATGATCTTTTACTGAAAAAAAAATCACCACTCATATCCTGAGCTTGGTTCTGCCAGATAAAAAACTGTGCAGGTTCCTTTGTATTCAATGGGCCTTTCTCACTGTGAGTCACGGGATGACTCAGCTCTTACCACTTTATTCAAACTACTGTGAACCTATCCTTCATACACTTCCTGTGGAATTTTTTTGCCTGTAGTTTGTATAAACACATCATATATGTATTAACTCTGCTTGGATATTTTCTCATTACTTGGCAACAATTAATACACTACTACAGATGGTCAACCTGATAGAAATACAAATGAAAAGATGAGAAATATAATCTTGGGTGATACTTGACATAAGGAAGCCATCCAGATGGCCCCAAATTTTTGTTTGTTACTTTTTAAAGATTGCCATAGATATGAAGACATGAAATCCTCATTAAAAGACATGTAAAAAACCCTCATTAAAAACCAAGGGCATCTGTGGTGGGCACAGCTGTGTCTCCCAGATGCCCGCCCCCCCCAGGAGGAAGTGTGTGGCGCCCTATCAGCAGGCAGCCTCCAGCTCTCAGATCCTCTAGAGTTTGCTCAGCTGCAAAGAGCCGCTTAGCCCAAGGGCTCATCCTTCCCCAGGTGCCACACTCAATGACTAATGGAGGCAGCAGTATTAAAACCCAGTTATTTCCTCAGAACAGGGAGAACTCTGATGGGTCGTCTGTGCACCAGCCACCCAGTGGGGTTGGCTGAGGCTTTGTCAGCCAGCGTGCAGTTATACTTCCCCCTCCTGATCCTGCTTTCTCCTCTCTCTCCTATTAGTCATGTCAAACTCCATCTCAGTGTCTGCTTCCAAAGAAGCCGGGAAACAAGCGTTCCCAAAAATCTCTCTGAGGACCCCCCAGAGGAGTGAGAAGCCCTCTTGATTCTTCTTGCAAATTTCCAGCCTCCAAGTTCAGCTTCTGATTGTATATTCCTGACAGCACTTCAAATTCAACAGGTCCAAATCTGATGCATAACTGATCTCTTAGGCTTTTGCCTGGGAACAATGTGTGTGTGTATTTTCTGTTTTATAAGGGCACTGCTGTTTTATTCCCACAGCATCAAAAGTTGGCAGGTAATTTTGAGTGCTCACACACCTTCCTCTGCACATCCCATCTATTATTCATGCTTCTTCACACCAGGAGGTCTTTGCTCTTTTCTACAGGAATCTACTTCCCTCTAAACAAGGGATGCTACTGAAATTATAATGGAGAATTTCTCTTAGCCCTGGGGATATCTATTCTTTTTAATAGTTTTGGGTTTCCCTTCCCTTCGATGCCACAGACGTTAAATAATATTTTTTCTCCTAAAGGACACATACACAAAATTGCAACCCACAATCACTTGTTTTGGAGCACAATATATTGGCTGAAATATTAAAGAAAAGAGTAATGTTTTGAGGGGATGACAGCAAATGCTAAAGGCTCTACTTTTCCTTCTTCAATTAGAATTAGTGTAGTGCAATCATTAGAAAAAAACATTTATTTTGTGGAAGGTAAAATACATTCAATTCTCTTTTCTTATCTTTTATATTGCACTAAAGAGTAAAGAAAAGCAAGTCTTGATAAATGCCAAAACGATAATTTTATGATATAAATAGAGACTAAAATGTGTAAATATTATTACATGGTGTAGAAGTCTATGAAAACATTTTTTTTTCTTTTTTTCTTTTTTTTTTTATACTCACAGTTCAACAAGTAAAAAACATATTTTTTTAAAGCAGTCAACTCATTGAAAGATACTGATATTTAAAGTTGGAAGTTGTGTTGTCAGTTGAAAATGAGAATCTGAGATATTTGTGAGGGAGAAATTGTCAGGAAAGCAGTAGAACATTTCCTGCCCGTGGGTACAGTCTTGAGGATTTGTGATAGCCATGACGAATCCAAAAACCATCACCACAGCACCCATGGGAATCATGACACAGGACAGAATCTTATCTGTGTGTGTCCTCGGTTCTTCAGACAGTTTCAGATAACATGCTGATGGAATGATAAAAATTAGGGGAGCTGCGCAGAGCACGCCCTGTGTGTTGAAAACAAGAAATAAGATAATATTATTGTATGGAAGCATTCTTCGGATGGCTTTTTAAAACATTTACAAAATGTATTTTTCATTGTACATGTTAAACGTTCGATAAGGTCAGTTGAATCAAACAAAGGAAAAGAAAAATAATTCTAAGACTTAGAAAGAGGTTTTTCCTCTTCCAATGGCATATTTATAAATGAAAACAATAAAATAGTATAATAGTATATCAGACTTAAGAAAAGATAATCAGAAAATAATACAGAAAATAAAGCAAATAGTAAGACCGCCTTCTGGCAAACTCCTGAAATTTCCCATATTTTTGATTACATCATATTTCCTTATACTCATTTAAAATTACTGTATATCCACTATGCCTTTCAAACTTGAGTGGTCTATTTGTCATTTGTGTACAATTGGGAACTTTTGGAAAACTGTATGGGGCATACTGTCTTTCCCCTTTACTTGACCTTGTATGGAAGTAGGGCCTGTCTGTGTGAGAAAGAAAACTATAACCTTAAGGGCACTTAACGTGAAATAGCATTTCTAAATCCTCTTTCAAGTAAAACTAAACACATTAATTACCCTAGGAAACTGACAACAGAGCTAAATGACTATAACTCATTCACCTTCCCCCACAGCTATGGATCAATCCAACATACAGGGGAATGCCAGATGGAAAATAAATGAGTAGTGGAGTTGTCTGTTGTAAAAATACCAAGAGTTATTGACTTCAAAGGAAGACACTTAGCCTTTGAATAGATCTAATTTCTCACTAGAAACATTGCAAATGATAAAAATATTAAAATTTAATGCATTTTAGATAATATATTGTTCTAATTATGTTAAATGTTAATTATATATTAAAAATATAACATATTATTAAAATATATTAAAATTTATGACAAATGTTATTCTCTTAAACCATAAAATGTAAGATTTTAAAAAATTTTATTGTGAATATTTGAGGTTTACATGATGTTATAGGATTCATATAGATAGTAAAATGGTTACTGTGTTGAAGCAAATTAACATATCTGTCATATCACATAGTTACTTTTTTGTAACAAGAACAGCTAAAATGTACTTAACAAAAATCTCAAATACAACACAATTTTATTAATTATAGTCCTCATTTTGTACATTAAGTTTCTAGACTTGTTCATCCTACATATCTGCTACTTTGGATCCTTTGACCTACATCTCCCCATTTCTTCCCTCTGCCCCCTACCCCTGGTAATCACAGTTTTATTCTCTATGTCTGTATATTTGACCTTTTAAAAAAATATATTCCACATATAAGTGAGATCATGCAAAGTTTTTCTTTCTGTGTCAGGCTTATATCCTTAACATAATGTTCTCCAGGTCTATCCATGTTGTGGCAAATGGCAGTATCTCCATTTTTAAGGCTGAATAATAGTATGTTATATGCACACACACACACACACACACACATATATATATATATAAAAAACACATTTTCTTTATCCATTGATCCATCGATGAACCTTTAGGTTTTTCCATATCTTCGCTACTGTGACTAATGCTGGAATGAGCATCCAGATATCTTTATGAGGTGGTGATTTCATCTCCTTTGGGTATATATCCAAAATAGGCATTTCTGGGACATACAGTAGTTCTCATTTTAATTTCTTTAGGACCCTTCATACTGTATTGCATAATGGTTGCACCAATCTATATACCCACCAACAGTGTACTAGGGTTCCCTTTTATCCACACCCTTGTCAGCATCTGTTATCTCTTGTCCTTTTGATCTTAGCCATCCTAAAGCGTGTGAAGTGATATCTCCCAGTGGCTTTAATTCTCCTGATGATTAATGATGTTGAACACCTTTTGATATACCTGGTGATCATTTTCACGTCTTCTTTGGGGGAAATGTCTATTCAAGTCCTTTCCCCATTTTTTAATTGAGTTATTTGTTTTTCTGCTATTGCGTTTAAGAGTTCTTTATAAATTTTGGATACTAACCCCTTATCAGTTAAGTGGTTTGCAAATATTTTTCCCAGTCTGTAGGTTGCCTTTTTATTTTATTGATTGTTTCCTTTGCTCTGCGGAAGCTTTTTAGTTTGATGTAGTCCCATTTATTTATTTTTGCTTTTGTAGTCTGAGCTTTTGGTATGATATCCAAAAAATCATTGCCAGGGCTAATGTCAAAGAGCTTTTTCCCCTATGTTCTCTTCTAGGAGTTTTAAGGTTTCACATCTTACATTTAGGTCTTTTATCCATTTTAAGTTGATTTTTGTGTATGGTGTAAAATAAGGGTCCACTTTCATTCTTTTACATGTGGAAATCCAGTTTGCCCAGCACCATTTATTGAAGAGACTATCCTTTCCTCATTGTGTCCTCTTGGTGCCCTTTTTGAAAATTAGTTGATTATGTATGTTTGGATTCATTTCTGAGCTCTCTATTATGTTCCATTGGCCTATGTTTCTGTTTTTATGCCAGTACCATACTGTTTTCATTACTATAGCTTTGTAATATAATTTTAAATCAGGAAGTGTGATGCTTCCAACTTTGTTTTTCTTTCTCAATGTTGCTTTGGCTGTTTGGGTCTTTGTGGTTCCACATGAATTTTAGGATTGTTTTTTCCATTTCTGTGAAAAATGCCTTTAGAATTTTGATTGGGTTAAAACTGTATATTGCTTTGGGTAGTATGGACATTTTAACAATATTTATTCTTCCAATCCATGTACGCAGGCTATCCTTACCTTTATTTATGTCTTCCATTTATTTGTGTCTTCTTCAATTTCTTTCACCAATGTTTTATAGCTTTGAGTGTATACATCTTTTAACTCCTTGGTTAAAATTATTTCTAAGTATTTTATTTTAATTTTCTTTGATGCTATCATAAATGGGATTGTTTTCTTGATTTCTTTTTCAGCTACGTTGTTATTTGTATATAGAAATGCTACTGATTTTCGTATGTTGATTTTGTATACTTCACGTTTACTGAGTTAATTTATTAGTTTTAACACCTTTTTTACAGAATCTTTGGAGTTTTCTACATATAGGATCATGCCATCTATAAATAGAGATAATTTACTTCTTCCTTTCCAATTTGGATGCCTTTTACTTCTTTTTCTTGTCTGATTGCTCTTGTTACTACTTCCAGTACTATGTTGAATAAAAGTGGTGAGAGTGGGCACCCCTGCCTTGTACTGGATCTTAGTGGAAAAGCCTTTAGTTTTTCCCCATTGATTATGGTATTAACTGTGGGTTTTTCATAAATGGCCTTTGTTATGTTGAGGAATTTTCCCTCTATACCTAAACTGTTAGAGTCTTCATCAAGAAAGGATGCTGAACTTTGTCAAATGTTTTTTCTGCCTCAAGTGAGACAATCGTGTGGTTTTTACCTTTCATTCTGTTAATGTGATATATCACAAATGTTATACTCTTAAATCATAAGATGTAAGTTTTTAAACAGTTGATAACATGTGATAATGGTTTATAATTAACTGCAATTTTTCCATAAAATATGTTTTCCTATATATGAAAAATTATTATTATGTAAATTTATAAGTGTAAATAAAAGTAGAAAGAATAGTATAATGAAACTCTATGCAACAATCACCTATGGTTTAAGAGCTTTTTGACACATTATTTTGGTATATTTTCCCCAGGGAAAATCATAGCAAAATAAATTTAAAGTTGAATGATGTAAAATAATAAACTATACCTTAAAAATAGCTTTAAAACAACTATTTTTAATATCACCAGTTAATAAAATTACTGTGTGTTTTATACTAAGCACCATTTCCATACCAGAAATACTACAACTGTGATTCCAATAATGTAACTATTTTTTATTTTTACAAAAACAAAAAAGTCCAGAGAAATAGAAACTAAGGGTGACACATTATGAAATCAGACTAGCCAGGCAGTATTTAATAATTTGGGAAAGAATAGTAGGGACCACACTACATGGAAAATATTTCCACAGTAAGAGAAATAAGAATGGGAAAATACTAAGAGGTACCAAAAGTGCATTCTCACTTAACATAAATGGACAATATATTTTTGCCATTTGTTGTACCTGAATACAAATGAATATCTACAAAGGTACAAAATAAGTAAAAGGTTAGTTGCCATATGGCTGGAATTAAATGAATTATGGATTCCATAGACTCTATCATGATACTTGGAATTGACAATGCTTTTTAAGTTATGGAAAATACTGTAGAACTCAGTCTGTATTTATAACAAAAAAGTATTACTCTTTGATTTCTTTGAAGTAAGAATTTATGAAAACAACAAAAAAGTAATTCAAATACAAATATATGTATACTCATGTGTGTGGGTGTGTGTGTGTGTAGTCTCATCTCTTTGTAGGAAAAACCTATGAGGCTAATTCATCTGGAACTACAGATTGTGAAGGTGCTATCAGGATGAAAACTGTCCCCAGCTGCTGCTAAGCAGCTGTCATCAGCCAGCCTTTTGGTACTCTTCCAAACCTAACTTGCTAGGCAGTGCAAAGCAATGGGTGTTCTGTTTATGTTATAATTCTTAAGAGTTGAGAAAGTAGCATTTAGAGGGAAAACTATATAGTTCATATTTGTACTAGAAGTCCCGCTGAGTATCTTGTTTAGATACCAGTTACTTTCTCAATATTTGAAAGCTCAGTTTTACTAGAGGTTGTTGCTAAAAGTCAAGATCATCAGCAAAATGATAGAGCAATTCCATCTGATATATTCCCTATAAATTAGTCCAGCTTATTTGATCTATTTAATGTAGACTTGCTTAAGGGTACACTACTGACTTTGGAATAAGTTTTGAAATTGCCTAACAGGATGTAAAACCATAACTGCTTATTAAAAAGACAATAAAATATAGTCTTATTTATAAAGGCAGGAAAGAACTATTCATTGGTAATAGCACTATTGATGCCAGGGCATTTTGCAGGTTGCAGTAGAGAAAGAATAGAGAGTGTAGAAGATTTTTGCTGGCAATACAGATTGGAAAAGTGACTGAATCTCCTACTTAAATAGAAATCTCTCAAATGATGCAAGGAAGCTGACAACTAAATTAGAGAATGCTTGTATATCTTTTAAATTTCTACTTTGTAATCAATTCGGAGTCATGAAATTCATTCCTATACTTTAAAGAGAAACTCTAGCTCAGGAGGTCTTTGGCAGCTTGGATTGTGGCTTGCTCATCCTGATGATTGTATTTCTACATCTGGGCTCTTGCTGGGTGTTTAGCTTGTTTTCTTCCTTCCACTGCAAGTTGCACACAATGCTTGTTGGGTTGGTTATGCTGGCCACAGGTACCAGCTGCTTCATTTCTTTTTTAATACTGCTGCAAATTGAAACCCATAGGGCCCAATTACTGCAGATGCCTCTTTTCTCTAACAGCAACATTAGTGCCAAAATGCTAGATTCTTATTATCAAGAATGGTACTTATATTTATTTTATTTGCTTCTAAAATGAATTCTTTACAATGGAGGGGGCATCTGCTTTGGCAAAATATTTCATTATTGTCTACTGCCATGAAAACAACAAAATAAAAGGAAATTTCTAAATGGAGTTTTTATTTTTATTGAATAACTAACATAACCCCAAATCATTTTATCCTATATTATTTAGTTATACTAAATAATAGCATTCCCCTAACTTTGCAAGATCTGATTCTAATATACATCTCATCTGTGAAGGTCATTGATCTACTTAATGATGATTCAGAAGCCACAATAAAAAAGAACTACTAAAGTACTACAATTTTTATCTGAGGTAAAAGCTATTAACTAAATTCCTAGAGTACTGCATTATTAACTAAGATGAAAGTTATTAACTAAAAATGATTGAGACAAAAAAGTTTGAGTTCCATTTTATTTCATTTCTTGGTATTTATTTTAACCCATTATGAAAGTCTATCCATATGTGTCATGGATTACTCTTAACCTTACTTACAGATAAACTCAATGCATAGATTTTTAGCTTAAAAAATGGATACAGAAAGAAGAATAATTATTTTACATAATTTAAAGCCTTACATTTAGGAAATCTCAGACTAGTATAATGATTAAGAATGTGGGCCATGGGGTCCAAATACCTGTGTTCGAACCTTGATTTTTCTACTTATAACTAGTATGACCTCAGACTATTTATTTAATCACTCTGTGCCTCAGTTTCTTTATCTGTAAAGTTCATAATGCATACCAAGTACTTGGCACAGGGTAAGTACTCAATACTTGTTAGCTCACATTATAATTATGAAGTGGAACACAACATGCTTTAGTTACTTCTAATGTGTTGCATAATCAGCGTGTGTTAGTTATTGACATAAATGATGCTTGATTTGGCTCTATTAAACATAGTAAGTGTCCACACAAAAGGGAGTTGAGTAGAGGCCTCAATATGCTGTTGCGCATACCGAAAGACTTTTATTGATTAGGCAAACACATATTCTCAAGGGGTCTGACAGAGAATAGAGACCCTAGATTTATTAATTCTTACAAAGTGCTTTAAAACTAGTGTAATTGTCTTGGGTTATTAGATCATAACAGACAACTTAGCACTCTTCTTTAATTGTTTTTTCATGCATGTCTAAGTGTAAGGATCTAGAATCATGTTTTAAATTTTTAAAATAGTCCTCCACAGCCAGCTCAGAACCTGACTTTGTAATAGATATTTACAAAGTTTTCTCCTCTGATTATAAGACTAGAATTCTGTCCTAACCACAAAAAGTTTTCAATGTAAGTATAATAGAGAATATTTAAGGTGATTGTGTGCTTACAATTTTGTTGTCCATTTTCATGAAGATTAGCAATTAACTTTATAGAAAGTAATGGTTAAATTTACAAAAAATGTATCATTCCTGAAAAATGAGCAATATGTATGTGCTTGGTTAACTTAAAGGGAATAAAAAATCTGTTAGGCTATCAAGATGTAGTGAATGTTCAGGCAGATGGTGAACATTTTTCTCTCATAAAAAAATCCTACAATACTAAAAACAAACTTGTGGACTCAAATGAGAAATTTTATAAAACAAAAAAACAGGACCAGAAATCATTATGTTGATCATCTCCACAGCATAACTGAAAGTTTACTACTACTGTCAACACCAACAATTTTTTGTAACACTTAATTTCCTGGTACTACATTAAAGAATGTCTCTTATGTCCAGGAATATTTATTTACAGAAATAGGTCCTGAACTGTGGTCCCAAGGAGCAATCACCCATGCAGTAATTTGAGCACTGTGTTCTTAGCTCTGTGCTAGATACTGTGGAGAATGGAGAAGGTGGTGGATACTCTTGCCTTCAGAGAGCTTACAATTTGGGTAAGGCAATCTCATGGACAGCTCAAATGGTATGAGATAATACATAAATCAATTTAGTGCATTCATGTAGCAGTGATCCATTCACACAAATCAAGGTTTAGTACGTGAAATGATTTTGAATGGACCTATTAGCCTTTGGCCTATGCAAAATTGGGAAGAAGGTACAAGTTACCTCTGACATTTGTTCACCTCTCCTGTGAGCTTTCTTTCCATTGTGGGTGGAATAGACAATTCCCCAGTCCTCTGAGGTTTTGGAAAGCTGACTACTTCTTACTTTCCATTTACAAGAAGATTCCCAATAGTATGTCCCTGACTGAATCTCCTACTGCCTTTATCTGGAACTTCAAATCAAAATGGCATCTGGAGGGAATAGTGACTCAGGCACTGACAATAACACCTTTGCCCATGCCTCAATTCTCAGCAAAATGAGTATATGATGATTTGACATCCCACCTGTAAAAGTCTGTCCTCCTTGTAGGGCATAACCAATAAATGCTAAGTGGCGAGCAAGTCTGATTAGAAATTCTGTAAGGATTATATTAATAGAAGGGGAAGATTAATGACTTTGTAGTGGTAGATCCACTTCCATTCCTATCTCACCAAATGGCACCATTATCCCAGTTCCACAAAATAGAACCAAGGAGGTTTTGTTTGTTTGTCTTTTGGTATTTTGACTACCAAGCATAGATCTGAATCAAGGAGTCATTCTGAATGTGTCTCTCTATCCACTTGTCTTCCCAGTTGAATCTGTCACCAAATTGTGTCAATATTTTCTCAAAAATGTCTTCTGGGAGCCCATTCAGTTCCCTCTGTCTTCTTTATCACCTACTTAGTGTTGAACCTTTATGTTTATTTCTGAGAAAGCATAGATCCTTTCTGACTTTCTTCTATCATTATATTTATTTTATTGTGTTGTACATAGCAACTAATAAATACATGATCAATGAATAAATGAGTTAGAAGTTGCACTATACCTTGAACCTTTGTAGATTTGGACAGGAATGAAAGGAAAATAATCATAATAGAAAATAAAAAACAGATAAGACAAAAGATAACAGGAAGAATTGATATGACTTATTCACAGGCCAAAAATAAGATTGACTAGAGCTGAGGGAAGATTTTAGGAAGTAAATGAGAAATAACTTTCTGTAGAAGGCATAGGATCAGATTATAGAGGCAATAGAGTTTTTACTTGCTTGGTTAAAAAAAATGGAAATTTTTAAGGAGGATGCTTATAAATTGAAAGAAGAACTTTTTTGCTTCAACATGATAGTTGAAGCAAAAAAGCCAGGATTAATTTTCAGATGTGATATGATGAAGACTTAGATTTGGGTGGTGGCAGTACAGACTCCAAAATAAAGTTCTGGAGAGAGGAAAAAAATATTTAAAGAAAAAGAAATTGGGCCATAGTAAGTGAACGTGCAATATGGATATAACTCTATTCTTCCTTCCATATTTTTAATGAATCTCACTAGGCATATTGTTAGCCAGCAAAGAAAATTCCAGATTCACTTACTTTATAGTTATTTTTAGTAATATCTATGTATTATAGTAAATAAGATATTCAAAAGTGCTCTAAAGCAGGGTTTCTCAACCTCAGCACTATTGACATTTTGGATCAGATAATTCTTTGTTGCAGGGACCTGTCCTGTGCATTGTGGGATGTTTAGCAGTATCCCTGGCCTCCACCCACTAGATGCCAATAGCACTGCCTACCCAGTTGTGACAACCAAAAATGTCTCCAGACATTGTCAAATGCCCCGTGGGAAAGGAAGAGCAAAACTGCCCCCATTTGAGAACTACTGATTTAAAAATACATAGTCCTATAAAGTACACAGTATCATCATTACAAATATTTACTCTTGTATTACAAGCACATTTTCATTCCACTTAGGAAAGTGACACTTGTGTTAAGAAAAATACATCTTATGTTAAACGCAAACATTATTTTTTAAAGGGAATTTTAGAATGGAGTAAGTCTTTAAATGTACTTACATTGAGTTCTAAAACTATTCCAAGGCAATCAATCAGCAGTGACACAAGGGTAGCTATAGTAATTATAACCACTGTTATAACCACGTGGAAAACTGATGAAAGATTCCCACCAAAAAACACATTGGCGATTACCTGCCAAATAAACAGATTATTTTGAGAGGGACTCAGAATTCATTGAGAGAGTATTTCATAAAAGCATTTAGGACTGTATAAAATACTGCCAATAAGGCAATTAA
The DNA here is from genome assembly GCA_023783475.1 of Daubentonia madagascariensis. Classification (NCBI taxonomy): domain Eukaryota; kingdom Metazoa; phylum Chordata; class Mammalia; order Primates; family Daubentoniidae; genus Daubentonia; species Daubentonia madagascariensis. The sequence goes on along the minus strand of JAKFHU010002088.1, from coordinate 41,934,845 downwards.
TTACATCTCAAGTCACTAGGAATGTTCTCCCTTTTCCAAAGTACTTGCACCTAGACACACATATCAATAACAAGTATTCTTTGTTGAGCCATTAGACAGTGAATTATATTACAGACTCATAGTATGGCATACCAGTGTTTGGATACACATATTTCTCAAGTATAAGAGACCTTGGAAATTTACCTTATTCTTTTTCTTTGAGTCCAACAAGGTTACTATTAAAACAAACTAGACACTATTTAGATTATTTGAATGGCCTTGAAGGAAGTAGTTACCACATTTCCTTTAATAGTGTTGAATGTGTAATATCCTTTACTAATAGAAAATTAATTCTCTATAAAATAAATCCTATTTGTTACAATTTAAATCCATTTTATATTGCCTTTCCTCAACAAATGGAAAAGAGTTCATCACTATTTTCCATTAATACTCAGATCAAGAAATCAATCAACAGTTACCAACTTAATGTGTCCCATACTGTGATGTGGTTTACAAAGATAAAATGTCTAGGAGATGATTCTTATTCTCAGGAATTAATAATTGGAGATATACAACCAATCTAAAAAAACAAATAGAGATCAATTTATGAAAGGATAAAAAAGATCAAAGAGAATTTAGAACTAAAAGGAGCTTTAGGCATCTAGATCTTTCTCCCTTAATCTCCTTCACAGCATTCCTGAAATGTGCTTGACCTACCTTGGTTTGAGGTGGGGCATGAAACATGAGTAGGATTTAGAGCAGAATTATAGGCTGAGGGAACAGTGTGAAAAAGAGCAAAGAGGTAAGAACAGGAATACCTATGGAAGGCAAAGAAGAGGCAGTCTGAATAAGGTGGTGGCCCTGCGCAAAAGGACAGTGAGACACAAATTGGAAATGGCAGGAGAGGGTCAGATGATGGCAGATGGTAAAGAAGCCAGCCCTCCAAGCTTTGCTACCTAGATATGAAACATTCCCCATAGATCAGATACTGCCATGACTCTGCTAATACATTAATGGTGATAATAATGTTTACTGATTACAATTTGTAATGTCTTTCTTTCTGAATATTATCTTATTTAAAATCCATTCTTATAGATGCCTCTATGACATAATTGTGAGAGTGAAAAATCACTTAGTGAGGCAGGCAAGTGTGAGAGATATTTATTAAGGGTAGACAGTCTTTTTGGCACCCTTGTATATGGCTGTCTACTTTACCTATGAATAGAAATGGTCTCCATTATGTTAATGTCAACTGTATATTTGTAAGTGTGTATGTGTGAGTGTGTGTGTGTGTGTGTGTGTAGAAAGAAGAGAAAGAGAAAGAAGTGACTGGGAAAGGTATACACAACATTCTCTGACAAGTATTTCCTACCATGGCAGAGATCTTGATTTTATTCTGTCTTCCTGTCACGGCAGCTAGAAAGGAAACTCAAGTTTCAAGTACTAAAGACAGAAGTTGTGCAGGTGAAGTGACTCAGACTGTCCACAGGCAGTTTACCAGAAACCACATGAGAATGTACCATTTGTTCTTGCTGATCTAAAGACCAGATTTGAACCAAAGTACTGGGCAGAAGCCAAAATAATACCATTTCCTGTACCTAACAGTAGTTAGCATGGGCTCTTAACTTCTGAAATATCTTCATAAAGTGACATTAATTTCAGTCTACTTCTCCCTTATGGTCAAGGTGGAGAGCTGACCTGTGAATTGTACCTTTCTAAGTGAGCAGAAGGGCTAATTGGGAAGGACATACACAGTGCTGAACATTTCCCTCTTCCACTTCCCTGAGCAGTTCCTCATCCCCAGTACTGGCTGAAGGTAAGCAGGGGGCTGCCTCAAGAAGCCTGCCAATTGCTTAGTGTATTTAAAACTCTGTAGACATTTCACTCCACACATTACACCCATTCACACGGTGCACTGTGTAAACAGCCTCTTCGAATAGGTCCTAAGACTAAGCCCTTTTCAGTATGACTCCTGAAAGAACTGCTGTGAAGGAGCAGCATGTTTTACTGCGAACTGGGACAGTGGATTTTTAGCTGACAACATAAGGGATTCCTGACAAGCTAGGTTATCCAACTTTACACCAAAAGAATTAATTCGCTTTCAGCTAATCTTTCTCCACAAATCCAGGTGGTCTATATAACATGATTTAGAGATGACTTTTAAATGAAATGTATTTATATGTAAATAATGTACTATATATTTAAATCATCTGTATTATTTTTGTGTTACATATAAATGTAAATAAATATACTTATGTAAATGTATAAATAAAATATATCTGTAAAACTGAAAGCTTAAGTTGAATTTTGGTTCTCCATGGAATATAAGATACTTTAGTTTTTAAGAAACAACAAAAACAATTAAAATCTGATCTATGGTGTCTTTAATACATGTTGACTTATAAAACATCTTAGCAAAAAGACAATTTTGTAAAACATGTTTTGAATCTTGGTACTTAGTTACTTTGTGAGAATGCTATATTAAAAAGAAAACCCCAACAACTTCAGTTTGGCTGTTACTAAAGGCTCACATTCACTTTGGAATGCAGTTGTATAAATATTTGTGTTTATGGTAATATAAACCAAACTAACAAACTTAATTTTCAAATCCAACTTTTGAAAAATTATCTTATAAACATCTGAATATAAATTCATCTTTAAACTCTGACATTTTATAGTTGAAAAAGAAAATTTTATAAATTATACCACTTGTCATGCACTTGGGAATTTGCCAAATTGAATTATTTATAAATCTTCTTAAATGAAATGTAATAAAGAGATCACCTGGATAAAGTGTGGGAAATGAATTGTACTTACCTCTCTAGTCACAAAGCATTCCATCGGATACGTCAAAAGGACAGTGACGCCATAACAAAACCTTCCAAATGTTACCAGGTCATCACTTCTGCAATAATTTTCAAATAAGTCTCCTAGGAAATAATATAAAGTAAGTTTATTTACTAGATACAGTATATTCAAGACAACTAATAAATGAAATATTACATATTTATTAAGTCATGTGCCGCCTAAGGGACCCCATAGAAGATGGTGGTTGCATAAGATTATTATGCCCATGTCTTCACTGTACATTTTCTATGTTTAGATGTATTTAGATACGCAAATACTTACCATTGTGTTCCAATTGCCTACCTACACTATTAGCACAGTAACATACTGTATAGGCCTGTAGCCTACGAGCAATAGGTTATACCGTGTAGCCTAGATGTATAGTAGGCTATACCACCTAGGTTTGTGTAAGTACACTCTATAATGTTTGCATAAGGATGAAATTGCCTAATGATGCATTTCTCAGAATGTGTCTCAGAAATAGTCATTAAGCAACACATGACTATATATAAGTGAATCTCTATGAACTTCATTTCCTTTAATTAAGAGAGCAAGAGATTACCAGGCTAAATATAAGTTTTTGCATTCAATAATGGTGTAATTACTCATTGACTTTAAATCAGTACGTGTTCCACTTCAAGAAAAATCCATCACTAATAGTTTTTCTCTTATTCTCATTGTTTGTTTTTGGTAGGTTTACCTCAAATTTGTGTCAACTTCTGAAAAATACTTTATCCATTGTCTTCTTACATCAGAATCAACTCCCTAAATTCTTGTGCATTGGCTTTGTAAACTTGCTTCTGGTCTTTGTTTCTGGTGAGTAAGTGACTTCATTATTTTAAAAAAATATCTGTTAAAATAAACAAATTTCCTTTTGAAATGCTATTCTTAGATCAAGAACAATCCTGAAAGGAAGAGTAGACCAGTGCATTCTGGGGAGCTGAATTTCCTGTATATCATGCTATAGGATTTAATCACAAACTTGGGTCCACAGCAAGGAATTCCAAACATACATTGTCTTTCATGTCATCTGAAGAGTCCAAGTGTAAAGGCACTGATTCAAAACTGTGAAAATATGGCTATTTCCCAGAAAGAACATTAAATTTAATTAGTTTCAAACTAAATGATGGACCATATAAACCTTAACAATTCTTATCTAGAGACTATATTTTCTTAGTTATCTATGAAGAAATACAGGGATTTAACTGGGGCAAAGAAGTCATGTCAGCGAAAGACATTTACCAATGCTGAAACAGAGTATTTGGGCCTGTTTATTTCCTGAATATAACATGCTTAAATTTTAAAGTTGTGGTCACCTTTTTAAAACTAAACTAGCTTGGGTGAATCAAAAATTAGATTAAAGTCACCCACTACTATACTGTTTAAAAATAAAAAAAACAAAATTATAATACCTCTGTACTTTTTTCCATTAAAAGGCTAAATACCCTAAGTGACCTGCTTTTTCCCAGGATTTACTTTAAGTGACTTTCTCCTCCCCCCATCAACTAGAACAAATGTGCATTACTTTACAATGTCCCTTTTGGGGAGAAGAAGATTAAACCACAAAGCAAAAGTGGCAGAGACCTGCTTCAAGGTTGATTGAAAAGATTCCAGCACTCTGAGAAAAAAGTACTGAAACTCTCTGTTCACTAACCTCTGCTAAGAAATGGGCCCTACATATTTTCAAAAGTCATTAGGAATGTCAAGAAGAATCCAGAGTTCCCACTGCCTCACAAGCTGAAATTTGTCTACTGAAAGGGATAAGAAAAGAAGCATGCAGTTTGCACAAATAAGACCAGATTTGCCTAAGGAGAAATGTTCTAGAGAAACAATGCCAGCTTATTCCAGCTTAAACCTAAGTGTATTTTAGAGAATTATAGCTAGGGGAAACAACAACAACAACAACATCAAACAACTGTCAGCTTTGTTATATAAAGATTTAATTACATCTGAGTGATTACCACTGATAGAAACACCAGGAAGGTGTGACTAACAAAAAAGATTTATGTCATACAGAAAAGGAATTTAAAAACCAAGGTCCTGTACAGACTGCAGCCCCTGGGCCACTCATTTTGGCAAACTATGTAGCAATAGTGATACATGGTAATGTTGTGAAACACAATTCTTATCAGGACTTCGAAGGTTACTTTGTTACTGCACTCTGATGGCACACTCATGTGGTGTATTTTTGACCACATTGGAATTATATGAATCATTATTTTTTAAGCCATCTCTGTTTCCTGAGAAATATCTGCCTACAATCATAGTGACCTGTAATCTCTGTTCAAAACAAGGTAGCCATTCTCCCAAGAGCACCCCAGTGGCTTCAGAAAACCAAGCTAAGAGGAGCTGGAGGCTAAGGAACAGCTTTTAGTGGGCTATGGTTGACCAAAATGGGGGCAGTAGCAAGTGAATGGAAAAAATACTGGACTTAAGAGTCAGAAGACTCATTTTCGAGTTTGTCACCAGCCACCTAGGGCAAGTTGCTTCATCTCTTTGTGTTTTAATCAGGGGTAAAACTAGTTATTCCACTTCCCTTCAAAGGGTTGTCTGAAGGTCAATGAGATAATAGACCTGCCAGAGCTATGAAATAGATGAATTGCAGCGTCTAGCCTGCTGCTGGACTGTCCCGAATAGCACAGCAGGGAGATGATTGGATGCAAGGGTCAAAGGAAGAAGAGAGGACCACTTAGTTGTTGGGCCTGGGTGAATGCAAGAAAAGAGAAGTAACTTTGGAGGGAGGGAGGGAAAGGGCTGGTTTTATGGGAAAGATGATGTTTTGTGATTAAGGCAAGAATGGGACAATTGAGTAGAAATGTCCTGCAGGCAACAGGCTGGAGATGAAAAGAAAGGTCTGGGTTGGAACTAAAACAATGAAAGTGTTGGGAGAATTTGTTGAGAGAAAAGCAAGCAACATGCCTGAACCAGTTATCTGGGTGGGGTGGGGGATTAGAGAGAGCAAAGAGGGAGAAAAGAAAGAAAAAAGTATTAACAGAGATAAAGATTATAACAATGATAATATAGTAGTGCTTTTTCCTCTAAGGGAGGAAAATTTGAGCAAAGAAAGGAAGTTCACTATTGTTAAGTGATTCAGAGAGATTCAGGAGAATCAGAACCAAGAAGGTGATTAGTTTTGAAGACTGGGAGGCCATTGGTACCTTTGAAAGTGAAGCTGCAGTGGAGCAGGAGGGAGGAAAGCCACAATGCCCGTGCTTGGAAGTGAAAGCATGGAAGGAGAGAGTATGGACTATAGAACTAAGTTTGGCAGTTTCAGAAGGAAAAAATTAGGAAAGAGGGACAGCAGAGAGTCAGCAGGGTAGAGGAGAGAATGGGTGGAAGAGAGTGATCCTTTGAAATAGAACACTGGGCATACTTGTACCAGTAATGAGTAGAACATTGGGTACACTTGTACCAATCCACATGAACACCAAAATACAACATCACTGAATCTCTCATTTTTACCTTGAGTGAAGCCAGTAAATGTCAGGTATCCACATGTAGCAAAGAGCACACAGATAAACATGGAAACCACGATGGATATATGGATGATGCGGGACCACTTAGCTACTGTGGGTTCTTCTAAAGAACTGTAAACTAAGAAGGAGTTATGGTGGCAAATAAATGCTGCAATCCAAAAACAAAACAAAACAAGCATTATTAAAGCAAGCACCAAGGTTTTCTTTTTTAGTTCTGAAAATTCAGAGATGTGTGCTCCTTTAGATGCCAATGAACTGAAGTTTACATATATTAATTTACTAAATATGTCAGAAAATAATTTTTCTAATAGCTCTGGGAATGAGAAAGTTCATTCACCTCAGTCTTATATAGTCTGTTCATGTCACTTTTGATAGAAACCAGGCCAGTTCAAGCTTCTCTCCCATTTTGCATTTTCTAATGGCTCTTCCCATCTTAAGGAAAATCTAAACATCACCATAATTTTCAGTCCATGGCTTCCTTTGCCATCTGGGACATAATAGTTTCAGACATCTGGCCAATTCATAATATAATACTTTGTGTGCAAGGGTTTGAAGAAGTTCCTAACACTTGCTAGACTTCCAAGTTAAGAAATAAGATGACTATAATGAGTTTTCTGCATGAAACAAATTTTAGTGATGAGTGAGAAAAGTTTGAGCCTAATTTTATATTGGCACAAACTAGATCATATGCTACTAATAGGAAGTCTAAAACTTAGGACATCTGCCATGCAGACATAAATATGAAATGCAGCACTTTTTCATGGAACAGATGACTCCATATTGAGAAAGGGCCTCTGAAGCCACGTACTCACCAAAAGACATAACCCCAACAGCCTGAATGGCATTGGGCTTTGCAAATACCCAGGCATCTTCTGTTTTTGGTCTGGAAGAGAAATCAGTTAAATTGATAAATTATTAAACAAATTCAAGCATATCAGAGAAAAAGAAATGGTGTCACAAATATAAATTGAGTCTCTTTAAGCCAGAAATTAAAAAGGAACCCCCATTAACCTTATTTAGTCATGAATAAGTTTCCCAGGGACATCAGGGCTATCTCTTAACCCCAGTCCTCTAAATGCATTCCAAATAGTCAGGTAGATTTAACCTTTACAAACTTAAAACACCCATTGATTAATAATTTTGTGAATTTATTTTCTCATCAATTTGAGAACAAGCATTTATTATGCACTCACCAGTTGAGATAGTCATTGAGGGAGATACAAAAATTAATAACACCCAATTCCTGCCCTGTTTTTTCCTCTTACTTATTTTTCCAGGCTCAGCCTACGCTGGGGAAATTTAGTCAGCATGACAATTTATTGAGAGAGGTGGACATGAACTAATACTAATTGAGGATGTACTGATTATGTTCTGGGAACTCTGCTATGTTATCTCAATTAATTTTCCCAACATTTAAGTATTATTATCATCATTTAACACATGAGGAAAGTCAAGCTCTGGGTGGTGATATAACTTGCTTCCACAGATAATAAATGAAGAAGTTGAAATTTATCTTCTTGGTCTGTTTATTCCGATATCAGTTCTATGCTGAACCATCTGTCAATGGCCTCAAATTCCCACCAGTCGATACACTTCTTAAAGGAGTTTTGGAAATATATGCACTTTAAATAGCTTGAAGCAGCCTATTACCTAGTGGAATTAAAATATTTGGTATCGGCAGGGATTGGTCTACCTGGTTAACACACCCTGAGTAATGATGAAGAGAACAGGCTCCAAGGTCAGATAGCCTGTGTTGTTCTTCTGGCCTCTTCCACTTATTAGCTGTGTGATCTAAGGCAAATAACTGAACCTCTCTGGGCTTCAATTTCTACATCTATAAAATGGGGATAATAGTCGTATCTAGTTTATTGAGTTATTGTGTAGATTAAATGAGATAAAATATATAAAACTTCTGGAAGAGAATTTATCCCATAGTACATGCTCAATAAATGGACATTAGTTTTATCACCATTGCGTATTAATGTTGTTATTATCTACTGTTATTTAGTAAAAGGTAGCAAAAAGTCTAAAAGTATGGCCAACTTCCCTGGAAAGGCAAAGCTTGAGTGAGACGGAAAAGAATGTACGAAGAAGGGAACAAGGGAAGAGTCCAAGAAAGAGCATGAGGGCACCGCACGGGGTGTTTTAAATAAAAAAGAGGAATTCCAAAGATTAAAACCCACCTATTTCATACGTTTCTTATTCATTCTCTAAGTAAAGAAGACACACACACAAAATCCTGTTTGTTTTGCCAAAGTTTGTGGGGTTTATGCATTATATTATCTTTCCTTCCATATACGAAATGAGCAGTTATTTACACCAAGAACTTTACAGAAAGCCCAGCCTGCAAGGGAGGCCACGAATCGTTTCACGACTTGCTCCAGTTCCCGGTTTTTGGAATGGGAGCTGCTGCCACCTGCTGCCTCCACGGTACTCTAATTGCAGTCAACATTAAAAGACAGCAGCATACCTGTTAGATTTCAGTGTTAGTGTGGAAAAATACATACTTTGCACATGATCCTTAGAAAATGATTTAGATCAAGCAGCACTAACAGTTGTAGAAACGTGAAGATTCTCTAACTTTGTAATACGTTTTAAATGATATGCTTTCCCTGTTAGGGTTTTTGCATGTGAAAAATATTCACTTCCCCCGTTCACTACAGATTGTGATGGTGGCCTCATTTTTAAATCTTATATTAGTAATGAAAATGTAGGAGTTTGAGTTTCATTTTTTTCCTTCCATGTAAGTTTTATTTCCCCCCTGGTCCATATGGTTCCCGGAGTATGTTACTGGAGTGTGAAACAATACCTAGAGATAATTTTGGATTTTCTCTGTTCATCTTAATGATGATGATTTTATGAGATGGAAAGTGCCAAAAAAAGATGTTACAGATAGGAAAATGCATATGTCCAAGTCTAAGGAAAGAGAAGGAAACAGATACTGAGTATGGCTTTCCAATCACTTATAAAATAGCCTAGGATTGAGTTCCAGAAACAACCAGTTGCACAGGAATAAGAGAAAGAAAGTTCTTTGGTATATTTTATGAGATTGCTGAAACCTTGATACCAAACCTGGATGAAAAACTGAAGCTATAGACTTTCTGACTTTAAACTATAAATGCTGAAATATAAATGAAATATTACCAAATGCTGTCAAGCGATTTATAAGATTAAAAATCATGACTAAGAAGGTTTTTCCAATAAATGTAAGGACAGTTTAATAACAAAAATATGAATAAATATTAATGTAATCAATATCTGTAACAGATATAACATAATGCCTATGTTATATCTGTTATATTAATAGATATTAATGTAATTTACCACATTAACAGATTAATGGAGAAAAAAGGCTAATGACGATTTCAAAATATATAGAAAAGCATACAGTTCAGTATTTATTTTGATAAACATGCTAAGCAAACAAATAATAAAATAGAACTTCCTTAACCTGATAAGGAATGTCTACAAAAACCTAAAGCAAATGAGATATTTAAAAGTGAAAGTTAGAAATATCACAATTAAAGGATGAAACCAGATAAGATGTTCAATATCACTGTTTCCAGAATATATTATTGAAATTCTTAGCTAATTCAATAAAATAAGTAATGATGTGTGTAATCATTGGAAAGGGGTAAATTATTTGTACACAATATAATTATGTACATAGAAAATCCAGAGAAACCTACTGACAAGCTATTGGAATTAATAAGAGTATTCAGCAAGATTACTGAATACAAGTTCAATACACAAAAAAATCAATTGGGTTGAGGTACACAAATAACAACCAATTAAAATGTTTTTTTAAATAGCAGTGACAACAAAAACACTAAATATTTTAAAAGCTGTGTAAGATCTTAATGTCACGTTATACTTTTATTGAAAGACACAAATAAATGGAGAAATATACCATATCCATATACATGAATGGGAAGACTCAATATCATGTAGACATCAATTCTCTCCAAATTAATATCTACATTCAAAGAATAAAATACAATATTGAAGGAGGAAAGAATTTTAAAAACTCAAATAAACAAAACCATAAAGTTAAATATTACAATAGATAAACAGTAAAAACAATGGAAGGTAAATATAAACATCTGTATATTAAAATAATCCATATACAAAGTTAAAAATATAAAGATAAACTAAAAACTAAGAGATTGAAATAGGTCATGCATATACAGTTGCCCCTTGGTATGTGGGGAAGATTTGTTCCAGGATGCCCACTGGATACCAAAATCCATGGATGTTCAAGTCTCTGATATAAAATGGTATAATATTTGCATGTAACCTAAGTACATCCTCCCATATACTTTAAATTATCTCTAGATTACTTACAATACCTAATACAATGCAAATGCTTTGTAAATAGTTGTTATACTGTAATGTTTTTTATTTATATTATTTTTTATTTTGAATATTTTTGATCCATAGTCGATTGCATCCATGGATGCAGACCCTGTGGGTATGGAGGGCTAACTGTAATCAAGAAAGGGTATCCAGTGTATATAGTAGTCCACCTTTGTCAACAGGGGATATCTACAATAGATGCCTAAACCGTGGATAGCACCAAACCTGATTGCTGTCAGTTGAAACACGTTTCTTTTCATGTCTTCTACCCACAAATTTAGTGCCTTTTCCAACTTATCTAAGCACTTATCACACACTGTGGCCGTAACTTTTGCAGTTGGAGGTGCGACAGCAAAACTAGCTCAAATTTCCTTTTCCTTCTTTATAATTTCATGGACAGAATGAGTGGACACTCTAGACAAAGGGATGATTCACATCGCCAGGGGTGGGATGGGTTGAGATGGGCAAAGGTTTCATCATGCTACTCAGAGCAGCATACAACTTACAACTATGGATTCTTAATTTCTGGAATTTTCTACTTAATATTTTTGGACTGTGGTTGATTGTGGGTAAATATAACCTCAGAAAATGAAACTGCAGATGAGAGGGGACTACTGTATTAAACAGTCTTGCAAATCAATAAGAAAAATATAATCCAGTGAGCATTGGACAACAGTCAATTGATAGAAAAGTAAATGAGAATGGCTAATAAATATGCAACAGTTGCTCACCCTCTTTAATAATTAGAGAAATTAAAAAGAAATCCACACAATGGGTACTTCACACCTAATTTAACAACACCCATGTTGATAAATTGCTGGGAAAGAACAGCTTGAAATCATTATCAAAGGAAGTATAAATTGTAAAACACTTTGGAGAAGAATTTGGCAATAGCCAGTAAAGCTGAAGGTCATCAAAGCTTATAAGTAAACAATTATATTTCCAGTTATATATCCTAGGCTAAAGAAGTGCACGTGTGCACAAGGAGAAATGTGTAATGTTCACTGCCGCATTGTTTATGTTAGCCAAACATTGGAAACACCCTCAATGTCCAGCAAAGAATGGATAGATAAATCATTAAGTAAAATGTGACACAATCATAAAACTGTGTGCTATAGAGCAATTAAATGTTAAATGTTAAATGTATCAAAATGGAAATATGTGGAATAAAATAGTGAGGAAAAAATAGCAAGTTATAGAAGGGAATGTAACCTTTTTTTGCCATAGTGGCTATTTATATATATATAACAAACATATTGATCAATATTACATATTGTTGTCAATACATAAATGCATAGGAAAAGTATAAAAGCATGAAAAGGAATGACTCAAACCAATTTAAGCATAATAGTTACCTCTGAGGAAAGAGAAGTGAATCAACTTTTAAATATGATAGTCTATTGCTGGTCAAGATTGGAAGCAAACATAAACAATTATTTCAAAAATATCTAGTCCAATTTCCTGCTTCCTGAACTTTATATAATATTACAATATTTTCTGCATAAAGCCTCTCTAAATCTGAACCTAATTTTTAACTTTGAATTTCCATAAGTATTCTATAAATGAAACTAGATTCTTCTTGTTTTCCAGTCACTTATTCAATTCATACATCTTTCAACAAATATTTGTTTACCACTATGTGAAAATCACTGTAAAAATCACTGGGGATATCACAGAGAAAAAGACAAAAAAAAAAAAGATGTCAACTATTTTACTGTACATTCGATATCATAATCTAGAATAGCCCTATACAACAGTACTTTCTGTGATGACAGAAATGTTCTATATTTGTGCTGTCTAATTTGGTACCTACTAGCTGCATGTAGCTATTGAGAATTTGAAATTATGCCTAGTATGACTGATAAATTAATTTTTTTTTTTTAGACAGGATCTCACTCTGTTGCCTGGACAAGAGTGCAGTGGCATGATCATAGCTCACTGCAACCTCAAACTCCTGGGCTCAAGCGATCCTCCTGCCTCAGTCCCCTGAGTATCTGGGACTACAGGCATGTGCCACTACACTGGATAATTTTTGTACTTTTTGTAGAGACAGGGTCTCACTATTGCCCAGGCTGGTCTCAAACTCCTGGCCTCAAATGATCCTCCTGCCTCAGCCTCCCAAAGTGCTGGGATTACAGGCATGAGCCACAATACATGGCCTCAGGAATTAATTTTTAATTTTATTTAATTTTATCTAATTTAAATTTAAATAGCCACAAGCGGTTAGTAGCTGCTGTATTAGACAACACAGATATAAAAGGAGACAGGTAGGTAATTTTAGTTTCAGGAAACCCAATAATCTTCTAATGGCCTAAAGGAGTTAAAAACAATTACCTAAAGATGTTAAAATTTTTTCTGTAGTGTAGTTTATGCCCTAAGTTTCAGTGTAGTATTTACCATTTGAACTTTCTGAGTGGCAAATAGAAGAATGGAAGAGTTGGCTATAGTGGTAAACAAGTATACTTTGTTAACTTGTAAACATGGATATTTGAGAATTTGCCAAAAAAAAAAAAGCAAAAAAACAACAAACTGGTGGGAGAAACAAATTAAAATTGTCACTATGAATAGAGACATATGGAAAAAGACATAGTACATGGTGGTTGTATTTAAATACTATAAAATAGGAATCAAATAAATAAAATTAAATTTTTATTATAAACTGATTAAATCATGGGATAAATGCTTTACTTTTTATTTTAAAAAGTCACAATAAGTCATCTGTTAACAAGGAATTCTTTCCAATAATTATTCAAATTCAAATATATATATTAACATACAACTTTACAGGACTACTCTACAAGGCTATTTTTTTTGTAGAAAGTATGGTGAGTTTTCTTCAGAAGAAATCTGAAAATTAGAAACACTATCCAGTTTATTTTTGTTTTAGTTTCTGTTTATTTCTGTTGAAGTTTATTTCCCTGAAGAACTGAAACCAACTGTATTTAATGTTCGTGTATGTGTCTAGAGTGTGTAATGGGAGCCAACAGTTCTGAAATTAGCCCACTGGAGTCAATATCATCTCTCAAGTGTTAATGTTACCTGCTGGTAAATGGAACAGATCTTTATCCCCATTTGGCTTCCACCTCCTTTTTTCATTTAATGTGTTTATCTGCTGGCTAAAACCCAAACAGTGGTTAATATCATCAATGAAAGACAATTGAACAATGAGGAACTTAATTTTCATTGTGAAGGACAATTTTTCTCATGACTGAGAAACACCATGGCTGTGGTCACCAACCCCTGGGCTGTAGACTGGTACTGGTCCACAGCCTGTTAGGGACCAGGCTGCAGAGCTGTGCTCCCCCCACTCCCCATCAGTGGAAAAGTTATCTTCCATGAAACTTAGGAAGGGGGAGTTGCACAGAAGGAGGTGAGTGGTGGGTGAGCAAATGAAGCTTCATCTGTATCTACAGCCACTCCCCATTGCTCACATCACCACCTGAGCTACGCCTCCCCCACCCACCCAACCCAACCCCATCTGTGAAAAATTGGCTTCCATGAAATTGTGCCAAAAAGGTTGGGAACTGCTGCTATATGGAATACAGCATGCTATAAGGAAGAAAAATATGGGCTTTGGGGTCAGAAGGACTTGGATTTAAATCATAATTTAATTATTTACTAGCAGTGTGACTTTGAGCAGATTACTTAGTGATACAAGTCTCAGATTTCTCTTCTATAGAACAGAGACAATATTTATAATTCTATTTTACACATCTGACATAAGGGTTAAAAGAGAAAATGAATAAAATGGTGTGATACATAGTGGACAATTAATGTTAGACCCCTTTCCTTCTTCCTCCCTTTCCTTATGTTATCATTAAAGTAACAATACTTTTTTGTGTGTCATTACAACTCACACTGTTAAGAAGACCACAGGGCTGGGGAAAGAGAAAGGATTTCAAAGACCTACATCCTCACTCATCAAAGACAGGCAGGGAATCTGCCTACTCACATAGGTTACCATTGCTATAGCCTACAAAAAACTAGTAACTGAGAAAACCACCACACCAAGGATATCTATAACCAATATATCCATCCAGAACCTAGATCACCATCAAAACACCCACAAGCAAAACCAAAGGATCTCACCCAACATATGCTGCAAACACACCTGCACGAGTGAAGTGAGGGGGAAAAGCCCTAACTAAACAAAAGAAAATCCAAAAATAAGAACTAACAGCTGTTCCAGATGAGAAGGAATCAGTGAAAGAACTCCAGAAGTATGAAGAATCAGAGCAAAAAGGTCATCCCCAAAAGGGAACACTAGCTCTCTAGCAATGGAAACCAGCCAAAATCAGAATATTGAAATGACAGATAAAGAATTCCAAATATGGATTATAAGTAAGCTCAATGAAATACAAGAGAAAATTAACCAACACAAAGAAACCACAAAACAATTTCAGGAAATGAATGAAAAATTCACTAAAGAAATCAAATTATTAAAAAAAATCAAATAGAACTTTTGGAAATGAAAAAGTCCTTCAAGTAAATACAAAACACAGTGGAAAGTCTTTAGACTAGACCAGTCAGAAGAAAGAATCTCAGAGCTTGAAGACAACACCTTTGAATTAAACAAGTCAGTCAAAGATAAAGAACAGAGAATTAAGAGGAAGGAACAAAGCCTACAAAAATATGAGATTATGTAAAAAGGCCAAACAGAAGAATTATAGACATCCTTGAGGGTGAAGAAGAAAACACACAAGGGTTGGAAAACCTATTTGAGGGAATGATTGAGGAAAACTTCCCTGGTCTTGCTAGAATTTAGATATCCTGGTACAAAAAGCTCAAGGAATACCTGGGAGATTCATTGCAAAGAGGCAATCACCGGGACACATAGTCATCAGACTAGCCAAAGTTAACATGAAGGATGAACTCCTGTGAGCCATAAGGTGAAAACATCAGGTAACTTATAAAGGAAAACCCATCTGGCTAACTGCAGACTTCTCAGCTGAGATCTTACAAGCCAGAAGGGATTGGGGCCTATCTTGAGTCTTCTTGAACAGAACTACTGCCAGTTTAGAATTTTAGATCCTGCAAAACTAAATTTCATATATGAAGGAGAAATAATGACTTCTCCAGACAAGCAAACACTGAGGGACTTTGTCAAGACCAGACCTGCCCTGCAGAAATACTCAGATCTGCATTATACATAGATCAGCACAATAGAAACCTACCAGTGTAAAATCACACAAAAGCTAAAGTTCAGAGCCCAAATAAAATAACAGCTCAAGAGTTTGTACCCAACAGGATGAACAGAAATGCATTCCACTTACCAATTCTTTCAGTAAATATGAATGGCTTGAATTTGCCACTCTAGAGGCAAAGCCTGACTGAATGGATAAAAAAATAAAAGCCAAGTATTTACTGTCTCCAGGAAACACATTTCACCCAGTAGGACTCATTCAGACTCAAGGTGAAGGGATGGAAAAAAAATCTTCCATGCAAATGGAAATCAAAAGAAAGCAGGTATAGCCATTCTTATATCAGATAACATAGACTTCAAATCAACAATAGTAAAGAAAGACAAAGACAGTCATTATATAATGGTAAAGGGAACAATTCATCAAGAAGACATACAATCCTAAATATTTATGCACTCAACACAGGTGAGTCCAGATTCATACAGCAAACCCTACTAAATCAAAACAAAGTGATAAACAGCAACATTGTAATTGCTGGGACTTCAACACCTGCCTGACAGAACTGGGAGAAAATAAAGTAGAACATAAATAAAGAAACACTGGACTTAAATGGTACTCTAGAGCAAATGGGCCTAACAGACATTTACAGAACATTCTACCCAAAAACTACTGAATATACGTTCCTCTCATCAGCACTTGGAACATTCTCTAAGACTGATCACATCTTAGGCCATAGAACATGTCTCAACAAATTAAAAAAAATGGAAATCATACCATGTATCTTCTCAGACCATAGTGGAATAAAATTAGAAATCAACTCCAACAGAAACACTCAATTCTACACAAAGTCATGGAAATTAAACAACTTACTGCTGAACAATTATTCAGTCAGGGAGGAAATTAAGGTGGAAATCAAAAGATTCCTTGAAATAAATGACAAAAGGGACACAAGTTATCATTGTCTGTGGGATTCAGCAAAAGCAGTCCTAATGGGAAAATTCATAGCTTTAAATGCCTACATCAAAAAAACAGAAAGGTCACAAATCAACAATCTAATGAATCATTTCAAGAAACTAGAAAAGGAAGAGCAAACCAATCCCAAACCCAGCAGAAGAAAATAAATAACTAAGGTCAGAGCAGAACAAAATGAAATTGAAAAGAAAAAAATAATACAGAAGATTAATGAAACAAGGAGTTGGTTTTTTGAAAAGACAAACAAAATCGATAGACCTCTTGCTAGATTAACCAGAAATAGGAAAGAAAGGATCCAAATAAGCTCAATCAGAAATGAAAAAGGAGATATTAAACTGATACTGCAAAACTACAAAATATGATCTGTGAGTACTATAAAAATCTCTATGCACATAAACTCGAAAACATTGAGGAAATGGACAAATTCCTGTAAACACACAACCTCCCAAGGCTCAATCAGGAAGAAATAGAACTCCTGAACAGACCAATTACAAGCAATGAAATTGAAGCAGCAATAAAAAATCTTCCAACAAAAAAAAGTCCCAGACCAGATGGTTTCACAACCAAATTTTATGAGACATACAAAGAAGAATTGGTACCCATACTGCAGAAATTATTTCATGACAACAAGAAGGAAGGAATCCTCCCCAACTCCTTCTATGGAGCCAATATCACCTTGACACCAAATCCAGGAAATGACACAACAAAAAAAGATAACTATAGATCAATATCCCTTATGAACATAGATGCAAAAATCCTCAATAAAATTCTAGAAAACTGAATTCAGCAGCACATCAAAAAAATAATCCACCACGACCAAGTGGGCCTCACCCGAGGGATGCAAGGATGGTTCAACATGTGTAAATCCATAAATGTGATTCACCACATAAACAGAAGCAAAAACAAAGATCATATGGTCATCTCAATAGATGCAGAAAAAGTATTTGACAAAATTCAGCACCATGAAAACATTCAGCACCATAAAAACTCTTAACAAAATAGGCATAGATGGAACATACCTCAAAATTATAAATGCCATATTTGACAAACCCACAGCCAACATCATACGGAATGGAGAAAAGTTGAAAGCATTCCCACACCAGAACTGGAATAAGAAAAGGATACCCACTGTTACCACTTCTATTCAACATAGTGCTGGAAGTCCTAGCCAGAGCAATCAGGCAAGAGAAGGAAATTAAGGGTATCCAAATGGAGAAAGAGGATGTCAAACTATTGCTCTTTGCTGATGATATGATCCTATATCTAGAAA
Source organism: Daubentonia madagascariensis (assembly GCA_023783475.1). Lineage (NCBI taxonomy): Eukaryota > Metazoa > Chordata > Mammalia > Primates > Daubentoniidae > Daubentonia > Daubentonia madagascariensis. The sequence continues at coordinate 41,916,804 of JAKFHU010002088.1, read as the reverse complement.
ACCCCAAATAGTCCACCAAGAGACTCCTGGAATTGATAAATAAATTCAGCAAAGTCTCAGGCTGCAAAATCAATGTACACAAATCAGTAGCATTCCTATACATCAATGACAGTCAAGCTGAAAATCAAATCAAAGACTCAATACCTTTCACAATAGCTACAAAGAAAACAAAATACCTAGGAATATGTTTAACCGAGGAGGTGAAAGATCTCTATAAGGAGAACTATGAATCACTGAGGAAGGAAATTACAGATGATGTAAACATATGGAAAAACATATCATGCTCATGGATTGGCAGAATCAACATTGTTAAAATGTCTTTACTACCCAAAGTGATTTACAGATTCAATGTAATCCCAACCAAAATACCAACATATATTTTTTGCAGATCTAGAAAAAATAATTCTATGCTTTATTTGGAACCAGAAAAGAGCCCGAATAGCCAAAGCAACCTTAAGCAAAAGGAACAAATCTCGAGGCATCACTTTGGCAGATTTTAAGCTATACTACAAGGCTATAGTAACCAAAACAGTATGGTACTGGCATAAAAATAGAGACATAGACCAGTGGAACAGAACAGAGAACCCAGATGTAAAACCATCTGCATATTGCCATCTGATTTTTGACAAAGTAGACAGCAATATACACCAGGGAAAAGAATCCCTATTCAATAAATGGTGCTGGGAAAAATGGATAGCCACATGTGGAAGGTTGAAACAGGATCCATATCTCTTACCACTCACAAAAATTAATTCAAGATGGATAACAGACTTAAATCTAAGACATGAAACCATAAGAATTCTAGAAGAAAATGTTGGAAGAACTCTTCTAGATATCAGCCTAGACAAGGAATTTATGAAGAAGACCCTAAGGGCAATCACAGCAACAACAAAAATAAATAAATGAGACTTGATTAAATTAAAAAGCTTTTGCACAGCCAAGGAAACAATCAACAGAGCAAATAGACAACCTACAGAATGGGAGAAAATATCCACATGGTATATATCCCATAAAGGGCTAATAACCAGAATCTACAAAGAACTCAAGCAAATCAGCAAGAAAACATCAAACAACCCCATTAAAAAGTGGGCAAAAGACATGAACAGAAGCTTTTCAAAAGAAGACAGAATAATGGCCAATATACTTATGAAAAAATGCCTAATGTCACTAATTGTCAGAGAAATGCAAATCAAAACCACAATGAGATATCACCTAACCCCAGTGAGAATGGTTTCTATCAAAAAGCCCCAAAACAACAGAAGCTGGCATGGATGTGGAGAGAAAGAAACACTTATACACTGTTGGTGGAACTGCAAACTAATGCAATGACCATGGAAAACAGTATGGAGATTCCTCAAAAAACTAAAAGTAGACCTACCATGTGATCCAGCGATCCCACTACTGGGTATTTACCCAAAGGAAAAAAAGTCATTTTTTCAAAAAGACACTTGCACTAGAATGTTTACTGCAGCACAATTCACACTTGCAAAGATGTGGAATCAATTCATGAGTGGATTAATAAAATGTGGTATATGTATACCATGGAGTACTACTGTGCCATAAAAATGAATCAATACCTTTTGCAACAATCTGGATGCAACTGGAGACCATCATCCTAAGTGAAGTATCACAAGAATGGACAAACAAACACCACATGTACTCACTATTAAATTGGATCTAACTCATCAACATTCATGTGCACAGATGGAAGTAAAACTCAACAGAAATCATGCAGGTGGGAGAGGAAAGTGGGGGATGGGCGAAATACCTAATAGGTACAATGTACACTATTGTGATGGGCACACTTATAACTTTGACTCAAGCAGTACAAAAGCAATCCATGTAATGAAAACATTTGTACCCCCATAATATTCTAAAATTTAAAAAAATGAAAAAAAAATCAGTTGTGTTTCTATACACTAATAATGAACAATCTGAGGAGGAAATTAAGAAAGCAATTACATTTACAACAGGATAAAATACTTAGAAACTAATGTAACCAAGGAAGTGAAAGATTTGTACAATGAAAACTACAAAACATCACTGAAAGAAATTAAAGACATAAATAAATGGAAACACATACCATCATCATGGATTGGAAGACTTAATATTATTAAGATGTCAATACTACCCCAAGTGATTTACAGATTCAATACAATCCCTCAAAATCCTAAGGACATTTTTTTTTTGCAGAAATAGAAAAACTCATCCTGAAATTCGTATGGAATCTCAAGCAACCCTGACTACCCAAAACAATCCTGAAAAAGAAGAACAAATCTGGAGGACTCATACTGCCTGCTTTGAAAACATACTATAAAGCTATGTCAAAATAATTTGGTACTGGCATGAAGACAGACATATATACCAGTAAAATGGAGTAGAGGGCTGAGAAATAAAACCTTGAATATATGGTCAAATGATTTTTGATGAGGCTGCAAAGATTACTCAACTGGGAAAGGACAGTCTTTTCAACAAATGGTGCTGGAAAAGTGTATTCATGCAAAAGAATGAAGTTGGACCCTTACCTATTACTTTATGAAAAAGTTAATTCATCATGGATCAAAGACCTAGACATAAGAAGTAAAACTATAAAACTGTTAGAAGAAAACATAGGGCAAAATCTTTGCACCCTATTGGATTTGGTAATCATTTCTTGGATATGTCACCAAAGGCACAGTCTACAAAAGAAAAAATAGACAAATTGGACTTCATGAAAACTAAATATTTTTGTGCATCAGGAGATGCTATCAACAAAATAAAAAAGCAACCCACAGAATGGTAGAAAATACTTGCAAACCATATATCTTATAAGGGATTAATATCCAGTATGTACAGTGAACTCCTAAAACTCAAAAAGAACAAAAAACCTTAATTAAAAAGAAATTAAATAATGGGGAAAGGAGTTGAATAGACATTTCTCCAGCGAAGATGTACAAATGACCAAAAATGACATGAAAAGATTCTTAACATCATTAATCATTAAGGAAGTGCAAATCAAAACTTCAATGTCATACCACTTCACATTCATTAGGTTGGCTATTATCAAAAACAAACAAAAACCCAGAAAATAACAAGTGTTGCTGAAATGTGAGGTAATTAGAACCCTTGTGCACTGTTGGTGGGAATGTAAAATGGTACAGCAGCTGTGGAAAACATTATGGAAGTTCCTCAAAAATTAAAAATAGAATTAGCATATGATCAGCAATTCCACTTCTAACTATACACCCAAAAGAATTGAAAGTAGGGTTTCAAAGAGATATTTGTACACCCATATTCATAGCAGCATTATTCAAAACAGCTAAAATGTGGAGGCAACCTAAGTGTCCATTGACAAACGAATGGGTAAGCAAAATGCGGTATATACTATATACATACAACAGAATATTATTCAGCCTTAAAAACAAAGGAATTCTGACACATGCTACAGCATGGATCAACCTTGAGGAGATTATGTCAAGCAAAATACACTAGTGACAAAAAGGCAAATACTGTAAGATTTCAGTCTTATGAGGTACTTAGATTAGTCAAAATCATAGAGGCAAAAAGTAGAATGGTGGTTGCCAGGGGCTGGGGGAAGGGGAAAATGGACAGTTATTGTTTAATGGGTATAGAGTTTTTGTTTTACAATATGAAAAGTGTTCTGGAGATATATGGTGGTATTGGTTGCATGACATTATGAATGTATTTAATACCACTGAACTGTACACTTAAAAATAATTAATCTGATAAATTTTATGGTATGTGTATTTTACCACCATAAAAAATGGAAAAAAATGAATGAATGGTTAATCTTGATAACAGACATACATGCAAACAAATGGGCAGCCATTTGGTTGATAATGATGAAAAAGAAGAAATGGTTCATTTCTGCTTTGTGTATTCACAGTAACTATTAAGTATTTTATCCCATACATCAATTTTCTACAAAACTGGGTCTGCCAAATTGGTGCAACTTCCAGTGCATAAAACCATTGTAAGCAATCTGAGAGTATTTGGAGCTGCTCAATTCTCTCCAACGTTTATATTTTGGCTCAGCCATCCTTCTCCCCAGCTAAGCTGTAACTCTGTGTTGATATGACAAACGTTACTACAGTGGTGTGAGGACTACCAATGGAAGATAATTAAAGATAATTAAATAAAAGAGGGCTGTCATTAAACCTTAAGATACTTGACATCCAAAATGGATAGAGAGGCAAATTGTCTGATTATTTAATTACTTGGATAACACCTTAGACCCATTATTTGAAAGAAGAGAAATATAAAATTAACCTTTTACATTTTTAAAGCTCCTATCTATATACACGCATACACAAGTTAAGGGTTATTCTTATAATTTGTTTGTTATATAAATTTCCAATTATAGAAGGGGTTTTATTCTGTTAGTAGTACAAAGATAAAATTTCATCCTTTTGTACTTAACCATAGGGAAAAATTATATTTATATTGTATCATTGACATAGACGAAACGTTAAGTATAGTGACATTTAAGTTCATTTCTTGAACACCTAGTACTATCTTCTTATAGAGAGCCAGAGGCTACCTATTTGATCAGGAAACTTAAGTTTCACTTTCAGGAATTATTTAGAGGTCTGCATTTTGTTTTCATAAGGGGAAGTGGCCTCACACATATTATAAAATCTTGAAAGGTGTGTGTATGTGTTCAATATTCTTTAGAAGCAATGAAAAATTAATTTCCCATGGTTTTTACCGAATAAAACTTTTACTGAATGCATAAATAGGCACAAGTAATCAATTCCCAATTTAGGGTGCTAAATAAAGAAATAACCAGCAAAACAAGATAAAATCTTATTTTAGTCATTGCCTTTCACAGATATCTCCTCACAAAGCTTTCAGTTAGGGGCTAATACAGATGGTACTTGCTGTTCCTTTTCTTATCTAATCTCTTGATCAATTATAAAGTAACAGTGGCTATAAACTAAGAGGCAGAGATGGAAACTAGATAATCCAGTAACTGGATACATTTTTAGAGAGAATTATCTAACCATCCTCCCTCAGTAGACTAAGTCTGCTATCTTTGATGGCATAGTGTAAGCCCCTCGCCAAAATGAAATAACTTCCCTAAGGCAGAAAATATATTTTAAATAAAATGTTCGAATTTTTACTTAGATCCTCATGCAAATTAATAATCAAAAGTTAAACTTGGACACCCAATTAAACATGGGTAGATGGGCCACATAAGTTTATCTTTTCTCTCTCCTGGGACCTCACTAAAATGCTACTAAAGGAATTTAAAAGGAGGATAAGTTCATGGGGGAAAGGATAGTGGCCAAAGAGACACCAGTGGAGAAGACATTTTATGAAAAGTAAGAGAATGCTTATGTGCTGACTGTTGAGAATGGAAGACGTAACCATGTAGAGGGAGCTCATGGTGAGGAAGAGCTGATTCAGTCGGCAAAACCCCTGTGTGTGCAGGACCCAGAGACACCAGAAAGCTACTGAAGGTGCTCCCACAAGAGGAGAAAGTCAAGAAAAATGAAAGATCCGGTATCCTGGAGAGAGGGTATACAACACACAAAAGAGGTAAAAGGAAGTCCTAGGATGACAGTGGGGGAGCAAATTGAGAAATCAACCTGAAATCAACCTGTCTAGAAAGGAGCACAGAAAGCTTTGGGAAGGAGGTCTCTGGGAAAAATAATAAAATTGATAGATTATATGTATAAGCATTTGGAAAAGGAGTAACAAAAATGATCAAATTCAAAAGCTAAACTGGACATCCAAGTAAAAGTGGTTAAAAACAAAACCAAAAGCAAGTGGTAATGCAGGGGGGGAAAAAAAAGAAAAGTGTATAAGAAGAGAAATGTAAGTATTTAATTTTAAGAGTTGTGGTATATCTCCATGTATTATAATATATAAGAGGGAAGATAACTTAGGAAAGCAAAATCTCATCTACTGTAAGAGAATACAACAATGAGAATCCAGAAGGAGCAGTTACAAGCATATTACCTAGAAATAAAGATGTGAATACCAAGATAAGGCTTAAAGGGTAGTAACAGGAAAGGATTTGTTATGAGGCTTCCCTATTTCATTAAAAGCTATTTGTTATATTTGATCTTATAAAAATAAGTGAATGTATTCATTTTGAGAAAAATAAATACATTGAATAAATGCAAATAAAAACAATATCGAAAAGAAGCAGCATCCTTTATGATGCCCTACAAAGCTGCAAAAAGATCATGGTAACATAATGAAGACTACTGTAAAATTTAGATCATTTTAACAGCAATGATTCAAGTTTTTAAAAATATTTTAATACTAACAAAAATAGGGACTGGCTTATAGCAGTTTGCAGCCTTAGCATGGCAAATGCTTTTAAAAGAATGATTGCTCCCCTTACCCTGAAAAGTCTAAACAGATGCTTAGTTAAATACTTTTAAGAAACCTTTTGTGTTTATGGGGGAGGTGGAAGGATTTTGGGGAGTTAAATTTATTTTGCAAAATAGCCTCAGTTTGGATTCTTGGATTCAGGTATTTCATCCTGTTTTGAAAGACAAATTCCTCCTTATCTTTATAACAGTTGAGTAGCTATAAGGCAAAGGAGTAGGAAGTGAATCCTATCAAATAGGGTTCAGTCTTCACAGACTGAAGAAAACGAGCTTTAGGGTGATTGCTTTTGATCCTCAGAACGTTAGACCTCTGAATCAGAGGATCAAAAACATCACACCTCTCTATGATACCTGCCCAAACTCTTTTGGCTAAACAGAGGGGTTTTCCAATATATAATCCTGGTAGAGCCTGCATTTTTGTTGCACAAGCCTTATATATTCACTTCTGCCAGACACATCTGGGAGATAAGTGCTCTGGATGGCACAAAACAAAGAATTCATGTTTCCTATCACACCACAAGCTACTAACCACAGGCAGATTTGACCACTTCCCCTAGCTCTGGCAATAGCTGATAGCTCTCTGCTCCCAGCTCACTTGCATTCTGATTCTATTCTATAGACAATTGTGGTTTACATGAACATATAAAGCTGCTCGGGAAAATTCATCTTGGGAATCACTCTAAATACCAAAACTGATCCATTTTTTTAAAAAACAAAATTTTTAGAAAGTTGATTTCTAGTTCAAATTTACATAATTATGCTGATTTTTAAATCAAAATATATGAATTTTTTTATAGAATCATAAAAAAAGCTAGCATACCTTGGGACCATACACATCACAAATACTTCCTTTTTGCCATTTGGGACACCAACCTCTTTTACTTCTTAATCTTTCTCCTACTGTTATTTTTTTTCACTATTGTCTCCAATTCCTTTGTTAACTCTTTAAAAATTGGTGCTAACTTTGTTTAACTCTTTGTGTTAACTATGTTTAACTCTGTGGGTTTGGATTGAAAGGGCATTTTAATATAATGAAAACTTGTTAGAATTGTGGGTGCAGTTTTCGTTCTTTATTGTGTTTTCCCACAAAACAGAACTGAAATGTAATGTGAGTTCGTATTAAAAATTAATTCCACATATAAGCTCCAGATACTTATTTTCAACTGGGGTTCTACTTGGGTTGCACCTCTTTTCACCTTATACACTGTCCCTGTACAGTCTTTTCCACATCAGACTGTCCCTAAACTCTAGACTTGCATTTCCAAAACTGTGGGTGACTTCTACTCCTTCTCCCCCCACCTCCAAGGGTTACATAAAATGAAGATACCAAAATACTATTAATAAAAACTTCCTATATTTTTCCCAGATCAACTTGCTCTCCTAATCCTGGTAAATAACTCGAAAGAAGGTAAGGCCCTTTATGTCTCCATAGTACCCTGCTCATAATTCTATTAAAGTCTATCGAGGTAACCTTTTATGTGTTTATTTGCCCTGCCCTAAACTCAATAAGCTGTAAGAGACTTTCAAAAAGGGATTGTGCTATATTGGTCTTCATAGCCTCAGAAGAGGGACTGACCCAGTAGACATTTAATAAATGCTAAATGACTGAATAGACTTCCATTTCCTGCCATTGGCAGTGAGTTCTAGACCATCTACCCATCTAGTTGTCCAAGCTGGAAACCGTGGTGTCACCCTAGGTAACTCATGCTCCCAGAGTCCCCTCATTCAATCAGTCACTGAGTCCTACTGATTTTACCAGCTTCAATTTACTTGAATTTTCTCTCCTCTTTGTTTCTACCAGTCTTGCCCTTACATCATTTCAGTTGCCTTTTGCCTGGATGCTTGATGTAGATAGCCTCCTTCCAGGTCTTTATATTCCCGCCTGTCCTTGCCTCCACTGCAAGAGAAGTCCAATTAAAATGCAGACTTGATCTGGACACTCTCCTACTTAAGAACTTTCAATGCCCCATCAACTAAAGAACATATCCAAGTTTCTTACCATTGCACATAAAGTTTTCCTTTCATCTTAGTCTCTGCCAAACTCTCTAGGCTCATTTCCTTTTACACACTAGCAAATCTTTCAGCTGAGGATCACCAATACTCTAGTTACTACCTAAATGCAGAAGCTGTATATTTTGTAGTGATGGGCAAGTGGGGCTCAGGGGGTGCTATGGTTTGAATGTTTGTGTCCCCTCTAAAATTGAAGTTGAGGCTTAATCCCCAGAGTAACAGTATTCAGAGGTGGGGCCTTTAGAAGGTGATCAGGCCATGGGGGCAGAGCCCTCATGGATGGGATTAGCACCTTTACCAAAGGGCTTGAGGAAGTGAGTGCAGTGCCTTTTGCCCTTTCTTTGCTTCCACCACACGAGGACATAGCATGTGTCCCCTCCAGAGGAAGCAGAGTTCAAGGCATCATCTTGGAAGCAGACAGAGCAGCCATCACCAGACACCAAATGTCAATTCCTTGCTCTTGGACTTCCCAGCCTCCACAACTGTGAGGAATAAATTTCTGTTCTTTATAAATAACCCAGTCTGTGGAATTTTGTTACAGTAGCACAAATGGACTGAGGCAAGGGGTGAGGACAGTACCCTCTTTAGCAGTTTTTCAAAAGATATAATATGGAGATATGACAGTTGTTAAAACTATGATAAAAATATATTTGAGAAGCAACATAAAAGCAAGATCAAATTTTTGAGAAAACGATCAAGGGAGGACCTTTATTTGTATACACTGGCTCCCCCAACCAATGGCAAAGTATCCTTCTTCTCCACGTTCCTCCTAATGTTAGAACCCTGAAATTCTGCTGTTATTCACATCATATCTCTAGGCCTTACACATTTCTGCCAATAGTACCTTCCAATCTCTTTATACCAAACCCCCTCCCATCTCCCTTTTTGACTCAACTTATGCCTGTATATTTTTTTAAGCAGCAAATCACATATTGTCTTATCCTGAAATATTACCTGCCTGCACAGGTTGGAATAAGGGTTCTTCCACTGTTTCCACAGCACTTGCCCATAATTATATCACATATTATATTGAGATTGTCTTTCATATGTTTATTCTGTAAACCATAGGGATCTGAGGTCAGGTACTATGCTTGCTTGATGTTTGCAGCTGCAATACCTAAAAGAGTAACTGGCATCAGTTATACATTTAATAAATTCTTACTGACTCAAAGAAAAGGCTTCTCTATCTTTGCTCTTTGGTTGTAAATCTGTATCAGAGACCAGTCTGGCTTCCCACTGGAATAACAGATAGGTGGTAAACCTCTCTAAGGCAGCCATTTATAAGAATAACTGATGGTGGGTGAAATAAGTACTTAATATTGAGCAGCCTAAGCTGTTCTCCCAGTTCCGCTGATTGGACTAACCCTCCCCGAGCATATATTGTTCTGCAAACATTTTTGCTATTTTCTTACAGACTCAAGTAAAACAATGGTTCTACGTGTTGCTTCCTGTGGACAATCTGTCTGGTGAAACATACCACTAGCTCTAATCGTGCTGCAGAGCCTGGAGGCAAATGGTATTTTAGCAATGAGTTAGCAAATTTTGCTACCGTGGGAGTAGCCTTAGGGAAATTTTCTTTGAAAGTGAACATTTTTGCATGAAATTTTTATTGTCTCAAGACAATTTTTATTGTCTCATTACTTCAAAATTTTGGTCAGTCAATCCCCAAGTTGAGTTGACAGAAACCAGAAGGCATATGGATTTATTCATGTATTCAACTGATTATTCATCAATTCTTTGCTGAATTCTAATTCTGTATTAGGCACTCTGTTAAGTAATGAGTACACAGTGTGAACAAAACAAATGTGATTTCTCTTCTCATGGTGCTCACAATACGGTGAGAGAGAGAAAATATGCACACAAGAATATACACGAAAGGTGACTAAAGATAATTTAACAAATAAAATGATTATTTTATTCCTATGTGTAGATCCCTTCTCACTTGCTATGGTGAAATTTCCAAATTTAACCAACCCAAATATCTAAGTTTTGAACCTACCACCACACTCTCTCAGATAATCTCACCTTTAAAAAAATAGAGGCTACCAGGCATAAACCCTCAAAATCCCTTCACTGGTCTTCAGAATCTATCCATATTTTACTCCCCATATTCTTTCCCACTGTTTTAAGAGGAAGAACTATTTTAGCTCCTCATTAAGGAGCTAAGATACTACTTAGTATTAAAGTCCAACCTTTCAAGATCTCATGGAGGATTTTTGGCTCCATCTTTTGGCTTGGTCTACAAAGTACTCAATATCTCCCGTGGTAAAAAAAAAAAAGATATATTTTAAGAGATCTTACTCTCTCAGGGCACTGTTTTGCTATTTTATTTTTATTCATAGATGCTCTTCACAAAGAAGAAGAAGAAGAAAAAGAAGAGGAAGAGGAGAAAGAGGAGGATGAAGAAGAGGAGGAGGAGGAAGAATTTGCCAAGATCACTTTATTAATGTTCATTATAGCTTAGTTCTCTCTAACCTGGCTCCACCCATACCATTTTATTAAAACTCCTACCACCTGAAGTGGACCTCTGTAGTTTGCACCATGCCATGGCAACTTCCCCTGCTCCTGACATCATTGTCTTGATTTGCTTTGGGATCACCCTTTCCTCACTCTAAGTCCAAGGGCTTTAGTTGAGTTGACCCTACCCCAAGCTCCAAGGGTGGGCATGTAACCTAAAGATGAGCAACTCAGGCTGGACATGGTGGCTCATGCCTGTAATCCTAGCACTTCGGATGCCGAAGTGGAAGGAGTGCTTGAGGCCAGGAGTTTGAGACCAGCCTGAGCCAGCGTGAAACCCCCATGTCTACTAAAAATGGAAAAATTTGCTGGGAGTGGTAGTGTAGGCCTGTAGTACCAGCTACTCAGGGGGCTGAGGCAGGAGGATCACTTGACCCCAGGAGTTTGAGGTTGCAGTGTGCAATGATGACGCCACTTCACTCTAGCAGGGGAGACAGGGAGATACCCTGCCTCAAAAAAAGAAAAAAAAAAAAAGATGAGCAACTCAACACAGGCTGTGATGATAGGGTCTGGGATCATCATGGATCCTTATTAGAGCCAATCAGAACTAATTCTGGGAGTGAGGTTAGAGGTACCCTACAAGAGAATGCTCTTTGTCTTTTTAAGGACTTGGACTTGAATCCATGTAGGTTGAGACTGTGGATGCCATCTTGTCACAGTCAAGGAGAAAGCTTTTCAGAAACTACAGCCAAAACAAGAAGCAGGGCCAAGAGATGGAAAAAGAGAAACTATGTCTGATTTCATTAATTGAACTCCTCAATCCAACTATACCTAATAATAGAACTAACCTTGAACTTAACAATTGAGTGAATAACTTTTCTTTTCCTTTAACCAGTTAAGGTTCTATGGTGGTTGTCATTTGCAACAAAAAGGACAAAAATGTATACATCATCCAAAAATTCAGTGGCTAATATTTGTCAGCACTAATCATTCCCTTCCTCAAATATTACTCTTCCTTTGTCTTTACTCGTTTTGTTTTTCTGATCTTTTCTCTAACACCCCATAGTTCTTCTTTATGTGTAGTATTAAATTGTAAAATTTCAAGGATAGATTGAATAAGGGTTAAGAAAACTAATGTGTATTGAGATCTTTGGGGAAGACTTTTTATATGCATAAAAACCTGTTGAAAGTGTAGATACACTTTTTGTAATTATGTTTAGAATACCACACTATTGATTAAAATGCTGTAAAAGAGATGTCATATGAAGGGAAAATAGTTGTAAATTTGGATTGCATATTATCATTTCCATTCTGAATGTGAAGAATTGAATATTAATAAGGCATTGAATGAAGGTTTTTACAGCTATAATGCCCCCGATTCTAGTTAGAAAAAAATAAAATAAAAGGGAGAACTATGTTATTGCATTTTTATACTAGCACACTTTCTGGAAAGCAATTAAATTGCCTTGCCACCTCAGTTTTTAGAAAGCAAAAGGTTAGAAAATACAATAAAACTGAACAAAATTTCCAAAAAGAAGTGAAAGTCATTGCATGGTGAGATATTTGAAATCATATCAAAAAGCAGAATATGTGGCCCTATGAGTTATGGAAAAGGAAATTGAATTGTGTTTTATTTTTAAAACACAGCCACTAAACGGTGTTTCCATAGTAACAAGGTCAATACCAGTAGCCATGACAGACCTTCCCCTTTTCTGAGAGTGGTTTTAAAAATCTTTTTCAAATTCCACTTTAAAAGTCCTGTGAAAAAACTACAGCTTTTCTGATCACTCATCTGAACCAAAAATGAAGAAAACCACACATGGAGTATTGAATTTCTCATGTTTTATGGATTGTAAGCCTACGTGGCTGTCATATTTTCAGTGATTAGCCTGACTGTAAAGCGGAACAAACAGCAGTTGTTTGCAGTAGTATTCAAACAGAACTAAAAGGTGGCACAGTATTAAAAAATATACTTCTTTAACATCTAAATATTGAAAGAGTTATGTAAATAATCCCTGTTATTAGAAAAATTTCAAAGGCTCAGATAAAGTATTGTATCACTACTAGAGGAAAGTCAGACAGACATAGGCCACGTTTTGTTTACAACAAAATAAGAACTGTTTGGCCATAAAATCAGTTCATTGAATCCCACTAGGACGTGGAAAGTGGACTCCTCTTCCTCTTTCCTCTGTATCAAGGTACACTGCCTATATGATAGTCATCTGCATAGCTTTATCTTCTTCACGAAACTGAGAGCCCCTTGAGAGCAGAGATATTTTATTTCTCTTTGTAGTCATGATAATATCTCATATGACATTTTGTACATAAAAAATACTGAAAAAAATAAGTGGAGAATGAATCATAAAAAAGGATCATATAACAGTAACTAAAATAACACAAAACCTCTGCTTTAATTTTAGAAACAAAGTGTCTAAAATGCATTAAAAATGTGTACTCATGATTTTAACCTCTTTAAACCAAGAGACTCTAGATTCTTGTTCATAGACTCACCAACTGTTAAATAATGAATCTGATTTCCTGATCCCTAGGCCAATTTGGTCAGAATCTCTGCAGGTGGGGACCTGGCATCAGTATTTTTTAAAGCTACTCAGATGATTCTCATGTGAAGCCAGTGTTGAAAATCATTGCTTTACACTATTCTTCCATGGTGCAACTAAGGATTCATTTATTTACCTCCTACTTTAGTTCCTTTTTTCCTCAATATTGCCTCATATACTATACTTACCAAATCTATAAAAGCTTTTATTATAACCTAATGATTTGTTGCCTAGAATCATTTTTCATAATAAAAATTTCAATTAAGGTAGTTCAGTCTTATACAATTAAAAATTTTAGTCAAAATTGTTATTTATTGTATTCTGTTCAATATACTCAGTAGCTTTTTGTTGCTGTGAATTCAGCTTTTGAAAACCAGAACTGAATACAATACCAACACAATAGACACTAAATAAATATCAGTAGAATCAAACATGTGCTTTTGTGCTCTTATATGTACCTTTCCCCAGGCTTATAATGCCTTTTACCTTCTTCTCTATCTGGAAAAATTCCAACTTTTCCTCTAAAATACCTTAGATCATATTTTTCTTCCTCCGGGAAGCCCTCACTGGTCAGGGCAGACCATCAAGCACACTCTTCTTTGGGACAGCCTCTGCCCTCTTCCATACTTCCATTTTGCACTTGTCACATTATACTGTCATTTCTTTTCTTCTTCTTTTTTTGTTCTAAAATAAGGCCCTCCTCCATACTTGAATGTGAGCAACTCGCAGCAGGTGCTACTCTATGCCTTTCTCTATTCTTTTTCTCTCAGAGCACAGCACGATAGCTGGAAGCAATAAGGACTCAATACGTGTTCATTAAACGAAAGAATAAATGGCCGTATTGAAGTGAACCAGGTACATTTCAAAACCACTAAGGCTATAGATTAAATTGTGTCCCCTCCAAATTCATGTGTTGAAGCCCTAACTCTCAACACACTGGGAGATGAGGCCTTAGGGTTAGACTAAGTCATGAGGGTGGGGCCCTCATGATGAGATTAGCACACTTACAAAAAGAGATAGCAGAGATATTGCTGTCTGTCTCTCCTGTGTGAGGACACAGCAGAAAGACTACCCTCTACAAGCCAGGAAGAGGGCTCTCACCAGAACCCAACCATGCTGGCGCCCTGATCCCTGACTTCCAGCCTCCAGAACTATGAGAAAATAAATTTCTGTTGTTTGTTTAGCCACTCAGTTTATGGTGTTTTCTTATGGCAGCCTGAGCCGAACAATACAACTATGAGCCAGGATTAAGTTATTTGAAGAAAAACATTAATATAAACATTACAGATATTTATGTTTTCTTTTTTTTATTTAAATCCTTAAAAAAAAATAGGTGTTTTGGCCAGGTGGAGTGGCTCATGTCTCTAATCCCAGCACCTTGGGAGGCCAAGGCGGGAGGATGGTTTGAAGCCAGGAGTTCCAGACCAGCCTGAGCAAGAACGAGACCCTGTCTCTATAAAAAAATAGAAAAAAAATTAGCCAAGCGTGATGGCAGGTGCCTGTAATCCTAGCTACTTGGAAGCTTGAGGCAGGAGGATCGCTTGAGCCCAGGAGCTTGAAGTTGCAGTGAGCTATGATGACACCACTGCACGCTAGCCCAGGTGACAGAGTGAGACCCTGTCTCAAAGAAAAAAAAAGGGTTTATTTTTTCAAAGGAAAGGCTGTATCAAGTACAGTTAGACTAGATAAATCACACTTTCTTCCAAAAAACTGAAGCCTTTTTTATTTTTTTTGGTATTTTCCTGATAAACTAAGAAGCCTATCATAAGCAAGTACAGTTGAAAATGAAATAATTTTGCAGAGGAACAATTAATCAATAGGAAAACATAAATTACACTGGGAACTGCATTATCAGTTAGAGCTATTCACTAGGTTTCCTTTTTGTTTTTACGCACAGATACCATTCATTGAAGACCCAGTATTCCTTCCATTGTGCTAGACATTATGTCTTAAATTAATTTTACTTTGTCTTGTTTAATATAGAGAAAATACTTAAGGTGTCATGGAAACTCTCTAATGTTTTATTTATTTATTCAAGAAATATTTATTGTGCATTGTGCAAAGCATGAAACTGTGTAGTTTAGATTAACAGTATACACAGTTTTGAATTTCATGGATGAGTAACATTTTTTAAATTGAGGGAACCAGTACCAATTTGTCAACATTTTACTTGGCCAAATAATATTAAAAACAAATAAATGCCACTATCAGCTACCACCATTAGTTCACAAATGGCAGAGCTTTTTAACACAAAATAATTAAAGAATATAATCTCAGATGAGAATAAAGGGTGGTTTTCAAAGCAACGCATTTACTCCAGTAGATAAAAACACCCACCATGTCCTTTATTCTTTCCATTCAGTCTAGACTGGTAAAACTTGTTCCTTTTTCCCACTATTCAAAATTCCTTTTTTATTCTAATTGGGTTGGCCACTAAAAATAAATAAAACTGGTTTAATCTCATCAGCCTTGCAGGGTCCAACTAAAGAATGCATGTTTACTTACTTGCATTTTCTCTTATTTTGTCAAATACTTAAAGATAAATAATGTTTATACCACTTTATATTTCTGCATTAATAGTATGTCATATAAATACATACGTGAAGGCTCTAAATCAAAGACAAATATAACGACAAAACTTACATGTATGGACCCAATGAAACTACCCTTGTTATTACAATTCCAAGAATCAGAGCTGTCAAAACTGTAGAAATAAAGGAGATCTGCAAAAGAAAATGTAAAGATATTGTCAGTTTAGGATAGAGATTATTTCATTTAAATTATTAGATCTTTCTCTCTTTTTACTTGGGTAAACTTATGCATAGGTTTTTCTATCCAGTTCTTTAGTAGTTTATTCACGTAGATTGGTGTTGATAATCTCAGACACGCAACCTCTTTTCAGATCATGGTCTTGGTTCTCTCCCCACCCCACCCCAAATAGCTGAGCAAATATCATATACGACTATTGTAAAAATCTTGCAACATGGCTTTAAACATTTTTAGTGGCTTCCTGCATAGAATATAATACTGGTAAGTTTAGATTATGAAAGTAAAAGTGAAATTACATTTACTTTATTCTTCAGGCCTATGTCAGTGTTGACTTATGCTTTTTTCCCCTATTTATAATTGCTTCTACTTCTGTCTCTATCTTACCCTCTCTCTTCCAACACAACACACATCCCTCCCCCCCAATATTTTTTTAGGGGGGCGCCTCTGCTTTTTCCTGTCTACTCTCTAGCTTTGCCCTTTGGTCTATGTCTCTAGGTCTGTTTTCTTTGCTTTTTCCTCCCTGTTCTGTCATTGTTTCAGTGGATTAAACTATAACCTGGTTGGTGTGTGCATGTGCCCTGTGCACTCATTATGTTGCATCTATGGTTTCTAGTCTTAATTTTTTTAACGAATAAAGCACATTTTGGATTTTTTTCTCTGATAAGAAAAAAGTAAATATAAAATTGCTTTCATTTCATGTGATTCTCATTAACCTCATTTCTAAGTTATTAATTTTTAACTAGAAAGATGTTTCTACTATGACTCTGCTGATATTCTGAGAAACAGAGAAATTAAGTAACATGTCCAAGGTCACACAGCTAGAAAGTGGCAGAAAGGGAACTCAAACGCAAGAAGTCTGACTCCACATCAGGACTCCTAACTACTCTGCTTTCCTCATTGGGATATTTATTTAGATATTTCAATACGACACTTTAAAGGGACTTCTAGGGACAAAGTGTTCAAGTATTAATAATATGGTAGAATATTTATTAGTACCTTTCCTTTCATGAATGCCTTGCTGTCTGCACTCAGAAGATAACATTTATGTCTACACTGAACATGTGAAATGGAAAATAGTCTGATCATTTTAGATAACTCACAAAAAACACCTTTTGATAGTTTTGTTTATTTCTGAATGACTATTAGGGACAGAGGATGTGGTGGCCAGAATACTTTGAAATGTTGTCTTCACCTTCAACTCTAACCTGGAAGGAGGGACTTCTTAACTAAATGTATAACATCAAACATCACAGCGAAAAGTAAAATTCAGTCAACTGTTGGATTTTTCAAAATAGAATATAAAAATATTATATGAATAAGTCTTCTTAAAATTGTTTTTTGTCAGAATGCATGGCATCATGTAGACATAGCACCAAAATATTTTGGGTAAAATACAAACATTCCTTGAGAGTGAGTGTAAATGAGTTTATGTAGTGAGCTGAATAATTATTTGGTTGTTTTCATTAGAAAGTGTTCAGTATTTCTCTTTAGTAATAAGAATCGTAAATATTGGCCAAATTCTCAAAAATTGATCAATCAACACATTGACATTTAAATTCACTGAGTGAAAAACAGGTAAACAGACATTGTAATTTACAAACAAAAATATTTTAAGCCATTGAAGAGATTCATCCTTACTTCTTAGTTTAATTTTAAATTGTTTAAACTGCCTACAAAAAAGATTGAACACTTTTCCAATACATTAGACTTGTTTTAATATAGTTCTTTATATTTTCTAAATTTAAAGGGTGTTGTCTGACATCAGTTAAGTTATCTACTTTAAAAAAGAAAAAGAAAGAACATATTTAGTTCACACTCAAATATTTAACCATCAGTTCCTAAGAACAAGCTACTGATTCAACCACAGTTCACTCTAGCATAATCATAAGTAAACTGAAAGAAACTAAAGGTGAATACCGTGATTAAGAACTTTGCCAAATATACAGTAGATCAATGCAGGTAACAAGGTGCATTTCTACGCCTATTTAAAATGTTAAAATTACCTTTCCAAGTTTTCCTATATCTCGGTACAAGGATAAAGGCAGAGTAAAGGTAACCGTGGAAAGCACAATTATGAAGTGGCGACCAACAAACAAGTTTTCAGGATCCACTAAAACACAATAAATATTATTAAATGTTTATAGGTATAAGTAACACATTGGAGGCACAACTAAATAGCCAAGAATTTAGTTATAAAAATTACTTAAACATAAATACTACCTCAGTGATAATGATTTTGGTTAATAAACTCCATAAAACCATATAAAAATAGAAATAAATCACAAAAATGTAAATACAAAATAACTTAAGGATGAGCCTATTTTTCAAATGATGTCATAATATTTTACATTCAAATTATTTTGATAGCCTCCTAATCAGTTCCCAAGAGTCTGCCTTCTTTGACCCCTTACAGTGTACTCTTAACCCAGAAACTACAGAGATCTTTTTCAAAGGTAAAAAACATTATGCTATTTCCTGTCCAAAACCTTGTGAAGGCAGAGTCCTTCATGCAGAAAGTAAACTACATGAGGACAGTGCATTTTCTAAGGTTTTTTTTTTTTTAACTTCTGTATCTCAATAGACTTGAACAGTAATACCTTAACCAAATTTCAAAAATCAAGGCTTAGATAAAAATATTTAATATATTTCTAATACTTTCATCAAGAAAGAAGTGAATGGCAGAAGCAACTTATTGAACAGGGCAGAAGTCATAGGGAACCTACTGCAACTGGTATACACTGCAGATTCTTAGCTATCATAATTAGCAAATATAAATAGAAAAAATACTTTTTATTTTTATTTCTATTCTTAAAATAAACAGATTTCATATATATATATATGTATACATATATATATAAAATCAAATAGAAACAGAAGTTTTAAACACAAGATGAAACACAAGGATTTATATATTTTAAAAGCTGTGCTACAAAAAAACTATTACTAAACAGATAAACAAACTCAGTAAAGTTGCAGGATACAAAATCAACATACAAAAATCAGTAGCATTTCTATATGCCAACAGCAAACAATCTGAAAAAGAAAGCAAGAAAGTAATCCCATTTACAATAGCTACAAATAAAAAAAAAAAGAAACCTGGGAATAAGCATAACCAAAGAAGTGAAAAATCTCTATAGTGAAAACTATAAAACACTGCTGAAAGAAATTGAAGAGGACACAAAAAAAATGGGAAGATATTCCATACTTACGGATTGGAAAAATCAATGTTGTTAAAGTATCCATAATGCCCAAAGCAATCTACAGATCCAATGCAATTCCTATCAAAATACCAATGACATTCTTCACAGAAATAGAAAAAATAATCCTAAAATTTGTATGGAACCACAAAACACTCAGAATAGCCAAAGCCATCCTAAGCAATAAGAACAAAACTGGAGGAATCACATTGCCTGACTTCAAATTATACTGCAGAGCTATAGTAACCAAAACAGCATGGTACTGGCATAAAAACAGACACGTAGGCCAATGGAACAGAATAGAGAACCCAGAAATAAATCCACACGTCTATAGTGAACTTATCTTTGACAAAGGTGCCAAGAACATACAGTGGGGAAAGGACAATCTCTTCAATAAATAGTGCTGGGAAAAATGGGTATCCATGTGCAGAAGAATGAAACTAGACCCTATCTCTTGCCATATACAAAAATCAAATCAAAGTGAGTTAAAGACTGAAATCTAAGACCTGAATCTATGAAACTACTAAAAGAACACATTGGGGAACTCTTCAGGACACTGGTCTGGGCGATGATTTCTTGATTAATACCCCAAAGCACAGGCAACCAAAGCAAAATTGGACAAATGGGATCACATCAAGCTAAAAAGCTTCTGCACAGCAACGGAAACAATCCAAAAAGGGAAGAGAGAACCCACAGAATGGGAGAAAATATTTGTAAATTACCCATTTGAGAAGGGATTAATAACTAGAATATATAAGGAACTCCAACAACACAATAGGAAAAAAAAATCAAATAATCTGACTGAAAAATGGGCAAAGGATCTGAATAGACATTCCTCAACAGAAGAGACATACAGATGGCCAACAGCTTTATGAAAAAATGCTCAACATCATTGGTCATCAGAGACATATAAATCAAAACTACAATGAAATATCATCTCAACTCAGTTAAAGTGGCTTTTTACCAAAAGGACAGGCAGTAAAGAATGCTGGCAAGGATGTGGAGAAAGGGGAACCCTCACACATTGTTGGTGGGAATGTAAATTAGTGCAACCACTATGGAGAACAGTATGGAGTTTCCTCAAAAACTAAAAATAGAACTACCATATGACCCAGCCATCCCACTGCTGGGTATATATCCAAAGGATGGGAATTCAGTTCATTGAAAAGATCCCTGCACTCCCATGTAGCAGCACTATTCACAATAGCCAAGATTTGGAATCAACCTAAGTGTCCATCAAAGGATGAATGGATAAAGAAACTGTGGTACATATACACAATGGAATATTATATAGCCACAAAAAAGAATGAACTCCTGCCATTTGCAACAGCATGGATGGATCTGGAAAACATGGTGTTAAGTGAAATAAGCCAAGCACAGAAAGACAAATCTCATATGTTCTCACTTATATGTGGGAGCAAATATTAAAAACAATTGATCTCATGGAGACAGAGAGTAGAATAATGGTTTCCAGAGGCTGGGAAGGGTAGCAAGGAGAAGGGTATAAAGTGGGGATTGTTAATGGGTGCAAAAATATAGTTAGTTAGATAGAATGAACAATACTTGATAGCACAGCAAAGCAACTATAATCAACAAGTTAGAGTATACTTTAAAATAACTAAAAGAGTGGAATTGGATGGTTCCTAACTAAATGATAAATGCCTGAAGTGATGGATACCCCACTTACCCTGATTTGATTAATTCACATTGTATATCTGTATCAAAACATCACATGTACCCTATAAAGATATACAGCTATTATATACCCATAATAATTAAAAATTTTAAAAAAGCTGTGCTAACCAAAATAGTCACTTGTGCTATGTATCTATTCCAAAGAAGACACTACTGTTTAAACTTTTTAGCTCCCATTGAATTTCTTTCAGAAATCATGTCATTATATTGTTAAAATATCCTCATTGGTACCAAGTCATTGGGCATCAATTTCTGCAAAGTCAAAAGTCTATAGAGGTCTAGCCTTAAATAAGTGAATGTTTACAGCAAGTAAAAAAAGCTATTATTCTAAACAATGACACTAGTTTTCTTGGATGCCTAATTAACATACAAGAATGTTGCAAGATAGGAATTTCAAAATAACATAAATTTCACTATATAAATATATACACCCCCCCCAGAAGGAACTATTAGGTCATTAAAAATGAAATGTCCGATTTTGAATCAAAAGTTTAGTTTATTACATCTCAAACAAGAAGCAGTACAATTAATCAAAGTATGTGCCTAAACTATCGACACAGTTTTGCATCTTAACGGTAGCATGTTTATGCCAGCAGCAAAGAAGTCTGGAGAGCAGTGGCGACGAAATCGTGAAAGGGGTTTTCCATAGCTTGTTGACAATTGAATATTAATATTTTTCTCCTTGCAAGAAATGGCCTAAAGCCTGGAAGAAGTGGTAGTCAGTTGGTGCAAGGTCTGGTGAATATGGTGGATGACAGAGTTTCCAAGTCCAGCTTCTATAGTTTCAGCAGAGTTGTTTGTGTAACATGTGGTCAAGTGTTGTTTTGCAAAAGGATTGGCTTGTCTCTATTGACCAATCTCGGCCGCTTAATTGCAAGCATCCTCATCATTTCATCCAATTGGTTGCAGTAGACATCCACCATAATCAATTGACCAGGTTTCATGAAGCTGTAGTGGATAATACCACCGCTGGACCATCAAACAGACACCATTAGCTTTTTTTTGATGAATATTCAGTTTTGCACTGTGTTTCGGCACTTCCTCTTTATCTAACCATTGTGCCGAATGCTTGCAATTGTCAAAAAGAATCCATTTTTTATCACATGTACATTACGGTGTAGAAATGGTTTGCCTTTATGTCGTGACAGCAAAGAAAGGCAAGCTTCGAGATGATTTCTCTCCTGACGCTTGTTTAATTCATTCAGTACCCATCTATCCAGCTTCTTTACCTTGCTGATTTGTTTAAAATGGTCCAATATTGTTGGATTAGTAACATCAAACCTTGCTGCTAATTCATGCACAGGTTGAGATGGACTTGCTTCCACGATAGCTTTCAGCTCATCATAATCCACCTTGGTCTAAGGTCGCCCACGTGGCTCATTTTCAAGATTAAAATTTCCAGAATCAAGGTACTGTGTGTTCATTAGCCACATCTTTTCCAAACACTTCATTGATATTTCAAGTTGTCTGTGCTGCATTGGTTCCACAACGGAACTCATAATCGAAAATAACTCTAATTTGTGACTTATCCATGGTTTCACAAAAATTGCTCTAAAAAAATTTTTGAAAGATAATCACAAGCCAAACCATGTGTTTGAAAGAATGAAGATGTATCTTCACAATAAAAATAAAACAAGAAGTGTCGAAGTAAAATGTCAGAGATATCAACTGTCAAACCTAGTACTTAAGGAAATCAGACATTTCATACTTAATAACCTAATACTTAATCACTAAACCATAGTTAAATAGTCATCATAAAGTTAAGAATTAAAATAATTAAACAGAAAGTTCAAGTTCCCAAAACTCTGAACTCACTGTTTACATATTTCCGGCGAATATAATTTGAATCACATTTTTTGTGCATCTGTTTTTATCCCTACAAACCTTTTGCTTCACTGGGAAAATGTTAAGGCATAGAAAAACAGACACAGAGTGCTATGATTAACATGTAGGACCCTAGTAACTGTGGATCTCCATTAGCATAAAGAATATTTTTTACTAGTGATCTAGTGAGATTTATTGCCTATAATGATCTTCTACCAAAAGTGCACCCAAAACTGCATTTTAATTGTTTAAACAATAGTAAAAAAATTTGAACGTTGAAATTTTTGAAAAATTCTAAAATCATGTAAACATATTATTTCTTCCATCAACATTTTCTTGTTACTTTGACATATATCAAGGATAAGCAGTTGGAGAAAAGTATAAGCAATTGTCCAACTTGCCAGTCTAAGCCATTAGTGACATTTTTCAGAAACAAAAATAGAGCTGTGCTAAGGATTCTGACTACTTCTAAAAATACTCTGGAATAATATTATGCCTTATAAGATACACAAACAAAGCCAACAAAGCATACATTATAAACTGTCACACTCAAAAATGATGAAGAAATTATGATAGGTATAAAATTGTGTTTCTTGCTATATGACCTATTTTTTTAAAAGTATTTTTTGATGATTATAAAATCAATAACTGGGAAGGAGGTTTCAAGGGGACCTTTAGCTTTATCTATAATATTTTATTTTTATAAATAGTATATATATTCTACCCATTTTCCCTTAGCATTCTATCCACTGACATGATCTCAGTTTGTGCAGTCATGATTTGGAGGTTGGGGGTAGGACAGAAGCTATAGACAGCTCAAAGTAACAATAATAACAGCTAACAGTGTTAGGTAAGCCTGCTGTGTGCTAGGCACTGCCTGTGTCATCTCTTCTGTTTCATACAACAATTCTATGAGGCAGTTGATATTCTAATTCACAATTTAGAGAGGAGGAGACTGGAACTCAGAGAGGGCAACTAACCTTCTCAAGGTCACACAGCTGCTAAGTAGTGGGTCTGTGATTTGATAGCCACGTCTCCTTGATCTCAGCTTCCACTAAACCCAGTTCTAGGTTTTGTTTCATTTTGTTTTGTATGTCTCTAGAATGAGTGATTCAACCACAAAAAGGAAAGGTGTTTTTCCATCAATCTCAACTGTAACAACTATAGAGTTAGGTCACAATGAAATGGGAATTATGGAGCTTGATGAAAAGCTCTTCAAAGGAAAAAGATTCATGATCTCTGAGTTATTCTAATAAGCATGACATGGTGAAAAGTTGAACAGGGAGCATGGGGTTGCACACATGTTGAGAAGGTCTGCTTTGAGAATGTTCATAGCAGCTTTTTTGTAATCACCCCAAACTGGAAACAACACAAATGTCCCTCAGCTGGGTGACAGATGTACTACTGTACATCCGTTAAATGGAATGCTTCTCAGAAATATTTTTTTTTAGAAAAAGAGCAAACTACTGATACACCTAAAGACATAGATGAATCTCAAATGCACCTTTCAAAGTAAAAGAAGACAGAATTGAAAAAGCTACATATATGACGACAATTACCTGGCATTCTGGAAAAAGCAAAACTATAGAGGGAGAAATCTGATCAGTGGTTTCCAGGGGCTGAAGATAAGGGAAGGTTTGACTATAAAGGGAAATGGAGAAAACTTTGGGGAGCGATGGAATTGTTCTGTATTTTGATTGTGCCTGTGGTTACATGATTATATGCATTTGTCAAAACTCACAGAATATACCTTTAAAAAGGTTAATTTTACTGCATTAAATTATACCTTAATACGAATTATGGGGAAAACAGCTTGCTTAAGAAATGTAGTATAAATAGTACATGCAAATAAGTTACTACAGAGAGCTGGTGATATGAAGTATAAGACATTTAAAATGTAAAATATTCTAAGTATGTAAATAGTAATAACATTTTTTGAAACAGCTGAATAAGAACTGAATTATATATAGAAGTAGATAAAAACTTCAAGATCAAAATGGGTCATGGGAATTGTGATATATCTGAAGTAATCCAACTCTCCCACTTTCAAACATATTATTTATAAATTATTATGAACCACATAACTATAAATAACTATATAAAATAAATATATTTAAATACTCAAAAAATTTTTTGACTTACCTCCTGGGATTCTTTGAAAAACTTTGCTCAAAGTATCTCCAGCTATTATGTTGTAACTTATCATGGCTAAAAACATAATTAAAATAAAACAGTCATCAATAAGCCATCACATATTTTATCCTGAATATTTTGAAAGTGATCATTATTACTTCCAAAATATTGGCATAATCCTACTACTTTCAAATATACATTATGATTACCAATTTGCACAACCTTAAAAATAACTAGGCAACAGATATACAGTAGAGTATCAACTTGTATTACAACAAGATTTTCACTTTATGAATTGATTCATCCCAGAACACCTTTAAATACCGAGTTTTAGTAGTATTATAAAATGCAATTCATTTTGTTGTTAAAATTCAGTTTCCAAACACTTTCTTAGAAACATATACACTGCTTAAAGTGAGAAATAATAATAGAAAACTTTGAAGTTACCAAAATATCCCCTTAATTGAAAAAATAAGATTTTTTGGGGAAATACATTCTTAGCTTTTTGTGGAGACATATGGAATTAGTGGTTCAAACAATAGCTCTCTAGTACTGACTTAAAAAATGAAGTCAATTTGGCCATTGGTAAATATTAACATTTTATTTATTTAAGAAATGCTAGGTGGCCAGGTGCAGTGGCTCATGCCTGTAATCTCAGCACTTTGGGAGGCCAAGGTAGGAGGATCGCTTCAGGCCAGGAGTTCCAGACCAGCCTGGGTGACATAGTAAGACCCTGTTTCTACAAAAAAAATAGGAAAATTAGCTGGACGAGTTGGCATGTGCGCTTGTGGTCCTAGCTACTCAGAAGGCTGAGGCAGGAGGATCGCTTGAGCCTAGGAGTTCAAGGCTGCAGTGAGCTATGATCAGGCCACTGTACTCTCTCCAGCCTGAGTGAGAGAGTGAGACCCTATTTCAAAAAAATAAAAAAAGAAAAAAAAAAGAAAAATTAAGTGCTCAGTGACACTTTACCATTATGGTAAAAACTTTAAATAGCATGTTGACCTAGTACATGGCTTCCACAAATCCTTAGGTTTACAAAAAAAAGTATTAAGCCTTAAAAGAAATCTGTTATTTCTCTCATTCACTTTTAATCCCAGATCATTCTATTTTTTACCAGATAAGGAAAGCCCAAACATTAACCCAATGAAAATAACCCTCATTTTGTTTAAAAGAAAATACTCAGAAAATAAATCAAAAGGATCAGAAAATAAGGAAGAAAATGGTTAAAGAAATAAACATTTAATTTGGAAAATATTTCAACTGCTAATATTATTTAGTGACTATTTAATGAAGACTAAAACTATTTTATTCAGAAATAACTATATATTTATGCAAATAATTATAATATTCATCCTCACAATCATCTTACCTATAAAAGGATACAAAAACTGAAGAACAGAGAGGAGGAGATACCCTGGGAATCCAAAGGTTTTATTGACCAAAGACTGGTAGGTATCTGTCCCAGAGAGGGCCCCTCCTTTTATCAATAAAACAAGGGAAAAATCTGCAGCAAAAATAACAAACAAATGTCAGATTCCATTTAGCACAAAGGCTTTTTTACAATTGAGTAAAAGGGAAATTTTAAAGGAATGTTTAATTTTAATACTATAGTATTACCATGACAAGCCTTTCTTTTCATAAAACATTACCTTTCATGAAAC
Organism: Daubentonia madagascariensis; assembly: GCA_023783475.1. Classification (NCBI taxonomy): domain Eukaryota; kingdom Metazoa; phylum Chordata; class Mammalia; order Primates; family Daubentoniidae; genus Daubentonia; species Daubentonia madagascariensis. The sequence goes on along the minus strand of JAKFHU010002088.1, from coordinate 41,890,156 downwards.
TGTAATGTTTCCAGTTATATATTTTTCAATCAAGATGCGAATATATGTAACATACCATGTAACAAAACAGACAGAAGAGGAAACGCAGACTAGAGACAAAGTGCCAGGGTTCCATCTTACTTTCCTGACCTAATCAATGCAGGAACTGTTATCAGGTTGTCACTCACTTGTCCAGAGAATATAGGTAGTCAAATATTTCATAGGTATTCAATGTGTGAAAGCTGAGAATGAAAAATGCTGTAAACATTTAGAAAATAAAGGATTTAGGAGAATCAGAGCATTTGTTTTATAACAAAATAAAATTAGTAAATTGATTTTATAATTATTATGATTAAGAGAGCACTCTAAGAATATTTTTTTGTTGAAATTTGCATTTTAAGAATTTCAGTTCCAATTTAGAATTGAAGTTCAAGGTAAAAATATGCAGAAATTATATAATTAAAAGTTCCTGTCTCTCTTTTTTGATTTAACTCAATGGTGTTTTTTGGAAAGACACTACAGTTGCGTTGGGTACACAGCTATGCACAAGGTGTGATACTTCCTCTTTTTTCTCTCTCTCATGCTCCCATCACAGTGATTTCTTTTTATCCTTTAAGAAATTTGGAAATGCATTAAAATACAAATCTTTGAAATATAATTTTCACCTTGATTCCCTCCCACATCAGTGAAATTTCTTTCAGCAAGTTCATCAATGATCTCCAAGTTGATAAATCCAGCTGACACCTCGTAAATCTTAATCTTATTTGCTTTCTTTTTTCTTTTCTTTCTTTCTTTTTTTCTTTTCTTTTTTTTTTTTTTTTTGCTGTTTACCATTCTCATTTTTCTCAACCACCTTCCCTTGGCCTTTATGACATCACTTTCTCTTGGTTTTCCTCCTTTCTACCTTTTTGATCATTTATGGTCAATTTTTCACCAATTTCTTATACTCTGCTCAAACCCTGGATTCTTGGACTTTTTCCTCACTGTTCAAGATGTCCCACTATGATCTCATTTGTGCCCGTGTTTTCCATTTTCATACGGATGTTAATAACCCCTAAATCTGTGTTTCCAGCTCAGACTCCTTCAAAACTCCAGACTTCTACCACTGGCTGCCTAATAAATATTTTACCTTGGAGATTTCACAGGCATCTCAATTTTAAAATGTCCAAATACTAATTTGAGTATTTGACCTGTAACTTGATTCTCCCTCCATATTTGTTCAATCCGTGAGTGGTATCAAGAGAAACTTGAGAATTGCCCTAGACTTCTCATTATCTCATTACTTTATTCCTTTGGTTACCAAGTCCATTCCCTATTGCCTCGTTAAGTATTGAAATGTATTTCCTAAATTCTAATCTCTAACTTGCTTTATTGTAGAGCTTTGGCCTTTATAATTTCTTGCCTGGATTACTGCAATAACTCCTAATAGTTCTTCCACTCAAAAATCTGGTCTCCACCAAGACACTTTTGACATCCCCTCTCTACCAAGACATTCTGAACATTTCTCCTCTACCAGGTGGCTCTGACCATAAATTACCATAAATCAAACCATGTCTTCTGCTTAAAATCCTCCAGGGAGAGATCCACTAACATCTTTGGATTAAAATAAACTCCTTTTCATGAGGCAGAAAAAATTATTTATTAGCTGTGTGACCCTGGGTGAAAGACTTGACTTTTCTGAGTTCATCTTTAAAGAAAGGCAATATACCATCCTTGAAGAATGGTGTGAAAATTATGGTGTGTAAGTGTCTACCACAATGCCTGGTGTGTTACAGAGGCTAAATGAATGAGAAATTAAGCTATTATTTATTTTTGACAAGCTGCATGTGGTGGCAGAAAAAGCATTATATTTGGAGTCTGATAATAATGAAAACAACCACAAAATACTAGCAAATGCTTTCACAACACTTTTCTGTGTGCCAGGCCTCTCCCCAAATGCTTTACATATATTAGCTTGTTTAATATTCACAACAACCCAAGGTAGGTGCTATTATAAGATTATCCCCATTTAACAGATTAGAAAAGTGAGGCACATAGGTTAAGTAAATCAATCTCCACAGAGCAAGATATGGAAGAATCAGGACTCAGGCCCTAGTAGTCTGGCCCCACAATCCCAACTCTGTCTCTAGTACCCGCAGACTTTGTGTAAGTCATTTTAACCTATTAAAGTCTCAATTTTCTCCTCCACAAAAGAAAAAAACGTTAGTACTACATAATGAAGTCAGAAAGATTTAATATCATGCCTGCATTATGCTTAACATCTAGCTCAGGAAATGGTAATGATTATCATTACATGAAAGCCCTCATATCTGCCTTCACGAACCTCTGTAACTTCCCCTTTCTCCACTCGCAAACATCAACCCTACACTTTAGCCAGACTGAATCACTTGTTCATTTCCTCTTTGTATTTCCACATTTCTCTTTGCTTAGAGTACCCTTCTATTTTCTCTGCTAACTTACATTTTTTCATAAGCACTCAGTGGAGGCGTCTCCTCCTCTCCAGAACATTCCTGCTCCTTTGAGGCTGGGTTAAATGCCAGTGTCCCTGTCATCAAGCATATTTTTATTATGGTAGTTTTCATGCAGTATTATAATTATGTGTTTTTTGTCTGCCTGAAACACTACATTGTGAGCTTCATAAAGGCAGGGATAATGTTCTTCATTGCTGTGTCTGGCATACTGGTGATCAGTATATATTTGTTGAATGAATCAACAGTCAATACGGAGCCTTGCTAGATGTCTATCTACCTGATTCTACTTTAATGTGATAAGTGGCCTGGTAACTAGATTTTAAAATATTCTACAAACACAAAGGACATAGCAATTAATTCGACTTCCTTTGCTTAAAATTGAGAAATGCTTCACAGAGGAGTTGAATACTGCCTAGGAGGATGAAGAGAATTTCACCAGGTAGAGAAGAAAAGGAGAGTCAAGGAGGAGAATTATCAATGGGAAGATGGTGAGAAAGCATATTCTATCTGTGGAGAATGGAATAGTCCATAATGGCTAAAGATAAGATCTGCATGTGACAGTGTTGGTGACAGGGTGAGAGAGAGGTTAGAGTAATTGGAGATGAGACAATAAAAATGCAGACTGTGGCCAAACTATGAAGAAATATGAACGTAATAATTTCTCTTGTTGTAATTATAGAGTATCAAAATTTTTTTGTTGGAGGAGTTATGGAGATGAGGCCAAGGTTTTATAAAGATGACTTGCCCCAATATGGAGGAAGATGAGCAAGTAGACAGATGCTGGAGGCAGGAAAAATAAACAGCAACTTATTTGCCAACGAATGGAACCAATAAGGACTTGTGTCACAGAAAGGAAGCAACCAGTTTCACAGATGTTGTAAAGGTTTGGTGAAGAACTGTATGGCCGGGATGAGAACACTCAGCATTTAATAAAAGTTCAAAATGTATTGTTTAACGTTAACAATGAGTTAAAAATTTAGTTAATAATAAATGTAAATGCTTTCATCTGTTTATATAAAACACAGGCTATACGTATATTCCCTTAAAAGTATTAGTAATCTCAAATATTAACTATAACATTTTGACCTCCCTTTAAATACATTATATGCAAATTTTTAAATAATCTGTGAATGAATCCATGTCATTTAACAGGAGAGTTTTCTTTTAAGCCATTTTTTAGGTTTGCATTAGTTTTCCTCCTACCTTTTTGGCTATTTATAGTCAATTTTTCACCAGTAAAAAAATTATTTTACTCTAATCAACAAATAAAATCTCAAAGCAAATTAAAATTATTTGTTGAAAATATTTATAATCCTTTTTGTTCCCCAATATCAATACTATATCCTACATGTAGACTTTGCTGAAAATGAATCAGTCTATAAATTTTTTTGCTTTTGCGTGGTGATCCTTTAAATATCAAAATTATTTAAGTATTTGGGTCATGCAAGTAAATTAATGAGTCATTTCCACTGATTAGTAAATTTGCAATATGTGACTTTGCGAAGGACTGCTCATAGGCATTGTTACATACATATGCTTATATGTAATGTTTATATATAAGCATTAGTCGAAAAAGTTATTCACATTATGATTTATTTATGTATAATATTATTTGGCTTTAGTAAACTGTTCATTCTCTTCAAGTTCTGATTTCTCATATGATATATATTTTCTTATTTTTTCTATTTATGGGTTTACAATGTGTGTAAATGTTTACAACACACTTAAATAAGCCATGGTGATTATGTCTGGGTGGAAGTTAATTATTTGTCAGTGCTGAATGACTGGGAAACAGGAGATTAAACGATGATAAGAGTAAATCCTTGAATGGGATTTTTTGTGTAATAAATGCTCTAATAAATAGAATGCAGTTTTTAAACACCAGCAACTCTTAATGAGCACAAAGTTATGGATCCCATGCTGCTAAGTTATGGGTCTTAAGCTGCAAATTAAGAGCTGTGGAAACTAGAAGTAGCTTAGGTCTAGAGGAGGGGGTGCTGGAAGGTAGGCAGGGAGGAAGGGAGTTTAATGCCTCTGTAGGTTTGGGTTTGATATCCATCAGATGCTTTACGGTCTCTTCCTCAGCCTGAAGAAAAATAGCAGGGTTGTGGGCTGGTCTTGGAAGGCTGAGATTTCATAAGGCATGGCCTCTTGGTCAGGGTCTCCAGAAGCAGAGCTGAGGCAGAGATTCTTGGGCAAGGGATTTATAGATGGAGCATTCTCGGGGGAAGGAGAGTGAGAGGACAGAACTGGGGCAGCAGCTCACCAAGTACTGCCATGGTAGAATCTGGAGCTCCAACTATACCACATATTGGTCCCTAGTGAAGGCAAGGACTTCAGCCTTTGGCTTCCTGTCAGTCAGGCATTGGCTGAAGCCTATGGGGAAATGGGGGCTGGAGCCATCACCTTACAGGAAGCAGCTCCCTTGAGACCCAGGTGGACACTCCAGAGCAGGGGGCAGCCGAAGTGTTTTGCACCAGCTGGTAAAGGGCACTAGGCCACCACAGCAGCAACTCTGTCAGTGGTGTCTCCTTATGGTCACTGCCTCTTTCACAGTGATCCTAAGGCAGAGGAAAGTTGCAGTGTTTGTCATAAGGTGAGCTGGTGGGATGACAGGGCAGGGATGAGGACAGCAGGAAGAGGAGACGATTATGAGTTGACAAGCCCGCATTTAGATGCAGGAGTGGCAAAAGGTGGGTATGAATGAACAGGTTCCATGAAGAGAAGGAAGCAGAAGAGAAGATGTGCTATAGAAGCTCTTTATTGCTGCATTTAAAGAGAGTGGCAGGCAGGCATGGGCGAGGCGGGTAGGTGTGGTGAACCTGCTGGTTTTGAGCGCCTCACGTTCACCTGCACAAACGCAGCAGAAAAAGTTGTTCATTCATATGCACCTGCCCATGAAGCCCTGCCGTCTGCACTTTCAGAGCACAGTCCTCTCTTAGCCTTCATCAACTTTTAAAATGACCCCCCACCATCTACCACTTTCTGCATAAAGTGAAAAAAGGCACATGAAAAGGATTTAGACTCGGTAATATATAATGCTCTTCTACTTTTTCTAATCTGTTTAAAGGATTAGTAGGAAAAGTAAATCTCCTCAGACATAAATACTTTAATGCACTTTTTAATTAACTAGGAAATTCTATCGCAGGATATATATGCGTGTGTGTGTAAAGCAGTCATTGCACAATTTAAGTTGTGGGAATAAGAACTTATATAGTATTTTACCTGTAATATATGAAACCCAGAATAAAAGCAATATTCCCAAAGGAAACCCAGCTTGCTTCATTGAATAAGGCAATCCTGGAAAAACACAAAATGCCCCACCCCTCACATTAATAAGATAGCTAGAAATATAGAAGTTTCCCCCCAATTTCCACATGTAATAGGTAAATTTACATGACATATTTGTAAGCTGTGCATAGGAAAGTACTAAAATTAAGTGTTAGCATATTAGTACTTATTTCAGAATAAAATGTTGTTAAGTTAGGGACAGGTCAAGAGAGAAAGTTTATGAGGTGAAGGAATAAGAATTAGCAGCAAATGAAGGACAGATGCCAGTTCACACAAATGATGCATACTTCGGAGGAAAGGTGACAGATGTCCTAGAATACATGGAGAGTAATGATTCCAAATCCTTCCTCATGGGCCAGCCAGGACAGCACAGGGGATAAGAAGAAGCGCAGAGGGTTATGGGATATTAAGAAAGACCGACTCTGGAGTCAAAAGGGGCAACCGTGCAGGAAAAAAGGAGAGAAAACTGAGAAGGCAAAAGTATTTTTTATAAAGTTCAAGGGAGTGTATGAAATTATTTTTTATGATTTTGGGGGAATGGATCATTTTAGATTATGGGCAATAAAATATTTAAAATAAATGTAGTTAAAATATTTCCACCCAGAATTTTTCTTCTCTGAAAAATTTTGCCTTTAAACAAAAACCAAAAAAAGTGCTGCTGAACATAATTAAGTGGTGATTTTTAATGTTGCCAACATGGATCGGCTTAAAGTGCTCATATCAGGAATTAGCTCCAGAATTCTTGCAAGTAGAGCTGCCCACACCATGGTACGTGGATGCAGAATTTTAAACAAGTCTTTACCTCTGCTTGCTTCTACTTTACCTCAGGTAACTCCATTTTATGTATCATTTGCAAAATAAAAAGTCTATGTATGGAAAAACTGTAAAAACCAAGAAGCATATCAATTTGTGTAAAGAAAAGTAATTCAATCCAGATAAATGTTCACTTTTCAGAAGATGACAGAGACTAAAATGTCAAAACTTTGTAGTAAAATGTTATATTCTCAATCAGTATTGCCCTTTGCAGGATTGTGTTTGGTCCTCGCCTTTTCTGAAAGGGAATGTTTCTAAATAACAAAAAGAATAATAATCACTGGGAAAAAAAGCCCTGCTTTTTGTACTTTAATACAATGCACTTTTAATTCTTCTTTTCAGAAATTTTCCCTTGCCTCTAATATATTGGTACAATAAGAGCTGTTAATTTCTTTTAATTCTGATTATTTGGCTATTTTGTTAAAAAAATCATATGCATTTTCAATGAACAAATTTGTGTTATTGACTAAATGATATTTAAAAATAATATATCCATAATAAGTTTGGACCTTATAGAAAATATTGCATGAATTTAATTTTTTACAAGATTGGTATGTTTTCACATTAAACTTTTGCACCTCCAATATTTACAAATATCTTGAGGTTTTATACTTCTAGAAGGTCATAAAAAGATGATTCAAATAATGGCGGCCACTTTAGTAAGAGGAAAAAAGTAAATTAAGTAAGACTAACAATTGACCACACAGCCTATGAAAAAAGATTTAGCATCATCCATATGCAGCTCCACCATAATCTACTGCATGTGGAGGATGCGCTCAACTGTGGAAAGAGTATGAATTACAACCCCATCTTCAGCGTGAAAGAGATCGATGCTTACTGTTATATTGGGGAGGAAAAGGAAAGCTTTTATGGATGAAAGTTACCAATTTTCTCATTTAAGATTTTTTTCCTTTAAAAGTAATCAATGAACTCTAGCAGCATTATGAGTCTTAAATCTCGCCTTTTCACTTAAAATTAAAAAGAAAAATACAAGACACTTACCTATTATACCGGATCCTATAACCGAGTTGACAATATTAAAAATAGCAGCAGACTGACAAGTTTTCCCCTTATACTCGTGTTCAGAAACGAGGGTTTCTCTGTCATCGAGATCTCTCTATTTTAACAGAGAAAATGTTAATTAAACAAATACTTTCTAGCTCAAAAAATTAGAAAAGTGGCAGACAAATACGCAATGCAGGATACTAACACGATATTAGTAATAATAAGTAATGTCAATAATGATAATAGAGTAATGCTGAGATAATAATAAAGAATAACAGTAATAGCTAGAAATTCAACAGAGCTTTGTAAGCAAACTCCATCCTAAAATGTTTAGATTACAGCTACTCCAACTGCTGCATGAGACCCCAGATTGCAGGATCTGTTAGGAACTCAACGATGTGATCTTGTGAAATTAAAGAGTTATATTGAAAAGTGCCTGCCAAGGGAGGGGAGGAAGTCAGATTAAAGCAAAACTTTTTCCCCCAGAAAACTTTCCGCGGTGCTAAACCAAGACTCCAGGTAAATCGCAGCTGACCTGTTGCAAGGTGAATGAACCGGCTTCAGAGCCTGCCCCAGTCGCCAGTTTACCTGCGGCGGGATGACAAGCTGCTGAGCCTGGTAGCGCATGGCTGCGCGGTTGGTCCTGAGCAGTTGGAAGGATCTGGGGCTGGGCACCCGGCTCTCGCCTGGCCAGCCTCCTCTCGCCTGGCCAGCCTCCTCCTCTGCCACCTCGCACACACCCGCGGTCTGCGCACGGCAAGACGGCTGGAGGGAGCCGGTTCCGCCGGTGCCCCTGGGCCCCCTCCGTGAGCCGGGAAGGCTGCAGCCCCAAGATCTCTGGGCTGTCGCAGCCTGGGGCGGTTTCCCACCGGAGTTTGTCCAGCCAAACTACTTTTCCTCCCAATGAGCAGATACCGCAGGAGGTCTCTGATCTGGGCAGCCCTCTCTCCCCCTATCCCGCCTTTTTGCCCCCCTCCCCCACCTACCCCGGGAACACAAAGAGCTACTCTTCTCCAAAGCTTCAAAGTACAATTTGTTCCACCCACACTGCCCCGCCCAGATTGTACAAAGAGTTATGATGGCCTCGTTTTAGTCTGTCCGTAAGATACAGCTGCCCTTTTGTCTGATGCGCAGGTGAAAATACTGCAGCACCCTTGCTCCCATGGAGCATCTTTTCTATTAGCGCCTCCTCCTCCTCCCTACACCTCTTCTGTGGCAGAGATGACAGATGAAAATTTAGGACTTTTATTTTAAATGGAAATTGGAGGACTCATAAGAAAATAAACAAAAAAATCCAAAACCCCAAAAACTTTCCTAGGGTTTTAGCAAACTTGATTACTGAGCATGCTTTGGTCAAATGCTTCCTGGTACCTTTTCAGAAAAGGAGACTTAGAGAAAAGGAAGACAGATTGTTACTGGATTCCTGAAATGAACCTTAAAAAGGGGAAGAGGAGTCCAAGGAGTCGGGGAAGAGAAGCCACCTGGAGTATCTGAGCTAGAAAGAATCTTAAATGACCATCTATTCACCTCTTTTATATTACAGATGATGAAACTGAGGCCCAGAGAGTGTTCAATCACAGAGAGACAGAATTCATGAGAGAACAGTTTCAGGGGCAATAAGAGCGGTAATATGGCATTATACTTATCAAATTCAGCCCATATATCCATATATCGCAGGGGATTGGTTCTGGGACCCCTGCTGATACCAAAATCCATGAATGTCCAAGTTTCTTATATAAAATGACATAGTATATGCATATAACCTACACACATCCTCCCATGTACTTTAAATAATCTCTAGATTACTTACATTCCCTAATACAATGTGAATGCTATTAAATAGTTGTTGCACTGTATTTTTTAGGAAATAATGAAAAAGAAATAAAGAAAACAAGTCTGTACTTATTCAGTGCATACTCAACCATCGTGGGCCTAGCACCATTTCCAATCTGGGGTCGCTTGAATCTGTGGATTTGGAACCGGGGATACGGAGGCCAACTGTACCTAATGAAAGAGCTTCTGTTTCATGGACATTTACTTAAGATTATGAACAATTTTAAAACCATAGGAAAACTAAAGAGTTATAAAATAAACTTTATATACTCTTCACCATCAAATTGAGAAATGTTAACATTTTGTCATATTTTCATCAAATTGTAAAAATAAATAAACATTCAATGTCACGATAGAAACCCCTTTGTCCTTCTCCATTTCTTTTTTCCTCCCTTTATCCCTAGAGTCATCCAATTCATGAAGCTAGTGTGTATCTTTTCTACCCTTGCTTTATATTTTACTTTATATTTGTAGCCACAAACAATATATAACATTGACTTTTGTGTTTTCAAGATTTACAAAAATGGTTCCATATTTCACATGTGATTTTTCCACTGGCTTTTTTTTTTTTTTTGTAAAGATAGGGTCTCACTATGTTGCCTAAACTGGTCTTGAACCCCTGGCCTCGAGCAATCCTCCCACCTGGGCCTCCCAAGTGTGGGATTACAGGGGTGAGCTACCTCACCTGGCTGCCACAGGCATTTTTGTTTGTTTCAAGATGTATGATGTTAGATATATGCAGATGCAGTTTATTCATTTTGTCTAACACAGTTCAGTCAGCCATAGCCCTATTGAAAGATATTAAGGTTGTTTCTCATTTTACACTCTTCTGGAGCATATAAGTGACTTTCTCTAGAAGTAGAATTGTTACGTAGCAGGACATGCACATTTCCAGCTTCACTAAATATTTCTAAATTGCTCTGCAAATTGATAGTATGAGTTATACTTCTACCAGCAGAGGTGGATTCTTGTTTTTTGGCATTGTCAATAACAACAGGACTTAATTTCTTTTTTAAGTTTTTTTCTCTTTTGTTCTAGTGGGTTTTAAAATTATGTATAATTATGGTATAAATTTGCATTATCTTAATCTACATTAAGGTGGATGATCTTTTTATATATTAATTATTTGTATTGTCCTCTTTGTGAATTTCATTTTACATCCTTTGCCCATTTTATTTGGTTGTTAGTCTTTTTCTTATTGATCTGTGAGAGTTATTTATATATTTGGGATGCCAACCCTATGTCAGTTATATATTTTGTACATATCTTCTCCCAGCGTCTCTCTTTTAAAATTGTTTGTGGTATTTTTTTTTATCTTGTGAAGTTTAAAATTTTGATATACTCAAAATTAGTAATCTTAATTCTGATACAAGTACGTCAAGAGAAGGAAAAAGTATAACCTTAATTCACTAAAAAATATAGGCGCAAAAATCCCAAAGAAAATATTTGCAAATTGAATTCAGCTGTGTATGAAAAGGTAATAATATTGTGAGCAAATTGAGTATACCCCAAGTATGAAAGGATGTCTTAATTAACAAAAAATCTATAAACATAATTTCCAACACTAACAGATCATGAGAAAAACCATGTTATTATTTCACTAGATGCAGAAAAAACACTTCATAATATTGAATTCTTGATTTTAAAAAACTCTATGTAAATTAGAAATAGAACACAACTTCCTTAAACTAATAAACTATAGCAAAATATCTTCATTATGGAGAAACTTTGGATGCATTCCCATTTAATCAGAAATGAAATAAAAATATCAATGATCATGGTTTTTATTTAACGTGACATTGGAATTCCTAGCCTAAAGCAGTAAGAAATAAAAGAGAAATGAGAGGTAGGAGGATTGGAAAGGCAGGAATAAAACTGTCATTATTTTCAGATGATAAGATTATTTATATAGAAAAATCCAAAAGAATCTAAGAGAAAAAATTAGAAACAATAAGAGAGTTTATGGAGCAGAGTAGTAGAAGATTAGACTAAAAATATATTAATTTCTCTTTACAGCAACAACAAACAACTAGATGGTATGATTAAAAAGAACATAATACTGTCAGAGAATATCAAATACCTAGAAATAAATCCAACCAAAGAGAAAGATATACATAATCTCATCAGAGAAAATTAAAACAATCAAGAGACATTAAAGAAGTCTTAATAAATGGAGAGATATGCCATATTCATGGGTAGGAAAAAATAAATATTTTAAAGATATAAATTCTGTCCAAGTTGATCTATTGATTAAATACAATTAGTTTCAATATATGACTTTCCTTTTTTTAATTATGAAATAAAAATGTTTGTTTTTAAAAAGTAGAAACCAAAGTAAAAAGGAGAGAATTTTATAAATTATTGTATTTCTACTCTCAGTGATAACTTTATTTTTAAAATTTTTTCAGTACATTACATGTGTCTGTATATATATGGGTGTTTTTTTTCCTTTTTGTGAATGTGGGCTCTGTGGTGGTCTTAAAATACGTCCAAAAATTCTCTGCCACAGCTGTCTTCAAGAAATGGAGCCTAATTCCCTTTCCCTTGTGTGGGCTCAACTTAGTGACTTGCTTCTAATGAATAGCATATGGTGGGAGTGATGTGTATATATTCTGATACTAAATCGTAAAAGTCATTGTGGATTCTGCCTTGCTGTCTCTCAGATCACCCACTCTGGGAGAAGCCAGCTGCTACGTTGTGAGAAAATTCAAGCTACCTATGGAGAGGCCCACATGGTGAGGAACTGAAGCCTCTTTCCAAAGCCATGTGAGTGAAGTATATTAAAAGGGGACCCTCCAGTCCCAGTCAAGCTTTCAGATGACTGTAGCCCCTGCCAACATCCTAACTGCAACCTCATGGAAGACCCTGAGTAAGGACCACTTAACTAAACTGCACCCAAATCCTTGACCCAGAGAAAATCTGAGATAATATATATATATTTTTTAGGCCAGTAAGTTTAGGGATTATTTGTTACATAGTGATAGATAACTAATATAGTATCTATACATATTTTTAATGATCTTTTTTCCTAATTTCAAAAGTATTATTTATTTAATATGATTTCAAAAGTATGATATTCTCAATGAGAAAACTTGAAAATGAAAGAAACAGACACATAAAATCACTAACAATCCTTTCATGCAGAGGTAAACAAAGTTAACGTTTTAGAATGCTATAGTTTATTTTTATTTATTTATTTTTTCTTTTAATTTATTTTTTTAATTTCAGAATATCATGGGGGTACAACACTTTGGCCATACACATTGCCCCTGTTCTGCCTGTGTCAGAGCCACAATCGTGGTCATCCCCCAAACTGTGCTCCCCACATCCATTCAGTGAGAGTTTTTCCCATCCCTTCCACCCCCCTCCTGCCCGCCCGCCTTCAGATGAATGTTATTGCCCTGTGTGATGTAAGTGTTCATCAGTTAGTACCAATTTGATGGTGAGTACCAGTGGTGCTTGTTTTTCCAATCCTGTGACATTTTGCTTCGAAGAATGGGTTCTAGCTCCAACCAGGATAATACCAGATGTGTTAATTCACTGTTGTTCCTTATTGCTGAGTAATACTCCATGGTATACATATACCACATTTTATTGATCCACTCGTGTATTGATGGGCACCTGGGTTGTTTCCACAACTTTGCAATTGTGCATTGTGCTGCTATGAACATTCGAGAGCAGATGTCTTTATTATAAAATGTCTTTTTTTCTTTTGGATAAATACCCAGTAGTGGGATTGCTGGGTCAAATGGTAATTCTACTTTTAATTCTTTGAGGTATCTCCATATTCTTTTCCATAGAGGTTGTACTAATTTGCAGTCCCACCAGCAGTGTATGAGTGTTCCTATCTGTCCACATCCCCGCCAACATTTGTTATTTGGGGATTTTTTGATATGAGCCAATCTCACTGGGGTTAAGTGATATCTCGTTGTGGTTTTGATTTGCATTTCCCTGATGATTAGAGAAGTTGAGCACTTTTTTATATGTTTGCTGGCCATTATTCTGTCTTCTTTGGAAAAGTTTCTGTTCATGTCCTTTGCCCATTTTTTAATAGGGTTGTTTGATTTTTTCTTGTTGATTTTCCTAAGTTCTGTATAGATTCTGGTTATCAGCCCTTTATCAGAGGTGTAGCATGCAAATATTTTCTCCCATTCTGTAGGTTGTCTGTCCACTCTAGTGATAGTTTCCTTGGCTGTGCAGAAGCTTTTCAATTTGATCAGGTCCCAGGTATTTATTTTTGTTGCTGCTGTGATTGCTTTGGGGGTCTTCTTCATAAATTCTTTGCCTAGGCCAATGTCCATAAGAGTTTTTCCAACGTTTTATTCGAGAATTCTTATGGTTTCATGTCTTAGGTTTAGATCTGTTATCCATTGTGAATTGATTTTTGTGAGAGGTGAGAGGTGTGGGTCCACTTTCAGCCTTCTACATATGGCCATCCAGTTTTCCCAGCACCATTTGTTGAATAGGGAATCTTTTCCCCAGTGTACGTTTTTCTGGAATTTGTCAAAGATCAGGTGACTGTATGAGGTTGGTTTTATATTTGGGTTCTCAGTCCTGTTCCATTGGTCTATGTCTCTGTTCTTGTGCCAATACCATGCAGTTTTGGTTACTATAGCCTTGTAGTATAGTTTGAAGTCTGGTAGACAGATGCCTCCCAATTTGTTCTTTTTGCTTAGAATGCTATAGTTTAGTCAGATTATATGGTATTTGGTTTGTTGGAGAAGTGCATAACCACATGCATAAAACAGTTTTATTGAGTATGTTTTAGCCCCAGACAGAGGCTATGGGAGCCAGACTTTCAGAAATACAGAGAGCCTTAATTTGAGCTTTTTATCAAATTACATAATTATGTAGATAAAATACTATGCCTTTGTAGGATTATTACTTTTCTTCATTATTTGATTACAGTCTAAGATAGGTGACTGCTAAGAGCACCTCTGCAAAATAATCAAAGAAGGCGCTATCTTGACAGAAGTCTGAATTTAGAAAGCTCTTCCTGATATTTAATCTGACTCCTTTCTGATATTATTAAGGTTCAAGTTTGGATGAGACTAGAGATAATAACTTTCAATCCACATCCCTGGGAAATAATTATGTTAATCCTTTAGTTAGTATAGCAGATTGGGAGCTCAGGCTCTGGAATCAGGACAAAACCCGTGTCTCAAGGGATCTTGGAAAGTTGCTTAATTTCTTGAGCCTTAATGTACTTATTCATAAAGACGGAAGACTAACAGTAGTACCTCTCTCATAGCAATCGTTGTGGGAATTAAATGAGATAACCTATTTCTTTTTTTTTCTTTTTCTTTTTAGTTGACACACAATAATCATAGATATTTATGGGGTACAGAGTGGTATTTTGATACACGTATACAATGTATAATGATCAAATCTGGGTAATTAGGATGCCCATCACCTCAAACATTTATCATTTCTTTGTGTTGGGAGCACTCAAAATCCTCTCTTCTAGCTTTTTGAACACATACAATAAATTATTGTTAACTATATCCACCCTACAGTGCTACAGAACACTAGAACTTATTCCTCCTACCTCGTTGTAATTTTGAAGATGAAACTATTTCTATTAGTTTCCTAGGGCTGCTGTAATAAAGTACCATAAACTGGGTGACTTAAAACAACTAAAATGTATTATCCCACAGTTCTGGAGGCTAGAAGTCCCAAATCAAAGTATCAGCAGGGCCGTGCTTCCTTCGAAATCTATAGGGGAGACTTTTTCCTTGCCTTTTTTTAGCTCCTGGTGCTTTGCCAGCAACCTTTGGTGTTCCTGGGCTTGTAGATGCATCACTCTAAGCCTCCCTCTTCACATGATCCTCCCCTCTGCTTTCTGTATTTATCCATCACTTTCTTTTTTTTTTTCCAATAGACTTCATCTTTTGTTTAAGCCCACTCAATGACATGTTAACTTGGCCACCTAAGTGCTTTACTATAGTCACATCCTAAGGTAGTATTGGGTTAGGACTTTAACATATTGGGGTTTGGATGGATCAATTTTTAAGCCCATAACCTATTTTTAAAAGGGTTAAGCTAATTAGGTTAGCCATAATAGCTTCAATAATTGCTTATAAATAGAAGTACTCATTGGCCAAAATATTATAGGTAGAAGGAATTTTGGTCATAGGCAGAAAAGCTATTTGGTTCGAAATACCATTCTTCTTGATTCCACTCAGAGAGCCTCTGATCTTTGTCTTGACTGTGGCCACCTAGAAAGGGGACTGAAATTCACATCCTTACTTGTAGCTGGTTGTGGTCATGCAGCTAAGTCTGAGCAAGAGGATGCAGGTGAAATGTGTGTCCTTAATGATAATAATAAGGGTAAGGATAATAATACTTTACCTTTCTTTTGTTCCTTCTTACTGGCTGCAGTGCAGAGACATGATGGCTGAAGCTGAGGCTTTATCCTGGAGCAACCACCTGCTGGAAACTTCATGTTAAAGATGGCTGAATAGCAGGATAGAAAGAGCATGGGTCCCTGGTGAATATCCTAGATCTGGATTGTTCACGGTGATGTGAGAAGGAAATAAACTTTGATCTTGCTTAAACCACTGTTATTTGAGATTTCTGTCATTTACAGATAAATCTAACCTTTATTAATACACCTCTGGCTACCAAGACTACGATTGTAATAGTCAAAAAGGATTCATCCAATCTAGATATTTCTATTAACATATAATAGCACCTAAAGAGTTCCATAAACTGAATTCCTTATGGAACTAATAGGAGGGTTCATTGTGCTTCATTAAACTCTGTATTAATAAATATATACAGTTTACCATTATATGCAAATATAATAAACTGAAAATCATTAGATTCTGATGTTTTTAGTTTTGTCTCACTAATTAACTGGTAAGAAACCTTGGCTAATATAGCTAGGGGCATACTCTCTCTGTCAATACGGTATGGATCCTCCTCTATGTGTCCTATGTCTGTTTTATCCAGACACAATCCTTAAGTGTCTGGTCAGCACAGCTGTCCAGGTCTTACTTTGAGAATTCTTAGTCTTTGATTGTTAACCTGAGGATTGACCCAGTAAAACTACAGCTCTGACTCTGACTTGAGTGTAATCAGGGTCTTCCACTTTACTGCTTGTGTTCTCTGCATACGTGATGGAGACTGTAACTTTAAAGTCTGTGTGGAATGAAGTTTTTCTACTGGGAATCCAAACAAATTTGATCTTTCTTGTTTTAAGCTCATAATATTTTCTTTGTAAGATCATGAACCATATCCCAAGCTCCAGAAACTCGAGGTGAGTGGCTTTTACAGCTTAGTTATTTCACATCCACTATGATGTGAATAACACGACACAAGACAATAGGTGAGCAAACTGAGATTTATCTTCAAATAGTGCTCACTTTTATCATTCACTAATAAATATGCCCAAGACACACCCAAAGTGACAGGGTTGAAATGAAATTTGGTGCTGTGTACCTGTTAGTATCTTCTAGTCAAGGTAATCCATGGGTAATCCATGAAGGTTACACTAGAATAAGTCAGAGCTCATTTACCTATTTTGATCTTTTCTTCTCCTTCTGTTTTAATAAAGTTCCATTTGCAGTATTTCAGCCCTGTATCAGTTGAATTAGACTTGGAGAAAGGATATTGTACACCCTGAGGATGGGCTGACTAGGAGGACCAGACTCAGCAAGATAGTAGTCTTGACAAAGTCAGCTACAAGACTTGTAAAACTGGAGCAGAGAGTGGGGTGGAACCTTGGCAATAGAAGTATTAGGGACAATTGTGACTTTTGCATCCTCTCGCAGCTACAGCATTGCCTTCTTGTACATGATGTTTATTAGAAATACTCTTTGTCACAAAGAATGGCAAGTGGGACTAAAATCAGGAAGTGGGAGCCAAGAATTTTGTGACTAGCACCAAGATTGCCCAGACTGTAGAAATATGAGGCTGGCAAACTTTTCCCAAATCTCTGAGTCTGACTTATGTCTCTTTATTTCTGGTCTTGAGTAATTTTGTTTACCTAAAACACAATACTCAATCCTTTAATGCACACTATAGGAAAATGTGGTCGTATCCATTGGAATGGTAAGCTTCTTGAGGGAAAGGATCACATTTATGTTGTTGATGAAGAATTTTTTTTTCACTGAACCTAGCATAGTGATTCACACAATCACTGCTGCTCATTAAAAATGTATCA
Organism: Daubentonia madagascariensis; assembly: GCA_023783475.1. Taxonomy (NCBI): domain Eukaryota; kingdom Metazoa; phylum Chordata; class Mammalia; order Primates; family Daubentoniidae; genus Daubentonia; species Daubentonia madagascariensis. The sequence goes on along the minus strand of JAKFHU010002088.1, from coordinate 41,872,597 downwards.
GGTGGGGCCAGGAGCAGTAGCTCATGCCTGTAGTCCCAGCTACTCAGGAGGCTGAGGCTGCAGGATTGCTTAAGCCCAGGAGTTTGAGGCTGCAGTGAGTCATGATTGTGCCACTGCACTCCAGCCTGGGCAAGAGAGTAAGACCCTGTCTCTAAAAACAAACAAACAAACAAAAATGTACTAAATGGAAGAAACAATCTCAAGAGGAATTAGCGAGTAAAAAGCCTTGTTGTTAAGTGACAGTAAGTTTAATGTGGACAGCAATAAGGACCATCAGGAGGACATTTAAGTAAAGAAATGATGATGTTCATGTGCCTCTAGAGCCTCTGAGAGACTGAGAAAGGCCTGGCTCATCTCCATTTATTAATGCAACCAGAATATTTTAAAAAATAAATTTTAGAAAAGGGAGACACAAAATTGTGATACATTTTTAAATGCTTCCATTTGAAAAATTAATGTTTTGCTTTTAAACCCAAAATAGAGCACAATATCATTCTGTTATTCATACAATAGTGACAGGATGTGTTAAAATATATATATTCATAATGCAAAAAAATGGGGTGGTGTTATCATGGGACATGAGTTGACAACTGATTATGAGTGACGTATTTTAACTTTAGTATATCTATGTAGCTGTAGGTACAACTTCATTAATTTGAGGCTCTACAAACATTGAAGGCACAAGTCAAATGGCCCTTCTTAACTGCCTGTGACAGGCACTGTCTACATTAGAAATGTTTCATAGAGATATATTAAAAAGATGCTAAGGACAGCCAAAACACTAACAGTTGAAGGTATAAATTACTCACTCACACTTCAAAAGGATTATCTACTCACTCTCTATAAGGAGGGAAAGAATGTATGAAGTGCCACTGATCGTTCCACTGCAGTCACATATCTGGAAGCTTACAGGTGTTGACTAGAAAAACAGTGTAAGATCCATTAGATATGCTTAAATTTTTCATTTTTTGATCATTACTAGTTACCAATAAAGAATTTGTATATGGCATTCTATAGGTTCTGAAAACAGGATATGTCAGCTGTATACTTTGGAGCCAAACTTCATTAAAGGATGACTAACTTGACTAGGTAGTATAAATGACATACCAAATGAATGAAATAGATGTATTTACTAGAGCGATTTAGAGGAAACAGTGATCATAAGATATTGGAGTGGGTGGTCAGGAGTATTTGATGGAAGGCTGGAAACTTTAGGCTAGCAAAAATGAAATTTAACTTGTAAACTTAACATCCTGATCTTGAATCTAAACAACCAAGTACATAGGTACAAGGTGGGAACAAGTGGCTTATCTGAAACTCATTTTAAAAAGCTAGTATTTTTAATTAACAAGAAGTTTAAGCTGATTCAACAATATAATGGGGCTGAGAAAAAAGTCTAATGCTGTCTTAGGCCAAAGTACTTGCAATAAATTACACAGAACAAGGAACGTGACACTCCAGGCCATCTGTGTTGGTTGCACCACACATGGACTGTTTTCAGCTCTGACAGCCACATTTTGAGAAGGTTACAGATAAACTGGGACATTTTCAAAGAGGGATCAGAATAATGAGAGGATACCATGTCTCATAGTGCTTTAAGTAGCCAGAGAATATGAGATTCAGGGGATTGAGGGCTTACCCAACATAAGCAATGGCTTTGTAACCTAATTACTTAGAGACATACTGGGAAACTTGAGTGGTAAATTGCTACTGGAGATATTTCAACCTAGGCATGACCACTAGGCAAGGATGTTGAAGGGGATGATGAAGGATAGGAAGGGTGCTAGGTATTCTCCTTTGCTTGCAAGTAACAGAAACTTCCTTGAGTTTCTTTAAAAATGGGTAAAGTGGTGATTAGAAGAATTTATGTAATGAATCTAGGACTAGAAAACTTATCAAGATTTGAGGTAGCCCTTAATGTTTCTTTTCTCTGTCTATCATGGCCAGCATAATCTTTTTCTCATGGAATCTTAGCTTTTCTCTGTAGGTCTACTCCGTTATTTTCTTGCAACTGAATCAGTTAGTCATTCTATTCTCCTGGGCAAATTCCAGAGGAAGTGAGCCTGATAGGCTTAGCTAATTATCTTCATCTCTGTTGAGCACAGACTTTTGAACCACACCTCCTCCTTGGAGGCTGCCAGCTATTATTAAAAGGCAAACTTAAGCACATCACAATTTTAAAGAGTTCATTTGAGCAGACAGTGATTATGAATCTGGCAAAGCCAAACCACAAGCTGGTTGTGCTCCACCGAAGGGGTACCAGGGAAAAATTATATAAGGTGTTCTCAGAAGCAAGACAGAGAAAATATTTGATTGGTTAAATTAGCCTTAAAGTTCCTAGTTGGAGGTTAGTTGGCAGTTTCTGATTGGTAAAGTTTCTAGTTGGAGGTTAGTTGGCGGTTTCTGATTGGCTAAGCTTAAGTTTTGTTTTTCTAGGCTATGTCCATGCATTCTGAGTTGAGTTTGGGTTTGCTTAGTAGGAACTCAGGGCTCTAGAGCAGCCTCAGTTTAATGGCCTCCCAATTAATTGTTTTATTATAAGAAAGTCTAGGGATGAGTCTTCGTAGGCTAATTACCAATTTCTCATCCAGGCAATGGACCAGACCACTGGGCCAGCTACTGCGGCTTCCCTGCCAAGCACCGGGGAGTAGGAATGCGGAAAACAGCTGGAGCGGAAGGCGGGCAGTGCCTGCACCGTGACTGGCGTAAATGGAAACACTGGCTACTTGAACATTCCTCTCCAATTTGTGTTTCCTCAATTCCATGATGCTAGGTAGGATTTGAATTGGGCCTCGACCGACCGTTGAAAGCAAGATTAGGGGAGGGTACGGCAATTCCTGAGACAGGCAATAGGACAGAAATATGTACTGTTGGGGTAAATTACATAACAAAGAGATAGGGGTGTTTGGATTAGACAAAGGCAGGCTGTGATTAGTTTCATTATCATTCCTCATTGCTTTTTAGTTTATAATATTGTCTTTTATTACATACTTTCCTTCTGTCAACTCTGGAGGTACTATGGGCCTATTACTAGACAAAAAGTAGCAAAGGTGCTCAATTCTCAAAGATGTAAAATTTTTCTTAAGCTATAAAGCACTATGAGTGTTTCATGAGTTAAAAATAATATGTCATAATAAGCAGCTTCCTTCTCACTAGTGGCTGATTTCTCCATGTAGCAAGCCAGGTGGGAAAATGAAGTGGAAGCGAAAATGAAATCAGGCATTTTTTTCCTTGCTTCTTTTGGCCTATTTTTTATTTTTTTTTAAAGGCATTTGTTTTTACTTTCAGTTCATTTGGCTTTTCCCCTTCCTCAGCTGTGTTCCTTTCTTACCGTTCTTGCAACCCATTTCTTACTAACATGAGACTCTAAGAGTTTTCTAAAAAATGTCAGTATAGACAAAGTGGCCACTTGTTGCATAGCCAGTCAGGAACTCAGCCTGATTTTTAAAAGAAGTTTTAAAATAGTATGGGCAAGAATGATAAGAACTCATTTAGATTTGTTATAAATGTGACTACCTTCTTCAGCTCAACGTCCAAAAGGATCTGCATTTCCCTAAGGGCTGGAAAAGGAACGACTCAGCAGCCGCGTTCCCATGACCTTGCTTCGCAGGGCCTGACCCAGATGTGGTGGGAAGTATGGGACAGCAAATCTCTTACTGAATCTATTTATGCATGGTATTGGCTGGCCTTAAATGTCACTACTACGATGTCAGAAAAATATGGTAATTGAATATGTAAAACATATTGTAAATAAAATGTAAATTATCTAAAGGGAAGAAGCCATGGACTTAAAGATTGGCAATGTTGAAAAACCCAAAGTAAACCACAAGAAGACAGTGTGTGGTGTGTGTGTTTTAAAATTTGATTGCAAAAATCAGGTAACTTTTTGGTGTGAAGTATATCCTACTAAAAAGCCTGTAAATTTTCCCATTGGGTGCTTTTTGGGGAAAAATAAGAGCAGTTTAATAAGTTTAATGCACACAAACACAGACACACACTTTAAATGCTAGGAAAGAGTGAAAATAAATTATGCACACTTTTTCCCTTTAACTTAAATAGCTAGGGGCTACCAGGGCACCTTAACTCCTCTCAGATTCAGTTAAAGAAAAAAACAACTACATGTTTTTTCTTCATTTGTACATTTTCCTTTACCATAGTTAGAAGAAATATTTCCCTCTTAGAAATTTCTTTTGAAACGATTTTGTATTCCACAAGAAACTCTGAAATTATTATTACTCCATCATCCATTTGTGATAGATTCTGTGTTGGTTCAAATTACCTCAGTCACTTTTCTAGTAAGCTACCAACTGACATCTCCTTTGTGTGATCTGTCAGCTGATAAGATTCAAGGGAGGCAATTTAACACCTTCCATGATTTCAGTAATAAAAATATTCACAGTTGGAGAAACATGGTCTTTAGTAGTTAAATGATTCAGAATACACATGCAAGATTCCATGATCTGGTCCTTCAAGAAGCAGGAAGTCCAGGTTCTACAATCAATAATGTGGTGAGTCCAGATCTTCTGGGTGGTCGGTTGGGCTACACAGTATCTTTGAAGAGTCGCATTTGGGGTTTACAGGATGATGTAAACATTTAAAAACTTATTCATCATGTCACCAGCCAATCCAAGTAGAGTCTATCTTGGACAGAAATCTAGAAATTCCCTTTTCTTTCTTTGCTGTCCTCTGATTTTACCCCTTCCCTCCACCAATTTCCTCAATCATTCTTCCTTCCTCTTTTTTCCCAGAGACTAGATTGCATTTTGGATGGAGTGGCATCAAGTCTTTACTATTTCCTGTCAGAAGAAATCAGGTCCTTATGATTGTGCACAGTGGAACAAGAAAAGCTAACTCTTCTTAGCACTCTTAACTGCTATTTATAGCTTAACATGTGTACAGTTTCTATTTGCTCTTCTTAAGATTCCTTCCTCACCATTTTAATTTTTAACACCTGCCCCTGCCCAGATACATACTTCAAAGACAGGAACACCAGCACCAGCACCTGCATTTTTACAAAATGGTTCTCTTCCCAGTCATAACTGATTGACTGAGGTGGTGGAAGCTTTGAGACTTTTGAGGCAATATGGTTGGAACCAGAGAAGGAGGGTGGAGGTGATTGATGGTGTTACCTTGTTTGTCTGGAAGTTGCATTGGCATAGCAAACATACTGTAATTAAAACACAACTTTATTTTTGTCTCTCACTTCTCCCTTTAAAATTTATTCAGTGGGAAAATATTCCCCTGCTACTGAATGACATTTCTAACAGCCCCCATGACGATATGGGAACAGATTCATGGAGTCTCAATTCAGTAATTAAAGCTTTCCAGGGAAGCAGGTGGGAACGTGTGGTCTGGGAAGGCAGTGGGAGGGCCGATTGGCTTCTTCTCTCCTCCTTGAACCCTCTGCCTTCCTCACTTTTGCCAGACTCAGATTTTGGCAGCTCTGGCATTTGAGCGTCTGGGAAAAGCTTCTCTTTCAAGTTCATACATGACTGGTGTCATTGTAAACAGGCTTCTTAAAAGATTAAGCTTTCTCTTTCTCTTGTGAGTTGATTTCATGGGTTCTCTAAACTCCTCTGACATCACTGGTGGTCTCTCAAATCAACTTCCTGTCATTACCCCAAAGGTTGTTTAATCCCTCAGAAGCTTCTGGAAATTTGGCAGTGCACATTTTAAGTGTATGTTCTATGAGTTTTGAAAAAGGTATACATGCATGTAACCATCTTGCCAATCAGGATATAGACTATTTCCATCACCCCAAGAAGTTCCCTTGCGCATGCTGCAGTCAATCTCTCTCCACCCCTTAGCCCAGACAACCACTAGTCTGCTTTCTGCCATTATACGTTAGGTTTTCCTATTATAAATTTTTATGCAAATGAAATCATACAGTAAAAATACTCATTTGTGTCTGGCTTCATTAATTTAGGATAATGATTTTGAGATGCATCCATATCAATCAGTGTATCATTAGTTCATTCATTTTTGTTGTTGGATAGTATTCCATTAAATTGATATACCACAATTTGCTTATCAGTTTACTCATATATTTGTGTTGGTTTCAATTTTTAGCTATGATGAATAAAGCTGCTGTGAACATTCATGTACAAGTCTTTGGGTGGACAATTGTTTTCTTGTGGTATAGTTGGGTAATATCGTAAAAGTGTAATATGTTTAGCTTTTTAAAGTGCTGTACCATTTTACTCTCCCATCAGCAATGTATGAGTGTTCCAGCTGCTTGACATTTTTCCCAACATTTGATATTGATAGCTTTAAAATATCAGGTAATCTAGTGGATACATAGTGATATCTCATTTTTTATTTTAATTTGAAGTTCACTGATGACTTATAATATTGAGCATCATATCTTCTTTTATAATGTACCTTTTAAAATATTTTGCCCAGACCCAGTACTCAGCATACAGAAGATCCTTTATAAACATTTGTTGAACTTATACAAATTGAATACAGAAAATGCAGCTCGTCAAAAGATTTGAGTTAAGTTTAAATTATTTCCTGGCATTTATAAGGTACTGAGCAAGTTATCAAGTGAGAGGTCTAAAGCTAGTTCTCAAGAATTTTCTTAAAAAGTGTACATTCTCCTCTGTCTAACAAATATGGGCCCCGGGCAATTTGCTGAAGGTCACATGGAACAAAGATTAGAAACTACATTTTATCATCCTCAATTTAATTCTCTTCATATTTAATTCAGGATAAATTTAAAATATTGATTTTTCTATACTATTTTATTGGATTTACCTTGTACTCAAATACTGTTTTGCCACAGTATCTCTTCATGTTCATTATTAAAAACTTTAGATCCATGATAAAAACCTACCCATCACCTAAAATTTATTTCCCTTCATAAAAATGTATTCCAAGTTCTAGATACCTGATTAACAAATGAACCTTTAAACAAGTGTTTATTTTGGGAAAGCTACCTATTAGGTAGCATCTTTGTTTCCTATCCTATTATTTTATAAGTGATTAAGGGTTAACGAATTCAGAGGTGAGTTGCCTTAAATGAGAAGTGCTCTGTGTATTAGCTCTGCATCCTATAATTGCATTTAGCTGTGACTCAAATGAGTTAATACAACTCACATGTGCTATGTGCCTGTAACTGATAGGCTGGGACACTCCATTGCTCAAACCATGTCATCAGTACCATTTAAATGCTTTGTTAAGATCAAGTAGCTAGTGAGAAACAATTCAATAAAGTCTCTGGTTCATACACACAGAAGTTCAGATAAAAAGTTGCCTGAAGCAAAATTCTATTTAGTTAAGGAAATACAGGAAATAGAGCATTATAATATGGCTCAATTATCAAAAAGAGGAAACTCCTGTAAGCATCATTGATTTGGCCATTTTGATTGATTTTTTTTATTACCAAAAAACCCCTCCCTCATAGCATTCTTTAAAAGAGAAAAAAAGGGGAAAAATGCCTTGCTTAGCCCTTAAGGCACATTTAAATTATCATTCATTTCTAACACAGTACATTACACTGACAACTCATTTTTAAGTCTAAATTTTTCTTATCCTTAAGTACTCTTTTTGTGTATGCTATTTTTTCATTGAATAACAGTGTATAACAAGAAGTGGCCTCCCAAATCACCAGATAGAATATATGATCATCAGTTTAGTTTGTAGTCAATGTTCATTATTTGTCCAAGTTTCTTTATTTTGGTAGTTTAATCATAGTGCTTAGCAACTGCCTTAAAGTTTAGAAATAAAGGTAATGTCTAATTTTGGTATCCTTAGTTACAAAAATTGCTGTGGAACAAACTGTAGACTCGGAAGATAAATGGGTGAGTCTTTAGATATCCTATTTTATATTAGTTGAAGAAAGTTTCTTAAAATGTTCCTGTTTCTCTCTACATTTGTTAGGTTGAGGGAAAAGAGAAGTACTGATTAATTCAATGGGCACTTGATTAATTCAACAGGCACTTTGCCTGTATTATTGTACTGTTGCATTACTGACACTATTCACAGTGTGGGTTGTTATTTATTGAATGTAATCCAATAGCCTCATTTATTGTTTACAACATCCCTAAGAGGTAGTTAATACTATCCCCAATTTAGAAATGTTGAAGATGGAGCTCTTCAGTTTAAGTTGATAAACTATCCAAGGTTATACAATATGCACTTAATTAAGGCGATGAACCCAGATTTGGGCAATTCTGAAGTTCATGCTCTGTCCAATACCATTGCAAAAATTTACAAAATATCTTATGACAGGAGACATTTAGCAGTTGGGAAGTCCACAAGAATTTATGATTTAATATTTATGAAGACCTGTGAAATCTATTAATATATAAGTATAGTAAATTTTTAATTAGTAACATCCTATGTGTTTTTCAAAAGGAATAATTTTTAAGTATTTACCTAGTTTTTGAATAGTTAAAATTAGGCTGTTGAAATTTAATGGACTTAAGTTAATCACCTTTTATATTTAACTATACTGCAAAGCCAGTGATGTTTTGATATTTTAGATCATGTACATATATATTGGAAAATTAAGAACATAACATTATATTGAATTTTTTCTTTTAGTTGGTGAAAAAGATTTCATTAATTTATACTCTAAAATACATATAATCAAATCATAATCCTTAATTCACCGATATTTGAGTTATTTTGGTATACATGCAATTATTTAGTATCTGGGGTGTGAAACATTGTGACAGGAACTCAAACACAAACTTCCTTTAAATATGAACTTCCTCTTTCTTTGAAAGTGTTACTGTGCTTTCTAAGTATTATGAAGTTCTAGAGAAGAGATTTTCACCTTAGTCTGCATCAAATTCATGAGTGGATAAATTCTAGAGCACATTTAAAATACTTTGAGAAGTAGGATAGGGAAAAAACCTCCATGATCCTCTTATGGGTTTACTCCGGGGTTTTTATGTGTTAATAAAATAATAATATGCAATTTACTTTAAACCCTTTTTGAAACAAGGTGTGGGGATAAATGAATAATCCAAGTAACATGATATTTTTAACTTTAGGCAAAAGGGTTGACAAGGGTTTGATCATTCTTTTAGGCCTGATGGGTCTGAAGTAATCTTATCCATACGTGAAAAAAATTCAAAGCATTTAAAAGACCTGGCTATAATTACACAGTTCATGGTGGCAACTCTTAGAGTCACATGTTATCTATTAGCTTAGTGTTCTTGGATTCCTTAAGATTAAAGTCTAATGAATAGTTTATCTTCATTTGATTGACAAAAGGGATTAATGCCTTCCACAAAACAGAACTGTTCCCTTTCCTTTCATAATACTATATTCATGTATTCTCATAGTGAAATTTTCCTCTTCCAGTTGCTCAGAACTAATAAATGAAGAATAATCTATCTAATATTAGCATAACTCTATAAAGAACTATGGGAATGTCTTGTTTACAGGAAGCCAATTATACAAAAATTAGACATTTTATGATGCCTTTTTTATAAACTATGAACTCTGGAGTTCATTTAAACTGGGAGTTTTGTGTTATACGTTTAAGCAATAGAAGTACTATACAGCAGCCATTCTCCTGGTGTATAATGGGGCAAACTATCGAACCACATATCTGTCAGAGGTGTATTCTTAAATCTGATTAATTTATCAGTGAACATAGGCTAGGTAATTCTCTGGTAACAAATCATATCCAAATCTCAGTGCTTCTACAACAAATGTCCATTTCTTGCTTACATTAGTTGGTTCGTACTTGCTCACACGACCCATCATGGGCAGTCAGGAGACCTCTGCTCATGGTGGTCATTTAGGAACTCATCTGATATGGCAGCCACCACCTAGAAAATTGTGGATCACTGTACTGGAGGCAAAAGAAAGAACTGTGGTGGGTTTGTCATCAACAATTAAATACTCTGGCTCAGAAATGGCTTGTCACTTCTACTCAGTACTTATTGGCTATGACTACCCACCACAGGGGGCCAGCACGTGCAATCTTACCATATGGATGCAAGGGGAGAGAACAGGAAATACTTGTGAAATAGAAGTACCATCAAAGTCAACATGTAAAACTAATTTCTACTTAACAAGTATATGTATCATTGTAGCAATGCTGGTGAAAAAGAACTGTTGGATTGAGTAATATGTTATACAAATTATGTAAATTAGGTACAATTTACTACAAGTAAGAGATGAGATGCATAGTGCTAAATAAAGATGGCATATTTACTGGAACATATGGGAATTTTGTCTTTTTAAATATAAAGGAATGAGATCAGAGAAATGATCATTTCTACTAAAGCGGTTAGTTACATGGAATTGACAGGCGTTATGGATACTTTTCGACACCCTGGGACAGAATTATACAGTGGAAGTGTGTGTACTGTGATGATTCCAGACTTTATTGGTGATATTTTGAGTATCTTAAAACTTTTCTTTAAATATGCCACTAAAAATTTGAGAATCACTGATTTAAAAAGTGAGTTCCGATAGGAGGGAAGAAGGTCCATCCTCTAATAAACAGTAAAGAAATAGGAAGTCCTGTTGTCAGGAAGTGAGCAGGCAGTATTTCCTAACATAATGATCTTTCTTCATAATGTTAATGAAGACTTTATTTTTCCCATTTTTTGTTCCATTTTATTTACTCTCAATTTCTTATTGAGTTTTCAACACAATTTAATTCAAGAATGTAATGATATTAGATACAACTTTTCCTTGACAAGTGACCATAAGTGCTAATTTCCTTTTTCTCCAATGTTTTGTTCTGAAAAATTTCAAACTTACAGAAAGTTTCGAAGAACAGTACAATGAATATCCATATACCTTTTCCTTAGAGTCATCATTTGTTTATATTTTTCTATATTTTCCTCCCTTTAATCTCTCTCTCTATATATACATAGATGTATGTATATATATTCATATATACAAATTTATATTAATACTACCTTTTTTGCTAAGTCATTTGAGAGCAAGTTTAGATATGGCACTTTTTCCCTAAATACTTCAGCATGTATCTTGTAAGTACACGGATATTCTTCTTCATAAGCATAATATAATTATCACATTCAAAATTTAATAACAATAAAATTTACAACTGCGACAACAAGGGCAATTTTTAAATGAGCCTTACCTTAGATGTTGAAATATATGGCTCATTTAAAAATTTCCTTTGTAGCTACCTGTCCTTCCCCCATCCTAATCCAATCAAGAATGAAGCCTTTTATTTAATTATAGCTGAGACTCCTTGCTGCAGGAGCCTAAATCTGCTTCCCTCACAGGGAATAACCCCAGGCTGCCAGAGCCTGCTCTGCCTGTGGGGCTTCAGATTGCAGCAAGCTGAGGATGGGCTGAAAGTGTTGTTCCCAAGCAACAACTGGTGGGACAACAGTGAAGTCATATTATCGCCCCTGGAGGACTGCAGCCTCGTGCTCTCTCTGTGAGATTGCTTGATATGTATCCAGCTTGGCCTCTTTTTCGTCTTAGTTTGACTTCCCACTGCCCTGTTTCTTCTGGGCACACTTGTAAGAAGTGCTCAGTGAATTTCCCTCTCAAGGTCTGCTTTTGGGAAAACCATTCTGAGTCAGTTGTTCAGCCTCTTTTCTGTCTTTTGAACTAAAAATGTTTCCCTGATATGTGTATGTGTGTGTGTGTGTGTGTGTGTGTGTGTATACATACATATATAAAAAACAAAACAAAGGCCATTCCTTTTATAGATTGTTCTCAATTTGGGTTTTTCTGATTGTTTCTTCATGATAGATTTAGACAAAATGTTTTTGCATAGGTGATGCTGTGTCTTTCTAATACAGATTTTTGAAATTTTAAATTCTGATACTGCCTTTCTTCTAAGAAATATCATTATCTTTTGGCCAGCACTCAAATGAAACATAAACATCCTTTAAATATCGAATTTATCTCATTTTGTGCAAATCTTGCATTTCCCCTCTTGAATTTCTCCTAGTTTACTTACCTGTCTACAGAGTAATAAAATTATATTCTTATTCACAAGAAAAGGAAAAAAAACCCTGATGCAACTGAAATTGCCTTAATTATTCATCTTTATATTCATCATTATTCACTTACTTTGAGGTTTAATACTATTATATTTTTCTGCTTAATCCATTATATATATTCTCCTGATATAAATCCACAAATATAAATTGTTGAAAACAAACTTACTTAACATTTCAACTAATCCATATTTTATTTTATTTCAGTCACCTAGAAAAATGTTTCTAAATTCTAAAAAAAACACAAAACACTGTTTTACTTGGATTCTTTTAGAAGTCTCTAGCCTACCATCAGATCTGTCCCAGACATAACTTCTCTCAGAAAGCTCTAATGGGCTTTTACCTCGTGTGGATTTGTTGAAACAGAAGAATAGCAACAACTGCTGCAGCTCCTTCCTCTTCTTCCTCCTCTCCCTCCTCCTCGTCCTCCTTTTTATCCTCCTCTTCCTTCTTCTTCTTCATTCTTACATGTTTCAACTCTTTTCACTCACCCCTAAATTAGCAGCAAGCAATTGGGTGACTAGTGAATTATCTGAGGGCCACAGCCTCTCTCCTGACCCCTAGGAAGCCTCTTGAAAAAAATCCCCCAATAATTGTAGGTTGCAAAAAAAAAAACACTTCTTTTATTTATTTAGCCATTCTCTCTTTATTTTTTAAGTTCTTTTCACTTCCTATTAAATGGTACTTTCTTTTCTTCTAAAATTTGAACTGGAGTTTCTTTAGCTTCTTTCACGTGCTTCTACATTAATTCAAGGCATGTTAAGTTTTTAATGGATTAAGTGAACTAATGTTCAATTTCAAGTGATGCAGGAGTTTCATTAATTCTATTTAAGTTGGGTTCCCACCAAAATAAACTTTTAAACATGTATTAATATATTATTTTGGCCAAAGACAGGAAATTTTCAGCTTGCATTCTCTCTCACGTCCACCCTTCCTTCCTTCCTCCCTTCCTTCCTTTTTTCCTTCTTTCCTTCTTCCTCCTTTTCTTCCTTCCTCTTTTCTATTATTAGCTTTAAAGAGGAGCCGTAGCAGAGACAGCAGGTTTCCAACAGCCTTGTCTCTTTTGTTTCTAAACCACTACTAACAGCAATATTAGTCATCGCTTCCCCAGCTGCCCACCATACTATTTAAATATCCCTCTTTGGGTATATTTTTTCCTACATTTCCTTTTTCATTCCACAGTCACGTCTGGGGGGGGGAACACTCCAGGCAACGCCTCCCACACATGACCCCATAAATATTTATTAGTTTTTTATTTGTATCAATCTGTTCCGTACAGCCTATACAGTTTTTCATTGCTGACATCCTTGTTTATTATTTCAAATGAAAGTTCAGTATGATAGTTAAAAGGAACATATCTTGGTCCCTGATTGGAATGGTAGAAAACTTAAACCATCACAGGCCAATGAGAATGTATGCTCCCTTTAAACACATTTAAGAGGCCTAGTTTTGGCGGTCTCCTTTGTTTAACTTGCTCAGTAACTCATATTTAACTGGAAATTATTTAAAGCTACCTTAGATCAGTTGATAGGCCATGTTTTCTCTTTCAATTTACATTAGTTCAATAAATATTTTATTGGGTGTTTTCTATGCACCAGATGCTGTATCAGGTACTGGGGATGATTATGAAATGGACCCAGCTCCCGAGCACTTCATCATAGGACTTAAACAGTCTCATAAACAAAGAGTAGATCCTTATAAAAGCATGCTGTGTGTTGGGAACTAAAAACTCACTCTGGGTGTGCATATAAAACAGGTTAGTCTCTCTGGACCCTAGTTCCTCTGTGTAAGATGAAAGGGTTGATTACGTGATACATTCTATTATGTAACACTATAAAATCATTTTAGCATAGGGTGTGCTGGTCCTAGACCTGTTTGCCCTCAGATCTTTCCTCAGCCCCTCTTCTGCTCTGCTCTGTTCTATGGGGGAGTGGTTGATCCCCTGCAGGCTGCCTTTTCCAGGCTCCTGAGGACTTCTGGCAGGACTGAGTCAAAGGGAGGCAGGGTTACATTAATGGCAGGAGATTAGAGGGCAGGGTGAGGAGTGGGTTTGGGGGAGGGAGATATCAAGACACCCTCCTCCTTTCAGCCCAGGGTGGCTTCTCCTGTGACTCCAGCCTCACTGCATCCAGGCCCACCACAGTTTCCATAGGGTGGTCTTCTTGGTGCCAGTAATTGCATGTTTTCCTTTTGTCCCTCCAGCCTAAGTATGATAAAGACTTCCTGCTATGGCCAATCTCCAGGGTTATTTTAGAGCCCCGTGTTTAACTCTCAACCTCTCCATTCTCTGTGGACCCACCGCTGCTTCCCGTTCCTTCTGCTGTGAACACTTGAGATGGTTTCTGTTTTCCTGGTTAGGCTACAGTGTTCACCTCTTGTTTACTCTACAGCAGTGAAAGTGCATTAAACAACTGAGGAACAAAACTATAAGCATAGATACATTAACTGAGCTGACCCAAACTAGCTCCTACAATGGACAGAGGCATCAAAAGAAATGTTTGTTTTATGTTCCTTTCAGTCAATATTGAAGGAGATACAAGATCCTCTTTTTTATTGAAGCTGCCAAGTTGAATCTCTTGAGAGTTAAGGCCCATGTAAATCAAGGCGGGGGGAAATCTTTAATGAATTACATTATTCTGTGTGCTTCCTGGTTCTTTGGACAAATGGCTTTATTACAGCCACTACATCTATCAAATATGTCATTTTTTCACCAAGAGTATTAATTAAAAGTAAAAGTATAATGATAAATGTTTTAGCAACCTAAAGTTTTGGTAAGAGAAAGGTATGAAAAGTCTCTTCTTTACTTTTATTTTATTTTTTTTTTAACTTTCAGTGTAGTTTTTAATTGTTAAAAGAAAAAATATTTTAAATAGAAGTGCATACTGTGTGAAAGCATGCAGGACTGGTCTTTTTTTGCAATCCTTCCACATGGGACTTGTCCACAAAATAAAAGTAGTGGTTTTTAAAGAGTTAAGTTACATATTTATTTTCTCACTTAAGTTATTTATGCAAAAGAGAAACTCTTTTTTAAAGACTTGGCTTAGGCATCATGTTTCTCTTCCATCTCTTTTAGCTCTATTACCTTTAGGTTGCTAATGTACTTTCTTCCTTTCTAGCAGTTTCACCAGAGCATGGTCAACATTCCAAACTAAGGTGGTTTTACTTTAAAATGATAGGTAAACTTCTCTTGCAGAGATATTCTTTAATTTATTCATTAAAAAAGAAGGAGATGGGAGGAAAACCCACTCTATTCCCCCACCCCTCCACCCTCCACCCTCCACTTTGGGTATGGACATAAAAGGGGAGAAATTCATGGTGATTAGGTGACAAGAAAAATAATGGTATCATTGCTGATGCAACGAGAGTTCCAAAGAGAGAAACCAGGTGGATATCCACTGAGCATGTCAGTGTATTAGTTTCTTGTGGCAGTATATTAGTTTCTTAAAACAACACAAATTTATTTACTCATAGTTCTGGAGGCTAGAGTCTGAAATCAGTATTGCTGGGCTGAAATCAAGGCATCAGCAAGGCCATCTTCCCTCTGGAGGCTCTAGGGGAACATCTGTTCTTTGCCTCTTCTACCTTCTAGTGGCTGCCAGCATTCCTTGGCTTGTGGCCACATCACTTCAATCTCTGCTTCCATGTTCACACTGCTTTTTCCTGTTCTGTGGTGAAATCTCCTTCTGACTCCCATTTAGAAGGACACTTGAGATTGCATTTAGGGCCCACCTGGATAATCCCCAGGATAATGTCCCTATCTCAAAATAATCATATCTGCATAGTTTCTTTTGCCATGTAAAGTGACATTCACAGGTTCCAGGGATTAGAATGGAAACATATTCAGAGGCTTTTATTTAGCCTACTACAGGCAGGTAAAGTGCTTAGAGAGGGTGGTGTGGGTTTTATTTGCATGTGGGTTCAGAGTCTAATGAGACCATGACTAAATCGGGGTTAACTGCTATATTCAGGGTTAAGATCTTTCAAGGACTGAAGAATATTGGTTACTACTTAACATCCTGTGCTATACACTGTATGTGAAAAGAATATGTCATTTGGGGTGGATGAGTCAAAATGCTCAAATTTTATTAAAACTGATACAGTCAATTTTAACGTATGTTCTGTGGATGTTACAGAAAAGTATGTATACTCTGTATAATGCAAAGTTTAATTATGCCTATTAAAGATATTTTATCATTCTTCTTAAAATTCTGTTTTATCCCTTTGATCTATTTGTTACAGTTATGTAAAAATTTTATGTAAATTTTTCCTTTCTTTCCTAATAGTTTTTATTTTATGTATCTCCACAGTACATGGATTTTGATTGTTATATTTTTATTGTGAATTGTAACTTGTATATATATATAATAATCATTTTATCCCATTTCATATTTTTTCCATGATACATGATACTTTGATTCTAATATTTCCACCTTCCTGCTCTTCTAACTTTTTGTATTCCTTTTGACTGTAGAAACTTTTGGAACCCCTTTATTTTCAATGTTTTTTGGTCAATTTGTTTATATGCATGCTTATAATTAGAAATGACTTGGATTTTACCTTTTGATCTAATCTGATTGTATTTGCCTTTTATTGGTACATTTTAAACCATTTACATTTACTATGCTAAGTCGTGGATGGTCTTATTTTGCCCTTTCATTTTATACTTTATGGTTTATACTTACTTTTCTTCTCCCTTATGCATTATATGTCATTGAAACTTTTCTTTATTCCTATTAGTTATTTTTTCCTACATATATTTGTAGAATGCACAGTTGTCCCATTTTTGTTTTATGGTGTTCAGCTATAATATATACATATATTATATACACATATTTTATACATATTACATACATGTATAATTATATACATATACACACAGATTAATATACATATGTGTAGTTTTCAACCAATAATAAGAATATAAGACTACTTTTGATTCTCCTGTATAAGGGACTCATTGCACTCTTACTTTCCCCTTCTCTCCTGCTGCTCAACATGTATTAATTAATTAATTTATTTAGATCAAATTCTTTGGTGCTAAGAATTTCTTTTTTATATTGTATATTCTCTTTTCCAAGAAATATATTTGATAGAAGAGTTATATAGCATAACTATGTTAAAAACTACTAATTGGTTATTAATATTAATTTTAATGGGTACAGTATACATCATCAATTTTTTCATACCACATCACCTCGTGAAATTTAATATTTTTTTGCTTTGTTTTTGTTTTGATTTCAAAATATTAAGGGGGTACAAATGTTTTTGTTACATGGATACCTTGTATAATGCTTAAGTCAGTGCTTTTAATGTGCCCATCTCTAGAAAACAATCTTTATTTATTCTTTTAGTCAGTTGTAGTATTTTCTAAAGTATCAAGTAATTTTCTTTCCCCACAAATGGTAAATGGGTCCTTGCACTTTCTGATTCCCTTTTACTTTAATAAAAGTTTGGCTGGCTTCAGAATGTTTGACTATAAATCATTTCTCTTCAAAACTCAGTAGACCAGTCTTTTTAGGGTAATGATTCTTGGGCCATCTGCTTCAGCATTCATGGAGATAAGGTCCAGGCATCTGCATTTTAAATAAGATTTTGAAGTAGTTTCAAATCTTAAGAACAATTTGCAGAGAAGTCGCTCTCATCACTACTAAAATTTAGTATTGTAAAAAGAAAGTGTTATGTCAACTTGATTACTTTCCCTTTGTATACTATTTTTAGCTTCTGCCTATAAGATTTTTCAATATCCTTGACAACATAAATTTCAAAGATATTTTAGCCATGGGTTACATTACATTCATTTTGCCTGATTGACTCTTTTTCTCTAGAAGCTTAAGTGTTTCTTTGGCTCGGCATAAATTTTTCCAGTCCTTCTGTTTTTGTTACATACACTAAAAATAAATTTCAAGGAAAAAGGGAGACACTAAGTAGGGTGAAATGTTGATTAATATGGACTTAGATGAAGATGGAGAAAAGGTGGCTGATTTGGGGATTAGGTTGGTAGTAGCAATCTACAAGAGCAAGTTACAAAAGAGTTGTAGGAGTAGAAACCACGGATTAAAGGAATTGTGGAAATTTAGGAAGAGCAGGTAAAGCATCAGTATCTTTGAAAATTTTGCATGTGATGAGATCAATGAGAATAGTTTATACTTTTAACAGAGTGTCAAAAAACCATCTTAAATTGGCTGGTGAAGACTTGGGCATGTTTGTAGGAATAGGTTATTTTAAAAATAGAAAAAAAATAGAAGAGTAAAGGAAAATATATCAGAACTTCTAGCTGAATGGTAAATAGTAAACTCTGTTTTCATTAAATATATTTGGTTTATATTAATTATAGAATTTTCCTGGCAAAAGTCATTATATGTTATATGATATTGTGCTATTTTCTCTTTTTCAATTTTCCTCTTACAAGGTAAATTTACCTAATCTTCATTATGATTTATTTGTGATAGAAATTGAGTTACAAATTTGTGCAGGTTAAAATAATTTCAAAACAAAAATTTCCTGCTAAAATTTTGTTACAGTAGGCCATCCTTTGCTGGAAGAATCCAACCATAAGCCTTCTCTGTAATCCTAAGTCTCTTGTACAAATGTCTATGTCCAAAACCAAAATTTCATCATCATTCAGTTCAAATTCCTGCAATATTAAACATATTTATTTAATACAGTATTGTATTTAATACAGGCTTTGTAAATAGAATCATACTTTATTTTCACGTATACTATCCTGGATGAACATTTATACAGAGTATTTAAAAATGGATAGTTTAAATATAGCTTATCTTTAATCTCAATATATATATATACTGATTTGCCATATATAAAAGAAAATTCTCCTTCGTAATTATATCTTGCTCATACTTAATTTAAAGTTTGTTGTGTTTTAATTACACAACAACTGGTAGTGACAATGTAGCCCTAGAGGGCTATGAAATATCAGTCCAGGTGCCTTAGGAAATGCCAAAATTTGGATGACTTTTTCCCTCCAGGCCAGACCTTTTATATCACAATGAAAGAGAAATTTCAGTACACTAAAGAGACAGAGACTCTATGAAGGATTTCAGTTTCCCATTAGCTCCTGTAAAACACAATGCTGTGCCATAGTCAGACATTTCATGCTCTGCTCTTGCCTCCTGTCTGAAGATAGGAGTCACGGATTATCTGAATAGTCTGGAATAGTTCTTGAATTGCATTAATGGCTCAGTCCACTCCATTCTTTGGGGCAGATGACAGAGGGTGCCTACTTCCTATAGCTAAGTTTTTGCAGTTGGATTGGGTGACTCTTACTTGATCCTTCTTACTGCAATTCTCAGGACATACATTGTGTTCCAATGGTAATATCCAATGAGGATTATCTTACCTTATTTGGAGTAGGTTAAAGTTGATACATATTAGAACTCTAAGGGGTACATTTTTCTATTTAATACTAACCTCAGAAAGCACATAATCATATCTAAACTAAGAGGGGCTTTTCACAGGGAATTTGACAGCATCACAAGACCTACTGCCTGTGGTAATATGCATGGTGTGTCTTCCATGAAGAGACACACAGATTCTTGCAATAACTTGCTTAAGAAAAGATACTTAAGATCAATGCTGGCTGTTGGCTCACACCTGTAATCCTAGCACTCTGGGAGGCCGAGGTGGGAGGATTGCTTGAGGTCAGGAGTTCAAGACCAGCCTGGGCAAGAGCGAGACCTCTAAACTCTCTACTAAAAAAATAGAAAAATTAGGCATCATGGTGCACACCTGTAGTCCCAGCTACTCGGGAGGCTGAGGCAGGAGGATCACTTGAGCCCAGAAATTTGAGGTTGCAGTGAGCTATGATGATGCCACTGCACTCTAGCCAGGGTGACAGAGTGAGCCTCTATCTCAATTTAAAAAAAAAAGGAAACTGAACCCCTCTCTGCACTCCCCTACCCCCCAAAAGATCAATGCCATTGGTTGATTCCATCTGCACCTATGAAAAGAAAGATTGTACATGGTGCTGTTGGATCTTAGACCACAGAGAGATTTCCTGAAAGATCATACTTTATTTTCACGTATACTATCCTGGATGAACATTTATACAGAGTATTTAAAAATGGATAGTTTAGCAGCAGGAGAGCTTCTCCACTGTAGCAGGCCTCTGGACTAGAGGCTGTGCAGCTGCTGTTGCTCTGGAGAGAGAGAACAACTGGCTTGTGAGCCCTGGGCACTGCAGCTGGCACCATTGTAACATCCCAACCCCCAAATGCTGCTTTTGCCCAGGGGTCAGATCTGTGACTGCAGCCTCCCCCTTGCCCCTGCCAGGCAGGGAGGGGGGGAATACTGGTGCTTGTATGTGCCCCATGGACAGGTGACATGCACCCCCACTGCCGCTGCTGTCAGGAGCCCTGGGCAGAGCAGGAGACCAAGGGCCTAGCATCTGATGCTGTGGACTGGGCTATTTTGTTCAACTGCACTTCCTACAGGACCTGTGTGGAGCCCTTGGTGCCCACTACCCACTGCCAGGGCAGCTGGACCAGTGCCACTGCCTGAAAGGTCCCAAGCAAGACAAAAGCCAGTGCAGCCATGGTCTTTGGATCAGGGCAGTCTGTACACCATGGACCCACATCATCCTGCACAGGTGCCCTGGGAGCCATACCTTGCCCCACCCATGCACCCTGCTCTGTGGCTGCTCTGGCCTGTGCACATGAGTGTCATACCCCACAGTCCTGCTCCATCCTGAGTAGGTGCCCTGCCCTGTGGGTCCACTTTTTCCAGGGGTTCCACTCAATCCTGTACTTGAGCTGTGATCTGCTGGCCCACTCTGAATCACAGTCCACTCCACTTTGTGCCCTGTGGGCCTATGGGGCAGCTACACCCTAAGCACCTGCTATGCCCTATGCCACACCCTGTGTGGACCTCACCCAGCCCACATGCCTGGCATCTCAGCTGCCCAGGCCAACAGACCTCCTCCATTCTGTACACATGCCCCATCCTGCCAGCCAGCTCCACCTCATGTGCACACCTGGGACCAGGGGCCAATCCTACCACAGTGACCCAGTGACAACCACAGGGGAACAGGGAGACACAGCAGAGCAGCAGTTTTAAAGGCTCACAGTGCATCCACCCCTCTCCTGCCTGGTCAAGCTTCCAGAGTATGACCCAAGCATGCTATACAGGGACCCATCTCTGTCTTCACTGGCAACAGAGGATCTCAGCAGAGAAAAACAGGTGTACCATATCTAATGACAAAGATGGTCATTATACAATGATAAAGGGAGCAATTCAGCAAGAAGACATAACAATCATAAAAATATATGCACCTAACGCAGGAGCTCCCAGATTCATAAATAAAATAGTACTACATCTAAGCAAAGAAATAAATTGCAACACCATAATTATAGGAGACTTCAGTGTTCCACTAACAGAACTGGACAGATCATTGAGGCAGAAGATCAACAAAGAAACACTGGACTCAAACAGGACTCTAGAACAAATGGACCTAATAGACATCTACTCAAAAACTGCAGAATATACATTCTTCTCATGAGCATATGTGACATTTTCCAAGATAGATCATATGTTGGCCCACAAAACAAGTCTCAGCAAATTCAGAAAGATTGAAATCATTCCATGTATCTTCTCAGATCACAGTGGAATAAAACTAGAAATCAACTCCAAGAGAAACTGTCAAATCTTCACAAAGTCATGGAAATTAAACAACCAGCTGCTGAACAATCCTTGGGTCAAAGGCAAAATTAAGATGGAAATCAAAAGATTTTTCAAATTGAATGACTATCATGACACAAGCATCCAAACTCTATGGGATATACAAAAAGCAGTGTTAAGAGGGAAATTCATAGCCTTAAATGCTTACCTCAAAAAGACAGAAGATCAAAAATTAACAACCTAATGTCACACCTCAAGGAACTAGAAAAAGAAGAAAAATTCAAACCCAAAGCTAGCAGAAGAAAAGAAATAACAAAGCTCAGAGCAGAAATAAATGAAATGGAACACACAAAAAAACACAAAGTATCAATGAAACAAAAAGTTGGTTCTTTGAAAAGATAAACAAAATTGATAGACCTCTAGCTAGATTAACCAGAAATAAAAGAGAAAGAACCCAAATAACCTCAATCAGAAATGAACAAAGAGACATTACAACTTATATCATAGAAATATAAAATATCGTCTGTGACTGCTACAAAAATCTCTATGCACAAACTAGAAAACATAAAGGAAATGGATAAATACCTGGAAACACAAAAACCTCCCAAGCCTGAATCAGGAAGAAATAGAAATCCTGAACAGACTAGTAATGAGCAGCAAGATTGAAGCAGTAATTAAAAAAATCTACCAACAAAAAAAGCCCCAGACCAGACAGATTCACAGTCAAATTCTACCAGACCTACAAAGAAAAACTGGTACCTATCCTACAGAAATTATTCCATAACATCAAGAAGGAGGGAATCCTCCTTAACTCATTCTATGAAGCCAGTATCACCTTGATACAAAGCCAGGAAAGGACACAACATAAAAAGAAAACTACAGACCAATATCTCTTATGAACATAGATGCAAAAATACTCAACAAAATACTAGCAAATTGATTCGACAGCACATCAAAAAGATAATTCACCATGATTAAGTGGGTTTCATCCCAGGGATGCAAGGATAGTTTAACACATACAAATCAATAAACATGATTCACCATGTAAACAGAAACAAAAACAAAGACCACATGATCACCTCAATAGATGCAGAAAAAGCATCGAATAAAATCCAGCATCCTTTCTTGATAAAAACCCTCAAGAAACTAGGCATAGAAGGAACATACCTCAAAATTATAAAAGCCATATATGACAAACCCACAGCCAATATCACATTGAATGTGGAAAAGTTGAAAGCATTCCCCAAAGAACCAGAACAAGGCAAGGATGCCCACTGTCACCACTTCTATTCAACATAGTACTGGAAGTCCTAGCCAGAGCAATCAGGCAGGAGAAAGAAATAAAGAGTATCCAAATCAGGAAAGAGGAGGTCAAACTATTGCTTTTTGTTGACGATATGATCTTGTATCTAGAAAACCCCAAAGACTCCACCAAAAGATTCCTAGAATTGATAAATAAATTCAGCAAAGTCTCAGGGTACAAAATCAATGTACACAAATCAGTAGCATTTCTATATTCTTATAACTGTGAAGCTGAGAGTCAAATCAAGGGCTCAATACTATTTACAATAGCTACAAAGAAAATAAAATACCGAGGAATACGCTTAACCCAGGAGGTGAAAGATCTCTACAAGGAAAACTACAAAACACTGATGAAAAAAATTATAGATGATGCAAACAAATGGAAAAAACATCTCATGCTCATGGATTGGTAGAATCAAAATTGTTAAAATGTCCATACTGCCCAAAGTAATTTACAGATTCAAAGCAATCCCCATCAAAATTCCAATGTCGTATTTCACAGATCTAGAAAAAATAATTCTACACTTCATTTGGAACCAAGAAAAAGCCTGAATAGCCAAAGCAATCTTAAGCAAAAGGAACAAATCTGGAGGCTTCACATTACCTGACTTCAAATTATATGACAAGGCTAGAGTAACCAAGACAGCATGGTACTGGTATAAAAGTAGAGACATAGACCAATGGAACAGAATAGAGAACCCAGAAATAAAACCATCTACCTGCAACCAACTGGTCTTTGATGAGGCAAACAATAACATACACTGGGGAAAGAACACCCTATTCAATAAATGGTGCTGGACAGCCACATGAAGAAGAATGAAACAGGACTCCTATCTCTTACCACATACTAAAATTAATTCAAGATGGATTAAAGGCTTAAATGTAAGGCATGAAACCATAAAAATTCTAGAAGACAACCTAGGAAAAACTCTTCTAGACATAGGCCTAGGCAAAGAATTTATGACTAAGACCCCAAAGGCAAATACAGCAATAACAAAAATAAATAAATGAGACTTAAATTAAAAAGCTTCTGCATAGCTAAGGAAATAATCAACAGAGCAAATAGGCAACCTACAGAATGGGAGAAAATATTTGCAAACTGTACATCTGACAAAGGGCTAATATCTGGAATCTACAAAGAACTCAAACAAATTAATAAGAAAAAAGAACCATTAAAAAGTAGGCAAAAGACATGAAGAGAAGTTTTTCAAAAGAAGATAGACAAATGGCAAACAAACGTGAAAAAATGCTGAACATCACTAATCATCAGGGAAATGCAAATTAAAACCACAATGAGATATCACCTTACCCCTGTCATAGTGGTCATTACTAAAAAGCCAAACAACAAAAGATGCTGAAATGGATGCTGAGAGAAAGGAACACTTATACACTGTTGGTGGGACTTCAAATTAGTACAACCTCTATGGAAAACAGTATAGCAATTCCTGAAAGAAATAAATGTAGACTTACCATTTGATCCAGCAATCCCACTACTGGGTATCTACCCAAAGGAAAAGAAATCATTTTATCAAAAAGACACTTGTACTCAAATGTTTATTGCAGCACAATTCACAATTGAAAAGATGTGTAATCAACCTAAGTGCCCATGAATTCATGAGTGGATAAGGAAATTTGGTATATATGTTTGTATATATATATACAGACACACACACACACACACACACACATACACACACATCATAGGGAGCTACTCAGCCATAAAAAGGAATGAAATAATGTCTTCTGTAGCAACTTGGATGGAACTGGAGACCCTTATCCTAAGGGAAATATCTCAGGAATGGAAAAACAAACACCACATGTACTCTCTAATAACTGGGAGCTAAATGATGGGTACACATGGGCACAACGAGATGTAAAGGACATTGGAAACCAAGAAGGTTGGGAGGGGGTGAAGGGTAAAAACTTATCTATCGGGAACAATGAACACTATTCTGGTGATTTGCACATTAAAAGCACTGACTTAAACGCTATACAAGGTATCCATGTAACAAAAACCTTTTACCCCCTAATATTTTGAAATTAAAAAAAAGAGAAAAGAAAAGAGGTGATTAGGCCCTGAGGGCTCCTCTCTAGCTAAATTGGATTAAGGCTCTTATAAAAGAGGCTTCACACAGCATTCGGCTAGCTTGGCCTTCCACCTTCTGCCATGTGAGCATGAGGCAAGAAGGCCCTCACCAGACCAAATGCCAGTGCCTTGATATTGTACTTATCGGCTACCAGAATGTGGGAAAATAAATTTCTGTTCTTTATAAAATACCCAGTCTGTGGCATTTTGTTATAGCAGCACAAATGGACTAAGACAGTATACATATAATTAATGACTAGGAATTTGATAATATGGCATGAAGGAGATAGCATTCCAGTTTGCTAATAGATGCCTACACTGGACATCCTTAACAGCTCTCTCTTAGTCATAACCATTGCCCCAGTTTCTGTATTAAAGCTCAGAGCTCTGCCTTTGAGGACTTTTTGTTTTGGAAAGTATGACAGCTTACTGTCCATCACATTATAACTAGCTTTAATTATCTGCCAAATGCTTTCAGATGGTCTCTGTCTTAAACCATCACACCCAGTTCTCAAAGCTCAAATAGGATGGGCACCTTCTTTTCTGCAGGTAGCCTTATGTGGAACTCTTGGCTTCTGCTGAAATAAGATTTAAGACAGGAGAAATAGAAAAGCTAGTTTGCTACCCAGAGGGAGGGTAATATGTTCAGTTTGCAAATGGCAAGGTTTAGATGTTCTGTAGGCAACTTGAGGTATTGGAACCCAGGCTCAGGTGAGAGGTTTGGTTTGGGAAATCATCTGGGTAGTCACTAGTATAAAAATGATAATTGGTACTAGAAGGTGGGATCAAAGGCCAAGGGGAAGTAGGTGGAGAGATATTGGGCCTGAGGACCGAGTCTTGCAGCAAGAAGAGGAAGAATGATTATTGAAGGAGATGTGGAAGCCAGGTAGAGAGGTAGCAGACACCTGTCACCATGGCCCTATTACAGTGGGCCTTCATGGTCACACAAACTCCATGTGAGATCATGTCAGTACACCCTGTGAATATGTGATAAACTTTTAATTTAGTAAGAGTAAACATTTAAGACATACTGAAATGTTTGGACTCTAAAAAATATAAGTTGCCTGGATTTCTACCAACCAGTGATTAGTCTTGGGAGGAAAATCAAAAGGGGACCGTTCTCGGGATGAGTAGTTGAGGGTGTTAGAACGTCGGATGTTGAAGAGGGGCCAAAAAGAACGAGAGCCGAGAAAAGATCATGGCATTTAGCAAAGAGCGAGCGAGGTCTGAGTACTGTGGTCACAGGCGTCAAGACATTAGTTAACGGCAAAGAAAATGGGATGGGGCTTAAACGTCCTTTAGAGAAGTTTGGCAATTAGAACCCTGCATCTGTGTGTCTGTGTGTGTGTGTGCGTGTGAGTGTGTGTGTGTCTCTATGTGTGAGAGAGTATGTGTGTGTGTATGTGTGAGAGTGTGTGTGAGAGTGTGTCTGTATGTGTGAGAGAGTATGTGTGTGTGTATGTGTGAGAGTGTGTGTCTGTGTGTCTGTATGTGTCTGTGTATGTGAGAGTGTGTGTGTGTCTGTGTGTGTGAGTGTGTGTGTGTGAGTGTGTGTGTGAGAGAGAGTGTGTGTGCGTGTATAGGCCACTGTTCATTTTTGCCTCTCGTCTCCTACCTCTTCCAATACCTGATACTCTGCAGGGAAACATGATACTGGCCGAAAGGCAGGCTTGCCCTCCAGTTGTCACAGTGCCACACAGAGCACAGCAGGGAATCTCTTTTTATTTACACTGGTGGTGCTGGGAGCTAGAGGTACCAAAAAACTGTCCTGGAGTCTGTCACATTATTACTGAATCAAGGTATCTGTAAAAGGATTCTTCAGAAGATAGCAGTCCGGGGACACAGCTTACAGGAAAGGGGCTGAGGGGCAGAAAGCCTCCAGCAAGCAGCAGTGGAGGAGAACAGACGGAGTTTGTCTAGAGAAGTCTGGAGCCAAATGTAAATACCTGCTATTGACCTTCACACACTCCCAGCTTGCTCCTTCAAGGGCGAGCAGGAGTCATGTAGAGCGTGAACTTGGTCTGCGTCTACTGTTGTTGCGTGCTCTTACATCCTCACCGCCAGCAGGACCCTCATTCCCCGCCGGCACTCCCAGAGCACCTGACCCAGAAACGGTGCCTGGACCAGAAACAGAAACTCAGGGGCCAATTTGGTTCTGTGGTGCCTACACAGGCCATTGTTCATTACATCTGTCCCAGCCTTCCAGGAAGCATTTGACTTGTAAATTTAGCTCTGTGGTCCACTGGAGAGCATTTCCTGCAGGCAGCGGGTGAGAAAGCTGCCTCAATCTGCTTCTCAGGTTTTCTTCTGCCTTGCTTTTGTGCTTGAGTGCCTGATAATCCTATGAAGGCCATATAGGAGTAGGCATTCCTGATGTCAACAGAGTACACTAGCGTGACCGGGCTTAATTTGGAGCCATTATTGCCATCCTGATGTTTTTTTTAAAGCCATGCTCCATGGCCTCCAAGCCAGTGCAATGAGCCTTGGAAGTATTTGTGTTTACACAACAAATAGCATTTTTTTCCTCTGCTTAAATAAGGGAGCTACTGGATATCTATTACATATCTATCCATTCATTCATCATCCAATTCTTGTTCATTTATCTATTCATTGAAACATTTATTAAGCATGCCCCATGTGCCATGCCCATCCTAGGGGCCACAGAGGGACTAAAAATATTACTTGCCAACAAGAGAAAAGACCCATCCAAATGTAGATCAAGTCTCACCGGAATTCAGAGCAGGAAAAGAACACATCTGGATTAGGGAAGGAAGAGGTAGAACCTGATAAATTTTCTACTGAACAAGCAATCTAGATGAGTGTGATTTCTCTAGAAAGTAAGGATTAGACCAGGATTCAATATTACTGCATTTTAAGTCAAATTTTCAACTCCTTGGGGGAGAAAATCTGCAAATATGCAGAGTCATGGTGGTAATTAGAGTATTAGGCCCCGTTTTGAAACACTTTAATCTGATCTAGTTCTGAATTTTATTTCTTGAAAGGTTTATTTATGTCAAGGTGCTCTAGTCCTTTTATTTGCAAACCCATTTAAAATCTAAATATCGCTCTCTGCTTTGGCCTTGGTGGCTTTCGAATAACAGGAAGGAACAATGCTAAGTTTTCATCAGTTTTGCACAAAGGCCACTAGAGGGCAACATTTTACTTCTTTAAAGATTTAATACTGGGCTCCTACAAAATGCTGAGCTGTGCTTGTAGGGCTTTGTAGGATGGGAAATCTTCAGAAATCTGTAGTGCAACCCACCATTCTCTGATCTTCAAAGAGGAGAAGAAATTATTCTGTATTCTATTACCAATCTCTGGGCAGAGAACTAAATAATTTGGGCAAGTTGTTGGTCTTAGTGTTTGAGAAGTTATCAGGACATTTAAAATTTAAATTAATAGTCACAGAGCAACTAGTGAAGATTTGCTTTTTAATGAACTTTTTTTCTGGTCTATATTTTCCCCCTCTGGGGTGGGAGCACTTCTAAATGCCTCCACTTGAGAATACTGCATCCAGAAATGTGTACGTATCATGAAACCTCCTGGCGGTGACACTAATGCAGGCTCCATCTCCCTTCACCATGATCTGCCTGTGGACCCTACCTACACCAGCTACTTCCTTCTGTCCATCCTACTGCACCTGTCTACTTTCTGTTACTTTTTATTTTTGTAGCTTTTCCTTTGGTATGGTTTCATGTGTGTTTTTCTTGTATGTTGATCTCAATTAGTTTGCAAGCTCCTAGAGGATGGGGACTATGTTTAACATTTCTTTTTCATTGCCTGCAGTGTTTAGATAGGGTGCAGAATAGATGCTCAACAAAAACTTCCTTAATCCAATGAAGTAGGAAGTGATACCACCAGGATGAGCACAAAGTTAGCTGATGAATTACCTGAAAGGCATCTTTGGGAGACTATAATTGTATATATAGACCCCCTATTTCCACTCCTAGAGCCTGGTCTTGCCTCTCTATATCACTGTTCCAATTTTTCTGTTTTGTATCTCATTTCATCAGGGTCCAAATCAGGGCACTAATTGGGACTAGCCCTTGAAAGAGATGTGCATGATTTTCTGTAAATTACTAGAGACAATGTCTTCTTCTCTACTTCTTTTTCCCTTACAAAAAGCAATCCTAATAATGGGAATTTCTTGATCAAAATTCCTATAGACTTCACAAGAAAGATATTTCAGGTCACCTTGTTTCTTAGAAACCTAATCCTTTTGGAAGGAGTCTATGATGAGGAAAGTAGATATATTATTCTCCTTTCTGACTTTTTACCCTTTTAACATTGTCATTAAACACTACTTTTAATTAGGTACTGTACTTTGATATTCTGTACAGTCCCTTGGATAGAATTATAGAAGATACATTGGATGGTTTATCTTCGGAAAGAGCAAAAGGAGAGGTAGACACTAGTTACAAAAATTACTACTAAATTTCTCCCTGAAAGCCTAACCAAGGAGAGGAGGAGATCATGGAGAAATATTAAGAAGGCAAAACTCTCAGGACCTGGTGATCAATTGGATATGGAAGGTGAGAGGGAAGGAAGACACAAGAATTATTAATACTTCTAGATTCTTGAATGGTTTGAGGAAGTATTGTGAGTACAAGGAATAGAGGAGGAAGAATAGATCCAGGGGCAAAGTAGATGAGTCTGGGTTTATCCCTGCTGCCTGTGAGTTGTCTGGGAGACACCCAAGTGGAGATGCCAGGAGGCAGTAGGAGGTCAGATGTGGAGTAGAGACAGAAGTCTGAGCCAGATATACTGAATTGGGACTCACCAGTGTATGTGATGGTAGCAACTCCAGGTGGGTATGAGACTGCCCCCATTAAGTGACCGATTATGAAGCTTCTGGGAAAACCAACACTTATAGGGTGAAGAGAGGAGGATGGAGCCAGGAAAGTAAAATGTCCAGGACTTTTGCCATGGATGCCAAGGGGGAAAAAAAAAGACTTAAGAGGAGAGCATGGTTATTAGAGCTCTGTGAATAGGAGGTCTGAGCTGGGCGTGGTGGCGCTTGCCTGCAGTCCCAGTTACTCGGGAGGCTGAAGCAGGAGGGGGTCACTTAAGCCCAGGTGTTTGAGGCTGTAGGGTGCTATGATCTCACCTGTGAATAGCCACTGCACTGCAGCCTGGGCAACATAGCAAGACCCCATCTCTAAGAAAAAAAAAAATAGAAGGTCTGAGAAGATAAGTAAGGCTTGACTGACACAACCAGAAGGCCACAGGGGGAGAACACAGCTTGAAGTGAGCTGAAAAATGAACATGCTTTGGGATTGCACACAGAGCCTAGCACAACACTGAACATATGACACATACATGATAAATGCTGTGCTTGTTGAACTGAGCTGCGTGAGAGTGATCATAAAACACCATGATGATACCTAAGTGGAGAGGGGAAGGATATGCTCCCTAGAAGGGGGCATAACAGAATGTCTGGGGAGATTTTTTCAAAGCACACGGGATGCTCGCTCATTCTAATCCAGACCTCTTTGACCCCTTACAACTCCTTCCCCCAGGTGGGAATCATTCTATGTAATCAGAGACGATACTGAGAGGGTAGTTTCAAACTGTAAACACGACAGAGGTGGGAAAAAAACAAGATAGGAACCACAAAGATAAACTTATATAGAAGGTTAATTGTCTATGTTTTAGGTTATATTAATTTTTGTATATATGCTTGAGGTCTTTTACAATCAGTGTGTTAGTGACAAATAAATATGGGGAACTTACTTTCAAAATATTTTGTTGTTTCTTAAAGTGCCCAATTGTGTCATAGTCCACATTTTCATGATTCTGTAGTATGTGTTCTTTTTAACAAGTGAAATATTACCAGACTAAATACAAGAAAAACTAATAATATCACCCTACCTCAGTGCCTCCAATCTTACCCTCCTGAGGTAATCAACTTAATATGTGCTGTGTATCCTTCCATCATCTTCTTTGGCACACACAAACATATGTAAACATAAATAAATGTAAGGGGTTTTTTTTGCCTGAAAAAAAGTAAAACGAAATACACATTTTTCAGATGTGTTTCCTTGCTTGTAGACATCTGGATGTCTCCAGTTTTTGTTTTTATCACTGTAAATAATACTTCAGTAAACATCATTGTAGAAATACCACTATGTACGGATGCTTTGGGTTTTTTCTGTCAGACATATTTTACAAAATACAATTTCTGGATCAAAAATATGTGCAGTTTTAATTTTAATAGATAGTTGCTGATTTATTTCTAAAATGTTGTAGTAATTTAGACTCCCGGCATCAATGTAACAGAGTGTCAGTTTCTCTGCATTCTTGCCAGCACTAGGTTAATATTTGTTTTTTATTGCTAATCTGGAGGCTGAAAAATTATGCTATTTTTCTTTAGTTTGAATTTTCTTGATTCTATTGACATTGAACAGCAAAAAAGAATTCTACTGACATCTTTTCAAATTATTGGTCTATATATCCTCTACTATGAACTGGCAATTCATAGCCTTTGCCTTTGTTCATTTTAAAATTCTTATCAACTACTACTTGGTGCATTCTCCACCAACACCATAACCTCTGTCTGCATAAATGTACACTTTGGATACCTTTCCTTATCCACGCAGTTTGATTTCAATAGCACTTCTTCACCTTCTGTTTAATTGAGAATTAATTATCCTACAAGTAAGTCCCAGGACTCCTATCCAGGAAATGCTGCCTCATTTATTTTTTTCTTTGCCTTGACCAATTACGACTTCTAGAATCCACTAAGATTTTTATATTACAAAGTTAATTATTTTGTATAATCTGGAAGCAAGGTCTATTCTGGTAACAATTGTTTAACTATGATTTTAAAACTATATCCTGGATTGTCTCCATCATTCTTTAAGAAGAATGCAGTGCTAATAACAAATGTTTGAGTTTCCATCTCTAATATCATACTGCAAAGATTTTTGTGAAGCAAAGACATTAACTTAATCCAAAAAGCAATTTAAAGTCTGAACAATCAGCACAAGGAAAAGTGAGATATTCCCTGTAGTCTTCATAATTGCTCTGAACCCATATATCTTGGAGGAATGTTGTACACATACACTTTTGAAAAAAATGTATGAGCAAGGGATGAAGAAAGAGTTTGTGCATTTCAACTCATCAGGGAGAAAAGATTGTGTGTCCTATTTTATTCAGATATGTAATAGAATTAATAATGTAGGAGAATTACAAAGACCAGCAGAGCCTCTTAACACTCTGTGCACCTATTTTTATTTGAGTTTTTAAAACTAGATATATTGGAAATGAAATTTTCAGAGAGATATATGAAAATATATTTTTGTACAACATGAACATAGAATGAGCAAAAAAACGTAGACATAGGAAAATTAAGGTGACTGTGGAAGCAATATGCGAGCTTCCGAGAAAAGACCAGAAATTTAAACAGTGAGATTGGAGACCAAAGGAAGAGATTATGTGATTATTGAAACATTACTATAAAAATTATTAGGTTGTATCTTTTACTGTCTTATGAAGGGCATTGTAGAAAAAATGTTTAGATACCTCTAAAAACTGATTTTTCTATTACTATTCAGTTTGTAATCAGATATTTAATTTTTCAACATGTCTGTAGAGCGATTTTTGTTGTTGAGAGTGAATCAGGACATTACTGAGATCAAATAAATATTCCTAGTTTTAACTTTCATATGAAGGTAAGACATTCTGAGAGTAGTGTTGGTACATTTGTATTACACGGAGGGGGTCATCTTTCATATGAACATAGTTTCTATTTTTATTTTATTCTTTATATATCCTTTATATTATTTCTGTATGATTAACCAAATTGACAGCATTGTATTAATGATTGCTACTTTTACAGGACTTGAGTGTTTAAGATGCTTTCAAATTTCTATTATTCCATCATGATATTTATAAAACTCCAAGTATATTCAGTAAGAAATTGTATAAATTATATAAATGAACACCTTTAATTGCACACTAATGAATTTAGCTTCTTTTGAAGGCTTTCTGTTTTGATCAGGATGTGGAGGCGATTGTATTTCAAAAACCACACACACACACCAAAAACCCCTACAAACAGGGAAAGGTTGAGGCTTGCTAATATGGAAACCAGATCTAGCTGCTTAAAAAAGAAAAGTATGTAGGAAGACTCTCTAATTTTCTCTACTATCTTTGGGCTTGGAGAAATGCCCAGGTTAGTGACAAAGGGAACTTTGGGGAAAGACTCTAAATCTACCACATTGTAAGAGAGAAAATGAAAAATCAGATGGATAGCTTCATTAAAAACATAAGCCATGTAGAATCTTCAAGAGTTCAGGAATAATAGCAGGATTTCTATTGATTTTTTCCAAATTGAAATATTACTATGATTCAACAATTTAAATTATTTTGAAAATGAGCAGCAATGCAGCTGTAAGCTATTAACTACAGTCAAACTCATTATAAATATGCTTTTTTTTTGGCCAACTTTCACATAACCCAGTAATCCTATCTTGAAATTTTATTGTCTTCTCTGATCTTCACCACTTTGTGGAGCACATTTTTTTCTTGCATCCATCCTTTCTTTTTCAGGTGCTGTTTTATGATGTCTGGGCCGCAGCTCCTCATACTTTTATGTGCACACTAATCCCCTGAGGATCTTGCTGAAATGGAGATTCTGATTCCATAGGTCTTGGGTGGAAGAGCCTACGTTTTAACAAGTTCCCAGGTGATGCCCATGCTGTTGTTCTGCAGCCCAGACTTGGAGTACCAGGGGTCCCTAAGATACAGCAACTGCTGCCTAAATGACTATATATCACTAGATTGACCTTCCTATGGCACTATTTCAGTAAAAATCTTCCTGTGCTAGAAAACATTCAGGAATCTACCAGGTCTAGTTTAAAGCTACAATCAAGTCATTTGCTACCCTTCATAACTCTGTAATAACTTTCTAACCTTATTTTCCACTACTCCCTTTCAAGAATGCTATGTTTTAGTCAAATCAGGCAAAGTTCCCTTCTCTGCAGAGGTTCCATTTCTAACCAAGGAGTGGACCTAACGGGACTGCTGGATCTTTCCCCATCACCTCCCAAATCCACCCCAGAGGAAAAAGAGAAGGAAAATGGAAGAAACTGAGAAACCCCTGAGTGGAGGGAAAGGGGAGAGGGAGCTGTTTGGAACTGCTGGATGAATAGGGTGGTGGGGCAGGAGAGGGGTCAGGTTGGATGCGAAAATAAAAGCTTCTCCCTCCATTTGCTTTGGGATAATTCAATGCCAGGCCCAATGACTGCAGCAACTCAAACCTGGCTCAGGTGTCCCAAGCAGGGAAATCAGGGCAACGTAAATATGTCTAGTGCTTGTGGGAAGCTGTCCTCAGGGTTTCCCAAGTTTAGCCCCCTTGACACCATGGGGCTGGGAAGTGCAAGTGTTTACATTTGTGGGGTGAGCAATAATTAACTGTGGTTCTACGGTATCATCTTCACAAGGTTTAGTTAGCAATGTTATACTTAACTTCATAAAAAATGTTTGAAAGTGTTCATTCCTTTTCTATGCCCTGGAACAATTTAAGCAGAATTAGGACTATCTGTTGTTTGAGGGTTTGGTAGAATTCCCATGTGAAGTTATCTGGGCCTGTTGTCTTTTTAATGAAGTAGTGTTTTCCATAATTTTTCTATTTTTTCCCCTATGAAATTAATCTACTTAAGCTTTATATTTAAAAATTAACCTACTTAAGCATTATATTTAATGGGATCGGTTAAATTTACTGGGAAATTGCTATTTCATCTCTATTATCTTCATAAAGTGGTATAAAATAGTTTCAAAATATTTAATTTCCTCTTTTAGTCGTTATTTCTTATTATGTATATTTGAGTAAAAATACATTTTATCCTTCAATAAATTAGCAAGTGATTCCCCCCCCACAAAGAACCAGCATTTTAAGTTATTAATTCTATTTTTTTCTAATAATTAATTTCTGCTTTTATTATTACCATTTTCTTTTCTTGCTCTTTCTTGTGGCTTACATTGTTTTTCCTAGGATTTGGATTGGAGATTTTCATTTTTTTTTATTCTTTCATTTTTATTGATATAACTCCTATGGCTAAACATTTCCCTGTGATCATGGCTTTAATCATATCTTATATATTCTGACATGTAGTGTTTTTATCATTATTTTTTAAAGAAATTTTGCAATTTCATTTCTTTTTACCAAATAGTTGTTTAATAGGGAGTTTTTACATTTTTCAGCAGGAAAATAATTTTTTTGTGTATTTCTTATTAATTTCTATTTATCTTGTGCTCTGATCAGATAATGTGGTTTGAATTATTTCTCTTTATGCAAATTATTGAAGATTTCTATATGATGTAATATATGGTCAATTTATGTAAATATTCCATATACCTTTGAGAAGAAGATGTGTAAATTATTTTAGTGGTAAAATTTAATATATATTTATAAAATCTACCTTATTCACTATGTGATAAGTATTTTATACCCTTCCTTGTTTTTTGTTCACTGGCTTTTCTTGGGCTGGGAATGATATGTTCAGGTCTCATATTATTTTGTTTTTGACCATTTCTCTTGGCATTTCCTATAGTTTCTGCTTTATAAAGGTGGTGGTTGCATTCATGGCTATTTAGGAAATACCATTTTATTATGAATTGTATGACCTTTTTCATTTTAACATGTCTTTCCTTGTCTTGTTTAACCTTTTTTGGCATGATTTATACCTTGCTCAATATAAAGATCATCCATCAACCTGTCTTTTTATTATTTATGTTTGCTTGATATAGCTTTGTACATCCTTTGTTTTTAGTATTTTTGAATCTTTTTGCTAGAGTGTGTCTATACTATGTACCATAGAGTTGGCTTTTGTTTGTGAGTGAATCTGAAAGTCTCTTTAATAGGTAAGTTAAGCTCATTTCTATATATTGATTTGACTGATATATTTGGTCTCAATTCTTTCATATTAATTTTTATATTTATTGTATATATGCTATAGTTACTATGTTTCTCCACATGTCCTATTTCCTTGCTTTCTGTGGGAGGGAGGGAGGGCACAGTATTTAATTTGCTATTTAGGAAAGTTGTACTTTTGTGCTACCCTTTATATACCTTTTATATTGCCCTTAGTCCCTTTATTAGTTATTTAGGCTTCTACTATTTGGTTGTAAGTTTAAAATGGTGTTCTTTTATCACTGTATGGTATCCAGTGAGTGTATTACACTTTTTCCTTCCTTTTTCTTCTATGCTTCCATTTTGTAGTTGTATATTTTAACTTTGTCAGAATATATACTAGTTACATATTATTTTTTCACCTATTTCTTTACCTTTATTCTAGATATGTATGTGTGTGTGTGTGTGTGTGTGTGTGTGTATAAAAAAATACATTCAGTGCCCACCATCTGTTCTTTTGCTGAAGTTTACCCATTCATATCTGGTGAGCTGAAGCTCCCCCTCCAGTAGATTTCCAAAGAAGGGTTTTCATGAGTACTGTATTCCTGGGTTGTTGCATGTTTGCGTTTTTTTTCTATCGTCATGACTCTCTATGTGCATAGGTGATAGATCTGGGTGGTTTACTGAGATTCTTGGTTTGAGAACGCCTTAACCTGTTGTACAGTGAAGTACAGTTTCCTTAGTAGACGGCACCTTTTGGAGAGGAAAGTTGGTGTATCTTCTGGTTCTGATCCTCTTTGGTTTCTTCATTTTCCTCAATTACTAACATTTCCTTCTATGTTCCCTTTACCATTAAGCTCCAAGGGACCCCCGCCCCCAGGCCATACCTTCCCAAGACTCCTGCCTCTGGTGCTGGCTCTTTTGTCCCTTCCTCTCACTTTTTCAGGAGTTAGAGCTCTGATCCATTAGGTCACATCCCTGTTCTAAGTATTTCTACACTCCAGGTGGAACTTTCTCCTTCTGGGAGTGACTTTTTATCTTTCCAGTTTCTACTACTGCTGAATCTCACTGCTCTTTCCTCAGTTTTGCTCTGGCATGGGCCCTGGAGTGGCTCTACACCTTTGGTTGTTGATTTCCTCCTTACATGTAAATTGAGTTTTGTCACATTCCTCTGCCTCCCAGTTACACTGTTAGCATGGGTTATAAATGGTTTTAATTGCTCTCTTTTTGGATCAGTGCAGGTCTTTGGGGAATATGAGCAGTGATTAAAATTTAAGCAATCACCATCACCCTATGGAAATTTGAAGGGCAACAGATATCACTTTCTTATTTCAGCAGTTTGAGCACATTATATCATGAGAACTTTGAGGTCACACTTAAAACTTAAAACATCAGACTTATAGTAAATGACATTTAAGTATCTAATGGATAAATGAACTAATAGATATTATAATTTACTTTACTAGCAAAAGAGATAAGGGAGGAACTATTCCAACATTTAGAATAAAATAATCACAATCATATTTTTCTTATCTAAATTTTTTCAGTTGCTCACTCAGTGTCTCAGTTGTTGACAGTCTACCAGTGATATAATATTACGGAAACAGAATACAGAAATTTTTTCATTCATTTGGGTACAATCCTGAAAGACAAAGTGAGGTGAGCCCATATCAGGCTAGAAAACAATATGGTGAAGATGATTGTCTCCTGATAATGCATAAAGTGAGATAAAATTGTAAGGTAAAAAAAGGAATGAGCTATGTAACTGTATTTTCTTTGCTTAGAAAATTCACATATATTAAGCTGTCTACTTCCAGCTACTTGGAAAGATGTCATGTAAGAAAAAAACTTGAAAAATCCGTGGAATCTTGCCCGTGATTTTGATCAAGGAATGTTGGCAGACTGAAGGAAGTGTCTGATAAAGTAAACATTGCCGGATAATCTCTATGTTTGTAGTAAATGGTTTTCTTAAATGTAATTGTGTAGCTTTGTGATGACACAAAAACAGAGTAACTCAGAAAAGATAAATCAGTACCACTTTTAGGGGATAGGCCTGGCAGTGGCTCCCTCTTTCTCTAGAGAAGAACTTTCTGTGATGATGAATGTGTTCCACTTTTGTGTCATCCAGTGCCAGCCACTGGCCATACACGTGTGGAGAATAGACTGAGGAACTAAATCTTAAACTTGTTTGAGTTGTTTATGTTTCAAGTATGTAGTCATGTGTGGTTCATGGCTATTATATTGTACGCTGCAAGTGTGCAGAGAGGCATTCATGGGTTCAGGCTTCAAGTTATACAATTTGGGCAAGAGAAAAAGAATAGAAGAGGAATTTGAGCAGAATGAGGAAGTAGGGATATTTATCTATCTCTCCGTCTATCATCTACCATCTGTCTGTCCAACTATCTGATAGAGGGAGAGAGTGACTGCTTTTTGGTATGGGAAAAAAAAAGGAAATGCTGTTTCTTACTCGTGGGTAAGCCCAGGAGGACTACCTGGACAAAGTGTTGAGGACCTTCAATTGTTGCCTCTCTTATTTTGTATTGAGTTCTGATATGCACGTTCATTATCATCTCTACCATTCCCTGATTGTTATTTCATGTTAGTGAAATTCATATATAGGATATCACTTGGAGAATTGAATATTTTTAATACTAAGCTAAGGAACACATACACAGTCACACTAAATGCACCCCCCCGCCCGACTTTTTCCATCCTCACATGTGTCCTGCTGTCAAGCTAAGAGCTATATACAGACTTGTTAACCACATTTCTGGTTTACTGGGTTGTTGGATTGCTTAGGGCTTAGGCTACGATTCAGGACCTGGACTACCTGGGTTTGAATCCTGGATCCTCTGTTTATTAGGTTTGTAATTCTTGGATAGATACTTAACCTTTGCATCAGTTTTTTCATGGAGTTGTTATGAAGATTAAAAGAATTCATCTTTATTGAACACATTAAATTAAAATTAAAATTTAAAAAACACATTAGACGCTACCTGTATTAATGCCATTTTCTCATTCATCAGAGTGTGTTCAAATGTCTGTCACATGGTGGACATCAAAACCACCCATCAGGTAGCCAGTCAGGTTGGTGCTGGTTTGGTAGGCTTTATATCTGATGGTCTCCATCTCCAGGGTCTCAAGATGGTTGGTTGCACAAGCTCTGTTGCTTTCTACCAGGCAAAGAGAAAGAAGAAATGTTGAGGCTTTTAGTGAGATCTGTTTGAATAACTGCAAATAGGAAAAACATGTCTGACTTTGCCATTAAATATCTTCCAATTTAGCAATCCTGAGACATATCTGTTTGCAAAGTGTGAACAGGTACCCAGGTTAGGCTGGTGGAATACTCAATATTCTGTTGCTAAGGATCTAAACCTATTCATGGTATCCTATTTTTAGAGCACACAAGAATGAATCAGAGACCTATGATTAATTATTAATGATTGTGAAATAACATTGTTGGATGACAGTAAGTAGAAAGTTTTAGTAACAGCTGCTTTCAGAATTGCTTTTAACAAATACATAAAAGGAATTTTAAAGTTATATTTTTCCTCTTTGAAACATTGCTTGTTTGAAATAATTTTGTGTCTTAAATGCCTGTGATTTAGTCCTATCTTGAAAAGACCCTGGCAATGAGAAGCTTTGAAAAAATTAATTATACCTCTTTATTTATTAGCATGCAAACTAAATTCCTAAAATTTGTGAATGTCTGATAGCCTGTCAGATTAAAATAAAACTTTTTTTTCAGTTTGGTTTTTAGTGTCTATAATAACCAATGATATTGATCACTTACAATGTCCAGGCTCTGTTCTCTATGAGTTAGACAGATGAAAAAACTTGAGAGTAGAAAGGTTCAATACCTGGTCAAGCTCATACAGATAGTAAGGGATGGATTTGCTCTCTACCAGTCTGACTCAAGAGCCTGTTCTCTTAATATTGAATCCTATTCTGGTTCACATTAAGGACCCATCATACATCATCAAACAAGGACATGGAAAGATTCCACCTTGCACCCATTTCATTTTTCCATAACTTACTATAAACATATTTGCTTAACAGATACTGAACACACACTGTGCTAATAATAGACACACTTTATTGAGTAAATCTACCTCAGCTAATGGTTTAAATGTATCATCATGTTTAACCCTCATAGCAACACCATTTAGTAGCTTTGACACCTCAAACAACCTGCCAGTGTCTCACAGCAAGTGATTGTGGAGCCAAGAGTCAAAGGCAGGTTTTCTGACTCCAGTACTGATGTTCTTCAGTTCATTACAGGCAGGGGATTGTGTTCAGTGCTGTAGAATACGGAAATTGCATAAATCATAAACCCTTTTTTCAAAGAACTAGGAT
Organism: Daubentonia madagascariensis; assembly: GCA_023783475.1. Taxonomy (NCBI): domain Eukaryota; kingdom Metazoa; phylum Chordata; class Mammalia; order Primates; family Daubentoniidae; genus Daubentonia; species Daubentonia madagascariensis. Next base: position 41,832,411 of record JAKFHU010002088.1, on the reverse strand, counting down.
GTAAGTTTTGCTGATAAGATATGCACAAAATAACTCTGATACATGTGGGAGGAGTTTCATGCTACTAGAGATGCCGATAACATGCTATGGAGTCAGGCAGAGAAAGCACTTACTTCTGACAAAACAGGAAAGATGTACTAGAGAAGAATATTTGCACTTATTTAAAAAAGAAGGTGACACTTGGAAAAGGAGTGATTTAGGAGATAAAAATCAGACGGTGAAAACTACCAATAGGAATTCAAAAGAAAAAAAATCATGACAGTTTTGTTAATAGGCTGGTTTCCATTTAAAAAAAAAACAGTACAGGAATTTTCTTTCCAAAGTTGATTTACACTTTCCTTCATTCATTCAATAAGAATATATTGAGCATCTATTGGATACCAGATATTGCTAATGCAGGCACTGAAGATATGGCAATGTTCCAAAAGAGACAAAATATTTCCTGCTGTCTTAGAGCCCAGTGCGCAACTTGTCTAATGGTAGTGCTACCAGCAGACTCAAAGAAAGGAAGGGGGACAGAATCGGGGAAGGAGGAAGGCAGGTTACTGTTTCAAACAGGGTGATGACAGAAGACCTCACTGAAGAGGTCACAGTTGAGCGAGAAATCAACTGTGAACTAGGCAGATGGAAGTGCAAGTATAAAGACCATGTTTTAATACATTTAGCTTTAAGACCATCCTACCTGAGGGCATGTGTCAGATAGTTTTCCTTTACCCGCCACCTTTAACTACCCAGGATCCATTCTCCATCGTCCCGCATTCTCCACCCTTCTTTCCGCCGGAGGAGGCCGGGCTGTATGGACTACATCAACAGGGAACCTTGCACCTTGGCTTACACTTAGGTTCAGCTGATGGGGAGCATCCCCATGAGATCAGAGAGAGGGATGAGAGTGAAGTCTGGGTATTTATTCCCTCCATCTGTCTCTTGAATAGTGCAGGCATAAGGAAATAATCACTAGGCCTGTTTTCGAGAATAAAAATTTGAAGCAGTAAAAGTTGAAAAGATTTGATCACGGTATAACTGGGATGGTGTGATTGGGATAAGAATGGAAACTGACTCCAAATACCTAGCCTTTTGCTTACTGAAATTAGACCACAGAAGGGTAGTAGCTCTCTTTATAGATCCCTTTGAACATGTTTTTTGACCCTATATCTAAAAGAATGTGTGCACATGTGCACACATACACATACACATACACACACTTGCTTGCCTTTTAAGGGGTTAACAAATTCCTTGAAGCCCTTTTGCTCCTGATTCATGGACTCCAGAATAAGACCCCTTGTTTCATTAAAATGAGAGAGGCCCCCAATTTTTAGGTGATATTTTAGATGGAATCTCTCAGCAGCAACATTTAACAATGCTTAATTTATGGTGAAAAAGTAAAATAAATGTTCTCCACTGTATTTGGAGACCCTTTAACAAGGGTCCCATGTCTAGTCATGCAAGTAAGCCATGTACTGTTAGGAAGCACTTTGAAAATCAATGCTGTATATAGATTGCATATCTTTATTAGGAGCTATAATCTTTTATTCCAAGACACAATATGTCTTCAAATAATGTTTTCTAAGTGGATGTGTATTAGTGAAATGATGGCACGTATAATATTTTGAGGCAGATAAAGTGCTACTAGTTGTTGGTAGAAATAACTTACAGAATTACTCTGATATACAAGCCCAATAAAAAAGTAAAATGATTGAAATTGTCCTGTTTTCTAGGGTGCCTGAGTTCCTTCATACTAGCAACCTCATCTTCTTTGTCTCTGAATTTCTAGGGCTGGGCAGGACCAACTACAACATAGTTTCCCACTTACTATTGATAGCAGCAAATTATTTCTGTTCAGGAAAAAAATCACATCTTATTTATTGGTGATAAATGGATATGAGCAGCCCATGTTTTTATATTTAATAACCTCTAGAGGGGGGTCTTTAATTCAAAATATTATAAGGATGATGAAAGAATTTGTTGGGATGTACTGAATCCACACTCCTACGTGAAGATGTTAAGTATTTTCTATACAGTTAACGTAGGCACACCACCCCCCATTTCCTTGCATGAAAATCTTTAACAGTGTTTATAATCCACTAAGTTTGTTTGTAATTTGTTACAGCAGCAATAGAAAACTAATGCATTTACCTTAAAATAAACCATGAAAAGACTATCTGAGCCATTTAAAGAGTAAGACAAATATATTCATGTAATTCTGCATTTGCTCCTTTGCTATTTTCAGGCTATGTGTAAAGTGACACAGAATAAAGAGAATAAAACAGTTTGTAATAAATAATGTAATTGTCTTGTGAACTCACCTCATTGACCTCTGGTTCGTTCATTACCGCTCCTACTCTGACTCTGACCCTCCTTCCTCATGCTTACATGGGCCCTTGTGATTAGGTTGGACCCACCAGGATAATCCAGGACAATCACTCCATCAAGATCCTTAATTTAGTCGAATCTGCAAAGTCCCTTTTGCCATGTAAGGTAACATATTCATAGGTTCCAAGAATTAGGTTGTGGCCACCTTTGTGGGGCCATTGTTAAGCTTACCACACTATGAGCATAACGCATGTTGTGATCTGCCCCCGTGTGTTGCTATCTCTCAGCTGGGACATAGCTGCCTTGGTTCAAGGGCTTAATTTCTAACCACAGAATTACTAATCCTGGTCTTTGCTTAAATATTTATTAATGAATAAGATTTAGCTCCTTTAATTTATTCATTAGTTCATTCACTCATTTGATTAATAAACTGAGTCTTATAAATTTATTTTATTGAAAGTATTGCTTTTTTCAATAAATTCTGTAAAATGTTAGCTGATTATTTTATACAGATAGAAATTGCTACAAGTTGCAGGAGTGAAATAATTGTTATTGTTACTAGAGTCGTTATTTGCTAATGATAGGGACATTATTATTATTATCTTGTGGGAAGATTTATTTCTGGCTTAGAGTTTGACCTAAAAACAGATTTTCTTCCTATTAGGTAATACTGTGGGACTATCTATGTAATCACTATCAAAAATCACCTCTCAGCAAGTAGTTGAAGAGTATTACAGTTCCACCATTTCATGTCCGGTATTCTAAAGGTGGCAATAAGATTTCCCCAGTAAGGACGGTGTGGCTCAAGGCAAAAATGAAAGCATCACTCAGCATTTTTTTGACTTATATAGCAATGCAAAGAAAAGACTATTAACTCTAAGATTATTACCCTGTGGAGAGCCATCTCTATAATATAAAAAGCCTATTCAATTATAATCATTCTTAAAAATAGATTCATAAGATATTATAACTAGAAGAAAAATGAGAGATTATTTAAACTATTTCTTTTTTTTTGTACAAATGAAATCCTGAGGCCCAGATGGGAAGTGACTTGCTTAAGGTCAAACAATTAATTAGAGCTAACCTAGGATAGACTCAACTTAATTCTTCTGACTTTTGAAGAGGGTTCTTTTGAGCACATTTCCATTAGCAAATGCACATTGAACATTCCTGTAGAAATGTGGCTGTGAGTTTTAGCACAATACTGTTACAGAATTGATTTCTTAAAGACCTCTTGTATTGTTTTCTGTTTTTCTTTCTCTACGACTATTGCAAAATATTACATATATTCTGGTGTGTGTGTGTAGTACAAAAGCTACTATGCTACTTTCTCTAAGACATATAACAACTAATAAAAATATGGTGACTGTCTTTGAAGGCTTTGGGTAAAGCCATGAGAAATTCATTTCCAACATAAGTGAGTACATAAAAAGAAATAAATGGGTGTTTCACGGCTTTCCTATGTATTAGGAGTCGTCAGTGTAACTTATGGAGGAAATAACAAATGAACTGAACCTTGATGAGTGATGATATGTCATGACATAATTGTCACAGCTCAGGGAAGCAAGGATGTATAAATGAAGGAGTTTGCCTAGACAGGAACAGAGGGCAAAGAGATTTAGATGAATATACAGCTGAGCTAAAGCCAAGTTCTCCATTTTGGCCTGCTTCCAACTTTTATTATCCAGCACCTCTTCTTCAGCATCCTCCTCTGTTGTCACTGAGGACGGTTAAGGGGAGAAGTGACATTATTGAAGTAGTTCTTGATGTTTAATTTGCCAAACTGCGCTGAATGTTGTGGAGTAGGGAAAGAGTCTAGACACAGGGTGACCAGGTAGGAGGTGAACAAAATAGTCTAAACCCAAAATATTGAGGGCAGTGGGAATGAAGACATTGTAAAGAATCAATACAAGCCATCGCATAGGAATGCTCTGCCAATAGCAACATCTAGGAGACTCCTGTCAACTGCACCCCCTTCTCCTCTGACAACAGTAGAAGTCTTCCTCCTCCAATCAAAGGCTGACTGCTCCTGCATTCTCAAGGCCTTCCTGTCTCACTTTTTCAAGAAACTTACATCTTGCATCTTTTCTCTATCCTTTATCGTGATTTCTTCCCTCACTATGGGTCCTTTCCTTTCAATAGAACCAAATGTCTACCATCTTAAAAACAAAAGCTAAACTTTTTGAAAAAAGTACTGAGGTTTGCTGCTTACACTTCTTCAATTACATAAAATCAAACATCTTGCATAATCTGAATTTTAAATAAATCAACAAATTACTCCAGTCTGGATTTTATTCCTACTTCCTCCACACAACTATGCTTTCTAAGGTCACCATTGCTCTCCAGGTCAGTAGGTCAGACAATTTTCCATCCTCACTTGCCGGACCTTTGAACAGCTTTCAGCACAGTTTACTACTCATCCCATTTTGAAATATTTCTTCTTCTGACTTCTATAATACCATATACTCCCATTTTCATCATTCTTGAGTCCCAGTCCTTTTCTTCTTAATCTACCCTGTTTCCCCAAGAAACCACCTTCTTTCTAATCACTTGAATTACCATCTCTATAGCCTTATGTCCCAAATTTATATCTGTAGCCAGATCACTTTGCTTGAGCTCTAGACATGCATATCCATTTGCTTATGCAACAAATCCACTTCAGCGTCTTGCAGGACTTCAAATGCAACATATTCAAAACTGTGCTCACGATCTTTTCTGCAAAATTTCTTCTTCCCAATTATTTCAATAAACTGAAATCAATCACTGAATGAAGTTGACTTTGCTTTCCGAATGTCTTAAAGCTTGTCCCCTTATCTTCATTTCCGCTATCACCTTAGTCTAAAAATCTTCCATCTCTCATTCAAGGTATTGCAATCGCTTCCTAGTGCTCTGTTAACTAAACAACCTCTCTTCCACCTACAATCCATTTTCCACATGGCAGCTAGACTGTTACCTTGAAAGCCCATGACAACATCAGTAATTAAGAAAATCTGGATATAATGTGATTCATGACTTGTTGCTATTTTCCATGCTGTTCCCATTCTTAAATAGAGGTGAGCTAAAGTTCTCGTCTTCTGCTGGAGGGGTCCAAAGATGCAAGACCCATTGAAGAAATTTCAGAAATTTCTATCTTGGGAAACAGATGAGGAACATCTACTCCCCCAGTGTTCTTCCAGTCCAATTTCCCTAGATTGCACCAGCAAAACAAGTGATTCCTGATACTGCTGCTACAGTCTTGGAAATTCCAGCCACAGCGCTCAGAATCACCCCTACCGATATTCAACCCGAGTGGACAATTGCCACTAGGTGGTGCCAGACTGAAGTTAGGACCCAGACCTGGCCTTGGAGGAATTTGGACAGCTCTTCTGGACTCGTACAACTCACAGCATACCATCCATATAGACTCATTCAGGTCACTTCATTAACCTCACTATAACAAAGCACCATATTTAATGGCAGTGAAAAATTTTGACTGCACTTCCTGTATTGTGAAAGGGTTTTACTGTGTTTCATAAACTCAAATCAGAATGTGCCATTTCCCTGGTTAAAACTCTTCCACAGCTTTCTTTGCTTTTAGGATAAAATTCCATCACGTGGGCTCTAACACCCAGTTTCAATCTCAAATACCTATGGGAACGAGCAACCGGTAAGAATGAATGACCTGCCTGTTTATAAAACGATCGAGTATGGTGGGGCCTGGAGCATCTGTATCTGTATTTCCTATCAAAAGTCATTAAGATTCAATTAAAAATGAAACAGGACAAACTATAAATATGCCAAAGGAGGAAAAACTTTTGACTAGCACTCCACTCTGTCCATTTCTTTCTCACCTTGCCCCTCTCTCTCCCTGCCCGTGTTGTAGTTTTATGAAAATGTCAAGCTCCTTTCTACCTCAGAGTTTAAGAACAGACCATTCCCTTTCTTAGAATGGTGCCCTCCTTTTTACCCGATTGCTAATTTCTTATCTTACAGACATTAGCTTAAAATCACTTCATCACGGAAGCCTATCCCTTTTGTACTCCTGCTCTGAATTAGATTGCATTTCCCTGTTATAGCACACTTATCCTCTTAGGCTTTGTTCAAAATTATGATTATTTGTGTAATATATATCTTTTCTTCTCCAGTCACCTATTCAATCATTCATTTTATAGATCTTTATCAAGCATCTACTTTTCTTCAAGAAGCTCCAATGTATTGTAAGCCCATGGCGAGATTCCTAGCATAGATTAATTAGAAAATGAATATAGAGGAAAAGGGAGAAGAGATTAAAAAATAACTTTTAAGTGTTAAGCCTGGAAAAATGATGAGACTACCGAAGAATATAGAAAAATCAGGATAGAATCAGGTTTGGGGGCAGGAGGAAATGTCCTTTTATTTTGAGAATTGTTGTGAGACATTCAAAGATTAATGTCTGCTGCAACACCATGCATGGATCTGGAGAACATTATGTTAAGTTACGTTAACATTATGTTAAGCCAAGCACAGAAAGACAAATCTCTCATGTTCTCACTCGTATGTGGGAGCTAAATATTAAAACAATTGATTTCATGGAGACAGAGAGTAGAATGATGGTTACCAGAGGCTGGGAAGGGCAGCAGGGTAGTGGGGACGGCTAATGGGTGCAAAAATATAGTTAGATAGAATGAACAATATTTGATAGCACAACAAAGTAACTATAGTCAACAATATGTTAAGGTATACTCTAAAATAACTAAAAGAGTGGAATCGGAATGTTCTTGACACAAGAAATGATAAATGCTTGAGGTGATAGATACGCCAGTTACCATGATTTGATTAATACACACTGTATGCCTGTATCAAAAAATCACATGTACCCTGCAAATATATACAACTATTATGTACCCACTATAATTAAAAATAAAACATTTAAAATGAAAAAAAGTGAATGTCTTATATATAAGAGAAGCTGGGGAGCCATTTGCACATCATCTACAGAGGCGTGATTACGAAGCTCGACACTACTTACACCCTCTAAGGCATAGAATAGAATGAAAAATGAAAGGATTGGAATATTTTAAAGGTACGCTAGAAAAGTTAGCACAAAAATGGTATTATTTTTCACATTTTGTGTGGAATATAACCTGGCAAAAAATAGCTTATTTTTAAAGGAAGTGGGTATATTTAGTTTCAGTAAACAAGTAAGGTTAGACGAAGTCCCTGATGTGCATCATTCCATTAGCAAGGAATGGTGTAACACTTCTTAGGTGGAAAAAAAATCAGCAAGGTTTAGTTCTTGGCTGAGCAATAATTGTTCTGTAATTGTACAAGTTGGAGCCTTAATTAGCCAATTAAATCTTGCTTCCTCATCCTTCTTATTTCTAAGTATATATTTTAAGCTCTCTTTTGATGGAAAAACTTTCCTCCCTTTGAAACAAGGCCTGAAAATATTATTCAATAGAAACCCATCTGCGCAGTGATCGAGTCACTACACATTCAAATTCCTGGAATCTGTCAGAAAGGCTTGTGCTAGTCTGGTCATCTCTTCCTGTTCGTAGCTCTACACCAAAGACACAGCAAGTTTGTTTTTAAGAGGCATTTTCTGTGCTGCTATCCTCTGTCATTTCACATGAGGGCAGCAGAGAGGCAGAGTAGAAGGCCCTGAAAAGCAAATCAGAGCCTGAAGCCCTGATTTTGGGCGTAGTGCTTTCAGAAACACCCCTTCAGAAATTAAATCAGAGGTTTTATCTTTTTAAACAATCCTAGTCAATTGATTTGCCTACTCTGCTCTTTTAAAAGAAAAATCAGACCTGTATCTACGAATAGGTAAGCATCATGTGAATACAGATTTTTGTGAGTTGTATCTGGTTTGTTCAGAATACGTTTCCTAGTTTTTCTTGGGTAGTTACAATTTGACAAAAGATTTATTTAGTAATTACTCTATTATATCATCCTATATTCTTATGAATAACTATCTTAAGGGTAGTCCAAGCCCTGATACCCTGCTTTGATACACATGGAAGCACATTTTGATTAAATACAGTTTGAATAAAAGGTCAGTGAAAGAACAGTATTTTGTGTTACATTTGTGAACTCTCTGCCCGCATCCTAGGTTGTGATAAAAAGGTATTGAGTCAATTTGAATATTGTGAAAAAATTATTACTATAGATAGAGAGTAACACATCCCCCAGGCTTCAGGCACCCTGTCTCTTGCGAATGTCTTTGTTCTCTCTGCCCAGAATTTCTTTCTCCCCACCCCTGGCCCAGCCCACTTCCAGCCTCTCCCATGCTTTTGCATGACTGATTTCTGCATGTGCATCAGGACTCAGGGTAGGCAGCCTTCTCCACTTCTTCTGGATTTTCTTGGCCATTCTGTGCCTCTCCTATTTACCTCCATGGTGCCCTACAGGTTCCTAAGGGAACTATGTCTGGTTCCTAATTTTATCTCCAGCACCTAGTCCTGTGGACTTTGTAGGGCTCATTAAAAAAAAAAAAAAAAGCATAAATAAGTAGAATCTTTATCAAGGTGGCGGGAGTGAGGAGTAAGCGGAGCAGAGAACTATTCCAACTGTGAAGAGGTTAAAAAAGGATCTCGGCTACCTTGTCCATTTTAGAGCAGGAGTTTGAGTCCATAGCAAATATGATGGAGATCAATGTTCACAGCAAATATTGGACAGTCTCAGATAAGAGCAGATAGACCTTAGGTCTGCGGCTAGTCAGGTAGTCAGTCATACGACTGAATACTGGTGAGAGCCAGGGCCTTAAAGGAAATACAAGCACGTTTGTGAAAATGCTTTGTGTAGTGCTAAGCACAGAGCACCACATATCTTTTGAAAAACAAAAGCAGCTTAGAGTTTACATTGATCTTAGCAAAACTTTTCTCTTGTAGTTTTCTGGTTAAGGTGATTCTCTCAAGGGCATCAGTCTGTGCCGGAGGTCATTGCAGGGTGGAGGGGAGCGAGAGGGAGATCTTTCTAGAAAGCACTTGCTCACCTTCTTAGCATCTTGTTGCTAGGCAATGGCTCTCTGAAGCTCATCTCCCTCTTTAAAGATGGAGTGAGGTCTTGTTGAGGGAAATGCTGTTTGTATAAATTGGGCCATATGCAAACAGTATTTAGCTCTCATCCTCCACCGCTTTTTCCTATAAGGGAGACAAATAATTCCTACTTAGAATCATGTCACTTAACAACCAGATACTATAACTCTTGTTTCTCTCTGTCTTTTTTTCTGCAGAGCAATATACTTCCTTTTTAATCTTAATGATTTATTTTTACCTTTCCACTTATATGCCGTTCCAAATTGATTTAATGAGATTCAGCAGGGTGCAGTTTGTGGCAGTATGTCCCTAGACTGCTGAATTAATTTCCATTTGAAAAATTACCTTGGATCTGCAGCTCTGGCCAGTACCATCTTAGATTATTGCTCTTAGTACATATTACATAATGATAAAATATGATGGGCTGTCACTCTGAAGGGCCAGTATTTAAAGAATATAGTTTTCTTTAAACAAAGTATAGACAGGTTGTACTATTTGTATATATCTGAAAAACCTATACAAAGTTTGCTAGACTCTAAAATTTCAAAAATCAATATAGAATAATTAATTATCTTTCTCAAAACTGCAAAATATCCTTTAGACTTTAAGAACTTTTTGTGTTAATATTAACCATTTAACATTTTAAATTGTTGGTCAGTTTAGAGAGCAAATTCTGCAATTTGCTTTTATTTTCTCATCTTGCAATAATGTCACAGACTTTTGGAAGCTAGTGACCAAATTAACAAAGCCATATTATATCAGTCTTTTTTTTTTAATTTTAGAAGACTTGAATTTGTAAATAATTAGAGAAACTTAAAGTTATCTTACCATTGAGTTTTAATATTCTCTTCTAATTTTTATTGTATGATTTACATAGCAGATCCTTGTGTTCATCACAAACTTTTTTGTGGGTTTTTTTTTTTCAGATTTCATCCTGAAGGTCTGACATATGATTGCCATCCAACACCAATAATTCTGATTAAAAGCCTGCAAACTTTTGAACCTTTGAGTGAGTTTGGTGAGGTTGAAAGGGTTTCCTGAACCACTTAACTTTGTAATTTTTCTTCCTTCCTTCCTTCTTCCTTTTGTCATCCAACTTACATTTGTTGATTTCCCCTCTATTAGATAGCACATTTTGATAGTGATAGAACTCCAACTTGAACCAGCTTAAACAAAAAGGGGATTGCCCATGGTAGAGCTGAACGCCCCAAACCAGGGTGTGGAATGCCACCAGGACGCCGATTCTTACTCTCTCAAACCTGCTCCTCTCATCAGGCTTCATCTTCTTAAACTATCTTTATCTCTGCATCTTTACCCAGAACCTCCAGTAGCTTCCTAGATCGTATCTTCCTAAACGGAAAGGAAAGACCTCTAATTTACCGATGTTTATATTCTAGGAAAGGACTCAGGAAGGTAATCGTGAGTCACATACTCAGTGGAATACCAAATCCTGTGGCAAGGAAGGCAGAGAAGTGAAAGCAATGGCAGTTGCAAATGTGTGAAAGGGCAGGGTGCAGTGGCGGAATAATAATGGAAGCGCTGTTGATTGCAAGGGAAGAGAACTCATCAAATTAAAACTAAAAAGGACCACTACCCCATCATTTGACAAGTACTTTAAGAAACAAGATGAGTTAGACATACTCCCTGCACATAAGGAACTCACTTTCTAATGAGGACAACAGATTCATAAACTGATACCTTTATTGTTGCACTGTGTTACTAGTGCAAGAGTAAAAGTTTGCACACTGTTCTCTGGGATCTTAGAGAAGGGTGAACCAACTTTCTTAGGAATATGGAGATAAGAAGTGGTAGGAAATGTACATAATGGAGTGTGGAGATGGTGTTGCCAAGAACAGTGATAATTATGTTTACATTGAATATTGAATAATAAGTAGGATTATGTCAGGTCAACCAAGGAAGCAGTTCATTTAGGCAAATGGAAGAGCAAAGACAAAAAGAACATGGTTTATGAAATGTTAGAGGTTCCATATGGGTTAAGTAAAGGGTAAATGCTGGGACTAGCCAGGAGACATCTGCAAAGATAAGCAGGAGCAGTATCATTAAAGGCCCCTTGGGCCACAGTAAAGACTTTCAATTTATCTTGTAAGTTTCAAGGAGTCTTGAGAGATTTTAAGGTAAATATAAAATATCTGGTTGGGCATTTTTGTAGGTAAGTAAACATTATTGTGGATCAATATTTAAAATGAAAATGAAAAATACATTGGAGTCTCTGGTGTTGCTTTCATTTTATACCTGCCTGGGGATCACCTGGAAGTGGTATCCCCACAGCCCAAACACCTTAAGAATTATTAGTTGAAAGTAGTGCTCCCAATCTTTTCAAGATGCTGCACACATAGAAAGTAATATTTATATAGCAAACCGAGATAGCCTGAGGAGGGTGTTTGTAGCCAGAGGTGACCAGCACAGGAGTCCTGGCTGCTCTAGGCCCCATCTATTTGCCATGAAGTCTGAAGAGATGTAGCCTATCTCCTCAGACTACAACCTACTTGCTGCACACTAGTTGAGAAATTGTAGCTTAGGCATGTGAATTAGAGTGGGGACATGGTATCTCTTCCTACAGAGTAGCAATCACTTGTTTTGACAGGGAGTAAAAACAATGTTAAAGTTTTTGATGGCAGTAAATTAAGCTGGGAAATGTTTGACCCCTTCAAGACCTTTTGAGATTTCACATTATATGCTTCTTAACAACTAGGGAATTTTTATAAACAAAAAGTTCTTTCACATGGATGAAATGTACTTGAAAATGTATGTTTTATTATTACTCAGGCATGGTGAGGCCAACAGACGGGGAGACAATTGCCATCGGAAAGAGAGTTTGTTACTCACAGTTCCCAAGGGGAGGGGGTGTGCCATACAGGGCCAGGCAGGGAAGCGCCAGGGTCTGTCAGGAGGCAGAGGAAGTGAGGGGAAAATGAGGGCACAAGCCGATGTTGTAGTTTCTGTAGGAAAGAACAGGTGAGGCAAGGTAAGCAGGCTTAGGATTGGCTAGTTGGAATAATTTTAGTGGGCTCTGCAGTATTGAGGCTGTGGAGTGCTGGCCCTGGGATGATCAGGGTAGAGGGATAGTGGCCCAGAGGGTGACAGCCCAATAATGAGGTGGTTGGGGGACTCTGGATTGGTTGCATATGAAAGGTGTGTCCCCAGCAAATTGTCTGTTATCTCTAGGCACAGTCTCTTCCAGTGTCAGCAAGGGCCCACAGTGTCAAAGTATGAGAAATGCAGAAAATGAAAAGCCATGATTAATATAAAATGTACTACTCTTGTACTATCTTTAACATTTTAACATGACACAGATAAATTACCAAATTTTTTGAGTGGAATGAAGGCAAAAAACTAAAACTCGGTCATATTTTAGGTGACAGATGTTGAAAAGAAAGTATGAGTAAGACCCTGATAAAAAATGTTTATAAAGTCATGATAAAAATTCTACAAATCATATAATATCTTCTCTTTTATTGTCTAATGGTGAAAATAATCCTGATTTGCTGATAAAATAAGCCACTAAAACCCAAAATATTACATGGAATTAGTGGGTTCTTTTTGATAAGCTATCAATTGTCTTATGATAAAAATGATACCTATTCTAAGAAATAGTGGAATATGTAATTCAAAATAGCGGTAGGTAATTCAAAAATACTTTGGACACACTTTATGATTTTGGTGGCAAATCTCTTTTCCCAGTAATATTCTGCTTAGTTAAGTTTTAAGTTTAACTTTTATTTCCTGGGTACCCACCAGCTGGGCAGCAGAGGTAGAGAAGCAAAGAACATATTGGATAGGAGTGGGAAGCTTGTCTGAAACTTACAAATGCACAGGAGTCTTTCATTTTACATCCACACAGATAATTAGTCCACCATATAAAAAACTTTAAAACATTCTAAAAAAATTAGGAAATGTAAAACTTTATGCAGATCCATCAAAATACATATAATTAAAGTAAAATATGTGAATAAAATAAATGTATTATACTGGGAATTTTTTTTATACATAGTCTTACCTGTTATAATTCCTACTTTAACTATGTACCATAATTATCTCCCTGCAGTGATTTTATTTTTCATTTTGTGATTATTTTTCACTTTTCAGATTTTCTAAGTAGTACACACATACCACATACCATCTAGAGATATAGTCAGAGAAATGCTGCAAACAAATAGGCCTTTGAACTAAACTCAGACATTTGCATTGAATATGCTGCTTAAAATTCATTTATTCAGTCTCCTAGTCTGTTTAGTGTAGTAGTATGCATATAAAATTTGTCAGTTTTCTAAAGTGTCACCAGAAAAATTCAGAATTTATGATGCTCATAATACTTTTACTGGCAATATATATGCACCAGTAAGTATATTACAAAAACCATTTGAATTTTCATTCCATTTATTTGTGAGAAAGATTATAGCTCTCTGGACCACAATTTACTTATGTGCCTTTCTCTGTGCTCTCTTTTTTGAAAGTCACTAATATATCAACCAATTTAATCAGTAGAAAAGAAAATTAAAGCCTTTATCAAAGACTTGTGATTAATGCCATGTTCCTGGTTGAGTTGCTGGGAGCTCAATTAATGGAAATTTCATGTTTGTGAAATGAAAAGTTGGAGAAAATGCTGTCCAGTTTCAACAGAGGGAGCATCACAGAAGGATGGTATTAGGAAGTAAAATTCTTTAAATAATTGCCTTGATATTTAGAGTTATATGTTTGAATGTGATTCACAAGCGGGGGAGATTTCATCAGAGGATCATTAGAATGGTAATGTTGTAGGTGCAGTTGAATTAGAAAAAAGTACAATATTTTAGAAGTAGCATTTAGGTTGAATTGTAGAGAATATCAATAAAATTACAGTAATTCATAGCACAACACTTCCAATTATAAGGAATCTTTACATTGAATTTGTTTGTGAATTCGAATGTATAATATTGTTAATGCAAATGTTTTATTCGTAATGGCAGAGATGGAAATGTCATGTTAGATCATCTCCTGCCAATGCAAAATAGACTCCTGAAGTCTGCATATGATGATTTGTTCATACTGATTTAACATTATTGGGTCAAATTTGATAGTGTTGGGAAAAATATATTTTAATGTAGAAGATAGCTATTCTGATTTGACTGTCCTATTAAAAACACCACTAGAGTCAAATATCAGTATGATTTTCAGATAACCCAATTACATATGAGGTGAGTCAGTAGAGGTGTCAAAACCAAAAGCAGCCCTGCTATGTCTGATAAACTGCCTGTACAACGCTCAAAGTGCTTCACAAATCTTTGATGCTATTTAGGTTGATATGTAAATTATCTAGCCCAGCATGTTCAAAGAGCCACTATGCAACAACACCAAAGATCAAAAGAAATGTGAGTTGTTATTCTATTGAACTTCAAAAATTAATAAAAAAATCATGAAGAAAGTTAAATGAAAAGTATTCTGTATTTGATACTAGGAACCCTTCAAAAATAGAAGGCATACAGTCCTGGTTGAGCTAAGGACATTCTAGTAGGCTTAAAAGGTCTCTAGCTAGTTTTCACTGCAGCCCCTCATGACTTCTCAGTACCTATAAAGACACAGATTATTCCTCACTAGATTAAAGAGGAATTCTTACAATGCAGTGGCAATTTGAAACTGACATTTAACCTTTTGCCAAAATCTGGGAGGAATTTTCAGTAACTACAAGAATCATGAAAAGAGACTTTAAAGTGCAGGAAATAGACTCCTAATCTTCTGCTGTTTTATTTTGATTTTACCTACTTGAAGGAAGTATAAAAAAAATTTTATTTTTCTTCTTCAGGTCTCCTTGTCACCCTTTCCCACCAGATACACAAAGTTCAGAGAGACTGAACCAACAAAAGCCTGGGGCAAAACTAAATTGTTGTTTTGGTGTCTCTTCCTCACCCCCTCCCATCCCCAGCAAACACATACCCACTGTAAAGGAGGTTGAAGGGATATTAAGCAGAAGAAGGGTGATGGTGTATGTACTAGCAGTGGTGTGTTGTGTCTTGTAAACTGTGGTCTGCACAAGTCAAGTACTGTAGAGGATATGCCCAGAGCCATGGAATCAGTTTTTCTGTGATTGATTCTATGAACAGCAGTGTTCCTGACTCCACTGTGAAGAGGATCTGAGAGCCAGTGAGTGGAAGGTAGTAGAAGATGCCACTTAAGTGCAGAGAAACCTCACTAGATTAAAAGCTGCTAATATATTGAGAGTGGGGCTAAAAGTATGTTTATTTACTTGCCATAACATTGTATATCATAAAGGGAGATTGTATCAGGGCAAGGGGGGCAAAGTTTAATTTGCTCATTTGCTATCACTAAATGTTTGCTATGAATAAATGTTGAGAGTCTGGATGGGTATGACGTACTCAATGTCGAGGAACTAAAAAGAACCAAGTCCACTATGAAAGACTTGGGAGCAAAAAAATAGTCATAAGATTTAGATTTTAGAAAAATGCTTGGCATCCCTGATATAATGCCAAAAGATGTATTTTCTTATTTGTTAGGAGCTGGGATAAAAGGATAAGAGAAAATGTAGATTGCTGGAATAAAAAGGGATTACAAAGAGCTAAAATTTGAGTATCTGGGTTAAAATTCACATTGAAGACAGGAAAGGACAGATTTGACATTGCAGAAAATTGAATTCGTAATGTGAACAATGAGTCTCTCAGAATGTAGAGAAAGGCACAATAATAAAAAAAAGATGTGGAGGAAGATTATAGATATGAGACGCCAAAAATGGAAAGCCAATCTCAAAATGACACATGCTTTGATGAAGTGACTAGAATGATTAGATCAGAAGCACCAATCAAAGATATAATTGATGAAAAATTTCCTGGGTTGATAATGCTGGTTGAAAGGGTTCTGTATGTCCCAGGCAAAAATTAATACAAGGAAACATATAGCTTGGGACATCTTGGCAACTAAAAAAATTCTGATAGAGTAACACTATATTTCAAAAGCTCTGTGGTCATAAAAAGCAGCTTATTTGTGACAGAATAAAAATCATGATGACTCCTCTGCTATAGACATGCAGAAGATAATGAAACAACTAACTGGTACTAATTTTCTATAAACTTTGGAGGGGAAATTGTTGTAACCCAAGGATTTTACATAAAACCAAGGTTTTTTGTCCTGGATAAAGGCAGCAAAAAGTACTTTATACATGAGCATATTCTCAGAAAATATATCAGCTATGTATTTTGAAAAGTAACATGAAAACATACATCAGCAAATCGAAAGACAAATCAAAATTTAGAATTCAAAAATGATTGTGTCATATAAATAAGTATTTAGAGTCTTGTCCTATCTTCTGTAGACTCCAAGTTCAGTAATTCCATAGAATTTGCAAGATTCATTGACATCTAGTTCAGAAGGGCTCTCTCAACATTACAGGTTCTTAAACCATTGTCTTGGCTAAATCCAGTGTTGAAAATTTGTTTCCATGGGGAAAGTCACTTAATCTATCTCTGTGTTAGTTTCTTCATATGTAAAATGGGAGTAATAATAGTACCTATTTCGTAGAATTATAACAATTAAATAAATCAACACACATTGATGTTAGCTATTGTTATTTCCAGATTTAAAAATGATGTGTCATATTATTATATATTGCTATATGTGTAAATTAGATGATTGAATAAAAACCCAACAGAATCTTCTTGTTGATTCTGATGGAAAGAGAATATAGTACACTGTTCAAGAAACAGACCAGACAGAAGAACCCCTTCTCTGCCACTTTTTTGTAGTATAAATTTGGACAAGTTACTGAATCTTTCTGAACCTCAAGTTTTTTTCATAAGTAAAACGGGAAAAATAATATTTAATGTACAGGTAGGGTGACCCACTGGTCCTGGTTTGCCCAGGACATTTCCAGTTTTTGCAACTGAAAGTTGTATGTCTTAAGGACCCCTCAGTCCCAGAGAAACTGGGACCATTGCACACTCTCTTACAGGGTTATTAAGAAAATCTCACAAGCACTTAGCATTTGACCTGAAAACATAAGTGTTCAATAAATGTAACCCATTATATACATTCTTTTTAAAATAATACATCTTCAAAATCCAGTATGTATCTTACCCTTATGGCACATCTCAAATTAGACTAACCACATTTCAAGCACTCAATAGGCACATATGGGTAGTGGCTACCACATTGGACAGCACAGTTCTAGATTGATGCTGGAATAAGTTGAAGAAGAGAAGGCACCGCCCCCAAATTACTTTCTCTCTGCCAAGAAAATGATGATTATTTTTCCATCATCTCTCTTATTTCACATACTCACTCAAAATTTTCAAATCTATGAGATGAGTTCTTTTGTGAAGTCAAATATTGTAGTTAGATGATAAAGTAAAGAGATATTACTTTATCTCAGTTTGGGATTATCTACACATTGGTCAAAGTTGTATATATGTAAAGTTTCATTCAACCACTCTTCTGAGAAAAACCAGGCCAAATTGCATAGTGATAGGAAAGCCCGTGGTCTATATCATTTTATTGCTCACTTTAAAAAAAATGGTTCAAACTTAGCCTATATTCAAAAATTATCCTGGGCTAGAGAGCCACTTTGAATCTCTGATCCCTTTTTGTTCCTGAAAGTAATGTTTGTCTAAGAGATTATTCAAAACAACATGAAATACAAAACTGTGGAAGCACAAGTTTAATGCTTCCAGATTTTTATGTCAATTGTCTACACACCAGAAGACTATGAGTAGGCCATAAGAGATATTTGTTTTGTGATCTTAATGGATATCAGAAACTTGTCCAAATTTTTCTTAGCCATTGCTAAATATCAGACATTCTGCCTTTGGTTTGTGGGCTCCACATCGATCATATAGTCAAAAAAACGTAATTAAATAATGAAGGCAATTGGGTCTTGTCTTCCTCTATTACTGAGTCCTGGTTAGAAAACGAAAAGAAAATAGCCTTTTTTCCTTTCTTTCTTAATAGTCTATAGCCTCCAATTACACCTACTGGATGAAACCAGAGGGACTAGCTCAAACTAGACTTAGTCTTTTCTACAAAATATTTCTGGACTTGTTCCATAAAAACCAAAGTTGCACAATAATCCAAAATCTATTCTCTGATGATTTCTGACTATTTTAGATAAAGGAGAAAAGAGGCAGACCATCTGGCCCAGGGTGGCAAGTTACACCTCAAGTGCCAACCCTAATTGATTATTAGCAGCTGTAAGGAAGGCTCTGCTAAGGAGAACTGTGAGATCTGGTGCAATTCTCTGTGAAAATCGACTAAAGATCTTGGCAAAGGCTGTAGAAAGCAGGGGCACATATGCCCCCTCTCATTAACAGCAAGCCTCACAAAGGTGTTAGAGGTGCAGTCATTATTTCAGCAGGCTGGAGCTACAGGCAGTATCGTGAAAAACCGGTCATTCAATGCCGAGCCTGGAGGAAAATTTTGCTGTTGGGATGCTACAAGAAAAGGTAGAACCCTGGTCTGTATGTCTACAGGTGCCAATCCTCGGGAAGCAGCTTGCCTGAACATACTGTAAGTGCCAGTGTATCAGCTTATGTTATAACCGGTGGGTATTAGCAGCACGAGGAATGATGATGCCAAAGAAGATCATTTAAAAAAAAATATTTTAAAATATTATAGGTGTGTAAAAGACACAATCAAAATATTCTAAAATCAGTCGTATCAGCATTTTAAAGGAACTAGGTTAAATTTGGATCTTCTTACGAAAACATAATCTTTGAAATGTATAATTATGGACTGTAAGACCTGGAAATGATTTCCCTAATCCAACCTCATCATTTAAGAAACAAACAAACCATCCAAGGAAGGTGGGTGAAATGCAAGGTCTGAGAGTTGATGTGCATCAGAACTGTGTCCAGAAGTAAGGCCTCCTGGTTCTAACAGGGTACCGAATATTAGATCTGAATATTAGAGGTCTGCTAGGACCTAGGAGAGGTTATTTATTTCATTTTACTTCCTATGGGTAGAACTTTCCTAAAATCATTATACTTTGGACAGGTAGCTTTTTATTGTCTTTAAAGAGCCCTATGACATTCTATTGTTTCTATCACATAAATATAGAAGGGAAATAAATAGCATTCTTTGTCTCTTGCTGGTCTTCTACTTAACTCCTTTCATTGAAACCCCTTTTTGGGAAGAAATCCATTAACATCTTTCATATATTACCTCATCTTTGTTTGATATATAAAGAATTTCAATGGAGTCATATTTTAGGTAAGGAAAATTCATAACCAATAAAAGTTACCTATCTGTAATGTATTATTTAGCACTCTCTGTATTCTATTGCATCTGAAAGTCTACTGACTAGATGACTCAGTGGAAAAAAAACCAATATTAATCATAATTATGTGTAAAATTTAAGTCAGTTTTAGGAGTGCTTTAAAATGTCTTAATTTTAGCCAAAAGGTAATTTTTTTTATGCACTAAACATTTTTGAATACCTACAATGTGAACTAGGTACAGTGAAGAATCGAACATGAAATGCCCACAAAATACTCATAATTTTGAGGGTATAAATGTGCAAATACAACTAAAAATGGTATGTTTTATTTGTATTTATTTATTTATTTCAGAATTTTATGGGGTATACACGTTTTGGTTACATAATTTGCTTTTGTACAGTTTGAGTCAAAGTTATAAGTGTGCCCTTCACCCAGTTAGTGTGCCTTATACCCGTTAGGTGTGAATTTACCCATCCCCTCTTCCCCCCTCACCTACTTGAATTCCCTTGAGTTTTACTTCTGTATGTGCACGTAAGTATTGATCGATTAGCTCCAATTTAGTATTGAGTACATGTGGTGTTTGTTTTTCCATTCTTGTGATACTTCACTAAGAAGAATGGCCTCCAGTTCCATCCAGGTTGTTACAAAAGATACTAGATCACCATTAAAAATGGTATATTTTATATAAATAACATGGACAAAGTGCTATTGAAGTACAGAAAATATAGTCCATGAATGAGGTGAGTTTGAGGCCTATAGAGAATTCCCAAGGCACACAAGAAATAACAGAGAAAGAGCACAAGCAAAAGCAAGGAAATATGATGTTATGTATCATTTTCATGGAACAATGAATAGCCTGGTATGACTAAAGTACAGGGTGCCTGGGATGGGGTGGCAGAGAATGGTTCTGGAAATTAATGTTGTATACTGGGACTATATCCTTAAGACATGGGCAGTCATCAAAGTTTTTTAAACAGAGAAGTGGTTTAATAACATCTGTATTTACAAAAACACCAGTGACAACATGAGGATAGATTGGAGAAGAGAGACAGATCACAGGCTCCCGGGAACTGAAGTTGGGAGATTTAAGGAACAAGGCATTTCTTAGGGGCCCCATGGTCTCTTATATTTGCCTCATTCTTTCTAGTTGTCCTCCTACTGGTTCACTTTCCTTATACATCATGCCAACTCCTTAACATAGCTCACAAGATTTATCATGATTTAGCTTCTGTCTGCCCCTCAAGCCTGGACCAACTCTGCTCTTCCCAGTCGTCACCAAGCTCCAGCATGCTGTTCTTCCTTCCGTCACACTTATGTTGTAAACTCCTTGCCGCCTCAGCAATATTACACATCTAAGGTCTCTAGCCTGAAGTGTTCATTTCCTACCCCTCTGCATGGCCAACTAATTATTTTTTAAGTAGCAGCTTAGTGTTACTTCCTTGAGGGATTCCTTCCCTATATTTTCTTCCCTCAAAACACTCATGCACACGTGCACAATCATACACCACCCCCAGTATTTTATGTTCCATCACAGTCCTTTCCTTTACTGTGAGTTGATATAAAAGAAAAGCCTAGCCTAGACTTTTAAAATAATTACTTTAGCAATTGTTTGCTTGTCGTCACTCTCGTCACCAGAAAAGGTTTTGGACTGTGCATATGTTGTTCGTTGCTTTATGCACTCAGTAAATATTTTTTTAATAAGTTAACATGGCTACCAGTCCAAGAGCTACATGGCATTATTGCCCAGCACCAACGATCTGTAATCTAGGAGAGAGAAGGAAAGAAGAGAGAAGTGTCCTGATTGGTTTGGTCACCCTTGCACCATGTATCCTTATCTTAGGACAGAGGTGGCAGGGATACTGGGTGTGATGCTCAATTAATGTAAGTTGAGAGAATGAATGAAAGTGTTGGTTATACTGCCCATATGCATGCACTTCTATAGAAATAACGCAAAACAAAATAAGGTGATATTTGAATGTTTGCAATGTGGGGCACCGTTCCAAGATACTTATATGAAAAACTCATTGAATACTTATAACAACCTATTTTAAAATGTGGGTTTTATTATTATTCAAGTGTGGGGAGACCAACAGGCAGGAGCTGACTGCCACTGACAAGATAGTTTGTTACTCACCGTTCCGCAGAGGAGGGGGCATGGCCCGCCACATAGGGCGGCAAGGGAAAGCACCAAGGTCAGTTAGGAGGCAGAAAGGGTGAAAGGAAAACATGGGCAACAGTTTTATTACGGCTTTCATGGAAAGAAATGGGCAAGGCAGAGTAAGCAAGCTGGGCAGGCTTAGGATTGGAGAGTTTGAATAATTTCAGTGAACTCTGGGCTATAGAGGTGTCCTTGTTGTTTGGTACCTGGCCCTGGGGTGACTCGGTGGAGGGGGTAGTGTCCCTTGGATTGCAGGAACCTTTTATATTAAAGGAGGTGGGCAGGGGTATGGACTCAGATTGGGTTGGTTTGCCTATCAAAGATGACTCACAGGCAAGTTGTTTGCTATTCCTAGGATTTAGCTAACCCTGGGAGGGTCATTCCCTCGTCAGGTACATAAGGCTCAAGATGTCAAACCATCATCAAATACAGAAAAATTTAAAAACATGATTAATACACAACCTCATGAGGTAGGAATTACTATTATTCAAACTTTCAGATAAGCATGGAGGCGAGGAGAGGCTAAGTAACTTTCCCCGGGTAACACAGCTAGTAAGTGGTCAAGCTGGGATTCAAACCAGACAATATGACTTCAGAGACTCAGTTCTTAACGGTCATCTTGTACTTTCCATATACATAGTAAGCAACTATCAAATAAAACAAAAAGCTTAGATAATAGAAGTATATACAGATCCAAACAAACAACCAATAGCTGTATTTTAAAGACCATAAGTATAAAGGTATTTAGTTTGGTGATTAAAGTCTTGATGAGAGGTGAATGGGTCATTACGTGAGAGAAGAATTTCTACTTTCTTTTTTATTTTATAAGGAAGACTTCAAGATGATGGGTTTTTTTTTTGGTGAGAAGAAAAATACCTTCTGGACAATAAATACTATTTATATTTACATCTTCTAAATACTCCATTTTGTTGTAGTTTTTTACATGAATTTTCCACCTTAGACATTGGGCACTTATTGCAGGGACTGTGTTATTTACCTCAGTATCTCCAGTATCTGTCATGTAATAGGCATTCTACCAAAATGTATGAAATATTGAAATTCCAGTGGTAGAATAGTTAGATAGATAGATGATGACATAATGATAGACAGATAGATATGATATGCAGCGTTTTTGAAGACAGTGACATGGCATGGATTACTCTGAACTTGGTGTTCTAAATACAAATTTCTTCCTTATATAATAGCTCAGAACTATCTATCAGGGGTGAAATAGACACTTAGGCTGAGACTAGCTACTGATTGCACTTTAGTTAATCAGCAACCCAACATCCTCCCCAGATCATTGTTCCCATGATCTTCATTCGTTAGTTATGCAACTGGGAGCTGATGGTTACAGTGGCCCAGCTGTGCCGAGTCCACAATCAAAGAATTTGGAAATATGATGACAAGAGACAGTTAAATATTTAAAGCTAATAAAAGGAGTAAGGTTTGGTATTGTAATGAAATGCCATTAAACTTTTTCTTTTTAGTTAATCAGCACATTTCTGTCTAGTGTTGGTGGTTCATTTTACATCCCTTGATCTGTAGGATGAGATTTATTTCTCATGGGAGAACACTTTACCAAGCATACTAGAGTTAATTGCATTTAGCTATTATAGATTGTGAAATAAATGCACATTGAATATTAGACTGTTCATACCACAGTCGTTTTAAGAAACTGAAAAGCAAAAAGGCTTATTCCCACATGTTTGTTTAAATTTTAATTGCCTTTTGAAGAAACCCAGAAGCTTGTAGCCAAGATTTGCAGATATGAGAATCTAGGTCATCATACTAGTGCACAAATTCTATCTCTAGGACTATACAATAGTGGTTTACAGGCAATGATTTAAATGACTTTTTCCCCCTATTTTTTAGCATGTCAATAAAAATATTTCACAGAATTATTATGCTAGGCAAGAAGATGGATTAGTCCTATACATCACATTCTGTGGATTATTTCTTTTTGGTGCCTGCTTGTGTGCAGGTGGTTTAAAAAGCATGATTCATTAATAATTGCTAGAGCTATTAATTGAAAATGTAGACTTTGGACTCATTTTCTTCCTGCAAAAGGCTACAGCTTCTAGCTTCTGGCTTTATATCGAGCCAACCCAGTTTGATTGCCCACCGTTTTTCTTTTATAAATATCTATGTGGTAAAGAGAGAAAAAATGAAAGAAGTTTCTTTTTTTTCCCTGATCTATGTTAGACCAAATGGGGCATGGCCTCTTATTTTAATTAATTATTTGTTTTTAATATTTCTTCTCTTGTTTTTATTTATTCTCATGTGAGCATCACAGCAAAGGCAGGAGGGTATGAATTTTCCTGAATCCTCTGTTTACTGGGCCACATTATTTTTAGCATATGGTTAGGCAAAGTTGCACTATTGTTTAACATTTGTTTAATTTATTTGAACTTTTATACTTCTTTTCAGAGAGAATTTCAGTAAGCAGCAGGTCACAATATATTGCTAAATACATTTTTCAAAACCTTTCTAATTTATACTAATAATATAATTCAAAAATAATTTACTAAGTACCTGCTATGTGACAGCCATGTGCCAATGCTAGAATTACCTAAATGAATAACACAAAAGCCTTGCTTCCAAGAAAAGATTGAGTTATTAATTTTATTTTTGTCATTGAATTTTATAACTGTAAAATATAAACTCAAAATGTAATGATTGTACATGTTTGAAAATTTAAGCTAAGACCCACATTCCTAGATCTTATATTTGAATGTTTAGGTTTCCCTGATACTCCTCTTTTCAGAAAATAATTGGAACATCTTGTAAGAAAAAGTTCTGTAAAACTAACTTTGTTATTTCCAGATTTTTTTCTGGCCACACCTCTTGAGAAGCTTTTCACGGTCCTTGAAGGTAGTCTGACTAGCATAGATAATTTAAGGTAGAAGAGAAAGCATTGAGCTGTATTCTAGGGCCAGATGGTAACGATCTTACCTTTTGTTGAAAACAAAGCCATCTAATGCTAAGTTTGAGCAGTGGCAATGCAATCTTGATATTATTGCTGAAGACTTTTAGCCTGCCACTCGGAGAACAATGACAGATAAGTTTCAGTGAGCCCTTCCTTGACTCTATGCTAAATCCTTTATAAGAGTTGGTACATTTAATCCTCACAACAGCCCTAAGGGGTGTGGAACAGTTTAGGGATTAATATCACCCCTTCTGGAACTAGTTGGTCTGGGGTTGAATCTACCAGGACATCCCAAAAATATACCAAATACAACATTTCTTAAATGAAACCTATTGCTCCTGCCCACCAACCTACCCTTTTACCTATACTTGCTAGCTTGAACACTGGTACTGCCATTTTTATCCAGTCACCAACTGGGAAAGTCCAAAGTTATCTTCATGCCTCCATTTTTATCTCCTAATTTCTAATCTTATGCATTCAAAATTAATCCTTTCATCTCTTCCAATCCCAATATCATTGCATTCACTGTAGCTCTTAGCATTTTTATGTGCACCATTTCACTAATCTCTTCTCTTGTCTTCATTATTGTCTCACTGCAATATATAACTACAAAACCATCCCACAAATCTAAACATATCAGACCCAATTATCTAGAAACACTTTATTTAAAATCAATCCACCAAAATAATCAATGAATTAAAATGTGTCTATTACTTGGAACTACAGAATGATCATACTACGGATGCCATATTATGTTTCCTGCAACATAGACTTGTCATACTTTGTCCAGTCAAATTAGTAGCACCTGAGTAGCTCCTACTCTCTGCCGATATCCTTTTTGGGTGGGCTTTGGACTCCATGGTGAAGGCAAAGGAGAGCTAATGTTGTGGTGGATACAAACACTGAAGAGTAAGGGTGGAGGAATTAGGTTCTGGAGAAAGGACAGGGAGAGAGAATTTATCTGGGACCGAAGAGGAATCATTCGATATTCAAAAAACAAAACAAAACAAAAAACAGCTAAAATGTGAAA
The DNA here is from genome assembly GCA_023783475.1 of Daubentonia madagascariensis. Taxonomy (NCBI): domain Eukaryota; kingdom Metazoa; phylum Chordata; class Mammalia; order Primates; family Daubentoniidae; genus Daubentonia; species Daubentonia madagascariensis. Next base: position 41,806,772 of record JAKFHU010002088.1, on the reverse strand, counting down.
AATAGTGAATGTTTTTTAACAGATAGTAAGCTTTTGGACATTTTTGGAAGTGATTCATGTGATATTGAGTATTCGTAAACTACCATGTCATTTGTACTTTTCGGTTTGATGTTTATAAAGCAGTAAAAACATTCTGAAACATCGTATGTCATTTAACCAAATAAATTTCCATTAAATCTATTTTTATTTTAGCTGTGATTAAATTTTGTCTATAACTTCCTACACCACCACCCTCACCTATTCACCAGAAAATCAAGAGCTGACAATTACTTTTGTGGTTTCAGATAAACTGTAATTTTAAAAATTGTCAATTTTATTTACATTAAAATTAATATTTTTAATGAGAAAATTTACTCTTTGGGTTTTATTATTTCAGGTGTTATTTCCTTCTTGTTGGAGTTATTCAACATTCCCAGGGGACAAAATTTAATTTCCAGTGTGAGTTCATGCAGCTCAGATAGTCAATATGCATACTTTCCTTCTGCAGAACTACAGGTAGAAAATGCCTAGTGTGAGTTAGGTAAAGGAGTAGTTCACTAGGATAACACAAATCCATCAGGCTCAATGCCTTTTTGGTCAAGAATCTGATGACAAAGGAGGAACCACATTCTTTCTGTACCTTCTGAAATGTTTTATCAGTTCATTAAAAATATTTCTATTCAGTGGTGGAGTTTACACTTTCAAATAAGCAACAAGCTATGACTCTATTTTCAGTATCTTACTTTGTGTGTATGTACGGGGGTGGGGGTGTGAGAGATGAAGTAGGTGTGAGGGAAGGAGTGGCTAATACTTACAATAAGCTCAAATAAATTTTAAGGTTATACACAGTAACATATTTCATAATTAGTAAACAGTTCTTTTTGAGCACAAATCTAGTCAGTATGTTCTCATAAACATTCTTCCATGTATCAAAAAAAAGTAGAAAACATTTTTTAATAGTATATGTAACTCTTGGTCTAAAGCCTTAGGTTCTTATATAAGTACATATTTTAAACAGAGTTGATGATGTAGTCTTGAAGTTTTGAGGGACATAAAATATTTAAAGATGTATCATTCCCTATATCCATGAAATTGCCACTAGTGAGAAATAGTCTTTTTCTTTCTTTTTTCTTTTTTGGTTTTTGAAATGGGGTCTCACTTTGTCACCAGGCTAGAGTGTAGTAGCACAATCATAGCTCACTGTAACCTCAAACTCCTCGAGCTCAAGCAATTCTTCCACCTCACCTCAGCCTCCCAAGTAGCTAAGATTACAAGCATAGGCCAACATGCCTGGTTAATTTTTTTTTAAAATTTTTATTTTTGGTTGAGATGGAGTCTCGTTATGTTGCCCAGGCTGATCTCGAACTCATGGCCTCAAGTGTTCCTCCGGCTTTGTCCTCCCAAAGTGCTGGGATTACAGACATGAGTCATTGCACCTGGCCCTGAGAAAATTCTTTCCTTGCCAGAAGTTAGGAAAACATATATTTAAAATATTGTTATTTAACTTCTGGTTTCTGGTCTGACATGTAAGGAGCTTCGAAGTCACCACTCTCTATTAATAAGAAGTAAAAAGTTGAAAAACACTGAAAAATCAACTCTTCTTAGATCCATAAGAGAAGTGAGGTCATAAGACTATCTGGTGCTCCCCAAATTGGAAAGAGACAGGTAGATAAAGAGAATCACAACTCACGGGAATAGAAATCCACCAGCAGAAGTAAGGGAACCAGTGCCAAGGTAGAAAAACCCCAACCATAATTGATGAATTGCTGGAAGCTCAGTGTAGGCAACTCTTAGAATTAAAAAATGTCTAGAGGGGTGCAGTCATAGGAAGGTCCCCACACTTTTCTGAGTTTTACCTCCAGGAGCTCTCTCAGGTCCTCCCTCATAGTGAATATTGGATAAAGAGCCTCTGTGCTTCTGGCAAGGATGGGGAAAAAGAAGCATTTTGATCTATGCCAGACCATTCTGTTCTTAAGAAAACCTGCTCTCAGGGGAAGCTATTTTATCAGAGCCTAATGTGCTATGGTTTTGTCAGAGCCTAATCAACCTGGGAGAAGGGAAATACCCAACTCCAGCTTCTTCTAGACTTTCACATGGGGGAAAGGAAATATCCAACTCCAGCTCCCTCTAGACATTCTCTCCCACTTGAGGGGGGGATGGTGGGAAACTGGGAAGCACTGGTGAAGGTCACAGTCCAGGGGAACAGGCTCACCAAGAGACTGAGACCTAATCATGGGACTGGAGACTGCTGCTTCTCCCCTATACATCACCACTACATTACTAAAGGCCTATTTACCACAATTTTTTTTTACCTGGTACATCATGTCCATCTTTCAGCAAACAATTACAAGGCATACGAAAAGGCAAAACCCACAGTTTGAAGAGACTGAACAAGCATCAGAAACAGAGTCAGATATGGCAGGAATATAGGAATTATCACACCAGAAATTTTATTTTATTTTATTTTTAGTCATTCCAAAATATATTTATATTTCAAAACATCATGTTGTACACAATAAATACACACAATTTTGTCTGTCAATTTAAAAAATAATCAAAATGATTACATAGATATTAGTATATTTAAGTTAAACATTTTTGCATGACAAAAGATATTATAAACAATGTTGAAAGACAAGCTTCATACAGGAGTAAATACTTATAATGCTATCCAGAATTTATAAAGAACTTTAAAAACCAATAAAAAAAAGATGAAAAACCTAATGGAGAAATAGATAAAGGGCACGAACTGGCAGTTATCCAGATGGGGGCAGAAGAGGTGAAACCACACCAGAAATTTTTTTTAAAACTATGATTAATACGCTAAGGGATTTAATTGAAAAAGTAGACAACAAATAAAAACAGATGGATAATGTAAGCAGAGAGATGGAAATTTAAGAAAAAATCAAAAAGAAATGCTAGAGATGAAGGACACTGTAACAGAATTGAAGAATGCCTTTTATCAGCTTATCAGTACACTGGATACGGCTGAGAAAGAATCTCTGAATTTAAGGATATCTCAATAGAAGCTGCCAAAACTGAATGGCAAAGAGAAAGAAGAGTGAGCAGAATATGCAAGAACTGTGGGACAACTATAAAAGGTATAAATATACATAATGGGAATACCAGAAGAAAAAAAGAGGGGAAAAAAAACCCAGTAGAAGTATCTGAAGCAATTGGTGGCTGAGAATTTCCATAAATTAATATCAGACACCAAACCACAGATCCAGGAATCTCAGAGAACACAGAGTAGGATAAATGCCAAGAAAGCTACACCCAGGCATATCATATTCAAACTACAAAAAAATCAAAGCTAAAGAAAAAATCCTGATAGAATCCAGAGGAAAAGAACGTCTTACCTATATAGAAGAAGAGATAAGAATTACATCCACCATCTCCTCAGAAACCATGCAAGCCAAGAAGAAAGTGAAATAAATTAAAGTGCTAAAAGAAAACACCAACCTAGAATTTTCTACCCTGTGAAATTTTCCTTCAAAAGTGAAAGAGAAATAAATACATTCTCAGACAAACAAAAATTGAGGGAACTTGTTGCCAGTAGACTTGCCTTTGAAGAAATCTTAAAAGAAGTTCTTTAAAGAGAAGGAAAATAATATGGGTCAGAAACATAGCTCTATAGAAAGAAAGGAAGAGCATCAGAGAAGGAAAAAGTCAAGATAAAGTAAAAACTTTCATTTTTCTTGTTATTGATTGACCTAGCAGGTAACAGCTTGTTCAAAATAGTAATAGCAACAATTAATTCAACTATGTATCCTTATATCCATGTATCTATCTAGTTATGCTTATGTATGCTTATATATGAGTGAAATGAATGTCAGTAATGATACAGGGGATGGGAGGAAGGAATTAAGATTATTTTGTTGTTGTAAGGTACTTGTACTACCTGTGAAACTTTATGGTGGCATTTGAAAGTGGACTTGGATCAGTTGTAAATGTATAATACAAACTCCAGGGAAACCACTAAAAAAAGTAAAAAAAATGAAGTATAACTGGTATGCCAAAAAAGGAGAGAAAATAGAATTATATAAAAGACTCAATTAAAACTGCAAAAAGACAGAAAAATTACAGAAGACAAAAATAGAAATAAAGAACAAGGGTAACAAATAGAAAATGGTAACAAACATGGTAGATAATAAGCCAACTATATCAATAACCACTGTAAATGTCAATGCTCAATTAAACAATTGAAATACAACAATTAAAGCCAGGCATTGTCAGAATGGATGAAAAAATAGGATCCAACTACATGGTTTCTACAAGGAACCCACATAAAGACACAAATACATTAAAGGTGAAGAGATAGAGAAAGATATACCATGCTAACACTAATCAAAGAAAAGCATGAGCACTTATATGATTTCAGACAGAACAGAATTCAGAGCAAGGAAAGTTATTAGATAGAAAAAGGTATTGCACAATGATAAAGGGATCAATTCTCCAAGAAGACATAGCAATCCTTAATTGTATGTGCCTAAAAATGGAACATCAATATAAGTGAGGCAAAATCAGATAGAATTGCAAGGAGAACTAGACGGATCCATTATTGTAGGTGGAGATTTCAACACCCTTCTATCAGAAATGAACAGATATAACAGGCAGAAAATCTGTAAAGACATAGTTGAACTCAACACCACCATTAATCAACTGGATATAATTGACATCTATAGTCTACTTCACCCAACAACAGCAGAATTTACATTCTTCTCAAACTCATATGGAACATTCAACAAGATAAGCCACACTCTGGGCCCTAAAACATACCTTAAAAACTTAATAGAATAGGAATCATACAATCTTTGCTCTCAGACCACAGTGGAATTAAACTAGAAATCAATAAGAGAGAGATAACTGGAAAAATTCCAAATACTGGAGATTAAACAACACACCTCTAAATAACACACGGGTCAAAGAAGAGACTTCAAGAGAAGTTAAAAAATATTTTGAACTAAATAGTAATGAAAACATCACTTAACAAAATTTGTGGGATGCAGCAGTGAAAGCAGTGCTTAGAAGGAAATTTGTAGCATTGAACACATATAGATTAGAAAAGCAAAAAGATCTAAAATTAATAATCTTAGTTTCCACCTTAGAAAACTAGAAACAGAAGTGCAAATTAAATCCAAAGTAAATAGAAGAAAAGGTATAATACAAAATAAAGCAGAAATCAGTAAATTTTAAAACAGGAAATTAATAGAGAAAATCAACCAAGTAAAAAGCTGGTTCTCTGAAATGATCAATAGAGTTGATACACCTCTAGCCAAGCTAACTAAGAAAAAAAAAAAGAGAGAGAGAGAGAGAGAGACAGAGACAGAGAGGGCACAAATTACTAATATCAGAAATAAAAGAGGGAACATCATTATAGATTACATAGACATTAAAAGGACAATAGAGGAATATTATGAGCAACCTATGCACACAAATTTGAAAACCTACATGAAATGGATCAATTCTATGAAAGATACAATCTGCTAAAACTCACATGAGAAGTAATATACAATCTAAATATGTTTATACCTATTAAAGAAATTGAATCAATAATTAATGACCTTTCAAAACAGAAAGCACCAGGCCCAGATGAGTTCACTCATGAATTCTACCAAGCATTTAAGAAAGAAATTATACTAATTTTCTACAATCTTTTCCAGAAGATAGAAGCAGAGGGAATACTTCCTAACTAATTTCTAGGAGGCCAGCATTATCATAATATTAAAACTAGACTAGGGCATTACAAGAAAAGAAAACTATAGACCAATGTCTCTCATGAACATACATGCAAAAATCCTCAACAAAATGTTAGCAAATTGAATCCAACAATCTATATAAAAAAAATCATACATTGTGATTATTCAAAATATTCAAGGATAGTTCAACACTTAAAAAATCAATTAATATAATGGATCATATCAACAGGCGAAAGAAGAAAAATCACACAATCTTATTAATAGATGCAGAAAAAACATTTGACAAAATTCAACACTCATTCATGATGAAAACTCTCAGCAGACTAGAAAAACTTGCTCAATTTGATAAATAACATCTAAAAAAAACCCCCTAATATCATACTTAACAGTAAGAACCTGAAAGCTTTCCAGCCAGGAAAGGAAAGGAAGGAACAGGACAAGCATGTCCCCTCTCACCACTGATTTGCAACCTCATACTGGAAATTCTGGCTAATGCAGTAAGATGAAAGAAGGAAATAAAAGATGTACAGATTGGGAAAGAAGAAAGAAAACTGTCTTTGTTTGTAGATGACATGACTGCCTTTGCAGAAAACCTGGATGAATCAACAAAAAACATCCTATAATTAAATGATTATAGCAATGTTGAAGGATAAAAGGTATATACACAAAAGTCAATCACTTTCCTTTATACCACCAATGAACAAGTGGAATTTGAAATAAAAAATGTGTTACTATTTACATTAACATTCTCTAAAATAAAATACTTAGGTATACATCTAACAATATATGTACAAGATCTACGTGAGTTAAACTGATGAAACATGCCAAAAAGAACTAAATAATTTGAGACATATTTCATGGTTAAGAATAGGAAGACTCAATATTGTCAAGATATCAGTTCTTCCCAACTTGATCTATACATTCAACACAATTCCAGTCAAAATCCCAGCAGGTTATTTTGTGAGTACAGAAGAACTGATTCTGAAGTTTATATCAAAAGGCAATACCCAGCATAGCCAATATACTATTGAAATAGAAGAACAAGCTCAGAGGACTGCCACTATCTGACTTCAAGACTTACTATAAAGCTACAGTAATTAAGACCGTGTGGTATTAGCAAAAGAATAGACAAATAGATCAATGGAACAGAGTAGAGAGTTCAGAAACAGACCCACACAAATATAGTCAAGTGATCTTTGACAAAGGAGCAAAGACAATGCAATGGAGCAAAAATGACGTTTTCAACAAATGGTAGGGGAAGAACTAGACATTCACATGCAAAAAAAAAAAAGAATCTGAACACAGACCTCACGCACTTCATAAAAATTAACTAAAAATGGATTATAGACCTAATTGTAAAATGCAAAATTATTAAACACCTAGATTACAACAAAGGAGAAACCCTAGACGACCTTGGGCATGGTAATGATTTTTTAGATACAACTAAAGGCATGATTCATGAAAGAAATAATTTATAAGTTGGATTTTATTAAAATTAAATACTTCTGCTCTGTATAAGACAATGTCAAGAGACTGAGAAGACAAGCCACAGACTAGGAGAAGACATTTGCAAAACACACATCTGATAAAGCACTATTATTCAAAATATACCAAAAAACCTCTTAAAACTCAACAATAAAAAAATAAACAACTCAATTAAAAAATTAGCAAAAGACCTGAGCAAACACCTCACCAAAGAAGATATAACAAGTAAGCACATGAAAAGGTGTTCAACATAATATAACCTTAGGGAATTGTGAATTAAAGCAAAAATGAGATACCACCACACACCTATTAGAATCACTAAAATCCAAAACACTGACAATACCAAATGCTGGTGAGGATGTAGAAGCAACAGTAACTCTCATTCATTGCTGGTGGGAATGCAAAATGGTACAATCACTATGGAAGACAGTTGGCAGTTTCTCACAAAACTAAACATATTCTTACCATGTGATCCAGTAATCATGCTACTTGGTATTTTCTCAGATGAATTGAAAGCATATATCTACACAAAAACTTGCAAACGAATAGGTATAGCAGCTTTATTCATATTTACCAAACAAGATGTCCTTCTGTAGATGAATAAATAAGTAAACTGTGGTACATCCAGACAATGGAATATTATACAGTGCTAAACATAAATGAACAATCAAGCCATGAAAATGCATAAAGCGACCCCAAATGCATATTACTAAGTGAAATAAGCCAAACTGAAAAGGCTACATACTGTGATTCCAACTATGTGACATCCTGGAGATGACAAAACTACGACGATAGTTAAAAAGATCAGTGCTTGCCAAGGGTCAAGGGTTGGAAGGGAGGAATCGGCAGAGCACAGAGGATTTTTAGGGCAGTGAAACTGTTCTGTGTGATATTACAATGGTGGGTACATACCATTATATATTTATCAAAACCCATAACAATGTACAACACCAAGAGTGAACCCTAATGTTAACTATAAACTCTTGGTGATAATGATTTTCCAATGTAGGTTCATTGATTGTAATAAATACACCATTCTGGTGGGGGATGTTGATAGTGAGGAAAATTGTGTGTGGGAGGGCAGGGGGTATATAGGATCTCTCTGTACTTTCTACTTAATTTTGCTGTGAACCAAAAACTGTTTCAAAAAAATAAAATGCATTACTTTAAAAAACATATTGTTATTTTAACTTTTCCGGTAACAAGTTGACACTCTTTATACAATCAGGAATAAAAAAAGAAAGATGTGACAGCATTTCCTATAGCCCCTCAGAGAAGGAAGACATAACTCCAGTAGCATTTGAATCAGCAGGCATGTATGCATTTATATTAATATAATTGCATATACACTTGAAGTGTTAATTCTATTCCCTTGGATTCACACAGAACTGGATACTGTATCTATTTGCCATGGCAACACTATCTTGATGAAATGTGGGCTCCTTATCTAAATGAGTCATGCTTCTTTCTGGTAGTGACAATATGACTCTCTTCCCAGAGCACTGCAGCAACTGATTCTTGTGCTAGGAAAAGAGGGAATGTTTCATGAGTGTGTGGGTTGTAAACAGAACAAAGGGGTTATCTGCAATTCAGACTAAAAATAAACTGCAGAGTTAGCAACAGTATTCTCATTAAGGCCCTGCTCCAGAAAGCTTCAGATAAAAATTTGTGTTTGAAATTTTCATAAAGAAGAATTCAAGCATAACACAGAATTGCACCTTTTCTAATATCTTTCCCTAATTACTTAACGGTTTGTTTTTTTTTTCTCTTACAGTCTGTTCTGGTAGACTTATTGTTCCCCCTCATGTAATAATAATATTGTAGAAACTTCCTAAGGATATTGTACACAGCATTAACTGTCTGAACCCAGAGAATTTAATCCACTCTCCAGTCAGGAATTAACAGTGACACTCTTAGCAGACATGCTGTCAACCCAAGTCAGACATTGCTATAAATGTGAAGCAGGGGTTTATTATTTAGCTTTCTTGCTTAGTGAATATAGAACACCATTAAAGGTAAGATTTCTGTGTTAACATCTGGTAACAGCTTCATGATCTAACACTCTGTAAGTTTCTGTGTATAAATACAAATTGTGAGGTCTTTGTGTGTAATTAGTACAAAGAGGTTGTCATTTATAAATAGCGTTGTTAAATGCAACCACAAAAAGCACTGCTACAGGTGTGCCTCTGATGTACTGAATATATATATATGTATTTCAAAACACTCATAATTTCTCTTATGATGCCATCTACAGATGGTTTTTGATAGGCCCATTTGTGATTCTCAGTCTATTTCCTTGCTGCCTGGGCCATATGATTTCCTACCTCATAATGAGTTTGTAAACAGGCAATGTTTGTGCATGTAGCATGTGAACTGATGTATTTTAGAGCAGTGGCTCTCCAAATTTTTGATATCAGCATTCTTCTATACTCTTAAAAATTATTGAGAAACCCAATATATTTTTATTTATGTAGGTTATATTTATTGCCATTTACTGTATTCGAAATTAAAACTAGTAAAATTTTAAACATATTAATATACATATTTATTAATTTATTTTAAAATAACAATAAAGCAATTACATGGTAACATAACATACTTGTATGTGTGTAAACAACAACTCTATTTTCCAGAACAAAAGTAATTTAGTGAGAAGAGTAGCAATGTTTTACATTTTTGCAAATCTTTAATGTCTGGCTTAATAGAAGATAATTGGATTCTCATATTTACTTCTACATTCAATCTATGGCAATATGCTCTTTTAGTTGAAGTTCATGAAGAAAATATGGCCTCACATAGATATGTAGTTGGAAAAGGGAGTATTTTAATAGCTTTTCAGATAATTGTAGATATTGTTCTTCAATACTACACTAAAACTGGACAAGTGTGAATTTCTTAAAAGTTGCAATGTGGAATCTGAAACCATATCAACAAACTTTGCATACTTTGTTACAGGTAAAATCTATTGGTCTATTTTTCACTTTGAATGGATCTTAACTTGGATATGACTTTTTACCATCATGGACTGGTCAAGTGGAAAACATTGCTTCACTGATTCATGCAGACCTTCTAAATATTAATATATTTCTTCATGCAATATCAAAAAATTATATTTGTTAATATTATTACTGAATTCATCAGAAAAGTTTTTAAGTATTGGGGAGTTTTCAAGCACATGGTGGCAAATAAAACTTTCCAAAAGTTTTATTTTTGCTTGAGAGTTCAAATTTTATCATTGGTAAAAAATAGCGTCAGTTGTTTTCCTTGAAGTGACTGGCTTGTTTCGTTCATTTTCAAGAAAATGCCAGTCAAATACCCAAGTCTGAATAACCATAGATTGTCAGTTGTTCTTTCAAATAAAAATGGTGCATGAAAAATGCAGCTAGTTTATCTCACAGCTCAATCACCAATTGCTTTTCCTCAGATGGCAGGTATAAAACTGAAGGATTTTTTATGTACACCCCATTTTGTCACACGATTTGCAATGTTCACTGAATGGTTGAGATTTTACAAAATTAACAATTTTACAGTTCCATCTAGCATATTTTTACTTAAAACAGGGTTTTTAAAAATTTAAATATGCAGCAATAAGGGTATTATGCTTACTCATATAGCTTGGTGTCAATGCAGTTCAGGCTAAAGCATCAGCAATTTTACCTACCAATGCTTCTGCACCATCAGTGCAAATGTCAACATAGTGATAAAGGCAAATCACCTCTTAGTGTGCTGATGAAAATAGTTTTGACCTTGTAGACTCCCTAGAGAGGTCTCATGGGTCCCCAGGGATTTCTGGTCCAAAACTGGAAAACTGCTGCTTTATGCCTAGTCATCACAGCTGTAATCAAAATTGCAAAGGCTTTATCTGCTGCTGCCGAATCCTAGCTCTACCACTCAATAAACAGTGTTTGTGTTATTTATTGCTGAGTGACAAACCACCTCAAAAATTCGTGGTTTAAACAAGAATTTATTATTCACTCTCATAATTCTATGAATTGATTTGGTTCAGAAAGAGGGCTTTTACTTGATTTATTTAACGCAATCACAGACAGCCGCTGAAGCCAGAGTCATCTAATGGCTTCCTCGCTCTCACGTCTGCCTGCTGTGGTAGGACTGGAACAGCTGAGGTGTGATTAGGAATCTCTTCTCTCAATGTGGCCTTTCCACTTGGCTAGCTTGAGCTTTCTCACAACATGGCAGTCTTGGAGTAGTTGGTTTTCATACAGATAGGCTGACTTTCCCCAGAGAGAGTGTTCCAAGATATAAGAAATGAGAGCCCAGGTGCAGAAATTGTCATAATATACCTTCTCTTGTAATCTATTGATCACAGCAGTCACAGAGCCCATCCAGACACAAAAGGATGTCTGTATCGCTTGTATCACTTTACTTCATCTCTAAGTACAGAAAATTTGTGCCTTTTCTTTCACAAAAGACAAAGGCAGGATAGTGAATACTGACAAAACGTTCAAAAACTAAAATTGATAAACAATGAAAAGACTTTGTAGAATAAAAGTATATTTCTACCCTTAACAATGTATGTTTCAGCGTATTTTTGCCTTCACTAACCTTAGTAAATGGTAGAGATGAGTCTGGATTGGCACCACCATCCCCTCTAGGTCTCATTCAACACTTATTTCCAAGGCTAACATTTTTAACTTCTTGCCAACTAGCAAGGCAGCACCCAGCCTCTACTGCAAAATTCCCTTTCCAGGAATAGAATTTTAATGGAAATGCTATAAATACACTTGTACGTATTTGGATTATAGTAGCAATTTTCAAATTGGCCCTTATTTAGGTAGTAAAAGAAAACCACAGTTGTTCAAGAAAACTTCCTATTAATTGTCACCTTTTAAAAATATGTTTTTAGAACATATAATCTTAGTTTCCTTCTTAATAGTCTCACCAGTTATAACATTGTCTTCCAGTATTTGAAAAGTGGATAATAAATCTTCTATTTAGATGCCAACCTTTCCTCATTCACAATCAGCCAGAAACCATCCGAAGGCATGTATCTTACTTCTGTTGTCATCTCATACTCTTGGATGCTTAAGTCTCTTACCAAGAGATCCTTCACACTCAAGAAGTTGTTAATTAGGATAACAGGGGTAATGAACTTGAGCAAATGAAAGAGTTCTTTTAGAAAATTGGTTCTACTTCCCTATTAGCTTGGGATGGACTCAACTATCTTCTAAGAATATGGTTTAGTCTTCATTTAAAATGTAACAGACCTCATACGACTTCATTTTCTGACTAGGTACTTGCAAAAAACCTGGGGGAAAATCTTATTAGGTTGGCTAGTTGGCATAGTAACCTCATGTATATACTGTACACAGCAGGGTGAATCTGATTAAAACAAATTGACCTAAATTGAGATTTAAGTCTCAATTTTAAAGGCACATTTTATCTTATTTTTTCCTTTCAAAAATTGCATAGTTAATTAGTATTATCTTAATGTACATACATTAAGATGCAGAGATAAAGAAGACATATTTTAGAAGGCGTAAACTAGCACTTCAAAGCATAATTTGTTTTACTTTATATTTTGTCAAATTAATTTTACAGCATTATGAGAAAGCTGAAAGATACAGTATAGTCTGGTGATTAAAACTATGGGCACAGGAGTCACCTGGGTTTAAATATGGTACCCACACTGCCTTTTGTTCATTTTCTCTGTTCATTTTCTAAACCTAAGCCTCAGTCTCTATATCTATAAAGTGGGGATAAAAATAGTGCCTCTCTCATAGGGTTATTGTAAGAACCAACTGACATATTTTGTAGAAAGCACCAAGTATATGGATTTTAAGCCTATAAATGTTCACTATTCATCCTTAACAAAAATTAAAACACTAAGTTATTTTGAAGCTGAAAATGGAATATCTCCAGCTTAGTACAATTACCAGGGATATTTTATCCTTTCTTGTATACTACAAAAATAATCATTGTCAGAACAGGAGGCACTTAAATTATTCAATGTAACTAAAACCATAAACTTAAGTACCCTGAATATATCTTTCATAAGCAAATTGTGCATAATGATTCATTAAAATCAGCATGCATGATGGAATACATATTCTCTGTGTGTGTGCTTCTTGAGGACACATTATAGGAATTTTTAAAAATCAGAAACATGAAATAAACATGAAAAAATAAAATAAGGAAATAACCATTGCAAACCTATTGGTGCTAATAGTACCAATTTATTTTAAACCTATACCCATAAATAATACCCTCACATACATGTGTATTTTTGTTTATGTATATGTTTCTATAATGCAAAGGTATAAATTATTTGTATATTTGTTTAACAGACACTGATCATAGACTAATATCATTTTATATCTTGCCTTCTCTTAATGAACAATATTTGCTGCCAGGAATTTATACTACAAATATCCTGGAAAAGAATAACATTAGATATATAGACGATTAATCATTGTGACATTGTTTGTAATAAGGGAACAGTAGCTAATTACTTTAAGATTTTAAATATCAAAAGTAGAGTGAAAAAATAACCATTTAACAATCTCTCGTCAAATATAAACTCTTACATTGGCTTATCATTCCTGCCTTGGTTGGACTCAAGATGATCTTCCTCTTCTTTTACTCATTTGGTCAGTTTGGCAAGTCCAAAATATTATGTACTTTTTGCCAGGGCTCTGTGCCAGGCCCTGTGGCCCTAGGTAATCTATTTTCTCAAGTAGCTCCTTCTCTGTTCCCATAGCACTCTGCACTTTCATAGCCTTATCACACAGCATTGACATTGGCTGCTTGCTTCTCTATATTCCCTATTAGTTGGTAAACTCCATGAGAGCAGAGAGTATGTATATTCTTGGTCATATTGTTTTCTCAGCATTTAGCACAGTGCCACACACAGCAGGTGCTCAGTAAATGTGTTAACTGTGAATCAGAGGATTATCTTGCCTGCATTTTGCTTTGACCCCTTCACTGTCATTATTCACATACTTTAATTTTTTTACTGTATGTGTTTATTTCTTGTGTGTGTGTGTGTGTGTGTGTATGTGTGCGTCAGCGCTGCCTGACTCTAATTGGGTAAGACACTGTCCATTTAATCAATCTTTTTCCACGTCCAGAACAGAATTGTTTGTGTGATTAGGCCTTTAAACTCAGAATAAATTGTTCTGAAATTAAATTATTTTAAGCTCAAGGGCAGGAACTATAGAGTTTTATATTCCCTCACTCCTGATTCTACATAAAAAGATATTCAATAACTATTAAGTAATATAAAATGTGACTTCAGAGAAAATATTGACTAAAGATACCAGTGGAATAGCTAACGTGTCTGATAGTTTTAAAGAGGCATTATGCTAAACAGGGTTGGAATTTGAGCAGGTTTTGGCACATGCCAGACCTGGATTTGAAGGCTCTGCCACTGACTTTGTGGTCTTGAACCTCTGTTTCTTCATCCTTAACATGGGGTTAATAAAACTAAAATAAACTTAACTCATTGGGATCTTATGAGGGATAGACAGGATAAATTTTATAAATACCGGGCACATAGTACAGTGGTCTGTAATAACTGTTTTACTATTTTCCTTCTGACCAATTTTCAATAATTATTAAGACAAAATAAGAGATTCTTTACATTTGTATATTATGCCTGCATATCTACTGGCTCATTTTCTTCTACAAAAAAAGATATTTTTAAATAAATGTAAAAGCCTTAAGTCTATATAATTCTGGACAAATAAAAGTGCGTGCAGTAAACAAATAAACTTTTTATTTGCAGCTTCCAGAGATGGAGAGATTTGGAAACTGAATCAGAGTGTGAGGAGGATACAACTCTGCAATAAATAGCCTGCTTTCAACTGGCTTTCCAGTAAAAAGCTCAATTCCACAATGAGCTGTAGAAAGTACTATTAAATTGAGGAGGCTTGGCCACCTTAAACCAGAAGGCAGGATACACCATTTTATTTTATAGGAAATGATTGCTTCTATCATATGCTTTTCAAAGCACAATGTTTAAAGCTGAAAATGAAATCTTTTACAGTATGTATTTTTCTTTTTAAAAAGGCAGGATTGAATCATGTTATTTGTAGTGAAGACTGGAGTTAGGAATGAGTTCCCCTAAAGTCTGGTTCTTGACCTTTATCACTGCATCTCCATGCAAATGAAGGAATTACAATCCAAAATAATTTTGCATATAATACAAACAAAAAATGTAGCCTAATTCAGATTTCTATGGCATTCTCTGTTTTAGAATTACTTAAAAATAGTATCTGAGAGAATTGATTAATTTCTGTAATTTTATTCTTCATATGATAACTACAAATTAAGAAACCAATGAATATTTGAAGTTGGGTTAACTTCTTGGAGTAAAATTTGAAAATGAGAGAGGGGAAAGTTACACACACACGAACATATGTATATAGGTTTATATTTGTATATATTTGTATATATATGTATATATTTGAGATTTGGGGAGGCCAAATTTATTCCCTTCAATCACAGACACAACTGCAATTGTAGTAGAATTGCAGTCCTTCGCTGGAGCAAAGCTGGGCTACAAGGTTTATTGCAGCTCATAGCAAATCTGAATGTCTCTTTGTAGGCAGTTAGACCCAGAATTAGAGCTTAGAAGGTGGAAGGCAAGTTTTCATAGTTCCTTTTACTAAAACCCCTACCAGGGATATCACTCCCCCTCCCCTGGGAGGAGTAAGAAAGTGAACAGAGGATAGAAATATTCTTTCCATACTTTTCCCTCTGGGAGAATGGGTTAGAAATTTCCTCTATGAAAACATGAGGAGCTTGTGTGTCATGTGTGTGTGATATAGCCTGCCACTATTGTGTAATAAAATTTTTTGTTTGATCTCTCTCTCTCTATTCATATGTGTGTGTGTATGTATGTGTGTGTGTGTATGTGTGTATATGTGGGGTATTACGTACACACATCTACTTCTCTTTAATGTCTATATATACTTAGGTATATATTATATGTACACATACCCCCACACACACTCCTCATGAGAAAAGAAGGTGGAAAGGGAATAAAGAGAAAATAGAGAAAGGGGGACAGAGAATAAAAAGCTTCAAGGTAAAGAGTCAGAGTAGTCATAAAGTCCAGAGTGACGGAAAGCAGTGTAAAAGAACATCAGCTGATTTATTGATGATAAATTGCCATCATTTTTATTTGTCTTCCATTTTTTATTGTTATGATTAACAATATTGTTATGATAGGTTACCACACTCATGAATAATTTAAATATTGATTCATGACATCACTTTTTAGGATGTTAGGCAAGTATGGTTCTCCCTTAAAAAGTGCATTTTGTCTTTTCCTGTAGTTTAAGACCCATTTTTATGTAACATTTATTTATTTCTGGTTTGCAATCCACATTTTGTCCAGAAAGGATTGGGTTGGCACTGTGATATAAATTCCTATATTTATATGCTTAATTGTGGACTCAGAAACTAGAAGGATAAATGTCTTCAGTGAATAAATATGTTTCATGATTTTAAAGGTCAAAAATTTCATCCATATTTATCCATCATCTATTTTTAAAAATACATTGGTAACTTTAGTGTTGTGTATAGTTCAAGTTTACTGAAAAATATATAAGCTAAGACATTAACAGTATTTTTGTATAAGGACTTAAAAACGTATCCTATAATGTGATTGTGTTAATTTTCTTTTGGAATTTTTTTTCAAGGGAAGTAGCCTGAAGTAATTAAATAATAAAAATAGTTTACATGCAAATTTATTGCTTATTTTATTAATTTTATTAACTTTTTGCATTTACATACTTTTTCCTGTTTGCATTCTCTGCTGAAGGGTACAGGATGTCAACATAAATTGAAGATATCACCATAGATTTTCTAGACAAGTATCTGTGTTTTGAATTTAATAAGACTACAGAATAAAGGAAGAAATGTTATTTATACTTGTCCAGACAGATAAGATATATAGAATACTATTAAATATCACTGGCTTACATTTTCATTTTAATTACTTTCAAAATTCTAGATTCTAGTTGAATTAATTTGCTATATTTTGTAATATAAACAAGGCATATTTATAAAATGAAAGAAAATGTTTTTTATAAGTACTAATGGATTACCTATTTCTATTGTGTTTGTTTTAGTTATTCTAAATTTTAATAAATTTGTTAGCTTGTGCTTATCTTTTTGTACACATTACTGGTATTTAATGATGGGAATATTCCAGTTACTACACTGGTATATACCTTTCTTAAAGAATTTAAACACTCTTGTTATAATGTAATTTGTTCATTTTTATCACTAATAACCATTTGTTATATATAGAAAGACTGAATTATATCGGAGTAGTAGTGGAGCTTTGCCTTTATTGGACCTTAAAAGAAATAAGTAGCTTTTCTGAAAACAGCTTTTTGATCTATTTAAATTTTAGCTAAATAAACAGGTGATTAAAGAGTTTCCTACTGTCCCTAACACCATTATGTTGGGGGGGTGTGCGGGGGAGTTGTTTGTATTCTTTTTCTTCTCCCTCTTTCAGCGCGCTAGCTCAGCGCTTGGTGTCCACCGCGGCAGCGAACGGGTTCAGCGGTGCGCTCCGCGGCTTGCTCGCGACCAGCCCCGCAGTTCCGCCCAGGGCAGAGAGGAGGAGGCCTCTCCGGTCGCCATGACAACCGCGCGTCCTCCGGGAGGCTACTCGGAGCTCAAGACCTGCGGAGAGCGGGGGGAGGGGCCGTTTCGCAGGAAAATCTCACCTCATTTTCCCTCCTTCCACGGCAATTTGCTAAATTGCGTCACTTTTGTTGTGTGTTTTTAACATAACGCTGTTACCCACAAGCCACACGCCCCAAACCTTATTTCGTAAACAAAAAAGCCACATCACAAGGATTTTTCTAGCATCTGGCACATAGTTTCACGGTCCCCTCCCCCCTTGTGTATTAACTTTGTCTCCAGTTCGCCAATTCCCTGAAATGATTTAAATATTAATGACCATGCCACAGCCAAAGACTCCCTTAGCCTGGCAATACTGTAGTGATGCATTATGAATATTAAAAGGAGAAAGTTTCTCTCTCTGCTTTGTGCTTCAACAAATCTACTAGCATAATTTAAAATTGTAGCATTAAAAAAAAATGTTTTGCCATTAGGCAATATTAGATGTATGCCATATATATTACAAAAACCTAAATTTACCAAATTAATTCATTAGTGTGTGAGCAATTGATTTATAACTGCCACAAATTCTCAGCAATATTTTATACATATACTTATTTTTTTAAAAAAAAATAAGCTTTGCTCCCAGAAAATAAGTGTTTTTTATTTTGCCCCCATGGCCATACCTGGTAATGGTTGTGCTGGTAGAATTATCTTCCCTCGGTCCTCTACACTTTCTTTCATGGCCTCTCTTGCAGTCTTGTGGCTTCAACTAGCATCCTGAATCAAATGAATTATAATTTGTTTCAAGGGTGTCTCGGCCCTTCCTCAGCCTTGTGTTGGAACCGGCTCTATGAACAAATTTTAGTGACCCCTCTATGTTTTTAATAAACCTCTCCCTCTCATGTTTTAGATTCTCAGGCCAGTAAGGCTTGATGACCAGAACCCCATAACTGTTAACTACTTGAAGTTTTTGAGTTGTTTCCCGAAAACGGCAGAATTTCTGCAAGACAAAGGAATTGAGATTCCAAAGGCCCCTGGGCAGGCTTCCTGACACCAACACTTACCATCCCTCACTAACCTGCCCCAACGCAGGTAACCCCTCCATAAACGGCCCATACTCTCCCATTAGCTGGGGAGCTGGATTTGAGGCTGTTTCCCTGTTCTCCCGACTGATGTCTTTCGTATTAAAATTTCCTTTCTTCCTTGGCAATCCTCTTTGTCTCAATAACTGGCTATATGCTCAGCAAGTAACCAGACCTAGGCCAGAGCACTTTTGGGTTTGGTAACAGAGTGGTGGCTTTATGCGGTGAATTTAGATACACTTTAACTACATTTCCCAGAATTCCCTTTTGGGCGTGGCGCTGTCCAGGGACAGAACGGGAAGCAGCAGCCATATTTTGTTACCCTGAGAGGGGGGCTCATGACCCCAAGCAATGTGCTGAATTGCCTCTGTCAACAGAAAAGAACCCAAACTCTGCAAAATAATTTAAAAGTTTTATTCTGAGCCGAGTATGTGCAACTATGGCCCAGAGAGCTACGCCCAAGAAGCCTTGAGCAAGCAGTCTCACAGTGTTGGGTTACAGTTCGATTTGATACATTTTAGGGAGATAGGAATTACATGGAAGGCATACATTAGTTTGGCCTGAAAACACGGGACATCTCGAAGTGGGGGATTACAGGTTAGAGGTGGGTTTAAAGATTCTTTGATTTGTAATTGGTTGAAGAAATGAACTTTTGTCTAAAGGCTTGGCATGTTTTAAGTTAAGATAAGAAAGGCTATTAATGAGAGACTGTTGGGGTACAGTCAGGGGAGGAGGATGCCTCAGGGTTAGGGGTTGCTTGGGTTTGTGCCTTGCTAATTGTTCTGTCTGCTGTTCCTCAGGTTAGGGGTTAAGAACCACTCATCGCCCTGACGTTTGGCGCTGAAACCCGGAAGCTGTCTTGCCTTTTCTTTGCCGAGGTAAGATGATGTAGCTACTGTGGATCTTAGGCACCAGCTTTTTCCCTTTCTCCTCTCATGGGTGTGGACAGGTGATACTTTGGAAAGTGTACAAAGATGGGGTAGACCACGAGCCTCCAGCCGCTGAGACCTGCCATGCAGTCCTTGGGGGACATGACTGGGGGCCCAGGACAGGAGCTCTGGCCACGGAGATGAGGCATGGGGTCTCCATGGGAAACAAACTTCATAAGTGGGTCTGTGACTGGGATGCCTTCGCAGACGCTTGAGGATTATCACTGCTGGGTTTGGGGATGCCCAACAGTCAGGCTGCCCTTCTTTTCTTTTATCAGAGAACCATGGGACAAAAGGTTTCAGTTCCCACAAACTTTCCCCTTGGGATATTTACAAAAAAACCTGGAAGACCCTGGGATTTCAGAAAGTGCTATTTCTTTGTGTAATACTGCTTGGCCTGAATATCAGCTGCCAGATGGCAAGTCTTGGCCAGAGAATGGGAGCCTAAATTACAAGTACTATATTACAACTTGATGTATTTTGCAGAAGAGGGGGAAGTGGTTGGAAGTCCCCAAGTACAGGCTTTTATGTTTTAAGGAATAATCCCCCAGTATGGTGAATCTTGTGTAGAAAAATGCAAGTTGGGAGGGGGACAGAAAAAAGACCTGAGTGCTGGGGAAGGGGGCAGTGATACCTGCTCTCTCATCAAAAGAGCCCCAGGCTCCACTGTTGCCTCCTGTGTATGCCCCATCCTCAGTGATACTTCCGTTACAGAAGGTGTCGGGACCAGCAGGGCAACCCATGAGGGTACACATGCCATTCTCCCTGGGAGACCTAAAAACATGCAAAGAAAAACTAGAAGATTTTTTGGTGGAATCTGGGAGACTTATAGAGGAATTTGAACACTTGACATTAGTCTTTGATTTGAGTTGGAGGGATGTGTGGGTTCTGTTCTCTCGTTGTTCTGTTGATAAAAAGGACAGAATATGGGCCCCTGGACAAATGTTTGGAGATCAACTCCATGCCCACAATCTAGCCTTACCCCTGGGAATCAAACAATTCCCCTAGGTGATCCCGGGTGGAATTACCAGCAGGGTCAACCAGGAGAGATGGTCCACAACCACATGATGGTGAGCCTGATAGGTGGGATAAAATCCATTCAGGTAAAATTGATAAACTCTAAATTGGCCAAGGTGTTTTGGGGGAGGGATGAAAGCCCAGCAGTGTTCATAGAAAGGCTCACTGAAGTTGTTAAAAAGTATACCAATATGGACTCCAACTTGGCAGAAGCTGTAATAGTGATCAGTACCCATTTTATTAACCAATCCTTTTCTCATATTCACAGCAAATTACAAAAGCTGTCACTAGGACCTCAAAGTGATACCACTCAGTTGCTGTCTACAGCCTCCACTGTCTACAACAACCAGGACTTGGAGGTAACACAGAGGGGATCGCCAAAAGGCCAGACTATTGGGGGCAGCTATTGCTGCACAGCCCACCTGGCTACTTCGAGGAGCCCAGGAGGTGGTGATAAGATCTGTTTTTGTTGTGAGAAGCCTGGACACTACTGAAAGGAGTGCCGAACCATGACCGGCGGGGCCCGGGACAATACCGGGAAGTCCGTGGTACCCAAGAAACCATGTCCCAAATGTGGACACCAGGGCCGTTGGGCACAAGACTGCCCCTTGACCCCAGAAGGCTCAGGAGGAGGTCAAGCCCTGATGGTTATGGGTGAACAGGCCTGAAGGGGCCCGTGTTCAACACAGGCTCCTGTACACACCGTTCACATCACTCATAAAGAACGCTGGGTAACCTTGGATGTGGTTGGCAAGCAAACACTCTTTCTTATAGATATAGAAGCCGTGCATGCGGCCATGAAAACCCTTGGTGGGTCTCTGTCTTCCTCCTCCTGTGTGATGGTAGCCATTGGTGGATGCCCTATGAAGTGGCACTGCACTCCCACATTGTTATGTAACTGGGAAGGAATATTAGTCACCCATCAGTTTCTACTAATTCTGGAGGTTCCGATTCCATTATTGGGCAGGGACTTCCTTGTGAAACTGGGCCCTCAGTTACAATTACATCCTAACACTGTCCTGTACATGGGAAATCCTTGAGAGGAATTTAAGAAAAAACAGGATCTACTTCCTGGCCTCGCAGAGGTGGACCCAATTTTCTGGGCAAAACAGGAACCAGGACGAGCAGAAAGAGTTCCCTTGATAAAAGTAACCTTAAGGCCCTGGGGGCCCCTTCCCTATAAGGGGACAATACCCGCTATCCCCGGAAGGAAGGTGGAGGATAGCCCCCATCATAAAACATCTGTTAAAAGCAGGGATGCTAGTAAAGTGTTCATCACCTTGTAATTCCCCCATCCTGGCAGTAAAAAAATACCAAATGGGAAATGGAGACCAGTCTAGGACTTAAGATTACACAGATTCTACTGGGATCAGCCTACTTCTAAGTTCTAAATTTGAAGGATTGGTTAAACATTTATAATTTCACCCCTTCTGAGTATTCAGCCCTTAAAGATAAACCTAGTATATGTGCTCCTCCTGGGTGGTGGTTCATTTGTAAAGAAATAACAAATACTACTAGGGCTCTGGGGTGTGTTAAACCAGGACAAATAAATACATTGTGTGTACTAGGAATCCTAACTCCATCAGACTCTTATCTTACTATTGGTAACAATACAAAAACAACCTCCCACCGCACCCGCTCTGAGGGGGCTAGTGTTGCATTGGGTGCCCTAGGCCTCACCACAGCCTTGGCATCTGTTACCGGTCTCACAACGGGCATTTTAACTACCCCAGCCCAACTTACCTAGTCTTTGGACCATGTCTTTTTAACCTCCTGGTCAAGTTTGTCTCTTCTAGGCTACAACAATTCCATACAAACCTATACTTGCCCAGGGATTCCATCATCTTCCTGCAACAGACCCAAGAACTCCAAACCTTCCCCTGGAGCCATTGGACCAGAACGCCAGAAACTTTTATACTTCTCACACATATCAAACTTAACCTACACGCCCCACACCGATTTTCCTTTAGTAGAACTCTTTCCCATATAAGGAGATAGGAGGAAGCCACGAACCAAATAGGTAGGGCCAACGACCCTGGTCAGCGGGAAGTAGTTATGGAAGATCAATGACACTCCTAACCCTGAAAGAATTCAGATCTGTGTGCTCCTCAGGGGGAATGTAGGGGTGCAGTTAGGGAAGGAGGATGCCTCCGCAGGGAAGTGGGTGAAGGGCAGAGTTTCCCCCAGCCTGCAATGGTTGATTAAACATGATTAAACAAACAACTCCATGGACTTAAACAATAAGAAAAGGAGTGATTAAACACAACAATGGGAAGTTGTGACTTTCCCCTGCAGAAAGCATACCCACTAGTAGGAGAAGGGTGACCAAGTGTAACCTTATGGTGGGGCTACATTGTGGTTTCACCCTCCCCCCGCCATGGGTTTTCAGAAAGGATTATGGAAAACCATGATGCAGGGAGTGGTTTCCACCCTAAAAGCTAAAATTTGCCCATCTGTAATAAAAAGAACAAACCTTGTATTCCACAGGGTCGTCTCTACTCGCAGGGACTGACATGTCCCTTCTCTGGGATGTGCTTTCACTTTGCAAATAAAGGTTGTGTGACTTGTAGGTTTGTGGCTTGCTAATTGCTCTGTCTGCTGTTCCTCTGGCTGGCTGGTGATTCTTTGGGTTGGAGGTTAAGAACCAGTTATTGTCCTGACAAGACAAGCCACTTGGCATATACCAAGACTCAAGTGATCTGTTAAGTAAATTGATGACTTGCATGTGTGGTTTAACCATTGTCTTAATGACCTTAGGCTTGTTAATGATTTTTGTATCTTGTTTTTACAAAGAACAACTCCAAAAGGGACAGACAGGGTTTAGCTAGGCGTATCTAAGCCCCCTGTTCCTCATGGCCAGCAACTCAGCTTTAAGGTTTTATTTGTCTGTGTGTGGTGGGGGCATCCCCTTGGCTAAGAAGGGGAGTATTTAGTCGGCTCGGGTGCTTAAGATTTTATTTGAGTTCACACCTCTGTGGCTGCTTATCTTGTGGCATAGGGCCACCATAATGAAGGTTGTGTTTTTAATGAAATTCATTTGTAATGCTATGAAGGGAGTAAGATAGGAAAGATGAAAAAAGAAGTAGGACAAAATGCAAAATTTATTACATCTGAGTGCTTTCTTTTGAGACAGATTTATTTTTGCAGTTGCATTTTGGGAAGTCTAGCATTTTTGTTCCCTTAGCACACACTGTATAGTCAGCTAGGGAGACACCAGGCAGTGTGGTTGGAAGTGTGGTGGAAAAGCAACATAGAACTTAAAATATACCACAGAAAAATCTGATAGGAAGAATCTCCTTTGACCCCAACTTGGTCAATTAAAAGGAGACAGTGGTTGATATACATTGATGTAAAGGTTGTGGCATCTCGCTGTTACAGCTGTACTTGCATCTCCATTGCACATTGCTTACTACAACCATAAATAACCCAAGGCATTGTCAGTTGGTTTTGCCAGGGATGGCAGCCAAGCTTACCCTCCTCCTCAGTGACCTGCACTCCAAAATTATCCATCTCTCCACCTGGTCCCTAAGCCATTTCCTCACTGTAAATCAGCTCAAGTTTTAGAGATGCAATCTGAGAAATAATCTACTGAGATGGAGGGAATAGAGGAGTTTTTAATCAAGATCTTTACAGCTTTTGCTTGCTCCAGCCTGACGCTAGATCTCCTCACTTTACAAAAGAGGACACTTTGAAATCAAAAGATTTTTGCCACCAATTTCTAAAGTGTTGTTAAATGCTGCATATGCACTCTTTCTTTCCACCTTATAAACAATAACATTAGTAATAAAAGTAGTTGCCATTTTTGGAATAGTCATCCTAGGCTAAAAACACATTATCTAATTTTATCCTTCCACAAATTCTATTAAAATATTATCCTTATTCTACTGATGAGAAAATTAAGGGTCACGGAGATGAAGTAATTAGTTTAGGGCCACATAGTAACTAACTCACCGGGGAATTCAAACCCAGGTCTGTTTGAGTCTTTATTTTTTGCTTGTATTCGTTCTTTAAACCGTGAAAGCACCTATGTCTAAACTTAAAACATGGCAATTCTGAAATATCTTGGGAAAGAAGCCTTTGAATACTGTCCCTGATGTATTTTTCAATATAAATTATAGTGAAGCAATAAATACGTGTAATTTTCCTTATAACTGAGAAGCTGTTATATGGTACTATTTTCTTTGCTTGAATGATTGTAGCACAAATTTTGTTCTAACAATGACAGTGTAAATAATGATAAATTCATGATAAGACAATTTAGATCATATACTAAATAAGCATTGTTTTGTATTTTTTTTAACCTTTGGCATTGTCTACTAAAATAAATTATCTGTTCTATCAAATTAGCTTAGAAAATAAATTAATATGTATTTCTCCCACAGTACCTATGAAGATTATTAATTCTACAAACTAGAATTGTGCTTTAGAAATTAATAATTAAGAGTTGCTGGGGAGGGTGGTGGGGAGATGTTGGTCAGAGGATACAAAATTCTAGTTAGGAGGAATAAGTTCAAGAGATCTACTGTACAACATGGTGACTATAGTTAATAATAATCTATTGTATTCTTGAAAAATGCTAAAAGATTAGATTTTAAGTGTTTTCACTACAAAAATGACTACAAAAATGACAACTAAATATTACCTCACTGCATATGTGAGGTAATATTGAATACATATGTTAATTAGCTCAGTTTAGCCATTTTGCAAGTATATATATTTCAAAACACCATATTATACATGATAAATATATATAATTTTGTGTGTTAATTAAAATATAAGAAAAAATAAAACATTTAAAAGAATACCTATTTTTCACAAACTCAAAAAAAGATATAAATAATTAAATTAATAGTTGAAATAATTTGTATTACTGTCTGGTGTAACTTGCTTTTAGTCTAAAGAACTTCCTTTAGTATTTCTTGCACAGCAGTTATGCTTACAAAAAATTCTCTCAGTTTTAATTTATCTGAGAATGTCTTTATTTGGCCTTCAGTTTTGAGAGATAAATTTTCTGGAAATATTATTAACAATTTTTTATTTTCAGTACTTTGGATATGTTGTCCCACTGCCTTTTGGCCTCATTGTTTCAAACAAGAAATCAACTGTCAACCAACTTATTTGGGTTCTGCTGTACATGACAGGTTGTTTCTTAATCTTGCTGCATTCAAGATTTTCTCTTTGTTTTTTGGCTTTCAAATTTTGATTATGATATGTTTGAGTTTACGTTTCTTTGCATTTATTTTACTTGGAATTCATTGATTTTCTTGGATGTGTACACTATTGTTTTTCATCAAATTTGAGAAGTTTTCAGTCACTATTTCTTCATGTTTTTATTATCCTTTCTTCATCTTCTCTCTTTTTGGCATTCCCCTTGCATCTATGATAGTATGGTTAACAGTGTCTCTGGTTTTTTGTTTTTGTTTTTGTTTTTAATTATTTTTCTCTGTTCTTCAGATTGCATAATCTCTATTGATCTATCCTCGCATCTGCTGATGCTTTCTTCTGCCTTCTCAAATTTGAACTTCTCTAGTAAATTTTTCACTTCAGTTATTGTGTTTTTTTAAACTCCAGAAATTCTGAGCTCTCTTCCCTCCCAAAGTTGTTGTTATTGTTTGCTTGTCTTTTTTTTTTCTTTTTTTCTATTTGTGTAGTGATTCAGCTGAACTATTTCTGTAAGGTTTATTTCCTCTACAGTATGTAGTCTGTGATGTACCTGCTCAGATTGTTTTCCTTTGTTTTTATCTCTTAGCCTAATACCTTGATGTTGCCCTTGGACCAGCATGAGGCACTTATTGGTCCAAGGTTGTGCAAAAGCCCCTTTAGACAATTAGATTTTTACCCTTTATCATTGGATGTACATGTGACTTGGAGGCAACTATCCCAGACCAGGGAGGTTAGGTTTTTGGACCCATGTTCAGCCAGGGACTAGCAGCTTGGAGTTTTCCTCTCTGATAGCTCCAGAGGGAACACAACCTTGGATATACACACACTGCTGAGGATGAGTCTGCATTTATTTTTAATCCTGACTTCCTAGGTCAGATAAACTTCCTGGGTCAGAATAGTTTATTGTTTAGCCAGTGTTTGGTCAGAGGCTATGTTTAAGCCTCTTATGCAAGTGAGCCTCCTATACTATGTTGATGGCTTTGTGTGTAGCTTGGGGAATGCTTTCATGTCTGCCTTCTGTCTTGTTCTGATTTCTCCTGAATCGGTGGTGAAGCCTATTGCGTATATACAGCCTTTCTGACCCACAGAGTTGGTTGTGACCTCAGGAAAGGTCTTCTTAGTTGTCTATTTCCCTGGTTCACTCTATTAAACTTCTGGCTGTCCTGCTGTTTTGCTTGTGTCATGAAGCTAGTAGCCTCCTCTTAATGTCCATCAAGATCTCTATTTTTTTCTTAATTTAAATTTAGAGGGTGCAATTGGTTTTTGCTACATGGGTGAATTGCATAGTGGAGTCTAGGCTTTCATTATACCCATCACCTGAATAGTGTACATTGTACTCAATAGGTAATTTTTCATTTCACACCCCCCACCCTCTTCTCCCCCTTTTGAGTCTCCAATCCCATTAAGTCACTCTGTACGACCATGCATACCCATTGCTCATCTTTTACTTGCAAGTGAGAACATGTGGTATTTGTTTTTTTGTTCCTGGGTTACTTCTCTTAGAATAATGGCCTCTTGTTCCATACCAAGTTGCTGCAAAAAACATTACTTCATCCTTTTTGATGGCTGAGTAGTAAAACTCTATTGTTTTTGGAAACATCTTTAGCCATGGAGTTCTGCACTTTCTGTTCCAAATTCAGTCAGTCTCCTCAGGAACTGAGGGGGAGCTCTTTATCCTTATGGCCTACCTTCTTCCCTGGGCAAAACCCCCACACCACTGCAAGAGAATTGGGACAGGGTCCTGCTTTTCCCTACAGTGACATCCCTTCTTTAGGAGTAGGTGCTGTATGATAGGTGGCAGCCCCTGGTCTAGACTTGCTAGACTTTTCTGGTGTGAAAACTCTGTCCTATGAGTCAGTTGTGATAAGGGCAATCGGGGCCCCAGGATTCTTTGTCTGCCATGTCTGGGGTAGCATTTGTAACCTGCAAATGGGGGCTGGGTGGAGGAAGAGACACCCAGTCCTATCAGCTGTACATGCCTAGAATAGGACTCTTGTAATATGTGGCCGGGGGAGGTAGAGGAGATGATGAAAAATGAAGTCATCTTGTCCCTCCCCAGACTGGATGCTAGGGTCAGAAGGAGTCTCTCATTCTTAGAGTGCCCAGTATAAAACTTCTGTAACATAGAACTGGAAGGTGGAAAGGAAGGGAGTGAATGGTGGCTCAAATGCCACAGATCCTCACTCTTTTTACTGATATTTAGCAGATATTCTTGAATGAAAATCTGTCATATACCCTTAGGACAATTTCTAGAAAACTTAAATAATTGTTCTTAATAATTTTCACCTCTTAAATTTTTGCTTTGGTGGTTAGAGAGTGTCCTCTGAGTTTCTTACTCTTCCATTCTAGACCTATCTAGTTTATACTTTTTATATGTTGGTTGATTTGTTTTTCTTGCATTTTATTTATGGTTTTTTTTTCATTTATGTTAAGAGTAAAATTGTCAGTAATTTTTCTTTCTGTTCCTGTCCTTTTCTAGGTTTAGTATCAAGGTTTATTTTAGTTTCTAGGAGGGGTTTGGGAATGTTTCTTCCTTTTTTAATTTTTGGAAGACTTTGTATATGTTTATTTTTTCCTTGCTTACAAAACCGTATGTGTTTTGTCTCTCTTTTTATGGGGGGATGCTTTCAACCATTGATTAAATTTCTTAAAAAATTTCAAACATTTTTCTTGTCATTTTGTTGTTTTATTATACTTTCGATGTTGGTGTGCTATTACAAGAAACTCATCCAGTGCCATTTCTTTCTTCCAATTTTCTGGCTTTCTTTTTCTTTTTGAGTCACTCTCTACTACTTTCAGATAATTGTATTTTGTTCAGGACTCATAGTTTTTAATCTGTCAAAGGGTTGGTCTGATATTAGCTACCTCACCATTTCCAGGAGAGGAAACTAGAATTGCATTTTTAAGCCTCCAAATACATTTCAAAAAGTTAAATTCCTAATTTAAATGCATTCAGATCAGAGAAGATGGTGTGGTTCATATGATACCAATTCTTTGAAATTTTTTGACATTTGCTTTTTAAATTCACTTTAAAATGTAATGTGTTTTTAAAAAATTTGCCACATGCATTTGAAAAAAAATCAGACTTTTTCAAATGTTGTTGCAGTGTTCTTTATGTGCCTAATAGGTAAAGTTGTTCATTGTAATATCCAATTACACATCCTTTCAATGTAATGTTCAATGTTACTCATCCTTTTAGGTTTTTCTGTCCACCTTGAGCTATCAGTTATTTAGAGAAGTATGTTAAAATCTTTCATTGTGTGGTAGATTTGTCTGTTTCTTCTTGTGATTCATTAGTTCTTTGCTTTATATATCTTGAGGATAAGTTTAATAGGCACACACAATTAAAAATGGCTATATCTTGGAGTTTTAAACCTATTTTTTCTTTAATAATATAAATATGTGCTTATTTTGTTAGTATAATATTTTCTGGTATTTGTCCATCCTTTCTACGTTTTGGTGTTTTAGGTTTATTTATATTTTAAATAACTGGATTGAAAAAAATCAGCCTGACCTTCTTTTAACTGGAAAGTTCCATGTATTTAGATCTTTGGTAATTACTGACATGTTTTTTGCAGATATCACCAATACCATGACATTGCACTGTATTCTGTGCTAGAGTTGTTCTACAGAGTATACCATTATAATAGAATATAGTGTGATTTTTCCTCTGGAATTGTGCAAAACCATCATTCTGGGTATCAAACAGTATGATGGAATGATAAAGAGATTGGCTCTAGCGCCAGATTTCCTGGATTAACATCCCTATTGTGGTTCTTCCTAGCAGTGCATCCTTGGTCAGGTTAAGAATCCTCCTTGGGTCTCAGTTTCTTCATAAGTCTTGTCTTTATAGGGATAATGTGAGTATTACTCTACGAAGTATTTCAAAAACGATCAGAACATAGAAAGCACCTGTTACATGTTGTCTGTTTTAATTTTTACCAGGTTACTTCGTACTTTTTGTCTTATATTTCTTATTTATCTCTTCCTTCTTATGCTTTTGAATTTATTAAATATCAGGTTATTCCATTTTTCTCCTACACTAGTTTTTAATAATTTTTATTGAATTTCTTGTGTTTCTATGTATACCCTTGAAATTTAGTAAGCATTTGTAGTAAAGTTAATATTTTTTGCCATCCTCCTGAACATACAAAGGCCTTAGAATTCTTGAACTACATCAACATCCCTCCCAGCTTACATAAAAAATATTTCACTCTTTTAGCTCTCTCTTTTAGTTTTAACAAACAGGTAAGAATTGTTATTTCTTTTTGTCATCACTGTTTGTGTACATTATCCTGTTAGTCACAGGTTTATATTTTTCTTTCAACCTTCCTTTTCACATCTTAGAACTTTTTGATGAAATAATTTTTCTTTTTCCTAAAGTATATTCTTTAGATATTTCTTTTGTGAGAGGATATTGGTGATAAAATATCTCTTTTTGTTTATCTAAAAATGTTTTCATTTCTCCCTTATCCTTAAATATAGTTTTTCTAGGCATAAAATACTTGTTTAGAAAACATTTTCTCACACATTTTTGTTATTGCTGTTACAGTCTAATTGTCCTTTTGTTTGTCTTTATTTTCTATTTACTTTTAAGATTTTCTCTTGGTCTTTATTGTTCTGAAATTTTATTAAGATGTGCCTACGTGTGGCTTTATCTTGACTGGAATTTTTTATGACTTCTGAATGTTAGGATTTGTGTCTGTTATCAATAACGGAAAATTCTTAGCCATTATGTATTCATATATTGAGTTCCTCTCTTATTTTAATTTTCCTTTTAGGACTCCAATTGTGTTAGATCTTCTTATACTTGCTTCATTTCTCAAAGTTTTTCTTATATTTCATATTTTTGCCTATGCTATTTTGTTTGTAATTTTTTCAGATCTTCTAATTCACTATTTCTCTCTTCAGTGCTATGTAACCTGCTATTTAAGTTCTCCATTTTGTTTTAATTTCAACCATTATATTCTTTGTTTCCAGGAATGGTATAACATTTCCCTTCAAATATGCTTATCATTTTCTATCATCTGTCACTCATGCTTCAAATTTTAATCCCTCTTTTATTTCTCTAATACCATAAACATTCTTATGTTCTATAACTGAAAACTTTGGAAATATGTGTGTTCTCCCCCTCACTCTGTAGCAAATTCTTCTTTGTTTTCTCACTTGTTATTTTTCTTACTGTGAGTTCATGTTTCTTGGACTTTGTGGGAAATCTTTGAGGCCCAGCTTGACATGTGGCCTCACAGAAAGGATTTGAGTTTGTTTCTATTAGAAGCTTGGGCTAGCGACTTAGGTCCACTTTAAATTGAATTTTTGGCTTGCAATGTTTTGTACTAGGCTAAATTAGAGCTATAAATCCAGGCGAGTTTTGGGCCTATGCTTATGAATTTCAAGAAAGACTTTTTTCCCATAAACCCAGAACTAAACAAGACAAAAGTTGGTTGCCAAGTTTCCTAGTTGCCTTTGCATGGTTGATTTTTAAAAATGCTTTCATTGAGTTGGGCAGGCACGTGCCTGTAGTCCCAGCTACTCAGGAGGCTGAGGTGCGAGGATCCTTTGAGGCCAGGAGTTCAAGTCCAGCCTGGGCACCATAGCAAGACCCTGTCTCTTAAAAAAAAAAAAGACAAAAAAAACTCCAGCTTTTATCACGGTTGTAGCCTTTTGTGGCTCCTGAATTAATGCAGGATCTCTAACCCACATGTGATATCAAGTCTTTGTCATCTATTCCCTGTATGCAGGTAATCAAAAGCAAGGTAGGTCACTGAAATTACTAGAAGCCCATAGAGCAACCTCTGACTTCAGTGCTTACCTTTCTTTATCAGCCCCAGAGAAATTCCTTTATTTTCTCATGGATCGAACCACGCATTAAAATGGTCTTTTAAAAATATTTTCTTCTCTGTTTTTAGATAGTTTATGACCAGAAGGTTTTAGGACAGCTATTTCCTTATATGCTGGAAAAATACATTCATCAAACAAAATCATAAAGTTATCAGTGTATTACTAGCATACTTGTGAATTATTAAAGTGAAGAATATCTAGATTATTAAGGTAGGAAAATAAAACCTGTGTTTTTATCCAAGCAACATATTTCTAATTGAGGGCAATGAAATAACACTATTCTTTCACTGAAAGGATTAATTGAAATGACTTTTTTTGTTGCAATAGTTTCTGTTAGGTAATAGACATTACTTGTAAACCACAGTTACAAGGTATACAGTTATTTCCAAGATATTTGTATATCTTTCAATTGGTATACAAAAGGTGGATTATCTGAATATAATCTGAATATAGATTACTAGCATTTTTGTTTGATTCTTTTTTATGTGTTTCTGCAAGAGTCAATTCTACAAGCAATGTATCTGAATACTGACAGTCATGTACTCTGTTAGTCATTGCTGATAAAGGAAAGAGGGGTGATAAAATTAATGAAATGTGTCCCATACCTTGGATGCACTACAATCTATTAGAAGAGATAAATGTATAAGGAGGTAATTATAACACAGTATGATAAACACCATCCTAGATGCACATTAGGAGCTCTGAGAAGAAATGATGTATTCTACTTGGGGAACTCTGAGGAAGCTTCCTAAAGGATGGTGACATTTGATCCAGTACTTAAAAGAGGAGCAATGATTTGCCAGGGGAAAAAGAGAGGGAAGAACATTCTAGGCAAAAAGAGTAGCATGTGCAAAGACAATAGAGATATAAAAACATTGTGTAATTGGAGATGTTGTGATTTAGGGAGTGGGACAGCATAAGTTTTGAAGTGCTGGTCAATAATAGATGATATTAGTGGGATATATAAGTGGCATTTTTCATATGGCATTTCTTCCTCCATAATAAGATGGGGAAATTGATTCTCTGTGCAATGAGGTGCCATCAGGTTTAGAAGGTTTCAGATATTGACTTCAGTGTGTTAACTGGCAGAATGATGGAGGAGGACAGAAGGATTCTGGAGACAAGAGGTGAAAAGACAAATACTGCAGACAAAAGGACCCACAGAAGTCAGTAATTATGCAAGTTTGGATGCATCAAATCATTAATTATTTTCTCTGCAATGCAATTAAATGTTATAGATGTATAAGATAAAAGAATGATATATATTTTTTATTCTTTTGTAATATACACTTACTCTAGAGAATATAAGACTTAGGTTCAACTTCTTGTTTTGGCAAATGTTATTAATGACAAAGGAGTCAGTATACTTGTGGGTCAAGACAATTTTACAAATGAATAGTGATTTCTTGGTTTTAATATCTTCTATTACATATCAGATATTATCTTTTAGACATCATAAAGAAAAACTAATAGCTACCCTTTCGATTATTTAAGTCATCCTTCAACTTTGTGGTATAAAATCTTTGAGGCAAAGAAGACTTTTTTCTCAATGGGGCTAAAGTCAATACCAAATGTTGTGTTTCTATTTAATGTTATCTGAGGAATGTTTTAGAAAGTATATTGACAGTATACATTTTTCTCATTAAGTATTGCCCATATAGAGGAAATCACTCACTTTGAATAGGCAATTTAATTTTGAATATAAAATATTAGAATTAAAGGCATACCAGAGACAACATCTGCAATTCAATATTCCTATTTAATAGAGGAGAAATTGAGGGTCCAGAATTTGATTTGTTTGAATTACATAGCTTTGAGGCCAGAACGAAAACTAAAAGCTAAGTGTTGGGAGGACTATTGGTCCAGTTCTTTTTATATTTTCCATTTCTACAAAAAACGGTCAACATGGACTTTCTTTGTGATTACTTCTAAGTGGTTTGGATTCATACAAATGGTTGTCATGTTATTTTATCATATCTTAGTTATCTGAAAATTAGTAAGATACATAAATTTAGCCATCATCTTTTGGCTACGATATTTGAAAACCAGAATATCCATTTTTCTCTCCATACAAATGTTTTTTCTTGACTAAAGAGCAGCCATTTAGTATCACTTGATTGGTGAATTTAAGTTTCTTTAATTGTATAGTATTGTTTTTTTCTATGGCCAACTTGATTGCTTCTACCATTTTTTTTCCAAAACAGAATGGAGTTTAATAATGAAGTATTTTTCCTATGGAAGCAGTTATTCCAAAAATCTATCAAATTATATTAGCATCCTATATATTTTGAACAGTATTTTCAAAATATCCTTTAGCTAGGTAGGTATATTTTAAAAAGTATTTTCTCTTTTCAACTGAAGGCTCTTCTGACTATTTTGGAAGATGACCATTAGATATAATGCATACCAATTAATAGTTTGCTTGGCTAATGATTATGTAATAGGATGCATAAAAAGGCTAAGGATTTTGGAAAGCAATACTTGGCTTCTCTGTGATGTCACTGAAATCTGTAAATTGACTTGAGCAGAAAGAAGCCAATGAATTCCAATTGGTCACATTAAATAATTTATTTTGGGGAAATTATGAAATACATATTTAAACCCAAGTTGTCTTTAGAAATATGCATTACAACTGGAGTTTTCCATTGAGAATAAAAGTTTGATTTTAACCTCACATAAATCCAAGGGGCCCTGAACAAAAGTTAATATAAATTCTCAATCACTGTATCATTAATACTTTGTGTATAAATAAGAGTTCATAGAATGCATTTAAGTAACAAAGAATGTAACATTTATTAGCCACCAAGAAATTAGGAGATAGCATCAATTATACTGAGAGAAGTTGAGACTTGAGTGCTTATAGCCAAGAGAATTAATTGGAATTAACAGCCATTGTAGGTAGTTATCACTGTTATTATCAAACCTGAAAGTTGGAACATGTAGACTTGATTCTTTGCATACACAAAAGTTCACAAAAACAGTTTTTAATTTGCCTTTATTCTGTAGTTGTAGTACTGCTTGGTGGCTCACACATTGAGTTGTCATAAAATTCCTGTGAACTTTTATGAATACAAGTGTCAGATCAAGTACAGGTTTTTTATTTATATATATTTTAAACCGCCAAAAAAAAATCAGAGGCCAATAAATGAAATACAATAAAAAATGAAATATTTATTCTTTTGGCTCAATAATGACATAGCTTACCATTCGTTTTAGTAATAGCAATTCCCTGCATGCAGTTCATCTATACACTATAGTAAATAGTTTTGTAAAAGGAATTAGCACTAAACTTTTGGTTTGTGCAAAAACCAAAAATTTATATCATGTTAGGTAATTGCACAACTTTGCCACTTTGTTCGTGGCTAAAAAGAACAGAGCCCATGTTTTATCAGTAATAGCTTTAGTGCAGTAGGAATTAAAAAAATAAGACTAGTCTGCATACGTAAATACTATAAAAGTTGAATAAAAAAAACTTCCATGAATAAAGGGTTATATTGAGGCAACCATAGTTGGTAGAAAATGATCTAGGTTTGAATTTTTGACCAATGCATCACCTATTAAAATGGTAGAAAATAATATTGTAAGAAAGAAATCCACAAAATCCATTGTCTAACTTTTATTTTAGGAAATTACCCATTGAAAAGTCTTATGGATCCAAAAGTTTCGAATTGTGATTAAAAATAAAAAGCAAAAACATAAAGTAAAATAAGTTGCCATGTGATCAACCTGAAAATAATTTTCTTATGTACAAAATGCTGACAAATAAAATTGATCATATTTTTACATTATTTATATTTAAACAAGTTTGAGATATATTTTTAGCAAAATATGAAGTATAGGTTTTGACAATAGGCAGTATGCAGTATGTTTCCTTGAAATCTAGAGAGATACCATGTGATACTCAAGCTGAATTAAAAATGCAAAATAAAGGTGTTTTGAAATAATTTGAAACTGTTCTGCTTGACATAATGGACAGAGAGCTGATTGAATTCATTCTACCACCAACATGTGACTTTTTCTAACCAAGACTTGTGAAGAATGGGTTGAGTAAAATAGAGCAGCATAGGCAATATTAACATGCATTAGTGATAGCCTTCAAACTATTTATGTTTAATGAATGGTACAGGATATATCCCTGTTGAAAGCTTGCAAAAGACACATACACTGTGGTACATATTTGATTGAATAGAAGTTTTTTATCAGGCTATATATATATATTTGCCCAAACATGCACCACAGGATAAAATAACTATTTACATACCAGAGGGTATTTAATTGACATAAACTGTCAGCTTTGCTGAGAGCAGAAGACTGCAAAGCAAGACTGCAGCAGAAAGTGGAACAACTATTCTAAAGCGATACTTTAGATATACTTTTCTAGAGCAGATTTATTAGATTACATTTTTGGAAAGCATTTAACCAAAATTAAATATAGAGCTCTGGAACTTAGAATAAAATTTGCACTTGCTGAAACAGAATACTTTGCATAAAAATAATCCTTTAACTATCAGAAGAGACTTTACAGGCACATAACTGTTCAGATATAAACAAACATAACAGACTAAACACCTTCAAAATTAAAGTCATCTAGAAAATGGAAGTAATTGAAATTGTAGACATTAGAACTCTTTTTCTGGTTTTGAGCAAAAATTTTATCTCTCAGGCAAAACACTTTTGTCTGATTATTTGAGATACTTGTGGAGTAGGAACACAGGGTTCTTATATACTTTTTCCTCAACGTAAACCTCATTTACAAAAATAGTAACATAGTATTATGAATAAACTATGAGTTAGAGACCATGGAAATCCATTAGAACAAATTTTGTAAAAATATGGCAGATATGGAAGTTAAAAATAGAGTGGATGCAAGTACTGTACTGAAGATGTTTGGTGTAGTTACAGTGATCACTTTGTACAACTATCCCTATAGTCTAGGTAGCCATTGAGTTTCTTCTCAGCAGTGTCAGCTGGTAATAAGAACAGCAACCTCTTGTCAATGTTGATACCCTGTCTCACAGAGTTGCAGTGACAGAGAGGTCACTGTCTTGTATAGGCACTGACCATGAGTATTTGTTAAAACAGTCAGTTTGGCATGGACCTCCTGTCGAAGTCCAGTTGACACATGTACTTTACCTTCATAGGCTGTAAACAATTGATCACAAAGATAATCCTTTGTTTCTTTTTACTTTTGATTTTCTCTGACCTCTTTCCCTTTGCTTTCTTTTTCTGGTTTGTCTTTCTCAAACTTTTCTTTGTCTGGTTTTGTTACACTATCATAGGAAGGAGGAGAGGTGGTAGAGGAGCTTCCATCTGTTTTTTCTGGGGTGGAGTTACCATTTAATTTGTCAATAATCATGTCTGCTTTAATAGGTAAGTCAATCCTCCCTTTGATTGTCTCTTTATCATATTTACTTATTAGCTTTTTTAACCTTTGCCTTAAAAGATAACTTCTGAAATTACGCTGAATGATAGAAGCAGATACCTCCTCTTGTTTACGTTTCAGAGTGGTTGTAATGGGCTCATAGGAGACTTTGGAGGGGTTCGATGCCATGAACCGGTCTTCCATCTGTATTCGAAGAGCATCCATCTCTCCACTCTCACCCAAAACACGCTTTGTAAAGGCAAATAAAATATCGAGGCAGTGGATCCGGTCGCCACTGACCATGGGCAGATCCATGGCAATGAGCTGGACTTTGTTTGGTTTTGCTATGAGAAGAGGAGGATCCAGGGCAGCTGCAAAATCTGAGAGCTTGGAGAACTCTATAAACTGGGTTGCATCGGGATCAAACTTCTCCCAAACTTCATAGAACATCTCAAAGTCATCCTCACTCAGGGGCTCTGCACTTTCTTCAGTAGCAACACTGAAGTTCTCCAGGATGACTGCAATGTACATGTTCACCACAACCAGAAATGATATGATGATGTAACTGACAAAAAAGAAAATCCCAACAGATGGGTTTCCACAGTCTCCCTTGACTGAGCTTCCAGGGTGAATTGTGTCAGGGTCACAGTCAGGTGGTGCACTGTTGAGAATAGGTGCTAGCAATCCATCCCAGCCAGCAGAGGTGGTAATTTGGAAAAGACAGATCATGCTGTTGCCAAAGGTTTCAAAGTTGAACATGTCATCAATTCCAGCTTCCTTTTTAACATAGGCAAAGTTGGACATTCCAAAGATGGCATAGATGAACATGACCAGGAAGAGCAGGAGTCCGATATTAAACAACGCAGGAAGGGACATCATCAAAGCAAAGAGCAGCGTGCGGATCCCTTTTGCTCCTTTGATCAGACGTAAGATTCGGCCAATCCTGGCAAGACGGATCACTCGAAACAGGGTAGGGGACACAAAATACTTCTCTATCAGCTCAGCGAGAAACATACCTGTGGAGAAATATAGAACACAGCTAAACTATGAATATCTTGCACATATATGAATGCTTTATCTTTGCAAGGTCTATGAAAAAAACAAATTTATCATGAATACAAACCTTTACTAAATATTTGGATCCACTCCCTGATATTAGCAATTAAAGTTTACAGAGTTTTATTCAATGATTCTAAAATGTCATCAACCAATATGGATTTTTGCAAAATCCAAATAATTTCAGATAGCATGGCAATTTAAAATTATATACACCCAATTACTATGAATAGTTATCCCCAAATTTGTTTGTAATTGTGGCAATTACAACAAAGATTATTTCTGAAATTTCTGAATATATTGTTTTCTACTTTTAATTATGATTTTCTTCAGTTAGAGGAAAATGGACAATATTTGACATGAAGTCAAAGCTAAAATTTTAAAATTTGGGTTCTATAATTCCCCATCTCCCGTCTTCTCTTATTAAATCTCAACTTTTCTTTCAAGTCCTATCTAAGATGTCGTCATTCTTACCTCTGGAAGCCTGTGTTAACTCCTTCAAACAGAGGTGGTCACCTTCTCTTCAGTGCTTCTTATAGTACCTACCTTATTGCATTATACTGATTATTTTAAAGCTATCTGTCTCCTCCTTTAGCCTGTGACTTTAAGATTAAGAGAGTGTCTGATAATGTTTGTTTTCTGTCTTCTCCCATTCCCCCTGCCCAGTATCTCTGGCATGGTTTCTAACTAATTAGCTTTGTCAATAAATCCAGGTTTCAGAGTTTTCATTCAAATATGTTAAAGAGTTGAGCTTCAGATCTATATGCATTATTATTGTCAGGCCTAATTTCCTGGGTAAGCAGCTGGCAGGCCTTAGGGGAACCGTTCCTCTACAACTGCACCTCTCTGTAATTAAACCATTCTTACCTACAATGGAGAGAATCACCACCACAAAATCAAAGATGTTCCAGCCTATAGTGAAGTAGTAGTATCTGAGAGAGATAAGCTTTAGCACAAATTCTCCAGTGAACAGGATTATGAACACGAGGTTGATTCGGGATAAAACTAGGGTCATATATTTGCCCTGGTCATCGGTTTCCACCATCATGGTGACCATGTTGAGGCAGATGAGGATCATGATGCTGATATCAAAGACTTGTCTGGTTACAAAATCAAAGACCATTCCTTGGAATTTGTTCTAGGAAGGGAGAGAGGAGAGAGAAGGTTAATATATATATTTCCTAAATAATGATTCAGTAAAATTGCAGATATGGCCATGAATGTGTACGCTCCTCACATCACCCCAAACAATTTTCTGTTCTGTTTTTCATGTTAAAAGAAATAAGAAAAAATCATATGACAAGAATAAAGTATGCATATTTGGTTTATTTAGGTCCCATGGGAGGACAAAGCAGAATAAGACATAAATTGGGGCAATTGGCTGATAATATGTATAGGCCTTGCTTGATTTTAATAAGTATGATAATTTTTATTAAAAATGACAGCTAGTAATATTTACAAAGTAGATTAATATAGACAGACTTTTAGACAGATGAATACTCCAACTCACTCATCAGTATCTTAGGAATTTTGGTTTATACCTTTTTTCCTTCCTTCAAAATATGTAAGTCACTTTTCTATTGAATTTTACTTCTCCAGCTCTGTGAGTGTATGTGTTTGTTTGTTAATTTATCTTTCTCTTCATCTGTTTTTCCTTACCTCTGTTTTAACAAAAATGCATGACTTTTAGAAAAATTTTTGTCTTATTAACAACCATCTCAGGAACCATATGCTTTCAAAGATTCCTATATTAATATGGCTGTTAAATATAGTCTTATTAGGGAAATAAATTTTTAATCATTTAGAGTAAAATGTAAATGAACTGATGGTGCTTCCGTATTTAAATGACCCTTAGTAAAGGTGGTTCATTCCTTTCTGTGTACTGCACTCTACTTCCCTAACCCCTCCCCCTGCTACTTCTCAGCTTCAGCTACCTTAAAAATATGGTAACGAGAAGTCACTTATAGGATTCATGAGACCTTGTCAAGTCCCAGTTCTGGCAATTATGGGCTTTATGACTTGGAGCTTGATACTTATCTTCTGTGGGCATCAGTTTCCTTACTCCTTACTTATCTCAGAAGATAGATGAGTTAGAGTACAGCTCAATAAGTACATAGTCCTTATTATGTCATTCCATTATTACAAAACCCTACAGAATATGCATTTGGTGAAACAATGAACGATTTGGTGACACACTTTTACTTTCTAAACAGATTAGGAATATTGTCTAGTCTTAAGAATGGAGAAAACAAGGAGCATAGAAGGAGTCCATGGAGGATGGTATGGGAAGGCCAGAGGAGAAGGATCCAGGTGTGTTGTTGGCAGCAGCAGGGTGCACCTTGCTTTGGAAGCACTGATTGGGAACCTGTGTTGGAAGTTTTCAACTCACAAGCTGTAAAGACCATTACCTCCTTTTTAAGAATCGGTAATTCTTAATGAGTGTAGAAGTTGCGAATTGTGCTACACAATATGAAGTTTGAAGGGCTATATATTGGTGACATCACCTAGTATGTTCTGATCTAGAACATTGCCCAATTTGATCATATGGAAATATGGCTTTGGAATATTAAAGAAGATGAGTGATTCTTACTGCTGGCCGAGGTATGGGTTTCTGAGGTTTCTTGGATCCAAGTTTCTTCATTGCATTGTAATATTTTTTCTGTTCCTCTGTCATAAAAATGTCTTGACCTCCAAAGTAAAGACATAGTATAAAACTGGTTACAATCCCATACAATCCCAAATGTGCTACAGTAGCACTTTTACAAAAAATATTTGTTTTTCCTTTAATCTTTTTCAAAATTTTAAGTGGATATTATTCTGCTTCATAAGATTTATTCTGCTTTTCCCATTTATGTGAAATTCTTTAAAAAAAATTTTTTTTTTTTGTTAAATGAGACTAGGTCTCACTCTGTCGCCCAGGCTAAAGTGCAGTTATGTGATTATAGCATGGCAGCCTCGAATTCCTGGGCTTGAGCAACCCCCCTGCCTCAGCCTCCTGAGTAGGTGGGACCTCAAGCACATGCCACCATACCTGGCTAACTTTCTTCATTTTTTTTTTAAGAGACTAGGCCTCGCTACATTGCCCAGGCTGGTCTCGAACTCCTGGCCTCAAGCATTCCTTCTGCCTCAGCCTCTCAAAGTGCTGGGATTATAGATGGGAGACACTGTGCCCATCTAAATTCTTTGAAATTCTGAATTCTTTAATACTAATGCAAAATCCATAAGTACATAAAACTCTGACTACTACAGGATCCTAATTTGATTATACTATATTTAGAAGTAGGCACAAGGATCTCAAATACACTTCTGTAAAACAAAAAATGTTTTCTTATTTCAGTTCACTGTTGATAGTTTTACTTCTTCATTCAACAGCTTTTGAACATTTTCTGTGTGGTAGACAATGTGCTGGCCATCAGAATTACATAAATATATAAGATATAGTATCTTTCTCCTAAATGGAGCAGAAAACTGAAAACATGGGTGTAGAGTATATAGTGATGATATGCCAAAAAAACAAAATGCACTGCAGAGGCAACAATAAATTCAGAGACATAGAGACAGGCTTTACGTAGGAAGATACCCTTAAGCTAGGCCTTAAAAGATGATTAAGGGTTTACTAGGCAAAGCATTCCAGGAAGAGAAAGTATCACATAAAGTTCTGGAGTTACAAGATAATGATTTGTTCAGAGAAGGGCAGAAAACTCATACAGCTGTATGCCTAGCAAGTGATAGTGTGGTAACGGGTGGGTGGGTGGTGACTGGGGAGTAGGGAAGTAGATACATAGAATGAGGCATGGGAGAAGATGAAGTTGAAAGACTGGGTGGAGGTAATTCCTGCAAGGCTCTGTAAGCCAGGCTAAAGCATTGGATGAGTCTGAACCACAGGACGGATCTGAAGCAGTGGTCACAATTTTGGGTCAGAAAGATACTACATAGCTCTCCAGTGGATAAACCTGGAGAGGAGACACTGACTAAAGGCTCAAATCCTTGTAGCTGAACTGACAATGTAGTAAACTGAAAATAATACAAACACTATCTAAGTCTGTTATGACTACAGGTATCCTGGTTATTTGGTTATATAACAGATAGAACCTCAGAATGGAAAAAGGCAAAAGCTGAGGAATACTTATCTTCTTTTTCTGCTGGTTGAAGTTATCTATGATGACACCAATAAATAGATTCAGAGTGAAGAATGACCCAAAGATGATAAAGATGACAAAGTATAAATACATATACAGATTTTCTTCATATTCAGGCTGAAGTTTAACCTAAATGATATAGAAAATATTAAATAATATTAAAAACACAATGTTTTTAATATTAATTAATTAAACCAAATTAATAATGTGGTGAGTGCCATTACTTAATATAGTGCTACTTTTGCCTTGCCCTGAGGTCTTAGATTCTGCAAAAACTTCTTTTTTTCAAACTAGCATGATCTAGTATAATGAAAGTTTGCAAGTATTATGATTGTTCTTGAATCTATTTTCCCACTGAGTCTTACCTGTAACATATTCTTTAACATCAATAACAGTGATATAAACAGGGCATTTTGAGCCTATTATTAGTCTTATTACTATGATTTTTTTCAATATTTTCCATTTGGTTTTGGAAATGCTAGCTCTTGGAAATATGGCTTTAATAGCAGAACAACAACTAAGAGCATAAACAGATATGTTCTGAGGAATCATTTTTATTTCTATTTTCAAAATTGAGTTTCCCTGAAACTTGCTTGCTTTTCTGTATCATAATATTCTTGGAAGCTGCTTCATAGACTCTCATTTATCATACTCTACAGGGATAGGGAGAGACAAGTTACTTCCCTAGTGAGAAACGTGCTCACTCTGAGTAGTCTTATTTACTGGGCCAATCTGATGTCTCATGATCCATGCAGTTAGATATGCTTTCATATTAGATATATATTATATATTAGACATATATTAACCAAAACATCATCTGTACTGACGCACATTGACATAAAAAGATCATTTTTATATGCATTGGTAAATGTTCTAATTTTATCTAATATAAAATTCTAAATGTTTCAGTTAAATTATCAACAATGTTTACCATGGAAAATCTAGTAGCTATAAATAATATTTGAGTGATACTTACATCTCGTGAATCTACAGCTGCATACATAATATCCATCCAGCCTTTAAATGTGGCCTGTAAACAATATATATTTGAATTGTACATGAAAACTTCATGCAAGAATGTGACATTTTACCAGATGAAAATCTGACAGTATTATTACAAATAACTTTTTGTGTAATATTGTGACATTTTCTATGAAGACATTGAAATAAAATTAAAATAGAAAAATATTTGTATTTAGAGTCTAGAACTTGTTTTCTGTATTTCTCTTGGAAGATAGTCTGTTTTTTTCTACACAATTTTGTTGTTGTTGTTGTCCATACAGGATCTTGCTATGTTGCCCAGGCTGGTCTTGAACTCCTGGGTTCAAGCAATCCTCTTGCCTCAGCCTTCTGAGTAGCTGTACACTAAAATTTTACTAGAGACTTGATTCATGAAATTCCCATTTCAGTCTCAACTTCCTTTCATACCAAAAGGTAAGCTCTATGATTTACACCTATGGCTATGTTTAAACACAGCTCAATCATTTTCATTAACTAATTACTGAGTAGTTAATGTACTATCAGTTAAGTTAAAAAAACTAAACATTACACATGTTGAAATCCACCCCATAAGATTTGCATTTCCACACATACTAGAATCACACTTCTTAGACACTGATATAATAAATTATCTGGCTAATAATGCATACTTTTTAATTCATCACTACAAATACATATTGTTTAATATATAAAATTGCTCCTTTGGCAATGATTGCTACAGAAAAGTAAAAATGACAATAGAGTTCAATAATATGACAAGAAAAATAGGAAGCAGGAATATAAAATCACATTAAAACATACTACAACACTGGGGAACACTGGGGAAAATATATTATAAAACAACTGCAACATCTTCTTGCAGTCAAATCAAGCTGATGTTACAGGTGTTATAATAAACTACTCTCCCACTGTCAAATGTTAATCATTCACATAAAGAACATCAGAGAAATAATCTAACTTGAAACACTTTGAAAGTGTTTTCTAAGCTCTACCGTAGCCACTTACCACTTGAAGCAATGCGAGATAGCCAGCACCAACATTATCAAAGTTTACTTTCACGTTTTTCCACCGAGCTTGCTTGCCAAGAGCCTGACAATCGCTCAAATTGTTGACTTCGCTAACTTTAAACATGTTACCCGTTGTCATGTTAACACAGTGGTAGAATTTGCCAGCAAACAAATTCACACCCATGATGCTAAAGATTAGCCAGAAAATGAGACAAACCAACAGCACATTCATGATAGAAGGAATCGCTCCTACAAGAGCATTCACCACCACCTGAAAGAGGGAATGAGGAGAAAGCAGCTTACAAATTGTTAAAATGGAAACAATTTATTTATTTAGTATTATTTAGTGCTAATATGCTTTGGAAAGAGTTAAGTAAAAAGCTAGGTAGACATGCTGTTTCTTCTAATATTTTCTAGTACATATTTCATAAGGGAAAACAAACAGT
Source organism: Daubentonia madagascariensis (assembly GCA_023783475.1). NCBI lineage: Eukaryota > Metazoa > Chordata > Mammalia > Primates > Daubentoniidae > Daubentonia > Daubentonia madagascariensis. Next base: position 41,761,966 of record JAKFHU010002088.1, on the reverse strand, counting down.
GACACAACTAAAGAGCTAAGGACTTAAGGAAAGCAAAATATGCCAAAGTGTGAAAAGAAATAAACAAAAACCTGATATAATAAGATGAAGTCAGAAAATGTTTGTATGCTGGAGAAAAAAGAAAAAAAAAAGATGCATTAAATACCAACGGAAGAAATAATCATCTTTCAGCAACACATTTTAATTTTCAAGAATGTTAATGAATGAATGATGATTTGAAAAAGTGAGTAAACAAACCCTTCACAAATAAAGTTTTGAAAATGCCTTAAGTCTGTTTCCTCAGATCAAATTAACTTTTTACGACTATGAAGAATAAGATTAGGAATTTAGAAGGTACTTTTTTTCCTATTGCTAAATCCCAACAAAAAGTATGTTAAATTAGGAAAAGAGGTGGAGGAATTTATCTCTGGACAACAATATTGAATATGTCCCCATTATTATTACTCCATAATCTCTTACATGTTCACTTTGGGGCACATGCTACTTTATCATCCCAGGCTGACCTATTTCGTGAAAGGGAAATTTAGTCACTTTGCCTCTCATTAAATTCAGAAAAGATTAAAATGTATTTTGAAATCTTTAGGGATGTTGACAGTAATTTTCTTATCTAATTTAATGTAGTTCATATTGGACTATTCTATTAAGCATTTATATTAAATGTAACTATTGTTTTATTTTAAAACATTCTAAACATTATTTTAGAAATCAATACCAATGAATTTTATATTAATATGAAAACCTGAAATCTAAAATTGTAAAAATTTCCTATGCTACTTGATTTTTATTTCATTTAGAAATTAAGCCACATATTATATTTGCCAGGTTTTGTTTCTACTAAAATTTGTGTAAAATGACCTCTGTATCTCCACAAGTTCTTTTATCTTCATATAAATGCATAATACATTATCATATTTTATAGCTGAAATATTAATTCTGCTATATTACTGAATTAAAAATTCTAAATTTAGGGATTTTTTCAGATTAGACCAAATTTATAAGTTTTAAATTTTGTTCAATTGCTATCTCCCCTCAAAAATGAACTATCAATATGAAAACATGAAACAGATGAGGGCTTACATAATATCAGTAATGGTAAAGACTGGTTTTGAAAACTTGAAATTGCATAATAATTTTTATGAATTTTATCTTGTCCTGTAACTTTCTTTAGCAGTAGCAATGAAATAAAACTACAATGTAACACCCATGTATTTCTTTGATTACAATGCTTCTGGGAAGTCTGGAGAGTGGTTTCATTCTCCCTTGAATTTCGAAGTCAAGGCCGAAGTGTTTTTATTGCTCCAAATGAACAGAAACTCAATATCCATGTGCATTTGCAAGCCAGATTAAATAAAACTGGCCTTTGTGCTAAATAGTGCTGAGAAGGGTGTGGCAAGTGGGTGTGTGTGTATCTATATAAGTGTGTATTTTATGTTTACATGCATAGTATACACATTAAGGAAGAGAGCTGGAGAGGAAAATACAAATGCTATGGAAAAAGTGAACCTCATTCAGCATGCTCACTTAAAAGGGAGATCTATAAAACAAACTCTGGGGGTTGCCTGAAATGCTTACTTAATTATCCTAACCCCCTGCTTTGGTTGCTTAGACTATATAGATTTTGTTAGAGGCTACAAATTTTATTACTGGTATTAATCCAAGAAGTAAAGCACACAAAAACCATTTCACCTTACTACTCATTCTGGAGAAATCAAACTATTGAGAGGAAGAAAACTTCCCTCCTAAGATGAATATCAGTAGTCAGTAATCACTTCAATGTGTATAAGCAACAGAAGGAAATAACCGGCGGCACACAGTTTTTGGATGTTGTGGAAATAGCCCTGAACTGTGACCAGAAGACTTGGATTCTAGTTTTAGTTCTGCCACAAACAATTTCTGAGGGCCTGTTTAAATAAACTTTCGTTTCAGGAGGCTAGGCTTTGTGATCTCTAAGATTCTTCCTTTAATTCAATGAAGTATATATCCGAAGAGTATGGCACCCTTCTATATGTAAATCATTACCTACATGGAATTTTGACATGAATAATTAGAGAGCTTCTATTCTTCTTACCCTCATGCCTTCAAACCGGGATAAAGCTCTTAGAGGTCTTAAAGCTCTTAGTGTCCGTAGGGATTTGATGGCACCAAGTTCTGAGTAGCCAAGAGCATTGGCTACCAAGCTAACCAAAGAAACCTACAAAAGGTAAAAAAAAATATTAATTAGTGCACCAAGGAATAAGCTGTTGGCTAAAGGCATAGGATGTGGTGTCTATTTGGTACTGACCAAATAAAGGTTTGGATATACCTTGACAACCTTCATCTTCCACATAGTGGGATCATCTCACATTGCCAGCCTCATCTCATACTCTTGCTTTTCTTATCAGTGAAACTGGGATGCCTGCCCATATTTATAAGCATTTATAAACCCCTCCAGCTAGATATTTTATACCATGGATCCCTTTTCAACCAGTGCATATACCACTGATAATTCAGGATTTAGTTTAAAAGCCAGATCCTTAATATTATTGATTAGAAATCATGTTTCCTTCCTGAATTTATGTAGTGTCTTGGTTTTGTGTCCTGGAGGCCTTTGCCATGTAATAGAGTTAATTGGTTAGATATCTCTCCTTCCAGGTCATATAAGCTTTTTATCAGCTGGAATGAAATATTCTTCTCTTAACATGTCTAACACTGTCTGATTGGATATACTTTAATCAATATGTGTTGGGTAAATAAATAAGGGGAAATTTTTATCTAGAAAGTTTTTAGGCAAACTACTGGACTTACGATTTAGAATATAGGACCTCTCGTTCCGAGGGATCATACATTTTTCTGATACAGGTTGAGCAACCCTAATTTGAAAATCTGAAATCCTAAATGCTCCAAAATCCAAAAATGTTTGAGGACCAAAATGATGCTCAAAAGAAATTCTCATTGGAACATTTTGGATTTTGGATTTTTGGATTGGGGGTGCTCAATTAGTATAATGCAAATATTTCAAAATCTGAAAAAAAATCCAAAATTGAAAACACTTCTGGTCCCAAGCATTTTTGATAAGGGATACTCAACCTGTATTTATATATTTGCTAAATTTTACTTAAATTTATGAAAGATTAAAGAAGACATGTCTTTTTTTCGGGAGGTGGGTCCCAAAATCATTTGCTTTGATTTTCTTTTAATAACATGCCTACATGTGTAAATCCCAGGAAGTACTATCACTATTGCCTTTTTATTGGTGAGGAAATTGAGTGCCATCCCCCCCACACACCAAAAACAAAGCAAAACAAAAAGGTTGTACAGGTAGTAAGAGTTGGCAACTTGAACTCAAATGATCTGACTTCAAAAGCATATCTTAACCTTTTTGCTTCCCTTATAAAAAATTTGTTCTTCATTTGAATCATAGAGCACAGAAAATGATTTGAATGATCTTCTGAGTTCTTGCGAGGATGGTAAATATGTAGTGCTTTCCTTGATGCATAGGAGAGAAGTTAATTCATTATATCCATTGGATGGCTTAAGGGCACTAGGGTTTAATTTTCTGTGAAGAAGCTGTTGAAAATAAATCTAAGTGAATTCTCCCAACAATCTTGTGAAGTAGGATGAAATCAATGATCTGCTCAAAAAGCATGACATAAAGGGTGACACCAAAACCAGAACCTAGGCTTTAAAGGCATATGAAGCCACTGTCCCCTCATTGTTTAATTTAGCATACATCTCACAGAATCAAACAGAATAATACATGACTTGAATGTTAAACCTGATTAGTGGCAGGATAATTTATTAAGCTATTCATTTCTGTCTTGGGTTCGCTGCTACAGAAGACTGGAAAGATTGGAAAGGTTATTAAAGAACATGCAGGCTTCTATGTTCTGGGCTCCTTTTCCTCAGGGGGCATTAACAACTTCTTTATGTTTCTGGAATTACTACCTGAAGCCTCTTCTCATCCTCCCATCCTAGTCCTTTATTTGAGAACTAGGCTTTTGAAGGGAAGTGGCTGCAAATTTCTCAAGACCTTGAAGTAAGGAAGCTCATGCTTTGACAAGAAAAGAAAGGTAATATCCATAACCAGTGGGTGCTGGAAGAACAGGAAGTTGTGGGTTCAAAGGCTGGGAGGCATTCCCTGCATATAGCCACCCTACATGGGCATGGAATTGCGTGGTGTTAGTGAAGCTGGGCATTAGTGAAGCTACTTTTTTAATGGACCTGATGTCCCAGACAACAAAGTGCCAGAGTTGCAGCCATGATATACTGAGGATCAGAGGAACTCACTACCATTTTTCTAGGCTACATGTGTCCTAGAGTTTGTACAAGCTCCAAAAAGGAGGCCATAAAAACTGCCTGACATTGGATTTCCCAAACCTATGCTGGGATCTGCTGCATATTCGATTTATTTAGGAAAATAAAGGGAATTTAAAAGATATTTTAGGATTTGGGGAATATTCCTTGCAGATTGGTTTAATTAAGTGACTTAAAATGATTATGTTTTTTCCTTGCAAATCACTCGGATAAGATTATCAAAATCTGCTCAATCATATAAATATTTTTTTCTGCTTTACGTTGACTTGTAAAAAACTTAATATGCTTTTAAGGTAATTTTGAAATAAGATCTTTCAAATCTATTACAAGCAGAGGTAGCTCCTTGCACAAATTTTAAAGATTTGCAACATACTGAAAAGTTAGAAGATAATTTCCTCTATTGGTAGGATGATTTACAATTTATAATAATCTATTTTACTCATTATCTTTGTGTGTCAGAATGGTCAAATGACTAACCCAAGAAAAGACAAAAATAGGCAAGATATAACTGGAATTTAGGTCTTCTGTTTTTAAGTCTGGTGTTTTCATCTCAGCAAATTTGTCCCTAATCTTTTAATACAAAATGTTTTCATCTTCATCGCTTTTGTGCTAAACACAAAAGGAACTCTTGCTAACGTGTGCAAAATATAACAGACACCCATTTTCAAAAACTGAACTTTTAGTATGAATTTATATGAATCTAGGTACTGTACCACACTACACAGTAAATAGATGAAAATGTGTGTGCTAGAGGTTTCAGGGGTGATTCAGTTGTCATTCACACCTTTCCACATTCCTGTGGCAACTGAGACTGAGAAAAAAAAAGACTAATGTAAGCATTAGTCTTATCTTTGAAGGGCTTTTTTTTTTTTTTTGATCTTAGTGGTCTTTATTTTCTCCGAGGAATTATTTATAATACTCAAGGCCATGATAACATTCAATAATGACAGCAAAAAGAAATTTCTTCTACTTCTGTTTTAGCATTGTACAAATATTTGTGGATAGTACTTTATTCCTAGTACCTGGAATGTTGTAGACATACATTTTTTTAACTTGAGTCAAGTATCTCCAAATGCTTGTTTTCAGGCATAAATGGATTAATCCAAAACAGGATAAGCACTCTGCTAAGAATTGGGGGAGAGAGAACATGATATATTGGAAGATAAATACAGTGGGGGTGGTAGTGGAGATAGGGAACGTATATCCCCAAAGACCATCTGCACTCTCAGTACCGAATTCTGATGTCCAAGAGGGAGGAAATTAACACTGTCAGAAATGTTTCAGTGTCTTAAGAACTTCAAAGATAAGACCATTCTGACACACAAAGATAATGAGTAAAATAGATTATTATAAATTGTAAATCATCCTACCAATAGAGGAAATTATCTTCTAACTTTTCAGTATGTTGCAAATCTTTAAAATTTGTGCAAGGAGCTACCTCTGCTTGTAATAGATTTGAAAGATCTTATTTCAAAATTACCTTAAAAGCATATTAAGTTTTTTACAAGTCAACGTAAAGCAGAAAAAAATATTTATATGATTGAGCAGATTTTGATAATCTTATCCGAGTGATTTGCAAGGAAAAAAAATAATCATTTTAAGTTACTTAATTAAACCAATCTGCAAGGAATATTCCCCAAATCCTAAAATATCTTTTAAATTCCCTTTATTTTCCTAAATAAATGGAATATGCAGCAGATCCCAGCATAGGTTTGGGAAATCCAATGTCAGGCAGTTTTTATGGCCTCCTTTTTTGGAGCTTGTACAAACTCTAGAACACATGTAGCCTAGAAAAATGGTAGTGAGTTCCTCTGATCCTGGTTCTGAAGAACAGCCTGGAAATCCTGTGATTGGTTCATGAGCCAAACAATAGGAATTTATTTCCCTTAAAAATGTCGAAAGATAATTTTTAAAGTTAGACATGAACAGTTAAAAGATAAAAACCACGTATCACCTCCATACATTCTAATGATACATTTCAATCTAAAAGCTTGTATAATTTATGATGCTGAAATCTAGAAGCATTCCTATGAAAAGCAGATAAAAGAATAGGCCCATTGCTGAGATTATTATTTAACATTTTCTGGAAAAAAGAAGAGCCATAAGAATTGAAAAAGTGAGAGAAGTCATTATTATTGTTGACCTCAAAAAACCAAGAGAATCAAGTGAAAAATTATTATAAACAATAAAATAATTATTTTAGGTGGTTGACTAATGTATTTTTTGTATTAACTTTTAAAGTTTGTGTAGGAGTCTCTTTGAACTGTACAAACTTTAAACAAATGAACATGGAAAAAATGAAAGTATAAGAATAATCTAAAATATTTTGTTTTAAGAAGAAAAGCAATCAGAGAGGACAAATTCCACCAGATATTAAAATCAATTGTAAATCTATAGTAATTAAAGCTGTCATATTAGTAGAGAAAGAAATGAATGAAACAATATAAAGTTCACATTAGACCTACCTCATACTGGGACTTAGCATGTGGCAAAGGGGAGGATTTTAAATGAAAGGAGAAAAAAAATCCCTGATTATTCATTAAATGAGAAACCATTTAGAGAAAAATAATATTGAAGCCTTACCTCACATCTTACACAAATCAAATTCCAGATTGGTCAAAAATTAAAACATAAAAACTAATGGACAAATAAACAAGTAAAACTCCTTAAACCATAAAACTGGAAAAAAATGAGAATATTTTTAATAGTCTTGAAGTAGGCCTTCATAAGCATGAGAAAACTAAGGAAAACAAAAGACTGATAAATTTGATTAAATCTACGTAAAAAACTTCTATATGACAAAAAAAGCCAAGAGACAAAATCCCAAATAAGAAAAATATTTATACCACATATGACAAAATATTAAATTTCCTCAATATAAAAAGAACTCCTTGGCTGGGTAATCCTAGCACTCTGGGAAGCTGAGGTGTGTGGATTGCTTGAGCTCAGGAGTTCGAAACCAGCCTGAGCAAGAGTGAGACCTCGTCTCTACCAAAAATAGTAACAAAAAATCAGCCGGGGTTGTGGTGTGTGCCTGTAGTCTCAGCTACTCAGGAGGCTGAGGCAGGAGGATCGTTTGAGCCCAGGAGTTGGAGGTTGCGGTGAGCTATGATGACGCCACTGCACTCTACCCAGGGAAACAGAACAAGACTCTGTCTCAACAAAAAAAAAAAAAAAAAAAAAGAGCTCCTGCAAATCAATAAGTTAAAGGTCATCATTAACCAGATAGTAAAATATAGATTCTTTCTAAACTTTCATTGTAACCTGTTTGAACAACATATTTATACTCCCTCTTGAAATTCAACTAGAAGAAAAGCAAAGAAATACGGGCAGAGAGAATGAGAGAAGAGACAATAAGGAGTAAGGTTTTAAAGAACTTGAGACTAGGAAAGCACAGGAATGATTACTTTCTCATCAGAGAAAAAGCAGTAGAAACCCTGGTGCCTGCTGAAGCAAGTCCTAATTGTTTCAATGAATACTCAAAAGGTTCTGGACCTAGAGGCACCTGGTTCCTAGAAAACAGGGAGGTGTAATGGATGGGGCTGGAAACAGAATTGATTGAAAGTTTGTATACAGGAAAGCTGGGCACTCTTGAATCCCTTCACTCGACCTGCTCCAACCCTGCAGGAGAGCAGAATGAAATATACCTGCACAGTTTATGGAGTAAAATCTATACTTGCTACAGAGGTCAGAACACAGAAACAGTAATGCACATTGTGGCTGGGTTTCCCTGTCAGACTACAAAAGCCTCTTTCAGTATTTCCTGCAGATGAGGTTTTACCAAGGGGCTTAAAAAACATATGCACTAACTCAGTATTTCTTAGGGCAAGGGAACCTGGATTCAGGTTGCTAGGTGCACACCTCCTCACTTCCACCCCAGAGCAACCCTATTTCCCATCTGCTAAGCAGCTCCTAGAAAGGGGCTCAGGTCGTGGTGAGGGGCAGGTACAAAGCTACCATGGGAACGGTGGCAGAGGACTCTCGTGAGGATGGGAGCCTGGGGATACTGGTAATTGAGGGGTTTGGTCAGCTGGGGTGGGTCAGGTAAACAGCAGGAAGGGAGTGAAGGTTTCCAGTAGCTGTGAGAAGTAAAGAGTATTCCCTATGCAACATCGGTCAGAAATAGGAGTTCATTTTTATGTAAGTAGAGTTTGTAACTCAGAGTCTGACTCTTTGCCTTTGACATCCCTTCTACTTTGTCTTAGACTTTTACAGTTTATTTACTGATCTTTAACTTTGTACATGATCAGAAAATCCACAATGCTCACATGCTATAGAAGAGCATCTTGGTCATTGTGGCACTGTATGTGGTAGCGGGAAGCTGGAGATCTAAGCGTTTGTCTCTGAGGAAAGGAGGAGCAAGTTCTGGTGGGCACATCACTGGGGACTGCTAAATGGCACATAGAAGCCATGGGTTCCACAGGAATTTCACTTAAACATTTCAAAACATGATTTTTGTTTTTGGTTTTCAAATGAGGACTTTGAATCAGATGATCTAAGTTTATTTCTTTGTCTGGAATTCTTAATTTAATAATTTCAAGATGATTAAATAAAAATAATGCTATGTGTTATTTATGCTGAAAAGACAAATCACAGTATTTTTGTTAGTGGATGCATCATCTTTAATCAAGGACACTACTAGAAAAATATTTGAAGTGCTGGTTTGATTGATAGTGAGCATGATTATTTCTGTTTATGGAGTATATAATTACAATGCTATCCTCAGGTTTAATTATTTCTTTTTGGAAAGATATGAATTGTTTTTGACATTTTACATAACTAATACATGTTACATATTCACTTAACAGCTAGATAACTACTCTGTGTGTCAATTTACCCATCTAAAAAATTGGGATAATAAAGTAGGTACCTCATAAGTTGTGAAGATTAAATGAATTAAGAGGCATTAAAGACATAGAACAATTTATGACTCAATAAAGGTTAGTTGTTATTAGTATTACAAATGAAAACCCTTATTTGCCTTTACTGTCACCATTTAGAATACTGGCTGTTGAATTGTATCTCATGGGGAGGCTTTTAAGAAGAGAAAAGGTCATGTGAATCTTCTTAAAGAATATATTTGAAGAGGTCATGACAGGATGCAGGGAGAACATTTAGTAAGCCACTGCTTGGTCCAGTTAGTTGTAGTGGTGTTGGAGAGTGGGGTAGGACTCCCAAATCATTTTATTAGTTGGTAACATTAAGGAGAACTTGCTGATTGATTGGCTGTGAGGGTAAAAGAAGATGACATTTGGTTTGGCTTTGTAGAAATACTACCGCCAGACTAAATAGGAAATTGAGGAAGAAACACATGACTGGAGGAGAAAAATAATGAATGTATGCAGATAGGAGATGTGTCAGCAGACATTATTGAGGAAGAAATAGAAATTTGGGTTGAAGTTTCAGGAAAGACCAGAATTAGAGGTTAAAAGTATGTGCTGAAATTCATAATCTTTCAAAGAATGGGATATAGAAATTTATAGTTAAATTAATAGGACTATCTTTTTAAACCTGGCCAGTGAGAAATGTTTCTTGTTAATAAATTAATAATGCTAAAAGAGAATTAAATTTTCCCAAAAAATGGACAGAGTGAATCATTCCTGCTAGGGGAATTTATAGGAAAAGTTAAACCACATACTAGACTGTTTCCATGGAAGTATGTCTAGAGAGAGATCAGAAATTGATGTGAAATGACAATTTGTAGTTATTCAGTTCCTTTCTCTCAAAATTCTTTCAGTTTAATCTAATTCTCTCCATAAGAGCTCCAGCTAAAATTCAAGGCAGGTGTGTACATATTAGCATGGCACCATCTCATTGTTTTCATCCACCACCACTTATAAACAATCACCTTCAGAGTGTCACGTGGGAACTGTTTGACTAGTTCAACACAATATACCAAACAGATCTGTGCCCTATTGCAAAATATGGAGCAAAGAGCCCAGTGCTGGATAGAGGTAGCTCTGCCACTTACTTACTGTCATACATTTAGAAATGTATGACATTTCTAAACCTGAAAAATAGAGATAATAAGACACATCATTATACGATTGTTAAAAGGATTAATGAGGTATCACTTAACTCCTGTGAGAATGGCTTGTATCAAAAAGTCCCAAAACAACAAATGTTGGCGTAGATATAGAGAGATAGAAATACTCATACGCTGCTGGTGGGACTGAAAACTAGTACAACCTCTATGGAAAGTAATATGGAGATACCTCAAAGAACTAAAAGTAGAACTACCATTTGATCCAGCAATCCCACTACTGGGCATCTACCCAAAGGAAGAAAAAACGTTCTATAATAAAGACATCTGCACTTGAATGTTTATAGCAGCATAATTCACAATTACAAAGACGTGGAAACAACCCAAGTGGCCATCAATACATGAGTGGATTAATAAAATGTGTTATATGTGTACCATGGAGTACTACTCAGCCACAAAAAACAATGGTGAACTAACACCTCTTGTATTATCCTGGATGGAGCTGGACCCCATCCTCCTAAGTGAAGTATCACAAGAATGGAAAAACAAGCACCGCGTATATTCACCATCAAATTTGTACTAATTGATCAACACTTATGTGCATATATGAAAGTAACATTCACTGGGTGTCAGGCAGGTGCAGGGGGGAGGAGGGGATGGATATATTCACACCTAATGGGTGCAGTGCACACTGTTTGGGGGAGGGGCATGCTTGTACCTCTGACTCAGGGGGTGCAAAGACAGTGTATGTAACCTAAATGTTTGTACCCCTGTAATATTCTGAAATTAAAAAAATAAGTTAAAAAAAGGATGAATAAATACTTTATAATTAAAAGAGACATTTATAATGAAGTTTGGAATGTACAGGTTCAAAAGACAGTTATTAGAGCCAGACAACTTAGGTACAAAATCCAGCTTGGCCACTTATAAGCTGTGTTAACTTGGGAAAGTAACAACTTCTCTTTGCCTTAGCTTCCCCATCTGCAGAATGAGAGTAATTGTTGTTTACAGCTTATAGAATTTTGAAGATTAGATGAGTTAACATATGTAAAGTGCTTTTAGTAGCATCTGTGCACACTAAGCATTGTCAGGATTAGTAATTTTCATTATTGTGTAAGGCTCTTACTTAGTGGCATTCCCACAGTAAGTGCTTAGAAAGTGCTAGGCATCATATTGTGCTACTGCTACTACTACGAATAACAATCTAGCTTCATTATTGAGGATGCCAATGTCAGTAATAAATGTCAAGAACAAAGGCAGGGACCATTAGATTCTAGAGTTTGCTGGCAATTGGAAATACATATTAGGATCAGAAAATGTCCCTGTGCTGCTTTTGTTCACCTCAGCAGAGCAGCTGGTGGGGATTCTAATGGGCCCTTGAGTAAGCAGGGGAAAGAATTCCACAGCTGCAAACATCAAGCATCTCCATTCAACCTGTGCTGTTTGTTAAGTGGAAATCACCTGTGGGCAATAAATATTTCATGATGGTTGAATCTTTTCCTGGAGTTTGTTTTGAACACCTCAGCACCGTTGGATAGTTTAGAACCAAATTTGAAGTTGTTATGACAGATGCTCAGATAGATTTTCTCAGGGATGACATTTATGCAAAAATCCTTAAAGACCACAAGAAATATGATTTTTTCAATAAATTTTAAATACATATTAATTAAACTATGAATTTATTTCATTGTGTGGGCAACAGCAGCATGTGTAGTATAGTTTATATAGTTATAGAATAGCATAGTATGTTTAGTTTTTTATATGAATATAGTATCTTTTTGACCTTCTGAAAATTTTAAGAAGATTTAAATGCTACATCTCAAAGCCAGTCTGATATACACATATACATATCCACACACAATTGCCTATTACAACTAATGCATTTATAGTGGATTAGTTAGACAGGAAATCTTCAGGAGCGCTGAATTGAGATTTAGGAAATTTGGACACCAATGGCAGCTTTGTTATTAAGTAGCAGTGCTATCTAAGGAAAATTATTTAAACTGAGACTTCAGTTTCCTAATGTTTAGAATAAAGGCTAGATATTCCTTAAGGTCAATTCTAGCTGTAGAATGTGAAAATATTAAACTTCCATTTGTAGATGGTTTTCAGAGCAATATTAAAATTCATCTCTATTATTCATGAAAGGCCAGCCATGGAAATTGAAAGTCATTTCTGGTCTATTAAAAGCTACTTGGCAGCAGATTTCTTATCAATTTAAAGGGTTAAACACATTTTGGTTATAGAATTATGAGTATGTATGTGTGGGAGGAAGGTGAGTAGAATTTGGATAGACCCAGACTTGTTAAAAATGATGAAAAGAATGAATGCACACACATGCAATCATTGATTCATATTCATGGCGAGTGTTAGAGCTAAAAGTAAAGTGTTTTGTGATTGCTAGGAAACAGCTAGAGATAGTGCTTAAAGCATCTTGTTTTGTTGGAGACTGTGAAGCCTTGTGCAATGGAATATCACAGACTGCAAAGAACCAGAAGACTGTCATTTTGCCCCAGTGCTTCTCCATCATTTGGAATAAAAAAGTTGGCTGCAAGTCAGATACATTCCATAATTGGCAATGTTCCTATGACTACTCACCCCAGGGTAATCAGATTCAGAACAGACCTACACCTAACTCTTGGCATGGTAAATATCTGATTAGCTGCTGGGATATCCAACAACTGATTTAAAAATGGAAATGTATTTTATTGTCTTTGTGGGTATGCGGCAGAATGAATACAGTAAATGGGTTCATTTAATATTATTTAGTCACATGTACTCTAGTAAGGGATTAAAGTGAAATTCTCACAATTCCTGGCCCCAAATCTGTCTTTATCTTGCCCCCTGGAGACTTTTATTTTTAATTGAACTGTTAATAAGCTAAGTGCTTAGATCTGTCAATTATAGATTGTTTAGCTATTCCCTACCTTGAGGTCCTTAACTTTCAGAAAAAAATAGCTTTCTATTTGTGGTATAGAACAATTCTGTGTGTTTTCTTTTATCACTGTCCATATTTTTAGGACCTCCCCTACTCTTTTCTATGAGCCATTTCTCCTTGTTGCATTTAGTGTAATTTTTTTTTTTACAAAAAAACTGCATAATTATGTCAGCATCAGTGAAACTAGGTAGTCAGAGTCAAGGTTTTAATCATAGAAATACATAAAATGTCAACTTGCCTCTTTTAAAAATAATTTCACAAAAATAATTCAGGATACTTACATCAACGATCAAGAAATCTAGCCAGCACCAGGCATTAGTGAAATATGTTTGAAATCCATAAGCTACCCATTTGAGAAGCATTTCCAGAATGAATATATAGGTGAAGACCTTGTCAGCATATTCTAGCATGGTTTTGATAGTCTTTCGCTGTTCAATATGTATATCTTCAAATGCCTGTGAATCAATAATATTTTATTTTACTTGAATTGCTTGCCGCCTCTAAATATTTGAAAAAACTTCTTAGTGTAATATTGAGTACAAAGCAATAATTTGATAAATATTGCTATTTTACACAAACAATGACCATCAGACAAAATTTAAAGACTAAAACTAGCTGTGAAAAATGTTGGCAGGAAAACATCAATGTCTTTATTGTTTTAGTATGTGCTTTCTTCCCTACTTCTTACCCGAAAGTCTCTATCTCAATTACTGCTACAAAGACGTGCTTTTAGTAAAGTAATACGAACTCAGAAAATAACTAGAAGTTGTTAATGAAGGATAGGGAACGATCAAGAAATCTAGCCGCACAGGCATATGAATATGTTGAATCCTAAGCCCTTGAAACTTTCAATGATATATGGAAACCTTGCAATACATTATTAACATTAAGAAAAAACACTTTAGATCATAATGTTAGTGATTTTAGCAAAAACTGATCCGGTGGTATGAACCATGAAGAAAACAAAACCACTTTTAGTCCATAAATGTTAATGTGATTATTAGCAAAAAACTGGATGGGGTTTGACAGGGAAGGTAACGTAGTTACAGAATGTCTCTGTAAATGGTTGTCTCAGTGAGGAAAACATCTGTTAGATAAACACCAGATGAGAAATTCCATCTGGCTGTTTCATGGTTCTGATTTGTTCTGGACTGAATTTTGCAGAGTTAAACCCCGGGTGCCAAGCTCTGCAAGGCACAAATATGCCTCCTCTTTTGATTCTTAAACTCAGTGTTATCCCTGGTATTTTTGGAGAATAAGCTATTCCACTAGAACCTGATTCTTGCCAAGATGCATTTCACTTACCAAAGCACCACTACTGAGAAGGATCATGAAGACAATGAAAGTCTCAAACCAGTTGTGCTCAACAATGCTGTAGCAGGTTTTCCGAAGATTCCACCAGACCTTTCCTTTGCCTTCTTCTGTACTTACTTGACAGAATGGAAACTTTTTAATACATCCTAAATGAAAACATCAAATATAATAAATTGGAAAAATATATTTTAACCTTAAATAGGAAAAAATGAACTTTCTTGCTCCCTCCCCATCCCAGTCCCAGTTCACCATTTTACAGGGTAACTGGCTGCTGCTTTCCCTAGCTATTATCTTCAGCTCCCTCCTACAGAATAACACATTCTCAGACGTACATACTCAGCAAGCTACTGAGAATTCAAGGAAGTACTTTTCCTAGATTTGCTTAAGTAAAAATAGTTTCATTCTTTAACACCAGACAGGATCTCGTTACCTCAAGGCCATTGATAGAAATAGGGTCCAGGTACATCTCTCAGGTTTGGGGCAAACTACATGTTTGTGTCCTTTATTCATATTTTGATGTGATCTTGGATTTTTACTCCCTCTCCATGCACAGAAAATCCTGCTGTCTCCCCAGGTATCAGCCACTGTCAATTTTCCCAAGCTGATTTATTTTCAGCCTCAGTGTTTTTCTTAGTCACACCTATGACTCATCTTGTCAGTCAGTGTCTCTTATTCCTTTGTCCTCCTAGCTTTCATATTATTTCTAACTTCCATCCACTCTTCTGCTCTAACTCTCTGAGCTACTACTCATTAGATTAAAATCACATTGAATTAGTAAGTATTTATTGATTTGTGTGCGAGAGACTGTGCTGGCCGCTGTGAGAACAACTATTGCTCTCCCTGCCCAGGCTCTACAACACAGCTACATCTCTAAACAGCTCTGGCCACAGAACAAATGAACCACATTTGAAACTGTAAGGGATGAATGTAATTACTGCAGCATCTATAAATCAAATTACACCACTGCCAGTGAGTTCTGAAGGGATTGCAATATCAATGACATGACATTCCAGAATGCCATTGATCTCACAGGGTCAGCTTCCTCACATTCTGGGGGATGAGAAAAAAAAAAGACATATCACATCATCTTAATTGTCCACTCATAGTCACTGCTATAGTATAATCCAGAAATATAGATATGTTAGCTTTTTAAAAGAAAAGAGGAAACTAAATATAAACACGCCTTCCCCATTTCTTTTAAATATTTTATTTAAATGAGGTATATTCAGTCTCTGTAAAGAACTGTGGGAGATTGCATTTAATCACCTTAGAACTTGTTTACCTTCAGTAAAACAAGCTTCCGGTTTAAGGTCTTCCTCAGGTTCAGTTTCAGCTTGTTCACCTTCTCGGGGTGGAGCAACGTCGACTGTGCTTCCTTCAGATGAGCTGGTTGCATTTAACTTCTGGAAACAAAATTCCATTTCAAAGATGTGATTTTTCTCCCCTTTTATTCAACTAATTGGGAAACACTCTGTCATAGTGTGAACAAATGATAAAAAATGATAGCATTTGACTCTATTAATGTTATTGATAGGTATGTACTAATAATTGGACATAAAGTCCTACTATTCATGTGGCTACTGACCTCATTCTGACAAAAAAGATTAGACAGCATTCAGTGAGGGTAATTTGGAAAGTATGGATTATACTGATTAACTTGTTTTATGATCTCTATTTTGTATATGAAAATAACCTTATGCATTTATACTCAGGCCAAACCAAGAGTAGTTTGATAAAAGTAGTATGCTGACATCTACTAACGATTATATTAATTAAAATGCATCTTATCAAATTGTAATTTCCACCTCTTCAGATGGAAACTTTCAGAAGGCAAAGCACATTACCAGTTGTTTCTAAGTTCTGTCCATGTTTCTGTAATTTTAGAAAGGAAGAGCGGCACATTAACATCAGTCACAGTCATTATATTTCAACTTTGAGCTATATTTTTCACTGGCTTACATAATTTTCTTCTTATTTTACTAGCAGAAAAATGATGGATCTCTTTTTTTTTTTTGAACTGCCTGAGTTCAATACTTGCCAAGGAATTTTAAATGAAATGGAAATTTCTTCTTAAATGGCATTGTCCATAATCTGTATAGACTTTCATTAGGAGCACATTCTGAATTCAACATGTGATCAGGCTGTGGATTTTTCCTTTAAATAAATCATTGTGACATGCCACATGCCTAGAAGAGCCACTTTAATGTTATAAGAATAAATATCTAATAAGTACTCTGAGATAACTTGGGAAGACATTAAGAATGTGCAATGTTTCATGAAAATTGATGCAAAGACATGACATATAGCACAACCTAGATAATGTAAAGCTTTTAGGATGAAAAAACAGTGCAAGGATATATTAATGGTCTCAAAGCCCCCATTGACTTTAGTAGCTAAGTGTTAGGATCACTCTGCCCTAGCCTTCTGAAAGAGTTAATGTGTTATTTTTAAAAGACCTAAATGACTCACTAAACTCTGGTCATATTGGGCAGATATAGCTCAAAATTCCTGATTTGTTGAAGTAATAATGCAAATACAATTTAATAATTCATAATGTGAACTAATTGAAGAGTAGTATCCAGATGATACTTTCTGTGGTGTTACTTTGAAGGTGACATTAACCATATCCAATTAAATATATTGTGAAAATTACTTTAAGTCAAAATGTAATTTTATAATATAGTACCTCCTAGTATGGGGTACGCTAAAGAGAGAAGCTAGGCCAGCATTTTTGGCTCATGGTTCTTAGGATCATCATAGTGCAAGAATTTTTACCATTAAGTTCCCCTACGTTTTGGAGAGGTGGGAAAGCCAAAACATTCTCTCCTCCTGGGATTTTCCTTCCCCTTACAGACAGGATATCTTTATTATTTTAAGGAAGACGTAGGAAAGCTACTTCTGGGTAGAATTGTAGCAGCTTCTGGTGTAACTGAGAAAATCCTGGGTAATTGTTTGGTCTCAGCAGCTAACTTTTCTCTTTCAGTTTCACTGGTGGTTTACGGGTTGGACACCATGACTTTTGACGAGTGACAGAAAGAACATCCACCGCACAAATAACACTAGTAAGAAACCAAATTATTTTGAGGTTAGAAAATCTTTATGTTTCTTCTTCTTCCTCTTGGCTAATCCAAGCTGAATAACTTCTTCTGAAATTGGTCATGGTTCACCTCCTCCATGAAGCCTTTCTTTCTTGCATGATTTCCCCATGCTAAATTTTATAGAACATCTGGTTCATTATACTTGTTTCCCATTACCAAGTACTACCATAGTACACGTATATATTTATGTGCATATACATATATACACACACATATACACACATATATACCAAGTACACACACACGCCCACACACATATACCAAAAGATCCAGTATATCACAAAGTATAGAACAGAAAATAAATATTTATGTTGAGTTCATGAAGAGTGAATAAATAAATGATTGAGTGTATTTTTATGTTACTCTTATAGATAGAATTTTAGTGTTTAAATAATTTCATCTCTATATTTTAATATATAACTGAATCCTAGCCCTGATAGAAGTCTATCTATTAATAATTGTATTAGAAAATGCATTTTCTTATTGAATAGAAATTAGTTAATTAATATTTTAATTTTAAAAACATGTATTTCCAAAGTGTCTCTCTAAAATATTAGCAAACATTGAATAAGGAAATACGAGTGAAGAACAGAATAAGTATATATGTCTACACACACATACACATATACTTTCCCATTTGAAGACTTTAGGAAATATACTCACCCTTCACTTCTCATTTTTACCACTGTTAATATAATTGTAATATGTTTAATTTTTCACATTATAATTATCTGCCATATATTCTGCAGATGTCTTATATTTAAATACAACAACCACTTAAAACAATCCTTCACAGCACAAATAATAATAGCCACTAACCTGAATGGCAATTGAATCACTTGTTTACCAAGCTAGGACTTCTGGATATATTTTTCTTATTGATACAGTCTTTAGATTATAAATATTTGTGAATGTGGTTAACAGTTTGTATATAAATAATCTCAATATTCTAATAGCTTTGGAGGTTATGCATTTATACATCTTAAAGTAGAGAGGTACAGTGTTCACTTAGTTCAGCTTTCTGTCCCTGGCATTGTGAGGCACACATGTCTTTTGAAAACAGATAAGGAAAAAAATCCTACCCTCTGTTCTCCCAGGATTAGAGCCCATTTTTACATGGAGAATGCTTTACTGTTGTCCAGTTTTTCTGATTATAAGGATAAGCTTTTTTAACTTAGGCTTTGGAAAACTTCTCAAGGAATGATCAGAGGGGGTCTTACAGGCAAAGTGTTTCAAGCCCAATGACCCTCGTGAACTAAAGCTTAGAAGATAGTAAGCTATTGTTCATTTTACTAAAAAGTGTTTTATGGGAGGCTTCTTTCCCTATGAAGGTTGACATACAGTCAGGCTTAGTCATGATTTAGAATCAGGCTTAGTCATGATTAATATTATTTGTCAGAAATGGTACTACATTATTTTTCAACTCCATAGGCCACATTTTTATCATAGGAAAGTACATATCTTTTATTCTATGAAGTTATGAAAATATTGTATCAACTATATAACACTTCTAAAGTTGTGAATTTACCTACATTTACAAATTAAAATGTGAATTGTGCTCTCATTAAATTACATCAACTTACCAATATGATATACTGCCTGATATGCTGTAGTCACTGGACACATAAAGAAGTTTACTGCTGCATTTTTAAATCACTAATTTACACCCTGGAAAACTATTTAAACATTTGAAATTTTATACATTCATATAATACATATCTATACTAATTCTATACATTTATGTAATCTAAATAATCTAAACATTTTTAAATTAAGTTCAACACTTTGGTATTCACATTCTAGTCAAGGGTAGTTTGTGATACATCTTATCATAGCCACACCAAAATGACTTCCAAATTTATTTAAAAGCATGTAACTGATTTAAAAGGAAGTAACCAATGATAAATATAAAGAATAACTTACTTTCTTTACATTGCCATAGCTGTGATACTACAATGATATAAAAAAAAAAGCAAAGAAACCTGAGACAAAATTTACCATATTAAGAAACTTGATGACTATACTAAATAATCAAAATTAATACTTGTTCTGAAGTAGTTAGAAAAATATAATTGGGAATATAGACATAACAATAGAAAGCTGCCATATAAAACCACATAGTACAAGTTCAAACTTGTTTCCTTGTACTATTTTCTCCCTACCCCTCTAATATTTTATGGCGCTTAGAAGTTAGATTCTTCCATCCCTTGTAGAAACTACTGGGTCTACAGAGGGATGATGGCTTATGCTCTACAAATGCACACTGGAAAGCAGGTTTAAAGATGCAACATTCTCCAGGCCTAATTCAGCCACAGAAAACATGCCTGGCTGTAGCAGAAGCCCGGCGCAATGCTGTGGAAGCCGCACGCTGTTCCAAGAACCATGTTCTCAAAGACATGGTACCTGAATATGAAGTTTTCAAGGAGGTTAACTACAAATACCACTCAGAGGAATGGGTTATCGCAACATAAGAAATGATAGAATTAGCACCCAAAAAGGCCATGAGACCATTTTCTCCCCTAATAACATGACCTTATATAGAAATTCCCCCATGTGATGAATATGGCTCTCGATTTTTATCCAATTAAATAATGAAATTTAACTTTCAGAGATAGAAGAGAATGTTAGCAACTGGCCTACTTCCACTGAAATGCGCTCACATTTCATTTACTTTCAATCAGCTATCAAATGTTTGACTCTCACAAACTGCTGTGTGACTCAAGAGGCAAAATAAAAGATTCAGCCATTACAGATTGCCTTTAAAATCTAGCCGTTTTTCTCAAAAATTCTGGATTTTGTCTTACTAGTAGAAGAGGGAAAGTCTTTTGGTGCCACATACTATCAGGGCCTTAGTCTGATCTTTTGGATATGCATATCCATATCTTGACTCATGACATTTCATTTGAAGAACAGGCAGCCACACAATGAGCCATTTGGCTGCTTGTCCAAGGCAGGAAGAGCAAGGCTAAAACCAATAGCTTTTTTTTTTCTGACCACTTATCAAATAGTTAAAAATATAAACCACCATCATCTAGTTTGCCTCGATATACGTTAAATGTAGAACACCCCTGATGCTCTTTTTATTTTAAGATAGCCTTAATATTAATAAGAACATTGTATGTGAAACTGTAAATCATTATGTTGTAGTTGAAGAGTAGGGTAAAAGGGCATCAGGAAAGCAAAAGAAAAAGGCCATTTATCTTGAGGAAGGGACACAAAAATTCCCATCTGAACTAGCCTTAATTGGATTTTATTTCAGCAGAAGTACACTAAAACACCAAGATAGTTCTCTATAGGTCAAGATGGGTTTAAACTGGCCATTCACACACTCGTCTGTGTCTCTAGAAGAGTTGCCTTGCATTCAGTTTCACAAAGAGCATTTGGAAGACACTGGCAGTGTAATGGAGAAATTGAAAGCTAGAGCCACTCTCTCATTGCTTTCCAGATTCTGAAAAAGGAGCACAGCACTTTTTCCAGAAAGGCACATGCTCAGAACCTTAGTCAAGCATCTGCTTTCAAAGTTTCCATAAAGATTGTGAAAAGGAGGCGGGAGTCCTGTTATAAACATGGTGTAAATAATAATTTGCTGGTATCATTTAATTCTATTCTGCTTGTGAAGAAAAAATAAATCAGATTTTCTTCAATGACTAATAATGTTGTTTTAGTCCTACAACTAAAGATGCCAGTGCTAAGTAAAAATTGCACAAATCACCAGGAACTATATATTTTTTCTATCTTTCATTAATAATTTAATTCCTGAATTTATTGCATTCTACAGATAATTCTCAATAATCTTTAAGGAAGAAGAGAGTATGTATAAATTAAACCTAGAGACCATCCCAAACTCTAATCAGATATTCTTTGTCACCAAAAGCCTCGAAAACTGCCCAATACTTATGAACTTTTCACTTTGGCTTCCTGATTTCCCTCCCAGAACCCGCACTCTGTCTGAGATTCCAGTAAGCAATGATATCAACAGGAGAAAGTTGAGTCAAGAAAACAAACTAAAAGCTTAATTAATCCACAAACCTACGATAATATGGAGAGATGCCCTTTACTCCTCATAAAACTATGATTAATAATTAATAACCCAAAATAGTAAACTTTCCAAGTCTCTTTTTTGCCTGCTCAGTTTTAGGTAGAATATTTAGAGAGAAATTAATGTATATCATGGAAATTTCGAATCAAAAATGGGTACACTAGACCAATTGCTTAATGATCAAGATGCTTTCTTTCAATTACTTTACAATGACGACTATGGTTTTGCAGACACGTGACTTAACTTTCCTAAGCTACATGAAAATCCAAGATATGTGGTGCCCAAATGCATACAGACTATGGCCCTTCATCTCCAAAAACTCATGATCACCCTATTCTTTTTTACAGAGCCTTTCCCCCAAAACATGAAAGCAAATATTTCCATCTGGAACACATGAATTGGATAGGTTGAAAATTATATTCACAGATCTGAATATAATAACCTGAAAATTGCAGTACATCAGAAAAAAAAGAACCCTGTGAGGCTCATTTTGGTAATACAATTTACTTATAAGGGCTGAATCAACAACAAAAGGTGTGGTCTTATTTTAATGACATAAAAGCAGAGAAATAAAAAATGCATGCTCTCTTAAGTCCTTGACTATATTGAACCTTAAACATTCCTACCATGTTTTAAAGTAGATATCATAAATCTTACAGAGCATGCAATTATTAATTTTAAAAGGCTGAAAGTCTGAACTAGAAAACTCATTAGCATAATTAAATGTGATGTTGGGACTGCCCGTCTCGCCTGACCATGCTGTGATGTGTCACACGATTCAGCAGAGAGCAGCTGGGCAAATCTAGCACTTCCTTGCCATGGCAGGGGAAGGAACATAGCTGAGTAGCATGCAGGCCAGTCAAAATTCATTTAGAAAGTGATTGTACATGTACAAGTTGCTTGGGTAACCTGGGTAAAAGTGGTGGCACAAGCCTCTGTCTGGTTAAAAAACACCAGAGTTGCATTCTTGATGGCTCCAGCTTGATTTTATCCCTGTGAGAAGTAAGAATGGTAAGCAGTGAAGGTCACAGTATGATATTGCTAGATTGTGTTTGGAATTCAACTTCAGATATGATTGTTAAAAGCATTTATTTTATATCCTTCACTTAGGAAGACAAACCAACAATCTTTTCAGAACTAAATTGTAAAAATCCATAGTTATAAAAGATTTCAAGAAGTCATGATTATGTGAACTTTAAAAATATAAAAACAAACAAAATTCTCCATTAGAGCTTGTCAAAAGATTAGTATAATTCCAAGTATTTCCAAAATAAAAATATCACTATTTTTAAATCCATGCCTTCAATTTGCTTCCATTTTTTCATGCAAAAGTTTATATTTGTTTCCACATTGGCCTGCTTATGTTAGTGATATCTGTATACACAGATACAATATACACACACATAATATATATTATATAATATATAAAATAATAGCAATTCATATTTTTATCTCTGAAATCTTCAAGGGATCATTTCTCTTTAGCTGCACTAGTCAGGTATACCTCTTATGAAAATAAATGGAAGGAATAAAGTAGCTACAGTTTTCAAATACCATCTAAATTAGTGATTAATTTTCTGCTTCCTTTAAAACAGAAATTTCATGCACTTTTTTTTTTAGTGAAAAACATATAATACTGGTGGGTTTAACTTACATGAGTGCTCACTTTATCAGCAAAGAGAAAGGATACTCTGTGTTCTCCAAAGCAGAGCTCAGTGTTCTTTTGCTACTTGTGATCAAGAAACTTGAACCAAAATGTCACTTTACGGAGATGTTATTTTTTAATGTGTGTGATAGCTATTAAAAAAGAATAGCCCAGCCAATATAAGTATGCACCTGAAATTTGACCAGTGTTCAATGCCAGCAGTTTTTGGAAATTTCCAATCAAAACTGCATTTTGCTAGAGTTTATCTAAATCTTCTCTATAATATGAGAACATGCTGATATCTGCTTTTATTTTAAAAAACTGTCTACTTTTTATCTCATGTGTGAGCATATATGAGAATTGCTCTATTTCATTTTTTTTGGTACTAATTTTACCAAATCATCCACAATTTATTGTTGAATTTAATATTACTGTGCAAGATAATTTGAAATTTTATTCTAGATTTATAAAATATATAATTTTATATTTAATTTGATGACTTTCCCACTAATCTATCTGCACATTTTAAACAATTTCATTACATTCTATACTTGGATTTCATGTATTCAAAATTATCTTGAAAGATGATAGAATGATTATTAAAAATCACCCAATAAGGAATTTTTGTTCAGGTAATAAAATGTTTTCCAGGACTTCATAATGAGGGAGAAATCGTATCTCATTATTTCGAATTTATGATGTTTAAGTCATTTAAAAGATATGACAATGAGGTAGTATGCTTCTAAGTAGTTATTTGAAATATCTGTGGACATTGTGAAGTTTTTGAAGTATTTTGGAAATGAACGGTTTGGCAGAAGGAAATTAAGATATTTACTTTCTATAGATCTGATGTGATACAACCTATGGTATTAATCTAGCAAAAGTTTTTTTAACCTTTTTGGCTTTTCTACCTCTTTCTGACCCCAAGCTATTTATGCTACTTTGTTCCTAGTCTTCCCTTATTTTCGCTTTATGATTACTTCTTTGGTGAGCTCCTCCATTTTCAGGGAATCAGATAATTACAAAATCTGCATTATCAAATCCATTTTTAAATCCTGACCTCTCACCCAGGTTCTGGTTCCCAGCACTGTTACTTCTATTTTGGTATATCTCAATTTAGCTCCTCTTCCCACATAAACCTGGTAACTTTTAAAAAAAAAAAAAAGCCTTTCAGACAGTGGCATTACCATTTTTCCAATTTCCCAGATTCTTTAACAGGCTTGTCAAATTCCCAGCTAGTCTTAGTTCCCATTACTTATTCCAATAGCCCAGAATTTCATCACCTGATTGCGATCAAATGGTATTATCGTATTTCCCAAGGTAATCTTTCTTATCTTTCACGCTAAAGTGTTTTACTCTTTGATATCAAATAGATGTTCATAAGACATCACTTTCCTATTGCCTTCCCCTGCTCTCAAACAAGCAATAGGCCCTTATTGACTATGCAGCCAATTCCAAACTCTTTGACTTAATTTAAAACTTTACAATCTGAAACTACCTTACACATTAAAACATATTTTCCACTATCTTCTCAACCAATACTTTAGTCATGCTGATTATTTCACTGCCTCCTGTTACTACTAAGCTCACTCTCAACTCTGGCTTTCCTTTAGTAGGTTTCAGTTTTTTGTTTTCTGTTCATCTATATATGACCCAAACTTTGAGGTCTATTTCAATTTTATCTCTTCCATTTAGCAACTGCTCTTGCTGTTCTCAACATGTATAATATGCAGTCCTACAGGATTTAATAGATCTTTAATGATTTCATGAATTAGTGTTAGCTTACTCAAAGATGTTAAGATTTCCCTGAAGGAGAATTATGTTATACAGCTCTCCTTTAGCTCTTTCTTACCCTAGTATCCAATAGAGTGCTGAATCCACAAAAAGTGCTCAATAAATGCTTGTTAATTAATTGGTGTTTCTTCTTAAATAAATCTATGTTGGGTGATGGAAAATAAAATTAGAGTTGGATTCTTAGTTTGCCAGAATGAGCAACATAAATTCGAATTGAACTCACTAAGCAGACTTTGAGTGGAATTCAGAGAAAGAATATTACTACCTCGTTTTTTGTGTATTTTTACCTTTTCCAAAATATTTTCCAATTTACTATTATATTATATCTCAGAAACTCTGAAATGCCTGAAAAAAATCAGGAAGCTATGAGTTATTGTCAGCTACTTATTATAAGGATTTCAGATCAAATTCTGTTGGTACACTTATTAAAAAAAGAAAGTTTCAAAATATGCTCACAAAATCAGCCATCATTGGTCTGATTCCCATGGTGTCAACATTATACCCATAAGCTAAAAACATATTTTCTGTAACTCCATCTGTGCTAGACTTACTTCCTGCTAGTGTATTAAAAGTTCATACATAAATAATAGTAAAACATTTTAATGCTGTTCTCCACAACACAGAATTGAAGAATTAATGCCATTAAGCTGTTATTAAGGAAACTTATGAATTCTAATCATATAGTAGGAATAATTTCCTATTTTCTTTCTTTTTTCTTCCTTTCTTTCTCTAGTTTACACAACTAATAATAACAATAAGAGCAAATTTTCCATCTACAGTTTAAGCATAACCCTCAAGTAGAGATTTTCTAAGTAGTTCTTAGTATTTTCAAGTTAATCTGGAAGACTTTATAGATTTGCTCATCCTTGACTGGGCAAAATATAATCAGCCCTACTTGTACTTTTCTAATATGTATAACACTTTCATAAATGAAACACTCTCTCATAGTGAATAAAACTTTCAGAGGTTAACAAAAACTACACAAAACTTTCACATTAAGAACATCATAGCAAAACCTAACATGTTGTAGAGAGTAAGGAGATGACACTTTCACAGTGATGAATAAAATATAGTTCATTGATTTTTTAAAAGAGCATAATATAGTTTAGTAGTTTAAAGTAGAATGTAATAAATACACCTTTTTTTTTTGAAGGCCACATTTCTTAACCAGACGTTTTCAAACTACCAAGAAAATGAATATATTAATTGTTCAGAATGATGATTTCCTGTGGAAAGTTGGAATTTCTATAAACAAATTTCCCAATAAAGAGTATCTTATGATTTTCCAACATCACTATATATATGACATTCAATATTACTTTTTAATAATGCATATAAACACAATAAAAATAGTAAATGACTATAGTGCATAGTTATTACAGGAAATACAACAAAAAACTTTAAAAGCATCCTTACCTCTTTGCTTTCTTCTAGTTCTGACTCACTGCTGAACTCTTCGGTATTTAAGTTTTCAAAGTCAGACTCTCCAACAGCAATTGGCACTGTTACAGTGAGGCTGGGGTTGTTTATGAATGACATGTAATCATTTTCATCGATTACATATTTTTCAACACTGCTTCCGGTACCTACACCACTGGTGGTTCCATTCCCATCTTTAAGATAATTAAGTTCTTTGCTTATTTCAATTCCAGTATTATTGGACATGCAGCTATCTATTTTGTTGGCTTCATGGATTTCTATAACTTTTGGCTTTCTAAAAAAGGCTTTTTGGAAACATTCCCGTATCTTATTTTTCACATAATCTATTCCCTTTTGCATTCTTCCTACTGCAATCTGGAGATTGTTCATTTCATTATCATCATCAGTAGCAGCAAGGTTGTCTGAGCTAAATGAACTCAACAATAAGGCCAGAAAGAGGTTCAGAACCTAAAAGAAAAATTTCTGTATTAATATTGAAATATGCATTAAAATAACAGCCTAAACAGGGAACTCATAGATCTTTGCTAAAATTGTTTCAAGAAATGCTTATTGAATGCTTACTATATTTCAGACAATATGTCTAAATCACACAAAGGACCTGATATCCTATTTAAGGACCTGATATCCTATTCCAAGGGCAAAATGTTCACAAAGCATCTGATTTCACTACTGAAGATTAAGGAAAGCAGAGCTTCTAAGATTTAAATTGTGTCTGCTCAGCCTGCTAGTAAAAAGACAAAACCCCACCTTAATGGTTTTTGCCAATGAGAAAAAAAGAGATACTTTCATCTTAATCATTTTACTTCATCTTGTCAGTTTGTCTAGGGAATTTCTAGCTCCATGTGTGTAAATAATGAATTCATTTATTTAATAGCCTGATGATATGTGTAAAAACAACATACTTAAAATACAAATTCCTTTGGTCCAATAGCCAGAAACTTTTATAATAGCAGAAGTTTCTAAATGCAAATTATATAAGGTTTAACATCAAATATACTTGGAAATTTATGTGTTCAAATAGCTCAACAGATGGAGAAAAATCTAAAATTATTCCAGGGTTTAGGCTAGACCCATATAATGTAAGTTGCTTTTCTCTTTCCTATATTTTGCAGAAAAATATGAGGAAATCTTAAATCTTAGAGTAGCATTGGGATACATGGAAAAATTACCCAATTAACTGATAAATTATGGTTAATGCATAAATAATTCATTATTTTTTATGTAAAAGGAAATTTATTTATAAGAATATTTTTAACTTGAAATGTAGTTACTGAGTTTCAGAATATGTTACATGGTAGGAAGACTCATGCAAAGCAAAGCCCCAGTTTGTTTCCTTATTTCTGTGTCACATTTTTTTCAGAATCTAAAGCTCCTTACTTACTATTCTGGAAAAAAAAATTACATGTTCATAGGTATTCCACTAACATTCTTTTGAGCAATTTCATTTGAAATATACCCCTGAATGATAAGGCCCAATATGATGACATAAAGAAATGCTTTGCCCACAAATGATTGAGAAATTGAAGCATTAAAACACAGAAATATACAAATTGTGCTTTTACATTAGTGCTTTTAAGGCCAGTTAAAAGTTAAGTCTTTTAAATATGGACAGTTTCCACAAATATGAATAATTTAAACTGTAATAATTTATTTTCCTTTAATAATCAAATTAAGGGTAGAAAATATTTAGTCTCCTTCCAAGTTACTTGGATAATGACAATGCATAGCTAAAATATAATGCTCTATTTCATTGAAATT
This sequence comes from Daubentonia madagascariensis, assembly GCA_023783475.1. Lineage (NCBI taxonomy): Eukaryota > Metazoa > Chordata > Mammalia > Primates > Daubentoniidae > Daubentonia > Daubentonia madagascariensis. The sequence goes on along the minus strand of JAKFHU010002088.1, from coordinate 41,733,664 downwards.
TGTCCTCAGAATTTGGTAGTATGCAAACTATGCATCTGAGTAAGCGAGCCAATATGAACTATGAACATGTAAAGAGCAATTTTGATATAGAATAGAGAGTTGTCTTTTTAGATTTAGTAGAGATCATTATTTTGTAAAAATAATATTAGGATAAAATTAGTCTTGGTGATAAAAATATATTTTCTTTGAAGAAGAAAAAAAGGAAAATCTAATATTTATGTCCACCAAGCATTTAGAGATACACCTCCTTTAATCCTCACATCAACCATATGATTTCAGTTTTGTTATTCATTCCAGTATCATAAGAGGGAATCTGAGCATCAGAGAAGTTAAGCAACTGGCTGATGCTAAGAGTGCTAGAAGGGGATTTGAGACTAGGCCATTTACTATAAAACCAGAGATACATTTTCTGCATCAGGCCACCTTCCTAGCTACTGCCTGATCTCATTCTAATTGATGAACGTTTGTAATACATACATACCACTAGGTTTCCAATGACCATGACCAACATGAAAACAATAAGGCACATGGCTTGACCAGCAACCTCCATACAGTCCCACATGGTCTCTATCCACTCTCCACACAGCACGCGGAACACAATCAGGAAGGAGTGAAAGAAGTCGTTCATGTGCCAGCGTGGAAGTTCACAGTCACTGGAGATCTTGCACACACATTCTTTGTAGCTCTTACCAAAGAGCTGCATGCCGACCACGGCAAAAATGAAGACGATGATGGCCAACACCAATGTGAGGTTTCCCAGAGCCCCCACTGAATTGCCAATGATCTTAATTAGCATATTTAGTGTGGGCCAGGATTTTGCCAACTTGAAAACTCGAAGCTGTAATCAAGTGGAAAGATACTCTTAGTAGTAATCACAATATATTTGAGAAATTAGACATTATTTTATTAGTGTGCCATATGGTAGAACCATACCTGAGCGATGTAAAAACTCAAAATATATACTAAACTAATTCAATTCCAAATACAGAAAAAGTAGTGTTAATAGTATTAGAATTGTAAATTAGATAATAACATTGTTTAAATGCAAAAATAAAAATGATAAAAATTTCAGAAATAATAAATAAAACATTTCTGTTTCACCAAAAGATATACCCATGAAAACAAATTAATATTTTGATTGGAGATATTTTTAAGTTTAGCAGACCAATGTCACCTTCAGATTCTATTTTAGAGAGTAAAAATAAATATTAAAAGTATCAGTTATATATTTTTAATGAACCATTATAAAATAAAAGTAAAATAACCTAATTTGATATAAAACATATAGAAAGGCTTCCCTTCAATTTGAAAAAATACACATTTTACTTAATTCCAATAAAAATTTTGCATATTTTTCAATAAATTTTTTTGCTATAATTCAAAAAAGTTTGTTACACAATTGTTTAGGATGTTAATAATGTCAAATAATTTCCCACATATTGCTTTGAAGTAGTCCCAACTAATATAAGTAGAGTTAATAAAAAGCTAAAATTAGCTGGGGACTAAAGTTTTTATTTGCATTTCTTAATAGATTGTAAGGCCAAAAAAAATTTCATAAATTTAAAATATAATTTTAGAAAGCACGTGTGTTTTTTAATGGGCCCTACATATCTAATCATGATGAAGCGTTTCAACTCTTTTATCATTCCTAGAAAATAGTTTACATTTAGCTCCAAAGAGAATGTTTATATATTTTCTTAGAGTATCACATATTGTAAATTTAAAATATCATTAAAATTAATAATTATATAAATACACATTTGTTCAATTTCAAAAGAAATGTTATGCCAATGAGAGACAGGACATAAACATAGCCAATGCAGATACCAGTCTGAATGATCGCAGTACGGACAATCCTTCCACATTTGACAGACCAAGCTCCATTAAACTGAGGCTGACAATAATTCCATCGAAGATATTCCAGCCCTCTTGGAAATAATAGTAGGGATCCATGGCAATGATCTTGAGAACCATTTCTGCTGTGAAGATTCCAGTGAAGACCTAAAGTAAAATAGAGATCAGTACAACTTTAAAAGCACTGAAAAACTTTGATGCTGCAAGAATTTATAAAGAAAACATTAAACAGTCGTGAATAAAAATATCAAAAATTTAAAGTGACAAAATGTGACAAATCAAGTTTAGCATTTTTCCCAGGCAAGAATTTTGTTAAGTAGGTTTGTCTTATTTAATGAATTTGCTGGATTTCCAGGAAAAACACTAATTTTAAAACATTTCTAAGCTAGGTGTGGTGGCTCACACCTGTAATCTTAGCACTCTGGGAGGCTGAGGCAGGAAGATCGCTTGCGGTCAAGAGTTCGAGACCACCATGAGCAAGAGCAAGATCCCACCTCTACCAAAAATAGAAAAAATTAGCTGGGCAAGGTGGTGTGCCTGTAGTACCAGCTACTCGGGAGGCTGAGGCAAGAGGATCGCCTAGAGCCCAGGAGTTTAAGGTTGCTGTGAGCTAGGCTGACGCCACCGCGCTCTAGCCCGGGGAACAGAGCGAGGCTCTGTCTTAAAAAAAAAACACAGAAAAACAAACAAAAAACCCCCATTTCATTGTCTACATTTTAAATCTGGTACTGAATAATAGCTACAAAATTATTGCCCGTTCTGGTACACTATTCCTCTACCATAATCACAGCCAAATTTATTTTTTGTATATTATTGCATCTAGGACAAATCCACATATTATTGAAAGTTATTAAAAATTACTTGAAATTTGGTAAAAGCCACATTTTGTTCTCGATTTTGTGTTTATTTTAAGGAACACCATCTTATTTCTATAATTTTATAAAAACAAGAGTAAGTTTGCCACAAATGGTTTATAATAATGATCTCTGGATGCATGCCTCAGAATTAAGGTTAATGGATTAATAGAGTAAGGAAGTGCAGACTTAATTGAAACCAGCAGGAGAACATTCTCAGTATGCATATAGCTGTAATTAAGATTAATAAATCACTTGAGTGGCTAGATGAATGTGTATTTGACAATAGAGAGAAAAACAATGAAACAAACACATTTGTTTTTTAACTCAAAATTGCACCCTAAGAGACACAAGGACACGAAGAGCAATGAAATTACTCTTGCAGAAAGTCTTTTGAAGCAATTATCTTAATACACTATAGGTAAAAGCTGCATTTTATGATTGTAAAGTCAAGGTTTTACCAAGATAAATCAGCCTTTACTTTGAAGGAATTCTGTCAAAATAACAGTATTAAAATTATTTGGTTTCCTAAAACATCATATTCACTAAAAGAAATCTTGAGCCACTCTTACAAATGTATAAATGCAAAAAACACCTCATTTTTCCAATCACAGAAAGATCTAAGGGAAATGCTCATCCGAAAAAATAGCTGAATTGCAGTTAGTCATCCATTCACTCACATAGAAGTAAAATGTATTTTAAGCAAGCCTAGTACATGAAAATCCACATATATGGTGAAATGCACATTGAAAAATAATTTTTTCATTTTATAGAATAACTCACCAAGGAATTTTTTTCAAATAGTTTCCCTAGTAAATATAAAATAAGTTCTAACTTATGAAAATTTTATTTCACATATAAAACTTTTACAAGCCACTGTTATTGGAAATAGGCACTCTGAAGATAGAAATATATTATTTAAAATGAGCTAGAAACCATCCAGGTTAGATCTACAAATGTCTCTTTCTACAGAAAATTATAAGGTGATCTTTTCAGCTCCTCTGAAACGAGCAAATCTCCTGCATTAAAAAATCTGTGCTCTAAACTTATACTCATCTAAAATGTAATCTCACCATGAAACTTTTCTTTAAAAATAACATCTTAATTACAATTTGCAATTCAAAATCACAGCTATATCTCATTAAATGTTTTCAGTTTAGGCCCTAAGAATCATTGGGATTATTTTTGGTACATTTTAGTCTAGTTTTAGCATTGTCAATTTAGTTAGAAATGTTTGTTATGATGAAGTTGTCTAACCTATTATGGTTGATGGACTATTTCTTGCTTATTGAATCTCTAAGATGGTTTTATAGTGGTTAAAATGGTTAAAAAACCCCAAAACCAAAAAATACTCCACAAAACACAGAGCATCTTAGAGAAACTCAATAGGGATTCAAGGTCTCTTGATACTCAAATTTGATCAATCCAATCAGAGCAGTGATGTAAGTTTTATGTCTTGCAGAAACAGGATACAAAAAGGGTCACATTGATCTAAGTCAAAACTGAAAATTTCCCAACTCTTTTATAGCCTTTTGTTATCAATTCAGCCAAAACCTCGATGTCCTCATCCATAAGGCAGTATGCAGTAATTTGAGGAGTGATAAACTAGTCAATAGAAATCCTAAATTTATCTTAATGAGCAAATTATAAACTCCCCACAAAATATGACATGCCATCATCTATGGTGTATAATATAGTCCAAAGTCAGCTAAATGCCTGTTATATAAAAAAATTCTCTCTTTCACTCTCTTTCACTCTCTCTGCATATATATTAAATATATATGTTATTTCCGTATGTATAAATATTTATTATAAAATTGTTATAGTATCAAATATGATATATGAGAAATTACTTTGTAAACTATGCAGTGCTTTATTGCTATAAGACATTATTGATTATAGTAAGGAGGTTTCAGCTGATAGAGACAGTCAGTTTACATATTCTTTTATTCTTGTGGTTAGAAATAGATAACTCAAGTCTGCTCCCTGTCATTTATGCTCTGTATTGTGATGAGCCTTGTTTCCCCAACACTAAATTGAATGTACCAATGGTCCTGGTTCCCTCACAATCAATCGACCAGGCATCAGTCTCTCATCCCACTTTCCTCTCTCATTATTTCAGTCACTACCCATAAAGTTGTAAAATTGTAGAACTGGGAGGGACATAAAAAGTCATATAGTCCAACACACTCATTATTGGACTATATGTGTGTCGAGAAAACAGACCCAAGTATCTAAGTGACTTTTTCAGGACTGCACAGATATTTAGCATGAACACCTAGACTAGGACCCAGATTTAACGCTTTAGTCTAGTGATTTTCCACTCAATCATCCTATAATCCAGCCTCTTATCCTGTGCTTCCATACTCAACTACTTCAACATTGGAATTCTATAAAACTTCAATTTCCTGCTTCACTCTGGCAAATTTCCAAAATTTTCCTTCACTTGTTCAACTTCCCTAACTGTCCAATATCCTGGGAAAAATACAAGAACTAGAGCAGAAATATTTTCCATCAATATTTCAAAGAAAGGTCCAAGAGGTTAATAGCATATATATGAGGAAGGAAACTGTTTATTGAGCACATGCTAGATGCCAGGCACAGTGCTAGATGTTTGCACATTACCTCATTTGACCTTCACAACAACTCTGGGAGATGGGTATTATTACACCCATTTCAATCATAAAAAAACAAAGACTTAGATTGTTTATCAGACTTGGCCAAAGGCCATAGGATTAATAAGCATTGGCAACTGAGGTCAAACCCAGTTTCACCTGACTCTAAAGCCTGTGCTTTTTCACAAAAACATGCTACCTGAAGCAGCCTTTTTGAGTAGGAAACAACCAGTGGGTTATTTATTGAGTGTCCACTATGTAAACACTGGGAGAGACAACAGAAAAATGGGACACAGCCTTTGCCATTGAGTCATTTATTTATAATGGATTTGAAAACCAAGAATCATACAACAACAACAACAAAAATGTTTAATATTCAACCATGTTTTGCTCACAAATGCATTAGGAGTTAAGAAAAGCATGTTCAACATGGGCTGAGTGTCATGTTAGAGGAAATAGGGCTGGCGTTGGACCTTGAAGAATATGAAAAATTGAGTGAAGTGAGTTGAGTGAGAATACTCTAAATGTGAATGTAGAAACAGTGAACAGAGAAATATTTTCCTACATGTAAACACATAAACATTTGTGTGGTATTTGTATGGTACAGTGACAAGGCTGTTCTGACAGGGCTGATGGTGGCCAATTAAGAAACAATGAACAATAAGATGGTATAGGAAAGATGGGATCAGATGAGGAGTCTTAAAAACCAGATAAAAGAGTGTTGAACCACAAATACAGACAATAAATATTTTAGCAATGTGAAGGCATACTGAATGAAGAATACTAGAAATATTTTAATAGTAGTTATAGGATTTAAAAATAGATATCTTGAGAGAAAAATAACGGGTCTTTGTATCAAGTTGTATATAAGAAATAAAGAAAATGTAAGGCAAAATGGCTGTGCTATTTCTATCTTTGAGGCTGGAAGGCCACTATTAGAGGTGATATAAGACTGAAGTTAGATTGATAGCACTTTCAATAAACTATGGGAAAGATGATCTTTCAGTTGTGTATATATTGTGTTTAAAATACTTCTTGAGCAATGATCTGTAACAGTTGGAAATACAGGACTAGAACAAGCTTATACCACTAGAGTGAATAATTCCTAGAGTTGTTGAGTATGTAAAAATATTGACTCAAAAACATGGTCTTACTAGGCTTAAGAAGAGAAGTCCAAAAAAGGAGGCAGATGGAATGACTAGAAAGATCAAGGAAACAATCAGGAAAAAAAATTAATATTATAGATGCCAAAGATGAAGAAAATCTCAAGAATATGGTGGGTGTTCTACTGAATCAAATAATGCAGAGAAGTTGAGGTTACTTATTAGGGTGCACATTTATGCAATTCTATTGGCAGTTGTTCCTCCACCTGCATGATTGCTCAGGACAGCCATGTTTTCACATGATCCCACCTGCCGCCAACACTGGTTAAATCAGAGGTGAGCATCTGACCCAAATTATGCCAAACTGAGTCCTGTCATGAGAGTCTTTGAACTGGAACTCAAAAAGAGATCCAGTCTTTTTCCAGTGCAGAGGTTGTAAGACGTAAAACAAGTGAGCTATGACTGGATGTTTCCTGACCTAAAGCCAAATGCTGCAGTGAACTTCTGAGTTATATCTAAGCCCTTGATTAAAGTTGTTCCTGAAGCACAGCTGTAATATTACCCTTTACATGGTTTGGTAGTCTACATTTTCTATCCATTGTATGAGTCAGTCTTCCTACTACCCCTTGCCCCAAGTTTGTTTGAGTTAGTAGAGAGAAAGGTCTTGGATTAGCAATCTATGCAAAACCCTTTTCTTACTTGTTCATATATTTCAATTTTTTCATATAGATTTAGGAGGAAATGTAAATCAGCACACACAGACACAGATGCATGCTTGAATAATTTGAACCAAAATTATGGCTAAATTACAAATGCATTTTTCTTCGCTTGTATGAATTATCACTGAAGCACTTTATTAAGTAATTCATTTATTAATTACTATGCCCTTTTTTAACAGAAATCAATCCTTGGGTTGTCTCTTCAACGGACATGATTTCTTTAGAAGCTGTGTGGGTTAAAACTACATGTTTGTGGAGCCAGGATTAGATCTCATGGTTTCCCTGGACCTACATTTTCAGCAAAAAGAACCGTAAAGATTTTGGGGAGTTTACAACAGTAAGACACCATGATCAATCAACACGGACATTGGCCTAAACAATCAGCATTCATACCAGCTGAATTTTAGACCATGTCTCTGAAATTCCCTGTAATATTCCTTTAGACATTTCTTCCTATGAAGAAAGATAATGTAATTTTGCGGTTCAAAACAGCAAAAATGGATTTTTTTTCCTTTGTTATATCTCTCCCACCCCGCCAAAGGAAATAAGTAAACTTCAAATTAACTTACCAGGTTTCCTACAGTCAACACACTACTGAATTGATCAGTCATGGGGTAGTGCTCCATGGCCATAAAAAGGGTATTTAAGACAATGCAAATAGTGATGGCAAGATCAACAAATGGATCCATAACAATTAAATTCACAAGATGTTTTACTTTTAACCATGCATCACAGCAGTCCCAGATCAAGAACACATTGGCAAATCTATACCAGCATGGTGGACATTTCTGTCTAGATTCTTCAAGTTCTGGGGGACAATAAAGAGGAATAGTAGTAAATAACAATAAAATAAGTTATTTTTGCTAGTAGATTACACATTCTTTGATAAAACTGATGCTTATACCTGCAAATAGACATTCATACTACTCAGCTTAACAAACTTGAGAAGAAAATTCCATTAAATATTTTCAGAAAATGCTCATTAAAAATGTCATGTAGATTGAATTGACTTCTTTTCTCTTTTAAATACAGAAAATAAACACTTTGAATTTAATATTTTGCTTCAAAATAACTAGGTTATGACTGATTAAATTGCTATATTCTCTTTCTCAAAACAGATGTTTAAAATAAGTTTTATAGGACTATTAAATTTATTAAATATTAGTAATCATTGTTTCTTCTGAAAATGCCTTTTAAGAACACTGTGATCCTTATTAATATGTGGGACCCATTCTCTCCTCTCATTCATCAACACTGATCTTGCATACAAGAATGTGATATGTCCTTCTTTTTAGTATAGATTCAGACCCAAATCTACTTCTGTGGTTCACTCATATCTTGTAGAATTGTAGCCTCATATATAAAAATATTACTAAAAATTTTAATGGGTGAAGCCTGTTATAAAATAATTATTATGTGACTGTTTGGATATCCAGGACACCAAGAAGACATGATACAAATGTAACTGATGAGTCTAAAAAACATATGTTAGAGTTGACATATAATTGACTTACAAAATTGCAATACAAATATAATATCTCACCCAACTTCAAGGAGTAGGGACTATTTAATGTATGAACAAGGAGGTAATAGTTGCTGCCCATTCCTGTGTGTCAAAATCAAGAGGTATTTGTGTCAGTGGGCCTTTGGAGCAATGTGATGGTTTCTGTGTAAGAACACGGAAGAGAGACCTTTTTAGGGTCCCTGTTGGAAGGGAGAACAGGTTTTGATTTGTCCAACTTATTCATAGCCATAGTCCTCTTCTACCCCCATCAACACTTCTATGCCTGGAGAACAGACTAAAGCCTGAGATATTTCCTTGTGCTTCTGTATACCAATACTTAAAAAGGAGGGAGTGTTTACCCTATTTGCACATGGGTAATGTAACATAATCCCCACTGATGAAATACCAAGTGGTGAAATATCACTCTGCAGACAAGGACCCAAGTCAAAAAGAAGTAAGGCCAATATTAGTTTTTGTAATCAGTGTGATAATAATATACTCTATATATCACATACTTAGGACTATTATACGGTTCTGATCTTAGGTAGTTCTGATCTTCAGTAATTCTATGAGAAGAAGGAATAGTTTCCACCAAGCACATAACCAATAGAAGGTTGGCTATGCTATGGCTTGCTTCTTACCCTCCATTGTGTTGGTCAGAATGCTGGCTATGCTCATGGCTCTTTGCCTTCCAGAGGAATCCTCCAGTATCTCCATTGAAATCTGGTAAGAACTTAGCCTTCTCTTTCTGACTTCCGTTTCAGTGGTGGTACCCTGCAAACCAAATACCGATAGCTCAAACCACCCTTTTCAATGAGTAACACAGCACCACATAGCATTTATTTGGCAAATCATGCTACATGCATTTATTCCAAGTAACAATTTCAAGTAATAATAAAATGTTGAATTATTGTTAAGTTATAAACTTAAACTTTTTTAAAAAGTTATCACAGGTGATACTCTTTAAGAAGAATTTACCAGTTGGCTGCAATTGTATAATGTAATTGTATTACAGAAATATTTTAGTTAACCTGTCAGAATTTTCAGGAAAATTTTTCATAAGCATGCTAAAATCATTTATTGTTTTGTTTCATTCAAATAAAAATTATTTTTTCAGTTTCTATCAATGACTAATAACCAGATCAATCATCCCCCCAAATAAATACTATGATTATATAGTCTCAAGGCTGAATTATTTTCTTTGAGGCTATATTGACAATATTGACATATATGGGCCAATTTTTTTTCCATGCACAAACACAGATGTACAATGAAATGTGTGTGCTTTCCTGAGATTTCTTCAATCATTTTTGTATGCCATCCTATAAGAAATTGACATATTTTATTTTAGAGTCATTTTAAAATAGCACTGCAATATTGACAGTTGTATGAAACTGCCCATTATCAACAAATTGGTTGTTATAATATTTAATTTTAAGAATATGAATTTTTCAGAATATTAATAAATAATTATACAATTCTGGGTGATTATACACCTATAATAAAGATTTAATTGTCAAAGTGCCCATTATTTTGTGTTGATAGGTCTACTGAATTTGCAGGTATGTGTTTCACACCAGACTCTAAAAATTGGGCTCTTTTAATGTAAAGCATTTGAAAGCTTATGGTCCCACACAATTCTCAATTGGTTCTCAAGATTCTATTGTTTTCCATTTGATTAATCATATATTATTTTTAAGGACTTTCATTTTGGGGAGGCAGGACGGTATATCAAGCTAAACTGCCCAGGCTTTCTTGCAAATTTGTGTATAATGTCAGTAGGAGCTAGGTCATCTATTATCACCTCTGGCTGAAGGTGTCCAGTAGGTGACGTTAGAGCTGAAGGTCCACCCACCAAGGAAACCACACCATTGCAATCCACAGTGCTGTGCATCTTCCCATTTGCTGGAAGCCCTGGCACCATCCTGGATGACATACTGGCCTGACTAACGTTACTGTTGCGTCGCTCTCCATGTCTGTGCGGCACAAACAGTGAGTCTCTCCTGCTTTCGCTGTCTTCAAATGTGCTGTGCTCATCATCAGCAAAGTCATTTTCAGATCCAACATCCTTTGCCCGACCTCTGAAGCTGAAAATGCTTGTTTTGCTATTGCGTCTTGGGGAAAACAGGGAGCCACGGATACTCAACAGAGACTGAGGAGAAAGCAAGGAAGAAAGGAATTGGGGGGTTGGGAACACAATTATTTAATGAAAGTCTTAATATTACAGAATCAATTTGCTTTTGGGTTAGAATAGTCTTGCTCTTAAACAAGGATAATCAAGTATATAGAGAACACATGTTTTTATATTTTTATTAAAGCAAATTTAAGTATAAAGAGTGTTTTTCTTACTAAGAATCCTGATTTGCAATTTACTAGGTACACGACCACTTCACTTAATCTTCACTTCCGTATTGTTAGGTAGATTGTGTTACCGTAATGCTATAGAGGAAGGACCAGATGCTGGAGGGGATAAATAATTCTTTTTGGTGTGAGTGGTGGTTAAACAGCTAGTAAGTAGATTCCACTTCTCAATCCTATGAGCCGAAGGGCATGCAACCTGGACAATAAGTTTTGGCTCAAGTGAGACTGTTGGCTCAAATTTAAAATATTACTTCTGGATAAGTATTTTTTAAAAACTATTATATTTCCATTCTCTTCTCTTGGATTCTGAAAGGAAATTAGTTTATTCTTTCTCTGGAACTGTTTGTCTCTATACACATGAGAATTAAAGTCACGAAACTTACCTGTGATGCTGTCTTCCCAATTTGCTAACAGTTTTTCAAATGGCAACTGTCTTATTTAAGCAACTATATGTCATAGCAAACACAACAGAGAAGATTCCTAAACTGCTACGTAAATTACTCTTCTGATTTAAAATTTAACACGAGACTTAAAAAGCATGACATATAACATGACTTTACCAAAGAAGATGATGTAAAAGAGAGCTTATTCTTCTAATTTCATTTTAATTATATTAAAAAGAACTAGATGATTTGAAATTTTTTATTACAGATATTCACAAATAAATCAAGTAAACTGTTTCCTAGTACCAGAAAATAAGGATTTAGCTTGAAGCTCCTTCTTTCATTTTCTGAATGGATTTTAAACTAGCAACACCAAATAATTCTGTGTTTTGCAGATGGTTTTTAGAAATATCTCTACTCAGTCTTCAGAGTGTTTGTTTTCTTCCCTCATCATTAATGACATTCCTCCTTGCTCCCTTCTCCTTGGTCTTATACTCCCTTTTCTACCTGTCTTCACAGCCAAGGTAATCTACATCCATCCATACACATATGTGTGTGTGTGTGTGTGTGTGTGTGTGTGTGTGTGTGTATACGCCAGCAGCAAACATTCCTGGACCTTCCCTTTCTTCTTCTAAGCTTTAGTGTAAAACCAAATAAAATAACCTTAGTGGGAAAAAACCCAGAAAAGGCAGGCTCTAGCAAATTTATTTTTGGTTCCTCTGCCTAATTAGGTCACGCTGATTTTCGTAGGCCCCATTTTTAGCTTTATTTTTATGGCTTTTCCCAGACTGTAAAGTACCAGAATAATCTTTGTTGCCCTCTGTCTCAGTGATATTCTGGCAAGATATTATTCATTAAGAAGTACACTGCTCCTTTGGATTTGGTTAGATGCTCCACAGGAACTACTGGCTGTCCAGCTTGTCCAACCTGAATCTGTTGTCTATGTGACAGTGAATTCTTGTAGCAAGTCTGTCTACTGAATGCCAGACAGTTGACTGATTTCTTAGCAAAGTGACCAAGAGATTAGACCATGTGAAGACATTAATTCACCCCTTCATTAATAAAGTATGCTTATGCTTTTAATTTCCTCAGACTCAATTAAATTATCAATATAATATTGGTTATATTCAGAACTATTAATAGTATTTTGCAGCTTTAGTATGTATGTGAATCACTTTGAGAGTTAAAAAATACATATTTTTAGGTCCCAGTTTTTTGGATTTGGGATTCAGTAAGTAAGGGATAGGGCACTGGAATCTGAATTTTCCACACACCTTCCAGGTGATTCTAATGTAGGTGAACCTCATCCTACAGTCAGAGAAATACTAACTTGGTCTTACACTAATCTGTAGGCTCATTCAATGTAATCACCTTAATATACCTATGTTCTGAAACTGTCTCTGGAAACTGAAAATCTGTCTACACAAATTGGTTGGGGGGCTTGTGGTATGTGTGAACATCCATAATGTATTTGGTAGATGCCTTTAATTTGCATGTTTTTATGCCAGGGTATTTTCAAAGGCATTCCAGATCTTTGAGTTTCTTTGAAACTTCTATTCACTCTCTGGAATGTATAGTAATGGGTGTGAGCACAGCTTTCAAGGCAACAGAGACCAAAAAAGAAGATAACAAAAATAGTATTCAGAGAAGATAAACCAAAAATAACTCAGTAGAAGATGCAGCGGAGAAGAGGGAATACCCACAGCTGTGGCAACACTTTCTCTAGGGAAAACCAGCTTTTATACTTTAAGGATTGAAAGGCATATTTCTTTGCCTCAGGCTTGCCAAAACATATATCCCAGGTATATTTTTTATCTTGTTCCAGGAAGATAAATATAGACTTTTTCTTAATTTTCAGTAACAAAAGGGAAAATAGAAGAAATTAGATCAGTAAGACACAATCTTGCATGTAGGGCTTGGACTAAAAGTGGGTTGGGAAAAGCCAAGATGGAAGAACATGCAGGGAATTTTAAGGGAATTTTGTGGTGGAAACATATAAAGTGAATATTTGTTGGAAATATCTAGCATTTTGAGTGTTCATTGTACACCTTTAAGTACTTCTTTATTTTGTACTATTAACTTGTATTATCTATGTAAAATAAAATAATGTAATAAATGTAAAAGAACATTTAAAATTTATGTTAGTAGAGGGCAGGGTACTCATAGTTTATGCTCTCTGCTTTGACATTTTCAGAAGATATATTTGTTTTGAACAGTATTCCCTGTCTATCTTATGCTTTCTGTCCTCACACCTTCACTGATTCTCTTTCCTACCACAGAGAGTCCTTTTCTCTTTACAAAACCAGAAATTGTAAGCTGCTTCTGGCATATTTCTGCTTGTGAGTTGCGTTAATGCTCTCTGCCTGTCTTTACTGAAATATGCAAATTTAATGCTCATAGGTTATTTCTTTTACCTTTGAAATTATCTATTTATCATCTATCTATCTACAAATGTAAAATGAACTACATGTAACATAGGTATGTACTGATTCTGTTTTTAGTATTAAAACTCTGGCCATCACCTAACCTCCCTCTGCTCTTGCCTCTCTGTTGTTCATTCGGCTCTAGCAACCCAGGCCTACTAGTTGCTCCTTGAGCATTCCAGCCATACTACCATGTCAGGCCCTTGTACTTTCTTTACCATCAGCCTGGAATGCTATTCCATAAGATAGTCCCTTCCCTTGCCTCCTCTAAATCTTTGCCAAAATGTCTCCTTCACAGTGAGACCTTCCTAAACCACCCTATTTAAAATTTTACCTTCAATTATGGCTCCTGTTCCCCTTTTCCTACTTTATTTTTTCCCCATAGCACTTATCGCCTTCTAACATAGTCTATAACTTATTTATATTGTTTATTGTCTGTCTTTTCCTTTAGAAAAAAAGTTCCATGAGGTCAGTGAATTGAATCTCTTTTGTTCATTGAGGTATTTTCAGCATCTAGAACTGTTCCTGCCATGTAGTAGGTGACTAATAAATATTTGTTGATTGAATGAACTAATCCATAAGTTTTCATTTGAGCACAATGATAAAATAATAAAGGAAATAATACTATTGTCAAACTCAAGTAACGATGTTCATGTAAATGTTGCTACTATACATATCCATTTGTGAGTAATTGAAACTATTCAAAGTTTTATTCCCCCATTTAGAATTCATTCATCCATTTTAACTTAGTAAGAGACTTATTCTTTGTTACATAGGTTTTCTATGTATTGCTTAGTTCCTCAAAACTCTATAAGATAGGCATTATTACCTTATTTTACAGAAACCTTACAAAGTACAAGTGACTCGACCAAGGTCACAGAACTAGTTTGGAATTGAGATACGTATGCAAACTTTTGTGACATCAATCATTATGCTATAGTGTCAAATATTCCTAATCCTAATAACTCCTAATAGTTTTAAGAATGACAAAATATAAAGGGTGACTGGTTAAGCCAAAAAAAAAAAAAGGTCTGAGAAACTGAGTTGCCCTCCAGATCTTCAAGTTAATCCCAAATGTGTTATACTGATATAATACCATATTTAATTTTTGTATTATGCAAGATAGTAGTAGTTGAATCTCTTGATGCTTATATTATAGATAGGAAAACGGTTTTTATCTTATAACTCTTTGTGTATTTACATCTATTTTGTGCTAATATGAGAATACTAGTTTTAAGTTATTAATATATTTTTCTTTAAAAATTTTTATTTACATATTAAAAATAATTATAAAACAATCACTGATAACATGCATACCCCCTTTCCTCCCAAGAGCTAAACACTATATTTAATTTTGTGTTTATCACTTCTACTTAAAAAAATTTTTTTTTCTTTATAAAAAGGATATCATACCTTTCAGTTGACATATAATTTTTTAAATTTAAATTAATCAATAGAGTATCTCTCAAAGCATTGTTTTTGAGGGTATAACTCTGCCTCAGATTAATATGATTAGAAGAGTTTGTAATTCATAGCATGTGAAATTTTAATGGAAGCAAATAGTGTTTAAAGCCTTACTTATGCTTACCACAAATTTCATAACTATTTTTTACATTATGCAAATGTAAGGACTATATTAACTTACTAACCCATAACACTTACTAAACAACAAAGAGTTGAAAATAATTTTTCCATTTTTATTTGAAAATATGCTGAAGAATTGGGTAGTTGGCATTAAATCAGAGCAAAAATACACCACTGTCAATGTTGTTCTCTTAAAGAGCATTTGGGTCATAATTTCATTCTAATGTATCATGGTATGACCCTATACTAGAATAACTGAGACTCACTACAGTACAATTCTTATATCAAAGAATAAAGGCAAAATCCAAAGAGACATTTCTTTTCAAAATTTATACATAGGTTATAGTCACAACCTCAGATGATAAAGGCAGAAACCTATACACAAAGAAGGTAAGTTTATCTGAGGTCTCAAAATGAAAAATACAAACAAGAGACTCCAAATCTGTCTCATTGAAAAATCTGATAGGTAGGTTGTACTGAAAAGAAAAAAAGAGGTTAAGAAACATGGTCTCAGGCCAGGCATGGTGGCTCACGCCTGTAATCCTAGCACTCTGTGAGGCCGAGACCACCCTGAACAAGAGGAGACCCCATCTCTAAAAAATAGAAAAATTAGCCAGGCATGGTGGTGCAGACCTGTAGTCTCAGCTACTCGGTAGGCTGAGTCAGGAGGATCACTTGAGCCCGGGAATTGGAGGTGGCAATGAGCTATGATGACACTACTGCACTCTACGCAGGGCGACAGAGTTAGACTCCGTCTCCAGAAAAAAAAAGAAAAAAGAAAAAAAGAAACATGGTCTCAAAATAGTGAAACATTTAAAGCTGAATACCTTAAATCAAAATTTATTAATAGTTTAATAAAAATCCCTTTTAAAGACAATTTATGATAAGAATGTAAATAACTATACTAAATGTTAGTTCCCTGTCCCTCACTGAAATCAGATATTACAAAAATGTACTAAAACAAAATACAGCAATTAAAAAGCAATAGCAATGACAAACAAACCAGAACACTTAGTAGAAAATCATACCTGATGAGGGGAGCAGAATTTCTTGTCACCACTCAGTCGGTTTCCATCCATGGAGAAAAGGAAGCTTTCTTCTTTTGACACTGTCTTCAGATTCAGATTTGGGAAACCTGCCTCCCTCTCCTTTGTTGTTTCCTTCTATATGCTCCCTCTGTCTTCTTTTCTTCCTTCGGTTCCTCCACTCCTTAGCACTTTTGGAGCTTAACTTTGATGCTTCTGAAGAACTTTCCAAGAGCTCTCCTAACCCACCCATTCCACTGAAATCTCTTGAAGCAGCTGATGCTGCTGCAACTGCCTGTTGTAAAACAAAGCCAGGTACTATTTAGAACATATAACTTTGAAAGCAGTTGACTATAGTACAAATGTTGCCATTTAAGACTATTAACTATAAGTGAAAATTATATCTTCTGGTCCTTTGATTTTGTCTTACCACAAGAGTTTACTTAATAATGACCTTTACATTTTATTTTATTTATTTTTATTTTTATTTTTTTGAGACAGAGTCTCACTCTGTCACCCAGGCTAGAGTGCCATGGCATCAGCCTAGCTCACAGCAACTTTAAACTCCTGGGCTCAAGCAATCCTCCTCCCTTAGCTTCCCGAGTAGCTGGGACGACAGGCACACACCACCATGCCTGGCTAATTTCTCTATTTTTAGTAGAGATCAGGTCTTGCTCTTGCTCAGGCTGTTCTCAAACTCCTGAGCTCAAGTGATCTTCCCGCCTCGGCCTCCCAGAGTGCTAGGATTACAGGCATGACCCACCATGCCTGGCCAACCCTTACATTTTAAATAGCATAAAGCAATATGCTAGCCTATGCCTTAAGGCAAGAAAGGTCTGGTTTTATATATCTCCTAGATTGCCTTTTTTTTTAAAAAAAAAAACAAAACTATGTTGAGATTAGCTTCTGTTCAGGGGACAATAGTTCTCTTAAAAGTATCTTCTATATTTTAAAAGCAAAACTTCTAGTGGTGGTTGCTTTATCTGATTACTATTCCAATTTCAACCATAGGATTTTTCCTTCTTGTGCAATTGTGAACAACTGAGTGGAATTTTTCCACTCTAAATCTGGGACAAAGGGCTTTTTCTTGTATTTTTTATGAACTCAAAACATTTAAAGTGTCTATTATTTTACCTCTAGATGGAAGTAGTGGGAATGTATTGGTTAGTTTATCCTTTTTCTTCATTTGAATTACACTTAGGACTATAGTTCACATCTCTGGGGTCATGTTATTCCCAGAGAAATTGTTATAAAGCACTTTTAGTTTTAAAATTTTTAATGTTTACAAACTATTTAATATTATTATAAATAACAAATGATTAAATTATCAATAAATAAATTCCTGAAATAATCATTCAAGGTGTCATGAGAACTTCTTCAGATTTCTTTATTCATATTTCAGAACTAAGTATTTTTAAGCATTTTGAGTTTCTGTACCTATGCATGAAACACAGCCAGCTCTGAGGTGTTTTGTACTTTCATCATATGAATAGTATTTTTAGACTGGAAATGATCTAACCATGACATAGAGAGGATATGAAACAACAATATGGTACATACCAAAGTTGAGTTTTCATTAGGTGTATTCCTGTTTTTAAATATAACCACAGAAGTGGAAATAATTAAATTATGAGAATACCAATTAAACTTTTTACATATGTCATTACCGAAAACAAACAATCCTAATTTATCTACCATTTTGTCTATCTTCCCCACCAACTGTAAGCTAGGTAAGAATCGTGTCATTATTTGTATGTGCGGTGCCTGGTATGCCACCTGACATAAAAAGGGCTCAGTAAATGACTAGCAAATAAAGATTTAAAAGGTATTTTACTTCAAAAAAAAATCCATCATGACCAAGTGGGCTTCATCCCAGAGATGCAGGGATGTTTCAACATACACAAATCTATAAATGTAACTCACCACTTAAATAGAAGTAAAAACAAAGACCATATGATCCTCTCAATAGATGCAGAAAAAGGATTTGACAAAATTCAGTACCCTTTTATGATAAGAATGCTTAACAAAATAGACATAGATGGGACTTACCTCAAAATGATAAAAGCCATATACGAAAAACCCACAGCCAACACCATACTGAACAGGGAAAAACTGAAAGCATTCCCACTTAGAACTGGAACCAGACAAGGTTGCCCACTATCACCACTTCTGTTCAACATAGTGCTGGAAGTCCTAGCCAGAGAATCAAACAAGAGAAGGAAATCAAGGGTATCCAAATGGGGGCAGAAGAGGTCAAACTATTGCTCTTTGCTGATGATATCTTCTATCTAGAAAATACCAAAGAGTCTACCAAGAGACTACTGGAATTGATAAATAAATTCAGCAAAGTCTCAGTTACAAAATCAATGTACACAAATCAGTAGCATTCATATACGCCAACAACAGTCAAGCTGAGAACTAAATCAAAGACTCAATACCTTTCACAATAGCAACAAAGAAAATAAAATACCTAGGAATATATTTAACTAAGGAGGTAAAAGACCTCTATAGGGAAAACTACAAGACACTGAGGAAGGAAATACCAGAGGATGTAAATAGATAGAAAAACATACCATGCTCATGGATCAGCAGAATCAACATTGTTAAAATGTCTATACCACCCAAAGTGATTTACAGATTCAATGCAATCCCTATTAAAATACCAATATCATTTTTTGCAGATGTAGAAAAAATAATTCTATGCCTTGTATGGAAGCAAGACCCCATATAGCCAAAGCAAGCTTAAGCAAAAAGAACAAATTGGGAGGCATCACTTTACCAGACTTCAAGCTATGCTACAGGCTATAGTAACCAAAAGAGCATGGTACTGGCCCAAGAACAGAGACATAGATCAATGGATCAGAACAGAGGACCAAGATATAAAACCATCTTCATATAGCCATTTTATCTTTGATAAAGCAGACAAAAATATACAATGGATAAAAGAATCCCTGTTCAATAAATGGTGCTGGAAAATTGGATAGCCACACATAGAAGACTGAAATAGGATCCATACCTCTCACCACTAACAAAAATCAACTCATGATGGATAACAGCCTTAAACCTAAGGCATGAAACCATAAGAATTCTAGAAGAAAATGTTGGAAAAACTCTTACAGACATCAGCCTAAGCAAAGAATTTATGAAGAAGATCTCAAAAGCAATCACAGCAACAACAAAAATAAATAAATGGGACCTGATCAAATTAAAAAGCTTCTGCACAGCCAAGAAAACAGTCATTAGAGTGAATAGACAATCTGCAGATTGGGAGAAAATATCTGCATGCTCTACATCCAATAAAGGACTGATAACTACAATCTATAAAGAACTCAAGCATATCAGCAAGAAAAAAATCAAACAACCCCATTAAAAAGTGGGCAAAAGACATGAACAGAAACTTTTCAAAAGAAGGTAGACAATGGCCAACAAACATATGAAAAAATGCTCAACATCTCTAATCATCGGGGAATTGCAAATCAAAACCACAATGAGATATGTAACCCCAGTGAGAATGGCTTTTATCAAAAAGTCTCAAAACAACAAATGTTGGCATGGATGCACAGAGATAGGAACACTCATACACTGCTGGTGGGAATTTAAACTAGTACAACCCCTATGGAAAGTAGTATGGAGATACCTCAAAGAACTAAAAGTAGAATTACCATTTGATCCAGCAATCCCACTCCTGAGTATTTAACCAAGGGAAAAAAAGACATTCAATAAAAAAGACACCTGCACTCGAATGTTTACAGCAGCACAATTCACAATTGTAAAGATGTGGAAACAACTCAAGTGCCCATCAATTCATGAGTGGATTAATAAAATGTGGTATATGTATACTATGGAGTACTACTTAGCCATAAAAAATGGTAAACTAATACCTCTTTTATTAACCTGGATGGAACTGGAGACCATTCTTCTAATAAAGTATCACAAGAATGGAATAACAAACACCACATGTACTCACCATTAAATTGGAACTAATCGATCAACACTTATGTACATATATGGAAATAACATTCATTGGAAATCAAGTGGGAGGGAGGTAGAGGAGGGAATGGGTAAATTCACACCTAACGGGTACAATGCACATTATCTGGGGGATGGGCACACTTATAACTTTGACTCAAATGGTACAAAAGCAATTTATGTAACCAAAACATTTGTACCCCTGTAATATTCTGAAATAAAATTTTAAAAAGACAAAAAAAAAAAAAGAAAAGATATTTTACTATCCATTGTCTCAGACACTGGGGTAGAGAGAGGAGGAGAGCAAGACATGCTTAGATCTCATAAAAGAGTATGTGTCAAAATGATCTATATAACAGCAATATATTTTAAGAAGGAATAAAAATAAAACCCATTTATAATGCTTTGACAACACTTTGTACCTTATGTTTCTTCCTTTTTGAGAAGTAAACCCTCCTTAGTAGCTTCCATTTTTGAACCTATTAACTAAAAATTTTTTAAAAGGTTTTAAAACTAAAGGTACTATGCTACAAATTCTCTAGGATTAAAATGACCTTAAGGAGTGAACCATAGTACTAAATATAGTACTAAATTTATGTGTTGAACTATGCAACACATAAAATGTGACACAGATATTTGTTGATATTGAGCACCATATTCATTATGGGAACTCAAATCTAAGAATTGATATAAGATAACACCCAGCATTTCTATGAAACACTAATCAGAATTTGGATATTTTAAAAATTTCATATAGTCATATAGCCAGATTTTTATTGAATTATTGATCATTAGTATCACTTCTAATATAATCCATGATGAGAGATGAAAAATATTAAGGACTCTTTATAAGTATGACTATATATGTAAAATAAAGTGAATAAATGAAGCACTTACATGTAGCAAGTCAAATATAGTTACACAGCGTTTGGTACATAGGAGGCACATAACATATATCATTTGTTGAAAGAGAGAATATACATATACCCTTTTTTATCCAAATAAAGTCCTTAATTCTCCTTTCAATTTTGTATGGATACAAATACACAACACAGTGTTAATTTTTTATTGACTTGTTTGTCACTAGAAACAAACGAAGTGGTGGCGATATTCCCTTACCATAATCCTGAGACTTATGTTCATTTAAATCACTTCCGAACTTTGTTTTGCATAAGACGTGATTTCCCTATCTATTCTGAGTAACAGTTTGAATAACTCAAAACCAAAACAGTTTTCTCAGGCAACAAAGGTAACCTCCGACACAACACATTTTCTGTGTCACTCATCAACTCAAATCTGTCACTTGTTCCACTTCCAGTGATTTGCCAATTCCCTCAAAGGCAGATGTTTCCTGCCATCTCTCATGTTTATGTACCTGTTTATACCCAACTCTGTGACACTGCCAATGTCCTGCTTACTTAGAATAATAGTGCTACTTTCACAGCCAACTTGCTGAATTCTTCTTGTACAAATAACAAATTTGTGCTTAATATTTACATAAAGAATAACATTTTCTTATAACATTTCTGTATAATTCAAAATAGGCTGTATAACTCACCGTATCTGTATGTCCTTAAAAATATAACCACATGACTAATCATTCATTTTCCACTTAAATTCAAGTTAAAATCCCATTCAAAGCTACAAGACATTAACTATACCTGTTTCAAGTCTACCTCTAATATATTAGATCCCTTAAATGCCACTATTTCTAATTTTGTCCTACTGTTTATTTCTAAACTTTTTTCTATAAGACCAAAATAGACTGCTATGGAATATGCTAAGCTAAGCACTGGCATTTAAAGATCACAAATTAAATGCCAAACACAATTAAGATGATGTAGGACAAAACACTTATTTCTTTGTAGTGTTTGTCTTTCTCCAAGTCATTTTTTCACGTCTAAACAATGACTAGCACTGGGAGGCCCCATACAGACATTAAACAAAAATGGAAGTGATGCTAGGCTTCATGAAGTCATTGGCTACACAGTAACTTGTGAAGAGTCATAGGTGGTCAGTGAGACTTAAGCTATACTGCAGCATGAATGATCTCATAGATGCACTAACACTCTCTCTCTCTCTGCCTCTGACTCTTTTGTCTGCTTCAACATTGACTATTTACCAGTCATCATTACCTGTTTTGTCAATAAGAAACTAAAATGGATTTAGCACTGTGCTATTTCAATCAGCATTAAAGCACTTTACCTTGGATCAATTTAAATTTTGTATGTATAAAGCTAAAGCTGAGTCCAATCATGATGATCTGGTCACTGGACTCCAATAACTGACTATTAAGTAACAGAATGGATGTTTTATAGCTGACTTAATCATGATATAGATAATTAGGGTCTTTAAACATTTATTAGACGTAGTGAACTTTTACTTCTAAATTCAAAAAGTCTATACTCTTTTAATTGATGCTGTATTTTACCCTAAAGTGGCTACATTTCACAATAAACTTATTCCTGTACTGTGTTATCTGTGTAGGATTTTCAAGCACAATACTTTGTCTGCTTTAATAAATGATAATAGAATAACCCAGTGCTTTAAAATACAATTATATGTAATTTATAAATATTATTTCTTATAATATTTATTTAAAACTTTGAATTAAAAAATATTTTTGCCCTGTAAATAGCTATTTTATTTCATTATTTTACAAATGTGTTTTATTTATAGTGATATGAAATAAAAATCCTAAATAATTGAAATATAGTAGACCTTTCTGGCAAGCATGAGGGATATTTTATAAGATTTTTAAAGTATCACTAGATTTATTTATAGTTTCCCTTATAAATTCAATAAAATATAACCATGTTACTATTCTGTACCCAGTGGTAAGATGAAAATAGCAAAGCCAGAATGTTCAGCAAATGCTAAGTCCATTGTTGAGCTCAATAATTAGCTAAGCAACTCATAGCTATATCCCTGTTTCACAAAAAAATGCCTCAAAGGACCTAATGCTATATGTTGTGCATCTTAAAAGTAACTCAGAATTGTTAAAAACTTAAATTTGAACCTACAAATTCCAAGTATATACTATCATTCAAAAAATAGTTCAAGTATCTGGAACCATTCATCTGAAAAAAAATTGCAAAAAAATATGTAAAAAAATTATTTGGACTTTTGCATCTGGCCAAGATAGAGTAACAAGGACCAGATTTGCTCTCTCTCCTGAAACAACCAATAAAACAGACAAAATACATGTAACAATGGTTCTGAAGAAACCAAACATCTGTTCAGGATGTTATGAGATATTGGGAAACGGGAAAGAAAGAAAGCAAGCTCCATGATCTTCTTAGCTTACGGCCTTGAATCTCTAGACTCTAATGTAGAGAGGGAGTATCTCTGTAGACATATAATCTACAGACAGGAGGAGATGAAGCTAAGAGTCCAGGGAAACCAAGGTGGCTATAGTTCACAGGACAGGATACCACAGAGGAGAGAGCTGAACAGAGAGAAAACTCTGGAGATCTTCTGAGGTCCCCCTTGAGTACTGAGAAGAATGTTCATCAATACATGTATGTTCAGAAAATACCTGAGGCCAAAGATTAGAGGGAACACCACCCAGCATGCATACTGTGCTAAAATATTGCCTGTTCCTTCCAGCTACACTTGGAAAGGACTTCATATTAAGTGGGAATTGGGTAGGGTATTCAGAAGGGTCTTCACTCAGTATTGGGAGATAATTAGCCTTAGACAAAATGCTGCTCTGGTCCTAACTAACAAATCTTTAAAAGTTTGAAGATGTAAAATAATCAGACCATTTATAAATGACATAACTGTGTCCCAAAACAAAGATCAAGACTTTTTATAGGAATGCAAAAATGTCCAGCACCCAAAAAAATAAAATTGACAGTGTCTGGAATTCAATTGAAGATTGCCAGGAATATAAAAAGGCAGGAATATATGCCCTATAATAAAGAGAAAAATTAATCAAAACTGACCAAGAACTGAAACAGATGTTAGAATTAGCAGATAAGAAATTTAAACAGTTGTTATAACTGTATAGTGTATGTTCAAAATGTTAATTAGAGACCTGGGAAATATATAAAAAAAGAGGCAGATCACGCTTTTAGAGATGAAAACTACAATGTCTGAGATGAAAAATATACTAGATGGGATTAATGGCAGTTTATAGATGTTGCAGAAGAAAAGATGATAAACTTGAGTAGCAATAGAAACCATCCAAACTGAAATTGACAAACTGATTCTAAAAGTCATATGGAACTACAAAAGACCTAGAATAGCCAAAACAGCTTTGGGGAAAAAAAGCTGGATGGCTGCGTTATCGAATTTCAAGACTTGTAAAACTACACTAATTAAGGGAGTGTGGTATTGGTGTAAAGAAAGACAAATAAATCAACTGAACAGAATAGAGCCCAGAAACGGATACCCACATTCAGACAACTGATTGTTGACAAAGGTTTAAAGGAAATTTAGTGGAGAAAAGCTATTTTGTTTAACAAACAGTGCTGGAATAATTAGATACCCATATAAAAAAAAAGTGAATCTCAACACATAACTTGTATCTTACACAAAAATTAACTTAAAATCAGTCATTGACCTGAATGTAAAACCTGAAACTGTATAACTTTAGAAGAAAATATGCGAGAAAATCTTTGTGGTGTTGGTTTTGCAAAAATTTTTCAGATGTAACACCAAAAGCATGATTTAAAAAAAAAAAGCCAAAAAACAATAAACTTGATAAACTGTATTTCATCAAAATTTAAAAAAACTTTTGCTCTTAAAACCTACTGTTAGGAGAATGAAAAGATAAGCCTCAGACTGGGAGAGGATATTTTTAGAGCATATATATGATAAAGAATTCATATTCTGAATATAAAAAGAACACTCAAATCTTAAGAATAAGGAAAAAAAAGCCTAAAAAAAATGGGCAAAAGATTTGAACAGCCACGTCATAAAAGAAGCTATTCAGATGGAAATAAGAGCAGGAAGAGATGCTCAACATCATTAGTAATTAGGAAAATGAAAATTAAATCACCAATGAGATACTTACTAGAATGACTAAAATTAAGATGACTGACCACACCAAATATTGGCAAATGTAGAGGAATTAAACCAATATGCATCAGATTTTACTATGTCTCCCCAAGATCTTCACCTTTCAATATATGGAGTTTTTTCCCTTTTAATACAATACTGTGCTTCTCTCTCAATACATGAATGCCCCATTCACTACACCCCTAACCCAAACAGTTTTTAATATTAATAAAAATCTATAGTTGGTATCTAACTTCAGATGCCTTCCTGATATCCTGATATGGGCTGTAGTAACACCCTTTTGTGCTACAGAAATCCTAAAGAATGGTTAACCACAGGTATGCATAAAGTTTTCTTGTTAACATTTGAGATCAATTAACTTCAGAATGAAATCTCAAATGTCATAATTAGGGGTGAAACACCAATAGTTGGAAATATCAGTTATATTTCCTTTCTAAATTAAACTTAAAATTAAGTCCCCCCCTTAGGTTCCATAAGACAATTGCATAGTAAAGCTTATTCCTAATGTATTCTCTACCCACCAGCTGATTTCTTTATGTTAATGTCTGAAAAGTTCCTTTGACTCCAATTTCAGAAACAATTTTAGGTTTGAATAGCTTTCTCTTTTCTAATGACAATGCTTGTAGATAAAATGAAAAGCCAATTCCAATTTGATCTCTATAGTACAACAATATTCCTACATAGAAACTAAAAATAATAATAAACCTTTGTTATTATCACTCAGTACCTGAGCTTCTTCCTGTTGCTTTTTGAGCTGTTCCAGCATCTGCTGAAATTCGGCCTCTTTCTGTTCTGCCTCTTCCAAGGTGGCCTGGTTCTGTTCCTCATAGGCCATGGCCACTACAGCCAGGATCAAATTCACCAAATAAAAAGAACCCAAGAAAATAACCAGGACAAAAAATATCATGTATGTTTTTCCAGCAGCACGTAACGTCTAGGGGGAAAAAGGGATAGTTCCGTGAGTATTTTAGTATGATGTACCCAAATAAAGATCTGATTACCACAGTTAGGAAACTGATGCTTTTCAGTATCCAGTTTATTTTGATCAAGATATTTTTGGTGTTAAAATGCTCAACATACAAAAATTATAATCAAATTATCTACAGTTTGACTGTAGTCTCATTTGATATAAAAATATTTCAAATGTTTATACTGGATATATATTTGAACCTCACTAAAATGCTTTCATTGGGGTTCATAATGCAAGGCAATATTACAAGTGAGAGAACTATATCATTCATTGCTGCCAATGGAGTTCCACTTACATTGTGGCCCACTCTCCAGCCCATCTAGAGATGTCTTTCTTTCCTCCTCTTCTGGACTCAGTTAGCTATAACTTTAATTTGAAATTTTTATATAATTTATTTTAAAAATCTTTTAACATGTTGTTTTTATCTCCAGAACTGGATTATAAACTCCTCAAAGTTGTGAAAGTTCTTGCATCCCCCACATCCCCTAGCAGAATGCCTTTCATATAAGAAGCTCTCTCTCAATGATCAATTAGGATTCTAGGCAAAGACCCTCTGGATTCCAGAGTGTTACAAGCAAGTATCCATACTTGTCATTTCATATACGATCATAAAAATAAATCCTATGCATGTTAATTTGGACCTCACCAACTGGTAAAGATTCTCCCAGTAGTCTTGAGTCATGAGTCGAAATAGAGACAAGAAAGCCCAGCTAAAGGTGTCAAAGCTTGTGTAGCCATAGTTGGGGTTTCGACCAGTCTTCACACAGATGTATCCTTCTGGACACTGGCTATAAGAGAGAGAAATGGAGGTAGGGTCAGCACAGAAACTATAGCAATTTCAATTGACTTGATTTATAGGAATTTTCAAAACCCAGAGTTGCTATCTGTGATGAATTATCTTCTTTCATTTTCAGAATATTTTAGGTTATTGTTCACAGTGAAATTTATCACATTAAATTTATTAGGAAAACCAATAGAAAATTTAGGTGCAAAGGAGTCAGATTAACAGACATGTAGAATGACAGAGTTAGTATCACATACTTTGGGCTCTGGCACTATCATTATTCTACTCTTTACAAAATGGCAAGAATCAATGATTAAAAATAAAAAGCCAGAAAACAGCCAAAGGGTAGGGACCACTTAATGAGCTATTTTATTAGCCAGTCCTGTAGAATTTTCTAAAATAAAATTTATATTTTAGAGCAACTTTAGATTTACAGAAAAATCGTGACGGTAATACAGACTTCCCATATCCCATGCCCAGTTTCCAATATTGATACATTATTATTAACTGAAGTCCATACTTTATTCAGACTTCCTTATTTTTTTTTTCCTAACATTCTTTTTCTGTTCCAGGATCCCATACAGGATACACATTACATTTAGGAGTTATGTCTCTTCAGGTTTCTCTTGTTTGTGAAAGTTTCTCAGTCTTTCCTTGTTTTTGGTGATCTCAACAGTTTTGAGGAGTACTAGTCAGGTATTTTGTAGCATGCCCTTCAAGTGGAATTTGTCTAATGTTTTTCTCATGATTATATTGGGTTTAGGAATTTGGGGGTGGAAGACTACAGAGGTAAAGTATCATTATGATCACATCATGCCAAGGGTATATACTTACCACTATGAGTTATCACTATTGATGTTAACTTTCATCACTTGACTTGAGGTAGTGTTTGTTAGACTTCTCCACTATAAATTTATACTTTTTTCTTCTTTTTCTATATTATACTCTTTGGAATAAAGTCACTATGTACAGCCCCCATTTAAGGAAGAGGTAGTTATGATCTCCTTAAGGGCAAAGTATGTACAAAAATTATTTGAAATTCTTCTGCATGGGATATTTTCCCATTATCCCTATTTTGTTTATTTATTCAATCATTTATTTATATCAGCATGTAGTCATGGTTATTCATTTTATACTTTGAATTATAATCCAATGACATTTTATTTATTTTCTTTCTCAAATTGTTGCATCTTTGACCATTGGAAGCTTTTCTCTTTTTTTTTTTTTGAGACAGAGTCTTGCTCTGTTGCTGGGGTAGAGTGCTGTGGTGTCACCATAGCTCACAGCAACCTCAAACTCCTGGGCTCAAGCAATACTCCTGCCTCAGCCTCCCAAGTAGCTGGGACTACAGGTGCGCACCACCACGCCTGGCTACTTTTTCTATTTTTAGTAGAGACGGGGTCTTGCTCTTCCTCAGGCTGGTCCTTAGACTTACTTAGACTCCTGACCTAAAGTGATCCTCCCACCTCGGCCTCTCAGAATGCTAGGATTATAGGTGTGGGCCACCACACCAGCCAGGAGCAATAATTTAAGTACATCTTAACTGTAAAATTCTGGGGAAAAGGTCTTCACAAAGGGATGATAGTAATGACTGGGAGTTTAGGACCAATGGCAATCCAGTCAGTCAGACAAGCACTTCCTAGGTGTGCAGCACCACTCTTCATTATATACATGTAAGGCTACCCTTGTATATTTTTTCCTATCTACTTTTTTGCAAAGAGTTCTATATATTAAAAAAAAAAATTGCATTCCTTACCCTGCATCTGAGCCATTTCCACAAAGTAAAGGGTCTTTTTGTCCATCCAAAACATAAAAATGACCTGTTAATATAAAGAACAAATTATTTTATTTCATATTAATCCTATTCACATTAGAAATAAATTAGAGTTTGACTATCTCAGTTATTTCCAAAGTGGACATCCATAAAGCATATTTACAAAGGTGGCTTCACACCCACAGTCTCAACTGTTTATAGTTGAAAACTCATTCAACAACACTAAGGTTAATGTAATGTAGCAATAATTCTTACTCTCATCTCCAATGTAATCCTTCCAGTTAAATGTGCTCATTGTTACGTTAACAAATGTTCCATTTGAATCCATTGTGCCATTAAAGTAGGAAGTGGTGTTGGTTTCAAAAGCAGAATCACTTGGGGGCCATTGTAAACATTTATTCCTCAGGTTGCCCATGAACAGCTGCAGCCCAATTAGAGCAAACACACTCAGACAGAACACAGTCAGGATCATGACGTCAGAAAGTTTCTTCACTGACTGGATCAGGGCCCCCACAATGGTCTTTAAACCTGAATAGAGAGCACTATAGGTCAACTAAGGAAGAGTGCCAGAAACCACGATTTCACACACACATTCTCTTTCCCCTACAAACAGTTGTTTGGCTATTTAGACACCGAAGCTGTATGGATAGCCTGATGGTTGGAAAACAGATGAAGAGCAGATTTTATGTATGAATAATGTGCTTTCTGGAGGTTCAATATGAAAGTTTAAATAACTAGGCAGGAATTTTCATTTGTGTGGTTTTGTGTGCTGAAGGAACATGTACTGACAAACTTGTAGTTATTTTTCACTTCAGATTTTATGTTGCATGAGGCTCTTTTCCTCCATCCATTCTTTACACTAGCCTTCAAGTAGCAGTAATTTAGAGGAGAAAAGAATTTTAAGATAATAAAAATCCCATGCGATATGCATGCTGTTCAGTAACAATCTTTTCTCCTTTGTAAAAGGAGATCCAGTTTTGAAATAGATCTACAGTGGATGGTAAAATCCAAATCAGTTAGTAAAGCCATGGTAGCAAAAGAAAAAAAAAAAAGAAACAAAGACAGAGAGCAAAATTAGTATTTTTAATAGATGTCTCATGCAATTTTCTGTTAAACTCAAAGGCTGACTTTATAAATAAGCATATAATGTCTAAAATTTTGGAAACTGAACTGACATTGAAACATCATTTGACATTCTTGAAATGTGATGAACAAGAATTATAAGCAACACGGCTAATGCCATAAATGATTATAAACTGATTTCAAACTCAATAATTAAAGTCAGCCTCGGTGTTTAACCTAGCTCTCACCTGGAATGACTGAAATTGTTTTCAATGCTCGGAGAACTCTGAATGTTCTCAACGCTGAGACATTGCCCAGGTCCACAAACTCTGTCACATATCTGTAATAGGGGAGTTCACACACAAACACAATAACACACGAGAAAAGTTGGAGATATAAGGGGCCTACCACCTTACACCAGTTTCTTCTTACCTGGAATTACAGAAATAGTTTTCAGAGCTCGCAAGACTCTGAAAGTTCGAAGGGCTGAAACATTGCCTAGGCTTACAAATTCTGTTACATACCTGCAGAATTAAATCAGAGTTACTGATAGTTTTGGCAAAGTTTATACTAAATAAGGAATTAATGCTGGGTTTGGCAATATAGAGCCCCTTCAGTGTAACAAATGGAATTGCTATAGACCTCAGGGTGCCATATGCTGAAAGTTGCTTTTAAGAAAGAAAATTTTGTTGCTTTATTACAATGTAATTTTCACTAATACAAACACATTTGTTTGTGAAACTAATCAAAGTACAGTAGATGCTATTAAATTGTAGTCAATGAAAAACTTCATTTGGTTGAAGAGAAAGACTATATGAATGAAAGTAGTCCCATTTATTTATTTACCAGATATATTTACCTTGCAACATGAATTCTAATATGTATTCTCAAAATATATGAGGTATATAGTTAATATGATTAACAAGAAAGCTTTACGTTTAAAATATGTCACAACAAACTGGTTTATGCTGTGACTATTTTCATTTCTTTGAGTTTATCAAATTTTGAAAATTACTCACGCCATCACAATGACACTGAAATCCAGCCAGTTCCATGGATCACGAAGGAATGTAAAATCTTCTAAGCAAAACCCTCTTGCCAAGATTTTTATAAGGGACTCAAAGGTATAGATTCCAGTGAATGTGTACCTAGGAAAAACATCCCAGCCAAAATTAACAATTTCATTTGTACTGTTAAAATAGATGTTTTCAAGCATAGCAAATCCTATCCTTTTGTGGTTTTTCAGTTCACTAAAATCTTCTTTCTTATTTCTGCTTGCCAAAGAATCTATTAGTTTACTTAATCTTACAAGCCTGAGTAAAAGGTTAAACTGAAGACAAGAGATATTTTCCAAGAATCTGTTCCTTTTTAACTATTTAGGTTTTAGAATAATAGTTTCATATATTTTATGGATAATCATCAAGCTTGACCCTCTAGAGCAGCAGTGTCCAATAGAAATAAAATGCAAGACACAAATGTAATATTCAAATTTCTAGTGGCAAATACGAAAGTAATAAAGATCAAGTGAATGTAATTTTTATAGTATATTTTATTTAAATCAATATATCCAAAATATGATCATTTCAGCAATTAAGACTAGCCAAATTTCAAGTTTCTATAGCCACAGGTGGCTAATGGCTTCCTCACTGGACAATACAACTTTAGAGGTTACATAGCTTGGATTCATTTACTTAAATAATAAAATATTTTATTCAAATTTCTTAATGATTAAACTCATTTTAAGGCTATTTTACATGTCTAATACAGAAAATATATTTCTTTTTTTTTTATCCTTAAGAGTCAGGCACAGAGTTATAAACTGCTGCTTTCTCTCTCTCTCCCTCTCCTGCGCTCTCTCTCTCTCTATCTCTATATCTGTGTGTGTGTGTTCTGTATAGATATATGTATGTATAATTACAAGAAATATTTCAATTCATTAGTATTTTATGTGTGTGTGTTTACACAATTACCAAAATTCAGGGATAAACAAAATTCTTAAATCTAACCTTGCATCAGCTACTATCTCTATGCAATCTGGCCAAATCATCTAAACCTTGATCAAATTCAAATTTTAGGCTCCGAAATAGTGGAAGACTTCTCCATTTACTGTTTAATGTAGTGCATTCCTAGCCCTCTTTTTTTTGTGTGTGTGTTGACAATATAAGTTATTTCTGTTTCTGTTTCTTCCAAAAATATAATAGTTGAGTACTTGTTTTTCAATACTGTGTTCTTCAAAAGTACAAATTAAGTTTATTTTTCAGAGTACTCACCCAAGCCACAAAGATTTGATTTACTCTTACTAAAATTCCTTCTATTTTACAGCCTACCAGTATTTTATATGTGAAAAGTGTTAGGATTGTTATTTTTGAAATATTTTCTATAGAAATTTCTCTCATATGAGGGAACAAAGAAATCAAGGATAACGTACGCAGAAATATTCACATCTAGTTTTCCTAAGTACATTCCTCTCCTTCCTCCCCCCGCCCCAAACAATTCAATGATTTCATGAGTAGTAAGTATAATTGCTATCTTTACAGCTATGAAGTAGCTGACTATTAGGAAGAGACATATTTTACAATACCACACTGATGTTTATGTTTTAGTTTGGATCTTTGTGTCATACATATAATCACCATGATATTTCTTTTTGGAAAGATAGCTGGCCTTTTACAAGGCCTAGAGACACCTCACATGTATGTTCTGTTTATCATATTAGCAGTTAGTGCTGAGGTAATTCTGTACCTATAGAGTTACTAGGAGTAAGATTACTTCTGTTCTTGTTTTTGGAAAGTAAAAAAATGTGTGGGGACATCTGGAATGTATGGTAAGTGTTGATAGCTGTCCACAGAAGAGAGTCCTAGTGCTTGACATCTGAGACAGAGCTCCACAGAGAACAGGTATTCAAAAGTGCTTACTAGCAATTAGATTGGACAGGTAAGTTGGAATGAGGGGAGATTGAACTTTCCTGGCTTTGCCCCCCACTAGCCTCCTAATCCTGCTCTCAATTCTGTCTATGTCGTAGGTTTTTGTTCCTGTAACTTTGATGTCTACATAAGTGCCTTGCCTTGGATAATGCTCCTTTCACTATATAGTTTGGTTCTCAGGTCATTCTGTGTATGCCACATCTTTGTACTTTTTCTGATATCGATGACTTCTGCTTTCATCTTAGAACTGAGTTATCTTCTCTTTTCACTGGACTCTGGGGTTTTTTTTGGGGGGGGCTGTAATCACTACTATTTTTATTATGCTTGTTTTCCTGCTGTCTTGCTTTCAAGTTACTAAAGATAATTAATCATGTGCAAAGTTTTCCAACTGAAAGATACAAGACAAAATCTTTTGTAAAGCTAAGACTATTTTCATAACAGGTATAATCATCTATAAGTTAATACTGTTCCTTTAAAAAGAGAGACCTACATATTCAATTGTCTTCTTTACTTATCTTTTAATAATGTTATACAAATAAATGAAATTGATACATGTTTAAATGCTTCAATAATTTCTGCTGGGAAAAGCACATACAGAATAGTTTTATACAGGTATGTCCATTTTCTTAACTTCAAAATCATACATAGTCACTAAGAGTTCTATTAAATGGCCTGCCTCAGTATAAGAACTGGGTTCTCTACTACAATTTCCAGGGAGCATTTTCAAGCTACTATTTAAAAAAATTTTTTTTAATATTTAAAAAATATGTTAAATCACTGACAAATAATGGCTTAGAATGGTACAGTAAATTCTTATGGAAATCTATAAAAACAAGTAAAAAGTGGCAATATTTGTTATACTATCTTATCTCCTTTTGTACATTATTTGTAAAAATATAACAATAAAAAGAGCATATTAATTTTATTTACTTAACCAAATACCTGATCATTGTATTGTATATATAAATAGCCTATATAATCTAAACACTTTCTGTTTACTGAAAAGTATGTTTCTTTGACACAAATAACCTCATATGTGACTGACAAATAAGGAAATAATATTATGATGTAGAAACTGCATTAGCTCGTGCACAATTTTCCCCTGCATATTGATGATTTGAAACAATGAGGGACATTTTTTTCTCACACTTAAATAGAAAATTCCTTGCAATTAAAAAAATGACCTTAATATTAATGAAGAAATTCACAGAAGTGTCTTCTTTTAGTGCAACTAAGGGCTGGCTTAGCATACTGAACAACTGCTGAGCTTAGATCTTTCCCCCTGTGTTAAAATACTGAGTGAAACATTTTATTTTGGTGATGTCATACAAATTCCCCCAGTCTCCATCTCAAGGCACAAAGGATGAGGCCCAGGATCTGAGGTTGCAAAGAACTCAATGATTGTGATTTTCAATACAAATGTCAGAGAAGACTTAACTGGGCAAGCATCTTTTTATTGGGATTTCTATTGTTTCTATTAGTGTTTTGGTTACAAAGTTTTGTAAGTTTTGAGTGGTCTTCCCTTAATCTTGTTTTCCCCTTAAACTCTGTTATTTTTTGAGCACAGTTTTGCAGAAGATGTTTTATTTCTTTTACAGAACACATATAAAGTGTTTTAGCACACATGTTCTGTCTAAATAACCTACATATCTAAATATAACTTAGACATCCAAAATATCTGAGTTACTTAACTTAAATACTTAAATGTATTTCTCCTAAATATAATAGCATATAACCAAAATGCTTAATATATTAACATAGTACTAAAATCTAAATCTATTTTACTAGAATATAACAATAATAGCAATTTACTAGCATAAAATAATTTTATTCATCAACTTACTCAATCATTGTATTTTTTTATTCTTTTTCTTTTCAGATAAAACCCAGTTTGTGAAATCATTGTATTTTATCTAAAATGCCTAACTATGACTGAGACTTAATTTTAGGCTAAATTATCAGCAGGTATATACTAATTTATAACCTCTCTTAAACAGATACTATTATGAATTTGTTTGAAAAAATACTTACCTCATAGAAGAAAAACTCCCCAAAAGAACTTCCCTTATCTTCTTTCATATTATGAAAATAACTTTTTCTTAGACAGAAGTGTTTAGCCTGACTTCAAAGTGGAAATCGTAAGTCAGACCGTAACTACAGGAGACTGCTAGATTTTCTGAGTGTGCATTTCTCATTCCAAGAAGTTATTCCTACTTACTCTACATTCTTTGTCCAGTCTGGAGGGTTACTCAAGGTCATAAATACACAGTTGGTCAAAATAGTGCACATGATAAGCATGCTGAATAAAGTAGATTATAGTTAAGGAAAAAATGTTAGTATTTTACCATAGCCATTTACATATGATCCGATATACACAAAAACATTTATTAACACACATTAACTGTGAAATTAATCTTACATGTTTTAAGACAATGATAAAAATAATAAGAAACTTCAAAGCCTGTCATATGGTCTTGGTCCACTCTTTCTTAATTTTACATCATATACTCACAAAACTGAATTTAATAGAAAGCAATGCCTGTTAGAAACAAGTGGGAATTATTTTGCATTCCAGTCAGTTGTGTGAAATTGCATTCCAAGGGAAACTCACCATTCTTTAGTAAGTTTACAGTATGACATAAGTGTAAAATTATACTTCAAATATAATTTAAAATCTCTGCTGACTTACAAAAGGTTAGTGGATGCAGTATAAAAAGCCTGAGAATGTATAGCCTAGCATATTTAGAGATTACATTGATTGAGAATTCTACTGTAAATACTCTAGCATCTTTGTAGGGATGTAATTAGTTCTATTATAGTTTACTACATAATAAAGGGAGATGATAAAACATAATAAAGACAGATTTGTTGATAAATCAACATTTATTTTTTTAACTTTTTTATTTTCAGTTTAGACTGCAGGGAAACCCAACAGGGCATCCAGCTATCCTCCTAAATCTAGTCCACATCATACCTAAACAGGCACTACGCTGAAGCCCTCCTGAGAATGAGCTATAATAATTTCTCTTGGGGTCTCAATCCAGACTTCAACTGTTAGGAAGTTTGTGATTATTTTGAGGTAAATCTTTTATTTTAAAATATAAATACCTTCCAACATCAAGCCATCAAATGAGAGAATTCAAATGCTCCTCAAAAGGTTATCAGTCCCATTTGTCCTGCCTGTAGGTTAATCAGTCTTTTAATTTATATATATAAACCTGTTTTGAATCTGCATATCCAAAATGCCCATTCTTGAACGCTGCCTCAGAAAATTACCTTTCTTTTTCATCATTACTTGAGAATTTTCTTGAAATCCACACCTATTCTGCCTTTTCATATATGCTTTTTGACTATCATTGTAAGTAGTTTAAACTTTTTGATATGTATTAACCAGGTACATAAGAACATAGTAGGAGTTTAGTAAATATTTGTGGAAGGAAAGAAGGAAGAAAAGATTCAGCTGCTGAAGATAAAAAATCAATTAAGGCACAAAAGTTTGAACACTGGGTAGTACAGATAGTTATACTAACCGCAATAAACTATGTTTCTTTAGCAATGATTATATATGATCTAACCAAAGTTAATAAAAGTGTAAGGAGTTTTGCTCTTGTTCCTACTGTACAATGTATTTCATTTACAGTTGCATATTTTCTTCTAGAATCAGAATAGTCATTCTATGCCAATCTTGTTATAAATGGAAGACCAATGAGAACAAATTAAACTAACAATGTTACCATTAATCTGAAAGAAATTTTGTAAATATTTAAAAATATGAATGACATTTTCTTTAAAATTAACCATTAGAAATGGCATTTAGACAATTCACATAAAAAGGATATGAATGTACCAAAATCTTAATAGCAATTTTCCTAACAGGGTTTAGTGGAGTTAAAATATACAAGGCAGAGGTGGCACTGAATCGGAAAATTGCCTTCCCTTTATTCATTACTATAAAAGTCTGAAAAAGAAAATATAAGAAATAAATTATGAAATTAGACATGTGGCTTATTTGAAGAGCTTACACACATGTAGAGCTTTTTAAAAAAATCTGATTTGTTTGTTCAAACTTCTTTGTTTAAACCGGTTGATATATCATCATTATAAACATATTAGATGTTTCCTCCCTAAATTAACATACAGTTACAAATAAAGGTACGATTTACTATTATCTAATCTGTCTCTGAGGCTCCAGCTTACTGATACAAACTGATAATTCTACACAAAATTTTTTGCCAAATTGTAAGGTAGCTTTACAGATTTCAATTCTATTTAAAGCTCACCATCTGTCTTCAGCTTTGGTAACTTTTCAGATTATTCTGTACACATTGCTACTAAAATAATCTTTTATAAATATTTTAATTACATCAGGTCTTTTAACTCCAAAGTTTATGGTGGCTCCCTATTGTCCCTGAAGTAGTTTAAAATGTTCAAACAGATTGAATAACCTTGTTTTGCTGATTCTATAGATCTGCTGAGAAGGGGTCAACTTCTCAGCTCACACTGAGGAGGAACAGCTGCACTGAATATTAGTCTGAAAGACATATTTCAAAGGGCACCGCGTAACTAAAATCCTGTGATCAGAAACCTATAATTCCCTTAGCATTAGCTATGTTGCCCAGTAGTACCACCCACCACGTCCCTAGGCTCATCTTTTATTGTTTCCCACCAGAGTCATCTGTGCTCCAGCCAACTCAACCCCCTTGTCAATCCTACTCTCAATCTGTCAGACCCTCCCTCTGACTCTAAGAATGAATGTCACAGAATCCTAGAGGAAGGTGGCACCTGGGAGGTCATAGAAGGCAAACTCCCTCCCATTTCAGGGAAATGTCTCCATAACAGACCTGACAATAAGGTCCCACCTACAATGACTTTCTATTATGTCAGAGGTTCTGAATCCTGCCTGCATATTACAATGTCCTGGAGAGATTTTTAAATTGCTAATATTTAGGTCCCACCTCAGACCAGTTGAATCAAATTTCTGGAGGATGGGCACAGATTTGGGAATTTAAAAAGAATTTTCCTCAGGTGATTCTAATATGCTGTCATGGTTGAAGATCCTTTCTCTCTGGGGATGTCTGCAGCTATCAAAATCACCTCCTTCATCATGTCTTTCCAGATAAATCACACTACCTCCTCATTACTCCCTAATTGTTTCCCTTTACTAGTAAGTCATAGTATATTAATTTGCACTCTTTTTCATCTTGCTTGTGCTTATAGTCAAGTAGCAATTTACATGTAGCATTCATTCCAGTGAGGACTAGGTTAGAAGTTGTTATCAAAACCACTGAGCATAAAGAGCCTTTAATCTACTTTTTCTCCATTTTTTTTCACAGTATTTAACAGTGTGGTTTGCAAATAAATACTTGTTTTAATTAAATATGGGTTTACCTTAAAGATATCACTTACCTTTAAGACATCTATATAACCACTTCCTTAATAATATATTTTTCCCCTTTAACTATGGGCTATATCTCATAAATTTATGTTCACTGACAACATGCTCTATTTGAATGGGTAGACAGAAATATTTATATTGTTAGTACAAAGGGCAGGGAAAACAATTTCTCTGTTCATTTCCCTTTTGCATTTAAGACCATGGAGTAAACCATTACTTAACTATTTTCCATAAACTGCACTCAATAAATGTGGACAATTTTATGAAGAGGACAAGTAAACATTCTTTGCTAGCAGTAGGATTATCTGTAAGGGACAGTGGACCTTGGAAGACTGCCCCTAAAGCACAGAGGCATTAAAAGATTGTCTTGAATTCATAGGATTAGATCATTTAATATTACAGTCAAACAATCAAGATCCATTTAGGTACTCAATGACAGTAGTAACTTGGAAAAGTTCACTATAATTTAAGGTGCATTTACTCATGCTTTTTTGAAACAATTTCCCTGAAAAAGCAATTTCTACTTGCAACATTAGGAGAGGATTTTATTTTGAAATATCTTTAAAAACGGAGTGAACAGGCATGAATTATCCCTTTAAACATGAAACTCTTTGCTGCTGCAAGATTAGCCATTGTAGTACTAGTGGAATTAAAGCTGACATGCCAAGAGCATCTTTATCGAATTTATAGATTCTGAAACAGAGCAGGCCTTAAGACCACAATACCCATTTATTTCTGGAGAACAATAACCTGACACAAAGAAAACCTTGAGTTCTGAGAAATGAGGAATAAAATACTAATGTAATATATAGCTAAAGGATGGCAAAAAAAAGTAGGAAATTTGGGGTTCTGATGTTATGGAGAGATGCACCTAAATTGAAAATTACTTGAGAAAATGACAGATGATTGGGGTAGGGATAAATAGTGTCAATTCTAAAGTCAGGTTTCCAAGTAATAATATGTTTTTCTCCTTTAAGTAAAGGCTAAATCTCAAAAATTTATGTTCATTGACAACATGCTCTGTTTGAATAGGTAGACAGAAATGTGTATATTGTCAGCTTAAAGGGCAGGGAAACCAATTTCTCTGTTCATTTCCCTTTTGTATTTAAGACCATGGAGCCAACCATTACTTAACTAACCATTTTCCATGAACTGCACTCAATAAATGGCAGCTCAGATCCTGGATCTACCACTAATGGTTTGTGACCTTGGGCAAGTTACTTAACCTCTCAGCTTCACTTCTCCATTTGTAAACTGAGGCTAACAAGAGTACCTGGCTCACTGAATAGTAAATGAGTCAAAGCACTCAAGCAGTGTTTGAGCACAACATATGTTAGCTATTATTATCCTTTTCACTGTTCTTAAGCTATTAACTCTGGTCAACTTACATGCCATTAAAATACATTGTGATGTTCCTCATTTGGTTAAATTAGGTATTTAAAATGTATCACTAATTAATAGTAGCAAAGAGTTATATAATGCTTTATAGTTTTTAAATGCCTTTTACCTGCATTATTTCATATAATTAACTTAGCTTCGTAACATGTTTTTATATTCCAGAACTTCCTCCATTAGCTTCTTACATTACTCCTTCTATTCTAAGAATCACAAGGTACCTGTGTCTTTAATAGCAACTCAATCTTCATCTTTATAGATACTTCATAAAGGAAAGCAATGCAGCCAACAATGAAGAGGCCGGCTAGATATCTCCCAAAATGGTCCATGGCCATTATGAATAAATCAGGGTCCAAGTCTGGCTCTCAGCCATGTAGGCAATAAAAAACTGACTTTGTCAACAACAGAGGACAATTCTGTTTCCTAGTGGCAGATTCACATTAACCAAACTTGAAAGCCTGGCATATAAAATCAGAATGCCAATCTATTTATTTGCAATGAGGTATATTACTTTCACATAACCAGCACATTCTTTCCTTTAAGCAAATCTATGGGAAAACAAATTATAATCAGAAGGCTTCTTACTGAGCGTGGAGCCCCAGCCAGCTGACTTAATCAAATAATGCAGAATGTTTGATCACATCTGTTAGGTGGTCCAGTGTAGCCTTGCCATTGGGAGGAAAATGCTTTCAGTACTACTAAAGATCTGTCTCCCTTGGAAAATACTAATGGTTGTCTCTATCAGTCTCCTCCACCTGCCCTAATCACACCAGTCTAATTAATTCCCTTTCTTAAGGGATACTTAAGGATCCCTTCTTAAGGATATTTCCTTAAGGATACTTCCTTTCTATAAGTAGCAAACACTTTTCATCATGTCAGAGTAAATCATGCCCTTCTCTCTTGAAGATACCTTTGCAAATATGCACATCAGATCAATAGTTCTCAGAGGAGAATTTTGTTTTTCAATTTCTTGAAGGATGTCTTATTGTCATCATCATGACTGTTTCAAAATTTCCTTTATCAATTCTATAGTGAAATATGGAAATAAATTATTGAGAAATATATGAATATATATTAAATGCTACCTTTGATGAAACTAGTTAAAAAGGGAAAAAGAACCTGTTTTAACAGTTTTAATTTGCTTTTATGACTTTAAGTAAAACATATTAAAGCTTGCTACTCAAAATATGGCCCATGCACTAACAGGATAGATACCACCTGATGGCTTGTAAGAAATGCAGTATCTCTGGCCCCACCCCAGACCTATGGAATCAGAATATGCATTTTAATAAGATCCTCAGGTAATCTGTATGTATGTGCAAGTTTGAGAAGTACTCCTTTGGAACAATAGGACTAGTTCCATGTCTGAATGGTTGTCATTTCCTTTAGTCAATATTGATCTTATAAAGTTAAATGGTACACTGCTTAAAGTATGCAATTTCTTCAGCCATTGCTTTTAAAAGGGTGTGCTTTGACTAATAAAGGTGTTCAATATATTTTATAATCCATAAGCCATCAACTCATGGTGATATTAATTTATCTTCAGTTTCTACACTGAACTGTTCTTACGCTTGTGAACATAAAATATAAATTGTGGTTATAAGATGCCAAAATACCTAATTAGAAAGTGTGGAGTTTACTATCCATTTTTTATATTTTCTATAAAATAATACCCAGCTGGTTTAACTACAGAAATTATCTAATTCTGACAGAATTATGTGCTTGTTTCAGCATTAGGAAAACAGTCATAATTGTTTATTTAAATCATGTATAGATGGAGAAGATGAAAGGTTTTTTTTTTGGTCTTCTAGTCTTGACTTTTTTCCTTAGGGTGATATTTTAACAATATGTAGGTGTTCCAGAATCTAGCCTGTCAAAAAGTAAGTAAGATTTAGAGAAGATCCTAATCATATTCCAGGTTAGTAGGCAAAAAAAAAAAAAAAAAAAAAATCTTTAGGTGAACGTGCTTCTCCATGTATTATCTACTTATAGGAGGAAGCTAAGTAGATTATTTATTGTCCTCTAGAATACAAATTATTGTGACGAAACCCCAAACCAAACAAGAACTAAAAAAATGAGAAGTACAACATCTGCCCATAATTCTTTTTTTGCATAGCTATTACTCTGTTGATCATCCTGTGTTTAAATATGCCAGCCATAACAGCCATTTCACTTTGTTGATGTTAATTTCAATTTTGACTATTTATCTCAATTACTGTGAAACTGTAGAAACTGTTCATGTATTCATATCTCCT
Source organism: Daubentonia madagascariensis (assembly GCA_023783475.1). NCBI lineage: Eukaryota > Metazoa > Chordata > Mammalia > Primates > Daubentoniidae > Daubentonia > Daubentonia madagascariensis. Next base: position 41,691,686 of record JAKFHU010002088.1, on the reverse strand, counting down.
CACTGTAGCCAACTCTTGACGGCATTTCTTATAAATGTTTCTGTTTATTATAATGTGCAAAAAGAATATTATAAAATCTTTAACACGAGAAAAATTATGTTGCAGTATTTCTATGAGCCCCAGAAGAGTACATTGAAGTTAGGTGTTTAAGTAAAGACTTATTGGAAGTATAAAATCAACACTTACTTTCTTATTGATGTAGTAAGGGTCTAGGTCCTCCAGGGGCTCTGACACCATCTCTGGAGGAATGTCTCCATAAATAAATGGAAGGTTCTTCCCAGCTTCCAAGTCACTATTTGGCTTTGGTTTGTTTTCATCATCGTCTTGTTCTTTTTTGGGCTTCTTGGCTTTCTCTTCTGCAGCACGTTTTTCGATAGCAGCAAGAGATTCTCTAGTAAAAAGGCGGAAGCTTTCGGGTCCTGGGGGTACCAGCAGTGCCTGTGCCATCTTTTCATCCTGCACATTTAATCACGTTTAGTCTCTTGCATAAGAATTGCCTGCAATAAAACAAACAAACAAAAAATGCATGAGAGTTAAGAAAGCAAGTGATAGGGAGTAAGAAAATCAACCAAAATGTCATTTAATGTTTTTTAGTGATTTTTTTAAAGCTATAAACAGTAAGTTGTGCTTTTAGTGCTGCACTACAAATTTTAACTTGGAAACATCATCATTGAATGTAATTTTCAATAAGCCAACTTTATATATTTATCAAAAGTCAGTTCTGAATATTAATTAGCTCTATTTAGTCATTGCACAATGTACAGTATATATATGTTACATATATATATATTGTACATGATAAATATATACAATTTTGTCAATTAAAAAACTTATAAAAGTTTGTTCTGGTACAAAGGAGTCAAAATATATTATAGCATGCTGTTGGTGAGAGTAATGCCAGTAATGTTTGTCAATAAAATTGCCTAAGGACCCATTATCACTCCCCACCTTCTCACAACTTTCTAATTCCCCAAGTAAAGAAGTACTGGTAACAATTATTATGATACATCCCTGACTCATAAAATCTCAGCATAAAAAGGAAGTTATGCCTAACCCAACCACTGTTCTGGTTGTCAGAATCATTGACAACTACTGCTCCAAAAAAGATCTAATCACCAGCAATGACATGGAAGCCACTGCCTCCAGAAAAGTCTATCCATCTCTGGTATGTCCTTTCTTTTATTAAGCCAAATGCTGTTTCCTTCTAGCTTTTCACCTTGGATCCTTCTGAGGCACCTTCTGAGACAATGGAGAAAATGTTTACTTCCTCTTCTAGTCTGCTGTCCTTCAACTATTCCAAAGCAATTTTAATATTCTTCCTGAATCTTCCACTTGGTGTAGTGGTTAAAAGCGGGGACTGTGGCACTAGACTCCCTCTGTTCTCAACCCTGGCTCTGTCACTCATGAGCTGGGTGGTCTTGGACTAGTAACCCCACATTGCTTCAGTCTTCATCTATAAAATGGTACTATTAGGCCATTAAATATGAAATGTCCAATTTCGAATCAAAAGTGTAGTTTATTATATCTCAAACAAGAACCAGTACAATTAATCAAAGTATGTGCCTAAACTATTGACACAGTTTTGCCATCTGAAAGGTATGTTGTATATGCCAGCAGCGAAGAAGCCTGGAGAGCAAGTGGCGATGAAATCACGAAAAGCATTTTCCACAGCTTGTTGATAATTGAATATTTTTCCTTGAAAGAAGTGGTCCAAAGCCTGGAAGAAGTGGTAGTCAGTTGGTGCAAAGTCTGGCAAATATGGTGGATGACAGGGAGTTTGTTTCCAAGTCCAGTCTCTGCAGTTTGAGCAGCGTTGTTTGTGCAACATGTGGTTGAGCGTTGTTTTGCAAGAGCATTGGCCTGTCTCTATTGACCAATCTTGGCTGCTTAATTGCAAGCGTCCTCATCATTTCATCCAGTTGGTTGCAGTAGACATCCACTGTGTTTGATTGACCAGATTTAATGAAGCTTTAAATACCAGCACTGGACCACCAAAGAGATACCATTAGCTTTTTTGATGAATATTTGGTTTTAGACTATGTTTCGGCATGTCATCTTTTTTTTTTTAATTTCAGAATATTACGGGGATACAAATGTTTTGGTTACGTGAATTAGTTTGGAATGGTTAGAGTCAAAGTTGTAAGTGTGTCCATCACCCAGATAGTGTGCATTGTATCCATTAGGTATGATTTCACCCAACTCCTCCTCCCGCCTCCCTACTGCATGATTTCCCTTGAGTTTTACTGCCATCTGTGCACATGAGTGCTGATCGGTTAGTTCCAATTTAATAGTGACTACATGTGGTGTTTGTTTTTCCATTCTTGTGATACTTCATTTAGGAGGATGGTCTCCAGTTCCACCCAGATTGTTGCAAAAAGTAAGTACTCCATGGTATACATATACCACATTTTATTAATCCACTCATGAATTGATGGGCACTTGGGTGGATTCCACATCTTTGCAATTGTGAATTGTGCTGCAATAAACATTCTAGTGCAAGTGATTTTTGATTAAATGACTTTTTTTCCTTTGGGTAAATACCCAGTAGTGAGATTGCTGGATCAAATGGTAGGTCTACTTTTAGTTCTCTGAGGTATCTCCATACTACTTTCTATAGAGGTTGTACCAGTTTGCAGTCCCACCAACAGTGTATAAGTGTTCCTTTCTCTCCCCATCCACGCCATCATCTGTTGTTTTGGGACTTTTTGATAAAAGCCACTCTCACTGGAGTTAGGTGATATCTCCTTGTGGTTTTGATTTGCATTTCCCTGATGATTGGAGGTGTTGAGCATTTTTTCATGTTTATTGGCCATTAGTCTATCTTTTTTTGAAAAGTTACTGTTCATGTCTTTTGCCCACATTTTAATGGGGTTGTTTGATGTTTTCTTGCTGATTTTCTTGAGTTCTTTGTAGATTTTGATTATTAGCCTTTTATTGGATGTTGACCCCTGCTGAAACAGATACCTTGCCAGCTTTTGTGGAGCCTGAGGACAAGCTCACCCAACCCAGCCCCGTCCAGCCACAATCCCCCTGCCTGCCTCTGCTGTGGCAGAGAATAAGGACCCACCACTTGGGGCATTTGAGAGCTTCTCCTGAGAGACTAGAGCTGGTGACAGGACCTAAAAACAACACTGCAGCTTGTTTCTTCTGGCAAGCACCACCTACTGACAGGGAGGTCAATTTGCACAGCATCTACTGACTCAGTCATATGGGGTGTGGTTGATTCTAACCCACAAGCACCACCTACTATCTCACAGACTAATCTGGGTGTGCCATTGCAACTCACACTGTTGAGAAGACCACAGGGCTGGGGAAAGAGAAAGGATTTCAAAGACCTCCATCCTCCCTCATCAAAGAGAGGCAGGGAATCTGCCCACTCACATAACTCACCACTCCTACAGCATACAAACAACTAGCAACTGAGAAAAACACCACACCAAGGAAATCTATAACCAAGGCATCTATTCAGAATGTAGATTGCCATAAAAGCACCCAGAAGCAAAGCCAAAGGTTCTTACCCAACACATGCTACAAACACACCCCTATGAGTGAGGCAAGGGGAAAAAGCCCTATCTAAACAAAAGAAAATCCAAAAATAAGAAGCAATAGCTGCTCCAAATGAGAAGGAATCAGTGAAAAAACTCCAGATGCATAAAGAATCAGAGCAAACGTTCACCCCCAAAAGGGAACACCAGCTCTCTAGCAATGGAAACCAACCAAAATCAGAATATTGAAATGACAGATAAAGAATTCCAAATACAGCACAAGAACAGAGACATAGACCAATGGATCAAAACAGAGAACCCAGATATAAAACCATCCCCATATTGCCATCTGATCTTTGACAAAGCAGACAAAAAATACAATGGGGAAAAGAATCCCAATTCAATAAATGGTGCTGGGAAAATTGGATAGTCACATGTAGAAGACTGAAACAGGATCTGTACCTCTCACCACTCACAAAAATTAATTCATGATGGATAACAGACGTAAACCTAAGGCATAAAACTACAAGAATTCTAGAACAAGAGGTTGGAAAAACTCTTATAGATATCGGCCTAGGCAAAGAATTTATGAAGACCCCAAAAGCAATCACAGCAACCACAAAAATAAATAAATGGGACTTGATTAAACTAAAAATCTTCTGCACGGCCAAGGAAACAATCAATAGAGCAAATACACAACCTACAGAATGGGAGAAAATATTTGCATGCTATACATCTGATAAAGGGCTCATAACCAGAATCTACAAAGAACTCAAGAAAATCAGCAAGAAAACATCAAAAAACCCCATTAAAATGTGTCTATTAAAATTAGTCTATCTTCTTTTGAAGATAGACTAATGGCCAATGAACATATGAAAAAATGCTCAACATCTCTAATCATCAAGGAAATGCAAATCAAAACCATAAGTAGATATCACCTAACTCCAGTGAGAGTGGCTTTTATCAAAAAGTCCCAAAGCAACAGATGATGGCATGGATGGGGAGAGAAAAGAACACTTATACACTGTTGGTGGGACTGCAAACTAGTACAACCTCTATGGAAAGTAGTATGGAGATACCTCAGAGAACTAAAAGTAGACCTACCATTTGAGACAGCATCCACAAACACTGTGCCACAATAAAATATGTGTATGGCAGGTTGATTGCATTAGAACCAGCAAAATCATATGATCTGTCTGGTATTTTTTTTCTAGACCTTTGGACAAAAAAATTAGTTGTTTATTTTGCTTGGAAATTACATGTTAATTAGAGTGTGGTGAATCTCTCTGTATCTTGCATTTCACCTACTCTTCTAGTACTCAATTATTCCCAGTTTTCTTTATTTCAGGAACAGTTTGGGACCAGCAAATTCAATCCCACTACTGGGTATTTACCCAAAGGAAAAAAAGTCATTTAATCAAAAATCACTTGCACTAGAATGTTTATTGCAGCACAATTCACAATTGCAAAGATGTGGAATCAACCCAAGTGCCCATCAATTCATGAGTGGATTAATAAAATGCGGTATATGTATACCATGGAGTACTACTCAGCCATAAAAAAAGAATTAGTACCTTTTGCAACAATCTGGGTGGAACTGGAGACCATCCTCCTAAATGAAGTATCACAAGAATGGAAAAACAAACACCACATGTAGTCACTATTAAATTGGAACTAACCGATCAGCACTCATGTGCACGGATGGCAGTAAAACTCAAGGGAAATCATGCAGTAGGGAGGCAGGAGGAGGAGTTGGGTGAAATCATACCTAATGGATAAAATGCACACTATCTGGGTGATGGACACACTTATAACTTTGACTCTAACTGTTCCAAAGTAATTCATGTAACCAAAATGTTTATACCACCATAATATTCGGAAATTAAAAAAAGAAAGAATTTCAAATATGGATTATAAATAAGCTCAGTGAAATACAAGAGAAAATAGAAAACCAACACAAAGAAACCACAAAAAAAATCAGGAAATGAATGAAAAATTCACTAAGGATATCAAATTATTTTTAAAAAATCAAATAGAACTTCTGGAAATGAAAAATTCATTCAAGGAAATACAAAATACAGTGGAAAGTCTTAAGAATAGACTAGACCAGGCAAAAGAAAGAATCTCAGAGCTTGAAGACAACACCTTCGAATTAAACAAGTCAGTCAAAGACAAAGAACAGAGAATTAAGAGGAAGGAACAAAGCCTACAAGAAATATGAGATTATGTAAAGAGGCAAAACATCAGAATTATAGGCATCCCGGAGGGTGAAGAAGAAAACATGCAAGGGTTGGAAAAGCTATTTGAGGGAATAATTGAGGAAAACTTCCCTGATCTTGCTAGATATTTAGATATCCAGGTATAAGAAGCTTAAGGAACACCTGGGAGATTCATTGCAAAGAGGCAATCACCAGGACACATAGTCATCAGACTAACCAAAGTTAACATGAATGAGGAACTCCTGTAAGCCATAAGGCGAAAACGTTAGGTGACTTACAAAGGAAAAACCATCAGGCTAACTGCAGACTTCTCAACTGAGACCTTATAAGCCAGAAGGGATTGGGGCCCCGTCTTCAGTGTTCTTATACAGAATAATGGCCAGCCTTGAATTCTGTATCCTGAAAAACTAAGTTTCTTATATGAGGGAAAAATAAATACTTTTTCAGACAAGCAAACACTGAGGGACATTGTCAAGACCAGACCTGCCCTGCAGGAAATACTCAGGTCTACATGATACATTGATCAGCCCAATAGAAATCCACCAGTATAAAATCATACAAAAGCTAAAGTTCAGAGCCCATTTAAATAACAGCTCAAGAGGTAAAACAAAACAATAAGGTTCTAGCCAACAGGACGAACAGAAATGCATCCCACTTATCAATTCTTTCAATAAATGTGAATGGCTTGAATTCCCCACTCGAGAGACACAGGCTGGCTGAATGGATAAAATAAGACAAGCTACATATCTGCTGTCTCCAGGAAATACATCTAACCAATAAGGCCTCATTCAGACTCAAAGTGAAGGGATGGAAAAAAATATTCCATGCAAATGGAAATCAAAAGAAAGCAGGTGTAGCCACTCTCATATCAGATAACATAAACTTCAAATCAACAATAGTAAAGAAAGATAAAGACGGTCATTATATAATGGTAAAGGGAACAATTCATCAAGAAGACATACAGTCCTAATTATTTACGCACCCAACACAGGCGCACCCAGATTCATACAGCAAACCCTACTAGATCTAAACAAAGTGATAGACAGCAACATCATAATTGCTGGGGACTTCAAAACCCCACTGACAAAACTGGACAGATCCTCCAAGCAGAAAATAAATCAGCACTTCATCTTTATCCAACCATTGTACTGAACACTGCGATTGTGGAAAAGAACCCATTTTTCATCACATGTAACAATACAGTGTAGGAATGTTTTGCCTTTATGTCATGATAGCAAAGAAAGGCAAGTTTCAAGACGATTTCTCTTCTGACATTTGTTTAATTCATGCAGAACCCATCTATCCAGCTTCTTTGCCTTGCTGATTTGTTTCAAATGGTCCAATATTGTTGGAATAGTAATGTCAAACCTTGCTGCTAATTCACGTGTAGGTTGAGATGGATTTGCTTCCACTACAGCTTTCAGCTCATCATTACCCACTTTGGTCTCAGGTTGCCCATGTGGCTCGTTTTCAAGATTAAAATGACCAGAATGGAACTTCTCAAATCATCAATGTACTGTGCTTTCATTAGCCACATCCTTCTCAAACACTTTGTTGATATTTTGAACTGTCTGCACTGCATTGGTTCCATGACTGAACTCATATTTGAAAATAACATGAATTTTGGACTTATCCATGGTTTCACAAAAATTGCTCTAAAAAATTTTGAAAGATAATCACAAGCCAAACAATGCATTTGAAAGAATGAGAATGTACCTTCACAATAAAAATAAAACAAGAAGTGTCTGAGTGAAATGTCAGAGATATGAACTGTCAAACTTAGTACTTAAGGAAATCAGACATTTCATACTTAATAACCTAATAGCAGAACCTACCTCCTGGGTTATTGTAAGGAATAAATGAGTTAATTATATTAAGCATCTAGGACAGTTTCTGGAATTAGTAAGTACTATATTATTGTCAACTATAATAATCAAATTATCTTCAGTTCCTAGCCATTTTCCCTCTTTTATGGTTTCAAGCATCCTCACAATTCAAACCACTCTTCTTTATGCAAGCTTTTGATGTGCTGGAACCACAGCGGACCACAGAGCTTCAGGAGTGAACTGAGAAGTTCAGAGTACAGAGGCAATTCACACATGCCTATCACCTGGCTGGGAAAGAAGAGAAGGTAGACAGGTGGAATGGCCTTGCTCAATTTTCCAGGGAAGGGAACAAAATTCTACCTGCAGGAGGTATGATAGAACTGTCAAAAACACAGGCCATCTGCTACATAAATTTCGGAACCTAAGTAACAGTTATTTTATTTTACATTATACCAAAAATCACATCTTAAAAATCAAGACAGGAAATAGAAACAATGACAACAACAAATTACGATGAGTACATCAGTCATCTTGCAGAAGAATCTACAACTATGGTATCGAAGTAATCATCAAAGTCATCTGTGACATTTTCCCCATTTCCAACACCTCCCTCCACCCCTGCATTTATTCTTGTCTCCATAGTAGTTTATCCCTAAATGGCCTTCTAATTCTTGGCAGTTCACTACATGGATATACTTGAGCTTACAGACAATGAGAGGCTGTGGATCTTTTAGCAACATAAGAAAAACAATATAGGATACTATGTGTTTTTTGAGTTTATATCTGAGTTACTAGTTTCCTGACAAAAAGTGTTTTTAGTATTAGATGGGTATTTTCTTTGAATTAATATTTATGATATGACATTGTCGTTATCTTTGTTGCTACTATGAAGGTAAATTCTAAATAAGTTCTAAAATAAACTATCAGGCCTGTCAAGAAGTTATACCATTTTGCCTACTAATTCTGAAAAAGAACTTCTGTTTTATAGTTGGACATTTTTTTTCCTCCATCAAGTGGTACATGAATCAGAAGATTTGAGAACAATTCTATATTACTCAAAAATTCATTAGTCATTTATTTTGTGTCTTCTAAATTTACAGCAGGCAGCACACATAGAACTGTTTTCAGTCATCTTATATCAAATTTTGATAGCCACATAGTCCAACTCTGGGCTATGTGGACTAATCACATTTTTCATACTTTTGAGTGCAGAAAGAGTTTGAGCATTTTCTGCAAGGCTTAAATACCCAGAGATGCATAATCCATCTGTCTTGCATCACCTATCATTAATTGAATGGCTGTGCTTCTTCCCAAATGCTAGACAAAAATGAAACAGCATTGACAAATATGTCTTAAGGAAATCCTATGAAACATGGTTGCCTTCTTAGGGGAGAAAAAAAATGTTGTTTTTGTATTTGAGCATTTTGTTGAACTGATTTTGGTTTCTTTATTAACAATGAAATGAAAAACATACTGCAATTGGAATGGGGAGTCTGGGTTAGTATTGAGTCTGCCACTAACAGTATGCCTCAACCTCAGTGTCATCAAAGCATCTCATCATAAAGGTGGCAACACTTTGCCATAGAGAAATAGCTAATTATACTTAAATTTTGTTTAATTGGAGCTTCCTCCTTCTTGTTTTCCAAATAAAATTAGATTTAAAATATGCAACACAGAAATCTTTCAATAATCCTCACAGATTATTCTGATTTCTCTGAGATGGCATGAAACAAGTTGCCCTCACAAAATCATGAAAATTTACTTACAAAGAAAATATCCTTTACCTTCTTTTTTACATATCAAGGGCTAGAATAAAGAATTTGAATCTTGGTCAAAAGGATGTAAAAATCTTTTTGAAATTCTCACACTGTTGTCTCTAAGTTCTAAGAAGATAGGCTAGTTTCAGACTCTCAGCTTCTCCTCTACAAGGGGAATTAGGGTTTGGCCAATATTTGGATAGGCCGAGACATTAAAGAATTTGGTGAGTAGAGTTTCTTGTGGCTTCACCTGCAGCTTTGGTGTTTAGAGACCTCTCATCATTATTTGGCAGTTCTCTTTGAATTATTTTCCTTTTCTTTCTTGTTCTTTGTAACTTATTATGTGGAGCTCTTACATAATTTTATATTCATATTCAAGCAGACTTTAAAAATTAATTCTTACTGATGCCTTGGTGTGAAAAATATATATTATTAATGAATATATGTGCATTATAATTTATTAAAATAATAAAATTTAACATACCAAATTTTCTCCAGAACTATCTTCGCACGGAAAAAAAATAAGAAAAAATATGAGATGATCTCTTTGATTAAAAACCAAAGAGCATATGTGTGAATATGTGTGAGTAAAGCAAACACATTCCTCTGTTAATCAACAAAAAGATTGTGGTTCAATATATTCTAGTTGAGGAATAAACCTCAGAATTTCAAATCTGGAAGGGATCTTGAGATCATTTATTCAGGAGATATTTATTGAGGGACTTCTATGTATCAACACTCTGCTTGGACCAGACACCCATGGTCCCTTCCCTCAAGGAGTTGACAGTCCAATGGAATAGACAGATGTTTATACAAATAATTATAATACAATTATATAAAGCTGATTATCGTCTGAGGTTAATAAAAGGGATAAACTTATTCTCCCCAGGGAAGGGAGGGATGGGTATTGTTTAGGGAAGTTTCCCTGAGGAAGTGATATTGGAGTTGATTTTGTAGACTAGTTGAATTTGACAAGGAGTTGGTTGTGGTAGTTGAGAAAGGGTTGGTAGGAAGACATTTCAGTAGAGACACACTAAACAGGCAGGGGGACAGCATGTGTGTGGATGCAGAGATAAGCAAGAGCATGGAGAGTTTGGGAGAAACTACTATAAGCAATTCATTATGGGTGGACACCAACCTGCACAAAAGGAAGTAGTATGACATAAAACTGGAAAGTTAGGCAGGTTAGATTACCAAGGGTCCTGTATAACACACTAAGGTATCACATAAAATTGGAGAGTTAGGCAGGGTAGATCACCAAGGGTCCTATACAACACACTAAGGTAAGTCATGCATGAGGAGTAACATGATCAATTTGAAGATTAGAAAGATGGTGGTAGTATGAAGGGTGGACAGGCAAAGAGTGACCCTAGAGCAGTAGTGTTCAAATGTTTTGGTTTCAGGATCCCTTTACAGAGTTAAAATTACTGATGAACCCGAAGAGCTTTTGTTTATGGGGGGCTTATCTAGCCATACTTACCACATTAAAAATTAAAATTAAAAATGTAAACTTTTTCATTAATTAACTTAATAATAAGCACTTGCATGTTTATGTAAACAGATTGTCAATGAACATAACCATATTATTCCATAAAGAAAGAATTTAGTGAGAAGAATGAATTTGTTTTATATTTAGGCAAATCTCTTTACTATCTCGCTTAATAGAATACAGCTAGATTCTAGTATCTGCTTCTGTGTTCAGTCTGATGTAATATGTTTAGATTGAACTAAGTGAAGAAAATTCTCATATATATATGTAAGTGGAAAGGGGAGTATTTCAATTGCCTTTTCAGGTAATTGTGAATATTCTTTGATATCACATCAAAACTCTACAAATGGTAGTTTATTAAATTAGTTTCAGTGTGAAATCTGAAAACATATCAATGAACTTTTGATCTATCTTATCCTTTGAATAGATCTTTTAACTAATCATGCATGATTTTGTACCATGATTTATGATTTGGAAAATGTCAGCACATTGTTATGCGGATCTTCTAAATTTTGACAAATTTCGTCATATTACATCCCAAAATCACATTTGTTTATATCACCACTGATGTCATGAGAAAAGTCATCATCTATCGGGAGGCTGTCAAGCTCCCAGGGGCAGGTAAAAGTTTTCCAAAATTCCAATTTCCACTTGAAAGCTCCAATTTTAACACTGACAACAAATGCTGTCATTTGCTTATCCTGAAGTGACAGTCTTTCCCTTTGTTCATTTTTGAGAAAATATGTGCCAAATACCCAAGTCTGAATAACCATGGTTTGTCAGTTCTTCTTTCAAGTGAAAATGGTGTTCCATGAAAAAAAATAAAAGTGGCTTATTCAACTCCTGACTCAAATAATCATACAAGTGCTTTTCTTAGAGACAACCATGGTACTTCAGTATGCAGCAGAAATACTTCATGTATTTCTTCCATTTTATCATACAGAGTATTAAAATTTGCATTCTTTAGGGTAGAGATTGAGCAAAATTAATATTTACTGCTTCATCAGAGATTTCTTATGTGAACTGGCATTGTTTTTTCTTACTGAGAGTATGCAGCGATGAAGAAAACAAGGACTGCTCCTACAGTTTGATGCTACTGCCTTGATTCTTGCTAAAGCATTAGCAGATTTACCCCCATGGCTTTGCACTATAGTACAAATGCCAAAACAGTGAAAAAGGCAAATGGCATTTTGGTATCATGAAAATAGTTTAGACCTCACAGCTCCCCACCCCACCCCACGAAGGGCCCCAGGGATCCCCAGTTTTCTAAAATACACACTTTGAGAACAGCTGCCCTAGAAGAAAGCAGCAGGACACCATTCAGTAGTCTAAAGGAGCAGAGAAGAGGATCTCACTATAGGTCTAGTACTAAAAGGCATGGACTTGACAATCAGAACAGGATGCAAGCCTTAGCTCTGCTACATTCTAGAAGGTTTTTTTTTTGTTTTTGTTTTTGTTCTTTATAATCTTCAGGTTCCCTAGCTGTATCATGGAGATAATCATAGCAATGATAGCACATACTCCATAGAGTTAATGTAACATTTAAACGAGAAAATGCACTTAAAGTGTGAGTACAGTGCACAGAAGACAGTAAGCCATCAGTGAGTTAGGGAGAAAAACCGCGGTCAGAAGAGTGTATTCAACGCATAATTATAGGAGAGAGAAAAAATGAGATTTTGTGACTGACCTGACGTGAGCAGTGAATAAGAGTTTTGGGGTTAAACTCATTCCCAGGCTTCCGGCTTAAGCCGCAAGTTGACATTACCCCAACAGAGAAGTGGAAAAGGTTTGTAAGGCACAATAATGCATTCTGTTTGTGACCTGTTTATTTTGAGATGCCCATGGGACATCTGGGTATGTAGTTAAAATATGGGTCTGAGACTCAGGAAAGCTGTCTGGGCTGGGGAAATGTTGATTAAGGAGTCACTGGTTGAAGCTGAAGCTAAGAATATGCATGACATTGCCTAGGGGGAAAAAGTGGAAAGATGAAGAGGCAGGACTCACATGACTGCCAATTTTTAAGTAGACAGAACATAGAGGGTACTAGAAAATGAAGTTGTCAATGATTACCTAGATGCCAAAGAGAAATTTCCAAGATGCTAATTAAAAGGCATACATTGCATTTAACAATTAGTGCAACTCTCTATTACTTTAAAATAAATGAAGAACAGGCCCAAAGAAGCTAAGTAATCTCCTCCAAAATGTTGACTGACAAACACAAATTGTGATTTTTTTCTATTATACTTGACATATTTGTCTTGAATCTTACTATTACATGATTTGATATTAAAGATCTAAGCGTATATAACTACAGAAAAATGATTTGTATAGCTCCATTCAGCTAAGCTCACATACCAGTGTACTATGATACTAACATAAGCTTATGAAAGTGATACCAATCAATATAATGAGTACAAAACTAATATTTATTACTGAATCAGAATCTAGAAAAATGGCATAGTAAACATTTGGGATATGCTATAGCATTACTAAGGCAAAATATTTTTTTGCCATTAGTCATATGGCCCGTGGGTTCTAAAATCTTGCCTAATTTTCCAGAACAGCAGTCAGTTTGGCGAATTGTATTGGTCTATAACCCGTTAGTATCAGTAGTGTCTCTCTTTCTCTGTGGGGATTTTTATGATTATGTTGCAGACAAAATCGATTAGTTCTGGTCTGTTCCCATGGAAACAAAATTGTCAGAAGGCTGTAAATTTGCCGTCTTCACGGGTGGATAGTTGCTCTATGTCACAAAACTTGAGATATTAGGAAAAAAAATCCACAATGTATTTTCATGTCCTTGATGAGAAGGGTGTGAGTTGTTGGGAAAGACTGGGTCCATTACTGAGGAAAGGATGCTGTGTTTTCTTGGTATCAATAAAAGAGACTATTATAGGAAAAGCATAATCTAAAAGCCAAGATTGACCAATTAACTACCATCCTGTTGAAGAAAATTATTTACTTTTTCCAATGGAATTTTCATTTTTGGCTAATGATTATCCAGTATTTACCATATATTCTCAGGTTGCACATGTGACCAACAGCATAATATTTTATCAAAGGCATAGATAGAGTATTCAGCACATTATAATGATAATACTGGAAACACTCCAAGGCCAAATTAAATACTATTTTTTATATTTCAAAAGTGTTTTGGAATAATACTTGGTTAATGTGGCTTCCTAACCAGGTGGCTTTGAAGATTAAATAATAATAGATAAAATTCTGTTGAATAAGTACTATGTCTTAGACACTCCTATGTAATTTATTCAAATTAGCTCAGTTAATTGCTATTACAATCTTATGAGATTGGTAGCATTATTATTCCCATTTTACAGATCAAGAAACTTAGGTGAAGGTAGGTTAGATAATTCTTCCAAGTTACAAACATAATATAAGCCAAGCAGTCAGGATTTAAACCTGGATAGTTCAGAAAAAAAGCCTGGGTCTCTAAGCCTACAAAATAAGATGATTCTTAGTTCATATTTGCTGAAATGGTATTAGGATAAGTCAACTACGTTACTGGGAGGTTACTATGTGTAGAGCCCTGTGTCAAGAATGGAGTGGTGTAACCTAAGAAATGTAGCAATATAGTCCTCGTCTTTATTTTAATGTAGAAGAGAGAGCAAACAGAAATGAGTGAATAAACATAAAATCCACACCTAATAGATATATGTTCACATGTGTGTTAACCACTTTGGAGTTATTTAAAGGTAAATTAAAACCCTTGGCTTGCTTCTTCTATGTCATGTACCTCTCACTCTCAGTGTGTTGTCAAGGAATTCAGCATTACTATTAGTCTGAATAAACTTAATGAAAAAGTAACACTATAGCAAGGATATTACTCTGTGATGGCCAAATACAAACAAAATCTAGACTTTCTTTACTATTGTTCCCTTCTTATTAGCTAAAGACATGATTGCCAACACATGGATATTATTTATTAATTTGCTACCTGTTTAACAAGAGGTAAACTGCCTTTCTCCACCTGGACTCAATGTCATGGCTGTGAAAAAAAAATAGCTTAGTAAAAGAAGCATGAGCTCAACTCTGTCTTCAGGACAATTACCTTGGAAATAATAATTAGTTTTTAGGGGTTGATATTCTCTGTGACTTTGTCCTTATCATATAGGTATAAGCTTGAAGAGACAACTGCTAACTAATAACACAAATTAAGCCAACATTTTAATAGACAAATCCGCATCATTGGTTTTATTGGCTCTTGAATTTTTCTACTATATGCCTGCAAAGTGAAGGAAATTGTGTCTTTGACTCCCCAATATCCATTCCATTCCAGACATCTCTTCCAAGCCCCTTGCTAATCATTGATTATGGAATGGGCATATGATCTAATTCTGGCCAATGAAAGCTGAGGGGAATTCTGACAAGTGGGTGTCTGTAAAAGGTTTCTTCACTCCTAAGAGACCAAGGAGGAGACAGCATTTTCTGTGCTCTGGACCTTTTTGCATTGGGATATGATACATGGCACTACATCAGCCAATTTAAAACCAGAAGGGATGCCAATCTGAGGGCAAAGCTGACACAGTGAGGGTGGCAGATCACAGAGACACATTTACCCTTGGGCTGCTGATGGATCGCTCAGCTCTTGGACCCAAACAACCTCTGCACTGCTTGTTCTGTTCAATAAATATCCTTTTTGACTAAGACAATTTTAGACAGTCTTTCTAGTTAGCAGCAGCTGATACATCAAATAAATAAGTACTCTTTGGTCAGTTCAAAAACTTGGCCAGTCCAGAAGCCAGCTTACAACCAAATACTAACCACATATTTGGATGTCCTTTACCCCATACAATGAGGTGAGCTACAGATCCAATTACCAAATAAATGCAATAAAATTCAAAGTAAATACAATCCTGGGTAATTTACTAAATACACAGGATGAATGTCACTCTTAAAAGAAAAAGAGATAAAAAGCTAGGTTAATCTCTCTTTCTTACATCAATAGCCTTTGGCATCATTCCATTCCCTGAAGTCATCTCTGCCACATCTCCATCCATGTGTTTGCTTCTTTGGAGGAACAAACTGGCGAGGAGGGAGGAAATCACTCTTCTGCCTTCTTTTTGTGCTGATACAGCTGTCCTTGTTAGCTAATAGAGATTTTAGTTTATTTTCCACACACACACATTTATACCCAGAAGTAGTTTAGGTACCTTAGATAGTCACAGCACCTTTTTCCGGAAAAGTTCTAGGCCACTTCTGGGAATTACCTCACTTGTTCTTATAATATCCCTAGAAGAGATTTTGTGTTTTTTTCCCAGTGAGCCACTCTGCCATGAATCCTTGACAGATATCTCATCCCTGAAAAACTTAAGATGTGGCTTGGCTTCAGCTTTCTTGCTCCATGATCTGTGCAAAAAGAGAACACAGGTAAAGTTAACCTGGCATCTTTGGCATTTGGAATGAAGTGGGTGCTCTGGCTGTGGGTCTGTGTTTTAGCGCTGTGTTTATTTATAGCCCCAGATCAAGACAGCAGGCTATTTGATCCTTGCAAGAAACACGCCCTTTAGGAGGCTGAGGCAGGAGGATCACTGGAGCCCAGGAGTTTGAAGTTGCAGTGACCTATGCATTCCAGTGTGGGCGACAGAGCAAGACCCTGTCTCTAAAAAACAAAACAAAACAAAACAAAACAAAACAAAAGCGTAGGACCAGGAACCACTGCCAGGATCCCAAGGTGGGGATGGGGGGGTCTCCTTTTTTCTTTCTCCTTCTTACTTTTTCTGAAGGCGCGCTGGCAGCTTTCTCGTCTTCACCTCCTGCTTCTTTCTCTCCTCTCCCCTCCTTACTTCTTTCCCTTGGCTTCCTTTCCTCAAATAACTCAAAGACCAAACAGGTGGACTAACGGAGCATGTGGTCCACATTGGTGTTGTAGATCATTATTCTAGTTCCTTTTCTAACTCCTTTTCCTCTCTACATAAACCCCAGTTTGATCGGCTTACTAAGATAAGAAAAATGAACCTTATTCAATGGCTTCTAAGAGTAAGTTTTAGAAAAGCTCTGGTAAAAAGCCAGCATGTTAAACCAAGGCATAATATCAACCTAAATGCAATAACAAGATGTCATATTCCTTTCAGCTGTAACCAACAGCAATGGCTTTAGCACAGTTAAACCAATCATGATTATTTCAAAGGACAATATATGTAAATTCTAAAGTCAGCAATTGGTATTTAAAACTATATTTACTTCAATTCACTTATACAAAGCTCATAAACCAAACTGGTCATGGATTCTCACCAATAATGGGATAAGTGATTCCCCCTTTACCATTTGCTGTGATCAAAAACCATTAAATCTCACTTTCAAAATTTTATACATAGTCTATTAAAATCTTTGTCTCCAAACAAACTCTCTCCTAAGCCACCCTTCTTTTCTCTATTGTCACCAGAGTGATTTTTCCAAAACACATATCCTACCCTTATAAAAATCTGTCAGCGGCTCTCAGTGACATAGAATCAATCACTTGAGCAAAGTGTGCAAGTGCCTTCACGATCTGGCCTCTGCGTCTCTCTTCCCTCTCACGTTGTGGTAACATGGGTGTGGCTCTGCTGTTCATCAGCTGTGTGACCCTGAACATGTTACTTAACCAATCCAATTTTTAGTTTCTCATCTCTTAAGGGGGATGAACCCAGCTAAATAGCATTGTTAGAATTAACACATTAACTGGTCATGTGAGTTGAATTGAACTCACACTAGTTTTGAGCCTGGAGCCTTGTGAAGCATGTGTAACTCACACGTCTGTTCACCTTGGAGCTGTGTGAACTATTTTTCAAGTTGCATATAACTCATGCACCTAAAAATAACAAATTTTTCATTAAATTAGAATGCATTGTTTTGTTTTTGAAGTTTTTATTCTATTTTTGTAATAAAACACCATGGCCCCAAGGAAAAAAAATTTTTTCCAGTGTGGCAGTCAATGTGTTAAATGAGATTTTATATGTATGTTTATGTACACACATATGTATAAAATTACTATGTGTATGTATATGCATATATACATACATACATATAAAGTTACTCATACAATAGCTGGTATAAAGTAGGTTTTCCATGAAAACTGGAGGTTTTATAGTGTTAGTAGTAGTGATAATAGTAATCATAGTATTATAGTTATTAATTTTTGTAAAATGACAATAATACTAATGATAATAACCATTGGACAGACCCATGCATCAGAGATTGAGCATCAGATTGTTAAATAAATTCATAATCCTTCAATAAATGTTAGTTCCCTCTACTTTACAGCCACAAGCTAATAAATGTTACTTCCCTTGTCTTCACAGCACACAAGAAACTGGGTTTTAAATACTTTGACCTCCAGCCTGACATATAATGAGCATGATGTTAAATAACCAAAATACCTATTTAGATATATTTCTAAAATATCTGTGTCCTTTTTGCTGGGGTGTGGAGGGGGATGTGGTGGGGAGGGCTAGATGTCAAAGAAGGAATAAGTCAAGGAGGAGTAAAAGAGTGGAGTTTGAGAAAGCATCCCACACGTTTCTGATTTGCTGGTGTTCTCTCTCGTCTCTCTATCCTTGTGAAAATCATTGATTTACAGATTGGAGGAAATATATTTTATGGCCTGGGCTTCAAATGGGAGAAATTTTTTTCAATCCCAAATACCCATGGGAAATGGCAGTGATTTCTGCATATGGATGACCTCATATTCCAATTTAGGCCGCATATTGCAAACATTATAGCTCAATAAGATTTCTGTCTCACTCATCTTTAAAAGCAGGCCATGGCTTACAGATTAACCATGATATAAAATTAGACTTTTTAAAGTAGCTCTGATCATCAGCGAGCATAAGAATCACTTGTGCTACTAATTAAAGATGCAGATTTCTGGATTCAGTCTCTGGAGATTCTGAAAAAAGTAGGTCTGAGGCAGGGCCCAGGGATCTGCATTTTTACTAAACTCCCCAAGTGAATTTGGTGCAAGCGGTATGTGAAATACAATTTGAAAAAGGATGCTCTAAAAGGAAAGGGTAGAGATTACTAGGAATACGATATGAGTGCTTTCTAAGGTCAAGGCTGGAATTTAGCTCTAATGTCTCCAGTAGCTAAGAAAAAATGGAAGCACACTGGATGGCATGAATTTATTCTATTTTAGGAAAAAAACAAAACAAACACAATTCCCAAAAGTTGTATATAAAAAGCAACCTTTCTTCAAGAACTAAACCGAAGGGAAGAAAGTTTGCTTAGGATATAGGATAAGGGAAACTGGGGAACATGCTCAACAGATATCTTAAATTTACTCCTGCAATGACTTATACAAGGTTTAATCAAATAAGTCTTGTAATGGCTAAAATTAAACTCAGTGAATTCCCTTTAGAAAGTGATGCAATATTATGGATCACAAACTGTTTTCAGATGATCTATTATGTGTGTTGGACCAGGAGATCCCCCAAAAATGGTTCACCTGAATTTGAAATTATCTTAATAGAATTTCAGCATTTTAGAAACTTAAGGGAAATTCTTCATTTCACAAATGTGGAAGTGGTAGCTCACAGAGCATGATGGAAGCTTTACCTTGAAAAGGTATGAGGAGGAAAGCTAAGGAGGAATCTTGAACAAAGTTGCTTTAATTTTATTTTACCTAACCCATTCGTATTTACTATTAATGTTATTAATGTTAACACTAATACCAACAATTTAATTTTCTAGAGGTAAGTTCAGTTGTTTATATTCTCTTTTGTGTTATTTTAGTTCAGTATGACAATTTATTTATCCTTTAAGATCTTTTAGTCCCCGGTGTTTTCTAAATTTTTGTTTTACTATAGCCCCATTGTTTTTTTGCATCATTTTGCCTCTTTAGGTTACCATTTAACTATTTATGGCCATTTATGCTATTTTCTTTTCTTTCAATCCATTTACCTTCCTTTATGCTGCTATATGATATACCTACTTCAGAATTTTCCAGGTCAAAATCCTTTGTGTCATGCATTAAACTATAAAACTCTGTCTACTTGGCACTTGGTGCAAGGGCTGAAGCAGATTCAAGGCTGCTCACTGAGAAACTCACAGGCTTTACCAGCAGGTCCTTGGCAGAGTTTCCCCGTGAGGAAGGGACAGCCTTCCATCTGGGTGGGAACCCTGCATGACTCTTTAATTTATGTAATGGGTAACAGTCCTACCTACCATCTGCTCATTTGGTTTCAAAACTTGAGGTCCTTATGAAGGAGATAACTTCAAATGGCCAAACTACCAAGATATCATGAAGTGAAATACTGGAATGTTGTCTAGGAAACAAACCATACACCCACTTCTCAGGGTGCTCTAGAGAGTCTCCTTGTGACAAATCTGACCACCTTCATGGTGATCCACGTTAACTTAACATCTGAGATTTTTTTTCTGTGTGTTGTATAAATTTAATTTCTGCCTTTACTCTAAAAATGTTTAGCCTGGGAGGCTCAGAGTTGGACGGACATTTTAAAAGAATAACTTCATTAATACACAGTCTTTAACACGTGTATCTTTAACATTTTCTCCATTTTCTTTGTCTTGAACTACGTATTGCAGTAGGATTTTTTAAAAAGTATAACAATATGCCACTTTACATCACTTTTTAAAAAGATGAAATATAATAAATAAAAATCAAACCCAAATATGTAATTTAAAAGATTTATTCATTCTTAAGCATGATCCTATGTTTCTTAGAACCATTTTTATCAAGGAATGTATTTAATCTTATAATGAAAATAAATATTAAAAATTGCACTTGGAAGCACAGTATCCTAAAATTGGGAAGGATATTTCAGGCCATCTAGCTTCACCAGTATAGTTTAAAGCAGTGGTTCTTAAAATTTAGCATCAGGATCACCTGGACAACTTCTTGTTAAAATACAGCTTTCTGGGCCCCACCCCAGAGTTGTTGATTCAGTAGATACGGGTGGGACCCAATTTTTCATTTCTAACAAATCCTCGGGTAATGCTGATGTTGCTGGCCCAGAAACCACACTTTGATAATGCCTAGCTTACCAAATCCAGAATTTTACGTTTCTTTGAAGTTAGAAACATATATACCAGTCACATCACTTTCATTTTTATGATTTGTCAAAGATGACAATCATAGCTTCTTCAGGCTCATTTATTCATTCATTTAGTGTCCTGTGGTATAATTTCTCTGATCCTGGAAACTTGCAATGATTTATAGCAGTATTTTACAGAAGCCTGCAAAAGCTTCCTGTCTCCCTGCTTCCAGCAGGACTCTCACATAGGCTATTTTCACCCCAGCAGTCAGAGTGATCTTGGGAAAACAGAAATCAAATCATGTCATTCTGCTCAGAAGCCCCCAGGAGCTACAGAATAAAGGCTGAAATTCTTACAATTGCCTACAGAGCCTTATGATCTGATCTTCTGGTTATGTAGCTGAACTCACCTCCTCCTATTCTCCTCTTCCTTCAGTTCTCTCTAGCCAAACTGGCTTCTGGCTGTCCTCTGTACCTGGAAGCACACACATACTGTTCTCTCACCCTGGAATGCTTTTCCTCTAGTAGGCTAAAGGACTAATTCTCTGTTTCCTCCAAGTCTTGGACAAAAGTTTGCCTTCTTAAAGAGACCTACTCATGCTTCCCTTCCAATCCTTTACCCTGCACTACTATTTCCAAAGCACTTATCGCCTTATTAGGTACTATATAATTTACCTACAATGTTTATTGTTCATTTTCTGTCTCTCCTAGGTATCACACAAGCCTCACAGAGGCTAGAATATTTGCCTTTTTGGGGTCTATTTTGTTCACCAATGAATCTCATGTATTTAGAACAGTGCATGGCACTTAGTAGGTGCTCAACAAATATTTTTTGAATCAATGAATTATTTAATTTTGGCTCCTCAAAAAATTTAATAATTTTAGATTTTAATTTAATAAATTTAGATTTACTATTTGGAATTTAGCCCACTCTTCAGAATGTCATGTATTCTGTTTATGGCAACATAGTTTATGGTAGCAATGTCTAGAAAAAACAGAACTGTCCACTAATAGGGAGTTGGTTAAGTAGATAAGGTAACTTAGTTTTGTATTGTACAGATATTAATATGATAAAACATAAAAGGACTCAATGTAGGAGCAATGGCCAAATTCTCTATAGGGACATTTCCTAATTATATAGTTCTATTTAATCTAGATCAAAATACATACATTAAAATCCTCTTTACCACAGAGATAATTGTATAACTATGCTAAGTTTACTACAATTTCTTTAAAACAAAGCAAATTGAGGACTGAATACTTTACTCAAAGTGTTTCCCACTCCAAAATATCTTAGAGAAGTAAGAATAATGATAATAGAGAACATGGATTAAGCATGCACTGGCACTGTGCCAAGCAGAGATTAGTTCATTAGTATTCACACCAACGGTATGATCGCCGGTCCTCATTTTGCAGATAAGTAAACTATAATGTTCAGAGAGGATAAGTAACTCACCCGCGGCCACATGGCTAGTAAATGTTGCCATCAAATCCAATGACATTTTTCTTTGGGAAGAATAATCTTTCTACAACTATTTTACCAATCAACTTCTCCAGATTCATCTTATATACTCTGCATCTATACGCTCTTCTCTAGTCAAACTCATCTGTTTGTCATTCCCTGAAAGACCACAGCCTCTGGTGTCTGGCATTCAAAAATGTTCCCTCTTCCTGAAATACTATTCCCCACCAATAGTTTGTCTGTTAAAATCTTACCTACATTCTAAGCCTCATCATATCACAATTCTGAGTCAGAAGTGATTTTGCCTTCCTCTGAACTCCCATAGCACACACATATTTTGTCTCTAATTTTTTTACAATAATTATAATATTCTGTCTTCTGTTGTTATTGAGGATGTGCCTTATTGCTTCTACATTTACTATTAAATTCCTTGAGGATAAGGACTTATTGACTACCTATCACAGTAAGCAGGAAATTATTGGATATCTGTTGAATACAATTACCTAAAAAAATTCTGCAAATGTCCTGTCCAATGTGGTAGCCACTGATCACATGTAGGAACTGAGCACTTGAAATGCAGGTAGGTGCCAAACTTTGGAATGCTAATATTTTGGATATATTTGTTTAAATAAAATATATCATTAATAAAGTTCATTTCACTTTTTTCTCTTTTTTTGATGTTAGCATCTAGAAAATTTAAAAGCACATATGTGGGTCTCACTACGTTTCCACTAGAGAGTGCTTGTCTTAGATATACCTTTCCCCTACTCCATCACCCTCCTCCAAATGATGGAACCCATGACCAAGTGCATGAATTAAGAAACGGGTCAATTCCCTATTCTGAAATGTTCTAACAGGGGGAGGAGGCTCTCTCTGGATTGATAGTTTTTCTATTTTATTTAGTCAGATTGTTGCTTTTGTCCTTAAGTGATAGGATTTTGGACCAAGAAACACTATAGTGAAAAAGTTACTTTGTCCATAAGTGAACATTCTGGATGTGTGTGTGTGCGCGGGTGCGCATGCACACAGGGGAACAGAAACCACATTTAAATCTGAGCATAACAGAATTGCAGGAAGGTTTCTTTTTTGAAGTAAACTGACAACATGAGAAAGAGAAAGCAAACAGCATTCTCAGAACAATCCTTGATCCATATTCCTACCTTAACATCAGACACAATAGAGAGCCCTGTGAGTTGCCTTCAGTCACGTTTCTCCTACTGCTTGCTAGTACCATTTGCTTTAAGCAGTTTCTTTCCAACCAAACACAGACTGTTTACTAACTGTAATCAAAATGACAGCGCACTGTTTTCACAACTGAGTGTTGAGAGTCGATTGCCTTTTTCACTTGGCATCCTGAGGGAAATTTAGAACTGGGATCTTGAGGTACAACTCACATTACTTCAAGATGGTGATGCTGACTTTTCCACCTGTTATCTGCACTCCTTTGAGCTTTGAAATACAAAGGATTGGGGTTTATCTAGCCTGGAGCAGAGAGATTTTAATCACTGCCTTCAGATCAGTGCAAGTGGTAAACTACCCCAGAGCACAGGAATTTAGGTGGGTCTGAAGTTACCAACCACATGAAGATGACTTCTCTACCAAGCATGCCTGTGAAGAGATGGTTATACTGCTACAGAGTCAGATTGCCCTAAAATGGTGCCACAGAAGATAGTGCAACATAATATAAAAACATGTTCCTGCCACATCTTTTTTTAGAAAAAAGATTTAATGAAAAGAAAAGTAAGAGAGGAAAATAGAAGGAGAGGAATACAAGTTGCAATTCAGGCAACCTGTACTCTAGACTTGTATCTGCTATTACTTGCTGTGATATATTGAACACTCAAGATCTCAGGTGTCCACATCTGTAAAAAAGAAGGGAGAGGAGGAAAATGACCTATTAATTGGTAGCACCTCTTTTGTCTCTAAAACTCTAGTTCAGAGTCCAGGCTTTGGGACTTCGTACTAGGTGCACTCCAAATGTTCTGAGAGAAAATGGTCTGAGGGTATTGCAATACCCTTATTCTCTGAACAAGGGTCATTGAATCCCGTACTAATCATGTTACTAATGTATGTGTGCTCTACATATTAGAGGATATCTTCATTTTTAGAAGGCTTTAGTGAACGAGGTACTTGCATAAGTCCTCTCTAGCTCAAATTTAAACTTTTTTTTTGATGAATAAATAATATGAATTCCTTGAGTAGAACATAGCTTGAAGACTGGTTGCTGAAAAGAACAATCCCTTGTATCCTTTCTAACTCCAGATATTCAATTCTGTATACATGATTTCTTCATGAAATGCTAATATCAAAAATTCTCCTCATCTGAGAAATTCTATACAAATTGGAGTTAAAAATAAAAACACAAAACTTCTTCTGGTTTTCAGTGAAATATGGCCAGTCGCTTGGCTAAATCTCCCCAAAATAGAGCCTATTGAAATAAAGAAAAGGTGAAAAAATATCTAGGATCTGAATTCAGGACCCAGAGAGTTTGTGTTTTTCCTTCAGCCAATGAGCACATCACTGGCACCAAAATAGAGCGTGGGACCGCTGCGTGCACTGCCCTGATTTAGGTGTGGATGATGCCAGTTACTGCAGCCGCGGGGAACACAGAGTGGAAGGTCTCCACATGTAAAGGCAGGAGGATGCTATTCAGCACTCAATTCTTTCGAGGCTAAAGGAAAGCCAGAATGCCACAGGTAAGAGAAAATTACATATGATGCAAAATTTTGTTTTAGATAGTGATTGCAGCAACCAAACTGCTAATGAGAGCCAAGAAGACTGGTGTGGCCCGTATGTTGTCACCCTTTTGAGGACAGAGGATATGGTAAGTAAGAAACTGACTAGAGAGGCCAGGAATCCTGAGGAGAAACCTAAGAAGAGCTGAGGGAGAAGATGCCAGGAAGGATAAATGTCCTACTGTATGCCAGGTGGGCCACCTGAACTGTCTCCTCAAGGACGTGGATGATTCAGGATCCTGATAAAATTGCCTGTGCAAAATTGGACATTGAGTTCACTCATTCTTCAAGTGCCACCCCCCTTTAAAAATTAATAGACTTTAATTTTTTAGAGCAATTTTAGGTTTATAAAAAAAATGATTGGAGAGTACAAAGAGTTCCCACATCAAGTGCCCCTTTTTGTGTCTTATTTAGTCTTTAAAATTTTCACTCAGAAAGAAATTGAGAGAATAAATAGAAAATATTTTGTTATGTGTAAAACTTCCCAAATTTTGTTTTCCTGAGGGATATGGATTGTTGAAAACAATGTATAGTGTTTTCTGATTAAATTGATCTCATAGAGTGTTGGCACCACTATAGTGCATTTAATGGGATTTTAAAAGAAATGTGCCTTACAATGACTCAGGATAATTTTAAGGTACTGAGTTAAAAAAAAAAAAAAAAACTTATCTTACCAAATGCATAAGAGATAGCTCACTGTTGTTGTTTTAGTCAGGCATCTTAACTCTTTTGTATTAATTTGCATAGAGATCTGCATCGGGAATTGGATGTGCTTTGCCACTTTTCTTTTACTCTTAAGCATTCCTCTTTCCTTTGCAAAATGTATTCAATGCTTTTGAACAAGAAGTTGGAATGCTTTCCCCCGAAGCATCAAGTTAGTTCTTAGAGTTGTCACCATATTGGTAGAGGGGAATGGTTATATCAACTATGAACTATTCTTTCTTTACACTGATTGAGTATTTTAAGATGACCCTTCTTCAAAAAAACACTCCTCCTCTGGTTCAGGCTTTCATTCTTATTAACCATCTTACTGGTTTATTATTTATATTTTTATTGCAGACTTCCCAAATACTTTGTTTATAAAGGTAACATGTAATTTTTTAACAAGTAAGTGATCCAGTCTCAGTGGGAGAACCCAAGCACAATGTCAGACATTCATCATAAGCCTGGCCTTGAATATGATAATGTATTTCTTCTGTTTATCACAGAAGCACCAGACTCCTGCTTCAAAATATGGATATTCTCATACTGAGATTTAACAGATCTTTTCTATATTATCATAATTTTACTTACCAGGTTGACAGCATGTCAGAGGTAGTGAAGAAATTATAGTTAAATATTCATATTAAATGATGCTCCTCTAGAGAAAAGACTTTTTAAGACATAATCTGCTCTAAAGGACATAGAGAGTTGTCCTCTATGTCTCCTCCCCAGCTGTGGGAAAGACTGTGGGAAACCACATGAAACAGCAACTGGAGTGTTAACCCAGGGAATGTCTCCTTAAAGAGTTGAAAAAGCTGACTCACCTTAGGAATGGGATTCTTTTTAAGAAATGCGATTAACTATTAATTTCACTTATCTATTAGGTTAATTCATTTTTTTCCTCAGAAATAGCACTTCCTGAAAATTTTAAAATATCTTTTAAAATGCATTTTGGCTTTAAAAATTTTGCTGGTTTATAGAAACTGCCTTTCCTCTTAATCTGCCAAAATTGCAATTTCAAAAAATTAATAATCAAAGTGTCTCGTTTCCAGCTGGATGACTTACACATTCAAAGAGTATCTTTCCATAGACCCACTCTTATTTGACTATTTAAGATTTAATTCTCAAGGCAGCAATTTATAAGGTACAGAATAAAAAGGAGAGTGAACTGATGGTTGTCCAAATTGAAGTTATGGATGCTCATTTCCAAGTGTGCACAACTGTTTACATGGTTAGCTTGCAAAATATACCATAACCAGCAGTTAGGGCAACTTTCACACAGAATTAAGGGTAAGAAATCAATAATTTGAAATATAAAATTACTTAAACACATAGAATAAATGTCAACTTGTTCAACCAAGGGAGAAGTGGACACTAGTGTATTTTTTATTTTCGTTATGTATTTGCATTGTGTCTTTACTTAACACATGCTCACTAATTAGCATTTTGAAATTATTTTGAAAGTCGTTTGTCAGCTATCTTTCATTTTCTGGCCAAGTTTTCATTGGCTTCTCTTATTTTTCTCCGCCTTCCTCTAGTCAACTGGGTTTCCGCACCTGGCCTGTACGTTTGGGCTATACTTGCAAAGCTTTTAAACAAACACTGATACCAGACTGGGCCTCAGAGAATCTAACTGAATTGGTCAAGGTGGGAGCCGAGCATGTACGTCCACAGCAGGGGACACTCTGTGAATAAACTTATAGCGTTCTACCTCTTTGTCTTCTCTCAGCCTGTTTGCATCTCTTTTTCCCTTCAGCTGTTTTTTCCTCCTGCCATTTTTATTAGTGAGATTTTATAAATCTAATTTTTTTTTCATTTCCTGTTTTGTTTTTTCTTTCTGATTTCCCATTTACTGACCAAGAATAAAAAAAGAGTATGATTCACAATATAATTGTGAATTACACATTTACCTGTTCTTCCAACGCTAATTTAATATTACACATTAATTTCTGGTATAAATGTATAAAGATTGATAGTGGACTAATGCAATTGTTGAAAACAAACATTAAGAAATGATTTATTTTAACTATATGATTAAAGATAATAAAATTTTTAGAACTTGGAGACCATATAGGACTTAAGGGTAAGTAAATATCCTATCAATAATATTTTTCCATTTCATAGCTAAAGGACATATGTTTGCCCTAAATTTTAGGCTTTAAAGACAAATTTCAGTAGTTTCAGAACAGAGCAGAAGTGGGAATATTACCTAACCAATAAGCACATCAGGAACAAAATATCAACAGCAAGGAAAGCATTAATAGCTACAGAAAAAATAAGAAAAGGTCAGGCATGGTGGCACGTGCCTGTAGTCACAGCTACTCAGGAGGCTGAGGCAGGAGGATGGCTTGAGCCCAGGAGTTCAAGGCTATCCCTAGCAACATAATGAGACCCTCCCATCTCTAAATAATAATAAAGAAAGAACAAAGAAGAAAAAAAAGGATCTATGATGTTAAGTGCAGTGGTGATGTAAATATCAGCAGGAAAAATAGAAACCAGGGAGGTAATGCATGGATTTAAGAATCTGAATTTGAAATGAAGCAGGCTGAAGGAGCCTAGAGTAGCAAAATAAGAAATCTGAGTACTAATGTGGCTGTGCTTCTAAATACGGTCAGCAATTTCCTCTCCATGAGGTTTATTTTCCCTCACTGACAAACATACTGGTTGGATTGGCAAAAAGAAAAAAAAAATGTGGCCCATCCCTTGGCCATATCCTGCTGTAGGTGTGTTTTATTGGCTCTATCTGGTATTGTGAATAATTTGAAGTAGAGGACATTTAACGTGAAGGAGATCTCTACTGGATTTTTCAGCTTCTTTGGAGAAATCATTTGATTTAACAATCTCCTAGCCTTGAGAAGGAGTTTCCTTCCCCTTTTTCAAAAGGGCATGCATGTGCTTTTCAGCTCCTCAGTCCCAACCTGAATGGCTTCACTCACTTCTCTTACCCACTTTCCCCATGTAGGAATTTGTATTTGTTTCTTCTAGAATTTATTCTTTAAGGTCATTTCCAACCCTGACATAAATTCCATGAAAAGAAACTGCTTAGAATACTTTGGAACATTTTTGGTTAGGTAGAACAAAAATAACTCAGAGAGAGAAATAATTGCCACAAGCAGAAACACCAAGGAGACAGAGAAACTAACGAATAGGTGACTAGTTCTCGCATAGAGGTTTAAGCCCACAAAATGTGTCCCATTAAATCTTATGCAAGAATATGTTGGATTCTTATCCAGAAGCACAATGTCACTCCTTAGAAATAAAAATTGAGATTTAGTGAATTATTAGAAGAATTGGATTTAGTGAATTATTCCAGTTCAAACTCTTGGGAAAGGAAAAGGACAAAATGTTCTGTACAACCCAAGGAAGAATAAAGTATATGCTGAATATCAGGAGATTAGAATTTCCAAAAGGGAGCTTCTTGGCAGAAAATGGCCAAAGTTATTTAAAGAGTGACTTCCCATCTTTGAATTCACCCATTGAATAAAACAATATTAAACCACTCTTTAATAATTTAGAGACCATCATTTCTGTCACTTTGCTCCAGCACGGAGCTTAATCACATGAAGGGCTCCCTGTATGCCGTCTCCAAAAGAATGAAAACCTAATTCAATTATTACAAAAATAACTCCAGACTTTTACAAGGTTTCTCTGAACTAAAACAACCCCTCAATATTTCCTTATACAACCACCCCCTAGTATATGTCTATTTGCTCTGTATTTTAATATTCTAAACCTGCTTGTAAGTTACTTTTAAGTTGTTTCTTATTCATATATCTTGGTCAAAAAATCTTTAAAATTCTTTCCATGATGTTCTTTATCATTTCAAATCCTGACAGGAAAGAAGTGGGGTGTAAATACTTGGCACATTGAAACTTGTTGTATCCAGTTGAGTAGATATTCACACAAATTTTAAGGAATTCTTCCACTGTGGCTAATTATATATCTTGATGGAGACTCAAATTTCAGATACTCAAAGAGCTGGTGTCCATCAGGCAGTTCATAGAACAAAGTATGTCTTTGCTTAGCAAGACACCAAGATTTTATTTATTGCTGTATCATTAAGTAATGAAAATTAACACTATTCTGCTCTGAAATTAGTGTCTACACTTCTTACAATCCATTAAAATGTAACCAAATAATGTGTTAACTTTACCCCAGAGTGAAAAATATTGTCAGCAACTGAACTAAAAAAGTAGTTTTCTAATCAAAGATAAATGTGTGAATTTGCAACACAAAGCAACAATATGATTGGCTTTTTTCCTTCCTGAATTTTATAACTACCTCAAAGAACAATCTACCTGAAAAAGTAATAGTTCAAACGGCAGGATCTATACTGATTTGCCATGAAAGTTGTTTATGGGGTAAAATTTAAGTGAAAGCAAAGATAATTTCAAATTAAAATTAATCAACATTTAAAAATAGAACCTAAAAGTACAGAAATGAACTGTTATCTTAAGTTAGATTTCAGTGATAGGTGGGTAATTAACTCTCATAGTTTTGGAAAACTGGTAAAAAAAACCAACCATCAATATTAAGGTGGGAATGAATAATATATTTTTAGATGACAAATGAAACATTAATTCAGTGAATTCACAGTGCTTCTATACATGAATGATAATGAGAAAAAAGTAATCTGTACAGCCACCCATGTGAAGAAATTTCACTATTTAGTCACATGTTCATTTTTTGGTGACAGAAATATGTCTTTAAATGCTTATACTTATACAGTTCACTTCAACCCTAAAATAAAGACTCACAAGACCTGGGAGTGACCTAGAGCCGAAGGAGATAGACTAGCAACAAATTGCAAGCACAGCATTTGTCTAATTGAGAAACCTTACCCTCATATTTTTAAGTCTCCCAAGCTCTTAGCCATCTCAGATCTGCCTAATCATAAGTCCATTAAGTCATCTTGACTGCCATGAAGATGAAGCTGACAGCTCAGTTACTTGAGTCAGCTGAAAGAGGCCCAGGGTGGTTGAAGGGAAGGATTAGGAGGCCTGGGGTGCTGAAGGGTCATCCCTATTCTAGCTCCCAAAGATCACAGTAGCACATAGCTGTCAGGAGTGCAAAGCTGCACTTAGAGAAAAACCTTTGGAGGGAAGCAGGAATTTTGCAGTGTGTCAGCCATTTCACCAGGCACAATTTGCCTTTCTACCTCTTATTGTACCATTAATAGGATTTAAGCAGTAGAGAGTGAGTGAGTTGATCACACAGCCAAGACTTTCCCAGGATTTAAGCTCAGTAATCTGGTGGTCATAGTAGAAATCACTTGGCATTTAAATGTGACTTGTTAAAGTCTAGATTGCCTTTGTGAATCTTCACAGAGGCCTTTTGTCTAATAGCTATATCCTATTAAGCAAAGTGCAACAAAGCCCCTTGCCTCTATTTTGTTAAAAAGAAGAAAGCCTTTGAAGTGCAGTCCACGATAACATATCATTGAGCATAAAGAACTGACTTCTACAAGGTATTATAAAAGTTTTATAAACTCTCCAGGAAATGCCCAGGATGTTAGCACTAATGGATATTAATATAGGTAACACATTTGTTGTTGTTGTTTCAGCAAGGGCATTCTTCCAGGATGAAAATTATTCACTTTTGAGCTGCAGAATTTCTTGGCAGTTTCATTCTATCCTTCTTGTTGTGGTGGAAAATACTGTATCACCAGCTCTAATAAGAAAAATAATAACAATGATGAAAACTTAATTTCTTTATCTTTGTCCTGGTCCTTTTGATGGGGGTTAGGAAGGCAGGAGGAGAGAAGAAAGTGGCATGTAATCATGTTCCAGGATCTGTACTAAGCACTGAACAGACATTGTTTTAGTTATACAGTCCTGTCAATAGGCATTATTATTCCTATTTTATAAAAGATGTAATAGAGGCTGAGAAAGTTTAAACAATTTGTCAAGTAATAGAGATAGGATTCCACCTGCCAAGCTCTTGCTCTGAACCACTTCTCCCTATTGTTCCCTACTTGCTTCCACCACAGGAGGAACTGGCCAAGAACATTTAAAACATCCCTATTCCTCTGTTTCTTTATTCTCATGTTTCGCACAACATTCATCATAA
Organism: Daubentonia madagascariensis; assembly: GCA_023783475.1. Taxonomy (NCBI): domain Eukaryota; kingdom Metazoa; phylum Chordata; class Mammalia; order Primates; family Daubentoniidae; genus Daubentonia; species Daubentonia madagascariensis. The sequence goes on along the minus strand of JAKFHU010002088.1, from coordinate 41,659,953 downwards.
TATATAACTCAGTGAGAATCAGTTAAAGTTGTATCATAATTAAGCTGAGAAACCAACTGGAGAAAATCCAAATAAATAAGAATCATAGAATTTTAAAAATGAAAAGTGTCCTTATATATCTTTGATTCTAATTTCCATCTTTTACAGGCAAGGAATGTGCATTTCAGTGATACTTGGTATCTTTTCTGAGGTGACAAAGCTCATTAGTAGCAGAACTTGACCTGGACCCCAAGATTTCCAGCTCAGAGTTCAACCTACTTATCTTTGCTACACGAATAAATTACAGTATTATTCTTGACCCTTCAAATGAAGTCACCATTAGATTCTTCTAAAGAATAAGATACTCAAACCAATATATCATTAAATCAAAACAGGTTTGATTTCCAAAAATTTTTAAAGAGCACATTTTGTGAAGAACTCTGTGTGCATTTGCTTTTCACAGTGTGACCACATGTATAGATGAACAACTAAGAGATCGTTGCAACTCTACCAAGAAAAAAAAAGCTAACATATGGGGCCAAAATACAAGCATCCATTCATAAACGCAAACCAGTTCAATGAAGACCAGCTCTGGTGTTTACACAGAACAAAGTTACTCACATTCAGTCACCTGTAGAGAAACATGGTGTATACAATACACTCGAGTCAATTAACAGCCATTTCTGGGAACCCTGTCCAAAGAAACAGTTTTCTTTATATCCTCTGGTGGGAGTTCTTTGGAAATATACAAGACCCAGGGCTTTCCTCTCAGGCAACCACTATTTTGAAATGTTTTCAGGGGGACTATTATTGCTACTTAATGTAAAATATTACGTGAGATATCAATATTTTTTTACCATATCATTACAAATTACAGTTCAGAGGCCTCAAGTCCTATTTTTGAAGCCCTTTCAGCTAGTATTGTCTGGAAACCGTGGTTGAAATCAGAGGTCTTTATTTCATATAGGGCACCCACTTTTTGGAGTGAATGTGATGACATGTTTCCATGAAAATTACTGCAAGCACTAATGCCTTTATCTTTGTCCTCATAAGCTACATTATACTACCTGTTGTATATTTTAAAAACCTGTATGATTTTTAAAATGTCTTTCAATTAATACCTATAGATTTTCTATCAATAATTTCCTACTCTAAGTATGTGATTGCTAACTAATTGAAACATTTATCTTATGCTATAAAATATTTTAAAGACAACTACAGAAAATATAGATCATAGATGAAGTGAATTATTGTTTTTTGGCTCAAGTGGCTCTTCCTTGTAATTAATAATAATAATAACCAGTCATTAAATCTACACAGAAAAAAATAAACAGAAATCTATCAAGCTTATGGGAAAATTAATCAGGAAATATACTTTTAAATCAATAAATTAAAAGGTAAGCATTTAATATAAAATGAATATATTAAAGGATAAAGAAATAGCTCATTATGAAGCAAACAGGGATCATTTTATTATTATAAGGTTAAACCTCTTTTCAATGATTAGTATCGGTGCTCTTTTTCCCTTTATGAAAACAGATTCTAGAGAAAAATGATAATGTGTTTCAAATAGCCAGACACCTCTATATTGTTATCACTCTCTATATGCATGGCCTCTCCAAAGCTGTTAAATGAAAGGCTAAAGCACAAAAATGATAGTTCCAATTTCACTATACATTTATGTTTAAAAATACTGAACACATTGGACATTTAAATAGATGATATGAACCATGAAACCCATTATGTTAGCTTTAAGTAATAAAAATATTTTCTCTGAATATAATGAATCATAAGCATTTGTATGTTTCAAAAACACAAGATCATTGGTGCCTAGTCTGTACCATAAGTCACCATTTCTAGACAGAGGCTCTATTTTCTTTGAAAGATAAAGAAATAGTAAGCAGTTCACACATCAAATGATGTCTTTGGTTCCTGTAATTTACATTTTAACAACATTGGGTTAAAAATAGCAGCATGAATTTGATTTTAAAATGAGAAAAACGACCCAGCGGCTAGATTCTATGGTGCAAATAATTAAATGTTTTGTCAGCTTACCTGATAAAACAGAGCCTTAGGAATCAAAGCATAACAAAGCCCAGCATCCAAGATGGTTAGAGTATACCGTGGCTTTCCCTGTAGTTGTTCAGATTTTTGGCCACAGAGGTTTACAAATTAATTACAATTTTTTTCTTGCTTTCTCTGTGGACAAGAAAACAAAGAGACCTTTCCAGAATCCTCTCTGCTTATGCCTCCGCTTCCTGTTCTGAGATTCACTCTATGGTACCCAACATATATCAGAAAACAGCTTTGAGGAAAAAAAAAAAAAAAAAGGCTGTCAGCACTTAACATGGTATCGCCATCTACTGGCAGACGCACAAAATTGAACAAAAGAAAAAACATTTCCATTATCCTCTATCATAGGGAGGAAGGTAAACCTGTGTGGAAGCATTGTTAATCAAGAAAGTGCCCCAAGATGACAACAGCGAGGGGATGCGGGGTAAAATTCCCCAACACACTAAAAAAATGTAACCTATCTACTACATATGAGTGTGTACAAAGAGATTCTTTTGCATATTCAGTTATTTGTGCTTCACTAATACTTTGTTTCTAAATGTTAGCATTTTGTTTCACAAAGTTGTTTCACCCATAAACTACTAAAATTTTTTGGAAAACTATAAACTGAAGTTGGAAAATTAAGGTTTTAAATTTACAAAACGCGTAGAGTTTTCTAAAATCTCTCCCGTGGCCTACTCTTGTCTTCTGAAAACTTTTTCTCTTCATGAGATATTTTCAAGGTGAATAATCTGAATCGTTAGGCAACAGTGTATTACAGATTCACTGATAGTCTTTTTGTGTTGCTTTCTGGTAAAACATTTACAAAAAATATCTAAATGTGGAAAAATATTCTATTCTTCAGTGAAGCTAGCTAATTTAGATCTTTGGATTCTTTTGGTGTGTGCATGACACCAGGAACAGTTGAAATTCATCTTACAGGAGACAATTCAAATCAATGATTGTATATTAAATCTTCAAGATTTTAAAATACTTAAGAAAATGTATTGTTTATAAGGATATTAAAACACCATGCATAGCAAAATGAATTCTTCTCAGTTATTAAGAAATTTCTCAATCAAAATGTTATTTTTTCCATTTGACTTTTTATATTTACATTAGAGCAAACAACTATAATTTAATTAGAGTTTATTATGAATTAATTAAATATGTTCATATTAATGAAACAACTATTTGGATGGGCAACAACTATTTCAAGCATTATCTTAGATTTGAAAAGACAAAGAGAGAAAGTGCCGTCATTAAGGAGCTCATAGAATGAAGAGAGACAAATATAGCTGATAGCATATTTTAAAGCCATGTGCTCAATAAATGTTATTTACATACTTAGTTTTTAATCACATCCCCCATTTTGCCTGATGGAGCAAAATAAAAATAAATCAAGTCAGTTCCAGGTAAATTGAATTGTTTAAGGCTTTTCCCAATGATTTCAGGTTTATACTAAACCAATGCATGGTTTTCCTCTTCCCTCTCTCCTCGCTGAGACTGATCTAAGTTCAGGAATGTTTACAGACATGCAGACAGCAGAATATGGTCCCTGGTTTCCCCCTTTTCTATGTAGGCATCTGCTCAGGTGTAGAATCCTGTCTGATTCATGAACATATTTTCCCTCCACATCTACCAGTGTAGCCACATTCCCATTTGGCCCTGGGAGTGTCACCCATTCAACTTTGTATGGCAGCAACCCCTCTTTGTCAGCTCTTCCTCTCAGGTAATGTGTTCCTGCCCTTGGGGGAGGAGGGAATAAAAAAAAGTAGCATCTGTTCAGGGTCCTCTGGACTGTCATGGCTGACTTATCCCCACTCCCTGCCCCCAGCACTGTGCACAGATATCCCTGTTCTACTGCTTCTAACCCACGGGATCTAAAGCGCTCTGTGGACTTCAGGCAAGGGAGGCACAATCTCTGCTACACTAGAATAATCCAGCTTCTCATCTTTCCACCGTTTTAGCTAATTCTGGGTGAGCAAACTCTGTAGGGGGCCCTTATCAGAGACTCCATTTGAGTTGGGCTCATTTGCTTCCTCACAAACTTCCTTTTCAGACTCCAATGAGATTTGCCTGGACTCTTCTTTCTGTGCCAGGGGTAAACTGGATCCACAGGTTTTCCTCTTGAATCTTTCTGTTTCATACCTAATGTATCAGTTTATTAGGGCTGTTGTAACAAACTACCATACTGGTGGCTTAGACACAGAAATTTATTATCTCACAGTTCTGAGGGTGGGCGGAGGGGGCTTGAAGGCCAGAATCAAGGTATTAGCAGGACCGTGCTTCCTCTGAAAGCTGTAAGGAAAGGATCCTTCCTTTTCTCTTAGCTTCTGGGAACCCCAGATGTTCTTCGGCCTGTGGCAGCATAAGTCCAATCTCTGTCTCTGTTCTCTCTGCGTCTCTTCATATAGTCTTCCCTCTGTGCATTGTCTTTGTGCCCAAACTTCCCCTTTTTGTAAAGACACCAGTCATTTTGGATTAGGATCTACCCTAAAGACCTCATTTTAACTTTACCCCTGTAAAGACCCTATTTCCAAATAAGGACATATTCTGAGTTGCTGGTGGTTAGGACGTTTTGGGGTGGGGGCAAAATTCAACCCCTAACCCCTAAATTGAAACCTTTTAAATTTAAAGCACAAGAATTTGATGATTCTTTTGTCTATTTCCAATGGCAATTCCATTTAGGCAATAATAGCCTTAGTATCTGGCCAGGATTTGGGAGGGTAGGGGGCTGAGAGATAAACCTCAGGTAACAGTGAAGAAATTCAATAATAGTAACAACAATAACAAAATGAACATTTATTGGTACTATGTGCCAGACACTGTTCTATGTGCTTTACATATGTTCATTTAACCTTCACCCATATGAGGTGATATTATACACATTTTGCAGATGAAAAATTAAGAAAATATGGGGGAAGTAAAAATACATAAATTAGTACTTCATATATCGTCTCAGCACACAAGCAATTATAACAGGGTAACATAACTCATAAACAATAAATACCTACCAGCTGCTGGAGGAGCATAAAGGAAATAAACTCCCACTAGTTTAGACCATTGTTACTTACACATTTAGTGAAAATTCATGATGTTTTATTGTTTTATTTTATACATTTTCTGTCATGAAATATTTCTGTTTTCTAGAGACTTAACTTTTTCATCTCTACTCACAAATTATCCCTGCTCACCCACTCTTAACTCTGCCAGTCCCTACCACTCCACACTAATTTGACCACTAGTAATAATATTTAGTAGAATATTCATTCTAATGCTCATTTTTGGGTATCCAGATACCCAGAAGGGTTTCCTGGTCTTGTCTTCAGGGGAGCAGATTTTTTCTTAGGTGATAGTAGGCCACACTTTAATGAGAACTGGTTTGAACAAAAGAAGAAAATTATTGTGGCAATATACCTCATAGTAGAAAAGAAAAATGCATGCCAGCCAAGAGACCTTTATTTTTTATTGCTAAAGAAACTAATTTTATGTTGTCATTGTAAATAGAAAAATAGAAAAAGCAAAAGTGATCAGAAGGGCAATATCATTTGCTATGATTCTAACTTTATTGTGACTTTTTGTACTTTCCTTCTGCAGATGGAATGACAGGTAATTTTCGGGTCTTTGGTAAGGTGATGCTGAGAAGGTTTAGGTGAAATAGTCATTGATTACAAACATAAGGCTTCTGGAACCTTAGTGGTATCTGACCATACTTTGTAAACATATCTTGCACAAATCACAGAAATTCGGAGTACAGTAGAGCTCATAGCTTCCAGTTAGGATTTTGGGTTAATCTCTCCATTCCTTCAGCTTTTAGTTCCTCGAGGTCTTTAGAAACTTTGTCGGTAGAAGCTATAACTCTGGTTGACTCTATATGATTTTATAAGCTTCATAGACAAATAATGCTTTTTCATAATACCTATAGACTCAGTGAAAAAATCCCCAGTCTCTGGCCACATTTTCTTGTTTCCTAGCCCATTATTTACCAAACGGGTTTATAGGAACACTACTGTCCTGCTGGACTAATGAGGTACCACTATACACTCACCAGAATGGCTAAATCTTAAAGGGATGATAATAAAAAGTGTTTGTGAGAATCTGATAGGAATATACATATTACGATGGGAATGTAAATTAGTGCAACAACTTCGAAAAACAATTTGGCATTATCAACTAAAGCTGAATATAAGCATACCCTATGAGCCAATTAGTGTTATTTTTAGGCATATACTTGACAGAAATGTGCATGTGTACAAGAATGTCCATAGCAGCATTATTGAAAACAGGTCAAATGAGAAAGAACCCAAATATCCATCAGGATATCTCCAACAGGAGAATGGATAACAGAATTGTGGTATATTCTTGATCTATAATTTCATACAGAGATGAAAATGAAGGAAATACAACTGCCCTGAAACATGAAACATGATAGATTTCACAAATATAAGGCTGAGTAGAAAGAAGGTAGGCACACAGAAACAAAACATTGTGATTCTAATTATTAAGTTAAAATGTGGTATAAATACCATGGAGTTCCACTCAGCCATAAAAAAAAATGGTGAACTAATACTTGGATGGAACTGGAGACCATTCTCCTAAGTGAAGTATCACAAGAATGGAAAAACAAACACCACATGTACTCACTATTAAATTGGAACTAATCGATCAACACTCATGTGCACGGTTCGAAGTAAAACTCAATGGAAATCAAGCAGGTGGGGCGGGAGGGGATGGGTAAAATCACATCTAACAGGTATAGTGTGCACTATCTGGTGATAGGCACACTTATAACTTTGACTCGAACTATACAAAAGCAATTCATGTAGCCAAAACATTTGTACGACCCTAATCATCTGAAATAAAACAAAAAACAAAAAAACAGGTTAAGTAAACTCTAATATCAGAAGTAAAAATGGTGATTTCTCTTGAGATAGGCAGAATCTTTGGCAAGGATTGGTTGAGATAGGGGCCATTCCGGGGGCTAGCAATCCTATTTCTTGACCTGGATGGTGTTTACATAGGAATACACTTTATGTAATTCAATGAGCCAAACATTTATATTCTGGGCACTTTTTTCTAGGTGGATTATATTTCAAATTAAAAAGGAACACACATCAGTGGTTTGACAGTGTCACTTCTGAGGATGGAAAAGGGAATGGAAATTGAACTGTATGGAATTTTTAGGATTTGATCTGTATATGTGTTCTGCTTGAAACTTGTATATTTGTATATTCATGCAGTATTAGTGCAATTTTCAAAAAGTAAATTTAAGATATTAAAAGTAAATTAAAGATGTACCTTCATACCATTTATACTTATTATCCTTAAGTTGCTTTCTTTTTAAGTTGAGTCTAGAGTGGATCTCATCTACTCTGTTAAGCTGAGTCTGTCCTGGAATACCTCCTCTTCCAGAGGCCTCATCCCATTTGATACTCAGCGTCCATGCTTCTGTCTCCAGTCACCCCGACAACAAGGTTACCTACTACTGTGCTTGCATTTATGTCCAATAAACATGAATTAATTTACATCATGCTGTCTGTACCTTTACACCTCGATAGTCCATTTTAGATTGGAATCTCCTGATGGTAAATACCAATGCCTAATATATAAGATACCACAAATTATAAAAAGAAACAAATTATTTTCTTCTGATAAATGATAATGAAATACTTTCAGATCCATTACATCTTTTTCCTTTAAAACATCTCTAAAAGTTGAGAAGGGTAGATATTTTTCAGGTGGGAAAAATTAGTACAGACATATGAAAATTATAGGGTGGTAAAAACTGTCCAAAAAAGCAGGATAATTGCCAGTTTAAAATCTATTCACTAGACAATATGATTTTATATTAAGGACTCAAATATTCCAGATATAATAACTGTCAAAATATTCTTTATTAGGTATGCTTGAAATCAGTAATATTAAAATATTTTAACCTTTATTATAAAAGAGCAATAGAGTAAAACAAACTCAATTTCCAAATGGCTTCTAACATAGATTACCTTCTATGCTGTAGATACACAGCTAAGTAATTACAATTTTGCAAAGGTATCTTGGGCCACTATTCCTTTTTATTTGCTGTTCCCTCAGTTTGCAATTACTTTCTTTTATTGCCATTCTCATACCCTTTCCCTTCAACACCTGGCCAACTACTATTTATTCTTAAAGACTCAGTTAGGGTAATGAACTTGATAGCATGTCCTCCTTTCCCAAGTTTAAAGTATCCACTTAAATGTATTACCTTTTATATTGCTATACACATTGGTGGAGGTGAAAATGATTCATCCATTCAAATGACTGAATATTCCCAGGTGCTTGCACATGCCCATTATTTACCATGGGGTTTCATTAGGAAAGGATAGGTGTGAAGCAGATAAGGACAGGTACTGGGAGATGCACTTCTCTGCTTCTCTCAGGAATGATCACTGGATAATCTGTTTACCTGTATGCACCACACTCTCCACTCTAGGGCTTTGTGACTAAGCAACAGGCCTTTTTTCTTTCCTATACAAACTTTGTTAGTGTGACACTGTCAGACTGTCAGATCATCTAAGCTAAAGGGAAAAATACGTTGTCGTTTTTTTCCATGAGTCCATAGCATCTATTGCTAATTATAAGCAAGCACTTAAGACAATTCATTTGTACAATCCATTCCAACTTCTCAAATTTGATGCATACAAATAACCGTGTCCAAATATTTACATGATTAGGTCAATATGAGAAGAATTAAAATTTAATTTAATATGCTCTCTATTTTATTTTTTCGAAAGTATTCACTTGCACTATATTTGCAGTTTGCGTTGTATTTTTTATTCTCTGCTTAGCATTATTTAATATAAACCGATAAAATAGGAGACCATGCTTAGACCATATATCTTCTAAGTCTAGAGGGTGTAACATTTTAAAAAGCTTTGTTTTATGTAAGATGCATTTTTATTTAGCTTATCAATTTTTAAAAACAAATTTTATAAAAACAATCCCTCACAGTTTGTAAATTCACTTCATGAGTGGAGAAAATAAATTAAAGGAATTCTTTTTTAATCGGACTAATCATAATGGAAATCATTATTCATATGTCAGAAAATAACTACTCTTTTTAAGTGTACAAAGGCAAATTGATCAGTACAGCTTTCCAGTGTGATGTGGGCAAGGAGACGAGTTGTTAAGAGTATGGAGATTGGGGACATGAGGGGGATCGGGAGATGCTAGTGAAGAAAATGCTGAAAGGGAAGCAAGGGACTGCATTATCAAGGACATTCCTCTACTGTGAATAGAAAGAGACCAAGAAGAAGTCATGGAGAAAGATGGAATGTTACTGCTGTAAACCTGGGGAAAAAATGATACTATGCATAAGTTGACGGAAGTGGAGATGAATAGAAGTATATGGATTTGAAAGATATTATAGAATTCATGTTATAGATATGAACTTCAATCTATATCTATGTGTGTAAAAATAATAGATTGACAGTAATTTCAACTTCAGTAATTGCCAGGGCACCTCCACCCATCTTGTCAAATTTCCAGAGTCTTGCGTAGGGCCCCAGCATAAAGGTGGAAAGGAGAAGCTCAATCTTTGGTCATGTATTTGGACAGGTTATAAGGATTCGTTTATTCAACAAATATTATTGAGTATCTACCATTTGCCAGCAACTGTTTTTGGTGCTTGGAACATATCAGTAAACAAAACAAAGATCTCTGCCCTTTATGAAGCATGTATTTTGAGGGTAGAGAAAATGCACACAATAAACAATAATAATAATGAATTAGTAAATGATATAATATGTTAGGAGGTTATTACTGCTAAGTAAAGAAGTAAAAATTAAAATGTGGTTAAGGAGATTAGAACATTTGATTGGGGTGGTGCATTGTAATTTAAGTTGAGTGATCATATGGAAGGCCTTATTAATATGATAACATTTAAGCAATGATACATGTCTTCGGCGAATTTTGTTAAAATCTTTGAAAATATTTTTAAGGCTGGAAATCTTGGGTCCTGGATCACCTCTTTTGGATGTCAGATTGAGCCATTTCTCTTTAAGGTCTTGGTCCTTCTGCAGGCTGCTATTAGAAAAGAGGACCCAGATTTGAGTTTCTTCACTAGCATCACCCAATATCCACTGTTCTCAATCTACGTTCCAGTTCAAGGGGTCTTTGCAGAAATCTTGCCCCATTTTGTGCTTCTCTCAGTTTCTCTTTATTCCCTCAAACCCGACTCTCCTTGTTCCTTCACACTGCACTTTTTTATCCTACCCAGTTTTCCAGGTTCGTAGTTAGGACAAGATTTGGAGTATATATGTTACAAACGTTCTGTGCTTTCTCAGGGTCCCTTGCCTATCTTCTTTTTCTTGGTTGAGGTACCACCTGGACCAGGTTTCTGTCTTTTGGACTTGAAACAATTAAGGTTGGGATCTGCTTTCCTGTGTAGCTACTGAGTAAACAGATGACGCAATGTGGGGCCTTAGTTCCCCATGGCATCAACCTTAACCAAGGGTAATAAACCTAATTCAGATTCCACAACCTAGGCATGCAGGAAATACCATATTTCTTTATATTCTATGAACATATTTTATTTAGATTTTGATGCCACATTCCACTGACGTGGCAGGAAATCCAAACTATTATTTTCAGGACTTATTTCTCCCCACCCCCACTACCAGAAGTGAAGTTTCCAAATTCTTGCCTAATGATATTAATATTAGTCTTCTACCCAAACAATTTCTCAGTTTTTCATTGATGTGTCTACCTGGTTCTTTCATCTCTGTGATATTTCAGTATATGATATGCTATAATTTCCTATGAAGCTGGAAAGTGGTGGCTAGGTTTCCGTCTACTTATGCATATCAGGAATATTATCTTGGTGAGATATTATCTCTCCAGAGATCTTCCAGGGAACAGAGTCTTTGCTACTCAGGGTTCCACAGACTTATTTTCTTTCCCATTATTTGGAATAATTTTCTGAATTGGGGTACCCCCTCCTGCCTCCTACCACTTCTCCAGGGTACACAGCTTCTTCCCCCTCCCCAATCCCATCTTTTTGAAATAGACTTTGAGTGTTCATTAAAGTGGTAATTAAAATCTATGGCAACTAAAAAACTACATCCCTATCATCATGGGCATGGATACCTTTATCTTGAAACTCTCACAAGCTTGGGGAAATTATTTGTCTTCCATTCTGCTAAACACGAAAGAACAGAAAAAAATAGTTGTTTTCAAGTTTTTAAAAGAGTAAAAATTCAAATTCCGTCACAATATTGAGGAGGTAAAAATAAACAACATAATTTTGAGACTGGATAGGAAAGTAAGGGAGAAAGAGGAATAAAGATGACCCTTGGGTTTTTGACTCGGGAAACATGGTGGCTATTTATGCCTTTCATGAAGATGAATAACTCATTAGGTAGACCAAGTTTGGATCTTCGAAGCTGAGGCATTTAATTTAGGACTTTATGTGTTTGAGGTGCCTGTGGGACAGCCAAGTAGAAATGTCCAGTGACATTTAGACCAATTTGTAGTTCACAAAAGATATCCCAGAGGAAGAACTTGCATCAGAAGATGAAATCACTTATCTATTCCTGGCCTCCCCACCATTGTTCTGGATTCTCTTCCCTCCAATTTCTGCTCAAAATTTGCTCTTTCTGTGATTGTACCTTCTTCCAGCCTTATTTCTTCAATCAATACTCCAATGATGGCATAAATGCTTCTGACTATAAACAAGTCCCAATATAAAAAAGAAAATTTGAAAAAGACAGAAAGAGAGAAGAAGGGAGGCAGGAAGGGAAGGAAGGAGGAAGAGAGGAAAGAAAGCTCTTCCTAACTTTAGCAGTTGTACTAGCAGCACTCTGTTTATTCTTGTGCCTTCAGGAATGACTTTTAATATATGACTCCCAAATCTCTTGTCAGCCTCAATTTTTATCTTCTGATTATCAGTAATGGTTCTTCAAATGATAAGCATCTGTCTGGCTATCACGCCACTACCACCAACTCAACATGTCTAAAACTGAACTGGTCGTCAGTTCACTTGACAGGTAATGAAAACACAACCCTGTCTTATTCTTACTAATAAATAGCAAATGTATTGTCATTGCTCAGACATAGTTTTATTCACTTCTCCCACCAGCCATGTTGCTTTACCCACTGGGCCATAAGTGTCCATTGCTCATTTCTGCCTCTACCTTTACTTATACTATTGCCTTTGCCCAGCCTGAACTCTGTCTGTTTTCACAGTGCAGATCAAGTTTGACATCCTCCATTACCTAGGACCAATCATTTCTGGTCAATAACATGTCTGAGAACCAATGAACTTTTCACCATGAACTTAACATGAACCACCTTTGTTGATTTGTTATCTACCTTTTTATCTTTTAGATCTTACTTAACAAGTATATTGAAAGTTTTCCCATCAAGTGGGACCTTGTTATGTGCTTTTTTTATATTCATAGTCCTTGACAGAAATTTTTTCATTCACTAAAGGCTGGATGCTGTGAAACAAACTTAACTCATCATATTTCCTCCAAGCTAGTTCTTCCATCAAATCCCTTTATCTAAGAATGAAACCTCAGTAACCACTGCCATTCCTATTTCAAATTAACCAAATTAATTTCATAATTAACTATTATGTGATCTTGGTCAAGTTACTTGACCTCTTGAAGCCTTAATTTCTTCATCTTTAAGATGAAGACAACACCAATCCTCAAAAAATTGTGAGGATTAAACGAAAAAAAAAATCCATGTAAAGCACTTAGTGCCAGTCACTGTGTCCAATAGATATTAGTTATTACCTTTTTATGGTCATATATTTTTATTTTAATTGCAGCACTATTATGACACAACAACGGAAAACTGGGAGACATCTTTTTCTCTCTTCCTTTCTCATGCTTCATGTCTGATCAATTGGTGATCAGACTAATTCTCTGATCAGTAGCATAGTAATGCCACCACCAGAAAGAGGTCCTCATGACTCTCACTGGAGCTATTGTGATCACTTTCTGACCCAAATGATTCCCCACTTTTGCTATTCTTCCTAAAGCACCATTTTCAACATCCCATTCTTCTGGACAAAATCTTTAGGAAGTTCCAGTCTCCTGCTTTAGTCATAAGTCAATCTCAAACTCCTGAACCTGGTATTCATGATTTTCCACAAAATATCCACTACCTAATTTTAATGAACCAACTACCAAAAGTCATTTTTCAGGCAAAAGAGGAATTTTGAATATGGACTGGTTACTAAATGAAAACAAGGAATTATTTTTATTTTGCTATGAGTAAAAATGGCATTGGGTTATATGAAAAAAATGAGTGCATATTTTAGAAAAGTATAGTGTATAACATAAGGGTACAATGTCATAAAAATCTGAAATTTGTTTTAAACCAATTCAGAAAGAAAAAAAAGGATAAATGAATCAAGTTTGGTAAAATCTTGATAATGGTTGCATATGATGATAAATTTATTATACTATTCTCTCTGCTTTTGACCTTTAAATTTTTCACAATACAATAAATAATAAAAGATAACAAATTACATAATCCATTGCATATGCCACCTATTTCCCATAATCCTAAGAGGTGTTTTCCCCTACTCTAAACCCAGTCACATTCTTCTATTGCTGTCTTCTAGCCTTTATTATGTGTAGACAGATATTACAATTGTTAAACATCTTGGATCATCTAGTGCTGTGGTCCCCAACCCTTGGGCCGTGGACCGGTACTGGTTTGTGGCCTGTTAGGAACCACGCCACACAGCAAGGGGTGAGCGACAGGCGAGTGAGTGAAGCTTCACCTGTATTTACAGCTGCTCCCCAGCGCTCGCATCACTGCATAAGCTCTGCTTCCTGTCAGATCAGCCGCAGCATTCAATTCTCATAGGAGCGTGAACCCTACTGTGAACTGCGCACGTGAAGGATCTAGGTTGCGTGCTCCTTATGAGAATCTAATGCCTGATTTTCTGAGGTGGAGCTGAGGCAGTGATGCTAGCGCTGGGAAGTGGCTGCAAATACAGATTATCATTAGCAGAGAGGTTTGGCTGCACAATAAATGTAATGTCCTTGAATCATCCTGAAATCATCCCCACCCTGGTCCACAGAAAAATTGTCTTCCATGAAACTGGTCCCTGGAGCCAAGAAGGTTGGGGACCTCTGATCTAATGGATTGTAAATTTCATGAAAACTTAAATGTTGTACTTGTTCTTGTAATCCCTAAGTTTTCCACTGTAGTCTTCTGTACATAGTAGTTTATATGATAAATAATTATGGAAATGATAAATAATTATGGAAACTGTAAAATAAATTATAACCGTATTTGTTTGTCTGTCAAGAATATCTCTGGCAGAAAGGATTGTTTGATAACAAAAGAAGTAATACATTTTATAATGCTGTAGAATTTCTAACCTGAGACCTAATTAAGCAACTGGGAAAAAAAATTGGTAAAATTGAGAGCCACTGTCAGCAAGAGTACTCATGCCAGAAATTTTTAATTGCTAAGTATTGAAACAAATAATAATAGAAAAAGGGGTAGACAGAGTTTATGAATAATGGTTCTCAAAATTTTCCCAAATGAAAGGGTAGGAATGGCACAATTGTTAAGGGAGTAGAAATCCTGCAGGGAAATGTTAATTGTATTACAGTGTTTCAAGCCTGGAGAACAGAAAGACTTAGAGGTAACTTTAAACATATAAAGTTTGGTTCTGTGGAGAAAAACTATAATTTATCATAGATCAACTCAATTGTATAGACAGATCCAAACAGTTCTTTTCTCTCCCCTGATAACTAACACTAAATATCTTTTAAAATCTTTTAGAACACAGCTACATATTTATTTTTCTTGCAATAGGTTATCTCTAGCAACATAAGTTTTGGGGTTTTAAAAAAAAAATCTCTGTCTGGAAAAAAATAGTACCTTTATTCCCTTGCCAAATGTTTCTCTAGCTAAAGGCATAATTTGCCCCAAATTGGCAATGTGTAGTCTTCTAGAAAAATCTTTCCCTTTACCACCCAGCAAGACAGGTGGCTCTGGCTTTGGTCCCCATTGCTTTGTGTCACTGCACACCTGGACCCAATTGTTCAGCCTCAAGTGGAGCAGGTGGGATGAGGGTGGGCTGTCGTGCAGGAAATAAATGGACTTAGCACAGTGGTTTGTTCCTGCACCAGGCAGCCTCATTGAGTGGGTGGGCGGGCATGGGCTATGGGAGACTCAGGAGGGAGCCAAATAGAAGGACAGATAATGCAAACACAGACTTTATATTCTAAAATAATTCCTGGCATTAAGTAGGGCCTGGCAGCCCACTTACACAGTAGTTAAATGCTGGTTAACACCAAGGCAGGTGCTCTGCATTGGCTGGACAATTGTAAGCACTTGGATAAATATTAGTTGTTGATTTATTCTGTTTTAACAGTGTCAGTTTCCCAGCCTTCAGGTAGATTCTACTAATTTACTCCATCTATCCCCCTATTTATTGATTTATTCGGTTTTAAGAACACAGTAGAGGAAGTAGCAGTCATTGTTAAAAGAAGATTGCAGTCACTTGATCTGGGTAGGTTTGTAAACATGAACAAACATGTATGGTCTGAATAGCTGTTTCTTAGGGGTGGAAGCTTCCCGGTAACAATCATGTCATTCATCTGTGCTATTTGATTATTATGACAGATTAAAGAGATGTGCTCAGTGTGTTTTATGTGAAAAAGTCATATAAAATCACTGTAAAAGGTGACATAGAGACAGGGAACCTCACCTTCAAACTCCAAAGAATAATTTGTGGCAGTAATTTTGATGTTTAAAAAATATAGAAGCTTGAGTTATTCATTTACACAACACTGACCTTACACAGAATGGTTTCTGCAAAGTGTATTAATGGGTGCTTCTGGAAAACTATTTCAAAGTAAATCATATGGCTATATTGACACCATGTGAATTGTAGAGCTCTGTGGATTGCAAGTGACAGAACCTCAAATCAAAAGGACTCAAGACAAAGGGGAAATAAGAGTCTCACAGAACTAGAAATTGTAAAGGCTAGAGGTACTTTATGCAGATCTGGGTCCAAGTCCTCAAATGATGGCATCTGGAATCTCTTTCTCTCATCTTTGACTCAGTTTTCTTCTATACTTCCTTCCTTGTTAGATGGGCTATCTACACATGGTATACTGCAAGTCCTGGCTTACATCCAACAAGATTCAAGAATAGTGAGAATGAATACACTTTATTACCAAATGCTTCAGCAAAAATCCCAGAAAAATCTCTGGTAGCCTCTGATTGGGTCGGGTGCTCAACCCTGACTAATCATATGGGCCAGGACAATGTGAGGCTCCAGTGACCAAACCTGAGTCACATACCCATCTTTAGAGAAGGGAATATTGTCATCTCAATTGTCATCTCAACCCAAATTAGGTTGACTGAGAGCAGATGAGTAGTTACCTGTGGGAAATTGAGGAACTCTTACTAAAAGTGAGAGTGGTTGATGGACAGTTCAACTACCAAAACCCCATGGCTTTCTTTTTAAATTATGCTTTTTATTTTAAGATAACTGTAGACCTTCATGGGTTTTTAAGTATTAAACATTTATCTCAGATTTTAAAAAATTAACGTCAATTTGTTCCAGACTTCCTAAGCTACTCTCTCAAAACATGTTTTTAATAAGTTATTAAATGAAATTTCCAACATGCATTTGAAATCAACATCTCTGTTTCAGAGCATGGAAAGAGCCTGTATTAGTCTGGGGTCTCCAGAGAAACAGAACCAATAGGATGGATAGATGGATAGATAGATAGATAAATAGACAGATAAATAAATATAGTTATAATAAGGAACTAGTTTTTGCAATTATGGAGGCTGAGAAATCCCAAGATCTGCAGAGGGCAAGCTGGAGACTCAGGAGAGCCAATGGGATATTTTCAGTCTGAGTCTGATCCCAGGGCAGGAGAAGATCAATGTCCCAACTGAAAAACAGTTAGGTAGAGAAAAAGAATTCCTTCTTACTCAGGCTTTTATTCTATTCAGGCCTTTAGTGGATTGTATGAGTCCCACCTCCATGGGGGAGGACAATCTTCTTTACTAAGTCTACCAATTCAAATGTTTGTCTCATCCAGAAACGTTCTCACAGACACAGCTATAAATACTATTTAACCAAATATCTGGGCACCTGGTGGCCCAGTCAAGTGAATAATTTAAATTAACCATCACAGAGCCCTAGGTTCCAGTCCTAGCTTTGCTACTAAAAAGCTATGTGATATTAGGGAAATCACTTGTGTTTTCATCTTCAAATGTACTAATTTTTCTGGCCCTACCTATCTCACAGGATTGTTAGCAAGATTAATAAAATGACAGTATGGTTTTTGAACTGAAAACTACTACTAAAATATTGTTTTATGGCATTTCTTTACAAATTTTATTTTTGAAACATATATTTTTATTCAAATTTGTATAAAGATTTCTTTCTACCGTATTATTTCCACCTTTTATGTACACATAAAAAACTTGGGTTTAACATCTAATATGATAATTCAGCCTCCTATACTTTCAAGAAAATTAAGATTTGGCTTTCCTGTGTGCCTCTCCTAGACTCTTTCAATGGCTCTTTATTGCTTATTTGTTAGTCATCTATAAGTTAGCTACAATTTCATTGTTCGGAAGCCCTGACATAAGCCAATCATTCTGTTGATAGCTAGGTGGCTTCTAAAATGCCTGAACAAATTTTATGCAACAATTCCCATTCAGGAGCCTTGGGAATACATATCCCTATACATGCAGTGACAATGTAAATACTAGACCATTAATTTGTTTCCAGAATGTACACAGCCAAATAATGCATTGAACAGGCAGGACTCACAGAGTATAATCTCAAAGACAACTCTATTTTTATCTCTACTATTTTTAAAAGAGGTATACAATGGAAGAATTTCTTCCCCTTCTCATGGCTCAAAACTCAGAAATGCCTAATAATTTTTCTGGTCACTCTTAGGTAATATGAAGTGTCATAGACTCATTTTGTCACAAATATGTTCTTAATTCAGTAGCTATGTATGCATATCAACCCATTTAGAAAATAAAACTTTGAACTTGAATTAAATTTAAAAATGTCCTTGCCTCTGGTAGAAATAGTCTTCTCTTTCCTCTCCTTAAAATTTCACCTCTCCTCCTGCATCATCTCCCTCTTGGTCTCTGACCTTGGAGGATTAAAGATGGGAGGAGATAGAAAATGGAAAAAGGAAAGTTCTTACTTGTTAGGGTAAAGTTACAAGATGGCTTTGTCATCTTAGGAATTGCCAAATGTTTAGAAGTGATTCTTTCTTTCATGAGTGATTCTTTAGTGGGAATATTTGAGAATATTTGACTACTCCTCCCTTGATAACAGCAATGCCTTTTTTTTTCCTGAAAAACTCTCCTGATTTTCTGGTGATCCACTTCGTGCAGGTTATTTTTCCACATTGCCCTTTCTGATGGACAATTGAAAAGGTTTAAAACTGGTTCCAAACTGACTCTCTCTACCATGTAAACACTCTTGAATTTTTTTTGCCTAAAAATTTCTAGGGGTGGGCTCCAATACTAATGCAGAAACCACCTCTCTTTTGTTTTGTAAAAGCAGCATTTTAGATTTTTCTGTGCCCTATAATTACTTAAATCCTGGAAACTTGTATCAAGCTTCATGATTGATTGCATCGAAACCCTTATCACTACACCGGATGGGAGAATGAGGATCCCTCCATCATTCTACAATATCTTGGTGAAGAATGTGTTTGGGACTGATGGTAGAAGTCTCGAAAAAAAAAAAGCCTCCTCATAAATCCCCTCTAATCTCCACATACCAAATTTTGTCCCTTTGTAGAGGATGCAGAGTTGTGAGAGTCACACTTCATTCAAATATGGATGTCTGGAACCTTCTTTGGAATACAGAATTACACTTTTAATTCTTAGTACTTTGGTTGACATTTCCAATTTAAACATCCTGATTAACCTACCCTATTTAATCCACACTCATTTCATCTCTCTGAATCCTTTGTTGCGTGCTGTTGCAAGTGTATAAAGTCCCACTGATTCATTTACTTTCCAATATCCCCAATATCTACTGAATTTTCTACCAGTCAAATGGATCAGAACTCCAATGTTTTGTCCTTGTGGTGCACCTCTGTTTGAATAGTGTCCTTGTAGATTAATTGGACTATCATTGTTTATATCATCACTGACAAGCAGTATGATATAAATGATGATAATTGTCAGTAATGCAGCTCACTGGTTTTTTCTAAGATTGAGTGACATGAAAAATTTCTCTTTATTAATTAGAAATTTGTTCTACAAATTGTCAAACTTAGAACTCTCTTTTAGTAGCAATTTTAAGAGCAAATGAAGATAAAGGAAGCATCTCGTATTTCTTAAATTATTTCTTAAATTGTGCATGAGAGCCTTAAGCAACAAATGGACAACTTGGTGAGCAAGAAACAACCCATAATCATAAACCAGAGTTCTTGTCTCTTAAAGTACCACCCCACCAGTCCCCAGAGTCTGACATAACTAAACTACACAATCAATCAAATGCCTGCTTACCCCTAGTGATCTAGACAGAAAACATTGGATAGAAAAGGAAGTCTATTCTGATTATGATGGGCTAGTGGCATGGAGAAAGATTAATGGTTCAGGTTGTAGACAATCTCACCTATATAGACATCTCAGTATCTCTCTCTTTCTATATATATATATATATCTCTGTCTCAGTATTTTATATTTATATATAAAAACTGAATAAATAATAGTTGAAATATAGAGAGGAATAGAAATATAGAGAGGAATATTTAAATAGCCACTAGAAACTTCAGCCCTACAATTCTGTGTGTCACTGCACAATAGCAAGCTAGCTGTTGATGAAGAAAACCTTGAAAGGCTCCATTCTGGAGATCATAAGCCTGAGGGAAATAAATGGCAAGGCAAGGTTGTCTGCCATGTATCTTTCACAAGTTGAGGGCATTGAATTTAGGTAACATGTTATGTCTGTGGGACACTCTTTATGCTCTTTTAGATATGAACATCATTGCAGGAAAGATTGAAGGCATTTTCCTAAGGGCTTAATTCACAGGGTGTGTCCTAAGTATTAGCAAAAGCAAATCCCAGTGCTGGAAGAAGCAAATAAAATGAGATTGCTATTTAATAAGCCAAATTTGTAATTGAATGCAAGAATTTCAAGTGCTAGAATTAAAACTGCTTTCTGAGAGCTATCACATATCTAATATTGTTCTCCCTTAGCACTTGCAAATAAAACGTTTTTTTAAATATAGTGCTATTCCATTTATGGGTTTTACACAGAGTTAGATTGATCACATTAATAATCAAAATCATTTGGAAAGAAAAGATGTTTGTTAAGCCAGCCTCAATTTGTGATTTATTTATTTTCACATAGGGGCCTTAGCTGGCTATGAAAAAGACTGCTCAGTTTTCTTTTGCCTGCCAAGAAGCATATATTTTAGAAACAGTGAAGTAAAAGTCAGTCAGAATTATTTGACTTCAAGTGGCAGAATACCCCCCTATAATGGGCTTAAGCAAAAAGAGAGTTTATTGGCTCAAGGAATTGGAAAGTCCAGAGGGGTATGGCTTTAGGCAAGCCTGCACCCAGGGAATCAAATGAAATCATCTGGACCCAATCTCTTTCTGAGCTGTCTCCTTCTTTTCCTCACTATTGGCTTTATTCATAAATATACTGTCCTCTCTTGTGCCAAGGTGGTCTCCAGGAGCTCCTTACAATTCTAGTTCAGTTGAAAAGAAAGTACACCTTCCTTCACATAGTTCCAAAGCTCTGATATTCCAATCCATTGGCTCCGATTGGGACTTACGTGCAATCTTGACCCAGGCTTGGTAACCAGAGGAATACAGGGTCTTTACCAAGTCTGAGTTACATAACTGGGCCAGAAGCTGAAGGCAGTGCCAGTATCATCTGAGCTATGTACGGGTACTGAGAGTTTGAGTGAGAAAATTCTCTAGAGAAAAATTGCAGTGCAGGCATAATAAGATGAGGGGATGTGTACAGGGTTGCAAGTACAACAAGTGTCTACTATAGATTTTTATTCCCACTGGACAGTCCCAGAAGAGGATAGTGAAATGAAAGGAGGTTGTCTTGTGGTGACATCTACTAAAATGATGTTCCATGGAAATGGTTCCTTGAAGGATTATGTCATGTAGGGAATATGTTTGTGACAACTGAACACCCAAATAAGTGGATTACTCCTGTCCCTGGCCCAGATTCAGATACATTTTTAGCAAAAGCTCTATCACAGATACTCTCACCATTAGCCAGTGTCTTCCTATGTCTTTCTATATTTCTAATTAAAAACAACAATAAAAACTCACCTATATACAGAACTTGCAATTTTTAAGGTGTTTTCCCATTTATCATTTCATCTGAAACATTCCCTAGCTGCTTTCCATTTCATTATCTAAGCTAAATTTGCTTTGAACAAATTTCAAAGAGATATAGAGAGAGTCAAACAGAACAGCCTCTAAAATGTTTTAGTTTGAGATTTATTCTGTCTGAACAGCCATAGGTCTACATTTTTCTTTTTCAGACACAATTTTCTTAAACCTGATCAACCTCATCCTAAATTTAAAGTTAGATTTTTATAGACAAGGAGAAAGGCTTATATTTAACTCTATTAACCATTCTGTTTTCTTTTTGTAAGATTTGGCTCATTTTTTTTTGGCATATTGAGGTATTTTGAGGTCTAGTTTGTCATGAAATAAACTCCTCTCCTCCTCTCTCAACCCACCCCATATTACATGGCTTGGGGTTAAAGTAAAGCTTCAATGATTTCCTCTACCTGAGGGCTTCTTAAACAAAATATCTACCCATACCCAAAACCAGACTTGGGTGGCACATACTCTAGAATTCTTGGACCAGGATTTGTGATCCAGGTCTAAGTTGAAGATGGTGAGAGTGAATTGGGAAAGGACGCAGGAAGAAAAGCCTCTAAATTCTTGACATCTGGGTACAATATGGGCAAGGAAAGGAAACAAAGATATTAAGTTTGGGTAAGAAGGAAAGAAGATTAAGGATATTCTAAAGGTTGTGCTTGGCCTGTGAGTACTCTTAGTCAAATTGCCAGAGATAACAAAAGGAGTGATAAATCCCTTGTTTAACCCCTGACTACTGCAACCTGGCTCCACTTCTACTACTCCTTATAAACCAATTTCCCTGGGGTCACCAATGTCATAAAATTACCAAATACAAGGACATATTCCTGTCTTATGTTACTTGATATTTCTGTGGGTGTTTTTTTGTTTGTTTGTTTGTTTGTTTGGGGTTATTTTGGTAGTCTTGACTCTTCTCTCTAGGTAATTCTATTTCTTGATGGCTTTGATGATGCCATTCATCTTAATGACTTTTCTCCTATGTCTGTGGTCCTTTGCTTTTAGTCTCTCATCATCGAAGTTAGAAATTGAGTCAGCCTAAATGTATCCCTCATATCTGTTCCTTCCTCAACACATTCAATCCTATTTTAGCAACTTTATGAGACATAATTTGCACACATACAATTCACTCATTTAAAGTGTACAATGCAATGGTTTTTAGTATATTCACAGAATTGTATAACTATCACCACAATCAATTTTAGAACATTTTTATCACTCCAAAAAAACCCATATTCATTAGAAGTCACTTTTCATTTTCTGCCAGCTTTCTACCCCTGTATCCCAGCCACAGGCAACCACTAATCTATTTTCTGTCTCTATCAATTTACCTATTCTGGTTGCTACATATAAATGGAATCATACATGATCTGGTCTTTTGTGACTGGCTCACTTAGCATAATAATTAGCATAATAATTTCAAGGTTCATCCATAATGTAGTATGTAACAGTATTTCATTCATTTTAATTGTCAAATAATATTTTGTTGCATAGATACACCAGATTTCATTTATCCATTCATCAGTTGATAGGCATTTGGGTTGTTTCCACTTTTTGGCTTTATGAATAATTGTGCTGTTGGCATTCATGTACAAGTTTTTGTGTGAATGTATGTTTTTATTTCTCTTGGGCATATATCTACGAGAGAATTGCTAGGTCATATGATAACTTTATGTTTAACTTTTTGAGAAAATACCAAATTGTTTTGTGAAATTGTTGCACCATTTTACATTCTTATAAGCAATGTTTCAATTTCTCCACATCACTATTTTTTATATTTTAAATTTTTATAATTATAGCCATCTTGGTGTGAGGTTGTATTTCATGGTTTTGATTTGCATTTCTCTAATGATTAATGATGCAGATACTCTTTGCTTAATAGTTATTTGTGTATTTTCTTTGGAGAAATGTCTATTCAAATCCTTTGTCTGTTTTTAAATTGGGATTATTTTAAATTGTTGAGTTGTCAAAGTTCTTCAAATATTCTGTATATAGTTCCCTTATTAGATACATGATTTGCAAATATTTTCTTCCATTCTGTGAGTTGTCTTTTCATTTTTTTATGGTGTCCTTTGAAGGACAAAAGTTTTTAATTTTGGCTAATTTCAATTGATCTATTTTTATTTTGCCACTTATACTTTTGGTATTATATCTAAGAAATCATTGCCTAACACAAGGTAATGAAGAATTACTTCTATGATTTCCTCTAAATGTTTTATAATTTTAGCTCTTATATAGGTCTATAATCCATTTTGAGTTAATTTTTTGTATGGTGTAAGGAAGGGGTCCGACTTCATTTTTTTTGGATGTAGTATCCAGTAGACCCAGCACCATCTGTTGAAAAGACCATTGAATTTTCTTGGCATCCTTCTCTTAAGTTATTTTTAAATACTGTATATTGTATTTTTTAATATCTCTCTTACCTTGTCTTAGTCCATTAAGACTGCTATAACAGAATACTATAGGCTGGGTAGCTTATAAACAAGAGAAATTTATTTCTCATAGTTCTGAAGGCTAGATGTCCAAGATCAAGGCACTGGCAGATTTAGTGTCTAGTGAGGATCCACTTCCTAATTCATAGACAGTCACCTTATTTCTGTAACCTCACATGGCAGAAGGGGCATATGAGCTCTCTGGGGTCTCTTTTATAAGGGCACTAACCCCAATCATCAGGGCTCCACCCTCATGAGCTAATTACTTACCAAAGGCCCCACCTCCTAATACCATTACCTTCAGGGTTAGGATTTCAACATATGAGTTTTGAGAGGATACAAACATTCAGTCTTTAGTATACCTATACTTCTTTCCATTTTGTGACCTCTGCCTTAGTTTAGGTAGGACCTTATTAGTTCTCATTGGGATCGGGGAATATATATAAGGGTGTGTGTGTGTGTGTGTGTATATATATATATATATATATATAAAGAGAGAGAGAGAGAGAGAGAGAGAGAGACAGAGTATGTGTGTTTGTATGTAAGTATGTATGTATATTTGTGTATGTGGGTGTGGGTGTTTATGTGTAATCCCATCCATATATGTCCCTTTGTTTTCTGTGTGCTGCCTAAAGTTCCTTTTTCAGGGAAAGGACTACTTTATTTGATGGAGATTTGAATGTTTTAAAGGAAAATAATCTGAAGAACAATTCCTCACTTCCTCACAAAATATGAGACTGAGTTCTTAGAAACCACTTTTTTGCTTTGTTCTTTAAGAAGCAAGTAAACGATAGGAAGAGGGCTGAGTAACTGAAATGAGGAAAGTGATCTTACTAAAGGGAGAGAGAGAGGCTGAGACATGAAAATGAAACTGTACAAAGCAAAGAATAGTGAGGGTATGGCACACTTTGATTTACTTGCATTTGGGAGAGGGTTCAAGCATTAGATAGTCATTTAAATAAGAGACAAGTAAACAAATTTGTTAATATTTCAGAAGGACCTATTTGGGACTATTCAGGATATAGTCTTGCTAGAAGATGTGTAGAAATTAACAGATTATGAATCCCAATTATACCTAAAAATATATTTCTTTCTCTAGCCCAAGATAATTAACACGAGTAAACCTTCTTTGTCATAGTCTATAATGTCATTTGTATAGAAACTATAATAACATCTGTGGAATGTCTACTCTGTTCCAGGAACCCTATATTTTCTTTTACTTAATCTTCATAACCTTACAAGGTGGTTACAGGTGAGTATCATAGAGGCAGTAACTGATCATAGGAAGGTTGAGTAAAGTGTCCAAGTTCACAGAGCTAGTAAATATTTTGACTAAGATTTCAACCAAGGATTGTCTTGCTCCTTGCTGTACACTGTTTCCTAGTCCAAGCAGACATCAAAGTATTATTCTATTATTTAAGTGTTAGAATCAATGCACACAAAAAAAATTATTGTTTAGAGAAGAAAAGCAATGTGGGCTGAGATTATCAAGGACAAGATCAGAAAGATGTGACCCTTAAGCCAACCCTTAGCGGGAAATAAGGAGAGCAGGTAGAGATGTTTTGCCGTGAAGAATAGCATGGCATAAAGAAACAGTCTCATAGAACACTCAGTCTGGGCCTCGTAAGAGATTGCTTTTTTGCCTCATCTCTTTGGGACAAACGTTCTTGCCTGATTTAATAGAAATGGTATTTTCTCTGCAAATACCTTTGAGCCATAGTCTGAGATGCAGAGATATTTCATGTTGGAACCAGCTCTGTCAACATGCTTGAATAAGCAGAATTATTCCTCTAAGCTATCTGAAATGGAGCTGAGTTACCAATAAGCAAATCATAACACACAAGAATGGAAAAGACAAACATTTATTCCATCCAACTGGTGCTTACATTAATCTGATTAATTAAAGCATGAATGAAAACTATTTACTTGTGCGTGTTGTGAAAGGGTAGCATTAAATTAGCTCTTCACCCTAGGAGACACACTGTGATTGTTGGCTCTCATTCTGTTTTTAGCCTCATTGCTTTCTCATGTTTCCTACTAGTTGAAGACGGGCCAGTGCGTAGCCAGTGAAGAGGCTTTTGCTTGTTTTGCTGGTGACCAGACTCAAACAAAAGCAAGGTTTTTATATTGAAATTAATCAGGAAATTTGTCATCAGACAAGTTCATATACATGCCCAGAAGAACACTACTCAAATGGCAACAATTTGAAGGTCATCTTTTACCTTTTGTGAGGATTTTTCCAGGGGGGGTTTAGTTCCCACTTTAGTTTTATCTAATGAAGTTTCCTCTAAAATTTTTATAAGCACCAGGTTTATTTCCAATTTTCTATCTTTGCATTTTCTAGGGAGTTTGATAATTTATTAAATTTATCAGTGGAGATAAATTGTTTTTATCAAATCAGTTCTTAAAAAGGATGGTTCAATATTCTTTGAAATATATAAGAATCTTAACAGTCTGACCAAAATTGCTCATAAAGTGGCTTTTTGCTCAGGGTCTTATACTGGCTTGGGTTCTGGCTTTGACTTTGCAATGTCTGTCTGAAATGGCTACATTAAGTATGTTATTGGGACTTAATGTGATCCTCCGCCGTCATAAATGGGTCTCGAATTTCTCCAAAGAACCAGTAAGTGTTGATGGCTTTATAAAATTGAAATCAACTTAAAATGAAATTTACCTTGTAAGTAATTGATTATGACACTGAGTGCTTTAAAATTGAAAATATTTGACTATAGAAATTTCTTGGTAAGAAAAGCAATACGCAGGGTCATAAGTTTAAATATAACATCAAGTTCTATTTAAATAAACATCAAGTTGATTTAAAATTTAGACAAGATAGAGGGCAGGAGAAAGAAAAGGAAGCTTTATTTTGTAATTCAAAATGTAGGTTATAGCATTTTTTTTTCAAATTTAGATGATATTTGACCAAGTGATAAATTTATAAAACATATGCTCCCAAGGGCAGACAAAAAAAAAAAAATAACAAAATCAGGTTTGTAGTGGAAAATTCTACAAGTATACTGGTAAGTATACTTTTCTTATTTGTTTACCTGAGAAGCCTCTCTTGGTCACCTTCTTTCTTCCAACCTCGGAAGTTTTGTTAATTCTGTCATCTGTCATACTTGCTTGTATCGTGACGTGTATACCACTCAGTGGTAACCTCAGTTTCATTTTCCTTCTCATCTATTAGAAGGTGAGCTTGAAGCAGAGGCTTTGCCTTGTTTATCTTTGTGCCCCTAGCACCTAGTATAGGGCCTGCTAATAAATGGTTATCCTATTGAATGGATCTACACGATGGTCTGGGTATGCTCAGACATTTGAGATTGCCTTTACTTAAAAAGACAGGACAGGTTTGAAATGTTTGCCCCTATCTTTTTGAGCCTAACACCTAGAGGTGCAAACTAGGTGGAGGAGATCCCAGAAGCTATTTCCAGGAAGAAAGCATTTCTCTGACCCTTTGCTTCTGCCCACGGTGTTAATGACATTTTGTTCAGCACCCACACTCTCAATTTCATTCCATCGGGGACTCCGCTGATTGGCAGCCTGCTCTTTGCCTTCCCAGAGACAGAGTAAAAGGAGGAAGGGCTACCATGAAAGAATTAACTAAACAATAATATTACATTGCGATGGCATCTTATGTCAATGCCAAAGGGAGAAAAGACAAGCAAGCGCGAAGGTTCTGTTGGGATTGTTATCAAGCACTGCCTGCTGATAATTTCAAAATAATCTTGTAGTAGTTTATTATTTCAAAAATATCTTCACAAACATTTTCTTCTTTGATTGATCCTTATAGCAACCTTGTGAGTTTGGGTGAGGGAGGGAGCTATAATACTGGACTGATGCTAATGAGGAAGGGAGTGATGAATCTGCTTTAGATGGTTCGTGAAGTCTTCACAGAGCCTGGGATTTATAAGATTAGTAGCTTGACATGCTGATGATGTTGGAAAAGAAAAAAGTTTTCAATAGAGACAGCAATGTGAAGAATGGAACAGAGGCATTAAATGTATGTTGTGATTAGGAATATTCAGCCATGGAGAAGCTCATGGTGCATGGTGAAGGGGGGAGAAAGGTAAACCTGCAAAGGTAAAGCAGGCAGGAGTCACACCACAAAAGATATTGCTTGTCATCCTAAGGGGCTTGGACTTCATCCTTGGACAGTAGTGAGTCATTGAACATGTTTTTTTTTTTTTTTTGCAGGGGACAGCTATGATTAGTTCTGCGCTTAGTAAAAATTATTTAGAAACCATAATTGCTTGTGATTAGAACAGAAGTATGCATTTTTTTTCTGCTTCAAAATATATGCTGTTCACACCTGAGATCCAATTCCACTATTTTACCCAAGGTGAAGTGCAGTTACCAACCTGCTATTTGTAAATCTAACTCTCTTCCCCTCTCAAGAAAGCCCATCTGGATGAAAATAAGGGGGGACTTGTGCTATTACAGGGATAATCTCAGATACACTTTAAATTATATAACAAAATTAATCACTTGCAACTATAAGCCCATTATTATTAAGAAATTAAATGATATTATTTACATTTAAAACACTGTCTGATCAAACAAAAATGATGGTAGAAGGAGGAAGGCAAGAGAAGAGTAATCAGAGCACTAGATGAAGAACCAAGAGAGACCTGGAATTACTGGCGTGTGGCAGAAAACCTGCACTTTGCTGCTATAACCACAACTGCCATTGAATTTGCCCCAAGAGAAAAACTCCCACTCTTATATTTTAAGCCTTCTGTGCTGGTACTCTGTTCTAAACTTACAAGGCTAGATGACTCCTAACTATTAATAACAAGTGTTAAAAATACTGATTGTAGCCTAGGGATGTATTTTTTAAATGTGTGGGTAAAGAATTTTCCTTCTTTAAAAAGTTCAATTGTAGAAAGCATTTATGTTTATTTCAAAGCACATACAGAAATTCAGGAGCAGTGGGGATAAGTCCTCTGCAGTTATTTTGATTTGGGTTGTTTCCCCTTTGGAGTTTGTTGATAGAAACTGTTATATTAGGTTCCATATCACTAGTTATATTCCACCTTGAACTTGAGAAGTGGAGCTGGGGGGTTGAGGTAGTGGTTACCTACAGAGATACTTTTACCCTTTCAAGGGCAGGTGAAGTAGATGGGTTCCTGCTCTTGTAACTAAAGAAACTTGATAGGCTAATGTTTCTGATAGTGTGTTCTGTGGAAAACTAAACTTAGAGATGCTCCAAGAAAAAAAAAAAGTTCTGTACTCCAATACCTATGGTAAATTCTTCTTATAAAAAGCTCTCTGTTAAAGAATCATAATATACATTAGTGCTTTAAATATCTTGAGAAATTTTTCAGTAACAAAATAAATCTGCTTAACATTTTATTGTTTGCTCTCTACTGCCTCTTTTTTTCCCATGGGCCAGATGTGGACATGAATGTCAGCCAAGCTCAAACATGAGGTTGAGGACAATACCCTGGGAAGGAACAGAACAGCAGAATGGGTCCCTGATTTTTTGTCCCATTTGAGCCAGGGTATTTTTCAGTTTCCTTCATTGTGATATCTCAGCTTATACATTATTATACTCAACATTCTTAAACTTGTTGACCACAGAAACTACCTTAATCATTTTAATGGAAAATCTGTTAACATCTCGAAAACTAAATTTCTAAGAAATATACTTTAGACAACCTTGAGCATGCCAAAGGATTCTTTAATTTTGATTTCTTGGCCAATAATGCAAGCTCTGAAGTGTGACTTGCTCCATGATTTTCCTCACTATTCTCTGTCTCCTGGTTGGCACTCCTTTAATTGCTAACATAGGACCCGGGTTCCATCTATTTACTGGCTCTTCAGAATCCTCCACTGGGTACTCTGGACATGGCCAGGACACAAGGGGTGAAAGAGAGTGTCGAAGATTACATAAGAAGTGTGGGGGACCAGCTCTACAGAAGGTGAACATCTCTCTTGCTTAACATCGTATTGGTTACAAGTCAGTCACATGGTTCTATTAACTGCCAGGGAACTGGGAAATGTAGTTTAAGAAGAAGAAAATGGGTATGTTAAGGAGAAGAAAATGAAATGGTTTGGTGAACACAGAGAACTGTCTCCACTATCCTGGAGCTTGAAAGATGTCAGAGATTCACATCTTTAATTCAACTCTTCTAGTTGTACTCTGTCTTTGGAAATACATGAATGCTTCCATATGGAGCAAGGAAAAGCAATGAGATTGCTCATTATAATCTTCATGAGGAATTGTACATCCTTGCCATGGTCAGGGTAGTTTGGTTTAGTGCAAAGAAAGCTTATTGGGGAATAAGGTGGCCAGGTTTCTAGTTCTCTCTCTTGAAGTGATAGTTTTTTAAAGTCACTGTTTTAGTAAGGATTCTCCAGAGAAACAATACCAACAGGATAGATAAATATATAGATAGATAGATAGACAAAAGGGGATTTATTAGGAGAATTGGATCATACAATTAAGGAGGCTAAGAACTTCCATGATAAACCATCTGCAAGCTGGTGAACCAGGGAAGCTGGTAGCATGGCTCAGCCCAAGAGTGAAGGCCTCACAGTCAGGGCAGCTGATGGTGTAACTGTCTTCTGAAGCCAAAGGTTTGAGAATTTAGGGAGCCACTGGTGCAAGTCCAAAGGCCATAGAATCTGGAATTCTGATGTCCAAGGACAGAAGAAGGGCGTTCCAGCTCCAGGAGGGAGAAGGGGAGAGAGAGAGAGAGAGAGAGAGAGAGAGAATATTTGCCTTTCCATTGCCTTTTTATTCTATCTGATCTTCAGCTTCTAGGATGGTACCTGCCCACATTGGGTGAAGGAGGATTTTTGTTTATTCATTCCACTGATTCAAATGCCAATCTGTTCCAGAAACAGCCTCACAGACATATCCAGAAATAATGCTTTATCAGCTATCTGGGTATCCCTTAATTCATTCAAGTTGACACCTAAAGTTAACCATCACAATCACCAACCTTTTCTGAGGACTGGACTCCTGATTTGTAAAACAAGAGAGATGTTTATAAATTGGCTGTGGTCTCAATATAAATCTTGTTATTTAAGAGCCAAAGTGAAGATAGGAGCCAGCTATCCTTACATCAGACTCAGTACAAGAAATCATTTAACAACACCTTTGACAGGTGTTCAGATTCTGGCAGAATTCAGAGAGATTTCTGTCTGCAAAAGCAGCCCTATCCATTGCTATATCATTACCATTAAGTTCTCTCCTGTATTGAGCAAAAATGTAATGGTAAAAGCAATTAGAACTTAGATATTTGAGTCGTCCTTCTTCACCTGGTCACAAGTGAGTCGTCAATGGACAGTCCTGTATTATTTACCTTTCCACTGTATATTTTCATAATTGTTCAGATATTATCCTTCACCATTCAGCAATCTCATCTGCAAGTGTTTGTTTCTCTTTTGGTTCACTCCTCCAACAACTCTGCCCTATCATTTTGGGGAACATAAAAAGTCACTGATGAATATTTGATATCCTGACAGCTTTATCTTCCTCATGTATGGGCTCGCCTTGGATCTCAACATTGACATCTTTTATTCTTGGCTCACCATCCTCGTCTACCCTATTTGCACAGGACAATGCGGCTTCAATTCTGGTTATAAACATGGTTTAGGATGCTATTTCTGATAATTTTGTTCCATAGCCACACATGGAAACTTGTAGCTTGGCCCCTATTTCCCTTTTATCCAAGAAGGAGATGGGTTAAATCTCCAAATGTGCAGAGATTTCATCCCAGGTCTTCTGCATACTTCACTGGTGAAAGATAAAGATAAAAATGGGAATTTCAAGCCACCCCTGGAAGTAAAATGGGACCCTCTTGTGTACACGACCACAAGGCACCTGGACAATGACAGATGAGGTATTAGCTCTGGGAGATCCTGGTTTTATCAAGCACAACTTGTCATTTCTAGGGTTTTCTAGTTACTGATAATGGATCACTATTAATTTTCCCACCCTGTTTGTCACAATTACTGCCCTCAAGAAGGCAAAGAGTTTCATATGGTCTTTTAGAATATCTGAAGCCTTGCTGACCCAAAGATTCTGTCGACTTGTGCTCCTCAAACTGACCTGGATATGCTAATGGCTCCCATGTACTAGGAAGATATTAGTCCCCCAGAACAACTCTATCCCATTTCTGTTTATCCAGGCATCTGGTCTTGCTAGGTATTAGGACCAACTATCCAATAAAGTCTCCTTTAAGACCTGAGTATTTTCCTTTGGGACCATCTCCTTGAACTCAGCCTGTGTTACTAACTAACCTTGGCAGGTCACAGGAACAATTATGACAGTACACCGGCACAGCTGTTGAGGACCTGACTGGCTTGTTTAGGGACCCTCTATATCCCCTCCTGCACCACTGACCTTACACTAGAGTTTATCTCTGATAATATCATCCTGGTGGTGGTATTCTACTCCTTTGAAGGACGCATTTAAGCTACTAGTCTGATTTCAATTCTCCTCTCTACTTTAACATCTCAGTGACTGGTTGCATGCCTAAAACAATGCCAGTCTACCCAGAGGACTGTATTGCCTGTCAATTTTCAGAACAAGGAGATACTCACTGGAGGCAAACCCAAGGGAACAACAATCAAGCTGGAGATATATATACACACACACACACACACATATATACATATATATATATATATACACTGCATATATTTGTATTTAATAGATATATGTTTATTTCCATACCCACAAATTTGGGAGCAGTGAGATAAGTTCTCTGTAGTTATTCTGATATATGTTGTTTCCTCCTTGGAATCTGTGGACAGAAACTGTTATATTAGGTTCCACATCATTAGTTATATACCAACTATAATTGTAGAAGTGAGGTTGAGTATATATGCATCTCTACTGGGTATATCTGCATCATTCAATGATGCTGGAGGCTGGAGGAACACTATTTGATACCCAGGTGGCAAAAGTTGTTAATTCTGTGGTATTTCATTTCTACATTCCTGATATCCTTGATCTTCTGTTATTCAGTGATTTGTCTGGCTCAAGAAAGCACCTTTACTTACCAGTGAACCATGATGTGGTAGAGGTAACTTTAAGTAACTGGTTCATTGTGATTAACATGGGTCAAGGGAATAGATGCGCAGTAGCACCTCTTACCTCCAGAAACTTACTAGAGAGTCCTTATGTCCCCTATAAGGTGAACCTGGAGACACTCAGAAATTTCTTCAGAAATCATCTTCCTCTCCCCACTCCACCAGCAGAACAACTGGCATCTTTTGGGTCCCATCATTCTAGAGTTTGCTTTTGAGTTTAGTTTTCTCATTTACCATGCTGATGGCCATGGTCCCTATATCTTGTTACAGTGCAATAAATCCAATAAGGGTGGGGGCTGCTTCTGATAATTAAGACTTCTCTCTGGCCTTCCCCGGTTCAGCCTTCTCACTTCCTATAGGTGGGCAGCAGGGTTCTCTGCTCAGTGCAGCCCCCTGGATTCTAATCATCTGTGCTCCCTCCACTCGAGCCCAGGGAATTCCTCCTAAAGTTCTTTGTTGGGCTGAATTAATAACAGGATTGTCATTCTCTATCTGGTATTTTCTACCCTGCTGAGAGGTGGAAATTGTCAGAAAGTAAAATTAGGAATTTACCAAAAGCAATTTTTTGATCAAAGTTTTTTAGCTGATAATTACTATTATTAGCAATAATGATGATAAGCTTGGAAAAATGAAACACTATGAGATAGATACCACAAGAACTATTAAAAAAGGGCTTAGAGTTTACGATCAGTCCTCCACCTGTCAGGGAGATTTTTGTGGCTGCCTAGTGACCATATTTTGGCACAGGCCTCAGAGAGTGTCAGTTTGTCTGAGTGGTTCTTCCTCATGCCGGACTGAGTTATTTAATCCAGGGTAAAGGCACGTCGCCTGATTACTGATGTCAAGACAACTTCAGTTACCCTCCGTAGGGATCCACCAGCCAGAATTAGTGTATTTCTGGTGTTAGTAACAGGCTACTGTGAGGCTTGAGGCAAGCATGAGAACTCTTCTTTACTCAGTGGATCGTGGAATTCTGCTTTCCTTTAGAGAGTCGTCTCCTGGAAAGAGAAGTGCCTCTGGCAGTTCTAGGGGTCCTGCGATCCTCTTTTCACCTCTCTTCCCTCTTCTCCTACTCATTCATCTCTTGACAATTTATCTCCCTCAATCACTCCAGCTGCTTCTGTTTCTCTTCCTGGGTCAATCCTTCCATCCACTGCAAACCCATCACCTGCTCTGAAATGCCACAGCGAAGAGAGGTACTTCTAAAGACCATCCTTCTCTTCCACTGCCATCTGACCCTTCTGAGCCACATAATTGCTGAACCACTGGAGCTGAAAACAAAAAAGCACCTAAGTTCTAAAGGTCACTGGAATAATTTCTTCAGAGTTTATATCTCCTGGATCACAAGTAGAACTCAAAGAGAACCTGAGCATTGAGAACAGCGGTCTGAGTTGGAGTTCGAGATATATTTTACTAGCTGAGGGACTTTGGGCTTTATTTTTCTCATCTCTAAGAAAGAAAAATTAAAAATACACTTCACAGTCCTGTTGGGAATTTAGTGAGATAGTTTATGCAAACTGCTGATCACACTGCTTGGCACATAAAAAGTGTTCAGTAAATGTTACCTATTGCTAACATTATTTGTAACACCTCCTTTCTCAAAAAATTATGAGAAATATTCTGTTTGTCAGACTTTGTTTATGGAAATGACAAGCTTTTGCCAGTGTAATTTTTATCTATCCTTTGTTTCTTCGTCAATCTTTTGATAACATGCTATTAAATATCAATAATTAATACTAATTGAAACTAATGTGATAAGCTATCCTTCTCATCGGTATTAGCAATTTTTTAACATGGCATAAAAAAATCTGCCTTTTCTAGCTTAAAGGTTGTGATGCTCTAATGATAATGCTACATGAGAAACATTAGATATGGAGTTCAACTTTTTAAAATTGTCCTGAAGTTGGTAACCAATAATTTAAAAGAATTTAATACATTTTAAGGTGACTAAAACAGTACGAATAAAATTGTACACTTACATTTCTTATATGAAGATATTTTACATAGAAAGAAGTAGTGCAAGAAAAATATAAACAAATATTAGGTATAAACCAGATTCTTAGTCTTCTTTTATTTCCTGAATCAGATGGATGATAAAAAGATTGGTTGAGTGAGAAACAGTAAAAAAAAAAACAAAAAAAATTAAGTCATGATCAATGTCTGCAACTTAATGGAGGTGAAACAAGGCTTATTTGTTCTTATCCCTAAAAATTAAAATAATTTTGAAAAAAATCATGCTGCCAAAATAAAAGTGTAGATTTTATGATTAAAGCAGTGCCAGAGATATATATCATTGAGAAATTATGTGCCATTGATTTGTTGTTGCTAGTCAAATGAATGCCTGACTCAGGTTAATTTCAGAAAAAAATATTACAACTCAGTTTAAAACAGTTTAAATATTCTAGATGAGAATAAACAATTTTTCATAAAAACAAAATTACCATAGTCACCTCAAAATCTGTTTACCCTGGAAAAAAAGTGCTAACATGAAAACAACTCAAGTGCTCTTTAATTTTAACATTGACATCATTAACCCAACATATTTATTGAACACCCACTATATGTCCAGATTTCTGCTTACATATAAGATCTAAACATAGTTTAGATAGTTTAATCAAAGAACATTGATTTCACACTCTATGACACCTATATTAATGAGAACGTAGGAATCCACACACAAAAATAATAGCTTTACCATGATGGACTAATAAAAATGATATGCACTTTCTACATCTAGGACATTTATTCATTATTTAGTCAGCTTTTCTGTTTCAGGCACTGTATTTTGAACCATATTTATAGCAGTGACCAAAACAGGAAAACGTCCCTGTCTTTGTGAAATTTACACTTTCCTTGGAGAAGGCGGACAATAAAAACATGTCAGCTAAGTTTGTCAGATTAGTACTACAGGGAGAAAATCAGAGGAGGAGGTGGGGTGTGGTGCTGGGGGCCAGGGCCAGCCTCACTATGGAGGTGGCTCTGAACCATGACCAGAACGAAGGAAGTGAGCCATAAAAAGATTATGTAAGAGCATTCCAGGCAAAAAGATTAAAAAGGTGGACACTTCCTGAAGAAGGAGCATACCTGCCATGTTTGAGTAACTAAAATGAGGATAGAATGGCTAGAGTAAAGTATGTAAGGGCAAGAATAACATCAGAGAAGTAAAAGGGCCTGGATTGTGCAGAACATTGTGAGCATTTGGGCAGGCTTTGGCTTAATTATGAGGGAGATGAGGAGCCACTAGAAATTTTTGAAAAGAGTAATATGTGATATGACTTAGTGTTTACTGGGATTGCTCTGTTGCTGTGTCACATAACCTCATGGTCCTCAAACTGGGATATTGTATCCCTAGGAGCATAGGGTGGCATGCCTAGAGGTACACGAAAATCCCAGGAAAAGTTAGAAACATCTTCCTAAAGGGTAAAATTTACCCTCAAGATTATGGAGAAAATAATTACCATGTTAAAAAAAATTTAAGTATTATATAAATTATTGTAAAATTCCCATGATTTTAAAGATAAAAAGCTTCAATGATAATTCATGTTTGTGGCATCTCAGGCTTTAATCTTATGAGTTCAACATTCTTGGCCATCAAGAATGATTTAGTGGAAAATTTGGGAAAAATTATCATAATGTATGTGCCTGAGAGTTTATAACAGTGTCTTATGTTAGTGCAAACAGCTTATGAGATGAAAACAGTACAGTGTACACATTAAGGTGTACCAAGTCACCTTAATTGTTTATTTGTGTGGTCTTAATAGTATATTTTTAAAACCATACAAATATATCTTTATGATATTTTAGAAATATAAGTAAGGTAAAATTTAAGGAATCAGCTTTGTTCTTCTGACTTGCTTATTAATTAACTCTGGATAAGTTACTGAAGAGCGGTTTGTGGTTTCCTCATCTATTTTATAATGGGGGCACAATATAATGGTGGCATAATCTATGTAATAGAACTTTAGCAAGTAGAAAATGAAATGTTACATACAGGAGCCAAAGAAAGCATGGCTTGCAACTGTATTTTTACTAAATAGATTCATCAGCATTGCAGCTTCTTGTTGATATGTATATATACATACTTTGTGGATAATAAAATATTATTTAACTATTTGTCTATTAGATACTTTCACTAATATGTCTTATCTAGGACTTTTCTATAAGTAAAATTTACATCAAATCTTACAAAGACCATATTTCAGACCAGTTTAAGACCCAGAACACTCTATGAGTTTTGGAATTGGTTTTCAGCACCACGGACAGCGTTACCGCTGTAGGCAATGAAAGGCTTGCGCTATCAAAAAACTTCAGTAGGGAGAATTTTGGTTCATATACCTGCTCCCAACAAATGGTATTATAAAACAGTGTGGAAAAATGCCTATCTTTTTACTTCAAAATTTTAAAAATAGACCTGGGCTTCAAAAGTGGCCATAAGAATTAATTAAACAAATATATATTGACCATATCATATGCTCAGTAAAACTTTGGTTTTATAAATGGTGTAATTTACCGAAAGGATTCTTTTAACAATTTAATTTTTCTATTTTGCTCTTCTTCTAATAATAATATATAATTATACACTGTAGTATGCTCTCAATTTATCAAATTTATAATTGCTATCAAATTATCAAATTTCATATAACATGTAATTTGACATCTATACTTTTGAAATGGTTTGTAAAGCTTGGATTGGCTATAGATTTTCAAGTATATCTTTTAGTCATTTCATCATCCTACACTAACTTTAACCCTACAGCATTCCCCCCAAACAGCAACAATAACAACGTGTTATGTGTTAACTTCTCTAGTAATAAAACTTTATACTTTTCCACAAAAAGTGTCCCATTAACAATAAGCTTGATATCTAAAATTATTTTGTGGGAGTACATATTACTTCTTCAGATTGTACAAAAAATTAAATAAATTGTAAGATAAGAACAATTTAAACATACTGTAAATAAATTTAAGCCCCAAAAGTAGAATTACAATTCCTAAAATTTATGCTATAATGTTCCTTAGATGTTTAACTTACATTTAATTAGGGTAGTTGATTTCAAACACAGTGGAATTATGTGCTGTACACCATTTAATCATACTTGCTAACTGCTGCATTGCCAAAGGAACGTGAATTAAAATGGTTCCACTTTTGGCCAGGAGATGGAGCTGTCATGTAAGATGCTGCGTTGAATTTATTTATTTATTTTTTCAATTTAGCATGCTGTTTTCTAACAGACAGTGGGTACCATCGAGTGAGTGTCAGAACAGAAAGCTAAGGCAGAAGCAGAGAGGATGCTGCAGTCATCCTTTCTTGTTTTTGTTTTTCTTTAATGAGGACAGAACACATGTGAGATTTTACTTTCTCCTCTAGTAAATGTTCTGAAGGATTGTGTTGGAGATTATTAGATTCAACACATACATGGATTCTGTGCTAAGATTTACAATTCTCTTTATTTCAGGTAAGCCAGCATGATTCTATCTTGATCTATCAATGAATTGTTATCTATGTTAATAGTGACATTTAAAACAAGATGTGTGCTTTATAAGCTTGTATTCAGATTGAAAAGATTCAAAAGCTCTAATTTTAGCTGTTGTGCATTTAAAAATCTTCCTAGGCCGAAATGTGCTCTGACTATGACATACTGTATTTTAATATTTCTTTGGCTTTCTAGCCATGAGCACCCATCTATGGCTATATTTGTTTACTTTTAAAGGTAAAGCTTTCAAAGTGAAGGATGGTTCTTGCTCTCTCAAGGGAAATACTGCTCCTTAATGCAGTGAACAAATTGTAGAGATGTAATGAAGCAGATTAACATGGCAGTGGCTCTGCCAAAGCCCAAGGCTGAACCTTCTGATAGCAGCCTCAGAGGGACGCCAACATCCTAAGCCCAAAGGCCTTTTGAACAATTCCTGCTGGCTATGATGATATAAATTGTTTATGCTTTTGTCCATACCTTTTAGAAATAATACATAAGTCATTTCTCACAATGCATCAGATGTATGTAATGTGTTTAGTAGAGTTGGAATGATAGTATAGACCCTCTCCCAGCCCCAGTATGAATGTGAGGAGTAAACTGAAAACAAATTGCCATGAAAATGGATTTTTCTTACATTTTAGTAGATTTGTGATGATAGGACTGTGGCCTTTTAAAATAGTTGATATTATAGAAGGTGCTCACATTTTCAATTATTTTAGGTCATGTGACATTAGCTGTGCTAGAGAGTGGAATGACTCAGTAGGTAGAAATTGCATGCAACAGCCTAGCTCCTCTCTGCTGCTTCTCATGGTTTCCCCCAAATCCTCTTTTTATTATAATCAGAATAATAGGGATAAAGAAATATGGAAATCCTATGTATAAAAGACACTGATGGTTATTTAGATAAATTTAAATAAATTTTTAGAATATTTAAAAATTATTGTTGTAAGATCATTTTTACATGCCTCACTCCCTCCTCTTGTGGAAAGAGCTCCGTGTGTGTGTGTGTGTGTGTGCGCGTGTGCATGTGTGTGTGTGCGCGTGTGCGTAAGTGTGTGTGTGATGGTGACGGTGGAGGTGGCAGGTGGTGGGTGTGCGTCAGGATGTTTCTATCTCAGTCATCATTCTCCTATAAAGAGGTAGTTGTGCTGTGTCAGAGGTCGTGCAAACTATGGGAAATGATTTTATTAAATCATTTGGACAAATTGAGAAAAAGAATCTATTCTTTTAAAATGTTGAATCAATAAAGAGTTTTCCATTCCACATGGCTCTATATACATGAGGATTTTTAGAATCACAGGGTTTTTTTTTTTAGCATTTATCTATTTTATCATTTAAAGAAAAGCAACTGTGGTTGAGAGATTAAGTGGCTTTCCCAGTGTCACATGCTAGATTAGAATCAGGCAAGGCTAGAACACTGATTGACAGTTTTCAATATCTTCCATAGCAGTAACACAACTTACCTTTAGTGTGAACATATCCAGATGGTATGTACCAGATGTGTTGATATTAACTATACATGTGTGTGTGTGTCTGGGTAAATTCTATAAAATAAAGTTTCTTTCAGTGTACAGGTTGCTCAATGGCATATTATATGCAGTGCTCAATTTTCACAGAGTTATTGCCAAAGCACCCAAAAAAACTCAATTAACAACCATGGAGACTCTCTGTTTCTTACAATGCTTTTTCGCTATTAGATGAGGTATACTCTTCTACCCTGTGCCAGTAAATGACATGGATGGCCACGTACTAGTTCACAACTCTACTCCTCCTACCTAATAGAACAGAGTGCATGTACAAATTAATCTGTTGACAATTGTAAGGGTATCATCTCATGTCCTGGTCTTCCCTTCCTTTTTTCACTTACGAGGCACAAGCTACAACCTACTTCTTCAATATTTTGAGAAAATAAGGGGATTAAAATGTGTCACTTTTAAATATGATAGTTATGGAGTACCACATATCTACCAAGAAATGTCCATGGTAGAGACTGAGAAATAAACAGTGACAGAGTTTACCTCAAAGAGTTTAACATGGAAATACATGAGTACAGATACTACCATAGCTCAAAATATTATAAACACCAAAGTGAGGGATGAAGAAAGGTGAGGAAGTGAAAGTGACAGGAATATGACCACCCATCTTGTGCCAGGCACTGTGTTACATTCTGGGATTCAGAATAAAACAGTTGTGACAATTTCTGTCCATGAGGAGCTCGGAGTCCAGAGAAAAAGATTTTAGGAAGATACGGTAGTTAAGTTAGATCTTTAAGAGTATTTGGATACAAATAAATAAAGACAGAAAGATGCTTATGTCAAGAACAGAGGTGAGGCAAGCAAACATAAGGAAATGGGGAACTGTAGGGCATCCTATAGGAGAACTGTAGAGAATATAAATAATCCAATATGAATGAAACCGTTGTTGCTGTTGTTGTTGTTGATGTTATGCATTTGATACACTGATACATACTCACATATAGAGATGTTGTGTAAGAAGCCAAAATTTTTCTGTCCATGTATCAGATTAGAAATTAAGGCTGAATACATGGGTCTGCATGAAGTTGTGGGCAAGAATTAGGTCACATGTAAATGAACATCCATGGGGAATAAGAGTGGAGTGAAGATGACTGCGGGCATAATTTTAAGATTAGGGGAGTAAAAGGAATCTAGAAAAGATTAATTAAGGGATTAATTGTGGAAAAGTAATGGGAGAATTTGGAGGAATAACAATGTCATAGGAGGCAAAGCAGATAAATTGAATACCAAAGCAGGGATCAGCAACAATATAAAATCCATAAAGGGGCTGATTAGAATAGGGTAGAGCTGATGGACTTTATTATTATTGTTAGATCATGAATGAATTTTAAGAAAAGAGTTTAGTAAACTGGCAGAGATGGGAATTCTGAGGAGTAAATGAGAAATGAGAAATCTGAGGAACATATTTGAGTTTTAAGAAGTTTACCAGAGAAAGATAAGAGCGATAATATTTTATAGCTTGAGGAGGAAGGTACTATTGAAAGAAATTTGATTTTAGTTAGGATTACAGGATCCTAAGCCCCTTTGTAGAGTAAGGATCTAAAGTCAGTACAGAGAACTTGAGGAAAGAAGAAATAAAAAATAAATCATGGTCCTAGAAGAGAAAGGAGAAGGAAGGTTCAAGAATGTTATTTCTCTGAGACAGGAAGAAAGGATGGGTGATGTATAGAGTAAAGTTGGAGAAACTCACTTTGGGTGGCCTGTTCTTGGAAATTAAATTCTTGTCTGTGAGATAAAATATCGCTTCTATTTAAATCAGTTGGTTCCTCAGAGAAGGCTATTTGTGGCATATGGACTCTCTGGAAGAAATAATTAATCCTCAGTAGCCAAACACTTTCCTGCAGAACACATTTTAGTCACATTAGTCCTTGAATTGGAGACTAACAACACTGTTTCACATTAAGTTTATTATATATACTTCAGTTATCTATTTCTTATTCAGAATGACCTGTTTAAAAACAGGTTCTATTTAAAACTTGCACTAGATTAGACCAACACATATCTATTATACATATCTAGTTTGATTACTAAGGGTTGGTTTGCCAGCATCTGAATTAATTATTCAAGCTCCTTCCTTCTTTAACTCCCTCAGTTTCATTAATACTTTCACCAGGATTTGTGTAGAGAGAAAAGAAAGCTGATGTCATCACAAATTTCCCTCCCTCAAGGAAACTGGCCTTCCTTATGAAGCTTCCCACCATAAATTCTTTTTTTTCCTTCCCTTTCTGTTGGCAGTCTCAGAATTCTCTTGCATCTTTCCTAGAGCCAATCTCCTCTAGGCATTGTCTTGCACTCACTTGTCATGAATGGCAGTGGGAAGCCTTGAAGAAGGCATAAACGTTGATGATTTTTATAAACATTTTGATGATAATAGTGACTACCATTAGCAATAGAGTAGACCCTATTGAAATATTATTTCTATGTAGAAAAAGATAATCTACATCAAGAACATGACATGAAATCCTATTAAAAATGAAAAGTGAAATCTGCTGATCTCCCTATCATATTCATGTTAGTGTTATCTCCCTTTTATCAAATTTGGGTTTAATGAAATTGGAGGTGAGTGGAAGCAGAGGTGGAGGTTGACTTTCCAAACCAACAGTGTAAATTTTTTCTGGTCATATTCAATTAACTTTTCAATCAAGACCTTTATTTGGAAGAAGATATAATTACTAACTACATTAATAATAAAGAAAAATTTCTATCATGTAATATCTTTTTGTGTATTTGTGAAAAGTTTTAGAGAAATGGTTTAAGAATCAAGAGTATTTAAATATATTTTATCTATCAGAATGTGTAAAAATATTTTTGAACATAAAAAAAATCATAATTTTAGTTAAATTTTGTTAACTTTTTTTTACATAAAATGATCTCAGGAAGCAATCACCCTCAAGAAGTCCTTTGAATTGCCTAAATTATTATTATAATTTTGAATTATTAAGTCTTTTGTTAGTATTTAAGATCGTTTGGGATTATAATATGCTTTCAATCTGAGCATGTCATGGTGGTATTAGCAAATAAATATGCAATTATGTGATTGTGTAATTATACCCTGCTACATCTTGTGTTGGGTGATATGTGTGGGAAAGTGATGAAGGAATAACAGAGTTCCTCTTCAGCATGTATGGAGGAGAGTAGATTGGCTGGAATATCATGATAAAAGAGAGGGAGTTCGTGAGAATATTAGGGTAAGAGAAGACTGACACTCTCCTTTCTCTGAATAACTGATTTCAAAAAGTGAAACATCTAAGGCATGAAGCAAGCCAGCCAGGGGCAATGGTGAAGATATCCCTTTTCGGCACAACATTACCAGCTAGGACATTTTCCTCCTTTTCTGTGTCTCCCCTGGATTGAGCAATTGAGGGAGTGCAACAATTGTCAGGCAGCTGGGATCTGCCAGAGTAGTGCTTAGCCCTATCCTTGCTATTTCTTGCATCAGCAGGAAATCAGGAGCCTAATTATATAGACAGGATGATTATAAAATATATCATCTAAACCAGGATGCAGTTTGTTAATAATTTCTTCAGAGCAACAGATGTAAATCAGGACCATCCTAGGCAAACTGGGATGCACAGTTGCCCCCTTTCAAAGGACAGAAAGAGAGGAAAGTCAGAAGAGTACTTTGCCATATTTTGCATTTAATCAGTCTACCCAAATAAATTGTCAATTATTTTGGTGCCTAGTGTTAGGAAGTTAAAATGTAAAATGGCCCATCAATTTGATAAAGACCATTCAGATAAGCTGCTTCAATTATTGGCCTTGATAAATTCACCAACTGAAATCTCTAATGACTCTTATTGAACCCTTAGTTATATCACCAGGAATGATATAACGCTATGAATTTTGAGCCTGACTTCCCAGGAAAGTCAACTGTGTGGAGGAAAAAACTGTCAGTAAATTATATGCTGTTATTACGAACCTAGACTCATAGCATCATAAATCTACTCAAATATAAAGGCAAAAACAGGATAAAATATGGATTCAAATTATTTCCACATTTAGATATGCATCTTCTAAGGAGTTTGCACGAATATGTAATT
The DNA here is from genome assembly GCA_023783475.1 of Daubentonia madagascariensis. Lineage (NCBI taxonomy): Eukaryota > Metazoa > Chordata > Mammalia > Primates > Daubentoniidae > Daubentonia > Daubentonia madagascariensis. Next base: position 41,616,022 of record JAKFHU010002088.1, on the reverse strand, counting down.
CTTTGAAGATAGGAAATTAGCTCCAAGAACACTGGCACTTTCTCCAGCATGACACTTATCCCAAATCTTGGTAATTTCAGTATGCATGTAGATGGCCTTTCAACAGACTATCATGTAAGTTTCTTAAATTCCCCTCCTTAAACGGTCATGTTCTTTACCCTTCCTCAGACACTCACTCACTCCCATGGTTTTATCTTAGACCTTTTCATGGCCAGTCACTGTGATCTGCCCATAATCTCTACTTTATGCATCTGGCACCACCTTTCTAGCTTATTTCATCTAGAACCCCAACTTAAACATTCTTTAACCCAACCAGGGTTCTAAACACTGATCTTATCACACTTTGTTCCTCATTTAATGTTCTCTTTCCTTTTATTAAATAAATTCCATGTTCGTTGATAATAATCACTCCTTATATATACATACACATTTAACAAACCTCCCCCTCTCTTAATGTTTTGCTTTGGTTTGGTTTGGTTTGGTTTGGAGCTACTGCCTGGCTAAATTCTCATGCTGGTTGTACCCAACTCCCCCATTTCTCCATGCCTGTACCCACGCAGCTGGACACAAGCACAAGCGGGTCTTTCATGATGTCGTTCAATCCTGCCACAGTTCCCTAGACCACTCACTCTTCCAGCTTCCTGGACTTAGATTTCATACCCTCTCTTCTCTCTGCAAACCACCCATACCTCTTACCTGATCTTCACTCTCGGTTGACAACTTTGTTTCAATTTGGAAACAATCAGAAAAGATTTTTACCTGCAGACTTCCATCACTACATGCACCTCCCCACCAAATTCTGCACCCACATAACCTGACCTCCCACCTGTTACCTTAAATCAACTATCCCTGCCTCCATCTAAAATAATCCCTACATCTGTGCACTACATTCTTACCTACACAAGGGCAAAACTGTATGAACTTTTTTTCTTTCTCTTCTACATCAATAATTTTATCTCTTTACTATATCAACATATAAGCATTTTATTATTGCTCCTATATTTAAATTTCTTTTTTACTTCCTTCATCAACCACTTCTTCATTTCTTTTCTCCTCTTTGCAAAAATACTTATCAAAAGTATTTGCTGTATTCTCTGTCTCTATTTCTCTTTCTCTTTTAAATCCACTTTAGTCAGGTTTTTACTCCTATCGTTTTACCTAATCAGCTCTTGATAAAGATCCAGTGGACACCATATTGCCAAATCTGCTGATCCAGCCTCAGTTTTCATCCTACTTGGACCACCTAGCAGCAGTGTTGGACACAGTGCAGCACTGTCTGTCCCTGGGCACACTGCCTTCCCCTGGGCTCCAGGGCAGCACGCAGTGTTGACTCTTCTCCTCCCTCATGGTTCATTCCTTCACAGTCACTCTGCTCTTTTCTTCTATATCTACATCTACTTTCTTGTGATCCCATTGAGCTGCATGGCTTAAAATGCCATAGAAATAATGATGACTTCCAAATGTTTACCTCCAGTTTTCTGCTGAACTAGATGTATGTGTTTAACTGCTTATTTGGTTTGAATAACTGGTAGATATCTCATAGTTAACATACCTAAGTTAACTTTCTGATCTTCCCTCTCCCCAACAAATGTGTTGCAACCCCAGCCTTCCCCATCTTATTTGTTAGGGAAGTAACTCCAGTCTTCCTGGTCCTCAGGCTAACAACCCTGGTGTCACCTTTGATGATTCTCTTTCTCTCATATCCCACATCCAATCCCTCAGGGATTCCAGTTCATTTCAACTTCAGAATATATCCGGGATCTTTGTCCTATCACCCTCATGCTGCCACCCTGGCCAAGCCACCGTCAAGTCTCTCCTGGATTTCTGCCTTGGTTTCTTAACTAGACTTCATTCTTCTACTCCTTCACCTCAAAATCTATTCTCAACACAGCAGACAGAAGTAAGATTATGCCTTATTGCTGATGTAAAATCTTGTAAGCAATGACCAATTTTCTCAGAGCAAAACCCACCTTATAATTTCCAATAAGATACTACCTAACCTGGTCTCCATCCCATTACATACAGTGTTTCTCTGAACTCATCTCCAATTTTTTCCTCTTATGCACTTTAACTATTTCTTGAATATTCCATGAACACTATAATCTTTTGGGCTGTTTCCTCTGCCTGGAAGGTTTTGCCTAAGGTATTTGCATGACTAACCCCCTCAGCTGCTTAAAATCTGTATAAATGTCATTTCTAAATCATGCCTTTTCTGACTATCCTATTTAAAATCTTAGCTCTCTTCCTATAACCCCATTGTTCTGATTTCTGATTTTCTGCTATACTTTCTTTTCTTTGTTCTTCTTCCATTTCCTTTCTGAGAATTCTTATCACCCCGTAGCATACTGTATGCTTTCCATTTCCCCTGTTGGTAATATAAGTTCCAAATGGGCAGAGATTATTATCTGTTTGATGTACTGATGTTTCACAAGTCCTCAGAATGGTTCCTGGTGTAAAGAAGGGACTAAAAAATGTTTGTTGAATAAATGGATGAATCTTAGACACTTAAATTTATTCCTTTAAGCATACCGTGCTTTCTCTTTCACTGTTACTGGACTGATTCACATTTACAAATGCCCAGTACAATCGGCCTGATTTTTCAGTCAGTATTTATGCCAATAAGAATGAAATGCATATTAATATTATAAAAACAAGCCTTACAGGAAGGCAAAGGTATCATTAATACTGACTGATGATCTACTCCTGATTTATGTAACATTTAATACATTTCTCATGTAACTTTATTTTCTCATTATTCTTTACTTTCTTGTCCATGTAGGCGCCTCAAAGTCAGGAACTTGGTCGTCATAGTTGCCTCCCAAATATCACGCCCAGTGTCTGGCAAATAAGAAGTTTTAAAAACACATTGGTTTAGTCATAGGATGAGCATACACTTAAAATTTAATATTGTTCCAGCATATGCTATATGTCCTGAACTTTGTCTATGTGGATTGCTTTAATTCTTACAACAACCCTGTGGAAAGAGGTATCAGTCTCATTTTTATAGATGTGATAAAGCTGGTATTTCATCCAGGACTCCATTCTTTCTCAATCATTGCGGTATCCACACTGTCTAATCTCCAGTGACCATATCACAGAAAGTTAATTCTATTCCCTTGTTTAGAGATGAATAGAAGTAATGCTTACAATACCAGATTTCTTGGAAATGTTTTGTTTTTGTTTTCAGTTTCAGTTTGTGAATAAAATGCAATGAGTGTTATTTTGTTGCCCAATTCGATGGGGAAAATTGACCTCATCTTTTTGTGCTTTCAATCCCTTAACTGTAATAAAATTATTTACTACCTTAGTTTATATAAACCACTAGGATTTAATCAAAATTATCCACTTGACTCTCCTGAAGAGTCTTCAAGCATGTCTTGTTTTAAATCTCAGCTTAGATAGTTGCCCTTGTTTAACACTAAGGTGTATATTGCTCTTTTTATAGAAAGTTTTATCTAATATAAATATGCCAACTGGCTATTTATATATATTTATTCAGTGGAAAAAAATTTCCACTGAATGTATTTCTGCCCGCCATAGATTCCAGAGTTTCACTAAAAAAATTTTTTTAAATCTACAGTGCTTCAGAAAATATATATGGACTTTTGTCCTAATTAAATCTAACTCAAATGTCACTTCCTTTATGATGTTCCCTCAGTTTTCATATGCAACGTATATTTCCATTGCACACTGCACCTATCTCTACACTTGTTTTAATGTAAACTAGCCAGATATATGTGCACCTGAGTTGTCTCTCATATGTAATTGTGTACTGCGTAAGAATAGATATTGTGTTGTATAGTTCTACCAAGGTACCCAGTACTTGTATAAACTGTCTTCCGTAGGAGGCAATCAATATATCTGCTGAGCTCTAGTCATTTAAAACTTCAATCAAGGTTCTATTTGAAATTTCTTACTTTTACAGCATAACTATGTCCTACTTCAAATGACTTATTAAAATAGCTCTCAATAGTTTGCCTTAATACAACTGCCTTTAATACCTTTTAAATTTAGTGTTTGTTTGAGTTGACTACCCAGTGGTTTTTAGAATGATATGGATGTAGTATATATAAAATTTTCAGAGAAAACTTACTAGTTATAATTTGGGAAGAAGTTCTTCTTCTCTCTCTCTCTCTCTCTCTCTCTCTCTCTCACACACACACACACACACACACACGCACAGAATCTCTATTTCCAAATCTTGTTCATAGGAATTGTCTTACTCCATAAATAATTTTTATAATCAGTAACAGAATTAACCAACAATAGTCAGACACACACACACATTCTCACATGTGTATCCATAGCCTACCTCTCCTCCATCATTGTTATCTATCTCAGAAAATACAATTTATAAAATATAATGACCTAGCTTCTATAGGAGGCAGTGAAACGTAGGTTGCAATACTCTTCTGATATTGTAATGGCAAGGAATGTGTATTTTGCAGGAATTTCAAACCTTTAATTGCAGAATTGTTTGAGACAACGCCTTACTTGGCCAATAAGTTTGATCCCATGTTCTTTTCTCCTGAGACTCTGGTTTCTCAGATTCCTGACCTTGGTTGACTCAACCAAAAAATTCTGCTCAAGATAATCAAGAATAATAAATGAAACAAAATATGATTCAATAAATCAATATTGGACATTTTACAACTCAAAATATTCTAAAACATGTGAGTGGTTTTTGACTATACTTCAGTATATAATATCTTAGTTTTAGTAACAATGTTTCTAGCAAATGGAGGGAAATGATGTTTCAGGACCTAGGGTTCTTTACAGCAAGTAAGAAACAGGAAAATGTAAGCAAAACCAAACCAAACCAAAATAAACAAAAAGAACGTATTAGCTGGGTAAAGGGTGGCTTACAGACAAGGAAGGACAAGTATCTGGAATATTCTAACATATTAGTGATTTGGGGCGGGAACCGGGTGGCAGAAAGCAAACAAAAGAAACTATAACAACAATAGCAATAATAAAAGAAAAAAAGTCAAAGGGGCGTATTTTTACATTTAGACTTTCAAAGAGAGCATGACATCACTTTGTCACAGAAATTTCATGCAAAGTGCTGCTTATGTTGATATGCTGGGTCTCTTCTAGCCTGGTAAAGGTTCCTATTACCTGTAGGGTACAGAGTTCTCTCTGCCATGAGTGGGGCTGGGGTATTTATTCCCCAGATCCCTCCCTACCAGAATGGCACGGTTGAATGTAAAGGCCACAGCTCCTGCCACGTGTGGCCCCTACTCCCTCCGGATTCCAGTAATTATTTTCTCCTCATGCTGTGCTTCCTGCTGCTGCTAGCCCTGGGGTGTTCCCTGCTTTTTTGGTTTCCCTTAATCTTAACACACCTTTGTGAATAGTCTTTTTTTTGTTTGCTTTACTCTCTTCAATTAAATTCTCCTTTTTGGGTGTGTCATTTGTTTCTGCCAAGACTTTGATTGATAAAATAGCTAACATTTATGGACTATTTACTACATATAGGCACTGTTGAAACAATTCACATGAATCTGATTATTCGATCCTCACCATGATCCTGTGAGTTAGGTACTATTATGACAACATTTAAAATATGAGGATCTTGAAGAACATAGAGTTTAAATAACTTGATTATCACATAGCTAAAAGCTGTCTACGACAAAATAAAATATAGGGAGTCTGACTCCAGAGCTGAGCGTAGATGTGGTAGTAAGTTAATTAATGTGATTTTAAAGATAATCTCATCTTTTTGATGTCTACATAAATCCCATAGACAAAATCCAAGTACAGAAAAAAAAAGAAGTAGAAGCAACTCAGGAAAATTTAGCTCACAGATAATAAAACTAGACACACATACCTAGATTTGGAAATAGCCTATACAGAAATTCTGCGTATCTGAATGCTTCAAGATATTAAGTATCTTAATTTTAGGAAAAATGGAAAGGAGAGGGGCAGCATTTTGTTCAACATATAAAGAAAACCTTTTATTAGTATAAATGTATTATACATTTAACTAAAAAACTATCTGCTATCATCCTTTTTAGTGATCAAACATATATGAATTAAATTGAAGATAAAAAAATTACTTAAATCACTAATGATTTGCTAAAGTAAAATCAGTAAATGCATTTTACTTATCAATTATCTCCCTGAAAATGCACATAATCTTTTTAAATTTATTTTTTAATTAAATAAAGTGTCATGCAATTAAAACAAAAAGATAAACATTTTCTTTACTAGGAAATTCCTGCTGATTTTTACACAGGGGTGTGACAAATATGACATCAGAATTTATTGTTATTCCATCTACAGAGACTGGAAAAGAAGATGATTTCACTGGTTTATTAAATCCCTCAGTGTCTTCTACCTGCCCTTTCTAACATTTACATTCAAAATTCCCTTCCTGCCTATATATCTGGCAGTTAATAATCTTTCTTCCATGAAGTTTATGAAATTCTTCATGACATGACATGGACGTTGGCAGTGCTGTTTTTTATCTGCGTAATACTTAGCAGATTGATTTGTGATAATATCACCGAGAGGCCACTTATGGCCTACTGGTGGTCAGCAAACTGTGGTCTTTTACAACATCTTTTATTTAAAATGGTTGGGAAATAAAGAAGAATATTTCATTAAATGTTAAAATTATATTAAATTTGAAGTTTAGTGTCCATAAATAAAATTTTAATGGAACATAGCTATGCTCCTTTCTGTACAGATTTTCCATGGCTATTTTAAACCTATAAGGTGAGAGTTGTATAGTTGCAACACAGACCATACGGCCCACAAAGCCTAAAACATTTGCTAAGTGGCCCCAATAGAAACCAAGTTGTGGACCCTGGCCTATATATTCACCTTACACTACAACTGCAAAGTGTTGGTATTTGACAGTACTTAAACTTGTGGATGAATTATCCTGTATAGTGAAATATATAGATCTATCTACATTATAGATATCTCCTATTAATTGTAACATTTTTTTCAGTTTCTTTTAGCTTTTCTAGGTACATAATTTTGTCTGTAAATAATTATGATAATTGCATCTATTTTTTTCCAGTACTTCCAAGCACCGTTTCTTTTACCTATTTCTAATCAATGTATTTCTCCTAATTACATTGGCATATTTTCCTGGAAAATATTAACAGTGAAAATGTCTAGCTCTTTTCTAACTTTGATATGAATATTTATAGTGTTTTATCACTAAAATATATTTACATCAGTATCCTTACTGACATAAGGTATTGATGTAAATTTGATTTGAGACATATAGACTTTACCTATATGTCTCATATAGGTAATGATATTTCTCTTTTACAAAGAGGATTTATAGTAATTTACAAATAAATGTGATATGTACTGAATACCTTTTAAGCATCTGGATATGGTTCATATTCTTTTAAAGTCCTCAATAACTTAAATTTTTTATTATTTTCATTATTTTTAATTATTATGGGTACATAATAGTTGTATATCTTTATAGGGTACATGGTGGTTTGAAACAGGCATACAATGTGAATTAATCAAATCAGGGTAATTGGGGTATCCATCATCTCAGGCATTTATCATTTCTTTGTGTTAGGAGCATTCCAATTCCACTCTTTTAGTTATTTTAAAGTCTACCTTAACTTATTGTTGATTATAGTCACATTGTTTTGCTATCAAATATTGTTCATTCTATCTAACTATCTAACTATATTTTTGCACCCATTAACAATTTCCACTTAATCCCCCCATCCCTGTTACCTTTCCCAACCCCTGGTAACCATCATTCTACACTCTGTCCCCATGAAATCAATTGTTTTTAATATTTAGCCCTCACATGTGAGTGAGAACATGTGAGATTTGTCTTTCTGTGCTTGGCTTATTTCACTTAACATAATGTTCTCCAGTTCCGTCCATGGTGTTGCAAATGGCAGGATTTCATTCTTTTTTGTGGCCATATAATATTCCACCATGTATATGTACCACAGTTTCTTTATCCATTCATCCATTGATGGACACTTAGGTTGATTCCAAATCTCAGCTATTGTGAATAGTGCTGCAATAAACATGGCAGTGTGGATATCTTTTCAATGTACTGAATTCCCCTCCTTTGGATATATACCCAGCAGTGGGATTGCTGGGTCATATGGTAGTTCTATTTTTAGTTTTTTGAGGAAACTCTATACTGTTCTTCGTAGTGGTTGCACTAATTTACATTCCCACCAACAGTGTACGGGAGTTCCCCTTTCTCCACATCCTCACCAGCATCTGATATTGCCTGTCTTTTATTTTTTTCAGAATATCCTAGGGGTACAACACTTTGGTTATATATATTGCCTATGCACTGCCCAAATCAGAGCTACAATCGTGAACATCCCCCAACAGTGCACCCTGCACCCATTAGGTGTGAGTTTTCCCATCCCCTCCATCCCCCTCCCACCTGCCTGACCCCTGATGAATATTATTTCCATGTGTGCACATAAGTGTTGATCAGTTAGTACCAATTTGATGGTGAGTACCAGTGGTGCTTGTTTTTCCATTCTTGTGATACTTCGCTTTGAAGAATGTTGCCTGTCTTTTTGATAAAAGCCATTTTAACTGGGGTGAGATGGTAACTCGCTGTACTTTTGATTTGCATTTCTCTGATGTCTAATGATGTTGAGCATTGTTTCATATACTTTTTGGCCACTTGTATGTCTTCTTTTGAGAAATGTCTATTCAGTTCCTTTGCCCATTTTTTTGATTGGATTATTTAAGTTTTCCTGTTGAATTGTTGGAGCTCCTTATATATTATAGTTATTAAACCTTTGTCAGATGCATAGTTGGCAAATATTTTTTTCCATTCTGTGGGTTGTCTCTTCCCTTTGTTGATTGTTTTCTTTGCTGTGCAGAAGCTTTTTAGCTTGATATGATCCCATTTGTCCAATTTTGCTTTGGTTGCCTGTGCTTTGGGGGTATTAACCAAGAAATCATTGCCCAGACCTATGTCCTGCAGCATTTCCCCAATGTTTTCTCTTAGTAGTTTCACAGTTTCAAGTCTTAGATTTAACTATTTAATTCAGTTTGATTTGATTTTTGTATATGGTGAGAGATAAGGGTCTAGTTTCATTCTTTTGTATATGGATATCCAGTTTTCCCAGCACCATTTATTGAAGAGACTGTTCTTTCTCCACCGCATGTTCTTGGCTACTTTGTCAAAGATAAGATCACTATAGAAGTATGGATTTATTTCTGGATTCTCTATTCTGTTCTGTTGGTTTATGTGTCTGTTTTTATGCCAGTATCCTGCTGTTTTGGTTACTACAGTTCTGTAGTACAATTTGAAGTCAGGTAATGTGATTCTTCTAGTTTTGTTCTTTTTGCTCAGGATAGCTTTGTCTATTCTAGGTCATTTTTGGTTCTGTATACATTTTAGGATTTTTTTTCTATTTCTGTGAAGAATGTCATTGGTGTTTAGATGGGGATGGCATTGAATCTATAGATTGCCTTGGGTAGTATGGACATTTTAACAATATTGATTCTTCCAATCCATGAGAATGGAATATCTTTCAATTTTTTTGTGTCCTCTTCAATTTCTTTCATCAATGTTTTATAGTTCTCATTAGAGATCTTTGCAGAGATCTTTCACTTCTTCAGTTAAGTTTATTCCTAGTTGTTTTATTTTATTTGTAGATATTGTAAATGGGATTACTTTCTTGGTTTCTTTTTCTGATTGTTTACTGCTGGCACATAGAAATGCTACTGATTTTTGTATATTGATTTTGTACCCTGCAACTTTACTGAATTTGTTTATCTGTTTTAACAGTTTTTTTGTGGAGTCTTTAGGTTTCTCTAGATATAGATCATATCATCTTCAAAAAAGGATAATTTGACTTCTTCCTTTCCAATTTTGATGCACTTTATTTCTTCCTCTTGTCTGATTGCTCTAGCTACAACTTCCAGTACTATGTTGAATAACAATGGTGAAAGTGGGCATCCTTGTCTTGTTCCAGATCTTAGAGGAAAGGCTTTCTATTTTTCCCCATTCAGTATGGTACTTGTTGTGGGTCTGTCATATATGGCTTTTATCATGTTGAGGTAAGTTCCTTCTATACGCAGTTTTTTGAGAGTTTTTATCATGAAGGGATGTTGAATTTTATCAAATGCTTTTTTAGCGTCAATTGAAATGATCATATGGTTTTTGCCCTTTGTTCTCTTTATATGATGTATCACATTGATGGATTTATGTGTGTTGAACCACCCTTGCATCCCTGGAATGAATCCCACTTGATCATGATGAATAATCTTTTTAATGTGTTGCAGAATTCAGTTTGCTAGTATTTTGTTGAGGATTTTTGCATCTATGTTCATCAGAGATATTGGCCTACAGTTTTCTTTTTTTGTTGTTGTGTCTTTGTCTTCTTTTGGTGTCAGGATAATACAGGCCCCATAGAATGAGTTTGGGAGTATTCCCTCCTCTTTGATTTTTTGGAATAGTTTAAGTAGGATTGGTATTAATTCTTCTTTGAATGCTTGGTAGAATTCAGCAGTGAAGCCATCCATTCCTGAGAGCTTTTCTTTGGTGGGATACTTTTTATTACTGCTTCTATCTTACTCCTTGTTATTGGTTTATTCAGGTTTTGGATTTCTTCCTGGCTGAATATTGGTAGGTTGTATGAGTCTGGGAATTTATCCATTTCTTCTAGGTTTTCCAATTTATTGGCATATAGTTATTCATAGTAGTCTCTAATGATCCTTTGGATTTCTGCAGTATTATTTGTAATGTCTCCTTTTTCATCTCTGATTTTATTTATTTGAGTCTTCTCTCTTCCTTTCTTAGTCTGGCTAAAGGTGTGTCAAATTTTTTTAATATATTTTCAAAAAATCAAATTTTAATTTCATTGATCTTTTGTATTTTTTTGTTCCAATTTATTTCTGCCCTGAAATTAATTATTTCTTTTCTTCTACTAATTTTGGGGTTTGTTTTGCTCTTGTTTTTCTAGTTCTTTGAGATGTATCATTAGCTTGCTTATTTGAAGCTTTTCTACTTTTCTGATGTAGGCACTTATTGCTATAAACGTTCCTCTTATTACTGCTTTTGCTGTGTCCCATAGGTTTTGATATGTTATGTTTTCATTTTTATTTGTTTTGAGAAATTTTAAAATTTCTTTCTTAATCTCTTCATTGGCTCACTGGTCATTCAGGAGCATACTGTTTAATTTCCATGTGTTTGTGTATTTTCCAATGTTCCTCTTGTTATTGATTTCCAGATTTATTCCATTGTGGTCAGATAAAATACTAGGTATGATTTCAATTTTTTTTTGAATTTTTTAAGACTTGTTTTGTGGCCTAACATATGGCCTTTCTTTGAGAATGATCCATGAGCTGAGGAGAAGAATGTGCATTCTGTAGCTGTTGGATGAAATGTTCTGTAAATATCTATCAGGTCCATTTGGCCCACAGTGCAGATTAAATCCAGTTGTTTTTTTTTTGTTGATATTCTGTCTGCATGATCTGTCCAATGCTGAAAGTAGTGTGTTAAGGTCTTCAGCGATTATTGTACTGGGGTTTGTCTCTTTCTTTAGCTCTGACAATATTTACTTTATATATCTGGGTGCTCTAGTGTTGGGTGCATATATATTTAGAATTTTTATATCCTCTTGCTGAAGTGACCCCTTTATCATTATATAGTGACCTTCTTTGCCTTTTTAAAAAATTTTTGTCTCGAAATCTATTTTATCTGATAGAAGTATAGCTATTCTTGCTCTTTTTTGGTTTCCATTTACATGGAATATCTTTTTTCATCCCTTTATTTTCAGTCTGTGTGTGTCTTTATAGGTGAAGTGTGTTTCTTGCAGACAATATATAGTTAGCTCTAGGTTTTTTATCCATTCACCCACTCTGTGTCTTTTGTTTAGAAAGTTAGTCCATTCACATTCAATGTTATTATTGATAGGTAAGGACTTAATACTGCCATGTTATTATTTGATTTCTGGTTGTTTTGTGGTCCTTGCTTTCTTTCTTACTTCCTTACTGTCTTCCTTTTTTAAAAGTGATTTTCTCTGGTAGTGTGTTTTAATTTCTTGCTTTTTTGTGTGTGTTTCTGTTGTAGGTTTTTTGGTTTGAAGTTACCATCTTAAAAAAAAAAATTTATAATCAATTAATTTAAACATATGACAACTGTGCTTACAAATAAAGAAATAAACAAGCAAAGAGAACTCTAACAGAAATTCTAGACTTTAACTCCATCCCCACTTCACTTTTTGACTTTTTGTTGTTTCCATCCATATCTTTTTATTCTATCTATCTCTCAAAATGTTGTTGCAGCTGTTTTTGATAGGTTTGAGTTTAGTCTTCCTACTCAAGATGTAAGTGGTTTATACGCCACAATTACAGCATAGAGTATTATGTATTTGTGTACTTATTGTTACCAGTTAGTTCTATACCTTCAGATGATTTCTTATGTTCACTAATGTCCTTTGCTTTCAGATTGCAGAACTCTTTTTAGCATTTCTTGTAAGATAGGTCTGGTGTTGATGAAATCCTTCAGTTTTTGTTTGTCTGGGAAAGACTTTATTTCTCCTTCATGTTTGAAGGATATTTTTGCAGGATATGATATTCTAGGGTTAAGGTTTTTTTCCTTCAGCACTTTGAATATGTCATGCCACTCTCTCCTGGCCTGTAAGGTTTCCACTGAGATGTCTGCTGCCAGATGTATCAGAGCTCCTTTGTATGTTTTTCTTTTTTTCTTTTTTCTTGCTTCCCTTAAGACCTTTTTGTATCCATGACCCTTGGGAGCTTGATTATTAAATGCCTTGAGGTAGTCTTGTTTGGGTTAAATCTGCTTGGTATTCTATGACATTCTTGTACCTGAATGTTGATATCTCTTCTAGGTTTGGAAAGTTCTCTGGTATTATTTCTTTGAATAAATTTTCTACCCCAATCTCTTTCTATACCTCCTCTTTAAGGCCAATAACTCTAGATTTGCCCTTTTGAGGCTATTTTCTAGGTCCTGTAGGTGTGCTTCATTCTTTTTATTCTTTTTTCTTTTGTCTCTTCTGAGTGTGCATTTTCAAATAGCCTATCTTCAAGCTCACTAATTCTTTCTTCTGCTTGGTCAATTCTGCTGTTGAGAGACTGATGCATTTCTCAGTTTGTCCACTGAATTCTTCACCTCTAGAATTCTGCTAGATTTTTTTTTATTATTTCAATTTCTTTGTTAAGTTTCTCTGATAGGCTTCTGAATTTTTTCTCTGTGTTATCTTGCAGTTCATGGAGCTTCTTCAGGGTGGCTATTTTGAATTCTCTGTCTGAAAGGTCACATATCCCCATCACTCCAGGATTGGTCACTGGTACCTTATTTAATTTGTTTGGTGAGGTCCTGCCTTCCTGGATGCTCTTAATGCTTGTGGGGTTTGTTGATGTCCAGGCATTGAAGAGTTAGGTATTTATTTAATCTTCACAGTCTGAGCTTGTTTGAACCCATCCTTCTTGAGAAAGCTTTCCATATACTCAAAGGGAATTGAGTTTTATGGGCTAAGTCTTTGGTCACTGCAGCCATATCAGTACTTGGGGGGGTGGCCCAAGCCCAATAATTCTGTGACTCTTGCAGACTCCTGGTGGTGGTGCCTTGGTGGACTTGGGTAAGATGCAGGAGAGTTTCTGGATTACCAGGCAAAGTCTCTCACTTTCTTCCCTCACTGTCCTAGGCTGCTGGAGTTGGAAGAAGAATGACATAGGCCCTCCCTTGTGGCCACACCCTTGTGCGCCAGGTAATACCTGAAGCCACCCAAAGCCTATGGTGACTTTTACCTGACAACCCTGATGTTAATTCAAAGCCCAAGGGCTCTTTAGTCCACAGGTGGTGAATCCTGCCAGGACTGGGTCCTTCCATCAGGGCAGCATGTTTCCTCTGGCCCAGAGTGGGTCCAGAAATGCCTTCTAGAGACTAAGGCCTGGACTCACGGGCTTCAGGAGTCTGATTGGTACTTTATTTTACTATGGCTGAGCTGGTATCCAAGTTGCAGAACAAAGTCTTCTGAACTTTTACCTTTCCTTTCTCCAAGTGAAAGAAGTTCCAGTTCCCAGGCTGCTTTTTGTCAGCCAGTGGTGGGGGTAGTGGAACTCAGTTTTGGGGTGGAGGATTTTTCTCTGGTTGGGCTAGTCTAAATGCTCCCTCTGTGGGCAGCAGCATAATTCTGCCCTGTGCTGTGTTCCCCTGTGCCAGGGCAATCTTGAGTTTCAATTCAAAGTCCCACAATCACTTCACTCTCCCTCCCCAGGGCACACAGGTTCTCTCCCCACCGGGGGTGCTCTCACAAGGCTGCCAGGGGTTGTGGTGGAGTTGTGGTGTAGGCAATACAAGACTATCTTTTCTGCCTTCTTCAGTACCTCTTTCCTTGATGTAATGTTAAAACTAGGTAGTATGATTGCTCACCTGATTTTTTTGGTTCTTCTGAAGGTGTTTTCTTGTGTGGATAGTTGTTGAATTTGGTGTTTGTGCAGAGAGATGATCACTGGACGTTTCTATTAAGCCATCTTGCCCCATCCCCCTCCAGTTCATATTCTTTTTTGACCCATAGATGTAATGTAATTCATTAATATGTTTTTAAATATTTTGTCATTTTTAAGTTATTATTTTGTACCTTATTTTTGGTGCATTATTTTGTTAAGTAGCTGGTAAATTTCATTTTATTCTATTTAAGATTTTTATATCTGTATTCATTAATGACATTGGTTGTAGATTCCATTTTTTAGGGTGTTCTTTTGGTAAAGTTTTACTATCAAATTTATATTTGCTTCTGAAAATTATTTTTGAATAATTTTCCTATTTTTCTATGCTTTGAGCCAGCTTGCAAAATGTGGAAATAAATTGACTCTAGATAATTTTAAGATTTTTTTCCTAGAAGCTATCAATAACACTTTTTAAAGTATCTTATTGTTATTTTAAAGTAGTTCTACATATTTTTTTCAATTCATTTCCTTGTAATTTGCCTGGTCATATTTTGTACTTCTTGCATCATTTTGACAATTTTATTTTCATAGACATGTCCATTTCACAGAGAATTTAAAAGATTTTAATGCAGTTAATAATTTTATTTTGTTTGTATATTTGATCTCTCAAAAACTGAGAAAAATGAATTCATGTTTTCTATACCTATGTTGAATTTCTAACAGTTTTGCATAGTAATTCACTACTATTAACTTTATGAATTTATGACTAATATATATTTATTGGAAAATTTACCTTTTCTAAATATAAAATTACCTTACTTATTCATTAAAGTCATTTTTGCCTTGAGATATATTTTGTCTCTAATAACATTGCAAAACTTACATTTTTGTTTATATTTGTCTGATATATTTTTGCCCATTTTTTATTTTTAATTTTGGCAATTTGTTCCCTGCTTCTTTTAAATAAACAGCATCTGTTCAACTTTCTCTTTGTGATCTAATTTGGTACTTTTTGTTAGTTAATATGAATCAACTAATTCACAATTTATTATCCTAAATGTTAGGTATATTTGGTTTTTCTTCTGATAATTTGTATTGTTCTTATCATTTTTCCCTGATTTCCTTATTTGGGTATAGCTTTTTCCTTGTTTATTTTTTCTTCTTCTATTTTGTCTAGTTATTTATAATGCATACTGCCTATTTCATTCCATTATTTTAAACGAAATTGTCAGCATCATAAATAAAACAATATCTATTAACTACCCTGACATAAGATAAAAACATTATTTTTTTCTTCCTTGTCCAACTATCTTCCAGTTTTAAAAATATATGCATGATTGAGTATTCATACTAATTTTTTGAAATGTTCTTCATAAGTATATTATTTTATAACTTTGTTGACAACAATGATTTAAATTTGGCTCTGTGGTTTCACTGCAAATCCTGAGAGTTCTTTTATATTGCAATTTCTAGATTCTTTTTATCATCTTCTGTAAAGCTGAAGTATATCTCAAGATCACTTCTTCAGGAAGGACACATTGTTAATATATTTTTCTCAGCTGTTGCTGTGTGAAAATGTTTCTGTAGTGCACTTACATAGGAATAACAATTTCAGTTAATACACAAGTATTTTTCTCTAAAATATCTTGTTCTTTTATTCCCAGACATCTAATATGGGGAAGAGCAGATACAGCAAGATTTTTGCTTATGTTTTTCACCTTTTTGGAAGCTAATTATTTTTCCCCACCAGAAACTTGATGGATTTTTTTAATCCTTTAACTTTCTCTAGCTCAATAGGAAATATATATATTTGGGGTTGTTTTCACTAATACATGTGTTATTCAATGGTCTGTTTGATTTACAGACTCTTTTGATTTAAAGATTTTATTCTTTCTTGAAATTAGAAATTATTGCAACTATTATGTTTGCTTCAGTTTCTCCTTCTCAATTTACTATTTTTAATGATAGCATCCTCTTGGCTTTTGCACCATATGTATCTTTACCTTCTTAATAATCATTTTCATCTCATTATTTTTTTACTCTGACATCTTGGGAAACTTATTGAGTTTGTCTTCTATTCAACAGATTTAATTTCTGCATTTTCAAATCTGCTGGTTACTGTTTGTATTGTACTTATGAAGTTAGCTATTTTTAAAAGTGTCCGTGTAGTCTCCAATTGGATTCCCTTGCTGTCAGCTTTCTTTTCATAATTAAAGTGTCCTCTTTAATCTTTATCACAATCTATTCCAATATTAAAATGTCCTTTCTGCTTGTTGTCATAATTCTGTTTCATAGAGAGGTATCTTCCGTGATTAGTAAGAACATGCTCCTTATTTTGAACAAGGGTATCTTTTCATTTGTCTGGTGATTTTGTTCCCACTTACTCCTCCTTACAGAAGATATTCAATGCTGTATAACTTGGAATCCAGTGACTGTTTTACTCAATGCCTTCAAATCCTGAGAGTGCTCATAAATAAAGAGATATAATAGAAATATTCACTGACTTTAATAAACATATTTTATTTACTTAATAGAAGATAATTCCTATATTTATTATTTCTTAGTTCAAATAACTTCTCTTCCATTTTTTTTTTAAACTCATAGCTTTTTCTTTCTTTCTTTTTTCTTTAGAGATAAAAACTTATTGCCAGTGAAAAGAACACTGGACTTGGAGTCAGACAAATAGATCTGACACTAACTACTTATAGAGTTGTCCCTCAGTATCTGTGAGGCATTGGTTCCAGCACCCCCATGGATAGCAAAATCTACTGATTCTCAAGTCCCTGGTATAAAATAGCATAGTATTTGCATATAACATATGCACATCCTCTGCATACTTTCAGTCATTTCTAGATTACTTATAATACCTAATACAATGTAAATGCTATGTAAATAGCTGTTATACTGTATTGTTTAGGGAATAATGACAAGAAAAAAATCTGTACATGTTTGGTATAGATGCAAATTTTTTTCAATATATTTGATTTGTGGTTGTTTGAATCCATAGACACAGAACCCATGGGCACAAAGGGCCAACTGTACTCTTAAATTCTATAGTCACCAATTTTATCTCCTATAAAATGAAAGAAATGGATTTTTTCTCTCTAAAGTGGTTTCCAGCTATATATTTCTTCCAGTTTGCATTAATAGAACCATTGCTAGGCTGATCTGCACTTTTATTAAAGAACTGAAGATTAAATCAACAAGGAGGGGCAAAGTTTTTTTTGTCATTTAAAGACAAGAGGTTGCTCATTACCCCAGTTCTGAATTGCAAGTGAAACAGAAAAGTTACATACGAGGTTACTCTTGTGCTGTTAAATGATTTAACCTTGGCTTTGCTCTATTAAATTTCTGTGTCCTATTTAATTTCTGTCATTTGAGGAAATGAAATATGGTGAACCACCTCAAGTGGGGTACACCAATGAGGTAAGATTGATTTGGGGAATCCTTCACATGGGCCTTTGTTGCTGCAAATGATCTCTAACACAGAGTTACTATGGTTCTATGACCTATTCTCATACTTGCCTGAGCTTCCCATTATTTTAGTCACCTGCATCACTGGGTATGATGTTGAATGTGCTTTAGATGTCTGAAAAAGAGAAAAGGAATATTTTGGTCATACTAAAATGTTGACTTATAATAAATAGTATTGTTTACTATGGCTCTGGGTATTGCTTAGTATGTACATTGAAAATGACTTTTGAGTGTTTTGGCTATTTCTCAGTTGAAATGATCTCTATTTTCTAAAAACTGATAATTACTGGAAGATGCCTCAAGTGAAAACAAGTTACAATACAAATCAGTGTTTTATCCAGATATCTATGCTGCCTGGGAAAAGTAAATAATACACATTAAGGTTATAGTAGGGTCCAGATGTTTAGCTTCTGTGTATATGCATTTCTTGCCCATTGCTAATAATAGATGGGGCTTTTTAATATACTCTTCCACTTTATTCCTTAATTCAAAAAATTTGTTGAATTTTTAAATATTGGTGACTTTTTTTCCCCATTATTGACCTCTTTGATGAAGTTATAATTTGACTTTCCTTTAAATGAAAATTCTATTTATTTTTTATATTGCTTGACTGTTTGAAATAACAGAATACTTTCTTCATGTTCAGCCAGACTAACAAAATTTAAATAGAGGAAAAGATTATTTTGAACTCTTAAAATTACATTTCTTTTTACCATAAGATTTTCTTTTTTGTATTTCATTTAATTAATAAAGAATCTAATCTTCAACTTCCTTTTTGGAAAGATCATCATTTTACTTTTTGTTATAGAAAAAAGTCTATGACGGTCTAAGGAACTGTGGAAATATTCACCTACTCTTAAAAAGCATACATATCTTTGTATTACCAAAGGCTATGTTCATTAGTCATTCAAACTTCACCCAAATTTTTCTCTTGTGATATAATCAGCAGTATTCATTCTCTACCACCACCACCCCCTTCATCATTTAATTTCAAACTGACTTGGGGTTCTTCTGTAAGAGATTCCTCACTAGCATCCTTGATTTTAGTCTTCTTATTGCTCCAAAATCTTAGGGCAGAATAATTTTTCTTAAATACGACTTTCATTCTTCTTTCCTCCATAAATTTGGGATGGATTTACATGGAATTCAACTTCAGAGATGATGATTAGTGAGGGCTGGGAAAGCCAGAGAAGGTTTCTGTTTCCTGTGTATCAAGTTCCTCACACAAGAGCCTTGGAGTCATCTCAGCTTCTGCAACTGCAACTCCATCAACACAACTCCATCAACACTCCATCAACACATCAACATCAAATTTTAAACTTTACCGAAGGAATTTCAGAAGTGTTCAGATCATCTTCACCTTATCCACATTGTTTCTGCCTGGATTTAGAAATTCCTTGTCTCTTGCCTGGGCTCTTGCAATAGGCTTTTATCTTAGCTCTTGTCCTAAAGGTCTTCACACTCCAGACCTCCTCCATACTATCAGAGTAACAGATAAAAATAAATCTGATTGTGCTGCTCTTTTAAATAATGTTCCTCAAGGATTCCCTGTGCCTTTGGTATAAAATCAATATTGTTTAGCTTGCACATAAGGCAACTCCACCTTGAGGATCTTATACTCCAGCATGAAATTCCACTAGTTATAAAGCCTGGGGAAGAGGTGGCAGAAGTCAAAATCTGACCTGGTAGTACTACACTTAAAATAAAATTTTGAATCAGGAACAAGACAAGGATGCCCATGCTTGCCATTTCTATTTGACATAGTACTGGAAGCCTTAACCAGAGCTATTAGTTAAGATAAAGAAATAAAAGGCATTCAAATCAGAAAAGAAGAAGTTAAATTGTCTCTATTTGTAGATGACATGATCCTATGTACAGAAAACCCAAAAGGCTCTGCCAAAAAACTGTTAGCACTAATAAATGAATTCAGTAAAGTTGTAGGATACAAAATCCACATACAAAAATCAGTATGTTTCTAAACACTAAGAACAAACTATTTGAAAAATAAATCAAGGAAAAATACCATTTTTAATAACACTAAAAATACTTAGCAATAAACTTAACCAAGGAGGTGAAAGATCTGTACAACAAAAACTACAAAACACTGATGAAAGAAATTGAAGATGACACATAAATAGAAAGATATCCTGTGTTCATGAATGGGAAGAGTTAATATTCTTAAAATTTATAGACTACTCAAAGTGATATACAGATTCCATGCAATTCCTATCAGAATTCTAATGACATAACAGATATTTTTAAAAATCCTAAAATATGTATGGAACCACAAGAGGCCCTGAATAGCCAAAGCAATATTAAGCAAAAAGAACAAAGTTGGAAACATCATAGCAACTGATCTCAAAATATACTTCAAAACAGTATGTACTGGCATAAAAACAGACCTATAGACCAATAGAATAGAATGGAAAGCTCAGAAATAAATCCATGCATTTATGGTCAATTGACCTTTTACAAAAGTGCCAAGAATACAATATAGGGAAAGGACGGTCTCTTTAATAAGTGATGCTGGGAAAACTGGATATCCACATGAAGAAGAATGAAATTGAACCCTTAATCTCAAACTGTACACAAAAATCAACTCAAAATGGATTAACAATTTACATGAAAGACCTGAAACTGTAGAACTACTAGAAGAAAACATAAGAGAAAAACTCCGTGACATTGATCCGGACAATGATTTTTTTAATATGACCCCAAAATCATAGACAAAGATAAAAGAAACAATCAACAGAGTGAAGAGACAGCCTACAGAATGGAAGACTATATTTGCAAGCCATACATTTAACAAGGGGTTAATAGCCGCAATATATAAGGAATGAAAACAACTCAATAGAAAAAAACAAATAACCAAATTAAAAAATGGGCAAAAGACCTGAATAGACATTTCACAGAAGAAGACATACAAATGGCTAACACATATAGGAAAAAAGGCTCAACATCACTAGTCATCAGGGAAATGCAAATTGAAACCACAATAATATATCACCTCACACTTGTTAGGAAGGCTATTATCAAAAAGACAAAAGACAACACATGTTGGCAAGGATGTGGAGAAAAGGAAACTCTTGTACACTGTTGGTGGGAATGTAAATTAGTATAGCCATTACGGAAAATAGTATGGAGGTCCCCTCATAAAAACTAAAAATAGAACTACCATATGATTCAGCAATTCCATTTTTGGGTATATATCTGAAGGAAATGCAATCAGTATGTTGAAGAGATGTCTGCACTCCCATGTTTATTGCAGCATTATTCACAACAGCCAATATATAGAATTAACCTAAGTCTCCATCAATAGGTGAAGGGATAAAGAAATAGACACACACACACACACTGAAGTACTCTTTAGCCTTAAAAAAGAAGAAAATCCTGTCATTTGTGACAACATGTATCAACCTAGAGGGCATTATGCTAAGTGAAATAAGCCAAGCACAGCAAGACAAATATTGCATGATCTAACTTATCTATAGAATCTAAAAAAGTCAAACTCATAGTAGAAGAGAGTAAAATGGTGATTTTCAGGGGCTGGGGGTAGAGGGGTGGTGGTAGGGGAATGGGAGATGTTGGTCAAAGGATACAAAATTTCAGTTAAACAGGAGGAATTAAGTTCTGGAGATCTATTGTACAGCATGGCCACTATGGTCAATAATACTGCATTGTATACTTAAAAATTGCTAAAAGAGTAGATTTTAAATGTTCTCACCACAAAAATGTAATTATGTGAGATGATTGAAATGTTAAATAACTTGATTTACTCATTTCACAATGTAAATATCAAGTTGCACACTATAAACATATACAACTTTTATTTGTCAATTAAAAGTAATTTAAAAAAATAAAATATTGAAATCTTAACCTCGTATCAGAAAATGGACTTTTGTATAATATTTTACAGTTTACAAGGATGATTTTAGTCACCAAGCAAACATGTGGTTAAGAGCCTAGACTCAGATTCCGGTTGCCACAGTCCAAATTCAGGCCTTTCTACTCGCTAATCTATTCTTAGGCAAAAAATAAACCTCTTTCAGCCTCCGTTTGTAAAATGAGGTTAATAATTGTTCCTCCCTCCCATGTTATTGTGAAGATTGAATTAAATAATACAGTGTACATGTAAAGCATTTAAAACAATACCTAGCCTTAGTAAGATTTCAACAAATATTAGCTTTTGCTGACTGACAAAAACATGGTCATTATCATGACCATTCTATTCATATGCAGATATTTTTAAGTGTTCTATTCTGTTACATTTCTGGAGTATCAGATAGAAATTTTTCAAATTTTAGACCATATTTGACCTCACATGTCACCATCCTATTTTCTCTCATTCAAATGTAAAAAGATTGTCAATTCAATAGAGGGAGATACCTACACATGTATGAATTAGTACCTAAATTTATATGTTTATTAAAATCAACTCTCCAAATTTCTGTATTAACTTTTTATTGTTATAATATCTTATTTCTTCTGTAAAGCAACCAATACAACCCATTTTTATCAGTGATAATTCAAATGGCCTTTTTCTTTCCCAAATTTTCTAATCCCAACTCTTTTCTTCTATCCTTTTATAACAGTATCTTGCACAGGACTTTACTGAAAATATTGAAAAAGATCAGGTGAATTTAATCTTTTCTGCTGTTTACTTTAATGTGAGTATGTTTTCATCCATTTACTCTGACTTTTACCCGTGCTTAATGTTATCCCTCTTGATTTCAAAGCTTGACAATTTCTTCTTTGTTTTTGACCCCATGCTAGCCTTTTTATTTCAAGAGAATGTCCCCTCAAACAAGTTTCTCTTCATATCCTTGACTTCTTATTCTTCATTAACTCATTTTTTTCTGCCTTCAGGCAAGCATGGCTCTCTCTTACACTGAAAATGTGCTCTTTGGTTCTATTTTGCTCCTGTTTTTCTTCCCTCAACAGTGTATTTTTTAAACAAGTTTGTGCACCTAAATCCTTTATTTCTTTATAAACCACTCGATGCTTATCCACTATTATCCCTGTACTAAAATGGTAATCCTATTATGTATAATATTAATATTTTCATATTAGTATTTTAGAATATTTAATATATTTTATAATACACTTTTCTTCTTAATATTTTGCTTTCCTTCCTAAAAGCTTCAGCAAGCTGCCATTGACTTTTAGCGTTCTATTTGACACCTTCTGTACTCTGGCCACGATCATCCTTTCTTGATTAGATCTGCAACATGATCAAAGCAAGAACCTCTACTCCAGTCCAACTTACCTTCTCATCTGCTATTTTCTCCATCTGCCTTGTTTTCTCTTACAGATCAGAGCTAGGGGCTCTGCTTGGGGCTGCACTTTCACTCATGATTTTCCCTTAAATTTGGAATGTCCTCTCACTCCAGGCCAGCCTTTAAAGCCCAGTCTAAGTATCACCACATCCAAGAAGCCTTTGTACATCATTTCAGCCCTCAACGCCTTTAACTTTTGATACACAGAATGCAATATAGAATAAATTCTTTTTTGGGAGCAGTAGTCAAAATACATGAATTGCAGTCTTGTGCCTGTCACTTATTTGCCATGGCTAGTGGCATATCCTGACTAGAAACTCTGTTTCTTCATTGAAATGCTGAAGATATTTTTACCTCCCTGATCTACCTTTTAAAGTTGTTGTAAGTGATAAATAAAATGATGTGTCTAAAAACATTTTGTAAAATAAAAAAAAAATCTATTCAAGGTAGTCATTGTTACCACAAATAAATCATACGCTGCCTTGTTGTCTTGTATTACTTTTGTACATTGTTCTCTTATGTTGTTACTGGACTCAGTGTTGTTATTTATATTTCTATGTGTTTATTTTGACTGCCTAGTTAGGTTTTTGAATTCTTTGGGAGCAGAGAATGTTGATAGTATTATGATCAAAGACCCAGAAGGAGCCAACTCCTAATTATTTTAGAGTGAATTTTCTTTTCTTTTTTTTTTTTTCCACCAAATCCTCATGTGTAATAGAGTGAATTTTCTTAGAGGTACAATTGGGGTTGCACTTCCCATTAAACTATGAATCCATATCAGAGAAGCTTACAGTCTTCTTGCTGGCCACATGGAGATAGAAATTTGAAGATATCTCATAGGAACACTCTGTCAACTGAAAGAGGGTCAGCAAGAGAGTGAAAAAAGATGGTTGGCCTGTCTCATCTTACCCAGGCCTGGTTTGGTATAGCCACACAGACTTATGGCAAATAGGAAGTAGAAGGAAGGTAGTGGGGTTTGGGCTCATGTCATTTTCTTTAATTGAAAGGCAATTTCCATAAAGTAAAATGCAGATATTTTTAAGTGTACATTAGTTTGAGTTTTGACAAATGTATTCCACTGTCTATCAACTACACCAATTAAGATGTAGAATATTTCTATCACCCCAGAGCCCTTTCCCCATCAATCCCTCCTGCCCTAGAGACAAACAGTATTCCAATTTCTATCACTGTAGCTTAGTTTTACCTGCTCAAAAAACTTTACAGAAATGGAATCATAAAGTATGTACTCTTCTCTCTTAGCTTCTTTCACTCAACACAATTTTTTAAGATTTAACCACTCTGTTGTGTAAATAAGTAGATCATAACTTTTTGTTGTTTGATAGTACTGTGCTATATAAGTATATCATGGTTTTCTTCATTCTCCTATTGTTGAACATTTGAGTTGTTTCTGGGTTTTAGCTATTATAAAAAAGGCTGCAATGAACATTCTTGCATAGGTCTTTGTGTGGGTATACATTTTCATTACTCGAGATAGACTTGATAAAAGGTAAAGTCCAAAGGTATGCTGTTTTCAAGACATATATTTTCAATATCATAGAGACAGGTTGAAACTAAAAGACTAGCAAAAGACATAGCTTGCAAACATTAGGAAAAAGAAAGCTTATATAGCTATATTAATATCAAATAAAGTAGATTTCAAGACAAAGGATACACAGATAAAAATGGTCATGTCATAGGAATAAAAGGGCCAGTTTGTAACAAGACATAACAATCTTAAAAGGTTATGACAAAATTGAGTTTTAAAATCCAAGAAGAAAAAAATGGCAGAACTAAAGTGAGTACACAAAGCCACAGTTACTGTTAGAGATTTTAGCAATCTTCTCTCAGTAGTTGATAGAACAAGAAGACAAAAATTAGTAAAGTTATAGAAAACCTGAATAACATTATTATGAAACATGCAGACCTAATTGACATTTATAGACTATTACACCCAATAACTGCTGAATATACATTCTTTTCAAGTGCCCATGGAACATTCACCACAGGTCATATGCTACACCATAAAATAAGTCTCAGTTCATGTCAAAGAGTATTTGACTACAATGGAATTAAATTAAAAACCAATAACAATTAGATACCTAGAAAAACTTCATTGAGGGGGAATTAAACAGCACACTTCTAAATAATCAATCCATTGATCAAAGAAGAAATCACAAGAAAAATCAGAAAATGTGATATGCTGAATGATAATTAGAATATGACATGTTAAAAATCTGTGTGTTCATACCTTTAACCATTTTGTTTTCTCAGGAACGGATTAACCAAATTAACATTTCATTCTTTTTAGAAGAAATGAGAAAGGGGATAAGCAGAAAAGCAGACTGAAGTCTGAGAATTATAGGAATTATGCCCACCACCAGCCAATGTTTTTATTCTACTACTATTGTAATGAAATCATTGGATCTTGGTTAAACCAATAGGTAAATGTCCTTTCAATATGTGAATAAACAGAATGCTAAATGAACATTTTGGCAATTTTTCCCTAATAAGTCCCATATAGTGGTGCACATGATGCTTCCATTTTCATCCAATGAAACACTAGCAGAAATAGTCTAGATAGTGTTAATATTGACAGTGATTATAATTAAATAATAAGTTAGATGGTGATTAAAGAGTCAAATAGGCACCCAAGGAAAGTTGTGAAATCTCTGTTCTGAGATATGAGACAAAACCATCTGTCACTGATTTTAGTTTAATCCTTAATGAATATAAGAAACCTGACTAAATGATCTCTTGGGAGGCCCCCTTCCAAACACAAAACCCATTATTTTAATTAGCATTGGTTATGATGCCAACACAAAGAAAAAACTTGCTCAAGATAGTAAAGAAGAATAGGAATTTAATTCTAAATCTAACTTATATCTTCTAATTTACAAATTCTTTTATTTGGAAAAATATTTACCTTATAAAAGACCATTCTCTCTCTCTCTCTCTCATCTGTTATGAGAAACCAAAAGAAAATTCAGTTTGCAATTTTTGATCATGATCTGAACTTTTCAAAAAATGTGTGAGTCATTTCTTGCCCTTTCATAATTTCCAAATGACAAGGCTTTGCTTTTATAGATTAGTCTTTGCTTTTAATTATTCCAGTGTATTTTGTTTGGCTGGGAGTGAAAAAAATGGAAAATGTAATTTATGAGTATGAATCTGGTATGAATATGTAGAGAGCAATGGTCACTTTATTGGGGGGAGGTGGTGCATTTTCCTGAGGCTTTTGCCCTTTTCCCTACTCCAGCCTGCCTTTTTTCTGCTTTCATTTGCAGATGAAACTGGTGCAGCAATATGGTGGGGTGGAAATCACATAAATCTGACATATGTGGGCTCCTGCGTCTGTGCACATGGAGAGAGATGCTGTTCAAAATCCAATCATCTTATGAGTTCTAAACATACTTTTAAAATTCACATACATGAAGTTATACAGGGACATTTTAAAATATAAGATACAAAAGATAATTTCTTTCTGTTTAAATTACTCTTTTTTCATTCATTCCTATAGGCAAAATGTGATATTTAATAATGTTAAGAAAAAGAAGAAAATAAATTAGCAATGTCTTATTACTTTACAATTCAAAAAATGGTTTATTATCAATAATCCAAATTAATTCCAACAGCAACCTTATGGATTTAACCAGGAAAGAAATTGCCTTGTTCTAAAGAGGGGAGAAAAATTTTTTAAAAAATTAAAAAATGAAAATAAAAAAAGAAAAGAAAAAGAGTGCTCACTTTGGCCTCACATGTACTAAAATTGGAACGATACAGAGAAGATTAGCATGGCCCCTGTGCCAGGATGACACGCAAATTCGTGAAGCGTTCCATATTTTTGACCCCATTCTTTGAAGCAAAGAATTGCAAGAATGGAAAAACAAGCACTGGTACTCACCATCAAATTGGTACTAACTGATCAATACTTATGTCACACATGGAAATAATATTCATAAGGGGGCAGGCAGGTGGGAGGGGGATGGAGGAGATGGGAAAACTCTCACTGAATCGATGCGGGGAGCACAGTTTGGGGGATGTCCACGATTGTAGCTCTGACATGGGCAGTGCATAGGCAATATATATAACCAAAGTGTTGTACCCCCATAATATTCTGAAATAAAAAAAAAAGAAAAAGAAAAAGAAAAAAGGAAAAAACCCCAATGGTCAAAAGGTTGAATGGACTGAGTGAGGAACAGAGTGTCTAATTCTCATCTGTTTTCTCTGTAATGTATTAAGAGTGATTAGAAATGAAAAAATATACTAGAGAAGGTAACTTTCAACATATTGAATGGAAAAATACGTTGGCATCACACATTTCACACATGAAAACAAACAAAAAAAGTTTTGTAGTGATACCTGTTTTGTAGCTATATCTTTTAATTGTGGCTACTGACTATTCTAAAAAAACTGTACCATGGTTAAAAAGAGAATCCCCTTTCTAATCTTTTTAGATTTCAACAAATATTTTTAGGCATTAAGGATAGGCAACAGTTTCCCTTGTCTATTTCTCTGACATTGAGCTGTTTCTAGTTGCTAAATTTGGCTGTTGTACTCTCCATATCCGTAAAGCTGTTCTTGGGTCCGCCCTGCAGGCAGCCATCCAGGTTTGGATTTTTCCGGGCAGCCGGGCATGGCTATCCTGCTTTCAACATCCTCCTTCTGTGCTCAAGGTAAGGGCATTGAATGGCAGCAAGATTGCCTTTATTTCTAGTGCGATTGTTGTTTGTTTCTCAGGATCTGGCTTGGGCACTGATCTTGACATTTATGTCACAGGTGTCACTGGTGAAACTGCTGGGAAACCAGATGGCAGGCCTAACTGAGGTTGGCAGCATCTGCTGTTGTTCTCGCTGTCACTGCTACCTGCTCTGCTTTCTTCTTCCTGTTGATGTGTTAATGCCTTGTGTTGTCATTTTATTCTTTCAGTGTTATTTACTTTCCTACAGGCCTTTCTGAGTGTGAACACCATTCCCCAACTCTTGATGCATTCACTCTGTGTGGAACCCCTTCATCTAGGAAGCTCATGACGTGGCTGGCTTCCTCTCTTTCCTTCAGGGCTTTTGCTGAAATCTCATTTCCTCAGCAAGACTCTCCATGACCATCCGATTTAAAATTGCAGTGCATCCTTCTCCTCCCCCACCCTGATATTTTTTTCTCTCTTTTTCCTACATGATTTGATTTCATAGCAATTAACACCACTTGTCATATTCTATATATGCCTTACTTGTCCATTATCTGTATCCCTTCACTAGGTTATGTAGAATATAATCTCCATGAGGGCAGGGTTTTGTCTGTTTTTGTCTGCTTGGTTCATTATGGTACCCCAAGCACCTGGAAGAGTTCTGACCCTTAGTTAAAATTTTTTGTTAAATGATTAACTGGAATGTAAATATTGAAAGATTGGACTTCTAGCTTTATAATTTGGTTTTGTTCTTTGTGCTTAGTACAATGCTATGTGTAAGAGTTTGAAAGGCTTAGGGAAAAAAGAATAAGTACTATCTCTTATGTATACTGGCTATTTTACTTGTTATTTTCTTTAATCCTCGCAATAATCCAGGTACTTTGTGCAAAGAACCACAGCTGGAAAGTAGCAGGGTAAGGATGCAAACTAGTTTTCTCTGGCTGCAAAGTTATTGCCTGTTTTTCAGATACATGGTCCTAGTAAATAATACTAATAAATAAGATTTCTTCAAAATGAATGATGTTGCATAAATAAGGTGTAACTGCAACTTGAGTGCCAAAAACGCTTGGGGGGAAAAACCCCTGTAAATTAGCTCCCTAACAAACATTATTGACAACTCCGAAAGAAGGAATTCCAAAATTATTTAGAGCTACAGTACTTTTGGGTTAAGTGCCTGAACCTCCAAGGTAACTAATTTAAATGGGAAAACATGTGTCTGGACACATATTTTGATGTATTTGCTGAAAATATACTTACAATGTGAGACCAAGAAAGACAAATAGATTCATTTCTGGTGTTAAAAAGAAGCAAGAAGAGTTTGGCATGGTGGGGTGTGCCTGCAATCCCAGTGACTCGGGAGGCGGTAGTGGGAGGATCACTTGAAGCCAGGAATTTGAGACCAGCCTGGGCATCATAGTGAGACATCCATCTCTAAAAACAAACAAAAAAGAAAAAAGAAAAAATTAGCCAGGTATGGTGGGGCACACCTGTAGTCCCAGCTATCCAGCAACTTGGGAAGCTGGTAGGCAGGAAGATTAGTTGAGTCTAGAAATTCGAGGCTGCAGTGAGCTATGATCATGCCACTGAACTCCAGCTTGGGTGACAGAGCGAAACCTTGTTTCTGAAAAAAAAAGAAAGGAAGAAAGAAAAGAAAGACCTCCATAACATTGCTCTTGAATGCTTTCCTTACCCTAGTCCAAGAAACTGAAATTAATTGTATTTTAAAAGTCAGCCAGATTGTCTTGGTAAGATCCTTCCTTAATTTGTCTTCTTCTCTGATACCTTTTTGATCTGGTTATACAAATGCAAATTATGCCCCATTATTAATTCAGTACCACATGAAGAATCCACATTATGCAATAAGCACTGGAGAGTGGAAAGACCTCAGCAAGCCCCCACAAGCTCCCCACCCTCCGGGGGCTCACAGCTAAGTGGCATCAGTCACTGATCAAGAAGATGATGTGTTCTGTGACCATCTTCTGGTTGTTGAGTTATCTCCAATCCAGAGTTTATGTAAATTTTCTTAAAAATTAATTTAATTCTGTCATTTTTCTTTTTTAATAAAAGATAAATTGATGCTCTGTATTTTTTTTAAGGCAATCATATAATCTAGTGGTTGGAAATATTTTTGGAATTATACATTCTAATTATATAAATTATTTGCCCAGACATGCATCCTTATAGTACAGTATAGTACAGTATCTGCTTGGATATCTGATAATTGAGGATTATTACAGATTAAAAATATTCATTTTGTTTTGTAGCAAATCTCAGAATTTGAACATTATTACTTATATTTGTTAAAAAGTAAACTGAGAAACAGTAAGATTTTAGAGTTTATTTGAGCAAATAGCAATTCTTGAATCAGACAATTCTAAACAGCAAGTGGTTTGGGGGATCCAAGAGGGAACTCAAGGGAAAAGCTTTCATTGGGCTAAAATGGGAATAAAGCAAAGAAAATATTTAATTGGTTGCAGTTATATAGTTGCCTTATTTGGTCTATCTTGCTGGAAAGTCCCTAGTTATATAACTATGTTAGTTGATGGCTTCTGATTAGTTAGGCCTAAGTTTCATTTTTTTAAATATAGGCATTTATAAGAAATAGCTCAAGTTAAGTTTTGCTTCTGTTTGCAAATCAAGCAAGGTTAAGGTCAATTGTGAGACCCATCTGCTTTGTCTGTTCAGGGATTCTTCAGCCCTGGTGTCTGTTTGAATTTACTAAAATATTGAATCAAAATTTCCCTCCTATAACATCCACATTAGTCTTAGATCTGCCCTCTAGAATCACAAGAGCCTGTTGCATGTTCAAACCCCTTTGAACATGACAATTTATTCAATGCTTTGTCCCTTTGAAGTCTTCTATTATTCAACTATTTTAGTGAGTATCTACTTTGTGCAAGGCACTGCTTTGCTTTATATACTTCAAGAGTTACAACGAGGAGTACATCATACCCTTACCTCAAGGCAATTTCTTAAGAAAAAAATAGGGTGTGAAAAACAAGTGCTCTTAAGCTTGAAATAGTGAAAGGATGTACCCAGCTGGAAGGATGTGAAAGTATTCATGAAAAATGTTGTATGTGAGATTTAAACTGCTATCGTCTCCTTAGGTTGAATTGGTGATCTACTGAATTTCAGGTGGTGAAGATAGCATAAGCAACTGCTTGGAAGCAGAAATACAGATTACAGTTAAAGTTTGGAAAAACGTGAGCAAATTATTTTGTCTGTACTATAAGACACTGGTAGGGGTTGGTAGGAGAGAAGACTGGAAAGGAAAGTTGGAGTGTTCTTTAAACGGGCAGGAGAGGAATCTGTACTTCATATGGATGGGAATAGACAATGGTTGAAGATTCCTCGGTGAGGGTAACAAATGTATGGTGAAATTTTCATTAAAATTGACCTAGAAGGAGCTTTTAGAGTGAAGCAAAGAAAATTGTGAATAGAGGGGGTAGTTAAGAAGTTAATACTGCACTATATTTCCACTTTAAGTGTAATGGAAATTTAGAAAATGAAGAAGAAATTCCTTAAAGAAAGTTTTCTTGACCAATTAGACCTGAAGATTCATAAGATTGGAAAAGGCAAATGAGTGAGTGTTGAACTTGATGGGCTGGTGAAATAGACGTAGAGGGAGGAACTAACATGAGTGTGTACGTGCATGTGTCCGTGTGTGTGATGTATGTGTGTGGGAGAGTAGAAGCAGTGAAGAGACCAGTCTGACTTTAGGTTAAGGGCCATCTATTAGGATGGGTGAGGTGCTTTCAAACTATGGAGGTGCCAAAATGTATACAGTCACTTATACGGTTATGTACACTCATTTCCGCAATACGTTCCAAAACCCCCAGTGGGTGCCTGAAACCAGGATAGTACCAAACCTCATATATGCTATGTTTTTTCCTATACAGGTTGAGTATCCATAATCCAAAAATCCAAAATCCGTAAAAGCTCCAAACTCTGAAACTTTTTGAGGGCCAACATGATGCTCTTTGGAGCATTTCAGATTTCAGATTTTCAGATTAGAGATACTCAACCTGTACATACATACCTATGATAAAGTTTAATTTATAAATTAGGCACAGTAAGAGATTAATAACAATAGCTAATAATAAAATAGAGCAATTATAGCAATATGTCAGCTTCACTACTCTTGCTCTTTGGGACCATTATGAAGTGAAATAATCGTTACCTGAGCACAAGTGCTGCAATACCATGACAGCTGATGTGGTAACTGAGATGGTTACTAAGTGACTAATGTAGGTAATGCAGGTAATGTAGACAGCATGGATACGCTGGACCAAGGGATGATACATGTCCTGCACAGGAGGGAGTGGAACAGCATGAGATTTCATCAAGCTACTCAGAATGGCACACAATTTAAAACTTATGAGTTGTTTATTTCTGGAATTTTCCATTTAATATTTTTGGACCCTGGTTGACTGCAGGTAACTGAAACAGAAGCAAGGAAAACTGCAGATATGGGGGGACTACTGTA
The DNA here is from genome assembly GCA_023783475.1 of Daubentonia madagascariensis. Classification (NCBI taxonomy): domain Eukaryota; kingdom Metazoa; phylum Chordata; class Mammalia; order Primates; family Daubentoniidae; genus Daubentonia; species Daubentonia madagascariensis. Next base: position 41,583,717 of record JAKFHU010002088.1, on the reverse strand, counting down.
TAAGTGAAACATAAAAAAATCAGAAACCTAGGAGATTAGTTTGAGATATAAGCTATACAGGAGGGAAAAGAGAGTATACTTGGTGCAAATAACAAGAAAGTTACTGAATCAGTAGAGGATGGAAGTCATTAATTCATCAGTGATTTACTAGATGATGTATCTCAGGTGAGGTACTATGCTGGACATTGTGAAAATCACAAAGATGGGATAAGATAAGGAAGAGGAGATAATGAGGGACATAAGGTTTTCCCTAAAGAACTTTAACAAAACTAGAAATGACAAACACCGCTAAGCTGTCTCTGAAAAAAGAAGAAACCAGCATGTATTAAATATCCACTATGTGCCAGTCACAGTGCTTAGCATTTTCTTATAAATTTGTCTCATAAAACTCAAAATGAGCCTTCATTTCCTACTGATGAGAAAACTGAGGCTCCAAGAGTTTAAGTCTTACTCAAAGTCACTGAGTTCCTAAACAACAGAACCGGGTTTTGATTCAATTAATTTAATTCAAAGCCCACACTCTTTCCAGTGTGCCCCGTGACTTACTATGTGTCCCAAGAGTTCAGAAGGAGGAGAGAGCTTCTGGCTCAGGAGATGAGGAAAGTCTTAGAGAAAATGGTACTTGAATTTGAAATTGTGATGAGTTAGTTTTGAATTGATTGGTTGGGACAGAGAATGTGTTTCATTTCAAATGTCAGAAACCAAGCAAAGGTACAAAGGTGAGAAAACAGAGAGATTGGGAGCAGCAAATAGTTTATCTTTGGTTGAACATCATCTCAGAGGTGGAAAGGATGGAGAGGAAAGGTAAGATCAGAGGACACAAGAATTACACATTTGCACTATTAATTAGACTTAGATGTTAAGGTTTTTAGACAGATTATTGTTATAACTAAAGTCATGTTTTTTCAAATATCATGCTAGTAATTGTATATACAATGGGTAGATGAGGGACAGACTGGAGAATGAAGACCATTTATTTACAGTAGTCCAGTCAATTGAAAATAAGGTCGTGAACCTGGATGTTGGCAATGGAGAAAAAGAAGGGAAGTGACAACTATGAGTGATTCCAGAAGCACAATTGGTAGAACTTGATGAAGAGCAGTGCAAAAAGGAGGGAGCCAGATGATGTTGGTACTCTGAACCTGAATGTAGGAGATGGTGCCTTTAAAAGAAATAGGGAAGGGAATTTGGCTTGGTTCTACATCTATGTCCACTATGTACCTGAACTATTGTAGAGGTTGGATGATAGAAGGTACTCAATATAATCATTTTTCTATGTACTCAATCCCTACTCTGTGCTAGGGATTGTCCTGAGCACTACAGATATACAAGTAAAAAGGAAAGAAAACCAAAATTTCTTCCTCTCATTGGTATAGTGGACATCATGTTGCTCCACTAAAACCAGATCACCTGGATCCCTTTTATTGTTTCTGTGTTTCCCCTTGCCTAGCAGTTGAGTATTTCTGCTTCTGAGAGTCTGTACCTCTGTCTCTCTTTAGAGCTGTGGTTCCCAGGTCCCCAACTCCCTGGCCGTGGACCTGCTGCAGAGCTCTGCCGCACACACCCCCCCCCAACATTCATCAGTGGAAAAATTGTCTTCCATGAAACTTAGGAAAGTGGGAGGGGTGGCGCACAGCAGGAGGTGAGCAAGGGAAGCGTCATCTGTATTGACAGCCGTTCCGCATTGCTCACATCATCACCTGAGCTCCCCATGTTCATGGAAAAATTGTCTTCCATGAAACCGGTCGCTGGTGCCAAAAAGGTTGGGGACCGCTGCTTTAGAGGACTGTCTTCAGTCAGTCCTCTAAATCTTCAATCTTCAATCTGCAATTGTCTTGCATCTTAAAAGAATCTGGCTGCTACACTGAGAATAAAGCAGGGAGACCAATTTAGAAATTATTATCAAGGTTAGCTTCATGGGAAGTCACACAGGGCTTCAGCTAAGAAGACCCCTACACATGTGGTCTAATGCTCTGCAGTCACCATCTTGATATTTTTATAATTTATCTTTGAGTTTGGATTTTGTAAGTAAAGTCCATGGGACTATGTCACATGTTCTGGGTGCTTGGCATCTGGAACTTCCTGCTGGGGACACAGAAGTCAAGGGCTACACATTCAAGAGTCATTAGTCAAGTCAATGTATAAGTCCCTGGTAAGTGTGTAAGCTCCTCTTCTGTGCCTGGGACCAGCGTGCTCATTATGAGGCATGTGAAGATATTGAGGAGACAATTTCTGCTTTCCAGTAGAGGTCAAGCTAGCTCTGCAATAGCAATAGCAAGGTTATAAGGGGAAACTAAGTTATTCCCAGTGGGTCACCAGCTAGTCTAATAGCAGTGGGCCTATGCAGTTCTACAAATATCTTAGTTATAGATAAGGATCCAGTGACTTTTAAAAAATCAGACATATTACACATTATCCTTCTCAACTTGTATCTTGATGATATATTTCTCACTCTGAGGGAAAAATGGAGCAATGAAATATACTTAGGATTTGAAATCAGACACGTGTGAATTAAAACTCTGGCTCAGTGTGGCAATGGCAAGTTACCCAACATCCATAAACCCTGATCACCTACACATTTGGGAAGTGACAGCAATACTACTTCCTTCACTAATATTGCAAGGATTAAATCAGATCATAAATCAAGAACCTAGTAGTGTGCCAGAATTTAGGTTGTGCTGCTATGACACGAAGGAAGAAATCTGTGGTCTCTTATGCTGTCACTCTGTGCCCTCTCTCTCTCTGACACACACACATGCGTGCACAAGCAAATTTTGTATCTAGGACACTTTGGAATGTAGCTCTTTTTTGAGCTTTGTTTTTCATTTCAAAGACCTTCTTCTCCTGGCTTTGCCTGCTCGTTCTGACATGGGGAAGATACTCAGACATTCACATCTATTATCCACTGAGGAGTATAGAGGCTGCTTTTTTCTCCCCATGGAAGAGGATGAGGGCTGAGGGGAAAAAATTTAGGTAGAAGTCCTTGAAGGAACAGAAGAAATGAGGAAAAATGAGTTGTAAATATTCATGTATATAAAACAAAAGGAAGTGCTTCAGCCTCATGGAAAGAACCATACCCTAGCAAATTTTCTTTCTTACTTGATCATTAAAATCCAGAAGTGGAATTCTGTGATCCCAGTGTAATCAATCCATCAAAAACAAACTAATATGTAATCAGATTGGAGGTGGCCTTCCAGATGCTAAGCCATTTACAGAAGGTTGAATTAGTTTGTGGACGTCTACTGACATACATTTAATACATCTGAAGATTTTAAAATGTTGTAGAAATGTATCAGCAGTCTACCTGCAATAAAATAAAAATGTTTCTATAAAGATGTAGGTATGTCTTGTTTCATACAGTTAACTCATTTTTTCCCAGGAAAGTTAGATGTAAAGTGATTATCTGTACATTGAATTATATTTCCTAGAGATCATAATGATAAAATTGGTGTGCATTTCTGTTAAAGAAAAACAAAATGTGTCTTGGAAGATAACAGTCATTTAAAAGAATACCTATACTTTTAAAAAGAATATTAGTTGAGCAGTTTGTATGAGATGAAGATGGAACCAGAGATGGGTGTGGGCAGTGGAAGAGGTTCTACCAGGAGCTGAAGATGGCCATGAATGTATACTCAAAGTCTACATGATATGCTGGCCAGCATCATGAATCTCTGCAGTTGAATTTGACAAAGATTGAGCAGTTGTGCTCAGGGGCTGCCTATTGTCAGTTAGAACATGCTATTCCCTGGATCCCTTGCCTTGAAGAAAGTGAAATTCAAGCTAAGCTAGAACAGGACCACATCCAGAACTTCAAAATGCTGCAAGTGTTCAGAGGATAGGTGTTGACAAAATAATTTCTGTGGACAAATTAGTAAAAGGAAAGTTTCAGGACAATTTTAAATTCATCCAGTGGTTCAAGAAGTGTTTTGATGCAAACTATGGTGCAAACGACTATGGTCCTGTGGCTGCCAGACAAGGTCAAGAAACTGCAGTGGCTCCCTCCATTGTTGCTTCAGCTATGAATAAGTGGAAGAAACCTCTCAGCTGGAGCCGTGCAGCTCCCCAGAGGCCTGTTTCAACACAGAGAACTACTGCAGCTCCTAGGGCTGCCCTGGGGTGGCGTGAAAGAATCTGGTGTGGGCAACAGGAATGACACAACAGTGAATTGAGGTCAATAAACTGAAACCACCTATCAAAGACTTGGAGAGAGAGATTTTTATTTTGGAAAGCTAAGGAACATTGAATTGATTTGCCAGGAGAACAAGGGGGGAAAAGACCCTGTGTTGCAGGGGCCTATAGACATTCTCTATGCCACAAGTGAAGCCTTTGTCATACCTGATGAAGGGGCCCACAGGAAGAACAAGAATATTAACAGCCTGGACCAGCAGAGCAGCATCTGAATTCTTTACTCCAAATCATGTGTTTAGCTGTAAAATGCTCCCTTTTATTGTTCTTAGAGGACTCACTGGTTTCTTCTCATGAGCAAAAAGTACCTCTTCTTAAAGTGCACTTTGCAGAGATTCACTCCTTTTCCAATAAGTTTGAGTTAGGAGCTTTTACCTTGTAGCAGAGCAGTAGTAACTTCTAGTCAGTTCACCTGAGGAACAAAGAGGCTACTATGGGACTCACTGTGTGGATGCGGGTCACACTGATTGCAGGAGAAGGCTTTATGTGATACGCTGAGGTGGTGCCCTCAGTAGAGAAGTGTGAAGACTGATTGAATATTAAGCTGATGTGAAATCTTGGCAGAGAACATTGTAATAAATAAGTGCCTTAATAACACTTAAAATATGCTTCCATATTTCACAACATAAAATGTAACACAACAGGAGATTTTATGTATTTGACCTTGTGTCTGGGAAGGAAGGGCCAGACCTCAGAACTTTCAGAACCTGCGGTCACAGCCTTACAGGCCTACTTGGATTCTCCCCGGCCCAGGCTTTGGCCCAAAAGGAGAGTCTTAAAGGTTGCTCTGTAAAGCCATGTGGTGTCATTGACCAATTGCATCCCTGCTAAAAAGCAAGAGGCATTGTTACCTGGGTAAATGGAGGGTGTGTTTCAGCCCTGAGATGTTTACTTTGAAGAGCTGGATTTTCATTGACATATCTCTGATGATTTTTCCAATTATCTTCAAAATTTCTATGTATTGCGTTTTTTAAGAAATGAGCTGTGTCCAGTTTTTTAATCTAACAAGTGCTTTTGGGGACTGGCCCTGGGATTTGAATTGGGGTTGTGTCCCATTTTATTATCTTTCAGGTTTACATTTAACATGTTTCTCTTCTCTGCTTCCCTTCCCCCCCGGGGACTCCTCTTTGGCTCCTTAAAGTTTGCTACTTAGAGTTGGAAGCACAGCAGGCAGGTGATCATGCTACAAGTTCTTTTTTTTTTTTTTTTTTTGAGACAGGGTCTAGCTCTGTCACCTGGGCTAGAGTACAGTAGTGTCATCATAGCTCACTGCAACCTCAAACTCCTGGGCTCAAGTGATCCTCCTGCCTCAGCCACCTGAGTAGCTGGGACTACAGGCGTGCACCCACACACCCAGCTAAGTTTTGGGTCTCACTATTGCCCAGGCTGGTCTTGAACTCCTGACCTCAAGTGTTCCTCCTGCCTCGGCCTCCCAAAGTGCTACTGTGAGCCACTGTACCTGGCCCATGCTGCAAGTCCTTTGTGGACCTCTGGCAAAGGGAGTGATCAGGGAAGGTCATCCTTACTTTGGGATCCGCAAGGCTAGGATGTTTTTGGTATTTGCTCTGCACAGCTCCAGTTATCTGAATACTTTGCTAGAGCACTAATCTCTTTGAAGATAAAATTCATTAGTGTGTTACTAAATGTTAATTTTATTTTGAAGAAAATAAAGTACCATGTCTGAATTAATTATTAATATTTAAAATATTTCATTCCTTAACTGTCCTTCATTTGCTTTGCCCACAGTCTATTTCAGTACCTTTGTTTGGCAGAATTCCGCAAAATGTGTGTCACCCACAACTGGGATTATTTAGCCCCTGATGTATTTGTATTGATTTGTTCCTGGTGGTAGCTTATCCTAAAATGTGTGTAGAAAGCAAGTATTTTATGATAAAATTGTTTTGTAATGCACGTTTTGTGTGGACTTCCATATTCACTGATTAACAATGACAAAAATGGAAATAACTAGCTATTGTTCAAATGACAGTGGTCCTATTTCTCTTTTGTGGCCTTTTAGACTTTTGTTGCCCTAAAATTCCATTTTATTAAGAAGCCATTTTCCACCTGGTGTTTCTTGACACGTTTTTTCCTACTTTAAACAGTTTCTAAATAAAATTCTATATTTCAAGGAGGGAGGGAAGAATATTGCTTAGTGTATCTAATATGAAAATAAAATATGCAAAATAAGTTTGTATCATATTGGAACTAAACCTAGCATTTAAAGAAAAAAAATGACAGTTTTTCTGACCAGTACATACTGAACTTGAGTTTTTAATATTCTCTTGTGTTCTGTCTCTAGTCTACAGCAGAAAAACATGTAAGTCTGGTTGTTCAGAACTTTCTCCCCTTTATGGAAATTGTTAGTTACAGAAATGAGCTAGTGGATTCAGGCTAAAGACAGAAGGATGTACAAAAACACAGCAAGTAACAATAAAAAAAGTTCATGAGAAAATACACTGAAGCCTAGAAAGCTAGAAAATCCAAAAAATCAATCTTCAAATAATATTTAGCAACTCTTTTCTTAGTTTATTTTTATGACATTACTCTAATGTGCTAATGAACACTAAAAATTATAATTGTGAAACAGGTTTAAAATCACTTTCAGGAAAAGACAGTCCTTAGCCTTTCTCAGCTTTCTTAACTCTTAGGTAAAAAATTGTCTAAGTTTTTGAGCACTTATCCAAAACAATTAATTATATTAATAACATAAACTTTTACGAGATTGTGTCCTCATCTAGGAGCTTAATAAGCCAATAATTTTCTGACTAAAAATTTATCTTTAGAGCACTTATTATTATAAGTGTGGATCTTTATAGAGAAAAATTAGAGTCATATTATAGACGTGTCATCAGAATTTAGAAACTCAATTCTTAGTATTTTTTCTTTTTTGACTACTTCAAATAATATTGTTTGCCTTTCCCATTATTCACGGGTCTTCCAAACATGGTGTCTGGCCTTAAAAGTTGTAACACAAAATATTCTGTCCGAAAAGTGGTACAACTAAACAAAATTTAAAATCTTCAGGTAATGTATGTCATATAGAGTTCTCATAAAATGTCAGTATGATGTTAACAAGGGTCAGAGCTAATGGAAGAAAAACCAACGTACGTGATTTCTGAAAACCTCATTCTGGGAAATTAGAAACAAGAGACTATAATTCTTTTCTCAAATCTACATTACATAAAAGTCTTTTTGAGAAAAAATATTCAGGTGTTGCTCATTTGATGTCTTGGTAAAACATTTTGTATTCACCCTTTTAAATATTCTGAGTCGTGCTCACTGGCTGGAATCAATGGCAAAGAAAGAAATGACCCTAAAACTAATATAGTGTCAAAGAAACTGCACATATCTTGGTGTGTTCCTGATAGTGAATGATTCCGAAAAATGTCTTAAGCATTGCATAATTTTTAGAAACAGAATCTGCAGCCAGTGAGCATGAGTTAAAATTTGGATCCTATTCCTTCCAGTTGTAAGAACATAAGCATGTTGCGAATTATTTAGCCTCCGGTTGCCTCAGTTTCCTCATTTAAAATCTTTTAAATTGACAAGTAATAATTGTACGTATTCATGGGGTACATAGTGATGTTTCGATACATATAATGTATAGTGATCAGATCAGGGTAATTAGCATATCCTTTATCTCAAACATTTATCATTTCTTTATGTTGGAAACATTCAATGTCCTCCTTTTAGCTATTTGAAACTATATAATATATTATATTATTGTTAACTATATTCGTCCTACAATGGTATAGAACACTAGAACTTACTCCTATCTAGCCATAATTTTGTGTCCTTTAACAAATCTCTCCTTATCTCTCCCTTCCTCCTATCTTTTCCAGCCTCTAGTATCCTCTGTCCTTCTTAATTCTTCCTCATGTTATAAATGGGGATGACCACAGAATCTATTACATCAGGTTGCTGTAAGGATTAAATAGTTTTATAGCTCTTAAAATAGTGCTTGACAAAAACTAGATACTATGTGTTATTATTATAATTAATCTCCCTCCAAAATATAATGTTTGGCAAGTCACTTTGTAAGTTTTTATTTTTTGAATTAAAATAACTTATATAACAAGTTGGTCAGTTGCTGAGCGCATCTGTAAAGTGAGAGCTAAATATTCATTTGATAATTGAAGCTGATGCTCACCATAGAGGTTTGTGAAGTGTTTGTGTGCTTACTTACAGTAGGACAACTTCCTTTGGGGAATTAATCTTCTAAATATCTTGCCTGATTGGTATACATGGAAGTTGGTATACGTGGAAAACATACCATATGTATATATCCTCATGCTGATAATGTTACTTTTCAAATATTGAGACACTGCAAATATACCAGTATGTGACTAGAACACACGCTTGTTTTTGTTATCCCCCATTAATTTCCCTCTTATTCACTTGTAGTATCCCAACTCTGCTTTTGAGGAATGCTTCTGTACCACAATTATGACCCTGACTGTTCATAGATTTCAAGTGAGGTTTCTTCTTTGTTCCAAGGGGGGCGGGGCATGTGGCTTAAGGGAGGCCAATCAAAGCATGGCATTACCCAGAACAGTGATTACTTCAGGATGGGCATGTGACCCACCTGGAGCCAGTAAGATGCAATGAGAGTTTTTCTGGCTCTTTGTTCCCATTGAATTTAGGTGTGGAAGGTTGGGAGGCTAGAGTTGCTACAGCATCTCACTACAATAAGGCGAGAATCTTTAGGAAAGCTATGGCTATGGAAGTCAGAGCCAAAGGATACAGCATAGCTATGTACTGGTGACATCAGTCAAGCTCCTGAATTATCACATGCCTAAAACTAGCCCTCGACAGGTGGGGAACCTGCAGCCTTCTAATTTCAAGATTGTTCTTTTTTAAGCACCAAAGGAGGCAAGAAAAGCTTCATCTTTCTCTGCTGCACCCTTTACTAAAAGGATTTGTTCTGTAAAATTTGGATTCAGTCAAAATGCCACACTCAAGGACCTAGAAGGCCACATGTGGCCTTAAGGCTGCAGGTTCCCCACCCCTGCATGAACCAATAAACTCTCTTCTTTCTTCCTTTTTTCCCCCCTTTGATCAGTTTGAGTCATTTTTCTTTCTCTTATAAGCAAAAGTAGATACCTGCTAGAGAGACTAAAATGTTCTTTCTGGCTATATCTTCCCCTTGCTCATTTCCAACAAATACATTTTCTAATGAAAATGATGAAACTAGAATATATACAAAATATATTGATTTAATAGTTAGAACTGTTTCTGATTATAATTGGTGCCAGTACCTGATTTTTATTTAATCCTTATTTTAGGCTTTAGTTGCATGAACAGGTGTCTCCTTTTATGACTAATGATCACAGATTTTTGATGTCAGATTTTGAATCCTGCCTGGATGATTTTAGGAGACTTTTCCTAATCTCAGTATACCTCCTTCCTTCAGTTTTCAAATAAGGATAACAAAAGCATTTGTCTGATAGGGTTGTGGGGAGAATGAAATAATATAGTGTACGCAGACACCTTAGCCCAGTAACTGGCACTTGGTAAGTCCTCAAATCTTAACTATGATAGTAGGTGAAAGACAGGTATTTAGGATCTCACTGCCTTATCAGTTCTTTTTTCTTACTGCTTTTCAGTGCCTTAAATAAGAGATAAAATAAGATTGGTATCTCATTGGGTTAAATATTTTCCTAGAAAAAGTTAACTTGTATGGCATAAACTCCTTACTGGCCATGTCTTTATTGAATTAGCAAAGAACTTTTTTGGATTTCACATACTTTGGAGCTGAGGCTACTGTCAAGTCCTACTGTATGCAAGACTTTCATTAATATAATAGCTGTTTTATAGGAGTTCTTATTTTTTAGAACTATTTACAGTCATGTGTTGCTTAACAACTGGGAAACATTCTGAGAAATGTGTGCTTGGGCAATTTCATCATTGTGGGACCATCACAGAGAGTGCTTACACAAACCTAGAAGGTATAGCTTACTACACACCAGACTATATGGCATAGCCTATTGCTCCTAGGTTACAAACCTGTACAGCATGTTACTGTACTGATTATTGCAGGCAGTTGTAACACAATGATAAGTATTTTTGTAAACGTATCTAAACATAGGAAAGCCACAGTAAAAATACAGTGTTATAATTTTACAGGACCACCATCATATATGCAGTCCTTCGTTGGCTGAAAATGTCATTATGCATTACTGTACTTTCTTTTTACTTTTAATTTAAATTATTTTTATTGCGTGAATGACTTTCTGACTTAGTAAATAAGAAGTATGAAGAGCAGCATCATTGGTTAACAGAATTAATACTTGAAATCAGTAAAGTTTTAAGGTTTAGTTCTAAGAAAAGCCTGTCAAATATCAGAGACAGCTCCATTACTGAAAGTTCTGTGCTGCTTCAGACACGCATATGTCTGTGTGTGCTGTGAAGGTGTTTCTTCACAGCTTCTCCGCCCTCTAGTGGTAGTTACAATAATGCCACTTTGTAGTCCCTGTACAGGAAATGCCTGTTCTTACTTCAGTTACCAGAATCCTTTTACAGGAAGTTAGGTGTGGTCTTTGAAGAAGAATTAAAAAAAATTTTTTTTTATTTTTTTTTTTTAAAGCATGATGGAATTTTAGCTGCAGTCTTCTGGGTGCCAGCTTATCAATCCCAAACTCTGGGTATAAAAGATTCTGCAGGGGTAATGTTTTGATATTCTTATTATGTTTATTCTCTGTGGTGCTTCTCTACCTTTACAGTGGAATCCTTGGGGAAATCTGCAGGGGAACCACTTTCATTTTGAAGCTACTGGCTGCATGTTTTAGCATGTCTCTTCTATTAGAGCATCCAGGCATGGCAGTTTCCTCCCCTGAGTGTGCAAGGACCGTCTTCATGCCTATGACTGTCGCTAGCCATGAGGGTCTCTGGGGATGGGTGAAAAATTGGGGGATGTTTTGGAGGTACTGTGATACTGGGAGGGCAGTCTGATAGCTGGAGGCTAAAAGGTCCTGGTCTACTTCAAAAAAATTTTTTTATGAAACTGTACAGTAGATATATTGTTTTAGACTTCCCTCTGTTTTATCTGGTATATGCTGCAGAAATGAACTACATGCTAACACATTTTATTCTTAGAAAATGCATTTCATACATTTAACTGGCAACTCTGATTCCTGTAGTGTAGGGATTAAATGGATTGATTAAAAAAAAAGAAGAAAAAATAGATTAAGTGATTTTGTACAGATGGCATCCAGGAGTCAAGATTTTGGTTGTATTGTTTCAAATAGCATAGAAACTCCTGCCACTGGTTCACATGTAACATTTGGAATGATTGATGTGCTCTGTTGAGTTATCTACTTTAGCTTAGCAAAATATGTTTTGAATACCAGTAAAGCTCCATTTATGTTATTGCAAAAACCCATATAATAGGAGTTTGCTTAAAAGATAAACTATCTTACACTTATTATTTTTTCTCAAGTCCAAATTCTGAAATGGACACTCAGACTGCTATGCCAGATTCTGAAATGGGTACTATTTGAGAAAATGGGCTATCTCTACAGTATTTCCTAAGGTACTGCAAATTTGATAATTTAAGAAGCAATTACACTAGCTAGCAGCAGGTTGCTAAGCCAGGGGGTCCAAGCTACAGACCTCTGATGTGAATGACTTCCTGCCCGGTTTGGCAGGAGCTGGGTCCCTTCCTGTGCAGCTTCCGAGCAGTTGCAAACACAAATAGTCATCTCCTGCTCCTTCCTCCTCCCTAGCTTTCAAGCAGTTTCTACCTATGTTTCCATAGCCTGGCATTTTAGGATTTCCAGAGCTCTTTACCAGGTGTATTGCTTTTGAATAAACTCTTAAAGATGATAAAGTGAGCCAAAAGGTACGTGGAAGAAAATAGAGAGATGCATGCGAGAGCCTTACACAGCCCAGGTTCTACAATTTGTGTGATGTTTTGTCTCTTGTTTTGGATCTCTGATTTTTTTTTTAGAAAGAATGCTGAAAAAGATGGCTGCCAAAATATTCACAGAAGTGAAATAGCAAGCACAAACCAGTATCCTCCATTTCTGAGCTATGAATTGTATATTTTCCCCCAACTAGCACAATCACTGAAAACATTTTGGGAGTGGGAGATTAGATTACCTCATAGACACCTACTGAATGTGAAAGATAGATCTCCATGCAAGCAAATGAATGCATGTATGAGATTCCCTGAATGCCATATACAACTTCCTTTGTGAAATATTACAGCTGTCTTGGTTTATGTACTTTATCTCAGTGCTCAGTGTCTTGTAACTGCCACAGTCACCTTTTATCCTAATGGTCATTGCTTTTTCTCCCCCCTCTTTCTGTAGCACTTTCTTGCACAAGGAGCTAAACAGTGATTAAAGGAGCAGGATGAAAAGATGGCACAGTCAGTGCTGGTACCACCAGGACCTGACAGCTTCCGCTTCTTTACCAGGGAATCCCTTGCTGCTATTGAACAACGCATTGCAGAAGAGAAAGCTCAGAGACCCAAACAGGAGCGCAAGGATGAGGACGATGAAAATGGCCCAAAGCCAAATAGTGACTTGGAAGCAGGAAAATCTCTTCCATTTATTTATGGAGACATTCCTCCAGAGATGGTGTCAGTGCCTCTGGAGGACCTGGATCCCTACTACATCAATAAGAAAGTGAGTTCTTAGTCAAATTGCCTTTACTTCCTCTATTTACTAATTGAATTGGTTCTGGGCTAATCCCAGGGATGATGGTGAAGAATGTTGTGCCTCCTTCCCTCTGTCTAAAGTATCACTAAAAGGCTGGGTGGGCCTGACTATGTAATGTACCAATAATCCTAGAAGTCTTTTGGAAGCTCACATTTGAACCTGCATTTTTGGGACAGGGAGAGAACTGATGAGGCATCCTCCAGCGGGGGAAATGAGGAAGGACAAAAACCTACTCACCTTCTTGAACACAAATTATATTTTTAAATGAATGCAAATTGACCCCAATTCTCTTACAATGCTGAGAAGCAAAAAGTGTCAACTAGGAGTATATTTTTAATGTTTTTTATATTTGTGGGAGTAGTATCTAAATTCCTCTTTACAGTCGCTAGCTCTTTATAAGGCACTTTGATCTTCAGCAGGTTTAATTATGCCTTCATCCCATAGATTTCCTCCTTTCCATTGCTCTCCACAGACTAAATAATAGCAGGTGACTTGTAAGTGCCAAAAAAAGAGTTTGAGCAAAGAACACGCATGGAAAACCTTGAAATTCTCATGAGAAAATTATCTAACTGAAGAAGTAGTCAAAGCCTCATTTTTGTGCTTTATGTGAATTATAAATGCAATTTCAGCATGCATATATTAAAACTTGATAAAGATGCTAAGAATTCCTATGACATTGGCCACAAATTTTCTTTATATTCTCCTTTAAAACCCCATGTCACTTACCAAATTTAGGAAAGTTTATAGTGCTCAGAAAGAAAAAGCATCTATCCTCATGTCGTATATTGCTAATTAGTATACAACTATGTTATTTTATAAGGCAACATTTCTAAATAATGGTCTCACTTTTCTCTTAAAATGTCCTTAATGTATATTCTAAACTCTGTTTTATGTGTTGTGTTTTCTTTTTCAGACGTTTATAGTATTGAATAAAGGGAAAGCAATCTCTCGATTCAGTGCCACCCCTGCCCTGTACATTTTAACTCCCTTCAACCCTATTAGAAAATTAGCTATTAAGATTTTGGTACATTCATATCCTTTTTCAAATAGTCAATATGATTTTCTTCTTTGACTAATTATTGAGCTGTGCATTTTTCAAAATGCATGTGGCTGGCGGTGCTATGTGCTCTTTCTGTTTCTTTCTTTTCACTCAACAGTTAGCATGTCGCAAAATGGGATCGTAGGTAAGTGAACCACTTTTCCTCATTTCCTAAGTATTTCTCCTCTGCCTGACTCACTGCTTCTTTCTTTCTTCTTTTATCCGCTGCTCCCTTCTGGATTGCTGGTTACATCCAAGGCTTTTTCATAAAGTTTGATGCTATAACCAGGCGCTCTTTTTATAAGCCTTCAAATTTTACAATGTTATATAATGGAGTAAACTCCATGAGCTAATTTTCTTTTCTGCTTCTACATTTGGCAAATAAATGTACATAATATGAATTACAATTTTATATCTTTTTGGTTTGAATTTTACTACTTTCTGCTTTTGAAAGCTTTGAGTTAACAAATGTTTACAATTGTGTCTGTATATATACTAGCCTTTCAAATATTTTTCCAAATTATTTTCCCAACATCGTTCCTGTTGACGTCTATTTCTTTTTTTTTTCTTTTTCTTCTTGTCCCTTGTTCCTGTGTTTTATTTAAGCCACAGGTCCTGCTACAATTATCTCTCTCCAAAGGCTTAATGTCTGTCTATCCATATACATCCTCATTTTATTCTTTATTCTTCTTATTGAAGTATCTACTTTCCAGAAAGGGAATTGATGACATCTTGATGGTAGATGGTAATTTGATTTACTCCTTGAAGTTAAGTAGAGTAGTTGGAATGAGAGGTTTTATTCCAGGCCAGAAACGATGGTCTGGCTGACAACCAGCTCTGGGAATGCCAAGGAAGTAAAGGCTTGGAAGACTGAGGCTGTGCTGGGCAGGGAGGCAGTTACAGGCAGAACACAGAAGTCTTGGGATGAGGAGTGATGTGCATTGGGAGCCAGAGGTAAGGCAAGGGAAGCTGAAATTTAAACAAAGCCTCAGATAGGACAGCATGCTCTTTCTTCTTTAGGAAGAGTCATTGCTTGCTTGGAATTCCATTGCATGGTCAGCCTAGGGTCTGGTTTTAAGGCTTGTGGTATAAAAGCTTACCACCCCTAACAGGCCCAGGAAATATTTGAATTAGATGAGGTAGGGAATTAGATAAGGTAGAGAATTCAGGAAATGGGATAAGCCTGGTACAGGGTATTCATCTCAGTTCTGGGTGAAGGAGATGTACAGCATGTCCCCAGGCTTGCCTGGTGGTATGCCAAATGATGTCTTTAGAAGCATGGCATTCTGTAAGTCTCCACTTAACTTCTAGTACATCCCTCCCTGCAAGGTATGCATAGATATTTATGTTTTATGTTTTAAGATTTAATAATTTCTTGTGCATTACCTTAAGTAATACTGTTTTCTTACCTCTGTTTTTCAAATAAGAGAATCTAGTTGCACATGTTGGAGAAAAATGTCTTTGAGTTAGCCTTAGAAAGAATAAAGTTGGAATTTATATTTGGGTCTTCTGAATTATAAATTATGATCTATTATTTCGTTTCAAGTATTTATAATCTGTGCACTTAGTAAATCTTTCCATAAAATATTCATTATATTTTTAAATAATTGTATGTTCCTTATATAAACATAATTTATAAAATTATAGGAAAAATTCAGACTTATGCTCTGTTCATAGTAGATATGGGGAGAATATGTATTGAATAAATAAGTGAGTTATAAATCAAAGATTAGAAAGTCAGGTACAAAACAAATGAAAAAAGAATGGATGAGAAAAATTTATTTCTGCATCTAAGTGATGAGATGAAATTAAGAAAACCCAATATTTAAAAAAAAAGCAGATTTTTGATTTATAACTTTTGTGAGTTTTGTGATTTTCAAAGAAAATCTCAGGAAAGCTATTGTTCCTACTCACAAAAAATCCTAGGAGATTGTGAATCCCAATTTAAGACCCCTGGGAAAGAGACTCCTAATGGTAGAGGGTAAGGGTAGTTTTAGAAATTCTGATTGGAGAATCTGGGCATTGAAGGCATAGTTTACGCTGGGAGCTTTTTAAACATCTAGATACCACTTGAACTTGAAGGCTTGTATTTACTGCCCCAAAGAAAGAACTCAATCTCCAAAAGTCCAAAGTTGTTAGGAGGCCTACAATGATACAATATGATATGTGAAGCCAACTGGGCAAATCTATTAAGTTATGCCCACTTGAACTGTTGACTCTCCTAGAAACTTACAAATCACTATAGCCACACATTTCTTGCAATGTAGAAAATTAGATTTTTAAAAAATCTCCAATTTCCCAAATTAAAATATATTTCAGATGTCTCACCTTGGAGTAGAGCTATAAGAAAAGAAAAGGCAGGTGGGCTAATATTCCAAGATAGATAAGTCAGTCTTTTGCTAATAATACTGGCACAATTGATCACTGATACTAGTAAACTTGGATGTATATAATGCTGTAGTTTGTAACTGATTTTCATAATGATTTTGTCCTTTATTCTTTATAATGCAAACCCAAAACTCAAATCTTGATTTTTTGACTTCAAGTGTAGCGTCCTTTACCGTAAGTTAAAAATGCTTAGAGATGGTCATGGTGAATTTGGGCACAATTGGGAGGTCATTTATTTATTATCATTAATTTATAAACAGAAAAAGTCCATTCACAATAAAAAAATTTGTATTTTAAACCTGGACCTCTCCTCTATTTCTAACAAAAAGCCTGACTTGTTGCTTAAAGAGCTGTTATTGTTAGGAGCTGTTGCGTATCAAATTAGCTTTGTTTTTTGACTTTGGCAGAATGAGAAGTTATGCTTATGATATTTTTACCAGGGCATATTTTGAAAACTGGAAATTCTTTTGAGGTGCCTAGTATCTTGTTTGATATTTAAATAAAACATGATTATATTTTCTAGATAGCAAACATATTAAAAATAATTCATGATCCTAAAATTCCCTACCAGAGTTTTAAATGCAATTCAGGTTTTATTATTTAAACTTAACATATGCACACCCTTCTTCTTTATTTTGCATTTGTTTTTATTCATTTGCAAATACTTACCAAATACCTACGAAGTGGCAGATATTCTTATAAGCATTGGGGTGCAACATTGAACAAAACAAATTCCCTGCTCTCATATGGTTACATTCATACATGTGTGTGTTTGGGAAGAGAAACACAATAAACAAATAAATCATATGGAAGTAGTGATAAGTGCTACTAAGCAAAATAAGTCCGTGTAAAGGGGAAGGGTAACAGGGTGTCGTGTTGGATGGTATGGCCAGGGAAGTCCTCTCTGAAAAGATTCCATTTGAGCAGAGATCTGAAGGAAGTGAGGGAGTGAGACAGGGAAATCTAGGACGAAGTCAGTTCACAGGGAACAGCAAGTATGAAAGTCAAGTCTGAAGGTGGAAGTGCCCCTGGTGTGTTCCAGAATCAGCAAGGAGACCCGAGTGGCTGGAGCAGAGTGGGAAAGGCAGGGAGCAGAGGAGATGAAGTCAGTGAGAGTGGAAGTCAGGGGCTGAAGTAGGTGAAGTGAGGGGAGGTGTAGTGAGGACACCAAATTTACTCTGCATGAGATGAGGAGAGATGGGGGGGCTTTCAGCAGAAGAGTGTCATGACCTGACTTACGTTTTTGAAAGATCACTGGCTGCTTCGTGGAGAGTAGACTGTATGAGGGGAAAGATGAGCAGCAAGGGGATAGACTGGGGCCGACTGTCATTATGAAGGCGAGAGACAGTGGCAGCGTGGACTATGGTGGAAACAATGAGGGTGGCAAAATGTCATCAAATTTCTATGTATTTTTGCAGAAGAGCTGGCAGGATTTGCTGAGCAATTGGATGTGGGGTATAAGGGAATGAGAGGCACTAAGGATGACTGCATGTGTTTACTCTGGTCAAGAAAGAAAAATGAAGTTGCTTTTGATGGAGCTTGGGAGAACTGGAATGGAGCAATTTGGTGGGCAAAACCAAGAGTCTTGCTTTGAACATGTTCTGTTTGAGACGCCTATTGGACATCCAGTGGAGGAGTTGAGGAGTTAGATGGATGTGCAAATCTGGACTTCAGGACAGTGTTGGGCTGGAGGTGTCCAACTTTGGGAGGTGCCAGCGTATAGATGGTATTTAAAGTCATGACACTGGATCAGGCTGCCAAAGAGCTGGGACAGTCCAAATCACACAACTAATGCTAAGCTACCTATCATTCACAAATGGTAGGAAAATGAAAAACATAGGTTTTAGTATCAGAAAGCCTGGTTCAAACTCCATCTCTGAAATTTACTTTTAAGCTATGTGATGTTGGGCCAAGTTACTTCAGTTGTTTTGAATCTCAGTTTCTCCATCTGTAAAATTGTAATCATATTTTAGACATTCATAATAGTAAAATGTGTGATAAGTACCTAGCACCAGGACCCATGACTAGCACTTGGTAGGTACTTGTTAAAGGTACTTACGGCAGCTGTTCTTGGTAGTAGCCACAATTCTAGCTGCAAGTGCTACAAGATTAGCAAAAAGACATTTCTCATATTACATAAGGAATTACGCAAAGAATTCTATATGAATCACTACTCTGTTTTGGCTTGACTTTGCAAACAAAACGTTTATATAGCACGAGAGTTTGGGACAGTAGGTAATCAACACAATGTGGTCAGTCTCAACTATCTCATTTTGCAGATGAGTTAATTGAGGCCCAAAGATGTTTAATCCCTTTTTAAAGCTACATTTTCTGTCAGTGGCAGAGCTAAAACTTCAGACCAGATCATCTGATTCTCAGCCCAGTGTTCTTTGCCTTTACCATCCGATAGAAGAGAACGGATTTTTAAACCATCAGATATAATGCATAGGGGGCATCACCAATGTCCCTGAGTCTATGCAGTTCAAACATTCTTTTCAGTGGCTCAAACTTACTAATTCATTAAATAAGAAATACACTTCCTAGCTCTTCCCAAATTTATGTGGTATCCATATAGAAATTTAAAAAAACATGGTTTTCCATGGAAAGAACTACACAGGTCTGTACCAAAGGAGGTGATACAACTTAACAATTTCCCTTTTTTCTGCTTTCAGTGTTCAGAAGTTATCAGTTAGTTGTCTACTGGCATAGAAGTTTGTTGATATTAAAATTAAACAACTCAAGAGTTAACAGTATATATGTGACATTTACTCAATATTTCTGCTGTCTCTGACATATGCACTGGTATGTAGAAAGAGACCTATCCTACTCTGTTCTGAATTCTCCATTTTTACATTAGAACACCTCTAACATAAACTATCTTCTACTACCAGTTTATATATGTTAAAAATTCTTCAGCAACTTCCCTGGATATTATGTCATTACAAAGTCCCTGAACAGAATACAATGTCTTTCTCTTCCTTACGAATAACACAGAAATACCCAACATTTTCATATCCAATATATTATTAATGGTAATAAAAATAACATTATTTCTTAGTGGATAATGAATGTATGCTATTATCCACATTTATATGAGAAAACTGAGCTCAAAGAATTAAACAACTTGCTGAAGCCCATGTGGCTGGTAAAGGATGTATCTGATCCATGGTTCATTGCATTAAAGCTCATGCTACTTCATCCTAAATCCATGGATATGGGGGTGGGTGTGTCCGTGCTTTAATGATCCAGGCTTCATATCAAGGGGTACTTAAGCCATTTTCAATATAGACTTGAAGAAGTTTTTCCTCAACATATACACATAGGAAATATTTTACATTTGCCAACTGGCAAGTCAGTATCAATCAATAGGTTAACCTACTTTTATTAATACCTGGTATAAAAAATTAATAGATTTTAATATATTAAAAAGATCTTTTTCCCCCTGATGTTACATGAAGTTATTCTGCCTTTGTTTTATTTTATATAGCAAAGCTCTTAAGGAAGTGTTGTTCCCGGATACATTGTTCTTTTGAAAAATGTACTTTAGTTTATGTCTTGGCCTATATATTTAGAAAATAATATAGGATGTATGCATTTTGCTAAGAGTTCTAGCCCCTTGAAATCTGCCTTGATGTGCAGTTTTTATACTTTTTCAATGCATGGTATCACCAAAGCAAAATTAATACCTACATTATATGTTTTTCATGTTGAATATTTCTTATGATTATCTGAAACACTAAGATTTTAGTCACTCACAAAAATCCAGGAATTTGAAAACTATGGGACGGATGAAATAAATGAATAATGATTCATAAAGTTAATGGATTTTAAACTTTTTATTTAGAGGTACCTATTTTATACCACAAGTATGAAAACCTGACTCTAGTTATCTACTATTTTGTCTTAAAAGTGAAATGGTTTTATTTGTTTTTAAATATCTGTCAGGATTTTAACTTAAGTGCATAATTTATTATTAAAATGATAGTCATACAATGTGAAAAACATGTTTTTGAGCATCATGCTTTATTATCTGTGACATAGTAGAAAATTATCATTATTTCTATTAATATTGAAATATGTATTTTACTTTAATATATACAATTAAATTCTACCATTATAATAAGTAAATATTTTTAAGTGTCATAAAATCATGGCTGAGTTCATTATATGACATATATCTCATGAGGCTGTTAATTTCCACCTCATATTTATCCTGTGTCTTAACCTTCCAAAAAATTATAGAAACTTGTGTCCACAATATATAGGAAAACAAATTTCATGCTGTGTTTTGTTCCAAATCACTAAACATGTCATCCAAAATCATTAAAAGGGAAAAATATTATTCCATTTAGTAATAAACTAATTGCAAAACTGACTTCGTTCAATAGTCAACTGATAGTATGTGAAATAGTGGATATAGCGATAAATAATATAGACATTATCCCTACCCTCATGAAGTTCAAAGACCGACATTACAATTTGTCATTGGAAGAATAGTGTAAGGTGTTCCAGGGATATTTATAACCGGTGGACCTAAACAGGTCAATGTGAATATTAAAGGAAAAGTACGAGTTGGCTACAGTGAAGTAGAGAGTATTTCCAGGGAGAAGAGTTGGCCTTTGCAAGATGCTGACTTAAGAAAGAGTATATAAAACATTCATAACATTCAGTGACCTAAAATAATCACAATATTATAAGGATGGGGATAGTGCAATGAAGAGAAAATAGGATGAAACTGGAGGAGTAGACAGGGGTCAGACCCAGAACATTGATTCTCTGTTAAGATGTTTGATCATCACCCTAAGAGTAGTGGAAAGGTGCTAAAATAATCCAAATTGCATTTACAAAGGTCATTTTGGCACAGTGTGCAGAATGGATTGAAAGGAGTCAAACAGGAATTCAGAAAGACCAGTTGAGAGGAAACTGCAGTAATCTAGATGGACTGTTAGACTTGAGGTTAGTCTTGAAGGACACTTGGACCATGCAGTGACATGGGAATGGAAAAAAGTGGACTGAATCTAGAAATAGCAGGCAGAATTGACAGTATTTAGTGCCAAATTGGATGTGGAGGTTTGAAGGAGAGAGAGAAGTCCAAGATTGCTCCTAGGTCCCTGGCTAGATCAGGGGGCATTTTGTAAGATACAGAGCTGTCAAAGGAACAGCATTTAGCAGCAGGAGCAGAGGGGTAGGGTGAAAAGATTTTTAGTTCGGTTTTGGAACTAAATTTTTTAAAAATGCTTTTGAAGTGTTGATGAGATATGTAAGTGCAGATATCATATGAACAACTGTGTGTGTGGAATTCAGAAGAGAGATCTCACCTGGAGAGAAGTATTTGGGATTGATGAGTACGTAAATGGTTATGCTTGTTGAGCTATGTTTGTTGATGACCCCTACTAGTATGAGGAGAACAGAAGAGGGGAAGACGGTTTAGATATCCATGCCTTTCTTCTCTGAAATGGAAATGCAACATTTCAAAGGATACAGATAAATTGGTACCCCAAGGCATGGAGAAACCAGGGAATTGGGAACTCATGAAAGCAAAGGGAAGAGAACTTAATGCAAAAGGGAGGAATCATCTTTGTCAAATGCTGCTAAGAAAGCAAGTCAAATAAGAACTCAAAATTATTCTTTTGTTTTTAGTGACAAGACATGAAGATGATTGTCGTCTTTAGAAAGAAAATCTCATAGGCTGAGGATGTGATAAAGGAAAAGAAAGATAACTCTCTCAAGAAGTTTGGCTGTGAAAGGGAGAAGGGAGGTAGGGTTGTAAGTAGCTAAAGAGGTTGTGAGTTACAGGAGAGAATTCCCCACCCTCCACTCTGCCCCCCAAGATAGGAGAGACTTAAGCAAGTTTGTGTTGCTAGGACAGGCCATTAGAGTGAGAGACATTACAGATAAGAGAAGGAAGAGATAAGAAGTATTGTGGAAAGGTGGAAAGTGTCCCCAGTGTGGGTGGAGGGATCGAAAACTTTCCCACTGTGATAGGAAGGCGGAAAGGAAAGGTCCCAATGCTGACAGCTTTGTTGCTTTGGGGGTGGGAAGTGCAGATATGGCAGTGTCATGCGACCTCTTTTCCCTGTGAAGTAGGAAATAAGGTCGTCAGCTTGAAATGGACAAGGAACGAAGAAGAGGGTTGGAGGTTGGAGGCAAGTGGGGAATACTTGAAATTGTTTTTGCAGGGAGTAAGAGATGCAGTAAAGTGGAAAAATACAGGTCTGTGTTGAGGACCATCGAGGTGGGTGACCACACATTTAGAGTGGTGACAATCTGCCAAGGGGTCTTCTTTTCCCCAGCAGGGCCTAGGCCAGCTGGCACAGAGGACCCTTTGGTTTTATACGCTAATAGCAAGTCATCTTTAATTTTATCTTATTTTTGGTTTGTTTTTAGGAATAAAGGAAAACTATGCATTTTTTCTTTGAAATGGTGTTTTTCTGTGTTCTCTAGATTGTAGTGCCCTCATGTGGCTGATCCACATCATTTACTTATGACTGTTTTCATGTAGATGCATTTAAACAAGCTGAGAATTAAGCATGAGCACTGCTACCAAAAATAAAAAATCAATTATTGCTTTGACTATAACCAGTTGTAGATGCAAAGAAACTTCCTTTCTAGATTAACACAATATTGGCTACTCACTGTCCTATTTTACTGATCTTAAAATCATGTCTATATTTTGTTATGTGTAAGTAATGTTACGGTTTATAACAAAAAATAAAGAGTAAGAAGGAATATGAGTAGCATTTATTCCCTCTCTGGGATTTTTATAATTGTGTCTAAATGTGCAGCTTTGCATAATAATTGCAACTGAATCTTTACTGTGCTTATTTATTTATTTATTTATTTGAGACAGGATCTCACTTTGTCACCCAGGCTGGAGTGCAGTGGTGTGATCATAGCTCACTGCAGCCTCCAACTCCTGGGCTTAAGTGATCCTCTTGCCTCAGCCTCTTGAGTAGCTGGGACTACAGGCATGCAACACAACACCAGCTAATTTTTAAATTTTTTGTAGAGATGTGGTCTTACTATGTTGTCCAGGCTACTCTTACACTCCTGGCCTCAAGGGATCCTCCTGCCTCGGCCTCCCAAAGTGCTGAGATTACAGGCGAGAGCCAATGTACTGGACTGAATCTTTATTGTACTTTTTATTAAATATGAAAGAAAATCATTTCAATTGTCTGACTATTGAATATTTTCTTAAATAGGTTTTATTTATTGTTTATTCAATGTAAAGGAAAGTGAAGGGCATTGGCTATATCTACATAGGCAAAATGGGATAGGGTGAAACAAACCAGATATTTGTTATAAGCAGTGTTCTCTATGATTCAGAAAGTAAGGAAAGCAATTTATTGAGCCTCTACTATGTACCAGGCCAATTAAATTGTAGGAGATTTAACATATTTTAACTAATTTGATCCTCATAGCAATCTTGTGAAATTGTTATTTTTTTTTTACTTTTATAGCCAAGTCAACTGAGACTTAAGGCAGTTGGCCTCAGTTACAAAAACAAGAAATGCCATTGCTAACACCTGCCATCTTCTCTTACAATTCAGAATTTTATGAGCAATTACAGTATATTATATACTCTATTTAGAGAGGACCTTATTTAGACATTCCACTATAGTGACCCTCAGAATGAAGTTAGAATGCATTTAATTAATTACTTGAATTCTCTCGTTGAATTTTTTCCAGGATTTACATACATGCTGAACTTGCAATTCTGTTGTTCAGTTGAGTCTGTCATTAAGAAAACTTAAATTGATAAATCATTCACCAATGAACTCATTTCTTTGCATTTAATTTTTTTAATCGCTAAAAGTACCAAGATAGCTTCAAAATAGTTGATGGCTGGCCATTAGGCATGATCTAGATATGGGGTTGTTGCATTAAGAAATAAAAAAAAGTCAATGATAAAATAATAAGTAGAATAAAATAATAATAAGCATGAAATTTTTAAGCTTCATGGTGGTGAAGGCATGGTAGTGGATGAAAGTGAGATTTCCCCATTTAACTATGTCTTCCTTGACAATATTCTTCTACTTTATTCAATGTGCTCATCATGTGTACTATTCTTACCAACTGTGTATTTATGACCATGAGTAACCCTCCAGACTGGACAAAGAATGTGGAGTAAGTAGAAAATTTAAAAATTTCTTTCAATATTGACATCCCTCTATGTTTCAAATTGTCCTTCGTAACATCTTGAGACCTCATCAGTTCCTTTAACAAATCATGCTAGCTACTCTAAACCAGACACTGATTCCAGTTTATTTTAACCACTAATTTCTTCTAGAACAAAGTTTGCAGTGGTTCATTCGGTAGCTCAAATTACTGCCCTGGTTCGACGGCTAATATTTTAGCTCTTTATTTTTCTTGTGCTTCTTATGCTCTTTTTAAGATCACCAGTGATTTACTGATATCTACAAATAAAAATTATACCTAGTTTGTATGTTCCTTTTCTAATGGTTATTACAGTTCTATGATTTACTAGTATATATTTCATGGCTCTTAATGGTGCATATTTTATGAAACACAAATACTTCATTCACTTTTGGATTAATACCTATTTGCTTAAATCAGACTGAAAGCCAGTGTATTTCAGATAATATCTTCATATAGACTCATATTATTTGTGTCCTTTCAATTAATTAATGTGGAAAGTACAATATTCATTTATTTACAGTCAATGAGAATGTCTTTCGGAATTTAATGGGGTTTTTTTTGCCTTGAGCCCCACCTAAGGTCTATATCATAGGAAGACCAATATGGAAGCCCCTAATATTTGTTTGTTGTTTAAATCACCTTTAAGATACGTACATGTAAATAGCTACCAGATCTTTAATGTGAGCTTGGCTATTTTCTCTCAGGTACACCTTTACAGGAATTTATACTTTTGAATCACTTATTAAAATACTTGCAAGGGGCTTTTGTTTAGAAGATTTCACATTTCTCCGGGATCCATGGAACTGGTTGGATTTCACAGTCATTACCTTTGCGTAAGTATCTTAATACATTTTCTATCCTGGAAGAGTAAATCATTGGTGGAAGCCTATACTATATTTCTCCTTGGTGGCTTCCCTTGACAGATCAAGCATTTTTCTTACTTATCATGTAAATTTGGAATATTTTTCTTCCAATCAAATCATTCAGTTTGGAGAAATTAGGAATTATCATAGTAAATTACATGGCTTTGTTTTCAATTACACTGTAAAGTAATTAAAATAGAGTTTCTCAAATAACAGGGATTATGATTGATGACAATGCCATTTGTCTCTTGATTGGGAAATTTGATGACAACACTCATTGAAGTTGAAAAGGTCTTGATGAAAGACCAACGTAGACTTAGATTTCGCTAAATTCTGAATAACTCTGATTTAATTCTACAGGTATGTAACAGAATTTGTAAACCTAGGCAATGTTTCAGCTCTTCGAACTTTCAGAGTCTTGAGAGCTTTGAAAACTATTTCTGTAATTCCAGGTAAGAAGAAAGTGGTATAAGGTGGTAGGCCCCTTATATCTCCAACTGTTTCTTGTGTTCTGTCATTGTGTTTGTGTGTGAACTCCCTATTACAGATATGTGACAGAGTTTGTGGACCTGGGCAATGTCTCAGCGTTGAGAACATTCAGAGTTCTCCGAGCATTGAAAACAATTTCAGTCATTCCAGGTGAGAGCTAGGTTAAACACCGAGGCTGACTTTAGCTGCATTGGTGCTACAATCACAGCTTTTGTGCAGAAGCCTTGTTGCTTGTCGCATATTGCAAATAAACATGTGAAAAAGCAAGAATTGGTACATCATATTTTGGATGGATTTGATTCTTTGCTTTTTACTAGTTGCTTTCTTTGAAACTAATCTAAATCAGCCTTTGAGTTTAACAAGTTTTGCATGAGGCATTTGCAGTAACAGGCTACATGGTTTGCATCCTATAACATCAAGCTTTTTGCATAGAAGCTAAACTATGAGACATTCAGGTTGATGCAAATTTGACCATTTAGGCCCAAAACTGGCAATCTTTTTAACTGCAGATAAATAAAATAAAAGAGCAAGGGATAGCATGAGTGCTGCATGGGGCTCAGTTTTCAGATGTCTTCCTTTTTTAACCCATACTTAAGCTTGCAGATTCACCAATATATAACCTCATAATTCAGTGACTTCAAGATTTCTTACTACTCTATCCATATAGACTTTTCTAAAACCAATAAGGGGTTAGGAAGTAAGACATCTGCAAATAAAAGCAAAATATTTACACAAGATTGATGTTTAAGCATGAATAACAAAATCATTTCTTTTGCTCTAAGGAGTGTTTGGAAATACACACTTGGTCTGTCTCCATTCACAATTTTCTAATGAACATACAAGTTCTGCTTTCATTCATTTTCACCAGCTAGCAGGCTTTTCATGAAAATGTTATTCAACCACAAACATTAAACTAATATTGTTGGCATTCTGCATGACATTTTTATTTTCCAGGACAAGCTCATGATATTTTTGCTGGTAAAGAAGCTGTTGAATAGTATATTTAAATTCCTCCCTCTGATTTTATCTGTAGGCCTGAAGACCATTGTGGGGGCCCTGATCCAGTCAGTGAAGAAGCTTTCTGATGTCATGATCCTTACTGTGTTCTGTCTGAGCGTATTTGCGCTAATAGGACTGCAGCTGTTCATGGGCAACCTGCGGAATAAATGTTTGCAATGGCCCCCAGATAATTCTTCCTTTGAAATAAATATCACTTCCTTCTTTAATAACTCACTGGATGGGAACGGTACCACTTTCAATAAGACAATAAGCATGTTTAACTGGGATGAATATATTGAGGACAAAAGTAAGATATACTCTTTTAACCATTAAGTTGGTTAGTTCTTTAAATATTAAAAACTATAATATGTGGAAATTATCTCAATTTTGATGTGAACCAAATAACCGAGACTAACTTAAGATGACTTAATGCATGTAAGAGAGAAATCAAGTGATACCTTACTCTTTTTTCTTATCTGTCAATTGATATGATAAAAGTTACCATTTGAAAATGTGTTATCTTTTCCAAAGCTAGGGTTGAAAGCAATTCCATATGCTATATAAACAAAAATATTTATTTGGTAGGCATTGATCAGGTATTTTCAGCCATCTTAGTAAATAAATCAGTACTTTCAAGTGTTCAGTGTATTCTGCTGAAATGTGTTAAGAAGACAGGGAAAATAATTCAGCCCTTCTTGGTTGATTCAGCATATGTATTGAGTACATATGATGTATCTGGAAATAGAGAAGATGAAATCAAGATGAAATCAGAATTTGTGTACTCATCACAAAGTTAAGCAACCCTGATTCACTCATTCACTAATTGATACTCCAACTTGTCTCTTTGGTGGCAATCATTGTATTATAGTTGTTTATTAATGTAGTTTGATCTTATTTTAGGCATGGACATCAGAATAAGCTTATTGATGCCATATACTTCAGGATGATTTCCTATTATTGAAGCCAGGCCCACTGTCATTTTTCTTATGTGTATGTGTGTGTGTTTGTTTGTGAATATATAAATACATATGTTAGTTTGTATGTATATGTTTCCTGAGATCATCTTTGCAACTTATTAAAGTTATATGTAAATTATACCCTGAAAATAAAAACCAGATGTGCTTAGACAACATATATCTCCAAAGAAACAAGTTTATCTTTTTCATTTGAAAGGCAGAAATCAAGCAAAAACCCAAAACAAAACACTTATTTACAGCATCATGAGAGGGAACAAACACTTAAACCTACTTCTCACAGAAAATTAAGTTAAAATTGTCAGGAAAAAATGTGTGAATCTATTTTGAGTCCAGGCAAAAAGTATTAGTAAAGTAAAATTTTATTTGCATGGAAGCATTCAGAAACAAGGCTTTCCTCTCTCTCACTTTTTATGCCAAGCAAGTAGCTTTATTTAGCCACTCTTTCTTAAAGTATCCCAAGCAATTTGCGTTTATGTTTGCAATAAATACTGATACAAGAATGCTATAATAGTTGATCCTTCTGAAAAAATTTCTTTTAAAAGTAGATTTTCTAAGTATTTGTGTAATAACACATGTTATATTTTGATATTTATTTGATATTATGAAAATCTTTTCACTTAGCAATATGTATCATTATTTTATCCATTTCAATTATGAATGGAAATATTTGTAAGCTTTGTTAACTTAACACAATGGCTGAAATGTTTTATAGGCTTTTTAATGATTCTATTCCTTTCTCTTTAAATAGATCACTTTTATTTTTTGGAAGGGCAAAATGATGCTCTGCTTTGTGGCAACAGCTCAGATGCAGGGTAAGTAATGCTCCCTACTGAGTTTCAGTCCGCACTGCTCCAACAGCCTCAAAAACCTCCCACCTCCCACCCACCCGGTCCGTGCTTACTCCTCATTCAAAGCCCTCCATAAATTCCACTTCACACTGACTCTCAGAATAGCTGGGATAAGTGTGGATTCTCACCTCCTTCACACACTCA
This sequence comes from Daubentonia madagascariensis, assembly GCA_023783475.1. Classification (NCBI taxonomy): domain Eukaryota; kingdom Metazoa; phylum Chordata; class Mammalia; order Primates; family Daubentoniidae; genus Daubentonia; species Daubentonia madagascariensis. Next base: position 41,554,962 of record JAKFHU010002088.1, on the reverse strand, counting down.
TATGCAGCAATTATTTTTCCATATTAGATCACATCTAATTCTCCAAATTAGCTCAATGGAAAATAGAGAGAAAAGCAGTGCATATACATAAGAAGATTAAGTTAATAGAATTCATAAGCACATACTTTTATAAGTGTGATATTTTATATATACTAGTGTGATCTCCATGGCTTAAAATGTGAGATCTCCGAAGATAATGTAAACATCTGAGGCATGGTAAGTATATATGTTTAGCATATTTTAGCAAAGTGCTAAACATAGACTGGAGAGTCTGTGTACATTCAAACTTTGACCCCACCCTATAACGCTACCTCTCCTTGCCTTAGTTTCCTCCTATGACAAATGTGTGCAATACTAGTAGGGCTTCTGTGAGGATTAAGTGAATTAAAGAATGTATGGTTATTAGAGCACTCAATAAATGCTTTTAATTATTATTATGGACAGCACGCAAATGTTTGTTATTACGAAGCATTGTACACAGAGTTAAAGCCTAGGAAAATTCAGAGAAATAGTTATATTTCCCTAATTGTCAAGGTTTTAGAATCATAGACAAAAGTCTAAAACTCTTTCTATAGAAGATGATATTGTAGACACTAGGAACTAATACCTGTAGCAAAATTCCCAATGATAACAGGCTTTGAATTTGACTCCTGTGATCAATATTGTGCTGCCTTTAACTCCAGATTCCAATGATAAGTAATACAGACTGATTGTAATTCCTTGTCTGTCCTGTACCAAATGTTTACATACAATATCCTCTTGAATGTTTGCAAATTTGTGAAGCAGGTTCTGTTATTAACCCTTTCTTACATATGAGGTGCCCGAAGATTGGCAAAGAAACTTGTCCAAGATCATTCAGCTCAGAAGTGTAAGGCATGATAGTGAGGCCAGGTCTGCTTGATCATTAAGGTCGTACTAGGAAGTCCTCACTACACAGAGTCACTCCCTCCTTTCAGCTTGCCCCCACTAATCCTTTCTTCACCTCTTTGCCCTACCCCCACACTCACACACGTTTCTGCCTCAAGACATCTTCAGTGAAAATCAACTTTTTCCCCATAGACTTATTTATCTGTTCAATTCCACGAGTCCCAGAAGATATTAATCATGATATGATTGCTTTTATATGGAGACATGATAAATGTAATAATGACAATTATGAATCACAGAGGAATCCACAAAATAGACTTAATAGATTCTGTTATTATATAAATCAGTCCATATAGTGCTGGGTTAAGTGCTGGGTGAGGTGAGAGAAATCAACTTTCTTTGGTGTCCATGTAAAATAGACATTGGTATTTATAAAAACAGGAAAGCCAACTAGCAGACTTGCAGTTACCGACTCCCTTTCTTTTCTCTGACCTAATCACAGCCAGTGCCCTGAAGGATACATCTGTGTGAAGGCTGGTAGAAACCCCAACTATGGCTACACAAGCTTTGACACATTTAGTTGGGCCTTTTTGTCCTTATTTCGTCTCATGACTCAAGACTTCTGGGAAAACCTCTATCAACTGGTGAGAACCGATTAAATGATTTTTCAAGAAAGCAAAGAATACTGAGATCAAGAGAATTGCTATAGAATACTTTCTAACTTAGTGTGTGAGCTTGTAACATCCTATGTAAAATTTATTAAGATATCTCTTCCATTTTGCAGACACTACGTGCTGCTGGGAAAACATACATGATATTTTTTGTGCTGGTCATTTTCTTGGGCTCGTTTTACCTTATAAATTTAATCCTGGCTGTGGTGGCCATGGCCTATGAGGAACAGAACCAGGCAACACTGGAAGAGGCAGAACAGAAGGAAGCTGAATTTCAGCAGATGCTTGAACAGTTAAAAAAGCAACAAGAAGAAGCTCAGGTACACTTAGCAGGCTTAGAGCCCTTTCGTTTTTGTTTATCTCAGTTCTCCGATGGAAACATTGAGGTCAGTGGCGCGGTAAGTTTTGAGACCCTGTTTGGTTATCAGGAGATTATTACTTTATTTTAGTGATCATTGTCAATACTAATAGCATCAAAACATGGAGAATTATAATTGCTTTATTGACTTCTTTTTTCTCCCTTGTGACTCCTTCAGGAAATTAACTGTTAACACCCTCATTTACTCAGACTCACAAAGTAGGTAGGCCTACATGCCTTTCAGTTGAAGTATTTTTTTAGAGGAAGAGGAATTCATTTATAGCTGCTTCTTCATTACAGTGTCGCTAGAAGTGGGAAAGGTCAGAAAACCAGAGTTGAACTAAGAAGATTATTTCATAGAGTCTGGAAAGGCAAAGACCTATGCAATATTTGTTTTCCTCTATATGAAGTGTATAAATGCAGGCTTTTGGCTTGCATATGGAAATCACTAATGTGTAAATGCATTAAAACGCTAACATTCTTTGCCTCCTACCCTATAAATCCTTTAATTTGGACTTGATGAGCCTTCAAATAATAAGGCAAGAATTCAAAATAAGGCAAGAATTATATTTGCTTGATTTAATGGCATTAACTATTCCAGTTGTCTATTTTTGTCTTTTTTGGGGGGGGGGATGTTGAATGCAATTCCCTCTTATCACTGAGTATTCTTAAATATGTAAAAAAGGTCAGACAAATAAAGTATATTGAGGTAAAAGCAACAACATTGAACACTGTATTTTTTCAAAAACTGTACTATTATAATTTACAAATTCCATGATCTGGGATTCCCTAATACATAATCTGTAATATGTCTTTTTTTGTGTATTTCTTAGTGAAATACTCAATTTAAATCAAAGAGAGTAAAAGTTCATTAAAATAAAATATTTGACTGAATTAATTAATTCAGACTAGCACTAAAATTCATTGTCAAGTGGAAGTGTGATGGAAGACAAATGCCTATCAGATTTAAATAGGAAAACTTTAATTCTTGAATTCTTTTCTTCTTAAGATATTGTTCAAATCATAGAAAACAGTGTTCTGATCTTTGAGTGTCTTTTTCATATTATTAGATAATTAGAAAGCATAGTGTGAGGCCAGAGCTCAAAGGTTTTCATGAAAGTCATATGTGTCATCTTCCACATGTCTGTTGATTTTACTCTTTGATTGGTCTATTAACAATGTACTGTTTTCCCAAATATTTAACAGAATGGAGAATTGTTTTTCAAGATTATCTTCATGATATTAAAGGTAAATTAAGCAATAACATGGATAATTTTTTAAAGTTTATATATAACCACCACTTACTTTTTGCCCTTCCAGGCAGCAGCGGCAGCAGCATCTGCTGAATCAAGAGACTTCAGTGGTGCTGGTGGAATAGGAGTTTTCTCAGAAAGTTCTTCAGTAGCATCAAAATTGAGCTCTAAGAGTGAAAAAGAGCTGAAAAACAGAAGAAAGAAAAAGAAACAGAAAGAACAGTCTGGAGAAGAAGAGAAGGACGACAGGGTCCGAAAATCTGAATCTGAAGGCAGCATAAGAAGAAAAGGCTTCCGTTTTTCCCTAGAAGGAAGTAGGCTCACATATGAAAAAAGATTTTCTTCTCCACACCAGGTAAAAATATTAGATTACATGAATTATGTTTTCATAAAATTTTTTTTTAAGAATATGCCAGAATTTGATGGAGATAAAACTGCCTTCCCCCGGCATTGGAACAGCGCTTCCAGAGTGGTAAAAATCATAAAGTGCTTTGGCTATCACTTCAGAATTTGTGGGGTTTACAACTTTTTGATATCCCAGAAAGGAAATTTTATATCCCATTGGGCTTTGGAAGATTTGTGGTTTTGAAGTTTTCTTAAAGACTTAAGCATCTTGGGGAAATTTTCCCCATGAGGAATTATCAGCAGATGGTTCCCATTGCTTCTTAGCTACTGTGCATGAATCCAGTGAACTGTGGGTTTTTGAGTGGCAGATTCCCGGATATAGACCAGGGACTCTTTCAGACCATCTGTGTGGTTATTCCCATCCACATGCAAATTTCACATGCAGAATGCATTCCTCACGCCCCTGTTTCAAAGGGGACTGGAGCAAATTTTTTCTAAAAATCTAGCCAAAATTCTTAAGTAAACATGCACTGAAGATTTATAACACTAAATAAACAGTGGTGTTTAGCTGTACTTAACTTGCATTAAAAAAATACCCTGATTTTATATTGCAGAAAAGGTTCACTGGATACCTCTGGCTTATGTACCCATACAAGTTGTTGAAACTTTAAAGTTTAGGATCCTTAATTGTCTTTGAAATTACCAAGAGAATTCCCAGAAATACACAGTCCCTCAGAAGACAGTTTCACCAGGAGTGAAACCTTAATATCTATGTATTAACAATAACAAAAACAACACTGATGGCAATGATAATGGGTAATATTTACCCATTGCATTGCTACTTGTCATATAAATTCACTTAAGCCTTTGACTACAATCCTGGGTAGGTAATAATTTAATTATCATTTCCAATTTTTAGATGTGAAGAGAAGGGGAGGGCTGTATTTTTTTTTCAAGTACCTATTTTATGCTTGGCATTCTTTTTACACTATCATGATTAATGCTAACAGCTCTGCTGAATAGTATTATTTTCACTATAGTTTTGGCTCAGTGAAGTTAAATAATTGCCCAATGTCATGTAGTTATTTAGGGCTGAGATGGTACTCAAATTTGGCCTGTCACTGAAACCCTTGAACTTTCTACTTTATCAGGCTGCTTATAAAGAATACCTTTAAAAACTAATAAGAAAATTTACAATATGATTTCATCTAAAAGATACATATACCTAGGATTATACTTGCTCTTTGTACCTTGTATAGTATAATCTCATATCACCTTATGTTTAATATATGTAAATTTTTATAGGTCACCCTGATTCATTCCAAATGCAAATAACATTATGAGATAGAATAAATTGAGGTTGAATTCAAATTTAAAATAGAATATGAGTATTTAAAATAGAATTTAACTAGATATCAACATTCACTCATTTGCTCTCATTTTGTTGTCACAATCGTGATTCCATTAGTAGAAACATCAATCAATAAATGTGGATCTCTTAAAAATCAAATCCTCTGTTTATAGCATTGGTCATCTTAAAAGGGAAGAAAGGGGAAAGGAAGGAAGAAAAGTAGGGAAGAAGAAAGGGAGGGTATTAGGGTATTTTTATCTACCTTTTTTCCTAAATTTGCCTCAATTTTGGCCTAAATTTAAAACTTCATATCAACAAGTACCACAGAGATTCTCTTCAATTTGCTTTATGTCAAATTCAGTGGAACAAATTCTAGGTAAAATTGTGAAGTCTGAAAAGGTGAGGCTCTGTTCCTCCTTTTTTGTAAATTTTGCTCACAGATATAATAACTTTTTCCCCAGTAGTCTCTTCTTCACACCTCTATTTACCTTTATTTCCTCGATAGTTAAGCATTATAATGGTAACTGACTTACAAGACATGGAATGTCTGGCCCAAATTGATATTTGTTTCCTAAGCAGTCTTTCTATAAATGTAGAGTTGAAGACTTTTATTTTTCTTGATAAAGAAATAGTAAAAAAAAAAGTGGCTAAGAGGCTGGAAAAGGAGAGAGAAAGAGAAGCAGGAAAAGGGAGAGAGAAAGAGAGAGGAAAGGAGGGAAGAGAGCAAGGGAAGGAGGGAGGAGAGGGGAAGGGAGGGGGAGAGAGAGAAACCCTGAAATCACGTTAACCCCACTTTGCAAGCCCTGAAAGTAATACTGAAAATATCAAACCAGACAGAGGTCAGCCTGGGTACAGTGATGGAGGGCCCATAGTTTTTGTTCAATTATTCAAGAGTCCAAGTCCCCAGAATGTTAAGAACTATTGTTCTGTGGTGACATGATGGAAAGGAGACTGGGCTGATAACCACTTCTGCGTTCATGCTGGAAAAAAATATAATGTAAGCCTTTACTCCAAGATTATAATTGCCTCAGTAGAGTAGGTTGAAATATGAAACATTCCTTAGACTCCAATTTGACTCATTAGTGTGGGACAGGGTAGAGAAAAAAGTCAAGAGTATAATCTCTAATCAAGTCTCAAGACAACTGAATAATTTTTTGAAACTTTTGTAAGATAAAGTTGACCTTGTTAAGTTATTATTTTCCTCCTTATTTGTGATAAACCAGGATTTTTGCCTTTTAGAGATCCATTTGGCAGGAGGATTTTTTTTACCAGCCATCTTTTATTTGTGGCACAGTATTTGATTAGTATGAATTTATGTAATTGATGTAAGCAATACGAGTTGATGCTAACTGATGGGGCACAATCATTTTTTATATAGCTGTCACATGTAAACTATGTTCTTGTATGGCTTAATTCACCTTTGAACCTTTGAGAAACGTGTACAATTTTCTAACTTATTTCTTTCCAACCCTTCCATGGCTTTAGTTGAATGGAGTACTTATAGTTAAAGTATTAAGTCTTACTAAAAATGATACACAAAAATAATTTCTACTTTATTTCTCATTGGCAAGCATTTCCTGTCTGCCTTTCTTTTTGAGCTGATGATAAGCAGTAGGTCACCAATACTGTAAATCCTTAACTGTTATGTTCTCATAGCTAATTCAAAGTCCCTTGTGAAAAGAGAGAAAAGAGGCATGAAAGGAGTTGGATAGTCTAGGAGAGACTTTAAAAAATAACTACTTCTGCAGAAAACAATAAAGGAAAAGAATGAATCTTACTAATGAAGTTGATAATAGAATGAAAAAACATGGGAACAGAAAAAGGAAAAATGTCTTCTCTTGGGAGAGCAGTAAGTCTTTTTAGATGCGCTTCCTCCTGTTAATAATGAGTAGGATCATATAAGATAGTGTTTAACTTCATAGACACTTTATGGATATTATTCAGAAGAAATAATTCTTCCGCTGAAAACAAAATTAAAAGCTTATTTTTTGGTCAGAGGTATAAAAACTCTATAGGATGGGGGCTGGGCGCTGTGGCACACACCTGTAATCCTAGCACTTTGGGAGGCCGAGATGAGAGGATTGCTTGAGGTCAGGAGTTTGAGACCAACTTGGGCAACATAGTGAGACACCCCCCCTACAAAAAATTAAAAAACAAAACAAAACAAAACTATATAGGTAGAATATAATAATTTCAGTTGACTTTAAATCCTTTGGAGAGAAAAAAATCAAACTAATAATATTAAATGATGAAATATTAATATTCTTTCTATTAGTGATCATGGAAATGCAACTCAATCTGGCTTAAGCAAAAAAAAAAAAAAAAAAAAATTTTAACCATGTAAATGATGTCTGTGAGTAGCTTTTGGCGTGGATGAATCCAGAAGCTCAAAACATGTTACCATGAGCAAGTCTTTCTCCTTATCTCAAGTCCAGATTCCTTCCATATGGTGGCGATATGCCCACTACAGCCCCAAACTTATATCCCATATATTCAGAAACCCCAATTGAAAAAGCACTTCTTTCCCAAAAGTTGTAAAAGAAAGAGGTAGCTTTCAGTGGACCAAGCAGGATTCTATGCCCATCTTTAAATTATTCTCTATGGCTAGAGATAAAGAATACACTGATTGTCTAGGCCTGGGACATTGTCCCACTGCTGGATACAGGAATTGGCTTTAGTATCTCCTAAATTACTTGGTTTGAGAGTTAAGGAGCATTTCTCAAAAAAAAAAAAAAAATCAGAATACTGTCAACAGGAAAAGAAATGGATATTGGACGTGCAAAAACAAGTATTCACTAGAGTGAGGTTACAAAAGTAGACTAGTAACATACAGAAAGTGATTCGGTCTTCTCAATGCTGCGATGGCCAAGAAACAAGGTAAACTGCATGCTGGCAGTGACAAGGTCGCCATTGAGAAAATTATAAGTGATTGTGATCACATTCTTGATGACAACCAGGATTTTGTAAATACAGTGCTCTTCAGATTTCTTGATACAAAAGAGTGAAAATCAAGAAATAAATCATACAGTTATTTCAGCTTGATTTGTTTAATTTATTCATGATGACCACTATAAAATATGCAAAGGGAAGAGGAGAAGCTGCTCTTTGTAACTATAATTAAACAGACCCTACTAGCAAGATAAATTTTATTTTCCTCTGGGGTAAGACTTCATCAGGGCATGGTCACTAGTGAGCTCTCACCGGCTATACTTTTGGCTTCAAAGTATATAAATGTGGGTGTGTGTTTAATTGTTTTCCATGGGATTGTTAGGTGAAATTAGCTTCTAGAGAAGGATCTAGCAAAAATTTCAGTTCTAGGTGCCAGTAACAGGACAAAACAATGTACAATGTTAAGGCATGGGTAGAGTAGAAGAAAATAAGAGAACAGAAGATGACAAATGAAGGAAGGGAGAAAAAAGAAAAGCAAAACAAAAGAGGTAAACCAAGATGCCACCAGTGGTTGCCACAGGAGCCCTTGGTTCCACCTGTCCAATGACTTATCCTTAATGAGGTCAACACTTATGCAACCACGAGCCAAGTCATGTTTCTCAAGATGGCATGTATTAATTCTGTTCATCTTGTTTTTGTTTTTTTTCTTGTTATTCACAGTCTTTACTGAGCATCCGTGGCTCCCTTTTCTCTCCGAGACGCAACAGCAGGGCAAGCCTTTTCAGCTTCAGAGGTCGAACTAAGGATATTGGCTCTGAGAATGACTTTGCTGATGATGAGCACAGCACCTTTGAGGACAATGACAGCCGAAGAGACTCTCTGTTTGTGCCACACAGGCATGGAGAACGGCGCCACAGCAATGTCAGCCAGGCCAGCCGCGCCTCCAGGGTGCTTCCTATTCTGCCTATGAATGGGAAGATGCACAGCGCTGTGGATTGCAATGGCGTGGTCTCCCTGGTTGGAGGCCCTTCTGCACTCACCTCTCCTGCCGGGCAGCTCCTGCCAGAGGTGAGGCTAATTAAAACTGCAGCCTGATGGAAAGAGAGCTGTGGCTGGTGCAGGCAGGAGTGTTGTTTTTCGATTTCCACACCTAAGAATTTTGCTGAGTCCGTAGTTCAAAGGCCAGAGGTTTGTTCAATCAAACTATTAAATTATCTTTTTAAAAAAATTTCAAAGTATTATGAGGGTGCAAGTATTTTTGGTTACATGAATCAGTTTTATAATGCTTGAGTCATGGTTATAAGGGTGCCCATCACCCAGATATTGTTCACTGTACCCGTTAGGTAGGTTTTCGCCCATCCCCTCCTCCCCCGCCCCCTGCTTGATTTCAGCTGAGTTTTACTTCCCTCTGTGCACATGTGTGATCATTGGTTAGTTCTAATTTAATAGCGAGTACATGTGGTGTTTGTTTTTCCATTCTTTAGATACTTCACTTAGGATGCTGGTCTCCAGTTCCATCCAAATTGTTGCAAAAGGCATTAAATCATCCTTCTTAATGGCTGAGTAGTATTCCATGGTAGACATATATCACATTTTGTTAATCCATTCATGAATTGATGGGCACTTGGGTTAATTCCACATCTTTGCAATTGTGAATTGTGCTGCAATAAACATTCAAGTGCGGGTGTCTTTCTGATATATGACTTCTTTTCCTTTGGGTAAATACCCAGTAGTGGGATTGCTGGATCAAATGGTAGGTGTACTTTTAGTTCTTTGAGGTATCTCCATACTGTTTTCCATAGAGGTTGTACTAATTTGGAGTCCCACCAACAGTATAGAAGCATTCCTTTCTCTCTGCATCCAAGCCAGCATCTATTATCTTTGGACTCTGGAATAAAAGCCATTCTAACAGGAGTAAGGTGCTATCTCATTGTGGTTTTAATTTGCATTTCCCTGATGACTAGTGACATTGAACATTTTTTCATATGTTTATTGGCCATTTGTCCATCTTCTTCTGAAAGCTTCTGTTCATGTCTTTTGCCCGCTTTTTGATGGGGTTGTTTGATTTTTTCTTGCTGATTTGCTTGTGTTCTTTGTGGATTCTGGTTATTAGCCCTTTATCAGTTGTATAGCTTGCAAGTATTTTCTCCCGTTCTGTAGGTCATCTATTTGCTCTGTTGATTATTTCCTTGGCTGAGCAGAAATTTTTTAAATTTAATCAAGTCCCATTTGTTTATTTTTGTTGTTGCTGTAATTGCCACTGGGGTCTTCTTCATAAATTCTTTGCCTAGGCTGATATCTAGAAGAGCTTTTCCAACACTTTCTTCTAATATTCTTATGTTTTCATGCCTCACATTTAGGTCTTTTATCCATCTTGAATTAATTTTTGTGAGTGGTGAGAGATATGGATCCTGTTTCATTCTTCTGCAACTGGCTATCCAATTTTCCCAGCACCATTTATTGAATAGAAATTCTTTTCCCCAGTGTATATTGTTGTCTGTTTTGTCAAAGATCAGTTGGTTGTATGTGGATGGTTTTATATCTGGGTTTTCTGTTCTGTTCCATTGGTCTATGTCTCTATTTTTGTGCCAATACCATGCTGTTTTGGTTACTATAGCCTTGTAGTATAGTTTGAAGTCTGGTAATGTGATGCCTCCAGATTTGTTCCTTTTGCTTAAGGTTGCTTTGGCTATTCTGGCTCTTTTCTGATTACAAATGAAGTATCGAATTATTTTTTCTAGATCTGTGAAATTTGTTATTGGTATTTTGATGGTGATTGCATTGAATCTGTAAATCACTTTGGATAGCACGGACATTTTAGCAATGTTGATTCTATCAGTCCACGAGCATGATATATTTTTCCATGTGTTTGTATCATCTGCGATTTCTTTCCTCAGTGTTTCTTAGTTCTCTTTGTAGAGAGCTTTCACCTCCTTGGTTAAGTATATTCCTAGGTATTTTATTTTCTTTGTGGCTATTGTGAAAGGTATTGATTCTTTGATTTGACTCTCAGCTTGTCTGTTATTATGTAGAAATGCTACTGACTTGTGTACATTGATTTTGTACCCTGACACTTTGCTGAATTTATTTATCAATTCCAGGAATCTCTTGGTGGCTTCTATTGACTTATTTTGTCAAATTGTTCATTCAGACACTTCTACAAGTTAATTGAAAACTTAGGTTGGCTCTCAGAATATAATTAGAAGTATTCCTTCATCATTATTACTACAGCATGAAACTTGCCAAAAAGCAAAACAACAATTTCTCAAGCATAATGCTTAATTAACATAATTAAATTAAATGCAAGAAAATTAATGTTCACAAATTAAATAAATAGTTATCTTAAGGATTTTTTTATCTTTCATTTAAAAGAAGAATTAAATATTTCTGCTTGCAGGAGATACTATTACTAAACATATCTAAATCCTATAGTGACCATTGTCTCTCTTTGTAGGTCAGAGTGTTGTGTGACACTTTTAGCATCCACTCAAGTGACCCTGACCATTGTAAATTTGTATGGTAAATAGTCCACTCAAAAAGTACCTGGTACAGAGTCATATGTTGTAATTTTTACAGCAGATTTTAATTTTTAAATTACTGTCATGAGTTCTTTTTGTGAACAAAGTAGCCCCAAATCAAGCATATGGAAAAGGGTTTCAACTAAATACTAGACACTTACAGGGATATATCATTGACATTTAGTCCATAAATAAGATTATTTTAACATTGGTATTAAATAAAATTTCATTTGCTAGCATAAAAATATTCCAGCAATGTCATTTGATTACATTTTATAGTTTTCTGAATCATATTAAAATCTCCTTTGTATGATTTTCTTTTTAAATAACTCCATTTTTTATAGTTGGTCAAGCTCTTTAAGCCACATTAAAATGATAGGAAGTCATTTTTCAGTCACCCAATAGAGGAGCTTCTTTCTTTGGATTATAAAAATAGCCATTGATCTTCTTCACTTTTTTGCATTGCCTCTCCCCACCCCGTTCTCCCAGCCACATGTCTAAGTATCCTGGAGTCAGAATAGAACTTTCTAGTGAAGAAACCAGGAAGAATGAAAAGGCAATGCCAACTTTTCTTAAAAAATGATCGTAGCTAACTGTGTATCACACACTGTCTGGAACACTTCACATGTGTTAATTCATTTAACCCTCACAACAATCCTTTATGATAGTTTCTAATATTATCCCCATTTTACAGAGGAGGAAACTAAGGCCTGTGCATGGTGGAGCTAAGATTTGACCCCACCTAGGCTGGCTACTGAGCCCACATTCTATCCATATTGAAATACTGCCTCTCACTGAATTATTTTTAACTTGAAGGGAAAAGAAGAGATGGTTAACGGAACAAAAACTTATTTAACCAATGTTTCTCAAAAATACTTCACTCTCAGACTGCTTGCATCAGAATTTCCTGGGATGCTTCTTAAAACTGGAGATTCCTGGGCCTCCCCAGACCTACTTAGACTGAAACACTGAGGGAATCTTCTTTCTTAGCAAGCATCCCACATTATTCTTACACATAATAAAGTATGTCTATCACTGTTAATTAGGCAAACAAAAACAAATTCACAATTACCTTGCATACATACAGAGAGAATATCAGTCTGTCAGGAACTATTTAGCATTTATCAGTAGTTATCTTAAATCCACTGTCCTATCAGAGAAGATGGGATACATCTCTGAAGACAAAGTTGAGGCAAGTTTGAAGCAAAGCTTAGTGTGATGCCTTTATTTCTTGCTTCCTGGTCTCCATGCTTCACTCTTATGATAGGGGCTCGAGGCAGGACACTGCACTGTTGTAAAGATGAGCCGAAGGTGCAGACAAAAAGTGGGCTTTTGGAGACTGAAGGGGGAAATGAGAATTAAAAATACACAGCTGTGGGCAAATGACACAATTTCCTGTACTTTACACACAAATCCAATGGAGGCAATTTAACTTAAGAAGGAATTTCCTCAGTGATATAATTAAAAGTTTTGGAATCTATCATTAAAAAACAGACAGTTCTAGGGTTATACATGGTTCTCTCTACGGAGCAGAGGGGACTAGATGACCTTTACATGACCCTATTTTTTCCTTAAAACTTTGCCTCTTTCTGACAAGGTAAAATACTTTAAATTCTGAGAGGCACCCCTTTGACTTAAAGAGTTTTATTTTCAGAGACGGGATACTTCTTTTCTCATTAATTTTACTTCTCTTTTACCTTAAAATTAATTTTAGAGTGACCTAGATGGATGTTTATCACCATTAGTGACAATCATATCAATTGAGTGAAAACTTTCGTTTTGAATATGTATGCATTAAAAGTATTCAGGTTAAGAAAGAAAGTAATGATAATAGTTCCCATCACGATGAGGTCAAAATAGATGAATAGCACTCATATTACCCTTTTAGAAATAGGGAAAATCCTTAGAAAGCTGAAAAGTGACTTCTTATTTATTATCAGACCTGCATTTGAAATGTTTTAGTTTTACCCTTTTTTCCTGTGAAAATTAACTTCATTGTCTGATCTCCTGAAGTAGAAATAAATTTCTGTCTATGTTGAAGTCCTGGTGAGTTTATTTTAAACTAGGAGAGTACCAAATCATTGTAGCATTGCTAAAGCACCCCAAATTGGTGTTATCTCCTTAGAGTTTCAATGCCAATTGTGGATCATTTTATGGATAAAGTTGTTTTGTAAGTGTAAGACAAAGCTATATATTAGTTCCAAATTTTAGTTTTATTATTAGGGATGATGGGAAATATTATCTGTCTCTAATGAACAAAAGCATTTTACAACTGGAATTCACATTTTAGGGAAACTATTACTGATGCATATTAAGGAAACTTTAAACATTTTTTATATTTTAAACCACATAAATATATGTCTATAAATATCTCATAACTCAACTTGAGAGTAAATCACGAAACAATATGTTTCATTCTGAAGTCCTAGGTAGGATTAGTTGAAATGCTAAAAGGTTATCTATCCAGTAGTAGACATGGTCCCCCCATCCCAAAGCTCCAGGATGGAGGAATAGGAAAGCCCATCTTGGCAAAACCAGACATCCCCCAAAACTGAGAATCTGACGGATTTTCGAACACTCCTCAAGAATGATAATTCCAGCAACATCTTTTTTTTTTCTTTTTTCTTTTTTAAGAGACAAGGTCTTGCTCTGTTGCCCAGGCTGGAGTGCAGTGTGGCTTGATCATAGCTCACTGTAACCTCAAACTTCTGGGCTCAAGTGATCCTCCCACCTCAGCCTCTCTCCCCAGTAGCTGAGACTACAGGCACATGCCACCACGCCTGGATAATTTTTTAAAATTATTTTTTGTAAAGATGGGATCTCACTGTGTTGCCCGGGCTGGTCTCAAGCTCCTGGCCTCAAGCAATCCTCCTGCCTTGGCCTCCCAAAGTGCTGGGATTGTGGGTATGAACCCCACCACTCCTAGCCCAGTTCTGACAATATCTTAATGAGCCATTACATCTGAGAAAGCATAGTGAACATCTAGTTAAGTAACACCTGTTATAGGAATGCTTTGGGTTTTGCTGCCCTCAAGAATGCTGGTTATTTCATCTGAATTTTATTTTTAGGGCACCACTACTGAAACAGAAATAAGAAAGAGACGGTCTAGTTCTTACCATGTTTCCATGGATTTGTTGGAAGATCCTACATCAAGGCAAAGAGCAATGAGTATGGCCAGTATTTTGACCAACACCATGGAAGGTATGTCAGAAGTCTTGCACCATAGCTACTTGGTGGAGCTTTAGTAATGAAGTAAAAAAAAAAAAACTTCCATAAATTCCAAGAAAATACTTCCTGACTTGATACTATATCATCATTATATATTTTACTAAGTAAAAGTAAAATCCACATGCAATACATGGATTCTGCTGTCTTGCATAGATTTTTTACATTTAGCCTTCAGGAAGCTGCTGCAAATTTAAGGTATACTCAGGATACTTTCATAGATTAAATTCTAAACTGTTGAAACTTGGTGTGTGTATGACATTGAAAAGACTGTAATGCTAAATGGTTATCATGATGACAATGCTAACATGTATGGATTGTATTAACTGCTTGAGACACATGTTATAAAATCTCAGAATTTAACCAGAAATATAAATGAAAAATGTGAGTTGGGATATGATTTGATATTTACCTCATGGAAGCAAAGTGTTTAAAATTTTATAGTCCTAACTTTTGCCTTTCTCTGACCAGATTATAACAATATATCAGATTTGTCTTTAGTTCCAACGCATATCTGAGTAGTTAACATAATGCTTAGAAGTCTGGATCTCATAATGCCAAAATAAAGACTTTGGGGATAGCTTAATCTGTGACCAATTTCTAGCTCTGCCACATGTTAAATGTGTTAATTTGTGACTTTGAATTTATTTTCTCATCAAGAAAATGTGGATAATGATGTTTAGGCATAAGGTTTTTGTAAGGATTAAATAAAACATCGTAGAAAAAGCACCTATATACTTGGCAAGTAGGAGACAGTCAATAAACATTATCATTTTTAGTTGTTTTCTTGTTATTTTTGTTAATGCTCATGTTTTTGCCTTTCCATACTGTAAGTGGATTCAAACATCAACTAGCAATTTCAACTACTTGGAAAAAAGTTCATGTAAAATGTATTCTACCCCTCCCTTGACCTCGTATTCAATCCCCTCCCTATCTCTTTACAACCCACTTCTTCCCAGGTGTGTGTGTGTGTGTAGATGTGTCAAAGGAGAAAGAGAAAAGCAGGAGAATGAAAGCGAGAGAAAGAGGGACAGAGAGAGAGGCTATTCACGTGCCTTTCTTGTTGATAATCATAGTTTCTCTTGAGATTGGGTAGACAACTGGAAAAATTCTTTTCCAATCTGAATGCAAAGATCCCATGACATTAATACCAATACCAAAAGCCTAAAAGTCACATCCAGAAAGAACTCACAGCGTAGATGACCATATTTATATCATAGACAAGTCAGTATTACAAGACCCAATCTTCGTAATGTCCTAATGCAGTATCAGAAATCTTTTCACTGATTTCAATGGAATATTAAACTCTAGTACGTTCTTCCCCAACCTCGCCTGCATTAGCTTGCACTCCCTTTTCCCCCCCAGCTGCCAGTAGCTTGCTCCTCCCTGTCCCTCCAGGTAAATCTTTTGAAGATTCTCTGGTCTTCCGCTCCTTGCCATAGCAAAACCACTGAGAGGAAGCTGCCAGTGGTTCTGCTACCGATGTCAGCAGCATGTCTGCTCCCTAAAGCAGGAAGTAGAGAAGGAGACAGGGTAAGTCTAAATCAACAGTCATACTTTGCACGACTGATAGCATTAAGTTTGAGCTAACGTAAGAAATTACTTCAAAAAAAATCAAACTGCCACAAGATTGGACTTGTCCACTAATTAAGATATGGAGTTCAAAATGAATGCACCCACATATCCCTCAGTGGAAATATGTCTCATGGAGTTGCTTGGGATGAAAAGGATGTCCTAGATATAAATATAACTTAGAAAGCAGCAGATGGAGAATGTTTTGGTTTTAATATCTACAGAGCTTTGGACTTTGTATTTTTGTGAGGGACAATGGCTAAGTTTTCATTCTATTTTTCATCAGTTATGTAGAATGAAAAGGTGACTTTTCTTTATTCAATTGTATCTGGACACTTTGAAGGTGACATTGGTCAAGGGTAGTTGTAAGCAATATTAGCACATACATGCATACTCCAGCTGACTTCACTATAGTCCTTTTTTTTGTTCCTCATTATGGTGAAAAGGTTTCTTGGTTGACATAATCTGTTTATCTGGGGATCCTTTCTTCAAAGTGTGATTGTTGTTTAGTTTGCCTTCCCTTTTTAGGAACCAGGTTTATTGATCCTGTTGGCAATTTTTGTTTTCCTTCTTTTTAACTACAGCCAAGTCTCCATTGTCCAGGGTACTGTATAGCCTCATGCTTAATGAAGTAGTAGTGGATGAACAAAAATTAATTGTTTGCTTTTCAAGTTTTTTTTTTTAATGCAAAGCCATTTAGAAATGTTTCCCGGCCACATCTTTGTGAAGGATAATGGGAGGGTGAGTTAGAAGGACCTGAGTAATCAAGGTGTGCCAGCAAATGAGACACACTTAGCTGTAAACGATTCTCAGTGCGGAAAACCCACACAGGAATAATGGAGAGGTGGCTGTGGTTCTCTCCTGAGTGCTTTGCTTTGTTTCAAAGTGTGAGATTCTCTTTTTTTGAATGAATAATTGAATGATTTTATTTTAGAACTTAAACAAATTTGCTCTGGTTTTTTCTAGTGTCAAGATGAGCAACATCTGCTGAATTTCCTCTTTTGAACTTTTCTCTGATTTATTTTTTCTACACAATTCCTGTTTGCTTCTCTTTATCTACTAAATGACAGCTAGCATTAAAAGAAAAAAGAAAGTATTCTGACAGTGTACAGGCAAAGTGAAATATCATAGTTTCTCTTTTTTTATTTACTGTAAATATTAATAATAATATTTCCTTTTTATCTTCAGTGTAAATATGGGTTACTCGGGAGTTTAAATTTAAAAGTATCAAAAATTAGTGTCTAATAATTATACTTTTCTCTGATTTACAACTCAAATATTCTTTATTGTTTACAAAATTACACATAAAAGGACATAAACTGTGCACTTGAAAAATTTCCATGTCCAAAAAGACAACTGAAGAATCTATCTTTAATGAAATTCTGTTTAAGAAAATAAGCAGCAAATTAATTTACTTTAGGGAAGTGTTAAACTTTATATCATTAATTAGTTGCAAATGTTGATCAGTAGAACAAAAAATCATGATTGTCCATTTGATGTGCTGATTCCTCCCTTACAATGTTTAGTTCACAGCAAACTGTGCCAAGTGTGGAGAGATGTTCCAGTTGCCACAATGGTAATTAGAGTGACTGACTAGAGTCAATTATGCCATGGATGAAAAAAGAGCTCTTCCCTCTATTTCAGTGCTAAGAAGTGGTGGTTCCATGTTTAGCAGAGTAGGTAATAAGGTGTGCAGCAATGATATTGGTACAAAACAACAAATTCTGCATCTTTTCCCCATTCGTGAATTAATTGAGAGATCATCTTGCCAAACGAAAAGGGTAGATAATTTTCCACTTCTTAATTACCCAAAATTCTTTGCCAATGTTTACCAGATTTCAGTATTTGGGGTTACCTTAAAGATCTGTGCATTTCTGTCTTCTCTCTGCTATTATTTAGTTGAAATTCTTCTTGAAATCATTGTACTTTTTTCTTAAATAAATGTATTTTAATATGAAATTTCATGTATTAGGTTTGGTATGATAGTTATAGATTTTAGTACATTAAAATAAATGCATACCTTTAAATTTTATGAATTCTATGTATTTTCCTTCTAAAATCCTGTTGTATTTTCCTGGTAGTACATGAGTCCCACTTTGTGAAATGTTGATTTATGCTGACAGTGAGAACCCTAGTTTCTTAGGTTGGGGTATTTCTCCTTTTGTGTCCTCTAGTTAAATTGAGAAATGTAGAGAGATGAAACTTTGTTGAGTTTAACATGCAAGCCTATGATCTAATGGAACTTAATTTGAGACTTTTTAGCTGAGACTGGTGATACCAACAAATTATCTCATTAGAAGACCCCCCCAAAAAAACATATCTAATCCAAGAAAGTGAGAGTCAACTTGACTAATTAAGGATTTTGACATCACCTGAGAAGCCTTTGATAACATATATGTCTTTTGCTGTATCTGGAACACGGATGAGCTTTAAGCATACTTAATGCAAGTCTTGCCCATCAGTTTCTGGTGGCCTTGAAGATAATTACCAGACAGTTTAATATTGCAGATAGAATCTTGGAAACTATGCTCAGCTAAAATAAATTTGGTAAGCTTACTAGTCTCTCTGTGCCTATCCTTTCTACCATAGCAAGCCCATTGCAAGTTTTCTCTGCTCCACCATCAAACTAACCCATAATGCCTTTTAACAACTTTGGATTTTTAAAAAATTAATTTTAATTTAAACCAAAGAGAACTTAATAGAAAGTAATCAGTTTTCACGAGAATTCTAACTTTTTTCTTCCAGAACTTGAAGAATCCAGACAGAAATGCCCACCCTGCTGGTATAAATTTGCTAACATGTGTTTGATTTGGGACTGTTGTAAACCATGGTTAAAGGTGAAACACCTTGTCAACCTGGTTGTGATGGACCCATTTGTTGACCTGGCCATCACCATCTGCATTGTCTTAAATACACTCTTCATGGCCATGGAGCACTATCCCATGACGGAGCAGTTCAGCAACGTGCTGTCTGTCGGGAACCTGGTAAGGCTCATTGAGGGCTTCTCTTCCCATTCACAGAGTTAATGATTGCCTTAGTGAATTTCACGTATCACTCTCAAATTAAATATCAACTAATTGGCCATGTACACCTAGACTGCAAAAGTTTAGCATCATTTTTTTAATAACAAAATTATATTGCTGCCATTAAACATAGTACAGAAGATTCAAGGATTTTATATAAAATTTGATTTAGAATTGGTTATAAATTGCTCATTCATTAGAAAGATGATTACGAATTATGGAGAATATTGGTCTATGATAACAAAATCCTGATGTATTTCTCAGGTATTTAGAATAGATTTTTAAAGATACTTCTACATTTATCAAACAAATTATAAAATATGCCAAGTCAGATAATTTTGAAATATCATTTGTAAATACCTAAAGATGGATTATTTGGGGAGGAAACATCATATGGGGGATTATTACTTTGGTTTTTGTTTCTTCTATAGTTTTAGGAATTTATAAATGATGAGTTTATTTTCATATAAAATGTATATTAACATTCACTGGATACAGGGTAGAGAAATAGAAATGAAAGTAAAGTGGTCTTAGATAAAAAAAATGAATAAAATCATGCAACAAAAATATATTGATACCAATGTAAAATGCTTATTAATTTCTCATGCATCCCCAGCTGAAATGTTTATAAACATTTATGTTTATAAATGAGCATATAAACAAGTTGTATATCTATTATAAATAATATATTCTAAAGTACTTGTATAATATACAATATTTTAAGCTCTGAAGTAACTGCTATATTTTTTATTATATTTCAGATAGGTCATAACTAAATCAAATGATACAGTTAACATACATTGACTTCTTATTTTGTATTAGGTACTGATCTAAATGGTTTGCATGAAATCCCTGCTCTAGGTTCCCACAGAATCCAGTCCTCAGGTAGATACTATGATTGTCTGTATTTCACAACTGGGGAAGATGTATCCATGAGAAATTGATAGTTGCGGAAGGTCTGAAAACTATTTCAGATACTATATTGTAAGCTGTGGTCAAAAATCACAGAAGCTTAGAGTAGGAAAGGACAATAATGTTACCTAGTCTAATTTTTTAGATATATAAGAATCTCTTTAATATTATTTCTAAAAAATGGGCAAGTGAAGCAAGAAAGCTTTACGGAGGTGGATGTTAGGATGTAAGTCAAATGAACTTCAGCAAAAATAAAGGTAATTCATTACCTCAAGTAACTAAAGCCCATTTGGAACTAGCTCCAGGTTCTAACCTGGCTAGGTTCAGGTTCTTAATCAATGTCACTGGGAATGAGCTTCTTGCCCCACTTCTTCCCAACATGTTTCCTTCATCTCTAGCTGGGTATTCTCCTGTTGCTGGCAAAGTTCTGCCAACTATCATTCTACCAGTGTAGCTCCCTGAACAGAAAGATTGTGCTTCCCAAGTAGTAGCGTTAATTAAGGCCTAAGAATTGAATACCATCGATGTGGTTGGAGTTACATGACCATTTCTAAGCCAGTCAGTCACTCTAGTTCTAAGGTTAAAATGCTGTATTTGTCTTAATGGAAATCATATTTTATCACTGGAGACAGAGTGAATGAGTGGAATTATGAAGAAAAAATAGGATGCCATTACCAGAAGAAAGAAGAGTAGGTGTTGGAAAGATATAAACGATAGGTGGACAGTTCAAATTGGTGTTTGTCATATGTTAAGGAAGGTAAGATTTGTATTTGAGATGAATCGTGAAAAAGTAGAAAATATATAAGCAGGATACGTATCCTTTTCAAATGCATATGGAACATTCTCCAGGATAAGCTACATGTTAGGTCATAAAACAAGCCTCGATAAACTTAAAAAGATTAAAATCATACAAAATATTTTTCTGATAAGAATGAAATGAAATTAGAAATTAATAACAGAAGTTAATATATAAAATTTACAAATATGTGAAAACTAAACAACTTATAATTTAACCTCCCCCCTTAAGAAACTAGAGAAAGAACAAACTAAACCCAAAGTTAGCAGAAAGAAATAATAAAAAATAGAAAAACAATAAAGTCCATAAACCCAAAAGTTGATTCTTTGAAAAGATAACAGAACTGATGAATCCTTAGCTAAACTAACCAAGAAAAAAGAAGAAAGATTCAAATTACTCAAATCAGGCATAAAAAAGGGATATCACAATAGACCTTATAGAAATAAAAAGGAGGATAAATAATACTATAAACAATTATATGCCAAAAATTAGATAAAATTAGGGAAAATTCCTAGAACGTATCAAACTACTGAAACTGACTCAAGAAGAAATAGAAATCTGAATAGACCTACAACAAGTAAAAATCTTCTCACAAAACTTCCCACAAAGCAAATCCTGAGCCCAGATAGTTTCACTGGTAAATTTTACCAAATGTTTAATGGAGAGTTAACATCAATCCTTAACAAACTGTTCCAAAAAATAGAAGAGAAGGGAATACTTCCAAACTCATTTTATGAAGCTAGAATTACACTGATATCAAAACCATACAAAAACATTACAAGGAAAGGAAACAATAGACCAGCATGTTGCATGTATATAGATAAAAGGTCCTGCACAAAATACTAGCAAACCAAATCACATAACATATTTGGATTGTTGGATTATATATCCTGAACAAGTAGAATTTATCCCACTAATGCAAGGTTGGGACAACATAAGAATTTAGTTAATATAATATACCATATTAATAAAAAAACCTCTATATAATCTTCTGAACAGATACATAAATTACATTTGAAAAATCCAACATAGTTCAGGATAAAAACAATCAGCAAATTTGAAATAGAAGGAAACTACATCAACCTGTTAAAGGCCACCTAAAAAGGCCACCTAAAAAGACCCCACAGCTATCAGTACTAAGATAAACAACAAAACAAGGATATCTGTTCTTTCCACTTCTCTTCAGTATTGTACTGAAAGTTCTAACCAGGGCAATAGGCAAGAAAAATAAATAAATTGCATACAAATTGAAAAGAAAGAAATAAATTCTGTTCACAGATAACATAATCTTGCATTTAGAAAATCCTATGAAATACACACACACACACAGCCATTAGAACTAATAAATAAGTTCAGTCAGGTTACACAATACAAGATCAATATACAAAAATCAATTATATTTCTATACACTAGTAATGAACGATCTAAAAATAAAATTAAGAAAATACTATTTATAATAGCATCCAGAAGAATAAAATACTTAGGAAGAAATTTAATAAAATAACTGCAAGACTTGTACACTGAAAGCTACAAAACATTGTTGAAAGAAATTAAAGAAGTACTAAATAAATGAAATCACATTTCACGTTTGTGGATTAAAAGACAATATTGTTAAGATGGCAATACTTACCAAGTTAATCTACAAATTTAATGCAATCCCTATCAAAATCCCAGCTATCTATTTTGAAGAAATTGACAAATTGACTAAATTTTATATGGAAATCCAAGGGACTATATGCCAAAACAATCTTAATAAAGGAGACAAAAATTGGCAAACTCAAACTTCCAAGTTTCGAAACTCACTACAAAGCTAAAGTAAGCAAGATAATTTGGTACTGGCATACGGATAGACATATAAATCAATGGAATAGAATTGAAAATTCAATAGTGAACCTTTACATTTATATTCAATTGATTTTTAACAAGGGTGCCAAGAAAATTCAATTGATGAAAGAAGTCTTTTCAACAAATGGTGCTTGTATAAGTGAATATCCATGTGCAAAAGAATGGAATTTAACTCTTACCTAACAAAATGTATGAAAATTGACTTAAGATAGAACATAGGCCTAAATGTAAGAACTAAAACTATATACTATTAGAAAGAAATTTAAGAGTAAATCTTTATAACCTAGGGTTAAGCAATGATTTCTTTGATATAACACCAAAAGCACAAACAACAAAAGGAGAATAGATTCATTGGACATTATGAAAATCAAAAACTTTCGTGCTGCAGACAATTCCATCAAGTGAAAAGACAACTCCTAGAATGGGAGAAGACATTTGCAATTCATATATCTGATAATGATTTATATCCAGCATATGTAAAGGACTTTTACAACTCAACAACAAATAGTTTGATAACTCAATTTGAAAATGATCAAAGGATTTCAATTGGATATTTTGACAAAGAAGATATGAAAAAGCCCAATAAGCATATAAAAGATGGTCAACATGACTGGTTCTTATGGGAAAGGCAAATCAAAATCACAGTGAGATACCACTTCACACCCACTAGGATACCTATAATCAGAAAGACAAACAATAACAATTTTTGGCAAGGATGTGGAGAAATTGGAATGCTCATACATTGATTTGGGGAATATGAAATGATGTAGCCACTTTGGACAACAATTTAGCTGTTCCCTAAAATGTCAAGGATAAAGTTACCGTATGAAACAGCAGTTTTACTAATTTCTTAGGTATATACTAAGTATATACCTAAGAGAATTGAAAAGATACTTCCACATGAATGTTCATAGCAGATTTTTCATAATACTAAAAATTAAAAGAAACTACTAAATATCTATCAACTGATGAATGGATAAACAAAATATAGTATATCCATACAGTAAAATATTATTTAGCCATGAAAAGTAATGAAGTACTGCTACGTGCTACAACGTGGATAAACCTTGAAAACATTATGTTAAGCAAACAAAGCTAGTCACAAAAGGTCACATATTGTATTGTTCCATTTACAGGAAATGTTCAAAATAGGCAACTCCATAGAGACAGAAAGTAGATTAGTTGTTGCCAGGCAGTAGGGATTAGAGTAAATGGGGGTGACTGCTAATGGGTATGCAGTTTCTTCTTGAGGTGATGAAAATGTTCTAAAATTAAATAGTGGTGATAGTTGTACAACCTTGTGAATATATTACAAACTACTGAATTGCATACTAATATTTCATAGTATGCATGTATCACTATTCATCCTATCACCTATTGATGGACATTCAAGTTGGTTCTAGATTCTTTGCCCCCATGATGCAGTAAATGTTCTTGTATACATCACCCTTCACAATGTTGCATTAATTTTTATAGGGTAGATTCCCAGCATTGAAGTATTCCCAGTATTGAACACACCCATGTCACATAAAAAATTATGTGATATGTGAAGAAATAGGAAAATGTCACTCATAGTCAAGAGATAAAAGCAGTCAAGAGAAATAGATCTGGAGATGATTGAATCATTAGAATAAATGAAAAAGGAGTTTGGAGGAGCTATTATAAATATATTGAACAATTTTAAGGAAAAAATGGTCATAGGAATAAAAAGAGAATATGAGCAAAAAAAATGAAAACTATGAAAAAGAATCTAGAAATTTTGGAATTGAAAAGTACAATTTGTAAAATAAAAAATTCACTGGGTTGGTTTAAAAGAAAATTGCAGACAGAAAAAAATGGTTGTTAAACTTGAAGCAAATTAATAGAAATTATCCAATTCAAATACCAGAGAATAAATTGGAAGGAAAAATGAACTAAGTCTAACTGTACTGTGGGATAATACCAAGTAAATCTAATACATACATAATGGGAGAATCTAAAAGAGAAAGAGAGAAAATGGAACAAAACAAATATTTGAAGAAATAATGGCCCCAAATTTCCCAAAGTTGGTGAAAACATTAACTTACAGATCTTAATATAAATTATAAAATGTTAGTGAACATCAACAGGGATAAATATAAACTATACTTGGGAACATCTTAAGTCATGCTGCTGAAAACAAACAAAAACTTTGGAAGCAACCAGAAGAAAAATACTTATTACATATATAGGACTAACAGCATCTCATCAAAAAAATTCAGGCCAGAGGAAAGTGTCCTGATGAAAGAAAGAAAAAAAGGCTCATTATTCTACAGAGAGTGAAACTATCCATCAAAAGCTAATGTGAATAAAATATTTTAAGATAAACAAAAACCTA
The DNA here is from genome assembly GCA_023783475.1 of Daubentonia madagascariensis. Taxonomy (NCBI): domain Eukaryota; kingdom Metazoa; phylum Chordata; class Mammalia; order Primates; family Daubentoniidae; genus Daubentonia; species Daubentonia madagascariensis. Next base: position 41,529,981 of record JAKFHU010002088.1, on the reverse strand, counting down.
GAGATGTTGTTGTCACCAGAACTACTCTACAAGAAATGCTAAAGGAAGTTCTTTAGGCTAAATGGAAAAAAATATCAGATGGAAATTTGGGTCTGGGAATGATGGTCACTAGAAATGAATAAATGTGAGTAAATATAAAACACTGTCTTTTTTCCCTAGTTTCTTTAAAAGATCTCTGATGATTTAAAGCAAATGTTTATAACACACGTAAGTATAAAATATATGAAAAGATTAGAACATTTTATATAAATTGGCACTATATTGAATTCTCTGTAGAAATTATAGGACAGTGCTTCTCATGAACATAAAAGCAAAAAATCATTAACAAATATTAATAAAATCCAGCAACAGATAGAAAGGTAATAAATACATCTTGAGCAAGCAGAGTTTATCTCAGAAAAGCATGATTCATTTAACATTTGAAAAGTGATCAATTAATTTACCATACTGCCTGTAAAGGAATAAAGGAGAGAAAAACATATAATATCATGTCAATAGTTGCAGGAAAAACATTTGACAAAACTCAACAGTGATTCATGATGAAAACTCTAAACTAGGAATAGAAAGTAACTTTCTCATATTGATTAAGGACATCTAATAAAAACCTACAGCTAATATTTTACTTATCAGTGAAATATTGAAATATTGAATGCTTACACCTAAAACAATTGAATGTTTGCTCCTAAAAATAGACAAAGATGTTTGTTTTTTCCATTTCTATTCAATCTTGCACTGGAAGTTTTATCAAGTGTAACAGAGATAAAAAACAAAAATAAAATGCATCAATATTGAGATGTGATAAAAATGTCTATTTTATCAACATGATCATATTTGTAGAAACTCCTAGTAAATGTGCAAAACAATTACTAGAACTTATCAATGAATTCATATATTTCATTTACCATAATATCAAATCTTTAAAATTCAAAATTTAATTTTGATTTGTTGGGAGTAAATTAAATTGCTCAAAAATTATTCATGTTTCAAAAGTGTTCACTCATGTAATAGACTCCATTTCTCATTTAGGTTTTCACTGGGATCTTCACAGCAGAAATGTTTCTCAAGATAATTGCCATGGATCCATATTATTATTTTCAAGAAGGCTGGAATATTTTTGATGGTTTTATTGTGAGCCTCAGTTTAATGGAACTTGGTTTGGCAAATGTGGAAGGATTGTCAGTTCTCCGATCATTCCGGCTGGTAAATTAACTGGGAGTGTCCAAAATATTTATTTTTATAATTAACTAGTCATTATTCATATCTAGTGATAATTACGAGATTTCTCATAATTATAATATTATTGGAATACATTTCTAAAATCCTCAAGGATAGTTATGGATCTAATTTGAGCTAGAAGGGTGCAGAAAAAGAAACACAAAAATTAGAAATGATAAGATGAATAATTTGGGCAGCTACTTCAAAAAAAACGTTCAGCAAACCTTTGTGATAATGTGATGCAATTTAGGGAACTAGGAAGCATAATATCATTAGCATCTTGCTTAGTGTGTCAGGCTCTTTTGCATAAATTATTCTGTGGGACTAAATTAAACATTTTGGTGCACATATTTGTTCCTTTGGGTCACTTCAATGCCATTAAATAATGCACTACTCTCAGCCTGACATTTACTGAAACATCAGAAATAAAATGCTGCTGCTATTTAACTGTAAATGATACTTTGGAGGCCTCTGTGAGCTAATACAACCAATGTGTCAAACACGGTGAGAGAGAGCCATTTACATACTATAATGAATTGATTAATTAAGTCACTGAAGATGTGAAGGTTGAAAAAGTATAGGATTCTACTTAACTCCAAATATTTTTTAATATAATAAATCTTTAAAATATAGCCTAATGTTATAGCAAGCTAAAGATATAGCTAGATTAAAACAATCTAAAGACTTAAAAGAAATTTGGTCATTTTTTGCTTGTACGTTATGTAATTTAAGTGTTATTATTTTCACTTGTGCATTTCAGCATGATATTTCAAGTACACTGAAAAATATAACCACTTTGGGCTTTTAAATAATGAGAGCCTCTACTTCTCTGAAGCAGTGTCTGCTAATTAACCACTATTAATCTTAGCTATCTTAGTTCCTTAAAGAAAAACAAAGATATATTATATATGCTTATATAGAATTCTGGAAAATTTGGTGTACCTTATTATTAAAATGCCAATTAAAAAACTGTATGATATAATTATTTTATTTACTGTGTGAGCCATTTCAGAATTAAAAATACCCCATGGTATCAAATAACTGCTACATTTTTTAGATAATAGTTTGACACATAAATAATTCATCACTCCACAATTGAGAGTTACATTGTAGATTTTCCCTATAAATAAAATTACAGATTCTTCAGAAATGCAGGGCATTAACGGCCTTCTTGCTTTTGTTTCCAGCTCCGAGTTTTCAAGTTGGCAAAATCATGGCCAACTCTGAATATGCTAATAAAGATTATTGGCAATTCAGTGGGGGCTCTGGGAAACCTCACATTGGTGTTGGCCATCATCGTCTTTATTTTTGCTGTGGTTGGCATGCAGCTCTTTGGTAAGAGCTACAAAGAATGTGTCTGCAAGATTTCCAGTGATTGTGAACTTCCACGATGGCACATGCATGACTTTTTCCACTCCTTCCTGATTGTGTTCCGCGTGCTGTGTGGAGAGTGGATAGAGACCATGTGGGACTGTATGGAGGTCGCTGGCCAAACCATGTGCCTTACTGTCTTCATGATGGTCATGGTCATTGGAAACCTAGTGGTATGTAGTAAAAACGTTTTCCTCATTTTCACTAAAAGATAATGTAACCATAAAAAAGTATGTTCAGTTGAAAAATGTTTTATATGTTTTCTTTTTTATATCAAGGGCATTTCCTATTCTTTATTATTCATGACTGCAAGAGCCAGGTATGATTTAGACTACTGTAATCCACAAAACCCTTAAAATACCTTTTGAACTGAAGTTGTTCTTTCTCATTATCCCTCTTACTATTCTGTGGGGAGTAACATTTCTGGCTTTTATTTTTCAGTTCTTGTACTAAAGTACGGAAGTGTTACCAAGGACAGTCATTCATTCTATTTATAAGAACTAATAGTAGTATCACTTGAAAATGTTTCAAATTTGGATTTCCTACAAATTGGAGTTAAAAAAATTAATAATCATCTCAGTCCATTAAAAGCACGTGGGGTTTTGGTGTCTAGAAACTATACTATGAGCCAGTAACATTGACTAAAGAAACATTAATTGTCATCTCTGTTTAAAATTAACCATGCCCAGCATCATTGTCCTGAGTCTTGGAGGCATGGGAAAGATGATAGGAAGATAAATATGACACAGTGATATGACATGTACTCAAACACGATTAAACATAGAAAGTATCTAATACATGTCAAAAAATATGGAAACAAAGTGCCAAGTTCACAAATTGGGAAAATTGCTTTACAATAGCAAGGTTGCTCAGGGAAGTCTCTGGCAGAATTTGGGCCTAAAATATCTTTAATTGAGATGTTAAATGTAGCTTGGTAGGAAGAAAGGTAGACTATCCCAAACTAGGGAACAGTATACCCAGTGGTTGGGGAGCACAGGACAGTAAACTTTGTGAGAAGGATCAGGCTCCTATACTTTAAATATAAAGTAATTATACTGAGTTGCTTGATTAGGACCCAAAGCAGTGGACTAGAGAAAGAACTAGCATAACCAATTTTTTAAAGTATATACTCTATAGACTTGATTTCCTTTCATATGAATGTAACCTTCTATTCCCCAAAGGAAGAGAAAGGGGAAGGAAAAAAGGCAAAATATTATCATTTTATTTCTACTCATTGCCAGATTTCAGCCTCTTCAGCATTAGCTTAGATAATTCTGATCCATTTTTGGAATAACAAGAAACATGAACAGTGTACAATCCAGAAATATGAACAGTGGCTTAAAACAACAAACATTGATTATTTTGTAGTTTCTGTGGGTTGGGAATTTGGGAGCAACTTAGCTAGATGGTTCTGGTTCACAGTCAGTCAGGAAGTTACTGTCAAGATGTTGGCTGAGCTGCAGTTATCTTGAATGGGGCTGGAGGATCAGCTTCCAAGGAGGCTCAATCTCAAGACTATTGGCAGGAGGTCCCAGTTCCTTGTTGGCTGTTGGTTAGATGTCTCAGTTTTTCTCTACTGGGCCTCTCCATAGGGCTGTTGAGTATCCTCATGACATGGAAGCTGGCTCCTTCCAGAGCACGTGATACAAGAGAGAAGGCAAGCAGAAAGTCCTCTTTATGCTCTAATCTTGAAAGTCACACTCCATCACCTCTGCCATATTCTATTCATTAGAAGCTAGACACTCAGAAGAGCTCACACTTTAAAAAAAAATGGGCTCTACCTTTTGAAAAGAAGAGTATCAAATAATTTGCAGATTTATTTTATTTTATTTTATTTTATTTTATTTTAACACAGGTTCTTGCTCTTTCACTTGGGCTAGAGTGCAATGGTGTGATCATAGCTTACTGCCACCTCAAACTCCTGGGCCCAAGCAATCCTCTGCCTCAGCCTTCCAGGTAGCTGGGACTACAGGCGTGCGCCACCATGCCCAGCTAATTTTTCTATTTTTTGTAGAGACGGGGTTTTGCTCTTGCTCAGGCTGATCTTGAACTCCTGGCCTCAAGCGATCCTCCTGCCTTGGCCTCCCAAAGTGCAAGGATTATAGGCATGAGCCCTGTAGATATATTTTAAATCCACCACAATCCCCAATACAACTTTAAATTGTTTGCTTTCAGAAAAGTATGAGATTGCATAGAACAGAAAGAAAGGGTCATAGGGTTACATCAAACAGAAACAAAGAAAAGATCATAGGATTGTGTTATAGATTTGATTTCATTTCTTATATATATTTGGCAAACATTGGAAGAAGAGAAGAAAAGGCAGAGAACATAATCCTTTATGACAACAATGAATGATCAGACTGCAACAGAGAATTCAGAGTGGGAGTAGTAAAAAGTAAGTTTGGGACCAGATTATGTAGAGTCTAATTTATGAAAAATTTGTGCATAATAAAATGGATTTTCCTTTCAGCAATTCAAAGCTACAGATGGCTTTTTATCAGGAAAGTGACAAAGAATAAGTGGTGCTTTGGTAAAATTTATGTATTAGGGGAATGCAGAGTGGATTTAAAGAGGAAGAAACTCAGCCTATCACATATCATCTATTAGTTTACTGAAATAAACACTTCACTCTAATATGTCTAAATTTTCTAATTTTATAGAAAATTCATGTTGAAAAGAGAATTTCAGGAAGTATCAAGTACCTATACCTGTGGATGACAATCAATACTAATTTAAATAGCTATGTATGCATAAAAAGATATAGTTCGTAAAATAATCATTTCCATCTACTGGCATAAATTTAACTTCTGTACCTTTAAGAGAAAAAATTAAAGGTTCTCCTTTCTTATTGACTGACAGTTAAAAAAAATCTTCTTTTTGTGATAATCTGGGTATATCTCTGGAGTAGCTAAAGTAGTAATAACTACCATGTTTATCACTATTAAGGGAATGTGCATATTGCATTTGCTTAAGTAAGACTGAATAAACTTGATGCACTGCCTCCTACAATGCTTACTTCCCATTCCCCCTGGAAAAAGGGAAAAGTCTCCCAAAGGCAAGCTGGCATAACTTCCTCCCAACACACATGAACTACCATCTGGGCTCTACCACAATCAACGTGAGTAGCAGTCTCAATAGATGTGACTGCCAGGCCTAGTCCACAGACAAGACAGAGGTGGAGCCACAGACTGCTCTCCCCAAGCCAGGACTTTTATGAGACATTCTTGGTTTCCTGACACCATGGCCAGAGATCCTTTTATAGGTTTAAGGCAGGTGCTGCAGAAAAAGAGTGCAAGGAAGGATGTGAATGTTTTGGGTTCTTCTCATAAGTAGGGAATCAGGATGGAGAAACTATTAATATATGCAGTGTATTTTATTTGGGCCCCAAATGAAAATTATGGTTAAATTTCCATTCCAAGAGACTAATTTGAGGGATATGTGAAAGAGTTGATTTCACTTAATGAGCTAGCACATTTGTGAAACAGGATTCAGGATTTCAATCCCTGAGTGAGCTTGCTGAACTCTGTTTCTTTAAATTGCCTTTAAGCACGCCAACACCTGGGCTGGCTATTGCGCAGATATCCTTTGGTAGCAAAGGAGGTCTAGCCAAAGAGATTAGTTTGACTCACACAAATATTTCTAGGGAAATAAGGTAAATAGAAAAATAGTGTTGTGAAGAGTAGGTTGGATAATGGTAACAGTGACGATAATAACAGCTAAACTTTCTCGAGGGTTCACTATGTGCCAGGAGCTGCGCTGAGAGCCACATGGATTCTTTCATTGAATCCTTATAACAACCTTGTAAACTGGGCACCAGAAAAATATTGTGTTTATTTTACAGATGAGGAAACTGGGGTTCATATTGGTTATGCTACTTATCCAGAGTCATACAGTTAGTAAGGGACAGAAACTTGATCCTTAACCAGCACTCTAATTCTAAGAGTTGTGCTCCTCTATTATGTCAAGTAAGTTGTGGAACTAAGGGAAACAAGTGTCTAGCAAGTATTTGTAAGAAAAATTTTAGCACAGCACCCCCACATGCAGATTGGCTGCTTTAAAAAAAAGCTTCATTGAATTTATGAGAAAGAGAAGTCTTATGTTCATAGAATATTTATTTTTCTTCCTGGCAATGGAATAGCATTGAATAAACTTATCAATTCATAAAAGATCATTGAAACAAATAATCCAATGCAATGTGATAGAGAGATGTGGGTGAGAAATTCACAAGCACAGAATGACAAAGGCCACATAAATATAACAGTAAATGATATTTACAAATAGAGTACTTGCCAAATGTGTTGAAGAGGCAGTATAGATTGGATCTTACTCTAGGAGGATTCACTGATGTATATCAAGAAAAATTTCCTAATAGACAAGGACAGTACATTAATAAACCTTAGGAAAATACATCTAGAAAATAATATGGCACCAAAATTCAGCTTTATTGTAGATAAAAATAAAAATTCAGCATTCACTTCTATTTTCCACCATTTATCTATTTTTTCATCCAAATAAATTCAAAGGCAAATCACAACAAAACATGATTTTACTGGTAAATTCCAGAAGTAAAGGAGCAGGTCTTGGTATGATTATCAGGAGCCGTGATACAGTGATTGGCAGCTGTGGCAGTGTGTACTCTCAAAGTGACACGTAGTCCTCGTTGCATCTTACACATTTTCCCTTTTTTTACCAACATTGGTTAGACTAACTTACAATAGTTAGACAAAAGTGCTCTAAGCCTTATTTGCTTGATAGAAAGATAAGAATATAGCAAGAATACAACATCCTTTTCATTGCAGTTCTACATAAAAAATTTTTCCTAGGATTCCTCTTTTGTACTATAGGTTGAGCATCCCTAATCTGAAAATCTGAAATCCAAAATGCTCCAACATCCAAAACTTTTTGAGTGCCAACATGACATGACAAGTGGAAAATTCCACAGCTGACTTCTTGTGATGGATCACAGTCAAAACACAGTCAAAACTTTGTTTCATGTACAAAATTATTTAAAAATATTGTATAAATTACGTTCAGGTTATGTGTATAAGACATATAAGAAACATAAACAAATTTTGTGTTTACACTTGGGTCCCATCCCTAAGATATCTCATTATGTATAGGCAAATATTCCAAAATCCTAAATCCAAACATTTCTCATCCCAAGCATTTCAGAAAAGGAATGGTCAACCTGTATTTACTTTTTGCCTTTGTCTCCTTTACTGCTATAGCCTTCTTTTGTTCTGTATGCTTAAAATAATCAGGAACTCATGGACATTGTCAATCAAACCCTGAAAAAAAATTATATGACTCAGTCTTGTACCCCTTGGAATGCCTGATTTCTTAGCAAATTACCTTTTTTGTAAGTGCACACAGTGAGTTTAGCATCATTAATCTTTTCACTCATTCATACCAGTGGGGACTATTTTTGGAGACCCAATTTACAGACTAATTAGTGATCTTATTCATGGCAATACAACCCCACAATCTCTAATTCAATATTAACACCATTATTATTGTATAATAAGCATTTCTTGATAGTATTCCCAACCATTGTATAATTATAGTGGCCATGATTTTCTGAATCAAAAATTGGGACTTTTAATCTAGCAATGAATAAATGTTTCTCTAATTTGTCAAGTTATCTAGGAGCAAAGTCACAAAAATCAAATCATATTTAAATATATTAGAATCATCTTTGTTTTAGGAATAAAATTATAATAACTTATTAGTGTCCTAGGAAATCTAGATCACATGGTCAAAATAAAACTTAGCATCCCAAGATAAAATTTAGCATCCAAAATAAAACTTTTTTTCCCTGTGCAGTTGTCCAGATTTCTGTTTTGGAACTGAGTTTAATATAAAAGTTTTATGTAACAATTTCAATGTTTTTGCAATTACTAAAAAGGATATAGTGTTAATAGTATTATTTGATACTGGCCAGGTATTTATTTCATTCATTTTCTTTCCCAGAATAGTTTATTATGAACTAACAGAAATACCTATTAGCATAAAATGAGATATCAAGAACAATTTCGGAAAATTTATAATTAAGAGCAACTGAAACAATAGAATATTTTCATCACCTGTTTTCCTGCTGTTTTAGGTTCTGAACCTCTTCTTGGCCTTGCTTTTGAGTTCCTTCAGTTCTGACAACCTTGCTGCCACTGATGATGACAATGAAATGAATAATCTCCAGATTGCTGTGGGAAGGATGCAGAAAGGAATCGATTTTGTTAAAAGAAAAATACGTGAATTTATTCAGAAAGCCTTTGTTCGAAAACAGAAAGCTTTAGATGAAATTAAACCTCTTGAAGATCTAAATAACAAAAAGGACAGCTGTATTTCCAACCATACCACCATAGAAATTGGCAAAGACCTCAATTATCTCAAAGACGGAAATGGAACTACTAGTGGCATAGGCAGCAGTGTAGAAAAGTATGTTGTGGATGAAAGTGATTACATGTCATTTATAAACAACCCCAGCCTCACTGTGACGGTCCCAATTGCTGTTGGAGAATCTGACTTTGAAAACTTAAATACTGAAGAATTCAGCAGTGAGTCAGATATGGAAGAAAGCAAAGAGGTAAAAATTTTTAAATAAGGAGATATTTTGGTATTATGTGTTTCTGTTGCTTTAAAATAATCAGATTTTTAAAAATTATACGTATCCTGCCTGTAAGAAAATAAAAAATACCTATAAATATATTTTCTATGTCAACAATTGTAATACTAAATTAATGATGGATTAAAATATAGCTAGAAAAATGATATGCTGACTCATTTTTCAAATACCATTTTGAATTCTTAGTAATATTAATTTGCAGATTAATATGAACTTTTCTAAGTGTTTTAAAATAATTTCAGATTTGTGAAAATGCCTCAGTGTATCTGCTTTCTGCTTTATTATTTGCCCACAATGATGGATTTTGTATGTACTAGAAAAATACTTGATGGTAGGATATTTCCAATTCCTTTCTTGTTATGTTCCTGGTTCTTATGAAATACTTCATAAAATGTGATCTTATCACTTCTCAGCCTTTTGGCTAAGATCAAATGTATAAAATGTGATCTTATTTAGCTTGCACAGGCATATTTACTAATGGAAAATCTGATTGGGATCTTGGCTTGATATTTCCATATAGTTTCATGTTGCCTGAAGTAATTTTTTTTAACAAAAAGAAGTAATTTTTTTTAACAAACATAAAAATATGTATAACCCTACCAAGCCCAGTGCTTGCTGTTTAAACAAACAAAAAGCCTTAATATATTATAGAGTGTAAAATTCTAAGTTTACCAACTCAGTAAGTCTTGGCAGTTTAACATATTCTTTGATTTATTAGAAAAGTACGAGTACCAGAGTATGTTTTTGGTTTATTTTGCTATTAACCTATAGGTTAATAAGTGCAAAGTTGGGGGTAAAGAGAAGAAGGAATTTGAAACCTTCACATTTTATTGTTCAACTATACAAAAATGAAGACAAGATTCCCATTAGTTAAAACTTGCACGAACAAATAAAAATAACAATCGAAAACAAAGATTTGTCCCTTCCTCATTTGAATTGTTTGGCAGGGAAGATAAAGGCCTCTATTACTGTTCTTATTTTAAGAAAGAAAAATGATATGGGGGAGTTTGGGGCACTGACAGGTAAAATTTAAGTAGCATAACACAGTTATTGTAATTAGGAATCAGTTAAAATTATGAGGAAAAATATAGTACTAAAAAGAGAACTAGATATTTCAGTTGGTATTCCTATATTTATCTGATAAAATTACTAAAGAATATGTTATTTTCCATTCATTCTTATTTATAAACTAGATAGTGGTGTTAATTCAGTGATTAGGTAGAAATAGAGGTTAAATGTGAAATTCAGACAATGTTTAAATATAGGTACTAAATATTAAGATATAAATAACAGGCCATAGCTCCTAGTTTCACAAAGTAACTGATGAAATTCGAGGGGAAAATAGCAAAACCTTATAGCCTGGGGCAAAGAATTCCTCTTGTTAATAAAATTTTGGATGGGCATAGTTAGTTGGGTTATGCTGAAAGGGTGGGGCCTAATTTCTCATGTTATATACTAATAGAAGCTGAAGTCAGTATTTAGAAAATAGAAATGGATCATTATAATTTTAATGTGTATTCCCCTCTCATTATTTTGACATTATGCCTAATAGTGGATATGTTCCTTATAGTAGAGAAAGTCAATTTTTATTTTCACACATATTTAGTTTTAGGGTGTCATATAAACTGAGTGAATTATAAAGAATCAAATGTTGAAGCCATCAGCTAATTTAAGCTTTTAGCTAAGTTTGAATACCTTTTGAGGTGTGCTTAATTTGACATCCAGTCTTCATAACTTTCAGAAATTTTAAGCCTCAGGCTTTTCAAAAGAGCATGTATTTTGCCTCACCTCAAACTATTCTGTTTGATATAAAAGGGATGTGCAGGAAGGTGGGGTTTATTAGTAGGGAAATCTAAACTCTCTTCCCAGTTTCTCTTGTTAACATTAAGCTTTTTTGTTTTCTAGTTAAGTTAACTCTGAGTTAAGTCCTCCAAAATAATGTTTGTGAACTAAGTATTTTGTAATTAGAGGCAGAGAACCGATCTGCCAGTTGGAGGTAGACAGAATTATTTTATTAAGGTGTGGACGCCGTTCAATACCTTCCCACCATAGAGATTATTGTGTTAGTGTTAAAGTTATTTGGAGGAATTTTTAATTATAGTTTCATATCAAACTTTCTAGATATAAATTCATAAACTAATAAAGGATTAGGGTAATAATCTAGGAATGGAATACGTGTGGGTTTTAATCTTTTAGAATTTTACCTGGTAGCTCTACACTGGAAAATTAAAAAGAATTGAAACAATTATTCAAGAATTTCAAACACTCTCACTTGAAATACTCTTTTTAGTATTTGTCTTCTAGTTATTTTTGGTCATTTTTTTAAACTGATGGGATGAAATTGTGCTGTTAAATATCACACAGTAGTAAGAAATGGCATGAGGCTTATTGCTATTCCTTTCTAAATGATTTTTTTAATTAAAGAAAAAAATTAGGCATTTTTCTTTTTTGGAATGTTTAATAAATTTCTTTTGATACGGCAGACTAAATGAGTGGACTCATAGGTTATTTAGGTGTTTGAACTAAGTCCTCTGCTCTGTATTTGCCAAATTTGTGTGATTCTTTGGTAATTTTCTGTCGATTATCTAGAATGTCTCATTTAAAATTCATGTCATAATCATGTATGCTTTAACTTTTATGTTATTTTGATTATATTTAGCATAATTCCTTTTGTGATTTTGAATGACTGATTTTTCTTTTAGAGATTTTAATAATGTTGAAGCCATGCTTGAATGATTATTTTTCGAAGTGAAATTTAGTAGTATAATATGGTGACCTTCACTGCTTACCATTCTTACTTCTCACAGGGGTAAAATCAAGCTGGAGCCATCAAGAATGCAGCTCTGGTGTTTTTTAACCAGCCAAAAGCTCGTGTCACCACTTTTACCCAGGTTACCCAAGCAAGTTGTACATATATAAATATAATCAGTGACTTTTGACTGGCCTGCATGTTACTCAGCTATGTTCCTTGCCCATCCATTGGCAGTAAAATAAAAACACGCACAGCTGCTATTATGCTGAGTCATATAAAGCATGGTCAGGCAAGTCTGACAACCCTAACTTTTTTTTGAAAGAAAAATTTAGTTGCTAATTTTCTTACATAGATTTTAACAGAAATTATATTCAATGAAAAGTAAAAGTGCATGCCTTTATGGATTATTTAATTTCCATTTAATGTTACAGAGTTTTGAACATACTTAGGGCCTAAAGGAGAAATGTAGGTGCTCTTTGAAAAATTCTTGCAGAAAAGCTTTCTATCCTCTGCCTTTTTAAAAAATATAGCCCCAAAGAGTGAACTTTGTTGGTAATTTTTTGTTTAGTGTCATATTAAGTTTTTCTGAAGGGTAATCTGCAAATTAAAGCAATCCCTTATTCATGTGCAGAATTCCTAAAGGATGTTTTAATGTGATAACAATGTAAATGAATTGGAATGTTTATGTTTCGGCTGCTAGCAGCATGGGTATAATTTTTATTTGCTTCATTTTAGAGAAAATGGCATCACTTTATTTAACAATTGACCAAAAGAATTTTGCATTTAGAATATAATTCCCTTGGAGATTCTGTTTATATTTAGCCTAAAACTCCTAGACTGAAGAAAAGGAAATAAATGTCTGTTGTACACCAACTAATAATAATAATAACACAAGACTTATAGGTGGTATGCTCATTTTGAAAATAGATCTGGAGTCCTCCTCCCTCATCCTATTGGCTCCTGTGTGCTCTTTGGGTTTTCTCTCCTCTCTGTTTCATCCACACCTGCTGGGAAACTTTCTCCTGAAGAATATTATTTAAATATATCATTATCTTCAAACTCCTATATAGGAAAAGAACTATGGGCTCTTGCTCCTTTAGCATTTTTAAAATGAAGGGACCTCCCTTATCATGTGATTGTAACAATAAGTGTCACACCATTCGGTGGGCTCCATTCAGTGGAACATTCATTCCCTGATGTTTGATTCACAGTTTTATCCACAAGTATGTTAAGCAAATTGCTCAATTCAATTTAGTCATTTTTTTTTTAAAAAGTTCATTAAATACTTTGTCACTTAGACGCAGTTCTCCTCCTTGTGCTATTAAAACTGTAAAACAACCTTGATACAAGCATATTCAGCTCTTTGAAAGAAACAATGATCATGCCATTCCTGGAGCATTCTTTTATACTTTGGAGTAAAATATTCAGTCACTGACACTCCAGATTTCTGATAGACACTGCCATATACAGGGTGTCCCAAAAGTCTCCCTACAAAGGAAAACTTTTGTAAAATTGTATAATGAATATTTTGTAAATAAAGGTACATTTAACTACAATTTCCTAGTTTCCCTATGTATGGCAAGTTTTGGGACAGCCTGTATATCAGAGGAATGGTATATAAAATGGTATCCAAGATGTGTAGTTGCTAATTGCTCACACTTCAACACAGGTACACATGCGCGGAGGGACTAGAGAGAATTATTTTTTCCTATTATTCATTAATTCTTCAGAAAGGCATGAGATTTGGGCTCATTATGATAATGGGTTGTTTTTCCCAGTTTCATGGAAAGCGGCAAGTTAGTTTTCTTGTTCTCTGAGTATTCCATTTGCCAAATTCCTGTAGAGAAAGACATTTGAGGGAAAGTGGGACAATGAGGTATAGTATCTACCAATGTATCTAAGGAGTTTAGCTGTAGTAAATGTGGCGGAATACAGACTAAGTAGGAACTGATGCATTTATTCTCAACCTTCACATTTTTACAATTTCTGATTTCCTTAAAAAAGTCTTTGATCTTCTCTTAGCAAATATGGACCACTCCCTAAAAGAATATACTAAATTCCAATACAGAAATAGGAAGGGGGACAAAAATGTGTAGGGAAGGTTTGAATAAGCAATGGTAGAATGGGTTCAATAGGAACCCATCTATGACTTTATCCTGGAGAATATGTAGTCCTCATGAGGAAGTTTTCCAGTGGGATAGTGATAAAGGGGGGGAAAGGGTCTAAATATCTTTAAGGTAAGAACAAAATAGGCCAAACACATGTGTCTTTGGGGCACTATTAATCTGTTGAGGGAAATGCCATCATGACATAAGGGTTCCTCTTGCCATTCCAAAAAAGATATTAAAGATTCTGCTATTTATGATTTAAAAATTTTTATAATGTACCCACTATAAGCACTAAAATGATTTTCTGCACAATATAGTATAATGAGAATAATTATTTTGATTTTGCCACTTTCCTTATTTAAAAAGTAATACCAATAATTCCTTCTAATACTAATGTGTCACTTTGGTCTTAAGCCCATTCCAGAGCAAGCAAGACCATCACTTCCACTGTTCCAATGTTCAGATATTTTATGTAAAATGATATTGAGCTCCTTAAGTACAGGTTAGCAACAGGGTCCATGTAGAACAAATGATTGCCATTCTTGGAGACAAAAATAGCCAGATATGGCATACTTGATTTAATCTATATTTAAAGTTATTTTTTAAAAATCCAAATTCTTTTGTTAAGTCACATTAGTTCGTTTTTCGGCCTTTTGGCTAAGATCAAGTGTAATATCTGTTTTTATCAGTTTGAATTACATTAGAGTATATCTCTCTTTTTCCAAATTATGTACAATATTTACTAATTATGTTTTTTTTAAATGCACCTTAACTTCATAATGAGAAACAAGTATGCCGATGAAAAACTTAATAGGAGGTGGTGTTTTCTCTTCCTTTTTCTGTTGTGATTAGTTATTTTAAAAAATAATTTACTTCCATTTACTTCCATTTACTTTATTAAAGAAGGTTATTAGTTTGGCATATTGATGTCTAATAGTAATTTATCATTGATGTGGAAAATAAAAGTTTGACATATAGTATTTAAAATTACAAAATGAAAAATTGTATCTTGATGTTTATTAGATCATTAAGCAAAATATGATTCTGCCCTGCTTAGCTCATATGACTAAGTTATCCAGAACTTAGGAGAATCCCACTGGATTTTCAATAAAAAGAATCCTATTATATGAGTCATCCACTCCCAAAAAATTTAATTAATATTTCTACCTGAAAGTAAATGATTGTCAATGCTCTTCAGAGAAAATAAAATTGCCTATTGTTTGATCTCTTTATTATCCTGACATTGGAGTACATTCATATTTTATTAAAGTTTAACTAGGGCTACTCTAACAATATAATTCAGTCCACCTATTTCCTGATAAATATTAATAAGTAAAAGTAATAAAAACAGAATCTAAATATCCAAATTTTACCAAAGGGAAATATAGAACTTGTTAATTGGGTGTAATTTTAGCCAGTTCGTATTTTGATCTCTTACTTATGTAGTATTTTGCAGAGAATGATGCCCAGATTGGAGCATTTACAGGAAACCTCTATTTGAAAATTCTTCTTTAAATGTATGAGTTATAACAGTTCCATATAATGATATACATTTGACAGGTCTAATTGGTGAATTTTCACTACAGTTAGGTTGATTATAATTATGACCTTATCGGAAGCTAAAGATTTTTATATTCTTAATTTGATTCATTTGATTTTTATGGGCTTTCTATGCATTTGAACTACTTTAGTCAACATATTTTAAAATATTATATTTGCCTCTCATGTGTTTTTAAGAAAGTCATTGAATTGGTATCATCCAGAAAGGTTTTAGAAATCATAATTTCTTGCCTACATTTCAGGATTATTGCTTAAGGTAAACTTTTTGTTTATGAAATATCCAAATGTGTATTTAGCGCTACATTAATACATATCAAAATTATGAATATAACTTGAATTAATACTATAGTTCATGGTTAAAAACATGGAAATCAACAATATCACAAGTATTACCTTGAAACTACAATTATTTAATTACATACTCAGGCTACTAAGTGTTTTAAATTGATAAAGGATTGGTTTACTTGCAAATCATCAAGAAATTCTCTAGAAAATCCTGGCAGAATGGGGCACAGAAGACCTAGAATCCAACCACTGATTCACTCTGACTTTTGACACGATGACTAAACCCACATTTCCTTCTCTAAACATATACTAGATTGGCTGATGTTAAGGGTTGATGTGCAGCTTAGATTCTTTGTTATTTGTAAATCAAGTACCAGAAAAGCGAAAGTATTCAAGTACTACGCGTGACAGATCCTGTGCTGCTCCACTGCAGGGGACAAGTGGGAGGATGAGACCGCCTGGGAAAGAGGTTCCATTCACCACTGTGAATACACACTCATGTGCATAGAGTGAAAAGAGGGAAAACACTGTCAAAATGATTCAGTAGTACTTTTCCTGACTCCAGAATTAAACTACATTTACTTCATAGACTTATCTTTGGTCTGAGCAATTGTCAGCATGGTTTTGGGACAGCACTCCTAATTCTAAGAGTTATTGATCATTTTTTACACAATTCAGAACCTTGAAGGGTTTGTGTTACTCTGCAATTAAGAGAAAATATTATTTGTATTCTTTTGAATGTGAAACTAAGTATCAGATAGGAGGTGTTAGCAGTAGTGGTTGAATTAAAAAGTCCATGCACTGGTCACTCGTTCATTTACTCAACAAACAGTTATGAAACACAAACATTGGGAATAGGTGCTAGGGATACAAAGGTGGCAAAAACATGATCTTTGCTAAAAAAAAAATAAATCTGATGAGGTACATCTTCTACAAACACACAATACTTTCAAATTGCACTTTTAGAAAAGTAATAACATGACCTTTACATAGGTAAATATTTGGCTTTAGGAAAAAAGGTATCTATTAATTCTATATCAGAACTAAGGCACTTAACTAAAATGAAAGGGAACAATGTTCATTCTCCTATTTTTTAATATTATTTAAATAAGAGAAAATATAGGAATGCCTTTTATAATTAGAATTTCCAGAGACAAGGAATAAAAAGCAATTTTTTAAAACTTCTAAATGGTTCTCATTTTCAACCAAGTATGGCAATCTCTGGTTAATAGTCTCTAATTTTAACCTTGGATCAAACTATTTGGTGAATTGTTAATTTGAGCAAGCTATTGAAAACAAACAATTTATCTAGTGATTAATTAATTCATTCAACATTTAATGAAAGCACGTAGGCAATTCAGAGTCTGTTCCTTGTATTTGGTGTATTATCCATAGGGCCTAGAGTGCATTGTTCCTGCACCTAAATGTCTTACAAGCAGGTAAAGGAGACCAAAGTCCATCTGTCTGAAACCATTTGACCCATACCTTATCAAAGGTCAAAATGTATGATAAACCACAAAAAGAATTATGAACAGTCTAGGGCACATATTGTAGGTGAAGACAGGATGGAAGAAATTAGGAGTCCAGATTTGTTGGGACGATTCTATGAAAGAGAAGAAGTGTGATTGTTGCAAAAGAGTGACGAAGGCAATGGGTGTGGTGACACAGGTCTTCTTGAAGGCATCTAAAGGGTTAACAACCCAGCTACTTGGCAGTAGAAGTAACAGTTGATGTTACAGGGATCCTATGGAAACTTTTACATGTTTTGAACCAAGATTTCCTGTAATACATTGTCTAGTGATATCTCCCAATCACTGCCAAGGGCTGGCCTTCATTCTGTTATGAAGTCTTTCATTCATTTATTCACTCATCCATTCATTTTTTAACCAAATTTATTGAGTACCTGCAAATCACTCAGCACTGATGTAGGCTCTGAAACAGTGGTTCACCAATGCCAGCCTGAGCATGTGGAAGACTCTGAATATGGATCCTCATTTTTCCCTTGGGCCTTTCTTACCTCATTCTGTGTTTGTAGTCTGACCCTTATCCTTAAAAGGAATATTTTTTGTTTCTTATTGTGGGCTGTGAGTAGTTAGACTAGGTGTGACTAAGCTTCAGTTTTTCCGATTACCTGTGTTATGTTTTAACATCCTGCAAATGACAAGATCAGTGTTATCAGGTCCCTAATATGTAACAGCTTCATATGAATTAAACAGATTAAAACGAGAAGATATTTCAGTCATTTCTTAGTCAATTATATGTATATAAACACAAACACAGCTATACTTCTCTCAGAAAGAGTCCAACCCAAAGACAAAAGATAGGAAATTAGAAAAAGTCTAAAAACTTAGGGCATTTGTAATAAATCTTCTCACAATGATATTTCATCTTAGAACAAAATATATTCAAATTTTAATGACAAACATGATTATTTATCTAGTATTGTGATATACCTGATAAGTAGGAAAAAAAATCAACAACCTTTAAACAGCTTATAATATATATTCTTTGATGTAACTATTTTGGACAAATTAAAAAATAATCCCCAAACTAATTCTAAGAAGGCAGAAGATTTTATTCTATCATTGGTATTGTTGAATTACATGAGATAAAAGCATTTTAAATCTCATATATGTTATACATCAATATTTTCACTTCATCAGCACCACTATGCTAAGTAAATATTTTATATAAAGAAAATTATTATTATAAAATAAAGAAACCATCTTCCTAGGGAAAATCCATATAATCCTTAGCCCAAATATGAGTATAATATTTCCGGTCTGACTACAGCATCCATTTTATTCTAGTTTAACATAGTTCAGTGTGCATTTTATCATGTGCTTACCTCATCCCCTTTATAAAGTAGCTCTTATCAGCTCAACCATTTCCTAATGTTATGCACTAATGGTAATAACATTGTAACAGGTCCGAGAATGCTGTGGCCCAAACTACTCTGATTCCGTGTGGCACTCACACCTGGCCCTGCATCATTCCTGCAGCATTTTAAGACCAGGTTAAAGACTGGGATCCCTTCATTTATCCTGATCCCAAGAATGGCCTGATGTGGCTAAAGTTTATTGCATTTCAAGATTTAAGACAACTTTTATTATACTTTTCTTTTGGTGATATTTGATTTAATCTAAAGGAAAACAAAACAACAACCAAAGATTCATTTCTGCCTGTATTAACAGGACAGGTAAGAGTGCCAAAGTAACAAGTAGTTTCCAAATGCACAATGAAACACAGGAGTGCATTGGCCAAAGAGAATGCGAAATATCAGCTCTTGCTATATAGCTAACAATGTGCTGCTCTTTTTGGGATTAGAAAATTATAGAATAGATTTAATAACAACCAGTGGTATATGTTTTCATGTCAATGAAAAGTGGATAAATTTAGATTGTTGCTGTTTATGTGCATTTGATCAAATCTTTTCTGTATTTGACATGAAAATACACTTGTGCAGCTTTTGTTGGTTGGGTCACAATTTTAGAATAAAACAAACTATACCATTTGCAAACTAATTTATAAAAGCAAAATCACAGATGACCATATGACTCTGGCAGCTTACATAAGCTTTCTGCAGGATTTTACTTCAGAATGTCTATACGTGGGTTCAAACAAAAAGTTATTTCAGTTGTTAACACCATATTTTAAAGAAAAAAATATACTATGGTGCTGTGTCTAATCTTGTGACTCCACACCTTTACCAAAGCGGATTGGCATTATGTTTAAGTTATTCTTAAATTACAGATCAAGAAAATGCATACAGAAGACTAGGGGGCACGCCTAATGAATTTTTGTATTTAGATTAAAGAAAATAACTTAAAGGTTTTCTGTGGGATTGATTTTCAGAAGCTAAATGCAACTAGTTCATCTGAAGGCAGCACAGTTGACATAGGAGCTCCTGCTGAGGGAGAACAACCTGAGGTTGAACCTGAAGAATCTCTGGAACCTGAAGCCTGTTTTACAGAAGGTAAGCAAAGCAATGACATTTATGGTCATAGGTCTCCTCTTCTCTAGCCGTCTTTTCTATCTGTCTGTCTGTCTATCAGCTATCTATCTTTATAGTAATTATCTATACCTAACAACTGTTCATTTATTTGCTAATTTTTTACATTTTCTATAATCAAAACAAAGGCAATTTTTTAAAAGGCAAAGTTTAATCTACATAATTAAATATTCTTATTTTTAGAGATCCTGTTCAACTCTAAGAAATACTACTAACTGGCTTTTCTGTGGCCTTGTACAATATCTTACAGGAGAGAAAGCCGAATCATACATCTCTCTCTATAGGTTTAAAAAAATAAAAGAAAAAATATAAGGAAATGAAAGAAGTAATTTGCCATTTACTTTTTAGTCATTCTATAATGGGTACTGATTGAGAAATGTGCATTTAAGTCTATCTTTGGGTAACAGTTCCCTGTATCAATTAAGGTCAAATATTTTTTATTATTTCTGAACAAAGGCAATAAAAATGTCAAAATAGGGTGTGAGTCATATGATATGGGGCAACATGTCATGGGAGTAATCTCAAAAGTATTTTCTGAAAAAAGCTAAAATTACATTATTTGAGGTGTGGATCAATCATCTACCGTAATAATAATGCTGCATATCAAACCGCCTAAAACCCTGGGCTCTAAGCTACTTTTCCAGTCTTGACTCTTAATTCTGTGCAACTCACAGACTTTCCTTCCACTAAGTTTTGCTTATATCGTTGTTCTACATCCTTGTAGCTTCATGTTCTAGATATGATTCTTATATGCCCTTCAAGATCTAGCCCCAAATCCATCTCCTCCATAAAGCTCAGAAATTAAACTTTACCAAGGAACTCTCATAGTACTTTGTCTTGTGATAATTGTTGCTTTCTATAACTGCAGAATTTATAGACAAATCACCCCAACTTAAAATGCACATTTTTTGAAGGTAAGGCTATGTTTTACATGTTATAGTATAATTTGTCCAATACAATTCTTTGAATATAGCAGGTATTCAATAAACATTTGTTGAAGAGCCTCTGATCTAGTAGTTCACAAATTATACAAAGGTGTTTATTACATTGGTACTGATAATGGCCAGAATTAATGCAACCTAAATATCCAATAATAGCAGAATAGTTATATAAATTCTAGTAATCTTATTTAGAGAAATATTATGAGATAGTTCACAAATCTATTTACTTGTAATGAGATGAGAAATATTTATTATACCATTTAGTGAACTAATCAGAATTCACATATATATAATGTCCATATAGAGTGGAATTGCACTCATAAGATAAGGGCAGGATGGAAATGTCAACTTTTGGTAATTATATTTTTCTTTTGGTTTTTCCATTTTTTACGTAAGTTTTTATAATGTAATATCCATTATAGTAGTCCTATAAACATAAAAATAAATTTTTTTGAACAAATGATTAAAAAGCCATATAGATGATTTTGATTTCTATATGTGGAAGCCATCTTAAAAAATAAAGTTATTTACAATGTATTATCAGGTAATTACATAGATGAATCTCTCACCAACACAAATATTCATAATCAAAGGGTAATTTTTTTTTTTTCATTTACTCTCACGTATTTTAGACTGTGTACGGAAGTTCAAATGTTGTCAGATAAGCATAGAAGAAGGCAAAGGGAAACTCTGGTGGAATTTGAGAAAAACTTGCTATAAGATCGTGGAGCACAATTGGTTTGAAACTTTCATTGTCTTCATGATTCTGCTGAGCAGTGGGGCTCTGGTAGGTGATACATGGTCCGCTTCTTCACCTTTTAAATAAAATCCTTTCCCTTCAATTAACCTCATATTACCCATTTTTTAAGTAAGGTGTTTGTGAGAATGAGAGAAAGTATGTGTGATATGTTTAGCACAGTATGAGAGGTTCAATAAATAGCAACTTCTATCACTGTGTCTGGAGTAGTCCTCAGATGAAATCAAACTCAGATCATTATGGTTTCTTGTAATGTTTAAAAAAGAATCTTTCTGACTTTTAATCATCAGAGATAGTTCTTATTAAGAATGGCAATGTAGATATGATGTAGGATTATCAGCTAAATATCAAACTGCTTCACATAAGCTCCATGCTGCAGGGAACTCATCTGTCTGATTCACACTGATTTGCTACTGCCAACCACAGTGAATGGCAAATAGTCGGCTAACTTAATTGCTGACTCATAGCAAAGTAAAGGCATTACAAACTGAATTTACATCTAATTTCATTCAATGAATCATCAATTTGGTCAAAATATTTATTAATATAATGAAAATGCTGTGACACATTTTCTCAGTTGGTGACACAAATGTGGTTGCATTCCTCTTATTTTTTTCAATTAGTTAATAGAGTATTTGGTGAGTTGATTTCATTAGGACGATTATTGCATTGTAGCTGGAGTCCTCTAGGCCCACTTCTGATTTGACCAGGAATCCTGTGTCCTGTTGTGTACTCAATCCAAAGACGGTCAGCCTAACTTTTTAATGCCAAGTGGAAAGCGAACTATGAAGTCTCATCAGTAACTAGTGCCCTTGCTATATTAGCTCTTGGTTCTCAGCTATGCCCAGTCAGAGCTCACCAAAGGGCACAAACATGCTGGCACAGTGGCAGGCTTCTGGGGGGCTTCCAGCTTCAGCTATAAGCTGAGCCCAAAAGCCTTTATGTCTTTGTGTGGATCCCTGGTCACAAGCACGATCCCCTTGTTCTCTAAAAAAGAAAAATTTCCTTTTTCTTTGATCCAGGCCAGCAGATCTCCCTGATAATTTTTCCTATAAGAAGATTGAGTTGGATAGATGGGTCTTTTCATTCCAGAAGGTTCAGGGGTTTCTGCAAACGAGTTCCCTACCCCTTCCCAAGGGCTCTGCAAAATTATATAAGAAGGAACTTCCAGACATACACCCACACACATGCACAGAGAGAGCGAGAGGAGAGAGAGAGAGAGAGAGAGAGGAAGGAGAAAGTGAGAGATGGTAATCCTTTCCCTTTTCCCTAGGCTGAGGGGCATCCTTGCCTTATATCTGCATTACTGGGAGGGCACATTCCAGTGAGTCTGCACTGAGCAAGACAGAGCTACTCCCAGATGATTTTCCACCTCCTGCTCTAGAGAGAAGCAACTGGCAATCTCTCAAAAATTTCAAGTTCTTTTGGGGTACTTTGATACCAAAATTTAAAAATTATTTGAATTCATTGGTTGACCGAAATGCCCAGTCAATAGTTGTTTGTGTAACTATAAAGTAAAATGCAGCCATGAGAAACACTGAGCCTTCTAGTCTTAGGCACCTGATAAGAGGCTTGCATCATTTTCTTTTCTAAGAAGACATCAATTAGAGATTGTTCATGACAATAAAATTGAATAGAATTCTTTCACTTACAGGCCTTTGAAGATATATATATTGAGCAGCGAAAAACCATTAAGACCATGTTAGAATATGCTGACAAGGTTTTCACTTATATATTCATCCTGGAAATGCTGCTAAAGTGGGTTGCATATGGTTTTCAAATGTATTTTACCAATGCCTGGTGCTGGCTAGACTTCCTGATTGTTGATGTGAGTATTTTGCAGTTTACTGTTTCATTTGTTGGCATGTGATGATATGTACTAATCTAGCCATTGTGCTTGGCACGTAGTAGGCACTCAGTAAACACTGCATCAGACCAAATATAAGTGATGTTTCCTGTTCCCAGTGAGAGGATGTCCCAAAATAATTTTTGCCAATTTAAATAATATATACTTTCATAGATGAAACAGTCAAATGCCATCTTATTATACTTATTGATTTAGTTTCAAATTAATATTTGAAATTCCAGGTTGTACAAAATTATATATTAATTTAGAAATTTTGCTTTTTTCACTCCCATATTTCACAAAATAGCTGTATTTCAATTCTTCACAGGCATCTTTGAAATTAGTATCTTTGTCATTACTATAGCCAGTTGAGAAGTTTTGGTCATATAGATGGCTTATTAATTATAAATAAATTTGAAAGTCCAATAAGCAGGAGACATCATTGGATTTTTACAATGGTAGAAACAAATTGGCTATTGACCAATTATTTAAAGGTTTTATTAAACTACATTGGTATTAAAATAAAGTAAGAAAATGAGGATTTTAAAATAATTGAATATGAGACAAATCTGCTATTAAATGTAAGATATAAAGACTATATGCAGAATTACATTAAAAGTCTTCTGGCAATAAAATAAGACAATAAATAATATATAAAACTACATATGTTTAGACATTACAAATCATGGGAAAATGCACCAAAACTATAACCATTCCTTTATTTGTATAATGGATTTATGTGTGATACTATTTTTTCTCTATATTCTATATGTGGTTATGATAGGTTGGCAAATTTATAATAAAAATATCTGACATGTACTATATCTATGTAAGGATAAGGCATTAAGTAAACACTACTTGAATATAAAGAGATGCTTAAGAGACATCTAGCTGTCCTGCAGCTAGTGCTCATATTACCTAAAATACTCTGATATTTACCTTTGTAGATTTAAGAAAACTATTATGATAATATATTAAACTGATCAATACTTTGCTTTAAATCAAATGTGCTTATTGTTCACCTATTTTGTCATGAAACATACAAATATAAGTAAGCCATTTTTCTGGTCCTGCAGGAGCTTACAGTCAAATAGTGAGAACATATATATATACAATGACAAGTTGACACCTGTATTAGAATTGCCATTCCCTTCCCTTGAGGAAGGAGGAAAGGCTTCCTGAAGGAAGTGGAGTGGGAGCTGGAGTTTGAGGGATGAGAAAGTCAGCAGGCACAGATGAGGAAGCGACACCGATGTGTTAAAACATTGATGCATGACATGCAGGGCCGGTTCCAGAAACAAGTGGGCCTCTAGGGTAAGCACAGAGTGCCAGATGGTGAGGGGAAGTATTTGTAGCTGGACGATAAAGGTAAGAGAGGTAAGTTAAAGAACAGTTTGAAGAATCTGAGATGCCATCCAAAGAAATCTGGACTCATGATTTAGTAAAGAGGAAGCCGTTGAAGAATTACCGATAGAAAAGGGACAAGACCAGCTTGGTCTTTTAGGGAGAGAAGTTTGGCGGGGGTGTGAATGGTGGAATAGAAACGGGATTATTTAGAGACCAAGAGACCAATGAAGAAATTGCTGAAATGCTTCAGAAAAAAAAGCCTAAATGTATCTCCTTTTCACATTTAGCTACAATAGTCACATAAAATTGGATATTTTACCACCTCTTTTAATCAGCCAATCAATACTATCCCTTCGGAATATTTTTCATATGTCTAACTTTTATCTTTCGTCCTTTAACTAATGCCTGTCTCTTTTTGGTTCTGTCTTCAGAGAAGGTAAAGTACTACAGGTCCTCATATCTTATATGCAGAAAATCTTCACAATTCATGATAATTCAGTAACTGTTTTTTAATTATCTGTGAAGAAGGTCTTAAAAAGACTAAAAGTTTAGCTTTTATAAACTGTTTAAACCACATAAGATAAAATGTTATCTTTTTTTCTGTATTCAAGAGGTTTCACTTTCAAATTGCATGTGCAAAATTAGTTTGGATAAGTTCAGTTTCTTTGCAACAATTTTGTATGTGCTTCACTTATTTTTATTAAAAAATACATTTTTCAAGTGTCTATTAACACCATACTCTTAAAAAGCTATATTACACATTTATTTTTGTTTATCTGCTTTTGAAATTCAGGTGCACTTCAGAACAAAATATCTAGTCTTAGCTTTTTAATTTTAATGAACTTTCTATATATTTTCAAGAAAATTGGACTTGTATGTTCCATCTGTGACAGGTTTAGTTTTTCTTTTTCTTTTTAGCTGAGACTTTAGAATTTTTATCACCTACATTGTTCATCTGTATGAACAATTAAAGAAAACATTGTTCTTGCAATTCCTAATTAGTTATACTAAAATCTCAACTTTTTTTAATTCACTAATTTTAAGCCTGGATCTTTTTGAATGTGTTCCTGTTACTATTGTTCATATTCACCAGTGGTTTGCATAGTTTACTTGTGTCCCAAGTTTTAATTGCCCTTTCAGGTCTGCTAAACAATATGAGAAATGACACAGAAATAAAGTTTTACAGATCTGTAGATGAAGATCACATTTCTGTCTGTCTCTATCCTTTTTTTTTTTTTTGGCTTTGCTTTTAATTTTTTCAAGAATGTTTCCTGTCAAGAATCTTGAAAAGAGAACATGTATAGCTTTTTTGAAAAAATAAGCTTGTGGCAGTGGTTCTCAAAGTGTGGTTAAAGCACCAGCAACATTCGTCTCACCGGGAACTTGCAGAAATGCAAATTCTCAGGCCTCACCCAAAACCTACTAAATCATACTCTGCTGGCTATTAGTGTTTTTAACAAGCCCCCTGGATGATTTTGAAACTCACTAAAATTTGAGAACTACTGTTTTATTGCATAGAGCCAGGTTGAACTATGTAGACATTTTTGTCTGTAAATAAGACAATTGTGTTGCTTTTTCTGTACAGGTCTCATTGGTTAGCTTAACTGCAAATGCCTTGGGTTACTCAGAACTTGGTGCCATCAAATCCCTCAGAACACTAAGAGCTCTGAGGCCCCTGAGAGCCTTATCCCGGTTTGAAGGAATGAGGGTAAGACCAAATGTTTAGAATTTGTTGAAATTATAATTGAGAACATACTGACACTTTGTACCTGAAAAGTGACAAATTTATGGAGAATTTGTGTCTTCTATTAATATGTTCATACTGACATAACTGATCAATCAATAATAATATTTATCAGATGTCCATAATACTTGGCATGGTTATATCACAGAATATAATGTTTGAGTGACTGTTTCTAATTAACTAGATCTTCACTTGGTGGGAAATCTCTATCAGATTGTGTAGGCTGCTGATCTGAATCAAGATTAGTTCTGTTCACGCTATTTATAAATGCGCAGGAAACACTACTAGCTGTAATTTAAAACCACCAAATCGTTACTCATCATTTCTTCACCGCTCCATATGATGTACTTTGAGCCCTTTGAAGACTGAATCTGGCTTTTAGTATTCAAACACAGGCTGAGATGGCTAAAAAGTAGGTCAACTGTGGAAATCTAACACTCATTTAGAAAGGTGGTACAAAGGAACAGGGAGGAATTTGTACTGACATTTGTCATCCCCTGGGGCACAAAACCTGATACCACATGCCCTCATCACCTAGAAAAATATACTGTCCTGTCTCAGTGGTTTTAGCTGTTCAAAAGGAACTTTTAGAAAACAATGCTTTTTGTGATATTTGAAAATAGTTACTTAGACTCCATCTGAATGTTGCAAATACAACCAAAGGTTAATCAAAATGTATGTAGGTGTGGGTCTGTGTGTGTTTTTGTATGAATGGTTACATAGAAAGTAATTGTTAGCTGTTAAATTCTTTTCACTTTACCGATTTGAAATCAGTTTTTTTTAGCAGTAGGCTTAATTTATTGTTTACAAAGGGTATCAAACTTTCAGCACTAGAATAATTTTTATATTTTCTGTGTAGAATTTGGTTCCCAAATGTTCTAATTTACACTCAAATTTTGGACAGCAAATTGTATTGTTTGCATGATTTTTAAAAACAATTGAGATGTTCACATGATGAGCTTACTTCTATAGTCATATCACTATTTTTACTCTTAATTATTCTTTGCATTTATTATTAGATCCATTCTTTGAGGAAAACTTTCTACGTGTATACCCTTACCTCTTGAGAAAACATTCTACAATATAAAACTTATGTTATACTCTTCTGAATTATAATTTTAAAATTCTTAGTTGGAGCTACCAGACTCTAGTTTTTACCCAATATTCAACTTTGAAACAGACATATTTTCTATCAGTTGGCTGTTATTTTTTATGTTTAAAAATAAATAAAAGTAGGTAATTATTTGTTGTTGGATTGTTACTTATTTTTCCTTCTCATTCTGTGCCAGGTTGTTGTAAATGCTCTTTTAGGAGCCATTCCATCCATAATGAATGTACTTCTGGTTTGTCTGATCTTTTGGCTAATATTCAGTATCATGGGAGTGAATCTCTTTGCTGGCAAGTTTTACCATTGTATTAACTATACTACTGGAGAGATGTTTGATGTCAGCGTGGTCAACAACTATAGTGAATGTCAAGCCCTCATAGAGAGCAATCAAACTGCCAGGTGGAAAAATGTGAAAGTAAACTTTGATAATGTGGGACTTGGATATCTTTCTCTGCTTCAAGTAGTAAGTAACCACTTTATTATTCTCTGTGACGTATAATTTAAATGAGCCTAAAATTATTCTTCCTCACAATGAGATAGAATGACTATTATTAAAAAGACAAAAGATAAAACAAGTGCTGGTGAAGATGTGGAGAAAAGGGAACCCTTGCACATTGTTGGTAGGAATGTAAATTAGTACAGCCATTATGAAAAACAGCATAAAGTTTGCTCAAAAAATTAAAAATAGAACCACCATAAGATCCTGCAATCCCATTACTGGGTATATATATTCAAAGGAAATGAAATCAGGATCTCAAAGAGATACCTGCACTCCCATGTCCGTTGCAGCATTATGCCTAATAGCCAAGATATAAAAGCAATCTAAACATCCATCAGAGGATGAATGAATACAGAAAATGTGAGATACACACACACATACACACACAATGGAATAATATTCAGCCTTAAAAAAGAAGGAAATCCTGTCATTTTCAATAGCATGGATGAACCTGGAAGACATTATGTTAAGTAAAATAAGCCAGGCACAGAGAGACAAATACCACATAATCTCACTTATATGTGGAATCTTAAAAAGTCAAACTCACAGAAGAAGAGAGTGGACTGGTGGTCACAGGGGCTGGGGGTGGGAAATGGGAGATGTTGGTCAAATTATACAAAATTGAAATTAGATGGGAGGAATAAATTCTGGATATCTATTGTACAGCATGGTGACTATAGTTAATAGCAATGGATTGTGTACTTGAAAGTCACTAAGTAGGTAGATTTTGTTTTCTCATCACAAAAAAATGATAAGTATGTGAGGTAACATATATGTTAATTAGCTTGAGTTGGTCATTCCACAATGTATATATATTTTAAAACATTATTTTGTACAGCATAAATATATACAATTTTTATCTGTCAATGAAAAGGTAATAAATTTTTTAAAAGCAATTAAAACAAAAATGAATATACTTTTTAGGAACACTATATAGATGCAATAAGCTATATAAAAAGAATAAAATAAAATAAAATAAAATTCTTCCTCAGTGTTTGCCCATCCTTATGCCCATCTTCTTCATGATTGCTGAACTATCTTTTATGCACCATGTTGGAAACAGGATGGCTCTACAGAGTTTAAAGCCCCCCAGACTATGCATTAGGTAGCCCAGAATAAGTCCTTTGTTACTGGGATTTCTATCTAGGTTTCCATAGTTTTTCTCCATCTCTACTCTGAGCAAAGTAGAAATGCTGGTTCTGGGGAGGTTGGAAAGGTGTGTATGTGTTGTGGGGAGTGGTAGACTTCTACACTCTTTCTCAAGTACCAGACAGTCTCTAAACCCTTGTCAGGTCTCCGCACTCTCAAACTTTACCACCACCACAACCAGACCCCTCACCTTCAAACCCTCACCTAGACTCCCACCCTTTTCCTGTCTTTCTGCCTCAGATAGAAAGATTGCTCTCTTACAAATGAAAATCAAGACTATTATGTCTGCTATAAATTCTTAAGAATTCATTCAGCTCCTCAACTGACCACTGTACGTTGTATGCACTGGCTCCTGGAGGCGATGCATCTACACAATCCTTAATACTATAGGAGTAGTTGGGGGAGGGGCAGAGCCTATGGCATCAAGGAACTAAAAACACATATAAGACTTTTGTTTTCAGGATTACTATGTTCACACAACAGAAAATAAATGTTTAAAAGAGTAAATGCAATTGAATATATTTTTTTTCAGATAAGGAAACTGCTGCTTCTTATACAATAATTGCCTCAAAATAGTATGTTCAAGAATATTAAGGATATTTCAAGAATAAATGCTCATGTTTAGTGACTGGTGATAATACCATTTAGAAAACAATAAGTAGAAAAGAAAACATTAAGATCAAATAATGCAGCATACTTTTGAACTTGTCTCATGCTGGTACTATAGACATGAAATTCTTTCATCAATTTTCATGTAAATTCTTATAATCACATCAGAGTCAAAGATTGGTGATATTGCTTTTATGATAGCATATTATTAGAGTAGGTCATGATTTAATTATAGATGTTAGATATGCATACGAAGATGTTATAGGAGAATATAAAATTGAAGTATTTTCAATGCATATATCATAAAACATTGCCCAAAGAGTTTAAATTTTAACTTCAAACTATTTTACCTGTACTTGAATACAGGTCAAATTGAGTCTCGGTCAATTACTCTGATACTTATTTTCTAAAGTTATAATTTGGGGGAAAGATTTAATGATATGACTTTTTTTACAGGCCACATTTAAGGGATGGATGGATATCATGTATGCAGCTGTTGACTCGCGAAATGTAAGTCTATTTAGAGGGAAATTGTTTAATTTGATCAAGTGACAATTTACACAGTATTGTAATTTAGTGATATTGTCAATAAAATAAAACTATGGATCATTTTATAGAGCACACCTGTATTATGAAAACAAAATATTTAATCTTAAATTGTTTCTTTAAAAATTTGATTAGGATGTTTTTCTCTATTCATTGTGAATCTTTTAACATATTTTCTAGCATTTAGCATGACACCTGACATGAAAATTTATTGACTGTATTTGCAAAAGGAGACATTTTATTTTTAAGTCTGATCATCCTGGCCATTTTTGCATTAGAAGTTCTCACAGGCAATTTTCTTCATCTGTCATAGATTTCCTCCAGTTTTTTATCTTTTTTGTAATAGTAAGGATAAGACTAATAGTGGAAAAAATCAAGAAAAAAGTAAACAAAAAACTTAATAGTGTTTCTCTCTGGGAAGTGAGATTATTTGGAAGAAGGGAGGAATTTTCATAATCTACCTTATACACACCAGTATTTTTGAAATTTTTTCTACAATTTCCATTAATTTCTCACTATGTAATGAGAAAGGAAATCACATTTTGGAAACATGAGAATGATTTCTGGTATGCCATAGCATGGTAATGAAGCTCAACATGCTATTTCCCTAGCACTAGCAACTAGCTTTCTAAATGAAGAATTCCTGGGTTATTTTTTTTTTAACCTTATAAAAACAGAGAAAAAGAGAGAGAGAGAGAGAATGTGTGTACTAAAAGCCCTGCATTGTCTCTCTGTAAGTGCTATCGGAAATCCCAGTTATGAGCTT
Source organism: Daubentonia madagascariensis (assembly GCA_023783475.1). Classification (NCBI taxonomy): domain Eukaryota; kingdom Metazoa; phylum Chordata; class Mammalia; order Primates; family Daubentoniidae; genus Daubentonia; species Daubentonia madagascariensis. Next base: position 41,498,744 of record JAKFHU010002088.1, on the reverse strand, counting down.
TTTATGAATAATACTAATAATTTGTTATTTGTTATTACTCACTATGCTAAGGGTTTTCTTACATTATCTCATTTAATCCTAAATAACAACCTTATCATGTAGGTGATGCTCCGTTTTACCACTGAAGCAAAGAGGCTTAATGCATTAAGTGGTAGAACATGTTTTTTAACTCTGACTACAAACAACGCGCTCATAACCAGTAGTTTCCTACCTCTTTGATTAATTCCTTCAAAGCTTTCTCCACCTGCCTTCTCAACAGCTTATATGACATGCAATTTACTTTCAGTTTCTTCCTTAATAACTTGTCAGACTCTGTCTGCCATAAAACTCCTTGACATTAAAGCACATTGCAAAAGGTAAAATACAGTTGGGCAGTAAAATTATGAAAAGTTGCTGGCTCTTATTTTCATTAGTCATCAGAGAAATGCAAATTTAAACCAAAATGAGACATTACCTACACACCTGCCAGATTGGTAATACTAAAGTCTGACCAATGCCAAGTGTTACCAAGCATAAAGAGCAATAAGAACTCTCATAAAATGCTGGTAGGAAAAAAATAGATAAATATCCCTTTAAAAACATTTGGGCATTATTACATTATTTGGTAAAGTTCAAGATATTCTACAATGCTTCAATTCTACTTTTAGCAATATATACTATAGAAACTTGTGTACATGTATAGGATAATCATTGTACAAGAATAAACATAACTTTTTTCATTAATAAAAACTGGAAACAACTCAAAAATAGCAGGAATGAACAAATAATTGAATATTATATAGCGGTAGAAATGAATACTGCCATATATAACCACGTGGATGAATCTTAAAAATATAACATTGAGTTAAAAAAAATTAGATGCATACTATGATTTCATTTATATGAAGTTCAAAAGTCAACAAAACTAAGCTTACCATTCAAGAATGCATACTTAGGTGTTAACGCTAAAGAAAAAGCAAGGAAATAATTATCATAAAAGTCAGGATAAAGAATTTATGTTTGAGATGGTAGCAGGAATGGTAGAGTTTATGTTTGAGAAGGGATGGCAGGGATGGTAGAGTTTATGTTTGAGAAGGATACACTAAGGGTTTCTGAGATCCTGACAATGTCCTGGGTTGTGGATGTCACTTTATAAAAATATATTACATTTTACATTTCTGTGCTATATACTTTCCTGTATGTGTACTGTCTTTAATTTAAAAAGGATTAGAAATATAATTTTACATCATTGTCCACTAAACACATATATACATAAATAAAAGTATCATCAAAGAATGCATAATTTTATAATATTTCTGATATTTTCTATTTTACTTTATTTTATTAGAAAAAAATATCATATTGGTCATAACCTCCTAAATTTGATTTCACAATACAATGGGTCATAACCTGCATCCATTATCATCAGTGATTGGTTAACCGAGTGGGTTAGAACAATGTCCTGTGAGACCTGAACTGTAGATTACAGCCAAAGCTCAAACCAACTATCACACCTTTTACTAAATCAAAAGTGGGCTGGACAAGAGAGGATATCATTGTTACCGAAACAGTGCCTACTGAATAGGATGAATCAATAGACTAATTTTCAGAAAAGAAAGATCCTACCAATATACCTATATGCAGACATGATGATTCTAGCCTATCTAAAGAAATGTGTAATATATATCAAACCCTTATACTTAGCGATTACTACTGGCCAGGCACTTGTCTAAGCACTTTTCATATATTAATATATTGATTTTCACAACTACCCCATTAGGTTTAGGTTCTATTAGTTCCATTTTACAGGTGAGAAAACTGAGGCAAAGAAAGTAAATCTTAAAGGTTTTAACATTGAATAGTGTGACTCTAACATCTCTTCTGTTAGAAGAGGAAGTCCTTAATTCGCATGCCCTGTTGGGATCTTTGCTTACAAAGGAAAAATGCACTCATAATCCAGGTAGTTATTGTGTGACATTATTTTTAATTATTCAGACTTTTATATGAGTTATTTCATTTTCCCAAGTCAGTGATTAGTGTTGCAGGACTCTTCAGCAAGCATGCCAGATTTGAAGGTTCATAAAGTCTGCTTAATGTTTGGTTTCTTTTCATTTCCAGGATTGAAACATGCTTAGAGAGTTGAAAATGCACTGATGTGCTTTTTGTGAAACAAGTATTAGATCTAATGGTTATCATTCTTCATATTTTTTAGGTAGAATTACAACCCAAGTATGAAGACAATCTGTACATGTATCTTTATTTTGTTATCTTTATTATTTTTGGTTCATTCTTTACTTTGAATCTTTTCATTGGTGTCATCATAGATAACTTCAACCAACAGAAAAAGAAGATAAGTATATTAAAACTTTATCTTTACTCTAACATGTGAACTAAATATGTCACACTATTTCCTTTAGGCTCCAAAATGCAATCACCAAAAGAAAAGTATATCAAATTCAGAAATTATTTTGAGAGATTTAATAAGCTATAAGTTTTAAAGTAATTGATAATTCAGATAGTACGTTTTGATTTTTTTGACCAAGAAATATGGCTGACTAACATGGCATAATTTATATAGTGTATATATGCATCTCCATAAATACAGATATTAGCAACATTAGAATGAAATGTGGGAGTGAATTTTCACCCGATTACTAAGGTGGGTTTTATAGCCAGCAAAGAACGTGATTTTAACAAGTTTTGCTTTCATTTCTTTACTTTGGAGGTCAAGACATTTTTATGACAGAAGAACAGAAGAAATACTACAATGCAATGAAAAAACTGGGTTCAAAGAAACCACAAAAACCCATACCTCGACCTGCCGTAAGAATAGCATACTTTCATTGCCAGTTAAAGCCATGTTATCTATCACTTACACAGCCAAAATTGCTAGAAACTAGTATTTTGTGAATTTGCAACACAAAGTTTTTACCTTAATAGTGTGACTAGCTACCCTAATTAGCCCAAATACATGTATTTTATATATACATAATATGTATAAATTGTATAACATATAGCATATTTCACATATAAAAATGTAAAATATAAATAAAAATTTTCAGACTTAAGTGCCAGTACTATCACACAAATTGATGTCATTGAGGAGCTTCTAATAATGTAGAGAAGAAGATACATAGGTACATACCTTATGTGGAAATATCCAACGTTCTCAGCATGCAGTGGGGACTGATTGGAATAATTGGTATATCTTAGGCCCCATCTTATGTCCCACTCTGCAGATTGAATGGAATCATTAATGAAACAGGTCACAGGTTTTGGTTTTTTCTGGTTAAAAAAAATAGCCAAGCTTCATATTCTCCCCTACTGTCCTGCCCTTAAATGAGATGGTACCATGCTCTTTATAACTTTTTATGGCTCTTCCAATTGTGTATTTGCCACTGACTGCTGGTTTTGTTTGGCTGCTGCAGGGAATTGTTTTTCAGGAGAATTTCTGAGATTTTCCATCACTCCTGAAGGAATAGCTTAGATATTAAGTCTCTGAACTCCTCCCCCAAGGTATACATGGTGTAAGGCAATGCAGGGTTCCCCAGGAATCTTGACTCTATGAATCCATTGGTGACGATATTAAACTGGCCATGATCAAGTGTTCAGTTTTTAAGTCAGCCAGTAGCTCAGAGAAAGCAGATAGCTATATTGGATAAAACATAAGAAATGTACAATTCAAGTATAGTCTTTGGTAAATAATAGTTTGAATGGATGGAAAGAAAAGCATAGAACGTTTTCTATTTGAGAAAATGTGGACTCCAAAGCTGTGGAAATAAATATATCAGTGGAGAATAGTGATGTATTTGAATTAGTGAGCAGTAGACACAAGGTTTTCTGGATTAGATGAGTCAAGGATACCAAATGGGTCTGAAGAAATTGGTCTTAATTAAGCGATACAAATGTAATATAGTTCAGAGAACAGCGTAGGAATGTGAAGAAAAAGATATTTTAGAGTTTAACCCAGAGACTGGAATGGCAAGATGTGAGAGATAAGATAACTTTGGGCCATAGACAGGAAGATGAGACCAAAATCTGGGATCATGCCAGCAGGACTGGAACACCAGAGCTAAAAGAGCCAATAAGAAGACTCAATGAGTTGAGGCAGCTACGGAATATAGGAGAAGAGGGAAGCTATGTAGATAATGGAGAATCTAGAACAGTTGACGTTTTGTGAAATTACTCGTTCCACTAATATAAATCAAAGTCTTGCAAAGGCACTTGGAAGTACATGCTTAGGTCCTACGAGATGTCTAGACTGAGGTAAGGATGAGAGTTGTCAAAACGGAATTCCAGTGGAGCTCTGAAGCACCAATTCATTTTTGAAAAGTAAGTAGAGTAGAGACAAAAACAAAAGTCCTGAGCATGAAGCCTTGGGCACTTCAACAAGTTATAGGGAGAGGTAAATCCGTGAAGGAATGAGATTAATCAATCAGACAATATATATATATGTGTGTGTGTGTGTGTGTGTGTGTGAAATTGAGAAATTTTTGAAAAAAGAGGCCATTTAATTACATCAGATAGACACATAGATTTACCTGGGTAGGGGTAGGAATGGATGGGAAAAGATCAGTATATTTAGGTTGAATATTATCAGGGACAATTTGGCAAAATTAGGAGGTAATCTTGTAAAATCTATTCATTAATTAACAATATGTACCATGTACTATGCTAAGCATTTGGGATTAAGTATTGAACAATGTCGAGTCTAGTTAATGCAACAGATAGTAATCAAATAGTCACACCAACAAATGGAAGTATCCAAAAAGGAACCAGTCCCTTTGGCTGTGAGAGTTGATAAGGGGAAGCGTACTGATTAATCAGTGAAGTTCGGACAGGCTTTATTAAAGTAGTGCATTAGCTGAGGATCAGAGAAGAATGGGGAAGTATCAATAGCCAGAGTGAGGTGAGAAGAGCCCTGGGGAAGAGAAACGTGTCTGTGAAGTTGCTTAGGTAGGAGGGCTGGTGCGACTGGGGCATAGAGAGTGGGGCTTCATTTGGGACATGTTGAGAATGATGAGGTTAGGATGCACCAGCCTTTTCTGGCCTTGTGGGCCATGTTCAGGAGTTGTTTTTATTGGAAGAGCAGGGGGAAACCGTTGAAGGAGACCCGGTCAGTTTAGGTTTTGTGATGGTCACTCAAACAGTTTGACAGAGGCAGCATGCATGCGTGCATTGTAGACTTTTTTTGGAGCTATTCCAGAGATGATAGGTAGCCTGAACCAGAGTGATGTGGAGATGAATAAAAGTGGATGGATTTGTGAGCTATAACTGGAGTGAAATTTAGAAGTTTTTCTGTTAATTGAATATGGGAACTGAAGAAGGAACTAACAAGAATGACTGATGAGCTGCTTTGCACAACTAGATGAGTAATGGTGTCATGCAGGATATGAAGAAGGGACACAAGTGGTGAGAAAATTGGAGATTCTGGTTTGTAGAATTTGGCAACCAAAAGTAGAGCAAGGGAGGGAGAAAGAGGAGAGAGGGAGAGAAATGAGGAATATTTAGAAGAAGTAGTAAAATACAGAGATGTTCTTAAGATTGAGAGATTAGGTTTAAAGCAAAGCAAAGGAGTTCTAGAGAGGAAGAGATTGAAGACAGAGGGAATAAATATGGAATAAAGTTGCACAGGATGTGGAACAAGGATATAGTAGCCCAGGTTAGATTTAGAGAGAAAAAGAGACTGAGTCTTCTAATGAATTTGGAGTACTATATGAAAAGAATGTGGAAATCAAGATAATATAAAATGCAAAAGGACGTAAAGAAGTTTCTGTACACTGATTGACTTTGATGTTCTCAGAAAAGACGTTAGAATAGAGGGCAAGCAAATGGAATTTCTGAAGAGTTTGGAATTATCCTGGGAACAAATGAGGGACCAAAGATTGCTAATTGCTAATCTGAAGGACCAAGATAAAGTTAGAGAACATAAATCTTTGGTGAACAAAACCTTCAGCGTTATACAGCACATTCTACACCCTAGGGTTTAAATTGGAGACAGCAATCAGTGACTTGGGATTGGAGTTGTACATTGAGGTATCCTATTGAAAAACTACACGGGCAAGGAATCTAAGGAGATTTTTATTGGTCCTGCTGATATGAAAATTAAGACCAAATTTCTGCTTTTATGGTATTTTGAACTTACTACACTGTGCAGGCTATATCTGTGAGAAAAATGACACTACTGTGCACTGGAGGAGCCTCCAAAAAAGTGGAAGAGGGAGAAAAGTAAAATTAAATAAGAGCAAACCATTTGCCATACAATGTCATAATACAATAATGGGTAAAAGATCAAAGTTTTCTGAGAGCACAGAGTACTTAAAACTTAAAATTGAGTTAGAATTCACCGGATGGAGAAGGGATAAGGGAAATTTATTTTAAACAGAGGGGACAGGTAAACAAGGTAAAATGATGCAGTAGAATCTGCATATTTTACTAAGAGTGGCAGGTAGGAACTATCAGAGAGGAACATACCAGACTTGGAAAAGTAAACTACAATGAATAAGAACTAAGAAGGAAGGGTTTAAACTGAAATGAGATGCATTTATTAGCTTGAAGGAGGCCCTGGGAGGACAGATCCAGCTAAAGAAATAGAAGTACAGTCCAGCAGGCCAAATACGTATTCAGAGACAAGAGCAAAACAAAATAGAACAGGTAGTGTTTGATGTCCAAAAATTTCAATTGGAAGTAATGGAAGCCTCACACAAGGAGAGCGCAGACCACTAGTATGGAGAATCCAGACCAATAAAAGTTTCAGGATCTGGGAAAACAAGTCATTAAGTGTGTAGGTAGCAGAGTAGCAGTCACTCTAGTTGAAAAGGTAGAGAAAGACCAACAGAGGTAAGTCAAGACCCGAGCCCTAGATCATCTGAAATACTAAGCAGATACAGGCAAAATGGAACAAAATAGGAGCCAATGATCAGAACTTGTTTACAAGTTGAGGACTTAATTTCATAAACAAGACACAAGGCCAGTTAGTACTTGGAAGTAAGGTCCAAATTGACTAGGCCAAATGTTGAATATCTACATTGTGAACTATAACTTTTTAAACTGTAACTTCTTACAGAATTGTTACCCATATAATCTCCACACAACTTTCCTTTATTTTAACATCTTATATAACTATAGATCAGTTACCAAAACTAAAAAATTAACCTAGGTATAATACTATTAAATAAAATATAGAACTTAATCAGATTTCACCAGTTTTTCTGTTACTGTCCTTTTTTTTTGAACTATAAGTTTTAAAACATCTTCTCAGCTGGATATTAAGATGGAATTTAAGATAATGTAGCTTTAGTGAGAGAGTATAAATGCAAAAACCAGAAAAAAAAAACACAAGAGGAAAACCTGGAGAAGTATTTGTTTATTAGTTGTTTAAAGTTAAATTTAATACCCCCCAACACATGGGATAAAAAGATTTGCTATAGTGGCAAATATTTACTAACTGTCCATCATACCTTGACGATATTCTGGGCCCTGAGAATATAATAGGTGGTACTTAACATACAGTCAGTTAATAAAATCTGGTATCATGAATAGTATAAATAAAACAAATATATTTGAAAAGAGTTGGATATTACAGTATAGAAAATTTTCTTCCAAGTATAAAACAAACATGATGTGTTTTTTATAAAAGCTACATTTTTGTATTGCTTTGTTTAAAGTCAGATAAGTTAAATTAGATATTTTTTAAGTTTCTAAGGGAACTTTTACATATTATTTATTCCAGAACAAATTCCAAGGAATGGTCTTTGATTTTGTAACCAAACAAGTCTTTGATATCAGCATCATGATCCTCATCTGCCTCAACATGGTTACCATGATGGTGGAAACTGATGACCAGAGTCAAGAAATGACAAACATTCTGTACTGGATTAACGTGGTATTTATTGTCCTCTTTACTGGAGAATGTGTGCTGAAACTAATCTCTCTTCGTTATTACTATTTCACCATCGGATGGAATATTTTTGATTTTGTGGTGGTCATCCTTTCCATTGTAGGTAAGAAGAGGTGCTTTTACTCAATTAAGGAATTTAGTAGTAAAAATTTGAGTTTTAACATTTTAGAGGTGTTTTTCACTAATCTTTCTTATTTTCCCTGAACTTCCAAATAAAAATCTAATACTCCACTTTTTAGTTTGTCATTTCTATAATTGCCTGCTGTGCATAAAATGATGTGTTAAAAAATAATTTATATTTTTATAAACAATTCACACACACATACACACATATATCATTAGAAGTAGTCAAATAATCCACAAATATGATCTCTTTTATAATTGGAAGAGTGTGTATGTGCATTTATATGCATAATCATACATATATAAACTTCATGTTATCTTTGGTTTCAGATAGTTTTCTATGGTTTGTAATATTTCTTTTTGGAAATAGAAATTCTGTTTAAAAATCCAAAATCAATTCATTATAATCAATATATAGTAAATGTTTATGTACAGATAAAATGAAATGCTAAAAGTAAATATAAGAAGATTTGCGACAAGGTTCTGCCTATTTGAGGCAAGGGAATATATACACGGAGAGAAAAATAGGATATCACTCTTTATACTACTTTCTCTGGCAGAAGGGAATATTGTAACAATGTACCATTCCATTTGGTTTTCATATCAGTGCTATAAAATATTAATATGATCATTAAGAGATGAGACTTAGGGGTCATACAGATCTGACCTGGAGCTTCTCTATTTGCACTACCTACCTGTTCTAACCTAGGGCAAGTTACCTCAGGTCTCCAATCCCTGGTTTTTTGAGGAATATTTCTAAAAGGTGTTGTTAGGATTAAATCAGATTATATAAGTAAATGCATTTAGCACTGTGCCTAGCATGAAGAAAAGACTCAGTAAATGTTAAGTTTAACAACAAAATGTTTGTATTATCACCATTTAGTGATGCATGAAATCAAGACTGGCCAGGATTCAGTCTCCAGTATGTCTGTCTCCAAAGCCTGTATTTTCTTCTGTACATCATTCTGCCTCCTCCCAAATAAAAGAGGGTCGTAACCCTCTCAGTAGTATAAAAACTGTCATATTCCTGATCCAAAGTCACATGCCTTATCTTTTAGTTCTTATGCAAATACTAGGACTAGTATTTTGTAAATATAAATCCATTTCTGTGTTTGGCTGCTGTGTACCGTGACATCTTTAGACCTTCAGTGGTTGAGTCATTCTTCTGAAAGATGCTTTTCTTGAACAAGGAAAAATGACCATTAATATCTTCATTTAATATAAAGACGCTAATGTTATAACACCAAACACGCCAGTTTCACTTTTCTGAACAAATATTGCAGATTATTTGCATATAATTTTCGTGTTCACATTTTGTAAAACTAGGTAGCACTTATAATGTAAACTTTCATTTGTTGCTATTAAATATAACATTATTTTTGTTATTTATTGATTTTCCACAGGTATGTTTCTGGCTGAGCTGATAGAAAAATATTTTGTGTCCCCTACCCTGTTCCGTGTGATCCGTCTCGCCAGGATTGGTCGAATCCTACGTCTGATCAAAGGAGCAAAAGGGATCCGCACGCTGCTCTTTGCTTTGATGATGTCCCTTCCTGCGTTGTTTAACATCGGACTCCTGCTCTTCCTGGTCATGTTCATCTATGCCATCTTTGGAATGTCCAACTTTGCCTATGTTAAGAGGGAAGTTGGAATTGATGACATGTTCAACTTTGAGACCTTTGGCAACAGCATGATCTGCCTATTCCAAATTACCACCTCTGCTGGCTGGGATGGATTGCTAGCACCTATTCTTAATAGTGGACCTCCAGATTGTGACCCTGAAAAAGATCATCCTGGAAGCTCCGTTAAGGGAGACTGTGGGAATCCCTCTGTTGGGATTTTCTTTTTTGTCAGTTACATCATCATATCATTTCTGGTTGTGGTGAACATGTACATTGCAGTCATCCTGGAGAACTTCAGTGTTGCTACTGAAGAAAGTGCAGAGCCCCTGAGTGAGGATGACTTTGAGATGTTCTACGAGGTTTGGGAGAAGTTTGATCCAGATGCAACCCAATTTATAGAGTTCTCCAAGCTCTCAGATTTTGCAGATGCCCTGGATCCTCCTCTTCTCATAGCAAAACCAAACAAAGTCCAGCTCATTGCCATGGATCTGCCCATGGTCAGTGGCGACCGGATCCACTGCCTGGACATTTTGTTTGCTTTTACAAAGCGTGTTTTGGGTGAGAGTGGAGAGATGGATGCCCTTCGAATACAGATGGAAGAGCGATTCATGGCATCAAACCCCTCCAAAGTCTCCTATGAGCCCATTACAACCACTCTGAAACGCAAGCAAGAGGAGGTGTCTGCTGTCATTATCCAGAGGGCTTACAGACGCTACCTCTTAAAGGAAAAAGTTAAAAAGGTTTCAAGTATATATAAGAAAGACAAAGGCAAAGAGTGTGATGGGACACCTATCAAAGAAGATCCCCTCATTGATAAACTAAACGAGAATTCAACTCCAGAGAAAACCGATGTGACACCTTCTACCACTTCTCCACCTTCGTACGATAGCGTGACCAAACCGGAAAAAGAAAAATTTGAGAAAGACAAATCAGAAAAGGAAGACAAAGGGAAAGATATCAGGGAAAGTAAAAAGTAGAAAGAAACAAAGGATATTTCATTTCGTGACCAATTGTTTACAGCCTGTGATGGTGATGTATTTGTGTCAACAGGACTCCCATAGGAGGTCTATGCCAAACTGACTGTTTTTACAAATGTATACTTAAGGTCAGTGCCTATAACAAGACAGAGACCTCTGGTCAGCAAACCGGGACTCCATAAACTAGAGAAACAGTATTGACAGGAGGTTTCTATTTTCACAACCAGCTGACACTGCTGAAGAGCAGAGACGTAATGGCTACTCAGACTATAGGAACCAATTTAAAGGGGGAGGGAAGTTAAATTTCTATGTAAATTCAACATGTGACACTTGATAGTAATTGTCACCACTGTTTATGTTTTAACTGCCACACCTGCCATATTTTTACAAGATGTTTACTATTATATGTGACTATTTTTGTAAATGGGTTTATGTTTGGGGAGAGGGATTAAAGGGAGGGAATTCTACATTTCTCTATTGTATAACTGGATCTATTTTAAATGAAGGCATGCTGCAATTCTCATTCACACGTGAAAAAATATCACATCACAAAAGGAAAGAGTTTACTTCTTGTTTCAGGATGTTTTTAGATTTTTGAGGTGCTTAAATAGCTATTCATATTTTTAAGGTGTCTCATCCAGAAAAATTTTAATGTGCCTGTAAATGTCCCATACAATCACAAGCATTAAAGAGTTGTTTTATTTTTACATAACTCATTATATGTACATGTATATATGTATATATGTATATGTGTGTATATACATATATATGTATACACACATGCACAAACACAGATATACACATACCATTACATAGTCATTCAGAGTCCCAGCAGCATGACTATAACATTTTGATAAGTGTCCTTTGGCATAAAATAAAAATATCCTATCAGTCCTTTCTAAGAAACCTGGATTGACCAAAAAACATCCCCACCACCACTTTATAAAGTTGATTCTGCTTTTTCCTGCAGTATTGTTTAGCCATCTTCTGCTCTTGGTAAGGTTGACATAATATATGTCAATTTAAAAAATAAAAGTCTGCTTTGTAAATAGTAATTTTACCCAGTGGTGCATGTTTGAGCAAACAAAAATGATGATTTAAGCACAGTATTTATTGCATCAAATATGTACCACAGTAAGTATAGTTTGCAAGCTTTCAACAGGTAATATGATGTAATTGGTTCCATTATAGTTTGAAGCTGTCACTGCTGCATGTTTATCTTGCCTATGCTGCGGTATCTTATTCCTTCCACTGTTCAGAAGTCTAATATGGGAAGCCATATGTCAGTGGTAAAGTGAAACAAATTGTTCTACCAAGACCTCATTCTTCATGTCATTAAGCAATAGGTTGCAGCAAACAATGAAGAGCTTCTTGCTTTTTATTCTCCCAATCTTAATTGAACCACTCTATGGTGAAAAGCCCGACTGTACAAACATGTTGCAAGCTGCTTAAATCTGTTTAAAATATATGGTTAGAGTTTTCTAAGAAAATATAAATACTGTAAAAAGTTCATTTTATTTTATTTTTCAGCCTTTTGTACATAAAATGAGAAATTAAAAGTATCTTCAGATTGATGTCACAGTCACTATTGTTAGTTTCTCTTCCTAGCACTTTTAAATTAAAGCACTTCACAAAATAAGAAACAAGGACTAAGATGCAGTGTAGGTTTCGGTTTTTTTATTAGTACTGTAAACTTGCACACATTTCAATGTGAAACAAATGTCAGACTGAGTCCAATGTTTATTTGCTTTCAAATAGTAATGCCTTATCATCGAAAGAAGCTTAAGGAAAAATCAGTTTATATTCTTGGCATTGCTTGAATCAGATGTTTCCATCTAGTCTTTTTATTCAGTAACCATCAGTCTTTTGCAATGTTTGTTTACACAGATAGATCTTATTCTTACCCGTATGGCACTAGAACTGTACCAGATGTAATATGGGATCCAAGCTTTTTTCCCCCCCACAAAACCAGGTAGTGAAGTTATATTACCAGTTACAGCAAAATATTTTGTGTTTCACAAGCAACGATAAATGTAGATTCTTTATACTAAAGCTATTGACTTGTAGTGTGCTGGTGAAATGCATGCAGGAAAATGCTATTACCATAAAGAACGGTAAACCACATTACAATCAAGCCAAAAGAATAAAGGTTTTGCTTTTGTTTTTGTATTTAATTGTTCTGTCTTTGTTTCTATCTTTGAAATGCCATTTAAAGGTAAATTTCTATCATGTAAAAATAAGCTATCCGAAAAAATAAATGTAGAGAATACACATTAAATATAATAATTCATCTTTAAATTTTTTCATGGAATGGAAATTAATTTAGAAGAGTGTATTGGAAAACCACTTGGATATTGGCCAAAAACTTGGAGATGGTATCAGGTAGAGTAGTGGAAAGTTATAACAATTAATAAAAAATTGACTAACATTTTAAGCTGTGCATCCTTTCTCTTTCCTGTCTACCTACTGTTTCATTTTGTTTTTCACTTTTCTGTTTCAGTTCCTTCCCTATGTATCCTTGATCTACTTTTCTATATACTCTTCCACTCCCTCCCTGGGCTCTCAGTAATTTTCGTTCAGAATATTCTCCTTGTTTCTTTACTACTCACGAAATGTCTTGTTTATTACAGTCTGCAGACAATGACTCTGTGCACTTGGACACCTAATAATTTGCTGTCACTCTATCAAGTTCACATAGCATCTCGATTCATTTCTACAATTTCTTTGACAAAAATTCTAAGAAAGCTTAGAACTCAACTCTTCATAATATATAAACAAAATTCCCAAATAGCACATATTTGGTTTTCCCATTTAATTATGAGCAGTTCTGGAAATGTTTCTCAACTCTGATTGCATATTAGAATTACCTGAGAAGCATTAAAAAACAGATGCCAGTGATTGAACAAGACCAGACCAATTGAAGTCATATCTCTGGAGGTGAGACTTCAGTGTCTCGTTTTTTAAGGCTCACCATTGATGCTGATTCATACTAAGGGTTGAAAATCAATGAGTTAAAGTCTCTTTACCAAACAGGAAAAACAATTCTACAGAAAATTCTTCAGAGCTTCATTACATAACTCATCACGTACAGAATGAGGATCCTAATTGGATGGTTTTTGGAGGATTTATCTTATAGTGTGAGAAACTGACATTCATCCATTTATACTAGGGGTTCTCTTTTAGGACAGTAGCTAGTGGAAAGGGAATTCTATTAGAATAGTTTAGGGAGCCTTTTCAAATTACACATCCACATATACACACACTATGGCGCTCCAACAATTCCCAGTGTATACAAGGTGGGATGACTATGGGGTTAGTCTAGGAAACATTATAAATTCAAAAACAGCCCCATGGGTGAATCCTACATGCCCTATTGTGTGAGAACCATTAATCTGCACCATAGGGAGGCAGCTCACGATAGCCAGCCATAAAACATACATTCAATTTGTCATTATCAACTCACAAATCTAAACAGGAAAAATCCCATTCTCAACTTCTCCATTTTGGGGGCACCTCTGACAATCACTTGTTTTCCTGAGCTCTGTATAATATAGACCAAGGTACAATGAGAAGGGCTGAGTGAAGAGACATGAGCAGAAGAGAAGGAAGAGGAGAGGGGAGGAGAGGGAACAGAATAAGGTAGGGGAAGGAAGGGATATTTAAGAAATGGGAGGGGACACATAAATTGTCTTCTGAAGAAGGTCTGTGGTTAATACGTGCAGCCATGGCCAGGGTAAGGGAAAGGAAAAGGCTGTGAGGGAAAGAAGTTTTTCTTAGTCGTCAATGTGTAAGATCTGCAACGTAAATATGTTACTCTCATTTTTTTTTAAAGAAAAAAATACCTACGAAAAAGGTGAAGAGGACATTGTGCAAGTAAATGTTAAAATGATTCCATGGATCCATGGATAGTGGGGTTTTTTTAATCTGAACTAAATAAATATTTGAGTGTCTACTATACATCAGCTTTATGATAGGACCTGGGAGATCAAAGATGAATATAACTATCCAAAGGAAGGTTGTAGCCAGAGATGAAGAACCTTGAAAATCATGCTATAGTCTGGGAATGATTCTGTTGCCAAAGAGGAGTGATTGATTACTCTTGAGCAGTAGAATGAACAGGGAAATCAGACACATCTGTACCTATTTAATCTGGTAGTACTGTGGCTATACTGTCCATTTTTTGCTAATATTTTACAGATATCTTATATGTCCATTTCTTTATTTTAAAGATTTCTTTGATCTTTTCTTTTAGAATAGTATACACATTTTAAAAGATTATAACTAGATTTAAAAAACAGTCCAATCTGACATTTTCTATTAATAGCTTATCTTAATCTAACATTTATTATATTTGCAGATATATTTGATTTTATTTCTATCACCTTATTTTGTGCTTTCTACTTTTCGAGTTTTTTCCTGATTTCTTCTTTCCCTTCTTGTGCTCTTTTGCATTAATTGAGTTCTCTTTATTTTTCTTTCCTCCATTTCTTGTTGGGAAGATACACATCATACCCCTTCCTCTGTCCTTCCCTCCCTACCTCCCTTCCTTCCTCCTTTTCCTTCATTTTTTTCATAAGTGATTACTCTTAAATCTTAACATGCTTAATTAAGGTGAACTATAATCATTATTTGTACCCTTATCTGGAAAAATGAAGTTTCTTAGACCACTACATATCATTGCTCACCTCTTACGTGCTATTTTTGTCTACTATTTTAATTCAACCTTGATTGAGACCCCCAAAATTAAACAGTATTATCATTGTGGACTTGCAGACAGTGCCTATTTAGACTTACGTGTGAATTAATTTCTTTCCTCAAATTTGCTGCTTCTGCCAACTTCTTCATTTTGTGTTCTATTTCTTTTTTGAAATATATTCCTTACGGGTGCTATTTGAAAGATCTGTTAGTAAAAGACTGACTCCATTTTTCTTTTTCTAAAAATGCCTTTATTTTAGCCACATTTTGAACTGATTAGCTTAGATTGTAATTATTTTGGTGTTTTTCAATTTTATGAGTCTACTTATGAAATTATTTTTATAAATCTGACTCAGAATTTATGCTAATGTAATTTGAGGATTCCTACATTTATTAATATCTTTAATTCAGAAAATTCCAGGAAAATTATCAGCTTTTGACACTATAAATATTTTCTCATTCCATATTTTTAAAATATTCTTCATCTGGAGCTCCTTAGGGTTATACGTCAAACTTCTAAATCTTTTCTCCATGTCTCTTAACATGGCTTCCTTATTTTTTTAGCACTTTTCCTAGGTTATTTGTCTGGTTTTGGTATCAGGATAATACTGGCTTCATAAAACAAGTTGGGAAGTGTTTATACCTGAGAGAGTGTAAGAGTGTAAGATTATTTCTCCCTAAAATATTGATATAATTCACCAGTAAAACCATCTAAAGGTTGTGTCATCTTTGTGGGAAAGGTTTTAATTAAAGATACCAATTTCTTAAACAGGTATAGGACCACGAAGATTTTTTAATTTTTTTAGATTTGATAAGTTGCATTTTTCCAAGAATTTATTCAGCTAATATATTATTATTGAATTGTCTGCATAAATTGCTCATGTTATTCCCTTATTGTACTTTTAAAATCTGTGCCATCATATCTTTTCATTCATTTCTGGTACTGAAAATTTGTACTTTGTCTTTTTTCTTGATTAGCCTATTTAGAGGTTCTACAATGTTATTAACGTATTAAAAAATTCAACCTTTGGTTTGTTGATTTTCTCTATAGTTTTTCAGCCTTCTATTTTATTAATTTTTGCTCTTTCTTTCCCTACTACTATGATTTTCATTTTCTTTCCTTAGGGCTGAACATTCTTTATAACGTTGAAGAGGTGTGGTAATAATGGTTAGCTTTGTTTTGCTTCTAATTTGAGAGTGGGAAAGGTTTTAATAATTCATTATTAAGTATGCCGTTTGGTAGATTTTTAAAAATAAATACCCATTATCATCTTAAAGAGGATCCCTTCAGTTCCTAATTTTCTAAGAGTTTTTAAAAATCGTAAATAAATACTGAATTGTATTAATTTTTTTTGCATCTTATTTAGATAATTATATACCATTTTTCTTCTGTACTCTGATATTTTGGTAAATTCCATTGATTGATTTTAGGATATTATTCTTAATTATATTCCTAGAATTGAATCCAATTCGGTCATTTTTATTATCAATTTCATGTATTGTTTTACTTAGTTTTCTAATATTTTATTTCATATTCTTACATCTGTTTGTGAAAGAATTTGGCTCACAATTTTTCTTTCTTTTAATGTGCTTGTTAGGTTTTAAAATCAAGGTTATGCTAACCTCTTAAGTTGGGAAAAGTTTTTTTGGTGGTTGTTCTCTGGTAGAGATGAAGTAAGATTCATGTTAATTTTTTCTTAATTATTTGGATAATTAGTTAATCACTTGAGTTTGAACTGTTTTGTGTATAAGCTTTTAATTATGTATTTATTTTATTTGATAAATAGAAGACAATTCAGATTTGCTGTTTCTTCTTCTTTCAGTTTCTGTAACTTGATAAAATTTCAAGTAGACATATGTAAAATTGTTTATAACTATATTATTTTTTAAAATGGTAGGCCCTGTAGTAATTACCCCCCTTTTTTTTTAGATTGTGATAGAACTTTCATTTTCTTTTTTTTTTTTTTTGTTTATTTTTAATTACCCCTTTTTGATTCCTGGTATTCGTATTTTGTGACTTCCTTTTTTTTTACTTATTTAGTCTTTCAAAGAACCTACTTTTGGCTCTTTAAACCTTCCCTACTTTAAGTTCTTTTCTTTTATTTGCTTTGCTTTTTTTTGGAGACAGGGTCTCACTATGTCATGCAGGCTAGAGTGCAGTGGCACCATCACAGCTCACAGCAACCTCAGACTCCTGGGCTCGAGCCATCCCACTGCTTCAGCTTCCCGAGTAGTGGGACTATAGGTGCGTGCCACCATGCCCAGCTAGTTTTTCTATTTTTCATACAGACAGGGACTTGTTCTTGCTCTTGCTCAGGCTGGTCTAGAACTCCTGGCCTCAAGCAATCCTCCTGCCTTGGCCTCCTAAAATGCTAGGGTTTCAGGTGTGAGCCACTATGCCTGGTCCTGTAGGTTCTTTTCTATTTCACTATTATTATTTTTTGTTCTTATTTATAATTTCCTTCCTTCTATTTCTTTGGCTTTAATTTATCATTATTTTCTAAGCTCTTGAAATGGCTATTTCATTCATTGATTTTGAGCCTTTATTCATTTTTAAAATAAGAGCCCTTAAGACTATAATTTTTTCTCTGAGCATGGCTTTTTAATAGCATCCCACAAAATTTTATTTTGTTAATATTCAGTTTAAAGTATTTTCTAATTTCTATTATGATTTTTTCTTATCTTATTAGAAATTTAGAACAGTACGGCTTAATTCCCAAATACCTGAAGGATTTTCTAAATATACTTGTTTTGATTTCTAATTTAATTTTCCTGCATTTAAATAATATATTCTGCATAATTTTAATTGTTTAATTTCTGGGGGTAAATGCTTTGCAGCTTAACACCTGTCAAATGTGGCATATGTTTCATGTGTAGTTGAAAATAAAGTGCATTATTCAGTTGTTAGGTATGATGTTCTATACGTGCTGCTCATGTCATTCAAAATGTATCTTCATTGAGTTCTTTTGGATGATTTTCTATCCCTTACAAATGAGTATGTAAAAATCTCCTGATATGGTTAGGGGTTTCTTTTATTTCTCCTTTTAGTTCTGCTAACTTATGTTATATATTTTGATTTTTAGTTGGTTATTTGATATTTACTAGGTGTCTAAAATTTATAATTGCTCTATTTTTCTAGGAGATTGAACCTATGGTCATTATGGGATTGTCTTCTTAATTTTTAGTAATGATTGCCTTAAGTTCATTTTGTCTGATTATTGTTATCCCTACAATGGCTTTGGCTTGGATGTTGGTTGCATGGTATATCTTCATTCATTGTTTTACTTTAAATGTTGCTGTAACCTCATATTCAATACTGAATATTGGTGAGTTTTGTTTTATAACCAGTCTGTCAATGTTACACACACACACACACACCCCACATTTGGATTTAAATTTATGACTTCTTTGGGTTATTTGTATATCTAAAATTACATTAGACCCCAGAATAATTCAATTTTATACATTTTGTTACTATATTATTTGTAGTTACTCCAGCAATTGCCACATGCTTATACACAGTTTAAACTCTGGAAGGCATTATTATTACTTTTATATAGTCAGCACTCACTTAGATTTCCCAAAATATTAAGCTTTTTATTCCTTCCTGCATTTCCTACTTGCCTATGAATTATTTCCCTTCTGCCTAGAAAAAAAAACTCTCTTTAATATTTCCTTTTATTATGGGTCTGCTCTTATTGAATCTCTCAAGTTTAATTTGCCCAAAAATGTCTGTCTTTTATTTTCAATATTGAAGGACATTTTCACTAGACATAGAATTGCAAGATAATATTTTTTCTATTTTAGCATTTGAGGGTAACATTCATTGTCTTCTCTCAAAACTGTAATTTTAAAAAAGCACCTAAAACCATGACTCTCACTCATATAAAAAATAGGCAAATGTCAAAGATTTCATTTAGCTCATTAAGTAATAAGAAAATCCGTAAGAACCAAACAACAGGATTAAACGAGAATTTGATTTACAGAGATCCTTGATCTCTATCTAACATTTATTTGCTTTGCCATGAACAGGAATCACTTGCTAGCTACACGTGGCTTTCACAGAAACAAAGGCTCTGTAGTCTCTTGATTGGAATTCCTTTTCTGGATGTTGCTTCCAGATGTCTTGTCCACTGATCTTTCTGGTACTTTCATATCCTGCTTTCTACTCATCTCCATTCCAGAACTCCAAAAAAATTCCAGATCCTCTTTTGTGCTAGGAGCAGACCACGTGGCATTGTAACAACTGCCTCAGCCTCTTCTCATACCTACATGACAGCACCAAGGTGCTAAATGTGGGTCATCCCTCAGCACCTTGCAATTTTCTTTGTCTATGTTCTGTAAAGGGCAGACAGAACATGACCTCTGCTTGTGAATGTATCTATCTTTGAATGTCTACCTCCACTAGCACTTCCAATTCTAGTTTTAAGTGTGATGAAGGGAGACGGGGTCACTCATATCTGATCTTTTTCTGTTAATTTTTTCTCTTAATTTCTAGTGACCAGCAAAAGGAAGCACTTTTGCTTTCCAGAATAGGCAGGAACTTTCTATTCTGGGGTCTACACATTGTTCAACTCTCTGAATTTTTGGTATTAATGTGCAAAAATCCAACATTACTATGGATTTATAAATATCAAATTTAAAGGTGAGTGATGTTTTTCCATTGTTGATGTAGTTGTTTTCTGAATTCCTGTTGTTTGAAATAAAAAGCCTCATGGTTGTCATGATGGAAAGGATTTAAGAAAAGGAGAGAAACTTAATAAAAAAGTAAAATGCAATATGGGACAACTCAAACACTATCTTGATATACATAAATTTATGCACACATTTTAATTAGATAATCTTATAGTATATTATTGGAGACAATCTTTGGGGTATTGAGAGGGATTATCACCCCATACCCAATTCTAGAAAGGCTTTATATAAAGGATTAACATTATTAATAGAAACTATGATTGGGTTTTAAAATTATCACCATTCTTTTTCCATACTAACAAACATCTCTTGACAAACATGCTAATGTTTTAGAAAACCTTATGCAGATGTACCTTTGTTAGCCATTTTTGGCTACTCCTCCAAAAGTTATTCACAGAATTACCATATGACCCAGCAATTCCACTCCTAGGTAGACACCCAAGAGAAATGGAAGCATATATCCACATAGAAATTTGTACACAAGTGTTTATAACAACATTACTCATAATAGAAAAAAAGGTAGAAACAGCCCAGATGTCCATCAGTGGATGAATACACAAACAAATTGTGGTATATACATACAACGGTTTATTATTCATCTGTAAAAAGGAATAAAATTCTGACCCAGGCTACAACTTGGGTGAACCTCAAAAACATTATGATAGGTGAAAAAAACCCACAAAAGGTCACTGCATTATATTATTTCTTTTATATTATATAGCCAGAATAAGCAAATCAATAGAGACAAAAAGTAGATTTAATTTACCAAGGATGGAGAGAGGGTAGAATAGGAAGTGACTACTTAATGGTTATGGCATGTTTTCATGGGGTAATGAAAAAGTTTTGAAACTAGAGAGTGCTTTTGGTAGCACAACATGTGAATAGAATACATACCATTAAACTGTACACTTTAAAACACCTATGTTATGTGAGTTTCACCCCAAAGAAAAGTTGTGGGGGGTGGGGAGTTTAGTTAACATTATTGCAACCCTATCCACCAGGGGGTGCTGCTTCCATTAAGAAACGTGACTAGTATTTTTGGGCGGGGTGGAGAGGGGCTGACAAAAGGGCAGTTAGGCTTGCAAATACATTTTCTGTTTATTTTGCATCTATTTTAAGTGTAAAACAATGGAAGCAAATATACCTTTGGGAAACATTACTTGAAAAACAATGTTTTACATTTGAAAGTAACTCTTCAAGAAGAAACAGTTTGTGAAGCATCTGTATTTAGAAAAGTTTTCTTTCATGTGCATAGATCTTATAGTTCAAAAATTAAACTAACATGATCAAATTATGAAACTAAAGAAATGGTTAATGAAAAGCACGTCAGATGCTAACATAACACTGAATGAGCAAAGTATCTGGGAACTCATATCTATAAGGAGTTTCAAGTAATTTTTTGTTATCACTATAAATACTTGAGAGTTTTGAAAGTATTTATCCATATTTTTATGAGCAAAGTAAAATTTGGTTGCGCAACTCAGCTCATGTATTAAATTTTTTCTCTGATTCACAAAGTAATTCATCATTTAGTAAAGCTCTGTTGAAATTGTATCAGGAGTAAAATAATTAGACCATCACAGCCCTGAGTTACTGTGGTCAGAGGTTTTAAGAGAGTAACACAGGAAATATCATGCATCCACATGTGTGGAATATTTATTTTCAGCTCCAAATCTACATAATAAGTTACTCTTCCTACAAAGGGAACGTCCTGCCACTGTCAGCAACAAAATCCTAAATGTAGCAGAGAAAAATTAGCCAAAGGAAACATAGCCTTCAAGGTAAAATCTGATCCAAAGCAATCTGATTAAAGCCATATAATTATAGCATTGTAAAGTCATTCCTGGGTTATTTATAAAGTCAGCAGTCAGCATTTTCCAAGGCATACTAATAGGAAGCAAAGCCTTCCTCTGGAACACTATAAAGACCACACTTAGGGTAAAGCCAGAATGATATCACTACTAAGTCCTCCATAAAATAAGAAGTAGGCATTTCAGCATAAGTAATTTGGAACAAGAATCAATGTGGGGCCTGGCAAAAGAGTCCAAAAATCCAGAAACATAAGCTTAATCCTGGACTTTTACTTAGGAAGATGTGGATATATACCAGAACCTTCTCTGTAGTCAGTACAATAAACCATGTCCTGAATAAGATTTTCCTAAGGTTCTTCAGTTTAGTCATTTTAAAAACAAACAAATGAATATCCTTTTGTCATCTCCATGAAATAATCTTCAGATAGTTTTATTATAGCATTCTGGTTTTCAATTACTGAGTAACAAATAACCACAAATGTAGTGATTCGAACAACATGTATAGTATTTATTATCCCACAGTTTCTGTGGGTCAAGAGGCTGGGCACAGCTCACCTGGGTCCTCTGCTCAGTCTCACAAGGCTGTAATCATGGTGTTGGCCAGGGCAGGGGCTCATCTTCAAGACCAGCAGGAGGGAATCTTTGCTCTTTCAAGTCTCTGAGCTCAGGGAAGACCTAAACCCTCTTTCAAAAGGCTTTACTTGATTAGATCAGACTACCCAGGATAATCTCCTTTTGATTAACTCAAAATCAAACTGATTAGGGGCCTTAATTACCTTTGCAAAATCCCTTCACTTGTGTCCTATACTATTGGTTAGACGCAAGTGGCAGTTTCTGCCCACATTCAAGTGGAGGGGATTACACCAGGGCGGTGTGACTTATGGGGGGGGGGGCTAGCATTCTAAGGTGAGTCTGTCACATATAGAGATAACTGGACTAGATGAACTCTGAATGTCCTAATCAAGATAGGTATAAAAGACAAGCCAGGAAGACAGTATCTTTCTCTGTACCCCTCTTATCATTACATAGTAACAAGGCTTATTTATTATGTCTGGGTGGCTACAAATGCCACACAAGCAACAACTATAACCAGTCATCACACTTTAAGCCTTCACACTAGCATGTTCATTTATTTGCACTACAAATAAACTTATATTTCTCCACCAGACAATGCCCTAAGCATTGACAATTGTACCTGAAAATTTATTAGAGGCATTCAGCCAAAATTTTAAAAATTGAAATTAAATTTCTACCAGGACCCTGGTAGGAAAATCAAGTAGAATTTATCTAGTCATAGTTTTGCTTTGGCTTTTTAATTCAGGGTGTGGAGAATCTCTAGGGATTTTTTTTTTCAGTTTATCCTATTTAAAAAAAAAACTGCACAGGATGAATTCATTCCCACATCATTTAACTTTCACATAACTGTTTCCTTAAGAAGGAATGAAATGAGCCAACAACCAGATGTTGGTTACGGTATTAGTAAATAGAAGTGGCTACTCCATACAACCCCAAACCTGAGAAATCAGAACCTTGGAGAGAAAAAAAAAAAACAAAAAAGAGATTCCTTAAATTTAAGCCACAAAGTAACACAGAAAAGTAACAAGTAAAAGAATGTTCTCAATAACAATGTTAAGTTTGAAGAGTCTTACATGAGGCAGTAAAGATCTTGGAGAGACAGACATTAAAGAAAATTTGCAAAGGTAACATTGTTGCAGGTCTGTTTTAAATCCTGCCTGCGTGGTCTTGCATAATTTGTTAGTCTTGGGAATGATGTACGCCATTTAGAATAATTATCTGAAACTGAAATCCAACTCTTACTTGAGGACCATTTGTAAGTCCTGATTTAATTAGTTACTAGAAACAATGAAGTATTGAGTCAATCAATCAGTAAGTGTTTGCTTAAGGCCTGTAACATGTCCAGTGTAGTGCTAGACTTCCTGGCAGACTTCAGTTGGATAGCAATTAAATTTTTTTTTAGGTTGGTTACTAGTTTTTAATCTATTTTCTTCATTAGCTTATGTAATTTGTTTTTCTTTTTTATTTTAGAATATTATGGGGGTACAAATATTTTGGTTACATGGATTGCTTTTGTACTGCTTGAGTCAAAGTTGTGAGTGTGCCCATCACCCAGGTAGTGTACAGTGTACCCATCCCCTCCTCCCCATCCCACCTACTTGATTTCAGTTGAGTTTTACTTCCACCTGTGCACGTGAGTGCTGATCCATTAGTGCCAATTTAATAGTGAGTCCATGTAGTATTTGTTTTTCCATTTGTGATACTACACTTAGAAGAGTGGTCTCCAGTTCCATACAGATTGTTGCAAAAGGTATTAATTCATTTTTTATGGCTGAGTAGTACTCCATGGTATACATATACCACATTTTATTAATTCGCTCATGAATTGATGGGCACTTGGGTTGATTCCACATCTTTGCAAGTGTGAATTGTGCTGCAATAAACATTCTAGTGCAAGTGTCTTTTTGATACAATGACTTTTTTTCCTTTGGGTAAATACTGGATTACACGGTAGGTCTACTTTTAGTTCTTTGAGGAATCTCCGTACTATCTTCCCTGGAGTTTGTACTAGTTTGCAGTCCCACCAACAGTGTATAAGTGTCCTTTTCTTTCTGTATCCATGCCAGCATCTCTTGTTTCGGGACTTTTTGATAAAAGCCATTCTCACTGGGGTTAAGTGATATCTCATTGTGGTTTCGATTTGTATTTCCCTGATGAATAGTGACATTGAGCATTTTTTAACATGTTTGTTTGTCATTAGTCTATCTTCTTTTGAAAAGCTTCTGTTCATGTCTTTTGCCCACTTTTTAATGGGGTTGTTTGATTTTTTTCTTGCTGATTTGCTTGAGTTATTTGTAGATTCTGGTTATTAGCCCTTTATCAGATGTATAGCATGCAAATATTTTCTCCCATTCTGTAGGTTGTCTATTTGCTCTGTTGATTGTTTCCTTGGCTGTGCAGAAGCTTTTTAATTTAATCAAGTCCCATTTATTTATTTTTGTTGTTGCTGTGATTGCCCTTGGGGTCTTCTTCATAAATTCTTTGCCTAGGCCAACATCTAGAAGAGTTTTTCCAATGTTTTCTTCTAGAATTCTTATGGTTTCATGTCTTAGATTTAAGTCTTTTATCCATCTTGAATTAATTTTTGCGAGTGGTGAAAGATATGGATCCTGTTTCAATCTTCTACATGTGGCTATCCAATTTTCCCAGCATCATTTATTGAATAGAGGTTCTTTTCCCAGTGTATATTGCTGTCTACTTTATCAAAGATCAGATGGGAATATGTGGATGGTTTTATATCTGGGTTCTCTGTTCTGTTCCATTGGTCTATGTCTCTATTTTTGTGCCAGTACCATGCTGTTTTGGTTACTATAGCCTTGTAGTATAGTTTAAAGTCTGGTAAAATGATGCCTCCAGATTTGTTGCTTTTGCTTAATGTTGCTTTGGCTATTCGGGCTGTTTTCTGGTTCCAAACAAAGCATAGAATTATTTTTTCTAGATCTGAGAAAAATGACATTGGTATTTTCATGGGGATTGCATGGAATCTGTAAATCACTTTGGGTAGTATGGCCATATTAAAAATGTTGATTCTGCTGATCCATGAGCATGATATGTTTGTCCATTTGTTTACATCATCTGCAATTTCCTTCCTCAGGGATTCATAGTTCTCTTTGTAGAAATCTTTCACCTCCCTGGCTAAATATATTCCTAGGTATTTTATTTTCTTTGTAACTATTGTGAAAAGTATTGAGTCTTTGATTTGATTCTTAGCTAGACTGTTGTTGGTGTATAGGAATGTCACTGATTTGTGCACATTGACTTTGTAACCCGAGACTTTGCCGAATTTATTTATCCATTCCAGGAGTTTCTTGGTGGAATCTTTGGGTTTTTCTAGATATAGGATCATATCATCAGCAAAGAATGATAGTTTGACCTCCTCTTTCCCCATTTTGATACCCTTAATTTCCTTCTCTTCCCTGATTGCTCTGCCTAGGATTTCCAGCACTATGTTAAATAGAAGTGGTGACAGTGGGCATCCTTGCCTTGTTCCAGTTCTAAGTGGGAATGCTTTCAACTTTTCCCCATTCAGTATGATGTTGGCTGTGGGTTTGTCCTATATGGCTTTTATAATTTGAGATATATTTCATCTATGCCTATTTTGTTAAGAGTTTTTTATCATAAAAGGGTGCTAAATTTTGTCAAATGCTTTTTCTGCATCTATTGAAATAATCATATGATCTTTGTTTTTGCTTCTGTTTATATGCTGAATCACATTTATGGATTTACATATGTTGAACCATCCTTGCATCCCTGGGATGAAACCCACTTGGTCATGATGGGTGATTTTTTTGATGTGCTGCTGAATTCAGTTTGCTAGAACTTTATTGAGGATTTTTGTGTCTATATTCAAAAGGGATATTGGTCTATAGTTTTCTTTTTTTGTTGTGTCCTTTCCTGGCTTTGGTATCAAGGTGATACTGGCTTTGTAGAATAAGTTGGGGAGGATTCCTTCCTTCTCAAAGGTATGAAATAATTTCTGCAGTATGGGTACCAATTCTTCTTTGTAGGTCTGACAAAATTTGGATGTGAAACGGTCTGGTCTGGGACTCTTTTTTGTTGGAAGATTTTTTATTGCTGCCTCAACTTTCTTGCTCATATTTGGTCTATTCCAGAGTTCTATTTCTTCCTGATTGAGCCTTGAGAGGTTGTGTGTTTCCAGGAATTTGTCCATTTCCTCAATGTTTTCAAGTTTATGTGCATAGAGATTTTTATAGTATTCACAGATCATATTTTGTATTTTTGTGGTATCAGTTTTAATATCTCCTTTTTCGTTTCTGATTGAGCTTATTTGGGTCCTTTCATTTCTATTTCTGGTTAATCTAGTGAGAGGTCTATCAATTTTGTTTTTCTTTTCAAAGAACCAACTTTTTGTTTCATTAATCTTCTGTATTTTTTGTTTTGTTTTTCATTTCATTTAGTTCTGCTCTGGCCTTAGGTACTTCTTTTCTTCTGCTGGGTTTGGATTTGATTTGCTCTTCCTTTTCTAGTTCCTTGAGATGATTCATTAGATTGTTGATTTATGATCTTTCTGTCTTTTTGATGTAGAAATTTAAGGCTATAAGTTCTCCCCTTAGGACTACTTTTGCTGAATCCCACAGATTTTGATAACTTGTGTCCCCTTTGTCAATTAGTTTGAGGAATCTTTTGATTTCCACCTTAATTTCTTCCTTGACCAAATAATCATTCAGAAATAGTTTGTTTAATTTCCATGACTTTGAGTAGAATTGATTGTTTCCGTTGAAGTTGATTTCTAATTTTATTCCACTATGGTCTGAGAAGATACATGGCATAATTTCTATTGTTTTGAATTTGATGAGACATGTTTTGTAGCCTAAGATGTGCTCAATCTTAGAGATTGTATCATGTGCTGATGAGAAGAATGTATATAGAACACAGGGGTAGCCATTCTTATATCAGATAACACAGACTTTAAATCAACAATAGTAAAGAAAGACAAAGATGGTCATTATACAATGGTAAAGGGAACAACTCATCAAGAAGACCTAATAATCCTAAATACTTATGTACCTAACACAGGTGTGCCCAAATTTATAAAGCAACCCCTACTTAATCTAAACGAAGTGATAAACAACAACATCATAATTGCTGGGGACTTCAACACCCCATTGACAGAACTGGAGAGATCTTCCAAGCAGAAAATAAAGAAACACTGGATTTAAGTGGGACTCTAGAGCAAATGGGTGTAACAGACATTTACAGAACATTTGATCCAAAAACTGGGTAGCAATTAAATTATCATTTAATTGTCCCATGATACAATGATTTGTCACAAATGTCTTATTGCAGATTAAAACTTGTGCTTTTGTCTTTGCACAGGTAGGAAAGTTTCTAGGAATCCAAGTTGGTCACCTTTGGGATGGTTACTAACCATAGAGATATCACTGAATCTTGGCCCCCTTGGAAACCTTTAATGTCAGTTACTCAAGAATAACCAGCCATTTGTGTCAAAATTAGGGAAGGTGCCAGGATGTTGTGCCACCATCCCCATGTGTAGAATAGTGCCAGGCATGTAATGTGTATTTACTAAATATAGCTGCAAAGTTCAATGAATGATGATCTATCTGTTCATACATTTTTAGAAGTGTTTGGGGAAACTTGGACTTTGTAGCAGTCAGTGCAGCCTTAACACTTTTCCCATTAGAACTTCTTCCCAACTCCAAATCCCATAGAGTGGGCAAACAGCAGACATTCTTCCACCATGTGACCTTACCTTACTGTTTACAATTGATTGGGCCAGGGATGAAGACCTGACCCAAGCTGGATCAATCACATTTTCTCCCTCCACAATTTGAACTGAAGATATAAGGCCTGGGAATTGGAATTTGAACTATTTAATGGCAAAGCTGGAAAGCTCTTCTACCTGAAGTCTGGTACTTCAACATTTCTTTGGATTCTGTGAAGTATCTTTTCAATAAATCCCTTTTTTATTCATTTATTTTTGTTTGCTTGGGTTACTTTGAAGATTTTATTACTTTCTACCAAAGATGCCTTAAGTAAGACCATCAGTATGCTTTTGGAACATGCTGGAGACCAAGGAAAGGAATATGGGACATCTGTGGGTGAGTCACCTGATTTCCTCATTTTTCTCACTTCAGGCATAAAATCTATCAAACTTAAAGCTTTAAAACTACAGTTTCTCAGGGTTGAAGCAGGTTTAAACCCAGATAAATTTATTATCTGAGAAGTATTTTTGTATAACACAAATCCACTGAAACCACCCACAACAACAACAAAAAGACAGCAACATAAACTTGTAATTCTCAGTAGAAATAGTTTAAAATAAAAGACAGTAATGAGTGCATTGTAAGGATTATAAAGAGATCCAGTAGCACAGAATGATTTTGTTGAGCATTCAATATATGCTTTCTATTTATAAGCCTCAGTTTATAAATTAACTCTAATTTATTCAGAGATACACATAACATTAAATGAACATATACATAGATTTAATAAAATATAAGT
The DNA here is from genome assembly GCA_023783475.1 of Daubentonia madagascariensis. Classification (NCBI taxonomy): domain Eukaryota; kingdom Metazoa; phylum Chordata; class Mammalia; order Primates; family Daubentoniidae; genus Daubentonia; species Daubentonia madagascariensis. The sequence goes on along the minus strand of JAKFHU010002088.1, from coordinate 41,469,883 downwards.
AAATTTTCCCTTTAATAGTGTATCTTTTGTTGACTTTTCACAATCATAGAACTCCAAAGACCATGAAGAAGGATTACACAGTATTATTTTTAAAACTTTTTATTGAACAGCATTATTCCTCAATTTCTATAACACTTTTTTAAAAAGATACCTGAGGCTGCTTTGTTTTTTTTCCTTGGATATTTTTATTATACTTTTAAATAAGCTTAAAATATTTTATAAAAGACATATCTTAAAGTATGACCTATGAGATCCACCTGCTTTAGCGAGTATATAATTGAATTGATAATATATTGTTAATTTTTGCTAATTTTGCTCTTCCATGCTAAAAATTGTTACTCCAAATAGGCTACAAAGGATAATTAAAAACTGCACGTATGTATTGGTGCTTTGAGTTATTACCAAATTTGGTATTTAGTCATTGGAATAACAATTACTAAAGTAACAGAGCACATCTCTCCCAGCCCACTGTGTTGCTGTGGGCCACGTGGCTCTGCCTCAGTTGCTGCTTTGCCCTCAGTGTTAGCGGCACTCCCTCTGGTGATTGCTCAGTGTAACTCTGCAATTCTTTTCCTGACCACGCGTTAGCTGAACACAGAGAAGTGATTCAAATCCCCTGTTGTCACTCATCTCTTATGCCAAACTCGGTAGTCAAAGGCGGCAGCATATATATCCAGGGACGTAAATTGGCAATGAGCCCAAACCTCAGAGTCTGAGATCTTGTCATCGTTAGGTAATATTCTGGGTACAAAGATGGTGCTCACTTAACTTAAAGGCTGAGGAGGTGGAGTCCTGTGTTGAAGCTGCCTTCCTGCTATGAAGAGGTGATGGTCACTCTTCCAATTAGGTAATGCAAAATATGATAAAAATACACTGTTCCCTACACAATCTGGCTCTGACACCACATTCTCTGGTATCTCATTTCCCCAAACACCAATCCCTGAAGTCCACTCCTGACGCCAGAATTTTTAGCCAGAATTCAGCCAGAATTTTTAGCCTACATGGTCCCCCTGCCATATACATTTTATTAATACTTCAGATGTGCAGGAAAAACTTTATGGATGCTGCATGTTTGTAGCTTTTTCTCTGTGCATAGTGAGCTATAACCTAACTGAATGTGTAAACAGGCTATAACCTACTTTTGTGCCAATCACTGATTTTCAGCCAATCACAGGCAACCAACTATTCAAATCAGGTTTGAATAAGGCAAACGCCAACTGGTCCAGCTCTTTCTGTACTCTTATTTATGTTTTTCATACATCACTTTCCTTTTTCTGTCCATAAATCTTCTTTGACCATATAGCAATGCTGGAGTCCCTCTGAACCCATTCTGGTTTGGGGGCTGCCCGATTGGTGAATCATTCTTTATTCAGTTAAACTCTGTTAAATTTAATTTGTCAAAGATTTTTCTCTTAATAAGCTGGTAAGAAGACAAAAGATTAGAGGAGAGAGAGAAACGTAGAGTGATTTTTTACCACCAAAGGGGAAGAAGCTGGAATATCAGTCTATAATAATCTTTTATCTTCCTGAAGAGAATCTCTAGTTACCACTGTAAGCTCTCATGGAAGAAGTCCCCTATGAGCCATCTCTCTACCACATTCTTTGAGATCCTTCTTTCACAATCATCTCCACCCCTCACTTAGTCATAATAATAACAGTATTAATTTGATAATGATAATATTATTATATCTTAAATTACATTATATAATACTTTTTGTTGTATTTATTATTATTATTTTTCCAAACCTTAATTCAGTCTCTCTCTGAGACACTCTTCTAAGCACTATACATAAATTGTCTCTTTTACCTCTCTCATCAAACATGTAAGTATAAAGTTTTCTACATTTCAGATGGAGAAACTGAGCCACAATGAGATTGAGTAATTTGCCTAACTTCACAGAGCTGAATGGCAGAGCCAGGATTTGGACCTGTGCAGTCTGACTCAAGCTCTTACTCACTGAAATGTGCCACATATGTGAGTTTGACTCAACTCCCTTTTATCCAAGCAATTTCTTAACTCACTCAATGGCTTCATCCACTGGTAGGGCAAAGTACTCCCAAAGCTTTTTGCTCTCCAACAATGTTAACAGCCAACATTCCACTTCAGGTTGAACTGTACTAGGGAAAAAAAACCCATCATTTTTTCAAGTGTCTTTATAACTGTTTGGACTTATTGAGGACATGGGAATAAGAAATAGGATGGATTGAAAGAATGTGACAACAGAAGCTTCCTTCTGAATTTACTCCTTGATTCATTCAGCAAATATTTGAATGAGCACTTGTTTTGTATGCTAGGGACAGAAGACTACCAGTGAACCAGTTGCTTCTTTGTTTGGGCTTGTTTGCCCCCAAACTCAATTTTCTGGAGACGGTCCATTAAAAGTGATTTCTGAGGCAAGTTTAACATATATGGTCACATAAGAACAGGAACACAAGAAATGCTTTACAAGGTACAGGATTAAGGGCATTTAAAATAGTTCATAACACCTAGGGGGAAAAAACTATCCAGTTAATATAGGCAAACAGTCAAAATAAGAGCACATAGCTTCAATATCTCATGATGCCAGAAAGCCCAAGAGAACTCTGTTTGTGTAAGACATGGAATTTAAACCATTTCTCTGCAGGAGATTAAGTGTTTCTGGTCATGCTTGTGTGCTGAATGAACTGGTCACATGGTAATCTAATTGCAGGGAGTGTGAGGTACCTCCTCAAAGGCAACTATGGGATAAAAGATTCAGCAGGATTAGCTTGACCCTCAATACAGCCTCAGAACCAGCAATATAGCCTTAAAGGGAAGGACTGATTTTGTCTGCCTCAGCAGCTCTCCTCAAATCTACACTGGGTGGGGTCCCCAACCATATATTTATGTTCTAGGGAAAAACAAATTGTAAATAAAAACTAGAACATCCAGTTATCTAAATTCTGTGAACCACTGGATATAAAAAATAGTGCTTCAGAATTTCTCTGACATATTATACCTCTACTTTACCATCCAGCCACTTCACCACTTCACTATTGCCTGACTTTGGTTCCATGAGGACATCTCTGAGCCGTCCAGTGATGCATGCCCATGGGAGCAGCTGCAGAGAGTATGGCCCCTGCAAGAGCAGTATGGAGCAGAAACAGTGCCTGGAGAACACCGGGAGAGAGGGTGCAACAATCAAGTATATCACATTTGACTGCCAGATCCCCAGCTGCTTTCCTGTCTCTTTCTCCCTTCCCCTAATAAAATGCATATACACACAGGAAGGGGGATATGCCCTCAAAACAACCATTTGGAGGTTTTGTGTAAGAGAATGTAGTAAAATACACATTTTATAATAGTCTTTAGTTGATCTAACCTGGATATTTCATGCACAAAAGCATGAACCAGATGAGTGATACTGATGAGTATATTGTAGGCAGTTTTCTGAACTTGGATTGTAGAGTTCAAAGTACTACTTTGTCAGCTTTTATCACTTTGGACCCTGTGACATATGAACAGAGCAAGTATAGACTCCCAGAAATAGGGTGGTGGGGGATAGAAAGGCAGGAAAAGGAATATCTCTAGACATCAAAGAAAAATTGGTGAAAGTCTAGAAGAGATCTGGAAAAGATTTCCAATGGAAGGAAGGGAGGGGAGGGGAGGGGAGGAGAGGACAGGAAAGAAAGGAAAAAGTTAGGAGCCATCAGGAATTCTAGAATAATATGGGGAAGATTCTCTCTGAAAGTGGCCTGTAGTTTAGAGAGTAAAAAGCACAGTTTACCAGCTCTGAAGAAGAAATGTAAAGTCACTGGGTGCTGGAGAGGCCAGAAGGTTAAAGGAACCCTTTAGGTCTCTTTCTTTCTTTTACCCAAGTGGAAAGCAACTCTGAGAGTTTTGGAGGCCATGGTGATCGGTTGGCCAGTGAAAATTCATATGAGGCCTGAGTCTGAAGACAGTAAATTGGATATGTCAAAAATTGGTGATGATAACTCACCACACACACACACACACACAAATCTAATTATGAGCCTAAAGTTCTTTTAGGGTTTACTACGTGTAGACTTTCTTTGGGTGCTTTCAACTGCCAGACCTCCATCAAAAGGAGGAGGAGGAAGAGAGAAAGGAGTGGAAATGGAAATGGTTCCACTAACCTCCTCTGAAGGATTAACTTAAAGGAAGACTCTGAACATATAAAAGACGTAGAGCTATGAAAACTGGGTGTCCACACTTGCTACACTTAAAATCTTTATAGTCAACAATTCAAATAACCTCAATCAGAAATGAAAAAGGAGACATTACAATGGATACCACAGAACTACAAAATATCATCCATGAATACTATAAAAATTTCTAGGCACACAAACTAGAAAACCTAGAGTAAATGAATAAATTCCTGGATGCACACAACCTCCCAAACCTGAATCAGGAAGAAATAGAAATCCTGAACAGACAAATAACTAGCAGCGATATTGAGGCAATAATAAAAAATCTCCCAACAACAACAAAAAGCCCCAGACCAGACATATTGACAAATGAATTCTACCAGACCTACAAAGAAGAACTGGCACCTATCCTACAGAAATTATTCCATAACATCAAGAAGGAAGGAATTCTCCCTAATGCATTTTACAAAGCCAGTATCAGCTTGATACCAAATCCACTAAAGGACACAACAAAAAAAGAAAAGTACAATATCCCTTATGAACATTGACACAGAAATCCTCAACAAGATACTAGCAGACTGAATTCAGCAGTACGTCAAAAAGATAATCCACCATGATCAAGTGGGTTTCATCCCAGGGATACAAGGATGGTTCAATATACACAAATCAATAAATGTGATTCATCACATAAATAGAAGCAAAAACAAAGACCATATGATCATCTCAATAGATGCAGAAAAAGCATTTGATAAAATCCAGCACCATTTCATGTTGAAAACTCTCAACAATCTAGGCATAGAAGGAATATATGTCAAAATTATAGAAGCCATATACAACAATCCCACAGCCAACGTCATACTGAACAGGGAAAAGTTGAAAGCATTCCCCCTGAGGACTGGAAGAAGATGAGAGTGCCTGCTGTCACCATTCCTATTCACCATAGTACTAGAAGTTCTAGCCAGAGTAATCAGGCAAGAGAAAGAAATAAATGGCATCCTAATTGGGAAAGAGGTTGTCAAACTATCCCTGTTTGCTGACGATATGACCCTGTATCTAGAAAACCCTAAAGACTCCACTAAAAGACTCCTAAAATTGATAAGTAAATTTAGCAAAGTCTTGGGTTACAAAATCAATGTACACAAATCAGTAACATTTCTATATACTAATAACAGTCAAGTTGAGAGTCAAAACATACTCTGGAGAAAGGAAGCCCTATTCAATAAATGGTGCTTGGAAATTGCATAGCCACATGCAGAAGAATGAAACAGGACCCATATCTCTCACCATATATACAAATCAATTCAAGATGAATTAAAGACTTAAATTTAAGGCATAAAACCATAAAACTTCTAAAAGAAAATGTAGGAAAAACTCTTCTAGACATAGGCCTAGGCAAAGAATTTATGACTAAGACCCCAAAGGCAAATACAACAGTAACAAAAATAAATAAATGGGACTTAATCCAATTAAAAAGCTTCTGCACAGCAAAGGAAATAATTAACAGAGTAAACAGGCAATCTACAGAATAGGAGGAAGTATTCACAAACTGTATATCTGAGAAAAGACTAATCTCCAAAATCTACAAAGAACTCAAACTAAACAGCAAGAAAAAAACAAACAACCCCATCAAAAAGTGGGCAAAAGACATGAACAGAATTTTTTCAAAAGAAGATAGACAAATGGCCAACAGACATATGAAAAAAATGTTCAATATCACTAATCTTCAGGGAAATGAAGAATAAAACCACAATGAAATACCACCTTAGCCCTGCCAGAATGACCATTACTAAAAAGTAAAAAACAACAGATGCTGGCATGGATGCAGGGAAAAAGGTATACTTATACACTGTTGGTGGGACTGCAAATTAGTACAATCTTTTTGGAAAACAGTTTAGAGATTCCTCAAAGAGCTAAATGTAGACCTGCCATTTGATCTAGCAATCCCACTACTGAGTATCTACCCAAAGGAAAAGAAATTATTTTATCAAAAAGACATCTGTACTTGAATGTTTATTGCAGCACAATTCACAGTTACAACAATATGGAATTAACCTATGTGCCCATCAATACATGAGTGGATGAAGAAAATCTGGTATATATATATACACCATGGAGTACTACTCAGCCATAAAAAGGAATGAAATAATGTCATTTGCAGCAACTTGGGTGGAACTAGAGAACATTATCTTAAGTGAAATATCTCAGCAATGGAAAAACAAACACCACATGTTCTCACTAATAAGTGGGAACTAAACGATGGGTACATATAGACACAAAAAGACGTAAAAGATATTGGAAACTAAGAAGCGAGGAGGGCGAGAAGGGGGTAAGGGATTATCAGGTACAATGAATACTGTCCTGGTGGCAGGCACACTGAAAGCCCTGACTTCAGCATTATAGAGCGTATCCATGTAACAAAAACTTTTGTACTCCCTTAATATTTTGAAATTTAAAAATTCAATAGTAAACAATTCTGCTTAAAACAATATTAACATTAATTTTCTCTCCTTGTAAGTGAAAACAAAGCAATACAGATGAACAAACAAAAACTCTCTTTCTACATTGAGGTTCTGAATTTGTACAAAAAGTATTTAAAAATTATGGGATTAAAATTCAGTATTCAGAAAGTTTGGTGTTTTAAAAAATGGTTGTTGTTTTTGGAAAGGTATCTCCTTAGGTAATTGTTAAAACTGCCTAAGTGGAAACAGGAAACTCCATCATTGTAATTGCAAAAGACTCTCTCCTTTTATCATTTTTAAATGTCAGTATTTGTGAGTATCACATGAACATGTCTAGTCAGGCAGTGTGATCTTTGTTAGTGTGCTGCAGCTACAAATTCACCAATGAAAATTTACAAACTCCAGCGTAAAGCTCATATCAATGGATCCTTTGGGATCACATTTGATTGTACTATATATAACTAAACCAAAGAGGTAAAATCAATTAACTTATATATTAATATAATAATATTAATAATTAATTTTCCTATTTCGGCCAGTGTTCTCTATTTGCTGAAATGTTTTCTTTCTCTTTCTTACTCTTTCTCACTTTGTCTCATTAGATTTCTACACATAATTTTTCCTGTTTCAGAGAGAATTAAATTTTTTTTTTCTAGCATACATCCCTTCCTTGAAGAAGGAACATTGTCTGAGACTGGCTTTATTGACTCTACTGCACTGGAGAGCAAATAGAAATAAGTAAACAAAGATATTTATATAGTGACATTTTAGCAATTAGTATTATGTGAAAGGTTTTTTGTTATTGTTGTCCTTTTATTTTTAGAGATGGGATCTTGCTATGTTGCCCAGGCTGGTCTTGAACTCTTGGCCTCAAGCAATCTTCCCACTTCAGGCTCCCAAAATGCTGGGATTATAGGTGTGAGCCACCATGCCCAGGTGAAAAGGTGAAAGTTTTTTTATAGCTTTTAAGATGTTGCCCTGAGGCTACTACTTCTCCAAGGGGCTTAACAGCTCCAGGGCCAGCTATTAGTGAAAGTTCTGAATAGCCAACTTTGAAAGTTTTTTTTTTTAACTAAAAATAAAAGGTAGCAAAATGAATAGTATAATGGAAATGGGAAGTTTTCTTTTTCTATTTCAGGGACATGTTTGACCTGATTACCTTAATTGTTATTATAAAACTATGGTTATAGTTTATATTATTGTAATAATATTTTTTGAAAAACTGATTTTCAATATCTGATAATAATATAACATAATAATAATATGTGAAGAGCTAATCTCTATAGAGTCACTCATTTCTTCAAAATGGGAAACTGGAGGAAATGCCATGGCTTATTGTAACTCCTGTGCTTATCTGCACTAATCACGTGCTAGTACTCTGTGTTTGAAGTACATGAAGTACTCTGACATCAAATAAAAACGTACTGGTAATAATAAAAATATTTTTAGAATTGTAACTAAGATGTACTGCAATACACTTGTGCTTTTGTCCTTTAAAACTCAAGTTTTATCAACCCTCTAAAGGCTCCCATGGACATTCTAATATTGTCACATTAAATTGTCATAGCCATGTCTCAAATGGCTCTTATTAGTTAGTTATTCAGGTGTACTTGCTAAGATCTCTAAATAATTGATGTTAGGTTAAAAGTTTTTCAGAAATCTTTCAATATCCTGGATTCCTTTGTTACTGGTTTAGTTCAAACTGCTTCATTATCTCCAAAAGCAAATAGCAAAGCCAGGGCCTGCTTTGCCTAATAGGCTTTGTTGCTCTTTGTGCAGCTTAGACTTCTGTATCTGGTGCTTCTGAAGAACAGTCTCTTGGTGCTTCCTTGGTCCAGCAGATCATTAATCTATTTCTTACATACAAGGGTAAATGGCCACAGGCTAGGGATAGAGTGAAGAGATGTCACCTGAGATGGCCTAATGCTGACATGTATAGCTGGGGTGGGGGAAAGGGGGGCAGAATCTTTGAATCGGGATAATGAAATATAGCACTTATAGTTTTTCTTTAAATTAGGAAGGAAATTATCAACAGTGTAATTGTCTCAGTCAGAGAAAAACTGACAGCAAAAGAACTCAATAGCAAAATTCTATTGACAACATTGGAATAATATGTAAATAGCTGCAAATATTAGTGACTCTAGCTGTCAAGACCCTGAGGCCTAAAATTGTGATCCCTTGGAAGAAAGTTGAGATGTCTTTCTTTAGACACACAAAATGTATTATTCTGATAATGCTAGGCAGGAAAGATTGCCCTAAACAATACACATGGAGTCAATTCCAGACTGTATCAAATGAAGATGAACCAAAAGGAAGAAGGAATAAGAAGGAAAGAGGAAAAGCATAAACACCCCACTGTTCCCATAGACACTCTAAATTTTTACAGGTGAATCATATTCATCTCTCATGGCCTCAAGTGAGATAACTACTATATTATGAATGTTCTTTCATGGTAAGCATCAATAATATCCAAACCTCTGTCAGTAAGGTAACTTGAGGAAATGGTTTGGTACAACAATGGATATAATAAAATATCAAATTTGGCAGCAGGACACATACACTTTTAAAAGTTCTTATATTGAAACAGGATTTTTCTTTTTTAATTAGAGAAATGTAATGCTGATAAATTGAAAGCATTAGTTTAAGTGGATGACTCAAAGAAATGCTCAGTCACTATGGCAATGGGAGAATTAGTTGCTGGTGTCACCCTGTGCCCTAAAAGTACTTATATCTGCAGGAACCCTCTAAACTCAGAATGCTGCCATTTGTACTATTTTCACTAAATCCCACCATGGAGGCCTGGGAAAATAGGTGGCACCAAATCTCACATGACAAAAAATGCAAGATGATCCCTCATGTTAGGAATCCCAAGACCACCTCCAGGTTTGGAGATTCAAGAAAGAGAGTCACAGGACTCAGCATATGGTTGCACTAAATTTTAGATTCCCAGAAGGAAAGCAGGTGTTCAGTATAAATCACATTATTTGTACAGACACTTTAAGCACAATGAACAACTCCGATCATTTTGGGAAAGTTACATATCAGTGCAGGGAACTGTTTACCAGCCAAGTTCTCCCACACCAGCCAAAGGCCAACCTAGCATGAAGGCCTTTCTAAGGATAGCAGTCTCAGGTCTGCTGTAGTAACTGTTTTCTGTATAGTTTGGAACCTGTATTTATTACTGGACAGCAAGGATGATTTCTTTTTAAAAGAGAGAGAGAGAGATGTTAGTCCAGAGAGATTCTCAGTGGCAAGGCAGTGACCAAATCAGATTCATTCTTTCTATCTATCTGTCATCTATCAATGGATTGATAGATAATCCAGTGTCATTATTATTGTTGGAATTACAGATAAATGGAATAAGTTGAGTCTACCAAGACAGCCTTAAACTTAAGAGGATACTAAAATGATACAGGTAATGTAAGTTTATTATAAGTAGCTGAAGTACATTTATGAATTTCTAGCACTCTCTCCTCTCCAACCTCCCCCCAAAAGATGCATACCAGTTAACCTAAATGATATAAATCTTCCAATATAGTTTTGGTCAACATCCATGCTACCAATCACAAATGGTAAGTAAATATAGGATGAAAAATTCTATTCTATATTTATTAATTTCAGTAGGTAAATATATGATATGACTTGAGTACCAGCACCCCTGTGTAGGTACATAACTGTTAACCCCCCAGCTGCTGTTTTGTCTCTGCTCCAGGATCATCTAGCTTTCCCTTAATACTGAACATACAGAAAGATGACAGGTATCAACCTCAAGATAAGCCTTTGGGAATTCACTGATATAAGCAGAGGAGGCAATAAAACATAAATGTAATGTCAACCATTTGGTGACAAGGCAGACCCCTGACAGCTCCTTTCCAGAGGGAAGGCTTGAGGACTCAGTTATGTAGACAAATATGAGAAGATTCTGAATTGAGATTTAGGAGCATCAGAGGACCACTCTGGCAGCTCCCCCAAAACATGGTCTCTGCGTCTTTCATATAAAGATAGCATAGGCTATTCTGAGGGTTGGAAGTCTGGCCATCTCTTTGAAAGCTGGATGCTTGGCTGCAGGGTGACAGACATGTGCATCAGCAGTAAAGTCAGTGAAACTGAGTCACACAGCTTTAAAGATTTCTTAACACCAGGCAGGTAATACTATACCAGGAGGAGAGGCAGTGATGCCCACTGCACCCAACAAAGCAGGAAAATCTGACAAAATAGCACAGACTAAAGAGCAGCATCTATTGGGGGCTCCCATGCAAGTGGCATAGTAGCAGTGCCAGCAGGAATTGAGATGAACACATATGTGAGCTCATATGAAATACACACATGTGTAAGCACATGTGAAACTGGGGACCTGCCAGAAATATTTATGGAGAGGAATATTTCTGAGGCTGTGGACAATGTAGGAACAAGAGGAATAAGAACCAGAAATATCTGGGTAGTTGTGTACCTGGGTAGCTGAGGAGACCAATCATCCAGTTTAACTTGAGAATTTCCTGGTTTTAGCACTAAAAGTCCCACATCCCGGGAGACTCCTCATTCTCAAATAAATGATTGGTCACCCTAGTTATAACTCTTACTGTGAACCAAATTGTGCTATATTTTGATTAGACCTGGGGAAATTTAATTCATATATCTTTGAATTATATTTACTTTTAAAATTTTCTTAGTTAAAAATTCTAGAAATGGAATCGCTGGGTCAAAGATTATATTTAATTTTATAATTTTTCTGTACGTTTTCACGTTGCCCTATAAAAAACACATAACTCCTACCAGATATTAAGGCATTCTTCAAAGCTATAGAAAGTTAAATAGCTTGTATTGGCACAGGTATAGATATAACAGTCCAATTATATTTGTTCAAATTCAAAAATAGATCCAAATATGTGGGGATTTAAGACTGCAGGCCCCAACCCCCAGGCCAGGGACTGGTACCAGTCAGTGGCCTATTAGGGACCAGGCCGCAAAGCTCCGCACTCCCCCACCCCGGTCCGTGGAAAAATTGTCTTCCAGGAAACTTAGGAACTAGGGGGCCGCGCAGCTGGAGGTGAGCAGCAGGCAAGCGAGAGAAGGCTTCATCTGTATTTACAGCTCCACAGCCGCTCCCCATCGCTCCTATCACCGCTTGAGCTCCGCTCACCCCTCCACCCGTGGAAAAATTGTCTTCCATGAAACCGGTCCCTGGTGCAAAAAGTCTGGGGACCGCTGATTTAAGGTATGAAAGATACGATATTTCACACTGCTTAAAAAAGATAGTTTATATGCATGTTGGTGGGAATCTGTATGATTTTTCTGGAAAAGAAGTGGATCCCAAGTTCCCTCCTTATAACAGAATAAATTCCAGATATACCAAAATTTAAATATTAAAAATAAAATCATTGAAGTATTAAAGAACACACAAACTATGATTTTTTTGGTATTATTTTTGAGTGGGAAATGACTAAGTAAACAAAAATCTCAAAATCCAAGGCAAATGACTGGTACTCTTGAATATATATATATAAATATTTCTTGAAAGATAGGTATATGCAGGAAAACATACCATAAGTAAATCACAAGAAAAATAACAGTGAGAAAATATTTTTGACACAAATGACAGCAAATGAATTTTCTTTAAAGAACAAAGAGTTCACAGAAAACGAAATACAAATAACCAATAACTATAATATGTTTGGCATCACTAATGCTTAAAATGCAAATTAAAACAACACAGTAGTTTTTAAACCCATAATATTGGCAAAGATGAAAAGATTTGATAATATCCAGTGTAGTATGGGTATGGGAAAATAGTCGTTTTTTTACATGGTTCCTGTAAATTGAAACAACATTTTGGGATTGCATTTTCACAATATTTGTGACATTTTAAATCAACATATCCCCTTTATGCTGCAAATCCATTTCTAGGAGTTTATCCAATAAATATATTTGTGCAAATACACAAAGATAGATGTAGAAGAATGTTCACTATTGCATTATTTATAAGGGCAGAGAACTGGAAATAACCTAGATGCTCATCAGTAGAGTTCTGGTTAAAAAAATGATGTGACAACTACCCAATATAATACAGTGCAGCTGCTAATTGAATGAGGGACATTTGTATTAACAGAAATAGGTAGTTGCTATAAGTGAGAAAACAAAGAGAAGAACTTGTTTAGTATGAGTTCATTTGTTTAAAAAAGTGTGCATATAAAAAGAAATTTTCTGGAAGGATATACCTGAAACTTAAGAATCATTACCTCTGGCAAGTAGAATTGAACTCTAGAGGTTGGGGCTGAAAACTTTTACTTTTTATTTTATCCCCTTCTGTATGATTTTGTTTTGCCACAAGCATGGATTCAAAAATATTATATTATTGAATAGTTTTTTTTTTAAAGAGTGTACCAATCTGTTCTTCCACCTGTTTGCCTATTTTCAAAATATCTTTACAACAGTGGCCTCATTCAGATTTATCAAAGTTGAACTTCAGGGACAGGAGTAAGAACATCAGCCTGTTGCTGGGTGAGATGTTCATTCTGTTGGCACTTGCTTCTGTGAATTTTCTCCAAGTTGGTGCAAATACAAAGGCACTGAGTATATCCCCTAATGTTGGCTCTGGAGCAAACCTTTTAAAAGCGTAGAAAACAAAAAAGACTCTTCCCACCCTCACCATCTCTATCTTTTTAATAGTCAGTAATCAGATCTTTAAGAAGTGGCCCTGGATGGGTGGGTGGTGCTGTTTTTTGGTCAGGGAAAGATCTCACTTAGGCTACCTCACTTTGTTAGACTTTGCTAAAGGGATACACGCGGCGTATAAGGGAGGTGAGAACCCACGGGAACCCAGGAACTGCTGAATGGCTGAGGCTCAGGGAAATGGAACACAGTCAGGGAGTAGAATTTTCCACACAGCATTGCAGTTCCACTGATTTGCTGTCTCAGTAACTGAGCACATCACTCTTGGGCAATTATGGGCTCATCTCTCGCTCCTACCTCGCCCAATCAGCTCATTCTTTTCGCTTGCAGCTGCTGGTTCTTCATATCCTCACCTCCCTCATGACTCCCATGGGCCTTGCTGCTGCCTGGCCTCCGCTTCCACATGCTCTGCTTCTACAAATTCTATGTTTCCTGGTTTAAATTCCAGAGAATTTAACCTAGCTTGCTGGCCTAGCTATGTACCTGTGCTTGTAACATTTCCTGTCACATCACTTTGGGTAGTTGCCCTTGAGATAGATACACATCTTGCATGCATAGAGGATCAGGGAGTACAGAACTTACTTACCCTAGTTTGGGAACAATGTCTTAAAGATATTTTAAATTAAAATAAGAGAACTGTTCTGGATTATTTACCTATGTAGCTTAAACAGGTTCCTGGAAAGAACTATGAAATTTACATAACAAACAACAAAAAAATGGCACTTCCACTATTACTAGTTTGACTTCTCTTTCAGCCATATAATCAGGTAAAAGCAATGAAAATCTAATTATATCTGATAAGTTGGCCAAAAACATTAGAGATTATAAAAAGATTATAAAAATATTATTTAATTTATCCTTTTGATTTTCTGGCTTATATATATTTTATAAGATACACAATATACTAATACATTAATAGATCACAATTATTAAGTAGATGTATGTAATAGAAATGTGTTTAATAATTAACTAATAGTGCATATAATCAAACAAGTTATAAGCTACCCACTAGACTGTAAGCTTTATGAGGTCAGGGGTCCTTTCATTTGTTCACATTAATTGCCTAGCACCTACCACCTTAAGAGAATACAGAATCTCTTGTGAGTCAGACTAGATACTATTTTCTTTATTGTATACCGCAATTCCAAAGATCCATGTTTTTTGGAATGGAGTGGACTGGTATAATAGTGAATTACTTCAGCAAAAGTAATAGGTATGGAGATACTGTGACAGAATTAGTGTGTCAATTCTATGCAATGCATGCTGCCGTGCCCAAGCAGTGTTCAAGGGCAGAAATCACAGCGTGTGCCTGAGTGAGAACTGACAGCAGAAACAGGATGAAAGAGGCTGCATACGAGAAAAATGCAAGCGCCACAATAAAGCGACGCAATGCTAAGGAACTGGTGGTTTCTTCTCTTGGCATGGCCGAGTTGGTAACAGGACTGTATAATTAGGCATCTGGCTATGATGGAATTATGGGAGGTAACACATAGGCAGGCTGAGAGGTCAGAATGGACATTGATAAATTGAGGTACAAGAAAGTATTTCAGGGAGGATCCCTAAAGCTGGAATCCTAGAGAAAAAAATTGAGTCAGGAAACAGAATGGGCAGCTGACTAATAGACACAGTAGCAGATCCAGAGTCCAGGAATGGAGCCAAACAGGCAATAAGACCTGGGAAGTCAGACACTGACTATATGTAAGTGTGAGGGCAGCTCTTGTTATTTTTGTTAAACTGCTAATCTCTAAGAGAATTTTTCTTGGCCCAATTAGAAAAAAATTGTGAGTTTGATTTTAAAGAAACTTGGTAAAAGCCCATTCTTCTTGCTAAAATCTTTTGAAATGCCATACTCTCACTATAATAGAATTAAGGTAAATAAGATAGATGTAAACAAATATATACAGTTATAGGTAGAGATTTTTCATTATTACAAGTATAAAATCTTTAGACTATTTTCAAAGGTCTCCCATAAAATGTCCCCAAACTGCTTGTCTAGGCTTATCATTTATTTTATGTTTCAAAATACCTTTGAGTCAATCCACTCCCAATTATAAGTCTTTATTCATGGAAGACATACATATTCAGGTCCCTATAGTGCAGTGCCTATGTGTTTTGTCTCTATAGTATAATAAAGAATTTGGCTGGCCTCTGTCCCCAGTTTCTGGAATGTAGCTTCTAAATCTTTGGAATTTCCTGAGTGATAAGTGTGTTTCTGGTGTTCATGGCAAACCCTGAGAGTCTACACTAATGAGGCAACTCGTAGTGGGCCCTAGATGATTTATACTAATGAGATAACTCAGGATGGGTGCTGACAAAACCAGAAAGGCCAACCATGTGATTAGATGGCTGGGACTTTGACATCAGCTCAACATCCAGGGCAGAAAGGGGTTGAAGATTTAGTTTAACCATGTGGCCAATGATTCAATCAATTGTGCCTATGTAATGATACTCCAGTAAGACCTCTGGACACCAGAGCTCAGATGAGTCTCCTGGTTGGCAATATCTGTGCATTATAACACATCAGTGTGATGAGAGGATGACTCACCCTGACTCCACAGGGGGAGGAAATGGAAGCTTTGCATTTGGGACCCTCCCAGATTTCATCCTATGCATCAATCCCTTTGGCTAATTCTATTTCTATCCTTTTGCTATAATAAAACTATAATGATAAGTATAACACATTACTGAGTTCTTTGAGTTGTCCTAATGAGTAATTAAACCTGAGAGGTTAATGGGAACTCCCAGAAATTATAGCCATTTGGTCAGAAGTGCAAGTGGCCCAGAGACCCCTGAATTTACCACTGGTATCTAAAATGAGTGCAGTCTTGTGCCCTCAGTCTATGAAATTTGGCTCAACTATGATTCACTGGTATCAGAAGACATTGCAGTCTCTCTTTTCAAATAGCTCTTCCCTCACTTATTTACACAATGTACTGGTTCTCAAAGCTTGGTTCCTGGACTGGTAGCATCAGCATTTCCTGAGATCTTGTTAGAAATACAAATTCTCTGATTCTATAATATCTACTGAATCAGAAACTTGGGAGTGGGATATTCCAAGGTAGTTCTGTGTTTTACCAAGCCCTTCAGCTAACTCTGATGCACATTAGTATTTGAGAACCACTAAACTAAAGAAATTTTGCTCACCCTTCCAAGCCCTTCACATTTCCCTTTGTCCGATGAAGACTTCCTAGACTTACAAACCTGACACGCCTTCTATGGGCTCCCACATCTAAAAAATGTATTCTAACACAATCACTTCCAAATTTTTTCTTCCAGGACAGTCTAAAACTTCTGGACAACCCCAAAGAGTTTCTGTTTACATGGGATATATTTACTGTATTATAAATTAAAACTGAAAAAATTTTAAAATATTTATTGCAAAATCTATTAAAAGTAACAACTATAAACTGAATACATGTTGATATTTATTTATTTATTCTTTGTGAAAGGTTACTATTTTCCAAACAAGTGAGAAGAATGGCATTGGTTTATATTTTTGCAAATCTCTTTTTTATTGTGCTTAATAGAAGACACGTGGATTCTCATATCCCTTTCTGGATTTTAGGTGTTGAAATATGTTGTTTTGGTTGAGGTATATGAAGAAGAATTGGCCTCACACAGACATGTAGTTGCAAAAGGGAAGAATATGTTGATAGCATTTGCAGATTATTATGTATATTATTTTTAGTACTATCACAAAAATTGACCAGGGTGGTTTTTGAAAGGCTAGCTGCAATATGAAATTTGAAATGATAACAGTGAATTCTTTGTATTCTGCTACATTAAAATCCACTGGTCTCATTTAAAATACAAATGCCGAGGCAAAAATGGCGGTCTGATAGAGTCCTCCCACCTCACCGCTCCCAGGGAAGGAGGTGAAGAACGCCAGCGGCTGCCTGCGAGCATGGACCGCTCACTGCGAAAACAGCATTGCGAATTACATAGAAACAACGCCGAACGCCAGCCCAAGAAAACAGGTACAAAATTTTCACAAAGATCGGAGGGCGCACGGAGCACAATAGAGCCCAGAGCGTGGGAAGGACGCGCTCGCCAGGTCGGCAGCGCGACCTGCCCCCCCAAGCGGTTACGCACCTCCCCATACACGCAGTCAGGGACAAGCCCAGAGTTGGGACAGAGCGGTTGCTCGGGACGGCGAGCCCTGTGGAGAGGAGGAAGTTGCGAGAGCCAGACACAACTCGCAGCTGCAATATACAGAGACTGCCTAGGGCTGGGGAGGAACTGGGCGGGGACCGAGATACAGCTTCCCCGGACAGTGCGCGGGAACCCGCAGGCCGGCACTGCGCCACTAGAAGTCAGCGGGACTGGGCCCAGGAGTTTAACCGAGAGCGGGACATGCCCTTAGAGGTTGCTAACAACTACCTGCGGAGAAAAACTGCGCTCCCGGTGCGATCGGAGCCCGGCTGTGCGCCAGGCTGGCGGCGGCCGCCATTTTTACAGCCGCCCGCGCGGAGCTGTGAGCCGCGTCTCTAGCTCCGCCCCGGCCCGGGGCTCTTCTGCTGGGGCGAGACAGGCTTTGCCCTTGGTGGCCAGGGACAGCTGCACCCGTGGGTTCCAGGTGGGACGAGATCTCGGAACTGTAGCGGCAGGGCCTTTGGGAATTGGTAACAGTTTGCAGCTTGTCCATCTGGTTCCACTACCCCGGCTCTGGCCTCCCAACAAATCCGCTACGTGCTGGTCCTAGTGCCCGCCCTTCAGGTCCCAGCCCTCCTGTACCCCAGAGATCGCTCATTTTGAAGGTTGCTGGCTATAGTGACTCATTTGGCATAACTGCTGGTTCCCATGACAACCAAATACCTCAAGAGCCACAGGCTGAACCAGAGAAGCTCCCCATAATCCTGCCCACTTCAATAGGGAATTTCACGCCATCCAAGAGCGCTTCCAGCGGCCACTACTCCCCCCTCCCCGTGGGAACATCCCCCCGGTGGAGACTGCTGGGGATAGAGATGGCCACCCGCCTCGCCTTGGGGTCTAGTGGTGGAAAAGGGGTGCACAATTGGAGATCACCTATCAACCAATATCACGTGGAGACACACATCAGAAGGGCAGACACACGTGGCTAGATGAGCAACCTCTGAGCTGTGTAGAATTTTCCCAACTCAGCTCTCACACTGCAGCCAAAAGAAATTGTGTTTCTACCCGCACCTCAGGAGGAGCAGGGTCAAAGTAACCCCTAGGAGCTACAAGGCCCCTCCCAAAGCATGGGGCTTTCACATACCCCAACTGGGGAATCAGAGTCTGCCATGGACATAACAGAATACCTAGCTAATAGGGAGCAGTGGACTCATATCCTCAAGTACAATTCATTAGCTTAGAGCCCAAGCTGGGAGGTCATTCTCACCACACTCCACTGGGAAGAGGAGAAGACCACAGGTCAGAGTTAATTCAAGATCCACCAAACTTGCTAAAATACACCTAAGGCAATACAGGCCACTACTTCTCTCCCTGGCTTTGCCAAGGAACAATAATTGTGGGCCATAAACTAGCTCTAACACCCCCAGCTCTCGACCAAGAGGCCAGATGAGAAAAAATCAGCAAAAGAACTCAGGGAACATGAAAAATCAGAGTGAAAAGTCACCCCCAAAAGAAACCATCAGTTCCTCAGCAATGGATACCAACCCAAATGAAATGGGTAGAATGACAGAGGAGGACTTTCATTTATGGATTATAAGAAAGCTCAATGAAATTCAAGAGAAAATTGAATCCCAGCACAAAGAAACCACAAGAAAAATGCAAGAAATGAACGAAAAATTCTCCAAAGAAATAGAAATATTATGGAAAAATCAAATAGAAATCCTAGAAATGAAAGAAGCATTCAAGGATCTACAAAACACAGTGGAAAGCCTTAAGAATAGGCTGGACCATGCAGAGGAAAGAATTTCAGAGCTAGAAGACAGCTCCTATGCACTAAATAAATCAGCCGAAGAGAAAGAACACAAAAACAAGAGGCAGGAAAAAAGCATACAAGAAATGTGGGATTATGTAAAGAGGCCAAACATAAGGATCATAGGCATCCCTGAGGGAGAGGAAGAAAATTTGCATGGGCTGGAAAATTTATTTGAAGGAATAATAGAGGAAAATTTCCATGGCTTAGCCAGAAATCTCAATATCCAAGTACAAGAAGCACACAGGACTCCTGGGAGAGTCAACTTGAAAAGGCATTCACCACACCACATAATTATTAGACTGACCAAAGTAAACACAAAAGAGGCACTCCTCAGAGCTGTAAGACGAAAAGAGCAGGTAACCTACAAAGGGAAACCAATCAGATTAACTGCAGATTTCTCAGCTGAAACCTTACAAGCCAGAAGGGAATGGGGAGACATCATCAATCTCCTAAAACAAAACAAAGGTCAACCCAGAATTCTGTATCCTGCCAAACTAAGCTTCTTATATGAGGGAGAAATAAAGACGTTTCCAGATAAGCAATCACTGATAGAATTTGCAAAATCCAGACCTGCCTTGCAAGAAATGCTTAGACCTGCATTATACACTAAACAGAGCAACAGACACCCACCTATGTAAAACTACGCAAAAGCTAAAACCCCAGAAACCAGATTCCACAATGACGCAAGAGGTAAAACAAAAGACACCACCCAATAGAATAATCAGAAATTTACCCCAAATATCAATTCTCTCAATAAATGTAAAGGGCTTGAACTGCCCATTGAAGAGACATAGGCTCGCTGAATGGATTAACAAATACAAGCCAAGTATCTGTTGTCTTTAGGAAACACACCTTACACACAAAGACTCATTCAGACTCAAGGTGAAAGGATGGAATACAATTTTCCAGGCTAATGGAAACCAAAAGAAATCTGGAGTAGCCATCCTCATTTCAGATGACATAAATTTTAAAGCAATAAAAGTAAAGAAGGACAAAAGTGGACAGTACATAGTGGTGAAGGGAAAAATCTCACAAGAGGATTTAACAATCCTAAACATTTATGCACCCAACACAAGAGCGCGCAGGTACATAAAGCAAATACTGCTAGATCTAGACAACATAATAAGCAGCAATGCCATAATAGCAGGAGAATTCAACACCCCACTGACGGAACTGGACAGATCCTCCAAACAAAAAACAAATAGAGAAATAAAAGACCTAAACAGGACTCTAGAACATTTGGGCCTAACAGATATCTACAGAACACTCCACCCAAATAACACTGAATATACATTCTTCTCATCAGCTCATGGAACTTTCTCTAAAATTGACCACATCCTACGCCACAAAACAGATCTAAACAAATTCAAAAAAATAGAAATCATACCATGTATCTTTTCAGACCACAGCGGAATAAAATTAGAAATCAATTCCAACAGAAACTCACATCTTCCTCCAAAAACTTGGACACTAAACAATCTATTGCTGAAAGACTATTGGGTCATGGAGGAGATTCAAACTGAAATCAAAAGATTCTTCGAACTAAACGATAATGGGGACACAAGTTATCAAAATCTGTGGGATACAGCAAAAGCAGTCCTGAGAGGAAAACTTATCGCCCTAAATTCCCACATCCAAAAGACAGAAAGTCACAAATCAGTAAACTAACGAATCATCTTAAGGAAATGGAAAAGGAAGAGCAAAGCAATCCTAAAGCCAGCAGAAGAAAAGAAATAACCAAAATCAGAGCAGAATTAAATGAAATCGAGAACAAAAGAACAATACAGAAGATCAATGAAACAAAAAGTTGGTTCTTTGAAAAGATAAACAAAATAGACAGGCCACTTGCCAGGTTGACCAGAAGCAGAAAGGACAGGACTCTAATAAGCTCAATTAGAAATGAAAAAGGAGAAGTCACAACTGATACCATGGAAATACAAAACATCATCTTCGAATACTATAAAAATCTCTATGCCCACAAACACGAAAACGTGGAGGAAATGGACAAATTCTTAGAAACACACTACCTCCCCAGGCTCAACCAGGAAGAAACAGAATTTCTAAACAGACCAATATCAAGCACCGAAATTGAAGCAGTAATAAAAAATCTACCCACAAAAAAAAGTCCCGGACCAGATGGGTTCACACCTGAATTCTACCAAGCCTACAAAGAAGAACTGGTGCCTATACTGCAGAAATTATTTGAAAACATCCAGAAGGATGGAATCCTCCCAAACTCATTCTACAAAGCCAATATCACCTTGATACCAAAGCCAGGAAAGGACACAACAAAAAAAGAAAACTACAGACCAATATCCCTTATGAATATAGATGCAAAAATTCTCAATAAAATCTTTGCAAACCGAATTCAAATGTACATCAAAAAAATAATCCATCACGATCAGGTGGGCTTTATTCCCGAGATGCAGGGATGGTTCAACATACGCAAATCTATAAATGTAATTTACCATATAAATAAAAGCAAGAGCAAAGATTATATGATCCTTTCAATAGATGCAGAAAAGGCTTTTGACAAAATCCAGCATCCTTTTATGATAAGAACTCTTAACAATATAGGCATAGATGGCTCATTCCTAGAAATTATTAAAGCCAAATACGATAAACCCACAGCCAATATCATACTGAATGGGGAAAAATTGAAGGCATTCCCCCTTAAAACTGGCACCAGACAAGGGTGCCCACTATCTCCACTTCTTTTCAACATAGTGCTGGAAGTCCTGGCCACAGCAATTAGACAAGACAGAGGAATTAGGGGCACCCAGATGGGGGCAAAAGAGGTCAAACTTTCACTATTCGCAGACGATATGATATTATACATAGAAAACCCCAAAGATTCAACCAAGAGATTACTGGAATTGATAAATGAATTCAGCAAAGTCTCAGGATACAAAATTAATACACACAAATCCATAGCCTTCATATATGCTAACAACAATCAAGCCGAGAAACAAATTAAAGATGCAATACCTTTCGCAATACCAACAAAGAAAATTAAATATTTAGGAACATATCTAACTAAGGAGGTCAAAGACCTATATAGAGAGAATTATGAAACACTGAGAAAAGAAATTGCAGAGGATGTAAATAGATGGAAAGCCCTACCATGCTCTTGGATAGGCAGAGTCAACATAGTAAAAATGGGTTTGCTACCTAAATTAATTTACAGAATCAATGCAATCCCTATCAAAATACCAACATCATTTTTTGCCGATCTAGAAAAAATAATTCTACGCTTCGTGTGGAGCCAGAGAAGACCCCGTCTAGCCAAAGCAATCTTAAGCAAAAAGAACAAATTGGGAGGCATCTATCTACCAGACTTCAAACTACACTACAAGGCTACAGTAACCAAAACTGCATGGTATTGGCACAAGAACAGACACGTAGACCAATGGAACAGGACTGAGAACCCAAATATAAAACCAACCTCATACAGTCACCTGATCTTTGACAAATTCCAGAAAAACGTACACTGGGGAAAAGATTCCCTATTCAACAATGGTGCTGGGAAAACTGGATGGCCATATGTAGAAGACTGAAACTGGACCCACACCTCTCACCTCTCACAAAAATCAATTCACAATGGATAACAGATCTAAACCTAAGACATGAAACCATAAGAATTCTCGAAGAAAACGTTGGAAAAACTCTTATGGACATTGGCCTAGGCAAAGAATTTATGAAGAAGACCCCCAAAGCAATCACAGCAGCAACAAAAATAAATACATGGGACCTGATCAAATTGAAAAGCTTCTGCACAGCCAAGGAAACTATCACTAGAGTGAACAGACAACCTACAGAATGGGAGAAAATGTATTTGTATGCTACACCTCTGATAAAGGGCTTACAACCAGAATCTATACAGAACTTAGGAAAATCAACAAGAAAAAATCAAACAACCCTATTAAAAAATGGGCAAAGGACATGAACAGAAACTTTTGCAAAGAAGACAGAATGATGGCCAGCAAACATATAAAAAAGTGCTCAACTTCTCTAATCATCAGGGAAATGCAAATCAAAACCACAATGAGATATCACTTAACTCCAGTGAGACTGGCTCATATCAAAAAATCCCCAAATAACAAATGTTGGCGGGGATGTGGACAGATAGGAACACTCATACACTGCTGGTGGGACTGCAAATTAGTACAACCTCTATGGAAAAGAATAGGGAGATACCTCAAAGAATTAAAAGTAGAATTACCATTTGACCCAGCAATCCCACTACTGGGTATTTATCCAAAAGAAAAAAAGACATTTTACAATAAAGACATCTGCTCTCAAATGTTCATAGCAGCACAATTCACAATTGCAAAGTTGTGGAAACAAACCAGGTGCCCATCAATACACGAGTGGATCAATAAAATGTGGTATATGTATACCATGGAGTATTACTCAGCAATAAGGAACAACAGTGAATTAACACATCTGGTATTATCCTGGTCGGAGCTAGAACCCATTCTTCGAAGCGAAGTGTCACAGGATTGGAAAAACAAGCATCACTGGTACTCACCATCAAACTGGTACTAACTGATGAACACTTACATCACACAGGGCAATAACATTCATCTGAGGGCGGGCGGGCGGGAGCGGGGTGGAAGGGATGGGAAAAACTCTCACTGAATGGATGTGGGGAGCACAGTTTGGGAGATGACCACGATTGTGGCTCTGACACGGGCAGAACAGGGGCAATGTGTATGGCCAAAGTGTTGTACCCTCATGATATTCTGAAATTAAAAAAATAAATTAAAAAAAAATCCATTGGTCTCTCTCGCACTTTGAATATATACTTTACCAATGCATTGTTTTGTAACATCTTGCATTAGTCATTTAGAAAATATTCATTCACTAAGTATGTAGATCTCTCAAATGTTGACACATTTTATTAGACAATATCAAAATCATATTTGGTAATGTCAGCATTTATCTCAGAAAAATCTTTAAGTGTTGGGAAGCTCTCAAGTTAATAGTGGTAGAAACAAATTTTCAAAATTCTAATTTTTGCTTGAAAGCCTAAATTTTATCATTGGCACCAACACTTAGTTTTCTTTGAAATGATAGACTCGCTTCCTTCATATTCAAGAAACTGCCTGCCAGATACCCAAATCTGAAAAACCAGTGTGTCTGCCAGTCATACTTTCAAATAAAAATGGCTTTCCTTGAAAAAAAAAAGCAGCTTGTTTAGCTTCTGACTCAAAAATCACACATGTCCTTTTCCTTGAGACAACTATTACACTTTGGTATGAACCAGAAGTTTTTTATTCATACTTCCTACTTAATCACACAGAACATTTAAAAGATATGTACTCAAGGGTCAAGATTTAATAAAACTAATTTTTACTGCTTGATCAAGGACATTCTTAAGTGAAATTGGCTTTCTCTTTCCTTCTTTCCTTCCTTCCTTCCTCCCTCCCTCCCTCCCTCCCTCCCTCCCTCCCTCCCTCCCTTCCTTCCTTCCTTCCCTCTTTCTCCTGCAAGTGTCTGGCAGTAAGAATATAATGATCAAAAGTACAGAACAATTTGGTGCTATTGATGGTATTCATGCTAAAGCACCAGCAGTTTCAACCACCGTGGCTTCTGTGCTATCTATGCAAATGTCAACACAATGAACAAAGGCAAATAACATCTTAGTGTTAATTATGAAAAGCATTTTGACCTCATGGAGCCTCTGAAAGGGTCTCAGGGACCCCAAGTGGTCTCTGGACCACACTCTGAGAACCACTGATCAAATAGAATTCCCTGTTGCTTAGTGGTGCTTACGTTAGAATGTAAGCTTCTTGGAGTCAGGGATCTTACTTACCTTCTTGTTTGCCATTTTAATTTCAAAGCCTAAAAATGTGCTCAGCCCAAAGTAGTGCAAAATAAATATGTATATTACATACAAATGAATTTAATGTTTACTATATTTGAAGTTTGTATTGCGCTATTTTGCTTTTAGTGTTCCCCTAATAAATGCCATTTTGGTTGATAGGAAAAACAACAAAGACCAACCAAAAAAGCCAGACCACATAACAGCTTGTCTCTTTGAAGGCTTCCCCCTGCATGTGGAGATATCCTAAAAAATACATAGTCGTAAGAGATTGTCTCTAATTCCATAGGGTAAGTAGTCTTGTGCTTGAAGGCAGTAGATGTTTCTGAGATACGCTCCAGTAACTTCACCATAAATGAGCCCTGCATCTAGGTTCAGCTTTTCCATGGCAACTTCTTTAACAAATGATGCAAAACACATTCTTTCTTCTTTCTTAAAAAAGCTTTCTTTAAAAAGGCTATGTATATGGAGAGTAATTATAAAACATTTAATGGCCATTTGCACTTTCAAGTACTGTTTCTTAAAAAGAAATCTGCTTCTTTATTTCAATTATTAATCACTGTAATTAACATCATAGTATTTCTCATAGTGACTCTATTTTTTTCCCCCTGTAATGAACTTGTCAAATGGAGAGTGTAACACCCACTATCAAAAGCCTCCATGCAAGAGCAAGTGCCTTCACACCTTTGCATGTGCAGTTTTCTCTGCATGAAATGTTTTCTCCCCCTTCCCTGCCATTAAATCCCTAACTCAAATTTTACCTCCACTCTATGGCCTTTCAGTCTTCCCCATATGCAATCTAAATTATGCTTCTATTTTCCTATCATTTATACATACCCTACTGAAGCACTCATCATAATGAATTTTAGATTTTTATCAGCAGGGATCATGTCACTTTCAATTTTGGATCCCTGGGACCTGACAGAGTGCCTGGAACAGAGTAGATGTTTAGAAAATAGTCTTTTGGGTTATGGGCTTTAAAAAAGGCTATCACTGTATTGTTTTATCTTTTTTTGTTTGTTTTTGTTTTTGTTTTTTTTAGAGACGGGGTCTCACTCTGTCACCCAGGCTGGAATGCAGTGGTACAATCACAGCTCACTGCAGCCTGGAACTCCTGAGCTCAAAGGATCCTCCTGCTTCAGCCTCCCCGAATAGCTGGGACTCCAGGTGTGCACCACCACACCCAGCTAATTTTTCTTATTTTTTATAGGTGGGGATCTCGCTGTATTGCCCAGACTGATCTAGAACTCCTGGGCTCAGGCAATCCTCCCTCCTCAGGCCCCCAAATTGCCGGGATTACAGGTGTGAGCCCAGATATCTTCTGATTATCAATAATACATCATGACACATGCCCAGAACAACATTAATGCCTAAGAGAAACTGTAGATTTCACAAATGCTATATAAATCCTGCCTGGAGTAAATGCAAAGAAATAATAAAAGAGCAAGAAAAAAATAGTGAAAAACAATTTAAGTCTTCAGTGTTTTGGGGAAACTTCAAGGAAGTAGTGCACTTACAAAGAGCCAGGCCAACTCCTTGCTCCTCAAAGCCTGATCCCTAACCAGCCCTATCAGGATCACTGGGAGCTTGTTAGAAATGCAAAATATCAGGTTTCACCCCCAAAAGATGCATTTTAACAAAATCCCCAGGAGATTTCTATGCTCATAAATGGTTGAAAAGCACTAGTCTAACTTCTTAAAAATCACCTTAATTCATATCTCCTATATATATTTTTTAAAAAAAGCCTTAATTGCAGCTGCTACCTTATCTCTGATCTTTTAGTGCTTTGTAATTCTAAGTGTCTGACAATGGATAACAAAGAGATTTCTGGAAAGGAAAACAAATCTTTACCTCACCCCTACCCTCCTAAAAAGGAAGGAAGGTTACTGAGGATGACAAGAAAAGGGTCCCGGGAAGAATGAAGAAGAATAAAAGCAGCAGAGGGAAGATGCTTTTGGAAGGATGAATGGTTTGCTTTGGAACATCTATGGTTTGTTATATGGCCAGTGAAAAATGGAACAAAATTTATTTTTATCTTTTTTTACCTGTACACCCTTGAAGAAAACTACTTAATTTGTTAGAGTCCAAATTATTCAGATTCAGGTATTTAGAAATGATATTAATTAAAACTACCAAATCACTATTGGAGATAAAGTCACGTGAATTTAGAAAAACTTTAAAGTCTCTGATCTTTTAAGGGCAGATGGATGGACTATTGATTCACTATAATTGTTTTATTTCACTTTACCTGTGTATGATGTGATTTAGCAACTCAGAAGAGTCCTTAAAAAAAGGTGTTTTTCTCTAAGCTCATTAAACTGCTTACTTGTGGTTCTAACTCACTATGTTTAGCAAAAATATGAACTTCAGTAAGAGTCAAATACAAATGATCTAAGAAGTCTCAGATGTTGCTTTTTTGGTATATATTCATAGCTTGAATGTATAGAAATATCCAACAGTCTTTTTTTATATATTCATAGATTGTTTCTTGATATTTAATCTTATCAAATTTGAAGCAATCCAAATTGGTATTAAAATGGCTGACACACCCAGACAAGAATTAGCATGACTTGACCATTATACAGTTATTTACTCAGTGAAATCACTCTGCATAATCAGTGAAACCATATGAAGCATGTACCATTGTCATGGACACTGTCTTAGTAAATTCGAGCTGCTATAACAGAATACCATAGACTAGGTGGCTTAAACAACAGATACTTATTTCTCAATTCTGGAGACTGGGAAGTCCAAGGTCAAGGTTTGGGCAGATCCAGTATCTAGTTTTTGTTGAAATTTAGCCATGTCCATCAACTTTTCATGTAAACTAATTAGGTATCAATTATCTTTATACAATGTTTTAGAACCCAATAAAAACGCTTTTGAAAATTTTTAATCAAGGCAGAAAATTTGGTTTCCATGTTTTTTAGTGTGCGGACTTTCAGCAGCAAAATTATATAATGATAGAAACATCCATTTTCAAAATGCTCTTTCCACATCCTGTGTTTCTTTCTGAAAAAAGTTATTTTCTTTTTATTGATCAACTTGTAAGGTCATAGTAGATTATTTCTCTTAATTAGGTTGGGAAAGAGTTTGCACCAGGAGTAGGAAATGTGTCAGCTCTTTCATTTTCAGGTGGCTCATTTATGGTTGCATTATTTGTAATATCTTCAATCAATCACAGTTCTTTTTAAGCCACTAGTCCATTTTCTGAAGGCTTAGGTCAGCGAAAACTAGAAAAGCAATCCATAAGCCCACCTAAATGAGTCTGTGTTACAATAATACTAGAATGAGAGTTTTGCTGTCAACCCCTTCTCCAAGGTGAAGGTCCACTTCTCCGTCCCACAGTAGGTGGCACGTGACTGCCCCAATTGTAGGCATTGTGAGGGCCAGTGTATAAGTAAAGCTTAATGCCTTTCTTAGTTTTAAAATAAAAATTTTAAAAAGAGTTGTAGTATTTTCTTCTTCCACCTTCTATAGATGTTTTTAACATTTCACTTTGAAGACTGTTTGTGGTCACTTTCACCAAATCCTGATGGTGCTTGATAAAATTCCAAATTCCTGGATCCATCCAGACCTGCTATATCTGAGCAGCTGGGGCAATGATCGGAGTTTTAAAACTAGTTTCACAGGTGATTGTCGCTCGCCACGAAATGACAAGATGTCTTGAATCAGTGGTTCCCAAACAAAGTAGAGGAACAGGCTTGTATCTGAATCAAATTGGGAGGCTTGTTAAAAATACCCAGGCACTGAGTTCCATCCAAGAACAACTAAAACCAAATCTCTAGAAGTAGAACCAAAAAATTTTGTATTTTAGGAGTAATTTCTCAAGCAGGGCCGAGTACAGAAACGACTGCGGTCTATATCATTGAAGTGAGCATTGTAATAAGAACTGACATTTTTCTTATTCCTTTCGAATTCTATTGCTAGTAAATTTTAGAATTCTTTGAGGTTTTGGTGGAGATCTGTGGCTCTCAAAACGTTCCAGCAGCAACAGTATTACCTGGGAACTTCAGAAATACAAATTCTCAGACCCAACCAAACCTACTAAATTAGAAACTTTGGAGGTGGGGCCCAGCAATCTGTGTTTTAACAAACCCTGTATGTAATTCTGATGCAAGTTTAAGTTTGAGACAACTTGTTTGGGTCAAATAATGAAAATTACTTTTCTACTTTTTTGGTTTTTGGTGGGAGAGAAATTTTATAATAAGCAATGTCATATTTAAGAACGTAATTCCTTAATAGGTGCAATATTGGCAATGAATACATCAAGTTTTCTCTCTGTGTTTTTCTTTATGTTGTGTGCTACAGATGTTGGCAAGAATAGCAACATTTTAAACATTTGCAATGGAAGAGTCTGAGATTAGAATGAAGGAAATCTTTTAAGGTTAAATTCCCTCAAATACTTCCTCCCAAAGACCTTGTGCCAGTTCGTGCTTTCCAGGCAGATGTTTTCTATTATACTGCTACTGGGTCATGACAGAATCTCCATGGTTTGCAGTTGCCATGACAACCACATTTTTTTCAGTCTGCAGAGAATATTATACAGCTCAGAGGTGTATGTTTTCTCTTAGTAATGGAAATGTTGAGCCATCAAAGGAATTGATTAGGTTGACAACTGTACATTTGATAAATCAGCAGTAAATTTGAAGGATTACATTTATTATACATGCTTTATCCAGTAGACAGTATCCTGTTTCCACTAAGTTTTCTAGACAAATAAAGATCCTGTGGTAAGCATACCAGTCTTTAAAACTATAAAAAGCTGGGGAAAATGTTTTATGGTTATTATAAGCCATATTTTTCAAGTAGAAGGAAGAGATTCTAGGGAAAAATAACCACAAATTTTAGGGATTTGTATTTGCTGTTTTACATTCATTTTGAGCCTATTCCCCCCTTGGTCACTTACTAGAAAAATGAAAACAAGTATTAATTTGAAAGGCAATGATAATTTAATAACATTGTAGACTTGAAAACAGTATATGTAGCATCTAATTGTTTGTAATTTTATTTGGGATCTTGTTATCTAGGGTATCATTAGGTTTTACATACAATGGTATGGCAAAACATTTTCAGAATTCAGGTCCTTTGAAAAACAAACCAATTATCATTTTTAAATTAAATCATGAGAAAATTATTTTGATTTTTTTCTCTGCCAGTATATGTTCGAACATGATAATTTTTCTTTGAAGCATTAACCATAACATACTGAAATTATGTTCTGGTTGGTTTATGAACTATGTGAGAACAAAAATCTTTCAAACAGAGGTATTTTAAATTATGGTAATTACTTTCAGTACTAGGTCCTCTGAAGTCTAGGTCGAAGTACAATGCTCATCTAGGATGCTGTGAAATCTAACTTCATTTTTTTACTACAGCACTGAGTAAGAATGGGCTCCATTTTCTACTTGTTTTCACAATACTTTAATATTTTTGTCTTGGGATAATTTTAATTAAGTATAATCATGTACATGCCTTACTGATAGGCAATTTTTACATTTTAGTTAATTCTTTATTTTTAAAATTGCATTATTTGTCATAACTTGGTGAAAATTTGAAAATGTTTTCTTTCTTTTTTTATTATGTTGGAAAATAAAAAATTCTTACATTTCTTCATTGGCAAATTTCTCTGAATTACAGACCTGAAATTATTGTATTTGGTACTTTTCTTTTACCATTTGTATTCTTTTGCCTTGTATTAGTGGTGTGTGTACTTATATTGTATTCCAACTGTAGATTATGTGCTTCCTGAAGTTTAATATTATTTCTTTGGTTTGTCTTTGTATGCCTTTGTATGTACCTAATACACACATAGGTGTGTGTTATTGCTTGTTATAATCAATTGAAATAAACTACTTTATCTCCTTGTAAATTCAAACTGTAGGTCTGCGATGTATAAGCTTAATGCTTAAACATAGCTTTCAGGTTTAAGATATGTATAAAATATCCGTAGGACTTGAATTGAATGGATGTTAATCTGGTACTATTTTATACATTTCTGAATTTTTCAAATATTCTACAGTTAACCTGGATGATTTTTATAATCTGAAAGGCAGCAAGTCTAAATTTTAAAAATAACAAGAATAAAATTCAGGAGCTATTTTTCTGCCTTGGAATCATTCTCTATTTCACATCACCTGGTAAATATGCAGCGGTGTTTTTTTCTCATCTTCTACCTCCTCTGAAATTATGGATCAGATTTTGAAAGGATTAAGTCTGCTCCTTCAAGAGAAATTTTACATCCACACCCTGTCAGAGTGGACGCCTACAATTCCCTTCTCTCCTCATCCTGTTCTATGCCTTTCCATCCACCTCCCATCCTCTCCTGCTCTATGTGTTGGCCTTTTAGGAAAAAGAATCATGGTATTTCAGAACCAGAAGGGATGTAAGAGGTTATTAGATTACAGATTACAATCTCTAATGCTCCTGGGGCCAGGCAGCACTGCAGTGAGGGAAGTGGGCTTGCCTGGGACTCTGATGTCTTAGAGAACGCAATCCCTGTCTAAATGGGATAAGCAGTGAAGACTCAGCTCCAGCTAATTATTGCCAAGGGAGAATGTAGGTCAGCTCTACCAATCTTTTTAAGAGAATCCAGAAATGGACTTTTATGTAAACATTCCAAGTTTTAAATGTTAACAACTAATACACACAAAAAATACCATCAGTCAAATAAAACATGTCTCCAGGCCAAAATTAGCCCATAAGCTGCCAGTTTAGATGAAACTCTCATTTCACAAATGACGAAGCTAAAGTCCAAACTGATATAAAAGCTTGCCTACGACCATCCTGGATATTAGATAAACAGTCCAGTGCTCTTCAACCATAGAACACCAACACCATGTTGGTGACTTGGGGTAGCTATTTCCTTAACAGGTCAGGAAGCAAATTTGAAAGCATGACCTCTGTGAGAATGGGGTGTCTGGGAACTGTTTCACATGTTTGATCATGGAATGAAGAAGGCAGTTGTGTTTGTAGGTCAGGAATGGGCAAGAAGGTTTTGTTTGAGCAGGTGATATGGTCTGACACCTGAGAAGCAGGTAGGGTAATAACGTCTAATTTAAGTTCATTGCATAAGCTTTTTATGCAGAAAAAATATAATAATCTTTGACTTTCAGCTACGATTTTGCTAATGGAGTTTTGCTAATCTGTATATTCTATATTACTTCTACTAGATTACAATTTTGATGAATGTCTTAGATAATACTTGTAATTCAGAGAGAGAGAATAATATTTAAGAAAATTGCAAGAATAATCTCTTTCCTTGTGTTTATATTATTACATTGCATTTTATTCTCTGCACTTAAAGTACCCTCTCTAACCTCTCAAGAAACTTTGAGTCAATCTTTGGTGGTATAAACTGTACCATATTTGTGAGAAGTAAAGTTTCTACAGGTACACTTCATTTTATTACACTTCATTTTACTACACTTCACAGATACTGTGCTTTTTACAAATTGAAGATTTGTGGCAACCCTGTGTCAAGTAAGCCTATTGGCACCATTTTTTCCAACAGCGTGTGCTCACTTTGGATCTCTGTGTCACAGTTTGGTAATTCTTGCAATATTTCAAACTTTTTCACTGTTATCATATCTGTTATGGTGATCTGTGATCAGTGATTGTTGATGTTACTATTGTAATTGTTTTGGGGCACCTTAAACCACGCCCATATAAAATAGCAAACTTGCTTGAGAAATGTTACGTGTTCTGACTGCTCTACCTAAAGGCCATTCCCCTGTCCTTCTCCTTGGCCTTTCTATTCCCTGAAGCACAACAATATTGAAATTGACCAATTTATAACTCTACAATGGCCTTTAAGTGTTCAAGTAAAAGGAAGAGTTGCATGTCTCTCACTTTAAATCAAAAGCTAGAAATGATTAAGTTTAGCGAGAAAGGCACGTTGAAAGATGAGATAAGCCAAAAGCTGGGCCTCTTGTGCCAAAGTGTTGCCAAGTTGTGAATGCAAAGTAAAAGTTCTTGAAGGAAATTAAAAGTGCAACTCCAGTGAGCACACAGATGATAAGAAAATGAAACAGCCTATTTGCTGATACAAAGAGTTTTACTGATCTGGATAGAAGGTCAAACCAGCCACAACATTCCCTTAAGCTAAAACCTAATCCAGAGCAAGGCCCTAACTCATTCCAATTCTACGAAGGCTGAAAGAGGTGAGAAAGCTGTAGAAAAGTCTGTAGCTAGCAGAGGTTGGTTCATGAAGTTTAAGAAAAGAAAACATAACATAAAAGTTCAAGGTAAAGCAGCAAGTGCTGATGTAGAACCTACCAGGAAGTTATCCAGAGGATCTAGCTAAGACAATTGATAAGGGATACTGTAAATAACAGATTTTCAATGTAGAGGAGGAAACAGCCTTCTACTGGAAAAGATCCCTTCTAGGACTTCCACAACAGGAGAGAAGAAGTCCATGTCAAGCTTCAAAGCTTCAAAGGAAAGGCTGACTCTCTTGTTAGTAGCTAATGCAGTTGGTGACTTTAAGTTGAACTCAATATTCGTTCACCATTCTGAAAATCCTAGGGCCCTTAAGAATTATGCTAAATCTACTCTGCCTGTGCTCTATGAAAGGGACAAAAAAGCCTGGATGACAGCATATCTGTTTACAGCATGGTTTACTGAATATTTTAAGCCCACTGTTGAGACATACTCCTCAGAAAAAAAGGTTTCTTTTAAAATATTACTGCTCATTGACAAGTCACCTGGTCACCCAAGAGCTCTGATGGAGATGAACAAGAAGATTAATGTTGTTTTCATGCCTGATAACACAGCATCTGTTCTACAGTTCATGGATCAAGGAATAATTTTGACATTCAAGTTTTATTATTTAAGAAATACATTTTGTAAGGCTATAGCTGCCATAAATAGTGATTCCACAGATGGATCTGGGCAAAGTAAATTGAAAGCCTTCTGAAAAGGATTCACTATTCTAGGTGTCATTAAGGATGTTTGTGATTCATGGGAGCAGGTCAAAATATCAACATTAGCAAGGGTTTGGAAGAAAGTGATTCCAAGCCTTATGGACGACTTTGAAGGGTTCACTACTTCAGTGGAGGAAGTAACTGCAGATGCACTGAAAACTGCAAGATAACTAGAGTTAGAAGTAAAGCCTGAAGATGTGTCTGAATTACTGCAATCTCATGATAACCTTGAACGGATGAGGAGTTGCTTTTTATGGATGATCAGGATGAGCAAAAAAGTGGTTTCTTGAGATGGAAACTATTCCTGGTGAAGATGCTGTGAACATTGTTGAAATGACAGCAAAGGATTTAGAATATTATGTAAACTTAATTGATAAAGCAGCTGCAGTGTTTGAGCAGATTGATTCCAATTTTGAAAGAAGTTCTATAGTGGGTAAAATGCTATCAAACAGCATCACATGCTGCAGAGAAAGGAAAAGTCAATCAATGTGGCAAACTTCATTGTTGTCTTATTGTAAGAAATTGCTGCCACACCACCAGCCTTTAGCAACCACCACCCTGATCAGTCAGCAGCCATCAACACTGAAGCAAAACCCTCCACCAGCAAAAAAGATTGTGACTCTCTGAAGGGTCAGATGATCATAAGCATTTTTAGCAATGAACTCTTTTTTTTTTAATTAAAGTATGTACACTGTTTTTTAAGACATGTTATTGCACACTTAATAGACTACAGTATAGTGTGAATGTAACTTTTATATGCACTAAGAAACCAATAAATTCATGTGACTTGCCCTATTGTGATATTCACTTTATTGCAGTGGTCTGGAACACAACCTGCACTATCTCTGATGTATGCCTGTATTTCCTTAGTTAAAGTTTTGGCCACTGATGAGGTTTTATATTCAGATGACCAGAATGCATTGCTCCCTATTTCACAAACTACACAAGATTGGAAACATGATCCACCAGACAAGAGATGGCTCACATCTGCAGGTAAAAGTATGGCTGCAAAGATGAGGGAAGGCCTAAATCACAAAATATGTCACAGGGCACGCTTCAAATATGTAATAAAGATGACTCTCTATGTAAGTTATTTTCAGCACAGATCATCTAGGAAACTTAGAAAATACCAGTGCCCAATCCCCACGGCCAAGGATTCTGATTTAATTGATCTGGGAGGTAGGCACACAGATATCTTATCTCAGCCCATCTCCATAATGATATAATAGCACGTGGTGGAAATACCAATAGGTCCAGAGGTAGAGTAAATCCTCCTCTAAATCCCCACACCAGTCCCTGTAATGCATCCCATGATATCCAGTAACAATATCTAAAGAACAACAAATCTGTCTCAGTCTTACATTGACATGCTGACCACTGAAGAGAGAAACTAGAGCCTTGGTTATTTGTATCCTAAATGCCAAAGGTGGTTGAGTTTATGATTATCATTCTGGTGTCAATATTCCCTGTTCAGTGGCAGTACTCCTAGATAAAATGGCCTGTGTCTATAAGATTAAAGATTCTTCAATTCTCTGGAAACTCAGAGATATGAAGTAGAGGAGACAGGAGCATTGGTGGAACTAAGCACCACTAGCTGGACATGCTCAAGGAGCTGGTCTCAGTAGAGCCCACATGATGGAGGATTGAAAATCATTCCTGAGAAAGCACGAGAATTTCTACATGGCAGGGAAGGAAATAATCCTTTGAAACCTGTCTTAAAGTTACATTTGCATAGCAAAAACACTAGTTTTACCTAATTGAAATGTTTATTTGCAAAAAAAAGAGAGAAAGAGATAGAGAAAAAAAGAAAAATACAGAAGGAGAGAGAGAGGAAGAAAGAAAGAAAGAAAGAAAGAAAGAAAGAAAGAAAGAAAGAAAGAAAGAAAAATTAGTTAATTAATTATGGAGCCATGAGAGGATGATGAAGATTTTGGGGTTAAACACACCCTAGCCATCTATTTTGTGATGCCTTGTGATGGCCTAAGAACTGGCTAGCTATCAAAGCAATGCTTGAACCCAATGGTCAGGAACAGAGAGAAAGAATGGATCTTCTAGTGTGGCCCCTGTCACAGGCCTTGAAGTGATGCTTTTGGGAAGACATTAGTCCTCTAAATCATGCACAGTGGTGCGGTTTTCCTCCCTAACTAGACTCTAAAGGGTTCCGGTTCTTAGTGTTCATGTCTTTAAGTTCACCAACACAATCAGCCCCCTAAGATGCTAGGTTAGTTATTGGTTCCAGAAATTGCCACCTCATGGACTCAGAATTCTCATCCTCTACTTCTTCCTCACTGTCCACTTTGATGGCTAATTTTTTGACCCTCAAAACATCAAAATTCTTATTAACCTTATCTATAGAATAGTTTACCATGCACCAACCTCAGAGATTCCATGAGAATTTTCTGTCCTAATATTTAAAGTCTTGCCACTTACCACTCTAAGGAAGAGAGAAATGTGGATATATAGATTTATTTACATTTAAGCTCTGACCAATTCCATAGTTTACATTTAAACCTCTGAGCCCCTTCAGACAGAGATTTATACACACAAGTAGAGATAACTTTTATATGTACGTATTTTAATACCTCAAAAGAATATGACTAGTGATCACAAAACTTTAAATAAATGCTTCCCAAACTGTTCTGCAGAACTGGAGTTCTATGGCTTGTTAACAGTTGCCACACACACTTGTGTGCATGTGTTAACACACACACACAGGATTTACTGGTTTGAGAAATGCTGTCTTAAACAAACGTAAACTGGTTTTTTTACAGTAAGACTGCAAAATTTTGCGCCAGTCAACATTAAGAGGATATATTTTAACATATTTTCAAAATGTATTCAACCAATCAATCCATTGTGAAGGATCATGTGATGAGACTACTTTTTTTTTTAAAAGAACTTCAGAAAATGTGTTCAACATGATGGACTGGGCAGCCATGGAATCTCAGACAGGGTTTGAATTCCAGCTCTGTCACCTACCCAACTGTGTGACCGTGGATGAGCTACTTGATTTCTTGAGTAGAAATTGGATAAATAATATCTGTCTCTCAAGGTTTGTCTGAGATTAAAAGAAATAAATTATGTAAAGACCTTGTAACACAGAGGTACTCTATATATCAATAAATCTAAATTCACTTACTCCCCTGCCCTCACATTCTTTTCTGATGACTCTTCGTGTACATGCTTGTGTATTTATGTGACTTCAACCAGGTTTTACACATGGATTTTCTTCTTACTTCACTTAATTATTGACTATAACTGAGTCTGTATTAACATAGTTCATACAACTTAATAAGCCAGCTAGTAGTCCATGGTATCAAACATTAGTTTCACTGGACAATTGCTTATTGTTGGACATTTGAGTTATTTTCAAATTTTCCCTTTCATAAACAGCTTTGTATGAACAGCTTGGAACAAATTACTTGTTTGTGTTTAGATTATTTTCTAGGAGTATATTCCCCAAAATGAAATTACTCAGTCAAAGGAAAAAAACTACTATACAACTTTTGTTACAAATAGTTCTGCAGAAAATTTGAACCAATTTATGATGACATTTAAAATGTACAAGCCCACCTTTTTACCCTAATCTGTCACCAATGAATTTTTATAACTTTTGCTAGTTTAATGGGTATGTACTGGTACCCTAACTTTGCTTTAAGCCAATTTTATTTAATTTCCAGAATGCTGTGGATTTTTTAGTATACTAGTTTACTATCTTTATTTTTGTGTGCAAGCTGTTAATTCTATTCCTTTGACATTTATTGACTAGAATCTGAATTTCTAGATTATAAGATCTCCAGCTTCTCTAGGATGACTAGCAAGCTTTGTCATATCACACCCACCCTTCTCCGTCCCACCACCTTCCTCTCCCATCCCAACCTTTGAAGTTGATAGAGCTTAGTGGATCTTAAAATTATTAGTATAAGAATGATACCACAAAATATCCAGGGCTTAAATCGCTGTTGTGGTTGGCCAATAATTTATATCCACCGGCAATCTTTTAAATGGGATCCTGATCATTTTAAAATTAATATGGAGAAGGACTAGGCTAAATTATGTAAGATCAATCCTAAGGACTATTTTCACATATTGTCAAGCTCTGCTTACAGTATTTTTTTTCTCCATTGCCAAGGCTACTTGGCTGCTATATACTCTGTTCTTTAGGAGCAATCCTAACTTTACACAACTGGTTCCATCTCAGCAGTCCATGGCTTACCATTAAGTTACTGGTCCTGATAGTCTAGTCTTAGTCTTCAACTTCAGTATTGATAACTAGCCTATCTGTCTAGAACCCAAGAATTAAGGGACTGCCTTGATTTTACGTCTCTTGGCACCACACAGAGATAGGTGACTATTTCCTAAAACTTAAGTGTGCTTGTATGGGACGTGTTCATCTTTGACCTGTTTATGACTATAGACACTGACTCCCTGTCCATCCTAAGCCTTAGTAACTATGAAGTCACCTTATTAATTACTAACAGATGAAAAACTAGGTGAATCATAATCCAAAATTCTGAGGCTCTGACATTGTTTTCCAGAGAAAAAAGTGTGTTATTTACATGGCAAACTGAAAAGCTGCCTCTTGCCAAGGTGCACAAAATAAGGACTGTCATATGCACACATGTGACTGAAATGCTGCCTTCTCTATGTTGGGGAAATATGCACGCTATTGCAAAGGAACAGATATTTTGAGGACTGTATACTAAAAAAAAAAAGAAAAAAAAAAGAAAAAAAAAAAGAGGAAGGAGAGAGAACCGTGAAGGAGATATCCGGCAATCGTCTGCAGAAACAGTTCACTAGATGTCACCCCACACTTAAGTCAGGATTAATGTTTTTCTGACAGAACACACTTGCAGGAAAGGTGCTGTCTGTTTCCTGCCAAAGAACTCTTACTTCTCCCTGAGCTTAAATTGGCAGAATATCTGTGTGTAGAAAATGATTCCAAGTCATAAAACTAACTTTTGGATTTAAGCAAAGGATTTTAATGTTCTTGAAGTTTTGACATTTGAGCAATGATGTATCATGCTAAACTATTAAGTAAATTTATATAGTGCATACTTATTATATAAAAATTTGAAAATACAAATAAGCAAAAGAAAAGAAAGAAATCACTTTATCTCCGGAAATAAAATTATAAACATTTTGATATACTCTTCTAGAATTCTTTCTGTACACATGCACACACACACACACTAAAAAGTTGGCTCATGAAGCACATATTATGTACTCTTTCCATGTCAATAAATACATTTTTGCTGTGACTATGCAACCATTTAAGTGGCCCAATAGTATTCTCTTATTTATTAACCAGTGTCATATAATCAAACATCAATACTATGTGCTTGACATCCTACTGTGTTGAAAAGAGATGTGAGCCTTAATGTACTTTTCTTATATGTTTCATATTAATGTGTATGACATCATCAAATCTTACTTAAATCATTTTAACATTTTCCTGTGAAGTAATTGTGCAGACTTTTAACAAATTCCGATAGTAAACTTTCTTAATCCAAATAGTCAGTTTAAAAATATGTGTTTACTGCTAAGATTTCAGTTCTGGGGAAGAAAAATGTTGACTTGCTTGAGGCAAGTATTTGCTCTGAGGGAGCTTGATATGATGCTGGGTCTTATCTGACTATAGGTGGGACTGGGGAACTCACAAACAGGTTTTGTTTACACAATATTGTATGTATATCTTTTACTGGGAAGAGATTCCTTCTTCATGGTTTGTCAAAGCAATTAGTGACATATTTCTGAGAGCCAGATGGTTCTGTGTTCAAATTCCTAATGGGGTGGGTTCAGGTAATTTATTTACTTTCTCTGATCTCACTTTCTCACCTGTAAATAGCTACAGGTAGGCATGATAGCTACCTTGAAGTGTCACTGGAATAAAATGAGATCATGTTTTTAAAGCTCTTGGGTCATAATAAAAGCACTAGGAGTTTATTTCCTATTTTATAAATGGATTGTTCCCTTTTTCAGACATATAGTCCATGATTCCCCACATCAGTTGAGTATATGAGTAAATAATACATGAAAAATTCTAGAAAATGCTTAAACATATTTTATTTAACTGCACAAGTATGAGTAAACTATATTTGCTGCTGTTATTTCCATGTGGCTTTTATCAATATGTTTTTGATCTATTCACTATAAGCATTACATATCCTTATGATTTTTGTCTTCCTTTGACATTTTTTCTTCCTATCTTTTAATCCTTTCCTACTTGGCAATCTAATGAAATCAGTAAGGCCATTGTGAAATAAGTCCTATTGGGTAATCAATATATCACTTCCGTTTCTGTTGATATTCACCATGTGCTGGTGGAATGCATTGTTTGGGTTTTGAAAGAAATAATGAGATGATCACTCTGACAGCTCACTCTCCACACTGTTCCCACAAATGCTTGTGTAATAATAGGAAAGAGGTTGCTTTTCTTTGACAAAACTTTTTTTTTATTGTCTGGCCTCATGAAACCTCACAGCTTTGGTTGTACCTACCCAGAAACTGAAGGAATGAAGTAAGAAAACTTCCTCTATCCCTTTTCACTAGTGCACACACACAAACATACTTTTTTTTTTTAAAACAGTTTCTCCAAGTGGATATTGTGTTTAAGGAATGCTATATTGATCTTTTGTGTTACCTTTACCAGAAATGGTTTCTTTTTCAGGCATGCTACGAAATAGAAAACATACCATGGATTTTGACTCAACATAGAAACAAATGAATCAAATGCGTGTGTGCGTGTGCTTGATTTTATGTACATAAAATTCAATTCTTGGTTTCTCAGAATTTCCCCACCATATAAAAATAATAAGGAAAAACTCAGCTAAATGGGAATTGGTTAATCTCTATTGCCAGCCTCGCTCCTCTCTTATATGCATTCCCTCCCTTCTTTCCTTCCTTCCTTCCTACTTTCTTCTTTCCTTCCTTTCATTCATTCCTCTTTCTCTTTCTCTCTTTCTCTCTCTCTTCCTTTTTTTCCTTCTTTCTTTCTTTTCTCCTGGGTGATCTTGTCTGAATGTTTCCAGAAGTTATTGTGGCAACTTTCACCTAAGCTTTCTGTGCTAAGCATGTCTACTTTTACCCTGGGTGCAGTGCAAACTGTGGCAGTCAAGCTGTTTTGCTATTTAAGGCTGTATTTGCTCAAGCTCTTTTACTGTTCATTACTGCTGTAGCATCAAGACCTAAACATTCAAAACAGAGGTCAAAATAAACACATTGTTCCTTTATTCAATGAGTGTTTATGGCATGTTTAATATGCACCAGATGCTACTTGTGTAACGAAGTGCTCATTTCAGTTATTAATTTTTTCTTATTAAGTGTGTTTATTCTCACTTCTGGAGGGAAAAAATCTTTATTCAGATATAGCATTATATATTATATTCAATAAATACCCTAAAATCAATTTGCTACTCAATGTATCTGATTCATGAGATTTACTAGTTTCTGATTTTCTGTGAACTTTGACAGAAAGGAATACAAGCATTTAGACTCTTTTCCCTCACTTCAAAGTTTAGAAAGATTTATTTTAAGTTCATTGAAGTAGTCAATGAAATAACTCCTCTTACCTACCTATGTTCATTGAACAAATTCTCCACTTTCTATAAATTGAAATAAACTCACAGGAATAAAACTGTATATTTGGTCTTGATCCAAAATATAAATGGATATGGAATAGTGTTGTTTATGAAATTATACTTTGGCACACATTTTTATACATCTGGCCACAGTGTTAAACAATGATGAATAAGAGTTCCTTCCCTCAAGGGGCTTCTAGTACTAAGTAGCATGTTAAGCTGTTTCATTCCATATCGATGAAGGAATGATAGAAAGTTCCATGGACTTTCTCTTTTATGTACACCCATAGGTCAAATTACTTTTAGCTTATCTTCATTACCTACTTGGTCGGTTGTAGAATTTTTGTCTAACCCCACCCAACAGGAATGTCCAGTGTTTACACCAGTAATATTTTTGATCAATAACTTTTGAAATACTATATAAAGATAAATATAATGCATGTGATAGTATAAATATGATGATGCCTACTCATATTCCTATAGAAAATGTACATAAATCCACTCTCAAAATTTTCTTATAAGGGGAAACTTTGTTATCATCATGTACACTTTTTTTCCTCATTGGAATGTGGACATAAGTAGAACATATGTTTTACCAAAAGTTTTTTTTTTTTCCCAGTGGGCCACAGTCAAAAAATATTTGACGTCCATACATATCCACATTGTGTGCGTCAGGCATGAAACAAGCCGTTACCACACACTAACATCATCTCTATAATGGAAGGAAGTACAAAGGACAGTGGGGGCAGGGGGAAAGGAGACCCTCAAGATGAGTGTTTCTGAAAGAAATGAGAAAAGCTCCAGACAAAGCAGTGTCTTGTCTGAGGCTCTGTGGTTAAGTGGAATTTTGCCAAGTTTTTTAAAGGAAGGAAAGAGAGGAAAGCACATGTATGAACACATGGAAGTGAGAGAGTATCACATAACTGCAGAGTTATCACAAGCTTTGAATTTCAGAAAACAAAGTTATGGCAGGGGACAAGGCAGGAAGACATGTAGCTATTGAGATATCCAGGTGGAAGTGCCTAGTTTGCCAACTTTTGAAAAGAAATCAAATTTTGGCAGAGGTAGATCAGATGACCCATAACAACCACCAGAAGAACCAGGGTCTGGGTTAAATCATGAGACTATTGGTTGAGAATGGAAAGTTATTTGACTTTCGTGTGAGAAATTATATAAAAATATTATCATTGATATTGTTAAAAGGGAATACACATTGTTGAGACCCCTCAAAATTTCTATTTTTATGGAAATGAGTACTTAGGAAAAACACACAAAAAGGAGATGATCAATATGTATGTACAGAGATTTGGCTCCTCATAAACACCCATATGATAACATCGGGACTACTCAGCACATTAGTGAAATTTGGCAAGATTTATGATTTGTCTTAGCAACCTC
This sequence comes from Daubentonia madagascariensis, assembly GCA_023783475.1. Taxonomy (NCBI): domain Eukaryota; kingdom Metazoa; phylum Chordata; class Mammalia; order Primates; family Daubentoniidae; genus Daubentonia; species Daubentonia madagascariensis. Next base: position 41,426,993 of record JAKFHU010002088.1, on the reverse strand, counting down.
CCCAGGAAATGAAGTTTGGCTGATGCAATGCCATTTTAGGAAATGCCAGATCTGCATATTATTAACATTTGTGTTGGTGGGTTCCCAAAAATGGGTCTAGTCTGACCCAAAATGTGTGTTAGAATAAAAACCCCACTTGCTATGGGAGTGTGAAATGATCTGAGAGAAGCAAAAAATTAGACATTTCTTCAAGCACAAATGGCTGGTGTCAAAACTAGTTGCAACAGTGCTATGTTCAGCAGCTGTACCTGCATGGTAACCAGGGAGCTATCTGGCTAGGAATGTTTGTTTCACACATCAGAATTTAAAGTAGAGAGTAGAACACACTGGGCAACACCTCATGAAAATGAGGGGAGGGGTTCTTCCTCCCTCCATAATTTGAGTCTGAAGCCTTAAAACAGGAGTAAACCATATAATATAATGGTGTTTTCATCTGTAGAAAAAATACTTACTTTTCTATGCTAATAATGTCATTTAAAAGGGAAAAATGCCTGTTTGGTAATCAATCACTCATACATCATAGCTGTCTTAGAGTTTCCTTTTTAAGCAATCTTTCCTAGAGACTCAGTATTGGCCTGAGCCCAATTTATTTACTCTATGCCAAAAAGTTACTTCTCAAGCCCAATTATCTAGAAAGCTTATGAAATATGTACCTTGGCAGGCTCAAGAAAAAAGATCTTTAAAATCAGGTTTTCCAGAGGAACTCTCAGAATTTCCAATCCAAGATCCTTTTTTGGTTGGAGGAGGGTGCAAAGATAGAAATAATAATAAATAAAAATGAGAAGTGTTATAGTTTTATAACCATAGGCATATTTGTTTTATCAAGTTCCTCCTAGCAGAAGTGAAGGGGCTGGTAAAACGAAGGACTCTAGAAATAAGGATCTCCTACAACGCGCACACTCAATACAACCAAAATTATTTGGCAAACCTTAAGGAAAGGCCTAGAAGTTAGAGGCAGATCAAGGTCTCCTTTCACAGCTGTTTGGGCCAGATGAGTATGTCAAAGCAAAGCGGACCAGTAGGTGAGTATGGGATCCATATAAGGTGGAGGTCCAGAAGGCTGATAATCACTGAGGATTTAGCTTGTTTATACCCTCAGCTATCAGATGAGAAATGGAGTTGCTAACCTTCCTTATGACTCCTATTCTCTCACCTCTTTATTGAGTGTTTTCTCTTTATTGAGGTATTTTCAAGTGGCCTGGGCTTAAGTTAGGTTTTGTGGAAATATTGCATAAGATTAACAGTTTGGAAATATCTCATATAGAGAAATTTATCCTCTAGGTTCAAAAAGAAGTTAAAGCTTTTGCAAGGCAGGTAAAGAAAACAATGTGTTTGGGGAAAATATTAGCAAAAGTCAGCTAAAACTAAATCACACAGAAGACCCGTATAAAACATGAGTGAAAAAGTTTGCCTTGGCAAAATTTTTATTTGCCCAGGTATTAATGCCCATTCAGGCAATCACGTGCTTGGGCCTGTAGATAAACCTTCCAATATCTCTGAAGGTCTGGAGACGGAGACATAACGAAACCTCTTGAACATCCCCTTCTGAAATCAAAACTGTGTTGCCAAAGAGAAAAAAAATCTTATGGGAAAATTATAAGTATTTGCATTAGAAAGAAAGGGGAGGAAGACAAAAAAATTTAAATGTCATATTGCATATGAAATAGAAAAAAATACACCCAAAAAAGTGGATGTTATCTGCAGGGATTTAATAACATATATTGCATATCCTGTATATATATATATAAACTGCCTCTGAAAATAGTATATTTTCTCATCAGCAGCTTCAGCAACTAATTTAAATTATATGTTGAGAAGCTGCAAATAAAGATAAAAGACTTCAGAACATCCAGCATTTGGAGTAAAAATTGTCCAGACCCACTCCTAATATTATCAATGTATTTCTTATAATAATCATATTTTCATACATTCAGTAGTATTTCCTTTTGTTAGCAGAAAGATTTGTGTTCAAACCTTGGCTTTTTCCTATAAAAAATGGAGGTATTAAATAACTTGGTAGAGATATTTTGAAGTTTCAATAAAACACTATAAATGCTATAAATAATGACAGTAGCCATCTTGCTAGTAGATACTTGATACTCAATACAAAGAAATTATTGCTAGTACTAAATCTAACATATAGTATTAAGGATTAGGAAATTGAGAAATGACTATGATTTCATTACTCCCCTCAGCATGAAATACAAGGTAAGAGGCTTAGAATTTTGGCTTCTTGAAGGGAAAAAGAGAAAAATAACATTTAATTATTACTAGAAATTTTTTTTAATTATTATATATTTTTCATCAGTTTTGGATAAAAAATTATATCTCATATTGTCTCTTAAGATCAAAAAGCTTGAGCCAAACTTTCAGTTCCAGATATAATGGAGTAGCTTGTAGCAGATAATGTTACTTGTGAAAATGACTAAGGAAAAAACACAGATTTTTTTCGGTAAATATGAAGAAATTGGAGAGCTGTCAAGGCAGCTGGGACTTGAGGAACCGGATCCTGCAGAGAAGGGGAGACTGAATTGAGCTGCAGTTGAGTTAAGCATAGCTTTCTACATACCACTTCTCCTCGTGGGACATGTGCTGAATCTTGTCACAGGGCACATATCTGGGAAGCCTGGCAGGAAACAGTCATTAACCCACAAATTGAAGTTGCCAGGCATACTAAAACAACTGTGATGAATATGTACCTTAAAATAGATAAAAAGATAAAGAATTTCAAAAAAATTAGAACCTATCAAAGAGAAGCATATGAAAATTCTAGGATTAAAAACATTAAGTTTCAAAACTCATAAATGGGTTTAATAACAGACTGGATATAGCTAAACAAAGAATTAGTAGGCTGGAAGATCTACTAGGCTGGAAGAAAATATCCAGACTAAAGTAAAGAGAAAATATAATGGAACATACAGATAAGAATATAATAGATATATATGACATGGTGAAAAGGTCTAACACATGAAATTTAAGTCTCGAAAGAAGAAGAGAGAAAATGAGAAGAAAGAATATTCAAAGGCATAATGGCCAAGACCTTTCCAAAGCTGATAAAAGAAACCACAGCTTTGAGAATTACTATACTCATAAAGATAAATAGCAAAAAAAAAAATTAATTAAAAATCAATCAAGCACAGTAAAATTGCTTAAAATAAATTTTTTTAAAAAAACAAGTTTAATGTAGCCAGAAAATATACACACATACAAACACAATGTGAACACAGGAGCAACAATAAGACTGACATCTACTTGAAAGAAATTATGAAAGGATACTGAGAAACAAAGAGCTGTATGTGGACAGCTCTAAATGAATATATTGTTTAAAACAATAATAATGTCCTGTGAGATTTAGATGTATATAGAATTAAAATGCATGACAATAGCACAAAAGCCTAGAGAAAAGTACTTAGTCCTAGCATTTGGGGGGAAGGAATAAAAGTACTAATTTATATTAGACTCTAACAAATGTTATCTGTAGAATAGCCACTATTTTAGTTGTAAAAGAATGTACAAGGAACAAACTAATAGAAGGAGAAAATGGAATAATAAAAATGCTTGAATAATACAAAGAATGCAAGAAAGAAGAGAAAAAGGAACATACAAACAGTGAACAAATTTAAACCAATAAGATGATAGACATAAACTCATATATATTAGTAATTACATTAAATGTAAATGGTCTAAATATTAAAAAGAAAGCACTTGTCTCAGTTGCAGGGTGCTGGATTTCACATGCCAAAGATCCAGATTCACTTACTCTTAGGTTTTTGTTAACATACAGATCTATTTTCCTAAGGCCCGATTGCAATACCAGATATGTGGCTGAGTCCAAAGAGGTTCTCAACACATCTTCAGCTATGCTGGTTTCTTTTACCTCTGTTCCCTCAGTCCTTCAGCCTAGGAAAAATTTCTTTTCACCCCCAAACCCAGATCCATTCCTCCTCCATTTCTTCTCCCTAAGGAGAATGATATTCCTTTAGGGAGAAAGACCCCAGCTAATTTAAAAGAAAACTGATTTGGGTCTTTATATTTTGCTAAGCTTATCTCTTCTCATTTCTTATAATTAGCTTCTGCTTTCTGCCTTTGAAAATCTGTCTCAAACTCCATCACTGAAACAAAAGGTATCCTCCATCCCATTCTACTTAAAATCCTAGCATATATTTCATCTCTTTCAGGAAAATATCTATGATTTACTAGATCTAATCCTATATTATAAATTCTATTATATTTAAAATTTCTGCATTTCATGTCTCATATGAATGACAAAAATTGAAAAGTTCGACAACATATTCTGTAGGAAAGGCTGTGGCAAGAAAAATACTCTCAAACATGGCTGCTGGTGGTCATACAAAATCATAGAACCTCTCAAATAAAGGAATTTGGTAAATTCTGACAAAATTGGACATGCATATACTCTTTAGCATACCATATCTCATTATTTTAACAAGTAGTAAAGGGGAAAAACATAAAAGAGACAAAAGGAGATATGTAGGTCAGGGCAACCTATAGATTAAAAGAGACCACTTACAATGTACAATATATGAATGGACCTTCTTTGGATGAAGATTTCAACAGAAACAAAGAAAATATTTATGAGACATTTGGGGAATGTGAACACTGTATATTAATTTTTTTAGGTGAGATAATGGTAATTTTTAAAGTTTCCTTGTATTTTAGATAAGAAATGTTTATGGATGAAATAATATGATGCCCACAGTGTGTTTTAATATAATAGGGGAGAAATGGCTACGGGTCTGAATGAAACAATAACATCCTGAGTTGATTATTGTTAGAGTTGGGTGAAAGACATATGGAAGTTACTTTATTCTTTATAAATTTGTATCTGTTTGAAATTATCATTAATAAATAGTTAAGGAATGCATTGTGCTTTACCTTATAAAAATACAGATTTATAAGTCAAAAACCCCATGATTTTGATTTTGCCAATCTGATGTGACACCAGGAATTTGTTTTTTTACCTGGGGTCCCAAATGTTTCTCATGTAGGTTACCAAAAATATATAATTTTGTGACTCTTCAGCACTGAAATTATAAAATACAATTATAATATCATAAAATAGTAATTGTCATATAGACTTCCCATGCGATTAAGGTATGTTTTTATCTTCACAGCTATACAACAAATGACCTTGTATTCCTGTTTTGCCTACTATTTCACTAGTACCCTTCCTTTATCATGATAGACATTTGAACATTTACTCCTCTTGGACAGACTGTACATGCCTTAGTCCAGAAGAATTTTTCCTGAAATCCACAAAACAAAAGTAGGATGCTGAGATATCTTAAAGCTAATCTTATATAACTCTCATTAATCAATTGCTATTTTATTTTAAGTACTTAGAATGAATGCACTCCCTTGTTTATTGTAGCACTATTCACAATGGTTAAAATATAGAATCATCGTAAGTGCCCATCAGTGGATGAATGGATAAAGAAAATGTGGCATATATACACAATGGAATATTATTCAGCCTTAAAAAAAATGAAATCCTGTCATTTGCAGCAACATGGATGGAACTGGAGGTTATTATGTTAAATTAAATGAGCCAAGTACAGAAAGACAAATATTTCATGTTCTCAATCACATGTGAGAGCTAAGAAAGTAGATCTCATGAAGATAGAGAGTAGACTGGTACTTACCAGAGCCTAGGAAGGGTAGGGGGGAGATATGTACATCTATTATGTATCAATAAAAAAAATTTAAAAACAGATGAATAAAATATCATAAAACATACTATATTAATTTTTATTCATTTGTGAGTTTAAGAGCTTATTATTAATCTTTTTCTTTAAATAAGTTTACAACTGCAATCTGATCTTTATCAGAAAATAATTGACTATTAGTAATGATAATGAGAATGCTAAGCACCTCATAGCATATCTTTGGCAAGATCAAAACTGAAAATCTTGTTATCTTTGTTTCCCCAAATGCAGATAAAGAGAAAAACTAGGAAGATGAAAAGGCTTAAAATATATGTGTGTGAGAGTGGTAAGGAAGGGACAAAAAAGTTGGTCCAGGCATTCCATTACTCACCCGCGGATTGCCTTAAGGAGTCAATTTGGGCTCTGCTGCATGTCAGAGCTGCACCATGAACCAGCTCCCACTTTTTCTCACTTTAGGAAAGAGGAAAGCCAAAAGTTAGTCTTTGAAATTTAACAAAACATAAAACTACCTTTGAACTAATCGAGAACACCTTCAAACACTATGTTAGGATTCTTAGTTTTTGAGGACATTTTGGCGGTTGTGAAGGAGAAAATTCACTGGAAAAATTTTTACTTGCTTAAGTCTGTCAGGATGCCTGCTGCCATCTCAAATATTAATAGATACTTTGGCCAAACCTGACATTATTGTACAAGCATGGCAAGATTTTCCTTGTTCTTTTTGCTGTTTTGCAAATAAAACTCTTTTGTTTGCAATGTGAAGCTGCAGATACCATTTATTTCCCCCCTCTATGGATGGGGCAAAACATATAATCTTAAATATTTCATTTATACAACAGTATTCTTAATTATGTTGCTACTTGTTTTCTTTTACTTCCTGAAAATTCATATTTAAATGATCTATTTTTAGAAATTCTTAGAGGTGATGTGTTTACTCTCATTTTTGTCTTTGATATACATAGACATGAATGGTTACAATTTCTGCTATTATCATCCCAAATTTGTAATAGTTATCTATTTACTGAAAAGGAAAGAGTGCCTACCCATAATACTATCTGGGAGAAATGCCTCCCTGGGGGTTATGGCTGAGATCAACGTGGAGATAACAAAAAGACAAAGCATCTTTCATTTCTATCATTCACTCTGGGATGACTACAGAACAGGATGTATAGTCCTGTAGTACACATCATAAAGATTTACACAGATTGTTCCTTTCTCTCAGAGTGCTGTTACTTTCCTCAGTGTTACATACTGTCATTAAATTCTCCACCCTTACTATTACAGCTTCCATTACCACCCACATGGCACTACAGCTTTATCCATGGGTGGCAGATGTTATCACCATATGTCATCCGATCAATTTTCCATTCAAGGGTAATGTAATGTTTGGGGGAAAGCCAACTCACACTTTAGTAAAGGCTGTCTCTGTAGTCTTCACCAGCCGTAAATGCAAGCATCCTTTCAACTTATTGGTTCCAATGTCTAACCAAAAAATCAGCAGGGATCTTAGAGGCGCTTTGCATGTTTCCATGTTAGCTGGGCTCTCTCTCACTGTCACCTGCCAAATTATTTTCTATTAAGGAGTTTGGTATTATTTTGTTTTCCTCCACTTTTATTCACTGCAGGATATTCTGGACAGAGAATCATTAGATAGATAAACACCAAAGGAAACTATCGGTCTCAGGTCTGGTTTATGAGGCTGTTACTGCTCGTTTATTTCTGGAATCTGTATCTTATCTCCATGTTCGGAAGTTGGCATTACCCATAGAGTTCGGAATTTTCATTCTATATAATTCTAAGGGGCAGCCAAAGTTAAGACAAGATCAATTTATCCGTACAGTTCTGATTTGTGTTCTTTCTCTCTCTCTCCCCCTCCCTCTCTTTCCCTCTCAATTCTTTTTGATTTCTTCTTGTTTCTCCATTTCCTCCCAGCTACGCTGTCACTCTTGCTGTGAATTTATCCTTTTCCACATTTATTGAACATCTATTATTTTCCAGTCACCAAGCTATGCTCTGCATACTTAAATATTAAGTAAGATATAATTCTTCCATGATTTCCAAACCTTGAAGCTAAACATTAAATTATTTTGAAACCAGTCCAGTCGGTATCACTGCATTTCCCATCCATGTTGGGTTAGTACAATGTGGAATATTTGCGAGGTGAGGAAGTAGAAACAATCACTTGTTATCATTGTTCATTAGATGATCTCCCTTTCAAGTACTCAAGCTGCCTGCAATTGGGTAAAGAAATTTCTTTTTACCTTAGCCAAATGCATTAATATCTTAAAGATCTGAATTATATCCTCTTTTCTTTTTTGTCTTACTGGTTTTGAGTTATCCAAATTTCATAGTCAAACTCATTTAAAACCCCTTAATTCCAATAATCACTTGACTTGCCTTTCTTCAGATATTTTCCAGTTATTGTATTTCTTTCTTGATGTGTGATAAATTATAATTACTGTGGCATTTCAAGTGTAGAAATCCATACTTTTATTAATATATAAAATAAATCATTCCTTCTTAAAATTCTCATTTAATATCCTTCCAGAAGACAGGTAGGTGGGGGGATATTTTTGGCACCTTGAAATAATGTATTTAGGAACCAGTCTAAAGTGATAATCAACCTTTTGCTATGTTACTATTGATGTTCAAACATCATCATGTTTAAAGTTGAAATTGCTTGTTCTTAACTTATAAATGTATACCTAATGAAAATCACCTACTACTTTATTGTTTATTCATATTGACTTGTAAAACTATCTATAGTTTATTCTTGTTTATTTATTATGGCACTCCCCATGAAATGTGAGATAGGAAAACTTAGACATTTTACTGTTCTCCAGGCTTGGTGGAACATGCCTGTAGTCCCAGCTACTCAGGAGACTGAGGCAGGGGGATCACAAAATATAATTTGCCTCCATTAGAATGGTAGCATAACATTGGTCTTGTTTACTATAGTATGTTAGGGCCAAGAACAGTGTCTTCACACAAAATGCTCAATAAATACTTTTGAATTCATGCTTTTAGAAGTACATTGTTATTTTTTATAGATAACTAATGAATAGATTCTTTAATCTTTAATTTGCATCGGTAGCTAAGTGATTTTATGAAATATCTTTGAGCATCTCTTACTGTCTGATAATTATCATGGTCTTCTCATATGGGCATAGGCCACGCAGGTGGCTTATTATCTCCTGGCACATCTGGGAATTTATAGGAACATGCAAAATATTTTGGCCAGTTTTACCAAATGTTATCCTTGAGTTCCTATAAGCATTTGGGTGATTGCCACAAGACAGGCTGACCTATTTATTCCCGTGTATTTATTAGGTTGATAGTAGTCTTGGTGCTCTTTATTACTTTTAGATTTGATACTTCTGAATCTCAATTTCAAATGCCACTTTAGGAGTCCTCAGTGAAGACTGGAATGGAAAGTAATTTTCCCTATTTTCTTTTATCCCTTGATATGTTATGTATGAGACCAGAGACATTAAATAGTTTCACTAATCCTTAGGCTTACTTTAACATATTTGAAGGTCTTTTATCTTTGATAGTTTGGTTCCTTGCAAGAGTCTTCTTGCTTCTGAACTAAATACGCTTTTTTTTGTTATTTCTTTTATCTCCCTCCCTCCCTTAAACTACACAATTTTTGATGTATCTGTAATACCACCTCAAGATCTTCCCAATTCTATTCACCTGGCAAATTTTTGACCTTCAGAAATACAGGTTTTATTAAGACAGTCTCTTTGTCCAGTTAGGTATGGAGAATTTTTATTTGACCATTTGGTCTATGCCAAGCCTCATCTATTTCCTTAGTAGTCATTTATATTATCCTAAAACCTTACCTCTACAGATCAATGGAGAAGCCTTCACCCAGTTAATACATTAAATATTGAAATCCCTTCCTATTACAACCTGCTCTGATTTTGGACTTCCTTAAAGCTTAGCAATTCTCTTACTCTGTTTAGTTATTCCCATTTTTCTGCTTTTTAAGAATACTTTATTATTTAATCATGGGACTCTTAAACTTTAGATATTTTGTAACATTTCCCTTGTCATGAATGATTTTTCAAGTCACTCAGACACACTGTCAGAAGGTCTGTTACCTTTGCTTCAGGGAGGCAAGGCAACATGTAGCTCAGCTCCCATGGCCACGCAGGGTCCAACTGCCACTGCTCCTCAGGAAAATGTCTCCCTCTATCAACATCAGCCTCTGATATTTCCATCATGTCACATCTGTCAGATGAGTGGTCTACAGTAAAGACCTGCAGCAGCAAGCAAGGCTCAATTTCTGCCTCTGCTGTTATTCAGTTTCTTTGAATTGAAGAGATGGTCTAGTGACCACCGTGCTTGCTAGAAGACTCTTGTTCTGGGTGTATACAAAGCACTAAACTTGTCTCATTTCTTTATTTCCTATTCATTTTTACAACCACTGCAGTCTGCCTGCAGTGCCCAACCACTCCACTGAAACTGTTCCCTTTCAGCTCACCAAGACCTAAAAGTCAAATTCCATAGGTTGACAACACTGTTTCTAAAACTTAAATATGCATGTGATTCACCTGAGGATCTTGTTACAATGCAGACTGTAATTTAGTCTACTGGGGCAAAGCCTGAGATTCTGCACTAGAACTAGCTCCCATGGGATGCCTAAGCTGACATCAGTGGACTGCACTTGGAACAGCAAGGCAGTACACCTCACCATAGTCTTTGGTAGGGCATCTTCCTGAAACTTTCTACCCCATTGAGTTTTGCTACACCATTCTCTCCTGCATCTGCTCCTGGATAACTAACTGTTCCTCCTAAGCATCTTTTTTTTCATTCTACTTTCTGTTTGCTCTTAAAAGGAAAATAAATTCCCAGAGTTTCATTCTCAACCTACTTCTCTTCTTCCTAGAGTGATGATTCTCAAACTTTAGTGTACAAAGAAAGTTAGCTGGAATATGTATTAAAAATGGAGCTCCCTAAACCCCACTCCAGTGATTCTGCTTTAGTAGGTATGGGGTGGAGTCTCTTAGTCTGTATTTTTAATTCTGATAAAAGTGTTTCTTTCTTTTTTAAAAAATAAATTTTATTGTGTGTAATTAAAGTATACAATATGATGTTAGAGGATACATATAGGTACTAAAAATTTACTAAAGTGAAGCAAATTAACATATCCCTCATCTCACATAGCTACCCATTTTTTTGTGTGTCAAGAGTAGCCAAAATCAACTCATTTAGTATGAATCCCATATACAGTACAATTTTATTACCTATAGTCCTTATGCTGTACATTAGGTCTCTAGATTTGTTTATCCTACATATCTCTTTCTTTGTATCCTCTGACCTACATTTCCCCATTTTCCACCTTTCCAGCCCCAGGTAACCACTGTTTTGTTCTCTATCTCTGTACATTTTATTTTATTTTATTTTTTAGATTGGACATATAAATGAGATCATGTGATATTTTCCTTTCTATGTCTGGATTATTTCACTTAGCATAATGTCCCCAAGGCTCATCCATGTTGTGGCAAATAACAAGATCTCATTCTTTTTTGCGGCTTTTCACTGTATATATGTACCACCGTTTCTTCATCCATTCATCCATTGGTGAACACTTAGGTTGTTTCCTTATCTTGGGTATTGTGAATAATGCTGCAATGAACATGGGAGTGCAGATATCTTCACGAGGTGTTGATGTCATTTCCTTCTAGTATATGCCCAGAAGAGGGGTTGCTGTGTCATATGGTAGTTCTATTTTTAATTTCTTTAGAAACCTCCATACTCTTCTATAATGCTGTCCAATCTACACTCTTACCAACAGTGTACAAGGGTTCCCTTTTCTCCACACCCTCACCAACACTTATTTTTTCACTTTTTGATAATAGCCATCCTAACAGGGGGTATGATGTAGTATCTCATAGTTGTTTTGATTTGCATTTCCCTGATGATCAATGATGTTAAGCACCTGTTGGCCATTTTTATGTCTTCTTTGGAGAAATGTCTATTCAGGTCTTTTGCATATTTTTAGTTGGTTTGTTTTTCCGCTACTGAGTTGTATGAGTTCTTTACAAATTTTGGATATTAACCCCTTAACGCATTCATCCACTCTCATTGTTTTAGGCACACCCTAGATGCTGGCAATTTCTAAATTAGACCTACACCCCAGACCTATCCATGAGTTTAACAGAGTATTTAATATTTCAATCCAGATATCCAAAAAAATTCAAAATGTCCAAACTAAATTTGTTATTTTGCTCCCAAATCTCTTTTTCTTCCTTTATCTGGGATAAAGGCACCATCATCTAAACAGAAGAAATTTGGTTAGAGTTTGTGTCCAGGAAACACGTATCTACAAGTCTCTGAGTGTAGCATAGTTGGCCTAAAAATTACCTGGGGGAGCTTGCTAAAAATGCTGAGTCAGAAACCCCTCAAATGCTTACTCATTAAGTCTGGAGGGAAGCCCATGGATCTGCATTTTTAATAAGCCTTTTCCCCATTATGCTGATACAAATGGCCCCCATAACCACTTCAAGAAATGTTGTCTGTCCTAGGGATGCTTTCAGTTATTCCTAGCAATAAGACTACAGAGCCTCCGAAAGCATGTTCCCCAACAGAGGACTTGGCAGTTGGGAATAAAATAGTTTAACCTTCCTCATAATCTCTAGCAGAGCCTCCCAAAGCTACTCCAAATAGCAGTGCAAACTAAGTATTAATACTATCAATGCACTTTGCACTTCCATCTAAAGTCAGTTTCAGGTTAGGTTACCAGCCACTTCCTTCCTGACAAGATTGACACCACTAAGCCCTTTCTGTACAGCTTGTCCTGGACTTCCAATGATTTACCCTCATGGCAATATTCTTAGGGTTAAAGAATACTTGCTCACCACCTCTCTCTCCTTATTCTCCCTTTTGTCTTGTTTACTGCTTTAAGAAATTGAATAGCAAAGCCTGTAAATATCTCAAGTAGACAGTACACACCCCTATAGTGGAGAGAACATCCACTGTTAAATTTATATCTCCCAAGGAAACTTTTTCAGACCACCTTCAATAGAGGAAGCTCAATTAATAGCATTTTTATCATAAAGAGTTCTAGTTTGCATTACAGTTTTTTAAAAAATTGACCTCTTTGAAGCTGTGGATAAATTTGCTTTGTTGCCTTAAAGAATTCTAATGTGACGCTTCCCTCAATTGTCCTTTTATACATGTTAAGCCTCTTAATTCAGAAGTGAAATGATTTTGCCCAAGGTTATTAGAATAAAATTGGAGTTCAATTAGTCACTTGGAAACATGGCAACCAAGCGGCTGATCCTTTTTTAATCTTTAACAAGTCCTTTTATTCACAAATTGACACTGGCATTTAAGGAACCCAAAGCAATGCAAACCATATAAGTCTGAAATATTTGAATATTCTAATACTTAGGATAAAGTATATTTTTCATACTAATTAGATCCTGAAACTGGTTGTGAATGGAAACATTGCCAAAGAGAGATTGTATTGCAAATAGTGTACAACGTTAATGTAAAGGGTTTTGATTCATTTTAATTTTCTCTCTTTGCAGACTGAATATGCATAATGTTATCTTGTTTGATATTTAGTCTCTCTCCTCTATCTACATATCCAAATGTGCAATGAGGAGATAAATTTTTTTTCTGAGAAAAATCAGTGGGAGCTGAAAAAACAGGTAATGTACCTAGGTTTTACCATGAGTATTTTGCTTTGATTTCAGGCGGGTGAGGCATTGATTAACCCTATTTTCCTAAATACAAAGCAAGACATTTTAGTTCAGCTGAAGTCACCTGCAGACATTTTCCATGGTTTGGAGCTATTCTTTGAAATATCTTGCATCTCTGCTTTCCTCTCCATATTTTTTTTTTCTCCACTCCCTTCCTTTTTCCCAGCTGCAGGGATTTGTCCTCTAAAAGAGTGGGGGTGGGAGGGAACAAGGAATGGAAGCAAAGCAGGGAGCATGAGCTAGAGAATGCCAGGATCTGGCTTTTGTTATTGGTTGGCTGCCGCCTGATGGGTAGAGGAGGGAGGAGTGAACTCTTCAGTGTGTTCAGACGGAGCCGAAGTACAGAAACCATATTTACAGGTAAGAGCAAAAAAAGAAAAAAAAAAAGAAAATTCTTTTTATCTTCTAAAGAGAATGCCTCTCAATTTTTTATTGAACAATTTTATGTTATGAAAATTATTCTGAAATATTTTCCGAAAGCGTGCCCCTTCCATTACTTGAGGAAGCTTTGCAATGAGCTGTTCTTTCTCCCTGCAAAACCCTTAGCTGATAAAAAACACCAGAGGCATGTGTTATCCTGGATGACTTTCTAAGCAAATGTGATTGAAAGCAAAATTAATAGATAAAATGAGTCACCATGTACCTTTCTAAAAAAATTTTTATTCATGCTTATGTTGTTAGGAATCACAGGAGGGATGAGAAAAGCTCGGTAAATTCCACAGGTCCTGAGAAAATGGAGCCTTCTCTGAATATACATTATAAAATTTCATGTAGTGGTTTTTAATATTTATAATACAGTAAATGACTATGGACTTTTTTTTTTGGTTGTAGATTCTTTTAACACTAATTTAGAATGAATGATTTGTGTGCATTTAAGTCCTTTTATTTAACTTACTCTTCTTGATAAATCTCATGCTGTTGAGTGATTGTATCACTTTATTCAGTAAATTATAAACTTATATGATAATTAAACAATCTATCTGTATTTAACAAGCTACATGGAGCGCTTTTTTTTTTGGTAAAGCTCAGAAACCTAATTTTGAAGAAGTAAACATTGTTGTAAAAAATAGCATCTTAACAGCCTTGTTTCATTGATAGTTTCATTTATCAATCAAATAATCTAGATAAGAATTCCATCAGAAATTTTATGTTATTGGTAATATCCTCAAGGCAATGTTTTTTAACAGTTCTAAAGTTAAGATTTTACTTTACTAGTTGCTTATGTCTCCTAGCATTCTTTTATTTTCCCTTAGGGGAAATAGGGAAGGGTTCTAAATATGCAGAATAAATAACACACTTACAGTAAAAACATGTGGAAAATAATTTTACTCCAAGTCATTTAATTCTATAGTTATATTAATTCATAAATATAGGTCATTTAAGGGTGGGAGAACCTCATTAAAATTGAGCTTTTAAGAAATATTACTGACTTGGGCACACTGACAATCAATTAATACCTGTTGATTATAATAATAAAATAAAAGTCTTTCAATTATGTAAATAATTTGTTCATATATATTTTTAATACTTTTTTGAATGAATCATAAACTAATATAAATGACTATATAATTTCTAAGGATTTTTTGTTCTCTTTTTCTTTTTCTTTTCAAATTTATTTATGTATTGTACTTTTGTTTTTGTTTGAGAGATGGATTTTGTCTCTGAACAGGAGACACAAACATAATAAATCTTGCAAAATTAAAATAAGTGGGGCAGAAAAACTACTGAATACTGGGTAAGAATTATCTAAATGAATGGAGAACTACCTAAAATTTCCTAAATGTACTAACTATAATTAATAACATGTTTACATACTTAAGTGTCATACTGACCCTAGCAAATATTCCTGCATGTTTTTTTTTTTTTAACTATGTCTGGATTTCAAAAATTATTACAAAGTACTGAAATTTTGTCATGTTTCTAATTATTAATGGAGTTTTCTGATTTTGGTTTTTCAAACAAAATGATGGGTGAAATTAATACACCCCGCATTGGAATTGAAGGTGATATATAAGACGAGATATTCATCTCGTGAAATGTGTTAGGGGAAATAAGCCAATGCAACCATATTTTTTAGAAATTATAAATTCTGAGTAAAGCTACCTCCAGGAATGAAGGGGAATTGATGAAAATTAGAGAGCAGAGTTCCACATGGTTTTAAATTATTCTGTTTCCTTGGAAACCAGCTGCTGCAGATGCATTTTGCTTTCTTTGGCTAAAAATATCATCCTTTTAATAATCACTAAGGGAGCGGTTTTGAATAAAACCAGAGTATATTGTTGCTGCTTTTTATAATTTCCTTAATGGTTCACATATTTTGGATGAAAAGTAGATAAACCCGTTCTCAATCAGCATTTCCTATCAGCCACTGGCAGACGTCTGCAAGTCTTATAAAAATGAGACAACTGTGGTAGCTTTTGCTGCAGAGTCTACAGGGACACAGAGGGAGAGCGAGAGGGACAGGGACAGGGAGGGGTGGGGGGGAGGGGAGGGGGAGGATGGGGAGGGGGTGAGGGGAAGGGAGAGAGAATGTGTCCTGGAGTGGAGGCTAGGGAGAAAAAAAGCATGAAAGAAAACAGTTCAGAGGTTCCTGTCCTCCAAATGAAGGATGAAACAAGGCAGATGAAAACCATGTAAAGCGGCTCCGTGAGAGGTGGCAAAGCAAAGAGCATTTGTTTTTCCTTTGGTGAAAATGTTTTTTAAGATTTAAATGTAGGTTTTTAATGGAACTTGTTATTTACAACTTTGTCCCCTTTCACAGGATATTTTCTTCCCTTTTTCTCTTTATGCTTGTGGTGGTTAGTAATGTACTGAATAAGACAGTAAGTTAAGAAATATTTTTTAGCATGTTGGTCACTTTAATCATAAAAGAAAAACTTGAGATATATGTTCAGGCTTTGGATAGTGAGGAAGATTAAATACATATTTTGACATATTAGAATAAGAATTTTTTAAACTTAATGTCCAGACCATGTTTCATTAATGCAACCATTTCCTTACCTTTGTAATCTCTCTAATGTATTTTTAAAAATTACACATTCCAACAACTTAATTGTTTTAATATCAAGGCAACTTACTTTAAATTTCATATAAATTATTGTAAATGTACATATATACTTTTTGCTGTATTTAAAACATTTTGCTTTATTTGAAAATAAACATTCATTTTTTGTGATTTTTCTCTATAAGAAAAAAATCATAATTATCATCATATTTTACCCTAGGCAATTTCTTAATTTAAAACATTTTCATTAGAAAATTGTATGCTTCAAAGACAGCACTGTCAGCCCACACTCCATTTTTTCCCTCTCTCAGCTATTTGTTGAGAGGAAAAACCATCATAAAACTGTTACAGTGTTTCTATTATTTTTATTATAATTCAGGTGATATTCCTAACTCTATTTTCTTTTTAAAACTCGTTTAAATATTTTTGACATATTATATTTTATTTTCATAATATTAGTCTGTTAGATTTTGTGTCAGCAACGTAGCAAATAAAGTACTACACACTTTAACTATGTGTTAAAATATTTAATATGTATCAATATATTATTTAAAGTTAAATTAAGTCGGTATGTCAGTACTTTATTTTTCAAAAAGAGTTAGGATGGTGGGAAGTATTTAGTTTTCATCAATTAACATGAGCCATGCACTTCAGTAACAGCACTTTCAGCATAAACACCGATGACATTAAAGAGCACACTAACACCAAATCAAATAGACTAGTAAATGGATTATGTGACCTGTGCAAATAACTACTATTTAAGGAACAATCAAAATTATCCAATGTATGTCAAGTTCCTGAAAATAATGCACTGCATAGGCTTACTCTCATCTACAGATAATTTTAAAATACAGTTTGTTGTAGTGTCTACTTGCTTCATACTTCTTTATTTGCTAAAAGTAGCTTGCCAGAATTGTGAGTGAGTTTACAGGGGCTTCTTAAACTCTCACAAAATATACTAAAGAAAATGAAATATTTCATAGTGTCTCCTATAATATGGGTAGACAACTTTACATTTGTAATGGAAATATGCTAGTTTGGCAAATAACCCCACATGGCTGTAAATGGAGGGGTGGATATACAAGAAATGCATATAACACCAGGGGAAGAAAGCTTGGGTCAGATTTCACAATGTTCAAATTGTCCTATGTACTTAAGGTAATCCAGGCAAATGAAAAATCACATTAACATTTGTACTATGGGATATCATAACTCAAAAATATTATTAATCAGATATTATTTTTGACTTAACATGTATTTAATAGCTGATAGTTTCATATAGGGTTTATGTAGATATGGAAAGGGGGTTGGTTCAAAACACCATTATTATTCTTTAATTACCATTTTGTAATTCCTTGCAAGGAGCAAGGAATGGATTTGATCATCAAGCTAATGATCACATTTGGATATCTCACATATCTCAACAAATCAGTTGGGCAGATCATTCAGTTTCTTGTCAATTGTTTAGATTTCAGACATTATAATGGACTAAATATTTTGATTTGAAAATTGCTGAATGTGTATGCTCTGAGAATACAGACTTAATATAACTTTTCAGGCGTTTAATTCAAGACTACAATGACCTTGATAAATGTCCATGCTAATTCTAAGGATCACACATGAGCAAGGAAATCACTTTGATATGAGATGAACTACATGATTTATTTTAGTCTTATG
This sequence comes from Daubentonia madagascariensis, assembly GCA_023783475.1. Taxonomy (NCBI): domain Eukaryota; kingdom Metazoa; phylum Chordata; class Mammalia; order Primates; family Daubentoniidae; genus Daubentonia; species Daubentonia madagascariensis. Next base: position 41,408,913 of record JAKFHU010002088.1, on the reverse strand, counting down.
GCCCAAAAGGTAGATACTAGTGATGCGATTTATTTCCAAATAGCCCTTACAGTTTAGTTATTACCTTTCAATACAACAAGAAAGGGTGGTGTATACAACACATTTCTCCATTTCTCCCGACTCATGTGGACATTCATAAAAATGACATTATTTTAAACAAATACTACTGACCACCAGCAAAAGGAGGTTTTTAAAATTTTTTCTTTGTTTTTTAGTGACAGGGTCTCGCTATGTTGCCCAGGCTGGAGTGCAGTGGTTATTCTCATAGAGCACTATAGCCTTGGACACCTGGCCTCACAACCCTCCCACCTCAGCTTCCCGAGTGGCTAGGACTATATAGGTGCCTTCCACCATGCCTAGCAAAAGCAGTATTTACACAAATTTTTATATCTTTAAACAATATTTACTATAAAGCCCCTTTGGAAAATACTCATTTAATTTTCATGTATTATCTTTTCATATTTTAGTTTTCCATTGCCCTAGAAACATGATACTGGCCTATAGAGATAATTCCTTCCTGGATTCCTCATTTTATCTATGAAGAAATTAAAGCACACAGAGGACAATGATTATTTTTGGTGGGAAACTAAGCATTTGCTTATGCAAAATTACAGCAGCCAAACACTATGTGTTTGCATTAAATATTAAATACTGAATATAATGTATTAACTACTGACTGAAAGAAAAGCAGAGCTTAGAAGGGCTTTGGATAAAGATGAAAAAGCATTGTATGGCCAGACAGGCTCCAGTGTACACCACAGGGATTTTGGAGTGCACAAAACCCTCCACTTCAGACCTGTTCCTGGCATCTAGTGAGCCTAACGTCTTTGACTTACCACCACAGTCTGCTTGACTTTTTATGAGTTTGCTGTCATGGTCAAAACTGCATTTTAGTTTTGTTTTTGAGTAAGTGTTGATACAGTTAGTTGCTGTCATGTTGTGGATATAACCCAATATATTTAACAAATGAAACAAATAATTTCCTAAACAGGAACCCTGAGCGTATTTACAAAGATTTTCATTTACTTTTCTCTCCCCATGTTAGGCTAGCCACAGAAAATCAATATTTGTCATCAGTCGTTACCTGGGTAATACTGGTTGGGATGGTGTCAGCACATTAAGGCAGAAAGGTTCTGGTAAAGGTTTTCAAAAGTCATTAAAAATCCTTTTTTGGGGTCAAAATTCCCTTTTTGTAGCACACAAAACTCATACTTCAAATTTTAGATTGTGTACCCACTGTGATATCCAAATCAGTAAGGAGTCCCAAGTGGACTACCCATGATGCCCACTGAAGTCACCTAGGGCAGAGTGTCAAATGAAAAACCGAGCTTGGGCACACCATTATAATCATCTATCCTCAGAGATCTTTACACAACATACAGACAGGGCCAATGGGAGAAGCCCCAGGCCTGTCCTGTGCTCCTTGCCATGGCCTCTTGGTGTAGTCATTACAGCCACTTTCTCTGTACTCTTTTACTCACTATCTAAATTATAATTCTTGGTGGCAAGGGGTTTCCTTCGGCTCTGTATCAACACCTAATACAATGCCTGATGCATAGTATGTGCCCCAAATTGTTTTGCTGAATGAATAATTAAATGAATTATTCTGTCAGTCATTTAGCCTGTTCTTGTACTTTCCCAATGACAGAAATCATTGCATTCTAAGACAGTCCCTTCCTTTTATGTACTTCTCTGTTCATACTCTTCAATGTGACAATGTCCATGTCACATAAATGTCATTAAACCATGCAAAATTTTGTATTGCAGACTTTTCATTGTCCAAACTCCATTTGTGCTCTCCTACATTAACAGGGGATTCCATTTGCATACATTCCCCATTTCATGCTTCTCTGCTCTGTTTCATTATTATACTACTGTGTTCCTGATACATACACACAAACACACACATCATAATATGCTAAATCAATGGTTTATTAGTAGATTAATGGAATTAAACTCTAATTATCACATTAATATGTGATATAAATGTTCAATACTATTTGTGTAAGAAAATATAGTAATATACATTTAACCAATCTCTGACTGCTCTCATACATACACTCTTAGTCAATGAATCCCCACTCTCTGGAGTTAAAATTGTTCAATTTTGGCTCTGGGCCAAATTTCTGCCATTTATATTGTATTCTGGGGAACAGTTCTAAGTTGTAATGCCTGGCAAATGACAATGCTGAAAAGAAAATTTTCAGCCACAAAAAAAACAAATGCATGCTTGCACACTGAGGGTCACTATGCCCGTTTTACTGGGGTTTAAATATACCTCAAGGTAAAGGTAAGCAGATAATATAAAACTGGTAGAAGTCCTTTGATATAAATATCACCTCAGACAGGTAAAAATAACTGAGGAAAAAAAAGGAATGCCATACCCTGATGACTTGGCATCTGAATAGAAAGAGTGATTTCCAATGTACCATAAATGTGTTCATTTATATAGGGGCTATACTGGGGCATACATATATCCCTTAAGTGGGTGATTCAGTCAGTCAGGCAGCATGTCTGTTTCTAGAAATGCATCCTTTGAGCCAATAAAGTAGTGTGACTTTGGCTTACCTATTTGATTCTTTAGGTAGTGCAGGATAATCATTGATGGGCTGCCTAATGGGCTTTGCAGTCAGACATGCCATCTTACTGCCTGTGGAAATTTGAGCCAGTTACTTAAGCTATCTGAAGCCCCAGGTTCCTTATCTGTAAAATTCAGTTATTTACCTGGGCAATATTATGAAGACTGATAGATGTATGTAGAGCATTTTTCACTGCAGAATTTGGCACATAGTAAGCTATTGTGTGCAATTTTAGTTGTTATTGCTAGTCATCCTTTTCTGTTTATAAGCCAAGAATGGAAGGAATGAAATAATCCCCATGGTTTTTAATGACTTCCTAAAGTATTATTCCTCTTTAGTGGATTAAAAAATTCCTCTTGATTGGCTAGTTTTTCTATTTTTCTGTATTAACTACAATTAATCGTTGGGTATCAGCTGGTAAAGTTAGTATTATATGAGAAAGTGAAAGTGTGAAAACAAATCCTAGAATCATTAAAGAATAGCAATGATAGGACCTTCAAAATATCAAACTGGAGGAGCATTTTCCAAACTGGGACATAGTTCTGAGAAATGTAATTGAAAATTTCATGAACAAAAATGTTCTATGGCCAGGAGTTGAGCCCAGGAGTTCAAAGCTGCAGTGAGCTATGATTATGCCACTGCATTCCACCTTGGGCAACAGAGCAAGACCCCATCTCTTTAAAAAAAAGAAAGAAAGAAAAAAAATGTTCTGTGATTAAATAAGATTAGGAGAATCTGGGTGACATTTAAAGAAGACCCAATTCCTTTTGAGCCTTTACTGTGCTAATGCACATTGAGATTCTTCACAAAGGGTATATAATATTAAGAATTTCTCGGATCATAGACCCCCTATTAAAATCCTGTGGATCATGCTTTGTACATGCTACACTAAGAATTTTTAAGACAGATGTATATCTACTATGTTACTGAACAACACCTAACTCAAAGGCTTAAATATGGTTCATGTTTTTATAATTTTTAAAATATAAAAATAGTTCCAATATTTCCAATATAAAAACATTTCCAAAATTATTCAATTGCTTACATATTCACTCTTCCTCAGGGTAATATATTCAAATTTTCTTTATTTCTTCTCTTTTTTCTCTTCTCTGTGTTTTACTCTCAAACTTCTAAAAAGCAGCATGTGTATTTATGTTTCAAAATATTTGCTGTCCAAAGAAGTATTACATCCAATGATTCCCTTTTGGTTAAACTTTTCTATAAAGAGAAATCTGGAAGCTACTCTTTGCTGCCATATCTTGCTCTCTATTTACCTTAGTTTCCACTTCAAAAGTCCTTGCTTCTCTATCAAACATTTCTTTTTTTTTGTTTGTTTGGGTTTCTTTTTTTTTTTATTTCAGAATACTGGGGTACAACACTTTGGCTATATATATTGCCCATGCACTGCCCGTGTCAGAGCTACAATCGTGGTCATCCCCCAAACTGTGCTCCCCGCATCCATTCAGTGAGAGTTTTCCCAACCCCTCCACCCCCATCCCACCTGCCTGCCCCCTGATGAATATTATTGCCATGTGTACTGTAAGTGTTGATCAGTTAGTACCATTTTGATGGTGAGTACCAGTGGTGCTTGTTTTTCCATTCTTGTGACACCTCGCTTTGAAGAATGGGCCCTAGCTCCATCCAGGATAATACCAGATGTGTTAATTCACCATTGTTTTTTATTGCTGAGTAATACTCCATGGTATATATATACCACAGTTTATTAATCCTCTTGTGTATTGATGGGCACCTGGGTTGTTTCCACATCTTTGCAATTGTGAATTGTGCTGCTATAAACATTCGCGTGCAGATGTCTTTATTATAGAATGTCTTTTTTTCCTTTTGGTAAATACCTAGTAGTGGGATTGCTGGGTCAAATGGTAATTCTACTTTTAATTCTTTGAGGTATCTCCATATTACTTTCCATAGAGGTTGTACTAATTTGCAGTCCCACCGGCAGTGTATGAATGTTCCTATCTGTCTGCATCCCCACCAACATTTGTTGTTTTGGGATTTTTTAATATGAGCCAATCTCACTGGAGTTAAGTGATATCTCATTGTGGTTTTGATTTGCACTTCCCTGATGATTAGAGAAATTGAGCAATTTTTTATATGTTTGCTGGCCATTATTCTGTCTTCTTTGGAAAAGTTTCTGTTCATATCCTTTGCCCATTTTTTAATAGGGTTGTTTGATTTTTTCTTGTTGATTTTCCTAAGTTCTGTATAGATTCTGGTTATCAGCCCTTTATCAGATGTGTAGCATGCAAATATTTTCTCCCATTCTGTAGGTTGTCTGTTCACTCTAGTGATAGTTTCCTTGGCTGTGCAGAAGCTTTTTAATTAGATCAGGTTCCATTTATTTATTTCTGTTGCTGCTGTGATTGCTTTGGGGGTCTTCTTCATAAATTCTTTGCCTAGGCCAATGTCCATAAGAGTTTTTCCAACGTTTTCTTCAAGAATTCTTATGGTTTCACGTCTTAGGTTTAAATCTGTTATCCATTGTGAGTTGATTTTTGTGAGAGGTGAGAGGTGTGGGTCCAGTTTCAGTCTTCTACATATGGCCATCCAGTTTTCCCATCACCATTTATTGAATAGGGAATCTTTTCCCCAGTGTATGTTTTTGTGGATTTGTCAAAGATCAGATGACCGTATGAGGTTGGTTTGATATTTGGGTTCTCAGTCCTGTTCCATTGGTCTAGGTCTCTGTTCTTGTGCCAGTACCATGCTGTTTTGCTTACTATAGCCTTGTAGTATAGTTTGAAGTCTGGTAGATAGATGCCTTCCGATTTGTTCTTTTTGCTTAGAAATTGCTTTGGCTAGATGGGGTCTTCTCTGGTTCCACACGAAGCGTAGAATTATTTTTTCTAGATCGGCAAAAAATGATGTTGGTATTTTGATAGGGACTGCATTGATTCTGTAAATCACTTTAGGTAGCAAAGACATTTTTACAATGTTGATTCTACCTATCCAAGAGCATGGTAGAGTTTTCCATCTGTTTACATCCTATGCGATTTCTTTTCTCAGTGTTTTGTAATTCTCTCTATATAGGTCTTTCACCTCTTTAGTTAGATATGTTCCTAAATATTTAATTTTCTTTGACGCTATTGTGAAAGGTATCGTGTCTTTAATTTGTTTCTTGGCTTGATTGTTATTAGCATATATGAAGGCTATGGATTTATGTGCATTGATTTTTTATCCTGAGACTTTGCTGAATTCATTTATCAATTCCAGTAATCTCTTGGTTGAATCTTTGGGGTTTTCTATATATAATATCATATCGTCTGCGAATAGTGAAAGTTTGACCTCTTCTGCCCCCATTTGGATGCCCGTGATTCCTCTGTCTTGTCTGATTGCTCTGGCCAGGACTTCCAGCACTATGTTGAATAGAAGTGGAGATAGTGGGCAACCTTGTCTGGTGCCAGTTTTAAGGGGGAATGCTTTCAATTTTTCCCCATTCAGTATGATATTGGCTGTGGGTTTATCATATATGGCTTTAATAGTTTTAAGGTATGAGCCATCTATGCCTATGTTGTTAAGAGTTCTTATCATAAAAGGATGCTGTATTTTTTCAAAAGCCTTTTCTGCATCTATTGAAAGGATCATATAATCTTTGTTCTTGCTTTTATTTATGTGGTGAATTACATTTATAGACATGCGTATGTTGAACCATCCCTGCATCTCGGGAATAAAGCCCACCTGATTGTGATGAATTATTTTTTTGATGTACGTTTGCATTTGGTTTGCAAGGATTTTATTGAGAATTTTTGCATCTATATTCATAAGGGATATTGGTCTGTAGTTTTCTTTTCTTGTTGTGTCCTTTCCTGGCTTTGGTATCAAGGTGATGTTCTATCAAACATTTCTTGAATCTCTGAATAAGAAAAGATCTTATTCTTGAGTTGCTCAGTCTTGAAACCTTTGCAAAGTTTTATTTAGCGGGAGTATAACATGACTATGAAGAGCACAGTCTATGGAGTCAGGCAAGCTGGGTTTTAATTCCAGCTCAGTTATTTATTACTTTTGTCAGTGTAAATAAATTACTCACATTCTAGGCTTCATGTTGCTCCATGATAAAAAGGAAATCATAATACTTAATTCAGATCTTTGTAAGGGCAAATGAGACATCTTCACAGAATTTAGTTTCTAACACCAAGCAAGAAATCAGCAACATTATTATGATCTATTTATCTAAAAGTCAAGCAATTTATTAACTAATAAAAAAACATAGAACATGATGGACCATATGAAGAAATTCCAAAGAATTATTTAAACTCTTTAAAGGCACCTAGATATAAAGAGTGCTTATTAATGACCTATTTCTTCTGCAAAAGTCATGTAAAAAGTACTAAAACTCACAAGCCATACATGTGCTCTTTATAGCTATAATAAAATGTCTGTAAACACATTTATGTATATTTTACCAGGAAAAAGGAAATTTAGTAACTTAGACAATTCACACACACACATACACATGTACATGTGGAAACCCATTAAGAATTAAAGGAAAGTACATAGAAGAAAAAGTTCTAAGTATTAAAAAAAAAAAAACCCACCAATTTCAAGCAATGAGATACCATCAAGGAAGAATGTGATGAATAAGGTAGGATTTCAAGTGTCCAAATGCCTGGGTTTGAATTCTGGCTCTAAGACTGATTACCTGTATGACCTTGGCCTCCTCATCTAACCCCTCTGTGTTTTAATCTCTAAATGGTATTAACAATAATAATGCCTACCTCATACAGATGTGATGAAGATTAAATGAGTTAACACTTGTTGCACTAATTTTCTATTGCTGTGTAACAAATTCCCACAAACTTAACAACTTAAAACCACATCCATTTATTGCTGTAAGTTAGAAGTGCTGCACAGTCTGGCTAGAGTCTTTGCTCAGAGCCTCACAAGGCTAGAATAAAGGTGACAGCTTGGCTGAGTCCTTGTCTGGTTACTTCAGGGCAAAATCTACTTCAAACCTCGTTCTTACTGTTGGCAGAATTCAGCTCCTTAGGGCTATAGAACTTAGGTTCCTGTTTCTTCCTTGCTTCAGCTGGGGGCTCCTCTCAGTTTCTAGAGGCTGCACACATTCCTTGTCACGTGACCCCTTCCAACTTCGACGTCAGCCATGGAGAATCTGTCTCTCATTGAATCTCTCTCATCCTGAGTCTCTGGTAGACCCTGATTTAAAGGGCTCATGTGATTAGGTCAGGACCACCTGGGTAGTATTTCAGGTCACTGGTTTGGGACCTTAACTAATATACAAATTCCCTTTTCCCATATAACATAAACATAATCACAGGAGTGGTATCTCATCATATTCACATTGCTGATGTTATACAGGGCACAAGATATATACACTAGGAGGTAGGGAATCTAAGAGGCCACCTTAGAATCCTACCTACTAAATATGTAAAGTGCTAGAATAGTTCCTGGCACACAGTAAGCACTACATGTGTGTTGACTATGATTATTATCTTGAGTAGCTGACATATTCACAGAAATTTTTTTTGAAATAACAATGCCACAGTATAGGCAAAAGTATAGTGAAATGATATCCCAATGCACCGTTAAAGAAATGTAAATTGGCTGAACCTTTCAGCAGTCCAAATTGGCAATGTGTATTGAAAGCCCAGTTCTTCAACTTCTAGGAGTTCATCCTAAAGACTCAATCAGACATATGCACAAAGATATATAAACAAAAATGTTAATTATACTGTGATTTATAACAACAAATACTTAAAAGGAAAACCAGCATGTCACTTTAGAAATTTGGTTAAATATTATGGCCTAACTATTCAATTAAATATTATGTAGTTTTAAACACAGAAATAAAAATCAAATACAATGAAAATGTGGTTTTGGAAAATCTTGAATGAGAAGGAGACACACTCATGTTATAAGCGAAGAAATTATAAGTTATAAAATTGCACATATAGTGTTAATCAGTTCACACTTCTCCCTGAGTGTGAGGTAGACTTTTGGCAAGACATGGTCACCTGACAAGGGGCAGAGATAGACCCTGACAAGCCCCCTCAGAATGATGTAGGTCAAACCTGACTTTTGGAGACTTCTTAGGAAGTCCCAGCCTCCTTCCTGGAGTGTGAAGTGGGCTTTTGGCAAGAGAGGGTCATGTGACAAGGGAGGGAGCATGCCCCGGCACTAGTTGTAATGTGAGGCATATTGGAATACATAATATGTACTAACAGGGGTGGGCGGGAAGGTATAGAACTTAGAAAACCTGCAATGTACATTCGAACAGTATTAAGTAGCTACTATTAGCCCCATTTGACAGGTGAGAAAACTCAGACTGTGAGAAATTAAGAAACTAGCTCAAGAAATCCTTTTCAGGAAATGGGTAAACCAGGTATTGGAGCAACTGAGTTTTTGCCATACAAGTGATTTCTGGTGGTTCCTGAGACTCTGTATATATTTTTTTAAATGTCCCCAGGAAATTTAATAATTACGCTGGTGTAAGCCTGTTGCAGTACACATTACTGCTTCCCTATACACGACGGCAAATTACTAGTAACAGTGCAGTTGCTTTTTTCCTCCTAAGATTGTTCTAGCTCCAGCCCCTCAGATCTTGAATTCCAAATTGACAGATGTGCTTTTAATTGGGGGATCCAGGTATCACCACAAATTCAAATTGAAGCATTTTTTTCCATTTACTTTTCAACAAAGGAAGGTGTACCAAACTTCACAATCTTTGGAACTAGCATCTTTCTATAGACCCTACAGCCCAGGCTAGTTTCTTCTACTTCTTGCTCTTCTATGACTAACTTCTTCATAAAAATCAATGCCCAGATCTCTCAAGTCACCAAATTGTTCTTTTCTTATTTGGAGATTTTCCTTCATCCTTCTCGGAATCTTTCTCCCATGTCCTAATTTCCCCCATATTCCCAGGACTGTTCAGTCTATTCGCCTTTATTCTGCATTCATCTCTACTTCCAACAATCTGTCCCCATTTCTTGTTCTAGTTTTTGCCAGTCAGCTTCTGGCAATCAATTCAAGCCCATGGTTGTATCCCAGCTATATAATAAGTGTCCTTGCGGTGGGAGGAGGGGATGGAGGACATAAACGTGTATTTATGGTTGTGAGGGTTACTATTCAGTATATTTGGGCTCTGGGAGGGGAATTCAGATGTCTCAGTTCATAATCATAAAATCTCAACCATTGGATGTTTTATTATGTAAAACTTGCCTGATAGCAACAAACATTTAAGGCTCTGGTGGGTGAGGGGGGAAGATCCATCTAAGCTCTAAGCTCTATTATTTTTAGAAAAACAATTTCCATTTGTAGAAAGGTCAATGTACTCAACATTCGTAGGAATTCTTCACTCAAAATGGCAAATTGTATTTTTACCTTTATATTCCTTAAGTCCTCTGTCCTGAGTCAGTAACTACTCTAGTTATTTCTCATTTCAGCATCATAAATTAAGCATGAAAATTAATAACTTACAATTTTCCACTGCTACTTTTAAATGCTAATAATCTCATTTTACTCTTTTGAATGTCTAGGTTTGTGTAAAATTACTAAATGTTCTTTTTGAATATTTTAATTTAAAATGTGATATCCTATATCTTAGTCCATTTGGGCTGCTATAACAAAATACTGTGGACTGGGTGGCCTATAAACAACAGAGACTTATTTCTTACAGTTCTGGAAGATAGAAGTCCAAGATGAAAGCATTGATAGATTCTGTGTCTGGTGAAGGGCTACTTTCTAGATAGTATTTTTGCTATCACTTCACATGGCAGAAGGGCCAGGAATCCCTTCTGGGGTCTCCTTTAAGGGCAATAACCTGCCTTCATGACTTGATTATCTCCCAAAAGCTCCATTTCCTAATACCACCTTGGGGGTTAGAATTTCAACATATGAATTTTAGGGGGACACAAACATTCAGACCATAGCATTCTATTTGATAAATATTGAAATTGTAACTATTTTCACATTGGGAACACTAGTAAGAAAATTATATTTTATATATTTCTCAAAAAGGATTATTATATATAGGATCAGTTATGATACAATTTTCCCATTAGATAAATTTTTTTAAAAATAGTAAAGCATCATCTTTTTTGGACCTAGGAAGCATAGATTTTGTTAAGGAACCTTGAAGAAGAATTCAGAAAGTTCTGACTTCTAACCAACACACAACTAATATCATAATATTTTTTAGGTGTTAGAAAATACAAATCAAGTCATCTGTACTTCTCTCTATTTGCTAACATTTTATACCAGTCATGCACTCTAAAAAATGGTATTTTGTGGTTAGGGTGATTTTTAATATTGTTTAGGATTGCTTTCACTTGACTATGTAGTGGGATGAACTGATAAAGAACATTCATAATAACAGTCTTCTCCCTTAGGTGTCCTCCCTTCCCACCTATTACTGCAGACATCTGAATGGGAGCATGTTAATACCCCTCAAAATTTTGCTTTTCTTTGTGATCTTGCTTCTGTTGCCATGGAAATAATTACAACGTTGCAATTTTGGTAATACAACCAGAAGGCACTACAGTGGAATCAGATTGGTGAAAATAAAGGATGAATCAATTTCTCTCTTCCTCTCTCTCTCTCTCTGTCTCTCACTCTGAGACTCCTAGGCTTTGGGACATTCTTTTCTATCCTATGTCTGTGTTTACTCAGATATCTAATCATACACTTCAATCTTTCTCTAATGACTTTGTGCTAGAATCTTAAGAGCCTCTAGGGCCTAGAGGTATAAAAGTAAGCAAATGTAACAAATTGACACAATATTTACATTGATTTCATATCAGATACAGAAATCAAGTAAATGCCTTTGTAGTGCAACAATTTCCAAATAGTTCCTTAACTAATAAACATAAGGTACAACAACACTTTTAGAAATCCACAATAGCTCCTGGTCTTTCAGAGATTTTCCATAATACTTCTAAAACTGCTACAAGTCACTTGAAGACAAGAGTTTCTCTAACCAAATAAAGGTTACTTTAGGTCTCCAAGTGAGTTTTTAAGCTTGGCTTTCAAACAGGGTCAACCCAGAGCCAGGGTCTATAATCCCCACAGTAGCAGATAGTGATTGTGTATTTGACTTCTCAAAACTCTTTATTGGATAAGTAACTTTAGGGAGGACGGTGTGTAAAATAGTTAACTCTGTGTCTCCTTTTTCCCATCAACAAGTAAATCCTTGAGAATGATCACCATCCATATATTGCCTCTTCTTTACCCAATTAAAAGAAGTATTTCTTCAGAGTGATAAAGGAAAGTTTACTTTTTCATGATTTATTTTATTTGCCAAAGTACTACCACAAAATGGTACAAGGTATCATATCTGAATTGTTCTTATTTGAAATCTAGTAAGTAAGGTGCCTCCACCATCATCAAATAATTAGTAAATCTAGAGACTAGACATGTGAAATTAAGTAAGCAAATTGCTTTAGGAAGCACTTTGACCTTTCCTCCCCTTCTAATGGCTTTCTAGATTTTTATTCTTCTCCATCCCCCAAAGAAAGTATTGACCTCTCTAGCTCTGAATAGTCAGGTTTTCTGATTTTTAACAGTTCATCTGAGCCACTAAATCCTCGCTAGGTATTTTCCTTAATTCTAGGCCTTTTTCTTCTCCCATCAAATCTACCTTTCCTTTATTATAGACCCTCTGTTTTCTTATGAAATAAAAAATTAATAAGTTGTCCTTTAAAATGTAAGCCAGATCTTGTCACTACACTACTTAAAATCTGTAGTGGCTTCCATCTCACTTAAAGAAATAGCCAAAGTCCTTAAAGGCTCTACACAATCTAATACCAAAGACCCATCTAACCTCATCGCCTACTGTGCCTCTCTTGGGTCTTGGCACACACCGTTCCTTTGACCTGGACTGCTCTTCCCTCTGAAGCCCAAATTGCTGACTCCCTCACCTTCTCCATGTCTTACTTCCTCACTGCAACATTAACTCACCAAAAAATTAAAAGTTGAATGTTCTCTCGACCAACCCTATAGTCACCACATCACTTAATGGCTTATTTGTCTCCATAGCATTTATCTTCATATGACATATTATGTATTTAATTTATTTTTCAGTTTATTATTTGTCTACTTTTTCCCCAAATAACACCAAGTAATTAAGCACTATTAAAGTAAAAATAACTAGTTTTTTTGGTTGCTTCTTTATCATTTCCTGCTATCTAAAGTAGTCACTGGAACATAATAGAAGCTCAATAGATGTCTACTGAATAAATAATGAATGGCCCCTAAACAAAGTCTGTTTTCTATAGAATGACATAAATGACCAAAAGGGGACACTCAGATTCCCCCCCAAAATATAAAAATAACCAAGTCATTGGTGTTCAGGTTTGAGGCTGACAGAATACAATGAGGTAGAGACATCTGTTGGAAGCCAAAGCCATCTGCCAGCTGAAGATATGAGGAAGCAGAAAATACAGAAACAGAAGAAGCCAGTCGGCAGGAGGATGTGAAACAAATATGCACCAAGGAAGTATAGCTACCAGAATCAAGGGAGAGCATGAGGTCAATGAGGGGCACAAGGAGAGTGGCCAGTTCCAAGGTTGCCACCTTTTAAGAAGTCACTCAAGTTAGACTTGATCCTTACTACCAGAAAGGCATAGATAGAACCACCATGCTGGGGTGTGATGGCTTAAGATGTCATTGCTCCTCGGTAGCATATATTGTGCAGGTGTCTTTTGTAAAATAAGTTTATCCCCCCAACTCCCCCAGCTTGCACTCAAGTGATGCATCTCTAGTGAAGAGCATTTCAGGTAGTGTGTTGAGCTGGTGGGAAAGAGAATGTTTTGATTCCCTGGTCTGTTAACCCGTCCAAGTCACAGATCTAAACCATTCTTTATCTATCTTGTAGAGCCACTCCAAGTTGATATTTAAATTACAATGTAATTTAAAAGATGCTCCTTTAACTTTGTAAATAAAATTAATAAAGGAAAGGAAAATGGGGAATATGAAACCTAATGGTGTAAATGACTGCTTCTGAATAGGAATGGGCACTGGCCAGAGTTAGAGTAGATTAAATTGGGAAGCAGGGACCTAAAATGACACGCCACCTGACATGAGTAGCAGCTTCAACCTTTGGCCTGGGCATGCATCTTTAGTTCTCCACAGTTCACACATCTTACCACCTACAATCTCCTTGATTCTTAGGTCATTTATTATTATGTTTATGCTATCAATTTCCTTCAGTTCAAGAATTTCTTGATACTCTTGTTACAAATAACAGTAGACAAAAGAGAAAACTAAGATGACTTCATGATTTTATTACATCTGACCCAATGTACTCATCGAGGTTACCTGCTACTGTAGAAATTTGTGTTTGCAACCCCTAATCACCTTAACTGTTCCTCTGTAAAGGTGTGAAATAATGGTTACTCTCAGAGGTTTAATGACTCATCTAAATTGACATTAACAAATTTTAGGAAATACATCAGGCTACATCTGACTGACTCTCACTGACCATATTGATATAGAGAGTGAAGAGACTTAAATTAATATTTTATCCAGCAAAAGATTTAGGACTGTGTTTTACCATGTATAAAATCTATTCAGCCAAGCTCCTTGGCATAGGACTCAAGTATTCCCTGTAGCTCTGATGAATTGACTGGAAACATAATGCATCTAAATTCTGCAGGAATAGCCATGCCTAGCAACCAATTTGATTTTTGACGGACAAAGAGCCCCAGGAAAGTAAATGCCTTTATACCTGAGAAAAAAGAAATCCCAAGCAAGACAGACATACCCTAATCAGTATGCTGTGGGTATGACACCATGCAAGTGAGTGATCTATTTCATTCTGAACTCTGGCTCTGTCAATGAGAGTACACGATTTACTAGAACAGATAAAATAAATGTATTCGACTCCTGTTTTGATGCTTCACAACACTGAACCATATTTCCTTATGCAGTTTTCTTATTCCATATTCTTAATTTTGACTTTTTCTTATAAGACACTGTTGTCAGAATGAGAATGAAAAAAACAATGAATCAGGGTAGAATTGTTTTCAATGCTTTCCAACATTATGGGAAGAATAATTTCTGCATGGATATGATAATGTGGTATGTGTGGTTCAAAAAATTACAGCCCCCCTAAAATGACTTTGAGACCTTGACTATGCAATCAGCAGTCAAATATTTCAATGCTCTGTACTCCCATTCCTGTTATAGGTACATGTGACAGTGCTGCAGCTATGAGTGGAATTTTAAAGGGGAAGTTCCAAGAAGTCTACGGTGCCTCACCCTGCTCCTCTGTGCAGGAATCAGATGATGAAGTTTTTAGCTGTGACGGTGCTGAGAGTGTTGATAGTGTCAATTCATCTACTTGTAATGATTTTACCAGTGAGTATCTGAGGCTGTATTTCAGGTTATGCTATAAATTGTGTTGTAGGACCCATTCTTGGGGGCTTTAGATTTATCTACTACCTTATATCTGCTCCCAAGTTCTTCATCATACCAAACATATTTGCATAACATGATATCATTTTGGTTAATTAAACCTCAGCAGTATACTTCTGTTCATCTTTATGAGTGATATATAGGAGGCAGAAATGAGTCCAATTGAAGATAAGCAGATAGCAACTGAAAATGATTTAATATGCATCTTCAGTTATCCAAAATAGATCCATCTTTTGGAAATCTAATCAATTGAACCATTTTGACTTCAAATATTGGCCAATGAGTTGTAGAATATTTGCTGTGCTAAGTGCAACACATTTACTTCGTGGATGAGAAAATGATGTTTATTTTAAAAAGAGTGCTACTGTGAAATCAAGGCCTTGAAAGCCTTGAGATTTTAGAGTTGTTTGGACACAGGTGAAACTCAGTCATAGCCAGGTTCAAGCACTAGAGTAAGGGCAGCTTTCTTTATGCATGTACCTTAACGTCATTTAGCTTAGTATGATATGTTCTGACTTAAAACTCTGCCTGTTTTCAAATTGCATTCCTTGTAACAGATGCAAATATGAAGGTTTTGAAATAGGTGACCTTTTCCAACATCTCTGTGCCCATTCAACTTCAATTGTTAAGGGAAAAGGGACCTCAAAATTATTTTTTAGAAAAGTTAACATGCAAAGCAAAACTAAACAAAGTCAATGAAAGTCCCATAATTTAACCTACCCCTCATGAGATGATGAATATAAACTTCCTTTTGAAGTTTTATTCCATAAATAAAGGTAAAAATTATCATTCAAAAGAGGTTATTTTCACAATAGTTTTTTTCTAGGATTACTTTTCTGGGGCATTTATATTAAGGGATTTTAAACTCACCAAAACAGACTTTTAAAATTCACACTCAGGTTCATACAACGTGACTCTGTGACCCCTAAAATTCTATTTTTAACCTTCTTCCCACTTCCCCAGGAATTCAAATTTTTATTTGGTATTTATAAAATTTCCTTTACCATTGTTAGAATTTAGAATAAAAATAAGTACAATTTTATAGTCATTTTTAACCTTTTTATCATTATCTCTTGACCGAAGTAGAACATTTTTTATGAACTTGTAGAAAGTAGAAAAAAGTAAAGAGGAGACAAAGGAACATTTGGGGGAAGGGAAAAGCTGTTGTGAGGATAAGTTTGTACACGGCAAGATTATTGCTAGATAGTGGATTTTTGGGAGGATAAGTTTTGTTTGGGATTTGCCTATAGCCTTTTCACACCTTCTTCCAAGTGACTGTAACCTTGTGGAGAGCACTAATTTTCTCTTTTACACAGTGCTGTCCACTATGGTGTCTAAAAGAGTACTAATGATGCTTAGAATTCTTTATTGAGTAAAAGGATTAATTTCACACAATTCCTAAAAGATGGAGAGAATGAGTCCACTGGATGTTCTTATCCTTAGAAAAGCAACAGTATATATTTAAATTCAAGACCCTCAGGAGCATTCTATTAATACCCTTTCTGTGTACTTTGGAGAGCTCTCCTTTTTCAAGCCCCGGAGCACTGCAGTAGGTACCCAGTTTTTCTCAATCTTTTTTCCCTTTGGCCACTCCTGAAAAACATCATCCATCTAAAACCCTATTTCTTGAGGTACCACCTCATCTAGTAGTGCAGTGCGGTGTTTTCCACACCCCTGTGATTTTTTTTAAAAAAATCTCCAGCATGCTTACAACTGCCTTGGTGTCTATGCCTCTCCTAAAGTTACAAATTGGCTCTCTCCTGGAAAAATCAATTGCAGTACTTCTCTATGCAAGACACTTATTGATTTCTATAGCTTGTGAGTTCACAAAGTACCTATAATGCTCATTTAAACACCATCAGGTCTTACAATTGTGGCTCAAGATGCTTTCCAGATGAAAGTGATGTTCTGGTGGTTTAAGGAGGTTTGAAAAATTATAGGCCAGGCAGGTGTTCTGAGCACCTGAACAGTTTCCTGAAAGGATAAAAGTTCCAGTGGACAGTGGTTTTATTTTCTCATAACTATTTTGATATGTGGGCATAACTATTCCATTTCACCATCATTACATTACTACAGTCTGTAGAGGAGAAAACACATATCCACTGTGGTCAGAGAAGTCTTAGGCTATTAGAGAAGGCAGCTGCAACGTTTGATTAGTTTTTTCCAGCAGTGCTGTTAATTTTCTTTGTGAGTTTTCAAGGGTTTTGAGGGAAACATTTGCTGATACTCCTCTGTAAGGGAATGGTGATATGCATCATTGAACAACTTGTAATTGAGTGTGTGATCAGAACCATGATTGGGGATAAACAGTGGGGGGAAGGATAGAGAAGACTAGATGGCAATATGACCTATGGGGGACTTCCTATTGCTGTGGGCTCCTCTTAGCCTGATGGCAAATACAAAAACCTTATTAATTATTTGATACGGTTGGATAAATAGAAGAAGAACACCCATGTTATTCTCTTTAAGAGGATCTAATGCTGTGCATATAACTGTAAGACAAAAACAACTGTAAAGAGTCAAATCCTATTTTGAATTCAAAGAATGTTAGAACTAGTAGGGCCTTTGAGAGTATCTAGGCTGACTTCCTTATTTTACAGATGTGGAGACTAAGGCCCAGGGAGAGTAACTTGACAAGAATCAAAATGTGAGCTGGTAGCAGAGGACTTGAATGTAGATCCCTAGAGTCTACCTTTCTACTAGACTGTGCAGCTCTCTGATGGTTCAGTTACATGCCTGACTGCTAAGTAGAGGGACACGAATCATCCAGTGAAAGATGTGGCTATATCTTTTATACCAGCTTCTCTAGAAATAAAATGAATCTATCTTTTGGTAAAGGTAATTGGCATTTCATCTCTCGTTGCCTTTTTGTGTTTTTTTTTTTCAGTTGGTTTCTGATAAAAATGCTAGCATGTCCTGGCTGTAGGATAGTGCCAGTGATGAGTTCATGAACAAATTCAATGAGCTAAATGAAATAATGGGCAGAGAATTCAATTCAAGTGTGAAAGAACATTTCACTTCCCCTTTCTGTAAGTAAGTGACAGGGCAGACAGTTGAGACTTTCCTTGTATGTCACTGACATTGATGGAAATATCTTACAGCAAACATGTTGTTTTACATTTACATGAAGGAAATTGGTTTGTCTTGGTAACATAATGCTACTTGTGATAAAGTGAAAATGTTACAATGAAAATAGGCAAGATGAAGTATGCTGTGTGAATCTTTAACAGCAGCTAACAAATCAAGGATTATTTCATCTACTTTAAAAGTAAAAGCTTAGTGTATTTCACTTTTTGCCAAAGGGGTGAATAAGCATCCTGGACTCCCTGAAAAAAAGATAATAATATCTTTCCATCCCTTGAACTCCAGGACCTTGCATTACTTGTTCAATAATTCAAGACTTTGGAAACCCACTTACCTTGCATTTCAAATGGACTCACTTAGTCACAGCTTCTGACTGAATGCTGTAATTATATTCCATTTTGCTGGCTAGGTACAGAGTTGGCTTTTATATTTGCTTGTTTGTTTTAATCCCTGAAAATCTTCATTTAAATTTGGCTTTAAACTTAAAAGCACGATTGGACCAAATTTCAAATAAAATTTTATGTATCAATAACAATGAATCTAGAAAAACAACAATCACTGTGGTTTTGACTCTCAATTAGCTATCATGAAAGACTAAGTATAAAGGTAGTCCTGGTGATGTTAATAGTACTGTCTCTCTCATCATTTGAAGGATATGGCTTTATTAGCATGAGAATTGAAATACATCACAGAAAATCTCCCAATTTCCCACATCAATTATTTACACAGGATGTGTATAGGTGGAATTGATATTGTAGCTGTATTTCATAAACAGCATAAGAATTAAAGTTGCTATTAAATATTAAAGATGCCATCTTCACATTAGTGATCAAAACATTTTCATCTGACAGTGTCATTTATTTACAAATAAATCTTAAGAGTGTTCACATTTTATAAAGTTCTTGATAGAGAATCACATCCTTACTTTGGGGTCATCTAGGAGTGGTCACAGGCAATAAATAAATGATTTCCCAGCTGCAAAATATCATCGTGGCTTGAGAAATGGATTCAAACAAATTTAGATGATTAAAATTCTACTAACCATCTTCAAAGTACCATCATCTCCTGGCTTTGGTTTGAATACCAGACATTGACTGGCTTTCTACTTGTTGTTTATGATGGTGATGATGAAATCAGTGCCTGAAGCAAATGTCCTTGTGTTTCTCAAAAGATTTTAAAATTCACTGTGCAGATCAGGCAGTCTGATGCTTTCTGACAGCTCCGGGGAAGTCTATTTGTGTTCAAGTGAATGCAGAAAAGAATTAAACCTGGTCCTGCTGAAAAAAAAAAAGAAAAAAGAAAAAAGAGCCAGTTGGTGCAATTTTTAAACAGGCTGCGATATTTAACCCTTTGACTCTGGGAAGTACACGTTTGTACATTTGCATGTCAAAAATATTCCTTCTTTTTTGTCTGAGGAATTTAGAAATAAACTGGAAATGTTTTAGGGCCACAGAATTATTCTACCATATGTTTTACATGTTCAGCTACAGTGATCTGGCAGGAACTGGAATCGTTAAAAAAAGCCTCAAATTTACTGAATTCTATTGAGAGTTGTACTAAGGTTAAAAGTATAGTTTTTAAATGTAATGAAGAAAGAGCAATCAGAATAAATTTAATAAAACCTAAATGTTCGCTTTCCAATCAAAGACCAAACACATAAAACCTTAGGAAAACTTTTGTTAAATGATATTTAAGTTTCAGACAGAAAAGTATTTGCGGTGAGTTAAAATTACAATGGACCCTCAGTTTGTTACATTTGCTCTTATCTCACAAATACAATAAAGGATCAGTAATAAAGATTCATATAATTTAAATTATAAGAATTTAAATAAAATTTTATGAGGCTTGGTTTATACAATGAACAATTAGATCACTACAATCCTTAATGGATATCTGCAATGATCTTAATTAACATTACCAAAAAAACCCCAAGCCCCCCCAAAAACACCAAAACATCAAACTCAATTAAAACAGTTTTTAAAGCACTGTGAAAGCTGGTGAAGACTGCTAGATGGAGTGCTAAATGCACTCCATATTTCTGTGTGGGTCCCATTAGTTGTAGTGGGACTAGATATTTCTGTGTGGGTCTCATTAATTGTGACATATGGAGACCTGAAATGCATGAAATGTTGTCTTTTTATGCCATGATTGGACAATAACATTAGTGGAAATATCATGAGATGTAAAATGCATATATTTCAGTAATAATGTTACTTTTAAATATTTGCCATTAAAAACCACTTATTTATATTGTATCTTGAAATTTGTGCTAAGGCCTACAACTCCCAAATTTTTGAAAATGCACATACTTTAAATCTTAATGCCAGAGTTTGGAATACTTCATTCCATCTATGAGGACCTTGGTTGGGAAGAAATAATGGCAATTAATTTTAAATATAGTTAATTTTGTTTCAGCATGTCCTGTCCTATTTCATGATTCTCCCAAAGATGCTGTCCATTACCTTCTTGCTATGTCACATCTGACTTTTTGCCATTTGCTGTTTCTACGAAAACCATTATCTTGGCTTGGAAGGAGTAGTGTATTTTTCAGATATATACACATTTACAGATATATATATTTCAAGAACTCTTTACTTACCCAAAGAATTGATGACTAGGTTGACCATTATGGTGGCTATTAATCAGTGTTATAATGTAATGCTGTGCTAAGATCATGGTTACATAAGACATAGATGTCATACATTTGGCCTAGATTTTTAAAAATAGGCATAAAACTATAGAGGCTGAAAATGAAAACCTAGGGAGTAAATTTGACTATGTAATTAATGAGCACTAATAAGAAAACTTATGTATTTAAAAACGTCCCTCAATATGAGATAAAAAAATGTTTCCATGAAAAATTAATGAAGGGAATCCAAAAAGGATAAACACAGCCTACACAAACATTGTTATTTTCAACAGAATAGCTCTTACTTTTTTAGTATTCACTAGCTTTGTAGTGTGAATATAGAAATAATTGAAATTTATAATTATAACTATTTTAAGCTCCTTGATGGCAAGGCCTGTGTCCTGTATTTCTCCCACATTGCTTAACAGGAATAATCATAATAATAAGCTTTACTGAGCATTTTATCATTTGCCAGGCATTGTGCTAGATGCTTTAAACAAAATATTTTATATAGTTCTCCTGACTTTAGGTCCAAATGAGTTTATTTTTGATTGGCATATTCATGGCTTTTTACTAAAAAAGATTAACTGATCAAATAGTTTCTATCATCTTAAATGTGACATGAATCAACTGAAATAGGCTAATTGTATAGAAATTAATCAAGATTGTTAAATACAATTAGGGTCTCCTTCAACAGGTACAGACACATAGGAAAAAATGTTTTCATATTAGATGTTCATGAGGATTCTAATTTATGCATATGATATTGCCAGTATGAACTAGGTCACTCCTCAAACTCTGTATCCCCTGTTTAAATTAATTAGTAAATCAGAATTCAGTATTTCAAGATTAGAACATTGACATATTTGAATCAATGTATTCATCATTTATTTATTTCTTTAAAAAGCTTTATGAATGATTTTTGCAGTATTTTTTCTTATGGTGAAAAATTGTACAGAACCTATATACTATGACATTGGTTAAATAATCTCTGGAAAACCCACACAATGGATTACCATGTAGCCAATAAAAACAGATGAATAAATGTATCTATTGACATAAAAATATATTCACATTACCAAAGAAGTTTGTGAAATTATATTATTATGTTTCATGCATTTTTATAAAATCTTATATATGAGGTATAAGTATAATAAATTCCAGAAGGAAAAGGAGAAGCACATATTTTCTACAGATGGTAGAATTCTATGGATGGTAGAATTATGGTTGATTTTTGTTATCTATATATATTTTCACAATTTATTTTTATATATTTTAGCCTAATAAGACTTATTGTATTTATTCATTATAATAGCTTTCTAGAATTTTCCACTAATATGATTACTGGTATTATGACATACTTGTAGATAAATCTTAGGATAAATCTCCAAAGGTGAAAATCATAGCTCAAAGGGTATAGCTTGAATTGCCCTCCAGAAAACCCTACCAATTATATGCCCACTTGTAGCATTTGCGTGCTTACTTCCCCAACGCCTTGCTTAAAGTGGCTAGTTATTTTCTCTCTCTCACTGTATGTCTCAGTCTCTCTGTTTCCCTGGCACACTATCTCTCTCCCTCTTTCTCTCTCTCTCTCCCTATACATATGTGTATGTGTATATAAATGTATATATATGCACACATGTATAGGTATACCCATAGATACATTGGCCAATATGATAGGTGAAAACATATTCAATTGGTGTTTTAACTTGAATTTCTCTGAATACTAGGAAGCTAATTTATATCTTTATTTACTTGCCACATGCACAAATAAATAAATTTCCTATCCAGGTTCTTTTTTATTATGATAATGGCGATTTTCTTTTTCATTGTTTTATAATTTTAAGGATTAGTTATTCCATGACGGCATACACAATAATATCTTTGCTATTTTGTCATTTGTCTTTTAACTCTGTTTATGTTTGGCAGAGAAATGTATTTGTACAGTCAAATATATTATGGATTTAGCCTTTAGGAAATGCTTAGACAAAACTTCTCAGCACTCAGGATCAACTGCATGCAAATAATTGCTTCTAGGATGTTCATAAATTTCTATATGTATTCAAACATTTAGTCCATTTGAAAATTATGTTGGCATATTGTGTGAAATTTAAATATAATTTTTCAGTTTTCCTTAAATCATATATTGAATAATTCAATATTACCTATTGATTTGTAATTCTGTTCTTATGTTAAATTCTTACATACAATATGATCAATGTTTGTGGAACACAGTACAATACCATACTCTTTAAAAACTCACATTATTTTCATGTGATTATTATTTCAATTATAGAAAAATATTGTTAAGTTACCAAATAAACTATTGCTATGCCATTGGAATCACATTAAATTTATAGGTTAATTTTGACCACACATTAGATATCTTTTGTATCTAACTGTTATTTTATGGAGAGCAGAATTTTGTCTTTTTCTTCTTGCAATGCAGATTCCTTGCTGAGTCTCTACGTTTTTAAAGATTTTTGTGCCCATTATGAATGGGATCTTCTAATTATATGTTCTAACAGATTGATTTTGGTACTAGGAAAGGTATAGTATTTTTTTTAATGGAAATGCTTCCAGCATTTCACATTTAATTTGGCCATAGGATATACTTTATTCTAAATTAATGAGATATCCTTCCATTAAGAATTTTTAGTTAATAATGAATATAAAATTGTATCAAATTTTTAACCCATACATATCAAGATAATCCTATTTTTTGACCTATTAATGTGATAAACTAAAAAATACTTTTCTTGATATAAAATTATTATTGTCTTTGACTCTATTTCATCATAATTTCTTTAATCTCATATGAATACCTAATTTATTCTGGCAATGTATGTGCATTAAGGGACCTTTAAAAAAATGTTCAAGATTCTTTTAAAATCCATTTTAAAATATATTTCAAAGGACATTTTAAATTCACACACAAAAATAATAATCAGATGGAAATGGTGCAAAAAAAACTACCAAAAATCCTCACGTGTTTGATCCTTCATTTTAATTCTGAATGCTTTTGAATCATCATCTCATTTAATCCTCACAAAACAGCATATGAGATGAGTGAGGGTGGGGATTACTCTTACATTATAGATGAGAAACCAAGAAGCAAAAAGGACAAGTAACTGGCCTAAGTTCACATGGCTTATAAGTGTTGGAGCTGGAATTTAAAACTAGTTCAAACTCCAGAACCCACACTATTGAACACTACACTATGGTACATGATATAAATTCTACAAGAAAATTTTAAAAATCATTCTATTTCCATGCCATATAACAGACGTGTTCTCAAAATCCTTAATTAGGCTGGGCGTGGTAGCTCACGCCTGTAATCCTAGCATTTTGGGAGGCCGAAGGTGGAGGATCGCTTGGGGCCAGGAGTTCAGCTCTGCAAAAAATAGAAAAATTAGCCAGGTGTGGTGGCATGCCCGTATTCCCAGCTACTCAGGAGGCTGAGGCAGGAGAATAGCTTGAAGTTGCAGTGAGCTATGATGAAGCCACTGCACTCTAGGCTGGGTGACAGAGTGAGACCCTGTCTCAAAAAAAAAAAAAAAATCCTTAATTAAAAAAAAAATTTCTGCATTAAATACAAAAGGTTCTTTAGTTCTCACCTACGTAAGTATTAATTAGAATAAAATGAAGATACCACTGGAAGTGATAAAGATTGAGATTCTGATCAAGTTTAACCCTTTTATGCTGATTGCCATTAAAATTCGTTTTGTTAAATGCTGAAACTCTCATGTTCCTGCCTTTACTACCTCCCATGACTGAAATGATATAAATTCTTTATATATATCTAGAATCTACTAAAACCCTATTCAAAAGAAAATTAATAGAGCACACTGAATGTGTTAAATACTACTCTGAAGATGTATCACAGTATATAAAGTGAAAATCATGTGACTGTCCTAAGGAACTCACACTCTAGTTGAGAACTTCAGACTAATAGACATGCAACCATGCTGAGAAATATAATTTTCAGCTGATACATACAGATTGGATAAAAAATTAACTCTCATATCCAGGAAACTTCAGTCTAAAGAGTATATGATTAAATGGGGACAGATTTTGATCAGATTGGGGTTATAAGTTCATTCTTCAAACAAAAATGTTTGTTGACAGATCTGACTCAATTTTAGGTAGTCAAAACAGACAAGCAAAAATTGCTAAGCAACTTTGGATTTTCAAGGATTTCTACTATATAAAGGAAAAACTCCTTGATTTCTCTCTATTTTCTACTTAATTGGGAAGTAGTAAGAAGTTAAAGGCATTGCTTGACATGAAAGAAGAAAAAGCTAGAAACATTAGCATTTAGAACAGATGGATAGATAAATATAGTAGTTAACTGAGACTCCTTTACCTTTTTTGCAAATGGGTTAAATGATAAATTATCCACTTACTTTATTTAAAAAAAACTTTCTTCAATTGTTGAGTTTAGGATAAAAGAAGATGACATTGCTCTATTTAGCATCTCACATCCTATAGCTGCAGATTAACTTTAGATCCATTTTTGTTTCTTTATAGTGAATTTTTGTTTTGATAGGCTCCATCTGGCATTAATCTGCATTCTTTTTGTAGCCTGATTACCAGACATGAATCGAAGAATACAACTGGCTCCTCTATTTTAAAAGGCTGGGAGAAATTACCTTTCTAGATTCCAGGTTTTTTAGTTTAAATTACCTATTTAAGATAAAAGAGAGAGAGTATTTGTTCAGTATTATGGTCAACCAAGACCTGTCAACATAACCACATTCATTTAATTTCTCTTACTAGTAATACATAACTACATCCATTCTTTTTATTTATTTTTTAAATTTAAACAGATTTAGGGGGTGCAAGTGGTGTTTTGTTAAATGGCTGAATTGCATAGTGGGGAAGCCTAGGCTTTTAACACACCCATCACCTGAACAGAGTACATAGTACCCAACAGGTAATTTTTCATCCCATAACCCCCTCCTAACCTCCCCATTCTGAGTCTCCAATGTCCATTAAGTCAATATGTATGACCATGCATACTCATTGCTTAGTTCCCACTTATATGTGAGAACATGTGGTATCTGGTTCTTTGTTCCTGGGTTACTTCACTTAGAATAATGGCCTCCAGTTCCATCCAAGTTGCTGCAAAAGACATTATTTCACTCTTTTTGATGGCTGAGCAGTATTCCATGGTATATATACATGTTTGTTATCCAGTCACTGGTTGGTGGGTACTTATGTTGGTTCCATATCTTTGCAATTGTGAATTATGCTGCTATAAACATATGAATGCAGGTGTCTTTTTTAATAAAATGACTTCTTTTCCTCTCAGTAGATCCCTAGTAGTGGGATTGCTGGGTCAAATAGTAGATCTACTTTTAGTTCTTGGAGGAATCTCCATGCTGTTTTCCATAAAGGTTGTACTAATTTACATTCCCATCAATAGTATGTAAGCATTCCCTTTCCACTGCATCTATGCCAGCATCTGTTGTTTTTTGACTTTTTAATAATGGCCCCCACCTGCTTTTTGTCAACCAGTGGTAGGGCTCACTGGAACTTAGGTTTTGGGGAGGAAGATTTCCGTTAAGCCAGGCTGATCTAAATGCTCCCTTTGTGGGCACCAGCAGAATTCTGTCCTGTGCTGTGTTCCCCTGTTCCCTGTGCTGAGTTTCAATGCGAATTCCCAAAGTACTTCACTCTGCCTCCCCCAGGCACAGAGATTCTCTCTCCACTTGGTAGGCTTTCCATGCTTTTCGCTTTTTCTTCTTCTCCCTCAGGGATACCTATGATTCTTATGTTTGGGCATTTTACATAATCCCATTTTTTTGAGATTTTGTTTATTTCTCTTGATTTTTTTTTTGTTGTTGTTATTTTTGACTAAGTTAATTCAAAAGCCTGGTCTTCAAGCTCTGAAATTCTTTCTTTTGTTTGGTTTAGTCTGTTATTAAAACTTTTCACTGTATTTTGACATTCCCTACATGATTCTTTCATTTCCAGACGTTCTGTTATTTTTTAAAATTATCTATCTCTTTATTGAATTTTTCATTCATGTCCTGAATTTTTTTTTATATTTTTGTGTTGGTTTTTAACTTTCTAACCAATCCTGTTGAGCTTACTTGCAATCCATATTTTGAATTCCATATCGGACATTTCAAATATTTCCTTTTGGTTGGAGTACATCGCTAGAGAGTTAGTGTGATCTTTTGGGAGTGTTGAGACAGCTGTTTTTTCATATTGCCAGAGTTCTTATGCTGGTTCCTTCTTATCTGGAACCTTTTCCCTCAGCTCAAAACAGATAGCTTCATGGTTTACCTGTTCTCCTCTCCTGGAAACTCTGCTTCTTAACATAGAGAGGGAGAAGTATGCTGCTTTTCCACTCTTGCAGGTGGGTACCCACTGTGGTGTCATTGGTAATTTGGGACAGTTGGACCTCAGACCCCTGGGAGAGGGTCCAGGTGCCAACAGTTGTGGACTAGATTAGGTAATCCCCAGATCCCAGGCCCCTGGATGGTGTGCTTGAGTCCTGGATGGACCAGACTGAGACTGAGCTGGCAAACTTGTCCTGAAGCTTCCCTGAGTTCAGGTACTGGCTGTAACAATGAGGGATGGGGTGATCTCCTGCTCCATAGGAATGCTCAGGAAGGAGGAGTGTAGAAGCACTATGAGCCTGGGATAGGATGGTGTGCCTATGTCAATGAGATTAGCAGGGACAGGCAACTGTGAGACACGCAAGCCACTTACACCTCCCTCTCTTGGCAGTGGCAGTGGTCTCTGTCTTTCAGGGGCACAAAAGTGCCCAGATTCTCAGCTCCCACCCTGACCCAGCTGCAGTAGAGGTGGTGGGGGCAGCTCAACTTGCTGTGTGCAGGGCTACAAGACTGGCTGTGGGCTGTGGCTGAAGTGCTCCATGTGTCCGGGGTTGTGATTGTGCCAGGGACTTGCCTCCAGGGAGTGTAATCTCCTCCCAGATAAGACTGGCAGCTAGGGGAGAGGGCTGCTACAATGCCTTCTCTCAGGGGAGGCAGTAGATTTTGTCCTTGGGGCACACAAAAGTGCTTGCTAGGGCTTTTTAGAGGGAAAGGAGTGAGCCCCAAGCTCTGTGGAATCCTGAGTGTGGTAGGAACTCTGTCTAAGGCAAGGCAGCCACTCGCAAGTGCCCCTGTGGAACCCTCACCTGTCCCAAGTGGAAACAACCACAGCTGCCTTGGCAGCAGTGGGCAGAGGAGGGGAGGAGGAAGAGAAGGCCTTCGATAGTGGGGAGCTGGTGCCTTGGACAACTTTGTCCTAAGGGGCCCTCTTGCATGCTGCCCTTTCCTGTCCACTTAAGGTGGCCTGTCCTGAATGCCCAAGCTCTGGGAAACCTACAGTTCCCCTGGGACCCACTGGTCCCCTAAGGCTGCTATAGTCCGAGTGAGTACCGGGGAGAATTGGCTGTGAATCCAGTGATGTAGAGAACCAAAGTCTGAGATTCCCAGGTCAGGACAGCTGCAAAAACACTGCCTGTCCATGAAGGGAGGGAAATGAGCTGCACTCTCTGTGCAGAACCCCAGCATGGGAGCAGAGCACTATTGGGGGGTGTACCCTCCAGTAGCCTAGAACTGATGGTCCTGCACCAAAAGCTCATGCTTGTGAGCAGAGGCAACTATGTCCACAGCATTGGGTGGTTGGAGGAAGGGAGGTTTCTGTCTCTTCCCAAACTGCTCAGCTTCAAACTCCCAAACTGGTGCCTTGGGCCTATGACTGGAGAGGGTGGGGTCTCTTCTAAGCAAACAGTGTAGGCAAGATGCTGGGGGACGTGCCATGTGCTTGTATCTCAGTCACACTGCAGCTTGTAACAGGGCTGTGGGAATTTTTCTAGGAGTAGGTAGGAGAGCTTAGGCTCTCCTCTCCCTGCCAGCTGGGTGGGGCTGCAGCTGCCTCAGCCCAAACTTTGTCCAATGGTGGGTCACTGGCCAGCTTAAAATTCCTAAAATGGCCCCCTGAGCCTGTGACCGGAGAGGGTGGGCCCCTTCCAGGCAAACAGCATGAGCAAAATGCTGAGGAGAGTGCCGTCTGCTTGAGTCTGAGTCTCACAACCTGTAGCAGGGCAGTGGGAACTGTCCTAGGTGTACATAGGAAAGCTTGGGCTCATTTGTCCCTCCTCAGCTGGGCAGATCTATGTCAGCCCAAATGCAGCCTGAGAGTGGGATGCTGCCCAGCTTCAAACTCCAGAAATGGCACCATTGGCCTGTGGCAAGAGAGGGCAGGGCCCTTCTCAGGCAGGCTATGCTGGCAGGAAACTGTGAGCAGTGCAGTTCACTTGAGACTTGGTCCCACAGCAGCTGGCTGCAGGATGTTGGGCACCGTCCCAGATACATGCTGGAATCCTGGTTTCCCTGCCCCTCCTCAGCCAGGTGAGGGCTGCAGCCCCATCAAGCCCAAACTAAGCTCAAGAGTGGGGCTCACAAAATGGAGCCTTGGACTTGTGACCAGAAAGGCTGGGGCCCCACTCAGGCAGGCAGCATGGTCAAGAAACTGTGGAAAGTGCTGTCCACTCATATCTCAGTCTCAAACACAGCCCACAGCAGGGCAGTGCAGACCTTCCCAGGGGTGCATAGGAGTGCCTGCCTTCCTCTATGCCTCCTCAGAGCTGCGCAGGGGCTGCAGGCACACCCACAGTCCCCTGGTGTTTAGGCTGTCAGAACGGTGCCTAAGCTCAAGCTGCTGTAGGCTGGGATGCCTGTGGGATTCTGCACAGGTTCCCTTTATGGAACAATGTGTCTCTGTAATCTCCAAGCAGATCCCTATATTAGGCCTGAGACCTGCATGGGTCAGAGGGTTCTCTTGTAGCCAAGATCACAAAAGTTTATCTTGGTGAGTATAGCCCTGGGGGCTCCTCTCTTAATGTTTTACCACATCCAGGAGATTCTCCCAGCTGTTAGCCAGCCCCTGGCCAGGGGTCATGTTGCCCTGATCCCTGTCCTTACCCACTTTGGGTTCTTCCAGTTGCTTCCTTGGTGAATCCTAGCATTCTCTCCTGCATGATCTGTTCGAAATGTGAGAATCTATTTACTATTCTGGTTCCTCTCCATGGAGGAGGCACATACTATGTCTAATCAGCTACCTTGATCCTATCCTCACATTCATTCTTTAACTTCATTTCTTTTACTGGTGATACTTGGCATTTGTCCTAGCACCTCTTTAAAACAGTCATAGTTAATGGTCATGGTTATATTAGTCAAGACTTTTTATTGCAAATGACAAAAGCCCTACACAATCTAACTCAAACAAAAAAGAGATATCTTAACTCATGTAACTGAGAAAGATAGGGGTGAAGTCATATCAAGCAAAAATGGATTTGGGGCTCAAATGACAGCCTCAATCCAACATGACTTGACTCTCTTTTCACTGTGGGAGGGACTCATTTTGTCCTACTGCATATGGGATTATGGGTTTCCCAGATGATCTGTGGAAGATGTTTGCCTGCATATAGACATACACATTCTCCTAGCCCTATGTTCTCAAAGGCAAGAAGGCGACTTTTCCACCCCTGGCTCCAGCAGTTTAGATCTCAGGGATTATCTTAGTGTGTCAAGTCTGCGTCTGTTTGTACTCAGATCCAGTCTCTGCCAAGTTGCATTTCCTAACTTCCATGCCTACTGCCTTCCAGATGGGTTCAGCAAATAAGAGGCACTGGTGGGATAATGGAGGGCAGGAGTATGGATATACCAGGATATTCCCACCTACTCATCCATACCTCAGGTGGAGTTTCCAGTGGCTGCTGCTTCTTTTCATGGTCAGTCCTTGCTATAATGACCCTGCTTTTGTGGTCCCAACCCCCATGCAGCAACCTCCTGAGGGATTTGGCTTCCACCAGGCAGCACCAGCTCTTGAGTTCTGGTGACTTACATCACCTTCTCCTTTGTGCCTCCAGCCTGACGGGTGGCAACATCTTCCTACTGTTGCTAATCTCTGAGTCTCTTTATTTTCCCTGTTTTGTTTGGCAACTCAGCTCTTTTAAAACCATTGTAACTAGTTTCCCATAAGAAATTCCTCCCATTAGACCACTGGCATAGGCTGAGTTTTCTGAACTGGACCCTGACTGAAAACCCTAACCTGAGGCACACGCCCTTAACTGAACCAGTCACCATAGCGAAAGGATGTGGTCCTTTGATTGGAAAAGTCTCGTTCATTTCCCCATTCTCGTGGTAATAAGAAAGGAGACATGGACTATGCTACCAGAAAAAATGGGAAGAAGAAAAACATGTTGGACCACCAATAACAATGGCTATCAAATTAGTAATTCATTTTGATCTCTTGCTTAATAAACCCGAAGAAGATCTAAATCAAATATTTTTTTTGAAAACACTGCAGAACAGAATTATTCATAAGTGAATAGTAGAAATATCTTATACCAATTGGTTTTTAAATTTATAAATATTCCATCACATTCTGTTCCGTTTTTTTTTTTCTGGTTAATAAAGAGAACTAATATATTGAGGATCTGTTGTGAGTCACATGTTGTAAAATAAGATAAGTATAATACCTTACTTAGTTTCACTGCAAAGACCAAAATCAGAGTTCATATACTCAGGCGACAGATGAAGAAACTGATGTCAAGTAATTTGTCCCACGTCACAGAGGTAAGGAATATCAGAAAGATGTCAACTTCTGTGTTTTGGTACTCCGGAGCCTATGCACTTTCTATTACATCGTCATGTCATTAATATTTATCTCTTGAACTGCATTGAATTTGCATTTCTCTAATCATATTTTAAAACATCTTCCCTTAGGGCTTATTCAGTATTCATTTTATAGTAAAATCACTTTATCATAAAGTCACCTATTATGAAGTCTATTTACTAGTAGACTTCTGTAATGAAATTCCCTCATATGATGTCCAGAATGAATCCCTTTTTCCTTCATCTTTACTTTTTACTTGGCATTAGCATAATGTGCTCCATGGTGTTACAAACAGACCAATTTGGGGTCAGACTAATTACACAATTATGTATAACCTTTCTGTCTGCCACAACATGCAATGTTTCTGAAGTGTAAAGAAAGTATTTAAACACTTATTAGATACTTATTAGGTGCTGGGCACTGTCTACAGGGATATTTTGGAATACTCCTTATATCTTATTGTGGCAGAGAAGGTAAAGACCTATTTTTATCAGAAAGTCTGTGATTTGTTCCTCATTTTTTAAGAGAATGAAAGTTGTCAGGGCAGCAACCAGCCAAGACCTTATTTAGGTGTTCCTACCCTCCAGGACAATAACTATGTGGTTTCCATAAGGGAAATGTCCATGATAACAATTAAGGTAGGTACCATAGGCTGCTTAATTAACGAAAAGTTGAGCTAACACATGCTGTAAAGATCTCCCTCTTTTATTCCTATCAGTGGATTTTGCTTTTTCTTTTTTTAGAGTTGATTTCTATTTTCTGCAGCTGAGCATGAAAGTACACTGACTATCGTAGTCTGCAATTTAGCTGTGTTCCTAGGACCATCTGTAAGAATTTATGCATTTCCTGGGAATCTGATTAATTCTAGCAAAAATTCTCTATTTTATTTGTGAGATTAAGGAACCCTGCAATCAATTTTATATTTAAAATTTGATTTTTATTTTAAAAAATTGTGAGCCCAATGTCCAAAAACCATTCAGTAATTTAAAATTGATTTCCCTGAATAATTCTCCTTTATGGACACACACATTTATATGTAAAAGCATAAATATCATATTACAAAATTTGTTTAATTTTTTTTCTTCTTCTTTTTTTGGATTGATTTTTCCCTGTCCTTCCCCTCTGTCCTTCATTCACATCTCTTGCCCCTGTGGGCAACTCATATTGACAACTTGGTTTGTATCCTTTCCTATTTTTTCATTATCATGTATTCATATATAAACATATTCATTTCCCAGGAAAAATTTTTGCTCAAAAAATTGATCATATTATATACATTTTTCTGCATCTTAATTATCTCATTGGATAGCACCTTATGGAAATTCCCCAAGTTATTTGTCATAGCTTTATTTCATTCTTTGAATAACTACATAATATTCCAAGGTATAGATATATAAAAGTTCAGTCGATCTTTCCCCTATGGGTGTTCATTTATTTCAGTTTAGTTTTTATGCTACTATGAACAAAGCTGTAATACATGTTCTTTTAAAAACGTCCTCATATACTGGTGCTTTACTTTTTATGCAATAGATTCTAAACAGTGAGAGCACTGACTTAATGGATATTGGTATATTGCTTTTTCAAAAGGGCAGCAAAACACATACTTCTACCAGTCTGGCATAAGATTATACTTTTTCCCATAAGTTCCAAGCAGCAAGTATTTGTTTATTCATTCAACAAGATAAAGCTGCTGCCCTCACGATGTGTACATTAGTAGTCACAATGGATAATAAACAAGTAAATAACATCTTAATATCACGAATGTGTGTAAAGAAAAATAAAGTAAGGCTAGGGAATAGGAATGGGGATGAATATTTCAAATAAGATGATCATAAAAGGCCTCTCCAAAGAGACAACATTTTGGTAAAGGCTTGCTAAAGTGAGGGAGGGGGTCATGAGACATCTGGGGTAGGAGAAGGCTTCCAGAGAGAAAGAAGAGCAAATGTAAGATGTCAGATGTGTGGCGAGAGGTGGGAGGTTACTGTCGGGTGGTGGAAGTGAGGGGGGGACTTGGTCTAAGGTGGTAGTGGTGCAGATGGTGAGAAGCATCAGACTCAGGACACATCTTGAAGACAGAGCCCACAGGGGATGCTGATTGTTTGGCTGTGGGGTGAGAGAGAAAGAGATGAGCATGAATGATTTCTGGGCTTTTTAAAATAAACTTTTTGTTCTGGAATAATTTCAGATTTTTGAAAAAGTTGCAAAAGTGGCACGGAAAGTTCTGAT
Organism: Daubentonia madagascariensis; assembly: GCA_023783475.1. Classification (NCBI taxonomy): domain Eukaryota; kingdom Metazoa; phylum Chordata; class Mammalia; order Primates; family Daubentoniidae; genus Daubentonia; species Daubentonia madagascariensis. Next base: position 41,375,364 of record JAKFHU010002088.1, on the reverse strand, counting down.
GAATCCTTTGTCCAACTTCCCCCCATATCAACCTCGTACATAACCTTGGCACACTTGTCAAAACTAAGAGATTATCATTTGTACAGTACTATTAACCAAAGAACAGACTCCAGATTTTACAATTTACCCATGAAGTCTTTTTTTAAAATCTAGGATCCAATCAAGGATACCACATTGAGTTTAGTCATCATGTCTCCTTAGTCTCTCGATCTGTGACAGTTCCTCAGTCTTTCATGACCATGATTTTTTTGAAGAGCATTGGTTAGGTTTTTGTAGAATGTTCCTCAATCTTAATTTCTCTGATGTTTTCTTATAATTAGACTGGGGGTATGGGTATTTGGGAGGAATACCATAAAAGTAAAGTACTCTTTTTATCAACTGATATCAGGGAGTACATAATATCAACATAGTGTATTACTGGAGAGATTAATGTTTGTCAATTTGTTGAGATAGTACCTTCCAGGTTTCTCCACTGTAACATTACTTTTTTTGTTTTTCCATACTCTATTTTCTTTTTAGAAACAACTAACTAAATCCAGCTCACACTCAAAATGGGGGAGTGGGCAATGAGCTCCTCTTTTTGAAGGGGGAGAATCTATATATGTTATTTGGAAATCTTTTGTAAGGAAGATTTTTTCTTCCCCTTTATTTATCTATTTGGTTATTTATTTATATCACTATAGACTCATAGATATTCATTTTATTCTTTGGGTTATAATCTAATACCATCATTAATTTTTGTGCCTAAATTATTCTAACTTTGACCACTGAGAACTCTTTCAGTTGGCTATTGTGTCCTGTTGACATGCCTGTGACTATCTTTTTTATGTTTTTCCTTCCTTACTTTATGGCACAACACAATGTTTCAGGTTCAGCTTGTATTTCCTCTGCCCCAGTCCTAGAATCAGCCATTTCTCTAAGGAGCTAGGTATTTAATTGAGCAATTGAATAAATGGTGATGCCATTTCCTGAAATGGAAAAGCTGAGGGAGGAAGAAGCCTGGGAAGTACATCTTTCTTTCCTTCCTTCTTGCTTTTTATTATTATTATTTTTTGGATATATTAAGTTTGAGAAGCCTATTAGCCATTCAAGTGGAACTGTAGAATTGGGCAGTGGATATGAATCTAAAGCTCAGAAAAGAGGTTCAGGCTAGAGATCTAAATTTTAGATTCATCAGTAAATGGTGCTACTTGAAGACATGGAACCTGGATTGATTTCCTAGGACAGAGTCAGAGAAGTCTCAGAACTGGACCCACTAAAGGATGTAGAGTTCAGGAAGAATGAAAGAAATCAGGCCAAGAGGTTGAGAAAGGGCAAGAAATGAGGTAGGAGACAAGCCAGGCATGTGTGGTATCTTAGAAGCCAAGTGAAGAAATATTTCAAGAAAAAGAAAGTGATTATCTGACTCAAACTCAGAGATTAAGGAAGATAAGGACTCAGAATTGACTGTTGGATTTGGCAATATTCAAGTTCACTGCTCACCTTAAGTATTATTTCAGTAGAGTTGTAGAAATAAAGCCTAATTTGGAGGAGCTCAATATAGAATTATAGCTGAGCAATGAAGAATGCCCCCTCTTGAAAGATTTTGTTATAAAATGAATTAGGGTGACAGTGAGATGGGAAGCTAATGTAAATGAAAAAAATAATTTTAAGATAGAAGACATTATAACATATTTGCATACAGATGGGAATAATCTAGTAAAATGGAAAAAATGATGATGTGGGAGAAAGAAGGTATAATTAAAGTAGTGAAAACCTAAGTGGGTGAAAGGAAACAGAATCTGAGGCTTAAGAGAAGGGGTTGACCTTAGGAAAGAGAAAGGAGTTTTTCCATGATAGCGGGACTGAAGGCAGACTGTATGAGTACCGATATTAGGTGTATAGGGGATATGGTGTTAGGAAAGCAGGAAATTTAACTGTGGTTCCTTCCATTTTCTTAGAAGCAATATCATCAACTGAGAGTGAGGAGATGGGAAGGAATGTAGGAGGGTTGAAAAGAGGCAAAGGTGTCTCTTTGAATGGTATCACCAAGGTGAATTAACAGGAGAAATGTGATAAAATTGACAGGTAATACCGGGGACCCACTTGAAATTTGTGGTTATATATGAAAAGTTATGACAATAACACAATATCCTACATTTTTTCTAGTCAACAGTCATCTGTTCAGCCTCTACGGGCAGGTTCATAGTAGGGAGAGCTGAATTTAACCATGTGTTTTTTGTTGTCACACTAGTTTGAAGAAGAGAGAGAGAAGGGCCTTGGACGTGAGTGTATATGTAAGGGACTGATACCATGTTGAATAATGGACTCGAAACTGAATAAGTGGGGAAGTGTGAACATGAGTGGAATGAGAGAAAAATATTTAGAGGTCAATAACATTTTTTATTGGTGAAGTATATGATTTAAACAATGTGGAGACATTGTTATAAAGGTTCTCTAAGGCTTCCCTCCACCCTGCTGATCCTATATTTTTTTTAATTTTTAATTTTTCATTTGACCATTCCAGTCGTAGAACTTGAAACAGGTTTTTCAATCCCTTCTATGGTAATCTGTCTAGTCTGGTTTGAGCCTATTCTATGGCTATTCTTACTAATTTACAATTTTCTAGGGATTCATCTACTCCCTTAGGTTTTAAAATTTTTACCTAAATTATCACCTAGATTCTCTTAAAATTCTTACAAATTCCCAGTAACTGCAATGTTTCTTCCCATGCCTTGAAATAGAGAATTACCTGAAAAATTTTAGAGAATTGTTTGCACACTTTTGAGCACAGGTGAATGAATGGAAAAATCTATGGTGATCACCTGATCTATAAATAGTTTAACTAAGATTTGTTTTGTTATGATAATTCTTGTCCACTTTACTGAAACAGAGAGACTAAGTGCTATCATCATTTTATAAAGATTTTTTGTCATGTGATACTGCTTTTTATATTTCAACATATATTTGAAAAAATGGAAATTCATTTTTTTTGGTAAATGAGTGGATTACAGGCTACATATATTTTTGATACTTGCACTTCATCATGTGTGTGAACGTACAAAATTAGAGTAGTATTGTTATTTTTAAAAATTCTAAATAGAATTAGCATGACTATCAGTGGGGTTTTGTTCTCTTAAAAAGATAGGGTCAAACTCTACTTGGCAGATTTCTCTCTCCTGCTAGATTTCTTTGCCCCAGACCCTTTGCTTATGTCAGAAGTTGTCCTTCAGAGTAAATTATGCTTTTGCTGGTTACAGGCATTTTAATTATGCAATGCTGTATTTTGAGATGCAATTGCAAATGCAGTTAAACTATTACACTGAAATTGTAAGTTTTATTATTACATTAAAAACATCAGACAATTTCTTTGTTTGTGTTCATAGACCAATATGATCTTCTGATGTATTTAAACTCCTATATGAGCCAGACTTCCATACATGCAGAAGTTGTCAGCTTAGAGGTCTCAAATTCTGTGATTATGAGAAGAATAGGTTTATTCTCAAAACCCAAGTACTTCCAAGAAAGATTTTTAAAAGGCAGGAACAAGATGAGAGTGTTTCAAACAAGTTATATTTCTTTGTAGCTAATCATTGAATCATCTATTGAAAATAATTTAATACAAGCTGATTTTATAGCTATAAAATCCTATCACTAGGATTTGACCTTCAGTAATCTCAGTGCAGGTTAGGTTGGCTATTGATTGAAACACTCCAACAACTAAGTGCCTCACTGACCTACTAAAGTCACCGTTTAGAGAAAATGTTGACAAACAGGGAAGAGTGCCTTGACCTTGACCACTCAAGATGGTGGCTGGGGTTTGCAGTAATGTCCACGGGCAACCAGGAAGCCAAAGAGGCTGAAACAAGGAGAGGTTGCCTTCACCGTTCCCTCAAGCACTGCAACATTAAAGGAATTTCCACAAGTTAAAAAACTGGTTCTTGGGGACTTTCTCAATTGAACCCCAAATATTAGAAAAGATCACTTATGTGAATCATAAGTGTTAGGTTCACATTTCTAAATGATGATATAGGTCTATGTCAATTTTATTTTTTCACAGGACTCATAATCAGACATCTGACACTGGGACTCTTTAGATGAGCGTAACAAAGCCGTGTGAGGACAAATGATGTTAGTGTACACATTCCCAGTCTTCTACGAGTTTCACCCTCCTCAAACATTTTTTATAGTTCCTGGGATGATTATATTTATACTCACTTCAGCCCAAGATGTCATTTGTCACTGCTGAGTCCAACCATAGTACCAGGATCCCACTGGTGTTGTGGTATAGGCTGTGATGGGGCTATCCAACTCAGTCTTGATCACTTCATGGAGATAGGATTGCAGGCAAAATGGCAGTTCCCACTTATCTTGTGTGGACCACCCCTGATGTGTCTAGAAGTCTTGAAAAGAAAGAACAGAAAGCCCTAGATCTTCCTGAGGGACATTACTCAGGGATGATTCCTCTATAAAGTTGCCTCAGAGTGAGTGCTATAGATCTCAGCAACACAGCTTTTTAAATTCTCTCTCTCCTACATGTGCACACACACACTTTTTTAACACAGTCTCGCACAGCCAATGTTCCCTACTTACATCCACCTAGCCAAGGTGCTGAAATGGAATGTTTCTGTCATCAACTACTGTGCATTGTGCACAGAACAGGCAATGATCTCTAGATCCCCAATACTTAGACCTTTCCATTTAATATGACTTCTTTTTGTCTCCTTCTTTCTTCATGGTAGACTCTCTCCTACTGGCTCCACCGGCTTCGGTTAGGGTCAGTCTTATCCGCAAAGTTTATTTTTGTGTCATTATCCTTTAAACAGGTTAGAGTTTGAGTCTCTTCTTTCTATAGCCAAGGGTACCTTTCCCTCTGTCTAAATTATAGGTATGTAAATTTAGATCACTAAATTTATCAATACTTTTGCTTTTCTCAGTAGAATACCTTAAAGCCTAAAGACAGTCTTATTTAGTCAGTTGTAAAATACAATTATATATTTTGTTTCAATTTTAATAACTGGAAGTCAAAAATACCTAATCTCTTCCTTTAGATTTACCTACAGCTCACACAAATAAAGTAATTGGCTTTCTTATTTGTAAAATAGGGAACTTGAACTGGATAGCAGTTTTCTTATTTTTTATAGCAGCAAAAACTTTATTTTATTTTTAGGATAAAATTTTAAATTACACCTCAATAGGTAAAAGATGACATTCAAATAATATGGAATTCATTTTCATTAACAAGAAAATTTGAGTTGAAATTATGAATGACATTTATAGACATATTTAACTCAGCATCTAATTTGTTTTATTATTTTTTTTAGTTGTAAATAATTTTTTAAAGTCTATTTGATGGACACATTCAAACAGTTAGAGATCTGTTAGTATGCGTGCTTGTTTGTTGGATTTTAATTCTTTGGATTGTAATCTCAGGATATTCATCTTTAACAGAGAAAACAAGAAAAGCTATATTCTGAAATGTTCCTCAAAATGATTACAGTGAGTGTTTCAAGTTATTTCTTCAGTGGTCTCCATTGTACCATCATTTGAGTGTGTAATGTGCTCAACAGAATTTTAAGATATTTAAAATTATACTTAAAACTGTACAGCAAGGTGATTATAGACAATGACAATATATTGTATCTTGAAAAATGTAAAGAGAGTGGAAGTTGTATGCCCTCCCCACAAAAATGATAACTATGTGATTAGCTAAATTTGTTAATTAGCTAGAGTTAACCATTCCACAATGTATATATACTTCATAACACCATGTTATACACAATAAAAACACAATGTTATCTGTCAATAAAAAATTATAATAATGAAAAAAATTGAATTTTGAATCAATCTTTCTGATATTCCTTAAGTTCTTCTGCTGAATCTGGGGTTCCTCAAAACCAAACTGAACTCAGTAACCTCTATTAGCTCTGTAATTCTAATCACAACTTGATATTTCTGTGCTATTGTTGTATCACAGATATTCTAGTTTGTTCCAAATCTCTATCCCAGCATATCTATGTAGATACTCAAATTTAAAGGAAGAAAGGCCCCTGGAGAAACAATCTTCCTGAGATAATTTTTTTCTTAAACATTTTGACATTTTAAGTTTGTTCAAATGACTGCAACATAACTTCCCTGCTCAGGGTGTTTCTTCATTAGCATAACACATTTATAATATTTCTACACTAGTTATTGTCATTGGCTATGATCAGTGATAGTTCACTTCGGTCTACTGTGGGAACACAATAAATGAACTACATCCTTCACAAGTTTTTCTACCTCATTTTTAAGAAAAATTTTTACATTTTTATATGGACATAGTAATATTTACCTTAGCATGTAAGAGTCAAAAATTCATTAGAGATTTAGAAAAAGCGATTATATACATTTTAGTCTGGGTAAATAAGTAGATACCGTGATTGCTAGGATTTCATTATCTCTTTAAATTGTTGCACTAATCATTTGAATTATGTCACTGTAATTTTTAAAAACCAGATTTTTGTTAAATCATGCCTATTTTAAAGAATGTATTGTTAATTTTCTTAAAGCCTAAGTTATCATAAAACCTGAATGTACAAATGTTTGAGTAAATTTTAGAATTAAATAGTTTCCTTTAAGCAAATTAAACAAATCAGGAAACATAACACTCATTGTGATTTTCATCAACTATCAAAGCTACAACATTTTTATTTCCCTGGATTTTTGTGTGTCTTGAAGATATGAAACTCTTGGAGACTAGAATTTCATTTAAGTCTGGGGTAATGCTGATTAATTAAATGGATATATCTTTAACTTGTTGTCCATAATAATATTTGTTGATTGAAAGACAGGTAAATAAATGAATTAAAGTTTGACTACATTGTTCTAGGAAGGATATTCTTTCTTCACTAAACTATATACAATATGATTATTCAGTTCTATATTTAATGGCTTCCTTATACTTCAAGATTCTTTTTTGTTTTCCCCTGTGTAATCACAATGTTTGCACCTTGTAGTCAGCTTTACTCTTTGAAAATACAACCTTATGTAATATATTGAAACATATTTTCTTTTTTAAGGAAAAAATAAGGAGATATCAACAGACTGAAAAAATGTTTTCAGAGGCATAGTCTTCAGGAAAATACTGGAGTTCATGAGATCTCAAGGTTAGCAATTTATACACTATTATTTTCATGCTTTTACAGATTTGAGATATAACTGTGTAAATATTCCAGGTTGTTATTGCTAATGTGTAATCAGATAATAGGGAGAAAAGTTCCTACTTCAAATACATGTTTTTAACAAAATCTTAGGATTTTAAAAAATCCATTCATTTTTATTATAGAAATGTACCATTTAGTTTCATTAGGAATGGTTAAAAGAAAATAATATTTTAGTAGAGAACCACTGGTTATTATAATTTGCTTCATTTTTCAAGGGTAGTACTATTAGCATGAAAATAAATGTTAGGCATCTCTATAAAATTTTCTTTCTGCTTTGTTAATTTGAACTGTGATTTCAAATTAACCTTTGTTAATTTGAAAGGTGACTGTACACCTATTTAATGAATTTTTCATTTCTTTTTTATCTTTGGCTGCAATATATACACATATAGACACATAGTTTAGAAGGATAGCTAATCAGCACCTTCTAAAAGTCCTTGAATCCCATTCCCTGACTTACCCTAACTACAGTCAAAGAAATAATGCTTTCATTGGAAAATGTGGTCTCAAGTAAATGACAATTAATATGAATGAACAAGAAGATCTTGGGAATCTTTTCTAAGTTGCTTAGGATCACAAGACTAGAAAAGAAGAATAAGCCTATCCATCATTAAACAGTTTATTATAATGACAACCTACTGTAAAATATTTATTTACAAGTTATAAATGTGGGTTAAAATGGTTTACTCTAAAAAATAGATGATTTCTGACTTCTTTATGTTATGGGGACCCAATATTAAATATTTATAATTTTAAAATATTGATGATCTTTTATTTTGAGTGTCTTGACCAGGATTTCGTTAGTTTCTATATCTTTTTCTCATTCATCAAAAGGTTTATTCATTTATTTAGGCCTTACCATATGTAAAGCAATGAGCAAAATGCTTTGATTGTTTCAAAATGAAAAAGATATCATCCTTGTTCTCGAAAATTGTCAACCAATATGTTACCTGGAAATTAATTTTATTATTAACTCAAGCAACACATAATTAAAAAGACAAGCTAGATTTTAAAAGGGCATGTAATTAATTCTAAAGTCAAATGGGGATTATTTGGGGATTATTCATATTTTCCCATTATACCTTTTATTAGCCTAGAATACTGAGAGTTCATATCAATGAGAATGTTGTTCTATTACAACCCACATCCAACTGACTTTTTATTAAAGTAGCTTGTTCTTCAAGTACAACACAAGTAAGTAATGTGAGACTCTAAGAAAGAAAAGTCTCTCTTTTGCCACAATAGCAAATTTAATTTGTAGAAAATAGTTGTTCAAACACCTATGAAAAGAACAAAGGTAGCACTGCCTACTTTTTTTTCATTCCATTACATTCAACTTCTTTATTAAGTTCACCAGAGAATTGAATCATTTCCCCAACGGCCTAGAAAGGCTTGTGGGTTTGAAAGGGATTGAACACTATAAACCCCTAACAGAGCATATGCAAATAGTAGCTAGGTGAGTTAGAAGATTGGAAATCGAGTGGGAGTCCAGACTCTGCTTGAAATGGAATTGCATAGCACTGTGCTTCTCCATAAAAGTTTTTTTAAAAGGTAATCTTAGGAAGTTAAAGCAAGTCAAGAAATTAAAAATAGTAAACTTCTGTTTTGAAAAATCAGTGAACATATCCCTTGCCTAATTGTGCCATTAGAGAAGTGGTTAAATTAATTTATATAACAACCATAATCATTTAACATATATTTATCATGCACCTACTATGTGCATGGGGAGGGAGTGGGGCACAGCAGTGAATAAACTATACCAATATCCTTGCCTGCGTGGAAATTACATTCTAGTGAGTGAAAGTAGATAGGTTATAAAAAATAAAGTTAGTTGTGTGTTCTGTTTGATGGTTATAAGTACCATAGAGAAAAAGAAAAATGGAAAGGGACTATAAAATGTAAGGGGGGGTGGAATTTTTAAATAAGCCTAATGACTCAGTACTACATGATTTACACAAAAGGAATAGATGTCACTTTTGTGCACATAGAACAACTAAAAACAAGCATGATGAAATACAACACCTCATGGTAGGTTTCTTAAATCATTATTTGTTAAGGTAAATGTTGTCAATGTCTGTAAAATAAGTAGTATGTGTCTTTTGCAATTTCATAAGAAAGAAAAAATATTATTTTTTAAAGAGGATTATATAGTTATTACATGTACATAAAATGTCATAATGTTTGCAATAAATAAATATACAATTGAACTTGGATTAGTCCGTTCACTTACTAAAGGGATAAAGACTGTAACTATTCATCTGTGTGTGAGGGGCAATCAACCTATTTTCTTAATTGAATAAAATATTATAAAACCCAAAGTAGTTAAGGATCTCTATGCCAATACATTTAGATGATACATGGTGCTAGAAGGTTCTCTACTATTTTCTTTTTGTCATTTAATTATCAGTCTTATCATTTTAAGAAAACACTGAGTATCAGGATTGAAAACAGAAGGAAAATATTTAAATACTATCTCATTCATATAGTACACTAATTTCTTAAGTGATGTAGGTCTCTGTATGTGCATTTTTTATTAGAAGATATATGGAAAATTAGAAATTAAAATAAATCAATCTATTTGTGATCATTAACAAGTGAGTCATCAGGTTTCTTTTGTTGGTAGTCTGGTTGGAATTTTCCTATGCAATGTTTGGTGCTGACCACAGGAGTCTAGAGGTGTTGAAGACCCAAATATTCCTGCCCAGTTTTTGCAATCCATCTAGACTATAGATGAACCCATCACATAAATTGGCATTATCTTAGAAGTCATTCAGTCTTGACTTTACTGGATAAAATTGAGAAGATTAGCCAATTTTATATGCAGAAAAAGACGGTAACTCAATTCATTTTTATTGAAGATAAGTCAATGTGAAGTGAACATCTGGCCGTCCAAATATACAGAACAAAGTTTGGATTAAAAGGTCTTAAACCCTATTAAGTATTGCAGTTCCATCAATCTTCCAAAAGACAGGTTTTGTAAGCAGTATATTATCTAAAAGAAATAAGTGTCCAGTATTGGAGTATGAAAAGAAGCACAAAGTAAAGGTCATGATTGTTTAGAGGCTCTATCTTAATAAAACCAAAGCAGAGACTGTTTTTACATGGTATATTGTAGAGAGAATTGATGGTCAGTTCTGTGAGGTTGACCATGAAAGGAAACCAGTGTTGTCTGCTTGGGGAAAATCAAAAGAAAAGAAAAAATTAGAGATGGTAGAAGTTTATAGGCAAAACAAAGACTTCTCATGTTAGAGGTAGATTCTTCCCAAACCAATATTGACCTTTCCTGAACTCATCTGGAAACATCTACAGAAAGAACTAGAACCTCTAGTAAAGGAAAACTAAAACATAACTTTTCAAAAGCAAGTAAAAAATAGTAAAAGATACTTTCCCTTAAAGTCCCTTGCTTTTATCCTCCATACCTCCATTTGCTTTACAAATTTTCTAACCCAGGAATCATTTGCAAATTTGCACCACAAATCCATTTCCCCATGATGTTTCCAAATAACGACACTTCCACCCTCACACAGACATACATCTTTGAATCTCACATCGCCTGACATGCCCTCGCTCTGGGTGGTCCTTCCTTGTTTGCCTCTGTCTCCAGTGGTTCTCCAAGTGATTTCCTAGCATTCTTACCGTTCCTTCATTCTTACAAATAATTTTTCTAATCCAGGGTTTCTCAACCTCAGCCTTAGCACTATTAACATTTCAATCCAGATAATTCTTTTTTTTTTTTTTTTTGTCAGCCTGTAGTACTACCGGTTTATACATAATTATTTTTTTGAGGGGGAGAGGGATGTTCTGTGCACTGTGGGATGCTTAGCAGCATCCCTGGCACTAGATGCCAGTAGTACCCCATCCCCCAATTGTGACAACCAAAAATGTCTTCAGACATTGACCAATGTCCCCTCAGGGCAAAATTACCTTGGGTTGAGAACAATTGATCAACCTTAACCTCTATACTCTCAATGAACTTCCACTGTACATCAAACACTAAACCTTCTGACCACCTCCAGAGTCTTATTCTCAATTAAAATATCTCAAAAAGGACACTTTAAATACCAGCTTCCCTTTTTGAAGTGAAATTCACCTCTGTTTGACCACCTGTATGTTTTAGTTTCCTTTTAATTGCTTATATCTGGCCCTGTATCTGAAACATGTCTTATAAGATATTAAGACAACATAAAAAATTAGCTTAAAGAAGAAATAAGGTAAAAACATAAGATTAAGTTAGGAGTGAAGTCAGGTTACAAATGTAATAAATTTCTTTCCTTTCACTTCTTTTTCTTAGAATTCAGTGAGACTTCTAGTGCCTTTAATCTTTCCATGTTCTTCAAGTCTTGCTTGGAATTTTGCTGGGACACCAGCAGGTTACTTTCCACAGCTCTACTGCCTGTCCTTTCTTACACAGTACATGTAACCTTGAATCTGAGCTACATCTTCTCTTTCCTTATACCTAGGCTCAGGAGTGCTACAGGAGCAAATTATATCACTCTGCAGATTTGTGGTTCTCTAATCTGAGTTAGTCCCTCAATAGCATTTACTAATCCTTTTACTCTCACTGTGGTCAGCCACTATTTTAAAATTTTATCACTCCACTTAAGCCACACAATCTCTCTCTTTCACTCTTAGTGTACTTGCTATTTTAATAAGAAAATTGAGGTCATTGTGTGAAAATGACTTGTGAATCCTTGCCAGTTCCCTCCAGCATCAAACAGCTACATCTATAAACATTCTTACCTTTTCTCCTCTAGCATAGAAGAAGGATCAGGAGTTTTTCCTTCTATTCAAGGCAAAGCCTATGTTTGATTTTATTCCCTATCACTGAGCCTGAAACCTTTTGCCATTAATTATCTCCTTTTTGTCCTTTATCTTCAACTTTTTCTTTTTCTTTTTTTTTTTTTTTTTTGCTGGCCCTTTTCCTTCGGCCCATTCAAGTTCTTCACATTCCCATCCAAAAGAGTAAATTGACAAAGAAAAGCAAACCGACCTCTCTCTTCACTAGGGCTCACCCCCACTACCATCCGATCTCTCTCCTCCTCAACTGATTCAGACTGTCCACAGCAGCAGCCTATATTCATTATCTCCAATTTCTAAGACTCAGTCACTCCTCAGCTCAGTGCGATCTGATTTCTAACCCCATTTAGGGAGAGCACGCTCTCTCTAAAGGCACAGATGACCTGCAGCCCTTATCTTACCTGGCTCTCTCATGGGTATTTGACACTGTTAACTACATTTTTCTTCTTTCACTTTCTGGGCTGTTTTATACCTCTGAGTTTTCATCAAATCTTGTGAACCTTTTTGTCAAGACCCCTTTCATGGGCTCCTCTTTCTCTGTTCCTTCATCCAGAAAGTCACAAATCACAAGCTCAAACACTAATATAGGTAATATAAATGAGTGAAGTTGGCTAATTGAAGACAATAAATATTGTAGAGGTTAAACAACATGCCCACAGAAGTTCTCGATATTTTATTCCTACTCAAACAGTAGTGCTCCCTAGAGTTCCATCCTTAGCCTGTGGCTCTGCTGTCCTTCTGCTCCCCCTAATCAAGCAAAGCTACTCTTATGGCTTTGTTAAGGACATAGATGTCAATGCCTCCAACCCTCTTCTTTAGTTAAGCTACAGAATTGCATGTTATGCATACATATCTACAGAATACCAATGTCTAACAGTAACACACACAAAACCAAATCATCAGAGCAATGCAATAGAATAAGGAATCCAAAAACAGACACCATATACCTGTAATCATAAAATGCAACAAAGAAATAACCATAAGTAAATGAAGAGGCCCTCCAAGGAAAGTCTATTAACAAACCCAAGTACATGTAATTGATTAGTGTCCAGTAAAGAAGACATTTCAAATAGGGGCATGAGGGAAGGACTATGGCTTATTGAGCACATGGTACTAGAATGATTTTTAAACACTTGGGGAAAAAAATAAGGTGTGACCTGTACATCATATAATATTAAAGTAAATTTTAAATAAAAATTTAAAATACTATTTAAAAATATGTAAATTATTTTAAAATATTATTGAACATTGAATAAATTCAATAGCATACAGGTAGTTATGTGACTTTGGCCTAGGAAAGCATTTAAGCAACACAAGAAAGCAAAGTCGTTTTTTTATTTTTAAATTTATAAATAGGAAAATTTACTCTTCTTGGTGTACAGTTCTGTGAGATTTGACAATTGTACAAAGTCATGTAACCTTCACTACAACCAAATTACATTTCCATCAACCCCAAAATTCCCTCGAGTTACACCTTGTCAACTTGTCCACACCTCCATCCCTGGCAACTAATTTGCTCTAGGTCACTATAGTTTTGCCTTTTCCAGAATGTCACATGAATGGAAACATACAGAATGTTATCTTTTGCATCTGGCCTCTTTTATAATGCATTTGAGATTCATTCATGCCATTGCGTGTATCAGTAGTTTGTTGCTTATTATTGCTAAGTAGTATTGAATTGTATGAATATACCATACTTTATTCATCCATCCATTGAAGGACATTTGGGTTGTTTAGTTTTTGGTGTTTTGAATAAAGCTGCTATGAACAACCATGTATAAATTTTTGTGAGAACCTAAGTTTTCACTTATCATGGGCAAATATCCTAGTGAGCTTGTGTGTCACATGGTAAGTATAAGTTGACCTTTTCAAGGCACTGCAAAACTGTTTTCCAAAATGAGTTACACCTTCCTGAATTTCCACCAGCAATATATGAGCATTCCCACTGCTACACGCCTTCACCAGTACTTGGTATTTTCAGTTTTTATTTTACTTACATTATTTTAGCCATTCTAATTATCATTGTGGTTTTAATTTGCATATCCTTAATGATTAACAGCATTGGACATCTTTTCTTGTGCTTATTCACCATCTGTATATCCTCTTTTGTGAAGTGTTTGTTCAAATATTTTGCCCAAATTATACTAAGTTGTTTTTTATTGTTGAGTTTTGAGAGTTCTTTATAAATATTCTGAATAAAAATCTTTTGGAAGATATATGATCTGCAAGCATTTTCTCTTTGTGGCATATTTTTTCATTTTCTTGACCATGTTTTTTACAGAGTAACAGTTTTTAAATTTGATGAAGTCACACTTATCAATTTTTTCTTCTGTGGATTATGGTTTGGATGTTATGTCTAAGCATGCTCTGCCTAACCCAAGGTCACAAAGGTTTTTAGCTATGTTTTCTTCTGAATCTAGTGTAATTTTTTGTCTTGTATTTAGGTATATGATCTATTTTGAGTTAATTTTTGTGTATGGTGAAAGATCAAGTTTCAATATTTTGCATACAGGTATCCAATTGTTCTATGATTTTGTTATTATATAAAAGACTATCCTTTCTCTATTAAATTGCCTTTGCATCTTTGTCAAAAAGTCAATCTATCATATTTGTGTGGATATATTTCTGGCCTCTCTATTCTGTCCCATTGATGTGTGTATTTATACTTTTCCCATCATCACACTTTCTTTATTATTGTAAATTTACAGTTAGTCTTGAAATCAGGTAGTGTGAGTCCTGTTCTTTTACAAAATTGCTTTGGTATTCTAATTCCTTTTGCTTTGCCTTGTAAATTTTAGAATCAGATTGTTGATATCTACAAAATTCCTGCTGATATTTTGACTGGAAAATTCATTTATGTGTATTAAAAAATGTTCTAAATTTAATTTTAAAAAGATAAGACACTTGAAAAAATATTCACTGCATATATAATACAAATGGCCAATTTTTTTGTACTATGGAATGTAAATTAATTTTATTTATTTATTTATTTTTTAAATTTCAGAATATTATGGGGGTACAAACACTTTGGTTACATATGTTGCCTATGCACTGCCCAAGTCAGAGCTACAATCATGAACATCCCCCAGACAATGCACCCTGTACCCATTAGGTGTGAGTTTTCCAATCCCCTCCACCCCGCTCCCACCTGCCTGACCCTGATGAATATTATTTCCATGTGTGCACATAAGTATTGATCAGTTAGTACCAATTTGATGGTGAGTACCAGTGGTGCTTGTTTTTCCATTCTTCTGATACTTCAGTTCAAAGAATGGGCTCTAGCTCCATCCAGGATAATAACAGATGTGTTAATTCACCATTGTTTTTTATTGCTGAGTGATACTCCATGGTATACATATACCATATTTTATTAATCCACTCATGTATTGGTGGGCACTTGGGTTGTTTCCACATCTTTGCAATTGTGAATTGTGCTGCTATAAACATTTGAGTGCAGATGTCTTTATTATAGAATGTCTTTTTTTCCTTTGGGTAAATACCCAGTAGTGGGATTGCTGGATCAAATGGTAGTTCTACTTTTAGTTCTTTAAGGCATCTCCATATTACTTTCCATAGGGGTTGTACTAGTTTGCAGTCCCACCAGCAGTGTATGAGTGTTCCTATCACTCCGCATCCCTGCCAACATTTGTTGTTTTGGGACTTTTTTATATGAGCCAATCTCACTGGAGTTAAGTGATATCTCATTGTGGTTTTGATTTGCATTTCCCTGATGATTAAAGAAGTTGAGCAATTTTTTATATGTTTGCTGGCCATTATTCTGTCTTCTTTTGAAAAGTTTCTGTTCATGTCAAATGGCCAATATTTTAAAAATATAAAGAGTTATTAGATATCATTAAGAAAAAATATGAACCCCATTAGGATAATTGGCAAGAACTTGTGGGAGCTTCTCACAAAAAAAGTCCTGGTGACCTCTACACTTAAAAATCAAAACATTCAATATAACTAGTAATCAAAGGCATTTGCTATATAATGGTCATATAAACACATACAACTTTGGGAAACAATACAGCATATTGACAGAGCATCATTTTTAAGGTAGGTCAGGCTGAATTTTGATCATATCCCAATTATCTGTGAGGATTTAGGCAACGTGCTTAACCTTTGTAATATTCAGACGCTTCATCAATAAAGTAGACATGGAGTCTGGCACATTGTAAGCACTCAAATGCAGGTTATCATAAACATATTCAATGCTGATGAAGATGTGGAGAAATGGACCATATCGTACATACTATAGAGTTGGATAGGTAAATTGGCTTAATTTTTCTAGAAAGGTATTTGTCATTATGTATCAAATAATCCTAAAAGTATGCATAATCTTTGACTTAGAAATTCCAAGTATAAAAAAGACTTAAGGAAATAATTATGCACACAAAGTAATGTGTACAAAGATGTTTATTGAGATAATATTTAAAAATAAAAATGGGAGACAGCTACATATCCAAAAATGGGGAAGAATTAAATAAAACATTAAGTACCTATACAAAGTAGTCTCTGAGGTGGTTAAAATAAAGATGTTTCCACAGCATATTTTATTATTGGGTGACCTATCAGAAATATACATAAAATTGAAAAAGAAGGTTATAAGACAGCTTTTACAATAAGAGGCCATTTATGCTTTTACATGAAGTGTGTACATGGCAGAAAGGATGATTATATGTTACGTCCACATACATAAAATAAAAATGGTATGTCTGGATGGCTGGATGTAGATTAAATTTATTGCCTTCTTGGTGTTTTTCAGTAGGCTCCAAATTCCCCCAAAACACATATTATTATTAAAAAAAGAAGTAATTTAAAATATAGAATATGAAGGAATGGAAAATCATAAACTACATGAAGAGATAAATGGCCAACTACTTAAAGTATATTTGTTTCATAGATGACAGTTGAGATTGACTAACATTATTTAAGGACATTCACAAATTAGGAAGAACATCAACAAGATCTCAGTAGAAAAAAAAATGGGCTAAAAGAAATGAAAAGGTAGTTTGAAAACTAAAACAAAAAGAAAAGAAAGAAAGAGCTAATCAACAAGAAAAACTATTCATCCTCAACAGTGGTCAAAGAAATGGAAATAAAATGATGCGATTTTACATCTATCAAATTAGCAAAGATTTTTTATTACATATCTGTTTCATCATCACATACTGTTGGTAGAAATATGTCAGGTTCTTTGCCTATTTTTTAATCAGGTTATTTGCTCTTTAGCCATTGAATTTTTTGAGTTCCTTATATATTTTCGATATTAACCCCACATCAGATATTTTGCTTCCAAATATTTTCTCCCAACTGTTAGGTTATTTCCTAACCCTATTCATTGCCCCCTTTGCTGTGCAGAGGTTTTTAGTTTGATATAACCCCTTTTGTCTATGTTTGCTTTTGTTGCCTGAGCTTTTGGTGTCAAATATAAAAAATTATTGCCCAGACTAATGTTATGTAGTTTTTCCCTATGTTTTCTTCTAGTACTTTTACAATTTCAGGTCACATGTTTGTCTTTAATCCACTGTGAGTTGATTTTTGTGTATTGTGTGAGATAAAGGCACAGTTTCATTTTTCTCCATGTGGATATCCAAGTTTCCCAACACCCTTTATTGAAGAGACTGTTTACTCCCTATTGTATGTTCTTGGCAACTTTGCCAATAATCGATTGACCATAAATGCATGGGTTTATTTCTGGGATCTCTATTCTGTTCCATTGGTTGATGTTTCTATTTTTATGCCGGTACCATGTTGTTTTAATTATTGTATATTTGAAATGCTTTGTTCTTTTTGCTTATGATTGCTTTGGCTATTCAGGGTTTTTTGTGGTTTCATATGAATTTTATAATTTTTTTCTAAGTAAAAATATGTGAAAAATGTGAAATATGACATTGGAATTTTGGTAGGGATTGCATTAAATCTGTAGATTCCTTTGAGTAGTATGGAAATTTTAACAACATTAATTCTTCCAATCTATGAACATGGGATATCTTTCCATTTATTTGTGTCTTCAATTTCTTTCATCAATGTTTTTTAGTTTTCAATGTACAAATCTTTCACCTCCTTGGTTAAATTTATTCCTAAATATTTTGTTTTATAGCTATTGTAATTGAGATTGTTTTCTTGGTTTTTTAATAAATAGTCTATAGGAATGCTATGATTTTTGTGTGTTGATTTTGTATCCTGTAACTTTGCTGTATTCATTCATCAGTTCTAATAGTTTTTTTAGAAACTATTAGACTTTTTAGAATTTTCTGTATATAAAATCAGCAAACAGAAAAAATTTCACTACTTCCTTTCCTATTTAGATGCCTTTTATTTCTTTCTCTTGCCTAATTGTTCTGGAAAAAGCTTTCAGTACTGTATTGAATAAAGTGGTAAGAGTGGGCATCTTTGTCTTATTTCTGATCTTAGAGAAAAAGCTTTCAACTTTTTACCATTGAATATAATGTTAGCTGTGAGCTTGTCATATGTGTATGTACCTTTATTGTGTTGTACACATTGTACATGTATTGTGTATTGTGTACATTCCTTCTATACATAATTTGTTGACAATTTTTGTCCTGAATAGACATTTCTCAAAAAAAGACGTACAAATGGGCAACAGACATATGAAAAAATATTCAACATTACTAATCATTAGGGAAATGCAAATTAAAACCACAGTGAGATATCACTTCACACCTGTCAGAATGGCTACTGTCAAAAAGATGAATAATAAGTGTAGATGTGGATGCGGAGAAGAGGGAACACTTGTACACTATTGCCGGGAACATAAATTAGTACAGCATTATGGAAGACAGTATTTAGGTTCCTTACAAAATTAAAAATAGAACTACCATGTGACCCAGCAATCCCACGACTGCTTAGTGACATCAGCATGTGGAAGAGATAGCTGCACTCCCAGGTTTATTGCAGTGTTCTCACAATAGCCAAGATATGGAATCGACCTACGTGTCCATCAACTGATGAATGCGCAAAGAAAATGTGGTGTATATACACATGAAATATTATTCAGCTTTCAAAGAGAATAAAATTCTGTCACTGGCAACAACATAGATGAAACTGAAGGACATTATACTAAATAAAATAAGCCAGGACCAGAGAGACAAAAACTGCATGTTCTCACCTATGTGTGGAATCTAAAAACACCTAACTCATAGAAGCAGAGAGTAGAATGGTAATTACTATAGGTTGGGAAGTGGGGGGAATGGGGAGATGTTGGTCAAAGGGTACAGGGTGGCAGGTAGGAGGAATAAATGATAAATATTTAAAGTGATGGCTGTGTTAATTAGCTTGATTCAATCATTCCACACTGTATACATATATCATAACATCACTATATAACCCGTAATTATGTGATTATAATTTGTCAAATAAATAAATAAAGAGAAACATAAATTAGAAATAAAATATGTTAAAAAATATTCATACGCTTATGTTTTTTTACCTTAAGTAAACAATCACATTTTCAGACAAAAAGAAATGTATCATAGCATTATATATAATTGTTTGAAACATTGAAAACAACATACAAGTTCTGCAATAGGAGAATTGTTTTAAAACTATTTTGGGACATTCAGAAGATATGATATTATACAGCCACCAAAATTTCATTTACAAGCAATTTTAATGGCATGAAAAATGCTCAGAGTGTGTTGATGGTAAAAGCAGACTGAAAAAGTAGTGATATTATAAATTTAACTATACAAAAGGTGCATTAAAATAAAAAAAGACTGGAAAGAATTAAACCAAAATATTCACAAATATTTTGTAACAATGTAAATTATGTAAATAATATTTGAATACAAAGATTTCCCCTCAGAAGTAGAATGACAAGTGATTTGTTCTTTTTTCTTTATTCATTTTAAATTTTCATTAAATGCTGATTTTTTAAAAATCTGCTCAGCTCCTCCCTGCCCCAAATCTTTTCCTGCTACTGTGTTCATCATCTCAGCTAAGAGTAGCTAGTCATCTAAATCAGAAAGC
Organism: Daubentonia madagascariensis; assembly: GCA_023783475.1. Lineage (NCBI taxonomy): Eukaryota > Metazoa > Chordata > Mammalia > Primates > Daubentoniidae > Daubentonia > Daubentonia madagascariensis. Next base: position 41,355,394 of record JAKFHU010002088.1, on the reverse strand, counting down.
TGCCGAGTGGCTGAGGTTATTACCTCTCATTCACCAGTCACTTTCAGAAAATCATGACCAAATTCTGGTTTTTTTTTTCCTCATGCTTCTTCTTATCCCCTCCTTAGAGCTGCATCCTCACTGCCACCACTTTAATTCTATTATTCTCTCACCTGGATAAAGTGATAGTCTACTAATGAGTTTCCCTGTTTCCATTTGCATCCCTTCAAATCCATTCACAATATAGCTGCCTAGGGGCTAATCCAAAACAAATATCTGATCATGACCTTCATTCATGCTTTTAAATTTCTTTAAAGAATTTCCATGCATTGATAAATCCAAGCTACTTGTTTCAACTGTCTTTCATATTCTTCTTCAGCATCATCACTCATTAGGCTCAACCTGTGATTCCACATTTCATTAGTCCTGAGTTCACCTGCAATCACCCTCTCAGCTTTGTACCTCTGTGTCTTTACATAGGCTGCTTGTTCTGGTTGGAATATTCCTCTTTTCACTCCCTGCTTCCTTTTCTGTGCTTCACTAGCTCCTCTTTATACTTAAAGTCTCACCTGTAGTGGTTTTTTCTCCAGAAAGTCTTTTCTGAGCTCTTTCCAAGTTCTAGCAACTTATGTTTACTGTCAATCAGGTAAACAAACACTTTATTGAAATTATCTACCTACATGTTATCCTCCCCTCTGGACCAGTGAGCTCCAAAACAGGATGCATATAACCTATGGGGTGAGCCAGAAGATCTCTGGGGAAGCAAAGCAATAGTTTGCAATACTTTTAAAACCATACTAGTATTTATATTTATATTAAACAATATTAGTATTTATATTTATGTTTTTTCATTATTTCTAATTTCTATATTTAAGTATTCATATAATTTCTGTATTTGTATGGTAATACATTATATTATATATAAATACATAGACATACACATACAGGAGTACATGCAGACATTTTTTATTAACTGGTGGGGATGACTTAAAATGCTAGAAGACTATTGCTCTGAAGTTTCTCAAAGGTGAGGAGTATACCTTATTTATTCAGAACATATAGCACTGTGTTGGGCACATAGGGGACTCTGTTTAATTTAACTGAAATTAAAATTTTAGCAAACTCCTATCCACACTTATAAAATTGGTTGTGAAGTGATTAAAGATTTAGATTAGGGGCCAAAATTCTTCCTGCTCTAGCTTACTAAACTGGATGTGTAGAAGAGTTAGAGGGAATTTGAGAAAGAAGTGGAAAGTAGTAGAGAAGAAAACCCATACTAAGTTAACTTTCATGATTGCAAATGTTTTTAAAGCATAAGGAATGCAAGATTTTAACAGATATATGCTTAGAGTTTGCCAAAGGCAGCTAAAATGCAGCATTGTCATAGTCTTGAAGATCTATGAGGATTTATAAAAGGGAATATGCATTTTAAAAGCAAATGAAATTTTAAAGGGAGAATATGTTTGATGACTCCAATTCTCCAAGCTCAGAACTCAAAAGTCCTTTAAAAATTTCCTTTACAAGAAGTTACCACCATTTATATAGTGTTTATATATGTGCATTGGAAGATCTGTCAATCGGTTTCAATTACTAATCTGATCAAAGGCCAGAAGTCTCAACCAGAGAGAATTCCATTCAAATAAATGTGAATGGTTCTCCCAATTTCAATAAAATTATAGTTCCAGTTATCTAGAATTCCAGACAAAGAATGTGGGAAAAATGTAAAGAAAAACTTTATTTATGGCTTGTATAAGGATGAATGGATACACAAATGAATAAATGCAATATTTACAAGCTATATATATTTTAGTGTTGTTTTCAGGGTAAAGTTGAAAGTATATATCTGAATATAACATGACATGGTTGGAAAGAAATTTTTTCTTTCCTAATTAATTTTTTTAAAAAGACTTTATGAACATGATGAATTTAGGGGTCTGTCTTAGATATTTTTCTTACAAAATATAATAGACCTATCTTTTTCTCCTACTCCTTTATTTTAAGCAGAGCTAATTCCAATTTAGTTGCTTCTTTTAGATTTTTAACATCAAGCCAAAAATAAGTGTCTAAAAATTTGTGTTACTCTTGGACAATTCTGTCCTACTTGAAGGCATACATTTCCTGAAACAATGTTATTTTTATCTCACTCATGATTACCTTTAAAAATCAAAAGAAATGAATACCTAGTATGAGAGATTTCTCACTAAGAAAAAATAAAAGAATTAAGAAAAATAAAAACTAACAGATGGAACCTTATTTTAGAGTACTTAAAATAATCCCTAATTTCGAAGTTCTTTTTTTCCCTAAAATGATTTTTCAAAGCAGGATAATATGATATATTTTAAATGTAAACATTTAAGACATTTTCTTCAACACAGGTTTGATTTCCAATTGTGAACATCATGTAACTAGTTCTTTTACATTCAGTAGAGGTGGTAGCTTCAACCTTTCTGTTAAATATAAACCAGAAGTGTTGAAAAAAATGGCTGCAGTTTTATGCCTTATTTTATGTGTAGGTGTTTTATTTTTTAAGTCTCTAAAGAAAGAAGGATGGCACAAATAAGTTGTAAATATAAAAGTACAATTAGAATAACATGACTCATTTTCAAACTCACTTTCCTAGTCATTTTCGCCCCCATCTCAAACTGATTGAGGAGCTATTTATTCCGCTTTGAAATCCAATCTTCCATTCATGCTGTAGCAATGGGAATCCCTTACTTAGCAGCCGTCTCTACTTGACAATCTCACAAGGTTAAAGGGCACAGCAAAGGGCTAAAGGAAGCCAAGCCGCTTCATGCTCACATTGTGTGCTCTATGTTGAAACTTCCAGAGGTTTATTGATGCAGTGGGACTAGAAAAATGAGAGCAGAACCAATTTTCTCCACGGCCTTCACCCTTTCTCACAGACCACAAGATAACCACTGTTATCAAAAGGACACAAGAATTTTTCTCTTCTGTTTTTTGTCAAGCTAAAGTAATGGTATTTCTTTTTTCTACTCATCCTCGAGGAGGCTTTGGTAGGCTAAATATAAATCTTAGCAAGATACTGCTTTTATTTAGGACAAGTAGTATATTTCCATATTTTCTCTCTGTTACTGATAAATGAATAATGAGAATGTTAAAATAATCTTATATTTAAATTTAAAGGTTTTCTAGCAAGTTGGTAAGTGTTAGAAAATTGTGTCTATGGATGGGCAAAATATAAAACAATATATTCTACTGGTTTCAACATATCTGTTACAGAAGATTTTGTGTTGATAAAAATCAATACAACATACAATGAATCCTGTCTGGGAAAGAATGAATTCTTCTCACAACTGTAATTTAAAAAAAAATGTAAAGAAAGAAAAATAACATAAAAATAAGGTGTATCTGGTGAAATTAATCATCAAAGGTTGTATTGCTTTCTCTAGTAACGGGAGTTCTGTGCTTTATCAAATCAAAACTAGGTGTATTCCACTAAAACAACTGAAGATATGTATGTTTTGTTTGGCCTTCATAGGTTTTTTTTAAATCAAATTTACTGAATTTCTTCTATTTCCCGTTTTCTTTCTCTGCTAATTCACATAGATTGGTATTTATCCAGCCCTGAAATCATCTGAGTTTGTGACCTCTACTTTAGAAAGTTGTTATTGTATGAATTGAAAAACTGAAAAGTGTATAGAACAGGTTCTCTTACATGCTACTGGTGAACATGTAAATTCTTTACAATATTTTTTGAGGGTATTTTACAATATTTTTTGAGGGTATTTAACAATATTTATTAAAACATTAATTCCTTAGAATTTTCCATCTCTGCAATTATTCTACAGAAGCACTCACAAGTTCATAAAAGATGTTCACTGACAGTTTGGTCATAAGAGTAAATAATTGAAAACATTCCAAATACCTGTTAATAAGGTATTGATTTAATAAATTATAGTAAATCCATGTAATGGAATCTTATACAGCTCTTCAATAAAAAAATGAGATAGTTCTAGCATACACTGACATGGAAAGATATCAAGTAAATACTAAGTGAAAAAGGAAGTGGTGAAATATTTTTGTGTTTTTTTGAATAATGACTTCATATTATTAAAATAATAATATATTAGTACATTGATAATATATACCAAACTAGTAATAGTAATCATCATTGATTGGGTGGGATTATGGTGGGTTTCTTGTATTCTAAACCTATATTCCTGTAATATGTAAACTTTTAGAGGAATTATATACAACACATAATAAAATTCTTAAATACAGTCATCCAAAACACTGAGACTTCCTATAAAAATTATCAGATAAGAAACTATTTTCCTATATTATACCTGAGACGTGGCTTGGCTATTGATACAGTAAGACTAACGGTATATGATATAGTCCAAATTGTAAATACTTGTTAGATCATGTTTACCAGTTTTTTGATGGTTTTTTTCTTATTTAAATAAGATACATTTGAGCGATATAGGTAAAATTGTTAAAATCTGACTCATTCTTAGGAAGAAGAAAAACACTTAAAACATTTAGATACATATTTTTCATAGACATAAGAAGAGAAACATATTTGGAGCCTCCTGAAAAGTTATGTGCTGAGGACTAGGTGTATACTAAATGCTTTAGCTATCTTTTTTTTTCTTTTTTTTTTTGACCTACTTTTAAAATTCTGTGATAACCAGTTTTGGAAGGAAAGAAAGCACATATTCCTCCTGCTGCTGAGAAGAAAACCTTGTCAACTCAGCCTTAATCACAAACTAGGCAGTGGGTTACAGAATAAGCTTGGCAAAATTTAGATGTCCTGTCCTTGTAGACTATTTGGTCTACAAATGGACCGATGATATACAAGATGGCCTTCCTGTCATCAAGGATAGGATCAGGAATGAGGCAAGCTTACATGCAGGGCAAGGAATTTGTGTGCTAGCCTTGGAAAATTTTATGTCTGACCTGATCACAATGACAGGTTTATTGCCGTGATGAGAGAGAGAGAAAACCTTGCTGGCCTAGGGAGTGCTTGAAAATGAAGAGAGGATCACAGTGTGGAAAATGAGATCATGGCTTGGACCATTGTCATCATTACCAATAGCAAACATATTGAGAACCTACTAGATGAAAGGAATTGAATTAAGTGTGGTTAGGCTGATGTTATAAAATCCACATGAGAAGTTGACAGAATGATATATATTTACACAGTTGATTTAATGGTATATTTAGTCATTCTTGACATCATCAGAATTGGTAGGGTTAGGAAGTTTCTATTGCCCATGAAACCATGACTCCTCTTCTTAGAAAAATGTACACAAAAGTTTACACATAAAATTAGAGGTTCATTCATTCATAGATCCCTACTTTAAAATAATTTTCTTAGGTTAACACTAGAGGCATAAAGGACAATTTGATTTTGAACTCCAGGCCGTATGCACATTTGTGTGCTGGTAACATACTTCTAAAATAATTTTAATTAAATTTCAACCAAATAGGTCAACACAACATTTCTAAGCATTTTTCAGTTTAATTAAAATAGTGTCTTATATATTCTAGTTACTCATCAAATGGTAGTAGTTTTGTTGTTGTTGTCATTGGAATTTTAGTCCAGGACAGGCAGCCTCAGAGTTTGAAAATGCGGATTCACTGGACCTCAAATTACTCTTTTTTATCTGTTTATTATTAATCATGCTTAAAACAAGTTTCTTCAAAGTGCACTGGGTATGTTTTTTACTTTCTCCCTAAGAGACTAAGGTTTCTATACTGTTTCCATACATTTTACCTGAATATGGTTTTCACATGATTCTACCCATCAAGGAAAATGCCAGTACTCAATGACAACATGAAAACCACACCTTATTACTTAAAGTATTGGTTCTGTCAAGTGACAAGTAAATAATGATGGTCTTTAAGATTTTTATATTTTTCTAGGTGTTTATTGACCTCACCTTTATAAAATTACTCTTAGGATTTCTAGAGTGTGTAATGTTAAACATGTGTCAAGTCCTTCAACTAAATGCAGTGAACAGCAGTGTGTGTAAAATTCTTTTGAATTCTAATTCTGCCATGGAAACATTCTGGCAGAATCTGCTCATTCTTCCAAAAGTAATATTTAATCATAACCCACTATATGTAGTTCTTTAGTGTGTGCCAGTTATTGAATACATTAAATGTTATATTGCAGAAGAACAAGATTTTAAATTGTTTTCAATTAAATAGATGAATAAATAATATGCATTAATATTAATTAATATGTATTAATTAAGATCTGCTATAAGACCATATGTTGCACTGTCTACAGCCATTGTTTCCATATTGTATCATAGGTATGGTATTCCCCAAAGGGAAATTGAAAACAGGATATATAAAGCAAACACTAAGGCAGGAAACTCTGCCTTCCCTTTCCTCTCTTTATCTCAATGGATTCTCCAAAAGAACTATCCACAGAAGTCCAGATCTTTATTTCTTGCATCATTCTATTGTCTCTGCTGCCCAGGACAGAAGATAAATCAACTTCTTCAAATGTCAGGAGAGAGGGATGGTGGATAACAAACCCAGCTGTTACTGACACATTCAACTCCATGCTGCTTTTTCCTGTTTATGGCACAGGGACAAAGCAAGGGTGAAAGATGCTACTTACTGAGTGCCAGTGGGTTTACAAATTCTGACCTGGTGAATACTGAGTTCTAGGGATTTGTTGGTAAAGACATTCAGACGGTGAACCGCAGGGGATCCAAAGGTTCTTAACACCAGGAACCTCACCTTGAATTTTCCAAATGAAAATATTCCTGCATCTTAGATATTTAATGAATGATATTTATCTGCTCTATCACATCAATGTCATGTTAAAAGTAGCTGAAATAAAGGGTTTTATTCTCATCAATTAATGTGTCAGTTTTATGAGTGTAAATGTGAGAAAAAAATTATTACTACCTTTAAATTGAGTTGTTACGAATTATTAGCAATTATTCAGAATGTAACACCTCCTCTCAGGTGTTAAAAAAGAAAGCTCACATTCTTTTTTAAAATTTCATTTGTGGTACATCAAAGAAATATCACTATATTGTTCACTCAGAACTTTCTTTTCTGTTTCCTCTTAAAGTTTCTTTACTTCTTCTTTTCTCTTGCTTTTCCTTTTCTCCACACTCCCCTTTCTATTTTCTTCTCTTCTTATTGATCTAGCATTTCCTTACCTTAATTAAATTTATGACCTAGAATTACGGCTTGCCTTCCAATTTTCTTTTAGATTTGTTCAATGCAGAAATATTTATTATCTACCATGTGTACAGATACTGAGAATCCCAAGTAAAGAAGAGAGAGCTCCCGCTTGATGAAACTACTGAGCTTTATTCCCTTCATCTCCTGAGGACAGGTGAGAAAAGTTAAACTAGAATGTTTGTGGATAAAGGAAGAGTTGGCCCTTATCTTTCACATATTATCAAGGACCTACTGCTCCAGCAGTACCTCCAGCAGTTCACGGGGGGGCTACATTTCCTTTAAAAGGAAGCATCTTTTATTCTATAGTGTAGGAATGTCTATACATACAATACCCCTGGGAGAAATTCAGTTAATTAAGCTGTCCTTATTTGGGATCCCGGTTTTTTTAATTTTTTTTTTTTTTTTCCCATGACGTTTTAATTGTGCTATTTTTCCCAAACCAGTAGGAGAAAAGTGGGACAGGCCATTCTGAGGCTCTGAGATTCTAATTTCCAATGATACCTTCATCCCTCTCACTAGCATTCTCCTTCTTTGAAGATTGTATCTGCCTCTACTTTCCCATATTCTTTATGAAGTAGTTATCTACATGTTCTATACCACATACCCAGGGTCCCCACTTCCGTCCTATCTCTTCCTCCATAACTAACGGAGAGGAAGGGGCATAACTAGTCTTTTCTTATTTTCATATGGACTGAAAGAGCCACTGTATAAAATTGCTTTTGAAATGCATCACTGACATTTTCAATGACATCTTCCTTTGTACCTTGCCTTGACATTTTTCCCATTTTTTTCATAGTCATCTCCAAGAATAGGAATAGATATTCTATTTCTTTGCTTTCAGTTGAAGTGTCTCCTCTCCCACTTGGTAAAGAATAATGAAATGGCTTATCTTTGCATTGAGTCTTGACATATTTTCTGGCATGTGGCAATACATTTGTGAATACTGTCTTAGGTATACTTATTTATGAAATATCTTGCATCTTGCCATTGGTGAATACCTGCCTTAGCCAATTTTCAAACCTTAAAACTATGTTTAACATTTCTATCACTCCTTATTTCAGAATCACCACAAATATCATGGTTTTTTTCCCACATTTGGTGAAGAAATGCTCTTAAAGATGGACTATAGGAAGCATGAACTATCATGGGATAGTGGGTTGAGAAAGTGCAGTATTATTTAAGCCACCAAGAAAGGTTTAAAATTTTCTTTGTCTTATCCTTTTTCTTTAAAATTCATGTGACTCTTTGCATTCAACCCCATAGTATATTTATGTTTATTATAATACAAGATGATGTTTTGGTTTCTTAAAGCACTTTCTCTGAGTATTTTTAGTAAAACTGACAGATCAATATGTACTGTTTTTACTCTGTGGTTTCATGTAAGTCCAATATGCCTCCTGTAATAGAGAAGCAGCAATAGACAAGAATTTGCCCTTTCCTTCACTCTGCCTGACTAGGACACTGAATTTTCATGGCTAACCTACTTGATTTTCTTCCTAGTCATATATACATCCACTTCATTCACTCCTCAGTGAGCTGACATCCTATCTGACGTTATATAAAAGCCTCACCTATTTTGCCCAATATTTGATTATTTTCCTTTAATGCCTATGTATTTTAAACATTTTTGCATAGCTCCTTCTAGATGTTTTTGATTAAGAACTCCAACAGAACAAAGGCTTTGCTCTTTTCTGTCATTTACAGTATGATTTGTACAGCTAATGTATAACAAGATGTTTAGTGAATGCATTTTGAGAATGAGTTTTAAATTTCTTTTCCACTGTTTTCTTTTTGTGACCTTTTTATTTGAATTAATGTGGATTTATATTTGTACTTGAAGTGGCTGCCTGCTAGAGATATGGTTAACAGGAAGAAAAAAGTAGGAAGTAAGAATAACGGTAATAATTGCTGATATAAAAGTGGTATAAATTTTAAAAATTAATTAAATTCTGTGCCTGGGTTTTTAAAAATTTTCATGTGAGACTGGTTTTTTGCTAAGGATGTTTGTTAGTGGCTATGCTGGAGGAAATTGTAAGAAACTAGAGGTGCTAGAAATCAGAACAAATCTACAGGTGAAGCCTACCCCTTGAACTTGAGAGATCATCGGTGTTACTAATAATATACCAATAAACCCAGAGGATAAAATGCCAGAAGTGATTGACCTGTAGTCCATCCCCAATAAAACAACACGAAGTGACAAGACTCTCCAGTCCAAACCTCTAACCTATTATTATTCCTGGATAGCAGAGTGCATTGTCTTATTGAGACAAGGTGTTGGCAGGCAACCAGCTCTCCCTCTCTTTTTGCTCTAAAAGGCATTGAATAGCCTGTTGAACTTGTTTATATTATTTGCTTCAGTGGCCTGCCTTGGCAAATTACTCCCTGTCTTTATTGTTAAATTCAGTGTACTGGTAGTGTTTTAATTTTGGTTTGTAGCCCAGTGTTTAACATTTCCACTAGTGTAAACAATATTGGATAAGTTGATATTCTGTCTGAGACAGAAGCTTATAAAGTTTATCTCTTCCTCTATTGGGAAGTCTCTTACCTGATAACTTGAAAGTCTTTATTTTTACATTTAGAATTATCTTAATTCTATGGGAAACATAATTAATACCTATGATCATGTCCTTTGCTCTACTGCTAGGCAAGGCAGTCTCTTCTTTATCTCTTTCAAAAGCTTAACTGTGAAGTCAGATTCTCTTCACTGTTCTGTGCACACTATGCCCTGGAGACTCATGTAGACCTTCCTGTATTCCACAACACACCTCATTGATATTTGCAATTTTATTGCACCAGTTTTTTGTTTGTTTGTTTGTTTGTTTTCCCCAGGAATCCCTGCTGGCTTGCCCCTATAAGATAACGGCTACATTCTGAATTGTCTGCTTAGTCTAAATCTCTGAAGTCTAAACTCTGGATTCTAGTGACCTAGAGAGAGAACTCAGCTGCCTGGCCCTGTCTGGAAAGAGCCATCTATTTTCTGTGGCTGGTGGTTTGGTAGTCCTTCTGTATCTATCTTTAACATAGTTTCTTAGAAATTTGTGTAATTTATGCATCTCAAAATAACATTACAAGAACATTTTGCATATATTGATAAAAATCAAATATTTTTACATGGTGGGGTTTTCTCTGAAAAGTATAGGTTTCCGAATTAAGTGTTACATTATAATATCTTGTATTGCTCTAACTGCTTGAACTTGGAGTCTGTATTTTATACACCATCAGACAATCAACCTCTTTTATTCGAATATTCATTTGAAGGGTCAATTACTGTTTGGAGTTCAAATTCTAACCCAATCCCCATCTAAAGTTTCTGGCCTTCTCTCTCTACCTGACTAGCTGTTAGCTAATCACATCCTCTACAATAAATAGATTTTTTAGACAATGAGTAAGGCTGCCATTTTTTGTCTTATTGTATAACTCACATATTGGAAATTATAAAAGTTTATAAAAGAAAAGTTTTTGCCTTATTCTTTACCTGATCTCATTTCACATAAGTTTCTAGAATTCTGGCTCTCAGTGGCTCCTGAGTACTACAGAGGCTGTCCCATAGGACACTGATTGTCCTAAAGTCTCTCTCCTCCGTCTTTAGCTACTTCAAAGCGAATTGAAACTGGAGATCTCCCTATCACATAATGGGTGGTGCCTGCCGTCAAAGTTTTCAGCCCACTTATAGCACAGGTTCTTCTCCCCACACATTAGAGCACTGAGAGGTATCCTGTGGTGTGACAGGATACGAAGATGAACTAGATCATATCTGCTTATAGAGAAGAGGAATCCAGATGCAATGTCTCCTAAACTCTCATGTTGCCACTATAGAACTCACACCTTCAGCAACTCATTCTACTCTTAGTACATGGTGTCGTAAAAAATCTGAGCAGTTCTTTCCATCCCTCCCATTGTACACTCAGTGAAGGTACAAGTCCTCAATCATCCCAATTTAGGGTGAGTATTCATACTTGCTAAGACAGAGAGGTATAGAGTCAATGTTTCCCTTCTGCAGATTTATATTTTTCCAACTGTTTTTGTAGTGTCATAAAAGATGATCCTACTTATCAAAGAGGAAATCTACCTTAGCCATGTCTAGAACTTGGAACTCTGTTCACCACAACAGTGTCCATGCTGGCAATATCCAAAAGGAGCTATCACAACCTTTGAGCAATGACTAGGATTTTCAAAGACAGGTTTTCAATTTGCCCATTCCCTTCCAGAGCTTTTGATATCTCATCCTAACACTCCTAGAGCTCCACTCCTTCCTCTAGAAAACTAATTTTCCTAATGCAGAATATCACTGATGGGATGATCACAAGTGAATTGCATGGAGAAAGTGAAAGGCTTGAGAACCAGGCCTTTGAGAATTAGATGAAGCTGTCTACAGAAAAATGCCCACAGACATTGTTTTGCATCTAATTTCTAGCACTCATGAATCTCCTAAAACTCATTATTACCATTTGGTGCATATCCTGTCAGCATTAGTGAAGTGTGTGTGTGTGTGTATGTATGTCTGTGCATCTGTGTGTGTAAGTGTATATGTATATAAACATATAATAAACAAAAAGGCTCAAACAATTCATAATGTAACATTAACTGCTTTTTTCAGTTGTCAATATTTTGTGAACATCTTCCCATATCAGCAAAATATTTAATGACCTCATAATTTTAATGCCTACATAATATTATACTGCATGGATGTATTAAATTATGTGCTCAACACCCTATTACTGAAAGGTGATGTCGTTTATATTTTTCCACTGTTAATAGTGATCCTTAAAGTTAAAACTTTAAATACACATAAGATTGTTCTCTCGTTATAAATTCTTAAAAATGAATTTTAAGACTTTGGATAAGAAATGTCGAATCAGTGGAAATTTATCTTACATATTCCAATTGCAAGTGATGATAGTATTCTCTCTCAGTGATAGGATTTTTACATTGAAATAGACATGATTATATAAGAATATTCATATTTCTCAAGATCTCTGATGACAAGTCTTTATGGAATATCAAGTAGTAAATCTGAATGATATTTTTCTGAATTTACTGAGAATCTGTGGTTTAGTAAGCAGCAGTGGACTCTCAAATGCTTCTGAAACAGATCAAGCAATCAGTAGGCTCTTATTAGCAGTTGAAATATGTTGTGTGTCTGTGTCCCCTCCTGAATAGGCTGAGAGTGACAGTTACATGGCTTCCTGGGATGGCTGAAACATCAATTGACTCACATTTAATTTGAGGCCTTGGGATTTTCTTCTACTTTACTAGACCAGGTTGTCTCATCCATCTTCCTTAACTATGCCAGACATCTACCTGGACTGCAGAGCTATAGCTGCCCTTGTCTCTAAGGTCTTCTTGTATTTTTATATTTGTTATTCTTTTATTAATGAATTTTTTATCTAATGGATTTACTCTTTTTAAATAATAAAAGAAAATATTTTTAGCAAACAGCATGCAAATTAAAAGTACATTCAGCTAGTAAAGATAGAAATAAAAGTTCATTGAATTGATTTACCTATGATCTTGTGAACATTTTAATTATATTTTAATCAGAGTTTGAAACTAGATATGTAGTTATTACCAATGTCAAATATCATTTAGTTGTAGCTCTAAAAGATGAGATATATTATTTTCTATCTATTTTTTTAAAAAGCTGATTTACCGGGAAGGAAAGACATCTCAGTCATAAAACTCAATTATTTTCTTCCTATTAGAATTGTGTTAATGCTCTCCTGATGAAGGTAGAAGTTGGTCAAAATACTAGGATTTTATTTTGAAGTTGCAATAAAATCAATGGTTTTAAGTCATTCATTACTTATTGATTGAGTAATGAATTGAGTAATGAATTCATTAAGTATTGATTGAGCTTCTACTATGTGCAAGGCCTGATTCTAGGGCCTTGAACACATCAACAGAGATGCCTGCCCTCCAGTAGTTTAACTTTCTAGAGAGGGAAGATAGACAATTAGTAATTCATGCAATATTATGTTATATTTATATGTTATATATATCACATATGTATATTGTATAAAATAATATATATTCTATATTTGTAAAATATATAGACTATCATATAGCATGTTAGAAAATGATATAAAAAAGAAAACTGGGGCTAAGTATGTGTGATCTAAAGAGCAGAGGCAGAAGCAGATTGTAGTATTAAATAAGCTGGGCAGCCTAGGCTTTAACAAGAAGAAGGAAAAATTAAAAGAAGTAGAGGAGGTAGCCAAGAGGGTTGTCTAGGGGAATAGTGTTTCCAAGAGAGGGCCCAACCAGAACAAAGGCCCTCAGGTGGGAGTGAACCTCCGTGTTCATAGCACAGCCATGAGGCCATGGGTGGCTGGGATGGATGATTACGGAAAGCATTGTAGGTGATAAAGTCAAAGTGGTAAAGGGGGCCTTGTTATGTAGTACTTTTTGGTAATGAAAGACTTTAATTATTACTCTGAATGAATGGGAGAGCCATTGGAGGGTTTTGAGAAGAGGGTGACAAGATCTGACTTAAATATTTAAAAGGATCTGCCTGGCAACTGTGTTAAAAATTGACTATAAAAGGGAAGAAAAGCAGAAGAAGGGAGACCTTCTTAGGAGGCTTGGGCCAGAGTGATGGAGTGGAGGTAAAAGAAGTGGTCTGATTCTGAATATGTTTTGAAGGTAGATCCAAGAGGATTTGTTGACAGGTTGTGAGGTGCTAGAGAAGGGTGAAAAATCAGAAGTCCAAGCAAAGACATAGCGAGTTTAAAATATCCATTATATATTCAGGTGGAAATATTGAGGAAGAAGTTATACTGGGGCATAGACTTCAGGAGAACAGTCTGGACAGAACACATAAGTTTGAGAGCCTTCAGCATGCAGATGATGTACAAAACCATGAGAGAGCATAAGATCACAAAAAGAGTGAATGGAAATAGAGAAAAGAACCATGAATTGAGACTTGACCCTCTACCATTTAACAAAGAGGTCAGGGAGAAAAGGAAAACCAGCAGAAGAGACAGAAAAGGACCAATCACGAAGCAGGAGGAAGCCCCAAAAAGGGGTCAGCAGGAGCCACAAGTAAAGAATGCGCATCAATGAGAAGAAAGTGATTGGTTGTGTCAGTTGCTTCTGATGGGTCATTAAAAGTGGACTGAGAATTGGCCATTGCATTCAACATCGTGGACACCACTGGTGGTCTTGATGAGTGTGGTTTCAGTGAGCCAGTGGGACTAAAACCTAATTTAAGTGATTTTAAGAGAGAATGTGTAAAGAAGATTTAGAGTATGTGTAGACAATTATTTCAAGGAGTTTTGTTGAAACACATACACACACAAACATACACACACACACACACAAAGAAAAAGGCAGTAACTACAGGGGAGATAGTGTGAGGAGAAGGTTGTTTTTCTTTTAAATGGGAAAAATAACAGCATGTTTACATTGAGAATGATCTAGTGGAGAGTGAAAAATTTAATGACATGGGAAAAGAAAAGGAGAATTGCTGGCTCAGTGTCCCCGAGCAGGTAGGACAGGATGGAATCTAGCGCATAAGAGGAAGGCACATACTGGAGAAATTTTTACTATACTTTGACACTGTATAATGACAAGAGTCATTATAAGTAGTTCAAAGAGTCTGAGATTTAGGGTGGAAATGGAAAACATATGGATAGATGTCTCAGATTATTGTCACTTCTTTCAAGGTTATGAATTCTTAACAAGGGCCATGAGGATGGGGGACCATATTTATCTTATTGACTCTGTGTGCCTGGTGCCTAGGATGGGTCCTGGCACATTAAATAGGTACTTAATAAATGTTTGCTAACTGATGGATTAGGTGAAGGAGATATTTTATTTTCTTCCCTTTTATCTGTCATTCTTAAACTTAGCATAATAAACATCTATTGCTTTTTAAATCAAATAATAAACATTGTTAATCTTAAAGAGATAAATAGATCCAGGAAGCTGCAATTGGTGATTTCAAGTCAAATGCAATATTTGAAAAATAATTTACCTCGGGTGATTTGCTAAATACTCTATAATTGAGAATAAAAAATAAAAATAGTTATTGTATTCCTATTATTTGTTAGGGTTTTACATTTGTGTAGTACAATATGTATTATTAACCCCATTTTATAGATGAGGAAACTGAGGCTCAGAGATGGTGAGTATCTTGCCTGAAACTACAACATGAAGTGGAAAACCTGGACTCTACCTGTGTCTAACTCCATGCTCTTTCTTCTCAATACCCTGCTTCACAAAAGCTCTGTCTTCTGCAGTGCTGGGACCCTATGTACAAATGTTACCCAAAAACTCAATGCAGTGTTTTCTTTGAATCAGATTCATCTAAACAATTTCTTCACCCCATAAATTCAGAACCGTTTTCTAGCAGCTTCTCTTGGCTTAAAGACTGTTTGTAATTAGTAGTCTTTTAAGAAATGTAGAGCACATTTGAATGAGTTCATTATGTCAAATGACATAATGTGTAACTAGACTTTTTTTTTATGATCGGTGCCTATCTTTATTACCTGGGAGAAAGGGGGAATTTACAATATTAAAACTTATCTACCTATCTATAATTTGAGATCCTGAAAACGTTACAAAGCAGAAAGCAAATTACTTATGCTTTTTCCCAAAGATGGAAATCCAACTGACTTACAGACACAGAGTATAAGTCAATTTTGGCTATGTTCTGATTTTTAAAAATTTGAAGTACTTTAGTAAAAATGTAAAAATATTTTCAAATAATATGAAATATATTAAGCAAAAAGTGAAAGTTTCCTCTATATCCCCCTCCAACTTACTTCCCTCCTAATTGATCACCACAGTCAATGTTTGTTGTGACTCTCACTAAGCCTTTTTCTGTGTACAGTAAAAAATGCTTTCGTGGTGTTCTTTTTGCTTTGGAACATACCAATGAACCTCATCCATTTTTTTATCTATAGACTATCCCATATTACGGATGTGCCATTACTCACTTAACTATTTCCACTTAGAAGGACACTTGAAATTCCTTTTTTTCACTATTACAAATAGTGTTACAATAAGCACCTGTGTATTTCCAGGAATATGTTCCTAGACATGAAACTAATGATCGAAAGGTTTGTGCATTGGAAAACTTTGACAGACAATGCCAAATTACTGAACAAAAAAGCTGTCTCACCAATGATGTAGACAAGAGCCTTCTTCCCAGCCCCTTGCCAGCACTGCATACTGTCAGTCTTAGTATCTGCCAATCTGGTGTTTGTTTTATTGGTATCTTTGGGTTCTAATTTGCATTTCCTTGATTATTAGAGACGTTGAGCAACTTTTCATATGTATATTGGCAGTTTGTATTTTTTCTATTAAGTACAATGTATATGCCCAATTTTTCCAAAGACTTCTTCTTTTAGGTTTTACTGAAATATTCCAGGGGGTACCCTAATTCCACCTGGGAATTACAGTATATTTGCAGTTTCTTATTTTCAAAAAGAAGAGTATTTCTTTTTGTGGATATTTTTTCTTGACTGTAAAAGTAAATCATGCCAATGACAAGAAAAAGGATTCAGGTGTGCAGAAAATTATAAAGGAAAACTGTTAAGAACACAATTAAGAAAAATTTAAAAACCACTTGCAATAATAACCCAAGATACCCACTGTTAACATTTGGGTACTTGTACATGTAAGGGCAGCCTTGCTGAAATAACAGGAAAATATCTAATCTCACAATTTTCTAATAACAGCTAAAGATCAATCTTGAGCTCTCCCTACTCTCTTGCTGTTTCTCTCCCAAGCTAGCAGGCAAGCTGCTGGACTATGTTTTCACAAACATCTGAAAAGAGCCCAAAAGGAAATGTAAATCTTTCTCCACCCGCACCATGAGCACCTACTAGGCTTTCCACCCTAGCAGTACATCCATACTTCTTTAGTATTCCATTTTACAAAAGTGACAAAAATGATAGGTATTGTTTTGAAACCTGAAATATTGTGTTCAATTTTGATTTATTTTGCTTTTATTGTGAAAATAATGCATGCTTATGGTAAAGCATGCAAATACTAAAAATGTGTGATATGAAATGCAAAAGTCTGTCCTCTACCCTGCCCCTGTGGAAGCTAATTTGTGGTTTGCTAAATTACTTCCTCAAAAACGGTCGCTATTTTGGCATTCAGAACCATTTAGAAGGACGACTTAAGAAATAGCGAGATGGAAATTCTCTCAGAATATGTGCTGGGAATAATTAATCGGAATTTTGCTTTTCCTAAAGTATCATGTTAAAACACAGGGTTGGGGGTCTTAACGTGATTAGATTCCCATTTCTGCCACCTACTAATAGTTGGATCTTAACCATTATTTCTCTCCTCCTCTGTCTCCTCAGTTATAAATGGGATTAGTAACACATATTTCTCCAAGATACTCTGAGGATTAAATGGCAATACTATTACCTGCCACATGGGAAGGTGTCCAATAAATATGATTTGAATTTGAATTGTTCAAACCACTCCACAGAACTATATTTACCTTATAGCTAGATTTATACAGGAAATAGTGTTATATTGACCTGATCTATTTATATCCAAAAGTCTTTTATTACAAAGATAGCAAACAAGATTTCTTTTTAAGTGTTGTGACATAAAACAAGAACTTCACTAGGTCATAACATTTATTATTTTTAAGCAGATTCTAAATTGTTTGGAAATCATTATGTCCTAAAAATTAAGAGAAACAACCATAAATGAGTAAGCACATAAAATCTACCAGGAATCAGTCTGTTCATTTTTAAGTGATATAAGAGTGACATATTTAATCCTGGGCATCTCACTATTTCTGTGACGAATCTATTGTGGACAGAATAGTCTTTAAGCAGAAGATTTAGCCAGAACTGTGTCAAAAATTAATATAATCCATGGCATTTTCAGAACTACTCCTTTAGGAATTTCAATTCCAGTCTGGATAAAAAGGGAATTAGCAATTAAAATTTTTTTTCCCACTGCTTACTTTCTTTTTAACTTCCTTTTTTAAGATTGTTTTTCTGAGGTAATTTCTTTTTTTTTTAAAGTAATAAAAGCTATTATTCCTTACTTGAGGGAAACTACTTTTGAATTCTTGACTGCTTTAAACCTGGCTACCTAATCTACTCTTAGCTATATCAAGATTGCCCTGAAAAGCCTTCAAGGAATAATTTTGAGCTGGTGATTCATATTGTGAAGATGATTTTATTTATAATCTGTGCTAAAGGAGACTGCATTGTTAGAAAGTCTACACTCAGAACACTATGAAACCTGGTAAGGACCAGAAATCATTGTCACTTTTTCTGGTAAGAAAATACGATAGCTTTTCCAAAATTCACAACTAAAATCTAGTCATTTAATTGGGAGAGTTGAAAGGGTAATAAATGGTAATTTAAATTTGAGACCAATTTGAAAGTTTATACCAATAGTCAATTAATACATGCTAACAGCAACTGTCTGCTTACAAAATTAGGCTGATAAAGAACTTGGCTTCTTCAGCGTAAAAAGCACAGGGGTTCAGTCAGTTTTTTGACTGGCTTAAAAAACATACCCCTAAATTACTTATCCAACCCTAATTTAAGCCTAAATGTGGTAGCTCTCAATTACATATGACATTCTTGTTCTCAATGAGCTGTTACTTTTTTTCTTACATTATTCCATCTAATTCACAAAATTGCTGGAAGACATCTCTTCACTAGCACTCAAATTGGGAAGAATTGAAGGGGTGGGAAATATGACACAATCTAGCATGACAAGGAGATAAAGTCCATATTTTTTTTCTACTCTTTAAAACCCCCTACAAGGCCACAGAGGCCCTAGAGTAAAATGAAGATTCATTGTACTGCAGCCTAAAGGAGCTTTCAGTCTTGTTGTAGTCCATATGGTACAGACGAAGTGTCCTTTCACGTTTGTATTGATGTCTAGAGATAATCATCAAAATAACCTTGAGAACGTGGGGATGGAAAAAAACATCAGCCCAGCCCATGGTTTTTCTATAGTCTGTCGCACCTCACCGAAGAATCATAACATTTTAGAGTAGGAAGTATTTCAAAAATCTTTAGCAATTAAATTGCCATTATGTGTGTAGGACCTTGAATAATCTAAGATCTGGCTAAATAACCCTAGCCTTAGCACATAATTTAAGATGTAGTAAAAAGCTAAACATTTTTCCCAGAACCATGCTGATCATTGTCAATGATTTGAGGGCAAAAACGAGGACATTAATAAAAACCCACCACATTTTTAAATGGCAATGGCAATACATGAACAAAAAGATAAAAAAAGAAAAAGAAAGGAATGGGTGCTAGAGGAAAGGAGGCAAAATGTTACTTTGTACATTGTAGGATATTATCATAAATAAGACCTATTTTAGAGAGCAATTCAATACATGAGTGAGCCTGCAGATAAATTATGATGTGGTCCTGTGGGAGAAAGAAAAATCAAGGGGAACAGAGTGGACAATTTATTTTGAATAGAGAGAGAATGGTATTAACAGCTCAATTAAGTGCCAACAGTTTAGAATTAGCTAAGAGTCATTGTCTTCCCGGGACAAATAAATTCTGGCTGTTCTAACTTGCTTTATGTTTCACGTAAATGTGAACTAAAATGTGCTTTGTTCCTGTTGACAACAGAACAAACCAAAAAACGCTTCCTTTGCTGAGTAGAAGTAATGATTCATTAATCCTTGTTTTCCAGAACACTGTCAAGGCACACTTATTTTTTTTTAAGTTTCTATATTTAGACTAATGTAGATACATTTTCACTGGACAAATTTGGCCCAATCCATCCTGAATTGTGCCCATTCCTTGCTGTCCTACTTTCTCCCTCTGTCTCTTGCACATGTTCACGGGCTAGTCCTTAGGAGGCCACCATCACTCCTCAGGCAAGGAATGCTTTCTGAAGCAGTTGTTTTGCACTGGCTTTGAGGTTTTAATGAGAACAACCATTTGGTAAGATGATGAAGGTCAGCTTTTCCTCAAACACAGCCTCTCTACATTTTTAGCTTTACCACATAACCTCCCTTTCTTTACTTCACCTCCTGAAGAAGACTTATTTTCTTGCATTTCTGATGTCAATCTTAAAGACCCACCTTCTCTTACCTTCTTCTATCATCTGCTTCCAGAACTGGACAGCTTTTATGGCCCCTTCCTATGCTATCATTCTTTGAATCCAAATCTGCCTGAGCTTTAAATTTAATTCCAGGGTCAATCACACATGGAGTGTTGAAGTCCTGTTTCACACCTGCTACGTCAAACTAATACCCCCAGTCATTTCATCTCCACTCAGAGCCCTAGGCTAGGCATACTCTTATGTCTTGTCCCCACCCCAGTATGAATTCTATAAAAGAATGTTGAAACAGACATTTTAAAGGTTTCCCAGTGAAAGAAAATGAAGTATCTTTCACACCTTATTTCCATGGTGCCTCATCTATTTCCCCAAAAATCTTTCACTCTCCGCAGATACCCGAGTGAATAGTGGGAACTCCTGCTGTCCATCTGTCTGTCACTTACCTTTCTCGTTCTCTGTTGTCCCTCAGTGCCAAATCACAAGTGGAGATGGAGAAGTTTCAAAATAAAAATGTTCATGTGTGTCCTATGTGTCCTATGTGTATCCAGTAATGGCAGATATCAGTTTCAAAAACCTCTGCATATCTTGATAATAACTATTCCTTTCTAATTCTAAACTGTTCATTGCTAAAACAGAAAGCTAGGAGAAGAACAAAATCATATTCCCAGAGGAATTTAAACTGTAGCACTTCATAACAAACTAAAAATTATTCATTATTGTTCATTAAAGTGCTGATTTGCAAACTGTATGGCTATACCATGAAATATTGGTTTACCACTCTGCTTCTGGTAGCAAAATGGAATCTGTGGATTATTTCAAAAAGAATATCTTAAGTCACCCTATGAGTTTAAGCTGTGATGTCAGCTTTTTCTCAAATGAGCCAAACACATAGAAGCAATCTTCAGAGAAAATTTTAAGAGTTGCTAAAGAAATGCAGAAGTTCAATAAATATGAAAAGTGTGAAAATCATTCAATTCATATTTTTTTGATGAAGTATCTAACCTAATAATTTTCATGACATGATGGTAAATCAACAAGAGGCCTACATCCTTTTACCTTTGCCTTGCTGCCAGGGAGACATTCTCTGCTGGTTCTCTCCTATCACATTTGCTACTTCCTTTTAGTTTCCATGCCGGTTCTCCTCATTTCCCCAATCACTAAACACTGGAGCCCACAGAACTCAGCCCTCGGATTGCTTCACTTCTCCACCTGTGCTTTAAATATTATCTATTTACAGGAAAATTTTTATCTTTAGCTTGAACTCCTTCTGTGACTTTCAACTTATATATATAGAGAGAGAGATAACTACCTATTTGACATCTCCACTTGAATATATAACAGCCATCTCCAAGTTAATTTGAACTAAACTGAACTCCTGTTCTTACTCATCACTCAGAGAACCTTTGCAGACTTTCCCAGCACAAACTGCTAACGCTGTTATTGTAATTGCACAGGTGAGAATCCTTGGACTCAAGATTGTTGCCTCTCTTTTCCCTCACCTAACATTCAGCAAATCCTTTTAACTCTATTCCAAAATATATTCAGAATAAGCCATTTCTTTCTTTTACCACCAAGTGATCCAAGCCATCATCATCTATTATCTAGAGCCTCCTAGCAAGGCTCTTGAGTCTACCTTGCCCTCCTATGGTGTATTTTCAACACAGTGGCCACTGTCACCTTAAACCTTGTTACTCCTCTGCTCAAGACCGACCAGTGTCTCTCTATGTCACTCAGAGTAAAAGTCAGAGTTCTTACAATGGGCTACAAATTAGGGCACTGTCTGTTGCCGTTCTCACTTCCCCTACCACATCACCCACATCTCTGACCTCACTCCCTTACTTCCTCGCTTGCCCTCTCTTCTTTGACACTCTGGCATTCTTGTTATTTCTTGAACATCCTAGATCCTTTGCATTTTCTATTTCTTCTTTCTGGAATGCTCTTCACCCCAGATATTCTCACGGCTCACTTCCTCACCTCCTTTGGGTCTTTGCTCAAATATCCCTTCTCATTGAGGCCTTCCTTAATCACTACAATTTGCCTATCACCTCATGCATCCCAAAACTCTATTCCCTGTCCCTTGCACACTTACTATGTATACTATATGATATACTGTATATTTCATTTAGTTATTATCTTTTTACATATGTCCCCTCTTTCTTCCACTTCTACTAGAAGGAAAGCTCCTTGAAGGTGAGATTTTTGTGTGTGTGCCTAGAATAATGCCTGAAATGTAATGCTTACTAGATTTTTTTTCATTTACGAATGAAGAAACAGCCTAACACCATAGAACAAGTAGGCTGTACTACTGGGAATGGAATGTGGGCCATCTGACTCCTGTGGCATTTTTTCTCAGACCCTTCCCTCCCAGAGGCCTCTACATGGCTTGCCAAGTACTCTTCCCTTAAGCCTGTCTGCCAGAGACTGGACTAAGGGCTGGAGAGTCAATGACTAACCATACTTTCCTTACTCATTAATAGTAAAGCCAAGATGGTTACAGAAGAAGGAAGGAGTACTTTTAATACAATTTGGTAAATAAAATGGAAACAATGAGGAAAGGCTCTTAACCCAGTTATATAAATTCAGAAGCTGAATCTTAATAGACGAGTAGGCATTCGTCAAATAAAGAAAAGAGGAGCTATTTTAGGTGATAGGAATAGCATGTGCAATTTCATGGAGGCATAGAGTTGCATTTTATGTTCAATTCTCTATTATTGGGAATTAAAAACAACATAGAATTTGATAAAAGATAAGACTGAGGCAGGAAGTGGAGTCCAGATGGTGCAGGGCCTTGCTGCCATGCAAAGTATCTTGATAGTGAGTCACTCAGGAATTTAGCAGGGGAGTTCCTGGGTTTAGATTTGTGTTTTAGATTGACCATCTGGTAGCACTGTGAAGAAGGAGGCCATGGCAAGATCAGTGCCATGGCCCAGTTAGGTGAGGAAGGCCTAGACTAAGACAGAAGTAGTAGGGATGCCACTGAAAATGCAGAACGGAAAAACATTTGGAGGAGAAGTCAGTGACTCTTAGTAACTAAGTAAGTAGAATCAGGTGTAGGGTAGGAAAGCATTGAGGGTGATTCCAAGTTTCTTGAATTTAGAAAACAGGGTAGCGTGGCTGCATTAAGATATGAGATGTGAGAGGAGAGGGATATCTGATGGGAAGGACCCCAGGGTCACCAGTTGACACACTAACTTTGAGATGCTTGAGGAAAATCAAGTGGTAAAACAAGTCTGAAGGTCTAAAGAGGTGTCAAGGCTAGAGACGTAGACATGGAGGTCATCTGCAAAAAAATGAAAGTCAGACCCTGAGGTTGCATCATCCTGCCAAGGCACAAAGAACAGGGAACAGGAAGCAGTGGGCTAAGAACCCCAGGGAAGCCCAAGTGGAAACGGTTGCAGGAGAGAGTGCTGCATAAAGAGGGGCCTGCCGTGGCAACCAAGAATCAAAAGTCAGAGAGGTGAAGAAAACTAGTGGAATTTAATGTGAGTGACAAAAATAGAGCATTTCTACTGGTCTGAAAAAAATAAGAAAGGGAAAGTTTTCCCTGACAAGGTCAGTTTTAACGGAATGGTGATAGCGGATTCATGGAATGAATGAGAGATGAGAAATTAGAATAATTCTCAAAAATATTAGATATAAAAAAGAGAAATAGAGTAATATCAAGACAGAAACACAAGAAGAGCTTTGTTTTGTCTTTCAGATGAGATGGGAGGATGTGGTCTGGCCTGATACTTGTCCTGAGCACACTGAGATTACCCACAAATTGTGTATGGCTGGTACCAGTTCTGGTTGGCCAGCTTATCTATTCTGATTGGTTAGAAACCAGAGTCATTGACAAATATTTTTAATATTGTCCTTAGTGCGATTATAGGCTAAGGAGAAGTAGAAAAGGAAGGATTGATGATACGGAAAAGTGACAATCATACATAGCAAGGGTCAGCAAACTATGGCCTGTGGGACAAATTTGGCCCACTACTTGTTTTTGAATGGCCCTCACAAAGAGTGGTTTTACATTTTTAAATGATTAAAAAAAATAAAAAGAACTTCTTATGACACATGCAGATTTTGTGAAATTCAAATTTCAATGTCTATATAACATTTTCTTAGAACACAGACACATCCGTTTGTTTATATATAATACAGTTGTGTATTTGTATATTTGTTTATCTACTGCCGCTTTCGCATTGTGACAACAGAGTTGAGTAGCTGTGACAGCAACCATATGTCTGGCAAAAGCCTAAAATATTTACTATCTGGCTTATTACAGAAAAAACTTGTTGACCCCTTATGTATAGGACAATTTCTGAGAAGAGAGAGGGAGAGGGAGTTAGGGAGAGGGGAAAAATGGGGTCAGGGGCATATATGGGAAGATTGGTCTTAAACAGAAAAAAGGCTACTTCATCCTATGAAACCGGGGGAAAGGCGGCAGGACTGTGCAAACACAGACCGGTTTGCAGGAGCTGGGGGAGAAAGGGGAGGGAGTTCCCCCCAGCAGCATACACATCCCACACTCTAAGTTAAATGGGCTGGCTGCCATTGATCATGACATTCTAGAGGACAAAAACTGTGTCGTATTCATCTCTGTCCCCACTGCCCCCCCACAGCTTTCCGTACAGCGCTTTCTTTTCAGCCACTCTCACTAAATATTTAATTGAATCTCAGGTGAAACTCTATTATAAGCACATTCCTAGAAACCTCTGCCCTTAGGGCTTTGCATTTAATTCTCTTACTATCTAGGCCCACATTTATTAAAATTTGATGTCATGTTTAGAAGTGCGAAGAAAATGGAAGCTGGTTTCTTATTTAGTTAATTTTCGGTTCACTAAATGGAGTCAATATGGTCACACAGAGTAAATATTCTTATTAAAATTGGCCATTTTTCCCCTTTTTTCAGCCTGAATATTTCCATAAATCACTAAGGGGTTTTGAAAATAAATACTATACAAATACAAGGTATTAATGCAGATTCTTAAAAAGCCACTAACAATGCAAAAGGAAAATAAGAACCACATGGAGAGTTGAAAATTTAACAGCAAAAAAACTATTATAGAGTAGAGGATATGGAAAACACTTAGTTATTTTATTTGGCCAACATGGTGGATTTTAAGAGTCTGAATTTTAATGTCCTTGGGTACACTGCTCAATCACTGCTGTTGCCATAGTTGTTAGTGTCTTAATAAAACTGCTCATACAAATATATTGCCAGCCTGGACCTTAAAAGTATTTAAATTTGTAATTGATGATGAAGAATTATCGGAAATCGCAAGAACAGTCCACATGACCAGCTTGAGGTTTACCTTTTATCATGGTACATATATTTTCGAAAAGGCTTTACAGAAGTCACTGAGCAATTTCCTCTGCCTCTAGGGAGTACTATATATGTACCATTTAAATTGATATTCCCATTTAAAAAACATTTTTAGAAAAGAAGGCCATTATTCCACCATTTAACAAGGGGGAAGTTTCCAGGTCAAATAATAAAAGAGTTTGTGAGATACAAACACACATGTATATTTACATGACTATACATATATTCGCCCCAATTAGCCAAATAGCCCGATCTCTCTTCTTTACTTAAAAAGTAAACAGCATGTATGTGAAAGTGTCAATGATTTTGCCTATTAATCTATTGTGAATGGAAAAATTAATTTCGGTAGCTCTTAGTTATCTAATGTTCTTTAGTCCCCCCAGTAAATCTTTGCATCTCCAAAGGGAGCTATACATGTGATGACCTATAATGATATTCATCTTGGCATGATCATCCTCATCATTAATCTTCTAGGAGGCACAGATTGCTGAAAGGGATACTCTGAAGTGACTGATGATAGTGCTATGGCTCCCAATGACAGAGAACATATCTACGCAAAGCAACATATTAGTATACAGTTACATAATAGTAACTAGGCACATTTTCATACTCCCATGCCTTAGCTGCAAATCTACAAACTCATCTATAGCACAGAATAGACTTACAGTAAAGTGATGTGTCAGAGGCTATTGAAAGAGAGAAAGAAATGTGCAGAGGAAAAAAGCAAACTATTTTGCCTGTTAATTCATATGGAAATTAGAATATGGGAGTTTTAATTTCTTCATTCTGTTTTTAGTATATTTCAACATATACAAAATTTTGGTTCCTGGGTGCTTTGCCACCTTAGTCAATAAATCACTCTGAACTGAAAAAAAAAAAAACAGAGCTTGATCTGTGAAGGTGAGAGAAACAACAATAAAAATACAACCTGTCAACTGTTGATCTCTACTGATGGAAGTGTACCTTTAAGATCACTTGTTCTAAATGGTATTATATTCATAAAGGCTAGGAGAAATACGATATGATCTTCAGTTGAACATGCTTTTCACTAAGTATCTTATTTTTTGGCTTTCTAACTGAAAAACATTTAAATACATTAGTACAAGATAAATGTTGGAAAACTGACATTTTTTTAAAAATGAACAAAACATAATTTATTAGTAGATTTTATGGGAAAACTTCCATCATTGTCTGTGAGTAAATAAAAGGGATGTGTGATAAAACTAATGCTTGTATTAATGAGGAAAATCAGATTCTATTTTCACCACCTAGCTTTGACAGGTTAGAATTTAAAGGAATATAACTAAGTCAAGAGATCTATAAGAATAAATATGAAATATATTAAATGTGCATTTTAAATAATCTTTCTAGTCTCCTATTTGTCCCATATTATGGAATTACTCTGTATATAATACTTTTTTTAAACTAACAGACCATTTTTTATTCATCCTGATCCAAGGACAAAAGATTACAATTAGGTCCTATTACTCTCCTTAGGGCAATCTTGATGCTTTTATTATTTTCCCTGGAAATTTCTCCCTTGTTAAATGGTGGAATGAGGGACTTCTTTCCTAAGAATGTTTTTTAAATGGGAATATCAATTTAAATGGTATAGATACAGTCCTCCCTAGAGGCAGAGGAAATTGCTCAGTGACTTCTGTAAAACCATTTGAAAATGACCGATGGCACTTGCCTGTGTAGTGAGAGAATTGTGTCATTACTACCTCTTGCTAGCACTCACCTCAACCACAACTTTTATAACCATCATGAACAATCCTTATCTATTTATCTCTTTTCCTGCATCTTCTTCTTGCATGTTACTCTATAGCTAACCCAAGCTTTACACTATCTTTTCTCTCTGCCCTTAAGCCACCTGGTTCCCACTGAGTGAGTCTGTCTGCCCCACAGCCTTCCCATCTCCTCTGATGGCATCCACCAAAACCACAGGAAGCATGATTACAGTTTTGCAGCATTTGTTACCAAATTAAGCTTGAGTTATTTAAATCTTTTTTTTTTTTTTTTTTTTTTGAGACAGGGTCTTGCTCTGTTGCCTGGGCTAGAGTGCAGTGGTGTGATCATAGCTCACTACAGTCTCAAACTCCTGGGCTCAAGCCATCCTCTTGCCTCAGCCTCCCTGGTAGGTGGGACTACAGTCACGTACCACCAAGCCCAGCTAATTTTTCTATTTTTTGTAAAGACGGTATGTCTTGCTCTTGCTCAGGCTGGTCTCAAACTCCTGACCTCAAGCAATCCTCCCGCCTTGGCCTCCCAGAGTGCTAGGATTACAGGAGTGAGCCACTGGGCCTGGCCTAAATCATTCTGTTTTTGATGGGAAGGAAAGTAACACAGTGATCAGGTGACAAAGTAGTATCTAAAAGCAAAGCTCAAAATATCTATGTATAATTTGGTTAACTACTCGATGAGATATGAAATGCAGGTCCGTATGGTAAACCAGACTTTTTCCGTTCATGTACTTGGCTTGAAGATCTACTCCTTTAGTGATATGTCTTTAATCGCTTTAAACTGTTTGTTTCACTAGTCTTCATGATGTGATGATTTGGCTCACTGGAGCTTACATTTGGGAAGCAAAAAATGCTATTATTTTCGTATTTACTTATAGCTGTCCACTTTCACACAGTGCATGTAGGGCCAGAAAACATATACCTTTAAATACTACCTATTTGTCTCACACATAAAAGGAAACACTTAAATTCCTCATTAATTAGGAAGGACTATGACTTGTCAAATTCTGCATTTAGATAAAATTTTAATTTTTGTACAGTTAAATAATAAAAAGCCAGAATACTTGAGTGGAAAGAGCATTGGTCTAAACTAAGAAAGTGGCCACTTGAAATCTTTATGCCTTACTTTTCCAATCAGTGACACTGGATAAAGTTATGATACCAGCAGTCCTTCTACCTTGCATGACTACTTAAAGATGAAAGCAAATGTTTTAAACTTCTCAGGAGAAAATTCAAGTCCATCAGAAGGTTGAATAAATTCAAATTAGGAAACACAACCCCCCTAAAAGGCCATAGGAAATCAGATCATAAAGGGAGAATGGTTGAGATTGTTTTTTCTCTTCTCCAAGAGTCACTTCTTACTTTTACAATTGAGCAATGATTCTTCTGTTTGTTCTGTGTTCTTGATATTCTACAAAAAGTCATTTCAATTTTGGTCATTTGTTCACTGAATCCAAAATGGACTGTTCATTTGGATTTCATGCTTTCTGCAAATATTACAAAATTACATTTACTCTCTCTTCTATGAATTTAATGCCAATGTTTATAAAATTGTTGCAATACAGGCCACATTATAATTTCTTTTGCCCTAGGAAATACTCTACAACATGAAATTTTAATATTTTCCACAGCACAGTACGCCCTTTGCCTCAAGAAGGAAGAATAGATAGTTGTAATAGACAAAAAGCCAGTAAGGAATTTTTACTTTGTAAAACCTTTTTCTTTCTGGTCCAATCTGTTTGATTGGGGTGGGGTAGGAGGGATTCTCATTATTAATCAATGTTTCAATAAGTATTTCTTATGTTAAAGATTATTAAGGTTCAGTGAAATTAATTCTGAGTGAATATACATAAAAAGCTCTTCTATATATAATATCAATTAACACATGAACATTTTAGTATAACTTAAGTAGTTTTATTTAACACATGCCATGAATTGACAGAAAGCCTCTATTGACAGAAATAGTATTCTCAAAATGGCTTGCATATTGGCACATGTGTTGATCCCAAATGTGAAAATGTTTGTGAAAGCCCATTAGCAAAGCCTGAACACCCCTTGATGTGCAAGTGTCTTTACTCTAAAAGAAATCTACTTGTGACTCCAAAGAGACTATGTTGGATAACTAAGTATGTGCAAAATCACAAGGACCGCTCTTGAACATGGGCTCAGGTTGAAGCACATCTTCTCTGCATTTGAAAGAAAAGGAGGGAAGAGAGAGAAGTTGTCGACAATGGGGATGGTAATGATGGCTGGTGCTTGAGAAAAAGACCCAAGAACTTTTATCAGTAGGACAAATTTTTAACAAGGCCAAAAATGTGTTACCAGCTGCCAGTGGGGAAAAATTGCAAGATACTTTGATCCAATTCTCATAACCCTGTTGTTGGGAGAGGAAAGTCTATGCAATATCTCCTGCTTTTCATCTGTTTTATTTAGACAAGCTCAAAAAAACACAAACTGGAGGCCAGTGTTAAACAATAATTCTGTCCTCTGAGCAACCTGGATTTTACCAGCACTATCGAGCATTCTAAAGATAGCTATCTCAAGGCTTGTGCACACTTCATCCTCTATTCTAAAAACACTTCCACAAAAACTTGTTCAATAGTGTTGAGGATCTCTCCTGGGAAAGGATTGTGATGGGCTCCTGGAATATGAGTATGAATAAGGCAGGGCCTTTGTCCTTGAGATCCCAGTTTATCAGTATCTGTCTAGAAATGCAAATACATTCATAGAGAATAGTGTTATAAAACTTATAGCATAGTAATAAACAAAAAGACACGGAAGAGAGAGAAAGGCATAAGTTTTTTACACCTCATGTAAAGGCATATGGAAATAGGTTTTACAGAGAGGGCGCTTGTCCTGAAGAAGGAGGAGAAGTTAATCTGATGGAGGAGAGAAGAGAGTGTGAGAAATCAGAGCACTGTCTTGCAGTTTCTACTGTGCTAGTGACTGACAATGGGCTTCTATACCAGACTCTTCTATTTATAGCCAAAGATTTATTGGGCAATACAGATTAAAAGCTGCCCCACAAATTGTTGCCTGGGAAACACACTCCAACTATGTAATGATTGGTTCTTTTTTAGAATACAGTTAAAAACCATAACAAAACTCACTGATAGTATGCTTAGGTTCAGAAATCTTCAGCACCAGGTCTCTCTGGGATAGCAAGAAAGCAAGAGTTCAACCGCTAGACTTTTGACTCCCAGGTACACTCCAAACATAAAGGAGACTTAGTATGCAGACACAAATATTTTCCCAACTAGATGCTTTCACCACAGGCCTTCTCTGATTTTTCTGCAGTAAAATTTCATCTGGAGCTACATAATGCCCAGCTACAAATTTTTCTAAATTCTCAAGATCTTCCTCCAATATAAACAAGTACTCCATCCCGCTAGTGCCCTTGCCGTTTTTAGTGAAATCTCTATCCCCCAGGCAAATAAACTAATTTATCATCATGTAGGTCCGGCAGCTGGGTCAGTAGTGGCACTCACTGACACTTTAATGTGCCCCCTCCAATCACTGCTTTTGGTCCATGGCCACCTAGGGAAGGAATGAGAGCAGATATATGAACCTCTTGGTGGTGCCTGGGAAGCAAATTTAGAAAAGCAGCATAGTGTGTGTTTTCTTGAAGAAAATGTTAAAGAGGAGTCTGTCCATCAATCAAAAGTAATCAGGTCTTTAGGGTTTGGAATCAAGCTTCACATCCAGCCTAAGGGTGCAGCATGGAAGCAAAGATACATTTCCTTGATATCTAAAAGCTTAAACTTGCAGCAGTTGAAATTGTTTAAACAGTACTCTTATTTTTAAATGCTTTTATTATTATTAAATTAATATTAATATAGCTAATTCCAATAAATAATAATTCTAACATTAAATTTTGCATTGTGTTAGTAACAGAAAACAGAAAATATAGAAAAAGCCAAAGTAAAAAATAAAAATTATCTTTTACTTAATAACAAAAGATAACTATTTTTATAATTTTGATTATATTTTTTCCAATTATTTTATGCTTACATGTATTTTAAACACTGAGATTACAGTGTATATACAGTTTTATACTCACACATAATCCCTTAATTCCTTTATAGTCCTGCTCAGGCTTCTTCTATACATATTAGTTATAACCATGTTTGTTTATAGTTCTGGTTAATTTTTCACTAATCATTACTTTGTAAACATTTTTATTGTTTTTACATAATCATAATGATTCTGATTTTAATGTCTACCTGATATCTCACTATGCTAATAGATATATATTAAGTATATGTAGGAGACTTAAAGCATTAATTATTACAAATGTGTTTTTTAAAAATATCTTTATATTTAAAAGCTGCATTCTTGTTGCCCCCTGGTTTCACAGTGGCCATAGAATATAGTAAATTGGAGTGATATAGCCATAGCCTTCCTAGAGCAAAGAAAGACTGTGTCAATATAATGTAACAAATATATTTGTTTTTATATATCTATATATAAAGTTATATATAGTTTCATATATCTGTATATAAGGTTATATATAGATAACTTTAAAGCATCTCACTGTGAGTGACTTGGAAACAGTAGCAATATAATGCCCAATTTTGTCTCAGCCATCATAATTGCATATCCATAGATAATCATCAGTAATTAAACAGGCAAAGATCCAAATCATACTATGGCCTACAAAGAGTAGCAGTTGCTGTAGTATCCATGGTTGTCAGTTTAAGTTATCAGGGGTCATAATATTCCAATAAAATGTGTTTGCACTTGTCTCTATTCTTAATCCCACACGGTTGGCTATTCACATAAGAAATTTTTAGAATATCTAGGTAGAGTTTATTGAGACTGTGATGAAAATAACTTGGTTTTACTAGTTTGTTTACAAAGCTAATTGCTTTTCTTCAATGGCATGTTGATGTTCTAAACTAATACAGTTGTGAAAAGAATATCTGTCCTTTAGCAAGACCACCCAAATTAAATACCACCAACTTCTAATATGAAGGAACACATATGTACTATTATAACATGTGTATGTGTACATAACAATCATATGCCAGTATAATAAGGCTGTAAAATTTCCTTCCTTCCATAAATAAAAACCAGAGCCAAATATGTTTGGATCGTAGTTTCATGTAATAGTGCTCTTTGATAAAAATAGACATGAATAATGAATACTAAATAGGAAGCTGACTATATGAACAAGAAAGAAAATGCATGCCTCCTTATCAAAGAAGCCAGCCACTAGCATTAATAGCAAGCCACGAAATTAAGCTCATTAAAACATTTGCCTAAAGGAGAAATCTAATTTATTTCTTGTATTTATTCATGTTGTATGATTAACAGAAAGCATGGAGGTGGATTTCCATATCAGGAGCATGATTTTAATCTGCATAGAACACTTTTATGTAGCTTTCTTATATGAGCATAATGATTAAGTTCAATTGATAGTTTCGAGATTTGAAGTTTTTTTGTGAAAAAGGAAAACACTCTTTGTTCTTAACCTTTAATCAGGCCACTTAAGAGAAATTCTATATTCTTAAAAGTTAGCTGCCATAGACAGATTTGTCTATCTGGGTTCATAGATGAACTCTATGAATCTTTCTTCTTCCAGGCCCTTTTTCCAATTCATTCTTCAAGAATCTCCAGTTACTTAATAAAACGCAGTTGTAATTAAGCCACTTGAATATCCTGTATGACTCTAAGAGGAGTGTCAAACATTCCAGCATTACAACTGCACAATTCTATTAAAATCAATCTTAGCATTTTCAGAGTGAATTTTTTAGTTTCCTTCACACATACATTGGTCATGCCTCAGAATCTGTATATATTCTAGCCTTTCTGCCTAGAATACTCTTCTCCTTTTCCACAAAAGAACTCCTGCTCATTGCTTAATGATTATTTCCCATGTCACCTCTTCTGCAAAGCCCACCATGACTATTTTAGATAACATGCTCACAGTAGAGCCACACTAGGTTAAAGCCACACTACCTGGGTTTGAATATTGACTCTGTTGCTTGGTGCCTCAATTGTCTCATCTATAAAATGGAGATGGTAAAGGTAGCTATCTCATGGGCTTGTTGTGATGGTTACATGAGTTAATCAATAAATGCAAAGCACTTTGGACTTAGTAAGTGCTTGAAAACTATTAGCTATTTTTAGATAGTATTGTTCTTGTCTTTATGTTCTTATGTATTCTTCAATTATAGAATCCCTTTTGTTATGCTGTAACTATCTCTTTATATATGTCCCTGCCTCTAGATGGAGAGCCATTTAGCTTGTACCCCGTGACTTACTCATTTCATTAACATGTCAGAACACTGAACCTGATTCCAAGCATACAGTACTCAGTGAATGTAAAATGAATAAGTGTGTGAATGAATGAATGAGCCCAGATAAACAATATGCCAAAGCTGTTTCTGTATGTTTCTGTGATACAAATTAAAGTATACTCATTTGATTAGCCAACCATTTGTGGTTTTATGTTAGTAAAATAAAATATCAAAAACTTTTTTTATGCCTTGACCCCAAAAGCAGTGTCGTAGCCCTTTTAGTTATTATATGATACAACCTTCCCATTGACATAGAAAAGCCATCAGTCCTATTAAATTTTTCTTTTTATTTTAACCTACTCAGTTCATGTTTGATTTTAGCTGTTTTACTCCATATTTTATTTTGTCACAGGTTAAACATCTAATTCAACGTAAGAAGAAATCATAATGATCAACTTTTATGGTCATTGAGAAATAAATGTATCCTTTGTGTTGTCAGAGAAGCGGTTTGCTTCATTTACTCTTTTCTCTTGATAAATGCTGTTTTCTGATGCCTTTGTAGTGATAGAGACTGAAGGGTAGGGAAAAAATCTGGATACTTTCTTCTCTGGGCACTTTGTATAAAGTCTTCTTTACAGCCATGTTCAAATGATTTATGTACATATTGTAGAAACAGTAGCAGCAATTACAGAGCTATTCCTAGTGCTTAACCTGCAGCATTCTGAGTGGCCGTTCACTGGCTGCTTGACTTAATATCCGCTGCTTTGGTAGTCTAACATCTAAATAGAATGAAAAATAAAAAGAATAAAACTCCAGTAGGCTTTGACCGGTAATGGTGAGAGAGTCTGTGTGTTTTAAGTCTTAGCTTGCATTATCCAAAATTATCTGGTTTTTTATCTTTGCATAACTAGGACATTTTTGCCTTTTCTTTACATTTTCCCCCCTAACTTTGGAATCAAATACCAAAAAAAAAAAAAAATACAAACACTTTCCTATGTGTACCTTATTTAAAGAAGGTCCTGTTGTTTTACTGTCCGTCTTGCAAAAACATTAACAATATTTGATATTAACAATTATTCACAATATTGGAAATTTGACAAATACAAATCAAATACAAATCAAAATACCTGTGAAATTACTGAATCTGTCTAACAAAACTAGTTTAACCAATGCTGTCTACTTCTAGATCTAATTGGTAGCTAAACCATTGAACTATTGACTTCTTTTTTTTTTTTGCTATCTCCAGGTAGATATTAGAACCGTTGACTGTTAAGGCTACAAATAAGACCAGAGATCCTTTTATTCAACCTATTTTAAATATCCCGTCTTTCTTTATGGATCCCTTTCTCCTCCTCCCTCAATTACTGCCTTTAGTTCCTGCCCTTATCATCTCTTCCCATCTCCCCTTCATCAGACCCCCACTGCAGCCCTAGTGCTCCACCCAGCTAGTCCCTCCGCAACTGCCAAAATTGTTTTCTTTACTCATTACTCTACCCATACCTCTTATCTTATCCCTTAGTGATCTCACAGCGTTCTGCATGTTGCAAAAATCTCCTCACCTCAAGCTTCAGGGTGATCTAAGAGGGAGCACCAGACTTCCTTATTCTCCTTCAACGTCCCAACACAGGCCTAAATCTCCTGTCACCCAAGTCTCCTCAAAGTTCCTCTCATTATAGTTAGTAGAGCTCTTGCCTTTCTTTCTGAGCTTTTCCCAAGGTACCATTTTACAACTAGGAATTCCCTTTTCTCCCAGAGTGCCTGTATGTGGCTTCTCCAGCATGGCAGCGTCAGAGAAGTCAGTCGTCTTACATGGTAGCTCAGAGTTCCTGCAGAGTGTTTCAAGGGGCTCAAGTGGAAGCCACAAGGTTTCTTAGAACCTAGGCTTGAAGTTTCCAGAACATCACTTCTGCAGCTTCTATTGGTTAAGTAAATAATTGAGGCCAGCTGTGAATAAAGGCAAAGGATATTAGACTCTACCTCTTGCAGGAAAGAAAGCAAAAAATCCCAGCCATTTTATATATATAAAATGTTAAATATATATATAAAAATATCAAATTTTAAATATATATAAAACATTTCCTTATGAGAAATGTCTTGTCTCTTCCAGATTATAACATCCAAAAGAAACTTTTGATAATTTACAATTTGACATTTGATAAATGATTTTTGATTACAGCAATGATTTTTCTGATTTTAGGAGACAATATTGAAAATAAAGAAATTGCATTAACAGTACATAAAATGCATATTCAGTCAATAAATATTACTAATAATTTTGTTCAAAGTCCCTATTTAACCACCTTCCCATAACACGCTCTGCACTTTTCTATCTTTTTTATTTTTTTCAAGCCATAGAAACTATAATCTTCTTGGGAAAAGTGTATATTTCATTTTTATATCCCTAGCAACTGTCTCAGAGCTTAGTATGTGGTAACTTCTCAATAAATGTTTGTTGAATTGAATTGAATTGCTCCTGGATTTTGAGGCTGATATAGCCAACTTATTGACTTCTTTGAATGTGTTGTGAAGGAGGATGAAATGTAGCAAGAAAATCCAGCCTGATCAAGGGGGAACCCAACAGGAGTAAATAGCATATATACCAATTAATATGGCTCCAGGAAACACAGGTGATGGTGTCAGTAAATCTTCCTTCACACAGTAGAATGTTCAAGGGATCATCCATTTAACATAAGTCTGTGCCTGCATTCCTAAATTACTGCAAGAGCTGGATAGCAAACATTTTGGATAACTTCTGATAAGCTTCGGTTATTTTGTAGGAAAGAGGAGTAAATAAAAATGATTCTATGAGGCCTCTTTGTCTTTAGAGAAAAACCAAGCTAATAGGAGTCAATAGTAAGAGTTGACCTTTTTTTCCAATTTTAATATGGTAAATTAAAACATCTTCTTAATCTTGGATGGAATTTGCTTCTTAAATCTGTGATCTTGTGTTTCTCTGTTAATTTCAAATTTAAAGAACTCTTGGCTGATGAAAGCAGAACTCTTGGCTGTTATGTAAGCAGAGACACCGTTGTTCATTGTGTAATTTGTGAATCTCTGGGGCTATTATCTTGCCATGTCACTGAGAGAGAATTCCAGAATTTTGATTGGAAGGATGGACATATTTTGTAATTTGTTTTAATCTTAATGCAATTTTATGAGATTTCAAATTATAGTACTTCCTAAATTTATTTCTATTTTTTTCTGCACGTATTAGAAAAAAAAAATCACCTCATATTTCCAAAAGTGCTATCTACTTATTATATTTGTTTGTCTGTGCTATTCGGATAATTCATTTAAAAATTCTTTTAAACAATCATTAGAATTTTATATCATATCTTTCCATTTTATCATTATTAGTTGACAATTCTTGGTTAAAGCCAATTTAGGGAACTGAAGTATAAAATATTGCTATATATTTCCATGATAAGCTTTCTAAAGATTTTTCTGTTTCGGGTTTGCAAACTTGAAAACTAAGGCATAAGATGCTGGAATAACTCACCAAGGTCATTTAAGACAATAGCAGACCTGGAGAGATTATTACTATATCATGATTCATTCTGTCTCTTTCTAGATCTTTCTAGTTCTGCTGTCTACATTTAAATATCTTTTTCAACAATAATGACTTTAACAAGTTCTTATATTTAATACATTAAGTTTATAGATTATAGTCTTCCCATTGGAAACTTACCATTTTACTAGTAATTTGTTTTAATTGCTAGCTATTTTTATATTCCTTGTATTTATTTATAGTTTTTTTAATTGTTGAATTGTTTCTTTGCATACATACACACAAACTTCATGTATATGTGTATTTTTCCCCCAATTTCATACTCTTTCCCTCCCCCTATTCCCACCTCCTAAAAACTTGGAAGTAACAGTTTTCTGCTGATTCTTTCCTTCCATTCTGCAACCATTTTATTTCACTGTTTTTAAAGTGATGCAGTAAGAGAAAAATGGCTGCCTTTTGTTTATTTCTTTGCACATTAGCATGATGTCATCATCAAAGACATTAACTAGAGTGTACATATCTTTAAGAACCCAAAGGTATGCTATAAGCCAGAAACACTTTGTTTTCCTTTTTCTTTTAATGCCCTAAGGTTTTGTTGCTTTAGCGTAGCTCTTGTGTGCAGAAGGAAAAATGAACATGAGCATTTTGGAACAAGCATTAAGATGATGGCATTTAAAACATACCTGAATATTTCTTTCAATGTTAAGAAAAACCCACCCAAAGGTATTTATTTAAGTCATGAAACATTTTAGATCAATGCTAACCCTGCGAATAATATTATAGAGAAAGATATTAAATCATTGTTTTTAAAGACTGAGCTATTTAACCACACTTGCCTGTTCCGGCTTAAAATTATTTTAAAAAATTTCAATTGACACAAAAATTTGTGTTATAATTTTTTTTAAAAATAATTTCTTACTAATGAAGGCTTAAGCAGATATGTATACACACACACATATATATTCACTTTTTAAGATTAATTACTGAATTATTTATAAGCACTATTAAATGTGCTACATATCTAACTATTAGAAAATTTATTTTCTGAATTTCATTTATGGTGCTTCTGACTTTTCCTTCTGCTTTTTGTTGCACTTTACATGTATTTGCCATAAGATTTTCACCGAGATTTACAAGCCACAAGCTTTCAATACCAAATTCAATTTAGACAGTTATTAAGGAGATAATAAATTGATAATTTTTATTAAATTCCAATAACTAAATAGTTTTTTAATTTAGAAATCCACAATACATTTTCAATTTTTCAGGAATAATTTTTGGGATTTTTTTTATATTTTAGAAAGATAATCTGACTACACACACACATATTGTATAGATATTAATGCTATGTCTGTGCAGCAGAAAATTCCTGTAAATGTTGAGTATTCATCTCTGAAACTACTTGTTAACACTGAAATCAGACAACGTAAATCATATGCTTTATTGAGGTAAGCTGTCTAAAATAAGTTACCACAATTTTAAAAATTAATTTGAACCATATGTCCTTTAGATCTTTAAATTGAAATCTGCATTGTTCTTTGAAGTCAGCTGTTCTAGGAATGTGTCATCTTTTGAGAAGATAAATTAATCATTTACCTCACCTATGTACATCAATAAAAAAGATACACCCTCTCATTTACTTTATCAAAAGTAATTAGGATATATATTTTTATTCATATATAGTATCTTTCAGTGACTTTCATCTCTTTTCATCGAGATTTTGAGGGAAACAGCAATTATCCTTTCAGAAAAAAAACTCCAAGAAAAAGAAACACCAGCAATTTAAAGGTTAAAACATATTGTCAAATCATTCAGTTGCACAAGGCTCTTTAATGACATTTGTACAAAAGTACTTTTAGAAAGCATAAGGTAGGAAATGGCTTTTTGCAAGTTCTCTTTCCTAAAATTATTATTCAGCCTCTTATTAAAATAAAATCTAGTTAACTTCTTTTGAATGCTTGCTCAAACGTTTTCTATAATAAAAAAATTCTTGTGAAGGGATTTCCATAAGTTGTGCTGCATTAATGACTTACAGCAGCTTCCTAATCTGTTATTCCTTCCTCCTAGTAGACCTCAGCTGATAAAAATATCCATAGACACAGTGAAGTCAGTGGCACGCCTGGCTTTCTCAGACAAAACTCCATGTGATCACATATAGGCAGCCTCAGTGAGGCTGATGCCGTGCAGCAAGCAGTAGGTAATGAGTCTTTGTGCAGAGTGAAGCTCTTGTCGCTGAACAATAAAGCATATGGTACCAGCAATAAAACACAGGGCTGGGAAATTTAAGAAGATTCCGCTGAACCAGGAAGAACTGTGTCTTCGGTGATGCTGACACATGTTATAAAATGATAACCAACTTATTTTGGATTCTAATGAATAAAGAGTGCAAGGACTAAAACTACAGCTATTTGAACAGGTTGGTGATTTTATAAATTACTCCAACACTTCCATGTGTTTGGTTGGATTTAAATTAGAATGGGCTGGTATGTGTTTTGCCTTAAACAAAAACTTTGCAAGATATTTGTAGTGGGTAATATGAAGGATGCACTTGAATTGACCCAACGTGATTAAATTGTTGATGTAGTCAGATGTGACAGAGAAATATTGATATCACTACATTAAACTGAAAAGTTATTTATTCTATTTAAAAATTTATGAGTAAGAAAAAAATTCATCCAATAATTTCTAATCTTCTATATGCAGGAATAGTAGAAAAGAGAATATTGCTAAAAAAACAGATCAAATAAAAAGCTTCAAATTTATTTTTCCAGTATTAAAAAATTCTATGTTGCAATAGTTTACATGTCTTATAAATTGGATGATATGTCATTCAGAATTTGTTGATGTGTTTCAGTACACTGCAAAAGGAAGATTTGGATTATTTAATTATTCAAATAAAAAAATCTAAAAACAAGGAAATTTTGAAATATTAATAATGTTATTAGGACAATGTATTTTAAACTTTATAATATACATCTATATGGATATGTTGTGTGCTTTTTATTTTTCATGTTACATTTCTTTTGGCAAATGGAAAAGATTATTGCATAAAACATTTTACTTTATAGATATTATTCATTCACATATGGAGAAAAACAAATTAGCTTAATTTTTAAAAGAGGAATAGATTAATCATTTGATGATGCATATTTCCACTGGTTTACCATTTAGAAAAGAATGTGAGCCTTTATGAATATTTATAAAAATATATAAACACACATGACCTTCTTTATTTAGAAAATAACCACTACTTTTGCTTATGAGCAATAGAGAAGTTTATGTTTCAAACAGATAGATTGCTGTGTGTAGGAAGACAAGGGAAGAAATAACTCTAGCAAATAATAGCACAACACTAAACATTTTTGCCAAAGACAGACAAGCATTACTGCTATATGAATCTTTAGTTTTAAATACATAGTTTAACTTTGCTCTACATTTTTACTGCTGTATTGTTTTAAAGGCATCTTGGGACCTAAATTCTTTACAATTAATTTTTGGACACCATTCAGGATGATAGTCTCCAAGGCACTTACGCACATTTAACATTTTACAGAATTACTATAGTGACCTCATGTATTTGTATAGTGGCTAATATAAATTTTATGCCTGTAAGATGCTGTTCAAACCACAGCAACAAAAAGAAATACCCCATGTGCCAGATTATACGTGCAATATGTGTTTGAATTTCTTTAAAAAGCTATGTTTCAAAAACAAGAGAAGTTAATGAAAATTTAAAATTGGCCTTCCACACGTATTTAAATGAAGTATTTGACTATTTGGGTTTCCTTGGTTACCATAGTCGCTGCTGACAGCTTCTTTTGGTAGGGAGGGGGTAAGCAGCGAGAACAGGACTCTAAAACAAAGCGTTAAAATCATTTACCCATTAACAGACATGGGGGAATGTGATGCTGACAGCCCAGTAAAACCCGTGCCCGCTCCCCATCGCTTATTCCTGCTCTCCCGTGATTCAGGTACCCTGGCAGAACTGCAGTTCCACAATTCCTTACCCAGCATTCGTTTCAGCTGCTGGAGGACTGCCTGAGCCTTATGCAAATGAACCAGCTCAGAGGCTTTGACTGCAGAAGCGAGAGGAGGGGGGCAGAAGGGAGTTCAAAGGTCACAGGGCTGGTGGAAAGCTGGATCAGTTGCCTGAAAAAAATGCACTGGGCTCCTCTGCAGCAGTGTTTTGCAGCAGTTAAATGAACTGTGCGTTATTTCTGAGAGTGAAGATTTTACAGCGTGTGTGTCGTACTCGTTTAAAGTGCACGCAGGTATGGTGACATTTCATGATGCGCCTGATTTTATTTCTATTAAAGACACTGATGAGAACTGGCTATTTTAACTCATTGTGGCAATTGGCAGGGTGTTCCTGGTTTTCAGGCTTCCCTTAACTAGTTTATTTTTCAATTTTCTTTTTCGTGCTTTCTCTGTTTGACACATGGATGTTTTGTTCCAATGGAATAATTTCATGTGAGAAAAAATTGGGTTTGGGCTTCTAAATAATTCCGTTTTGGGGGATAAGTCTTTATTGCAGAGAGATATCTCAGTTTAAACATCTAGAAAAATATCAAGACTTACAACTTTTAGAGGATTTTCACATTTTTAAAGAAATGTATTTTAAATAAGATCTGAGTTCCTATCCTAAGATTCTTGTGAGGTATCTGGAATTAAATAATGGAGTTCTTTTGTTCATAGCCCACACAACATCATAAGGACAGTTTTAATAAGTTATGTTTTCACTTCAAAAGGGGGTTTTGGTTTTGAGAGTTTTCTTTCTTTATTTTATTGCTAAACATCTTGTCAGAGAAATAATTTCTTATTTTGGGTCTAGATCCTTTAAATCCTTCTTTGATATTTCTAAGTGTTATTAATTTTCTTTGGGACTTTTTAGACAATGCTATTTGAACTCAACATGTTCAACTTCCTATGACTTTTCCTTTCGTTAAGTCTGGATTGTAAAGGGATCCTCGTAAATGTCACAGGCAGGACGAAAGTCTTCTTTTCTCCATGCACTAAATATCACACTTCTGTAAAATGTGTGATTACATCATAGTAAAGTCTGTCCTGCACCAAACAAATGTGTACTCACTTTTATTGTTCATGTAGCTTTTTTATTTCCAAACCATATTTTCAAATAAGCTTAATTACAACAACACGATCAAACTGTTTATCCATAGCATTAAAAAATTTAAATATATCAATTCAGCAGTTATAATGTTGATGAAAAAATGTCATTTTCATTTGCATCAACTGTGTATCTGTCTGTATTACAGGTTGTATGTGTACGAAAATATGTTGGAAAAGATGAGGCAAAAATAGCATTTTGTCATGAAATTACCTCTTTATGCTTTTATATTTGTATAAGATATGTAGAAATAAATTTTATGAAGCTTACAGTGAGGAGGTAGTACATATTTAGATAAACTTCATTACCTTTTTGCACTGAAAAGAGGGAGTTAATATATAATGATTAAGATGTTGTAGTTTGGCAATAATATCTTTTATTTTATAATGGAGGGGGGCTCGAGGGGAGCCCAAAACAGGAGGATGGGCATTTAAAACAGTGAAGGACAATTATTTCAAATATTTATGAAATTTACTTTGTAGTGGTTATTCAGGGCCAGATTCTCACCCTTTATCACTCTATGGGGACATTATGACATTTATCCAGGATCCTGAGGTTAATTTAGGAAAATGAATTCATGTTTTGCATGAGCTTTTTAAAAACACAAAAACTGACTTTTTCTTCTAAACTCTTTCTCTTTTGAAACTTTCAATAATGACTTTAGCTAAAGGGTGTGTATATTAAATAAATTGTTTCCTTTTTTATGTCGATTGAAATATACTGTCCCTTAGTCCAAATAATATTTGTAGACTTTTTCCTTTCTATATATACACACACATATATGTGTATATATAACAATATATGTACATTATATTTTGTATACACAACATATATTATTGCTTTCATATATATATCTTATAGTTTAAGCAGCCAAATAAAATATTCTTTACTGGTAAGTCACATTTAATCCAACAATTTTTAATAAAAAATTTTTATTTTACCTTTAACTCAGGTAGTGCCTATAATATGTGTCTCCTACTAACCTCTGCGTGTGTTCTAGGCAGAGAGGGAGAAAAGAACCAAGTTTAACATTCATTTAGGCAGTCCAGTATTTTTAACTTTGTAAGTGCAACTGCTACCAGTAAGCACATTCTGAATATGGAAATAAAAACAGTGCAGGCAAAGAAGGAGAGACCATGAAGATTCTTGGAGAAAACGTGATAATAGGCAAATGTGAAATAAAGAGAATTGTTGTGCTTCCGTGAGCCGCAAGAGAGCTATATATGTCCTGTAGCTAATTTATGGCTTTGAATATCCTGGATAATTTATGTCTCTATGCAGATTCACTCAAAACTATGAAGTCTTTTTTGCATTAGCTTGGGCCATATTACTTCCACACAAATCTCAGCAGCATGTACACAGTAAGTTTATGGTCTGGATTTCTAAATGTATATAGAAAAATGTATTTGTGTAAATGCAATTCAAATCAAATTTGAGAAGTAAAAGAATTAATAGAGTACTCTAAAAACAAATCCTTGGGGATATGCATTTAGTGTACTCAAAGAGATAGTGTTATATCAGACATTTTTCGAAAATGAATTTCCTGCTCTCTGATTACCAGTCTGTCTTTGTCATCACTTGAAACTAGAGACCATATTGTAGGCTTGGAAAAGATTTTAGGGCAAACATGTTGTACTTAGTCTAGCAGCATGGAACATAGTCTAAAATCTACAAATAACTGTTGTCATCTCAAAATCACGTGTGTAGGTTTTAAGTTTTATTATTGCTATATTTGTCCTTCTCCTGAACTTCTGGTGCCTATGAAATAGAAAGAAGAATTAAATTACTTGTGACGTATAGAAGGAGATGCTCAAAATAATTGAGTATTCAAAACAATCATATTTCTTTATTTTAATATGACATTTTAAAAGAAACAATCGATTGCCTTTTTTATTCCATATTCCAGAATTTAAATAAAATTAAATCAATTTTATTGAAAAGTATAAGTATAATAAAATTGTAAAATGATTTTAAAGATCTTATTAGACCTATAGTAATGCTATAGTAGTACTTTGTGTAGTAGAGTTGAAAATAATCTGTCCAGTATAAACTGATTTTCCAAATAGCTAAAGTTTATAATTATAAAGGCCAGTTTTTAAAAATGTTAATAGCTTTCATGAAGGCAAAATATAATACACATCATTCTGCCTTGTTGAGCAAAGTGGAAATAAGTATAGGCTTTTCTTCATGGCTTAAGAATGATAATTCCCACCATTATATTCACTTATTGCAAAAGACAAAACTGTTCCCAACTGTTCTCCAACACCAAATAGCCTCTTACTATTATATG
Source organism: Daubentonia madagascariensis (assembly GCA_023783475.1). Lineage (NCBI taxonomy): Eukaryota > Metazoa > Chordata > Mammalia > Primates > Daubentoniidae > Daubentonia > Daubentonia madagascariensis. The sequence continues at coordinate 41,311,007 of JAKFHU010002088.1, read as the reverse complement.
ATTTTTATATGTAATTTTATATGCTTTTTATAATTTTACTATCTTATTTTTCATGTTAAAATATATTATTTTTAACATAGTTAATAATTGTTCTTTGGGAGCAATCCAAAAAATCAATTTTGTGAACCTGGCTTTACATTAAATTCTAACTCATTTAGAGTTTGCTGGGCAAGGGAGAGAGATAAACATTCTTCCATACTTCTCTCCTATGTACAGAACTTCTGACACACACATATATAGCACAGGAACATAGAAACTAAATGAAATTTATTTTTAGTTTTTCTTATGCTCATAATATTAAATCATATGAATTCCAAATAAATGAAAAATCATTCTTGTCGCTATAATGAGAATTTATCATATTAAAGTATCAACAGTAATCTGAAATTACTTAATGTCTAATTGGGAAATGAGGAATCTCATATACCAAAGAACACACAGAGACCAATTTTTTGGTGGTATTGGGCTAATCTTTGGTGCCACGTACCTCTTCTTGCCAATTTCAGGAGTTGTGGTCCATCTCATTTTCAAGCCTGGCATCAAATTCACCACCTCCCACTACCATACTAGATGAGAAGGATTGTTGTTTGGGCAATCCTTTATCTCCATGCAAGCTTATGAATCTATATATTCATTTAGAAATGCATTTAGCTGTGTGTATGCATGCTCATGCCATGAGACAACTGAGCAATCAACCCCCATTTCTTTGAAAACTCACTAATACAATGTATGTGTTAAGATACACAACCACTTTAGTAGGTGTTCTTCCACACTTTGAAGAACTTTGAATGTCTGAAGGAGTATTGGTGCCATGAACATAGTGTTGAAAGAGTATGTAAGAATGAGAACTAGTCCAAAATATTTGGGGAATAGCTTCATATTCTGGTCCTCTTTTACACATTAGCATTTTAAAAGGCCTGAGTACTCCTACTTTAACAAACCTGAGTAACTTTGTTTAATACAATAAAACTTTATAACTTTAGGTCAGTTTATGAACAACTAAAAAGCCAGAAAAATACTGTATTTTGTTTTCTTGATAGGTAAATTCTTTTATTATGTAGTTTATTGTGTGTGACTTCAAGCTGTATCATGAAATATAAGGAGGCTGAATTGGGGAGTGGTTAAGAGCTTAGCTTCAAGTCCCAAACCTGGGTCACCTCCACGATGTGCTCTGCCACTTACAAACCATGTGGCTTTAACATGGTACTTGAAATCTGTAAGCCTTGCCTTCTTCATCTGCAAAGTGGTAAGCTAGTCTCTATAGCAAGGGTTTTTTATGAAAATGGAATGGCATTTTGTGAAAATGACATAAGAGCATCCTAAATGATAGCTAATATTAATATTTTTCAACCCAAAGTAGTTGATTCCCTGGTATTGATAAGGCAAATTCAGCTTAAGCCTATAGATATAGAGAATCCTGATGGAACATCTTAGGTTTCAATGGATGAAGAAGAGATTTGTTTTCCAAAAATAGGAAACTACCAGGATTTTATTGGAGGTTATACCTAGGTAATACTGAGCAGCTAATGCCTAGAGTTTGAATGGGGCAAGTAGAGAAGGCAGTCAGCATGCTCATCAAGATTCAAACTATATGTGGCTTTATAGAGATGTATCTTAAATCTTTCCAACTGGAAGTACAATCTCCACAAAGTCCTAGCTTTGATGTGGCAATATGTACTTTTCTGACCTCTCTTATTTTATATCCTTTATTGTTTTTCAAATTTCCATCTTTGTGCTTTTGCTGTACTATTTTTCCATTTTGACTTTGTACAATTAAGGCAGTAGTTGTTCATCTCTGATGAATTTCTATCCAGAATTTCTATCTCATCTACAGACTATGAGTTTTTCAATTATAGGGGGAGGTTGGTTCATATTAGATGTCCAAGAATTGTTTGCTGAGCCAATGCTGTCATGGGGCATAAAGAGACTAATTTTATCTAATGACATAGAAGTGATAATTTGTTTAAATCATGAAATGATCCCTATGTCACAAATTAATTGCATTTTAAATGTCCTGTATATCATAATGATGTTTAGAAATATTGCATTAATTGATTTAGTCACAAGGTTTTTCAAAAGAAATTTAGAAGATATATCTATATTTTTTACTTCAAAGTTCTTTTAATAGCAGCATACCTAGAAGTACTTTTTGATAAATATACATTGGTAGCAAGTTTTGGATAAACTGGAGGAATATCATGATTCTTTGATTTTGTGAAATTTCTTTGGATGGTAAACCTTTAAACATTGTATTTCCAACTTTTAAAAGATTGTATGACTTTGCTGTGACTTATTTACATTGTGAACAAGTCTTACTTTGTGACAGTAGGGCATTCACTAAGACTTGAAAATCCACGTAGTTAATTTTACACTATGTATTATTTTTACTAATTACTTCTTAATGCAATGTCAGCTGCAGGTTGAATAACTGTTGTTCTCTGCCTTAAATAGTAAAAATCTATATTGTACCTAAGGTGGCGTTTCATTTTAAAGAATGTCCAAAGTAGTTTTTTCTACTTGTTCTAATTTTTTAAATCTCCTTTATTTTCTGTGCAGTATTTTTGGCAGAATCCCAGTGGTTGGATGGGTATGGTTCTAAAGCTTGGCCGTATTTTATTCTGATGTCTATTTTACATTACTTTATGAGGGAAGTGTTTTTTAAAGTTCCTTTTCCTTCACACTATTCAGTTGATTCCTCTGAAAGAAAAGGATATCATGTCCATTAAATTTCCTTTGATTTACATTGGATAGTCTATTTTGTTATTCAATCAGAAACTTTCTAAAAGACTGAAGGAAGACTTCTTAAGTGCTAAGCTGAAAAATAAAATCTTATCTTCCAGTGCTGCAATAATAATAATTCTAAATTTTTCCACATCTATGTGGTTGTTTTTTCTTTAATGTGCTAATTCTTGTCAATCGTCCAAGGAATTAGGCTAAGTTACTGTTTTTAGTCTTAATAGCAAGCATGTAAAATAAAATTTTCATTGACTTTACATGGTACTTTTGTTGTTAGAGTGGGAAAAATAGGCTTACAACAGGCACTTGATCAATTTTCAACCATTTTAAAAGTTTTATAATGTTCTTGATGGTTTTCTCTATTTTGCTAATTAAAAGAGCTTGTTAAAAGTTAACTTTTGGGAAGGACTTTTGACTTCCAGACTAGTATGTACTCCATTATACCACTTTGCTAAATACCAAATGATGATCAATGTTTAGGGTCAAGAGGCATTAAAACCCAAGTTCTGGCTTTCTTCTATGAATACGAATCCCAATGGCACACAAGTATAGGCAACATGGAAATCTACCTGGGGATCCCTCAGCCAGACAGTCACAGAGAACCTCTTTACCATTAATAAGTGGAGTAGCTGTCCATTCCTTTATCAGCAGAACATAAGTCAATTTAGCTGTCACGGTTTGTACACAGTGAAGGAAGAAGGTATGAACAATTAGAGACACCAGCCTTTGCATAGAGGTCATGGATTTTGTCATTTACTCCAGGTAGTGGGGACTACTTTGCATCAGAGCCTATTTTTACTAGTTATGCCCTGCCCTCTTTTTTGGTAGAAGTGAAAACTGAGACCCAGAAAATAATCTTCTTACTGAAAATTATGCCACTTGTTAGTAGCTGATCCAGCATTAGGACTCCAAATTGATGACCATTCATGACCAGGCTCTGGAATACATATTCAGTCCACAAAGAACTTTTTAGTCAAGTGTGAGAAAACATCAGGTAAACCAAGGATTATAATACCGTGTAATAAGTACTGATAAATGGATGGACCATGACATGCTGTGAATGCAAAGAGATCACTGAACCCTAGTGTGGTGCGGGTCAGGGAATATTTCTCAGTGAAGGACTGAGTTAGCCACAAACCTTCAGCAAGTGATCTAGACATCTGAAGCCACAGTTTCTTTTGTTAAAACTACCTTGTAGGATTTAGGGGAAGGTTACAGAGAATGGTTGCAAAGTATCTGGCCCATAATAGCTGCTCACTAAATGCTAACTTCAATTATTATAAATGGAATGAGGCTGTCTAACCACCTTTTAGGAATGACAGATACTGCCTGGGAAAGTGTACCTCAACTTAGAACCATTCCTGTCAAGTATTTATCAAGCCACAAAGTTACAGATGTGGCCAATTTGGGGTAGTTGTTTAAGAGTAGTATGTGGCAGCCAAGAAAGCAGTGAAGAAATCCATAAGGAATGTCCCCAGGAGATGTGATAGGTCCTTTGGCACACATGCCAGAAGAAACTGAGGGGCTGGAAAGAGCCCTTTCTAGTAAGTGGGTAACCCTGGTGGTAAAGGGAATGGAGGGGATAGATTCTCAAACTTATTTTGTAATTTGAACCAGTGTGTTCACATTGAATCATTTCTCCAAGTTCTGGACATCCACCAAAGCTGGGGAAATGGCATAATCACCAGAACAGAGGTTCTTACCCAGGGAGTCCATGAATACATGGGCTGTTCTGCTATGTGCATGTTTTTTCTGGGGAAAGCGTTCATTTCTTTCATGAAATCTTCAAACTGCAAATCATCAAACTGCAAAAATGTTATGATCCACTGCACATAAAGTAACTCAGACCTTACCTCAAGGTCACAGGCAACTTTGGCATAAGGAATTCATACATAATTGGGGAACACCACAATCATTATTTCTCCAACAAAAATATTTATTAGCCAGGAGTGCTCTCAGGGTTCTTGGCTTAAACAGACACCTGGACAAGAGAAGAACATTTGGCCGACTTGTACTTCTCACATTGGCAAGCCACCAGCAGCATTTTTCACATCGGTGGTGCCCAGTGGAAACACCTTGTGGGATTTTACCTTGTAAAATCATTGCCAAATCCCTCTCCTCTTGGCGGCAGATATGCTAATTTCCTGCCAAATGGGTTTAGGCAGAAATGGCCTTAGTACTGTGGAAGAAGAAGATATCCTTTTCTTTTTTTTTTTTTAGAGAAATGCATAAGCATTCTCAAGGTATGGAGTGATAAATGTTCAAGGCATTCTTATACTTATGTAGTGGTAATTGAGTGATCTAAGAGTGATGGCTTACCATCTAATAAAAATTACTTTAAATATTGCTTTTGAAGGAGCATTGCCCCCACATGAATGTACACTTTGTTTAATAAAAATATTTTAAATATTATGCATTGTAGTTACCATCTGTGAGTTGCTGGAAAGACTCCAATGGGAGGGAGCATAGTGTAGATGTACAGAGTTCTAATCTCAGCTTTCTAAGAAACTGACAAAATTTTGTAGCAATCTTCAATCTCTGAAATTTGGTTTCTTTAACTGCGAGATGAGGGTAACATTGCCAAGATTGTTGTAAAGGTTTGATAAGGTAAAGATTGTAAATAACTGGCACACAGTAGATATCAATATATTTAAATCCTCTACATTTTTCCTTATCCCTTTATGTAATATAATAGTCTTCAGCCTTGTACTTCTCCTGGTCTACAGGTTTTATACTAGTAAAAGAAACACACAAAAAATATTACAAATGACGTTAAAGTAAACAAAGTATGAACATTAGGAACAAATAATAGAACAAATAAAACAAACACAAGTGTATGCAACTTCTCTGCTGTGTTTGAATGACCATTTATTCCACATTTTAGAAGCACCCTTAGGGAAAGGAGCTGAGGCCAGGATCACCATGGCTTAAACAAAGAGCCAGGTAGTAGCAAAGAGAGGGCCTTCTAAATGACACTTGGAATTTATTTCCAATAGAGAAATATGCTGCCACATAATAGTCAGCATTACAGAGATGGTCTTTAACTTGTCCAAGCCCCAGCTTTGCGGGCTACTATGCAAAGAATATGAGAGTGCAATGAATAAGAAGCAGAAAGAAAAGAAGGAAATGAATTTATTTAAAGTTCAAACAGCAACAAAAAAACTAATAGAACTGGGTCAAAGACCTTGGAAAAAAATTAAGAATTTTTCAGATTAATTAAGATTGTTCAAAGAAGTCATTTCTTTTAGACGAACAACTGCCTAAAATAATGATTATTTTATTTAGCAGAGAATTTAGACTACAGCCAGTGTTTGATTAACAAAATAGTGTAAGGGCAGAACATCACAGATTACTCAAAATCAGGGTTTGAAAAAATTGGAGAGGAAAAGGATTTAATATAAATTAACTTAGTTAAAAATTTATCCAGATACTTAGGAATATTGGTTAACTAAAGATATTTTAGGATAAAAATAACATAGCATGATTTTTTTAAACCGAGTTCTCTTTTCTTAAATATTGAAATAAAACCTACACACCATCAATTGAACTACTGTCCTCTTCATCCTCTTTCTGGCCCAGTAGACAATCTGGTTGATGATTTGACATTGTGAATAATCTTATTTTTGCCAGCTAAGCTTTTCCCACCTGCTGTCACAAACGAGCCACTCACCAGCATTTTTATCAACTTGTTTACAATATCTCTCACCTCATCATTTGAATTTGGTGAAGCAACCAGAAGAAAGATCAAAATTATTTTTCATTCTGAGTAAAGCTAAAGAAGAAAAGATTCTTCTCCTATGCAACTCAGTACAGACACTGGTGTTTCCTGGACCCTGAGCCCATTGCTGATTGAAGCAAGTACACTTACCTTATCAAGTTCATTGGAATAGAACTTTATCACAATTTCTTAGCATTTTGTGCTTACTGGAAGAATTTATTGGAAAAACACAAAATAGATTATTTTGTTCTTTGACAAATCATGAAAAAATCCCCCCTCCCATGTCACATTGTAATATGGAGTTGTTTTACATGCCCCTAGATCTATGCCAAATCTCAATGGTGGAAGAATCTCTAATGACCATTGCAATTAAAGGTTGCTCTCACTTTGCTTAATTACAAAATTAGCAATGCAAAAGATAAATCCAATCTCCCAGGTGTAAGTGAAAGGAAGGGCTCCAGATGCCTCTTTTTGTTCCTGATAGAATACCCCCTAAGGCTCAGGAGCTAAACAACACCTTGGAATAAGGACCTACCAATTCAAATGAACCCAGCACTCACAGATCACCTCCCTTTCATTCCTCAGGCCAAGGAGGAGACATCTCACTAAAGGGACCACCCCATTACCATATGAGGAAATTCTTGCCATGCCAGAGTTACTTCCTTTCAATTTCATTTCTTTCTGCATCAGTAATAAGTAGGCCTGTACTTAACCTATTAGCCACTACCTACCCCCTCACTTTTTCCAATTGTTTGGTATATTCATGATTCACCCTAATGATCTTGCATGTTTTATTTACAGGGTTTCAAGAACATGAATATTCCACTCTAGGTGGTTTTTCTTGTGTAGATGTTTTTGTTGATTGCACAGTCATTTTACTTTCTCATCAAGAGCACCACGAGTTAGTGTTGTCGGAGAAAATGTAGAATGCTCAGTTGAGTTTGAATTTCAGATAACCAAATAATAATTTTAGTATGAATGTCCCAAATGTCATTCATTTTTTTTTAATCTGAAATTCAAATTTAACTGAATGTCCTATATTTTTATTTGCTAAATCTGGCAACCCCAAAGTGGTTCTTCTGCAAATCAGATAACCTGTTCCTCAGAATTGGGGTATTGACAATCTTCTTAAGGCATATTTTCTACGGTCATTTTCTTATAATAGATAACAAAATATTAAGAAATAGGGACAGAAAGTAAGAACAAAAGAGGATTAACCACTAGATAAATATAAGTGGGATAGTAAGAACTCAATGAGTTACCTATGAAGGCTGTGGAATTTTTAGATCATCAAAAGAGAGTGAAATGAACAAGAGTCCATCCAACATAAGCTTAGCTTAGCTTCAGCCATTCTTCCAAACACATTAAAATGTATGTTTTTATCCATCTTACTGATTGGGCATTTTAAGCCAAACTCTTCCCCTTATCATCACCTGACATCTTCCTGCTTATCTTCCTGAGCTCACCATTCTCTTTGCCTTCCCAATAGGCCAGAAACATATTAAATGAAATAATTGTACTTATAACCGTAGAAGATCTAGTGTTGTTTCATCATCAATATGTTTTTGAGGAGAGAGATGGAAACATTTATGCTTTTCTACCACTTGTTCACAAATGTGCTCAGAAGCTTCTGAGCAATGGTTACAGCTAGTGCAAATACGAAATAAATAGTATACGTTAATCAAGAATAACGAATTTCCAAGATCACATGTTTATTAATGTTTCAAAATAAAGTAATTCTCAATTAAATTTTGCAATAGACAAAGGGATGTTGGTGCAGGGAAAGGGGAATCCCAAACTGAGAACCTTGCCAAGAGGTAAATACACGGACTATATTGGTAAATGAAAAAAAATGCAGTAAATCAGTGTTATACTAAGACAAGATATTGGCTTTGAAAGACTCTGAATGACAGTCTCTGGAGTGGTATCTAATCGGGTGGCTCTCTGTTCATGACACTTCCCTCTCTGCCTAATAGCCATACAGGTGAATGATCAAGGGGCAGACACCTGACCCAAGATAGTTCAAAAAGTTGCTCAGCCCTTGGAACATTACCCTTGAACTGTGAGACAGAGAGGGAAGTTGCTGGAGCTTAAACCTGGTAACAGCAGAGCTCTAGAGAAAAGATCAAGGAATTTCTACAACCCTAATCCCAGAAGCTGTCCTGGTTCCTATGTTTCCTGAGTTTTTGTTTTTAGCTCTATCTTAGATTACATGTACTAGTCCAGTATTTTTCCAATAGAAATCTTTTGCTCAAGTTAGTCCAGAATTGATTTTTATATTGCTTATGAGCAAAATATTGTATGACATTTTAAGGTCAATTTCATCTCTCATTTTGATCCTCTTTCAATCAAAATATTTTGTTAGTCAAGGGAGACAGAGCAGTAAATGAGATGAACATAATTTCTGCCTTCATGGAGCTTTCAGTCTAACACAGAAAACAGACATGACAAAGTAATTAAAGTATGGAAATTAAAGGATTTTATTCATTCATTGAACAAATATTTATTGAGCACCGATTATAAACAAGGCATTTTTCTAGGTCCTTGAAACATCAGTAAAGAAAACAAAGATTCCCTACCTTTGTATCTTTTATCGGGGATGAAAACAATAAGTAATAAGCATAGAAATACGTAAATAAATATTATAAATTTTTAAGGTGGTAAATGCTATTGCAAAAAATGATTAAGTAGATCAGAAGGAATGGTATGTCAAATGGCCCAGAGGCCAGAGAGAAATGACAAGTTGAAGAAACTGAAAGATTTTAGATCTGAAATATCAATGACAAGGCCAGTAGCTCAAAGTGAGGATGAAGACTTTAGCCAAGCTAGATTGCTAAGAAGTTTATAAGCCATTTTGAGGATTATGAACTTTATCCTAAGGCAATCTGAAGTCACTTATGAGTTTTAAGATAGACTGACATAATCAAATTTGAATTTTAAATTTATCATTCTGGCTGGGAGAGGTGGCTCACACCTATAATCCGAGCACTTTGGGAGGCCGAGATGGGAGGATTGCTTGAGGCCAGGAGTTCGACACCAGCGTAGGCAACATAGTGAGACCCTGTCTCTACAGAAAAAATTAGCCGGGTGTGGTGGTGTATGTCTGTAGTCCCAGCTGCTAGGGAGGGTGAGGCAGGAGGATCGCTTTAGCCTAGGTGTTTGAGGTTGCAGTGGGCTATGATGCACTCTAGCCTGGGCAGCAGAGTGAGACCCTGTCTCAAAAAAAAAGAAAAAAAAAATTTATAATTGTGCCTGCAACCTAGAAAACACACTGAAAACTAGCAGCAGTGAATGGAAGAGAATAATAAGGAAGCTCTTGTCCTAGTCTAAGTGGTACCCTTGACTAGCATGTGTTTCATGAATTAGACAATGGTACCTGTGATAAAATGGCTTTTATCTGGGCTTAGATATTCAGCTCCTTATATTTAGAATAAATTAATGTCTCTCCATCTTTATCATCTGTTCTTTGAGTTTGATGCTATATAAAGCCAATTTGAAATGTTTACCACTTTTTCAATTGTTTCATACTACCAAGTTTAATTGTGCCTCATCTTTAGGAACAAAAATATAGCATATGGATATTTAAGCAGCTATGGCAGCTATAGGATAGGTATTCATTCTCCTTACTTGGATCTGTATCTGCCCAGCCATATATTGCCATCCTCAAATTCTGAGTTGACCAACACAAGGTTCAAGTAAACCAGGTATACATTACTTTATTAAAAGGATCTTCTCCTTAAATCCTTGTATTCTTTTCTTTCCTAGTAAGATGATGTAGATGATGTAGGAGAAAACCACATATCTCTTTAAGGTTCCACTATTGAGTCAAGATTACAGGTTACATATTGGTAAACAATGGGCCATTTGGCCTTCCTGTTTTGTTATGACATTTTGTTATGCTCACATAGTATTTTTAAAAGACAGTGAAACTAGACAGATTTTATTCTGTGTTGCTGCATGAGCAATTTAGCACTTAACCAGTTTCACAGGTATAGGTACAGGTTAAGGTTATAACCCCCTATAATTAGTTTAATTTCTTCCTTAGATACTGACTGCACCCTAAGCAAACAGTTCCTCACTTCCTTGGACCTGGTTCTAGCTCAGACTCTTTCAGTTATAAAGATCTAGACAGAAATTACATCCAGCCTTCAACTCTATTACTTCAGGTCTTGACAGTCCCAAATGTAATAACAAAAGGAAAAAAGAGGCTTTTTATTTCTTTTATCATCTCTCTAAAAATTTCCCCTCTCATTCTTGAGGAAGTGAGAAAGGAAGAGAAGAATACCAAGTACCACCTTTTGTAATGTTGGGACATGGTTCCCTGTAGCCCAATGAGGTGTCCTTGATTCTTGAGGAATCTGTCTTTCCCAAGGAATCTGGGGGGGGGAGGAGAATTAAGTGGACCTCAAGAACATGGTTTTTAATTGTTCCCATTGCAGTATCTTATTATAAAAATGTGCTTTTTAAACATAGGTTTCCATCTTGTATTACTTTGTGTCTTGGAGTCTCTCCCTCATGAATTACTTTGCATCTTGTTTGAAGTGAACCATTTTAAAATTTATATCCTGTCCTACTTTTATTTCAAGACTTCACTTAAAATATCTTTTTTTCTCTTCGCCCTACTCAGATATGCATGAACATTTTATGCATTTCACACTCTTTAAGATGGAGAAAATAATATGCTAATCTGAATAGTGGTAAAATCAAAATCAGAATAGAGATTATATTTTCAAAAGAGTGGACGATGATGTATCTTCCTATTGCTATCAGTTATCTCCATTGTTAGTATAACAATCATGCAGAAGACATGGATTAATAAAATGAAGGAAGTAGAACAGGAATTTGGGAGTATTCTCAATTTAATGGAGCCCAGCATAGTGAATGTTTTCTCCTTGAGGGCAGGTAACTTATTCTAACTCCCTTTTGTATCAGCACATGCATAATTCTCAACACATGCTTAAATGAATGGAATAAATTGAAATTATAATAAATATTTATGAGACATCTAATACTGTACTTAATTTTGCTAGGAATCATGCCAGGGATAGCCAAAGAAGAGATTTTGACTAGGAATTGAGAGGTGGATTAGGTGACTGTCTAGGACTGGTGTGTGGACATACCCAAGAAAAGTCAAAGTTCAGGGAGGGAGATGCTGGTGAGCACACTGAAAATAGACAAGTAGTTCTTAAATTTGGGTGTGCATCAAAATCACCTGATTTGGGGGCTTTATAAAGTACAGAGTGCTGGCCCCTGCTTCCTGGGAATTTCTGATTCAGCAGATCTGAGATGGAAGCTGAGAATTTGCGTTTCTAACCATCTCACTCCCAGGGGATACTGCTGATGATGATTTAGGTAGCACATTTTGAAAACTACTGAATTAGACTTTGGAGAGCTGGCCCCGTTCAGGGGATCTGAGCAGGCTGCTTGCTCTGTGGTCTGCACAGAGAAGGGGTAATTTCAGAGATTTCTCAGAGCAGTACCCAGATAACATAACTAAGTTGACCTCAGAATAATTTTAAGAGTCTTGATTCTTCCTGATCTACAGGACTGTCTATACTCTGGCAGGAAAAAAGAGAGAATGGCTTCAAGAACTCAGACAAGAGTTAAAATCAACAGACATAATTGAGGTGGAAGATAGAATTCATGGAATTGACTTAGTAATAAAGGTTGAACATTCTTAATCTAAAATCTAAGTCCAAAATGCTCAAAAATTCAAAATTTTTGAGTGCCTACATGATTCTACAAATGGAAAATTCCACATCTGACCTAATGTGACTGGTCACAGTCAAAACACGCTCAACACTTTGTTTCATGCACAAAATTATTAAAAATATTATATAAAATTGCTTTCAGGCTACATGTATAAGGTATATATAAAACATAAATTAATTTTGTGTTTAGACTTGGATCCCACCCCCAAAATATCTCATTATGTGGATGTAAATATTTCAAAATCCAAAAAAGTTCAAAATCCAAAACACCTGTGGTCCCAAGCATTTTGAATAATGGATACTCAACCTGTACTTTCAGCTAAGTTAACCTAATTTAGCAATGTAAGATCATGTACATATATATATACTAATTTATATATAGCTTATTCCCTAAAGTATCCTTATTCTGCAAAGAAAGTTTATGCCCCTTTGCTGACTATGCATTTGTCAAGGTAAAATGGGAAAGGCAGAGAAAGGGAAGCCCAGGGAGAGGTCAAAGCCCTTTCATCCAAGAGAAATGATTCAGAAGAAACCATATTCACTCCTCACCCCCAGCCCTCCCTACTCGATTAGTGCTGTCTCCCAGGTAAATAGCCTTAGGAAGTTTCAGAAAAAGTGGCAATGGCTTCAGCAACCAGGTAGCATGGAGACACATATCACCTTACTGCAACATTGAAATGCAAACTACCTAAAACTCAGAACCTATTTCATTTGCCCAGCTATTTAGGGTTCTTGAATTTTAAAACTTAGGTATAAAGTTTTTGCATACTTTTTTGTGTTCTTTCCAGATGAATTTTATATAATGTAATAATCATTTAGGACTTTGGGAGACACTGGCAGTTATTTTCTTTACAGAATTTTATGGACTCGTGGATTTTCTCAATTTGAACAAAAAGAATAATGGTGTTACATTAAGATGAACTATGTCTAAAAATATCAAAAAGTTTTGGTAACAAAATGGTCAAATACTCATATATAATTTAATCTGATTTTTGTTAATTTAAAAATTTTAAAAAATCTGCTTGGTGATCCTTTCAAGGGAAAGCTATAGCTCAGCTCGTGTATAAAAAGCCACATAAAAATGACTCTGGAGACCTTGACTACACGTTCAGCGGTCAAATATTTCAATGCTCCACTGCTCCTGTTCCTGTTACAGGTACATGTGACAGCACTGCAGCTATGAGTGGAATTTTAAAAAGGAAGTTTGAAGAAGTTGACGGCTCCTCGCCCTGCTCCTCTGTGCGGGAATCAGATGATGAAGTTTCCAGCAGTGAAAGTGCTGACAGCGGGGACAGTGTCAATCCGTCCACTTCTAATCATTTTACCCGTGAGTACTGAAATCAGACCTGAAGCCGATTGTCTGGTTCTACAGTGAAAATAATTGTGTCCTCTTGGTCTTTGTTTATACCTTTATTGCTAGTTTTAAAAAAAAATTTTCTAATTGATCAAACACAAAGAACAATTATCCAAAAATGAAATATTTTTGAGGCAACTCAGTGGGCTCCTTTATTTAGATTATTTTTGGCAGTGGATTATTCGATCATGTTAACCAACTGATGGAATGAAAAATGACATTTCATTATTATTATTTTTCCAAGGAAATGCCCAGTGCTCTGGGAAAAGATGAGGAAAGACAAAGGGTAAATCCAGGTTTAATAAAATGTATATTCTCATAACTGAAATGATGTTCTGAGGGAAAAAAAAAAAAAGACTGTATTTAGGAGTGGAAGGGCTAGGTAATGATGAGAAAGCACTTAGGCAGCCATGCATTAAGAAAATATGTGAAGGCAGCAAAACTCTCCTAATTGTGCAAGTGTTTATAGTCTAATGCTTCTCCCCTACTCATTCCTGTATTTTCTTTTCCCCAAGGATAATATTTAAAGTCCACCAAAAAAAATTAATGTGTGCTTTTTTTTAAATTCCTTTTTCTCCCTCCCTAAAACATCAGCCCTTCCTGGCAGGCAAGGTATTGTGAGGTTTGAAGGACTGATATGAAAAATCCTTAAGATAATACAATCTATATACTAAAGGACACTGACAAGTAATAGTTAAATAATCTTTGAATTTATGTTTCTTAAGATACTTATGTAATCTTAAGATTTTAATATGTCTCAATGTCATGATAGATACCTGGTCTTGGTTTTTGATTTTCCAGTTAGCTAATTTTAATAATATATGATGCTATAACATAGAATTCATTTTGAAAATGTGGCAACCCAAAAAACCAAATAATTCAAACATATTTTTAAGAGGTAATAAGGACCTCAATCACTGTTGAAAGTGAGAGAAACATGCTAAAATTAACAGCATTCCTTTAAGCAACACAATTAACTAGAAATTAATTAGAAAAGGAAACTACAATTTTTATAGTAGAAAAATTCATAAAATATTCAGGGACAAAGTCATTGTGTGATATAGGTGATCTACAAATATATATATTTCCCTATATCATGATAATATGAAATGAGCTTCTGCTTTTTATTCAAAAGAAGATATATATTTACTTTTTTGGTCTTAATACTAGTAACAATAATAACAACATCATCATCTCATAGGATTTTGCAAAGTTCAAACAGACTAAGTAAGATAATACACATGAGAGAACTTTGGAAAATGTCAAGTACTAGGCATATGTTATATTAAAACTATGATCATAGCTAACATTTATTGGATACCTGCTATGCTCCAGTAGCTTTATATACATCATCCTTACTCCTTACAGCAATCCTGAAAGTAAGTAGTACTAATTCCAACTTACAGAGGAAAAAACTGAGGCTCAGACAGGATAAGAATCTTGCCCAAGATCACACAGGATTTGAGCCTCCATATACACACATCCCATTTCATAGTCTCTACGTTTTCATTATCTTATTCTGGTCCTTAATTGTATTATATAATATTGGACATATCTTTAGAATGTTATTTCTTGTGGGTTATAAAAGAAGACTTTAATTAGTGAAGAGGCAGATTATGTTTCCAGATGTAAAGATAAAGTTATTAATGCTTTCAACATTCATTTATCTATATTAGAGTTTAATTTCAATAAATATCCAACTGAAATTTCTTAGAAGGTGATAGAATGATAATCTGTTTGGAGAAATGAGCCAATAAGAACAAAGGAATATTTTTAAAAAGAAATCATAAATGTTGAAAAGCCATTCCAGATATCAAATTATAGTAGAAAACAATACAACTGAAGTTTTTTCATAATGTGCTCTATCTAGGAAAGCAAGGTAAATCCAGCCTGTTATATCTAAATTTTATATGTATAGGAAAATGAGCATTATAGAGAAATAGGCAAGGGGAAGATTACTTAATAAATGGTTGTGGTATTAACAAATTTGAAAAAGAAGTAATGTATATTCACAACATATGCCAAAATACCAGATGGATTAAATAGATAAATATATTTTAAAAAATTAAATCATGGGGAAAGTTGCTTATTTGTCAGAATTTTAGTAGAATTATTATATCAGTTTTGATACAATAGGAAAAAAATTACATTGGACAATACTTAATATGTTTAATGATGTAAAAATATTAAACTTATCTTCCACATTTAAAAAAAGCCCAAAGAAAAACAAAAAACAATTTACATTGGAAAAAAAATTTGCAGTTAATATGGTATGGACTGGCTTACTTTCCAGATAGAGTATAAAAAACACATGTAAATTTTTGAGATAAACACTAAGACATACATGCCCAAAGGTAGTCCACGTAATAGGAAATATGATTAGCAAATATTTTAAAGCATTTAACAATAGTAATAAAAATGCAGATTAAAACAATACTAATGAGATTTCATTAGTATAAAATCACAGAGATTTCATCCCTGTGAAATTTTACTCCTCCCTCCAATAAAAAATACTAATACCTAAGTGCTGGTGAGGGTTGCAGTACAAATTGTAGGTATACATGTTGCTATTACTGGCGGTGAAATTTAGAAGCACTTTGGTAATATAAGGGCCATAAAAATATTCATAAGTCTATACTTCAGAGAATTTATCTGAAAGGAGAAACATCAAAATCAAGGGGAAAACTGTGTAAATGAAAATGTGGGTGGTTAGTGGTAGTTCAAAAAACCAGGGTGGGAGGAGGAGGAAGGAGAGGAAGATAAGGTGTATAAGAATGGAGAAATGATCCATTAAGTTATGGTAACTCATTCAATTAATTTATTTTCATAATATTATGAAGGCTTTATGGCAGCATGTACAATGCTTATAAAATAATGTTAAGAAAAGCAGAACACAAAATTTTATCTATACTGTCAGGCAAAGTCTATGCATGCACAAAATCAAAGAGTGGTAGGATGTCCTAAAACTTGGAAACAATTTGATTTGTTGCAGAATTAAAATGATGCATGAGTTTTTATTTCTGTTAACTTACATGAGTTCTTACAACAAATGTGTCAAATTTAAACATCTAAAAATGGTAACTGTGGTTTATATTGTGTTTATGTATGCAAAGCAGGAGACTGAAATGGCATGATGAGCTAAGTTGTACTTCAACCAACTAATGCAGACGTTTTAATAAGTTATGTCCAGTAGAGATTATTTTTCCCATCGAAGAAAATAGACTTACTTCATGGTGTGCAAGAAGCTATTAAAGTGTTTCAGCTCATCATTTAGTATCAGTGGTAGTGGCAATGGTTAGTTTACTAAAATGCTGATTTAACTTTGTATTAAACAGAATCTGACATAGATTTTTCATGATTTTTACAGATAATTAAGTAGGTGATTTAATAAAAATTTCCCTTTTCATTTAATTGTCTTCTTTGTTCACTATATTCACGTCAGGCAGAGAGAGATAAAGTGGGAGGAATAACAAAGAACCAAGACAAAAATTCTACCTAGAATATTTGCTGTATAAAAGATCTGAGCATTTTAACCCGTGGGAGAGGAGTAGTTAAAAGGGTTTGTTGTTTCTAGAAACGTATTTCAGATTATTTGCTGGTTTAAAAATTGATATACAAATTTTTAGAAAATGTCTTATTTAGTATTTCATCTAGATTAAGGCTTATCTGCAGTGGTTTTCTCAGATGTGAATCTATGGTTATAAACTTTCAGAAATGTTATTATTGATAAATCCTGTTTCTTTAATCTATCTTTCTAATTTCAAAAATAAAATAATTACCTGTTTTAGAGTTAAGGATTTTTGAAGGCTAACAAATGTGTGTAGCATTAAGAAATGATTTAGATTCACATTGAGATTCTTTCAAATATGGTTGCCCTTGTTTAAATCTTACTCATCATGGGCTTATCTTTCATATTTAAAAATCCCATGTACCTCGCATTTTATAAGCACTAACATATGGTGTAACATAACATTTTGTTGTCATTACAAATGTAGAAATTGATAAGATTGTTGGTACATGTCAGCAGCTGTGGTAGTAAAAAAATTCCATGCTATTCTAAGCTTTCTGTTAAAATTCTCAATTTGCAGCATACCACGTTATGATAAAAGCTTCAAAATATAAATAAATAAGGGCATTATGGCTTTTTCCTTGGACTTTTGAATTTTGCTAGGCAACTAGCATACTTACCAGTGATCAACAAGGTCATATCTTGTACTTCCCTTGAGATGAAGCAGCAGAGTCTGTATTCCTGTGGAACGCTTTGTTTCATCAAATCCCTATGGCTCTACAGCCAAACAGCCTGTACTTGAGCTCTGTCAAAAGAGAGCTACAGAGAAACTAGAGAGGGATGATTTTTTTCTGCCCTCTCAAGGTTCTTGGCACTTCACACAAGTAATGAGAAGCTGTGTGATGAAACATGGTCCCAAAAGGAACGCATTATTTTTCCTGAAACAGAGTGTTTCTACAAATAAAGGCACAGTATTTAGGAAGTGAAAATATCAAGAGGTAAAAGGATAGACATTCTAAATAGCACGTGAAAGCAGATAGTGGATGCCTTACATAGAGATAAGATTTTCTAATTTACAAAACACTTTCACATTCTGGAGTTCTTTTATAATCCAAAAATTGCTGTGTAATTAGTAACTGATTATTATGCCCATTTTATGAAAGTAGAGATTAACACTCAGAGATATATTAATAATTTACCCAAGAGCTTAGATTAGAATCTTTCCTTTCTTCCTTCCTTCCTTCCTTCCTCCTTTCTTCTTCCCTTTCTTTCCTCTCTCTCTCTCTCTTCTCTCTGAATACGCAAGGCATAAATATGCCATCATGCACACCCAAGTTGGAGTCTTTCTGCAATGTTATTTCCCTATAATTGACCCCACATCATAATGGGATAAAGAATCAATAGAAAAAGGAATTTGACATGAAACTTTACTAGAAGTATGACTGAAACATGTCTATTCTCTTACCAAGCAGTTAAACTGCATTAAAAGTTTAGATTCAATTTCAATAAATATAGTGTCTTAGGTTACAGCTCTGCGCTGGGACCCTTCAGACATGTCAAAGTGATTGTAAATACAACTTGGAGGTACAGTGACAAGTCATGTCTACCCAGCATTGTGGTATTAGTTTGAGAACTTACTGTAGCAATCTAGCCCCAACTCAATGATTTTTTTAAACAATGAAGGAGTGTTTAGGCCAAGCAGAACACAGGCATTTCAGAAGTCTTTGAGCAGGAGGTAAGACATCATGACCCTCAAAAGCTCCTTTCTACTCTGTAATAATATGATTCTAACAAAAAGGATCCAAAATTGCATCCTAAGTTAGAGCCAAGACCAAGCAGGAAAAGATAAGCAGCATAAAGACACCTTTGAAAAGCTACTATTAAATTAAGAGATCCCCAGACTCTCTGTAGCCACTTATGTAGAAAAGAGCCAATTAGCTTGGGCTTGTGGGACCAGGCTTAAAACCAGCTGCAGATCATATCTAGGATCATGAAGATCATGACTAGGTCATGTCCATATCTCGACACCAGACATAGACCACTTGAATCATTAGGTGTTTAGTTTATGGGAGATAGGAGAGTTAACTAGTTGGACCAATTATGAGTGGAGGAAGACAGATATGAGCTAGTGGTCCTTTTAGAAAATATATTCACTTGAATATGGTGTAAGACCTATTGACTGATACAATGGAACTGTTATCAGATCATTTGATCTGCGAGATCATGGACTCCAGTAACGATAAATCAGAAACAGTTAACCACTGCTACTTCCTCTGATCTTACTTAGCCCATCCTTCAGGCTGAAATGTCTTTTCCTCTCCCAATCTCTGACTACATAAGTTCTATTCCTGTGACAAGGTTCATATCAAATATTTCTTTTTCCATGAAGACTTCACCAAGTCTCTCATTCTATGCATTCTCTTCACCATCTCCTCAGAATCTCCTGGTATTTCACCAACATTCACAAACTTTGGCAATGGTTTTCCTTCTTCTTTCCACCCCAGTATTTTCCACCAAACTTAGTAACGTCAGTAGCCACGTGCTGGTTCATTGAGCCCATCAGCCTCGTGTTTCCCTGAACACCTGTGTCCTGGATTCTTTACTTCTGGTCCATTCACGTCCTTTACCACCACACCAGTTAGCGGCTTATGTCCACAGCTTCACCCACAAGATTTTTACACACAAGCACAGCTCTACCCCTGAAATATCCAATTCTGTATTCCAAACTAAGACTACAACCCCTTTTCCTTCCACTTCTTCCCTCCCCCACCTACTTTTTCACTTCATCCTCTTGTTTTCCCTAATGTCCACCCGCCACTTGTCTTTACAAATCTTTCCACCATTTACCATTTGCTCCATTATTTCAGTCTTTTATTTTATTTACAGACTAGGACTCTTTATCACTCCCCCTACCCTATATGCTTCACTCCATATCCATTTTTTCATTCAAAACACCTGAAAACTTTTAAGAATTTTTGGAGAACATGACAAAACTGTGTGTTTCCAAATTCAGCTACTCATTAGTGCCACACAACTGTCTCCTACTAGGTGGCCAGAGTCAATTTTCTCTGCCATCTCAAGGTGCTAAGTGGTCATCAGTCTCCTTAGGTTGCTTTCTCCTCCACCTCCCACTTCATACACAGCAGATCTTGCTTTCTTGTCATCTTGCACCCTGCACTTGTATTTGTCTTTATTTGCGTGTCCTTACCCTAATAAGCGGGGCACTTGAAATGAGTTTTGAAGGAATGAGTGTGAGCTCATTAAAGGCAAGAATAAGGTCTTTGAATGTCTATCATCTAATCATATAATAAGGACTTAATAAATATTTGTATAAGTGGATGAATGAATGGACACTTATTAGGCATTTACTATTTGCCATTCACTGCACTACAACTAGAAAAAGCGGGAAGTATAAAAATAAATGAGACAGAATCCCGTTTCTGTAGAAACTCACAGTCTAACAGCACTTTAGCACTTCTCGAATACTTACTATATTCTGTTTTACATTGTAGTTATTTGTGGACACACTTTATCTTTTCTGGAGATTTATTGAACTTAATTATGTTTTCTTCTCACTATCTGGTGCTGGTTCAATTACTGTTAAATACTTGGTAACATTTAGCTTTGTAAAGACTTGTCTTTTTTAGTACAACTAAACCTTATAAGGTAAAAAAAAAAAGAGAGATGCATTTATTGCAGGACTTCATAATGGCACAAACATTAGTGGAAATAAATACCGATTTACTAGCTAACTATAATTTATGATTTTGATGAGTGTCATTGTGATGTAGCAGGATCCTGATTTATTAGTTATCATATCCAAATACATGTAATGGTGTACTGTATTTTAAATAGGGTCCCACTGTAATTATGTATTCCTAACATGTACCTTTCTGGTTTCATTTGCCTATATATAGCTTTCCCAGGCAGAAACATCACTGCTTAATTGGATGCTGTGCAGCTATTTATGCAGTAGCTATATAACACACTTGAGGGAATCCAAGTTGCTTTCACCTTCACCATCCTCTGAATCAGCTAGGAAAATAGACATTACTAAGTCAGATCACTGACACCATATAAATATTGTTCATTTAGTTTCTATTTGATTTGTTTTAAATTTAGGATCAGGACCTCACATTTAGCCTTAATAAATGGTAACATTAAATGTAGCTTTTTATTTCAGCCCGCTGAGATTTTTTTTTAAATTGTTTTTGTCTTCTTATATATTTGCTTTTTTTCCCCATCATGTCTTATATAAATATATCTCAAATCCATCCACTTATCTCCATTTGTGCTGTACCGCCCAAGTCCACATAGCTGTCATCTCTCCCCTGGGCTGCTGTAGCAGCCTTCCAGATGCTCTCTTTGCTTCCTCTCTTGTCCAAGCCTCAGCCTCTCCTCTACACAGCAACCTTTCAGCCACTTTGAATCCTCCAGTCACTTTCAATTGAGCTCATTACTGTGTCATCCAAAACTTTGTACAGCCCTCGTGTGATTGAACCTTCACTTCTGCCTTCTCTCCATCTCCAAACGCCAGCCACACTAATCTTTACTCAGTTCTTTGAACATAACAAACTTTCTTGCCCTAAAATCCTGCCTAGAACAGTCTTCCCATCACTACTCCTTATATTTCAGATTTCAGCTTAAATATCAGCTCTTTAGTATAGCCATCCCGGCCACCCCATCTAAACTAGGCAGGTCCAAAGTCCTCATCTCTTAGAGATAGGTATGAAAGTTTTGACAGGAAAAATGATAGATATCTTGAGTTGCTTAAAATAACCCAGTAAAACAGAGAGAGATTAAATGAGATTGAAAAAATATTGAAGCTGGGGGCTTACTATACTACTGTCTTACATTCTTATAGAATTAAAATTTTCCATAATACATTTTTAAAATGTAAATCCACTTTATCCTAAAATTCCCATGAAATAGTCAGGGCGAAAAGTATGGCGAAGTACAATTTTGAAAAAGAATAAGGAAGAGGTGAGGGAAGTGTGATTGTTTACTCTAAGTGATCTCAATACTTAAAATACTTAAATAATTAAAACCCATGGAATTAGCCCAAGTCTGCATGTGAAACAAACAGAGAGCTTAGAAACAGACTCACATTTAAATGGTAACTTGGTAAATGACAGAGGAGACGCTGCAAATGAATTGAGAAATGAGAGTCTGTTCCAATAAATGGTTTTTTAACAAAAAATAAAATAAAATTAGAACCCTACCTCATATCATATATGAAAACACATTCCCAATGAATTAAAGATCTAAATGTAAAAGAGATTAAAACTGTAAAACTTGTAGAAAAAATATAGGAAAATATATTCATGTCAAGGTAACATTCAAAAAAAAGCATGAAATGCAAAACAGTAGTATGTATTTGGCTGCATTAAAATAAAACTGAATGTATGACAAAATACCCCATCAAGAAAGTGAAAATATGGGCTACAGACTAGAAGGAGATATTTGCACCTCATTAACTGACAAAGAATTAGTATTTGAATATAAAAAGAACTCCTACAAAAATAAGAAAGAGCTAATGCAATAAAGAAACAGGCATAGAATATGAACAGATAATACACAAGAAAAGAAGGTTGCTACAATTATGCACAGATGTGCAACTCCATTAGGAATTAGGGAAATTAAAATTGAAAGTAGACATCATTTCACATATACCATATCATCAGATTAGCAAAATTTTAAAGTTTGGCAATACCATATATTGACAAGCATGTGCTGAAGCAGGATCTCTCCTAACACTGGTATGAGTGTCAGATGGGTCAGTCACCTAGGAAATCCACTAGTGAAAAGTTAAAAGACAGATGAATTGCCCACTGGTATAAAATTGCATAAGCTGTCATTTGTTCATATAATGATAAATTGCATAATAGATTGAATTGAATAGCCAGGTTTACATGTATATACTGTTAAATGAAATACACAAGATGCAAAACTCTACAGTGTGATAGCACTTATGTAATTAAAACACACACACAGAACAACATTATATTTTATGGAAGTAAAAGTATACATAGGAAGGAATGATACATAACAATGTGAGGGTTAGAACATCTAGAGATGAAGAATAGAAGAATGGGTGGGGGGTACTTTAGCTATACTCTCTCACTTTTATTTATATTTTAAAAGGAGCGATCTGAGATAAATGTGTTATTTTCTAGATGTTCAAAATATTTTATAATTTTAAAATACAAGTTTTAAATACCTATTACATATGTTTTACACATCTTTCACTTGGGATAAAAGGTCATAGATTACCCCGCCACGCCTGTCTCCATTATTTTCTCTTTCAGTAACTCCCCCCTTTTGTTCCTTCATAGTACATTTCATAATTTGCAACTGTTTTACAGTATATTGGTTTACTTTTGTGTATCCAACTTGTTTACAGTTGTATTCCTACTAGGGAAGGGCAGAAAAGCCTTGTAGCACAGTAGAAACTTCCAGGCCAAACTTGGTCATTAATTAGAACTAAATTTAACAAATTCATTCAGAGCCTTTACCATTTCCATGGTGAGAGCCAAGTGACATTGTCAAATATTCTCTTGAGATCCTTTCACACACATTACAGCCTAAATCCTAACATGTAGGGAGTCATATCTTCCCCAGGTGTTAGACTCTTGGCCCCGCAGTGACACTGAGAAAAATCACCCATGGCAATTGTTCCTGTGCTTACAAAATACACTGTATACTATTACACTGTATATACAGTAAGTTCCACATAACCTTTTTTCCCCCTGAGGTGTTGAAACAGAACGCTGTTTCTTTAGTTGATCATCAGGGAAGTACTTGTATTGTGTTTGGGAGCCATTGTGAAAGAAAAATATTTAGGTTTGCTATGATTTTTCTTTCCCTAGTGCATCAGTTGATACTTGTGAGAATGGACTTCACCTCAAATTCATTCAATTTGTTGTAATTGAAAAGGTCACAACCAAGGAGCCAGAAGATTCTCATTCTAGTTTTAGTTCTGATATGATTAACTTTGACCTTGGTTAATTCATTTAATCTGTTTCTTCATTTGTAAAATGTGAGAATAGATTGATTTTCAAGGTATTATAATTTGTGTAAGATTCGGGTAATCCCTCTTCCTTCTAAATACAGTATGCCTCCTATAGTCCCTTTTGCTTGAGTTATTTATAGTACCATATTTGATTTGAAGACATCTTTGTGTTTTCAATGTTTATGCTTGTGTACTACTAGTGTAACTGTATATAAATATAATAGAATATTTTATCTTGTGCTTTTAGCTTTTAGATCACACAAAAATGAAAATCATGTGAATCATTTTAATGAATTTTATTTTGGGCTTTCTTAATTAAACAGATAAAGCACTCAAAATACAGTACATTAGAACTGTGAAAAGGAAAGTTTAATAATACAGGGCTAAATAAAAGTAGGGATGATGGTTGGAAAAAGGAGGAATTGTATGTGCATGTTGGTCCACTGGCAATGAAAAATTTCAGAAATAAGTAAAATATTCATGTATTAATGATTTTTAAACCATTTTCAAAGCTATTTTTAGCTGAAATATATAAATGCTCACTCTGGAAAATCTCATGACCACAAAGGAATATTCTAACTGACAACCTCTAAAGAAAGTCACAAAAGAATGAGGGACTAGAAGGAATGATTTATCCTGGGAACATTTCTGAAAACACAGTCATCTGATATCATGAAATGTTATTTATAAAACTAAATATCTACATTTTTCTCATTTATGTGCTAATTGTGTTTTGGTATTGGCTAGCTTAACCCTACTTGTTGACAGAATATGCAGGCATTTAGGCAGTATATTTTAAGAGGCTTTATCTGTCTTAAACTATCTTCTACCACATGACTGAAATTCCCACCATTAATGTGATTCCCTTGGGATAACTAGTAAAATCCTCCTATAGATAGCAGTCTATCTAGTAGTTTAAAATGTAGTGTCTGGAGTCAGATTACCTAAATTCTCATAAAAGATCCTCTGCTTAGAGGCAAGTAAAGTAATATCTCCAACCCTTGGTTTCCTCATCTATAATCACTGATAAAAATAGTATAGTACCTACATTATAAGCAAAAATGAGTGAATACAGGCAAAATGCTTTTCATTGTACTTGACATCTACTAGGCACCCTGTAAGTGTTAGCTATGATGATGATATTTCCAAGGAGGGACAACATAAATTTTACTAATAGTTATTCTGAAAAACAAACTATACAGAGAGTAGGTCTCCAGACAAAGGAGATACGTGGCAGTTTTGCTTTTGGTAGAGTAGGAGAGGAGCCTGGAAAAGGTCTGAATTAGGGATGCAGATTCAAATATCTTCAGAAATAGTCAGGTCGTGTAACTGTAAGAAGCAGCCAGGTGTTTGACAAGAGGGGATGAATCATAGCATCTATGAAAGTAAGAATTTCCAGAGTTTGCTTTTTCCATTGTAGCTGGCATTAGTCCTAAAAAATCATGAGTTCAGAATAATAATCACAGCAGTAATAACTGCCACTTATCGAACTTTCATTAAACATTCAATGGGAGGACTGAAGTGACATTTTACATGCATTTTCTTACTTAATTAGCACAACCTATGAGGCATCCGATGCTTGGAAAGATTTTAAGTAGCTGTCCAGAATTACAAAGCTTATAAGCAGTAGCCAGCTTTTCATCCTACATCAGTCTGAT
The DNA here is from genome assembly GCA_023783475.1 of Daubentonia madagascariensis. Classification (NCBI taxonomy): domain Eukaryota; kingdom Metazoa; phylum Chordata; class Mammalia; order Primates; family Daubentoniidae; genus Daubentonia; species Daubentonia madagascariensis. The sequence continues at coordinate 41,285,310 of JAKFHU010002088.1, read as the reverse complement.
TCAGGATCCTGTACTTTAATACCATTATATTGTTTCCCACAAGGATTGTTGCAAACAGCATTATCAATCTTTCTTATTCTAGCATCACTTTTCAAGTTTCTGAAAATATCTTATAACATTTTGTGTCCAATTCAGAAAATATGGTACAGTGTACTGTTAATTAGTGAAAACAGCACATAGATTCCACTTTCAACGGGCGGGAAGGGGGTGGAAGGGATGGGAAAAACTCTCACTGAATGGATGTGGGGAGCACGGTTTGGGAGACGACCACGATTGTGGCTCTGACACGGGCAGAGAAGTTCAACAAATATTACACGGGTTGGGTTCAAACTGAATACTCTGTATTTGCTTGCTAATTCTTTCATGCATAAAGCTTTTCATGTTGGTATCATAAACCTTTGCATTCCAGTGCCACAGCTGATAGTCAGAAGTTTGGTCTCTTGGCGTTTTCTGAAGCTGAACCACCCCAGTCCTTTTTTTTTTTTTTTTCTTTTTTTGAGTGGTATTTTCTTTTCATTTCCTCCAAGTAAAAGGAGAAAGGAAGAAGAGTTGCTGACTGTTATGACTGGGGGTCAATCTGGGCATTGTGGCACCTCTCCGCCAGGCCTGCTTCCTTGCAGGAAGTGCTTCAGAGTGGCAGAGATGGGGGTGATTTGGCAGCTGCCTCCCTCCTGATTGACCACATCAGGCTTTAAAAATATCTATGGGTTCATTAGCGCCAGCCATTTGCAGAGCTCTCTCAAAGACCATCTTAATGGAAACATGCGAGAGCTTTTATGAGTGTACTCCAAGATACGATTTATGGGAAATAGTCACAGCAAGTGTTTGCTTGATGTCTTTTGGACTCATTCCCCTGAACTCTAGGCACTATCAGAACATCAATAAAGCGTGACTCTTGTGTAAATACCAAGGCAGAGAAATAAGTGTTGGCACGGGTACTTCTGAGCATTTTTCTATAACATTTATCAAGGACAACTTGCCAGAAGAAATAGCTAATAACTTGATGCTAAAAAGTCGAAGAGGGAGGAAAGGAGAGAGGGAAAGAGAAAGAGGGAGGAGGAAGGTGATAATTTAGTTGGTTAGAGAGAGAATGTATATTTATATACTTAAAATATGGGTTAAGGAAAGGAAAAGGGTAGGAAGCAGGGGAAGCATTGCAGAATGGAGACCTGTCTGTGGCTGAGGCACGCACACAGACAGCAAGCAAGTGGGTGCTAAATAATAATACCAAAAATGATAATTATGTGAGGCAATACAATGGTTAATTAGCTAGATGTAACCATTCCACAGTGTTATATACTTCAAAACATCATGTTGTACATAATAAATACATACAATGTTATCTGTCAAATTTAAAAAAAAAACCAAATCATAAAACCAATGGCTACTGCTCCAGTTAGCATCTCTTAAATTTCTACTTAAGAGATTGAATCTACTCATTCCACCCTCATGATAAGTGTAGGTTTCATTTCAAATGGTAAAAGAAATGTGAGATTGTAAAAAATGGTGTTTACCATCAAACTGGTACTAACTGATGAACACTTACATCACACAGGGCAATAACATTCATCTGAGGGCGGGCGGGCGGGACGGGGGTGGAAGGGATGGGAAAAACTCTCACTGAATGGATGTGGGGAGCACAGTTTGGGAGACGACCACGATTGTGGCTCTGACACGGGCAGAACAGGGGCAATGTGTATGGCCAAAGTGTTGTACCCCCATGATATTCTGAAATTAAAAAAACAAATTAAAAAATTTTTTAAAAATGGTGTTTATTCTTACACTTCACATGCATTAACACATTCAATTCTCATGGTAATCCAATGAAATAGGTACCAATTTTAATCCTAATTTTACAGATGATGAAACTGGAGTTTTGAGAAGTTTAGTAACTTTCCCAGGAGCCTGCAATTATGGAGCCAGTTTCAAACCCAGGCCAGTCTCACTTCAGTCTTTGAACTGTTAATATAATACCATTCTATGGAAGCCTCAAAATTCCACCTCCTTGAGGCCTTTTTCTTCCCTGATGTGGAATTCATAATCCAGAATTTTAACATTTTCAGAATTCTATGTGGGTGTAACTTAATTTTCTAAGTATAAAATAAAATCATTGTCAAATTATTTACTTAAAGAAGGTCTTCATTGTACAACTTTTATTTATATTGCCAAAAATGTAAAAACATTGCTAATTTAACACATTTGCTCTTGCCTTTAATTTTTTTCTGTACTACACTTGATCTTAGCCAAAAGGCTGACAAGTGATGAAATTTTTTCTATAAAAATTACCTTTATATTGACTAGGTAATATTTACAAAACTACAACAAGGTGCTTGCCCAAGTACTAAATGCTTTTTGCCATGTGCAAAGATTTTCTTTGAAATATTATTTTGTGATTATTCTTGGTAACTCATTAGTTCCCTAATTTTCAAAATCATATTATGTGTACAGTAACAGAATCAACTACCTTAGAATTTCTGAATAATAAAACTATGAATGTGTAAAGCAGTGTGTGAAAGAGTACTATCTGACATTCATTAATTTTACCAAAGGCTTATGGATATTTGGGCAAAAGTATCAGTTATAACCATCAAAACAGTGAAATTCTAACAAATATTATTTTACATATATCTAATAGCTCTTCTTTTTCCTACATGTTTATATTGCTTATTTTGTACTTTGAGTCATTCCCCTAAAAAATTAAATTAACATAATTTATCAGTTGTGCCAAAAGTGTGCTGGAGGGGGCTTGTACTGTCTTAAAAGAGCCAATTGTTAAATGTTCAAGAATATTGTGAGCTAGTTGTTAAATATGGCCATATTAAAATTAACAAACTTATGATTAAATCAATTTATAAATAAAGGTAATAAACACTCAAAACTTATAATTTCCTAGTTACTTGATGGCATTTTGCTATTACATATACTCGAGATTATTTGCATCAATTATATCTAAAGGGTGCAAATACTAAATAGTAGTATACTATGGTGCATCTCTTTTAAACTCCACCTTTAGAAACGTAAGGCCAATAGCTTGAAATCCTCCATGGTGGGAATGTTTACACCATGGAAATTGGCAAATGCTACAAATCAGGGTTTGATTTATTGCTTTTTAGATTGTGTAGCCTTAAGAAAACAATGGAAAAATGTTAATAATGCAAATTAAGCTTAAAATTTTGACATTTGTATAGCTTTACATTGTGAATAGCACAAAAAGCTGAATAAATATTCTTCAAGTATTCAAAAATTACTATCCTGTTCAGCAAAGAAGTGATTCATGTCATTGATAAACAAGTGAAGTTTCAATATATTTTCTTTGCTTCATTTTCCATTTACTTACTTAAATGAAAATGTCAACCAATATTCATGTCCAAACTATACTCATCTGTCATTAGCAACTAGAAGTTGGCTATGGATACAAAAATTAGGCAAAATTCAATTAATTGATTTTTTTTAATTTCAGAATATTATGGGGGTACAAATGTTTTGTTTACATGGATTCCTTTTGTACTGCTTGAGTCAAAGTTATAAATGTGCCCATCACCTAGATAGTGTACATTGTACCCATTAGGTATGATTTTGCCCAACCCCTTCTCCCCCCTCCCACCTGCTTGATTTCCGTTGAGTTTTACTTCCATCTCTGCACATGAGCGCTGATCAGTTAGTTCCAGTTTAATAATGAGTAAACGTGGTGTTTGTTTTTCCATTCTTCTGATACTTCACTTAGGAGAATGGTCTCCAGTTCCAGGCAGATTGTTGTAAAAGGTATTAATTCACATTTTATGGCTGAGTAGTACTCCATGGAATACATATACCACATTTTATTAATCCACTCATATAGTGATGGACACTTGGTTTGATTCAACATCTGTGCAATTATGAGTTGGGCTGCAGTAAACATTCTAGTGCAAGTGTCTTTTTGATAAAATGATTTATTTTCCTTTTGGTAAATACCCAGCAGTGGGATTGCTGGATTAAATGGTAGGTCTACTTTTAGTTCCCTTAAGGAATCTCCATACTATTTTCCATGGAGTTTGTACTAGTTTGCAGTCCCCTCAACAGTGTATAAGTGTTCCTTTCTCTCTGCATCCACGCCAGCATCTGTTATTTTGGGACTTTTTGATAAAAGCCATCCTCAGTGGGGTTACGTGATATCTCATTGTGGTTTTGATTTGCATTTCTCTGATGATTAGTGACATTGAGCATTTTTTCATATGTTTACTGGCCATTAATCTATCTTCTTTTGAAAAGCTTCTGTTCATGTCTTTTGCCCACTTTTTAATGGGATTGTTTGATGTTTTTTTGCTGATTTGCTTAAGTTCTTTTTAGACTCTGGTTATTAGCCCTTTATCGGATGTATAGCATGCTAATGAATATTTTCTCCCATTCTGTAGGTTGTCTATTTGCTCTGTTGATTGTTTCCTTAGCTGTGCAGAAGTTTTTAATTTTAATCAGTTCCCATTTATTTATTTTTGTTGTTGCTGTGATTGCCCTTGGGGTCTTCTTCATAAATTCTTTGCCTAGGCCAATACCTAGAAGAGTTTTTCCAACATTTTCTTCTAGAATTCTTATGGTTTCATGTCTTAGATTTAAGTTTGTTATCCATCTTGAATTAATTTTAGTAAGTGGTGAGAGATATAGATCCTGTTTCAATCTTCTGAATGTGGCTATCCAATATTCCCAGCATCATTTACTGAATAGAGATTCTTTTCCCCAGTGTATATAGGCTGTCTATGTTGTCAAAGATCAGATGGCAATATGTGGATGGTTTTATATCTGGGTTCTCTATTCTGTTCCATTGGTCTACTTCTCTTTTGTGCCAGTACCATGCCGTTTGGTTACTATAGCCTTGTAGTATAGCTTAAAGTCTGGCAAAGTGATGCCTCCAGATTTATTGCTTTTGCTTAAGGTTGCTTTGGCTATTCGGGCTCTTTTCTGGTTCCAAACGAAGCATAGAATTATTTTCTGAGAATCAATTGATCCCATGGAATTACAATAACAAGTATTTATATTTTATTATTACTTGTAAATTGTATGATATACATTCTTTATATAAATAAAATTTGTAATAAATGTATGCATTTTGGTGGGGGGAGCCAATTGTTAAGCATTTGACCAGAATACCATTGGGTTCACTCTATGATGTTTATTTTAACTCACCAGTTTTTGTGTATGTTTTAAAATTTTTCTTCACTTTTATTTTTTTTAATACCCTGGGTTCAACATTTTAGTGTTTCTTAACTGATAATATGGTATTTTATCAATTTTTATAAATATTAGCTCATTACAAATTCTTTAAACTGTAAGAATTTGGGTGATGTCTTATGGATATTTTCCATTTTTTAAAAATAATCCAGCATTTTCTTGTATTTCCTAACTGCTTCCAATTTTCTCTTGCTGTAAGCTTTTGTCTGATTTGTGGACAATTAGCTCAGTTAGTTAGAATTTGAGTTTCAAGTTAGAATTTTAGTGCCAAGGTCAGGCTCAATCCCAGACTGACCACTGGATCGGCTTCATTTTCTTCCATTGATGCAGCCATCCCCAAGTCATAGATAGTTGCAATGTCTATTCTTAAATACTATAAAACCTGACTAGAGGTAGATAAGTGCATGCAAACGTATCACAGTAACTGAAAAACACAGTTCAAAGTATGTGGTGCTCAATGATCTATTTACACAGACCATAACACTATAACAATAAAAATATAACATCTGGTACTTTTCAATATCTGGTGGCAGATATTTTTGCTGTGCTGTTCAAAAGGAAGCTTGAAAAACTATGAGTGTCTTTTTCCCCCTCTTAGAAATTGAAGTATATTATTTAAAAAATTTTTTTATTATGGTAAAATATATATAACAAAATTTACCATTTTAACCATTGTTTTTCTTTTATTTTTAGTTGACATAATAATTGTATATATTTAGGGGATACAGAGTGATATTTTGATACATGTGTAACAATGTGTAATGATTAAATTAGGGTGATTAGTATATTATCACCTTGAACATTTATCATTTCTTTGTGTTGTGAACATTCAAAATCCCCTCTTCTAACTTTTGAAAATATGCACTAAATTTTTGTTAACCATATTCACCTTACAGTACTACAGAACACTGGAACTTATCTTCCCATCTAGTTGTAACTTTGTATCCACTTACCAACCTCTCCCTATGCTCCCCTCCCCCCATCCCAGCCTTTAATAACCACAATTCTACTCTCTATTTCTGTGAGCTCAATTTCATTTAAGCTCCAACATATGAATAAGAACATGCATTTTTTATCTTTCTGTGCCTAACTTCTTTCACCTAACAATGTCCTCCAGGCTCATCTATGTTGCTGTGAACAACAGGATTTCATTATTTTATGGCTGAATAGTATTCCATTGTGTATATATACACTACATTTTCCTTATCCATTTATCTGTTGATGGATGATTATGTTGGTTCCATATCTTGGCTATTGTTAATAAAGCTGCAATAAACATAGGGTGCAGGTATCTTTTCAATAAACTCATTTCCTTTCCTTTGGATAAATACCCAGTAGTGGGATTGCTGGCTTGTGTGGTTGTGTGGTAGTGTGGTAGTAATATTTTTAGTTTTTGTGAGAAACCACCATACTATTTTCCATAATGGCTGTACAAATTTACATTCCCATCAACAGTGTATAAAGTTCCCTTTTCTCTGCATCTTCATCAGCATATGTTATTTTCTGTCTTTTTGATGATAGCCGTTCTAACTGAGGTAAGGTGATACCTCATTGTGATTTTGATTTGCATTTCCCTGATCATTAGTGATGTTGAGCATTTTTTTCATTTACTTTTTAGCCATTTGTATGTCATCTTTGGAAAAATACCTATTTGGATACTTTGATCATTTTAAAATTGGATTATTTGTTTATTTTCTGTTGAGTTGAGTTCCTTATATATTCTGGATATTAGTCCCTTGTCAGATGAATAGTTTGCAAATATTTTCTCCCATTCTGCACATTGTCTATTCACTATTGTTTAATTTGCTGTGCAGAAGCTTTTTAGTTTGATATAGTCCCATTTGTCTATTTTTGCTTTTGCTGCCTGTGCTTTTGAGGTCCTACCTATAAAATCTTTGCCTAGACCAATGTCATGAAGCATTTCTCCTGTCTTTTTTTTCTGGTAGTTTTATAGTTTTGGGGCTTAAGTTTAAGAATTTAATTCAGTTTGAGTTGATTTTTGTACATGGTGAGAGATAGGGGTGTAGTTTTCTTTTTCTATATATGGATATAGAACTATTTATGGAAGAAGGTGTCCTTTCCCCAATGTATATTCTTGGTGCCTTTGTTGAAAATCAGTTGGTTTTCAATTTGTGGGTTTATTTCTGGGTTCCCTGTTCTCTTTCATTGGTCTATGTGTCTGTTTTTATGTCAATACCATGCTGTTTTGGTTACCATAGCTTTGTAGTATATTTTGAAGTCAGGTAGTGTAATGCCTCCACCTTTGTTCTTTTTGCTCAGTATTGTTTCATCTATTTGGGGTCTTTTGTAGTTCCATGTGAATTTTAGGGCTTATTTTTTCTATTTCTGTGAAGAATGTCATTAGTATTTTGGTGGTGATTGCATTGAATCTGTAGATTGCTTTGGGCAGGATGGTCATTTTAACAATATTAATTCTTCCAATCCATGAGTATGGGATGTGTTCCCATTTTTTGTGTCCTCTTTAATTTGTTTCATCAGTGTTTTGTAGTTTTTATTGTAGAGGTCTTTTACTTTCTTGGTTAAATTTATTCCTAGGCATTTTATTTTATTTTGGTAGCTATTGTAAAAGGGATTGCTTTATTATTTTCTTTTTCAGATAGTTCATTATTGATGTGTAGTAATGCTACTGATTTTTGTATGTTGAATTTTTATCCTGTATTTTTCCTGAATTCATTTAGTTGTTCTAACAGTTTTTTGGTGGTCTCTTTAGGTTTTTCTAGATATAAGATCATGTTATCTGCAAAGAAGGACAATTTGACTTCCTCTTTTCCAATTTGGATGCCATTTATTTCTTTCTCTTGCCCAATTGCTCTGGCTAGGACTTCCAGTACTACATTGAATAGGAGTGGTGAAAGTAGTCATTCTTGTCTTGTTCCATTTCTTAGAGGGAAGGTATTCAGCTTTTCTCCGTTCAGTATTATGTTAGTTTTGAGTTTATCATGTATGGCCTTTATTGTGTTGAGGTATGTTCCTTCTATGCATAATTTGTTGAGAGTTTTTATCATGAAGGGATGTTGAATTTTATCAGATGCCTTTCTGAATCTATTGAGATGAACATATGATTTTTGTCCTTCATTTTGTTGATGTAATGTATCACATTTATTGATTTGCCTATGTTGAACCATCCTGGCCACCCTGAAATAAATCTCATTTGATCATTGTGTATTATTTCTTTGATGTGTTGTTAAATTTGGTTTGCTAGTATTTTTTGTGGGGGAGGGGGTTGCATCTATGTTTATCAGGGATGTTGTCCTGTAGTTTTCTTTTTTTCTTGTGCCCTTGTCTGGTTTTGATACCAGGGTAATTCTGGCCCTATAGAAGGAGGTAGGAAGAATTTCCTACTCTTCAATTTTTTTGATAGTTTGAGAAGAATTGGTGTTAGTTCTTTGAAAGCTTGGTAGAATTCAGCAGCAGAGCCATCTGGTCCTGGGCTTTTTAAAATTGTTGGGAGATTTTTATTACTGATTCAATCTTGTTACTTGTTATTGGTCTGTTCAGGTTTTCTATTTCTTCCTAGTCCAATATTGGTAGGTTATATTTGCCCTGAAATTTATATATTTTCTTTGGTTTTCTAATTTATTGGTGAATAGTATAGTTCTTCATAATAATTTCTAATGATCTTTAGTATTTCTGTGGTATCAGTTGTAATGTCTCTGTTTTTGTTTAGGATTTTATTTATTTGGGTCTTTTCTCTCTGTATTCTTAGTTTAGCTAATGCTTTGTTTTGTTTATCTTTTCAAAAAAACAATGTTTCATTTTGTTGATTTTTGTATTTTTTTAGTCTCTATTTCATTTAGTTCTGCTCTGATCTTTATTACTTCTTTCCTTCTACTAATTTTGGGTTTGGTTTGTTCTTGTTTTTCTAGTTCCTTGAGGTACATTGTTAGGTTGTTTATTTGAAATCTTTCTACTTTTTAGATGTAGACATTTATTGCTATATATTTCCCTTTTAGTGCCACTTTTTCTGTATTCCATAGGTTTTGGTGTGTGGTATTTCCATTTTCATTTGTTTCAAGAAATTTTTTTCTTTTCTTCTTTATTCCTTCATTGATCCAATGGTCATTAGGGACATGTTATTTAATTTTCCTCCATTTGTACAGTTTCCAGAGTTCCTCTGGCTATTGATTTTTCATTTTATTCCACTGTGGTCTGAGAAGATACTTGACATGTTTTTGATTTTTTTACATTTGTTTAGATTTCTTTTGTGGCATAACATATGGTCTAGCCTGGAGAATGTTCCATGTAGTAATGAAAAGAATATGTATTCTTTAGCTGTTGGATGAAATGTTCTTTAAATGTCTGTTAAGTCCATTTGGTCTATAGTACAATTCATATTCAATGTTTCTTTGTTGATTTTCCACAAAAGTGATCTCTCCAGTGCCATAAGTGGGGTGTTGAAGTCCCCAATTCTTATAGTACTGGTGTCCACCTCTCTTTTTAGCACTAATATTATTTGATTTATATATCTGAGTGCTCTGGTGATGGGTGAATATACATTTATAAGTATTGTATCCTCTTGCTGAATTAATCCCTTTATCATTATATACTGAGTGACTTTGTCTCTTTTTATGTTTTTTTGACTGAAAGTTTATTTTGTATGATGTAATTATAACTATTCCTGGATACTTTTGTTTTCTGTTTCTGTGGAATACATTTTTTCTATCCCTTCACTTTTAGTCTATGTATTTCTTTATAGATGAAGTGAGTTTCTTGGACACAGCATATAGTTGGGTCTTGTTTTTCTATCTAGTCAGTCTATATCATTTAATTGGGGAATTTAAACTGTTTACATTTAAGGTTGTTATTTATAGGTGAAGACTTACTCCTGTCATTTTGTTAATTGGTTTCTGATTTCTTGTACATCTTTTGTTCCTTTCTTCCTCTGTTATTGCTTATCCTTGCAATTTGGTGGTTTTCTGTAGTAAGAATATTTGATTCCTTTCTATTTCTCATTTATATAACAGCTCTACCAGTGAGTTTTATATTTTTGTGTGTTTTCATGATGGTAGATATCATTCTTTCACTTCTAGATATAGGACTCTCTTAAGCATTTCCTGGGGGGCCAGTGTAGTGGTGATTAATTCCCTCAGTTTTTACTTATCTGGGAAAGACTTTATTTCTCTTTTATTTCTAAAGGGTATATTTTCTGGGTATAGTATTCTTAGTTGGCAGTATTTTTCTTTCAGCAATTTGAAATGAATTATTCCATTCTCTCCTGGACTGTAGGTTTCTGCTGAGAAGTATTGTGTTAGCCTGGTGGGGATTTCCTTATGTGTGACTTGATACTTGTCTCTTGCTGTTTTTAGAATTTTTTCTTTGTCTTTAATGTTAGACAGTTTGACTACCTTTGGAGGGAACCTCTTTGGGTTGAACTATTTGAAGATATTTGAGCTTCCTATATCAGGATGTCTATATCTCTTCCAAGACTTAGGAATTTTCAGCTATTATTTTATCAAATTGGTTTTCTATGCCTTTTCCCATCTCTTCTTCTTCTAAAACTCCAAAAATTTGCATATTTGTTCACTTGATGGTATGCCATATATCACATAGAATTTCTTAATTCTTTTTTTTTCCACTTTTTTAAAATTTCAGAATATTATGGGGGTACAAACACTTTGGTTACATATACTGCCTATGCACTGCCCAAGCTACAATCATGAACATCCCCCAAACAGTGCACCCCACACCCATTAGGTGTGAGTTTTCCCATCCCCTCCACCCCCTCCCACCTGCCCAACCCCTGATGAATATTATTTCCATGTGTGCACATAAGTATTGATCAGTTACTACCAATTTGGTGGTGAATATGAGTGGTGCTTGTTTTTCCATTCTTATGAAACTTTGCTTCAAAAATGGGTTCTAGCTCCATCCAGGATAATACCAGACGTGTTAATTCACTGTTGTTTTTTATTGCTGAGTAATACTCCGTGGTATACATATACCACATTTTATTAATCTACTCATGTATTGATGGGCACTTGAGTTGTTTCCACATCTTTGCAATTGTGAATTGTGCTGCTATAAATATTTGAGTGCAGATGTCTTTATTATAGAATGTCTTTTTTTCCTTTGGGTAAATACCCAGTAGTGGGTTTGCTGGGTCAAATGGTAATTCTACTTTTAGTTCTTTGAGGTATCTCCATATTACTTTCCATAGAGGTTGTAATTTGCAGTTCCACCAGCAGTGTATGAGTGTTCCTATCTGTCCATATCCCTGCCAACATTTGTTGTTTTGGGACTTTTTGATATGAGCCAATCTCACTGAAGTTAAGTGAAATCTCATTGTGGTTTTGATTTGCATTTTTCTGATGATTAGAGAAGTTGAGCAATTTTTATATGTTTGTTGGCCATTATTCTATCTTCGTTTGAAAAGTTTCTGTTCATGTCCTTTGCCGACTTATTAATGGGGTTGTTTGGTTTTTTCTTGTTGATTTTCCTAAGTTCTGTATAGATTGTAGTTCTCAGCCCTTTATCAGATGTGTAGCATGCAAATATTTTCTCCCATTCTGTAGGTTGTCTGTTCACTCTAGTGATAGTTTCCTTGGCTGTGCAGAAGCTTTTTAATTTGATCAGGTACCACTTATTTATTTTTGTTGCTGCAGTGATTGCTTTGGGGGTCTTCTTCATAAATTCTTTGCCTAGGCCAATGTCCATAAGAGTTTTTCCAACATTTTCTTCTAGAGTTCTTTTGGTTTCATGTCTTAGGTTTAGATCTGTTATCCATTGTGAGTTGATTTTTTGTGAGAGGTGAGAGGTGTGGATCTAGTTTCAGTCTTCTACATGTGGCTATCCAATTTTCCCAACACCATTTATTGAATATGGATTCTTTTCCCCAGTGTATGTTTTTGTGTACTTTGTCAAATATCAGATGACAGTATGAGGATGGTTTTATATCTGGCTTCTCAGTCCTGTTCCATTGGTCTATGTCTCTGTTCTTGTCCAGTACCATGCTGTTTTGGTTACTGTAGCCTTGTACAATAGTTTGAAGTCTTGTAGATTGATGTGTCCCAATTTGATCTTTTTCCTTAAGATTGCTTTGGCTAGATGGGGTCTTCTCTGGTTCCACACAAAGCATAGAATTATTTTTTCTAGATCTGCAAAAAATGACTTTGGTATTTTGATAGGGACTGCATTGATTCTTAAATCATTTTTATTCTTTTTTCTTTTTGTCTGACTAGGTTATTTCAAAAGACCTATCTTCAATTTCAGAAATTCTTTCTTCTGCTTGATCCAGTCTACTGTTGATGCTGTCAATTGTATTTTTTATTTCATTCATTGCATTCTTCAGTTTCAGGATTTGTTTGGTTCATTTTTATGATATCTATCTTTTGTTAAATTTCTAATTCAGATTATGAATTGTTTTATTGATTTCTTTGTATTATCTGTGCTCTCTTGTTTCTCAACTCAGTTTCCCTATGATTATTATTTTGAATTCCTTTTTAGGAGGGGTCTATTACTGGAGAATTATTGTGTTCCTTTAGAGGTATCATGTTGCTTTTTCACGTTTCTTGCATCCTTATGTTGATATCTGTGCATCTAGCATAACATTCACTTCTTGTAATTTTACAGAGTAGCTTTCACAGGAAAGACTTTTTCCTGTAGATATATCTACAGTGTTGATTGGGTAGGATGCTTTGACTTTGATTCTGGGTGGGTGTTGTAGTATAGTCTCTGTATTATTTCTTTGACTGTAATAAACATCAGTAGTGTCTGCAAGTTCCTTGGTGGTTTAGCATGCAGTTTTTTGTAGAGGCTGTGATGAGGTTTTGCTGAGGACTGGGGTGCCAGGCAAGCTGATCCTCAGGTTCCTGGGTGGCATGCATAGGCATTGGCTGTGGTGGCAGCAGGCCCTGGGAGGATTTGTTCTCAGGCTGCTGAGTAGTGTATGTGGGTGCCAATAGGGGTGATGGTGGGCTAGGCCTGAGAGCCACCTTCCTCGTGCCACTGCTAACACTGCTGTCCCCTCTAGAGCTAGCCCCATGCACTTCAGTGACAGGACCATCACATACCCATGTGGGCCACGCAAGGACCTGAAATCTGGCCCACCTGGGCCACTTCAACCACTGCTGGCTCCCACATGTCCCACATAGAGGCCCAAGGACTAACTTGCCCAACTCCCCACTACCACTGTAATTATCTGTAGGATATTACATCACAATTTCTTTTCTACAACCAAAATGTCAATGTCGCCTATGGATTAAGTAACCTCAAGCTTTGTTTTCTATTGCTGAATTATATTTTTATCTTTATATATTATAATATTCTAATTGTATTTTATTCTCTCTATATAACTAATTATTTAGCTGACCTCTTTCTAATATGCTTTTCTTCAAAATTATACCTTACAAGAGAAACGACCACCATATAGGTAACCTGGCTTCTCGTACCTTATTTTAATTTCTTTCCACATTATAAAAAACATAAGGAAATTGTCACATTATGATATATCTTAAGCTGGAAGTCAGAATTCATACTAAACAAATAACAGCTCTTGGTAAGCAGTCCTGGATCATGGTTGTGTTGAGCCTTGTCTGGCCACAGCTGTTCTTGGCAGCTTTTATTGCAGGCATCCTACCACAATATTATTATTTGTGTTCTGCTTGCCTCCTTCAGTCTTTTTTTTTTGAAATACCATAGATGCCAACTCTGGCTTTCTCTTCTGGCTTTTCATTTCACTTCCCTCCCAGCAGGCACAATTTTCCTCAAGTGTTCTTCCATTTGCTATGCTGAGAATGGAAGACACAGCACAAAGAAATAAAACATGGCCTCGCCCTCAAGGAACTCCTACTTTTACTGATGGGAAAAAGAGACACAAAAAATCTCCAGTGGAGCATAGAATGAGTCAGTAGAAATATAGACAAATAATGTGTGAAGTAACGTAGAGGTAGAATATTACTATATAAAAAGAGTATAGACCAGGAAAGTCTTACAGAGGAGGGAATGTTTGAGCTGTTTTGTTTTTATTTGATTGTAAAAAAAAAAGTCTTTATTAACAAGAATTTAGTTCAAGTTCTCATTATTTCCCCTCTCTATTTTTTTTTGTTCTTTATAAGTTTGTACCATTAAAGAATAGTCTATTTTAAACAGTCTAACCACATTTTAGTCTTCATACCTACATGCATGTGTGTGTACATGCACACACATGCTTTATCCTCCTTCCTCTGTTGCCTTGGCCTTATTTACTCCTTGTCTCTTATTGTTTTGATTTTCCACTTGATATTTCTTCCTATGTGTGCTATTAAATGTTTCTACAGATGAGAATGTTTATCTTGCTCTTTAGAGCATTCAGCTTTACCATTTAGAGAATTTTCTTCAAATCATTTAACACCATTCCCCACTCTCACAAATCCTGAAAGGCAGGCAGAGCTTTCCTCTTTGTGCAGGCCTCTTTATTCTATTTTGAAACATCCTTCCAAAAGTCATCTTACTGTATTTCTTGCATATTTTCCACATTAAAGAATAATTTCTGTGTTACTATGGCAATCAGAAAAGAGTATGTCTCAATTTGAATTTTAAAAGTTCTTCTTCCTTGCGGATAAATATTTTTAATTCTAGTGGATCATTTTCCTTCTTTCATAAGTGTATTTCCCATCATGTTATTATGAAGTTAAATCTCTCCAATTCTCATTTGGCTTTATAGATCTTTGATAGTTTACTTCTTGGTGTACACATTTTTATAAAAGTCAAAATATCTGTGTGTTTAAAAATAATATACTAAAGACAAGTATATATTTAAGTACCTCTTCTGGTATCTATGTATTAGTTCAGCTGCTGTAACAAAATAATAATAGCTTTAGCCACATAGAATATGGTTTATGTATTTAGCCACATAGAATATGATTCATAAACATAGAATATGGTTTATGTTTAAACATATTATGTAGCTTAAACAAAGTAGAAGTTTATTTCTCTCAACATATGGGTCTAATGATAAGCAGTCTACTGCTGATATGAAGGCTCAATGGCTTTGGGAACTTATTTTACTTCTATCTTGTTGATCTACCATTTTTAACACACAATTTCTGTTTATGTTTGAGGTTGGCTAATTGAGCTCCTGCTGCCATGTTCACATTCCTCCAGTGGATTGGGGATAAGAAAGAAACAGAGAAAAAAAGATACTTCTTTTAAAAACAAAACCCAGAGTTGCCATATACTATTTTTACTCATAAACATTAGTCAGAAGCAAGTCAGAGGATCTCACTTAACTGCAAGGAAGGCTGGGTGCCTTGCTTAAAACTGTAGTACTACAGAAGAAGTGAAGATATTGGAGAAACAGCTACAGCTACTAGTTTCTATTACCATCTACATTTGTTCATACCCTTTTCTGTTCCTCCAACCCAGATATCATGTTTTTAGGAATTTGTACCTTTCTGAAGAGTCTCCACAGCCAGGCCTTTTGATATACAGTCAGCTCCCTATATCAGCAGGTTCCACAGTCACAGATTCAACCAACCTTGGGTCAAAAATATTAAAAATAGTAACAATAAAATATAACAATAAAAATAATGCCAATATAAACATTACAGTGTAACAACTATTTACATAGTATTTACATTGTATTAGGCATAATAAGTTATCAGAGAGATGATTTAAAATATAGGAGAGGATATACATTAATAAGTTATATGAAAGTACTATGCCATTTTATATCAGGTATTAAACCTGTGGATTTTGATATCAGCAGGGGTCCTAGAACCAAACCCCCACGGATACTGAGGGACAGCTGTAATCAGGCTTTTGTACTACATTTACATATGATATTTTATACCCAGAGGTAACAAAGTATTTAGCTGTAAGATATTCTGATGGTGTACAGTCACTGATTGTCCCTTTCTTTCCTTCCTGAATTTCTACTCCTGAAACTTGGATTCTGTTTACAGGTGGCTGTTGTCTAGGTTTTGTGTTTCCCACCATTACTTTTTCTAACTCTCTTCCCACCCTTTGTAGAGCAACCCCAAGTGAGGTTGCCTGCTTCCTTCTCTCCACAAAAGCTATCTCCTCGTCTGGCTTTTCTTGTCATAGCAGCACATGAAGTTTATCAGCTTCATTTCCCCATCTTTCTCTAGAGCTTTCTTTTATTGCTTCCCACCCCTACAGCCAATCAAAAAAGAGTCCCAGCCACTTTGAACCCTTACTCTAGCTTAATTACCTTGTTTCTTCTTTCATCCCCATTCCTAAAGAAGGTTCAGGAAAAGCACTCTAGAATTTTGGGGAGAAGGAAGGAAAATAGTCTTTATTCTATATAATTTGGGTTTTTTAATAAAGGAGTATTATTTAATATTTTTTAAGCTTTTTTATATACATTCTGAAGCTAAAGGTAAAATAATCCTTGTCAAAACATGGGCTCAGATTTTAGATTCTGAATATAGGTATCTCAGCCTGGTTACATGTGACCCCCTGAAGGGAATGGACAAAGGCTTCATGCTTGCTCTGTAGAAGTACCAAAGGGAGCTTCCACCAGGCCAGTGCTTTTTCTTCCTGAAACATTCTTTTAAGTCAGTCTTTTCTTTTCTTTGATGTCAGCTCACAATTTCCTCACTTTCAGGGCTTTAAATTACTACAAATGTCCTGTGGGTTTATCCATTTTGAGGTATCCTGGTACCTACACAGTCCCTTGCTGGCCAGCTGCTCTCATCCATTGTTGAACTGGCACCTCATAAATTTCCCCTGAGAGGTCCTCCTTCTACAAAAAGCTGCATGGGTTTTCTTCTCTTAACTAAGAAGCCTTCGTTTCATTCTACAGCCCACGAGGAAAGCAAAAAGCACACTGAGGTTCTCACTATTCTTTCCCCTGCCTCTTCCTATTTCTTCCTCCTTCTTATCACCTCATTTCTATATTTATTCCACCACTCTAGTAGGCTCAGCTGCCATTCACCAGGGTGCTCTTAGGTGCCAGATGTCATATTTGTTAATCTCTCCAACCCAGTGAGGTGGATATTCTCATTTTACAAAGAGGAAACAAGTATAGAGAAGTTACGAAGCCTGAAGAAGGTGGGAAACAAAATAGCAGCTGAGCCAGGATTGAAATGCCAGTCTGACTCTGAAGCCAACGCTATGTCACACTGTCCTTCAGAGATATTTGTCACATTATGTTTTTAGAGAAGTCATGCAGAACAATTGAAATAGTGTGATGGTCCAAAAGATCCAATTTCAAATCCTGGCTCCATCATTTTGATTGTGTCCTAGGCAAGTCATTAAATTTCTAGGTTCATTTCCTCATCTGCAGAATGGGGCTAGCAATCCATTTTTTCATTCAATAAATATTTACTGAGCATTTCCTATGTGCCAGGCATAGTTCTAGGCATTGGGGATATAGCAGGGAATAAGTCCGGCACTACCCTGTTCTCAAGGAATCAGTATTTTAATGGGGAGACAGGTAAAAAATATACTTATTTTTTGTAAGTGCTTTAAAGAAAAAATGCAATCATGAAGAGGAGAGAGTGAAAGAAAGGAGGGTGAGAAAAAGCTTTCCAACAAGATGAAACTTAAGCAGAGACCCGAATGAAGTATGGGAGGGAGCCACATGAATATCTGGGATAAGAATATTCCAAACAAAAAGAGAAGTACAACGGTCCAAAGGCTGGATTTAATAGTAACTAACCCAAAAGCTTGTAACAAGTTAAGTTACAGTGTATATGGATCGGTGTACTGTACAGTGTATATGGATCGGTGTACTGTACAGTGTATATGGATTGGCGTATTGCAGGTACATAACATCTTTCCCCTTCAAAGTATTGCTAACACTCAGTATTTCCTTGTCCTAAGCACAGCATGAGTATTTGAGAGCTGAGCACATCCAAAAGCTTACCATTTAGCCTCATTGCTATGACATGCAGTTTCTTTCTCCACCCTCCAAGCAAGTCAGTCTGGGCTGCCTGTCGCCAATGCCTTGTGTTCTACCACCTTTCACTGCTGCTGCTGTTCTCTCCTTTTGGCACCCAGTGGCCAAGTGCCTTCACCTCAGGGTGGACCAAACTTTCTCGTAAGTGAATCAAGAGCTTTCTTGTTTTTTAATGTAAGGATAAAGTTACTTATATTATTCCCAAACCAGGGAAAATGCACATACCTGCCTCTAGTTTTCCATACCTTCAATTACATCCCTTTTCTCCAAGAACACAATGAGCAGATTCTTTTTTCCTTTCTCTAATTGTAATTCTTCACCCTCATGCAGCCTGTGTGGCTGGCCTCCTTCCTTCTCATGGTATACATGTTCTTCATTCTGGCTCCGTGCTTTTATTTATTTTGAAGAAGTTCTTCATGGCTGCCGTTGAACTTCTTCACTTCTCATTTGACTATTTTCTTTTGTCTAAAAAAGAAGCTCAGATTTTCTATTAATGAGTCCTCTTCTTCCCATTCAATATTTGACTACTCTGGAGACTTTGTGGGGGGCTGTATAACCTGGCTTATTATTCCCCCCTTGATATTCCCCTTTTCTTTCTGGCCTGAGATGTCCTTCACCTGTGAACCATGCCCACCCCATCTCCTCTCTATAGCATGTACAATAATTTCCCTGCCATCTTCTTTAATTCTATATTGTCTATGTGGGGTAGTTTGTTTTTCTTTTCCTTGTTTTTCTTTCCATTACCTGAACTACTTTGCCATCTCCCCTGGAAGGTCTTTTGCACTGGCTACTCTGTTACTATTATAGCTTTCCTGAGTTCTTTTCACTTTCATTCTGGGCCCTTGAAGTAGGCATAGCTTGCCTTTACTGAGAAATGATTTGTGGTAATCTACTAGAAATAGCTTTTTCTGCCTCTTTTAAAAGAATGCACTGATACTCCCTTCTCTTTGAAAGCCTTCTCCCTTCACCTTGCACTGATTGCTTGAGGCACACACAAACCATGTTTTTTGGTGCCATCTTCTATTAGATATAACCCCTTTTTTACCTAAAAAAAAAACCTCTGCCCAACAAATAACACTTCATCCTCTTGCCACATGATCTTATCATCTTTCTCAAGTGACTCCCCCATCCATTGTGGTTGAACAGATGTCCTTATTTGCTCCTTACCACCCAGAGACATGGTAAGGGCATACCTTTTTCTCATTCATGGATGAAGAACTATGCTCAGAGAACTTCCTCCCAAGTACACAGTCAATAAATGGAAAGCTGCTGCTTGAACCCATTCTTCAATAGACCTATTCTCTCCTCAGTTGTCTACTCTACAAATCCCAGGAAATTGTACTGGAGCTGTTAATGCTTCAAAATGTTATCTAAAGCAAACAAAAAATTATCTTGGAGCCATTGTTGAATTCCTGAAGAAAATGGGCAGTTTTGCTCCCCAGCCTGCTCAGCAGAATTGCCACAAAATTGTTCTAGCAACCCTACTCTGGTATCATTTTATACCAGATCAAACCCAAGCCCTTTATTTGATTGTTTATTCTTGTTTAGTATATTCTCATTACAAATGAGCCCTGAGGGATAGGCTACTGAGACCTCCTACCCTCAACCACAAACACGCTCTTCTTTCAGATCTACTCTGTTCTTGATACACCATTTTATGCCTCCCCCCACCCCACTTTTCTGCTTCTCTTGTTCTCTTTTGCAGACCAATGTGCCATAGCTTTTCAATTTATTTCTGTACTACTATCTCCAAAATTTCTCTTCATAGACTAGTGGTTCTCAAAGTGTGGTCCCTGAAATAGAAGCATCAGCATCACATGGGAACTACTAAATCAGAATCACTAGGGATGGGGCCCCGAAATCTATGCTTTTAACAAGCCCTTCAGGAGGTAAATACTGGAACCAGCTGGTGCAGGCTCTTTATCTCTTCCTCAAATCTGTGTTTAATGATTCTATGTTGGTAGCTTGAAATTGGTCAGGGTGGGAATATTTACACTACAGAAACTGGCAAACACTACAAATCAGGGTAAGAGCCATTTGCTAAACATTTCCCAGCACATGACTGCTTCCAGGTGATTCTGATATAAAGTTTGAGAACGTTATGATGACCTATGATTTTGATTTATGACTTTCCTAGATCATCTCTGACACCCTGCTCAGGGGAAATAGTCTGTGCTCTGCTTCTTCAGGCTTTCACCAAGTAGTTCTGACACTCCTCCCTCCTTCATGCTTCAGGTTCTGGGGACAGAGAGAGGACGACAGTGTGCACTCACTGTCTGCCTCTTCCCGCTTCATTAAACAATACACTACAACAGCACATTACATAGCCCTGGAACTCTCCTGCACTCATCTCACATGAAGCAGCTGTGCTTTCTCATGCCCTTTTTCACGCGTCCTATTCACATAGGTAAAGCTCGTATGATTTTTCTCCAAAATGCTATGACTTCAGGAGCGCATTTATGATTCTCCCTTTTCTGTGAAACAGCTGAAGCATCGCAAGTATGTGACTTGTCCCAGGTCATTTGGTTACTTGTCATGTCAGGAGAGAGGTCAACATCAGAGGCAGAGTGAAATCTTCTTCTTTCAGGATCATTCATAAAATATTCTAACAATTGAGAAATGAAGATATCTCGACACGTTTGATTCAGAAATCCAATAAGTAAATATTAAACTCCAGAAGCTTCAAATTACTGTTTGTGAACATCTAAAGCAGTGGCCTAGCATTAATCCTATTCAATTCCCCTCTCTTTTTTCCCTTTAAACGTTTTCATTTTTATTTATCTTCATTTTGCACTCTGCCTTTCACTGATCCTCTCTTTTATTTCCGGCTGCCCTGCCTGCTGCATCAGCAAGCCCTTCCTTCTTTCAGATCTAGAGAACACCAGGCTGACTTCCCGTGGCTCGGTTCTAACCACTTAAAAGAAAGGTTGCAGTGTTTTCTTTTGTACTCAGGTGAATTTGATTGTTTAAAACAAGCTTTCTTTCAAAGACTCTCAACAGACTACACAAAAGCTTAATCATCCTATCTGTATGTAGACTAAAATAAGACCTAGGGTGCATCATCCAAGGTTGCCTGCTCTTTGATTTTTGCAGAAATAAAAAAGCTCCCTTTTTGTCTCCTTTCCTGCCTGAAATACTAAGTTCTAATGTTCTT
The DNA here is from genome assembly GCA_023783475.1 of Daubentonia madagascariensis. Classification (NCBI taxonomy): domain Eukaryota; kingdom Metazoa; phylum Chordata; class Mammalia; order Primates; family Daubentoniidae; genus Daubentonia; species Daubentonia madagascariensis. Next base: position 41,264,092 of record JAKFHU010002088.1, on the reverse strand, counting down.
ATTGAACAATGCATTAATCCTAAAAGCATGTATATGTATTTTGAATCGGTCTTTTTGTTTTCTACCAAGACAGCATTTAGAATTGCCATTTTTATTTCTTCTACACCCAAGTCTGACTCCCTTTCTTTCAACGTTTTATTTATTTCCCCTGTTTTATTGCCTTTCCCTCTTTTCTTGTGTTGTTACCCATTTGTAATGCCTTCTCTTTGATTGCTTTGAAATCCACCATATTTTTTCCTGTTTGTTTTCCCCCAACCTCCCCATGGTATTAACTGCAGTGACTTGTGGACACATATTGGGTACCCATGAGAGCCTGCCTGCATCTTTGTTCCTTCAACTGGATAGTAACGAACCTCTCCAGCCTGGGTCTCTAGAATCTTCTCCAAAACCGCTCTGACACATTCTGTATCTCTTTCTTTCCCAGTTATCAAATGAAAAACAAAGTAGTCATTTTACACTTACTCTGTACATGGATTTATCTCTCGATATATCTCTCACGGTGAATTTCAACACCATTTTAGGAAACACTGACCTTGTACAGCCACCCTCTACTGGGAATTTTATCAGAAATTTTTTTATTTCTCATACCATAAAATTGATGATATTCAACATGCTCAAAGTCAGCTCTTTGATTCTTTAGAGCTGGTGGAGCAAAGGCCTATCGCCTTCATTCATTCAAAAAGCATTTATTAAAGGCCTACCAAGAGACATACAGAGACACGTGAATACCCCAGGGAAGCTAATTATTTGTTTAACATTTTCTTATTAGGGACAGGGTTTTCAATTATTTGTGTAACTTTTTCATTATGTTCAAAATAAGAGATTTATTACCTGCACTAAACATTATATAACATTATAACTTAATCGTAATTGCCTTGCTATTGCGATTTTCTGAGCCAGATAACTTCTGAGGAGGCATATTAGAGGGTTTTAAATTTAAATGATAAAATAAATCACTTGTTCCTGGTAAACAGCAGTTATGCCATGTGTTACACACTTTCAGAATTTCAGCTCCCAGTGACTGCCACTTCAGGCAACTGACTAGGGGCTGGGGCCAGTGTGCATGTGCAGGAAATTGGCTGTGCTTGTAAATTACAAGGGGCAGCTTGATGTGCCTGCCACGGGTATCCCTAACAGAGATGAGTGGTGCCAGTGAAGGCTTTTTTATATTCTCACTCAAGGGAGCTGTTTACTTTGGTGGGAACAACACAAATTTACAGGTTGCTCGTCTTCTGTGGAAATCTAACTTTATCAACACATATATTTTATTTATTCCGTTGGTGTTCTGTAACCTCTTATGAATGCTCTTATAGCAGCCCTTGGCAACTGCCCAGCTGTCCTGCACTAGGGATATAAAGAAAAAGGAAGATATACTCCATGCCCCAAAAGACCTCAATCTAGTGAAAGAGGCAGAAGTGGAAACAGATAAGTTACACAAATTAGTAATTAAACCATCAGAATATGTCACTGTGTTTAAATTGTATTTTTATAGCCATAATCTATTCTAGAAATCAGGGGTCAGCAAACTATAACTGTTACAGGCTAAACCCATCCTGTCCCTAGTTGTTATAAATACAGTTTTATTAGAACACAACCACTCTCATTCATTTACCTATTGTCAATGGCTGCTTTTGCACTAAAAAGGCAGAGTTGAATAGTTGCAAGGGACTCAATGGCTCAGAAAGCCAAATGATTAATATCTGGCCCTTTAAAGAAAAGCTTTGTTGGCACTTGCAATAAAATATGTGTGAACCTGTTTCAAAGGGATGAGTTCAAATACTGTTGGCAGTTAAAGCATCAACTGATTCAAGACTTGTTTGTAGTGTGTGCACCATTTCTGTGCTGCATGGCCAGGCCTAGAAATGATAATGAAATATGACCATCACTACACTAAAGATAATAGAACATCATTAAGCATTTTATAAGTGCTTAGAATACAGCCTAGGTATTAATTCTGAATTTAGTGAGAAAATATTCTTTTTATTTTCTTATCAATGTCACAAGTCTGTCATTCTATTAAGAAAAATAAAAGTGAAATAACAGAAACCAAATGTTGTTTGCTCTTCCCATTAACAGTCTATCCCTGCAATGAGACTTTACAGCCTTACAGTTACATTTTTAAAATCTAAACCTAGAAATCAAGAAATCTAACCATTCATGTTTAAATAGATTCTCCATAAGAATATTTTTATTTTGATTCATAAAAAATAACTTAAATAAATGTTTTTTCATGGGATATTTTCGATACTTATGGCATGCCCCATGATTCACCCATGTCTTTTATCAGAACTTTGTACGATCAAGTTCAGTTGAAACAACATGGGCTAAGAGACTTACCAGCTATCAATTTTTATTTCCTGTCTCCAAAATAGCAAAACCCTTTATATCATTCATAGGGCTGTGTCAAAATTATAAAATCTGAAAAACACTTAGCACTGTGGTAGACGTGAAAAATATTATCTTCTTTTTTTTGATACATTCTGAATTATTTGAACATTTTCTCATGTGATACTTAATGCAAATACAGTATTCCTGTCACCTTAAACTTAGCAAAAGAACCACCTGAGTTAACCTGATACAGATTATGCAGTTAAGCTTATTTAATATCTCTTAAAACATTCATCCAAGTTGTTACTTGATAATACCAATTCAAGTGATTTAAATATAGTGACACTGTATTCCAAAGGACTTGACAATGCAATAATATTATTAAAAAGAAGGCAGCCAAGACTGTCTCTTACTGTGTCTATCCCTTAAATCATCTGTAACTGTTGAAATATGGATCACTAACCTCCTAGAGTAAGCAGATATTTGAGTCTCCATCCCTAAGAAGGAAAGTAATGACCTATTGTGAAGCCTCAAATTCTGGCATTGGTAGTAGTTTGATTTCATTAATTTTCGAGGATTTCTTATGAACGTGCACGGAGAATATTTAGGTACTTTTTAATTACAAAAAGAAAGCAATCTCTTCTGAAAATTGCAGTATCTTTAGTCTTGCTTTGTTCAACATTCTAATGCCTTTCTTTGTTTTCCACATAATAACTTCAATCCCCAAGCTCACAAGCTTTCCAAGACTCCCCATTGAATATAGAATAAAATCCAGTCTCCTAATCCCAAGATTCAAGCTTGAAACCAAGCTACCCTATTCATGTCTTACATATCGAACACTAGGGCTGTGTCTTACTCCTTTGTTCATTTTCTCAGTGCTGACAATAGTGCCTGGCACATAGTGGGTGCTCAATAAATATCTGCTAAAAATAACTAGTAACTGAAGTATAAACAGCACCTCCTCTGCAAACTCCCACTATTTTTGGCTCCCTGAATGTGTTCTGCTTCTTACAACCTCTAGGTACTTTCCAGAACTGTTGAAATCCTATCCACACTTCCAAGGCCCTGCCCCACAAAGCCTCTCCTTATTCTTCAGTAGCCAAGATTAATTTCTTCATTGGGTTTTCATAGCACTCCCTACATACTGTTACATTATTAAACCAATTCATTCATTCTATTATATGAATATTTATTCATAGACTATCATTATAAAACATTATTTGGAAAACATATTGAGCACCTATTCTGTCTGCCAGGCAAGGTTCTAGGCACTAAGAATACAGTGGTGAACAAGACTGGCAAGCGCCCTACTCTTACAAAACATATATTCTAATGGTCAAAATGGATAATAGACAGACAAATGCATAATATCTAGTAGAGATATGGACTCTGAAGAAAAATAAAGGAGAGAAAGAAAATAGAGAATGATGGATTAGTGACTATTCTAGACAGAGAAGTTAGAGAAGGTCTCTAAGCGGAAAAGACATGAGGAGAGAGTTGGATGACATAAGGAGGTAGCCCAGGCCCTGTGCTAGGTGCTGAGAACATAAAGACCAGTGGAACATGTTCCTTGCTCACAACCAAGTGAAGAAATCTACCTGTAGGTGACAATAATTACACTCCAGTGTCTAGAAAGCACTCCGATGCACACTGTGGAAGAAGACTTTCTAACACTGGTATGGTTGCCTTGCTATTTGATGTGCATCTGTGTTTCATACTTTGTTGGCAATCTCGCCCAGGAAGAAGCATGTGTTATTCACATTGGTACCCCCAGGGTGCTTAAGAGTCCCTGATGCATTCTAGGCCCAGCAGGCTATTGAATCAGCCAGCACAGTCCTAAGGAGAGTCCTCCCAGACTCACGCTGGCACTGGCAGAGGAGCCAGCCTAGAGCTCCTGTCCTGGTGTTCTCACCCAAGGGGGCTGATTGCTCACCCCCTGCGAATTGCTGTACACACTGAGAAGCCCGCAGCAGCAGATCTGATAAGTGGGAGAGCTGCCAACGCATGTGGCCGGGCTGGGCCCCTGGGGAGCCTGTGAGGGCATCCTCTTCCTTTCTGTTTGAAAAGCTGACTGTGATCATAGTGAAGATGAGTGAGCAAAATCTGGACAAAATTCATTCATTCTTTTCTCTCCTTATCTATCAAAAATGTACCTCAACACTACACAGGACAATTTTGTTCATCATGCTGACAAAAGCCTGTCTTCATTTTTTTTCCCCAGGAAAAGAAGGAATTTTAGATGAAAACTTTAAATTCCAAAGGTGTGAGAAACCCTTACCCTCATTCTCAGAGGCACATCTGAGACTATACTCTCTGGGATAATCAAGTGCTTTAATAAAGAGTTCAGCGTTTGGAAAGAGTAAGTGAGAAAGAAACAGGACAATTTGTGTTCAAGTAAGAACATGGCATCATAGAATGTACCTACACACAAGTCAAATATCAATTTTCATTCCCCAGTTTTATTTATTATATTGTTTACATATGATACAATATTGCTTTGTCTAGAAACAGTGTCTTACCTGATGGTGAAACCTAGTCTAGACTGGTTTGGTCTTCGTGTTAAGGGGACAGTAGGTGCGTAGACAGTTTAGTCATGGTCCAGTGCAACTCACCGAGTCCATGCACTGGAATTATATGATTCTATAGAATTGAACATCTATGTTAAGAGTCATAGGCCGTCACTGCATGACAAAACGTGCAACCTTCTTCCGTCTCCTTGGCTCTACTCTTCCTTGCTCCATACTCATTCTTTCTTTTCCTCCTAAATTACTTCCCCCTCTCCCCAGAGTTGTAAAGTCATGTCCTGCTACAATGCAGAGCCCTTCAGCTTCCACCAGCTTCTGCTCCCAAACTCACATATCTAAACACAGCATGACAAGTGGTAGACCCAAGGGTAAAGAAACATGTTTATTGTTGTAATCCAGTTTCCTGAACTTATGTAAACACATGATACTGTTCTAATAGTATTCCTATTAACACTAAAAGAAACAATGTCTTGCATTGGCTCAAGTGAACTTCCTTGCTCTTATTATCTGTGGCCAGTGACAAACTCATCTGCGAGCAGATTGGCAACTTAAGTGGAAGCTACTTAGAAATTGCCTGGGTTCTAAGTGCTTAACGTATATTTGTTCATGCATGCATAGTTGGATACATGAATGAATGGATAAATTAAAAGTGTATAGATAAGGAACTCTTGGAATGAATAACATAGGAAGATGATCTGTGTGTTTTTAGAGCTCTGTACTTGAGGATAACTGTTATAACTCCATAGATAACACATGGGTCTTAAGATGTTTTCCAATAATATCAATGTATTTGTGTTATTCTAATCCATCCTCTCTCATTGAGTTTTCATAACCAATAGCATCAACATGCAAGACAGGACAGATGATCACTATTACCATGTATGACCTTGGCTTTACTAGAACCAAATTAGCAAATCAACTCATATGCTTATCATAAGCAACTGTATAACTGTAAAAACATACATATGTGGTATTTGTATATAAAGTCATATTTTAATTCTAGAAAAACTTAATTATAGGAAAAATATGGATTTCTTTTTACCCATTACAACATTCCATCATGCTAATGCTGCTATACTTTTATTATTTTTAAAATAATTAGAGTAATAAACATTAAATTGTTCATTAGCTAAAAATTCTTCTGATTTTTACCAATGCTGGAGCAAAGCACATAGATTTGGATGGCTTGGGACTGAGGGCCGTCACTGGGCAGTAGTGTTGACCACTATGAAAGACAACCAGCAGACCTAGTCACAATACCATAGGTATCATGGCATACTCAGTTCTGATCCAGGCCAGGTTTTGTTTGTTTTGCTTTGGTTTTAGCTAAAATTTCTAATGTATTAGCACAAAGTATGGCAGAAGGTATTGCTGGATCATAGCAGCAGGCAAGTCATGGAACTATGATTCTAGATTGATTCAACAGGGCTGAATATTCAACAGGAACTCATAGAAGAGCCTGAAATTTAAAAAAACAAACCTAAGTTCTGAATAGGAGGAAAGAACTAAACAAGATTAGGGTTGCCACTAGGAAAACTTGAATTGTAACAAGGAAATGGAATGTGAATCTAGAAGCAAGAATGCAACTACATCAAACTGGGTCTTTATATAGAGATTTGGTGGAAACACTACTACCCAGCAGGTGTGAGTGTGCCCTGAGATGGAGAAACAGACTAATTTTATATCTGACATCACTAATGGAGGTGGAGCCATAAATGTATTTTCAGGCTCATTATCATTGGCTCAGAATTAGGTGGGATTAGTACTCACAGCTGGTCATGAATGGGACAGGAAGGAAATGTTACATTCATAACTATTATTGAGTAGTTTCTGCTCTTGAACATACATTATGGATTTCTATGAATAAGTACCAGTGCTTATGCCTAATGGAACTTTGAAAATGTAAAACACATGGTCATAATTGCTAGGGTATAAGATGACTCATTTATAGTAATACCATTTCATGAATGCATTAAACAATTTTATTGTCTTAAAATCAGAAAGCTATAGTAGAAGTGTTTCTTAGGGTGCAAAATGGAGAATTTACAGTCTCTGTAAATTTGCTTTTTGTGATGTTCATTGTATAAAAGTTGGAAAGTTCAAAACAGTGTGAAGAAACAAATTTATGACCCTGAGACAGCCAATCTTAGCATTGTGGTGTATTGTTCTAGTATTTTTAAAATGTATTATTATAATATATAGTTGCTACTTATTATTAAATATTTTTTATAATATGCCATTTTTTCCACTGAACACTATTATCAGGCATTTTCTAATATTGTTAAAACATCTGTAAAATCATATTAATTTTATTGGATATAAAAATTTCCCATATATATATAATAGAAAGAGAGAGAAAGCCATTTTACTCAACTATTTCTATGATGTCAAGCATTTAGGTGGTTTTTCAATTTTTCGTTATTATGTATAACATAATGATGAATATGTTTGACATAAATCATTTTGTAAATTTCTAATTATATCCTTAATACTGATTTCAAGATTCACAATTATTTATTCAAAAAAGATGAAGATTTTCTCAAATTCTTGGTATATATTGAGAAATTGCTTTCTGAAAATGTTGTAATAATTAATATACCAACCAGTAATGTAGAAAACCTATGTATTTCTTTGTACTTTTGCCACAACTGAAGATTATAATTTTGCATTATTTACTAATTAGATGGGAAAAATTATACTTTGTTAATATTTTGATTTTTATTTCTTTGATTATTGGTGAAATTGAACTCTTTCTTATGTATTTTAAATATTTGAATACCATTTTTTCAGCTTTCTATTCATGAACTTTGCTCATCAATCACTAGAAAAATGTCCCGTGACAGAGAAAAAGTACAGTTGATTCTCATTATTCATGGTAGGTTGTAGGGAACATTGAATTAGTGAATACTGAGCCATTGATTCTAGGGGAAATACAGGGTTAGGTATCTGCAAGCCACCGTTCACAACATTTTCATCTACCAATCAATACATAATCTTGTTTGTCTCTGTTTAAAGACACTTTATCTACCATATGATGTTGATTGATTAGCATTAAGCTTGTGACTAACAGCTTTGTAACTTATGCCTGAGCAAAGCATATCTTATCACATATTTTCTCCATAAGGCACATCACAGACTTCTTGTACTTAGGAATACCAGATAGCACTTCAGCACCGTACTTGGGGGCCTTTGTAAACAGTGAAATTACCAAGAAAAAGCACGATAAATACAAATAATGTACTACACTACACTACACATACACATAAAGGACACTTGTTTATAGGAGGAGAGCTAAAACAAGAAGGCAAAGTCACCTTGTTTAGCCTCAGCTGGGAACATGAACATGAGGCAACTCAAACTCAAATTTTTTAGCAGTCTGCAATGCTTATGAATGAGTATTGATTTGGGCTTACAAATAAATTTAAAGTCTATGAATAATGAACATTGACTATGCCTTCATATCTTAGTGATCTGGCCACAAGATGAATGGTGATATATACATGGGAGTAAAGAATAAAATGAATGGGTGGATAAATATAAATCTGTTTAATTTAAAGGGAACATGTCAAAAGAAAAGTGTCCTTTAAATCCTATAATTTTGAAATATAGGCAGGAGTTGCCATACCCAACAGCAAGGAAAGAACAAAACTGAGAGTAACAAAGTCAGTGTTCTGACACCTGACGAGAAGCAGCAGGCAAGGAAGCAGAAAGGGCATCACTGTGAAGCCAGACAGAGTTGAATTTGAGTGTCATTTACCAGGTTTGTGCCCTTGCAAGAGAAGCACGCTGAGCCTCCATTTCCTCCTCCACAAAAATCAAGATAAAAATATCCTTCTTAGACTAAGTGTCTCATACAGGTGCATTTGGTCTCCCATTCATAATTATAAGCCTAGGACACAGCATAATTCCTGATGCATATGCCAATTACCTGTCAGTTATGTATGTCAGATACTCAATGTCCATTACTTTTATGTACCAAAAACGAATATGAGAAACAAAAAAAAAAAGTATTTAAAATCCAGAATACTATATGTTTATAGAATAAAGCATTTTAATTGTAAAACCCCTGGGCTAGTATACTACCAATAAATAGTTAACACATATTGATTGCTCTGTGTCAGGCACTCTCCTGCTTTATATAAATGATTTATGTGAATTCAAATTATATGAATGATTTATTGATTTCTTTATTTTTATTTAACAAACACATAGTAATTACCACGTGCCAAGCATTTTTTAATGCTTTGCAAATATTTATTTAATCCTCAGAATTGCACTATGCAGTAAGTATTATTTTAAAACCATTTTATATATGAGGCAACTGAAGCATAGAAAGATTAGGTAATTTGTCCAAGGTCACATAGTAAGTAGATGAGAGACCCAGGATATGAACTAAGTGCTTTGGCTCCAGAGTTCATGTTTATAACCACTACTTCACAACGACCCTAGCAGATTCCAGATAAGGACTGGGTTAAGTAGCTGACCTAAAGTAGCAATGAACCTACTGGTGTGTCTGATTCCAAAGCCTGTGTCATTAGGATTGATAGCTCCAGGCCACTAGCAGTCTGGTCAAACAGAAGAGGCTTAAAGGGCTTACTACTTGTGCTGCCTCTAACTGCTTCTAAGATGTAGGCAACTTCCTCTCTCTATTTTCTTATTCAGCTAGATTATCATTGCCTAATTCTAGAGTTTGGGTTCTTGGAGCAAGTGTTCATGGTATACAACAAAGAAGAAAGAGTTTTTGACCATTCCAGAACTAAGAAAGGGAGGCAGTATAGTGTCAAGATCAACAGCTTGAGCTATGGACAGACACTGTCTGTATTCAAATCAGGCTGATCTACTACCACCTGTAAGGTTTGGTGAATTACCTCACCTCTCTGGACCTCAGTTTCATTCATAAAATTGGTATAGTTCTGCCTATTTAAACCATGATTATGTAGGCATGAGGATTCAGTGAATTAATACCTGTAAAGCACTTAGAAAGGTCCTTTGCATATGGTAAGCATACAAATAAAACATTACCAATAGAAGCAACTTTTAAAAATTATCCAACTTTGGCTTTTTTTTAAATGATCTAATTCCCAACCAGCTTTAGTAATCATTGTACTATTTATTCTCATAATTTTCTTAAAAGGCTACATGAATGTAAAATATCATATTGTTAAATTTCTTTTTTTTTAATTTCAGAATTTTACGGGGGTATACACATTTTGGTTGCATAATTTGCTTTTGTACAGTTTGAGTCAAAGTTATCAGTGTGCCCTCCACCCAGTTATTGTACATTGTACCCGTTAGGTGTGAATTTACCCATCCCCTTCTCCCCGCTCCTACCTACTTGGTTTCCCTTGAATTTTACTTTCAGGTTTGGCTTTAATACAGTTTCGCCTCTTGTGTACTAGCAGGTTTCCAAACTTATGTGGTCACAAATTAAAAGTTTTGAACATGTATACCAATATCTTTATTCTATGTATAAATAGTGGAAATGTATTGCTATAGTAATAGATTGCACTCAGTTTTAAACTAGACCGTAACAGCAGTTCACCATGTCCTAGTTTACCTTTCCCAGATACCCCTGAGCTGGCCTGGGGCAGCCCCTGGGTTGTCAGCACTCACACCTCCTCTCCCTGAAGAGTTCTTTACTCAAAGCTATCTGTCATTTCTTCCAGTCTTTCTCAATTCTGAAGACTTACCAAAGGCAATGGGGTAACTTCTGTGGAAGGAAAGTAATTAAATGCATTGCCATCTGGGAATAATAATAGTTCCTTAACTCTCTTAAGATTATTCATATACTCAAAAAATATCTTGTGTTTTCCTTACTGAAGCCTTAATCAAAGGCCAGGAATCTGGAAACCAAGGCAAGGTCTGCCTTAAAATTAATTCTGCTTCTTACTTTTTTCTTTTTTCCAACTCTAATTCAAGAGACCTTTTAGTGAGTGAATTGGTCTCTGGCAGGGGTCAAAGATGAAAATTTTGCTCATGTAAATCACTTAAACATTGAGTTTAGAGTCATTTCAGACTGTGTAAATGAGAGGGAAGTCAGAGATACTGGTTGGTAGAGAATAGTGAGAACCAAGCTTTGAAATTTTAGTTTGCTCCAGATGATAAAGGAAACATGGAAATTTTGGGGGAAGTAATGCTCTTTAAAGATAGAAGAGGTTGAATCCTCCTTTTGTAAAATACAGTATAGTCTTTATTCTGCTCATTTTTTCCCCTCTTCTCTACAAAGGAACATAAATTCCTAAAATATAGAAGGGAAACAAATCTTTCCATCTCCTTTTTACGTTCCAAGCCTGAGGTTACATTTGGCTTTGGGAAAAATATTTCTTGTAACAAATAGCCCATATGTCATGAAAGTAGCATAGATAAAAGGCAATCACAGACCCTTTGAGATTGTTTCTATACATCTTGTAGTATCTGAGAATATACAGGTATACAGGGTGAGAGAGAGAGAGAGAGAGATTATATATCTGTGTATACAGATATGCCTCATAGATATGTTAGCAGCTGTAGCTAATACCACTCTTTGGAGCTGCCAATATCGTTCTTAATATTTTGGACTGGTTCTCTCCTTTGGCAAGATGCTTGCAAAGGGAAATATCTCTGAGCTATGAGGAGCCCTAGAAGAAGAATACTATACTTCACAGGAATAAAAACACTTCATTGGGCATTCTTTAGGAAATCCTTGAGTTTGCAAGGAAAGATTGTTTCTTTAGGTGTTTTGAATATTGCTTTAGCATACGATGTGATAGTTATAATATATATACTTGTGAAATTATCATTTTGCAAGAATTATGGTGTTTAATAATAGTAGAAGTGGCATTCATAAAAATTGCAGCCAAAATTTATATTGGGGTCATATATATTTAAAAGAGATACTAGCTTTGGAAATTTAAACAAATATCATTAATTGGACTTAGAAAGAAAAATACACTTTAGGAAAAGTTTTGTTTCTTAGTTTTCTGGGAAATCTAAAAATTATTATACATATTCTTTATAATATGAATAATGTATTAAGGGACCTTATTCTTCAAATTTGCTCTGTGCTGTATTCTATCACTTGGAAACCCTGATAAACATTGTTAGTTGCAGTTACATGTGGGAAAAGAGAGAAAGAGAAAGGATTATGCAGAGTGATTCTGTCCTTTCATGGGTATTTTTAGAGTATTCTTTAATAACATAAAACTTTTAGATGATGTGGTGTGAAGTAAATTACAAAATTTTAACTTATAAACCCCATTCATTTATTCAACAAATGTGTACTGAATATCTACTATATGCCAGATTCTATCCTAGGTGCTTGGAATCTATGAATCAACAAAGTAAATAAAAATCCTGTTGGGAGACACTCCTCCATGGGTTTCTTACATTCCTACATGTCTTTCTGAGGATACCAAGACTGCCCTGACCTCTCTTAACTTGGGCCATTTCTCTGTGTTGTGATTGTAGCAAGCAATTTGAGGATGAGATATCTTCCTCTGGGACAAGGAACAGGCTTGCTTGGTGCTTGCTGTAAACCAGTGGGCTACCAAGCTCATTATGCCTTTGGTGCACTGCAAACCTACAGTGTGTGCAGCATCTATTTGGCCCCTCCACATTGCCCCTGTAGGATTCGGGGGGCAGGGAGTACCAACAGAAACATGATGTTCACGCTGCTTCCTGTGCTGTGAGTAACAAGGTACTTTGTTTTTGACCTAGGAGTCGCATGTTGTCTGCCACTATCTGTGAAACATTAACGGGATAAATTTTTAGCTTTAGGGTAAAATTAATCCCAGACATGCTGTATCCCTGCCCTCATTCAACTTATATTCCAGACCATATTGTTTCCATTCTATCATGCTTTCATATTTCAATAAAAATTTGAAATCCTCCTTCCTTACTTCTGTTCCTTGTCTCAGAATCTCATCAATTATGCCTTTTATTTATATCACATGGCTATTACCACTAAAAAAAAAATTATCTTAGAATATGCCTGTATACTACAAAATTTCATAGGAAATTAATAAATCCTAAGCAATATGATTTTTTTTTTTTACAGGACAGTCACCGTTCTAGGAAGCAAATGGCAATTTAAATACTAAGAGGGAAAATCATTTTGTAAATCAATCACTAATAGACTGCTAACGGCAGGAACTTCAGTCATGTTTTTGCTAGAGGTCAATACCAATTAGTGATACATTATCAGCAGGATTTCTCTTTCAAAATCATTTATAATATTCGGGTAACTCTTCTCCCTACCAGCCACTTGCTTTTTAGAAATGGGTTACAAGCTAATTATTGATGGCTTGTTTAGAGGTTTATTACGGTACCAGGGTTGGTTTGTTATGTTAGATCTTCTGATATGTAAAATATAGCATATTTCAAATGGTTTCCAATGCAAAAGTTATGTGTGCCCTCAAGCCATGAGAATGATGTGTCCTCTCTTCAATACACAATTTTTTTCTTTGAAAAGTATACCAGGAAAATAGGTAAAGTGACTAGAAATTCATGAGGAAGAAAGACCTATTGACCATGAGACTTCAAGGCAAAACTGTGGAATGTCATCTTACCATTTAAAATTAAGAAAAATATATTTAGGAGAGGTAAATCTTTACTTATGTAGCCCATTGTTCAATTATTTATTCAATTAGTTTAGTTAAACAAGCACTTATCAAGTAAGTCCTAGTGCTACGTGTGCTGTATCCTGTGGGTGCCACAGTAGTAAGAGGTAGTCCTCATCCCCTAAGTCCTGATTGAGTAGTGGAGGAGAGAGACACACACACTCATATTTTTATTATCAGAACCAAGGCAGGGATGCTTTGGAAATGTATAGAAAGAGCACTTACCTCATCCTAGGTGTTCTGTGGATGTCTTCCTGGAAGTGACATTTGGGCTGAGTCTCAATTTTATTTTCCTAGTAGATATTGAGCGATTACTCTATGCCATAGATTGTGCTCAAGCAAGTCCTTTATTCATGGTTTTCAAAATTGCTAGACACTGACTTAGTCCATTGAGGCTTCTATAACAAAATGCCATAAACTGAGTGGTTTATAAACAACAGAAATTTATTTCTTACAGTTCTGGAGGCTGGGAAGTCTAAGATCAATGCACTGGTAGATTCAGTGTCTGGTGAGGGTCCACTTTCGCATAGATGGCACCTTCTTGCTGTGTCCTCACATGGTTGAAGGTGTGAGGGTCTCCCTGGGGTCTCTTTTGTAAGAGCACTAATCTCATTCATGAAGGTACTATCCCCATAACCTAAAAATCTCCCACAGGCCCCACATACTGTCACCTTGGGGGCTAGCATGTCAACATATGAATTTTGGAAGAACACAAACATTCGGACCATAGCAGATATTGAGGGGATTATGCAAACTTGAAGCATATACTCAATCAAAAAATATGATATGTTTATATAAAAATCATAGTTAAAAGTTTTTCTTTTTTTTTTTTTTAATGTTTGAAACTCTCCAAAATCACTCATTGACAGCCAGGAAACAAAAGGTACCCTGATAACCCCAACCACCTCTCTCCCAGCTCCCCTTATAACCTCTGCTTTAATCCCAAGTCTGCAGCCCTGGATCTTTTTCTTTAATTTAGGATTTCTGACATATGGAGCCAGTGAAATAGCATTGATTAATTATTTTCTCCTTTTATGTTCTTAAATTATTTAGATTATTATTTGGGATAAATATAGTAAAGACTTTTTTAGGCTTAATGATAATTTAAAAAAAAAACATGCTCCAAGATTTCATTCTTTCTGGCAAAGTTCAAAGTTCAAGTGCATGGTCCTTGGCCCAGTCTTGCTCTCCAAAATAACTTCCAAGAGGTCTTAAAAGAGTTGTGTTGTTCTTGCTGCTGTTGAGGATTTGTTTTGGTTTTTTGTTGTTGTTTTTAAGTAATGTTCTGACCTGGATTATCATGATATATTAGGCTTGACAGGGCTGTATTGTTGGACCAGATGAAATACTGCTTGGGAAGTCATTGAGCAGGTGGAAAATGATGCTTAATCCTTCTAACAGGAGAGGCCCATGGAGGTATTGAGAAAATGTAAAAAGCAGCAAAACAGGTTAGTAGCTGAACAATAGCAAATGTCTCCTTCTGTCATTGTGCCTTATGCAGCTTTATTTTGCATTGAGATATTCCACATCCTCAAAATATTTCTCCAGTGGTGGTAATGAATTGCATTGCCCTCTTGGTTGTAAGAGCACAGGTATTCTGCTGAGGAGCCATATGGTTTCCATTTATTTTAATGTGTCTTTGACATCAGGAGAATCGCTGAGACAGCAGAGGAAAGTGCTTACACTTTGGACTGCAGCCAGAACTGCGATTATTTATGTTTAACAACAACTACCTTTTTTCCCAATAAGAAATGATATGGTCTTAAGATTTTATTCATGTTGAGGTTTTAATAAAACTGGAGTATAGGTTTATATATTTTTAAAATAACTGTTACTTTAGTGGGAGTGAAATTTGTTTCTCAAGCATGAAGTTTTAGTGTTTAATTGCACATATGAGAGATTAAGAAAACAAGCTGGGAAGTGGTGGTACTTATTTTCTCATTGATAATAAAGGAACATGCTTTTTATTTGGTTCAACAGCATCACGAAGATAGTATTCTGAAATGTAATGCTTTCCATCAGTGATTCATAGGTTTTTTACAAAGGTAATTATTTCTTATAATGTTCCTGTGAGATAGATAAACATAATTCTGAAAATATTAATGGAGAAACTGAGAAATACAGATGCTCGTTAATACAATTTGTGTAATGGATCTTAGCAAGTATTAGAATTCAGATTTTTAATTGATTACATCATTTGACTATTTACTATTTTCCAGACATCAGGATGGTAAAATATTTTCTCTAATTCATTGGCAATATGACATGCATACCATAAAGGAGCCTCTTTTAAAAGTGGGAAAATAAATACCTCAATTATCTAAGTTTCATATGTAAATGTTAACAGGCTTTGTAGAATTCTTAAAGATTCTCTGGAAAATTTTAATGTTATCTACAAAATATAGATAGTGTAGAAAGACAAAAGAGCTGATAACATTGATCAAAATTCTGTAAAATGGTTCTCAACAGTAACAATATCAGGTGGCTGAGTACAGACAGTCCTTGACTTACAATGGTTCAACTTACTATTTTTTGACTTTACAATGGTGGGAAAGCAATATGCTGCATTCAGTTGAAATTGTACTTTGAGTACTCATGCAACCATTCTGTTTTTCACTTTCGATATACTATTTAACAATATATAACAAATTGCATAAGATGTTCAACACTTTATTATAAACTAGGCATTATTTTAGATGATTTTGTCCACTATAGGCTAATGTAAATGTTTTGGGTATGTTTAAGGTAGGCTATGTTTGGTAGGTTTAGGCAAATTAAATGCAGTTTTGGCTTACAATATTTTCAACTTATCATGGGCTTATTGTAACATAACCCAATATGTATGTGGAACAGGGGAAAAAAAAGTCCCAACTTCTGGTGTGCTTTGGGCAGAGCTGAGCAGAATGCAGTGCCTAGATTTAGCAAAACACTTTAATATTACATTGTGCTTCAAATATTTTGCTTGAGGATTTTAATGTATAAACTTTATTTAAGTGATATATCATATAAGGACAAAATTGAACCAGAAGGAAGACTGCATGGCAAACATAGAATTGGAATGCCAAAATTCATGATGCCTAGTACTTTAAATTTGATGGATGAATTGATGCAAAAGGAAAATCATATATCTAAAGTAGATGAAAACCAACAGATCACTCAGTTAGTTGTACAGTTTTAATCTGTAGTTTAACCTATATGTCTTTTAGTTTAACAATTCACCATCCCCAATATTAATTGTATTTTATGTTGTTGGGTAAGGCATTCTGCAGTTACATCACATTTTTACTGGGATATTAATTAATTCTATGTTAGGGGGACAGTCAGTGCTAAGTCAATTACATATAAAGATTAGATATAAAAGGGAAGATAATTTCTTTTTAAACAATTTTTGCTCTCTTAATTGCAAGTTTATAACTTTAAAATTTTTTTTTTTTTTTTTTTTTGTGATGAAGTCTCTCTATGTTGCACAGGCTGAGTGCAGTGGCTATTCACAGGCGTGATTATATCTCACTGCAGCCTTGAACTCCTGGGTTCAAGTGCTCTTCCCACCTCAGCTTCCCAAGCAGCTGGGACTAGAGGTGCATGCCACTGTCCCTGGCTAAAATATAGTATTTATTGCTTTTGTCCTAACAAGCATAAGAACAAAATGACTTCCTCTCTCTCTCTCTCTTTTTTGTTTTTACTTTTTGTAGATTACTGAAGAATTAGGGGGAAAGAAGAGGTGGCATCTTTAATAAATAGAAATGTGTGGATGAAAAATAGCTAGTGTGGCCAGATCACCTTTTGTGAGTTAACCATTTTAATTATTTTTGCATCGAGGCTGGATGGTCAGAGTTTATATTTAATTTTTATATATGCAGCTTTCGCAATTTTCATCAAAATCTTGGGCAATAAAACTTATATTTTTTGCAAGCTGAGAATTTCAAATAAATGATTAGTCTATTGAGCCACTCCTGATAAAGTCAAATTCAGCTTGCAGAGTGTCAAACAGCCTGGGCTGTGCCTGTCAGGAGAGACCTGGAAGAGAGCTGTTTTCCTCTATGCAGATCTCTCTCTTGCTTGTGTGGATGTAGCCGACAGACTGAACAGATGACAACGTGACATGCATGTTCATGATCTAAAACAAAGCTCGCCCAGCCTCAAGGGTCATCTTTTTATGTTATTTCTGTTCTTTCTATTTTGTTATTATTGGTTAAGTGTGTATGCAGTATTTGTACATATCTTGATAGAATATTTAGTATTTCACATTCTTATATGAGAGGGTTTTTTTTCTCTGTAAATCAGCAATTTAAACAAAAATGTCTCATCTTGAATTATTTTACTCAGAAGCTGCAATGTGCAAAAGATATTATTAGTTTTGAGTGTAATCTATTGTGACTATTTTCAACCGAATGTTAAAATGGAGAATACTTATGGTTAAATGGTTAACTACCCAATCCTGTCTATGGATTATAAAGCCAGTCTTCCCCTACCGAAGGACTGAAATCAGAATGACAACTGGTTCTTCTGTGTGTTTATCATATTTGTATATGGTCTAGGCTACTTGCTGCTTTACTCATGCATAAGTTGGAGGGTTGGTTTGTTTGAAATGGGGAAAAGTGACATTTAGGGGCTCAAGAGAGAGATGCACCACAATTTTAAAGGCATTTAGAGCTATCCTTCATGATATAGGGAGCCAAAAATATCTGTAAGAAATAGACTTGGACTTTAAAGCCATCAGCATTACTTAAGTGGATGCTACTTTTCCTTGATTTTTTTTTGAATGCTACTTTCCTAGTAATAAGGGTAGTAGTTTAAAAGAAAAGAAAAGGCCCCTGACTTGCTGTCCATTTGGTAGATTCTGACACTTTCTTACGTTTTCTGCCTCTGTCTCGGTTCTGATTATTTTTTTGGAAAGGCCAAGCTATTTAGTTCCAAAACATTGGATAGGTAATAAACACTTGCCTATATCATGCCCGGTATTTGGGGTGATCTCTCTTTTTTTTGTTTGTTTGTGATTGTTACTATGTGTTTTATACTCTTCATAACTGAATATAAAATAACATAACATAGATCAATTTACATTGTATACTTAAAGTAATTTGGATTTTGTTTATGGTTGAAAAGAAAATATTACCAATTAGCCTTTATTTTCATTTTGTTTCTCATTTACCCATGCCCCGAGATACTTTCTTACTATTAGCCTTTTGGAGTTTCTTCCACTTAAATGATGTACTACTGTTCTATATACCTTACTTGAGCAAAATAAATTGAAAGACATGACTGGGGCAAGCATATTCAGGAAACTTGAGAATGTGACTCAAAGGAATAATAGGAGACAATTAAAACAAGGAAAGATTGCTTTTGATACCAAACTAGACTTCCAAAAGAATTACACCTGTATTTCTTGGTGGCTAGATCCATTTTCATTCCTTCTGGTTAAGACTTGAGATCATGTAGGTGACACCCTGATCAAGAGGGGCCAAACTTGACAATCATGTCAGGTTGGAGAAGATGAAAGCATATGATCACAGAAAATTTGTAGAAGTCACCTGTAAAGGTTAAGTTAATCTTAATAACTTTAACCATTGGAAATTGACTTAATATTCAATCTTTTATGGTAATTTCTATACAAAACAGTTTCTGATGAAAATGGATCTTCTGTTTGTAAGCTAAGGTTTCTGGCTTCATAACTAATTCAATCTTAATTTGTGCTTCAAAAGGTAATAAACAGCATGCACACTTTCAGAACCTCTGATTAATTTGATCTGTGTGATTTAAAAACACAAATTTTTGCTGCCCAGAGTTTAGCAAGAAAAACAAATTAATTTCAGCAATCTCACTTTGCTTCTACTAAATTTCTTCCAAATAAATAAAAAAATAATAAATTCAAAATATAAACCTACAAATCATCTGTCGTTTTTTCTTTTGAGCATAGTACACAGGAGAGAGAAGTGTGTTATTGACTTTAGACCAAAATGGTAGAATTAATATTTTCTGCAATTCTCTTGTTTAACATGAAACTGGACCATGTGCCATATTTAGTGCCAAAGCACATAACTCTATTTACTGCTTTGTGCCTTTCCAACTATATAGCAGGGCTTTGCTGATAGTTGTTGACATAAAAAGAGTAAGTATGCCTGAAAAGGATAACCAGCTCACTGCTCAAGCATTTGCCCCAGCGTGGCTGCCCTATGGTAGAATTGGTTGTCCGGAACCTGGTCTTCAATTTTACAGGCCCAGATATGTGATTGTCCCTGCGCATGCAGAGACAGCCAAGCTCAGGTGGAATGACGCACATTAATGGCATTCACAAAAGGCTGAAGCATAAATCAGAAAACAAATGTGATTATTTTCAACAAGAAATAAAATTGACCAGTCAGGCAGATAATCTTTTAGACTTGAAGATGTATTTCAACTTACATAAACAGGTTGGTTTATGAGTGTGGAAATGGAGCCAAGTCAGCTGAATTTTCCTAGAACTTAGTGTTATTCATCTTGGATACCTTAATATCCTCTGTATGTGATCAGAATATTCAGAATATTTATCTCATCAGAGCACTTGTTCTCCTAAATGATACTACTGGAAATATACTGTACAATTTTTAGTTTTTGGTTTCTATTTTTAATCCACTCTGTTCATGAGCTCTTTCTTTAAATAGTTTATAGTACAGATTATTTTATTTTATTTACCTATGTTCTTACTCTGGCATTGTGAATTGGTCAATTTTCCAATTCTCTTCTCCATCCATTTTTAAAACATTTTTTAGGGTGGGTAGCTTCTGCAGATAGCGAATGTCAGTCATTCTGTGCTGTTTATTCCTTTAATTTACAAATATCAATATTATCTCTATAATATGTGATCATTTTACAGTAACACCAGTGTGGCCTGATGTGCTGACCATAATAGTGTCCCTGACAGCTGTTTTCTGGGAAGTACATATAGTACTATTGCAATTAGACACTTTTGTTTCAGAATGATACTGTGGTTGGGATAAAAGAAAAGGATCTGAAAGTCACTAAAAAATTGCTATGAGGTGTGAAAACAGACTAATTATTTTTCAAAGCAGTCATGAAAGCCACATTCTCCTCCCTCTTTTTCTTGCTCTTGACCTTGCAGTAGTAAAGCCAATATTGAACTCTGTAGAGACACAAAATAGAGTTCAATCATGTTGCAAAGGCCACAAATTACTAGGTAGGTATATCAGGAAGGCTTCAGAGTCCCTAAGGCAGATGTGCTGAGTGAATTTAGTCTGCTTTTTCCAGGCTTAAAGAATACAGACTCTTTTTTTATGACTTCATTTTGTGATGTTAGTCAAATTTGGGCCTGGAGGCAGGAGACAGCCCACAAAGTCCCATTCTAGTGCTCTAATTCAATCATCAGAAGAGAGGCTTGGATGGCTCCTAAGTTCAGGAAGTCCACGCTTAAAATATCCCCCATAAGGTTGATCTTACAGTATTCCAAAACCTTCCCTTTAAATATATTCCATAGGCTTTTGAATCATTGTTCTCACAATGCTATTTATAATATGCAAAAAAAAATAAGCACATGTTTCAATCATAAACCCTAATAGGTAGGAGGAACGCCATTCTTAACACCCTTTGACAATGTTAGAGCTCCCAAGGGTCCTGCTGAAGGACTCCTGCTCTTTGCCACTATTGTCATTCTCCAAAGCTGTAGAAAATCATCTCTAAACTCTGGCATTTGGGGAAAAGGCAATTTGGCTTTTTGGGAAAGGGTGGTGCAACAGATTCATCCAGAAGGGTGAAGAATTCGTCTAGAGTGCTGCAAATTATCTAAAAAATAAGTAATAAAGTTACCAGAGATATTTATAATAATTGTTTTAAATGAGTACATTAAAACCTTTTTCCTTGTCTAGAGTGCCACAAACTGTCTAAAAACAAGCAATAAGACTATTGGAAGTGTTTATCATAATTGTTTTAAATGAATACATTATACATTAAAACCCTTTTCCTTATCAGTCAATTTATGGCCTTGAAAGATAATGTCTTAAGGGCATCATTTTTATGATATGAAGAGTGAAAAAGATTGAAGGTTATCACCTCAAAACCAGAGGCTCTGGCCTGCCGTAAACTGGTGACGGATGAGGTTGTCAGATTTGGTAGCAGATTACTGGGCAGATTGTTGAATTTTGCTTTCTATGGTGATCTTTTACATTTTGACAAATCCTTCTCTGTTTTGAGATGATTTAAACACACAGTTATGAAGCAGATCAAAACTTTTAAATCAAAGTTGAAAATTGTCTTTACTGCCAGGAGTACAAGTGGGTTGCAGTGAATGTCTACATAAATAAATGGAGAACTTATGTACACTTTGAAAGCATTTGCTTTCTGGCAGTCTCTTCTGGAGAAGTAAAACAGTAGAGAAGAGGGAAAGTTGGGAAAGCTGAATTTTTGCCCTAATGTCACAATTCTCTTATTCTCTAATCTTCTGGGTCTCTTAATTCTGAGTTTCTTGTCGCTGGAATGGAAGCTCCACACAGCCAGGGATCACTATCTGTTTTTTTAACTGATATATCCCCCAATTGCCTAGAAAGTGCCTGGCACATAAGAGGCTCTCAGTTTATATTTATTGAATAAATAAATCCATGAAATGATATTCATCATAGCAGCCTCTCTATATTTGGCTTGAATGTTTTATGGAGGAAAAAATAAGACAAAGGAACTTGAACCTCCTTGGGAGAAGATCATTACATAAATCCAGTTTGATATTGTAGTTGCTTTTCTTTCATTGCTTATACAGCCTTCCAAGTCAAAATCATCTTTGAAGCCAATAGCAGTTGACATCTACCAGAGGTAGTAGGATAACAATTCTCAGCCTTGTTCACCTCGCTTGGTATGGCCTCAGCTCTCTGCTGTAACATGGTGGTGAGAAGCTAGGGCTGTGGATAAAAAGTCCAAGTTTTACCACTAGTTCTATGACCTTGGCCATGTTATTTAACTTTTTGTAATTTGTAATTTGGTTTGGTCCTCAAAAATGAGGACAAGGGTTGTATCAACTCAAGGAGTTCTAAGGATACAATAAGATAATTCATGTTAAGTTCTTTGCATAGTATAGCACATGGAAAGCACTCCATAAATGTTAACTTATATACTTCTCAGTTCATTGTTTTTTTCTGTCTGTTTTTCTACTTGAGGGTGTGTTTTAGTTTCCTACATCTGCCATAAAAAAGTACCAGAAACTGAGTGGTTTAAAACAACAGAAATTTCTCTTCTCACATTTCTGGAGGCTAGAAGACCAAAATTCAGTTATTGGCAGGGCCATGCTCCCTTTGAAACCTCTAGAAAAGGATTTTTTCTTGTATATTCCAGCTTCTGGTAGCCCCAGATGCTCCTTGGCTTGTGACAGCGTAATCCCTATCTCTGTCTGTCTTCATGTGCTGTTTTCCTTGTGTCTCTTCCCGTATTCCCTCTATGCACATCTGTGTCCAAATTTTACCCTTTTATATACCTTTAATCTAGTCATGTTGAGTTAGACCCACCCTAATGACCCCATTCTAACTTGTTTACCTCTGTAAAGGTCCTGTTTCCTAATGAGATTACATTCTGAGGTACTGGGGGTTAGGACTTTGACATATTTTGTAGGGCAAGAGAAACAATTCAACCCATAATAGCATAATTCTGTTTCTTTCTCCTCAACTATGTGTGTTTCGTTCCTCAAAGGGGAAGTATCATATAATATGACACCAGATTGGGAGCTTTTATGTTTAAATTTAACTGTGCCACTATCTATATCAAAAGAAGTCACTCAAATTCTCCAAACCTGGGTTACTTCACTATAAAATAAAAGGGCTAGGCCAGATGATTCTACCTTGTCTTCCACCTCCAAAAGATCATGTTTATAATGTGTGGTTGGCCCTCTTTTTCACAACTACAGTGTCTACCTCAACTCTCTTTGATGCTCTGTCCATCTTGATGTCCCTATAACTAATAATAAGTGTTCTGACCATCACATAAAAATAGGTATGTGAGAAATGTTAATTAGCTTAATTTAGCGATTTCACAATCTATACATATATCAAAACATCATATTGTATACCATAAATCTATACAATTTGTATTTGTCATTTAAAAAATAATAATAAAAAGTTCTGATATATCTCGTGGCATTTTCAATTGTCTCATTGTATACGTGGGTTAAAATCCCACTGTCTGTAATGCTGTGTGATAGGGAAACTGGTTTTTTTCAAGTGAAAACTTTGTTAGATTTAGATTGTTAAAATATCTAAATAATGCCAGTGAGCCTTTTTTGTGTGTATTTTTATTGCTTTTTGGACTTTTCTAAAATGTATAAATAGACATTCTTTTTATGCCAAGCACCATCCACATAGAAATTAGATCCAAGGTATGAGGATTTGTGTTATGTCTTTTCTGATTATAGTATAATACAATTCGTGTGAAAATCATAAAACCAAAAGTCCGAGGATTAGGGGGAAATGAAAAATGACAGTAGTCCCCCCGTAACTGCAGTTTTGCTTCCTGCAGTTTCAGTTACCTGTGGTCAGCCACAATCTGAAATTATTAAATGGAAAATTCTAGAAGCAAACAATTCATAAGATTTAAATGTGTGCCATTCAGTATAGCATGGTGAAATCTGGTGCTGTCCTACTCTGTCCCCTTCAGGACTTGAATCATCCGTTTGTCCAGCATATCAGTGCTGTCTACACTACCTACCCACAAGCGACTTAGTAGCCATCTTGGTTATCAGATCTTGTTGCGGTATCACAGTGCTTGTGGTCAAGGAACCTTTATTTTACTTAATAACGGCCCCCAAGCACAAAAGAAGTGATACTAGCATATTATTAAAATTATTCTATTTTATTATTGATTACTGTTGTTATTCTCGTACTGTGCCTAATTTATAAATGACTTTATCATCAGAAAGCATATATGGGAAAAAACATAGTGTAGATAGAGTTTGGTAATTCTATGGTTTCAGGCATTTACTGGAGATCTTGGAACATATCCCCCAAGGATTGGGGGGGGCTACTGTAAATTCTGCCACTGATTGACAGACCTTTGCCAACTTTCCTGAAAGTTTGCTTAGACTGCCATTATAGAAGTACTTA
The DNA here is from genome assembly GCA_023783475.1 of Daubentonia madagascariensis. Lineage (NCBI taxonomy): Eukaryota > Metazoa > Chordata > Mammalia > Primates > Daubentoniidae > Daubentonia > Daubentonia madagascariensis. The sequence continues at coordinate 41,239,573 of JAKFHU010002088.1, read as the reverse complement.
AAAGTCTGCTCTGTCACAGCTAGAAGAAAATTTAAGAAAGAAAATTAAAAAAGACTCTGTGCCAACTATGGGATGTATCATTTTTAGAGTCCCTGGACAAAAAGGGTTGACTACAGACAGATTCAAGGTCATCAAGTGGCATTTTCTTGTTCTCATCTGAACACGGCTGTCCTAGGTAGGTGTTCACAGAACTGTTTCCTTCTCTTTCAGCTTCCTCCATTCTCAAGAGGGAGAAGCGGCTGAGGACAAAGAATGTGCATTTCAGTTGTGTCACCGTGTACTACTTCACCAGGAGGCAGGGCTTCACGAGCGTGCCCAGTCAAGGGGGCAGCACCCTGGGCATGTCCAGCCGCCACAACAGTGTGCGCCAGTACACTCTCGGCGAGTTCGCGAGGGAGCAGGAGAGGCTCCACCGGGAGATGTTGAGAGAACACCTCAGGGAGGAAAAACTGAACTCCTTAAAACTAAAGGTAAAAAACATAAAAACTCACTTTTGGCAAAGCCCCATATCCTTACCACAATTTGATTGGGTTAACCATTTTCATATTTATGTTCACAAACCAAACTGGGCATTTTACATAACAGACTGACTGCTGAGGCTTTTTTTAAAAAGCAGAACAGTACAGTCTCTTCACTGAAAACAATGTGGGAGACTTACCTGACCTCACTTATTCACTCATTCCACAAATATTTACTATTGAGTGTTGCTGGATCATACGCCCTGTGCATGGGCTGGGGCTCATGGGTGACCAAAAATAGATGTGCTTCCCTCTCTATAGGACTTATGGATTAATAGGAAAGAAAAGTATATATTAATTAAGGTGTCAAACTAAATAAAGGCACAACTTCATTAAGTGCTATGAAGGAATGTTGCAAGGTGTATGAAAGTGTGTAGCAGGGAACTGATGGGGCCCAGGAGGTCAAGGAAAGCTTCCCCGTGGAAGTGCAATGAAATCTGAAGAGGGCACTAGGCAGAGAGGATTGGCAAGAGTGTTTCTGGCATCAGGAAAAGCCACCACTGCCTTGTGCCAGGAGGGAGCACAAAGGTTTGTGTGGCTGGGACAGAGGCAAGAAGAGTAAAGTAACATGCAGGAGGCAGGGATGGGGCTTTGTACACCACGTTAAGGTGTTTTTTCCCCTTCATCCTAAAGCCATCCAAAGCCATCAAGAGGTTTAAGCTCAGAGTTGGAGTAGCAGGAAAATATGATCCAGAACACGCAATGGTGTGAGGATAGTTTGGGGGTAGTGTAAGCTGTGTTGGGAGGGGAAGGGACATATGGAATGAGACTAGTTAGGAGGCTATGACGATAGTGCAGGACAGAGGGGGTAACAGGTTAGATTAGACGGCAGGGGAGATAAAGAGAGATGGATAGAAGGAGAAATGTAGGAAGTAAAATCAACGGTGCTTGATGATGGGTTGGATTTAGGAGGAAGAGAGGCAGATTGTCAGGAATGACTCCTAAGTTTCTGGCTTGCAAAACCGAATGGGTTGTAGGTGATAGTACTGTTTTCTATGACAAGGATATATCAAGGAACACAGGAAGAGGAGCAGGTTGTGGGTGGGTGTGGATAATGAGATCATTTTTGGACATACAGAGTTTGAGGGGCTTTTGAGTTATCAAGAGATGTCAGGAAGGTATCCAGGTGGAGAAACCTATCGTTGTCCCACTTTAGAGATTAAGTGGAGGGAAATACAGCACAGAATGTCTTTCATCGACTAAAGACACTCTTTATATTTTATTGGTCCATCACCCTATCAATGCATAGGAAATAGTCTCCCGTCATAATCTAATGATAAAGAAAATCTTTCTTAGGTAATCCAAGGTTCTTAACATAAGGGTCATTCAGTAACTACCTGAAGCGCCGTAAGCACGCCTGTGTTACCTTTACCATCAGTTTCCAGTTTAAAGTCAGTCGGCAGAGGTGTGATGTGTATTTCAAAACACCTAGCTTTATGTATTTTGCAATTTATGTATGTGCCTTGTTCCCAATTGCACGAAAAAGCAGTCACTTAAATTAAGCTAGATACAACCTAGCCTAGAGCATGTCTCATATTTCCTGTAGCAGTATTTTTGGCAGGTTTCATTGAAAGTCCCAGGTTTCGTTGAAAGTTATTTCAGTAGCAATCCACTATTACTGTTGTTGTTTTTCATGATTGCTTTGCATGTAGCTTAATTTAGTAATAATTCTCAGATTTGTTTCTGAAATCCACCCTCTGCCTTTGCAACTCACTTTAAACCAACACTACCCTGTTTTACCCAAGGAGTGAAGTCATTCTCCAAATTCAAATATTGGTAAAACAATAGTAATGGCTGCTAATCATTAAGTGATTTTTATTTGCCAGGCATTTTATAAACATTATTTAATTTAATCCTCACAAAGACACAGTGGGATAGGTGAATTATTAGAACATGTTTACAACTGAGAAAAAAGAAGCGCAAAGATGTTAAATAACTGGCTCACTCAAGTAGAAAACTGATGATATTATCTTGTTACTTCTGATTCTTAAATTAATTGATTATCCCCTATAGGTATTGAGAAAGACAATCTTAGTACCTATGGGGAGTCATCCTTTTCTAGGGTTTGGTACTGTGTGCAATGGTTTTTAACAGGTGGGAGACTTGAATACCACCTGAGAACCAAAAGATTTATTGTGGTGAACTTTGAGACACATTGTACACGTGATGAATGTTAGGGGAAACCGCAAACCTACAGCAACCTTTCCTTATGTACTATATATTAATATTATAATTTGTACCCAGCTACTTCCATCTTTTTTTAAACAAGCTGAACAAGAAAAGTAGAAGCAGAAAGAACACTGTATTATTGATTTGTTTTTTAAATTACGTTTAGTGTTGGATGTTGGAGAGGCTCTCATAGTGGATGTCATGTCTCGATTTGTTATTGAGAAGTGAAAACATGCGGTTTTCCCGTTTGGTGAAGATGTAAACAAAAAGCATTTGGTTATCATTGCCACCTCCAAATGGATACCAAGCTAAAAGATAATGGGATTCTGGGTGATCTGATCTTTGCCTCATTGTACTTAAAGTGTTAAGAAACACATATCACATGAATTTAAAAGATCACAGCAATGTGGACCAGTTTCCTAAAAAATCTGAGGGGAATTAATGCAGAAAATCTTACATATTTTCGTTGTAATTCCTCTAAAATATTAACTTTTCGGATTTTGTAAATATCATGGGCTATATTTGTCTATAAGATTTAGCTATCCAAAAACATTAGCTATCCAAAAATTTCACTGTTATATTTGAAATTACACTTTTAATATGACATTTGTTTTGAAATATAAATACCTCCGTGCTACATAACAAAATACAGATGTGCCTTGACTTATGATGAGGTTCCATTCCAATAAATCCATCATAAATTGAAAATATCCTAATTCAAAAATGCATTTAATACACCTAATTTACCAAACGTCATAGCTTAGCCTGGTACCTCAAATGTGCTCAGAACACTTATATTGTCCTACAGTGGGGCAAAAATCATCTGGCAATGCAGCCAATATGGAGTATTGGTTGTTTACCCTCACGATCGTGTGTCTGACGTAGCTGTGCCACTGCTCTGCATTTCGAGAGAGTATTGCTAGCCCAGGAAAAGATCAAAATTCAAAGCATAATTTTTACTGAATGTATGTTGCTTTTGCACCATCATAAAGTGAAAAAAAAAAAAAAAAACAAGTCAAACCATCATAAGCCAGGAGCTCTTCGTAAATGTGGCTAAATTGATTCCATTATTTCGACTGGGGTAGCAGAAGGGTCACTGATAGAGAAGAACAGTCCAAAGACGAAAGCAAGGATTGTTAAAGACAAGCTTACCCACTGTGATTTTGCCTGAGCTGGCCCTCTGAGTGACAGTGAACTGCCTATCTAGTAAAGAGTGAGGGAAGACAGCACCTGACAAGGTATCTCCCAAAGCCCTCACTATGGAGACCAGGAAAACTCATTGAACTTGGAAATGGATAGTTTTCCTTCTACTTATTTGACAATCAACAGCCCCAGGACAGTAAGGAGAAGTTTCTGTTTCCATAGCGCCTCTGTGTTTTTCCAGAGTGTCGCTACTGAGTTCCAAACAGAGAATCAGTTTGTGCAATGGCACCTCTCCCAATGGAGCTTTACTAGGGAAATGTGAGTAAAGAAACACATACATATATGCTTCTAGATGTTGACTTATAATAAATATTTTGAAAACAAAATAAAAATAGAAATTTAGGTTTTTATTATAAAATTGCCCCTCATTTAGTAATTCATCTTTCAATCAAGTTTTGAATTAGATATATTGAGAAATAATATATACTATTACATTTGTAGAACAAATCCAATTCTATTTGGGAGGTTCAAATGTGTCTTTTTTGTTGGTGGTGTTGGTATTTCAAACATTGTCTATAAACAACTAATAGAGAAAGCTGATTAAATAAAATGCATGCTCCTAGAAGAAATAACTAGCTTTAGATTTCTAAATTACAGAGCACAGTTCTTTTTCTCAGTCAGGCCCATTCAAACATGTCATACTCTTCGCAGTAATCAATGCAGTCATCTTAATACTATACTCTTTTCCAAATTAAGTGCTTAGATTTCATCATCTGCACCACATTGTTGAACAATTACATTAGCCTTTATTCCCATTTCACATGTATCTGTAAAATGCATTAGGCAGCCATTTGTATGTTTTAAAAGAGCCTTGGCATTCCAATTGCCTCTGGGTTCTATCATACTGGATTCTACTACCTTGTTCTAGGAAATTTAATTTAGATTTCACAGCTTTGGCTTGTCTCCCTTTCTCAATGATTTTTCAACCCAAGTTGTTGTTCTCCTTTTGGATCAAGGGTCTATCTCTATTCTTGCTACTGTTTCCAATAGCTTTCCAGAATTATACACCTTTCTCAATTTCTCAATCACAGTGTTCCTTGAGTAATGCTTGGTTGTTTGTTCTTCTTTCCCTTATTTGGAGGGGGGAAGAGTTGCCAAATGGTGACTCTTCCTTTAATGATTAAACTTTTTTTTTAATGATTAACCTTGAAAAGATCTCTATATAAAATTTCTTCATCCCAAATCTCAGATTTATGACTGTGCTTTATTCATGTAGTGACCTACCATGCAATAATGTAATTCTCCACTTCACCTCCAGCTCTGCTTTTTGTATCTCTTCAAAAGTCTTGTGATTAATTCTCTAGATAAAATCTTAAATGCTGTGGGAGATATAAGGGATTAGGGGTTTGAGAGATGGTTGAACTGTATCAATCATCAACATTTTTGGATGTGTTTTTAACTATTTTCCCATACTGTAGTTCTTTATTAGGTGTGTTACAGCCTGCTGTCATGATGTTTTTGAACTCCACTTATCCCTACAGAATTTCTGTGTTAGACTCTGTAAAGATTACTCCAGAGCATACTTAGTGTCAGAGCTTCTGGAACGCATCTCTAAATGGAGGCCCGCTTTAACATCAAATGGAGAACTTTGATGTACCAAATACCTGCCCTGTCATATGCACAACCTATTTTGACAAGTACTGTACAGAGTAAATATACCCAAGCAAAGTGATAGAGACCAAAATGGTGGGCTGCAGCCCTGGGCAAACACATTACATTTCATTTAGGAGTATGTTCTTCCCAAATATTTCTGGTATTTTAGTTTAAATGGAAAAACTAAGCATATGTAATCAAATCTTTACTTTCTATGCAACAGACATTGATCTGTTAATTCAGGAACTCCCATCCTGATTAAAATGTGGGGTACATGCAGTGGTGTGCTGGAGCCAGCTTGTTAAATTTGGTCACGAAAGTGGATTATTCACTTCTCTTCCCAATGGTAGCTTGAAATCAGGTACAAGGGGAATATTTAAACCATGGGGTTTGACAAACATAACAAATTAGAAATTTTTTTAACAGTGTCAGTTGTTAAATATTTACCTGCATGCTACTAGATTCATCTGGCTAATTAGCTACCACTGAAAGAGGCAAGGGTGGTCTAAACTGGAAGGGAAGATAAAGGAATTTAAGAAAATTTTATATGTCTTATATGTTGATATTATCATCTCTGGTGACTTTTGTGGTGACATGTATGCCAAAGACTCATTGTGGTTTCAGGTTGTTGAAATTCTTATGGGCTAACAAAACAACTGAACATTCTTGGTTCTGCAAGGACATTATTAAATTGGTTCCAATTTGCCACCTGCAATTTTCAGTTAATGTGCTGAGGAACTATACTATAAGATTTGACTGAATATCAAAATGATATGAATGTTTTCCTTTAGTTTTCCAGAGGCCTTAGAGACTAGGTAATCTGTCCAACTCACTGCAAAACCAGGAACTTTTTTTATTAAGTATATATCCTATTCTTTCCAACCTCTTATTGCACATTTCTGGTGACCCAGAGCACACTGCTTTTTTTAAATAGCCGATTCTATTTATGCAACTTTAACTGTTAGAAAGCTCTTCATTACACTGAGCAACCTGCTGATTACACTTTTTGACCCCGATTCTGCCCCATAGGCATGCAGAATAAATCTTTCCTATTTTCCAGATTCCCAGGGTTTGAAAGCAGTGGTGATGGACATGCAAATATTTGAAGATAGCTTATGGGTTCTATGTGTTTCTGTTCTGTAGAATTAAACATCCTTAGTTCTTTCCACTAATCTTCCTGGGGCATGGTTTTAAGTTACTTTGTTGCCCTGGTTTCCCCCATCTACATATAGTGCTAATTATGTCCACCTCATAATATGGTACTTGATTTGGACATAGTACTCCAGATAGAATCTATGCAGTACACAGGAATGTGTTACATTATCCTCTTCCAAGTTGTGGATGCTCTTTCCATGGGTATACACTAAGGTTGCAGTGGGCTTTTGGACTGTGATAAATTTGTTTGTTCATATTAAGTTGGTTAGAAGTAAAAAAACAAACAAGAAATAAAACAAAACAAAAACCAAGCAAATAAAAACAGCAAACCAACAAAACTCAGGTCTTTTAAGCTAAGTATGCATTATGATATAAACAAAATTTTGTAACATCTTCACTGCAAAAACCCCCTTTAGTGCTTGACATGGCCTATAGACAGTGATCAATAAAGTTTTGTTTTATTTAATTTTAATAAACTTGATCTTGTCACCTGCAGATGTGATAAGCTTGCCTTTTGGGTCCTCATTCAAGTTATGGATTTAAATTTATATTTAACAAGACAGGGCCAAGTTCAGGATATGCTCTCAGAGTAGTGATCCTCCAGAGGAAAGGGGGAAGCTTCCCTTGCATCACCCCACCATGACTTCCATTGAGAAACATTGCCTGGGTGGGCCATTGCTACTAATGGGCGTAGAGATGCCACATGCCTCATTCCTGGCCTCACTGGTGGTACAAATGAGGCTGAGCATCACTGGTCTTAGAGACATTTTTATCAAACAATTAAATAAAAATCTAGGTATCCAACCATACTCTTATTAATCAAATAACATTTAACTTTTCCATGTGAAGAATATAAGAAATTTAGTCAGAGCCTAATAATTTTTAATAATTTTGTAATGACTAAGAAATATTGTTACTAAGCATACGTTTTAACTGATAAGAGGAAGTGTTTTTATTTTTGGATTTTGTTTTATTTTGTTTTGTGTTAGCACGTTAGTCAATCTACATTTTTAGTATTGTTTCCCTCTTTATAATCATTTTGCACTGAATTTATTTTTTTCAGACACTTAATGACACACAAAAAAATTCATCTCATGGAAATTTATAGTGGAATTAATCCACAACATGATATGGCAAAAAAAAAAATGTTGAATTCTGATTTTCATTTGGGACCCCTGTATTTGACTCAAAGCAATCTGAGAGTCACTCCACTGATTCTGACAATAATGTGTGCTATCCCTCAGGTATGTTTAGATGGGCAAAATGTTGTACTCCATTGGGCTTTGGAAATCATTTACTCATACTCATCAGTAAGTAAAATTTTCTAAATGAAGATGTTTGGATTCCATCTGTCTAAAAAAAGTTGTAGTGCTTTTATTTGTAGAGTGAATCTGGACAAGTTTACACAGTGGCTCAAGAGCTAAGCCCCATCTTAAGTGTCATTATTGGAACAAAGCTAGCATACATACAATATGTGCTCATATATGTACACAGACACAGAGGCCTTAACCTTGAGATCTTGACGATACAATAAAGATAAGTGCATACAAATAGAAGATAAATATATGATAAAACAAATATTATTAAATCAAATCATAAGTTAAGTCATTACTCATCGCCTATAAGGTGGCTAAGGCAGGTGATAAAGAAGAGCTCTCTCTGAAGGACTGATGTTTATATACTTTTAGCTCTTTATTTGTGGACCAAGACAGAGAGTGATCCCATACAAGGTCAACCACCTGGATAATTTATAGGTCAGTGGATGTATCATGCTCTGTCCCATCTCAGGCATTTGAAACTCTTAATGCTCAGCATGGAATGCCTTCTGCCTCTACTATTCATTTAACTGCTACTCCCAGATTTAAGCTTCCATCTTGATGTCTTCCTTCCTCACCACCCCTAGCCCCACCTTTAGGTGCCCCTCTCACACACTCTCAAACACCCTGTGTTCTCCTGAAGCTAGGAAATCCTTATCAACTGGCTTAAAATTACTGGACTCCTTGTCTCTTTACTCCAGTCCATTGAGTGCAAGATCTGTGTCTTGTGCATAAATATACCTAATGCCTAATACAAAATAAGCATAAAAGACTATCCAATAAATATTAAACATATAAAAACAGTATATATATATGCAATTATCATGACTTTTAAGAGCACAAGCTATAGAGTCAAATGTCTTGGAGTGTAACTTTGTGCACACCGTCAAGTGTGCGATCATGGGCAAGTTGTTTAGCCCATGTGCATCAGTTTCTTCATCAGTTGAGTGGATACAATGATGGTATCTACCTCATGAAAATTTTGTGATGCCAAATGAGCTAATGCAGGTAAAGTCCTTAGAACAGTACCTGGTACGCAGATTCAAAAACTGTTATTAATATTGTTATTATCAGGTCCTAATCTGTTTCTACCACCTCTCTTTCATCCCCACCTCCAATTTCTCTTTCTTTCACACACAAACATACACAGAAACAAAAGGAATTTTGAGGGCCAGGATTATTTGGTAGGCTCCTTAAACCACATTTTTTGCAAACTTTCTATGAGCTCTGGAGGAGGCAACATTATTTTGGGAGAAAGAACACTACATGAGAAACACACCAAGTCCTAGATTGAAGGTGTCTACCTCAAAAGAGAGGCTTCATTTGAAAGTGCTGGCTACTATGTATGTTATTTTATAAATGCAATATCTTTTAAAACACATTGTGGTTTAATTCCATGTTAGAGTCCCAGCATTGTTTTGAGTACTATGGAAAGCTTGTAATCTATCTATGAGATATAGGGAAAAGCATATGGAAATAGCAGTCAAGGAATTTGGTTCTATAAGTATGTCTTGGAGAGGTCACAATTAATTCCAGCCTTATTAATGCATAAAATAAGGAAGCTGCATTGGATGAACAAAAGTCTGAAAATTCAACGATTCTATTTTGAGATAGGAAAAAGACATTTAAAGGTACCATTCATGTCAAGAGAAAAAAAATGGACAAAATAAATATTCTTGTGAATGAAGATGGGTCATGGGGTAGAAGGAGTCAGTAAGAGCAGATGAGACAATCCTGGCAGGCTCCCTGGACTCCTTTGCACTAGATCTTGAGAGCATAATGATGTGAGTTGGTGGAAAAAATTTAGGGAGCTCATTGACTATTTCTCCTATTGTTCTAATATGGGAAAGGCACTTGAAAATAATCTATGTAGTACTCTGATTCTAAAGAGTATTTAAACTCAGTACTTTTAGCCTGGGTTTTAAAGAAGCAAATGGACATAGACTGGAGGCAAAGACTGGAAAAGGACTTCCAAGATGGTGGAGAATAAGAGTTTGTCTCAAAGGCTACATACCACAGCAGAAAGGTGAAGAGGGAAGATAAGCCAATTAACCAGGCTGAGCTAGAATATTCCCAGTCTTCATTAGAAACCATAGAGATGATATTGAAGAGGTAGAGAGAAAACTTTCCCAAATCACTTCAATGTTAATGTGAGATTTTGAAAATCTACATTAGAACCTTAGAACCCAAATAGGTTTTTAAGCAAGAGTGAAACAGTATGTAGCTCTTTGTGAAAAAACTTTTAGGTTCTTAGTTGAATTTTTATTTTAAGATAAAATTGTTTATTATAATTTTAGTATATGGGAGAAAAAATGCAGATTTTATTTCTAAGGGCACTTATATTTGGATTAAACTGAATTTGCAGTTCATTTGAGATACAGTTGTTTGTTTTTTAATTCTTAGGTGCCAATTGGTTATTTACATTGGCCTAAAATGTTGATGTTTTAAAATGTTTGCTAAAATCTTACTTACTTCATGTTGACTTTTAGATTTCATGTATTGTCTGATAACAACCATTATTTTTTTAAAATAGCCATTTTGATTCAAAATGAAGATTTTGTTGTTGTTGTGATGTTACCAATTACACAAGGAAGCATAAATATTATAGAACATAGATATTAAATAGGAGGTGTTAAAGTGAATCATACTAACCAAATTCTGAGTGTACCCCATGTGCTGTGGAGTCAGAACCTTGCTGAGGTTCACACAGGCAAGCCAAGAATTAATGAAAACAAACCTAAATGCCACAGAGTGACAAGATAGGACAGTGAACACTTCCTGTTTATTAATGCGGCTTTACCTATCACAGAGGATTAAGTATACACTAGGCAATTATACACTTGAATTCCTCAGAAAATCAGATTTTACAGATAGAAATATGCAGCTTGTTACTAAATAAGAATTAACAAAAATGATGACTATAGCAAAAATAGCATCCTCCTAGTGGACATCACAGTTTAACCAATAAATATATAAAGAAATGCCAAAGAAGGAAATAAATTTCAGATCACACCACGAAACAAAACCCAATAAAGGGGAATGTCCATCTTTGTAAGATCATAGATTTAAGTTCTGAAATATTCAAAATTGCAATTAAGTTGCTTTTAAAACTGCATTTCAGGGACCCTTTGTAATATATTTTAATATACACTTGTTACTGTGCTGTTTCCTCTATGAAAGTTTCTCTGCTTGAGGGCGAAGTCCAATCTTCTATTTGTTCTTTAATAAGTTCACATTTGTCCAGTTTGAGAGTTTTTTCCAGTAACAAATGTTCTTATCTAAATGTTGGACTTTTTCCTATGAAGATGATACAATGATCTCAGATGACACCAGAGTATTTTAACTGTGTAATGGATAAAAAGTTGTTAAGATCACCAAGCATAGTAATAATTACAATTAATGAAGGTTAGGAAGTAATAAATTTAAAAATTACAGAATTAAAATAGCTTCCACATTTAGAACTTCCATGATTTTTCTCATGGAGTTTCTGCATTTATTCCTGTGCTGCTCCTCGGAATAGATTTCTTGCTCATATTCAGAGAAAACTTCTTTATCTAAATGCTTTTTTTATGAGGGAAACATAACATGTGGTGATATAATAGGAAGAAATGAAATACTGATTCAGGGCCTACTGATGGATGACATTAATTTAGAACGGAAATATAAATAGAAGCAGAATAATCAGGGCTATGTGAGACAAGATTGTCCACATGAGCTATTATGCAGAAGGTATCACTTTGGACGAAGGTTGGCATGAACTCCTCTGAGGGCCAAGTTTATTGTTGGTTGCTGAGAGCTTGCTGGCCCTGCTCTCTGCTCCTTGTCTTAGAGAGCACGCTGACCTAACTGATTACTTCATATCAAGAACTCATTCTTGGAATGTTCTGTAGGATAATCGTGTTCGTAATCCTAATAACACAGTGCAGCACAACTTTATTTCCTGGTGCTTGGTTTTGCTGGAGCCCAAAAGACAGGGTTGTTATTTCAAGGACAACATGTTTGCTGAGTTAGGTGGTGATGGCTTCCACTAAGAGCTATCACCTTTGAACAAGGACACATTTATTCCACCATCAGAGCTACCCGTTATGAACTCAGTCTAAAGATAGCTTTCACTGATGGGCATCTGTAACCTTTGGTCTTTTAGATGTGGCATTGGCTAAAAGCTCTAACTGCAGCGCCTAACATTCAGAGGTTAAGAGTTCCAATTAACAGTCTTCTGTTACCAGTACGTTTAAAAGCCTGTCCTTTTGATCCCTTTGTTTTCCTTTCTGTGATTTCTCCTGCAGAGAAAGATAAAAGGAAATGATCTAACTCACACTTATTGGTTATGGGGACATGATGATTTATAACAGTTCATTCTCACCAAGTGTCAAAGTAGAGATTTTGCGCCCTGCCCATGCTAAGTCTCTTATTTGCTGCTTTGTGTTTGTAGATGACTAAGAATGGCACAGTGGAATCTGAAGAAGCCAGCACTCTTACAGTGGATGACATTTCTGATGATGACATTGATTTAGACAACACAGAGGTAGACGAGTACTTCTTCCTACAACCCTTGCCAACAAAAAAGCGAAGAGCCCTGCTGCGCGCCTCCGGAGTAAAAAAGATTGATGTTGAAGAAAAGCATGAGCTGCGAGCCATCCGCCTCTCGCGAGAGGACTGTGGCTGTGACTGCCGAGTGTTTTGTGATCCAGACACGTGTACCTGCAGCCTGGCAGGCATCAAGTGCCAGGTAAGGATTTGGATTTCAGAGCATCTAAAGACAAGACATTATTTACCACCCCCTAAAGAGTAAGTCCTGTTACCTATAATGAAGCTTCCCACAGGTAAAAGAAGACTTTGTGGCAAGGCAAGGTGTGTAATTCAAGAAGAGAGAAATACTAATTCAAGGACATTCATGGGAATATACAAAAATGTTTATACACATATAAGATAGAATGTGAAAGCCAGCCCAAGCTGCAGCTCAGTTAATTAAAATTATTTTGTCTTGGATTCATTTATCATATCAACTTATTTTGACTTTTTACAAATATTCAGGGAGATCATGATGTCCCTGACATTTGAGCTTGTATTTTCTGATCCATTCATGGGGTATAAAATGATAATTGATTAGAGGTGGTTGGACCATGGAAAAGTTAGTAGACTGGGACTTCAGAAAACCAAGTTGTACTCCTGTCTTTGCTATTTTCCCACTATGTGAAATTGGCAAGTCAGGTAAACTCTCTGGGCTCACTTTCTTCATCTCTAAAATATAGGGGCTGGAATAGGTCAGGGGTTGGCAAACTATAAACTCACAGGCCAAATCTGACCTGCCACATGTTTTTGTGAATAAAGTTTTATTGGATCACAGCCATGCTTTTTTATTTATATATTGTCTATGACTGCTTTCTTGCTCCTGTAGCAGAGTTCAGTACTGTGGTTGCTGCATAGCCCATATGGCACACAAAGCCTCAAATATTTACTCTTGATGATTGGTAACCAGATAATTCTCTGGTCCCCATCCATCCATAATATCATTGGTGCCCTGTGATTAGTTAGATGTCACTATTTTGTGCAGGAACTTGGCTTTTTCAATAAGGAGAGCCACTTAGGCAGGCAAAAGAAGACATTTCCTATCAGCTGAACAGTTGCTTAAGATGGATTCAAAGAAAAGAGATTCATGAGTAAAACAACAGCTACCTACTCTAGCTCTGAATCTGCTATTGCTTGGAACCAGGATAACTGCATTGAGCCTACCTTCTCTGCTCTAGCATAGGAAACTCCCTGTTCTTGATAAGGTAGCAAGCAGAGAAAATTTTGTCTGTGGCATGTACTCTGGTCTGCATATAGTTTAATTTGTAGATCTGAGTCAATTGGCAAATATCTTATGAGTACCCTTGAATTGCCCAGAACTTCACCTCCCACCTGAATGAAGAGGTCAGTCCGATGACACTTGTTGAACCCAATCACTCTATCTCCAAGTGTCAATCACTCAAACAGTTTTGGGATATTGATGATGTGTACATTCCCTTCCTTTGAGAAGCTTGTGTCTAATAGAGTGGGGAGAGAAGGGAAGAGCTAGGACCTAAACGTGAGTTCACCAGTCAGTCATGAATGTGCATACACATCACAGCAGTACACACACGTGCACCCAAGGACCCAGAAGAAGGGGAAAGTAAACAAATGAGAGCAAATGAAGAGGGTGCATGATACTAAGTGGTGTCAATCTGGACACCTCAGGCAGAGAAGGTCATTTGTAATAAACAAAGAGAAAAGGACATAGCTAACATGAAGAAAGTAATACAAGTTAGATTAAAAATAACATGTGGGAAAGAGTACAGTAAGTTTGCTCATTTAAAAGTGGGCCTGTGGTCCCAGCAACTCGGCAGGCTGAAGTGAGAGGATCGTTTGAGGCCAGGAATTGGAAAGCAGCCTGGGCAACATAGCGAACACCCATCTTTTTAAAAATTAGCCAGGCGTGAAGGTGTGCACCTGTAGTCCCAGCTACTCAGGAGGCTGAGGTGGGAGGTTCCTTGAGCCCAGGAGTTGGAGGCTGCAATGAGCTATGGTTGTGCCCCTGTATTGCAGCCTGGGCAGCAGAGCAAGACTCCATCTCAAAAAAAAAAAAAAAGTGACAAAGTGGGCAGGTGAGCTGGGATGCAACAGAAGGAAAAGGAGCTTGGGGAAAGGATAGAAGCCTTGAATAAATGGGAGCAAAATTAATGGGATGGGGAGAGGGGAGAAGGGGTGAACGGAGAAAGAAGTAAAGCAAGCACTGCTGTGGGTGGCTCAGTGAGCTAAAAATACACACTCACACCGATACCCCGTTTCTATCTTGAAGACAGGTTTAAAAACTAGTTAAGTCTTAAGTTTTAATCCTTCACCTCCTCTTTTCCTTTGTATTTGCAGTTTGACTGTCATTTGCTCTGGCATAAGTGGAATTGAGTAGATTACTTAATTCAAGGAGTTACTGAAAGGTGCTGGATTTTTATTTGGCTTGTAATGGTTCCATGGTGCTAATCTGTGTTCTTCTTTCCAAGGTGGATCGTATGTCTTTCCCGTGTGGCTGCACTAAAGAAGGATGTAGCAACACAGCAGGTAGAATTGAATTTAATCCTATCCGTGTTCGGACTCACTTTTTGCACACAATAATGAAACTCGAACTGGAGAAAAACCGAGAGCAGCAAATCCCCACACTGAACGGCTGCCACGGGGAGATAAGTGCTCACAGTAGTTCCATGGGCCCTGTCGCTCACTCCGTAGAATATTCTATCGCAGACAATTTTGAGATTGAAACTGAACCCCAGGCTGCAGTGCTGCACCTGCAGTCTGCTGAGGAATTGGACTGCCAAGGAGAAGAGGAGGAAGAGGAGGAGGATGGGAGCAGCTTTTGCAGCGGAGTCACTGATTCCAGCACACAGAGCTTGGCACCTAGTGAGTCAGATGAGGAGGAGGAGGAGGAAGAGGAGGAGGAGGAGGAGGAGGATGACGATGATGACAAAGGAGACAGCTTTGTGGAAGGTTTGGGCACCCATGCTGAAGTTGTCCCTCTTCCTTCAGTCCTTTGTTATTCCGATGGCACCGCCGTTCATGAAAGCCACGCAAAAAATGCTTCTTTTTATGCCAACTCTTCAACTCTGTATTACCAAATAGATAGCCACATTCCAGGAACCCCTAACCAGATCTCTGAGAACTATTCTGAAAGAGATACTGTCAAAAACGGTACCCTTTCGCTGGTGCCTTACACCATGACCCCGGAGCAATTTGTTGACTATGCCCGACAAGCAGAAGAGGCCTATGGAGCCTCCCACTACCCAACTGCCAACCCCTCTGTAATTGTTTGCTGCTCCTCTTCCGAAAATGACAGCGGTGTGCCCTGCAATAGCTTATATCCTGAACACAGGTCCAATCATCCTCAAGTGGAATTTCACTCATACTTGAAAGGGCCCTCCCAGGAAGGGTTTGTCTCTACATTGAATGGTGACAGTCACATTTCAGAGCATCCTGCTGAAAATTCTTTGAGCCTTGCAGAAAAGAGCAGATTGCACGAAGAGTGCATCAAATCACCCGTGGTGGAGACAGTCCCTGTTTAGTCGCTTAAATTATTCTAGGACCAACTCTTCTCCTATTTAAGGCACTGTATTTAATTGGATTTCCTGGGCTCATCGTTGTTTAAACTGAAGTCTAAGAAAACTTGGACTATGGTTAATCTTCCAGACTGTATTTTGTTTTCTCCTTTCTAGCCACATGACTGTGGCATTGCACAAATACAGTCTCTATAGGGATTTTAAAAGATTTCAGACTGTTTTGATAGAAAATGCTAAATTTTTAAAATGCATATCTCACAGTTGCCTACCTGTCAAACTGTGTGAAACCTGCCAAGCTGTGTAGATCAGAGTTCCAAGTTTTGGATTATCGGGCCTGTGCAAGATTGTTAACTAAGAATGGGAAATGATAAGATTTAGAGTCCTAATTTTCGATATATCTGAAGATGATGGTGACTTTTTAATGTAAAAGTAATTACTGTAAGAAACAGATTTCATTGTTCCATGTGTATTTTATTTATGGTAGTTTAGAAGTCATGTTTTGATGAAAATGAACAGCAGCATGTTCATCCAAGCTGAAGATGCATAGCTAGTACCACAGAGCATGCCCACATGGATTGCATCTGGAATCCATTCACATTTTTATGATCATGACTGATCAAATTTGCAAATACTTTCTTAAGGGTGAAATAGGCTTATTTTTTGCTATTTTGACAAATAAATGAGTCGATATGTGCAGGTCCTTACACAGTTTTCTCTAAAGTTAAGAGTTAGGACAATCCTCTGGGGAGGGTCTAGTTCACTGCCCTCCCTCAGTTGACTCCAGAGATGGAGGTAGAAGGAATTGCCTTTCTTTTTAAACAGTATCATCTTGGTTCTTAGCTTGGGCAGCACCTTTAAACTCTACCCCCTACATCAAAATGCACTTTAGTGCCCCTTCACGGTACCTCGTGTGGGGTGGGGACTGAGAACTCTTTGAGATGAAAAATTAAAAAAAAAATTTTTTAATATCTTTAACTATTATAAGGTTCATATAACTAATATAGATGAATCATCCAATGATACTTATGAAGGAAAATGACCTATTTTCCTTCACCACTCTGAGGACCTAACTCAGTAAATGCAGAGGAGGCTGAGCAAACACCGAAGAGAAACCACCTCAGCAACCAGCCTTCTCTACAGCGTGATCAACCCGTCTCTACAGAATAAGTGTGTAATGAGATTTCCACTTAGTGACTAGCTGATTGAAGGGGGGGCCTCTACCCAAATACTCAACTGGGCCTTACTTTTCTGAAGCATTTTCATTTGTCTTGCCTGGGACAACTAGCGAAACAGTCCAGAATGCATTGCATACTTTCTAATTACCTCATGTTCTCTTATTAAAGGGAACAGATAGAAATAAAACATGCACTCCCCACCTTTAGATTACCTGCACTTGGTTCGTCGGAGGACTTCTAGGATCCCATTTTCCTGTAAATTAATTTAGGTAACTAAATGGTGTATTCTACCTTTTTTTTCAATGCAATATAACTATGCTAACTCTGTTTCACATTTTTGACCTTCTATCGGTATATCATTTCACGTGTTTTATAACTATTTGAAATGTGGACATGCCTTGCTATTCAGTGACTGCATCACTACTTATTTTTAATGTCTTTTAGACGTGGGTATTTAGAATTATGGATATAAATATATTGTAGATCTCAATTCCTTAAGAAAAAAAACCTTTTATTTGATTGAACTTAAAAATGCTTGATCTAGAGAAAGTCCTCCAATGGAAAAGTTTCTACTAAAGCTTGATTGGGGAAAATGTGTTTACTTGGCAGCTCTTTCACTGTGCAGTTGGTTCCTGCTTCTTATCTACACCACCACTGGGCCAAATTTATAACTATTAATATTAACATTAAAAGAGCTTTGGGTTTGTCTTTATGTAGGTAGCAGTAATGAGGGCAGGGATGTTCCTTTCAAACGATTAGCCCTTTGGGCTAATCAGATTAGGGTTTTGCTCAAATCTCAATAGTATATCCTATGTTATCTGCAAAGTTATCGTTTTTAGTGCTTAATCTCCAATTTTTTTTTTATCTACTAATACAATCTAAAAGAACAGAAGCCCAAAGAGAAAAAGTCAAGAGGCTGTTGTTCCTTCATTCACGCACATGAAAGAATCATGTGTACTACATTTGCTGGACCATTACAAGCTCTTGAAAGATCCACGTCTGAAGGTTATTCTAGGAACACAGAATGTGGGAGACCGAGGGAGAGCTGACTCTGGCTAGAGCAGAGTTGAAGGGTAGAAGGACAGTCCAGTTTCTGAAAAGATAGATATTTTAATTTTAATTCAGCTTTATTTTCACGAGAAGGTCTGAAGCCTACTTTTTAGTGTTTGTCTGGGTCTTTGTTTTGTACCTTTGTTTCCAAAAGAATGCTTTAAAAAACAGAGCTATTTTCCCTATCTGTCCAATTGGGGTAGAAAGTCACTGCCCTACTGAGAAGAATTAACCCTCCAACAATGACAGCTTGCATTCCAAATTTTCACATACCTAACTAACCCCTAAACATCTCTCACAAACCACATACACAGGCTACCTATTAAAACACTTCCGTATACCTAACACACATACACACACACACACACACACAAAATACATGTGTACCACACACTAGAGAATGATAGATTTGAGGTAATGGCCAGTAATGAGTACTGAGTTTTTCCTACCCCAGAATCTTATTGGGTTTTATGATCTAAAAACTGTTGTCTAGAAAACAGATTATCCAATCTGTAAAGGTATAGTTTGAAAATATTGGGTCAAAGTTGAAAGTAATACTAATAATGAAATCATTTCATTGTTACTTCCTTTCCCAGAAAAGCTGAGCGAGCATAGTGTTCCATCTGACTTTTTTTTTTCCCATTAATAGCCCTTCTATTCAACAAAAACGGCCCACATGCCGGGAAAGTGCTATAGTCATTCTGAGCTTTTAAAAATGGGGATCCCGAAGGGGATTAAGCTAGATGCAGCCAGTTGGGATACTTAAGATCTTTACACCAAGACACAGTAACCTGTCCTGCAGCTGTTGTATTGCCCCTCTGACCAAATTGCTGTCTATTTTGACACACAGCTTTTCAGTCATTCACTGTCAATTACAAAGCTTCATGCTCCAGTCCCTGTTGTTTTAGCACCGGTCCTATACCTTTAAATAGGGCTTAATTCCCAGTTATAATCCTTGCCAAATCGATTTGCAAGTCAAGTGGCTGGAGCAGCTTTCATCTCCTTTGTCATTCTCGATTTCCTTGGGAGAAAGAAGTCAATAAAAGAGATTTACATTAAGTTTTTCTCCCCCCATCTCTTGATCATCAATTATTAAGACATAGGTAAAAATCCATTTGTCTCATGTCTTCTGGTTGATTGAATAATATAGTTACTTTTTGAAGGCCTGTCTTTTCTTTGTGATAAAACTGTATTTTTCCCCATGTACCAGCCGCATATACAATGTGAAACTAATGTTTCTTAGAGTGATAAAATCTTCATAATTATATATGACCCCACCAATACTCACCTGCCAACCCTCACCCCCCCTAAAAAAACTATGAGTTGCAGAAACACTGGTCACAAATTAATCAAGAAGCAAAGAGATTATGTTAAGTGATGATATTCTTTAAATTTTTATACTCTAACAGATAAACTCCTGGCAAAATTCTGATTTGGTTACCATTAAACAGGAAAATATAATTTATTTCCTATAAATTAATATTTCATTGGTTCTTTGATTTAAATTTTTGATATTGTTGTACAGGTTTATAACTCTTTGGTCTTGATATTCCAAATTTATTCAACAATATTTATTGAACACTTGCTATGTTAGAACAACCGTCCTGGGTAGTAAAAAGAGAGGAAACAGTACAAATTCTAAAGGATGTTAATGAAGGGTGACATGAAATAATCAAGCCTATTCAGATTCTCTTAATATGTGATTTTATAAAGTGATATTAGAAAAACTGACATCAATTCTTGTCTAATTATATGCAAGCTACAACTAGAAGGATACTTCTTTTTCCTAAATTAATGGAACTCACTAGATTCTCCTTCATCCCTCTCGCTTCATCTGAAATTTATGAATTAAATCTGGGCTCAGATAAGACTGAATCAAATGAAAAAGAAATTTTCAACTAATTGCTCTTCAATGTTAGCCCTACGCAGGTAATGCTAGATTTGTACCAGCAAACTTCTACCTGACAGTCTCAAAGTGGGTTTGACTCATGCATAACCCAGGAAACATTTCAGGAAACTTTTAAAACAACAATGTGGAACACAATCACTCTTCTATTTATAAACAGCCCAGCAAAATAGCACAACCCTGTCCCAAATTCCAAAGACATCACCTTGCAGCAGGTGGAAAACAGCAGAGGTCACTAGATCCCTCTCATTAGCTGGAGTTACAAACCATGGAATGAGTAGGTGGAAGATTGACAGCCTCAGAAGCCAACAAGAGACTGCCTTTTTAAAAGTGCCAGGAAGCCTTCTGTTTCTCCAAATATAACTTAATGTCTCTCTTTAAAATGGCATCTTCTCCTTATTCTCTTGAAGACAGTTTATAGTATTATTATAGTCAGTGTATCAAATACCAAGCTTAAATAGGAAGCACCTTGGTGCTTTCAAAGGCAAGACTTGACTATGATTTGAAATTGGAATTATCTGTTGTATCCTTACCATGACCAACAGCAAAAGTTTAAAGCCTTGATACCCCTCTTAGTTCTAATACAAATTTGCAACTTCTGATTGCATTACTTTTCCTGAAATCTGCTAACTTGTGCTGGAATAACATAAATACCTAAGCCAAAATGCCACAGCTTTGCTCATCAGATGTTTTCTGCAGCATTAAAGAATTTAATTGACTTAATTGACTGAATATCAGCAATTTGAAAACTCACTAGAATTATGAAAGTATCAGGGTGGGGGTGAGGATGGGGTATAAGCTTAATATGCGGTGGTGTCTTCTAGGAGCTATAAAAAAAGGTTTCAGCAGAGATAAGCTAGGTCTTCTTACACTACAAAGACTATAATCACAAACATCAGCACAAAACCTAGAATGGGCGGTTACAATGTGGACACCCTCACCACCCAGTTGGCGCTCACATTTGCTGACCAACATCCACATCAGTTACATTTTTACTGTCTATGAGTCATTTGATGCTTTGGAAAATATAAACACAGGTCTACAGCATTCTAAAGAAACCATTTTTTAAGAAATTTAAACACATTTTGTATCAAAATAACTGATAAATGACTTGCATTATTATCAAAAGTAAAGAATGTGGAAATAAAGGAGCTCTTCTTTAACATTTTACCTGCCAAATCTGCATGTTCAATGTGACTCTTTAAAACAGTCACTTCTAAGCTTTACTATGACTCCCCTCATGGCTTTTCAAGCTAGACCATGAGACCCTCTTCCCAAACAATGTAGGTATTTTGTTTTGTTTTTTCTTTCTTAACAGAAATTCAAACTCAAAAGCTTGATATGACCTGAGTTTTACCTGGCAGTCAGTCCCAGGGCTAGTCTAACTATGTGCTGTCTGTCATGCCTTGGGTTTCCTAACAGCGGTGATTCAGATAGAATGACAGGAAGCAGGAGAATGTATGCAAGCAGATTCAAAGCCCAAACCAGTATATCTTTTCAGTTCATTTTTTATATGTAAATTTTCAAAAATCATATTAATACCTAACCTGGAATTTTAGTACTACTCATTGCATCCATGAAAAATGAAGTAATTTCAAAGATTTAAGTCACAATGACTACTTTCTTTTACTTGTAATAAATATATCACTATACAGAGTAATTGCTTTTTTATTTGATCCTTTACACTTGCTTATAATTGAAGAAAAGTCAATTCCACTGTGTCATCTTATTTCATCTTTCACAAAACTTCTGGAAGGACTAAAGTTTCAAAGGAATATGACAGAATTTATTTTGGACAATATTTGTATTCAACATGCTAATGATGTAATCCCTCCCTTTACATTACTCATTGCCATGGTGCTAGTCAAGTTAGTTCAATAACTCACTTTAGTGACATGTGTGAGGCCATTTAAATATTTTTAAGATAATGTATATTGATTAGAAAGACTTAGGAGGAGACATATTTATGGTAGAAATTAGCCTTGCCTTTGTCTAAGGTAATTTATGGGACCTGATTGAATGGTTTTAGTTGTAATTTTGGAATAGCTTCTTTGTTAGGTATTTCTTTCCTTTCTCTTTTGGCTTTCTCCCAGTATTTTTATCTGTCTTGTGATTATCTTAAAAGTTATTTATTAATGAGTATTTGGAAGAAAATTGACTTGGAAGATGTCTCTTTAAAAATTATGTAGGTGCTTCTGTCACCATAGATCTTCACCAAGTCCTACTGCCACACTGGGTAAGACCACCCACCCCCTTTTCAGGGGTATGGTCTCCTAACAGTGGTTTTGCTGTTGTCTCTACATAAGGGACCTGTGAAAAAAAGCATTTGAAATTTCTAACTTTGTAGCACATCTTATCCAATTTTGTTTTGTTCCTCCTTTTCATGTCAGCCACCAACCTTTTTTCCTTAGCCTTTAAGAAAACCACTCATCTTTAAAACAAATTTAAAGATCTATATACGTTTTGCAACTTTATTTAAATATAAAAGAGAAGCAAAGAATAAAATCCAAATCTGTATTCTCCTAAAGAGTAAAAACCAAAATATCTAAATTTAGGAAATACATTGTTGCCTGTTTTTTTTAAATTTATTTAATGTTGATCCTTGAGTGATTTAATGGTACCCAAGTGATATCTGAACCTGAGACAATTTAAAATTTAATAGTTGGCAAAGTCATTTCATTTGTACCACAATCAAATAGAGTCCACTGCCAAAGGTTACCGTTTGAACTCTGATTTCATTAGGCACTAGTCATGCCAAACTGGTATCTCAGAATAGTTTAATCTTTTCAAAGATAATCACAATGGCCAACTGTGTGTGAATAATGGAAAGTTTGAGATTCTTCTGTATTCTTCAAATTTTATAGTCTTGAGACTAGGAGAGATCTCCAGAGGTCATGTGGCTCATCCATCTACCTCTAGGGAAGACTGTCACTCAGGCATGCCCAACAGGATAGATAGCCATCTATTCTTAACATCTCTAGGGAAGGCGGTTTCCTTGGCAACACAATTCAGCTTTCTTAGGTTTTCTCACAATAAGAAAATATCTTGGCCAATCTTTGTGGTTCAGGCACCTGGCAACAGTTGTGGTGATTTGGGCCATTGTACTAGGAGACTCAAGAGAAGTTGGGTTGCCCCCTACATTTGATGATTAACACATTTGATGATTCTATAAGTCTCCTAAGAAATCAGATTTTTAAAGAAAGATGTGGATACAGAGACAATGCTCAGTAACATGACCTGCTTTTGACAAATGTGGCTGTAGTTAGTTTTTATTTTTTTTATCGTTTGTCATTTTTATGTCAGAAGGAAATATCAGGAAAAGTAACCGTTTTAGATCCCTGATGACAAATATCAGAACTAGGATGGAGTGACTTGACTTTTAAACTGTTCAGTGTCCTGAGAAGTTACCATTGCAAAAAGTAAGCATCCTCTACATTCTTGCTTTTAAATAAGTACCTTCTCATTAATCTTTCTTTAGCCTAAAATGACAAATAAGAATTCAAATTTTTCCATTCCTTCTGGGGAAGACACGACGAGTTGTGAAGAATCTGATGGAATAAAGTGACTCCAGAGAGTTACTCAACCACCATTTGATCCCAGCCTTTGCGCTCATCTTATTTAAACAATGGCTGCTTGCTTTCTCAGGGATCAGGAAAATGATTTAAAAATGTGTCGTCTTGACAAGGCCTGAAAACAAAGGGAGAAGACCTGGAAAATGGTGATTTTTTTTTTTTCTGATTACATCACCTGACTCAAGGACTCCCTGCAGCTTTCAGACCCTTTTCTGTTTGCTCAGAGTTGACTCCAACACAGAGTCAGAACCCACCAGAAGATGAAGAGCACCCCCAAAAATCAATGTTTCCTTTCTCCATGGGATTTTTTAAAAATCTAGGTACAGCTGCTTATCTCCCCAACTCGGATACTCTTATGAAACAACAGCCACATCAGAGTGGTTGCTCCCCACAAATAACACTAGGAGAAAATGGCCCTTTTTGTTAGAAAACAAAGGCTATACAATGCTCGTGTAAAGAATGTTGAATAAAATTTGGCCCATGTTTTGATTGACTCTAGGCACCTCTATGGAAATAAGTCTGAGGCGTAGTTTGTGAAACATGTTTCAAAAGTGTTTGATGTATAATAAATGCTAGACATTTACAGTACAGAAATAGTTTAAAAAAAAACTTTAAACCTGTAGATTACAACTCTGTTCCTAAGAACCTCAGCCTTTATTGTGTCTTAGTAAAGTTGATCTGCTTTTTTTTAGTTTATTGCATTTCTGGTGTAATAGCCTTTTAAGATAGAACTATTAATACATATGTACTGGTTAATGCCTGTTAATGCAGAAAATGGCACTTTGTTATTTCAGTGTGTTTCCCTCAGTGTCACAGGGTATATCAATTTGATAAAAAGATCATTTGACATTGGTCAAAAATACATTTTCCCCATTTAAAATATACATTTATATACAATTGGTTGCATAGACAAATGTCACTTTTTGCATTGTCTTCATCTTGATCATAGTTTTAGACATCAATTAAGTCTCCACTTTCCAGCTGCCATAGAAATTTGGTACATTTGAAAATTCTGGTGGAATCTAGTGAGCTGAATGTATTGATAGATCAAATTATCCAAAGCACTTGGATGTTATCCTTCAGTCCATGTTGAACCATTCAGACATTGGGAATGGTCCTTACACAAGGGAAGTCTTTTGAAAGTATTTGTTTTCTTATTTGTTATTTGTTTGTTTGTTTGTTGCTGGCAAAAAAAAAAAAAAAAAACCTAACTTTAAAAACTCAGAAAAGCCACTGCACTATAAAATATGTTTTGACATTATGATTGGTTTTATCTTTCAACTGATTTTTATTACTTTTACTCAATATCAACAGTACTGCCATAGATATTTATTACTGTTATTTTCAATCTAATGACTTAAAAAGGTTGAAAGGGATGAAAATCAAGCTACAATCTATATATACAGTCATATTACACTAAGATGCCATGTTGTATGTCACACAGTTTCTAGATTGATTTCTCTTGTGTGTAAGTTATAACATCAAAGATGCCAAAGGGTATATAAAATAAGCTACAATAATATTCAACAGAACTTAACCTGGACCTTATGTTGTAATAATTTATTCATATTAGCTGTAGTCTTCTGTATTTATATTTTCAGTATTTATTATGAATGACATGGAAATTCGTGTATTTATTGTGGCTTTTTATTGCAGTGTGTATATATATATATTACAAATAAGCATTTTTAATTCTTATCCTTAAGTTTCTTTTATTAGTGGCACTTGTATTATGCTGTACTTTTTATTATATATTGTACAATATCTTGTCCATTTGTTTGCAGCAGAGTAAAACCGGTTTCTAAGCTGTATCTACTGTTGTATTTTGTGTAAATCCTTTGTTCTTAACATCCTGAGCTGCAATCCCTTATGTTGTCACATCACATACAAGAATACCTCCCTCCCTCTGTGTAACAGATAACAAACTTAAAAAGTTAAGTGTGAAGCCAGTTCCTGTGAAATGGTTCATTACATTATCATTTCAAAGATGTGTTAACTTTGTTATGATTGAGCCTTAAGTGAGGATGCATACAGCATTTTACTTTCTCAGCTATTCAACCACTTCATCAAGTAATGATGTATAAACAAACATGAAGGCCAGAGAGAAACTCTCTATATAAATGAAATTTAGGAGGATGTTTTTACAAAGACAAACCCAATCCTTTAATTCAACTGCTTGATAGTATTTTTGTTTTACTTTGCTTAAAGCAGAATCTGTGTGATTGGATGTTTAAAATATATGTGTACACATTGGTACTTATATCTGCCTATCTGTTTAAAGATGCTGGCTTAAGGTAAACAAAACTTAACTTTTATTGGCAGTAGAACGAAGAGAAAAGAAACTGCATTCTTCTTAACTTCCTATCATATGCAAGACACTGTCTTCAAACAACTTGTTTTATATCTGGAGACTGGATCTATATTTTGAAAGTTAAACAATAATATGTGATTGTGTAATCATCCTACAATTCAAATTTGATCATGTTACTCGCTTACTTCAAAATCTTCCATGGTGTTCCTTCCTCATTGCCAACAAAATAAAACCCAAACTCTTTAGAATGCTTTGTCCACAAAATAGGTTACTTAGATTCTATCTGCTACTCCATTTTGCCAACTTCTTTTTAGCTTGCCCCTTCTGCCCAGAATATATACCCCACAAACCCACCCTGACAGCACAATTCTAATGACCATATACTTACTTTTCAAGAGACAACTCAACTGCCCCTTCCTTTATGTTGCCTCTCCCATTCTCCTGAAAATCAATTACCTGCTCTTTTATGCCCCCTGCAGACATTTATTAGAGCCTGTTCAGGTCTCACTGAACTCACTCACTTATGCATCTACTGCCTCCTCAGGACTCCCTCAGAACAGAAAACTCATTACTCTCCATGTTCTCAACATCCAGCTTAGTGCCTGAAATGTGGTAGATGCTTAAAATACATTTACTGATGTATGTGAAGTGCAAAAATGAGTGGTACAAAGTCCACCTCCGTATAGGAGTTCAGATGGCTGGCAGAGACGGTGGAAAAGGTGTCAGATTCAGGGAGAGGCAGAATTTCAGTTGGCAGGAGCACTCCCTAGTCCATGTTATGGAACAGTTTGAGGAAAGGCAAATCAGGACCAAGTTACCCTCTTCTGTGCAGGGCAGAAGGTCCTTGTTAAGAACGGAAGATTTACCTTCAGTAACAGATGACAAATCAGGTAAGGGAAATGAATTCAGATATTGCAAAGGTTTAAAGACTAGTCCAAAGAGTCTGACTTGTATCCTTAGGGAAATAGAGATAGCCTGAAGATTTTAGAAGAGGAAGTTCATTCAAAGAAGAGTTATGTTTGCAGTGTGGACTATCAGTGTGGCTGTAGTGCATAGACAGTTTGGGAGGATGGAAATGCCAGAGTAAAAATCTTCCTTGTAGCCACTGCAGTCATTATTCATTAAAAAATAATAATAGTTGAGAACCTACTGTGATTGGCACACTGAGCAAGAGTGTGTTAGAATGAAGAGGCAGCAGGGAAAAGACAGGCAGCGTCCAGACAAGGAAATAAAGAGGCCTATTTGAAAGCCTAATCAGATGTGAGATAGTAAAGGTAACAACAAGGTTATGAGCTTAAAATACCATAGGTGGAATCTGGGGAAGAACTTAAGAGGATAGACATCATTAACAGAAATTAGGATATCATAAGGAGGAAGAGATGTGTTCATTTTAAGCAGCTCGAATTGATGCCGGGATACTCAGTGAAAGTAATAAATAGACAGAAGGAAATATTAGTCTACAGCTTAGATAAAGATGTAAGCTTTGGAGTGAATGAGGGTTTAAGACGAGAACATACATAGAGAGAAGCGTATAAAAGAGAGGACTGAACTTTTAGAAAGGCTTGTGTTTCAGGTTGTGTTCTCCAGAAGTGCACAACTCTGAGATGGAGTTTAGTTTAGCATACAGGATTTTTGGGAGGAATCAGTACTTGTGGAAGCTCAGGGAAGGAAGCAGATTAGGAAAAGGGTGAAATCAGGTGGTGATGCAGGCCAACCCCTCTGGAGTGCTCTGGGGTATAAGGGCTCCTCTGAGTTGTCACTTGGTGGGCTGAAAGGGCTAGGCCTTTATAGCCACCCCCCCTGTCAGTCACTGGATGTAGTTCAACCCAGAGAGGGAGTGCTCTTGGATGAGCTGGTACTCTGTAGTGGAGGGCAAAACCTGAAAAGAGCTGAAAGTTGGAAGGTGTTTTGCTGACAGCACTCTCGGAAGCTGGGACAAGTCCTTCCTTGAAGGGGAATCCATGAAGGTAGAACAGCTCCATGTCTTCCGCATCCATCCCTCAGATCTACTTCTTTAATTCAATTTCAGGGAATAGCTCCTCCAGGATTCCGGGGGAAACTTAGAAGAACAAGGTTAATGGAACAAATTAATTACAGCTCCTGCCACCCTGGCTGGTCCTACAACCACAACTGATATTGATCTTCTCCCTCTTTCACTGTTAATTCTACATTCTCTTCAGCTTCAGCAATCATTTTTGCCAGTCTCAATGGCTTACTTGGTGTCAGGGGCCCAGACCCAGAAGGCACCTGAGTATTTCTCCCTGCTCCTATTATATAACAGCAGACCTGTCTCTTCCTGATGATCAAGGTAAAGTAGTTCTACCAAGATGGTGACTCTTTCCCTTGCCTAAAATGTCAGGGACTAGCAGCAGCTGCAGTCCTATGGGACTCTTTACTGCCCCGTTAAAAGTGTGTCCCTTTGGGAACTAGGTCTTTTAACCCTGCAGAGCTTATAGAGCTGTGGGGCAGGAAGTGCAATTTTCTCCATGTTAAGTGGGGCCTCTCCTACTTCCACCCCATGGTTCTTGCACCCATGTCTTCTTCCTACTGGGGGTATATTACTATATAAAGGTTTTTGATCCAGTGTTTATACTGGATCCTGGAGGATGGTACGCCATCTTTGCAGAGTATCACCTCCAAACTTACACTTCAACTGTACCTTCAGCAGGACAGTCAACACTCTGTCGGGCCAGGAGTTTTGGAGTCTGTGATATGACCAGTGGACCTCATGGTCATGTGCCCACCCTTACAACTTCTTTTCTGTGAATTAGTTCACCTGCTCTGATTTGATGTTATATGGGATTGCATATAAATATACTGTAAGCCCTTGAATAATGGTGTTAGCCGAGGCCCTGCAGGTGAGAAAGGCAAACTCGTACTTGGAATATATGTCTATTTCTATTTAAAACAAACAAAAAACACAAAAAAAATTCTGGTTCTTCTAGGATGGAAGGGGCTCAATAATCAATCTGCTAACAAGTGTCTGGTTAGATTCCAGAAGAATACGGCCATATGGAGGGCCCAGCATCAGTCTCTGTTTCTGGCAGTCTGTACCTTTGGCAGCAGGGGGAATTGATCAGCCTTGGGAAGTGGTAGGTCAGGCTCACAGGCCTAGGCAAAGCCACTGCCACCCAATTTGTGTGCTTATCGTGGCAGCACTGAAGTCACTAATGACTAAGGCTGGCTTCTGTCAACCGGCCAAGTTATTCTGTCTATATCAATGCAACAAATATAATGTGAGCCACAAATGGGAGCTGCATGTGTAATGTTAAATTTTCTCATAGCTACCTTAAAAAGAGTAAAAAAAAGGTAAAATTAATTTTAATAATATATTTTATTTAACCAAATATATAAAAATTTCAACACATAGCCAATATAAAAATCATTAGCAATATTTTACATTTTCTTTTTTTGGTGGTAATACTAAATCTCTTAAATCTAGTGAGTTTTTTACAATGACAGCATATCAATTTGGAATAGTCACATGTGGCTAGTAGATACAATATTGGACAGCACTGGTCTATACTGTTGTTTAGTGCGTCTTCTGTGGTGGGTACTTTTTGGCAGGTGTTGACGTGTGGTACAAAGATCTTCACACTTTGTGCCCACTCTCACACGTCCACACACATGCTCTTACCCCACACCTCCTTTTCCCCAATTTTCTAATCTCTGTCCTTTCAGCTCCCCGAGCCAGGCCATTCACTTCTGCCCAGGAGCCCATATATGTTCTAACACAGCTACTTCTCCTCCTACACAAAGAGAATGATCGGATGCACCACCCAAAGTCTGTCCATTTGAGGGTTTTTCCCTAGCCGCTGTCTGCCAAAGCTACTCCTAAACAAGGCTGCAGTGTCGCTGGCATTCATTTCATTCAATAGCCACATGTGACTATTCCAAATTGATATGCTGTCATTGCATCCACTTACTAAACCAGCCCATCCATAAACCATATTCGAGTTTTTTTTTTTTCCTTCATTCATCGGTTGGCCTAAGGGATCCTCCATGTGGAGTGAGGGACACACTGAGGCAGCGGTGCTGGTACAATGGTGGCAAATGACATGGAAGACAGGTCTACTTGGCACACAGCTTTTTTGTGCCATCCAGTCCTATTTATGCTTGATCAAAGTTTTCTACTTCTAGAATCCGTCTTACAATGGGTTTCTGCTAACCCTTCCTTATTTTTTGACTTACTGGCTTTGTTAGAACCCAGTTTAAGGTGTGTGGTTCCAGAAGCATGGTCACATGGTGTCCCATAGTCAGGCACTTAGTCTCTGAGGCCTCAGCAATATATCAGGAGTTGTTTTTCAAAAGGCATATAAATTACTGCTACAAATGGCAATGCTTTTATCCCAGGGCCAGTGTTGGGATTCTACCACTGGGGCTTGCCATGACCTCTGCACAGCATCTGTTCTCACCACTGGTACCTCTAACACCATACTGTTTGCTGGGTCACATGGTCCAAGCAGCAGGGCCTGGTGCACTGCAACCAATACCTCCTACACAGACTTTTTCTGCTCTATGTCCCACTCAAAGCTGGCAGCCTGTCACATGGCCCAGTATATGGGTCAGAGCAGTATTCCTGGATATGAAACATGCTGCATCCAAAACCTAAAGAGGCTTACCAGGTGTTGTGCTTCTCTTTTCGTGGTGGGAGTTGCAATATGTAATAATTTGTCTTTAATGTGAGGGAGATGTCCTGAAACTCCCCATACTACAAGATCCCTAAAGATTATATTGGTGTGGCAGGCACCTAAATCTTCAGAGGGTTTATCTCCTGTCCTCCATAGTGCACGTGTTTTACCATGGCCACCAGCATGCTAGTAACATATTGCCCATCTGGCCTAATTGGCATAATATCATAAAGAAATAGTATCATGTGCAATATCCACAGAGTTGAGATCTCTTTGTGCTATATTTTGACAAAGAACAAAACAAAATATATATTGTTGCCCATTCCATGTGCATGCAAACAATTTCTGATCCTCTTTTTCTAATTGGAATGGGAAGGAATACATTTGCCAAATCAACAGCCTTGTCCGTGTACCTGAGGTTGGTTAATCTTCTCAAGCAAAGATACTATTAATATATCTGGCACAGCAACTGCAACTGAGGCTACCACTTGATTGAATTCACAATAATCTACTCTCATTCTCTGGAGTCCCTCTGTGTTTTGCAAGGGCAAGCCACTGCATTAAGATGACTTAAGTAAGGACATATAATAATAGGGACCACCACCCCCACATCTTTTAGGTCCCTAAGGGTACCACTAATTGCCACTGTCCCCTGTGGGATGCAAACTTGCTTTTTATTTACCACCTTGATTGGGTGGATGGCAGGAATAGTTTCAGAGACTTCTGCTTGGCTTTCCCCACTGTTATAGCCTTTATCCAACAAGCCAGGGCTTCAATGTGGGGATTGCATATATACCAAATATGCCATCTTCAGTTATGTACTTGGATCCCAGGGGAAATGACCACTAGGTGGATCCACAGACCCAGTGGGCTTACTATAAGCCAGATCTTTACCAGGACTCTGTTCATTACCTGGTTCTTGTATGTTCCCACTTTAACAGGGGTGGCCCATGGTGAGGCTTCAGTTCTCCAGGTATGAACGGCAACTCAGACCCAGTGTCAAGAAGTCCTAAAACATTTAGATATTCTTCTTTCCCTTGTACATAGCCGCCCAAGTAAATGGTTGTAGGAACATTTTAAGAAAGAATGGGGGTATCACTACCATATATAGTTGCCTGATGTAGCTGGCTCTTTCCTCCTAGGGACCTGATCTTCTCTTTGGTCAATGGGTCCTGGGTCTGAACACTAATTCAGGTGTGGAAAGTGGCTAAAAGATTATAAACATCTTATTGGGGTGACTACCTTCAGGTTCCTGATTATTTATCCTAGTTTCATGTGATAGTATAAACAGAAGAATGCTTGTTGGTTGCTTATTTATTTTTTGCCTAGGGGTATAAGGTTCCATTAACCACCTCCATAACTCTCTGTGGGTCAGGACCCCTTATCTGCTGTTCTGGCACTGCTGCTTATTATGATAATTGTATCCACCTGCCTTTTAGCAGTTAAGTGAGACCACCTGTCCTCTATTGTTTTAGGGTCCTTTTATTTCCACTGTATTGTGCTCCACTACCATCAGTGATGGGGTCCACATTACCAGCCAAGTAACAGATTCAAAATTCCGTCTTATCAACTGCTTTCTTGGATCATTCCTGGTACCAAATGTCATATTGGGCTTTCTAGAGATCCTGAAATGAAGCTTGACTTGCAAAGTGTTTATTAGGTTTCAACAGCTATGAAAGTACAGAGGAGGAAACAATTGAATAGAGAGATAAGTTGAACTATGTGCAGGCTTGACAGAGCCTCAGCCCAACCCTCAGGGAGCTCCGGAACCATATGACCCATTGGAGTTGTATTTATAGCCCTGCCAAAATCAGTTATTGGATGTGGGTAACTAAGGAAGGTTGTGCTTTTGGGCAAGGCCTCTCTGCAGCTGAGGCCACCCCTGAAAAACAGATAAGAAGCCCTGAAAGAAATCTGAGTGATGCATCTGCCAGATTTAGGATTCCAAAGAAGGAAGTAAACGCAGGATTTTGTATCCAAGAGAATCCAGTGTAAGAGTTAAGAGATAACTGGAAATTCTTGAACTCAGGTTTAAAAATGAACACGTATATTTACCAGCACAAGATTTGTCCTTAATGACAGTCAGACCCCACATGGAATAATGAGTTCAATTCTGGTTACTGCAGTTTAAGAGAAATATCCACTTACTGGAATGTGTTCAGAGGAAAATAATCAGAACAGTACAGGGGCTTAAAACCACAACAAAAAAGAACTAGTTAAAAGAACTTATGTTTACACTGAATAGAAATTTTCTTTAGATACCTAAAGGGGCTTGAAATTATTCCCCTTAGAATCAAGAGATGAAAGTCTAGGAAGACAGATATTACCGAAGTATAAGGAGGATATACTTTTATATTATTTAATATAAATAATTAAAACCAAATGAAAAAGTACTGCAGGTATAAGTTAGCCAGATGAAGGAGGAAAAAAGCTTTTCTGATCACGGCCGCTATCAGAGGCAACTGCAGAAAGTTCCGATTGGTCAAATATAAAACCACAAGAGAGTGGCAAGAAGGGAAAATGACTAGAAAGTCAACGTCAGATCGTCAAGATCGTCAAGTATTTCATACTTAGGACTTTGGCTGTTATGCAGCTATGTGTTGACTGGCTTGGCATTTTAAAAGGGTAAGTCTGACAACAAGGTAGAGAACAGATTAAGGGAGAGGTACAAGATAGAAAGCAGATAAACCAATTACAAGCAGCCATGATCAATGGAACCATGTCTGTCTTGCTAATCATTGTATTTGCAGTACCTGGCATGGTACCTGCACATAGAAGACCCCCATTAAATATCAAATAGATGAATGTTCAAGGAAAGTACCAATGGTTGTATGAACTAAGACAATGGCTGTCATGTTCAAAAGATATGTAAAAGGCTGAATGCAAATCAAGGGGGAGGAAAGAGTCAAGGGTGACAGGTAGATTTCCTGATTTGCTCCTAGTGGTACACTTGCTCTAGACTGGAAAGACTGAAGGAGGAGTGACTGGTGTACAGGTGAAGGGAAAGAAAGAAAGACTGAATTCTAAAGTCTCACTAACATTCTATGATTAGGAGCTACCTGTTGTTAAAATGTCTCAACAAATTCTCCACTAATGTGCTTTCTCATAGATATTTCTTATGCACAAGTTTCCCATGATTACTACCACCCCATCAGTATGGGACAGCCTGTTTCTTTGCTTTTCTCTGGTACAGCAAAGCAGCAAGCCAATTACTGAGATCATTCAGATGAAAATTTTACTTTTGCCTGAATTAGCCAGAGAATTGAAGCATAAATGGACCTTTTCACTTGACTGATCGAGATAATTGCCTCACTTTTCTAGGGGAGACCTATAGCTGGGAGGCCGTGTTTGGTCACCAAAACATGTTTGTAATATGCATTATTGACTTTTCTTGAAACAACTCTGCTTGGCTAAGTGCCGCATTCAAACGCTTGCTTCTCATCTTTTTAGGTATCTGAAACAATGCACAGAAATACCATGCCTAGGAAACTCAATGCTTGAATTCTTTCATTTTGGGGCAGCCCTTAAGCATATCAGCTCAGGCCTCCAGAAGAGGTAAAATGGCATCTAGGGGAGTCTGGAAGGAGGCGGCAGGGCAGGAGGTTGGTTCAGTGGATAAGATGCAAGAAATGAGAATTAGCTCCAGGTGCATGGGAACAAATGGCTTTTCCCGAAAGAATTGGGTAGGTGGACTTGAAAGAAACATGTAATTTACATTTGTTATTGGAGGGATAAGAGGAGTTAATAAAGGGACCTGAGCAGGGGCAGACAATTACAGCAGCAGCAGGGCTCAGATCAGAGCCTTTGGCCTGGATCCTATGTAATAGAAGCTTTTTCTAACAGCATGTGACATGGGGAACGGATTCTAAAGAAACAGCACAGCATCTGAGCTTTTCTGCAGATTTTGCTATCTGGTGGCCTGCTATGACAGCCTGGGAGTGTATAGACAAAACAGGATCAGTACTGACCTATAAAATTCACCGAAGAGCAAGATGTACGTTAGAAAAACCCTCACAAACTTTAAGTCTATGAGGAAATGGTGTCACGTACATGTGTCTGTAATTACTTTGTGATGGCTCCCCTTACTGGCCAACAGGCAGAACAGCCTAGATCCTGAAGAGAAGTTGGAGGAGGTAACACTGAGGCAGCCTACTTG
This sequence comes from Daubentonia madagascariensis, assembly GCA_023783475.1. Lineage (NCBI taxonomy): Eukaryota > Metazoa > Chordata > Mammalia > Primates > Daubentoniidae > Daubentonia > Daubentonia madagascariensis. Next base: position 41,204,755 of record JAKFHU010002088.1, on the reverse strand, counting down.
ATTTCTAAATTTCCAGTATTTTAAAAAATATATATATATTGCTAAAATAGATTTTATTTTCTGAGAACCAAATAAAAGAAGGGAAATCTCAGCCATGGCATTTATAGAAGCCATGAGAATTATTTTTTGATTTTTATATTGATTTATCTTCAGTTGATGTTTAGAGTCCATGTTAGGTTTTGTGAGTATAAAATAATATGAGTGCTTTACACACTTTAATTTTTAAACTTTTATATCACATATAATTTCAAAAACAATGTGAGGTGATGGATGAGACACATACATCAGGATTGATATATCTAAGAAGCTACGTTTTGGGGGAAACTATGTGCTTCCCATAAGGAGATTGTCATTGTTTAAAGCAATCTTGAATTTCTTTTTTGTTTGTTTTATTGTTTGGAATATTGCTTTAATTGTGGCAAATATTAATACTTTAAAAGTATATTTGACACAGAATATATATAAAAGTATATATTGACACAGGTCAAATATACTTTTAAATCCATAGGTTATTCAGAATCAACTATGTTGAAACATGAGTGAACTGGTAAAGTTAAATCATTGTATCTAAAATAATAAAAATAAAGTGTATATCTTCCAAATTGTTCCCCAGGTTTCCCAGGAAATAATCTTAAAAATGCCAAATAACATACTAAGTATATATTATTTACCTTTCCCACAGGCTATGTGTGTTGCTATTTATTTGAATATAAGGGCTAGAATATTTTATTTTAGATATCTTATTCATATCTCTATATAAGTATCATAAAATATTTTTATGTGTATTTGTTATTGAGAAGTCTGAGGAGATCAATTGAATTGCTAGTACCAGACTACTTTTTGTTTCAACATAAACCAAGACTAATAAATCTTGTTTGCAAGACAAATAATATTGACACGGAAAAAAGGCACACCATTAAACAGAATTTTTATTTAAACTGATCCTGCAATAGATAGATAGGATATTCTCAAAATTAACAATTTACATTGAAATAATTAATCTCTTCAGATTTTTTATTCTTTCTATTTTTATTTTTGTGTATGCACTGTATTAGTCAGGAGATTCTAAATTATGCTATAGTCACAACCCTCAAAACCTCAGTGGCTTAAACCATGGTCTCACCTTAGTTCCATCTTAAATGGGTGAAGTACTCTGCTCGTGTCATCCTCACTCAGGTGTGAAGACTGACAAGCCTCCACCATCTGAAACATTGCAGGCAGGGGGAGGAACACAGCTTCTCATGCATGCTTCTTAAAGGTTTCTAATTGGAAATCACACATGTCATTTCCACTCACATCGCATTGGCCAAAATAAGTTACATGGACAGAAACAGAACTGCATTTTATTTCCTGTTGTCTTGATTCCTTACAAAGATGCTTTAATTTTTCCTAGAAAAAACAACAGGTTTGGGTCATGCTATCCTACAACATGCTTGGAAGAACAGAAACATTGGTGAATTGCACCAATAACTCCCACACTCACACTGAATGAGGAACTTTATCTTAATACAGGGAAAGGGGACAGTGTTTTCATAGCTGAGAATCAAATACAGTGACAGGATATAGTAAAATTTATATTTTGATTTTTTTTTTCAAAGCTGGAAGAGGCCTAACATTATATTTGCTGGTTAGGTTTAATATCTGAGCTTCTTTCCAAGTCTTACTTTTTGCTGAAATAAATTGTGCTTAAATGGAGCTCTCTAGGGATTTCACAGTGATTGATCGATTAGCCTGGGCAAGGCTACTCAGGATGGACGTCAGGAGTGGGGCAGTGGCGTGCGAGCAGCTGCTTTCAGGGCCCCGGCCTCAATCTTGAGTGTTGCCATAGTGATAGCGGCCAGCAGGAAGCCACCGGGAGCCCAGTAGGAGCGCTGGCTGCCAGAGCTTGAGATCAGACGGTGGGTGTGCCATCCCCAGCCTTTCAGAAATAAGCTTAAGGAACTCTTAGCCAGGGTGTTTCTGCTCCCTAACCTAAGGGACAGTTTATTCTCACTTGCACTGTCGATTGCTGGGCGTTAGTTCAGACAGATCAACTCCATTTCCTCTTTTCTCCTCTACTCTTTCTCTCAGCTTATTCTCGTACCATACCCCACCCTTCTCCCCATTTTATAGATACACACTTAACAGCTATTAATAGAACAATTTCAATTTATAAATGTAGATAAAATGAAAAATCCAAAGATATAAATAAGTCCTCTAACAGTGCTGCCCAAAAGAACTTTCTGTGATGACGGAAATGTTCCATGTCTATGCTGTTCAATACGGTACCCACTGGCCACCAGTGACTACTCAGCACTCGAGATGTGGCCAGTGCAAGTGAGTAACTAAATTATTTAATTGATTTAATTTGAGTTCATTTTAATTTTAAATGGCTACTTGGGGCTAGGACTATTATATTGAATAAGCACAGTTCTAGGATCATATTCAAGTCCAGGGAGTTGTACCAGCTATGGCGGCCCAGAGAGGGACCATACTTAGCAGAATCCTCTCATTTAAAGTACTGTGTTTATTATCTTCTCTAAAGCATATTGTTATTATTGCCACAGAAGGTGTGCCTTGTCTTGCACTAACTGGCTCTTGTAAATTTAATTATGTAGCTAAAGAGGAGGAAAGACAGCGGGCATGACGATCCGGGCCGTTACAGGTGATAATCCCCTAGCAGTAAGCCTGAAGAGGGAAAGCTGTCACTGTTTCTGAATAATACAGTAGACGCGTTACTGAGATTCTGCAAGCGAACCAGATGCTGACTAGAAGTCCTCAGTTCTAGTCCCCGATTTCATGCTAGTTAACTGTATTACTTAGCAAGGGCGCTCGTCAGAAAGTTTTTTTTGGTTTTTTGGGGTTTTTTGCCTAAATTCCTCCTCTATAAAAAGGGGCACAGTAATATTTACTGTGTGCTCACTAATATGACAGGGGCTTTAGGTAATTCTCGTTTATTCCTTTTAACAAATCCATAAATTAGGGATTATTGGGCACATTATACAGATGAGGAAACTTAAGCTTAGAAGGGTTAAGTACCTAAGATTTCCCAGCTAATAACTGGAAGAATCAAAATTTATTCCAACCCAAGTCTGTCTGTCTCCAGAGCCCAAGTTCTTCCTGCTAAATCCCATTAGAGTGTTTCTAAAATCCCTTTCTACTCTTAATCATCACTAAAGCGAGTGCCATGTATTAAATATATTGAATGAGCCTTACATACAACCAAAAATAGAATGCTTAACTATACTCCAATTTTTAAAACATGATAACAACTGAAACTATTAGACATTTCTTGACCTGGACCCATCTAAAGTTTTCTAATTCCATGGCTTTCAACCCTGGCTTCACATTAGAATTATTTGGAGAATTTTTAGGAATACCGATTGCAGAGATTCTTGTCAGACTTAAATTACAATCTCTAGGAATGCAGCCTCGGGACAGTTTATTTTTAAGTCCCTCAGGTGATATCAATGTGCAGGTCATGCTGAGAACTACTACCCTCATGTAAGTTGCAAAACCTGCTTCTGTTGAGCCACCTGCTAGAATTTCAGGAACTGCCTCCAGGAGAAAGCAAGAAAAAATCAGACATCTGGGTTGATCTATTTCATTTTATGGATTCATGCTAGGAAAAACTGCCAAGTTGAGATAAGAAAGCCATCTCACGCACTAAAGACTGACTAACTATGATGCAAGAGGAATTTTTCATCCCCTCTCAGGGCTCAGAAGCCTCCGCCATGTGCACAAGTGGAAGGAAAGTAGTACAAAGAGGATAATTATCTGGTAGGAGAAGGAAGGACTTGCCAACTTTGCTCTGAATCTCTTTCCATGTGCATGGGTACCACAGCAGTACCTGCTCATGCTCAGGTTGCAACAGGGTCTAAAAGGTTTCCCTGCTGATCGGCAATGCCATAGGAAAGTAGGTTTTATAAAGTAGGGATTCCCCCAAGGAACAAAGGAGTTGAATAACTAGGGTGGTCCAGCCATGAGTCAAAGAATGCAGACTGCCTCTAGACAATGGAAAAGGCAAGGAAACAGATTCTCAGATTATCTTCTAAAGCCCTCAGAAGGGATGCTGCTCTGCTGACATCCTGATTTTAGACTTCTGACCCCAAGAACTATAAAACTATAGTTCTATAGTTTAGAACTATAAAATAATACACAAGTGTTGTTTTAAGTCACTAAGTAGGTGATAATTTGTTACAGCAGTAATAGGAAACTAATACAGTGACCCATGAAACAAAAATTACCCCAAATGAAACACTTTCTGTAGAAACCAACTTTGATATCTCTCATGATTATACAGAATCCTGGAACACAAGGAGTGAAGGAAATTATCCAGCTTCACTCAGGGATTTAGAGAAAGTCCAGGACAAAACTGGACTTCTCCTAGCTTGGTTCTCTTTACCCTGGCATTCAAGATATCTTCCCCCAATCTAGCCCAACCTTTCCCACATTGTCCTGTTATTCCTATATCTTTACCCTTATGGGCAAGCAAAATAGTGGACACGTTTTTTCCCCCTGTATAATTTCCATCAATTCAGTTTCTTGGTACATATCCTTCCCTATTCCTTAAGTCCTTACATTCTTGAATGTTAAATTTCACCGCAGGTCAAGTCTTGCTTCTTCCTCAGCTCTCCAGCATTAAGTGAGCGCTGACCTTGGAACTCTTGTGTCAGCACAGCTGCCCTTTAAAGACCATGATGAAGAATTCTCAGTCTATTTATTCCTCAATATGATGATCCAATTAGCCCTGGGGCTTGTGGATTCACCCTAAAGTAATATTGAGGAAAGAATGGATGACTAAAGAACTTAATCCAAGTCAAGTACTTGGATTTTCAAGTTCTCCCTCTTTATAAACTATGTTTCACTTATTTCAACAACTTTTTTAAAAATAATTACCCATAAACTTTAATTACTTGTTGTGTTAGTATAGATAGATATCTTCCTAGTGCAACAGTTAAAATCTTCTGTTACTTGATTTATAGATAACAACTCAATATTTACATTTCAGTGGGGTAACACAGCCTTTTAAAACATATTTCTTTTTCACATGTAATTTACACACCATAAAATTCACCATTTTAAAATGTACTTTTTAGTAGTTTTTAGTGTATTCACAGAGTTGTGCAACCATCACCATTATTTAATTCCAAACATTTCATTATCCCAAAAAGAAGCCTGTTAGCCATTAGTAGACACTCCCCACCCTTCTCCCCAAGCCACTGGCAACTGATAATTCACTTTCTCATTGTATAGATTTGCCTATTCTGGACATCTCATGTAAATTAAATCACCCAAAAAGTGGTTTTTTATGGCTGGCTTCTTTCACTTTGCATAATATTTTCAAGTCTCATTCAAGTTGTAGCATGTATCAGGGTGTCACTTCCTTTTATGGCTAAGTAATATTCCATTGTATAAATACACCACATTTTTAATCCATTCATCATTGATGGAAATTTGGGTTGTTTCCACTTTTTAGCTAATATCGATAATGTTACTATGAGCATTTCTGCAAAAATTTTTGTTTTGTGTATGTATGTGTGAAAAATATATTTTCAATACTATTAGGCATATACTTAAGAGTAGAGTTTTTAAGGTCATATGATAACATATATATGACATTTTGAGGTTGTGCCAAACTGCTTTCCAAATTTTCAGTGGCTGTACATTTTACATTACCACAAGCAATGCATAAGGATTCCAATTTCTCCACATCCTTGCTAACACTTGTTATTTTCCTTTTTTTAAATTATTATTATAGCCATCCGTGTGGGTTTGAAGTGGTATCTCATGGCTTTAATTTGCATTTCCCTGATGGATAATGTGTTGAACATCTTTTCGTGTACTTTATTGGCCATTTGTATGTCTTTTTTGGAGAAATGTCTATTCAAATTCTTTGCCCATTTTTAAAATCAAGGTTGCTTTTTTTTTCCTTTTGTGTAGAGAACACAGCCTTTTAAATTAGAGTCCAGAAATTGGGGTATACCTCCCAGGTTCTAGCTAGCATCTTGTCTTATTTCCATAGATTTATTTGTATATTTCAGATCATGCTCAGTTTTTGCATCATTTCCAACTCATCATTTGTGTAGTAGTCTCATTGCTACCACAGATAGAAAAGATAAGGTCTGAATCTATATTGCTCCCAAGGAAATAGCATTTTAGCAGCAATTACCTAGTAGTCACACCTATCTAAATTAAAATACTAGCTCTGCCACCCACCATCAAGAGATCATTGGCTGAGAAGTTTAACTTATCTGAGTCTCTCCCATCATTGGGAAAATAGAAATAGTAGTAAGACCTATAGAGCTGCTTTCAGGATTAAAAATAATACTGTATCTAGCACCATATTTTCCACAATAGGGTATCAACAAATGTTAGCTGCCCTTCCTTTCTTTAAATGTCTGTTTCGGTTACAACCTTGTTATGGGTAGGTGGGAGGGAGAGACATTAGGTAAGAGATTACCTAAAGAACAAACACTGGGGAAAATAAGATAAACATCTCCAACATTATCCCACCTCCCAAAAAATCTTGAGTGGCACTACTGCTTATAGTATCTATGGTTGTCTGAAATATGAAATTGCCTGTCAAGTCCTAAAAGACTCAAATTCCTGTCATTCATATAGTCTCAATTTTCTTAAATGGGCAGCATTTAAAATAATTTTTAAAAATTTACAAAATATCTCAATAATGCCCAGCTTTTGGTAATATGCCAGGTAAGAGAGATGGATCCAATCCTTTACATACGTTTTTGTCACAGCATTTTTATTATACTTAGTGAGAAGTAGGGTTAAAAAATACACAGTTATTTGGTTATTGTTTTGTAATATTTTTAGTTTGTTGTAGCTGTTGTTTTCTCCTAATTTTTTAAGGTAATTTCAGGTTTATAGAAAAGTTCCAAGACTGGATGTTTGTGTCTCCCCAAACTCATATGTTGAAATCCTAACCTCCAATGTAATGGTGATTGGAAGTGGGGTTTTTGAGAGGCGATTAGGTCATGGGGGTGGAGCCCTCATGAATGGGGTTAGTGCTTTTATAAAGGGGACCCTGGAGAGTTCTCTTGACCTCTTTCGGCCATGTGAGGAGACAATGAGAAGACCGTAGTCTGCAACTCGGAAGAGGACCCCCAGCAGAACCCAACCATGCTGGCACTCTGATCTCCAACTCCCAGCCTCCCAAACTGTGAGAAATAAATTTCTGTTTTTTTAAGCCCCCCAGTATTTTGTTATAGCAGTCTGCACTAAGTAGCACAGAAAATTTCCATATACCCTTCACCCAAATCCCCCAAATATTTAATTTTACTATGTTTGCTTTATTTCTCACACATTTTTTTCCCTGAATCATTTTAACCTAAGTTGCAGAAATGATGCCCCTTCACCACTAAATTCTTCAATGTTCCATAGCGATTTGAATCCATTCTGCTAGGTGGTGAGTCTCCAAACCCTCTGAAGCATGCAAGATGGAGGCTTATGACCTCTTCCTAGGCTTTCAGATCAACATTAGATTCAAGCTTCTAATGGCTGGAACATCTCTTTGGGAATTTGGAGCAGCTTCTGCACTCCTTTGAAAAAAACAAGGCAGTAAGTATTGTTCACTCTGTGAAGGCCTTTGCTATCTAATGCTTTTCAACATTCAAAGCTGCTCCAGTATTTAAAAAAAAAAATTCCTCTCCCACCTTAGCTGTTGACCCAATTTAGCTGAACACACCCTATTAAATATTTATTAAACATCAGTTCATGGAAGCAGTATATCAAATGGGTACACAGGGCAATGCCCACTGGGCAGGTTTCCAGTTCATCAAAAAGCACAGCTCTGAATTAAGAGGGTGGCTGATGCTCTGAAAGGAAAAAGTGCAACATGAACTCGACTGTTTGGAAAAACGTTCTATACAGTAGCAGAAAATGTAAAAAGGTGGGTTAAAAAGCAGAACCAGAAACATCACACACACCGCATAAGCAAAGCTACATTTCATCTTCCTATGTAGGCATGGGAATAAGTTTCCTTCATTTATCAGTCACATCTCACATTTGCAACTGTTCATTTTCTTGACAACAAAGGGCAGATCCGAGTGTTGTAGAAGCTGAAGCTTATACAATTTGGGGGTTTCTCATAAAGAAAATAAAACATAAAATTATGAACATAAAATAGAGTGCAAAAGTAAATATTTACCTATAAGGAGAATTTAAATCTGAACAAATAAATTTTAAAAAGCTGAAAAACATCATGTTGCAAAATCAATAAAATAACAATAGTTCTGTTAATTACCTGACATGCCTCTATAATACTTTTCCCTGCCTTGTTTAGTGATATGCTCTCTTCATATCACGATCCTTTTCTACCTGGAGAATAGAAAAATAATTCCATCTTACCTCTAGCAAAATTGGATAAAATTTTATCAATAATAAATAAATTCACCCTTTGTTATGGCCCATTTTAAGCAAGTCTTTAAACATTCCCCTGTAATTATGTCCTTCATCCTCTTGGCAGTGCAGGCAGAATTTTCCTGTGATTAACAACGGGGCAGGGGGAGTGTGGTATATTACGCCAAGCCTTCTCTTGGAGGAACCATCAGAATTTTTCCAAGTGTGGGACCTTTTGCTAGACTGAGGGTAGAGAACAAGAGGACCTTGGGATGTGAGGGAGGAAGAAAGACAATGAACAAGAGCCCTAAAAAACAAAAGAGGGAGCAGAAAGAGTTAGGTGAGAAGACTCTGAAATCATCTTTACTGAATATTGACTCATAAGGCCTTTGGTAAATTTTTCTCTTTTCCCATCACAAAATAAATCTGAATGCCAAAGGGCAGGCACACTTTCACTGTTGAGAGAAACGGATCTAAAAATAAGTCACAAGCAGACAAGAATGGACAAAGAACATTATGAGCACCATGGTGTCTACTTTCAGGTTAACTGTGGAAAGATGTAAGCACAAGTGGAAGAGGTTAGTTTATCTTTGCTGCTGCACTTCAAAAATAAAGACCAAAAATATAAATGCCATCAAAATGTTGACTCTTCTCAAACCAAAATTTTTGGTTTCATATTTAAGGCCACGCCCATTTAGAAGAAAAACACATTCATTTGGGTTTTGTGGTTTGGGGAAAGGACTGCCAGAGAGGAGGTGAAAGCCACAGTGGAGCATTCCTGAACAATCCATTGCAGGCTGGGGAGATCACCATGCAGGCAGCTCCTGCTCTGTAATAGTCAAAATAGCAACATGACCACAAATAATTCAAAGCCTGAAACACTTTCTTCCTACTGGTTCATACTCTTCTGTTTCTATCAAATGGCTCCGGCAACCCTGCCTCCTCTACAAAGCTTTTCCTAACTGAAACAGATGCAACTCCCTTAGAATTCTACTATATATAAACCCACAATTCCCATGCTTCCCTTATCACTCCATTAAATGCACTTGCTGTCTGGTTGGAACACAATGCAAATCCTTTCATGCTACATTTGTTCCATCTTTGTCACTTTGGCTGGATAGCCTTAATATCTGGTAGGCCCTTCTAATTTATGTGAGTCCCTCATCGAATTCACAAAACATTTTGCTTAGCAAAGCTTCTTATACGAATAAGCAAATATGTATCATTAATGCTTATGATAGAGACAAGAAGGCCATTTTAGAGAAAATAATAACATAATGGTAAGGAAAGCAAAGCGTCCCCGGGCTGTGTGTGCCCAGGCTGTGTGTGCCCATGTCTCCGTTCCCTTTTCCTCCTCGGGTCCTCCCTTACACTCCACCTCCTCTTTGTCACTTGAACTTCAGTCATACACCAATTTGCCCTTAGCTGTCCAGATAAGACTTGTTCTCCCCGCAAAAAATATTCTTCCTGCCTTCTCCATCTAAGCTTTTTCCTTTTAATTATTAAATGCTTCATATATATAGGAGACAATATAAATTATATGTCTTCACTTTAAAGAATAGTAATAAAATAAATACCTGTGCACCCACTTTAAGAAACAAAAGGTACCTTAGACAGTCTTTGTGTGTCTCTTCCTAATCACATCCCATCCCTGTCCTTCCACATTCTGAGGTAACCACTATTCCTACTTTTGTGTTAATCACTGTCTTTTGTGTTAATCCCAACTTTTGCTATTTCTCAGAGTTTTATCCCTAACAATACAGTTTAGTTTGAAAAAAATCCAGGCAATCACAAGCCTGGAAGAATTAGAGAAAGATCAGTTTGCCACTGAGAGAGAACATCTCCCAGAAGAAAATGAGCAGGCAGAGGCTCTCCATCATGGAGTGGGTTCAGTTTCCCTGGGAGTTTACAAAAGTCATTGGTAGGGAAGTCACAGGGAAAGAGACGGGAGAGGGGGGACATTGGGCATCGGGCCAGGGCATCAGGCAGGTCTCGGTGGGTTTGTGGTGTGCATCCGCAGCTGGAGGGCTGAGAGCCACAGGTCAGGAGATGGAGGCTCTGTCTCCTCTGCTTCTGCACTCACCATGGCCCAACCCCTGCTCTCAAGAGTAAGTGGAAGTTCACTTTCTTTTACCCCATCTAAAGAATAAACTCCAGATTACTGATGGGAAACTGAAGGGCAGTCAACCAGGCTGACTCCAAGTTGTCCTTCAAAGAACAGCTCAGTTTCCAGTAAAATTTTCCCAGCCATCACACACCCAATGCCATGACCCCCTTTGCACTGTGCTAACCAATGTCAAGAGCTCTCACCCCTACTGTGATCTTTGCTTCAGTTGTCCCTCTTCCTCATTAAACTGGATGTTCCTTGAGGGAATAGATATACTTATTGACTTTAATAAGTCATCTAATATTTGTTTTAATTTATGCATGTGTACAGACCTCATTAATATTAAATACCAATATTTAAAAATCAGAAGACAGAATATGTGTTCTTGCTATCCTGAATTTATTAGGAATGAAGAATTTTGAGTCTCTCCTGTTAAAGTGCTTCTCTGAGTTCTTGCATTCTTCTAGCTTCAGGCATGACACACCTCAAAACATTTCAGTTACTGTGTCATTTGCACAGGTAAGGAGACCTTTTCACAGTGATGCACATGAAACAGAGGTGTTATAAAAAAATATTTTTCACTTTGATTTTTACCTAAAAACAAACACATGTGTATGGTACTAAATAAATTAAAAACATGATTTAATCCTCTCCTTCTACCATTTATAACACAACTGGAAATTGTTTTTATTTTTATAATTAGAAGGTGAACAGCAGGCAAACAAACTATTAACAGAAAAAGCTACTACCTCTCAGTTAGCCTTTTCTAGCTATAGCTTTCTTTGAAGATAAGTGCTTTTACTGTTTTGAACTAAGCTATAAAATAAAAGTTAGTAAAATGAAGATATTAAAATTTCAGACATTACCCCACCATCCAGAATTAACCATGTTATATTGCCATGTATCCTCCTAGCCATAATATTTTCTCCTTAAAAATGAAATAATTCTGAATATGCTATTTTTAACCTGCTTTTTTTCATTCAATATATTCTGGATGTCTTCTGATCTTGATAAATACACTTCCAAAGCCATAATGTTTAATGTCTGTATATGAATCTATATGTATGTAGTAAAATCACAATGCCAAACAAATGAAAATAAGCACAAAATTCAGAAGAGCGGGGTTTTTTTTTTTCTTTTTGATGGAAAAATTGAGCTTGTTAAAGCTCTAGACATGATTTCAAAGACAGGAATATTTTTCATTATTTTATACCATATGTTTTATATATAAAAATTCCATTTGAATATTATATCATTTCAAAATATATCAAAATACATTAAAGCAATCCCATTCCAATAAGCATTTATATTTTTTCCAATCTTTCACTAAACAAAATTCTGATGAATATTCTTACATTAAAATGTTACAAATATCCTTCTTTTTATCCTAGGATAAATTTCTAGAAATAGAATTGCTGAGCCAAATGGTTTGCACAATTTTAAGGCCATTAGTACATATCGCTAAACTGCCATCCAGAAGAGTAATGTCAATTTTATTCCTACCAGCAATGAGTGAGTGTTATTCTCTCTCAGTCCTTGCCAACACTGAGCATAATTAAGAAGAAAAAAATAACTCTGCCAATTTGATTAGTGAAAACTTGTGTTTTATATTTTCTCCAATTTGTATTTCTTTAATTACTAGGGTGATTGAACCATTTTAAAGTTTTTAGCTATTTCCTACTTTTTCTTTTATTAATTGCTTAGATTATTTTTCTGTTAGGATATTATTATTCTTATTGATTTGCAAAAGTTATTTATGTAATTAAAGATGTCAACCTTTTTTGTCTGTCTCATACTGTGGTAGGCAGAATAAGGCTACCAAAAATGCCCACATGCCGGTACCCATAGAACCTCTGAACATGCTATGTTACATGACAAAGAGGGATTAAGGTTGCAGATGGAACTAAGATCCCTAATAAACTGATGTTAAAATAGGCATATTATTCTGGATTTTCTGGTGGACTAAATGTAATTATAAGGTTCTTAGAAGTGGAAGAGAGGTAGAGGAGGACTAGAAGTCAGAGAGAGATTTGAAGATGCTACACTGCTGGCTTTGAAGATGGCAGAATGGAGCTTTAGACACTGGTAAAGGCAAGAAAACAGGTTCTTCCTTACAGCTTCTAGAAGGAACACAGGTCTACCAACATCTTGATTTTTGTCCAGTGAGACTTGTTTTAGACTTCTGATCTCCAGAACTGTAAGATAAATAAATTTGCTTTGTTTTAAGCCACCAAGTATGTGGTTATTTGTTATAGAAGCAATTAGAAACTAATACATATGTTGCAAATGTTTTCCCAATTTTTTATATACAGAATATTTTTTTTAAATTTTTTTTTATTTTCAGAAACAGGGTCTCACTCTGTCATCCAGGCTGGAGTGCCAAGGCACAATCATAGCGCACTGCAGCCTCGAACTCCTGAGCTCAGGAGATCCTCCTGCCTCGGCCTCCCAAAGTGCTGGGATTACAGGTGTGCGCCACTGCGCCTGGCCCCAGAATCTTTACAAACCTATCAAAATGTCCCTTGTGACTTGTGTTCTTTAAAATGAACTCAATATATCTCTTCTATTCTCAACTACAGTGAAGCAGATAAAATTTGACTAAAAATACATTTGGTCCAGCTCAGTTTCAATTTTGTTTTTCTGTTTTAGTAAGTGGTTATATAGTAAAAAAAAAAAAACCCACAGGAGGTTGTTTACTTTTCTTCTCCTTTTTCTTTCCCTTTTCTTGGAAGTGGCTGAGGCCTGAGGCAGTTAGAAGGACAAGGAGAGAATGGCACCACCAGGGGTCAAAAAAGCCTGATGGTGTTGTCAGGAGATTGGTTAAATACAAGGGTATTAAGTAAATAAGTAAATATGTTGAAGACAATGGGAGCCAAGGTTCTCACTGTCAGAGAAGGGATTTATAAAGATGGGAATGGAGAAAGCCAAGGTATCAGATTGTAACTGAGAGAGAAAAAGAGAGAATAAGAGAAAGACAGGTATGGACAAACAGATAAAGATGTGTGTATAGGCATATAATTAGATGGTATAGACAGATAGATAGATAGATGATATGGATGTAGATGAAGATTTATAAATGCAGCTTTGTCTGCCAGGAGGGCCTAGAAGCAATGATACCCTAGTAGAAGTGAGCACACTAAGTACCCAGATCTAGATTTATAAATGCCTCTACTAACAGGAACCAGGCTCCATGGAGAAATGGTTGATTTCAAAGTTGAGACAGAGGAAGTACAAAATGAACCAGAAAGTATGGAAGTATTCAAAGAATAATGGGAACATGCAAAATAAACCCACAGGAGTTAGCTAGTAGTGGCTCTAATGGCCAAATCTGGAACAATTGGAGAATCAGCAAAAATAATGATAATAACCAGATGATAACGCATTGAATGAAGTAGGAGTCTATCAGGCCATAATGAGTGAATGAATGAATAAAGGAAATTTTTTTGAAGTATAATGCCAGCCAACTAACGTATAAGGGATGATGATAGATGTCAGAGAGGGAGTTGAGTCAGGTAGGAGTCATCAGTGGAGGCTAAAGCCAGTGGATAGGAATTTGGTGAAGAAATATATATTTGCATAGTCTTGGAGTATCTACCCACAAAATATCTACAAACAAAGGGAAAAAATGGTGCCCTTATGAAGGAGGAAACCTGGAAGACACCAACTTGAAGAGGTTATCAAAGTTGACATCTCCAGTGTAGGATGGACAGGCAATGAAGGACTCCGGATGTAATACTGTTAGTATGATATCATTTCTGTGCTATTCCTGGTAAGAATGTATAGCCTGAATCTGGACATGAGAAAATCTTAGATGGCTCCAGGTTGATTGACATTTTTTATACTCTAAAACTTCTAACTATGTGAAAGTCAGAGAGAGACTGTTGAGCTGCTCCAGATCAAAGGACACTAAAAAAATATGACAACCAAATGCAATGCATAATTCTAGACTGGGTCCTGGACCAAAAGGAAAAAGAGACATTTTTGGGGTAGTTAGAGATATTCAAATAGATCTTTGGAATGAATCAGATGTTAGTGTTGTATCAGTGTTGATTATTTGATTTTACATACTGGTATCTCTATTATGTGGGAGAGTGACTTTGTGTGAAATACACTATGGAGTATTCATGAATCATGGGATATCCTGTCTGCAACTTTCATCCAAAAATGATTCAGGAAAAGAATAAGGAATTATGTGTGTGCATGTGTATTTGTGTGTGTGCACACTTTCATGCAATAAATATTTTTTCAAAGCCTATTAGAGACGTTAATCACTGCAAACTAAATACTGGGAACCCAAGAATTTTTAAAATGTAATAGTTACTCTTGCATATTATGGGGTAATTAAAAATGTAAACAATGCCTAGAAAAAAAATAGTTTTACACAAGAGAATTAAAATGGGCCTAGAAGACTAGCATAGATTTCAAACATTAAGGAAAGTAATAAAGAAACAAGACAAAACAGGGTATTGTAAAAGTGAATGGTATTTTCAGAGGATAATAAAGTCAGAACTTTTGATCTATGTAGCTAGAAGGAAGATAGGGAGGGGAAGAAATGCCTGAAAATACAATTTGGGGCCAAATCATGAAGATCTTTATACTCCACACTGGAGCTTTTGAACATTATCTGGCCAAGGAGTGGGAAGCCATTGTATGCGTTTAGTAGGCAAATGGTGTGTTCAAGTCTACAAGTTGTTAGTCAAAAGCTTAGCAGAGCAAGCCTAAACATGCTGGATTAAATGTACTTTTTTTAAAAGTAGTTTTTAAACGCATGGCTCACCTGGCAGAAAAGCAAGGGAATTCCTTGGAGGATAGAAATGACAAGACAATATGAATCAGGAGGGGCCAAGTGACCACTAGAACCAGCATTTGTCCTCAGGGTATCTGTTTATCTCCAAAAGCCTAAGGCATGAGTTTTAATAGGCCATGTGTAGAGGATTCAGGAAAAATTCCAAGACAGGGTGAGAGGTCAAATCCCATATAGAATTGGCACACCAAATGATTAACCATTCAGTGGAAGAAGGAAAACCTATTCTGGGGAGTGAACGGTGCGGAGATAAATAGATAGATAGGTTGTGGGTGGAATAGTTAAAAAAAAAATCTCTTGTGAAATTTCTAACTATAAGCCTATATGCAGGTAGGTTTGGGGTTTGAGTTCACGTTACTTACAAGGGCCTGAAAAACCCAAGCTTAATGTTTAGGTGTCTTAGGTTAAGTGGTCTTAGGTTGCTGTTTGATATGACAGAGATCACCTATTCTTTCATTCAAACTGGAGTTTTGCCTTCTCCCCAAAGACACTGGTAGAGGGGAATAACTAACTTGTATAGGAAGTTAAGAATTTGGAGTTCCCAATAAAATTATGCATTGAAACAAAATCAGTACTTTAAACCTTCTAAAAAATTGCTGCTGAGTGGCCTAATAAAGGCTGGGTGTATATAGGACAGCTGAGAAATAGACTTCCTATTCCAAGGAGCAAGGTGTGTTCCCAAGTGCTTAGCAGCAATCTAACAAAGACAAAGAAAGTTGGGGCAGTAGAGCTGACTGGTGTACCCTGAAGCCACCTCAAGTATCAGTCTGGGAGTATAGCAGGCAAGCTCAGAGAAATCCCTCTGAGGTGCACTAGTCCTTCACCAGCTGCCCACTAAAAGCTGGGTGCAGGCCAAAGAGAAGTGTCCCAAGTTTCAGAAAAGGGTGGACTATGCTAAAGAGAAAATATAACTCCCCATGACCTAATGAATGGACAGCCAGTTGTAAAGCAGAAAAACCTATTCCATGATTTAAAAAACAAACGTCTGTGAAGAGATCTCTGAAATCTCACTGATGCACAAATCTCAATCTCTGCTGAAGGGAAGGCCCTAATTCTACCCTCCAAATATTTTTCTATATTAATGAACTGAATCATATTAAAGTTGTAACAAAATTCAGATGCAGCTTAATAACAGATTAGATTGATCCAACCCCCAACTCTAGCAGCTTGACAGAAGGAAAATACTCTTTTCTGTAGGTAGATATTGTCAGTTTCTACTGTTCTTTTATATACAATGCTCAGTATAAAATATAAAAATAACAAGAAAGACAATGAAGCAGGAAAATGTTACCCATAGTTAATAAAAGTAGACAGAGAGAATACACAAATGTTGGAAATAACAGATAGGGACTTTAAACAGCTACAATATATGTGAAAAGGGTATACAATGTTCATGAACAATTGGGAAATTCAGCAGAAGAATGAAAACTTTGAAAAGATCCAAATGGAAATGCTAAAAATGAAAAATTCAGTATCCAAAATAAAGAATTTATTTGATTAACAGTAGAATGGACACAAGAAAACAAATTACACACACACACACACAAACCAGTAATGCTATAGCAGATTTGAGCAACAATATTAGCTCACTTGACCTAATTAAGTTATAGAACTCTACATTATTTTCAAGAATGCATTGAACAGTGACCAAAATAGATCATTTTCTAGGCAATAAAATGTCTCAATAAATTTCATAAGATTGAAATTGTGTAATGATATCTAACTATAACAGAATTAAACTAGAATTTAACAATAATAAGATATTTAGAATATCCTCAAATATTTGAAAATTAAGGAACACATTTACAAAGAACTCATGGATTGAGAAAGAAAAATTAGAAAATAATTTGAGTTATAATGAAAACACAACATATCATAATTTGTGAGATGCAGCTAAAGTATTGTAGGGGAATTTATAACTTTAAACAAGAAGGGTTTAAAATCAATTATTCAAGCCTCCAACTTAAAAAGCTAAAGAGAGAGAGAGAGAGAAAAAACAAATTAAAGCCAAAGTCAGTAGAAGAAAAGAAAATTTTAAAAAATTATGAGTAGAAATCCATGAAACAGAAAACAGACAAATAGACGAAATGAACAAAGTAAAAAAATTGGTTCTTTGAAAATAGTTAATAAAATTGATAAACATGTAGCCAGACTAATCAAAAGAAAGAGAGAAATTTTAAAAACCAAACAAATTACCAATATCAAGCATAAAAGAGGTATATCACTAAAAATCCTATAAAAATTAAAAGGATGACAAGATGTTCTACATAAATTTACACCAATAAATTCATAATTCAGATAAAATAAATTCCTTGAAAAATAGAATTAACCAAAATTGGTACAAGAAACATTAGAATAAAGAATTCTAAAGTAATCTTCCTTTAAAATAATAATCCCAGGCTCATATGACTTCACTGGTAAATCCTATCATTTCAGAAGAAATCGTATTTATTTTACACATTACCTTTCAGAAAATAAGGGTGGAGGAAACAACTTTCCAAATAGTTTTATGAGACCAGCATAACCTTGATAACAAAATCTGACAAAGACATTACAAGAAAATTTGAAACTAATATCTTTGATATACATAGACACAAAAATCCCTAAAAAATATTGACAAATTAAATCAGTTAAAATATAAAAAGGACATTGTAACAGAGGTTCTAGCCAGGGCAACTAGGCAAGAATAGAAATAAAAGGCATCCAGATTAAAAAGGAGGAAGCAAAATTATTTCTGTTCACAGATAGCAAGATCTTATATATGGAAAGCCCCAAATCATCCACTAACAAACCTATTAAAACTAATAGAGAAGTTCAGCAAGGTTGTAGAATACAAGATCAATATTTAAAAATCAATTGTATTTATATACATGGAAAGAAATGTAAAATAAATCCAATAATTAAACAAAGAAAAAAAATTTTATAATAGCAGCAAAAGAACAAAAGACTTAGGAATAAATTTAACAAAAGAAGTGCAAAAGTTATACTCTGCAAATGATAAAACATTGTTGAAAGAAATTAGATATTACAATAAATGGAAAAACATCCCATGTTCATGGATCAGAAGACTTAATATTGTTTAAATGGCAATATTCCCCAAATTGATCTACAGACTCAACATAATCCTTATTAGAATCTCAGACATCTTTGTGGAAATTGACAAGCTGATACTAAAATTTGTATAAAATTGCAAAGGATCCATAAAAACTAAAATAATCTTGAAAAAAATTGCAAAGTAAAAGGAATCACACTTCCCAATTTCAAAATTTACTATAAAGCAATGGTAATCAAGACAGTGTAGTGCTAGCACAAGAATATAATATAAATAAATGTAATTGAATTGAGAGTCCAGAAAAAAATCATGTTTCTATGGTCAACTGATTTGGACAAGAGTGCCACAAACATTCAATGGGGAAAGGATAGTCTTTTCAACAGATGGTGCTGAGACTACTGGATATCCACATGCAAAGCGATAAAGTTGGACCCTTACTTCATATCATATACAAAAATAAACTTAAAATGAATCAAGACCTAAATTTAAGGCCTAAAACTATTTTTAAACTCTTTGAAGAAAAACATAGGATAAATTATCTTCATAATCTCAGGTTTGGCAAAGGATTCTTAGATATGACATAAAAACCATGAACGACAAAAGAAAAAATTGATAATTTGGACTTCATCAAAATTAAAAACTTTTGTACTGCAAAGGATACCATCAAGAGAGTGAAAAGATAATCCACAGAATGAAAGAAAATGTTTGAAAATCATGTATTTATAAGGGACTTGTATCCAGAATATATAAATAACTCCTACAACTTAATAATAAAAAAGACAAATAATCCAATTAAAATTGGGCAAAGAATCAGAATAGATCATTTCTCCAAGCAAAATACACAAATGGCCAATAAGCCCATAAAAGGTGTTCAACATGATTATTCAAAAGAGAAATGCAAATAAAACCAGAATGAGATACCAATTCACACCCACTAACACAGTTAGAATCAAAAAATCAGATAATGAAAGTGTTGATAAGGATGAAAAAATAAATCAGAAACCTTATATATTGCTGGTAAAATTGTAAAATAGTGCAGCCATTTTAGAAAGCAGTAGGTAATTCCTCAAATGACTAAACATAGAGTGACCACATGACCTAGAGATTCCACTCCTAGACAGATACTCAAGAAAATTAAAAATAGGTTTTCAAACAAATATTTATACACAAATGTTTTTGTGTATACACAGCAGAATTATTCATAATAGCCAAAAGATAAAAACAACTCAAATGTCTATTAACTGATGAATGGATAAACAAATGTGGTATATCCATATAACGGAATATCATTTGGTCATAGGAAGAAATGAAATGCTGATACTGCATGAAACTTGAAAACACTGCACCTAAGTGAAATAAGCTAGTCAGAGAACATCACGTTTTATATGACTCCACTTGTATAATATGTCCAGAATAGGGAAATCTACAGAGACAGAAAAGTAGATTTTTAAAAATTCTGTTTTGTAATAAGGACAATCCATTATGACCACGTGTAGTTTATGTCAAGTATGCTAGGTTGGTTTAACATATGAAAACCAATGTAATTTACCACATGAACAGAATAAAAGATAAAAACCATATCATCAGCTCAATTGAAGTAGAAAACATATTTGACAAAACGTAATACTCATTCATGATAAAAACTCTCAAACTAGGAATTGAAGGAAATTTCCTCAACCTGGTGAGTACAAAAACTGTAGCTAACACCAAACTTAGTGGTAAAACAATGAACAGTTTCCCCTTAAGAACAGCAACAAGGCAACAATGTCCATTCTTACCACTTCTATTCAACATTTTATCAGAAGTCCCAGCAAATATAATAAAGTAAGAAAAAGGAATACAAACCATAAACATTGGGAGTGGGGGAAGTAAATTGATAAGTAGATTCCAAATTTATGGAAAAATGCAAAGAATCTAGAATAGTCAAAACAATCTTGAAAAAAGAATAGTAAAATTGGGAAAATTGCACTACAGGATTTCACAATCTTCTATAAAACTAGGGTAAACAAGACAGTGTGGTATTGCCATAAGGAAAGACATATAGATCGATAAAGTAGAATAGAGAGCTCAGAAATAGACACACACAAACATGGAGTCCATTGATTTTTAACAAGGGCACCAACACAATTCTTTTGGGAAAGAAAGTTCCCAAATGGTGTTGAAACAACGGGATATCTCTATGGGAAATTAAATTAATAAATTTCAACCTCCTATATCACTCCATATACAACAATTATTTCAAGATGAATTATTGACCTAAAATAAAAGTTAAAAAAATAAAGCATCTAGAAGCAACATAGAAATACATCTTCACATCCTTGGGGTAGACAAAGATGTCTTAGAAAGAGCTTAAAGCATTAAACATAAAAGAAAACTTGATAAATTACACTTCATCAAAAATAAGCATTTCTGCACATTAAAAAACATTATTAAGAAATAAACAGTGAAACTTCAGACTGGGAAAATATATATAATAAATATGTCTAACAAAGGACTTGTATTCAGAATATATAAAGATCTACAAATCAATAATAAAGAAATCTAGCCAATAAATATGTATAAAATACTTACACAGTTTATACAAAAAAGATATATGACTTCGATGTGGACATGCAAAGGTGCTCAAAATCATTACTTATCAGAGAAATAACAGTTTAAAACACCACAAGATTACCCACTAGAATGCTTAAAATAAAAAAAGTTGAAAATAACAAATGTTGGCAAGATTGTATAACCACTGGGAACTCTCATATATTGCTGAGGGGAATGTGGAATAACACAACCATCAGAAAAAAAACTATTTGGCAGTATCTTTTAAAGTTATACATGGGATCCATGAATCAATTCGTAGGTGCCTACCTTAAAAAAAGTGAAAACATAACATTCACAGAAAGACTTGTCCATGATTGATCCCAGCACCCTTGTTCAAACTACCCCAAAATTTGAAACAACTCAAAAGTCTATCAGTGAAAGAATGGACAAATTGTAGTATATCTATACATGGAGTATTACTCAGCAATTAAAGAGAATCTACAGAAAAATAAAACCTTATGGATTAATCTCAAAAAACATTATAACCAGCAAACAAAAGCAGATGCAAAAAATATGTAATGTATGATTCTATTTAAATGAAACAGAAGAATAATTGATACTAATGAATGCTGAGAGAAATTCGAAAGTGGTTGCTTACTGGGTTGAAAATTTGAATGGAAAGAAATACAAGGTCACTTTCCGGTGTGATGGAAATACTCTGTATCTTGTTTTGGATGGCAGTTACAAGTATTTACAAGTCAAAACTCGTCAAACTGAACCCTTAAGATCTGTGCATTTGATTGCATATATCTTAATAAAAATGTTTAAAAAAACAAAATAAAAATTGCAGATTATTAATATACTATCTAACTCCACAGAATACAGAAATAAAAAATATAGTAATATCTCGGCTGGGCATGGTGGCTCATGCCTGTAATCCTAGCACTTTGGGAGGCCGAGGCGGGAGGATCGCTTGAGCTCAGGAGTTCGAGACCAGCCTGAGCAAGAGTGAGACCACCGTCTCAAATTAAAAAAAAATTTAAAAAAAAAATATAGTAATATCTCTAACCTAATTGAGAAGTAAAAATAAGGAAAGTGAGAAAGTACTTACAATATGATTAAGTGGACAGCATTTTTATACATATCATATGCATAATCACTTAAATATGTTTGCTTTACAGTTTAAAGGAAAACATAATGAGAAAAGAATGCTGTAGTTTTCAATTCCTAAGGTTTGCACTGAAGTCATTTGTCATTTTTTTAGCTGCCTGGCATCTGAACTCCTTTTCTATGCCTGTGAAATTTCTGCCTTCAACTGCAGAAGCTCCAAAGCCAGAAACTTGCTTTCATAGTCTCCATTGTCTTGAGGGCAGGGCACATGAATCAGCTCAATCTGCATCCAGCCTGGATATTGACTTGGGAGATGGTGGGAAAAGCAGCAGTCAGGGGAGAATTCATTCTGACAGCAATAGTAGCAGTAACTTCGAGGATCCAGTCACAGCTATAGCAGAGGGGTCATCCAGTAGCCAATGTCAGCAGCAGGCAGCGCTGCTGCCAGGGGAATGAGAAGTGCAAACCATTCACCTGGTGTTTGCTGGCAGCAGAAAGGGTATCCTCACCAGTTGAGTTCTGCAGCATAATTTTAGCTTCAAACTATGCGTTTTGCTTTATCCTGCCTGCCGATTTTCTTTATCCTTTTCTTCGGTGTTCCAAAGGACTCTGTGAACTACTCAATATCCTTTCAACAAACCCCTTTTCCTCTTAAATCATCCAGAGTTAATTTCTATTGCTGGCATGGGAACTCTGATGGAAAAATAAAATAATAAATGTACTCTACCACAGAATAACAGAAATCATGCTCCTCCTAGTTAACAAGGATTTTACAAATAAGTAGAAGTTATTTGGTCTTCTTTTTAAAAATAACTTATTGAAAATAACTTTGATAACACCCTGAATTCCACCTATGCTTTCAAAGAAAAGTATTATCCATAATTAATGTCATATTTTATTTTTTAGCCCCAAGTATTCTGAGCTTTAATAATGTTATATTTTAAAGGGAAAGCATTTTCAAAAGTACTACTGGAAAAAATTAGTTATCTCCCATAATCATTTACACAATGGATGGCTGAGATTCTAAAGGAATATCTTAAAATTAAGATATTGTTAAATAGAAACAAATACTTTCATAACCAACTTTCAGGGGACCATCTTGTCTATGACTAATGTAATATTCAAGGGATATGTTTTAAGAGATGCTGTTATCTTTTATGTCACTCTAAAAGCTTGGAGAATGTGCTAAACATTCTGCCTTTCCTTATTGATTGTGAATTTGTCAGCCATCAATTTTGCTGAGTCTACTTTATATCTGTTTGAAATTTCTACCTACATAACCTCTTTGGGTAATGAGTTTCATAGATTTACTGTGTGCTATGTGAACTAGTACTTCTATTTTTTGGTTCCATTATTCTTGTACTATTGGATTTCATGAATAAATCTATGTTCTCTGTAACATATATTTTGAAGAAATAATGCATATATTCAGATAATTTTTCCAATCAAGATTTTTTTAAAGTTGATCTTCATCAATCCAAGCAAAATTTGTCTTTTTTGTTGCTTTTTATTTATTGCTCATTTGCCCATTTTTCTCACCATTCTCTATTCCATTCCCATACTCATAGCCCTTCCTCATTGGCACCCACTCTGTGCATGCTTGAAAATATAATATGTATAATATATATTAAGCATCCTTAAAAAAGTTGTTTTATGTCAACAATGTAGTGAACTGACTTACCTAGATTGTAATGTGATATGGATTTCATTATTTCTTATCTTGCTTTCATGAAATGAAATTTTTAGTGGAGACAAAAGACAAGTCCACACATAAAGTAAGACCAATTAATTTCAAGCACTGGTAAATGTAATTAAAAAAATAAACATGGTGATTCAGTAGTGATTGGGTTACTTAATAAAGGATGGTCTCTTCTGACAATGTTTTATTTGCTCTGAAAATTGAAACATGTAACAGATACTGTGATGAAAAGGAGCCCGACAAAGAAAACATAGGCTCTGAAGAAAGAACAAGTTTTGACATATGAGACCAATACAGGAGGCAATACTGTGCCAGAGCACAACAAGCCAGAGAAAAAGTGGTCCTAGATGAGGCAGGAGAACCAGGCAAGGAGTGGGTCACATAGGGCCTTGTAGGCTATGACCAGAAACAAGAATTTTATTCTAAGAACAATTGGGAGCCAATGGAAGTTTACAAAATCAGAGGAGCAATGTGCTTTTTATTTAAAAAGTTAACTCAAGTTATGAAAAAATCAACCAGGGAAATTAGTCAAGAGATCATCTCAGTTTAAGTCCATGTGAGATATAATTGAGACAGCATCAGATACCCTGCAGGCAGTTAGGGCAGGGGTCAGAAGGAGAAGGTCAACAGGGTAAGACAGTCATAAGAATGTGAATATCCTTAGCTAAGATAAATGTAGCCAATAGGGACCCTTTAGTTATTTTACTTTACTTTAGCCATAATATCTTTATCTAAGGTAAAAGGGGGAATTCCTTTAATTGGGACATCACACAGTTGAGGTGGTATTGTCCCTAAATGAACTACCCTTGTTAACATAGTAAAAAGCATACCCACCAGCACCATGGCAGTTTACAAATGCCATGGCGACTCCCAAAAGTCACCCTATAAAGTCAAGAAAGGGGAGGATTCCCGGTTCCAGGAACTCTCCACTCTTTTCCTAGAAAATCCACGAATATTCCACCCCCCAGTTTAGCATATTATTAGTGATTAGCATAAAAAGACAGACCCTAACCCTGGGGTGGCACTGTTCCTCTTTGGATCAGTCCTTTCTTTTGCCTTTTCTTAACAGTATACATTGTTTTCAATAAACCTGCTTTTGCTCATATCTCATGTCTAAACTCTTTTTTCTCACTTGTGCCCCTGTCTTTGAATTCCTTCCTGTGTGAAGGGTAAGAACCCTTTCTGCCATGGTGGGCAGTGGCCTGCACTGCCAGTATCATATTGATGATGTGAAGAAGGCAGGGGGACTGGGGGTAGAAGCCTGTGGTGCCATAGAAGCCCCGAGAGGAGAGAGTGTCACAAATTTCAAAAATGAGTCAATTGTTTCAAATGCTGCAGAGCTTAAATAAAGGAGGGCAGTTGCCATTGGATTTGGCAACTTGGAAGTTGTTAGTGACAGAAGACAGATTGGAGGTCATTGAAGAATGAATGGGGGTTTCTCGTCAAGAATACCAGATTCTACCCTCATTTTCTTCTGCTTCCTTACAAAAATCCCATGACAACGATGGTAAAGATATAGAAAAAAAAAATTATAAATCCATAGGGAGAAAGAGCAGAAGAGGTTAGCAGCCTGGAAAGCAAGTCAATTAGTAGCGAGTCAATCCAAAGCCAACAGTGGAGAAAGTAGAGCAGTAATCCATTTTGTACTGCAAGACCACAAAAAGGATCAGGAACTAGTGGTACCAGGTGCCTCTGGAAGTGAAAGAGAAAGTGGGGTTGGGGGAGGTCTAGCTGACAGCCTATTTACCAATCACTTAGACCACTTGATACTCTCCCACACCTAAGCAGAATCCTAGAGATTCACTCACTGGAGAGGGTAAAACAGGGGTGGTCTCCAGAACAGTGGCCACCAGCACAGTTGAGGACAGGAGTTTAATATGGAAAATGCATACCCAGCCCTCTTCTCCCAATGGCAGTCAGGCTTACACCCTCCAGGCAGGTGATTGGAATATTCTTTTCTGGGGATCTAAACTGTCAACTTTGTTTCCCAGCACGATGGCCCCAATAAGATCACCTACAGAAAAGACCATAGTCAACAAGCCCTCCCCACACTACAGAGGTCTAAGTATTTAATGCTCCTCTGTTAGAGATAAACAAATAATTAAGAATCACTAGGCATTTGAGGAAAACATCTATTATGAAATTCAGAGAGGAAAACCAATAGAAAAAAAAAACCCAGCTTGGAGAAATTACCTATAGATTCATGGTCGATAGTAGCACAAAGAGGTAGAGCATAATATATCACATGAGATGGCTTCAAATAAACTGGGGCATTTTTTTAAAAGGGATATACCTATTCCAAATCCTAGCCTTGAAGCCCAAGAGGAATGATAGACAACAAAATAAAAAACCAATAGCCCTCTCTGGAATAGGAAGAGGTATCTGCAGGAGATGTCCAGTTTCATTAAGGCAAGACAATAAATAGAACTTCCAGAGACAAGGTTGTTGGTATAATAGAGTTTTCTGATCAAAGAATAGAAGTAGACATTTGCAGAGTAGAAGGTGATCAGAGGATGGGGGATTGATCATCTTAGGGATATACAAAAGATGTAGGAGATGCCAGGGAACCATAATGACAATAATGGATGATAGAGAAGCATTGACTTCAGGTGATACCTGAAGTAATAAGGGAGGTGAAGTATGTTGGAAGTCATCATGGTAGTCACAAAGAACCCTAGGCTTTGGTCCAATGGGTAGTCTTTTTACTCAAAACATGGTACCAGAGCCAGCAGCCTTGCCATCACCTGAGAGTTGTTAGAAATATAGATTCACAAGCTCTACCTCAGGCTTAAAGAATAAGGATCTGGATTTTAATAAAATCCCCAGGTGTGTACAACAAGGTTTAGGAAGCATTACTTTAATTATTTACCTCTGAAATATGGGGTCTCTGTTTTCTCCTCTAGCTTCTGGCAATGGACTCACCAGAAGCCGAAGATATTGACTCCATCATGGGGCTGTTTCTCCCCAAAACATCATTATGTTATGAGGCCTTATTGATGACCACATTACTAAACTGTAACCTTGTTGAAGACAGGAACTATTTTGTATATTATTAGCCACTGGTGCCTAATATAATTCTTAAAACACACACACACACACACACACACAGATAATTCCTAGATGTTGTTGAAGACTAGAGAGCAAGAGTGACTATGTGTACAGAAGGAATCTCTTTCCCAGTGCAATTGGGTTGATGGTTGATGATCTGGAAAAGGTAGTTAAAACAGAAACCCATAAAAAAGAAGATACATATAAAATACTTTAAAACTATACACACATAGACACATACTCCTACATTTTTATGTATATTAATTCCTTCACAAATATTCTGTTGTAAGTCTAAGGCCTTTTATGAGTATGAACTGTTTTCTGAGAGTTCTGCAAAATCTTTCCTGAACAAACCACTCTGAAAATGCATTAAGATATTTATTTTTGCTGTCTTTAAAGTGAATTGTAAAGCAATTTGAGTACAGAATCTTCCTAGATTTTTGTCTTCCCTATCTTTTACAATTCTCATGTACATTTAACAGCATTTTTAAATGACTTGATTTTTTTCTAGTCTTTTCTAAGAATTCAATCTTGTTTTCCCAGTGTAAAAAGCTCCCTACCTTTTCCCACTTATATTTTGATGGTATACATAGTATTTAATTAAATTGTCTTTTAATAGTAAGGCCATTCTCCACTAATACAGGGACATAAAAATTCATCATCATTGATTATAGTAATAGGCAATTTTAGTGTGTTGCTTGTTTTCTCCTGTAGTTAATTATGTGGTCACGTCCCAGTTTTCTGTGAGCCTGCCCATCAGGTTGACCCTAGCAGGTTTGGCAGTGCAGTTTACCAACCCAGAGTTCTTAGGACCTGGTCCTCTGGAATGACGGCAACATGCCAGGACTTCTGTAGCAACTAGACCATTTGCCATGGCAGCTTCAAATTGAGCAAGAGTTCCACAATTTCACACATGGGTGCATTCAAATCTCTCAGGTGGATGGCAGCCAGGCTCCATAAATAACTCCCTGTTAGCATTGTTCCAAAACTCAGACTTTTAAAAAGCACTACCCATCTCAAAGGGCCAGTCCATAATAAAATCATTTGTATGGCACTTGAGCAACAGCCTGAGGCTCCCAAATCAGGTAAGAAAGGCTTTTCCTGTGAATGCATTTAATTCAGCCATAATAATATCAACCGAAACTAATTAGATTTCAGCTGGATCATAAGACAACACAGGATTGATACACAGAGGGCACTCAGGTTGGTTTGTTTTTATTAAACATGCTAAGTTCATTTATAAAATATCTTTGAGAAATTGTTTTGTTTTGTTTTTAGATTTAACAAGCTCTAAGAACTGTATTTTGCTTATGGATACCATGTGTAGAATAACAAATTGAGAAATAGAAATTGCATGTGTAAGTGGGCACTAGTGTATATTTAATAATGCATATTAGTATCAGCTATAGTAATAGAGAAATATATTTACCTATTAAAGAAATAATAAATACGAATAGTCTGTCATCTACATCATAAACTATAACATCATACTGCCACTATTTCAAAATTATTTGTCTTTCTGCCCCATGAGATATAGCTCAAAGGCAATGACAAGTCTTCCTCTGCCTACCATAACTTTTAATACAAAGTTAGACACAGAATACGTGTTAGTTGAGTTGAAATAAAAATTGGCATTGTAATCAATTAGAGAATGCAGGCTTTATAATGCAAGTTCAAAGTTACAAACAATGAGGAGATGGAGCCAATAAACAAGAAATGTTTTCTTTTGTAAAACTGAGGCTCTGTCAGGTTTAAAATATGAAGCCCATTGTATTTTATTTCTGGAATAATACAAGAGATCTCTATGTAAAATGACCAAAAAAAGTATTAAATATCCTAAGTGAGTATCAAATTTTTAAAAAAATCATTCTATCAGATGCTCAAGGAAAATTACCAGAAATTGGTACAAAATTGTCTAAATATCTAACATAGAATATTCACCATTCCCCATTTTTTTGTGCCTTAAGAAATATCTGATGGCTCTACAAACAATGGGTGCTTAGAAATTCAGTATACAAAATTCATGTTTCCCCCACCTATTATTGATTATAAATTTTACCCAAAAGAGAAAAAAACTTAATCAAATGATTACAATAGTGTTGAGGATTTTTTTATTGTGTTTTCCACATAGATTAAAATAAGGCCTTTTTTGATGGAAAAAATCCATTACAAAGACAAAAATTTATTACAATTATAATTTAATCAGCTATAAATAAAATTTAGCTTTAAATGAGTCAAGTACTCTGTTTTTGAAATTCAATATCACAAATATTCAAGATTAGTGAAATTTGGTAAGGAAAAAAAAAGACTAGCAGAAAGGAAAAGGATGCCTTTTCAACAGATAGTGATTTATAAAGTTTTTTTGTTTTTAAAGTGCTTTGGGAAAACACAGTATAATTACTTAAGAAACTCATTTAAGGAAGACTTAAGTGCTTCAAGTGGAGTGGGCTTCAGACTAAAAAATATTTTAAAATGTGCCAAGAAATTTAAGTGTTAAAAATATTCCTCTCCTTATTCAATTTCAAGTTTAAGGAAACATTTGACAGACAAGTAAACAAAAGGCAAAAAAAGTTTATCTGCATTTTAAAATAATAAATTCTAGATCTATAAAAACTTCTTGGTTTGTACACAAAGGCCAGTGCTTGACCTTCATTGATCCATTTCTATGTAGTTAAAAAAAATACAGTATCAAATCTTTCTTCCTCCCCCCAAAAAACTAGGGGAAATATTTTAAATTGTGAGTGTGTGAATGTAGCTATGCAAATCCTTAAGTGTACAAAACACACAAACATCACTTTACTTGGAAAATTATTTTCATCATATTGTAAACATATCTTCTTCTATATCTGGACATTTGAAAATAGTCTTTGGTATTACTAGTTATTGTGCTTTGAAACAGAAACTTACAGGATTTCTGTAGCAGTACTACATAGACATTTTAAGATATAAATAAGAAAAATGCACTTGGAATAAGTTACAATTAGCTGCTTTTGCATAATTTTCAAAAACTACAGTGTATGCCTAGTCACAGTTTTATGAGAAAGAATATCTCCTTTTTCAACTCCTTAATTTTAAGGAACACTTAATCATTTTGGCTAAATATCCATTTTTGGAGTGGATCTGATGGATTGCATGACACTAAGTTCGGATGCTCTCCATTTGCTGAAAGGCACATTTTAAAGAATGGATTATATAGAAGATCCTAGAATAAAAGGAAACACAACAGACATTAAGTTTCAAGACTCATAATTAACTGATAAATATGAAAACAACTTTACAGTCTCACTGATGCTAAAGGGAGACTTAACTAAATGTACACCATTCTTAACTTTAAATCTAAGATCAACTATGTCTGATAAAAGCATATTGGTTTCTGCTGTAAACACCACCATTTATGCCACTACTGTTCAATTAACAAGATATTACATAAATGAAGAGAGGTATACAGAGCAAGGTCTGAATCAAGTTTTCAAACAAGAAGCATTCCATTGGTATATCCACAGGTGACAAACCCTTTAAAAAGTCATAAATCATAAAAGCCATGTTATGGTTTTCTAGTATTGCACAAAACAATTTTCAGGTATTTCTATGATCCAGCTAAGCCTTAAAACATGTTTAAAAACAGAACAGACTTGTCATGTATTCTCTCAATTCTAGATTCACGAAAAAGTATTAAAACAAAGTAGGACAAAATCAACCCTTTAAAGGAGAAAAAATAATGATATCTTTCCTCTCTGCCAGGAAAAAGAAAATGTGACTGTCACATGAAGCATTATAAGAAACCTTAAAAAGTCAAAAATGAGCAACTATTATTAATAATTCACAGAAGTGTTGATCTGCATAAACTATGCATCAATCAAGCAACTTTATGATTATTTTCTTCCTAAATGTACTTAATCCACAGATATACTCTCTTATCACATGGGCAGAAACACATAATAACAAAGTTAATAAAGGCAGAGAAATTCTGATGGAGAATATCAACGTACCTTGTTCCACTCATTTTCCCAGATAAGCAATTAGAGCTAAGCAAAATAATGAAATAAGGAGGTGAATTAATTACACTGAGGTACCTTCTGGATCTCCCATATCTGTTGGACAGTGACAACTGTCTTGTGCCCTTTGTAGGCACAGGTCTTCAGCTGAACGGGACCTTCAGCTGCATGAAGACATAATTCCTTCTGGATGTTGTGCCGAATTTCACGATGAGCAGAGTATTCAAAGTACTATGAAAGGAAGAGTGCTATTATTGACAAAAGAACCCTATATGCTCAGTTGTAAAATAAAATACATTTAAAAATCAGCAACTCACTGAATAATGAAGTCATTTCTACTTCAACAAAGTAATACAATAAAAAGTTATTGGAAACATAAGTTGAGTTTTTATGACAGAAGATACCATAACCCTTCTTCAGCCCGTCATCCACAGGTAGTTACTTAATTAGGAAGGTATTGTCTTCCTCCCCATGTCAAACACTAAGCGATATCAGGGAGGACGGAGGCTAGCACAGACACTCCACAGAAAGGGCCTGAGAAGCTCGAGAAGGCTCAGTAACTGCCACTTCCTCTCTCCCACAAGTGCTCCTTCTCTCATCTTCATTTTAGTTAAAGGCATTTTCATTAAACTAGGAACTTCAGGGTGCTCTTCATGCCTCAGTTTCCTCATCTGTAAAATGGGTAATCTAACCGCTCCTATCCCATAGGGTTATAATGACAAATGGATTAATATTCCTAAAACACTCAGAACGATGACTGGCAGGTGGTAAGCACTTGATACGTTTTAGCTATTGTTACTATTATTGATGCTACTCTCTCCGCACATAGCAATTAGTTACTCCCTTATTTGTACTGAATTTCCCTCTCAGATGTTACCACCCCATTCATTCTTACTCCCCTAGCCTCACTTCTCTTACTCAGACCCTCAGAATTTCTACTGCAACACCTCCAGCTACCTCCAATTTCTGTCGCTTTTATCTAGCAATTCAATCTGCTGCCGGTTAGTCTGTTATAGCATTGGTTTGATCCCCTACTGCCTTTGCTTAAGTGAATCAGTACTGTTGCTAAAATAAAGCCCACACTCCCTAATTGGTACATGAAATCTTCTATTTTCAATCTTCCACAATTCTACCAATGCAGAACATGTGTATACACAACTCTGAGGCTTTGCTTTACTGTCTGTGCTTTGCCTGGAATACCCTTTTGAACCTTTCCTGCCTGGCTAACTCCCTTCCATCCTTTAAGAGCCAACTCAAATATTACCTTCCTTCTTTGGCTTTCCCTGAATTTGTCCTACTGCACAAAACTACACCCTTTTCAAGGTTCCAATACTACATCAGATATAACTTTTATAGCACTCTATTAGAATTGCGTGTATAGCTAGCTGGCTTCCCCATAGACCAAAGTCAGGCAGTGTATCTAGTAATAACGTCCATTGCAAACCAAATATTCATAATGTTGACATTCTAAAGATAAAATAAGTTAACAAATTGATTTTCAATAATGAAATAATTAGTAGTAGCACTAATATTTATTAAGTTTTATTATGTGCTAGGCAGGTACTGTGTTAAACCCTTTATGTATATTAGAGTAGGCACTCCACAAATATTAGCTGAATTAACAGAACCACATATCCAGAGTTCCTCTAGTCTTAGTCTCACGCTTAATTTATTTCCTCCCACAAGTAAACCATCATTTTTACAACTGGTAGTTCTTCAGATGGAAACACTGGAGGAAAATAGGTTTAGATGATGAAAACAGCATTCTAGCTCTACTTATCTAACAAAGATAAACCTTAAGATCTCAAAGATGGTAACAAATGCTGTCTAGTATTTTAATTTACTATTATTTAAAAGCCATTAAAATTAAAATTATAAAAATGGAAAATAGTTGAAAATACTTTGGTAGCCAAAAAAAAAAACAAAGTACATAATTAGATAGCTGACAATATTGGCATTGGCAAGACTTAGAACTGGGACAAACACCCTGGATAGAAAGTGGATGAAGCAAAGCATTAAGTGTCAGAAAATTATAATGGTTTAAACTGCACTGCACCAGTATATTGGCCAATTCAGTCACATAACCAAATACTTATTTTAACTTTGTGTACACAAATACTGTTACAATGGAGTTTTATGCTGTAAAAACTTTATCTGATCGAAACAGTAGAAGGAACATGAAAAAATGATCAAGTTATATGATATCTCAAAATTTTCACACTCAAATAACTAAAATTTGCAAAGCAGTTTAAATGCAATGCTTGAGTGAAAATAAAATGTAAAGGAAATAAGCCAAAATAAAATCAATAGCTGCATTAAGGTAACAGAAGCCAGAATCATCATTTTAAAATATAAACCAGGCAATATTATTCTCCTGCTCAAAACCCTCCAATGGCTTTGTCAGACTCAGAATTAAATCCAAGTTCCTTAATGGGGCCTGCAGAGCCTTACATGACCAGGTCCCTATTGATGTCTCTGACCTCATTTCCCCCCCTCCTTGCTGAATGGCTCTGCTCCAGCCACACTGCCTTTCTGCTTTCTCCATGCACCTGCCACTGGGCCTCTGAACCTGCCAATCCCTCCTCCAAGATACTCATCTTCTCCTGGGACGTGGTGCCTCTCCCAACTCATTCTAGCCTCCACTCTAAGGTCACTTTCCCGGAAAGGTCTTCCCTAACCTCTGAAAATAACCACCCCACCCCCAAACACATTATGCCCCTACCTGCTTTATTTTTCCTCATTAAATATTTATTTTTTTCTTTTCCTGTGGAAAAAAAAGTTCCTATGGAATATAAGCTTTGTCTTTTTCACTACTATAACAGTGCAAGCTACATTACAGGTTCTTAGCAAATATTTGTTGAAAGAATATGTGAATTTTTTATCCATCCCAAAATTTCTAAAAGACAGCTATATTCTATTTAGAATTTAAAAATATTTTTGATACAGAACTATAAAAACATCTTTATGGCAATGATAGCAGAAAAACAGAAAAAACAATATACATAACATATCTTGAACTTTTAAAATAAAATAAATGTAATGCCAGAGGAAGCCTGAGAGAAATTTACAAGTATTTATATTTAATAATAAGATTTTTACAAATGAAATATCGCTCTTTGCTCAAAACCTTAATTTTTATTAGCATAGTTCAGTGTTATTTCCAAAAGAATGAAATTACTTATATTACTATTTTTCTATGAGGAAGGAAGTTTTTAAAAAGATATATATATATATGCACGTAGACATATATATACACACAGATATATATGTATATAGGTATAAGTATGCACGCATGTGTGTCTATATGTGTCCATATATATATCTCCATCCCATATCACAATTATACTTTGACCATCCAACAGATCCAGTTTACCAGCTCTGGCTTCTGGGCATCCGCATCATCTGCCCTCAGTAGGTTGACTGGTTTAAGCGAATAAGGATTGGAACCATATTGAGCTGAGCCTAATGAGTAAGAAACATAGAATAGGATGCACCAGGAGATAAACTGACCCTTTCTTCTGAAAACTGATACCATCAAAGTCCCATCCTTTTAAAGTAGGATATCATGAGTATCTAGTATTGTGGACTCTAACTACACCAAAATACCTGCAGTTAGTTCCCAGAAAAGATTCATACCAGGCTCCTCCCCTTAGTACATTTTTCTTCATACTCTTCTCATTCTGTTCCCATTCCCATCAGCCACCTCACTAGCTTCTACTTACCTTTTTTGAAAAATAGTTTCAAATGTCATCTTTCCCAGGAAAATGTATAGGCATTCAGTCTAATTACATATATTTGTAATTATATGTATATCCTATACCCCCAGAGCATTCTGAATGCTTTATCCCAGACCTTATCCTACTGACTGTAACTGCTGGTTTTGAAATATAAATTTCTTAAAGGAGTTAGAATCTAAATTGCTTGAACCCATCAGAGTATCTGGCATGCAGGGGTCACTCAGTGAATTTGTTGAGTGAATAAATGAGAGAAATAGAGTCTAATCCTTCCAAGAGCTAATTTATAAAAGATAAGGAAAGGAGAATAAAACCCAGAAAGTTAATATTTAATATGTTCCTTGCCCATAGTAGGCTACATAGTACCATTTCACATTTGAGCCTAATTAAATAAATTAGTATTTTTGACTAAAATAGTCAAAAAGTGGTAATAAGCAGGGATCTAATCAGTCAAGGAAAATCAAGAACATACTTTCTCTTGGGGGGGCATATAGAAATAATATTGTGGCCCACAAAAATAAGTTATAATGATGCTGTTATTAATACTTGATATCATTTGAATCAAATCCAGTTAAATATGGTTTTTATGTATAATCTTGCAAAAATCACCATGCCAATAGTCACACAAACATCAACACATCAAAAATCTGCATAGAAGATCCTATTTTTAAAAATTTCAAATGGCATTATTCTATTATTTTATTGTTTTCCTTTCTATTGTATGGGTAAGCAACTTCAATTTGTTTTCAGAGCCAGAGTGAAAACCAAAATAAAGTACTCTACCACTGTGGTCCCCAACCCCCAGGCTGCAGACTGGTACCATTAGGGACCAGCCTCAGAGCTCTGTCCCCCATTCCCCCTCCCGTGGAAAAACTGTCTTCCATGAAACTTAGGAACCGGAGGGAGTAGGGGCCACACAGCAGGAGGTGAGCGTGAGCAGTAGGCGAGGGAAGTTTCATCTGTATCATCTGTATTTACAGCTGCTCCCCATCGCTCACATCATTGCCTGAGCTCCACCTGGCCCTCCCACCCACCTGTGGAAAAATTGTCTTCCATGGAACCAGTCCCTGGTGCCAAAAAGGCTGGGGACCACTGCTCTACAACATCAATGTTAATTGCCAAACCTAGTCTAAAAACATTTCACACACCAGTTTACCTGAATATAAAGCTGATTTAGGACCTCTGAAAAATATGCAACATCTTATTTGTGTTTGTAAGTGCTTTACAAGGGAAGGATTTTTAATACAGTGCTTACCTGGTTTCCCCCAAGTCCATGACACGTATACAAAATTAATGGCTTGTCTCCTTGATTATTTTCTCCAACATCCAGACATAGAGGCTGACCAACACTTTTAATCTGAAGAAAAATTTTCAAGTTATAAAATTTTTTTTAAATCTATGTAGTTTAAATATTTTTTCAAATAATTTCAGGAGGTAATGTTAATAATAATGATATAATATCTCAAAAGCAATAAACCAGAAAGTATTTCAGTAATTTTCCCCAAACCACATAAATGTTGGTGGCAAGGAATATATCAAGTAAAAAAAGAACAGGAAAATACTCACATATCCAGATATAACAGGATTAAGGTCTGGCACATACACTTCTGGATAAATATTGTTCAGATACCATGTAAAATTTTTACATTGAAGGCGCTGTTTTATTTCAAATCTTTTTGAAAGATCTCCAAATGATTTCTGGAGAAAGATGAAAAGTGAAGAAAATGCTTAAAACAGCACTGATAAAATACTTCAAGTGCTACTATTTGTATTTCTATTTAAGTATTAAAAAACTCTGGGTCAAAATGCAAGATGCAATTTAACAGCATTCACCATTCATTCAGGTAACAAGTATGCCTGCCTATTCATTTCTGGCTTTAAAGAGAATCAAGTATTATTACTACAGTGCTGATTAAAAGAACAAAAGGGTACTATTAATATTTTATTCTTCATTTGTGCCACAAACTTCCCCTACAGGACAAAGATCTCTAGTGGAATGCTGTGGGCAAAGGAATAGTAGTGCGACCATCCAAAATTGGTCCCAACTTTAAGCCTAAAAGTGACCTGTAAAGTGAGGTGTGAGAAGCAGGTATACACAAATTGTGTTATGTATTGGCACTATTTATATCTCTTCAAGACCACAAAAACCATCTCCAAAAAACAATACAGTTGAGAATAATATTTTTCTAGTTCAAGGCTGTTGCTTACTCTTAACAATATCTCCAACTGGACCTTCAGTAGAAAAAGACAATATTTGAGTTAACTGCATTTTATTTTCCTTTATTTTAAGAGACTAAGAAAATAATTTTTTTTAAAAAACTCTATTACACGGAAAAAATATTTGGTCTACAGGCAAAATTTCAGAGAAAAATTATATTTGATACCTAAGTATATGAAAAAGCAAATACTCAAGGCTTATCAGTTCAACTAAGGAAAATATTTCCTTACACAAACTTCAATGCCTTGAAGCTAGGCAATTTAGCAAAAAAATATGACTCTTAAGAACTTCTGGCTAAGCTCATACATTTGACCAGGTAGAACTATGTGCCCTGTGGTAAAAACAGATATTTGCTGGCTCACTTGCCCCTTTGTGGGTGACAAGCAGAGCACAAGCTTCATTTAGTGCCCACTTGCCTGCTTAGCCAAGTACTCCTGTGCAGTACACAATCTGCCCAATTTGTCTTCTTGACCTTGGGTAAAAAGATAGCAATCTAACTCAGGAGTGCTCTGAGTGTGCATCCTAACAGGGAGATGCTGGAGACCAAAGAAAAGGTGGAAAGAGGTAACTAGATCTTTCTTTATCATGACAGTCAAAATGTTGATGCCTCTAACTCCCAGTAAATACTCCCCCCTCCCCCAAATTAGCACTATCTGTTTTCTACAGAGATGGGTATCAGTCACTAAAGCATGTTCTTAAACTGTCTAGTTAATTTACCTCATCCAATATTAAGACTGTTGGAATTCAGTTCTAATGTATTAGGTGTCATGATTCCACAGAACAAAATCTATTTGTAACAGGTTAATTTAAAAAAGTGGCATTCACTTGTTAGTACTTATCACTTCCTTATTTTACAGCTACTCTGGGAGAGAGGCAGGACACGTACTTCATCTCTCAAGACAAGGAGGGAGAGAGAAGAAACATGTTGAGCACATGCGTCATATCCAGCCACCTCACAACCACCCTATGAAATGCCATCCCCATTTTCAAAGGGGCTTTGCCAAGGTAGCACCCCTAGTGAGTAGTGGATCTAGACCTTGAAAAAAAGCCTTGACACTCCTGGTTCATTCTCAAGACATTGTCTCTACCTCCAGTTCAAAAAACCACTTAGAACTTTTCTTTAGGTGTTAATCACATCTTCTGAAACCAGTAACAAGCAGTTCTACTTAATTTCATTTTCTCTGAGTAAAATATTGAACCTCGGCAGTTACAACAACAAAATATCTTTCATATTAAAAAGGATAACATCAAGGAGAATGTCTAAATTTTTAAAAAGCAGTTTACTTAATTTTTTCCTAAAAAAAGAGAAAACTGTCATTCGTAAGTTATATATTTTAAAAGTTAAATAAAAACCTAGTTTCAAAAATAATTTTTTAAATGTTTTGTACTTGAGGTGACTCAAATAAGCAAAAGGACATGTGAACTTGGTATAGATTTTTATTGTAATTGAATTATTTAGCTCTAACTTACTTGTTTAACAATTTTTGCTGCATCTGTGTTTCTCCTATAAAATATTTCCTTGTATTCATCCATCCAAACTTCTGCAAGGCGAACTTGGTTGCGAGCAATCACCTGAGTGCCTTTTGGAAAGGAATGAGGGCTTTTGCTGCGAAAAACATGTCCAACAACAGAGCAAGGCATAATCTCCAACTGCCCACCACATTGCCATACCTGATAATTAATGATATTTGTTTAAATTTACAATATTTTAGGAAAATCAAAGTGTTGTCTTTAAGTTCACCTTTAAGATATTAATAAAAGCAAAATACAGAGAGGAGATTCATAATTTCACAAATAGTCTCTGTCTCCTGATGATTTTATTAAATGGTATAAACAATAAAGATA
This sequence comes from Daubentonia madagascariensis, assembly GCA_023783475.1. Lineage (NCBI taxonomy): Eukaryota > Metazoa > Chordata > Mammalia > Primates > Daubentoniidae > Daubentonia > Daubentonia madagascariensis. The sequence goes on along the minus strand of JAKFHU010002088.1, from coordinate 41,166,274 downwards.
ACAAAAGCACATTTTCAGATAGTTAACAAATAGTGATTCCAGATCTTTCATAAAAATGAATTCCAAACTTTCTTTTTTTACAAACAAGTTATCTAATATGCATAGAAAACCAAAGGCTCGTATGCATTTGACGTCTATCCCATACAACTTTTTATGTCGTCCTCCACCTAAACCACAGGATTTCTCCTCTAAGACATGAACTGCAGCCTGGGTGTAAGTGGACCCAGACTCTGTTTACCCTTTGCATATTTAATTTTGCAATGAAGAAAACCATTCCAGAAAGCCATTATTACCAAAGTACAATCTATTACATTTGTGAAGTAGTTAATCGTTATAAAAAATTCATGCCTGTTTAGAAACTGTCAAGAAAATTTATTTGTAATAATTCAAAATAAGATGGAAAATCATGAAATCAAGACCTTTTCATTTAAATATCTTAAAATAATGATCAAGCAAAAAAACTGGAAAAAAAAAGTCATGTTTAATAGTCTGCGCTAGTATTAGGACAAGTGATCATGTCCTCTTTTTCTCCCTTTCTTTTTTAAACAAATGAGAAAACTCAGTTCAGTTCAGTTCAACAAACTGTGCTTGAGATCCAACATGTGCTAAGGGTTGAAAATTCTGAAATGAATAAAACAAGACCCCTGCCCTTAAGCCATACAAACTTGGCTAAGATCATCACTGTATGTGATGGAGCCAGAGCCAAAACTTTAAGTCTTCTAACTCCTAGTTCAGTTCTTTTTCCACTACGTTTCAGCCTAATAGATGAAAAATGAATGAAACTCGTGAAATCAAATAAATAAGGTATATACGAAGACTATCCAAAGTCTTTGTTTTCTTTTTCATATTAACTTTTAATATGTATGGGGGGAAAAAACAGCTCATTTAATCCAAATAGTTAAGTCCAATGTCCTTTAAAATTATACATAAATGTTTTTCCATTCTAACTCCCTTGATAATCAACTCATTTCCTGAAGCAATAGATTTAATTATATTTATCTTGGCTGGTATTCAGTAGCTACTAGTGCATTAATTGGTGTTATTGCCTGGACACAGGAGTTTAACTGATTCCTCTTGTTACATTGGCAACAATGAATAAATATATTAAGTTACATTTTAAAAGGAAATAGTCTTATTCTAAAATTTCCAGCAATTAAACTTTAGAAAACACAAAAAGACTGCACACATCCATAATAATCTGTACCAGCCAATTAGAACACAATATATTTCATTGTTTAACATGTGTGTTATATTTAATCTCCAAAAACTTACTCTGAAAGACATTTCTATATTTTCACCTCCCCAGATTTCCATTTCTTCATCATAACTTCCAATATACTCAAAATATTTTTTTGATATGGAAAAAAGGCCTCCTGCAAAAGTGGGTGTTCTGAAAAATAATCCATTGTCAAATTTTATAAAAACTAAAATAAAATAGCATATTTTAAGAACTGCATCAAATTCACATATTAAAGACTATCACAATTTCAAAGCTTTTATATACATATTAATAGAACCTAAAAATGCTATCTTTAAAGTCAGGTTGTTTTTTTGGGGGGGAAGTACTTTGTGTCCTCTTCCAGAAGAGCAAAGTTAAATGTCTTCTCCTAGCCCTGCTTTAAGATTCTTAAATAATGATTTATGAGGAAGACATAACAGCTCACTTAATTCTACTTCTTACTCAGCAACATCTTGTGCAAGTAATTACATAAATAAATGACTTTTCTATTCTATGTAGAATGTGTGTGTTCTTCATTTTGTTAATATGAATTACCTCAGAAGCAATCGCTATAAAAGCAAAATGTGCATATATATTCTATGTATGGTATATAGTGCAAATATAAGACTTTGAGAGAAATCATCTTACTTAATTGGGTAGGTTTCATCTTTCCTTCTTCGCTTCTCATAGTCAGGAAGTGATTCCCAGCCAAATGAAAGACTCCAGTCAAAATTTCCACGATTATGGTTAATTCCATACGGAGAAGGTTTATTGAATTCAAACGTGTTCAGATCTATGGATGCAATATCTGGACTCACAACAGCAGTGTAGTTCTCAGCTATTCTGGCCAACAAAGGTTCTAACCAACCATAGAAACACTCACCTAGAGAAACCATAATATTAACTCAATAAAAACACTGAAAACTTTTTCCTTTAGTTGTTTGGGTGAAGGTTTACAGAGCAATGAGAATAACAAAGTCATTTATGTTTTGAACATGTATGTAGGGGAGATTCCTTTTTTCCAGCTTTATTGAGGTATAATAGACAAAAATTCTATATACTTATGGTATATAGCATAGTTTTATGTATGCATTGTGAAAGGATTATGACAACCAAACTAATTAACATATCCATCACCTCATATGTTTATCTTTGTGCACGTGTGTGGGGGGGGCTGTGAGAACATCTGAGATTTACTCTTAGCAATTTTCAAGTAGACACATTATTATTAACTATAGTCACCATGCTGTACAATAGATCTCCAGTGGGGAGATTTCTTAAGTGTTTCTCGTGATGAGATGAGGGTAGGATGAAAAGGGTAAAACAAAATGCAGCACAGTTAGAAAAATTTCTCTACAGATGATGATCTTTTTTTCCCCTAGAAAAACTGCAAAATAATACTGGTGTATTTAAGGTTTAGATGATGTATTTCCCTTTAAAATGAGCTATGAATCAAAGATAACTTTTTACTGGTCTACATCACCTAGCCCTAAAAGTGTTTATTTAAACTTATCTCCCCCCAGAGTAAGGTAAAGTAACTGAAATCTTCATTTCTCTGACTGGGATTCAGGAGAAAAGTCAAGGAGTCAGAACATTCTGATTTTAGCAGTTGGCGAAGAGTGACCATTCAAAGCTGCTCCAGACCTAATGAAAAGTGAGGGCCAAGGAGTCCCATGACAGGTCTGGGACCTGGCCATAGGCCAGGCTGTCTCACCTAGCACATGGTGAGTTCAGACGATGCATGTTCAGACCTATTCTGGGCTCCCCACTAAGTGGAATTTGGCAGTCATGGTCCTGGAGGACCATCAGACACATTCAGCTGGAGGTGAAGAATGCTCAGTCTGATCTTATTGTAATTTTGGACAAGGAGAAGCAATACTAGAGAATGGTATTTTCCTTTGTAAAACACCTCTCCTGGATTACCTTTAAACCTCTCTTCATTTTTTAAATGCCTGAGGTTAAAAGAGAACTAGATGTTAACAACTCAAGCAAATCCAAAACCCCTTCTGTAACAATTAGCATATGCTCAAAACCGGTTGTGTCAAACATAACCTAAGGGCTGGCCAATTCAAAACTAGACACTCATCTAAAGAGTAAAACCCACCAAACTTACAGCTTAAGTGACATTTTAGTAATACCTAGCATGCACATTAAACATTAACTCTAAAAGTACTTTCTAGATGCTTTTAAAACATTGACACTGAGAAAAATATTAAAATACAAAGAAAACACCCCACAGCAACAAAATACAAATAAAAATTGACAATGCTTATGGAAGAGATATCAGAAGAAGTTGGGGGGGCACCCCTAACTTGGCGTAAAAAGGGGTCTGCAAATTTGAGGGAATAAAAATTAAAAGTAACAATAGTAGGACAAACTTTTAATGACAGAGTTCATTATACCTAAACAAATAAACTTTCACTCACTTTAAAATGTAGAAATCAAGAATAACAAGGAAAAAACTTTTTTGTTTTTTAACAAGATGAACATCTGGAAAAAAAAAATCCCAGGCAAGGATAATCCAATGGGGAAGCTGGTCATTGGAAAACATTAAAGTTCAGGAGACTTAAACACAAAGAAGTTAAGAACTCTGTAGAAGTGAAAGGAAGTTCCTATGCAAAGTTGTTATCTGCTTGCACTGTCATTGTGATAATCACCAGTTGAAAATGCTGTTAAAATAAAGAGAAAACTTCCTTACCTTATAAATTAGAGGGAGGGGGAGGGAAAACGTTACAACTATGCCTATACACATATACTTACAGTGAGCATCTAAAAATGTGAGCGTTTCTGCTGTTGCTACTGCTGCTCCTAGCAACCGAGCAGTGATCAGACCTTTTCTTTCCCTTTGTCTGACTATTTTTACTATAGAAAATTGTTTTATATATTCCTCTAGTTTATCATGTAAGTACTCTGTAAGGAAAAAAAAACAGGATTAATTCTTTATTAAATTTATATTCACATACAATATATGAAAGCTAATGAAACCACAGAGCAATGATCCTTCCAAATTCATAACCTTAACAGTTAGTTGTACATGTTCTTCCAGTAAGATCAAAATTTTAATTTTTATTTTTACTCTTTTACTTCTTTACTGGGATAAAAAGTCTAAATATGCAAGTTATAACTACAGGAACACATTGCATTATGACACATACTTATCCTGTACACTTCATATCAACAAATATAATATATCTGGGGGGAAGTGAGAGACTTCAAATGGAGTGGACCCCATTAGTTAAGAAGACTTATTTAGAGGTCTGAGAAGATTGATTATGGGAGTGAGAGAAATGGAATTTGACCAAAAATATATTCAACTTTTAAAAATTGGTATTTAAATCTGAAAATCTTAAAGAAAAATGCCAAGTATCAAAAGGATTCTCTGATATTTAGGCAGTGATCAAAATAATTTAAGACAAAAATGTTAAGAAAAAAGCATGTAGGAAAGTCCTGAGCTACACCAGTTTGGGAATATTTCTACAAAGAGTCAGCAGAAAATTCTCTAAAGCTTTGGAGTGTCCTGACCAAATTTTTTCCAGTAAAAATATGAAAGTAAAAGGAGCCTTTAAATCAAGAATAAGGTTAAAAACAGGCATATTTTAGTAATGGGTGTGCAATTTAAGATATTCAATATCCAATTTGGATAAGATACACAATAAGCAAAAGTTGAGATAGTAGTTAGAAAAAAAATTATTAATCAAATCAGTCAAGTGTTGTTCATATTTTCAAACAATTTCTTAAGCCTGTTTTTTCACCATTAAATTCTTGATTCCTTGTTGAGTACATAATGCAGTTCTTCAAGTGGCCTTCTTGGGCCCATACCACAGCATCAAAAAGATTTGGGAATATTGAAAAGGTCAGTAAATGTCTTAGGGTAAATGTTTGCTTCCGCCAGATTTTAGAAGCAAATGCAGATGACTTTGACTTTATCTGTGATGATATATATTTTTTTAATTCTCCAGTGGTACAAATAAGAGAGTTGCTTATTTAGAGCTTAAACACTCATAAGGGAGGTGAAAGTCCAGGAACAACCTCTGTGGAAAATTATATATCTAAACACTGTTATCTCAGAGTAATAAATTAACTTTTTTAACACTTTCTAAGTACCTCAGAAATAACTCTCTGAAAGACAAGTAGGATTGTAATTTGTCTTAAAAATACAATCATTAACATCTGCTTTAAGAGTCTTGTAAAATTTCAAAGTTATTAATGGGGATTGATTTTTTAAATGGAGTTACTACAGATGCCTTCAACAAACCATCTCATCGTTGAATTTGTTAAGAAAATTTTTTTTTCCTTTTATTTCAGAATATTATGGGGGTACAACACTTTGGTTATATATATTGCCCATGCACTGCCCATGTCAGAGCTACAATCGTGGACATCCCCCAAACTGTGTGCCCCGCACCCATTAGGTGAGAGTTTTCACATCCCCTCCACCCCCCTCCTGCCTGCCCGCCCCCTGATGAATATTATTGCCATGTGTGACATAAGTATTGATCAGTTAGGACCAATTTGATGGTGACTACCAGTGATGCTTATTTTTCCATTCTTGTGATACTTCGCTTTGAAGAATGGGTTATAGCTCCATCCAGGATAATACCATATGTGTTAATTCACCATTGATTTTTATTGCTGAGTAATACTCCATGGAACACATACACCACATTTTATTAATCCACTCGTGTATTGATGGGCACCTGGGTTGTTTCCACATCTTTGCAATTGTGAATTGTGCTGCTATAAACATTCGAGTGCAGAGGTCTTTATTATAGAATGTCTTTTTTTCCTTTGGGTAAATACCCAGCAGTGGGATTTCTGGATCAAATGGTAGTTCTACTTTTAGTTCTTTGAGGTATCTCCATATTACTTCCCATAGAGGTTGTACTAATTTGCAGTCCCACCAGCAGTGTGTAAGTGTTCCTATCTGTCCGCATCCCCACCAACATTTCTTGTTTTGGGACTTTTTGATATAAGCCAATCTCACTGGAGTTAAGTGATATCTCATTGTGATTTTGATTTGCATTTCCCTGATGATTAGAGAAGTTGAGCAATTTTTTATATGTTTGCTGGCCATGATTCTGTCTTCTTTTGAAAAGTTTCTGTTCATGTCCTTTGCCCATTTTTTCATGGGGTTGATTTTTTCTTGTTGATTTTCCTATGTTCTGTATAGATTCTGGTTATCAGCCCTTTATCAGATGTGTAGCATGCAAATATTTTCTCCCATTCTGTAGGTTGTCTGTTCACTCTAGTGATAGTTTCCTTGGCTGTTCAGAAGCTTTTTAATTTGATCCAGTCCCATTTATTTATTTATTTTTGTTGCTGCTGTGATTGCTTTGGAGTCTTCTCCATAAATTGTTTGCCTAGGCCAATGTCCATAAGAGTTTTTCCAACATTTTCTTCTAGAATTCTTATGGTTTCACGTCTTAGGTTTAAATCTGTTGTCCATCGTGAGTTGATTTTTGTGAGAAGTGAGAGGTGAGGATCTAGTTTCAGTCTTCTGCATGTGGCCATCCAGTTTTCCCAGCACCATTTATTGAATAGGGAATCTTTTCCCCACTGTATGTTTTTGTGGATTTGTCAAAGATCAGATGACAGTATGGTTTTATATTTGGGTTCTCAGTACTGTTCCATTGGTCTATGTCTCTGTTCTTGTGCCAATACCATGCTGTTTTGATTACTATAGCCTTGTAGTATAGTTTGAAGTCTGGTAGATTGATGCCTCCCAATTTGTTCTTTTTGCTTAGGATTGCTTTGGCTAGACGGGGTCTTCTCTGGTTCCACATGAAGTGTAGAATTATTTTTTCTAGATCAGCAAAAAATGATATTGGTATTTTGACAGGGACTGCATTGATTCTGTAAATCAATTTAGGTAGCAAAGACATTTTTACAATGTTGATTCTGCCTATCCAAGAGCATGGTAGGGTTTTCCATCTGTTTACATCCTCTGCAATTTCTTTTCTCAATGTTTTGTAATTCTCTCTATATAGGTCTTTCACCTCCTTAGTTAGATATGCTCCTAAATGTTTAATTTTCTTTGATGCTATTGTGAAAGGTATTGCATCTTTGTTTCTCGGCTTGACTCTTATTGGTATATATGAAGGCTATTGATTTGTGTGCATTGATTTTTTATCCTGAGACTTTGCTGAATTCATTTATCAATTCCAGTAATCTCTTGGCTGAATCTTTGGGGTTTTCCAGATATAATATCATATCGTCCATGAAGAGTGAAAGTTTGACCTCTTCTGCCCACATTTGGACATCCCTGATTCCTCTCTCTTGTCTGATTGCTCTGGCAAGGACTTCCAGCACTATGTTGAATAGAAGTGGAGACAGTGGGCAACTTTGTCTAGTTCCAGTTTTAAGGGGGAATTCTTTCAATTTTTCCCCATTCAGTATGATATTGGCTGTAGGTTTACCATATATGGCTTTAATAATTTTGAGGTATGAGCCATCTATGCCTATATTGTTAAGAGTTCTTATCATAAAAGCGTGCTGGATTTTGTCAAAAGCCTTTTCCACATCTATTGAAAGGATCATATAATCTTTGTTGCTTTTATTTATGTGGTGAATTATATTTATAGATTTACATATGTTGAACCATCCCTGCATCATGGGAATGAAGCCCACCTGATCGTGATGAATTATTTTTTTGATGTACATTTGAATTCGATTTGCTAGGATTTTATTGAGAATTTTTGCATCTATATTCATAAGGTCTGTAGTTTTCTTTTCTTGTTGTGTCCTTTCCTGGCTTTGGTGTCAAGGTAATATTGGCTTTGTAGAATGAGTTTGGGAGGATTCCATCCTTCTGGATGTTTTTGAATAATTTCTGCAGTATAGGCACCAGTTCTTCTTTGTAGGTTTGGTAGAATTCAGGTGTGAACCCATCTGGTCCAGGACTTTTTTTTTGTTGGAAGATTTTTTATTACTGCTTCAATTTCGGTGCTTGATATTGGTCTGTTTAGGAAATTTTTTATTTACCCCTAACTTCTGAACTTCCTGTAAATTTTTATCTGTCCCCAAAGTTTGGCCTCCATACCTCTTTTGGGAAATTAAGAACACAAAGCTATGTGAAATCAGATATCCTGGGTTCAACATATGGCACCATCACTTTCAGCTGTGTGACTTTGGGAAAGTTATTTTACCTTTTCTGTACCTCAGTTTCTTTATAGGATGGGAATAGTAGGATTTAACATCACTGAAGACTGTTGGGAGCATAAAATCAGAGATTACTATACAAATAAAGCATTTAAGACAGGGCCTACCACATGGCCTATGCTCTTAAAATGTTGTCTTTTGTTATAACTGAGATTTAACTGTCTCATTGCTACTTGGTTAACCACATATTTATGCTGCCTTTCCCTAAGCAAATTGGAATCAGGAACTAGTTACTCCTTTACAGAAATGAGGGACACATTTTTCACAGTGGGTACTCACTGGATAGCTCTTTGACTGATTCAATAAGACAAATTACACTAGTATGCAAAGATAACTTTAGCTAAAAAAAAAAAAATTCCAAATCTATCAGTGATTGCTATGAAGAATTATAAAAATATTCAAATCCTTTAATCAAGCAGTATTACTTCTCCTACCTTATCTAAAGGTATAATTCAAAAGAAGGAAAGTGACATAAACACAAGGATATTCACTGCAGTATAACATACAGTAACACTACAGGGTGAAAAAAGATGAATGCTTAAGTAAAATGCATCTCATCACTGTCATTAAAAATGGTTTTAAGGTCAGAGAAACAGGCTAATAACAATGTTAGGTAAAAATGGCAGATTCTAAAATGGGATTTCTGACATGGATATAATTAGAAAACATGTTTATTTAGACAATGATTAGGAAAGAAATGGAAAACATTAAAATGATTGAAACAGAGAGATTTATATAAGGGGTTATCACTTTTCATTCTGATTTCCTTTAATTCTATAATTTTTTTTGTCCAATTAAATAAAGATGCTACCTTGAACTGCAGGTTTACTAAAAGCAAACTTACAATGCCCCTATTGTCTCACTACTTGGAAAATCAAACAAAATAAAAATCGTCTCAAAGGAAAATTTCAAGAAACCAAAGAAGCAGGAAAGACTTCTAAGATAAAGTTGCTGCTTTTTTTTTTTTAAGGTAAAATATGTAAGAGGTGTGCAGAACTTAATCAGATATCACTTAAAACTCCATGGACTGCAGTTCAACTAGACAGAAAGAATAAGAAAAAATTCAGAACAGATCAAGCAATAAATAAACCAGTTGATCACAAACAAGTTGTGAAGTAACCTGGGATTACAGATTCAAATCAGAGATCTGTTTTACTTAAATCCAGGGGACTTGAATTATAAAACTTCCTCATTTGGAGGATACGTTTCACATCTAGGTCAAAATCTATGGTGATAACCAACCATATTTCACCTAAATGTTAATTTGAGAGACCATAACTCTAATTCACTGAGGATGTTTAATTCTAAAACCATGGAAATGTTTAGAATTATACCATTGTATTTCATCATTATGAAATAAACCAGGTTACTAATTTCATGTTTTATTCACTTATTATCATTTCTGGCATCTGTATACATCTTATAATTCATAGAATGTCACCTAATAAGCAGTGGGTTTTTTTTTCCTTAGGTACATAAAGTATTGATGTATCTTACAATAGATGGTGTTTTGGACTTAATGAAGGCGTATTATTGCCATTTAACAGAGGAAGCAATTAATTAGCACTAGAGATAAGATTTGACCTTCAGGAATCTGACTCCAAACCTAAATTCATTTAGGGATAAATTTTGTAATCATTGAAATAACCTGTATCTGTTCGGTATTTAAAATACTTGTAATGTTTGAAAATTTAACAAATTAGAGCATTTGTTAGATTAGCTTTGTGATTCTAATTTAAAATGTGTGATTTAGTACTTGATTTCTAATTTTAAGAAGTGTAGTAAAGAATTGTGGCTAACTTTGTAAATAATATTGGAATATTTAAAAGAGCCAAAATAGAATGTGGTGACTCTTAAGTGATTTTTAACTACTCATCTATATTATTTATTGATGTATTATTTATATTAACTCATTAATCTTCAAAACAACCCTAGAATTATGTACTATTTCTGTATTTCATCTATTCTAAACTACACATTGGATGCTTCTTATAATGACTTCTTATATTCAATGTCATGTTAAGTTTAATTGGCTGTGGTTTTCTTCCTTCTTGTGGCTTATAAGCTGATGACATATCTTACAATAAATTTGATGAAAGACAGTGTTGCTCCATTTTACCCATAAAGAAACTGAGGCAGAGAAGTTAAGTAACTTGCCTAAGTCACATAACTGGTTAGGACAAGAGCTAGGATTCAAATCAAGTTAGCCTGACTCAAGGCTCAAGTCTGTACTCTTAACCACTATGCCTTACAATAAGAATCTCACACTGAGGACGATATAGTTACAAATAATAATCTTTCATACATTTCTGTGCTCCAAAATATTTGAATATGTACATACTTGGGTTCTAATTTCATTCATCATGCATATATCCAAACTATTATATTCAAGCTCTGATATGGAATACAGAGAGCACAATATAACCAAATAGACTTTAGACACCACCATATAGATTTATTTGGGAAACAATCTAATTTGCATGTGCTTTCTTACCATCTACACTAGCATCATCCACCAAAATGATTTCCTTCAGCAGTATTGCAGGCGAAGAATAAAGCACACTGTGGACAGTTCTAAGCAGTGTGGACCACGCTTCATTATGAAAAACTATTATGACACTGGTGGTAGGCAGGGGAGGGCAGCGCTTAAATTTTTGTTCAATACATCTAGAAGAAGTGAAAGAAGTAGAACAATTATAAATTATATTATTTTATTTCACAGCTATACCATTGCTAAAATTATGATTATTTAATCTTTATCACCAAAAAATGTTAGCAAATAGTTTCTTTCTATGTAAGATAATTTTAATGCTACATAAATATAAGTAGATTAAAACAAATTTTTTACAAGTAGATCACTCACCAGAGATCATGTCCACTGATGGGGATTACAACATGTCAAGGATTTCATGTTATTGTAAGCTTTCTCAACAATATAATTTTAAATACAAATAGCATTTTAGATAACGAAAATAACCTACACGAGACAACATGTAAAAATGACAAATCCTTGTCATTGCTCAAATAAAAACCAAATTTTTCTTCTTTCTTGCACAAATCATCCATTTTTCTTCCTTGCAACTTTAAACATTGTGCAACTTTATTAAGTGATGCTCATTTTTGTAGAGATTACCTTAAATTAGATACTTTCCTAAGCATGTAATACATGTTTCCTAAGTATTTTCCAAGTTTATTTAATCAATTTACTTAATCTATATATGGAGCCAAAAGGGAAAAAATAGTTTCACCATAGAACCTACATTCGTATGATGTTCATCATTCAGCAACTACCATTTGCCACGAGCTATATTAAAGATTTTTCCAAAAATCTGATCTACTGTTTAATAAGACCTAGCATTTAAAATTTTCCTTCTAAAAGAACATATTTAGAAATTTAAATAAAGACTTTAAACCATGTTAAAAGTCCTGTGCTTCTGTTACCATCTGAAACATTGACTGGGCACAGAGAAAGACAGACCCTAAGTATTCTTGGCTAATGAATGGTACTATCCATACCAGCTAAAAACATTAGTTATAAATTGATATTTAATTCTTTTTTTTTCTTTTTCTTTGAAACAGTCTTGCTCTGTTGCCCCAGCTAGAGTGCAGTGGTGCGACCATAGCTCACTGCAACCTCAAACTACCGGGCTCAAGCGATCTCCTGCCTCAGCCTCCCAAGTGAGAAGCTGGGACTACAGGTGCATGTGACCATGCCTGGCTAATTTTTCCATTTTTCTGTAGAAACAAGGTCTTGCTCTTGCTTAGGCTGGTCTCGAACTCCTGGCCTCAAGCCATCCTCCTGCCTCAGCCTCCCAAAGTGCTAGGATTACAGGCATGAGCCACCTCGCCTGGCCTTGAGTTCATTTTTATAACAATGTCTTCCTCAGTGAAAATAATCTTCATACTAACCTGTTGGAATGTGGGTGAGTCTGTAAAATCTCCAGTCTTTGAGACTGGAGATATGGAGAGGACCACAGTTCCCAGCCTGCTGAGCTGAGGTGAGGGTCAAATGAAATAACATATAAAAAAGGACTTCAAATATTATATTTCTGGGACATAAAATAAACCACTTGTCATTTATGGAAAAGATAAACAAATAAAGCAACTGTATCTTTAAGGTCACTTAAAAACCATAAATGGCTGTCCAATTTTGGCCAACAGACTATAAAATCCTCCCACATGGTCAAAAGGCAGTATAAACACAGTGTGTGAACAATCAAACAGTGCTGCTCAAACCCAAAGATAAGGAAGTAAATCATTCACTCATGGAGATAAGAGCCCAATATACTTCATTTGCTCTGCCAGGGCCAATAGGGAAACCGTAGCCCCCAGTGTGATACTAGAAGCCTGGGAAAACCACCCTAAAAAAGATCCACAAATTATCTCATTAACTACTTTCATCACCATACCTCAATAGGAATGTCTTTGAGACACTATCTAAGAGCAAGTCTTTAGGGTGGAATATTTGCAGTGATAAGAAAGGAATTAGACTGGGGGTAAAATATCAAGAGAAGGTGTCAACAACAGAGTAGAAAAGGGATAGGTTTGTTCTAAGTAAAAGTGATTTTGTTCTCTAGTGCCTTCATGATTTCAAAGTGCAATACAAATGCATGGTCAGAAGCAAATAATCATATGTGAATTATTCTTCTTCATTGGTAGATGAAAACAAATTATTTAATCTAAATTGAATTTTGAATGAACTACCCATTAAAAATAAAGCTCAAACACAAACTATTCATGTATATGCTTTAACCACAATTACACAGAAATAAATGGCTAAATAAAAGCTTGTATTTTTAACATATAAATGTTTATAAGCCAACAAAAACTATAAGTAAAAATTATTTTAAAAACTCCATAATATAGTATTTATTTTTAAGACAAAAAAAAAGAACCCACCTCATGATTTGTTGTCTTACAAGCATTTTGGAGCCGAATATGAAATTTTGGGATTAAAATATCTTTTTCCTACCTTTATTTGCTATGTGGCTAATTAATGTAATATTAGCTAATCATTATAAAAAGGTTTTGAAGATTTAAAGCATAAAACTGCACAAAAAGTCACATTAATAAAATGTTATCACTTTAATCTTACAAGGCTTTCTCTCAGTTTAAGCTAGGATTTATTTGCTTAACTAATAACAACTAATATCAAGTAAAAGTGCCATGTTATATTATTACAAGTGATGAAATTTCACAGTATGATTTCATAAACTTTATTCATTTTGAAACAATTAACATGTTAAATTTATGCTTTGAAAATTGTTTCACGTGTCTTTTAAGATGGTACAATTAAAATAACTTGCCAAAGTGACTATATATTTCCAATCAAACCATTTGAAAAATTTGACATATAGAAACATGCTTAAATTATCAGTCACATGACTATCTGGCTTTGAGAGAAACTAGATCTGTATTTCTAATGAGCATGGAAAAGATTAGCAATTCTTTAGAAAAAGTGTTCCTTGCTGATATAGGTTACATTCAAATTAAAAAACAATTAAATATTCACCACCTCTACGAAACCCTACCCAAAAAAAGGAACAATTAAATCTTCAACACTAACCAAAAAATGTTCTTAATGTGCTTAAATGTTTTTCATTTAGCAATTAACATTAATGAAAATTATTGCAGCTTTTTAATACTATGTTGGAAAAAAGGCTTATCTTCAGTTGACATTGATTGTCATGTCAAAAGAATAAAAATCATGCCTATTGATTTTTGACATTGATTGCTTTTCAGTCAAGACCTCTCCCAAAATCAGTAAAGTGCAATACTGCATTCTAACAAAATATTTCACAGATTCATCTCTTTACACATTCACTTAAAAATGATGAGCAAATTAAACTTGGATCACACAGATTAAAATAGCATGACAGAAATCTAACCTACACAATTTCAACATTAAGGGACTCATATAGCTAGCTGAGATATTCATAATCATAAATTTAGAGAAACCTGAGTGAAACAATAGACCAAATTCTACAAAAGTTCCTTTCTTCAGGTTCACTACCAAATGTGATTCTGTGCTAACCAGAAAGCAAAGTACATAGACATTTTTTGCTTGCAGTTTGCCTATCTTATCTCTCAAAAACCTACCAACAGCTTGAAGATGCTGGAATTCATTTTAGCCATATCAGTTCAAATACAACATTTGAGCTTTACTTCACAGATTAAAAAAAAAAGTGGTTAACTAAGGACAAAGACAGCATAGTAGAATCTGAGAGGGAAATATTAGTCAAAATACTGTATACTTCAAACATGTAAACCAGGTGACTCAATAAAAAGGTATGTTGGCCTCTCAGTAGTCAAAGGAAGAAAACTTTATAGATATGAGAACTTAACAAAACGCTAGAGAAAAAATCATAGTTGAAATAACAATTGTAATAATATTCTCCCTTAAAAGAATACTTACAGAACATAGGGCATCCTGAAATATAATTATGCACAAAATATTATCCATAAATATTATCTAACAGCTACAAAATCTTGGCAAATTTTTAAACATTTCTATTCTATAGCAATACATTGAGAAGTGAAAGCAACTTTTCCACCTCCTGCATTTCCCATAAAAACTGTCCAATATATTTCCAGCTAAATAGATGAGAAAACTATTTAAAAATAAAGGATTTTTTTGTGGATAGAGGTCAGATCTAAAATTTAGTTTTCTAATTCCCAAGCTAACAACTTTTCACATCTGTACTGCCTCACCAAACACAGATAGGGATATCTAACCTTAATAATTACAAGCAAAAAAATAAAATAGATTAAATAAACAGTATTTGCTGATTTTCTGCCTCATAGTGGCTAAAGAACAAACCATTTCCTTAGTAAATGCCTCTCCCCTGCAAACCCTAGTGATAAATAGTAAGCAATGAATATTCTTCAACGTACTCAGGAGGTCGAGTGTCTGGTCCAAGATCTCGGTGTAAAGAAATCCTGTCACTTGCAAAAGCATTAAAACAGTGTTTTGCTTCCCCACGTTCTTTTTCCTTTTGCTCTTCAATACTTAAATTGGTTGTCTTGAATGCTTTACCAGAAGCACCAGGTGCATTAGAATCCTGAGGTGGGCGATCAAGAATGGGTTTCAATTCTGCTGCTGTATAATATCCTTGCAAACAGGGTCTCTCACCAGCATCAATGTTTTGCCTGACAGGTGCTCCTATTTGCATTTTTGGCATTGCATCTTTAATATTATTTACAGCTTCTAGCATTAAATCAAGCATCTTGTTTTTGTTTTTCATGTTTCTTTCCATCCTTGATTCCTCTTTGGAATATTGAACACTTACTTCTCTTTGCATTAAAATTAAAACTATTATAAAGAAAAAAATTACTGCACCGAGCTTCCAGAACTTTTTATGGTAATGTCTTTTAACATGTAATTTCACTAGTCGCTTTAGGTGAGCCATTCTGACATTAAAAGCTTGTCACTTGACAAATAACAATTATGATTTCTTCTGTTACTTATATTTTTTATCATAGATTTGCTGGCAAGAAGGTTTCTTTAAATGGTAATACCTATAAACAGAAACGATAGATGGTATTAGTAGGTATTCAATTCTACAGGCCTGGTTCAGTTCACTCATTCAATCAACAACTGAACATAAGCTACAAACAATGTACTCCTATGGTCAACAAAAATACAAAGATATCTTGCCCTCAAGAAAATTACACTTTTGGAAGAAAACAATTGCTACAATTAACTACAAACTATTGGGGCTGCAAAATATTGGGGATACCACCCCAGTTAAAAAAAACATTCTTTATTAACTCTAATATCTACTATATGATATACATAAAATTTTCAAATTAAAAAAAGAGAGTATCTTAACTTGATAACCAAGGAATCAAAGGACTTCATTAAATGGATTTAAAAAAGGGATCCATGAGAAAGTCAGGGTATTCTGACAGGTACTATCGGGCATCCATCTAAAACAGTGTTGCCCTCACACTGAGGCACTACTCCAGGTAAACCAAGTAAGATAACAAAGCAGCTTCATCAAAAAGTAAAGTAGCATGCTTGCAGATTTACTCACTTGATAGTATCTTTGAATCCTGAAGGAACCCATAAAGACAAGAAAATCAAGGGCATTTAATTTGTTGTTATATAACCACTATTTTCAATAGCTCATACAAATACAAAATCTAATAGTAAAAAGAAAACACATTAGCTTTACTTGAAGTGTCTCTAGGGAATCCACAGAGATCATTGAGTGAAAAAAGCAGAATTTGGTTTGATGAAATACTGCTTACAATTGATCCTAAATACAGGACAGCAAATTTACTAAACCCTAATATGGGCCAACAGGAGCAAAATAAAGGAAAAGAAAAACAAGACGTTACAGTACATCATTATACACCATGTGCCATTATAGCCAGTCAAGTTATTTGCAGGGGCAAAGGGGAGGAAAAATGCCTGTTCTTCCTAAAGTCTACACATATTTTAAAGAAAATGTCATTTATAGCAGTGAAAATTAACTTTGACACTTTATTCAGCTTCTCTTACAAAGTTCTCACTAAATTTAAAATAAGAAAACCAAGTTAAAGATGAATTCTCTGGCTTTTGGCAGGAAATTTTAAGCTGAATAAACAAAATAGGCAGAACTTAGTTCTATATACTATTTCTAATTGGAGTGCTTTATATTCTTTTCAGTGTGGAATGGACACTTGGCTCCAAAAGATACCTCAATTATGATGTATACTGCCCATAAAAGTGAGATTCCAGTATTTCTGAGCTTTCATTGCTTTAACAACTTTATGTAAAGAATAAAATGATCCCTTAGGCTTTTGTTTGAAGACTTAATATAAAGAGTTGCAGAACCACGTAATTATAGTGGTGTAATTTATTATGTGTCAAATGTTGTGCCAGGCTGTGGCTACAAAATTAAAGATAGCCCTTACCTTCAAGAAGCAGAATTGAAATATATCAAGTCAACAGACAGCCACAAAGTAGTGCGATATGTGCTATGACAGGAGATGATGAAATCAACATGGAGGGTAAGGAGAAATGTTAGGGAAAATTTCCCAGAGATGACTGTTGAGCAGAATCTTGAAAGATAAGCAAATTTCAGGAAGGTAGACAAGAGAGAAAAGAGAGAAGGAAGGGCACATGCAAAGGCATAAAAGAAAAGACATGGTCAGTCCTTGAGCACAGCAGAAGTGGAAGGCAGAGGGAGAGAATGACAATTGATGAGGCTAGAAGGTCAATTAAAGATCAGTTCACAAAAAGCCTCGTACATCTTCCAGTGAATTTGAAATTTACCAATTTTGTCCTAAATGGATGGAATGGAAAGATAATGTTTTTAAGAAAGGATCATAATCAATATTATATTTTAGAAAGATCACAGGTTTCTCAGTCCTAGTACAGGTGATACGTACTAAAGAGATGAGAGGAGCCAGATGCATGGAGAGGACTGATTCAAGAGAGTCCAGGAAATGGAATCAAGCAACAGGACTGGGTGAGAGAAAGGGAAGAATGGGAGATGGATGGCTTGAGTGGTGACATTAACAAAGGCAGGAAATACAGGGAGGAGGATAGATTCAGGGTAAAAATTAGGGAGATAATTTGTTCAGTTTTGGACATAGTAAATTTGAGATGCTGGTGGAACTTCCAAAGTGAGTTTGAATGAGCAAAAAGACATAGGGGACTGGAAATCAAGAAAAGTCTCTGTGCTAGAGATGAAAATTTGAAAGTCATCTTAGGGTATAGAAGAGTCCACCTAGAGAGAATGTAAAGTAAAGAGGACAGAGAAAAATGCCTACATTTAAGGGTAGGAGGAAAAAGGAGAGACTGGAAAGAAAGACCAGTCTTTCTGATCTTACAGGGGAAAAGGGATAAGAAAACAAGACGAATAGAATTACAGATAAATTATCCATGTTGAGTGGAGGTAATTTTACAATCTGCATCACATCCTTGAGAAATGTTGTTTAACAGTTGGTTGATCTTTAAAAGCAAACTTCGTTAGACCTGGTCTAATGGGCTTTAGTGCAAAATCAGAAATGAACTGTGGCAGAGAATCCAACAGAATAGTTGTAGTCATGTACCAAGATCCTAAGGCTTAGGATTCAGGGCATTTTCAGACTAAAAGGGCAGCAACATGACCTAAGAGGTTCCAGGAAGATAAGAATGGACAAAATATTGGAGTCTCACAGGACAGTGGTTCCCACCAGATCCCCTTAACTGCAGCTTCACAAAAGATAGATATTAATCAATCTATGTTCAGCCTCCTTTATGTCCCTAAGAGAACTACCCAAAATCCCCTTCCCAGTGCTATCTAGTGATACTAGATTCTTCAGTAGCCAGAGGTAGGCTAGATTAGGACTTTGAGAAGGATTGAGGTGGTCTCCTTGAGATGTTTTAACAGAACATAGAACAAGAAAGAATCCAGAGAAAGCATAGAGTAGGACAGGAGGATAGAACTAAATTATTCTACAGTGGTGATGGTTTTTCCAAAACATTTTATGCTAGAAATTGTATTTGTGGGTTGGATGGAGAATTTGAAAGAAGGATAGAATTAATGAGGCAGCTAGAAGAGAGTTCTTTTTTAGGAATAAATCATAAACTAGAGGAACTCATCATCAATAAGGCAATAATCCTTTCATTGTGTGTGTAGGTGTATCTGTCTAAGGAGTCACTCAGTGGAGTTTAGTTTAGGATGCTTCTAATGAGGGAGTCAAGGAAAGCTCATGAAAGACACGGATAATGTCTCTCTTATTCATGGTTGTTTCTCTGGCACTTGTGGGTAACATAATGGGCACCCAATAAATATTTATGACTCGAAAAGGGAAGAAGAAGAACCAAGATTTCATTAGAAACAACAACAAAAACAACAGTTAACTTTTGTTCAATGTTGATTAGGTCCCTGGTACTTAAATACTTAATACATATGTTGTCCCAGCAATTTTGTGAAGTATTATGTTTTTCCAATTTTACCAACAGACACAGAGTCAGATAGATTAAGTGGCTTGGCCAAGTCCAGCCAGTTTAAGACACCATTTCCCTAATTGTGTTCAAACTTGATGTAAAATGCTGAGCTTTTAACTGAAGTAATCTGAAATAAAGTGTTTAAGGGTCAAGAACTGACACCCTAAATGCAAGACAATAAGGGGAAAAAAACTGAGTAGAAAAATCACAGAAACTGCAAATATCCTCATATCATTTTGGGTAATGTTTTATAGGCAAAACAAGTTGCTTTTTTTTTAATGTTTTCAAACCATGTTTTTAGAAAAGATTGAGGATAAGATTGTAGATCTTGACAACAGAAGATTAAGAGGTTCAAAACCTTTTAAAGGCAGAGTCTAGAAGTAGGAAGATGATACTTTGCTCTTTTCAGCCTATTTCTGAAGGGACTAGTCTTTCTTACCAATTCCTGATCACCTGAAGATTCCAACATAGATCCCCCAGAGATTTTCATTATGACTGACTTTTCTGTCCTTTGCTGTTAATATGCAAAGTTAGGCTTCCATTAATGACAAATGACACTCAACATTATGTGTCTCCATCAGCTGTCCTCAACTCTAGATATACATTAGTTGAAAGTTCTTAAAAAATAAAGTGCCTTAGGCTCCATGTCTAGAGAGTCTGATTTAATTGGTCTAGGGGCAGAACGTACACCTGCTTTTGTTGTTGTTTTAAGCTCTCCAGATACTTCTAACAAGCAGCAAGGGTTAAGAATCACTAGTCTAGATCACAAAGACTTTGGGCAAATCAAAACTAGCACCCAATAAAGAAAGGGCTGTATCTGTCCAAAGGCAACCACATTATTAATTCCTAATATTCCAAAGACAGGTTTTTCAAAATAGATTCTTGATATAAATTGAGCAAAAGTTATTTAGACATGGAGAAATAAGATAAAATCCAAAGCAAGAATGACCCAAAATTTTCTGAAACAGCTCAGTGACTAAAACTGATATAAATAAGGCAATGAGGTTTTATTGCAAATTATGATTCTGTAAAATCATTTTATAAATATTTTATTCCAATCATAAAAGAAAACTGAGACTTGATCAATAAACATATAATCCAAAAGACACATACAATAAATGAATGAGTAAAATAAAACCAGGATTCTTAATTGTCTTTGGGGGCAATAATGCCGTGTTCTTTGTCAATACTACCTGCCAAATTTGAAGACCTATGTGAAAACAACCAATGAAACAAATCTCTCCTACAGTCAACTTCCAATTGGACTCGGAAGTTTGAGAATTGATATGAAAAAAATCAGCACAAGAGCAAACTTAGGATATAACATGTCATATTTGCACATTGGAAATGATTAGCAGATGAAGGGTTTGTTCTTATACTTTTTCTAAAACCTTTAAATACACCAATCCAAATTGGTTATTTGCTAACTATCAAAGATCAGATTCACAGAAGAAGTGAAAACCATGAAATGGTTTTCAAAAACTAGGAAAAAAAAATTCAGAGATCTTTCTACATCCTAAATTCTTATAAATTTCTAAAAGTGAAAGAAATTCAGAGACCTGGTTTTAAAAAATAGTAATCTGTATCCTAGTATATATGTAACATTATAAAAAGGCATTCTTAATAAATAAAAATATCCACAAAATGAAAAGGTAAGACAATATATACAATTTTAACAGGCTGTGACACTGAGTTAAAAATCAATGGATTATTCTCAGGGGTAAAATATGCTTCCATATGAACAGAAAGACCTGAAGTTCTTACAAATTTAAAATAATCTATTACGTCATTAAATATGAAATGTCCGATTTTGAATCAAAAGTTTAGTTTATTATATCTCAAACAAGAAGCAGTACAATTAATCAAAGTATGCACCTAAACTATCGCCACAGTTTTGCCATCTTAACGGCAGCTTGTTTATGGCAGCAGCGAAGAAGCCTGGAGAGTGAGCGGCAATGAAATCGCAAAAGGCATTTTCCACAGCTAGTTGAGAATTGAGTATTTTTCCTTGCAAGAAGTGGTCCAAAGCCTGGAAGAAGTGGTAGTTGGTGCAAGGTCTGGTGAATATGGTGGATGGCAGAGAGTTTCCAAGTCCAGCCTCTGCAGTTTCAGCAGCGTTGTTTGTGGGACATGTGGTTGAGCACTGTCTTGCAAGAGGATTGGCCTGTGTCTATTGACCAATCTCAGCTGATTAATCGCAAACATCCTCATCATTTTGTCCAATTGGTTGCAGTAGATATCCGCTGTAATTGACTGAGCAGGTTTCTTAAAGCTGTAGTGGATAATACCAGCGCTGGACCACCAAGCAGACACCATTAGGTTTTTTGATGAATATTTGGTTTTGGACTGTGTTTTGGCACTTCATCTTTATCCAGCCATTGTGCTGAATGCTTGCGATTGTCAAAAATAATCCATTTTTCATCACACGTAACGATACGATGTAGAAATGGTTCGCCTTTATATTGTAACAGCAAAGAAAGGCAAGTTTCCAGATGACTTCTCTTCTGACGCTCGTTTAATTCATGCAGAACCCATCTATCCAGTTTCTTTACCATGCCGATTTGTTTCAAATGGTCCAATATTTTTGCAATAGTAACGTCAAACCTTGCTGCTAATTCACGCATAGGTTGAGATGGGTTCACTTCCACTACAGCTTTCAGCTCATCCTTATCCACCTTGGTCTCAAGTCACCCATGTGGCTCATTTCCAAGATTAAAGTCACCAGAACAAAACTTCTCAAACCATCTACATACTGTGCATTCATTAGCCACATCCTTCCCAAACACTTTGTTGATATCTCAAGCTGTCTGTGCTGCATTGGTTCCATGACAGGAGTCACATTCAAAAATAACACAAATTTTTAACTTACCCATGGTTTCACAAAAATTGCTCTAAAAAAAATTTGAAAGATAATCACAAGCCAAACCATATGTCTTAAAGAATGAGGATGTACCTTCACAATAAAAATAAAACAAGAAGTATCAAAGTTAAATATCAGAGATATCAACTGTCAAACTTAAAACTTCAGGAAATCGGACATTTCATACTTAATAACCTAATAAAAAAGCTGTGCTTCCAGTTATCTAGACTAGAGTTTCTCAAACCTTAAAGTGACTATGAATCACCTGGGGATCTTGTTTAAATGCAGATTGGGAAGGGAAAATGTCAAGATAAGATCCATCTTTATCATCATGCTTGTCCCTCCAGGCGAAGATGCACACAGAAGAAAATGTTGCAGGAATGTTAGTTGTAAGTAAAATTCCAACTGAAGCAATTTTCTAGAGCACTGACAAGCAGAACTTTATAACTGCACATGAAAGTAGCATTTAATAAAGTAGGAGGACAGTGGTTCTTTCCATTTCTTGTCTCTGTGTTTGCGACAATAAACTATTACAACTCCAGAGATTTAAGGTCTTGTTCCAGATGAATTTAATTGGCACAAAGCCTAATTGGTATATAAAACTTGCTTGCTACTGAGTTAAAGCATGCTATAAAGACTTAAGGGTAACCACACTAAGCAAGAAAATACAAAATTACATCCTAAAATCCTAACATAGATTGTAGATTAAGAAAAGTACACTATTGTGAATTAATACTCATTTGATCTTTGCCACATTATTATTACCTGGATTTCCTAATTGAATTTAAAACAAAACAAAATTAAATAATTTTAAAAAACCCTTGCCCTGATAATAAACACTTAAGTGCTTGGCCTGGCAGAAGTTTTATTAAGTGCCCCTCATCTGCTAGTGAAAGTGTTAGGGAATGGAGGAGTGGCAGGAAGTCATTTCTGCTTGCATTTATCGGCGGAATCAGATTTCATGGTGATTTGCTGCTTGTGGTTTGTTAGTTTTGATTACATTTAAGTCCATGTTCACATCCCTGCCAGCAATTCTTCTGAGCAAGAAGTGACTTGTGGATGTACGACAATAGACCAACACTGATGCCAAGCAAAATGCACAGAGACAGAGCAGCACCAAACACACCTTGAGGATCCCAGCTAAAGGCAAAGAGTTGCTCTGGGTAGCTGGAAAATGCCACCAGTGGATAACGAATTACATGCAATTGTTATAAAGTAGGATGGCTTCCTGACCAGAGATATCTGCAGGTTATGAGACAAAAGGTAGAGTGGCAGAGTTGACCACCAGCAAGTGGGAGGCAAAGGTTTCAACACTGAGAAAGAAAGGATCTGACAATCCAATCTCTCAACTACACCAGGTCAGATAAACATCTCCATTATCTCTGAGTGTGAAAGGTTGCTGATAGAATCTTGACTTGTGGGCTAGCCGACTCTACCTTTAGAGTTTGAACCAAACAAGTAATTATAGAGCTACACTACCTGTCAGGGGAGTCACAAACTCAGGCGCTCACATGATCTGTCCTGCCACATCTCTCCTGCCACATCTGTACCTGTGAATGAATTTCACATTACATATAAAAGATACATATAGATTATTTATGGCATACTAGAGAGTAGAGGGATTTTGAGGAGTGATAGGGTAGATTTTAACTGATATTTCCCCCCAGGCAGGGGCACTGCATTTTAAAACATTTGTCCATCTATTTGCCTTGCAAACATAGTTGATGGCTTTTGGATTAGTAAGGAGATAGAAACCACATATTGATAGTAATATGAACAGAGAGAGTTATAATCTAGTATTAAGAAAGGATTGGCATAACAGGGAATTGGCTAGTGAGAGTTAAATAGAATTCTAAAGAATACAGGAGTTATAGATACAGTATAAGAGGCTCCTTAGGGCTGAGATAAGCACCAAGAAAGAACCCTGCTCTCACCAGAGCTGAGATCCAGAGATCTCTATGGGGAGGGCATAGCTTTGGCTAGCCAGTGAGAAAGTAATAGAGGTCTTTCCCTGGGGGTCCTTGCCAGAAATCTGCCCTTGGGAGTTCCAGAAGAGGCTATTTTCAGGAGGGTGTGGAACCCTGGAACTAGCTAGGTACTGAAGAAAATTTCTGGGTGCTGTCGGTATCTAGAATCAAAGAGGCTGTCCCTTACAGGAGTCTAGTGCACCTTCATATGCAGCACAAACCAAGATGGCTCTGGGCGGACTGCCTGGGACAAAGGCCAGTACCCTAGGAACCCAATCTTGTGGGGCCCCCAGTGTGCATATGTGTGGGTCTGAGGAGAGAGTTTGGGGAGCACTGACCTAGACTAGGGAGCAGGTGATGGTGTCTGTGGCTCCAGGGTACCCCATAGCTGCCCAAGTCAAGCTCTGGAGAAAGTGCAGTGGGTGGGGGATGTCAGCTCTAGAGGAAGCTGTGCCCTGCAGGTACCTAGGACCAGAAAGAAACTATGGGGAACTGGGCAGTGGAGGAAAACTATGCCCAGACAAAGCCTGGCCAGTGAGCAACACTGAAACCAGAAGAGAAGCCTCTTCCACCTTCAATGTATCTCCAGTGCCCTCTACTAACAAGGATTAACATTGTACCAGCTAGCAAAGGAGCAGTATTTACAAGGCCCAGCAGGCTAATAGAGCAAATTGGAAGCTGAGAGACAATAAATTGATAAGCAGCATAGTCTACCCTTGACTACTCAGCTTCCACATGTACCGTCTCCCACACACTTAAACTCCTCTACAGTAACAATACAACTTTATATTTTGCCTAACAAGATGTAAGTGTCCTTTTTACAAGTAAAGAAGTTCTGTCTCCTCAAAAACGAGGAGATGCAGAGTCCCAATGGCCACTGTATCCAATGCTGTGACCCTGAATTACTCCTTGAATTCTGCCACAGTCCCACTGAATATTGTTACCTAAAGACTAAACTGTATCTCCAACAGCTTCTATGTAACATTTGAAAAAATGAAAATGAGACAGAGAGAAGAAAATTATTAGTATATACAAATAAACACATACATATAAGAGGCAAAGAAAAAATGTGCAATCCTTATTTATCTAATTGGCTGTGAGGACATAATGAACATCCATGGCTTCTTTCTTCTACTACCTACTTTGTATTTACCCTTTCCTTGGATATTCTAGGAGTCCACAGATGTTGGTGCTGTCAGGATGGGCAAATTCATATCCAGGATATGTGTTTATTAGTCTAGTGAGGACAAATCTCTGCCCTCTCAATGATGGAAGAAATCCAAAGCAATGAACCTGACACCCAGGGTCTGGCTGGTCCCCCCAGGGACTCAATGTTGGTCTCTGCAGATTAGGAACTCAGCAGTAGTGCTAGCTAGGTCAACTTTGGAAAGGGAAAGTCCATGTTGCTGAGCCCATGTACACACAGCCTCCATTCCTGCCATCAAGGCCACTGTTCATGGGCCCACTGAACAGACACAGGAATAGCTGGAGACAGAGGGTGACTGACATCCATAGAGTGTGTCATTTTTTCCATTTTATTATTAAGTGCTTCCTTTGCCGTGGATGTCTTTTGGTGGGCATTCAGATGGGATACAAATTTTTTCAGAGTATGTTCATTTTGAAAGGCCCTTCCACGTACCTCTTTCTCAAACTACTTTGTCACCAATCTTTTAATTCTGTTCCTTCCAAGGCCCTGACCATACAAACCATTAGCTACTGCCCATCAACCAATATAGATCTGTACTTCTTGCCATTCCTCATTCCAGACATAGTGGACAACCAAATTTACTGTTCGAATTTCTGCCTACTGGAAGAATTTTCCTTCTCCACTGCCCTTCATGATTACTCATGGGTGGGGCTATAGTGTCCACTGTTGGGTAGTACCAGTATATTGTGCAGACTCACCTATAAACCTGGTTTGAGGTTTTTTCTTCCTTTAGCAACTGGACTAAAGGAATCCCCCAAAAGCCATAGGCATATGTTGAAGAAGACAAGGCAATACAACTGGAGTTGTTATCAAAGTGGTCCAAGTCACTTGCTCATGCAACTTAAACCATTTCCATTTGATGATATATTGCTACTGTACACAGCCAACCTTAAGGCTAAATAGGTCAGACTACACCCAGTTAATGATGGGAAGCTCAGTCCACATGGTAATCTGACACCCCATGGTTATTACGCATTCAGTATCTACCTAGTAGCAAGCCAGAAGCTGTTTATCAAAGGGTAAATAGTTATCTGAAGGAGTATATTAATATTTACTTCAAAATCCTGGAGCTCTGCACTGTGATTCTGCTATTGGCACTTTCCAGAGGCTCCAGAGAGCATGCCTCTTTGCCAGACACTAAGAGAATCATTGGATTTGCTAGATCATAAAGCCAAAGTGATAGCACAGCTTGTACTATGTCTTGAACTTGCTGCATAACCTTCTTTTGCTTTGACCATCATTCAAACTGGTAGCTTTATGAGTTACTCTGTAGATAGGCTGAATTGGCACATTCAAATGTGGTGCATGTTGTCTCCAAAATCAAAAAAGGACTATCAAGGGTCGTGCCCAGAAATGTTACTAAAATGCTGGGCCCTTGCATTTTTGTGGGGTTGACATCAACAAAATTTTACTAAGACATCTAAAATACTTGCTACTTTCTGCTCATCAGATACAATCAACATAATATCATCAATGTAATGGACCAGTGTGAAGATTTGTGGAATGTTAGGATGACAAAGATCTATAGGACAGGAGAATTGACCTAGGCTGGAGGCAAGACTGTGAAGGTATATTGTTGGTCCTGCTAGATAAAAACAAATTGCTTTTGGTAATCCTTGCAAATTGGCAGGAAAAGGTATTAACTAAGTCCATAGCTACATACTAAAATGCCAGGGGCTGTATGGTTTGATAAAAAGATTACATCTGGGTCAGCAACTATATTTAGAGTCACCCAATGATCAAGTTTACAATAGTTTACAGTCATTCTCTAAGATCTATCCAACCGCTGCCCAGGCCAAATACATGAGTTAAGTGGGGATGTGATAGATATCAAAAGTCTTATTTCAAATTTTCGATGGTGGGATCAATCCCAATAATTCTCTCAGGGCTATAGTATCACTTCTGATTTACTATCTTTGAAGGGAGGGAAAGTTGTAAAGTCTTCCACTCAGCTCTCCTATCACGTAGTCCTCACTCCATGGTTGACAGAGTCAGTACAGGGATTCTGTCAGTTATCCAGTAAGTCTATTCCAATTATACACTAAGGAACTGGGGAGATCTGCTGACCACCTAGACCCAATGTGAGTCCAACTGGAGCTAAGACTCCATCTATTACATGACCACTGTAAGTCCCCTTTGACTGGTGGGCCACAATATTTTAGGACCCTAGGAACTAGTATGAAAGGTCTGAGTATTTCTTTTTCCCCAAAGCATAGTATCTAGTAAATGGCTGCAGGTCCATGTGGGGAAAATCTCTGGGTCTGTGAATTGACATAGGCCCGGGAACTGGGTGAGATGCCATGACTCAACTGTAGCAACTAAAGTCAACTTTTTGGCTCCCAGAGCTAGAGTTTTTCCAGTTATATAGATGAAGTGATCCTGTAGTACTGCCCATCTATTTCATTCATTAGCTACTACTAGGCATGTGCCAAAGACATTATCTCAGCTATCAAAGACATCTGCAAGCCAATGTACTCTGATAGCTCTATGTCCCTGCTTTCCACTATGGAAAATGTACCTACTTTGTCTTTGGGGGCTTAGTGCTTATTGCCGCTTGGCTTTTACTACTATGGGATTCCATCAACTCCACTGAAATCAGGGAGCCAATTTCAATGATCTACAAAGGATAGCAGGTTCAGAGTTTTCATAGGTGCAGAAGCTCCTCTGACTAACGTATTTCTTAATTCTTTAGTGAAAGGAGTGTCTGCTGGGCCTTTTTAGGGAATGTAGTTGGAGGATGGGCATGCAGGTTGCACTCAATAAATCCAATCAAACACTCCTTTTTTTGAAGGAGTTCACAACCTCACAAGTAGCAGGCAATTTCTCTCTACTCATTCTCCCTTTGAGGCCCCATGGATATTAAGGGGTGGGGAAGTGGGGGATCAAAGGAGTTAAGATTGCTTGCTCAATTGCTGTTATTTTGCATTTACCTTTCTACAGGTTTATCCACAATTCATCTAGTAGATTCTCATCCTCCACCTCTCAACTTCCACTATCCTCTAGAAAAAGTGTCAGCAAACTTTCCATGAAGGACCAGACAGTAAATGTTTTTTTGCTTTGCAGGCCATATGGTCTCTACTGCAACTACTGAATTATGTTGTCATACAACAACAACAACAAAAAAGATAATACATAAATGAATGAGCATAGATGCGTTCCAATTAAACTTTGTTTTCAAACACAGGTGTTGGACCGAATTTGGCCCAAGGGTTGTAGGTTGCCAACTTCTGCTCTAGAAATTCTAAAGGACTTCAAATTCAACATTTATAAATCCCCCACACTTTTCCCATCCCCATTAGTGGCAACCTTTCCAGATATAAAACAACAAAATAAATTCTTCACTAATCATCTATAACACCATTCTTCTCATTATACATAAAATCAATGTCTGCCTTTAAGATTAGGGTATATATGTGGTTAATCTGAAGCACAAAATATCCCTCCCCTTCTCCAACTACCACCTGAAATTCCTGCATTACCCACTTTTCAGGGTTAAGGTATGAAAAGCCTCCTTTAATATACAAGTTTCAGTTGGAAATAAACTAGCCTCAGCCTAAACTTTAATTCTCCTTTTAACAGCTGGTCTCAAGTAGGGTAATTTTCCTCAGGACCATAGTCAATTACCATATACAGTGAGGCCTATTAAACATATGCTGAATGTTAAGCTGTAAATAAGGAAAGGAGGGGTACCTCATTCTGTGGGAATTTACACTTAATTCTTTAGCCAAAGGGGAGAGGCCCTGATGAATTTTAAGCAAGGTGATGACCTAATCAGAACTGAAATTTAGAAAGATTATCTTTGAAGCTGTGCTGAATATGGATTTGTGAGGTAGGAAAACCAGATAGGAGACTGGAGGCAATTAGGAAACTATTAAAAGTAATCCAGGCAAGAGATGAATAGAAGTGGTGTGGAGGCTTGGAAGGAAATTTGGAAGGTAGAATTAGTTGAACTCAGCAAATGAATCAATGTGGAAGCCGGGGAGATTGCTAGTTGTGATGTGTATTAAGGATGTGTTCTTGGCTTGTTGAAAGGTCCTAGCTAACGGAGTGCTCTCTGTTCTATATCATCTGCAGAGGTGGACATGGAACTCAAAAATAAGGGACAAGAGGCCAGTGAACACCCAGGGAGGTGTTGACAGAGGGTAAGGAGTACATGAAGGAGACTGAGGTAACAAGAAAAACAAATCTTATCCAGTTCAAAATGAGGGGTCATACCTGAAAAAACAAAGGTCAGGATCAAAAAGTCCAAATAAAACAACAAAAATCTAATAATTTGTACTAGAAACCCTGTCTGTATTATTCATTGTCCTCCAGAAACAAGCCCACTCTACCATCAGATCTTTACTACCAGGTGTTTTCCCCTCTTCCCTTACCCTACTTGACTCAGAACCCCCAAACTTGCAAGGTCTCATACTACTCTAGTCTCTATCAAAGTATCCATCAGATGCGAGGATATCTTCTAAAAATGTATCTCATAGATGTGCTAATACACAAGTGAAATGACATAGCTGTAAACTTGCACATTAATGTATTGCTTTATTATCAAAAGGTTGAAAAACCTACAACTCTACCAGTAGGGAACTAAATAAATAAATTATGATACAACAGTGATGAAATATTATGCAGAGTAAAAAAGAAACAAAGCTAATTTATATGCTGATATGAAATGATCTCCACAATATAGTTAAATGGGGGGAAGAAGCAAGACTTATTTGTATTTCTAAAAGAGGGAAAATACATACATACTGTTTTTATATAAAAAAAAGATAGCATTGGTTACCTCCAGTGAGTGTCAGAAGGCAATAGTGAAAGAAAGACTTCTTATATACACTTCCTAACTTCTGGTGAACCCCATGAACAGGGCAACTACTAACACATTTTAAAAACTAAATAAAACAGAAAGGAAAATGGCAGAATAAAAATTGGAGGCAGAATAAAAATTTTTAGACATGCAATACCTCAAATTTCTTAATTCCATGCACCATTTCTCAGGAACCTAGTGGGGGATGTGTTCCATCCAAATGAGGGAGTGCATAAATAACAAAAGTCATAGTATCTAAGGAATAGAGATGCCATCAGACATGTCAACAAAGAGAAATCCCAAACAACACCTATGCAGCAGGCCTAGAGAGCAAATTGCAGCAGTCCAAATTGGGACAAGAGGACAGATAGCTCTAGGAAGGGACCAATAAATCTCTTATGTTAGACTATGTGTAAAATCAAACTGAGAAGATGTTAGAAGAACATAGAAATTGTACTCCAACTGATATGTGGAAAAGCTAAGCAAATTGTTTTTCTTAAATGAGTTAATTATTAACTCCAGGATTAAAAAAAAATTCTACAAGTAAGGAATCATACTTATAATATGCTTGGCTTGGCTCAGTAGTCAACAATATTTACATAATCATAATAAATAAATACCAAAATGTAAACAAAAGAATATGAGAATTATATTGGGAGGTCAGGGAAGGGGGAGCAGAGATGTATGTGTGAGAAACAGCTAAACGTGTATTTACCGTTAGTCAGTAGATAATGCCAAATATTGATACATTAAGAAGCAACAGTATAAGCATATTATTTCAAAAGGTAAGTACTGGAAGAAACATCTAAAAGAGGTGAAAGTGGTTGCTTTTAGGCAGCAGGGCTAGGAAGACAAGAGGGGAGGGGCAGGGTTGACTGGATTTTTATTGTTGTAAGTCTTTTAATATTCATATTTAATTTTACTTACATATAAGTAGGATAGAAGTACAACCATCCCTTGGTACCAGCAGGGGATGGGCTCCAGAAGCCCCTCGGATACCAAAATCTGAGGATGCTCAAGTCCTTTACATAAAATGGCACATATAACCCACGCACATCCTCCTGGACACTTTAAATCATCTCTAGATTACTTATAATACCTAATATCATGTAAATGCTATGTAAAAGGTTGTTATACTATATTGTTTTTTATCTATATTATTCTTTATTGTTGTATTTTTTTCTCCCTGAATATTTCCAATCCAAGGTTAGTTGAATCTACAGATGCAGAACCCATGGAAACAGAAGGCTGACGGGATAGAACTTGGAATCATAGTGCTTGGATTTGAATCTTGGCTCTGATATTTCACTAATGTAGATGGAAGAAAATTACTTAATCTCTCAATTTTTCTATCTCTAAAATAGGGAGAAAAATAGTAGGGGCCTCATAGGGTTGCTCTGAAGATTAAATAAGTTAACTCATGTAAATTGCTTAAAATATGCCTGGCACATAAGTGCTCAATAGTAAAATAGTAAATAAGGACCAGTGATTATGACAATAAATATGAACTATTATTACTTGATAAAAACATAAATGTATTAATAACTAAAATCTAATTTTTAAAATATGGGCCATGTACTAAAATCTTCCCCCTTTATTAGGAAACTAATTTTTAAAAGTTAATACTCCCAGGTACTAAGGACTTTATTTCTTTAGGCGACAGTCTTCACACTCTAACCCATAGTTGGGGGCAGGAAGGATGGGGGGTGGTGAGACAGTTGAAAAATTCCATGTTATTAGTGCTGAAAATGTAGGAGCCCAGACTAGAATTTGAAAGGTGAGCATCAGCTAGATAGGCCAACAGGGGAGGGAAAAGCCTTCCAGGCAGGGAGAACAACACTTGCAAAGACCTAGAGGCAGGAGGAACATGGCAACAAAAAAGGCTAGTGGAGCAGAGTAATGATGTGTGGTGTATGCTTGACAGGAACCAAACCATGCCAGTCCTTTAGGCGTGTTAAGGAGTTTGCCTTATCCTAAGGGCAATGAAAGGCTTTAAGCAGGGGGAAACATGAGCAAATGTTTTGAAAGATCACTCTGGGTGCACTGTGGGGGACCAACTAGAAAGAAGCCAGAAAGGGGTTCAGATAGACAAATAGGGAGGCCATGGCAAAAGTTCAGGCAAGAGATGGCAGTAGTGATAGGAATGGATAAAAGTGGATGGATTTAGGGGGTAAAATTGACAGAACTTGACAAAGGACTAGCCAGTGAGATAAAAGAAGGACAGCTGACTCCAAGGAATATCTTCCCTCATTTTATTTTGCTTTCTTTGTTTTTTTGTTTGGTTTTTGGTCTAGTCTAACTAAATTATATTCTTTAAGTAAAGACTGTCCCACTCAGCTCCTCAAAAATAGTAATATACTCAATTTTGGAATATTTATAAACAAAAGCTGCAAGACATTTCAATCACAAAGTTAACTTTGTGAACGGTAAAACCCAGATCTTGGAACAGAACCAAAAAGTCAAAAATAAGATGGAATTCAAAGTAATGAGATGGAAATAACAGCAATCCAAATTATATAGACTAAGTACAGTGAAACAAGTTTCCTACTTCCCAATTTCTTTGGTCGCTTCCCATTAAAAAAAGCAAATTGACTTACACTGCCTGATGATGCCTCTCCCCTTCCTGTGACACTTTTAATCCAACATTTTTATTCCACAAAAGGCTTACTGGAAAGAAAAATTTTGCATGCTTTGCAAATAATCTAAAATATGTGTGTGTACATATGTATGTGTGTACACAGGAGCAAAAGCAGACTATATTTATATCACATGTGTAAAGCGAATGATTCAAGTAAACACAGGACACCTCACCAAGCTTAGGTGTATGTGGAGGTGTGGTGGGTTCAGGAGGCCTCCTAAATGAGCCAAGATCTTTGTTGAGTTTTAAGAACCATTAAGAGTTATAGACAAAAGTAAAGATAGAAAGTAAAGTACTCTCAGCAGAGGGAAGTGCAAAAGAAAAGCACACAGGAAAAAACAATTAAGTCTGTTGCTGGGATATAAAATTTTGGTTTATGGAATTATCAGTCCAGAGTTAAGCAAGGGTCAGATCCTGTGGGACTACTTTAAGGGTTGGGTTCTATCCTGTGAGCAATGGAAAGTTGTTGAAGAATTTTACTCAAGAGAGAGAATTTACATTTTTCAAAAGATCATCACCCTCATACTTCAGAGGAAAGATTTGAGGATGACAATACTAACTGTTAAGATATCAGGGAGGAGGTGGCTATAGTACCCTAGTCAAGAGTTGATAAGACCCTAAGCTAGGGCAATAGACATAGGAGAGGAATTTGAGGGTAGGGAGAAGAAGTGTCAAATGTTAATCAGATTCAGTGATCTGATGGTTGTTGTCTTAGTCCATGCTTATAACAAAATACCTTAGACTGTGTAATTTATAAACAACACAGTTGGGAGGCTGGGAAGTCCAAGATCAAGGTACTGACAGCTTCAATGTCTGGTGAAGGCCCATTTCTCCTAGATGGCCTTCTATGTGTCCTCACATGGAGGACAGGCAAAAGATTAACAAACTTCCTTAGGCCACCTTTTAAGGACATTAATCTTTTATAAGGACACATGAGGCCAGAGCCCTCATGACCTAATCACCTCCCAAAGCCCTACTTCTTCTTAATACCAATACATTGGAATTAGATTTCAACATATGGATTTTGGAGGGACACAAATATTCAGACCATAGTAGTTATAAAAGCTAAGAAAAAGAGTTAAAAATGGCCTCTGGATTTCCGGCCTGACACCTGGATAGTGGTACAGATTTATGGTTCATTCCCCCAAATCCCTGAAACCAAACGTGTTTCAAACTTCAGAATTTGCCAGGCATGTGCCTGTAGTCCCAGCTACTCACGAGGCTGAGGTGGGAGGATCGCTTGAGCCTGGGAGTTCAAGGCCAGCCTAGGCAACAGAGAGAGACCTCATCTCTTAAAAAAAAATTTTTTTTTCAGAATTTTTTGGAGGTTAGAAAGGTGATACAGTTCACGTATCCAATAAAACAGTGTACCCCAGAAGGGCCTGGGGCAATATTATATAATCAAACATAGCACTACTCCTGCAGCAAGACACATCCCACCAAGTGGGATACATCTTCCTGACGGTACACTTAGTCTTTGCTCCAAATGAGTTTAAGTTTCGCTAACAAATGAGTTACAAAAAATTTTTTGGTTTTCAGAGGCTGCTTTTGGAGTTGTAGATAAGAAATGGCAAATGTACTAATACCTATAGATAGAATACAGGAAGTGAAACAGGTTGTTTGTTTATTTTTTGATGGGAGAAAGGTTCTGGTTTACACATATATAATCTCCAGGAAGTATAACAACTTAAAGAAGTCCAGCAGGCAATCATATAGGTATTTAGAGCCAAAAATATGAGCCCAACTCAGAGGTTGACTCAAGGAAGCTTCATCTAGTCATAAGTAGTCACTAATGACCTAGAATTTAGAGTCCTACTTGCCTTTGCCTTGCCATAACTTAATGCACTTTGGTCTCTTGCCATTGCTGGAATTGGTTTGAATTCAATGTTGCCATTGACAGTACATTAGTTGCATTAAATTTACCCAAATTATATAATACTTACTATTCTGACATTAACTGTATACATGATTGGAGAGGTAATTGAAAATACATCCTTCTTTCTCAATCAGATTTTATACCTATAAAAGATCAGTCATTCCAAATGTATTTGTATACTTTATGGACCAGAGAACTGAATACATCTGAAGACGATTCAGGCATTGATCATTTGCAAAATAGTAAATACGATAATGTTTTCTTCAGGAGAAAAATTTCTTCCCCCAAGAATGTGAAGGCAGGTTAAAACTGAAAGTTTCTCTGGAAGGTGTAATTATCCAATCAAAGCTTCTAAGGCTACACACCTATAAAACATGTAGGGATCTAGTCTAATCTTTCAATCTAGTCTTTTTTGGGGGATAAAGGGTGTGATTTCTAAAACTTTTCTTAAACTTGTTCCATAATAAAAGAGAAAAATACTAACAGAATACAAACCAAATAAACTGGGCTATGTTTTCTCTAATAATGTTTTCAGACTCTTCCTAGAACTATAACTCAGTCATAAAAGTTAGAGTTTAGAGTAGAGCTGGACAGAATTATTTTTCTCTCTCAAACTCTCACTTGATAATTGTTGCCATATCAAAATCCCCCCAGAAAAACACTTCTAGTTTTTCCTGTTCCCAAATACACTACAGCATGCTGAAAACCCATTTAAAACACAATAATGTATGATGAGGTTTCATGTACTTTCCAATGGTTGAAAGATTTCAATCTAGCACCAAGGTCCTAGAGCCTCAAGCCCTGCAATCAATGTTTAATTAGGATTACAGTATGATTTTATGAAATGCTAGTTTGATTTTCTTTCATATGTGTGAGAAAGACAGTAAACTGGCAGAAAAATCAGCTTTTAAAAAAATGTAAATTTAATACAATAGTGCTATTTTCATATTGTAGGCTCAAACACATTAGTAGTCATAAAAGCAATCTAGTGTATTGAGACCAATATTTTAAAAAATAAAATTGTGGAGAATATCCATGTTATAAGGCTTAATATTGTTTTGTGAAACTTGTTTCATTTATATACACTCACACTAGAATGTACTGAGTTGAGGCACAGAATACATTACTTACTGAGGATTGCAGTAAAAAAAAAAAAAAGTTTAAAAAACATTGGTATTAAGAAAGCATGCTTGAAACCAAAAATCTAAAGTGATGCAAATGGAGGAAAGACGCTGGGTTGCTGCCTTATAAAATATATTTTAAGCCACTGCCATAAAAGATCAGAAGACTAAATAATTTGGTCTATGTTAACTCAAAAAATTAACTGTGTCTCTGAAATACCAAGAAAGGATTAAAAATCTCAGTTGATATGGAATCTTTAACACACACACGTTCCACAAGGAGAGGAAGAACATGATGGCCTCACTGAGCGGTCTCCATGGAGTCAGGCATCATTTGGACAAGTAGAAATTAGGGTAAATCAGAACTGGAGAAAGAACAATTGACTGTTCTGCAATTACAAAGGCCTTACAAACTATATGAAGAAAAAAATAAACATCTTATGATAGTGAGAATGTGGGTGGTTAAAAGTAAGATACAGGAGCCATGAATCAAGCCGTTGGAATGATAATGCCATCTCAGGTGAACTGAAGTTAGAATACCTCTCACTTCAGTTTATCACAAACTAGATAGGTTAATTGAATCTCCAAAGTGAGAAGGGGATCCCCAGAATGCTAGAGCTAGAGAATATTCCTGATTTTTTTTAAGGCAGTGTTATCTTAATCTAGGGAAGAATTAATTTTCCTATTTTACAGATAGATTAACTAAGGCACACTGTTACTCTAGCTAATGAGAACATGTTACATTTCTTCCTAGAGGTAAGAGTAAAGATAGTCTGATACCATGTGCCCAATAACCAATGAAGATTAAGTTAATATTCAAAATTCAGGTAACTCCTATATCTAATATTTGAACAGTATTTACATATTTATTTCTCTGTATGGAAACAAGTTTAAGAGGGCAGGTGAGGCTCTTTTGAGAAAAGCAGAAAAGCCCTAGTTGAATTAATAATCACGTCCTGTTATGCTGTGGTTGGCTTTTAGCTTTTAATTACACCTTTTACAAAAAACTGTAGGTGTTGCCTAAGACATTTTAAGTTAAATGTGCAATTTAAAATATATTTTAAAAATTAGCAAAGGTAAAACTATACAAATCTAGGAAGTGGAATTGCTATTTATTATTATAAATTTCTATGTTAAAATGTTGGTTAAAGCAATATAAAAAGAAAAATGCTTGGTACAAATAAAACTGCTCAGAATGTTTAAACATTATGCTAGTCTTCATAGTTCAGATATTAAAAGTTAAATTTAAAAAAAAAACTTATTGTAGCATGTGACTTTAACCTCTTGTATTTTAGCCACAAACTCAAAGAAAAATTTATACAATAAATGCGACAGATTTTCCAATAACCAGAAATTCTCAAGTTAAAATATAGTAACTCTGATTTTTTAGCCATAGAATTTGAGTGTAAATGTCTTCATTATGTAGTATAACTTCTATAGCAAGTTATGTTAGCTTAATAATGTTTTCTAAAAATCAGAAAAACTGGTAACTCGATGGGGTTCTAAAAACAGAAATAGTTCTTTGATGAGTTTGAGAAAGAAGGAAATAAAAGTCTCAAGGTAAGTGCCAGTTTCACCCTCAATTCTTAGGCTTCAGAAAAGCCTAATTAGGCAGGGAGAGGAATTTGGGCCTGGCACACCCAAGTTCAGACGTGGCAGGATCCTGAAACAATGTTTTTTTGAACCTTTGAGTCATATGCCACAGGCAAACCATAGCTGCGATACACAGGTCCTTAAGTCAACAGGTCCTCCAATGAGATGGTGTGGGTTGGTGCGTGGCAGTTGGATTTCCTCCCGCCACGAAGAAAAGAACTGTTCCCGATCAAACCGGAAAGTGGGTGCAGCTCTGGCTAGGGGAGCGCACCCGGAAAAGTGTAGAGTCGAAACAGAGAGGGATGACCGCGTCCCGACCACAAAGTGCTTTCCAGACCGCTCGGAAACCATTTAAATGGCTCGGCGGCCGCTGTTTCCAGCCTAGAACTGTCTGGGGTCCGGCTGGGAAAGTTGTCTGGCAAAGCCATGCCCTTCCCCGTCGCGGGATGGCCCTCTCCGGCAGAGGGGTGAGAGGGGACAGGCAACCTGCTAGCCCGAGTGAAAACGCTGCCACCTTGGGCCTGGCCCACCCTGAGAGGACCCCACTCTGCGACCCTCCCAAAGACAAGCCTGGGACTACCAGGGCTTTGGTCCCGGTCTGGCTCCTTTGGGGCCACCCTGCAGGGACTGACAGGGAGCAGCGCGGGCAAGAGGGATGATCCGGTTCCCCCCGGGGTGTCCCTTCCAGCCTCTTCCCAGGGGTAACTGAAACACTGCTCTCGAGACCGTCTCCAACCGGCCACCGGGACTGTAGCCCTCTCCCCAACACGTGAACCTCCGTGGCTGTCCTACCACCCCCTCCGACGCAGCCCAGCGGTACCCGGTGCTCCGCCGCCCGCCCGCCCGCTTACCTGGCAGGTGGGCAGGGCAGGGCAGCGGGAAGCGGCGGCCGGGCGGGCGCTGGACGTGGGCCGGGCGCCAGGGGCAGGTGGTGGCGGCGGCGACTCCGGTTGCTGTCGCTACAGTTGCCGCTCAGTCGCGCTCCTCCTCCGCCGCCGCCTCCTGCCTTCCCGCTGGGCCTCCCGCGTTGCCAGGAGAGGCCGAACCGAGGCGCGGCTTCCTCTCAGAGTTTCCCAGGTGAGCTTCAGCCTGCGACGTCGGCAGGGGCGAGGCCCCGGTCCCGCGCCTGCGCGCCAGCTTCCTGCCCCGCCCAAGCCCTACCTGAGCGCTCCAGGTGAGAACCGAGCCCCGCGCGCGAGGCGGAGGCGCCGTCCGGGCCAAGCGTCCCAGCCGCGCGGCTTCTCTGTCCGCAGGCGGCGAGCCTGCTTCTCCGCGCGAGTCGTGCCTCTCAG
This sequence comes from Daubentonia madagascariensis, assembly GCA_023783475.1. Taxonomy (NCBI): domain Eukaryota; kingdom Metazoa; phylum Chordata; class Mammalia; order Primates; family Daubentoniidae; genus Daubentonia; species Daubentonia madagascariensis. The sequence goes on along the minus strand of JAKFHU010002088.1, from coordinate 41,127,618 downwards.
CCCGTCCGCGTTTGAGGAATCCTGCACTGACCTGGTGGCGGTGGTCACCTTGTATCCAGACCACACAGTCTGGGTCCTCGGGGAACCAGAAGATCCAGATGTCTTTCACCCACTTCCCTTCCTTTTCGGTTCGCCAGAATGAAGGGGTGCGCTGCCCGGAGGCTGAGAGGCTCAGTACCTCCGAGGACCCTTCGTGAGGGTAGCAACTGTTGGCTCGTGTGGTTTCCTCGGGCAGGGTTCAGCAGCTTCTGTCACCAGTTAGGTTGGTGAGCTTCCTTCCCATGTAGTCTTGATTTCATCACTTGACTGACTTCAGCGCAGCTAGTGGTTTCCGTTTCTGTAAGCGGGCGCTCTGGTAGGGGCGCCTCACGTCCAAAGGAGGAGCCTCCCTCTTCCAAAGAAGAACCCCTGGTATTTGGCTGAGCCTCGCCAATTTGGGGCGCACCTCCCCTTGCTGGGCGGCTGTCGAAAGGCAAACCAATTCCCAGATGAGAAGGGAAAACAGCGACAATAACAAGAACCCCTCTGTCCTTGTTTGGAAAAAGATTGTGGTTTCCTGGAGAGGGCTTGCTTCTACTGTAGGTTTGTTTAAAAGCTAAACATCTATTCTGGAAGGTGAGAACGCACAACGCACACTCTAGGAAGATGGTGGATTTTTGCTGTTGTTTTTAAGAGAAAAAAAATGTTAAACAGTATTTTTTCCTTTTTATAATATTTACAACTTTCTGTTTCAACCTTCCTTCTGCTGCTGTGACAAACACTGACACACCCAAGACTGGGACTTAAAATGGCCTTTATACCTTTCTATGAACGCATTTATTTGGCTTCATCTCAAAAATACATAGGAATGTAAATAGAAAAATAGCTAAAAACTTTTTGGTGGCATGTTTAATTTATATGGTGGCAGGTTTTTCTATAAAGTTTAGCTGTGGCCTTCCGCCTGCGTTTTGACCCATACTCTTATGGTGCTTATTTACTGGTTTACTAGTTATGTGTGACCTAAAAATAAGGTTTGAAATACTGGTTAGTACAGTATCAACAAGCGTAGCTTTAGTACTTGGCTAGGCTCAGACATTGATTTTAGCATCCATAGTACTATTTTATACTATGACACCTGTAAATTAGGTTAAAGACTTTAGTTAGGTAATTCTTTGTTTATTTTGTATATTGTGGTTATTTTGCAAACATCAAGGAATCTTTACGTGTTTGTAACATTTTAATATCAGTACTTACAAGCAAATTTTAAGCTCCCTCTCCCCTCCAAAAACAGTTCAAGAGATACTTGTGTATATTACCACACTAACTTGGTAATGTTTGTCCTTAAGTCCAGAGCTGAAAACACTAACTCCCCAAATTCCCCTCTCTTTTTCGGAGGTCAACAAACAAACAACAACTTTCTTTGTTGTTTGCCTCTAAGTGGAGGTTAGTGTTAGTCTTTGGAAATTTTGGGAGACATACCAAATGTATAGCCAAAAAGCCTGTATCCTTTGTCATATACTACCCATCTCTGAATGAGGCAGAGCCAAGGATTGTCTGAGTTTTGATGTCTCATCAGGCGAAGAGCAACAATTTTCGCTGACAATCAGGACAGAGCAGATGGATATAGAATAACAGTCTGGAATCTAAAGACTGAGATGCATTGACAAGACTAGTAACGTCAAATAACAACTGAAAAGAGAAGCTAGGGCAGACCTATAAAAAGAGAGAGCAAGGATAGAGGACCAAAATGCTGTATGAGGAGTGCAAAAAAGAACAGAAGAAATATAAAAATGACCAGGAGTTACTAAAAATTGACTGTCAGTTTTACAATGGAGACAGATCATTTAAAGAAGGAACCAGTATTTCTGAGTCTGGCATTATTTGTACACGTTGAGTATCCCTTATTTGAAATGCTTGGGACCAGAAGTGTTTTGGATTTCCAATTTTTTTTCAGATTTTGCAATATTTACATATACATAATGAGATATCTTGGGGATAAGACCCAAGCCTAAAACAAAATTTATGTTTCATATACACCTTATACACATAACCTGAATGTAATTTTATATAATATTTTAAATACTTTCATGCATGAAACAAAGTTTGTGTTAACTACTCATGTGTGGAATTTTCCACTTGTGGTGTCATGTTGGCACTCAAAAAGTTTTGGATTTTGGAGTATTTCAGATTTTGGATCTTCAGATTAGGGATGCTCAACCTGTACTATTTCATACAACATTACTTATACTATTTCATATCATTCTGAAAGCAAACTCTTAAAATTAATACTTCTCAATAAAATCAAAATGCTGCAGGCCCAGGAAAAAATATTATTATGCTGAAATGTTTAATGCCCCAAATCTAATCAGATGCACGATTCTGAAAGTACCATCCTATTCAAAATTATGAAATAAAGAATCTGTTTTATAAAGGAAAATTTAGCATTTCATCATAAAATAAAACCTAGGAGCCTTAATGTAGACATGCTTCTCAGAAACAAGCTAATTTTAATAGTACATGTTTGGCATATAATGGCAGTTACGATAGAAAATTGGGCAGATTTTACACAGGAAAGAAAAGAGAAAAATTGCACACTCTCCCTTCCTCTCTCTCTCTCTCTCTATATATATACATATATAAATATATATACACACACACACGTGCACACAAACACACACAGGACTAGCCACAAAATGTTCATTTATATGTCTTTGAAATAATATTCACTGTTTAATAATTTCTGTTACCATTTGGCTTAATGCCAAGACCAGTACCTGGCACTTAATAGGTACTCAATACATATGTGTTAAATGATTAAATTGATCCACCAGATACCATTTTTTAAAAAAGCAATATGCATAGTGTCTTGAGCAAATTACAGGTCCAAGGAATGGTTTAACCCAACAGTAGGGAGAACTAATCCAGGGCAAGTAAGAGCAATGGACTGGTTATCTGAAGGACACGATTTGAACAACAATAGCTACAGTTTTCACATACCTGTGAAAAGCAACTTACACTCCTACAATTTACTTTACTTCTGGCTCAAATTTTTTCTTCCACAAAATAAAACAGTGGTACAAGCTGCTCTCCAGGTTCCTTTACACTCAAATTCCTGTAAACTCCATGCCAAGAGAATTGTTTTGGGGGAAAAAAATACAACAACAACCGTCTGGATATAGCAATAATAATTAATGAGCAACAAAGATGAAGAAAAATAGTTGTAATATATAATGTAACGAGTACATTTGTACAGAGTTACTAAGCCCAACTTTAAATAATTTCAGTTTGTTAATTGTTGGTTTCCCAGGGTTTAGCAACTTTAGTTTGAAACATTCTTCCTTATTTAGCCTTTAAAAACAGTTTTGCCTTATGAGAGAACTGGAGTCTTTAGTCAGGATCTCAAAGTCAAACTGAGAGATTTGGCTCAAAGGCTAAACAGATTGAAATAATTTCTACTAAAAGATGTAAAAAAAATTGAAATGCTGTTGATTTGAATGGAGAATAGAGGTGGTATTATACTGAAGAGCCACAAATATGTGAATATTTTTAAATAATGATTCAGCATAATCCTACATTGTGTTTAAAATATTACAAGAGTTAAAACAGTGAGAAGATAGATTATTCTAATATGAATTTTCTTGGATATTGTTTTGTATGATTTTTTTTTCCCTGTAGATTATCAGAACAAACATCTCAGAGTTTCAAAGCGGAACACATTACTATGAGGGCACTTACTGACCTAAATTGCAACAGAACTATGTCTTGTTAATCTTGTGTTCTTAATGCTTGGCACATAGTAGGTGCTCAATAAATATTTGATGAAACGTATTGAATAGAGTATAGAGTTTCAAGCTTTTAAGCATTAGCAAAAGAGCAAAAGGAAATGCCATGCTGAGTCAGGCTAATATTCAATCTAGCTAGCCCTAAATTCTGACAGAGGCACCAAAGAATATTTTGTGGGAAAATATGGTGATAGTCTTGCATGATGGTGACCTCAGAGATGTATTTCAGGTATGCCTGACTCAATCTTTCCCTAAATTGATTTCTCCTTTTCTGTAAAATGATTGTTTTTAAAATTGCAAAGCAATTAATATTCATTACAGAAAAATCAGAAACTACAGAAAAGTAAAAGGAATTAGTTTTGAAACCCAGAATTACTCATACCAAGATGAATCAGTGCTATCAGACCCTTTCCATCATATAGCTTTCCAGATTTTTTTACTGAAAAAGATGGGAAGCATAATGGGGAATATAGAGGAAGACAGAGACATGTTTATAGAATAAAAACTAGATCATTTTTGAGACTTGTTTTGTAGCCAGAGTTTTCTACTTATCATTCCATGTCAATAAATTCATTTTTACAACATTATTTTTAATGGCTACATAGTATCCCTTTGTATGGATATATTTGAATAGTTTTTTATTATTGGACAATGAAGATTGCTTCCAAGTTTTGCTATTGCAAGCAGTGCTGTCATGATCATATTCTTTATCTGTTGAAACATTTATAATGATTTTCTTCTGACTTTTATTAAGCAACCTTGTGTCAATTAGCCAGATCCTAAAGCATGACAACATCATTAGAGGCATCATATTGCAAAAACAAAGTAGTATAAAACAAATTAACAATTTACCATTTTGTGTTTGTAAGAATAAGAATAATAAGAATATTAATTATAGTTATCAGATCTTTATGTAAAGAATGCTCATTATAATTAAAACTTTATAACTTTAGAAATATGGAAGTAGAATACCCCGCTTATTTCAAAAAACTCAGATCTCTTACTTTCCCCTGACCATACCACACTCAGTTTCCCACCTCTGAAAATCTATGTATCTCTTAATATGATTTTCTTCCTATCTTCACCTCTACAGATCCCTTCTAGCCAACTGAGACCCCTGGATCAATTCAAATCACCTTGATATTTATTAATTCTAATGCAGTGGCATAAAGTAAATTTCCCTCCTCCCTTGGTCCTCACCGCCCTCCTGACTCCAACAACATGAAGGGAGAATTGTGGAGAGATGCTACCTATGCATGTATCATTCATTGCCAGATAAGTTATAATTTGCTAAGGAACTCAAGCCGTAGTGGATGAAGATGTTCTTTTAGCATAACAGATTTGAGGTATTAGGCCAAAATAAAGAGCATCATTGTAATTAAGTTAAAAAGAGAGATATTGATTTTTATTGCATGTCAGAAGAGGAATTTTGAAGGAAATTAGACTTTTTCAGTGTCTTTATCTATTTTATTTTCAATTTATCAGGAGAAAAGTCATTTGCTGTCCAGGGTAGGATCCCTTCACCAGACCTCCTTCCCTACAACTAATCACAGAATCAGAGTGTACCTATTCTGCATTCCCAAGTAAGTTAACAGACCCTAAGGTCACAGTCCCCTCCTCTCCCTGACATGCTGCTGACATCTGGAGTGCAGACATAAAGTCACTGCTAGGGAAGGAAATTTGTTTCTCTTGGAAGGGCTAGTGGATAACAGATAAAAGGGGAATGGGGACAGGGAGACTGTAGTGGGAAAGGGGCTAAAGGGCTTAGGGAATGATAAAGAAAGGGAAGAGGAGAGGGCAAAAAACATCATCCATGTAGGGCATCCTCTAAAGGCCAAGGGAGAATCTTTGGGGACACACTCCCTCCAAGATCTGAGGAAGTGGCTTCACTCCTGAGAGTGTATAGGGAGCAGAGGAACTATACCAGGAACAACATCCAGTCCTATTTCTTTCTCTCTCACTTTCTCCTCCCACTGCAAACTCTGTACAGCTTTGGCATAACTAAACTTTGCAGTAAAAATCTTAGTCTTCATCAAGATCCAGTGTGTATTTGATTCACAGAAAGTTGATATCCAGCAGGGCCTCCCCTGGCCTAAACAGTGCTTTGTGTAAATTAGAAAACATCCTCAGTGGACAGAGAGAGTCCACAGGCACGCACCTTGGCAAGTGGATGACCCCTTCCTCCTGGCAGAAGCAAATCCCCTTCATAGCAACCAGCTGCTGAATGGAACCTCAGCTGCATTTCAGCCCTCCTTGCCCTTTTATAAGATATCTTTATATAGGACGCAACCTATACAACCTGCCGTCTGACCAGATATCAACCCCATCCTCTCAGAGCCACCTACCATCAGATGACCACCAGGATGAGGATATGAAAAAGTTGCTCTCAGCTACAGCTTTACTCTTGGGTATGTGGTGGATTGTAAAACATGGCTGTAGATTCCTTCCACCCCAGTAAGCATGTCCTTTTGCAATGTGACTTGCTGCTCTTCCATCAAGGATAAAGTCTGTTTCCTTACCATTTTAATCTAGAGTAGGTATGAGACTTGCTTTGACCAACAGAATATAGTGGAAGTGATACTGTGTGACTTCTAAGGCTAAGCCTTAACAGATTTTTTACCTTCTGCTTTCACCCCCTTGGAATGTTTCCCTCAGATTACCCCCCCATGAAGAAGTCTGGGATGAATGAAGGACCATGTGGAGAGAGAGGCCCAGCTTCCCCAGATGTGCTTGCTGAGCTAAGACCCCAGCCAACTGCCAGCTAAATGCAAACTTGTGACAGAGTCCAAGCAAAATACTGGCAGAAGAACCACCTGGTCAACCCACAAAATCATGAAAAATATTAATTTGTTATTTTAAACGACTAAGTTTTAGGGAAGTTTTTTATTTAGCTATTTCATCTAAGTTTGGTCTCTCAACACAAATACGAGCACTTTTTACATTTGTACACCCTTTGTACTGTCCATATTTATAGACAGAAAGCTTTTGAGGTGCAAAAGCTTGAATGTATTGGAATTTTACAAGTCTAGTGCCACTGGAGGACTCTGCAAAAAATATATGCCACAAACCATATATTTGAGGAATATGTTTTTAGTCTAAGCCATTTTTGTATTTATACCCCAAGTCTTGATAATATTTGTGTAGAATGGAGAAAGAGAAGAGTCGAGGCAGGGTGGTGGGAGGTGGGCATTGGCAGTATACCTAAGAAGAAGCCCTGTAGTGCATCCATGCTGGAAACCCTACTGCACATCTAAGGACAACCATCATTAGACAAGATTTTGAGTAATGTGAACTTGACCTTTGAAACGAGACTAGTGAGTGTTCTCTGAGAACAAAAGAGAAGCTGGGCTCACAGGCCCTACTCTGGAGAGCAGTAAGACCCCAGGGTTATTCCTTGCCCAGTGTTGAGTAAAAACAGAAACTATTTCTAAATAGGGTCCTGAGGCAGACAGGCCTTGGACAACCCCACAGCCCCCACATGCCCCAGGAAGACTTAGAGAGCCAAAACAAAGTTCTTCAATGCAGGTGAGAATGGTTTAAATCCATATGTTTTAGTAAATTAAGTGTTATTGGAAGAGAGACATGCCCACTTATTTACCTATTCTCTGTGGCCTCTTTGATGCTACAATAGCAGAGTTGAGTAGTTGTGACAGAGATATATGGTCCACAAAGCCTAAGATATTTACTATCTGATCATTTATATAAAAAAAAAAACCCTTATTTTAGATGAAGTACAAATAACTGGGAAACCTTAAACCTTGTGTGTTAACACAAAACAAAAATAAACTGTGTGGATCATAATCAAAGGGCCCATTGGGACCAGGATGTAGTGTCAGTACACAACAGCCTGGATACCTGTGCTGACCTAACACCAATTGTCTCACACAAAAACATGCCACCACTCCCATCCCCTACCTTGTACTAGGGAGTACCTATGGAATTTAGCTTCATCACTAGTGAAATAGGGGAAGTCCCTGATTTTACTCAGATTTAGTCGTTACTACATAGTGTAATAGGGAGTTGAGAGGGAAATTAACCTGAAGTATAAACGTAGAACAGTAGTGTTAAATATTAAGTTTCTTTTACATCTGGTTCTGTCTTTAGAAACTAGTACCCAATATAAGGCCTTCCATAGTGATAAGCACAAAATTGATACAAAAGAAATACAGGTTGAAAGTTCAGTTCAGTGAGGTTTCCTTTGTCTCTTACAAAACTGCATGATGGCTTTGCCATTCCATCTAGGAAGCATATTATTCACAACTCATGTCTTATATAAACTTTTTCTGATCATAATGATGATGATGATTCTTATTAACCTCCAGCTCCTTCCTCCATTGTAAATTTTTCTATTTTCTGAGACAACTAAACCCCAAGGATGAAAGAAGTGGATAAGAAAACATCTATGAAGTGAGGGGGAGGAGACAGAAGGGCAGGGGTCCTGAGGTCTGTGCTTTATCTCACAAAAACCACTGGGGAGTGCTTTGGAGGATAAGGAAGTAGCTTGTATCCTCTGTCTAATGTTCTTGTATTAAGAAAATTTTACTTCCACTTTGAGCTGGGGTGTGGGAGGAGGGAGAACATTTACCAAGTACTAACTCTGTGTCAGGAATTATTCCCGCATTATCTCTTTTAGTCTCCACAAAACCCCTATGTATTCTTTCTGCTGAGGAGACCACAGTCAGAAGCTCAAAGATGCATAGCTAAAGAGCTGAAATGTGAAAGCAGATCTGTCAGACTCAAAAACCCATGCTCTATAAACTACATCACAGAAATTGTAAAATAATTTTGCCTCGAATCCAAGGGTGAATGATTTCTCATATTCAGCTTGTCCTTAGGCATTCATTGACAATTTCTACTTTCCCAGGCTTTATTTCATTCATATAGGGGTAACGTATGGAAAAGTTAAGCAATATAAGGTTTTGTTTTCACATATAAATTTTACAATATCTTCAAATATATTAAAGCCAAAATTGTTAATTTCACTTCATGTAGAGATTCCTTTAAATATAAGGTGCTATCAAACAGAATGTCATGTCAAAGCAAACACATTAATTTCTACAATCATGACACTGAGGAACACAGAAATCTATAGACTCAAGGGGATAAAAGAGAGTACAAAATTAGGTCAATACAGTGTTCCATTTAACAACAGCAACATATTTGTTCATTTGGGTACTTTAAATATAACTTTAAGTATAATGAGAATCCCCCCCAAAAAAGATTGTTACCATTTTGGTATAATTGTATAATAACTTGGTATGTGGTATTTTAAAACATAAAATACTCCAAAGTAATACTTTATAATATTTAATAGCATAATTTTGCCCATTTAGTTATTACTAGAAAAATATACATAAAATACCTACATATTGATATTTTGATGTAAAAATAAGGGTCTCTCTTATAAATAATATGTAAACTTTTGTTGAGAGTGAAACATTTTTGGACCAACAATTCTTAACTAAATAAATTTCTTGACAGAAGCAAAAATGTGAAATGAGAAGATACAATAAATTTCATTATTATCAAAAAAGGAACTGTGAGTTTTAGAATTTAATTGTATTGGAGCACATACAATCACACTAAATGTATGTGGAATTTCAGAGGCTGGATTGCATTTAAAGAATCATTCTAGAAGCATATCATATAAAACTATTTCATGAAAAGATAGATCAAAATAAGAAAGGAATCCTCCTATATAAATTTATTTTACAGTATCTCCATGAGAGAGTTTTCACAATAACTTTTCATTTCTAAACATTGTCAAACACAAAAGACCCGGGACAGCCTGTTGAGTGCTTTATGGAATTTGACCTTTGTAGCATCATAGACCACAATGAACCAGACTTACCAGTTTTGCCATCTTATCTTTTTTTTTTTTTACAGCAATTAAATACTGCCATAATATCATGGAAACCAGGAAATAATGTTCCAGACCACAGGCAAGTGGATGAATTATGAAGGACTAAAAGATCATATTATTCTTTAAATATTTTGCTTAGATAGAATAATGGCAATGATTGTCTAGCACCTTTGTTGTACACTGTTTTTACCAAATATTTTACACTGTTTTTACCAATATTCCTTTCAAAGGAAGACATACTAATACATGCAATATATAAAGAATCGTAATGTAATCAACAACCATGTACCTACCACCTACTTAAAGAAAAAAAATATTATTTTAATTATCTCCTGTGGGATCTTCTCAGGTACTAAATTTGAATTTTGTGTTCATCATCCCCTTGCCTTTCTTTAGAATCTTGCCACACACATTTGTATGCCTAACCAAAATACTGGTTAATTTCATACATTTTGAATTTTATATATTAATGAAATGTATGTGTATTATTTTGCTACTTGATTTTTTTGCTCAACATTATGTGCATGAGATTTATACATGTTGCATGTAGCTGTAATTACTTTTCACACTGTATTGTGTTAATCCATTCTGCTCTTGATGAACATTTGAAAAATCTCCAGGAGTGTATGTATATGTAAGAGAAATTATAAATAATGCTGCTCAGAACATTCTTACACTTGCTTCTTGTTAAAGAGCATGTGAAAGACCATCTCTTGGAAAAATGAGTGAAATTGCTGGTTTATGACACATTTACCAGATAATGCCCAATTATTTTCCAAAGTGGTTATATAACACATCCTTATGGTTTTAATAGCATGCTTCTTTACTAATGTATTACATATATATAGATTATATACATATATATCCTTTTATTTTATATACATATAACTCCTTTTCTGAAAATGATTTTATACACTAGAAATCTAAATAACAGTATTAGTGCTGCATTTTCAAAGAACCAAGAATTATGAAAGATGTGGTTGATTAGGAATTTTTGTCACTTGTTGCCAGGAAACATATTATTAAGGAAAAAATGGGAAGAATGTTTTAGTTGTGTTGTAACAGATGGAAAAACAAATGTATTTATCTTTCACTTGCCTTCCATTACACTGCTGATGTCTTCATTTCTAGGACTGAAATAGGCATACACTCCATTTTCAATCTCGGTCTTTGGTCTTCTAAAGAAATCCAAGGGCTGATTGGTGACATTCAAAATAATGTGTTATACAACAAACCAATTTCAGGGATGGACCATACTTCTTCAGCTACAATTCCCAAAAATCATCAGAATGAGAACACTGGAAGAGTTTAATATGTTTTTGTCTCTTCCATAACTCTTTTTGTACATTTTTTCTCTTATAACAATTATCCACTTTAAGTTGAAGAGGATCCACTTAACTGCCCAACTGGGTATATTTCAAATACTCTAAAAGTTTAGACTTGATTTATCTAAAATCCTCTGAGTACAATACCACCAGAAGCACATGCTTCTCATTTATATCTAATAGTTTCTTTAATCAGTGCAGGCCTCTAAGAACTTGTTCTTTAAAAGAAACATTTTGCAAAATGCCAAAAAAAATAAAGATGTCTTGCATACCCCTTTTGTGTAAATATCCTACTTTTCAAAGCCACTCAATGTTATAAGAACTTCAAATTATTTAAATTAGAATCAAGCAAATGGTAATGTTATCTTGAAAGTTCCTTGAGTGGTACCCTCCCAGCTCCTGTGCTCTGCTAATTAATGTGTGTGCTCCTGATGGTCTCCTGCACTAGGAACAGAAAGCTGCAAGACCCCATCTTGCAATTAAGATACAATGGCTTAGGTATTTCCTTATGTGTTCATTTCAGTGGGGCAGTAATTCACTAATATGCTTTATAAATACTAAATGAATAACCAGAGGTATTTATAAGCAATCATTGATAATAACCTAAAGAGAAATTTGCTAGACATTAAATACTATGATAAGAAACTTATCATAGGTCTTTATTGCAAATTGAACAGAGAATTGCAGAAATTTTCTGAGTTTTCCAAGCAAAATATATTTGGCCCTAAATTATTTGATTATTGTTATTATTGCTTTGCTGATGGAGAGCTACTCAGTGCAGAGATGCTTTCTAATCTACAATCCAGTATCACAAAGCAAGCATGTCAGCCTTTTAAAAAAGCAAACATCTTAACTTCAAATAATAATGATATAAAGTGAATATTAATGATTATTATGTATATGAATAATTTTGTATATCCTATCTTACTTAATTTGTACAAAAGCCCTTTGAGGTAATATTACTACCATGTTACAGATGAGGAAACTGAGCCTTAGAAGATTATGTGAGTTACTCAAGGCCACCAAGCTAGTGAGCAGCAGAATGAAGATTCAGCTCATGCAGGCTGATGTAGAAGCTGTGTTCTTACCACACCATGCAACTCTAATAAGATGTGTCTTCCATTAGTACCTTCCTTCTCACATCTATGAACTCTGATGATCCAAACATATATTATATAAGCACCAGGTATATACACTCATGACTCTGAATGAAATGCCCACCATGTGCACTGTGCTGTGGGAAGTAATATAAGGACTCATTTACCCTTTCCCCAAGGATCTTACAATGTAGATGGGGGATCAGACATGACTACAAATACACTGTACATATAATCAAAAGCAAAATATGTAAAGTGTCATAAGAGCTATTGTGGCAATGCACAAAGGAAAGAAATCCTATTGACTAGAGGGACAAGAAGAGTCTTTTTAAGGAAGGTAATGTGAATCTTTTGGGGAGGGGTGAAGTGGAAAGTTAGGATTTTATAAAAGGCATGCTTTATAGCCAAAAAACTTAATGTATGTTGTAGGCATGGCTTGTTTTATTCTGGTTGGGCTAGGTCAGGGTATGTTTAAAGAAGACCTAGATGCTGGGGTGAGGAATTTGTGCTAAATTATTAGACAATGGGGAACCACTGTAGGTTTTGAAGCAGGCAGTGAATAATATTATTGATTCAACAAATATTTGTGGCATGGCAGTATGTGCCAGGCACGGTCCTAGGTGCTAGAAATATTGGGGTGAACAAGACCAGTCCATTCCCTGCCCTCGTAGCTCCTACAGGCTGATGAGGGAGAAGAAGCTAATTTTCACTATGACTGAGAAAATAATGGCTGTGCATGAAACAGGAGCAAAAAAAAAAAAAAAAAAAAAACTTTGATTGCAGATCTAGAAAAAGTAATTCTACTCTTCATATGGAACCAGAGAAGACCACATCTAGCCAAAGGAATCTTAAGCAAAAAGAACAAATTGGGAGGCATCAATCTACCAGACTTCAAACTATACCACAAGGCTATAGTAACCAAAACTGCATGGTACTGGCACAAGAACAGAGACATAAACCAATGGAACAGGACTGAGAACCCAGATATAAAACCATCCTCATACTGTCATCTGGTCTTTGACAAAGTAGACAAAAACATACACTGGGGAAAAGAATCCCTATTCAATAAATGGTGCTGGGAAAATTGGATAGCCACATGTAGAAGACTGAAACTAGATCCACACCTCTCACCTCTCACAAAAATCAACACACAATGGATAACAGACTTAAACCTAAGACATGAAACCATATGAATTCTAGAAGAAAAAATTGGAAAAACTCTTATAGACATTGGCCTAGGCAAAGAATTTATGAAGAAGACCCCCAAAGCAATCACAGCAGCAACAAAAATAAATAAATGGGACCTGATCAAATTAAAAAGCTTCTGCACAACCAAGGAAACTATCACTAGAGTGAACAGACAACCTACAGAATGGGAGAAAATATTTGCATGCTACACATCTGATAAAGGGCTGCTAGCCAGAATCTATACAGAACTTAGGAAAATCAACAAGAAAAAAATCAAACAACCCCATTAAAAAGTGCACAAAGGACATGAACAGAAACTTTTCAAAAGAAGACAGAACAATGGCCAACAAACATATAAAAAATTGCTCAACCTCTCTAATCATCAGGGAAATGCAAATCAAAACCACAATGAGATGTCACTTAACTCCAGTGAGATTGGCTTATATCAAAAAAATCCCCAAACAACAAATGTTGGCAGGGATGTGGACAGATGGAAACACTCATACACTGCTGTTGGGACTGCAAACTAGTACAACCTCTATGGAAAGTAATACGGAGATACCTCAAAGAACTGAAAGTAGAACTACCATTTGATCCAGCAATCCCACTACTGGGTATTTACCCAAAGGAAAAAAAAGACATTCTATAATAAAGACATCTGCACTCGAATGTTTATAGCAGCACAATTCACAATTGCAAAGATGTGGAAGCAACCCAGGTGCCCATCAATACATGAGTGGATTAATAAAATGTGGTATATATATATCATGGAGTATTACTCAGCAATAAAAAACAATGGTGAATTAACACATCTGGTATTATCCTGGATGGAGCTAGAGCCCATTCTTCAAAGCGAAGTATCACAAGAATGGAAAAACAAGCACCACTGGTAGTCACCAGCAAATTGGTACTAACTGAGCAATACTTATGTCACACATGGCAGTAATATTCATCAGGGAGCGGGAAGGCGGGAGGCGGGTGAAGGGGATGTGAAAACTCTCACCTAATGGGTGCGGGGTACACAGTTTGGGGGATGTCCACGATTGTAGCTCTGACTTGGGCAGTGCATAGGCAATATATATAACCAAAGTGTTGTACCCCTATAATATTCTGAAATAAAAATAAAAAACTTTGATGCCTTGGTTTATATTTCCTGTGTTACTTTTTTTTAAAATAAACATTTTATTTTAGAATAATTTCAGATTCTACTACCATTTTAAATTTACTTTAAAATAGTACTATATAATGATCTTTATTTTTTTAAAAAAGATCTTACATAATGAAACTGAACTTCATTATGTTCACAGCTATGCAAAACATTTTCTTGATAATAGTTTCCAGTAAAGGTGATTTAGAAAATTCATCTCGGTCATTATTAAAATTGCTATTTGATCATTTAAGGCATATCATTCTATGTCAGAACTCTGTGGGACAAATTTCAGAAAGACTAACACATTTATACATTGGTTAGTTGCACAATCCAAACTGGTACTGTGACTAAATAGATATGTTAAAGAAATGTCTTTGGTACATCTGTATTTGGCTCTGATTCCTCCGAATACAGCAAATCACAAAATGTTATTTGAGTTGGAAAATTTTGTAATGACCAATAATTATTACAAATATAGGAAGGCTAGTTTTTAAAGGAGTCAACAGAGAAAGTATATAAACTGCCAACTGTGATCAAACACCTCCATGAAAAAAATTTTGTAGGTAAGGCCTGCTTGTTTAAAAGTTTTTCATAGGCTTAGAAGCATGAAACTCAGATATTTATGAAAATGAAAAGTAAACAAGATTGCTGAATTAGTCCTGAGGTAAATAATGTCTCAGTAGAAATTAGCAGTAAGCTAAGCACTCCAAAACAATCAAATTAACATGGGGACACAAAGTGATTTGAGGTGGGGGGGTGTGATTAGTTAGGAATAAGAAATCAGACTGCAGCCAAATTTTTAAAAAATTTAAATGGAATATATTGATGCTTAGTTTCCTTTAAACATCTCAACACATGATATTAACAAATGTGGAGACAGCTGGTGAAACTGTGTATGTTAATTGACAACATTGTATAATTAATATTTACTAAAAAAAATTTCCCCAAAATAACTTTTTTATCATCAGATAGCCATATACATCTAGCATTCTCTGTTTGTATTTTGAAATGTATATATTTTCCTTCTCCTTTCAGTGTTAAAATATAAAGTTTTTTTCCCTAATATATCTACTTTAAGAATGTTCTAAATATTGAAAATCAAAATGTTTTCCTATAAAGTCCCACTGACAGCTCTTCTTGGCTTATCATTTCTTAGCAATATGAAGAGTTTATTTGCTCAAATAAATTGTGTTCTTATGAGAAAGAGCTTCTCAGAAAAACGTTCTCTTTTCCATTTTTTTCCATACCAATGATATTTTACCCTACTGCTTACTTGCCCTGAAATTTCACAGCAGCAGAAATTCTGCTATATATTATCCTTTTATCTGGTATTTATTAGAAATGTATTTGGCTTCAATTTACCAAAAATATAACTAATTATTTTACAAAAATGTAATCATTTTAATAATGATTTAAATAGAGGTTTATTTCTCATGTCACAAGTCTAGAAGTAGGTGGTTGCTGCCTTTGGTTCAGTTATTCAGCAATATAATCAATAACTTTCTTCTCTTTTTATATTTCTGTTCCACTTTTTTTAGCATGTTGGTTTTCCTTTCTCATGGTTATCATAACAGGGTCATACAATGGCTGCTACCGGCCAGCAATCCTTGCATGTTCAAGCCAGGACAGGATGGAAGCAGGGGCTGCCAGCCATATCTGTCTCTTTTTGCCAGAAAAGCAAATGCTTTCCCCGAAGCTCCCTTAGTGATTTCTCCTTACATCTCAAGGCCACCACAAACTTCAAAGGAGACTGGGAAAACAGAAAACAAGATTCTCATGATTGCCTTAGACCATTGTGAGACATTGCCTAGGGATGGGTACACTGAAAGTTCAAACAATCTTAAATTCTATTAGCAAGAAAGATGGAAGAATGAATATTTGGTAGGGAGCAGAAAGGATCTGCCTAAATGCTCTCGTTTGTTTGGAATGTAAAATTCTTAAAGACTGGGATTATGTCTATTCTCTTTCTTATGTATAGGACTTAGGTCATAACAAAAATTACAGACACTACAAATCCTATATACTAAGGCAGTATTCCTGAATTTCACTCACTTGTCCTAATATGAGAGATGCTGAATACAAAACTAGAGGGTGATTATAAATATACATATTCTTAGTCAGCTCAGGCTGCTATCACAAAATATCCTAGACTAGGTGGCTTAAATGACAGAAATTATTTTCACACAGTTCTAGAGGCTTGGAAGTTCAAAATCAAGGTGCCAACAGATACAGTTCCTAGTGAGAGCCTTCTTCTTAGCTTGCAGTGTCCTTCTTGCTGTGTCCTTACATGGTAGAGAGAGAATCCTCTGGTCTTTCTTCCTCTTCTTATAAGGACACTAATCCATCATGGGGGCCTCACCCTCATGTCCTAATCTAAACCTAATCACCTTCCCAAAGGCTCTGCATCCAAATACCATTGCACTGGAGTTAGGGCTTTAACATATGAATTAGAGGGTAGAAGTGGACACAAACATTTAGACCATAACATATATTATATGTTAAAAATAATATAGAATATGCCTGAGAGTAGATTTTGGTTCCATGTCTTAAAGTACTTATTATACCTTCCTATGCCCAGCAAAACTGTAGACACTGAAAAATACCAACAGAAAATGGTCCCAGTTTTTACTGCATTTAAGCTGAGATGAAATTGTAAATACAGATCCAAGCTGAACTAAAATGTTATGTAATCTACATAATATTGACATTTTACCTGGTGTCTATTATGTGTTAGCCCTATAACATATTTTATGTTATTTAATCTCTACAACAACACTGCTAGGTAGTTATTAGCCTCATTTTTAAAGATTAGGAAACTGAGAGGTTAAGTAACTTGTTCAAGGTCACCCAGGTCACAAGCGATGGAGCTGAAGTTTGAATTAGATCTCTTTGTTCCCCAAGCCTTGCTTGCACATACTACACACACCATTACATGCTGATTACTTCATTTTGGGCACAAAATCTTCCCTCATTTTATAATTCTGATATGTTTTTACCCTTTTTCATTCTAAACTTTCTCACTGGTGATTTATGTAAATGAGTAGATGGAAACAAGGTCAGATTACTGGGACTTGATAAAATGATGAGAGATCAGATTATTAGGAGAGATAAAGTTAAGAGTTTGAGGCAAATGGAAGGGTAGAAGAAGAGGGAAAAGTTTAGGATTATGAAGGGAATAAACAGGAAAGAGGAGAGAAGGGAGAGAGTACTGACTGGGTATTTCTCTGGGTACTGTGGATCGGATGGAATGGTATATCCCACCCCGTGGCCCTGTCTTCTCTGATCTCTGGCCAAGTGTGTGGCTTGGCACTGTGCATCTAACAGAAGAGTTCTGGGGAGAGGCTCATAGTAGTGCCTGAATTACACTTTCCCTAGCTATTCCTGTGTTCTGATCCTCCTCTGAAGGTCCTTTATGGTTAATCTCAAACCATATAAATATTTAACTCTCTTTTAGTTACATTCCAGAAGCCTGTTCTCAAGCAAGTATAAGTTAATACTCTAAATTTCAGTAACCACAATCTGAGATTAATCTACCCTAATGTCACTGTGTTCCTCCTCTTCAAGTGAGTTTAAAGCATTGATGTACAAAATTGGCCTTGCTCACTTTGCACCTGCTTTTACTTACTTCCTGTTAATATAGCATAGAATCTCAGATATGGAAAGGAGATTAAGGTCCAACTACTCAGCCAAGATTTCAATCCACCTCTCTCTCTGACTTATTTTTTTAATACATCCTCCAAAGTGGTCTTATAGCTCTCTTCTCTCTTTGAATACTTCCAGTCTAGGGAACTCAACACTTCTTCAAGTAGTCCTTCCCATCCTTGCACAACTCCAATTTTTAGAGAGTGCTTTCTTATTCTATCAGTCAGGACAGCTAAGTAATTAATGGCCCTAATATGTCAGGCTTATTTTTTGTTTACATTGTGTCTCTCGCGGATCAACTTGGCCCTGCTCTTACATTGATTTACCTCTGAGATCCTGGCTGAGGGAGAAGCCCCTCTCTGGGACATTTCCATCTCATGGCAAAGGAAAAGAGGTTGTGGTGAATCACATACTGGCCATTAGAGTTTCCACTTTTCACTGGCCAACAGAATTTACACAGAATCATCCCACAAGGAAGGACAAGGCAGGGAGCAAGACAGCCCAGAGAAAGGCAGTGAATATTTGGAATAATAATGCAATCTACCACATATTTATTGAACCAAATCCTTTTCCAGTTAATGTCTGTCCTTGCTCATTGCCTTTTCTCTCTACTAGCTCTACAGATGTTAGAAACCCTTAGCCATGTTTTCTTTTATCTGTCTCTTTTCTAGTCCAATAGGCTCCAATTCCTTCATCAATCTATTTCCTGTTATTAGTGGTCTCACCTCACATCCTCTTCAAAGTCTGTTCAGCTGTCTTGGGTCATCTGGCGAGAAAATTGTTGGTCTATTCTCCAAAGAAGGGCATCCCTGGACATACTCCCCTTCAGGATGATGGGTTTGGCTGTGACTGAGCCTTTAGGACAAAAAAAGCTTTCCTTAATACCTTATCTAATAGGCCTCCAAATTTTTTGGCAGCTCTAATCTTTAGGCTTTTCACAAATGCCCAGGCCCTTCGCCTACTATTCATTAAAATGCAGAGATCTTTGAACTCCTTCCAGAGGGCAGACGTCACATCCCTGACTATACTTGAGGTAACTTAGCAATTTGAAGAAGTCTTTGAATGGAAAAGAAAAAAGTCATATTGGCAAAATTCCTCAAACCTTCCATTGTTGCATAGGACCAGTTCAGAATGTGAACTTTGAAAACAATTGGTCTTAGATCAAATCCTGATTCCCTTAAGTACTACCTATATTCTATATGACCTTTGGAAAGTTAATTAATTCTGAGCTTTTATTTCTTCATCTAATGAGATGGAGATGTTAATAGTCATCTTCCTCACGTGGTTGTTGGGAGGGCTAAATGGCACACAGTGGGGCTCAATCGGTGTCTTCTCCTGTTAGTACACTGAGGTCCTAGCACTCAGAGCTGTCTCTGCTCCCATTCAAGGGTCAGGTCCTCTAGCATCCCCTAGGCTTACCACAGCTATATATACCTCCCTTCTCTCCTCCCCAGTGTCCTCCTGTCCCGAAATGTTTCATTCTCCAGTCAGCATTATCCGAGCTTTACCAGCATCTCTCAAAGCGTTGTCTTTAGAACACACAGCACGGGAATCGCCTGAAGGATCATGTGGCCCCCTTTCCAACTAACTGACAGAATTAGAATACCGAACTAGTAAATCTGCATTTTAACAAGCTCCCCCCAGGTATGATGCCAGATAAAACAGGACATCCAGTTAATTTTGAATTTCAGAAAAAGAACGAAGAATTTTTTAGCATAAGTATGTTCCCATGCAATATGTGGAACATACTTATACTAAAAATTATTTATTTATTTGAAACTCAAATTTAACTGTGTACCCTGTATTTTTAATTGCTAAACCTGAAAAACTAATCCCAGGGATTCTGATTACTAAATTTGAGGACCACTGGTCTAAGATATTTGGCAAAATTCTTAAATTCAACTTTGTAGAGCTTCCCCTCAAGAAAAAAAAGACAGTAAGAAAGGAAGGAAGGAAGGAAGGAAGGAAGGAAGGAAACCAAGCCCACAGAAGTAACCTAGATAGCCCATGCATTCTCAAAACAAATATGCAGAAGAGTAAGGGTACAGTTTTCTCTTCTTCAGAGTAGGTTAGCCTTTATTTCAGCAGCCACAGTAGCAAAAGTAGACAATCCAGCAGCCAGAGAAAAACTCACTTCTTTCTTTTCCTCATACTATTGTAGCTTTGGGTTGGGCTTTAACTGTCTCCTTCTCCTTTTCTCCTTCTTCTCCTCCTCCCCCTCCTCCTCCTTCCATCCCCATGCCACGCCAGCCATCACCTACTCATCTACTCATCTTCCATTTGATATTTCCTCGTTTGCTTTCCTGGAAGGTGTCTTGGGCCTATCCTCCACTGTCTGCCCCAACTTCACAAATACCAGAATACCTCATCACATAGCCATCTTTCACCCTTTAATATTAAGTCAGGACTCTGGTAGGGACTTCTAACTTTCAACCCATTCTGCTTTATGTGAAATAGAGTAATGCATTGTGTTTGTATGGTTCGTGTACATTTACAGAGTCCTTAAAGTAAACATTATCTTAGCTGATTGTCACAATAACCCCATAACCTAAGCAGATGAAGAACTGAGGCTCAGAAAGTTTAACAGAAGCTGAGACTTCAGTCTGGGGCTTTTTATTCTAGACCAAGATCCTATTCACTCAGCCATATTGCCCCCTCTCAGGTCATTACGCGCACATTGCTCATTTGTCATTTTAGGATAGTGGTTAAAGCACAGCTGTGTAACCTTGAGCAAGTGTTTTTAAGCCAATCGACGCTTCCATTTCCTCATTTGCAAACTTAGGTTAACAGGTACCTACATCTTGGGCAATGGGTTTAATGAGATGATCAAAGTCTTAGCACCGTGACTGCACATTGTAATATTAGCCAACATGAAAACTACTTTGTGAGCTGTCTCCTTTCTGGGCCCAGCTCTCCTCATGTTATCTTTCAATAGATAGAGACAGAAAATGGGAAATTTAGACCAAAACCAGCAAAAGGAGATGTATCAATGGCTGCACAAGGAAGTAATGCAGATCTATGCCAAATTTTCTCTTGGCAAACACTTCCTTTTTCATACCACTCCCTCCCTGAACTTTTCACCCCACTCCTACAATTTTATGTTACATAGAGTGAAAAATATAACCATCCTAACCTATACTCAGCAGTCTGGAGAGTAACTGATTGAAATATTAGGTCTTTAGTCAAAAGCAGGAACTAGAGTGTGATACTAAGACGAATGGTAATTTAATTATTTGCATCTTGTCTAAATTCCCAATTTATACTCGCTTCCTTTATTTTTACTTTGGTCCGTGGTAATTATGGTATCCCAATGCCAGCTATTTGGGGCTACAATACTACCACTGTGTTCCTCTTTTCCCGTTAGGTTCTTTATATGATAATAAGAAGTGTAACATGATATTCCTAATGAATAAGACAGAGTGGCCCATACATGAGTGACCTCAAAGCACTTTTTTGCACTGCAGATGCAGTGCAGAATTAGGAATATTAGGAAAATCAGTACCGTTTTCTTCAGGAAACACTCAGGGCAATGCTGGCATGGGTAATGGGAAATAAATGGTGGTTTTTGTACAAGGAAAATGAATGTCAACGTATTGAATAAGAAAAAGGGAATCCATCTAGACCAGTAAGTCTCAAGTCAGGGTCGCTGTGCAGTACCAGAGGAGACACAAGCAGGGAAGCTCTCTTTTCACGACCACGTCAGCACTTAACATCACCATTGCCTTTCTTCTTAGAAGCAGCAAACAGCTATCCCCCCCAAAAACAAACAAACAAACAAACAGAAAAACTAAGAACATGCTTAGGATACAGCACAGAAGGCTCCTACAAGCATTTTTTTGAGGAAAAAAATTGACATTTGATTTTTTTTAAAAAAAGTCATCATCAGTGGAAAAAATTGGAATTTCACAGGATTTTGATACAATTATTTTTGGTTTAGAGAATGTTTGCATGTTTGTTTTTAACTATATTTTTGGAAGGGTGGAGGATGCATGGACATTGTAATGTTTTTTACTGTTTAAAAACTCTAAATGCCTTAATCCAACTTAGTCCAGTACTACATAGGGATTACTTGATTTTTGCCATTGAGATAGGCATCATAATCCCTTTACCACTCTATCTGGAGAATGTTGATTTTTTTTTCCCCTCTAAGATGTGGAATTTGTCAGTATCATCACCCCCTTATGACTAATAGGTCAGATAATGCTTAAGTATTCTACATGGACCCTCCCATAAAAACTGCCTCTGAAACCTCCAGTGGCTCAAATACTTTTGTCTTTAAATGGTACAAGGAAGTAGAATATACCTGGGGCACAGAGGATACTTGTCTTTCTCTGCCTATTAACATTCTAACACTTTGGCGAGATCCATTTTATTTGCTATGTAATTCAACAAACAGCTCAATCCCACAAATAGTGAGTGAGCAAGTACCATGTGCAAAGGATTCACTCAATGAATATTTTCAACTCCTACTATGTATCATGCATAAGAGATTCACCTAGAAGGAGGAGGAGGAGGCGGAAGAGGAGGAATCCCAGTTCTCAGGAGTTTCATATCTTCCTGGGGAGAAGACATGTAAGCATAAGGGAATACAATTCATGTGTTTCCTCTGGGGACCAAGAGTGAGAGGGAATAGATCCTCAAAGAAATAACAGTGTGCTAGGAGGAAATAGATGCTGGGCAGGCAAAAACTTCTGCTGAAAAATACAAACTGAGACTTGAAGCCCTAGGAAGAGGTAAGACTTTTATTCCGGTTGAAGCACAGGCAGTAGAAAATGTACGGATTTGGGAGTTAAATATAATATGGGACACATCTCTGCCAATGAGCTGTGTAACCCTGAACAAGTTGTTTTGCCTCTCTGAGCCTCATCTCTAAAATAGGAATTGTGATGCTTAGCGCAAAGTGTTGATGTATATATCTGCTCAAGCCTCGAGGCCATCTCACATAATGGTCCAGAGCATGGACTCTGAGGCCAGACTGCCTGAGTTTGAAGTCGGGTGCCAACATTTCATCATTAAACTTGGGCAAATTACTGAATTTATCAGAGCCTCAGTTTCCATATGTGAAAATAGAAATGATAATAATAGCAAACTGACCTCTCATGGTAGTAAGAATTAAATAAGTTAATTATGTGAAGTACTTTAAAAAGTGCATACGCATGGCAAGCCCTATAATCATTTGCTATTATTACCAAGTGTTTAATGATGCAATATAAGCCATTAAATTAGTATATTGCTGGGATAGTTGATAGATGCCCAGTCAACTGTTTATTAAATATAGTGCACTGTGCTAAACATTATGAGAAATATAAACCTGTATTTTTAGGGAAGACAATGAAAGAAATTATAGCCTAGTCATAAGTAATAGTCACAAGTAACCATAATAAAGACGGTATGTGAAAAATATTGCAAGAAAGAAGAGATGTATCCAATTAATAGTTCAGAAGAACAAGAGATAAGGAAGAAAAATAAGAAAAACTACTGTAGAGATATGCCCTGAGCATGGGATCCTAGAGGAAGGAGTTGGTATATTTTCCAGGGTGAAAGGAAAGGTAATAATCCTTGAGTCAGCAATGCAAGGATAGGCAGGCTTTTGCTGGATGGATTAATATAAGGAAGGCATTCCTGACAAAACCATCAATGGGTTCAAAGGCGCAGAAGCATGAGAGGGCCATGTGTGTGTATGTTGCAGAGAAAAGCAAAGCATTCAAGATAGATGAATCATAAGGTGTACTTGGGCACATCACATGACAGATAGGGATGCAAAGATGAATAAGACATGAAAGAAATACTTGTCAATGATGCATGCTAGAGACTGTTTTTGTTTTTTGTGTCCTTTCTTCCTTACCTTACTCCTACACTTCCTCCCTGCTTTCTTCCTTCAAAATATAATTATTGATACATACAGTATGCTAGAGAAATGTGTTTTCCATTATATCACTTCTTATATAACATAGCTTTATCACATGAGAAGTGGTACAATAGAAAGCCCCTCACATCAAACAAAATTATGTCACGTGAGAAGTGATATGATACATATTTTCCCAAGATACAATAAAAATAGGCCCCAAATAGGGCTCTTTCATTAAACACTTTGTACAGTTGCCGTCCCTCATTCCCATGTCCCTGGAGAGCATGAACAGTATAGAATTCTTCTTTTTCAGTCTATGTGGGCTTAGTAAAGAATAGGCAGGCAATAGACACTTGCAGAACTCAGCTGAATTGCTAGGGAATTTGGTTTTAAGTGCTCTAGAAGGTATCCTTTTCACAACTTGGTGGCAAATTCTTTCAGGAACTAAAAGTCACATGTCTTTTAAAAGAGCATAAACTTGTGGAGATCCTTTCTTTTTGGTTTAAACGGCTTCTGCATGCTGATTTTTTAATGCACTGAACATTCAAAAATGAATATTTTATTGACCTTAAATCACTGTCCATCACTGTTTCTATTTTATACACCAAACACCTTGTTTTTTTTACATTTTCAGTGTGAAATTATTCAAATGAAAAGACAAAACTTAGTCAAATCTATTAACCAGGGAGCTTTTAAAATGAGGCAGAGACTTTGACCTAGAAATTCCACTTCTAGAATCTCACCCTGCTTACTCATACTTACACATATGTGCAAAAACATATATATATATGAATGTTTATTGTTTATTGAAGCATTGTTTGTAGGGGGAAAAAAAGAAGCAGGTAACAATCCAACTACCCTCTGATAGAGAACTAACTAAATAAATTGTGAAATATTCATATAATTAAATATTATGTAGTCATTAGAAAGTATGATATAGATCTATATGGGCTTATTTGGGATGATCTCCAAGACATATTTTTAAATTTAAACACACACACACACACACACACACATGAACAAGCAAAAGAAAGAGAGAAATAAAAGTACAGAATGGGTATAAGGAAGAAAACTTTCATTTGTGAGACATATAAATATTTATCTGTGTGTGTGTTTTATATATTTATTTATTACATATGAATGCTGTGTATGCACAAAAAATTTCTGAAAAGATAAACAAGAAAGCACAAAATAGTGATTACTTCTGGATGAGAATCTGGATTAAGCAGCATGCACACTTTTCATCGCATACCCTTTGTATTCTGCAACTTTTTACCATACATATGTATTTTTTATTAAAAATTAACTATCTTCTTGTGATGGTGACTTAAAAAAATCTAATTAAAGAAAGAAAATAACTAATGGAAAGAAGCCATTTCTGGTCAATTCCATAGGGGCTAGATACTAAGTAATATGCAATCATTACTTAGTACATTAATGCCCAAATTAATAAACCGATATTTCCCAGCCCTGGTTTTATTACAGAGGCATTTCTAAATGGCTCAATAACATGTAGAATTATTTTTGAGATCTCAAAATAAAAATAAATGGTAATTTACCCTAATTTTAAAAGGAAACATGTCGCACACACTTTGGGAAAGAGAGGCACTGTTTCCAAAAGGGAGCAGCGCCTTAATGAACAATCACACTTGCATTCCTATGTATCCTCAAGCTGAGGACAAACTAAGAGAAACTGTTCTTGCGGAGTACACTGTAAAATTGCTTTAATTTCCCTATATGCAAAGGTCGAAACACCAGAGATCCTGTGGCTCTTAATTTCAACTCATTTGAGTAATATTTCTCTTTGCTCTGGAACACAATTAGCTCTTGGGAAAAGAGGCCAACTTTTCAGTTTCTGCTTTTCATGGTTTCTGTCTTCCCCTCTGCTTCAGTGCAGGTCAGTCACACAGATAAGCATTATGCCCAGAATAAAACTGGCTCTGTTTATCTGGACTAATAAATGAATGGAACCAGTTATTTTCATTGGCTTGGTCTGGAAGGAAACCAGGCTAATTTCCACAAATCTTAAATTGGACCTAAACCAAGCTACTTGTCCTCATTAATAACAGCAATAACAATGAACCTAAGTATAAAAGTAAAAATGTTTGCAAAGGTAATACATATTTACTGTCAGAAAAGGAAATTTGGTGAAAGCTAGGAACTGACACTGGGGACTCTCAGAGCTCTGTGGGATCTGCTTCATTTCCATTTCAATGAGTTTGAGCCTTGCAGGTCAATGCAACCTGTCTTTATGTTCTAGATGCTCCAGTTTCTCTGTGGTCAATTTTCCTGATCAAGTTGTGCTGCCTTCTGCCGATGAGCAGAAAATATTTGTGTGGTACAGTCAAAAATTTTGCATAGACCTTTGTCTTACTTAAGAAACTTTAAAACTCACATTTGTATTCCTAAGATTTCTGACAAGATGGCATACTTTAATTTACAATTTGTTCATGGAGCAGTGACAGTTTGACTTCCATTGTGTACATGTAACAAAATGTTCTCATCAGAGATATTTACTCAGTTTATGAAAGCAGTTAATGCCTCTGCCCAAAAGGCCTTGCTGTTCTCACTTAAGATTTATGATTGGCCTTTTAATTACACTCCCAACACTGCCCCTAAATATATTCCCATGGAAAATATATAAAAATATTTCACTTAATTATTATCTTGCTCAAAGATAGGGACAATTTCTTGGAGTTGCTTCCAGGACTATTGTTTTATTATTTGAAGGCTGTTTAGCAATTTTCCCCAATAGTTAATTCAGATATATTGAGAATGGAATAAACTCTTTTTTGGAAGGACTTGTAAAGACCTTAAAGGGTAATTAATTTCTTATAGTATGCATTCTAAATGAAAGTAGCTTATTCTTTCTTTGATTAAAAAATAATGCCTACTTGTGGTAAAACAAAATCATACAATTCATTAAAATTAAAAAAATACAATGAAACCCACCCATATTCCTAGGCACCCACAGAAAACCACTATAAAAATTTCCATGCACATTCTCTCAGATGTTTATATGGATAGATATTAGTTATACACACATTTTTTAAGACAAATGGGATCACACTGAAGGAGTTTAAGACATGTCACCCCCAAATATGCCCCTTTGGCATGTTGATTATTTTGAGCTGAAGACACTTGAAAAATACCAGGTGCAGAAGGGATTTCTGACCTCTCCTTTTCTACCTAAAAACAGGCCATAAAATTTCTTATGAGAAAGGTGCCCTCCCTATACCAGGAAGAGAAGAAGAACATCCTTATCACCAGGGACCGGGAATCAACACTGAAATGAATCTGTATAAATGTACTAAAATAACTTACTGCCCACTAGTGTCTCTCAATATATCTCTTAGTCACTTCCCCATAATTAACTGCCACAGCCCAAACCCCTTTATCTTGTCATTTCTTCACAAATTCATCATTTCTTTGTCTGAAAGTATATAAGCTTTCTGCTCCAGTCACTCACTTCTTCAGGTCTTCATTTTCTTGTGAAGATTCCCATGTACCTGTAAACTTCTGATAAAATTTGTGTGTTTTTCTCCTGTTAATCTGCCTCATGTCAGTTTAATTTCTAGGCCCAGTCAGAGACCCTAAGACAAACTTTTAGAAGATAAATTTTTCTTCCCTACAATACCATACTCTTTTTCAATTAACAATACACCCTTGAAACCTTTAACACATTGACTGCCACACTAGAAAAAAAAATGTTTTCCCCTGGGGCCATGGTGTTTTATTAAAACAAAATAATCCTTTCTAATTTATTATTTGTTATTTTTATTGTTTTCTGTGCATGAGTTACATGCAACGCAATCCACGTTTTTAGAATTAAATTGTCAATATTAATTGTAACAATAAGAACATCAACAAGTAAGATTTTCATAAACCAATTGCAGGGTTTTGCTTCATGCAGCCCCAGGCTCAAGACTAGCCTGAGTTAAAAACAACTCACCTGGTAGTTAATGTGTTAAGGTATATAAATACAGATAGATGATCAGATGGACAGGTAGATCCATCTCCACCTCACCACTTAAAAGACTACATAGTATCTATTCTATTGTATGTATTTCATCAATCCACTACTGATGAAAACTTAAGTAATTTCAATTCAATTTTAAATAACATTGTAGCAAAATATCCATGTGCGTTTGTCTGATTATCTTTTTAGGTTTTATTTCCCAAATTACTATGAATATTTAAAATGTTTGAAATGTATTCTCAACTTGCCTTCCAAAAATGTTAAAACCCATAGCATGGTTTTCATATTCTTAAAGGGTAGTTTCTACTTTACACAAAAGTTATTTGGAAAGAGCTTTAGGGTGAAGGAACTGGTTAGGAGGGACAGAAGATTAAGAGATAAAGACAATACTAGATACAGTTCTTAAGGAAAAAAAAGTCTGTGACAAGTGTTAAAATAGAGATCATAAGACTGACAGAACGGACTCTTTGTGGCAATAAGATACCAAATTATAAATAAGATCTAAGGACATGCCAGATAAGGGTTAAGTCATGCACCACTACACTTAAAGAATAAACTGTGTTCTAACTGCCGCAAGGTTTTTCTTTTTCTCTAGCAGTTAACCAAGCATTGGCCCTGAGATAAGTGATGTTAAAACAATTGCAGCTCACTGACCACCAGACACTGACTAACTGAACCCCTGTTCTACAAGCCATCACTTTGACTGGACAAGAGACTGAGTTCAGTAACCTTCTCCCAATACGAGACCACCGACAATGAACTGGTTCTGGATGGTTTCTACAGGCTGCACACTGAGTGCCTTTGTGTCCTCTGCTTCACCTTTTGATGCATAGGGCCTAACAGTAACACATTTAAATGTGAAGTCTCCACCCCAAAGTGAACATGGGATGTATGTAACATGCATGTTTGCTTATTACACATGTGTGTACCTCCCTTCGTGAATATTCATACTCCTCCTATAACCTGTTGAATATGTGTACTTGGCCAACCCATACAACACAAATTCCTGTCTCATCCTTCCCTCCCTCAAAGTGCCTGTTTTCATGTTTGGCTATAGGCTGTGCTCTCACCTGCAGATTGTGATCTCATTCTTAAGAAATAAAGCTCTCCTCTCCAAATTTATGAACTCTTATCTTTTTAGATGACAGAAGGTATAAAAATGATTATAGCTCAGAGATTTTTTAAAATAATAATAATGAAAAAGGTATGTCTTACATGAAGTCAGGCACCAATCCAAAGAAATTGATGCGAGAATGATCTTGTAAAGGTACAAGTTATCCACAAGAGAAAAGCCCAAAAGTTTTAGTACAAATGATCTGGTTGCTACTGTTTTGCTCAGTAGATTGGACAAGATAGCAAGAGATCTTGCCTAAATCTATTAATATTTCCAAATATAATATTACTAATTTTTCAATGGGCTGCGAAAAAAAGCCTTCTGTTTCCTACTACAGTTAAAAAATGCATTGTCTTCTTTCCCCCTTATACTTTTTCCATTTGTACCAACACCTAATGGGTTAAATCTGGTTAACAAACATCTCTAGGGGAAAATACATTTATTGTTTTGCAATCTTCTTAAAGTGAATTAAGATAATTCTTACACTTCTACAGATATTTAAATACAGGCATGTTTGTTAAATGGCTAAAACTACAGAGGTCTTTCGTTTTGTAAACAAGCCCATGGCAAACCAGTGCAACAGAAAAATGTATCCTTCTGGACACTATTGTCCAATCTTCCCCTGGCTTTCATGGGTGCACAACCTGTCCAAGTGACACTGCTACACCCCTACAAGCCTCTCCTCCTGCAGTCCAGCTCCACCCCTTCCGACAGAATTCCAGGTGGGGCCCCAAGAACCAGATTTACCTCATTCTTTACACCCTCTGAATGCTTTAGTCTGACTTTGTTTCCTCAGGACACTCCTAAATAATGCTCACTTATCTGATGAACTGTTTTGAAAATTAACGACTAATGGTAGTACAGTGTGTTACTACTCCAGGTAACAAGAGCAATTTAAAAGTGTCCTTTAATGCCTAAGTGGAAAGAAACCTGTTCTATAAAGGGAATTCAGGCTTCTTGCAACAGGATGTTTTCAGTTAAACCGACTAATATACCAAGTGGGGCAACGGCTCTTAGTTTCTGTTCACAATCATAGATACTGGTAGAGAGATACTGATAAATATTATTTCAATGGAGCTTCAATTTTATTTAATTTTTAATTTTATCAGAGTAATACACATATGCATGCTTTTAACAAGTGAAATAGCACTTTAAAGCTTTTAATAAAAATAGCTTGCCTGCTCTATTGTCCTACTACAAAAGCAGGATCTTCGACACTCGATTTGTTTATATGTAGCCCCAAATTTCTAAACTACCTACTCACACTATTGACTTTTTGATTTTAGATATTATTGAATGATTTCCCTGTATGAAAAATGAAGATTAGCAATCTGACTTACCCTTCCTACCACACAACACAAATACACATGCCTCTTCCCATCTTCCCACTCTATTTACAGCAGGCTTTGGAGTTAAATCAATATTTGATATTTACATTGCTATAACTGTGCATATCACTCACAGCTGAACTGTACCATGTTTTTAAATTTACATTTCTTCTCTTATATTAATCTTCATTTTTCCTGGTCTTTGAAATAGCACTGCACTGTTTTGTTTCCTCAGTTTCCTATGTACCTATCATTCATGCACCCTCAAATTTTATGACACTGCTACTAAACTCTCACTAATAGACACATTTGGTGAACTGTCAGTATGACTCTGCGTGGAGACCATCTTCCTGGGGTTGTATGTCCTTTTCCTCCCCAGGCCTGCTGCACTGGTGTACTGGAAATTTTATCTGCCTTTATTCTGAGTATTCTCATCCTTTCTAATTTGTAATCAACCCCTTCCAGTTTGGATTGTATGTCTTCCTCTTTTTTATTTACTCTGTCATTTCAGAGAAGCAAATGGTTCAGCAGCTTCTTGAGGAGGGGGACTTGAGAGGTAAATATGTTGAGGTATTGCATGTCAAAATATATCTTTATTCTTTCCTTGCATTTGATTGTGGTTTGGCATGGTACAGAATTCAAGGTCGGAAATCATTTTCCCTCATCATGTTAAAGGCAATGCTCCAACAGGAACACGGCCCATGTTGCTGTTGAGAAGTCCAGTGGAATCCCATCCTGATTCTGAATCCTTATAACAAGAGCTGATTTTTCTTTCTGGGAAACTTTTAAGGTCTTTTCTTTATCTCTGGCTTTCTGGCGATGAACCTTGATTCCTTCATTCACTGTGCATGGTTCTTAATCAGTCCTTTCGATCTGAAAATATGTCCCTCAGTTCCAAAAAATTTTATTCTGTTATTTCTTTGATAATGTTGTCCCCTCTGTTATTACTCATTCCTGTTTATAGAACTCCTGTTAATTAGATAGGAGGCTTCTGATTCTTGTCTTTTCTAACCAATTTTCATCTCTTTGCTTTTTATTCTATTTTCTGAAAGACTTTCCCAAATTCTGTGTTTCAATTCTTCTGTTTTTATTTGTGCTACTGAATTTTTTTTTTTAATTTTAAAGAGCTTTTTTTCCCCCCTAAATATTCCTTTTAGATAGGATTCTGTTCTTTTACCTGGGTACAAAATCTATTTTTGTCTCTGAGGATATTATAGAAACTATTCCTGTTGCTCCATGAATGGTTTCTAGTATATGACGTAATGGTTAGAAGCTTAGACTCTCCAGCCAGTTCAAATACCTGTCAGTACCACCATTGAGTGTGCCTATGACTTTGGGCAAGTTATCTGACCTCTGTTCATCAGTTTTCTCAGTAAAATAGAACTAATAAGGGTACTCATTACATAGCATTGTTGTGAGGTACAAATGAGATTAATATGTATCAAGCATTTAGAACAATAACTGGAGTAGAATAAGCCTATCTGATATGTTGTTATGTCAATTTCTTCAGTTTCTTTTTTCCCTCTATGTTTTGTTTTATTTTAGTCTTCATCATTTGTGTTAGACACTTTCCTCAAATGCCTGGTGATCCTTGGCTGTGTGTTCACGTTTAAGAATGAGGAGCTAAAAAGCAGATTGGAAGCTCTCTGTGTGCTTTTGAACCCCTGATGTGCCGCGTGGGAAACCTAATACCCTAAAGCTGCAGTGCTGGAGAGACCACACAATGATAGACAGATGTGCTCGAGGAATGCCAGGTGTTGCAGTCACCAACTGCAATCACATGAGACACTCCAAGTGAGAACCACCTTGCTGAGTCCAGTCAACCCCCAAAACCATGAGAAGCCATAATAATAATAAATTATTACTGTTGATTTATGCCATTCAGTCACGTAACCATAGATGAATGATATGGAGAATAGGCCCTAGAATGAGCAAAGGTCCCACCTAGTCTCAGATTTTATAACTTGTAAATTTCAATTAGTTATCCAGAAACAGCCTCTCCATCTCTATTCCTTTAAAATCTACTAGGAAAAATCCTTTGTTTGATTCTCTATAGACATTTAAAAATGTTTATCTCTCTTTGCGGTTTAAAATAGGTCATAGAATCACAGCTGGGGGTAGGGTGGAGTATAGGAGAAGATGTTCCTCAAAGACACAGTAATCACTTGTTTTCTAAGCATTGAGATAGTGCATAATGATAGCCCGCCTACAGCAAACACAGGGTGATTGTTACCTGGATTGATAACCCTTCTTTTCTCTTTGCATCTCATCAGTTCCATCACTCATCTAAATGCATTCCTGTACCAAAAACAGAATTTCAAAAAAGAGATTGCTTTGCAAACTCAAAAGACTGCTTTAAAAAAAAAAAGACAGAAAAGAAGAAAAAAACAGAAAAGAAAGTGAGGTGAGACTGCCAGAGGAGCCTCCTCAGAAGCTAAAACATCTTTCGAGAAGAGATGCCCACAAACATTAAGGCTTGACTTTTAGAAGCAGATAATTCAGTATTAAATGAAGTTCAACATAATTGTTAAGAGGATATTTGTTCAAACAGTGGCACAACTATTACATTGTGAAGAGGTTTTTTGGACTTTGAATATCTTGACAGAGACCTTGTGTCTAAAACATACTTATTTCAAGTCAGTAGATGTTGTTTACATTTCACTGCTCACTTTGTTTCTGCCACTGAGAATGAGATTAGACTTCCCTCAAAGAAGTCATTGCTACAAGGAAGGGTGAAAACGGAGAGTAATCAAGGAGATCTCACAGGGGAAGGTAACTAAGCATCCAAATTGAAACACTTAAATTTAAACAGCTGTAAACCATGTAATCGGCCATTCAAAACATAACTGTCAAATTTGGCTACACTTATTGAAAATTTTACTCTGCATTTATTTGAAATATTTCAAAACTCTAAGATTAGGATGAAAATCATATTAGGTGAGCAGGGGAAATTTTACCTATTCTAATTTTATTAAGTTACAATGAACTATGGGGAAGCTACTATAAGTTGCCTGGAAGATATTTCCTGAAACTACTCTCAACACCATGGGCAAGTTGAACCTTAACCCTCAGCAGCCAAGTGCTATGTATAAGAACATGCAGAGGAGGAAAAATCTACCCTTTAAGTAATTTCTATCAAAAGAAGAAAAGATTTACACCTTTCAAAATCTTACATTGTCTCAAAAATAAGGCAGCTACTGTTTTAGTAGATCACCTTTTTGTGAAGGGGTCCTGGGTGACACACTGTGGACTAGGCAGTTGTAAACTATGGAAAAGAGCAGTGGTTCTCAAACTTAAACATATATCGAAAACACCTGGAGAGCTGGAGAAGCCACAGATTTCTGGGCCCAACTCCCACAGCATTTGATGCAGTATGTCTGGAATAGAGCCTGATAATTTACATTTCGAATAAGGTCCCAGGTGATGCTGATGCTGCTGGCCCAGGGACCACAGTTTGAGAACCACTGGAATAGAGCCATCATTATGAGGACCCATAAATGATGTGTGTTTTCAAATGCACACACACAAACAGCCACACCGGCAGCTTTAGGATGAACCACTTGCATTCTGTGATAGTTTACATGTGTTTCCACGAAAAATAAGATAAAGTAAAATAAAATAAAAATGAGCACAAGCTCACTCACAGATAATAAAACCCCAAACTAGATTGGTGGTCTAGAAACACGGTAATAATGGCCTTCATAGTGAAGCTGTTGTTAAGCACTCTTTTCACATTATCCCCTTCAGAACTTATAACAGTGTTGTGATAAATGTGTCTATATGCCCCCTCTACATTTGAGAAAACTAATGTTTGCAGAGGCTAAGAAATAGGGTGAACAACCATCCTGATTTTCCCTGGACTTAGAGGTTTTCCAGGGTGTGAAACTTTTACTGCTAATACCAGGAGAATCCTGGGAAAATGAGGATGGTTGTGCCCTTTGCAGCAGTAGGTCAATTAGTTACTAACTGGTTATGGAGGGCATGGCTAGGCCTATTGCATGGAAAGTTTGAGAACACTACATAGTGGCAAGCATTTTTTTCCTGTTATAGGGTGTTTTCCTGAGTGCTGACTTACATATTCACCCCCCTAACACCCATCCTTAGACTTGAGAGATTCTCACTTTGCATGATCTGCTAAACCAACACATTTTGAACATGCCCCTGTGTCCCTATGAGGTTTAAATGGCAGTGTTCACATGTTTCTGATACAATACCTACTTTTATGATAGAAAAACACCTGAAGTCCAGAGAGGCTAAACTACTTAACCAAGGTGCCATTTAACTTGACTTTTGTAAATCACCTTGAGAGTAAAAGAAACAGATTGTTTATCCTTTTGATTAGAAATCCTTAATACCTGGACTAGGTACAAAGGGTAAACTGCCAAGAATGTAAGATCATAGTTCTCTTTTGAGAAGAAAGAAGACAGTATTTCAAATTGGTGGTATTGCATATTAAAAATGCATATTCTCTAATGTATGTTTGCTGTATTGTTTGAGAATAGTTAATTTGGCTATAGAAGACAAGAAAACAAACAGGATGGGTGAAACTCAGAAGATGCATTAAGCATACATAAGTAAATTAGTAACCTGTAAGACATGTTCAATATATATAAGGTAAGTAGAGCATGTGTGTGTAAATATAGATAGAAAGGGATGACAGGACCAAGTGACACTAACGGTTCATGATACACTAATTATATAATGTGGCATGTGAGGTGCCAAATAGTCACTTTACACAAAGTGTCCAATGTAACAGGGCAGGTGCTCAGAAAGAGAGCTCTTAAACCAGATGTGAAAGGGAGGGTTCCTAGAAGAGGTGATACCTAAACTGAATTCCAAAGGCTCAGTGTAGGTGAGGGTGGGTTGAGGAGGAGCTTTCAGATGGAGACCACCAGTAGGTGGTTGGGTATATGGACACAGGGTAAGGAATCACTGTAAGTTGACTCTATGGAAATGACTGAGATTCCAAAGGGAAGCACAGGCCAGAAAAGTACCCAGGATGAAACTCACAGGGCTCACAGACTACTGAGGAAATAGATAAGACAACATGTAGCTGTTGACTTACTTATAGTGAAAAGATCTCAAAGGACGTATGAATGTCTTAGTAATACTAGATCTAGGCTGGGCCTTGGGAATATGTATAGATTTGGACTTATCTCATTGAGTCAAAAGATATTAATGTTTAAGAATTTTATTACCATGTCATCCCAGATGTCTTTACTCAAGGATCTAAGAGGTTTTTATTTGAATATCAATACAGCAACTGAAAAGGGTAAAATCTTGACTAGCATCTGTCAAATAGAAAATATTACCATCCATCGTCATTATCATCATAGTTGTAGTCATCATTGTAGTCATCACCGTGATCATCTTTGCTATCTTTATTATTTAAATTAATCTTCATTGTGTTAAATAATTACCACACATTATCTTACTTAATATGCAATACTATAAAATAGGTACTATAGTCCCTGCTTATCCACAGGGGATACATTCCAAGACCCCCAGTGGATGCCTGAAACCTTGGATAGTATGGAACCCAACTGCCATTAATCTGAACACACACAGAGTTTCTCTTCACACACAGAGAACCTAGTCGTTGCATGTGAGATAGCACATACAAAATCACTGAGTCAGGAACTTGAACCAATGACTTTCTGATTCATTATGCAAGGGATCTAAAGTGCCATTTGAGTCGGTCAGACAAAATCTTCACCATTCAAAGGAGGGATTGATTTGTTTCTCCCTAGACTCTTGAACACTCAGGGGCTATGTGATGTGTTTTGAAAAATGGTGTGCTATGGCAGTAAAAGACAGTGGCCTTCTTTCTAGAAAGCCCCCTTAGTGTTTCTCTTGGGCAAAAAGAAAAACAGAATTTCACAGAAAATTAAACCCTCACTCTTTCTCCTTTGATAAAGACTTTTGGCAAGAATCATCGTGTAGTTCCAGAAGCATTAGTCATTGAAGGATCCAAATCACTGAAGAACACAAAAACCTGTTGGTACAAGTTTTTTGTCAGGAATGTTTGGTACTGGCCAGGTTGGCTCTCTCACACAATTCGGCCACTGGGTCTCAAAGATATAAACTTTTAGAGGTGCATTTAGGTCATGTGCAGATTTAGGTCTATTGAAGAGCTCTACCATTTTGACAAACTTGAAGATATGATTTGTGTGCATTTGTCTATTGTATCTATTAATAATAAGAGGGAGACAGCAAGCTCCATGAGACCGAGAACTGTGTTGTGTCTGACACACTGTAGGTGCTCAATAAATATATTCACTGAATGAATAAATAAATGAATGCCAACAAAAGCCTGTGAAATGATTTGTGTGGTTACATTTTGGGATGTTTTAATAATGAAAAGTATGGTAAGAATTAAACAAAATAATAAGAAATGAAGCCACTAAGTCACTATGTTATTAAACATAATTTGAAAATAAAGCCAACAAACCCAGAAAAGCTGAGCTTGAGAAACCTGCAGAGAAATGAAGCAGAAACCTGCTTTATCTCTGGACTGGTGTTGAAACAATATGTGTCCTCATGGCTCAAACCAGTTTTTCTATTATTTGCAACTAAAAAGTATAATAATTGATTCAAGATCAATGTGTTTACTTCCAGTGGGACATATTCATTCCAATAACCACAATGCATTTGTCTCTTCCCCTAGACATTCTTGCCTCTACTGTAAGATCTAAGAAATCAAATTAGTTATCAGAAGTTCCTCTCCCCCCACACC
Source organism: Daubentonia madagascariensis (assembly GCA_023783475.1). Classification (NCBI taxonomy): domain Eukaryota; kingdom Metazoa; phylum Chordata; class Mammalia; order Primates; family Daubentoniidae; genus Daubentonia; species Daubentonia madagascariensis. Next base: position 41,090,587 of record JAKFHU010002088.1, on the reverse strand, counting down.
TCTCTTCCCTCTTGTGTAGAGTTCTTTAAAAGAGAATGAGATGGTTTTTCAGAGTTTTAACTAAATTTTTAGAAATCTTATTGAAGTATTGCTACCAAGAAACAAGGTGAGGTGCCCACTCTAGTGACTGGGAGATTTAAGACACTCCATAGCAAGACCTTTTTTTTTCTTCTTGATCAATGGTGAATACCCTCTGTCCTTGTTTTCTCCTTTGCTTCTCTTTGTGTAGACCATTACTGTTCAAACAAAATATAACATGAGCCTCAAAGGCAAGCTACATACGAAATTTAAAATTTTCTGGTAGCTAAATTTAAAAAGTAAAAAGAAATCGGTGAAAATAAAGTTAATTATGTATTACTTAACTCAATATATCTAAAATATCATTTCACCATGTAGTTAATATAAGAATTATTAATGAGTTATTTTATGTTCTTACTTTTGTACTAAGTCTTCAAAATCCTGTATATATTTTACACTTAACAACACACCTTAATTTGGACTAGCCACATTTCAAGTGCTCAATAGACAGCACAGCTGTAGACACATACAAATCTCCTTAACTTCTATTACAGCATAAAACACTTAGATACATAACGTTTGGTATCCAATTATGTAACTGTATTACATTGTTACTGCAATCATCAGTAAACTGGTGTCTTTCCATCCCTACACCCAATTTAAGGAATCTTATATAACATGGTTTCTAAGATTGAAGTATGAGCCAGTCTTGATTGGTATAGGGATGTCATTTCTCTTTATCCAAGGATTTCCTTATTATTCTTTACTGCACGGCACTTTTGTGGCTATTAAATGGAAATATTATAACTCATCCTAGAAACTCCTATTTTTAAACTATGTATTGACCAAAAGTACATGTGCACAGGGTGTCTATTTATTTCTGGTAGCAGAATAGCTAATGCAGCAAACAGATACTCAAGACCAAAAGCAACTCGGCTAGTTGGGCTTTTGGTTAATGAAGTGTTTTATATCTGATTAGTTGAATTCTAACTCTTTTAGGAAAGAGATTGAGTACAAGAGAAAGTTTACTATGGTAGAAAGAGCATGAGCTTCAGAGTCAAACAAACTTAACACTATTACTAGCTGTGTAACACTGGACGTATTTATTAACTTCTCACTTGTAGAATGAGAATCACAACATCATGACTGAAACTGCTAGTTTTACCCCAATATCTATTCTCCCCTTCTTCGTCATTACAACACCCCCAAAAGTTAGCTAGATACAGATGCCCAGAAAAAAGTCTGTGTTTCTAGCCTTCCTTGCTGCTAGGTGTGTTTATGTGGTTAATTTCTAGCCAGAGGGGTAAAAATAGAAGTGGTATCTTTGACTTCCAAGAAGTATCCATAAAAGGGGAGGGAGGATGCCATTTTCTTCCCTTTTTTATTTCCTGGTAGCTGGAATTCAGACATGATGGGTGGAGCTGGAGCAGCCATCTTGAACCATGAGATGCAAACTGTGTTGAAGACAGCAGAGCAAGAGCAGGGACCCAGGTCCCTCATGATCTGGAATCACCACAAAAGCCCTAGACTGTTTACCCAGGCTTTTAGAGAAGAGAGAAATGAAGTTCTCTTTTGTTTGAGCCATTGTTGTTGTTTATTTTCTGTAACTTGCTGCTGAACATACTATACGCTTAGTCCATGGGACTGTTTTGAGGATTAAATTGGATAGCATGCGTGGTGTACTTTGTACAGTTTCTGGCACATAGGAATGCAGGTGCTTAATAGATGACTGCTATTATTACTAGGATAAAATATCTTCTTAACAGGGTCACTGGAAGAGCCAAATGAAAACTATAATTGACCATGCTTTTTAATCTGTAAATCTAAAAATCACTGTATAAATGTTGGCCATATTATTATCATCATCATTAAATTATTACAAGGAATTAGCTAACTGCCATCATACTCTACTTGGATCAATCTATTTAGGTCAATTAAAAAATAGATACAGACAGCTTTACTTTTGCTAGGTTTACTTAGCTTTAGTCATTATGGATGTTTATAGGCTTGTCATTACATTGATGCTTTAAAGCTACGTGAAGCACTCATTTGGTTAGCATAAAGAAAATGTTTAGAACTTAATGAGGATATGGCCTCTTTTATTCATTTACTTTTATCTTAAAAAGTTCTCTATTACAAAAATCAATGTAGTGTTTGTAGGTAAACCATAATTGGCCAGGTGTGGTGGCTAACGCCTGTAATCCCAACACTTTGGGAAGACAAGCCAAGAGGATTGCTTGAAGCCAGCAGTTCAAGATGAGCCTGAGCAATATAGCAAGACCCTGTTTCTACCAAAAATAAGAAATATTAGCTGGGTGTGGTGGCACACACCTGTAATCCTAGCTACTCAGGAGGATGAGGCAGGAAAATTGATTAAACCCAGGAGTTTGAGGCTGCAGTGAGCTATAATGATACCACTTTACTCCAGCTAAGGCAACAGAGTGAGACTCTCTCAAAAAAATAAATAAATAAATAAATAATTATAAAGACTTGAGTAAAGTGAAAGAGAGTTCACCCTCTTTCTTCTCTCTTCCATCCCAATCTTTGGAATTAACCATGTTAACAATTTAATTAACTATATTAACAATATAATGAATAATTCATTGTATGTAAATATCTTTTTTTAAATTTCACAATATTAAGGGGGTACAAATGTTTTTGGTTACATGGATTACTTGTGTCATGTTTGAGTCATGGCTATAGGTGTGCCCATCACCCAAATAGTGTTCATTGTACCTATTCGGTAGGTTTTTGTCCCTCCCTTCCTACCCCCTCCCCTTGATTTTCACTGAGTTTTACTTCCCTCTGTGCACACGTGTGCTCATTGGTTAGTCCCAATTTAATAGTGAGTATATGTGGTGTATGTTTTTCCAATCTTGAGGTACTTCACTTAGGAGAATTGTCTCCAGTTACATCCAAAGTGTCACAAAAAGCATTAATTCATCCGTTTTGTGACTGAGTAGTACTCCATGGTATACATATACCACTAAAAAGCTTCTGTTCAGCTAAGGAAACAAACAATAGAGCAAATACACAACCTACAGAATGGGAGAAAATATTGGCAAGCTATACATTGGATAAAGGGCTAATAACCAGAATCTATAAAGAACTCAAGTAAATCAGCAAGAAAAAAAAAAAGCAATCCCATTAAAAAGTGGGCAAAAGACATGAACTTAAGCTTTTCAAAAGAAGATAGACAAATGGCCAATAAACATATGAAAAAATGCTCAATGTCACCAATCATCAGGGAAATGTAAATTAAAACCACAATGAGATATCACCTTACCCCTGTTAGAATGGCTTTTATCAAAAAGTCCCAAAACAATAGATGCTGGAGTGGATGCAGAGAGAAAGGAATGCTTATATACTGTTGGTGGGACTGCAAATTAGTGCAACCTCTATGGGAAACAGTATGGAGATTCCTCAAAGAACTAAAAGTAGACCTACCAGTTGATCCAGCAATCCCACTACTGGGTATTTACCCAAAGGAAAAGAAGTCATTTTATCAAAAAGACACCTACACTTGCATGTTTATTACAGCACAATTCACAATTGCAAAGATGTGGAATCAACCCAAGTGCCCATCATTTCATGAGTGGATTAACAAAATATCTTTTTTTATAATGAGGTATGCAAATATATAATATACATTTTCTATTTCCAAATTAAAAAAAAGAATCATTTTTGCAGAAAGTTCAAAATGGCCAAAAAGAAACATTTGCAACAGCTTTTTTGTTTTGTTTTGGTTTATTTCTCAATTTAAAATATCCCCTGGACATTGTTCCATGTAAATACATATTCATCAATCTCATTTTTTAACATCTTCTAGGAAGTCATTTAAACATTTTTACTAATTAAGTGTTGTGAAATTCTTTGTAAAATAAAGGAGACTGCCTTTAAAATAAAATAATAGTAGATAGCAACTTAGCATTGTGAGGATTTAATTAAATAATTCATGAAAATGCTTAGCAAAAACCTGGCACACAATGAATGATTAATAAATAAATATTAACCACTATGATTTTGATGATAATGATGATTAAAGTTGACCATCTCTCTGGACTCAGTATCAGTAAGTTTTTATTGTTAGAGAAGTAGTTTCTTACATATACATAATTACCCAATATATATAATATTCTCCATTTTATTCTTTCACTTTAAGGACCCCATTTGGGCTCTGTGATATGATAGATGTGGGTACTGTGTCCTGGAAGGACTGTCAGACTCAGGTTGGTTCTCTCCAGGATCTGCCCAGCCCAAGACTACCCAAGGTCAGGGTGAAAATTAAACAAAAAGCACAGTCCATCCATCTGTCAGCTGGCGAGGCAGCAAAGAAGGTATTTAGCTTCTAGGGCATTCAAGAATCTAAATGAGCCCTACCAAAAAGAAACACTCCTGCTGGGTGGACTCACCTCCTCTGAGCCTTTGAAACCAGTGGGGAATTAAAGGGGTATAATGACTCCTGAACAACCACTAGGTAACCAGTGGTGCAGCCTACCCTGGGGAAATGAATCACAGGGTGTGGTGTGGGTAACAAGTCCCTGGGAGGAGTGAAGAGGGGTATCTGGGGTCTTAAGAAGGGGAAGAAATGCTGACTGTCGGCTCTGGGGCAGCGGAGGGGCTGCAACAGGAGTCTTCACCCAGAAGGGGCAAATGGTAGGTCTATATTGATAGACAGTGGCCATCTGGCCTCGTACATCTGACCATTTTGCCATTTTCAAAACATCTTAAGTATAATTATACCAAAGCCTGAAAAAATACTGGGTAAGGAAAAAACTGAAATAAATTATTTTTTATGCAAACACACAATTCTGCCTTCAAAAATGTTAGGAGCCCAGGTAAATGGTGTTAAAAAGAATCCAAGAGCACCTCATTTTCTAAACTAGAGTGTTCAGTAATTTACGTGCATAAAAGGTGGTAGTGACAGTGGACAAATCACTACCTGGTCCTCTGCCTGAACATGTCTGGTTTCTTATGAAGCTGGAAACTTGAATGGTCATAAATGGGCCAGAAATAACACTGACCTCCAGACCATCATGCACTTTTTTCCCGCTCTGTACAAGGGCATCTGGGGACCTGAAACCAATCCTTCATAGCTCTTAAAAAGCTTTGTGCCTTGAAGAAAGGATGTCTTTTTATGATGTGTCTACCAGAAGGGGGCACCTTTTTATAATTCACACAGAAGCCTTGCTAGCGGCGGTCCTGCTGGGACTGGCTAACAGAGTAGGTGTGGATCTCAGCTGAAGTGTCTTCCAGCAGCACCATTCCTGTTAACATAACGTGCCATTTTCAATCCTACAGACTCATAGGATTGTAAGGACTCACGGAATTTCAAACCAGTTAAACATCTTAGGAATTACCAATTCCAACCCATTTTATGGGCGTGAGAACTGAAGCATAGAGAAGTAAAGAGTTTTGTCCAAGTTTAGATAGCTAATAATAATTTTTATTAAATGATACTTAATGAATTTATTTATAGACCCCCTTTTTAAAAAAACTAATGCATCACTAAAATTCTATGTATTTATTAGTTGAGGCTTAAGCTACAATCTCAAGCAGGCATATGAAAATAAAGATAATTTGGCTTGCTCTTTAGATCATGAATATATAGTCCTCGGTGTGGAGTTTCCCATTCCACCACTTTGCTACTGTTCTATGTTTTTAACTAAAACGTTGCAGTCACTTCCTGTGAGAAGTCTTTCTTTTCCCCTCCAGTATGGGTTGGGTATCCCTCTCAGACTGGGTTGTCTGAGCATTACCTTGGGCTTTCTCTCTGATAACTTTTGTGACATTATCTTGTAATTGTCTATATAACATTTGTTCCCTAGTAATTTGTAAGCTCTATGAAGATGAAGACTTACTAGGTATTTTTGGTTTACCATTGTATTCCCAGCACTTAAAATAGTGTTTAAAACTATAAAAGGGGCTAAATAAACATTTACAGAAAGAAGAAAGAAGGAAGGAAGCAGAGATGGAGGGAGGGATTCACATAGAAATTGATATGAAAAATGGAATAGAAAACACGTGTTAAGGAATAAGAGTTACAAGTAGAAATAAATGTAAAGAATTAAATAGTTACCTAATTTACACAGTTTTAAGATTTCTCAGTAAGTAGTTGACAGAGCATAACACAAGTCAGCAGAGCTTCCAGTCTTTATTTGTCTACTTACAGGTGGTGTTATTGGAGGCATGTGGCAGAAACACTCTAAGGCGGCCCTCTGTGATTCTGCCTCCTGGTGTTCACACCTTTGTGTAATTCCCTCTTATTGAATGTGGCCAGGACCTGTGACTTGCCTCCAACCAAGAGAATACGTCAAAGGTCATGAGACGTTGCTCTTGTGATTGTGTTACGTTTGTATAAGATTCTGTCTTGCTAGCAGACTGCTCTGGAGACTCTCCTTGCTGGCTTGTTGAAGTTAGCAGCCATCTTGGGGATGCACATGTGGCAAGGAACTTAAGGTGGCCTCTAGGAGATGAGGGCAACCTCCAGCCAACACACAGCAAGAAGCCAGGGCCCTGACTTTTACAACCTGCAAGGGAATGAATTCTGCCAATAACCCAAAGGAACTTGGAAACAGATTATTCCCTAGTTAAGCCTCCAGATGAGAATGCAATCCAGCTGACGTGAGGCTTGCAGACCCTAAGCAAAGGACCCAACTAAGCCATGCTCAGTCTCTTAACTCACAGAAACTGTGAGATAATAAATTTGTGTTGTTTTAAGATACTAAGTTTGTGGTAATTCGTTAGACAGCAATAATAACTAATATATAAAGTGTTTGGTTATAAAGGAGCTATAAAAATAAATAGTATCTCCATAGAAAGAAAGAAAACAGGAATAAAGGAAAGAAAGAGAGAGAGAGACAGAGAGAGAGAAGGAGGGAGGGAGGAAGAGGAGGTGGAAGAAATATGGCCTCAGTTAAAACTTCTGGATTTTTTTTTAGGTTTGATTTGGTGATTTTAAAATCAGCACAGAAAACATCCAAAGAAATGATCTCATAAGATTTTAAGAAAATGATGAACATCAGATATTTATCAGACCTGCAAGGGAATATAAGAAATCTAACAACCCATCACCACTAAAGTTTAGGCAAAGTTGTATGAGTGAATTCCATGAATACACAGGACTGGAAAAGATCTTAAGACAAATAGAGTACATTTATCTTCAGGTAAGGCTTTTCCTAAGTTCTTCCAAACTACGGTGATGATGATGATGATGATATGAATATTATGAGCTTTCATTTATTGAGTTCCTCATATCCATCAGAAAGAATAAGAAGCAACTTATGTTTATGGAGCACCTACAGTTGTCCATGCATTGCACTGCAAACTTTATATAAGTAATCTTATAGCAGATAACAATGAGCCTCTCACAATAAGCCACAATTATTACTTTACACATATACACACACATATAGCCAGGGACATACAGAGAGAAAGTACCTTGTTACAAGTCACCAGCAATTAAGTTGTAAAACTGTGATTCAAACCCATATTTATCAGTTCTTACCATCTGAAAATTCCCCAAGTAATCTAATTCCAATCTTTTATTTTTTTTTTTGAGACAGAATCTCGCTCTGTTGACCTGGGTAGAGTGCAGTGGCCGTCATCCTAGCTCACTGCAACCTCCAACTCCTGGGCTCAAGCTATCCTCCTGCCTCGGCCTCCTAAGTAGCTGGGACTACAGGCACGTGCCATGATACCCAGCTAATTTTTCTATTTTTAGTAGAGATGGGTCTCGCTCTTGCTCAGGCTGGTCTTCAACTCCTGAGCTCAAGCAATCCTCCTAGGATTACAGGCGTGAGACACCACACCCAGCCTAATTTCTGACTTTTATGCCATATTTTAAGACAAAAAAATTCTATAGGTAACCATCCTAATTCATTCCAATCATTATATACTCAAAAAATAGTGAATATGCTATGAACATATTTAACAAATTTAAATACTGGGAAAAGCTGTGAAAAGGTAGTGAATAGAAGAGAACTTCAAATGGCTAATAACGTATGGTAGAATGGTCATCCTCCCTAATAACCAGAGAAACACAAATTAAAATGAGATATCCCTTTATACTCATCAGGTTAGTAAAAATTAGAATTTTCAATAATACTAAGTGTTGTTAAGACAGTGAGACTTGGGAGCCTTAGTGGGAAGCTACAACTGATGAGGTGAGTCTGCAGTATTTGGAGAAATTCAGCATATGTACCCTAGACCCAGCACTGGGATCTCCTACCTGTTTTGTAGGAGCTGATGTCAAACGAGATCTATTATTAGGGAATGGATAAGTAAAATGTGCTGGATATGTACTATAGAATAACATGCAGCAGTTAGAAGCAACAAATTAGTACATACGGCATCATCTTAAAAATAAAGCGTTTAGTGAATAAAAAGTACGGCAGGGAATGAAATCTAAGGCACAATACCACTTATGTAAATTAAAACATGTATGCACATAATGAGTTTATGTATTTTTCAAGGATATTTACACATTCAATGATATATATCAAGTTCATTAGAACGGCTGCCTGTGGGGGAAGAGGAAATGGAAGTGAGGTCAGGAAGGAACTGGAAAAAACTATGAAAGAAAAGAAGAGAGGGGCCTAGACCAGACTGGTAACGATTGAGCAGTATGAACCAGAAAGCGTGACTAACTCATCTGTTGGCACTTGAAGTCTCCCAAAAGACAACTAACAATGCTGTGGAATGAAGCTCTATTGTTATTGGCCGAAGAGCTTATTCTGATCTGAAATATTTGAATTAAAAAAAGATAATATACGTACCCAACTTTTTATTGGGAAAAGGAGCTACATCGGGAAAATGCACTCTAAAATGCTGAGGGGAACAGAGGAAAATTTTTTCTACAAGTAAAATAATTAATTTCTTAGGTTTGTACTTGAAGAAAACACAATGGCAAATGTTCTAAATGTTTTTAGAACTTGTGCAATAGTCTTGTCTTAATGGAAGAGAATATGTTTGACAAAATCATTGCATTTGAGCAGAACAATCTTGTGGTAGATCCTTACTCTATGTATAAACAGTCAAAAAGAGTCTTTCAGCCTGGGTTCCAAGACGAATCCCTCTTTTACACTTGCTAGGGCTGTGGGGCCTGCACACTCAGGTCCATGTGGACACCTAGCTCAACAAGGCAGAACACACCAATGGAATTGTTCTCTTATCCTAGTCAATTTAATTGCACAAAGAAGAAATTACTAGGAAGAGCTGATGTATTCCTTCTCCAAATAATCACACACCTTTAACATTTTTAGACGTGGGATCTGGAATATATTTTCAGTTCAGTGTTTTAGATCTCACTTAGGAAGTTAGAAAGTATACATGAATAAATGAATAAATAAATAAACAAAGGAAAGCAAGCCAAACAAAACAGAAAATTTAGGATACAGGTCCTTACCCTAAATATAATTATCACTCTTGGCTATAAATTTGAGGAAGTATGTCCAACAATAAATGTTATGATTTGGCTGAAAATGACTTGGGGCTATTTTGATAAGTATCAGATAGATGGAGGAAAAAGTAAAAAACAAGGTGAATAAGAAATAACCTCATTTATCTACACTTTTTGAGAATGATGAGGTATTTTGTATACGTGATTCATTACTTAACCTGATGACTACTTCTTTTCAGTTCACCACCCCCTTTAAAAAAAACTAAATGCTTTCAGTAGAATTTTCTAGTTTATATAGTGATTAGAGATTATTAATAACTATACATGTTTAGGTATAAAATCTCCAGGTATCCATCAACTATTTTAATGTGCCATAACACAATAATGTCTACAAGGACCATTAAAGTATGAGGGCTTGGCATTATGCAAATAGCCCTGAACTTCCTCATGTTTACAAACCCAATCTGCCTTTTATTGGTATTTTTCCTCTGTCTTCTCTTACTACCTGCTACCATAATTGTTCTTTTAGCTGTTACACCCTCACTTGGCCATCCTCATGCCTACCACAGTCATATCCTTAGCTGTGGAAAAAAAAAATCCATGGGTTTTGTGACAACCACGTACAGAAGTTACTTTCTCCTCACTTCAGGATATGTGTATCTACCGCAAGGGAAAATCCTAAAAACTTCATGGTACCCAGAGTAAGGAATCCTTTCTGTTCAAAATTATTTTAAATAAAATGTAAAGGTTTTTCTTAGGATTTTTGTGTCTACTAATAGTTATATGTGTTCCACTTGGGGTTCGTAGTTCATTTCATTTTACAAGGCGATCAACCAAAAGCACCAGATAGAATTTTAGTAGTACCTATTTTATTTTGCACGTTCTGAATTTTACTAGTGAGTTAAAAATAAGGGGTTTTTTTTGTTTTTCCTTTTCTCTCTTGTGCTCACTGCAAAATTTTCAGAAACTAACAAAATCTGAATCTTATTTGGTTCTGGTTATAGCAACAACAAAGTTTGTCATTGGAAGGTACAAACATTACGTCATCTGAAGAGATATGAATAAAACTTCCCAGCCTTTTTTCTCATTAGAATGCTACTTTCCAGATACATAGAGTAAACCTTGTGAATGGAGCTATGTCTACATGCTTAGCAGGGGAATTGTAGCAAAATTACAGTAACCACCTTTTTGTTGGAAGTCCTCTGAAGTTGGGCTGTTAGCGCGAACAACAGTACCTAAAATGCGACCTGCAAACAGAGCCTTTCATACACCAAATACAATGCCCTATTCATCGTAGGCCCTCTATAAATAGCAGAACACCATTTCCTTTCTCTTTATCCTTAAAATAGCCTTAACTGGTAAACATTGGTATCTCATTTTTAAGAATAAAAAAATAATAATAACCACTTGGCCCCACCTGGTCATTATAAAAGGAGATATATTTGACTACCCAAGCTGGTTACACAAGCTCAGTGGCAAAACCATTTCTGAATTGGTCTGCATTCTCTCAACTTAAGAGTTTCCCTTAAGCACTATCCATCATCTCTCTTTGCAGAAGTGCAATTGTTGAAGAAGGATTGGGTGGTCTGGCTGTGCACCATGGGACACACTGCCAATTTCATCAAATGACTATAAAACAGCTCAAATGCCCACAGGAATAATTTTCAATGTGTAAGCACAGTCACAGAGTACACAAGGATAGCAACACAGGTCTAAAAAGCATGAATTGCAATATGCTGGGCTCCTACAATCACAGACTAATCCAATAATGTCTTAAACCAGTATTAACAGAAGATCTTTTTTCAAGGGTTCACAGGTTATTTTCCTGAAAGGAATGAAAAATGCTAGAAAATTGTCTTCTAATTTGTAACTACATTTCTTTAGTATTATTAAATAATAATGTACAGCCAACCCTAATGTCATACTGAGAAAATGTTTCTTTGTAAATCTAACGTCTTTAGTATACTCTCAAGCCACAAATATGATTGCATCACAAATTTGTATGTAATGGATAACCCCTCCTGAAAGAACTCCACTCCTTAAAAAGTGACAAAGCATTAGGCATATTTCTGAGTAGTAACATTCAGATAAAGATCACCAACAAGTTATAGGTGACAATTTTCAATGAAGAAAACCACTGAAAATAATTGAGTAAGTTTGCCATTAGTGGCAGAAATAAAATAGTCCACACTTGATGTATTCTGTAATACTATAAAAGCTTTTCAACAATGGCAAATTCAAAAAGAAATATATGCATACATGAAATTTTTCTCCTGAATACATATACATTGGAAGAAATATAATGGCAACTAAAATTTTAATGAAATTTTTAAATTGATCTAAGAATGTCCAGTGGAAAGGTACTTTTAAAGCATAATACAACAATAAAACAACAATAATTAAAACATCTACAATTCATGAAATTCAAGACGAATATCACCCTTATACTTTCCACCTTAAAGGTCAGCAATTAATCGATGTTACAATAATTATTTTGTAATTTATCCCAATTTAATAATACTGAAAGATTAACTTATCTGCAACTTTCCTTTAATATTCTAGGACTAAAAGTTCTTCCCAGGTTTTTAAAAATAATTGATATTTTCTTCCCCTTGATGTATAGAAGGAGTTGTTTTTTTAAAAAAAAAAAAACCTATGAAATGTGAATGGGCATCCTGTTATACATTATCTTGGTTTAAACCAGTAAGGGGTGGAGGGAAAAATACTCACAAAAAGATAACCGTCATCCAGACTCTTCCATTGGTTCATTTTATATTTTCTTTCTCTTTTCCTCCTTAATGAATAAGAAGAAAATAAATCTTTGGCATTCCCAGTGAGTGACTCTGAAGTGTGAACTCCGGCAGATTATCTGCATAACTGTCTGACAACATAGTACTAAAGGCAGTAAATAAGGTTGTTCAAAAGACCAGCCGAAAAGCCTGAGGTTCTGTCAGTGGCCATGATTGAATCTCATGATTTGGACACTGCAGCTGAAACCTGGAAGACTTATGCACTGAGCAACAATGAAGATACTGTATAATCAAACAGAATTGCAGAAGGAAAAAAACAAAGTGCTTTCCGTCCATAAAAGAAATGATCATCACGAGGAAAGAGAAGTGACTGTTGGATTTAAAAGGCAATCAGAGAAAAATATGTATATAAAATGTCACCACCTTACCCCCAAAAGATGTTAAAATCATGAAGAAAAATCTCCAAAGGATATTTAATAAGCTCACAGATGAAAAAGCATTTACACAAACCATTTTCAGCTGTACACTTTGCTAAATAATCTGCAAAATTAGAAAAATAAAGTGATTCATTGTTGAGGTACATTATCTAAAGAGTACACAGTGTCCAGAAATTCTTTTGCTTCTTTTATCAGAATCAATGTGAGGTTTGCATTAGTAAGAATGGTGTAGTTTAAAAAAAAAAGAAAGAAAGAAAAAGAAGTATAAAGTTAGAGGGGTAGTATCAAGCCAAGAAACAAAAGGTAGTGTCAACAATGTTCATTTCCCAATGTGGAGAGGGCTTATTAAAATATACCAAATTTTTTTCTTCAGCTAGTATATATAAGTTAAAAATCTCCAGTGCTTCTGAAAAAGGTCATTTCTACAAATGATACATTCTAAATACCATTCAATCGTTGTTATTGAAATTTGGCTCATGAAAATCTGTAGTTATACTTTTCATGTAGCAAAAATGCCATTATGCGTGTCAATTAATCGTGTAATAATACCTTGCCCACTCTTTTGTTTCATGTGCACTTGTGTCAACAATTTCAGCTTTTAACAGTGGTTCTATTTCTTTTTCATCTCAACACACTTGTATTGGGCTTGCTCACGATGGAAACTTGAAAAAACGGAATGAGACTTTTTGATATAAGCCAATCTCACTGGAGTTAAGTGATATCTCATTGTGGTTTTGATTTGCATTTCCCTGATGATTAGAGAAGTTGAGCAATCTAATATGTTTGCTGGCCTTTATTCTGTCTTCTTTTGGAAAGTTTCTGTTCATGTCCTTTGCCCCCTTTTTAATGGGGTTGTTTGATTTTTTCTTGTTGATTTTGAGGGGATGGGAAAACTCACTTAATAGGTACGGGGCACACTGGGGGATGTTCACGATTGTAGCTCTGACTTGGGCAGTGCATAGGCAATATATGTAACCAAAGTGTTTGTACCCCCATAATATTCTGAAATTTAAAAATTATAGAAAAACGGAATGGGGTAGATACAGAAATCAGCTAAGGACTGTGTGGAGGATGAAACAATAGCCACAGGGGCCTGGAGAGTCCAGAGGTTGTGAAGATAAGCCGCTGTTCCAGAGAGAACCCCCTCTCCCCAAACGTCAACTCAAACCTTCTGCAAAACTTGCCACTCTCCCCTCCTCGGTGTGGACATTCTTTTCGGCCTCCACCCACCTGCACCCAGGTGCCCAAAATAAATGGTGTTTTGCAATATCTCAGGCTTGAGTCTTCCTCTCCACTGCGACCTAACAAGCTGTTGTAAACTTTATTCTCTTATCAGTACCAGTGATTCATGACAGCAACCATGAAACCTTTTGTAGGAGGCAATGTTAAGTGTTAGAATCACTCTCTAGTGGGAAGCTGAGAAGAGATTGCATAGTTAAGCATATTCCTCATGAGATTCTGATGTGACCCCAGTGGTGGTAAAGCCCTTCTCCTTTTGAGAATCACTAATCTATCCAGGGGTTATAAACTCCCTTCCTTTTTTTAAATGCAGCTCTGGATCCCTCCCCATTGGAGAATTAACAATCTTTGAATGGAAAGAAAGCATTTTTTTTTTCTTTTCTTCATGCCTTCAGGCTGACATGTTTCTAGAACACGGTGTGTATGTGCTAGATGCACCAAGGGCATTTATGAACCCACATTTGGTAGAGCTTGCACTTTGATTTTTTTTTTTCTCGTAGCATTAAAAGATTTATGCCTATCTACCAGCTTGGTTGTGCTCACCACGTAAGAAGGTTGTCAGGGGTTAAGGGTCTAGACAGGCCATGGGATAGAATGAAGTTTCACTTTGGCTTATTTGCTTAGCAATTCTAACCAAAGCTAATGAGCCATGGATCAAAGTGATATGTAATATTAATGGCAGCCTCAAGTCTCAGTAAATTATCTGGGCTTTTTGCTCAGATATTTGGCTGTCAGGAAGATGGAAGGAAGAGGTCAGGCCTAGGCTTGGCTGTGACTACATTCACTAGCACCTGAAAACAGTTAGATTCAGTAGCCACACAAGTCTTTAAGTGCTTCCTATCTATACCAATGAGTGAATGTAACTTTGACAGAAGATTCTCATTATAGGTAGGCATTGTCATCCCACAGTGGATATTATGGTAGCTGCCATTGCTCTATTCAGGATCAAGGCACTCATTCCCCTAGATGCTAGGAGTGATGGCTGCTGATGGCTCACAGCTAAACCCCTCTCCAGGACTGTCCTTGGCCTAAGATCATATGCCCTCCTGGGGGGAAGCTAGAGGCAGGGCCAGGACTAGGGTCAGACAAAGGAGGAATTGGCCTTGGGTGCTAAAATATTCGGTAATCAAGGTAAATAATATTTAATGTAATATTTTAAAAATCAAAAATGCAAAGAATCTGTGAGGATAAAAATATTGCAATTTTAAATAAAGATATCATTAGTAGGTCCGATTTTTCTTTTTACGTGAGGCTCTGTTTCCCCACAGCATTCTTAATATTTTAATGCATTATTTTTAAAAGATTAATTAATGCAAAAATCTACATGGAAAATAATATTAAAATGTTTAAATAAAGGCTGATTTTTGCGTTTAATTTATATTTTAAAAAATAATGTATTAAAATATTATTATCTTGGTTACTGAGTTTTTCCGGTACCCCCTAAATTTTGTCCTTAAGGCATGTACCTCACTCATCTTACCAGCTGTGGCAGGTTGACTCAGAGGGTACCAATGCCTGGCTCGTTTGCCTTAAAGGGAGACAATGCTGAAAGGCCATTCCATCAACAGAGTCCCTGTGGGATCAGCTGAAGCCTTTCTTATGACTTCATCACAGTTCAATTCCTTATCAGTGTTATTCTCAAGAAGTAAGCCTGAGGACAAGTCTCTATCTCTGAGTCTGTTTCCCCTAAAACAGCACCATGTAAATTAACACCTTGTAAATTAACAGCCCCAGGTGAAAACTGGGGCTCATGTAAGTTGAGGAATTTGTCCAAATTTGCAGAGTAACTGAGTGTTGAAAACCCAGGTTAGTCTGACTTAAAACCAGTGTTCCTCATCATAATGCCCTATAGGCTGGGGACAGAATTTGGGGATACGGTACAATAAGTCAAAGGTGAAACTCTACCTACAATCCCCATGCACTCTCCTAATTGAAATTTTTAACTGTGAGCTACAAATCAGGCTCTCTGAGTTCTGGGAAGTAGGCGTCTGATTATGTCAGACCCCGCAGCCGGCGGAATAACCCCCCTACCAAAGGTGTCCTCGTCCTAATCCCTAGAACCTGCGAATGTGTTAACTTACATGGCAAAAGGGACTTTGCAGATGTGATTAAGTTAGGGATCTTGAGTATATCCTGTATTATCCAGGTGGGGCCTAAATAGAATCACAAGGGTCCTTATCAGGGAAAGAGGGAGGCAGGAAAGTTACAAAAGGAGATGTGATGACAGAAGTCAAAGCGATGCTACCATGGGCCTAAGAATGCAATGGCCTTTAGAAACTGGAAAGGTAGAGTAACAGATTCTTCCCTAGAGCATGCAGAAGGAATGCAACTCTGTTACCACCTTGATTTTAGTTCTCTAAGACCCATCTGGGACTTCTGACCTCTCAGAAGTGCAAGAAAATAAGTTTCTGTTATTTGAAGCCATTCAGTTTGTGGTAATTTGTTACAGCTGCAATGGGACACTAATAGAGACCCTTAAAGCAGTGTTTTTGCCCTGGCATCATGGCATCACCCACATTGCTCTGAGTTGTAATGGATCCCTAATAGAAATCAGACAGAACCATCAGAGGAATTTAATGAAGCTTTCTCAGTTGTATTATATTTTAAAAATTTTTCAGAAGTACTTGTGTATGTGGAAGGATTGATGATCTGTACTAACTGCAGATGGTCATGTTCTGATGACAGATGGAAGGCTAGGACAGGCGGGGCCATCTACATGAATGCAGGAGAGAAATGATTGACATAGGAAGCCAGCACAATCCAGGGACTCTTCATACAAGCACAATCTTTACTTTTCTGATTCTTCAGTCACGTTTTTTGAATTGTGGCAGAAGATGAACATTCCTATTATTTTAATACGGAACCAGCTGTTCTATATTTTTCTCTTTCTTTGCTGTACTCAAAGAGTTTGTAGTTTAAGTTCCTCTTGCATGTAAGCAAAAAATAGATATTTAAAACATTTTTTTGTTGGTTAGACACTGGGTCTGATAGACCATCAAAGTTTATTATAAAAAGGCAAATATTGAAGATGTCTTTTTCCACATTAATTATAAAGAAGAGGACAAAATGCCTTGGCTAGAAGCAAGGACAAGGGGATTTGGAACATCAACAAAATATCATGAACAGAAACAGGAGAGAGTAAGGTTTCACTCTAGGCAAGGAAGGGGTTCTCCCATCAGGAAGAACTAGAAAAAGGGAGAGAAAAGTACCATGTGTACATAAGTAGGGGGGTGAGAGAAAGGGGGCAAGGGTAGGTAGTTCTCGCTAAGTGGATGGGACCTTGAGCAACCTTGTAATGATATCCTTGCCCCAAGTGTGTGTCAACAAGATATGGTTCTAAGGCCAGTGACCCCATACGAGCAAAGTTATCACTGGGGGAAGCCACAGCTTTTATCCAGATGGGCATCTCTTGTCCCTGGGGGCTCAGTTAGCTGCACCTGCCTTCTGTGTCTCCTGAGGATTTCACTCCATCAGTTAGCATCTTGTTTGCTGACCTCCCTGAAGGAGTGAGACCTATCCATTTCCTTAAATTTTTTTGTTTCTGTCTGACTTACTCTCACCTCACAATGCCCCAGGACATATGTGAGCTCAAGAAAATGAGAGTAGAGTCCTAGACATTGAATAGGACGGGATAACAAGGAACTTTGGGGATAAATGGGGCCAGCCTGATTTGATGTCCTCCCAGCATCTCCCCATCTTTTACGGGAGCTGGGACAATGATTAATGGCTCCCTTTACATGATAATAAAATAATGTGTAAATATAAGGACCATCTAGCACAGAAGAAGGAATATAAATGTCAAATTTCTTTTTACATATCAACATAATCTTTGAAAATAGATTACTAATCAATATGGATGAGCATGGATCTTTATGGCTGCTTCCTCCTTGATTTGGAAAAGTGTAAGACCCGGTAGCAATCAAGTCATTATTTCTCTCAGCAGTACAGGCCCTACTTAACTCCTAGTTAATACTGGAGTGGTACAGCCCTTGGTACTGTCCTGGAGAAAGAAAACAGACGGAAGAATTATGATTTTGAACAAATAATTTACCATGTTGCAAATTGTTTTATTGGTGAAAGTTGAGTAATTTTCTCCACTATTAACTAAAATTTGTGGAATTTTAAAAATGTAGTTGGTCAGCTATGCTAGCGCCTGAGTGCCTTTTAAAAATATATATGGGACTACGCACTATGGAGGGATGGGTGCAAAAGGGTCACATGGCATGCTTGTAGTGGAGCCTTTGGAGCTGTCTGCCCAGCAACCTTCTGATCCATAGAGGCAGGCCTGGGTAACCTTTTTCACCTGGTGGCCTCCCTTCTGGCCAGTGTTGGGATTGGGGGCTAAGGGACTGCACATCAGCTGCGTGTGGCTAAACTTGCAGCGTGGGAGCAGTGAAGCATCTGTGAGAACAGTACAAAATCAGGTCTGTCTGGTATGAGGGCTCTCCTATTGCCTGGCATAGAATAGGTCTTCAGTGAATATTTCTCAAATGACTTCAATTTGTAAGTGGATGAATGAGTGAGTTTGCACCAACATGCAGAAAATACCAGAGGAAAGGCATAGAGTCCTGCTTACATTCCAGTTTCTGGTTCCAGTTCCTTCCTGCTTCTCAGCTCCACTGCTGACTAAGTAGGTTCCATGAGATCCTTGAAAGCTTACATATAACTCAGGCCAGCCTGAGTTGGTTTCTGCTACTTGCAAATTGTAGAGCAATCACTAATAATGATGGTCTCTAGTTTGGGAGATCGTGGAGTCTACTTTGAGACAATCATGAAAAAAATTTATGTATCTGTGTAGCTGATTCTCTCTCTTCACATGTGTGCATATTTATATATGAGTGTGTTTAAGGGTGGGTGTATGTATATATTTATATAATATTGTTTATGTGTATATATATATAATACATATATACGAATGAATTAGGCAAATTAATTGTGTCCCTGAGCTCCATTCCTTACCTCTAAAATGAAAGGGTTAGATCTAAAATTTTGAAAGGTATAAGCTTTCTAGGAATTATGGTAATGCTTTGTTGTAAATCACCAGAAGGCATACTATTGCCAGAAAAGAGTGCTCAGAATAGGCACTTTGGGAATTCATATATGTTCCATGTTGTGCCATTGCTGGAAACAATTTAGCAGCTCCTTTGGAAAGTGCATTCAGAAGTGTTCACACATTATTTTAACTCCTTCCACGGAGGCAGATGTCCAGTCTGATGAATCTGACAATTAAGGGTACTGTTAATGCCAGTTTGGGTAGAAAAGCAAAATTTAGCTGTAAAATGTCAGTGAGATTTTTCCCTGTGAAATGGTCCTGGAGGCAGACCCACAAGGAGTATCATGGCACTATGCATAGAACATTGGTGAGGATGACATACCAAACTGAAGTATCAGAAAGGTAGATAACTTGCAGTCATGGTCCACAAACTTGGCTGCCCCATTTTTGGATGGGGCCTCAATATCTCTCCCACATCTAGCACCATGTGGGGCATGTGCCAGGTATTCAATAAGCACTGGGTGATTGATTAAACCAAATTTATAATAATAGCTATCAGTGTTTGAATCAGGTGCTTTTCTTACTTCACACTGTCAATAATCCTCTTTCTAGTCCCTTTTTAAAAATTAGGAAACTGAGACTTAGACAGCTTATGGAACTTGCCCAAATCACACTAAGTGGTCAAGGATGCAAACCCAGGTTGTTTGACTCCAAAGCCCACCATGTTATACTGCCTCTCTCTTCTTGGCCATAATCAGAGGCAAGTAAGAATAGCATAAAGCATTTCCCCTTATACCTGGTTTTTAACATATAAACATCCTCCATAAATAAGATCTATCTGAACCATAATGCTCTCCCGAATAGCATCATCTGCCTAGAAAATAAGGTTAGAGGATCATAAATGTTTCAAAAAAATGTACATAAGTATTTTCACAATGTGGAAATACATGAATTTCTAGCTGTTACTTTCACTTTGTATTTTCAGAGATGTCTGAAAGGGCAGTGCATCTTCTATAGCACTCTTCTCTAGATCTCTCAGCTGTTCATGTGGGTTTTACTGGCATGTATCATTGTTCTCCCTTCTCCTACATGCCTAAGGTAGGGCACTTCTGCCACCCACTGAAGTTCAGTTCTAAGGTAACAGCTTTAAGGGAATGACAGAGGGGTTAGTTATTTTTCCAAATTAGCGTTGAGAAAAAGGAAGCAAGGGGGTTCTTCCCAGATGCCTGATTTCTAGTCAGCATGCTGCTGAGTTCCTGGTTGAACACATTTCAGCCATCCTGTGTGTAAGGAGAAAAACACCACTCCTGGCTCACGTCGCTATGGTAACTGATACTCAGCAGGCAGTTGCAGTTTCATTTAACATAACTGGCTTTTAGAACTTGAGGGGAAAGTATGCTTTCATATAAGAGAAAAGGGAAGGTGAGTGGTTTAATTAATGTGTCTCAATTTAACATAAGGATACAGGTCACTTCCACTGTTTGACCGTGTAGTGTCTAGCTCCACTTTATATCTGTATCAGATCTAAGGCATCAAAGGACAGAATATTTCTCTCATCACATGTGAAGTGCAAAAAATGGGCAGAAGAGAAAAAACAGGTTGTGTTGGACCCTTTGCAAGAGGTTTTTCACTTTATAAAACCATCTCGGCTTGAGAGTGTACAGAAGAATTGCTTTCTCTTCTCGCATCCACAAAGGAGGCCTGAGAGATGGGTTGCTAGGCAACCTCACACCGAAGACTGGGGTGCTTTGAAATTAACATAGCTGACCTCCCCATCGTCTCTGCAGCTCTGCTATTCAAAACAATTTTATGAGGCCATAGGACTCAAGAAAATAGATATAAAATGTAAATACAAAAATAAAGAATAGGGGAAATAAATCCAACTTTTTCAAGCAAAGACCAGGGATTCACTCAATGAAAAAAAGGCAGCAGTTGGAAAGGGCAGGTTGAGGGAAAAAATAGTGTTGGTTGCTACAAACCAGAAACTTGTATTTTGAATAATATAGGGAGAAAATTTTCCTCACTATTCTTTTAGAGATGTTTACAACTGCCATGTAAACTATCACAGCCAAGGGTCTGAAAATACTTAAGGTCAAAAAAAAAATCAGTTTATAATAATGTAGATCTACTACATATTTTTTAACAAAAAGCTCAACTCTTGTTCCTCACCATATGATGGTTTAAGTTTCAGAGTCTCCTAGTCCTCTTTCTGTCAATACATCATTAATATGGTTGGCGTGGGAAGGGATGGCATTTATTCTGCAAGAAGATGAATATTTGGAAGGGAAACTGCAAAGCTAGGCTATGAAGGAGAGTGCATACTCTTATCATCAATAAATTATTTAGTTTGATTTTTTAAATACCTCATGCCCCTGGGAAATGGTTATGGTAACATTTTAAAATAGATTATTAAATTTATCAACATTAAATTAAAAATCAACCAAAGTTGGTAACCTTGTGGGAGGTGGGAGACTATAAAAAAATCCTGAACTCTTTTTTGTAGGTTTGGCTTTTGTTATGGGTGTTTGGGTAAAACAATTCTGAAATCATTTTAGGTGGATTATAAGGTTGAAGACATGAACAAATAGGTTGAGGTTGTTAGGATCCAGGGTTTCACCGTGGAAGGAGGGTCATACAAATAAAAACTGGAGAACGGCAAGAAGGAGTTCTATGGGGATGAATTGGAACGGAGAAATTGGTGTTATTTTGTGATTTCTAAAATATGTCAGTATGTGGGTGTGCACACATATGTGCAAACGTGTGTGTATGAACACATGTAATTTATGTATGCATGTATATATACATATCTGCTGAAAGGGCCTAGTAGCAATTATACCCTAGTAGCACTAAGCAGACTTAGCACTCAAATTTTTTGTTTTTTTTAGAGAGAGGAGTCTCACTATGTTGCCCAGGCTGGAGTACAGTAGTTATTCATAGGGACCATCATAGTGGACTACAGCCTGGAGATCCTGGGCTTAAGTGATCACCTTGCCTCAGTCTCCCAAGGAACTGGGACCACTTGCCAAGCCTGTGCCCTACAGCATTCAGACCTTGATCTCTAACGCCATTCCCCAGTAGAGGAAATCAGGGCTCCTTGGAGAAATGGCTGATTCCAGTGATTCCAAGGCTGAGGCAGGGTACTTAGAAGTTGAGCCTGGGACATCTTGTTATGCTAGAAAGTAAGGAAGTGCACCAAAAAAAAAGATGGGGACATGTCACAAGGACACAGGAACCAGCCTGAAGGAGCCAAATCTGAAACTATTTGAGCACCAAAATAATTAACAGTATTAATGAATTATGAAATATTAAAAAATAGGTATTCCCAAGAGTATATGATATTAAATAATGGATAAATTTAAAAAGTAAAAATGACAGCAATAAATAAGCAAGGGAGGGCCTCTTGTTTACAGTGAAACGCTGTGATGACTGCTGGGTACATGTGGAGAAAGTGCTGACATCAGAATACTGTCCTTTATAACCATCACAGGGAAGACAGGATCAGGCGAGAATCATGATGAACCTAGGGGACATTTTTTGAAGAGGAGCTGGATATATGATCCACAAGTGTCCCCTCACAGATCGGTTACTAGTTGCAAGGGAAAAATAAGTACGTAGTGGGGAAATTTGACTGAGTAATCAAAATTAATTCAGCAATGAGGGCAGATGGACATGTGTGCTTCCAGATGTTATACCCTGAGGACACATCACTTACATAGTATTACGACCAGTAGTGCTTAGCTCAAATTGAATCATGAGGAAATATCAGACCAACCCAAAACGAAGAACATTCTACTCTAAAAAAGGGGGAGGGGGAAGAAGGACTATTCTTCAGAAATATCTATGCTGTAACAGACAAGGCTGTGGAAATGCTCCAGATTAAATAAGACTAAAGAGACATAACAAGCACATGCAATATCTGATCCCAGAGTGGATCCTGATTGGAGGAAAAGACAGACATCATTGGATCCATTGGTGGTAAATGGTGGTAGATTAAAGTATTGCATCCATGTTAAATTTACTGAAGTTGATAACTGTACTTTGATTATATAAGAAGGTATCCCCATTCTTAGGAAATACAAACCGCTGAAGTATTTAGGGGTACAGGGGTGTATACAATGTTTGTGACCTACTCTCAGAATATTCAGAAAAAACATTTTATCTTATATATATGTGTGTATATGAGTGTAAATGTATAGATAAAAATTTGTATGCAGACACAGAAAACACAAATGATAAAGCAAATGGGGTAAAATATTAGTAATATTTTAATATGTATCATGGTATGTGGGTACTCTGTACTCTTTCTATTCATGCAATTTGCTTTAAGTTTGAAATGATTTCCAAATGAAAAGTTTTCAAAAAAAGAAAATTTGTTTTATTTTTGTAGAAACAAAATGAGTATTTGGCATTTTAAGAAATCTATGAAAACAACAGCCTAACACATACAATAAGATACCACATTTTATAAACGGTAGTAGATTTATTTGTTTAACCAAAGAAGCGACATCAGGATGCAGATGTGTCTCATTTGTTCTGTTTCTTCACCTTGCCCATGTGTGGTACGTGTTCAATCATATTAACTTTGCTCTTCGGATTTCTCGAAATTCTGGACTTTCCCCTACTCTATAATCCCCCTCAAACTATGCTCTTCAATTTTAAGTCGATGTGAGAAATTGGATAAAAAATTCTTCAAGGAACTATATGTCAGGCAGGAGTTTTCATTTATTGACTAGAGCAACTCCAAATATTGAGCTTAAACTGTATGAAAAGAACATTTCCATAACTGCTTAGCAGTTCAGTACATTTTTTCCTCCAAAGTTCTAAAGCTTAGTGTATTTTTCAAAGGAAGTTTAAACTCTAACTGTGAAACAGGACCAATTACCCTGAGCCACTATAAGTGAGGATACTACTGAATACTTCACAGCTCTGTTCTTCATGCTCCAAGTGTTTTTTAAGGTTCTTACATCATTTACCCGTTAAAAATAAAACTAGGCTGCCTTTGGCGGAAACAGAAATAGTAATTACCTTCTTAAAATACCCTTATGTTTTTTTTTTAAAACAGGGTTTCTTCTACATTGCCAAAAGAATTTGTTTGAAGACAGATAAAAATAACATACACACTATTTGAAAACAGCCTGGTTTAAAGATTGCCATTGATTCTAAGGTTATACCACTCGGAAGGAAGACATTTAGAACTTGGTTATTCCTCAGCTGTCCTCATTTATGGGATCAGATTGCTTTTGTGGGCATTGTGCCAGATTCATCGATGTGCCCTGTAAGGCAGATTGCAGAGTGAAACATTTTTCTAGAAAACATCTGGTTGTTAAGAGTATTAAAAGGTGGGTAGCACATTTTTGCTTATAACTGTGATTTATTATGTTACAGTAAGTCCCCTCTAACCTGGCAGGCAGACTTCCAACAACCACAACCAGGAACCTGGAAATAAGTGAAAAATACCTCAAAGTCCAAGGAAAACAGAGGTCCAAGATTCCATGCATATGAAGGAGTGGTATGGCCCTTAGGTCAAAGTCTATTTTATTTGTTATAAAACTATTAAAGCCAATTAGCATAAGAGCTCCTGAGGGCACCTTTCTATGCAGTGCCTCTTTCTGTAACTGCTTTTGTTCCTTCACTCCCCTTCCAAAAATCATGCATCCCTCTTAACTCTAATTCTTCTAAACATCCCCTGGACTTGACCCTTTCCCTACTCAAGTTTCCCCCTCTTCTCTTTCTTATACCTTCAGCATTTACAGGCTTTCCCCCATAGATATTTCAAGATGCCTGAGTAGCTCCTATCTTAAGAGATAAATAAAAACTTCTCATACCCCAGTGTAGCCATCACTCTTCACCCTCAGCCCTGTATCTAAACATCTTTCTATACTGTCTCTAGTTGCTCACCTTTCATTCACATGGCTACTGCCAACCTACAAGAAAGCTGTGTTCACATTAGAAAAGGGGGTCCTCTTCCTCCAAGAGGATGCAGTTGCAGGGTGCAGGACTTGGGAGGATTTCAGCCTCCACTTGCTGTGCCCTCAGCTGGGTCACTCTGTGCAGTACACACACTGCATGACCACACATGGTGGCCGTGTATGATTTCAGTTATTTCCACTGGCTTCTAATTTATTACATTTGGTAGGATCACCATTAAAACTCTGTTACTAGAATAATATACTAAAAGTACAGAAAACCGGTTTTGCTCCCAATTCTTTCCTTAGTTGCAGGGCTGTGCTCTTTACCCCTCTTGGCAAGAGAAACTTTGTATATCCCCTCAGTAACTCCTACTTTCTATTACTACTACTGTCACCACTCCTATGACCATTTTCTGTCAGAGTCTTTTTCTATCTTCCACTTCCTGAATATTTTCCTCTAACAATTGAAGTAAATTAAATTACATTTTGTATTAACAATTAGTAGTAAAGTGTGAGTACTAAGAGTTGAAAGGTCAGCTTTTGTTTAGTTTTCTCTACTCATCTTTGCTCAGCAAAATAGCTTTAAACAGCAAAAAGCAAGTTTGAGAAGGCTGTTGCCTTAAAAAAAACAAAAAACTTTTTATTAGAGTGGAATATATGTTCACAGCAGTTACATTTTTACAATGGCAAATAAATACAAACTCTCTGATATTTCATCACTCAGCTATAACTATGTTAACAATTGGGTTAATTTCATCTAGTTTTGTGTGTCTCTATTATCTATGCATCTATCTATATTTTTGGATATGTTATTTGAACAGTTATGTTTTCCTTTTTCACTTATTTTGTGAGAATTCCAGCAGTAAAAAATCTTTTTAAAAAGTTTAAACAAATAAATACGTAATAAATCTTTGAAGACAGTTTTTGACAACTACATAGTACTCCATTATTGGATAAATCTTAAATAATTGACGACTTCCTGTTGGATGTTTGGTAACAACCAAAAACAGCAAAAAAATTGCTGTTACAATTTTTTAACTGAAAAACTTTGAGCAAATTTCTGAATATTTCCTGGGATCACCTGGTCAAAGGACAGGCTCTTAATTCTTACTGCCAAATTCACTTCAGGAAGGCTGTACTACACTTCTACCAGCAGTGTATGAATGTGGTGGTTTCCTTGCACCTTTGCCAACCTTGCATTAAAAAGAAAAAATGCTACTCTATCAGCAATGTTATATGATCCTATTTTAAAGCTGTTCACTTGTCATCTCCAGTCCCAAACTAGGATAGCACCTGTGATTCTTAATTGGTCTTCTAGTTTTCATAGTGATTCCATTATGTACTTGTAACCTTGTGTGAAGTTCAACCTAATTCCTCAGCTGCCCATGCATAAGACCCTTCCAGATGTGCTGTAGGTTCTTGACTTCTGAGGAAGAAAGCTATTTCATCATACTAGCTAGATTAAGGTCAGAAGTGCATTAAATTTACAAATGCTTCCTTACCAAGGGGGGAGGGTGGCATCTAAATCACAGATCTATGGAAAATTCCTTCATTCCTGCTGTGTCCCTCCCCTCGCCATCCTGAGTGTAGGCCCCAGACTTTCATTTAACATGTCATGGACATTAGTTCTTCCAAATAGCAATTCAGGGCAAGTCTGGAATCAAGGCTGCCTAGTCTGAGCTCCAACTTGCACAGATTTGTGATCTTGCCCATGTGACACAAACCAATCCTTAGTAAAGAAGAAAAACATCAGAGGGTAGTAAATGCTGCATACAGAGTTTAAAAAGGGTGATAGGATACAGAATGCCAGAACGGCTACTTTAGATTGTGGGCCTGAACACGGATATGGCTTCTCTCAGGTGATAATAAACTGATACCTGATGAGAAGGAAGAGCAAGCCTAGAGAGAAGCTTGGAGGCAGGCAGTGGGGGTGAGGGGACAGAGCAGAGTAAGGAGGGAATTCCAGATAGACAAGGGTGGGGCAGAAGTATGCTCAAGGTCGGTGAAATGAGATGCTGTATGCAGAGTCTAACACAATGTTTGATGGGTGGGGAGAGAGAAAAAGAGAGACGGAGGGAGGGAGGAGAAGGAGGAGGAAAAGGAGGAGCAGACGGAAAGGGGGAGGGAGGGAATGAATGAGAATCTGGAATCCCGTGTCGGTGAGCTCCCTAGGGGAATTTACTTGTCTTTTTGTCTAGCCTTGGACTGCCTTTTCTCTTCTCAGTTGCAATTACTAGTGGGCCCCATTCTGCTTATAATATGTAGAGCTACTATTTATTAAGAGCCTAAATGAGTCATATTCATTATAAGTTTTATATACATTCCCTCATTTAATCCTCACAACCTGAGGCAGGTTATTATCCTTATATGCTTCCTTATGGATGAGAAAACTGAGGCTCAGAGAACCTATGTAACTTGAGAGAGATGAACCATCTAGTAAGTGGTAGAGCCAAAACTTCAGTGCAGGCTGGTCCGACTTCAGATCCATGTTCTTGACTGCTACACTACACTGCTCCCAATTAGACTTCTCTTTGACAGTTTCTACATTTGTAAGAACTGTTCATTCCACTTAGCTCATCTTGTTCCTCATTACTTAGCTATCTCTAAGATAGAACATTTAGTTTCATCTGCTAGCCAGATGTAGACAAGAGAAGTTTTTCTGATAGACACACTCTCCCTTAGGCATGGGAGGCATCTTAATATGGTAAAGAAGGTGTGGGCTTTGAAGTTGGTTGGGCCAGTATGGAATCTAGGTTCTGACACTCTTCTGTGGCCTGGGGCAAATCATTTAGTTCAAGCCCCACCTTCTTTATCTCAAAAGTAAGAATATTATTTCTCTGGAGAGTTGAATGAGAATTAAAAGACATGAAGTAAGGAAAGTCTCTAGAATAACATCTAACAAATGGTAGATGCAAAAATACGGCTGCTTAAGAAACAAAAAAACCCCCTCATTTTATAGACAGGAAAATGGATTTGGAAATGTCTTGCTAGGAGAACAGATCTACTGTTCTCTACCCAATTTCCATGATTCTAGCATCCCATGATGCAAGTTCATTGGAACTACTACAGGCATTCTGTTGTGTGATTTCTGCCTTAGTCGGCTCCAGCTACAATAACAAAATACCATGAACTGGTTGGCTTATCAACAACAGAAATCTATTTCTCACAGTTCTGGAGGCCAGAAGTCTGAGATCATGGGTCGAGCACGGCTGAGTCCTGGTGAGGACCCTCTTCCAGACTGCAGATGGCTGACGTCTCACTGTATTCTCACATGGTGGAAAGAGCTAGATAACTCTTTGGGGTTCCCATTCATGAGGGCTTCATCCTCATGACCTAATTACCTCTCAAAGGTCCCACCTCCAAATACCATCATATTAGAGATTAGGATGTCAACATATGAATTTTGAGGGGACACAATATTCAGACCATGCAATATCCTTAACAATGTCCATTCAGGCTGAAAGATATTTTTTCCCCCTGAATTAGGAAAAAAAGAGATAATTTTTCACAGTTCCAGATCTGTAAAACGGGGATGATAATACCTGTATTATAGGGTTGTGAAGATAAAATGTAGTAAGACATGTGAAACTATTTTAACAGATATGAAATGTTTTATAAACACTCTTATTATTAAACATTTTTATGTAATGCCATAAACAAAAGATAGTGAAAAAGAGGAATAATTGGAATTTTATAACATATAATTGAAATTAAAAGGATTTTGAAAAATTGGAGAAGTGATCAGAAACAAAAAAATGTAGCTCAAAATAAAAAAAGTGTGACAAAGAAAAGCAGCAAATTACTTTTAAAAACACCCTGTGTTCATTACAAATGCAAATAAAATTGAAGACTGTATTTATTGTATTTTTAAAGATAATTAAAAAAGATGTAGATGAGAATTTTAAATAAATAATGCTAAGGATTTGTTTATTAAGATTGGGTTAAATTTAGTGTAAAAGAGTGGCAAATGCTGCGCCAGGGTGTGGTTAGGCATAGTTGGGTAAACAGTTGCTTTCACATGGTGTGCATTGTGAGTTCCTGCTGACCAAAAGTATTTTGTCACCCTTCTCCATCAGATGTTACAGTGTCTGAAATTACACCAAAAGACCTAGTCTTCTGGGCTAGGGTTAAATATCGCTATAAGGGTTTATCTATTTAAACTGATTTCAGATCTTGTTTATTTCTTAAGATCACATTGGCACTGGAAGCAGGAAGAATGAGCTCAACAGAGGGAAGGGAAACTCACATTCCTTATATTTTTCCAAAAAGATTTTTCTAAGAAAGTCACATTTTCTACAATATAGTGCTACGCATTAACACAGAAGACTGCATGGGGAGCTTACCCTGATTTTGTAAAACTTATGATGTCTTCTTAGTTCTAACAGGAATATAAACCATATATTTACAAAATCTTTATTAAAATATATATTTAAAGTATATATTGTCTTTTTCATAAATTATTTACAAGGACAATTATTCAAATCTTTGAAACAACGTAGAATATCACAAATAATTTTAACTGAGAACAATACATTTTAAATATATTTCCTGAAATAAACTACACTCCTTAGAAAAGATACAGGATATTTAATTACCTAGATTTTAACAAAATATTCTATATAGAAAGGGGTTATAGACTTAACCACAGAGCCACCAAATCTGTACCTAATCAAAAGAGAGTCAAATAGGTCAGCTCTCATTGAACTTCTCCATTAGAAAATGGATTTGACAGAACACTTCTGTTTATGTACAGCAGCAGCCTCTGCTGGAGAAAGAAAGTATGCATTAAATCAAACCTATTTTGAACTGGAAGAACTCAAAGTTAGATTCCTTTCATTTCTCACTTAACCAACAAGCTAAGTTAAAATTATTTTCAAGGTCTTAAAGATGTGCGGGCCTTATCAAGTATATCTTTTCTGATTTTTGGGTAAGATGGATGTGCTTCAAGAACCTGCAGCAAAACAAACAAACAAAAAACCCATAAGAATTTGTAATTAATTATTGAGAACCAGGGAGCTACAAAACTTACCAGAAATGAGCATTACAGTTGAGATTTCATTCTACTAATACTAGAAAAGCTATAACATTTTTTAAAGGTGACATCTTAAATGATGTCTCCTTTATATTAATAGTTAATTTGATGAGAACAGTAGAATATGAATAACACATGTGGAAAATATGCCAAATATAATTGCATCCTTAATCTATGAATTGTAGAAAACAATTATGCATCAATTTTAAATATTTTTGTTATTTAGCTATTCATCCAGAATATTTAATAAATCTTTAGATAGCGATTTTTAACCAGGAGCACACATCAGATTTACCTGAAATGATTTTGAGACATATACATTTCCAGGTCTACTGAGTGTAGGAGTGGGAAGATACAAATTTTAAAAAAACCTGAAAAACTCCACAAATGATTCTAATGTATTACCTTACATTAATGTAGAACCTTAACCTTATCGAGAAATACTGCTTTACAGACAGGCTCAGTAATCAATAGCAACTATTGAGGACAAGTATTTACCATAATCATGCTGACATACAGCTTTCTGGGATAAGGGGCATTGCAGAATTATTTTCTAAGGAGCTTCTCCTGGAGCTCTTGACAATGTTTAACATAATGCTTTATATGGAATATCCAACGGGACAATATATAGATAAAGAAACTGCAAATTATAAAACTGCAGTTTAAATTTGTCATTTTAGTTGGGGATTGTTTAGTAAGGGATGAATTACAGAATGTAATTAAATGACTTCTAAATTACAGAATCCCTTTTATCTCTAATTTATCAATCTGAATTTGCTAATAACCAGACTTAGACACATTCACAAGAACTTGTATTCAAGACAATGATCTGGAGAATCTATACTATCTTCAAATATCTAACTTGAAGATTAAATTTTATTTAACATGTTTCTCCCACTAGTCTTTGTCTTTAAATTGACATAAACATTTAACTGTTGACCTTAAAGTAAAAACACATTTGATTTAGGTAAACTATTATTTTCTAAATTTTGAACACTGATGATCTGTCTGGAATATATTTGATAGGTCATTTAACCAAAGTACTACATTCTCTTCTTCTAGTCACACACTTCTTCAGATTCTTAAAGTAGGAAATTGTACATCTGAAAAATTTTAAGGAATCTAAATTTAAGTGTTTACCTGGTGACATATGTCAATTGCATCCACATACTTTTTTGCTTTTAAGTAATTAAATGCCAGTTTGTAGCCTGTTAAGAAAAAAAAAAATCCATAATGATATAGTACTATTTATAGAGCTCACTGCTACTATTACTTTTTCTTGCCTTCTCCTTTGTTTGCTTACTCACTAGAGAACTTGTAAAGAAGGCTGGAGAATGAACTACCGTAGAGAGAAGTGATGTGACAAGAGAAGGCAGGTGACATGAACGAAGAGTGAGTAGGAAAAAAATGGCGCTGGAAAAAAGGACCACAGCGAATAATATACTGCTGGTGAGAAGACTGCCATTCCACAAATGCAGTTTCTGGAACTTACTAGAAAAGTCTCACTTATTTCAGGTTATAGTAAAAACTCACAGGGCAGTAAATGACAACGCAGCTATCCATTTATATAGTATAGATTTATTTAGCACTTAATACATCAGGCAAACTGATTCCCACAGTTATTAGGGTTGCATTCTATTAGGAAAAAGAGTACATTATTTAATAATTGCATGAGTAAATGAATAATTTCACAACTGAGATAAATGCTATGAAAGAAAGGTCCAAGCCCAGTGAGTTATAATAAAGAGCCTGATTGGGAATGAAGAGGGTGTCAGGAGACATCTGAAATCTGAAGGATGAGGCACAAAGTAGGCCAGGGTGGGAATCTCAGATACTTTCAGGCAGAGGGAGCAGCACGTGTCAAGGCTAGTGGTAGGACACATAAGGAACCGAATGAACTCAGAGTGCATGGTGAGAAGACACAGCACGTAGGACAGCAACACAGAAGGTGGATTAGTCATCAGATGTTCCACAGCAAGGACTAGTAAGAATCATCACAGTTACTAATATAGAAATGTCACACTTCAACTACTGACAATTAGAAGAATGTTTTAAGACAATCTTTAATGATTATTATTCTCCTGTAGAATGCTATAAACATGAAGAAACTAAAGAGGAGACACGAAAAGTAATAGTAGCTGTGTACTCAGTAAACAAGATATAACACAATGTAAAATAATATATCATAATAAATATTTCACTTTATCTCTCAGAAATATGAAATAAGGAAATATGAATGCTGCTTTTGGGCTCTAATCAAAGTACCAAAACAAATTTTTAAAATTTCAAACAAATTAAAAAAAATTTTTTTTCAACTGACAAAAGATAATTGTACACATTCATGGAGTACATAGTGATGTCAAACAAATGTTTGAAAAGAATTACTAACATAATCAGATAGTAGTAAAACATAAGAAATAGAAATTATCTAAAATTCACAATATTTTATATACAATCATACACTGCATAATGATGTTTCAGTCAAAAACAGACCACATATATGATGGTGGTATCATAAGATTTTAATACCATATTTTTACTGTACATTTTCTATGTTTAGATATATTTAGATACACAAACAAACAGTCTACAAAACACTGGAACTTGATGATGTTTCTAAATGCTCAGGAGAAAAAAAAAGTCTCATGGGCAAAAATTAGTAATTGTGGGAAACATGGCCTCTCTGTGACATCCACCACAATACACATTAGTGTTTAAAGGCTTTGAGAAATTCTGCAGTAAAGAAACCTGGACAACTTGATTTAATGCAATGTGTTCCTAACTTATTTGACAATGGTACCCTTTTTTCCACAGCATTACCATTTTTGAAATAGCAGAGGGTGAAGGGAGGGACAGGGGCAGAATTAGACTAGATGTCCTCTAAGGTGACTGAGGACAAGTGTGGACCTCTAGAAATTATACATAACTATTAGTAGCTAATAATTTATTATGAATATAAAATTTATTTTCTTTTCAGAAAGGTTGACAATGAAAGCTGGCTCTTAACGTATTTTTTGTTATAAAAAATCAAATGTTATTTAAAAATAAAGATTTACAAATAAAATACAATTCTGTGAACACTTAAAGAGTCTAATTTGCTAAACTCACCAACTGCTGGATTCATCTGATTGCCATGTTTCCATGCCATCTCATAGTTTAAGGCAGCATCTGTATATGCTTGCTCTTTTTCCATAATGTATCCCATATATTCATAAGCTTTGCAGCAAGACTGAAAAAAAAATAGAAGATGTATCAACAGACTAAACTTGATACTACTAAGATTTTATGGGATGTTTATGACTATAGAGGTCAATCATATTAACCCATTTAAATGGCAAATAAAACAATGGATTCCCACTTTGGCAATACAATCAAATTATTTATAGAACTTAATAAATGATTTGATGCCAAGTCTTTATCTCAAACCTACACAATCAGGTTTTTTTTCTTTACATAATCAGAAATACACATCAGGGCATGTGTATCTTACACATACACATGTACACTATTATGAATAATTTCAACACATACAAATACAGAAATAGGAGTATAATGAACTCCATGAACCCATAGGTTATCTTCAACAATTAACTCATGGCTAATAACAGTTTCACCTCTACTCCATATACTTGTCCTTCTGTATTACTAGAAAAAAAATCCTCAGATATTGTATCATTTCATCCCTAAATGTTAGTATGTATCTCTAAAAGATAAAGACTTTGTTTAAACATAACCACATTTTATCACACCTAAAATGTAACAATGCCTTAATAGCACCAAATATCCTGTCATTATTCGAATTTCAAATTGTCTTTCACTCACTGTATCTATATCTATATATATATATTTTTATAGTTTGTTAGAATGAAGATCCAAGTAAGGCCCACACATTGTGACTGGTTGAAATGTCCTCCAAGTCTCTTTTTGACCTAGAGATTCCCCCTCTGCCTCTTGCTGTCTTTTTTCTTGAAATCAAATGTAGCAGAAACAAGAATATCCTAGAGTTTCTCACAACCCAGATTCAGCTGACTGCATCCTTGTGGTGTTTATAGAATATATTCATATGTCACTGATATTTCCACCAAATTGTAATTAGATCTAGAGGTTTGGATTTGATTTTGATTTGAGGGAAGAGAGGTAAATCTACTTAATTGATGAGTGCCCTGATGAGCCACATTGAAGCTTGAGGCAAAAGGAAAAATACACAATTCTGGATGTATGTTTTAACATATTTTTTAATTGCAAATTTTTTCCAGAACATAGTTTAAAAATACTGAAGAATTGAAAAGTAGGTATACTATAACACAACATTATTTTAAGATTCAATATTTTATTTATACCTAAATCAAATTTCTTATAACTTTACTTTCTCACTTTAGTGGAAAAAATGTCATCAATAATATTTTCATTAAAACCATTAGCCATTTAAAAACATATAAAAATATGAATATAGAGACAACATTTTCCCTTTTTATTCAGGCTACAAAATAGCTTGGCACAACACAGTCAGATCCTGTCTATTAACATTTTGATATTTTAATTTTTTCATTTCTTTTGATTTAAAAAAAAATACTGCATTAAATTATTATTTATCTTGATTACTGCATGTTTCACTTGTCTCGCCCCAGCCTTGGCCCTCTCATAGATGGTATGTTCTTCCATCAGGAAGCACAGAATGTCTGATTCTCCCGCTTTTTGTGATGTTATACCCATATATAAATTTATTAAGGTTGAAAAATGGTGATATTCTGTCAGTCTTTCTTCATTTATTAGCTGAAAAATGTCTATAATGAGAAATGTCTCCTCATCTACTCTTTGGTTACCTAATAATATAGTTTGTACAAAAAGGCAGGATAAATGCTTAATTCTTTCCCTTTATTTGCCAGCTTTAGAAATAATAGTCATTTCATTAGCATACTACAGTGGTGACCAGTTAGGTTTTTTTACTTTTTTGGATCTTTGTGAAGTCATGGATTTAAACAGATTTGATATGTTTCAATCTACTGCAATTATCATTATTATTGATACTTAAGAGTCCCAACTTTGGCTCCTGGGAGTGTCTTCAAGTTGGCTTCTAAGATCCTAACACAACTCTAATCATCTTTGATAGCTTCTTTGTCATCTAGTGTGACAAGATGGTCTAGTGTCATCCTGTATATTTCCTGCCCCAGATCTAAATGGTTTCCACTTTTTTAATTGAATAATGCAATGTTCCTAAGCTTTAATTACTGAATCTCATGCTTCCATGAGCCATATCAACATGGCTAACCAGCAGGGCCGAACAAAGTCTCTAAAGTAGCCATCATGTTCCACCACGTAATGTATTGCTGTCAGCATTCTGGCAAACTGAAATTCTGTGTGCATTAAAACCTTAATTCTCATGCAATCTTGGTTAATCCTAGACTAGACATATAAGAGTCAACTATTCAGAAACTTATATTTTCAAAGCCTATTAATGAGTATTCTCTGTTTTTCAAAGCCAAATTAACTTAAAATTGATGTAACTGATCATTTAGAATAGCCTATAAATTGATAAATGGCTGGATCTTTTAGGTTTTTAAGTTCCTAAGAAAGCATCTTAATAGTACTAGATAATCATAATTCCTCTTTGAAAAACAAATGATCCATTTGTAATCTAATTTGCTCAATGAGAATAAAACAGATTTACTGTGACTAAGATTTCAAAGTAACTGGTATGAATCTGTGAACATAAATATTGTTAAGTTTCTAAGTTGAGTGCAATTATTTCTCAACAAAAAGTAATGCAAATCTTAACTTTAAAAATCTGTTATAATAAAACATCTTTTTTTTTTGGTGATTAAGCAGCAAAATATTAGTAAAAAGCCTTAAATTCTAAGGACCTTACGATTTTCAATTTTATACCTAAAGAAAAGGAAGGACTTTTTATTAAACAAATCAAATTAAAAGCTGCAAAGACCTTCCCTCACAAAATATATTATGCATAGTGGATTCTAATAATGTGGAAATGACATGCAGCTGCAGTAAATTCATCAAGAGTATTTCTTAATAGGAGGGACAGACGTCCGCAATTAATGTTGTTCTGCAATTTTCATTAGTTCTGGGATGAGATGGATAATCATAGGCAAATGCTTGACATTCCAAAAACACTCTCCGTTAAGTAGGGCATCACTACAGCTGAAACTCGAAACTGCATAAATCTCTCCTTTTTTATTTTCAAAGGCAAATGGCTTCTTGCTTATTGTTAATGTTTATTTCCTGATTGTGGTAAGAATAAACATTTAATTTTCAAAAAACACAGGAATTCTTTCAAATGGACCAACACCCTATAATACCTATTACAGAAAGCTTATGTAACAAAAGTTGACAATTATTTTCTCCTCCTC
Organism: Daubentonia madagascariensis; assembly: GCA_023783475.1. Classification (NCBI taxonomy): domain Eukaryota; kingdom Metazoa; phylum Chordata; class Mammalia; order Primates; family Daubentoniidae; genus Daubentonia; species Daubentonia madagascariensis. Next base: position 41,054,444 of record JAKFHU010002088.1, on the reverse strand, counting down.
AATTACTTACTCTATTATGACGCAGGCACCATTTTAATAGCTCTTCTGCCATGTCGTATTTTGCCGATTGGATATAAATATCAGCAAGTAGCAGCCAACTCTTTTCAAACTCCTCAGCATCAATAGGATTCCAATTCATTTTTGCAATCCGCTTCAGCTGGTTTCTGGCTCTTGGAGTCTGTTTCAAGATCATATATGCTGTTGCCATTCCCAAGAGTGCTGGGATATGATCCTTCTGTAAGAAAATAAAACTTTAGATCACTAGATACACAAATATAAATGTCCTCTGTTTAAAAGAAAAACCTGGAAACCAGCAAATGCTATATAAAAGAACTAATCTGTGGATTCTCTTTCTAGCTCCTTCATGGATAACTGTGATTACAGTCATTATTTAACACATCAAGTGACCTCAAGCTACCATGAAGAAACCTAGTCAGGCACTGTGTGGTCAAGATAATTCAAGATAATGGCAACTATTTAGATGCCCTAACTATACAATTCCAACAACTAGCAGAACTCCATCTTTAATGGGATTGAAACAGCCACATTTTAGTTTCGTATAGAAACAGAAATAAAATTCTTTTTCAGTAAAATCCTTATTGAGCAGTTTGTATTTCAGATTTAACATTTGGCTCCTTAGTTCTTTCACCTGTCAGAGAGGAATAACAAACAGTGAGTTACCTGCAAGTGACAATCCTTATCCATACTAACTCCTACTGCTCTTTTCTCCTCCCTTCTCCTTTTATTCAAAAACCTCTTCTCCCAATAAGGTATGAACAATAAAGTGTTATAAATAAGGCACAGAATTAATTAATCACTTGGAAATTACATAAAATAAACTCATGCCTTAAAATATGCTTTTAGATTTGGAGTCTACAGCTCCTTGAGAGGGTCTATAAAGCATGACATTCTTTTAGATAGAGTTCAAAGCCAGAAAATGTCACTGTGTGAAACCAACAGGTTAATAACAACTGGTATAAGATGGAGGTCATTAGTGATCTATTTGGAAAACTAACTTACATAAGCAATAACGTGTACATCCCTGATTAAGCTAGGGTGCTTCTTAAATTTCAGCAGAGAGATTATGATGCTTTTATAAAGAGGCAGGCCTCAGCTCAAAATACAAATAAAGGGTGAGAAACTCTGACTTAGAAATTGTAATATCATGACTGTAACAAAGGTGCACTGTAAGATAGCAAATCTGAGTAACTAATAAGGAATATTGCAAAGGGAGAGTAGACTGGTAAAATGTTCAATGTCCAACACTGATCATGGTTGGAAGTCAGAAATAACTCTGGAATAGAGAAGGGCAATGATGAAAATGGCTTTTAGGGTTATAAAAACTTTGGCTCTAATTCTATGTCTATCAATAAAATTCCAATGTGTAATTTGTTTCCCTAGGTAAGGAATGGCTAAACTGTTTCATCTGAGTACCAAATCCATCCAGTTGGTAGTAGATTTTGAAGACATGTGTGGGATGTTATCAATTATCGAGCCTCACCCTCACCATCATCTCCCACCTCAGGTGGGCTTGGAGAGGACAGAAAATAGAGGTCTGCTATGTATTTGTCAGCCAGGTCCTAGGATAGCCCAGGAAGAGAAGGGTACTGTGAAAAGGTCCCACACTACACATTTAAAAATAAGCTCTCTGATTTTAAAACTACACACCTTGAATTTGGTTAGAATGAATCAGTTCTTCACATCTTGATCACTCCTGAGTGAACTGAAGAATAGTTTTTAAAACTGAAAACATGAGTACTAACCCCTGCATTAGACCATGATGTCTTTTTTCTGTTGCAGACATCCTAAGACCTTCAGCTAGCTGCTCTTTCTCACTCTCAGGCACTCTAAACTGCAATAACTTTAGGTCACAAAGGACAAGATGCAGGTGTGGACAGTATAGTTTCATTATAAACAACACACTCTTACAGTTGAAGGTAATGCAACAAAAGCAACACTTTAGCTAGGGCTTAATGTATCTTCCACCATTTCCTCCATGACCTCTTGTCATGTACCTCTTTTCAATCTCTCTGAATGACAAACAGGGTTGTGAACGTACCCTATGCTTTTCTGCTTCCTGACTTTGCTCACACCTTTCCCTTGATCTAGAATACACTTTCTCCATTTCTGCCTGTGAAAATGCAATTTATCTTGGTTCTTCAAATCATACCTGTCTCTTAAATCATACCTCCTTTACAAAAGAGCCTCCCAACTCTCCTTATATTGTTTCCTACAGTATTTTTATTTGCAATTCTAGGACAGAATGTAACACATTTTGCCTTGCATTACAGTCATTTTAGTCAGTATGCTTGTCTCATCTTCTGTGGACTATGTGAAACTTGAAAAAAGGGACCACACATTATTTATCTTTGTGATTTCCACTATGCTTAACACCTACTGGCTGCTTAATAAATATTCATTATATTGAATATATGTGGCCTATGAGTCAAAAGAAAAAAATGTGAGATAAAATTCGATGTTTATAAAACTTCAGCTCATGCATAATTACCATTTGAATATGGTTAGTAAACAGATTTGAAGATAGTGTATATGTAAGGATGATTAAAAAAAATAATGCAGTCTCATCAACACAGAAAACTGGCATAGTCTTTCTAGGAAATAGCTGTAATATCATTCACTGCTTTTGGCTTTTCTCTCCCTTAAACTTCACAGTAGGAATAATGGATTTGCTCAAAATAAACTCTTTCACTGTTGTGTGTGGATAGAATACCACTTCACAACATTCATTAGCCATGGCACCTCACTTGTGACTGTACTTCCTCATGTTCTTAGAGATTTTCTTAGACTTATGTGATTGTCCTACTTCTGCTGTCCCTTCATTTAGCAGCTGTCATCTATCTGCTGCACAAAACCAATTCAACAGGGCATGACCCTTGGGAACATTGCTTCAGTGTCTGCAGAAAGGCTCTGCTCTGGGAGGTTACTGCTGCTGACACTACCTTGCTGTTTTGTTCCAAGTGTGGTTTACAGTGGTACTAAAGCTGCTACCTAGGATACTTGTACCCAAACCCCTGACATCTGAATCTCCTCCAGGGTCCTGGAAGATGGGGAGAAAGGGATCATTTTAGGGGGTTTTGGGTAGTTCATAGCTACCACTGTGACCTCTGAACCACAGCAAAATTCTGTATGTCCTCTGAGAGACACAAAATTATGAGTTTTCAGTGGCCTATAACTGTGGTCCCCAATCTCTAGGCTGTGGACCGGTACCGGTCCGTGGCCTGTTAGGAACCAGGCTGCACAGCAGGAGGTGAGCAAAGCTTCATCTGTATTTACAGCTGCTCCCTATCGCTCACATCACTGCCTAAGCTCCACCTCCTGTCAGATTAGTGGCAGCATTAGATTCTCATAAGAGCGCGAACCCTACTGTAAACTGCGCATGCGAGAGATGTGGTTTGCACGCTCCTTATGAAAATCTAACGCCTGATGATCTGAGGTGGAGCTGAGGCGGTGATGCTAGTGCTGGGGAGTGGCTGCAAATACAAATTATCATTAACAGAGAGGTTTGTATAATTATTTCATTATATATTACAATATAATAATAGTAGAAATAAAGTGCACAATAAATGTAATGCACATGAATCATCCCGAAACCATCCCCCCACCCTACCCCTCCGGTCTATGGAAAAATTATCTTCCATGAAATTGGTCCCTGGTGCCAAAAAGGTTGGGGACCGCTGGTCTACAGCATTGTTAAGTGGAAGAACAAACATGAAATCCAATAAGCAGGCTTAGAACTTGGCTATTACCAACTGCTGATTGGGAAGGTATCTAGAAATCCTTTCTTAATATCAATTAATTAAAGAAATACAATACTGTGTTAGGAAAGAAAAATAGAACAACCAGAGAGTGAGAAGGGAGGTAGATTTGAGTGGGGTTAAAACAGAAGAAAGCCTTTGATTTTATAAGACTATTACTACTAAAATAATAATAATAATAATAAAAAGATTACAGGAGGTTATTTCAGTGTTATACCATTGTTTGCATGATTGAATTATAAGTTGTCAGTAGGAATTTCATTTAGCCCTAGAGCTGGAAAAATTCCAAGTTCACATAAGTGAAAAGGTGAGATATCAAGGCAGCCCAAGTGTTTATTTTCACTTAGTAAGTTAATCTAGGCTACATCCACAACACAAAAATTCTCCAGAGGACAGTCATTCCCTTGAGAATTAACTTAGCCACTTTTGAAGAATTCCCTTTCCCTAGAATTCAGTAGAGATAAATATATCAACAACATTTCAAAACAGTACGAGTGTCTCTTCTGGAAACAAAGGAACGTTGTGTAAAATTACATCAAACTATATGTTAATTGTTAACAAGAGTAAGTAATTACGTCAATTTTCAGAAAATAAACAACTAATCAAATATATATTTCTATATTACCAAAGAAAGATAACATATGAAGCTGAAAAAGAAAATCTACTAACCTCAGATGTTGCTATTTCGGTGAAGGTATTTAATGCTTGCTCAACATTAGATTTCTGTTTGGTAGCCATTAGGCAACAGTTTTCCATTATGCGAAGCTGTACGTGACCCTGAACAGTCTGAGGTTTTAGTTCTTTAAGGAGTTTTTCTGCTGTTCTCACTGCTAATTGCACGGACTCTTGCTTCTCAGATGAATTACTGTATACAATTAAAAATAAATCACATATGTCTATTACTCATGATACAATTCATTGAGATTGGAATCAGAGATTTAGGGTATACCGGTTTCTCTTTTTGTCACTCATTTAAAAGTAATCCTTTGTGAAGAATGTCACTCATTCTCTTCTACTACAAAGCGAAGAGCAGTTACAATGCATTTTTAAACAAAATTAATACAGCCTCAATATACCATTAAACATTAATTCACTTTAGAATTAAGTAAGAAATCAGACAATATCTCCATTTGGTAAATGTGTTCATTTCAGCCAATAAAAAACCAGAATAAAAGTAGAATCATAAAATTATCAAATGGTGTATCGATTCATAAAGCAAAAGCAAAGAAAAGGAGGAGGAGGAAGTGCCAAGCACTCCATTATTTCATTCTATCTATGTTGAATCCACTTTACATATGGGAAAACTGAGGTTCAAACAGCTGAAGTAATCTGCCGAAGGTCACACAGCTAATAAATGGTAAACCTGGGATTTGAATCTTAAGTTTGTCAGACATATGAATCTACTCTATTTTCCTCACCATGTTGCCTATTAGATTCTCAGAAATTATATATGTGTCAAAGTGTAAATTTCAAGTACAATTTGAATATTTAACAGGAATTTTCTTATTTTTCATACACACACATATATAAATCAATTAATATTTTAATAAAAGGAAATAAAACTCTCAAAGTCCAGTTACTAAAGCCATTGGTCTTTTTCTCAGGTCTTATGCTTTTTATCTTCCCTAAAACATTTCACACTGTTGGCTACCTTCTTCAAAGTTCCTGTCCTTTGACTTCCGTAACACCATATAGCTTTGGTTCTCCTTCCACCATACTGATTGCCCTTTTCTTACTTTCTTTCCTCCTCCAGACCCCTTAAATGTTAGCATGCCCAAAATTTAGTTCTTAGACTTCTGTTACTACATTCTACTTGCAAAGAGGCCATTTACAGAGTTCCAACTATCCATATTGTGCAGATGTCTCCCAAATCTGTATCTCCAGCTGTGACCTCCCTTCTGAATTCTAGTTTAGTATTTTGAATTGCTTGCAGAAGACTTCCACTTGGATGGCCTATAGTTCCATAACAATATGTTACCTCAACCTTCCTAAAACAAACATAAAATATACACGCCACTTCTCTGCTCTAAAACTTTTAGTGGTCTCTGTAATCCAAGCCTTAAAATCTGTCACTAAAACCTCTCAGCAATCTAGTTCTAATTTTCTCCCACTCGTCCAAGCATCTTCGCCTAACTACTATGTACTATGCATTGCTATGATTCCTACGGACTCCTACAATACTTAATATCCACTTCTGTTTTGTTGCAGCTTGAATGGTTTCAGGTATTGTCTTGCCTCCTCGGTAAATTACATGCTCCTGAAAGCAGAGCAGAAACTCTCTCTTATATCCCCTTTGCATGCTTACACTCGCCCCACCATGCCTTGCCCAATTCTGAGGAGAGTACAAGCAACAAATGCAGGCTGACAGAAATAACCATTGCCTTCAGTATACCACAGTGACTAGCAGGAGCTTTAAGGTGAGGTAGAACTCAGTCCAAATCTTGCCTCCATCATTACTAACTAACCCATTAGACTAGTTGACTTAGCTTATTTTCTAATACTGTTGTAGAAAACAAGGGAGATAGTGAATATAAAGTATAGAGTATAGGGTTTGGCATGTAACTACCATTTGTTAAGCAGTTACTATCATTATGTGGACAATTTTGCCACAGTTGTCACATTCTACAGTTCATCTTATTTTCAACAGTAATTAGGGAACTGTCTTCATAAAATGTGTTTTCTGATTTAGGGAGCCTCTTAAAAGCATTTCATGCCTGTTTTAGAGAATAGTTATTTTAGCTAAGATTTATACATCTGACCTTTCATTATTGCTATCCTAGAATTTACTTGTCTTTTGTAAAGTATCCCTGCTTACTATCCCCAACAAGTGTTTTTACAAAAAAGGGACAATGTGTTAAACAGTACTCACCCCAGGTCTCCATCCAGGTTTTCAAATACTTCACCTCCAATGGTTTCATTATCTGGATTCAAACAGATTTCTATCATATTATAAAGGGCATTTTGGCCCCAGTCACTATCTTTCCGAGCTTTATTGAAATGTCGAAGGGAATCATTTGGTTCTCCAGTGTACCTTGTTAGATGTTTAAAAAAATTATTTCAATCACTGACTACAAAATTTATACTAGTTTATAATCTGGTAAATAAAACTATTGATATATTTTAATATGTAGATATCTTTGACTACAAAGAAAAGCTTATTCTACTTGATCTACAATGAGAAAAAAAACTATTATGTAGGATTTATTTGCCAATAGACTTACCAAAGATATAGTCCTTTACAGTATTGAAATCCTGGCTCCAATTTTGCTCTGGGGTTACATTTCTCAGCCATTAAGAAAAATCTTGGAACGTCCTCAAGTTTTCCACATCTTCTTAGGAGATCAATCAAACGAGATAATGTCATATAATTATCTAGAAACAAATAATACTTCAGATATGGGCAACACTTTATATCTTTTGTTTTGATGGTTATAATTCCACTTCATTAAAGTATGATTTATTTCAAATGAAGTACAATTTAAATATAAGTGAAGGAATGGCAAACTACATGATCACTAAATGATACAGGTCAGTTTGGGCTGGTCATAGTGAGATAAGGTTCTAAATAGGCAAATCTAGAAAAATGCACAATTGTTGTAACTTACTTTTCAATTGTTCTAGAAACAGGCTCTACCTAAGTAATCTAGACTCTAACTCTGTAATTCTGAAGAACTGACTTGCTTGCAGAGGACAAGTCACTGTTTATCTGACAACCCCTGTCCCACTTACTACAGCTTGGAAGGGGGTGAGCACAGTGCATTTTAACAATAATGTTTGGAGTGGGTGGTAAGAAATTACACTCCAGACTTTCTTTAATAAGTGCATATACCTAACATACCAGACACTAGCTTACCATACTATAACCTTAACATATTAGTCTCAGTATTTTAATCTTATTTCACTTTCTTCTAAGGAAAAAGAATTAAGTCAGCTCTTTGGTTTCAGGTATGATTTCCTGGTAGGTTCCTAGAACGCCTTCTCCCAATTCTGTCTAGTTTTCTCTTATCACTACCATACTAAGTTTGAGAATAATTTAATAAATATTTTTTAGAATTATAAAAGTAATGTATGGACACTTTAAAAAGCAAGGAAAAATACAGAAAAGTATGAAGAAGAAAAAAATCACTCATATTTCCAGCTAGAGATTACCACATTTGGTGTGCCTTCTTTCCTGTATTTATGAGTGAAAATCAATCTATCAATACTTAAATGTAAACAAATACATATTTTTGCTTACATTTACAGAAAATTAATCTTTGTTTACATACATATAAAACCAGAGCAACAATGGGGTTTTGACTTTGACTCAACATTATGTAGTATATATTGCCCAATTGTCATTAGTCTTCCAAGACATGATTTTATTTTAATGGCTGCATAACAATCTATTTTACTGATGGTTCACATTTTATTTATTTCTCTATAATTGTGTTTTTTTGGTGTTTGGGCTCTCAACTTTCAATTAGCACAGAACTAGGGATTTGTAGGGGATTTGTAAAAATCTTTATATAAGTTATTCTGACCACTTTCTTAGGATTAAAACACACAAACAAAAATACCTATTTTAAAGCAATTTATCCTTGACTCTATTTTCCAAGAAAAGAGACAATAGCATATGATTCAGCAATTCCACTTTTAGGTATATACCCCAAAGAAGTAAAAGTATGGACTCAAACATATTTGTACACCAATGTTCATAATAGCATCACTCACAATAACCAAAAAGTGCAAAGAGTCCAGATGTCCATCAACAGATGAACGGATAAACAAAATGTGGTATATCATACAAAAAATATTATTTGGCCTTAAAAAAGGAAGAAAATTATGACATGTGCTACAACATGAACTTTGAAGACATTATACTAAGTGAAATAAGCCAGACACAAAAGGACAAATGTTGTGTGATACCACTTATGTGAGGTACCTAAGAATAGTCAAATTCATAAAGTTAGCACGTAGAATGGTGGTTGGCAAGGGCTGGGGGAAAGAGGGAATGCGGAGTTAGTGTACAGAGTTACAGTTTGGAATGATGAAAAACTTCTGAAATGGATAATGGTGATGGCTGACACAATGCACTTAATGTCACTGAACTACACACTTAAAAATGGTCACGGTGATAAATTTTATGTCATGTATATTTTATTACAATGAAACATTACTTTAAAAAAGAGCCTCTGGAGGCTTTGCATCTACTCAATTGCATGATGTTAAAATCATACAGGTTGACAATATCATCATTTGTCCTCCCTGACACAAAATCTTGAGTCTAGAGATTTTGTTCTTCTTGCCTTTTAGCATCATTAAAATGAAGAACATGATAAGAATATGTTTTCAGAAAAGGAGAATTCAATTACTGGTCTTGTTCTTTAGCAATGTGAATTCAAGCAAATTACTCAAATCCTCTGAGTCTAAGATTATTTCTTAAACTAGGATTATAATAATATTGACCCTAAGAGTATTATGCAAATCAAGTAAAATAAAGGCTTGAAAGATATTTATAAACTACAAATGTCATTAGCAATATTTATACCTCCAAAAGGTTTTTATAAGAAATAGAATGATTACCTCAAAATAAAGCCATAGCACCTAGAAGATGTATTGGATTAACCAGGAACTAAAGGTTAAAATTTCTGGCCAAAATTTTTTTGTATGATATTAATAATAATGTGTATGAGTAATGCTAGTATTATCTTAAGTCAACATTGGGAAGCCAGTTTGTTGAATAATTCTCACCTTAAAATACTACTGAAATGTATTCATGATTATTTCAAGTTATAATTACCACTGGTAAATTAAATTAAATTTACTTGTCTTTTGGTTAACCATGAAATTTGACAGAAGGCAAATTTCTGCACTTAAGAAATCCACTAAACTGAAATGTATTACCCTCTAAAAAATTAGCTGGTCCACCTTTATTGATGGACAGTGGGAAAATATAAAAATAATTATAGTGTGATGTGACATGGTATGCAATGCTATGGAATTACAAAGTAAAGAATTCCTCCTAACTTTTCCTGGGAGAGTCAGGAGAAGTTTCACATAGGAGCTGAACTTTGAGCAGCCTCCAGGGTAGGAGGAGGATCTTGCTAGACAGACAAAGACTTTCCAAGTAGCAGATAGCACATGCAAGGACAGACGCAGGGAAGAGCATGGGGAGTGTTAATAATATTAAATATTAAAGTTGAGGAAGAGGGATAGGAAATATGAATGGACAGAAAATCTGGGACCATAATATTATTATTACAATAATGCTATGATTTTAGACTTTATCTTGAAACACTGGCTTAAATTTTGAGCAAAGACATTGCTTTTGATTTTAGAATTGACAGGATAGTCCAATGATGGCCTGGAGCAGCGAGAGCCTAGAGGCTAGAAGATTCGTTGGGAAACTGCACTAGTTCACATGAGAGGTGATAAGGGTCTTAATTAGAGCAGTGAGCTAGGATTAGATAGACTGGATGTGTTAGTTAGCTATCAAGCAAACAGAATTGATGGGACATGTTAACCAATTAGTATGAAGGCAGGGGAAAACTCAAGATGATTTGGAGATTTTGAGAGAGCAAAGGACAATCTGTCAAAAGAGCAGTAATTAGATCTATAAGAGACATTTTTCAAATAGTTAGGTTAAGTCAAATTGGACAGTACATTTCTAAAATAAACTAAAACAGAGCCTTAATTTAAACCATAAGGTGTTACTGAGGATGACCAATAATGCACACATAAAATGAGTGTAGATGCATAGTTTTAGAATAATTCTAAAAAAACAGATAAGTATGTAAGTCCTACTAGAAATAAAGCATACAACACAAGATTAAAAATGTAAAATATCATATAGACAATAAAAATTTACTTAAAATTTTGTATTTTTAAATGACTTGATATTTCACACTCACTGATCCATTCAACCAATATACATTTACCTTGCACTATATATGTGCACATTGTGTGTGATATTGGGAATATAAGATCAATATGATATATCCTTGAATTTGAGGAATTTGCAGTATAATGGAGGAGACAAATGTGTACATAAATATTTTCAGCAAAATACTTTTAAGTGATAAAGGGGTATGGACAAAGTGACCCAATATTAGGGTTACCAAATCATCCCAGGCAAAACTTTCTTTTAGCATGGGAAGTCCTGCATCTGGGAAACCCTCAGTCCTAGGAAAATGAGGGTGGACACCGGGTCATATAACCAGCATCACATAAGACATTTACTAATGTAGGTGGTGGCAGTGGGATGCAGGTTTGCTTTTTTCCTTCCCCAAGGTGGATGTATTTTAGACTGTGCCAGGAAAGACAGAGAGAAGGGATGAGGTAGAGTGCATTATAGGCAAAAGGAAAAAAATCCACACAAAGACTTGGGGGCGTAGTTGTATGTCATTTGGTATTGCTATAGTACAAGATTCTCATACAGAATTTATAAACAACTGATTTTATATTTGCTTATAAATATAAGTCCAAAGCAGCCAGTCTACTAAGCTAATTTAACTGTTACCTATTTGGAAAAAATGCTTGTGCCAAATAATAGAAACTTAGGTGAGACAAAACCCACATGAAAAATGAAGGCTTCTTCAAATCATAAGAAACTATAATGTGTGACAGTATTGCCAAGAATGGCTTAAAAATGTTCACAATGGAAGAGGTCTGTTTTTTAAAGAAACAAAGTTAGATCATTGTCTCAAAGGGGAAGGCTGTGAAAAGGGAACAGCTTGAGATAGAATGAAAATATGATGTGTATTATCTTTAAATGGTAGTTCAGAGTAAGAAAACAGGACAAAACAGAGTCTGGAACTCAAGGCAGAAATGTCAGAAAAAAAAAAAAATGACATAGGCCTGAAGAAAACAAGAGCAGGTTTGGGCAATGTGGGTGGGGAGATGGGCCCATATACTGGACTCAGAGTGAGTTGGAGAGGTAAGATGGACAATTAATTAACAACACTCCTTCCAGAAAAACAAATGAAATGGCCTATAGTAGTCCAAAGGTGAACACAAATTTTAAAAATTAATAAAAATAACAAAGAGAAATTAAAATGTTGATATTACTATAAAAACAGATCATTATTTTTTCCTTTCAATCTTTGCCCTAACTGGGGATATTTTATTTGTAAGTGGAAAGTGATGTTCTCTAAATTTAATTTTTTTTTTAATTAAAAGCATTAGTAAATGTAACATGTAGAGCACATCTGGTTCTTGAGTTGGCCTATTTTAAGTATAGCCACCTCTGTGTCTGTGTTGCCCTAACCGGGCAGCTCTGACTGCCCATGACACCATCCTGAGACGAAGACCCCGGGATTTAGAACTGATACAGCTCCAGGACCTTCCCCTGCAATTTCAAACTTTTTTTTTTGAGACAGGGTCTTGCTCTGTAGCCTGGGTTAGAATGCAGTGGTGTCATCATAGCTCACTGCAACCTCAAACTCCTGGGCTCAAGCAATCCTCCTGCCTCAGCCTCCTGAGTAGCTGGGACCACCATGCCCAGCTAATTTTTCTATTTTTTGTAGAGACAGGGTCTCAATATGTTGCTCAGGCTGGTCTCGAACTCCTGTCCTGGACTCAAGCGATCCTTCCACCTTGGCCTCCCACAATGCTAGGATTACAGGTGCGAGTCATTCTTTATAGTAACACAGGTACGTAACATACATCTGTTGCTCAAACAGTTCTCGCCTTCCTTTCCTCTTTTCCTCTTCCCTCTCCTCCCTCCCTCCCTGCTTCTCTTCCTTCCTTTTCTCTCCCCACTCTTCTTTCTATTCAATGTTTGCTGAGTACCAACTCAGCCAGACATTGCTCTAAATTCTGGGAACACAGCAGTGAAGACAAGGTTTCTGGCCACCCAATGCTCCTGTCTGTGATTTATAGTTTTGTGGCTTCGTTTCACAAGGGCTATACAAAAAGCAAACAAAAAAAGAAACTAAAAAAATCAACCCCCCAAAAACCAGCCAAACAAACAAAAAACAGGATAAAAGGATGAAGAGCAATAAGCAGTTTTTTTGATATAGGACAGTTGGGGAAGGCAGCTCGAAGGAAGAAGCCACACTGGAGCAAAGACCTGAATGAAAATAAAGCAACAGCCACATGAATATTTGGAGAGTGCATATTCCAGGAAGTGGGAACAGCAGGAAGGCTTGAAAGGCTTAAGGCCACAGTTGGCTTGGGCTGCTGCCTACCTAATTTCTACTGTCCCTTTCTTCTTTATTATCAGAATTCTGATTTTGTTCCACATGGTACTCTGTTCAGCTAAAAGATAACATTTCCCACCTTCCTTTGCAGCCATGCAGGTGATTCTAGCAAGGGATTTTAAAAGAGAAAAAGATGACTCACTGCGAGGTACACCCTTTATCCCAGCTCCACACTCACCTCCCCCCATCTAGGCCCTGGAACTTCAGTGCCTAGTGCTGCAGTGGTCACCTTGGACCATGAGGTGATACTTAGAATGGAAGTCAGGCTAATGATGATGCAACAAAAAGACACAAGGGCTCAGGTTTCCTGATGATACCATTGCACCTTCATGCCATTCCCTACATAGTCTACTTTTGGATTTCTTTTACAGAAGAGGAAAATAAGAGCCACGCTTTTTTAGGCTAGAATTTTTGGAGAATTTCTGCTACTTTCAGATGAAAGCATTTCTAAACTATTTAGAGGCAAGGAATGGAAACAGAGATAAGTTATGAGGATGTTGCAATAATCTATGTGAAAGATAATGATAGCTTAGGCCAGGGTGGTAATAGCAGCAGTGGTAAAAAGTGATGGAATGCTAGATATACTGTGAAGGTAGCGCCAAGAAGATTTGCCGATGGGCTGGCTGTGATACAGGAGATAAAGACGAGACAAAGGTAACTGTGAGATCTGAGGCCTGAGTAGTTATGGCATTCACTGAGATGAGAAGTGGAGGTAGAGTAAATTTAGAGGGAAAGAAAAGATCAAGTGTATTTTGGACATATTACCTTTGAGATCCTCCTAGACATCTGAGTGGGAATGCAAATAGGCAGAGGTGTCTAAAAGTCAGGGCTGGAGATAAATGTTTGAGACACATCGACACATACATGGGATATAAAGCCAGGGATCTGGATAGAGTCACGTAGCAGGTGATTGTGTAAAAGAGAAGAGGTTTGGGAACTGAGGCCCGGAGGGTCCTGATATTTAAAGGTCATAAAGAGAAGGGGCTCTAACAAAGGAGGCTGAAATAGCAGGCAACTGGGGAGAAGAATAACCAAGTGACTCCAGTATCTCAGAGACAAATGAAAAAAGTGTTTCATGATGGAAGGGAATAAACTGTGCCACATACAGTGACAGGTCAAGTAAGCAGAGAACTGAGACTGAACGCTGATTCTGGCAGCATGGGGGTCACCGGCCACACTGTAGAAGCAACTTCCCTGGAGGGCAGGAATGGAGGAGACAAAGTGAAGACAGTGCCTTTCAAAATCCTTTAGAGGAAATTTGCTGTTAAGGAAAATAGAGGAAGGGTGCAGTAATTGGAAGGGGACAAGAGTTAATAGTTGGTTTTTATTTATTGATTTATTTACAGTGGGGAGATGTCACAGCATGGTTGTTTGCTGATTGGGAAAAAAAATGATAATGCAAGGAAGAGAGAGAAGTGCTGCAGTGAGGCCCTTGGTAGGTGGGGGGTGGCCTGCAGTGCACACAGAAGGAAACTGGCCACAGGTGGGGTCATAGACCTGCGGGAACAAAGGCTGGGGAGCAGGTGACAGGGGACAGAGAAGTTCTCTTCCAGGCATCTGTATTTTCTTGAAGTGGGTGGCACAGTTTTGAGCTGAGAACAAGGAAGGAGGAAAGAGTCTCTTGAGGAGATAGAAGAAAAGTGTGAAAAGCAGCTGAAGTGAGTGAATTCATTATTGAAATACAGTAGGATTGCCAGGCAATCCTGAGGGCCCACTGGAAGTTTGTGGTCATAACTTAAGGTTAGACCAGTTAATAGTGTTGCATTTTCCTTATAGCCATTTCAGCAGCTCAAGCCCATGTGAGGAATAAGCAGAGTTGGACTCAACCATTGTTGGGGTTTTTGTAAGAGTATACCAGCTAAACAGAGAAGAAAGGAGGGAGCTGACTGCTTGAAAAAATATAATCAGTAGGTATTTACCTGGTTTGCGTTCTAAAAGCTGCTGTAGATGAAATACTGCTTGTTCATAGTCCTGTTTTCTGGACATGAGATCAGCCATCATCTATAAAGATAAAAGTTGGTTCTAAAAATACTGCCATATATTTTACAAAGCATATTCTTCCAATTATGATTTAGTGCTAAGAAAATACATATGAAAAACATGAGGAGGGGCAAAATTTTATAAAAAGGAGCCATTTAAAGTTCAGGCACACCTTGAGCAGAATGGCTTAGAGATCAGTGTAACAGAAGATAATCAAGGATGTGAAATGGAATGCTCTGTCTGCAAAACTGTATTTTTAGCAAAAAATATATTTCTAGTGGTTGTTTTAAAAATAGAAATTTGAAGGGAAATGCACACTCTATGCACTACTGTAGAAAAGATGCCTAACTGGACTTGACTCAAATGTCAATAAAAATATTTAAAAACAAAACAAAACAAAATTTAAATCATAAATGTTTTGAAGGAATTTAAAATGAGCAAGATATACTGAGATTTCTTATGTGTTTTAAGAAGGAGACATCTTATATTTCTTTTTAGCTATGACAATAACTTTAAATGAACCTCACAAAATGTCACCCATACAGCTGTTTGAAAAGCTCACAAATACTTCAACCCAGGTAAAAATAAGAAAAAAAAGTACATGAAGGTTTTTTTTTTTCCTGTAATTCCAAAAGTTCCACTGGAACTCTTAAATCAGTCTAGCATGCCTAAGTAAGTACTTAAAAGTTAGTCCTTAGCAAATTATAGCTTTACCACATGAACTCCACCTGACCAAGCATCCCCTTAAGCACAAAGGAAAATTGACTAGCCCCAAAAGGGCAAGTTAGGGCCTGACCTAGGTTTGTTATTGTTCTTATGAATAAAATGCTAACAATTTTTGGTCTTGTTGGTAAAATGTACTCATGTTAGAAATATGTTATTGCTTCCAAAAGCCAACATGAGCCTACCCTCGTGGGGTAAAATTAGTTCTATCATGAGGTAAAATTTGAAACTTCCAGTTGTAATATAAAACACAATTTTTATAGTACTGAAGTTTCTTGGACTAACCATGGTGGCAGCTTCATTATCCTGGTCACACTGGAGAAGTAGTTCACAATGCCGCTGGCAGGCATCGAGGTCATCTTGTGCCAGGTATAATCGTGCCAGTTCCAACATTATCTATAAAGCAAAAGGTAAGCTTAGTGAGACACTGTTCTGGAACAAAAAGTGAATGAGGAAAATGTCTGGACACAGATTAAACTTTAGGTGACCAAAAGTTACTGCAATAAAAATGTCAAGTATGATAGATAAGAAAAACTATAGGCATGCCTGTCTCTATTTTCTCTTATACTAAAACAAAACAAAAATAACAACAAAAAAATCCAGAAAAACAGGTGGCAACTCATTTGAAGAGCAGAGAGACATAAGGCATTGTGAAAAGAACTCTGAAACTCGTCCTAAAAGCAGGAGGTTGCATTCTAGTCCCAGCTTCTCCACAATAAAGGCCAAGTCAAGCCGCTTTTACCTCTCTAAACCTGCTTTCTCATTTGTAAAGTAAAAACTTCAATCAGACAATCTCTAAGACATTCTTCAGATTTAAAACTAGAATCACAACTCCATTAGCCACCACTGAAAAAGATACCTGTTTGGTTATGGTTTACTAAAGGTTGTTTTTGCCCTTCATCTGAAAAATTATATTAATAAAAAATATTCAATCTTAATATTTAAATTCTAGAATATGGTTATCTTTTGTTCTGTATCATTTACTGAGTGTTTAGCCATTTATTAGAGTATTTTAAAAAATTAATCATCTTCTAGATCTTCTGAGATCTTGAAGAATAATGACATTTTAGTTTATATAACTCACCACGTACATAAGTGTACTACACCAAAATTATCTTTATATCTATTGTCACACTGTGCCACATGAGGTCATAGATTCAGCCTAGTCACTTCTGCATCCTCAGTACCAAACACCAATTGAAGTACAGAAGTGTACAATAGCTCTTTAGTAAACTGAATTGAATCATCTAAATCCAGATACTTGTGACTGAGAAATTGTTTTAAAGTGATTATTAAAACATAGATGAATATTAAAAAGAAGGAATTTGCAGGTTTGCTTTATATTACTTGTTCCATTATAATTTTTAGACTCTAATATTCTTAACTTAAGCCATCATGTAAGTAGTTTGAAAATTTTCTAGAAATAATATTAATTTTTTAAACTTGTATTTTTGTTACATTTCTTTTGAAATCTTTATAAATAAGCTGTTAAGAATTTTACATTTGGGGAAATCAGACGACATCTGAAATAAAGGTGCTTAACATTTTATAAAAGTACTGACCTTATTATCTGTTTCACAGTGAACCAGAGCCTCTCTATAAAACTTAATTGCTGTTTCATAGTCTCGCTGAGCAACAGAATGTTTTGCAATCTCTGCACAAATTTCAGCTGCTAAATGTTTCTGTGTAGGAACTGCATCTGGCTGTTCCATCTGAACACGTTTTAGTATCCGAGTTTGTAATTCTCTAGCCTAGAAAAAATAAGGATAAAAAGAAATTTTAAATAATAAAGAAAGGAAATTAATTCTTAATAACTCACACGTAGCATAATTTTACAGAAAACTTATTTAAGCATCAGTGGCCCTTGATCTAACAAAGCTTGATCCAAAGAAAATGTCTTATTGAGATCTCAAAAATGAACTTGCTTGCCAATGAGCCAGGCTGCATATATCTTTCCAACCAAAGTACTATAAAATGCCTGAGTCTTTTCCCACTGTTATAAGGATATGTACAGAAAGCTCACTAAGAAGGAAATGCAACCATGAAACAAATACTTGGGAAACATATCTAGATGCTGTAATTAAATAATTAAAAATCAAAAATGTTTATTAAATTAATAAAATAGTAAATTTCTAAAAACTATTAAATTAAATATTGGCAGGTTTCAGGCATAACTCCGATCTTTTTGAGAAGCACCCCAGTAATACACACCAACTTGATAAAACTAACCAGGTGGTTGAATTTAGTTGTTCCATTCCTGGGAAGGTATTAAGGACATTACTTAGAAGGAAAAAAGGAAACTTGTTTATCTGTTGTAAAGAAAAAACAATCTCTGTTATTTGTTGTAAAAACAAACAGTTACAGCAAAACAAAAACAAAAACCTGGAAGCAACCTAAATGTCTAATGACAAGGAAATGAATAATTCATTGATGACATATATATATAGTCCTATTTTATGCATAGAGGAAGGTGGAGGCCTTCTTCAGGGTAAGAATGTAGAGTAGGTTGCTAAATTGGAAGAATATCAGCCTTTCTACCCATACATCTGGTTTCTGGAACATTGGGATCTTCCTTTAATAAAGGACAGAGAACACCTATGCTTTAGGCCTTCACAAATAAAATTTAACTTTGAGCTATAGATAATCATTGACTAACTAATGTATTCATGCATTCATTTAACAAATAGTAAATGCCTAGTCATACATTATGCTACAGGTTACCCTTTTGGGGACTCCTATCAAAATACTGATTAACAAATAGTATTTGATAAAGATAGTTTAAAGCAGATTGTTGTTGTTTGTTTAAACAACAGGTTTAGAGAGTTATAATAATATTATTTTAGAAATGAAAGAGAAAAGATTTGAAAATATGAGTGTATATAGCATATGGTAAAGATTAATATTGTTTCATGAAATTTTTATTTTGCTTAAATTAATGTGTGTTTATATAAGTATGGCAGTATGTACACACTTGTGTATTTTGGGTTATATGTATGTACATATCTGTGTTCATGGTTTTATATACATGTGCATAAGCATATGCTCATAGTCAAAAAACTCTGAAAACAACTGGTCTAAATAAGATGATCTCTGACAGGAAGGGCTCCTTGCATCCTCACATCTCTGCATTCTGCACCTCCATGTACCCATTTGTCTTCCCCTGGCAGAGAGGTGGGGTGGGGATGGGCATCCTTAGCACCTCAGGGGTAAGAGTTCCACCTCAAGGACACAAGATCCCAAGCAGTCACATGTAAGCATTTTGCTTTCAAAGATGTTCCTTCATTTATGGCCCTACCCTATTTTGTATCTGGCTTTGAACAGCAAGGGTAAGAAAGAAAGAGAAAACAAAAGAGAGAGTGGAATAGAAATCTGCAGCACAGGCTCCTGGCAAACTAACCCCCAGGGGTCAGCTGTCCCTTTATCCAACAGCTTAAGTGCTGATATCATTAGAAACTTAGGCCTTGAGGACAATCTCAATGTTTATACCTGTTGTCTCAGCCTAATTATTAATATGGCCCTCTTACCCTTTCCAAAGCACTCTATTTGGAATGATAAATTATATGGTTACCTTAGTTCTAAAAGATATGCAATTCATTTTCTAAGTAGTCTGAGTTTTATCTCTGAAACAGCTGAATTTCTAGAAAGCCAAATGTGTGCACCTTACTAACTTAGCCTCCTAAAGAAACACATTTATGAGTTAGATTTTTGTGTGATGCTTTGCCATTTCCTTAAAGATAAATAATTGGGGGAATTTTTGAGCAAAAGTATTTTGCATTTTCTATTAAAGATATTTTATAAAAGAATGCTCAATTTCTGAAAGAGTATATTCAATGACCATTAAGAAACATTTTCATATGGAATTTAGTGTTAGCAATAAAATTTTCTTGAATTGTTAAGATTCCATGTTTTCCCTTGGTTTTCAGAAAGATCACAGCTGAACTTAATTATCCTTTACAATAACTATATTAGCCTTGATTGTTAACACATTTACTTTTCCCTCCCCCTTCCTATTTTATAATATATATTCTATAAATCCCTTCAAATTCTTGGGTAGAATAAAGTACAGATATAAACATCATTATTGTATAGACTTCTTAATCCTCTATTTTATTTACTGTATACATATCTTTACCTCAGATCACCTCAAAATAAAATATACCAATTAAGTGGGACTATCATATTACTTTTTCTATGATGAATATGGAACTATATACATTGGAAAAATCTAGATGTTAAGTCAAAAAGCAAAAACAAACATCTGTACATATTAACAACTACGTAAAGTTATAAAGTTATAAAATTGTTATGTGTTTTATGTCACAGAGATTCTTTATTTCTCATTTACTTAGATTTTATTTTCACAGAAAAGATAGTGAATGTATTAAAAGATAAATTAAAATTTTTCCTATAATTGTTCCTGGAATTAAAGAATTAATCTATGATTTCCTTTCAGTCAGTTCAACAAAAGGTTTTGAGCACCTATTGTGGTGGACAGACTTTAGGGTGGCTCCCAAGATCCTTGCCTCTTGTTCACTCCCTTGTATGACCCGCTCTCCTTGTACATAGGTGAGACATGGAACTTGCTTGTAACTAACAGAAGATGGCAAATGTGATGGGATGTCACTTCCATGTTTACAGTATATTATACAGTATATAAGACTCTGTCTTGCTAGCAGACTCACTCACTCCAGAGACTTTCTCCCTTGATGGCTTTGAAGAATTAAGTGGTCAGATTAGCTGGCTCACCAGGCAAGGAGCTGCGGGCCTCTAGGATTCTTGGGTGCCTTCCAGCCGGCAGCAAACCAGCAGCTGGAGTCCTTAGTCTCACAGCCTTGAGGAAATGAATTCTGCTAACAACCTGTATGAGCTTGGAAGCAGACCCTTACCCAGACAAGTTTCCAGCTGAGAACCCAGCCCTGGCCTTTACCTTGAGTACAGCTTTCCAGAGGTCCCAGCTAAGCTGTGCCCAGATTCCTAACCCATAGAAGGTGTAAGATAATAAATGTGTATATTGTTTTCATCCACTAAGTTTGAGGTAATCTGTTATGCAGCAGAGAAAACTAATAGGACCTACTATGAGGCAAGCATTCACTAGGGTCACAAAACACCAGGCTATGCCTGCACTCAATTCTAATTTATGAAGAAGGTAGATAATTAAGTGATCATAGGAAATCATAAGGAGTTTTATAGCTGGAAAATACTGGTTGCCATGGTACATAATAGAAGACCTAGCTCAGTCTTGGAGGTCAGGTGAGATTTAAAGAATGACTAGCAGCTACACTCTGGTGAGAAGGAAATGTTAAGGAGAAATGGAATGGGGCACAGGCATTAGGAATTACATGTGAAGGAAAGAGATGTGAGGGATGTACAGGATACACTGCTTGATCAAAGAATTAGAAAAATTAGAAGAAAAAAGACTGGGAAGACATGGAATATACAATAGGTAAGCCTGTTAAATAATTTACATTTTATCCTAGAGGCCATGGAAAGCTACTATGACATTTTTATAAGCAGTGGGGTAACAGGATCGGGTCTGTCACTGAGAACTACCACGTTGGTGGTGTTGTGATGAACTGACTAGAGTGCAAGGAGACTGGGAGAGGATGGGGATCAATGAGGAGGCTACTGCAGTAATCTAGGCACCTTAAAATGTGTTTTTTTGTCAACCAGAATGCGCAGCATGTTATAGTTGGGAAGAACGATTCTTCAAATTTTATTAAAGATGAATAATCCTATACTATAACATACAAACTTAAAACTAATTAGTGTTTGGCTTGTTGGCATTGTCTAGCCACGGTCTGCTGTTTGTTCTTTTTTTTGGTGATGCTTGATGTGTCTGCTCTTATAACATAGGTGCTCATACAACCAGGGTGACTGGGACTAATGATATTCATAAAGGGGTAAAATAAGCCAAATTCACTTCTAAGATGTTTTGAAAGTCTAAATTTATCAAAAGTACAATCTCCTTATAGCTACTGGTAGCTAACCTAGGGTTAGGTGCAATTCTCTGTCATGTGATTCAGAAAATAGGGATTAGAAGATACCAACAATTAAAGATCAGATATTAACATTATTGAAGGTCACATATTTTAACGATATCATAAACTTAGATGGATATCACAGAAATCTAATAGTCCAAGGTCAATTCATTCACAACTAGAACAAAAAAATTTGGGACACTGCCACTGAAACATAGGTTTGTATACACCCCCCCCCCCACCCCACTGTCAGCTAAAGCTGAAAACCAAAACATTTAATAAATTATTTGCAGAATACAGAACTCTTCTGGGTACTTGCAAATCAAGTCAAAAGGTAGCAAGCAGTGTAGTATCCTAGAAAGCACATAGGGTTAGTACCGAGGTGCTCTGTGTACTACTTCAAGCTCTTCTACTAACAAGCTGTATAATCTTGGGCAAATATTCTCTGTGGGCTTCTTCTCCATTTAGAGAATGAGCATTGTAATACATGAGCTATTTTGCCTACTTCACAGACTTGTTTCCAACATATCACAGGAGCTCACAGATACAAAGTTTCAAATAACTAGTTTAAAATGCATGACAAAAATAATAGAAAAGGTAAAGGTGGAGTAATGGAATTTGCATAAGAGGATTTGTGCATAATGCAGCTAACACTAAAAAATAATGAAAAGAGATATAAATAACAAATAGAGGGGAAAATGGAATAAAAATAATTTAACTAATCCAGAAAAAAGCCAAGAAAGAAAAGGTAAAAAAAATTGTAAGATGGCAGATATAAATCCAAATATAATTCATAATTATACTAAATGTTAACAAAATAAATATTCTAATGAAAAGATTAAGATTGTCAGAGCAAATAAAAGAAAAAATTAATCTTATGCTGATAGATATTCAACATAAAGACATGGAAAGTTTGAAAGTAAAAGAATGCAAAAAGCTACACTATGAAAACACTGAAACTAACCAAAAGAAACCTTAAGTAGCTACATTAATACTAGACAAAGGAGACTTTAAATTAAGAAGCATTACTAGAAATAAAGAAGGCCATTTTATAATTATAAAGAAGTTATTCACCAGGAAGATGTTCCAATTCTAAATCTGGATCATTCAATAATACATTTTCTAAATAAATGAAACAAAAATACATAGGACTAAATGGAGAAATAGAAATCCACAATCACATTGAAAGATTTGAGCATACCTCTCATAAAAGCAAATTATACAAACAGACCAAAAACAAGCAGACAAATAAACAATAACAACCAAACCCTAAGAACAGAAAAGATTTGAACAAATCAGTTAACAAACTTGACCTAGCTGACATGTAGTTGACCTAACTGACTATAGTTGAACATTTAATAACTCTAGAAACACATTATTTCAAATCCACATGGAACCTGTACCAAAACTGATTATCATGTAGCACATAAAGCAAGCTTCAACAAATTTCAAAAAATTCAATCATTCCAAGTATGTCTTTGACCACAGTGGAATTAAACTAGAAATCAGTATCAAAAAAATCACAACTGCTTAGAAAATGAACACTACACTTTTAAATAACCCATGGGTCAAAGTAATCAAAGCGAAAATGAAGAAATATTTTGAATTGAATAATAATAAACTTGTGGGATGCTACTAAAGCAGTGTTTAGAGAAAAATTTATTGCCTTAAATGAATAAGAAAAGAACAAAGGCTAAAAATCTATTATCTAACATACTACTTCAAGAGGCTAGAAAAAGATCAGTAAACCAAACCCAAAGAAAGTGGAAGAAACTAATTATGAGGTAAAAGGCAAACATTTAATGAAGTCAGAAAAGGCAAAATTTGATTCTTTGAAAATATTAATAAGATAATAAATCCCTAGCATAATTATTAAAAAAAGAAGGAAAGTGAAATGACTAATATCAGGTCTGTAAAAGAGGACACTTTTATAGCACTCATAGACATTAAAAAAAAGATAGAATGAACAAGTTTATGTCAATAAATTTGACAGTTTAATGAACTTAACAAATTACTTAAAAAATATAATCACCTAAGCTGACTTAAGAAGAAATTTAAAAATGATCAGTCTGAAATCTATTAAAGATGTTGAATCCATTAATAAAAACCTTCCATCAAAAAAGTCTCAAGGTCCCAATGGTTTCACTATTGAATTGTTTCACACATTAAAGAAATAGTATCAGTCTATTTCTTAAACATACATGTATAAATCTTGAACAAAATATTAGGAAACATCTTTAAACTCTGGCAATATCTTTTAAAAAATTGTTACAAAGTGACATTTATTTCAGGAATATAAGGGTGGTTTAACATTTGAAAATTAATCAATCTAATAGACTACATTAAGAAAACAGGGGAAAAGTCATTATGACCATCTTGATAGATGCAGAGAGTACATTTGATAATATTTAAGTCACTTATAAAAAACTGTCAGCAAACTAGAAATTGAAAAATCATCAAAAAACAACAACCACTTAGGAATACATGTAAGGAAATGTGTGTAAAATCTCTAATTTGAGAACCACAAAACACTAAGAGAAATTAAAGAAGATCTAAATAAATGGACGAAGGAAGCACTGAGTTCAAATCCTGATTACACTAGTCACACGGTTTCACACAAGTTATTAAGCCAAGTTTCTTCAGTTGTAAAACAGGACTAAAAATACCAACTTTCCCTGATTGTTATAATAATTAGCAATAATATATTTAAACTGTACAATCCATAAGCATTCAATCATTATTTCTATTTTGACATATTTTCTGTAACTGCTGGGCCAAAAGAGATTGTTTTCCTCTTACATGTGGCATATTCCCTTCTACATCCATCTCCCACCCCATGACCACATTCACAAATGCATTTACCTGTTGTAATGAAGTGATCGCATCACCAGGTCTTTCCATTTTACTATAAACTTTTGCTAGAAGAACTTGAGAACGTCCATCCTCCATGAGAGCCGACAGTTCATTTACTATGAAAGAATGGAATTCAATGAAAAGAAATGCTCATCTTAAAGAAGTGTTTACATTTTTCTACAATTTTTTAAACTGGTCTTTAGAAAAAACTATTTTGAAAAATAGTGAATAAAATATAAAAATTTTCAGTCAGTTAACCAAAGAATAGCCCATTTTTTAAACAAAGATTTAGGATAAAAACTGGCTAGAAGAAAAGTTAAAGAATTGGATAACAACTAGAGGTTTTTCTTAGACATATATTAAGAATTAACAATCCAGGGCTGGGCATGGTGGCTCATGCCTATAATCGCAGCACTTTGGGAGGCTGAGGTGGGAGGATTGCTTGAGGCCAGGAGTTCAAGACTAGCCTGAGCAACATAAAGAGACCCCGTTCCTACAAAAAATAGAAAAATTAGCACGGCGTGGTGACCCACACCTGTAATCCCAACTACTGAGAAGACTGAGGCAGGAGAACCACTTGAGCCTAGTAGTTTGAGGTTGCAGTCAGCTATGATGATGCCACTGCACTCTATCCCAGGTGACAGAGCAAAACCCTGTCTCAAAAAAATGAAAAACACAAAAAGAATCTAATAACATGAGAATTTCAATTTTCATTCTTAAGTGTATAAAAATTTCTGTTTATTGATGTCATCAAAAAAAGAGTAGCTGCTACGTGTAATTAAGAAGATAACTGCTCTTTTTAAATAAAATAATAGACACTTGACAAGTAATAAAGTACAAGAGCACTGAGTTTGATGCCAACCAGTCTGGTTTCAAATCTAGGCTTTACCACTTACTAGCCATTTAATCTTGAGCAAGGTACTTAACCATTCTGTACTTCCTTTTCATCTGTAAAATAGGAAAAATAATAATACCCACCCTCATAGGGTTGTCATAAGATTTTAAAAGCTATTAAGTTATTAAATAAGTTAACATATGCAAGGCAATTAAAATAGAATCTGGTACATGATAAGTGATATTTAAATATTTGGTTAATACCAATATTTTATGATCTAAGAGCAATAAAAGAACACCAGATAATTAACAAAAATAAGTTTCTTCCACTGTTTATTCAGTGCACAGTCCGTGCCATACCCTGTTCCAAGTGTTCACACACATTAGTTCTTTAAAATTTCAGCATAACAGTCAGGTTTTATTATCACTATTTTACAGGTAAGAACAGCTCTAAGGTGGACACAAGGTGCAACAAGGTGGCTGTGTAGGTGAGAGGAGGGAAGGAGAGGTCAGGGAAGCATAGGCATATGGATGTGAAGGGCCACGTAAGCCACAGAAAGGTGAAGACCCTGGTATAACTCTAAGGGAAATGGGAGACACCAGCGAGCTTGAGCAGACATAAATGGACTTCTGTTTAAAATGCTGAAAGCTGCTGCTGGGTTGAGAGAGGTTGCAGCATGGGTGTAGGGTTGAGGATGTAAGCAGGGAGACCAGCCAGGGGACAACTGTCAAAATCCAGTTAAGGGATGATGGAGACTTGGCTAAGGGTGACAGGGACAGTAGTGGAATTAGTGAGATGCAGTAGGATTCTGAACATATTCAGAGGGTAGAGTCAACAGCATTTCCCAAGGGCAAGGGCAAGGATGAGGGCAAAGATTTTAGCTCTTAGTAACCACAAAGAAGGATGAAGTTGTTATTAATAAAATAAAGAAGGCTGCATGCAGAGCAGATCTGGGGAAGTAGATCAGGAATTCAGTTTTAGACACATTAAGTTTAAGATGTTTATTAGAACCCAGCTGTGCTACCTAGGAACACATCAAGAAAACTGAGTTTCAGATTGTTATTCAAAAATTGGAATATTTATATTTGCCTCAAACATTAATGTACTAATAAAATAATAAATAAAAGTATATCAAGGCATCTAAGTACAACACAGGATGTGCTCAGCAAATATTTATTAAATGAAAGCATTTATATTAGGTAAATATAATACGCTGAATGTAAATAGAACATATAATAATTGAATCTCTCTCTCCCTCTAACCTTCTCAACACGCACATCCACATTTAGGTCTTTTGAGTGTCTCAATGGAAGGTCTGATAGACCCATGCACATATTTTTATGAAACTTACAACACTTTATACAATAAATACATTCATAATTAGGGGAATTTATGCATTAACATCATCAAAGCTAAATTAAAAGACCATTTTGGAAATACAAGAAACTTAGAGCAGGCTTGTCTTGTGATGTATCCAAACATATTTTAAAGCTACAGTAAATATATTTGCAAAAGAAAAGAAAGATTACTCCATGGAACAAAATGAAGATTCACATAATCAGAGTCATGTATATGAAGGAGTTTATTATATGATAAAGGTGGCACTTCAATAAATGGCACTAAAATAAAACTGGCTGTACATTTTGAACTATATAATAAAAACTGTATGTGGATTAAAATACATGGATTAAAGCTCTCAATATAAAACTTAAAACAAGAAAAATGCTAGAAAAACATATGGAAATATTTTTATAACATTAGGAGTAGGGAAGCTTTTTTAGAGAATGATAAAAAATTCAGAAGTCCAAATTGAATACTGGACTTCAATATTTAATTACTATTTGGTCAAATATTCTATCTGACCAAAGAAATAATAAACAAATTTGATAAAGAAAGGACAGCCTGGGAGAAAATATCTGCAACAAGAATAACAGGTAAAGTATTAAAGACAAAGGATATAAGTGAGCAATTCCTAGAAGAAAATTAGAACTATAAACAAAATAATGCCTAACCCTACCAGTCACCAAAGAAATGCAAATTAAAATAAGTTTTTATTTTATTTTTTTATGATTAGTAGTATGTAATGTTGGGATATTTTTTGTCTTAAGAAAGAACAATAGGGCAAGATTCAATTCTAGGAAGTACACGGGTATACAAACAAGAATTTCATCTCAGTATTGTTTCCAAATTTTATCCAATCTAAATGTCCATCAATAGGGGACTAATCAAATAAATTATGCTATTCACACAGTGGAATACTCTACAGATGCTAAAAAATAAGGAAGAGGTATAATTGCCAACAAGGAAAGAAATTAGTAAATGAAAAATGCATAGTGCAAAATTATAGATATACTATAATCTACTTAGGTAGAAAAAAGTGGTATGTAATTGTGTGTATATGAGAGAGATAAAAAGGTAGGGGCAGGGAGACTGATTAGTATGATACACAAATTGTTAAATGTGGTTTTCTCTGGAGAGTGAGAGAGGACACAATTTTTGTTCTGTAATCTTTAAATTCTGGCAACGAGCAAGCACCAGATTTTATTAAAAAATAAGGATCTTAAAAAAGTAAATTTGTACAAACTCATAAGGAAGCAATTTGATAGTATTCAAACAAATTTTGAATGTACAAACCCTTTGACTAAGCATCCTACTCCTAAGGAATACAAGCAAGTGTACACCACTGAAGGAGATACAAGAATATTCAATGTAACATGGTTTATACCAAAACAATGGAAAACAAACTATATGCTCCACAATTCAGGGAAAATTAAATAATTTACAGAGTTATGGAACATCATGATGCTATTAGATAGAAAAATATGAATGTACTGACATCAAACTGTATCTGCGACATGTATGTGGAAAAAATTGCAGAACAGGAAAAACAGTACATTTTCGAAAAGAAAAATCATACTTATTATAACACATTTATACACACACACGTGCACACACACACACAGACTATATATTAAATCACAAACTGCCTCTAAAGAGGTAATTTGAGAACAAGGCAAGTGGAATTCATAAGAGAAACAGATGGCTTACACATTATATTCTTTTACAGTGCTTGACTTTTTAAAAAGAACCATGTGTTACTTTTTTTAAAAAGTAAAGATTATAAATATGTTAACATGTTTAAACATCAGAGGTAGTTGCAATTTAAAGATAACTTACTTTGTATCATTTTGGAAAGTACGCTATCTTTCTACAAATCTTTTATTAGATTGAAAAATACCTCATTTTAATAGAGTGGCATTCTGATAAAAACACATATGCATCTATATAATCAACCACATATATAAAATATTGAGGATACAAATTCATATTTATATAATATAAAAATAAAAAGATCAGATTTATCAGTTATATTTTTTTCAAATCAGAAAGACTTACATACCAGGTTCATGAGCCAGAGCATGCTGAAGAACTTTTTCTGCTTTGTCATACCATTTCAATTTTAATAAGAGCTCAGCCATGTCATAGCAAAGATAATTCTGTTGTCCACTTTTCAGAGCAGCTTCATAATAAGTGATTGCCTAAGAAAAATAATTTCATTTATGAAAAAAAGGCAACGAGAATGGCATTCAAGCATAGATATTTTATACATTATAGACTTAAAGCTCATGCATAATTGGAAATAACCATAAAGAATCTTAGGATATACCTATCAGTTAAGTATGCCATTTTTCTTAGAGAATCAAACACAGTACAAAGCAACTAAGATTTCTTATGATAAGTGGCTAAAGAACAGTGCTTGGCAAAAAGTGTTTTTTACAGGTTTTATTCTAGAGGCCAGTGAACCTTACCGAATGTATATACTTTGCTAGCTGTCGTATATATGTTCAAAAATTACCAGGAATAGGGCGACAATGTAACAGTTAAAGCAAAATCCGTTATCCCTACTAGGAAAAAAAAAATAATTCAAAACACATAGCTTGCCAAAATTAGTTCAGTAGAAAGAACATTTATCATGCTTTGTCACATAATGAAAGAGATGTAAGAATAGCAACTCTATGGTAATTAATTTGGTGGCAAGGATGTAGCTGCAAAATGAAGTGTGAAGTAAACGCTAGGCCCCAAACAATCTTCACAAAATGAAACAATGAAGAACTTGAAACATTGAGAAAGCCTTTAACACAAATAGCAGTTCATAAACACAAATTTTCAGTTTACGACCATCAAAGATACAAATGGTGCTTGCTGACGAATTCTCTGGATCAGGGTTTGATAAATTGTATCCAACAGACATACTTCAAAAAGACTTACCTTCGAGTAGTTGTGGGTTTTGACAAGTGCTTTCCCAATTTTACTTGCCAGTGTCCCATCTTTTGGGTTCTGATTTAATGCTTGCTCATATGCTACTATTGCTTCTTCAGGCTAATACAGTCAAACACAAAAATAAGCAATAAAAGGCAGCTTAACTGGATTCCATTAAATGTCAATATTTCTACAGTTAAGATCTACATTTGGAATGTGTCATAAGACTAAGCACATATTGAATTCCAGAAACTTCCAACAATTTCAGAAAGATGACAGTTTGAGTAGGGTAGGTGTAACTTATTAGTATAATCCTACTCATATTAACTGTGCTCTTGTCTATGTAAGTAACAATATAAAAACTAGGAGATAGCTTCCTGACTTTTCATTTCTGGAAGTCATAACAACCAGTTACAGAGAGTCCGAGGATTGCTTCCCTTTGAGGAAAATACCATCTTAGCCAGTAGCTCTCTCCATCTTTCTGTTTAAAGGAGACCCCTAACATGCTTCTGGTATCATCTCTATTTGAAAAAATGGTAGCACTGAATTACTGGATGTTAACTTGAAAAAAAAATCAATTTTTTCCAATTGTAATGGCTATCTCCCTTTTATTGTGATGACTGGATCTTCAAATATTAAATAAACATTATTAAAAAACCAAATTCCTTTTAATAGAAAGTTATATTAATCACAAAGAGTTTTTTTAAAAAAATCTAAGTTCAGCAGCATCAGAAATTTTACCTCTTGAATATTCATGTATGCATCACCAAGGAGAAGAAAAGACCGAGGGCTGGGCATTCTTTCAGCAATTTCTCTGGAAATCAAACCACCTCTACTTAATATATTGAATACAAATATCTTCTTCTAAACCAATAAAATAAAAGGTAAGCCCGTTTATTTCAACTAGGCAGTAGCCTTCAGAGTACCTTCAACATATCCAACAGTGTAATATTATAAAAACCCCATCCATACCGACACACAGATTGTTTATGCTAGATCAATTATTTTCGCCCTTGAATCGTTCCATTTTCTGAAATGCAGGTAACAGAGTACAGGTAGATAGTAAACATACAAACACTCATTATCTGGAAATGTACATTTTGCTATCTTTAATTTTGAAACGATGTGGGAGTGAAGGTACCAAAAAATGATAGGGGGGATAAAATCTTAATGTTCTCCTATGAATCTTGAGCTCTGATACTCATGGCATAAATTAAAGGCTAAAATGAGTTACCTTAAAAAATCCAAAATCTTCTACTTCAGTATTTGCTGCTTATTTTTTAACCTGTAATATTTAGACCACTAAATGTAAAAACACCAAAGTTATTGAAATAATAATGTGGTGCTATGTCTTTAAAATATAGTTTCTCACCTAATTGATACAAAAACTCCTTGAGAAAGAAAATTATTATCCCAATTTTACAGATGACATGAAGAGTTTTAAGTCTGTAGCTAATGATTCAGATCTACCTGAAATAAAACCTATGCTTTTAACTATTACATTATGGTGCATCCAAAACAAATCAACCCTATTTTTGAGTATTTTTATATCATTAGAGATGACAGTGCTGATCTGTTAGAAATATCTTAGAAAATACCATCTAGGAGCTCCAGTTCACCCACCTAAACGTGAGCGTTGCTCAGGTTCTCTGAATCACTCAGTACTTACAAACAATCTGAGCAGCTTTTTGAGCTTTATTATTTATAAAATATACATAAACCAATATTGAATTAATTCATCAACACTTTACTATGTTTTCAAGAGCTAAAAACATTAACTTTCTCTTACATAAAGTATATGCTTGCATGTTTACCTTTTTGTTTGGGGAGAAGAAGAAGAGCAACCTGTGTAGGGGTGTGTGTGTGTGTTGTGTATCCCAGTAACTCCTAAGGGCATTAGCGTGATGTAACTTTTAAAGCGCCTACCCTTTCACCAAGAAAAATTTGTAATCCATACCATTGTGTGGTACATACTAAGCCATAACCTCCTTTTGCTAAAACTCTATACTGAGTATTAAATATGCCTGTCTATGCTCTGGATTGTTGTTACACTACATAATCCTCTTAAGTTATTAGGACACATGTAACTGGTTGCTCTTTCCCTTCTCAGACAGGAAGATTCAGAGTCTACAAATAAGATTTGATGAAGAGAGCTGAGAAGCTAGAGTAAGCCCCAGTTTGAAGTAATCATAATTACCTTTTGGGGAGAGCAAATAACTTGGTTAGAGTGATTGTGGGTGGTGGTAGGAGAAGGAATCAAGACTACATTAAGGAAAGGATCTACAAGGTATCTCTTAGGTCATTAAATATGAAATGTCTGATTTCAAATCCAAAGTGTAGTTTATTGTATCTTAAACAAGAAGCAGTACAATTAATCAAAATATGCATCTAAACTATCGACACAGCTTTGCCATCTTAATAGTAGCTTGTTTATGCCAGCAGTGAAGAAGCCTGGAGAGCAAGTAGTGATGAAATTTCAAAAGGCGTTTTCCACAGCTTGTTGAGAATTGAATACTTTTCCTTGTGAGAAGTGGTCCAAAGCCTGGAAGAAGTGGTAGTGAGCTGGTGCAAGGTCTGGTGAATACGGTGGATGACAGAGAGTTTCCAAGTCCAGCTTCTGTAGTTTGAGCAGCGTTGTTTGTTCGACATGTGGTCTAGGGTTGCCTTGCAAAAGGATTGGCCTGTCTCTATTGCCCAATCTCAGCTGGTTAATCACAAGCATCCTCATCATTTCATCCAACTGGTTGCAGTAGGTATCCACTGTAATGGACTGGCCAGGTTTCATAAAGCTGTAGTGTAGAATACCAGCACGGGACCACCAAACAGACGCCATTAGTTTTTTTTGATCAATATTTGGTTTTGGACTGTGTTTCAGCACTTCATCTTTATCCAACCATTGTGCCGAATGGTTGCGATTGTGAAAAAGAATCCATTTTTCATCATACGTAACGATACGGTGTAGAAATGGTTCACCTTTATGTCGTGACAGCAAAGAAAGGCAAGCTTCGAGATAATTTCTCTTCTGACGCTTGTTTAATTCACGCAGAACCCATCTATCCAGCTTCTTTACCTTGCCCGTTTGTTCCTAATGGTCCAATATTGTTGGAATAGTGATGTCAAACCTTGCTGCTAATTCACGTGATGGATTCACTTTCAGCTCATCACTATCCACCTTGGTCTCAGGTCGCCCATGTGGCTCATTTTCAAGATTAAAATCACTGGAACAGAACTTCTCAAACCATTGACATACTGTGCGTTCATTAGCCACATCCTTCCCAAACACGTCGTTGATATTTTGAGCTGTCTGCACTGCATTGGTTCCACGATGGAATTCATATTGGAAAATAACACAAATTTTTGACTTATCCATGGCTTCACAAAAATTGCTTTAAAAAAATATTTGAAAGATAATCACAAGGCAAAACGTGCATTTGAAAGACTGAGGATGTACCTTCACAACAAACATAAAATAAGAAGTGTCAAAGTGAAACGTCAGAGATATCAACTGTCAAACTTAGTACTTAAGGAAATCAGACATTTCATACTTAATATCCTAGTATTAAAGCAGCTGAATGGAAGCAAAAAATAAATTTGGGAATTAATATTGGGAGGTAAGTGTGTTAAAATATAATCGGTTGAGATAATTATTTACCTGTAACAAGTGATATATAACATTTTCTCTTTTCTGTGTTTCAGATAAATATCTGCCATTTTTTCTTTTGCCTCTATAAAATAAGGCTGTTCAGTTGTAACATTTCGAAGCATGCTTAAAGCCCGCTCAGTATCTCCTTGGGCTAGAGCTAGGTCTGCGTTAGCAATAGTAACACGCAGTTCTTCAGATGTTCCAGAAAATTCATGGATGGCATCTTGTAAAACTTTTGCTGCTTCATGCTGTAAAGATGAAATGAAAATATCATTCTTTCAAAATCGTCAACAAATTACACTACAAAGGGTAATTTTCCAATTATACAGAATGAATAATAAATGTTAGTACAGTTACGATACTGAAGAAATAAACTGATAGAATTTCTGAAAAGTACAAAAATTTAAAACTAAACCCAGAGACCAAAATCAGATGAGGCTATAAATATTTGTTAGCTGCATAAATGTTCTCAAAACTAGGACAGCAGCAGTTATTACACAGAGTTACTGCTACTATAATTTAATGAGCATTTACCTTGTACCCAACATTGTATTAGCCTATTTAATTCTCAACACCCCCTCTAATAGTTACTATTATTATCCCCACCTTGAAGTAAGGAAATTGAGATTTAGAGAGTTAAAAAGTTAACAAACCAGAATTCAAACTCAGGCAGCCTGACTCCAAAGCCTAACTTCATAGCTATGTTGTGACTGCTACCCCTCAGTGGGATCCAGTCCAGTCACCACTGTACACACTGACTCTTCATTAAGTAGCAGATTACTTTATTCCCTCCACCAGAACAACATTTTTGTTATACCTTGGGTGACTATTTTACCTCGTTTCCAAGTATGTACCTCAGTGAATCTAAAGTATCATTTAAGATTCATCTCAACTTTAGAGATTATAAGACATTCTGATTTCAGAAATGTTAAAATGTGAAAAAAAGTACATCTTAGAATCACCTATATATGGTAGAATTGGCCCTACTTATTAAACATATTTTAAGTTAATTTATTAGTACAATAAAAATTCTTTTGTGATTTCGCAAATATCTAGAAATATAACCTTTTCATTAAAATATGAAAATAAGTGCCTAGCAACCTCTGCAACCTAAAAAACTGATAAATGACTTCAAGTTTTTCATTTTCCACAAGGTTTTAATTTTCCCAGAGTTACATTCTATC
The DNA here is from genome assembly GCA_023783475.1 of Daubentonia madagascariensis. Taxonomy (NCBI): domain Eukaryota; kingdom Metazoa; phylum Chordata; class Mammalia; order Primates; family Daubentoniidae; genus Daubentonia; species Daubentonia madagascariensis. Next base: position 41,020,030 of record JAKFHU010002088.1, on the reverse strand, counting down.
TAATCTGTATGTATTCTTATTTTTTAAAGTATTTGACTTGATGATATTCCTAGGGGTTTACCAAAACTGTATTCATCAAGTATTTATTTTGTTTTCTCAATTATAGAATTTCAGGTTGGTATTTTCATTTTATTTCAGAAGTACTTGTGTGTGCACTTGTATGTATGTGTGTTAATTCCTTTAGGGATTCACAGGATTACAACTGCATTATATTAATATTATTGCCTTTCATGGTAACCAAGATAATTATACATTATATTATCACATTTCATGGTAGCCAACATAAGCACACGGACACTTAAAGTCATCCAGGAGCAAATTATGTTTAACTTTCAAGGGCTTGCAGAAAGTATACGTATTAGTGCAAAGTAATGAAAAATAAAATTTCTAAACTTTACCACTTGGTCAAGGAGATAACTTCAGCTTTTCATTTTCCACGAACATATATACCAGAATAACATCTTCAGATCTCAGCCACTGAATTTAAAACTTGACCTACCTGTTCTCCATTTAAGCGGTGAACCTCTACTAACTCAAGAAAGATTGATAAACGATGGCCTGTATCAACTTCAGTTTTTCTGTATTTGGATTTTGAGGAAGCTCCGATTCTTCTCATTCCTGGTAAATTCATTGCCATATGCAGAGTTTTAATTGCTTCTGTTATTTCTCCCATTTTCTTTTGTGACTGAGCTTTTATCAAATGATATAAAGGATATTCTCTCACCTGAAAAATATTTAGAAATGCTTCCTTGGAGTGCCTACATCAACACATAATTTACAATCCATCAAACATTAAAATAATAGGATCACTGAGAGCAGTCCATCTGTGACTGCATGCATGAGGTCTATTTCTGTCCTCTTCATTTATCATATTAAGTCAGATCCAAGGAAATTGCCACTACCTAACATCCTCCTGGATGACAAAGAGGTGGATTAGGTGTTTCTACTATGACAGAAATGAAAATGCACAATTTATAAGACTGGCAAATACATTCTAAGAAATCTTCTGAGTTTTCAGGGAAGGAATTTCTTTATCTGGGACTTCTAGTACTGGTATAAAGTTATTAGATTTCTAGAAACAGAGTTTTCCCCCTTGATTTCCTTTATTTTTTAAGATTGAAAATTTCAGGACACTCTAATCAACTCTTGGCTCTACCCTTTGATACTACTCCCAAACATGCATTAATAAAGCTTCTACCTTTAGTCTGGCAATCAACAGCGTAAACAGGAAACATAAGAGAATGACAAGATGAGCGAGGAAAAAGAAGTCAAAGGGAAGGAGATGGTCCAGAATGAGGCGATGTGGCAGCCGCCTCACGATCAGGAAGGCTACAGTCCTCCTAAGGCTGAGGTTCTCGGCCTTAGCTACGCGTCACGTGCGCCTCTAGAGCTTCGTGCGAATACTCGTGCCTGTGCCTGTGCTCTTCTCAGAAATTTTCATTCCCCGGGGCTGGGGCACCAGCACTGGGGTTATTACGCACCACCAGTCTTGAAAACGTCTGTCCCAAGAAGCAGGTGATATTTTCTGCAAATCTTGACTAGAACTTGCATTGTCTAGTTCACTGAAGGGTTCTCCCATCACAGGGCTCAAGACCCTGTGAAGCCAAGCAAAAGTTTGAGGAGCTCCTCCTTGACTCTAGGTAGTTCAGGGAGCACTTGAACCCAGGATTTTCCCTAGTCCTGAGGGGATACTGGACGTAACACACAAAATATCTTGGCTAGAAAGTTAGCGTGTTTATATCCTCAAACCACACAATAACTTTCAAAATGACCAGATGTTCTTTGACGATGAAACTAAAAAGAAGTTATTCAAAACCAAGGTCCAAGAAAGAAATGGACAATAAAATTTATTATCCTTATACATAAAAAGATTTGGCATGATGCTCTATAGTTTACAGGTATTTTTACATACATTCATTATTGCATTTAATTATTGTATAGAATTCTCATAACAGTAGAGTATTATGATGTGAGTTTTATAGAAAAGAAAACTGAGGCTCAGAGACAGATATGTGGAAAGACCAGACACTCACCCCAGGCCTTTTATAGCCAAGTCCATATGTTTTTCTAACTATATTAGAGTTGCCTCCACTTTTTCTTCTATTGCTTGTGTGTTCAAACTTTTTTCCCATTAAAAATGCATTTATTAGCAAAATGTTATAGGCTAAAACACAAATACTTGAATATGTAAACATTCAAGGAGGATGATAGGTCTTATCCAATTGAGTCTGCAATACTTACCTTAAAATTATAGCTCAGACAAAGTTCAAGAGACTGAGAACACAGTTTGAATTTTTCTTGAGACAAATACACCTGAGCCATCAGGAGATGAGCGTCGGCATAAGAGGGATTATGTTCTAGGCAATGCTGCAGGTTATTATAAGCCGCTTCAATGTCACCTGATGAGGAAGACAAAGTATCATTAAAATTCAAATGATTAAGAGACGTAGATCTGAGAGAGAAGAGGGGGAAGAGTGTTTAGTTTACAGATAGTTCTAGTGTTTAAACAAAGTTCTTCGTTCATAAGGCCATGGCTTAATTTCTTTTTTTTTTAATGATCCAATATGTATTTTTTTTTAATTTCAGAATATTATGGTACAAACATTTTGGTTACATATATTGCCTATGCACTGCCCAAGTCAGAGCTACAATCGTGAACATACCCCAAACAGTGCACCGCAGACCCATTAGGTGTGAGTTTTGCCATCCCCTTTCACCCCCCTCCCACCTGCCCGACCCATTTCTACGTGCATTAGTTAGCTTCCTCTTAGTCTATATGAAAGAATATACCTGCAAGTCAGGTCAGCCCTTGATCGTAACAAGCAAACCAGGGAAAGCAAGAAAGGATGAGAGTCAAGCACCAGTGTTACTGAGAGGCTTACAAATGTACCTTTATTTTCCTTGTCAAAAAAAAGGTTTCATTTACAATTTCATTAAAATAAGTTGTGTAAAACATAGACATTTCAAAGGCTAGAATTCTGTAGTGTCACTTACATTAACAAAGAGGATATAGTCTAGTAATCATTCTGGGCCAAAAAACTTTATTACTACTATACACAAAATAACAAAAAAGGTACAAGGATATATTCCAAAGGTTCAGAAATATGAGTTACAGATATAAAATGCCTTTAAATGCCAACTGAAATATCAAATGTTTTGAAAACATCTGCTCTATATCTGGGAGTCTTAAAATGGAAGGAAATTGTCAAGATTAAAGTGACAAGAGTGATGGAATCAACCTTAGGCTGGCAGATGGGGTAGGAAGAGGCTCTTTAGAAAAAAAACAGCAGACTCTAGTCCTAGAAGTTTCTCATGACATAAACCACACTGATCTGTACTTAGCTATCTCATAAATTGGCCTTAAGTAGGTATAAATAGGCCAACTTCCCATGCAACCTTGCTAGAAGAATGGAGGAGGAAGAGATCGTAGATTATTTTCTGTTTAGATGTGCACCTCAACCTTACCTGATGCCTCAACAGACAAAATAAGGCTTGCAGTCAGGGCTTTCTAGTTCCCAAAAATTCAACCTACTGATAACAGAAATATAGAAATCTATTGAAACAGAAAGTGTTTTTCTCAGAGACAGAGGATTAATAGACAAATAATTGGCTGAGATAGCATGATAACTTACTAAACATAGTGTCAAAATTTGGCAATCAACCATTAAGCATAATTAATAATGTTGGATTCTTTTTTTTTTTTTAATTATGACATAATCCAACACCTAGACTGCACAGGCAAAAAAAAAAAAAAAAAAAAAAAAAAGGAAAGGTTATATAATAAATTTATATAACCTCAAAATAATAAATTTGAGTGAAAATTCTTTTATGAAGAAGGAGCATTAAAGTGATTAATTTGAAGAAAGGTTGCTTTTATAGGAGAAAGCACATAAAGAATGAATTAGGGTTTGCAATCAAGAGACTGAAGAAAATAAGCACTGCATGAATAATTAAGATCAGAATCTTTCTTGTTTTTTTCAAGGGTGTGAGGAAGGATATGTGGGGTTAGCATCAGACAGCCACTAAGTGTTTTAAGATGAGAAGTGGGTCATCGCTGTTGGTGAAAATAGACCATGTCAACAGAGATCAACATCGACATCATGTTCTTATCTAAGAGCAGCCCAATTTCCCTTGAGTGAAAATGGAAGACATTTCTGTCTTGCATATCTGTCTTTGCCAGGGTCCTGTGTAATAAAGTGTCTGGCTGGTGTTTTTCTCAGGTTCCTGGGAGGGAGCCTCTAAATCTTGGAATTTCCCTAGTGATAGGAGTACCTTCATTATTTGTAGTGGGCCCTGATAGTTTATCCCAACGAGGAGAGTCACGGTGGACCTCTAGATAGTTTATGCTAATGATAGGACTCGGGCTGGGGGTTGGCTGTGCCAGAAAAGACCAACCTTGTTATTAGAGGATAGGGGCTTTGAGCCATGTCATTATCAGCCATAGGTGGGCTAGAGATTGAGTTCAATCATGCGGCCAGTGATTTAATCCACGCCTACTTAATGAATCCCAATAAAAGTTCTGGACACCAAAACTAAGTGAGCTTCCTTGGTTGGTAATACTCTGAGTATGACACAACTATGTGTTAGGAAGGGGATGTGTCCTGACTCCATGGGGAGAAGACAAGAGAAGCTTTACCCTGGGCATCTCTCCCTTTTCCTTTTTCAGGTTACTATCCTGTTGCTTTAATAAAACTGTAATCATAAGTCTAGTGCTTTCTTGAGTTCTGTGAGTTATTCTAGTAAATTACTGAACCTGAGGGGGTTGTAGGAACCTCCAAATTTATAGCCAGCTAGTCAGAAGTGCAGGAGGCCCTGGGAATCCCCAAACTTGTGATATCTAATTGTGAGGGCAGTTTTATGGAGCACAGTGCCCTTAACCTATGATGTTTGGCCCAACTCCAGCTAGCTGGTGTCAGAAATCATTGGAGTCAACAGTTTAGAAAGAATGCTACTATTTAGACACATGCTAGCAATATGTCTAGTGATGTAAGCCTGCTCTTTTTAGAAATGAGGTTAATATAAGAAACCTTCATTCCTAGAGACTTTGGCAATTAAGTATTACTAGATTGACTAATTTATATCAATTTTTGGAATAACTAATAAATATTTAATAAAGTAATTATAGAAGTCAAAGTCCTAGTTTAATCATCTAGTAGGTGATACCCATTCCAATTGGGAGGAAAGCAGAAATATCACGTGGCTCAACAGAACTCAGTCAAAAGGTATTATAGATCACTTATTTACAACTAGAATATTTGAGAGGTGAAACAAGCTTTTCACATCACCTAAGTTTTTTTTTAAAACAATTAAAACTGAAGTCCAAAAAAGCAGTAAAGGCAACCTCATCACTCTCTCTATTATATATAGGAAATAAGTATTTATGAAAATACCTTTAAGTTAGTTTCTGCTGTTATGACTTTATGAACTTTATTTATTTGTATAGTATTCAGCTGGCAAAAGTACATATATGCAAACATGATAGAATGGTCTATTTTTATGTGTAAGGTCATATATTTGTCTGTGTCCTAAAAAGCTAAGGTTATAACTGGGATTTTTTTAAAGCTATACGTAACCATTCACAAAAAGGAAACAGGAATTAATCAATACATTTCATAAGGGCCTGAAATCTGGCAAATGTTGCATTTGGTTATGCTAGTCAGTCAACAACTATGGATTAAAGATTGTATATTCTTATTGCTAGTCCCCAGTACCACCTGACGGACTTTTTTTTTTAAGTGGTACATTGTATTTTCCCAACAATTCACTTGAACCACAAAAGTTTATAGTAATTGTTAAAGGATTAAATAGTAAGTTATGCAATTTTATTCTGGATCAAAATGACTTATCCATGCACATGCAAAATGTGCATTTTATGTGACTTTTCTGCATATATGTGAAGTGCTTAATTTATTTACATCTGTTTTTACCAACATCAGAATAAAAAGGTTATTTTAAGTTTTTAAGGCATACTATACCCGACAAGTATTTCACTTTTGCTATCAGGAAGACAGCTTGCAGCAGACCTGGTACAGTTCTCACTATAATTTCCAAAGCTGAGGTACAACGTCTGAGAAATGGAGTAACAGGCTGCCCAGGACTTGCAGGCTAAACAAAACAAATTATATCATTTTATATGTTTAAAAATAATATTTAACTAAAAATAAACACATTAATTTTAGTATGACTAGTAAAACTATATATATTTTTCTGAAATTTCTCTTACTGTATTTATTCCATAATACGTTTATTATGACTGGACTAATACTACTTTATCTCCTTGGGATCTAGGAACAGACTATGCAAACAATGGCTTTTGTTCAGCAAAATAATTATGAAACCATTATGCCATTACTGATTTGATAACATATGAAAGGAGCACATCTATTCAAAAACTTTTTCAAAGAAACGTATCTATTCAAAGGAAAGATAACCGAAAGGTGGAGTTACTTGCTGGAATTGACACAGTCAAGGCAAGGAGTGCCCAAACTCTAGATCCGCCTTGTGATTTATTCTATTCTGTTACTTTCACTACCCTCTAGAGTATTGTCAATTTTTAAAGAATTCAGATTCTTTTCCCTACTAGCAATCAGACGGTAGAACACTCATGTATACGATACTAAATGTCTCATCCCTTTACATTCCCCAATTTTCTGCCTCGCATGTTGTAGGCCCTCAAAGTTTTTCTTTTTATTAAGAGTGAGTATGATAAAGCAATACGAGAACATTGGTTTACTCTTTTCAGTGTTTCTTATTCTTATAATGGCTGTTTACCCAACCAACGTTTATCCATTAGTCATCCAATTACAAGTTAGTAATGTGATATTAGAATTTAAATATCAAATGTTCACTCTCCTTGCTTTGCCTTACTAATGCTTTTTCTTTTATATGAAGAATGATCCTTTCTATCCCCCTCCATCCTCCATGTGACACATACGGATCCTTAACTGGACCATATCCTCTTATGGAAAATCACACCTCTAAAGAGCCATTATTACTGACAAGAAAGTGCTACATCTCACCTATGCTGAGACATAAAAAATGTGTGCTCAAAAAGATAATCAGAATGTGATTACTGTTGCCTAGAATACTTCAACTTCTTTAAATTTCTCACATATAATCTACATAATAAAATTTAGCATTGTATAATATACAGTTCTATTAGTAATTTCATACCTAGTTTTGCTTCTTTTGTGGGACTAAGGGTCTTTATTTGTCTTGAAGATCAGAATTTTACACCTCTTTGCATAGTACTAGAGTAAATTCTTTAAAAATATGTTTTTTCAGCATAAGCAAAAATAGTCAAAGTATAAGTGATGTTAAAATTCTAATAATGTTCTTTGCCACCTGCTAAGAATGAGTTATTTAGAACAACCAACATTTTTACTGCAAACAGTTTCAGTGTACAATCAGAGAAAAAAACAGTTTGAAGACAATCCTTAATATATTCTTTATTCAGTTAAAATTCAAAACAAAGCTATATCTACAGAAGAGTCAAAGGTAGGAACACAGCTGGAGAGACCATTCTGCCTTTCTGATATTTCCCCATGAAAACAGCATTATAAATGCTGATTAGGTTCTATCATGCTGGTAAAGTAAAATAGGATGTCTAGTTGGATTAGAGACCCAACTACCACTTAATACATTATTTCTTGCTCCACTTACAATTTATTCTCAGCACAGCTGCCAGAGAAACCCTTGGAAACATGAAGTTTTTAAAACATTGACTCAGATTACACTGGAAGCTCTCTGGTGACTCCTCATCATACTCAGAATTAAATCCAGAGGAGTTACAACAATCCCTAGGGTCCTACCTGGTCTGGTCTCCTGTGCTGTGACCTCATCGCTGACTACTCCCCTCCTCCTCATTCTGTCCCACCCACATTCACCTCCTTGTGTCCCTTTGGGCTTCTGTACCAACTGCTCCCTTTGTCTGAAACACTCCACCATATTGTCACATGTTCCCTTGAAGTCTTTGTTCAGATCTTACCCCCCTCGTAAGGCCTAACCTGACCACCGTATCTAAAGTTACCAGTGCCCTACCCTGCTCTATTATTTCCTCCTGTCATCTTCTAACAACATACTATATAATCTACTTAATTACACTATCTGTCTCCTCCTGCTGGGATATATGTGTCGGGGGCAAGGAAAGTAGTTTCTTTTCACACGAATATTTCCCCAGCTCCAAGCAGAGTGCTGGGTACTCTAGAAACACTTGTAGAATGAATCCTGAATACTGAATGAATGCTAAAAAAATGTATTCCAACTTCTAAGCAAGTGAAAAGGGATCATGACTGGGGAGACTGAGATCAATCCCAGGTACAATTCTGTGAGGGTTTAGTTTAAAAAAAAAAAGTGATGAAAGCCTGGAGAAGAACATGATGATCAATAAAACACAGCGTGGGGTCCCCAAGGGAAGGTCATTTTCCTCTTGTTAACACAGTTACTGAAGCTACAGATCAGGGAGAACACTAAGAACTTTGCTTTTAGCAATAAAGTATTTGATGGTGCCCCTCCTGATAGCAATGTGTTCAAATGTGAGCTGAATATTAACAAAGCTAGGAGGTTTGTATCTGCTTAATACCTGTAAATAAAAGAGTACTGACTAATGAATCCACACCAATTTGGAAAGAACTCTCTGGTAGTACAACACAGGGTTCTAGCCCTAGTTCTATTCAAAAATTGTTAACGCTTAGATGAGACCATTATATTGTATCAGAGCTAGATAAAGCAGATGATAGATGACCATAAAAATCCATATAAAATAGATGACAATCAGGATCCAAAAGGAATATGATAACATGGAATTATGGGATGAATCTGAGAAGAAAAAATTTCATAGAAATAAATGGAAAGTACTACATTTGAGTCCAAAGGTATAAGTAGTAACAGATCTAAGGACTTTACTTAACTGTTAATTCAACAGGGTCAATAACATAATGTGATTCACAAAAAGAAAGCTGGATGGGCATCCAGAATAAGGGAAGAAAAGGGTCTACTCTAGGTCTTGTAGGTCAAATACATATTTGGAATAGTGAGCTTAATGAGGCACAGACACAATAAAGGACATTCTCAGGTTTTCATAGCCAGAGTTCTCAAAACTATGTCATATAAAAAAAAATGGTTGAAAACATGGAATTGTTTAGGGGAACAGGAAAACTAATTTCCAAAATCTGAAGGTCTGTTTTACGAATGAGGAAGGATCCTTGCTTTGACTAAGTAACCAGACTTGCTTGCACCAGTTGGTCCTTTTTCAACACAAAGCACAGTTTGACTTCACATAGAAAGTATAGTCTAATAATCATAGCTATACAAGACGGGATGGGCACCTGATGGTTATGTTACAGAGTGGATTCAAATGTGAGGTAAGTGTGTGAATTAGATGACTTCTAATAGTTCTTCTAAACTGATGATTTTAAGATTTTATGAAATACAAATGAATATTTGCAAATCAATACTTTTATTAGTTGCTAGCAGTCACTGCTATAGATACTTTGATTAAAAACTATTTCAACGAATATAGATATTAAATACTATCATTTTAAGATGCCTATATAGTCTAATGCGTTAAAGATAACTTATTAGCACCATTTATAAAACATCATACAAATGCACTCTTGAAAATAGGTCCCAGAATTACTTACCTGCATTGGACAGAAGTTCAGATATTCTTTAACAATTTCTAACAAGAAGTCAGGATTTAGCATTTCAAAATACTGTATGCCAAGAGGTAAATCTTCTAAGTGTGAAAAATGGATGTCCAGGACATCATTTAACAAATTAATAACAACTTCTTGTCGTTTATTTTTCTTCATAGCAAGAATGGCATGTAAATAGGTTAATTCCTGGAAAATAAGTAGTTTTCATAAATTACTCCATTCAGTTATAAAGCCATTTATTTCTACTTAGATTTCAAATTAATATAAAGTGCTATTTATGTGCCATTATTTGTTCAAACTTAAGTATTAGCTACGTGGACTTTTAGAATCATTTAGAAGAGTATTTAAAATCTAGTTTTGCATGGAGGTAAATTAATAAATGCAATTACATATTAAAATTAGTGTACATTAGTCCTTTAAAGCTATTACTAAACAATAAGACTGATTTAAATTTTCATAGTTTATAAATATTAATAGTAGCTGGCATCTATGATCTCATAAAATAAAATACCGTACCGCAGATTTTCCATCGGACTGCTGAACTTCACTAAAAAATTCTAGCTGCTGATCTGCTTCCTCTATTTGCCCTTCAATTAACTGACATTGGATAACTCCTAAAACCAAACAGGACAAAAACAGTCAAAGTTCACACCAATTCAGGCATGCACACTTCAAGCTAACATAAACTACATTAAAAAAACACATTTTCCTCTCATCACAATAAAGTTTTAGATTTAAAAAAAACAGAAAGGCAGAAGAAAAAGATGAAAGAAAGTAGAATGGGTAGCCTTGAAGCTACATAATATCATTTACTAAAGAATTCATAATTTATATGAACTACCTTATAAAAACCTATTCTTTCAAGATATTATTTGTGAAGTAAAAATTTTATTTTCAAAGATACATGACTTTTTCTATTGTTGACAGTAGAGAACAATTTAATTTCAGAAAACTGCAAAATACATTTGTTCTTCTTTAATGGCAAGTTAAAAGCAATTATTTGCATCTATATTAGGAACATTTACGAAAATGGTTATCATACCAAATAGTGAAGAGATACTAGACTCTTCAAGTGTTGTGGCACGCTTATACCACTTCAATGCCTCTTTGATTTTTCCTTGTAAAATCATTTGGTATCCAAGTTCTGTAACAAATTCTGGTTGCTGAGAATTTAAACTAAAAGCTCTCTCTAATAATGTTTGAATTTTTTGAAGAATGAGTTGACTACGTCCACACTAAAAAGAAAAAAAAAATTAAGTTAGACTAGAAGTCAAACACTTCTACTGAGACTGAGGGATTTCTTTTTTCTAAATATATATATAATTTGTACTTCATAAGAGTGAAGAAAAAGCAATAATTACTTAATAATTAAAGAAAAATAAAATTTCTCTATTAACCATCAAGAAAGAGTTTATATTCTATCGGAACTTATATATCCCGATGAACAGTGCTTTTACAAAATAGATAGTATGAAAAGCATACTTCTAATTATGTTACTGAACAAGCATATTTTTAGAAATCCTTTTTCAAGCCATCTCATGATTGTTTTTACAAATTAGACAAGAAAATCATTATTGTAAGGACATGTATGTATGTGTATATATATATACACACACACACATTATTTCATATATATAAAAAATTAAATAAAAAACTTGGACTAGAATCTGTTTCCTCCCTAAAGATAAGCTGTGTCACCAGTGAGAATATTTTAAAAGATCTTAGAATCTTCTTGAAGAGCACTTCAAAAATATTTCAAGAAATAGCAATGTTATTAAGATTAGAATAAGTACATAACTTTTGCAGACAACAACTTTTAAGAGTAAAATAATTATTTAAATGTTTGAATAAGTTTAAATAATTTTGTGAGCTTAATAAAAAGACTAATCAACATAATGTTTCTGGCAATAAGGTAAATAAAAAAGGTAAACACTCTTCTTAATTCAAACATTTGTAATAACAGGGATTTTTTTTTTTACCCTAAATTTCACACAATCTGACAATCTTTGTTTTTAAATAAGAGAATTCAGTTTATTCAAGTCATTTAACAATTAATATCCCTCCTTTATTTTTTCTTTCAATTTTATATTTGCTAATTATTTTACTTACTTATGTGTATCTTTTTACTTATTTTTTCCTGGTTTAATTAACTTTTTAATCCTCTCATTCCTTGTATTGATTTCAAGATTCTGCTGTATTATTCTATTCCATTCCTGATTACCTTCCTTTTATTAGGTGCTTATAATAAAAACATTTCTTTACTATTGTAAAAAAAATGAGACAGCAACTATTTGCTCCACCAAAATAGTCTATTACCCACTTTAAAAGTTTTTTTCAAATAGTTTTAAAAAACGAAACAAGAGCAAAGAACAGGTAATTACTGTAGGTAATCTTACAGTTCTGCTGAAGGCTAGTGTAATCTTATAGAAAAGTTGACCATTCCGTGGTTCCATGGCATCCAATGCATTTTCTAAGTTTTCTAGCTTGGTAGAAGCCTAAAACGAAAGTAATCAGTATTAATTTAAAAATTAATTTTAATTTTATTTTCTTAAAATATTAATTTAAGAAAAAAGAACATAATACATGTATATATGCACTAATAAAATATACTATTACTAACATTTTAAAAGACCTTTGCTTTTACAAATTCCTTCTCTTCCAAAGGAATCTTATATGTTGTAAGACATATAAAAATTTTTTTAACAAGCTCAATAATTACAAATAAAAATTCTTGAGTTTTAGAGTGTATTTCTTTAATATTTGTTATTTAATGGAAACCTTTGGACTGGTAAAGATACCCATAATATTCAATTAACTGTACATGCCAAGCTCCCCCCAATAATTAATTTATAACACAAATGAGGTATGAATGATAACATATTTACAAACAATATTATATGAGATCAGCCCTTGAATTGTCTATATAGACTGGTTTACATTTAAAATGTTTTCTAGAATAGAAAAATCATTAAGGTACTTAGTAAAAGTAACTTCAATGCCTGGAAAGTTTACTGAAGATTTGCCCCGACTAAGATTCTTCTAGTATTTACTGAAGTACTTATTAGGCCTGTCACAATGACCAATATAACCACACCAAACACAATACAAATCCACTACATGTTATAATACTATTTGCTTCAGATTTTGGCACTCCATACTCTAGTCAATGTGTTCACTACTACAGACAGATATACCTTATTATAAGGTACAATGGGATTTCTTCTTAAGCCCATTTAATTTTTGTAAATTCAATTAAATTGTAAAAATATTATAAATCGTATTTTGCGTATGTACTTTTTCATACACAGTAACACTGGTCCCATTAATCATATATATTATGGCACAGGAGTTTTAAATAGAAAACCACATACACTATAATTAATGATTTAAGAGAGTTTTGAGGGTAATTTCAACTATATAATATTTTTGCTTTACTAGCTGATTTCAGAAGCTGACCTCTTTGTTAAGGTGTATTTCTAGTAATCAACTAAAAACTACTGTGACATACATTCTAAAATAGGAGTTCAAGGCTTTAATGTATGTGTGTGTGCACATGTGTGTCTACGTGTCATGAAATATATTTTTAATACAGGAAACTTAAATAATACAATACAACCTACCTTCTCTATATCCCCCTCCCTACACAAATAGTAAAGAGCCAGCATTCTTAGTGCTTCCACATTTTGGTTATCTTGGAGCAGTAACCTGCAGAAAAACATTTCAGTCAATGTTGAAATAAATTTACATATTTTCTTTTATTCAAGGGCTTGAAAAGTTGGTTTGCTTGTCTCACTATTCTACTGTTCAAATAAGTAATTTTAGTTAGTAAAATTTCATCTGCTTTATGAAAATTATTAACCTCATTACTTAAACTAAAAAACTCTCTGGAATTGAATTTTTAGTATGTTTTTAAAAAGATATGAATAGATTGCAATAGTCTCATTAAATTCTGTGGCAATCCTAAATAAAATGTTAGCTAACTATACAAAACAGTATATTAAAAAAATAATTCCCCCTGACTAGGCTGATTTAGTACAGGAATTCTTGGAATGCAAAATGCTTCAAACATTGAAAAACCTATTAATGTTATTTACTACATTAAAATAGGTCCCTATGTGATAAAAACAAATTAGAATATATTTTGGAAAAATATCCTTTTAACAACTGGAAAAACTAAATAAACTATTTGTATGTTCACTTCATAGAATACTACTCAGTTGTTTAAAAATCATTAGGGAAAAAAAGAAATAAAATTATCTTTGTTCACAGACGATAGGAACATCTATGTAGAAAATCTGAAAGAATTAACAAAAAAACTCCTGGAATTAAAAAATAATTATAGCAGGATTGTAGGATATAAGGTTAATATACAATATTGGTCGATTTCCAGCAATGAACAAGTGGAATTTGAAATTAAAAACACAATACCATTTACACTAGCACCCCCCAAAATGAAATACTTAGGAATAAATACAACAAAATAGGTGCAAGAGCTACATGAGCAAAATTTTAAAATTCTGATAAAAGAAATCAAAGAAGAACCAATAAATGGGGAGTTATTCCTTGTCATGGACACAAAGGCAATAGTGTCAAGATGTTAGTTCTTCCCAACTTGATCTATAGATTCAATGCAATCACAATAAAAATCCCAGCAAGTTATTTTGTGAATATCGACAAACTGATTCTAAAGTTTATTTGGAGAGGCAAAAGACCTAGAAGAGCCAACACAATATTGAAAGAGAAGAACAAAGTTAGAGGACTGACATTACTTGACCTCAAGACTTACTATAAAGCTTCAGTAATCGAGACCGTGTGATATCAGTGAAAGAATAGTCAAGCAGATCAATGAAACAGCATAGAGACTGCAGAAACAGTCAATTGCTTTTTGACAAAGGAACAAAGACAATGCAATGGAGAAAAGACAGTCTTTTTAACATATGGCAGTGAAACAACTAGATATCCACATGCAAAAAAATAACATAGACACAGACCACACCTCCTTCACAAAAATTAACCCCAAATAGAACACACACCTAAATGTAAAATGCAAAACTATAAAATTCCCGGAAGATAACACAGGAGAAAATCTAGATAACCTAGGGTTTGGTGATGACATTTTAGATATAACACAAGAGACATGATCCATAAGAGAAAGAATTGATAAAATGGACTTCAATAAAATTAAAAACTTCTGCTCTGTGAAAGACACTGTCAAGAAAATGAGAAGACAAGTCACATACAGGGAGAAAATATTTGTAAAAGACATATCTGATAAGGGACTGTTTTCCAAAATATACAAAGAACTCTTCAAACTCAACAATAAGAAAACAACCGATTAAAATGAGCCAAAGACCTTAACAGACACCTCAACAAAGAAGATAAACAGATGGCAGATAAGCACATGTAAAGATGCTCCACATTTTATGTCATCAGGGAAACGCAAACTGAAATAACAATGACCACTGCACACCTATCAGAAAGGGCAAAATCCAGAACATTGACAACACCAAATGCTGGTGAGGGTATGAAGCAACAGGAACCCTCATTCATTACTAGTGGGAATGTAATACGGTACAGTCACTTTGGAAAACAGTTTGGCAGTTTCTTACAAAACTAAATATACTCTTACCAGAGGATTCAGCAGTCACACTCCTTGGTATTTAACTCAAAGGAGTTGAAAACTTATGTCCATGCACAAACCTGCACATGGATGTTGATATTTAGAGCAGCTTTATTCAAAATTGCCTAAACTTGGAAGCAACCAAGATGTCTTTCAGTAGGTGAATGGATAAATAAACTATGATATATACAGGCAATGGGATATTATTTAGTGCTAAAAAGAAATAAGTTATCAAGTCATGAAAAGACATAGAGGAAACTTAAATGCACAATACCAAGTGAAACAAGCCAATCTAAAAAGGCTACATATTGTATTATTCCATACTATAGGACATTCTGGAAGAGACAAAACTATGGAAATGGTAAAACGATCAGTAGTTGCCAGGGGTTGGGGATAAGGAGGAATATATAGGAGAAGCACTACAAAAAGGATGTTTAGGGCAGTGGAAATACTCCGTATGATACTAGAATGGTGAATACATATCATTATAAATTTGTCTAAACTCATGGAATGTACACCAAGAGTGAACCGTAATATAAACTACGGACTTCGGGTGATTGTGTTTTGTCAATGTAGGTTCATCAGCTGTAACAAATGTATCACTGTGGTGGGGGATGTTGATAACCGGGGAGACAATTGCTGCGTGGGGGCAAGGATTATATGGGAAATCTCTGTACCTTCTGCTCAATTTTGTTGTGAACCTAAAACTTCCCTAAAAAATAAAGTCTATTAACAAATTGGGTATATCTGTGTGAATGGATATAAATGATATCCACGAAACGCTCAGTTTAAAAAAACACACGTTTAAAACTATATAATGAATCTATTTATTTTAAAAACACCCTAAAATACATTTTTTTATACATTATATAGAAGCCACATACACATATGCACACAGAGTGCCTAGAAAAAATTCAGAAACATACATATATCAAAAAGTTACTAGTGCCCAAATTGTGGCCTCCAAATGTCATTTCCCACTAAAAGAGAATAGATTTCCCTGGACAAATGGCTGATACCTACTTGGGGTAGTAAAATGAGCCTGGTACAGCCTGTCATACCAAAGAGCAAGGTAACTATTCAAAGATGACAAGGATCATGTCAAAAGGACTTAAGAACTAACTTTAAGAAGCTCTAAATGGCCAAAGACAAGACAGTTTGTGCAATTATCATAACTGAAATGTCTAAATGCACTCAAGTTTAAATCCATGGCATGCAAACAAACAAACAAACCCAAATCATTAATCAATTACCATTGGAGGATGCTGGAGAAATCTTTCTTTTTTGGTTTTTTGAAACCTAGAAATAATGGAAAAGACTCAAGCATTTTATCCTATCTGTCTTATATGAATTGTACTACTAGGTAACTAACCAAGAAATGAGAAGTATTTCCTTATGGAAGTATTCCAGCTAAGAAATAAAGAATGATAGAATTCAAATATAACCATACTGTAATCTCTAATGAACCAAGCGCCTAGGCATTGAGGATGAATGGCTGCTAATATCACAAAGAGACAAGCAGACACTATGTCTCTTTGATGGAAGAACACAGCACAACTTAGGAAGTACTTGCAAAAAAAAAAGAAAGAAAGAAAGAAAATTGAACATGAATTTAACCAAGCCTCCAGATCCAACTAACAATTTACAGGAAATACAGAGGATACAGCAACAAGGTCTACTACACCGTGGCAGATAATCAGCAAAATCCCGATCGCAGAAAACTCTATAGGACAAAACATACCGGTTTCTTCAGCTTAAGAAACAGGAAGAAGAAAAAGAGGAGAGGGAGAGAGGGAAGGAGAAAAAGAAGGAAGGGAGAGAAAGACAGAGGGAGGCAGGAAGGGCCAGGGAGATAGGGAAGAAGGGGAGGAGGGAATGAGAGGAAGGGAGAGGGAGAGACACTGGTGGGGAGCCTAGAGATTTAAAAATATACACCAGTCACAATGTGTGGACCTTATTTGGATCCTGATTAAAAAACAACTTGTAGAAATAATACAAGATATTTGAGACAAATGGAAATTTGAACACTGATGGGATATCTGATAATATTAAGAAACTTCAATGGTAGGCTGTCATGAAAAAAATATATTAAGAAACTATTTATAATTTTTTTAGATGTGGTAGTGACATTATCTTTATGTTGTAGGGAAAAAAAAGAACTTTTGCAATATATCCTACAATATTTACAGATAAAATGATATAGGTCTTGAATTTACTTCAAAATGAAAATTAAAGAGAGGAAGCAAATAGGGGTTTGGTTGTGTGATGATAGTAGCTGGGGGCAGGAAACAGATAAGGGTGCTTCAGGATGTTATTCTTTCTGCTTTTACATAAGTCTAAAATTCTCCACAAGAACAAGGTTAAAAAATATTTACCAGTTACTCTGGGATGTGGGGAGAAGTTGAGGAAACCATCTATTTTTTTCCTCTACAAATGTATTAATTATAAAAATGATGCATCTTAACAGAAGTGACAGAAGATGTTAACAAAGATCCTGTAGAGATGTTAGGCCTTGAGATAGCCATTAATATTTTGTCAGATATGGATAAAAACTAGGCATGCTTGCAAGTCATTTATTCTGAAGATTTTAAGACTGTATACCTTCATCCATATTGAAGTAAAGCTGACTTCCTATGCAATTTATGCTTCATCTATATCTTGAAAGGATCCTGCCTAATGTTTACATGAAAAGTTCTATTAAGACATCCTAATTTTAAAAGTGTATTTTTATCACCTATGAAATTTACTTTTTTGTAAGTTCACTATTAAGTGACAAGAAGTCATTTATTAGTCAGAACTTATTGATTTGTGACTCGAACACATTTATTACACACTTATTCTCAATCTCATAGCTTTAAATGGCATCTAAGTGCCAGTCACTCCAAAGTACTCATGTCTAACCTAGATCTCCCTCTAGAACTACAGATTCAGCCATCGAGCCGCCTATTTGTGCATCCATCTCTAGTTTGATTTCTAAGCGGTATCTCAAACTTATGATGTCCAAAACTAAACTTTTTACCTGCCCCTAAAATCTTCTTTTTCCATAGTCTTCCTGTTCAGCTAAAGACAACTCCATCTCCTAGCACAGGTAGCATTTAAGAGCACAGACCTCAGGACTAGAGTGCTCTACGTTTGAATCCTGACTCCACCACTAACTAGCAGCGTGGCCTTGGATAAACTACTTAACCTTTCCCTGCTTTAGTCTATTCAGCTGTAAAATAGAGATACTAATAGTACCCACCTCTTAGGGTTGTTGTAGGGACAAACAGCACTTCCTACCTGCCAGGCCCTCTGAGCACTTTACAACAGTTCATCACCATTATCGTTGCTGTTATTTTAGTTGTTCAGGCCCCAAAACTTGGAGTTACCTTCAACTATTCTCTTTCTTTCACTTTCCTAATCAAAAAAACATCCAAATTCCAATCACTTTTCAAAGCACTTCCACTGCCACTCTCCTGGGCCTGCCACCAGCACATCTCTTCACAATTATGGCCACAGCTTGCAAAATAGTCTCCCTGCTTCTACCCTTGCTCCCTTCCCCACAGTCTGTTCTTCACAAAGCAGAATGATTCTTTTCAAATGTAATTCAGATCAAGGCACTCCTCTGCTCAGAACCGTCCAGGGACTTCACACTTCAGAAGAAAAACCAAAATACTTACAATGACTAATAATGCCCTTTACACCCTTCCTCTCTGACCTCACAGCCTACTCATCTCTCTTATTCCTTCCCACTCCTCAAACTACTAAAAGACACGTGCTCCTGCTTCGGGGTCTTTGCATTTGCTTTTACTTCTTTCTGCAAAGTCTTCTCCCCGATATGCAGATCTGCACTGATGACTCCCTTACCTTCTTCAGGTCTTTGCTCACATGCTATCTTCTCAGTGAGGCCTTCCCTAACCACCCCATAAAATCAAATCCCTTAACATTCCCTATGTCTTTCCTGCTTTATCTTTTCTCTATAGCACTTATACTTGTTAACGTACTACACAATCTACTTATTTGGTTTGCTCAGTATATGGTTCCTCTCACTTGAATATAAGCTTCATGGGGGCAGGGATATTTGTTTGCCTGACAAGAGTGTCTGTCTTAGAACAGGTACTCAGATATTTATGTAAATCAATAAATTCAGTTTTTAAAAGCAATATGATTTTAAGTGTTTCCTCAATTCTATACTATTTGGACAAATCAAATTAAAAAACTACACACAGACTTTCCTTGTTCTCAAAATAATAACCAGATCCAAAGAGACTTATGTTATCTGTTTTTTACTTAACCTTTGTGCTGTCTCAACTGTCTGGTCCCAATCCTGCAAGGCTAGTTGTAATTTCATTTTCTTTACAAAAGCAGGAAGAAAGCTTGGAAAGTTCACAATTATCTGGTTCACAGTGTCCAGAGCACCTGAATAATTCTGGCGCATCTCAAGGCATTGTGCCTAATGGGAGGAAAAAAAGTGACGTCAAAACTGTGATCTTACATATCAAGGTTCTCACGATCCAGAGTAGGTAGAATACTAGCGTTTCACATTTTCTGACTTTTCTGTAAAGACCAGTTATCACTTTAATGAGAAAAAAAAGTTTTCATTAAAATAAAATTTCAAAGTATCACAGAATAATAAAAATATTTTATATAACTTTTAAAACTCACTTTTAAATAGCTAAAAAATATGATTAAAGGATAAAATTTTAAAAAATGTTTTTAGAAATAGCATAAAATAAAGAATTTCAATTTAGAACAGAAAAATTATCTTTTTAGATTAAAATATTTCCAGGATATCTGCAAGTAGCATCTAAAATTTAAGAAATTTTAAAAATTTTGCATTTTTTTTTTAAGAAATTACTTTTAGGTTAAAGAAGATACGATTTTAAAGAAGCAAAATAAAGTTCAAACAAATCTTTCTACTTCTACATTTTCACTTCTAGGAATTATCTTAAGGAAATAATTGTAAAAGATCACGAAGAAGCATACAGATAATTTTTATGGCAGAATTGTTTATGTATAATAGAAAAACAAAAATAACCCCAAATGTACACAGATGAGTAGTTAAATCATAGCATATCTACTTAATAAAATTTTAGGTAATCATTAAAAGTGATTATATAGATTTGTAGATCTATATTCACTGACATGAAGAGATATCATATATAATAGTTTAACTGGTTATTTCCAGTGGTGATGTTTATTTTCTCACTCAGATTTTACTGTATTTTCTGGAAAAAAAATGTTTTTACTATGTCTATGTATTACTTTCATAGTTAGAAATAATAAGCTATAAATACAGTTAGTATAATGAAAACAGATAATGAAGTACATTTACCACATATTAGATTTTTTTAAAATTTGCTTCTGGATTTCCTTTAGGAGTAAATTTAGTTCTGATATATTGCAATTAAAAATGTGCATCCAATCTCAATAAATCTATACTAGAACTGCAATATATACCTGAAAACAGTTTAAGATCATATTCCCATAAAACTAAAGGGAAGTATGAGAACCACCCAAAGATGCCACTTTGTCAAAATAAATTAGCATTTAAGTTTCTAAATAACTCACTATAGAAAAGAGATTCATGTAGATCATTTTTTAAAATTAGATTTGCCATTGGAATCTAGCTAAATAGCTGGTGCTGCAAGATAAAATCATGCTGCAAAAACCTCATGTGTAGCCACATCTAATACTTTTCCTTAGACCATCCCCCTCCCATATAAATGCGAAGTACCACATTAAACTAAATTTGCTCTATATGTGCTTTGTATCATTCCTAGTTGGAATTAGAGTAATGCAGGCCTTCTGCTGAATTAACTGAAAATAAATACATAATTGGAATGGGTCATATTAGAAAAAGAATTTAAGCCAATCTTGAGTATTGGAGGAAAAAGGAAAAGTCCTTCCTAAGCTGCTTACATTAACACCTGGAATAGCTCCTGCTCCAGAAGACTATGAAGTAGCTTTTTTAACAGGAAGAAAAATGATCAAGAAAACCTGTTTTTTAAACTTGCCAAATGCCCAATTCTACAGCTGTGCCATCAGGTAAAACCTGCGGGCAACTGGCCTGGGTGGTAGCCGTACTGACAGCAAACCCGAACAAGCTCACTGTCCACACAAACTGACAGGATGAAGGATGCGAGGACATTAACAAGAGCCCAGACACCAATCCTCTCCTCTTTTTCTTTGTTATCCTCTCAAATTATTGCTTATCTAATAAACTGCTGTTCCCCCACCTCCAAAATTTCTTTTTGCTGAATCAAAAATAAAAAAAATAAATTGTAAAATGTTTAGAAGGCATCAATGGGGATTGAAGAAAGGGTTCCACTTAAATATTTTCACTCACCAATGATTTCTAAGGACTGTCAGTTGCTCATCCCTCACGATATATGTCCGCTCATGTTATTTCTCTGCTCAAAACTTTTCATTGGCTGCCAATCTATCTAATTCAAAGTAAAAGGCACAGGCCTTACAGAATAGGCCCACCTCTCCTATTATCCCCACAGCCAGCTGCCCCCATACCCAACTTCTTTCCTCTGGCCTTCACTTCTATTCTCTTTACTCTTTCCATGTTGGCCTCCTTGCTACCCCTTAATACGCCTTAAGGTATTTGAACTTGTTATCTCCTCTATTTGAAATGCTTTCCCCCGGAGGCCCACAGTGCTTTAACCCTCACCTCCCGTAAGTCTTTTCTCAAATGTCACTTTCTCTGAGCACCTCATTTAAAATTGCAAGTCCATGCCCAAGTTCTCCTTCTCTCCCTTTTCCTGCTTTATTTATAATTTTTCCGTTGCATGTATTACCTTTTAATATACTGTATAATTTACTTACTTATTTTGTTTATTGTCTGTCTCCCCCAGTAGAATATAAGCGTCATAAAAGCAGGTTTTCTTTTGCCCATGGGTTTCCCTAGTATCTAGAGTGATGCCTTGCACATATCAGACACACAATAAATGTTGAGGAAAAAAATGTATGAATCAAAACCAACAAAAACAACTACAACCAATCCAGTTTCAGGAACTTTGGTAGGGAATACATTCCTCTAGTTTACTGTGTCCTACACAAATGTAAGTCCCCCTTACAGTTGAGAGCTGATTACAGTATCACGAAAATTATCTTTTTTGAGCTACTTAGTTTTGTTGGGTTCCAAATATATTATGAATAAATTCTGAAACACAACTTATTTACCCTAAGTCCAACTCACCTTACCCAGCAAAGCAAAAATATCATTTCCATCTTCTAATATCTCTTCAAAACACCTTAGTGCTTTTTTAGTATAAGGTTCTTTTCCTCTTGCAACATCAAGCCATGCTTTCAAAACCTGTCCCTGTAAAATGAATAATTCTAATTATACTTCCATTTTTTTAGAAATGAAAGAAATAAATGTTGATGAAAGAAATAAGCCTAATGTCATTTTTTGGTAATTAATAGCAAATAGGACTCTCCCAAATAATATTATGAACAATAAAATTCTGTGTAGTGAAATCATTTTTGAACCCTTGCCAGCCTACAGTACTGGGAACTATATTATGCATTTCTGCCCTTAAGATTACTACTGGGCTCAATATTAATATTAAGAAGCTTGTCATATATTCCATTATTGGTAAAACCAGTTATTCTTCTTTGAAACTTTGCTGATAATTTACTATTAATAATTGTTAAACATGTAATTCAATATATGAATAAGAATTTATTGCCTCTTTTTAGACAAACAGCCCAAATGAACTAAGATGGAATAACAGAAGATATCTTGCTTCACATATATTAAAAATTCAGATAATTTGGCAACTATCTTCTTAACCTCTGTAACTAGTCCAGTGAATTTCAAATGAAAGGATGAATGACCTGAGAAATTAAAAACTGAAGAAGTCATGGATGTTTCCCTTTAGACATGTTAGTTGGCCAACTGGTTGTAAGAGAGACAGGATTGGGAAGAAGATGGAAACTGATCCTTTATTTTTCCTTTTATCAAATAAACATTGTGAAATATGCCCTTCTATTAAAAAATGTCTAGGTTAATTCATAAATTTATAAACCTTTAAATAAGATTACATTTACCTCCCTGTACTTCACCTGAAATTACAGATAAGAATCTCAATCAATGTTTCTTTCACTTACTAGATCAGTGTCATCATTTGAATGCTTTCAACTACTGTCTCCGTGTGGATGACTCCCAACCTATATTCCCAGCCCAAAACCTCTTCTAAACGTTTCTCCTCTTTCCAAAAGCTCATCTGCTATCTCCAACTTACTGTTCTGACAGCACCTGAAATAGAGCATGAAGTCAAATATGTCACCTCCCTCCAAGACTAGCTTCTCATCCCAAGGTATTTTCTATTTATGTTAACTGGTCTCTGAATTTTCTAGGCTTAAAGCCTCAAAGACAGCCTGACATGTGACACCTTGTTATCTTCCCCCACTACTTATTATCTATCAGCTGACAAGTCCTGTGGGTATTTAAAAATTCTCAACTTTGTACTCACTGTACAATATTTTAGTGTAGTCCCTCAAAACCTTCTGCCAGAAAGTACTACTGTTTCCTTTTTTTATTTTTTTGCCACATTCCAGTTTCTCCCCAAGCTAGTTCATCCTACAAACTATTGTTAAATTAATCTTCTGCATCTGCACTCTAATATCACTCCCATGATTACAAGTCTTCACTGGCATCTCAATGGCCATGAAATTAGATACAAATATTTGTACATAGCAGTCAAGGTCCTTCAATTTGTCCCAATCTACCTCTCTCAGCTTTTCTTCCACCCTGGTCACCTACGTACCTGTGTTCCCATTAGACGTGGGGTCTCCCTGTACCACCTACAATCAACACGTCTCACTTCCATTTATTATTTCCCACCTTGGTAGCACCTACTTCCCTTTTCCATAATCTTTGCCTGCTGAAACTGTATCCGTTTTTCAGGTTTTAGCTCAAATGCTACTTTCTTCAAAAAATTCTTCCTCATTTTCCTAATACTTACAGATGCGATCTCTCCGTAATTTAAAATTATGCCTAGCACAGAGTAAGCAAGCAATAAACATTAGCTACACTGTCTTGCGTATTTTAATCACTTCTCTCTCATACCATTTGTAATTTTTCTCACATTATTATTAGCTGGGTTTATGCTCTACGCCACTACTAGAGGATTCATTCATGAAAGTAAAGTTTATGTATTCTTTATCTATGCATTATTAACAGTATAAATAATTGTGCCTTGTATCTACAGCTGTTCAATAAGAAAAGAGGAAGGGAACAAAGGAAAGAGATAAGGAGGGAAGGAAGAAGGATGAAGGGAGAACAGAAAAGGGGAGGGAAGGAACTAGGGAGGGATCTTCCCAAGTGTTAATGGTGTAAAAATATACAACCTTGGAGAATGCCTATTTTACAATATAATGTTAAAATAAAGCTATTATTTATAAAGTGAGAATACAGTAGACAAGAACAAAGAACTAAACTGCAGATACTACTGAATATATCAATAACATAAGCTTCCTTTAATGTTACCACTTCAAAATAAGAAAAACAGCTACCTCTTTACTACCCTCTGATATTTTGATCATTCTGTCAATATAGTCTCTCGCCTTATCATGGCGACCAACATGCCATAAAAATAAGCCTGCGTGGTATAAAGCTTTCTGTCCAGCTCCTTTACGTTGGTCCTTCAGTCTGGCATCTGCTTCCAGAATAGCTTCTCTATCTGGGAGGGAAAAATGACATTAAATGGAAATTAAGTTCTGGATCAAGTGTTTGTAATAGGCCAGATGATTATAAGGCAAAGAATTTAGTTTTTCTCTCTATAGTAGTGCTGTCTAATAGAAATAAAATGCAGGCCACATATGTAATTTAAAATGTTCTAATAGCCCCATTCAGGGAAATAAAAACAGATATCTTCAATAAGTTTTTATTTAAAAATATATCTGAAAATCATTCAATCTATAATTGTATAAAATATGATGAGATACTTGGCATTCCATTTTTTCTATTATCTTCTTAATGGTGTTATTTTATACTTAAGCACTATCTTAACAAGATGCTAATTTCCTCCAGAAAATAACTTGATTTTAATAGTTTTTCTAATCAACTATCACTGAAAAGCAATTAACACAAATGACTTCAAATTTTCAGAATTTTCTAGTATCCAATTATACATTTAATATTTAAAATTAAATTAGAATTAGATAAAATTTAAAATACAGTTCCTCAGTCAAACTAGCTACATTTCAAGTGCCCAAATGCCACAAGTTTACCAATAAATTTAAGTACCGACAGCAGTTACTTGTATAGTTTAATTAGTGCCAAAATAAAAGGTCCATACTAGCTAAATTTTTTAATAATGACTTGCAAAATTGTAACGATCACTATAATACACTTTATTAGGAGTCAGTTCCATGCAGTATAGCATACTCTAAGACTCTTCAATCAATTCTAAAAATTAATAACGCAAAGCTTATAGTCAGGTCCAGTGAAAATGGTAATCATTCGCTTACTTACATGTTTAAACACATAGACTGCTTGGCTACTCTATGTGAAATAGATGGCCTCTTGCTAATACATCTATTACATTATCTTACATTATTATATATGGATCTGTAAGGATACATAATAATCATATACTAGATTCTGGTTGATACAATGATATATCCAAATTAGGATGAAACAATTGAAGTGAGGCATGATAATGCAACAGTTAGTTTTGGAAGTGTTCCAAAGTAAGTTTCTATCGCTTCAAGGCTAAATGAGTAAGTGACTTTAATGTAGCTTAGCATAGAGTAATTCGAGTTACCAAGGACAAATTATGATGTTAGGACAATATTATTCTACTTCTGGCAAGAAGACCATTTTCCCCTCTCCCTGCCTTCCCCCCACAATCCCTTCAGAAGTTTTCATTAAATAGCCATGATACAGAAACAGAAAAGAACTCGTGAGCACAGGAGAGGAGCAGGCATTGTACTTTTTAGCCCAGATTTCCATCTGGCCAATACTCTCCAAATTCAAATTCTACCTCTCCTTCAAAGATCAGATTAAGTTCTAATCTTTCACAAAGCTTTCCCAGCCTATTCCTATGGATTAATAGTATATATCAATTTCAATTAATTATGGACTTATTTGTTTCTTTTTTATCATTTAGTAGTAACAGTGGAATTTAATCTTTGTGGTTTTTACATTTTGTTTTCTCAACTAGATTATAAACTTGATGTCATGGATCACTTATTACAATTCTTTTGTATCTTCCAACTGCACTTGGCACAGTTCCTTGCAGAAAGTAAGCATACTAATTGTTAAATCTGTTTACTTACTATTGATTTGTACATGCGTATGTGGAGTGAAGGAGGCATGTGATACTTTAAGAAAAAAAGTCTTTTCTAACATTTAAGAAACCATTCTATGACATTTGAATATAATGCTATTTCTTCTTTACTACCTATAACTTGGATATTCTTCTGGCCTTAGCCATCAAGTTAACTATACACTAAGATAGTTCACACAACTTTAATTGCTGGTTTATCCATAAGGTTCCTTCTATAACCTAATCATATTTCTCCACCTACCACTATATAAAAATTTACCGAATATCTTCCAAGAGCTAGCCCCCATGAGGGGTATAAAGGCCTTCAAGAAGCTTAATATATACAAGAAATAAACTGCATACAGCTATAATTTACACATAACAAGTTGTAAAATTAGCTGCTGCAGAGCTATTTATATATATATAGTACCTGTTTTTGGCTGTCCTTTTTTGCATAACAATTGCTAATATATGTTCAACTTTATGTTAACTCAAACAATTGCTATGTACTAAATAAAACCTCTGGCATAGGATGTAAGGAATATGAAAGTAGTATAAGACATGTTTCTTGTGCTTGATGAATTTATACTCTTGTCAGGAACATAAAACATATGATATAAATAGTACCTATATATAATATAGTATGATCAGACTGAATGGTATAATTGAGAAAAATCAAAATGAACTGAATAGGAAAAATTGTCCTAAGCATTGTAATTAAATACTATACCTGGATTAGGACTGATTTTATGGGCGTACATCAGTGCAATTAGAGAACAAAGGGATACATCTTGTTTATTTTTAAGAGCCTCAAATTCTCGAAGAGCTTCTTGAATTTTACCTGAAAATCAAGATTACGATATGAAAAATTGTTCTTTGTGCAAAGCAAGAATTTAAAACTGATGGAACTTGTTTAATAACTAGCTCATACCTTCCATTAATGTACCATAGGCATGATAAAACCTGAAGACTGAGTCACCGCCATACCTCTTAATTCCTTCACTGGCAATAAGTAACATATGATGGAAATATCTCTCATTACAATAGTAATTAATCAAAGTCTAAAAAAAAAAAATGACAAAATGTTATAAAGGGACACTGGTGCTCTGAAATACTCTAAGAAGCAGATGTTAATGTAAAACATGGAATAATCAGTGATTTTTTTTTCTTCCAAGTTCCTGAAAATATTGTTAATGGCTAGCATTCAATAATAAGGTTTATAGAACAGAATAAAAACAAAATTACTGAAATAATTCAATGTTTTCTAATAATTCCAATCTTTTTTCCTAAAATTTTTGTTAACAGTACTGAATTCGGGCTACTTTCACCTCTTTTTCTTTGCCTACATTTTCTTGAAGGTTTTAGAAAACAGAAAAACAGACCAAAAACAAGAATTTAAAAAAAAAGATAAGAGGATTCCATCACCAGACCATAGATTTCTTTAAAAAATCTTCTTTTTAAAATATGTAACATTTTGTTATTATAGCATTATAAAGTAATGACAAATTAAACTCAGCAATTTGTCAAATGTCATTTTACTTGTTTTATATGTGAGTTCTGCAACAAATAAAAGAATAAATGATCTAAACTATTTTTCAATGGAAATGATTGTCATTAAGCTGTTTTCAAAATTATATTATTTTGATTTACAAGACAGAAAACTACTATCAGGACCCGCTACTAAGTTCTGATTAATTGGGTCTGTGCTTTACACCATTTTCCTCAGGATTATAGCTAAAGCTTGGTTGCTGACCTAATCAAAGAGGGAAGCCACACTTTCACCATCTTTGTGATATACCCGATTCACCTCCAGAAACCAATTTGGGACATCCCATACCTCCCTACCCTGACTACAGCTCATTCAGCAGGAGTGGGAAATACGGATAAAGCACTGATCGACAGAGTTGAAGTCTAAGGGTGTCTAGACAGCTTTCTTCTCCGGTCTATTGTTTCTGGAAGACTCCAGACCATGTCCTTCTCTCGAGATCAGTTAGGCAAATGTTCTCTCTAACTTTTACTCTGCTTTCCTCCTTGTGGTTACTGCTTTCTATTCTTCTTCTTAGACACATTGAAAGTATTATATAATCCATACCCCATCTCCCAGACCTCCACAACACATCTCAGTAAAGTTCAGTTCTCCAATGCCCGACTCCCTAAGGTCGCAAATGACCTCTTACTGTGCCACAACTAAGGACACTTTTAATATCATCTTACTTGAATTCTGTCTAGCATTTAGTATCACTTAGCACCTATAATCCTGCTGAAGGACAATGGCATGGTAGCATAAAAAGGACACGGATTTGAAAGCAAAAAGACTTGGTTTCATATCTCTGGTCCATCTTCAATACCTTGGTCTGCTCACTTGTAAAATGCTGTTAATAATTTACAGGTTGTTGTGAGGATTAATTAACATATGATAGTATAAAAGTCCTGTTCTGAAAAGAAAAAAGCTCCTCTGAACCCCATATGTTGATGGAATAAAAAACAATGTATCCAACCAAGACCTCTTGTCTAAGCTCCAGATTCATATTTCCATTTGCCACCTGCCACCCAAGCCAGAAATTGCATCATGAAATTTTCCCTTCCCCCTAAGTCTAACCTGTCAGTAGTTTCTTCTATTTCTCTAGTCTAGTTCCCACTAAACATACCTAATGCTACTGTCTTGGTTCATGTTAGGCTGTTCAGTCCAACAGACATTTACTGATCACCTACTAGTGCCAGGCACTGAGCTAGGTATTGTGAATATAAAGGTGAATAAGACATGGTTTCTGCCCCAGAAAAGCTTTCATTTCTTAGATGAGACTACAATCTACAGACCAACTGAAATACAATGTAGTAAATGAAGAAAAGAGTTTATAAATTGCTTTGGGAATGTAGGATAATAACATTCAGACAGCTTTGATACCTGAGGTGGGATGAGGGGAGGATGGAAGAGTAAAATTAATGAAAGATTCTTGGGGAGGATTTCAGAGCTGACTCTTGAATTGCAAACCCCCTCACTCTCCCTCCACACACATACACACTCTTCCTATTCGCCTTCATGATTTTGAGTAAGGTATAGGAGTTAGTCAGGCAGAGGAGCAAGCCAGGCAGAGGAACTGTGACAATACAAATAAAAAATCATCAGTGGTCCCTTGGGATGGGAGTGGTGATGGAGATCACTAAAAGCCACTCCATATTCTAGAGCAGGGGTTAGCAAACTATGGTCTGAGGGCCAGATATGGCTTTCTGCCAGTTTTTGTATGGCCAGTGATCTAAGAATGGTTTTTACATTTTCGAACAGTTGAGAAAAAAAAAGAAAAATATTTCATAATGTGAAAATTATATGAAAGTCAATTTCAGTGTTCATAAAGTTTTACTGGAACAGAGCCATGCTCATTCATTTAAGTATTGTCTACGGCTACTTTTAAAACACAACAGCTGAGCAGACATGACAGAGACCAGACAGCCGGCAAAGCCTAAAATGTGTACTATCTGGCCCTTTATGGAGAAAGTTTGCCATTCCCTGCTCCCAAGCCTCAAGTGAGACAGGGATTATTGGAGAGTGAAGTTGGAGAGGAAGGGAGGGTGAAGAGCCTCATATTAAGGACTTGGACTTAATCCTCAAGTCTAAGTGATGAGGAGCCACATTTTTAGCATGAAAGTGTTTTTGTATTAAAGAGTTCATTTGGGTGGCAGTGCAAGGGATAAATTTAAGGGGATGAAAAACTTTAAGGGGATGAGGGGCATAGCTTGACAGAAGGATAATGTAAAAATTCAGGCAAAAAAGCAAAAGACACTCTAGCACTCCCTAACCTCCTGCACTACCAAATTGTCCTCCATCCACTTATCATCTCACAGGGTACATATTTTATTTACTTACTTATTGTCTGACTCCTCCTACTCAAATGTAAGCTCCAAGATTGGAAGGATTTTTCTTAGTTTTATTTTTGCAGTATCTTTTGTGCTTAGAATAGTGCTAGACACATAGAAACATTCAATAAGTATTTGTTGAATGAATTGAATTAAAGTTTTTCTCCAGCATTACACTGTAAAATCTGTGAAGGCAGGGACTGTTCAGTTTTGCTCAATGCCATCTCCAGCTTCTAGTGGACATACAGTAAGCCCTTCATAAACACTTGCTGAAGGAGTGAATAGAGAAGACCATCATCTGAAAAGAAAACTTTTATTTTCAAGCCTCACGTCTTTAATTCTTTTTTATCATTTCTTAAGTGGCCCGCCATTAATATTTGCTGAATGGATGAATCAGTGATAAATAGAGAAGACCATCACCCTAAAATAAAGACTCCTCCATTTTCAACTTTCATGTCTTTAATTGGTTTCATATAATTTTCCTGTGTTCCTTTTACTGTCCAGCGGGGGAGCTGACACTATTAATAGTTTGATGCATGTCCTTAAAAATCGCACCTGGAGGCGCAGTGTCATATGTTACCCAAGCTTTCTTAGCAAACGATGCAAAAATAAAAATAAACACAACAAACAGGGCGGGGACACGCACACTAAGGACAATTCAGAGAGCAGCGCGCCGGGAGGGCTGCCCCAGACCTGCAGATTCCAATGTAGGGCCCACGGAGGCCGACCAGGTGAGGTGGGCTTCCGGTCCCGCCCGCCGGGCTGGCGACACCCATGAACCAGGGCAGCAGAGGCCCAACAGGGCGACGACGGCCTCGCGAAGTCCACCCGGGCTCTCCACGCCCCCCAGCCCATCGCCACCCCACACAAGAACCCCGCCCGGCCCCCGCCCGCCCGCCTGCCCGCCTGCCCGCCTGCTCACCTTCAGCACCTCCGAGTCCATGGTTCTCCCGAGGCCGGGTCGCGGGGATCCGGGACGTGCGCTCGCCTCACGCCGGAGGAAGATCCATGGGCTCAGGATCCGGCCGAGGCCCCAGCCCCGCCAGCGCTCCGGGACGCGGCGGGAGGGGCGGGACGGGGCGGGGCGGGGCCGCGCCGCCATTGGCTGCCAGCGGGAGGGGGCGGTCCCTTGCGGCAGGGATTGCGGGCGGTGCACGGCGAGCGCGGGCGGGGACCCACAGGGAGGGCTGCGAAGTCGGCCCTGGAGGACCCGGGCGGGAAACGGGCGCGACCGAACGGTGGAGAAGGAAAAAGAAGTTAACTGGGGAAACGGCTCTGGGAGAGCAGTGAGTGGGCGGACCCGAGGATATGGGATAAAGGAAATGGAGCAGGAAGCAGGAAGAAGAGCAAGTCTGTTTCCCACCATGGGCTGTAAAGACAGACACCATCTTCCGCACGTTCGTGCAGCGGCGGGTTCCCGCAATGCGGCTAGCTGCGAGGCTGGACCCGCGCGGGGACGAGCGGTTAACGTTCACGTGTGGGGGTTGTGTTATGGCCACAAGGTGGCGCAGAAAAATCACAAGTTCTTAATGCGATGTTTCTTGGGCCCATCGTATTGGCAGGCGTTGCTGCAATCTCTTGCTTATGGTTAGAATGCATATTAGCCCGTTTTGTTTGTTTGTTTGTTTGCCAGCCCTGATAAGAAGGACAAATAAGTTAAATTTTGTTTATGAGTGCGTGTTTTTAATGATACTATTGATTTCAAACTGAAAATAAAATTAATCCCAAGGCAGACTTTTATGTTTGCACCCATCAGGCAACTCTGTCAGCTACTAGTAGATTTCTTCAGTTCAGAGAATTCTATTGAAATACAACGGAATAAGAGATTTTTCTATGTCTGCTTAAAGATATTTTAAAAATAGTACGTAAGGTTTAAATGATCTTTGTTGAATCTTTTACATGGATTCCCAACTTTGATCCTAGTGTTAATTATCTTACTTTAGTTGACATCATATGTGGTTGCCTTTTTCAGGTTTTAAGTTTCTTAAGGAGTTTATGAACATTAACTTTTTCCCCATGTAATGATGGTCTTGAGAGAAAGGGTAGCTACTATCCTAGGCTTTAAGGCAAAGCAATGTTTCTCATTGGTTTCCCTTTAAAGTGCATTCCACCCAATTTGGCACATGTTTTCATGAGCATTGTTTTTTCCTTTTCAACATTCATAGCCCAGCTAAACATCTGTGGTGATGGCCAATTGGTAGCATCTGCTAGTACGATTTTCAAAGCTGTGGATTTATCTGCACTTGGTATGCAGCAGAGAATACCACAGGCCAAGGCACTCATTGAAATGTATAACCTTGAACTGTAACTTTTGGTTCCAAGGTAAAAGTTCATCTGGAAGGAAATATCTAAGGATCATGGTTAACAGAACAAATGATTAAATACCTTTCTGAGATCTTTAAAGTGATATTAATCTAGCCTCTTATAGAATTTCTGTCACTGGATTTTGTTCTAAGATTGAATTATTTAACACAAAACACCATGCCTGTGTTACTACCCAATTGGGTCACTTGCTCACTGCCCAGAAAAGGCCAATATAGTGAGACAGCAGGTGTTGCAGCAGAGAAAGAGTTTAATTTCCCAAGGTGCCAAGCAAGGAGATGGGAGTCAATCTCAAATCCATCTCCCTGAGAATTTGGGGCTAAGGTTTTTAAAGGTGGTTTGGCAAACAAAGGGCTGGGGAATTGGGTCTGCTGATTGGCTGGGGATAAACTCATAGGGCTGGGAAGAGGAAATTGTCTTCTCAGCTGAGACGTTTCCTGAGTAGGGGGTCTCAAGGCTTGGATTGGTTCCCACACATGTCCATGGCTCTGGTTGACATCAGTGGGTCTCTGACTGCGGAGTCTGAAAGATATCTCAAAGACCAGTCTTAGGTTGTGCAGTAGCAATGCTATCTATAGAAGAAGTTGGGGAAGTCACAAATCTTGCCCCTGTCAAGGAGTATATGTGCCACTTAAGCAGTAAGCAGTTACAGCAGTAGGGAAGTTAGGAAACAATGGCTGGTTAACTTTTGGCTAGGTCTGTACTTTTATAGAAAATCAGACTTTTATTACTATTTCTGCCTTATGGCCTTGCATTATTTTAATATAGGCAGTTTCTCTTGGCATTCCATGAATATTGGTTGGATTAAAAGTACTTCAGGATTTGCTTTGACGCTCATGATGACTTGGTGTTCCCTGATAAGTTCTCATGTAAGAAATTTCGTTTGGATCTGATACCAGGAAAAACTCTGTCTTCCCTGAAAAACTGATGTGTTCCTTAGCACAGACTTTTTTATTGCTCACTTTTATTGGCTACAAACTTTTGAGTTTGACATCCAAGACCCTTCACCTCATTGTCTTTTCAAGCCTTATCCCACACCTCTCCCTTCAGGAGTCTTTATTTCAGGTAAGTGAGACAACCATTCCTTCTTCTGGGCATGCTTTCCCCTACTTTGATTTGAGCTTTTTCTTCACCTGACAAAATCTGTTCTTTCTTCAGAGTTCATCTCAACTCTCATTCTCCATGAAGCCTTTAAGGATCACTATTTCCGGATGGATATGAGAGATAGCACAGTGTAGTGGCAGGAATATGGTCTCCCAGACCTAAAATGGAACTCCTATTATGCTATTTACCTTTGTGACTTGGGAAAGTAATTTCCCTAAGCCTTATTTTCCTTATTTACTAAAGAACCTAAATGCCTTATAGACATATTAAAAGTTCCTGGTACATACTAGGCATCCTATTACCAGCAATTTCCATTAAGCACATAATGCTCTGTAAGGCTTACTGCACTTACATGGTCCTTGTATTGTAGTCATGGTATATTTTTGTTTGTTTGTTTGTTTAATCTTCTCTACTAGATGGTGAGAACCTTAAAGCCAGACAATGTAATGTTGTGGTTAAGAGCTTGGTCCCCAGACATCTGTGTTCAAACCCTAATACCACCCACCATTCACTAGCTGTTCACTTAGAAAAGTTACTTAACTTTTCTGTGCTTCAGCTGTAATGTGAGACTAATACTTCAGAAAATTGTTAAGAAGATTGAATGAGTTAATATTTAAAGCACAGAGCAGTATTAGGTGTATGGTAAACATTGATTAACTGTTATCTATGATTACTTGTACTCCCAACAACACAAAAACACAGAGTAAAGTACCGATCACATAAGCATTTAGTAAATTTTATAGCAGTGAGGGGTCCTTTCTGTAATGTCTGTGTTTGGTTTTCTTCTTCCTAATTCTTACACTGATCCACTTATATCTGTATTATTTCATCATATATTCAAGTTAAAGGAAAACAGGACAACTAGGTGGTTTGGGTAAAGACAAAAGTGAAAGTAAATAAACTAAAACTAAAACAGAGATAAGTATATGTCATCATTAAATTTGGGAGCTGGAAAGACGTTTAGAGACTTGATCAACCTTTTATTTTACAAAAGAGTAAAATGAAGCCCAAAGCTATGAAATAATCTATCCAAGGTCACATACTTTTCTTCTCCCCAATTTAGTCTTCAAAGCAGTTGTGAATAATAAGATGAAGAATGTTTGCCTTTTCTTTTTAAAGCTTGTTAAATTAAATTAAATTTGGCCTGCAGCTGCCTCTGTACATAGTGAATTATAACCCAACAATATGTAAACAAATTGCAACCTAACTTGAAAGTATATTCTTGTGACAAGTAACCAAGTCTTGGCCAATCATAGCAGCCAAGCTTTCAGTGGATTACAGGCTGCAAACTGCTCAGACATGTCCCAGTAAGGCAAACACTGAGCTGTAACTAATCAGGCTATTTCAGTATGTAATTTCCTTTTTCTGTCTATAATTACTGCCTGCCCAGGTTGCTGGGTGGAGCTCTCTGAACCTTTATTGGTTCTGGGTGCTGCCTGATTCATGAATCATTTCTTTGCTCAAATGAACTGCCAAATTTAACTTATCTAAAGTTTTTCTTTTACAGGTTATTACTATAAAGTCAAAATTAAGATACATAGATGTTAAAAAGATATGAAATCCAAATAAACCAGCACATAGCTCAGGCTTCATCATGGAAAAGTTAGAAGGTTAACTGAAGTCAGCATTGCTGAGTTTGAGTTAAAGTTCTGTCACTTAATAACTTTGCAACTTTGGGCAAATCATTAATTTTCTCTGCTTTAGTTTATATGTGTGTAATGGCTAATTGGAAATAGGTAGTGTAATATTAGGTTTGTGAATGTATAGACTAAATGAGATTATGTGAAAGTATTTCATAAATTGAAAGGCACTGTGTAAAAGTTTATAGCACATTTACAGGAAAGCTCCTTAACTAATGAGCTGTTTAACTGTGGAGGAAGCCATCTTACCTCCCTGGGATTAGGATCCAGCCTATGCTATCTAAGGCTCTTTTCTTTTCCAAATAACACAGTACAAATGCACCATGCTTTTGAATAGTATATGAAGTGAAGGGGCTGCTGATGCAAAAAATAAGACAATTGTCATAACTTATCCCTTTGAAATTCTTTGATTTTATTCATTTAAGTTAGGGAGAAGAACATAGAGGTCAGTCACTTGCCTTTTACATTTCTTTTGCTAAATGGCACTCACTATGGTGAGAGTTGAAGTGATCTGAGTTCTAACAATATATTGTTTAATCATTTATTCATTTATTCACCAAACATTTAATGAATACTTATGGCAAAGAAAAATTCTTGTCCCTACCCTACTAGAGTTTAAAGTCTAGTAAAGTTAGATAGCCATTGAACA
Source organism: Daubentonia madagascariensis (assembly GCA_023783475.1). Classification (NCBI taxonomy): domain Eukaryota; kingdom Metazoa; phylum Chordata; class Mammalia; order Primates; family Daubentoniidae; genus Daubentonia; species Daubentonia madagascariensis. The sequence continues at coordinate 40,983,923 of JAKFHU010002088.1, read as the reverse complement.
GATATTCACAAAAGGAAGACATTGAACAAATATTCACAAAAGGAAATGAATAAATTACAATAAGTTACAGCTACAGTAAATTAATAGCTGTTTTAGTAAGTGCAATGAAACAAGAGACTAAATTGGGTGTCTCTGCCAAGTTTTAGGGATTAATGTATCAACTATGAAACGAAATTCACATCAACTGTTACAGTCCAAGGAATTCTTTGGCTCAATTTCTACAATTTAACTTCTTTTGGACCACTGTATGATACTTTTTTTTCCTCTAAAAATACCCCAGCAGCTCACATATCTGTTGGCTTAGAACTTCTGGTAACAATAAACTTACTTCCTGCTTACCTGAATTATCAGATGTAGTGAATGTTTCTAGTCAAATATCATGACGTAGATTTACTAGGAGAGTTATTTTTTCTTGGTTTTCTTGGCTATATCTTGACATTTTATCTATGCAAAAGTAGGAGACAGAAGACATAGAAAAATACACTTAAAAAGAGGCTGATCTTTTGAAATAGAAAGAATGAATTATTTAAGTATTTACAACTGTGATATACAAAACATCTTCAGACAAGATGTCATCTGTCTTTCCTTCTACTTCTTTAAAGAATCTTTTTCAGGTTGATGGAATAAGTACAAAGAATAGTGATAACTCCTCCCTCTGCTTGGTCTGACATTAAGATAGAGAGAACATTATTAAGATAGAGTGTACTTACGTCCAAGTTCACATCTGAAAAATTTCACCCAATGTCAAATTCACAATGCATCCTTCTAGATACTTTATTACTTTTGAATATGAGATAACCAAAGCTCAATTCTAATTTTTGTCTTAAGGTTGAGAAAAATCACATCTTAACTTTCTAGGTGTCTGATTCTTGATAACTTTGTTTATAGCAGTGTTTCCAACTAGTCGCCAATACTCTTTAGAGGCAATTACACGTTAATGTAAAATGTTGAGTCTGCAAAATTAAAGGAGCAAACAGGAAATTTATGCCCAGTAGACTTGAAATTATGAAGACCATTATGCTCTAATGTGATCTTCTTTGGGTATGTTGTATCTAATTTTCCTCACTGATCTTCCTTTACCTGCCTTTTTTCATTGGTTTCTCCCTTCCCTGCATCCATTTCAGCATTTGTTTATTAGTAGCAAATATATGATGCCACTGCTCCACTGAATTAACTGTAGGTTAGGCAAAATTTTACCTCTACCCTCTTAGGGTCTTTGGCTGGGCCTGAGAATTAATTTGGCACAAGACATTAACAGGAGAAAAGCATACAAATGTATTTAATGTAAGTTTTATGTGACATGGGAGCCTTCATAAGCAAGACCCCAAGAAGTAGCAAAAGCTAAATGCTTTTATACTAGGTTGAACAAAGGGAAGCAATTATGGAAAATAATTGAACTATGTGTGGAGGTTAACAGAAGGTAAGCATTATTTTTACAAGGTCTGTTTGTATAGCATTCTCTTGGCTATGACTCCTTATCAAAGAATGTTTCTTTTGTCCTCCTACAGGGAGGACATCTTTCACATGAAAGTTTTTCATCTCCTGTTTTCAGGAAGCAAAGGGGAGATTAGAATGCCCTTTTGCATCTGCTGTGTTTCAAGTGCCTTTAGCTCAAAATAATCCTATGCCAAAGTGCCATATTTTGGGGTAGCATATTCTGCCACACTTTCTGCCTCTTCTCAGCCTGTTGGTCCAACTTCTTGCCCTAAATACCTCTCCTTATACCAGTTTCACTCCTTTACCTGTAAGAAATGAGGTCAGCAGCCCATCAGAGTATCACTTCACATTGATGGATGTAGCATTCCTCTGCCCTCGTGATCACCCAGACTCCATCTCCTTCAGGAAGAGAATCTTTACCATGCTTAGAGGCAGAGATTATGTTTCCCTCTAACAGCTGAGAAGATTTTTTTCTCACCCCCAAAGCTGTCTATCTTTTTATCCAACTCCTGCTTTCTTATGCACTGGAACCTCCTCATCAGCTCTTCTGCTTGTCTGAATTAGCAGAATGAAAACAGCTGGCACTCATATCTTGGGATCCCTGTTCATAAATTCATGTGTAACTGTGCTTTAATTTGTGGCAGTATATGTTTTTTTCCTCAAATTTTTATTTTGGGAATATTCAAACATACAGAAAAGTTGCAGAAGAGTATGATGAACACCCCTGTGCTCACCACCAGAGAACATTTTAGAGATGCTGTTTTGTCTTACTCTCCATATTTTTCATTCTCTTTGCTTCAAGTAGATAGCTAGACCATTAGCATTTTTGCAGCAGAGTAGAAGCAAAAACCTTTAGAACTGTGCTGCCTAATAAGGTAGCTATTTGCCACATGAGGCTGTTTAAATTCATATTAAAGTTAATTAAAGTTAGATAAAATTAAAAATTAATCAGTTGCACTAGCCACATTTCAAATGCTTGGTAGCCATATGTGGCTAGTGGTTACTGAATTGGACAGCATAAATATAGAATATTTTTATCATCTCAGAAGATTGTACAGGACAGCACTATAAAAGCAGAGAGACAAAGAGAGTGAGGAGCAGTTCCCAGAAACTGGGACGAGGACAAAAACCAATAAGATCCTACAATTTTAGGGATCCAGCTGTTGATCTGTAGTAGTGCACCCAGAAGAAGGAGAAACTTCAGAGAAATGGTTGCATGGTAAGCCCACCAGAGCTGAGTCCAGGACACAGACCTCAAAGATCCACTTTAGTTTGGATAATAAGGAAGCCACCAGAGACTATGACAAACTGGCAAGTCAAGAAACTTCTCCTAGTTTCTGACCACCATATCAGCCTCTCGGATTCTGGGTGAGTCCCAGGAGAGAAGGATATTGTGATACTGAGTATGAGTTAGTTTCCTACTAATCCAGTGGGACTGATACTCAGTTTTGGGCTTAATTAAATTAAAAATAAAAAGAAGAAATAAACATTTCTTGCACACATGAATTTTGGGACTGAGTTTCAAGTCCACTTACAAATATAGTGAAAATTTTCTTTGGAAATAATTTTAAACTCAACATAATTACTTAAAAATATTGTACATGTTTTTGGCCACTGGGGGACATTGTTGTCCCATACATAAGACAAAGAAGGTTTTGAAGCAGTGGTTCTCAAACATGAGCATACGTCAGAATCACCTAGAGGACACTACATTCACTCTCTTAGCATTTTTCAAGAATAAACTATATTGTTAACTATATCACCTTGTTGTACAATAAAGTATTTTACACAGAAATGATAATTGTGGGAGGTGATGCATATGGTAATTAGCTAGACTTAGTTATTCCATAACGTATATATACCTCAAAACAATATGTTGGAGGGGTGGTGGAGCAAGATGGCTGAATGGAAACCTCCTGCCATCGTCCCTCCACATAAACACCAATTTGACAATGATACACACGAGCAAGCACCTTCAGAAGAACCAAAAATCAGATGAGTGATCACACTACCTGGTTTTAACATTACATCAAGGAAAGAGGCACTAAAGAGGGTAGAAAAGACAATTTTACATTGCCTACAGCACCCCTCCCCCATTGCCTGGCAGTACAGGCACACCCAGGGGAGAGAGAATCTCTGTGCCCAGGGGAGGGAGAGTGAAGTGATTGTGGGGCTTTGCATTGAAACTCAGGGCTGCTCTGTCACAAGGGAACACAACACAGGGCAGAGTTCTGCCAGTGCCCATGGAGGGAGCATTTAGACCAGCCCAGACAGAGGGAAATCCTCTGCCCAAAAACCGAGTTCTGGCTAGCCCCACCACCGGCTGACAAAAAGGAGCATGGGGCCCGGACTAAAATTGTAAGGCACTTGGGGCACAAGGGTTACAGTCCTTGGACAATTCCTGTGGCTGTGCTGGCTCAGAGCAAGTGGACTTGGGGTGCACATGACCCAGTGAGACACCAGTGGTGGCAGCCAAGCCAGTACCTGTATCACTCTTCCCCCAACTCCAGACATTGCAGCTCAGGAAGAGTCTTCTTCTACTTGGGGAAAGGAAAAGGAAGAGTTCTGAAGACTTTGTTTTGCAACTTGGATACCAGCTCAACCACAGTAAAATAAAGTACCAAACAGATTCCTGAAGCCCCTGAGTCCAGGCCTTAGTTCCTAGATGGCATTTCTGGACCCATCCTAGGCCAAAAGAAAACATGCTGCCCTGAAGGGAAGGACGCCAGTCCTGGTAGGATTCACCACCTGCTGACTAAAGATCCTTTAGTTTTGAATGAACATCAGAGGTACCCAGGAAATAGTCATCATGGGCTTTGGATGAGACTGAGCTGGCTTCAGGTGTCAGCTGGTGCTGGTGGCCATAAGGGAGTGCCAAGTCACTCCTCTTCCTACTCTAGCAGCACAGCACAGAGAGTGAAGGATGAGAGTGAGAGACTTTGCCTGGTAATCCAGGGAATTTTCTGAATTTTACCCAAGTCTTCCAAAGCAGTACCACCAGGAGTCTACAAGAGTCACAGCATTACTTGGCTTGGGGCACCTCTAGTACTGATACAGCTGCAGTGACCAAAGACTTAGATCGCAATATTCAATTCCCTTTTAATATCTGGAAAGACTTCTCAAAAAGGATGAGTTCAAACAAGCTTAGACTGCGAAGATTAAAATAAATACCTAACTCTTCAATGCCCAGACATTGGCAAACATCCATCTGTAAGTATTAGGAACATCCAAGAAAACATGACCTCACCAAAACCAACCAAACAAACAAACAAAAAAACTAAGTAAGATACCACTGACCAATCCAGGAGTGATGGAGATATGTGACCTTTCAGACAAAGAATTCAAAATAGCTATCCTGAAGAAGCTCAATGAACTTCAAGAAAACACAGAGAAGGAATCCAGAAGCCTAGCAGAGAAATTTAACAAACAGATTAAAGTAATAAAAAAAAAACAAACAGAAATTGTGGAGCTGAAGAATTCAATTGACAAGCTAAGAAACACATTAAAGTCTCTCAACAGCAGAATTGATCAAGCAGAAGAAAGAATTAGCTTGAAGACAGCCTATTTGAAAATACACAGTCACAAATAAAAAAGAATGAAGCACACCCACAAGATCTAGAAAACAGCCTCAAAAGGGCAAATCTAAGATGTATTGGCCTTAAAGAGGAGGTAGAGAGAGAGATTGGGGTAGAAAGTTTATTCAAAGAAATAATAACAAAGAACTTTCCAAACCCAGGGAAAGATATCAATATTGAAGTACAAGAAGGTCATAGAACACCAAGCAGATTTAACCCAAACAAGGATGCCTCAAGGCATTTAATAATCAAGATCCCAAAGATCATGGATAAAGAAAAGGTCTTAAGAGAAGCAAAAATAAATAAATAAATAAGTACAATAACATATGAAGGAGTTACAATATATCTAGCAGCAGACTTCTCAGTGGAAACCTTACAGGCCAGGAGAGAGTGACATGACATGTTCAAAGTGCTGAAGGAAAAAACCTTACCCCTAGAATATTATATCCTGCAAAAATATCCATCAAACCTGAAGGAGAAATAAAAACTTTCCCAGACAAACAAAACCTGAGGAATTTCATCAACACCAGACCTGTCCTACAAGAAATGCTAAAAGGAGTTCTTCAGTCTGAAAGAAAAGAACACTAATGAATGATAAGAAATAATCTGAAAGTATACAACTAACTGGTAACAGTAAGTACACAAATACAGAATACTCTATTGCTGTAATTGCAGTGTATGAACCACTTATGTCTTAAGTAGGAAGACTAAAAGTCAAACTTATCAAAACAACTACTACAACTTTTTGAGAAAGAGATAGAATAAAAAGATACGGATGGAAACAACAAAAAGATAAAAAGTTGGGATGGAGTTAAAGGGTAGAATTTCTGTTATATTTCTCTTTGCTTACTTGTTTGTTTGTAAGCAGAGTTGTTATAAGTTTAAAATAATCGGTTATAAAATGTTTTCTGTAAGCTTCATGGTAACCTCAAATCAAAAAACCTACCACAGATACACAAAAAATAAAAAGCAATAAGTTAAAACACTATGCCAAAGAAAATCACTTTTAACAAAGGAAGACAGGAAGGAAGGAAGGAAGGAAGAAAGGACCACAAAACAACCAGAAATCAAATAATAACATGGTAGTAGTAAGTCCTTACCTATGAGTAATAACATTGAATGTGAATGGACTAAACTCTCCAATCAAAAGACATGAAGTCACTGAATGGATTTAAAAAAAAAAGAGCCAACCATATGTTGTCTGCAAGAAATACACTTCACCTATAAAGACACACATAGTCTGAAAATAAAGGGATGAAAAAAGATATTCCATGCAAATGGAAACCATAAAAAAGCAAGGGTAGATATACTTCTATCAGAGAAAATATATTTCAAGACAAAAACTGTAAAAAGAGACAAAGAAGTTCATTATAAATGATAAAGGGTTCAATTCAGCAAGAGGATATAACATTTCTAAATATATATGCACCTAACACTGGAGCATCTAGATATATAAAGCAAATATTATCAGAGCAAAAGAGAGAAATAAACTCCAATACCATAATAATTGGAGACCTCAACACACCACTTTCAGCATTGGGCAGATTATCAAGACAGAAAATCAAAAAGGAAACATTGGACTTAATCTTCACTATGGACCAAATGAACCTGATAGATATTTACAGAACATTTCATCTAACAGCTACAGAATACATGTTCTTCTCCCCAGCTAATGGATCATTCCCAAGGAAAGACCATATGTCATGCCACAAAACAAGTTTTAAGCAATTCAAAAAAAATTGAAATCATACCAAGTATTTTCTTTGACCACAATCGAATAAAACTAGAAATCAGTAACAGAGGAATATTGGAATATATATAAACACACGGAAATTAAAAAATATGCTCATGAATGACCAGTGGGTCAACAAAGAAATTAAGAAGGAAATTAAAAAATTTCTCAAAGCAATTGAAAATTAGAACACAACATATCAAAACCTATGGGATAAGTAATAAGAGGAAAGTTTATAGTGATAAGTGCCTACATCAAAAAAGTAGAAAAGTTTCAAATAAACCACCTAATGATACATCTCATAGAACTAGAAAAATAAGAGCAAACCAAACCCAAAATCAATAAAAAAAAAGAAACAATAAAGATCAGAGCAAAAGTAAATGAAATTAAAATGGGATAAAAACCCAAAACATCAATGAAATAAAAATTTGTTTTTTTAAAAAGATAGAAAAAATGGACACATCTTTAGCCAGGCTAACTGAGAAAAAAAGAAAGAAGACCCAAGTAAATAAAATCATAAATGAAAAAGGAGACATTACAACCAATACTGAGAAACACAAAGGAGTATTAGAGACTACTATGAGCAAGTATATGCCAATAAATTGGAAAACCTAGAAATGGATAAATTCCTAGACACATACAACCTACCAAGGTTGAACCAGGAAGAGACCAAAACCTGAATAAACCAATAACAAGTAACAAGATAAAAGCAGTAATGAAAAGTTTCCCATTAAAGAAAAGCCCAGGCCCAATGGCTTCATTGCTGAGTTCTCCCAAGCATTCAAAGAAGAACTAATACCAATTCTACTTAAACTATTCCAAAAAAATCAAGGAGGAGGGAATACTCCCAAACTCATTCTATGAGACCTGTATCACCCTGATACCAAATCTAGACTAAGACACAACAAAATAAGAAAACTATAGGCTAATATAGTTTTATAGTTTGCATCATCTGATGAACATAGATGCAAAAATCCTCAACAAAATACTAGCCAACCAAATTTAACAACACATTAGAAAGAGTATTCATTATGATCAAGTGGGATTCATCCCAGAGATACAAGGATGGCTCAACATTTGCAAATCAATGTGATAAGTCAAATCAACAGAACAAAGGACTAAAACCATATGATCATTTCAGTTGATGCTGAAAAAGCATTCAATAAAATTCAACATCCCTTCCTGATAAAAACACTAAAAAACTGGGTATAAAAGGAACTTATCTCAACATAATAAAAGCCATATATACAGACCTACAGCTATTATCATACTGAATGAGGAAAAACTGAGAGTCTTTCCTCTAAGATCTAGAACAAGACATGGATGCCAGCTCTCACCACTGTTATTCAACATACTACTGAAAGTTCTAGCCAGAGCAATAAGACAATGGAAAGAAATAACAGGCATCCAAATTGGAAAGGAAGGAGTCAAATTACCTTTATTTTCAGTTGATAAGAACTTATATCTAGAGAAACCTAAAGACTCCACAAAAAAAAACTATTAGAACTGATAAACAAATTCAGTTTTAGGATACAAAATTAAAATACAAAAATCAGTGGCATGTCTATATGCTGACAGTAAATAATCTGAGACAATCTGATTACAAGAAAGTAATCCCATTGACAATAGCTACAAATAAAATAAAATACCTAGGAATAAACTTAATTAAAGAAGTGAAAGATTTCTATAATGGAAACTATAAACCATTGATGTAAGAAATTTAAAGTAACAAATGGAGAAAGGAAGAGAGGAGTTACAAAACAACCAAAAAAACAGGCCACAAAATGGCAATAGTAAGTTCTAACTTATCAATAATAACACTGAATGTAAATGTATTCCACTCTCCAATTAAAAGACATAGAATGGCTGAATGGGTAAAGAAACAAGACTCACCTATATGCTGCATACAAGAAACCCACCTCCCCTGTAAAGACACACATAGACTGAAAGTGAAGGGATAGAAAAATATATTCCATGCAAGTGGAAACCACAAAAGGGCAGGAGTGGCTATACTTATATCAGGTAAAATAGACAACAAGTCAAAGACTGTAAAGAGAGACAAATAAGATTACTATATAATGATAAAGGGAGCAATACAGCAAGAAGATATAACAATTACAAATACACATGCACTCAACACTAGAGCATTCAATTATGTAAAGCTAACATCAGTAGATCTATAGGAAGAGATAGACTAAAATAGAATAATAGCAGGGGACTTTAACATCCCACTCTCATTAATGGACAGATCATCTCTACAGAAAATCAACAAAGAAACAGTAGACTTAAACTACACACTAGAACACATAGGCCTAACTGAAATTTACAGAACAATTTACCCAACTGCTTCACAATTCTTTTCATCAGTACATGGAACATTCTCCAGAATAGACTATATTTTAGGCCACAAAACAAATCTCAAAAAATTTTAAAAAAGTAAACGTCACATTAACTGTCTGTTCTAATAAGAATGGAATAAAACTAGAAATCAATAGCAAGAGGAACCTCAGAAACTGCACAAACTCATGTTTAAACAACATGCACCTGAATGACAAATGGGTCAATGAAGAAATAAAGAAGGAAAATTCAAAATGTCTTAAAACAAATGAAAACAGAAATACAACATGCCCAAATCTATGGGATAGAGTAAAAACATTACTAAGAAAGAAGTTTATAGCAATAAACACCTACATCAAAAAAGTTGAGACCTTAAATAAACAACCTAACCATGTACCTGAAAGAACTAGAAAAACAAGAACAAACCAAATCCAAAATTTGTACAAAGAAATAAATAATAAAGATTAGAGCAGAAATAAATGAAATTAAGACAAAAGATATAGAAGATCAACAAAATGAAAAATTGATAATTTTAAATGATAAACAAAAATCAACAAACCTTTAGCTAGACTAAGAAAAAAAGAGACAAGACCTAAGTAAATAATACAGGAAATGAGAAACAGGACATAACAATTGAGACCACAGAAATACAAAAAACCATTAGTGACTATTATGAACAATTATATGACAACAAATTGAAAAACATATTATTGAAACCAATAAATTTCTGAACACATACAACCCACCAATATTGAACCATGAAGAAATGGAAACCCTCAACAAACCAATAACAAGCAATGAGATTGAAGCTGTAATAAAAAGTCTCTCATCAAAGAAAATCACAGGCCCTGATTGTTTCCCTGCTGAGTTCTACCAAACATTTAAAGAAGAACTAATACCAATTTTATTCAAACTCTTCAAAAAAATTGAAGAGGAGTGAATACTTCCAAACTCATTCAACACAGGCTTGTCTCCCAAAACCAGACAAAGACACAACAACAACAAAAAAACTATAGGTCAATATTATTAATGAACATAGATGCAAAAATTCTCAACATAATATTAGCAAACAAAATTGAACAATACATCAAAAAGATCATTCACCATAATCAAGTGGGATTCATCCTAGTGATTCAAGGATGGCTCAACATATTTAAATCAATGAACATGATAACTTACATAAACAGAACAAAGGAAAAAAAACACGATCATTTCAATAGATGCTGAAACAGCATTCGTTAAAATTCAACAATGCTTTATGATAAAAAACCTTCAATAAACTGGGTATGTTTGGAGCAATGTACCTCAAAATAATAAAAGCCATCTATGACAAACCCACAGCCAACATTTTACTGATTGCGAAAAATTAACAGCCTTTTCTCTAAGGTCTGGAGCAAGACAATGATGCCCACTTTCACCACTTTTATTCAACATAGTATAGGAAATCCTGGCCAGAGCAATTAGGCAAGAGAAAGAAATAAAACACAACCAAATTGGGGAAGAAGAAGTCAAATTAGCCTTGTATACAGATAACATTATATTATATTTAGAAAAACCTAAAGACTCATCTAAAAACTGTTAGAACTGATAAATGAATTCAGTAAAGTTGTAGGATACAAAATTAACATACAAAAATCAGTAGCACTTACATATGCCAACAGTGAACAATCTGAAAAAGAAATCAAAAAGCAACTCCATTTATAATAGCTGCAAATAATATAAAATACATAGGTATCAATTTAACCAGAGATGTGAAAGATCTATACAAGGAAAACTTATTATAAAACACTGATGGAAGAAATTGAAGAGTACACCAAAAAATGGAAGGGTATTCTATGCTCGTGGATTGGAAGAATTGATATTGTTGAAATGACAATGCTATCCAAAGCAATTTACAGATTCAATGCAATCTCCATCAAAATACCAATGACGTTCTTCACTTAAATAGAAAAAAAAATCCTAAAATTTATATGGAACCACAAAAGACTCCAAATAGATAAAGCAATCCTAAGCAAAAAGAACAAAGCTGGAGACATCACACCACTTGACTTCAAAATATACTATGAAGCTAGAGTAACCAAATCAGCATAGTATTAGCATGAAAACAGACACATAGGCACATAGACCATTGGAGCAGAATAGAGGACCCAGATATAAATCCACACACTTACAGCCAACCTATTTTTGACAAAGACACCAAGATCATACAATGAAGGAATGATAGTTTCCTCAAGAAATGGTACTGAGAAACCTTAATAACTATATGCAGAAGAATGAAACTATCTCTCACCCTATACAAAATCAAATCAAAATGGATTAAAGACTTAAACCTAAGACCTGAAACTCTGAGACTACTAGAAAAAATATTTGGGAAATGCTCCAGGATATAGGTCTGGGCAAAGTTTTTTGTGTAAGACCTCAAAAGCACAGGCAACCAAAGCAAAAAAAGGCAAATGGGATTACATCAAGCTAAAAAGCTTTTGCAAAGCAAAGGAAACAGTCAACAAAATGAAGAGACAACCCACAGAATGGGAGAAGATATTTTCAAACTATGCACCTGACAGGGGATTAATAACTAGAATATACAAGGAGCTCAAACAACTTAACAGCAAAAACCTTAATAATCAGATTAAAACATGGGCAACTTTTAGTTCTTTGAGGAATTTCCATACTGTTTTCCGTAGAGGTTGTACTAATTTGCAGTTCCACCAACAGTGTATAAGCATTCCTTTCTTTCTGCATCCATGCTAGCATCTATTGTTTTCGCACTTTTTAATAAAAGCCATTCTAACAGGGGTAAAGCAATAGCTCATTGTGGTTTTAATTTGCATTTATCTGATAATTAGTGGTATTGAGCATTTTTTCATATGTTTATTGGCCATTTGTCTATCTTCTTTTGAACAGCTTCTGTTCGTGTCTTTTGTCCACTTTTTAATGGGGTTGTTTGTTTTTTTCTTGCTGATTTGCTTGAGTTCTTTGTAGATTCTGGTTATTAGCTTTTTATCAGATGTATAGCCTATGAATATATTATCACATTCTGTAGGCTGTCTGTTTGCTCTGTTAGTTATTTCCTTAGCTGTGTAGAAGCTTTCTAATTTAATCAGGTCCAATTTATTTATTTTTATTGTTGCTGTGATTGCCATTGGGGTCTTCTTCATAAATTCTTTGCCTAGGCTGCTCTCTAGAAGAGTTTTTCCAACATTTTCTTTTAGAATTCTTATGGTTTCATGCCTTACATTTAAGTCTTTTATCCATCTTGAATTAATTTTTGTGAGTGGTGAGAGATGTGGATGCAGTTTCATACTTCTGCATGTTGCTGTCCAATTTTCCCAGCACCATTTATTGAATAGGGCTTCTTTCCCCCAGTGTATATTATTGTCTACTTTGTCAAAAATCAGTTGGCTGTATGTGGGTGGATTAACAAAATGTAGTATATGTATACTAGGGAATACTACTCTGCCATGAAGAAGGATGAATTAAGGTCTTTTGCAATAGTTGGATGGAACTGGAGGCCATTATCCTAAGTGAAGTATCTAAAGAATGGGAAAACAATGCCACATGTACTCACTATTAAATTGGAACTAACTGATGAGCACACACATGCACAGAGGGGAATAAAACTTAGTGGAAATCAAGCAGGGGAAAGGGGAAGAGGGGAAGAGGGGATGTGAAAAAACTTACCTATTGTGTAAAATGAATACTATCTGGGTGATGGGCACACTTATAACCCTGACTCAAGCATAACAAAATTGATACATGTAACCAAAAACATTCATACCCCTGTAATATTTTGAAATAATAATAAAAAACAGGCAAAATATCTGAATAGACATTTCCCAAAAGAAGTTAGAATGGCTTTTATCAAAAAGACTGGGAATAACAAATGCTGGTGAGAATGTGGAGAAAGGGGAACGTTCATATACTGTTTGTGGAAATATAAATTAGTGCAGCCACTAAGGAAAACAGTATGGAGGTTCCTTTAAATACTAAAAATAGATCTACCATATGATCTGACAATTGCACTACAGGGTATATATCCAAAAGAAAAGAAATCAATATATCAAAGGGATATCTATACTACCATGTTTATTGCAGCACTATTCACAATAGCCAAAATATGAGATCAACCTAAGTGTCTATCAATGCATGAATGGATAAAGAAAATGTGGTACACATACACATAAAAGATACATGAAATCCTGTCATTTGCAGCAGCATAGATGGAACCGGAAGTCATTATGTTAAATGAAATAAACCAAGCACAGAAAGACAAACATTGTATGTTTTCACTCATACGGGAGAGCTAAAAAAGGAAATCTCGTGGAGATAGAGAGTAGATTGGTGGAGCGAGGGGAGCATGAAGACAGGATGGTTAATGGGTACAAATATACACTTAGGTAGGAGAAATAAGACCTGGTGTTCAATAGATCAATAGGGTGACCATAGTTGACATTAATTGACTATACATTTCAAAATACCTAGAAGAGAATAATTTAAATGATCCTAGTGTAAAGAAAAGATAAATATTTAAGGTGATAGATATCCCAGTTACCCTGATCTGATTATATGAATGTATCAAATTATAAAATCACATGTACTGCAAAATAGATACCACTATTATGCATCAATTAAAAAAAAAGATGTGTACTTGAATATGGCAGGTCCTAAAATACAGTAATTCATTTCCAAATTGCAATTCAGGTAATATCAAGGAGACTGTGTGTGTCAGGGCAATCTGGAGTTAAGTTCTATTTTAGAGTTGGATTAGATTCTGAGACATGAGTTTCCTGATGATGTACATACACCCTTGCAGAGCAGAGTAGAAAGAACATCTTCATGGAAGATGTGGAAGGTTCCTATCACCTTCCACTGGGTGGATGCCCTTCTATAATGTTATCATTTTTCCTTGGACAGTTCTTATACCAAAATCAATATGCATAGAGAACAGTTATAACTTCTTAGGAGAAATCCTCTATATATTGTCTTAAAGGTCTATAAAATTAATGTGAGGTTTACTTGATTTACCATGTTAATTATGATAGTTGTTTTATGCTATCAGAAATTGTCTTTATTTTCAGAAAAATAATGTTGAAACTAGAAGAGACCTTGAAACTTATCTTCCAAACCTTTTATTTTGCAAATAAGAATCCAATGTTTAGGAAGGTAAATGATTAGCTTAATATGTCAGAGATTTTATTTGAAGAACAGTATTTCTGGTCTTCTGGAAAAGTAAGTGAGGAATAGTAGCTTAGAAAGTTTGAAAAATTAAGTAAATGTTTTTGATCTAATGTTACATGTAGTAACATCTCATGAAAAAAATACCAACCAAGTTTTAACAGTGTGTATCTTTGGGCTTCTCACCTTCTACTATGTAAATTTTGTAGTCTTGGTTTTGTTAACAACAATCACATTTTACTATTGTAATGAAAAATTAGAGGTAATTTCTATTTTAGAAATATCTATTGCAATCTATTTCAATGTTTTAAAATAAAAATACTGTTGAATGAGATTAACTTCTTTTGACTATAATTATTTATAGATAATTAATTTAAATTATGTTCCTTATTTACCAATTCATAGGATAAGTAGGAATTGAGTAGCATGAAATGTGCTATAGCATTTGCCATATGCTGTAGACTGAATGCTTATATCTCCCTGAAATTCATATATTGAAATCCTAACCCCTAATCTAATGGTATCTGAGGGTGGGATCTTTGGGAGCTGATTAGGTTATGATAGCAGAGCCCTCATGAATAAGATTAGTGCCCTTATAAAAGCGCCTGGAGAGCTCCCCCATCCTTTTTGTCACGTGAGGACACAGTAAGAAGACTGCTGTCTATGAACAAGGAAGCAGGCCTTCACCAGATAACAAATCTACTCGGGCCTTGATCACATGCTTCTAGCCTCCTGAACTGTGAGAATTAAATTTCTTTTGTTCATAGGCCACCAGTCTATGGTATTCTGTGGTAGCCACCCAAAGGAAGTAAGGCAGAAATGGGTACCAAGAAGTGGGAGTGCTGCTATAATAAATACCTAAAAATGTGGGAGCAGCTTTGGCACTGGGTAATGGGTGGAGGCTAGGAGAATTTTGAGATGCATGCTGGAAAAAAGTCTACATTACTGTGCATGGACTGTTGAGGGCGATTCTAGTGAGGGCCCAGAAAGAAAAGAGGAGAGCCGTAGAGAATGCCTCCACCTTCTCAGAGCATTCCCAAGTAATCCTAAACAGAACGGTGATGGGAAAATGGATTGCAAAGGCCATTCTGATGAGGTCTCAGGCAGAAATGAGGAACATGCTACTGGACACCAGGAAAAAAAAAACGTTACCCTTGTTATAAAGAGGCAAATAACTCGGCTGAATTGTGTTCATATTCTAGTGTTTTGTGGAAGGTAGAATTTGCAAGTTTTGAAATTATTTAGGTTATTAAGTATGAAATGTCCAATTTCCTCAAGTACTAAGTTTGACAGTTGATATCTCTGACAGTTCATTTTGACACTTCCTGTTTTATTTTCATTGTGAAGGTACATCCTCAGTTTTTCAAACACATGGCTTGGCTTGTGATTATCTTTCAAATTGCAATTTTTGTGAAACCATGGATAAGCCAAAAATTCACGTTATTTTCGAATATGAGTTCCGTAATGGAACCAACACAGCACAGACTGCTCGAAATATCAATGAAGTGTTTGGGAAGGATGTGGCTAATGAATGCACAGTGCATTGATGGTTTGAGAAGTTCCATTCTGGTGATTTTAATCTTGAAAATGAGCCATGTAGGCAACCTGAGACCAAGGTGGATAACGATGAGCTGAAAGTGAATCCATCACGTGAATTAGCAGCAAGGTTTGACATCACTATTCCAACAATATTGGACCATTAGAAACAAACGGGCAAGGTAAAGAAGCTGGATAGATGGGTTCTGCGTGAATTAAACAAGCGTCAGAAGAGAAATCATCTCGAAGCTTGCCTTTCTTTGTTGTCACGACATAAAGGTGAACCATTTCTACACCATATTGTTACATATGACGAAAAATGGACTCTTTTTGACAATCGTAACCATTCGGCACAATGGTTGGATAAAGATGAAGTGCTGAAACACAGTCCAAAACCAAATATTCATCAAAAAAATCTAATGGAGTCTGGTGATTCAGTGCTGGTATTAGCCACTACAGCTTCATGAAGTCTGGTCGGTAGGTTACTGCAGACGTCTACTGCAACCAAATAATTGGATGAAATGATGAGGATGCTTGTAATTAAGCAGCCGAGATTGGTTAGTAGAGACAGGCCAATCCTTCTTGCAAGACAACGCTTGATCACATGTCGCACAAACAACACTGTTCAAACTACAGAGGCTGGACTTGGAAACTCGCTGTCATCCACTGTATTCACCAGACCTTGCACCAACTGACTACCACTTCTTCCAGGCTTTGGACCACTTCTTGCAAGGACAAATACTCAATTCTCAACAAGCTGTGGAAAACGCCTGTGGTGATTTCATCGTCACTCGCTCTCCAGGCTTCCTCACTGCTGGCACAAACAAGCTACTGTTAAGATGGCAAAACTGTGTCAATAGTTTAGGAACATACTTTGATTAATTGTACTGCTTCTTGTTTGAGATATAATGAACTATGCTTTTGATTTGAAATCAGACATTTCCTATTTAATGACCTAAATATATATTTGGCTGAGGAAATCTCTAAGTGTTAAAGTCTATTTATTGTAGGAGCAGGCTGACTCCTCCTAATTGCCTGCAGTAAAATTTGAGAAGAGAGAAATGGCTTAAAGATGGAATTGTTAAGCAAAAAAGAACCAGAACTTAAAGATTTAAAAAAGTCTCAGCCTGTCCACATTGAAAAGAATGAGAAAGTCTGGGAAAGAACACACAGGGTATGGTCAAGTTACAGAGAAGAAAACCAGTTTGACAAGAAAACTACTATTGGTGTGGTCCATGGTTAACACCAACACTAGATCAGTCACCCCAGCAGGAAAATTGCCAGTTGGAACTGAAGAGGAAGGAGACAGGAAGGAGTGAAGGAAAGCTGTTAGACTTCTTGGGTTTTACTGAAGGGGATGATGAAGACATTCAGCTGTGAGTATGTGCTATTCTTTAAGACAAGGGAAGAATGACCCTGATGGCAATTCAGAGGTCATCAGGGCTACCTCCTCAGTTTCTAATGGGGGGGACCATTGCCTTGCTTTTGACAGGCAAGATAGCCTCACCCAAAGCCATGGGGGTGGGACCACTGCCTCAGTGGGTCCAGAGAGTAGGGCATTCAGCTAAAGAGGATTCTCTAGCCTTAAGGTTTAATGTTTGCTCTCTTAGGTTGTATGTTTACTCAGGACCTGTCACTCCTAACTTCTATCTTACTTCTTTTTGGAATGGGAATGTCTTTCCTATGCTTGTCCTACCATTATATTTTGGTAGGAGCACATAACATGTTTTGTTTCACAAGTTCACAGCTGGAGAAGAATTTGCCTCAGAATGAATTCATATCTTGAGTCTCACCCATATCCGATTTAGATGATATTTAAGATGAAACTTTGGACTTGAGTGAGTTAAGGCATTTAGGGTTGTTGGCATGAATGTTTTGAATGAATGGAATGAATGAATTTTGCATGTGAGAAGGACATGAATTTTGGGAGACCAGGAGTAGAATGCTAGAGACTGAATGTTTATGTCCCTCCAAAATTTATATGTTGAAATCCTAACCTCCAAGGTGATGGTATCTGAAGGTGGGGCCTTTGGGAGGTGATTTAGGTCATGAGGGCTCTGCCCTCCTAAAGGGGATTAGTGCCTTTATAAAAGAGGCCCCAGAGAGCTCTATTGCCCCTTCTGCCATGAGAGGACACAGTGAGATGTCCACCTACAAACCAGCAAGTGGGCCCTCACCAGACACTGAATCTGCTGGAGACGTCATCTCAGACTTCTAGCCTCCAGAACTGTAAGCAATAAATTTGTGTTGCTTATAACCCACCCAGTCTATGGTATTCTGTTATAGCAGCCCGACCTGACTATAGCACTATAACTCTTCACTTTAAATCTGTCTTTATTTTCATTCTTAAGTCAGACATTTTAAAAAATAACAATATGATGTTCATGCAGCCTCCCACCATCTGAAAAATGGCATTGTTTTGCATGATGCTTTGTGCTGGGTTCACTGAAAAAAAAGGTATAATTGGCTTTATGTTTTGTTTTCCTAAATTTCAAGATACATGAAGGATATTTTTACCACAGTTTGCAATTTCTATTAAAGTTAATAAGTTGTTATTCAATTTTTTAAAAAGTACAATGCCAGGCACTCTTTTACACCATGTCAGACAGACATGGTTCCTCCTCGTACAGATGTTATGGTTGTAGAATTATTTGTTCTAAAAGAGATGTTGGGTGATTAAAAGTAAAGAGTATCCTTTGATGGCTCCTGCTTCAAGGAGAAGCACCTTCATTTAATACATTGTGTAATATAAAAATGAAAAATGTAAGTACGTTTGACCTAGCAAATCTTGTTTCAGGAATACATCCAGTAGAGATGCTAATAGATTGAACAAAGTACAGGAATAAAGATAGTCATCACAGCCTTGCTAGCTATAGAGCAAAATTGGAAAAGTCTAAATGTCCATCAATAAGTAATTGCTTAATTAAATCTATAGAATGGAACAATATGCACCACTTAAAAAGAATGAAGTAGATTTATATGTGTCACATGGGAATATATCCCAGATATATTAATTGAAAGGTCAAGATGCAGGACAATATACAAAATATTACATTATTTATAATAACAAAGAATATGTTTGCATATGTATAAAACAATGCCTAGACAGTTATTCAAGACACTTTTCTAAATGGAGAGTGGGATAATAGTACTTTATACTTTTCTTTATTATTTTAGTTTTTTTTCTTTTTTTTATTTCAAAAAAATTTAGGAAGTACAAGTGTTTTTTGTTACATGGATGGATTGTATCATGCTGAACTCAGGGCTTTCAGTGTACCTGTCACCAGAATAGTGTACACTGTACCTGATGGGTAAATTTTTATCCCTTACATCCTCCCACCCCCCATTCTTATTTTCAATGTCCATTATACCACTTTATGACCATATGTATCCCTTATTTAGCTCCCATTTATAAGTTAGAACGTGTAGTGTTTATTTGTTTCTCCATTCCTGAGATATTTCACTTAGGATAATTGTCTCCAGTTCCATCCAAGTTGCTGCAAAAGACATTATTTCATTCCTTTTTATGGCTGAGTAGTACTCTATGGTATAAATATACACCACATTTTCTTTATCCACTCATCAGTTCATGGGCACTTACGTTGATTCTATATCCTTGCAATTGTGAATTGTGCTGCAATAAATATTTTGATGCAGATGTCTTTTTTATAAAATGACTTCTCTTCCTTTGGGTAGATACACAGTAGTGGGATTGCTGGATCAAATGGTAGGTCTACTTTAAGTTCTTTGAGGAATCTTCATACTGTTTTCCATAGTGGTTGTACTAGTTTATATTCCCACCAGCAGTGTATAAGCATTTCCTTTACACCACATCCGCACCAACATCAATTGTTTTTGACTTTGATAACGGTCATTCTGACAGGAGTAAGTGGTATCTCACTGTGGTTTTAATTTGCATTTCCCTGATAATTAGTGATGTTGAGCACTTTTTCATATGTTTATTGGCCATTTGTTTCCCTCTTCTTGAAGAAAAATCTGTTCATGTCTTCTGCCCACTTTTTGATAGGGTTATTTGTTTTTTTTTTTTCTGATTTGTTTTGAGTTGTCTGTAGATTCTGGATATTAGCCTTTATCAGAGGTATAGTTTGTGAATGATTTTTCTCCCATTCCATAGGTTGTTTATTTACTCTTTATTATTTACTTTGCTGTGCAGAAACTTTTTAGTTTAATTAAGTCCCATTTATTTATTTTTATTTTTGCTGTATTTGCTTTTGGGGTCTTAGTCATAAATTCTTTGCTGAGGCCAATGTCCAGAAGAGTTTTTCCTATGTTTTCTTCTAGAATTTTTATCATTTCAGGTATTACATTTAAGTCTTTAATCTTGAGTTAATTTTTGTATATGGTGGGAGATAGGGATCCAGTTCTTCTGTATGTGGCTATCCAGTTTTCCCAGCACCATTTATTGAATAGAGCATCCTTCCCCAGTGTATATTTTTGTCTGCTTTGTCAAAAATCAGTTGGTCGTAGGTATGTGGTTTTATTTTCTGGGTTCTCTATTCTTTTTTGTTTTATATCAAAATATTAATTAAAAGGGTACAAGTGTTTTTGTTGCATGGATATCTTGTATAATGCTTAAGTCAGGGCTTTTGGTGTGCCCATCACCAGAATGGTGTTCATTGTACCCAATAGGTAAGTTTTTACTCCACATCCACCCTCCTGCCCTCCCCCATTCTTGACTTTTCATGTTCTTTACGTCACTCTGTGCTCTGGGTTCTCTATTCTGTTCCACTGGTCTATGTGTCTACCTTTATACCAGTACCATGCTGTTTTGGTTACTATCGCCTTGTAGTATAATTTGAAGTCAGGTAATGTGGTGCCTCAAGATTTGTTCTTTTTGCCTAAGATTACTTTGGCTATTTGGGCTCTCTTTTTTGGTTCCATATGAAGTTTAGGATTAATTTTCTAGATATGTGAAAAATGACTTTGGTATTTTTATGGGAATTGAGTTGAAGCTGTAAATCTACTTTGGACAGTATGGATATTTTGACAATGTTGATTCTTCAAATCCATGAACATAGGATGTTTTCCCATTTGTTTGTGTTATCTATGATTTCTTTCATCAGTGTTCTATAGTTTTGGTAGAGATCATTCACCTCCTTGGGTAAGTACACTCCTAGGTATTTTATTTTCTTTGTAGCTATTGTAAATAGTATAGAGTTCATGATTTGACTCTCAGCTTGACTGTTATTAGTATATAGAAATGCTACTGATTTGTGTACATTAATTTTATGACCTGAGGCTTTACTGAATTAATTTATCAATTTGAGGAGTCTTTTGGTGAAGTCTTTATGGTTTTCTAGATATAAGATCATATTTTTCTTAAATAATAGATGTATTATTTTTACAACCTAGCTTAAAAAAAATAGCAAACTGCAATGAAGTTTACAGACCTGATGCAAAGACCTGAGTGCTGTCCCCATTCCCTACTATAATTGTTTAATTCTTATATGTATCATATGATGCTAATTGGGTAGAAAAAGAGTTCCAGGTCCTTAAGATATTAGAATACTTACTGGCTTGGGAGTTAATCTTTCCTCTTTGATCTCTATTGGTAGCTTATATCACTAAATGACCACCAGTTACTGGTGAAGGTTGTCCTGCACAAGGCCCAGCTGAAATCTAGCCCATGTCTCACTTACTGAACCCTTTGTTCTGGTGCATAGCTATTTCCCTCAGAGCAGAAAAGGGGGATATTCCCCTAATTTTTACAAAGCTCTGCATGAGCTCATTGTGTATCTGATGTAATAGTATGTTTTCTTTTATTAAGTCTAAATCACATATGCTGAAGAGTAAGCAATTTTGTTCTGTTTATTCAACCCATATTGCTGAGAGGTCTTTGGGCACATAACAGTATTGTACTGAATCAAACTCTAACTTGGGGGTGCTACTTGGTAATGCCACCACATTTCAACTTTTGAGTGTTGTATTGATTAAGAGCTGCAATCAGCTAATGGTGAGTTCCTAAAGGCCTTGATCTTTACCAGGCCACCTACCACTGAGCCAGAGTATCCCGGACTTGGCAGATCACAAGACTCTCCTGGAGATCTTGCTATAGCCTTTGCCTATGTCATTCTAACTGTTAGTAAAGCACAATAGACATATTCAAGGCTTTTCCAGGAGATTCTGATTTAATTTGAGATAAGGTATGGAATTATATTTTTAACTATTGCCCTGGTAAATTTTTAGAATTAGATGAGTTAAAAAAAGACATTTTAAGATTATTGAAGGGTAAGAAAGGCTATATAATAGCCCAGGGACTTGGAGTGCACCATATTGGGGTTATCCTGGGATTGATTTGGACGTTTAAGGCATGATCCAGGGAAATATCTAGGTTTTGGTGTAGAGAAAGCAGAGTATCATAAATTTCTAAAACATACCTGGCTAGTTCCGTACTAAATTTCATACAACTAATACTTAATGAGTTTTATTTGAGCAAATCGTGACATATAACAATTAGAACAACTTCTGCTATGTTTTAATGACGTCATTCTGCATTCTCCTCGTCTCTGAGAGGAATACTTCTAGGTACTTTAGCCATTCTCCATAAATCCTATTATCCACCTCCTTCCATATTTATACACTCACAGTCTTATAGTTACTATACTTTGCTTTAGCATTTCACCTATCCCAGGTTATCAATCAGTGTAACTCAATAGACATTTTCCCTAAGGTAGGGCAAATGGCTGCACTTACCACCAAGGCTGATCGAAGGCACAATTTGTTTGCCTTCAGAAATTTTTGTTTTCTATCACTGCAAGAAATACTGCTGAACAAGACATTTCTTTACCACCCTTGATGAAAGATGAACATTAATAATGCAGATAAAAATCATGCCAAGTAATGCTGGAGAGAAAACAAGGTTCAGTAACCCTAATTCCTTTTAGAAGGTAGGAATAAATACATTTAAAATGGCAAGCTCAATAGTTCCACCATAGCAAAGAATGAGGTGAGTACTTATAATAACCCTTAAGTTCTAAAGAGTTAAAAATCAACTTACAGACTCATATCTTGGAAATATTTATGTATGTACATATCTATACCTATACCTACACTTATATTAATATCTCTATTTCTCTATAGGTAATAGATAGTATATGTGCTTTTAAGCATGTAATATATGTTCATTTAAATATTAGTCACATGTACCCAATATTACTATAATATAACAAGGTCTTCTTTCATTTGTAACTTTTGTGATTTTTATTACTTTAAACATCTCACATGTAATAACAACCCTCTGATATTGTGTATAAATAAAGAAAAAATGATTTTAGAGGGGTATATAACTTTTAAAAAAAGAACTATTTAGAGCAATGACAAAAATTAATTCATTTTCTCATTTACTAAATAGTTGCTGATCATCTTGTGTATGCCAAGCACTACAGAGGTTCATCTCCACCTATCAGGCACCATGAGGTGTGTGTTTTCTTGTGACAGAGTAGAAGTGAGGGTGATGAAAGGAAGCAGCCTGCATTTCAAATTACACATAAAGGTGGATTAAGTGCTGTAAAACAGTATATATAAAGTAACCCTATGTCCTGGTGTGCCTAGAACAGTCCTAGTTTGTGCCTGTTGTTTAGCACAATTAATGTTCATCACTCACAAAAGTGTCTGGGTTTAGACATATATGTCAAAACCCCGCAGAAATTCATAGGAGAAAAAATTCTCTTCAAATAATAAACAAGGAAGCTGTCATAGAATCCTGAAGAATGGGCTCGGTTTCACTGGGTAGAAAGAGAGAAGAAGGTATTCAAATCTTATGTCTCATCATTTCTTGCGTGTGTTCTCCCAGTAACTTCATAAATTATGTCCCTGCTTTCTGTTTCCTTTGCCTTAAAGACTAAATCTGCTCACAACATACCCACCTTCACTTCTTTTGCAAATCTCTAAATAGGTCTTCATCACCAAAGCCTCCACCATGCATTTAAGGCCCTTTATTATCAGGACACTGCTTGTCTCTTAGTCACTGCCAGTGCTCACTTTTCATATTAGCAATATTGAACTGTTGAAAATGCTGTGAACTGCCAGCTTGTTTCTCATTATATATGTGTCATGGATTGTCATTATCAGAACAAAGACTCATCTAGTAATTATATGCCTGGAACTGTTGATCTGAAAGCTTTACTTCCATTAACTCACCTAGTCCTCATAAGAAATATTATTACCATTATACAGATGATACAATTGAGGCAAGGAGAGGTTAAGAAATTTTCAGGGTCATTCATATAGTAAGTAATAAGATTTAAATAGCTGATATATAAATCCAGGCAATCTGACTCCGGAGTCTATGCTTTTGACCATACCAGTCTATGATATTTTTGCTGTGTGGGCTGTCTTATCCCTTTTATTCTTCAAAACCTAGATCAGAAGTTACTCAGTTATAATCTTCCTTGTATCCTCACATAGAGTTATTCATCTGTTCCTCAATATACTCTGTAATTTGTACTTATTTCTTTTGCTAATCTAGAAGGATAACTTGAACAATAACAGATATTGGGGGAGCAGATTGACTTCTGGCTAGTTTTGTTGGTGGCTGAGAGAGAGAGAGTAAGGAGAGACCAGTTCTGGACACATTAAGTTGAAGGTGATAGGCAAATATGCAACAGACAGTTGGAATTGCAGCACCAACTCAGCACAAAGGCTAATACTGCAGTATTGATCTAAAAAGAGAGAAAAAATTAATAAA
Organism: Daubentonia madagascariensis; assembly: GCA_023783475.1. NCBI lineage: Eukaryota > Metazoa > Chordata > Mammalia > Primates > Daubentoniidae > Daubentonia > Daubentonia madagascariensis. The sequence goes on along the minus strand of JAKFHU010002088.1, from coordinate 40,959,424 downwards.
GGGTAAAGGCAAAGAATCAAAGATATAGGAGGAGCTCTAAGATAGTCTAGTTTTATGGAAGATAAGAGAAGATGCAATTTAAAGGAGAAGGTGGTGATGATCATCACCATCATATTCTAAAAATCCACCAAATATGAAGACTGAATAAAGATTGTATTGATCTAATTGTAGACTGGTAGAAGTAGCAGTCAGATTTGAGAGTGTGAAAGAGAGAAAAAGTGCTCTGGAAGAATTAAGACTCAGCATTGGTTTGGTATTTGAATCTGTTAGAGTCACAACTTAGTTCAAACAGCTTGAAGAAAAAACATAAGACCTGTATCTCAATGCTTTCCAGCCTAATACATGCATTGTGGCAAGTTTAATTAATGCAGGGGTAGTGGGCTCATTAAAAGCTTAGTGAAAAAATTAAATTTCCTCTAACTATATTTTTCATGAATAATTTATTCTTAAAAATATAATTTTTTATAAATTTATTTTAAGAACTTTCTGCTCTCCATGTCCTCATAAACAAAAGTTACATTCCTGAAGGATAAAACAAACAAAAAATGCTGCAGTTAATGATTGAATTGCTCTGTGAACATCATGCCCTTGTAAGTAGACATTGAATAGAGGAGATGTAATTCACGATAACCAGAAACAGAGTAGGTATAGCTTTTCTCCATATGGGCAATGCTCTTTGTTACTATGTCCACTTTTTGTATTTTCCAGCCCTTTCCTCATAATGTTATTGGGAAGAATAACAGCTAGCATGGCATTTTGAAAACTTGAAGTGCTTATGTCAACAAGACTATTCGCAGTCAAATTTTCTCATAAATATCACTGGGACTTTCTTTTAAATTTAACCAAGAATGAAGAAGGCGAGTAAACGGCCCTGGTTTTAGAAGCTAATCTTTAAAAAGAGTGAGGTATCAGGACAGCAGATAAAGATGCATCAGGGTTGAGCAAAGTTATTTTTCAAGATTAGAAAAACTGATTTGAAAATGCAAAGGCAGACGAAAAGATCGATCAAGAGGGAGAGAATACAGACACCAGAGAAGGGGAACAAACCGTGGAGCAAGGAATCAGAGAACATAGAAATGAACGGGGAAAACTGATCCCTGGAAAGGCGGAAGGGAGGTAGGGAGGGACAGAAGAATTGAGGGTAGGCGAAAGGGAAAGGAAGAAGGGGGAGGGAACGGAAGGAAAGCAAAGGGAAGAGAAATGACGAGAATGGAAAGGAAGAAAAGGGGAAGGGAAAAGGAGGGCAGGGGAGGGGAAGGAAGGGAAGCCAGAGAAGACTTAGGTATGTTTCACAAAGAAGCTGAGGAAGCTCATGATAATGTCTTCTTGTTTCTGGGTGAAGTGAGCAGCAGAGTTATCTGCAAATATAAGAAGTGTTCTGAGGGGATGCTAAGGGACTTGAGCAACATTGAATAATCAGTTGACATTGCAGATTATCCACTTGTGATTTGAAGAGTTTCTTGGTGATGCAACTTTCCCTGCTAAACTTGATTGCCTATATTTTCCTCCTCTAGTGCTTTTGCTGCCACACTGATTAAACCAATGTTGACTGACAACCTCAGTGGAACATCCCCATATGCCAGGAAGAAGAGTACTGTCAGCTGTACCTTATTGAAGCAATTTTTTTTATTATGAACATTTCATAATACTAAATTCATAGTGATTTAGAAACACATTTATTTTCTTACATAAAAATATAAAATTCCAGTGCACACATGAAGAACATGCAATTACAGGACATACTTGCTGTCTTTTGTATGAAAAGTTAATATAGTTTGAATGTGTAAGCTTTGTGGTACATATATACAAACATACAAAGTTATGTGTTTGAGTCGTCTATCCCAGTGGTTCCTAGACTTTTGGATTTCACACACCAGTAAAGCACAAATGGGAGGACCAACCCAGGGTTGCCAATTTTTCATCTAGCCAAATAAAATGTTAAAACAAGTAGCCCACTATCATTTATTCTCACCATCATTTCAAAAGGACATTTTAACATTAAATGATGTAAGTCTTTAGAAAACAATCTAAAAGACAATATTAGAATAAAGATCTTCAAATTGACTATGCTAAGATTTATAAATATTTATAACATTATTCTTAATTTCCTGCCTTAACTACAGGCATATAGAAAACTTTTCATGGGGGTGCTGCTCTATGGAATTGTGTTTGGAATTATTATTTACACCCACAATGTCAGGGCCCCAGCTTAGACAGCCAAGAGCCACCTATTATCATATGGACAGAATCACCAGAGTGTAGATCACAATGTTCCAAATTAAATCTGTTTAGCTTCAAATACTGGGGTCTTAACCACTATGCCACAGATCTCTCCTAAAATATTCTTAGTTTTAGCAAATAGGGATTATCATGAAGAACAAGGAACATAATAATTTAAGCAACTCTTCAGAAAGATGACTGCTAGGAAACAAGAATAGTAGTTAAAATCCAGTATACTGTGAAGTAATTAAAGACATTTAGATCTAATTTTGAGGGTAGAAATCATAAAGTCCAGGACATATGAAACAGATGATAGCATGAACACACATACATCGACACTTCAACAACATAACAGCAAAAAAAATCCCCCCCTTTCCAAACACACGCACACGTGTATGTCTATCTATGTATCTACATATATACATGTAATTTATTTTCCTTTGCAGCCAGTCAGGAGTGAGCTGAGACATCATTATATTCACCCCTAAATACTGCAGTATGTATTTTCTGAGAACAAGAACATTTTCTATTTTCATGTATTAATTATAGCCACACCAGCCTTAATAAAACTAGGAAAATTAACACTATTATAATACTAATATTATAACTAATCAACAGTCCAAATTCAAATTTACTTAGCTTTACCAATAACATTCTTTATCACTATTATTATTTCAGTTTGATATCCAATCCAGAATCCTACATTGTGTTTAGTTGTCATAGCTCTTCAACCTCATGCAGTTCCTTAGCCTTTCTTTGCTTTTCATGACATTGACATTTTTAAAGAGTTTAGTCCAGTAATTTTATAGAATGTTCTTAATTTGGTTTTCTTTATGGTTATATTCTGTTTATGAAATTTTGACTGGAAACCAAGAAGTGATGTGACTTTTTCAGTATATTTTATCAGGAAGCACATAATATCAGTTGGTTTCGTAATTGATATCTTTGAAGGTAGTGTCTGTTGCATTTCCCCACAGTAAATTTTCTTCTTTTTAAAATGTTTAATCAATAGAGAAGAGATACTTTGAGACAATATAAATTTACTATTCCTCGTCAAACTTTCACCCAGGAGTTTTAGCATTCATTGATGATTCTTGTATAAATCAATTTTTGTTATGATGACTGCCAAATGGTGATTTTCTAACTCTATTATTTCTTCTACATTTGTTAGTTAACATTATACTGTAAGAAAGAGAGTTTTCTTTTTCCTCATTTATTTATATCAGAATATACTTGTGGATTCTTATTTTATTCAAGCAGTTATAATCTACTATTGTAATTATTTATTTGACGCTCAAGTTGCCCCAGATTTGGCTGATGGGAAATCTCTTTTAGTTGGTTCCTGTGTCCTACTGACATCACCTCATCATTATTTGAGCATTAATTATTTTTTGGCACAACAAATATTATGCAAAACAATACCAAAATGAACATGGAGATTTATATGGTCATGTTTCACCAGTTCTCTTTGTATTTGGAAAGGTGCCAGTGAGTACTGGTATGGTTGTATAGTATTAAAAATCTGTAGGGTTTATCCTATAATTCTTGCTTCCTTTGGTCAGAAATAGGAAATGTTTTTCAGTCACTAATATAACAGAATCAATTGTTACGTTGTTTTAGGATGATGATGTTATGAAGAGACGAGGTCAGTGAATTGTACTCGAATGGGAAAAGCACTGTACATTACTGTTCCTTTTCTGGTCAAGGCCGTGTTCCCCCGTCTGACTTCACCTGATGACAAGTGAAGGCTTCTCCTTCCTCAGAAATTTAGATAAGTTTATTTAGACTGTTAATTTTACTACCTGGACCACCCAGTAACCTTTCCATGATCTCTGTGAATTCTGCACTGGTCTTCCTTGTGGTTCCCTAGTTACCATTTTTCTATCTGCCAAAACCAGTTAGATTAAGCCCCCAAAGTGATGCAAGGCAAGTCTTTGCCTCCTGCTGACTTTCAAGAGCTGTTTAACTTTGTATCAGCCAGGCAGGAAACAGACCGCATGCTGAAATAAGGCATAGAGGTTTCCCTGAAGGGGCCAGTTACAAAGGTGTCAGCAATATTAGAGGAAAGCTACAAGGAACAGGGAAGCACTCCCAGTCCAGCAACAGGCCTAAAGGAGCAAGGGGAGGAGTGATTACTAGACTCCAGAGAAAGTTGCTGTAGTTGTAGGAGGGGGAAGTCTGCCTGGAGTATGACTTTCAGGGGAAGGATGCAGCCACTGCCAACCCAGGGCAACCCAGCAAAGAAGGAACTGGGGAATAAAATATTGCTAGTTCACTCCTCTCCCTCTGGTGCTTTCCTGCTGGTGCTTCCCATTGGCCAAACCAACTGGAAGACAAAGAGTTGGGGATCCCATTGATGCAATGCAGAAGCCACTGTCCTGGGACACACAGCAGGGTGATGAAGCATGGAGAGTGGTTCTAGAGAAGCAAACAAAGTATCTCACTCACACATAGCAACTTGAAATTTGTTAATGATAATTTTAGGGCTTCTTTTCCTAGCTTAAGTGGCCATCACCATTGCTCTGGTTCCCATACTTCTCTTCCTCCTAGAGGCGCAAACTTATGCTCTGGCACCAGTTCTTTCTCCTAACAGAGAACACACCTGCTGCTTGTAGCCACCCTGGGAGATCATTCCTCCCAGTGACATATCTACCCCAGGTTTTCTTGTCAGCCCACATAGGCCCGTGTGTGTGCGTGTTTGTGTGTGTGCGTGCGTGCATGTATGTATGTTTGTGTTTAGCTCCCCTTCTTCCCCAATTTGTAAAATAAATAAAAATATCTCTGTCTTGTTATAATATGCTGTTAACAAAAGGTAACTGGGCAAACAATAAAATAAAAACTGTAATCTTTATTAGTTTTGCACATTTTTAATGTTGGTTAGCATCATTAAGGGTAATAGTAGCATTTTCCAGCATGCAATTCACGAATACAGTTTATCTAAGTAGTTTTAAGAAAAAGAGGAGCCTATGGTTTGCTTCTGTAAGAAACACAAAATGTCCTGATGTAATTGACTATATAAGTTCACTACTCTCTGTTCTTGTGGAAAAAAAAATTGTGAAGCCCACATTATATTTAGAACAATCTAGAGCAGCATGACTCTAAAGAAATGGAAACATAAGCAGAAGTTAGAAAAAAAGATCAAAAATAAAAAATAAGCACTCCAATTCAGTTAGTGCAAGCACTACCAGAAACGTAAATAAAATTTTATACCTTTTCCAATCGCAAAGCATAATTTAGATGTGAGTTGTTAACCTATTTTGCCCCTTAAAATTATGAAATAATCTAAAATTAGCAAATGTAATAAAAAAGCAAAAATCTACAACTATCCAGTCTTGTTTTCATTTCTTATTTAGCAAATTTCTTCCATGAAAAAGTACTGTGGACATAAAGTAAGAAAAGTGATTGTGATTTCAACCTAAAGATAATTTCCTCTTCATATTTATGTACATAGTGCTGAAAAATAAAATAAAATGACTTTTTACAGTATTTATATTTGCTTATAAAATTCTAAACACATTTTTAACAGGTTAAGCAGTGTTTTTTTTTTAAACATGTCTGTACAGTCTGGCTATACACCATAAGTTATCCACTTAACATTTAAAAATAACCAAAAAGTTGTTAAAGTGCTGCAAACTATTGCTTAATGACTTAAAGAAATGAGATCCGTTGAACAATTTCCTTGACTTTACCACTGACATATGGTTTCTCATAAATGAGATTCTGAGCAGTGGGAGAAACCAGATACAGCAGCATGGTAATATAAACATGCATTGACAGCATCCAAACTATCTATAATGGTACAGAATACATTATATTACCTGTGTAAAGCTTGCACTCTACATTTCTTGTGGTACATATTTGATGCAATAAATACTGTGCTTAGGTCATTATTTGTTTGCTCAAACGTGCACCACAGGGTAAAATGACTATTTACATAATAAATAGCATTTCATTAACATATACAGTATCAACCTTGCTGAGAGCTGAAGATGGCTAAACAAAGTGCAGGATTAAGCAGAAATTTATAAAGGGTTATTTTGGTCAATTCAGCCTTCTGGGGGTGGGGGATGGGGGCAATAGTCATTATTTGGATTTTTTTTTTTAATATGATAAACAGAAACATAATTATTTATGACTCCAGACATTTGAATGAAGTTTGCACCTGCTAAGATTTAATGTCCTACCCAAATGCAATCTACTTGGTCTAGCGGCTGGATTTGACTAAACAAGATCAACAAAGCACCTCCATTTATCACCCAATTACCCCTCCCAGAAACATGGATGGAATTTAAGAACTCATTGTTTTTCTTGTGACTTTTTCTCATGCATGATCTGTAAGTGCAGCATGCCCTCATGCAAACCATGTCTTTGTGTAGATGGGAGGGCTGTGTGGTTGCCATACCCCCCAGGTGGCATACCTGTTTATGAGGTCCTTTAGTCTATTTCCCAACAGAAACCCCATTTACAAAAATAGTCACATATAATAAACACATGGATTAAAAAAAAATGAATCCACTAACAGATTTTGTAAAAATATGACAAATGTGGCACTTGAAATGCAAACAGTGGATACAATTACTACACTAAAGTGTTTCATGTTAAACAACCCCCAAATTATAGGTTTGCACCCCTTTAAACTGGTCCCTACAGTCTGGATAGCCATTTTGTCTCTTGTCTTCAGCAGTGTCAGCTGGTAGTGAGAACAGTAACCTCCTGTCAAGGTCGTCTCCTCTTTACACAGAGTCAGTTTGCTGACAAGGGGTCACTGTCCTATTGTAGGCACTGACCTTAAGTAGATTTGTGTAAAAACAGTCAGTTTGGCATTGACCTCCTAAAGGAGTCCTGTTGACAAAAATACATCACCTTCACGGGCTGTAAACAATTTGTCACCCAATTATTTTTATATGTTTTTGTTTATTTCCCTTTGGCTTTTTCATCCTTGCCTTCTTGCTCATGTTTTTCCACGATTGGCTTTGTCACCCGATCATAGGAAGGTGGGCAAGCTGCAGTGGACATGGTCAGATCAGTTTTTTCTGTGATAGAATTTTCATTTATTCTGTCAATTATCATGTCTTCTTTTACAAGAAGATTAGCCCCACCTTTGATTTTGTTTTTATTATATGTAAATGAAGCTTGTTTTACAGTTCTCTTTAAAAGGTGGCGCCTGTAAGCACGCTGAATAATAACAGCAGATACTTCCTCTTGTTTTCGTTTTAAAGTAGTAGTGATTGGCTGATAGGAGACCTTGGAAGGGTTGGAAGCCATGAATCGCTCTTCCATCTGTATTCGGAGAGCATCCATCTCTCCACTCTCTCCCAGAACTCGCTTTGTAAAAGCAAATAAGATGTCAAGACAGTGGATTCGGTCACCACTCACCATAGGCAAATCCATGGCAATGAGCTGGAGTTTGTTCGGTTGTGGCAAATTGAGAGGAGGTTCAAGAGCAGCTGCGAACTGCGATAGTTTTTCAAATTCCATGAACTGGGTGGCATCAGGATCAAACTTCTCCCAAACCTCGTAGAACATCTCAAAGTCATCCTCACTCAGGGGCTCTGCACTTTCTTCAGTAGCAACACTGAAATTTTCCAGGATGACGGCAATATACATGTTCACCACAACCAGAAAGGATATTATGATGTAACTGACAAAAAAGAAAATCCCAACAGATGGGTTTCCACAGTCTCCCTTGACTGAGCTTCCAGGGTTAACTTTATTAGGATCACAGTCTGGTGGCTTACTATTGAGAATAGGTGCTAGCAATCCATCCCAACCAGCAGACGTGGTAATTTGGAACAGGCAAATCATGCTGTTGCCAAAGGTTTCAAAGTTGAACATGTCATCAATTCCAACTTCCCTCTTAACATAGGCAAAGTTGGACATTCCAAAGATGGCATAGATGAACATGACCAGGAAGAGCAGGAGTCCGATATTAAACAACGCAGGAAGGGACATCATCAAAGCAAAGAGCAGCGTGCGGATCCCTTTTGCTCCTTTGATCAGACGTAGGATTCGACCAATCCTGGCGAGACGGATCACACGGAACAGGGTAGGGGACACAAAATATTTTTCTATCAGCTCAGCCAGAAACATACCTATGAATAAACAATAAGAATACCAATCAGTGAAGAAATTATTCATTAAAATAATATTTACATTTCTTTTAAGGCTCCAAGGTTAAGTTCTGAGTACTGAAATTCAGTTACATAATCTTAAATATGACAGACATTTAATATATATAATTGTATGTAATATATATTACAAATAAACTTTAATTTTACATTCAGTGATACATTCAACTATAAGGATTATAGTATTTTTTTTTGTCTTTAAGGGATGTTTATAAACTATTTTTAGTTTACACAAAATCCCAAGTCAGAATTTTAAAAAAAGTAAGTCAAAAATACACAAGTCTGGCAGAACAGCAGTGACCCAACAGTACAAATTTACATGAATGCAAATTACTTTTCCTGAAATTACCAAATTCTAAATTCTCTTTTCACTCCTTAGCCATCAAAAAGTATTTCCAGTTTTTGATGCTATTTTCATCTCTCCATGAACTTGATGCTTCCTTAAGCTTTTACTATTGTAAAGCATTCTTATATACTTATTTATGTATGTTCTGGTGAATCTCTAAAAGGATCCCAGGTTGATGTTCTTTTTGTCTCCTGTGTCTGACACTGGTATCTCAATTCTCTTCTTTTAAGCTTCTTTCCCCACTTGCCTTTTAAATAAAAACTGTACTTTTAAAAAAAAAGGAGCTCAAGAAACTGAATGCCTTCAAGTTAAAATGCCTCATTCTGAAAGTATTAAGCCTGTGTGTGTGTGTGTGTGTAGGAGATAGAGAGAGAGGGAGAAATATGTAAATACAGCTTTGATACCCTAGCCACTCTGATTATAACCAAGAATTAGCGTGGGAATCAAAGGCTACATACAACATATGAGTTGGATATAAGGTCAATTTCTTCAGGTGGGAATGGCATGAAAATTTGCCCAACAGTGGTGCCCCATTTTGGATGGTAAAATATTGACCCAATGATATCATCTTATTTAGGAAAGAATGAAGACTTCATGCCCGCAAACAGATACTTCTTCACTTCACTGGAGCTTTTGTTGCATCTAATGAGCATTTGCTAATGTTTAGTCTTTGTCTTTATTCTCTTTTTACTCTGTGCCTTTCCTTATCTTGTAACCAGCTTCCACTACTATCTACATGCTGGTGACTTCATGTCTATGTCTCTAATGCAATGTCCTTCCTGAGCACCAGACTAAATTTCTAACCCTCCTCTCAACAGAAAAATCTAGACATTGTATAGGCTGTTCAATCTCAACATGTTGAACACATTTTTATCTTAGTTAATAGCACAGTTCTAGTTCAAATGAATGAGGTTTTACTATATTGACAAATAAGATACTTTGTGTCTAAAACGGATTGAGTAGGATACATTACTGATATATAGTAGGAGCCTCACTTTAAAAGAAAAATAAACACACCTGGATAAATGCATCAAAATATTCACAGTGGTTATCTCTGAATGCTGGGATGACCTCTAAATTTGACTATTGCAACTTTTCATGTTTATTGAGCTGAACTTAAGAGACTTTAAATATTTCTTACCTACAATGGAGAGAATGACAACCACAAAGTCAAAAATATTCCAGCCAATGGTGAAATAATAATGGCGGAGGGATATGAGCTTCAGCACACACTCGCCAGTGAACAGCACAATGAACACCAGATTGATACGTGACAAAATGCTAGTCACATATTCACTCTGGTCATCTGTTTCCACCATCATTGTGACCATGTTAAGACAGATGAGAATCATGATGCTTATGTCAAAAACTTGTCTGGTTACAAAGTCAAAGACCATTCCTTGAAATTTGTTCTGTAAAGAAACAGAAATGCTTTTAGCAACAAAGGAGTTTTCTCATGTACATTAGCATTTACATAAGTACTCCCTGTGTTAATTGACCTTCTAGTTTCATGCATAGTATCCATTGGCCCTGACTTTTGTAAGAATGGTTTATAGCACATTAATATTTAAGATTTAGGCATCTAGATTGCTGTTTACCAATATGTATTCCTCAGCATAACAATCCCTTGTCCAAAGAGGGTTTCTGATTAAAAAACACTGCATATGATGTACTTCTGTCAGAGGTACACAATGTACATGAACATTTTAAAATTATGAGAAGTTAAGAAACCTGTTTGATTTCATTTTACTAGACTTTCCCATGATCAGTTGGACCATGCAGCCATTTAAAATTATAGTATTTGTTAACATATCATTTGTTTTATTTTCAAAGAATCATTAAGGGAATTTGGGATTTCTAGGACACATCCATAACGTTATGCATTTATTTATTTATTTTAATTTTTTATTTTTAATTGTTATGAGTACATAATAGTTGCATATATTTATAGGGTACATGTGATGTTTTGACACAGCATACAATGTGAACTAATCAAATCAGGGCAATTGTGTTATCATCACCTCAGGTACTTATTATTGAAATATTTCTCTGTGTTAGGATCATTCCAATTTCACTCTTTCAGTTATTTTAAAGTATACCCTAGCCTATTGTTGACTATAGTCACTTTGTTGTGCTGTGAAGTGTTCATTCTATCTAACTACATTTTTGCACCATCCCCACTTTATCCCCCTCTTCCTGCTACCCTTCCCAGCCTCTGGTAACCATCATTCTACTCTCCGTCTCCATGAGATCAGTTGTTTTAATATTTAGCTTACACATATGAGTGAGAACAACATTATGCATTTAAATCCCACGTATGGCAATATTGGTATTCTTCCACCAAATAGCCTTTGCTGACATGGTAGGACACAGAATGTTGAAACTCCATAAGGATAATCAGCCCCGGATGACATTCCTTATGTTTTCATATAAAAAAATTCATGTCCTTTGTCATTGATCTGTGATTCTGCTCCCTAGTTCTGCCACTGTCAGTCACTGCAGGCCATCTTTGGGCCACTGAGGAATTCTGAGGATATTTCCATCTTATATTTTTCCTACAAACAGTTGGTTCATTTCTATTTGCAGTACTAAGTTTTAACAGAGAAAGTATATATTTCTTATCATTCACTGGAGGGCAATATTTAGCTAGCACTGGAGGGCATATGAACATTCACTAGTATTTTGTTCCTTGATGAACTCTAGGAATTATTTTAAACTCACAGATCATCATCATAAAAATCATTACACTATGGAATAATACCTTCCCATTTTCATAGAAGTTAATTTGGTTCATCAAGAAAACATGAGAATTGTTATTTATCATCATGAATTGTAATTATTGACCCTGACTACTATAGACATTAGTAACTTCAAATTTTATAGCCATGTATATGAGTAGTAAATATTGGAAATCTTTCCTCCTCCAAAACACTCAGTACCTCTAGTAAAAAATGAAATGGAAGTAAGGTATTATTTCACTCAACACTTCATCAATTTCTTAATCTAGTAGAAAACTGAATGTATTTTAGCCCCATTCAAAGGTTTACCCCTTTCCCTGACATTATGTGGTAACCATTCTTGAGTCGTATGATCAACTCTGACCTGTGCTTATGACATTGCCTATGTGTCCTTTGGCCGATTATCTTGGATTCTGGTCATCTAGCTCTAAATCCCTTGAAGACAAGGGTGCATTTTCTATTTCTTTTTTTTCTATTTGGTCTTTCTAGAATTTTTATCATTACTATAAAAGATAAATAACACTCTAAAAGTGGAAGAAATTTTTGTTACTGAAAATGTTAGCTACTTTCTCTTCGGTAAGAAAACCTATGCAAGTTTTTGGTTTTGTATATTTTCTCCCTTATTATTTGGTATTTCTTACTCCTGGTCGAGGTATAGGCTTTTGTGGCTTTTTCGATCCTAATTTTTTCATTGCATTATAGTATTTCTTCTGTTCTTCTGTCATAAAGATGTCTTGACCTCCAAAGTATAGAAAAGAAAAATCAAACTGGTTAAAACTGTGTCCCTTTGACATAAATTTTCAATGTTAAATTTAAAATAGGAAAGGGATGGTTAAAAAAGAAAATGTAAAATTAAACAAATTAGCATAAGTATACCTGGGATTTTAAATTTCAAAAATTTAAAGGACTTTTTAGGTACCATAATCTTATTTAATTCTTACAATCATTCAACATTGACTTTATTATTATTACATTATCATATAAAGAAAAAAAACCCCAGAAACTCCAAGAAGGTATTTTAACCCAAACCATATACTTAGTGAGTGGTAAAATTTGGTTCATGGAGACACTAAATACTTGGTTCTTTACACTATACATACTACCTTTCTGAAGCTAAAGGCAGTGATTTTCTTATTTAAATGTAGCAAAGACTTAAAGAGTATGTTTGGACTTACTCATAAAAAGCCACTTTAACTCTGTCAAGAGTTGGAGCAAAGGGGTGGGAAGAAAACTGAACTAGGTGGTAGGAGAGTTAGGGGCAAAATCAGAGTTCATAGCACAGCAAGTACGGGATAGGCCAGCAAGGACAGAGGATTGGGAGGCAGGTTAGTAAGTGAAATGAAGTAGCCTGATATTGACTACAGAATACTACTAGTAATAAGAAAAGGGGATGGGGAAAGAATGTTCTGTAGTGAAAGAAAACACTCATTATACAATAAGCAAACATACTGAGCAGATGAGATTAAACAACAGTACATAAAGGAAGAGATACAAATGGCTAAAAAGCACTTAACAACATGTTCAAATCTATGACGCATAAAAGCCATAAAAATTAAAATCAAATACAATTGTCATCTATCAAATACCAAGTATTAAAAAACAGGGAGAATGTTTGATGCAAGTGAGGGAGCAGTGGCATGGGTGCCTTCCTACCCATTTGGGAGTTTGAGGAGGTATATTACTTGGGGAAGCAAAATACTTCATTGTGGGAGTTTATTCAAATGACATAATTAAAGACAATTTTTTTTTTTGCACAAAGACTTTTGACAAAGCACTATTTAATCCATAAAAGATTAGAAGGAATCTAAATGATCAACTCATTGGGGAATGGATAAGTAAATTATGATAATGTATATATGAAGACTTTTAACAAAATGAGAAAATATTTTTGTTAAGTCAAAAATAGAATTTATAATTACAGATAAAAAATAATCTCATCAACAAAAATATGTGTAGAAATAGTTTGAACAGAAAAACAAAATGTGAATAGTGGTTACTTCCGAGTGATGATATTTGTTTACTTTCCATACTTTCTATAATGTACTTATATAATTGAGACAATCAAATGAGCTTTATAAATGATAAAAGATGAAGAGTTATCCAATTCAAGACTACAAGTGATAACTTAAAATTAAATATTCAGGAATATATAAAAGGAACAAATGAAAGAAAAAAGGTGTGAAAAGAAACACTAGAAGAAGCTCACATCCAGTGCCTACTTTCTTACAAAGACTCTAAGAGCTTTAGGTAGAAATACATTTTAGTGGGCAGTGGAGAGTTGTAGAGCTAAAATAAGTTGACTTTGGGAAAGGGGTATATGCCTGGGTTGTTTTATAGTTCTTTTTTAATTATCCTGTTTTAAAAGACAGAGAATGGGGCTCCTTAATAATTTTTTTAAAAAAGGAGAAAAGTTTTGTGAGCTTATGCACAGAGGAGTGGAACAAAGTTATTATTAGCTTTCTATAACCCAAAAGAGATGAGTAGTGGATGGTAGAGGGAGAGGAAGAAAAATAGGTTTTCATTATATTTCCCTTTGGTTTCTGAATTCAAGTACTTATTTGGCAGAGAAAACATTTTAAATAATAATTTTTCTATCTCAGAGGGAGAGAAAATATTAGTAATACTTATCTTCTTTTTTTGCTGGTTGAAATTATCTATGATGACACCAATAAACAGGTTCAAGGTGAAGAAGGACCCAAAGATGATGAAAATAACAAAGTAAAGATACATGTACAGACTTTCCTCATACTTAGGCTGAAGTTCCACCTACCAAAGGAGAATATTTTGTAAAATATTACAATACATGTTAATGCTGGAAATATCACATGTACTTTTTCATGAAAATAGAAAATATTATTCTTAGTAATACTTTGGTTTTTTTCTGCATCAACTATCTCCAATAATCTCCAAAATTATGTTGTTTTTAATGTGAAAAACATGGTTATTATGACATCCTACAATCTATTTTTTGTAACTATAAATGCAACTAATATTTTTCTATTTGGACAGTAATGTGCTAAATTTAGCAAGTTTTTAAGGTACCAAATTTTAGTAATTTAAAAATTATTAGTAAAAAAATTTTACTTCTGTAAATATGTATTGAATATGCTTAGAAACTATCATTCATGTATACATGAATTAACAGCAAATAAGAATTAAGTTATTCATGTAGATGTTTGGCATCATATTCTAATATTATAACAGTCATTGAATTTTTCAGATTGAGTAGACAATTGAACAGTCCATTTTATAAATCCTTAATTGATAATTTAATCCTTGGATTGTCCTTATAACAAATAAGCATTGAGCTACTGCATAACTTAATAAAGGGGTAAGAAAGTCACTATCGAATCCTTACAGATTCATGTCTTTCTCAAGACAACAAAGTTAAAAACCAACCAAAGACACAAAGCAAAATGTAAGTAACAAAGTGAAATAAAATACCTCTGGAGATTACCAGGAAGGTACTGAACATAAAACTAAAGCTATGGGAAATGTTCTTCAAGAAAGATAAGCCCAAACTCCATTTGGTCAGTTTAAAGATTACAGGAGTGGAGGTTATTCTTTATGATGATAGACTAAACAGATTGGGCTTCAGAATGGAAAGATGCAGGCTGATAGAAAACACTAAATTTTACAAAGTTTTGAAGAGTAAAGTTGGAATGAGCATGAATTTCAGTTTCCATCATGAAGCCTGAGAGAGGCTGAAATCAAATAAAGTAGGTCTTTACTTTGGTGATATAAACTTAAAGGGATCTGCTGGCTGCAGAAGTGATAATAGCACTGGTAAAGGCTCCAGTAAATTTATGGATGCTAAAATCATATAAAAGCATTTTTATATGATTTGAAATATGATTATTTGATACAGATTATCATAGAAATCTAAGGCTGCCAGGACAATATCTGTAACTTTTCATGCTAATATGGAGGGTAACGATACATTTCCAGTACTGACGGAGATCATATATTTCTTCACATATGCTCCTGTACACCAAAATCATTACTTATTATATAATATGTAAATAAAAAGGAAAAAAATAAAAAAATATTTAAAAGAAGGATATTTGTAGTTACTAATAGGTGACTTAGTGTTACTTTTGTATGATTTTCAAAATAATTCATATTTTGATTTATCTTAGTAAGATCTTTCTGATAAACATTGCTATACTTGAATATTAACCTGTCATACTTTTTTATACATAGTTTTAATCAACATACAATCATTTCATTTGGCTGCTGACACTTTGTTGAGTTAATTTAACTACCTAATCAATATTATAAAAACATTTAGAATATAAAGAATACTTACATTTCTGGAATCAACTGCTGCGTACATTATATCCATCCATCCCTTAAACGTGGCCTATTAAAAAGGACATGCATGTTTCACTTCAGAGTAAAAATAATTCAGACTTGATGTTTAACAGATTTTCTTACTGATATATCTTATAAAGGGTATATTTTTGAAAGACATTTCAAAACAAATTTTACATGGATTTTGGACCAAGACAATATCTTAGTAAGACTTTTCATTTCTAGAACACATACTGAACAAAATAGTCATTTGATATAGCCTCCTGCTTAATAACTAACTCATAGTACTTTTCAATTCTTTAAAGTTAATGGAATAA
The DNA here is from genome assembly GCA_023783475.1 of Daubentonia madagascariensis. Classification (NCBI taxonomy): domain Eukaryota; kingdom Metazoa; phylum Chordata; class Mammalia; order Primates; family Daubentoniidae; genus Daubentonia; species Daubentonia madagascariensis. The sequence goes on along the minus strand of JAKFHU010002088.1, from coordinate 40,943,361 downwards.
TGCAATTTAAAGTGCTATTAAAATTTGGTAGAACACTTTTAGAAAGGCTTACAAATTCCCACACATTTGGCAATATCTCTAGCAGCTGATAATTGCAATTTAGATCTGAGGATCATCTGCTGAAATCGATCTGGAAGGTGATTCAAGTGACTTAAAATTTAAGATTTCTCTTTATTGTACAGTCTAAGGATCATACAGGTGGACATAAAGGCAGAGTTGCAACTATCCTTTCAAGAATTTTGAAGCAAAACACTACGCTATACTCTACTTCCTTCTCTGTAACTATTGAAGAGAATGAGTTAATATGGATCAGAAAAGTGAAAATACAGTAGACACTTGGCATTCACAGGTTGAAGGATGTCAGGTCTAAAAATTTATAGTGATTTGCTATTTGCCTTAGGGCATGAATTTTGAGCCCTGTAGGCCTGAGAGGATTATTCCCTAACTATCCAGGGAGGCTAGCAAGGCTTTTGGCATCTGTATTATAATCTTTATTTCTATAACACTAACACTTGTGAAGTGGTGGATTTCATGAGAAGGCGGCCAAGTGAGGGTGTGTGTGATGGCAGTGAAAAGAAAGTAATGATTCTTAGAAATTAGAAGGTTTTTGTACATCAAAGAGAGAAATGTTGAATGTGTCAATGGCTTAGGTCAATGATAGGATAAGTCCATCACACATTTAGTAAAGGAACAGAAAAAAGTGATTCAAGGAATCATTTCAATAAATTACTAATCAACAGAGAGGTGATTATGTAAAAAGCCAAATGTGAAGCAGTATTTCAGAGGGTTTTTGTTCTTTTAGTAGTAGAATTTATTTAATGGCTTTGTGCAGGACCTTCAATCTATATTTCAGAGTCACTTAGCATTTTAAAGGATTGCTTAATATTTTAAATTATTCTTTCCTGGATCTTATGGAGGAAGTGACATACTTGAGTGATACTTCATAAGTGTGGTTATTAGTGAAGGGTTAGAATAAATGCCCAAGGAAACATCATGTGTCTACTATAATATTTAAAGAAATAATTCTTGCCAGATTATTTAAATCCATATTTTAATTGCATGGACATTCAGAGTAGGTCAGAAATGTCCAGAAGAGAAATAAAAATTTCCAACAAAAAGGTGGGAAGAATATGTAAGGTAATCATAGTATAGATACCCTGGAAAGAACTGCAAGAGTGTTTTGACCAGTACTGGTTTGTTTGCTTAGTTTCCTGGTTGAACAATTAAAAATATAACCCTAGTGAAGAGAAATAGATTTCTGCCCTAAAGATTCTGTAGAATCACAACAGAAGAAATTATACAGCTTTTTTTTTAAAAGCTATGTTTTTGGTGGCCAAAACAGAGCAGTATTTTTACTGTTTTTCAAATAATCTGGACTCTATTTTATTCACTGCTTTGTTGTGATACTGCTGCAGCTAAAAGCAAAATCAAATGAAAATGTTTAGAGCTACCATATTTTGTATTTTTATAAATTATTAATGATTTTTCTTAGAGACCTAGTCTTAGAGACCCAGTAGTGAAAAAATTAATATTTAGGATAAAATAGGCTTAAATAATGGTTCTGAAAGGTCATTTGAGGTGAGATGACAGATACTCATGTTTTGTTTCTGCGTCCAGGTGCTTCCAGGTGTTATTTCCATTTCACTATGCAGATTGACTCCTAAAACCTAAATATCATTCCCCAAACTTCAATCCAAATGATGTAACTCAGCAGCAGTTAATCTCTACTAATTAGTTACAATCCAATTATTTAATAGGTGTGTTAAGTGTGTGTTTTGGAGGGTGATCTATCAGTGAAACAAGCTTTCCAATTTCAATAGAAAAAAAATAGCAAAGCTATTGATTGATTGATGAACTTGTTCATACAGAAAGAGAGAGCAATATGAAAAAAAAAAAGAAAATTAGGAAAAGAGAAATAGACCTTTGGAAAGGTCTGGAATACCTGGCCACTATTGACTATGTCTACACTGCTTACATGTAATAATGTTTCCACCTATCTGGGCTTATAAACTTGTACTAATAAATCAAAATTAAAAGAAATATGCTATAAACTTTCTTATTAGTAACTAAATAATAGATGATCTCATTACTTTGTTATTATTCCAAACAATTAAAAAATTTCAGAGAAAATAGTGTTCACTTACAACTTGAAGCAAAGAGAGATAACCAAATCCTACATTATCAAAGTTTACTTTCACATTTTTCCATCGGGCAGTCTCATTTCTTTCTATTAGTTTTAGGCAATCAGTATGATTATTCACTTCGTTGATGTCAAACCTGTCACCAGTTGTGGTGTTAATACAGTGGTAGAATTTGCCAGCAAACAAATTTACGCCCATGATGCTGAAAATTAGCCAGAATATAAGACAAACCAGAAGCACATTCATAATGGATGGAATTGCTCCTAAAAGGGCATTCACAACCACCTAATATACAAATGGAAAAAAAGAAGTGTCAGAATTCTTATCTGGTAAGAAAGAAAAGACATTCCCCTAGTAACCTCTGGTCTTTCCATTTTTGTTTTAGATCAAGACTATTTATTCTAGAATATTTAACAGCAAGTAAACAAATCTTAAAATAAAATTTATTTTTTTCTTAAACAATACACTTAGGAAAACAAATATGGGCAATATAACAAAGAAACAAAAAAAAGGTTTTAAAAATTGGAGGGAGAAGTACTACAAGGTTAAAGGAAAAGCAAAATCAGAGGAACTTGCTGCCAGATGAAGTCAGAATATGTGTTGTTTATCAGAAGAAAAGTAGGAAATCCTACACAGAAGATTAACTCATTTTAAAAAAGCCAATATATTAAAGAACAAAATTAAAACATTTGGACCTGAACTTACTTGACCAATATACTTTTAAAATAAATTAAAAATTCATATTATAAATATAAAAATACTATTAAATACCTAATATAATTTTCTCCTTAATTATTCATGCATTGCTATGACTAATAATTTTTGCATAAGAAGCAAGACAATTTGCATTATGTATTTCATTAGATCATCACATCATTTATTTCAAGCTCCAGTCATGTCAGTTGTTTCATTTACTGAGTTTAATTCAATAAACTTACTTTAAATGAAACATAATAGAAATCAGTTTCTAAGGAAAATAACAGAAGGAGGGATGCCATACATAGTCCCCAAATGTGATGTGATTGCATGAAGTTCTGTGCTCAATTATTATCTACATTTTTTCTATGGAAGCATATTTTTCCCCCTCTTATCTTTAATCTAGACCACAAATTAAAAAGCTGAATTTTCATTCATGGCAACACTGTAGGAATGACTGTCCTTATTTCCTCCTCCATAGATCCCATTAGAGCTGCACATGAGTAGCTAAGAGGGGAGGTGAAGACGGGCCCTAAAATGCTCATAAATGGCAGATGCCTCAAACTTGAACATTAATAGCTAAGTTTAATTCTACTTATGTACCTCTATTATTCTTATCAATCTGATCCCAAGTAAACAACAGGCATCAAAATATCTTCAATCTGCCTTTTGATACTGTATTTTTAGAACAAAGTATTTTCATTGCCTGTCTGAAAAAAAAAACACATGAGCTAATTTCTTATATTTCTGAGCCCTGTTTAAATTCTGTAAAGAACTCTAGATCTTTTATAAAACAGTATGATAAGTGAGCCAAAGGAAATAATAATTACCAGTAATGACAAAGGTGGAGAAATAGAGATGAAAAAATTAATTCAGGTTGAGTTATCCGGGCAGAAACCAATGATGTGGCCCATGCAGCTTACCAAGCTGACACATGGCACCTTGTCCTATCTCATTTGACTGTCTGCATTAAGGCAATCGACTAAATAAACCCTTATTTTATACTTTATTTTAAATGTGTGAATACAATTAGATTTCTTTCAGATTAGAGATTTGAATGCTGAAATCAACTTACTATTTGTTTTCCTCCTTTTCCAAATATTTTGTCTACCACCCAGATTAAAATGCTGTTTCTACTGTGTACACACAAAGTACATATTAAAATGTGTATTTTACCTTCAACACCCAATTTGGAGTAAAAATAGGACATTGATTACCTGTATCTATTTCTTGAATTTCTTTTCATATTGATCTGCAGGTCTCACACTTTTTACTTCAAAATGTGTCTCACCTTTGTCATTGTTTTTCCATTGTCACAGTCACCATCCTAGTTCTGCCCTCTGTTACTTCATACTTGCACTCTTGTCAGAGTCTCCCAACTTTCTCCTTCCTTTAATCCATGTACAATGAATTAATCTTCCCCAAGTCTCACTTTAAAGTTATTTATTGGCCTCCCAGGGATTACCAAATACTTTTTTTTTTAACCTTAATATTCCCATCACTCCTCAATCTACGTTTCTAATTTTAACTTCCCTGGCTGCCTACACTTCATGCCACACCAACTAATATAATTACCACTTGGTAGTATAATTGCCAAATAATTGAGCTGCCATTTCCTTTGAAATTCTTTCTCCAATGTCTCCTCTTCTGAGGTAGTCTCCTTTCTCAAGGGCTTTAGCTCAAATGGCACTTCTTTCAGACAGCCCAATATCACCCCCATGTTTAGCCTCCTAAATAAAGATGAGGGTTTTCTCCTTTGAATTCGAGAATCAGAATTCTAGTGCTGGACAGAACGTTAGAGATAACTTAGTATTGTGTTCTCATTTGGCAAATGAGATAAACGAGGTTGAAACAGGTTAAGTTCAGAAAGTAGACTAGGAGTAGCATCCAATCTATTGCATTAGCTCTCCTTAGAGTTGCTCCCACTTATCTGGTACCCATATTGCTCTGTATTAGAGTTAATTGTATTCCTGTAATCCTGGAAGACTATAAGGTTTTTTAAAAATTTAAGATGCAAAAATATATTTGCGAATCCTCCAAGGCCTTGGTGACTTGAATATAGGAATATAACAGAGAGCTATGAATATAGGAATACAAAAATGGTTGAATGAAAGAATGAACAAATGAAGTAAGGTTAGCTTAGTATTTATTGATCAAAGCATAATTTTTAAATGTTATTTCTGGATATGGGATGAAAATAACTAAGGAAATGAGCATAAGAAAAAGTCTGTGGTTAGGTTGTGAGTTAGAGAGGTTTACTTTAAAACTGGGGATTGGTTTTGAGTCAAAATTAACTCTAACTGTGTAATTCCCAATGTAACTCTGGAGCAGTGCAGTTGAGGATATGATTTGCAAAGTTGGCATACATTTGGCCCAGTGAAAAGTTTTATTTTTATTAAGATAAAAGAACTTTATCTTAGAAAGCATTTGGCATAGTATTGGGGAATTCATTTTAGACAGGTGCATTCATATTTAAGTTTTCATTAAATTAGACAATGAAGGATCATAGAAAAGATTGTCTTTTCCCAAGAGCCCCAAGCCATTCCTTGGTTCAGTAAAGAGGGAGGTGTATTAACTTTTTTCAGTCTCTAAGGAACTGCAGTAATTGATTCCCATGAAGGGAACTGCAGTAATTGGTTCCCATGTTGGGAAGGAACAATTCGTCTGAATAAATTGGAAAGAACAGAATGAGGTTTCAAGCTGCATGAAAGGAGATGTCTAAGAAAGTAACTATCTTAATGAATTAATACTGTACTAGGGTTGTTTCTTCTCACAAACATTTTCCAAAACATCATCAAATAAAATTTCTCTATTCTAGCACAACTAGTTCTTATAAACACTCTATTTCTGGTTCATTATCTGCGTTTTTAATTAAATCAACACTAAATGAAGGGTTGATAATTAAATATGCAAATTAATGTTAGAAATTTTGATACATACTCTCGTCTGAATGAATTGTCTTTGAACTTCAAACCAATATACCCATGCATTCTAACGCTTCTCTAATTAAAATAGAGAAAAACTATAGGAATAAAAATCAAAAGTAGGCGAAGTAGAAATCATACATTTTTGAGTATGAAGAGTAATAGAATCTTTTAAAAAAATCTAGCAATTATTTTGTGTTGTGGGTTTTAATTAAGGCAATTGTTTTTGGAAGCTATGATACGTCAATTATCCAGACAAAAATCCTAACTTTTTCTCTCCCTCAAAAGTAAAACCTCTTGGCCAGCACGGAGGCTTATGCCCGTAGTCCCAGCTACTTGAGAGGCTGAGGCAGGAGGATCACTTGAGCCCAGGAGTTCAAAGCTGCAGTGAACTATGATCGCGCCACTGCAGTCTAGCCTGGGTGACAAAGCGAGACTCTGTCTCAAAAAAAAAAAAATTAAATTAAAAAAATAAAAACTTTCATTCTACACCATATACTTAAACCTCAAGAATAAACAAAATGTAAATTCATTTTTATGTATGTTTTCACTGTGATATCTTCTAAGGTCCTAGGAATCTAGTTGGGAATGACTTATTCTAAGAAGTGAGTTTACACATTAAATTCTATCTTAATACTCTTGTCATGATGAGAGGTTTTTGTTTTATTTCTAGGTGAGTGTTCTATTCTGCATAATTCAAATAAATGGATTCTTTATATTAACTTTTTCCATTTAAAACATAAATCACATGTGCTTATTCAATTCTTTCTTAATATATTTTTGCCTTGTTACATTTTGAAAGTAACCCCTATGAACTTATACTTAATAAAAAATGAGAATGGTCACATAATCAATACCAGTCTTACAAAACCTGGAATATTGCACCCTAGCATCTGCTCACACATGTCAACAATCAACTGCTGGTATCTAGTTGGCCATTTTCAGGCCAGACCAATGTACTAAAGGGCAGGGGTTATATGCCTCAAACAGTATCATCGGCTTGACAAGTTAAAAATTTTTTTCACACAATCATCCTACACCAGGGTCCCCCACCCTCACCAATTGAATAATCTCCCCATAAATGGATAATTCAATATATACATAACTAAATCATACTCAATGAAACTTAATAAAGATATCAACCATTGGGGTTAAGAGCCACAGAGGATAAATTCACAAAGGTATTTTTTTCAAAAGACATTTAAGACAATGGAAGATAGGGGATTAGGATGTATATACTATATTGTCCTTACTGTGGTGCAATAGTACCCTTCCCAATCCCTCCCTCATCCCACTACACATAAGTCACAGTGCAAGGATTAAAGGTAGCAAAAGGGGTAATACAGTACCCATAATAAAGGGCTGAGGGGAGGAACCAGCGCTCCACCCCATCCAAGTTGGAGCAAGATTATCCTATATAAAATAGAAATATATAGTTTGTTATTAGTTAGAAATCTGATATGACAGAACATTTGGTGTTACTTTTTGTATATGATGCTCTCTGTCTGTTTCCCTATCAATTAAGACTCGAGTTCTTTTGAAAAAGAAGGTATTTAAGATTTCCTAGATTAGGAAATTAAAAATACAAATTTAAATAAAAATTTTATTTTACCCTAGATATTCATGACATTAATTCACTCAGTTCAGTTTTACAAGTTGAAAAATTTGGACTGGAAATTTGAAATACAATAAATATTTAAAAGCTGTCAGCCAGAAATGTGCATAAAACATGCAAAACACAAAGTGCAACGTGATGATAATTTATTTATTATTTTCTAACTTCTTATCAAGCATTGTACAACATGCTTTGGTCAGTAGTGTTGCATAAAAGCACATGCTTTGAAAAAGTGACAGAACAACAAAAATAAAATGAGTGCCTGAGTTATGCTTTGACACAGCTATTGCGATTTTATGCTGCTAGGGAAAAGAATTAAATGAGAGTTTCTGAATGTGTTCAAAACGCACTTCCCAATCATCATCATCATTATTGTCTCCAACCTCACCTTCATTCATGATTATATTTTTACAAAGTAAAAAATTCCAAAACTAGAAATACAAGAAACAGAATCAATAAAAAGGTTATTTTGACTCTACAATGCCAAACGTGTTGAAGAGCTTAGTCATTTTGGTGCTGCATATATGCTGTCATTATGAGGAATGCAGCCATGTTCATAAATCTGACAATTTAAATGATTAGTATCATAATCCATCAGCATCTATAAGGAGTTTATGTTTTTAAAACTGCCAAATTTCAACAACTTGCCTCTTCTTTTAATATAAAAACATTATTAATAAATAACTATAGATAAGGTTATTTCTGTAAAAATTAAAAGTAGGCCTACAAGACCAACTTGTTAGGAAAATAAAGTGTTACATATGGGAATATCTGACCATTTGACTCATGGATTCAATAAACTTCCAAAAAGTCAAAATGGAAATATTTATAACAGCTTCAAATACTTGGCATTGTTCAGGTTTCAGAAGCCTTTAAAATGTATTATTTTGATTCAGGTAACATGTTTTCAAGTAGAATGTATGAAAATGATATTTTTCTTCAGAGCTGAAACTGCCAGTCTGAAAAAAAAGAAAGTGACAAGTTAATTAGAAAACAAACTTTAATTTTTACATAACCTGGAAAGAATTTCTGATAACATTTTGGTGAAAATGTGAGGATTTTTGTGAGAAGTTAAAAAGGACTATTTATATTTTATTTGTTGAGTTGTTTCTAATGAGGAAAAAGTTTTCATATATGTTAGGGAAATCAAAGACAAGTCTTATGTTCTTAAAAAGTGACATTTATAATAAATTTTAATTTAGAAGAGAACATAAGGCTATAAACAACTTGCAAAATACAAGTAGAAGTGTACAATACAGCTTACTTTCTATAAACATAACTAAACCTTAAGCAGCAAAAGAGCAACACTTTTCTATTGGAATCACAATTCAGCAGGTTTGTTTTGCTAAAAAAATTTTGATTTTTTTAAAAAACAGAACTAATTTTTATATGATACATCTTATATAAATTAATGCTTCTTGCTTTTAAAAAAGGCATGGAAAATAACAAGTCAAAATGGCAAAATTTCTAATCTGTTAAGAATAATAAGGGATGGCTAATGTTTCCTTAAAATGAGTAATATAAAATTTTGTGGGACTCTGACAAGTGAGATTTAATTTAAGTTTAATTTATGAATCACCTATGGTAATGAGCTGAAAATTATATTTTCTGATCATTGTTATAAATGTTTTACTTTACTGTCATAAAAATGTGGATTTATATGTAATCTTTAGGTTAGTATTGCTATATACATAAATTAAGAAGATTAATACAGTTATACATTGAGACTATATTAAACATAATTTTAAAAAAAATTTAAAATTCAGTCAATATTTAATATCTACCATTAAATATAGTCAAATAATGCAAACTTTGGCATTATACAGACAAAAATTTTGACAACTCTTTTCATTTTTTCCTTTACATTCATACTTAGGCACGTGTGTGATGCATATTTTCAATAAAACTCATTAAGTACAGATAGGTTATTGCAAAGAAGAAGTACATGATATAGAGTTAATTTTAGTTTATTATTATTATGTCATTACATATAGTGCTTTAATAGTGCATCTACTTTTTTATATAGGTTTGTAAGGAAACTCCCAAGATAGATTAGGAAATAAAGTCATTTTAATGAGCACAGCAGATAAATGATATTATATCATTTTAAGAGAGGCCTAGTTCTCTTGCATATCACCTAGAAGTAAATATGCAACAGATTAAAGGGTAAAGTAGCAATTTTGCAAGGATTTGCCATTCCTTTTGCATGCATGAGTTTTCCTTTTCCTAAATTTAATTTAATTTAATTTTGGCTATATGCAATACTTCAGATTCTTTCATTTTCCTTACCCTCATCCCTTCAAATCGAGATAAGGCTCTTAGAGGTCTCAGAGCTCTTAGTGTCCTGAGAGATTTGATGGCACCAAGTTCTGAGTAACCCAAGGCATTTGCTGTTAAACTGACCAGTGAAACCTGCATACACACACACACACAAAATAAACAAACAGAATTTTTGTCATTCAATTTGTAGTCACTTTATAATACAACATTTTTGCTTGTAATTGTTTGGAAGATGAATGTTCAGACATATTCAGTAAACCTTTTAAAAATTTAAGAAAATATTTTCAGTTTGATACAAATACAGTAGTTTTTAAGACAGTAATTGAAAACTAGTTGACCACAAATCCCTAAATGCCATGTAATTTATTAATTGGATAATTAGTTAAAAAAATAAAAAATTAATGATATAAAAGAAGAAATCCAGGTGGAAGAAAATGTCATTGGTTATCCTCCTTTTATTTTATTAAGTTGCTGCTGAATTTAGGAATTTGCTTATGGCTAGCCATAAAATATAAAAACTGCTATTGTACCAGAAAAAGCAAGAAATTTTTACCCTGTGTTAGCATAATTCAACTAATTATAATCAATATTTTCAGTATTTAATGCACTAAATCAGTTGCAAAGATGATTTTTTATTTGTCTTGCTAATACCTTGTTTGTGTTTTCACTTGTTTAAAGTTCATTTCTATGTAAATAATTTAACTTAAAAAGTAATTCTATCATAAAATTTCCTCAAAATTTTTATAATTTACATCTTTTGTCATAAAACCTGCCCCTAAATGGCCAATCAATGAATATTTGCCAAATAATAAATCAATGGATTTACTTTATTTGTATGAAATATGCATAACTAAAAAAAATCTTGGGTATATAATTCTCCAGACAAAGAGTTTACCAAAATTATGTATCCAGGAGAGATTCCATTTTCTTTGGTTTGAAAGTGGCTAGAGTTGGACAATTCCACACACACGACACTATTTTTGCAAAATTTTATTTTTTAAAATGTATTAAGTTGTTTTATATTTAATGTACTTTTTACATTATTTGAGATGTGCTTCAATTACTTTAGTTTTTTTAGAGTGCCACACTGATCATGTAATAATTAAAATAGAACATTGAAAATAAAGGTATTATTATTGTATAACTGCAAAATTCTCTACGTAATTATTTTTGTAAAATATTTCAGAAATGATTATTAAAATCCAACTTAGAATAAAAATAAAATCATCTTTCTTCTACCAAAAAGTTCAGATCTGTAATAAGCAAAATAGGGAAAAGCAAAATCAGGAAGTGTCAAAAGGGTTAAATTAGATTTAAAATCTAGTGTAAAAAATCATAAGGAATTGAAATATGATGTAACTTTTAATGCTTGAAACCTCAATACTAGATACTTTCCCCTTTTTTGACATGATAAAGCAATTATTCATTTGAGATTTCTCAGTTTACTCATTTCATTGTAACATTATTAAGCTTTTCAAATTTGCCTTTGTTCAGAATCAAGGAGATATAATGTATCTGTGATTCTTAGCTCTAGAAACATTTTCCACAAGAAACCTTCATAATATTGCTGGATTAATATTCTTTTGGGATAAAACTGCTCCCTATGAAGTCATGATATTTTGAACATAGTGTTCTAAAGCTGAAGTTATGCCAAATTGATAATATGAAACATTATGTTGAACTTTAACACATTTCAGTCACTTGTTTTAGGGTAAATGAAGTGTTAATTGTTGGATATATAAATTCTATAAAGGGCTGTTTGGTATATTATGGGCTCACCTCAAATCTAGTCTACATTCTAGGAAAACTCTCACCACTGCATAAAGTAGACTTGTCTTTTGCTGGACTCTGCATATCTTACTTCCTATCATGGAATTTTAACCTATATGATCTACTTTTTAAATTACCCTCTAAACACTTTGAGTAGATCAGAGAGAATTATTTTAAAATGACAGTAGTCCCCACCATCATCACTGTTTTTTGAGTGCCTTTAACATTGTACAAATAATGTCACCATTTTACAGAGCCAGAGGCCAAGTAAGTTACTCAGTGTCACAAAACCAGTAAGTGGTGAAGCTGAGATACAAAATTTAGTTTGTCTGATTCACAATATAAGGGATTTAAAAACATGCCCTTTAAATTCCCTATTTCCCTACTTGCCTTACAAGCTGATGTTTTTTTTCCTTCAGCTTTTTATCTTAGATAACTACCATAGATTCCACCCTCTAATGCTATTTTAAATCAGTATTCATGTCTTCCAAAAACTCACACTACCATTCAGTAAGTGAGTTTAGTGGCTAAGTAGCATATCCTGTCAATATAACCTAGTGGTCTGAGATTCACTATTTTAAAATTAGAATATAAATAAGACAAACTACCCTGAATGGCAGACAAAGATATGGAAGATACCTACATCAACAATTAAAAAGTCCAGCCAACACCAGGCGTTGGTGAAATATGTTTGATAGCCATATGCTACCCATTTTAGAAGCATTTCCAGAATGAAAATGTAAGTGAAAACCTTGTCAGCATATTCCAACATAGTCTTAATTGTCTTTCGCTGATCAATATATATATCTTCAAATGCCTATAAAGAAAGAGTTACACATTTTAGCTTTCAAAAACTATTATGCTCTATAAATTATTTTTCTCTGATTATATATGCATATGGCATTTTATTGGAATAGGAGAGCAGAGGAACAGTAGTTATTGCTGTTTTATTTCCTCTCAAAGGACTTCTCATTATTTAATTAGGGGAAGTGTTATACTCTCCCTGTTATAGCCAGAAGAAAGAAGAAAAGTGTAATTCCAAAGAATTAATTTGACTTGTTCAAAAAATAGTCCTTGATGTCATATCCTGATGTGGCCAGCCCAGTTGAAGTTACATATTACTCTTGCTTCATTTCTTTTGCTTTCTTATATTGGCTTTTTTGCCATAGAAAGGAGTTTGAAGAAATAAAAAATAAATGCTTATGGTTTTATAAAGCAGAAATTGTGATTGACCATCACAGTGTTCAATTTTACTAAATACTTGGGTCCATCTGCTTCTTTTTTGTTTATTCATTTTGCTAATAATTTACATTTCTCAGTAGAGATACAGTATGACAATGATGATAAAATGAAATTATGTTTCATTTAGATGCTAAGATGTATTCTTCTAATATGAACCTCTTGGTATTTTACTTCTAAATATACATTCCTTTTAATGGTGAAAGAATATTTCTTGTCTAAAGTGGCATGTAGAGAAAACTTATTTCCTTCAGAGGAATCTGCAGGTAAATATAGGTCTGTGTTAGAATTATAAACCAAAGTTAAAGAAACTTGTAAGTAATTGTGTTTCAATTAGGCAAACTCTATCATCTGTATCTATCAATTGATCTATCTATCTAGGTCTATGTTATGGCTTAAATATTCCCTTTGTATCAGTGTTTCTTAAAATTATATATATATATTATATTTATACTTTTGAAATGATTCTCATATAAATACAAATTGATTCTGATGAAATGAACACCTTCCTGTAAAAAGAGAAACCCATCCTTAAACGAATCACTTAGGCATGCTGCCCAATATTTATTGTGACCAACATTCATTGTTTCCTGAGTAGCACAAGAATAGTGAGCACAATTGGAAAGAGACAGAGAAGTGGTCCCTAAGGATTTATTGACTGTCCATAAAGAGATGATAATATGTTCCATTCAGAAACAAAATTCACCAGAACTGAGAGGATATATCTTCCCAATCACAGGACTTCCATTAACAATACTGTTGTTCCCATGCCTATTTTCTTATTAAACTATAAGTAATTGAACATTCACGCTCTTTAGTTATAATGAATAAGTTGAAGGGCTGTTTTCTGGAATATTTAATAATAAGAAAAATATAATTAGCTTAGTGGAAATGTATATATACATAGTAAAAGTAAATCTAGAAATATATAGTTATACAGTAAGTATACAGTCTGGAAGATACAAGGTGAGTCAATTAAAATGTGTTAGACACTAAGACTATGAAACAGAAAGCATTAGTAAGTCATCAGTATTAGAAGATTCTAAAAATTAGTACCATAGCACCTTTGCTTAATATTCACTCACCAGAGCACCACTACTGAGGAGAATCATGAAAACAATGAAGGTCTCAAACCAGTTATGTTCAACTATTCGGAAACACGTTCTTCTCAGGTTCCACCATTGTTTTCCTCTCCCTTCCTCCACACTGATTTGACAACATTTGAATCTTTGTACACAGCCTGCAGGTATAATGTTCAAATAGAAGTAGATAAAATAACTTCTGCTGCTTCCATAACATCCTTTGGCATATCCCTGTTTCATCTTTTTATTACTATTACCATCTCTAACTTGCTGGGATTACTCTCCAAGCCTGAAGTACTAAGACCACATTCATTAGCTGTGTGAAGTTGTGGAATTTTTCAGCCTCTTTAAATGGTTCCCTAGATAATAATATCTGCTTTTGCTGCCTCACAGTGTTATGGTCCAAGAAAGCTTTGTAAATTACAAATAAATGTGAGGTAGCTTTGCCTTACACCATATCATCCTGTTTCACTCTGCTGAAGTCACTTTAGAAAAGGACTTCAAACTGGAAAATAATAATAATGAACAGAAAGCATCCCTTTTATAGAGTACATAGAGTAATAATGTAGATCTCTTCCAACAATGCTGGGTTTGTTACTGTTTAGATTTTTTTTTTGTGGTGCTCCCAGAAGGATTTATGTAATTTTCAAAATTAACTTAGTCCACTAAAATGTGATTTCCATGGTTCTGCTTTGATTTGTCATTACCTTTCTCATACACTGCTTTCTCCTACTCTGACATCAGAATTAAATCAACAGATATCTCTGAGTACCTTTGTAAGCACCATGGAAGGTATTTAAAAAAAAAAAGTACAGAGAACATGTACCTTGCCCCCAAGAACATTACAAGAAATTCTCATTTTCAAAATAAATAAATAAATAAATAAATAAGATAAATGCACTCCAAGGCAAAAAGAAAAAAAGAAAACAGAAAGGCAGGTATGTTGGAAGCAAAAGGCGAGAAATAAAGGAAGGAAAGGAACGGAGGAAGAAAGGAAGAAAAGAAGGAAAGAAGAAAGGAAGGTCCTAAGGAACGAAGTAACGGAGCAAAAGGAAAGAAGGTCGACTAAAGTACATACAACAGTCAAAAGAGAAGAGTTTTCATAGGTGATATACTATTAGTCATCAAGTGAATTAGACAGATACATTTGTTACAGCTGTTCAGAGGAATAAGAGACTCTTCCACCGCAGTCAGATGAAAATGGTTTTGAGAAGGACTTTGAGTGATGTGTGTAATTTACACAGGGAATAGAGAAAGACTGAAGATAGATTAGGCTTATGAGGAAAAGAATGCCAAATAGAAAATACGCAAGTATATTCATATCTCCAAAACTCAAATTCCCAAGGAAACCAGACCATGGGAAATACTAGTTGCAGGGAAAACATCTCTCTTATACCTATTGCCCACATTGCACAAGGCTCACCTAGACGCTGTTTAGGTATCAGGTATCCCAGGCAGTGCTTATTCCCCGTTTCATCAAATAAGTATTGGAGAATGATGTCTTCATGAAAAAACATGATTTGCAATTCATTTAGTTTTAATAGTCAGAAAGTTACTTTTAAGGCAAATTCTGTGTATGAGAATTTTGACTAGTGTTTAAAATGCCAACTTCTTGTGAAATCACTATTTTATTTTAAAAGTTATAAATTATAAAACTGAGTCACAAGTTTTGAGTACACTAAAACATTTTTTTCTTCATGTTCATGAGCCCATCCACATAATGGGCAGAGATAATCAAAGCACAACACTAGATTTTAAATCCTTTTTCTCCGTCTACATATTGGAGGTAATTGAAATAGATCTATTACAAAGCTCTATTTTATTACAAGTGATCCATTTTGGGTGACCAACAGTTAAAAAAACTGTCCTCCAAAAGTGAGAGATTAACATTAGGATTATTTCTTTTCTTTACCTTCAGTGAAACAGGCTTCAGGCTCAAGGGTTTCTTCCGGTTCCACAACAGGCTGTTCTTCTGCAGGTGCGCCAATGTCCACAGTGCTACCTTCCGATGAGCTACTGCTTTCATTAAGTTTCTGCACATGAGGTGGACATAAAAAGTAAACCCCTTTAATTTTGGTAATAAATGGCCTACCAAGAAAGGATTATTACTATGAACTTACTTTGTATGCTCCCTGAGGTAAAGAGATTTTAAGTTTAGTGCAAAAGAGGGATTGAATAAGAAGAGGAAATGAGAAAAATCACTGTGTCTGTGTTAACTCCTTTACCATAATTCACAATGTAAGTATGAGATCAGATTACTATGTTATGATGCTGCAAATGGCCATCAGCAGCATGTACTGAGCAAAACACTGTCCTGTGGATTAGAGAAGCAGGAGAAGAAGAGAGAGAGGGAGGAGGAGAAAGACGAGAAGGAGGAAGGAAAAGGGAACCAGAAAAGAAGAGAATCTTTACTTTAGAAGAAAATGTCATTAGCTTATTCTGAATTTTAGTGTTTGACTTCATATATTTCTTTAACAATGTCTTACTTGTGAACAAATACTACCTGTTTTTTTCACTCATGTTACTAATATTCATGGTTAAGGTTTTTAGACTTATTTACTATAAATGTGTTAATATTTGTATATTTCTCATGCTCTTTGGAGAGAATTTGTTATGAAATAGGTAAAAAAATCAATCAATAAATAACCTTAAACATATTAAATAAACAATTTTAATTTCTGGTAAATATTTTAGAGCCTGAAATCTTGTTAAATGAGATAAATAAATAATATGTGGGAAAATTGAGTTCCCCCAACAAATAATGGTTAATATGCCATGTGAAGCTGAAAGGAGGAAATCCAGTTAACAATAGCCCTTATATTTTGACAATAGTGATGGGACACACATTTCTCTTTCTGGTTCTGAGAAGACAAGGATGGCAGAGGTAATAGAAAATATCAACTTAACCTACTAAGATAGGAACAAATCATGAATGTTTTTCTTGAAAACCAGCAAACTGGCTTTGAAATTTTTGGTGAGAGTAATTAATTCATTAATTTATTCAACTAATATTTATTGAACACTAAAAATATGCTACATGTTGAGTATTGACTGATGACTAAAACATCTGTGGTCCTTGTTGGGCTATCAAATCTAGTACAGTGTTTTTCACACTTTAGGCTTATGTGGACCATCTAATAAACACTCAAAAGCACAGATCAACCAGCCATTCAACTTGTTATCACAATATTGTAAATAATAAAAATTAAACACAATATTAAAACTGTTAATAAGAGTCTCATACATAGAGGAGAGAGTTGATATTTGGAAAAAAATTTCACCAAACCATTTGTATTTTCTCGAAGAAGGATAGCTTATATATCTGGGTCCATTTCTGGTTGCTTTCTTCTTTTCCCTGTTAATTTCTTATAAAACAGAAAAAGTTAATTCACAGTTATAGGTCATTTGGACCTATAATGATATGTAGCTCTGTCATAGTTCTGAAATTTCAAGTTGAAGATGATCTCTGAAATTTAAAAAAAATTTCTCACTGAAGACTTAATTTCAACATTCTAATAAATCTTAAATTGGCCTGCACACCACACTCAAAAGCTGAAAGATTGACGGTTCAACATAGGAGAAAATAGCAAATAGATTTTTAATCTACTTTTTGGTTGCATTTGGCTTTGAATAACTTTGTGATCTCTTCTAGCATTTGTACTGAATTAAAAACATACCCGAGAATAAGTCATTGGTTACTTCCTCTGACAAATGAAGAGAACCATGAAACGGTGGGTTTAGTCACAATCTCAATCAAACTACCCCTAATCTACTGTTCTGAAGAAATCCTTATGTCTTATCCTCAACATTATAGAGATTCATCATTTGGCTATAAAATGGTAGACCTAGGCTGAGACTTGGCACTTCAACAAGTGACTTAATATCTTAGAAATGACCTTTATTGGCACTATCAGTGACATAAAAATGTTCATTCCCTATTTTATAAAAACCATATGAGCAACATTTTATCACCCATTATTCTTCATAGTAGAAAAGCAGTCTTGTGCAAGATGCTTATTCTTCATGTTACAATCAGTGAATGAGATTTGAGAAGTTCAACAATTTTTGCCAACACTAAGAACTAGAAAGCATTTTGTTTTCTGTGAATAAATTTGTGTGTGGAGAGATTCAGATGCAGCGCTAATTTCAATAGCACGTGTACCTTGCGGTGCATGTAACTGTTATCTGCTAGATCTGATCCCCACATATCCTTTCCACTCTATTTCAAGACTCACAAAATAAGAGATTATTAGAATAAAAAAATCCCCTCTTCAACAGTATGGGTTTTCAGCAATAGGAAGAACAAAAAGTTGTTGAGCAATTCATCCTCATGTAAGTGCGACACATAAATGATTCATTCTCTGCATGTAAGTTGATGTAAATTGTTTCATCCAGGTGTGAGGTAAATTAGATCCTAGCATGAATATGTACTTAAAATTCTTCTTCCTTACTTGTGCCAATAATATCATGCAATAGCTATTTTTTTTTAACATCATACGGGTAATGTGCCGACGTTGTAACAAAGTTTGAGGGAGGCATATCTCACACGTGTGAGTGAACACCCAATCATTATGCTTATGAATTACAAAAGGATCATAATATTTGTTTTCTTATGAGGAATATTACTTTTAATGATACCTCTGAAGGATTGATTTTTATTCTGCCTTTACATGAAAACATTTATTCATTTGATGAATCAAAGCATGATTTTTTTACTTGTTCCAAGAAAAAGACTTATCTGAGTGGTAAATACTTTGTTTGAAATTCCAAGAACCGAAAAGACCTCATGTTAATTTTGACAAATTTTCAAAATGACATTCTCTGAAGAAGGCAAATAGTTCAACAGTTCAATAAGATTCAATTTTCAGGTATTCATCTTCACGTTTCTTATTTTGACATTTATTTTTAGGCTGCTTGCATAAGATGGTCACTCTTATAGAATCGCTTTTTTTTAAATATATACAGACTCACAGTTTTTCTGATGTTTTTACATTAGAGTCCCAATTCACAAAGATAATCTGAGTCTTAAGTTCATATTATTTCCATTCAAATTTTATTCTTTTGAATTATTAAACCAATTTTGTGTTACAAGGATATAACACAATAGGAGAGTAACATAAAAAATGCAACTTGAAAAATATAATAGTTAGCATGCAATTGGACACACACAAACTCTACCTTCTATTAAATGTTAGATGAGATAAACTTACTACTACTTGTGAGTACATGAGCAAGTACTTGTAAATATTTGTAGTTTATGAACAATTCTTTAAGAATGTAATAGATATTATGAATATTATAAGCTTCTGTGAACCTTAAATTAGCTTATATTTAAAATATGTTATTAATAAAATGTGGTGAATAACTTTGCTGTTTCTTGAGGACTACTTTATAGGCAAACAGCACCGTGGGTGGGCTGTAGATTAAGGAATAGGTAGGTGAGTAGTGCTACTTCTCCAAATTGTAAAACATTAATGGAAAAGCCAGATAGTCAAAGTCATAAATGGATGGATACAACGTTTATTTGTGATATTTTAGCTACATACTGTGACCCCCTACTATGTTGCCTGGTGCTGTATTAGACACTTTTTACTCATTATTTCATTAATTCTAGCACTTTAATTCTATGAGGTAGGTAATGTTATTCTAATTTTAGAGATGAATGAGATTAAGCCTCCAGTTAAGTAACTTCTCTAACATCATGTAACTAGTAAATAAGAAAGCTAAGATTGTAAATAATTATTTTTGAACCCAAAGCCTATGCTATGTCTTCTATGCAGCCACACAGTTTCTGAAAGAAAAGAAACAATGGGTTCACACGCTTACAATTCTTCCATCAAGTTAAAAGTGAAAATAATCTATTAAAAAAGTCAAGATGAGCCTAATAAGTGAAGAGAATCTACAATTCAATCCTGAAGTGAAAAACAAAACAAACAAAAAATCTCACCCATTCCCATCATAAACCCATAATGAAATTTTTTATGATGTAAATATTTAGTATCTTCATAGAAATTATCTCACCAGCTCCAACAAGCTAACTTTTGGTAGCAAAGACATGAGTTATATTTAATTTTTGTTTATAATAATTCTGCCAACCTAATTATATGTTTGTTATACAGCAAATGTCATCATAGTAACTTAAGGGCAAGCAATAATAAAATCCTTTGGTATGGTAGTACTTTAACTCACAAGAAAATTTAAAAAACACTACTTGTAAAGTCTTTAAAAATTTTGGACAAATCTAGTTTTTGCTTAGCACGGTTCTTCACACATAGTGCCAAGATACAAATATTAGGATTTATATCAAATTTTGTATCTATTACTAAATATAATTATTAATCACCTAGATTTCAGTTTTTCAATCAGCAACTATGAGTCTTAAGGTAAAAAGATGTGAACCTAAAATAATATAAAGCTAATACATTTCATGCCTACTGAATGCCTTCTTAAATAGCCTTTCCTGATGTATCTTGCCTGGATGATGACAGATAAATTGTTCCCTTTTTAATGTACAAATTTGCCCTTGGCTTTACTGGGGTCAGACTGTCTCCAGATGAGAGTGCTATTGCCAATACATCTAACTTTACTCTAAAGAACATTCTTTAAAATTAGTTGCTCTTGTTTTATAACTCAACGTTGTAATATATTACCAGTTAATATACTTCTAAGTATACTTTCCCTTTAATACATACAGTTGGGAGTCAATCTATATTTTAGACATTTTAAGATGATTAAATGCTTTTATTAGTATTCCACTGGAATATCTACTCTTGGGAGGTACTCACGTCTAGACAAGTGATACTCTGCATGTTTATAAGTTAACTATTAAACATATCTTAATACAAGTATATTCTACAGTCTGTCTAAACTACTGTAGGAAAGTAGAGGTGTGCCGAATGGTACTCAAACTCAATATGCTCTCAATTAAAGCAATGACTTTTTTTCCTATCTTAAACTTACTTCTTTAAGAAAGTTCCTGATTCTGGATGTTCACAATATCACTCGTTCAGCATGTAGACTCAAAATCTTGTTTACTCTTATTTCAAACATTAACAGTAATCAAAAGTCAAGTTTACTTAATTTTATCTCTGAAAGAACTCTTTTCTCAACCCCATTTTCCAAATTCCTATGAACTTTCTGTTCATTTTTGTCACCTTTTCTTTGGAGAGCTATAAATAAAAATGGCTGTCTTCATCCTAGCCTCACCTAACTTGGACCTTTGTGGACCACAAAGCTTGGCATATGGTAAATGCCCAATAAATGTTTGGTGAATAAATTAATGGATAAATACCTCTGTTTCAGCTAATACTGGCAGATGAAGCTTTTGTCTCTAATTTAGCATTTCTACCAAATCTCCCAAATCTACCTTTCACAGGTAGAAGCTGTACTTATGTCAAAGTGAATTTTTTAATGTTTTCTGGCTTTTGCTCATAGTGATTATTTTTTCCCATCATTGTGGAAGAGTAAAAATTGCTCTCTCATCTAAACCCCCTTCACCCTTTATATGCACTACTCTTTGTGCACATATTGCTTTTTATTATAACCTATCTTCATTCTATTTTTTTAAAATTTAAATAGATTTAGAGGATACAAGTGTTTTTTTTGTTACATGGCTCAATTGCACAGTAGAGAAATCTAGTCCTTTACTATACCTGTTACTTGAATAGTGTATACCCCCGTCCCCCTTCTGAGTCTCCAGTGTCCATTAAGTCACACTGTATAACCATGCATACCCGTTGCTCAGCTCCCACATATAAGTGAGAAGATGAGGTGTTTGGTTCTTTGTTCCTGGTACTTCACTTAGAATAATGGCCTCCAGTTCCATCCAAGTTGCTGCAAAAGACACTATTTCATTCTTTTTGATGGCTGAATAGTATTTAATGCTGTATATATACCTCATTTTCTTTATCCGCTCATCGGTTGGTGGACACTTAGGTTGGTTTCATATTTTTGCAATAATGACTTGTGCTATGATGAACATATGGGTACAGGTATCTTTTTTAATAAAATGTCTTCTTTTCCTTTATGTAGATCACCAGTAGTGGGATTGCTGGATCGAATGGTAGATTGACTTTTAGTTCTTTGAGGAATCTCCATACTATTTTCCATGGAGGTTGTACTAATTTACATTCCCACCAACAGTGTATAAACATTCTCTTTTCACTACATCTGTGCCAACATCTATTGTTTTTTGACTTTTTAATAATGGCCATACTGACAGGGGTAAGGTGGTATCTCATTACAGCTTTAATTTGAATTTCCCTAATGATTAATGATGCTGGGCATTTTTTTTCATATGTTTATTGGCCATTTGTTTCTCTTCTTTGGAAAAAGTCTGTTCATGTCTTTTTCCCACTATTTAATGGGGTCATTTTCTTTTCTTGCTGATTTGTTTGAGTTCCTTATAGATTCTGGATATCAAGCCTTTGTCAGATGTATAGCTTGTGAATATTATCTCCCATTCCGTAGGTTGTCTATTTGATGATTATGTTTTCTGCTGTGCAGAAACCTTTTAGTTTGTCTCATTTATTTATTTTTGTTTTTGTTGCATTTGCTTTTGGAGTCTTAGTCATAATTCTTTATCTAGGCCAATGTCAAGGACAGTTTTTCCTAGGTTTTATTATAATTTTTAATAGTTTCGGGTCTTACGTTTAAGTCTTTAAACCATCTTGAGTTAATTTTTGTATATGGTGAGAGAGAGACAGGGATCCAATTTCTGCCTGGAATTTTCTCTGTAAAATACGATGACTGATGTGCCAAAAATGCTTAGATGGTTGGCTACCCTCTAGTACACCTGTACACTTCTGCTTTTGCCACATGAATTGTATGCTTATCAAGTATAAGTTATGCTTGTTTTCAAATCAATGTATACTATTTTAAATTAATATAATTATGTAATCTTGTATAATTTAAAAAATTAATTATGTAAGGACAAGCAGTAATAAAATTTTTGGTATGATTTTACTTTAACTCACAGGAAAATTTTTTAAAAATACCAAAAGAAAGTAAGTTGTATTCATAAAAACTAAGTTGAAATCATTGAATAAATTTAATAAAGGTAAATTCCTCACAAGTACACATATACACTAAAAAATTGTAAAATTAGGTGCAAATAAATATTTTAAAAGGAGGTAAAAATATAAATATCTGGGAAACTACTGAATTCAGGTTACTCTATCAGATTCTTTAAGATCTTTTTCCTTTTTGAAAAAACCTAAACTGGAATCATAAATGATGAATTACAGGTGTGGTTCATGCTAAAGGGATGATGTAGCACTCCAAACAATGAACCTATGCTAGAAAAAGGGGCTTAAAGTGACATTCTAATCTAAATATGTGTCATTTTAAATAAATAAGATGATTAAATGCTTGGGATCTAGAGGAGTTTATACACCTTTCAGGAATGGGATACAATTAAAAATTAGATTTAAAAAACAGTACTCATATTTGGCTTAAGCTCTACTTCTTAAATCAACATGTTTCAAAAGAAGACTGGTAAGCCACATTTTGGCTAACCCCTTTGGTACACCCTGATTCTCATAATGGTGAGAGGACCTTTCCCCAACTTTCAAATTATACTAACATCAGATAATGTGACAAGTGAATATTAGAAAGATCAAACCACAGGCAACTGGGCTCATGTCAGTGACTCTGCTCTAGATAAACTATGCTAACCAGAGAGGAAAGTTAGTGCTTTTTCTAGAAATTCATGTATAATGTAAATAAATGAACATTAATGTGAAAAAGAAAAAACAAACAAATGAGATAAAATAAATACAGAAGCAACTGAAATATTACTTGCCAAAATACAGGAAAAAAAAGAGTTTTGATTTGCTGCTAAATAAGGAACATTAATAAATAAATTAAAAATAAATTAATTAAATAAGCCTATTAAGTAATAAATAAATTCAAATAAATAAAAATATTAATTAAAAAAGGCACCAAGACTTTTTCACTTGAAGGTGATAGTAAATTAATAAAAACAAGAGCAAAAGGCACCAAGATGAAGCTTAAACATCTAACTTTTATAAATTATGTATAAAATACTACATGTTTAGTCATTAATGTACTTTAGAATTTAGGGAAACACAACATGTTTGCCAATGATGAACTGTACAGCTATATTCCAATCAATGATTATACAAATGTTCACTACATATCTTTCAATGAAGGATGAGTATCTGTCTTATTATGGAAGAGGGGTTTCTAGCCTATGTTCTGCAGAGATCTAGGCTTCAGTGTTAAGAGGGAGGGGAAGGCCAACCAGGCAAGTTCCACTACCATCTAATTTACATAAGCATGATACATGAAAGAACATGTTTATAAAGCAAAATTGTTAAAAAGTATTGAAAAACTGCCTATAGCCCCATCTGCTTGGGAGACTGAGGCCAGAGGATCATTCGAGCCCAAGAGTTCAAGGGCAGCCTGGGCAACATAACAAGACCCTGCCTCTAAATAAATGAATAAATAATTTTAAAAAAATTTAGAACAATATATTGAAAAACCACAATTGAAGCAAAACTTGGGGAAATGCATGGCTACATTTTAAAAGAAGATGTTAAATGCAAGAAAAAATATATGATGATTATAAGGAAGATTATATGGAATTAATAACATGGGTTTCAATGGAAGCAAGGTGATAGGAGGGAAAAATCCCTCAAATATAGGAGAAGGCAATGCAGGGAGCAGATCTGGACTGAGGAGGAGAAAAGGTAACGAGAGAGCTCAGAATGGATGTGGCTGCTGGGCTTGCACAGGTAGCAGATGCCCGGTCTGTGGCTAGAAAAATCCTGTGATCATCTCTGACCAAGAAGAAGTAATAGCTATTCCCACCTTAGAAACAAAGAAATCATCTATATATAGCTGAGATTTTAATTTAATTTCCCTATTAGCTCTGTGTGCAATATTCAATTACTCAACATTTCTTGGAAGATACCATGTTCTGATGTTTGTATATTGGTCTCATGGACCCCTTTTATCAGCATAATGCATTATTTATCTGTTTTCTTTTTCCTTTTCACTTGCTGCTTTTTTTTACTTCTTTTTTATTGGCCAAATTGAAAAGTAGAAAGAACATTATGGTTATTTTAATATTCATTTATTTGATTACAATTAAGGGTAATAATTCTTAAGGGTTGTCTTACAATTATGTTTTTTCTTCTTTAAATTGTCTCTGTCTTTTGCCTATTTTTCTATTGAAGTGTTAGTGTTCTTATTAGATTGTAATTGCTCTTTATACATAGAAAATCATTTGAGTTTTAACCAGTATTATTTGCCAGATGTATTAGTTTTTTACTGCTGTGTAACAAATTACCATGCACTAAGTTGCAGCATAAAACAACAGAAATTCACAATCTCACGGTTTCTGTAGGTCAGAAGTCTGGCACTTCATTCTCTGCTCAGGGTCTCACTGGGATGCTGTCAAAGTGTTGGCTGAAAGTGCAGTTCTCATCTGGGGCTCAGAATCTTCTTCC
Source organism: Daubentonia madagascariensis (assembly GCA_023783475.1). Classification (NCBI taxonomy): domain Eukaryota; kingdom Metazoa; phylum Chordata; class Mammalia; order Primates; family Daubentoniidae; genus Daubentonia; species Daubentonia madagascariensis. The sequence goes on along the minus strand of JAKFHU010002088.1, from coordinate 40,918,140 downwards.
AAGCTTACTATTGTTGGCAGAGTTCATTTCCTTGTGGTTATGAGACTGAGCTCCCTACTTTTCTGCTAGCTCATGGCCAACGACCACTCTCAGCAACTAGAGGCCCCCTTGGTCCCTTGCCACATGGCTGCTGTATGCAGTTTACAGCATAGTTGTTTGCTTTCTTCTGGGCCAGCCAGGATATATCTTTCTGACTTCCTTTATATGACAGTCGGAGAAAATGCTCTGCTCTTAAAGGGTTCACTTGATTAGGTCAGGCCCACCCAGTATCATCTCCCTTTTGCCATAAACACAATGTAATCACAGGGTGATATCTCATCATATTCATAGGTTCCAACTGCACTGATGGGTTGGGAATTGTCCAAGGGCAAGAGCCATTGAGGTCATCTTAGAATCCTGCCTGCCACACCAAAGTGTGTGTGTCTTACTGATTTTTTTCCTACAACCTGTTACACTAATATCATCTACTACATTGATAGTTTATTAGTTCCTCTCTTTATTTATATTCCCTTTATTTTGTTGTTTTAAAAAAATTTTTCAAATTAAGATATTTGTTATGTTCTTTTATGCTTTCTTAATCATTCTTGGCAATATTGAATAACAGCTTGGTCCTATTCCACAGATTTTGGCAAAAATCTTCTTATAATTGAAACAGCTATATACGTATTTTACCCTTAATCTAATATTTGTTTAAGAGGAAATTTCTTAATTTTCAAGTGGTTGGAATTCTTTCAATCAATTGTAAATTTCAGAATTAACTGCATTGTGATCAGATAACCCTATATAATGTCTGCTATGTTAAATTTATTGAAGTTTACTTTGAGCTCTACTTTGAGCTCCAGTATGTGATTAATTTATATAAATATCCCATGGACACTTGAAAATAAAAATTGCCTGTGAATATGATTTTTGAGATAACATACAGTAATAATGCATTTACTTTTCTCATTTATGTTATTCAAATTCTCAATGTCCTTATTTAATTTTTCTTTACATTTTATCACAGGCTAAATTGTATGAAAATCCTCACAACCAGTATATTTTTATCAATATATTCTTATATTTCTCATTGTTGAAATAAAAGATGAAGTGGCTCAGTTCCTTATTTGATTGGGATAATAATATTATTTCTCAAAATGGGAAGGAAGAGCTCTGGGAAGAGTTCACCTCTACATTAGAACATGAAATATGAATTCAGATAAAATACTTAAAAATAGATAACAGCAAAAATAAATATTCTCAAATACTTTTATTGATTTAAACATAATAAATAAGGCTAATTAATTTTTTGTTTTTGTTCTTAGATCAAAATTAATTTTATTTTGAATTTCACCATTCATATAATTAAGCAATTGATTCTCACTGTTTTCAAGACTTACAGAATATTTTAAAAATCCATTTTAATGTTTATTAAGTCACTAATCATCCTTTAATTTACTCATTTCCAAATGGGCTAGTTCATTTGAAAATAAGTATATTTTCACACATGACCGTCAATAGCTAAATTATACACTTGCACACTGATTTATATTGTCCATACATTTTTGGCAAGCTGACTTAAAATGTGAGCTGAGAGAATGGAGAGACCACATTGCATCTGAAGCATTCACTTTGCCTGGTACATCAGGGCATTCAATAACCACTTAATAACTACAAACCTGATGGTGAGAGCATTTTTCCTCCTCAGTGGATTTATACAAACATTTCTTGCTTTTTTAAAAATGTTCTCAACTATAACAAATGATTTTGACCTTGAGGGTGAAGCAAAACAAAGCAAAGCAAACAAACCACTCCACAATATTTTTTTGAGAGTAAATGATTAAATGCTTTTTTCTTGTTCTCTAACTTGATCTTAGAATGCTTATGCTTTTAGTTTTACACTTGGTTCCTTACGGGGAGCTTATTTATATAATTTAATAGGAGTTCAATTTATAACAAGTGATATAAATAAATAAATCTGGAATTTAAGGGTCAAAAGGATACAGAATGTGTGTGTGATATGTATATGCACACTATATATATGATATATACACAATATATATTGATTGCAATATATATAATTATATATTGTATATAATATAATATTTACTATATATATTTAAATGTAACAAATCAAGAATATTATTCCAAGTACTCATTTTTAAAGATGGACAAGTACTATTTTAAAGACGAGCATTTTACTATTGTTTTATGTATATACAGGTGTACACGCTCATATATCACACACATATATATCCTAAATCATACATAAATGAGCTGCTCTACAACCTCAAAAATATTAGTATTAATATTTCATTGTGCACATTGTGCACTGGTAAATATTTCTAGTGTACACTATGCATATTAAAAATTAAAATCATCTCTATTAAAGACTCTCAACAAAACAACAATATAATGTAAAGGAAAAGATACCATACTGAGATTTAGTATTTCCACAGGGCAGCTAGAAAACTCAAATATTAACTCATTAATTCCCACATCATTCCCAGTTGATTTCTTCATCAAACTGTATGTTGGAAGGACAATCTTCAGTGGATTTTCTTATTTACTAAATATTAATTGCTCCTATTAATTAGCCAAGCTAATTAACGGTTGTTTTAAGGATTAAATGAGATAACAAATGGAAAATATTTGGCATGTGCTTACTTGATAAATGGTAACAGTTTTCGTCATAGTATTGTATACTTTGTAATAGGTGTAATTGCTGACATTTGACCTTTTCAACTACCAAAAATACTAGTATGTGCCAGGCATCAACATTAGGACTTAAAAAGTAAAATAGTGAATATAGCAGACTTAGTACATGCTCTCATGGGTTCACAGTCAGATAGAAAATACAGATAAGCAAACAATTGCCACACACCATGATAGGGTTCGTATAGGATATGTTGAGAGCACCACCTAGCTCAGTCTCGGAAGGGTAGGGTAGAAGAAAGGGACAGCTGGGGCCAGAAGGATGGGTTGGGTGAAGCAGGATGGAGGAAGAGAGTATTCCTGACATAGAGAACAGAAACAAAGATGAGAACTGATAAAGCATGCAGATCAGAAAACAAAAGATCAGTGTAGCTGGGTGGGGAGGAACGGGGCATACTATTTCACGAGACTTGACGAGGTCAGTGGTGGCCAGTTTTTGCAGGGACTTGTAGCCTTGTTAAGTTGGATAGACTCTATCTTGTGAGCAATGGGCAACTCCTGAAAGGTTAGGGAGGAGAGAGTTATGACCAGATTTGCCTTTTAGAAAGAGCTCCTATTGTTGTGCACAGACTAGACTAGTAAGGCAACTATTAATGTGGGAGACCCATTGGGAGGCTGTAGCAGTAAAGCTGAGAGATGATGGAGGTCTGACATTATGTGGAGGCAGTGGGGATGCAGAGAAATGGACAAGGATAGGTAGACTTGGTGGTCCCTGGTAATCAATTAGATGTAAGGGAGAGGGAGCTAGGGTTTCCATGGCTAGATGGTAGTGCTCTTCATGGAGAGTAGCTGCCATCTCATAGGAATCATGTGTATAGGCCGAAAGTTGTTATATATTCCTTAACCCATATATAGTAAAGATAAAAGTATTAAATGGAAAAATATCAGCAAAGTAGCAAGTAAATTTTTTAAAACATAGGTGATATAATTGAGAGAACAAATGGAAATCTAGAAGTAACTGCTCATCACCCATTTATTCATTCATTTAATACATATGTTGTATGTGATGTGGACTTAAGGTAAGACACGGTTAGTGTTTTCCTGTTCTCACAGACCTCGTAATCTAATGATGCATCACAGAAGTGCTTCCTAATGATTTGGCAGACTCTTCCAGGCAGTATTAAAATCAGAAGGATATGCTCCTTAAGCACGAGCTTGAGTATCCATAGTCTGGGAGACTAAGTGCTCTGTAAGTAGAATTAGACTTCCACAGGTCAGTGGGGGAGGCAGAAACAGATCAGCATAAAGTGCAGGCCAGTACAGGAGGAAGAGGACCTTTCAGGATTGAGCAAGAGGATTCACACACTCCTGGCTGTGCTATTAACCTATGCCCGGTGCGGAGAGATGGGTAGTTAACACCAAATCTATAGTTGACACCTATACTTAGTTCTTCAATAAACAGTGTCATTCATTTCAAAGAAATGCCAAAGAAAGTACCTTTTCAGAAATTATTGAGAAAATTTAGAGTAACGGTAAGAGTACAGACTCTGTAGCAGACTGCCTGGATTCTAGTTCAGGATCAACCACTTACTATGTGTGTGACTTCAGCAAGTGTTCATCTGTTCAAAATATGGTTTTTCCTCATCTGTAAATTGGAGTAATAACATCTATCTTACGGTATGAAGATTAAACGAGACAATATGTGTAAAGCTCTACAAACAGAGCTTTGGTCAGGGTGAACACTCAACAAACAATACCCACTATTAACATAACCTGAATTACAAGGACCCAAATGACATTTTTACTCATTATTCTGAAGCTCACAAATTGCAAAAACAAGTCTGCTTTTTTCTTTTCTTTTTAAAAAATTTTTTTCTTAATTACTTTAGTAATGTGTCATTTTTATTCCAAAGAGGTATAATTTTAATAACTCAATTCATTAAAAAAGTATTTACTTAAAAGGAATTACAGGAGTAATTTTGCTGACATCACCTTATGCTTTTGAGTACTTTTAACTCCCAAACTGCTTTTAGATCCTTATAACATTCCTATAAGCATTATAGAACAGATGTCCTCATTTAATAAGTTAGGAAACTGGGTAATACAGAATTAGTGATTTGCCTATGGTAGAATTAAGGCTACTGGACTCTTAGGCTAGTATTTATATAAATCAACCAAAACTCAAAAAATTATTGGACACTTAATAATAGGTACCTAACATTGTGGTAAGTGCTTCAGAGGATAAAAATCCCAGAAAATATTATCTGTAACGAAAGAGACTCACTTTTTAATTGGGGAGATATGATTTTATATTGTATTTTGCATAGTCTCAGCAGTTCTATCTACCTTTCAAAGCTCTCCAAATCTTTCCAAGCCACCATTCTTTATTATTAATGTTCAATAGAAACCTGCATTTCTGGCTAACCATTACTCTTACTATTGCATGAGTCAAGAAACTTTCTGATGTTTTAAAAACAATTCCTCAAGTTATTTTGATGTGTTTGGTTGAGGTCTCTTGGGACTTAAAGAGATGATGAAATGTGACCTATTCCATGCCTTTTTTTCATTTGGAAACTAACAGGAGGAAGATATAGAAAAGACTGCCACTAAGTTTGTCCTGGAATGGAGGACAGTAATGTGTAACTGAATCCCTGATGTAAGGGTATGAATACCTAAATATGAGTTTCCATCTTGCCGTGTCTCATCACATCCGTCTATTCCTGGTTGCCTGGAAACTGAGACTATTTGCCCCTTACCTACATCTTTAGGCTCATCTCCTGTGATTTTATACCCCAGCAATTCCAAATTGCTAACTGTTTCCAAACACACCCTGTTGCTTCATGTCTTTAGGTTTTTGCATATTTATATTTTCTGATTGGGATGTCCTTTGGAAAAATAGTTTTCTTAAATATTCTAGGGAGTTTACCATATCAAGAATTTAATCAAAACAATTTTAAAATTAAACAGAAAGTATAAAATTTATCACTATCCCCAGATAACCTTATAAAACAATTTATTACAGAAGGCAAAAAGCAAACAACAAAAAAAGACACATAGTGGAATAGGCCACTAGTAATTCTGGTAAGAAAACTAACTGGAACAGTGTGTTGGGAATGCAACCAGTAATAATAATAATGATGAAAATATTGAATACTTATTACACTTACTTAGTATACTTAGGACTGTGCTAAGTACTTCAGGTTATCTTATTTAATTCTCTCAAAAAAGAATGCAGTAGATACATTATTCCCATTTTTGAGATGAGGAAATTGAGGATTAGATCGGTGAGGTCACATAGTATGTAGCTAAAATGGAATTTTCTAAGCCAATATCTGACTCCAGAGTATAATCTTTCACCAACAACATTATAACCGTAGCCTCACATGTCTAAAAACAAATGTTTAGAATATAGATAATAAACAGTGGCCACTTGTAATTTTAACCTGAGGCATTAATATAATTTCTGGGGTACTATAATGGCCCATTGTAGATAAGTCATTATTGAAATTCAGGAATGGAAACAGTAACATATTCAAAAGAAACAGGTATAATAGAGGCCATGAAAGATAACATTTTGAGTCAAGAAGGTATGTCCCAATATGAAAATTCATATTTAAAGGTTGAAAGTCATACTACCTGAATCATAGCTTATGGCTTATCAGTATTCCCCATTATCCAGTCCCCTCGACACGTGGTAACTGCTGAATAAATGGAAATAGGCAAAAGAATAAAGGATAACACAGAAAGAACCAAAATGATGAGATTACTTTAATGTACTATATATAGGCTGCATTCCTAATGTACAATAAAGAATCTTCATCTTTTGGGGCATCTGCTGCCAGTTTAATTTCTCTAGAAGCAGAACATCTCATAAATTCTGCCTTGCTTTGATGAAGAAACTACAATATAAAACTAATGAAGCAATGAGGAGAAACAATTTTGTGTGGGTTTATTTCTGATCAAGAAGGAAGAAACGATGAGGTGGAAGTGCCAGGAAATTTGAGACAATATAGTAATCTATAAAAGAATATTAAAAGAGAGCCTGATTCAAAAATGAGTGAAAGAAGTTGAAATGTATTATTTAGGGGATGAATAGAAGTTTCAGTATATAATTTCAAAAATTTCAGCTGGATGAGATACACATGCATTTCAATAGCAATTCATGTGAAGAGGATGAGGGATTATTAATATTATTTTCTAAGCAGCACAGTATAAATTTGAGATGGTAATATGGCTAACAAAAACAAAAACAACAAAATCTAACTCAATTGAATCCCGAGAAAGATGGAAAATAAAACTATATTTTCAAGTACAATCTCATCAGAGCAAGTGTGATTATGAGAATCCTTGAAAATGGTTCTATGAAGAAGAGTTGAGTGAGCTGGAAAAGTTTGATCTGAGTGTCTACCTTGTACCAAACATGTATAAGTAGGTCAAGACATAAAAGGAGAGACATGCATGCATACAAGTAGCTATCCTAAAATATTTTAGTACTTTGTAAGATGCATGAGTTGAGAGTATGCATTATTTATTACCTGTGCTCTATGCTTTATATCTCTGAGAACCAAAAAAGAAAGCTATCTGTTCTGTCTGGGGTCAGGAAGGATTCCTTGCCACTACCTTCAAAGAGCTGATACAGTGTTTCTGAAACTTAAGAACTCCTGAACTTCTAGCTCTACACCCAGGGACCAAGTGGGTGCACTCTAATTAGACAAACAATTCATTAAAGTTTAGCACAGGCCCTAAAAGCTTCATTTGCGTACTTCTCCCTACAACATGCAATGTGCTGTTGGTGTAATCTATTTTATTTCATTATAATTAAAAAAAAATACTGGTCCATTATATAGGTTTCTCAACTCCAAGTAGGCTATGACTCACAATTTGAGAAACACTGCATTAAATTATCTCTAGTTTCTATTATCCTACCATTTAAAATTTCAATTAATGCAACGTTTCAAGATATAAAATGTCACAAAGTATAAAGAAACAGAACTGCCTCTAGCGGTTCAGTGGATAGTCACTTTCAAAGATGTTAGTGTTCCTTTTAGCCCTGATCAATACAAACAAAAACAGTAACAGTATAAATCATGTCAAATTTTTGTAGAAACAGTATTTGTTATGGATGGTCTTTGTAATAAAATAGGTTCCCCCCCTCCTTTTTAACTTAACAGATAGTATATAGTAGCTATTATTCCTCATCAAATATTAAATGTAGGTCTGAAGATCCAAGAAAAAGAAAATCAGACTAGGATATTATTAAATTTATTTAAACAGAACTTCAGAACCAACTTTATAAATATGAAGACAACAATTTTTCAAAAAATTGCCTTCCATCTGGTTCCTCAGCAAAACCCAAGTCCTTTAATGACCAAAGTTGAAACTGAGATAATATTCAAATTAAAAATCCTGAAAAAATTCCACAGTGTTTTACAAAATCAATCTATTATTTTTTTTTCCCGAATCCATTTCCATGAACATGAGAAATGTGACCAGGACCTGTCTACCATAGTGTCTTTGCACTATATCCCTGCTGCTTCTCTCATTACACAAACCTGAGTTAACTAAGAAGCCCTAAGGATAGGGTGAAGTCAGTACCTTCTAACTCTAATATTAGCCCCCTACTCCAAAAAGTGAAAGATGACCTAGATTATCCAGGGACTCATTATCAATGCTTAAAACATCTTTAAAAGGACATATTCAATAATGCAAAAGAATGTCACATGCCTATGGTATCTTATGTGGACAACTATCAAAATGCAACAGACATGGTGATATATAATAGAATTGTGTCCCTAACAAAATGTCTTTGATATATTATATCCTTTAAAATATTTAGACTGTGTAACCTAAAGGGTGGGTACCCGACTCTTTTTGAGACTTCCAAACACTAAATGGGAAGTAAAGGCTTTGTTCTAGACTTCTTGTGAAGTATCTTATATACCCATTAGAGTTTTAACTTAATATTTTTAAGTAGGTTGCTCTGGATTGAATTGTGTCCTCTCAAATTCATACGTTGAAGCTCTAACCCTCAATGTGACTGAATTTGGAAATAGGGCCTATAAGGCAGTGATAAAGGTTAAATGAAGTCATAAGGGTGGGGCCCTAATCTGATAAGGTTGGTGCCCTTATAAGAGGAAGAGACACCAAAGCTCTTTTTCCCCATGCACATGCGCTGAGGACAGGCCACGTGAGAACAGAGTAAGAAGATAGCTGTCTGCAACCCAAGGAGAGAGCCCTCACCAGACATTGACCCTGCAGGCACTTTGATCTTGGACTTTCCAGTTTCCAGAACTGTGAGAAAATAAATTTTGGTTGTTAAACTACCCAGATTATGGTATAGTGTTATGGCAGCCCAAGCAGACTAATCTATATAACAATGTAATTTTAATTAAAGGAGCTACATAGAATAGTTCTTGTTAAGTTCTCTTCCATGTACCCAAGCTAATGTGACACAATGGAAGACAAACAGAACTGGTGGAAAAAGGCTCTAGTCCAAGTCTTAGCTCTCCCCTCACTAGTTATGTGACCATATGCTCCCTAAGCTACTGTTCTTGTCTGAAAAGTTGGGATAATAACACATTCCTTTCCAGGTTAACAGATGATTAAATTAGAGGATGTTTATTCATTTGTTGGAACATTCATTCATTCATCTAACAAATATCCTTTTGTGAGGATAAGACAACTCACACATATGAATTATTCTACAATTTATCAATCATCTCTTTGGGTTAAATCTTTGTCTTTGGTTCCTCAGTGAAATAAAATTTTACGTGATGACAAAAAACTTCTATATGGAAAATATATAATCACAAATACAGGCAATATAATACATGTATTACAGATGCTTCTCAACTTACTATGGAGTTATGTCCCAAAACCCATTGTAAGCTGAAAATATTGTAAGTCGAAATGAATTTAATATATCTAACTTACCAAACATGATAGCTAGCCTAATCAGCTTTAAATGTGCTCAGAACATTTATATTAGCCTACAGTTGGGCAAAATCATCTAAAACAAAGCATATTTTATAATAAAATGTTGAATATCTCATGTAATTCATTTAATACAGTATACTGTAGAGTACAATATTGGTTGTTTACCCTCATAATCACTGGAAGCTGCGGCTTGCTGCCACTGCCCAGTATCACAAGAGAGTATTGTACGCACATTGCTAGCCTGAGAAAAGATCAAAATTCAAAATTCGAAGTACAGTTTCTAAAAAAGGCATATTGCTTTTGCACAATCATAAAGTTGAAAACTTATAAGTTGAACCATCTTAAGTTGGGGACCATCCATATACGTGTATACATATATATGTGAATGTATTTATACCTACCCACATCTATAGAATCTTACCTCTTTACTTTCTTCCAAATCGGATTCGCTACTAAAGTCCTCCGTGTTTAAGTTTTCAAAGTCAGACTCTCCTACAGCAATTGGTACAGTCACAGTAAGACTGGGATTGTTTATGAATGACATGTAATCACTTTCATCGATAATGTATTTTTCAACACTGCTGCCAGTTCCTATGCCACTTGTTGTTCCATTTACATCTTTAAGATAGTCAAGATCTTTCCCAATTTCTGTTGTGTGATTGGACATACAACTGTCTTTCTTGTTGTTTAGATCATCAAGTGGTTTAATTTCATCTAAAATCTTTTGTTTCCTAACGAAGGACTGTAGAATAAATTCATATATTTTTCTTTTCACGTAAGCTATTCCTTTGTGCATCCTATCCACAGCAATTTGGAGATTGTTCATTTCATTATCATCATCAGTGGCTGCAAGGTTGTCTGCACTAAATGAGCTCAGAAGCAAGGCCAAAAAAAGGTTCAGGACCTTAAAAACAATAAAAACATGATTATAATTTCACGCCAATGTGAAGAAGCACAGATTATGATCGCTTATTCCTCTAAGCATGGAGGACACTGTAAGTTATTTAGTTCTTTTTTTTTTTTTTTGAGACAGAGTCTTGCTCTATCACCCTGGCTAGAGTGCAGGGGCATGATCACAGCTCACTGCAACCTCAGACTCTTGGGCTCAAGCGATCCTCCTGCCTCAGCCTCCCGAGTAGCTAGGACTACAGGCACGCACCACCACGCCTGTCTAATTTTTTCTATTTTTGGTAGAGACAGGGTCTCGCTCTTGCTCAGGCTGGTCTCAAACTCCTGAGCTCAAGCAATTCTCCCTCCTTGGTCTCCCAGAGTGCTAGGATTACAAGCATGAGCCACTGCGTCCAGACCCTAAATTCTAAAACTAGATGAGAAAGAAACACTATAGCACGGTGATGAGAAGTTGGATGATATGAATTTGTGACCTGGTTCAATAGCTACTTACCTATACATCCTTGGGCAAAAACATGATTTCTACTGCTCTCAAGTTCTCCCACTTGTAAAATGAATAAGTTGAATGAGCTGACCTAAGGTTTCACTGTTTAAAATTGTCTGAGTAGAAGAAAGATTTATATATGGACTATATAAGAATTCTCAACTTAAAAATCATTAATGTTTGCAATTATGTATTTAAATGTATTCTATAATTTCTTTTTTGGTAAACAGAGATATTAAATTGGAAGTTAATTGAAAAATAACCATTATGACTCAGAATGAAGATTAATGGCTTTACACAGGTATTGACACTTATTTTCTTAACTTATTTTATTTCTCATACCCCACAGTTGACTAATTAGAACTGTTTTTGAATAATCCCTAATATTTCCACAAGACTGGCACATTAATGTTCATACCTTTTGGAATATATTATATATTGCTATACTACAAACAGTAACACTCCAAATTTGAGAGAGAGAAGGATTAATCAGTTACTCCATTAGTACAATCTCAGGCATAGTTAGTCATCCTTTGTTACGACTTGGAGGCACTAGAGAATTGACCACCTCAGGTTTGCTAATGCACCTGCCATATGACATAGAGTGACTGGATGCAATATGCCACAGAAGGGCAAGGAAATTACACAATCATTATGAACACTTAAAGGCACCACTTTGTAGTCCTATACTGGAAGGTAATATTGGGCTTTCTCTCTTTTTTTCAGACTTCTCTCTTTCTTGGCTCTGAATTTGTAAAATGTTCCCAGCATATCTTTTTAGGCCTGTCTCCAACATGATACTCTATCGCAATTCCCAAAATAAACGTGATGAAATAACCAACACATTTTGGGTATAAAAATTGTAGGGTCACTGTTATATTGCCGTGTTTTCAAAGTGAAAATATAAGTACATCCAAGGTAAGAGATTTTTAAACTAATAATCATACAGATTTTTTTTTAACAAAATGGTCACCATTCTATTATGCTTTTAATATATTTCTGAAATACGTATCTTAAGTGAGTACATACCACTAGGTTTCCAATGACCATGACCATCATGAAGACAGTAAGGCACATGGCTTGACCAGCGACCTCCATACAGTCCCACATGGTCTCTATCCACTCTCCACACAGCACGCGGAACACAATCAGGAAGGAGTGAAAGAAGTCATTCATGTGCCAGCGTGGAAGTTCACAGTCACTGGAGATCTTGCAGACACAATCTTTGTAGCTTTTACCAAAGAGTTGCATGCCGACCACAGCAAAAATGAAGACGATGATGGCCAAGACCAGGGTTAAATTTCCCAGAGCCCCCACTGAATTGCCAATGATTTTTATCAGCATATTTAATGTTGGCCAAGATTTTGCCAACTTGAAAACTCGGAGCTGGAAAAGGAGAAATTAATATGTATTATTATGATCTTTAAAAGCATTACCTATATGGAGATTTACCAAGAATAATAATCAAAATTGAATCTCTTATGACATCTTCCCTGCCCTAAACCTCTCAGGCTCATTGCTAATATTTGGACCCCCTAGAAAGAATTTGTTTTTTCCGTATTTTAACCATTTAAATCATTTTATCTGAGAGTGAACTGTTAATGATTACTCGGGCCCAACAGTTCTTAATTTGTTTTATAAAGATGGTTCTAAGACATACCACGCCTGACATTAAAATACTAACATTTGAATCTGAATGATCTCTGCTTAAAGATATTCATTTGTCAATAGTCTGCAAAGTAACATCATCTTGAGCCTGATATAAGTAGAGAAAAATGTTTATTGTTCATTAATGCTCCCTTGGGGCATTGATTATAGCTATATGTGCCTGCATTGAAAAACTTGGGATATTTCCCATGACTCTATAATCATTTCCCTGATTTGCAAGGGTATATAAGGGAATTAATAGGCTATTCAGTAATCATACTGACTTTTTCTTCTTTGATTTTTGGAAGGTGCATATTTTCCAGAGGTAGAATTAGGAAAAGTTTCTGCATGCACATTTTGTATCTGAGTGTCATCCACTGCTACAAAGGGCTATTTTTAAGTTCAAAGATGATACATTTTCATTAAAAATTGTCTCAGATCTGGAAATATTAATTGCAACACTGTCTAGAAGCAATAATTAATGAGAATAGCAACTAAGTAATATATTAAACTTTACGTGACTATACTCTTTGGAATAAAGATTTGGTAATAAGTGGGAATAATTTTTTTCCATTCAGGAACAGTTTTTGACAATGCAGATGTTACACAAAAACTTAAAATGCTAATGGTTGTGTGGTAAAATCTATGACAGTACTATGCAAGAACGCTGATTGTAGGAAAACCTTTTGTGTTTGTTACTCTTTTGTTTTGCTTTTTACCAATCGGAATGAACGAAGAACTGATAATCCTTCCACATTGGCAAGTCCAAGTTCTACCAGGCTGAGCGTCACAATAAAACCATCAAAGATATTCCAGCCTTCTTGGAAATAATAGTAAGGATCCATGGCAATAATTTTCAGAAACATTTCTGCTGTAAAGATCCCAGTGAAAACCTAAGGTCACAACAAAATTATTCTATTTCCATCAGATAATGATAATGTACATGATGTTAATATTTGCTCTTAGAACATAATGCTTATGCTACTTTCCCAATAATGATTCTGTTACTAACTTAAACTTATATAGTGACTTATAGTTGATAAAAGACTCTTATGTATATTATTTCATTTTATTCTCATAGAAACTCTAATAAGTGAGTAATACAGGTATCACAATTGTCACTTTACAGGTGAAGATACTAAGGTCCTCAGATAGGCAAAATAACTCTCTTAATATTATATAACTAGAAAATGGCAAAACTAGGAGTTGAGTGCAAATCTTTTTTTAAGTGTTCTTTCCATTACATCAAACTACCTTTTCCTGCAGACTTCATACAACACAGGTACTGGCAAGATTTTGTTCATGAACAGTTTTGTTTATCTATAAGCTTAGTCCCATTTCCCTCAAATCAGATAGAGCTATTATACCTGCTTACCTATTATTATAATATATGCATTACTATTGTCGTTATTTGTTATGCACATGAAAAAAGTAAATTTACTTCTACAGAATAAATAGCAGAGCTTTAAAAGTATAAACAATACACTGCAGGATGTTATACATGTTTTTGCTTTTTACCATCAAAAATCCTAAACCTCAAACCAAACATTGTGGAAAAAGCATACATTACTTTAGATAGGTCTTTCTTGTAGCAAATAAAAACTAATATTCCTGAATTGAGTCAACTGGCAACGTTTCAATAATTTATGTTTTTTTAAGCACAAAAAAGAAAGAATTAAGTGGCAACCTTCACCAAAAATGGCCTTGCAAACCATATAATGCACAAAATGTACTAAAGGTTTTCAATATTTCATAGTTTTGATATACAATAGATGGACAAAACAACACATGTGCTACCTAGACCCTGGAAGCAGAAAAGTTTGAGATATTTTTGAGTTGTTAAATTATTTCTTGCAACAAATGATGACTAAGGAGGATAAAAAGATCCACAATTTTATTTTAGCCTTATACGGCAAGGAAAACTGTAATAATATCATCTCAAAAAGTGTGTTTTTAAACTGTGAACTACTTCTGTGTCTTGGCAAAGTTGTAAATATCACTATTGACTTTTCAAGTAGTACTGCAGGCCTATGTCTACTGTTTACTTTCTCAGTTTTTACACAGACATTAATTGTCATTATTTTTGGTAAAAATTAGGGTATAGCTAACTAGATATAATCCCCATTTTGGGGGGTGGGCAGGAGGTAGGAAGAGTGGTTGAAAGACTGCTAAAAGCTATTGTAAACATTTCTCAAACAGAAAATTTGAAGACTGAACACATTTACCTTCCAATATGCTTACCAAGTTTCCTACTGCAAGCACATTATTGAAATGTGTCGTCATGGGATAGTGCTCCATGGCCATGAAAAGAGTATTTAAGACAATGCAGATGGTGATGGCCAGGTCCACAAAGGGGTCCATCACAACCAGGTTGACAATATGTTTCACTTTTAACCAATATGGAGAACAGTCCCAGATTAAGAATATATTGGAAAATTTATACCAACAGGGTGGACATTTCTGCCTGGATTCTTCAAGTTCTAGATTAGAAAAAATAAGAACAACCACCAAAAAATATTTTTTACATATGTATATTCATTTCAGATCCACTAGACTTATTTTCAGTAATCAGCACATTTTTATTTGTAATAGAGTCAACCTGTTTTGTACTTGTTAAAAAAAAAAGTATAGAATTTATTCTAAGACTTCCAAAGATATTTCATTAGACATACACATACAGCAGAGATAGCCAAGGATAGTTTGTTCTTTTATGTACTGACACTGTGGCTCAGCACTTGGCCTCAAGTTAAGTGAGTGGACTTTTAAATGAAATCTCAACAGGAACATGGTTTGGGGTAGTGCAGATACTGTGTGTAACCCTATGTTAATGACTGGCTATATTGTCAACCTCCGGTTATAAGAGTTAGGGTAGGGATTGATGTGATATAAGAATCATATTTTTAATTTGTTTTTATTTTGTGGAAATGATCTACTTTTCCTGTCCAATCTTGAGAGTATTTAGGATGAGGCTGGGAGGGGCAATATTACTGATGTCCTAAGCTAAGTGGAACAAGGAGAGGCTCACTATGACTAAAGAGATTAGAAACCTCCAACAGAAATGCTTTATTCTGCATTTTCAAAGAGTTGTCACACAGTTAGGAAAACATTCTTAATTCTAATATCATTGAATTTAAATAAATTTTTAAAGCTTCTAGAACATATGTGTACATACAATAAATAACTCTCGAATAAGACCTATTGTTTTCTCATTAGAATGCACTGTTTTCAACTCACAAATAGAGATTTTTTTTCAAAGGAGACAATATAAGTTGAGTGAAAATAATTGAAATGGGAATGGAATTTGTTACAAACCTTCTACTGTATTTGTTAGGATGCTGGCTATACTCATTGCTCTTTGCCTTTGGGAAGGATCTTCCAGAAAGTCCATGGAAACATGGAAAGAACTTGACCTTCTCTTTCTCATTTCAGTTTCAGTGGTGGTTCCCTGTAAAGAAAATGCCCACGCATTAAATGGTTAACTTAAGCAATATGACAAGCAAACAACCAAATGGTGACACAGTAAATTTCATGAAACACATGCATCATGCACTTTTTAAATTGGTGATGGCAGATATTACTGACTTATTGTATCATTAACCTGGAATGTACAAACTGTTAACCATTTAGTCATACAGCAAAACCTAAGATTTTTTAACTTTCTGATTTCATAATTTTATGAAATAAGATATAATTTTGATATAGTTGATAAATCTCTTAAGAAATATATTTAACAGTTACCCTTATTTCTGAACTAATAGTAAAAACCTAGTAACTTAAAAGTCATATAAGTGATCAAAGCATTTCATTTTTGAGAAGGTAGCCATTTATTTTTAAGGATATATCAATGATGACAACACGCTTAGCTGCCATCTCATTTTCTGGACACAAGACGTGGGTGGTCATTGACAACACAAACCATATGTTAAAGAAAACACACACATGCTGCATGGACAACAGTTTCATCCAGGGTACCAAAGCAATAAGTCATCTAATTCTGACTTAGTCATGCCTCTTCATGCTGATATATTTCCAAATGAGTGAAGAGTCTAAAAAGAGGCAGCATCTGTTTAGAAACTCCTCATCTAGGTATATATTCACGAACCCATAACTTTGTATACAGACAATTATTTTATCTGTCTGTATTAATTTATTTGTGTTTCTTCATTTAGATTAGTTTTGAGAAGACTTATATCAGCATTTTTTTAGTAAGACAAATATGAGTACTAGAAATTTTAAGGTAACAATGAAGCTAACAATTAAGCACAGTGTTTTTGAAAATCTAAACTAAAGCAGAGATATATTGAATAATATATTGGAAGATTTATTATACACCCTTTACACTTAAACACAAGGATCATTCATATACTTTTATACCAGAGCCTTAGAGGATGTCCTACTATCTAAATTCAGTGTGGGTATATAGCAAATCCTCCAACTAGAGGCAGTAATTATTGTGTGTAATTAATCCTTAGCACACTTAATAAGTAAATGCATTCAGGTTTGTGAAGGAGAGTGTTGAGATCTTAAGTTTTAGTTGGTTAGTCTATTCCAGATACTACAAGATGCAGGTGCATTCACAGCTTGGCCAACCAGGAATCATTCTCAAGGTTGCCGTTCTGTAGAAACACTGGCTGGTGCAGCAGTAATAGGCCAGCCATGCCTGAACTATTTAAAACTTCCTTACATTGTCATCAGTAGCTGGCTTATCTATTATCACCTCTGGCAGAAGCTGTCCAACAGGCGATGTAGGAACTGAAGGTCCACCAACCAAGGAAACCACACCATTGCAATCCACAGTGCTGTGCATCTTCCCATTCGCTGGAAACACTGCCAGCATCCGGGATGACCTACTGGTCTGACTTAGGTTACTGTTGCGTCGCTCTCCATGTCGTCGGGGCACAAACAAAGAATCTCTCCGGCTCTCGTTATCCTCAAAGGTGCTGTGCTCATCGTCAGCAAAGTCGTTCTCAGATCCCACATCCTTTGCTCGCCCTCTAAAGCTGAAAAGGCTTGTTCTGCTATTTCGCCTTGGAGAAAATAGGGAGCCACGGATGCTCAACAAAGACTAAGAGTTTGAAACAAACAAAAAAGTAAAATCACATTAATGTGGCCCTTTGAAATGTGCTTTCATTTTGCAAGATTAAGTGGAAGGAGATTTTAGCGTTCATAACAGCATGTGGCTCATTCCTTTTGATTCACATTCTCATTTTATGTGCATTCAGATTAAATTAAAATAGTTTTATAAAAGGAAGTTTCTAGCCCTGGGGATTAAAAAACGGGGAGATAAATTGCAACCTAAAGATATTGCAAAAACAAACAAACAAACAAAAAAACCAAAACCCTAAACTACCATTTCTCAGTTCAAAAGGAAACATCCTTAGTATACCACAATGGACATTGTAAACATCCAGTGAACACTGGCAGCATGACTTTAACAAGGCCACATTTGTTTTCATTACTCTTTTCTTTCAAAAAATTCCAACACTTTTCACAAATTATTTTAGTTCATCTTTCTAAAATCACTTTAATTATTATTTCTGTTTCACCTGTAAGGCACAGTGTTGTTGGAAATGGAAGTTCAGACTTCTAAAATGCAGCGTGATGTGCTTTTCAGTAATGTGTATCATGACTGTTTTCAGAAGCATGCATGTAGTTTATAAAGAAATTAGGGGGAAAAATAGCATAAAGTCATAAAATAACCAAAAGGATATTACTGATCAGGTAAACACAGTCACCATTTTTTGTCATTGTTGTTAAAGGCGCTCATGATCAGAAAGATTAAATGCTATTAGTTACAATTACCTGAAGACATTATCAGAATGAAAATACAGGTCCCCTGACTTTCATTCAACCCGGTCTTATCTCAACTACATCAAGCTGTAGATTTACATATATATGGAGTAAAATTTTCACATAATTTGGTGGAGAAATAATAAGTTTGAATATAATAAAAATAGTAGTCCAGGGGTCCCCAACCTATGGTGAGTTGTATAATTATTTCATTATATATTACAATGTAATAATAATAGAAATAAAGTGCACAACAAATGTAATGCTCTTGAGTCATCCCGAAACCATCCCCCCCACCCCCCCCTTCCTGGCCCCTGGTCGGTGGAGAAATTGTCTTCCATGAAAATGGTCCCTGGTGCCAAAAAGATTGGGGACCGCTGTAATTGATGAAAATTCCTAAGCCCATTTTAATTCTCCTCCTCTCTTCACATTCTAATTTTCATCCATGCATCAGTAAACTCAGCACTGCCATACCTGGTGTGGGGAAGAGTACCTCTTTTCATATGTCAATCTGTTCCCTTCAATAGAGAAGCGAAACCCTTTCCTCCTGATGCTGTCTTCAGATTCGGATTTATGGAATTCATCCTCATCTTTTTCTTCCCCACCAGACTGCTCTTTCTGCTTTCTTTTCTTCCTCCGATTTCTTCTTTCCTTAGCACTCTTGGAACTCAACTTGGAGGCTTCAGATGAGCTATCTGAGAGCCTGCCTGCTGCACTAGGCTCTCTGGAATGTTCTGAGGCAGTTACAGTTGCTGCCTGCTACAGGAGAAATAGTTTTAGCATGGCACTAGAAAAGACTTTATCTTTCTTTAAAATGGCTTAAGTATTTGCATGGCATTTACAAAATACATTTAGCTTACTAAAGCTGATCTCACATAGAAGATTCTCTGCAAGAGCAAGAGGGAATTTTTTTTTCTTTCTACCTAACGAAAACTTCCAGAAATAATTTGTTTTTGTCTGTGGTAACATTTATTATGTCTGTGTTATGCTTCACAGACCATTATTCAAAAAGAGCCATCAGGCATTGACAAGAGAAAAAATTCACATTACTTTTTGGGATTTTATTTACTCTAAAAATTAGTATTGAATTAATGTTGTCTTCTTTTCTCTGAAAAAGAAACTGGAGCATGGAAGAAAAGCCGGTGAGTTACTTGAGATCACATCCAAAGGCAGGGGATGAGACAAGATCTGAGGTCCTCTCTCTGGTTATTGAAACTAGGTTGTCCAATAGCCTCAAAATATTATTAATCAAATTTATGGATGGTTAAAAAATGCCTTTCTCACTCCTCCACAATACTCTATCCAGAAGAATGGAGAAGGGAGGGTTTGTAGTTTTCTGCTAAGCAAGACATGATGTCTAATTCTCCTAAAATTGTCCTCACCATCTTCACCTCAGCACTGGTTCTTACAGGCCACGTGGGCATGGAATAAAAACAATGCTTTTCGATCACAGCTTGTATTGGCACAAAGGTGGTACTTTTTGATTAATGTCACTGGTCCAAGAATAACAGGACTTTTGCATATAAATTAATGTTCCTGAAGCAGCTTTCTTCTTTGGTAAAGACAATGAGTTTGTAAATTAAATAGAAAGACGAGAGTGATACAAGAGGCATTTTACGATTTGCTGTACTATGAGCACTGACATCTCACTATGAGAACAAGTAATCCTTTTTAGATTACCTGATAATGTTCACATGCCTATTGGATACCATTGTATTAGAGAACATTATATTATGTGATCACTTACTTATAAAGCCAATTAAGCAATTGCATTAAAAGCCAACATATTTTTGATTAAAGAAGAGACTATTTTTAAGAACTAGATGGGTGTCTTTTTATATAATAACCAATAATTACTTTTTAAGAAAAGATGATTTCCACAGGATTTTCTCCTAATGCCAGTATACTCATTCAGTAAAAGTTTCTTACTTGAGAAGACCTTAAAATCACATCTTCCCTTTTATTCTGATAATCTTGAGATAATTAAAATAACATGAAAGTTCTATTGTGTTTAATACTGAAACCTCTTAGAATAATGAAACAAAATAATTAAACTAAATGTAACTAAATAGATGATTACAATACAGAAATCTTTACTAATTCCTCATACTACCAGCTGCCCTTAGGCACTGTCAAACAATTACAGCTCTTACTTTCTCTTTGTAACCATCAAAACAATAAAAAAGGGTGTATTTGATTTGGTGAATTTACCTGAGCTGCCTCCTGTTGCTTTTTAAGCTGTTCGAGCATCTGCTGAAATTCGGCCTCTTTCTGTTCTGCCTCTTCCAAGGTGGCCTGGTTCTGTTCCTCATAGGCCATGGCCACCACAGCCAGGATCAAATTTATTAGGTAGAATGAGCCCAAGAAAATTACCAGCACAAAAAATATCATGTATGTTTTTCCAGCAGCACGTAATGTCTGGAAACAAGAATATCAGAATTATTTTTCAATATTATTTCACTAACTGGTGGCTTCAACTTTCAACTTACTTGTGTGTCTTGAAGAACTCTGATATAAATAGTAATTATGTTGGTTACAGCACGCCCTACCTTTTTGACTTTTTTTTTTTTAACTTCAGCTTCTTCCTTCTCCCCTAACTTATGCATTCATACTCTGATCTCCAGGAGGGAATTCTTGCATTCATCAAGAATGAAACAGAGTCAATAAAATACCATGGAGACCCCCATGAAAGAACTGAGCCTTTGCTGAAAGTCAAGGAAGAGACCAAAGTTATCTTTCTACATCTGCTTTTTCATTTCATCACCTCCCACCTGAGGGATAATATTTGAGAGGGTAGATCGGGCTGAGGGGAGAATGGGACTTCTGTTTAAGACAATCTGTGCCTGAGAAGGATAGGAAATAGGTTTTGAGCCAAGGGGAAATGGGAGAGAATCACTATCCTCTGCATCACTCTGTTCAATATGTGTTATAGTTAATGGGACAGAAGAACTCAAGTCTCCTGATTTCAAGTTCTACTCTTTCCACTATATTGTTCTGTGCTTTGGATTTCATACCTCAATTGGTTTTCTTGTATACTTCTACTTAAATGCAGTGTGTGTCTCTTTAGGTTCTCACCAGTTGATAAAGATTTTCCCAGAAGTCCTGAGTCATTAGTCGAAACAGGGACAAAAAAGCCCAGCTGAAGGTATCAAAGCTTGTGTAGCCATAATTGGGATTTCTACCAGCTTTCACACACATATATCCTTCTGGACATTGGCTATAAATGGGGCAAAAGAAAGTATTACAAGATATTCTGCTGTCTTTTTATTCTGGTAGCACACTACACTTACTTGTAACATTGTCTAGCAAACAGAAAATTTGCTATTTCAAGGATAAAAGTATGATAAATAAGTAACCAATGTATTTCCCAACTTTTGATTTAATATAGTTTTATTAGCCACTTGGTATCATCATTAAAATATAGTACAGCATTTCTAATAATATTTTACAAAACCATTTTCTGTTGATAATTGTCATTTCAACATCTCCATTTCAATTTCACTACTATGAGGTCTCCAGAGCTGATTCATATTTCAATATATGTATCAAAGGGAAACAGCATTATAATTAAAATTATTACTTCCTGTTTTACAAAACATAAAAGCTTACCTAATATTTAAATAATCTCACACTTTATCAAAAATGTTAAGTATAGCAAATTAATATGAATAAAGTTAGTTCATTGTTATCTTCAGTTTCTACAAAAAGAAAGAAAAAATATGTATATATGTATGTGTACACATACACATACACAAACATTCACAAATTATTGGCTTACCCTGCATCAGAGCTATTTCCACATAGTAGTGCATCTGGGAAACCCTCCAGGAAATAATGAAATCCTGTTTGAAAAAAAAGAAAGTCATATGATGAACATTTGCATTGTTAAAAACACTAAAATGAGAACAGGAAGATCAGGTCCTACTTTTAGTTTTACTGAGTAATTTGAAATATATAATTCATTCAAAGACACAGTATTTGCCTCCTTTTTCTCCAAATACTAGATATTTTATTAAAAGAGCATTAGATACTTAACAGTGCAAAGTACTTCATTATGAATGTAAAATTAGTGATAATCACAGACACTAACACACCTTTTAAAAAGGTATCAATGTTTTCCATCATTCTCATGAAAAATAAATTTCCTTCAGTAAAAATAGACAGGAATGATAGGAATTTATTGGCTTTCTCAAAACAGCTACATATTTCAAAATAAGAGAATAATATATTTTCCAGTCTTCTATACTTTTAACAGTATTTAAATGTTTTTAATAATTAAATATAACTTATATTATACCAACTTCCAGAATATAATATAGGCAACTTACAGCAATAGAAGCATAAATATCAACAACAACAAAAAAAGAAATTTAAAAATCTTAAATACTAAAACTAAAATAATTACTATAGGTGAACATTGCATTATCTCAAAGCTTCCTGTTTCTGGCAAACTCCTTGGTTTTTTTTAAAGTCCAGTTGAAGTGTCACTTCTCCTATGAATTTTTCTTTATATTTTCTACTTCTTTTCCACTAAAGATTGGCAGAGTTAAGAACTCTCCTCAAAGTGCTACCAGTAACATATATACTTACGTTATTATTATAGACGTTGTCCTATATTCTAATTATTTGTTTACAAATATTATTCCTCTTAGAAAGAAAGTCACAATCATTAGTAATTTCTATATTACTAGTGTTTGGGACCTGGTAAACATTTTATAAAATTTATTGAATGAATAAGTAAACAGAAGACAAAAGGAGAAAAACATAGAATTAAATAATCATTGTCAGTTTTTGTAATAAGAAATATTTTCTAGACGCTAAGTTTTCTGAAGAATTTATTCCATGCCTAGTTCTATAAAGGCCACAAAACCACATAAGGAGAAATATTTTTATTTCCAAATATCCTGACTTCTTTGAAAATAGACAGAAAATTGACAGTATTTTTTTAACTTTCAATTAAAATTAAATAAAGTGAAAGGACTATGATAGTTTCTGGATTAATTTTTAATATTATATATTTATAAATGAAATTTTGTCCATTAAATTCAATTCAACCTTAACCTGATAGGATCAAGATGGCTGACTAGACACAGGTAGTTAGTGCCCCTCCATGGGGAGGAACCAGAATAGTAAGCAGATACTCACATTTCAAATAGACTATCTAGGAGAGGATGCTAGGATTCACCAAGGAAGTGACAGAAAACACCAAAAGTAAGTAAGAAGAGGTTTCAGGGCAACTTGCCTGGCCTGCTTAGGAGCTGGGAGAAGCTCCTGGATGTGGGAAAACAGAAAGAATGAAGCCCCCAGGGCTCCACACTCTGAGATGAGCTTTTACAATCTTGCCTACAACAGAACCCCCTGACCCATGAAGGTCTTGGGCCTAAGGAGCTGCCTGGACATTCCATAGAGACATTGCTCCAAAATGGGAACCCATGTGGAATCCACAGATCGACCATGACACTTTCTGAGACCTAGATACTGGAAACGCAGGCACCTGCAGCCACTGTGGGGCCTCAGGAGGTGGGCCTAGGCTCCCCATGCAACCTTGGGAAGGTACCTACCAACCTGCTGTGGGCTGCTGTTGAGACTGAGACATAAGAAGACAGCATTTCCCAGTTTTCTCATCCATACTGCCTGCCTAGGTGGGGCCCAGACTTCCTGGTAACAGTCCCAAGGTGCCATTTTGATAGTTTGATGCTGGGCTGCACCTACCCTCAGGCTGACTTTGGGCTGACATGACTGCAGCTCCTGCCTGGATGGGGAGGGGCAGGAAAACCAAGCTATCCAGCAAGCTTCTGGGATGAGAAGTTGCACATGGCTACTGTGAGACCAAGTCTCAACTGAACATCATTCACCCCAGCGTTTTGCCCACACTGTTTGCCTAGAAGGGACCACACCTTCTCTGGTCATAGACTCAAAGCACTTTTGGGAGTTAAAAGCTGAGCAGAGCCCCATCTTCAGACTGAGTTCTGAGTGACACAGTGGCAGCCCTACCCAGCTGAGGAGTTACAGGGGAGTCCAAGCTCTCCTATGAACTCTTAGGACATTCCCACCAGCCTGCTATGGGCTGCAGTAAGACCAAGATGTGAGAAGACTGCATTCCCCACAGTTTCTTGCCCATGCCACTTGCCTAAAAGGGGTTCTTCCCTCTTTGATTGCAAGCCCACAGCCAGTGCCATTTTGAGATTTAATGCTGGGCTACACTCGCACCCTCAGGCAGAGTTCAAGGTGACTTAGCTGCACACCACGGCCAGAAGGAAAGGAAGACAAAGCTGTCCAACACACTAGGACATACATCACCGTACAGCAGCTACCTACTGGGGACTAGTTTGCTCAATCCCTTGCAGCTACCAGAAACACCAACACGGACCACTTGGGTCTTAGTGGGTGGCTCCACTACTGCTACAACCACCTCCCACATCACAACAGCTGCTTATGTGCCTGAGAACACACCCACACATCTGGCCCTCTGCTCCAACTACTAGATTCTGAACAAGCCACTCTAAGGCCCAAGAATTGGCCCCCCAGGACACAGTAGCATTGCTGGCAGTGTAAGCTGCTCTGAAGCCTAAAATCAGTCATATTCAGCCCACTGCTTCTACCACCGGGGCCCAAATACCGGCTTGTCTGGCATTCAAGTCCCCAGCAAAACTTGACCACAGCCTCAACTGTTCTGTAATAACTGTTCTGTAAGCTGCCAAGGAAATCAGAGATACCACAGACCCTGTGTACTGCCTAAGAAATCATACAAAGATCACACTACTGTAGGCACCCAAAATCAAAGCCAAAGTGCCCTAATCAACCAAGAACATACATATATGTCTTCAGAAAAAATTTTCCCCTTTGAAATCAATTTCAAAAAAAAAATCAGAACAAGTGACTGCTACATCAGATATCAATGGAATGACACAGGAAATGTAAAAAAAGTCAAGGAAATATGACACCATCAGAGGACCACAACAATTGCCCAGCAATGGATATCAATTGAAAAGAATTGCAAAGGATGTCAGACAAAGAATTCCAAATATTGATTCTAAAGAAGCTCAATGAGATGCAAGAGAAATCTGAAGGAAAAAAAAAAACAAGTGAAAAGAAATCATAAAATCAATTCAGGATATGAATGAAAAATTTACCAAGGAGATAGATATCTTTAAAAAAAACCAAATTCTGGAGCTGAAAAATTCATTGAAGGAAATACAAAACACAATCAAAAGTTTCAAAAATAGACTATATCAAGCAGAAGAAAGAATTTCAGAACTTGAAGATTGGTCTTTTGAAATAATCCAGTCAGAGAAAAATAAGGAAAAAAGAATAAAAAAGAATGAGAAAAACTTTCATGACATCTGGGCCTACATAAAGCAACTGAACTTTATGAATTATCAGTATTCCTGGGGGGAAGAAAGATCAAAAAGTTTAGAAAACATATTTAAGGAAATAATCAATGAAAACTTCCCAGGACTAGCAAAAGAGTTAAGCCATTCAGATACAGGAGGCCCAATGATCCCCAGGCAAATACACTAAAAAAGAACTTCACCATGGTATTAATATAATCAGAATGACTAAAGTTGTAGTGAAAGAAAGAATTATAAAATTAGCAAGAGAAAAGCATGTAGTTGCTTATAAAAGAATCTCCATCAGAATAACAGTGGACCTTTCAGCACAAACTTTACAGGCCAGAAGAAAATGAGATGGAATTTTCAAAGTGCTAAAAGAAAAAACTGCCAGTCAAGAATTTTATATCCTACTAGAGTAAGCTTCATAAATGAAAGACAAATAAAGTCTTTCTCAGACAAACAAACACTGAGAGAATTCATCACCACTAGATCAGCTCTATCGAAAATGCTCAAAAATGTCCTAAACATGGAAACAAAAGATCAATATCCATCATCATAAAAACACACAAAAACATAAAACTCAAAGATCTAATAAAGCAATCACACAAAGGAGGAAGAGAAAGGAATTAAATGGCAACATGACAGAAGTTCAGCATATCACAAAGACAAAAAGACAGTAAAAGAAACAAATAATTTATAAAACATCTAGAAATCAACTAAAATATGACAAGAACAAAGCCTCACATAGTGGTATTAAACTTGAACATAAATGGATTTAATGCTCCACTTAAAAAATATACATTGGCCGAGGGGAGGTGGGGAACCCATGAGCCAATTATATGCTGCTTATGAGAAACTCACCTTACCATAAAGACACATAGAGACTGAAAGTAAAGGGTGGGAAAAGATATTCCATTCAAACAGAAGCCAAAAACAAGCAGCAGTAGTTATGCTTATATCATAAAACAGACTTTAACTCAAAAACAATTAAAAAAGACAATGATCATTATATAATGATAAAGCATCAATTCAGCAAGAGGATATAATGATTCTCAACATTTATCCACCCAACATTGGAACTCCCAGGTTCACAAAAAAACTATTACTAGACCTACATAAAGAGATACACAGCAGCACAATTTATTAGTGGGGGATTTCAGCACCCCACTTACAGCACTAGACAGATTGACAAGACAGAAAATCAACAAAGAAACATTTGACTTAAACTGGACTTTGGACCAAATGGATTTAACAGACATTTACAGAACATTCCTCCCCAAAACTACAGAATATACATTCTTTTCATCAGCACATGGAACATTCTCCATGATAGACCATATTTTAGGCCACAAAACAAATCTTAACAAATTTTAAAAAATTGAAATTATATCAAGTATCTTCTCAGACCACAGTGGAATAAAGCTAGAAATCAATATGAAGAGAATCTTCAGAAACTATGCATATACATGGAAATTAAACAACATGTCTTAAATGATGACTAGATCAATGAAGAAGCAAGGATGGAAATAAAAAAATTTTGAAATGAATGAAAATAAAAACATAACATACCAAAACCTGTGGGATACAGTAAAAGCAGTGCTAAAAGGGAATTTTATAGCATTAAATGCCTACATCAAAAAAGTAGAAAGATCACAAATTAACAACCAAACACTGCATCTCAAGGGACTAGAAAAACAAGAACAAGCCAAACCCAAAGTTAGCAGAAGAAATAACAAAGATCAGAGCAGAACTAAATGAAATAGAGACCAAAAAAAATAAGTAAATATGAAAGATCAACAAAATGAAGAGTTGGTTCTTCAAAAAGATAAATAAAATTGATAAACTGCTAGCTAGACTAACCAAGAAAAGAAATGATCCAAATCAACACAATCAAAAATGAAAAAGGAGACATTATAACTAATACAGAAGATCACTAGAGGCTATTATGAACAACTATATGCTCACAGACTAGAAAATCTAGAGGAAATCGTTGAATTCCTGAAAACATACAACCTCCTAAGATTGAACCAGGAAGAAATAGAACCCCTGAATAGACCAATAATGAGTAACAAGATTGAATCAGTAGTAAAAAACATGTCCGAACATAAAAAAACCTCAGGGCCATATGAATGTACAGCAAAAATCTACCAGACGTAAAAAGAAGAACTGGTGCCAATCCCACTAAAACTGTTCCAAAAGATTGATAATGAGGGAATCCTTACTAACCCATTCTATGAAGCCAGTATCATCTTGATACTAAAGTCAGAAAAGGAAGCACCAAAAAAAGAAAACTACAGATTAATATCTCTGATGAACATGAATGCAAAAATCCTCAACAAAATACAAAGAAACTGAATCCACAGCACATCAAAACAATAATTCACCACAATCAAGTGGGTTTTATCCCAGGGATTCAAGAGTGGTTCAACATACACAAGTTAATGAATATGATTGACCATATAAACAGAATTAAAATCAAACAGCATACGATCACTTCGGTAGATGGAGAAAAAACATTTGATAAAATCCAGCATCCTTTCATAATGAAAACCCCAAAAAAACTCAGCATAGAAGGAACATACCTCAAAATAATAAAAGCCATATATGACAAACCCACAGCCAACATCATATTGAATGAGGAAAAATAAAAGCATATGCCCTGAGAAATGGAACAAGACAAGGATGCACACTTTAACCACTTCTACTCAACATAGTACTGGAAGTCCTACCCAGAGAAACCAGGCAAGAGAGAGAAATAAAGGTCATCCAAATTGGAAAAGAGGAAGTCAAATTATCTCTGTTTGCTAATGATATGATCTTATACCTAGACAACCCTAAGGACTCCTCCAAAAGACTCTTAGATTTGATATAAAATTCAGCAAAGTCTCAGGTTATAAAATCAATGTACAGAAATCAGTAGCATTTCTGTACACCAACAACAACCAAGAGAAACAAATCAAGAGCTCAATCTCATTTACAATAGCTTAAAAAAAAAAAGACACCTAAAAATAAAGTTTAACCAAGGAAGTGAAAGATCTCTACAAGGAAAACTATAAATCATTGATGAAAGAAATTGTAAGTGACACAAACAAATGGAATAACATCCATGCTAATGAATTGGAAAAATCAATATTGTTTAAATGACCATATGATCCAAAGCAATTTTCAGATTCAGTGCAATTCCTATCAAAATACCAATGTCATTTTTCACAGAATTAGAAAAAAAATTCTAAAATTCATATGGAACCAAAAAAGAGCTCAAATAGCCACAGCAATCTTAAACAAAAATAACAAAACTGGAAGCATCACATTACCTGGCTTCAATTTATACTATAAGGCTGTAGCAACCAAAATAGCATGGTATTGGCATAAAAATATACACGTAGATCAATGGAACAGAATAGAGAACCCAGAAATAAAGCCATATAGCTATAACCAACTGATCTTCAACAAATCAGAAAAAAACCATACACTGGGGAAAGAACACATTATTTAATAAATGATTCTGGGAAAATTGGATAGCTATATGTAGAAGAATGAAACTTGATCCTATCTCTCACCATATACAAAAATTAACTCAAGATGGATTAAAAACTTAAATGTAAGACCTGAAACAATAAAAATCCTAGCAGAAAACCTAGAAAAAACTCTTCTGGACATTGGCCTAGGCAAGAATTTATGACTAAGACCTCAAAAGCAAATGTAATAAAAATAAAAATAGAAAAATTTTACTTAATTAAACTAAAAAGCTTTTGCACAGTAAAAGAAAATAATCAGAAGAGTAAATAGCCAATGTATAGAATAGGAGAAAATATTCACAAACTATGTGTCTGACAAAGGACTAATATCCAGAATCTACAGAAAACTCAAACAACTCAGAAAGATAAAAACAAACAACCCATTAAAAAGTGGGCAAATGACATGAACGGGCATTTTTCAAAAGAAGATATGCAAATGGCTAACAAACATGCTATGGAGAAAGATCCTGTCTAAGAAAAAAATGCTGAAATGTTCAACCTAACTAATCATCAGGGAAATAAAAATTAAAACCATAGTGAGATACCTTCTTACACCAATTAGAATGACCACTATTAAAAAGTCAATAAGCAATAGATGTTGGCAAGGATGTGGTGAAAAGGAAACACTTACACATTGTTGGTGGGAATATAAATTACTAAAACCTCTGTGTGGATCAAAGAGATTTCTCAAAGAACTAAAAGTAGATCTACTGTTTGATCCTGCAATCTCACTACTGGGTATATACTCAGAGGAAAAGAAATCATTATTTCAAAAAGATACCTGTACTTGTATGTTTATCACAGCACAATTCACAATCACAAAGATATGTAATCAACCTAAGTGTCCACCAACTGATGAGTGGATAAAGAAAATGTGAGATATAAATATATATATATCAGATACATATATATCTGATATATATGATATATATACGAGATATCTATCTATCTCTATATATAGATAGACACACACACACACACACACCATAGAGTACTACTAGCAGTTAGAAAGAATGAAATAATGTCTTTTGCAGCAACTTGGATGGAACTGGAGGCCATTATCCTAAATGAAGTAACTCAGGAACAGAAAAATAAATGCCACATGTTCCCACTTATAAGTGGGAAACTAAACTATGGCTACACAAGGGCACACATAGTGGTATAATGGACATTGGAGACTCAAAAGGGGGAAGGGTGGGAGGGAAGTGAGGGATGAAAAATTACCTGTGAGATACAATGTACACTACTCTGGTGATGGGTACACCAATTGCCTGGACTTCACCACTATACTATATATGTGTGCAATGGAATTCAACTTGTACCCCCCAAATCTATTAAAATAAAATAAAATAAAAATAAATAAATAAATAAATAAAAGCCTTAACCTGAGGAAAATACAACTTTGCAGTCATGATGCTTATCTTTAATTTTAATAAATTTAGTTTTCTATCACTTTCAAAGATGAGCCCTTTATATATATTTGCATTTGATTTAAAATAATTTTTTTCAACAACTGAAGTATTATTAGGGAAAATGATAAGAATCATAGATTTTTGGAGCTGAAAATGATGACCTGAGACGTTCTTCAATTTCCTTTACTTTGAATATACAAAAAATGGAGTCCAATGAATTTTCACTAGAGAGAATAAACCTTAAGTGGCATCCTCCTAGTCATTATCTTGATCTTAGATAAAAAATCAAACAACAGATTTTAGGGAGTTGGTGACAGAAGTGAACTTACTGGCATCATAACAAGTAAATAGGGATATTCATGTATTGCTCTGGCACTTATTTTTCTTAATCAAGGCATTTTTCTTAATGTAGAGATTTACAAATGTTTGCAAATTATTTGTTAACATATCACTGAATATCACGGAAGAGTTAATTTGTACCAACCCAATGTATTTTCCAGATCTGTAACTATAAGGAGACACTGATTAGTTCTTTCTTTTTTTATTATTATTATTATGCTATCATTACTTTAAGAATTATCTAACCACCAGTAACTTTCTGTGACTAATCCTACTTGTTCCACAGAAGTTTTCTTTTATTTTTTCTAAAGTATTACTCATTGCCTTAAAATAATAAAGATATTGCTCTAATCAAGCACATCTAGAGTCTAAGTTTTATATATTTAATATTTTTCCTTACAAAGGACATTTCCTTTACCCAAAATTAAAGACAGAGAAAACTTTTCTTACTTTTTATTTTCACTTTGAAAAGAGAAAGTGTATTAGACCAATTATTTTTACAACCTTCTAGAATGGACTATTTAAATGTTCCACTATTTTGTCTGAAGTCTTGAAATAAAGATAAACTGACTCCCATAACTTCACTAATTCATATGACATTTTATATTTCTCTCTCCTGAGACTTAATTGACTGTAATTTTCTTCTCTTTGATGTAATACTACTTTTCAAATATAAGAATAATATTTATTTTTAGGTCTCACTTCATTTCTACAAAACAACAAAATCATCTGCTAAATTATAGCACCCTGAAGCCATGTATTATCACCATTATTTTCTCCAGTGTCCTACAGAGCTTCTGGTACACAAAAGGCATTGTGCAATTGATGTTTAATAGGTTACATTTACATAATACTTTAGAATTTATAAAGGACTTTCACATATTTTATCTCCTTCGATTATCTCAATTGCCACAGGAAGAATGTACAGCAATGAAGATCCTAGGCAAATTCTTTCTAGCTGAATTCTTTAGCCTTTCACTTGATGATACAATAGAAAGTGGCATTTAGGAGTCAAAATTAAAATAGTTATCAATAAAATAATTATATGTATGTGCAAACCATTGATAAGGTGACATAACAAAATTTTTCTTTAAAATTAGTTCCAGAAATATAAATGATCTATTATTTAAAATCTAAGGAAAGAAATGCCAAGTAAAATATAATTTTAAATATTTTAGAATAGTTTGATTACATAATTTTCTAAGAGATCACAACTTGTTACATGATAATTTTTAAAATTTATTTCATGCCTGGATAGAAGGCAGATCAACAATGAAAAGAATAAATATATACAACAGTAATTCTTACTTGAATCTTGAATGTATGATTTCCAGTCAAACTCAATGACAGTTTCATTTACAAGTGTGCCGTTGTAACTCACAGTCATATTCTTCTCTATACTATGTTCCTCCAGGGAAGCATTGGTGGGAGGCCATTGGACACATTTATTCCTCAGGTTGCCCATGAAGAGCTGCAGCCCAATTAGCGCAAACACGCTCAGACAGAACACAGTCAGGATCATTACATCTGAGAGCTTCTTCACCGACTGGATCAGGGCTCCCACAATGGTCTTCAGGCCTGAAAGAAATAATCCTATTACTATGAAGTCTTAACACATCTGAGATAATAAAAGCTTCACACAATTCTCTGGAAAACATAGATTTCATGCATAAGTCCAAAAATGTTTGCAATGCTAGTGGAAGAGCAACACTTCATGGAAGACTGAAGAACTTATGGAGGTGAACTCCAGAAATGTAATGATGTAAACAATGAAATGAAGATCCATATCCCATTATATTCAGAGGAAATAACGGGAGGTTCATGGTCTTCGTGAAGCCCGTATTAAGGAAAGGGTCTTTCCTTTTTTCTGTTTGCTACTGAAACTTACTCCACACTTTTCATTAGGGTCAGTTGTTAGTTTTATAACAGATTACCTGAATACATATTTTAAAATTCCTATTTACAAGTTGGAAAGGTTTTGCTATAAAGCTGAAGGTGGTTTGAAATATAATTGTACTTTAAGATACTAAATTCTTCATGCAGACACATGCTATTCTTTATTATCTTATTCACTTGTCTTTTGCTTGATTCACTTGTCTTTTGCAAGATTTACATTGTACATACATAGCCATCAATGGCTATAATGAATAAGAAATTATAGATTGGTACATTCAACAGGGAACAAATTCTTGGTAAAACTAACATGGCAAAAAAAAAGAACCCATAATATCTCTAAGTGCAAATCACACAGACTGCAAATTACAGTGTCTCACATAAGAAACTGTTAAATTCGGAGGCTAATAAAAGTTATGTCCAGACAACAAGAATCATTTTCTGTGTAACACTTAATCTTATGATTCCCGATTTTCTGTAATGCTGAATGTCAAGCAAAGAGGCTGATGCTGAGAAAACATGATGGGTCCACCTTGATGTTTAACCTAGCTCTCACCTGGAATGACTGAAATCGTTTTCAATGCTCGGAGAACTCTGAATGTTCTCAATGCTGAGACATTGCCCAGGTCCACAAACTCCGTCACATATCTGTAATAGGGAGTTCACACACAAACACAATAACAAGATACAAAGAAAGAGCTGTAGGTACAAGGAGCCTGTGCTTTACACTAATCACTTCTTACCTGGAATTACAGAAATAGTTTTCAAAGCTCTCAAGACTCTGAAAATGTGAAGAGCTGAAAAATTGCCTAGGTTTACAAATTCTGTTACATACCTGTAGAATTAAACCAGAGTTATTCAAGATTTTAGCAGGATTTATATTATTTGTGCAGGTCTTTTATAAAGACCTTCTCAGTGATTTTAAATGATAAATATCATAAGTGGCAAATTAAAAATTAGAATCCATCACTGTGTCTTTATTCACATAATTTTTAAGGCCATTGACTAAATGTAAACTTCATAAAGTATGCATCCCTGTTGCCATTTTGGAAAGTAAAGTATTCAACATGTAATCAATGTAACCAACAATTACGTAGGAGAATTAAGTAAAAAGAAAATAAATCTTGGCTATGGTTTTAGGGTTTCAATTTAGAAAAAAATACATGAAATCACTCAACAGAATTTAGGCATGAAAAAGGCAGATAGCCTCATTACCTTTATGTATGAGATAAGGTTTTCCTAGAGTAACTTTTAAACAAAAGTTAGGCAGATCAAGAAGAAAAATATTTTGTGGGGGCCTAATCCTGCCCCTGCCATTATTGCTATTTTATTCTGAAGAAACAAAAGTTCCATATGCCTTCTTTTGAGCTGTGGCCAGAGAGCTTGCGGAACAATTGGCTCATCCTGACCAGATGTGAAATTAAGACCAGATAGGCAGTATTTCAAGCCCTGAGTATGTCAGCACCGCCTCTCCTCCTATCCACTACCTCACCTCTGCAAGGGGCTCAGAAAGTCAGCTCCTAAAGGAAGGATGAGGGCAAGTGGTGTTGGTCCACCTTCCTCCACACTTTCACCTCCTCCTGAATGGCTTTCCATTATTTTTCTAGGTCTCTTCCTGGGAAAGTTTACCACCAGGAAAAAAAGATGGGGTGCAGAAATTGTGCATATTACTGTGTGTATATGAGTAGGAGATAAAAAGTAAGGTTTAGGTTGAGGGCAAAGAAAGAGCTGAAGAAAGCCATAAAGGGAAAATAACAAGGAAGAAAGAAAAAGGGTCGGGAGAGAAACAGAAACAGGCAGAGAGAATGTGTCCATTTATAAGTCTTAAAAATCAGTTTGCTGATATAATAATAATTTAATATATTAAATACAAAATATATCAACTAACTTATTTTTTCCTGTTTGATTTGCCAGAGCACTTTGATGCTAATACTTCTATTATTCTACCAAACTAATAAAAGAAGCTGTGCATAATCTGGGCAAGGTCAGTACAAATTTATGGGGCCAATAAAATTTTCTGTGGCTCTAATTTTTAAAAGGCATTTTCACAGATGTATTGTGAATATACTTGTGCTTGCATATTAGGGAGTTTGTGTGTGTATGTGTATGTGTATGTGTGTGTGTGTGTGTGCATGTATGTGTGCGTGTGTGCTGGAAGAGCAGCATGTATGAAATTTGCTGACAGATGTTTGTTACATGTGAAAATTGTAGTTTCAACTACTGCAAAGCCTTCATACCACAGTGAAATGCCACTTAGACTTCTAAGACCTCTTGTGCTAAATTAAAAGTCAGAGCTTAAATGTGTAAATCACAGCAAAATATTCTGCAGTTAAAGCAAACCTCCTCTTTAAAAGCATAAGGACTCACAGAAAACCAAACTACATTCTCCTTCGAAGTTTCAAAAAAGGCACTTACGCAAATGTAATGACAGTGAAATCAAGCCAGTTCCATGGATCTCGAAGGAAAGTAAAATCTTCTAAACAGAAGCCCCTTGCAATAATTTTTATAAGTGATTCGAATGTATATATTCCTGTGAAGGTGTACCTGAAAACAAGTATCAAAAAAAATTGATAAAGTAATAGTTTTCTTTTATAGCATATCAATTTTTTATCACTCTGTCAGTGGAATAGATGAATACTAAAAAAGGAAACTAAGCAGGTTGATTTTCTTTTCACAGAAATAAAACATAGCCCTAAATTTAAATTCAACTCCCTAATGCACAAAGAGCTGTTTTTTAAGTGTCATTGAGAGTAGTTTGAGAAATACAAGCAATTGAAGTCTATTTAGCTACCATCTGAAATGTCTTGGCATTGACATAAATGAATATAGCTTCCTGAGAATTATCCGGTATGTTCACATGATGGAGTACCCAATCAATAATATTGCAGAAGCATAAAATGATTTCCTTTAGAAGGCAAAAAAAAAAAAACAAAAACCTCAATTTCAATGATGTTCTAAGAATGAGAAGAAACTGACAAACTAGCAAGTCTTGTGTTTTCCCTTTCTACAAGGTAGGTTAACTTACTTGGGAAAAGGACTTCATTAAAATCAAAGCGGATAATTCTAGGGTTAGAAGCGGTGAAAATTTAATTTAGAATAAACTTTTGTGATAATTCAGAAACTTAGACGTTTCCAAAGTTTAAATCTTCTACTCAGAAGTTGGGGTGTGAGGGCAGCATAAAATCACAGCCACTAGGGTGACGGAAGACCTGCGGGGCCTCACGTGTTAACTTCAACACAGTAGCAATTCTTTGCATACAAAGTTTATTATTTTCTTTAGAATCTGTTGGTTTTCTTATTGGCTCCAACCTAGAAGTATCCAGGAAGGGCAGAGGCTCCTGGGATTACCTCTGCCATTGTGAAGGGTCAGCAGCCTCAGAGTAACAGGGATTGTGACACAGGTAGTGTGGGCTGGTGGCCCAGCCATTGTTAGTGCAGCCTCAGCCGCAGTTATCACAAATCTGGCCTCTCTGCCCTCAAAGGTATCCCCAGAACAGAAAGATTGTCAATATAGTTAGTGATGCTCCCAGTTTCTGAAAAAGCTACCCAAATTTGCACTTCTGTTTGTTTAGCCTTCAGTCTACTGAATTTTCAAGTTCTACAATCCAGATATTTTGGATTTTTTTCTTGCTGATTATTTGGTGACCATGCTGGAAACTGATATAGGCCTGGCATGAAGTAGATGGCCTGATGGAAATGAAAACTTTGTGAGGTTCAACATTGTCTTCATATGGCATTTCTAATTCGCTCGTTTTGATTCTTAATTCACTAAACTATCTGGAATTTAACTGGAACCAAGGCCTACCATATTGGCTCTTTTCTGCAATTGCTTTTACCATATTTGCTTTGGCCACTATAGATCCTAAAGCAAAAGTGATGGCTATCCAAGAATGATGGGCTTCTGGCGACCACCAGGTACAGGTGAAAGACACATATTAGATCTAACACCAGCAGACTTGAGGGCCAATGAGTATTATCTTCTTGCTACATAATTGTGTCTAGAAATGGCTTTAATAAGAATGCTCTTCAGTTTTATTTTGAAGATACATTAAGACATAGTTTCAAAATCCCAAATATATATATATATATATATATATATATATATATATATAAGTGTGTGTGTGTATGTATATGATATTTGAAATATAAGTTGAACTTACTCTACATTCTTTGTCCAGTCGGGAGGGTTACTCATTGTCATAAACACACAGTTAGTCAAAATAGTGCACATAATTAGCATGCTGAATAATGTAGATTATTGTTAAGGAACACACAAAAGAAAATCCAAATCTAAGCATTATATTATTTAAAACTAACATTGAAAAGTCCAAACTGCAGCTCAGCCAGGACTGAGGGATAAATACATTGTGGGAAAGTCATATATTATCTTGAAACTTCAATTTCTTCATCTGTAAAATGTGAGTAATAGTATCATTACACAAAGTAGTTGTATATATTAAATGAGATAATATATGGAAAAGCATCATACCAGCAGAAGGTGTTGTTTTTATAACTATTATTAAATCAGTATATTTACCTCCCAGAGAATTTCAGTGGGAAGACTGTTGGTGACACCTAGAGTTGCACAGTTTTTGAGCAGAAAGCATTACCTTGAACTAATTCATGCAATTTAAAATAGCAAATTGTTGAGGAAGGGCATGTATCTGCAATATTGCAATTTCTCAAACATATTTTCCATTATAGTTCAATGAATGAAAATAATTTGTGGTCAAAATACAGCATGATGCTATTTGTTGGGTTGCTCTGCTTTCACTGAGTTTATAAGTGCAGCAGCATTGGGTAAGATGAAAAGTGAATATTCTTGAAGGTCAGGACTTAACATGATGTGAATGTAATTAAAATTCAACACAGTAAAGTGATCTTGGGCAAGTCATTCAGCCTCTGTGCCATTGATCCACCCTGTGTCTCCTCTTACTTTTTACACAATGAACCTGAGTCCACTAAATGTCAACTTAGTCTAAGTTGTCTAAGTGTCAACTAAAACAAATGAATAAGACATAACAGAATTACAGAGCTGAAAGGGACCTTAAAAACCAACAGGTCTTATCACTATATTTTAGAAATCAGTGAAATAAGGCCTAAGCTCTACAGAAATTAGATAACATGGCCCAGTACTAGAACACACATTTCCTGCCTCAGATCCAATATTCTTTCCACTATAGTTTATTGCCAAAACAAAAATTTTCCATTAAGTGAAAAAGAAAGTTTTCATCAAATGACCACATGATGGCACTAGAAATACAAACTAGGATAGGGAAACTTCCTTAAGTGTAAAAACCCTGAACGTATGATTTTTTATGTTTCAAATCTTTTAATTTTAGTAACAGCATATTTATACAACTAAGGAATTTCTTGATATCAACTTAAAACTAGAATAGCCTTTTAAGTTTTAGAATCCTTTTTCTTAAAAAAAATGAACAAGTAGTATGAGTTTAAGATAATTATAATAGTATTTCTATATTTATTATTGCCAAAGCTATCAAATGAGACACAATCAGAAATGAAGTTTTCCACAGATGCATATCATCAACAGATAGATTTAGTTGCAGAGTTCTTTTTAATACCAATGGGAATCACAAAGCCAAATCCCTTAAGACCATTTGGAAATAGATCAGTTTCTTTCATTGACTTCCAGAGTCTTTACTAAGCAATTAGTTTCTCAAGGCGGAGTCATAATTCAGTGACTTAAATTTGAAATTCAGCCAATATTCCAGTACTTCCTTCACAAAAATCATCAGAAAAGTTTAAGGATTAACTACATACCGGCCAAAATCCCCTGACATTCTCCTATGGAAAATAATGCTTACCTTTAGGGTTTATTCTAAGACATTTATATTACAGGTATGGCTAAACTTGGGCATGGAAGTAGGTTTCCTTGTTATTATATCACTGTTCACTGCAAATTTTACACAGTCACAAACTCTGTGCAAAGATGGTAAAGATTAATATGGCTATCTTATGTTAGATTTGTAGGATTAAATATATATAACTTTTTTTAGAAAGATAAACATATACATACATTGTATGTGTGTATATATATAAAATGTTAAAGACTTTGGAAGTTTCAGTAACATTTATGTTATTAATCAAGTTTAAGAATAAGGCTTATATGACAAATGAAAATGCAAAATGAGAGTGATAGCTATTGAATATGGACATTTCCCAACTTTTATATTTAGCTACAAAGTACTTACAGATTATGAACAAATAGTTAACATTAATCACTTGAAAAAGGATATGAATGTACCAAAATCTTAATAGCTATTTTCCTAAGAGGATTGAAGGGAGTTAAAATGTACAGGGCAGAGGTGGCACTGAACCGGAAGATGGCCTTCCCTTTATTCAATACTATAAAAGTCTGTAAGATAGGAACACAACATAGAAGTGTGAAAGTATAAACCATTTAAATTCTGTTATCTACAGTCTGTTGCTTGTCATAATGAATTATTGCAATGTTAAATGAGAAACCAGCACAAGCACAACTTTCAATGTGCACCATGAAGACAAACTGTCACTGGATCTCTTCCTAACCAGAGAGAAATCCAGCGATATCACTTACCTTTCACCTTATACTCACCTGCAATTTTAGTGTACATAAGACATTTAGCCAGGAGAATTTATTTATTTTCCTGATATTTTAAATGTCTGAGTTAAATGAAAGTCTTAAATGGGTGCACATTTCATTTCATTCCAAAAAACTTAAGGCACTACACTCCTTTTATAGTGATTTCAGCTTTCTCAATTCAAATATCTTGAAAATTAATCCTGTGGAATGCAAAAATCATTCAATAGAACTGACACTATTTTTGAAATAAATATTCTTTTACCATCTATCCTTATGAAATAAACATTATCACTCTATTGGTAAAAGAAGATAAAAACAGCCACCATCAAACCCACTCTTGGGTTAGATGGATACAATCCAACAATTGATTTCGGGAGGCCAAGTTCCCTGGAGAGTGTCTGTTGACCAGGAGTGCTAAATTCTGTATTGGGATTTCTGAGTTAGCTGACACATTGAATTCTAATCCCAATTGACTGCCTATCTCATGTGGTGTTTTCTTATCACAGGGGAAAAGCTCAAAGGCCTTGAAGAACCCAGGATCTATGAATATGAATGGAATTCCCCTCCAAAAATTAGACTTGAGACCAATTGGCAGTGTGCAGACAAATGATTAAAGAAGCAATGTACAATAGTTCCTTCTTCATATAAAGGACAGGAGCCTGGCTCAGTGTTTCCTAAGGTGTTTACTTATATTTAGACAGATCCAGGGGTGGGAGAAAGCTTTTTCTCTGTGAATAATATAGTTGGGGAAGGGAATTTTAAGTTCACCCATTTTTTTAAAAGCTCCATTTTTTAGGCCTTAGAGTGCATATCTGCACAGATCACTTTATGACATAGGAAGCATTAAGTTTATGCTTGTTTTCTGCTGAGAATCTTTGATAATTGTTCATTCTCTATGTTTAATTTTCAGATCATTAATGGATTTCTAATTTTCCCCCCTCTATTTTCAAGATTCTCTAAATTCAAGTAATCACCCTCAAATATTTACTGAGTTGCTGTTTGAAAATAGCACTTGTTATCTGGGATAGGTAGAAGTGCCCCAAATCTGCTCTGAAAGTGTGGTCCCCCAACTGGTGCTAGTCTGCCAGTTGTTCCTGGTCTGTGACAAAATAAATAGAGACGTGGATAGTATGTGTTTAGAAACTCGTAAGGTAATTTGACCAACTAATGTGTCTGTGGAATATAATGACGAAAAAGTGGGGGTTTGTGATTTGTGGGTCTGTTTTATGTTTTAATTTCTAGAAATTAATTTTTTACTGCATTTTATAGAATAATAGAGACCTAATATTCACAATAGAATTCAAAGAGCACTGGGCTAACCCTAATCTCCAACTACATTCCCTCTGTCATCTTTGGAGTATGAGTACAGAAGACAAAGAAAACTGTACCACAAAGTCCATTGGTAGGAAGGGAGAGTTTCACCTGTGTTGACAATATTTAGACCCTTTTTTCTCTGATTCATTCAGTGCCTCTGTCCCTGAATGACACTGTGATATCATCGTAAAATGTGAACACACTTGTGCAGTGCAAATAAATGCCTTTGCCCTAGGGAATATGAACATGCAAGGACACAGAAGGTCCAAAAGTGAGCTAACCCAGGACTAAATATGGCCCACCTTTCAAACCTACTGAATGTGCTTCCTTTCCCCAAATTATGCTGAGTCAAATCTCATAGAAATACTGTGACCTGGGGAAAGAAAACCAGTCAAAATATAGCACAGAATATGCATTTTAAGAACAAGAATCTCTTCATTTCAAATATATTACAGGATAATTTTGAAATAAATACTAGTGATAAAAAGAGATAATGAGAAAGAAATTACAATCCATAGGTGGCCTAAGTCATGGGCTGGAGGTTGAGGGTGATCAAGAGGGCACTGACTCAATGGACCAGGAAAATGACCTGGCTTATCTTAAGGAGATGGAACCATACTCAGAATAGAACACCTGTGCCTCTGGCTCCTTG
Organism: Daubentonia madagascariensis; assembly: GCA_023783475.1. Taxonomy (NCBI): domain Eukaryota; kingdom Metazoa; phylum Chordata; class Mammalia; order Primates; family Daubentoniidae; genus Daubentonia; species Daubentonia madagascariensis. The sequence goes on along the minus strand of JAKFHU010002088.1, from coordinate 40,876,692 downwards.
GCCACCCTCCAGCCCAAACTAGGAGCAGAGGTAATAAATGAGGAAAATAGAAAAGATGGAAGAGAAGTGGTAGCACAAGAAGCAAAGCTAGAGAGACCAAAAGAAGGGGTGGGGGAGAGAGGAAAATTCTGCCCAGAAGACTAAAAAGCAAAAGAGGCAAGATTAAGAAACTGAACACAATCCCAGAAATTTGGGCAGGTGAGGCAGGAGGATCGTTTAAGCCCAGGAGTTTGAGACAAGCCTGAGCAGCATAGTGAAACCCCGTCTCTAAAAAAAAAATAAGAAAAATTAGCTGGGGATGGTGGTGCTAGTCTGTAGTCCCAGCTACTTGGGAGACTGGGGCAGGAGGATTGCTTGAGTCCAGGAGTTTGAGTTATGATGATGCCGCTGCACTGCAGCCTGGGCAACAGAGCAAGACTCAATCTCAAAAAAGAAACTGAACACAAAGGGTCCCAAAAAAGGAGTATATATAGGAATACAGAGTAGGACAGAGGATACTAGAGGATGGGAAGGGTACAGGGAAGGAAGGGATTGGGAAAGATTTGCTAAAGAATATCAAATTGCAGCCAAATAGGAGGAATAAGTTCTAGTGTTCTATAGCACTCTAGGATGACTACAATTAACAATAATATATTTTATAGTTTTAAATAGCTAGAAGGAGGATATTGAACATTCTCAACACAAAGAAATGATACATGTTTGAGATGATGGATCTGCTAATTACCCCAATCTAATCATCATACATTATACGTATTGAAACATCACTATCACTATGTATCCTGTTAATATGTACAATTATTATTTGTCAATAAAAAAATAAAATAAAAGGTAGTATAAAGGGCTGGAACTCAGCAAGGTGAATTTAATGAAACCACTGCACCTCTAATGCTGATATGTAATTCTAAATCTAAAGGTCTTTTGGCATAGAGGAATTAATACTTTGACACAAAAGTTAAAGACAAATTGACATGATTCACAATTGTTCAAGTCTTAGATGAAAAATTTTACTGATTTTAGGGTGTATACTCTTATTTATAAAATTCAAAGAATGCGTAGAAGATTACTTTGTAACTTGATATTTACAAGATTTATGTGTACAATGTGTAAATATTTGCAATTTGAATTTATAAATGGAATTAATGATGTTTTACTGTATAATGATGTTTATTTTCCTTTAATTTTTCACAAGACACACAGTTGGGCAAGATATCCTTGTTAAAACTACCCAAGAGTCTGACAGTAAGGCCAACATTAGGGGGCCACCTTCATAGGATTTCTTTTGTCAGGACTCTGCTTTTCTCAGGTTGAAACATATATGCTTATGTACAAACTTCAGGTATGCTGTTTTAAGGTGTTCATGGTTTGTTTTAAACAGCCTCCCAATAAAGCAAAAGTATCCAGACTTGTATAGCAACCCATCATGTAGAATTTTTAATATGTTATCACTTTCACATCAGTGAGAAAGTTCAATTTAGAACTTCAAATTTAGTATTTGAAACTGATCTTATCTATCCTCCTTTGTAATTGCTTACATAGCCAACAAGCCAATCATTCAGTTTGTAAGTGTTAAGAATCAATAAAAGGATACTCTTCCTCCAAGGACTCTCAGATACATGTTTCTCCAAATAGTGGTATTGATGATATTGAAGGGAGAGGAGAGTCAGAAGGGAACACCGTTTACTTACAACAAATAGTTACGTAACTCCAGAGTTTTCAAATATATAGATATTTGCCTTCTCCATTTTACACATGAGAAAGGGCTCCAAAAGGGAAGAATTCAGACTAAGATATTACTGTAACTTAAACTGTATAAACAAATATTATGCAGCTTTAAGCAAATCAAGATTTATGAACTGCTCAATTGAGTGACATTTTTTACATTTTAAAAGAATGTATTGAGTGGCTTATTATAGTGAATTTCTTAGCATCCTTTAAATCTAATTAGTTCAAGAAAAATTTCATTAACACAACTCCCCAGGATAATTTTTATTGCATTAAGTCACTTCAATAAAAAAGAAACAGTTCAAAATTGGCAATGGAGGAGAAAAGCCTGATATAGTAGCATCTAGCTTGAAATAGACTCCTTCTTATAGCCCAAGGCTAATATGTACATGGACATGACTAGCCCCTTTACCAGCACCAAGAGTTTGTCTTTTAGTAGAATTCAGTCACATGTATGACTATTCTTAAAATTTGTTCTTCAGTTCATTTGTTACAGGGCCAAAACAAATGTTTTAACTGCACTGCTACAAAGGAATAGAACTGTAAGAAATTCATTAAATCATTTTAACATGTGAATAACTTTCTGCCTCAAAACACATTTTGAAACATGGCATTGTGACTGAATTAGAAACTAGATTTTATATCAGAAAAATCACTTGACAGGTACATTTGCAAGAATGTAACATTCATACATTAGGGGTTTTTCTAGCTTGTCCCTTATCTCTTCATATACAATTACCAAAATCAAGTAACATTTATTGAGCACCTATATGATACACTGCTAAAATGTATTAGCATTGCATATACCTTGAAAGTAGCATGGACCTAGTTTTAGGTCCAGTGTTAATTTCAATTCAAAAGACATGTATGAACTGTTTAGTACAATATTTGCAAAGCCCTGTGCTACAGTCTACAGAGAAAACAAAGATATGTAAGTTATGACCCCAAGAAGTATACATAAACTAGGAGATTCTCAACTGCTTATATTAATAGAAGAAAATATGGAAAAATTAGTTCAGGTTGCCTAGACCAGCACTGTCCAACAGAAATACAATGTGAGCTACAGATTTGAACCAAAGACACTATTTTAAATTTTCTGAGAGCCATATTAAAAGAAAAAGAAGCACGTGAAATTAATTTTAATAACGTGTTCTTCAAACTTTATCGAAACTATGCCAAATAATAAGACTGACTCCAAATTTTTTGCACTTGCCTACTCTTAAAGTAAATGTACTGGCAAAGGCAAAAAGTAACATAGGAAGGTGACCTACAATGATAAGCAATATAAAAAATGTAGAATGTACTACTGGTTGATTAAATTTATCCTTTAGCCTCCAAGTTTGAAACACAGGCAATTTTCAACTTGTACATTAGCCGTGTTCCAAAAATGTATTCAGAAGTCAATTGTTTGGAACTTTGAACGTATTTTCCCACAGAGCATGTATATATACTCTCTAGACCCAAAAGTTTATCTTAATGAAGTATAATTCTGAATTAATGGTACTGTGAAACTATATCACCATGTGTTAGAAAGTGTCACTCTGACAATGGCAAGAAAATTCTAAGTTAGGCTGCCAGGTACATATCTTTCCCCTTGATATAGCACTGGCAGTAAGACCAGGGAAATTTCCTGGCTCTAGCTCCTGGCCAGAAGTGGGATTAACCTTTTTCCAGCTCTAAACTGCTGATTTGGGAAGAGGTTCCAGCAGTGAGGGGAAGAATGAGAGCCAGGTGACAAGAGGAGCGACGCTTCAAAATTTCGAGTGTGAAGAATCTCAAATAGGTCGAGATTCCTATTAGTACATATCTCTAGGGACATTTCTCATGCTGGGCCTATTCCATAGTATCTAATTCTTTTTTTTTTTCCTGAGGACTTTCTAAATGGTCTCACTTACTTCCCTGCCCATTTGTCATAACTTGTAGATTTAGTCCAAGATTTCCTTCCTTTTCTGGTTCACTGGGGGATGGAAAGTTTTCTTGCATGTTCTCGACCTGACTCTGAAGTAAGCAGGAAACATTTAATTTTTTTTCCTCTCCAAATCTCATTCAATTTTTCCCTTTGGACCAGGGATAATCAGTCTAAATAACAACCTGTGACACTTGCCAACCTGTGGCCCAACAAGCTTTAATGTACAGCTTTCACCTAATTGCAGATGTGGTCTTTAAGTGATGGATCACAAACTAAAATGCGCACAGAAGCTAGGTGGCAGTAAGCACCTGCCAATTTTTGGCATGCAAGTCAATGACGTCAGATCTGATATTTCAAGAGAAATCTCAAATATGCATAATTTTGTGTGTGTGTGTGAGTGAGAGAGAAAGAGGAGAGAGAGAAAGAGAGAGAGATATCTTGATTTACAAATATGAGAAAATAATTCAAAATTATAAACCAATATTGTGTGAGTCCAACAAAGCATATCTTTGGGCCCCATATGTCATAGTTTTTTAAAATTCCAGCTATAAACTCAACATGAAGGTGAAGAATTTGTACCCAGAGAAGGGTTTATAAAATTGTTTGTCCCTATGCTTCAGCTGGGTGGAATAGGGGCTTGGGGCCAGTGGAGGAGACAACTCCATAGTAGGTACCTGGCCAGGCTCCCATCAGCCAGGGCTGGGGATGTCTCAGTCTTTACCTCAGCAGAGAGGAGAAACTATAAATAAAATGATAAAATTGGAAGTAAAATATTTTTCAGCCCTATATTATCAGTACATACCATGGGTCTGCTAAACTGTTATATGCTCAGTTAAGTTTTCTTTGACTAGAAAGAACAAATTTGAGTCCTAGTTTGATTACAAGCTTTCTGTGTGAGAACTATGAGCAAATTATTTCCCCCTCAATTTCTTTATCTCAATGGAGAAGATTATAATTTTACCAATTGTAGGGTTTAGAGGATGAAACAAAATAAAACATGTCAATGCCCTTAATGAATTCTAAAGTACCAATAAAAGTAAGGATTGAAATATTAAAAATGTGTCTCTGTATGTCTAGCTCTTAAATATACATATATAGGAATGTTTCTATTTCTCAAAGCAGTGCTAATTTTCACAATGGAATTTTCAGGTTCACTATATTTCCTCCCAAACTTCCTATCTAAGAAAACGATGCTATGCTCTCAGCTTTCTCTGGTCTGACACCACACACGTCCAGAACAGATTCTGATTTACCTATTATTCTCCATCTCTACTGTGAAAATGCTAGACCAAGCCTCCATAAAGACTCCCAAATTATTTTTCTTTTCTCAGGTAGTTGAATCTGTTCTCCATAGAGAAGCTAGAGTGATTTTTAACAACGTAAAGTGGACGATGTTACTCCTGTACCCAAAGACTTCTTGAGAATTCATTTTACTTTGAAAATAGACTTTAAACTCTTTAAAGTGCACTATACGGTGCCCTTTACGTAGCCCCAGGCCTACCTCCCCAACCTCATCTTATTTCCTTCTTACGTGTAACAGTCCAGCTCGATTGTACGTCTTCTGTGCCGTTCCCTTTCCCTGGAAGACTCTTCTTCTCTTTCCTCTCCTTTTTAGCCTTCAGATCCCAATTTAAATGCCATTTTCTTACTGAGGCACACAATTTAAGTTGCCTAAATTGATCGATCATCTTTGAAAAAAGGTGGCTATCACTGTATTAGAATCTGCTGGGAAATGCAGTTTTCTAATTATTTTGGAAGCTGATCCAGACCACTGAGTCTCTAAGGTTTTAGATTTTACAAAGGCAGGAGGTGCCTGAGTGGTGAAGTGACAAGTCAGGGTTTGGGAAATACTGCCAGCCTAGGAGATGAGAACTATATCTGGCAAAGTAGCATGAGTAGGGGGGCAGAAGGACAAGCTACAGGCTTATCTAAATGCTACCACTGACTTCTCTTTTCCACTGGTATCCTTATTGCTACCACTGCAAACCCAAAGTAGCATGGCAATAGGCCATGGAAACTCACAGATCTGGTTTTAAATCTAGCTTTTGTTACTTAATAGATTTTTGATCTTAGGCAAATTGCTTAACTTACATTTCATTATTTTTAAATAAAGACAAGAGCTATCTTGGAAGGACAAGTGAATTAAATAAGAACAGTAAACATCCTGATACATATTATTTTAGCTTGCCTATCACACTGTCTTCTCTAACAGTCCCCATTCTCTCTCTTCCTTTTGGAGAAAACCTCTGCCCCATTGTCTGCCTGTGTGACTTGTGTGGAGCTGACCCTCCCCTTGGCAACACTCCTCAGCCTGTGATATTGACCTGGCCAAGGAGACCCTCACATACCCTTGGCCATAGTGACTGGTTCAGAGGAGGCATATGACCTAATTAGAACCAATTGTAGAACTTTTGCTAGAGATTTTGAAGAAAACATGAGCTCTTTTCTGGGGGGTTACTAGGCTGTAGGAAGTTAGCTTAATGCTACTGGTGGCTATTTTTGCTATCCTGTGGAAGAGCCAGCTTGCCAATGAAGCCAGAATAGGTGAAAGTGGAGCCAAAAATGGAAAAGGGCTGTCCTGAGGACATCATTTTAGGTACTGGACCTTTGATATTGAAACCAGATTCACCCCATACATTTCCTTTCTCCCCCTCCCCCCATAAAATAGTTTCTGTTGGGTTTTGGTCACTTTCAATTGAAGGATCTCTTACTAATATAGCAGGTACTCAATAAATGTTAACCATTACTTTATCCACCAACATCATCATCTTGGAACTGTTTTTGAGACAAGGACTGGGAGGTGACAAAGAAGAAAGGGGTAAAAGGAAGAAATTCAGGTGGGGAGAAGAAAGATTTGAAGGTCAACTATGGTGTCGTGGATGTAAGGGACAGCCTGGGTGATTCACATTTCTAGAGTAGTTGATATTTAGAGAACAATTGTACATTGGGAACTGTCCATGTGGCAGTTCATGGAGTAACAAGCTTTTAACCATCAGCTTTTCTGGTTTCTATTAAATTACTATTGCAAGAAAAACTTCCTAATCCCAATTAAAAACAAAACAAACAACTCTCTCCACCAAATATAACAACTAAAAACTCCTGTAGCAATGACAGACCAGGCGTGAGTTTGAAATCACAAGTTCATGTATGACTTCTCATGCAGCCCAGTAAAGAGGGAGCATACATCTTTTCAAGAGAGCTGATGGAGAATAAGTAATTTTTAAATGATCTATGAGGCAATCAAGGAAAGAGTACATTTTAAAAAATGAATACATTTCTACATTCCATAATTAACAAACATCCATTTTTACTACAGATCTAAAATACCTCATTCTATTTCCAGTAAACTTGTGGTACCCAACCCCCAGGCCACAGATCGGTACTGGTAAGTGGCCTGATAGGAACTGGGCTGCACAGAAGGAGCTGAGCAGCAGGCCAGTGAGCAAAGAAGCTTCATCTGTATTTACAGCCACTCCCCATCACTCGCATCACCACCTGAGATCTGCTTCCTGTCAGATCAGTGGTGGCATTAGATTCCACATTATGGTGAGTTGTATAATTATCTCATTATATATTACAATGTAATAATAATAGAAATAAAGTGCATAATAAATGTAAAGTGCTTGAATCATCCCAAAACCATCCCCCTCAACCCCTGGTCCGTGGAAAAATTGTCTTCCATGAAACTGGTCCCTGGTGCCAAAAAGTTCAGGGACCACTGCAGTAAACTATCACATCGTCAAAATGATATTTTCTTCTGTGGTAATAATGGGTCATTTGTAACTTTAACAAGAACATGAAAAAAGAGACATTTTCTGTAATAAAGAGTGGGTAAAGAATTTGAATGTATAGCCAAATAGTGCAAAATCAACACAAGCTATGAAAAGAAACTGTGAAAAAATCCCATAAGGCATAAAAAAAGGTGTGTTCACAAGCTAAAATGTGCCTTGCTACACAGCTAAAGTAAATAAACAAACAAAAGAAACCCAACCTGGCAACCTGGAATAATATTCTAAAGACCACTGGATCAAAGCTAACGTGGTACGGAAAATTCTGTGACTGCATTATGAAAGCACTATTATTATTATTATTTTTTTCATGAGTCCTTACCTTGAACTTCTAAAGGCTCAAAACATCTGAGGGGCTGGAGAGCTCCTCATACTTCCATGTATCAGGAACGTTCATGAGACGGTTGCTACTATTTTTTCAGTTACTACTACAGTATCACTGATCATGGATTAAACTACTTTAACAATTTTAGTAGAATATTTGTACATTATATAATTTGCACATTTTAAACTGGGACAAAGAGGATAAAAATATGTGGGCATACGCCATCAGAAAATGCATCATTAGCAGTGACATTTCTATAAGCTCACTGACATTGTCTTTGTAAAAGATCACAGATAACTTTAGAGCGGTGGTGTGTTGTTTCTATTCACATAAATTCCTTGCATGCATACCACTGCACTTTAACTTAAAATATATCATAAAGAATGGATTCTGTAAGCATTTTTATAGTTGGCTTGCTTTGTTGTTTCTACATATTATTATGAAAGAAATTAGAAGCTTCATATATTGACACAATAACTATTGTATTAGAGTTCAACCTCAGGGAAGTCACTGGCCTAACTGATGTTGGCAAAGTCCATCTCACTCAGGAAAACCAAATCCACATGTCCAATATCAGCAATAGTGAAAAATCTCAACCTAAGGAGCATTTTTCCCTAGTGACATTTCCACTATTAAACTTGTTAGCTACGCTAGGAGTACTGTGTATGTGTATTGCATTGTTTAAATGAAGAGCACCTTGCCAATCTCAGATACCACAGGTCACTAAAATAAAATTAGTCATCAAATATTGAAAGAAATAGTCATCGTTTTTAAAAGATTGAGCTTTTGCTAAGCATTCCAACTTTAATCAGAGCAAATTAATTTAGAATTTAAGAATATTCAATACTGAAATACTCCAATTATGAAAGAAAATTTAAGACTAGAAAACAGAGTACAAGCAACTTATAGAAAGTCTTAAAACATAAAAATGCAAAAGAAGGAAATTTCAAACACATAGCTCAATCATGTGTTCTAAGCATGCCATGTTAGTTTTTAAAGATTTCAATCCTGTAAAATATTTCATTTGCATTGCTGTCAAATGACTTACAATTGATTTGCTTGATGTTAGCTCAGTGTGAAAGCCATGGATGTATCTTACCTTGGGGAAAACTCTTTCCTGATAATAAGGTTTCTCTTATCAGGTCGTTCTACTTACACATGGTGATTTGTTCCAAAATGCCAAAATGTTTTTCCTTCCTACACCATGTGCATTTGAAGATAAGAATAGAAGATTTTACGAGTAAGTTTAGATGTGAGCCTAACAAAGTTTATAAGGGTTGCCTCAACACAAGAATCTGCCTGACTCTTATTCCATGAGAGTTGGTCTTTCAGCCTCAGTTTTAAGACTATTTTTGAGTATTTTAAAAAGAGTTGCATAATTTTGTTTCATATCTGTCTTTATATCCTTTGTTATATATAATTCATTATAAACCAAACATGGGCTATTTACTGGGGGGACATCCCCTCAAGACAATAAATTTTATCAGTCTGAAAACCCTTTAACAAAAAAAAAGATTTTTTGGGTAATCTGGTCTCTACATAAAGAACTGTTACTTTTGTCAAAACAAATTAGTTTGGTCTTTCTCAAAACATTCATTTATTGTTTTACAAGTAAGGACACAGCATAAGAACTGAGATACTAGATTTCATCTTGCTTGATTAAGGGATAGACTCTAGATGGCTTCAATAATTTTTAGATGGTGATTACTACCAAAGAGGTAGAGACTGGGTGTCTAGGGTTAGCAAAAGTTCTGCTGAGGATGGAGCCTACTAACCCATCACAAGGGCAGCCTCTGAATAGACAAGATGTATCCAATGGCTATAAATAAAATAACATACTCTATGGCATGAATGAATTTCTGTCTGGAACACAACAGTCTTTACTTTAATAACGAAGTAATTATAAATAAGTTAAAATGTTTGAATAATTAGATTATCTGCATTTTTACTCTCATTATACAAAGAAAGTCCTCCTACTCTGTTTATTTTGGGTTTGGCTTTTCAGATATCATATTAAATTAGTTTCAAAAGAACTGATTGAATGATAAAGTGCAATTTTTCTCATAATTTAAATGTCAGTTATGAGATTGATAATCTCTTACCTACTAAGATTGGACAATGTAGTGTTAAAAAGCTAAGTTAAAAGAAAATAAAATCTATGGAAAATGATTCATCTCCTCCTTTACTATAAAACAAATGGACTATTTTTTTAAAAAGGGAAAGTTTGTTATACTTAAACTGGCTATATCCTGTAAAGTTAAAAAAAAATCTGGACGTAAGGCTAGTCATCCTTTCATGAGGCTCTTACTTCTGAAACTGTAGCAGTCAATCAAAAGGGATTTACAAAACTGCCTCAAATTCACATATTAAAATTGCCAAATGTTTGCATGCATTTCACAAGGAATAACTTCACACAGAAATGGGCCAGAAACAAAGAGAGTCCCTACAAGTTTTGAGGGTATTTTAAGGTCGATGTCCAACAGCAAAAAATTTGTGTTTGCTTAATTGCATTCTTTGTGCCCTATCCTTCCATTAAGAGTCACGTATGTATTGTGTCAGGTGAAAAAGATAGTAAAATGTTGCAAATTAATTAAACTTATAAATCTAATTTAAAATCAATATAATAATCTTTTTGGGTTTTATATTTTTTATGCTTTTCTTTTTGTTTTGGTGAAATCATGGTCATAATGAAAGACTGGGTACATAATACGAGGTATTCGCCTCATGGATACAGAAAATGTATGCATTCAGATACTATTTATAGGTTCTTCAGAATATTACATTTTTGTTAATTCTTACCAATATCAATACATTACTACCAAAAGGTTGAATAATTTGTAAAATTATAGTTTATAGAGAGATGTTATTTTTTGGGTGAAAAAAAGGGCAACATAAAAGAATTCTAAGGAAGTACACTGTAATTAAAGGAAAGTGTTATCAGTGGAGAAAAAGAAGGTGAGCTGATCCATTCCGAATTTCATGGTTATACTGTATTGAACAAGTATATCATTAGAAGAATAAGTTAATTGCTTCAATTTCATGGTAACTTGAAGATGGCTGCAAGGGTTGGGAGAAAATTGAATCATTTAGATGACTTTATTTGTAGAAACAAGGAGAAAAAGTTCTGAAAACAAAAGAATTATTTAAAAAAAATTGATGTATCCTTTATAACATGATACAGAAATTGAAAACCCTTGTAGCATCAAATTTTGTTCCATGAAAAATTAATACTAATATTTTCTGAAATCTTTATAATTTATATGATTTTAAGATTTTTAAGTGCAGAAAGTACATAAAATTTTATAGCAAATCTGTTCTGCAGAGAGAAGTTTTTAATTTGTTGAATTAGTTACCCACAACTTACATTTATTTTTAGATATTTGCATTTGGGACAGCTTCATATGTTATGATATAATCAATTCATTTCTCATGTATATGCATAAAACACACACAAATGTGTTTCATTCCTTAAACAGAAGGATACTTAAGACTTTGGGTTAATTCAGCATGTGTTGGTCCTATGACAGTCCAAGGTATGCAGTAGGCAATTAGCAGCAAAATACGCCTGATAAAAAACACTCACTTTTTTATTGATATAGTATGGGTCCAGGTCCTCCAAGGGCTCTGACACCATCTCTGGAGGAATGTCTCCATAAATAAATGGAAGGTTCTTTCCAGCTTCCAAGTCACTATTTGGCTTTGGGCCATTTTCATCATCATCTTTTTTGTCTGGTTTGGGATTCTTAGCCTTTTCTTCTGCAATGCGTCTTTCAATAGCTGCAAGAGATTCTCTTGTGAAGAAGTTGAAGCTGTCAGGTCCTGGTGGTACAAGCACTGTTTGCTCCATCTTGTCATCCTGCACATTTTAATAACCATTTACTCTCTGCATGTGAAAGTCCTACCAAAAAAAAAAAAAAAAAAAAAAAAAACAAACCAAAAAACAAAAAAAACAAAACAAAACAAATATTTTAAGGAGAAGATTAAGAGAAGATGTTAATATATATAAATTCTTGCCGTGAAATAGAGGATTAAATTTTTGTTTCCTCCTTAAATTGAAAGGTAATTCCTAAATAAAAATTAACAAACATGTTTTCTATGTTAAGTTTTGTTAAACAGCCCATGTTTATTAATTCTTATGCTTTACTCATACAGGAACTGTGCTATGAGTTTAAAAAGTGGTTCAAATATAGCCTTAATCAAAGTATATTAGGCTAGTGACCACCATGTTACTAATGGACTGTTTGCTCTGTGACCGATCCAGAAGATGGAGACAGACAAAGGATAACTCAGTCAACAAGGATGGAGTGAAAAGGTATTGTCTTTGAGCAGAGGACATAACATCTAATGCACTAGGCCTGACTTGGCTTTTTGGCCAAGCTGATCAGAACAGTTTGCTGCAGCCAGCCTTAATTACCAATCAAATAGTTACTGCTGTCCTGATTGGGCCTTCATCTATTCTGAGATTTGAGAAGATTGGAATTATGACTTGCTCACTTCATTAATCATGCTAGGTCAGCTTTTTTGAACACATAAAGAAAAAGACAGTTCAAAGTTGGACAAATGCCTTTTATGTGACTAAGAAGGAGAGAAAAACTAGGCTGGAGAGAAATTACTAGACTGGGGTGAGGATGAGAGAAGATATCTGTAGGCACAGGAGACAGCAGGATTTTCCTATTTCAAGAAAAATGATCAGAAAGAAGACAGGGTGCCATAAACTCAAAAGGAACTGAAGTGTTTTTCTTCACTAAAGCAATAGTGATATTCTTGCTGATTCTATAGTCCTATAGTGCTAAACACATTATGAGGACCTGAGGCAAAACTCTCAATTCTGTACAGCAGAGTCAGACCTGATCTGATGCCAGAGGCCAAATCCCAAACGTATTGTTTTAAGGCATATTTAATATGAACTCAAATTTCACAGATATTACTGAGCCAAAATGTCCCTGAGTCTAATCTACTGCTTGGCTATGAATTTTATTTGGACCCTGCATTAACTCATTAAGGTCAGCAGGCTATGATCCAGATAATTACAACTTTGGTGTATAAGAACTATAATAATAAAATTATAGGCATAATTATTTTTTGAGAAGTCCTGCAGGGACCTTAAATTTGAAGGAACTTCCTACTGCTGTGAGGTTTATGACCATATTTTTCAGAGTGGATGACCGGAAAGAAGGGAATACACATAAATTTGTACCCTCCGTCTATTAAGTGAACTTTTCAGAGGTTCTTACAATTTACCTGCAATTAACTCAGGGCCTGAAAAAATAGGCTGCCTGTAAATCAATGGAAAACTAATGTTCTGTCTAAAAGCTCAAGTTCCACATATAGCATCAGGAAAGTACTGGCATTTATTTACTTGGAAATAAAACTTTAAGGATAACAAATATGGTACATGTTCTCATAAAGGAAGTATTCAGACATAGGTATATATAGGGTTTTTATTTTTAACTAATTAGTTTTTTGATAGAAAATATATGTAAATGATATAAATTCAAAACATTTAAAAGAAAATGGAGCGGCAAGTCTCTATTCCACCTTGTTCCCCCGTATTCTATTCCCCTTTCCAGAAGCAACCACTGTTACCTGTCTCCCAAATATGCACTAGGTATATGCTAACGCATGAGTGTATACTTATACATATTCTATTTTAAGACACATATACAAACAGTGTCTTATTATACAAACTGTTCTGCACCCTGCATTTTTCACTTAAAATCTATATTAGAGTTCATTCCATCTCAGTTTTTATAGAGTTGACTCATTCCTTTTATTGGCTACATGGTTTTCCATTGCATGTGCCATAATTTATTGGATCAATTCCCCAGTCATGGCTATTTGAATTGTTTCCAATCTTTTCCTACTATAAATAAGGCTGCAATTAATATATTTTTACACACATACTTTCAATATGTGGGTATATTTATAGGATTGATTTCTAAAAGTGAACTTGGCTGTGCAAAGAATGAATCTTTAATTTTGATAGTTATTACAAAATTACTCTCTATGGAGATTGTACCAATGTATTCTCCTGACAACAATGTAACATAGGGTCTGCTTATGTATGTATGATACATGATATAATGTATCATATTTTCAATATATCCTATCTAATAGGAACAAAGATGGGGGAATATTATAGTTTTAATTTGCATTTGTTTTACTGTGAGAGAAAAGGAACACATTTTTCATATATTTAAGAGCTATTTTTTATTTCCTTTTCTGTGACTGCCTAAAGAACAGCCCCTTTTCATTTTATTTTTCTTTTAAATCTATACCTTTTAAGATATAATATTAATAATTTGTTTTTGTGATGTGTGATCTTTTTAAAGAATGTATTATATTTTTTTGACTTTATGGTGTTTTTGTGCTACAATTTTTTTTAAATTTAAAAATTTTTATGTCATTATCTAACTCTTCTTTGGCTTCTGGGTTTTGTGTCATGGTTAGGAAAGCATCCAGGGAGTGAGCAGTGTGGATAGGATAAAGGAGGTAAAAGATATATATTATACACATGCACAAACCCCAATCATGTTTTTTTTTGCATTTTTAGTATTTTCATCATTTACTTTTATAAATTTAAATCTTTAATCTTTTTAGAATTTGTTTTCTATATGGAGTGAGGTAGAGATCCACTTTTTTTTCAGTCTACTCTGTTACTATAACATCAAATACTGATTAAGCTAACTTTTGCCCACCAATAGACAATGCTACCTTAATAGTATGTTAAAAATATAAATATATATATATATTTATTTGCATGAGCTCCAAAGTCAGAAACAAACTTAGCAAAGTAATCTTAGATGTATTTTCATTAAAGTTAAGAAATCAATATTATTATTTAACAATTTTCTGGAGGTACAAACCAATCCAATTAATGAGAAATAATTACATTGTACAATAATAACGATAAAGGATGTAAAATCACAATTATTTACATATTTTATGATTTTATGCCTAAAAATTCAATTGAAACAACTAAAAAATTCCTACAACCAGTAAAAGAATTAAGGTATCTGGATTCAAAATTAACATAAAAAACTCAAAAGATTTGCTTTATATGAAAAATATGAGTTTAAAAATACAATGAAAGAAACTAGAAGCTCTACCACTAAGATCAAGAAGAAGACAGGGATGCTCCCTCTCAACATTCCTTTCAACATCATACTGGAAGTCTGATGCAACAGGCAAAAAAAAAAAAAAAAAAGAAATATAAGGTAGAAATATAAGGTACACAGATTGGGAATAAAAAGATGAAAATCTGAAAAAAATGACAAAAAATGCTTGGAACTAATAAACAATTATAGCAAGTTTGCAGGAAACAACATTAATATGGAAAAGTCAATCACTTTCATATATACCAGCAATGAACAAATGGGATTTGAAATTAAAAACACAATACTATTAACATTAGCATGCTTCAAAATGAAATTCACAGATATAAATCTACCAAAATGTGTACAAGATGTATATGAGGAAAACTACAAAATTCTAATAAATCAAAGAGCTAAATAAATGGAGATATATTCCATGTTCATGAATAGAAAGACAATATTGTCAAGATGCCAGTTCTTTCCAACTTGATCTAAAGAGTCAATGGAATTCCAATCCAGATTCCAGGAAGTTATTTTGTGAATATTGATAAACTGATTGTAGAGTATATATGGAGACACAAAAGACCCAATGACCAACATAATGTTGAAGGTGAAGAACGAAGTTGAATGATGGACATTAACCTGACTTAAGACGTATTTAACGCTACAGTAATCAATACAGTGTGGTGTTGGCAAAAGAACAGACAAATAGACCAGTGGAACTGAGTAGAGAGCGCAGGAACACATCCACATAAATCCAGTCAACTGATCTTTGACAAAGAAACAAGACAATACGATGGATGAAAAGTAGGCCTTTCAACAACTGGACATCCATATGCAAAAAAACCCCAAAACAAAACAATCTAAATGCAGACCTTACACCCTTCACAAAAATTAACTCAAAATGGGTCACATATCTATATGTAAAGTGTAGAATTATAAGACTTCTATAAGATTACATAGAAGAAAATCTTGATGACCTTGGATTGGTGATGACTTTTTAGTTAATACCAAAACATAATCAATGAAAGAAAGAATTGATAAACTGGACTTCATTAAAATTACAGACTTCTGCTCTGTAAAAGACACTGTCAACTGAATGAGAAGACAAGCCTCATACTAGGAGAAAATATTTGTAAAAAACATATACAATAAAGGACTGTTATTCAAAATATACAACAAATCTTAAAGCTGAACAATAAGAAAATGAGCAACCTGAATAAAAAGTGAGCCAAAGACCTAAACAGATACTTCACCCAAAAGATAGACAGATGGCAAATAAGCATATGAAATGATGCTCCACATCATATGTCATTAGTGAAATGCAAATTAAAACAATAATAAGATACCATTACATGCCTTTTAGAATGACCTAAGTCCAGAACATTGACAACATTAAACGCTAGTGAGGATATGGAGCAACAGGACTCTCATTCATTGCTGGTGGGAGGGAAAAATAGTACAGCTACGTGGAAGATGACAGTTTGGTAGTTTCTTACAAACCTAAACATATTATTAAAATTTACCTCTCTCAACTCATAATAATCAAGTAGAACAAAATATGTACAGATATAGAAGATCTAAATAAGATAAGAAACAAAGTAAATTTAATTGAGAGTCCAGCAATTGGGTACTTTGGTATTTAACCCAAAGGAGTTGAAAACTTATGTCCACATAAAATCCTGCAAACAAATGTTTATAGCAGCTTTACTCATAGTTGCCAAAACTTGGAAGCAACCAAGATGTCCTTCAGCAGGTGAATGGATACATGAAATGGGGTACATCCAGACAGTGAAATATTACTTAGGATTAAAAAGAAATAAGCTATCAAGCCATGAAAAGACATGGAAAAACTTTAAATACATATTACTAAGAGAAAGAAGCCCCCTGAAAGAACATACTGTATGATTCCAACTACATGACATTCTGGAAAAGACAAAACTATGGAGACAGTAAAAAGATGTACGATATGATTATGATGTGTCATTGTAGGTTCATCAATTTTAACACATGTAACACTCTGGTGCAGGATGTTGATAGTGGGGGAGGCTGTGTGTGTGCAGAAGCAGCGGGTATAGGGGAACTCTGTACTTTTGATTCAGTTTTGCTGCGAACCTGAAACTGCTGTAAGAAATAGTTCATTTAAAAGGGAAAAAATGCAATGGAAGAAATGTTCCTAAACACAATGTGAGCATTTTTTAAAAAGCTTCAAATAAACCTAAAAAGAAACATAAATGGTTGGAAAGGCATATCCTATTATTGTATGGGAATCATAAAGATATTAAATTTTCTTAAGTTAATAAATTTAATACAGCTCCCCAAAAATGATCAAGAAATTTTTAGAACAAGACAAATTTATTTGAAACTTCATATGGAAAAATAAGCAAACAAAAATAGTCACAAAATTCTTAAAAATGAATTTTGGTTGCAAATTCCTCTTTGATGTATGAGCTGTTTAACAGAAAGTGTTTAAAATTTCCATATGTAAATTTTTTTCTAATTTGTTTATATTTAATTTTATGGCATTGTGATTTGATAATGTAGTTTGCACCATTTCTGTCTCTTGGAATTTATTGTGATGTCCTTTTTTTCCTAATAGAGGTTGTTTTAAAGTGACTTTCCTCAGAACACTGAAAAGAAGCTTATTCTTTGTTTTAAAGCTATAGAGTTCAGTATATCTCAATTAAATTTACCTTATTTCTTATCTTATTTAGATCTTCTATATCTGCACCTATTTTTGTTCTACTTACTATGAATTGAGAGACATAAGTTAAAGTCTATTTTTAATGTGTTTCTATGTATTCTTATAGTTCCTGTCATTTTTGTTCTATGAATTCTAATGCTGTTATTTGGTGTGCAGACAATGTTTATGATCAGATCTTTGGAGTGGATTGAAGCTTGTACTTCATTAAATTATCCTTGCTTGTGTCACTTTATTTCTTTCCATCTAAAGACACCTTCGTCTAATAGCATATAATGACTTCTACTTTCTTTTTGTTTGCATTTATCTGATAACTTTTTGTCCATCAATTTGGTTTCATCCTTTCCATTTCACAGCTTTAGCATTTTCCTTAATATGTATGTATTTGGATTTTGTATGTAGGTATATTTTAAATATATGTGACCATTGTGGACAATTGCTGCCTTTCAAAGAGAGAACAACACTGGGGTTCATAAAGTTATGTGGATGGGTGGAACAGAAATAGTGACTAAAAGCCTTCCATTCTCCAGATATATTCCATTTGAGAAACTTTCTCCAAGAAAACCTCCAACTGTGCCAACTGGAAAAGTAAACAAGCAAGAAGATAGAAGACAAGTATTTTAAAAGGACAAATATGATCAATTCAAATGTATTATATAGAATTATAAACTAGTTCAGATACAGAAATTACATTCATATGTGAGCAATATAACCCATACTATAATGACATCACACTGAGATTAGGGAAAGTGTTTCCGCAACTCTAACTAGAGCTAATATTCAAACACCAATTAAAAATAAGCCTTATATTACATTAATTATAAGAATAAACCCATTCTGAAAATTATAACCTATCCCATAAGGTTACTTATGTAATATCTAAAAATTTTATTAAATTTTGCCAAATGTTAAATATTAATATTTTTTCAGTAATATTATGGAAAAAAGTCCTAAATTACATTTGGAATCTTACTTACCCTGTTAAAAAATACACAAAGAAATCATAAATTTTCCATTTACATTAGACAGGGGACTTCATCTCTTTATCCTAAAAATGTATAACTGAATACTTTAAAAGGTCCAAATTTATGAAAATATACATCATTAGATGTGGAATCTGTGGTTTTGGCTTACAGCTTTCTCTTTACATGAAAACCAGCATTTAGCTATGTCCTTGGGCAGATAGAGGAGCCCTTGCTCCTTTCAAGATAAGATGAGGAAACTTTCCTGGTGGAGAAAAGATTTCAAAGAGACAGACATACTTTCAAGATGAGTATGGACATGCATTTAGACAAAATACAGTAAAAAAGAGAACTAAGTAACCATAGCTAGGAAGAAAAAGTAATGTCAGCAAATATCAAATCTGAAAGAATTAAAAAAATACATTTGGGAATAAGTAGTGCCGTGGGCAAGAGAACACTGGAAGAAGAACCATTGTTTGGATGACAAGCAAAACAATTAAAAGTAGAAGCCGATTAGATAAGAAATCCTGAAGAAGACAAGAAAAAAGAAATCCAAAAGAAAATGAAATGGAAGTGAGAGACCCTGGGGAAAAGAAAGGCTGAGAGAAAACAAGATGGAATTTGTAAGTAGAAAGAAACAGTAAAGTAATAGCAACAATATGAGCAACGTTAAATAACGTTTACAAGAGAAGGATGAGGAGAAAATTTATTAGAATGTACAAATAATAAATAAAAGAAATAATATATTCTGGTGATGTCTAACCGATAGAAAAAGAGAGGGCTAAATTCATAGCATTAGAATTACAATTTAGTAATAGAATTTGTTCTTAGGGGTGTTTTCTAAGATCAGAAAGTTAATACTGATAATATTCTGTATTGTTTCTAATACTTTCCTAATTCATTACTTATAATAAATGTTCCACTGCTGGATGAAATTTTTGCTTCTGGATATTATATATTGATCTCGCCTGTAGAAGATTACACATGTATTACATATTGGTCTTGAGTAGGCATTTATCACACCCAAAAGATTTTTGTACTGAGGTGGCTAGGTCCAGTAAACCATATGGCTTTGGTTACTTTTGTAGTGCAGATGAGGAGTTTCATTTAAAATTACCTTAATCCGTGAAGTCTCATAGTTCAGACTTCTTTGGGTATCTGAATTTTTTCACTCAAAGAGAAATATCTGCAATAGCTCAGAATGAAATATTTCATTTTCACTGTGGCATTTCACATGAACTGTAAACATGAAGGCAATCTTGTACATGCTTTGCACTTAAATTTGGCCTTTTATAAGGTAATTACTGTGCAACTTCTTCCTTTGGGAAGCACCTCTGTCTATGACTACTTGGGGTAGTCTGCATAATTGTGGAGCAGATCTGCTTAATTCTGGAGTATGGTTAGCAGGCTTTTGGTCTTTCATACAAAGCAACACCCTCCAAGCAAACTTCTATGAGATACAAAGGTGATATTTTGTTACTTATCATACTCCTCTGATTAATTTTTCTTTGTTCAGAACCTGAGAGAGAAAGATGTATGCTATTTAACATTTCCCCCTTAAAAGACCCCCAACATCCATAACTTTGTATTCTGATGCCATTGTGGACTTATGTGAAGAATAGGTATAATTGAGGTAACTTCTCAAGACTTTTTTGATTCAACAATGCCCTTAAATTCCGTGTTGTTTTTAAAGCCTAAAATAATTCTTCTTGCTCACGCCCCTACTCCTTCCCCCCATAACTTGGTAAGACATTTCTCTCATTTTCTCCTCCCAGTTTCCACTGCTATTGTTACGATCTATTAGAATAATTCTTATTACTTTATGCTTTATCTGACCCTAGAAGTGATTTACGGGAAAAACATTTATTGGTCAGTTAGTTAGTGAAATAAATATACAGTTTCATGTTTTCTCATGTTGAAGCTTTTATGTTTTTTTCTGCAGACAACAATATATACGTAATCCTTAATGTAATAGTATTTTAACACTGATATGGAACAGGCCATTAGAATCTACAAGACAGGCTTTCAGGCAGAGAAGACTTAGTTTGCCTCAACCCCTGAACTTCTGAAGGTGATGTAAGTTATTTTAAAATAATCAGACAAAGATAAGTAAATAATAAAATCAAGAGATAGCAAACATTGAAGGAAAAATGAGAGGTTATCTAATCCATCCCTTTCATTTAATAGAAAACAAACTGAATCAAAGAAAGATTGACATTTCTTTGTTTAGAACTTATGTGCTTCCTGCTTCCAAAATAAATGTGTGATTTGCTCCAGGTCACACAGCTCATTAATGGTAGGGCTGAAATCAAACTTTTATTTTCTAACTTCCAAACCAGTATCTGCCGGTTCTTAATAGTTATGACATATGATTTTAAAGTAAGTAAAACATGTGCAAATATAACATAAGTAGCCATATTAAACTAGTAGTCACTCAAAAAATCATATTCCTTGGAGAAATTGAAAACAAATCTAGTAAATAAAGCATTTTGGCAGAAATAGAGACTCTTCAAAAATCTAAAAAATGAAAGACACACACAAAAAAAGATGATTGTAATATTCCAGTTTAGAATTGTATTATGCAATTGCTTCTCGGCCTTTTGGCTAAGATAAAATGTAGAATTGTATTATGCAATTTGAAACCTGATGAACTATATACCTCCTTAGTCAATTTATATTCAACTTCTATAAATTTTTATGTTTTGCTAGACCTTATTTAATAAGGTTATTTCTAGTTATTATTATTTCTAAACCTTATTTCTAGTTATTAACTAAGCAAATCACTTTTTATAATTCATTTGCCTCATTCTAATCTTTGCTAAGTTTCTCTAACTCCAAAGTTTAATATAATTATACAACATTCAACACTTATATATCTTGACCACCTGATACTGTATCATGTGATGCAGAGAAAAATCATATATCTGCAATTCTGTCAATAAAATGGTTTGATATTCACACTGAAGAGAAACCAAAAAGACTCCTGCCAAAATGCCTGCCATCTCCTTATAAAGTTCTATTACTATTCTGGGGACATAAACCATCTGGGCACAGCTATTCATGAGGAAGTGTTTCAGTTCATTTTGTAGTGTTCTTGCCACCCACTTTACAAAAGAATGTTACTGCCAATAATAATAAAAATAACTAGGTAAAATGTTATTCTTACAGTTGTGATCTCACATAACTATTTTTTTAACACCCAAAAAAGAAATTGCTTTTTAGAATTTCCCAAACCTAGAAAATATTGTTTTATATTTTCTTTTCCTAGAAATGATTTGGTTTTGTATATTTATAATAAAAACCTTTATTTCATTTGATTGTCAATAAAACCAATTTTTAGTATTATAATTGGGATTAACTAAAACAACATATTTCATTCATATATTTAAAACTTTTATATTTTTTAAAAACTTTATTATCCATCCTTAATTTTTCACACTATGTGCAGATTACATTTAAAATAAGGTCATATATCTAGGCTATGTCTATACCTACATTTGTGAATTTCAAGAGTGTTTTTCAGGACACCCTAATAATAAACTAAGAAGTAAAAAATTCAGTCAATGTACTAGTGACTTTGTTGATACAATACCAAAAATCTACTTTGTTCAAATTGACATCACTTATTACTCTGTTGAATAGATTGTCTATATTTACTTCAGATGCTTAGAAATCAAAATAGGACCTAAATTCCTAATCCCATCCAGTTGGAGTTTACTTTAAATATAATCCCAGTTTAGCAAAATGTTTGTGGCAGTATTTGATGAAAACCGAGAAGTATATAAACTCATTTAAATCAATTCCCATAATCTGCTTGACCATACTCTTGTAGGCCAAAGGCTTACACTCTTGCCAAACAGATAACTTTCCTTTAGAAACATAGTTCTAATGATATTATCCTATCTTTAATCCTATTTTTCTTTGCCTTATGGTAAATTTTATTTGGCAAAATAGTTCGTTGGGTCTTGTCTTTTGGGCAATTACTATTTCCTGAATATCCCTTTTACTATACCATCAATTCTTTTCCTGAACTTCGGCAACTGCTCAACCACTGCTTCAACAGTATGAAGTACTGAAATGTGTATGTTCTAGACTTGGACTGAGAGCCTTAGCCATTAGAAATTTATTATGTGGTAGCATAGTTTGTTGAAATATAAACTTGTGTGTGCTCTGCTTATATTTTTTCCTTTTTCTATTATTGTGAGCAAATTATGAGATCTTATTAACCTCAGGAATATTAGTACAACAGTAAACAGAAGCTACTTGAAGTTAATGCTTTCTTCTCTCTCTTGGTAAAATCTTAAATACATCACAGAAGTGATGTTAGAAGTTCTGGAGCAGGGAAGAGACTTTTATGGGTAAACAGTGAAAGTCTCTAGATGGGGAAGGGGATGGCAGTGTCCTAGGGGGGGTGATAAAATCTCAGAGGAGACAGCTGGGAAACTAGATCCTAGGCAGAGAAGATCCCAGCATTGCCAAAGACTCCTATATACCAAGCGCAAACAGAGGCAGTAGACCTTACAGACTTGAAGGGGTGACACAGGCACCTCAGTGGTATTCAATCCTGGTGGATGCCCAACCATTTGCTCCCTGTATGGGAATTATACATCTCCACCAATTGCTATGTGACTTGCTGGCCCTCCTAGTAGGTGGCATTCCTGGAATGTATTTCCTTGCCTCATTGTTAGTTTGACCATGTGACTTGATTTGGCCAATGGAATGTGAGATGGCACACACAGTCTTCAGCCAAACAGGAGATTGCCATGCAACAACGTGGTTCCACACAGCCTCTTGTTCTTTTCCCTGTGCCCTAAGAATGGCACGTCTCAAATAGGGGTTGCTCCCTCAGCCTGGTTCCTAGAATAAGAAGACATGTGGAACAGAGCCACCAGAGCCAACTTGTAGCTAATGAGTTTGTAAATCAATGAGATTTCCAGGTTGTTTAACACAGCAAAGCTAAGTAATCTGTCAGCATAAATCACTAATCAATGACCAGACTGCTAAACAGATTAATCAAATAAAGAAACATAATATTTCTTAAACACAATTTTTGACTGAGATTCAGATCTGCTATAGTTTATTAGCCTTTGTCTACAGTTCTGCCATGAAAAACATCAGTATCATTAGGATGGTTTTTGTCCTTACAGAGAAGACAGCCATTAAAAAGCAGGGCCATGGCTAGTCCATATTATAAATCACATGGAGTTTAGGATACCTTCTTGACAATCATAACCAGAATAATTTAAGGGAATTCCTTTGAACAACTTTGATTAGTTTATATCAAGACTATAGTAATGACTATAATTGTGAGCAAATTTTAAGTTAAACTCTTTTAAGAAATAAGTTTTCTGCATTAGAGATACTCTTATTGTGCTGGGTGAGTGGTCACTAGACACAGAGATTTGGGAGGATACAGAGAGTAGAAGTCCAATCACTCATGACTGTGACTGCGGTGGCAGATTTTGAGATAGTAAGTGCAGGTGACAGGTGCTCAAAGCCTAACATGGGCCTCTAGGGCCTGTTTAGCTGGGAATAAGAGAGGCACTGCCTAAATCCAGGTTGTATATGGCAGGTTTTGAACAAAGTATTACTAGATTACTCGGAGAGGAGAAAGCCTGGTGGCCAGTCAGGCTCACCCTTCGCTTTCTCGCTGTTCATCTTTTCTCCTTCACTCTCCCTCCATTTCCTTCCTTTCCTCAGTTCCCGTCTCACCTCTGGTGCTTTCCTCCCTTCTCAGCCCTCCCCGCTCCAGCTCTGTCTCTCCTCTGTACAAATGTCAAGAGTCCATTCAATTTTATTTGAAATCACTATCTAAAAGTAACTTAATATAAATCCACAAAGATGGGGACAGAATGAATGCCATTGTTCTCGCTGCTTTCTCAGGCAATGCAGGTCACTTTTGCCTGTGGTGCTGGTAAAAGTGGGAGTTATGTAGCTATAAGTAGCAGCTGGGGGAAATAATGCAGGAGTCAGCATTTGGCTTTTTATTGCTGTGGGACAATAACGGGAAAAAAAAAAATCAGGCTTCCTCGGTACAATCTCCTTTGATGCCAACACTAGCGTTTTCACACAAAATGCTGGGGGAAAGTGGTTACACTTCCTGTTTACAGATATCTACTTTGGTATCCATTTCAGTGCAATAATTCAGTATTTTGAATCAGTATGTAAATCCTGTTGGGACTCATGGCACGATTAGGCTCTGTTCCCGAGAGACATCGTACACCCCTTTGGTAGGATCTTTACTGAATGTCTAGGCATTAATGTTCTAAAGAGCTCACAGTTATTTTAATTTTTTTTTTTGTGACTTTCACCTTTCACTCTTGTGAGTGTTGCCTGGACAACTCAGGGTGTGAAATGGTTCAAGAGAAGTCCTTGAGCTGCTATAGTGAGAAGCATGTTTAAATGGCATTACAGGAAAAATGTCTTGGAGTGTGGAATTCTGCTCTGAGGGGTTTCTCTTTAGCATAAATTCAATTTGAAGTGATCTTTCCTGCTCAGAGGCATTTGTATGAAACCACCTCATCGCAAAGCAAAACTGCCAAAGGCATGGTGGATGTATGGAAAGATACAGCATAGAACCCAGGGGCAGCTGGGTGGAAGCAGGATAGAACTACAGGGGAAAAAAAGAGAGACAGAGATGCAGGAGCAGGGAGAGGAGAGTGTTGCACACTAATTAACTACCCTGGGGAATGAATATGTTGTGTTTGACACATTCACTTTTCAGAATGACCTGAAGACAAAGGAAACCTTCCTGAGTTATGAAAAACAGACCAGAAGTATCAGAGCTGCAGGGTTCAATTGATAAAGATTCTGTACGTATAAAATCTAAAAAATTCTGGGCAAAGAAACAATATTATCTGCCATTGTTCCCATGGATTATTGTTCAAAAAATAATCATTTTGGTACAGAGAAAGCTGAATGAACTTACAGAAGATAGGTCTTGAAAGATGAGAGGCAGAGATAATTTCCTGATTCAAAAACTCACTATATCAAATTTTCTGTATATGTTATTTATCACTTATGATATAAAATTATACTTTATTACTTAAAGTTATACTTAAGTTAGCTTTCAGTCTATAATGTAAAGTTGGTCATTTTTACTACATTTCTTTTGTGGTATCCTGGTCTGGGTTAAAGGGACGCTCCAAGGATTGTTATAGTTTTATTTTGTTTGAGTGCCCACTGGCTGATGATTATTACAGATTTGTATAGAGTAGACACCACCAGATGCCCAGCACAGCCATCACAGCACATCTGATACTGAGCCAGGTCTGATTCCTGTCTGGGTGTGTGACACTTGGTGCTATAGTTTGGCTATGGTTTGTTTGTCCCCACCAAATTTCATGTAAAAATTTGATCCCAATGTTGGAGGTAGGGCCTCATGGGAGGTGTCTGGGTCATGAGGATGGATCCATCATGAATAGATTAATGCCTTTCCTGGTAGGTGGTGAGTGAGTTCTCCCTCTATTAGTTCCTATCAGAGCTGGTTGTTAAAAAGAGCTTGGCTCCTCCTCCCTCCCTTGCCTCCTTTTTTGCCATGTGATCTGTGCACAAACAGGTTCCCTTTCACCTTCCACCATGTATGTAAGTAGACTGAGGCCCTCATCAGAAGCAAATGCTGCTGCCTTGCTTCTTATACAGTCTGTAGAAATGGGAGCCAAATAAACCTCTTTTCTTTATAAATTACTCAGCCTTAGGTATGGTATTCCTTTATAGCAACACTGAACGGACTAAGATACATGATCTATGCAATCAGTTTTCTTCATTCTGTCAATAGTTATTGAATATATACAATGTATAAGGCACTAGGCAGAGCTGTGAAGACTATGAAGTTGGCAAGTGGAAAAGAATAATATTGGGAAACCTGGAAAGTAACTAAATTTCTTTTACAAGTTGCTTTATAAAACAGACTTTAGGCTTAAGGCCACTGGACCTTTACTTGGAGATTTAGTTATTTCTGATTGTAAACAGATTCATTTTGTAGTCACAGAGTGGAGGAAAATGGAGGTTGAATATTGAAGTACTGACTTTGAAACTGAAGAGTTCTCCACCCTACAAATCAGTGTGTGTGTGTGTGTAAAGGTGGTGAGCTGCAACACCATCCTGAATTATTTTCACTAAACCATTTTTTAAAATAATTGAGTAATCATGATGTCACCTGTACTCACAATCTCACACAAAAGTAACAGGCCAGAATGATTTTTCTCTAATCTAGCTGCACATCTTAATGTTTATTTCATTTAAAGATACTTTTGGTACATCAAACTGGATGTTGATAAACATGTGAGAAAACAGAACATGAAGTTCGATGAGTGTCTTGTGTTCTCTCCACCTAACCATTTTTGTGGTGTCAATGCCTATTTTCAGTTGTCAGTGATGAAGAACTGGAAAAAGATATAGTTGAAACAAAAATTTCTAAAGAAAAAAATGCACGCTTTTTGGATCCATTTCTACTCTTCCATCTCAATATGTTTTCTAACATTTCTTCAATGCTGAGAAAATTTTCCTTGTTGTTATCCTCGATAGCAGGTGGCAGCTGAAGTTGTTTAATTGTATGCTTTGTTAAAATCTTATAAATAATTTAAATACTATCATTACATTCAGCTAAAGTGTACACTCAAATTATATTTCTTTCTGCTTAAATTCCAAAATATATGTCATCTGCTACCTCACCCTCAAACCAAGTCAAGTCCCAAAGCCACTGGGCTAGACACGGTGTTATTGTTTTAGTATATCATGGAGTTGGCCTAGAAGAGTGTTTGATTTGTTGTGACAACTGCTGTTCTTTTCTGGGTAGAATTTTGGGTGGAGAAAATGGTGTCCAAAGGGGCAGAACTAGCAGACTGGAGGTAGGGAGGGCCAAGGCCAGCTTTATGCCATGGGGGATACTAGTAACCACCATGACGATTTAAGAAATCTGAATAGGGTTGCCGGAAAAAAATACATGGGACCCAGTTAAATTTGAATTTCAGATAAACAACTGATTTTTTTAGTATAAGCATATCCCATACAATATTTGGGGCACACTTATACTAAACATTATTCATTGTTTATCTGAAATTCAAATTTAACTGGACATCTTGTATTTTGATTTGCCAAATATGACAGCTATAAATAGGAAGAAAGGCTCCTTTGCTAAAAAATTCTTCTCTTCACATCGCCTGAAATTCAATTAAATAACATTTCAGTTCAGTAACAAGCACTTCCTTTTAAAAGACAAGTATCTCTGTGAAGTATATGAGTTGTTCATGCATCAATGTGAATTAATTTAAAGACGCTGCATACTTCTCAATGTCTAACTTCTTTCTCAGTATCAAAGAGGGTTAATCAGTCAGACCGAGAGTCTAAGAGTTCTTTTTATGGTCGGAAGAGGTAAAGGGTGGGGTTGGCTGGGAGCTGTTAATTTCAGTGCAAGGATACTTGTGGATAAACGAAATTTTAGTGGAGATTTTCTGACAGGATTAGTAAAGAGTCAGGGAGAGAATATATAAAAAGGTGGAAAGGGGGTAGAATGTGTAAGGTCATAGTGCCAGAAAAAACTCCCTCATTCTAGAATTTTTCTTGAAAAATTAAATCCTCATGAGGGGGATCAGTGGTGGGCTTCATTTTTTTCAAATGTGGATAATGGTAAATGTTAAAATCAGTGGCAAGCAGATATTCACATTTCCTTTATTATTAAGAGTATTGATGTGAGGTTATCCTAAAAAATTTGGGTACATCTTTCCACATCTTTTCTTTCCAAAACTTTTCTCCTTTGTTGATTTTATCACTTCACTCTTGATTCAGTAGGTCCTATACATGCAAACCCAACAAAGAAAGAACACGAAAGTAATTCAGACCACTAAGGATGAAACCGCTACACCTGGACAGCCATAACAACAAAAAGAAAAGTGCTCTTAAACATTTGTGCAAGCCATAAACTTATAAACTTTTGAGACACAAAGTAATTATATTTTTCCTTCAATCTTAGAAGTGATGCAATATATTCCTAGGAAGGTGAAAGGATAAGCAGGAATTTGCCAACATTTAGCTCTCCTTAAACAGAAACCGGGCCATAGAGCCTTCCCTAGTCACCACGTCCACAGCCTGTACTAACTTTACCACTCACTGGACATGAGACAGGTATTTTCTTATAAAATGTAACTAATATCTTATACATTTACCATAGTTACAAACTTCCTTTTATCTCCCATAAGCACCCAGAAGAGTGAAATGCATTTAGCAGGCCCTCAAAAAATTTTAGTTAATGAGTCATTGTTAACTAAAACTCATATTTAAAGCAAACTCCTAAAATATATTCTAAATTCCAAAATATAATATTTTATATTATCTACTGGTTTATTCATATTCTTATTTGTTACTCCTAACCAAATAATCCAAAGTTTAAAATTATATTTTCCTAAGGTTGTGTTTTAAAATAACACAACTTACAAAAATGATTTCAAACCACAATTACATTCTATTTCAATTACTAGCATTTTATTGCACCACAAGCTGTATGAAACAGATGTTAGGATATAACGAAATAACCTGCATTATATTTTTATTTTTTATCCCCACTGGAATATTGATTTTTACAGGAAAGAGAACTACACAGCTGACTGATGGGGAAAGTTATACAATGCACAGCTTTGCAGCAATGTCCTAATGCAGTATGAAGATTCTGCAGGGAGGCTAGAAATAAAATCATTTCTTTCCGGAATAGCACTGCTTGCTGTCAGATGAGATGAAAAAGAGGTTTCCTTTTTTCTTTTTTTTTTTACTTTCTTTTTTTGAAAACTCACATAACTAATCTAACATTAATTCTGTTGAGTGCCAGATAAAAGGAAAGGTATTTACCTCAGGAATCACATAGGAATTTTTAGAAACTAGAGATATAGCAATTTGAAATCCTTTTATCTATCTAATAACCAGAAGGTCCTTACAAGAGAAACTTAGATGTTACTGAATTGAATAAAGAAAACACTGATAAATTTATTATATGCCTTATTCAGTCTGAGCTTCATTTTGACTTTAGAAACAAGGCTATAAAAACATCAGGGGTTAAATAGCACTGGTAGAGGATATGAACTGAACTGCAGAGAAGGGGCTGAATGCCTGCTACATTTGCAGGCATTACTCAGCACTTTTCATAAACTGATACTTCTTTCTGGCTGCATAAGCGAGTCAAGACCCTTTTCACTGCTCAATAGTTTTTTTTTCCTGCCAAAGAAGGCAGATAAGGCAACTTTAGCCTTGGAGAAAAAGGCAAATACTATAGTGCAAATATCCACCAATAAGGAAATCAACTAAATCTCTTGTGCCCTGTTTCTCTTCCAGCTCTCCTAGCCTTATAAACATAATCATTTTATGTAACATATTGGAGAAGCAAAATGAGTTCCACACTGTGCTTAGTAAATTTTTTTAAATGAATGAATAACTGAATGAATTTATAATCAATGACTTACCCTGGGTCATCTGTTCAGTGCATAGGTCACAAGAAGGGCAATGACACTGTTCTCCCGCATGTCATTTAACATACATGTTATCACCAAACTAAGGAACTCAAATATATAGCCATAATATTAACACAAATTTAAGAGTTTCATTCAGATAACAAATTTCCCTTTCAATAAAATCTAAGAAATTATCATTAAATTTTAATTAAATGAAGTCATCTTTATGGAGAACTAAAATGATATGGCATATTGCTTTTTGTTTATCTTTTTGAGACTAAACTTTGAGGATATAAATCATTGCATTCATAAAAATCATCTGGAGAGCTTTTTGAAAACACCTAGTTAAGGTTCTACCCCAAGATTTTGTTTCAGAGATCTGAGGTGGGCCCAGAATCTGTATCTGAAGTACCTGTCCAGGTTATTAGAATGTAGGGCCCATACTTGATCAATGTCAAGTTTTGAGAAACACTGGTGTAGAAGAATGGACTAGGAAAACATCCTTTACAAATATAAAAAGCAAGTTTTGGTACCTTTAAGGGACTGAGTCAATTCATGCAAGTATTGGCTTGTTGATTAAAGATGGATCCATGATTCAATTAATTTAAATGGTAGGATCATTTCTGACATGGAGATTTATTTTCTCAACCATGAAAATTTTGTAGTGAGATCACTGTACTTAGAATAAGAATATTCTAGGTTCAAAATTTGGTTTTAGTCCTTAATAAAATTGTGATGTTAAAATACTTTCTTGATCTCCCTCAATGCTTTCCATCATTTATAAAATGTGAATAATTCCTATAATAACACACATTAGGTGCCTACCCAGTCCTCACACATTTTTTGAAGTTGCCCCCATGTGTAACCTGTACTGAAAGATGAATGTAGACAATTAAGTTTATACTACGTGGCTCTCCCATTCCTTTCCCGTGGCCATGGCCTGGTAGGTTATATGAGGACACTGTCACAGGTGGACCAATCCAAAGCCTAACTGAGACACAGGATTCTCTTTCTGGGTAATGTTTAAATGAGGTAAGACTGAGTGAGTCAGAATGTTGTGGGAATGTGAACTGAATGATCTAGAGTTGAGGTTGGGGAAGCTATGTCTGGCTGTAAGCAAGCAGAGGAAACCAGCCAAATGAGAAAAAGCAGAAATAAGAACATGGGCTCTTTTGATGTGGTTTCTGACTTCTCACTTCCAGTTCAATCTCTTTATGGCTTAGTTGTGTTTTGACCTATGAGATTTCCAATTGTATTCTTACAGTAAATAACCCATTTTACTTAAACTAGCTTGAATGTGCTTTTATTTCTTAAAAACAAGTGTTCTCTGCCAAAAACACAACATAAAGACACTTTGCACATAACAGGTTCTTAAAATTTTGTTTTAACTGCCTACCTGATAGAGCAGAAAATGGAGGTTCAGCAAAGTTAATTTTCACAGATAATGGAGTGATAGCCCTGGTCAGTTTGGAAGAAGTTGGAGATTTCAATCTGTATCTAATCTTACATAGTTCAATACTCCTGTTTTAAACCCAGAAATTCAGGCAGCAACTGGTATTTCATCAGAAACATTTATGAGCCTGACATATTTTCACACTGAGAAACTGAGCCATCCTACTTTTTCATACAGGTCAAATCTTCCTTCTAGAGAGGCCTTTAACATAATTTCAAGCACTTGGACAAATACCTAGTTGGGATGTCAGAGATTTATAAAAATTTGACCAGAAAAAAAAGAAACCATTATTATTACACTTTAAACATTAAAACAAAAAAAGAGGAATGACCCCTTGGAGAATAACGGATTTTGAGGAGAACTGTATACTGATAGATCTGTCGGGATGGGCTACCTGCAAACAGAATGTCTGAGCCATTTAATGAGCTGAGTGGTTGAAAATGTCCCTTCAAATGATGAATTTAGACCCCAGAGAACATCTACCAGGCAGAACAAGTTTTAGTGTAGTTGACAGTAAGTTGAGCCCAGAATATTAAATTAAGTCAAATTTATTTTCTACATAAAGTCACAGTTTTATATGCTATTATATAATCTTTTGGCAGAAATAGGAAATAACATTCTGAATGTTGCACTTCAAAATTCAAAGAATCATAGTATAAAAATATCTAGTATTTTAAATGTTTCAAAGAAGGGCCAAATGCAGAAAATAAGTTGGGTATGATAAAAATACCAGAAAGTTCTATTTAGTTGGCATAGCACTAGCAATTTCACCTTCTAATAATTCAGTTACTAAGCATCTAGTAGAACAGAATTCAATAAAAAATGATCATTAAATACCAATCAACCAAACAATCAATCACCAAAGAAACTCTTAAACCACAACTATGCTTAGTTACGTGGTTGAGGGTATAGGGTTATCAAAGACTGGCAGTGTGCTCCTTTAATTATTAACTTTCCTGTGTAGACAATAGAGTCTACCTACATAACCCGCTGTGTCCCTTCCCCTTCGGGTGTTAAGAAGCACAAAGCCACACTCAGGACCAAACAAAAATCACTATTACATTTCAGCATTTGGCAACATCTACTTCACTACTCCTTTTAGTGTGTTTGGTCTTTAATATTCTGTTTTGTATTGTATTTGATTTTGTAAGTCAGATCAAATAATTTTTGGAAATATCAAAAGAAACAAACAAATGAAGCTCTCCCTTGCTACAGTTTAAGTCCATTTCAAGTGATTTATCTTTCCACAGAGATAAAAATCAAATTACGTATCTTCCTTGTGACAAACCTGCATACACTGCATACACTTGAAGGCAGTTATTATACCATGCCTCCTTTAGTTTTCTTTTTTCCAAGCTGAAATTTTTAAATTTTTTAACTCCGTGTCATAGATACTATATAATTATTTGTATCATTTTTTTTTGCTTTCTTCCAATTTTTGTCCAATTTCAGTAATCTACTTAGGGCAGAAACTCTACTCTAATAGAATAATAGTAATAAGAATAGCAAAAAGATGATGCCTGGCCTTTTCTTACATTTCCCTTAGTACAAATTACTGTGTCAAGTTTTTTTAGTAATAAAATACCTTTATTTATTTAGCATGTGTCTTTGTGTAAACCAGTTTGACATTTACAAAAAGAAGGATTGAAATGATAAAATTGATCTTTACATATAAAAATATCCCATGATCCTTCTATTCTTCCTGCTATTAATCAAACAAAAAATATTTTTTGATTTCCTATTAAACAAAAGGGCCCTGTTGATTCCACCAAACTTGTGACTAATCAGTTTTTGTACTATCTTGTTATTTGTATAGTTTGTTTTTGATTCAAACTAAACTACACATTGACCAAACTGTATACTAGAGTCTTTCTTGCCTTGATGGACCAGTTTCTAAAGGTGTCAAGGTTATTCTGTTTCCTAGTCCTACATTCCTCAGAGCCATTAATATTTTCTACATATCATTTAAACATTTATTTTCAATTTAAACATCCAAATCCGTGGATTTGGATCCAAATCAATTATTAAATGGTAACAGTCTTTGGATTGATTTTAATAAGTTGTAATTAATAAATTTCTCCAGGATATCATGGAATCCTTGTTAACCATCTTGAACCACTGGAATACTCCCTTGACAACAATATGATATAGACTAATAATTGCAGAAAATTAGGCTCTGATTTATTCTAAAGATTCCAAGAATCTATAATGCCTACTTCAGCTTTGGGTTCATGCTGAATACATGCCTTACAAACATTCACATCATAATCACTTTTTAAACTGTAAATAATGTTAGTATTTAATAAAATGCGATTTTTTTCAAGAGTTACTGACTTCATGGAAGCCTTTTTGACAGTGTGTGTTGTTACTATCAACTATCCCTGAAAGGTCAACTTTTTTCATGTTGGCAGTGCTTTGTAATTCTGATAGAAGAGTTGGGAATTAATGAGGAAAGATCATATCTTTTTACAAGAATATATACATGTACAGATATGCAAAAACCTAGAAAAGCATAGAAAAGTGATATCTATTATTTTTGTCTTGATCTTGACTTTTTGTAATACTTTATCTCAGAAGGAAATTAAATTGGTCTGACAGAATTTCTATTGACAAGACCATAGTGGCTTTTATTCTGTGTTATTCTAGGTGACAATTTCAATATGTGTGTGCTTTTTGTTGTTTTTGTAGAAATTTTAAGATATTGAGTTAAGATGAAAGTCTTAAGTTCTTTAACCACTTTTCTCAAATATAGACCTCCAAATTTGCCCTTTCATGAAGTTTACCACTAGAATTAACAAAACACTCTGCATATTCACCATTACTGATGGAAATCTAAAAATATTATAATTTTTCCTGTTTTCTTATTTAATGGTTTACAAATGTATAGTAATTACACTTTGCTTCTATTTTTAAATCCTTCTCTCCCTTTCTTACCCAGAAGGGGGTACCTACTTCTAGAAATTTCTATCCCTACCTCACCCTTTAATCTCTATTAGTTTGCTTTTTCTAAATGCCAAGGTTTGAAAGTCAGATAAAAGGTATCTCCAGAGAGCTGATTTAAATAGAAGTCTATTAAAAATTTTTTCTATTGTGAGGTTATCTAGACTTCAATTTGAAACAAGGGAATGTTTCAAAAGCATTTGTATTCAATTCTTTATTTGAGGTTGTGTTCTAGAGGCCTGTAGAATTAGAAAACATATCTATCTAGATAAATGCAGTTCATTATAGAAATATTTGTGTGTAATCTGCATTGCTTTGATTAAGTAGTAGTATTCTCTTGCATTTGTAACAATTCACAACAAGAAATATATATGTATCTATATATGTGTATATGTGAGTGTGTGTGTGTGCGCGCGCGCTGGGTTAGCATTAATATTAAAGTAGAAAATTATTTACTTTGAGTTAGCAATGTGAATGTGGGATTTGTAAGGTTTTTATTCATTAAAGTCACATGAAAGACAAACCTTATTTTAATTTCCTCACTTATAATTACAAGAGCCAGTAAGTACATTTATGTATTTGAATATTAAAACTATTTGCCAACCAAACATCTTTTCCATTTCTACTTTTCAGGATATTGACATTTCAAAAGCTTTATATTGGCATATTCCATAACATAATAGCAAAAAAGTAATAATATATTAATGTACAAAATGAGAATGACTACATGCCTAAAAAGTAATTTTGCTGGCTAATCCTTAATTTGTCACTTCTATTCTTAGTTAAGAAAATATTGCCTGAGATTTGAAACAACGGAACACATAAGAAATATTTGAGCTTTTAAAAGTGCTACAAATGGTAAAATAATCTAACTGCATTTACCTAAATCGATATATCTTAGAAAATAAATAACCTCACTTTAAGACTAAAGGGTTGCATTGTACTTGGGCATATATTTGGTAATTTAAAGATGAAGTTTGAACACTGAATATGATAGTTATCTTTATCATTTAAAATGAAAGACATATATATTAACATTCAGAAGCCATTAAATTAAAGAGACAGATTTTGTTTGCTAAGTACATGCAGAATTATTTAGATAATGTAGTAATTATAAATATATCTCATTGTTATTTAGATGTAACACAGATATAGAGAAAATATCATTCAATGGATAAAGTTTCAGTAATATTTGATGAAGTTTATTTTATGGATAATGCAAGATTTTTGAACCTTAAGGCATGGTTCAATTCTGTTTAAGAATAAGTAATTACTGATCTGCCTACCAGGTTTCAAGCCTGATTTGGGGTTTGGGATATATAATTGAAAGACACAGTTTCTGTTTTGGAGGAGCAGGCAGTCTATTAGGAGAGACACATTTGAATACCAATAGATTATAATATTACATAAGTGTAACAGTAAGTTATCTGTGAGACACAGAGGAAGCACATAAGAAGATATGATCAATTCTTTCAGGATAGTAGTAGGAGTAGAAATGTTGCTAAAAGAAGCTTTTTAAGTAGGTGAGAGCTGAAATGGGTTTTATAAAATTAAAGGAAATTCATCAGGAAGGTAAAGGAAAAGGACTGAGGACATGTGAAGCATGTAAAATTAATATGGTCTTTTTGGTCACTTAGAAAAAAATACCAAAACAAAATACTAATAGTGTTTGAAAGTGTCTACTCAGCACCAAGCATTGCATTACATATCTGGCAAATATAACTT
Organism: Daubentonia madagascariensis; assembly: GCA_023783475.1. Classification (NCBI taxonomy): domain Eukaryota; kingdom Metazoa; phylum Chordata; class Mammalia; order Primates; family Daubentoniidae; genus Daubentonia; species Daubentonia madagascariensis. The sequence goes on along the minus strand of JAKFHU010002088.1, from coordinate 40,840,638 downwards.
TAGACTTTACCAAAGAATTTGCAAATATATATTATCACTATTTTACAGACGAAAAAACAAAAGTCAGAAAAAAATATACCTAATTAAAGTGATGCCATGTACGGCTAGAGGTGGGATATGAATACTGATTTATTCTGACCCCAGCCCTAGATTCTTTCCATTATATCATATTTCCTGGAAATACATCTCTGCTTGTGGCATGGTGCCTGGCACTATGCTTATAAATATCTGTTGATTTAAAATAAAACTCAATTTTGTTAGCCAGTTAATTTTATTGGTGGTATTTACTGATAGCAGAGAAAAGAATAGAAAAGAAATATAAACAGATGTGCCAAAACTTTCTAGAAAAATGATGGAACTGGACCTCAGTCAAAATGAATGTTTTCATCCTTAAAATTCAACTGCTAATTTTTGTAGAAAACAAAAAAAAAAGTAATCCTGATTTTCTAGAAGAAGAAGTTGGGGAAGAGAGAGTAAGAAAGAGATAGTGATGAACATTGTCTAATGTGACAGCATAATCTAGTGAGGTAGGAACAGATAATTTCCAACATGGTTGTCCTTAACCACTTCAGTTAATATAGAGCGCTAGAATATAAGAACGATTGTGGTGGTCTAAAAGTAAACAGGCAATGAAAAATGGAGACACTGAGTGAGTCTCTTTTTAAGAAGCTTGCCTGTGAATAGAAGGGCGAGACGTTATTGGAGCTAGAGGGAGGAGGAAGCATTTAATAAGAAAGGAAAGGCATTTTGTTGGATGCTGGAGAAAAAGATATCAAGATCCCTGAGATGCAGGTGGGTGTGAAGACAAAGGAATTGGGAGATTTATACAGAAGAAATGGTTCAAAGCTCAGATCCTTATTTCGGGAAGAGGGATACATCATTTCACCTCTCTCAGTCTCTTTGTTCATCTACAAATTGTGGATTTAAACTTGCTAGGACATGAGCGTTTCATAAAATGAAGGGCTGGATCAGATCATCTCTAAGATTCTGTTTAGCATCCACATCTGTTCAAGATTTTATATTCTCTCCCCCTCCCTTACAATAATCCCTCTTAAAAGCAAATTAAGGTGCATTTTATATATGGGATATTCAACTGATATTTCTTGGCCAATGACCCTTATGAAAGTTTCTTCATCTTTGAAATAAATTGGCCATTTTTTCTTGCCAGGGTGGTGTTGTAAGAAAGCACAGGGATGCTTGTGAAAAAGGAAACAATTAGCTTCACGGTCCTGAGAAAGTACCTCTTCAGGGAATAAAAACAACAGAAAATACTTCAGCTTCTAAAAGGAAATGAAGTAACTCCTCAGCTCATTTCTGATGTGTTTCAAATAACTTCAGTTAAGTCCTAAGGGGAATAGCTTATATCTTATGTCTTACTCGTCAGGATTTTTGTTATAGAGGAACAAATGTGAAGTTTTCTTAATTTAACGTGTTATACATATTAGCTTGGTGTACCTTGTCCCCTACCCAGTGGGCATTTAGAAAATAGCAAATATTTTCACTTTTAAAAGGTTTCAGAGTCGATAAAATTGTAGCCTAGCTCTTATTGTTGGTTGTTTTAAAAAATCTTTGAGCTAAAATTGCCATTTATAAGATTTTAAAAAATCATAAAGTTAAAAAAAAGTTTCATTCAAGATTTCCCCCTTTTGTGAAAGGATAGTAAAGTTAAAAATGAGAGAAAATTTAATTATTAACAGGGTTACCACCAGGCCTGAATGTAAATCAAGTCTCTAGCAATAGACGTGAAAAAGTCACAATTAACCAAGAATTTTGTGAACTACAGACCTAATACATATTAAAACTTCTAGATACATAGTAGTTATGCTTCACTGAAACCCTTTACATTAAAATAATTATCACACATATGGCCATACGGAAAATCATTTAAATCTACCTTATTTGGTTTACCTTAGCCAAAAACAAAGAATCCCTAGGAAATCTATTATATGAATAATTCAATAGTAAACCAAGCATTTGAATTAGAAATAGGATCAACCACATGTTAAAACACAATGAATGCCTAACTGTTATTTCTCAATGGAAATGCTAGACCATATTTAATATTCACTAGTGAAAAAGCATCTTCCATGAAGTTAAATGAAAAGATGATGCAAGTCAAACCCGTCCAATCCTTTTTCAGGGATACCAACAAGAAATTAAGCTTTGACCATTATAGGTTGAAGAATTTGAAAATCAATAATATTAACGGAGCAAAAGAACTTGCAGCAACAGGTACCAGTCTGGGACACAATTATGAGACAAAAAACCATATGCTAATTTAAACAGGGAAAGTTTCATATGAAGAATTATTAAGTAATGATAGGAGAGTAACTATAGAGATGTAAGAGAATCTAAAGGGTATTTTGGAGCTGAGGTAGAGTTCCCAAAGGAGGATGACCTGGGAAGGGTTTCCTTTCTGAAGGATGGGGTCCAGACTTCATTGGAAAAAGTGTGGCTGGAGCCCTCTTTCTCTATAGCAGAATAGTTTGCTGGGGTGCCCTGGCCAGAGCTGGTCCATAGTTTTCAGGCAAGCAGGAGCAACCCTTCAGGGTACAGGCGAGCTAAAGTTGGTGGATGGACCTTGAGAAGTAGTGGAGCACTGCTGTGGGTCCAGCAGCATGTGAGGTCTGCGTTGGGAGGATTGTGGCAAGGTGGTCAATGAGCCCCTGCGTGGGCTGTGATGTCACCAAAGGACTGGCCCATCTGGGCATGTGGGTGGGGAAAAACATCACCAGCTGTCACAACACACACATTGCTAATGGACCACGCTTAATAAAATCACAATGTAGCATTTAGAACCAGGAAGAGAAGCCCCTTCCTCCTGCAGTGTCCCTTCAGGGCCTTTACTGACAAAGTTTACCATCATGCTCACAGAAAAGGACAAATGCATTCAGAGCCCAATCTGCTATCACTGGTTAGGTACCAAAGGATGAACTTGGAGCTGAGAGGCAATAAATGGGTAAATGGCATGTCTTGTACAATAAATGTTATTATTCATAATTATTTTTCATCACAAATCATACTTCTTAATAGCTATATACATTTTATTTATATTCATCAAGCACTTATTGCTTGCTCTTTGTTGATCCCCTTAACTATTTTTATAGGCCAATGTGGAGCCAAATTTGCTGTAATATAGACTATTGATTCCTTCCTTCCACTGGCACTTTTCCAAAACAAATGGCAAGCAATCTTTAAATGCCCATAAGCATTTATCTGCAACTCTCATCTAACTTGATGACTTCTACGTCCTGTTATATTTACTTGTAAATATGTCTCATTTTTTTCTTTAGTCCATAACACCTTGAGAGCAGCATTCTTCACTATACCATGCAAAGTGCTTTACCCATAACAGACACACAATAAATAGTTGCTAAATTAATTAATAAACTATTTGGAATAACAATACCATCTCTCAAGATGAGATGAGAGCTACAAAGCACAATAGTTCAAAATTCAACAGCTATGACAAAAATAAAAAACTAACATTCAGATCATATTATAATACTGGACACTATATGGTGAAATTGATATGATTTATTGGAAGTCTCAATTTTATAGTGACCATATAGTTTTCTTAATAGTTAGACATCTGATATACATAAAGCAACAATGGCTCCTATTTTGATTCATTCTTAAATAAATAAGAAGAGAACACAATTTTGATAACAATATTTATCAATTCAGCTTTTGATTAACAGCAAATGGGATCTTGGTTAATTGATTTATTATAAATGTGCCAAGACAATTCAATTGGGAAAGAATAATTGCTTCTACAACTAGTGCTGGAAATGCTAGATATCCACATGCAAAAGGAACAATTTGGGACCTGTACATAATAACATACAAAAATTAATTCAAAATTGATCATAGACCTACATGTAAGAGCTAAAACTATACAAGTCTTTAAAAAATATTAGTAATTCTACATGACCCTAGATGAAGTAATGACTTATTAGGTAAAACACCAACAGCACAAGTGATTGAAGAAAAAAACTGATTTTTACTTCATAAAAAATCATTTGCACTTCAAAAGACAACATCAAGAAAATGAAGACAATCCACAGAATGGGAGAAAATATTTGCAAATCCTACATCTAATAAGCTATTGTATGCAGATAAATATTTATAAGAACTCTTAGGAGTTAATAATAAAAAGACAAATAATCTAAATTTAAAGATAGGCAGAGGATTTGAATAGACAGTTTGTCCAAAAAAGATATATGAATAACCAGTGAGCACATCAGAAGATGCTGAGCATCATTAGCCATGAGGAAAATGTAAATCAAAACTCCAATGAGATAACACATCACACTCACCAGAATAGCTACGATAGAACAGGTAATAACAAGTATTGGCCAGGATGTAGAGAAACTGGAACCCTCATGTATTGGTAGTAGGAACCTAAAAAGGGTACAGCCATTTTAGAGGACACCTTAGCAGTTTCTCGTGTTAAACATAGACTTATTATATGACCCAGTAATTTCACTCCTAGGTATCTAACCAAGGTAAATGAAAGCACATATCTACATGAAGACTTGTATGGGAATATCCATAGAAGCTTTATTCATAATAGCTAAACAGTGGAAACCACCCAAATGTCCCTTAACTGGTGAATAGATAAACAAAGTGTGGCATATTCGCACAACATAATACTATTTGTCAATTAAGAGGAATGAAATACTGATACAGGCTACGACATGGATGAACCTCAAAAATATTATGTTAAGTGAAAGAAGCAAATCACAAAATATGACATATTGCATGATTCCATTCATATGCAATGTCCAGAAAAAGTAAATGTATAGAGACAGAAAGTAAAGTAGTGGTTGCCTAGGGCTGGGAGTGGGAATCCAGAATGACTACAAATGGGCATTAGGGTTCTTTTCAGCTCCATGAAAATGTGCTAAAATGAGGTTGTAATGATGGTTACACAACTCTGTAAATATACTAAAAAGCATTGAACTATTACAATGATAATCATGTAAGCAATCATAATTATTTGCTTCCTTTTTTTGTTTATGAATCAGAATGTCTTGATCATTTTTTATCCTTTATTACTCTAAAGGATTCAAGAAGTTGAGAATTTTATAGAAATAATAACAGAAATTACAACATTTGATTAATAAATGTATCTTTGAGTAATTTTCTTTTTGCCTAAAGTCAAGAATAATTGTTCTTCTTGGAATGGTTATTATTATAATTACCCTCGTTGTTATAATATATTGGGCAGTATCACAGAGAAACATCTTTGTTCCATAATTTAACTTGTAAGTTTGAATCCTATTCTGACCAGCTAGGAGCACTACTGAATTTGCATTAAGAGATTAGTACCTATAAGTAAGAATGTTGATTTCCTTAAGATCAGTAATATTGAGGCTTAGAGATGCTATGCAATATGTTCAGGGTCTCAAAGAAGTGATGAATAGCATCTTTTAAAATTTTTTTATTACCCAGAGTAATATCCCAATATAATAAGAAATATATGCAGGTATACATTGATTTATTATGCTTCACAGATATTTTGTTTTTTACAAATCGAAGGTTTGTGGCAACCCAGTGTTGAACAAGTCTATTTGTGCCATTTTTCCAACAGCATGTGGTCACTTTGTTTCTGTGTCACATTTTTGTAATTGTCACAATATTCCAAACTTTTTCATTATTATTATGTCTTTTATGGTGATCTGTGATCAGTGATCTTTAACGTTACTATTGCCATTGTTTTGGGTGGCATGAACCACTCATAGAAGACGGTGAACTTAATTGATAAATGTTGTGTGTGATCCAGCTGCTCCACTGACCGGGTGTTCCTCACCTCACTCCCTCTCCTCTGGCCTCCTTGTTCCTTGAGACACAACAATATTGATATTAGGCCAATTATAACCCTACAATGGCCCCTAAATGTTCAAGCGAAAGAAAGAGTTACACATCTTTCACTGTAAATCAAAAGCTAGAAATGATTAAGTTTAATTAGTAAGCCATGTTGAAAGCTGAGATAGGCCAAAAGCTAGGCGTCTTGTGCCAAACAATTGTGAATGCAGAGGAAACATTCTTGAAGGAAATTGAAAGTACTACTTCAGTGAACACATAAATGATAGGAAAGCGAAACAGCCTTATTGCTAATAGGACGAAAGTCTGAGCAGTCTGGATAGAAGATCAAACCAGCCACAACATTCCCTTAAGCCAAAGCCTACTTCAGAGCAAGGCTCTAACTCTCTTCAGTTCTATGAAGGCTGAGAGAGGTGAGGAAGCTGCAGAAAAAAAGTTTGAGTCTAGAAGAGGTTGGTTCATGAGGTGTAAGGAAAGAAGCTGTCTCTGTAACATAAAAGTGCAAGATGAAGCAGCAAGTGCTGATGTAGAAGCTGCAGCATGTTTTCCAGAAAATCTAGTTAAGGTCATTAACAAAGGTGGCTATGCTAAACAACAGATTTTCAATGTAGACAAAACAGCCATCTAGGACTTTCATAGCTAGAGAAGCTAAGTCAATGCCTGGCTTCAAAACTTTGAGGACAGGCTGACTCTCTTGTTAGGTGCTAATGCAGCTGGTGACTTTGAGCTTAAGCCAGTGCACATTTATCATTCTGAAAATCCCAGGGTTCTGAAGAATTATGCTAAATCTGCCTGTGCTCTATTAATGTCAAAACAAAGCTGGATAACAGCACATCTGTTTACAGCATGGTTTACTAAATATTTTAAACCCACTGTTGAGACCTATTGCTCAGAAAAAAAGATTCCTTTCAAAATATTACTGCTCATTGACAATGCGCCTAGTCACCCAAGAGCTCTGATGGAGATGTACAGGAGATTAATATTGTTTTCATACCTGCTAACACAACATCAATTCTGCAGCCCATGGATTAAAGACAAATTTTGATTTTTATATCTTATTATTTAAAGAGAGACATTTTGTAAGTCTATAGTTTCCATAGACAGTGATTCCTCAGATGGATCTGGGAAAAGTAAACTGAAAACCTTCTGAAAAGGATTCACCATTTTAGATGCTATTAAGAACATTGTAATTCATGGGAGGAGGTCAAAAGATCAATATTAACAGGATTTTGGAAGAAGTTGATTCCAACCCTCATGGATGACTTTGAGGGGTTCAACACCTTAGTAGATGAAAAAACTGCAGATGTGGTGAAAAGAACAAGAGAAGTAGAAGCAGAAGTGGAGCCTGAAGATATAACTGAACTGCTGCAATCTCATGATAAACTTTCACAGAGGAGAAGTTGCTTCTTATGGATGAGCAAGGAAAGTGGTTTGTTGAAATGCATCCACTCCTGGTGAAGATGCTGTGAATATTGTTGGAATGACAAAAGATAATTTAGAATATTACATATATTTATTTGATAAAGCAGCAGCAGGGTTTGAAAGGACTGACTCCAATTTTGAAAGAAGTTTTATTGTGGGTAAAATGCTATTAAACAGCATCACATGCTACAAAGAAATCTTTTGTGAAAGGAAAAATCATTTGATGTGGCAAACTTCATTGTTGTTTTACTTTAAGAAATTGCCCTGTGCTATGCATCTTTTCCATTTGGCTGTTTCTGAGTTATTAGGATGTTCCTTTATAATAAACTGAAAATAGTAAGGAAACTCTTTTTTCTAATCCTGTTAGTTGTTAAAGCAAATTATTGAACTGGAAGAGGGGGTCATGGGAACCCCTGATTTATAGCTGGTCAGTCAGAAGTACTAGAGGCCTGGGACTTGCAATTGATGTCAGAAGTGGGGTAGTCTAATGGAACTTAGCCATTAACTTGGGTATCTGAGGATAACTCCAAGTTAGCCTTGAATTGTATTGAATCGTAGGACACTCAACTGGTGTCAGAGAATTGGTTGGTATGGGAAAAATCCCCCACACATTCAGGGTCAGAAGTGGCGTTATAAAAACAGCAGTATCTGGCTTATTTTTTATGTGGAATCTAAGTACCTAAGAGTAGATATCTTGGCACGGGGTGTTATACATAGTAGGTGCTTAATAAATATTTGCTAAATGAGTACATAATAAATTAAAAAATGAATGAGAAAATTATTTCTTGCTCTGAAGTTCCTAACTGTTTTATTCTAAGGCCCAAATAACTATAAATATTACTACAATATCTAAAAAAGAATGTTATTGATTCAAATGTTTCCTCTCATTTGTCTTTTTTTTTTTTTTTTGATACAGAGTCTCACTCTGTGACCCAGGCTGGAATGCAGTGGCCTCGTCACAGCTCACTGCAACTTTGAACTCCTGGGCTCAAGTGATCCTCCTACATCAGCCTCCTGAGTAGCCAGAATTACAGGCATGCACCACTATGCCTGGTTAATTTTTCTATTTTTTGTAGAGACGGGGTCTTTCTCTTGCTCAGGCTGGTCTCGAACTCTTGGCCTCAAATGATCCTCCCGCCTCAGCCTCCCAGAGTGCTAGGATTACAGGTGTGAGTTACTGCGCCCGGCCTCATGTGTCTATTAAATTGAGCAACCGGTATATATGCTAATCATAAATATATAAAATGATAGGTTTACTGTAATTTTAAATAATTTCACAAAGTACTATGTAACATTACATTTTATTTGCAAACTAGTCAACTACTTTATTGGTTAGGAAGTTTGGGGTTTTAAACTGGCTTAAACTTCAGGGTTGGTTCATTTGGTGGCTCAATAGTTTCACCAAAGACCCACACTTTGTTTGTGGCTCTGTTCCACCATTCTCAATGGTGGCTGTGCAAGATGGCTGCAGCAATGAAAGGATATCACATCTAGAAAGGCAACACTCAGAAAAAGAAAGACCATCTTTTCTTGTAGCTTTTTCTTAGAGAAAGTGGGTTTTTCGAGAAGCCCTGTGACAGACTTCCCTCATGTTTTATTAGTTAGTGTGAGGTTACAGGTCCAACAATAAGATCACCCCTAAACAAATCAGCCCACCCCTAGAATTGGGGAGAGATCACTTTTCCCTGAACCTTGAAAGAGCCTGGGAGGCTGGCACCTGCACAGAATTATATTTCTGTTATGAAAATAGAAAGCAAGTAACTGTCTATTATTACTACTGTTACTACTACCACATTTAGGAGAAGAAATCAAATTTTCTCAGGTAATTTCAAGTGACCTTGAAAATAACAGCACTTTCAAAGTTCTGAAATTGTAGATTATCCTCTGAGAATTAGATGTATAAACACTAAGGTTTTTGCTAAAGGATATGAATTACTACACTTTAAGATAAAATAATAATTAAGATAGTTTTTAACACTGTAATGTTACTCTGATTTGGGATATAATGTGATTCTTGTATCTCACGGAGGATATTAATGGTTCTCTTGGATAAGAGCAAACGTGTGACTACACATATTTGAAGAATATGTGAGAACTTTAAAACTATTATCCCACTTACCACTTTCTTACCTCACTTCGAAATCTCATATTATTCAATATGCTTATTAAAGACAGATTTTAATGGACATTTTAAATCCCTTAAAAACTTTGAATCAAAAGTCTAAGAGTTTTTTGCTGCTGGAAAATGGTAGAAAAATTGGAAATCAGTTAGACAATACAATGGTTTTCAGAGAGTTGTTCAGTGTTAATATATAAATTATTTTGTCTCTTTTTCTGAAAGTAAGTAGGAAAATATTTGGGAATATTAATGAACTAGCCCAAAATGGCACATTTTGAACAAATGGTAAGAGGAGAAAGTGAATAAAAATGAGCCAAGCCCTATCTGTGATCTCTACTTCCAGTGAGGACCAGGAAGGAGAATCAAAAGTGAAGAGAACAAGCCCAGTGAACTAAACCATGTGCCTAAATCATTTCCTTCAGATTAAACTGTAAGGTGACTGTATCTTTTTGTTGTGTGTGTTACACAGACTTTGTTGGGCTTCTATTTTCCTATCAAGAAAAGTATAAGTAAGCTTTGGGCTCTGTTTATACAACAAATGCTCCTATGACTATTAATAGAAATGTAAAATACTTGGCATTTTTAATGTGTTAAGTTTATCTCAAAAGTAAAGATCCAGCTAGTAAGAAAAAATTTCCATGACTATAGGAATAATTAAATAAATTTAGAACTTTATGATAAAGTATTATGAAACCATTAAACTATATTTTTAATTATTTCTGATGGTATGAAAAATCATTTAAAATCTAATATGTGATACAAAATTGATGACACCATAGGAATACCATTATTGAAACAAAAAGAAAAATGGTTTACAGCAAAATATTAAAATAGTAAATGTAATATCTTATTATTATTGTGGGAAAATCACATAGATGGTGAGATCATGAATATTACCTTCTTTACACTTTTCTAAATATTCTAAGTTTTCTATAATAACATTAACACATTCTATAACTATAAAAATACAATACTTGGATAATTTTTTAAAAAGTTAGGCTTAAGCAAAGACCAAAGTATGCTTCAAAATGATAAAAAAGAGAGGTAATCAAATTTCTCAGACATTGAATTAAGTCATAAAAGCTAAAGAAAGTAATTTGGGAAAAAAAACACATTCAGAATTACCTTGAAAAGCAGTGTTTAATCATGGTTTATATGAGTTGTATGATGAGTTTGGAATTTTCATAAGAAATAAAAATTATTAAAATTATTATATGCTTCTTAAGTATATTTTTACAAAGATAGTATTTGCAAAAACATTCCATAAAATATAAAATTGTCAAATATTAAAGGTTATCCTAAAATATTTTTGTTTTGTTTCATTTTCTTTTAAAAACATCTATTGAGAACTTATATACCCAAAGTTGAACTAGGCAAAGGTGATGATTCTCCAACACATCAGACAATATGCTACACCATATTGCAAAAAAGGTATAGCAAAGGGAGACAGAAAAATCAGCACAATAAAGTGCAAAATGGGTGCTATGATCAAACTCCATACAGGACACAGGTACAGCACAAAAGGAAATGAATCACACTCGGGGGAAGAAGAGGTCATGGCTTTTCAAGCAGAAAAAGCAGCAGTAGAAAAGGCTTACAGAAAGAAACAGCTTCAGATGTTCACACACATGCGATTAGTTCTGTAGCACTAATGGTAGGGTAGGTAGGCCATGGGTTAAGAGATAAACCTAGACAGCTCATGAAAGCCAGCCATCCTGAAGAGTTGGGCTTTTACCCCAGGGCATACCTTAAGTTTCAAACATTGGAGATTTGACATACATGTTAGAAAGGTCACTGGTGGCAGTGTGGAGGTCAGAATTTAATTGAGGGGAAGGGATGGAGTGCGATTTGGAAAAAGACCAATAGAAATTTCTTACATTGGTTCAGGTAAGGAAAGATGAAAGTCCAGACAAGAGTATTAGAACATTTATGCTTTATAATCCTCTGATTTGCCTTGAAACAATTACTTTTAATTGAACTCACTTTTAATAGAACTTACTGAACTAAACTGATGAGATGTGCAGCTTATACTACAATATTAAAAAACTTACTGATTTGTGTAATGTGACAAATATTTTCTCTATTCTGCATAACTTCAAGGGACTCAATCATCTGCAATATAATAATCTCAACTAGCACGTGTCTACAGTGCAACATACACTAGAATCTGATAAATTATCCAATTCATCCATGTCATATTATGAATTTTTGGTCTCAGAACTCCTTTGTATTATTGATATTGAGGAAACCAAAAAGCTTTTGTTAATATAGGTTAAATTTATTGCCATTTACCATATTAAAAGTTAGAGAAATCATGAAAATATGAATCAATAAATTTATAAAAAGTAATTATAAACTACATGTAAACAAAATAAATTTTAAGTGGAAATAACCATATTTCTAATTGAAAAATATCTAATGAGATGAGTGGCATTATATTATAAATTTGCAAATCTCTAATATCTGGCTTAACATCTAGATTCTTAAATCTGATTCTACCTTCATTCCTGTTATAATTTATGTTTCTATGAAGAATATGAAAAAAATCTGGCCTCACATAGATATGTAGTTGGGGTATTTTAATAGTCTTTTCATGTAATTGTGAATATTCTCCTTTGATAGCATACCAAAAGTTGACAAGTAAAATTTGAAACTATATTAACAAATTTGCTGTACTCTGCTACACTAACATCCATTGACCTATCTTGCACTTTGAGTGGATTTATTATCCATGAGTTATTTTGTATCATTAAGCATGGCCTATTTATAAAATATTGGCTGACTGACTTACACAGATTTTCAAAATGTTGAAATATTTCATTATTCTTCTGTTAATATCATCACTAATCATATAAGAAAATCTTTTAAGTTTTGAGAAGCTGTTGAGCTCATGGTAGCAGATGCAAGTTTTCCAAAATTTTAATTTTCCCCTGAAAGATCAAATTTTTTCATTGGCAACAAATACTGTCAATTATTTTTCTTGAAATGATAGTCTCGTGTCATTCATTTTCAAAAAACTGTCTGCTCAATATCTAAGTCTGAATAATCACAACTTATCTATTAGTCATTCTTTCAAGTAAAAATAGTGTTCCATGGAAATGCAGCTAGTTTAGCTTGCAACTCAAACAATTCCTCACATGCTTCTTCTTGAGACAATCATCATCATACTTGGTATGCAGCAAATGTTCTTTATGTATACTTTCCATTTCAGCACAGACAATATTAAAATTGTATGTATTTGAGGGTACAGATGAAATCAAATCAATTTTTACTGCTTCTTCAAAGACATTTCTTTAGTGCAACTTGCTTTAATTTTATTTATTTACTTACTTGTTATAAATTAAAGTAAGTATCTAAAAAGTAATTACTTATTTTTACTGGAAGCAAATGACAGTGAAGAAACAATGACTACTAGTACAGTTTGGCGTCACTATCTCGGTAAGTGTTAAGGCTAGGAGTTTTCGTTCCTTTTGCACCATAAGTGCAAATATCAACACAGTGAAAAAGGTAAAGAATGTTTTTGTGTCATTATGAAAATAGTTTTGACCTGATGGACCCTTTAGAATAGGTTTCCCCCTGATGGACTCAAGGGAATGCAAGGGGTGGAGGGTCTGTGGACAACACTTCGAAAATAACTGCTAGAATCACACTAAGAATTGTTTTATTTTTTAGCTTACATTCTATATGCATCAAAGACGATGAACATTCTGAGAATATGACCGTGAAAATATTTTTACACAACCAACTGAGTGGAGGGAGGGTTAGAAATGAACAGAGTATGCGAAAACAGAGGTTGAACAAGATGTCTAGGAATGAAAAAAAAAAAAAAATAGAGTAAGGGAGGGTAAGATAAGGTTTGGCCCCGAAGAAGAGACATCTGGTATTCAACTCTTTGTTATTCCATAGATAGTTTCGTGAAGATCACTCTCCTATTTTCTTTTTCTTTGCTTACTGATTTCTATTTAGCTGCTTCTTAATTATGTTCAAACTATCTTTTTAGAATTTCTTCAAAAGGCACGCTTGTCTTCATTCATACAGGTTGATCTATAACCCTCTAAATACTTAAATGTTGGTGTGCAATCTCCCAGACTCGGCAAATCACCGGAAACCTGAAATGCCAAGGCCCAGGTGGCACTGAAATTATGGTATGCTAGACTTGAATCCAGTCTGTCGTCTCTTTGGTTTTGTATGAACACACTGACATAAGTAGCCCAAAATACCACTGGCCTTTTTAAATGGCATATCACATTCCAGGGTAATATCAAAACTACGGCCTGGTAGCATTTGTCAAGTCTCAAAGTAACTCTTTCAAGGATTTTCAAATCCACTGAATTTCTTAGATTGAAATATTTATGTAATAGAATTCTTTTAGTTTTCCCTCCTTTATGAATATATAATTGGAAATCCTGAGCTCTGGTTTCTTTTCTTTATTCAATTTTTTCTTTAATATTTATATTATTAACATTTGCTTGAAAATAACCTAGATAGATATTGCTCTCTAAGATATGACTTTCGTAACCTGTTCTTCTTTAGACAGATTTCTCTCCCCACATCCTCAATACATTTCACATCTCCAAATGCAACATATCCTAATAATTACCCTCATTGCTCCACTGTGCCACCTCTGGCTTAGTCACATATGGCTCATTCCATTTGGTAATCTTATAACTTGATTTTGCCAATTTGATGAGTTTGGTTCTAAGTAGTTTAAAAACTTATGTACATACGACGTCAGTATTTACAGGTGTTTTTTGTTTGTCTATATTTTAGTGTTCTCAATTTTGCAGCGTGAGGTCAATTTTTACTAAAACAACCCATTCCAAATAGTAGCTTCTCCATAAATATAAGATAAATTTCCTAAAATGTTGCTGAGTTCTACAAGGAGAAATTAGGTTACCAAGTAACACAATTTTCAGAAGACCATCCATTTGCTCTTTCAAATCTAACTTTAGATTAGCCCTCTTCCCAAAGCTTTTCTATTGTTACAAAATTTTTAAAATAGCATACTTTTATTACAGAAGGTTTGTGACCCAATTTTACTAATATTCCAGAAGATAAAATATTCAAACATTAAACTGTTTCCTCAATGACTTTATACTGAATTTACTATTTTGATTAGAGATACAATGAATATCTTTGCACAAAATAGATTTACCCAATTCCATTTGAAAAATAATGTACGGTAACTTTTATTCTGGTTTTTAAAGCAACATATGTTTATTTTGGATTTTATTTTGCAAAAAATGCCAAAACATTTGAAGGAATAAAATAATTATTAATGATGATACTTCTGTTGTGTAGAATTGTAGAAGTTATTGTATCTTTACTATTTTATACTTTCCTTTTTGCTTTATGTAATGAACATGTATTACTTTTTTGCAAAAAATTGGATTTAATATTCTGTTTTTAAAGAAGAAAACTTATGAAGAAAATAGAAATAATAATCCCATAAACCAGAGATAACTACTACATTCTTTTCAATTTTTTTTCATAGTTGGGACCATACTTGATATATGTGTTTGCATGGTACTTTTTTATGTGCCAAGATATCCTGAGCAATTTTGCAAAGAATTAAATATTCCTTGAAACATTGCACTTAATGGCATTATAATATCTCATCATTTGCATAGATCACGATTTATTTAACCAATCTTCTAACATTATGTATATACACTGTTTTCAATTTTGTTTGGGTGGAATTACTCCTCCTAAATGGAGAATAGTTTGGTGGGATTGTCAGTCAAAGGGTCCAGTTTAGTCTTAACTAAAAGGATCAAATTCATGACCCAAACTTGTCCAACCAGATGCTCACTTTCTGGAATTTTAGTGTTGAACATGAATGTCAGAAAAAAAAAAAGAAGGCTGAAAGCAGTTGAACTGATTCATTCTAGGAGATAACAGCACCTTACAGAAACCACCCAGAACTCCAACACCTGGCTACCTGCTTTCAGAGCTTTCCTTGTTCCTGTCATTTTTCCAGTCTAGATTTTAGCTACCCCTCAACTCTGTGAACTGTAATATCTTTCCAAGATGTTACATTTATACATAAATTAACCTGACTCTGTTTCAGCTGCTGATTGTAACACTTTGAAACTAATTATTTTATTTATAAAGTCTCCATGAATTCCTAATTTTTATATCCCTTTTTGTCACTTTTTTCATTGAAACAAGTAAGAGCCTTAATTCTTATCATAGCTCATGAATATAAGCATGGCGTTATAGACATGCCAGTGGAATCAATGTCATCACCATCATTTTGCTTCTGCCCACTTTGTTATTCATCATGCCTTTTTAAATAAAAACATACAAACCTAATTAATTGCCTTTATTAGAATCTTAACACATGCACAGACAATGCCTTATTATACAATGGGAATAGGGTATGAATAATGAAATATTATTATTCATATAACACCACCAACAATTTTATCAATAACAAAACATGATATCAATTCAATCTTCTTTGCTTATTATTTTGGTAGTCATAGGTGTAACCAAAGACAATGTTAGGGCTGAATTATGTCTCCCACAAAATCTATATGTTGAAGTACTAAACTCCAGTACCCCAGAATGTAACTTTATTTGGCAAGAGGGCCTTTGAAGAGGTGATTATGTTAAATGAGGCCTTTAGAGTGGGCCCCAATCCACTCTGACTCATGTTCTCATAAGAAGAAGAAATTTGGACACAAAAAGAGACACCAAGGATGTACATGCACAGAAGAAAGACCATGTGAGGACACAGTGAGAAGGCAGATATCAGTAAGCCAAGGAGAGAGGACTCAGAAGAAACCAAAACCTGCCAACATCTTGATCTTGGACTTCGAGCCCCCAGAACTGTGAGAAATAAATTACTGTTGCTTAATCAACCCAGTCTGTGGTACTTTGTTATGGAAGCCCAATACAGTCACCAACCCTATTTGAATGGCACACCTCTATCTTAAGTTCAACAGTTTCCCCAGTAATATTTGTGAAGCAAAAGAACACTAGCAACATATAAAGAACGTGGACAATGTTTGTTTGACTTCAAGAGAGCATGTGCAATACAGTAGAGATGTTTCTTAGAAATAAATAGTAATCTTTCTACAGAAATATTAGCTCACTAGGGAACTGTTTATCACTATCTTCTTAAATTTTCAGTAGAGTCACAAATGAATATGCTTTCAATAATACTTTTGTCATGAAGTTAAATCAAAAGAGTATTTAACAGTTAAGGGTATATGGGCCAAATGTCTCATACCTTAAAGTTATATGGATTCTCAAGAAGGGAGATGGATTCTCAAGAAGGGAGAATCTAACCGAACTTTTCTTTAAAAATATATCCCTAGCACACAGTGAGAGAAATAATTGATACTAAAACCATAGACACATGGCTATAAAAATTAATAAAACAATTCAATGGGGAAAGAATAGTTTTTTCAACAAATGGTATTGGGACAACTAGATACCAAAAAGAAGAAGAATAAAGCTAGACCCCCGCCTCACATTGTATACCAAAAGTTGACCCAAAATGGATCACAGACCTAAATGTAAGAGTTAAACTATAAAAACTATAGTTAAACTATAAATTTTCCATAAAAACTGGAAATAAATTTTTATGACCTCAGGATAGTCAATGCCTTCTTATATTAATATACGACACCAAAAGCACAAGTGACAAAAGAAAAAATTAAAGTCAAAGATTAGGGGAGGTAAACACTGGTTCCATCTTTAATGTTTCTTCTTGGTCTGCACCTTGTGAGTGTGGTCATTGCAGGGCGAAAAAGTCCTTAGGTGTAAGAAAGACTGAGTGGGTGACTGGGGATGTTTCTTACCAATAGTTTGTATCAATTAAACCAATAATCTTATTTAAACTTTTTTTTTTCACCGAATAGTGTCTTTTTAAAACATTTTTTAGTTAATTTAGCTGCATTCTAGGAACTATAGTGTTTTTCAGAGAACTTTACAAATTGATAAAACTTTTTTTGTGAAAATAACTGATTTAAGTCTTTTTAACCTAGTAACCTGTCAATATTAAGTACAAATCTTAAATTTACTTGACATAGCTGTTTGATTCAGTTTAAAAAAAAAAAACAAAAAAACAAAGGCCAGGGGCAATGAAAGCCCTAAGCCCAGTTTCCAAGACTCCACAGATAGGGATGGGCACCTGTATGGGCCCACTTCTTGCCTTTTCTTATCTGTACAGGATCACTCAAAAAGTTTGTGCCATTCCTCATACTTGTAAAGATCTCGGACCTTTGTGCTTTCTTTCTTCCCTCTGTCTTGAATGCTATTCTCTATTTATGTGCATGGTTCATTCCATCCTTTGCCTCATTCAGATCTCTGCTTAAAAATCACTTTCTCCACCTCTTTCACATTAGTTTCTCCCTGCATGCCCCTCTCATCCTCACTATCTCCTTATCTTGCATTATTATTCTTCAAAAACTTGTGTTTACTGATATTTCTTTATGCATTGATTTGTCTATTGTCTAACTCCATCACTAGACTGAAAGCACCATGTGGGCAGGAGTTTCGTTTTATCACCACATTCCAGCACCTAAAATAGGGACCCTTCTATAGTTAGTATAAGCAGGTACAATTTTTTTAAATGAATGAATGGAGCAGATTCGGGGAATCATTCTAAACCAAATTATTTTTGAAATTTTGGCATGTAAGAAAGCAAATGAATTACAGCTGGTGTGTACAGATCACACACAACCTGAGTCCTAACTGTCATGGCTAAGTTGTAGCCCTACCATCATACAGATGGTAAGAAATGGTCAAGGGCACAGATGCTGCAGCCAGACTGCCAGGTTCAAGTTTGGGCTCTGCCATTTGCCTTACTGTCTAACCGGGCAAGTTAATTTAACCTCACTGTGCCTTAGTTTCCTCATCTGTGAAATTAACAATAGTACCTACCTCATAGAATTAAATGAGATAATATTTGTAACATACAGCTCAGAATAGTGGCTGGCACAGAGTAAATGCTATAAGTCTTTTTGTTAAATAAAATAATAAGTGGGAATCTAGAAACATGAACAAAAGAAAAAAGTTGGAGAAGCAAAATTTAGGGCAGTTTGTGAAATTTGGTGTAATTTTTTTTTTTTCTGACCACAATTGCAGTGAGAATAAATCTCTTCTCCACCCTACCCTAAACTGGTGTAATCTAAATTGAGCCTTGGGACATGCTTAATTGACTAATTGGAATTTCAAAGGGATGTAATTACCTCACAGAGCACAGCCCCATTAACCCTGAGGGTGACCAATACAGGACCTTCACATGTGGATCCTTCTCTCTCTCCCCATCCTTCCCTGTGGTCTCTTTCCTTCACCTTCCTCCTCTCACGGTAGCTGGGGGAGATCAGGCCTTGTGCTCTTGGCAAGTATAGGGAGGAAGTGGTAGGTTCACTCTCTCCAACTACCCAGGAGGAAAATAGTACCTTGCATGGGTTCCCAGGCTAAATTTTGGAGGGATGCTTTCATGTGTCAAGCTCATACCAACATAAACCCCTGAGAACTGCCTGTCTGTGACATCCTAGAGGTAACACCAAGCAAGACCCAGATTTTCCCTTCTGGGTCAGCAATTCCCAGAAAAGGTGCTCTTGTCCTCTTATATTTTCCCTCTTTGAATCTCTGGATTCCCTGACAGTGCCCTTTAAACAAGGAACTAGAATGTTTCTTATTGGATTCCTCTGTGAGATTCCTGGGTTTTCATTCCCTGTGTTGGTGGTGACAGAGTCTACTTTGGGTCTCCAGTCTGTCAGCTTGCCCCTGGTATCTATGGTTGGTAAGGCAGAAGCCTGGCTGGGATCCCTAGTGCCTTTGTGAATACTGTATAATTAATTAGGCCTCCAATTGTGTCCCTCCCCACCTCCAATAGATGGAGAAGCCCTCTCTGCCATGTCTTAAAGAGAATTTGCCATAAAAAATGAGTCTCCAGATAGCAAATTTTCCAGCAAGAGGGGGCCATTTAAATGGTGTCTATTAATTAGTATTGACAACAAAATCCAATGTGTTATTTTTACCAGTATGAGCACTACTGATGTACTGGCCTCCTAAATAGATATTTGGAAAAGCAAAAAATAGACAAACAATGTGAAGGGGGGAGGAAAAAAAGCCACACAAATGAGTTGCAGTGAGTTTAATGAAAAGTAATTCTACTGCTGGGTTCATGTGATATAACCAGCCACTTGTGCTCTGTTGTAGTGGTTTATAATGTTACCTCATCCTCTCCATGAAATTGTTTTCCTGTAAATCTCTGTGGCCATCCATTCCTGTCTACACATTATGTTCCTAAAATAGACACCATCTAAAAATCTCTTCAAGGAGCTTTGTGGAGGAAGGCCTAAATTGTAACACTGCTCCTAGAAGAGAGATGCAATGCTTAATAGCAATTACAAATGCAACAACCATAAAAGAGAGTTTTAAAGGAGTTTTTCATCACAGTTATTCTGCTTCTGAAATGTACAGCAGAGGGAAAGAAAGTGTCAGACGCCCAGTGAACGTGCAGATGCTCCAAGTTGCATCACTCTGGCGTGCCAGGTATTGCAGCAAGAAGGGAAGGTAAGCTACCCACTGCTCTGGGCAAGAGAAACTAAAGCAGGAATCACTAACCTCAGCATGGAATTTTCCTATTTCTGTTTGGCAGCATCCTCTTGGGATAATTGAAAGTGCTTTTTGGAGAAATATGTTCTGTTACTACCCTAGCGCATCAGAAATAACACGTGAACGTGCAAATCCATAGGAAAAAAGCCACATTTTATAGATGTGATAGCAATAGCGTTTGGCAATTTGCAAGTTTGCTACTGCACTTCAGAAATATTTAGTCACATGCACATATAGACTGAAACATATCCTGCCTCAACTTAATTGTTTCATTGGACACGTGAAAAAGCACCTGCCCGGCACTGTATTTGGACCAATTTGTTAGAAAGGAGTGACAATGGCCAGTGAGTAACCAAAGGGGACAAAAAGAAATATGAGAAGTAAACGTAGCAAGGGGGTCGGGTCTTTAAACACGTACCTCAAACAGGTAGGAGAGAGGGAATCCGTGATAACAAAGATGTTTGAAAAAGCCTCATGTCCACCCAGAAATATTTCTTGTGCTGTTTGGAAAAGCAAGACGGTTTACACCGGGAACCGGGCAACATCTGCAGTATCATTGCTGATCGTGACCTCTGTCTAATTAAAAGTAAGTCAATCTTGCCTGTTTGGCATTGCATGGAAAGGGGGACTCTTTACCACCTCCCTCAAGCTCCTTTTTCAGTGTGGTTCAATAGGAGTTAGAGAGAGAAGTCATTGTCCCCTCCTCACCCTAGGCATGAGGCATTTCTTCTCAAAAGCTCAGCCTTTGCCTGAGGAAGCCGAACACCCCTGCAATGCAAGTCTCGAGCAGCAGCCCGGCTGCCTTCTTCCTTTCTGTAGAGTTCAAACTGAGATCTAATTTTTGTTCCATCCTTAAGAACAATATGACCTCTATTCACAGCCACCTAGTCCACTTCCAAAGCACCAGTGAAGGAGGGGGCTTCAAAAGGATCAAAAGGAGACCTTGAATAGGATGAAGGCAAGCAAAGGCAAGAACTGGCCAGATGCCAAGCTATTTCAGGCCAAAGAATCCCATCTTGTATTAAAATGCTGAACTGCAAAACAAACCTGATTTCAGTTCATGGAAGGTTGAGAGAGGAGGACGGAGGGGGAGGGGAAGAGAGAGAGGAAGGGGACAGCTGGTGTGAATACACGTACAAAAACGGACTTCCTGCTCTGCCCAAACTGAATTTCCATGGGCTCTTTTTCCAAAAGATTAAAAGCGACGAATATGCTTAAGATCACAATGAAACAATCAATTAGATGGCTTACCTGATTAAAAGGCAAATCACCCATCTGCAGTGAGGAACAGCATCTCCCAAAGACAAGATGATAACAATGTGCCTTCAGTTGCAATTGTTCAGATTCCTTCTTGCAAAAGGCGACCAAGTATTTACAAGGGCTGCAGTCTCACCGGGGGAGCAGGACACGCGCACACAAACACACACCAGCGCACATATACACACATGCACCAGAGACCTCTGCAGTCTCTCGGCTTCATCCTCGCCTCACTCTATGGTACCTAATACAAATCAGCAAATAGCTTGTTAAAAAAAAAAAAAAAAAAAAAAAAAAAAAAGTCGAGACAGCACCTTACCTTACATCGCCATCTAGTGGTTAAATATTAAATATTTTCTCGCAATCCAGATTTGTGTGTTCTCAACCTCTTTTCTCTCTGTCTCCTTTTTCCCTTCTTCCCTCTGGCTTTCTCACTATTCTTGTTTTTCTTTCATTCCCCATTGCTGTATAGTATCATACACCTAATGACTCAAAGATGAAAAACTTTAAAAATAAATATAGCTATTTTCAAGTAGCATATAAAAAACTTCAGTGTGTGTGTGGTTTTTTTTTTTTTTTTTGGTTTGGAAATGTTACTTTTTCCTATAATGAATCATTGTTATCTTTAAAAATTATTTTTGTCTGTTTGTTTGATTTTTTGAGACAGGGTACTGCTCTGTCGCTCAGGCTGGAGCGCAGTGGTGCGATCACAGCTCACGGCAGCCTCGAACTCCCGGGCTAGTGATCTTCCTGCCTCAGTCTCCGGAGTAGCTAGGACTACAGGTTCGCGCCACCACTCTTGGCTCATTTTTTTTTTTTTGGTAGTGATGGGGGTCTTGCTATATTGCTCAGGCTGGTCTCCAACTCCTAGCTTCAAGTAATTATCCCGCTCAGCCTCCCAAAGCGCTGGGATTATAGGCGTCAGCCAGCGTGCTCATCCTATCTTTATAAATTATAGAATTCTTGAATAAAACTTTGACTTTTTATTCCACCAGAAGAAAACCAAGTGGCTTTTTATTACAGATCTATGACTTTACATTGGGGATCTACTTGAAATTTTACTCATGTTTAATACCGTGTTTTAATAGCAGGTTCTGTGTTGTAGTGAACAGCTCAGAGTGAGAAGATGTGAAATTTACTTCAAGTTCAACACTGAAGAGCATGTGCCTTTGAGAAAGTCACTGAACTCTTCTACAGAAATTTACATTTTTCACATCTTCATCTGTAATTAGAGATTAAAAAAGACTTTCTTCCCACTCCAAATTTCCATGGTTTTACTATCTTTTACTCCAATGTTTCCCCATCTTGTAGACACAATCTAAAGCTTAATTATAACAACATGTTTTAGTAAGCAACTATGTATTTTGAATCCAATTTCATATTACCTATGGATAGAATTATGAAATGCCATGTATATTAGGTTTTTCTAAGATAGTGGAGAATCCATGATGAACTGTTTATAACTCTGGGAAGTGAGAGTAGAGCTTTTTATGTTATGTATTGTATTTTAAAACTGAATTAGTCTTTAACATTTGGTCATACCTAAATGCACAATTAACTATGTGTAGCTTAGTCATGTGCAGTCAATACCTCATCCTGGTTGTTTTCCCTTTGCCACCTAACACACTTATTATTGATAACTATAATTGCATGTACTTTACCATTTATTAAATGACATCACTTTCAATATTTGATTTTTCTCTTCCTCACTATAGGGTGGTGAGATAGATACTACTAATATTATTATAATTATTCCTATTGTACAATTGGGAATGCTGAGGCTTCTTGAGCCTTACTGGAGATTTACTCAAGGCCACATAACTTGCAAAGCAATAAAACTAAGGTTGTTGATTCCAAGAACCCAAAGAACAATCTGTTGTTCTTTGCAACATACCTAAAAGTCCACCTTTCTTTTCACAGAGTTCTCAATGACTTTCGTGTTTCTGGTTCCAGTCCTTCCCAAGATCCAGAGACTTTCTTGATTTGAAGTTCCATGTTAGACCCAAATAAACTCCATTTTTGCTTAATTGAACTTAGTTGACTCTCTTCAAGAAAGCTGCAAGTACTGCATCTATCAAGTATTGCTTGTATTCTGGGCATCTGACAATTATTTACTTCCTCAAGCACCTGCTATATGCCAGGCATTTTTCCAGGTACCTAAGTTACATCAGTGAACAAACCAGGTCAAAATCCTCCCTTTGTGGTGTCTACATTGACAGGCCAGTCAAATGGAAAGGTAGGCTGTTTTCCGTGTGCACACCATCCTTCCTTCCACCTCCACATCTTTGTTCACAACTTTCACTGCTCTTGACAGACCTTTCACCCATCTACACGTGGCAAATTCTACCAATGCTTTAAATGCTTTGATCAAAAATTCTTACTTCTCAATCCGAGGTAAATATTCTTTCTTCTTTAATGTCTTCCCTATTTCTCAGTAGGCAGAATCTTTTTTTTCTTTTGTTAATTATGAAAAAATTGTATGTTTTATCTTATGGACTATGATCATTTGCTAAGTGGAAAGCATTGAGCAGGAGAGGATAAATGGCTGTTCTCATACAGACTCTGAAAAAAGGCCAACATCCTCCCATGGCCCAATGTGCATTGTTAACTAACAGCTTGCCATTCTGTACACAGGCATTTCATTCATCAGAGCTGGGGCACTAACAACTTTAAATATTCCTTACTTAAGGCCTGGAATAAAGGAAAAATATGAGATTTTTGTTAAATTAGTATAGTATACACTTAAAGTCACAAACTTATTTTTAAAAGTTGGCAAAAGATAAATTAAAATGAAACTACACCTGTGCCACCTTATACTGCTATTGCACTTGAGTGTGTGCCAGGAGTTTTATGTACACATCTTATTTGGCTCCCTTAATAAACTCCCTTTGGAACCAGATCTCCGTTTTATTTACCTTTGTGTGGTGGGTTAATTTATGGAGAGATAATTTTGTCTCTTTCTCATGGTTACATTTCCAATTTCAAATAATGAAAAGGTAGTTTCCTTTCTCTTCCCCCACCTTTAAAGTCAGCCATTCCAGGAGACCCTCTGTAATCTTGTCTCAGAAGGTGGAAAGAATTTACTGGCCATTTCCTAGTTGACAATACTTCAAACTGTGAAGGCACGGACTGGACTGGCTAAACTGGCTAAGGGGCTTGGGCTGTGCCTTTTCTATGAGAGTTTCTAACAAGGGAAAGAGAATGAAAGCGTAAGATGTCCTTTATTCTTTGTGTGACTCTCTCTCTGTCCTGAGAATTTGGTTGTTACTTTGTTACAGCTCTGTTTGTTGCATTGCTCAGTGCCAAAACTTAAAAGGGAATATTGTAATGGGACATTATCTCTGTCAATAGATCTTGGGCATTAAAGAGGGTGTAAAGTCGCCCAGGTGGAAAAAGCTGTGCGGGGTCTTTTTGTCTGTCAGTTATAAGACATATAGGCGAGCCTCTTATTGCCATTAGAATCTTGAAAGAGTTCAAGGAGAGAGTTACCTCAATATCAGAAGGCCAAAGAATAAGTGTGATTAATATCTGAATATTATTTAATATTTTTTTGCTTGGAAAATAAAGGTGATTTGTTATCAAAAACATTCTTTCAGATGCCCATCTCTTGGAGTTCTGAACCTTTTATTCAGCTACCTTATAAAGAGAATTTGTTGATTAACTTCAAGCCTGGCAAAGAGAAGGGAGTTGTCCTTGATTTTTGGCCAAAAATTTCCCAAAGTAATGGCCAAATCATTATGTTTTGAAGTCTGGATTCCCTTGTTCAGAGTTATAAATGACATTTGGGTTTGAAGACAGAAAATGTTTTAAGAATTCCTCTGTAATGTATTTCGGAATCTATGCTCACTGAGTGACATGAAGCTGAGCCCCTCTCCTCCCTTCTCAGAGGAAAGTGATCAGACCCTAGCGGCTGGAGATGAACTTGGGTACCTTGAGGTGGTGTCCCAGAGGAGATGGTAGTGATGACACACAAGATCTGGGTAGGAGCAGACCTTTTGATGGAGTGGTGAGTGATTCCAACATGGATAGCAAATGCCAGAGTTAGGATTTGAACCTAGACCTTATGATTTTAAGTCCACAGGACCACTGTATCATTATCTGAATTCACATCCTGTCCTTTTCCCCTTGTGCTTGGAAAACTCAGTTAGAGCACAGTACTGATGTGATCCCCCAGTAAATATAATTTACTACTTCAAGTCTTGGCTTTTGTAGATGTGAATTTCAGTAATTTTTTTTTTTGTAAATGCAAAGACTTACTACCAATTTCTTGCTCTCACCCAAGCATTTACTAACACCGTGTCTTTAGCAGCCACTATTTTAGAAATAGAAACCATTTCCTAGCAGAAAATAATGAACTCATACCTTTTGAGGTTAACCTTTCCTTTTGAAAATGAGCCAGAAATGAATGTGGAATTTACCTATTAGATAAATAAATGCAGAAACTGCAATTAAGAACTCTCTCTTAGGACAAGAGCCACCTAGATTTTCAGCAAGTTTAAAGTTACAATTTCTTGATAGCAAAAATTGGCTAACTGTTTTCAGAATACCTTATAGGAACTAAAGTGGACATTTGAATGTGTGGTAAAGCCCATGCATCTCATAAATGGAAAAAAGCCCAAAATAATCAACTATTTTTTCAAACATGATATAAAAATATTTGAGGGCTCCCCCCATCCCTTGCAACTGGAATTCACTCAATCAAAGCTATTATAGGCTTGCAATTTTGGGCTCATAGATTGCTGTTTTTTAAATCACTTATAATATAATGAGCCTAAATAATTGAAATTGGGTTTTTTTTTAAGCAAGTTTGATTCTAAAGTATTTCTCAAGTATCTATAGAATCAGTGTGTTTGTGGGCACAAACAGAACTATTTAAAATTGTATAAAAATTTTCTTAAAAAATCATTAAAATTACTCCCAATTCTCTCTCTCGCTATGTCTGGTAGCGGAGAAGAAAGAGTAGTATGGACTTTTCTTACCTTACCACCATGCAGTAATTTAACGTGAGAGAGAAAAGGGGGGCTGTGGGATTATGGTGGAAATCCCCAGACCCCAAATCTCCCGTGCTCGCCCTGGTATTCCATCCAAGGCACAAGAAGCTGGAATTTAATTATAAGTCCACAGATGATCATTTCCAGGGATGTACTTACTCCTTGTTGGAAAACTCACTGCAATTTCCTTTCAATTACATAGGCAGCCATTGGTGTTGGAGAAGGAAATAATGGTAATCCCAAGCCAAATAAATAGGTTTTATGGACAAGACAGAATACACAAACCTGTTCTTTCAAAGGAAAATTAAAGATATGAATGTAAAGCATCCGATGAGATCAGCATCGCAATATAGGTTCAAAATGAGCATTAAATTACAAAATCACTTTTTATCACTTTAAATAATGTCGTTTCTCTATCATACCACCAACGAAGCAAAATCACTTTAGTGCTCTGTGTATATTTTCAATCCTTTATTATTTGGAGGCCTTGTTTACTTTATATCTGTTTTTCTTCAGGTAATGTGTAAGAGCATATTATCAATATTTACTGAAGATGGCACAAAAATGTCATTTTTCATAACAACAAACTCTTTGCCTTTTCCTAAACAAGCCAAAAGCCATCACACCTTCACTGCTTTGCTGCCTTCATTTCCTCTGCTTGGAGGACCTTCCCTTCTTTGGGCACATCTTCCTCCACTCCATCTGTGCACCTCCTCACTACCTGACCCCACACAATAATCCCTTTGAGAACAAGAACTCTGTCTTATTTTTTCTGTTGTTTCTCAAACATATCCTAGCGTCTGTCATTGAATTAAGGCACTTTCTGAAGACGAACTGATAACATCTACTGAGTATTGATGAATAAAAATTCCAGAACAGAATTTCAACAAAACCCACGAATGGGATAAAATAACTTTGTAAACAGCATAAAAAAAGAATATCAATGGACATAAATTATTACCTCTCCTTTATGGATATGCTTTTACTAATCATTAAGGAATTGTGGAACTGGAAAGTTCTCAGAGATTGTCCAGACAAGGATTCTTATTTTGAATATGAGGAAACTGATGCCCAGAGAGGTGATGTGACTTGTCCAAGGTCACATAGATAGATATGTTTCACAAAAAGTCCATTCAAGTTTTTCCACAGTTTAACTACAAAGGAAATTAATATTGAATAGGTTCATCAGCACATAAGAAGCAAAATGGAAGTGAGTGAAGTAGTTCTAGATACGCCACAATTGACTTTCACTCATGTTTTGACAGAGAGATGGCTGTGATGAAGGGTATGACTATAGTTCCTGTTTAAGAAGGTGATGGACCAACCAACACTGGTTTCAGCAAAGAATAAAGAAAGTGACCGTCCTTCAGTCTAGCTCCACATGTTGTTCTTAAATATTAACCACAAAGTGCTCAAGTTCAAGGGCATGAGCCTCAGGGCAGAATATGATGTTGCCAGCTTTCAGGAATGTAGGCCTAAAGAGAGCTCCAGGAAATACCTAGGAAGTAAATGATCTTGAAATTCTATAATTTCTTTGAAAAGCCAACATATAATCTAAAAGTATATTTTCTGTTTCTTTAGAATAATGAACCATATTTACATGGCAGTTATCTTTTATATAAGGAAACAACATTTAATGTTTCACATGTCTGATCTTTATACCTGTCCTTTAAGTGTACCAAGGCTTCATAAAGCTTTGGCTTTTGAGACAAGATCAAGGTACATCACAATATTTAAAACATTACACCCAAATCCACTGCCACAGGAAGGTACAGAGAGAAAAGAAACATAAATGTAAATAAAGAAACCACATGGACAACCATAAAGAACGAAATTACTGTGCTGGGTTCTATTCTGCGCTTACATGTGCTCTCTCCTATGCTCTTAAGTCAGTTAAACATAATGCTTAGGTTCTTACCTGATCTATTTCATTTGGCAAATCTCCCTCTTTTTGCAAAGATGAATCAACTAAAGCTATTACTAAGAAAAATATGATTGATTACTTATTGGAACTCAAATACCAATTTGCCATTTTAATATATCTTTAAATCAACCACATCACTTGTCTACCTAATGAAGAGGTTTAATTATATTTTTTTTATGCAGAAGGCTTTCTTTACACTAAAGGAAATACCTGATATTTATGAAGACAACTCTTTATTTACAGAACAAAACTGAACTTTGCTGTAACTTAGCATAAGCAAATATGTAGTTCCTGTTCCCCTAAAGGATTCTTGTCAACATCTTTTTCCTTCAAAGGTGAAAAGCCATTCATCGACTTTACTAGGAGCATAGCAAAGCCATCCCTAAAGCATGCAAGTGTCATTATTATAGAATTAGGTCCTAACATATTTCTCAGGGAAATTAACACTTTTGACACATCCCTAAGCAGTTCCCATCTTCAGAAGTCAATTAAGAAACTTACACAAATCACAGGTGATCACCTTTTTTCTTCGCCTCTCTTCCCTTGGGAAAAACGAGAATTCTACCATAGACCAAAGAATGGACAGAGATCATTAGGACCTACTTCAGGAACTCAAATTCTTTAAAAGATGGGCACGTGAATGGGGAAAAGGTGCACAGAGGCTCAGATGAAATTTACATTTAGCCTAGCCCTCCTGGAATGCCTTGTAAACTTTGGGGCCCGTGAGCTGAGTTGCTGCTTCTGGGATGTCCCCTATTCATATCAGAGCGTGGAGCGCTGAGATGTCTTGCCACACCTGAGATCGTGCGGGTGCGAGTGTGAGAGAGAGGTGCTGGGCCGCTGTACTCTCATACCCACACTCAGTCTCCCATACCTGTTTATCTGCACTTGCATGTAGGCAAACAGATTCCTCTGCTCATTATGGGATGTTGAAGTGATAGACCCACTTTGTCTCAGTATTTTCTATGACACTTGATACATAAAGAAGCTCAGACTGATGTACTTGTTTTTAAGTTTCACTAGGTCTTTTTGAAAGTTTCCTTTACTTTCTGGTTGCCTTCATTACATCAAAGTAACCTGTCTTCTTTCTCTCTGTGGGGAAAAGCAGACTGAATAAAGCAGGTAAGCGTTCCTTCTGGGTCTGAACCCCTTTAACTAATGCCTATGGGATGTAAACATTTACATTTCTGCTCCTTTTACTCTTTCTGCAACTAAGCAAATGCACAGTGTGGATCTTTCCATGACTTCAGCAAGGAAGCTATCATTTGCCTTACTTCACATGGCAGTTGTTTCTAAGATTATATATGTGTGTGTGTGTATGTTATACACACACATACACTCACAGTTTGTTAATGTTCTATCTCCCCTTTTCTTGTCCCTTTGGTGCTCTCTGGGACAGCAGTACCTTTATCCATATCTCCATCTGCCCAATGTCTCCTCTCTTGGGCACCACAACCAGAGCTAAAACATCTATTGCTTTAAAATTATCCAGTCAGGTTCCTGGCAGGAAATAGATGCTGTACCCAAAAGGGGTTAAATGAAAACAATTTATGGAGAAACTATTCTCAAGTAGGTAAAGATGGTTGATGAAGCACTCAGGAACTAGCTAACTAGCTACAGAGAGAGCCAAGGCGATTCCTGGCAAAAAATACCATTCCAGGCAAGAGGATTGGAACAGCAACACCAGATCCCACTGAGAGCTGGAGCTTTGAATGACCCCAGTGGAAGGTTTAGCTAAAGAGGAGTGCAGCTACTTCTTTAGGCTAGAAAGTGAGATGTGATGGGGGAGAATCTCCAATTTCCTGCTAATGCCTGCTTTGGGCTGAGCCCAAAGGAAGCCAATGGACAAAGGCTCCCAAGTTATACAATCCATGGAAAGTGGCCTTTGGGGGCTCAGAGTCTTGCCCTCACTTGCCCCTTTTCCCACTGCTGACCCACATTTCACCACTGCCAAAACTCCCTTGCCCTGGCTTGTGTTCCCGGGAGTCTACAGCTCCTGCCAGCCGCCCTTCATCCAGGGCTCCGGCCATTGCTGGGCCCCGGGAATGTTGTCCTTTCCAGGGACCCAGCTAGTCCTCCCCACTATTACAAGTCCCTGGGTGTCTCATTATCTTGTTCTGACTCCTTTAAACCTGCTCTGTGTATAATCCTTTCATAATTAAAACACCCATTCCTTTGCAAGCGTGGGGAGGATGATTTGTAAGGTTAC
Organism: Daubentonia madagascariensis; assembly: GCA_023783475.1. Classification (NCBI taxonomy): domain Eukaryota; kingdom Metazoa; phylum Chordata; class Mammalia; order Primates; family Daubentoniidae; genus Daubentonia; species Daubentonia madagascariensis. The sequence goes on along the minus strand of JAKFHU010002088.1, from coordinate 40,810,306 downwards.
CAGATTTGAAGGGCTGGCGGGAAGTGGGGAAGATAACTATGCTTCCCGTCTTATCTCTAAAAATACATCTTTCTCTTTGCTTAAAAAGCAAACACAGGTATTTAAAATATTTTACAGAGATGAACAAAATCTTTAAGATAAAAGATACTCAGGAGTAAATACATTCATATTCAAACATTACTATTTTCAAATCAATTCTAATAATAATTTAGGAGAAATAATAATTATTGCTAATATTTATTGAGGACTTAATATATGCTGGATCTCTGAAACCTCATAGCAATCTCATGAAAGAGATACTATTACTGTATTATCATCATGATCCTATAGATGAGGCAACTGAAACTCAGAATAGTTGAGTGTCTTGTTCAAGGTCACGCAGTAAGGAGGTCATTAAGTATGGTTCTGAAACCAGCAATCTGTTCCAAAGTACCTAATCATACCATAAGGCAATATTATCTTGTTTCATATAAAACTCTCTGCAATATCAAATTACTAAAATCATGGTGGCAAGTCTCTGGGATTCAAGTTCAAAGGCAATCAAATGAGAGATGACAGGACTGTTCCTTACTGGTCAGGATTATATCACATTATGCTCACATAGGAAAGGCATTTCTACATGTGGCCAACCTAAGATAGGTTTTAGGTATATGATAGATCTACAGCCTGGATTTCTGTCAAACATGTCAGGGAGCAGTGTGTGTCAGGGTGGGAGGGTGGCAGATAGCAGTTCTTCCTTCTCATTTGTTTCAAATTCTTTAATTTTCCACAGCATGTGAAAGAATGTAACTATGTTTGGAAATACTCTTACCAAGTTAACAAATAAACTAAATACATGAGTAATAGAGGGGAGAAGCATGCCTCAATCTGGCATGTTTTAGTCTCCAGAAGTCTAAATTTGTTAAAAAGGAAAAAGCTAACAAAGCAGAACTGCTGATCATGAACATTTGACAGCCGGATTGCTTTGGTGAAGCTTCATGTTGCAAATATCACAGTCAATGAGGTGTTTTTCTCAGCTCATTTTCTGAAAACTAGTGCTTTCTAGCTCTGCTTGATCTTTGTGAAGACACACACCACACAAAAACATGATACTTTCTAAGTTTTAAAGCCTTGCTTCTCAAATTGTGGCAGTGGACTAGCAACATCACCACTTCTTAGGAACTTGTTGAAAATGGGGACTCTGCTCCATCCAGATCTGCTAAGTCAGATGTGCATTTTAACAAGATCCCCAGGTGACCCCTGTGCACATTAGTGGAGAAGTAGTGCTATGGAGTGCAGTTGCCATGACCTTCACAGCTGGCCTCAGCTCTTTAAGCCCAACCCCCACGTCCCTCTCATTCAGATGGTGCAAATCAGCCACTCTGCCCTTCTTACCATTTCCTGGGCACTCCTACTCACTTTTGGAGGAGTGCTTGTACAACCTGACTCAGAAACACCAAGCAAATGCCTAACCTATTCTTTAAGTCAGATTTTGAACATCAATTGACCGGCATGGCTCTTTAAGTAAAAATTAACTTTCCAGTTTCTGTTCCCCCAGACTCATTCTGCAGAGGCAATGAGTTAACAATTTAACAATTTAACTGTTAACAATTTCTTTTGAATGTTTTCTAAAATTTTTTGTGTATATCCAAGCATCTGAAATATATATGTTTTTTTTTTATTAATAACATCGCATGATATATATGGCTCTATACCTTATCTGACTTACATAATTTATTTTTAATATGTTCCCTTGTTATTAAAGAATATTTCCTTGTGTATATAGATGGGTACACCAAAATGTATTTAATCAATTCTCAAATGATACTCTTATGTTATTTCTTTTTTTGTTGTTGCTATTTTAAAAAATGTTGGTGTAAACGTCACTTTACAACTGCATTTCCCACTTTTGCAAGTTTTTCCGTAAGATACATTCTCAGGAAATGAATCTGCCGGGTGGAAGGGTTTGTGCCTTTTAACATGGTAGATATTGATAGACTTCCTGCCAAAGACGTGGCACCATCTTATATTCCACTAACAGCATAAGGTACAAGTTTCCCACACCTTTGCCATCACTAGGAATTATCACTTTTTCTTTGTTAACTGGGAAGTAGAATTTAGGCTAACTAAATTCTACTTCCCAGTTTCCCTAAGGTATTTACTAGGATACATGCAGAGAAAGTGGAGGAGAAAGAGGAAGTGCATTGTAAGAAGAGGAGATATGTAGACAGATGTAGGGTTGGGTCTGTGGAAGTGGCTTGGGTTTGGACAGGTGGGCAGATGGCCAGATTGTACAGGGACTGGGACAGCTGCTAAAGAGGGAAAGACGAAACTATATTCACGAGGAAACCAGAAGAATATGGTGCTGAGAAAGTAAAACCAAATATGTATTATCTTCCCATCAGTTTGAGAGAGCCATTTATTTCCTGTCAGGGTGCTGAATAATAATGGTGGTATCCTTATGATTGCCTTATTTGTTCCTAAAATCCAAGTTAGACAAGGTGGGTGTGGGTGTGGGAGGGTTGGCTAATTGCTAGGAAGACAATGTTTTGTCAATTTGGAGGCCAAACCCGAAAACTTTTATTTATTTTTTTGGTGTCTTTGTTGTGCTCACTAATACAAAGTGATTTCTAATGCTTATACTAGAAACTGTACATTTGAAATATAAACACTCTTCCTTTCACTGCCGCTTTCTCTTCTCCCAATGCAAGATGAGCACAACGATATTCCTTAGGGAATTTCACATGGAAGATGGGCACCTGTTCTACTTTCTTGACATCCCCAAATGAAGCAATCCCAACAGAACACTGACAACCTTTAGAAATTCTGTTTCACTATATTCATTGTTGAATATAAAATATCAGAAAAAATAAAGATTCACTTTATCAGAGAACTATAATTTCACTTAAAACAAAACAAGAAGGATTAATTTTCAAAAATTAGCATATTTATTAAACAAGTTCCAGATCATGAGACATGTGTGACTAATGATGCATTTTAGGGTAAATTATGAAAACAAAAATACTAACAGTTACATATTTTTCTCAATTATCAATGTATACATAAAATGGGTCTATTAAATCTGATTATCTTGGATTTGGTTGATATTTGAATGACCATATTGCACAGTCAACCTCATTTACACAGAATATTATAATTAGAAAAAAATCTGAGAAATCTTCTAATTCAGGCTTTTAGTTGACAAAGAATTTATCTTAGTTTGGTAAAAATTTGTTTGGCTTTATCTTCTATTTTTGAAAATAAATTAAATCACAGTAAATTTAAGTTCCTTTTCTAGTAATACTTAACTTGTCACCCAATAGTTATTCTTTTTATTTTGAAAAAAAAGTCTATATTTCCTGGGATTTTCAAATCTCTCAAAGAGTTATTTAACCTGATAATATGACTTTTCAAGAACAGGTATAACATTTTAGGAAAAAAAGTAAGTAAAAAAAGAAAGGAAATATGGCAGCCTATTTATTTTAGGATGTCATATTTTTAAAAATTTCTTTAGGTACAGGGTGAGAGAGTCTAGGTAATCACCCATCATTGGTCTGCCTTGTGCTACCTGACCAGCAGCTCTTGACTGAGGTTTGAACACAAATCCCTGGAAAGAGCATCTTTTGAGCCCAACATTCTTGTATTGATATGAACACCCTAGTTGCTCAGAAGATACTATGAGGACTCCTTGAGACAGCCTGAAATATTTGGGAGTATAGGATGCCAAATATTATTACCACAAACTATTATTTTATTCATATGTGAACATTTAATATGTGAAAGACACTATCATGAACACTTGACATACATTATCTCTTTCAAATTCTGAGAAAGAGGTATTATGGTTCTGGCTTGGCCACTGAAGAAACCGAGATTTTTTTAGAGAGGTTAAATAAATTGTCTGTGGTCACAGGGCTAACCAGTATAAGGAAGGGATTGTTTGACAATGAACTTGAACACCTAACTCTAGAATGTCAGTCAAAAACTTCCACTCTGAACATAAGATTTTAACATTGAGTTGAGTCACAATTTCAGTAAAAATGGAATTTACATATATATATACACTCCCAGTTCATTTGAAGTTCGTTGTATTTAATATGAATGTGTTTAAATTAGCTTTGAATAATTTGTTCTGAATTAATATTCTAAAATGGAATAAAATATCTTTCAAATTCTTCTTGGGGTATTTACTTTAAGACTAAATAAAGAGGGAAATGACTTTGGGATCCAGGGATTGGGACATTTACATCATAAAGGAGAAATTTATAGTTGATGTTGGGAATAATTTTTCAGGTTGTAAGTCTGAGACTGTTTCTTTATCCAACCCAAAAGTGTTGTCTCAAGTAAGATAAAGGCAGTAGCAATAGCAATTGAGAGTTGCAAAGAGTTCCAGTGTACTGCAGCCCTAAATAAATCTGCCTCTTCCTTTCAGCAGAATTTGATTTTTTCTTCTTCTAGGTCTCATGTGAAAGTTGCTACTTGATTGACTAGGGTGAACAATGTTAGGTAAAGTCCAAAATATAAAGGAACTAGGTAGCAATGCCAATAATTCAGTATTTTTTCAATAAACAATTACTGAGACTCTCTACATGCCATGCACTAGGGTGTACCAGTAAAAAGAGATGGTCTGTTGCTATGTGGTCCCTTGTGGCTGGTGAAGACAGAGCAGATGGCTGGGTCAATTCAGTAACTCTGCTAAAGCTCAAGTTTAGGTAAATTGAATTCAATCTCCTATCTCTTATGAGGGAAATACTCCCATCCTCATGGAGTTTTTGAGAGCAGTGACATATGTGACTACAACTAGTATAATAAATGGTGTGTTGAAATCATTCCATAAGTACTTTGGTAACACATATAAAAACAATTAATTATGCATATTATACAAATAAATGTGTGGTAAGTCAGGGACAATGCATTAACCCTAGGAATTAAAGCAAAGCATTGGTAACATATATCAGCCATTATATGCTCTGAAGAACTTAGAGCAGGAAGACTCTTGAGGTAGGTCATTATCAAAAATCACTTAGAAATGATACTCAGCAATGTGTTCAAACTATATACACTATTGATTCTTGCCTTGTAGAATAGTGGAAAGAGAAGTGGATTTGGCATATGGAGATCTTGAGCTTTTATTTTCTTATTGTAAAATGATAAAAGTAATGGGAACTAGGGTTTCTATGGATTTCAGAAAGGATCATATCTATAAAATTACTTGGAAATACAGATATAATCATTCAAATATAAGATATTATTATTTTTTGATTAATAGAAATACAGCTACCCATATCTTAGATTAAGTTCTTTAATTCACAGATATTTCAGAATAATATTTAATTTGAATTTGTAGGACAGTATACTGAAAATAATGTTTAACTCTTAGGAAAAAATGTGTGTGTGTGTGCAGCTTGTCTGTTTTTACCATGCATACCAGTTCCAGAAAATGTCCAGACTGAATTGCTGAATTGTCAGAGGTAAACATTCATGGAAAGATATCATTTAAAATTCTGAGACTCTAGCATGTCACACGCATAATTTTAAGGGCCAAGAGCAATCATTTAGTATGACTTCTAAAGATACAAAAATGAAGTTAAATTCAGTATTCCTTCCCGCCTTATTATTTTATGGTTTTATGATTATATACTATTTCCCTGACTGCCTTCTGGGAAGAGTGGGTGGTCCTAAATTTAAGGCCCTCCATCTTCTAAACTCTTTGATGAGTTTGAGCATATGTGCATCTGGATAGAAAAGCTTTGGAAAGCTGGACCATTCTGTATACCAGGAGAAGAATTTGGAGTGCTCAGGTCTTAAAGGGAGGGATTGAGGAGCAGAGACAGGAGAAGGAGGGGAGAAGCCCAGATCTTTAATGAAAAGTATTAAATCTAGTGACAGATGGAATCTGGGTCACTTGGGAGAGTGGCGAGGAAGTATACATGGAACTAGGACTCCAAGACACGGAGGATGATGAAAGACTTCAAGTTCTTGAGAAAACATTATAGAATTAGTGATTTTAAGTCCTTGAGAAGTTGCAGGGGAGTTTTGGACATATACCGCCTGTGGAATTGGTAGATATTTGAGCAAATCACACCTAGAAATTCAAGGGAGCAAAGAGATCCCAGCTTATACCTGGATTACACGAGTAAGACATATATTTATTTATTTGTAATTTTTAAATTGCCTGCTTCCAAAAGGAGAAATAATATATTTGTTACATTATTTAGTATAATAAAACTTTTCATAGGGGAGTTAACCTATGTCATTGGTTCTCAAATGTGGCGGGGGCAATTCTTTCCTCGGGAGACAGATATCAACATCTGGAAATATCTTTGATTGTCACAACTGGGGATTGCTACTGGCACCTTGTGGGTAGAGACCAGGATGCTGCTCAACATTCTACGATGCACAGAACAGACCCCACAGCAAAGAATATCTGATCCAAAATGTCAATAGCAGAGTTGAGAAACCCTGACTTAGGCCAACCGTCCTCCAATTTAAAAATAAGAAACTGAACATCAAAGAGTATCAGTGATGTGTGCCAAGTCACACAGTGAGCAAACAATACAGATAAAATCTCTGGCGTTTTTCTCATTATTTAATGTCTAAGAGCTATAGTTCTAAAATAGAACTGTTGGAAAATAGAGCTTCTTATTTAGGTTTAAGACGTACTAAATACTTGCATAAATCTTTAATATGTAGTACTGTTTACATTAAAATATCTAGGCAAAGAAAAAATAGAGAATTTAATTATGTAACATATATTTGATTGTATGTAGTAAAAGCCATTTTCATGGTATTTAACTAAATTACTGCTCAGCATAGTGGTTCTCAAACTTTAGCATGCCTCACAATCACCTGGAGGGAGGGCTTATAAAAACACAAATTGACAGGACCCCACCCCTAGAGGTTCTGACTCAGTAAGTCTGGAATGAGGCCTGAAAATCTGCATTCCTGACAAATTCCCAGATAATTCTGATGATGCTAATTAGGAGACCACACTTTCAGAACCACTGGCCTAGCATTCCATAGGTAATTAGTAAATGTTGGCTTAATAGTCTAGGTATTTAAAAATATAATCTCATCAAAAAATGTAAACTCACTTTAGCATAGATTAATTAACAATGCTAATTCACACTTAGAGGAATACAATCACACAGATGGCAGAACCAAAATTAATTTAGATCTCATTTGATTCAAATTTTCCACTTTAAAACTGAAGAAATTAATATCTTTTAAGCTTATTGCCTCAAAGAAGAATCTCTTTTAGCAATAGCCAATAGAAACACTATTAAATGAAAATCAATTGTAGACAATTTGAATACTAACATTGTTATCCTACAGATATATAAACTCAAAGTCTGTTAGCACAATTAAGTAGGTATGCATCATTTCTAACAATACACTTATAAGGAATAGTCTAAATTCCAGAGTAAAACCTGGTCTGCTGGGGCTCTTATGCCAAGCTATGTATGTCAGTAATATCAAATCAGGTTCTGAGGGACCATACTGTCTCTTCAAATTATTTGGGAAAACATGTACACGTTTAATCAATTAAATATAGCATAAAATTATAAGTAGTATATTTCCATCATAAATAATCAATGTGCTACTGTTAATCATAGTTAATAGATTGAAAAGTACCCCCAGGGAAATTCATTTCAGTAACATCATTTTCATTTCCTTAGTTTAATTTTTAAAATGAAAGAAATTTCAGATACTTTAAAACTACCTGTTTACTTGGAGAGTGTGCTTTAATTAACCTGCTTCCTGCCAGTCCTCATTTAGACACCCAAACAAGTGACTGAATAGTCAACTTTCCATTTAGCTCTTTGAGATCAGGTAGACAGTTTATACAAGCCTTTATTTTCCTCATATCATCCTGTCTGATGTACTGAACTTCAATGGCCAAGGGCACATAAAAAGTCAAACCCTCTCAAATGTGCTGCATTTGCCTTCAACTTTTCAAATATCCATCTATCTTTTAGATTAGGTGCCATCTGTTACATCATCATCTCTGGTTAAATCTTATTAAAATTCCTTGCCAATATCACACTGCTGCGGCAATCTTACTCTGCAGCTTCTCTGCAGCATTCAATATGAGCTTGCTATCTTAACTAATTCCTATAGCAGGACACAGTGTGAGAGTCTAAAACAAAATCAGTGCCGTACCGTTTCTACTTTTACTCAGAGAGTGAACAATTGTTCATGACAAACCTGGGCTCATCCCTTCAAGTCTCCTAAACACAGCACCGTTTAAGCCAATGCAGTTAACCCACCCTCACTCAAGGCTAGCATCAAATGGTGCGTTTACTGCAGTTTTCACCTTGAAACTAAGTAGGCAGGATTTGTTATTTGTTGAAGTTGCATAACTGCCAGGTTATGCAGACCCCATTCTTATATTATCACAAACAATCACAACAGAAGAAAAATACATGCAGACATATAGCTCATTTACAAGAAAAGCAAATTTGCAGTCAGACACAAGAGCAATGTAACAGCCAAGAACTGCAGTAAATCTCTTTGAGCTAATAGCCACATCTAATAATGCTCTCCTACAACACCTCTGATCGAATGGATTATATTCAGAGTTTAAACATCAAATCAACATTCATTCCTCAATGGTTAGAGATGATGCTTGATAAGCAAATTCCAATTTATGATTTATTTATTGCATAAGTGTCTTAAAGCTAGGATTGCTGGAAGACTTACTATGCTTATTCAAGCATGCTGGCAGAACTGAAATCTCATAGTAATTTATCCCTGCACCTCTCAGCATGGCTGACAGGCATCTGCCAAGACTATAGTATATAAGCCACTGCAACATGCAAAAATATTTACCCCCAAAAGATGTAGTGAAAGCTCAGCTTCCTCCACTTCCATAGCCCCTGAAGTGTTAATCTGAAGGAACAGTTCCATGAGTTTCCACAGGACAGCAGTGTGTCTCCTACACTTGACCTAGACAGCCTTACATAACGCAGCATCAGTGCTGGGGAGCTCGCTGAATGTCATCACCAGCAAGAGTAAGGAGTATTGGCAACAGCAGGCAGGCGGGCAGGCTAGGAGTTTGCATGGAAATCATGAAGTCTTTTTTTCTTTCTCTTTTGAAATGTTTTGGAAGGAGAGTTAAGAATAGCTCAGAAACTGGTCTCATTCTTTTTGTGGAAAGAAATGACCAGAAGCATAAAAGCTAAATCATCCAGCAAGTGCAAGACACCTCTTTCAGTGTTTGCAGTAAACCTAATAGAATGAGTTGCTGTCTGTACAGTCCTGTACCATGACACCTAAAATGAAGGAAATGGTAAAGCAGAGTAGTAACTCAAAGACTTCCACCGAGAGCTATTGTCAACCTTTAATTCATTGTGGTGAGTAGAGGGGAATATGTGTATATGCCGTGAGATAACAGTTGGGGTTAAGAGTTGTTTTGCAGGATGTTAACTAAAGGACTTGTAAAGAGTGCTCACGTTTCTTAAGCATGTTGTTGCAAGAAAGATGATGGCATTTTTACTCTTGTATATGAAATTCAGGATGTGGTGAGTTAAACTAGTTGTGCTTAATGTATTTCAACTTCTGAAATTTTCATGCAAGTAATGAGAAAAGCAGGTACCTGTTATGGCGGTTTGCAGATAAATGTCAGATGTGCTAATTAATTACTTCCTTTGTCTATACTAAAAAATAAGATCTGAATTTTAGGATTAAGGTGTTGCATAAAATAAATCTTCTTTTAGACTTTGAAAACAACTTCTCAGAATGGAGCAAGGGAATCAGTGTGTTTTTGAGATAATTTTTGTTACAATAGATTCATGCCTAGATATCTGGGGGATACTTTAAACAGCAAATTAAAAACAATGTACAGTCTATCTAATTTTCACTCGATTATCTTAAATGTGTGCAATACAAGTTATGTTCTTAAAAGCTAGAAATAATAAAACCAATCCTCTGTTTTGATTCTGAGTACAGTGATACGGTATTATTAATATAAGATGACATTGTTTAATTATATATAAAATTGTGGTTTGATAGGAGATGTGGACTAAGATGTATAATTCCTGAGGTAACAGAAATAGAGAAGCCATGCATCATTTAAAAATAATCTTAAGGTTTTTCTCTTAGATGGGAAACCTGTCTGCTAATGCATCACCCCGAGAATAGAACAAGGAAATAAGAGAATTTAGGTCTATGAAAGAACACCATGATCTAATTCCTGCTTGTCATTTAACTCACAAGGATACTGAGGTAGAAAGAAGTTAAATGATGTGCCTAACTGACACAGAGGAAGAGGTGAGTTGAACGTGATTTTCCTGATAATAACCTGGTATTTTGTCACCATACTACAGTGAATAATTGTCCTTTGATACTAGACTAAAGCCTTGATGTATGGTGATTTTTTTATATAATAGAAATGATAGAAAACAAAGTTGAGTGGCACTAAATATGTACTTTTCGCAGTAGTCTGATTTTGGAAAAACACGTTCTATAGTGATTGGAATGAGAAATTTTCTTTGATATTTCTCACAACTATAATGAACATATTGGTGCAACATTTAATTAAATTTTCAAATGATGGAATTGCATTATGAACATTAAGCTATGTAGACCATGTTGGTGGTTCAGATGCTTTTATTTTGTTCATGTTAATTGTGGTGTTAGGCTTCTCCATCTCTTGGAGGCCCAATGTATGTGAAATAAACAACCCATAGGAGGCAAAGAACTGGAAAATAGAATGTTTTGAAAAAGATTCCGTCTTACTCCTTTCAAATAAACTGAGTTTGTTGTGGTCAGGCAATGTGTTTTTCACCCTTGCATCCCTGCCCCTAACTACAATGTTTACGGGGCCCTCAATAAATGTTTGCTGAATAAATAAATGGAGGAATGGGAAGCATTTATAATATGTCCATGCATAGGAACTGCATATAGTATGGCCTAGTAGAGTTCTTTGGAGGAGTTATTTTAAGAAGTGTATAAAAATGTTTCATTAATATATATTAGGTTAATATTTGCCAAAGTACATGAATGCTTCTGAAGTACTTGTTTGGAAGCTTTCTTACAAAAATTTTTGGAATGTTCTCCTAATTGGATCAACTTGGTATAGGTTTGGCTGCTCATAAGAAATAATCCAACATTCACTAACTTAACCAAATAGAGGTTTGTTTTTCTCAAGTGACATTAAGTCTAAAGATAGGACTAGCAGACCTATAGTCCTCAGGGGTCTAGGCTCATTTTTCTTCCTCTCAACCATCCTTAGCCTGTGGCTTTTATCCTACTGTTTGTTGCCCCATGGTCTCAAGATAGCTGCCTCACCTCCAGAATCCTGACTGCATTCCAGGCATGTGCCGGCTGAATCATCTCTTTCTCCAAGAGTTTTGCCAGACCACCCAGAGATTTTAACTTACATCTCATGGGTCATAACTGTAAAAAATGCCCACACCCTCCTGCAAGGGAGCCTGGAATAACTGTGTTTTTAGCTGAGCCCATTGCCACCCCCAAATAAAGCTGGGGTCTTGTTTTTAAGACAAAGGAGGTATTTCCCCCATGTCTATGCTCCCTTAGCATATGCTTTTGGTTACTGGTAAAATCTGAAAACATTCCCCATGATTGGTTAGTCTAAGCTGATTTTTGTTCCAAAAGAACAAAAAGGCTCCTCATTTTATATCTGAGACTTCTATAGGAAAAAAATCCCAAGTTTACAATAGAATGTTAATTGGGTAACAGATGTGTTTATAACTACACTGTAGTCAAATAGATGCAAAGATAAAACTGTAGACAGACTTTTCAGAATGAAAATGAGAAAATAATTCCATGCCCCATTTCACCCTGTATTCACCCCACAAAAATAAGGTTGTCTAAAGTAGTTTTTTTCCAAAAAGATTTTCGAAGGTAGAATAGATGGACACTGAATTAAAGCTCCAACCCTTGGAATCCCTACAATTCCTGAGTAAAATTGGACCTCACTAATTTAGAAAAGAGACTTTTACTGATTTACTTCTGTTCTACCTATTGTCCTGCTGGAATCAGCTAGACTGAAAAGCATGGGACTTCTCCCGGCTGGTCCATAGAAGGGCTTTATAAATTCTCTCAAGTCAGTTACAAGAATGCCTCCTTCTCTAGACCAGAAACTATTCTTCACATCGGGACAAGGAATTATACTGACATCTTTGCAAGGACCTGGAACATGATAGCACCTTTGTCCAAAAACTTCACTTTAGACTTGTAAAAGCATTCCTGGGTATACTGGAATGGAAATTCTCTAATTTTAGAGCAAAAAATAATGGCCTTCTTAGTTTCTATTAACCACAACTTTTCTATGAAAGACAATTGACTTCTGAACCTAAATCAGAATCACCTTGAAATAACTGTTCAAAAACAATTGTATATCATACTAGACTTTACTTCACAGAAAACCACATGGAACATCGTATTCATTTTACTCTCTTACAGAAATAAATAAGGGAAATTGTTTGCAGAAATCAGACTATATCCAGCCTATCTGGGGACTGAAACATTAAAAGATATTTAGTAACTGGCAGGTATAGATTTTATAAATCACAAACTCAAGGTAGAACAAAATGTAACTTTCTTCATTTTCTTATAAATTAATTTAATTTCTATATTGTCTCATTTTTCCCTAATGGCAGAAAATTTCATTTAATTATTTCTGAGCCCACTGAATGACTTTAGCACTTTTTCAGTGATTTCAGTTTTAACTCTGTAAAATATGAGATTTTTATTTTTACCCTTTATGTTAATTAGAGTAAAACTAGCTTCAGCAACATGTTCACCCCAAAAGTCTTGGTGACTTGGCACAATGAAACTGGATTTCTTACTCGTGAAAAGTTCTATATGGCTGTTCCTGGTTGGCAGGTGGCCTTCCATGTAATCATCTGTGGATTCCTTCCGTCTTGTGGCTCCTCCCACATTTAGGTACTTAGGGTCAGCTGACAGATGGAAAAGAGATCATGAAGAATTACACCTATCTCTTTAGCTCTGAAGTGACACACATGACCAGCTTATATTTCAATGGTGAGAAATAGTCACGTAGTCCCACTAGATGCAATGGAAGGCTGAGAAATACCCCTAGCTAGGCAGCTGCTTCCTAGAAGGGAGCATGAATTTTGGTGGCCATCAAGCTGTTTTTGCCTACTTTTCATCTTTGCAGTTGAAGCATCTTTTAAAAAATATATTCTTATTGGGGGCCAATTATCGTTTTTAAGATTAAATTAGAGAACTGAGAGGATTTAATTTGTGTGTGCGTGTGTGTGTGTGTGCTGGGGAAGCAAATCCATCTTTGTGTTCATAGTATGATTGATTATATTTTGCATTTTGATGTGGGACCACATACTTTTTCTTCTACTCCCAGAGAAACTTTAGTATAGATTTTCAAATGTTTACATTATAGTACCTACGACTCAGTTCCCATTTACATTTTAAATAAAGTGTCCTAAATTGCAGCAGTTCTACATGCTATGAGAAACATGGCTGGTCTATATGAATCTGAAAAAGATGATTTCTGAGCCCATTCTGATCATAGCATTCAGCTAATGTCTTATCAGTTCTGTATTTCAGGTTGGATCTAAGAAGGCACAAGGAGAAAGGGGAAGATCCTCCATCAGGAAAGCAAATTTCTCATAAACCCTTAGCAGATATCTTCCTATATCTCATTGGCTAGAATTATTATGTGGCTATTCATAGGAGTAAGGAGGATGCTGGGGAAATGTAGCTTTCAAATTGGATTCAAGGATATTTCAAACAAAATTCAGTTCTCTTAATAAGAAAGAAGGGGAGAAAGAATATGTGGCAAGCAAATAACAATGTCTGCCTCAATATTAATAGTCCAACTAATCAGCCTTAACTGTTTATAAACTTGTTTTACACAAGAGAGCTTAGTATCATAGCTTTGTGTGTGTGTGTGTGTGTGGTGCGTGCGCGTGTGATGGGAGGTGAGAGAGAGAGAGAGACAGAGAGAGAGAGAGAAACAGAAATGAATGGAAGAGCCTTGGTACTATAAGAAAATTGGGGGGGAAGACAAAGAATGAGCTCTAGAAAATGAAAATTCCAGGGGATTCTGAGATGAACCCCAAACAAATTATGGAGAATATTCTAGAATAATGGAGAAATAGATTCAATAGAAACATTTAAAAGTGGTCTAAAAAATATATCACATACCTGGAGCAGGTGTTGGAGCCTGTGTTGGAATTGACAAGGATGAGGCTCCCTCTGTCCTTAATAGTAATGGCCTGAGGAATCTGGTTATTCCAAACGATCTATTTTCTAAAAAAGCTGGGGGAAAGAAACTGTACTTAAGTGATTCCACAATCCAAAGCCCAGTTTGTCCATCTAAACATGTGGTCAATAAATAAAAAGATCAAAGTGGTGTTTTACCAGACAGGCCAGCTAATGTGGTGAATAAGGGGAATGGTGGCCAACAGTGATGAGGTCTTTTTTAGCTCTTGGGATTTTGAGTATGTGTTGTTGTTTTCCACTATGTCTGTTACTTTAGATCAGAATTCTAGCAGAAAGGAGGGAGGGAAGGAGGTAGGGAGGGAGAGAAAGGAAGAGAGAGGGAGAGAGAGAGAATGATTGAGAATATATTGATTGGTGTTGAGGATAAACCCTAGGCAATCCAGAAATTGCTTTTATTTCAGATGGTGATGTAACCTAGTGGCTAATGAAGAAGGGTGTTTGTAGATTTATAATTTTGCCTTTCTGTATTGTTTGGTTTTGAATTCTTTTCTGAACCTGCAGGGATATATACAAAGTACATGTTCTACTTAGGCTATGAGGAAGCACCATACAAATGTTTTCCATTCTCATTATCAGCTGCCTCCCTTTATTACACACACACACACACACACACACACACACACACACAAGAACATAAGAACTTCTCAGTTTTTAAATTAAAAGGAGAATCATCTAGGTCAGGCAGTGTGTGGCTGGGAGGACGGGGGGAGGTGGGTGACTGGGAAGAAGGGAGAGCCAAGTGTTTAATTTTCATCCTTTCTGGCATTTTCTCTTTTTCAAGTTGGTTTTCAAGTAAGATCTCAGAACGTTCAGCTCTGGTTCATCATCCAGTGCATTAGATGGCCTCTAGTTTAGCCCTAAATGGCCTAAACGGCTGGCACATCTGTACTGTCTTTTCCTTTCCAGGATCCCCATGTCTTATTTCCAGTCAATCTCTACACAATTAGCCTTTCTTGGGGACTCACTTCTATATCATGGATAATGCTCAGACAAGATCAAGAGAAACAAGAGTTTACTTTTCCACCCACTTATTTTGGCTAATATGCCAGTCTCATTTAATTGCTTACACATATGAGAAATTTTTATGCTATTTCATGCCTCTGTGAATGTGCTCAGGCTGTTTTCTCTCAGGGGTATTCACTCCCTTCCCTCCAACAATCCCTGATCATTTGCCTTCCCAGCCCAGTCCTTTCCCAAAAGTCAAAGGACACTGACACAATAATATACACTACTGATACATAATAGATATCAGTGATAGCTATTATTATTATTATTGATATGTATCAGCGACACCTATTAGGCTTAAGGACAAGTTCCTTTTTTTCAATTTTAATATTTTTAAATATTTGTGGGTACATAACAGTTGTTTATTTTTATAGGGTACATGTGATATTTTGATACAGGCATACAATATGAATTAATCAAATTGGGGCAATTAGGGTATGCAGCACCTCAGGAATTTAACATTTCTTTGTGTTAAAAACATTCAAATTCCACTCTTTTAGTTATTTTAAAGCATATTGTAACTGATTTTAATTATAGTCACTTTGCTGTGCTATCAAATATTGTCCATTTTATCTAACTAACTATATTTTTGTACCCATTAACTATCCCCATTTTATCTCCATCTCCCCACTACCCTTCCTAGCCTCTGTTAACCATTATTCTACTCTGTCTTCATAAGATCAATTGTTTCTAATATTTAGCTCTCACATATGAGTGACAACATGTGATATTTGTCTTGTTGTGCTTGGCTTATTTCACTTAACGTAATGTTCCTCAGTTCCATACATATTGTTGCAAATGGCAGGAATTCATTATTTCTTTGTGCCTATGCAATATTTCATTATGTATATGTACCACAATTTCTGTATCCATTCAGCCATTGATGGGCACTTAGGTCGATTCCATATCATGGCTATCGTGAATAGTGCTGCAATAAACATGGGAGTGCAGACATCTTCTTGATATATTGAATTCTCCTCCTGTGAATATATACCCAGCAGTCCCACTGCTGGGTCATGTGGTAGTTCCATCTTTAGTTTTTTGAGGAAATTTCACACTGTTCTTCATAGTGGCTGCACTAATTTACATTCCCAACAACAGTGTACAAGGGTTCTGCTTTCTCCACATCCTTGCCAGCATTTTTTATTGCCTTTTTGATAAAAGCCATTTCAACTGGGATAAGATGATATCTTATTGTAGTTTTGACTTGCATTTCTCTGATGACTAAAGATGTTGAGCATTTTTTCATGTACCTGTTGGCCATTTGTATGTCTTCTTTTGAGAAATGTCTATTCAGATCCTTTGCCCATTTCTTAAATGGATTATTTGTATTTTTTCTTATTGACCTGCTGGATCTCCTTATATATTCTAGTTATCAATCCCTTGTCAGATGGGTAGCTTGAAAATATTTTTCCCCATTCTGTGGGTTGTCTTTTCACTCTGTGGTTTCCTTTGCTGTGCAGAAGCTTTTTAGCTATATGTGATCCCATTTGTCCAATTTTGCTTTGGGGGTATTACTCCAGAAGTCCTTGCCCAGACCAATGTACTGAATCATTTTTCCAATGTTTTCTTTTAGTAGTTTCATAGTTTCAGGTCTTAGATTTAAGTCTTTAATCAATGTTGCTTTGATTTTTATATATGGTGAGAGATAAGGGTCTAGTTTTATTCTTCTGCATATGGATATCCAGCTTTCCCAGCACCACTTATTGAAGAGACTGTCCTTTCCCCACTGTATATCCATGGCAACTTTGTCAAAGATAATTTCACTATAGATGTGTGGACTTATTTCTGGGTTCTCTATTCTGTCCCATTGGTCTATGTGTCTGTCTTTATGCCAGTACCATGCTGTTTTGGTTACTACAGCTCTGTAGTATAATTTGAAGTCAGGTAATATGATTCCTCCAGTCTTGTTCTTTTGCTCAGGATGGCTTTGGCTATTCTGAGTGTTTTGTGGTTCCATATAAATTTTAGGATTATTTTTTTCTATTTCTCTGCAGAATGCCCTTGGTATTTTGATTGGGATTGCATTGAATCTGTAGATTGCTTTGGGTAGTATGGACATATAACAATATTGGTGTTTCTAATCCATGAGCTTGGAATATCTTTCCATTTTTTGCATCTTCTTCAACTTCTTTCATCAATGTTTTATAGTTTTCATTATAGATATCTTACATTTCTTTGCTTAAGTTCATTCCTAGGTATTTTATTTTATTTGTAGCTATTGGAAATAGGATTACTTTCTTGGTTTCTTTTTCAGATTGTTTACTGTCAGCATATAGAAATGCTACTGATTTTTGTATGTAGATTTTGTGTCCTGAAACTTTACTGAATTTGTCAGTTTTAATAGTTTGTGGGTGGAGTTTTTAGGTTTCTCTAGTTATAAGATCATATTGTATGCACACAAGGATAATTTAACTTCCTCCTTTCCAATTTGGATGCCGTTTATTTCTTTTTCTTCTCTGATTGCTCTAGCTAGAACTTCCAGTGCTATGTTTGGTAACAGTGGTGAAAGTGGGCATCCTTGTCTTGTTTCAGAGCTTAGAGGAAAGGCTTTTAGTTTTTCCCCATTCAGTATGATACTAGCTGTGGGTCTGTCATATACAGCTTTTATCATGTTGAGGTACGTTCCTTCAATACCTGGTTTTTTGAGAGTCTTCATCGCGGAGGGATGTTGAATTTTATTGAATGGTTTTTCAGCATCAGTGAAATGATCATATGTTTTTTGTCCTTCATTCTGTTAATATAATGTATCACATTGACCAATTTGTGTATGTTGAACCATCATTGCATCTCTGGGATGAATCCCACTTGATCATGATGAATAATCTTTGAAATGTGCTGTTGAATTTGGTTTGCTAGTCTTTTGTTGAGGATTTTTGCATCTGTGTTCATCAGATTTTGGTTGATAGTTTTCTTATTTTGTTGTATCTTTTACTGGGTTTGATATCAGGGTGATACAGGCCTTGAAGAATGAATTTGGGAGTATTTTCTTCTCCTCAATTTCTTGGAATAATTTAAGTAGGATTGGTATTAGTTTTTCTTTGAATGCCTAGTAGAATTTAGCAGTGAAGCCATCAGGTCTTGGGCTTTTTTTTTTGATAGGAGATTTTTTTTTACTGCTTCTATCTAATTACTTGTTATTGGTTTATTTAGGTTTTGGATTTCTTCCTGGTTCAATCTTGTTAGGTTGTATGTGTCTAGGAATTTATCCATTTCTTATAGGTTTTCCAATTTATTGGCATATACTTGCTCATAGTGGTCTCTAATGATCCCTTGGATTTCTGCAGTATCAGTTGTAATACCTCTGTGTTCATCTCTGATTTTTTCATTTAGGTCTTCTCTCTCTTTTTTTTTCTTAGTCTGGCTAAAAGTATGTCAATTTTGTTTATCTTTTCAAAAAATCAATTTTTTGTTTCATTGATCTTTTGTATTTTTTGTTGTTTCAATATCTTTTATTTCTGTTCTGATTACAGTTTCTTTTCTTTTACTAATTTTGGGTTTGTTTTGCTCTTGTTTTTCTATTTTTTTGAGATATATCATTAGGTTGTTTATTTGAAGGTTTTATACTTTTTTGATGTAGGCACTTATTGCTATAAACTTTTCTCATATTGCTGCTTTTTCTGTATCCCATAGGCTTTGATATGCTGTGTTTTAATTTTCATTTGTTTCAAGAGATTTTTTATTTCTTTCTTAATCCCTTCATTGACCCACTGGTCATTCAGGAGCATATTGTTTTTTAATTTCCATGTGTTTGTGTATTTTCCAAAGTTTCTTTGTTATTGATTTCTGATTTTACTTCATTGTGGCCAGAGAAAATACTTGGTATCATTTCAATTTTTTTTGAATTTTTTAAGACTTATTTCGTGGCCTACCATATGGTCCATCCTGGAGAATGATCCATGAGCTGAGGAGAAGAATGTGTATTATGCAGCTGTTGGAAGAAACATTCTGTAAATATCTATTAGGTCCATTTGGTCTACAGTGCAGATTTAATACAATGTGTCATTCTTGATTTTCTGTCTGGATGATATGTCTAATGCTGAAAGTGGAGTGTTGAGGTCTCCAACAATTGTTGTATTGGAGTTTATCTCTCTCTGTATATTTCTGATAATATTTCCTTTTATATCTTGGTGCCCCAGTGTTGAGTGCCTATACATTTAGAATTGTTGCATCCTCTTGTTGAATTGACCCCTTTATCGTTATGTAATGACCTTCTTTGTCTCTTTTTACAGTTTTTGTTTTGAAATCTATTTTATCTGATAGAAGTACAGATAAATACTCCTGCTCATTTCTGGTTTAAATTTGCATGGAATATCTTTTTCAATCCCTTTATTTTCAGTCTATGTATGTCTGTATAGATGAAGTATGTTTTGCAGAGAACATATAATTGGCTCTTGTTTTTTTCTTTTTAATCCATTCAGCCACTCTGTGTCTTTGGTTGGAGCATTTAGTCCATTAACATTCAATACTATCATTAATAGGTAAGGACTTACTACCTGCTATGTTGTTATTTGATTTCTGGTTGGTTTGTGATCTTCTCTTTTTTTCCTTACTTCCTTCCTGTCTTCCTTTGTTAAAAGTTAATTTCTCTGGTAGTGTGTTTTAATTTCTTGCTTTTATTTTTTGTGTACCTGTTGTAGGTTTTTTTATTTGAGGTTACCATGAAGCTTGCAAAAAACATTTTATAATCAATTATTTTAAGCATTTGACAACTCTGCTTATATACAAATGAATAAATAAACAAGCAAAGAAAAACCCAACAGAAATTCTGCTCTTTAATTATATCCCCACCCCACTTTTTAACTTTTTGTTGTTTCCATCCATATCTTTTTATACTATCTATCTCTCAAAAAGTTGTTGTTATTTTTGATAGGTTTGTCTTTTAGTCTTCCTACTCAACATATAAGTGGTTTATACATTCCAATTACAGCCGTGTAGTTTTCTGTATTTGTGTACTTACTATTACCAAAGAGTTGGATACTTCCAGATGATTTTAAATTGTTTATTAATGTCCTTTTCTTTCAAATTTTCCCATGATAGGCCCCTGTTCCATTCAGTGTCCTCAGTATATTTTTTAGTGGCAGCAATTCAAGCAGTCAACAAACATTTCTTGTAAGTCATCCTTTATTTATTGCTTTTGCCAAGTCTTCAGGCATTTTTAGTCAGAATTCCAAATTAAGCTATTGTACTTTGAATCCAGCTTGAGAAATGCTATATTCAAATAGAAACTCTTAGCTCCCTCATACATTTTTATGTGAATATCTGGACATAGAGTTCTAAACCAGCAAGCTCCCTTTGCTTAAGGCCAGAGTTCTCCTAGAAGTAGAGAATTAAGTTTGTAATTTCCTGAACTGGGTAACCCAAATCAACTCTTTCTGTTTGTTCCTTTTGTTTCATCTCTTTACACCCTCTAATTTTCAGTTAAGGAAAAGACCTGGAAAAATTAGATAACTTGTCTGAAGTCACATTGCTAGTTGGCAGCAGGGCTTGGCCAACACATAGGGTTTCTTGACTAAAGTCAATTATAAATAAAAAATCAATGTGACTGAAATGAACAATAAACAGCCAAGATTTGTTTTTGTAGATACAGCTGGATTATGAAAAACTTAAAATGTATTCCATTTAGCAAAACCTCTGAACATGTTCTTCATAGTGATTATATATATGCTGACACATCCTCTTCTTTCCCTTTCATAACTGAAGAAGTTGATGAGAATGTTGGGCTAATGACAGGTAAATATAAATCATAATTTATATTTATATGAGCATGCTTAATACTTTAGAAAGCACATTCATTTATTTGATCCCCTAGAAGCCTAGATTCTTACCAAATCCACAGGGGGTGTGTAAAACAGTCACTTACCTGATTCCATGCCTCTATTAAGATGGAGCTCAGGATGCATTCCAGGATGTGGAACTCTGCATGCAGTGCTCTGTGCAGCATATCACACTGTAGGGATTCTACGAACCAAGTTCAGGGCTACCTAGATGTGCGGTGAAAGATGTGAGAGAAGAATATCAAATCCTAACCCAAACCTGCAGAGAATCTCTGTTACCACTCAGGCTCCTACTTGGAAATTTGAAAGTGAAGATCATGATTTCAGAGACGGGCTCAAACTTGTGAAATCCAGTGATGAACAGATCTTCAGAAATGGCAAGTTCTGGTATTATTGTGAGTTACAATTAGTTCCCTGATTATTTTTATTTTGAGGAAGAAAATCTCAGAAGTGATTAGTCAACTAGATGAACAGCTGCAAAAGCCTTCAGATTTGAAGACATTGCCCTCTTTGCAGAGGACAAGCAATAGAGCTCCAAATGCAAGCAAATTTTCCACATATAAGGAGTTACTCTGTCAGCAGGCTTACTTTGGTAAAGTTTGCCTCTAGTTCCAATATTAAGACATGTTATAGATCAATCAATCATAGGATGTGGAAGCTGGAAAAAACCCCAATTTTGTTATAGCTGCATATGGTTAGCTTGGCAAATACAGAAGAAGATGAAATTTGAGTTTGGTTAGTGTTTTTTAAGGAAAAAAGGATTTTTAGAATACACTCAGACACACACTCTTTCTTTAATAACATAATTTTTAAGTGGAATATGTTAGTGGTTTGATATTTAACTTTTTGAGCCCTAGTGAATTATAAATTTTATTTAATAAACAATAACATTTGATATATTATATTTATGAATATTATAAACACATAAGTTATTTCATTTCTTAACATAAACTTATTTTATAGAACAAAGCAAAAAAATAATCTATAAGAAATACCACATCTTGACCATACTCTCTATAATCCTGTATTTTTTACCATTCAGGGAAAGTTTTTTAGGGAGAAACGGGACTGACAATGCCTCCCTCATGAGATTGTTGTAAACTTTAGTGGGAAAATATATGTTAGTCACCAGCATGTGATGAGTAGTCAATAATGTTCACTTTTAACCCTCTTGCTGCTATCAAGCAAAGATGGGAATTTTGATCCCTGGTAAGCCAGAGGATGACTATTTTTAGCCAGGTAAATCTTCATATTCAAGTAAATTCAAAATTTTCTCTATGAGCTTTTAAAAAATTTCCTTTTTATTCTCACTTATCTGTTATAGGAAAGGTGGGATGGCAGGAAGTATCCCCTACTCATAGAGAAAGCCCACTTTCAGCATATGTGCTAGCCAATGATTGGATGAACTCTCAAAGTATCCTTGCTTTTGATGTACTTAGCCATCTGGTGTGCATTCACTCTAGTTCACAGCAAGGAATATTTATTGACTACCCACCTCCTCTGCACCCCGTGCCCCCCATCTTTTAGAAGTAAGTATACAACTCAATTATTTTAGACTGTTTCAGATCTGAGAAATATGTGGCATGGACATTACCCTGTATGATCAGGTGTTGAGGGCTAGAAATATAAAACACACTGGAGTGTCAAGGAGAATATCTCTTCCTTCTCTGGTGGGCTGAGAGATCTTCTTGGGAAAAGTAGGATTTGGATAGAGAAGTGCGGGGAGACATCACAGGGAAGAATATGGAGTGGAAGGAAAGGGTGGAGTAGTTAACCGTTCTTGAAGGAAAAAAGAAAGGAGAGGAATATTCCAGAAAGAAGAAATACATCAGTTTATTTGGAGCTAAGGGTTTGTGCATTACCATGATTAATCACAGGAACAGCTGCCAAGCTTTCATCATGAAAATATTCTCCAAAAGAATTCATTAAGTTCCATTGCCTATTAATTTCTATTGATACATTTTATTTGGCATCTTCAATTACAGAGGACACTTTTTTAAAAAAAATGAAGGAAAAAAAATAAAGTTCGTTAGAGAAATTATTTATATGTGACATTTAAAAACTAAGCAATGTCATTGCCCCAAGCAAATTGTAAGACTTTAGTTTTATTATAGGCCTGCAATGTGTCCTTGAAATTTCTAAATATACGGCTTAACATTTTTACTTGATACATATCGATTGATAGTGTTTTGGCATCTCCTATTTATTATTTATTAAGAAATTATAAAACACGGCAATATGGTGTTGCCTTGCTCTGGATTTGGAATTTTAAAAAACCTTGTTTATAATC
The DNA here is from genome assembly GCA_023783475.1 of Daubentonia madagascariensis. NCBI lineage: Eukaryota > Metazoa > Chordata > Mammalia > Primates > Daubentoniidae > Daubentonia > Daubentonia madagascariensis. The sequence continues at coordinate 40,787,023 of JAKFHU010002088.1, read as the reverse complement.
CTACTTTTGCCATTAAATACTCTTTTCCTGTATGACCTTGAATCTATTTCCCATCTGTGAATCTGTGTAATCATGTACAAAATAAGTGAAACTACACTTTAACACATTTTAATCCCTTCAAGTTCTAAAAAGTGTATAATATTACATTTTCAAAGGAAACAATCCTCTTCTATTTTTATCCTTTTTAAAAACCATGTTCATAATGAATAGGATCTGTATCATTGAAATCATTTTTTTGTCAAGTAGCAAGAGATTTTCTAGGGCTGCAAACCAGCCTCTTTCCTAGTTAAATCTTAAAGTCAAAACCAACTTCCTAAAGAAACTTAATGACATAAAGGAAGATTTTAAAAAGAAGTCTCTCTGCTCCTGGTCGGGGACTGCAAGGAATCATAAAATATATGTAATTTAACACTAATGACAGCACAAGGCTTTGCAGTTCTAAAGTGTATCACAGATACAATCGCACTTAACCTGACTGACTTTTTATGAAGGATAATAATGTATTCAAGCCTGACCACTGGAACTGGTGAAAGGATGCTGCCCTTTTGAAGAATATGCACTATCTTCCACATAGAGAATATATCCACAGGAGGCCAGCTTCTGATGAATGGTTGCCCCACTTATGAGCACAGCCAAAAAGTCCCTCTTGTAATGTTACCATCTCTTCTCAATTCCTCAGTGGGAAGACTAAGCTCCAACTCTGAATCAAAGTGTGTTAGAGAGGAAATTGGTGGATTAAAAACTAGCTCAGACTATTGATTAAGCATTACTGTTGCATCTCTATCAATAGAAGCCAAGGGAGTTTTTCTTAAAACCCCTGCAAGGAAGTCTATGACAGGTTTCTGCATATTCATAGTTTCTCACAGTCCTGAGAACTCTTTTAGACAATTTCATAAGCCTGGGTCCTATATGGGCATGTAATTCTAGCTACACATAAATAAATAACATCAGTGCTAATAGTACATACACTTTTTGTTGTGAGGTAATTTTGTCCTAAATGCCTATTGCTATACATTTTTAATTCCCTTAGAATAAATCGAACTTTCCTTTACAAAGTGGTTAATAAAAAAATAAGCTCTTGTATTCTGTTTTTCCATTTGACAAAAACAAATTTATATGCTACATCTTTAAGGTAGGAGAACATAGAAGACTCTACCGCTATTCACCAAAGCACATTTGAATTTTCTAGTTTCTCATATCTTTTTAATAGTTAAAGGTTAGTATAATTTATAAACTAAAATAATACTATGATTATAAACTATAATGCATGATAAATCTACATTACCTAATCATTTGTAGTTAACGATGACATAGTGTCAAAATCATAGGAAAACACAGACCAGATCTGGATTGAGATTCTGGCTCCACCAATTAATAGTATTGTGACTTCTATAATTATCATAAATTTTCTGAGCCTTCATTCTCATCTTTTAAGTGAGAATGATAATCTAAAGTCATAGGGTTTAAAATAAGACAAAGAGATAATGTGTCTGGCACATCAAAGGTGTTCAAAAAATACTGCTTTTCTTCTTCCTTCTCCTCTTTAATCAAGTTGAAAGCACATCATGAGAATTTAATGAATGCTTCATTGAAGAAGAAAAAAAAAACCTCATGATTTTGTCTTATGCTTTCTATTTATTTCACATTATAAACCTTATTAGGCTATATTAATATCTTTTTTGGCTACAATTACCTTCTATTTGCTGATGGCCCCAAATTTCTATTTCTGGTCCAAATGACTTTCCTATGCTCTAGACCCTTCTGTATGCTTTTTAGTAATCTCTCTATATATCTCTCTTTTAAACTCACTTAAAACTCAACATTTCCAACCATTGTACTTCCTCTTACCTTAAAAAAAAATATGTTTAATACAATGAAAAACAACTGGCTTCTCTCACTTTGTTTCTTAACATGGGTGTCCAAACCAGAAAGTTGGGTTACAACTTGGAATCCCCCCTCTAAATTTTTTTCACATCCAATCACCAAGCCCTTCCCCTTTTACTTCGTTTAGATCCATCTACAACTCCATTCTTACTGCCACTACCCTAGTTCATGTCACCATCATCTGTTGCCGGGATTTTTGCAACCAATTTTCAACTGGTCTCTCTCTTCCTACTCATGCTTCTCTCCTGTCTGTTGCTCGTATTACAGCCAGAAAGGCCGTTCTAAATATATATTGGATTGTGTCTCTTCCATGCCTAAAACCCAGTCTTACCATTGTTCTATTAATAACATGATTTATAGCATGTATCTTTAACATGCTTTATTTACATTGAAGTGCATTCTCTAAACTCACCTCACCCCAGGAACTCAGGCATTCATTGCAGTGGTGCAGCCAACAGCTCTGAACTGAGCCTCTCCCTGGAAATTGCCCTCAGCTAAAGAGAACCTACTTGCCCAAGGACACACCTTTCCCAGGAGGCAGCCTACATCCAATGCATGTTCCATGGGGTGGGGGTATAAAATTCTAGCCCCCTATCTCAATTAGGAGCAACTCTGAAAGTCCTTCCCAATTTCAGAGTTCCCCATGGAATTGTCTGAAGCCTTTGTTGTTAAAGCCCGTATCATAGCCCAGTATTTCCTCCTACACACACAGAAAGAAGTTGTGCAATTGGCTTCCTTTGCTGCCCTACACATATTGATCTTGAAAGCTCTCCCCATAAACTTCCTGCACAAAAACCTCAACCTATGAGTCTGTTTCTAGGGAACCCCACCTTTGATACAAGACAGTCTCATGGACTCTTTAGTGTTTCAGCCTCATGCTGCATCACTTCTTCCCTTTGTACTCTATCCTTACTCGGTCTGACCTAATTTCAGTTCCGCAAATATGTGGTGCTCTACCTTTGGGCCTTGGCACTTGTTCTTTCCTCTGAGCTCTCCCCTCCCTCACTCTGGGTTTCCGCTTAAGTGGTTTTAGGAGTCTTTTCTGATCCATGTTCTAGTTAAGTGCATATCCTTTGTGCTCATCTGGTACTTCCTTTTTTATGGTACTCATCACTTCCATGTTGCATTGGCCATATCTACTCCATACTGTTGACTGGCTTTAAGCTCTGTGAGGAAAGAAAATTGCTCACCATCGTATCCTAGTGCATTTCACAGCGTTTAGCTAATGCTAATCTCTCAAAAAACATTTGCTGAATGACTGAAAGAACAGGTGAATGACTGAACTGTTATTTAATACTGGATTTACATTGGTTGAAATTAAGACATTTATAGAAAAGGAATTTAATTTATGTGTTTATTTAAGAATGATCATATGTATTTTGGATGAGAACTTTAGCTTTTACTGAATATACTTGTGTGTGTGTGTGTTAATTCAGACACAAATAGTCATTAGCCCATATATCATTCAAGTGCAGGCATTAAAACAAATCTCATAATGCATAGCCTTCCATAAGAATTGCTCAAAATGTCAATTCGTTTTCTGTTAAGAACTTATTTTTAACTATATTAATTGTATTTTAAAAATAATTCTTCCATTAAAACCTGACATTAAAAATTGTCAGAACTTACAGTTGCACTGTCTTTCTACTGTCCTCCTGCTGTTCCCAACAATAGGCTTCTTGGGAAATGAAGGACCAAAATGGATAAAATCCTGTTAAGCCAGTTATAAAGTGGTCCAAGAAATTAAATGGCCCAAAAAAGTTGTTTGAATTAGTAAGTCCCTAGCTTTATGCTGTAAAATGGAAAAGAAATAGGAAATTTGATATAAATGCCAACCATTCACCACACTGACTGTAACAGTTGGGTTCCCTGGAAGCAGGGCAGGTTCTTTTATCTCAGACTTTGAGGCATCAGATGCTCCCCTGGGGAAAAGAGACAGGACTTCCTATACATTTCCAGTTGAGGAGGTTGCTCCTGTTGGCCTATGGCGATTCTTCTGAAAGGATGAAGCTATGAACTGTTCAATATCAATATTGACAGCAGAGGGGAATCTGCACACTGTCCTGATAAAGGGGGTTTAAACGGGGACCAACATCTATTATGCTATTCCTCTGCTTCTGTGTCCATGTTTTGAGATAACTACAGCCTGTTCATGCTAATTACTGTCTCCTTTTTATAGACGTTGTATTAGTCAAGGCTCCCCAGAGAAACAGAACCTATGTCAATATCAATATCTATATCTATCTATCAAGAGAATTTTATTATGAGGAATTAGGTCACCAGACTGTGGAGGTTGAGATGTCCCATAGTCTTCCATTTGCAAGCTGGAGACCCAAGAAAGCTGGTGGTGTAATTCAGTCTGAGTCTGAAGGCCTGAGAACCAAGGGAGCCAATGATGTAAATCCCAGTCCAAGCACATGAGAAGATAGTATAATAAGATATCATAGATCAAGCACTAAGGCAAAACAAAAGAGGCAAGTTCTTCCTTCCCTCCACCTTTTGTTCTATTCAGACCCTTAACAGATTGCATGATGCCCAACCTCATTAGGGAGGGAAATCTACTTTACTGAGTCTATAGATTCAAATGCTGATCTCGTCCAGAAACAGCCTCACATGCCCAGAAACAATGTTTAGTCTGGACACCCTGTGTACAACTCAAGCTGACATACAAAGTTCACCATCAGAGATCTCAAACCTTTCTTTTGAACAGAGATAAACCTGTACCAGAATTCCCTCCATTGGCAAAAGTTATCACTAATTTTCTTTGAATTTATAAGTAGTCTCTATATCGTTGACAATCTCTTGTTTCTTAATTGAAAATAGAAAATAGTAATTCTGGCCCAGAATTTAATGATAATAACATCTGATTTAATATTATTAAATCTCTCATTTAGATATGAGGAAAAAATATTGAAGTCTGGCAGATTCTTCCAAGATGTGTTAGTAAAAGCAGATGTTATTTTTTAATGTCCACATATTATCCTTATTTTTAAAATACCTGGGGATATTTTTGGTGTCCGTAGGAAATATGCACATAATTATATATTCATTCCCAACTCAAGAGAAATAGGATGAATTGGTAGTAAGACTGTTAGAAGTTTCTAGAGTGAGTGAAGCTATGCCATAGGCCCACCTCCCATGAAGAGCTTTGCTTAAGACATTGTATACTCGTTCACAAAAAGATGTCAACCTGTCAATCTACACATTTGATATTGAAAGCATAAGAATTTGCCCTCAACCATTATGCAAGAATATTTATAACTTTAGATCCTTGTCAGAAACTATAACATCAAACTCTCTATTTTCTGACTATTACCAAAAGTTAGAAAAGCAGAGTTTATAAGAGGACGTGCAGTTCAGTCTTTAGCAAAGTTTTTACAGGCTTTATTACTGAATAAGCAGAAAGCTTTATCTTGGGATCATATATTTTTTTCGCTGAGTATAAAACCTAGAAGTATAATAGAAAGTGGTCAAATTCTAGAGAGACCCATCACAGGTTTGATTTCATTATGATACCATTGTTTTCACCGATGTAGAATAAGAGGCTGTAGTTGAAACTACAACAGTCTCTATTAATAGTCTGGCCAAACAGTTGTAGTTGAAAACAACAAAAAAATCTAAATATGTATCTTTTGGACAAGAGGGAAGGAAACAAATTTAAAGGTAAAATTGGCTTCAAACTAAAGTTTTGAAAGGATTTTAAATGAGATCATGTAAATCAAACTAAACACAGATGCAAATCACTACCTAAATACTGACTATGAATCTTAGCACATAAATTGCTAAACTAGAAAGTAGTTGGACAATTATTTGCTCTCTGGGGAATGTAAAAATTTCCAGGCCCATGGCCAATGGGCTGGATGCCTGGTTAACTTCAGGCTGGCTGGGCACTCACTGTCATTACTGAAAGCATATCAAGTGGGTCAGGTCTAGCTCTGGCAGGTGGAATCTAGAAAAAAAAAAGAAGACCACTTCTTTGGCATCAATGGGCTTCTCCACCTTTGCCAAGACATAGTGTAGCTTATCTCTGGGAGGAAAAGAAAATTGTTGTAAGAATTGCTTCTTAGGGGAAAATAGATAGAGGGCTTACAGATTTTTAAGAATGATATATATATATATTTCAATATAGTCTATATAGAATATATATGTATACTTGTATGTATACACATATATATTTCAAATTTTAAAACATTTTTTGTGCTTAGAGATGAAACATCTTAAAAAATTTTTTTGCATAAAACATCCAAGTTGACTCAAAAAGAACATGAGACCCTTAGATTTTTGTCAGAAAATTCCAAAAGTAGTTGGCTTCAGGGCTACGTTGTATATGATTGACCCTTATATTCCCGTCACATCTCCTTGGCCTCACACGCTGTGAAACCTCAGCCACTTGCTTGTTTTGCCCATTACAGCTGCTACTAACAGAGGATGGTGGCAGGACTTTGAGGTCACTGCAAGAAGTCTCTTGCTCTGCTCACCACTTCTGGTCTCATATGAAGCGCTGGGCCACAGGGGTCTTATACGAAGTTCTGGCCCCTTCAGAGGCTGTCAAAGGGCCAAGAGGCCCAGCCCACAATGAGGGCAGGGTATTCCATTTCCATGGGGCAAATATTGACCAGGAGGAGACAGGAGGGAGGAGGGAGCCAGCAGGTAGAGTTCCTCTTCTTTTCCTCCTCTTATGGATGGTTCCAACGCATAGTATTGTTATACAGCCTGTCCAAAGGTGTCTCACACGGCTGAGTGAGGAACTGTGTCTCTTCATAAATCAGGCCAGCCCCACAATGCACAAATACTTGAATTTTCTCCCTCCCTTCCCCAACTCACTTCCTATTTCACTCATTGGCTGTTCTGTGATTACCTCAGGCTTTGTTTGCTAGTCAACCATGGCTAAAACTGGAGCATAGTCCCTTAACTACTGCTTAATGAAATAATTATAAAGTACCGCAAATTCCAACCACATACCAACGTTTCCTAACTAGTTTTTCCAGCCTTTATTGTCATTAAGAAAATCATAGCTAAAAGCAAGAGAAAAATTGGGAAGGTTTAATTGAAAAGCATTAACAGTGGTTTTCTTTGATACATTTATTAAGGATTTCTAGTTTCTGGGCTTTTTTGCATATTTTTAGTTTCTTTTTTTCTGTAGTGCAAGTATATTATTTATTTACAGGATGATAAAAAGAAAGCAAATGAAAATATTTTATACTTTATTTTTAAATATTGTATCTATTATTTATTTTTTTCTAATCTACTTTAAAATATTATTTTATGATGATTTTTTCTCCTGTTGTATCTCAAGTACAAAACCAGAACCTAGTAGGTACTCAACAAATGTTTGAATAGGAAATGTATTGAATAGGTATTTCACTCATTTCCAAAATATCATTTGTCTCCCTACATATCTGTAATATTACTTCTGTCCTCCTCCATTTTTAAGTCCAAATTCTTTCATCTCTTGCCTAGACTATTACAAAAGCTTCCCAATTACAGTCTCGGCTTCCACACTTGCCCTGATCCTATTCCAGCTGTTAGCCAGAATAATCTTTTAAAAATGCAAATCAAAGAATGCCATTTTACTGCTTAGTACACCTAGAAGGAAGCTCAAGCCCCTTATCAAGTCATATAAAGCCCACATGCTCTGGCCCCTGCCTGACTCAGATCTCATTTCCCCCAGTCATAGCAGCCTTCCTTTCCTCCAACAGGCTGCACTCACTCCCACCTGAGGAGGCTTGCCCACACTGTTCCCTTTGTATGGAATGCTTCTAATCTAGATCTTAAAATTACTTTCTTTAACTAGTCATTCTAGCCTTACTTTAGGTGCCACCTCCTCAGCTAGGTGTGTTCCTAGCAAACTAGTCTAATTTAGCTCTCTCCTGTCTCATTCCCCATTGTCATTACTTCTCATAGTACCCTGACTTCCTTTCATCCTAGAACTTACCACTATCTGAATTATCTTCTTAATTACTAGTTTAGCTTTGATTTATTTTTGGATATGCCTCCTGCTTCCTTACCTAGCATATATACACCAGAATGTATGCTCTGGGCAGGCAGGCATCACTTACTTGTGTTTTGTTCAGCACCTGGGACAGCACCCGACACCCGAATTTGCCACACACTGAATTTGTACTTGTCTGTATTGATTAAGCTAGCACTAATATTATGTAAGTTGCATTTAAAGTTCTTTCATCTTATAGATATTATTCTGAAACCTTAGGCAGCTTTAACGTGAATCTAATAAAGGGGAAAAATAAGCTAATGAAATACTTCATTGAGCAGAGTGCTCTATCAAAGAACTAAATAATATTCAGCTACTTATTTTGAAAAATTGGGTAAAGGGGAAGAAGATCCTTAGGAAGAACTATCTGGTCACTGCTTAAAACTCTCATATTGTGTTGCCTTTTGATAAGCTTTTAAAAAAGCATTTATTAATATTTCTGGAATTTCAAAATACATTAGTGTTTTCACGTTTGTAGTCAATGTTTTCTACATCTAAAAGAAGTCTTCTAGTTGAAATCACTCTCATTTGATTTTTCCTGGAGGCAAATACTTGAAGTATTTCTGTATAAAATAAGAATGTGTTTCCCCAATTAATCAAGTAATTTCATCAAGTTAATCGCTCCACTGTGATCTAAAAGATTTTTCTTCCCCAACACTGTTATCTGGAATGTGCCATCATCGGATAGTCAGTCAGGAGGTACTGACAACTGAGGCTGAATTATGGTCCCTGCTGAGGCTCAGCACCTTTGTATGAAACAGGGCCTCTAACTACCAGCTGACAAAGAAGTCAGAGAAATTGCTCCCACTGGGAAGCACTTCCTGGAAATACAAATTCAGATCAGTAATCCCTAGGAGTTTTGGAAGCTACATTAAGATTTCAGTTCCTTTTAAATTGATTTGCTCACCACCATCCCAACACACACACACATACACACATATGAACAAAAATAATTTTTATGCATCCCCAAATGTCATATGAAGCAGAATTATATATGTCCTAGTTCATTGCTCTGGAGATTTTCTATAAGAACATTTTTCTTAGAAGAAGGAATTTTATATTGTAAAAAAATCACTACAGAACTTCATTTTTATAACATGTTTCCTTTATTTTCTGGTGGTAGAAAGTGCTCTATAGAGTCAATAAAGTTGCTATCCTCCACATTGGTTTACTGTCTGCAGATGGAATTAAAAACACTTTAATATGCCCTTCAGTCCAATATTACCACTTCTTGGCCATGTTGAAATTGGGTTTAATTGCTTCAATGTCTGCCAATAGCAATATCCATGTTAAATAGTGATTGAGGGGCATGTAAAATGTTTTAACAATGTTTTTGTCTCCAATGTTGTCTTTATGGAGGAGAAATAAGTATAAGATATTGGTTATTTTCTGTATGCACTGGATCAAACATTTAAATGTAGTTGTTGTTGGGAAGATATAATGTTCAAATGTCTTAATTGTTCTCTGTTTTTACTTCTCTTTTAGTGTACTCTGACTATTGTGAGATTCACTTTGCAGTAGAACACATCTCTTAACTTTCTTATTATTTCACCGTTAGTTGGTAGAAAGAAAAGGGAAGATATGGATCCCTCTTTGTATATAATCCTTGGAGAACAATAAAAATGAAAACCTCCTAGTCTAATTTTGTAGTCTCTTTGCTCCAAGGAATAAAATAATTGCGTACACATTAAATCATTCTCCAGCAAGAGACTAATAGATACAAACATCGTATTTAGAAATCAAGCTCCAAACATTCAATAAGAGATTTAAAAATTTCTGACCAACCAGTTTAGTGATGCTTATTCTCTAACTTAAGTACTTGTCTCTTTGTTTCTCATATTTATCAAAAATATGGAGCAAATACTCACTGTTTCTTGATTCTGTTCCACCTACAAAGGAAAAAAATGCTGATTTTTTCTTGTCTTCACTTCTTTATGTTCTAGTCATCTTCTTTTTTTCTTTTGGCTTATATTTATTATACTCACTAGTAAAATAAAATATCATGCTCAGATATGCAACCAAAACCATACTTTAAAGTGTGTAAATACTGAAACTAGCTCCCCTCAATCTAAAAGAATCCTACTTACTCAATATTTTTTCTCTGTTTCCAAGAAGACACTAGAGCTTGTGGTCCCACTCCTAAGAGTAGAGTAATTAGAATCTTCTTACAGCATAAGCTTTATACTTAGTATCTTTTTTTAGGATAATAGAAGCAAAAGTAACACAAATGTGAATAAACATGTTTGTAGATAAACATACCATAGATAAATTATTATTATTTTTTAAACTTCATGCAATCAGTTTGTGCTTTATTTATTCTAGGTCTTAAGATATTATTATTTTTCTGAAGTAAAGTCATATGGAAAATGTTTTGTAGATTCTTTATTTGGAAGCCTACTTTCCATTATTCTCCTTTTGGTAAGAGTGCCAGATTTACTTTGAAAAAATCATCTCTTCTCATTTTTGTGTAGTCAAGGTGTCTTGCTCTCTGCTGGTCAAGGAAAAGAATAAATGACTCAGATAATGCCAACTGGACTTTTTCTCTCCCAGTATGTGGAACTTGAGCAGAGTGAATACAAGGGTAGAAAGAGCGGTCAGATCCTGTTTGATTTTGTGGTGGTACTCTGATGGGTCTGCTACTTGGAATCTTTAGAGCCTTGTTCTTATCTTTTTTTCTGAGTCTTCTTCTTTAGCCTTCCTATGAAGTTTGAACTATTAAATATCCTTGCAATTCATTATTTACTATTTAAGTTAGTAATAGTTAAATTCTATTGCTTGTTACCAAAAAATTCTAGCTGAAATAGGTTGGTTTCTTGAATGTAACTCTGTACTGCATCTATATTCTGTATGGAATTCAATCAATATAACTATTTCTTGATATATTTCTATATATCTAGAAATATAGTTATTTCTAGATTTCTAGTATTTTTGGGTAATTTTTGACAGTGTAGAGATGGTTTAACAGAGGGACCTACCAGATTAGATTTTAGGTCTAGTTAGAGGGAAGAGTGAATTACCACATCATATTTCTGGTTATGCAGCAAGTATTTGTTTGGGTGCATATAAAGATTGGGTTAAGAGGGGATATAAAATAATAGAACTTATAAATCTGCATTTTGATCAAAGTTTTAATTTCATAGTCTAATAAAGCCATATTAGACACAACTACAGAAAGTTAAACAAAAATGTAAATTTTTATACATTACAAAACAAAAGATATCATAAGGCAATTGTATGATAAATTGCCAAATGAGGGATAGAGATAGGATAGAGATAACAGGTCCTGTGATATCAGAGGGAGATCTGACACCTGTGTGCTGAAGTGATCTGAGAAAGTTTCATAGGGGCCTGAAGGATTGGACTGAACTGGGCCAAGAAGGATGGGGTGTCCAGTGAGTATCCCCCAATCCTGCAGAGGATTCAAGGAGGAGATAGCTGTAGAGGGTACACAATCATAATACTCCTGAACTGGCCTTTCACACATTCATATCTTATTTCTTCATCATTCTCCAATTCAACTCTCACATTAGCTTTCTGACTTTCTGTTTGTTCAGATAGTCTGATTTGACAACCCATTTGATCAAATCACAGAGTTCTTGACCTTCCCACTTTAGTTGCAAGTTGAGAATTGCCGTCTTCCTCCAATATTGATTTTGGAATGTCCTCTTGGTAATGCCCTTCCTCCAATTGGCTCCTCTCCTGAAATAATTTGCTCCTCTCCTGTTTGAGCAGCACCTCCTGGGCACAAGCCAAGTGTCTCTCCTTGACAGTTCCCAAAGGTTATACTCAAATAAGTGGGAGGACGTGGGTAGACTGAGGGAAAGACACTTCAGAGTGATAAAGCACAGGCAAAACAGCATGAGCCAAGAGGCAGACGCATAAAAGTGCATAATATATTCAGGGGAGCAGTTCTGATTGGGGTGACAAAATTGAGCGGGGGAATAGTGGGGTATTAAAATGCTAAGGCAGGTTGTAAGAGTGTAGTGCCCAAACAGTGTCTAGATTTTATTCTGTACATAATGGGAGCACACTGAATACCTTTAATCAGCATCATCTATATGAACACTGGGCTTTAGAAAGATTAATTTGGGAATGTTATGCCCAATAGATTGAAAACATGAAGATCTTGCAACAACATAGATACGAAGAGATGAGGACCTTGGCTAGGATGGTGACGGTGGGTATGGAAATAAGTGACTGATGTTGAGAAGCATAATAATGTGCCCAAGATCCCCAAATGGTTTTTATTGTACTGTGCTTAGACAGAATAAATTGCCTTTTGATTACAATGTAGATTTCAGAGAGAATCATGATAATAATAAAAATGGTTCTTACTATTTTATCCAGATTAGTGTCAAAAATAGTCTGATTCTTCAAAAGTCTTTCATGTGGGATATACAGACATAAAATAATTAGTAGTATAACATTGCAGTAACTAACATCCTAAAGTCTATTTGCTGAAGGTTTCTTGCAGACAGGAATATTTTCTCCAACTTGAATATAGGTTTAAGAATTTTATTATAAACCTTGGTCTCTTTTCAGGACAGTTTGGCATTATTTTTTAGTGATTAAGAACACGTAGTCTTCAAGTATTTTCAGGAATATGATATGAATCAGGTAGGATGCTATTTACCTAGTCATTTTGTAGTTTTATTAAAGCTTTTCAAGATCCATTGCTTCAGGCAAGGAAAGCACATAAATCACTGAAGTAAGCATTGGAAATAAAATAGTATTCATGTTGCTGCCATATTCAGAAAGACAAATGCTATACAATTTTCTACATATCATTTCAATTGTTCCTGAATAGGGACACTTCACAGATAAGCCCTGCACAACACGATAGGCCTAGGTGTGCTCCTCCCTGTACTGTCATCACAGTCCTTGGCTTCCACCTCCCATCCATGGGTGCGTGGACACAAATACAGCCTGGGACAGTGGTCTCTTGAACTTAACCTTGTAAAGATTTTCTTTTTTAAATAAGTTAGGATATATCTTTTTTTCTCTGCTGATAAAAGTAAGTGATACCTAGTTTTTTAAAAGTACAGACAAAAAATGAAATTAATAAAAGTATAAAAAATTTAAAAAAACATAGCCAACTCTACCACCTAGAGACATTAGTGTATGATGTGCATGTTTCTGGACATTTTAATAAATCTGTATACACATGAACTTATAAGAGTTTTAAAGAGATGAAAAATAGTTAAAATACATAGAAATATTTTCAATCGTTCTCTCCCTCCCTCCCTCCCTCTCTCTCTCTCTCAGAAATATTTTCAAATACGTATAACACACTCATTCTAATTGTGATCATAGGAACAGGACACGAATAGATATGCGAGGCGGTTTATGACAGAACTTTGAATCTCATGGGGGTCTGCCCTCAGGGGCAGAGAGCTAGTTCAGTAAATGGTTGTAATTGAGGGTTTTTGTACACGTGTTATTAAGGAGTGTTTTCTTCTCTGGCAGAATTGACATTAAGAAGTAGGACCACGTAACAGTTTTTTGTCTTTGTTTCTGTTAAGAAGAAGAACACAAAATCAAGTTTGAATCTTCTGCCTGCCCTAGTAAAACAAATCAAATTAAATAGTATAACCTCCATATCTGGCCCTGGGGAGTGAGTGGAACTTTTTATCAGAATCAATTGCCTTCACTGATGAGAGACAGAGAAAGGGGGGAGGGGGAAGACAGGGAGAGGGGGAGACAGAGAGAGAGAGAGAGAGAGAGAGAGAGAGAGAGAGGAGACAGATAGATAGGTGACAGATACACACACACACCACACACACACATACGGGGAGGGAAGTCAGTAAGATGATCCAAATATAGCACTGAGCTGACAGCTGACAGTTTTAACAAATGAATACTCTTAGGTTACTATATAAAAGCATGACCCTAACCAGACCACACAAAAACACAAATATCAAATTCATCTCCATAGAAAAATGACTGGAATGAAATGCATCAAAACACAATAATTTTTTTAATCTCAAAGGAATATGGCTTTATTTTTTTCCTCTTTTGAGGTTTCTGTGTTTTTCAAATTTCTACTAAGAACACATGTTACTTTTGCAATTTGTAGAATTAATACTAGATATTAAGGAAATAATAATAGATATTAAGAAAATAAATGTATGTTTCTGTAGTACAATGTGTTCTCCAGATACATCAGGCAAATGCAGACCCCTTTGACATGACTACTGTGATTTTTCTGGCCTGGTGAAATGTGTTTAAGAAGCCTGCCTGAGCTAGCCAGACTGCAGAGGACTGGTCTATGATCAATGCCTAGTGAATGTATACTGAGATTTGGTTCACAGATGCTCCCGGTTTATATCAAACTGGCAACAAGCAGTACAAAGTATAAAACCAGTTACAGACACAAGAATGAGAGCTCCTCCTAGCCCTCATTCCTTTCTGAGGCACGCCCAAAAAGAGCAACGCATGAGATAATATTATAGGAGTCCAGAGCTGTGGGCTGGCTGCCTTTTACGTCTTTGGAGGTCAAGTCACAGTTTAAGACTTACCTACTGCCATACAGGATATTCCTTGCTGTCCACAAGCACATACTTACTGGATCCATTTCTTATCATCAATTGTGCAGGTGTCCTTTTACAATGAGATCTGTGGGACTTATATGTGTCTACTGAGGTTTCTGACCTGGTTTCTCTCACTGTATTCTCTGGCTTGTTCCATGCCTTACTTTTCCTTCCTGGGTTCTCGTGACTCCTTGGACCATTTGTGTAGGACCATAATAGTTGGCTTCTTTTAAGTACAGATCTCTGTATTGTGTAAGGATTGTATAAAAATAAAGCTAAATCCCCAGAAAGCCAAATACTGATTGAAGCTGTCTTAACAACTTGGGGTGAGAAGGATTCAGGCACACGAAATTATAACAAAAGACTACTAATCATTAGCACCCTCTCCTTCAACACCCAAACCTTCTTTTTGCCATACTACTTAGAATGAACTTGGGTTTTTGTGACCTTTCTTACTACAAATGAAGGAAGTGAAGGATGACAAAGAAAGGGAAAGGTCAAAGAAGCAATTTGTTATAAATATTAATTGAGGAATAAAATAGATGAGGGGATCACTTAGGATCCAATACATACCCAACTACTGTTACTGTTGTTATTATTGTTATTATTATTAAGGACTGGAATTATTGTCTGTTTTGTTCATGGCTTTTTTTCCTCAGTGCCTATAACAGTCCCTGATACAGGTATCTATTGAATATCTATTGAGTTAATTATCTCACAAAAAAACACTGACTATCATTTTTTCCTTCACACATTTAACATCACAAAATATAAGAGTTTATTCATGAGTTAGTGGAAACAGGGTGTCTATTGGAGATTCAAAAGAGGCTCAATGATTATTTTGATAATAGAGCTTTTAATGTCCTATTTATTCATTCTCTTTTAGAGTTTCTTTACATACTTTTTAGGTAATGATTTTCATCTTTTTATTTAATAAAACTATCTAAAGTATCTCAACCCCAAAATATTATATGAGACCAAGTTCTTTCACTACCACGTTTATAGCAGAAAATAGTAGAGAAGTTTTATACTTATAAAGAAGTTGACGGAGAAGAAGGTATATTGTTCCCAACATTTAAAAAAATTATTCAGCTAACTTTAGCCCAAGATATATATTGACAGACTCAATGTGTACTGGTATAAATATCCTCTATTGTGTCCCAGAACACTCTAATGCATACAAAAATAAATCATAATTTCCATAAATAAATATAAAGGATAGGATTATAGTTTCTATTTAAGTTTAAGTGACTACCTCCCTATTCTAAGAAAAGATTTTGCTTTCCTCTTAATCAAATGCAAAACAAAACAATGGCTATAGTGATAATAAGCCTGAACTTGGATTTCTAAAATACCAGCTTAACAGTACATTTGAATACCCAGTTATGTTGAACAACTAAGTTATGTTTGCTAAGGCTCAGGTAGACACTGAAATGTCGTTGAAAATGGTGTATTTTTCTTTTGGATATCTTGAAGTAAAATAAATGAATAAATAAATTAAATGGTATATTTTAATGTATGATATGAACTAAAGAATATGGATAATTTTGTGTTATGTTGGCCAAAGGAATATCAAATAGGCTGGGAACAGGGGTAGTAAAATATTTTCATGAGACTTATATCCAAACAGTAAGTAGGTTCATAGTAATTCTTTTTCATATTAATACACATCTTTTATATCATTTAAAATTAACTTTGTTTTTCAATAGGTCTTAATTTCTACTAATGAATGATAACCCCCAAAAGATCTCATATACTTATTGAATATAGATCTATTGAGAGCTTTGTTTTCTGCTAAGCATTCCATCTCTGGAAACCAAACTTTGCTAGTGGGTTGGTGCAGCTATCCATAATTTCTCTTTGTTATTTTAGCATAAATTTCATAAAATTTCTTCTAAATTAGAATGAAAACTTGGGTACAGAGCATGAGACAGCAAGTCTGCATGAAGTCTCAGCGGTAGTAGTAGGACTCTTCAGTGCCAGGGGAAGAAGGACCAAGAGGTAAGAATGGGGAGAGATGACAAACAAAATTAGAGGGGACAAAACATACACAGTACCATCTGCTTTTATATGGCAGCATTAGAAAGAGAGGGTCAATTTAAACAACAAGCAAAATAAAATTCTCAATGAAGAAATTAGTTAAGATTGTAGAACTTTTTTGGAATAAAAATTTATCTTATTCTTTTTCTGACTCATACTAGACTAGTTTATTCATGAGTATGAGGAGTCTTAACTGCATTTTGGAGCCTGAAATGTCTTTCTTTATTTCACTGGCCAGAAGATGGAGCCATTCTATAAAGAATTTTTAAAACTTCAAGCCCAACATGGAATCACAATTTCTCTTTTTACTAAATTATTATTTTGAAACATCTTATGGAATCTGAATAGTCTGAGTACCATCTTGCTTTTAACAATGGAAAGGAGGTTCTATGTTTTAACCTCACATATGCAGAGAAATAACATATTAGGCAACTGGTATCTAGTTAAGTGAGAATATACATGGAGGATTCATTGCTTCTGTCCTTGATGGGTGAATTATATAAGGAGAGACAGCTGTAAGGTAGAACCACCTGTTACGTGTTTATACTGTAGAATTATAATCACATTAGTTACTTTGGACCAAGGAAAACTTTATCAAGGGTTTGCGCTGCTACTATTTAAGATTCTTATTTGAGATTCTCATATAACAGGTAGTTTGGGACTATATTTGAGACTAAGGGATGCTCTAATTTTTTTTACCCATTGTGTACCATCTGTAAGCACCACTGTCACCACAGCCATTAATAATTCTTCTCTGTTACTTTTTGAACTTTCCCAAGCATTTTCCAAGTTCTTGTTTATAATAATCTATATTTACCTAGAACAGGAGACAAAACAGAGACATTAAATCTATATTTAACTAAGATCAATCACACAGGTAGTAAATAGCAGAGACTGAGACCCAAAAATGAGATTCCTAACTCATAGCTGAGGCACAGTCTGCTGGATCTCTTAGCAAACACTCTAACTTCCACTGTTCAACACACTCTTAAAGAAACTAGCAAAATGAGAAAATGAGTACTTTTTTGGGTGGGTAAGTTTTAGGAGGGAACATTGAGAGTTGTGTGTAAAGAATAAAGAGCAATTTAGATGTGTTATCTGACTTAGCTACACCTTAGAATCACCCTGGGAGCTTCTAAAAATCCCAATACCCAGGCTGCACCCTAGACCAATTAAAGCTGAATCTCTGGGGTAAGACCCAGGCATTGGTTTTAGGGTCCCTAGGTGATTGTAATGTGCAGTAGAGTTTGAGAACCCGGGATCTTGACCAGCTTTTTTCCAGCTGTCATGTATATACAAATCCTTGGCATCTGGAGAGTGCCTACTTAGTGTGATTGCCGAACAAAAAGCCTTAGCATCGCCTGGAAAGTTGTTAGAAACACAAACTTTGAGCCCCACTCTAGATCTATTGAATCAGAAACTCTGCGGTGCATCCCGGAAATCTGCATTTTAAAGTCCTGCAGGTGATTCTGAGTGTGCTGAGTTTGGGAATTATTGGTCTAGCTTGGGATCAATCTTCTCCTCCTCCTTTTTTATTGCTTGGCAGATCACGGTGACTCTATCTTCCAAAGGGTTGGAACTTTACTACCTCATTGACAGTTTTATCCGGGGAACTGATCTATCTTTTGCTTTTCACCAGAATTGCTAGGTCTATAGGCACAAACTATTTGATACTGAATCACTTTTTCTTTCAATGTCTGCTCCCTTTGGTGTCTAGGATGTTCATGTTTCAAAGAGGGCATCAAAAAAAGGAGCTAGCAAAGGAAGGAAGAAAGAGGAGAAAGGGGTTCCAAAGTTTTGCTGGTGCATTGAATTCGGATTAATTTTTTACTTTGTTGATTTTCACTCTACCTAATTGTATACTCCACACAGGAATAAAATTTGTATCATCTGTAAGACATTCAGGATGTTCAGAAAATAACCATGATCTTAAGAAGCAGCTTGACACTTAACAATACTCTTGTTGTCTTGCTTGTTGCTTCGTATCAATAATTTTTTGGTGGCTTTTTGGACTACTACTCCCTGAAACAAATGAAAGATGTGGTCTCTGGAGTCAGAGATATCTGGATTTGAATCCTGGTTTCACCCCTGGAGCAAGTCACTCCAGTTTTTTTTTTTAATCTCTCACATGGCACATGGGACTAACAAATCAGTTTCATAGGGTGTGCTAAGATAGGAGACACTGAATATAACATGCTTCACATTATTCTTGGCACATGGTAGATGTCAGTGGTGTGCTGGAGCTATCTTGGGCCAGCTGGACAGGGCAATGGTGAACAGCTCCTTCCAACTTTACACTCAGTGACTTCAGGTTGTTTGCTTGAAATTGGCCATGGTGTGAGTATTTACACACAGAAAGTGGCAGAAGAGACATACAAATAAGACCTTTTTATTCCAGGAGAGCTGGTTACTAAATATTTACCAGTATACCATTGGGAGGCATTCCTCTTGTGGTTATCTGCTAATGGGCTGATTGTAGAAGGTGATTCTTTTCTCTTATGAAGTGAACAAAAATAGCAAAGCATATCCCAAATAGGTGATATGAATGAAAGGGCTTCAGGAAAGCCTTTCCCTGAGATCCCTGTCCCACCATATATACATCCCAGGATTTCTCTCTTAAATCACATACTCATGGAAAAGGTGATACTAAACTATGAGCAAATACTGAACTATGAGATTAGTTCATCAGAGGCTTTCCTTTTAAGCAAAACTGCCTGAGTTCAGGGCTCTGAAAAACTCCACTTAACTAATATTTCTTGAGTATCTGTTGGGAATCAGGCCATGTAGGGATGAAGACAGCTAAAACAGATAAGGTCTATAGTTTATAGGGTTACATTTATCAATGGAGAGGAGACAAGTAAGCATGTAATCAAATTGCAATAATTTTAGGTAATAGTAAATTGTAGATGAAAATAAAACAGTTTGGTTCAAAGTGACTAGGTTAGTGGGTTGCTTTAAGCAGGAAAGGCCTCTTCAAGGAGGAAACATTTGATCTGAAACCTAAAAAGATGCAGCTGTGTTCTGTACAAGAGAAGCATTCCAGGTGGAGAAGAGCAAGAGAAAGGCCCTGAGGCAAGAATGGACTTATTGGGTCTAAGAACAGAAAGCAGGACAGCAGAGCTGAAGCACTATGAGTTTAAGAAGAGGGTGGCCGGACATGGGGGAGTATTGTTAAGCAGGGGCCAGATCTTGTGAGCCCTTTTAGAATGCTAAGCAGTCTGCCTTTCTTGTCAAGTGCAATAGGGAGTTCTGAAGAACCTTAAGAAGAATTGGGATAATGGGGAAAATGGCTAGATCTAAATTAGAGTTTAAAAGGATCATTCTGGTTCCTCTGTGGAGAATAGATTGCAGGGAATCAAAGTGGTTCCAAACGACCAGTTAAGTGGCTACTAAACAGTCTAGGCAAAATATTGTATTGGTTTGGATTAGGGTGAAGGAGGTCTAGATAAAGAGAAATGAGTACATTTGAGATATATTTTATAGGTTGAACCAATAGTACTTGTTGATGGATTAGATGTCTACGTAAGAAAAGGAAATAAGAATGTGCTGAGATTTTCTTTTTTAAGAAACAGTGTAGATACTATGTCCATCAGCTAATTTCTAGCCTGAGGTCGTTCGCAAAGGGAATCAGTTCTCTAAGTAATGAAAAAAAGAAAAACCTTCAGACTTACTGCAAGTTGGAGAAAAGAAAAGCAGTTCATATTGCATTCTTTATTTCAAGCCATTGCTCCAAAGATAAATGATTAATGCATTTATGTACACTTCTGTTCTCAGATAACTTTGTGTTGTTAGTAAAGTACAATTATAATGCAGTAGAAAAATAATGTTTTCAATTGGATTACCAGATAAATTACTGTCATAAAAGAATTACAACATTATCTAAATTTACAAATGTTAAGTCTCAGGCTTAATGAGTCCTCTTGAATGTTTATTTTTCCATTTCCCTACTACTTTTTAAGCCATTTCTGTTTTTGCTCTGGGAGGCTTTAGGAAAAGAAGGAAAAAAAATTATCTTGGAAGCCCAAGTTTTATTAGAGTGATCTTAGTTTTTACGACTCTCAGGCAGTTACAGGAGATTCCTAGACAGGAAATCATTTAGTGTCCGTTTAGTGCTCAACAATTAGATGGCCAGATATGCTGAAAAAAATCTGACATAAAACATCTGTTGGGTAAAATTTAATAAATATCTTTTTGAATGCAAGGCTGGACTGAGAAGAAATTAAAGACAATTCCCAGAAACCAAAAGCAAAGGAGAATCAAGAAACAGAGTGGTAAGATGACTTTGCAGCTGTAGCTGCCCTGGGGTTGGTGGATGATCTGAGGAACCCAGAGGCTTGTTGTTTTTTGTTGTTTATTACTTTAATGGGGTATAATAAGTATACAGCACAGTGAGAAAATTGTACAATTCAAATATACATATTTATACTCCCAGGTAAACACTACCCAGATTAAGATATAAAACATTTCCAGTACCTAAGAATTTTCCCTTATGCCCCTTGATGTCAATAATACCTCAAAGGTTATTACTCTTCTGACTTCTATTAGCATAAATGTATTTCTCTTGTTATTAAGCTTTATAAATTAATTTGAACAATATGTGATCTTTTATGTATAGCTTCTTTTGCTCATCATTATGTTTATGAGATTCTCCATGTTTTTGCATGTATCAGTAAATTGTCCTTTCTTATTGCTGCATACTACTTTGTTGTCTACCTATACCGCAATATTTATCCTTTCTAATTTTGATGGATATTTGAGATGTTGCCAGTTTGAGACCATTATGAATATAGCATCTATGAACATGTACATACGTGTTTTTGATGGCTGTAAACACTAATTTCTGTGTATCTGTACCCATAGATATTTATGGTCATAGAATTTATGGTCATAAATATATATCCACACACATATGTATATATACACTTATATAAATGCTCAGCATTGATAGATACTGACAAACATATTTTCAAAGTAGCTGTACAAATATATATTCTTACTAGTAATATATGAGAGTTTCTTTTGCTCTATATCTTAGAAAACATTTGTTATTGCTAATCTTTTTAAAATGTAGTTATTCTGGTGGTGGTGTAGTAATATTTCATCGCTACTTTAATTTGCATTTCTCTAATGAATAATTTAAAAAATAAGAAAAAGACTGACATCACAATGCACTAAGTTAGAATTTATATTTGCCATTCTACTATTTATTTTCTTTATGTTTTATGTATTTTTCCTCTCTATTCCTCCATACCTCCTTCTTTGCATTAAACAGATAGTTTCTACTGTACTATTTTAATTCCCTTGTCATTTATTTTACTAAATTTTTGGAATTATTTTCTTAGTGGCTGCCCAGGGGATTATAATTAACATTTAACTTATAAAAATATAGTTTGGATTAACACCAATTTGATTTCAATAGTATACCCAATCTTTGCTCTTATATATTTCCTATCTCTCCTCACTCCTTTGTGCTATTTTGTTATACAAATTACGTCTTTATACATTATATGCCCATCAACACATAGGTAAAATTATTGGTTTGTGCAGTCGTCTTTTAAATCATATAGGAAAAAAAAAAGAGTTCCAAGCAAAAATCACATTTATACTGTCTCTAAATGTACCTATTTGGTTACTTTTATCAGTACTCTTTGTTTCTTTGTGTGGATTTAAGTTACTGTCTAGTGTTCTTTCATTTCAGCCTTAAGACTCCCTTTAGTGTTACTTAAGGGGCAGATATGCTAGCAACAAATTCTTTCAGTTTTTTTTTTTTAATCTGAGAATATCTTAATTTATCCTTAATTTTTAAAGGTTAGTTTTCTGGGTATAAAATTCTTGGCCAACACTCTCTTTCTTCCAGCAATTTAATGTGTCCTCACAGGAGAGGGAGGCAGGATGGCTGACTAGAGATATTGGTTGCCAGATCATCCCAGTAAGAAGAAAAAGTCTCAGGTGAAAAAGCGTAGCTCAGGTGGAATACTGAGGGGAGAGTGCCAGAGCCTATGGGCGATCCCAGGGGAAGAAGTTATGGAGCAGAACAAGAAGGAGCAAGATTTTGGCACAGATTGAGATAGACCCCCAAGGAATTTGGAGTCTGCAGAAAGGGTAGGTGGGGTGTCGTCTCTCCTCCCCTCATGCCTGCGGCAGACTGCTGGCTCCTGAACTGTTGAAGAGCCCCTCTACCACCAACAAGCCCCAGTGCTGCTGCTGCTGGCAAACTGAGAACTTCTTAAGAACAGCGTACTGGGCTGCCAGCCTCCGCAGGGTTGCTTCCCCCAACCACAGACCCTAGCTGGGGTGGCAGATGCCATACTGCTTATGCACCTATTGTGTGCCTCTATCCTACCCGGGGAGTCTCAGCCCTACAGTCTCCTTGTCACTGACTCCCAAACAAACATTCCTAGCACTTGCTCAGACTATGACAACCACAAAGGTCCAGGAGGGCACAGGAGAGCTGCAAGATTCCCAGAGTTCTGACCCATAGGGCAGGCTATCCCTAGGGGATGTGAAACTGCCATGAGCCACAATGGGTTTTGGGACAAAGGAAAGTGAAGTGTGTGCTCTCCTCTGCCTGAGAGCTCCTGGCTTGTGATTTGAAGCTGCTTGCACCTCTCCCATTGGAGATGTAGGTGCAGCGTGAAGTCCATAAGGTAGGAGAATGTTCCTATCCCAGAACAAAAGCAGCACCAGAGCCCAGGAAGGGACATGGAGATGAGGACCTCCTTACCCCCACCAGCCATTGTTGCAGACATAATCACATCTGCTCCCATGAGGGTTTGACATGGGCATGCCACAGGATGGCCAGAACCAAGCTGTGGGGTGGCTGCACCCCCAGTCATACTGTGCTCACTGCACCTGGGTTTTTGCACAAAGGGCACAGCACATTTCCCTTCTTTCACAGAGAGGTAGCATATTTGCAGCTGCCCTGACCATGGAATATCAGCCCTTGTGTCTCCACATTTCTAGAACCACAGGTAACATTCCCCAGCACCCACTCAGACTGCAGCAGCTTCAGGAGGCCAGTGAGTCCTGGGGGAACTGTGGGATTCCCAGAATTTGGACATTCAGGTGGGTAGAGTGCAGCATGCTGGGAGGCCCCTCTGGATAAAGGGGACCAGAGCACCAGCTCTCCTTCATTCAGAGTCTTCTGTTCCCTTCCTCTCACCACTGCTGCCCATTGAGCCATGGCTCTTCCAGCATGGGGCTGGCGTGGGTGTGCCAGGGAATGATCAATCCAGGTGTTAGGGTGTGAAGTCAATATGCAGGGGGAGAAGGAATTCTCAGAGAGTGATTAGAATGTACAAAAGTAAAAGTTTATGTATTTTCCCAAGAAAGAAATAAAGGTGTTGGGGGGAGAGAGAAAGAAAGAGAAAGAAAGAAAGAAAGAAAGAAAGAAAAAGTGTGGCCGTGACACATAGAGGGAGAAAAGAAATGTCGGGTGGTGAAGAAAGTTGCTTGGTGTTTTCAAAGGGTAGATGGTGTTTTTTTCTCTCTCTGCATCAGGGGCCTGATAACAAAATCAGCTGTGAAGCTGCTGTGTTGGCTTTTTCTGTTTCTCACGTAGCAGATTGATAGCAGAAATTAGTTTCTTCTTTCTTCTTGATAGCGGGAGGCATCTGGTACTGTCTCTTCTTGAGAAAGCAGGGGAAGTTCACACTCCTGCTGTCCACTCAGGAACTTTTTCAAGGCTGAGAAAGCACTCAGAGACAACAAGTTAGGCCACACGTGTTTTAATTAAGCAAAGGGTAGTTGTGTTGTGAGTTTATTTCTCTTACTTTCTGTTTGATAGTTTATTTTCCTCTGTTAGGTTATTAGTAAGACCACCTTTCACCAGGGATCCTGGGCATTTGGGAGTGGCTGGCCCCACTCTGACAGTGCGCCTACCACACCAGGCTTGTAAGGAGGGTGGAGTCCATGTCTTTCCCTTTCAAAAGCCACAGTTTCCTACAGCAGTGTACAGCCAAGCCAAAACACAGCATGTTTCAGGCTTTTGGGGTGGAACATGTTTGAGCTGAGCCTGTTTGGGTGGAGATCTGTGGGTCAGGCACTTTTCTTGGCCCTCAGCTACATTATGGCCTGGAGGAAAAAGTAGCTGTCTGAACTGAAAGTCGTGAGTCCCAGGACAGTAATGGACAGGAAGGGAGATAGCATGTCTGCCTATCTAGGCTGGCAAGCTGGTTCCCTCCCTCCTACCCTCCCCAACCCCTGATGGAGACCAGGGTGAAATTCAACACAAGCTCCCTCACCACCCTCATCTGGTACTTCTGCCTGTCCATAGGGTATACAGGGGCCAGCTTGCCGGCCTAGCTCCAGCCAGCTTTGCCCCACCTTCCAGGGCTGTGCAAGGAAGGCAGGACAGCAGTCATTCCACAGACCACCCAACTGGCAGAGCAATCTGAGACCAAGAACAAACCCGCCTGTTCCTGCAGCAGCTGGCTCTTACACATAAGTGCCACCTACTGGCCTGGTGGTTGAACTACAGCCTAGTATTTTTTCTACTACAACCAGCATCTGAGAAAGACACTGCTCACTGCATAGAGACTACTGATAACGAAGGAATACATACAGAGCCTTGGCTCCGTTGAAAGTACCCCAAATTGAAGCTAAACAAACAAGATACATTTCAGGCACACGCCCCAAGGGGCAGGGAGAAAGAAAAAAGAAATAAAATAAAAGTGAAAAAATTCCACTCAAATAAAAGGATAGTCAAGATTAGGAAGGAACAACTTCTCCAGATGAGAAGGAACCAATGTGATAACTCTGGCAGTATGAACAAACAGACTGTTTGACACCCCCAAAGGATCACACTAGCTCTCTAGCAATGGATCCAAACAAAAAGCAAAATGCTGAAATGACAGAAAGAATTCAGAGCATGGATTTTAAGGAGGTTCAATGAAATCCATGAGAAAGTTGAAAACCCACAAAAAGAAACAACAACAACAAAAAATCCAGAACATGAATGAAAAATTCACCAAAGAGACAAATATACTTAGAAAAAAACAAACAGAACTTCTGGAAATAAAAGACACATTGGTGCATTTAAAAAATGCAGTTGAAAGCTCAAACAATGGAATAGATCAAGCCAAAGTTTTAGTTAACTCAGACAAAAATAATAAAAAAAAGAATTAAAGGAAATGAATAAAGTCTTTGAGAAATGTGGGATTATGTAAAATGTCCAAACCTAAGAATTGTAGGTATTCTGAAGGAGAAGAAAAAGCAAAAAGTTTGGAAAACCTACTTAAGGGAATAATTGAGGAAAACTTCCCTGGTCTTGTTAGATATTTAGATATTCCAAAACCTCAAAGAACACTTGGGGGATTCGTTGCAAAAAGGACATCACCAAGGCATATACTTAGCAGGCCATCTAAAGTCAACATGAAGGAAAGAATTCTAAGGGCACTGAGACAAAAACATCAAATAACTTATAAAGGAAAACCTATCAGACTAATAGCAGATTTCACAGCAGAAACTTTATAAGCCAGAAGTTATTGGGGTCCAATTTATAGTCTTCTTAAACAGAATAATTCTCAGCCAAGAATTTTTTATCCTACAAAACTAACTTTCATAAATGGAGAAATTAAACCTTTCCCAGACAAGCAATGCTGAGGGAATTTGCCAACAGTAGGTTAACCCCCCCAAAAAAAATGCTTAATGGTGTGCTAAATATAAAAAAATTTTGATGCTTAATCATTATAAAAACATTCATAAGTATAAAACTCACAGGGCTTATAAAACACTAACACAATGGAGAATACAAAGCAGTGCGGTAACAGTCAACAAGATGACTTGAACAGTATCTCACATATCAGTAATAACTTTGAATGTAAATGGTCTAAATACCCCACTTAAACAATATACATTGGTGGACTGAAAAAAATACAACCCAAATATCTGCTGCCTTCAAGAGACCCACTTAACTCAAAGATTCTCACAGACTCAAGGCAAAGGGCTGGAAAAACTATTCCAGCAAATGGAAACCAAAAGCGAGTAGGAATAACTATTCTTATATCAGATAAAACAGACCTTAAATCAACAACAGTAAAAAGAGGCAAAGAAGGTCCCTATATAACGACAAAGAGAACAATCCAACAAGAAGATATAACAATCTTAAGTATATATGCACCTAACACCAGAGCTGTCAGACTCATAAAACAAATACTACTAGACCTAAGGAAAGAGATAGACAGCAATACAATAGTAGTAGATGACTTCAACACTCCACTGACAGTACTAGAAAGATCATTGAGGCAGAAAGTCAACAAAGAAATATTGGACTTAAACTGGACTTTAGAACAAATGGGCCTAGCATACATTTACAGAACATTCTACCCTAAATCTACAGAATACACATTATTCTCATCAGCACCTGGAACATTCACCAAGATGGACTATGGGATAGGCCACAAGAAAAGTCCTAATAAATTAAAAAAATCAAAATCAGATCAGGTATCTTCTCAGACCACAGCAGAATAAAAGTAGAAATCAATTCCAAGGGGAAATCACAAAACTGTATGAATACTTGAAAGCTAAACAACCTGCTCCTGAATGATCGTTGGATCAATGATGAAATCAAGATGAATATTTTTAAAATTTTTGAAGTGAATGATAAAAGTGACACATGTTATCAAAACCCCTGGGATGCAGAAAAAGCAGTGCTATAGGGAAGTTTATAGCACAAATGTCCACATCAAAAAGGCACAGAGACTACAGACTGACAACCTGACATCACACATTAAGAAACTAGGAAAACAAGAACAAACCAAACCCAAAGTTAGAAGAAAAAAAGAAATAACAAATATTAGAGAAGAACTAAACAAAATTGAAACAAAAAATAAAAAAGATCAATGAAACAGAAAGTTTTTTTTAAAAGATAAACAAAATTGATAGACCACTAGGTAGAATAACCAAAAAAAGAAGAGAGAGGATTCAAATAAGCACAATCAGAAATGTAAAAGGAGAAATTATAACTGATGCCACAGAAATACAAAGGATCATGCAAGACTACTGTGAACACTTGTATGCACACAATCTAGAAAATCTAGAGGAAATAGATAAATTACTGGGAACATACAACCTCCTAAGCCTGAACCAGGAATGAATAGAAACCATTAATAGGCCAATAGTGAGAGGTGAGACTGAATCAGTTATTAAAAATCTCCTAACAATAAAAACTCCAGGACCAGATGGGTTCACAACCAAATTCTACCAATTATTCAACAAAGAATTGATACCAATACTATTGAAACTGTTCAAAAAAATGGTGTAGGAAACCTTCCCTAACTCATTCTACAAAGCCAGTATCACCATGATACCAAAGCCAGGAAAGGGCACGACAAAAAAAGAAAACTGCTGACCAATTTCTCTGATGAACATAGATGCAAAAATCATCAACAAAATACTAGCAAACCAAATTCAACAGCCCATCAAAAAGATAATTCATCACAATCAAGTGGGTTTCATCCCAGGAATGCAATCATGTTTCAACATATGCAAGTCAATAAATGTGATCCATCACATAAACAGAGTTAAAAAACAAAACAATATGATCATTTCAATAGACGCAGAAAAAACATTTGATAAAATCCAGCATCCCTTCATGATAAAAACCCTCTACAAACTAGGCATGGAAGGAACAGACCCTAAATTAATAAAAGCCATGTGTGACAAAACCACAGCCAACACCATACTAAATGGGGAAAGGTTGAAAGCATTCCCCTTAAGAACTGGAATAAGATAATGATGCCCACTTTTACCACTTCTATTCAATATAGTACTGCAGGTTCTAGCCAGAGCAATCAGGCAAGAGAAAGAAATAAAAGGCATCCAAATTAGAAAAAAGGAAGTCAAACTATCTCTATTTGCAGGTGATATACTCTTATGCCTAGAAAACCCTAAAGACTGCTCCAAAATACCCCTAGATTTGATAAATACATTCAGTAAAGGCTCAGGTTACAAAATCAATGTCTACAAATCAATGGAAATGTTATACACCAATAACAGTGAAGCTGAGAATCAAATCAAGAACTCAATCCCATTTACAATAGCTTCAAAAACAATTAAAATACCTAGGAATATATTTAACCAAGGAAGTGAAAGATCTCTACAAGGAGAACTACAAAACACTGATAAAAAAAAATCACAGATGACACAAACAAATGGGGAGAAATATCCCATGCTCATGAATTGGATGAATCAGTATTGTTAAAATGACCATACTGCCCAAAGCAATCTTCAGATTCAATGCAATCCCTATTAAATTGCCAACATCATTTTTCACAGAATTAGAAAAAACAAACCTAAAATTCATATGAAAACAAAAAAGAACTTGAACAGCCAAAGCAATCCTAAGCAAAAAGAACAAATCTGGAGGCATCATATTACCTAACTTCAAATTGTACTACAAGGTGATAGTAACCTAAACAGCATAGTACTGGTGTTAAAGTAGACACATATATCAA
Organism: Daubentonia madagascariensis; assembly: GCA_023783475.1. Taxonomy (NCBI): domain Eukaryota; kingdom Metazoa; phylum Chordata; class Mammalia; order Primates; family Daubentoniidae; genus Daubentonia; species Daubentonia madagascariensis. Next base: position 40,758,122 of record JAKFHU010002088.1, on the reverse strand, counting down.
TGGAACAGAATAGATAACCCAGAAATAAAGGCAAATATCTACAACCAACTGATGTTTGACAAAGTAGACAAAAACGTACACTAGGGAAAGGACACCATATTCAAAAAATGCTGCTAAGAAAATTGGATAGCCACATGCAGAAGAATGAAACTGGATCCCTATCTCTCACCATTTACAAGAATTAACTTAAGATGAATTCAAGACTCAAATGTAAGACCTGAAACCATAAAAATTCTAGAAGAAAACTTTGGAAAAAAATCTTCTAGATATTGGCCTATGCAAAGAAATCCTGCCTAAGACCCAAAAAGCAAATGCAACAAAAACAAAATAAATAAATGGGACTTAATTAAATTAAAAAGTTTCTGCACAGCAAAAGAAACAATCAGCATAGTAAATATACAACCTACAGAATGGGAAAAAAATATTCACAAACTATACATCTGACAAAGGACTAATATCCAGAATCTGCAAGGAACTCAAACAAATCAGCAAGAAAAAACAAATAACCCCATTAAAAATTGGGGAAAAGACATGAACAGACATTTTCAAAAGAAGATATACAGATGACCAAAAAACATGGAAAAATGTTCAACATCACTAATCATCAGGGAATTACAAATTAAAACCACAGTGAGAGAATACCTTGCTCCAGTCAGAATGGCCATTATTTTAAAAAGTCAAAAGAAAAAAATAGATGTTGGTGCACATGCAGTGAAAATGGAACTCTTATGCACTTTGGGTGGGAATTAAAATTAGTAAATACTCTATGAAAAACAGTATGGAGAATTGTCAAAGAATTAAAAGTAGACCTACCATTTGATCTAGCAATCCAGCTACTGGGGATCTACTCAAAGGCAAGGAAGTCATTATACCAAAAAGACACCAGTAACTGTATGTTTATCACAGTATAATTCACAATTGCAAAGATATGGAATCAACTTAAGTGCCCATCAGCCAAGGAGTGGGTAATGAAAATGTGATATATATACATCATGGAATACTACTCAGCCATAGTAAGGAATAAAATAACATCTTTTGCACCAACTTGGATGGAACCAGAGGCCATTATCCTAAATGAAGTAACACAGGGATGGAAAATCAAATACCACATGTTCTCACTTACAAGTGGGAAGTAATTCTTCCATAGCACAGTAGATGTTCAATATCATTTTATTGAATTTATGACTGAATCCTAGATTGAGAGGTACTTTTCAAAATGCATAACAATTTGTTTACTTTTAATGTTCCTACTATGTGTTTATGTACTTTGAGTCTTTTATAGCTGAAGAAACTGAAGCTCATAAAATATAGTACGTTGTTCAAGTTCACAGTTACATTGTTAGTAAGTGACAAATATTTAGATTTATAATATCACATAATGTGATGCTGCTATGTATCTGTTTGTATATTTACACTTTTTGACAATTCCTAAAGACATACAATACTACTGCATTCTGAAAAGCAGAGCTTAAGTTTTTTAAGCATTTTCAGTGTCATATGTCATTTCCTTTATTGATCTCATAAAGAGCAAGAGATTATTTTTGTTGACTTTAGGTCCCAAGATGACAGAAGTAGGGGGCGATGGGGAAGTTCTTTTACTCTAGCAGGAAATATTGGATGGGAGGAAATGCCACCAGGGAAAAAATGCCACAGGCTGGCATTTTCAGCTGCTAGAATGTTTCTTCAGCTTTGTGCAGATCAAATGACTTTGTTTTTCTATACTGGCATTGGCTTTTTTAGGCCAAGCTAATCATGCCCCTTCTACATCTAAGTATAAGAGTTAAGTGAATGTTTAACTTTATTTCAAAGGAGAAATTTTAGAATATGCTTGCCTGCATACATTCACTTCTTGCCTCCAGCCTTTCTTTAGATTTTTGATACAAGCTCTGGCTTATTGTCACAAAGCTAAAGTCAATTACCTCTCTTGTTCTCCCTGGCTTTCTCCCAGATTGCTTTTTGCCCATAACATTGCTCTAAGTAGTATTCTGGCTGAGGCTTTTAGCAAGCAGACCCACTTGTCTTCAAAATAAACAGACAATGTATGATTCTTTAGAGATAAATGTATATTTTCTTTTAATTGCAAGTTCCAGGCCAAACTAGGAGACTAAACCAGTTATCAATCTTCATTCTGAATTTAGGATAGAAATGAGGTGGTTAGGGTAAGATGAGTAAATAAAAGGAAATAAATTAGGCAGAAAAGAAAGCATAGTGCGATTCTTTTCCCAATTCTGTTTCCTTCCAACCTCCTCTTATCAAAGTTTTATCAGACTGATTCTAATGAGGTCATCAACTAGAACCAATACACTAAGATAAGCTGAGTTCAGGGTGTTACAAGATAATTTTTTCTTTATTATTTTTTTAAAGGGAGTTAAAATTAGATTTTGATATTTAGAAGTTTGGTGGTTGTAAGCTTCACAGGATTTTTTAGGAAAAAAAGATATTTTCTGTGGAGTTTGATACCTCTTTCTCATCCATAAAATTTTATTGGAAAATTAATATATAATTTCTAATGAGAGGAATATCAAGGACAATTATAATAACCTATCTTCAGTCAGAAGCACAAATTTTTCTTTTAAATTTTTCTTTTTTATTTGATTCTTTGTCTCATTCAGTAAGTCTTTGGCCAGAACTGCCAAAGCAAAATAAGTATTTTAATCTTTTCTTCTTTTAAAAACTCACTTATAGGAATGGCAAATAAAATAACTGTTAAGAATGAAAAGTTAGCTAATGAATAGTTTTCTCTGGCAAAACAGATTATAAATTATTGAAATGAATGATTAGAGGAAGTATTTCTGAGTTACAAAATTGTATAAGTCCCAGCTTCTGTATCTATCTCTTCTTCCAAAGGAGAATTTCCTTTGACTTGTTTTGGACCAAAGCGCACTAAGTTTAAGAGGTTGTCTGCTTGGTGGGCCCATGCTGAAAATAAAATTGTATTCCGGGAGAGTCGAGCAGGGAGAAGTTACAATTTTTTTTCACCAACAGCACCAACACACTTAAACTTGCATTTCTACATATAATGAAATAAAGCCCCCTTTATTATTCATGTAGAATGTAAAAAGCTGATTTGGAATATTTTGTTAGTGTAAATAGTTTTTCCTGGGAAAAAAGTTCTTTAATTGTTTTAAAGTACAAATGATAGCAAAACACTAACACTTAGAGTTCACAAAACTCCACTTGAACAAGTAACCCCATTTCTGTGACTGTTCCATGTAATTATAAAAAAATGTCAATCAAACACTTGATTACTCATAGGATCAAATCTGAATTGCCCAAAGCTTACATCCTAGGAGAAAAGAAATCACCTAAATTTAAGGATAATTACCTAATTTCTCACAGAAAGACTTATTGTTTTAAATTTCCAGCATTTTCTAGGACAGCTAATTAAGTTGTTCCTGGGGCAGTAGCCTTCACCATTGTTGTGTGCCTATTTGGGGGCTGTATCCTGAAATGCTCTGATTCACTAGATCTTGGGTGAGTCTCAGTCTTTTTTAACTAAAGCAAAGGTGATGTAGGTTATCCATTAATATACTTTGATAGACACTGTTTGAGAACATTAGTTCTCAAATGGGGAAGATTTTTCCCCCTGGAGAAAATTTGGCAATGTCTGTGGATACTTTTTGTTGTCATAACTGGTGGAAGAAGGGATATCTATTGATATCTAGTGGTTAGAGACCAGAGATGCCACTAAACATTCCACAATGCATAGGGCAGCCACCCACAACAGAGAATTATCCAGCCCATATATCAAGATTGCCAATATTGAGAAACTCAGATCTTAGAGGAATGAATGTCTTGTTTTAATGTAGAATATATACTAAAGTTTGCACTTTTCAGTTTTTTAATTTCCTATTTGACATTATCTGGGTTTTTTCTGCTTATTGTTAAAATTACTGAGAAAAAGTGGCTACTAACTTAGTCCTTCTAAGTATGCCAATTTTCTATACTCATTTTATTTCACGAGCAGTGGAAAATCTGTTCCATACATATACTCACCTTATCATGTGAAAGACATGTATAGTCTCTCCCAGGCCAGAAAGCACTGACACATAATATAGACTATTTAAACATACTCTGTATTTTTGTTGTGAGGACTCTGTAAACTGAAGGAAAACCATTGAAGCTAAAGCACACAGAGTAAGATAGGGAAAGAGGCAAGATAAAAGACAGGTGAGGCAGATATGGCGTAGAACTGATAGGCGTTGTAGAGCTTTTAGGCAGACATAGTGTAGAGCTTATCAAATTCTTGATAAGGATTTTAGAATTTATCGTAACAATGGAGAAATGTAACAGAGTTTCAAGCAGGAAAATGGAACAAATTTTCAAGCAGGGAAATGGCATAATCTCATAAAATCCACTCTGGTTACTGTACTAAGAATAAATTTGGAAGTGAGGCAAGAATGGATTTAAGGAGATGGAATAAAGAGGTTATTTTATTGCTTTACAAAGAGGTTAGAGGTGGTGATGGATTGATTTAGGGGTTGGCAGTGGAAATTAAGAGAAGATGGATTGCATTGTAATTAGGAGGTAGCATGAACAGATCTTGGTGAATGAACGTGCTGGATTAAAGAAGAGGGTTGGCGTGGACAATTGGATGGTGATACCAATCACTGAGAAGGAAAATGTAGTTTATATAACATGATGTACAGTATTCCTTAGTATCTATGGGGGATTTGTTCCAGGAATCCCTGAGGATACCAAAATTTGCAGATGCTCAAGTCTCTTATATAAATTGGTATAGTATTTGCATATAACCTGCACACATCATCCCATATAATTTAAAATACCTGCACATCACTTCATTCACGTGGATTCAACATAGTATTCAGCATGTGGCAAATTCAAGTTTTTATTGGGGATATGTGGAATTTTTTTCCAGATATTTTCAATTAGGGGTTGGTTGAATCCACAGATTGGAACCCACAAATATGGAGGGCTGAGTGTGCTTGTGCATGTGTGTGTGTGTGTGTGTGTATGTAAAAAAATTTCCTGTCATGGGATTAGTATCCTTATAGAAAGAAGAAGAGAGACTAGAGCTCACACTATCCTCCACGTGAGGACACAGCAAGAATGCAGCCCTCCTTCTGCAAGCCAGGAAAGGAGCCCTCACTGGGGAACCAAATTAGCTGGCATCTTGATGTTGGACTTCCCAGCTTTCAGAACTGATAGAAATAAATATCTGTTGTTCAAGCTACCCAGTCTACGGTATTTGTTTAATGGGAGTCCCAGCTAAGATAGGAAAAAACACAAAAATGATAATACTCTGGCTACAGTTATTCCTATGAGTAATAATCTATTCTTCCTATCTGACTCACAATTCTCATGTCTTCTGGCAGCAAGTAATTATGCTAAAGTGAGTTATGTTACTCTAAGAGTGAAATATAATATGTACCCTTTCTTAAATGTTTTTGATGTGGAAACATTTTTTATGTTCCGCATAAAACACTTTTGGAATACATTTGCTGTAGATTCCTTTGGGCTACCTTTTAAAGGCATGAGTGGATCAATTCTACTTCAGATTCTTTTTGACCTGGAGAAAATATCACCTAAGATTTCCCATTTTCTTTGGATTCTGGTTAAAAATTTGAAAGATAAGGTGCTTGATCCCCAAAATGGGGTGCATTGAATAGAACAGTAACTAGGGAAGCAAATCCCCCTTTAAATTTCTAGTAAGACAAAGATAGGCCTTTCCTTTTCACATTAGTCTTTTTTATATGAGATCAGTATGCCAACCTGTCTCTCTGGCATCCCTCTCTTTTTGCTTTCACAGTCTGTGTGAGCCACTGAATAAAATAACATTTTCTAGCAGCTGTTTGCTCATCTGCATTCACACCTTAGCATGGTTCATTGGCATACAGGAGAGCTTATTTGTGTCCTAACCATTCATAACAAATTATCACAAATTTAGCAGCTTAAGGCAATACAAATGTATTATCTCACAATTTTTGTGAGGCAGGAGCCTCAGTATAGTTATCTATGTCTTTGGTGTGGAAACACATGTCTCTTGCCTCCACTGGTCCATTTTTTTTCTTTTAGAATGAATTAGTGTATCACAGTTGGTTTATATCCTTTCCTTAAGTGAGCAAGATGTAGTTCTTTCTCATTTAAATTTGCCAGTTCTCAAGAGTAGCCTAAGGGCAGGAGAAAGTACACATTAGTGTATTTTAAATTGACAGAACAGAGACAACCAGATTTACTCTTATTTAAAAATAAGAGAGTAAATCTTGAGATTCTTGAATAACCGAAGGGCCAGCCATAAGTAAAAGAATGTTTTCCTCTAAAGCAGCACAGGGAAACACAGGTTAAGTTTAAAAGTATTTGGAAGATCTGTGAAAAATGATGTTGGTATTTTGATAGGGACTGCATTGATTCTGCAAATCACTTTAGGTAGTATAGACATTTTAACTATGTTGGTTCTACTGATCCAAGAGCTTGGTAGGGTAACCAAAGCAATCTTAAGCAAAAAGAACAAATTGGGAGGCATCAATCTACCAGACTTCAAACTATACTACAAGGTTATAGTAACCAAAATAGCATGGTACTGGCACAAGAACAGAGACATAGACGAATGGAACAGGACTAAGAACCCAGATATAACACCATCCTCATATTGTCATCTGATCTTTCACAAATTAGACAAAAACATACACTGGGGAAAAGAATCCCTACTCAATAAATGGTGCTGGGAAAATTGGATAGCCACATGTAGAAGACTGAAACAGGATCCACACCTCTCACTTCTCACAAAAATCAACTCCCGATGGATGACAGACTTAAACCTAAGATGTGAAACCATAAGAATTCTAGAAGAAAACATTGAAAAAACTCTTATAGACATTGGCCTAGGCAAAGAATTTATGAAGAAGACCCCCAAAGCAATCACAACAGAAACAATAATAAATAAATAGGACCTGATCAAATTAAAAACCTTCTGCACAGCCAAGGAAACTATCATTAGAGCAAATAGATAACCTACAGAATGTGATAAAATATTTGCATTCTACACATCTGATAAAGGGCAAATGACCAGAATCTACACAGAACTTCAAAAAATCAACAAGAAAAAAATCAAACAACCCCATTAAAACATGGGCAAAGGACATGAACAGAAACTTTTCAAAAGAAGATAGACTAATGGCCAAAAAACATATAAAAAATTGCTCAATATCTCTAATCATTAGGGAAATGCAAATCAAAACCACAATGAGACATCACTTAACTCCAGTGAGATTGGCTTGTATCAAAAAAACCCCAAACAGCAAATGTTGGCATGGATGTGGAGAGATAGCAACACTCATACACCACTGGTGGGACTGCAAATTAGTACAACCTCTATGGAAAGTAGTATGGAGATACCTCAAAGAACTAAAAGTAGAACTACCAATTGATCCAGCAATCCCACTACTGGGTATTTACCCAAAGGAAAAAAAGACATTCTATAATAAAGACATCTGCACTCGAATGTTTATAGCAGCACAATTCACAATTGCAAAGATGTGGAAACAACCCAAGTACCCATCAATACATGCGTGGATTAATAAAATGTGGTGTATGTATACCATGGAATACTACTCAGCCATAAAAAACAATGGTGAATTAATTCCTCTAGTATTATCCTGGATGGAGCTAGAGCCCATTCTTTGAAGTGAAATATCACAAGAATGGAAAAACAAGCACCAGTGGTACTCACCATCAAACTGGTACTAACTGATCAATGCTTATGTGCACCAAGGGAAATAATATTCATCAGGTGTTGGGTAGGTGGGAGGGAGGTGGAGGGGATGGGTAAACTCACACCTAATGGCTGCAGTGTGCACTATCTGGGGATGGGCATGCTTGTTACTCTGACTTGGGCAGTGCATAGGCAGTATATGTAACCAAAGTGTTTGTACCTCCATAACATTCTGAAATTAAAAAAAAATAAATAAATAAAATAAAAGTATTTGGAAATAATTATAATTTAATGGGAAAAGATTGTTAATATTTACCAGATATATATTTTTCCCATCATTTCTACATTTTATGTATCACTGAAAATAGAAATGCATCATGATATTATTTTAAAGAATAATTATATTTTAATAAAAAGAATATGACTGAATTAATTTGAAAACATTCTGTATTGTAGGAAATAAAACCAAATATTGCCAGCAAATATTATAACTAGAACAAGAATAATTTTGCTCAGTTCTAGTAGGTTTTCAAAATTCTTAATAATTGTTAATATGCTCTGAATCTTTTCAATATACTTATTGTCCATTGTTTTATCTATTGTTTCAATTGTTTATAAAAATATATTAAATGAGATTCAGGCTAAAACATGAGATACAGATAGTGCAGATGCCTCACAATTCTCATAAAATGAGCTTTTTTTCTCAGACAAATCAATTGTTAACGTAGTTATGACTCTCAGAGTAATAGGGAGTCAAGCTAAGTGTAGCCTGTTTGTTCTATTGCTTATTTATAACTATCAATTATTCATGTTTCATTTCCTGTGTGCATCAAGTGCTGTTGCAGCAAAGGTCCCCTCTGCTCTAGCTGGTATGTAATTTGTCCCTCTCTTGAGGGAGATTACCATGTACCCTGCAGTTAATTTTGCTTGGGTTGTAGTATAGTGTTATCTATAGTATGGAAGAATTTAGCTTTTTTGCTGTAGAAAATTTATGTGCATGTCAATCAGTTATGTTGAAATGGATGCTTTAATCATTTAATCTTTCATCATTCAGTGACTATAATTTCATTTTGCAGATTGACTATCACAATTGTCAGTACAGAGGTCCCTAGGAATTTATACTCCTTTATATGATGTGATGATAATGCACAAGGTTGAAATAATGGCCCAGCACAGCAGTGCTTTTCAGTGTATCTCACTTAAAGACCATCAACAGGACTGTATGCTCACAGCTAAAATAAAATAGAGGTTCGTATTAATTATTTAGCTAAATATGAGAAAAACCGCCTCCAATTTTTTCTTGAAATAAGACAAACATTGGTAAATATGCACATATTTCCTGATTTTAGCACATTGGTTGAATTCACAAATCTCAAAAATAGCTAAATTTCGAAATATTTTGGTATATACTCTGTATCACTAAATGTTTACTACCTTCCAATTGGATGCATAAAACTCTTTTGGGCACTAATATTTACACTTGGCCATATGAAATAGAGGAAATAGTGTCCTTATTTGACATTGATGGAGAATTCATTGTGTACCTGTATGACACAGAGGTAGCCTGGGTTCTTACATTTTTAGTAGCAAATTGGCTGCTATACTACTAGTACTAGTATAAATTCTTGATTGTGTGTTGTCAAGCATTATTTTAATTTCATGTGGATTGTCTCATTCTATCCTTACAACCATATCGTGAAGTAGTACTCTTCTCATTTTACAGGTGAAAAAGCTGAGGATCATATAGGTTAAATAATGTATTCAGCAAACTCTGAGGGTCATGGCTTAGCTGGGCTCCAAATATAGTTCTGCTTCTAGAACCCAAGCTCATAGCCACTATTTATGCTATACTACCTCTCAGGGCTATTACACAAAAAAGTATTCAAAATTTTGTAGCTAAATGTTTGTGTATTTTCACTTCCCATATAAATTTTCTCATTTTGCACAAACCCTGTTGTGGATTTTAATGAATTGCGTTGGAGCTGTAGATTTTTTATCCTCATTTCTGTTACGCAGGAACACTTCTTATGGAGGATATTTGAAGCTGTCTATCTTCCAATTAAAAAAAAAAGCTATCAGTTGCTACAACTTATTCAGAGATGCACTGACTTTACCCCCATAATATTATTCTCACTGAAACAGAAAATACATGCGAACATGATTTTATTTTTATGACTTTTATTTTTAGATTCTATTATTAATACAATGTGTAAGTCTTAAGTATAACTACAATATAATTTATGACAAACTCAAACATTTTAAGCATTCATAGATCTATGAAATTTGTAAAGAATTCTATGTAAACAGCATATTATATTCATGGCTATTCATTTATTTTCATGAAGCAAATCTTGATTATTTTCATCAAGAATATAACATAATATATCATTGATGTTAAAAAAAAATTGGTGGCCTCTATACACAGGTCCTAAACCCAGCCCAATTACCTGGCCATCCTAATGTAGCCGGCCCTTCTTTCATCACTTCCATTGACATTCCTCTGAAATTGCTATTTAGAACTTCTTTATTTATATATGCATTTTATCTTCACTCTTTTTAATAAAGCTATCAAAACTCTATAAAATCGTGCTAAACATTTTGAGTTGAGATTTTCAACAATCAGCATTCAGAAACATCCCACAAGTAACTTAAATCGTTTGTAAACTAAGTAATAATCAAAAAGCTAAAATGAGATTCTCCCATTTTCATCCAAATTGAGTGTATGGATTTGTGTTCAAACCTGACTGTTCCCATCTTATTCTAATTTAAATTTTGCACTGTAACTGCACTTCTGTATCATTAGGTGTAATAAGTTTGGTGATTACGTAATTTAAATATTAGTATGACAGAGCCTTCGGAGGGGTGATATTTCATAATCACTATGAATAGTAATCCTCATGAAAAGAGAAGTCTAATTTTACTTTAAGCTTACACTTAATAAGCTCTTAGTTTCAAATATTGTTTTTTATCGATAAAAAGTCACAAGTCACAAGTAGACATTCCTGAACAAACATACACACACATATACACACACATATATATAAAACCTAACTGTGTTTTATTTTTTAAAAAATTATAGTTTAGCATGACATAGATTCAGCATGAAATAGGAAAAAGAACAACTTAGTAATTTTTTTAAATGCCAAGAAGAAATTGTGTTGAACCATTTGCCAAAATTTTTTATTTTACATAGAAACCAGGCAATGTAAAAACATTAATAATAAATCACACATAAACCTGCCCACCAAACATCTTTTCATACTGTGTTATATAAATATTCACAATGCAGTTACATTTATATGGATATAAAATAATAAGGATGGACTGATTTCAAATTTAAGGTGATGTTAATTTCTTAATTGAAAGTATTAAAAATCTTACATATGTAATATATTTTGTATGGGTCCCTAATCAAATTGCCAAAACCTATTTTCCACAGGCTTAGCGGGTATGTGATACAATGCTTTATGTAGTTTAGAAAAACACTGCATGGTATCTTTCATATCAAATTAAAAAGCAGTTCAAATAACCTAACGTAAAAATGATTAAACAGAGGTGTAAAGAATCATTGGCCCTACGTTTATTTTTATACATACCTATGACAAATGTCTTTAAGTGAGAATCTCCTGTATGGATGTTGTAAAATACACCACAATTTAAAAATATTCTATACCCATGTTGTCTCATTCTCTACTCATATCTCTTTGTCTTTATAGGTGTGTTTAAATTCTCTTTTTTTAGCCAGCCAGAACAACAACAACAAAAAGCATGTGTTTTAAGCACTTACTATATACATTTTTTTAAGTTAAAAGAACAAATTAGTGAGATATGTTTTATATATTTACTTCAAAAAGTCCCACAAAATATTTTAAATAAAACTACAATACTTTCTACTTGTGTAGCTCAATTTTGCCTGTGTATGAATAACTTTATAGAAGAAAGAGCTCATATTTCTGGAATAAACTCATGAAAAATGCATTGTGGCCACTTCTTTTCAAATTACTATTAATGATATTTTTCCTAAAAAAAAGTTAGATGTCCAATCCTTGGCAGGATGACAATAGCTAATGCAAGATGAATATGTGCTTGATAAATTATAAGCCCAGCCTACTTTACTGATTGATGCAAAATGTACTTCAAACCATAGAATTTTAAGGAGAAAGTGACATCTTCCTCATTTTATAGATGAAAGAACAGAGGTCCAAAAGGATTACTTCCACAATTTAGGAATGTAAGTTAGTGGCAAGAAAGCTAATTGGCAAGAATCCCTACTTGAATGCTCTTTTGTTCATACTAAACATAAATGTGTGTTGAAAACCTGTCATATACTATGACTTGAAAGCTTGCCAAACACAGTTAGGATGGTATACAACTGATGCAGTAAATACTGTGCACAAGTCATCTGCTCAAACATGTACCATGGTCAAACAACTAACCTCACACCAGCAAGCATTTCATTGAAGGGAAACATCAACTTTGTTTACAGCTAAATGATGACTAAACAATACTGCATGAGAAAGGAGGAAAATAGAACAAAAGAGATTAAGAGTTAGGCCATTATCAGTATTTTTGGGAAGCACAGTCCAGTGTTAGATTGTAGAAATAATAGTAAATAGAGCTTTTGTCAGTTGATTCTTCTCAATTATCTTCATTTTTTTCTTTTGAGGAATGTGGTAGGGACTTAGAATGATTTCTCAAATTCTATGGTTATTGTCTGAACAAAGAGGGATATAAAAAAAAGACAGACTATGAAACAATCAATACTCTAAAGTAAGTCTTATCCTGGTTGGTATATGAATCAAGAGGAATGAAAAGTATTTGTTGAAATGAACAGCCTACATGGTTTTAATCCCGTGGTACTTTAATAGGCACATATAAATTGATTCTGGTGCAATGTTGAATGAATTTAAGCACCTCAAAATATAGAATAACCTCTGTACATGAATAAAAAAGTCAAGCTACCTAATGACAATATGTTTTAACTAAACATTCATTACTAATGTCCATAATTCTATCAAGCATTTCATTGCAAAGCCGAGGCAAAATACTTTTACTGATTTACAAATAACAGACATTTTCCTATTTGTGTGTTGTGTGTGTTTGTGTCTGGCTTTTGTATTTACATGGGAAACATGAATAATTACTATCCTGTGAAAAGATGACAAGGCAGAGGTAAAAATTTTCTACGTGATCGCCTATTAAAAACAAACAAAAAAATTAAATCACCTTTGTTTGCTGTAATAAATAATCCCTACAGAGTTACTCTTACAATTCTTACAGAATCATCAGTGCAAAAATAGCCATCTTCTAAAGCCGCCCACCTGTCTTAGAGAATTAGAGCTAGTGATGCACTGCCTTTGAGAATATTCTGATAAAAACAGTTTTGGCATAGACCTCCTCAAGAGTCTTATTAACACAGATAAATCACTTTCATAGGGTGTAAACAATATATCAAAAATGAAGCTCTACTTTTTTCTTTCCTTTCCATCTTTCCCTTTGTCTTCCTTTTCTGTTCTGTCTGTTTCATATTTCTCTTTGTCTGGCTTTGTTACACTATCATATGAAGGAGGAGAGATGGTGGAGGAAGCTGCATCTGTTTTTTCTGGACTTGAGTTCTCATTAGCGTTATCAAATACCATATCTTCTTTATTGGGCAAATCATCATCTCTGTCTCCATCTTTTATGTATATACTTGATAGATTTTTGACATTTTGCCGTAAGCGGTAACGTCTGTAAGCGCGCTGAATGACAATGGCAGACACATCCTCTTGTTTGCGTTTAAGTGTAGTTGTGATGGGTTCATAGGACACTTTAGAAGGATTTGCAGACATGAACCTTTCTTCCATCTGTGAACGAAGAGAATCCATCTCTCCACCTTCACCCAAAACACGCTTTGTAAAAGCAAATAAGATGTCAAGACAGTGGATCCGGTCGCCACTGACCATGGGCAGATCCATGGCAATGAGCTGGACTTTGTTTGGTTTTGCTATGAGAAGAGGAGGATCCAGGGCAGCTGCAAAATCAGAGAGTTTGCTATATTCTATAAACTGAGTCGCATCAGGATCAAACTTCTCCCAAACCTCATAGAACATCTCAAAGTCATCCTCACTCAGAGGCTCAGTACTTTCTTCAGTAGCAACACTGAAATTCTCCAGGATGACTGCAATGTACATGTTCACCACAACCAGAAAAGATATGATGATGTAACTGACAAAATAGAATATCCCAACAGATGGGCTACCACAGTCTCCTTCAACTGAACTTCCAGGATGAACCTTTTTTGGGTCACAGTCAGGTGGTGCACTGTTGAGAATAGGTGCTAGCAATCCATCCCAGCCAGCAGAGGTGGTGATTTGGAAAAGGCAGATCATGCTGTTGCCAAAGGTCTCAAAGTTGAACATGTCATTAATTCCAGCTTCCTTTTTAACATAGGCAAAGTTGGACATTCCAAAGATGGCATAGATGAACATGACCAGGAAGAGCAGGAGGCCGATGTTAAACAACGCAGGAAGGGACATCATCAAAGCAAAGAGCAGCGTGCGTATCCCCTTTGCTCCTTTGATCAGACGTAGGATTCGGCCAATCCTGGCAAGACGGATCACACGGAACAGAGTAGGGGACACAAAATATTTCTCTATCAGCTTGGAAAGAAACATACCTATGTGAGGGGGGAAGAAACAAAAATGAAATGTTTAAATATTCATGCTACAGAAAATCATGACTCTAGACAGATTTATCTGCTACCTTATTTCTTATGAATTCAGAACTGTTATTTTATATTGAATGCAATTTCTTAACAAAGGATTAAGCAATTACAAAGGAAAATGATTGTGACATTTTCCCCTCTTTACTAAGTTCTTGGACTTATTTTTATTTCCTTTACTATATATATAAATATATATAATACATATATATTTAATTATAAGGATAATACCTACTCATGTAGAAAATTTAAGCAATACAGTAAAATGCTAAAAAGGAAATATGTATCACCTGAAATGTCACCAACTATAACTATTATCAATGTTTTGTTAAGGATCACTCCAGACATTTTTCTCTGCAAGCACATGCACACAACCCCCCCCCACCACATATGCACACAAAAGAATGTAATCATGTTATATAAATGTTCTTTGTAACCTGTTGTAATCACTTCATATGTCACGGAGATATTTTTATACAAATGAAACAAAACAATTTCTTCTAGTTGTATAATGTTCTGTCAAAATAACCGCATATTGAAGAATAGCATTTATACTGTTTTCATTTTTTGGCTGAAATGAATATCTAAATAGGTATATTTTTTTCTAGTTGCACGACTATTTTTTTTATAATATATTAATAGAAGTTGAGTCAAACAGTATATTTAAATATTTTTATATATTATTGAAGTTATATCCAGAAAGTCTGTACCAATTAACATTCCTAATTGCACTATATGAAAGTACTCATAGCCTACATGCTCACCAGTACTGGGTATTACCACTCTTCTTTATAATTTTTATCAGAAAATGATTATGACATTAAAAAAAATCTACTATTGCAATCTATTTGCATATTTTGGAAAAAAAAGTCCACATTTTTTCTTGTTTACTGGATATTTTGTACCCTTATTGGTTGTTTTAAATTTTCTCTCATTTTCAGTCTAGTTGGGTCTTTGACCATTTTTCTATTGGGATATTTACTATTTCCTTATTAATTTATAAGAACTATTTTCAATTGAAAGTATTGCTCTTTTTTTGGCCTTAAATGTTGCATAAAAATTCCACATGTTTTGTTTTTCAGTCTTTTTTTTTGTAGTGAATTTTATCCCAAGAATATTTTGATTTTTATGCAGTCATATCTATTATTTTTTCCTTTATAGACTCAGGTTTGTGTCACAAATAGAAAGAAACATTTAAGTTCATAGTTATAAATCTATTTTCATATATTTTCTATTAGAATTCATTTTTTAAACTTTAGCTTTTGATTCATATGATCTTTTTATTGAGTAAATTAGTAATTATATATTAAAGTTTAATTTTGGACTATCTATTCAAATTAATGGAGCTTTTTTTTTAAACAGTTTTATTTACCATCAATATTATAATAGTCTTAATATCTAGCAACATAAGCCATCTCTCATCATCCTAATTTTTCTTCCAGATGAATTTTGGAATCATTTAGACTTATACTGTCAATTTATAACCCCCTCCACATAAAAAGACTCATTGATATTTTCATTGAATTTATAAATTAATTTATAAAAATGATTATAATTATAGTGAGAGACATCTTATCTAAGTACAAGACAAGCCTTTCAATTATTTTGCCTTCTTTTATATCCTAAAGTTTTCTACATAGAAGATTTATATGTTAAGGTAGTTACTAGATATTTTACTTTATTTTTGTTGCAAATGTGAATAAGATTTTTCTTAAAATATATTTTCTCATTTTTTTGCCCACATATAAGATAATTATTAATGTTAGTACATGTGTTTTGAAATTTGTACTTTCTGAACTGTAATTGAATCTATTTTTTAGTTGATTCTCTTTCATTTTTAAAGAATCTCATTATATGATGAAGATAAAGATAATATGCTCCATTGTTTCAATATATGTACCTATTTATTTGCTAAATCTAATTGCACTGGCCAACATTTTTAAAAATAGAAGTGATAGAAGGACATTCTTTTCTTCTTCTTGACTTAATGGGAATACTTCCAGAATTATTCTTGTTAGTGTGAAATTCCCTCCTAAATTTTAATTAGTTTTCTTATATCTTAACTTTAGTGAACTTTTGGTAATAAATTCTTTTTTAAAAATATTGATGTAAAATGCCTATTCTGTTACGTGGCATTCAATATTGTGGTTCTAGATTATGTAACTTTTAACCTTTCTAAACCTGTTTGGTCATCTGTAAGTTTGTATTAAATGATCTCCACAATCCTTCTCCATTTGAAATTTATACTTCTAAAAATAAATGTGATCTTAAAATACTGGGTAAGATATGTGAAGATAATGAAAAAATAAGAAGATAGAAAAACAGCTATCATAATGAAAGGGAGGAAGTATAAAATCATGTACTGTGATTCACAAACATGACTGTGATTGGTTGAGAAATGATTGACATTTTATAGACATGCCAAATATTAAGCCATAGAAATACAGCTGGAATTTCTAGAGACCTTAACTTCACTTTAAATTCAGGAACAATTTTCACAGAGTCATAGATATTCTGGCTATTGATATTATCATTATCATTAATCAAAGGACAAGTCTCATATGTGTGAAAACTGGAAGTGATTTCAGATTCTGCACTGGTCTTCCAAGGCACACCTAGATATAAACATGGTAGCTAGCTTTGTGAAGGGTGATATTGGAAACTAAATATCAACAAGTATAATGTCCTTCCAACAGATATAAACATTTGGCTTTGAATCCTGTAGTGTGATCCCAAGAACAGTATAGTGTGAGGGACACAGATGTTTTTGTTTCATTTTGTTTTTAAGTTTCCTTAACACTTTCATTTTACTAACGTACTCAAAAGTAAATTTACAGAAAGAAGTAAATAATTCAGAAACCTCTCTTAGCAACAGGTGGAGTTTAGTTTTATTCAAAAGTAAAATTTGAATAAAAAATGGTCTTACCTACAATGGAGAGAATCACAACCACAAAATCAAAAATGTTCCATCCTATGGTGAAGTAGTAGTGTCTGAGGGAGATCAATTTTAGCACACATTCTCCAGTGAAAAGGATAATAAAAACAACATTTATCCAATATAAAACATCACTCATGTATTGACTTTGTCCCTCCTTTTCTACCATCATGGTTACCATGTTGAGGCAGATAAGAACCATGATGGTGATATCAAAAACTTGATTTGTTACTAGGTCAAATATACATCCTTGGAATTTGTTCTGCAAAGAAGCAAGAATGACAGGGAATGTAGAGTAAATTTTTTCAAGTGGGATCCATAAATTAAAGATGTGCACTAAAGGTTAATAAAAAATGACTTGAAAATTTACATGCTAAAGATAATTTGTTTTTACCCCTGGCCGAGGAATTGGCTTTTGTGGTTTTTTGGACCCCAACTTTTTCATTGCGTTATAGTATTTCTTCTGTTCTTCTGTCATAAAGATGTCTTGACCTCCAAGGTAAAGAAATAAAAAATAAATCTAGTTAAAACCAGAATCATTGTATAGATCTTTTTCTCAGATCATATAGACAGGTTACGATGTGTTAATATAGAAGTAAAATGTATTTTATTATTTTAATGATAGCTATAAATAAAATTTAGGTCTTCATGGATTATCTATGTGTAGAAACATGACTCTCCATCAGAATTGTCTCCATTATCTTTTGCTGTGCTAACCAGTATTGTTTTAAACTATGCACTGTTATTTTATTTTATCTGCCATTTGTCTTACCATGCATTTTATTGCTAAATAACAATATATTAGGAAGAGTTATAACAATTAAAAGTAGTGAATATCTCCTTTGATGATTTGGCTAATATTTAGGAATGTTATAAAGAGCAGGGGCTAAAATCAATAACCAAAAAAATTAGCATTATATTCATTTTAATATGCCATCACTCCATTAACATAAAAATGAATATAAAATAAATAGATGATACACATTGCTATATATCTATATTTCAAGAAACTCTTTTGCTACCTCTTTAATTTCATATAAAAGAATTTTCACATAAGTACTTTATTGATTGTCAACAAATATGCATGACAAAGTTCTAGGTACTTTGGAAGTTATCAATTCTCGGGTCTGAACTGAAGGACTTTCCAATTCATTATGTGAAAGGAAATATAACTTTTAAGAATCAACAGTAAAAATCTAACATCTAAATGAAGTTTTTGATCTTTTCCACATTGGAAAAGCCTAAGTCTTACAAAAGGGGTGCTAGAAGCTCTGGTGACTCTTTTAGGCTCTGCTAATTTCTTAAAATTATCTGTAATTTTTACAGAATTACAAATATTCTATATTGGTCTATAATATCATGTTTCTTAGTCACAGAATAAATTAGTATAATCCGTGTAATTAGGAATTTGCTTTTGAGAATTTATAGCTCTGAAATTCTTACTTAACTTGTAGGTCCTGGAATTAAAGATGATCTGCATATGGTTTCCTTTTATTCTCCCAGATTAGACAATATTCCACATCCTCTTATATTGCATTTTCTTATTCATAAAATATCTAATAATAACCAGATTTCCCTTTTTGTCTTAGAGTGTTTTAATTCAGCTTTCCTCTAGTTGATATGCAGTCTTTATGTAATTTTTGTATTCATTTAATTTACTGGTGCTACACACGAGAGAGATACTTCATGCCAAGATCAAGAGAAGCCTAGATCCTTTATTTTTCATTATTGGGGGCTGAAAAGCACAACATGACAAGAATTTACTAGACAAAGCTGAGAAAAAAATTAAGGCAAAAATTCTGAATTAGAGGTGAAAATCAAAGTAGTAGATTTTGTATTCCCATAATGATGCCTTGATTGTCAATATGATGAAGGAGGGGATAAAAGAGGAGATTATGAAATGCTCCAAGAGAAAAATTTGTGTGGCTGTTTTGTTTTACTATAGCTTATATAGGTATTGTGCAAAATGTACCCTTTTAAAACTAGGTGGAAGGTATTCTGTAAGTCAGGATGGTCTTCTTCTATGTTATACTCTATGTCAAGGCTGTTATTTTATAGTAGTTAAGACTTCAATTCTCATGTTAGATCATCTTTGTTCAAGTCCTATCTCTGTTGTCTTTTGGCAAGTTTCTTAATTCTTTAAGTAAAAATCACCTCATCATTATAAGAGTAAAGACTTTGTTTGTTT
The DNA here is from genome assembly GCA_023783475.1 of Daubentonia madagascariensis. Classification (NCBI taxonomy): domain Eukaryota; kingdom Metazoa; phylum Chordata; class Mammalia; order Primates; family Daubentoniidae; genus Daubentonia; species Daubentonia madagascariensis. The sequence continues at coordinate 40,738,624 of JAKFHU010002088.1, read as the reverse complement.
TTGAGAGGATGAATTGAGATAATGCAGGCAAAACACTTAACATAATACATGGCAAGCCCTCAATAAATTTTAATTACTATTACTATTATTGTTATTAACCTTCCTAGTAGGGTTACAGTTACTGAAAGGGGTTGTTGTTACATTTAGAATTTACTCAAAGGTGCTCACATCTGTATTAGGCATTTGTATAACTTGAACCCAATAATAACTTATGTTCTAATTTTCCATGTATTTTATGATTAACTATTAAAGTCCAATTATCACATGAGCTTATTAAAAATGAAAAGAATACTTTTAAGGATGATGGTTAGTTGGAAAAACTGCTAAAGTGGGGTTGGTTATTAGAAAGAGATGTGGGTAGTTGGAGAGCCATAGCTAAGATCAAAGTGTTGAGGTTAAAAACAATTACATGGCAACATTTTATTGAAGAAAGAATATGGGCTTTGAAGTCAAACAGACCTTCAAACCCTGACTGTGCAAGTAACCTGTTACTTGGTTTGAAAAAACTTACCTATCCTCTATAGATGTATGTTTATACACTTGTATAAAGATACCATTTTCAAGAGAAGAACAGGAGTGGAGTATATCTCCAATATCCCTGCCTTTCAGTGTGCTGCACTAGGGGCCAGTTACTCTCTTGCCTCACATGCAGCACCAATGGAACCAGCATAATTTAAACATCTAGTGCAGCTAAGAACAAAGGAAAAGGGGCAGGTAGAAAGCTGTTTGGAGAGGCTCCCAGAATATCTAGCCAGGCTGACTGGCAAAGGTCTTTCTCTGTCAAAGGCAGTCAATAAAGACTGGGACAGGTGGCTACTTCTTCAAATGCATGGACACGGATGCAAAGCTATAAGGAACACAAAGAATTGGGGAAACATGACAGACTCAAAGGAAAAAAATAAATACCCAGGAATTGACCCTAAAGAAATAGAGATCTGTGACTCACCTAAAAAGAATTCAAAGAATCATCTTAATGAAAATCAGTGGGTTACCAGAAAACACAGATAGACAACTAAACAAAACCAGAAAAATGACACATGAACAAAATGAGAATATCAATAAAGAGATAGAGACTACAAAAAGAATCAAATAGAAATTCTGGAGCTCAAGAATATAATAACTGAACTAGAAAATTTACTAGGTGGGTTCAAAAGTATACTTGATCAAACAGAAGAAAGAATCAATGAACTGAAACACAGGTCACTTGAAATTATTCAGTCAGAAGAGCAAGAGGAAAAAAGAATGAAGAAAGACTAGGGGACTTATGGGACATCATCAAGCAAAATAATACACACATTATAAAATTCTCCAGAAGAAGAAGAGAGAAAAGGAGAGAAAATTTATTTAAAGAAATAACAGCTAAAAATTTTCCAAATTTGGGAAGAGAAATCGACATCCAAATTCATGAATCTCAAAGAATCCCAATAGGACAAATCTAAAGAAATCTACACCAGACACATTATAATCAAATTGTCACAAGTGAAAGACAGAGAACTTTGAAAGCAGCAAGAAAAAAAGTGATTTATCACATACAATAGAACCCTCATGAGATTAAGAGTAGACTTATCTGCAGAAACCTTGAAGACCAAAGGCAGTGGAATGATATATTCAAAATGCAGAAAGAAAAAAAAAAAACCTTGTCAACCAAGAATACTGTACATGACAAAACTTTCCTTCAAAATGAAGGAAAAATAAAGACTTTCCCAGACAAACAAATGATGACGAAGTTCATCACCACCAGACTTGAATTACAAGAAATGCTAAAGGGAGTTCTTCAAGTTGAAACAAAAGGATGCTAAACAACAACACAAGAGCACATGAATGTATAAATCTCATTTGTGAAGGGTAGATATATAGATAAATACAGAGTACTGTAATACTCTAATGAAGGGAAATTACATATAATTTTACTACTGAAAGGTACTAGCTGGTGGTATATAAATCACTTTTAATTCTAACAGAGTTTGAAAAGTATTAAGAATAACTATAACTACAAAATATTGTTAATAAATACACAATATAAAATATGTAAATTCTAACATTAATAACAAAAAGTGTGAGGGGGTATTAAAAGTGTAGAATTTTAATGTATGATTGGAGTTAAGTTGTTATCAGCTTAAAGTAAACTGTTATAACTATAAGACACTTGTGATTATCTCATGGTAACCACAAAGAAAATACATATAGAAAATACACAAAAGAAGAGAAAGCAATCATGAAAAATGTCAAATCACAAAGGAAGATAGTAAGAGAGGAAAAGACAAAGCAGTTACAAGACAGACAGAAAGTAATTAACAAAATGGCAAAGGTAAGTACTTACCTATCAATAATTACTTTAAATGGAAATGGATTAAACTTCCTAATCAAAAGACAGAGTTGCTGAATAGATGTGGAAAAACAAGATTGAACTGTATGCTGTCTACAGAGACTCACTCTGGATTTAAGGAAGCACAGAGTTTGTAAATGAATGGATAAAAAATATATTCTGTGCTAATGGTGACCAAAAGAGAACAGGGTGGCTATACAGTCATCTCTCAGTATCCTTGGGGGATTGGTTCCAGGACCCCCCTGGATACCAAAATCCATGGATGCTCAAGTCATGCAATGAAAAGTCAACCCTCTATATCCACAGGTTTCACATTCTGAGAATACTGTATTTTCAATCCACATTAGGCTGAATCTGCAGATAGGAAACCCACAGAGACAGAGGGCTGAAGGTATTTATATCAGACAAAATAGACTTTAAGTCAAAAACTGTTACAAGAGACAAAATAGGTCATTATATAATGATTAAAAGGTTAATTTATCAAGAAGATATAACAATTATAAGTATATATGAACCCAACATCAGAACATGTAAAAATATAAAGCAAACACTGGCAGATCTGAAGAGATAAACAGACAGCAGTACAACAATAGTAGGATAGTTCGATAACCCACTCTCAATAATGGATAGAATATCCAGACATAAAATCAATATGGAAAGAGTGGATTTGAACAACACTATAGATCAAACGGACCTTACAGATATATACAGAACATTCCACCCAAAGCAGTGGAATATACATTCTTCTTAAGTGCACACAGAACATTCTCCAGAAGAGATCACATGTGAGATCACAAAATTAGTTTTAATAAACTTAAGAAGTTTGATATCATACCAGGTATATTTTCTGACCACAATAAAACTAGAAATCAATAACAGGGTAACTGGAAAATTGACAAATATGTAGAAATTAAACAACACATTCTTGAACAAGCAATGGATCAAAAAAGAAATTAAAAAGGAAATTAGAAAATACCTTGAGACAAACAAAAATGAAAACACAATATAACAAAACATGGGATGCAACAACAGTATTAAGAGGGAAGTTTATAATGATAAATCACTTCCATTAAAAAGAGGAAAGATATCATATAAACAACCTAGTTTTACATCTTTAGGAAATAGAAAAAGAAGAACAAACTAGGCCCAAAGTTAGCAGAAGGAAGGAAATAACAAATACTAGAGGTAAATTATTAAATAGAGGATAGAAAAACAATAGAAAAAGTCAACAAAACTAAGAGTTTGTTTTTGGAAAGAGAAAATAGACAAACCCTTATTTAGACTCAGAAAAAATAAAACAAATGAATAAAATCAGAAATGAAAGATGAGACATTACAACTGATGCTACAGTAATTAAAAGGATCAAAGAGACTACTATGAACAATTATACACCAACAACTTGGATAACTTAGAAGAAATGGGTAAATTCCAAAAGCATACAACTTAACATGACCGAATCATGAGAAAATAGAAAAACCAACAGACCAATAATGAATACAGAGATTGAGCCAGTGAAAAAAACAAAAAATGAACAAACAAATAAAAACCCTCCAGCAATGAAATATTCAAGACAAGATGGCTTCACTGGAGAATTCTAACAAAACATTTAAAGACGAATCCACACTAATCCTTCTCAAACTCTTGCAAAAGTTTGAAAAGGAGAGACCAGTTCCAAAGTCATTTTATGAGGCCAGGATTACCCTGATGCCAAACCTTGACAAAGATACCACAAGAAAAGAAAATTACAACTTTCACAGTGAGTGATATCAGCAACATGGTAGAAAAGGAGGCTCCTGACTATCCCTCCTCCCACAGATACACCAAGTAAACATCCACATACACATGTATCAATTATCTCTAGAAAAAGCCAGAATCCAGTGGAAAGACTATTATACATTGGATAACTGAGAAAATATCCACATCAAAATGGGTAGGAAAAATGGAGATATACTTGCACACTAACCCCACCCTAAGCATAGTGCCTTACAAACTCAGGAAGTGAACCCATCTCCTAGCTTCTTCCCAAGGGGCAAGGGACTGTGTACCACACACATAGAACTCAACTTTCACAGTCCCTGCCAGAGAGCTTGGCCCTTGACTCACCATGCTTGAGTAACAGCAGAGACAGGGCATCAGAGAATTTTCCTCAAGCATGAAGAACCAAGGGGTTTTAAACTATAAAAACCCCCAGGATCAGCCCATCTACTACCTTTTCCATGGACAGGGTTAGGCCTTACGTTTTACAAACAGCTCCCTGTGATTCTGGCCTCTAGCAAGTCAGTATCTGGGAGCCTGTGTAGCAAATAAAGAATAAACCTTCCGCAGCTTAAACAAGGGGACAGCATTTCCCATGCCTTCTTCCATGGCTTGCTCCAGGAACAATTTCCAGCCCTACAATATCTTTATGAAAAGAGGGTGGAGGCCTCTGCCACCAAGAACAAGAGGGTGGCACTCCCCGTGCCTTCTTCCTTGGCTTGCTCCTGAGATAAATTTGTGCAAACTCTCATTAGAGGAAAGCTTGAACTACACTTTAGAACAATGGACCTAACAGATATTTACACAACAATCCATTCAACAGCAACAGAATACACATTCTTCTCAAATGCACACAGAACATTCTCCAGGATAGATCATATGTTTGGACACAAAATAAGTTTTAACAACTTTTAGAAGACTGAAATTATATCAAGTATCCTTTCCGACCACAATGGCATGAAACTAGAAATCAATAACAGGATGAATTTTGGAAAACTCACAAATATGTGGAAATTAAACAATATGCTCCTGAACAACCAATGGGTTAAAGAAGAAATTAAAATGGAAATTTAAAAATATCTTGAGACAAATGAAAGTAGAAGCATAATATACCAAAAACTATGGAATACAGTAAAAAGCAGTCTTGAGAGGGAAGTGTATAAGAATAAATGCCTATGTCAAAAAAGAAGAAAGATCTGAAATAAACAGCCCAACATTACACCTCAAGGAACTAGAAAAAGAAAAACAAAATAAGCCCCAAATTAGCAGAAGGAAGGAAATAGCAAAGATCAGAGCAGAAATAGACAAAATAGAGACTAGACATACAAAAGAAAAGGTAAAAAAATAAAATACTTTGGTTTTTTGAAAAGATAAACAAAATCAACAAAACTTTAGCTAGAATAACAAAGAAAAAAAAGAAAGGAGACTGAAATAAATAAAATCAGAAATGAAAGAGGAGGCATTACAACTGTTATCACAGAAATACAAGGAAATACAAAGAAAAATATATGAACAACTATATCCCAACAAATTGGATAACCTAGAAGAAATGAATGAATTCCTATAAGCATGCAACCTACCAAGACTAAATCAGAAAAAAATATTAAATCTGAACAGACCAATAAAAATAAGGAGATTAAATAAATATTATTAATAAAAAGGACCCCATTAAAGAAAAGCACAGGACCTATATGGCTTCACTGGTGAATTCTACAAAACATTTGAAGAACTACTACCAATTCTTTCTAAACTGTTCCAAAAAGTTGAAGAGGAAGTAATACATCCAAACTCATTTAATGAGGCTAGCATTACCCTAATATGAAAGCCAGATAAGGACACTACAAGGAAAAGAAAAAACAAAACTACAGACCAATATACCCAATGAATATAAAGGCAAAAATCCTCATCAAAATACTAACAAAATGAATTTAACAGCCCATTAAAAAGATCATTCGCCACAATTAAGTGGGATTTATTCCAGGGATGCAAGTATGGTTTAACATATGTAAATCAATAAATGTGATACCATATTAACAAAATGAAGCCCAAATTCCATATTATCATCTCAATAGGTGCAGAAAAAGAATTTGATAAAATTCAACATTTGTTCATGATAAAAAATCTCAAAAAAATGATTATAGAAGGAATGTACCTCAACAGAATAAAAATTATATATAACAAGCTAATAGCTAACATTATGCTAAACCATAAAAAGTTGAAATCTTTTCTTCTAAGATTAGGAACAAGACAAGGATGCTCACTCTCACTACTTCTATTCAACAGAATACTGTAAGTCCTAGCCAGAGCAATTATGCAAGAAAAAGATATAAAAGGCATCCATGTAAGAAAGGAAGAAGTGAAATTTTCTCTGTTTGCTGATGACATGATGTTATATACAGACAACTCTAAAGACTCCACACCCACAAACACCAAAAAAGAAAAAAAATCTGTTAGAACTCTTAAATTCAGTAAAGTTGCAGGTTACAAAATCAACATACAAAAATTAGTAGTGTTTCTATACTTTAACAACAAACTATTTGGAAAAAAATTAAGAAAACAATCCTATTTACAATAGAAATAAATTAAAAATAAATAAATAAATAAAAATACTTAGGAGTAAATTTAACTATAGAGATAAAAGGTCTGTACACTGAAAACTATAAAACATTAGTAAACAAATTGAAGGAGGCACAAATTGAAATAGATCATATGTTCATGGATTGGTAGAAATAATATTGTTAAAATGTCCATACTATCCAAAGCAATCTATAGATTTAATGCAATCCCTATAAAAAAAATCCAATGTTATTTTTCACAGAAATAGAAAAAAAATCCTACAATTTGAATAGAACCAGAAAAAACCCCAAATACCAAAGCAATCTGTAGCAAAAAGAACAAATCTGGAGGCATCATACTCTCTGATTTCAAAATATATTATGAAGTTATTGTAATTAAGATAGCATGGTATTGACATGAAAACAGACATGTTGACAAATGGAACAGATTAGAAAGCTCAGAAATAAACCCAAGTATTTACAGTCAATTGATTTTTGACAAAGGTGTTAAGAACATACAATGGGGAAAAGACAGCCTCTTCAATAAATTGTGTTGGAAAAACTGGATATCCATATGCAGAAGAATGAAACTTGTCCTTTATCTCACATATACAAAAATCAACTCAAAATAGGTAAAAGGCTTAAATGTAAGGCCTGAAACTGTAAGGAAGAAAATGGGGGGAAAGCTCCATGACATTGATCTGAGCAATGATTTTTTGGCTAGTACTCTAAAAGCACAGGTAACAAAAGCAAAAATAGACATATGGGATTGCATCAAACTAAAAAGCTTCTGCACAGCAAAGGCAACAATTAGCAGAGAGAAGAGATAGCCCAAATATTGGAAGGAAATATTTGTAAACCATACACCTGATAAGGGGCTAATATCCAAAATATGTAAGGAACTTGCAATAAAGGAAATGCAATAAACATTTAAATGCAGGTGTCTTTTTGATAAAATGACTTATTTTTCCCAATAGTGGGATTGCTGGATCAAATGGTAGGTCTACTTTTAGTTCTTTGAGAAATCTCCATACTGTTTTCCATAGAGGTTATAATAATTTGCAATCCTACCAACAGTGTATAACAACTTAACAGCAAGAAAACAAATAACCCAATTTAAAAATGAGCTAAGGATCTGAACAGACATTTCTCAAAAGAAGAGACATGAATGGCCAACAGATATATGAAAAAATGCTCAATATCTCTAATCATCAGGGAAATGCAAATTAAAACCACAATGAGCTATTACCTCATACTTGTTAGAATGGTTTTTACCAAAAAGATGAATAATATTAAGTTTTGGCAAGGATGTGGAGAAAAGGGAACCCTTGTATGCTTTGTGGGAATGTAAATTAGTACAGTCGTTTTGGGAAATAGTAAGGAAGTTCCTCAGAAAATTAAAAATAGAATTACCTTATAACCCAGCAATCTCACTTCCGGGAATACATCCAAAGGAATTGAAATAGTTATGTCAAAGGGATATCTGCATTCCCATGTTCATTTCAGCATTACTCACAATAGCCAAGATATGGAAGCAACCTAAGTGTCCGTCGATAGATGAATGGATAAAGAAAATGTCGTATATATACCCAATGAAACACTATACAGCCTTTAAAAAGATGGAAATTCTGTCATTCATGACAACATGGATGGAACTGGAAGACACTACACTAAGTGAAATAAGCCAGGCACAGAAAGGCAAATACCACTAAGGCAGATCTCACTAATATGTGGAATCTAAAAAAGTTGATTTCATAGAAACAGAGAGTAGAAAGGTAGTTACCAGAGGCTAGGGGTAGAAGGAGTGGGGAAAGAGGAAATGTTGATTCAAGGTTACAAAGTTTCAGGTAGACTGGAGGAATAAATTTTAGTGATCTATTGCCCTGCATGGTGACAACAGTTAAAAATAATATATATTTCCATTCTTGAGATAATTCACTTAGGATAATGGTCTCTAGTTCCATTCAAATTGCTGCAAAAGGCATTAACTCATCCATTTTAATGGTTGAGTAGTATTCCATGGTATACATATACCACATTTTGTTAATCCACTCATGAATTGATGGGCACTTGGGTTGATTCCACATCTTTGCAATTGTGAATTGTGCTGCAATAAACATTTAAATGCAGGTGTCTTTTTGATAAAATGACTTATTTTTCCCAATAGTGGGATTGCTGGATCAAATGGTAGGTCTACTTTTAGTTCTTTGAGAAATCTCCATACTGTTTTCCATAGAGGTTATAATAATTTGCAATCCTACCAACAGTGTATAAGTGTTCATTTCTCTCTGCATCCACACCAGCATCTATTGTTTTTGGACTTTTTAATAAAAGCCATTCTTACAGAGGTAAGGTGATATCTCACTGTGGTTTTAATTTGCATTGCCATGATGATTAGTGACATCAAGCTTTTTTTCATGTGTTTGTTGGCCATTTGTCTATCTTCTTTGAAAAACTTCTGTTCATGTCCTTTGCCCACTTGCTACTCTCTAATAAATTGGAACTAACCAAGGGGCACACCAGTGCACAGAGAGAAGTAAAAGTCATTGGAAATCAAGCAGGGGGGAGGAGGGAGAAGGGAAGGGGCAAAAACCTACCTAACGGGTACAATGAACACTATTTGGGTGATGGGCATGCTTATAACCCTGACTCAAGCATTACAAGCTATCCATGTAACAAAAACATTTTTACTGTCTTAATATTTTGAAATAAAAAAATAAAAAAGTAACATCTCACAAATATAATCAACGCTATTTTGAAAAACTACCTATCTGTAAAGAGATATCATGTCTCCAAGTCACTCTCAGACAATTCTGAGGGAAATATACATATGTCACATATATTTGAATATATGTATTTCCCCAAGAACTGTTTTTTATGTATATATTTGTATATATACATACATACATATCTATATATTTCATATATATATATTTCACATATACATGAGATAAGAAAGAGGGAGGGAGGGAACGAAGGATTAGTCAAATAATGTGAATGTGAAGTGTATACAAGAATTGTACAGTTCTTTTCTGTAAGTTTGAAACTATGCCAAAATAAAAAATATTTTAAGCAGAAAAAATATATATATATTTCAAAATTGCTAAAAGAATAGATTTTTAACATCCTCACAACAAAAAACTAAGTTGGTGAGATAAGAATACATTAATTAGCTTTATTTAATCATTCTACAATGTATAAATAGATCAAAATATCACACTGTACCCAATAAATATGCACAATTTTTATTCATCAGTTAAGAATATATTAATAAAAAAGAGAAGAAAAAATTACAAGCCAATAACCCTGATGAACATAGATGCCAAAATCCTCATCAAAATGCCAGCAAACTGAATGTAATAGCACATTAAAAGGAAAATACACATGACTAAGTGGGATTTTCCCCTGGGATGCAATGATGGTTCAACATATGTAAATCAAGTAATGGAATGCACCACATTAGCTAAATGAATCATACAAATCACATGTTCGTCACGGTAGATGCAGAAAAAGCATGTGAGAAACTTTAATATCCTTTTGTGATTAAAAACTCTAAGGAAGAGTAGGAATAGAAGGTGCTATAGTTCGAATGTTTGTCTTCTCCAACACTCATGTTGAAATTTAATAGCCATTGTAACAGTATTAAGAATTTGGACCTACAAGAGGTGACTAGGCCATGAGGACTCCACCCTCATGAATGCATTAATGTTGTTATCTCAAGATTTATCCCATTATAAACAGGCAAGTTCTCCCTCCTTTTCTCTCTTATTCTCTTTTCCTCTCTTTGCCCTTTCGTATGTGATTTCTTCCATCATGTTATGACACAGCAAAAAGGTCCTGACCAAGATGTCAGCCCCTCAGTCTTGGACTTTCTAGCCTCCAAAACTGTAATGCATTAAATTTTCTGTTCATTCTAAATTACCCAGTTTGTGGTATTCTGTTATAGCAGCACAAATGAACAAAAGCAGAAGGAATTTACCTCATCATAATAAAGGCTATATGTGAAAAGCCCACCCATAACATCATGCTCAATGGTGAAAAACTGAAAGATTTTCCTCTAAGATCAGGAACAAAAATAGGATGCCTAATCTTGTTAATTGTGTTCAACATAGTACAGGAAGTCATAGTCAGAGCAATTAGGCAAGAAAAAGAAATAAAAGACATCCATATCTGAAAGAAAGAAGTAATATTATCTCCGTAGATGACATGATCCTATATATAGAATACTCTAAAGACTCCACACACAAAAAGCCCTGTTATATCTAATAAACAAACTTAGTAAAGTTGCAGCATATAAAATCAACATACAAAAATTAGTTGTGTTTCTATACACCAGCAACAAACTATCTGGAAATGAAATTAAGAAAATAATCCCATTTACAATAGCATCAAAAGGAATGAAATATTTAGGAATAAACTTAACTAAGGAGGTGAAATACTTATATACTCAAAAATGTAAAACATTCATGAAAGAAATTAAAGACAACACAAATAAATGGAAAGACATTGATTCATAGATGTGTTCATGGATTAGGCTTAATATTGTTAAAATATCCATACTACTCAAAGTGATCTGCAGATTCAATGCAATCCATATCAAAAATCCCAGTGGCATTTTTTTACTGAAATAGAAAAACAATCCCAAAATTCATATGGAACCACAAAAGACTTGAATAGCCAAAGCAATCTTTAGAAAAAAGAACAAAGATGGAGGCATCACACTTCCTAATTTCAAAACAGATTACAAAGCTACAATTATCAAAATAGTATGGTACTGGCATAAAAACAGACACATAGGCCAATGAATCAGAATACACAGCCCAGGAATAGACTCATGTATATAGACCCATGAAGATCAGTTAACCTTCAAGGAGGGTGACAAGAATACACAATAGTGAAATAGAGAGAGGATAGGCTATTCAACACATGGTATTGGGAAAACCAGGTATTCGCATGCAAAAGAGTGAAATTGAATCCTTATCTTACACCACACACAAAAATCCACTCAAAATGGGTTAAAAATTTAAACATAAGACCTTAAAACTATAAAACTCCTAGGAGAAAATATAGGGTGAAAGCTTCATGACATTGGTCTTGGCAATGATTTCTTGGCTATGACTTCAAAATTCAAACAACAAAAGAAAAATATACAAGTGGGACTACATCAAACTAAAAACCTTCTACATAGCAAAGGGAGCAATCAACAGAGTGGATAAGCAACCTACAGAATGGGAGAATATATTTGCAAACCATCTATCTGATAGGTGATTAATATCCAAAATATATAGGGAACTCCTACAACCCAATTGCCAAAAAAACCCCAAACCAAACAATAACCCAAATAAAATAACGGGAAAAGGACTTGAATAGACATCTCTTTAAAGAAGACATGCAAATGGCCAACAGGGATATGAAAAGATGCTCAATATCACATCATCAGAGAAATGCAAATAAAAACTGTAAAGAGATATCATCTTATATCTGATAGGATGGCTTATTATTAAAAAAACCCAACAAACAAAACATAATATAAGATAATACGTGTTGAAGGATATGGAGGAATTGGAACCCTTGTACACTGTGGGAGTGTAAAATGGTACAGCTGCTATGGAAAACAGTATGGAGTTTCCTCAAAAAACTGAAAATAGAAATATCAGATGATCCAGCAATCCCACATCTGAGTACATATCTAAAAGAATTGAACCCAGGATCTCAAAGAGATACCTGCAATCCCATGATCATTACAGCACTATTTACTATAGTCAAAATATGGAAACAACCTAAATGTTGTCCATTGATGAATGAGTGGATAAAGAAAATGTGTACACACACACACACACACACACACACGACTTGGACTCTGTATTCTCATATATATATAAAGAAGGAAGTTCTGCCATATGCAACAACTTGGATAAACCTGGAGGACATTATATTAAGTAAAATCACAGTACAAATACTACTGCATAATTCCAATTATATGAAGTATCTAAAATAGTCAAACTCACAGAAACAGAATAGAACGGTGGTTGCCAGGGGATTAGGGGAGGGGAAATGGAGGCTTGCTGTTCAACAGGTATAAGGTTGCAATTATGCAAAATGAATAAGTCCTAGAGATCTGCCATACTTCATCGTGCCTATAGTTAACAATACTGTATGGTATACTTAAAAAATTTGTTAAGAGGATATATGTCATGTTAAGTGTCCTTACCACAAAAATAAAAATGAAAAATACCAAAAAAAGGATACTGCTTTCATTCGTTTGCTCTATGGATTACATAAGTTTATATACACAAAGCATCACTATAGTACCTACTCCTACATAGCAGGTGTTAACTAATTGAAGTTAAGTTGGTCCTGTCTTTTCATAGAAAAATGGAAAGAAATCCTAAATCATTCAGTAAAAGCCAGAAAATAAAAGCTGTGCTTGGACTGCAAGACGATATACTGAAAAGATGAGAGGGGATACTGGGAGGTAGTTACCAATGCTTCCAAATCAGTAACTCTTTCCTGAAAGTAATGTTGGCGGTATATCAACCCATCCTCTCTTACTTTTTGCACTGGCAATGTTTTTGTATGAATAACATATATGAACAAGGAGATTAAAGTCAATAGGGCTGTGACTGTTCTTTCCATGATCATACTGCTCTTTCTAAACATGTGTTTAATTTATCCTATGCAGGGAAGGCTGAGGAATCATCTGCATGTGCTTATATATTACATATACACATATACAGTGACTTAATGACTAAAGTTGAAAACAATGAGTTAAATTAAAAATTAGGGTACACTTTATAATATTTTCATGATTAATTATTAAATTTTCAAGATTCTTCGCCTAATGGCACGAATATATGTTAGCTAAGTTTGACTCTCAGATATAAAATATAAGAATGGAACAAGGGATTTAAAAAAAATCTTTGAAAAATAAACATCTGTATTTGGAAACGTAAGCACAAATAACACTTTACATTTACTAAATTTTCCTCTGCTTGTGAATACTCAATCATGCACACTAATAATGTTTCAATGCATGTACATTTATCTTCTTAGATGTTAAGCCAGTACCTGAAATCATTCTCTCTTATAATTCTACCCCTTATCTTCGAAAGGTCTCTTTTCCTGTAGGTGATGCCACAGCCAAAGTTATCTCAGTTAATTGACAAGAAACCTCAGACTTAGACTCTATTCTGTTACAAGTCACAAACAATACTATAGATTCTACCCCCTAAAATGTCTTCATTGAATATATTCCCTATTCCCCATTGACACAAAGGACTTATTTGGAGACTGTAATTGTGGGCTAGGTGGCAGGTAAAGCAGGGTCTGAAGTAGTCTTTGGTCTCTCCCCAATCATTCTGTGCATCACTGCTAGATTAATTTTTATCAAAGGTCAGTTTCATAGTCTCTGGAAAAGCAATTCTGGAGTTTGATTTATAATGAAACTACCTTCTAGCTGTCAGACCATGTGCTAGAAAGAAAACATAACCACTCTGAGAGGTTAAATGGGGATACTATGCCTTCTAGATTTGTTGTAAAACTTGACTAAGATCACGTGTGTGAAGTACATGTAATCACAGAGTCTCAATAGACATCAATGTCCTGATTACATGTTCTTCTTTGCTCACTATACTTCAATGATACATCAGCTCCTACTGAAAATTATATAACATGTCTTTTCATATCTGCTTTCAAGCAGGTCAAAACCTCATCTTTTACTATTTCTCCAAATCTTAAATTTCTTCAAAACTGGATGGATCACTACTCCTTCCAAACTGCTGCCTCTTTTACCAGCACTATGCATATGCTTACGCATTTCTGTTCCCCTCCACGTGAATCATCCATCCTTTTGCCTCTCAGTTGCTACATGTCTTCTTACCCATCTTCCAAGTCCTGCTCAATTGTCACATATGTCATATACCTTTCTATAGCTGTATCTATTTTTCCTCTGACTGCCCATGTATATTTTTTGTTGTTGTTCTTAATTTTTCTTATTGTACTTCTCACTATATCATAGTATTTGGGAATACAGCATAGTAGAGGTCTAAAGTAATAGACCAAATATGCAGGACACATGTGATTCACTATGGACTCTATCTAAACCCTATCACTCACTATAGGCATCTCCTTGGGTAAATCACTTAACCTCTCTGTGCTTTTCCTCATTTGTAAGAGAGAATACATAATAATACCTCTTATGATTGATATTATGGGTTGAATTGTGTTCCCCCAAAAGATACAACTCTTAGTTGTATCTAACTATTAGTACCCCAGAATTTGACTTTACCTTAATTACATCTGCAATAGTGTCATTTTAGATGTAATTAAGGTAAGGTGAAGTCATACTGGTCCTTAATCCAGTGTGACTGGTGTTCTTATTAGTAGAGGAGAGAGACACACAGAGAGAGAATAGTATGTGATTACAGAAGGAGAGACTGGACATATGCTGCCATAAACCAAGGAACATCCGGGCTAGCAAAAGGTGGAAGATGCAAGAAAGGATTCTTTCCTAGAGGCTTTGAAGAGAACATGGCCCTTCCAACACTTTGATTTTGGATTTCTAGCCTCCAGAAGTGTGCACCAAGTTTGTAGTAATTTGGTATAGTGACCACAGGAAATTAATAGTTGATAAGAAGATTAATGAAATTAAAATCTGAGGAAAGTGGGTTATAGCATTCAATAAATTTTAATTTTCATTACCTGTATCATTTCTTGTGCTATAATATGTTTATATTACAGAAGTTTTTCTTGAGTTAAGGAACCATATCTTATGTTGTTCCCTCCACCAAGTGCCAACCCAATACATACCACACAGAACCATGGCTCAGAACAAAATAACAACTTATGAAATGTGTTTTAAGTAAATAAGTAGTGCATTAATTTTTCTTATTTGTTCAATCTATTATAGGTTAACATTGGAAAAAACAATAGTTGATATATTGCTTAAAAATAGTTATGATTTGGGAGGTTATTTTCTATGCAAAATGAATGAGATTAAGCATATCTATATTAATTCCAAGGAAAAATTAATCAAATTAAATTTCTTTTATTTATTTTCATTGTAATAAAAAATACTTGAAATACTTATCTTCTTTTTCTGTTGGTTGAAATTATCTATGATGACACCAATGAACAAATTCAAAGTGAAGAATGACCCGAAAATGATAAAGATGACAAAATAAATATACATGTAGAGGTTGTATTCATATTTGGGCTGCTTGTCTACCTATAAAATTAACAAACGTTAGCAGTATGTTGTTGATAACATTTATCATTTTCTTTTACACATGGTTTGACAAGGTAATCCCAACAGTGCTATTCTAGGTAAACTTGATATTTCAGAACCCATAGCATTGTTGAGGCTTAACATAATCATTCTTAAAATTTTATTCAACATTAAATAAGTATTTATTACATGCTTACTATGTACATAAATATCATGTTCAAATGACTACAAAGGGCCTAACCATATGTAATACTTTTTCTCAGATGGGTAGAAAAATTTAGTAACTAAGTGACCTAAACTGTGCTTTTTATTTAAAAAAAACTGTAAAAGATATCATAACATATTTACATAAATTTTGCTATTTATTTTCATTTGATTCCAAATATGTCTTTACTAGATGTTGTGAAAATATGAACTAGCCGGTAATATTTAAAGTTTCTTAGCATGGAAATTATTTCACATAAACCCTTCTAAGGTGTTTTAAAATGTAAAAACAGTAAAAACTATGAATAAAAATTACTTCATTTTTATTTTGATATATGAATATTTACTGAGCACTTAGTATTGCCAGCCTGTGCTAAGTGCTCTACTTGCATTTTCTTGTTGGAGTCTCACAACAACTCTATGAGATAGACACTGAATTATTATCTTTTTACAGATGAATAAACCAAGTCTCAGAGAGGTGAAGTAATTTGCTCAAAGTCAGTTGCAGAGCTTGAACGATGTGGTAGAGCCAGAATTTGAGTCAGGCTGTATGTCTCCAACAGCCGTACTCGTAAACCACTAGGCTCCTATCAGTAGAAGTTCTTCATTGCTTGTGTACATACCAAGGGCTCCATGGAAACCACTGAAGTAAACTAAGGAGCTTTTAAAAATTGTAAGGTTTAGTGTTATGATGAGTAATACTTACATTAACAGAATCAACTGCTGCATACATAATATCCATCCAGCCCTTAAATGTTGCCTGTAAATATAACATTTATAGAATCTGAATGTGAAGCTCATACTCTAAACAGCCATAAACATAGTTTTGTCTGTTTAATGTTATCACATTTATTAATAATAAATTAGTAAGTTTTTCTGTATTTCAAAATATCAATTTATTATAAAGATGTTATTTTTTTAAAAAAAGGACACATTCCCAAGTCACATTCTAAATCTTAGTCCTAATATTTCCAAATTGTCACATTTTGCACATGAACTTTTATTTTTCCAAATGTGGAGGAGGATTTTGTGAATGAGGCAGGAAACATTTTTTCTCCATTTATTAAGGATTTTCTGTGCCAGCGGGAAGTCCCTCTCATTTTTCAACAGTATAAAGCAGGAAGTTCAAAAATGACTATTCATTTTTGAAGTAATATTCAGATGGTGCAAAGTGGGAGTCCAAATGACAACAAACAATCAATTATGGATTAATAACTCTCAAGTGCAACAAAAAACTATGCTTCTTAATTCAGGTAGGCACATTTTCTAGGAAAGACCAGTTCTGTTTTTAAAGTCATATAGTACTTTATCTTTAAATTCTAATTAATAAGATTATTTAAAGAATGACTTATATCATTTACCCAATGTCCATTAAAATACCAAGTATTCATGAAAGGGGTCACTTACAACTTGAAGAAGAGATAGGTAACCGAGTCCAACATTATCAAAGTTCACTTTCAAGTTTTTCCATCGCACATTCTGACTAACATTCATAAGGGCAAAACACTCGGAGCGATTTTGAACTTGACTTGTAGGAAACCGCGACCCATCTGTGGTGTTAACACACTCGTAGAACTTGCCAGCAAACAAATTTACGCCCATGATGCTAAATATTAGCCAGAATATAAGACACACAAGTAGCACATTCATGATAGAAGGAATTGCTCCTATGAGTGCATTCACAACCACCTTGTATTCAGAAGAAAGAAAAGAATGATTAGGATTAGTAAAAAATGTTTACTAAACAACATTAAAGAAACATAATGCAGACATAAAGAAATTAGAAAAGCTGCTGTTAAATATTTAAGACTTCAACCGACTGACATATATTTATTGGATGCCTACTATATATATGCTCAGCAGTGTGCCAAGCAAGACAAAATGAGACATGAGCCCAGTGATCCCCAGTTTTACAAATTACATGATTAACGCACAGTAAAACTATTAGTAAAATAAAAGGCAAAATAACTAAAATTGTATGATAGCTTAAATAAATGAAAAAAAATAAAAATAATAAACCAAAAATCTGATATCAATAAGGTGAAGTTGTAAAATCTGCACACTCTGGAAAAGAAAGAAATTTATAAATATAAATGATAAAAAATAATATATACATTTAAATATTCATGATCCTAGAATTACCAGCATTAAAGATTTCCCCATGTAGAGAAACTACTGGTGTACATTAGTTGGAATCAAGATTGGAGTCTTTCAATCGTTTGAACCCCTTAGATATGGCTGGCTCTACAAAATAAGAGCAATCTTTTTGAATTTGTTATTCTAACTCTAAAAATACTTTATATATAAGTCCTTGGCTAAATATAGATAGCTGGCCTCAGTTAAAATAAAAATTAGACATAGCTTTTCTTTAATACTTCCTTTATTTCTGCTTTTCAGCATTTCCACTGCTTTTGATCACCAATGCCCGTTGTCACTCCAATTTTCCTCCATGGCAACTACTGTAGCATTTAACACTCTCCAGATTTTCTTAATTACCTCATCCTTCAAAATCTGTCTTCTTACATATCAGCTCTAGTGCCCATTTGAGTACAAATCTGTTAAAGATTAATTTATTAGGGATGTTGTGATTCCTCTTTTCTGAAATATATTAAGCAGGCTTTCAAGACACTTTGAAATAGGGAAACCTTAGAGATCTCTGACTACTTATGAGATTGTCTAGAGCAGGGG
This sequence comes from Daubentonia madagascariensis, assembly GCA_023783475.1. Lineage (NCBI taxonomy): Eukaryota > Metazoa > Chordata > Mammalia > Primates > Daubentoniidae > Daubentonia > Daubentonia madagascariensis. The sequence continues at coordinate 40,719,870 of JAKFHU010002088.1, read as the reverse complement.
TTTGCAAACATTTTATTAAATATTTTTTGGCTTTGCAGGTTTTATCTCTATTGTAACTATTCAACTCTGCTCTTGTGTCATAGATCATACATAAACAAATGGGCATGGCTGTGTTCTAATAAAACTTCCTTTACAAAAACAGGCAACTTGCACATGGGCTGTGGTTTACTGATCCCTGGTCCAGAGAAATGGTTATTACTCCAAGGACCTGCAGATGTTCCCTGAGGGCATGAAATTATATGAAAAGCATTATGGCTGTGCTCTCTTTCTGGAGAAATGATTTTTACTTTCATCAGATCCTTACAGTATATGTGATCCCTGAAAAAGTTGGGAAGAATAGGAAAACAGAATGAAGTTCAAGGTGGCCAGCTGTTGTTGAAGCCTACCTTTTCATCTTCATATCCTGCCGCCCTCCTGCAATACTTATCACCTAGGCACAGATATCCTTCTAGTTATTGACCAAACACACTTTGCACACTCTACTCTGTGCCTCTCTACCCCTGTATCACTGCCTGGAGTGCCTACCTGCCTGTGATTTGGGGCTTACTCTTTCAGTCACGAAATGTCTGAAATGTCACCTTATGAAGTTTTCTCAGACTTCCCCAGGTAGTTCCTCCCTCCTATATATCCCTGTAGCATTGAGTGATTACTATTTCATAGCAGGTATCATAGAATAATTACTATTTCGCTGTATGTCTCTCCTGTGACCATTGGCCCGATTCACTTTTGGGGAATTGAGGTCCATTGTACTCTGTGCTTTTTATAGCACAACAGCTGACACGTAGTTGGTGTTTAAAATATGGGTAATGGTGGAATGATGGGTCTGTGAGGGAGACAAGTACCTATTGCTCTGATGAGAAGCCAGTTGGAAAAGTTAATGATCTCAAGAGCCTCAGGATTCAAAGCAAGCTAAGTACAAAATGCCTCAGATGTGTTATTTCAGTTATTCTTCCAAATGACCCTGTGATGTAAGGAAATATCTCCTTTTGCATGGTTAACAAATATAACTAAATAGACATGTCTGCCCCTCAAAATATATTAAAACATTCACCTGCATTCAATTCACCTGTATTACAGACAAAGAACAAAGACAAATAACAGAGTAAAATAATGGACTGGCTTAATCAATGAAACAAGTGGCTTTGGAGGGGAAATCATGTTCTTTGTTCACGAAAATGCAGTTTGTTGCATGCTCAAATCCAGGGATCAATCCCAAATTCTGGATAGATCGTAACATTCTACTAATGCTCAAAAAATTAAGTTAACATCAATGAATTCCAATATCATCTTTCTGCATAAAATGGAGCTTTATACTTTTTAAATTCTTATATGATAGAGTATTTGAATTTTGCTTCTGATTTTTTTTTGTATAATCATAATCTCTCTTATATACTTGGGAACCATTATACACTAGATACATTAAGTAGCAGAGGTTACAGTTATAATTAGGTTGGGAGGGATAATAGTAAAGATCTGCTAGACTGAAAGGCCTTTAATGTCCACTTGAGTCTGGTTAAAACCCAGACTTCTTAGCTCCATCCCAGAGTTTCCGATTCAGTGGGTCTCAGGTGGGCCCAGGAATTTGCATTTGGAATAAGTTCTCAGTTGATGCTGATAGCTGGTCAGTAGACCACATTTAAAGCATCAGTAACTAGACTAATTTCCATGTTAAATTGCTCAGAGACTGTAAGGTAGGGAGGCATTTAGGTAAAAAATAAGTAAAACACAATATAAGGAGGGTTTTAGGTGTCTGAACAGAGAGGAAGAATGCTCAAACATGCCTGTTGGTGGACAGAGAAGGCAAATTTAAATTGAGCCGTAAAGGATAGGTGGGTAGGTGTCTGCTATATTGATGGGTTAGGGTTGGGGAGAGGCAGGGAGAAGCATTCAGGTGGAGAGAACAACAGAGGCATGAGAAAGCAGGTCTAAATCTGAAGAAGAAGAAATTTGAGAAGAGTAGCAACACAGGAGGATATGGACAGAAAATAAGGTGGTTGTCCTCCATGTGTTTCATGAAGTTGATGGTTTAATACAACCCTTACAGCTAGGTTGATGGTGGCCATTATTTATTTTACCTTGTTTGTCTCTACTAAATGAACATCTTTTCAGGTGCTATGCAGCCTAGTGCAAATTATGTAAACTCTCAGAACTTTAGTTTTTTGAAACCAATAATTATATCCATGTAATTTGGATATAATTGCACTTACTTTGAAACATTATTTTAAGAATGAAATTAAATGTGATGGCTGATGCTACCTCACTTTCCTGCCTTTTTTTATGCTTTCTACCCAGGGTATTCCTTGAACACATATTATTTGAGCACCTGATATAGGCAAGTCCTTGATGACTTATGTATGAGACATGGTGTCAGGACTAAATAGTGTTTTCTTCAGTTGAATTTCCTAGCATAGGGAAGATTTCCATTTAAAAAGGGAAGAGTCATGTGCTTGGATCATTCTATTGCCTGACAATATTAGATAAAGGAAGAATTACTGTATTTGATTTATTCCTTTGTTAAACAATATGCACTGAAATACTGTGTATATGCATATATATATGTGTATGTGTGTGTGTATGCTTATACACAGTACACATATAAACAGCCCATATTTATGTATCTATATACATATTTATGTGTGTAAATATAAACAGCCCATAATTTCTAATACCCATTTTTTCATATTTTATACCTCATTTAAAAAATAAGAACATTATATTAGGAAATTTAATATTTTCTTACCCTCATCCCTTCAAATCTAGATAAGGCTCTTAAAGGTCTTAAAGCTCTAAGGGTCCGAAGGGATTTAATGGGGCCAAGATCTGAGTAGCCAAGAGTGCTTGCGACTAAAGTAACCAAAGAAACCTATAAAAGAAAATAACCTTTTCATTAATTGTGTCAATGGAACGATAAAGCATAAAAAGGAAAAGTCAATTTTGAAACTCACTAAGAGCAGCTCTATAGGAACAACATGATTTTATACATGAAATATCTAGTCATTGCCTAAAAAAAATGGGTAAGATGGATATTTTTGTAAGGAAATAGGTTTTGAAGGTTAACCACAATAAGAAGAAATAATAGAAGGAAAGTAGGTTATTTATTCTATCTGAATAGAAATCATACAGATGCTTTCACATTTTATAATCAATGTTTATATAATTACTTATTAAATGTGAAAATACGGTTATAGCAATGATCAAAATGTCAATTGAAATAAAACTCAGAGCAAAATGAAGTGGGTGATTCTGAAGCTAAGTCATAAAATTGTGGCATTTACTTAACTAAATCTAAGTCCTAGTATAAATCTTATTCAAAAACATTCTGAAGACTCATGATTTTGAGATGGAGCAAATTTCCCACAAGATTGCTTCTGCCCTACAATTTCTCAGGATTGACATCAAAGGTCTACCTAGTAATAATTAGTGGGAGAACAATTTCAATTATACTGAAGACAGAATGAGGGCAAATGATTCACTGGCTTCATGATCAACATAGGTATATAAGAACTTCATCATGTTAGACAGACCAGCCATGATTACTGTGACCAGTATACAAAAGAAATGTGTGTTCTTACCATAAATTATCTCAGAAGGAAGAACATGGACAGAAATACAGTCAATATACATTTTAGTAACAGAGCAATGAGCTTCTCAGTGACCTTAGACCTGGACATGTAAACGCATTAAGTCTCTGAATTAGTTCCCTTCAAAGTATTCATTTGTTTTACCCTTTGTGTAGCAGGAGACAAAGTCTAAGAACAATGTCTGGAATGTAGTTCTGTGTCACAAATTAAGTTAGTGACTAAGAGATTTGAATTTTCCAGGGAAGAATAGGAACACACAAGAGTCAACTACCTTATATTTGACAATCTAAAGGGTAGAAAAATTCATTGCTCACAAGTTCATTGCTGCTGATATCAGAGACAAGTAAACTGATTTATGAAGCAGGAGGTATTAAAGTGTTTGTCCTCATGTAGTACTTTCGAATGTCTCACTAAAGGTAACATTACTTTTTTTTTCTAATTCCTTAAGCTATATATTCAGCAGAACTAATTGATCCTCATATCACTCTTAAACCCACCCAGCCATTCGTATCCATTATTTTCCACTTAAGTACACTTAAAAAATAAGTAGGCTCCCTCTTTAATTTGAAAAAACAAAGTTTTAAAATGCCTTGTGGTTTGAATGTTTGTCCTCTCCGAAACTCAGGTTGAAACTTAATCCCCAATGTAACAGTATTATGAAGGGGAGCTTTTAAGGTGATTGAGTCATGAGCACTACGGATTAATGGATTATCATGAGAGTAAGTTGGTTATACAAGAGTGGAGCTATTATAAAAGCCATTTTGGCTCTCAGCGTACCCCCCGCTCACCATGTGATGCCCTGTACCACCGTGGGACTCTGCAGAGAGTCCCCACCAGCAAGAAGGCCCTCACCAGATGTGGCCCCTTCACCTTGGACTTCCCAGCCTCTAGAATTGTAAGACATAAATTTCTTTTCTTTATAAATTACCCGTTCTCAAGTATTCAGTTATAGCTACAGAAAATGGACTAAGACATGTTTGTTATAATTTAAATAGCCCCTAAAATATTGGTAGGTCTGTTCTCCAAACCACTGTTAAGTGAGTTTTATGATACTGAGTATAATATATGCATATTATTGAGAAAACTACAGTATACTTTGTAACTGAGAAAAAATATATATGCATCTGTCTACGCATACATATGTAGCTATACAAATATGTGCCCATACTGATGAATAATGCTTAATCAAGTATGTTTCAAATAATCAAGAAGCCTGCAGAAAACACATGAGTCCATCCATCTTCATATCAGTTTTCTGAAACCTGAATACGCACCAGAATCACCTGTAGGACTTGTTATAACAGTTTTCTGGTCCCAACTCTAGTGTTTCTGATTCGGTAGGTCTTAGGAGTGGCTCCTGAGATTAAACATTTCTAAAAAGTTCCCTCTTATATTGCCAATGCTTTTGGTTTGGGGATCATACTTTGAGAACAACTGCTCAAGATAAGTTTCTCTATTTTGCAGGAAAAAATAAAAAATAAAAACAATTCAGTCCCTCTTCTAAATCTGTATTTCTACTGGCAGGAATATAGTGTGGAGGTTTACTCTCCATGTTTTGCACTATATTTGTTTGTTTCCAAAATATTAAATAATATTTCAAATTGAAATTACATACCTCCCTGAGTTCTGCATATTACATACTCATAAACAGGATGTTACATCCATTGAGAATCACCAGTTCAGATTTTCAAATACAAAATAATTTCTGCTATTAAACAGCCATATCTCTTAATTTAAAATAAATTCAATTATACTTGTAAACTTTTATTTATTACAATAAGTGATGAAAATGAGTATATTTGTGATAATATTTTAAAACTTTCTGAATATCTTAAACTTTTAAAAGACCTAATCATATTCAAAGATTAAGACAAAAGAAAAATAACCTACATTCCTTCTATTATTTCTTCTTATATTGGTTAGACTTTCTTTAAAACTATTATATTACAAAAGCATCCATGTTACCATTTTTATTTTTCCTAGCAGTAATGAGATAACTTAATATATAAAAGATGACTCAAAAACAATCAAACAATATGAAATCATTAATATAAGTTATCAAAAATTAGAGTTCTTATAGAGGAAGCCCAAGAGAACCTATGAGGTACAGTGTATAGCTATACTTTGACAAAAAAGGGCTTTTTTGCAATAACCTATGTAGAACACAAAAATCTTATTGCTTTCAATATTTAATATATTGTGCTGTTAAAAAACAAAACATCTAATGAGCTTTAAATGACAGTTGAGAAGTTGAACTTTTGAGTAAATATGACTAGTTTTGGTTAAATTTTGCAGTCAGATTTTGCTATTTACAGTCAGTCTTACTTGTAATTTCCTTATCCATGAATGATGCTATATTAATTTATCTTTTCTGAAAAGTCTGATGATGCAAACACTTGGTTAAATGTTAAAGCACTTATTGGCACATAAAAATTTGCATGTTGACCTCTAATTCTTCCAGACATAATATAGAATACAAATCTCTAAAAACTATGACTGATTATAGGATGCTCCTTCCCTAACCACAAAGGCTAGGTTTCTGAAAATCTAGGAGAATTAGTAAAAGATGGAGAACATATTGTTCTGAGAAAAATATGATTGAGAGATTGAGATTATGAATTAATTTAAGAAAGCCCTTAAAATAATATAAAATATCATATATAATAATATATCATTAAGTTACATCATTACAATATAAAATAAAATAATTAGGGTACACTCAATAAGTATGAATTGGTAATAATGAGTGTTGCACCATTAATTTCTATTTGAGATTCCTTGATCTCACCAACTCTTTTAAGATCTCTTTTCCAACTACCTCAATAAGAAGCCTGTAACATTTTTGCTTTGATAAAAATGATACATAAGTTAAAACATTCTTATGTATTTTCCATGATCCAAGTATTCAACAGTTCTTTGAATTTATTATGTGAAATTATTATTGCCTACTGCTCTGCTCCACTGCCATTCTAGAGATGAAGGGTATGTCACATGTTTCAGATAAAGACAAGAGTTTTGTCTCATTTGGCTTTCCCTATCATTGTGCCTGTGACAAATATTTAAAAATTCCATGCCTTCCCTCTCCCTGAGTATAAAGTTAATTAGCTTTAGCTCTACCATTTTTACATAAATTATAGGTCACATATCAGACAACTTGATATATCCCTCATCCTCTTATATCTTCTAATTTTATATTGTGAGTAATCAATATTTCATCTCTTTGATCTGTGCCTCTTCCCTTGACTCTTACCACCTCCCACTCCCTAACTTTAAATTTTGTTCTTATTCCTAACAGGAAAGGTATCCAAATCTTGTATTTTTAAAAAAATCACATCTTCACTGATTACAGAAAACATAGGCAAAAGTCAAGGAGGCCAAGGCAGGAGGATCACTTCAGCCTAGGAGTTTAAGACCAGCCTGGGCAACATAGCAAGACCCCATCTCTCAGCACAACAAAAAAGTCGATTATAAATGTTACAATGGTACAGAAGAGAATTTACATTTGTTGAAGGATTTCTGTTCTAATATTTTTAAAGATATATTTCCACTGGCTGTACTAATATTTCTAAAAACACAAACCTATAACCTAAAAGTACATAACCAAAATTAAAATATGATAACATATAACATTGGTGAAAGTTTTTCAGAACACTTGGTAAGAATAAACTCTCTTTTATAATGTACTCAAAAGTACCTACATCGACAATTAAGAAATCCAGCCAACACCAGGCATTGGTGAAATATGTTTTATAACCATATGCTACCCATTTTAGAAGCAATTCCAGAATGAAGATGTAAGTAAATATCTTGTCAGCATACTCCAGGATAATCTTAATGGTCTTTTTCCTTTCAATATATATGTCTTCAAAAGCCTGTAGAAATAATATTCAAATTTCAATCATGCACAACTTAAAACTTATGAATTCATAACAAAAATAGGAAATACAATTCTAATGCTAAGACCACTGAAATACAACAGTGATGTGGGCCAGCTGAGTTTCTTCTGGTTTACAGCTACTGTATAACACTTAGTTCTAGCCTTCTCACCAGGCTGCTGCTGGTCACCAGAGGTCAAGAGAAACAGTACAAAAGAATGAAATTACTTACAATCATCTAAAAGAATCTTAATGTCTGACACCTATAGATATTTCCAGCTTCCTCTGACTCCTTTTTATTCCCCATTCAGATTGGATAAGTCCTAATAATTTAAGACAGACTCCCAGGGTAAGCCTCTCTTATAATCCTTTCTCATCCTACACTCTTCTTCATACCCACCTGTAGGATATGGAGCTACTCTTTCAGTTCTTACACGCTTGTGTATCCCAGTGCCTAGCACCGTGTCAAGAAGAGGTCATGATTGCAGCAGCTTAATAGGGCTACAGAACACAGAGGATGGTTTTTTCCTTTGAATTCTGCACCCAGATTTTATCATTCAAAGCTTCACCTCTACAAATCACTGTTATATTCAATCCAGGAACATGGTGCTTATACTTTCCAAGAACTTTTAGTAAGTGACAGACAATATTGTGGTCATAGTCACAAGTCCCTTGGCAAATAATTTGAATGAACTTAAAGACTTGAGCTCACTGAGATCCTTAAAATGACTGCTGATCTAATTAGGTCTAAAGTATTCAAATTTTCTCTTTCAGGTTGAAACACTATTCATTTATCTTTGTTGGAGGAAATGAAAGCCGAAGGACCCATATCCTTAGTGCTTAACATTATATTATCTGTCCAAAGTCATGGGCTTGTGCCATCCTCATTTTTCTTTTTCTTTTTCATTTAATTTTTTTAAATTTCAGAATATTATGGGGGTACAAACACTTTGGTTACATCATCCTCATTTTTCTTATTCCAAGTTTAACTATCAATACTATAAAAATTATCCTCAGCACCTTTTGGAAACTGTTGGTATCAATATTGAAGAAGAGAAGGTGGGGCAGAGAGAATGGATGGAACTATTAAGATGCAAAAAGAAGGTCCCAGCAGCTGGCCGAAGTTTTAAAAGTCAGTGGAAAAGTGTAGGGGGAGGCTTCCAGCCCTCAGGATTTTCCTGTGCCCTCCTCCAAGTTCTTGAGGGATCAAGCAAGCCACCTAAACAGAAACTATGGCAATGACTCAGTCCTTGAAATACAAATACAAGAAAGGGGCTTAGTCACAAGGAATAAGAAGCCTGTTCCTAGAACTGAGGTACAGAATTAGAGCAGAACCAGCAGTCCTGATGATCAGAACTAAATACACTGCCTGATTATGCCTCACTCTGACCTGTTGCAGAGCCTGAAACAAGATTCATCTTGCAGGAGTCCTAGCTTCCAGAACTAACTGTGTAGATGCGGAAGCAAGGAGGTGAGGATTTCAATATGTGAGCTCTACCTGATTTGGGGCTTAGGCTTTATATTTCAGTTACCATTCATTTATTTCTATCTGGTGTTTACTCCTCTTTCTGAAGAGCCACAGCACAGTGAAAAGATACAGTGACTTAGACTTCAGACTTCAATTAAGTTATAGGTCTGCCATTTACTAGCTTTGGGTTATAAAGCAACTTTTTAAACTCTGTGCATGGCTTCCTCATTGGCAAAATGCAGGGTTAATTGAAAATCAAATGAGAAAGTCTAAATCAAGATTTTGAAATATATAAGTATGTATTAAATGAGAGCTATTATTTCTTATTTAGTTTGTAGATAGGTATTTTTAAAATCTGGCTTAATTGACAAACTCCCTGAATAAAAACACCAACTTCTTGAAATACCTTTCCCTTTTCTTCCTCATATGATTCATTTGAAATCCAGTTTTGAGAATGCCCCTCCCAAATGTCATTGTCCTTTTTAGACATGTTGAGCAAGGATTTATTCTAAACTTTAATTCTTTGTAATCTCCTCTCTGAAAGTCTCTGTCATATATGTGACTTAGCATGAAGTAAACTTCCCCAGTTATTACGATTACAAGATATTGTAGAAACCATCAAGATTCCTACTTGCATGACACCAAATAAATAGAATAGTGCTTTTTAAAAAATTACATTTTCTGTTTTTGAGAGATGAGAATTGTTAGGAGAGGCAATCCATGGTTGGCCCTGAGGGCCCCTGCAGGTTCTTACTGGCATGCCAAGAATACAAGGCCCTGACTGCTTTTTACCCAGGCCATTTCTCAGGGTTGAAAAGGATGGGTCCCCTAAGCTCAGTGTTCCTCAGCTGTGACATCAACCCACTATGTGTGCAGCATTCATCCATGCCCATATTATGCTCCCATGAGACCAGGGGAAAAGGGGAACCAACATAAACATGTTGAAGCTCATGCTACTTTCTGTGCCATGAGTAATAAAGTCCTTTATCTCTGACCCAGGTACCTCATATCTTCTACCAGAATCCATTAAACAGTAACAGGTTTACTTAACCTACAAGTACAGTACAATCAAATCCCAGATCCATGAAGACTGTCTATGAAGCAATTTATAAAGTTCCTGAATATTCTGTTTTTAGTATAGTGGAACTTCCAATGGCATATCCAGCTGGATCTGGGCTCCTAATGGCTTCTAATGGCTCAACTTTGTTACTGACAGTGGGGAAAAGGACAATCAAGAAAAGGTTCAGGGACCTTATAACTCTCCCAGATCCCTTTCAACTCTCATAGAAGGTGCTTGTATATATACAAGAATGAGAAACTTGTCCCATTCTCATCCTAAAACTACAGTCTGTTTTTCCTTTATAATGATATGCAAGATACTTCATAAGCTGACACTGCCTATCTTTCTCACAGTATCTTGGGCCATCTGTACTTGTTCTTCCTCCCACACACTCATTACCTTTTCAGCAACTTTTAATTTCCTGAATATCTGGTGCTGTTTTATGCTTCCTCACCATTGTATACTTGTTTCTCTTAGCCTGCCTTGCCTGGCTGGAAAATTCCTATTCATCTTTTTAGACCTTACAAAGCATCATCTACCTTTCTGAAACTGCAAGCAGACAATTGTTCTCCTTGCTCCAGAGCTTTATAATGTATACACTAAACTTACAAACACATCCCAGTTCAGTAGTCACTCTTTCATCTCTCTCTCCTCCCCTTTGTTCTCTTAGCTCCTTGAGAATTGTACCTGGATCTTATCCATCTTTGCATTCAGAGCAGCAAGGATAATGCCTGGCATGTAAGAGTGCTCAGTACATATTTACTAAAATTTTCTCCTTGGTACTAATCATAGGGATTAATTCTAGGCAAAACAACTTGCTATGATACTTTTATCTTTTAGCTCATTTATCAAGAATATTGTCTTAATCAATTTATTGACTTAGGCATCAGATCACTTACCAGAGCACCACTGCTGAGCAGGATCATGAGAACAATGAAGCTTTCAAACCAACTGTGTTCAACTATCCTGTAGCAGGTTTTCCTGATGTTCCACCATATTTTTCCTTTCCCTGACTCTATGTTAACTTGGCAGCATGAGAACCTCCGTACACAACCTGTCAAGAAGGACATGCATGTAAAATATTGATATTTAGAATAAGGAAAATGCTTAATACATTATTTAACACAGAGCTTTCTCTGTGATCTCCCTCACCCAAATAATTTCTAACACCTATACCTGCAGTTTCAGATAGATTCAATTTGGATGCCACCTCTTCTTATCTGCTAACTCTGCATGATGTTTTCTTATTACTTGTCAGTGATTTTTAACTTAGAATGCACTCTTGTCTTCTGTCATTCTCTGACTCCTCATCAAAAAAAAAGGGTTTAAACCACTTTTATTTGATGTATCAATGAATGAATGGATGACTGAACAAAAATATGAGGATGAAATGAATTGCAGGGCCTTCTTTGCTGACAGATAAATTTTCCCAAGTGTGGGTCTCATCTATAATTTGAGACTATTCTACTCCTCTATAAAAACAAACAAAAAAAACTTTTGAAAAACACCTTTCTAAACAATATTAAGGAAAGCAGTCTGGAAATTAAGTTCAAAGGAAATTCATCTTGATTATAAGATGTAGATGAAACTGTTTCAAGTATTCTAAGTTAAATCTGACTTTGGAATTCTAGGTATAAAATATACTGCTATAAAAAAATTGAAGAAAAAATTTTAAAAAATGTTTAGGTTTATTCATTCATTCCTTCATTTGTCCATCAAAACTTTATTAAGTATCTTCTATGTACTAAATTCTGTACATAATTTCCTCTCCTCAGGTAATTTATTTTTGGTTTTGGTTAGGTAGCTAGACACAGAAATAAATGGCTATGACTAGATAAGGCAACTAAAGTGACAGGCATGCAGGGTTCATTTTGGTAGCATGGAAGAAGGCAATCTAACCTGGCTTGTTTATTGAGAAGGAGAAGTCAAAAGAGGCTTCCTGAAAGAAGTGGAGCCTGAATTGAATCAAAGGATCAGTAAAAAAGACTTTGGGTAAAATTCCAGGCCAAGAGGGCAGCAAAAAGTGTTACACATAGGAATTGCAACCAGCTTAGAATTGTGATGAACATAAAATGTACATAAGAGGCGGGGGTGAGAAAGGAGGTTAGAGAAATTGGCCAGATTATGGAAAGCATTTACCCCCACCTTAAAGAGTTTGTTCTATATCCTATAGAGGTTGAGGAGTAAGTGAAAGGTTGTAAGCAGGGAATGACACAGGCAGATTTCAACTTAAACAGATGTCTCCAGCAGTGCATAGAAGATAAGTTGGAAGAGGAGAGGAAAGAATGTTGGGGGTGAAGGAAGACTCAGAGCAAGAAAACCATTTAGGTTCTGGTTTAGTATCCCTGTCAAGAGGGATAGATCTAGTTAGGAACTAGAGCAATAACAGATTCAAGATATATTTGGCAGATAAAATCAGCAAGATTTGGTGACTGATGGATATGGATATAAGAGAAAGGGAGGATCCCATGATGACTGAGTAGATGTCCTCAGTGGAATGAAGACTATAGGAGCAGGAGCTGACTTGAGAGGTAATAGGTTTGAGACACCTGTGAAACTTTTAAATACAGATGTCTGTAGATATTTGGGGGTGTGAATATGAAGCTCAGGGAAAATGGTTAGAAAAGAATATATAGTAGTTGTTAGCATATATGTATTGGCTGAGGTCAGGACAGTTTTTGAGGTCACACAGAAAGAGTATTTAGGGTGAGAAGAAAAAAGGACCAAGTCTGGAACATTCCGAAACAACAATATTAAGGGAGAGAATTCAATGGGGTGCTGAAACCAGGCCATACCATTTCATGATAACTCATTGTTACGTTGTCAGGAATTTTTGCTACTCTATTGTTAAATGCAGCCATTATTAAAAATTAGATTATATAAACTTAGAATTCAATAACTTCCTTGAAGAAAAGGTAATAAATACTGAAAAGGTATCACTTTCTAATTATTTTACTATATTTTGCCATTATCTGTGCTCTTGAGGAAATTTCTCTTTGTTCTACCCGGATGGTTTGTATGTTTTACTATTGGGCTACTGTGCATATCTTCTTAACTCCACGTTCAGCAAAATTACATCAGTAGTTTGAAATCAGCCATGGTGGAAATATTTACACTATGAAAATCTTCAAATGCTGTAAATTGGAGCTCCTTGATTTTCTAAAGACTTAAGAAAGTGATAGAGGAAATGCTAATAAAACAGATAAACAGGAAAAGTGTATTGTGTTTGTAGCCATTACACTGTAAATAGCACAAAAAATTGAAAAAATATCCTTTGATTATTCAAACTCTATTATCTGATCTATCAAAGTATTGTTCTCATCACTGATGAATAACTGAAGTTCTGACATATATGCCCAGTAATATAATGATTGAAAAATTGAAAAATTAAATTAAAATAATTTAAAGTTGATTAAAAAATAAACCAAAATTACTTTGAAGAAAAGGAAGCATTAAAAAGTGTAACTTCAATTACTGCCCTTCATAAAATTTTAAATGAAAGCCTCATTTTAGATGAAGGCAGAAGGTGGGAGGGCAAGAATGGGCAGCACTTTTTGATATCTGTTTCAGAAGTTTGCCTTTTAGACACTGTGAGAAAATTAATTTCCTTTTCTATAAAACAACATATTTTATTTAAAAGTATTGAAATCTTCAAGTAAAGGCTTCAGATAATCATAACCTGTATGTCCTGAAATAACAAAACTAGAATCCTCTTGATGAGCTACACTTATTAGAGAATGTCTTGTAATGGATTCTTTCATGTTTCTGAAGCGAAATTAGTGCATTGATCCAGTTAATATAAAGTATTTCCTAGCACTTTGATTTCCAGCTCTATAGAAATGTAGCAACCTACTTTTTTTGCCCCCAAATCTCTAGTGTTTTTGCTATCATGTATATTTCATGTGTTTTTGTCCTTTCTCTCTGGAAGGTTCTAAGTCCCCAGGAGGCTGAAACTGTGTCTGCAATACTTGTTCTTTCTGCTCACAGTACTTACTGCAGTCCTCTACACAGGTTAATATGCTGTGTATAGTTGATTTTAAGGACTTAATCCCCTCAAAAGAATTCTATAATCTTCTAAGCAGCTAGTCATAATCTGAAAGGTCACATCTCTGTGACTTCTAAAACTGAATGGAAAAGAAAAAAAAATTCAGGATGAATATACCCACAAGGCTTCATTTATCCAATATGAATTACAGTTAACACGATTTCAGATCTAAAAGATTTACCATCATTGTACTTAAAATGATTACCTTAAAAGTAAAAGCATTTACTTAAGAGAACATTTGATAAAATTATATATAAATAGAGTAAAATGGTAGGGTCAAAAATTAACTCTGACTTAATCTTTTTCAGGGCAAAAGAAAGTACCAGAGAGAGTGGAAAAATTGAGATGGAATCATTTTTATATTAACTTAATGCTTGAGACTTTAGAATTTATCTCAAACTTAAAGACGAAGATCACATGCAGAACATAATCTATCTGCTTGAGATAGAAATTATTGAATTGGAAATCTATTTCTTTGGTTAAGAAGATTTTATTCTCTGGCATTTATTTTTGTCAGTCTTAAAATTGAAGAGACACCTTATTCTTATGATTGAGGAATGAAAAAATGCTATGCATTACAATTAGAAAGGTCAGTAAATTTTTATCTGAGAAGAAGGTTCATAAATATTAATTACCCTCATGGCTTATCATACCTCAGAGAGTTTCTCTCTCTTTGAGGCAGTAGTGTTTGACTGTCTTTCTGGCTTTTGTGCAAAGGCATATCCCAAGAAATTTCCACCCTAGCTGGTTAGCAACGTTATCACACCTCCTCTTTAAAAGGACTGTTAATTAAATGTAAACATAACAGAGAAGCTCTCAAACATTTTAATGGGTCCCCGTGGGTAAATGCTACTTCTTTTGGGTGGTTTCATTAATTTGCTCTCATGATGCATTACATAAAGTCTATGCTGGGTTTCATCATGTTAAACCAATGCTTTAAAAAAAAAAAACCCATTGACCTCTTCAAACACAGACCACCCATTAATAAAAATATAACAGCACAATTAATATAATTAATGTAACAATTGATTAGGAAAACAAGCTTTTTCTCACTGTTTCTTAAAAATGTCTAAATCCTGTAAAGCAAATGTTTTGTTCACATTTTATTTCCAAAAAAAGAGAAAAAAGGCACAAAGGAGTTGGTTATTGTATTATTAGTTAGAATTAGTTATTGGTCATTTCATAGGAAGTTGATGAACTCAGTCCGTTTTGAGGGAAGATGAGTTGGCTCCTCCTAACAAATTAACAGAAAATATATTATTTTAAGGAAAACAGGTTATCCTTCTCCAACTCTAATCCTGATTATATAATTTACTAATTGTATAATCTAAAAGGAGTAAAACATAAAACCAAGTAGAATCAATGAGTCATGTCATGTTCATAATTATACAGGTTGCCAAGACATGTAGAATTCAGGATAGTGAAGAAAAGTACAGGATGTAGGGAATGAGTCTGAAGTCTTGAATTACAAAGCAATAGAAATAGAGCTAAGGAAAGACAAGGCATAAGAGGGAGGAGAAAAGGTGAATAATAAGAAGAGGATGCAATCAATAAAACACATTAGTAAAGTGACAATTATGAAGTTAAAAAGATCAATGTATGTCAGGCCATGAACAACAGAATCATTTTAGCATTCATCTTCAGTGAAAGCACACTGCTGTGATTTAACTGTTGCTCACACTTCTTTTGATTTTTCTGCTACCTTTCAGATAACAAAAATCTCTGGAGGCCAAATGCTGCTTTGATCTGGCATTGGTTCTAGCTCAGCTCTTGTAGACCAATTATCAACTTGTAAGAGTCATTTCCAATATAAGTGAACATGTTCATGGTTTTCCATGCTGACAAGCCCACGCTTCTCAAAGTCGTCATGTGGAAACTATGTATTTCCAGTTTCTGAGCACTCCAAATGCAATCTATCAGCAAATCCCTTCAGCTCTAACTTCACAATATACTCAGAATCTCACACTCTAACCATCACTACCACACTGGTCTAAGCTCCCATCACCTTTCACCTAGATTTCTGCAGGAACCTCTAGGAAATCTCCCAGCTTCTGCCATTGCTACAATACATCCGCTCTTAGGATTGCACATTGTGAGATTTAAAAATCAGAACCTTATAATGTCCTTCAAAGCTCTTATGATCTGGCCTCTACTACATCTCTGACCTCAACGTTTGACATTCTTCCCGTCTCTCAATATGCTCTATCTATATTGACTCCTTGTTTTTCCTCAAATGTTATGCATATTCCCACCTTAGGGCATGGGCCTTCATTACTCTGCCTAAAAATACTCTACCTTCATATATTTACATGGCTCAGTTCAATTTTCTTCAGGTCACTGAACAAACGTCACCTTTATAGAAAGGACTTCTCTGACCACTGTAAGACAGTAGGTTCCTCCCCTCACTCTTGGTGTCCTCCTTTTCCTTTCACCTTTCCTACAGCACTTTTTACTTATCTGACCTACTGCATATTTACATGTTTATTTGGGCAGGGACATTGTTTTGTTCACAGCTCTTTCTCCCTCCAGTGCCCAGAACTGGACCTGGCATATAGACATTTAATAATTTTTTGTTTATTGGATGAAAGAATGATTAAGTGAATAAATGGTCAAAAGGCTGAGCAAATTGGCTGCCCTGCTGAATTTCTCAGGCTGAGCCTCTTAACCCAACAGGTCCAGAGACCGTACGTACAAAGTCTCCACTGGGGCACATCAAAGTGATGTGACTCAGATATACATGTTCTCTCAGTAAGTTTTCAATGGTCCAGGCCAAGGTTCTTTGGAAAATGTGTTTCCATAATATCTCATCTACACTAGCCTCAATTGAGAACTTATAAGTAATCTCAAAGTAATCACAAAAATATTTTCCTTGATGTTTTATAGGATAAAAAAAACTTTGTAAAGTTCCGTCTTAGCAAGATAGCACCTACAGTCTGAAATAGCACAGTTTTAATAGACCCTTCTGTAGAGGGTCTAAGTTTTTCTAAAGCCATTTTCTGCTTTTAAGCCTTAATTTATTTGTAAGCCCAACTTCTGTCTAGTTATCCTAGAATTTTAAGTCACGGTTGTACATAAAATGAATAGGGAAAATCTGGGTAGTAACAGTACAAATTTAAGTCTTCATGCTACTAATCAACTTACTGAGAAAAGGGCCATATACATTGATGAAATTCTTAAATGCTCACAACATGAACACTTCTAAAGGAAACTCTATGTGCTTTGCTTATGGCACTAATTTCAGTAAGCACAAAATTCATATCAACTGAGTGTCATACTCCTTTACCTCTCATATAAAATGATATTTGGTGTGTATTTAAAGAAAATTCACGTACTCATTGTAGTTCATGGATATCTTCATTTGCCAGTCATTTTGCTTAATGCATGAGTGTTTTCAGAGACTAGTTGAGAAAAGAAAATCACGGAGAATGAAAGCAAATCAATGATTTCTACAAAAAAAAAAACAAAAAAAAACCCTAATGCTGAGGGTAAGCCCATGACTAGATAGTGAGTCATCACCATCAATAATAGCATAGCTTCTATATAGGATTGTTAACAAAATCCTTGAAAGACAAGGAAAGTAGAAGAAGTAGTAACATAGGCACTATGCTAATTAATGTATAAGCATTATATTATTTGATCCTCTTGATATCCCTATGACATGGATGTTATTGTTATCCCCATTTTACAGATAAGGTATCTGAAATACAGGATTTAAGAATGTGCTCAAGTTCTCACAGACAGTTAGTAGTAGGCCAATTAGAACTCATGTTTATCAGGGTCCAAAGCTAGTACTCTCTATTATAGTATTATACTGCAACCCTACTCTAGTTTTGTATTTTTACTTAGATGATACCATACTTGTTCAGACAATACTGCACACTTTCCTATATCAAGATCAAAGTTACCACTTTGAATAAAATCCCTGAAAAATTCCAGTAGTAAGAAGTTCAATGTAGCAGAAAGTGAAAAGGTATAGGAGGTACTGTTATAAAACAAAAGCCTGAGGCCCAATGTAGCGAGCTTTACATGCCAAGTTAAGAACTTCAGACTTTATTCTATAGACCAACAGTCTTCAAATTTTAGTGTGCATCAGAATCCTTGGGAAGGCTTGAACCCTATCCCCAGAGTTTCTAATGAACTTGTGACTAGAAAGGAAGAGTTTAGGGCTATCTCAGAGTCTTTAGCTTGAGGGGCAAGATAACTCATGATATCACTAAACGAGATAAAGACTGGAGGAAGCTGTAGATTATGTGGAAGAGAATACACTAAAGCTTTTTTTAAACTTATTAAGCTTCAGATGTTTTAAGACAACAGGTGGAGACGACCAATGGGGAATTTTAGACAGATCTGGAACTCAAGAGTGAGATCAAGGGTAAAGACATTGATTTGAAGAATGAATAGCACAGAAATGGTTGTTCAAGCCACAGGTGTGGATGAAACATCTCAGAGCTTCACTTGAGGCCAGGAGTTCAAGACCAGCCTGGGCAACATAGCAAGACCTCATCTGTAAAAAAATTTTTTTTTAAATTAGCTGGCATGGTGGCATACACCTGTAGTCTTAGCTACTTGGAAGGCTGAAGCAGGAGGATCACTTGAGGCCAGGAGTTCAAGGTTATACAGTGAGCTATGATCATGCCACTGCACTCCAGCCTGGGTGACAGACTAAGACCCTGTCTCTAAAAAAAATGTGGGGAGACATCATTATAGCATGTGCATTGAAATAGTCATCAATGGAAATACAGAAAAAAAACTCAGAACTCTCAGACATATAAAAGAAAAACAAAGGTACAGAGTAGCCTCTGAGACCAAGTGAAGGAAGAATTTTGAGATAGACTGTGGTCAACAGTGCATCAAACAGTTTACTAAGAATTAGTGAGTAGCTTTAATTTTTGATGAAAAGGACAACAGTACAATCTATTTCATTAACTTTTATTCCAATGGTTCTATGGAGCTGGGAATATGAATTAAAGCTCTAAAATAAAAAGCAGTAGAGTGATTTACAGTACAATGCACTATCACTGGAAATTATTGTTAGAGCATCACAAATGTGGAAACTGATGCATAGAGAGCACCAGTGACTTGTCCTTAGTCATCATAGAGCCACAGCCAAATCAGCATGGAAGAGTCTTCTGAATTTTTAGTAAACAACCCCTGGTAAGTATTAAGTGTTAAAAAAAAACCCCAAAACTAATAAATTGATTCTAACCAAGGTCTCTATTTTTGTCTTACCATCTGTGAAACAGGCCTCTGGCTCATCTGAATTCACAGGTTCAGCCTCTGCTTCTTCTCCTTCTCCAGGCAGAGGGTTATCAACTGTGCTGCACTCTGAGGAACTCCATCGGTTCAATCTCTAAAACGGAATTCACCACCCCACCAGAGAGTTCTTTTAGAGTTCATTCAAATCCTGCATTTAAGCCTTATTTAATAATCAGAGTCATGCAAAGTATTATGAAAAAAGATTAACAGTATGATGGCCATAAAAATGTATAAACACACATTGAGGTCAAGTAACCTTACAATGCATCTATACTTGATCTTTCTATCTACACCATCCCGTGAAAAATAAATTTTATTTTTATGAAGCTAACAAGTGTTTGGACAAAATAAGCATAAGATAATATTTCTATGTTAACTATCACTTTTTCAAAGTATTGGCAACATATTATTTTTTATGTTTAATATAAATTTATGCACACTGACACTATTTTAGGACAACCAGGAGGACCCTACTAGTAATATTATACAAGTGCCAAATTGCCATTGCCTGATAATTGAAAGTTCAGATCTGACAGTTGGCAGAAAATCTTATTGATAGTTAAGATTTTAAAAAGATTAGTGTAATATAAAATCCGAATGTATTTTTCTATTATCTCTTGGATTTAAGAATATGTAGCAGGATGATATAGATAGAAGATCTTTGATCAAAACCAAAAGAATCAAATACTGTATTGGAATCAAAATGTCAATGACTATACCAACACCACCCATTTTAGACATAAAACGTTAGCATATAGTGAAAACGATCATAAAGTATTATTTATAATGTCAAGAGAGTGGCTACTAAAGTGAGCACCACATGCAAACTCTGAAACAAAGATTCAATGAAATTAAACACGGCAGACTTACACATGGGAGTAATGAATTCATTGTCATTATGATCATATAATTGATCATAATACAAACAAGTTTTTCCCACCCAGAACTTTATGATTAAAAATGATGTTTACACATACACACATACACAGAAATTTTTAGAAAAAATACATACAGCAATTGTAGCAAAACTCTGTCAAATTTTCCTAATATTGTTTTATAAAAGAATGGAGCAGCAAATCAATGGAAGAATTGATTTTTCATTTTCATTTGCTAAGTGATATGTGGATATTGAAAACTACTAGTTATTATAACATACCCTTTTCTTATTAAGATTACAACTTCATTTTTTTAGATAGTTCAAGCAAATGCAAACACTAAAAATGAGAAAATACTTATTTCAGTTAAATTATTCTTCTATCTATTAATTTGCATTAATATAGGCCCAATCTAAAGTATTAATTTTTAGAGATTGACTTGGAAGCTACAAGTATTCTTTATGGGTTCCACATTAAATTCTCAGCACTATTATTATCACACAGTATACAACATCAGTAAAAATGGCATTGATAAATTATTGTACATAAGGAATGATGTAAGCAGACAAAGTCTTTTTTTATAACTGGAGTAAAGGAGTATGAACACCCTATTAAGTGAATAAATACTTATAACCTTTGCTGGCATAGAGGCATTATTCCCACCAGGTTGAGGAGTTTGATAACAGTATCAGTTATGAACAATAGCAGTAAAAATTTCACTTAAAAATAGGTTATTTAAACTGGTTGAATTATCTAAATTACTTCAAAATAAGAAAGTGAAATAGAAATTAATTATGACTGAATATTCTATAAGACTTAAGGTTTTAAAATATACATTAATTTAGGGAACAATGTTGGGGAAATTTGTAATTATTAATATGTTCTATTGTGCCAATTACCACAAAAACAAATTTTAAATGCCATATCTAAAAGACAATTTTTGATGGGTTCAATTCTTGACTTTTTAGCTGCAAGTGAACTTGTCACCAGGAAACTGAAAGACAAGGCCCTGTGATTTTGTGAAGAGAAGACCAAGCCCTTTATCCCTGAAAAAAGAATTCTTGGCCTAGAGTTTGAGGCAAAGCAGTGAGAGGAATTGCTGATAGGAAAAAACAAAGCACCTCCCTGCTATTAGTAAGAATATTAAAAATAGGAAATAGTTATAATTGTTTTCTCTCAGGTGGTAACAATTTTTAAATAAAATGATTCTTATTTGCAAAATTCTGATTTAGGCTAAATTAAGGAAAACACCTTCAACACCAATATTTGGTTTTCTCACTGTTTAAAAGAGCATTAACATAGACTTATGTCAAGTTAGATAAGCAAGTAAAAATTCAGGTGATTTTATGTAGTGTATCTTGCCATTGAAACCTTTTTTTTTCATACGCAGCTTTTATGGCAATGTTTCATTAATTAAATCCAATTTGGCTTAGATTTTACGTCATAAAGTTATTCAATATTATTGTTCACTGGAATATAAATTATCAAAATATTTAACATGAACTATAATTAATTTGTATCATAAGCCAAATTATTGTGGCTAATAGATTTTGGGAAATTCAGTGTTTTCTTGGGAATGCATTAAGTATTCAAACAATAACTATTTCAGTACTGTATATAAAATTAAATATTTATATGCATGCCCTAACAATATAAACTGTTTAGTTCTAATCAATTCAGCCTTTGAAATCCATACTTGCTACAGTATAAGTTTCTTTAATAGAGCCCTAAAAGAATACCTTTAAGTAGAAAGGCTAATATCTACAATAAAAGTTTTCTCTTGAGGTGAAATTTATTTAATTCTCACAGCAAGTGTCACTAGATTTAACTATTGAGTCTTGTTTTACTTTCTTTACTATGCAGAGAAAATCATGCCAATCATATGTGTCATTTTATATAATGAATTTTATGATTATTTTCATTTGTATAAACTCAATCCATTTGTTGTTTAGTTTTCCTTGTAATTTTGGAAATGGAAGAATGAATATACTATATTAAGAGAAGTGGAATAAAATACGTTAGTATGAAAAAATTCCCTTTTGCTATTATAAATAGGCTATTCTATAATTTTCATGTGGATTTGATCTTAATAAAAAGTGAAATGTGCTTTTTTTCTATCATTTATTTACTTGTTAACAAAGATAATTTTTTATCTTTGGCAGTCCACATATAAATAAAATAAAAATAAGTGTAAGCATGGGATCAAAAAGGCAGATTCACTAGTATTAGGAACAGGAAGTGTGCCATAATTAGCATTCCTGCCTTTTTACTGAATATTATATTATTGACTATAAGTACCTTCTAATATTCTGTCTTTTCTTTATATGAAAGCGATATATTTGTCTCAAAAATTTAAAATGTGTAATAATAAACAGTGCACAATAAAGTCCCCTACACTGTCTCCTTGATTCTACTTCCTTGAGGTAACCATACTGTGTGTGTGTGCACATGTGTGTGTTTGTATATGTGTTTGGCGTATCTTTCTGTATTCTTCAGTGTGCATCCATAAAGCATTGCAGTTCTGAAACAATTCTTATATTGATTGTAAACTTAAGTAGCTATTTAAGGAGCCCCTTTCAATTACTGAAAATATGATCAAATTAAAAGCTTTATTATTCTTCACTGTTCTCCTTTTGATTGCCTTGACGGTGTGTTTTCTTCAACATTCCATGTTGAGTAGAGACTGCTAAATATAGGTATCATATTAGAAAATGCCCTTACCTGGTCATTTACAAATTTATTACTGATATTTCCTAAGATAAGCATTAACATTGTAAGCCTATTTCATGCTAGCATGGATGGTGGTTAATGCTAGTTGGTCATTTCTTGTGTTGAGAGGTGTGAAATAGGATTGTCTAATGACTTGATACTCTGCTGTTCAAAAGAAGAAAACCACCAAAAACATAGTAGCATTGTAGAAAACACAGAACTCAACAAAAACCTTGCTCAAAGAGGATGGTTGATGCTGAAAACATCCTAAAGATGTTACATTTAAAGTACGTACTATATGACTATTTGCTTCACACAACAAAAGAAAGATATTTTTTAAGTGGCAGAACCTAGAATAGTTATTTCATGTGAGCATCAAAATAAAGACATACAAAAAATAGCAGGAAGTTTGAAAGAAGCAAATCAAAAGGAGGACGTGGTTAAAAAGAGAATAAAAATTATGGAAAACATTAGTGCTAAACTAAGTTCTATTACATGTCAGTAAGCAGGAAAGATTTTTTTTAAATTAGGTTCAAGTCAGTATCACCTATCTTTCATTTTAACAGCCTAATTTTACAAGCAATGTCTATAATGTTCCTGAATCATTAAGGAGTAGAACAGTAGAGTTCAGAATAAAGGAACAAAGGACTTTTAGAGAATTCTACACACATCTACTATGTTGTGTAAGAGTCCAGTGCTTTCCAAATATACCATTCTATTATGGGATAACTGAGTTGTAAATATTCATTTCTAGTATTGAGCCTCTCTCTTGCAATTGTTAGGCCTTTTTTCTCCCTCTGGAGAAGTGCAAATATTATCTTCTTAGAACCTTTTTAAAACTGGAGATCGCCTATGATATTACCATTTGTGTTTTTCATCTTGAGTGTAATGATACTTAGTTTCTTTATATGATTTAGCTTTCAGGGCCTCTCAAGGTCCCTGTAATCTTTTTCCAGTCCCGAAATTTCTCAAGATTCTTTTTTCATAGGTGAAGCCTCAAGTTAAAAAAGCATGCCAGATATTCTTGACCAATGGAAAAGTCAACAGTACTTTTCTCTCTGTTATAAAGATTTTCATGTTGCTTCCACTAATTTAGCAGAAAATTGTCAGTTTATTTACTAGTTGCAATAAAATCTTGGCTCACATTATAATTATGGGCAACTAAAATTCCGGCTCTTTTTCAAATAAAGGGCAAAAAAATGGATTTTTTCCCTTTCCTAATGTTCTTTGTTTATTGCTACAAGAGAAGCATTGTGTACAGGCTCTTGGGGAAACAGCCTGTCAATCAGCAGGAAATGCTAGTAACAGGGTCAACATGGTATATAGTATTCTGTTGGAGAAATAACGAGGTCAAATCTCACCTAGCATCAGAGAAATTCAAAATAAAGCCAATGGTTTCACTGAGAGTTCTTATTTTTACCAGAATCTTCTACCTAGGGCACTTTCCATCCAATCACGTGACGACTTATATGACTAAATGATAAGATCTGAATATAAAAACAAACATATAAAAGCAACAACATTTGGCCACATAAAAAGGCTGGACTGGCTATAGATAATCTCAGCTGGATCCTACAGTATCATCTTTGAATACCTTTCTAAAGAAAAAGGCGAGGGACATTTACCCATAAGGGCTTAGAAAGTAAAGTAACCATTGGTATCAAAGGGCTCTGTGCCCTATCGCAAAACCTCTACGCTATTTGCAGAGAATAGATACTTCAAAAGCTCGAATACAAGGGGTCAAATCAGAAATGTTTTAAAAACTTTAGAAACAAACATTTAAACAGTTCTACTACTGAGGCTTGCTAAAAAATTGCAACAAGTAAGTAAACAGGGATTGGAACCTAAGTAAACATGAAAGCAAAACGTGAGGTAAAAGTGTAGATTCTGAGACTTGAGCTTCTTAAATATTGTTTATAATTTTAAAACAAACCAGAAGGACAAACAAAAACCAAACTACCCGTATATTTGAATCATTTCTGTTATCCCCTAATACTACCCTAAACAAGGAAGGGTAAAGAAAAAGAAATTTCAATGAATGGAATAATTACCAGTTTTTGAAACATGAAGATTTCTAATATTGAAAATACAATGTAAAATAGAAATTTTACATAGATACAATATTTCTCTCCTAACCTTTATGTAGGCAGCTTCTGCGAAAGTGCCGTATCTCAAGTCATTCTTCACAACTGAAATATTCAGTTTTTATTTTATCAAGAGAATGATCATTAATTAACAGTACCTCATCTTTTCTAACAATAGTTGAGTAAAAAACAGTAATAATAATTTATGAATTCAAAACTTATATATATGCATATATGTATATTTCTGGAAATAATTTTCTCAAAAATTATGTGTTTTACCTATACCTATATAGATACTGTGTATATATATACACACACATACACATCTCTTTATTTAGGTTCTTGTTGAAGGAAATTTACATTCTGGAATAAAATAGTTTTCTATGAGAATATTGCCTCTAATTTACCACCAAGTTTAAAATTTAAAAAAAATGGCATCTTTAAAATTAACTTCAAGTAAACTGGAACACCAAAAAAACTTTTTTTTTCATTTGAACTGTTAGCATTAATATCCTTAGAGTGTGTCAATTTCAGGATAAAGTTTTGCTTTGTCATTGCACAATGGATAACAATAATACAAACATCTCAACAATGACAGAGGAATTCAAAATATGAATTAGATTATAAAAAAAGCCAGATTCTTATTAACGTGGATTTTTTGCACCAGGAAACTATTAGAGTACCTTCAACCAGGTATACTAAAATTAAAAATATATATGTATCTGAGTAGTATATCCTTCTTTTATATGTTTTAGAAATATTTGATAAGGGAATCCATATTAATCTGTTTCTTACTTTAGCAAAAAAATGTTTTATATTTTATTGACAGATTTAGTGTTTACTTTATAGCATGCTCTATTTAATCTCTTAGTTTTCTAGAGGCTTCTTG
The DNA here is from genome assembly GCA_023783475.1 of Daubentonia madagascariensis. Taxonomy (NCBI): domain Eukaryota; kingdom Metazoa; phylum Chordata; class Mammalia; order Primates; family Daubentoniidae; genus Daubentonia; species Daubentonia madagascariensis. Next base: position 40,694,028 of record JAKFHU010002088.1, on the reverse strand, counting down.
TACTATGTATATAATCTAAAACTTATTATCATCAGTGAATAATATTGCTTCTGGAAAGAAACATTTGAAGCACTTATCGCTCATTCTTTCTTAGGCAAGGCCTATTAACTTTTAATTGATGCATTTTATATAGGAGAAAATAAAATCAAATGTTAATTACTGAATTGACTGAAAAAATCGCATCCTAGTAATCACTGTTTAAAACCATTTCAAAATGTACTCAGTTTAGACTAGAAACTTGACACTTTGGTTCTGCCTCCAACTTCCTCGATGTGTACTAAGACAGCAGCTTAACCATGAGTCCCAATTTCCTTATCTTTAAACACAAGGCTAGAACTACAATGATCCTTTCCTGTTCTGAGATTTTATATCTATGCCTGAAATATTTCTCCTCCCCCCAAATTTTTAACAGCATTTTAATTTGCTGAATTTAAATGTGACAATTTAATGTGATATACATCTGTGTTTAGGTAAATTAAATTAGGAAAGAAAATTGATAGAGGTTTTCAAATTAAATATTGCTTTGGTGGCTTTTGTTACATCTTACTTTGATAATCCATCCAATAAAAATCTGTAGATCATGCACTTGAAATCACCTAAGGACATGAAGGATATATCAAGGAAGTCATCAAGAGAATCACAAAAAATAATGGAATTGCCCTGGTGACATGCTGTGATGTCAATTCATCTATGGAATAACTGCATATGTTTCTACTTTCTTGAAATGGGTCAGGCAGAAAGATTTTGTAGCTGAACAGCATGCAAGACACTGAAAAAAATATCATATATGTATGATTTTTTTTTAGGTAACCTGTGTAAAAGTGGTCACATATGTCTCTGCCTGGTTAAAAGCACAGAGCTGCATCCTTGATTGATCCAGTTTGATTTTACCCCTGTGAGAAGTAAGAAGGTTAGGTACTGAGGTTTAGATATGCACCATGATGAAACAGTTTAGTCAACTGTGATTTAAAATGTTTAAAGTCACATACCTGTAAGTAGAAATTACTTATATGTTTGAAAATCCATGCTATGTGCTCAATGTTAAGCAATATATTTGAAACACAGTAATAATATTAAATATCATTCAACAGAGACTTAAAAACAATCAACTAAACAGTTACATAATGCTGTTATTTAGGAGATGAATTTAAATACTATAATGTGCTAATGCAATCTTTTGCATTCTGTTTTCTCTTCCACACAAGCAACATTATTTATGGGTACATAATAGTTATATATATTTCTAGGGTACATGTGATGTTTTGATACAAGCATACAATGTGTATTAATCAAATAAGGATAATTGGGGTATCCATCACCTCAGGCATTTATCATTTCTTTGTGTGAGAAACATTCCAATTCCACTCTTTAATTATTTTAAAGAACACCCTAATTTATTGTTGATATAGTCACTTTGTTTTGCTATCAAGCAACACTTAAAACATAAGTGATTCTCAGTGTGGGGGTGGGGTGGGATTGAGTGTGTAGCTTAACAAAGCATATTCTAAAATTAGCATTTATTGATTTACTTTTAATTATCATATTTAACTTCGACATTTCAAACAGCATTGCAGGAAAATGATGTTTCCAAATTTATCAAAATATAAAGAATGAGAAACATTGATTTAAATGTCAGACCAATATTTCATTGTTTTTAGGCACAGGAACAAATCCAAAAACGATGGAAAGATTTTTCAAATAGTTTGGAAACAACGTGCAAAAAAGAAATAGTCTAAGTAAAATTCTACAGAAGAATGCTTCTTAAAAATCTATGCATAAAAGATGTGATCAAACGCTTGCTTCCCCCAAAGGCAAAACTGTAACTAATCCCTAAATCTTGCCGAGTCAAATGCATTTTTAGAAAAGATTATTATATTTTCTAACGTGCAATAATAAGCAAAAATCTAAACTGCCCTCTTGGTGAAAGTAGTAACTGCCTCTTTGAGGAAAAAACTTTGATAAAAAATCTAAGGAGAGATAGACCTGATAACAATGTAATTAAAACCATCAAATAGCAAAAGAACATAAAATATTTAACCTTGGTACCTGCAAATATTTTAACTTTTTATCAAATCAATAAAATGAATGAATTTTATAATAAGTAAGCACATTTAAGTCTCTCCAAAGATGATGACTTTCAAAATTGAATACCAAATAGATGAATGGGTGGATGGATGAGTGAATCAGGTGAACAACATGAATGCTTGCTCCTCTGCTTGAGATTTCCTTCTACACCATATCCTCCCTGTGAAATAATATCCATATTTTAGGGTCTGGCTCAAGTTCCACCTCCTTTCATGTGCCTTCCCTGATATATACTTCCTTACTCAAATGCATCCTTAATGGACTGATTTATTGCACTATTATGGAATGTGCTTTGCTCTGCTCTGTGTTGTAATTGTTTGTATATTTATCTTAGATGCAAGCTATTAGACTGTAAACTTCTTGCTGTCAATGATTGCTTACTATTTACCTTTGCAGTACATAAAGTTTTTAGTGTGGCTTTTTCGGGACCCAATATTTAGAAAGGGCCAAAAATATTTGATGAGTGTAATTTAAGAGAGAAACATTCTATGTCTATCATAATGTTGGGCACATAGTCATGGAAAATTTTAATGAGTTCTCTATTATACACAAATATAAGAAATGAGTAAAATAATTGTATTTAGTAACCTAGTATTTATGCAATTAAGTAATAAAGATAATACAGGTAAAATAAAGTTCACGTTTTATATTTTCTTTTTGCCTTTATATTATGTTGAATCACATGAAATGCCTACTTTTTATAGATAAAAAATCTTTCATTTCTTGGTAATTTTATGTGATTTCAAACTATAACGTTATAATGGACACATACTTTCCCAAATTATGCCCAGTGTCTGCACCTCTTAAAACATAAAATTACCTTCCTTTAATTCTTTTAACATTTTCATAAAGAAATAATAACAATAATCGGTAGTAGTAATAATATTGGAAGAATGTATCACACCTTTTTGATATCTTCCTTACTAAGAGAGTACAGATTTTAATTGGTGTGGCAATATGCTCAGATAAATGTCCTGCCTCAGCCAGGCCACCTTGGCATCAAGGTGGCCGTGTCACATACTGTTCTTGCCAATAAGACATAAGCCAGAGTCTGATAAGAATCTCTGGGAAATTTCTGGCTTTCCTCAGGTAAGGGAGACAGGCACCACTTCTACCTTTTTCCATTTCTTTCTCTTTCCTTCCTGGAAATTGGATATAAAGCTATAGGTGGAACAGTCGTCTCTGATCATAGGCACTGAGATAGAAGAGGAAAGCCACATGTGAAGACTGGCAGAGTGGAAAACAGATGGAGCCCAAAACATGGAGGTCACATGGAATGCTGATCTCTGGACCTTTTAAAATATGAAAATAGAATGTTCTATCCAGTTATACCAATGTAGTTAGGCTTCCATTACAGGCAGCTAAACAGAATCCTGACATATACATGGCCAAAAATATTAACATAATATAAAAAAGTTGCTCATGTGCCCTTAAATAAAATAGATTTATTCAAATAATTAGGGTCTTAACAGGTGTACCTTAGTGTGGCAGTAGGTGTACTCCCTACCCCTTAATATAGCTTTAATGTGAAAGCTGATATAATAATTCAATTCTAATTAACCCATTGTCCTGAGAGAACACAAGTCTTGAAAGAAAGCAGAGTGGTGTTGTGTAGAAGAAATGGTGCAAATTAATTTAATGTTTTTCTATAATAACACAATAGATCATAACAAAGGAGATGCTTTAAAGGCAATGATCTGGACTTTAGTGATGTTTCCAAGTCAAATATCAGTCTCATCAACAAGCCAGGGAGAGATGGATAAGCCTCAATATCACTAAGAACCTAACAGTTACCTCAGCAAGGTTTTCACAAGAGAAGAATGTATCAGGTAGTAACCACAAGGACCTGAATTTGGTCTAGAGGAATTTGTCATGTTTATCAATAATTTGCATGAAGTAATAGAGGCCCATTACTTTAACACACATATATGCATATCAATTGCTAAAATATATAAAATATACAGATAATATTGAATAGATGGAAAGGGAAGAGTTATGGAGTCTTGAGAAAGAGATATATTCTGGGAGTAAAAGTCAGTTCAATGAAGAAGGGAGTAAGATAGTTCTGGGGAAACAAATTTAAACAGCCAAATATAAAGATCAAGAATAATTATCGAGGTAGACTATAACCTAATAAATCAGCATTAAGGAGGATTAGAAGCACAATTAGAAGTGAAATATTAGAATCCCAATGAATCAGTAAATGCACAATACAATTATAACAGAAAATTTGATTCTGAATTACACAATTACAAAGCTAAAACAGAAAATATTTATATTCCTACTCATTCTCTAGCCTTTGTGTGGCATGTAGTATAGTGGTTAAAGTTCAGAGTTCAAGTTTGAAAAGACCCCAGACACATCTGTGACTAACAGCATCTTTTCTTAGTTTTTTAGAATCTCAGTCATCTGCAAATATAGATTAATTATATCTACTTTCTGGGGTGTTACAAAGAGGAAAATCATATAACGTGTGTCAAAGGGGCTACTGTATACATTTTATCCTTGTTTTTTTTTTTTATTGTGTGTGTGTGTGTTTGCTTTCTTCTTTTGCATCCACCTGTCAAGTGTTGCAGTTGATAGACTGTCCTCTTAATGTTTATGGTCTTGTAGTGTAGCAGATGCTGTGGGTCACTGCCCACATCCCACTTCAGGTGAGCCACTCATTCTTCCCCCTGCCAAAAGTATTGGCTGCTGAAGGCTCACAACTGCATCCCTCCCTGGGAACTGTCATAGCTGAATGGAGGTACCTCCCCCAACATAACACCCCCTCCTCTCAAAGGGTAGAGGGAGAGCCTGCATCTAATGACAGAATGGTGGGGGTTACAAAGGCCTGACCCCCTTGCATCAACCTGGGACTACGTCAAAGGGTCATCCTGGCACCAGAAATGCCCGTAGGATTCAGCTGAGGCCACTGTTGCAATTGAAGCGGTTCAACTTCCCCGTCTGCCCATTTTGCAGCCTTCACTTTTTTACAGGTGTTGGGTATTGTTCCTGAGAACACTTCTCAGTAAATCTCCACACACAGATTTCTCTTTCAGGGTTGGTTTCCCAGGGAACTGAGTCCCTGCGTAATTCCATGATTAACATAAGTTAACATACAAAATTCCAACCTGTCTACAACTCTGACTTCTCTTCTTTCCTTAAGACCTATGTTTCCAAATATCTACCGTTCAGCTTCACTTGGATGTCCTACAATAGCTCAAAATTAAGATGCCCCCAAATTAAACTCTATATCTCCCCTACCTCCTAAATTTTCTCCTCCTCCTGTACATTTTTGATAACATCAATATCCATCCAACCATCTAAGGCCAAAACCCTTTGTTATGGGTTGACTTGTATTCTCCCAAAAAATATGTTGAAGTCCTAACCCTGGTACATTTGAATGTGAACTTATTTGGAAATAGGATCTTTGCAGACATAATTGAGATGAGGTCATTAGCGCGGGTCCTAATCCAATACAACTGGTATCTTTATAAGAAGAAAAGAAGACAGAGACACACAGGGAAAACACCATGTGAGCGCAGGGCCAGAGACTGGAGTGTTGTAGCTACCAGGATTGCCAGCAACCATCAAAACTAGGAAGAAGAAAGGGAGGATCCTCTTTAGAGCCTTCAGAGAGAGTGTGGCCCTGCCGGTGCCTTGGGTTCAGACTTCTAGCCTACAAAATTGTCAGAGAACAAATTTCTGTTGTTTTAAGCCACCAAGTTTGCGAAACTTTGCTACAACGGCCCTAGGAAACTAATACATCCTTGAAACAGCATACAACTTCATATATCCAGACCCTGAGCCTTTATATTTTAAAATACAAGTTAAGCGAAATATTAAATTATTGCAGCTGGGTGACAGCAAGATTTTTTTCCCCTCAGAAACTCTTAGCACTGTGCCTAGAGCATAGTCGGCTGCAATAAACATTTATTGAATGAATGGGTACATTTCATGCTTCATTTGAGGCTCATGAGAAGCACTTCACTGCTAATGGTGAAAATCTGTGTAGCAGTGTGCTTAGAGGGCTGCACTGCACCTCAGGAGGGGCCTGGCTCTGTGAGGAGCCATCAGTTCTGTGATGTATTCTGAGAAGCGGTGACAGGAGTCATATTCTCATGAGTACATTTGAGATGACAGCATGTCTTTCTTGATTTTGACGAAGACTGTACCTTCAGAGGAATGCTGATATTCTATTGCCAATTGTTTCCTCACAGCTGTTTAAGATATTTGACTAAACCCTTTGTTTGAACTCATCTTTTTGGTCATTTTCTGGTAAGAGGTTTTACTATAAAATGTTGTGCCTTGATTCTGGAGTGTATATTTAACTGTCTACCAGGACAAGGAAACCCGCTTACCTGACAGCTGACGCTAGCAGAGAACTGAAAATGTCCATAAACTATACTGAGAGGATAGAATGGTAGGGCATAAAAGAGAGGGCTCGTTGGAGGGAGGGAGAAGACGGAGAAGTGCCAAAGGTCAGTGATGTTCTTTCCCTTTGTTCAGAATGTAGGCCCTTAAACAAACAAAAGGGGAAATATATCCCCAGCCCCTGAGTAAAGAAAATAATACCTCAGTAACCTGAATCCAAGTAAACCAGGGATGAAGTTAGGCTCATTTTAAAAAATGTATAACTGACACATAATTGTTCATATTTATGGGGTATATGTGATATTTTGATACATGTATAAATTGTGTAATGGTCAAATCAGGGTAATTATCAAATCCATCACCACTTAGGGTTTATCATTTCTTTGTGATGAGAACATTAAAAAACCTCTCTTCTAGCTATTTTGAAATATGCAATGCATTATTGTTAACTCTAGTCCTCCTACTAAGCAATAAAACACCAGAACTTATTCCTCCTATCTATCTATAGCTTTGTACCCATTGACCAATCTCTCCCCATGCCCCTCTTACCCAACCTTCCTCATCCTCTGGTAACCTCTAGTCTACTCTCTATTTCTATGAGGACAACGTTTTTTTTTTTTTATTTCAGAATATTACAGGGGTATAAATGTTTTGGTTACATGGATTTCTTTTGTACTGCTTGAGACAAAGTTGTAAGTGTGCCCATCACCCAGATAGTGTACACTGTACATGTTAGGTATGATTTCACCCATCCCCTCCTCCACCCTCTCACCTGCTTGATTTCAATTGAGTTTTACTTCCATCTGTGCACAAGAGTGCTATTCGGTTAGTTCCAATTTAATAGTGAGTACATGTGGTGTTTGTTTTTACATTCTTGCCATACTTCACTAAGGAGAATGGTCTCTGGTTCCATCCAGATTGTTACAAAAGGAATTAATTCATTTTTTTTATGGCTGAGTAGAACTCCATGGTATACATATACCACATTTTATTAATCCACTCACTTTTTAGATTCCACATATGAGTGAGATCATATGGTATTTATCTGTATCTGGCTTGTTTCACTTAACATAATGATCTCCAGATTCACCAATGTTGCCACAAACAACAGGATTTCATTCTTTTTTATGGCTGAGTGGTATTCCATTGTGTATATATACCATATTTTCTTTATCCATTCATCTGTTGATGGACACTTAGGTTGATTCCATATCTTGGCTATTGTGAATAGTGCTGCAGTAAACACAGGAATGAAGATATCTCTTTGATATACTGATGTCCTTTCTTTAGATATATACTCAGTAGTAGGACTGCTGGATCATACACAAGTTCTATTTTTAATTTTTTGAGGAACCCCCATACTGTTTTCCATAATGGCTGTACTTATTTACATTCCCACCAGCAGTGTGTAAGAGCTCCCTTTTCTCCACATCCTCACAACACTTATCTTTCAATTTTTTGATAGTAGCCATTCTAACTGGAATGAGGTGATATCTCATTGTATTTTTGATTTACATTTCCCTGATGATTAGTGATGTTGAACATTTTTTATGTATCTGTTAGCCATTTGTATGTATTCTTTTGAGAAATGTCTATTCAGGTATTTTGCTAATTTTTGAATTATTTGGTTTTTTGTTGTTGAGTAGTTTGAGTTCCTTATATATTTTAGATATTAATCCCTTATCAGATGCATAGTTTGCAAATATATTCTCCCATTCTGTATGTTGTCTCTTCACTCTGTTGATTGTTTCCTTTGCTGTGCAGAAGCTTTTAAGTTGGATGTAATCCCATTTGTCTATATTTGCTTTTGTTGCCTGTGCTTTTGAGGTCTTGTCCAAAAAAATCCTTGCCCGGACCAATGCCATAGAGCTTTCCCTCTATATTTTATTCTAATAGTTTTGTAGTTTCAGGTGTTACATTTAAGCCTTTAATCCATTTTGAATTTATTTTTGTATATGGTAAGAGATAAGGGTCTAATTAATTCTCCCACATGTGGATATCCAGTTTCACCAACACCATTTATTGAAGATACTGTCTTCCCCTATTGTGTGTACTTCACACCTTTGTCAAAAATCAGTTGACTGTAGATGCATGGATTTATTTATGGGCTCTCTATTCTGTTCCACTGGTCTAGGTTTCTGTGTTTATACACTGTTATACTATTTTGGTTATATAGGTTTATAGTATGTTTTGACATCATGTAGTGTGATACCTGCTTTGTTCTTTTTGCTCAAGATTGCTTTGACTATTCAGGGTCTTTTGTGGTTCCATAAAATTTTAGGATTGTTTTTTCTATTTCTGTGAAGAATGTCATTAATATTTTAATATGGATTGCAATGAAACTATAGATCACTTTGGGTATCATGGACATTTTAACAATACTATTTTCCCAATCCATGAACACGGGATATCTTTCCATTTTTTTGTGTGTCTTTAATTTCTTTCATCAATGTTTTATACTTTTCCTTGTAAAGATTTTTCCTGCCCTTGGTTAAATTTATTCCTAAATTATTTTTGTAGCTATTGTAAATGGGATTGATTTCCTAACTTTTTTTTTTCAGATAATTTGCTATTGGCACATAGAAATACTACTGATTTTTATATGCTGATTTTGTATCCTGAAACTTTACTGAATTCCTTTATTAGGTGTAACAGATTTTTGGTAGTGACTTCAGGGTTTTCTATATATAAGATGATGTTATCTGAAAACAGAGAGAATTTGACTTCCTCCTTTCTAATTTAAATGTCCTTTAATTCTTTCTCTTGCCTGATTGCTCTGGCTAGAATTTAGTACTATATTGAATAGAAGTGGGAAAAGTAGGCATCCTTGTCTTGTTCCAGAACTTAGAGAGAAAACTTTCAGCTTTTTCCTGTTCAGGATATTAGCTGTGGGCTTGTTATATATAGCCTTTATTCTTCTATACCTAATTTCTTGAGAGTTTTAACATTAAGTGATATTGAATGTTATCAAATGCTTTTTGTTTTGTCCATTCAAATTATTATATGGTTTTTGTTCTTCATTCTGTTGATGTGATGTATCACTTTTATTGATTGGCATATGTTGAACTATTTTGTTGAGGAATTTTGCATCTACATTCATCAGGGATATTGGCCTCTAGTTTTCTTTTTTGTTGTGTTCTTGTCTGGTTTTGGTATTAAGGTAATACTGGCTTTGTAGAATAAGTTTGGAAGAAATCCCTCCTCTTCAATTTTTTGGAATAACTTGAGAAGAACTGGCACTAGTTCTTCTTTAAATGTTTTGTAGAATTCAGCAGTAAAGCCTTCTGGTCCTGGGCTTTTCTTTGACAGGAGACATTTTATTACTGAGTCAATCTTGTTACTCATTATTGATCTTTTCAGGTTTTCTGTTTCTTCATAATGCAATCTTGGTGAGTTGTATGTATCCAGGATGTTATCCATTTCCATTAAGTTTTCCAATTTGTTGGTGTATAGTTGTTCATAATAGTCTCTAATGATCAATGGCCATGGCGATCATTATCAATAAGGATTCTGAGGCTACATCCAGATTTAGGCAGATAGAGTTTGGAGGATATGATCCAGTACAGGTATTTGTAACAAGTTCTCCAAGTATGCCTTTCATACACTAAAATTGGTAAACACTGATCTTCATCATATTACCTTTTTTAAATTTAATCTGTAGCAAACAGCTACTATGAATGTGTGCATGTCTATTCAATTCCATATCTATAATAATTGTTGATTGAGCACTTACTTTTCAATAGGCATTTGTCTGATTATTTACTTGAATCATGAAATCTTCATTACAATTCTATTTTACATATAAGTAAACTGAAAAAAGTGTTTTAAAGAAATTTTTTATCAATTTAACAGGTACAAGTGCAATTTTGTTATGTGGATATCTTGCATAGTGGTGAAGTCTGGGCTTTAGTGTAACTGTCACCTGAATAGTGAACATTGCACACATTACATAATTTCTCATCCTTCAGCCCCTCCCACCCTTCTGAGTCTCCACACTCTATGTCTATGTGTACAAATTATTTAGCTCCCATTTATAAATGAGAACATGCTGTATTGGGCTTTCTATGTCTGAGTGGCTTCACTTGAGATAATGCCCTCTAGTTCCATCAATGTTGCTGCAAAAGACATGATCTCACTCATTTTTATGTCTGAATAGTATTCCATTGTATATATGTACTTTGTTTTCTTTATCCAATCATCCATTGATGGACACTTAGGTTTATTCTTTATCTTTGCTATTGTGACTAGTGCTGTGATAAACATACAAGTGCAGGTGTCTTTTTGGTACGATTTTGGTAATCATTTTTTTTTTCCTTTGGATAGCTACCTAGTAGTGGGATTGCTGGATTGAATGGTAATTCTATTTTTAGTTCCTTGAGAAATCTCCATACTGTTTTCAGTAGAGGGTGTACTAATTTACAGTCCCACCAACAGTGTATAAGCATTTGCTTTTCTCCGCTTCCTTGCCGACATCTGTTATTTTTTGACATTTTAATAACAACCATTCTGACTGATACAAGATGATATCTCATTGTGGTTTTAATTTACATTTCTCCAAGGATTAGTGATGTTTAGCATTTTTTCATATGCTTGTTGGCCATATGTATGTCTTCTTTTGAAGCATGTCTATTCATGTCTTTTGCCCACTTTTTAATGGGGTTATTTTTGTTGTTGTTGTTGACTTGTTTGGGTTCCTTATAAATTCTGGATGTTAGTCCACTGTCAGATGCCCAGTTTGCAAATATACCTTCCCATTCTGCTGGTTGTCTCTTCACTCTGTTGATTATTTCTTTTGCTGTACAGAACCTTTTTAGTTTAAGTCCCATTTGTCAATTTTTATTTTTGTTCTTGTGCTTTTGAGGTTTTAGTAATGAATTTGTTGCCTAGACTGATGTCCAGAAGACTTTCCCTAGGTTTTCTTCTAGTATTTTTACAGTTTCAATTCTTAAGTTTAAGTCTTTAATTCATCTTGAGTTGACTATTGCATGTTGTGAGAGATAGGGGTCCAATTTCATTTTTCTGCATATGGCAATCCAATTTTCCTGGCAACATTTATTAAAAAGGGTGTCTATTCCCCAGTATGTGTTTTTGTCAACTTTGTCAAAGATCAGTTGGCTGTTGACTTGTGGGTTCTCTATTCTGTTCTGTAGATGTGTCTATTTTTTATACGAGTATTGTGTTGTTTTGGTTACTATAGCCTTCTAGTATAATGTGAGGTCAGGTAGTATGATGTTTCCAGCTTTGTTCTTTCTGCTTAGAATTGTTTTGGCTATTTGAGCTCCTTTTTGGTTCCATATGAATTTTAGAATTTTTTTTCTAATTCTGTGAAAAATGTCACTGGTATTTTGACAGGGATTGCATTGCATCTGTAGATTACTTTGGGTAGTATGGTCATTTCAATAATATTGATTCTTCCAATCCATGAGCATGGGATGTTTTTACATTTATTTGTGTGATCTATGATTTCTTTTATCAGTAATTTGTAGTTTTCCTTTCAGAGATCTTTCACCTCCTTGGTTAAATATATTCCTAGGTGTTTAATTTTTTTTTTTTTTGTAGCTGTTGTAAATGGAATTGCCTTCTTGACAATTGCCTTCTCAGCTTGATCATTATTGGTGTATAGAAATGCTACTGGTTTTTGTATGTTGATTTTGTATCCTGAAACTGTACTAAATTCATTTATCAAATCTTAGAGTTTTGGGTGGAGCCTTTAGGGTTTTCTAGGTATAAGATCATAATGTCAGTGGACAGAGAAAATTTGAGAAGAGAAATTACTTCTTTTCTAATTTAGATGACTTATTTTCTTTCTTTTGAATGATTGCTCTGTCTGGGACTTCCAGTACTGTGTTGAATAGGAGAGGTGAAAGTGGGCATCCTTGTCTTACCCTAGTTCTTAGAAGGAATGAAAAAGAAATTTTTTTAAATTGTTCAAGGTCATAGAGTTAGTAAGTATGACAGCTAGGATTTGAGGCAAATATTCCATCTTCACAGGCTGCACTCTTAACCATACTCCAACGTAGTGGCTATGACTTAATGACCTCAGTGTATCAAATTAGGAGTTGCTTTTTATTGGGTAATCAAGATTTGCCTCTGTGGCTCATCAAGGCTTATAATGAACATGACTATTACTATTTCAAAGACATTTTAGTCTTCAAAGAAAAAAAGAAGAAAGTTGCAAGGATGGAATACATAGTTCAAGACTCTGGTGACTCAAGTGGGTGCTGGAGATTATGGAAATTACAGCAGGGAAGGGTAGCATGGAAGGGTTAGAGACACTTTAGATAAATAATGGAAATTTGCATTTTTTAGTGGTCCAAATTGAAAAACAAAACAAAAATCTCAAAAGTCATATTACAAACATTTTAACTAAAGCAATTGGAGAGAAAGACTCTAGACATAGGGTTTTCATAGTTGGCCACAGCTTAATATCTCTAAGTTATCTAGCAAATTTCCTATAGATATTGAACCTTTATTATTTCTCAATTCCAGTATATTGTCAAGTAGGTTTGAATATACTCAAGATGACACACTTTGAGATATGTCATGGGAAAATTTTTATGAAGAAGGGCAAAACTTCAAAGTTCACAATTTTAAGTCAGTAGCACTAAGAACCTGAAATCTTAGATGATAATAATTATGACGAATTCAATGATAATAAAAACTACATTTTTTAGGACTTACTAATTCAAATGCTGTGTTAAATGATTTTAAAAGATTAGCTCATGCACTTCTTATTACGACATCTAAGGTAGCCCCAAGTTCCTGTATATTATAATGTATAGACCACAGAAATGTAATAGAATTAGAATATATACTCTTTTATTGTGTAGATATGACCATGATGTGATGAGAAAGAAACTAACAATAATCAATAATACTAGAATATTAACACCAAATCATCTTTAGACAACCCAGTTTATAGGACAGTATAAATTTCATACTTTTTTAGGAAGGGCTTATGGGATAGATGGCAGAATAACTTTATGAATGGTTAAAACAGTCTGTTTCAGTTACAAAATACTCTACAAATGATATCACTAATTATAAAAGATAGCTGACCACTATGACATCACAGTCCTCCTCTGCATGCCACAGAGTATATAAATTCTTCAGAAGCATGGCTCTATAGGGGGTATTAAGTCCAATAGGAATGTGTGATTTTCTTTCAAATAGACAAAGACAGGGGAAAGGAGGCAGAAATTCCACTGAGCTATGAATCACAAGACTGGGACTCCTGACATAGCTCTGCCTTGAACTAGCTTTTTGACTGTAGATAAAGTTACTCATTTTTAGTGAACCTGCTTTCTCAGTTAGAAAAACAAAGTGCTAAATGGAAAGTTCTATAAGGTTCCTTTTAAAATATTGTAACTCAGCATACAAGAATAAGGATTTTGTTCAGCAGCTAATGAGATCCATGTGAGGCCAGCCATTGGCTTTAAACAAAGAAAAATTACAAGGTTAAAAATAATTCCTCAAAAATGTTAAGAAGTAACTTCAGAAGTCTTTGGTTGACTTTGCCCAGATCCTGAAGTCTTTAACTCCTAGAATCCCAGGCTTATTCAGAGAGTAATTATTTTCCAGGTGATTGGAATTTATAACTTTAATCTTTGTTAGCAGAAAAATGGGTAACTTAGTTCCCCTTTCCGTAAGAGAGTAAACCCATATTCCTGCTCCTAAAAAGGTATATGTGGAAACTGATTTTCTAACTTCAAGCTGAAAGGAGTACACTTTTTAAATTTTGGGAGTATTACTTCTTCCACATAAAAGATTTAAAAATATACTAATAAAAGTAGAGTTGGCTCTCAGTATCTGTGGGTTCCACATTCACGAATTCAACCAACTGTGGATTGAAAACATTTGGAAAAACTAAAAGTAAAAAAATAACAATTCAACAATGAAAATATTACAAATAAAAACATATTATAACAACTATTTACATAGCATTTACATTGTATTAGGTATTATAAGTAATCTAGAAATGATTTAAAGTATATGAGAAGATGTGCATAGGTTACATGTTAACACTATGCTATTTTATGTAAGACACTTGAGCATTTGCAGATTTTGGTATTTGTGGGGAGTCCTGGAACCAATCCCCCATGGATACTGCAAAATGTTTGTATTTTATTCCTTACTTTGCCATCTTGGAAAGAATTTCTTTGGCTACTTAGAAATATGCATCATTATTTATTTAACCACTTATTCACTCAATAAGTATAAAGCATTTACTATATACATGGCACAGATATTCATTCAAATATATATGTATGACATGTATTGGTCATGATATTCCACATAATATTTTTTCCAAATCCACTATAAATTCATGGATGGCAGGTTTTAATAGAGTTAAGCAGATAAAAGACATTTGGTAAATATCTGTTAAGTACTTTCTAACATGACCTAAAGAAAAAATTATTTTCAAATGACACCTTGAAACTTTAAAGTGATGCCATAAAATAATTTGTGATTATACTCACTTATGGTTATTATATTTCATATTAATAAAAATAAATTTCAACACATACCTTGATTCACTAGAAATATATAGGTAGCAGGAGAGGAGGATATAAAAAAGCTTTTAAAGAAGTTCCTGTTCCCAATGAGTTTACAGTACCATTTGATGCATACCATAATTTCTCAAAAAGTTAAAATATATAACTAAGTACTAAATCCAGGAGGAAGTATAAAATTGTGTAGGGCTCAAAATGAGAAGAGATACATCATTTGGGAGAAATTAGGTAAGATGCAATGAGTGACATTTTGAGAACTTTGAGTGTTGTTCTAAACATTTTACATGTGTTGTGTTAATTCATTTAACCCTTACCCAACTATGATTTAGGTACTAATAACTTCACAGATGAAGAATCTGAGGGCTATGCCTTGTGAGATTCATACAGAATTTTGACTGGAGAAGGAAATCCCAAGCAAAGTCATGCAGATAGACAGTGTTTATGGCCTACAAGGAAATTGGCTTGTTAAAGGTAAAGAATTTACAGGCAAGTTGGGCAAAGCTGCTTGGGCCATGGTATTATGGCTCTATGTACAGTACATAACTCAAGAGAACTTTGTGGACCATGGATACATCATAGGAGGGACACGATTAGGATTAAATTGGAGTGAAATTAATCAAATAAATGGAGTACAGTAGATGAAAAATGGAGGCAGAGCCACCAGTTGGGACTTCACTTGAAATGGTTTAGACAAGAAGTAGTGGGTGCAAAGGTACAGGTGATGAAGAGGAGAGATGGATTCAACAGACACTGAGGCGGGAGACTATGTGTGACTTTAAAACTAATAAGAAAGATGGGATGAAGGATGGGAAGACTCAAAGATAGCTGGTGCTTTCAAACACAGCTAAGTAAGATTAAATCAATTATTAGGAATAAGTAAGAAAACTTTACCAGATGAACCTTCAGGAAGCTGTTGTGTAAAGTCATGCACACAAAAACTATTCATCAGTATATGCAGTGTTAGAAAGAATTTGTGACAATAGAAATCTAAAATTTTGATTCATTTCATACTAATTAATAATATGAAACATAATATGTGTAAAGCGATCTCACCTCTTTGCTGTATTCACTCTCTGAATCACTGCTAAGTTCCTCAGTATTCATATTTTCCAAATCAGATTCCCCAGGTGCAATTGGCACTGTCACTGTGAGGCTGGGATTATGAATAAATGATTGACAATCATTTTCTTCCATCAAGTATTTGTCCGTTCTGCTTCCAAATCCATTGATTTTATCTTTTTCCTTGTGGAAATTGTGATCTTTGTTCATTTCAGCAAGTGTACGGTTAGAAATATAGTTTTCCTTATTAGTATTTAGATCTTCTGCTCGTCTTATCTCCCTGGAAATCCTTGGCTTTTTGGAAAATGCTTTTAGAATAAATTCACGTAAAGTTTGTTTCACATAATTTATTCCCTTTTGAATTCTGGCCACTGCAATCTGGAGGTTGTTTGCATCAGTGTCTTCTTCAATTGCTGTAAGATTGTCTGAACTAAATGAACTCAATAATAAAGCCAGAAATAAGTTCAGGACCTAAAGCAGGATAGGGATGGGTGGAGAGAAATAGGGAGACAGGAAATATAAAAAGAAAATAAGTATGCTTTTCTGAAATATAGGCCACAATACAAACCAGCAATGAAAATCCCTGCATCTTTTCACACGCAGACAAGAACACTTGAGACAGGTAGAGGAGAGAATACCTTACCACTCTCTCCATAGATTAGCCCCTGCAAACTCTAGGGAGCAGAAAGTCAGCCATACCCATGAAGAATCACCATGGGGAGCAGAGAGAATGTTCCCTTACCATTATCATTATGTCATTTCTAAGTTTATTTCTGTAGCAGGAGTCTTTTGACCAAATTCCCTTTTATGAACCTAAAAAGCTCTTCTAACATTCACCTAACAAATTACTATTTGTTACCCGTGAAGAAGTAGAACAAGAAAATTTTAACTACTATGTATTGTGCTGAAGTCACTCAGGCCAAGATCTGTGTTCACTTTATTCAGAAGATAAATGTCACTTGTTGCAACAAATGAAACACATAATATTCACAGAGCTCTTGTAATAAAATATTCTGTCCAAGAATTGTGCCAGCTTGCAACTTAATGTGGCTTTTAAAGTGCAGGAAAAACCCTGCCCATTGAACCTGATTAATTTTAGACAATGGCATTATGATTGGCTGGCTTCATTGCTAATCATTTTGGCCCTAGAAGAGGTTACAAAAGAAGTCAGGACAATTTCTATTCTTGAAGCAAAGCTGTTTGTGAGCAAAACCATTTCAATTTTTCTCACTGAAGTAGGGTGTCCAGGTGAACTCAACATTGTAAAAAAAATTCACAGAGAACAAAAAACGTAAAATATTTTATGTTTAAACATTGCTTTATATAGGGAACAAAAAGTAATTGGATTACCATTTGATGTAAGTCTTTTCATGGCCAAAATCACCTATCTCATCTTTTAAAAATCAAAATTATACCTAACTGAGGAGAAAGGGCTCACCCCTTATTTTAGCCACACCTAAAACAATTTCCCAGAGATGTTACATAGAAGAGAGCAGGTTAAAATTGTTTGTGTCGATAAGTCTGGCTTAAGAGAAAACTCTGGGGGTTGGCGGGCCTGGGAATCGTAGAAAACAGAACAATTTTGATAATCACTAAGGAATTCTGACATAGTTTATTTTAATTCTGGTCTTTATTGTCAATGAAAAACTATATTTCACCATAATATATATGTTTTTGTATATTTGTGTTTTAATAGGAATATTGATGAGGACCTATATTAATATTCCTATCAATAATGAGGGTCCACGTTACTGCTTTGGTCTTCTTAATCCATTCAAGTGTTAATAGACTTCCTTTTCAATAATATGCTTTTGTTGTATCACTTCTTCATTGAGAACAGATGCTATAATAACTTTCTTTCCTCCAAAAATCATAACAAGATCCTAATATTTTCATAATCTAACAGATACCACAAATGAAAGTAAAGTTCATTTTGTATCACATATCTAGTATCACATTATGCAAGGAAAGAAGTATTAATAAAATGTATATTTGATTCAAAGTCTCATTTTGATTAATGGTCTTCATCAATTTCCTGATACAGACGTGAGCTAAAATCTTCTATTTTTTAACCTTCCCTCTAAAACTGATGGTTTTAACTATTTCAATTAATTGGCAGTAAAATTACCTAAAGAATAAATTAGAGAAATAAAAAAAATGAGAGGTAAGTTGAGTATATACTTCTCACGTGGAGGACTATATCAGGAACATTTTTTGTTGTTGCTGTTTTTTCACAGATCCTAATTCTACCTTATTGGTAGTTTCTTAATTATTCAAGAGTTGGTTATCAAGTTCTTGAACTATACTTCTGTTTTCTTTCATTATCATGAATCAGTAATTAATGAATGACAATATGAGCAGTCATCACTAATTTTATATGGATTAAAAAGTCACCAGTATATCCTGTCTATTTTTTTTTTACTATAGATCTATATTACTCTTCAAAGAAAAGCCTTACTCTCTTACCAGTGTCCGTGCTCAAATATTGTATTATGTATTCTTCAAAGACCCACTTCAAAAGCTTTCCTTGAGTCTCAATTTAGAACTTCTCTTTTTGTTTCTGAGTGTCAAACACACTTTATTTTAAGCTTACTGCTTGCACTTATCACTTCTTCCTTGCCTGGTAAGTTTTGTGTACCACTATTCTCTGTCCTAATAGACTATGAGCATCTTAAAGGCAGGGATTAGATCATAGGTAATTTTTTTTGTCATCCTACCTAAATAATACTTAAACACTACCTTCTACCTAAACAATATCTAAATAAATTTCTTTTCACAGAGAAGTTACTAAAGAATATTTAATGGATAATTCCATGAGAGCCAGGGAATGCCCCTCCCTTTGCATATGCCCAAGTGAGCAATAAACATTTAAATTACTTGTGATCTTTGGCTTTGGTGTGGCAAGTTTTCACAATTTATATATTTCACTATTTCACTATTTTATGTCAAAATTTTTATAGTAAGAAGTATAAAAGCAAATATTATTATAGGAGCTTACAAATACAAAACTTAAGCTTATAAGAAGAACCAAAGAGAACATGTATTACATTCCATATTAGAAGGAATTTGTAAGCCCATATAAAACTAGGAAATTTATTTTTTACTATGACTTGAGGATGACCAAGGGTTATAGAATGGTAATTCATGATGTGTATTTTTTTTTTGTGCAGGAAAGGTCTAGAAGTTGCATTGCATAATTCACTCAGTAAAAACACTATGTCTGCCGTAGTGTTATTTAGTATGTGACTTGATGAATGTATTTCTGTCCTGCTTCTGAATCACTTTTTATATGGGGGCTGCAAGGACAACAAAATTTTGGCAATTTTATTTCAAGCCAGTAGAAAGTGAAAGTACTTACCATGTGGCTGTTACTGCACCCCATCAAACCTGATGAGGGGTTTGATGGAAAGCTCACAAATTGAGACAAGTCTACACGGCAGATTTGAAAATTGAGGTGAGTGGCTCATGGAAGAGCATCTTATCCCAATTTTCTCCTGCTTGTAAGCTTGAAAGTTTTCACCAACCAGTATAAGGAAGAAAAACAGAAAAGAAGTACAGGCCAAAAAAACCCCACTAATTGGAAAAGTAGGAAGACTGCTATGAAGAAGAGATGCTATAGATCAGTGGTTGGTAAACTCTACAAAGGGTCAGATAATAAATATTTTAGGCTTTATAGGACATAGGGTCTCTATAGTGGCTACTCAATTCTGCCATTGTGGTGTAAACGCAGCCACAGAGTAAATGTGAATGAATGAACATGTCCATGTTACAATAAAACTTAACTTATGGACACTGAAATTCCAATTTCATATAATAAGCAGGTGTCACCATTATTCTTCTTTTGATTTTTTTAACCATTTAAAAAGGTAAAAATCATTATTAGCTCACAGGGCCATACAAAAACAGGCATTGGACTGGATTTGGCCAGTGGGCCATAGTTTGCTGATCCTTGCTGCAGATGCTAGTCTTACACGGGACTATGAAGTGTCAGGACAAGTCTTTTCATTTGTCTTGTCCATTATAACCTCATTTTTGTTATTGTTAACTTAATTGTGTGTTATTTACTATTATAGCTTCAAGAGACATGAAAACTACAGATTTGATTCATATGATATCACTATCAAAATGACAGAATAAAGTAGAAAGCTTTGCACTAAAATTAATAAGGGGTGATTTTGAAAAATATAAATATGGGTTATCTGGCTAGGGAAATTAACAAAATGTTTTGTTTTGTTTTCCTTTCTGTTCTTCTTTTTATTAAAATTATCAGTATTCTGTTATAATTAATAATTTTAGATCTAATTAATTATAAAATTATAAAAATAACAAATCATATTGTCAATTTCAGAAAATTTTCAGAGAATTTTAAATATCTGAACATCTTGTTACATACCACTAGGTTTCCAATCACCATGACCATCATGTAAACAATAAGGCACATGGCTTGACCAGCGACCTCCATACAGTCCCACATGGTCTCTATCCACTCTCCACAAAGCACACGGAACACAATCAGGAAGGAGTGAAAGAAGTCATTCATGTGCCAGCGTGGGAGCGTACAGTCATCATTGATCTTGCAGACACATTCTTTGTAGCTCTTACCAAAGAGCTGCATGCCAACCACAGCAAAAATGAAGACAATGATGGCCAACACCAATGTGAGGTTACCCAGAGCCCCCACTGAGTTACCAATGATCTTTATCAGCATGTTCAGTGTTGGCCAGGATTTTGCCAACTTGAAGACTCGGAGCTAAAAACAAATATAAAGCTTAATGTTAATTATTATGAAAAGTTTTTCAATGTTTCCAATCTTGATTTTTGTTTCAGATTTAAAGCAGACTTTAAGTCCTATAATATTGTCATTATTCTCTGGCTCAAATCAATTATTCCCATTTTTCATTTTCATGTATTTTCAATATTCCTGTTACTTTGTTACACTTACCACAATATAAATTACAATACTTATTATAAAGGGAATGTGTAATTTTAGTTCAGGATTGCTACAGAAGCCTCTTACCATGGTTTTAGATATTATTTCTTTTAGAATTGATAATTTATCCTAATTCTATTTTATGATACTTTTATAAATTTTTGCATGGGCTAAAAACCAGCATATTAGTAAAAACTGCTTTAAAAAGTCTTTATATTTTTGATATCAGACAACAATTGTTTTAGGGAATAATGATTTGATCTTTAATTATCAAATCTGTGAAGTTATGAACATATAATGGTTGAAATTCTGTAAGCCATAAACTTCTTACTGTGAAATAAATTATTGCTGTACTGGGTAAAGACAATATTTTTATTGTATTAGCATATACTTAAAATTAGAATTGAACATGTCTTCAAGATTGTAAAATAAAAATATGCATATAGTTTTAGCTCTTTAAGTGCATTTGTTAATGAATGAACTTTATTAGTAATCTTGCCTTCTGATTCAAAGCTCCAAAAGTTTTAAATAATAATAATAATGCAAAGCCAAAGAAACACCCCTCAATTGTAGAACATAATAGTAAGTTCGGCTTATATTTACCAGTCTGAATGATCGCAGAACAGACAATCCTTCCACATCTGATAGAAAAAGCTCCACTAAACTTAAAGTCACAATAAGACTGTCAAAAATATTCCATCCTACTTGGAAATACTCATATGGATCCATGGCAATTAGTTTTAAAACCATTTCAGCTGCAAAGATTCCAGTAAAGACCTAAGTGAGAAATAAAAGGTTTTACTGTTATTATTAGAAGGTATGGAATCAACATAATTATAATGACTATTTCCTTAGCATTTACTATATTACAAACAATGTGCTGGATACTTCAAAAATGGATATTCTTATCTCATTCAATCCTATAAATTTGGTATCACTATTCCCATAGCTTTCATGGAAGCATCAAAGGGTTAAAAAGCTCTAACTGTGCTGTTAGCTCTCATCATTTTTAGATAGCATTTTAGAAGAGCATATTAAAATTCCAGAAGAGTGAAAACCTTTGACAATTAACACAGTCACTCTTTGCAAAAATTTATGTGGGTCAACAAGTTGTTTTGGAAGAAAATAAAAAGAAAACATTGGTACCGAACTTTTGAGCCAGTTTTTTTTTTCTCATCAGACTACTCTTAGCGTAATAAAGAACACGTTGACTCACTCTTTAAAGATTTATCAGTAGAAAAGGAAAAAGGATTTAATTGACAGAATGGCAAGTAAAGTAAGACTTCCAAAGCTTTGACACAAAAGTACATTGCAAAACATCATTAATTCATGATATTGGTATCAAAGGACTCACTTAAAAAGGCAACAGTTGAAAGACTTGTTTATGAATCATTTAGGTACACTTGTTTATAAATCCTAATTTATAGGATTAAATGAGATAAGAATCTGACCAAACAAAGTTTGAAGGGAAAATGGTTAGGTCTACAACTGCGTAAGACAATTTTAAAATAATGCAACATCAAGAGGATTAGCAGGGAGCACCTAGACTTGGGGTTGTGGTAATATTAATAGATAAGAGACATGGTGAATCATTTTTGAGTTCACAGGGATGCAGTCACCTTAGCGAGAGTGCAGACTTGCATGATCTGGACCTCCAATAACAATTAGAAACTAGATAGTTCTGCCTTTATCTAATGACAAATAGAAGGGAGGAAGGATGCTAACTTAGAGAGCACATAGAGCAAACATTTTGACTGGGAGTATTTGTAGACAATTTAGGAGAGAAGACAGACCCAGAAAAAAACTCTTTGGCTTCAAAGATCAATTGTATTGGGACCACAGCAAAAGTAAAATTATCTTATACAGACATTTAAAAAGACACTGAGTTGTTCACAATTCATGAAGAGTCATAAATTGGGATTCTTTGGCCCTAATAAAGAATTTCTGCCTGCTTCACATACATTATCAGAAACTGGCACTTTTTTTTTTTGCCATGAAGCATTAAGCTAGAATGTGATCAGCACTACACATTTAAGAGATCACCCTGGCATCAATTTTCCTAATTGGATCCTATATTTTCCAGAGACTGCAGATCACCTTCTTGCCTGCTCTTGTGTCTTCTCTGTCCAATTCAACACTTGGTTTCTTAAAATTGTTGTCCTTAAGGTTTGTTTATGTTGATTCATTGAAAATGTGATGATGATGATGATGGCTTTAATTTGTTGCATACTTACTATATGCCAGCCTAATAAGTTAAGTGGAAAGTGTTTAATCCTCCCAGCAATATGATAAATGGTATATCATTATCATTATATTATAAATAATTATTATTTTATTTCATAATGAAGTATTTTATAAATGATAAAATTAAAGACTATAGAGTTTAAAATATTTGTCCAAGGTCATATAACTAGGCAGAATCAGGATTCAAATCCAGGTCTCAGACACTTCATCATTATTATGTCAAAAAAATGCATCCATAGTTTTTCTGAAAATATGTGGGGTGTGTACTTATAAGGAAGCTTCAACGTAATTCTAAAATGTATAAAGAAGTATCACATTTTCAAAGTGTTGCTCCTAAGAGAGATGCTGGCAGAAAAAAACACTATCAACTCCCCAGATGATGACCCCTTATGGAAATAGTACTGTTATTTACAGACCTCAACGCTATTGCAAAACTATTTTAAAGTATTATTCATAACCAGTATATATAACACATTGATTCACACGGTAAATTCTGGATATGCATAACTACAAGGCTGCAAATCCATCTGACTTTTTTTAAAAAAAGAAATGACAATGAAGACAACCAAAGAGAGAAACTATGGGTACATAACACACCATAAGAGACTCACCAAATTTCCCACAACAAGTACATTTTTGAATTCATCAGTCATTGGGTGGTGCTCCATAGCCATGAATAGAGTGTTTAAAACTATGCAAATGGTAATTGCAAGATCTACAAAAGGATCCATTACAATAAAATAGATAAACTTTTTGAATTTTATCCAATATGGAGAGCAGTTCCAGATCAAGAATTTATGTGCAAATCTGTACCACCAAGGTGGACATTTTTGTCTGGACTCTTCAAGTTCTGTTAGGAAAAAAAAATCAACAGAGAACATGAAGTCAAACATTTGCATGTTTTATTACTATCCAGATACAAATCAGCAGTGCACTGTAATATTGAAACAAGGTTTGTGACTTAGATTCTGGAAATTTAACAGTACTGTTTCCATGAAAGAATAGCATTTTACATAAAAGCCTGTATCACATGTTCGTTCACTAGATCAAGCATAAGTGAGGGAAAGGCAGTGAAATTAATGACAAAAAGCAGATATGTGGGCATCTCTCAGAGAAAAATACACCTACCATGTGATGGTAAATAGGAGAACTGATGTTTCCTTAATGGAGAAATGTGTATATTTTCCATTAATATACATACTTTTCCCCTGTTTCTTTAATCCCATGACAAAAATAAGACAATTATATCCAGAAAAACTCTTGCTAGGTTACAGGTAAAAACAATCCCAGAACCAAGACACTACAAATAATTTATGGAGGGACTAATGCAATGGACATTTCACACCATTAGTACATTTACTTTTCACCATAAACGTAGGAGGTGGGTAGAAACTTGGTCTGGGCCCACGATGGGAGTGTGTTGGGTGAAGTGTTAGCCCATGGATAAGGTGGGACCTGGGGCATGTTATGGGGGGAGAGTGGGAGCCAGCACATTTTTTAAAAGTTGTTACTCTTTGACTCTCTTTGCTTGTTAGAAGAGAGAAATTCAGAGAGACCAGGTAGTTTCTAAGATTATATAGTGAAAGAATCATACAGCTCTGGTTAATCTAGTTTTATGCATCAATTACCATCAAGTTATTTATCTTTGAAAGGTAATATCACCCAATGCTTGTTTTTAATCACAAATAACTTTATCCATTTTTTAAGCACATAAAAACGATTCTATCAATATCTATCTTTACTATCACTTAAAGCTATTTTATATCCTTTGAATTCTTTCTAACAACTTCATGCACTTATTTAAGGCTGACCAGAATTTATATTAATTGTATTTAAGAATCTGTATGGTAAAGAGAATTTTATTACATACCTTCTACAGTATTTGTTAATATGCTTGCTCTACTCATTGCTCTTTGTCTGAGATTGGGGTCATTTAGCATATCCTCTGAAAGGAGGTAAGAACTGGAACGTCTTTTTTTATGTTTTTGAATGGTTGTACCCTGGGGAAAAAAAGATGATTAATTTAAGTCTTAGGAATAGAATTCTAATAAATTATAGGTAAAAAATAAAACCTTGCTTATGTAGCTGTAGTAAGTAATTAAAAGTAGAGACTAGATTGCTGGATTTAAATTATGGCTCTGGTATTTACTGGCTGTATAATTCATAGGAGAGTTACTTAACTCTTTGTCTTGGTTTCTTCATTGGTAAAAAGGGATGATAATAATACTTGCTTCATATTCTTGTTATAAGAATTAAAGGAATTAATAGTTAGGAAATAAAAAGAAGCTAGCTGCTTTTTTGGCTATGTCACTATTATCATCTCTTCATATTTCTGGGTATCCAGTTTATTCATATAGTTTTACTAAGTAAGTGTACCACATGAAAACAGCTAAACAAATGCTGTAGTGCTGGGTGTGTAAAGGGGTAGAACCTCAGCATTCTCTGATAAATTTCTGTAATTACTCTTTGTTGAAGTAACATTAATGAAGGCTACTGTAATTACTGTTCCTTATTGCCAAGGAAGACCTCATGACCTGAGCTGAGTATATGAAGATAAATGACTCAGTTTTAAAAGAACAATTAAGACGTAAGGGAACTGTAGCAAAATGGGGAACACAAGCTCCATGTGAAAGAGGTGACCACTGTCTGTTCAGCCATAAAAATTGTTGCCATGCAAGAATTATGAGCTCAAGCATACTAGGTATATTCATTTTTATGTGAAAATGTCTTATTTTTAAAACTTGGCAACTAATTCAAATTTAAAACACTACGCTGGTTCAGTGCAGGCCAGCAATACACACATACACACATATTCACACAGACACACACACATATATATATATATATATACATAAACAACTATACAACTCTACATCTATCATCTATTTGCTTGTGTGGAGTATGTGGTATATATTTTACAAACATATATACTTCTAGAGTTGTAAAGTTATATAGCTATAGTCATACACGTATGTGTATCAAAACATAGACATATATGCATAATATGTACATGTATGTATGTATATATGCATATGCGAACACACACACATAGCTGCAGGTGACTTTTTATAGAGGTCTCTCTATAACCATGTTTTCTCTGCTATAGTCTCTAATTTACTGACATTCCAGAAGCAGAGATTTTCTCTCCCCAATTCAAACAAGAATTTGCCTGATTAAACAAATTCTTTTCTCTTTAGACATGTTTCAGGTGTAGAGATTATATTATTTAATATTTGTTGTGCAATGTTTTCATCTAAACTACCACACTTTTGTATTTATTGCATTTCTATTGGAATCTTAAAAATACCCACTGATTCTTCTAGTTTTATAGTTTTAGCTTTAGGATTTATTGTATTATTAATATTTCTGTGGTAAAAATAAACTTTTAAACAAAAGCACTTCATTTAAAAATATGAAATACTCTCCAACTGATATGAATTACATAATTTTTCACAGATTACACACATCATTGAAAAACAAAACACAATAAAAGTCTGATTCCATAGAAATTCAACATGCTCATTTGATAAGGAAAAATAGTTTGATAGATGGGCTTAAGCTGTATCATGCAAGCATAGAGGTCACACGTTACCTAAAAGCACATGCATTTATTCAAACTGAAACATATGTGGCCATGGCTTTGATGGAACTTTATTCTCACTTGAAATATTACAGTGTCTGAAAATATGAATATGAATATGTAGCATATGTTCAAAGCTTGTTATGTTAGCCAAAGCCCTTGCTGATATTTAGGAATGCAGCATACCATAGTGAATAGGCTAAAGAGGTATCCTGGAAACTCCAGTAAGTAGAAAGATCTCTCTTTCAAGCTGAATGAGGCACCTTTACCTAACCACTCCTAAACTCCTGGAATTGTTATTTTGAAGTGGTTGTTCTGGTTTTGTTTTTGTTTGTTTGTTTGTATCAATGCATGTGTTTTGGATATTTCATTTTGATTCATAGACTCCAGACAAAAGATTTTTTTTTAATGAAAATAGTTATGTTTCATTTGTGGAGGAACTAAAGCATAGCCATTTTAAATTATTTCCAAGATAAAAAGCCTACTGCACATTGGAGAGACAGCAGAGCATGGTGGCTAAGAACACAAGCTCCAAAACAGAGAGCCTCTGTTTAAACTTCAGAGCTATCATTTATTAGCTGAGTGAACATGGGCAAATTGCTTTATTTTCCTGTGCCTCAATTTCCCCATTTTTAAAACAGGGATAATGATATATCACCTCATAGGGTTGTTGTAAATACTAAACACATTTGCTGTTATTATTATTAACATCTCAAATAAGATCCCTTGTGATAAGGTAATATTACGTTGTGACCTGAAAAAGATAGTAGTATGGGCAAATAACCGAAATTTCATTACAGAAATGGGACCTATTATTAACTAATAAGATCAGCATTATTAATGCATTTTCTGTGCTGATATATATATATATCTTTTACAAATTGTTCTCTAAAGAGATGATTTATAATCTTCAATAATAAAATCAATAAAGCACTTTTTTTCAAAAATGGGATTTTAAATATCTTTGAATTAGTTGCCTACAACGCATAGTATGAGGATTAAGTTAATGAGTTAAAGGTGTGTTTCTACAGAAAAAATATTGCAAAATGCAGAGCCATTCACAGGACCAGAGAGAAGGCCCCTCCAGCAGAGAGATTGACTGATGCAGGAATAAGGACCCAGCCATGCCTGAGCTATGTAAAATGTCCTTACGCTGTCATCAGAAGTTGCCTTATCTATTATCACCTCTGGCAGAAGCTGTCCATTGGGGAGCATGAGGGCTGAGGGTCCATCAACCAGGGAGACCACACCATTGCAGTCCACGGCACTGTGCATCTTCCCGTTCACTGGCAGCATTGGGGGGGACCTACTGGCTTGGCTGATGTTACTGCTGCGCCGCTCCTGGGGTCTGTGGGGCACGAACAGTGAGCCCCTTCTGCTCTCATTGTCTCCAAAAATGCTGTGCTCGTCGTCAGCAAATTCAGTCT
The DNA here is from genome assembly GCA_023783475.1 of Daubentonia madagascariensis. NCBI lineage: Eukaryota > Metazoa > Chordata > Mammalia > Primates > Daubentoniidae > Daubentonia > Daubentonia madagascariensis. Next base: position 40,665,834 of record JAKFHU010002088.1, on the reverse strand, counting down.
CAGATCCTATATCTTTTCCTCGACCCTTGAAACTAAAAAGACTTGTTCTGCTGCTCCGTCTTGTAGAAAACAAGGAGCCACGAATGCTGAGTGGTGACTATAGAAAAAATAAAAGATGACATGTATCTGCTGCAGCACCTGCTAATAGAAGTGTGCTTCACATAACTACCTCTGAACCTGCTGGCCTCAGAGCAGGTGGCTTTGCACCGATTTAAAAGAAACGTATTTAAAAACAAAGCAATTCAGCAAGAAGACAAATTCTTCCAAATAAAGGATGAAATGATTTGAAGGATTCATCCTTTCAGGAACAGGTAAATTATTTGTTGCTGTACAGCTCTCTCCTATTCTGGCCTAGAATGACCACTTTATTCTTTTTATACCATTCATTTTTCTGTGCAGAACATATCACTTTAAAAAAGAACTTAGTATTGCTACCTGTTATTTAGCTTTTCCTATATCAATCCCTAAGTTCCACAAGAAATTGAAACTTTCTTAAGGCCAAAGACCTTGCTGCATGCTTCTTTGCATTACCTTGACTGCAACTTCACCTTGCATATTGGGAGCTCATTTAAGGTATACTTAAAAAGACCTTTTAATACTAGTGAGTTTACAAAGTCACAAAATATTAGAAATTGGAAAATCAGTTGTACAATACCAAAGAGGAAGAAAAAGTCACATTTATGTGACTCATGTCCAGGATAAACTGTTTCTATAAACCCAATTGAATGCAAATTCTTTGGAAGTATCTAGTTCAATAAACATTAGCGCTTACTATGTAAAGGACAAAGTGGCAGGCATTGTGAACAATGGAAAACAAGTATGACTAGTTCTTTGCCTTAAAAGTAGCTTGGACTGCTGTTGTCATATTTCTTTTTATTGATATCATATGAATTCAAGTTCTGTCTCACCATCCAGATAGTGAAATCTTCTAAGGCAGGGACTCTATCTTTTATTTCGGTGTATATCAGAGTCTTGTAGACTTAAGTAGTAGAAGCTGGAAATTTTAAATGAAGGCAAAGTCAAGAAGGCTAGTAATTCTGAGTGGGGCACTGAAGAGCAGATGGGGAGAAATGCAGATGACAGAGGAAAATTTGTGGGATGGTGACACCTGAGCTGGTGGGGGAAGAATGGGTGGTCCTATGACAGGAGAGAAAAAGGAAGGAAATGATTTCAGTTAGGGAAAACCACGTGTACTAAGCAATGAAGGCAGGAAAGTACAAGGCATGTAGGTAAGAATGAGGATACATGAAGGTAGAGGAAGGTGGGAAGACGAAGCTGAATCCAGTTTGCAACAGGATAAGATGTGGGTCTTCTGTGGTCAGTGGTTATTCAACAGAGATTTTTGTTTTTTTGTTTTGTTTTTTTAAGCTGGGGAGAGGGATGACTAGATTTTTGTTTTAGAAAAGTTATTTGTGGGGTTGTATGATGAGAAACAGGGAAGTGCTAAGAGGAATGGAAGCAATGGTCATCTCAGGAGTGTGTACGGAACTGTCGCAGGAAGGCCTGAGATATGGAGGTTTTGATGGAAAAAGAAAAAAAGGGAAAGAGAAATTTCACACAAGCAGAATTACTAGATGATGGGACTATGTGTCAGTAGCTGATATAGTTGGGGGAGGAGGATGTCAAAGGCTTCTACAAAGTTCCAAATTGAGTGACTGATATTCTGGTGATACCATTACCTACAGTGGTGAAGAAGGAAGAGAAACTAGTCTAAGATTAGTGTCTAATCACTGAGGCATTAAAAACTATAGACTAAATACAAATATAAAAGTGAATCTATAGAGTGAACAGTCTATTTCAACAATGGTTCTCAGGAATATTTTGTTTTGAAAAACGTGTTTATTAGAGAAGATATGACAATTCTGAAACTATAAGCTCCTTCAAAAATGATCAAACTCAAATGGAAACCTACATACATCTTTCCATAAATGCCCAGCTGTAGATAGGTTTTTACCTAAAAGCATACCAGTGAAGTCACTCCCTATCTTCTCCTGAGATCCCTTACCCCAGACAATACACATCCTGCCTCTGATAATGCACATTTGGCAGTTTTGGTGGTACCTGATTAGGGGTAGACAATCTCTTTTCACGTGCTCGCCTATGCCCTTCAACACCAAGGTGGAAACTTTTTCTCCTGATGTTCTCCTCTGATTCCGATTTGGACAATTTCTCCTCATCTCCCTTTTCTTCCCCACTGGAGAGCTTCTTTTGATTCTTTTTCTTTCTTCTGTTTCTTCTTTCTTTAGCACTTTTAGAGCTCAGTTTAGATGTTTCAGAAGAACTCTCTGAGATGCCCATAATTCTGCTTCTCCCAATACTTGTATATTCAGCTGCTGCCACTGCTATTGCCTGTTGGGACAAGATGTTACACATAAATGAATCATTTTCAAATTCTGGGAAACCCTATTACAGGGCACCTTTGTCCCATCAATGTAATTTACCCTGTGCATAGACTTTGTACATGAAATGAAAGTTATGTTTATACTATGACCCAAAAGCTTACAAAGCATATATTTGCTTCTTCTCCTGCACTGTAATAAAGCTTCACTATACTTTGGAATTAAACTATCACATGTTATTAATTTGTTTTCAGTAAAGAAAATTTAAATATGCTATGTTAAAGTTTTACTAGGTAATTTTGGAACATAAAACTCACACGAACTGTACAAAGAGATAATTTGTTTATCAGGTAATTAACTCAATATTATCAATAGAATTTGGCACTGTATAGTTTATAAAGATTGAATTATCTGAAAAATAAAAGAATTATTAAAAATAATAATATCTGAAGAAAACAGTAAGGTCAATAATTATTAGCCTGAAAGAGATTTCTAGGGATTTCTTAGGTAGTACCTGGGGTAACCTAGTACTACTCATTTACTAAGAAAAAAGTTTTTATTATAAAAATTTTAAAATACTTGTTAAAAAGTGGGAAATAAAGATATGAAATGAAAAATAGAAAAACACTCATAATCTTACATTCCAGAAATAATAGGTATTAATATTTCTTCCAGTCTTTTTGTTTATATGTATAATTTTTAAATTGTGATTGTATTTAATCCATCATTATTTTAGCAGCTTTTTCCTCATGACAGAATTTTTTTAAATATATAATTTTATGGCTGAATAATACTGTAAGATACAAAAATATCATAATTTCCTTAACTATTTTCTAATTTTTCAAAATTTAAATGTTTTCTGGGTTTTACTATTATTAAAATGCTGTGCTGAACATTTGTGCATCAAAGTTTTTTTGCATTACATATTATTACCCTCCCCTAATATTTTAGATTCCTTGAAGAGATTTAACCAAGTCAAACCTTCAAACAAATTTGAAGACTCTTGCAGTACATTTGAAATTATGTTTCTCCTAGTAGAAGCCTTCACAAGCTTTACCACTGAAGTACCCCCCTTTGGAGAGAGGATTAAGGAGAAATTTTCAAGGATCTGTGACTTAGCCTAAAGTGGCCACAACCATAAGTATGGTTTTCTCAATATCTCATGGTTTATCTTAAAAATCCTTGCAACATTAACAAAAAATGATGCATGTTTTGCTTTCTATCCCAGAGAGTATCTGTTAACTTTGACATTAAAATAATTTTCCTGAAACCATTGTATATAATTGGTACTCCAGGGAAATGCAATATATATTTTGGGACTTTGTATAACACCATACAAACTGAAGCATTGTGGGTAACGGGATTAGGAGGAACAGTCTTAGAATATCTTTCATGGAGGAGTGAGCTGATTATGGGGAAGGTGTCAATAGCTCAGTCCAGAACTGGATCCTTCACTCACACTAGAAATGAGGATGAAGTTTATATACAAAAATCCATTAAGGAAAGTGGATCAGGGAAAGCTGAGCATAGACCACAGGGCCTCTGTTTTTGCCCTTTGCGTTTCTACTTTGAGGAAAAATTTTAAACCAAATAACAATACCTCAGCTTCTTCTTGCTCTTTTTTAAGTCGGTCTAACATCTGTTGAAATTCTAACTCCTTCTGTTTAGCTTCTTCGATGTTTGCCTGGTTCTGTTCTTCATAGGCCATGGCAACCACAGCCAGGATCAAGTTTATTAGATAAAAGGAACCCAGAAAAATCACCACAACAAAGAAGATCATGTAGGTTTTGCCAGCAGCACGCAGTGTCTAGGGAAAAGTGGAAATTATTATTTTAGTAATGCAAAGTATTTTTAGTAAATTATTTCAAGCCAACTGGGTTATTAGGCATGGGCCAATTTGACAATTTTGTATAATCTCATGTTATCCAAAAATATAAAAGAATAAAATTATATCTTCATGGAAAACAATCAATGTTAAATACATTTTCAATACAAAATATATAGCAATCTAATAAACCTGTACTAAAGTTAGGCATGATCCTTGATTATTAAGTATAATAATATAAAAATTCTATATTTTTTCCTGCAGTATGAAAATTACTGATAAAACTAGCTCTTTGCTCGCTTTGAAATTTTAGAAACAGGTAGTATCTATGGTCCCTTTTACTGTTAAAATTCTATCTTTTTTTTTCTTTAAAATGAAGTATTAATGATAGCATTGAATGTCAACACTAGGCAGAGAGCATTACTGAATACTTTATCTATTCATCTCATAGGTATTTATTTTTTAACTAACATTTTTATTAATTTTAAAATGTAATATGCTTTTTATCATATATTGCATTTTACTTTTTATCATACATAGCATTGTTAAATTAATTCAAAATAGTGCAGATATTAAATGAAAAACAAATCTTTCTCTCCTACCTCTGATGTTTACCTACTCAATTCCCTTTTCTATCAGTTATTGTTGTTACTGATTTCTTCTCTTGGATAAACTCCTAATAGTGGAATTGTTAGGTCAACAGGTATATTCATATTGATTTTTATAGAAATTCCTATGTTACCCTTCCCAGTGGTTATCAGCAATATGTGAGGAAACCTGCTGCCCATACCTCAGTTGACAATGTCTCTCTTTTGATCTCTCTTTTAAAAATTTTTTTGATCTTTGTCATTGTGGTAGGTGAAAAATTGTATGTCACTATTGTTTTAATTTGCATTTCTTTAATGTTGAGTAAAGGTAACCTCCTCTTGCATATTTAAAAAAATCATTTGCATTCTTTTTTTTCCTGTGAAGTTCATTTTTATACAATTTGTTTTCATTTATAATATTCTCAGAAATTAAGTAAGTGTATAACAGGACAAAGGAAGAATCTGTGGCATTTCTGAGAAAAGTGATTCATTGTTATATATAATACAGACATTTTGGCCTCCTTCCTTGGGTTCTGAGAATGTACGAATAAATGCCTAAATAGAGCTCACAGCCCCAAAAGGTTCACTTTCAAGTTAGAGGAGATGGCCACGTGAAGGAACAATGACAGTACAAGAGATCAATGCTATAAACTGAAGAATCTACAAAGGGCCATGGAAGTCTAGAGGAGGGAGAATTGACTTAGGAAAGGAAAATTTAGAGAACTGAATTGAGTCTTCAACTGTAAATAGGAGTTCAACAATAAAACATGGTGAGCACGTGAGCACAGGAGAGCCTCGTGTGTTCAGTCCACCCCAAGCACGCACGGAAAGCAGAGCGTGTGCAGGAGTGGCTTGACAGAACATTACAGCATGTTTTCTGCTATTTATGTAGGGCCCTGTGGGATGACATAGTGAGAAATGGGAAAGATCCAGAGATCAAATATACCCAGAACTGATAAAATTATTTACGATTCAAGAATGACCCACATTAAGAATGCTGGGAGTAAACATATGTAATTTTCAGGATAAGACAATAGAGTTTCCTCCATTCTCAACTGGATAAAAATCCTCCTTTTATGAGGCTGATAAACAACATACATCAGATTTTTATGCCATTCAAAAATGCAATGCATGTTTCTCTTGGCACTCACCTGTTGGTAAAGGTTTTCCCAGTAATCCTGGGTCATTAGCCGAAACAAGGCTAAGAAAGCCCAACTGAAAGTGTCAAAGCTTGTGTAGCCATAATCGGGGTTTCTCCCAGCTTTCACACAGGTGTACCCCTCTGGACATTGACTACATGTGAAAAAGAACATTACAAATTAGAGTGGGTTCAAAACACAAGCTAAAGAGACCTACTGAAAAGTTTAAACACAAGGTTTCTTCTATACGGCAACAACAACATTGAATAATGATTAAGAACACATGATTTAGAGTCGGGAAGAACTGGATTTGGATCCTACCCTGGATTCGGATCCAAACTATTGACTAGTTAGTGACTTTGTCAAATTACTTGAATTTTGCAAGGCACAGTTCTTTCCGTGAAAACAGGAGAATAACACCTACCTCAAAAGGATAAGATCGGTATTAAGTTTAAATAAGCTAATGTGCGCAAATTACTTAGCTTACTACCTGCACATAAAAAGCATTTAATAAATAGCAGCTGCTGTTGGCATCATCTTCATCATGATCATCATTATCATCAAAACTTGGAAATTTTCACTAGATGTTTTATAATAGTTCTTGGATCAATAAGAATTAATATGTAGGCATCTACCAAAACTGTTTCTCCCATATTATTCTTGGAATGAATTAGAATAAAGAATATTCAAAATATAGCAATTGTGTAAGTTCATAAAGATTTGTAGCTTTAAGACTTTTTTCTTTCTAAAACTGGTAGATTGGTTTCCATGATGCCATTATATAAATAGAGTGTTCTGAGGTTCTTTTGGAAGCTGAAACCTTATCTTGTTTATTTCTATGTTCCCAGTGTACACAGAGCCCAGTGAAGAGACATTGTGGATAAAGGGACAAGCAAGAGCAAATGCCCTGCTGCAAAATGAAGTTGGTGTCTGAGAGAAACAGCAATACGGATATTTGCATAAACATGAGGCTCTTAAAATATCTTTCCCCAAGTCCATAGGATCCTTTTGTTTAGAGTGGCCAAAACAATATACTCAGTTACCTGTGAGTCATATTCAATTGGAGAATGAGTAGAACTTGGGGGTGGAAAGAAAAATTGATTTTGTTACTCTTTTTTCCCAGAAAGAAGAAAGGCCAGAAACTATCCAATCAACTTTTGGTGGGATTTTCTGGACGTAATTTTTTCTACTTTCTTGAGATTTACATGACTTATGTCTTATGTTAATGTAAGCACTACCTCAAAGTCTTGTTTTCAAGAGTATGCATTAACTATGAACATTTTAAAGTCTGGATTTGCTGTGGGAGAGAATGAGTCAAATAACAGCATGACTATATGGTTTTATATAAAAACAATACAGAACCAAAAATTCTGATTAGCAAACTTATTGAGCATGTTTTCCTTCTTTTTCAGCTTTTAGACTAAAAACAAAACAAATATTACGTACCCTGAATCTGTGCTGAAACCACAAAGGAGAGCATCTTTGGATCCCTCTAAGTAATAAAAATACTCTGTTTGAGAAGAATTTGAACAAGATTAACATTACAGAGTATAAATTTTAAGAGCAATAAAGCAGGTAAATTAATTGACATAGACATACATACACACATTCAGGCCTGGCCCAGGCAATGTGAACCCATTCATTTATTATATTTTCATATATTCTCCCTAAATATTCATTGATAACTTCTTATGGGCCAGGCAGTGAACATGAGGATGAACATAATAAACAAGATCACTTGTTTGTGGAGCTTGCTTTATGCTTAGGTGAGGGTAGAGGTTGGGGGTGGAGAATGACTTAAGTGAATAAATTTACAAGGCATTTTCAGATAGTGATAATTGCTCTAAAGAAAATAAATTAAGACAAGGTGGTAAGATACAGTACTGGGCCGGGAAGTCCTTTCAAAGGACATGACATTTGAACTCGGACCTATAAGTCATTGTATGGAAGAACCAGCAAGATGGCCAGCATGGCTACAGTATGACGAGTAGGGAGGACTGTGGTGGCAGAGGTAGGCAGGGGTCAGATCATATAGGGCTTTGTACATCATTGCAAGGAGTTTGGATTTTAAGTATGACTAGAAGTACAATCATGCATTGCTTAATGATAGGGATACATTCTGAGAAATGCATCATTAGGCAATTTCATCACCATGGGACCATCAGTGAGTGTACTTACACAAACCTAGATGGTATAGCCTACTACATACCTATGCTGTGTGATATAGCCTATTGCTCCTAGGCTACAAACCTGTACAGCATGTTCCTGTATTGATTGATGTAGGCAACTACAACACAATGGTAAGCATTTGCATATCTAGCCATATCTAAACATAGAAAAGTTACAGTAAAAATACTGTATTATAATCTTATGGTACCACCATTGTACGTGCAAGCTATTATTAGCCAAAATGTTGTTATGCAGTGCATGACTGTACTAGAAGTGGGAAATCGAGATATAAGACATCATTAACATTTTAAAGTGTCACTGTGGTTGCTTTGTGGGCAATAGACTGTAGAAGAGCAAGTGTGGAAGCAGGAAGACAAGTTAAATGACTACAGTGAGAGATGATATGGCTACAACTTGGAGAATAACTGTGGATGTGGAGAAAAGAGGATGGAAGCAGAATGGACAGGAATTGCTGACGGAGGGCATGTAAGGTGCGTGCAAGAGAGCGAGGACCCTGGGGAGAGGGTGGTGCCTGTTACTGAGAGAAGGAAGACTGGGGCCAGAAGAGGTCTGGAGAAGAACCAGGAGCTCTGATTAAGCCATGCTTAATTTGAGATCATTATTAGGTATTAAACTATATTTTCCAAGTAAGCAGTTGGATTGATAAGAGAGTCTGGGGTCAATAGAGCTATCAAGGATGGAGATATGAAGATGGGGGTCATCATCAAATAGATGGTTTTCAAAGCCATAGGACTTGATAAAATCACCCAGAGAGAAAGTGTAGCTAGAAAAGAGAAATGAAGGGAAGAGAGAAGAGGACAGGGGAGTGGAGGGGAGGAAAAGAGGAAAGACTCCAGGAGAGGCAAAGAGTCAGTAAGGCAGTACTATAAATGAATAAAATTTGTTTTTCTGAAATTCTCTTCTTGTTCATTCACCAATCAATATTTATTTAGGACCTACTAAATTCTGGGTGTTGAGAATATGACAGTGTAGCAGAGGCATATTTTCCACTAAGCATGGTACCCTTTGTTCTCATTTTCAGTACAAAACGGTCTCATAATCTCTTCTGTCGTTCACGATTAAGGCTTACTCCTAAGACTGGGGGCAGATCTAACCTTGCATAGTAAATGTCTATAGGACTAAAAAAGTTTTGCCACCTTTCCCAAATATCGATTTTATTTAATAAGGGTCTAATTCTATTTGGCTCAGGTCAAAGGAAAAAAATGTGATAATTAGGAGACTTTTGGAGTAATAGTGTAAGACAGATTTTGAAGTTAGATATTCTTGGATTTGAATGTTGCTTCTATCCCTTCCTATGTAAGTGAATTACCTTTATGCCTTTAAGCCTTAGCTGCTGCATGTGTAAAATATGGATAAGAATACCTAATTTATAGAGTGGTGGAATAGCATAAAGCCATTTTGCATGTAAAGCACTTAATACAGTGATCCACACATTCTATCCCAGTTGCTCAAAGACAGGAGATATTATTATTAAACTATTATACAATTTCAGATTTAAAATTAATTGACTGACTTACACATCATCATTTTGTCTTACTTAGAAAATACAAATAACACAATAAAACCTTTTAGTTTGAGGTGGAAATTTAGGTTAGAATATGCATGAACAGCTTTTTGAAAAAAAATTCTTTTTCTCAAGGAGAATGCGCATGGCAGAGTGAGGTGGGGGAGGCTAAGATGCAATTTTTCGTACATAAACCTCCAAGATATTTTACTAAGAAAGAATTACTTTAGAATTATCCTTTAATTCTTTATTATCCTTTAATAACACTGGTTCATGTTTCCCAATCCTTGAGGAGCTGCATTATAAAAATGGGCTCTAAAGCTACCTGTCCTAGCACACCGCCAGGCTACGGTGTCTAATTCAGTATGAGAACGATGAAAGGTGAAGCAGTGTGAGTAGCTCACTCTGGTTTTGTAGAATATTTTACAATAATTTTTAAACAACTAGACATTAAATTATTAGGATAGTTGGCCTCAAGAAAATTTAAGGACTAACATCTGAAAAAAAAGAAAAATGGAACGCAAAAGAAATGAAACCCTGCTTGTGCACATTCAAAAGTGGGATGATTCTGAAGGGTAAAGAGTGAATCATGACTCAGTACTTCCACCAAAAACTTGTACATGGATATTCACAGCAACATTACTCACTATAACTTAAAAGTGGAAACAATCCAAATGTAGTGCAACTGATGAATACATTTTTAAAAATATGGCATATACATACAATGGACTATTATTTACAATAAAAAATGAAGTAATGATACATACTACAACATGGATGAACTTTGAAAACATTATGCTAGGCGAAAAAAGCCAGATACAAAAAGCCGCATATTGTATAATTCCATATATATCAAATGTACAGAGTAGGTAAATAGAGACAGAAGGTAGATTTGTGGTTGGCAGGAGCTGCGGTAAACGGGAACGGGTAGTGACTACTAATAGGCGGGGCTTTCTTTGAGGGGAGATGAAAATATTTTAGATTACATAGTGGTGATGGTTGCACAACTCTGAGTATAGTAAAAAAAACCCCAATAAATTGTACATTTTAAAAGGGGAAATTTTATGGTACGTGAATTATTTCTCAATAAATCTATTTTTAAAAGATGGTACAGCATATTGGAAAGGGTTGTGGGTAAGGGTAGGGTAAATCTCAACTTCCCACAAAATTACATATGGGGGAAAAACAGAAAATTACAAAAATTGATGTAACAAAAATCTAAAACCGATTTCAACCTAGTGCAGATTTTGGGGAAATTTTCTATTAATTTCAAGACTAATGGAGCAAAATGGTAAAACATAATTGGTGACCTAACCATTCTATGGTTAGGTCTATCTCCCCCGGCTCAGAAAGATAGCTTGTAGAAACTTTGTATGGCTCAGGCTTATGAAAGTAGAGGGTATATTGTCAATCAAGGGGAAATAATACAACTCCGAGAAAGCCAGTACAGGGGATCAGGTTGGAGCAGAGTGCCTACAAATGATACATTTCATTCTGGGAGATGTAGTCCTAACAAGTAAAAAGCTATAGATGAAGGAGACAGGAAAAGCCCTGGTAGCAGTGAAGACCAGTATTGTGGTTTTCCCAAAAAACTTTCTCCATTAAATTAAATGTCAAACATCCATAAAATAAGAGGAAGAGAAAATCCTACTTTAACCTCAATAGCACCACACTATATTACTGCATAATACCAGAAATTTAGCTACAAACTCTGCACATGAATCTTACTTTCATTTGTAGCAGCAAAAAGGGTATTTGATGAGCATCAAAGTAGACAGGAAATCAAGGGAAATCTCTTTTCCCTTGAAATTGTATGTTTTTAAACAGGAAGCTAGATAGCAAGTTCATTTATTTGATAATGAATTTTGAAAAACACCTCTGAGGAGGTTTTGCTATAGGCACCAGAAAACACTTAGATTAGGTTCAGGTTTTCTATGTAGATTGCCTTTACCATTATAATTCTTTGACCTTTTCAAAAGCCAATTTATTTACCTCATCACTTTCACATGATCTATCAACCAACTCTTGGGTTCACTTCTCTCTTTGTCCAACTTAAATCCATGGGAACTCGTTATCATCATCCCCTAACCTAGCAGAATCTCAGTCTACACATAATCTAGCATCTATCTTTTCCATGCTTGTTTCCAAATGGCTGACTGTTGCTGGGGAAACTCTCACAACCAAGTGAATGGTTACATTTTAAATAAATGATCTCCAACATCAAATTGGCACTCAAAATAGACTCAATTTACCATCCCCTAAAATGATCATACAGTGCATTCTCCTCAAACCTTCTGTAGAATTTCCTCTTCCTCATTTGCACTTTCAGCCAATGATCCCATCTTATACTGCTTTGAGGAAATAACAAGTTTGTTAGTTCACATTGTTAAACAGTTTTCTTGTCAGATGCTTCAATTCGCTAAAAGAAAACAGATAATGATGCGTCTTTTGAAAAGTATGCTTGCATTTGTGTTTGAACTCGATAATTTTGATAACTCTGCAGCCTACCCCTCCATCTTTCCTCCTGCTTCAAAGCAGATGTCTTTCCTCTTCGTTCTTTCTCCTTCTCAAGGACTTGACTTCTCCCTTTCTTTCCTGAATTAATTCATATATCACTACTTATGCATTCCTATCACTAGAAAAACATCCCTATCCGAACCCATCTTTTAAAAAATTGCCAACGATGGCCCCAATATTCAGCTTCCCTTTATAGCCAAATTTCTTGGAAGAATTGTCTACATATGTTGTTTTCTTTTCTTTCTGACCTCTTATTCACCCCCATAAACACCTTAGTCTGGCCTGTGCCCTTATTACTCCCCAATATTTTCTCATGAAAGTCTCTGATGACTTCCATGTTGTTTAAGCTAATGCGTATTTCTCTATCTTCATTATCCTTAATCCTTGACCTTGCAGCATCATTCTATTCAAACATTTTCTTTTTCACAACATACTCTCTTCTTTTGGCTTCACTATTTATATTGTATTTTGTTTGCTGGCTGCTCTTCCTCTATGTCTTTTTATGGATCCTCTTTTATATCTGAATTCTAAACATTAAGGTTGTGGAGTTGAGCATCTTCTAAGCACCAGATTTGCTTTAAACACCCAGTTGCCCATCCTCTACTTGCTTAAAAACATCAGGGATATTCAGAAGGGTGGAAATAATATTCATCAGGGATCGGGCAGGTGGGAGGTGGGTGGAGGGGATGGGAAAACTCACACCTAATGGGTGTGTGGCGCACTGTCTGGGGGATGTTCACAATTGTAGCTCTGACTTGGGCAGTGCATAGGCAATATGTGTAACCAAAGTATTTGTACCCCCATAATATTCTGAAATTTTAAAAAATGAAATAAAAATTTAAAATAAATAAATAAAATAAACACCCAGTTGCCCATCCTCTACCTGCTTAAAAACATCAGGGATATTCAGAAGGTTGTGTGTGTGTGTGTGTCCTTTCTCTTTGCTGACTGCTTTGGAATTTATATCTCCAAATCAGGTAGTTCCTTAGATCTCTATGCTTAAACCTTCAATTATATCTACACTTGGACATCTCAAAGACATCTCAATTTTAACTGGCTAATAGTGACCCTACAAACCTGCCCATCCCGCTAGTTACTGCAGCCAGCAAGCGAGAAGTCTTCTCTGGTCTTCCTCTCTTCTCTAATTCAGCAAGTTCTACAGACTTTCTCTCGTGGTCCCCCTTCTCTCGTCGCTTCCCTGACATCACTATAGACTGAGAATCTAGATGAAACCCCTATCTTCTCTTGCCTAGATGATAGAAACAACTTCCTAACTGGTCTCCCTTATTCCAGTCTACTATCTACCTTTGCCTAATCGGTTGTCCATAAGGCAGACACAGCAATAAAAACTGCTGCGTTTAAAATAAAATCCAAATTCCTTCCTGTGGGCTAAAATGTCATACATGATATGACCCCTGCTTTTTTCTCCTACTTCTTCTGCTTTTCTCTTGCTAAATCACACAGCTATTTTTCCATTCTTTAAATATATACTCTTTCTTGTTTCAGAGCCTTTGCACATGCTATTCCTTCTAACTGAAGGAGCACCCTCCATGCACACACTCACATCCACACTGACACTATTTTATGGCTTCTTCTTATCCTTTGTATCCCACTTTAAATACCGCCACTTCAGAGAAATCATCTCATTTAGTTGATATCTCAGCCCCTGAGACTCATTTTATTTGCTTAGCATTTATTATAACTTGAAATATTTTAAACTTATGTGTCTGTTCCCCCTTTTAAAATTTTTCATTCCTACTAGAAGATAAGATCTGTGAAAGCAGATCTGAGGCTGAGGCTATTATATTCATTGCTACAGCTCCAAAAACTTGAACATTTAGCTCAGGGAAGGCATTTAATAAACACATGCCGGTAAATGAAAGTCTAAATAAATAATGCAGTCAGAAATGGCTTCTATGACACAGAAAACAAAATTCAGACTTGATTAAAACATCCCTTTCCTAAAACTATATTTCAGAAGAGAATGAAGAATAACATACAGAATTGGAATAGGGGATTGTGGTATAATATTTCATTGTTACCTGTCATTCACTATGTTTAAACACAATATAAAAATAATTTGCCTAGCTCAAGGGCTCTTTCCACTCTCTTTGAGAAAAATATTACGTGAGGCAATTCCAGAAGGTGTTAAATTATATTAAGTTTGGCCTAAAGCTGCCTCCATGTGTAGCAAATTGCAACTTAACTTAGTATGTAAACAAACTGTGATCTAATTTTTGAGTATATTTTCATAACAAGTAACTGAATTTCAGCCAATCACAGCAGCTGAGCTTCAGCCAACCACAAGCTCCAACTGATTAGACTACGTTCAAATAAGGCAAATGCTGAGCTGTAACGAATCAAGCTGTTTCTCTATGTCACTTCCTTTTTCTGTCTATAAATACTGCCTGCCCACCTTGCTGTGAGGAGCTCTCTGAACTTCTGGTTCTGAGTGCTGCCCGATTCATGAATCATTCTTTGCTCAAATAAACTCTGCTAAATTTAATTTGTCTAAAGTTTTTCTTTCAACAAAGGTTAAGAAAATCATTTAAATTATAAACTTGGGAATGGGACCAAGACTTAGAATAAAAGGACTGATTCTAGTGAAAAAAGTTAAATTTAGGTAAGTGTTGTAAATTGATTAACAAAATGAATGTAAATGTCAACAATTACCCATTTTTTAAATATATATATATATATGCTGATACAATATTTTCATATAATATAAATTAAGAAATAAAATTCTCCAGAAATTGGAAATAAAATTCAAGATCATATTTATAAAAATCAGAAGCTGGGAAAGTAGGTAAAGATAAAGAGGAAGGGGAAATATGCTAAATTCTTCATGGTGGTAGTAAAGAAATACACATTAAATGTTTTACTTGAAAACCTTCAGTTTTCTTTTTAGGCTTCTTTTTGTCTTGTTTAAGTATAGTCTTTTACTATGTTGGCTAGGTTTTGTTTGATTTTATTTTACCTAGTGAGTGGGAAAGGACACATTAAGTAAATTTTTTAAAATGATGTATATTACTCTTTATTATCTAAGGAGAATCTTGACCTTTCCTCCCTGATTTCCTTCTGGCAAAGGCACACATATTTGAAATGTTTCTTGATTTCCATCTCACATCTGGATAAATTATCTATTAAGGCTTATGTGTTCATGTAGGCAACATCATACAGACACATTCCAGGCGTCAGACAGAAAGTACAATCTTGATCTCATTTTCATCCAATATTCACCACCAGTTTTAGTGAGAGACACTGTGCTAGGTGATAATTGTATTGAAAACATGCAGTTCTTGCTTTATGTAACACACTCTAATATACACTTCTGAATTAAGCAGACTTCTGAGACCATGTGTATAGATCACCTCATGAGAGACCTACACAACTAATTCTACTGAATTAAACTTTGATGTGATACCATCAGCCCATATTTAGGAAAGCCATTAGAAATGGCTTTGAAACTCATAATTGGTTATTATAAGGAGAGTGCTGATAAAGCTGAGTAAACTTTTGCTTTGTAAAAATGTTTAGAAATACTATCAACAGACAGATACCGTTTTGACATTTGATAATTAGTATTATCATTATATTATTATTAATATAACTATAAGATATTATATTAAATATAGTTATATGTATAATCTAATAAATGTAAAAATAAAATTACATTATTATAAATATATTCAATATAAGTATGTATTATATAATAAAACTATAATATATAAAATATATAATTTATCATATAGTTAAAGTAATGGTTAATATTATTAATTCATAGCTAAATTTATTTCTCTAGAGTAAGCTGATTCTTTTTTATCTTATAGAAATTGTGAATTATGGAACTATCCCATGTTCCTATTTCCAGTACTGCTAGAATACTTAGAACCAGGAAGATTTATGAAAATCATACATAACATAATTCAAATTCACACTGCAGCAACTTCCTATATATTTGAATAGCTTTGAAATAATTAAAATGAAAACAACATTTCATTGTTAAAAGAGAACAATGTATTTAGCATTATTTCAACCTATTAACAACTGCGGGGACATTCTTACTTCTTAAGTCTTCTTCACTCTCAATGGTATTCATTATGCTTTCTAATGTTTCATTATTTTCAAGTGAATTCCGGAAACATTTATGCTTCAGGTTGCCCATGAACAGCTGTAGTCCTATTAGTGCAAACACGCTCAGACAGAACACAGTCAGGATCATGACGTCAGAAAGCTTCTTCACCGACTGGATCAGAGCCCCCACAATGGTCTTCAGGCCTGAAAACCGGGTTGGGGAGTGGTGGGGAGGAAAGGCATTCATAATGACATAAAGCCTCTGAATGAGAAACAAAAACAAAACACAAGCTTTTATGTTAATGCATGCATTATATCAAATCAATGACCTTAAGTAACCTAATTTTAAAAAAGCCTACTAGCTCAAAAGGATGGATTTGCTATTTTATATACACTTTGTTCCTATATATTACAGCAGATGATTAAAAATAGTAAAATATTCTCAAAGAATACTCAAGTTTTCAAAAAGAATAATTTGGCTGCTCAAACTACTTGTAAAAATAATTTTTATAAGTTCTAATTCTGTAAATGCTTGTCAAACAAACCACCTCTCTATAATGGCACCAAAACAAATTGCAGCATATAGTGACAGCTTATAATGAACTAATTCTCAATAAAGAAATGGTTTGTTGAAAAAAATATAAAACAATGTGTCATGCCATACTCCCATGCTGATATTTGTCTCTTTCTTAACTATATGAAAAGCAACTAAAATGAATTGAAATTTTCTTTCCTGGATAAGCAAATGGAAAATGAATCCTTAGACAGGAGGGAAAATTTCAAGTTGAGATGTGAGCCAAGTGGTCATCTTCATCCTCCAAGACTCATGCAATTGATTAAACTCAAAGGCTGACTTTTCATAATGATTGTGAAAAACAGAAGAAATCAAATTTAATTCAAATTGCATAAGAGAAACTTTTTTTTGTCTTTCTTCCAAAAGATCAAAGTCAGCCCTGGTGTTTAACTCCACTCTCACCTGGAATGACTGAAATTGTTTTCAATGCTCGGAGAACTCTGAATGTTCTCAACGCTGAGACATTGCCCAGGTCCACAAACTCTGTCACATATCTGTAATAGGGAGTTTATACACAAACACAGTGACAACACACACACACAAACGAACAAAGAGCAACTCCCAAATAGTTGGAGTTATGAGTGGCCTAATGCTTCACATCAATTACTTCTTACCTGGGATTACAGAAATAGTTTTCAAAGCTCTCAATACTCTGAAAGTTCGAAGAGCTGAAACATTGCCTAGGTTTACAAATTCTGTTAAATACCTGTAGAATTAAATCAGAGTTATTCAGAATTTAGATAGAGTCTATGATACTTACCTGAGCCTTTAGTCAAGGTATTTTCTACATTTGGAACTTCTTTTTTAAATGTATAGTTCTGCAAGTCTTTTTTCTATCACAACTAATTTAATATAATTTGCTTTGATTTGACTTATTTGAAGTAAACAAAATACAAATATTATTAATATGATTTCATATGCTTAAATGCCTAAATACATAAGTAAAAGCTCCAATTATTAGACCCGTAACATTATGGTAATAAGATTTTTAATTTCCTATAAAACATTGAAAACAGTATGCTAAGTGAAAGAAGTCAGACACAAAAGGCTGCAGACTGTATGATTCCATTCATATGAAATGTCAAGAATAGGAAAATTCATAGAGATAAAATGTAGATGAGTGATTTCCAAGGGGCTGGATAGAAGAGGAAATAGAGCAACAGCTAATGGATATGGAGGTTCTTTTGGGGGAGATTAAAATGTTCTCTAACTAGGTAGTGGTGATGGTTGCATAACTCTGTGAATGCACTAGAAAACACTGAATCGCATACTTTACAGGGTGAATTCTATGGTATGTGAATTGTCTCAGTAGAAAAAGGAGACCCACCAGAAGAGTTAGCCTTTTTTGCACAATGTTTTCTTATCAGTAGGTAGCAGATGGAACTGGGGACTCCTATGTGACCTTGAAAGGAGGGAGCCTGATGGACAAAGAGGTGGGCAGGGGTAAGGGAATTGGAGACTAGAAAGCTTAAGACCCTTCTGTACTGTCTAAGTGGTTCCAATAAACATGGATTAAACTCTTATAATTCAAAATGATAAGGGGAAAATATCATATCTAGGTTTGAGATTAAAAAAATAAATATTTCTGACAAATACATTTGGGAAAAGAGTGGTAATTATGAATAAATTAAAAATATATGTTAATGTAATATTTTTCCTTGAAAATAAACTGTGGATTCATATGTAATGCATACACAATGCATTGATGTTAAGTTTAGTAAGCAGTGACAGCTCTTGTAAAAATATTTGCTTTTATATTTTAATACACTTAGCCCTTGAATAGTGCAGGTTAATAAAAAAGAGCATTGTACTTATAATTAAAAGCCTAAGCGTTTTTTTTTTTTTTGGTGCCTCTTACAGGTTTTATTAGTTTTTAAATAAGAACTTGGAAAAAGTGTGAACCTAATTGTCACTGCATAGACTGTCCATCCAAGTGCTGAGCATGGAGGAAGATGATCGATCTTAATAGTGTCATAGACCTTTGAGTGGGAAATAGTCTTTTTGAAAAATTTAATGTTTGTCTACCAAATATTTCATACTAGCTTTCATACAACTTTCCTTTTTCTTTAAATACAAGCATTATATGCAGGAAAAATCAGATCTGAAAGATTTGTTCTTACTGGAATACTGTGCTGTCTGAAATTTTAATGAGTTTGCTGTTTCAAAAAAGTGAAAGTACTCACGCAAAAACAATGACGACAAAATCCAGCCAGTTCCATGGGTCACGAAGGAAAGTGAATTCTCCTACACAGAAGCCTCTTGCAAGGATTTTTACAAGTGATTCAAAAGTATATATTCCAGTAAAAGTGTACCTAAACATAAGAATTCATTGGGATACTAAGTGTAAAAAGAATAAAGCACCATGTACATCTTTATAATTTATTTTCTCTGATTAACTAAAGGATGGCATCTATTAGAGGGTGGCTGTTGGTTTATGGACCCGGCCTAACTATTAGAATAAATGACAATAAAGGTTGTTCCAGAAAATATTAAAATATACATATCAGAAACACCCCAGAAAGTAGAGGCACTGGAAATAACCAAGAACATAGGTATTAGATCTGCCTTGAAAGTTTCTACATTGCTCCTATCAAAAATACAATCAAGAATAAGAGATATGTAATATGTTTAAGAACAGGGCAGGGCATCTAATGAGTTCATTCTTCTAGAAAACACTGTAGCATCTAATTATTCTAATCTACTTCTAGCAGGTTAATACCAGAGAGGAGAGAAAAGAACAAACTGAAAAGAACAGCAACTATGCACCATGGGAAGATAAACAACACGATTTTTATGGACATAGTAACTTCCCAGCAGGAAGAGGAAAGGATGAAAATGATAACACTTAAACTATATTAAAAGGTACTTATACCCACTTACTCTACATTTTTGGTCCACTCTGGAGGATTATTCATGGTCATAAATATGCAGTTCGTCAGAATAGTGCACATGATAAGCATGCTGAATAAGGTAGCTTAGAATCAAGGAATATGATGAGACCACAACGGGAACTTTCAATATTGGATGTTGAAATGCTAACAATTTTATTTGAGAAAATAATTCTAAATGAATTTATACATTATCTTTTTTTGTCTCTTAGAACAAAAGAGTAATAAATAAAAGTAATATTTCCTAAGATCCTAAAATTGCCATTCTCCCAATCTTCTCTGAGAACCACACCAAATTATATTAAAATTGATAAACTAAAACCAGAGTCTTTCAAGATGCAAAAGGACTAAAATCTACATTTGAATAAAATAGCACAAACTACCCCTTAAAGTACCACTGGAAGTAATCATTTTGAAAAGGATATGAGTGTACTAAAATCTTAATAGATATTCTTCTTAGAGGACTGAAAGGAGATAGCATGTACAAAGCAGGGGTGGCATTGAAACGGAAGATTGCTTTCCCTTTGTTCAATACTATAAAAGTCTGCAGGAAGAAAAAGAAAAGAGTATGAAATTAAGAATCCGAAATTTCAATTTAATCACATCAGTATCAGCAGTTTACCTTTCCCACATGGTAGTGTCAATGAAACACTCCCATCAGACTCCAACAATGTGGTTCCAATGCCATCAATGCAGGCTATCAATGTTACCTTGGCTAATGAATTCCAAGTGCATTTCTTCTTAGTAATTTAAGAATTGAGCTATTTACGAGCATGTAGAGGCTTCAAAATACTGTGTTCTCTTTTTTGTATCCTTTCAACAGTAACAGTAACTGTGGCTATTGAAATTAGTTTAAAATACAACTTCCTTCTCTTCCATTACGATGCATTTTAAGGAAACCAAATAGAAACTAGTTATCCCTGATTTTTACCATAAAACCTTGAGAATTTTAATAATTGCTGGCAATTGTCTTGGTTGGTTGCAAATGTTTCAAAATATGAGTTTCTTTCAAAAAGTATTCTCATAAATTGAAGGAATGTCAGAGTTGGAAGAATCCTTCTAATCACCCAATTCAATTTCCCTATTTTAGTTATAATACTCATAATAAATAAAGTAAAAGGACATAAATTAAAGGACTTGCTTGCTACTAACCATGGTAATTTAAAAAAAATAATATGAATCAAACCAAACATTATTAAAATCTGTTATTGTAGCCGTTGCATAATGAGTGACATTCTCCATGGCTTTGGTATTTAGTTAAGAAATAAAACAAATAAACAGCAGCAACAACAAAACATTAAAACAACCTAAGGCATTGGCTTGGAAACCAGAAAGACCAAGTTCAAACCCCTGCCTCTTTTTTCTGCAGTTGGCAGACAAATTACTTGTGATATCTAGAAGACATTGACTTAGCCTTTTTGCTGTTGTTTTGTTTAATCTGAGTTTTATATAAGTTTTTAAGTGGGTTTCTGGCAATAAACATTTTCACCAAATTAGGGAGGTAAATTCGTGAATCTGGCTTTTTACTTCTACGTGGCAGTGTTCTCTCAAGAAAACAAACCATAATCTATATTTTCAGATGTCCTTTTATTTTCCTGTTCCCTTTCACTATACCAGTTATGTCCAAACACAATTTAACATAAAATTCCCTTTTACGTTGGAAATTAATTTGAAAATTAATACCTAGTCCTTGAGTACAACTAATTTTTTCTTATATCTCAGTATACTCAAATCTCAGTATACTTTTTAAAATTCATTCATCTACTCTTTCTACAATTGTATAGTGAGAAACTATGTCATAAGAGGCAATGACAGGAGTAAGCATAAATAAGGCCTGAGTATTTTATTCGAGGAACTTCCTAGAAAATGGTAAGAACACAATAATTCTAATACAAGGTATCATACAGACACACACAAAGTGTGGATAATGAGAGTAAAGAGTAAACAGGGTCACACGTCTGTCAGAATTATCAGGGAGACTTCCTGAACCAGAGGTCATCTGAGCTAACACAAAAACCATGACATTACTACCTTGCCTTGGCAAGATCAAGTTACCTTATACTTAAAATAAAACCAAAAAGAATTAGTTTGGTATTTAAAATTTAAATTAGCAATTTTCATTTGCATTAAAAACTTTAAAGGAATTTGTGGGTTTATATACACACATGCATTAATTATAAGCAGGAAAAATAGGTATGAATATGAATCAATGTGATTTGGGGATCAGTGTGTTATGTCCAAAAGCATTATAGTGAACACTGCAAAAACATAAAAAAGAAATCAAAAGTAGTATGCCAATGTCAGAACCAGTTTTAGTGAAAAATAAGAAAAAGTATATATTATGAATATCCTATATATATATTTAATTTAACATTCTAGTCATGATGTGTTATTCACCAAATTCTACTAATCTCAATTTAAAATACCTTTTGTACAGAAGGAAGCCCACAGAAACCCTACCACTGAAGTCAAAATAAACTCACTTTTTTGTCTGCATAGTATGGGTCCAGGTCCTCCAGGGGCTCTGACACCATGCCCGGAGGAATATCTCCATAGATGAAAGGCAATTGTTTGCCAGCTTCCAAGTCACTGCTTGGCTTTGGGGCTTCTTCATCATTGTCTTTCTTTTCTTCTTTGGGTTCCTTTGCTTTTCCTTCAGCAATACGTTGTTCAATGAGGGCAAGAGACTGTTTGGTGAAGTGGACAAAGCTCTGAGGTCCTGGGGGAGGCAACATTGCCATCTTTTCATCCTGTATATTTTATTTCCTCTTCAGCTCCTTACATAAGAGGCCTGGATTGAAACAAAAAAATAAAGACTTAAACGTTTGCCTGCCAGGGAAGTCACATTAAACAACAACAACAAATAAAGATTTTTAGTTTCAAGTACAAGAGGTAATATGTTCATAGAATTTTATCAATTTTTTAAGTG
The DNA here is from genome assembly GCA_023783475.1 of Daubentonia madagascariensis. Classification (NCBI taxonomy): domain Eukaryota; kingdom Metazoa; phylum Chordata; class Mammalia; order Primates; family Daubentoniidae; genus Daubentonia; species Daubentonia madagascariensis. The sequence goes on along the minus strand of JAKFHU010002088.1, from coordinate 40,643,268 downwards.
ACTACTATGTGTCAGGCAATGGGCGGGACTTATTTTCCATGCCTTCTAATCATTTTCATATTCAAAAATTTGAACTTAATACTTTAGTGTTTTAAAATAAAAAATGATAATTTCATGAAGAAAGTTTTCTAAATTCCCTTTACTTTTCATCTTATTCACCTTTGGTGCAATTCAACTCAACTTTTCTCTTTTGAAAGTCCTCATAGGCCAGATGTGGTGGCATGTACCTGTAATCCCAGCTATTCAGTAGGTTATGGTAGGAGGATCACTTGAGTCCAGGAGTTTAGACCAGCCTGGACAACTTAGCAAGACCCTTTGCTATCATTTCAACCATGTTCACAGCATCTCCACCAGGAATAGATTTCATCTCAGGAAACTACTTTCTTTGCTAATCCATAAGAAGCAACTCTTCATCTATTCAAGTTTTATCATGAGATTGTAGCAATTCAGTCACATCTTCAGGTTCTGCTTCTAATTCTAGTTCTCTTGCTGTTTCCAGCACATCTGCTGTTACTTCCTCCAGTGAAATTTTGAATCCCTCAAAGCCATCCATGAGGGTTGGAATCAACTTCTTCCAAATTTCTTTTAATGTTGATATTTTGACCTCCTCCTTTGAATCACTAATGTTCTTAATGACATCTAGAATGGTAAATTCTTTTCAGAAGCTTTTCAATTTACTTTGTCCACATCCATCAGAGGAATAGCACCATCTAAGGCAGTTATAGCCTTACAAAATGTATTTCTTAAATAATAAGACTCAAAAGTAAAAATTACTCTTTGATCCGTGGACTGCAGAATGTATGTTGTGTTATCAGGCATGAAAACTACAATTACCTCCTTGTACATCTCCATTAGAGCTCTTAAGTGACCAGGTGTATTGTCAATGGGCAGTAATATTTTGACAGGAATCTTTTATTTTCTGAGCACTAGGTCTCAAAAGTGGGCTTAAAATATTCAATAAACCATGCTATAAACAGATGTGCTGTTATCCAGGCTTTGTCTTTCCATTTATAGAGCATAGGCAGAGTTGATTTAGCATACTTCTTAAAGGTCCTAGGGTTTCCATAACGGTCCTAGGGTTTTCAGAATGGTAAATGAGCACTGATTTCAACTTAAAGTCACCAGTTGTATTACTCCCTAACAAGAGAATCAGCCTGTCCTTGGAAGCTTTGAAGCTAGGCATTGTCTTCTCCTCTCTAGCTAAGAAAGTCCTAGATGGCATCTTCTTCCAATAGAAGGCTGCTTTGTGTACATTGAAAATTTGTTGTTTAGAGTACCCACCTTCTTCAGTGATCTTAACTAGATCTTTCTGATAACTTGCTGCAGCTTCTATATCAGCACTTATTGCTTTATCTTGTACTTTTATGTTATGGAGATAGGTTATTTCCTTAAACCTCCTGAACTGAACCTCTGATAGGTTCAAACTTTTCTTCTGCAGCTTCCCCACATCTCTCAGCCTTCACAGAATTGAAGAGAGTTAAGGCCTTGCTCTATGTTAGACTTTGGCTTAAGGCAATGTTGTGGCTGGTTTGATCTTCTACCCAGACCACTAAAACTGTCTCCATATCAGCAATAAGGCTGGTTGTCTCTCTTATTATTCATGTGTTTACCAGACTAGCACTTTTAATTTCTTTCAAGAACTTTCCTTTGCATTCACAACTTGGCTAACTGCTTGGTGCAAGAGGTCTGTCTCAGCTTTTGACATGCCTTCTTTACTAAGCTTATCATTTCTAGCTTTTGATTTAAAATGAGAGATGTGCAACTCTTCCTTTTACTTGAACACTTAGAGGCCATTGGAGATTATCGATTGGCCTAATTTTAATATTATTGTGTCTCAGGAAATATGGAGGCCTGACCAGAGGAGAGAAATGGGGAAATGGCTGATTGGTGGAGCAGTCAGAATGCACACAACATTTATCAATTAAGTTGGCCGTCTTATACAGGTATGGTTCCATGGCATCCCAAAACAATTACAATAGCAACGTGAAAGATTACTGATCATGGATCATCATACAGATATAATAATAATGAATAATAATAATGAAAAATTTTGAAATATTGTGAAAATTACCAAAATGTGACACAGATACACAAAGTGAGCACATGCTGTTGAAAAAAAATTGTGCCAATAGACTTACTCAACACAGGGTTGCCAAAAACCTCCAATTTGTAAAAAATGCAGTATCTGTCAAGCACAGATTTATTGTTAAAGTGAAGCACAGTAAAATGAGCTATGTTTGCACTTTGATGTAAACTTAAGATGATTTTTTTAAAAAGAACGTAGTAAAAAATAAGGGACATTGTGTATGCACATTCAAAAGTAGGATGATTCTGAAAGATAAAGAGTAAATTATAACTCAGTAATTCCATTACTAGGTATGTATTTAAGAGAACTTAAAACATATGTCTACACAAAAAAGTTATAAATAAATATTCATAGCCACATTATTCATAATAGCCAAAAAGTGAAAACAATCCAAATGTCCATCAGCAGATAAATGGATAAAAAAATGTGGCCTATCCATATAATAAAATATTATTTGTCAATAAAAACAAATGAAATACAGACACATGCTACAACATGGATGTAATGAAAACCCAAGGAGAGGGGACAGACACAATAGGCCATATATGATCCCATTTTACAAAGTGTCCAGAATAGGCAAATCCCGAGAGACAAAAAGTGGATTATTGTTTGTTGGAGGCTGGGTGGTGGAGGTAATAGGAAGTGACTGTTAATGGTTATGTGGTTAATGGTCAATACATATGAGGCTTCTTTTTGGGGTGATAAAAATGTTCTAAAAGTAGGTAGTGATGGTTGCATAACTTTGTGGATATACTATTTAATAAAAACCACTTTTACACTTTAAATTGTACACTTGTACACTTTATAACAGTAAAACTGTTATAAAAATGCAATAAAAATTGAACTATGAAATACGTGAAAATTGTCCTGAGAATAGGAAAGAAGTTTGGTAAAATGAAAAAAAACCAACACCAACCACCTTGTGAGTCTCCAAAGGTTCAGTATAAACATGAAATTGCTTTTGGCCTAAGATTAATTCAGGAGACACTAAAGTTTGGTTCTAGTACTTAAAGGCCAACCTTGGTACAGTTTATAAAACCCTGATCACAAACCAGATGATTTGATTCCAGAAGTTAGTGGCTTTTTCAAATTTGCACCAAATCAATCTGAGAAGCAAGGCAGTGAGTACAGTTGTTGCATGTGCTTTGGAGATTCCTCAACACTTTTGGAAATCATAAAGATAAGAAGAAGGGATCACTTGCTTCAATAGAATTTCAGGATAAACATACCTGGGCTCTTGAAGAAAAGATGGCTTGAATAACTGGAGGTTTTGTACACTCTACATTCAACTGGAGGGTATTTCCTCTTTCAAGAATTATTTGATGGAAACCCAGATATCTGGGGTAAACAGATGTCATGAACTCAGATGTCCATCCTCAATTTCACTCTTCCAATATTTTTAATTTCTTTTTCCCTTCCTTATCTTCTTTCTCCCTCTCTCTCTCTCTCTCTCCCCCTCCCTCCCTCCTCCCTCTTTCCCTCTTTCTCTCTCTCCTTCTCTCTTCATGCTCATGCTCAACACACAACTCCTGAGTGACTAAAGTATATGCAAACAGCAGAGACAGGGTGGGGGGGTGGTGATTGATGTTGGTGATACTATGCATAGGCGATATTTCCCTGATCAGGCTAAATCAAAGGAAGACACTAAGCACCTACTTAACATCATGGTCTTTGGAACATAAATTGAAGAGACCCTGATCAGATTCCATCATCATCCTCTAGTTTGGAGATGTGAAACTTTCATTTTACTAGTTTTACGGTTTTCAAGAACAGCTCTAGTTGATATCTGGGTTTGCATTAATAGTTATATTAATAGTACAACAAGGCTGGTGGGATGGCAAGAAGGCAGGGTGACAGGGTCACATTGGGCAACATAAATAAAAATGGAGTCTCACACTTCTCCAACACACCCAGAGAAGATGCAATGACAGGGCAGAACCTATCTGTGACTACAGCTTCTTTCCCCTTTCCCTTAGTCTGCTGGATAGATGACCAGGCCACAGAAATTTTCATCAGTCAGGCATCCAGTTTAAGATTTGCGATTTCTGGTGGAGTAAATATTTAACTGGAAAAATAAAGCTCAAAATTCTAATTAAAATGAAGATGAACATTTATGCAATGTGAAAGTAAAGAAGACTTTTAAAGTATTATTCCAAAGGCCTAATTTATAAAGAAAAAGAGTGCTAAATTTCATAAAAATGAACATCTTGAAAAGTGGACGGCATCTATGAAATGAAGAAAATACAATACAAATGATAGATGAAGAGCTTTATCTTTAATGAATAAAGATATTAAAATAATAAGATCTCAATGTAAAATTTAGCAAAGATATAATTATTAAAAATATAAGTATTAATAAATATATGTAACCATTCAATCCTCACTAGTAATCAAAGAAGTAAAAACTAATAAATATGGGAAATCAAATTTAGTCTATTAAATTAGCAAGGATTTTAACAAAAATAATAGTGATATTAAAGATGGGGGAAATCACTGCCCCCTGTCTAAATGACAGGAATAAATGAGCTGTACAAACTCTTTGAGGATAATTTTGCAATGTCTATCAAAAGCCTTAAATATGTTCATTTTTATTGCCAAATAATTTCCCCTGTAAGAATTTATCTAAGGGCAATAATCTCAGATGTCCTCCAACATTTATAAAGATGTTTACTGCAATGTTTTATAATATTAAAAAATTGTAGTCAATCCAAAAGTCTAACAGTCAGGGTTTCATTAAATGAAAAATGAACATATAATGAAATACTGAGCAGCCCTTAAAGAGTGTTTTCAAAGACTATTTAATGAATTATAAAAATGTTATAATGGATAATTAATGGCATGCAGATTACACACACACATAAATGTATATTAATCTCAATTTTTAAAATGTATAGAAAGAAAGTATGAAATTAAGTATACAATGTATTTAATAAAGGAAATCCATAGCTGAGAGATTATGCATTATTTTCATTAATTTCTTTATGCTTTTCTTTATTTTTCAAATTTTTACAATGAAAATGTCATATTTTTATATCCTGAAGAAATAAAATGTACTTTGAAAAGAAGCAGTTAAAGTTATTTGACCTGATTTTATATATTTAATGAAATCAATCAATATTTATTCTTGTCTTATTTAATTTGCAATTTTGAAAAATACATTACCACATTTCTACTTATTAACATTACTATAATTGTATCTTCTTTAGAATGAGATCACATTTTGTGTTCTCATGACTATCTTGCCCACTCACCATTAATCTCATATTTGAGAATACTTAGGCAACTACTGAAAATAAAAAATGAATGTGTTATCCTTGTATCTAGGATTTCCTACAGTTAAAATAGATATGGAAATATTTATTCTGAACTATTTTCTTATTATCTAGTTATACATGTGTGTATGTATGTATGTACCAATGTACCTATATCTATGTCCATTTTTCTACCATTTATCTGTCTATTTAGCATCTATCTATTTTTTCTTCATGTATATTTCCAGTCAAAACAATGTCATCTTCCAATTCATGACAATGGTGTTATCACATGAGTTTATCACCCTCTGGCCTCCAAATTCCCATTGCAATAAAAACAAAGATATACAGTATGGAATAGTTTCATGACATCACTGAAAACCAAAGGAAGATACTAAAGAGTTTTCCTAAATTTGGAGAACAGTTAGCAAACCAAATTACCCTAGTGAGGAGATCAGAGCAGAAGCTACAGCCTAGAACATTCATTTGAGAAGGTTAAAAGAGAAAAAGAAATATTTCTTTCCAGTAGGGAAGTCACAGATTTCTATGGCACATATGGGAAGTAGATAAGAAATCAAGTTGATTAATCCAAGAATGGTCTATTTAACAATGTTGCAAGTCACATTTTCCCACTTCCTTGTCTAAATTCAAGTATGAAGCAAAGTGGTTTATTCCCAAGCTATAGCCAAAAAATTAAACTCTGAATTAATTGAGGTAGAACACCCAGGGTGTCCATTTCTATTTTAGCTAGAATCAGGGTGGAGTCAAGGGAAAGGTAGATTCTCTTGCTTGCTCCTTACCCATACATTCTAAAATGTAGCCTGCATATCAACATACCAGGCATATATGTACACAGAGCTTGCAGTCATCTCTCCCTTTCAAGGGAAGATTTGTTGGGAAACAGATCTACACAAGGACAGAAGCAACCCTGGCCAATAGCAACCTAGTGTTTCATCCATAAATATTAACAGATAATCAAGGATAAATTGGTAACAGGGACTACCAAAAATAAAACTGAGGGATTAAGATGAACAGACCAAACTCTTATTAATAATTCTAGAAAAAAGAAAATATTTAGCAAATATAGGAGAATATTAAGAGGATGAAATGAGTATTTCTAGAGAAATTTGAGGAGATAGAGAATCCATTATAGGAAAGAATAGATTACCAATAACAACATCAATTAGGGGTATGGTTGTCGAAATAAAAATTTCAGTAAAATGTTTGCTGAAAAGAAGTAGAAGTTTGTAGTTACCTTTCAAGAGCACTTTACTAGAAAGGGGCACAGCATTTTTGGGTGTTAGAAATGTTCTATACCTTGATCCATGTGATGGTTACATGGGTATATACATCTGTAAAAATTTTTGATGTTCTATATTTTAGATTTGTGTCAATAAATTCTCCTAAAAAGTAGAAAAAGTACAAAGGAAAACTCAAAATAAAACTCAGGAGATACAGAACAATCAAGGAAGTCCAACATCAATCTCATTTGAGTTCCCGAAAGAGGAGGCAGCAAATGGAAGAGAGGAAATAATAAAAACAATAGTAGTGGAAAATTCATCGAGAGTCATCAGGCCAAAAGTACAAAAAAATCAACTGAAAAGGCCCATTCTAGTGAAAATTTATAAAATTTATAACATCAATAATAAAAACAAGATTTTACAACCTTCCAGAAAGAAGAATATAACTACAAAGGAATGAGAATCAAATTGCCATTAAAATCCCCTTAGCCATACCTGATGCTAGAACACAATCAATGCTCTCGATGTGATGAGAGAAAATATGTTGAATCAAATTCTATCATCAGACTACTTATTATCAAGTATGATGGCAAACAAATCATATTTTTATGTATCAAAAGACTCAAAATTTAATCTTTTTTTATATTCTGTGTAAAAAGTTACTTTGGATTTAGAAAGATGAAAAAAGTACTTCTAAAACCTGATAGAATACAAGAAATAGTTCAAATTAGACTATCTTGCAAATAGTATGAATACGAGGAATGGGATTTTGTTTCTTCAAAAAGTATAAACAGCCATACAGTATAATAATTGTCCAAATAGGAAACAAATCAAAATACGACATGAGTTTCACCACCTGGTGTAATTAAAGAAGAGAGGTTCCATTTGAGCTTGATGTGTTCTTCAAGTAGCAGAAGTTAAGTGGGAGGTGTAATTTCCTTCTTTGGATGAAACCACATTATTTATTTTAAAATGGAAAATATTTACATAATTATAATATTGTTAAATTGAATCTGTTTATCATTTTACAAATATGCCAATTACTCAACCATATACAAAATGAAACTACAGTTACATAACAGTATACATATATATTTGCATATATGTATGTACTACGCATTGTCAATGTAAAAGTAATGGCATAATGGCATAAATTGCGAGGTAAAGAGGGACAAGAGGTGAGGGGAAAGTAGGGGAGCTGATCCCCTTTTCTTACGCTGAAGGGAGTCTATACGTCCTGGCTAAAGTTGAAGTAACAAAAAATAGGGGTTCAGATATATGCCACTTAAAGGTATAAATCCAACTGCTAGAATTTACTAGAAATAAAAACATAGCTGCTTGGAATTTGAGAATGGAGTAGAAAGAGAAAGGTTTGAGTAAGTAAAATAAATTCCTTATCTTTCAAATGACAAAGTTAGAAAATATCGTTTAAAGTTGATTAAAGGAAAATGAGACATAAGCATATTATTATATTTAGAGATAAGAAGGAAAATAGCAGAAAAATGAAAAGTAGAAGGGGGGGAGTGGTTACTCCTTACAGAATGACTGGAAGGATGAGGCAAAAACGTTTTGGATTTATTATCATGTGCACTTGTTAATTTTATAATAATTATTACCATAATAAACAAAGCCTGAAAATGAAAAAATAAAAGATATTGCACTCCTCCCTCGAACCAAAGAAACCAACGAAGAGGTGCTTAAGTAGAAACTGTTGTGTTGTCTTTATCAGGCTTGCAAAATAGTGACTGCCCCATAGCTTTCAAACACAAAATATTTAGACCTATTATTTTGATCTCTTTGGGTAAATTGGAAACAATTTGTAATTTATTTTACTAATATCTTTCTTTCAAGGGACCATGTGACTCACTGCAAAATCTCACAGGGTAAAGATCGTGCTTTCTATTTTCTCTGCTTGGAGGAACACCGAACACTTCATCAGATGCTACCTATGACTGGCTTGCTGAATGCTTGGTTTTCAAAGGTATGAAACTTCGTATCATCTGACACCAATTCTTCTATAACTAGCCTTGTGATCTGGGCATTACATTATGCTTAGTACCAAGAAATTATAGTATGGAATTAATGAGTTTTATTTCCTGCTATTTTCCTAAATAGTACTGTTTCAAAAGCTCTTTTGCTTATGTTAGGTAATAGTAAAAAGGCAGTTAAGTATCATTTGTCACTATGGCTACCAACAAGTGTATATGTCAGAATGAAGGTATACTCCACTGTGGCTCTCGACCAAGGTGTATAAAAATATCATCTGTGTAACTTAAAAAGATACAGATGCCACTGCTTACCCAAGTAATGCTGAAACAAAATTTTTAGGGAAGGGCTTAAGTCTGTCTACTTTATGAAAATACAAAATATTGATGCGAACCTCCCAATGAAAAACCATTTTTAAATCAACAAACGTGTTAAATCAAAAACATCAGATGAATAAATATAAATTAATTTACAGGTCTTATTACTCAGTAATACAGATAAAATTCAATTTTAAAAGTATGAAAGCTTTTGGATTGTGTTTTATTTAAAGATTAAGGAATATAAAAGTTCAAAGTTCTCCACTTTAAAATTGGAAAGGATAAACATAAATTCAATTCAATAAAAATACACAAATTTTGAACTCTAAATCTATATTATGCTCCGTTAAACAGAGAAGAGTTGGAATGATGGAATGTAAAAACAAAGATTGAAGTAGAGAAGGAAGATGACAGACAAACCAAAAAGAAAAGGAGAGAGTGATAGGAGAAAAAGGGATGGGAGAGTAACAGAAACAGCCTTGGTCCCTTAGCATACTTCCAGCCACAAGTACAAGACAATTAAAGAGAAAAGCAAGCTCCCCAACACACTAATTTTTACTTTTAATTCTCAACATTTTAAGAATCATTTATGTCACTGACATTACTTCATCCCTATTAGGCCCTGAAAGCCCTTTTTCTTTTTTTTTTTTTTTTGTATTCTTTATTCTCTCCAAGTTCACTCGAGGCACGCAATGTGCCTCCTGAGTATCCCCACACTCACTCATCCTTCACCCTGTCAGCGCTAATGCAACCTCAGATAATCTGTCGCTAAGCAACAAGCAAGGAGAAAGAAGAACTATTGCCGCTGTAAAATAACCCAGAGTACTTAGTCTTTCCTGGCATTTATTTTAAAAAGATGATCTTCTAATGTTCAGGAACATATGACAACATTCCAAAAACAGACAAAAATATTAAAGGAAACACAATTTATTTTATCAGCCTAAGAACTAAAGGTATGGACTACTTTATGAAGTACTATTTAGAAATGTATGTATGCACTTTTTAAAAAATTCACTTTATGTGCGTTTCCACAGTTTCTTCTTAATTTTCAGTTCCTACAAAATGTTTAAAAACAGCTCAATTTCCATTTTATCCAATGTAAAATGGAAAAAATCCTTCAGCAATAGTTAATATATATCATGAAGTGCATTTATATTCAATACAGAAAAATCCACATTGGTTTCAGTAGCTCACAGATCAGTAATCATCTTGGTCTTCCCCATTATAGTCCCTGTTCCAGATTTTAGAGCTGTTGACCCTGGGCAGATGACTTAATCTCTGTGAGCCTCAGTTTCCTAGTTTGAAAAATGGGGATAATAATCACTGCTTCAAAGACTGGCTCACATTGGGATGGTTAAATGTGTGTAAACCACTTAGAGTTTTGCACACAGTGAACATGTATAAATGGAGCTTGTGAGAATATTAACTTGTCTTGTGCTTCAATTTCAATTCTTTGCTTTGGTTAATTTTATCATGCTTCCATAATTAAAATCTATTAATTATATTAAACGTGAGGATATTTTCAGTTATAGGAATGTATTAAGTTTTAAAACATGAAACATTTTACATCTACGTATACTATTAAATAGAGATTTGGTTTAGAGTGGTGATACAAAAGCAAGTTCTGGAGCTAGAGAGCCTGGGACTCGAATACTGGATTCACCACATACTAGCCAAGTGACCTTGGACATCCCAGTCATTCAACTTTTCTGAGTCTAAAAACGTTCAAGAATTTAGAACATTACCAGTTGCTTTGTAAAATGTAATGTTAGACACTACAAAAGTATCCCTAGAATGAATGTTGATTACTCAGAGGCTTAGATTGCTGCTGAATTTCCTTTATTAAGAAAATTCCCATTATTTTACCTTTGTTGTTTTGAACTTTATAGGAAGATGTGAAAAATATTTTTTAACTAGACAAAGTTGTGTGGCTCAAAAACTAGCATTAAGATTTTTGTCCTTTTTTAAAAATTGAATCAATTATTTCTGAACAAAGTCAAAAGGAAATGAGTTTCAACATTTAGTTCACCTTCCGAGAAACATTTAAGTATCATTAATGGAGTCTCTGAACAGAGTACAAGAATGATCCCTTCCTTCAAGCAAAAATATATCACAGTCTCTCGAGAGTTTTGAGGACTCTGGGTGCCTGGTATGTCCCTGAATATACTGTTGTGCAAATTGTATTACCGTATTCTTGGAGTCACACACCAGGAGTAGCCATCAGGAAACTGCTTTGGGGAACTTTCTTTAGTCCCCAGGGTTCTACGAAAACCCCTTGCATAGGGAAAACCTCTGGGATGGGATGGCAAGTGAGTTCCCTTAGATGTTTACAGTAAAAATTGTGAATTGCTTAAAATCACTGAAGTGAACCCCAACACCTGCTCTTACGTAATGACTAAAAGGGAAAAATGTGAGCTGTGCCCATTATCTTATGCTGAGAAAGGTCTCAGTGGCCTCTGTAACCTTCTAGGCCACAAGGTAGGTCACCAAATATTGGAACTCTAAATTGCTGTTCCCAAATGATTTATTAGTGTCGGAGTGGTTCAGGTAGGATATGTGCATATTATGTCCATACGATTTTGTAATATGTTGTGCTTTTGTAATGATTATCAGCATAGTTTTTCTTATATATGAGAACTATATTTAAACATGGAATTAGTATTCTCTTAAAAATATTTCCTATGGAATTCTTTTAAACAATAAGTTTCATTTGACTACTTTTGACGTTTCTTATAGAAAGCAAGTAATGTTTGAATTTCTTGTTTTTAGAATTATGATTAGAGGGACTAAGATATGATATCTTTTATTTCAAAGAGTGGGAGAATAGTTACATGCTCAAAACTGTATAGTAATTTCAGTCTCCGTTTTGCATTCCATCACTCAGCTTCTCACCTGGAGATAACTTAAATTCTATTTATACAAAATCAAAATTGGTCCAATCAACCATTTTGAAGATCTGCCAAAATCTGAATAAAAATGGGTCAGATCTAAATTATTTAAGACCGTGGACAAATGTAAAGATAAACAAAACAGGATTTTTAAATTTTTGCTCACTGTTGCCAAATGAAAAACTGCTTTGAAGATGTCACTTCTCTGGAAACAGATAGCAATATTTTTCCTACAGGTAAAATTTTGACTGGCATACCATTTGTTTTAAGCATTCTCCAGGTACCATGGAATCAGAACATGAGCATTTAAAAAGTATCTTAAAATAAATCATAGTTAACATCAACAATGATAACTCACATTGATAATATGTACCATTGATATGATGTGATGAGAATAGTATCTTACTTATGTAGTTTCCTTCCCAAAACTCATAATCTTGATCTAATCATGAGAAAAATGTCAGACAAATGCCAATTCAGGTACATTCTACAAAATACCTGACCAAATTGTCAAAATTTTCAAAAATAAGGAAAGCCTGAGAAATTGCCACAGCCTAGGGATGCCTAAGTAGAAACGGGACATTTAAACATAATGTGCAAAATTTAAAAGTTTGTACAAAGCTTATTTTCCCTGTAAAGATTAAATCATAATTTAGCTGTCCTGTGGCTGATATCAACCAAAGTTCCTGCATTCTACAGATTTTTTTTAACCTCGGGTTTAGAGAATTAAATTCCCAGTTCATGGCCCATTGTTACCACTGGCCCTGCAAACCCTCTCTCTTTATTATTTTTTTCTTGACTCCCCCCCAATCCCATCCCTTGCCCCTCCACACCCTTCCCATCCCCATCCCAGACAACCATTCTAATGTGTTTACTGCGCATCTTTTTGTTTTCTTGAAAATTGAATATTATCTTGGATACATGTATCTCTAATTTACTTAAATTTTTGTGTTATATACCTCATTCTTTCTCTTCCTTTCCTTCTTTCCCTTCCTTCCTTTCATAAAGCACTACAGTTTAAAGTACTTATAGCATCCATGTTGTTGTTGTTATATCTAATCTGTACTTCTAACTACTGCATACTACTCCAATATATATTAGCAGACATTTTACCTATTTGCTCTCCTAGTGAGAACACTTGGCTGCCTTCTAATCCCCTATAACCCATAACTGACCTTTGGCCTGGCTATCCTCCACTAGATTATGAGCTCCATGGAGGCAGGAAGTAGTTCTAGCTTTCTATCTTGTTCATTTTTTTATATCTGGTGTCTGGTACAGTGCCTGGCACATAGTAAAATTGAATTAATCTTAATGAAGTGTGTATACAGGTTGAAATAACTTTATATTTCATTGCTTTGGGAGCCAAGAGTCATTAAATTAGGGAGGCCCACCTACTTTTTTTCTTATTTTCATTCAGAGTTTCCAATTCCTCATGGTTTTGTTCACCTTGCTGGTGCATGGCCTGTGTATACCTCTTAGGAGCTCTGAAGGGAGGATTTACAATGCCTTCCCCCTCCCTGCTCCCACATGCCTCCAATTGTCCCAGATGGATCTACTTAGTCACTACCTGTCAGTTTAGTCCAGCCCTAGCTTTTGGTCTAGATATTTTATTGGGATGACTATATAAAGCTTGGTAAAATTTTCCAGAGGTTCAGCATGCTCAGCTTGGATTCAAGCCTTTCTCAGATGTTGAACTCAAGTTCTGGAAAGTGACTCTTCTGTTTTTCTAAATCAGATCCAGTTGTTATGGGCCTGTAGCTTATAAAATTGGGGAAGGAGTTTGAAAAAATACAAAATACAAATACCAATTACATACAAAAAATACAAATTAGACACAAAAGGGAATATTTATTAATATATAGTGAGAATAAAAACGAATTGCCCATGTTAAAAAAACTAATACCACAAATTCCAAAATTTTATTAATTTAGTCTCTAACAGAGCTCTTTAATACTTTTTCCCCATTTTTGGCTTCATCTTCTTTGGTCATCTCTTCACATGGCAACAATTTTTAATGGAGGAAATAGAAACAATTCAGTCTTTACTTTAGCATGACTGATTATAGTATGTGTGTGATCATTACTAATAGCTGAGGAAATTTGTTTGAGTTTCACAACTTATTATTGGTAGTAGCATGTAAATTTTTAGTATTACTCTCAAATTTGGAAAAACATCCATCAAATTCCTTTTATATATAAGTTGTAGGATATCAGAGCATTTACAGAGTCCTTGTTCACAGGATAATCTTAAATACTCTGAATTTACAACACTCAACCACTTTGTCATCAATGTCCTCAATATAGTGATGCATGATGATTTTTATGCTACCTCAATATATCTGGCTATTTCATGGCAAATCAGCAAGAAATTTAAATCTTTTTTTCCCCAACATGTTTATATGATTCACTCTTCTTTGTTAACTGGATTATTATACAATCTAAGAACTTATTTAATTCTGCTATAAAAATGCACCTCTTCTTCTTAGTGAAATACTGTTTCTTACTTTTGCTTTAGGTATGACAAAACATTATGTTATATTTCATTACTCAATGTTAGTATAATTTCTGTGGATTTTATTGCTCATCTTTGTAACTTTTGTTTTATATTCTACTAATTTTCCATCACTACTTAAATATAAAAAGTTAAAGATGACAAAGAAAGTTCAATATGTATACATATTCACTAATGTCTAATTTTTAACTTAAAATATTCTTATGTATCATTTCAAATTGCACTTATTAACCTGACATATATCATACTTGAGCTTTATCACGTTTATGGATAACTACCGTACACCTTGTTTATATTTGGGTTTCTCAATGAAAGTTTCAAAAATATATTTTAGAATTTTATTGTACTTATTTTGTGTAGCTTATAAAGCTTTATAATAGTCATATAACATAAAAGAAAACTCCATGTCTGCATCTGTGTTTAAATTATACCATCTGTTAAATGCAGCCAAGAAAAAACATAGGTAACTATTGAAAAATACCTGAGTAATTGCAATTTCAGATACTGGGGAGGTAGTTATTTTCTCTGGCAAGATTAAAGGAAAGAGCTGAACATGGCACCTGTTCCACATATTTATTAATGTTTTTATAGCTGTTCCCATGATAAATGTACATAGAAGTGACTGAAAACCACATAGATGTATCCCACTGCACACAAATTACATGTATCTCCAACCCAACTCCTCTTTGGTGCAAACGAGATAGGTCCACGGCTACTCCAATACTACTTGACAGGAGGGAAATTATGATAATAGCTAAAATACCCTACTTTTGTAAATTTTACAATAAAACATATAACCATGTGAACACATTGCTAAGGCTCCTCCTAGCTTCAGCTTTATTACTTTTTCAGTAAACTCACCTCTGCCACCACCACAAATAACATTGCGTATGTCCCTTTTTATGGAGCTGTGTAAGAATTCCTTGCCTGTCTTTACCCGGGAGCACGACTGCTTGATATTAGTGTCCATGTGACTGGTCTACACAGTGCTATGTTCCTCTCCAGAATGGCTGCACTTTTCTATTCTCCCACTTGCAGCGCATGAAGTTTCTTGTATCTCCACAGCCCACCACCACCTGGCATTTTTCAGTTTTCTAACTTTCATCAGACTAAGAGGTGAATATATATTACTTTTTTGGTTGAATTAGCATTTCTCCAGTCAATAATGATATTGAGCAACTCTTTGCATGCCTGTTAGCTTTCCGAATTTTTTCTTAAGTGAATTGTTTGCTCTTATCTTTTCCCCATTTTTCCATTGTGATTGCTGCCTTTTATTGGCTGATTAGCAGGTGTTCCTTGTATATACTAGATTTGAATACCTCATCAATTTCAGAATTGCAAATATCTTCTATTCTGTTACTTCACTATTAACTTTGTCAATTGTATCTTTTCTTCATTGAATACGTATCTTTAATTTTTTTAGCAAATAATGGTTTATTTCAGGAACCTGTGATAGATTTAACAACCGAAATAAAACAATCTACTTGATTTATTATTAAAGTGACACATAATTATCTCAATAATTACAGAAAAAACGATCAATCTTAAAGTTCCACTTAATATAACCTTCCTTATCTCTCTTCCCACAAAGATTTAGTGGGTAAATTGAGACTAGTCTTCTCCATTTTTCTTTACTTAAGTGTGACTTCCTTATACACAACCATTTATTCTTCCATTTATCAATTTCCTCAAAAAGCCAACCAAAATTGATAGATTTATGAAAAATTTATACCTTTATAATGTCTTCCCATCCAAAGCATGGACTGACTCCCTAATGAGTTAGATAATCTCCTATTTTCTTTATTAGAGTTTTAAAATTTTCTACACAAGATTTTGTGCATTCTTGATTAAATTAATTCTGGATATTGTATTTTTTATGGTGCTATTGTGAATGTGTCCAATTTTTAAAAAACATATACATTCTAGTTGGTAACTGCTAGTCATTTGACTTTATAGCCAGTGATATTATTTCTCATTTCTAATAGTTTGTAAATTATGTTTTCTGCATATAAGATAATATCTTCTAAAAATAATGACAACTTTATTTTTCATCTTTTATGTCTTTTTATTTTCTTGGAGAACCAATAAAGAATGAACAACCACTTGATGTCAGATACTGGGTAAGTTCTGGGAATTCAATGGTAAGTAAAACAAAATGCTATGCCCTTAATTTTAACCACTCCTTTTTAATATAATCTACCATTTAGTGCATTACCTTTTGCATTCATTTTATTTCTTCATAATATACTACTTTATAGTTCACTTATCAAATTAGGAAATAGGCATAATTGGGTCTAAATCACTTGGGAATTCTCTGAACTACAGAATTACAACTTCTCTGAACTACAGAATTAAAACAGTCATGATTACAATTACAAGTTAGAAAAGCACCGCAAATTGTCTATCTTGGTGGGGCAGGGAATGCTACCGATTGCCACTAGATGGCACCTAAATTCAAATATAAGATGAAACTATTTGAAAGTTATACTGGTTGAGGCAACATGTCTTCCTTTGCCGGCAAGTATTTAAGGTATATCCGTTTTAATTATTCAATCACTGTAAGTCTGATTGCACCTACCTGACCAATCTTAGGTAATCAGATATGAATTTGCTTTTTTTAATCTAAAAACAAATTATAGATGCATATGTATGTCAATATATACCCCTTCCCCTCTGTCTCTCTCTCTATATATAATATAAATATATATATATATTTTTTTTCCTATCCAACCCCAAATCTTCCTTCTTATCTGAGGTGAATGGGAATTTCCCACCGTGTACAGTGGTGATGGGACTGAGAGCCCTGACTCTTGCTGTGGAAATCTAAAGTGAACTATCTTTCCTTTCACCTCTGTTATTGTGGTGAGGCCACATCCCCTAATCTTATCCAAATGGATTCTTTTACCCTTTACTTTGAACTTGGAATAAGAGAAGCAAAGATGAAGGAAGGTCTCGTTAAAATTCCTTTGTGCTGGAGTCCGTGTGCAGCTATGGGAGAGTCCAGTTGCAACAGTGGTGTCCAGTGGTCCTGGACAGGTGGGTTTCCCAGACAACCTCTCGTCCTCCCTCTGGCCTGCTCATTCTCTATCAAGCTCGTCTAGCTTTCCAGAGCCTTCCATATGACTCTGTGAGGATCCAACACCTTCCAATAAATCTCCAGTTGGCTTGAGAAAGCTAGTGTTTCTTTCTCTTGCTTGCAACTAGTGTCCTTGTTTAATATGAGAAATTACTTTTAACCCACTTTGTGGGAAGTGTGTTATGACCAGAACAAGCTAATTTTGGACATGGCAGTTTTGCTAAGTGATTAAAGCATTTCTTCTGAATTATTTGAAAAATAATCACTTGACCTCAAAAGTAGTGATTTAAAAGAAAAATAATGTAGCTGTAAATGTATAATCCATTTCAATTTTGTTCCTACCATAATACTTCTTAGTTTACAAAATGGATGTGATGATTTTGTTTTTAGTCTCTATTAAAAATATTTCTGCAACATCAGTAGTCCAAACATTTTATGGACTAAATCCAACTTTTAAAATTCACCTTAAAAATACATACTGACTCTATAACTCCCCCACTATTATTCTCACACTTTAAAAATGGAATCATGGTCACGTACATATAACAAACGCAAGTCCATTTTTTAATCTGGCAGGACCATAAACTTTCAATGAACAATTTGATGATGTCAATTAGTTACAATAAAACAAGATTTCAATTATCTAAAATACCTTAATATTAAATTTCCTTTTAAAATTATATTTTTATTACATTTCAAATAAAATATTTGGTTTTGTTCTCAGGAAAATATGGCATATATAAGATTATTATAAGAAATATAATGTTAATAATAATGTCATTAAATAATCATAGAATGCTATACTAGTTTATTTGGCCTCAACCAATGGTTTGCAACAGGATGATTCTCCCCTACCCACCACGTAGGGTTACCAGAGTTTGCAAATAAAATTATACATTCAGTTAAATTTGAATTGTTTCTAATTACCTGTGCACATTTTTACATAAATGGAAAATACGTACAGAACATTCTTACTCTTAAAATTTATTCATTGTTTATCTAAAATAATGATCAGTATCTAAATTACATACTTCTTTTCTGAATATTTCCTTGATGATATGGCTTTCATTAACAGCTCTTTATTTTGCAGAATTTGCTCATAAAATTCCTTGCAGTTAGACTCTATGTTCCATTTACAATGTAACATACCTTCCATAGTGGTCACATCCAATTTATTTCATTCTTTCATCAACTGAACAATCATTAATGAGAAAAAGTGTTTAAAACTAGCCTGATAAGCTGGAATTCTGAGTATGTATTGACATAGAGTTAACAACTCTGGGACTTGCTCTTTTGCCAAAGGACATAATATCATCTTTCATGACATAAATGGTGTTTTATTCTTTAGGATTAGGGTGTATCACTTGATCTATGACTTTTGAAAGTATTGTCCACTGACAAAAAAGAATATTGTTGTGAATTTTTATTCTCTTCTTGAGTACATATGATAAATCCACTTGCTCCATCCTTGAAGAGTATTTAGTAACATAAATATTAAAGAATCAAATTCTACAAAGGGATAAAATCCATTTCAATATACAAGAATGATTTTCCCCCTGTTCCTTAGTTATGTTGTTCCTTTTAAAACAGCCTTGACATATAAGGAATAAACTTTTCATAAATTCTTTAATACATTCAACAACTCTTTTTAAGCAAGGGAGGACCTCAATAACAACCTCCACTCTTCTTTCAAATTGCATAATTCTACTCTGAAGAGAAATGTACAGGTAGGAACAAGAAATAAGCAGGCTTTACTCAATGGGCTATTTAAAAAGTCAGCAAAAATTTGAGGGGCCTTTTCTTCAGAATTAAAGTATGATTTCAGTGCTTCAAATTAACTTATGATCCTCTCAACTACATTTGTTAAAGAGGATCAATGACTTTTAAAATGTGAGAGAACTGAAAAATACTGAATGCAAACAAAAGTATAAAAATTCTTTAATAGTTCAACTTGAACAGAATAAATGCTGAAATAAGAGAAACATTTCATGACAATTATTTTATTGTCAGTATAAAGAACACCAGATGATGTTTGAGTAGGATAATGTAGAATATGGCCGAAGCACCAACATAGACTCATTTATGCTTTGCTTTACTCTGAATAAACACTGCACCTTTATGTAAACACCCATAAAAATTATATTTGTATTACTGCCACAAAAAGAAGTATAATTTTTCTGAGTAATTACTAGCTCAAACAGAGAGGCTCTGCAAAAATTTGCTCTTGTTTGTGAAGTCTCATCTGGAAGGGATGTTACTCACAATAGACTTGTAAGCAAGTCTTTTTCATGAGAAAAAAATTACACAAGTAAAGGAAATTTTTTTTTCCAAATTATGTTTACTTGTCTTCATGGCTATGCCATAAAAAGGTGAAACATTTAAGCTGTGATAATCTCTGTAATAGTAAATGGAGGTATTACATGTCTTATTATTGCCATAGATTTTGTCCTTATAACATTGGAAAATTTACTTAAAATGTTGCATAAAAAACCCTTGCAGTAGCAGTAAATTCAGTTCTTTGAGTTTAAAGCCTGGTAATGATACACAAGGTGGAAGATAACTTCTGCTGCCATTATTTTATCTTCTTCATCTGAATTTCTTTCAATAAAAATGTTATTTTATCACCTTCTTTTGTACAAGTGGAGGAAATCCACACATTTCTTATGCTTATCTATTAGTATATGCTGGTTTATATCCGATTTTCCACTGTTTTCAGAATTGAATACATAATTGCATACTGCACAAAGAGCTTCAAAAGGGGCTTTTCTTTGCTTAATGCATATTCATTGTTTATAAAACTTACCATGAAATTTACATTGCATTTTGACATTCTGGAGTTTACTTATACACAAATGAAAAATGGATAATAGCAACTGACACAGAAATTGAAAAGATTGAATTTGATCATCTCACAGCTTTGTCACTGTGTTGGTCACTTACAGGTCCAAACTCATTACTAAACGTAAACAAGTGTTGAACCATTGAAAGAGTTGCAAACTTCTGAACAATAAATTGAACTTGATATCTGATGCAAAAAATATAAACTTCCTGTTTGCCAGCATGGGAGAACTGTACTTGTGAGGTACAATCTCCTGGAGCAAAGCTAGAGCTGATGTTATGTGAGGTCTGGGGAAGCACGTGGGATTGCTTAGGGATTGACAGACTTCCAACTGTGTTAGTGTGGACAATGGAGTGACACTGCCGTTAACCCTTGAAATTTCAGGAACATAGTCACTAGAATGAGGCACCTACTGATTGGCTGTTCTCCAGAAATATGGGGACTATTACTGATTGGCTGATGTTTAGGACTGAGAGTCTATCATTAGCAGACTTTCAAAGCTTGGGGCTGTCATTCAGAAGCATAGTTACTGGAGTGAGGCTGTTATTTATGGGCTTATTTCCAGAAACATGGCCACTGGTGTGAGGGTGTCAGAGATTGGCTAATTTTTAGAGCACGTGTACTGATCCTAAATTAATGCTAATTAATGATGGTTATCTATTCATGACTTGAAACTTGGGCTAAAAAGTCTTTTCCCTCCTTGGATATAGAAAACTTTTTTCTTGTCATTATTCCTTAAACAACACAGTATAACAACTATTTACATAGCATTTACATGGTATTATAAGTAATTTAGAGATGATTTAAAGTATATGGGAGGGTGTGCTTATGTTACACGCAAATACTAATATACCATTTTATATAAATGACTTGAAAATTCCTGCATTTTAATATCTCAGAATGTTCTGGAACCAATCCCCCACCAGTACAAGAGACGACCGTACTTTTCATTCTCAGTCCATCCTTTTTGTGTTCCCTTAGCCAAACCCGCTGGAAAGACCATAGGGGTTATAACAGATCTTCATTTGTGGAGATGTACATTTCAACTGCTGTTGCCATTTAAGTGACTAAAGCATCAATTACTGTGACAGAAAAATAGCTCTAATTGCACATTTTTGTAATTTATTAAAAAAAAGCTGAACACAGAAAACTTAGGGTGTCTTGACAAAGACAATAAAAGAACAAAATCATTAAATACATTATATTTCCTAGTCTTTTATATACTGTATGTTTGAGACATCTGACAACCCTCCCCCGTGGAAACATGGAGGAAGAGAGGGAAGGGTGTTTGCTATGGACGTCTGGTGGGTAGAGGCCAGGGAGGCTGCTAAAGATCCTACAGGAATGCTCCTCTCACAACAAAGAATTATGTGGCCCAAAAAGTTAAACGGGCTGAGGTTGGGAAACCTACGCTTAGACCACAATTTCATTTGGAGGCCTTTTCCATCAAATTGCCAGAGTTCTTGAGAATTTACTTGCTCCTTTGGCTCTACTTGCTTTGTTTAAATTATCTAATTGCTTTGTTTACATTATTGAATTGCTTTGTTTACACTGTAAACAGCCCGAGGGGATAGCTTGGTTTTCAGTTCTGTATCTTCGGAGGGGTATTACAGGCTTTCAATACATCCACAAAAGCTAGTCAGTAACTGTTTTCAATTATAATCATTCCATGGTCATCAGGTAATTAAGCTCCGAGTTTTGGTACTCCCAGTATAGTACTCATAATAAAGAATACCTGTACTGATCTGTAGACTCTGGGCATAGGCACTAATTCACTTGGGAAATACTGACTGATGACTTTCATTATTTTTAAAGAAACTATTTCCTTGACAAGTAAAGTAGAGAGAAAGGGGGTTCCAGAAGAAGGTAGACACATGACTATGAAGACGTTAAGCAGGAAAATGATCAAATCTGTATTTTATAAAGCTCACATTTTCCACAGTGTAGAAGGTGAATACACAGCAGAATGATCTGTTGCCAAGCGAATGAAACTGACATGATTGGGGGTGTAGAGGAACATGCTGAGGTGAGGAGATGTGGTTATATCTGAGAGACAATGAAAAGTGAGAGTTGAATGTGAGACTCTAGAAGTCAGATGAGCATCAGGGATTACTTTCAGATATCCGACTTGGCCAACCAAGTAAATACTCCCACGATTTCTTATCATGAGAAACTAGGAGCATGATGCTTAAAGAACAGGAAGAAAAAAACAGTGAGTCCAGTTTGGGCATACTTGGAAACACAAAGTAGTTAGCCACGTTGCTCTGGAACTCAAAATAGAAGGTTGGTTTGGAAATAGTGGCTTTGGAGACACCAGCATACAAAGAGTAATTTGACATGGACCAAGAAAATTCCTACTCCCAAGAGATTAATTGTCTTTAAGAGAGACCTGTACATAAATGACCATAATACAAAACATGATTTAATTGCTTGAATGGAAGTCTTTTAAAAGTACCCTGCAAACATAAAGAAGTAGAAGTTGGTTTGAACTGGTATAGAAAAAATGAGTCAGAATTCAGCAGCAGAATGTGGTGGAGTATAGATTTCTAAAGGCTGGCTGGTACAAGCCAGGCCACCCCCTTTTTAATTGACTGCAAGAGTGAAAAGCTAGGTCACCTTGGTCATGTTACTTAACTGTGTGTCTCACTTTACCCATCTGTAAAATGGCTGTGAAAAGGACATTGGAGATTTAAATGAGTTAATGTATATAAACCCTATAGAATCATACTTGGACCAATAAGAACTCAATAAATACCTATGATTATTGTTATTATTATCATTATTAATCAGGAAGAAGCATTAATGCATCAAAACACACAGAGTAAGTTAAGGAAATGAGGAGAGGTCTATGGAGTACTTGGCATCACTCTACCAAGGATACAAGCAAGGAACCAGAGCTTGCCAGCTAATATAATAGTAGGGCCAAACATTTTCCTTCTGTGGGAGTCTTTTCAGAAATTTTGCAGCAATACATGCAGTAAAGGACCTGCATCCAAATACAAGGAGATAAGTTCCACACTCAGCAGGTGTGGGAGTCGCCGTGCTTAAAAGCTGCATGTCTCACATGAGCCAAAATCAATTATAACAACTCTGTATGAAAGGAAAATGCCTACTTAAATGTGTCAATGCATTATGCAAGTTCCAAAGTAAGATGACACCACCAAGCATTTATAGCTCTCCTAGTCCAGACAGGGTCTGTCAACCAGAGCTCATTTTTTCTTTTTGTTTCAGTATTCCTCATATTCAAATTAAACTAGATATTACTGTTACAACCTGTCTAATGCACATGTGTACAATAGCACCATACTTACACCATTTGTTGGCTCCTCCTCTCTACATAAATTTCATTTTTAAACTTCTTATTTTGAGCCAATTTTAGAGACACAGAAAAGGAATAAAAATAGTACAAAAAATTCCCTTACACCCCCACCCCATTTCTCATAATGTTAGCACTTATATAACCATAGTATAATTATCAAGAACATGAAATTAATATCAATACAATATTATTATCTGAATTGCAGATCTTACTTAAATTTCACCAATTTTTTCATTGCATTTAGTTATATCTCCTTACTGTCGTTTTGTTGGTAAGAGTTCTTCAGGTATTTCTTTTCTTTCATGACCTTGACACCTTTTAAGAATATTGTTCAGTTATTTTGTAGAATGCCCCTCAATTTGGGTGTGTCCAATTTTTCATGTTTGGAGTAAGGTTAGGCATTTTTGGTTGGAATAGTCAAAAAAGATGTATCCTTCTCAGTGTATTATATAAAGTGGTTCATCATGTCTTATGGTTCATCCATATGTCTTATTACTGTGATATTTACCTTGACCACTTGGTTTAGTTGATGACTGCCAAGTTTCTCCACTATCAAGTTGCCAGCTTTCACTTTGTTGTTGATAAGTAAGCATCTTGGGCAAGATAACTTGAGACATGAAAAACCAATTTCTCCTGGAACTTTTGCCCATGAATTTTAGCATCCTAAGTGGATCTTATCTGCAATATTTGTTACTGTGGTGTTTGCTTACTAGTGATCCTCCATATCTCAGGAGTTATTGTTAGCATAAGCAATGTGGCTTAGCAAAATAATGGACACACATCTTCTTTATTTGTTTCCAAGGAAACAGAGCAAAGAAGTTAACTGAAGGTTGATTATCAAGGAGAATGGGAAAGGGAATAGTTGTTAACCTTTTGCCCACAGGCATTTGAAGCTTCATGGACTACAGAGCAGGTTGTGGCACACAAATGCATGTACAGGAGAAAGGGAGAAAACGGAATGAAAAGTTGCTCCCTGGATGCCAGGGGATAGCGGAGAGACATGCATTCAATGTATTTTTATGGTGGGAAAAAAACTTGTATTTCTATAGTTCTTCTCTTTATAATAATCAGTAACAATGCTTGGAGTGAAGCAGAGGTTAGAAGGTAAGAATGTTTACCTTTTGGCCCTTTCTGTTTCCCTGTCTCTACGACCTCAGAACACTGTATTTACTCCTACTTCTTCCAGCTAAAATGTTTTCTTAGGACCCTGTTCCTTTCTGTGGAAGCACGCATGACACTTTTACTGGTTGAATGTTTGTCATCTTGGCAACATGGTAATCTCTGGGAGGTAGTGACCAAGTCTGTTCTAGTTCACTACATATAGCACAATGCCTGGGATATAATGTTGATGTCCATTAAATACTTACTAAATAAATGGAGGAGTACGGTTCTACAGTATTATTTGTATGCTACCCCACGTACATTAAGGGTTAAATGAGCCTCTGTGGTTCAGTTGTGAAACACTACATATTCCTTACACAAGAATATATTCTGAATTCCTAACAAATGCCTTATAAGTGAACTTCCATATTGCAACCCAATAGCCTATTTCTGACAAGACTTTTCTCGTCTTTAAGTTCTGAATAAAACTTAAGATAGAAAGTGTCCTCACGTAAACTGTCTTATTTGATCTGATTTACGTAGATGTAACAATATTTTATTCTAATGTTCATTTTAAAGAAGCAAAGTGCAAAACACAGCATCACTTAGTTAATAAAGACCATCATAATGCAGTAAGAAGAGTAGCAGTATGAACCTTAAGAAACCTATATTCTTGTCCTGGTTCTTAGACCCTGACTAGGTCACCTAGTTTACCCCAGTGCCAGTTACCTCATTTGGAAAATGTACAGTTTTGATGATGATTTTTAAACTGCTTTTCTGGCCCCAAAATTTTATTTAAGTCACTGATTTTTCTGAATTTGTGATACTACCAGAATTTAAGTTGTTTTTGAATAAAAAGCACAGTGTTTATAAAAGATTATTTAATAAATCCTTCAGTATTGTTGGGTCACGAGGAATGCTTTTTGGAAAAACAAAAACAAAAACAGGGAAAAACCAAACAAAAATGCCCTGAAATTGGCCTGTTACCTGGAACAAAAAAAAGAAAGGCATGTGTTCTATATCCATTCTCACTTTCTTTCTTTATAAGAGAATCCTGAATAATCTGCCAGTTGAAAAACTACATTACCCAGTTTTCTTCACAGGTAGGTGTGTGACTAGCCCTGGCTACAGAAATGGGAGAAGCGTTGTCTGGAACTTCCTTACAGACATCTGAAAAGGGAGAAGGTGAGTCTTCCCTCCTTTCTGTTGCCTTAAATTTGGACATTGGTACTCCAGCAGTCACCTTGGACCACAAAGTGACCTTCAGGCTGGAAGCCAAAAGCAACAGATCAGGAGGACAGAAGGACCTGGGTACTCAAGGACTTTCTGCAGCCCCTCCTCCAGCCCTGGATGTCCACCTTGGGCTTCTATTAAGTAAGAACATAAAACCTGGGAGTTTAAGCTTCTGGTTCAGGTCTTGGTTATTAGCCTCTAAATTTAATTCTGAGCAATGCTAAAGTAAAATTGAATAAATATCAAATTAAGTGATATTAGTTTGATTCATATTAAATTGGTTAACTCTGAATAAAGTTAGTCTTAATAACATATATACAACATTTTACATCCTTCTTGTTCTTTTATATTTATCAAATTTTATTTCATTTTTCACAATTGTTCCTAATTTTTAAAAATTATCTTACTATGTGCTTGACATGTCACCACACAGGTTGGTTCTCTCAAAAAGTAGACTTTATGAAATGCAGAAGGCTATACAAACAATCCCCAAAATGAACAACTTCAATATCATAATTAATACTATATTTCCAAAGAGAAAAAGAAAGCACAGTGCAACTATATCTTAAGTGGCATTTAAGAGGAAGGTCAAAGCACAGCAAAATATCAGTTTTACTTGTAAGAGAATCCCATAGTTTATACCCAGGAATCCAGAGGTAGTATTTTAACAAGACTCCAACAATTATATTGTACACAGATGTTGGTCCAAATGGTCTGTATACAAATGGCTATATTAAAACAAATGATTTTTCCCAGTTGAAGTCTTCTAAGACCAATACTATTTAAATCTATTTTATAGGCTAGAAATGAAAAGAAAATTCAAATAAATTAAGAAGACTACATTAATTACTATTTACTGAGGTTCAGTAATAATTAGTCATCTTGATTTAATATGCAAATCTCAGATGGCAATTATCAGACTCATCTTCTGAAAGGAACAGGGTGCAACAAAGCCAACGTTGAAATTTAGCTATTAATTGACTTTTAGGATGCATCAAATATTTAAAAATGTACCTCCCATTTTTAAAGCAAAATTTTATTTAGTGTCTTAAACTTATTTCTGCTTTTCCATGACTAAATTTAAGATAGATAAACAAATAAACCTATATTATATCTATCCCAGGCATGGTGATCTTGGTTTATGTTGGCTTTAATTTGGGGTTTATTACCTTGTGTCATGGCATTTTTAAGGCTGTGACAACTAAAATTCTGTAATGGGAACAAATGTGATTTGTTGTCATTTGGAAACTAACCCTTATGTACAGAGTGGGAAAACTGGCTAAGATTCTACAGAAGTTCTTTTCACAATATTTTGAGCATGACACACAATGAAAATTATTAAATATATTTTACTCCATGGCTGAGTATACATATTTACACATATCTGAAACCAAGTTTCACAAACAATACTTATTCTTACTCTAAGTATTGCTCCCCGATGTTCTCTAACCCAATCTACCCATTGCATTTGTTTGCATGTATGATTAAATCTACACACCAAAACACACTAATCCTGTTTCAAAACATTGCTTTAGAATGATGGGAGCTTAGAGGAAATCTAAATCAAACCTTTCAATTCACAGATAAGGAAACTCAAGTGTCATCTAGAGAGTGAGAAACTTTACCCAAGATAAACAGAGCTGGGTACAGTAGAGGCAGGATTAGAATTGGCTCCTCAGCCCAGTATAGGAAAAAAGATAACGTTAGGAAAGGGATATCTGTGTTTTTACAAGTTCAAAATGCAGAACTATATGGCTTAGAGTATGTACCTGTCACAAAGGTCTTGGCATCTGAATCACTGAAGTTTTTTATTGATGACTCATTTGGCTTTATTCAGCAGACTTGAGTTTAGAAATTCGATCAGTGAGTAGTTTATATGGTAAACTGTCCTTGTAATTAAATAAAACTATCCCCAGAAACTTAAATGAAGAATGGCTGCCCATCAGGAACACCTAGAAGCCATGCTTCGTTGGTCTGTTTAAGCCAAATTTCTGGCACAATGCTCTTTGACAATCAAATTTAAAATGACAGGCAAGTTGCTCTTAACTTCCTTAAAGGCACAAACAAGTAATTGCAAACCCTCTGATACATAATGAATGTGTCACAGAAAAGGCTCATTTTGTGTGTAGTAGCCTTTTATCAACAGCAACATAATTTGGGAATCTCTACATTTTTAATCTAGATTTTACTTTAATTAAGGACATGCAAAAACAGGTGAGGGGAAGGGAAATTAAACAAATGCCTTGGGAAGGAAAAGCATTTTATTAGAATTTTGTTAAAATGTAATGAGTCTATATGTCCTTGTATTTTTATAGGTCCCTGACCCTATGGTAATGAATTTTATGAAGGTGAATGAGGTTCTTAAATCTATTACCTTTTATCCCAATATATGATATCAAGCCTCTATATTTAAATAAACAAATTCATTAAAAACAAAAATGTTGTCTATTGCATCTAACCGGTGCCTGTTCAAAAAGTATGTTAATTATTTGCAAATTTACCATTTCAAGAAGAGAATTAATGTAGTATAAAATCACCTTTAGATAAATCATATTTTTATGATTTTAGCTAAATCATAACCTCTATGTAATAAAATGGTAGAAAATAAAATAATTGAGAGCCTTTGTGCAGAATATGGCATTTCTTCTGACATTACTCTTTGAAATTTAAGTGTACTGTCTCAAGAGGCAGCATATTATAGTACGGAAATCACAGGTCCAAACATTGGCTTTACCGCGGTTGGTGAACTTGAGCAAGTGATTTAACCTCTGAGATACTCACGAGCTGCGCATCCCGTTTCACTGATGAGGAAGTCACCCGATTAGCTTGTTGGAAAGAGGGCAGGAGGTAAGGCATGATAAGAACCTGGTTAGGTTTATTCTACAGCATTACAAGTTAGACTAAAAAAAAGAAAAGAAAAAGGCAGCAAATGGCAAACCAGTCTCCCTAATGAAAATGCGTGAAGACAAAATCCCCAAGTAACACAACTTGGGAAGAATGTACTCTTAGAAATTTTATAATTTATAATTACTTATTTAAGACATAATTTATAATATATATTGACTGTATTTGACACATGTTTCCTTCTAAGATATGCAATTTTAGCATTGATATATATTTGAAGGACAAATATATGTATTTGTTACTTATTTGAAGGTCAAATACATGTGCATTTTTACCAAATATTGTTTCACATTGATTCCACCACTATTTTCACTCAGTTTTACTTTCCCTCTTTCAACTATCACTGATTATTGGTTTTCTAATTTTTGTTTTAATCAGGCTTCTAATCTTTTAGATTTGATTCTCTAATCATACTATCAAGTTTATTTCTTGATGTACAAATGTATGCCAAGCATATGGTAGCCGTGTATATGTTCTGTATTTTATTTTTATGACTGTATTTATTTGTATTATTTCACAGACATTGATCTGACAACATATTTTCTAAAGAGCCATTTCCTTTGGAAACATTTAATTGTTTAATTGGAAACTCTTAATTGATAGTGTCTTTTTAGGAAACAAATTAAAAACTGGACTGGGAAACGTATGGAAAATACTATGCTTTATACTATTCATGCATGTCATGGAATGATACTTGTCAAGAAAATATATATTTCACATTCAAAAATAATAGATTTTTTATATATGTATACACACATATATAAAGATACGTTGAGTTACACTGGTTTATAATTTTCTCAGCTCTTTCACATATAGCAATGCTGCAAAATATAAAATGCAAAGATTTTATAAATATATATAAAATGCTGCAAAAGATAAAATGCAAAAGAAAAGATTCTTTTCATTTTTATTACAAATGGTGACATTGCAGTTTACAAAGTTTAGTGTTTGGCACCAAATCATGTTTAAAAAAAAACTGGAGCCATGACTAGAAGTCAAGTTTTGAGTTTTGAGTTCAGTCATACTGCCTAAAAGTCATTTTGATAGTAGATGATGGAAGAATTGGCAACAACAGGCCTGCAGATTTTTAAAAAGGCACTAGTTCAGCCAATATGCTTAAATATGTGCATGGGTCTCTTTGTTTTAAGATTCCCACAAGACACACTGATAAGTGTTCCTGGGAATGAACTAGGGCTGCTCTGTGAATAAATTCTTATCTCACAGTTGCTGTGGGAAAAATGAAACATCCAATTATAAAGTCTGGAAGATTTCCTATAATTAGTGGCTATTATATTAGTTCTGCTTATGATGTAACACAGAAGAAAGGAAAAAAGGGAGAGGAATTGCTGTCTCATTTATTATTTCTTAATTGCTTTTTTACTAACAGCCTGTGTCTCAAGGAAGCCAAACCATAATGATTTCATCAATAACATTAACCTGTCATTTCATTCAGGAAATATAAAGAAGATCAGGTCTTAACTTTGGGAGTACCAGGAGATTCTGGTCTCTCATATTGTCTTGTAAGCATACTTGCAGAATAACGTGGTCAATACATAGGAAATGTCACAGACGTATATTTCTCTGTGTGTGGCATAAATATTTGTCATAGTATTAAATAATAACTAAGTGATGATTGTGTATACTATGTTGTTCCAAAATCTTGTCATGGTAATATTGTACCTGACATTTTGGAAATGACGACATCCGACAAATAGAGAAAAGAAAGCACACAATCATACATGCACACATATGTATAGACTATGTAATACTAACAATACATTGTATTTACTTTAAAATGATTTAAAATTATTGGTTTATTTCAAGTTTGTGCAAAAAGCACAAGTGACTTCAATTAGGGGTAGGACCAACCTATTCAATGGATGCCACATAAAGATGTCCCTGTTTGGTCACTTTTTGATACAGTAGGCCAACCATGGCTCCTACGACATGCCAATGGTCAATTAATGAAGTAGCTTTCCTGCCTTTCCTTAAGATGATAATTATAGGATCATGTTTTCAGTCCTTATCATTGAATGTCCCAAATATCATGGCTTTAAGCATAGTGTTGCTCATTTTTTTTTTAAAGATTAGTCCATTAGAGTCAGAGAAAATTTTTTACTTAATGCTTGGAGGCTCCAATTATTTTTGATCACTCATTCTTACCAGCAAAATAAAAGTAGTAATAATAATAATCGTACAGTATTGTTCAATTCATGAATTTATACATTTGCTAAATTATAAAGAATCTACATGTGCAAATGTAAAACATTATGTACATGAAAAAACATACACAAAATGGAAACTTTTAAGGACAAGAATAAAAAAAGAAGCTCTTGCAGAATCTTTCTTAGGTGTACATATTTAACTTTGGAGACCACAGATTATGCCCTTCATATACATACACCACCAAACCTTCCCTGGACAACTCAGGCAAACATGTTCCTATCCATTCCTACCTTCGTGTTGCAAAAATGTTTTTAGCACATAGAGTGCATGAGGTTTTAAAACTAGCATTCTTCTAATACCAGTTAATTTGGAATGTCTTTTCCATAACATCTTTCTAGAGCCTTTAAAATTAACTAAATAATGTAGTGCAGGTGAAAAATCTTACTTATATGAAATAATTATAGGGCTGAATTTTCTTGGTGAGGTGAAAAAATTAACACGTAACTTTTTTTGTCATGTACTTTGCTAGTTTTACAGGAAAAAATGATAGATTTATGACAAGTCATTTAGAATCCTCATTAATGTTGTATTTCAAAAAGAAAACAAGAAGTAAAGCTTTCACATATAAAAACCCCAAGCTTTTAGGAGACTTTACAAATGTCAATATTTTATAGAACTGAGAATGTTTGCATTTTCAAAATAGAAATTTCTGATTGATGAAAAACACTTGCCAGATGCCTTTTCTGGGAAAAAGGAAAAGTTAAAAGAAAACCTTGCTTCTTTCCCAAGAATCATTCTATATATCTCAAAGCCAAACAAGAGGGAGACTTTGTTGTGTTGTTTTTTTTTTTTTGGAATACAGTATAGTCTTAGGAATTAGGAGGCAGACAGACCTAGGTTTGAATTCCAGTTCTGTCATTTCTTGGTTGTGTGTGGTGACGTGCCTTCACTTCTCTAAGCTTCAGTTTCCTCATTTACAAAGTGGAGGTGGCAATTATCCCCATCCTCATTATATTATTGTGTGCATTACAATAAATAGTGCATATAAATTATCTATTTTATGTAGATACTTCATAATGTAAAGCGCTTATAGGGGCTGAAAACAACAAGTACTTAATAGATATTAAATCTCAAAATGCTAAGGGGCAATTCCATACTCGTGTGCGATAACTCCAGGGTTAAGAAGAATTTTCTGAAGTATAACACGTCTTTCCATAGAGAAATGCTAAGTGTTCCTATAGGGATCCAACCCATCGTATTAGCCACAGCAGCATCATAGTCTAGTCAACCATACTAAACTGGCATAGACAAGTACTGAATGGAAAAATTATTATATTAACCACATGACATTACTTAGAATAAATGAAGCATCACTAATACCATATTTTGATGTATTTCTAACTTTATAAATATATTTATGAATATTTTTAACTTTATAAGCCTTTTTAATATCTGTTATTTCATTTGCAGCTAAAAACACTATGACACTGCTGAAGAAGATACCACTAAATATCACCAAGGAGTTAACACCAATGTGAAATATGAGAAACCACAAAGTAAAGTCTTTGGTGAGATGGCATCTTATGAAACTAAGGATTTGTAATTTTTTTTACATTAGCTTAGAAAAATGTCCTTCTAGTCATATGTCAGTAGAATCATTTAACCCTACAAGAGTACTGGGCTTTCTCAAAAAAAAAAAACCTAGAGTATAAATTTTAAGATCTATATGAGCTGTATAAATAATCATCATACTAGCAATTCATCAGCATACTAGCATTTCCTGCTGCTATCATTTTTATTTCTACTACAAATATCTGATTTATTTTGAAACTCATTTTAGTGATCCCTTTCATGTGTTTTCTGGAAAGCCACCTAAAATCCTTTGTGCAAACAGGAAAAAAACAATCATGACAACAAACCAAGAGATGGAAATTTCCATCACTGATGTCACAGTTATGCCTTTAAATGAGAAAATCCAAAATATGTGGGAGGAGAAGGTCACTGAACATAAAATACTCTGCCGCTGATGTGAAGCAGCAGTGTAAGTCAGAAAGCATTTGAATTATGCCCTTTGTTATCTTTTGCAAGCAGCTTTTTCTCAAGGTACCAAATGGAAGCTTTGACCACATTTCAGACCTCATAAAATTGATAAATTAGATTTGAGCTGATTTTATTATGAATATACACCAATTACTCCAGGAGTTAAAATATCACAGCCTCTATGTAAGATGGGCATCTAGTGGCCTAAACAGTGATCTCAGCTAATGATCCATGTGGGAGAATAGCAAGCAAATCACTGCTATATGATATAAATCTTGATTCAGTGGCACTCAACGTTCTTTCATAGAATCTCTTTTCTTAGAATATCTTTAGGACATTTCATGACAAAATTATTACTGACTTCTGGTGTGCCTAACTTATAAGGGAGCTTTTATAAAGCTATAATGGCCATCATGAGAGAATATGATTTCTTAGAGTAGGTGGCATTCAGTTTTGCTATAGAAGAAAACGAATATTTACCAAGCAGCTACTCTATGTTAGATATTGTGTAAGAAATGTAACTTTTTCAGCAACACTAAGCTTGTGTTATTATCCCCATTTCAATTCATAGAAACTTAGAGATGTTCATTTGACACCGCTGGAGAGGGGGCAGAGGCAGGCTGCCACTGAGCTCTGCCTCTTTTGAAAACTGTCACCATCTTGAGGTCAGGAGGGTCCTGAAAAACAAGAACAAACCTAGGAAAAGAGGATAATTGACTGACATAAAGTAAGTTTACAAGAAAACACAATAGAAATAGTTATTTCAAATCAAATTGTTTGTTGAAAGAACAACAAACAAAAAACCGGCATATCTGCCAGACCCTGCTGAAGGTGAAGGTATTTGTTGCTTTTCTTCCTCCTAAGCTCCCAAAGTTCTAAGTTGCCATAATTGGAATGAGGATGGTATCCTTGGTTGTTTTCCCCTACTCCCACAACCTCCCAAAATAAAACTAACGGTGCCCACCCTGTATCTTTTTATTTTCATCCCAAGAGAACATCTTCTGATGATAGAAGTTATATCCTGTTAGGAAAAAAAAGACTATTTAAACATGAGCATTATAAATTACATTTTACAATATTACTGGAAAACAACTGGAATTAAGATCCTTTCTGGATTTGGGAGTATTCTGCACTTAAAATGGCCACGGTGGAATGCATCATAAAGTTCTATGTCATTAATTCTGCTTAGTGGGGTTTATAGGCTAAGAAGCTTTAGTCATCTGCCTTGAAACAACCAAGATGGAAAAAAGATACTGTACTGAAATATCAATAATGAATGTCTCATCTTCTTGCTCCTCTGGGTCTTTTGATTAACCTGTGCTGCTGTGGGAGGTAATTTGTCCTACCACTTTTTAAAGAGAGTAAACAAACAAGGGTCAGTGACGACCTTCCACTCTCCCCTCTCTCCTGCCTTAATCAATTTCTCAAAAAGGCCATGGGATTTGTCAGAGGATATAAAAATTGAATAGATCATCATGAAAATTTTCTCCTTATTTAGGTCTAATCTTAATTCCAAAATTTAACAGCAAAGATCATAGTACTGTCATGAACCTTCTTCCAAAAAAATGAATCTGTCATGACTTGGCATTTCTCATAGATCATGTCAGTCTTGTTTTGGAAAAGCTGGACACCTTTATTATCTCAACACAGTAGATTTTAATTAAAAACATCAACACTTTACAATAGAAAATTTATTATACATTTTTTAAAGTATATAATGCTTGAGCCACGTCGATGGCATAGAGATTGGCCTCTATGGGCATTTCTCCTAACGAATGTAAGACGCTCTGCTCAAGCTGGAAAAAAAAAATTATCACCTGTTTGTGAAAGATATGGTTCAATTGCTACCCTGACAACAAAACCAAGCACATTAGTGACCTAAGGGACTAGAGCGATACCTGCTATTGTTTGACATCAAAAGGAATTGGAAACTTACTAAATATTGAGCAGGTGCAGAAAAACCTATCATTGTTCTCTCTAAAGCATGGGTTCAGGTGAGAATCCAGCTCATTGAAAAGGTATATAAGATATAAAAATACACAAGAAAGCATATAATTTTTAAGAGTAAGTTACAAAGCCAGGAGAGGAAGAAATCAGAAAGACATGAAGATATAGAAAAACAGACATTTGCCCAGTACTTTTGAGACAATCATTCAAATTGTTTGAGCCCCTCACTAGAAAGAACTCAGTTTTCAAACAAAGGTGGATATTTCAAATGAAAAATAAAATAGGGAATTGGGAATGGAACTGAGTCATCCATGTGTCTGCCACATTTCTCGACATCAATTTGCTGATATCTGCCTGGTCCATTTTAAAAAATGTTTTTATTTATTATGGTGATGTTGAATGAATAAGAATGGTGTTTAGAGAGAACACAAGACGTATTAGTATTGAGAAAGAGTTTGTCTAAGATCTTTAGGCACCGGTCCACAACACTCTTTCCATCTTCATAGCCCATTCCCCTCTCCCCTGTCTTATTCTCTTCTGGGGTCTTTTATTTTTATAGTATTCTGCTATTTCCACTTACACCTACAACTCCTGGCTGAAAATATAGAGTACTTTAATCATGCCAACTAATTATTTAAGGATACAGATAAAAATAATTTCACAACATTGTCCTAAGTCCAGGGGGTTCATGAATCATTGCTCTTAGAAAGCCTTTGACACCCAGGGAATATTTTTTCATGCAGGCAGTCACTCTGGGAGATCAACATTCCTAGTGGGTGATGTACCTCATGTACAAGTAGTGTTTGTTTCTCCTGGCTTAGTAAAGTGCTATTTAAGTAGACCCCTGATTGAGGTGAAAAGCCTTGAGTTCTGTGCTACTTAGAATGCCTCTCAACTAAGTGTTTTGTAATTAACTAATTAATGTTCAAAACACACCTGCGGCACCGTTAGTACTATTCCATCATTCTTCCTGAGGTATAAACACATTAAGCCTTATGTGAAGTAATCAATAAATGAAAACACTGAAAATAAATCCAGGAATCAGTGTCTAAAGTACCTGGAATTCACTGGTAGACTATCCTTACCCAACCACATTCTTCACATGCATTTAACATTCATGCCCTGGAATTTAAGGGGTCTGGTACATTCTGGTCTAGAGTGTGTATAATGGGGTCACAAAAAGACAGAACAGGATGAACATTTGAGAAAAACATAAGATAGGGTTGCCAAAATAAATATATAGTGTCCAATTAAATTTGAATTTCAGATAAGTCCAGGACCTACATAAGGAATTGGCAACTTTTCATAAGCATGTTCCAGAAGGACTAAGCCTTTTTCCTATAGCAATATGGTGGGTACTTCTCACTTCTCAGCTGACAATCTGTGACTCTCAGTGAGGAAGAGGCAAAAGGATACCAGGCAGCAATCAATTCAAGAGCTAATGAAGATCAGCTAATATGTCACCTTTGCACATGCGTCATTGTTCATTGATTATCATCTAGATTGTCTCCTACAAACTAAGAATGGAAAGCCCTCCAGCTTTAATAATATGAAAAGCAGATATTTTCTAGCCCAGCCATGTCCTTCAAGTTAAGCAAACTCTGATTTATCATATACTCTTATATTAACCTGTTCATTTAAATGACACTACTAATCAGTAGCCGGTGCTAGAAATGAAAAATATCATTTACTCTCGGGGGACTCAAAATAGACTAACATCTAAGCAACAAGTCCTATTGATTATATTTTATAACTCATTCTTAAATCCATTTCTTTGGTTTTTTCTCTTTATCTCATATCTGTACTATCACAATAGTTTCCAACTCTCTAGGTTTCCACTCTCTTTTTCCTCTCATCCACAGGGTATATATTACTGTGAGAATGATAATTAAAAATTGATCACATCACTTCTCTGTTTAAAAACCATCAGTGGTTCCCCCACAGTTTATAGGATTAACCCACAAGGGCCTGTCCTAAGTGATCCCAGACTTATTCCCTGCTGCTCACTCCCACCCACATATCCAGGCCCCAGGATCCTGGACAGGTGGCTGTGTTCCAGTGGGGCATTCTTACTCATCCTCCAAGAGCCAGTCCAAGAGTCTTTTACCCACAACCACTTTCCTTAAACCTCCAAAGTAATTACTCTCATCATGATTTGACATAACTACCTCCCCACAACCTGTGAGTATCTTATTCATCCTTCCACTTCCAATATTTAGCCTAATGT
The DNA here is from genome assembly GCA_023783475.1 of Daubentonia madagascariensis. Taxonomy (NCBI): domain Eukaryota; kingdom Metazoa; phylum Chordata; class Mammalia; order Primates; family Daubentoniidae; genus Daubentonia; species Daubentonia madagascariensis. The sequence continues at coordinate 40,606,136 of JAKFHU010002088.1, read as the reverse complement.
GGCACATAGTAGTAGTCAATAAATATCTATTTAATGTTTATACACTCTTTCTCTATTCCTTACTCCAGAAAGCAGAGAAGAGAAAAGGTGAAAAAGAGTTCAAAACATAAGACCCCAATGAAAGGGAAAAAAAAGTCACAAAGTTATATAATGAGTTCTTCGTTTTGCTCTTGTATTTATTATTATTTTCTATATAATCTCATTTTATTTATTTCAATTTCTGCATTGGATCAGAGATTTTCCTAATCTACTGAGTACTAGTCTCTTCATTCTGCAATTTAGGAGTATTAAAGTAACTATTTTCAATGGTCAGAGAAAATTAAAACAATCTCAATTCTGCAAATTAGAATATCTCTACTAAATTTTAAATTAGGCATTATTTTACTAAAAACCCTAAGTAGACAATAGTGGCAGTGCATTGTAAGAGCCTACAGTTGCCATGTGTACAAAAATATTTCAAATTAACATGCTTGGTCTGCTATATTTTTCAGTCAAAATCTTTTCTACTTGGTTCATGGACTTGTCTATAACTTGCTGTGCTATAATTAAAGTATCTCTGGGCATCAAGAACATTTACAAATGTGTGCTTTTGACTAGAACATTGGTAAAGTTCCTTGTAGCATGAAAATTCTACGATTCTATTTTTTCTGCATGTATAATTTATAGGTAATTCAAGCTTTTTATATAACCAGAGAGATTATTTAAAAAACTAGTAAAGATACCCCTCCATGTGCTCCATTTTCATTCTTGTCTGGATTTTCTGTCTTTAAAAACTTTCCCTTTGTGTGTAATATCCCCACCACTTGGTCTCATGAAATTAGGCATCTCTATATGTACCTCAGGATCACAAAACAATAAAATCAGAGCTCGCAGATTCATCCCTTCATCTCTGCTGACTTTATTGATTTAGAGTTTTAAGAATATAGGGAGAAGTTTTGATTTGGGGGAGAGGAATTAGTGTTTTAGGAGTTCACTAATGAAATTTTTAAATGGCAATAACTTTCTATTATTTTTAAACTGTGCTTCCTATTATCCTAGACACATCAAATTGAGTTCTCAGGAATTTGTCTGTAAGCAAGGACACAGAACTATATTTTCTGAGGGCACTTTCAACTTAGTCATCTATGATTCCATGATTGTAAACACTTTCTCTGTCAGTCATCTTGCAGTTGCTTGCTGATGGTCACCAGGGAAAAAGTAAAAGGTTATTCATAGCTCAAAAGAACATTTTAAGCGCATGCATTATCTCAGTGGGTTAGTAGCAAGTGTATTAATATATTAAGAATTAAGGGCAGCATATTATTAATTGAAAGATGGTTATAACTAAGAGTAAGAAACAGGAATTTCTAGAATTATAAATACAAAGTGAATGCTATTTTGATGGTGAAATTTCTTTATGACTAAATATTTTAAAACATTATCTTAACAAAAAAAAGTTTATTGGAAAGCTAAGAGTAATTTGCATGCAGCATATATATGTATATTTTTTTCTAAGTAGATATGTAAAACATTAAATCTAAGTTTTAAAAAAATCTAATTTTTGGACACAAGCCTTCAGGGAAAGAATTTAACAAAATAACTCAAGGTATGAAATGCCTACAACATAAAGAACAATAATACAAAACAAAACCCACACATCAGGGTAGGGGAACGAGTAATTCAGAAACATTTTCTTTATAATGTTTATCAACCACACAATTACTTTATAGCTCACAGAATATCATGAACTATATAAAATTCATCATGAAAAAATGGCTTTCTATAACTGAGCTGAGGAATTTAGGGCTGGTACATGTCAAAGGTGAAAACATGTTTCTTTTGCAAGCAGGAGTGATGGGTCATGTGATGATGTTCTACTGCAATATCTTCATGGCTCTCTTGCCAAAGGACTGATGTATATTTAATCACTTTATCTAATGGATGTGATTTCTCAAGTCATAGTTACCCATTAGGAAAGCTCTTGCTCTGGTTCAGCTGAGCACTCTGATTATATTTCCTGACTTTGTGGTTTCAGAGAAGCACAGCTGGTGGAGAATTCCCTGATCCATCAGTCTTTGCTGTGGACAAGAGAATACAAGAAGAAGATCATCCAAGTCATTAGACTTGGGGGTTGGGTAGAAAGAGCTACGTGGATTCACCATGTACAAACCTTTAGAGCCAGGTGCCCATATGGTTAACTTTACTTATCATAGAACAGATTTTTTTCCCCAAAAATGCCTCATCCTTCCTGATTAGAATGGAAACAAATCTCATTCTGGATTTTTAAATAATTAACATGAAGCTCATCATCAACATATACAAAGTAATGCAATCATACTTGAAAATTCTTTTTTTCATTCAAGTGTAGTGTGATATAATGTTTATTGTTGTAACATACAGTAAAAAAAATACCATAGAAAACGTGAGAGAGCCAGACTATATCACCAATACGCTTTCCTACTGTTCTCCTTCTATGGCATATTCTTAAGAAACACGTACAATATTGAAACTATATTTGACATCTCTAGAAAACAAACCCTAAATCTGTTAGGAAAAAAAAAAACCTACCAACTTGGAATATTGGTAAGTGTTCCTGTCATAACTTGAATGGGGTATCAGATTTACACAGTACTTTTAACAGCCTAATAGAAAATTTATAATAGATAAATCCATACTGAATTAATGATACCCTTTTAAAGAGTGTTCTATTCAACAAATATTTACATGATTGCTATATGCATTCCTTTGCTATGAGACCAGAAATAAAGCAATAAAACGTATAAAATGTAATCTAAATAACAAGTTAAAAAATAAAACACCGTGGTAATTTAATTATGCTGATAAATTTTAAAAATTAACCTATAGTGAGAGCAGAATAAAGACTGAAACTAAGACCAGAGAATGCATTAGCAAGGACCTTAAATTCTGTACTGGAGTATGGAAGTATTATTTAGGAAAGCAATCCTCAATCACAAAGTATTAATCATTAATTAAAATATGTCTTGCATTTAGTACATGCATCTCCATTAAAATTTTAATGAATTAATTTAAAATGTTCTGTTTCAAATTTGTTAATTTTTCTCTTAGTGACAATAACACTGTAGAATATTCCCCTCTATACTGATTAATATTTTTCCCCCATACAATTCTAAGGCGATATTGAGTCTTTCATGTTAATCAAACTGAAAAATAAGAGAATAAATTCCAAATGAGAGCCCATTTTAGGAATACGATCACTCCACCAGAAAGGGTCTCTGGGTCTCTGTGCTGCTCCATTCTGTTGCCACCAACAATTGAAAATTGGGTGTCATTTCTGTGCAAGTGAGATGGGCCATGTTAGTGGTTTTCAGTTTAGGAATGTTAGAGGTTATTCAAATAATGAATTGTTTCCTCTAAACCAAGATTTAAAATTTCCAATTCTATCTTTCTACTGTATCTGTTTTTCTTACTGAAGCACCACAAATTTCTTTTGAAAAAAGAGTTGTGCTATAAAAAATGCTTTAAAACATTTATTTGGGTAATACCAAGGAAGTTTTGATCAATTGTATAATGTTTGTTCAACAAACAAGAAACCCTGAGCCTCTGCAGTGGGAAATGTGATAATCTTCCCCTGGTTGGAAAAAAAATCATCTATAGATGACTACTACCTACAGGATAACCGGTCATGTCTTTGGCCTGGTGTAGAAGGCTTTTCCTAAACTGGATTGACTGCCTCTTCTTGTCCCCTATTTGCAGCCTACATTCTAGCTACATTGCTCTACATTTCATTTCCCCAAAGGGCAACCAGATGATCCTTGCATTCTCATGATGATCCCTCTGTCCAAACTATCCTGATCACCTGATTTCTTGTCTTTTAATATTCAGCTCAACATCTCTCGTATGAAGAGGTCTGACTTTACCTCCTACTATCCTCCTATCAGATACAAATTCAACTCTTCATCAGCCTCTTCTGCTCCCATACCTCCTGTTCACTTTGTGCTCCCAACTGTCCCCTAATGCAGATTTGTATCCTAGCTCCTTTAAGGTCTCATTTTTATCATCGGCCTCTCTCCTTCAACTAGACTCTAAGCTCCATACACAGGAAATTTGTCTTAGGCATTTTTTATCATCAAAGTGTAGCATGGTATCTGGCACATCATATGAAATTGTTAAAGGCCTACTGAATGAACAGTGAACAATGTTCAGTAAGTGAACGGTGAACAGTGAAATATTTCCAACCCAAACACTTGAAGAAGCAAATTATCTGGTTCTCTTGCCTTTAAGATAACATATATGTCACACTGAGTCATAAGCAAATTTTAATTATTATTTAACAAAATTACTTAAGATTCTTCAATATCTCAAGAGCATCTTCAAATACTTACAATAATCCATAACTTCATTGATTTTATATCAGAAAAGTTATATTTAATTTCTGGTACTCTCCATTTTTCTTTTTCTCCTCATTTAAAAAATCAAAACATATTTAGAAACATAAACTGATATGTGCAAGAAATATAAAGGTTCTGCTATTATAACCTGTTTCTTCATTTTAATGACATCAAAAGAATAATTTTAAAAAACTCAATATCTGCCTGGTTTTAATTAAAGTAGACTTCTTCTAATCATAAACAGTAAGGTTAAAAAGCTTGATCAGATGATGAGAAGGGGGACAAATATGATGAACATCACCTAATAAAACTATAAAATTCTCAAATTTTAAATAACACTAGTCATAGCAGAAGTTAAAAATCCATTAGGCATGTTTTTGTCACTTATACCAGTGCTTAAGCACTTCAAACTTGCAGATATTTTATTTGAAACATGTATTTGACTAAGGACAAATCACCAAATGTTTGAACTCCTAACAATGGGATAAATTATTTAATTGTTTTTAGAATTAGGCATAGATACAATACTAGATTGTTGATTAATCCTAACTCAATTTTTGCCATTAAATAATGTAGTTTATTTAAAGTTCATATGCAAATAACAGGTCCAAGCTATACAAAAAATATTTTATTAACTTGAAATCTAAGATATAATCCTTTCCAGAAAGCTGCACATACAACTAATTTGGTGTTATTAATATGGTTGAATAAAAATATAGCAAATTTTCACTGGTAGGAAATATTGAAAAGCATAGAAAAATTAAAATAAAATTAACCTATTCAGAGAAAATTACTGATGATGGTTTGAGGTATTTACTCTATCTTCTTATGTATATACGTATTGCCAAATTGCTTTCCATAAAGTTTACACAAATTTATATTTGCTTCAGCAACATGTAAGCATATGTTTTTCATAAACAAACAATATTAACTATAGTCATATTAAACATGTCTCCCAATTTAATAGGAAAAGAAATGTTTTCTTTTAAAAATGAGCATTCATGGCTGGGAGCAATGGCTCACACCTATAATCTCAGCACTTTGGGAGGCCAATGTGAGAGGATCTCTTGAGGCCAGGAGTTCAAGATCAGCCTTAGCAACATAGCTAGCCCCTGTCTCCACAAAATATTAAAAAATTAGCCAGGCATGGTGGTGCATGCCTGTAGTACCAGCTTCTTGGGGAAGCTGAGGCAGGAGGATCGTTCCAGGTTGTATGAGTCGTGATCAAGCTGCACTCCAGCTTGGGCGACAGAGCAAGGCCCTGTCTCTAAAAAAATTAAAATAAAAAAATAAAATAAAATGTACATTCCATGGAACATTTCTGGTTCTTTGGTAAATCTGTTTATTCTCTTGGTTTTTTTCCTATTAAGATATTCATTATTTCTTTCTTTGGTAAGGGTTCTTTTTTGTGCTAAGGATATTGATCCCTTTTCACAAAGTTCCCTTTTCTGTCTTCTTTTTTTTTCTTTTGCCAGTTTGTCATCTTTTAATTTTTGTCTTTGGTGAACCTGATTTTTGAAAAATGAATAGAAATATATAATTACTGTTTAAAGGAACTACACAATTGCTTTATAACTTAAATAGTCACCTTTTTTTTGTGCATATAAATTTTTTCCTAGTGGGAGGGCAGAGTTTTATTTTCATGACATATTTCTGGAAAACACAGGCCTAGGAATGAGATACTTACACAGGCCCTGGAGTCTTGGGTGAGGCTGAGAGAGGTTGCTTCTTTTACCTCAAATTTAACTATCCAGCACAACCTTTGCCTCCTTTCCTTTCTCAGTGTTTGGGTTACCCACCTCCTCAGATGTACTGTACAATCTTTTTTGTACTTAGTGAAATTTAAAATATACTATACATTTTTACAGACATTATGGTTTACAAAATACTTTTCCATGCCTCATTCATTCATTCAAGTTAATTCCAGACAAATTTTGGAGGACCTATTATTTGATTGTCATCCTAAGCTTCAGAGTAGTTAATAACTCCAAGAACAGAACACTTTTAAGTTGATAAGCTGGGTCCAAACTGTAGGTTTATGACTCCCATTTTTTCCCTAAACAGTACTCTTATATTTATTTTTAAAGAATAAATATAGCCATAAAACTCAAAAGTATGTATAATGAAAAATAATCTCTCTCTCTCTCCTGTGTTTCCCAGCCACCCAAATTCTTGCCCGGGTAACAAAAACGGTACTAATCCCTTGTGTATCCATCCGTGTTTTTTGTCAGCACAAATATATGTATAAAATATACATACTCATTTTTCTTTTCACACAAATAATACTCTATATACACATTGTTTTATGCCTTGCTTTTATCACTTAAAAATGAAACCTGGAAATCTTTCTGCATTAGTATGTATACAGCCACTTCTTTTTATAGCAGCTTCATAAATTCCTACTGTATAGATGTACCAAAATTATTCAGCCATTCCCCCACTGTAGCACATTTAGGCTGTTTCCCAAAGCTACAATGAGTATCTTTTCATACATAGTTTCACAGTATGGAATTATGTTTGTGAGACAAATGCCTGATTGTGGAATTACTGAGTCCTAATTGTATCTGTTTTTAATCTGGAAAAAGAACATATTGCCAAATTCCTTTTCACAAAGGTCTACCAATTCATATCCCTCACCAAGTGTCAGGGATACATTGTACACACTTTAAACAGAGTGTTTATCATTTGTTTTCATCTCTGCAATTTTAAGATGTGAGGAATGATAACTTTTTATCATTTTAGTTTGCATTTTCTTTTAAGAGTGAGGTTAGGATCTTTTCATGTCCTTAGAAGCCATTTGTGCTTCTTTTTAGGTGACCTGTCTATATGTAGCCTTGCCCATTTTTGTAATGGACTCTTGGTATTTGTTTTATTAATTTAGGAACTCTTAACAAAATAAAAGTATCCCTTTTCTGTGGTATAGGATGCAAATATTAGTTTGCTGGGGGGGGGTTGTTTGTTTGTTTTTTGGTTTATGGCAATTTTTGCCCTTCAGAGCATCTACTTTTTTAGGAAATTGAACTCACCAATCCTTTTTCCAATGGCTATTGTGTTTTTACATCACCTTAGAATAAAATTTCTACTTTGAGATTCTGAAAAAATTCTCACATTTTCTTCCAGCAGTTTTGGGGTTTGTATTTTATTTTAAATATTTGATTCATCTGAAATGTATTTTGGATTAGGTGGTAAGGTCACAATCTGAATATGTCTTTATTCACATGACTACCCAGCTGTCTCAATGATATCTATTAGCTAATATTTCTGCCCACCTATTTGAGATACCACCTTTATAATTCTTATATACAATTATGTCAATTTCTGGACATTATATTTTCTTCCACTGAGCTATCTGTTTGGGTCACCACACTATTTTATTACTTCATTTTTATAAAATGATTTAATATCAAATTGGGGTCATCCTATTAATATTAGATATTACTCTTTTTATGTGTGTACATTTTCCTAACTATATTCAGGTTATCTAATTTCAAAAGGAAAAAATCATATTTTTATTTTCATTGGAATTGCAGTGACTTTATAAATTAACTTAAAAAGACCTGCCATCTTTATGTGTTGTGACTCCCTTTCTTAATACCTCTTCTTTAGACTATAAAAACAAAGTATACCATCATAATAAGAAAAATGGATGGAATTGGCTATCCACTTTAGACTCCCTAATGTTAAGTATTTCAATATATAAGTAGTTGAATACTTTTCATTAAATAATTTCCTGATTGCTGGAATCTTACCATAGCATCCATCCTTCATATGTAACATTACATTGATCATATTAATTAATTCTTAAAATGATTATTTCTTAGAGATGCTTAATTTGGTAGATAGCAAACACTAATCTAATAGCTTCAAAAAGAGTAGTTCAACATTCAGTGCCCTAAAAGCATTCAGAGTTTTATGGCACTTTATAGTATTTGAACAAGTATAGTTGCACGTATAGTATGCAAAACAAATTAAGGTGTATATGTGATAATTTTTTATTCAGATGGCTGACAGATAGTTAGGGATTTATTTCTAGATTCTCTGATGAGAAACATTATTGAAATTTTATAATCTAGGTCTTTCATAATACCCTGTAATGATTATTAATATTATACATTAAGATAGGAGTTAGTCTGTATGTGTAAGCTTGTAAAAGATAGCATTCCTCAAATTTATAAGAAATTAAAGTTTGTAATCTCAAGAAGTGCTTTACTCTGGGGAAAATTGAGATTATTTTCAATAATTGCTGGCATAGATGAAAGTTTTCATAGAAAAATTCATGAAGCCCCATCTATACACTATGTATGAAGGAAAACAGAAAATATTTCTTACCTCACATTAAATTTTATCTTCTGTTAGTCAGAGTTAAGCCTTTATTGAGAGCACAAATTATCACAGACTTAAATGATCTCTGGGTCACTAAAGTATGGCACAGAAGAGGTTCTATACCTTTATTTAAGGCATTATATGAAGAGTTCATTTTCACTATTATTATACATGTATCCACCTTCCCCAAAATATCAACATGATTTGGAGAAAGGGTATACTAACTTTGGTGTCAGGTAAACTCAGGTTTGAATTTCCTGATTACTCCATATAATTAGCTCTGTGGCTTTATGCAAATTCCTCATAAATGAACTGGAGAAAGTATCTGACTTATAAGGTTATCATGTAGAATAGAAACAGTTTCTGTAAAGTACCTACCACAGTGCCTATGGTAAATAAGTAACAGCAAGATTATTATCCTTTTTCCCTATATATACTGCAAATTTTAAATAATAAATAATGAGCTGACCAGTAAAAGTAAAACCTTACTAAAATCTTAAAATCTTTTTTTTTTTCTTATTAAAAAACTTGAATCTATTTGTTCAAATTTTGGAAAAGCTGGGGAGTGATGAAGATGAAACTGATTCACCTCTAATCCCTGAGCCAAGAGGTAACCACTGGCATATTTCAGTATTTCCTACCAGTATTGTCCTGGGCGTTCCTACGTAAAGTCACACCCTTCCCTGCACATGTGCCTCTGTTCATACGAGTGCCGCTCCTGGAATCCACCCCCATCTCCTATCCCTTAGCAAGCTGCTATAAACTCCTCCATGCCCATCACATATAAGCACCTCTCTTTTACAACATATTCTCCTGACAAATCTCAGGCAGACAGAATGTCTTCTCCCATATCTGCATTCCTATAGGACTGTACACACACCTCTATTATGGTGCTTATTACAGGCTGCTGGTCATTTTCCCCTGCAAGACTGAGATCTCTGAGTATAGGGAGTCGTGACTTTTTCTTATGCATGTCTTTTTGTTTGTTTGTATAAAATCTTAAAATCTTAAGTGAAGCATATTTTTTACCTATGTTTTATTTTGTTTGCCTAATGTGTTTATGGCTATAATTTAAAATATAGCTCTAACATAAAATAAGAAGACAGCATAGCAGAGTTAAGTTTGTGCCTCCACAGTGAAAGAGCCCTAGGTTCAAATCCCATCTCTATTGCTTGCTAGTTATGTCCTTGCGGAATTTAATTGCTCTCGCTAAAGCTTCATTCTTACGTTGCAAAACAGGGCTAAGATGATTATCCTAAAAGGTCATTTTAAGGGAAAAAACAAGACCCTACATTTTAACCATTTAGCATATTTCCTGGCATACTTCAAGTGCACAGATAACCATTATTTTTAGTGAGTTTTATCAATTTTCTTATCAATAGATTTTGCATAGTTAATGTTCTTAAGAATGAACATTACTTTGTAATGTATTACTTTGTAATAGATAAACTTTTGTATTGCATACACAGAACTTTTTCTTCTTAGGGAGCTTTCAATCTAGGATATTTTAAAGACTAAAACAAAACTATGCTCGTTGCAAAATGAAGACTACACTGCTTTCTACCAACAGATGGCAATATATGTCACATAGCCATTTTAGTCCCTGCCAATTTAAGGTTCATTAGTCCAGGTAGTGCATGCAGAATGTATGCACTGTTTTTAATGATGATGCAAATTATTAAATCCATCGGGCTTGGTAAATGCGAACATAACAAGGGTGCTGAAAGATTTAATAGACAAAAGCATTGGAATATGATAGGAACCAAAGTAAAAATAATAAAATAATTGAAGTGTAAGAAATAATGAATGTGGCAAGTGCATAAAAGGTTAATCATTTGACAGAAGAAATGATTCTTTAGGACTGAGCAGAATTATACAATAGGTAAAAATGCTAAGCCTAGGAAATAGCCAGCAAGATACAAAGAAACATTAACTTTTTTTTAAGGAATATATTCTAGCATGGGTCCGAGGATTTTTCTTCATTAGTCGATGCTCCAGAACTTAATGCTAAAGCAAGAAAAGGGTAGGTATTCACTCAAGAAGATAAAATTCAAGCATAGTGGCAGGTGCTGATGAAATATTCCTGACATGCTAGAAATGGTTCAATAAACTCAAAGCCCTTTAATTCAATATCAATACAAGTGAGTTAAGTAGCATGTATGCCAAAGGATTCTTTGGAACATTTGTGGACATTGTCAAAAAATGGTGACATCTACTCATAAGATTTTTGGTGTAGACATTCTTTCAGGATATATGTCAGCAAAGGAAGGGGTAATCTAAATCTGGTTTTGTGATTCTAAAGGAACAGTTTCTTTAGTGGAAATCCATCTAGGGATGGTAAAGTACTACGGAATTAATAACATGAGCTTACAAACAAGCCTTTTGCAAACAAACACTATCATAGGTAGAGGAACTTCCTGAGTTTCATATTTCCCTACTCCCCCTTGTAACTAGAGGCTATAATTATGGCAAGGTAACCCCAACCTTAATTTGGGAATGTGATAAAACCATATAATATTGTTTAAAATGTGTTCTCTTTTTGTTGCTGTTGTTTAAAAAATATTCAGAAGATGAAGGGTATGGCTATTTTTTTTAAATGGTGAGTTAAATGTATAATATTTCTTACTTTCTGCCATTTTGAAGCAGGATCTTCAGAACCTAATGGATGTAAACAGGCTTAGAGTCATGGAGAAAATTCCAGATTATATAGTAGCCACAGAATAACAAGTGAATGGGAAGAAAATAATTCCTACCCTTCCTCAAATTTATATCCAGAAAACATCTGAACAGGAGACTTGGATTCTGAGATAAAGCAGTGTTTAGGCAACAAGAGTATACAACAATTCAATGACAAAAAAAAAGTGCTTAGTTTTTACCTACAGACTTCACTTCCTTTTACTATTTAATTCATACTATTTAATTCATAGATCGAACTGTTCATAAAAATGTTCACATGTCATATTTTCATGACAATATAAATCTTACTCACTGACATTGAGTTTCCTTAAAAGTCACCATTTTTCATTTGCTAGTAGCTACCCAATGGGAAAAGGCACTACTACCAAGGAAACTTAACCTCCACAAGGACTGTCTAAAGAACAACGAATGTCTGTGGTATTAACTTTAACCTTCATACTCCAGTTCTCAGCAGCAAACTCTTCTGAAAACACTGCTGACAAAACTGAGTGAAAAATGAGTGTCTTTACTCAGAATAAAAGGAAACAAGAGAGGAGATTTTTGAACTTCCTTTATTAAAATGAATCTAAAATTCTAAATAGTAGACATCATTGGTTTACTTGACAATTAAGAGAAGAAGATAGCTTTTCCTTTTCATTCAATTACTCATTTATTTACTCACTCAAGTAAGTATTGAGTACATACACCCACTCTGTGCAACACATTGTGCTAGGGTCTGTGTGGATTATAACTACAGTAAGATAGACTCCTTGTTTGACTTATTCATAACATCTCATACCTATGATTAGAAGAGAAAGGGTCCCTGAATTTATGAACTAGCTAGGCAAGGTAGCATAGTTCCTAGACAACTTGGGAAGAAATCAAACCCAAATATTTTCTGTAACAGGATTGGTAAAAAGACAACGAATGAACCGCATCAGAGTATGAGAATATGAATACTATATTCTTTCCCCATCAGGAATCCCACTAAGTTACTAGCATACTCTTCCAACAGTTGAAAAATTTTAATCCTAGCGTACAATAAAAAAGAAAAATGAGATGGGGGTTATTGACGGGGAAGGTAAATGTGCAGAGTAAGGTGCATTTCGACTGTAAACCAGACCTCTGGGAATAACGGGTGAGGTAAAGTTGGAGACATCTGAGAATCTATAATGTCTATAGGAATTTTTTAAAAAGCACCAATGGATCACAGACCTAAACATAAAAACTATAAAACTCTAAAGAAGAAAATACAGGTAAAATACTTCAGCACATTGGATTTGGCCAAAAGCACAAGCAACAAAAGAAAAAGATAAGTAAATTGGACTTCATCAAAATTAAAAACTTTTGGGCATCAAAAGACACTATCAGAGAATGAAAATTCAATGTATATAATGGGAGAAAATAGTAGCAAGTCATATATCTGATAAGGGATTAAAATGAAAAATATATAAAGAATTCCTACAACTCAACAAAAAATAAACAACCTGATTCAAAAATGGGCAAAGGATTTGAATGGACATTTCTCCAAAGAGTATATATAAATGATCAGTAAGCACACGGAAAGATGCTCAACATTACTATTAATTAGGGAAATGCAAATCAAAACCATAATAAGGTACCACTTTACAACTAATAAAATATCTATTATAAAAAAAAGGGAAAGTAAATGTTGGCGAGGGTGTGAAGACATTAGAACTCTTGTGTATTGCTGGTGGGAATGTAAAATAGTGCAGTTGCTGTGGAAAACACTATGGTAGTTCCTCAAAAAATTAAACATAGAATTATCATATGATCCAGCAATTCCACTTCTGGGTGTATATTCAAAACAACTGAAGGCAGGGACTCAAACAGCTATTAATATTTGTACACCAATGTTCATAGCAGCATTATTCACAATAGCCAAAAAGTAGAAACAACCCAAATGTCCATCAGCAGATGAACAGATAAACAAAATGTAGTGTATATGTAATATTATATTATACAGCTTTAAAAGGAACAAAATGCTGATACATGCTACAACATGAATGAACCTTGATATTATTATGCTAAGTGAAATAAGCCAGATACAAAAGGACAAATGCTGTATGAGTTCATTTATATGAGGTACCTAGCATAGTCAAATTTGTAGAACAGTGGTTACTGGGAGATAGGAGGAGGGAAGAGTGGGGAGTTACTGTTTAATGGGTACCAAGTTTTAGTTTGGAATAATGAAAACTTTCTGAAGATACATAGTTGTGATGGTGTACAACACCATGAATGTTATTAATGCCTCTGAATTGTACACTTAAAAATGGTTAAAATGGTGAATTTGTGTTATGTATATTTTACCAAAATATTTTTTTTTTAAATTCATAAGCATTTTCTGAGATCTGTAAGGCAGACAGTGTCAGTAGGATACCAAAATCACAGCAGTTAGCAGTGAGCCAACCCTGAGAAATTAGGGGTTTCTCAAACATTTATTCTGTTTGTGCATTACCCATGTCCAGAAAGGGATCCAGTTAAAAACAGCACACTCATCCCTTACCAGAGTTTGTTCCAGGCTGGTTATTGTAGCATTGGCTCATCATACAGACCTCTGGGCAGGGTTAGTAATCTTTACAAAGTTAAGAAAAAGCCCTCATCTTCTACTACTTCTCACCTTGGTCTTGGCATTTCTGCCACAAGGGCTTTCTCTTTTTTTTTTTTTTTTAATTTCAGAATATTATGGGGGTACAACACTTTGGCTATATATATTGCCCATGCACTGCCCGTGTCAGAGCTACAATCGTGGTCATCTCCCAAACTGGGCTTTCTCTTCTTGCTCCTTAAACACATCAAATAAGCCTTAGGGCTTTTGCCACTGCTGCTCTTTGTGACTAGGATGTTTTTTCAGTTGTTTAGCTAGCTCCCTCACTTCCTCATCTCCTTCATGTCTCTGCTCAAATATTGCCTCTACAGTACTTTTCTGACCACCCTTATTAAATAATACCTCCTACTCTCAATTCTGTCTGTCCTGTTTTATTTTTCTTCACAGTGTATCTTATAATACAATGATGGGCAGTGGCAAACATTTATTTATTCATCATCTATCTCTTAAAATTATCATTAAATCTTCATGTTTTGTGCACTGCTATTATCTACAGTGTCTACAATAATGCCCAAGTAGCTACTCAATAAATATTTCCTAAAGGAAGGAAGAGAGGGAATAAAAGAAGAGGAAACAAAAGAAGGAATTACTCTTAAATTCCAGGAAACTTACAAAGGCTGAGAGTTCTAAGAGCTGACCTGGAGGAACTCAGCAGCCCTTTACCACTGCCCTTGGGATCTCTGCCAGGTCCTTCCTCCCCACAAACCTCAATGGCACGAATACCAACTTGGATGCCAACTTCTGACCTACACATTTAGTAGGCCAACCAGATACAACTTACTGATTGATCACCAGCCCAAGACAAATCAGTTGAAAGTTTTAGCTTTAACTTTTTTTTTCTTCTCTGCCAGTGCACCTTTTAAGGAAGTTTTCCAACAGATAATCCTCACTTTTAGAAAAGGATTTGGGTTTCAGCCTTTTTAATGCACCAACTTGAGTATGTGTTAAAACATTTTGGTTCTTTTGTGCAAAGAAGGCTAAATATTGTCATCTGTCATTGGTGAACCCAAACTGTGGCAGAAAAGAATCAGAAATTCTTTCCTAAGTACAAAATAAGAAATATGACTCTGTTTCATTAGGACCTAGTAATGACAAAAAGCTAGACTAAATTACTAAGTCCTTGTTAATTTACTCCTCCTACATTCTTAGAAAGCATGTTTCAGTGAAAAAGAGTAATTTTTTAATAAAAGTTTAGCATATAAACTAAATATGTGCAATAAATATGTATAATTTATTCAGCATATGCATTAAGTATGACTACATATAAGGCACCATTCGGGGATGCCACTACGAACAAGCCATGGTCTTTACTCTTTTTTTTCCTAGTCTTATTGAGACATCATTGATCAAAAAACCTGCACATATTTAATATATAAAATTTGATGAGTTTGGGCATATGCATACACCCATGATACCATCACCAAAATCAAGGTAATAAACATATTTATCACCTCCAAAAGTTTTCTTTTGTTCCTTTGCTCCTTTTTTTTGATGGTAAGAACACTTAATATGAGATTTCCACTCTCAACAAATTTTTAAGTGCGCAACATTGTATGTTTAACTATCTGCACTATGTTGTACAGCAGATATCTAGAACTTATTCATCTTGTATAACTGTAACTTTATACCAACTGAACAATTCCTCATTTCTCCCTCCCCCCTCCCCTGGTAACCACCATTCTATTTTCTGCTGCCATAAGTTTGACTATTTTCAATATCTCATATAAGTGGAATCATGCAGCATTTGTCCTTCTATGACTGACTTACTTCACTTAGTGAAATGTCTTTCAGGTCCATCTGCATTGTCACAAATGGTAGGATTTCCTTCTTTTTTAAGGCTCAATAATCTATTGTATGTACATACCACATTTTCTTCATCCATTCACCTGTTGATGGACATTTGTCTTATTTGTTTGCATATCTTGGCTATTGTGAATAATGGTTCAATAAACATGGAAGTGCATATATCTCTTTGAGATCCTGATTTCAACTGCTGGATCATATGGTAGTTCTGGTAGTTCTATTTAATGGTAATCTTTTGAGGAACCTCTATACTGTTTTCCATAGCAGCTACACCATTTTACACTCCCATGAACAGTGTACCAGGGTTCCAATTTCTCCACATTCTCACCAACACTTATCTTTTTTTTTTTTAATAATAGCCATCCTCACAAGTGTTAGATGATATCTCATTTTGGTTTTGATAAAACTTTAACAGTCTGTGGATAAGCTACCAATCCATGATCACTATAACACTGAGATATATCATAGAACTCAGGGGCCCAATTTCCCATGGTTTTTACATCCCAATCAAAATACAGTGTCTAAGTGGATTATAGATGTTAAAATAAAATTATTTGCATACAAAAATTATTATAAATATAATGTGAAATAAATTAATTTTCTGAAAATGTTTTAAAACCCTTAAGAGTAAACGTCTTGAATTATTGATGTTAAAGAAACAATTGACACAGATTGACTCTTTGTGACAATAAGCACTGTTATTTAGGTTTGTGTGTATCAATTTGTAACACTATAAATATTTGTACTCCTCTAATTAAGAATGTCTAAATTCTTATTTTCCAGAACATACAGATACATCAGAAGAACACTGTATATTTCTTTCCTTATCTTGCACAAGATCACTTTGCTTTCTCTACTTCTCCGTCCCCTAATACCCAGTGTCTCATTATGTAACTTCATTCCCTGTTTCTTCTCTATTTCAGGATGAACTTCACCCTAGACATTTCATAAACATATCTTTTTTTTTTTTTTTTTTTTAGAGACAGGGTCTTTCTCTGTCATCCAGGCTGAAGTGCAGTGGCACAATCATAGCTCACTTCAGCCTCAAACTCCTAGGCTCAAGTGATACTCCTGCCTCAGCCTCCCAAGTAGCTGGGATTACAGGTACACAACACCATGCCCAGCTCATATATCCCTTTTAAAGATAGCACTCCTCTTTTTTCAACTGTTTCCTACCGCAGGAAAGTCTTTTTTCTTGTTTTAATTTTTTCGTAATAAAACAAACAAAATATTCTAATTATGGCAAAGTCAAGTCAGAATAGTACAATGATATCCCTAGGCCAGGAAAGTGAAGTCACTTAACCTCTAAAATAACTTCAAAAACACTTCAAATATATAGATACCTTTTCCATACTGTCTTCAAACTTCCACCAAAATCTCAATTTTGGTTTAACACAAATGCTCCCCGCCCCAGGAATCAATATTCAAGATGAAATTTAGACAATCTTCAATTTTTCTCTTTTTTTGTTCTCTAGTATTGTAATTACTTGGTTTGCTATGTTTAATTGCAAATATAATTTTATTTTAGCTCCATTAAGGATTTAAATAGTTTTATGGAATATCTGGTAACCTAACCACCAGGTGTATCTTTGTGGGATATGTGCAAGCATATTCTCAGGATATATAAGACTTTCTTTCCTTTAAAAGAAATTGGCCTGTTACCCAAGGTTAGTAGTCACCATGAGTCTTTGGAAAAGTTAGGTAACTTCATAGCCTAAGAGTTCTCACCTCAAAGGGTGGTTGTGAGGATTTAAAGGAAACATTCGAAAATCCCTTAACATACTGCTCAGCATAAATGAGACATCCACATATAAGATGGTTAAATTAAATAGTATTATCAGTAGTATTAGCAAGATGTAAACTTTTCCAGCTATATTTTTCCTTATGGCAGGGTAACTCTTAAAAGTTCATTTTCTATCTTCATGATATTTCCAGGCACATATCTTGCAACACATAGTCTGTTATTCTTTGTAACAGAGGAAGAATTGTAGATCGTGGAAAAAAGCAATAAATAACAACCATTAATTTATTACCCCTATTTTATAATTCGGTTTACAAGATTCTGATTTTTGTTACTATATCACCAATGAAATAAAGTAAGTAAATGGACATTTTGGCAAATATTTCTCTCCATGCTTGACATCTTATTTGCTTACTGAGAAAAAATAGTTGTATTCCTGATGATTGAATTACTGGAGTAAGTTTGATTGTCACACATAAATGAGAAATTTCAGAATATGATCTTCTAAAAAATTTCCCACAAAAGTAGGTATTAGTTGTTGTAAGATTCACTAATAGACCATCTGGCAGGTCACTTCCTTCACTGAATTGAGTTAATGAGAATTCTGATAGACCATGTTCAAAAACATAAAGAAAATATAACTGGATATTTAACAAATTCTTGATTTTTGAATACACCTCTCATGTTTTCCTACTGATGGGTTTTTAGATACTTCATATACACTATTTGGCAATGGCCAATAACAGAATACTTTACCAACACAATGTTTCAAAAAGTTCAAAATGGAATGGGCCTAAATTAGAGATGCATAATTATACTTGTCTTTAAAAATAGGGGAAACTACATTATTAGTATCCATTAGAATAGGATTAAAAGTAAAAGTAACAAAGATGAACTTTAGGTGCAGTAAAATTTGTATTAAAATATAAACAGAATACATTTTGATTATAATATACTAAGTTACCAAATGTCTAGCTACCATTATTGAACACCTACGTATCATGTATGAGACACTAATGTGGCTGTTTTGAAAAATATATATACACATACATCCTAAATTGTACAGCAACATTTAGAAGTAGATACTACCAATTTACAGACAGTGAAGCAGTATTTGAGAAATTAATAGTAGACTAAGACCTCATACTGAATAAAAGAAATATCTAGGAAAAAAAGCTTCTTTTTCTCACTATACTAATTTAAAAAATTATTCCTCTATGCTTTTAATTCTTTATAAAAATATTTTACAAACATTCTGAAATATAGTAGAGATGTAATATGACTTTTCAAAAGCACTTCTCTGCATGGCCACTCTGCAAACACTCATTCCTGAAAGTACGTCAGATAACCTTGTGGTATTGTAAGAGCCTGGCTCCCAGCTGACCCCTGAGGATGCTACTTCTCTTTTCCCTACCTGAATTACCATGAGCCAAGTTTGTAAAGGATAACAAGAATGCATATCATGATAAGAAGAAAAGAAATACATCACTTCAACTTTGTAATATTTTGTTCCATGAAAAGAACATTTGTAAAGATTGGTCCCACAATATTTACCTAGAAGGAATGTTAATTCTGTATCATCACTCAGAGAAGGTGAAGCCATAATTATCAACAAAACATAATTTTGTCGCATTCAAAATGCCCTTATAGATAATAAATCACCCTTACTTTGGGCTCTAAAGGATGCACTGTCCATGGGACTTGAAAGAAGAGTCATTTGATGGAGTTTAAATCAACATATGAAGTGAAATTTTATTATCATATATTTCTCTCATTTTCCCTTGTTTTGCTTGTCTATATGAATTTGAATATCTATATTTACTTCTTTTTTGAATTTCTATAGACCCTCAAGAAGATGACATACTTTAAAATCATTCAATTGGATTCTAAAATATACAGTTTATGAGCAACTATAATAGTAAAAGTTGATAGACACTACATCCAGTGAACTCATCCCTTTTTTAAAAAAACAACCAGATAATATAGGGTGTCTAGTTTGGCATATAACACATAGAAAATTTCATTAAAAATCTCAATGGAAATGTCCTTGTACTTACATTTTAATGCATCTATCTAACCTTATTAGACCTTCTTTAGAGGCCCAATTTTTCAATTATTTGTACTAATAGCACTTTTGTCCTGAAAGTGGAGTGAAATTTACATTACTGGTGTATATATCAAACGTTTAGAAGATGAGATGTAAGAGAGAAGAAGAAGAAGAAAAAGGATGTGGAAACAACCCAAGTACCCATCAACATGAGTGATTAATAAAATGTGGTATATGTGCACCATGGAGTACTACTCAGCCATTAAAAAAATTGGTGAACTAACACCTCTTATATTAACCTGGATGGAACTGGAGGCCATTCTTCTAAGTGAAGTATCACAAGAATGGAAAAACAAACACCACATGTACTACTGTTAAATTGGAACTAGTCGATCAACACTTAACAGCACATGTGGAAATAACAATTATCTGAAATCAAGCAGGTGGGAGGGGGGAGAAGGGGATGGGTAAATTCACACCTAACAGGTACCATTCACACTATCTGGGGGATGTGCACACTTTGACTCAAAAGGTACAGAAGCAATTTATGTAACCAAAATGCTTGCACCCCCACAATATTCTGAAATAAATAAATAAATAAAAAGGAAGTCAAAAAGTGGGGGAAAAAAAAGAAATAGGAAAGGAACAAAAAGGAAAAGGGCATTCACTGCAGGCATTATAAATACACTCCTTCTAAATTTCCAAGTGAACAATCATAGGTGTAATTAGAGTTATATTGTATTTTGATAAATGATTCAGAAAGCTTCGTAAAAAATCCAAGGAGACATTTTCAAGAAATTTAAGGTCAATAATAGCAGTCTCTCAAACACCTGACAAAACAAAAGGAAATCATAAAACGAATAGCAAAGAAATTACAATTAAAGTAGGGGTAGGTTTTAACAATGATATATGGCATTTTTGGCTTCCTGTTATATCACGTTAAAAAATGCAAAGGAATTCCATTTCCTGTATTAAAGAAGCAATAACAGCGTGTTTTCACTTACAATAAGTTGTTATTTTAAAGAGAAAAGAGAAAAAAATTATTTTCTCAGTAGGGCTAAAAAAGATATAGAATAATCCAATTCTATATGTAATGTCACTTTGAATTTGCCTGTGGCAGATTATGTTTCCTGGCACTGTTCAAGGCATTCCCTCTTCCTTCCCTCTTTATCATGGTCTGGCATTTTTCCTCACCACCCAGAAAGGTTTCATTCCTCCAAACTACATTCTACCTTTAGCTGCCAAAAGCTGATGGCTTTCCCTTTTGCCTATAGCCATTTCCTCTCAGCTATGCAGAGAGGAAAGAGTAAATAAAACCTTCAATGAAGAAATTTCATTTTGTAGGATGGCAAGACACCAGAACTGTTATCTCATATTCCGCAAAAGTATTCTACCCACATTCTCTGAATGCTCTCCCCCAATTTCTCATGTAAAAATACTTTTATACAGTCCTAATAGTACCCATTTTATTATGACCTTGCCATCTCAACTGGTAATCTAACTCTACGCAGTTCTGAAGAAAGATGTCACAATATTCCTCTGAAGGATAAATTAGCTAATCTGTGATTTGTAAAATGGAGGACTATCTTCACTTAGTACACAGATACACCCCAATACATCACAACAACCACAACATGTCATCTCAATAACAAATTAAAGAAAATCCCTTGTGAAAATTAATAAAATAATTTAGTCCTTAAAGGTGAAATGTGATTGCCAAATTATTTACCAAAAAAAAATATGGCTGGCCAACTTGCTAGATAAAAATTATCATTAATCAAAGCTGATCATTGAATTGAAAACTAAATTTTCAACCAAATGTTGATAGCAAAACTAATTGTTTGTCTAATATCTATAAATACATCTTGAAAAATAAAGGGGGAGACTTACTGCCATACAAAATGTGTGTGTGTACATGTAGTAAAATTCTGGTATAAATATGACACTATCATTAACCAACGTGAAGTTTGAAGTCATCACTCCCATTCCATGATGGCTCTTCATGAATCAACCCATAGTAACTCTCTGAGCCTTCTTTAGTAAGTGATAATACCTTGTGAGATAATTTGCCCATTGTGCCTGGAGCAAATATGAACTTAGACCATGTGGAAACCCTGTTTATGGCCCTTAGCTTCATCTAACTACACTTCTGTCAACTAAGCTCACTCAGTTGTCCACATTGATTTAAAAACAATATTTTAAATTTAGCAATTACTGAGTGACCCTCAAATTCTTGGTGAAAGGTACAGATTTCAGTCTAATAAAGTCATCATTGTACATTAGGAGTCACTCATACTAAAATCATATTAGTTCATGCAATCAAATCCAATTTTTCCTTAAAATATATTTTAATCCAGTTATGGTCACTACCTCTCTAAGAATGTATTATAAACAATTTAGCTTTGAATACATTATCATCTACACTGCTGACAAACGGGAATACATGTCATGATATTTTAATTTTACCTCCTCAAAATCATAGCACAGAGCATTATAAACATACTGGATGTTCAATGGGTAAAAAATAAATTGAATCACAAAATGCATAAATTTCCAGGGTTGATGAGTTCTATGGTGAAATAATTCATACCTTTGAACTTTATTATTTACATAAAAATCTATGAACCCCCTCCCACTTCATGGAAGGCACTATTCTGGAAGCTGAGTCAACAATAAAACCATGGTCTGGGTTCCCCTGGAGCACTCAGTATGCAAATCCACAAAATAACCTGCATGCTGTAATAAGCACTATGAAGGAAACAAGCAAGGTACCAAGGTCAAGACTAACAGGAGACAACCTACTTTTGACAAGGAAATTCAGAATGATCTTTCTAAAACACAGAGACCTTTAAGCTGAGATTTAAAGTCTAAGAAGGAGTAGCCATGCAAAGAGTGGGGAGAATAGTCCAGGTACTGGTAATAGCATTTGAAAAGACCTTAAGGAGTGAGAGTTTCAGGGGTTCCAGGTACTAAAAGACCAGTGTGGCAGGGGGACATAAATGAAAAGAAGATGGGCTTGGGTGAGGTTGGAAAGAAGGGACAGATCACAGAGTGAACCGTATGCTAACAAAGGCATTTTTTGTTGCTGATCAGTCTCTGTGTTTCTGTGTTTATTTGTATGGAAAGTGAATTGCAGGAGAACAAATTATGGAAGTAGAGAAACTAATCTGAAGGCTGTGGCAGGATTCCAGGTAGATTATGATGATGACCTGAACTAATTTGGTGACAGTATAGACATAGAAGAAGGTGGAAGATATACATCTGAGAAGTATGATGAAATAGAGATACACTTGGAAGATAAGACTGATAGATCTATATATGGGCTGAATAGGGATGAAATGGAGTCATGAGGAAGCTATCAAAGAGAGAGCAATCAAAGGTGACTTCAGTAATTGGTGAAGGTGGATCCATTTATCCAGATGATAAACACTGGGGGAAAGAATTTAAGAAAGAGTTTTAAGGAAAACCCTAAATTATCACCATTATAATATCTAGAATGGTCCATTTATATTAATAAACATTAAGTTCCTTAAGTCCAAGGTCATGCATGACTTGTCTTAAAAAAATACAACATAAATCCTTCTAGCACTTCACACTCTTTTGTATATCTAATAGGAATAGAAATTAGATAAATATTAATTTTTATTATTCATGTAAAATGCAAAATTCTATTTTTTCCTTTGCCACAGAGAAAGTGGGTTGCTCATATTAAATAAGATGAATAAGACTGCACTGATTGCTCCTCTGAATTTCTTATTGTTTCTTTGCTGCTGAAATTCAGCACAGCAACAGGTAGTAAAAACACAGAAGCATTACCACAGGAGGGCTCCCATGATTATCTGTGGGCCCTAAGGGACATAAGGAGGCACGGGGATGCTTCTGGCAGAGAGCCAGACCTGACTCATCTTTCTTCTGTAGAAGCATCGGGTACCCTGTGAGCCCAGCCCTGCACCATAGGAATCATGGCCTATCATATACCCAGCCTCTGTGAAAATACATCACTGTGCTCCATGACTGCACAATGGTTACTTCTAAAAGGAAACCTCCTTTTAAAAACCTACAAGATTTTTAAAAACTTATCTTTAGCCGAGCTATTATCAGTTACCTAAATAGAGGGCACATCCTCCATTACATCAAATGCCATATTTTGTCTAGCATTTAGTTGTAAATAAGCTAGTCTAACAATCATAATTCCATACATAGGAATCAGATAAGACTAGCTTTCAAAAAATCAATAAAACTTTTAAAAAATCTTAATTACCATAAATTCTAAGAAAGCAAACTCTAGTTTAAATTTTAAAAAAATAGTGGAAAAAGAATTTGAAGACTTTTCAATAAAATGGACAATTTAATAATTGGATTTGTTTTGCAGATTATATATAAATAGGTTTTATTGATGTTAAAGCAAAAATCATGAAAATATATTTTAAATTACAAAGAAAGAAAGAAGGAAAGAGAGAGAAAGAAAGAAAACCTTTCTCCTGTCTACAGGGAAGGAATAGAAAAGAACATTAATTGTGTTTTTGAAAAGAACTGAACCTGCCAACACCGACATCACACTCAGTAACTGAATGTCTATCATGTTCTTAAAAGATTACACTGATTTGGTCTTTATCTTATTGAAATGAGCTTTTTAAAAACTCCCCTAAACTTCTCTCTCTTGAAAATTGCTCTTAACTTCAGAGGAGATATAATTTACTATGAACACTGCATCTTTTGAAAAAATGCTAAAATAATGAGTAAAATATTTATTATAATCACAAAAACTGGCATTAAAGTTTTTTGCCCGGTAATCTTGCTTCGATCTTTTGTCTTTAATACAAGGAACAAAAATACCCGGTTTTTTCCTAAAAGTAAATTATAGTTTCAGTTGAAGTTGATAAAAAGTTAAAATGATTATGAATCCTATCTGAATTTCACTATAAAGTGCTTATTCTCTTGAAAAATTAAATAAACTGCATTGAGAAATCGGGGTTAAGCTATCTTGTCAATTATTTGCTTTTGTGTGCTCCTCGATGGATCTCCCCACAGGTGATATCAGCTATTTTGGTTATGTACTCAGCCTTGCAGATGGGAAATACAGCACATGCTTTTTGCTCATAATGCATACGAACTGCTCCTGGAACGGAAGCCCATCTAACAACTCTGCTAGCGTAGACTGAAAGAAATAAAAGACAAACCATGAGGTATCGCTACCTAGCAGTAAACCCACACAGTCAAAACCCGCAAAGGAGCAGCCTTGCCATCGAAGTAAATGCCTTTCCAGTTCCTCTTCCTCCAGCTGCTGAAAGCACCCCGCCGAGCTTCTCTCCTCTCTACTTTCCAGGTGGCGTAATATAGGGTGGCCAAAACCGAGAAATGTAAAAATGGACACAGGTGGGTGTGGCGGTTGAGTGGAGCTCTGGAGAAAGATTGGCGGCTTCCCTTCCCGCCACACCGAAGGAGCAAAAGAAAAGGCACTTACTTGCGACCCCGCCGGCGGATCATGCCCACCCTGTGCACCTGCAGGATCTGGCCCCAGGGGAGGGCGCGGGCTGCGGGGAGCCCTTCCTCACTGCCCGCCTCTCTTTCCCCCTGCTGGCTCGCTCTCCGCTGCCGCTGCTGCTGCTGCTTTTTCCTTCGGGCTTCTGTTGCTTAGCGGACGCCTGCCGCTCCCAGCCGCTGGTACCCAGGCGAGCCCACCCCAGGCAGCCGAGCCGGCGGAATTGGAACCCGGACAGCTGCAGCCGGAGCGCTGTGGAGGGCCT
This sequence comes from Daubentonia madagascariensis, assembly GCA_023783475.1. Lineage (NCBI taxonomy): Eukaryota > Metazoa > Chordata > Mammalia > Primates > Daubentoniidae > Daubentonia > Daubentonia madagascariensis. The sequence continues at coordinate 40,580,821 of JAKFHU010002088.1, read as the reverse complement.
GCGCCGAGACTGCGTCCCTCCTTCCAGGGCGCGCCCAGGGAGGCAACGGCCCCGCCTCCCCGCGGGCAGCAGCGCCGCTTTTCCGCCTCCACTCCTCCCTCTGCGCCCGGTCGCCACCCTCGCCCGCTCCCTCCACTCCCGCAGGCAGCGCGGGGCGGGGACCGAGCTAGGGGCGCGGTGGTGGCGCTGCAGCAGCCTCTCCACAGTGCGCTCCAGGAAGGCACAGGAGGGGGTCGCAGGGCCTCTCAGGCACGGCCACCCACTGGGTGGGGCGGGCTCCGGTGTGTATGTGTGTCCAGCCGCCAGAAAAGCCTTTCCCTTGCCTCACCCCGCCCCCATGATCCTCTTCCTCCCTTCCAGCTCTGCACAAGCTGCTAACGCTTCCGAGAAGCCACTTCGTGTGGCTTGGTAGGGAGCCGGAGAAAAACTCTGCAGCAGGGGAGATGGGGACCGATGGCAAAGGCCTGGGTCTGGGGCAGTGGGTGGCGAGCCAGAAAACAGCGCCCGCCCAGTGCCTCCCTGGCCCTGGGCTCTGAGGGTTACAGGCTGGGGATTCGTTTCTTCCCTGGGGCTTTACCCACCGAGAGTGGCGCTCCAGACCTGAGTCTAGGCTGCGACTTTTATTTTCTTTTTCATAATCGATTGGGTTGCAGAGTCTTCCAGGCAGGCAAAGAATGCTTTTTCTTTTGACGGTGTTGTGAGGAGTCAGAGGTTGTGGGGTTGTGGTGGGTGCAGAGGGAAACGTGGGGAAGAGGCTTTTTCCAGACTTGGCACTAGATCATCTGGGTTCGTCAGTCATATGGGTTCTGAACTTCAGAGCTGGGTAGGAGCGACTGTGAAGAGAAATTTTTTACAATTCCTTTCGTGTGGAGTGTGTGTGTGTGTGTGTGTGTGTGTTTTCTATAGCAGCCTGGGAGGAAGAGCGATGGAAACAGGATTGAATTATCTTTCTCAGAGAGCAACAGGACATTTCCACCAAGGGCAGAAAGCAAAGGATGGCAATGGGGCAGAGTGCCTTTACAAAGGGCAGACCACTTTGCAGAATAAACACTAGTGATGGGCATCTACAGCTATATTGTTATTTTCTTCCACACATTCTATGATGAAAATGATGCTTACAGATAAACAGGAAGGAGTGTAAGCCCCAGGGTCTACCTTTCTAGATCTCTTGGGGATAATTCTCAATGCCATATCATAGACAAGTCACCGTCTCTTCCCTCATTGGTTGCAGATGCAGGAAGAAGAGTTCGATTACAATAGGAATGATGGCCTTTTTGATTAGATGCAAGCAATACCACATTCTTTTATTTTTAAGACTTTACTTTTTAGAACAGTTTTAGATGCACAGAAACAATGGGAGGAAGGTACAGAGATTTCCCTCATACTCCTTTGCCTCACACATGCATAACTTCCCACCATTATCAACATCCCCCAAAAGAGTGGTGCTTTTGTTACAATTGATGAACTACATTGATACATCGTCATCATCCAAAGCCCACCCATCATTATCACCCACAGTTCACATTAGAGTTCACTTAGGATGTTGTACATGCCATGGGTTTAGACAAATGTATAATGACATGTTTCCACCATTATATAATCATAGAGAGTAGTTTCACTGCCCTAAAAATCTTCTATGCTCCATCTATTCCCAACTCATGACAACCACTGATCTTTTTACTGTCCTTATAATTTTACCTTTTCCAGAATGTCCTATAATTGGAATAATACAGTATGTAGCCTTTTCAGATTGGCTTCTTTCATTTAGTAATATGCAGTTAAGTTTCCTCCATGTCTTTTCATGGCTTGATAGCTCATTTCTTTATAGTGCTGAATAATATTCAATTGTCTGGATGTACCACAGTTTGTTCATTCACGTACTGAAGGACATCTTGGTTGCTTCCAAGTTGGTAATTAGGAATAAAGTTTCTATAAATATCCGTGCAAAGGTTATTAAGGTTTACAAGTCCTTTTGGTAAACACCACAGAATACAATTGCTGGATTGTATGGCAAGGGTATGTTTAGTTTTGTAGGAAACTGCCAAACTGTCTTCCAAAGGGGGCTGGACCATTTTGTATTCCCACCAGCAATAAATGAGAGTTTCTGTTGTTCTGTATCCTTGCTAGCATTTGGTATTGTCAGTATCCTGGATTTTGGCTATTCTAATAGGTCTGTAGTGGTATCTCAGACATATTATTGATACCACTGGTGTTGTTTTAATTCACACTTCCCTGATGACATATGATGTGGAGCATCTATTTATATGCTTATTTGCAATTTGTATATCTTCTTTGGTGAGGTGTCTGTTAAGATCTTTGGCCCATTTTTTAATTGGGTTGTTTCTTTTCTTATTGTTAAGTTTTAAGAGTTCTTTGTATATTTTGGGTAACAGTCTTTTATCAGATGTGTCTTTTACAAATATTTCTTCCAGGCTGGGGCTTGTCTTCCCATTCTCATGACATTGTCTTTTCCAGAGAAGTTTTTCATTTTAATGAAGTCCAGCTTATCAATTCTCTCTTTCATGGATTGTGCCTTTGGTGTTATATCTAAAATGTCATCACCATACTCAGCATCATCTAGGTTTTCTACTATGTTATCTTCTAGGAGTTTTATAGTTTTGCATTTTACATTTAGGTCTATGATTCATATGATAACATCTGACCTTCTTTCTATCAGGGAATAATCCATATGACATTTAGAACAAATAACACTATCCAGAAAACATCATTTTGGATAGTGATGAGATAGTGCACTAGATGATCCATTGGTTTAATGATGTGTAGCAATTTTTAATAATGGACAGAAAAGTACTTCCCACCTGTGCAGTAGGAAAGGGATTTGATGTCCCTCTTTTCTACCACTAAGACAATATAGATATAGATATGGATATAAATATAGATATAAATGTAGGTTGTCTATCATATATATATATATATATATATACACAAAATATATATTCTATTCTAAGCATCCATTTACAAGTACATACTATTTTCAGTATGCCTAGGTTCTTGTCAGTGATCTTCAAAATAAAATCTTGTAAAAAATGCAATCAAAAATAAAATTTTCTTTGTCTGAGAGATCCCTTGTAGGATTTTGCCTATGAACTCACTGGCAAAGCATGATGTATATTATTCATTATTTTCCCAATTTTCTTTCATCTTCCAACTATTTATTTACTCTCCATCTATTTATTTTATGTGCCATTCTTTGTCTCCAGTACATTTTATAACGTGTTACTTTTAGTCCATGCTGTGTTTTTATTGCTTCTTTGGTAGTCCTGGGATTTTTGTCTCTTTTTAAACTCAGAAAAAGACTTTATCTGAATCTTTTATTAAATATTACATTGCACAACCCTGAGAGTTCAACAAACACTAAATGATGGTGCCACATGTAGACGTAAGTAGATGATGCCTTTGAGAAGGTTAAAGGGTGGACTTGAATTATGACAGGCAGAGAGGATATCTGGTTGAACCAGCCAACAACCAATAAGTTTCTAAGAATATTCACAACTGCTCTTTTATAATTCAGGTAGAAAACTGTAGAGATATTTATGCATAGAAATTAACCAATATCATACATCAAAACCATAGCAGCAATAAAGAATTTTATTTCGCTTGATGGTAATATGGATATCATACTTCTATATTTTCCACAATTGCCCTCCAATTTTCAAAAGTATAGGAGTTTCTGGAAGAGCAGTAAATAGACAGTAAAATTAAAGCAATAAAATTAAACACGGCAGTATCGACAGATTTTTTTCTAATTAAATAGGGTTATAAAAAGGCTTTTCTAATACTTGCTACCTGGCAATATTCTAATTTAAGAAAAAACAATTATTCTGTTGTAAAAATGGAAGAATAAGGCTACAAATTTTGTGTATACATAGCTAAAAAGGAGGGTTCAAAAGTAGAGTTTCAAAGTAGGATTAGAAAAAAATAGAACTATAATTAAAATGTGGTACAATATACAATGAAGATTATCAGTTATAGATTGGAATGATAAAATGGACAAATTATGCATAATGAAACAACCGAAGAAAAGCAGTTTCCTAAATGTGTCAGCATCAGAGTGTTTGCTGTTCTCATTTGACATGGTCTAGGTTTTTTGCCTGTAAACTCACGTGAGGAAAAATAAATATATTTTGTGTTACATGTAGTAGATGCTTAGTAGGTATATTGATTGCTTAATTATTCATGAAGAGTTTTTCCCACAAGGTCAAAGAGTCCACTGATGGGTCTTTTACAATAACAATGCTTTTGTTGATCATGTGCTTTCTGTGGAGTTCTTTTTGATCAAAACTGCTGTTATGGACATCTCCTTCTTGTAGAAGTCTTCAACTAGACAAGAGGACAAATATGTTAAACATTAGTTTATTGGGCAATATGATATATAAGACTGTGATCTCTAGAGAAGGGAAATAAGGTGAACCTATGATCATCCCAGCTTACTACATGAAGTTTCCAGACTGCAGCTCAGGAAGGGGGAAACACAAAAAGAGCCCGGCAATTGCCCTGAGTTGAGAAGACAGAAAATATGAGTTTGAGAGGCTGAGGCAGCTAGACCACCTTTGGGTGGTCTCTTTGGGACAGACCACCAAAAAGAAGGGAGCTGAACAGAGAGTATACCAGAGATCTATAGAAAAGTAACCTCAAGTTTTTGCTTGATACTAATCTGCAATTGTGTGAAAATAAAAATGCTCCAGGCCAGATAAAGAACAACTTTTATACTTTGCTTAACAACAAGGATATGTTGTGAGAAATGTGTCATTAGGCAATTTCATGGATATGTGAACATCATAGAGTGTACTTACACAAACCTAGATGGTGTAGCCTACTGCATACCTAGGCCATATGGTATAGCCTATTGCTCGTAGGCTACAAATATGACAGCATGTTACTCTACTGAATACTGTAGGGCAGCGGTCCCCGACCTTTCTGGCACCAGGGATCGGTTTCATGGAAAACAATTTTTCTACGGACGTCAGGGTGGGGGATGGTTTCAGGATGATTCAAGTGCATTACATTTATTGTGCAATCAAACCTTTCTGCTAAGGATAATCTGTATTTGCAGGCGCTCCTCAGCGCTAGCATTACCACCTCAGCTACACCCCAGATCATCAGGCATTAGATTCTCATAAGGAGTGCGCAACCTAGATCTTTCGCGTGCGCAATTTACAGTAGGGTTCGAGCTCCTGTGAGAATCTAATGCCATTGCTGATCTGACAGGAGGTGCAGTTTATGCAGTGATGCGAGGGATGGGGAGGATCTGTAAATACAGATGAAGCTTCAATCTCTCTCAGCTATTGCTCACCTCCTGCTGTGCAGCCAGGTTCCTAACCGGCCATGGACCAGTACTGGTCTGCGGCTGGGGGTGGGGAACCACAGCTGTAGGCAATTGTAACACAGTGGTAAGTATCTGTATGTCTAACATATCTAAACATAAAAAAGGTACAGTACAAATACAGTATTATAACCTTATGGGACCACCATCATATACGTGGTCCATCATGACTGGAATGTTAAGCAGCAGGTTAAAGCATTCCTAGACCTCACACAGAGCTAGAAATAATTTCTTTTCCCCACAGTCAAAGTGGAAAGACCTCCTAACACATGAGATATTGGGTAGAGTCCTTAGAAGGGGCTAAATTAACTGTAAACTAAAGTTACTCTGGATTTATCCTAACAAAGCTTAAAAGCAAGCATTAAAAGGCCCCAACTGATTTAAATTTACTTAAATGTTAGCCAGAATAAAATCCAAAACTTTTTAAAGGACCTAATAATATAATGTTCGCATTGACTGGCATCCAATTAAAAAAAAATGACCAGACATGCAAAGAGGAAAGAAAATATGAGCTACAGCCTGCAGAAAAGTCAGTCAACAGGACCAGACCCACGTAATGGGATTAACAAATCAGGACATTAAATCCTGTAATATAAGTGGGCTATCTATGCTCAAGGCAGTAAAGAAAAATCTGAACATGATGAGGAGAGAAATAGAAGATATGAAAAACACCAAAATGGAACTTCTACATATAAAAATACAGCATCAGAAATGAAAAGTCACTGTATGTAAAAGCAACACTCACTTGGAATAGTATTTAAGAAATATATATGTATATGCAATATTGAAAATTAATGGTCCCTATAATCCCAAATTTTATGTACAACATGCTTTACCAGCATAACTGCTATCTTTCCAGACTTTTATTTGCCTGCATAAATACATATATTAATAGTATTTGAAACAATAAAATATTAACGCAATATTTGTTTTACAGTTAGAATAATTTATACGGCGCTGCAATCATTTTTAATTTTGAATAAGTACTTTAATATATTCATCTAACATATGCATATTATATTTATTAAGTTCACCCTCAAGGATCAGAAATTCTTCTTCCATCAAAGGTATATAAACAGGTCCTGGAGATAGTTCCAAAAGAGAAATTGAAAAATATTTTGGCAAATTTCATCAGGGGTCGGGCAGGTGTGAGGGGGTGGAGGTGATGGGAAAACTCACACCTAATGGGTGCGGGCGCACTGTCTGGGGGATGTTCACGATTGTAGCTCTGACTTGGGCAGTGCGTAGGCAATATATGTAACCAAAGTGTTTGTACCCCCATAATATTCTGAAATTTAAAAAAATAAAATAAAATAAAATAAAAATAAAAACCAATATTTTGGCAAATTTATCACCAGTGATACAAGAATTAACTTCTCAAGCTGCTACTTTAGGAGGTAACAACTAGTTAAATGTATTAATTCCATTATCTTTACTAAATTGAAAGTTTCATTACATAATATGAAATATAGTTTGGAAATACAGGGCTTTTTTTCCCTGGTTGTTTTTAATTACCTTCACAAGTAGAGTGTTGGCAAATTTGAATGTGTACTCTACGATGTTGTAACAACTGACTCTTGCCAGAGTAGTAGGTTTTAAAGAAAAGATGAGTATAGAACACTTGAGAAAGAGGAAACAATGGAATAAATATTTACAGTTTGTGAATCAAGAGTCCTGAGGAATTCAGAGGGGCCTAAGTGAGAGGTGAGGCTAGGGAGGTCTACAGTGACCCAGTGGTCAAAGGGTCTTGGATGCATTTGTAAGGGCTTGTTTGCCATTTATAGATCCCCACATTCTAAATACTAAGTTTGCTGTTTAAAGATTCCCACAGTGCAACTTTTTGTCATGTCAATAATAATTAGTTAGGGTTTATCTTTGAAATCACAGATTTTTAAGTTATCAGGTTACCATTGTTGGATTTTTTTGACAATTCTTTTGCTTTTGGCCTAATTTTCTTTACTGTTTTTACCATGTATTTTAAACAATTCAGTAAATAGACTCAAATTTTTGTAGCAGTGAGGAAGAATTAAAAAATTAAAGAAATGAGATTTCTTTAAATATACAAATATTTATTTGTATAGGGATGAATAAGATATGGTAAATTTTAAATTGGAGGCCTGTTTTAGCACTGTTTGCATTAGTTTAAACTCAAAAAAACTTGTTGATATACTGAAAATATGTCATCAGGTGAAATGTAGTGACGATAGTTCAATGGTAAATAATACTATATAAAAAATGGTCAGTATATTTTTATAAAAAATTCAGAGAAGTAGTAGATTTAACTCTTGAAATTATTTTGGTTCTTGCCAGTGAGATTAATGATAACATTTTCTTGAAGATTTAATATGTACCAGGCATTATATTAAAAACTTTGTTTATGCTGGGTGTGGTGGCTAATGCCTGTAAGCCTAGCACTCTGGGAGGCTGAGGCGGGAGGATTGCTTGAGTTCAGGAGTTCAAGACCAGCCTGAGTAAGAGTAAGACCCAGTCTCTATAAAAATTAGAAAAATTAGCTGGGCATGGTGGCATGCGCCTGTAGCCTGACCTACTTGGGAGGCTGAGGCAGAAGGATCGCTCGAGCCCAGGAGTTTGAAGTTGTAGTGAGCTATGATGACACCACTGCATTCTAGCCAGGGCAACAGAGCAAGACCCTGTCTCAAAAAAAATTTTTTTTTCTTGCATCCTGTACATGGTATATTCGCTCTAATGATTGTTTCCTTGGCTGTACAGAAGCTTTTTAATTTGATCAGGTCCCATTTATTTATTTTTGTTGTTGCTGTGATTGCCTTTGAGGTCTTCTTCATAAATTCTTTGCCTAGGCCAATGTCTGTAAGAGTTTTTCCAACATTTTCTTCTAGAATTCTTACAGTTTCATGCCTTAGGTTTAAGTCTGTTACCATTATGAGTTAATTTTTGTGAGTGGTGAGAGGTGCAGATCCTGCTACAGTATGGGAGAAAATATTTGCATGTTATATGTCCAATAAAGGGCTGATAACTAGAATCTATAAAGAACTCAAGCAAATCAGCAAGAAAAAATCAAACAACCCCATTAAAAAGTGGGCAAAAGACATGAACAGAAACTTTTCAAAAGAAGATAGACTAATGGCCAATAAACATACGAAAAAATGCTCAAAATCTCTAATCATCAGGGAAATGCAAATCAAAACCACAATGGGATATCACTTAACTCCAGTGGGAATGGTTTTTATCAAACAGTCCCAAAACAACAAGTGCTGGTATGGATGTAGAAAGATAGGAACACTCATACACTGTTGGTGGGACTGCAAACTAGTACAACCTCTATGGAAAGTAGTATGGAGATTCCTCAAAGAACTAAAAGTAGACCTACCATTTGATCCAGCATTCCCACTACTGGGTATTTACCCAAAGGAAAAAAAGACATTCTATATAAAAGACACCTGCACTCGAATGTTTGTAGCAGCACAATTCATAATTGCAAAGATGTGGAAACAACCCAAGTGCCCATCAATACATGAGTGGATTAATACAATGTGGTATATGTATACCATGTATACTGAGCCATAAAAAGAAATGGTGAACTAATACCTCTTTGTATTAAACTGGATGGAATTGGAAACCATCCTTCTAAGTGAAGTATCACAAGAATGGAAAAACAAACACCACATGTACTCACCATTAAATTGAAACTAATTGATCAACACTTATTGTACACATATGGAAATAACATTCATTGGAAATCAAGCAGGTGGGAGGGAGGAGGGGATGGATAAATTCACACCTAATGGGTACAATGCACACTATCTGGGTGATGGACACACTTATAACTTTGACTCAAATGGTACAAAAGCAATTTATGTAACCAAAATATTTGTACCCCCATAATATTCTGAAATAAAATAAAAAGGACAAAAAATTTTTTTAAAGTAACAAAAGCTGACATTAAAAAAAAAAGTCAAGTAACCTCATCTTCTTTTAAAAATAAATAAATAAATAAATAAAACTTTGCTTATTTAACCCATTTAACCCATACAGCAACTCTTAGAGGTAGGTAATTTTATCATCATCCTCATTTTTTCAGGTAAGAAAACTAAAATACGAGAGGTTAAACAACTTGCTCAAGGCCACACAGCTAATATATGGAAGAGACAAGATGTCAGCCTAAATAACTTGGCTCTAGTACCTGTGTGCTTAAGCACATGCTACACTATCTCCACAAAGAAGTGGCTATTCTGTGTGTCCTAAAAACAATATATGGATTTAGAAAATATTGGCTAGGCTATACTATATTTATAAATTGACAATAAAATTTGGTGTACGTGGAAGAATAAGATAGACATCAAGTAAGTAAACCTCTCAGTAGTCCATTTATTCAGAAATAAATCTGTTGACTGAAATCATACATGTCAGAGAAATTAAACTACATTGCAGGATAGTGGATAGAGTACAGAGGCTGTTTCCCGATCTGCTAATTACTACCGTGTCTCTGGGCATGTCTCCTAACTTCTGCGTATGTCAGTTTTCTCCTGTGTAAATAGGAATATTTGTACTAATTTTTTGTTAAGGTCCCTTCTTTACCATTTTAGATTTTTTTTTTTGTTTCTATGAGTATGTACAATTTTCTAAATCAAAGATAAATCAAATATACTATCATTGAAACATATTACCTACTGGGGAATCATTGTTTGTGAGCAACATGTATTCGTATTTTCTCTATGGTGGCCAATTTTGGCAGGTATTGCCAAAATGGCTAAATCTGTCTTTTGATACAAGAAAAATGATCAAATGAGAATTGAAGAGAAGACATAGAATCAAAAATAAAGTTATCTTTACAGCACTGGATTACGACTGTTTCCATCAGAGGTACCCAGGACGAATTCTAGCACACGCCACCCAGGGGACATTCTGTATATACTATTCCTTTGCATATATAAAGCTCAAATTCAGTTTCCTCCTCCCGCCCTCATTTTTTGATAAATGCCACATCTACTGCCACCTGGTGTTCAAAATCAGTAGAATGTTTTACAAAGTCATCAAAAAACCTTTTTACAGTTTCTTTACATTAGAAACAAGGGGGAAAGTACATTTTGCTGGTGTTCGGACTTAAGATCCATCTTTAGGTGAGCTGAAGGCAACCACTTCTGACCTTTTAGAAGAGTAATTCGCAAGGAGGTAATTTCAGCTAGTAAAATTCACAGATCTGATTTGGGTTCTTTTTTCTTTTTTTATTGTTGATTTTTCTTTCAGACATATTTTCAACAGTTTGTAATTATTTTATTCAAACTTTTCTTTGCCTCCTTGTGATTTTTCTCCACAAATATTCATTTAACAGAAAAGCCTTCCTTAAATCATATAACCTTGTGTTATATTCTCTCCTGATTTTAAACAAAACAAAACAAAACAAAGAAAGAAAGAAAATAAGACATCTCAAAGTTCTATATCAATTTAAAACAAGACAGAGGACAGAGTAGGAAGGGATGTAAATATTGGGATTTTAAAAAAATTTATTCTGAATATTTAAGTATAATTACATTTTTAATGAAGTATAAATTAGCTTTTAAATATAGTATCTCAAATAAACTTTGTTTGGATTTATAAAGATATTTTTACTTCTTCCATTACAATAAAATAGATTGCTAAAAATTCAAGATGGGGTTGGTTAGAGATACCATTTAGAATCACTGGCTAGACATGTAGCCAACCAAGGAATACAGGACAACAGGGTAGATGCGTGTAGAATAAAAGCACTGTCTGAAGAGTTCTTAGAGAAGGTAGGTGATAGTACCTGTTGGTGAGTCACACTCTTCAGAAGAGGTGTGCTGACAGCTCTCTAGGAAGCTCTTTTTAATTCTGGGCCTTGGTTGTCTTCTAAGGCCTGAACCAGTCTTAAAAGGAAATTATTCCTGAATGTGGCAAAGTTTTGAATAGTTCTTCATAGTGTTCTATGCAGATATCATATTTGAATGCTACCCCTACTTTCTCCTCTGACTTTTCCTACCTTCACTAATTTATGCTCTTGAAGGAGAGGGGAAAAGGAAAAGAAAAACAATGCTAAGTAAAGGCAGGTGGGGGGAAGCATCAGATGATAGTCTCTGCCTTTTTTGATGAAATGCAGACATTAATAACAAGAGTGCTATTCCAGAACTTTGCATCTTTGCTTCTGGGTCAACTTTGAATTTCTTTTGTTAACAAAAAAGTAATAAATGAAATTCTAGGACATGCTGGCAAAAGCAGAAAAGGTAGGTGGCAAGTGTTGGAGATTCAATGATCCCTAGGAAAGTAGGGGCTGTTTGTTTGATCTAAGCAAAAGAGGAAGGAAAGAAGCATAGAGCAAACTTATTTTGTCCTGAGATTTCCTTCTTTCTTTTGTTTTTTACTTTTTTGAAAAATTTATACCAAAGTCTCTCAAATTTATTTATTTATTTCTATCATCACTCTCACTATTTTAGCTTAAGTGGTATGAACTTTCATCTGGGCTACTGAAATAGTCTTCCTACTGCTCTGTCAGCCTCCAGAATTCCCCTCTGTTTAATAAGTGGTCCTCAGGATCAAAGTCAAGTTCCTTGACATGTCCATCATGATATCTAGCCTCAAGGTCTTTGCTCTTGCACCTTCCTCTGTTGGAGCACTCTGCCCCAGCATCTATGCTTGACCCACTTCTGTCATCCTGAAGATCTTAGATATCACATCCTCTAAAACCTGCTTGACCTGCCAAATATGGATTAGGTTCCCCTCCTCCATGTTTCCATTATGCCCTGAACTTCCCCTTATCAAAGCATGTGTCATATTTTATTGTAATTGTTTGTTTGGCTGCCAGCAAAGACTTCCCAGAACAAGTGATGCTTGAGCTAGGACCTGGGAGGTTGTTCAAGAATTAGCTGGCTGGGGTTGGAGGAGGAAAAATTCCAGGCAGAGGGAATATGGTGTGCAAGCACAGGACCCTTTGAGGAACTTCAGGTCACTTGACTTTCTGTATGGATGAAATTTAGGAAGCACTTGGGAGAATGAGGGAAAATAAGCCCAGAGAAAAGGAGGCATAGGTGATAAAAGGTCTTCATATGCCCTGCTGAGTTGCCTAGACTTAATCAGGAAGGGAGACATTTTAAATGTGAAAATATAAATTGCCACCATATTTGATTTTCAGAAGCATCATTCCTATTATAAAAGAAAAATACATATTACTCTGGTAACACTGGCAAGGTTAGTTTGAATAATAACAAGAGGAGAAAAAATGAAGACCTGAAGAAACTAGTGAAGTGAAAATGGAGCAGTATGGTCAGAAGTGATGGTTTTTTTTGTTTATTTTTTAAATAGAATTGAGTGGAAATAAGTACTTATTGGATTCAGGTACAAGAGTAGATAGAGGTATATACGATAAATCAAAAGATTTTGCCATGGGTGACAATAGATGGCAATGATGAGTTCATTAACAACCCCCCTCCCCAAAGGGTTAGTATTATAAGAGAAATCGATGTAATGGTGGAAGATGATGAGTAAAATTTTATACATACTGAGTTTGAGATGCTTTGGGACAGCCAAGTGAAAATATTTAGGAAGAAGTTGAATGTGTAAATGTTAACATAATATCATTTTTTAAAAATGGCCAAATATGATATTTAAAAACCTATACTATGTGTTTTAAAAATGTAATTTTAACACTACAAAAGTATACAGAACATAATTTCAAAATAAAGTAATGCCTTTAACAGGAAAAAACTTTTTGTCAATCTATTTCTCTGTGTGTAGAAATAATGCTTATTTACAAAATTAAAAAGTTACCATAATTTTTTTCTCTTGAAATACAGAATCTTATTTATAAACTGTTAAAGTAAGAAAAAACCCTGTCAAGAAACACCAGGTGGAAAACGAGTTCCCAATACAATGGAATTTTAGGGCAACAAAAGTCTAAAAGGCCACACAAGAGAAAGAGCACCACTGTCATTTGAACAATGGCTAGTTACTTACATTTTTTTGGCATTGTTAATCATTGAATCTGAGTTTTCCTCTGAATTCCACACACAGTATGCACTATACAGCAATTTTATCATAAAATACTTACTTTTCTACATACATTTTAGGACAAGCTACCACCAGAAACAAATCAATGCAAATACATCAGGGGCTGAACAATCCCAGTAGCGGGTGACACACATTTTGCAGAATTCTGCCAAACAAAGGGACTGAATGGGCTGTGGGCAAAGCAAATGAGGGAGAGTTAAGGAATGAAATATTGTAAATATTAACAATCAATTCAGACTTACTGTATTTCCTGCAAAAGAAAATTAACATTTAGCAACACACTAGTAAATTTTATCTCCAAAGAGATTAGTGAGCTGGCAAAGTATACAGATAACTGGAGAGCTGTGGACAGCATATACCAAAAACACCCCAACCTTGCAGACCCCAAGGTAAGGACGGCCTTCCCTGATCACCCCCTTTGCCAGAGGTCCATAAAGAACTTGCGGCATGATCATCTGCCTGCTGTACTTCCAACTGTAAGCGGCAAACTTTAAGAAGCCAAACAGGAGTCCTCAGTGGGCAAGGGGAGCAGAGAAGAGAAACATGTTAAATGTAAACCTGAAACACAGTAAAATGGGACACAACCCCACTCAAATCCCAGAGATCTTGGCAAATCCCTAGAAGTAGTTGTCAGATTAAAAAACTGGACATACCCCATTTCCCAAAAAACATAATACATAAAAATTTTGGAGATAATTGGAAAAATCCTCAGAAAAATACTCAATGAAAATTGAGCTCTTCAATGTAAACATCTCAGGGCTGAGACACACCCTCTATTCATCCAGGCAACAATGCCTCTTGCTGTTTAGCGGGATGCAATTGGTCAATGATACCACATGGCTTTACAGAGCAACCTTTAAGACTCTCCTTTTGGGCCAAAGCCTGGGCCGGGGAGAATCCGAGCAGTCCTGTGAGGCCTGTGACAGCAGCTTCTGAAGGTTCTGAGGTCTGGCCCTTCCTTTCCAGACACGATGTCAAATACATAAAATCGCCTGTCCTGTTACATTTTATATTTTGAATTATGGAAGCATATTTTAAGTATTCTTAAGGCACTTATTTATTACAATGTTCTCTGCCAAGATTTCACATCAGCTTAAAATTCAGTCTTCACACTTCTCTACTGAGGGCACCACCTCAGTGTATGGCATAAAGGCTTCTCCTGCAGTCAGAGTGACCCGCATCCACACAGTGAGTCCCATAGTAGCCTCTTTGTTCCTCGGGTGAACCAACTAGAAGCTACTACTGCTCTGCTACAAGGTAAAAGCTCCTAACTCAAACTTATTGGAAAAGGAGTGAACCTCTGCAAAGTACACTCTAAGAAGAGGTACTTTTTGCTCATGAAAAGAAACCAATGAGTCTTATAAGGCCAATAAAAGGGAGCATTTTACAGTTAAACCCATGATTTGGAGTAAAGAATTCAGATGTCATTTTACTGGTCCAGGCTGTTAATACTCTTTCTTGTTCCTCCTGTGGGCCCCTTCATCAGACATCACAAGGCCTTCACCTGTGGCTTAGAAAATGTCAACAGGCCCCTGAAATATAGGGTTGTTGTCCCCCTTGTTCCCCTGGGAAGTCAATTCAATGTTACTTAGCTTTCTGAAGTATGAGATGGAGCAGGGATCCCTCTCAGGAAAATCTTGAGTCCCTTCAGGAGAAGTTCTGGGCACCTCGCTAGCCTGGAAAAGTGAATGGGCAAACTGATGGGGACAGTGGCCTTCCAAGTGAGCCAGAGATGTGAGGTGTTGTGGTCCCTATGGAAACTAAAAGATGGCATCTTAACATATGATCTTGAGTTGTTTTTCAGAAACCTCCACCAGAAGGTGAATGCAGATAAGCGGGAACTGAGGACTGAACTGACTGCCATTCTTTGTTCTCAATTTCCCCCTGAGGGCCCTTTAATACCCATCTTAACACTCCATTCCACTAATCCAAGAATTTCTGAATCCACCTATGACCCATAGACCCTCCCCTCCACATGCACTTTAGCATATCCTGCTTTTTTAGGCCAGGTCAATGTATAACCTCCATGTATCAATTTACAAGTTTGTCTGCCTGAAATGTACTCCTTCCTTTAAAAACTCTGGCTTGTAAGCCATCTGGAATTTGGGTCTTAAACATTACTCCTTGCTTGGCACCATGCAATAAAAATGCTTCTTTCTCCCACTGCAGCTCTTGGCTTCAGTGTCTGGCTTTGCTGTACTGGGTGAGCAGACCCTAGTTTGGTTCAGTAACAAGTATAAATCTTTCTCTTTCTCCAAGTCTTTGATGGTAAGTTTCAATACACTGACCTGCTGTATCTATTAGCTGTTGTGTCATTCCTGTCGCCCACACCAGATACTTTCATGTCACCCAGGGCAGCCCTAGGAGCTGCAGTAGTTCTCTGTGTTGAAATGGGCCTCTGGGGAGCTGCACTGCTCCCGCTGAGAGGTTTCTTCCGTTTACTCAGAGCTGGAGCAACAAGGGAGGGAGCCACTGCAGTTTCTTGACCTTATCTGGTAGCCATAGGGCCACAGTCATGTCCATTATAATTTGCATCAAAACACTTCTTGAACTACTGGATGAATTCAAAATTGTCCTGAAACTTTCCCTTTACTAATTTGTCCACAGAAATTATCCTGTCAACAGCCATCCTCTTAAAAACTTCTTGTACATTTTGAAGTTATGGATGTCCTCTTGTTCTAGCTTAGTTTGTAATTTCACTTTCTTCAAGGCAATGGAGCCGGGGAATAGCATGACCATAGACTGATAATAGGCAGCCCCTGAGTACAACTGTTGGATCTTTGTCAGATTCAACTGCAGAGACTCATTGATCCAGGCCAGCATGTTATGTAGACTTCAAGTATACATTCACTGCCATTGCCAGCTCTCCACAGAACCGCATCCACTGCTCATACCCTGCTCTGATTCCAGCTTCCTCTCGTTCAAAGGTTATACCAATTTTACTTTGCAGTATTGTATTGTATGCAATTATTTTCATATTACATAGTGACAAGTGACATCCACTTGTCACTTTAGGGATCCATATTTGATAGCAATACACAGAGAACAAACATCCAGTGTACCCCAGGATCAAGCGTATCACAGTTAGTAACACATGGAGGAAGTTGTGGTGTGTTGCCCATCCCCCTTCAGGAACAATGAACAACAATGAATTCATTCCTTCAGTCAGAGAGAGTATGGGCTGCTGATGGCTCATAGCTGTGAGCCTATCTAGGAATTGTCCTGACTGAAGGGAGCCGCCTCACTCAAGGGTGCAACCCCTTCCTAGAGGCAGCCCACATCCAATGACTGGTTAATGTAAGAATATTAAGGTTCTGTTCCTTTGCCTGGATACAGGTTAGAACTTCCCGTGAGTTTACTGAGGCTACTGTAGCAACTGCACTGCAGTTCCACTTCTTCTGCCAAACCTTGCTTCCTCTCAGTTATATTTCCAGAGGGTAGTTCCCAATGAACTTCCACACAAAGCTTTTTCTCTTACTCCTCTCTATCAGAAGCTAGTTTGTATTGCAGAGTAATATTGAGGAAAATGGAGTCAATTGCTGTATGTAATATCATTCTGGAAAAACTATAGTTCTGAGGAAACTAGTCTGTAGCTTCTAGCATCTGGCAGTTTCTGACTTTGCAATGGGAGGGTGAGAATGAAAGTGTTGGAGGCCAGGGAATGAACTGCTAATTGCTAGAACTGTTAAGAGCTGTGGGAAGGAGACTGGAAAGCCCCCTAAGCCAGCTTCATGGCTGTTTATAATGAGCCTGTGGACTGGAGGCACTAATCCCCATCACTGACAAGTCAGGAGTTGAGGACAGGTAGAAACTCCTCATTGACTGGTACCAATCATGTGCTGGCATTAAAAACCTCCTGTCTGGAGATCCTATTACTCTTTGTATTACTCTTTACCATAGACTTTGTACTGTGATTAAAACACAGAGTGTACCCCAACTTAAACAATGCACAAAAGAACTGGACTTAATATGCAAAGGTAACTTGCACTGTACGTTCTTATCAGAGAATCCAACATCAAATTCCATGCTTCAATAACATTGTTGGAGTAATGGGGATATTGTTGGAAGGTTCAGCCATCCATATGTTCCTCTAACTTATGAGTATCCCCAAATATATATATCTGAGCCATACCCTCAGAGACGTGCAAACTGAGATCCACTTGACACAATTACTTTTCCTGACCTCTTAGGCCATTGCCCCACATTAAGGAATGTTATAAGCTTGAGCCTCATGGGGACTAAAGAAGGAAGAGGATGGTGATAGAAGACTGAAGTGATGGCCATTGTAGCTTTTAATGGTCTACTCTACAGGTTTTTGGAAGGCTCCCATGTTATATATATTTGGAAAAAGATCTATATCATCAAGTGGGGTTGGCAAGGGCATTGTAGTTCTCAGGAATTAAAAACATAGTGATTCCCTTTTGACTAATTTCTTTTCTTTAACATTCTTCCCTCAATCACCTTACTTTCTATCCTCTTTTCTAGTGATTTTACTTTGAAATACGACTGGCAGCCAGATACAAAATAATGCAATTTTACAAAATAATGCAATATTATTTTGTTTCTTCCCTACATTTGCATTCAAACTTCCTATATCTAAACAAATATATTTAAGATCAGTATTAAAGAACATCCTTCCATTTTTAAAAATAAGATAAAAGAAACAACTTCATGAAAGGATGGAACATACTATAGTGTTTAAAAAGCCTAGGCTTCAGAGGCAGGTGAAGCTTGTTGGTTGTATTATCACGAGAGTTATTAAAACATTCTGGGCCCTGGTTCTCTAATCATAAGAACAATAACACCTGCCTTGTATGAGTCTTTGAGGATTAAATAAGACCGTATCTATATAAAGACTTTAACACTGAGCTTGGCACATAAAAATCAAAATGTTCAATGTTAAATACACAAATAAATAGAGAAATAGCTAAATTTTGTGAGTGTTCATGACATGCCAAAGATTGGCACATGATCACATGAAATCCTCATTACAGTCCAGGAGTTAGGCATTTTTATATTCCTATTTAATAGATAATATACTGGGGCTTATTTTTGTACATAAATAATAAGTGGTGGAGTTGGAATTTTAATGTAATCTATGACTCCACAGTCTGTGTCCTTTGACATGATGCTCTACCACCTTTTTTGAGTGGAAACAAAAATCAGCAATCAAAGGGGGAGGGAAGGAGGAAAAGAAAGAGGGAAGAGAGAAACAGAAAAAAATAGAAGAAGTTTTTCTTTAGGTTGTTTGAACATGGAAATACTCCTTTTCATTTCAAGGGACTTTGCCCATGGAGTTCTTCTCTGAAGGGAAGGCTGCCCCCATTCTTTGTCTAGCTAACTCTTTTCTTCAATTATTGCTCAGTTTCAAGCCAATCCTCAACTCTTAAGACTAGGTCAGGCTTTTTCTGCCTTAGGCTGTCATGGCACTTTGAATTTCCCTTTCATCACACTTCACACAATTGTAATTAAGTAATTGCATAATTATTTTTTAGTCTAACCTGCTAAGCCAAACTCTGTGAAAATAGGGGATAATATATCTACTTTGTTTGTTACTATACTCTAATGATTAACGATGCCTGGTAAAGAGAAGAAGCTCAATTGTTAAGTGAACAAATGGCATAATAAATAACAACAATTAGACCAGCCCCAACAATTGAATGTGGGGCTGATGGTGGCGAGATATTCCAGCAAATAGCATGAGCAGACATGGGAGTGAGAAATAAAATGAACATTTTAAAGAAACATTAAAAGAATTACCATTTGTTGGATGACTTTTATGTGTGAGGCAGGGAGTGAATGAAAATGAAGTTGAAATGATAAGCAGAAGTAAATCATGGAGGGACTAGTTTGACATGTCAAGAAACTTAGACTTTATCTTGTCATTGTTTGGCAACTCATTTGTTGTTGTCTTATGGGCACTATGATTCATATAGTTTCTTTCTTTGCACAAGATGGCAGAGAATTCAAGGCAAAATCCAAAGCTTAATTCTAACAAGTATAAGGGAATCCATGACATGGATAGTTGCCTACTTAAATTTTTATTTATATTTTTTCAATTTATTTAATTTTTAATTGACTAATAATAATTGTATAATTTATGAGATATAAGGTGATCTTTTGATCTAGGTATGCATTGTAGAAAGATTAAATCAAGCCAATTAAAATATCTATCACTTTATCAATTTTTTTATGTCTTTCCTTTCCTTATTTTCTTTTAGCTTTATTTCCTTCTTTCCTTATGATTAAAATAAAACCATAGCTTATTTCTCTAAGTAATGGGGCTCTTCCTCACCTCTTCCACTTTCTCTTTTATACTCTACCCCTGACTCACTATATTCAAGGTCATGGGTCTTCTATCAGGTCTTAGAACCCACCAAACCTGTTTCAAACTGTATTTGTTTCCTAGTGGTGCCTTAAAATAACAGAAATTTATTCTCACTGTTCTGGAGGATAGAGATCTGACATGAAAGTGTTGGCAGGGTTGGCTCCTTCTGGAGGCTATTGAGGGAGAATCTGGATACTCCATGCCCTTCTCTTAGCTTCTAGTGCTTGCCAACAATGCTTAGTGTTCCCTGGCTGTGTTTCTGTGTCCAAATTTCCCTTTTCTTATAAGGACGCCAGTTATTGGATTAGGGCCCACCCTAATGCATTATGATCTCTTCCCAACTTGATTGCACATGTAAGGAATCTTTCCAAATAAGGTCACATTTACAAGTACTGGGAGTTGTTAGGACTTGAACATATCCTTTTGCAGGACACAATTCAACCAGCAATACCAGTCTAGAGTCTGACTTAGCACTGCTGTTTTCTCTACCTGGAATGATTTGCTTTCAAAGCCTAGCATGGCTACCTCCTTCTTGATATTCAAGAACCAGCTCAAATGTCACCTTATCAAATCAAAAGTAATACAACAGCAAAATGTCCATTTTCCCTGACCGTAATGCTTCATGCCTTATATCTTCTGTTTTCCAATCAGTCATTACAACACCATCTAGCTTGATTTTCTTCATGTAGTTTTTACTATCTGAAAGTACCTGGTATATTTTCTTTTAATTTTGTTTTGTGTCCCTCTGTAATCTCTACAAAGAACAGGGAGCTTGTCTTTTTTGATTATCACTGTAACCTATCATCTAGAATATTGTCTGGAGTACAGTGAGTCCTGAAAATTAAACTTATTCTATTAATATATTCTGTAGTTATTTATGGCCATAATAACAATAATGCAAAACATGATCACAAAAATCTCACTGGCATGTGACAATCAGTGTTCATTGCTATAGTCAGGAATTTACTGGGGATTGGAGAGATGGTTCTGTTGACCTGGGCTAGACTTACACGTCTGGAAGTTGGCTGGCTGTGACTAATCTTGGATGATCTGGACTGGCCTCAGCTGGAGCATTTGGGACAACTCAGTTCTACTGGACAGATTTCTCACCATCTAGCAGCCTAGCCTAGGCAAGTTTGCAGGCGCAAGACAGCAAGTGGAAACATGGAAGATCTCTTGTGGCCCAGGTTCAGAACTGGTTGCAGAGCCTTTAGCCACATTCTTTTGGGCAAAGCAAGTTACATGACCATGCTCAGATTCAAGGGTAGAGAAATGAACTTACTCTTTAGTGAGAGAAACTACACCACCACATGGCAAAGGGCATTAGTACAGGGAAGAGTGAAGAATTGGGTCCAGGAATATCATCTACCACCTAAGTATTTTTGAAGCCATCTTAACTCCATTCTAGAACAAGATGGAATACAAATATGTTTATGTTTAGATCTAAGATCTATTTCAAGTTAATTTTTTGTTTAAATGGTGGGAGGTTTGGCCAAAGGGTTGATTTTTTTGTTTTTGTGTTTTTGGTGTATATCCAGTTGCTTCAGCACAAATTGTTGAAAATTTTTTTCTTTCTTGATTATATTGCTCTGGCACCCTTATGGAAAATCAATCGATCATCCAGTTGTGTTTTTTTTTCCTAAATTCTATTCCGTTCCATTGCTATATGTATGCATAATCTTGCCCTCTATACTATCTTGATTATATAGCTTTTTATTTGTTTTTCGAATCAGGTAATACAAGTTCCCCAAATTTGTTACTCTCTTTAAAATTTGTTTTGGCTCTTCTAGGACCAATATACATTTTTCACATAAATTTTATAATAGACTTGATTATGTCTACTGTGAAATTGATTGGGATTGTGTTGATTAATTCTGAAAAAATTTACATCTTGACAGTATTAAATTTTTCCAATCCATGAACAATGTATTTCTTTCCATTTATTTAGGTTTTCTTTAACTCCTTTAAGAAATGTTTTATACACATAGTTTGCATCACTAAAGACTTCATATTTTTAATGTTCTTTTATATGGTATCATTTATTTAAATTAATTTTCCAATTATTTATTCATTATAGGGAAACATCTTAATTTTCTTTATTGATCTTATACCTTGCTAAAGTCTATTAGGTGTAATAGTTTTTTTTCCCTAAAACATGCGTGGGATTTTATATGTAGACAATGTTTTTGTCTTCAAATGAAGACAGATTTACTTCATCTTCCCTTTTGATTTCTTCTTTGATCTATGGGTTGTTTAGATGTGGCTTCAGTTTTTTTTTTAAATAGAGGATTATCTATATAACTTTTATTTATTGATTTCTAATTTAATTTTGATGGAGTCAGAGAACATATTTGAATAATTTCCATCCTTTCAAATTTGTTCACACTTATTTTATGTCCCAGTTTATTTTGTCTCAATGAATAATTCATTTGTACTTGAAAAAGATGTGTATTTTGCTGTTTTTAGTAGAGTGTTGTAAAATGTCCAGAAAAACAAGTGGGTTGTTCACATCTTCTAAATTATTTCTGATTATCTGTCTGTTATTCTATCAATTACTGAAAAATGAGTGTTTAAATCTCTGGTTATATTTGTGAATTGTCTATTTTTCTTTTTAAATTCATCAGTTTGGCTTCCTGTATTTTGAAGCTCTGCTATTATATTCATACACATTTAGAATTATTTTATCCAATTTTTGTACTGTTAATCAGTTTGTCTTTATATTTAAAGTGGGTTTTGTATTTTTAAAATCCTATTTGACATTTATCTTTTAAGTGTAGCATTTAGAACATTTACACTTAATGTAATTATTGATTTTTTACCAATCCATAATATTGCATTTTAATCTACCATCTTGCTATTTGTTTTCTACCTGTCCAATCTGTTCCTTTTTATTTAATTATTATTAAAAAGAATACTTTGCTATTTATAGGATTTTATTATATCCCCTCTATTGGCTTAATAGCCTTTCTCTTTGTTTTATATTTTTAATTGTTATTCTATAATTTACAAAATATTACTTTAACTGATCACAATTTAAATAATATTATGCCACTTCACATATAGTATATAAATCTTACTTCAGTATATTTCTATTTCATCAACTTTGTCCTTTGTGCTATTGTTGTTAAACATTTTTCTTGTATATATATAAATATGTATTAAAAATGATCAAGAGACATGGTTATTATTTTTGCTTTATACAGTCACTGTTTAGAATATATTCAAAATGAAAAAATATGTCTTTTATATTTATCTATATATAAATATATCTATTGTTCACAATTTCTAATGCTCTCATTCCATTGTTTACATCTATACTCCAATCTGATATCTCTTACTTTCCACCTGAAAAAATTCCTTTGACCTTTCCTGTAGTACAGCACTACTGGTGGCAAATTCAATAATCTTTTGTTTTTCTTAAAAAGTATTTATTTATGTTCATTTTGAAAATATGTTAGGTTGCTAGATATTGGTTCACAGATCATGCAGGCATTTTTTTTTAGTTTTTTTCTCTCTCTGTTAAATTTGGATAGTTTTTATTTCTATAGCTTCAAGGTTATTGATCTCTTCTGCAGTGTCTAATTTGCATTTAAAGCCATTCAGTTTATTTTTCATTTCAGATGATATTTTTATTGCTAGGACTTCCATTGGGTATTTTAATTTTTTTTTCAGTTTCTCTTCTTATTATATTCATGTATTCCTTTATGTCTTTGTCCATAGTTATACTATATATAAAAATTAGTTTAATATTCTAGTCTGCTTATTTCATAATTTATACCATTACTGAATCTGTATTGTTTTATTTCTAGTTGAATCATATTATCTTCTTCTTCCCTACCCTGAAGGTTTTGATTATATACTGAACATTGTGAATTTTACAATGTGCTGTATTTTATTGTACTCTTTAAATATGGCAGGCACTTAAATTATTTTCACATTAGTTTAATCTTTTTGAGGTTTGTATTGAAGTGTATTAAGTCAGGTCCAGAGCAGCCTTTAATACAGGGCAGGAATTCTTAAATTTAGTTGTCTTAGGATTCCTTCTGTCATGTTTTAGACATTGAACAATAGGCAACACTAGATTGTTGCCTATTGTTCAATGTCTAAAAATATTTGTTTCATACATTTGTCCAATTTCATATTTGTTTACAATGAGATAGCAAAATAGCAATTCCCACAGCAGTTAATCCGTCATAAATGGAAACAGAAGTCGCTGACTCTATTTTTAAATTAGCTCAAATAAACCCCATGATGAAACCCCACATTAGTGACAACTTAGAATTTCATTTTTTCCCCTTCCACATTAGAATATTTAATTTTCTATGCATTATTAGAGCAGCAGAGTGTTAACAAAAATTTTAAAAATTTCATGCATTAAACCAACAAAGATGAGCAGGAATAACTAAGATATGGAGAACATAACCATAACAGAGTAATGACATAAATAAAATTTTCTACAGGCAATCAGCAACATAGAATCTCCAGAGCACTTACATGAATGACTGTATCTTATAATCTCAGAGAGAAAGAACTAATCATATACAGTTAATATTATATAGGACTTACTGATAACATAATATTTACCAAGGTAAAACAGTATAAAACAAAACAAAACATACAGACATTATAATGCTGTCTTACAAATGCCTGTGAGTGTTTACTATATAATAATTCATGGTATAGTTAAGATAGTTTACCACATTTCCATTTCTTGTTGAAGAAGATTTATGTAAAAAGTCAAGAGATTTATATGTGTAGTATACGACCTGACCATGGGGCCATTCACCCTCCACACAACAATAGCAGCAATTACATTTTTCCAATTGCACTGATAATTTTGGCTAATTGAGGTGAATGCCCAAAGGCTGTTATCTTGTAAGTTTAATGCATAGCCTGTGATAGGTGAAAAAAAGTGCCCACTATACTTTTTCATCTAAAATAATAAAAAGGTAATGTGATCATACTGAAGATTAATGACAGCTATTCCAGGAAGATGTCTGGAGCCTCCTGACACAACACTTCTTGTCATTGGTGTTAAGAAAATGGACTGGAGTGGATTTGCATCCTACAGGCTATTCCATCAGTGGCATGTCAGCACTGGACACTGCCTCACAAGCACTTACCCAGTTATAGGGTGGCCTCATGACAGCTGCATTTGCTTCGTACATACTCTGCAGCAGAAGAATTGCTCTGGATTTCCACACTTGAGGCTTTAAAATGTTTTATGTTTCTGTTTAGTGTTACAATTCTGGTTATTGCTCTGACTTACATGAGTTTTCTGTAAAAAATACTGTAGGTCAATGCAAGCTAATGCACATTCAGTCGATGCCTTGCAAGACTTTTATTCGTGCTTTCTTCCTGTATAGATCAATTGCTAATAAAGGTATCCAATTACTTCCCTCAGAGTGTATTTGGGAATAGCATTAAGTGAAGAGAGCTTGATATGGCCACCTGTTTATAACATTATTCATGAGACATTTCCTGTGTGCGTCAAGTGCTGCTGCAGCAGAGAAGCTCAGCAGACCATGGTTCATAGTGCTGGGTTGCACTACAGTGGAATCTCTGTGTGCCCTGGAAGAATCCGGTGTTTTTTTTTTTTTTTTCCTGTAGAAAGCCATGTGAGAACACAGCAATATATTTAATAATTTAAAGTTTGGGAGAAAAGCAGACACCTTAGAGGTTAATCTTCATCACTTTCCATGATGTAAAAGAAAAATAAACAGCACATCTCCTTAATCAAGCTGATGTTATTATTGTGAAGTCTTGCTCGTCCTAAATATATCAGGGTTTCACCTTGATCTAAAGAAGCTTCACTCAGCTGAGAAAACAAATACTTTTCTTGACCAGAAGTATCAAGCATGATTGATAGAACAATTAAAAATAAATATTTATTCAGAAAACCAGTGTAGCTCTTTCACATACTGAAACAACCTGATGTACCCAATGATCAAAAAGTCAGTCCTGCTTTACATTGCACTGTTATGGGTTCATGACAATTTCCTCCCAGTTAAATTGTTATAAAAGAATCTTGGAGAGATTTATACCGACCAAAAAGTAAAAGTCAATGTAGGATTACAAACTACTGCCTATAATACCCACATGGTTAAAAAAGAGTCAATTATAATGGGATATTATATTAGATAGCTCTGCTACTATTAATGCTGCAAGAAAACCCTCAAGTTTAGGCTCCAAAGAATATGACACAGCTACAAAGGTGTGGATTTTTTTTTAAGGATTTAGGCCTTTACCTGGAAAGTTTAAAAAGAGATTTGGGAAATTATCTCAGTGTCACTCAAAAGTTATTATTCATCTTGACAGCCTAGCTAAAGAAGAATAATGTGATCTGATTATTTTCTGCTACTTTATGATTGTCTAAACCAGGCTCTTCTAGCTTGTTGCTCATCATTCATTAACTTTGGCCTCATTTGTTCATAATAGATGGCTCACCTCCTCATTCAAGTTCTAATCAGTGAAAGGAAGTTAAAAAGGATAGAATTTAGTTATATGAGCAGACTTACCTGAAAAAAAAAAAGTTGTAAAATGTAGTATTTATTTCAGAAGCCTATGTGGCTAGCTAAGAATCAGGAATGCTATTACCAAAGAAGAATCAGAGAATAAATTTTTGAAAACCATTAGTCAATTGTACAATACTTAGAGTCTTCTTAATGAGGATACCTATATAAATAAAGTTTTATCCCATCTAAAGCTTACATTTATTAAAAACAATTGATTGAACAGCTTTAACTCTTGTCTTGAATTGTTTGCAGTTTTGCTCCTCAAAGTGACAGGGTGTGGCGCACATTTGGGAAGAAGGCTGTCTCTTTCTGCTCGATAGATTGGAAGCTTAGAGAGCATTAAGACTCAATATACTTGATAGATTTTCAAATGTTCAAGTTAGGCTATGGCAACGAAGAGATGATTTTTTGAATAGAGGATTCAGACAACTGGAAGTTGAAGCAAGCAAGAAAGAAGAATTGGGCTGAAACTTGTAAAAATATTGTTTCACCTTAATTGTGTGCATACTGTCAGTGTGTAGTAAAAGACCAGTGGTGATATCAATTTAGCCCCCATGATATCTTTACTTCCACTAATAATTTGGGTTGATATATTTTTATATCATTTTTCTCATGGTCTGTTGCCCCACCTAGATGATAACTTCTTGAATTCAAAGAATTTGCAGTTTACTTTGTTTTTGTACCTAAGTATATAACCTGTTAACAAGAACAGACTAACTTGTTGGTATATGTGGCATTCTATGCTATAAGAATTTTAACACAAAAAGAAAGTAAGACCATATTTTATATATTTTGATATATTAATTGATATCAATTCAAATTTTTTTCACCCTGTACTTTACCCTTTTCCTCTTCCCTACCCAACCTGCCTACCATTCAGGTACAGAACTGGTTTCTTCTCTGAGATTTACAAATCATATTTGATGATTGGAACAGAAATTATAGCACCCTCTGATTTCCATGATGATGATACTTTAAAAATGGGGAATATAAAGGAGCCCAAATGGAGTGAGGTGTTCATACTTCACTCAAAATGATAAAATGTTGATGCCAATAGACTTACAATTCATAGACAAATAGAGAGATAGACAGATATAGTATATTCAGAACAACCACTACCAAAAACATACTAAGAGATACACTCAAAATCACTGTAATTAAATCAAGATGAAATCCTAAAACATGTGCCAGTATCACACAGGAAGGCAAAAAAAGACAAACAGGAATAAGACCAGAGCAAACAAATAATAAATAATTAATACTTAAGTATTAATACATCAATAATTAACTTAAATGTAAATTACCTAAGTACACCAAGAAAAAGTGGACTAAAAAATATACCTCAGCTAAAGGCTGCTTACAAGAAACTAACTTTAAATTCAATGACATATATAGGTTGAAAGTAAAATGATGAAAAAAAAAGATATACCATGCAAACCTTAATTAAAAAAAATCATTGGCCATATTATTATCTGACAAAGTAGACTTTTAGAGGAAAGAAAATTACTAGAGACAAAGAGGAACATTACATAATGATAAAAAAGCAGGCTATTAGGAAAAAACTGCAATCTTAAATATGTATGCATCAAACAACAGAGTTCCAAAATAAATGAAGCAAAGTCTGATAGTGCTGAAAGAAGAAATAGACAAATCCATAATTGTAGTTGGGGATTTCAACAGCTTCTCTCAGCAAGTGATAGAAACGCAGACAGAAAATTAGCAAAGATGTGGATGATCTGAACAACACAATTGATGAACAGGATCTAACAGACATATAGAACACTCCAGCTACTAATAATAAATACACATTTTCTCCAAGTGTCCATGGAGCAATTACTAAGATATGCCATATCCTGAGCCATAAAACAAATCTCAACAAATTTAAATGAATTAAAATCATATAGTATGTTCTTGGGCACAATGGATTTAAACCACAAATTATTAATATAAAAACAACAGGAAAAACTCTAAATGTGTAGAAATTAAGCAGCACACTTCTAAATAATCCATGGGTCAAAGATGAAGCCTTAAAGGAAATTTTAAAAATACATAGAACTAATTTTTGTGAGTGGTGAGAGATATGGATCCTGTTTCATTCTTTTGCAAGTGGCTATTCAATTTTCCCAGCACCATTTATTAAATAGGAATTCTTTTCCCCAGTATATACTCTTGTCTGCTTTATCAAAGATCAGTTGGTTGTATGTGGATGGTTTTATATCTGAGTTTTCTACTCTGTTCCATTGGTCTATGTTTCTATTTTTGTGCCAATACCACGCTGTTTTGGTTACTATAGCCTTGAAGTCTGGTAACGTGATGCCTCCAGATTTGTTCTTTTGCTTAAGATTGCTTTGGCTATTCAGGCTCTTTTCTGTTTCCAAATGAAGCATAGAATTATTTTTTCTAGATCTGTGAAATATGACATTGGCATTTTGATGGAGATTGCATTGAATGTGTAAATCACTTTGGGTAGTATGGACATTTTAACAATGTTGACTCTACTTATTCATGAGCAAGATATGTTTTTCCATTTGTTTGTGTCATCTGTGATTTCTTTCCTCAGTGTTTTGTAGTTCTATTTGTAGAGATCTTTCACCTCCTTGGTTAAGTATATTCCTAGGTATTTTATTATCTTTGTAGCTATTGAGAATGATATTGAGTCTTCGATTTGTCTCTCAGCTTGACTATCATTGGTGTATAGGAATGCTACTGATTTGTATACATTGATTTTGTACCCTGAGACTTTGCTGAATCTATTTATCAGTTCCAGGAGTCTCTTGGTGGAATCTTTGGGGTTTTCTAGATACAGGATCATATCATCAGTTAGAATAATTTTTATTAAAAAGTCTAAAAATAATGCTTGTGTGGATACAGAGAGAAAGGAATGCTTCCACACTGTTTGTGGGACTGCAAACTAGTACAATCTCTATGGAAAACAGTATGGGGATACCTCAAAGAACTAAAAGTAGACCTACCATTTGATCCAGCAATCCCACTATTGTGTATTTACCCAAAGGAAATTTTATCAAAAAGACACCTACACTCAAATGTTTATTGCAGCACAATCCATAATTGCAAAGATATGGAATCAACCCAAGTACCCACCAATTCATAAGTGGATTAACAGAATGTGGTATATGTATACCATAGAGTACTACTCAGCCACGAATAAGGATGACTTAATGCCTTTTGCAACAGTTTGGATGGAACTGGAGACCATTATCTTAAGTGTAGTATCTAAAGAATGGAAAAACAAACACCACATGTACTCACTACTAAATTGGAGCTAACTGATGAGCACATATGTCCACAGAGGGAAGTAAAACTCAACAGAAATCAAGCAGGGGGGAGGGGGGAGAAGGGGATTGTCTATAACCTACTTAACGTGCACAATGAGCACTATCTGGGTGATGGGCACACTTATGACCATGACTCAAGCATTATAAAAGTGATCCATGTAACCAAAAATATTTATACCCCTGTAATACTTTGAAATAAAAATAAATACATAGAACTGAATAAAAACAAAGATACAATATATCAAAATATGTAGGATGCAACTAAAATAGTGCAACTAAAATATAATATTGAAGGATATTTTGGATTTGAAGAAAGATCTCAAGTAAATTACTTAATTCCCTAATTAAGGAAACTAGAAAACAAAGAACAATATAAATGTAAAGCAAGCAGAAAGAAGGAAATAATAAAGATAATAACACAAATCAACAAAATTTAAAAAAAACAGGAAAAATCAATGAAACAAAAAGGTGTTCTTTTAAAAAATCAATAAAATTGAGAAACCTCTAGATAAAAGTAAAATACATCCCATATTAATGAATCAGAAGACTTAATATTGTTGACACAGCAATAATCCCAAAATGATCTTCAGATTCAATGTGAGCTCTATCAAAATCCCAGCTTACATTTTTGCAGAAATTGACAAGCTGGTCATAAAATTTATGTAGAAATGGGCAAGGACATTAGGATAGCCTAAACTATCTGGAAAAAAGTAGAAAAAAGTTGGAGAAGTAATACCTTGTTATTTCTAAACTTATTACACAGCTACTGTAATCAAAACAGTTTGGTGCTAGCCATAAGGATAGATACATAGGTCAAAGGAATAGAGAGTCCAGAAATAATCCCTTACATTTATGGTCAGTTGAATTTTAACAACAGTGCCAAAACATTTGAATGGGGAAAGAACAATCTTCAAAAAGTGGTGCTGGGACAACTGGATAGTGACATGCAAAAGCGAGATCTTAGACCACTTCTGTAAGCCATACACACAAAAAATTAACTCAAAAGCACAAACCTAAATGTAAGAGCTAAAAGTACAAAAATCTTAGAAGAAAACATAGGAGTAAATCATTGTGAACTTGGATTATGCAATGGTTTCTCAAATATAATATATAGAAAACACAAGCAAAAGCTAAATAAATTGGACTTCAACAAAATTAAAAACATTTCTGTATAAAAGGACACATCAAGAAAGTGAGAAGATAGCTCACAAAATTTGAGACAATATTTGCTAACCATGTATCTGATAAAAAACACCCTGCTATCCAAAATATGTGATAAACAGTAAAAGACAAAGGATATTTGTCTTTTATAGGCAAATATAGGCAAAGGATTTGAATAAGCATCTCTACTAAGAATATATATAGATGTCCAGTAAGCATATGAAAAAATTTTCAACATAATTAGCCATTAGGAAAATGCAAATAAAAACTCCAATGATATACCATTTCACATTCATAAGATGGCTTTAAAAATACAGATAACAAAATACAGATAACAAAAAGTATGAAAACATTGAAACCTTCATACATTGCTGGTGGAAATATAAAATGGTTGGCGCTGTTTTGGAAAACAGTACAGCAGTTATTCAAAAGATTAAACATAGTGTTGCCAATTTCACTTCTAGGTAAATAGTAAAGAGAATTGAAAACATATGCATAGACAAAAACTTGTATACTAATGTTTATAGCAGCATTATCCATAATAGCCTACAGGCAAAAACAACCCAAATGACCACCAAATGATGAATGGATGCATAATATATGATATACCCACATAATAGAATATTATTCAGCAATAAAAAGGCATAAAGTATTGATACTTATTGCAACATGGATGAACTTTGAAACATTATGCTAAATGAAAGAAGCCAGTCACAAAAGATTACATATTGTATGATTTCAGTAATATGAACTGTCTGGAATAGGCAAATCTATAGAGACAGAAAGTAAATTGGTGGTTTTCCAGGTTTGGGGTGGTGGTGGAATTTAAAGTGATTATCAATGGAGATAAAAAATATTCTATACTTAGGAGTGATGCTTGCACAACTCTGTAAATATACTAAAGCCATTCAACTGTACACATAACAAGGAGAATTTTATGGTATGTAAATTACGTCCCAATAACAATATTAAAAAAAAATGGTTAATAGTCAATGTGGGCAATCCAACATGTAAGATGGGTTTTTGTTGGTATGTGAGAGAGCCCACTTTAAGTGTTCTTTTGGGGTCATCTCAACCTTGACACTCTTGAGTTGTCATCTCTCTTTTCCTCATATGAACCAACCTTAGAATCCAACTATACCATTTATTGCCCTTTCCTGAATGCTTTTTGTATGAATACACAAGAAAAGAGACTTGGAGTTTATGGACTCTGTTTTTCACACTTCCATATTTGCTGTTACTTCAACTTGGGATGTCATTCCTCATCTTCGTCATGCCCCCCAACAAAATCCCATTTACTAGAAAACTAAGTCGAAGATCCAGCTTTTCTGTGAAGTTCACTAAGACTTTCCACTAGCCTCTAGTGAAGGTCCCCATTATAAGAATGGAGTAAACAAAGTTCCAACATGATGTTTTACCCGTCACACTAAGAAAGGGCCTTTTAAGGATAAGGGCAATCTTGCTCATCTCTAAATTGCCTTGACTAATACACAGGAGGTGTTCAATAGATTTTTATGAAATGATGGAAGGGAGGGAGAAAATAAAGGAAGATAGTGATGAAATTTTGTATGAATGGGGACTCAGAATTTATGGATTATTTGAAGGGGTTGACTTCTACGTAGCCTATACCAGAATCCAGGAATATAAGGGTGTTGTGCCACCTGGACAGTAATAGAACTTAGGACTGGAACTGAGAAAAATATCCTTTGAGCCAGTATGTGATTTTTAAGTTAATGAATATAGAGGTTTACATACAGATGAAGAGATGAGTGAGTATCTGACCCTGAAAGTTTTAGTTCACCCAACATAAAGATGAAAATTCCCACCCATGGAGTGAAGAGTCCATCATTCACTGGAGTTCTTTATTGACTGTTACAGCTGAGGGTGCAGACCCAGAGTTCATGGAAAGGAACAGTCAAGGGAAAAGAGAGTTCAAAAACCAAAGGGAAAAATAAAGCATGTCTGGGAAGGGATTGAGGGTATCCGGAGTAATTCTGCTCAAATTTTCTAGCTAATTTCTGTGGTGGAAGTTTTATTCTCTCCTTAATTCATCTCTCTTTATCTTCCAACCTGAAGAACTATAAGCTGGAATCCTAGGTCCAGGATTCTCTGTGATGGACTCTTCTCCCTAAAAGTGCCTCTGTGTTGAATAAAGTTAACTTCTCTAATTGATAAAATTCTTCTTTTCCTACAGGGTCCCACTTTACTCTCTTCACCTCTAATATCCGACAGAGAACCCATTATTCCCTCCTGTATACATATTACAATTTACACCGGTGGTATAAAAATTACCGTATATTATAATCAGCTGCATGGTTATGTTTTCCCCTAGTAGTCAGTAAGCTCTTTGGTCTTAGATTTATCTCTATATGTGAACAGGCTCTGAGTTTACCTCTAGTATCTAGCGTTCAATAAATGTTGAAAAAAATACTTCTATAGTTTTATCCCTTGTTCCTTCCCTTTTTCCAGGGATTGTGTTCACTTTTAAAATTTCCTCCACCAAATGGGGGGAGGGGGAAAGGAAGAAGAGAAAGAGAGAGAAAAAGGGGTGGCGGGGGGAGAGAGAGAATGAGAATTAAGCCTCTGGAAGCAGACCTGGTTTGGAGTCCTGGCCTTGCCACTTATAAGTTCTGTGCCATATAAAACTTCTAAAAGCTTTTTAAGCCTAATTTTTTTCACCTATAAACTAAGAGTGATTAGTGCTTCATGCATGATAAATACTTAGCACAACGCTGGACATAATAGTCTGCTCAATAAATGGTAGCTATTACTATTATCTTTAAAATCATTTCAAATGTATTATATTTATTAGTGAAACAGAAAAATATTTTTGAAGAAGCAGAAATTGATAAATAGAAGTGTGCCAATAGCTTTAATTTCAGTATTATCTTTCATAAAGCAAATTATAATAATAGTGAAATATATCTAGTAAAATTATATTTATGATTTTTATAAGAGGAGTGCTTTTTACATTCTGTCAATGTGTAGGGGCCTCTGGTAAACTTACTAACACTTATTTTACAAAATTAAATGTTATAATGTAAGCACAAGTGTTTCCAGTTTTGAATTTTCAGCATGAATGAATAAGCTTTAATGTAAAGCTTATTTTAAAAAATTCTACCATACAAAGTTGCCAGCCTGACTTATCAAATTAAAACAAACAAACAAACAAAGCTTAGTGTGGTTAATAGGTTGTATTTATTGTTTCCTATAGTGTCTAAAAAGTAAGATATATTGTAAGACTTTGTTAAAAATAATTCTTTACACAGGTTTTGGAAGGTAACTGGCAAACATGATTTACAAGTAAAAGCTATACTTTTCAAACTAAAATCAGTTTGTTGTCTTTATGGAATTTACAGAAGCAAGTTATGATTCAGTTTAAGTATCTGAAGCAGTTTCCATATTAAAGCATTCCCAAGAAATGGAAAACTGAGAAGCTTAGATAAAGCACCAGCTGTCACATTATCACAAAGTTAACACTGATTCCTCACTGGTCCCCATCACATGATGGAGAGCAGGAGGAGAAAGGGTAGGAACACTTATAGAAAAAAAAAGAACCCTGAAATTACATTTAATTAGGGGATCCCCCAAAGGCATCTCGGTAAGGTTATTACATTTCCAAGCAGCAGGAAAAGATTATAATAGTTAAGGCTCAAGATCATGCATTCATAATAAAATACAATTACTGATACGTAAATGATATTGAATCTCATACAACATATTCAAAGAATGTCATTTAAGTCAATAGTATACAGATTTTCTTTTTGAATCTTTTAGAACTTTGTAGGTATATTGAAATCAATCTTCATACAGATGGTATAAATATTAGAACGCAAACTACATGGATATAAATGACTACATTTTTATGAATAAGTCAAAAAACAAGTATTTGTGCCTATCCTTTAAAGATAATTTCAATAGTGAAAACTAATGTTCAGGATTTTAAAGTTCTTTGAACATAAAACATTTTTCAGAGTAATCATGTATGTGATGAGATAAAAACAAAAAAAACTTAGATTAATAAATGTGTAAGTGAAAAGTAACTTGTATACACTAATATTGTAAAACAACAAACTTACACTTGTGTCTCCTAATTCATAGTCCTCATAGTTTGAGTGATCATTTTCTTTCTCTGAGTTATAAAGAAGCATAAAGTACAGTGAAAAGTATTTTAAAGGGCCACAGTTTCCCAAATAAGAGTCAAGACACTGTGAAAATTCCCAGACATAATGGTAGCTCTCAACTCTTCTGGTTCATATTATGCCATGTATTGCCAGATCTTACATATTCAGTGTTATATTAGGAATAAATGGTAAAAAATACATCAGTTTTATGATAAGGTAAAGCTTGAGTCTATTAACATATTATCTAGTACATCATTTTAGTAATGTATATTTCTAAAAAAGTATAAATGAGAAGAAAAAGTAGGCCATAACTGCAGTTTCCTTTATGCTTCTTCTTTTATGAATTTATCCTGTTCAAGAGCCAGAGGTTAGGTGGAACTAGCCAAAGAGATGAGAAACCAGGAGCCTGAGGACAATGAAACAATATTAATTCCCAGTACCAAAAATAAAAGAAAACAAGAACCAACAAAAATGAAAATAGAACTTCAACCAATCTTCTTCAATGTGGGTTTAACCAGCCCAACAGGCTCTGTGATTGATCTCAAAGGCACTTTCTAAAGAACTGCCCTCTCCCTTCCCCTAATTGGCATTTGTGTAGGCAAGTTTATAATTTAATGGCCTGTAGCATTTCACCATCCCATATTAAGACAGCATTTCTTTATTTATAACTAAGTCCTAATAGTGGTGAGACTTGAAGCCCATTAAATTCGACGTAAAACGCACAAGGAAGCCCCCTTTGTTGTTAATCTCCATCACTACCTTCCCCTATCCTCTAGAAGAGGTACACACCATATAAGCCATGTAGAGAAAACAAACATTGGATTGTCAAATGGCAAATTTAACCCACTTTAAATCACTGCAGCAATATTAAGGAGTTTAGTTAGACTGAACATATAGTTCTAAAAAAGTGAATTTGGCATGAAGTCTTGTGAATACAAGCTTCACTTCCATGGCTTGTAAACAATTGATTATTATCTCTGCTTTCTCTGATCTTTGCTTTTATTTCTGATTTACAATTTTAATATTTTTGAGCTATATGAAGAAGGTAAAGAGGTGGTAAGTGGGATTAGATCTGCCTCTGAACAGTTGACTTTTCCTTAGCTTTGTCAAAGTAGGCACCTTCTTTAGTAGCCTGAACGTCTCTATCACCATCTATCACATGAATATCTGATGTATTTTTGTCATTTCTCCTCAAGCGGTAATTTTTATAAGCACGCTGAATGATGGTTGCTGAAACTGCCTCTTGTTTTCGTTTCAGAGTAGTTGTAATTGGCTCATATGTGATCTTAAAAGGGTTGGCTAAAATAAACCCTGATTCTATCTCTGAAAGGACTTTCTCCATCCTCACATCGTTACCCATAACTCTCTTTGTAAAAGCAAGTAAAATGTCAAGGCAATGAATTCTGTCTCCAACAGCCATGGGAAGATCCAAAGCAATGAGCTGGCCCTTGTTTGGTTTTGCCATGAAAAGAGGGGGATCCAGAGAAGCTGCAAAGTCTGAAAGCTTGCTAGAGTCTATGTACTGGGTCCTCTCAGGATCAAACCGTTTCCATACCTGAAAGAATTTCCTAAAATCATCTTCACTCAAGGTCTTGACTTTTTTCTTAGAAGCAATATTTAACAACTCCATGACAATGACAATATACATATTGACAATGATCAGCCATGATATGAGGATGTAACTGACAAAGTAAAAAATCCCAACAGAGGGGCTACCACAGTCTCCTCTAACCTGAGTCCCAGGGTTAATTTTATCAGGATCACAGTCAGACCATTCACTGTTGAAAATTGCATTGAGCATCCCATCCCAACCAGCAAATATTGTAACTTGAAAAAGACAGAGCATACTGCTGCCAAACGTTTCAAAATTGGACACATCATTAATTCCAGCTTCCTTTTTAACATAGGCAAAGTTATACATTCCAAAGATGGCATAGACAAACATGACCAGGAAGAGGAGAAGACTGATATTCAACAGTGCTGGGAGGGACAGCATGAAGGGAAGCATCAGATTATGGAACACCTTTGGTCCTTTTCCAAGGCGCAGGATGTGAATGATCCGTGAGAGAAGTATCAGTTGCACAAATGAAGGAGGCACAAGGTAGTATCCTACTGTCATAGGCAGAAATAGTCCTTGGGATGGGAAAAGATAAAGCAGACAATAAAATTATTCAAATACAATTGTATTTATAAGAATATAAATTATTTTTCACTTAATCATTTTTTCTATATTTTATTAACCTTTTATTAATTCCTCCTGTTTAAGAGTTAATATATTGAAATTTTAGGTTAGCCATATACTAATAGTGTCAATGCTCAGGGTATGTAGCAAAATTTGCAAGAGAATTATCTTAATCTCTTAACAGTATTATACATCAAGTACTTCTGGAATCACAGATGACCTGATTCCATAAGAAGGGACAATAGTCATAATTTTTTCTGATTGCTATTGGATCAAAAAATTTAGATCAATGTAACCTTTACTAAATGCCTAATAAAAACATCATGCAAATATGCAGACATGATTGCTGTCTTCAAAGACCTTATAATTTAGGAACTAGTAACAACAGACATTTGAAACAATTATAATGCAAAGTAGAAAGACCTAACTGATAAATATAATTACAAAATTGTCTGGTGTTCAGTAATTCATAGACTGGAATTTAATTAATTTATTTCATAAATAGCATGTGGGCCCCAGGAGCTTTAAATGTGAATTGAATAAATGTGTCTTAGATTAGAACTTTTTTGTAGCAGTAGTAGGTGAATGAGGGAAGTATGGGAGTGAAATAAGTAAGGGAAGAAATATAAAGGTAAAATTATAATTTCCATAAAAAGCATAAGGAATATTCTTTGGAAGTACTGGAGAAAGTGTGGGTCATTTTGAGTTGCGAAGGTGGTGAAGGGGAGAATCCCATGAGGCTTTTAAATGAGATAGTATGTTTGCTGAGTCTGGAATGATTATGCCTTATGTTCCTGCTAAACTTAGGTCCCTGCCTAAGATGACAATCTCTCCAATGTTCTATCCTATCAGTACCCTTATCTCCATAGTGCTTTAGTGAATCTTCCAGTCTGGCCCAAATTCTCATTTCTCTTCAATCTTCCAACTCTTCCATTGTGCAGGAGTTATCAGCATTTAACTGTAAAAATTTCTTTACATCCTTATCACCAATCTTTTTTGACCTCCTTTCTTATCTAAAGCCCGACTCTATCTTGAGGACACTATTTCCCTTGCAACCCTCTTAAGTGCAAGCAGCTCGTTCTTCCCTACTCCATGTTCCTCAGAGTAGACAGATGGAATAAGTATCTTTCGTTCTTTCCAGTATGATTTCTGGATACTTCTCCTTCCCATAATTTTTATAAAGAAAAAGGAAAGAAATTTTTGGCACTTTGTGGATCATGCCGTTCAACTGCACTATTCCTACCATTCCTTGGCTCTGTGATCTACTCACTCCCCATTTGTTTTCGTTGAAGATTTCAGTAATTGGCCCAGT
Source organism: Daubentonia madagascariensis (assembly GCA_023783475.1). Lineage (NCBI taxonomy): Eukaryota > Metazoa > Chordata > Mammalia > Primates > Daubentoniidae > Daubentonia > Daubentonia madagascariensis. The sequence continues at coordinate 40,542,561 of JAKFHU010002088.1, read as the reverse complement.
GTCTCCCACTCCACCTCAGTACCTGCCATCAGCAACCCGATAAAGGCCAGCCTCTCAGTCTTTGGCCTTCTGACGTTTCATAATCCATCACTTTACTTCAGTCATCCACATCTGTGACCACATTCTGGACCCAGAATACCTTACCTTATGAAGCCTCAAATTCAAACAGCTTTCTCTCTGACTGCAATTTCTTTTGCTTCCAGCTCTCTGAGTAAGTAACTTCCACTTCAATTTCATAGGGCTCTTTAATTTCATAAATTCCATTTTCTTCCTATCAGCCCCTTCTTGTCTTCATGTACATTTCTATTAAGATTCTTGTATTTTTTTTCTCAGTAGTTAGTTGCATTACTTCAACTATCAACTGAATGAGTGAATTTTCTAGAAGCACAACTGGGAAAAAATAGTTTATCTGTGTTTTCCACTGCTGAATACATAGAATAGTGTTTGACACAATAAACTCTAAAATATCATCCTGCTCTCGTGGAGCTTACATTCTGGTATGTGTGTTATGGGGAGGTGGACAATAAACTTCTTTCTGCTTGAAACTCATTGATCCTAAATTCTTTGTTTGGCTATCTCCGTATCCAATAGGTCTCTATTTTGATTTCGCTTCTTCCACAGAGTTTTCTCTGACCTCTACTTACTGATTAGGTGCCTTCCTTCTGTTACGCTGCTGCAGCATCCTGTACTTCCCCTACCATAACCTGAATAGCACAGCATTAAAATGTACTGTTTAATTATCTATATCCTTTACTAAATTATAAACTATGTGTATACAGGAATTATGCCTATCTTATTTACTACTGAATTATTTTCATATAGCACAATATCTGTTCACAGAGGATAATCAAATGTATTTGTTAAACAAAAGAGTGAGATCTCCAAAGTCAAAGAAAACTAGTGACAAATTTATTAAAGCCTAAAACCTCAGTGTTGTAAAAGTTGTAGTTTTAGAGATTAGAGGAAAGGATATAATAGTGAGCTTAAAAGCTTACATCATTCTAAGACATAAAGATCCTTCTAGTGTCATCCTAGAAAACTAGTGTATGTTATATACTGAATGAGTAACTAAGCATTTATCTGGTGGCTTGTGATTTAAAGTCTATGCTATTAGTTCAAGAAATACTTTTAAATATCTTATATCTGTAAGGCATGTGCACATATATGAATGCAAAAGGAATATCCCAAAAGGAATAAAAAGGATCCCTAACTGTTTTGTTTATTATGAGACTATATCTCAAGAGACATTTACTATAGGAGCTTGCCTGAATTAATATTATTACAAGTGAAAATTTGACTAAACAAAATCTTACCTGTAGTGGAGAAAATGACCACCATAAAATCAAAAACGTTCCATCCAATGGTGAAATAGTAACAACGGAAAGAGATGAGCTTCAGTACACATTCTATAGTATATAGCATAACAAAAATTGAGTTAATCCAGGAAAAAGCAGTTTCCATTTGTGGACTCTGTTCATCATTTTGTATTATAAGGATTATTGCTTGGAGACAGATATGAACCATAATGATGACATTAAAGACAGGATTTGTTACCAAGTCAAAAATGAATCTTTGGAACTTGTTCTGTGAGTAAACAAAATAGGTGTAATAGTCTTATTAATAGTGTGTATATATACACACACTCATACACACACACACAGTCCTTAGATTCCACACCTTCCCTCCCAGAATAAATAGGAGAACAAGTGAGGACTTAAATTTTTACCAAACTGTAACAATAGCATATAGTCAAAACAAATTAAACAAAAAATTGACCATTAAAAGCTTTGTCAAGGAGCATATTTTGTAAATTCTGTCAAAGGCACTTGTTAATTTTTTTTTCTTCTTCTGTTTTTTTAGAGACAGGGTCTTTCTACGTTGCCCAGGATGGCTTCTAGCTCCCGAGCTCAAGGTATCTTCCTGCCTCAGCCTCCTGCGTAGCTGGGACTACAGGCATAGGCCACCACTACTGGCTGTTAAAACTTTTAACAACATACTTTTATTTTTAAAAGAAAATATATAAAGAAAACTTTCTTTGAAGCTTCAAAAATATCTAGACATTTTCTTACTCCTGGGGGAGGTACTGGTCTTTGAGAGTCCTCATTCATCAGCTTCTTCAGCCCACGGTACTGTTTCCTCTGTTTCAATGTTATAAAGATATTTGAGCCTCCTTGGTAAAGAAATGAAAGAAAAAGGTATTAAAATCACATATAATCCAATTTTCCCCTTATATAATACTAATACGTATTTTAAAAACTTGGTAATGATTGATTTAATCCTTTTACAAAGGCTTAACTGTGATGAACTAAATCATGTTGGAACATGTCTGACTTTCTGTACAGAAGTCCATATAAAACACATATAGAATACATGCTGATAATGATTCAATAATCTTTTGGTGCACTTTCCCGTGGGTGGCCAACCCTATTTTCACTTTTCATGCTACTGAGGCCTACCTCTTGTTAGAAAGGGACAAAAGAGAAACAGCAGGGGACATCTGGAAAGGTTTACTAACACAGGTTGGACTCAATAACTAAAGGTAAAGTAGATTTATGCCATTTAATAAGCAACAATAAATATAATAGGTCATATATGTATTTTATATGATTATATACTGCTTTATTTTTCAAATACTATCAGAAGATACTTTTCACAATTATTCCAAAAGTACCTTGTGCTTACTTCTTCATAGCACCTTCTAGGGTTTGTTTACTTTTCTGTTTCTAGTGCTCATTTCATCATCTTATACAAAATATGTAAAGTGAATAATGTGTTAATCTAGGAATTAGGCATTGTTACTGCCTTAAATCAGGACCTGATCACTTAAAATTGACAGAGGTCACCAATTTAAAGCCCAGAAGCAAATCCTAGGGTGTTATCCCATTGGGTTGAAGTCCCTAGGAAGCTAAAGCATCCAATTAAAACCATATTTGATCAGTGAACTCTCTACTTCCACCTGATTAGTGGAGACTCAGAGTAGTCTACAGTAGTCCCCCATTATCAGAAGTTTGACTTTCCATAGTTTCAGTTACCCATGGTCAACTATGGTTCAAAAATATTAAATAGAAAATTCTAGAAATAAATAATTCATAAGTTTTAAATTGCATGCCATTCTGAGTAGCATGATAAACACTCTGTTCTGCTCAGGATGTGAATTCTTCCTTTTGTTCAATATCTCCACTCTGTCTACACTCCCTGCCCATTAGTCACTTAAAAGTCAGCTTGGTTATCAGATCGACTGTTATGTACTTATGTTCAAGGAACCCCTATTTTACTTAATCATGACCCCAAAGCACAAGAGTAGTGATGCTGGTAATTTGGCTATGCCAAACAAAAGCTGTAAAGTGCTTTTTTTTTTTTCTTAAATTTCAGAATATTACAGGGGTACACACGTTTTGGTTACATAGTGCTTTTTTAAGTAAAAAGGTGAACGTTCTCAACTTAATAAGGAAAGAAAAAAACTGTTTGGTGAGGTTGCTAAGATATTAATATATGGTAAGGCCAAATCTTCTATCCATGAAATTGTTAAGAAGGAAAAAGAAATTTGTGCTAGTTTTGCTGTCATAACCTCAAACTGCAAAACTTGCGGTCACAGTGCGTGATAAGGGCTTAGTTAAGATGGAAAAGGTATTTTAATAGGAATGGAAATGTGTTCTGATTGATAGCAATTGGGTTAGGTCTATCCACAGTTGCTTCAGGCATCCACTGGGAGCCTTGAAATGTAAGGAGGAACTACTGTACCAGAATTTGCACGTGGCTGAAGGTGGAATTTCAAAATTAAACTATTCTTTCTGTTGATTTTTTTGAAGGCTTTCCTATACCTTATCGAGTGTAGGTCTCTATGGTTAAAGTAAGTGGACTTAGATGTCTTATGAGGCCTTGCGTTTGTGGAGGCCCTGAAGGGAGTTTTTGTGTAGAACTGGGACCAAATAGTGGTTGTTCAAATCTGCCTTTGATTCTCTCTTATTGGGTTCAAGCACTTCTATTTAGGCCATCTAATTAGGATTTATGACTCTCTCTACTTCATGCAGAAAGAGTTACCTAACTTAAAAAGATGTCCATGCTGATATGGCTCTGAAGGTTTTGAATATATCAGAAAGTAAAAGAGTATTTTTTTCTTGAGCTCATCACATATTTGTGAAGATACAAAATATTACTTATTTATTTTTCAGCACATCATAATTTATAACATATATACAGATACACTTATAACTTTTAACTTTTAAACTTGTCTGTATATATTTTGAATATAGAAAGCAATGTAAGGATGAACATTTCAGCAATGTTCATCAATGTATAGGAACATTAATTATTATTTTTTAGATATGTATTAAATAAAAACAACATTAACTTGAGTCTAAAACCAATTATTTGAATCAGTATATTTTTATAAACATGTCTTATTTTCTCAGACATTGATGAAAAAATAAATAATATACTTATCTTTATTTTATGCTTGTTGAAATTAGCAATAAGAACAGCAATCAGCATACTCAAAGGGAGATATAATCCAAATATAATAAAGTTGATAAAGTACCAATACATAGAGATGTTGATTTCAAAATTAGGCTGCATATTTACCTAGAAGTTAATTTTAAAAATAAGCAAATTATTTGTATTGATTTTTTAAATGAAGATTTACAAAACAACTTATGACAAGAAAATCCAACAATGCTTCTTGAAGTACTATTTTCTTTTTGCTTTTTGGTAAAAGGATATCATTGCTTCATTTATTTGGATTTTAAAGTTTATTTCATTGGTTTAATCATTGTTACAAAGTTGGGTAATCCTTCAAAATGGGCCTACTGGACCTCAATTATTGTACATAACCCTGGAATGATTTCACTGTCCATGAAATACCCAATCTGAAATGTATTTAATTTCTATTAATTATTGCTTATGTCCTGTGCTTGAATTGCAAAGACAACTTTGCTTGAACCTTAACAATGGCTTTAAAATTATATTGTACTTACTGCAACAGAATCAATTGCTGAATTCATAATAGTAATCCATCCATTGAATGTTGCCTGTAAAAAAATGATATGTATTTAATTCTTAGAGAAATTTAAGACTCATGGTAAATAAAAAATAAAAACTCAATCTGACATTAATACACTAAAACATTTGATAGTAGGCTTGCCACACTTCACTATATTATGTAATTGAGATCTTTAATATTTCTGTTATTTTACTGTCTGTTAACAACTGTTTTAAATATTTAGTTTATTTGTAGTTAATAAAATATTTTAAGATTGATAGAGAGATTGAAAGCTGAATGGTAAATAAACACATGTCATGGTTACGGTTACTTGTAGCCATTATACATGTGCTTTTCTGTGGGGGAGATAAGAGGAATGGCCCATCTCTTCATATCTGCTAGATAATGGGTCACTGAGTAGCTATTCCTCAAAGCACTAAATAGGAAACAAAAAGTAGTAACCTGAGTTGGACAGAAGTGCTGTGACCCTATTACCTGATCAGTGATGGTAAAAATGGGTTTGGCCCATACCTGCATTTCCGCTGTCAGCTCTGTCTTCACCTTCACCTCCTTCTCCCAATGGGTCAGGGACTGTATTTTACCCTTGTCTCTCCAGATGAGCCTACTACAGTACGTCCCATAACTTTTATTTACTAATTTCTAAAATATTTTATATGTTAATCATTCACATTTTTTCCTTTACATCCAATCTACAAATATGGATGAACATATAATTGATAAAGAAAAGTCAAACATGTACTTACTACTTGAAGCAGAGAAAGGAAACCATTTCCAACATTATCAAAGTTCAGTTTTGCATTCTCCCATGGCATGGATTCATTAAACACAAGGCTTTCACATTGACTTTTATTCATGACTTCAGATATAGGAAACCTTTCTCCACTTGTTGGGTCAATGCATTCATAGAACTTGCCAGCAAATAAATGGACTCCCATGATACTAAAAGTCAGCCAGATTGTAAGGCAGACCAGAAACACATTCAAAGTGGGAAAAGTTGTTTTTATCAAAGCTCTCACAACCACCTGGCATATAAAAAAATAAACATGTAAACGTTAGATAAGAAATGTGAAACTATTATAATTTCTGATCAAATTGAAAATATTGATTGATATAACATCATACTGAAGAAACAACAAATGTCATATATAAAGACATATATAGCCCACATGCTGGTATTGGAATAACCTAAATAACAATTCAATTTTGATTAAAAATACATAAAAATCCAGATATTCTCAAAATCTTTGTACTAAAAATCATTAAATAGCAAAATCTTTGTACTAAAAAATCGTTAAATCATTAAATCAACAGAGCTGATTAGTACAAATATTACCATAAATACTTTTTTCACTAACTTAACATGTTTATTGATTTCCTATATTGTGCCAGAAATGATAAGTCAAGATAATTGAACCATGTGTATGTATGCAATTATCTAGAAAGCATATGAAATGAGAGGGAATAGGACTAGAACTGTTTTGATTCTAATCTTAGGGAGAATGAGTCTGCAGACACAGTGAAGGAGTAGAGGGAATCAGAAGGCCAAGAGATTGCACTGTGAACGAGGCCAAGGGAAGAGATTGTTTCAGGAAGCACTGAATGGGCTTCAGTACTTCGCAAAGCCTCAGCCTTCTCCTTGAACCATTCTGTGTCACCGGTGAGTCACTCCAGAGTGGGAAGTTTGGCAGATGAATCCACTACCTAAACTTAAATACCAGCAACAGTCTATAATCACAGTCTTCATTCACTCAACACATTTTACTCTTTAACATTAACATCAGAAGTTTGTTCTTACCACTCCACTGAAGCTTTGATGGTAAATGTAAAACAGTTGCTAATATCCAATAGAATATTTTCAACATTTGTGCTATTTTTTCTCTTGCTCTTAGGGTTTATACTTTTGATTTCCCTCCCCTGATGTTCCTTCTTTCCCTTTTTTTTCTGAAGCACCATTGATTCTTTTTTCTACCATTCTAACCCCCTCTTCTCTCAACCATGATTAGATATCTATCCTTTTGCCTGGACTTTCTTGCTTATATTCCGTAGTTATCTATCCTTGAATTAATATATTGACTTTTAACTGTACCTTCAATAACACTTTATTTTTTCTAAAATGAGGTCATTTGTTAATACTTTAGTCATTTTGAGAGGTCCACTTATGCTGCTGCTGAAAAGAATGCCAGTTCTTTTAGAAAATCCACATATATGAGAATAAAAACACGTGGATATGGTTGACACAAATATTTGAGTATTTGAGCACCTAAGACTTTAAGCTTATAAATGCACAAAACATTGATTTTGTAAGCATGTAGCTCCCTAATATCCTCAGTGACTTATCTTCAGGGATAATTTAACTACAGACCTTCCAGAGGTTGAGATGAGGCTTCAGGTGTGGACTTGACCTTGACGTAACCATGGCTACTATTTTCCTGATGTTGATTTGTCCATGGCCACTACCTCACTGCCATTCTAATGAATGTATGACATCAACTGGTACAGTGCTTAATTTATGACAAACAGAGTCATTTTCCCTGGCACATCTCTCCCTGCATTTCTCTAAATTGAAGGCAGACAATTTGCTGGTTTTTACACTTTGTTTTTCCCCTATGTATCTAAATTTATTAGTAAAAGAAAAATTGGTATTATCCCACAATGTTTTTACAATAAAGAAAAGTTTATTTTAGTTACAGTCACTTAGATCATATATGTTTGTGTATCAGTGTTTGTATTCATTTATGTTTTGAATCAATAGGCCATCTTTAGTTTGTAGTCCTAGAATATTCTATGAAGTTTTCCTATCATTAAATTGTATTTATGCTGGAAATTTGGCTGTTTTGACATTTTAACCTCAGACCTCCCTCTTCAACCACTTTCTCCTTTTTAGCTTATTTTCCACATTATTTTGGTTTAAAAACATTGGAGAATATAATCACCTTGTGGACTTGCATGATGTGGTTAATTAAATCTATTTTATAAGTTATAATATAAATTACAATTGATATTTTAGATTTTTTTTGTTTTTGAGCTGTATTATAATTGGAATTTTGCTGTATTTGAAAATTTTATGTATTTGCCACATAACCAAAATATTGCTTTCCCAACACCAGTAAATCAAATGCATTTATGGAACAGATTGATCAGGTCCATATCCTCCTATAATGAGTCAACCACAGATTAATGTGCATTACAAAAATATTATAAATTATACATTTAACATATATATCAAAATATACTTAATGTACTTAACACATGTACTTATACATGTACACATACATATGATATCAAGGTACTATTAAAATTTCTGAAATGATTTTTTAATAAAATACATATTTTACATTATCTATATTTTTGCTTGGATTTATAATTATCACTAAAATTTTGAGAGAAAAACAAATATTTATTTTTTACTAAGTGGAAAGACTTTAAGTGTTATGGCTTCTTGATGAATGGCAATTTACAAGTAACATATAATGTATAAACTATAGAGATAACACAGCTTAAATATAAATAATTTTCTCATTAGATCCCACCATAGCATTGAATAGGTGATATTAGGTAAATATTAATCAAACAGGCAGGCTAATATTAATTAATTTATGTAAATAATATAAAAAGCCTACAAATGTATGATTATGAAATAAAAGGTACAATGAACTTTTTCTGTCATTTCTGCATACAATTGATCACTGTATATCTACATACTTATACTACTTGTGGTGGTCATAGACTCCATGTTTTTCTGTTAGGTTGGATCCTATGAGATTCCCGTTATAGGCACAAAAGATTGAGCACTGGCCATTTCATGTTATTCAATCTATTAGTTTTCTTTACATAATTCAGAAGAGGCTTTAATTTAACACAAGCGTGAGGGAAAGAGGGCAGGCAAGAATTCACAGTGTGTGATGTGTGAATTTTGAAAATACATTTATCTTAAAATCAAAACTTTTCTTTCATTCAGTGAGTAATGAATTAGTATATACAATGTTCTTACAATTTTAAAAAGTTTGCTAACCAATCAGAGTTTCATTTTCTGAGAGTTCTATTTTTAATTGAGTCAATTTCATTAATATTCTTATTTATGTGGGTTAGACAGATATTTTTGCAAACATATTTTCTCTCTCAACTATTAGTTTCTTTTTGCTTATCTTTATTAGTTTTCATATCTTATAAGCAATAAGGACCTAAAATCTTAATAAGCATAAGTAACATATTCTAATACATCCTCTCTATTTTTGAGCAGTAGAATATATGTTTTTTTGTATTAATATTGTTAAAGGTGCAAATGAGAAGACAACAAAGCTTTTTAATTTTTGGAAATTTGGTAATTTCAAATAATAGATTAGTTTAGAAACTTTTCTCTTACCTTCATTCGTTCAAATTGAGATAGAACTCTGAGTGCCCGAAGGAATTTAATGGAAATAAGTGGTTTTAGTTCTTCCCGAGATTTTCCTATTAGGCTAAGACAAAATACCTACACATATATCAAAAAAAAGAATAGGATTCCATTTTAATCAAAATAATATGTAAAATGAAGTTTGCATTTATTATACAAGAGACACACAGGCAAAGATTACAGATAAATCTGTGGAAGATTTCAATATATATTGTGAAATACCTTAATAATAACTTGCAGAAAGTTATAAGAATATTATTTTGTGTTAAAATCACTTAACAAAGATAAAACAAAAACATTTTCTGGTAAGAAGAAGCATGTTATCAAGATGAACAAAAATTTGTGTATTTTACATTCTTTATGATCAAGGATTAATATTTATATCCTTTTTCAGTTTGAAATTAGATTAAGAAGCAGTTTCATCATTATTTGCAATATAGTATTAGTATGAAATATATTCATTAAATCAAAATTTGGAATATATTTACAAATGTATCCATATATGAATTTGGTTAAGATAATACAGAAAATATGACTTCAGAGGACAGGAATGAAGAAGGGTATGAACATTATAAAGTCAAAAGTACAAACTACAAAAAAGTATAACCAGATACTAAGGTAATTTTTTAAAGTAAATATATATATATGTATAAAACTGATTCAAGGTTAATAAATATTGAGCAAGGTGTTAGAGCTATGATTAACTTTTATTGTATGCTCATATTTATCTGTATTTTCAAATCAACATATATGAAACATTTATTCTTCTTACCCTATACTACAGAGATATACTTGAAGTAGGCTTTGAAGAAAGGGCTCATTTACATAAGCGTGGATGAATATGGAAACATAAGAACAATGACTAGGAAATAGGAAGGTGAGTTGCAGGTATAGTGTAGTTTAACTAGAGTAGAAGGCTAATTTGTAAGAACTAATTTAGAAGACAGAGGTCAGCTATTGTAAGTCATTAATTATAGATTGAGGAGCTTCCATCATTGTTTATAGAATAAGAAGCCATTTGTTGATTCAACAAAAATTGTTGAGTACCTAAAATGTGACAGTACGTGTTCTAGGCAGAAGGAAAAAAGAAAACTGAGAAAAAAATCTGCTCTAATGGAACTTACCTCTTAGTGGTAAAAAATTGTCAATAATCAAATAAATGAATAAATTATATAATATTAACGGGGACTATGGATATGAAGAAAGCAGAGAAAGGGAAAAGGAATATTGGAGTGGTTACAGCTTTAAATGGGGTAGGCAGGAAAGGCCTAACTTCAAAGGTTTCATTTCAGCTGACATATAAATGCCAGCAAAAGTTCCAGGTGGAATGAAAAATAGTGCAAAGGCACTGAAATGAAAATAATCTTGACATGTTTGAGAAGCTTCAAGAAGTCCAGTGCTGGTGTAGCAGTATATAGACTTGGACAGGGGAAAGGCAGTAGTAGGAGATAAGATTGGAACACGTAGAAACACGTAGGCCATTGATTGCAAAGACCGTGGCTTTTACTCTGAGTGAGAGGGGGTGCTGTTAGAGGATTCTAAGAAGAGAAGTGATGTAAGCGGACTTCCATTTTACAACAGTCACTCTGGTTGCTGTGCAGAGAACAGAATGAAGGTGGGCAGGGCAGAAGCAGGGATGCCAATTTGGAATCTATCACAGTGATCTAAATGAGAAATTTTGGTGGCTTGGCTCAGCGTGGTACTGGTGAAAGCCATGATAAGTAGTCTAATTGTGGATATGTCATTTAAAAGTCAAGCCAACTGAATTTACAGGTTTTAGGGTGCTGATATTTTCAAGATATTGTGTAATCAATTTATTTGGTTAGCACTGGCTTTACATATTCCAGACTGTAGCTGATTCTTAAAATAAAACAGAAGTGAAGGGTTGAACTTTTAAAATATTAGAATGAGAAAAAAAGGTAGATATTAAACATTGCAAATTGGGATGTTGGTGACTAAAAATGTATGGAGAAAGGGAAAAGGAAGGTATAAATAAGTGGAGAGGAAATGAAAGAGTAAGAGTAAAGAATAAAAAGTAAATCAAATAGCCTTTTAAATTTTCTTTAAAATACATACAATAACAACCATGAAGTCCAGCTTGTACCAGCCATTAGTGAAATAGGCTTTAAAACCATATGCCATCCACTTTAGAAGCATTTCCAGAATAAAGATGTAAGTAAAGATCATGTCAGCATATTCTAATAAGATTTTAATGGTCTTTCTCTGATCAATATATATATCTTCAAAAGCCTATGATAGAAAAAAATAAGGATTAGGTGTACATGTAATTACTAAAAACTTTTTTGACATAGAAGGGAATGAAATCCCATCTCTAAAAACATACGTTGAGCATTGTCATAGGTTGTAGTCTCAAGGGCTCGTTCACTTTGCTTGTATTTATTGACATAATCCATAAGTGTTATTCTCTGATTCCACGCCTATAGCAGACATCATTAATTAATCCCAGAACTACTTCTTATAGAGACTAAACTTGGCTTCATAATTGTTTTAATAGCCCCTCTCAAATCAGTTAATCAAACTTAACATAAGAGATAAAACCTTTAGTCACATCTGACATGGATCCTATCTGTAATTCCAGGTAGCCAACTCACACATAATGACACTTTCTCAAAGAGGAACAGAGATTTTTTTTTAAATGTCTTTATAAATAAAAAAATACAAAATAACAATAAATTTGATGATTTTTGATTGAAATAATTATGGAGTTAAAGTGTCTATAAAGCAGATTATAAATATCATATAAAGTCATTTTAAAATTTTTATTTTGTTACATATATTTTTCAATTATCCAGGTACCTAATGCAGAATGCAATAAAAAGATGTACAAAAGGCTCTACTTCAATTAGCATGGATGGAAGAGTTTTCACCAGGTCAATGCTCCTGCTGAGAACAACTAGAAAAGCTATATAAAGGTTAAAAAGCATCTCTTTTTAATGGAGTCACAGAGTTGCTGCATCAATGAAGAGCAGATGAGCCCTAATTGTAGAAAGGAAAATGTTAGAGTATACGTAGGACAAAAAGATTTATCATGTGAATTTTAATAAAAATAAAGCTAATATCAAATGAGACAAGATATATAGCTAAGGAATATTTCATAATGATAGAGGGGCCAATACTACAAATATAAATATGTATGCACAAAATAACAGGTCATCAAAATATACAAAGAAAAATTAATAGCACTAAAAGATTTTTAAAAACATAACTGTCATGATGGGATGATTTAACACATTCTTTCCATAGCTAACAAAAGACACACAAAAAAATCCTTACTGTATCAGTAAGGATATAGTAGATGGGGATAACAGAAATAACAAACCATAATTGCACCCAACAGCATCATACAACACACACTTTTCAAGTACATATTGAACATTGTGATAGATTCTGGAGTTGCCCATCAAGAGCGCTTTTACTGTCAAATCTACCTGTTCCACAGCAACTATTAGTGTTGCTTCATAAGACACAAATGAAGCCCTCTCTGGATAATTGTCCCTGCTACACAAGAGCCACCTCACCCAAGAAACAATGTTTCTACTCTAAGAGGGACACACCTCAGCCAATGGCTAAATGACACAGAGATATAAATGCCGCTTGCTTCACTCAAGGTGGAACCCTGTGGTGCAGTTTGGGCTCCAATAAGATCAAACTGAACCTAGTCTTGCTTGAGGACCACGAAGAAGCCTCCAATGAAGTAGGTGTCTTAATAAAACCTCCTTTAAAATCTGCCTTTACCTCCCCTCCTGGCTACCAGATGTATACATAAGGTCAAATCTCTAAGTGGCTAGGGAAGTCCTGAGATTGCTAAGGAAGAAGGGCTATATGCCATATATGGCACATATGTAGGACCTAGAAACATGTGCTAGCAGGAAATGGGAGAGTATTCCTGGGAGTGGATCCTGAGAAAACTGTGTATTAGCTTCCTATTGTGGCTGTACCAAATTACAACAAATTTAGTGGCTTAAAACAACACATAGCTAAAATCTTATCATTCTTGGGGTCAGAAATCAAGGTATCAAGAGGGCTGGTTCCTTTTGGAGGCTCTGAGGGCTGTCATTTCCTTTCTTTTGCACTTCTAGTGGCTGCCTATATTCTTTGGCTTGTGATGCCTTCCTCCATCTTCAAAGCACAACAGTCCAATCTTTGTGTTCATCCTCACATCACCTTCTCTTCTGACTCCAACTCCTGCATCTCTTTTGTAAGGACCACTGTGATTATATTAGACTCATCTAGATAATCCAGAATGATCTCCCTGTCTCAAGATCTTTAACTTAGTCACATCTGCAAAGACCCTTTTGTCATATAAATTAACACTTAAAGGTTTGGGCGATTATGACATGGGCTTATTGGGGGACCACTAATCAGCCTACCTTGGGCTGGATCAAAGGGGACAGACTATAAAGCTGTATAAAAGGGAAAATGTGTTGAGATGGGGGCCACAGTGAACTCCAGTATAACAGAAGTTAACATCATATTGGTTCATTATATTGATGATGTCATGTTAATCAGACTTGATGAACAAGAAACGGTAAGTTGTTCACTGGATGCTTTGGAAAGACACATGTACCTTCTACCCTAAGAGATAAAGACAATGCCTGGTAGGCCTCTTCAAGTTTTGAAGGCAAATTTTCACACTTGGGAATATTGGTCCAGCCCCATCATCAGGTAATGCAGAAGACTGCTATTTTTCAGTAGAACCTGGTACTAAAAAAAAAAAAGATTCTGCTGTCTTCCAAGCAGCCTTTCCACTTGAGCCATATGAAGATACTATGATACTGGAAGAATCTGTGATGGAGAAAGATGTAGGATGTAGCATCTGGCAAACACACTTGGGAATATTTGTGCTTCCCATTCCCTTAACCTTAGGATGGGTGGATTTCTTTGTTCTCAAAATAGGGCATTAGAGGACATAGTATGTTTCCCACTAGAATTAAAGCTAAGATGTCATCTGGTCAATTTTGGGCTGCTTACGCCAGTAGACTAGTAAGAAAAGAAAGGAGTTATCAGACTAAAAGGGATAATTGACCCTGATCATCATGAAGAGGTGGGCTACTACAACCAAATGAGAGGAGGAAGAAACAAAAAAGTACATACTATTTGAATCTATTTCTATTAAGAACAAAAACTAATCTATAGCAGCCAAAGTCCACAGGCTGGCTACCCACGTGGAGTGGGGAAGTAACTTTGAAGGGTAAGAATGTAGTTCTGGCATCCTGGTAATGTTCTTTTTCTCAATCTAAGTGACAGTTACACAGGTACACATTCACTTTGTGAAAATCATTCATGCTGTACACCCATGTACAGTTTTCAGTATGTGTGGTAAATAGTATAAAGTTTATTTTAAAAATATATGCAGTGCAGTCTGGTTCACAACCATGACTCCATCTTCTCTGTTCCATCCATCTCACAGTTAACTAGTTCTTGTGTGTCCTATTCTGACCTTCTTTAATCAAATGAAAATGAATATTAATATACATTCTATTATTCTTCCTTTCCTACACAAAATGCAGAATGCCATACACTTTATTCTGGACCATTCTTTTTTCAATTATTATCATATCTTGGAGAATTATAATATCAGTATGCAGACAGCTTCTGTATTTCTAAAATAGCTACATAGTATTCCACCAGATGATTGTACCATGGTATAATTAGTCACCTATTATAGACTCTTTTTTTCCCAATCCTTTGCTATTACAAGAAATTCCTCAGCAAAATAACTTTGTATATGCATGTAATATATGTGCAGATATTTGTAGGATAATTTTCCATAATTAATATTTTTGGGTCAAAAGGTAAATACATATGTAGTTTAAAGGCCCTTAAAGGAGTATGTAATACTTCCCATTCTTTATTGAATAGGTACCAAAGTACAAGCACAATAGAGCAGTTTTGGATGTCCAAATTATTAAACTGTTTCACAAACAAAACTTCATTAAAATCAGAAGAATCAGCTATCTGTTAACATTTCCTTTTCCCGTTATTACTCATATGTTTTGAAATTGTATTATTTATTTAATTTTATGTTTCAATTTAACAGCAATATTAAATTTAATATTGAATGATAGATATACAGACTTTCTAAGAAAGTGTAAAATATAGTTTTTAAAGCTAACATCACAGAACATGAAATTGGGTGTTATACTAAGTATTCTTGGAAAAGAATCTGGCCAGTGACTTTCTGAATTAACAGAATTATGAAACATTTGTTCTCATAATAGCATCACATACACCCTGGCTGCTCACTTACCAGAGTGCCTGTGCTGAGCAGAGTGACAAGGCCAATAAAACACTTAAACCAGCTGTTTTCTACTATTTTGCAGCAGGTTTTCCTTATGTTCTGCCAAATTTTTCCTTTCTTGGATTCTCTACTGATTTGACCAGGTGACGATCTCCGTCCATAACCTGCCAAGAAAGAAACCGTTGAGAACAGAAATGTGGAAAACGCATGAAAAAGTACACATCTCAAACATTTTACCATATGTTTTAGCAGTTATTTATTTACATATTCTGATATAGGTGGCCTCTTATTTATGAGTTTTACCCATGCTGTAGTGACCACTGCAATCACTGAGGAGAAAAAGAAAAACTGAACTTGTGGGTTTGGCCATAATCGGAGGAAAAAAGTTGTGAAAGGCAGGGATGACTTAGAGTATCCCCTCACTACAGAACAGTCTCAGAATAGGATTTATTCCCCACCCCTACGAAAAGAAATAAATACACATATCTTCTAAATGTTACATTGTGGTAAAATGCCTGAAAATTCACCCTCTAAAGATTCACATGGAATAACATGCGTTCACATTTAAAAACACAAATACATACAAGGTGTTAAGAGGCACAATGTTAGTGAAATCAATTAAATTGCTTTGATTTCAGTTCTTAAGTTGCATGAAAATGGGAATTTTGATTGAAACTATTTAAGGAAGTAACCTGGATTACGAAGTACTTTGTGGGTAGAGTACATGCATATGGGGCTGAACAAGAGGGTTAGCAGAAGAAAAACCTGAGTCTTCAAAAGAGATTGATAAACAGATGAGAAAACAAAGAAATGGAGGTAGGTGGAGTTTAAAGTAAAAATATTTCATTTTAAACTTTTGCCTAGTGTTAAATTATACATCTCTGCTCAAAAAAATATAGGACACATTTCCTCCCTTGTCTTAGATGATATAAGACCTAGGACTCAGGCTACTGAGAACACATTCTTATTTTAAAGATAGGAATTTGAGCATTTAGCAGTTACCATTTTGATGACTTTCCAGTCATTTCAAATGTCCAAAATGTTAGTAATTAGTTTAATTTTACTAGGAAACTTATTTGAATTATAAGACATCAAGAGATGTGTTACATATCTACATGAAGCCTTATACATTTCTTAATGTTCATGTTGAATATATAAATGTTACTATTAGACTTTGTTTTCCTATGAGAGTTATAGGATGTTTTCATATGAGTATTTTAAATGTTGACCCCATTTCATGAGGTCTAAGAATATTTTATTCCACTTCAACACATACATGTGTATGTATGGATGTGTGTGTGCATATGCATATATATAATACATATATGGACTTTTCAGAACTGCTTTAATTATAATGATTTTCTGTTTTACCCCAAAATCATGCTTGGTTCTAATGTACATAGTTACATAGTTATCAGTATAAAATTAAATATGAATATTATATGATTTTACCCTATATTACTTATAGCATGAAAAATATATTTTGGAATCAACATTATCAATAATATTCCACTTACATAACACTACTCATAGTTCTATTCTGCATTAACTACATCAATTAATATCTCTATAAACTGAATTAATGAAGTATAATGATGATAATGTTGACAATATCATTATTGGGTGCTGGGTTTTTTTTTTTGGCTAGGTTCTCTTTCTCTTGTAAGATTATACACACACACATGCACACATGTGTGCACACTAATTTGCTCTTTTTAACAATCCCGTGGGGTAAATGTTATTATTATCCTCATTTTACAGGTTAGGAAACTGAAACAGCGAGGGCAAGTAAATGGTGGATGGGGTTTTAAACTCAGCCTGTCTGATTTCAGAGTCAACCCTCTTAACTACCCCATTAGACTTTAGGAAATAGCCCTTTCCCTCTTTTCCCAATGTTGACCTTTTTTTTGACATTTATTATAAGTGTCTATCAGGATACATATGTGCACACA
The DNA here is from genome assembly GCA_023783475.1 of Daubentonia madagascariensis. Taxonomy (NCBI): domain Eukaryota; kingdom Metazoa; phylum Chordata; class Mammalia; order Primates; family Daubentoniidae; genus Daubentonia; species Daubentonia madagascariensis. The sequence continues at coordinate 40,524,955 of JAKFHU010002088.1, read as the reverse complement.
CATGTGTGTGTATCCCTTAGCCAAATTAATAAACTCTTTAAAATTAAAAGTATATCCATCCAATAGTATTACTTAGGTTAAGAGAGATTTAGTCTAATTTCAATAAAATTACCAAAGAAATTATTTCTTACCATTTTTAAGATGCTTTGGCCTTTCACGTTCACAGACCATTTCCTCTTCTTCAGAGATAGCAATATCAACTGTACTGCATTCAGATGAGCTAGATTGCTTTATTTTCTAAAAAGTAAAGTCCCACCAAAAAAACTGTGACTAAAGTTTCATTTACTCACTGTAGCTAAAATTTATTTCATTTTCAGAAGAAAGAATAATTATGTACCAAAAGAATATTATCAAGTTTAAAAGACATTGGTATAAGTTGAAGTTTTACAAAATATTTTAGAATACTTAATTTAAGCTAAAATAATTTTTAGATTAAAATTAACATTAAGTTAACACTTTGCTTCTAAAAGACATATACGCTACCTTCAATTTACAAAAGGATTTGGGTTCCAAAGTTTTCTTGAAGTTACTCACAAGGTTCCCACATATGCTATTTCAAATAGATCAGTAACATCAAAACAAATAATCCCTTGATGCTAAAGATAGGTAGACATTAATACACTTAATTTTTATTGTAAAATCTAGTCCAGACATTCTTGTGCATGTCATCATAGGATGGGATTGATTTGAGCTTATCATGAAGTGAAATGAGGGAAATGCACAAGGCATAGGGACAAGACAGGCCTAGGAAAGTGGCATAAGCCCTATGGAAAGAGCCTGGATGCAGAGTCTGACTTTCTTTCCCACTCTGCTCTTGATTAAAGTTAAAGGCTGGCTAGGACAAGATATCATTGCTTTGCACAGGTAATAGTGCAAATAACATGCTTTGCCTTTACTTAAAATTATTTTTTACAACACTTTATTTAAAAATGAGTATATGATATATTATCCTTTAAAATCACCAAGGTCTTAAAGTTAATAGTATATAAATAATATTTTCTAATTAAAATAAATCAAGATAAGCATGTTTAAACAATTGGAATAAAACCAGTAATATTTCTTAAAAATTAAGAAAATATCTTGGTAAAGTAGCAAGCAAAAAGAAGAAAAATTTATAAATATTTTGTCTACCTCTTGGTTTATGTACAATAAGTGTCAGGGAAATATAAAGTTTTGTTTGCTTTAGTCCTTACAGGATCAATTGTCAGTAAGTCTCTATAGTACTCAATTAAAAAAAATAAAATATCCAGCAGAATATTACTCTTAAATAAACAGATCTTTTTTATTATTTCAATTTCCTTTACATTTTCAAAATTTATTTCTAATGAAAGACTATAACGTTGCATTTATTTGAGAGTAAACAATAAGTAAATGAATTATAATATTTGGAACCCAATAATTAAAATTATATTATATATTTAAAGAGTTTTTTAAACCCTGGTACAAACTATTTGATGTGATTTTTCCAAAAAATCCATGAGTAGGAATTATTCTAATTTTACAAGTAAATCAATTAAGATTCAAAATTATAAATCATTTATTTTGGTAGAAGATTATTTAATGGCATAAGGAAGTGACCATGATATATTACTATATTATTAAAAAACACATTATAGAACATGATGTAAAGTTTGATGTTATTTTATAATATGTACATATATATGCACATTTATAATAAAAAAGGCTGTAAGTGCATGCACCAAAGAAACAAGTATTGTATCTCTGAATTATCAGATCACATGTGATTTTTATGTTTTATTTTTTGGCTTTTGGTAGATCAACATCCTAAGTACTCATAGGCTATATAATCTAGAAAGTATCAGACTAATTAAATTAAATGTATAACTAGACATATCAATAAATGAATAACTCTTTTGTGAGTAGTTAACCAATCAACACCAAATAATGATGCAACATAAATGACAATTTCTAAAATTTTAACATTTACAGTTATTTCTAATTATGGCTTTCCTATGTAGTTTCATACTCCAGACTTTCTGAAGAGATGGGCAAGAAGTTTCTGGGGACACTCCAACATGATGGTGCTGTGGTAAATAGCAATTTTGCCCAGAAACACATGGTAGTGAAAGTCTTCAGTGAAGATAGAGAAGGGTGCTGGGTAGGAATTTTCACCTCTTTTCTAGTAATGGTATTAACTAAAGGTAAATCAACTGCGTATGTGGAATGAAAATATTTCTCTAACTAAAACTAAGATGCCTTCAGTAGATGCTGGAAGGACCTTGAATAATTGCAACTGAGCTGTTAGAAGACCAGCTTGAGAAGTTATTGCAGAGAGTGTCTGCCAAACCAGAAGAGGTCAGGGAAACAAGATGGTGCCAGAGATGCTGGGGACCAGGAAAGAGATATGCCCGGCCCCTCCCATGCCTGTGAATGATCTGAAATGATCCCCCAGTGGGGTCCAAAGCAAAAAGCCGATAGTGCAGATGTGATCTCCATAGGTGTACCTTTCTACTAAATTACACCTCCTACTAAGACATTATGCTGCTTGCAAGTGGAGACAATAAGACTGTTTCCAGTGGGGTATATGTTTTAGAAGGTAAACGGACAACAACATCTATCCTTCTTTGAAAATTGTATTTTTTTAAGCCAGGAGTTTATAAAACTATCAACTGTTTACAATTTCAACCGGTGGGTTTTTTAAATTCTTTTAGTCCAACTTAATTATATATGTTATAATACATGTTGCAGAAAAGAACTAACAGAATCTTAGAACTTTAGCAAGTAAGCAAAAATCTTAGCACTCTTCTAATTCACTTTTGCATTTTAAAGATTTGGTAAAGCCCAGGGAAGTTTAGTATGATTTTTTCAATCATACATCTTGATTTAAAATACTTTTGTTTACTCAGTATGCTTTTCATAACCCCAAACTGCCTGCTTATTAATTAAAAATTTTCATTATCATATTATCTAATGTTTCCTAAATGCTTACTACATACTAGACATTGTTCTATGTACTATTAAACTATTTTTCTTAATTATTTTATTCCCCCAAAGGAATAGAAGAATTCTATTATCCTCATTTACAGATGAGGAAATTGAAGGTTAGAAAGTTTAAGTAATTTGATCTGGAGCATAAAATCAGGAGCTAGGCATGGTGTAGCTAGGAGTGAATGGGTAATCTTGACTGTGGCACTATAGCACTGACTTACTTCCCTATCAACAACACCATAAATCAGTAAGCAATCAGGATATTAAAACATCTTACCTCTTTGCTGCCTCCATCACCTGATTTGCTCTGAATCTCCTTATTATCCAGATTTTCTATGTCAGATTCTCCGGAAGCAATTGGTACAGTTTCTGAGACACTAGGACTAGGGATAAGTGATTGACTCTCATTTTCGGTCATTGTGTTTTTCTCTGTGCCACTGCTTTTTTCCTTATCCTTGAGGAAATCTTGGGTGTTACTCAATTCAGAAAGGGTATGGTCAGAAATATCCTCTTTAACATACACATCATTTACATGGTCCATTTTCTCCTTTGGGATATTTTGTTTTTTGCATAATATTTTAAGAAACACATAGTTTATTCCTTTTTTAATCCTTGCCATTGCAAGCTGGAGATTTTTTGCTTCATTGTTCTTTTCAGTTGTTGCAGCATTGTGTGAGCTAAATGAGCTCACCAATGCCAGAAATAGGTAAAGTATCTAAATGAGGAAGTAAAATGAGGCTAAATGTAATCTCATTTTGTTTTCTTTTAAACAATAAAAAATTCTTTTAAAAAGCTGATTTGAAAGCACTTCATATCTGCTCTCTTAGCATTTTTCGAAAGTACAAGATATTGTCATTAAATATAGTGACCATATCATACAATAGATCTCTTGAACTTATTCCTCTTATGTAGCTGTAATTACATATCCTTTGACCAACATCTCCCCGATCTCCACTCCCCCTTAACCACCCCAGCCGTTCGTAACCACCATTCTACTCTTTACTTCTACAGAATGGATATTAAGTGTTCTCACCATAAAAACGATAACTATGTGAAGTAAGGCATTTGTTAATTAGCTATTAATATATTTAATCATTGCACAATCTATATATCCTTCAAACATTATATTGTATACAATAAATACATAAATTTTATAATCAATCTAAAAATAAATAAATTTGAAAAATAGCTGACCTGCGATTTGAAAACTGAGCATATGAACTACAATGATACTCTGTTCTTACTCATCTTCAGTGTGTCAGGTGCTGTACTAGAGGTTTGTTTACTCAGAACTCATCTTAAGCTCACAACATCCTGTTCATTATGATTTGTTTCTCTTTTACAGATGAAAAAGGAAAAACTAACATGTCAAATATCAAAGGTCACACAGATTAGACTCAAGTGTGTCTTATACCAAAGCTTACTTTCTCACTGAGCCACTGCCTCACCCAAAGTGAGAAAATGAATTGTTACTCCAGGCAACTCACTTCACTTCAGCTCTATCCCATGAAGACATGTAATGATTCTGCAAATCCAGGAGGAATTTCATGGGGAGTGAGCTAGCCATTGTCCTGAAGACCATATCTAATTGTTTTTGAGACATGCAAACACAGATGTTGGATAGGCTAGTTGATTCTCTATTGTAATAAATTTGGTCAAGCAAGAAACAAATGAGTGAAGGAAGAATCATTCCTAATACTTGTAACTTATTTTGAACTCGAGGATAGTGTATATTTTGACTTTCACTATCACTGAGAAATATGATGAAGGACTGTTAAGTTTCCAGAGAATCATATTTTAATCTTATTTGTAATTGTAGGGCATAGATTATATTTTTAGATAATTATGCTGACTATTTATGAGTACATAAAATAAAATAAGTATGTGAACATCTCTAAACACTCGTATTTTAAAACTTCTTTACAAAATTTTGGAACTATGTGAAGAGATGATGTTTTCAAACACTGTGATAATTACTCTTTTTCTCATGGACATACACACCTGAGATAATATGAATTGCCCCTCAAATAGTGCTCAATCCTAATGGTTTACTTTTATTTCTCTCTACCTAGATCTTCAAATCACTTTGGGATAAAGTTCAAATAAGACTCATATGGAAAAATTAAAGTATTATTGCGGATGATAAAGTCATCAAATAGATAATCTAAATCTCAACCATAGTTTTGGCATAGCAATAAAATTTAGGTTACAAGATAGCTCAATATGGGAAATTTCTTACAGGTGAGATCATCTGGACAACTGACAGATATTTTATATAATCCACAACAACAGAATCTCAGAGAAGAAAATTAAAATCAGAAAAGACAATGATCAATGCCAATACCTTCAGAGGTTAGTTCAGCTGTTCTCTTAGTAGTGTCTCATTTGGCAATGAGGTTTACTTACAGATAATCTGTGCGGGGCCTCAATGGCCTTGTTAGGAGCCACACTATTAACATCTCTATCATTCTTAAAGGACAAAAGTTTCCTGACATAAGAAGGTGAGACCTAATATAATTTAAGATAGGTGTTTTTTCCCCCTCCTTCGATTAAGCATTAGGCACAGTGTGAAATATGGAAAGGATGTTAGGTAAGAGTTTCATGACTGTAAGCTTCATATGAGCAGGAACCAGCTTTTCTGGTGATTAGACAACCAGCACACTGCTAGGTACAAAGTAGGTGATAAGTAAATATTTGTTGAAAAAATTAATTAATTATAGAATGAATAAAAGAATAGATTTTGAATCAGGATTTGGACAAGGAAAAACAAGGCTATACCAATTATATTTTTAAGAGATTACAATCTAAGGTTTCTTATATCTTAGACACACACATTCACACATATGTACACACACACACACATATATAGTGAGAGTGCTAAAATGCTGAAAATTAAGTTGATCTTAAAAGTTCAAAATGCTCTGAAACTGTGGTATAAGGAAAGAAGTCCATAATACTGCAAAATGCTACTGCTTTGCTCAGATGTTCTCTAAACTAAAAATAGCCTCATCTCTTAAAGGATTAAAAAGGAAGAAGAGGCTGTGTAAATGGCCAAAGCTATGCAGGATTCATTACTTCTTCTAATCTGAGCATTAATAAAGAAAACAGGGGGAAAAGCAAAGATTATATTATGTGAATTTAGAGTAACTTATAAATTATATTATATTATATGAATTATATTATATAAATTTAGAGTAACTTTCTTCTACTCACAGAATCTATAACCAGATTAAAACATATATTTATGTTTTTGTGTTAAGAGAGAAAAGATGAAATAATATGTATAAAACAAAACATTTAAAAGTTTCCCTCAAATTTGTTCTCTTCTTCTTTAAAGATATTTACCTATTGGGTGAGAATTGAGCAACTCATATCAAAACCAAATAGTATGAAAGAGAAAGAAAATTCAAAATTTAATGAAGTAATTATTTTTCTGATTAGGAATCAACAAATAAACATGTATTAAAGAATTTAACATGCATGGAGGATCCTTTATTTTAATATTGTTCTAATTATATCTTAACATAGTAATTTGGGAACATATAAATGTATATGGGACAATATACATATTTATGATCATTTTTTAATTTTTAAAAAGCAACTATTATAAATTTTTTATTATGTTTTCTGTTTTTCTTTTTGTGTTTCTATCCCTCATTGTTAGGTTTATGTAACCAAAACCAGATACTATATTTCATTGGGTGGCAACTATCTAAATTGTAGGTAAAACATCTGGAAGAAAATAGCACCAGTCAGGTTTGCCTAACTGAGACTTCTAAATAATACCAAATAATTAATAAGAATCTGATGTAGATGTAGGGGTTAACATTTTCTAGAGTGTGGAGAAATGAAGACAAACATTTATGACTTACTTATAGGGTGCTAGATAATTTTATTTAAATTACAACAACCCTATAAGGCATGTATTATTGTTATGTTCATTCTGCCATCAAATGGGTCAGGTTTAAAGAGGCTGTGTAATATGCACAAAGTCATTTAGTGAGTAAGTGATAGAACTGAAATTTGAATCTATGTTCTTTTAGATCTGAAATCTACTTTTTCTACAACTGAACACGACATGGAACAATTTAAAAGCCACTTTAAACACTTGCTTTTGTGTATGACGATTTTTTTTTAACATTTCCACTTAAGGCTCAGAATTACTATTGGAATTTTATTAAAGGAATAAGAAAATATTAAATTTTAAAAGTGTGAATTGCCTTCATTTTACACCATTGCACATTGAAAGCATGGAAGGTAAAAAGATTAACAATCTCACAAATTCTCTCCTTGCAGTTTTTCTTCCTTTACTTACTCTAGTGTTGTTTTCATGATGTCCCACAGCCTGATGACTATAGAGGGGAATAAATCTTAAAGGATTTAGTGAGCCAAGAAATATGCCGGCCAACCAATTGTAAATGGAGGTCCATGTAACTCCATTTTATCCTGAAATCCCCCCGCATAGTGACTTGAATTTTCTAGTCACTAGGAATCAGAAAAATAGAAATAGAATGGAATTCAAAAGCAAAGAAGCAGAAATGCTGAGGAATTATATTACACATTATTTAAATTTATATATTGTGTATAATATATGAATATCTAATATACATATATTTGCCTCAGCATTTCTCCTTCTTTGCTTCTGAATTCTGTGTGTGGTGTTGTTGCTTTTCTCAACAACCATGTCCCTTCCTTTTGGAAACAGAAACATACATTTAATTTGGGCAAATTGCCCTTATCCCATTATTAGTCATGTGATTTGGGTTTGGACTGATGTCATCTCCAGCGCTAAGGGAAAGCTCTAAATGGCTTAACGTAATAAATGTATTCCACACCCTAGGCAATAGAGATTAGTTCAAAAATGGGCATGTGACTCAGAGCTAATGAGATAATAGGAAAGTTTGCTGTGGCCTCTAGGAAAGAAATTCTCTCTTCTATTAGACTTGATATGATATGAAGATGTGGAGCTTTAGACGGCAAAGACATCTTGATAAAACAGTGGATACCAGCCAGCAAGGAGCATAAAGAGAGAACTGAGATCTGCAAAGACCTGCCTTTAATGATCCCATTTGAACATATGTGCCATACCACAACTGAAGCAACATCTCTCTCTCTCCCTCTCTCTCTGATATTTTGAATTATGTATGCTGTTTTGTATGATTATTTTTTCAGCCAGTTAGAACAGTGTTTTATATCACTGGGAGTTGAAAGTGTACTAGTAATAGCTACAAAGAACAGAGGATATTAAAGTACTTTTATATGTTGGACATTATTCTAGGCTTTATGATATAGAGAAGAGTTATGGTTCCTTCCCTCATGGAGCTTATGGTTTAATAAGGAAGATAGACAAAAAAGTTAACAATTAAACACAATGCCAATGTGATAAATGTATGACAAGGAGATTCCCAAGGTGAAATAGAAGCAATGAGAAAGAGCACAGATAAAATTGAGTCTAACCTGTGATTTTTTTTTTTTTTGGTCTTTTGGGAAATATACTTGATCTTTATGACATATCAGTAAAATGAAAATACTGAGTCTTTTTTTTTTCTGTAAGAACCATTTTCTTTTTATAAGCCATACCTTTTTCTTAGAAGCAGTGAAAGCTACTTATTCAATTCATGTAACACCACTTCAATTATTAGGATATCTAAAAGTGAAAGCTTTCTCCCTTAGTTAATGCATAACAGTTTTATAGACCAGTCAGCTTCAATCTCTGCTGCACAATTTAATCAACTACAGATTGGAAAAAATACTGATGATCAGACCATGTCCACATATCAATAAAATAAGACTCTCTGGGAACTGATCCAAGGCATCAGCATGTTTTTATTAATTCCCCAGATAATTCCAATGCACAGGCAAATTTGACAGCCAGTGTTACATTTAAGTGCTTCTTAAAATTTAATGTGCACACAAATCATCCGGAGACATTGTTACAATGTAGATTATGCTTCTATAGGTCTGGGATGGGATCTGAGACTCTGCATTTCTAACCATTTCCCACACGATGTCAATGATACTTTGAGTAGCAAGGTTATAAATTAGTACTACCCAGTAAAAATATGATGCAAGTCACACATGCAATTTTAAATTTCCAGTAGCCACATAAACATATAAAAAACCACATAAAAAAATCATAAACAAAAACAGGTGAGATCAATTTTACTAATGTATTTTATTTAACTAAATATATTTTAGTTTAACAAAATATATATTTAGTTATTTTTATATATAAATATATATATATTTTAAATATTTAATATATTTAGATATATACTTAATATATTTATAATATTAATTTATAAATTATATAATTATAATTAATTATAATTGTATAATTATAGTTAATATTAATATATGTATAATATTTAATATATTTAAATATATATTTATATATTTAGTTATATTTTTATATATCTAAATATATAACTAAAATATTTATTTCGTTAAATACAAATACAGTAGTCCCCCTTATACTCAGAAGATATGTTCCAAGACCTGCAGTAGATGCCTGAAACCACGGATAGTACTGAACACTATGTATACTATGTTTTCTCGATCTGATAGCCCAGACTGCTACCAAGTGACTAACAGGCAGATAGCATATACATCGTGGATATGCTGGACAAAGAGATGACTCATGTCCAGGGCAGGACAGAGTGTGATGGTGGGAGATTTCATCATGTTACTGAGAATGGCAGGCAATTTAAAACTTACAAATTGTTTATTTCTGGAATTTTTCTTTGGATATTTTTGGACCACAGTTGACCATGGTTAACTGAAACCGCAGAAAATGAAACTGCAAATAAGGGGGGACTACTGTATTATCATTTTAAAATGCATCCAATATAAAAATTATTAATGAAATAATATACATTCTTTTTGGAGTTAGACTTCAAACCCAGTGTATATTTTACACTTATAGCACATTTCAAATTGTACCAGTCGTATTTCAGCTGCTAATAGCCACATGTGGTTAGTGGTCACCAAATTGGATAATACAGTTATAGACCACTGGATCCCATGAATCCACATCATGAAAATATTAGAATATCTTATACCAGTTTTTAAAAGAAAATGTAAAAGCATGGACTACTCACCAATAAGTTTCCAATTAAAATGACCATCATGTAAAAAGAAATACACCAGGATTGGCCTGCTACCTCCATGCAGTCCCATAAAGTCTCTACCCACTCTCCACAAAGAATTCGGAACACATTCAGGTAGGAGTGGAAGAAGTCATACATATGCCAGCGTGGGAGTTGACAGTCTTTGTCTATGTGACAGACACATTCTTTGTAACTCCGACCAAACAGCTTCATGCCGAATACAGCAGAAAAGAAGATGAACGTGAACAATAGCAGAACCAAGTCTTTCAAGGCCAGCCAAGAATTACTAAGAGTCAGCATCAGATTCTCAAATGTTGGCCAATATTTCCCCAACTTGAAAATTCTCAACTAATAGAGCAACGTGGAAAAACAAGAACAAAAAACAAACAACAAAAAAGTCGGTCAGTATTTATTATGACGTAAATTTAAAATTTTAGCAGCATTATGCACATATATAAAGGCTTTAAAGTTTTAACCATTATTAATATTAACCTCTGAATATTTATTTTATGTACAACTCAATGCATCTTACATATTCTATAATTTTCTACACTAAATCAATACATATCCTCTTCTATTGATGTATTTGTCAATTCCCATTCAATATTATACTATTATAATTATTCTAGTTTTGTGTGTTATTATCTGGTAGGCAAGTATCCATTCTTTCTTTTTGCTTTTCACAATATGTTGGATATTTTTTCCATATTTTGACAAATAGATGATATTGAAAGTCTGTCAGGATCCATTGAATTCCACTGAAGATCCTATTGTGTATTCCCCTTTTAAAGTAACATATCAGAGACGAAGCACAGCATTCCAGGTTTAGTCTGAATATTCCCCTTCTTTTCACTAGATTTTTTATTTCTATTTATGCAATATAAAATTACCTTAACATTTTTGTTGCTATATCACAGGGAACTTATAATCATCTAAAACCTATACATTATTTTTATATGTGCTATACCTTCCTGATCTTTTCTAGTGTATAGTTGGCTTTCTGGACTCAAGAGCAAAACTTTACATTTATCCATGTAAAATTTGATCATCTTAAATTCAGTTCAATATTTGCCTTTAAGATATTTTGATACTATCTGTTGGCACATTTTTCTGCATTTGCCAGTTTTGTTTCATCCATAAATTTGATGACTACATTCTGTATATATTTCTCTTACTCATTAGAAAAGTTTTTGAATGAGGATGTAAGACAAGGTTCTGGAGAAGCTGCCCTCTAGGAAGTAATCATTAGGATAAGATCAAAATCTACTTAATTGTTCTTAATTCCTGCTGCATTCCTTCAACCTGTTGCCAGAATGTGACAATATATTACTTATCAAATGCTTAACATTTCCATAAATACCATTCTAATTACATTATTTCTTTGATTTTCAGAGTCTCACCACCACCCTACATTGTAGATATATTCTGATTCTGACCTAATAATTTTTATAATAACATTTTTCTGGTCTGACTGGTCTTCCTACCCTACATTTAGAAATACTCATCTGATTTCAGTTACTTGGCCACATATTGGCATTCCACTTTTGGGACTTTTCATTATCTTTCTTTTCAAAACTTTCCCAGTTACCCTGACCCTGCTTCTAGAACTATATCTCAAATTTTCTGCATATATGGCCATATTTCCTTTAATACTTTGGTCGAATAACAACATTGGAGACTGCTTACTTTTTCTTAGGGAATTAAGTTCTTTACCCATGAATTAATTCATTTAATATAATACTTCCAAAATCCCAGTGGGATAGGTATTACTATCATCCCTTTTTATGTCTGATGAAACTGAGATAAACTTTGATAAAATAAAAATTAGGTCTTGGATTCTACTTACCATCCTGAATGATCGAAAAAGAGTAATTCCTTGAATATTTGCTAGATAGAGTTCTGTTAAACCAAGGAACACAATTATACTGTCAAAAATGTTCCAACCTACTTGGAAATACCCATATGGATTCATAGCGATTATTTTCAAAATCATTTCTGCTGTAAATAATCCAATAAAAACCTAAAGCAAAACAAAACATATGGGCGAGAATAGAATTTCAATAGCTGTATCAGAATCTTCATACACAGAAACCTTAACCCACATACAGTGTTAACTTGTCACTGTCACATTCTTCACAGCTCCTCTGTCAAGCTCCGGTTAGTTTTGGAGTCTGCATTACAAGGACAGACTTGCCTGAGAAGTTCCTTCTCTTGCCTGATTCCTCTGGCTAGGACTTCCCGCACTTTTCATCTCTTTTGTATTTTCCTGATTTTTAGTAAGTTGAGAATATTTTTTGAACATTTACTGTCCATTTGATTTTCTTTTTATGTGAATTACTTGTTCATGCCCTTTTCCTATTTTTTTCTTATTGAGGGTAGTTCTTTATATATTCTATATACTAATACTAATCTCTCGTTAATTACATACATTGCATATATGTTTTTGAAGTCTGAGGCTTGTCTTTATCCTTTGTTTATACAGTCTTTCAATGTACAGAAACTTAAATAAAATTTCATATTATCCAAAAAAGCCCTTGAGTTAACCTATGAAAGTTGTCTTTTAAAAACTATACTGGCTGAAATAAATAAATTGCTGTTTTGGTATCAAGTAAATGTATATATTTGAAACTGGTAGCAGTTTGGCTGTTTGTATTAGTACCAAGCAACTAAACAAGAATAATAAAAACAAAGAAATTTAGACAATATATATTTGCTTGAACGTGACTTATTTTTAAACTCACAGAAATCTATTTTGTGTTTTGCACTGTATGTGAAAAAGAACAGGTGAATCTCAAAAATACGTGGCTAAAATGATAGGCTCCAATCTAAAGCCAAGATAGACTGGTTAGAACAGGCAGGGCCAAGTGCTGTTGTGGTCTGGATTTCAGAATTCAGGTGTCAGTGAAACACATACGTGTGCCTGTTACTTCACCTCTGCCCTACTCTGATTTATGGGGCAATGGTACCAAGGACTGTATGTTTGGGAGGGGGAAGGGAGTTCAGTAAATAATTTCCACTTAACTTGACTGCCAAGCAGCTTGCTAGGAATCCCAAATTTCAATAGCAGAATTTTAAATTCCAGCTGTAAAACTACTCAATGTTAGGAACGTTTACAAAGCAGGGGGTGGGAAGGCACAGAGCATGAACACGATACTTCATCCAATAATAAAATATACTGTAACATATTGGAATTATAAAATAAAACAATGGTGATAATGATGAATAAAGAAATGTTGAAACTGCAAATGGAAATAACATACAATGAGAGTCTTACCAGGTTTCCAATGCCGAGAAGATTGTTGGTTTTTTCACTCATTGGATAATGTTCCAAGGCCAAAAAACATACATTTAAAATTACACATATGGTAAGGAAAAGATCAGTAAACGGGTCCATTATAATCCCATGGACAAACTCTTTCAATTTTAACCAACAGGGAGAACAATCCCATATCAAGAAAAGTTTTGCAAACCTGTACCAATATAACGGACATTTTTTCTTGGGTTTTTTAAGTTCTGAAATGAAAGAATAGAAAAGTTAGACATTAACAAATTGTTTATTTAAGTTCTAATAGATGATTTTGACTTTACATGCAAATGGAGGTTTGAAACTAAACTTCCGACTTGGAATTTGAAAATAGAAGTATTCTATGCTAATAAAAAAGGGTGAAGTTACATTTCCTCTATTTCGTTCATGCTTGTTGAGTTAGACAAATGAAAATGAGACAAACTGTGTATTAGAAGGAAAATGGAGGAGTGTCTCTCAAGAATACAAATGTGGAATATCGTTGAGAACGTTATGATTTATAATTTCTAGATTTACATGCTTTACAAAATAATGCCTTTCAATATTGCCTATGATAAGGAATTATTTGTTACATGTAAAAAATGTGAAGACTAGCTAGAAAGGACCTTGAGATATTAATGTTATATACTCCAGTTTCTATTTTTAGTCACAAATTTATATTTCAATATGTTTTACTGTTAAAAAAAATTTCTTGGTACTCTTTGGCTACCCTTTCCAATGTTTAAAACACTATGCTTCTGAAATTTTTATGTATGGCTCATGCTAATATTCTCATGTTATTACTTACATTTTGGTTATTATCATCTAAAATTCTGAAGAAATTGCTGGATTTCTTTAAAAGTCAGTCTTATGTACCTTCCATAGTGAGTGTCTAAATATTTTTTACTTTACCTTCTTTATGTCTGAGAGTAGCATCTTCCAACATATCCAAAGATATATTTGTGGAAGTTGGTGACCTTTTCTTCATTTCTATTTGTGTGGTTGTGGTCTGAAAAGAAATTTGATAGGTGGAATATTGCCTTAACTCTTTGAAGATTCAAAACCATAAGTATAAGAAGATGTATAACTTTGCTAAAAATGCTGATCCTTACCTCCAGGAGCCCCACTTTTCTTTTTTTTATTGTTGCATAATAGTTGTACATATTTGGGGGGCTTATGTGATATTTTGATATATGTGTCCACTGTGTAATGATCAAATCAGGGTAATTTGGATACCCATCACCTCAAACATTTATCTTTTCTTTATGTCGGGAACATTCCAATTCCTCTTTTCAAGCTATTTTGAAATATATTATGAATTATTATTAACTGTAGGTACCCTACTGTACTGTCAAACACTAGATCTTATTATTTCTGTCTAACTGTACTTCTGTATCCATTAACCAAGATTTTTTTATACCCCTGTCCCTTTCCTAGCCTCTGGTAAGCACCAATCAACTCTCTACCTCCCTGAGATCCACTTTTTCAGCTCCCACGTATGAGCGAGAGCATGCAATATTTGTCTTTCTGTGCCTGGCTTACTTTACATAACACGAGGACCTCCAGTTTCATCCATGTTGCTGCAAATGACAAGATTTCATAATTTTTATGGCTGAATAATATTCCATTGTGTATATACACCACATTTTCTTTATCCATTTATCCATTGATGAACACTTAAGGTGATTCCATATCTTGGCTCTTGTGAATAGCACTTTAATAATCATGGGAGTTCAGAAATCTCTTTGAAATGCTGGTTTCCTTTCTTTGGGATACATACCCAGCAATGGGGTTGCTGGATCACATGGTATTTCTATTTTTAGTTTTTTGAGGAACCTCATACTGCTTCCATAGTGGCTGCACTAATTTACGTTCCCACCAACAGTGTTCCAGGAGCCTCTCTGTGTTCCATCATTGTCACTCTTTATACTATAGGCAGTATCAACCTGATTTGGGATTATTTGGAAAGCAAATGTGTACAACTTGAAACTCAGTGAAATTTTATACTATGAGGTCAACAATGAAAAGAGTAAAGACCAGGGAGTGTTACATGCTACCCACATTTGACAAAGAATTCAATATATAGTTTAGGATTATTGTGAAATATCCAGTCAGCAAACCTACAACCACTGAGTACAGAGTATTTTCCTAACACCTTAAAGATTTTCCTTAAGGATATGTTAATTAATTTTATAACTCTGTAAATTCTCTTAATACAATCAAAATGATTTGGTTTTGTGATAATGAAATAAGTAAGCCTTGAAGAATATCAGGTAATAGAATGGATTTAAAAGGGTGCCTTAGATGAGCACATATGCTACCTAAATGAGGAGGACAGGCATAATTCCATAAGGGAATCTCTTCTTTCTGTTTCTCATGTCTCCTGAGTAATAGTTTTAAGAGATCTTCCACTATGTTGATCTTTTTTTTTTTTCTTCCCTCCTTTCCCCTCCACTATGTTGACCTTGCATTGGAAAGGCACTTACAATTCCTAGGTTTTGATGTAGATATTACAAGTTCTATACATACAAACTATAACAAGTATAGCCACAGATGTTTCTAATGACCATGTTTAAAACAGTATTTGAATTTAAACTCTAAGATCCTGACAATGGGTGGATGATATTACACTATAGTGATTTCTATTCTTTGGCACACACAAAGAATGACAATATTTGTATACTTGTTACCTTGGGGTAAATAGGTGAGACTGCTCTTGAATAGAGTTAACTGACATGGGAGCTGTTGCTGCCCTAGCACTGAGGGAATTAGTGGTTGAAGTTGGCAGATAACCCGACTCAACACTCAGGTTGGCAAGTTGTGCTGTGCTATATCTGAAGTGGCATAGTAGATATCAAGGGAATCATCATATCCATCTCACTCAGTATCAGTCAAGCACCCTCTAATTTTATAAATACTAGAGCTAGAGGAGTTTAAAACCAATTGTAGTGCATACTAAGTTTCATCAGAAAAATGACAGATTCTGCAGGTCTACAGAGCTCTGTTCCTCACTGTTTTTATAATTGGAAAAATAAGCTAAAAGCTCAGGATGTGAGGTTGGTGTGTTTATTTAAGCTGTGCTTGTTCCAGAAAGTATTTTTTTAGCTGAATTATAGGGTTATATAAAATGTAAGTTATAATGTATACAATTCCCAATTTTCATGAGCTAAACACCAACAGAAGTAAATTGTTTTGTTATTAAGATCTGACAGGGATTTCTCAGATGTGTATCTTCATAAAGATTATACTTTGTAATATAGTAAATAATATCCTCAACTATATCCTTAATGTAGAGAAATTACTTCTTATATAGCTGTTTCAGACAGTGACAATATTTGTTGGAATCACACCAAACATAAAGATAATTGTTTGAGGGTGGGGGGACACTGGGGAGGTGGTAATAATGTTGTTGATATAATTAATACTCAATTCTCTACTAATTTGGTTTGAACTATGGATATATTTTAGAATATAAAATGAATGAACCACATATCTGTCTAGTAATATATTTACCTTGATCGAGCTTCTCACAAATATTGAATGAATGCCCACACGTTGGCCAACTATTAAGGATATAGCTATTTCACAATGAAAATTGAGAGGATTACAACTCAACAGCTCTACTCTTTTGGAAGTTTAAGAGCTAACAAGGGCATATGCCTGAACTTTTGACAGCCCAACATTAAAATTAAACTGGAAAAATGGTCTAGAAATCTTTTCAAAACTAGTTCACATTTTCTTTGAAGGGGAGGTATGAATAAGGAGGAACCCAGCCACATTTCTTGCATTTACCTATGAATATCTGACATATCCCTCTTGGATTTGCAGATGCTTTCTCCACTGCAGCCATGCTGGACGTCCTAACCCTTCGACTCACCCTGCTCCCTCCTTCTATTTAAATTGGACACATTCTTCACATCCCAGCGCAACTGTCAGTTCCTCATGAAACCTTTTGTGACTCAGAGAAATCTTTTATTAAAGGCTCTCAAAGCACCATGTCTATCTGCTTTATTGCACTTGCCCCAGTTTCATTTAATTTATTAAAATAGAGAATAATACAGTGAACCACCAAGTCCCCAATATCCAGCTTCAACAATTAACATCATTCTTTTCTTGTTTTTTTCATTTATTCATCACCCTACTTGTTTTCTGAAATATTTTAAATTAAATTTCAGACATCATACACTTTTCAGATAAATCTTTTTTAAAAACACAAAATCACAACAGTATTATCACAACCAGCTAAATTACTGATTTCTTAATATTATCCAATGCCCAAATTATACTCAATTTTATTTCATTGCTCCAAAACATTCTGTCATATTTAATTTTTTTCCAATCAAAATACAATGTCCACACATTGTATTTAGTTGGCAGGTCTATTAATTATCTTGTAATTTTAAATGATTTTTTTTCCTACGTGATTTATTTGTTAAAGATACTGTGTCACTTATACTATAGAATTTTCCACATTCTTGATTTGGCAGATTGTGTCTTTTCAGGGTAATTTAATGTGTTCCTCTCTTGCCTATAGTCTCTGGAAAAAAGCAATTAGATCAAGAGGCTTATTAGACTTAGCTCATATTCTGGGAAGAATATATGGTACATGGTGCTTTGTGTTTCCTATTTCATAACACTGGGAAACACATAATTTCTTGTCCTAGAGGTATAATTTTGGGTGTATGATAATTTTATAGTCTATCTCCCCATTAGACCATTAGTTTCATGAAAATAGACACTGTGTTTGTACTTATTAAAAATGTTTATCTTTGGTGCTTAGTACAATTGTCAATGATGTTTTAATTAATTAGATGAGCTATAAGAATGTTAATTTAAATGTGGTAAATAGTTTTTTAAAAATTTGCATTTCTACAATTTTATATATCTGATTCTCTTCCTGAGGTTTCGCCAGTAGCTGGCAATTCATGGGAAAGTTTCACCAGCAAATTATGTAATTGATGGAATGATATTGTTTCAGCATTGAGTCTCCAGAGAAAGGAGACTCAATGCTGCAAAAGGGGTGAATAATGGGTTCTCTTCCTCAGTGTTGAAAAATCAGATACCAGTGAGTATAGATCAAACACTGCAGCTGGAACTCTTCAATGAGGATTAAACTTGAGAATTCATAAGGACATATAAGGACACATTATATGTCTGGTGCATAGTTGATGTTCAGTAAACATTATATGCTACTGCTATTGTTATTATTATTTTAATTATCCCTAAATATAGTCAAAGACTTAAGAATTTTATGCTGATGGGTTTTTCTTTATTGGGACAAGCTGTGCCTTCTTGTATTTGCCTTCTTGTATTCCCTATAATTAGCTATTGATTCTTTATAATATATATTACATGTGAATTAAATTTTATAGGGTACAACTATAAAAAATTTTAATATCTGGTTAAATATTGTGGTTAGCTCTACATTTCGTACTTTGCAGACTGAATGTCAATTTCTCATGTGAGATATTGGGATAATTCCTACACCTCAAAGGGTTGTCACCGTGGTAATGTAATAAATAAGGTATGTAGAGCATTTAGCATTGAATAAATATCATGTAATATAATATTATTATATTGTTATGAGGTAATTTACTTCTACAATGTGAACTTATTCAAAGACAGATTTTTTTCCATAAAAATCAATTGGTCTTAATGTGGATTGCTGAGTATGGTATTTTGGGTAAAGGCTGTCTTTAATATGATGTATAATATTGATATACTATAATAATTTTAATTAATATTTTTTCATAACATGTTTTCAGTTACTTAGTATAGTCTAAGCACTGCTTAGTGCTTTACATGTAGTTATTTCATTTGGGCCTCACAGCAACCTATAAGACAGGTACTATAATTATATACATTTTACAGATAAAGAAGCTGAAGTTTAGAAAGGTTGACAGAATTTGCAAATATCATACATCTGTTAAGTGGCTAAGATGCACTGAAATCTACATTTATCTGATTGCAGAACTGTGTTTTTAGCTAATATGATCTACTGCTTTCTATAATGTGAGAATATAAAGCATCTAAGTAATCTCCCTATAATGCCAACGTTGGAATTGGAATCTGACTGACATTAAATCAGACCAGTCATCTAAAGAGTCCTCATTATGTTCCACTTTAAATTCTTTTCTCTTGTTTTTTAAAATTTGTAAATATAAAAAGGAAAAGAAAATAAATCTTGTAAAATGGTTTATACTCTTACTTCCGAGAAAACTCTGCATGACAAAATGTTCAAGGATTCTTCCAGGAAAAGAAATTCTTTATAATTAAAAAATTTTAATTAAAACCAGAAAGGCTTTATGTAATCCAGAGCAGAAAAATGAATGGAGATATTGAGAAACTGGGAAATATCCAAGTTCTTCATAAGCAGATTTAGTAGAGCATTTCATCTTAGGATAAGAGAAGTATTGTTATGCTCTTGGACATATATAAGTGTATCCATAAGCCCTTGAGATTCTGAAATGCCACTTCAAACAAATTACACATATCATTCAGACCCTAATCATTCAATCTGAAGGACCCCGCACTCAATTCTTAGAGACAGAAAGATTTCGAAATTTGTTTTTCTGTGACTTACTCATGACTGATATAATGGTAATACTCAATAGCCTCTTTTTTAATACATGCTTTCTTCACATGGCCCACAATTGCTTCTTGTTCAATGGTATACATGTAAGTGTTCATCAAGTCATTCAGAATGATACCACATCATGTTATTCAGGCCCCACTTTTTGGCACAATGGCTTTCTAAAGCTTCTTCGCTGAGAATGACTTAATTAAAATGTTATATACAAATATAGGGGAGTTACTATTTCCCCCTCTTTGACTTAGAAGGGACCTTTGCTATTAATGAACCTCTTAGGCAGCTTTACTACCCACTCTGCTTGGTGCCACAGTATATGTTGGTCCCTTACTTTCCCCATCTCTTTTTATCCTCTTTATATGGGAGGGTTCTGGGTGTGGCTCCTCTTTATCTCGTGTCCTCAATCCAGACCCTTATCCCATTTACCAGGAAGGTAGGTTGAGGAAGAGATGAGAGATAGCTAGGTTCTGTAGAACATAAGGAAGCTTCTTCTGGTTGCTTTCCTCGGTGCTGTTCTTTCTTTTAGCACACTAAGGCAGTTTAAATTTTTAAAAATGACTTTCCCTAACATCCTTAATGCTACTTTTGCCAATATTTTCAGATTCATAGACCAAATTTTTTGCTATGACGTTAAAAATCTGAAAAAATATTCACATGCAACACTAAGGTAATTGAAAATTACAGTAAAACATTATTAAGTTTTACTAATCATGGATTTAAAGATTCCATGGATAAAATAATTCCCATACCATGATGCACTTTCCTCTTGAAAGAACAAGACAGCCAAGAAAGTACATTTTTAAAATCTTTTTACAACTTGAGTACTGTACATTTATCCATTGTTTTAGTACTTCATAATTTCTAAATTATGGAAGGCACTATCATTTTTGAGTTAAACAGAGACATTTTCCAAAGTTAATTCTAATGTGCTGTCCGAAGTAGCTATGAATTCATAAACTACACGTGTATTAAAAGAAGTCAAATTCTAAAAACATAATACATCCATAGTTTATCAGCTGTAGTAATACACATTTTGGAACAAAAAATGTATAAATTAAAGAAATCTTTAAAGATGCTGGTCACTCTCACTACAGGGCATTAAGGAAGGAATGTTATGTAGCAAAAGTGAGCTCTCTTATTGAAATCATTTTTTATCTTCTGATCATGTAGCACACACCAATATGAGGATCTCCCAGAAAGCAATATACTCTAAGACCTTGAGAAGATATCTCTGGCACTACAAATCTAAGAAGCATTAAAAAAAATTATACCTTGACTGCTTCATTTCCTTCTTGAAGTTCTTTTATAGTTTGTTGAAATTTTGGTTCAATCTTCCTAGTTTTTTCAGCAGATGTCTGCTTTTCTTCTTCATAGGCCATAGCAAGTATGCCCAAGAATAAGCTTGCCATATAAAAGGCAAACCAAAAACTTACCACAACAAAAAATATCATGTAGACCTTCCCAGAAGCATAAAGGATCTAAGGAGAGAGGGAATATACACAAGAGGGAAATGTTATTTATCTTCTTGTATTCTCCCACTTTAAGATTAAAAATGAAATTCTGTTATGAAAATAATTTAGCCATAAGTGGAATGAAATCAAAGGACAGATTAAGCACTTACCTGAAGAAATAAACAAAAAGCTCTTCAGCTTTAGACATGTATGCAAGGTATACAAAACCGAGGGAAGAATTTAGTTATTCAGTTAGTTAGGGTGAACATTTGACTTTTATGTCTTATTACCTATTTCATGTGGGAATATATAAATATGTAAGAAAACTGTAAAGAAATATATTAAAATAGAAAAAATCCAAATTATCCCCTTGGTCAGAAGGAAGCTAATACAATCAGAAAAAACTTCCAACGAGTTTCAACTGTATAGGTAATGCTTTATTTCTTAATATGAGTATATGGAAGTGTGTTATAGCATTTTTGTAAGTTTTGTATACAAATATTTCATAACAGAAAAAACAAAAAAGAGAAAACAATTGAAATGAAATTATCATCTCTCAATAAAGCTGGACAGTTTTGATACAGAAAGTTATTTTTTTTCAGTAGAATCTTTAAATATATGAAGTTTAATCAAGTCAGAGAATGTTTGGAGATTACTTTTGCCTGAACATTACTTTATGTAAAAATCACAGCAAAGTGCAAAGTCAGGTCTATACAAGGGGTGGGAAGCAGAAATATTTTTATGGATGTCAGAGTACCTGCTTTGGTGAAAAACCTTTAGACAAGCCACATGGGAATGTCATATAACTCATTTATATAAAGTCATTACAGTATAATTATATTTGATATTTATAGATAGAAAAATATAAAATTTTATATTTCCAAACTGAGCATTGACTAGCTTTTATTTCATAATAATTACCTAAAATAGACCAGAAAATGTAAAGATTAAAAAAATTATAAGGAGAACACTAAAAATGCAAAATATTCTTTGCTGATTCATCCTCATTGATTAAAAGTACATGAACAATTCAAGAAAACAAATGGAAATAGTCTTAATTAATACCTGTACCCATGGTGTATCAAAGAGTATTTGGATCAAATAAGTATTTTTTGCATTATTGGAAAATAATAATCTCTAAAACATAATCTGTTTTCTTTGGGAATAATTATTAAATTTCCCTGGCCATATTAGTTCAGTATAGGGCAATTCTCAAGAATATAAATTCAGACCAAATCAAAGCAAATTTATCTACACTAGTCAATAAAAACTTAGAATACACTAATGAAGGTTCTGAGGACTTCAGCACCAGGACACTCCCAGACTGGTTTCCCATTTCATGGGCAGAGGGAAAGGATTGCCTTTGAACCATGCTAACAAGAAAATTAGCTAACACACTTTTGGGGCTATAAACAAAAAGCAAGAACTTTATTAGTATATAAAGTGATATAGTGCATAAATATTGACTTGTATTTTTTATTTATTAAAATTTAATTAAGCATTTCTATATGTTAGGTACTGAGAACACAAAAATTAAAATAAGACAAAATATTTCTTCTCTGGTTTATTTCTTAGTGGGGGAAATAGCTGGACAAGCAACTAAAATACCACTATCCAAGGAAATTATAATGGACTGTAGGGCTGCAGTGTAAGATGTGCCTTAGTGTGAAAGAAAAACTTGGGGAAAAGTTCAAACAAGAAAT
Organism: Daubentonia madagascariensis; assembly: GCA_023783475.1. Lineage (NCBI taxonomy): Eukaryota > Metazoa > Chordata > Mammalia > Primates > Daubentoniidae > Daubentonia > Daubentonia madagascariensis. Next base: position 40,501,871 of record JAKFHU010002088.1, on the reverse strand, counting down.
CCTGCCTTTGAGGTATGAATTTCAGGCATGAGATTGACGGCAGAGAGGAGGAAACGTGGATTTAGTCAGAAGGTACACCATACATGGTAACAAGGAATTATGAGAAAAGCTCATTTAGGAAATAACAAGTCTTTTTCATACTTAAGTAAAGCAGAGAGTACATATAGGGATATTGTTAGGAAATAAATCTGGAGAAGTATGCAGAGGCTAGCTCTTAAAGGACACCATGTATCATTCACATGGACTTTGAACTTCATCCCATAGAAATCTGGAAATCACTGAAGGATTTTTAGAAGAAGAATAACATGATAAGATTATTTTAGAAATAAACTTCCAGTGTTTTGGAGGAAACACTGATCCTTTTTTAAAAAGATTGGGAAATAATATAAATACTAATCTAACAAAATTATAAAAATATGGTTTGTACAAAAATATCACCTGTAATATTTTCACATAGTTATTTTGCCAATAATACAATTGTACTACATGTATGTTTGGCCCACTGTTTTCCATTTAACAATAGATTATGAACCTTTGTCTGTGCCCAAAATACATCACATTATCTTATCATTATTAATGACCAGTATACACACATACATGCCCCATAATTTATCAAGTCAATCAAAGCAAATGTTGTGTTTGCGTGTGCATTTTAAAAAAGAATATTCTACCTCAACTATAAATACCTTCAGAATTTATGATTAACATCTTTTTATCTAATATCTCTTGATACTAACTATGCTGCTTTGATGATAACATTGTATATTCTACTGAAATGGAACTTCTCTTCAAAGAAAAACTGAATGCCCATTTTAATGAATATTATACCTTTCTGAGAAACTATGACACGCACATAATTAGTTATAAAGACAGGCTCTCAGAATTTGAATTTCAAGTCTCATTACAGCAAGCCTTCTGTTATCATAACCGGGGCATGATTGAACAGTAAAACAGAATGAGAAGAAATAGAAGAATAAAGAGAATTGGAACATTCTATATATACGATAAACAATTGTTTAATACATGGTAATCTTATAAATTCAAAGTGTTTTAACTAAAGAATTAGTACCTAGAAATGCTCTGTACTTAGTTAATATTAAACGTGTCATATCACAGGCTTTGGAGCAGGACAATAATCTGAGCTCTCACAGGTTCACCGGTTGTAAATTTTGGGTGGCTACCCAACCTCACTGAATTTCAGTATCTTCTCATAAAAAGCAAGTATAGACATAGACACACACGCACAAAGATTAAATAAGATATCAAACACAAAAGCACAAACCTGGCATAGCAGCCAGCATAAAGTTTGACATTCAATAATTCTGACATTCAATAATTTTCTTTTGTCTTCAAACTCTTCTCCACATAAAAGTTTAATACAAGAAATTACATTTGACCATTATTTTAGAAGGGAGGGCACGGTGCCACTCTTAAATGCAGTGCAGATTCTCTCTGTTCTCACCTGGTGATAAAGCGCTTCGGGATAATCCTGGGTCATTAACCGAAATAGGGCAAATAAGGCCCAGCCAAAATTGTCAAAATTTGTGAAGCCATGATCAGGATTTATGCCAGCTTTTACACACACATATCCTTCAGGACACTGACTAAAGAAGAAAAAGAAAAGAAAAAATTACTTACTGTTAGGTGATTTCTAGATTATGGCCAAATTATAAATATAGAACATCTGTCCATGAATAATAGAGGCCTCCCTCTTCCACAGGGAGTAACTAGTCTTCTCCCAATTTCCAGCCAATATGTTGCAAAGCAGTTAGATTTTAAATTAATACAAGTGAACAGCAGTGTTAGTTAAGCTAAAATAAGGCCTCACAAGTGGTTTTTGCCAAGCCTTTTCTTGTATTTCCTTTTTAACTGAAAATTAAAATTTTATAATTTTGATCTAATTGTATATATTTGTTGTGTACAACATGATGTTTTGCAATATGTATACATTGTGGAATGACTAAATTGAGCTAATTAACATATTCATTATCTCACATACTTATTTTCTGTGGTGAGAATATTTAAAACCTATTGTCTCAGAAATTTTCAAGAATACAATGCATTGTATTAACTATAGTCTTACTACCCAATATCAAAGGGGAAATATCTGAACATCACAGTGAAAGATGGAAAATAGTACTGATAAAAATAAAACTGCAGTAATAGAGGTTTAATTTTCAAATGGTCTCATCTCAAATCCTTAGAGCCCATTATTTAAGGGTGAGAAAATATTTATCACATAAGCCGTATGCACTTGGGGAGATAGACCAGATTAAATATTTATTTCATTTCCTTTCAGGGCATCCTCATAACTTTTATCTCCTGAGGGGCTTTGGTGTTGTGGTCAATTATTACAGTAGTGGCCCAATAAATCATGCTTCCCTCTCTCCATGCCCTTGTGCAGTTCCCTCCCACATTATTCTGGGTTTGGTCATGTGACTTGTTTTAGACATTTGTTAATGGAACAAGGAGAGGTTTAAAAAGCACTTGCACACTGGAGCTTGCTAAATTGATGACCTATAGAATCTGAGCAAATGAAGTTTTGTTGTTTTCTTAAGCCACTAAGTTTTAGAGTAGTTTACCATGCAGCAAAGTATGACTGCCACAGGTGAGACACTGCATGACTCTCTCTTCTGGACTTGAAATATATCACAGTGTTCTGAATATCCATGACCACATACCTTCAAAATGCATTTCAGGTCATATTTGAGTTTGGAATATACATAAAAAGGATTAGCTGATGTGGGATGGGACAAAGAGATGGGTTCATAATTTGGATTTGAAAACAGAATGGAAGTTCAGCAGAAGCTGGACAAAAAAGAAATATGTGCTGAGCAAGTGATAAAATATCTAAATCACTTGAATTTAACTGAACTATATAACTCATGCTCCTTTCCCCCATGTGCCTTTTGTCAATCTGGGCCTGAAGGCCTAAGAAAGAGCTGAGCCTCTGAATGGCTGCTAAGTCATCCTAGCCGAGCAAAGCAACACAAGAAAATTATGTGAGTCACACACTGCTGAAAAGTGCCCCATTTCTACTTTCTGGATTATAATTGTCATCTGAAATTATAAGACAATAAGACAGGAGAGTTTGTCATCTCACTGAAAAATTATTTATACATACTGTTTTTTACATATATACAAGTGTTTCATTAATGTAAATTATAGCCATAAAAAATATACAAGACAAGAAATAAGTGAAATAGCAGCATATCTTTAACATTTTTTTTCTCCAAAAGCTTCCAGACAAAGGATAGATTTACACTGTATTTCTTGGTAATTTTCACTAGCTCTGAGCCACAATAAAAACAGATCAGATCCTTAAGTCTCAGCTCTGCCATTTACTAGCATCTTGACCTTGAATACATTATTTTGCTAGTCTGCCTATTGCTTTTTCTATAAAATTGGATTAATAGTATTCCATATTGCACGCTTCTGCTCTGGTTTGAATGTTTGTGTACCCTCAACATTTATACGTTGAAATTCTAACCCCCAAGGTGATGGCATTAGGAGGTGGGTGATTAGGTCATGGGGGTGGGGCCTTCATGCATGTGATGAGAGCCTTTAGACAAGAGGCCCATGAGTAACCCCTTGCCCCTTCTAGTATGTGAAGGCACAACAAAAAAGCACCCTCTATAAGCCAGAAGATGGGCCATCACCAGACACCAAATTTGCTGGGACCTTCACCTGGATTTAGCTTCCCAGACTGTGAGAAATAAATTCCTATTGATTTTAAACTACCCAGTCTATGGCATTTTTTATAGCAGTCTGAATGTACTAAGACAACTTCTCTGCATGGTTTTTATAATAAAATGAGATAATGTAATCAAATGGGAACCAATAGGAAAACCAATAATCAATCAATAAGTAATATTGATAGGTGATACTGACTTGATAGAAGAGAACATTAACACCACTTACCCAGCATCTGTTCTATTGCCACAAAGGAGAGCATATCTTTCTCCTTCCAAATAATAAAAGTTTTCTGTTTCTGAAAAATAGGCAAGAAATGATATTCTTTATCAAATCTTGAGTTAGCAGCATATCTGAAGTCCATTTTGATCTCCACAGCAGATAAACATCTCTCTCTCCAGCTGAGAAGAAAGGAGCAAATATCCTGGCCCTTTTTACTTAGCATCTGACACACAAGCCAAAAAGCCTTTGGAAGTCCAGCAAAATGTTGTGTGATCAACATTTCTGGGAAGACTGCTCTGCCTTTAAGAAAAGTTTTAATTTTTGACTTAGATGGCAAGTGATTCTTACCGCGAATGTAATATGGATTTCCAGTTCTGTTGTGCAGGGTTTCATTTTCATTTTCTTGGGGCCATCGCAGACATTTATGCTTCAGGTTGCCCATGAAGAGTCCCATCCCGATTAGAGAAAATATGCTCAGAAAAAATAGAGTTAAGATAATGACACCAATAAGTTTCTTCAAGCAATGGATCAGGATCCCTACAAGGGACTGCAGACCTGAAAAGAGAAAGGTTTGTTTTTGATAAAATAAACATCTTAGTAAAGCAGTATTAGCAAACCTCTTCCACGGCAATGCATGCTCCATGGAAATCAACAGCTTTGTGTCTTATAATCTAATTCTCATTACTCAGGTCTAATAAATAATAAACAAAACTCTGGGGTTTCTATACTATTGCTAATTTATAACACCTGACAAAATAATTCAAACAAAATATTTCAAATTATTTGTTTGTTTCTCTTTGTTATATAAAGAACAAACAGTCTTTCCCGCTTGGTTACTACTTCTTGTACCAACTGCCAGTGTTTGTAAGGGTAAGTAAAAGTGTAAAGTTATAAATCAAAATGGAAATGTTGAAACAAGATATAGTTTGAAATAGCAGTATTCTACATTATTCTTTATCTTCATATGAATTCAATTTTTGGAGCTGATTAAATAAAATCTTGAAAAAATGTTAATGATTAGGAACGAAATAACATAACTGTGATATATGTGAACTGTATTTTTATCAGAATACTTACTAATCGAGAATTCAAACTAAAAGCTAGCTTCATTTAAGGACATTCATTTTTCTAATTATTAATTAACATACTAAATTCTGAAAACATAGAACACAAGAAAAAACCAAAAAGCAAAGTTAATGTAATTGTATCTCATTATTGAAACTACTATTAACACTTTGGTGTACAAACTTCCTTCCTTCCTCCCCTCCTTCCTCCCCTCCTTCCTTCTCCTTTTCACTTGCATTCTTATTTGTTGGTCTGTATGTATTTAGGATCCTAATAACTGTTCAGCTCAATAATGAATGAAAATATATTAGTTCTGTGATGTTGAGCAAGTTATCAATATTTCTATACCTCAGGTTTATCATCTTTAAGTGAATAATAATAATACCTAATTCATATATTATTGTGAGAATTGAAAATCTATTTTTTAAAATGACCTCAGCTGGTTAGATTTCTTGGGTGAAATAGGATAGGATTGAAACAAAGTCATTTCTGTGGCTAAAGAAATGTGATAATTTAGATTAAATATACAATTTTTATTGACATTACACTGAAATACATGTTTATAGCCTACTTTTGCCACTTAGGATTATACCATTATTTGTTTTACTATCAGCAACTCTTTTTTAAGTATTATATTAGAAATATAATAGAATTTCTGTATCAAATATGCAACCATGTTTAAGTGTTGATACATACGTTCAAATTGTTTTTAAGAGACGTTGAACCAATGTATAAATCAGACTATAAGTCTTCACTAAAACTGGGACATTTAAAAAAACATTATTGCTGATATAAGGTCACTTTAAGGTAATTTCTGTGGTTACCATTATAAACTTTAAAAATATGTATGTTTTTATTGTGTACTTATTTGGTAACTGTCATGGGTCCTCTGCATATTTTTATACTGAAATTTTTTTTTCATATTGTTTTGTTACAATTATTTTTAAGGAGAGTAATTCTTAAATAAGAATATATATGTGTGCATGCAATGTGGAGATATATATATATATGCACAGATATATATATATCTCCACTGTATACTCAGTTTCTTGTGGAGCTTTAATTTTAGTGGTAATATTTTGTTTGAAGGTAAAAAATGTCACCATCAAATTTTTACAGAATTAAATTTATTAATAATTTTCATTATTATCTACCAGATTATTGTTAGAAATGTCCAGTCCACATGCCAATGTTGATTTTAATTTTTTGGTATAACTTTCTCCTTCTTTTTATTTTAACCTATCATTGTATTTAGTTTAGGTATGTCTGTTATAGAGTTTAATTTTATATCTGATTTAATGTCAAAGTTTTCTGCCTCCTTGACAGAAAATATTTAACCCAATTGCATTTATTTTCAAAAATTAGCTTTATTTTTGGGTATACCTTTACTATTTTATTATTTGATTTCTATAGTTTCCTTATGATTTACCATTTCTTACCCCTTCTAAACTAAATTTTTTTACTATTTTAGAAAAAAAACATGTGTTTTGAAAACTTATATCAAATTTAAGTTCTTATTTTGACTCAACATGCAAATCTCTACATCAAAAATAAGGCTGTATCTACTTTAGTGCCACCATATAAGCTAAGAAAATAACCATATTTACTTTCTCAATTTCCTGTATTCCCATGTCTCAGTTTTTAATGTAATTTAGGGCTTTTGTCCTAGTTATAATTGTTGAGTTATTTTTTTTTACATTATGTATTATCTTTCATGATTTATAGGAAGGGTAACATTCAAATCCTTACAAAGGCTTGACAGGAAGCATAAACTCATGCAAACAGGGAGCTGAGGGGACTGGGATGAATATGCCTAGCTTGAAGTGGCAGCTGCTCCTAACCTACAGCACATTGTTTCCATTCAGGAGCGCAGATGGACATATGCAGCCAATTCCTCAAGTTAATTCAGATAAAATCACCAGAATTTTTATAACGTTGGCAACTATTTTAAAGTTTTCTAAAACACAAACTAGTTCAAGAATGACCCACAGATATTCATGTTGTAACTTCTGGTTTATAATGTTTGCATCCTGTTTTGCAACCCATTAACAGAAGTAATTTGTAATCCATTCTCCATTGAAATGGTTTCAGAGCTCATTGAATTATTTTTGAAACTAAATCTTGCCATTATTTAATATTATATTTTCATACTTTTTTTCAGCAGATATTGGGAAAGACACATGTGCACGATTTCAGAACTCCTGTGTGGCTGAGGATATCTTTCTGTTGACTTCACATATGAATGACAAACAGGTATAGAGTTCTGTGTCTCAACCTCCTTGCCTACACTACCCCCAGGCTCTGAAACTCCACTGCCTTCTCAAGTTTAATAGTACCAAGAAGTGTAAGGATGACTTTTCCATAAAATATGTTTCTCTGATTTTTTTTGTTTGTAGGGTTTTATAATACTTTTATTCTTTAATATTTTAAATTTATAAAAGTTTATAATATGTCTAAATGTATCTTTTAGTTATTTTTATCTATATAGGATGGGTCCTTTCATTTGTAAAGTCTCTATCCAGTTAAGAAATTTAGATTTTTTTCTACTGTATCTTTGAATAATTTGTCTTTTACATTTATTCTGGCCTTTTTTTGGGATCACCAATTATCCATAAGATGGAATTTAGTTTTCTGTCCTTCATTAATCCATCCCATTTTTGGTTCTACTGTATTAATACAGAACTCCCCTGGTCTTTTTTTACACAAGTATGCTTGTTTGATGCACTAATAATACTATATTTTAGTGCTTCTGTTAGCATTTAATATTCACCTAGAGTATTATAATTTTATCACATTTTTGTCTTAAAGTTATTTGTGTTTGCCTATTTTATGATCTCATTTTCATCTTCTGCTTGAGAGCGTCAAGGTTTTCTTCTATTGAGACTGCAAAACAGATGATTTCTATGCTTGCTTCTATGCCCTAAGCACAATTTTTTTTTAAAAAAAAGAGGATTATTTTCTTTCTATTAAATAGTATATTTGTCTTTCTGTATTGCAAACATTTTCATACACTCCCTATGGCTGGTAGGTGCCTTGTATATTCTCCCTTGAAAAAAGAGTGGTAAGTCCCTACTAGCCTGTGAACTCCAGCTCTAGAGAAAGAATTCTTCTTGTATTGACTTATATTCACCTGATTTCTTTTATAATCCTTACCTATGATCCTAAAATGAAAATGCAGGTGATGCAGCCTTATATTCTAGTAACATTTTGGGAGTACTAGGGGAGCCAGAGCTGTGGAAATTCCCACCAGGGTTAATCTCACTACTTGTTTCTTCACTAGATATGGAAAAGCTGCCATGACACAGACCATTTTTTAAAAAATAGCTTTATTGAGATGTAATTCACACACCTTACAATTCACCAGTTTAACGTGTACCATTCAATGTGTTGGTATATTCACAGGTTCTGAATCCATCACCTCAACCTCCAATCTGTTTGTCTGTTTTGTTCATCCTGATCTTCAAGTCACAGCATTCATATGTCTGGCCTTGATCCTAGAGTTCCAGTCCACTAAAGTTACCTGTAGACCTTATTTTTGGTTTTGTTACATTTGTTTCTTGATACCACTATTTCATAATACTTCTGACTCATACTGCCAAAAGATTCTGATGGAGTTGTTCTTATCTGATTGTTTTTACTCATTCAGAACTGCATTAGATCGAAGGTGTTAGTGGGCTTTCGCTAGGATATCTTCAGAAATGGGAGCTGTAAATTGGTCCTCGGTATCTCCCATCAAAGTGGTCAGAGCTGTAGCTTATTTAGCAGGATCTCCCTGAATTTTGTGGCATGTGAAGTGCACATTATCCAAGCACTCAGAGCAAAGGGAAATTTATCTTCTTTTGTATTACTTTGTTCATTTCAACTGGTTTCTTGATGTAATGAAGAAAAGGGGGAGGAAGATTAGACATCTGTCTAGATTGCTATTTCCCTCAGAAGTCTGTGGACAATTTTAAGTTCATATTTAAGATGTAAGAATTAAAATTTAAAAATATATTTGATTGATGTCTATATTTTGGTTTGGTAAGTATCGAACAACAGTCAAATATAATTTTTTTCCTTGCCTTTCTTGGAGTGACAAATAAATTGAAAGATCAGATAGCTTATTGGATTCAAAGTTGAAACATTATTTAATTTTACATTTTCTCTAAACAACAACAGGGAGTTCAAATGAATATATGGCAGTACATAAAACAAAATGAGGAAAATGAATTCAATGCCATTTCTTACCTGGGTTTAAAGGAATAATTTTCAAAATTCTCAAAGTTCTTGCAGTTTGAAGCATTATAATGAAGTTCAGAGGTGAATATCTTGTTATAAGCCTGTGGAATTAAATTAAAGTATTTGGAAGTCATACTGAGTCTATGCTACTTATCTTTGGCTTTTTATACAATTCCCTTGCTCACATTATTCCACTTTTGCAAACAGTTTTATCATTGACTGGAAGACAAAGATTGCTACAATGCAATGTGGCCAGGTAAATATTAACCTACAAACTTAAATTATGAGAGTTTACAAAAGCTTGACACTGTAAATACTCTTAATTTCACACAAAACATTTTATATTATGTTCACAAATATTTTGTTGTCTAATTACTGAAAAGAGAGTTAAAATAAGAAAAATTAATAGCTAGTTTTTTAAGGAATGAGATCCATTTTAAGTATTTAAACTTATGAGGATGATGGTGATGATAGGAGAATGACGATGATGGTGATGATAGTGATGATGGTGATGATAGTGATGATGGTGATGATGATGATGATGGTGATGATGGTAAATGATGATGATGGTAGAAGGTAAACTGTGTATTGGTTACGGGCACAGACTCTAGAGCCCAGTTGCCTAAATCTAGGCTCCACCATTAACTAGCTGTACGACATGGAAAAAATACTTAAATCTTTCTGGCCTCAGTTTCTTCAATTATAAAGTGGAGTTAATAGTACTTCCTGATTCAGAAGGTTTTTGTGGGGATTTAATGAGTTAACATATGTAAAGTGCATAGAAGAGCACCTGGCATATAGTAAGGGCCCTCTAAGCATTAGTGAACAGCAACAGCAAAAGCAGCAGAAATAAATGGTAATAACAGTAAAAGTAGTAATGGTAATAATTACAATGACATGAGGTGTTATTTTAGATTGCCTTCAACATGGAAAACACTATTTATGCTCTTTATAAAGGCTATTTTAAAAAATTGACCAAAACTCTACCAATAGAATATCATTTTAAATTGTTTTTAGCAGGAGTTTGATGCCAGTGATCATTTCCATAGCTATAAAGCAGAATACATTAAATAGAAGTATTGAAAAAATAAAGAGACATGAAATCATTAAAATTGTATGTAACACTCCAGAAAAGTGTGTGGAGGTGGAGTAGGTGATTAAAAGACATTTATTCTGATACCTAGCATATTTACTGGTCTTAAGCAGTGTAGCTACAGAAAACGCAGTCTGGAGATTGAAAATCAAATATGTTAGGATCTTCTCCTAAGTATTCAGGGAATTCTCTGCTTGCTGCTTACTGAAAAAAAATCACGTAAAATGTACAAATTCAGTCTCTAACATTCTTGCTCCAGATAGAAAACAGAAAGTATCCCATTCCTTTCATTTTCATTGTGTCTTCTGAGGACTTGCTCAGAAACAACTACCTGAGAGAGCTCATGATGACTGTGACTTTGAAATACTCTTCACTTGCAGTATATTTGCAGGCAGAAATCTTTGTAGACCCCAGTTATTTTCTATGAAAAACATTTGCTTAGCAAGACATTAAGATGTATAAAATTTAAAGAAATACTCACTCAAACAAAGTTATGCTGAAATCGAGCCAGTTCCATGGATCACCAAGGAAAGAAAAAGATCCCGCCCAGACACCTCTTGCAAAGAGTTTTACAATTATTTCAAATGTGTAAATTCCAAGCAAAGTATTCCTGCAGAAAAATTTTCATGCAAATATTAAAGGTGAGAATATTACATCGTTACCTCTGAAATACTATAACATGTCTATGATAACCATCTAGTATTTGAGACTAAGTCATCAGAAAGGTTAGACCAGGTCTGCTTGGCAGGCTAAAACCAACTAACCACTAATCAATTACAAAACAATCAAAAAGGCAAGTGCTCCTTGAACCTTAGCCCAGGGTTTTAGGTAGGGTCTCTAGGATATGCTATGTCTTACATGGCATTAGCCATGAAATTTGACTATCAAGTTTTTTCAATAAGTCTAAGCTCGGAGGTGATAGATAGTCTTTATGTATTATGTAAGTAAATGATGAAAACACCAAATATCAAATTTGCTGCCTATGGGGATTATACAATAATTAACTTAATAATAATTAAAGGATTGTGCAAGATCTAATTTTATTATACACATATACAAGGATTTTTTTATGGTGAACCAATGTTATAGTTACCTTCCAAAGTCAATTAGTAATAAGAACAGAGTTAAAGCTCAGGAGGTAACTTCAAGAAAGCCTTTTTCCCTAGAAAATTTAATGAACCTTTCCATCATTGTAGTCTAATGCAAGTCAGATTACTCCCATCCCTTAGGAAAGAGCAGAGAAGTAGAACAGAAAGGAAGAGAAAGTAATAGTTTTCTTAATAAATTGAAAGAAATAAGAGATATTTGAGTCAGAAGCAAATCAGGTGTAGGGTTGCAATTGTAAAAAAGACCTGAGGCACTGAAATATTATATTAATCACTAATAAATATTATATAGTATAATGTTAGAAAATATAGTATATAACATAATTTAATGTTATTGAATTAAAATGTTAAATGTTAAAAATAAATTATAATTATATATGATATTATATATAATAAAATTATATAACTTACTCTATTGCTGGTCCCCATTTTGGCAAATCAGTCATGGACATAAATATGCAATCAATCAGGACACTAATTAAAATTAACAGTCGGAACAGGGTAGGTTATGGTCAAGGAATAATAAATAATATTGGAAAAGATACATTTCTATAATCTCTTTACATTTATACACACATAAGATGAAATGTTTTCTTTGTGTGTGTGTGTGTGTGTGTATGTTATGAAAGTTTTATTAGTCATTCACTCTATCACTAATACTCTTTGTAATGCATGATCTTCTGAACTGGAATGATCCTTATTAGGTTTTTTTTTAAACCCCTTAATATTTTGAAAGAAAAAAGAAAAAAAAATTCTTAAATGTTAAAAAAATATTAATCATATTGAACAAAAATGAGGATTAATATTTGTTAACATTTACTACTGTTTTTTGTACTAGAAAATATATTTTATATGAATTTTCAAATGTGGAACACTTAATGAAGTATAATCCAGATGTTAATATGACCTAACATGATATATAAATTCAAAAGAGAAAAATACTGCAGCAATATTTGAATAATAGTATAGTTACATTTGGTGTTAGTAAAGTTTAAAGCATACTCAACAAGCCAATAGAAAAGGATATGGATGCACCAAAACCTTGATAGTTGTTCCTCTAATAGAACTGAAAGGAGACAATGTACACAAGATGGAAGCAGCATTGAATCTGAAGATTGTTCTGTTTTTATTTAATACTATGAAAGTCTATAAGAAAAAAAAGTGAAATTAGAACTCAGAACTATAATCTCAGCAATTATGCAACATGTTAATGATCATTAAAGTTTTGAAATCTGATAGTTATACTTTTCTTCTTTTTTATATTCTTTTACAGACTAAGTCAAATGGAAAAATATATAAATGTTTTTATTAATGCTTAGGCATATCTGCTTATCTAAAATTTTTGTTTTGTTTTGTTTTGTTTTGCTAATGTTATACTCAAGAAAATCATTTGCCACACACATCCCCAGATTTCCCCACAGAACTAATATAATAGGAAGAACACTGTATCCCTGTGGCTCACAAAGATACATTTAAAGTACCAGAGGTGGTTCATCTCAGAATTTAATAAATGTAAAAAAAAGTTATATTTTATTTCAGAACAAAGCAAACGTGGGATTATAGTAGTAAAGAAGATCCAATGCATTGAAATAGTACATTAATCATTAACAATATTCTATAAAATAGGAAAGGGGACAAGATGGTGGAATAGAGACGTTGCTTGTCAGACAGTCCTGGAGGGAAAATAGAAATTCTAACAAAGGAAAGGGGAGAAGAGATGCAGAGTGGGTGTGGATCATAGAGAGAGGCGCCGGAGGCTGTTGAGCATCTCGTGGAGGAAAATTGCGAAGCAGAGAAGGTAGAAAATAAAGGAAAAATGATATCAGCGAGAATCAAACCCAGAGAGGCTCTGAGCCCAGTGAAAGGGTAAGGGGGGGATCCCTCTCACCCTTCCACAAGCATTCAGTGGCCAGCAGACTATCAAGTTTCTTGGAGGCTTTTCCGCCCCCACGAGCCCAGGCATGGTAGCAGAACCAGTATAGTGGGGAGAACTTGTATGATCCCAGGGCTTGGACACTGCATGGGGCTCCCCTCCAGGGAGAGTGTCACAAGAGGCCAGAGAGCCAGCTTTCTCCCATTCAGACTCTTCCTTCCCTGACCCTCACCCACCCAGTGCAACTGGGAAAGAAGTTTGGGCCGAGAATTTGGCAAGCAGCTCACCCCCAACCCCCGCAGCAGGTGTGTGCTACAGGCTGAGTCTTCCACAGAAGGTGGGGCCCATGCCTTCTCTTTTGGGGCTCTGCAGTAGATCTGGGGTGCCCAATTTGGGAACTGCCTGCCTGAAAGCATTCCATGGAGTTTCACACCAGTGGGTCAGACAAGCAGGCCAGACCATCTTCCACCCTGGACTTGAGCGGGTTACTGAGGACCTGGTGGGGAGGTCTTTGAGTTGGACTCAGGTGGTGAGGAAGCCCACGTGGACAGATCTGACAGTGGAATACTGTGGGGTTCTGAGACATGGCAAGCTGGGAGAGTGCCCATCCCCCCCCCCCCACAGGAAATCTGCCTTGTCTGATTAGGGCAGATTCTACAGTGAGGAAGTTCACAGCCCCAGGTGCCATAGCAACCAGGTGTGGTTCACTCAGGTGCTGGGGTGACTGGGAGCAGTGGCTCCTCACCCACCCATTCCAATCAGAAGAACAGTTAGTGCCCAGAATTTGGCTAGCAGCTCTCTCTCTCCAGTGGGCATGTACTCCAAGCTGAGGCATCCACAGAGAATAGGCCTAATGCCTCTTCCTCTGTGGACCAGGGGTGCCTAATTTGGGAGTTCCCTGCCCACTGGTGTTTTGTGGAGATGCACACTAGTGGAGGAGACATGCAGGCTTGGGGGAGATGTGAAAGCTGGATAGTCAGAGTGTGACTCTCAGACAGGCCTGTGTCCACAAGCAGACTTTCTGGCTGGGTGGGACCATGTCAGCCCATCCCTGGCAGCTTTCCCTAGAAGCTGGGAGCAGACTTTTGAACGCTGCTGAAACAGCTACCTTACCAGGTTTTCTTTGAGCCTGAGGATAAGCCCACTCAACCCAGCCCCACCCTGCCTCACTCCCCCACCTTCCTCTATTGAAGCAGAAAATAAGGATACACTTAGAAGTTCCAGGGCCATGCCCACCACCAGGGGATTCCAGTGCTCCTCCTGAGGGTCTAGAGCCAGTCACAAAAGCAACACTGCAGCCTATTCCTTCCAGCAAATGCCACCTACTGACAGGGAAGTCAACTTGCATAGCCTTTTACACTTACTGACTCAATAATATAAGGTGAGATAATTTCTCACCCACAAGCACCACCTACTGTCTCAGTGATTAAACTGTGTGTGCCATAACAATTCACACTGCAAAGAAGACCACAGGGCTGGGGATAGAGAAAGGATTTCAAAGGCCTCCATCCACTCTTATCAAAAAGAGACAGGGAATCTGCCTACACACATAGCTCACCACTGCTACAGCATACCAACAACTAGCAACTGAGATAACCATCACACTAAGGATATCCATAACTAAGGGATCTATCTGGAACCTAGATTGCCATCAAAGCACCCACAAACAAAGCCAAAGGTTCTTACCCAAAATATGCTACAAACCCCCCCATATGAGTGAGTGGGGGGATGAAGCTCAATCTAAAATAAAAGAAAATCCAAAATTAAGCAACAACTGCTCTAGATGAGAAGAAAGCAGTGTAAGAACTCCGTAATTATGAAAACTCAGAACAAAAGGTCTTCCCAAAAAGGGAACAGCAGCCCTCTAGCAATGGATACTAACCAAAATGAAAATACTGAAATGACAGATAAAAAATTCCAAATATGGATTATAAGGAAGTTCAATAAAATCCAAGTAGAAATGGAAAACTACCTCAAAGAAACTAGAAAAACAATTCAGGAAATGAAAAATTCACTACTGAGATTGACATATTAAATAAAAACTGAATAGAACTTCTGAAAATGAAAAATTCATTTAAGGAAGTACAAAACATAGTGGAAAGTTTTAAGAATAGACTAGACCAGATAGAAGAATGAATCTCAGAGCTTGAAGACAACTCTTTTGAATTAGATCAGTCAGTCAAAAATAATGGAGAAATAAGAGGAATGAACAAAGCCTATGAGAAATATGGGATTATGTAAAATGCCCAAATATTAATATAAGAATCATAGGCATCCCAGAGGGTGAAGAAGAAAATGCACAAGGGCTGGAAAACCTACTTGAGAGAATGAATGAGGAAAACTTCCCTGGTCTTCCTAGAGATTTAGACATCCAGGTACAAGAAGCTCAATGAACACCTGGGAGTTTCATCACAAAGAGGCAATCACCAAGACACATAGTCATCAGACTGGCCAAAGCCAACATGAAGGAGGAACTCCTGCAAGTTATAAGGTGAAAATGTCAAGTAACTTACAAAGGAAAACCCATCAGGCTAACTACAGACTTCTCAACTGAGACCTTACAAGCCAGAAGGGATTGGGGTCCCATCTTCAGTCTTCTTAAACAGAACTGCCAGCCTAGAATTTTGTATCCTGCAAAACTAAGTTTCATAAACAAAGGAGAAATAAAGACTTTTCCAGACAAGCAAACACTAAGGGAATTTGTCAAGACCAAACCTGCCCCACAGGAAACATTCAGAACCACACTAAATATGGAGCAGCACAATAGTCACCCTCCAGTGTAAAACCACCCCAAAGCTAAAACTCAGAGCTCAAATAAAGCAATAATACAAGAGGTGAAACAAAGAAATAAGGTACTAACCAACAGGATAAACAAAACAACATCCCACATACATACCACATATCAATTCTATAAATCAATGTAAATGGTTTAAATTCCCCATTCAAGAGACATAGACTTACTGAATGGAAAACAAAACAGTACAAAACAAAACAAAACAAACAAAATGAATCAAGTATCTGCTGTCTCCAAGAAACACATCTAACACACAGGGACTCTTACAGACTCAAGGTGAAGGGATGGAAAAAAATATTCCATGCAAATGGAAACCAATAAAAAGGAGGTATAGCCATTTTCATATCAGATAAATTTGACTTTAAATTAACAATAGTAAAGAAAGACAAAGATGGACATTATACAGTGGTAAAGGGATCAATTCAACAAGAAGACATAATAATCCTAAATATTTATGCACTTAACACAGGAGCACCCAGATTCATAAATGAGACTTTACTAGATCTAAGAAGAGAGATAAACAGCAACACTGAAATTGCTGGGGACTTCAACACCCCACTGATAGAACTGGATAGATCATCTAAGCAGAAATTAAATAAAGAAACACTGGACTTATATGGGACTATAGAACAATTGGGCCTAACAGATATTTAACCCAAGAAATACTGAATATAATTCTACTTATTAGCACATGGAGCATTCTCCAAGATTGATCATATTTTAGTCCACAAAACATGGCTCAACAAATTCAAAAAAATTGAAATCATACCATGTATCTTCTCAGACCACAGTGGAATAAAACTAGAAATCAACTCCACAAGAAACAACCCATTCTACACAAAGTCATGGAAATTAAACAACCTGCTGCTGAATGATTATTGGATCAAAGCTGAAATTAAGATGGAAATTAAAAGATTCCTCAAACTGAATGACAAAGAGATCACAAGCTACCAAAATCTATGGGATAGAGCAAAATCAGTCCTGAGGGGGAAATTCATAGCCTTAAATTCCTACAACAAAAAAACAGAAAGATTACAAATAAACAATGTAATGAGACATCCCAAGGAACTAGCAAAGGAAGAGGAAACCAAGTTCAAAGTTAGCAGAACAAAAGAAATAACCAAGGTCAGAGCAGAACCAAATGAAATCTATAACAAAAGAATTATGCAGAAGATTAATGAAACAAAAAGTTGATACTTTAAAAGATAAAGAAAATTGACAGGCCTCTTGCTAGATTAACCAGGAATAGAAGAGAAAGGACTCAAATAAGCTCAATTAGAAATGAAAAAGGCAATATTACAACTGATACCACAAAAATACAAAATATCCTCTGTGAATACTATGAAAATCTCTATGCACATAAACTCGACAATGTAGCAGATATGTACAGTGTTCTGGAAACACACAACCTGCTAAGACTTAGGAAGAAATAGAACTCCTGAATGGACCAATAATGATCAATGAGATTGAAGCAACAATAAGAAAACAAAACAAAAGCCCCAGCCCAGATGGATTCACAGCTGAATTTTACCAGACCTACAAAGAAGAGTTGATACCTGTTCTGTAGAAATTATTCCATAACATAGAGAAGGAGAGAATCCTCCCCAACACATTCTATGAAGCCAGTATCACCTTGATACCAAAGCCAGGAAAGGACAAAACAAAAAAAGAAAAATACAGACAAATATCCCTTATGAATATAGATACAAAAATCCTCAATAAAATGCTAGCAAACAGAATTCAACCACTTATCAAAACAATAATCCACCATGACCAAGTGCGCTTCATCCCGGGGATGCAAGGATGGTTCAACATATGTAAATCAATAAATGTGATTCACCACACAAACAGAAGCAAAAACAAAGACCATATGATCATCTCAATAGATGTGGAAAAAACATTGGACAAAATTCAACTCCCTTTCATGATAAAAACCCTCAACAAACTAGGCACAGAAAGAATATATCCCCAAATTATAAAAGCCATATATGACAACTCCACAGCCAGCATCATACCAAATGGGATAAAATGGAAAGAATTCCCACTAAGAACTGGAACAAGACAAGGGTGCCCACTGTCACCGCTTCTATTCAACATAGTGCTGGAGGTTCTAGCCAGAGCAATCAGGCAAGAGAAAGAAATAAAGGGTATCCAAATTGGGAAAGAGGGAGTTGAACTGTTGCTTTTTGCAGAGCATGTGATCTTATATCTGGAAAACCCCAAAGATTCCATCAAGAAACTCCTGAAATTGATAAATAAATGCAGCAAAATCTCAGGTTACAAAATCAATCTATACAAATCTTTAGCATTCCTATACACCAAGAACAGTCAAGCTGAGAATCAAATCAAAGACTCAACATCATTCACAATTGCTACAAAGAAAATAAAATACCTAGGCATATACATAACCAAGGAAGTGAAGATCTCCACAAAGAGAACTACAAAACACTGAGGAAAGAAATTGCAGGTGAAACAAACAAGTGGAAAAACATCACGCTCATGGATCAGTAGAATCAACATTGTTAAAATGACCATACTACCCAAAGTGATTTACAGATTCAATGTAATCCCCATCAAAATACCAATGCCATATTTCACAAATCTAGAGAAAAAAATAATTCTGAGCTTCCTGTGGAACCAGAAAAGAGCTGGAATAGCCAAAGCAATCTTAAGCAAATGGAATAAATTGGGAGGCATCACATTACCAGACTGCAAACTATACTACAAACCTATAGGAACGAGATCAACATGGTATTGGCACAAAAATAGAGACATAGAACAATGGAACAGAACAGAAAACACAGATATAAAACCATCCACATACAGCCAACTGGTCTTTGACAAAACAGGCAACAATATATATTGGAGAAAAGAATCCTTATTCAATAAAAGGTGCTGGGAAAATTAGATAGCCACATGCAGAAGAATGAAACAGGATCCATATCTCTCACCACTTACAAAGATTAACTCAAGATGGATAAAGGACTTAAATGTAAGGCATGAAATCATAAGAATTCTAGAAGAAAATGTTGGAAAAACTCTTCCACATATCATCCTAGACAAATAATTTATGAAGAAGACCCCAATGGCAATCACAGCAACAACAAAAATATATAAATGGGACTTGATTAAATTAAAAAGCTTCTGCACAACCAAGGAAATAATTAACAGAGCAAAAGACAATCTACAGATTGGAGAAAATATTTGCAAACTATACATCCAATAAAGAGCTAATAACCAGAATCTGCAGAAAACTCTACCAAATCAGCAAGAAAAAAATCAAACAACCCCATCAAAAAGTGGACAAAAGATGTGAACAGAAGCGTTTCAAGAGAAGACAGACAAATGGCCAATAAACATATGAAAAAATGCTCAATGTCTCTGATCATTATGGAAATGCAAATTAAAACCACAATGAGATATCACCTTACCCCTGTCACAGTGGCCTTTATTAAAAAGTCTAAAAACAATAGACGCTTGGTTTGGTGGATGCAGAGAGAAAGGAAGGCTTCTACATTGTTGGTGGGACTGCAAATTAGTACAACCTCTACGGAAAACAGTATGGAGATTTCTCAAAGAACTAAAAGTCGACCTACCATTTGATCCAGCAATCCCACTACTGGGTACTTACCCAGAGGAAAGGAAGTCATTTTATCAAAAAGACACCTGCATTCAAATGTTTACTGCAGCACAATTCACAATTGCAAAGATGTGGAATCCACCCAAATGCCATCAATTCATGAGTGGATTAACGAAATGTGGTATATGTACACTCAGCCATAAAGAAGGATGACTTAATGCCTTTTGCAACAATTTGGATGGAACTGGAGACCATTACCCTAAGTGAAGTATCTAAAAAATGGAAAAACAAACACCACCTGTACTCACTATTAAATTGGAACTAACCCATGAGCATACACGTGCATAAAGGAAATTAAAAATCAATGGAGATCAACTGGCGGGAGAGGGGAGGATGGAACAGTTGAAAAACCTACCTAACATGTACAATGAACAGTATCTGTGTGACAGACACTCTTAGAGCCATGATTCAATTATTATAATAGCAATCCATGTAACCAAAATTATCTGTAGCCCATAATACTTTGAAATAAAAAAGAAAAATATTCTATAAAATAAAACCCAAGTTGTTTGATCGATAACATAGACATATCTAAACCAGAAATTTATATCATGTAAACCTAACATATCGGAATATTAAAGCATTAAATTCTAACAAAAAAATAATGAAGATCAGAAAAATCCTAAAATTAATTTGAGTCATGTACCTATATATGTACGTGTATGTTTTTGCATGAACATGTATATGAATAAGTGTGTATATTTTTATATTTGTATATGTGTGTATATATATATATTCAGTGAAAGTGTGAATATATAGATATTCACTATATATAACCATTTGGAAAAATTTTTTATTGTGAGGTATGCATAAATATATTATAAATAGTGAATATTTTATAGATTTCAGTATAAAATGGTATATTTGCTATATAATATATAGCATAATGAGATATATTATAGTATACTAAAATTATATATTACATATAATTTATTATATATTACAGTATTATATCCTATATTGTATGATTATACAGAGATGACTATTTACTGATATCCATATTTGTGTATATATATAGAAAAACATATTACTTAATATAAATATATGTTCATCAATATTTTATGAAAACATGTCCTAAATGGAAGCCAAATTGTGATATAATTCTCCTTAACAAAACACTTTTCCAACATACAATCTGTGAATACTTTGGCCTGCATTGTAGTTATTTTCCCCTTTTCTATTTTAAATGCAAAGAGAAAATAAAAATAAAAAAGAGCCAACAAAATCTGATTATTTAAAATGAGCTTTCCTTGCTATTTTCCAGAACAATCTTAAACTTCACACAGAATATAATGTATGTGCAGCCAACCAATTTATGTGTCATTGTGAAGACGTGAGTAATTCCAGGTATAATAATTGCCCAATTTTGAAAGCTGAAATTGTTTTGTGAATTTTATAATGATTTATTTTTATGCCCTCTTTAACAGAATAAACTGAATACAACTTAAAAGTTTAAATATAACGGTGTCATTGATCATAGCACTTTTTATAGTAAGCTATCCTTGCAGTTTTTGCCCAGGTGTTTCACAAAAACTAGACCATGAGTAATTCTGGGCCTTGCTTTATTTTTCAAAATTCTTGGTTTTATCTTCAATAACAAACCCATTTTTGCCTACCATGTCTGTGTACACCACAGGGTACTCAGAACTCTGCTACATTGCAGCTACTCCTAAGGTTACTGTGCCATATCAACTGTTATGATGTAAGCATAGCAAAAACTGAATGCAGAGATAATTGGGATGAGGACTTACACTTTCACTAAAATGTTCTCAAGATTATGCAGGTGTTTTATAGCTAATGTTATATAATGCACATGTCTTCTTTAGTTAATATATACATTTCTACTGTAAAATGTCAATACTCTTCCACCATGAAAAGTATTTCAAAGAGTTGTAGTTAGAACAAAAATCACTTTGTCTTCTGTCCAGAGACTTTGGTTCAATTCCATGTCATGCATTTGATATTATAATATCATTGAATGTTCTACAAGAATATCAAATTACATTCATCCATCATGGGACTAATCCTCACCTCCCAGAAACTTGATCTTCTTTATAGTTATTTCCTTTTGTCAATGGTACCGCCATTCTTCCAAGCTGAAAACCTTGACATTTTTAGTTACTCAAATCCTGCTGTTTCTTCTCAAGTTTGTTCTCTTTCTCCTCTGCTGCTACAATCCAGTCCTCTTGACATCAAGCCTGGATTACTCTCTCTTCTATTTAATCTTTCTGACCCTATCTCTTCTATGCAATAGTTATTCAGAGATCTGCCAGATTAAATTTATTTAAACATTGCATTCATCACCTCAGTCCCTTTGATCACCATATTAAATTCATGTTGACACCTCCATTATCCAGTCTTATATCCCACAACTTGCAACACAGCTAAGTTTCCAGTTATAGCATCACCCTGTTTTTTCCCCATTCCGGAATCAATCTGTCCTCTTTCCTACTCATAGAAAGTCTTCCCTTTGCCTTAGTAAAATTTGAAGTGTTCTTCAAACTATAATTCAAATTCTACTTCCTTAATGACTATTCCAGTTTCATTGGTTCATACAGATCTCTGCCTTTTTAAACATAATTATTCATATTTAGCATTTTGTGCTTGTTCTTTGATTATATATATGTAAGTAGGTGCCTCAAGTCATTCTGGACATAAGATATGAATGTATGCATGCATGAATGAATAAAAATGATAAATAAGATACAGGTTGGATTTACTTTCCTAACTTCTGAGTAAGCTCATCAAGTTGAACATTTTAAATTGTACATATTCTAGACATTTTACAGTTACTTTAAAATTGATAACTGTAAATAGTCAATCATTATGCTCCCTTAAAGCAAGTCATTTACATTAAGGCATATCAGTACCTATATTAAGAAGTACAGTTACCTAAAACAAACTGCTCAACCAGGTAAGATATCAGTTTTGATAAAAATCTCAAATATGTGTGTGCCCAAAATGAAATATCTTATGCAGTTCTGTATAATTTAAAATGAGCTCTTCCCTGTTCTTCATTCTTTTTTATACCTTATCTCAGTTACATTCTTTGCATGTATAGAAATAAAATTAAAATGTAGTCATAATAATATCAATTAATTCTCACATTTTTTTTCTTGTGGTAGTATGGGTCCACATCTTCCAAGGGCTCTGACACCATTCCTCGAGAAAGGTTTCCATAAATAAATGGAAGCTCTTTGCCGACTTCCAAGTCAGTGTTTGCCTTTAAATCTTCTTCTTCATGCTCCTCATCGTGTTTTTTAGCAATACGTTGTTTTATAAGTTCAAAAGACTCTCTAGTGAAGGGGACAAGGCCCTTAAGTTCTGGTGAAGCCAACATTTCCAATTTTGTACCTGTAAGAAATTAATTTTTTTAATTCTATATAAAAGTGGGTCTATTAAGAAAAACCTAAAATTAAAAAGGTTAGGATATGAGAAATAGGGATCAGCAAAATGAATACATGCAGTCATTTAAAGAAAACATTCCTGAGTTTTGTAGAAATCTGAGTTGTTCTGAGTTTTATTGTACATATTAGACTTAATTTGTAATTTCATAAATAACTCCATTGCTTCATTTACTCATCTTTTGAACACTTATTTTTTATTACTGAAATCTGCTTTTTAACTTCCCCACTCTAATAAAAGAGTTCAAAGGTTGCTAGAGATTTTTTTTTTTCTAGGCAAATCCAATTATTTCCCTGTGAACTGTATTTAACAACTGACTATACTTTCTTCCCCTAAACTTAGTCTTCACAGATCTGGGCACCATTCTTCTGTATCTCCTTTCATATCTCTGGTTACCTTCCTTGTCTCATTTTTAATACAGGTCAAACTTTCATCCAAATTTTAACTCTCATATCCCTTAAAGTTCTGCCTTCCTCCTCTGTTATATCCATCATTCTGATGAATGCATGGGTAAACACAGAGTTGTAATTACTGTATTCAAATGACTATTTACCAAGTACATTTTTCAAAACACTTTCTTCTTCCAGCTGCCTAGGTGGTAGTTTCGCCAATGGCAGCAGCTTAACAGGTAAAAATAAAATGCATTGTTTTTGTACATGACTAGAATCACTCTTTAACCTCTGAGCTATTGTAGAAACAAAAACTCAAATTCATTACCTTGAAAATTACTCGTAATGTTTTCCTCTCTGTCATCAACCTCGCTACACAAAATAATTTTCTTTCAACAATTTTCCATTATGAATCTTGAATACTATTAATATCTATTAATGTACCTACTTGAAGGTAGTCATCTTTGTAATTCTATATTTGAGATGCTCTAGTAGTCTTCACATATTTCAATTTTAGTCTTAACCTATTCAAGTCATCCTATAGGCCATTAAAAATAGTGTTCATCAAACATAATTCCTTGAATTCCCATTCATGAACCTTTTCATTTTTCACACATACAAATATGTCCCTTTGCTGATTTGTTCCAGTCTAACTCCTATTAAAATTCACTCTTCAAGTGATCAATGTTGAATGATTGATTTTTCTTTATTTGTTTGCCTAAATGCTCTTTATAATTGTATTATGTAATTAAGGGTAAGAAATTTTGTACTTGATACTGTGGCATTTTGTATCTGCATATTTTCTCTTGCAGTGCTGGCACTTGGTGAATTCTTTCCATAAGATTTTTCTAAGGCAGAAATAACCCATACACATATACACATACATATGTTCTACTCCAGAATTTCCCACTGTTGTGAAAAACTGAGTTGTCTAATACTTTAATAAATTATCTGCCTATTAATTAAAAGTAAGAAAAAGATAAGTTAATTAATATTAATGGAGCACCACTCATCGTGAGAATCATACTTCTACTGCTAGCTTAAGTAAATGGTGAGTGGGAGATATTTTAAATATTATTCAAGGATAGGGCACATAGTATATTTCTGTGTCATAAATGTGCTATGGAAAATAAAAATGAGAAATAAAAATGGAAATAAAATATTGGGATGACTACTTATGCCTTTCATGGGATCACACGTTTTCTGGGCTTTGCTTTTCATGCTGCTGCATTCTACCTGAAGAATTGGCTTCCTTTGCTTACTTCTGAGAATGTGCACAGACCAAAATATTATAACAGCCTTAACTTTATTTGATTTTTCAGTTTAAGTTTCCACTGTATACCTATAATCTATGTCTCAAAAAAAATAGATATATACTCTAGTTGGCCTAGCTTAACCTATAAATTCATTTCCCCTTGGTTTAGTCATTTGTAACCAGAGGGGAGGACATTTTTGCAATAGCAATGCCTGCTTATGCCCAAGTCCTTCAAGAGATGTTTCAGGGATAGGATGCCAGGCAATTTTAAAGAGAGGAATATGGACTAAGAAGACCAGCATATGTTTACTTTGAACTATCTTCCCAGACTAATTGTATAAAAACTCACAATGGTTCACCTTAAAATTTACTTATTTCCAAATATCTTGCTCAGTATCATGCATAAAACTGAGACTTATTAAAAGTTTTCTAAGAATTATTCATATGCACAATATGCACACACATACAAACATCCATATGGTAACACTTTATATATTAAGTTTTATCAAGGGGAGTCAAGATGCTTTGAATAAGTACAATTCATAAGCATAAGCTACAAATATCTAAAGTTTTCTCCTACATAAAAAATCTTTTTTCTTTAAAATATTTAAAGAGCCTTTCAAAATTATATTCCTTACACAGAAATCCTTGAATGTATATGAAGTAGTTTCTTCATAACTCATAGTTATTATTTTAAACACTAATTATTACATTATGATGATATAGTGATGTTCCCAAAGGCAATAACTGAATAATTCTGTTATTCTTTTACAGTCCTTCTGTTTCCTGCCTTAGCAATCAACTGAGACTTGATATTGCATTGCTATTTCTAATCTGCTCCTTCTGTTGTTGAAAGTGAAGAACTAAATTTTCTGGATGAAGAAGCAAAGGTTGTTTGACCTTTTTAAAAAATACATGGGCTTTATGGCAGTTACTGGCTGCTCAGGGAATGTCTCTTTGTACATGAACCTACCCTATTCATGTTTTATTTTCTTACCACAAGTATTGATTATTTCATAAGGAAAATGAAGTAAAAAATATATATTTGGACTTTAATAAGTTAATTTATAAAATGTTTCATAATATGAAAAAATATGTGTTGGATAGTATTATAATTAGACAGATTATAAAGGCTTGGGGTCTTTGTCCAAAGGCTGCTGACCAATGGATATGACACACTCAAGTCCTCTCTATTCTAGATGACTTATTCAACCTGTCAACAGTTTTAGCTGTAGTGGAGAAATAGCCTAGAAGAAACAAGTAAATAAAACCATGAACTTTGAACTTAGATACACCTACATTCAAATCCTAAACTCTGTTACTAATGTTCTAAGTGACTTCAGTCAAATTACTTACTACTTTTGAACTTGTTTTCTCAGTCATAAAATTGGGATTTCTCCTCTGGTTAAATAAGGACAAAATAAAATAATATGAGGGAAATTTCCTAATACAGTGTTTGGCACATATTAATAATATGTGTGAAATAAATATTTTTATTTGTGATATATTTAATCAATAAATAAAATTTGTGAATTTTTAATTGTGATAAAATTTAATATTTTAGAATGGTGTACCAAATTTAATAGAATAATATAATGTAAGACTTTGAAATTTGGACTAAAATAACCCATCTCCACAAGTACAGTAGAGGATAGACAGTTTTTGTAGCAGAAAAAACTGTCAAAGGATTTTACTTACCAATAATTGCTATACAAATCAATACTAATCTGTTTCTGCTAATATAACCTTTTTATATTGAAGGAAGATGGAGGACGCAGTCCTTCTCTACTGTGCTGTAATCTAAGAACACCATACCCAAAAGGCATGTACATAAACTGGAGGGTCTTCAAATGGCACCAGAATGTTGATTAAAGTAAAATGACACCATATACAGACAAATTAAAAGGAAGGAGGGTGTATAGTTGGGGAAGAAAAGACTCTAGTGTAATCTTACTGTTTCCAAGTATCTGAATTATTCTCATGTGGAAGAGAAATTAGACTTCTGTATTATTCAAAAATGATGAACTAAGATCGATGAGCTGAAGCCAAAATAGATTTGTCTCAAGATAATAAAGAGCACTCTTAAAAGCTGTCAAAAATAAAATGGGTTGATTTGGGCATTAGAGCTTCCCCTTGACTAGCAATGTGGAAGCACAGACTTATTGACAGTCGAGTGGGATGATTTAAATAAATCCAGATATTGATTCATAATGTCAATACCTTGTAATTTTGGAACATTCTAATGTCAAGATCCTTTGATTGAATTTGTTGCAGATTATCAGAAGATACAAAAGTTTGGGCTAAAATATTAGCTAAACTAAACTCATACAGTATTGAATTAACAAAAATCAATATGTCTTTCTTGATCACAATGAAAGTAAGTCTTATATCTGATATTTTTAGGGATCCATTCTGATTGCTAACAAACATTATTAAACTTATGTTTGTTATATATATTGTCCTTAAAAGTATACACAAAGGGAGGTTGCAAAGTTTTTGCCAAGGTGTTGTCATTAATGAAAACAGTTTAAGCACCTTTTATGGAACCTCAAGATGCAATTTGTCAGCCTGTCTTCTTATTGCATAGTTCAAGTATAATCTCCCTTTTCCTCTTCTGTTATCACTCCACAGTAAATTAATCTTTTACCCCTGATTTTGCCGCCCACCAGCTATGAAACCTCAGTAACATCCCTTGATTCATACTTTCCTTATGTGTAAAATTTGGAATCCCTCATATATCTCACAAAGCCATAAAGATTAAATCAGACCATACAGAAATCCTGGACTACAGTATTGTTGTACTAATTCTCTCTCCCAACCTAGTCATTTATCCCAGAAGATTCTTTCAGTGATGACTCTGATGCTGAATGAAAATACCCTGGGTTGTTGACTGCATGAATGAATGGATGGTGGGTGCTGTCCTCTATGGTATTGCAAAGAAATGCAAGCACTTATCAAATGGAACTGGCATGCATCTGACTTCTCGATGGTTGAGTGCAGACTATAAATTATTAATCATTAAATCATATTTCAGTAAAATCATTTCTGTAGGGAATTTATATAATAAGATCCAGGCACTAGGCTTTCCAGTGAGCTATCTTAATACAACACTAAAGCCTGAAAAATATAGAAAGATTAATAGTTAATCCATCCATTAGACTGCCTTTCTGAAAAATTGAACAGCTAAAGCAAACTTTTGCCAATAATTGTATCAAAGTCAATTCAGACTTGTACTCTAAAAAATTTTAGTTGTACCAACATTTTATATTGTTGATAGAAGAGGAAGCCATTCTCTTGGGTATCTGTTGAAAGTTGCAGAAGTAGCAAAAGTATGGGGAAATGAGTGAATTCTTATAGAAAAAAATATTCTTCTTAAAAAAAATTTCAAATTTGAGTGTGAGCCAATATTTATCAAAACATTTATGGCAATTATAATTATAGCCATGCTTACTAAGTTACTACCATTTTTGAGGCACCGCACTAGATAATAATTATATTATCTCATTTTATTGCATATCATCCTTGTGATTACCATTTTACAGATGAGGAGACCAAGCTTGATCACTTTCATGACTTCTCCATCATTGTATGTCTAGTTAGATGGTGGAGATAAATGATAATCCAGATGTGTTTAAATCTAAATTTTGGTACCTTTAAACTACACCACAAAAATGCTTAAAAGCTGTAAATTTTTTAGGCAAGTGTAAACAATTGATACTTCTGTATAGCTACGTTAGAAATGTCCATAAACCAGTGGGCCTACTGGGATAACTTAGCCACCAACTTGCTTCACTGAGTAGATTGGTGTCAGTTGGGATTGTCTAGAAATGTTTTTAATGTAAATGTTGGCAAAGTAAAATATTTTCTGTTTCATAAAATTGAAAGTGAGCAAGCATAGTGGACATTTATTTAGAGAAGACAGTACTGCCTAGCATGGTAATCCGCTATCTAGATTTAGGGAATTTGTTATTGTATGAATCGTGATTGGAGACCCACTGCAACAGAAGTGAAAGAAAGGGCCAGATAATACAGATAATAACTTTTCTAGCTTTTCACGGATCTAAGAAGTGACCCCATGACTTCAGGCAAGCCTATCAAGTGCACCAACTCAAGATTTTGAATTTAGAGCTAATGACACAAAGTAAGAGGGGCAGTGGATAATCCATTTTTACAAGAGAGGCAGAAGCTTCAGTAGCAACTTTCAGCAATTTGGGGAGCAGACATAGTGATGAAGCCAGTGGCAGTGTCTAGTGCTGCACTTTTGGTGGTTTGAGGTGGAGGTATTATTAACACCCACTGGACTGGTTTTGCCATTTGATACTGGCTATGGTCTTGGCTGCAACTTAGTGTTCCAGCAGACTTAAGACTATTTTAGGTTCTAATCTATCACATGGTTTCCTTTCCCCCATGCCTATTTTGTTACTGTCATTAAGCATAATTTGAAGCATTAGCATCATATAGGATCTACATAAAAATTGAATATTTTGTTTCAAATCAGAGTGGAAAAAGAGAATATTCAATAAGTGATACAAAGAAGTTTGTGGAAAATGCTTTTCTCCTAGTATTTTCACACTTAGGTTGGCATTCTCTTTCTGTCTGTCACTTTAAATCAGTTTTAGTCCCTGCCAGCCACTTTTCCTCTGCTCCATGCCCCAATTTCCATAAAGGCTTTAGAGTATAAGATATTGCTCAAATGGATTCTGGTTTACTTTTCTTTTGCAGGCATTTTGAAATTTGAGCATTCTCTGCCCTCTAGTTATGCTGAGGGGTGGGAAACCTACAGCCTCAAGGCCACATGTGGCCCTCCAGATCGCCAAGTGTGACCCCTCGACCAAATCAAACTTCACAGAACAAATCCCTTTATTAAAAGGATTTGTTCTGTAAAATTTGGATTCAGTCAAAAGGCCACACTCAAGGATTCAGAAGGCCACATGTGGCCCCAAGGCCGGGGTTTTGTGTAGGTTTACTGTACTTATTTGTGTAGTTTTGGGTATCATTGTGTTGTATTTGTTTGGCTTTTTTGGTACTATATTGTTTACAGAACATCTATGGGAAGATTCAGAATTGGGCAGTTATCATTATTGTTGGCTCCATACTTGTTGCATCCAAATAAATTCTAGGTGGTTCAATTATTTAAATTCAAAATAAAATTAAAATTTTAAATACCCAACAATAAAACTTATAAAAGAAAGAAAAAGTTAATATATTTATAATAATTTAAAATGGAAATCCTAGTTTAATGAAGCAAAGTGTTGGCTGGGATATGAGAAAACACTTTAATAAACCTTTTCTGATAGTGTAAATTGGTATAACTCTTCTAGAACCAAATCTGACACTAACTCTCTAAATGAAAATGTGTACACCTTACCCTAGCAATTTGAGCAATAGGAACTTACCTCTTATGTACACATGTCAAAACGATTTACTAGATTGTTCACAGCAGTATAATTTTTATAGATAAGAAGGGAACCAGTCAACATGTATCTCAAGTACAGCCACTAAAACAATTATAGTGCATCCTTATAAGGGACCACTGTTAATTTTTTATGCTTCTGTTAACTATATCAATGTTTTAAAGTACATGAATGTAGAATCATTTAAAAATAGAAACACCTGTTAACTAGAAAAGGCTGTGCTTCTTAATATCTTTATAATTGTGTTTTTAGTTCAAAATATTACAGGGGTACAAACATTTTGGTTACATAAATTGCTTTTGTACCATTTGAGTCAAAGTTATAAGTGTGCCCATCACCCAGATACTGTGCATTGTAGCCAGTAGGTGTCAATGTACCCATTTGTCCATCCCCTCATCACCCCTCACAGCTGCTTAATTTCTGATGAATATTATTTCCTTATGTGCACATAAGAGTTGATTGATTAGTTCCAATTTAATGGTGAGTACATGTGGTGTTTGTTTTTCCATTCTTGTGATACTTCACTTAAAAGAATCATTCCCAGTTCCATCAGGATAATACAAGAGGTATTAGTTCACCATTTCTTTTATGGTTGAGGGGTACTCCATGGTATGCCTATACAACATTTTATTAATCCACTCATGTATTGATGGGCACTTGGGTTGTTTCCACATCTTTGCAATTGTGAATTGTGCTGCTATAAACACTCGAGTGCAAGTGTCTATTTTATAAAATGTCTTTTTTTTTCCTTTAGGTAAATACCTAGTAGTGGAATAGCTGGATTAAATCGTAGGTCTACTTTTAGTTCTTTGGGGTATCGCCGTATTACTTTCTGTAGAGGTTGTACTAGTTTGCAGTCCCACCAGCAGTGTATGAGTGTTTCTATCTCTCTACATCCATGCCAGCATTTGTTGTTTTGGGACTTTTTGGTAAGAACTATTTTCACTGGAGTTGAGTAATACCTCATTGTGGTTTTGATTTGCATTTCCCTGATGATTAGAGATGTTGAGAAAAATTTTTAAAACACCCTGGTAATTGATTCCTAACTATGTACATAGATCATGGGTTCTGACAGTGAAGTCTATAAGATTTGGTTTGTATGACTATCATACAGAGAATATAGACTATAAGAGAAGTAGTAGTTCAGAGATTAAGAAAAGGTAATGTTTTTCATTTTGGGGGGTTTGAAATACATCTGAAACATCTAAAAGTAAAAATTCAGAGATTAATTGGAAATATGGATCTCGAAATTAGTAAAGATAATTAAAGTGTATGTGTGTGTACATGTTTTATATACACATAGAAGTGTACACATGTGTAAATATGAGTGTGTATATGTGTGTGTGTGTATATATATAGTATATTATTATATAGTTATATGGATATGCAAATAGCCAAAATCAAGAGATAAAAGACAATGTGTATTTGCAAAATGTGTGAAATTCTTTATAGAATAATTTCAAGGACAGTGCATTAAAAAGCACATACTTATTATTTAATATTTGTGATAAAAAAACTAATTTAGGAAGCAAAAATTTTATACATCACCACTAATATATGTTTTAAATCACATGGGTCAAATATTAGTAAGGTATATCATCGTCTAAATCTTGAAAGTAGTAAAAGAAAAATGACACATTATATATTAAGAAATAATAATAAGCATGTTCACTGGCTTCTCATTATAAAAAACAGAAACCAGAAGACAGTATAATAATATCTTTAAGGTGTTGACAGAAAAAAGAAATGTAAACTAGAATTTTACATACAGCAAAAATACTCTTCAAGAATGAAGACAAAATAAAGATATTTTCATACATTTCAGATGGAAATTTAGATCTTTAAGAAGAACTGAAGAGAATGAGAAATTATAAACATACGAGAAAATAAACAAAAGGTATAATTACTGAAAACTGGAAACAGTCCATCAAGAGGAGAATTGGTTTCTAAAAATAAAAACTGTGCTATACTTATACACTAAATACAATTCAGCGATAAAAATGAATGAACTACTAATACACATAACAATGACTGAATCCAAAACATTGTGCTGTGTAAAAGAAGTCTTGCACCAAAGATTAAAAACCACACAATCCAATTTATATAAAGTGCTAGAAGAGACAAAACTAATCTCTGGGAGTAGGTAGGGTAGGAATTAACTGGGATGGTACGATGGACCTTCCTGTGGGGACTGCAATGTTCAACATTCTGTTAGGAATTTGGAGCACACAGGTGTATACATTTGTCAAAACTGGTAGAATGGTACCCTTAAGATGTATGCATTTTACTTTGTTTTACCTGTATAAAAACCATACATGAATATTGAATTCTAGTTAATTATATGAATGATAAAGTGTTTGTGGTGAGATTTACTACTGTTTGTAACTTATTTTGAAAGGCATCAAAAAACAAGAATTGATGCATGATTTCAGGGATGTATACTTGGAGAGATATGTGATAAAGTAAATACAAAATGATAATTGAAGACTCTAGGTGTTGAGTGTAGAGGTGTTCATTGTACAGTTCTGTCAACTTTCCTATGTGTTTGAAATATTTTATCATAAATATTTGAAGAAAAAGTTTAATTCTGGAGCTAGGTTGTCTAGATTCAAATCTGGGCTTTATCGTTTTTTAACTATATCCTTAGGCAAGGCATTTAACCTCTCCATGCCTCAGTATCCTCAACTATAAAATGGGAATAATAAGAGTAACTACCCCATAGGGTAATATGAGTATTGAATGAGTTAAGAAATATAAAGCACTTAGAATAGTGCCTGCCAGGTACTACACACTCAGTAAGTATTAGCTATTACTATTTTTAATCCTTTAAAGCATGGTATTTTTATGTTTAACCATCTTTTTAATTGAAATAATTGCCCTAATTCCTGGAGTTTATAAAGAGAATATCCAGAATATAATTTATCTTTCTACTGATAACTCAAAGTAATAGTAATGAGCAATTAAAATGATCATCTTTAATACTTTGACATTTAAAAATAATTCTTAAAACTCCAAGGGCTCTGTTTTTACATTTTCTTCTGCTTTATATATTTGTATTTTTATCGTGAGACTTTTAGCTTTTATTCTTGCTACTTTCAATTTGCTTGCTCCTATCTGCTTCCTCTTCTAATAATTGTCTCTAACTTGTTATGTGTAAGCACCATAATAATAAACTGTGAATGGCAGCCCAAGATATCCAATGGAAAAAAAATCAACCATCCTGTAAAACTTCTGGCTGCTCAGAAAACTCCTACCTTCTATCTGCCCCCTCACCTGATGTGCCATTATTTTCTTGTCCTGACCTACAGCTTGAAGGGTTGAGACAGATGAATGATGGCTCCTGGAAAAACATGGCATAGCATACTCCCCTCTAGATTCCCAGGCCCCAGTCAGGTTTAGAAGAAGCTAATTATTACTTTTTGTCATAAGTGTAATCCAAAACATGTCATAATTATTACTTAATTAGAATAGTTCCCAAGGGCAGAACTATTTCCATAGGGTAAGACTAAGAGGCAGCCAGCTGAACAGACCTAATACCTGATAGAAAATAGTCATGCACTCCTGTGAGTATACAACCTCTAACCTCCAAAACTGGCTCAGGCTTCACTCCATTTGTTGCATAACTAATTTATATTCTTGGATTCTTCTTGTGTTTGCATCTCTGTACTCTAGTGTGGCTATCACTTTCTTTATTCCATCTCTTTTTCTTGCTCCTGAGATTGTCTCACACTTTCCCAACTTATATGACTTCTGATTTATGATCTTTACTTTAAATTCTCTGCAATTGTATTCTGCCCACAGTTCAGCCAGTTTTGACTAAGGCTTCTCAGTCTATCTTCACGACTTAAGATTGGCCTACTCGGGGTCCCAGTTCTGGGCTTTTTGCTGGCTCCTTATTTCCAGATTATGTAACTCTAACCTTCCTTATTTCCCTGTCCTAAACCTTTTCGGACCCCTTCAAACATATCATTGGAATGTGCTATCTTCCAGAAAGAATTTGTAAACAAGCAAGTCTTTCCATAATATAGTCATATTCACTTATTTTTATAATTATATATTTTAACATATTTATTTCAGATACATTAAAGTGAGCTCTAATTTTTTAAGAGATTGTTTTTGCAGTTTGGTATGTCATAGATGGTAATAAGGCTAACCATGATATTATGATTTTGACATTCACTTACTTAGCAATCATTCGTGGAACATATACTTATTAAGTGCCAACCATGGTACCAGGCAGCAGCACTAGAAATAAAATAGAGACTATATTAATAAAATATAGTCACTAAATTTAAGGACAATGGGATACAGACTTGTAAACAAATAAGAACCAAGTCTTACCTTGTTCATCTCTGAAAATAATTAAAGTTTCAAGAGGAACAGAGACTGAAATTAAAATAATTCCAAACACTGGTGAACCTGGATTCTCTGGATTGTACATAAAATTGTCCAATACTCTGAGAACAATTAATGTCTCTGTTCTTGAGGAAAGGACCAGTCTAGGACATTAAGCTTCAGAATGACAAGGTCAACAGATACAATAGGATTAGGAATCCACGAACTGCCAAATAACCAAACCAAATCCCCCATCTGCATCTGATTGCAAATTTACTAGGAGAACTGAGCATCGGGAGAGCTAGTTGAAACATTAGGAAGTGATGCAAATCAGTGGAGATAATATCCTCTTGAAGGTCTCTTGCCTCACTAGGATACACCAATATGACAGTGATAAGGGCAACAGAAAGGGAGGTTTCCAGGAATACAAAGTAAAGCTGGTTCTACCTTAAACGTTCCTAATTGAATCTTCCAAGACAACAAAAGTCTTTGATTCCCTCCCAGTGACCCTGGGAAAGTGGTCTAACCCAACATTCTAAACCACTCAATGTCCCCAATTTCTCCAGATGTTCTCAAAACTTCCACTGCTTTGTGAAATCAGCCTCTAGAATTTCTGAATTATCCCTTGTTATCCCACAAAAATGGGCAAGTTATAAAAGAGCCAGGATTGTCCTAGAATTCTATTTCTGATAGACCCAGTCTGTCAGATCCTTGATCAAAAATTTCTGGACAGTGGCCACATTAGGGCTCAACAAGTGAAAGAAAATTATCCTCTGCTGCTTCCTGAAGGAATACAAAGGAGACTCTATCATGCTACCAGACTAATTTGCCCTCCATCCTGAGGTCCTTGGTACAACTGGTTCCCCTGAAGAGCAAAACATGATCTCAATTTCCATTTAAAAAATTCCAGAACTGGGACCATCCCTAGAGCTCTTGGGGTCTTCTCTGAACTAGCTGACCTCCCTGAACATCCTTTTAATCTGTGGTTAGACTGTTGGATTTTCTTGAACCTTCATTTTTACCCAGCTTCTCCTCAGCAGTGGGACCAAGCTGATACATCCACAAACCATACCCTAAATCTGTGACCAGACAGAAGAGTTCTGAACCAGTTGTCAAATAAAGCCAATCATAAACCTCTAGCACTTAGTTTGGCTCGCATTAGCTTGAGATGGACACAAAACCTTCAATAATGTACCAGCCCCTGGAAGGCTGACGACATGTGTCAGCACCAGATCTGCAGTTCACGAATCTTGGAGTGTCTAAGAGGACAGGGAGGTGAGAGGATGGTGACCTCTGATCAACACTCTGGTACTGAGAGCTGTAGAGAGAGAAAAATCCTCTCAGTATAGCTGATTTGAATCATACTAGCTCTGGACTACATATGAGAAATCTCCTGGGGCTAATATTAAAATTCTAGGAGCCAGCAGCCCAAGGCAGACAGTCTATTTCAGAACATCTTGTGTTACGGCCCCCTTGAGATAAATCTAATGCAGCCTTCCAGGCAGAAAGATCCCTTTGGCTGATAGCCAAGCCTCACCCAACCACCTTCATAAAGTAAGCAGACACATTATTACATTTTCTTTGATATTACAAATATGAGAGAAGCAGCATATACTGGAGTTGCTGAGGCAAATACCTGTTTAATAACATCCCTTCTCCAGAAGATCCATATTCTTTTCACCTCTTTGGGCACCTGCTTTCCCTCAGCTCTCCAAGGGCCTATTTGGCAATGACCTTACCATGTTGGCATTCAGGCAACAGAAGTCCTGGTGCAAAACAGCTCTGAAGTTCAAAATCAAATCAAACAACTGAGACATTCACCTTATCCTGTGGCTCCCACTTGCTTCCAGGATATCAACTCTAACGTTTTCCTTCTACTCTCTCCTCACCTTTCCAACCCATCCAATCTCATCTTTAAGTAGTGTGATCAGAAGTCCCAGGTTACTAGGGACAGTTTGGGTTTATGCCTGTTGTTGAAGACTAAGTATTAATGGCATCCTCTTTCCTTTTCAGAAACATCCTGAGTTGGACGATGAATTACACAGCTACCCAATCAGTGAGCCAATGCTAGACCTCTGTGCAGCTCAGTTCCCAGAGGGGAGGCTGTGTCAACAGCGTTTTGTATCAGCACCTGCAGCTGCATCTTCTTAGAGACAGATAATGAAGGGCAGGAAAGAAAGGGGATGCCAGAAGTCAATGTTTTTCCTCTGTCCCTCTCCCACTCCCAATTGCTACCCCACCCCTCAGGTTGATTCCCAGAGCAGAGCCTGCCAGGAATGCAGCCAGGCCACGAGACAGGTTCTCCCCCTGCAGGAGATGCCTGATGACTGCCCGGGCAGTTGCAATCTCTTCAACCCTATTCCAGTCTCAGGGAATTAAAACTACAGCCTCTAAATAATCCATCGTTATGCTTTTTGGGAAACTGAAGTTGTTCCTAGGGAAGAGAAAACAAATTAACAAAAATTTGACAAGATTAAGCTTTGTCAAAGAGAATTGTGAAATGTTCCACTCTTTACCAGATATATGTGTGTGTGTGATGCATTTCTGAAAAGATTTTGGTTTGCATACAAGAACGTAGACCATAGAGCAATATAATATAAATTAGGAAAAATGAAACAAAAAAATTTAGGACTGT
This sequence comes from Daubentonia madagascariensis, assembly GCA_023783475.1. Taxonomy (NCBI): domain Eukaryota; kingdom Metazoa; phylum Chordata; class Mammalia; order Primates; family Daubentoniidae; genus Daubentonia; species Daubentonia madagascariensis. The sequence goes on along the minus strand of JAKFHU010002088.1, from coordinate 40,464,734 downwards.
GGATCAATAGAGTAAGGATATCTCAAGTGCCAATTTCACTCTGACATGGAATAGGAAATTAGGCTAAAATGACTTCTCAGTAGTTTTCAAAGTATTTTGAAACAATTATGCTCTATAACAGACATGGACAATGCATCATGTGTACTGCACCAACGACATTCAGATAATTGTAAAACAATAATGATAATAATAAGGCTGATAAGTTAACTTGGGACTAGAGTTGATGAGACCATTATATAGACTTTATATGGTTGAGAGTGTAGGAATCATAGCTGCTGATCAATTTAACAATTTAGTGACCAATTTAGATTGATGTTTTTGTGGGTTTGGACTGCTTGACTGCACTTAATAGACATATGGCTTATATTTCATCTTTTCCACATTCCACAATGACTCACAGTTAAATTCTCTGATGCAGAGCCATTTCCCTTGGAGCTCTCTGATTAGAATCTTTCTCCCCCAGGGTTTAGAACTCAAATGATATTAGATACATTGCTTTTTAAAATTTTTTATGGGAAGCTATGAAAATTTTGTCATTGACTTTTAGGAAGCAAGAGCCTATGAGGAAAGATGATTGAAGCTAATGAAATTCTGAAGAGTATGCATAAAATTAACACAATCAATAATTTTAATAGAAAAGCTGTATAGAGACATAATCACAACTTATTTCAATGAATGTGATCTTTTATAGGCTGTGATACAGAGCCAATGGACACCCCCACACAGTTCAGGTGAGAATATAAATTGGTGCAGTTTTTTTTAAGGGCAAGTACGCTGCCTTATGAAAATTCTTGCTGAAGTTTGAGAAGTCATATTTAAAAAGATGTTTATCACAACATACTTTTAATTTTAAAGACCAGAAACAAGGAGTCTACCTTAAGGGCTAGTACCATAAATTCTACTATGTTGCTATCATGGAATACCAGTCAGTAATAAAGAGGAAAGAGCTGGTTATGTCTGTGCTCATATGGCAAGTTTCACCCAATCAGTTGCTGAGTGAAAAATATAAAGATGAAAACAACTTGCATTGTTCACCTTCAAATAAAACGTTTTACAATGATTATATACACAGAGTTATACATGCTAGTGTGTGCACAATGTTTCCACCTCTGGAAGTAAGTAAACTATTTTATCTATAGAAAGGGACTAAAAAGGTGCCAGAGGATTCTGCTGCTTTCCAGTTAATATTTCTATATTACTTGCATGTAACTCACCATGTATATGTATTACTAAAGCCCAGAATTGAAAGTTTGCACACTGAAGTTTGAGGAATAAAGGACAGCTTGACTGAAATGGCACCAATCCACCTGGAATTTTGCAGCCATATGTGTAAATAGATGTTGTTTATATTCCCCTTGACTTCAACCCACTTGATTTTCTGCTTTTGGACTATTTTCCACTTGGGTTGGTTACTTTCAGTTTGGTTTTGATCATCTGACACCTACTGTTTTACTTGTCTCTGGCATACAGTTTATCTAGCCTGGCTTGATTTACTTTTGCCATTTTGCCCCTGGACCTAGATTCTGCCTGCAACTGTGTTCTGCTCTCAAGTCAACCCATATTGGCTTCAGGTTCTATTCTTCAATATATCTACTTAATTCTGGACTCAACTCCCTCACTCTGACAATTTCAGCCAATACATTCCTAGAATATGTTATCTTGAGGAAGAAAATTATAAATAAGCAACTTTCTCAAAAGCGTAAGTGTGGATTGCTATTTTTAAAAGTTTTATTTTATCTTTAATTGATAATAATTGTATGTATTTATGGGATAAATGTGATGTTATGATAGATGTATATATTATGGAATGATTAAATCAAGCTAATTAACATATTCCTTAACTCACATACTTATTTCTTTGTGGTAAGAACATTTAAAACCCACTGTCTTAGCATTGTGAAACATACAACACATTATTAAGCTATAATCACCATGCTGTGCAACAGATCACTAATACTTATTTTTCCTGTCTAACTGAAACTTTGTACACTTTCACCAACATCTCTCCTTTGCCCATCCAGTCCCTCACTCTAGTAACACACAGCCTCTAGTAACCACCCTTCTACTCTCTACCTCTTTAGTTCAATTTTTTAGATTCTACATATATTCAAAATCATGCAGTATGCCTGGCATATTTCACTTAGTATAATGTCCTCCAGATTTATCCATGTTGTCGCAAATGATATATAGCCAAAGGAATTGAAATCAGTATGTCAAAGAAATATCTGCACTTCCATGTTCATGGCAGCATTATTTACAATGGCCAAGATATGGAAACAACCTAAATGTCCATCAACAGATGAATGCACAAAGAAAATGCAGTATATATACACAATAGAATACTATTCAGACCTAAAAGAAGGAAATTCTGTCATTTGCACTGCCATTTTGTTTTAATTATAATTCTTAAAAATTTTAATCCAAGCATTCCTCAGAATTAAAAAGTAGAAAAACAGCCTAGTAAACAAATAAGCACCAGCAAAAACCCAAAAGCACATGTCCTTTTGTTCATGTGAAACTGAACTCCCCTTGAAGTCTGGTGAGCTTAGAATCTAGTGGTGGTTCATTAAAATAATCAGGAGCTGAGGTGTTTGCAGGTGTCTCCTCTCCAGGAAGGAGGAATACAGGTCACATACATTCAGAGTGGCATAATCAACTTATACTAGAAGAGTAGACATATGACAAAGTCTTAAGATTAGCACCTAATCTCAAATTCACTTACAAGAATGAATCCACGAAAGCTCAGTTTAAAGTTAGAATGCTCGAAGTATCAAAGCATTCAAGTCTCTGTGAAATGGAGACTCACGAGGAGCGCTATGACTGCCAGGCAATGGAGGCAGGGAAGGGTTGCAGGAACATGAAGGAAAACTGCCTCTGTTTTAAGTACGCCTGCTTGAGCTTCTCTATGACAACCTTATGGTTCACTAGCAGGTCCCTCTTTGCTATTATATGAAAACTATGTTCTGCGGTCCTTCAGCAGATAAAATGTTGGGAAAGTCGGTCCTCCCAGAACTAACTGTCCTTATGACCCTAGTCAGTCAGACCCTTGATCAGAAGAATCCGGCCATTTGAGAGCTCAAAAGGGAAGAATGCATTCTGCCACTTAGTAAAGGAGAATACAAGCAGGTCTTTAGAATGTCTTTATATACTCACCAGCAACCCTGAAACCTTTTGGTCTATTGTTTTAGATGCCACTGGAGCTACAAAATACTTTTTGTTGTTGTTGTTGTTTTTTCAAATTCCAGAACTGGCACATTCACTGGAATTCTGGAGGCTTCTTATAACTGGCTATTTACCTCCACTTCTGATAACCTGAAAAAGTCTGTCTGGTTTTCCAGGATTCAGTCCCCTCTACCCGCAAAAGCTACCTTAACTTCTCAAATGTGAAACCAAATATATAGATGCCCATTCCCTTCTCAAACTGGACAGCAACTAGAGAGGAGCCTGGAGACACAGCAGGGTGAGCATGGTTTCTGCCTCACTCTGAGTTGTCTCACTCTGAGTTGGGCAAAGAATGTCCAACACAGTGCCCCAGGGCCAGGTGAAGAGAGTAGATATGGACGACAGCCAAAGTTATAGCCTATATTCAAGTGCTTAGTTAGACCAGGCAGCATCTGGAAGAACTCAGAGATTAAGAGACTGGTGGACTGGGAGACTCACCCTAGCATTTAAAGCAGAAGGGACGGAATATTCCACTCAACACAGTATCTTCAACCAGGGTCTATGGCCGCCATATCAGCATCATCTGCTTTTCTAGTTTAAAACCGAGTGCCCTATTCTAATCCCAGACCTTTCAAATCAGAATTTCCGTGAGTGGGCCCCCAGCTTCAGCATTTCCATCAAGCTTTTTGAATGCAGACACAGTCTGTCACCCAACTCTCCCCACTGTCAGAGCTGTCCACAGACCTGGTTATCCTCAGCCAGCACCAGACCAACTCTGAATCCAGTTAGAAATACTGCAGTTAGAAATATTGCAGTTAGACATATTAGAAATATTGCAGTTAGAAATCCAGTTAGAATCCAGTTAGAAATATTGCATAGACAACTGGGATATCTGTTTCCTAGGGATACCAAGATGGAATATAACAAGATGAAGCCAAGTTTATAAAAAGCAATGATTGAATGAATGTATGGAAATCATGACCTTAGCTGGGTCATGAGATATGCACCACTGAAAAATATCTCTAGGAGCCCTTGGAGGAAATCATTCCCTTTAACTTTGAAGGTTCCCTCTTCCAATATTGCAGAGATGAGACCTCACTTACCTGGCATTGGTTAGCCCACACTAATAGAAGAGAAGGGGACCAATGCAGGCAAAAAATAAGATTGGTTTGTACAAGTTATGTGATGATAGGTGACTGTGCATTGCTGGTAGCTTGTGGGGGTGGGCAGAAGTTACAGATTTCCTTCTCACCACGGACCAATACTGATATTGGCTAGTGGAAATAATGGGCTCAGACTCCCAGAAATCAAGAATGTTCCTTTTACACTCATGTTTCCACCATAAGCTTTCAAGAGAGAGTCTAAGGTGGTGTGTAGAGGATTGTTGATCAGTCTCCAGTTGTGATGCAGAACTCAAGCCACTGAGATCTAGGGCTGGGGTGTATTAGGATTTTTCTTTCCTAAGTAAGGGACTGGGCAAAATGCTGTTGTTTTCATTTCTGGTATGCTTTGGACATGTATTCATCCTACTTGGGCAAAATCAGTGAGCATGTATATCAACTACCAAACCCTCTACTACATGAGGCTACGGAGACAGAATGCCCAGTTCCTAAGTGCTTGGCTGTACCTCCAGTTCTCCAATTGAGACTGATATGCAGCAGCAAGTCAAGTCCAGGGGCCTGGCTGCGTTATCTGGGATCCATTGGCCCTCTTTCCTGAGCTTATGTCCAAGTTAGGTCTTTCTCCTATCACTTTAATCATATCCACCGGAAAGAAGGGGCTTACAGTACCTCTTGCTAAGTACAAGATTTTAACAAATATCTACAGTCAAGAGTAAAGTATTTATGCCCCAAATTTGATTTCTTCTATATTAACTAATGGACAAAATAAATTCATCAATATCCAATATACTGATTTTTTGTCCCCAGGGAGGAGGACTACACACCTAAAACAAAATTTAAAACTCAAAAGAGAAGGAGGGTAAAGCATATTTGGAGAATATTAGAAGGTGTTTAAATATGAGTAGCTAGCCAAGGCATACACTTTTGTGATGATAGAGGCTTACAGATTAGAATATACTTTCAGCTGTATAGGTGGCAAGTGATGGATTTGAATTCTACTTCCTCTAGCGCATTCTAGAGAGGCCTGTCAAAACCCCCTTTATTCTTACATTGAACTAGACTTAGAATGACAGCTAGAATAGTGAAGTAGATAAAAATAGAATAATTCCTTGTATAAGCAACTGTAACACATATTACTTTCATAAAACCCTTAGTGTAATCTCTGTCAATTAGTCCTTAGCAGGAGTTTTTGATGTATCACTTATAAATAAGAAAAATAAAGCTTAATCAAGTTAAACAATTGGCTTCATTTGCACAAAAATGGAAATCAAGTTTTATAATTCTAAATCCCAAAGACTTCTTCCTTGGACCTCCAGCTCAATCACTGATTAGCCAGGTAGCTCCAGCACATTACTCCTATGGGCCTTATCTTCCTTACCTGCAAAAATAGGAGCTGGATTATAAAATCTTCAATTAAGGTTTACCCATAGCAGGTATGGTGCTCAGGATTCTGTTTACTACAGGACCCAATTTCCTTCTACTTTGCCATAAACTGTGCACCTGAATAATAATAACAGGGGAAAAATACCACAAAAAGCACCACCCAAACTCCTTCCCCTTTCAAGACATTTTTCTGGCCCGTATCCAAACTTGACAATATCATTCCCATTAATGAAGGGGGCCCATCAGCATGTCATTCCACCTGGATTCATCATTTGTCTTGCTTTGACCAACGTGCTAAGTTTTGAAGGTATCCTAACCAGAGTCACGACATCACTTCTGAAAGAAAATATCCAGAAGACATGCATGTTACAGAACTAACCAATGCAAAAACAACAAAAACAAAAACCCTGTTGATCCAAACAATACCAAAACGCCCAGCTGTTTAAACTGAACACACCATTTCCAATGACATCAAATCGAGGACTCTACTTTTATCCTGACAAATCGTATGTGAAAAGCACCAATCTTGAAATCATGAAGTTGCTTAGAATAAGAAACAGGATTCCTAGAAGTGTACATCAATGTGCATAACCTTTCATTCCTTTTATCCTGTCAGTGTGTCAAGTAATAGAAATCATTGCCACATAGGGCTTCTAGAAATTTTATGCTAACAGAGCATCTTGGTTTCAGAAGCTTACCTGGTGGGATGAGATAACAGATGACACAGACCGTGCAAATATCCACAGATCACTGCTGCTCTTGAAGTAGCTCTCTTAGTTCACGCCCAGAATCTTAATCTCCATCCTCCTGCTGGGGACCCTAAGGGTTTGTATGTGATGGGGCAGGTAGGAGTGGGTGGGAGAGGCTGGCAGCAAATGACAGCTATCACCGTTCTGGGATTGGACACGACAGCAAGAAAAAAAGGCACTTACTTGCTACCGAGTGACAGGTCTCTACCAGCACCTGAGGGAACCCTCAGGAGCAGGGCTCCCTGGAGCCCTTTCCTCCTCCTGGACTTCTCTTTCTTCCCTGATCTCTTGCTCTGGTTGCACAGGAGGTGTCGTTAGGCTGGCGTCTTCCCTCACCAGCTGTGGCTCGGCAGTAAAGGGGCCCCCGCTGAATTGCCAACTGGAAACCGAGTCACTGGGGCGGCTCCCCAGCCACTGACCCAGAGCCCCCTCCTACCCAGATGGCCAGTGGAGCGGCGCCCGCTGTTTGGAAGCTGTTTTTGTCTCCTTCCCGCTCCTCCCTCCCCTCGCTCAGCCACACCACGCTCTCCCCCGCCCTCATCTCCAGGCCAGTGCGACTTCAGCATCCAGATCGGGGCGTGGGCGGCTGATATTGGCAGAGACCCGCTGCAGAGGCAGTAACAGCGACAGCTGTGGCTGCTACTCCACCAGCTGCCAGGGAAGGGAGGGAGCAAGAGGACAGGGTACCGGTGAGGACGGGAAGTGGGGAGAGGTCCTGGAGGCTGAAGGAATGGAGGACTAGAGAACAGCCAGGCAGGAGAGGAGGGGCAAGGTGTAGCTTAGCTGGGGGGAGGGAGGCGCGAACAGGAGGGCGAGGAGGAGACAGGTAGAGAGGAGGACCGCAAACTCAGTTTCTTTACCTCCAGTTGTTTTCTCTCTCCCCTCGCCTAGCTGCCCTGGTAAAGCTTGCAGGGGCAGCTGTAGGCCTCCAGCATCCAAATCTGGACATTGCTGTAGGTAAGAGTTTGTGATGTTGTTGTTGTTGTTGTTGAGTGTAGGTGTGAGGCTGTTCAGCAGAGAATCTGCTGGAGCTACTACAGCCTTCTTGCTGTAGATCTCTTTCCCACCCTGGTGATTTGAAACATGGGGGATAGAGGAAAAATTATGTGTATTTTAGAAAACTGGGGCATTACAGTGTAGCTTGGGGGTGAAGGAAAGGGGTGTTGGGCCTTCTTTCCCAAAGGGAGTTTGGAAAATTTTGCCACTCCTTAGAACACTCATTTTGTAACCCTATCTTGTGTAGACATCACATCATTTTATCCAAAAATACATCAGCATATGCCTCTGAATAAAAACTTCTAAAGAATTTAACCTAATACAATCATCACACCTAAAAATTAATAATTATTTTGTAGGGTCAAACATGATTTCTTTTTATAGACAATTTCTGGAACACAAGTTTCTCTTCCCCACACTGTGTGGTGACAATGCAAGTAAAATTTCTAGTGCATAGAACTTTCCTTGGCACAATCTGACTCATGCATCCTTTTTCACCAGTAGAATTCTGAATACCTTTCAGTACATTCAAACATAATATCAACTTAACAAAGTTAATAATACCAAATATTTTAAAGCTTAAATATTTGAAATGAGTAAAAAGAAGTACTGCTTTGCATAATGTGTTATGAGCAGGTGACAGATCCCAAGACATTGAGCAAACCTACAATATAAAAAGAGGCCAATAGAAGGAAACTAATGGGGTTGGATTTATATTCTGAGTTGGACAATCACTTTTTTGTTGTTTTGGAACAAATATTTTGCCACCACTGTTAGATAACATTACTCAGTTGGATCTGAAAAAAAAATTTGCAATTATTATGCTCCTAATGGGCTGAGGAATCTCCCACCCCCATTGAGCTTCTCAGCAGGGGGAAGCGTGCAATGGGAGAGCCTGTTTTCCACACTTCTGTTAAGAACCTTATGATCTTATGTTCTAAGCTGTGTTTCCTAAGTGTGTTTTAAGAAGGTGGAATCTCTAGACCCACATGCTCTGACTAGTCAAGAGAAAAACCTGCTCTATCACACTACACTTGAACCAGAACCAGATAAGCCCCTGGGGGCATCATTTTCCTTTCAGCTTGTTTAAATGGGAGCTGTTTATTCTAACCTCAAAGATATCAGTGTCAGGATCCCAGATGGGCCTGGTGTTTTTATTCATGTTCCATATTGTCACATGGGGTTGACAAAACCTTGTGTTAAAAAGACAAGCAAACAATTCTCCCAAAACATAAACAAATCAAAACTCTTTCTTTGGAGATATGTCCTCCACTTATATTCTCCTTTTCTTCTTCTGGTAGCAACCATTCTCTGACCTTAGGGACACTCTTACTTATTAAGAATTTATTTTGTGGTTGACAGTTTTTCCTTCCATCTGAACTCTTGCTTGTTTTCATTCCTATCAACTTTCTCATCCATTTGGATGCCAACAGGCATTTGAGTGAAACATCCAACAGCGTAACTGCTGATTTCCTCCCTTGTAGATGATCTTTTTCTCTGCACCACCTCAGCTATTAATTCCCACACTCTTCATTTGGAATCTTGTCATAGTTAGCAACTGCGTTGTTACTCTCCACAGCACTTATTTGTCATGTTAAATATCTATTGCTTATTTGTTTATTTTCTGTCTTGTTCCACTAGAATGCATGCTGCATGACAGCTGGGACTTGTTGATTCCCTATTATACAATAGTGCTTAGAATAGTAGGTACCCTGTAAATTTGCTAAAGGAATGAGCACCAAGCATGACCTAATTTACTATGTGCTTCTTGGAAAAATGTGGTGATTCACCAAAGGAATAGACCATAGAGCACATGCAATATAAAGAACACGAGAATTTTTTTGATCTGTTTTCATTCTTCCTATTCTCTGGCATTTACATACTTTAATGCTTCTGTAATATATAGATGTGATAATTTCCCCTGACTACAAAATCTTGATACAAAAAAGCATAGGCCTTCCTGAAAAGAAATGGTAAAAATAAGAAATTCCAATTTGGTCTATGGGGAATGCCCAGGGACTTAGAGAAATAAAGCAGTCAGCATCAAAAAGAAGCTATATTTTTGATAGTAGACATTCTAACAGGTTCACATTTTTGTATTATTAAAAAGAATGATAACAAGTGTTGGTGAGGAGGATGTGGAGAAAAGAAAACTCTTGTAAACTAATCATGGGGATGTATATTAGTACAGCCATTTTGGAAAACAGTATGGTTCTCAAAGAACTAAATATAGGATTATCATATGATCTAACAATCTCACTTCTAGATATATATCCAAAGGAATTGAAATTAGTATGTCGAAGGGATATCTGCACTCCCGTGTCCATTTCAGCATTATTCACAATAGCCAAGACATAAAAGCAACCTAAGTGTTCTTTAACAATTGAATGGATAGGGAAAATGTGGTATTCATACACAGTGGTATTTATATACTCTACATCCTTTAAAAAAAAAGGAAATTCTGTCATTTGTGACAAAATGGATGGAACTGGAAGACATTACGCTAAATGAAACAAGTCAGCCACAGGGAGATAAATACCATATGATCTCACTTATGGGGAGAACCTAAAAATATCAATCTCATTGAAACAGAGAATAGAAAGGTGGTTACCAGAGGCTTAAGGGTAGGACCGGGGGAAAGGGAAGATGTTGATCAAAGGGTACAAAGTCTCAGACTGTATTAAATGCTTGAGGTGATGGATGCCCCAATTACCCTGATTTGATTAATTCACCTTGTATGCCTATATCAAAACATCACATGTACCCGATAAAGATACACGACTATTATGTAGCCATAATAACTTTTAAAAGTCTCATAAGTTAGCATTGCATGGTGATCATAGTTAGTAATAACATAGTACATTTAAAAATTGCTAAAAGAATAGATTTTTAATATTCTCACCACAAAAAATGATAAGTTGGTGAGGTGATAGATATGTTAATTAGCTTAATTAAATCTTTCTACAATATATATAAATCAAAGCATCACATTGTACCCCGTAAATATACACAATTATTATTTGTCAATTAAAAATAATTATACTCACCATCAAATTGGTACTAATTGATCAACACTTATGTGCACATATGAAAGTAACATTCATCAGGTGTAAGGCAGGTGGGAGGGGTAAGGAGGGAATGGGTATATTCACACCCAATGAGTGTGGTGCATGCTGTCTGGGGAGGGCATGCTTGTAGCTCTGATTCAGGTGGTGCAAAGTCAATACATGTTACCTAAACATTTGTACCCCTGTAATATTTTGAAATAAAATAAATAAATAAATAAATAAATAAATAAATAAATAAATAAATAAAACTGCAAAAAGAAATAAATGAAATAAAATGCAAAAAAAGGAGTTGGGTTTCCTAAGTATATATTCAAAAAGTGGGAGTTCTAGAGTCACATTCTCTGCTTTGTCAAGAGGGAAACCTGCTCTATCACACTGCGTTTGAACCAGATAGGCCCCTGGGGGGCATTATTTTCCTTTCGGCCTGTTCCTTCCAGCCTGTTTAAATGGGGGCTGTTTATTCTAACCTCAAAGATGTCTGTGTCAGGAATGTGGATGGAAACTTCCCTTACCCTTATTATAGAATAATAAGAAATAGATACTAGTTATGGATTGCTGTCAAAATCCAAGTCTAGATTTTTAAAAGATGAATGTAATATAAATCATATCATAGAATCATGTCTGTCTGTATCATTTGAATTTTATGATTCTTCAGAGTTCATATTTCCTTTTGCAAATGCCAATTAACTTTCCAAGTGTCATGTGCAGTATCTCTGGCAAATACCTGTTATTTAATTATACAAACATGGTGTTGCAACACTAGAATCAGTTTCTTATCATGATTTTTATGGGTACAGCATTCTATTTATGATTCTGAATATCTATCTGTTTGAGTACCTTGGAATTGCTCCAAGAAATCCTTGCCACAGTCTTCAACCCTGTCCTAAGTTTCAGAACTATGACAATTTGGACCTGATCAGTGAATAAAACTGTAAAGAGCTATTTGACAATTGTGGAGAACAAAATAAACTGTTTCTTAGGGATTCTCAGAAGTGAAAGAACAGACTATGGATGGTAAAAGCCAGCTTGGGCTCCTTTACAAAAAAGTAGGTAAAACCCTTTTATAGCATTAATTATTAGCTGATAAATTTCTAAACTGGTTCCAATATCTCAGATCCCCTGGGATATATACCTAAACACATTTGCCCAGTTTGACTTTTCGAACTATGCTTATTTTCCAAAGATAGGTATAGTCAGTAAAGAATATCAGAAAAAAAGGTGAAATTTAATATTGGAAATCAGCAGAGGAAATATGTCAAACATTTCACCGGGAAAACTCACATTCATATAGTATACATGAGACTATTTTATGCCTATATTTATTTAATAATATTTCCCTGGTCCCAAGAATCAGATGACAAAAATCACAGGCATATTTGGAATTTGTGTTCAAAATATTTCTGATCATAATAAGTTGAAATACATTTGCAATTTCATGTCTAACAATCCTCTATCAAGTAATTCCTAGCCTGTCTTGGAAAAAGCCCAGGATACTGTATTTTCAAGTGAAAAAAAATAGAAAACACAGATAATTACATATAATTACATATGTTGTCATATATATGGAAGTCCTACTGTCATTTGTGTGCATATATGTGAAATAGTTGAAAATGTGCATGCCATGTGCAAAAGTCAGATTTGACTGATGTAATAAAAAGCTAAAATAACAGTGGCTTAAACACAACAGAAGTTTATTTCTCTCAAACCTAGTATTCCAGGTATAAACAGTTTAGGCTTCAAACTACCAAGGAATCAGCCTCTTTCAACCTTATAGATTTGCCATCTCTAGTGTACTACCCTCATTTACCCGCATGATTCAGGATTATTTACCAACACATTTCTATTTCAGGCAATGGAAAAATGAAATAGAGGAAACCAGAAGTTTTAATTTACACATTCTTGAGTTCATATAATGTTGGCTAGAATTTAACCCCATAAACACAACTGGTTACAGGGAAAGCTGGTGAATGTCATATTCATTTTAGTGCCTATTCAGTGAGCTAAGAATTGAGGTTTCTACTAATATAGATAAAGGTAAACAGTAAATATTTAGGGATGACCAGCAACTTCTGCCATACCATGTCTTTGTCTGCAGTTGGCATTTTATTTAGACTGGATATTCCTGCCAAATTAGGAAAAATGTTGTGACTTTCAAAGATTTAAGAACTTACAAAAGCATAATCAAATTTAATAATAAGCATTTCTCCCCACCTAAATTAGAATTATCAGGCAAGGAATTCAGATTGAGGAACAACCAGTTGGACAATACAGTAATAGATTATAGTTTGTTTCCTCAAATTCATTAGGTTTCACAGTTATATTATTGTATTCATTTCCATCATTTTGGTTTTGGTTTGATGACAAGATGCTAGCTCAAAAAGTTTTCTCACACATTGTCCTCTCCCACATTTTTCACAACAAGGAGTATAAAACCCAGAAATTGTTAACTACATCTTCAGTGAAACTATGAAACATCTGTGGCATCAAAACATACTATATGAAGTAGAACGTAGATGGAAAAATGATAAATTATTTAGTAAAGTGAAGCAAAGAAAGTCTAATTTAATTGTCTATAGAAAGTGATATTGGTGAGAATCAAGCTAATTCTCTCTTCGGACAGCTAGAACATCTCAATTGTTAAAGATACCTGGTTATCTTGCAACTGGACAAGGTTGGATGCTGAAAACAGAATGTTGTTTGAAAATCTTTAGGTCACCAAAAGTCCAACTCCAGCCCACACTGCCAACTGCTCTCTTTCTCAACTTAAGGTTAGAAGTATGAATCATAGAGTCATTTGCATCATAGAATTTTGAAATCTGAAATATTAAACACAGAGGAGGATGAAAAGAAGTGCTGTATGGAAAACAGGAACATTTTTAAAAGTTTGTATTCTACATGATGAGACTCTTTCCCTCACGTGATTCTTTCCCCTACTTAACACCCAGAAATCTGGTCATCACATTTTTATATTTCAGAAGAGAGATTCTAAACTCTTCCTCTGAAAAACTTGACCAGCCCTATAGGGTTGACCTATTGATATTGGCATTTTGGTTTCCTCAACAAAAAAGTTAACTGAATACTGGATCATCCTAGAATAAAGCCTTCCAGCCCACAAGGTTTACTTCCCCAACTCCCAAACCCATGCACAAATGTAAAGAATATCCAATTGGTTTCTTAGTTATTACTAAATAAAAATCACTGGATATTTGAAGAATATCTTCAGCATGACTGAGAGGAACTGAAATCAAACAATTGAAAGAAGTAATTCAGTGGAGGTAGAGAAGGTAGGGCACATAAGAAAATTTAAAGATAATATAATTAATGTGAGAAATAAGAGTGATATATCCATGGAAAAAGAAAAAGAAGCTCATTTTAAAGGAGCAGAATAGACAGATATTATATGATCTCACATGTGGAATCTAAAAAGGTTTACCTCATAGAAGCAGAGAGTAAAACCATGGTTGCCAAGGGCTGGGGCATAGAAGAAATGGAGAGAGGACATGTTGGTCAAAGGGTACAAAGTTTCAGTTACAAGATGAATAAATTCTGAGGATCAAATGTACAGCATGGTGACTATAACTGATAATGCTTTATTGTTTAGTTGAAATTTGCTAAGAGAGTAGGTCTCAAATGTCCTCACCCCCATACACACATGCACATACAAAAGATTGCTATGTGTGATGATGGATTTGTTGATTAATTTGATTGTGGTAATCATTATAGATTATATACATATAGTAAATTATTACATTGTATACCTTGAATATATACAATTTTTATTTGCCAATTGTACCTCAATAAAGTTAAAAGGAATTAAAGGAACAGTGCATGAAGAGCTCTTGGAAACTTAATCTATGATACTTTATTATTATTATTATAATTATTAAAGGCTTTTCATAATAAAATTGTAGAAATTGCCAAGAATGTATGGGGAAAAAAGGACAAAGAGATGAACAGTTAACTTTACAGTGAAGAAATATGACAAACCCTACATCTGCCAAATGATCCAGGTCAGCATCAACAGTCATAAATCATGCTGATAGTATGCACCCTTGATATATGACATGATGAAAATGACAATTTACCTCTGTGGTCTGTAAGAGTTTTTCCAACATTTTCTTCTAGAATTCTTATAGTTTCATGCCTTAAGCTTAAGTCTGTTATCCATTATGAGCTGATTTTTGTGAGTGGTGAGTGGTGCGGATCCTGTTTCAGTCTTCTACATGTAACTATCCAATTTTCTCAGCACCATTTATTGAATAAAGATTCTTTGCCCCAGTGTATGTTTTTGTCTGCTTTGTTAAAGATCAGATGGAAATATGAGGATGGTTTTATATCTGGTTTCTCAGTCCTGTTCCATTGGTCTATGTCTCTGTTCTTGTACCAGTACCATGCTCTTTTGATTACTATAGTCTTGTAGTATAGGTTTAAGTCTAGTAAATTGATGCCTCCCAATATGCTTTTTTTGCTTAAGGTTACTTTGCCTATATGAGGTCTTCTTTGGTTCCATACAAAGCATAGAATTATTTTTCCTAGATCTGCAAAAATTGATGTTGGTATTTTAATAGGGATTGCACTGAATCTGTAGATCACTTTGGATAGTATAGACATTTTAACAATGTTGATTCTCCCAATCCATGAGCATGGTATGTTTTTCCCTCTGTTTGCATCCTCTGCTATTTCTTTCCTCAGTGTTTCATAGTTCTCCCTGTAGAGGTCTTTCACCTCCTTAGTTAAATATATTCCTAGGTATTTTATTTTCTTTCTTGCTGTTGTGAAAGGTATTGAGTCTTTGATTTGGTTCTCAGCTTGTCAGTTGTTGGCATATATGAATGCTACTGATTTGTGTACATTGATTTTGTAACCTGACACTTTGCTGAATTTATTTATCAATTCCAGGAGTCTCTTGGCAGAATATTTGGGGTTTTCTAGATATGAGATCATATCACCAGCAAAGAGTGATAGTTTGACCTCTTCTTTCCCCATTTGAATACCCTTGATTTCCTTCTCTTGACTGATTGCTCTGGGTAGGACTTCCAACACTATGTTAAATAGAAGTGGTGATAGTGGGCAACTTTGTCTGGTTCCAGTTCTAAGTGGGAATGTTTTCAATTTTTCCCCATTCAGTATGATGTTGGCTATGGGTAATATACTTAAATTAAAAAAATATATATATATATAAAATAAAAATTAGAAAAAAAAAGAAATTGACAATTTACCTCTGTGATCTTCCTCCTAAAACCCATATCCCAAGACTAATTGTGAGAAAAACATCAGGCAAATTTCAATAGAGGAACAACCTACAACATACCTGCCCAGTACTCCTCAAAACTGTTAAGAACATTAAAACAAGGAAAGTCTAAGAAACTGTCACATCTAAAAGAAGACTATGACAACTAAATATAATATTGTAAACTGGATAGGATCCTGGAACAGAAAAAAGACATTAGGTAAAAACTAAAGAAATCCAAATTAACTATGGACTTTAGTTAATAATTATGTATCAATATTGTTTCTTTAATTGTAACAAATGTACCATACTATTATAAGATGTTAATAATAATGGAAACTGTGTGTGTGTGGGGGAGGGTAAATGGGAAGGGATATATGGGAAGTCTATATTATTGTCTCAACTTTTTTGTAAATCTAAAACTTCTCTAAGAAATAAAGTCTATTATTTAAAAATAAAAAAAATCAGTGTAGGCAAGACTTGTTGATGGATGCTAAAATTAGTGGATGAATGTATGATGAGAAACAGAGTATTTTCAGTCTCCAAAAAATCTAGCTACTAGATAGGTATTGATTATAAAGGGAAAAATAGCAACTTTACAGTGGAATATCCTGGAAGGGGCCAACTTGATGAAATGATCCAAGTTAAGTTCACCAATAATAAGACTTGCACACATTATGTTTCTCCTGATATTGTGCACCAGAAAGATACCAATATCACTTCTGTAGTATATTGCCAAATGTGCATAAACTCAATCTAATCAGGAGAACCCATCAGACAAACCCAAAGTGAGGAATATTCTATGAAATAACTGGTCAGTACTCTTCAAATCTGTCAAGGTCATGAAAGGCAAAGAAAGACCAAGGAATAGTCATAGATGATAGGAGACTAAGGAGATATGACAATTCGATATAATGTGGAACTCTGGAATGAATCTTGAAACAGAAAAATGATATTAGTGGAAACTAGTGAAATTCTAATGAAGTCTGTAGGTTAATAACAAGAACAGGGGTTGGGCTATAAATGGTATTGGTTTTATCAATAGCAGCATTGGAATCTAGAAGACAATGGAATAGTATATTCAAATTTCTAGACAAAAATTATCTCCAATCTAGTATTCTACACACAGCCAAGCCATCAATCAATATGAATAATAATTTTCAGACATGGAGGTTCTAAAAAATTTATTTTCCAGGCACTATTTCATATCCTGTGTATTCTTGCTTAAGATGTTATTGGAAAATGTGATATATCCAAAAGGGGAGCCATACAAAAAAGTTCCTGGGATCCAATAAATAGAATGAGAATTGTACAGAGCCATTTCCTAATGATGTGAATGGATTTGCTGGAAGAGAGGTGCACAGCAGGCCTCAAGAGTACCCAGTTCAGACTGGAGGTGGAGGTACATGTGGTATTTTACAGAAATATCAAAGGTATCAGAATACTTAGCCAAAAGTTTAAAAAAATAAGAAACGTGAAAAGTTACCTAAACATTAACTCTAAGAAAGACAAAAACATATATATGTAAACAATCATATCCTTGACTAGCAGAATCATAATGAAAGTAATCAATGCAGGTTTAACCAGTGTCATAAGCCACAGTGGCAGAATGTTTGCACGGAGAGGGAATGAAAGAGAGGTAAAATGTTCATTTTTCATAGTAGAAATGCTACATATAGTGTCTCAAATTGATGAATTAGAAGAGGGTATATACATCTATTATTTTTAAATTTGGTGGAAAATTACAGGTGAAACAGCTAAAATGACTTAAAGGGTTAGCTATTGGGAAAAAAATTCAGAAAGATGAGAGAGTTTTGATATATTTTTCAGGACTATTTAACTTTTAAAACTATGTTTATGTTTTAGCTTAATAAAACACAAAAATAAATTGAAAATAAAGTTAATGTATAATTTTCTAGGCAGTAATCATGCCAATATGAAGACAGAAGCAACGTCCCACTTTTCACCCTGAATACTGCTTTCTCGCTTTAATCCATCCAAAGAAAAAGTAAACTTGGGGTGCTATATTTCACAAAACAACTATTCAAGAAAAGACTCTCCAAAAGATGATTGTCCCCCATCTTTTCACCAGATAAGTATGAGAGGAATTTCCAGAAAATCCACTCAGATCTTTAATTGGCTCTTCTCTTATTAAGTGAATATTGCATTTATAGCTATAGCCTGGGAAATTCCCTTCCATCATTCTTCCAAACCCCACTCCCACATTCAGTGAAACCCTCCAGGCAGGCTTCAGACCCCACCTTGTCACCTCGCCTCTGTTGGCAGCTCTCTCTGAGAAGTACTTGCATCCCTTGCAGAAACAGAATAGAATTATCTTTCAGGACCCCTCCCTCAACATTACAGCTCATGGAGGGAACAAATCCTGAATGAGTGAATAGTCAACTTGGCATGACATGCTTTGGGAGGAGCAACAGCATCTCAGTTTGCACAACAAATATCAGCTGGGGTAAAAAATTGACCATCTGAAATGTTTATAAACAGAAAAGAAATTGAATTTCTCTCAGCATACTATACAAAAGCAGAAAAAAATTAATTATTACTTAATTATGAGTCAGGTACTTCTCAAACAGTATCTCAAGCCATTTTGCCTCTTGTTTCATTTTCCCTTCAACTCTTTATCCTTCATTTTTTAAATCCTTAGAGAATACTTTGCTGCCTCCTATTAGCTAGCTTGTTTATGGGCTTTCATATTACTTATTCTAATTAAGTTATTAATTGTGTCATTATTTGTTTAATTTGTATCTTCTTCCCAGAATGTAACACCCAAGGAGTCACAGAATATATCTCTTTCTTATCACTACAGCTCAGTGTTTTAGACATTCATATGTATGTATGTTTGTTTGTTTGGTTGGTTGGTTTTGACTGATAGACTGTAGGAGTGAAGAGCTAAAATTATGTGCTTTGGAGACTAAATAATTGTTGCATATATTAATTCATCTGTAAAACAAGATAATAACTTACAGTATCTACGTCTAGAGTCACTTGGAAGATTAAATGGTGCAGTTAATGTAAGACTCTTTAACATGGTAATTACTTAATAAATATTACATTTTATTATTATTAGACATTTTATTATAGATTATATCAGGGCAATCAGATCAATAATAGAATAATAAAACAATTTCCAAATATCTAACTTTAGTTAAAATAAATATGGACAGTTAAAAAAAATAGTGCCACATTGTCATTAGACAGGCTTCCTAGGAACTGTGACTGATTTTTGTAAAGTACAATAAAGACTTTGGACATGCTGGAGAAAGGTGGAAAATAAACAATGAATCATGAGTAGCAAAGAAATGTAAGATTCCCAAATGTACTAAATGTTTTAAAATCACTAAAGTTATACTGCATCTAGGTTTCTCTTTGCATGGTTCTGGTCTTGGTACAAGTAGACACATAAGAATATTAAGACAGTACTGATCACAATCAGGTTATATTGTGTGTTTAATCAATATTTGCTGGTAAATTAGCTTATAATCAATTGTTTATAGGTATATTCTAAAAATACAATATTATTGATTTACAGGTATAATTTTCTATGTAGAGATTATATTTAGCAAAAATATTTGGAGAAAGCTTGGAGAAAATCTAGAAGAAACGTGAAACTCTATAAACAATGCTGCAGGACTTCATGATCTGATTATTCAAGAATGTCTCTCTCTCTACCTGCCTTTTTTCTCTTTTATGACCAAAACAGGCTTTTGTATGCTGAGGTGGGATATTTACTTCTCCCTCTCTTTCTGATTCCTTTCCTTACCTGCCTCCTCCGGGACTTGCTTAATTGGTTTTTCACCCTTTTTGCGTTATTTTCAAATTCTCCCATTCAACTAACCTACAGATATGCTATGCACTCTGTCTACAGAAGAAGATACAAATGCACAAACATAGAAAGTTTTGTACTTAGTTTCATAAGATTTGTAAACCTGTATGAAGCTCATCTATTAATTTTAAAGTAAGTGGTACAAAGAAACAATCTCCTGGGCTTCTGGAGGGCTACAATCCTCTCTTTCTTTTCTTCTACCATCTTCTTTAAAATATAGGATATACTTGATATTTCTGCTTTCACCCCATTTATTCTTTCATCCTACTCTGAAATTTGGCTTTAGGCTCTTTCTTTCACTTAACTGCTCTTAAATGCTCTGGCTGCTTGCCAGAGTCACCAGTAAGAGCATCTTACATGAGTAAAATACCTTACAGAGGGTCCACAGTGGTTGTGTACCACAGTAGTAGTGGTTGATGTCTCCATGTTAGGTGCCATTTTAGCTTATCTTTCCTTCAGTTTTTATTTTCATAAAAATTTTGCAAGGATTACACTATAAAAAATAGAAATTGGACATGGTTCAATGCTAACTAGTTGATATTATATACTATCATGTCTTACAATTCTGTACATCTCATTTTATTATAATTATTTTCCTTCTCTGGAAAATCATGTCATGTTAGGATACTGGAAAGTGGGAAGCACTGTATAAAGTCACAGGACAAGATTCCCTAAATGCCAGAGTCAATGGGTCAATGGGTGCTGGGTTTTTTTTCCATCTGCTTGATACCTCTGTTGTATTATTTCCTTCTTGAAACTCTCTTTTTTTTGTGTTTGCTGACACAATGCTTTCCTGGCTCAATTTACTCGGAATATCTTCTCCACAGATCTGGTTTTATTCCAGTTCTTTCTCTAGTCCAGCACTATTCAAAAACACTGTCTTCAGTGATGGAAATGTTCCATATCTGCCTATCTAACACAATAGTCACTAGCCATATGTAGCTACTGAGCATTTGCAATATAGTTAGTGAAATAGAGAAAGTGCATTTTAAAATTTTATTTTATTTTAATTAACCTAGGTTTAAATGACAACATGTAGCTAGGGCTACCAAATTGGACAGTGTAGCACTTGAAAACAATGTCATCTTGGGAAGATATTTCTCTTCATAGTTGCTTCATCTGCCAAATAAAGGGGTCAAAAAAGTTGGTTTCAATGATCTTTTCTACCTTCTAGCTCTAAAATTTTCTTGTGTGTCTTCACATGAAAAGATGTTATTTCCAAAAAACACAAACGATGAGAATTTTCCTTTCTATGATTTGAAGCAGTTTGAATACTAGAGGAGAGAATTAGCACTCATTTAGTTATTGTCATTTATTCAGAGAGCATTTGCACAAAGGAAGTAGAACACCACTCAACAAATTATAGTCTGTTGCTATAAGGAACATGAGTACTAGTTACTTTGGTCTTAACTGAATTAGGAAGCATTGACTTCAACAAGGAAACATAGGATCTATGGTGTATTTTAAAGTCCGCTTTAAATACTTATGAACTATATACATTATTTCTTAAGAAATTTCCCTAGCATATGATTCAAGAGTCCACACACAGTCGGCATTCAGTAAATGTGGATGATTGAAAAATATTTCAAATCAAGTTTTTTCTTTTAGGAAGAAGAATTTAGATGCACTATATTTTAAATAAGAAAATATCCTGCTGCCCCCTGGTGTTCAAATTTAGCCTAGTATGCTACACAGCCACCCTCTTCCCAATCCCATGCTCCCAGCGTGCTACTAAGCTTTTTCCTATTGGAGGTATGCGCCTATTATGCATAAGTTTGTTCAGAAATCAGATGTATTTTCATTCTAGCTACAACTTTGGTGCGATTTGTAATTATACTTGATGTGTTTGAGTTTATTCAATTGGTACGTTTAAAATAATTCCAGTATAAAATCTGCAATTCAGAGTCTGTGTCTGCTCTCTTTTTCTCACCTTCCTTCCTTCCCTTGCTCCTTTCCTTTTCTATTCCCCTCATTAATTACTTGGTTTATTAGTTTGAGTATATATAGAAAGCAATTGACTCATGTTATTAGGGAGGAAACAGGATCTGTGGTGGATTTTATCTAGGCAATTGGCTCATGTTATCGTGGAGGCTGAGAAGTCCCAAGGTACGTAGTCAGCAAACTGGAGACCCAGGAGAACTGATGATGTAGTTCCAGTCTGAGTCTGAGTTCGAAGGCAAGAGAAGACAGTGTTCCATCTAGAAGACAATCAGGCAGATAGAGAAAGAATTCTTTCTTATTCAGCCTTTTACTCTGTCCTAACACAGAAAAAAATAATTCTTTCTTATTCAGCCTTCAACAGATTGAACAAGGCCCACTGACATTAAGGAGAGCAACCTGCTTTACTCAGTCTACGAATTCAAATGTTAAGCTGATCCAGAAACACCCTCACAGACATACCCAAAATAATGTTTAACCAAATATATGGGCACCTCATGGCCCTGCCATGTTGACACATAAAATTAACCATCATGTTCAGTTTATATATACATTTACAAAAATTTGCAAGAATGCGTATTTGTTTGACTTGTCATTTTCCCCTCCTGTTCAAAATAGTTAGAAAGAACAGCAGAAAGCAGGTATTATTGGACATTCAGAGCTGATAATGATCTCTAGACTGCATCTACTGCAACTCTCTGATTGTAGAATTTAATATGTATTTTATAAGAGGCATTTAAGATAATAGAATGCCAATGATAGAGTTGTTATGTGTCCTGTTATCATTCAGGGCTTTTCCTTCTTAATCCCCAATGGCAAGCAGAAAGGGAACTTTCATTGTTCATTTTATATAATACAAAAATATTTGTTAAGTACCTGTATGTGCCACATATTGTGCTAGGTACAAGGCAGACATTTTCTATAGTCTAATAGAAGATACAGATAAATAAGGATGCATAGTACAATGTGATAAGTGCATTGAAAGAACAAATAGAAGGACTATGGAGGATAAAGAAGAATTGTTCTGAATCTAGATGACAGAAATTAAAAAGGAACTTCTCATCAGAAGTGATGGATAAGCTTTGACCAATGCAGCAATTTTAACAACAAATCCATAACAGTTGGCTTGGCCATGAGCTATGAGAGAAAAGGGCTTATATTTCTAGAGAACATATTTGTTTGGGAATAGGGTGTGTAAAGAAAAAAAAAACAAAAAGAAACTTGGAACTCATTCTCTTTCTGATTAAATACTTGAGCCTCCCCTAATTCAGTCCTAGGGAAAGGTAAGTAAAGAGGGTGGATAAACAAATGGTAGGAAGGACGTTAGAAGGTTTAAAATAATTTCAGTAAAAAAATTATAACACTAAAGTGCTTTAGGGAAAGAATCACATTTGAAATTCTAGACAGACCATGGGGAATTTATATAAAATCAATGCTCAGACTTTAATAAGATAATTTATTTAGAGAACTGAGAATGCAAGGAAATCTTTGCTACATTTTGGTGGGGGTAGCTGAACAAAAAGACCATTTATATTGGAATCAAGGGGAAAAAATCATATTGGGAGTCAGAATTAGGCATAAGTTCCAGATCTTCTTTTAAGAAAACACTTGCTTTACTATTAATTGAGAATTTACCATCTGAGCTATCTATAATTGCAGATTTTAAAATTTTTACAAATGCTATAATTGAGACTAAAAGAACTTTCTGCATATAATCGATTGCAATTGCTTTTTGGCGTCCACGCTCAAAGTCATTAAGAATAAATGTCAGTATTTGTAATGGTACAAAAATTAGTCTTGCTGCAATGGTAATGATTTTCAATAGTCCAAGAACAGAGAAGAAAAACTGAAAATGCACTTAGATAGTGAAGATAATGTAAGATATATATTACTGCTCTAGCAGTTTCTTTGAGTCTTGGGGACCTTGAGACCAAGAAGATTGTGATCATCTAACTGAGAACTCACAATTGCATCTGGAGCACAAGGGGTTTGTTTTACCTAAAATTAATTATTTAAAGACATTATGTATAGTTTTGCATTTTATTGATAACATTATGTACAATATGTATGGTACTCATTTCATGGAGGTTTAACTACTTATTGAAGTCAGAGATATAATGGAGTATGTGAATAGTGCAGTATGTTGTACTCTCAAATAATCTGTTTGCTTGAAAATAGCCTAGATTCTCTTTTCAGGGGTTCCTCACTCCTCACCTAGTTCCTTCATTCCTTGTCCATCCAAGATCTATTCTTCACTTGTTTTAAAACTTCAAAGAATCCTAAATTTCTTACCTATATCCCAGTTCTTGGGGGCAACTCAGCCTATGCTCCTCTGACATTGAACACACTGAACAAAGATGCTTCTACTTAAGGAAGCTTTCCCATGTGTGCGGAGGTAACTAGATGTAATAAAGAGACTCCTGACCTGTAAAAAATGTAGAATGCTTAACTTGTTCAACTAAAAACATCCCCAATCCTGCAGGTTTCAAATCCAGTTAAAATAATCATTCAGAGAATTCTTAAAGGGGAAATAAATTTACTAAAGGCAGCATACAAGGAGCACAGGCATTGAAAATATGGAACTCTGGCTTGATAATTGTCATTACAGCCAGCATTCACTGAGCACATATCATAATGTTAAGCTACAGGCTCATAAGGAAAATAAGATTATCATCCCAACATAAGTAGTAAGTCCATGCTCTTAATCCTAGAGGATAACCTCTTAACTTTTAGATTCTGAGCCAACCAAAGTTCCTAAACTTCAGTTTCGATTAAAATAGCTTGAAAAACTTATTGAAAATCCAGTAAATATGGAACGGGGTTCAGGGATCTACATTTTAACTACATCCCAGATCACAAGTTTAGACACACTAAAGTACTGTGATATACTGGTTCAGCAAGGATCATGAATAAAATAATGGAGTAATTTTGTGCTGTGAGCTTGATGTTATTTACTTAACTAGCAGTTACAGGAGCCAGGCTTTTCAGTCATACCCACCTCCTCCACGAGTGGCCTCCCTGCATTATTGTCCAGCACCAGCCAAGCACCTTCCTAGGGACCACTCCCAGGGACTTACTCAAGAAGAGTGGCCCTGTTTTCTTCCAAATATTCACTTTTCCTAATGCAACTTCTTTGGCTAAGCACTGACATCTTCTTAGAATGTTATGCCAAGAGTCAGAAGAACAGAATACTCCTCTCAGGCCCACTGGGACTGCTGAGTGGAGAGTTGAAAAGCAGCTCCTTCCAAGCTTTACTAAGAGCCATAAGTGGCAAGATAAATTTGAATCTATTTTTTGAAAACGATTAAATGGAAATACTAAAAGGAAGTAGCCATCTCTTATGGCAGTAACACAATTTCCAGTATTGTAGCTTGACTATAAAGTGTTAAACAACTTGTAAAACCAATTAGCATATTGATCATTTTTATTCCTTATTTCTAACCATCTGCTCTCCATTTTCACTGATTTCTAATTCTATTTCTAAATGTATTTTACAGTGAATATTATCTGAATGGGATCAAATTTTAGTCAACACATCAAGTTTTATGATGTCTGAGAAGTGCATAGTACACTCAAGAAATGTTAACAGAACTAATGTGTATACTATAAGTGCTATAAAAATATGAAAAATGTGGGTAAAATCATTGGTTTTGATAAAGCTTGGCATTAGCATCAGTCTTATTAATATATTCACAATTTAAATTTGTAATTTATTTTCTGAAAGATAAATTACTTGGGGATCTTAACTTGGTTGGTATGTCCTGCTATGGTGGGTGAAAGTATACCCCAGATATTAAAAATGTAGTGGAGTTAATATAACAGTGTTCTTGAGTACCAAATTCAAAACCAGCAAACAATTTTATCATTAGAAAGGCAACACTGTAGAAGCACGGAATATATTTCTAGAGTTTATCAGGCAAACTTGGGCTATATGGGTATAATTGGTATCACTTATTGCCTCCTGAGATGTTCTCTAACTCACCTGTTTTTCCTAGATCAATTCTATGGTCCTAGTTGCTGTCATTCCATCAACTATATGTCAACTTTGTCCTAATTGTTGCAGCATTACCTAATGCCAAATTTTGTGACCCTTGATCCTCCCACCATCACCACCACCAACCCAGAGAAAGTTCCACATAGCAGTTGGACTGATTTGGCGTCACTGACTGGAGCTAAAAGAGGTGAGGCACCTGGAAGTAAAAGAAAGTTGATCTTCCATGGGAAAAACTTTGATTGATGAGGGGTAGGCATCCAGAGGTAATTAGATTACATTCCCTCTCAATAGCCTCCTCAATACTATCTGAGATGCACTAATTCCATACCACTTTTATGAAAATATTCAGTGACACTAAGCAAAAGCTCACCTTTGCCACAAAGCATGGCCACTCCAGTAATGCACTCCTGTAAATCTGTTGTTCCTTTGTTTATAGAAATCAGAACCTGAAGCAGAAGCTTATTTGCCTGTGCTTTACTGGTGACTGTAGTCCCTCAGACCTGTGCCCATGGGGTTACAATCACCAATAAAAATCAGGCACATAAGCTTTTACTTCAGCTTCTAATCTCCATGTAATTCTACCTAAGACAATGTGGCTGGCTGTTTGTAATGTAATAACATAATTTCAGTCCTAATGCAAGTTTCAATGTGTGTGAGAGTTTGTTCAGCTCCCACTGGAGGAGGCATGGAAGGCTGGCTACACAGAAATACACTTTACCGGGAAACTGAAGTTAGAGAACCCAGAAACCAGTCCAATAGCAAGAGTTGTATGCCCAATGCTGTTTACTCAAAGCTACCTCAGTACTGTCGGGGAGATTTGGAATTGTGGTTGATAGATACCCCAGTTTGAGACTAGGAAGACTTTCAAAAGGCAAGGGAAAGAAAAACACAATAACATAAAAAAAAAGAAGTTGAGAAAATCAAGAAGCAAAAGAGGCAAATGCTTCAGAATTCAGCTGAGAGAAAGACCGGCCTGGGAAAGGGAGTCTAGTGTAAACTGCTTTACCAACATCACGTCATCTTTGCGTTCTGGCAAATACACCAATTTGATCATGGTTTGTCATCCTTTCTCTATGTTAGGTTACTAACATTTTACTTAGTGTTTTTGCATCCATGATCATGAGAGACGTTGGCATGTAATTTGTCTCTCTTAAAATATCCTTGTCAGATACTGGATTCATCTTTATGCTAACTGCATAAAAAGAATTTGAGTAGTTGTCTATTTTCTAAAAGAATTAATGTATGTGTTAAAAAAATTCACATGTGAATTCATCTGGACCTGGTGTTTTCTTTGGGGTAATGGTTTAATGTCCTATTTCATTTCTTAAATAGGTATAGAACTATTCTCATTTTCCATTTTCTCCCATGCCAAATTTTGAAAATTGCATTTTTAAGAAATTTTCCCATTTCATCAAAATGTTTACTTTATTGGAATAAAGTTGTCCGTTATACCCTCTCCTTATCATCCTATACTTGTGGAATATGTAGTGATGTCCCATTTTTAAATTCTTGCTTTCATAATTTCTCTTCTTCTTGATCAGTTTTATTAATTTTCTTTTTTTTCAATTTTATTTAAGAACTAAATTTCATTTTGTTGAGTCCTCTATTCATTTGTTTTCTATTTCATTATTTGTGAGTTTTTTCTTTATTTTCTTCTATTTGTGCTTGATTTGCTGATATTTTCCTAGCTTTTTGAGATTTATTCTTCAATTATTAATGTTCAGACTCTTCCACAATATGCATTTAATTCCATAAATTTTACTGAGCACTGCTTTAGCTGCATTATATAAATCTCTTTTATTTTCATTTTTATTTATCTGAAAATATTATTTCCTTGACAATTTGTTTGTCCAATGGCCTACTTAGAAGTGCATGATATAATTTCTAAACAGTTGGAAATTTTCTATTTGTTGTTATTGTTATTTACAACTAGCTTAATTCCATTGTAGTCAGAGAAATATTCTGTATGATTTTCAAACCTTGGGCTTTGTAACCCAAGACATGGTCTATTTTGTTAAATGTTTCCTGGACCTTGGAGAAAAAGGTGTATTCTATTATTGTTGGGTAGAATGTTCTCTATGTCAGTGAGGTCATTTTTGTTAATGGTATTGTTTAAATATTTTATGCTTTCGGTTTTTTTGTCTCTTTTTTAATGAGTTACTGAAAGGGATATGACAAAACATCTTAATATGATTGTGGATTTGTGTATTTCTCATTTAATTTTGTCAATATTGGCTCTGCATATTTTGAAGCTATATTTTGAGTATACAAAGATACAATATTGTGATATCTTCTCATTATGTTTAACCTTTTATCATTATGAAATGACATTTTTATTTCCAGTGATGCTTCTTGCTTTCATCTTTTTGTATGATTTAAGTGTAGTTACACTTTTTTTTTTGGTTAAGTTGCATGGCATATCATTTTATATCCATTTCATTCCATCTTTTCTTATATTTAAGGTACGGTTGTTGTAAACAAATAGGTTTGTTTTCATCCAGACTGAAAATCTTCATCTTTTAATGCTATCACTGGTATATTTGGGGCTAGATCTATCAGCTTACTCTTTTATCCATCTTTCTCTTTTGTTCCTGTTTCTTTTTTTGTCTTTTTTTTTTTTACTTATCATAAACTAATCAAGTATATTTTTTAATATTTCTATGCCCCCTATATTAACTTATTAACTATAGATTGTATTATTATGAGTCTATGAATGAATTTCCTAGAGTTTACAAAATGGATTTTTGATTTATTGAGTCTATTTTAAATTAGAACTTTACTCTTGAGTAGTATAAATTTCTCATAACACTTTAACTCTATTTACTGTATTCCCAACTTCTGAACTATCTTCACCATGTATTTTATTTGTAAATGTTGTTATTATTGTTTTAAATAATCAATATTTACCTAGATTTACTAACATATTTACAGAAAATATTTAGATTTATCAATATAGTTATACTTTCCAAAAATTTTAGCCATTCAGTAAATATATGAGAACTAGAAGGAAATTACAACTTTCATGTTATTTGTTGGTTAGAAAGAAATCAAATTTAAGAAAGTAATAGAAGGTCATAACAACCCAATCATGTAGTATGAAGAGATTAATACTAATAAAATTATAAACTAATGATAAAATTAAAAAAAATTAAAAACTCCATAATCTTAATGAATTAGACTAAATGAAAATCAAGATAAATAAATGAACTATCTGCAAGCCTAAAAAATAAAAAAGAAGAAAGAGAAAGTACAACACAACTGGAATAAGAATGAGTTACATTTTCAGTTGCAGAGGATATTAAAAAGCATAAGTAAGTAGTGTCAATTCTAGAACAATAGATTTGAAATTACAGATGAATTAAACTAAGAAAAGAAAGAAAGTGTGAATAGGTCAATAATTACAGAAGGAATTAAAAAGATTTAAGGATTTACCACCAATAATAAAGGCAGCCTAGAAGATTTAATTGGAGACTTCAAACATATCTTCAGAGAACAAGTAATTCTTATGTTATGTATATTGAAAGAAAAATAGATAAAGGAGGATGTATTCCCAATTGATTCTATGCTGAAGCACTTAAAAAGAATAATATGTGATGTATATAATGTCCATACCAGGAATTAAGATGAGACAACATTAGGAAAAATATGAATATAACCCTCTAATAAAATTTTAGGAGAAAAAATGTGATTATTTGCATGTCACTTAATATAATTCAAAATTTAATTTGTTTAAAATTTTAAAATATTACAAGATGGTTATTTCATATTATTTACTAAGTGAATATCTTAGTAGTCATACACTAGGAATATATTTTCAACTTAATACAAACCAAAGTATAGCATCTCACCACTATAATTTAATAATGTTTTGTGATTTGCTAGCCAGTTATAACTAAAAAAGAGAGGGAAAATTTTTTTAAAGAGAGTTAAAATTAATATTATTTTCTTTAATGTGATTTCGTATCAGGAATACTTAATAAAATAAAGAACTATTACAAAGAATAAGATTATATGGTAGAGTGACTGGTTGAGTATTAATTTATAAAAATTAGAAGGTTTTCTTTACTTAAGAAACAATCAACTAGAAAAAACATAGTGAAAGAAACAACCCATGGTAATAGCAACAAAAAAAACTGTAATAAGAAAAACTTCAACAAAAATCTGGGAGGTTAAATAAAAATAATATGATACAGATAATATATTATTAATAATAGATTTTATTAATCTTTTCATATAAAGACTCAATATTGTAAAAATATTATAAATATGCCTACACTTTCAAAATCAATATATAAATGTAATACTATTCCAGTAAAATTTCCAACATGATTTTTAAAATCAATTTTTTCCCCCATTGAATAGTCTTGACACCAGTGTCAAATTTATCACTTGACCATATAAGTGAGGGTTTATTTTTGGGCTCTCTATTCTATTCCATTGGTACATATGTCTGTCTTTATGCCAATACCACACTATTTTGATAACTGTCACTTTGTAGTAAGTTTTGAAAGCTGGAAGAATGAGTCCTTCAGCTTTGTTCTTCTTTTTTAAGACTGTTTTGGCTATTTTGGTCCCTTGAGACTCCATATGAATTTTAGGATGAGTTTTTCTAATTCTGCAAAAAACATTGTGGTGATTTTTATAGGGATTGCATTGAAGCTGAATTGACATCTTAACATATTGAGTCTTCCAATTCATAAACATGGGATGTGTTTTCATTTATTTATGGCCTTTTTAATTTCTTTCAGCAGCATTTTGTAGTTTTCATTGTATGAGTCTTTCACATCCTTGGCTTAAATTAATCTAATTAATAAAATCTCAAGTATTTTATTCATTTTGATACTATTGTAAATAGAATTATTTTATTAATTTCCTTTTCAGATTGTTTGTTGTTGGTACATAGAAATACAACTAACTGATTTTTGTGTGTTGACTTTGTATCATGCTACTTTGTTGAATTCATTTATTCTAACAGGTTATTTTAAGGGAATCTTTAAAGTTTTCTGCATATAAGATGAAATCATCTGTTTTTTTTTTAATTTTTTATTTTTCTTGCCTCAGTGCTATGACTGGAACTCCATTACTACATTGAATAGAAGTGGCAAAAGCAGGCATGCTTGCCTTGTTTCTGATTTCAGTGGAAAAGACTTTAGTATTTCACCATTGAGTACGATGTTCACTGTGGATTTTTCATATATGGCTTTTATTATGTTGAGGTAGTTTCCTTCTGTTCCTAGGTTTTTGAGTGTCTTAATCATGAGAGAGTGCTGCATTTTGTGAAATGCTTTTTCTATATCAATTGAGATGATCATGTGGTTATTTTCCTTCATTCTGTTAATGTTATCAAGTTTTGTATGTTGAACTATCCTTGCATTCCAGGGATAAATCCCACCTGGTCAGGGTGTATAATCCTTTTAACATGCTACTGAATTCAGTTAGTTAGTATTTTGTTGAGGATTTTACATCAATGTTCAGAAGGGATATTTGTTTGTAGTTTGCTTTTCTTGCAATGTCCTCGTCTGGCTTTGGTATCAGGGTAATGCTGGCCTCAAAGAATGATTTAGCAAGTGTTCTGTCCTCTTTAATGTTTTGGAAAAGTTTGAGAAGGATTGATGTTAGTTCCTCTTTAAATGTATGGTAGAATTAACTACTAAAGCCATCAGGTCCAGGGCTGCTTTGTCTGGAGATTTTTTATTACTGATTCAATCTCCTTGCTTGTTATAGGTCTATTCATATTTTCTATTTCTTTGTGATTTAGTCTTGATAGGTTTTGTCTTTCTAGGAATTTGTTCATTTCATCTAGATTATCCAATTTGTTCATGTACAATCGTTCTTAGCACTTTCTTATTATCCGTTTTTATTTCTATAGAATTGGTACTAATGTCTCCCATTTTATGTCTGATTTTAGTAATTTTAGGCTTTTACCCCTTTTTCTTAGTCCATTTAGCTAAAGGTTTGCCAATTTTATTGATTTTTTCAAATAACCAACTTTTCCTTTCATTGATTTTTCTCTACTGTTTTTCTGTTTGCTATTTCATTTTCATCTCTGCTCTAATTTTTATTATTTCCTTCCTTCTGCTAGCTTTGTGTTCAGTTTGTTCTTGTATTTCTAGTTCCTTAAGTTATAAAGGCAGGTTGTTGATTTGAGATCATCTTTGTTTTTAATGTAAGTGTAAACCTTCTGCATTTTAAATATATCAGTTTTCTCCAAATGGATCTATACATGCAGTACAATTACAATTGAAATCTCTATATATCATTTTTTTAATTGGTTGATTATGAAATTTATATGGCAAGGTAAATAGCCAAGAATAGTGGACATAATTAATAATCTTGAAAAGAAAACACATGGTGAGAGAATTTATGCTATCATACACAAAGAATTATTAGAAAGCTACAATAATTAAGGTAGTGTGATATTGGAATAAGGACAGACAAATCAAACAATGTATCAGAATAGAAAGCCCCAACATATATAGACACATGTTGATTCATAATAATTTACAACGAAGCTGATACAAAAATTTTGTGAATACAAAAGAAATGTTCTTCCATGTCTTAGTTTAGCTGATATCAGTCTTTCAAAATACCAGCTTCTTGACTTGTGACTCAGAGTAGAAGTTTCTTTTCTCTAAATTCATAGGCAGACTGTTTCTACTATTCTTGTTTAAAGAGTTGTTATAAATTTTGCATATGAATCCAAGCTACTACACTACCTTTGGTGTATTGAGGGCATCCTTTGCTGAAACACTAGCAATGCCTGACCCTGCAGACCTTCATACAAGTGGCAGCATTTTTGTGCTTTTTCAATACTTTCCATCTCTTTTCTATAACAAGAGCTTGTTGTTATCTTAACCCAAATTTCTTTTATTCTTTTCTTTGTGCAGAATCAAGTACAACTTTCTTCAATCTTTAGTAGAAAGCAACCCCAGCCCTTACTATATTCAAATTCCATACCAGCTACTAGCAGTCTTCAGGATTCAGCCTCAGACAGCAGGGCAGCAGGATGGTTTTAAATCCATCCAGGCATGTTTAATATTAACCTTCTCTTTCCAGCCAAGACAAGTTCCTACTGCTTTAGAAATTAGGTTTCCAATAGGATTGAAAATATTGTTTAGTTTGCAATTTTACAGAGAAGTTTCCCTGGCCTTCTCTATGTAATAAAAACAAACAAAAAAGAAAAAAAATGTACAGAATGTTTTGTGTCTTTTATTTTTATAAACAACATTTTCCTCCAAATTACAAGTCAAGTCTGGTCAGTTTGCATGCTTTTCAATGGTAAATCTCATATGTTCATAGTTATATAATCGTTAGGGTGACGATTTTAATCCTAGATAAAATCTGCTTTCATTTTGAAAGCAAATTTGTCATAGAGTCAAAAACAAATCCAAAACCCATTTCTGGTCCCCTCCAGTCTTCCCAGGAATCTTCCCAGGAATACAGCTGCTGTCTAACCAACTAGTTACTCAAGCCAGAAACTTAGGAGTCATCACTTCCCTTTCCTATCCTTGATCCTCACGTCTACTCCATCATTATTAATGGAACCTATTGATTTCACACTTAAATAGCTTTCAAGTGCATATAATCATCCACATTTGCAACATCACTGCTCTACTTCTTGCTACTATCAGCTTTCACCTCTACTAGTGCAATGGCCTCCTACTGGTCCATCCACATATCCTCCTCTATTACAAGCAGTCTCTGTTTGAGGAAAAATCTTTTCACAATACATATAAAACTGATATGTATTTCAGAATACACATCAACCCATTTTTCATAAATATAAAGACCAAAATTCTTAGCACAGTTTGCATGGCTCTCATGATCTGACTTCTTTCTACCCTTCTAGTATCTTTTTACTTCATGATTCACTTCATTGAATGCATCCCAGCCATACCTCTTCCTGCAGTTCCTGGAACAATCTGTGCTGCCTCCTCAAATCATCCTTCAGAGCCCAGGGAAAGCTTTGTTGACCATCCTGATTAGATCAAACTCCCCTACTTTTTCAACTATAGTGGTTGCCATATTAACAGTTTAACGCAGATTAAACTGGCGTTTAATGGCTGATTATTCAATCAGTGTTTGTTGCTCTCCCTGAACAAAAACTAAATACAGACAGGACCCTAAGTTAGTTTATTCCTCATGACTACTTCAAGCACCTAGTGAAGAATATGACTCATGGTTCTAGCTCATTAATAATTTGGTGAATGAATGAATAAGTGAAAAGTAGTTATCTGGCAACTTTAAAATAAACAAAAGCAACTTTAATCTGTACTACATTCTTTTAAAAATTCTAAAACTTAAATAGCTTAATAAGGCATTTTCTTAAAATATATTTCTCCAATTTTTCTCATTTTTGATATTTCTTATGTTCCTATTGCCACCATTTTTTCTCTCTCTTTCCTTTATTCTCTCCCAAGAGAAGCTGTGCTGTAGCCAAAGCCAATCCTACAAAGTAGATCTTTCTTCTTCTCCAGCTTTCCCTTCACTCACTTATGTGTTAGGATAAGTATGGGGCTTTCTGGTTAGGAGATAATCCCTGTAGAAATAAGTGAGGGCTGGGAAATAGCAGTGGTCAACATCCACTGAGGGCTTCTTATGTGCCAGGCACTGCTTTAGGCACTTGACATGAGTTGGCTTATTTAAACTTCAAAACAACTCATTAGGTAAGAGTTAAAACAATTCCCATTTTATTTAGGAAAACTGTTGAAGCACAACACAGTTAGTAATTTGCCAAAATCTCAAAAATTATAAATGATCGAGCCTTGTCTGAACCCAGAAAATTTGAGTCCACTGTCAAGGATCTCCATCACTAAGCAGTGCCCCACCATCTCCCTAAAGCAACAAAATACTTCTCAGTGGGGGTAAGCGTGGAAAAGGTTGTCTGAAGGATAGACTGTAGGGGCAGCTTTGAAAAATACTAGTAACCAGACACCTAATAATTTACATATGAGGTCGAAGGGCTTAGACTAGAATATAATCATGAAACTGGATATAGAGAGATGCCTTTTACAACATGTAGTAAATGTGAAGTTTTTTACTATTTTTTCTTGACTTCCATTTGCATATCTATAGAAGGACTGATAAGGCAGTTAATGGGAAGGAGAAGGCAATTTACATCTATAAATTGTTTAAATATCTCCTGGTGCAGATTAAAAAGTTACTGTCTAGAGAAAGGCTGGCTTCTCAGTCTTAACAGAACTTATTTCCAACTTAACATCTTATAGGAATTATAGGAACCTCTTTCATTATAGTTTAATGATAAGGATAAAATTTAAATTGTTTCCAAAAGGATCTTTCTCACATTTCATCCATCTCACTTTATTTCTCTTCCCTCGACCACATTACATTTATGCTCAAGTTTCTAAATGCTACCCTGGTAGATAGAATGATGATAGCCCCCCAGATATCTACCTCCCAGTCCTCAGAACCTTTCAATATGTTATTTTATCTGGAAAAATGGACTTTGCAGATGTGATTGGATTAAGGATCTTGAGATGGAGAAATTATTCTGGATTATCTAGGTTGGCCCAATATAATCACAAGGAGTCTCATAAGAGCAAGGCAATGATGTTCGAGTCAGAGAGAGAGTTTTGAAGATGGTATGCTGTTGTCTTCGAAGATGTAGTAAGAGACCGCTGTTAGGGACAGAAAAACAAGTGAGAGGTAATGGAAATCAGAAAAGCAGAAAGGAGAAAGCATTTATAGAAAAACAATAAGGTGGAAATTGTTACAGAAAAATACCCAGGAGAAACAGTTCTTTCAGTCTTAAAGAATGGGGTAATTAAATCATGGAACACTGGCCACCAATCAGAAAATAGAAAAACACCCTAAATGGTGACTTTCTCCATCACACGTATAATTCAGTCCCCAAACCTTGTTACATATAGTCATAGGTGATTATGACTAATCTTGTGACTAACCTTTACATCAACATAAATTGCTAACATATAAAAGGAAGAAGTTTAGAGTTAGAGTCTTCTCCACTCATGGAGACTGACCTGTTTCCCCTTAGGAAATGTCTTTGCTTTCTTCCCTATACTATCGTGTAACTTCACTATTTCCAATAAATCCTTCATGCATACTTGCTGAGTGTCTGTCATCTCTCTTCGTCGTGCAGGCCCAGTTTGTGATTCTTCTAAGCCAGGAGCCCAAGAACTGGGGCAAAAATTCAAAGTCCAGCCGTGGACGCCGAACTGTGACACCGTGAACCAAAGAATGCAGGGGGACCCTAGTAACTGGAAAAAACAAGGAAACAGATTCTTCTCTAGAGTCTCCAAAAGGAGGCAGTTTTGTGGACACCTTGACCTCAAAAAGTATACAGTAATAAATTTGTGTTGTTTTAAGCCACTACATTTGTGGTACTTTGCTACAGCAGCAATGGGAATCTAATACCTCTATGGTATATCTAGAGTTTATTTTTTGTTTTGTTTTAAGGTAGGCAAAGGAGCAAAGAACTAGTATTGACTCACCTCAAAGGGTCAATTTTTATTCTGTTGCTGAGGCAAAAGACAATTAAAACAACTCTTAGAACATTCTGAGGTTAAAGAAATCCAGGTTTTTTTTCCCAGAGATACTTTAAATGACTTCAATACATCTTAGTTTTTCAAAACTGTATTAGCTCTAGAAGGGCAATAGATTGACAGTGGGAGTAGGAGGAGGAGGCAAATGTAGATGTAAATGCATATAGACTGTATTAATTTAGATATATGCTTAATTTATAAAGTACTAATTCATAAATTACTATTTTTCTTATTCCATTGTCTAAGATTATCAGAAGAAACAAGACAAGAGCCCCAGAAAGTTAACAATACATTAAAGTATATACCAGTTTAATATATAAACCTTACTATATAAAAGGCATTCTGGAATCATATCATTCAAACCAAACTTTTCGAGTAGATTAGAAGCAATGCTTATATTTTACTCTATGTTAATTACTTCCTTTTATACATATTCTAAACTAGGATGTGCACTTCAAATTATTTTCCATCAATACTAACTTGCAATCTAAATATTTAATTTTTTGTATCCAATTGATAAATGTTTATCTTTTTTCATTTTTTAAAATTATTATTTTTTTTTTTAGAAAAGGTCTCACTCTGTTGCCCAGGCTGGAGTGCAGTGGCACAATCACAGCTTGCTGTAACCTGAAACTCCAACCTCAAGACTGCAGATGCATGCCAGCACAACCAGCTAATTTTTAAAATTTTTTGTAGATATGGGGTCTAACTATGTTGCCCAAGCTGGTCTCAAACTTCTGGCCTCAAGCAATCTCCCTAACTTGGCCTCCCAAAGTGATGGGATTACAGGCATGAGCCACTTACCCAGCTTTTCTTCTCATTTTTTCTCATTCTTTCTCTTTATTTACTGGCCAAAACCTTTCCAAGGTCAATTCAATACATATTTAAATAATAGTGGAAAGGATTTATGTCTTGCTATAATTTTATATCCAAATACAACAGACTGGAAAAACCTCCTATA
Organism: Daubentonia madagascariensis; assembly: GCA_023783475.1. Classification (NCBI taxonomy): domain Eukaryota; kingdom Metazoa; phylum Chordata; class Mammalia; order Primates; family Daubentoniidae; genus Daubentonia; species Daubentonia madagascariensis. Next base: position 40,427,768 of record JAKFHU010002088.1, on the reverse strand, counting down.
TTCTTCATGTATTATTATTGATGCTATGTAAATAAACTAAGAATAATTCCAAAGTAGCCTCTGACTGTACTTGTTAACTGCTGTGTTAAATTTGCTGTGTGATTAGCAAATTTAAAACTCAAAGTAATTTAAGAAAGAACCTTTTACCTGCCAGACATCCCACTCACCTCTGTTACACTTACTCAGGGAGAATTCTCACAGTTCAAACTCTGCTTCCCCAGAAGCTTCAGAGTGCAAAGCCACGGGCTGTGATCTCTCTAGATGATGCCAAGAGAACCTGTTATTCCCACCTGATTGTTGGAAAGCACAGTCCTTATAAGCGTCTCTAGTCGTATATTTAAGCAAGACCTCTAGAATCTAGAATCTACAAGAAGGAGCAAGCATCCATTTAAAATGTCTGAGACAAATGAGAGTTCTTTCCTCATCTCTGTCACCTACTTCCACTATTCTTTCAGTTTCTTTGTGCTTGAGTTAAATTCTTCTTGCGTACAGGTGAACATCTGCACTGGATGAAAATGGAAGAATTGGTAATTATCCTTCCTATTATGTACTTGTTCTTGTATCAGTCATCACTTTGTAGTTGGACTTCATCATGTCAAACCATCCATTTAAGTGGTGACTACCATTGACCCACTTGTAATTAATTCCACTGTCCTTTGCAATTTCTCATTGTCTCATTGGGTTCAGTTCCAGCTGGTTTCATGGTCAGACTGTAATTTGTTAGTCTTCCATTAACTTCATTATAGGCAATCATTTAAGAAGCCCTCTTAAAGAGTTGTCAAATAGAGGGGAATCCAGCATGTTTTAGAGCTACTCAGCTTTGGGGTATACTCTAGGCATATGATAACATTCCAGAAACAATCTGGACTTGCTTTCAAGTAGCCTCAGGCACTTATTACAATTTCTATGGTTCCTATAATCAGAAAGTTTGATTGAGTTTAATTAATCACTCTTTCTGTCTTTAGGAACTTAACCAATTGAAGTCTGAAAAAGAGCCAGTAAGTATTAAAATAGTCTCAGAATTCTTTCAAATAAAGCTGTATTGAAAATTATGACAGGGTCTTGCTACCTTTATTTTCAGCCTAGAACTCGACACCCTAACATCTAACCTGTCCAGCACATTGCAGATGGATACACTGGACCTAAAAGAGACTCTGCTTCTTTAACTTAGGATTTGCAAGAGCAAGTATTTGCTGTGTCTGGGCACAGTTCTCTCCAAAGCACAAGAAAGAGTTGGGTCTCTGCTGCCTGGATTATAATGCTTTGATCCTACGCTCTGTAAGTGCTTCAGGGAGTGGCAGGCTCTCGATCAGATTATAACTTCTTTTAGCACAGGAGGAACATAATGTTGAGCTGAGGTCAGAAGTGGGGTGGGAGAAGTGTTCCTTCCTGGGAAGTAGAGTGGGGGAAACTCCACAGAAAAATGGGCCAGAGAAATAGCCCCCAGAACCCACGAAAAGTGCTGTCATATATCACACCCTGGACTTCCAAGTATTTTTATAGAGCTTGTTCAGAACTTGGACTCAGCAGACAGGACTTTACTTTCTATACTGCCACCTTTTGACTAAAACTTTAGACAAATATCTTAAGTGTCTAAACCATAGTTTCTTCGTCTGGAAAAGGGCATAAATACTGGTAGGGTTGATGTAGATATTACATGAGATATTACAAGTAAGGCATTGTATAAAGAAGTGTCTGATCTATAGAAAAGCCCCACCAAATGTTAGCTATCATAGTAATTGTTATTATTTTATAATTATCATCATTTTTATTCTCAAATGAATATTTTCTTCATTTTGAGCTGAACTTGCTTATGTATTCACAGATAGGTCAATGGTTTATTAAAATTAGTATTTAACTCTAACCCAGAGTCAGCAAACCTGGCCCATGAGCCACATTCATCCTCCCGTTCCCTCCCTGTTTTTTTTTTTTTTTTTACCTTGTAAACAAATTGATGGGGAAAGACAGCCGTACTTATTTGTTAATATATTGTCTATAGCTGCTCTTGAGAATAAGTGGCAGAGTTGAGTAGCTGGGACACACACCAGACACCACGTGGCTCACAAAGCCTAAGATACTTACTTTTGGGCCCCGAACAGAAAAAGTTTGGAACTCTTCCTGCCCTCTGTGCATGTAGGTGAGGCATCACAATGGCCCAACTTGGGTGGTAAGAAGCACATATGCAATTCAAAATCAGATGATGTACCAATACACTTTAAAAAAAGTAATGATGAAAATATTAAATTTCCCCGATTTGGTTTTTGAGGCAGTCAGACTCTGGGAATTTTGCAAGGATGACTTTGAAATAATATCATGTTTGGACCCTCCAAATAAACACAAATAGGCAAGATTTTGTTTTATATCATTGTTTCTTAATAAAACGTTTTTAAGCAAATGAGTCTCTTTTCATTTTTACTAATTCTTTTTCCTCATTTCTTGGGTTCATTATTCTTTTTATAGGAGATAAATACTAATTCCTTTATTCTTCACCTTTCTTCTTTAATAATAAAGTCATTTAACAGTACAAATGTTTCAATCCTGCTTTTTCTATACCTCATAGATTTTGTTATAAATTATTCTCCTTTCCATCATTTTTCAGTGTGTAATTTTATTTTTTTGTTTTTGATGTTGGTTTTGATTAAAGATTTATTTGGCTGTGCTCCTCAATTTCCAAATAATTATAATACATTTTTATTATTTTTTTCTAGTTCTACTATATTTTTAGAATGTGATGCATAAACGCTTTACTTTTTGGATTTAAAAATGCTCATTTTTGCTAAGTGCATGTTTAACTTTTGTAGATGTTCTATAGAAATACAATAAAGTTTATTCTCTATTTGGTGAATTTAATGCTCTCTCTCTCTTAATGTATAGCCATAGTTATGTTATCAGATATGTTGATTGCATTTTTCATAGCCTCTGTCCTTATTTGTTTTTTGTCTACTATCTCAATTTCAAATAGGTGTATTAAAATCTTACACTTGAGCTAAAAAAAAAAGCACAATATGACCTTATTTATGCATGTGTAAATTATCCTTAGATGTGTGTGACCTTCCTTATTTCCAGGTATTATCACCATTATATCACTATCACATTTTTATTTCTACCAAATCAGAGTCTCTATCATCTCAAACCTTCCTATTTTTAAAGGTGATAAATGAATGAGTACTTCTATTGACCGACCCTGTAAATACTTGACTAATTTCTTAGAACTAAGAAAGACTTTTCTGCGTAGCTGTTGACAAAAACACACAGCAACATCCCTTTGACTGTACCTGCTTTCAGTCAGTACCCAGCCTTATGTTAGCTGCCTATTCCGAGTCTTGGCCATGATGGGTGAATTTTCACTTCCACGACGTTATCCCACTACAGGACGCTAGGTGGGGCTGAAATCTCACTTAATGTTTCTCACAAGGGACACTGATCTGGGTTTTCTCCCAAATCTTCATCAAACTGATTTAGGTTGTTTTTTTCTGTGCCATTTTCTTAAGCCTCATATACGGATCATACTCCATAGTGATTTTTAATCCATTTCAAGTTTCACACTGCAAAAACCTGTGCATGCCTGAGGAAAAGAAGGAAGTTTAAATAGGGGGGAAATATCAAGCTTATTTGCCCACACTGCTTAGGTGTAACTGAGCCCAGGAATCTGAACTCCACAGAGTATAGCAGTGTAAACTAACTTCAGATGGAGTTTGGAATTTTCTAATTAGTCTCCAAATCTCTACAGCCAGAATGGTTTAGAAATTTGCAAAAATAACATATGAAACTTTGATTCTTTCAGTATTAGTCATCCAAATTTCAGAACAGTCAATTGGTACCTGTTCATTATCTAGTACAGTGCAAAATCTCAGCATTACTCACATTTTTGGAGGGAATCTGGCTTAAAAATATACCCCCATATGAAATCATAAATATATTCTGCTATTATTTCCTTAAAAATTTAAAGTTCATTTTTTAATAAATAAGTCTTTAAACTGCAATGCACTTTTTAAAGTCTGGTAAAAAAAAAAAAGAACTTGCTGAAGAAAGAGGCTGTGGAACGGTTGGGGATCACAGGAAATGGAATGTATTAAATGTCTATCTTGTCTTGCAGGAAGATAAATATTGGCAAAAAAAATTTTTTTAATAAAATCAAAGGAAGATGTAGCAACCAGAAAAGATTTGAAAAGAATGTATGAATTTAAAATCATCAAAGGAGATTTGATCTGTAAAGTGCAGGGCAGGAAAGGAAGAAAATGAAAAATAAAAGTCATTATAAATAAAAAATGCAAAGTAACTTGGAAAAATATTTATTTTAGTCAGATTGGGCTGCTATAACAAAATACCATTGACTGAGTGGTTTAAACAACAGGATTTATTTCTCAAAGTTCTGTAAGCTGGGAAGTCCAAGATCAAGGTGCCTGTAAATTCGGTTCCCTGGTGAGGAGCTTCTTTATGGCTTGCAGATGGCCACCTTCTCACTGTCTCCTCACACGACGGAAAGAGAAGCATGCTCTGGTGACTATTCTTATAAAGGCACTAATACCATCATGAGGGCCCCACCCTCCTGACCTCATCTAAACCTAATTAGCTCCCAAATGCCTCATCTCCAAATATAATCACACTGAAGGTTAGGGCTTCAACATGTGAATTCTGGGGAGGAGGTCCAATTCAGTCCATAGCAATATTATAAATACTGATGCAAAGTAACTATATTTTTCCTAGTGTAATATAGTTTTTAAAAATTCTACATAGATTCAACTCACTAATTAAATTACAGAAATTATAAAATAACATATATGGTAAATGTTTAAATATATGTTATATTTAGTATTTCTAACATGGTCCATATTTATACACATAAATATAATAAATATATGTACATTATATAATATTTATGTATAATGTATTATATGATATATATGATGCATTAACATAATATATATAATGTATATAAATACATATGTTAGAAATATTCTATCTAATATGTATTTTAAACCGGTAATACTAACTAAATCAACTAAAAAACTAAAAATCAACAAATGCTATAAAACAGGAATCCACTTAGCAAGAATATTCAACTTTTATTAAGAAAATGATTGGTATCAATGGAACAGAATAGAGAACCCAGATCAACATAAATCTATGCATTTACAACCAACTCATCTTTGACAAAGTTGCCAAGAACATACAATAGGGAATGGATAGTCTTTTCAATAAATGGTGCTGGGAAAACTGGTTAACAATATGCAGAAGAATGAAACTAGACTCTATCTCTCACCACATACAAAAATAAAATAAAAATGGATTAAATACTTAAATCTAAGGTCTGAAACTATGAAACTACTAGAAGAAAGCTTTGGGAAAATGCTGTAGGGCATTGATCTGGGCAAAGATTTTTTGTATAAGGCTTTAAAACACAGGCAGTCAAAGCCAAAAATAGGCAATTGAGATTATACCAAGCTAAAATGTTTCTGCACAGCAAAGGAAACAACCAACACCACAAAGAGACAACCCACAGAATGGGAGAAATAGTTGCAAGCTATCTACCTGACAAGGGATTAAGAACCAAAATATATAAAAGGCTCAAACAACTCAAAGGCAAAATACCAATTAACCAGTTAAAAATGGGCAAAAGATCTGAACACAAATTTCTGAAAAAAAGATGCATAAATGGCCAACAGGCATATGAAAGAATGCTCAAAATCCCTAATCATCAGAGATATGTAAATCAAAACCACCATGTGATATCATCTCAGCCCAGTTAAAATGGCTTTTATCAGAAAGACAGGAAATAACATTTGCTGACAAATATGTGGAGAAAAGGGAACACTCATACACTATTGGTGGGAATGTAAATTAGTACAGCCACCATGGGAAACAGTACAGAGGCTCCTCTAAAAACTAAAAACCAAACTGTCATCTGATCTAAAAATTCGACTACTGAGCATATATCCCAAAAAAAAGAAATCAATATATGAGATGTTTGTACTCCCATGTTTATTGCAGCACTATTTACAATAGCCAAGATATGGAATCAACCTCAGTGTCCATCAATGGATGAAAGGGGAAAGAAATTGTGGTACATATATACAATAGGATATTACATAGTCATAAAAAAGAATGAAATCCTGTCATTTGCAGCAACACGGATGGAAATGGAGGCCATTATGTTAAGTGAAATAAACCAAGGACGGAAAGGCAAATATTGCACGTTCTCACTCATACATGGGAGCTAAAAAAATCTCATGACGACAGAGAGCAGAATGATGGTTACCAGAGACCAGGAAAGGGAAGGGGGAGGGGGAGAATGAAGGGGAAAAAAAAAGAATATAAATGTATTTACTCATACTGAACTACACACTTACAAATGGTAAATACAGTAAGTTACATATGTATAAGAAAGAAAAAGGTTATATTAAATTGATTAAAAAGATTTAAATAAATAAAAAGGTATATTTCATTTTTCATGCTTAGAATGATATAATATTGTAAATGTGTAAAAAACTATGGATTTTCTCCCAATTAGCTTACAAATTTAACACAGCCTTAAAACATTATGTTGGATATGTGGTATAACAACCAAATTTTTCATTCAGAAATTTATATTGAAAACTAAACACTTATAGATTGCTAGTTTCACTTTAAGAAAATAAATAAAAACACTGATCAGATATTAACACATTCTATAAGACTATAGTTACAAAACCAATATTATCTTAATGTATGAAGAGACAAGTAGACAAAGGAAGTAGGATAGAAACTTTAGAAATAAATGCATGCATTTATGGGAACTTGATATATTATGAAGATGGCACAACAAATGAATGGTTGGAAGATATTAGGAAAACTTATTCTTTAAGAAGAAAAATAAGCCTAGCCCTAGGGCTTTTTTATACCCAATACAAAGGCAGAATCCAAATATGTTATAGACAAAGCGTGACATTTACACATAAGCAAAGAGAATAAAATTAAGAAAGCTTTGTGGACTATGGGTAGGAAAAGACTTCTTATACAAGACCAAACACACACTATAATGTGAAGAAGCCAATTGTTATAATGTTATCACTAGTGAGGTTTTCTGTTCACTGAAGGATACCATTGATAAATGGGGAACCTATTGGCTAAATTTAAAACTGATGAGGGATTGTCATCCGAAATATAAAAATAACTTCTGTTAATCAAGGAAAAGACAGAAACTCAAATACGAACAAAAGAACCAATGAAAGAGATAAACTATCATAGATCAGACTTTTGCATAGCTAAACTGTACACAAAGATACTTCATAGTCGTAATCACAGAAATGCAAATTAAGACAGTGAGACATTACTCTTGTCAGAGAGACTATAATTAAAAAGGATAAACATATCAAGTGTTATTGAATGTGTATGGAGTGCTAACTTTCACTCATTTGCAGTGAAAAGTATCCTGAAAAGTATTTTTTTCTAAATTAAATATTAATATACCTATGATTCTATGATCATATATATACATCAGACATAAGTTCTCAGAAACATCTGTTGTTAGACGATGAAAGGATATTGATTGTGGTAGTGTTTGTGGTGACAGTCAGTTGGTGGCAATCTCAGTGTCTGTCCCTAAGAGAGGTGACGGATGTTTAAATATAGTAGATGTTTATTATGGTTCACTATGAAATACTAAGAATAAACAAACATGTTTTCAGCAACACTGAAAGATCTCTAACCAGAAGTTTGGGTAAGAAAAGTATGAGATTTACACTATAATGGTAAGTTGAAAATATGATATATCCACAAAACACATCATATTTTATAAAGTTATATTTAAGGGCATAGATCAAGTGCAGTAGCTTTTGGATGAGGAGAATAAGAATAGTGATCATGAAAGAAAGGCAAAAATAAAATAAAAGGATGACTGACAGGGATAGATTACGGCAATGTGTTTTTAATTTAAAACTGTGATTAACTCCATTCTTTGGAGTGAGCTCCAACAGAAAAACAAATACATCGAAAAAGAAAAAACAAAGGAAAGCAGGAGATAAAACCATAATATCTGATGTTTGCTACTTGGAGTTCTGAACATTTTATTTAACACTTCATTTTAAAAGGAACATTTTGAACATTTTAATTAATTGGGACATAATAGGAAGAAGGAAGTCTCCCTTGATCTTTCTAAAGGTGAAATTCTTTTTCATTGCTTATTCTTGCTCCAATTGTTTATTGTTACTATTGTTGATTACTCCACCAATACCACTATATCACTACAATGCATTTACATACTGATTAATTCTTGTTTATCCTACTTGTTGTTCTATGTGTGCTCTCCATCAGAAGACTAATTCCATCCATAATAGAATATCCTCAGTCTTACCTCTCTGGATATTGTTTGTCCAATACTTCCTTCATTGTCTTTCTCCTGCATTCCTATTAGAGATAAATTGGAGCCTAAATTATCTCTCACTAAATCTGGCATTTGACCTCGGCTATGAACTTCTCTTTCATGTTTATTCTGTAGTTTACCGATGTCCACTTACAATGATAAGCAAACATTTGAATCCTTTCTTTGACTATGTCGTCTCTTTTCTACCTGAACAATCTCTTAAGTATTTAATTTCATTGATTATATTTTTACTACCTAGCATTTGAAACTAGTTCTTTTTTATATCATCCTGCTCTGGAGTTTCATAACTTCCTTTCTCTTATGCATTTGATAATCTGCAACATACTCATTTTAAGGCCATATAAGATTTGTTATTTTGTACTTATCTGAAGTGACAATCTCTTGAATTTTGATTTAGCTAGCTATTGTTCTTAGCATTCATTTCCTCATATGTTTTGGAATTTTGGTTTGCAGGCCCGTCTATAAAGACATTTCTCTCTCTCTCTCTCTCTCCCCCTTCTCTGCTCATATGTCCCTTGTCTTTAGTTTTGTGTGTTTCACTTTGGCCCTTATAATCCCCTGTATATAGCCAGATCTGATATTGTCAGTTTAACGCTTTAATCTTCTGGGGATATTGGGGTTATCACAAGTCAAAAGATGGTTTAGCAAGCAGCTCAGTACTAGTTCTCAGTGGAAAGGGTTTTCTATTTTTTCCCACATCCTTAGGTATGCCTCTTTATACAAGTCTTTTCTTTGGGAAAGGTTACAGCTTTTGTTTGTGCCATCTCCCCCTTCATAGGCCTGGATTCAAACAGTGAGCCTGGATTCAGTGTCCACCGCTATGAGGCATTTTTAATCTCGGTCACTCCCTCTCTAGTCTGACTGCTGCTGAAGGCAAAGCCCAATAGGTATAAAGTTTTGACACTCTTTTCTGCTTTTACATCTGATTCCACTTCTGGTTCCATGGATGTTTATCTTATTTTTGAGAACTACTATGCTTTTAAAATCTTTTTCTTTCCAGATTGTTTCCATAATCAATATTTTTTTTGATGTGCAGAGCCTGTCTCAGAGAGTGAACTGATCTCCTTATATTCTTTTTCATTAAAACCAAAACAACAAATAAATGACTGTAAGGGAGATTCTTTTAAAGTCATTTAAAATTATTTTCTCAAAGCCTTAAAATGTGTAACTATATTCAAGTCTCTAAGTGATGTTTCAAAAATGATTTTTCTAAGCTCATGCAAATTTTTTTAATCTGCTAGTTGTTAGTCAAGATTTTTAAAGTTAAAAATGACATAATTATAGCTTTTAGAAGAGTTAAGCCACTTTTTTTTCTTTTGAAGACATACTAGCAAAGCATAATTGCAAATAATATTGCTTAATAGACAGACTTATTTTAGTTGCTTAAACTTATTTTAGTGGATCTATCTTGTAAAAATAAAACTTGAAGATTGAATGCACTTTATCTGAGTCATTAATTCAGGTCATTTTCTTCACTGGAAAGTGTGATTTCACACCAACCCTTGGCAACAGATAAAATTTTGAAATTGCACTAAAAATAACATAGTACTTATAAAGTACTTATAATTTTACTTGAATATTTTATCACTGAGAAAAAGATCTATTTTAGTAATAATGAGATATATTTACTCAAAAGTGTAGTAACTACTTGTAGTAGTACAAGTAGTTTAAAATGCTACTTATAGCAGTTTGCAAAATACTATAAAAATAGTCATTTTTTGGAATCATTCTTTTCAGATATTTATCATAAAGGTATTTGTATATTAATTTGTGCCTGACATGCTTAGAGAATACTAAGTGCATATATTTTCTACAAAGACATTGTCAATTTTATCTTCCTAAAATGTATTAATGTTAAAATTAAAGATATTGAAAAGGTATTTTACTCCCTATGAGGCACAATCAAAATAAATTCTAACATTAAATTAAATTGCATTTCAGTGATTTTAGTCCTGTTTTAGGTTTTAGCAATTAGTTATTTCCAAACTCATATATCTTTTAATTCCAAATTTGTTCATTCTATTAATTTAGCAAATTTATAATTACAAATACTCTACTCCATCTTCGGTAATCTTTAGCTTAATTTTAAATCTACCATTACACTGGAAGAATAGCCTAGTCATAAACTGAGTATGTGGAAACAAACCTCACCAACTTCAGGTGAACTAACTATGAAAATAACATGGACTCTGGAGTTGGAAAGACCTGAATTTGTATTCTGGCTTCACCACTTAATGACTCTATGACCTTAAGAAAGTTATTTAAGTCTTCGTTTCATGTTTGAAGTGCTGGAAATAGCACATAACTCCCAGGTTTATTGGAGGATAAAATGAGATAACATAAAGCTATTGCCCTAACACCTATACCGTGTCAGGGACTCTCTCAGTGACAATTTTGTCAGATATAAGAGGTCCAAATGATCTATTCAATTTCTTGGAACCAAAGTATCTAAAGTTAACCATTGTCTTTAATATATATGTATGTGTGTATATATACACACACACATATTAATCAATAAAATATATAAAATAAATATATGTATTAATCAACAACCATTGTTGAGTACTTACCATGAGGTCTGTATAGTCCTAGTTGTTGAAAGTACAAATATGAGCTTGAATTCTACTTTGGTGAAGAAGAACATTAGAAAAGTTTCCTAATTTCAAGTAAAAGGGGAGGTGGCATTTGGCCATGAGAAGAAGAAACCAAGAACCATAGAATAATCAGACACCAAAGAGCTATTATCCCTGCTTCTTGCTCTCTGATTCTCTTTCTCGGTTCACATTTCTCTCATCCTTGCTTCTCTGTGGCTCAACTTCTTTTATGTCTCTTCCTACTCCTCAGATTTCTTTGTCCAAATTGTTCATGGCAGCCAAGTGAAAGACACATAACATTGTTTTGGTGTCAGAGACTGCATCCCCTTATCTCTCTGGGTAACAACTTCATGTTTCCTGGAGAAAAATCCCAATTGACCCAGTGTTTGTTGAATGCCCACCTGGTCCAATCAGCTGTGGCAGGTGTCAAGGTTATGTTGTAGGCTGCTTACTTAGCAGAAAATGAGAGGACCTAAGGATTTAAGGATGTTATCTGTGCAGGCTGGAAGGGATTGGTTTATCGCCACTAATAAATATTCTTAAGAAGGGAAAATATATTATTCAGAGAAAAGAAACTAAATGAACTAGCTAAGACTGATTGAAATAAAATCAATGATGTTGTATCCAACTTTGCCTAAATTTTCCCACCACAAACATCTTATTAAAACATGGTGACAAAAAGGGAAATATTTATAAGAGTTGAAGAAACTCTTATATGAAGGCAAGAATTCCCTGGGAAAGACTTTTGGTATCTTAATAAAATGTTATAATTGTACAAAACCTTCTTTAGACACATTATAAATCACATTTATTTGTTAGTTCATTTACTTCAATCACCTTGCTTATGTGGACAAGGATGTAAAACATTGGCTTCACTCTACCTCAGTGAGACAAATTTTTCCCCAAACCTCAGCTAAATGGATTATATTGGCTTGAAGGATGAACAGAGGAGACTCTGTATGTATATATTTTTAATGTATGTTTGTACAATAATATTTGAGAAAGGATTTATGGTAGCTTGTTCAATATTGCATCAAAAATATTACTCTACTAGAAAAGTATTCCAAACAGTATGCCCTACTAAAAGTGGATAAAGGCTGCCATTCTATATTACACAAAATATCAATAGTATTATCTGGAATTTATATACAGGAATAAAGAAGTTGTGACATCCAAGGACAAAAAGTAAGTGAGACAGAAATCAAAAGATAATTATTTTCTTAACATCAACTAGTTCTATAGCAGGAGCAATGAAATTCATTAAAATATGACTACTAATTTAGAAGAGAGACCTTATTAAAATTTAAAAAAATATTTCTCAGGCTGTGTGCTAATATGGAGAATTAATGTTACGGTTTACATGACTAAAAATGACTCTTTTTCTTGAACCAAATTATCTTTAGTTAAGTTCAGGTCAATCAATACATACAGAATGCCCATGATATTTGAGATTCTATGCTAGGTTTTGAGGATAAAGAATTAACAAAAGTTATAATCCTTTCAGGGATTTTAAAGCACAATAAATGAGGAAGACATGAATGCATAGAATTATTAATTCACCATTACTTTCAGAATGATAGAAGCATGTAAGCAGTACAAAAATAATGTGAAGAAATTTGTGTTGATGCTACCAGTGTGGCAACCACATTGTATTTAAGTATCTCCATTAATCTTATAGAATTCAGTTTTATGAAGCCTGGAGATTCACCACAAATCTTAGCATCACCTTGCTAAGGTGAAAAGAATTGACAACAGGTTTCTCCTCTATGGAGGGTCAAATCTTTGAGCCAAGTGATTAAGGTGTCAAATATTAAATCAACAGACAATGGGTAAAAGAGTTTTCTTTCTGTTTTATACAGCAGGACCTTCCAATGCATCTGAAATCAAGCTTGGTGGCAATGACCTACTTCATGCCTGGTACCTGAAATGGGTCCCCTTTCAACTTAACCCCCCTTGGGACCCCTGTTTGTGACAGATCTTAAACATTATTCCTGACCTTTTTGTCTTTATTCTTCATTCCAAAGCCCCAGCTTACTTTTGCCTGTGACATAATATGTTCTCCTTGTGACCTCCCGCCATAGATATGTTGAAACCTGTCTTATTTGCCTACTCGAACTTGCCATTCATGATGCTCCCTTTGTTTTGTCCTGATGACCCATGCTCTTCCTAAAAATTTTGAATAGATTCGCGTTTCTCTGCATTATTATCTCTCAATTGTGACACATAATTTTTTGTGCCTTGATTACCGGCCCAGCTTCTATCCGTTGCTTCTTGCAGCATGCTATAAAAACTTTTGGATTATGTTAGGAGTATATAATAATTCTCTTGTATTGCTCAAAATCTGATTTATAATTTGTTATTTACATCAGATTTTACAAATTTTAAGCCAAATCTTTATTTTTATTTCCATGGTATCTACAGATCCCATCACACCCACTTCCCACCTTCTCCCAGTGTCAGTGTGAAGCATCTTGGCCAAGTCTGTTGTTAGAGGATTGACATGGGGCATGCTCAGAAGATACTTTTAACAGTATTGTAGGTGAATGGTTTGGTAGAGGATGGAAACCATAGGGTGGTTTCCTTAGCACCATGCTCTCCTCTCGCTGCAACGTTATCTTCTGTGCTTGGATGTTTGACTTTAATAAGCTCCACTAAAAATGCAGGTGTTATTTAGGAGAATAATTCCTTAAGAATTATTTTATAAACCTCAATTATATTTATATACATTAGTAATGTTTATTGACATCTCCATTGAGAACACACATGTAATATAGGACAAAGGCATGGGTACATGGGGACCCAAAGTTAGAAGGAAGTGAATGGAAGGATTTTAATGATACCATATACAATAAACACAGTTCTGGAAATTACAAGATCTGTATACTAGTCTTGGATTTGCCTCCAACTGTAATTGGAAAACCATGTTTTCAAAATTTCCTTCTGAAAATAAGAGAAACTTGAAAGTGCCTTCATCTACCATGTGCAAATTTTGCATGGGTGTTAGAGCTTCATTCTTTGTTTTAGATTATGTTGTATTGAAAATACAAATATTTTTATAGCTTTAAAAACTTCACTGAAGTAATATAGGCAATTTATAGGTTATAAAACAGAAAAAGTAAGATATAGACCATCCAAAATACCGCAAATACTTTTGGGGGCCTGGGGGGTTACTTCTATAATATTTAAACATCATTTATAATATTGGTATTAGTAAGTAATACACAGTGCAAAAAACACAGAATTGTCAGGATATATATTAGTGGTGTTTGTTAATACCCTCAGTTCTTGCATTTCTTATTCTTTCCATTCTTAGCGATATCATCTCTTCAAATTTTTCAGTCATTCAGTGCTCTCAAATTCTGTACTTCCTCCTTTCTATCGAAGGATTTACAAATTATTTATATGAAGGTATAAGTGCATTATGGAGCTTGAATTTCTTACTCCTACCAGGATTATTTTCATTTCAGCAAAGTCAAAGCTGAATGACTGAAGTGTTAAATGTGGAATATCAAGACTCAGCCAAAGGATAAAGGAGTTTTTTTTTTTTTCTTTTTCTTAAACAAGAGAACCTTCAAATGCATCTGAAATCCAGCATGATAATCAATTAACTATTCGTGCCAGGACAATGCTATTTTCAAATTGATTATTTGTTCTCTTATATTTTGGTGAAATTTATATTGCAATGATCATTTACAAGAAATTTTCTTAAACTTTGCATTTTTCACATAATTGCAAACTCTTCTTTCTTTTTTTGAGACGGGGTCTTGATTAGTCACCCAGGCTAGAGTGCAGTGGTGTCAACATACCTCACAACAACCTCAAACTCCTGGGCACAAATAATTCTTCTGACTCAGTCTCCCGAATAGCTGGAACTACAAGTATGTGCCACTACGCCCAGCTAATTTTTAAATTAGAGATGAGAGTCTCGCTATGTTGCCCAGGCTTGTCTTAAACTCTTGGTCTCAGGACCACCTTGGCCTCCCAAAGTGCTGGGATTATAGGCATGAGCCACCGTGCTCAGCCAAAAAGACATTTTTAAATAGAACAAAACAAAATGCACAAAAATTGAAGTATATTAAGTCTTATTTCACCTGTGGTATCTGAAATCTGAAGCATATAAAAGAAATCGACTTTTTACTTAAATGAATTTGTTTTATTTACATTATGCTAAAGAAGAGGGAAGAAACATTAAATTTAGAGAGGTAGAGTATGTTACTCGGCTGAGCTTAGAATGTTGGATTACTTCTGGGACCATGTCATGTTTATGACTTTCAAATGTGGTATAGGCATCTGGGACTGAGAAACTAGTCTTGTTCAAATGGTGTAATCACTATGCAGAGGCAGAAAGTGATGAAGAATAACAGGGTGATGGTTGCTGACAATTTTCAATAACTTTTTTGTAGATTTATTGGTCTTTGTTTCTATGGCTTGGAAGTGTTAATTTTCCTGGTGTGCCTTGTTAGTGTTTCCCCTTCTATTTCTTGTGTATTATTTGTACATGACACCACAAGATAACAGTTTACAAATCAGAGTGTTAAAAAGCATAGAGAACTTAATTTGGTTTACCTTTGAGATTTATCACTCTGCAAAAAATGGCATACGACAGAAATTAAAGAACTTCATTATACTACAAATTGAATGAGACTGAGAGTTGTGCTGTTAGAATATAAATTAATAGACTAATATGTAATCTTGATGTAAACAAACTTTATGATGATGTCTAAGTTCATCTCCCTTAAAAACAGATAATTTATATTTAAGTACTGTGTCTGAAAATTAGAATATAGTAAAAACATTGTTCTATTTTTCCATAAATATAAATTAATTTTGTTCCTAATGTTTTTTTAAAAAATCTTCACTTATGAGAACTGAGCTGACTGAGGCTTTGACAAGCAAATGAATTAAATTTATATCACCAAGACTCAGAATAATCTTCCTATTCATTCATAATTTTAGGAACCAATATTATTTCTCACTGTGTATAAAGTATAGACTTCTGATTCAGTTTTATGGAAAGCTGAATTTAACAATATTTATTATGGTTCCTATCTAACTTTGTCTATTGCATTTAAAAATATATAAATTTGACATTATCGCATACTCACAAACTTAGGCATAATCCACAAAAGTTAAAACTTAAAATGACAGGTGCAAGGAGCAATGCAAGTGAGTCTTAAGTTATTTTTCAATTTGGTTTAAGCCAAAGCTCTTTGACCACAGCTTAACTTGTGTTATATTGCTATTATATTTTAAAAGTTTCATTGAAATTTATTCTATTTGAAAATATAAAGACCTTCTGCTAAAATTTTAAATCATTGAAAATAGCAAGACTATTCAGAAAAATTGTCTTTCTGTTTCGTGACTGCTACGTCACTTAAGGGGTATTAATTTGAAGTGGTTGCATAATATTAGCATGAAACCCATTACTTTTATAAAACATCAAGCCTGTTTCCTTTGTGAAAAAGTCTTACCAATTGCTTGTATCTGAGATTTTAAATGTCAATTATTCAATAGCTAGTTCTTTTTTTTTTTTGTATTTTTAAAGTGATCATGAATTGTAAATATGAGATGAGACTAAAATAAAAAACTCAGGGATCAATAGCTTCTAGCCAAGATGGAACAGAGTAACAGAATTTACATGTTGACATAAAAACAACCATGATAACAGTATGCAGCACAGGGAAGAACCCAGTAGTATCTTGGTGAACTTCCTGAGTTGAAGAGACAGAGATTAGATCCTGGGGAGGCCAAGATACTGGTATGTCACAAGGCAGGGTTCTGGAGAGGCAAGAGCTGTACAGAGGACTGTGAAAATTTGCCGAGGGTCCCTAGAAGTGCTCAGCTGAATAGAAACTACTCAATTCCAGGAAAAGAACTACTTAAAATGAGTAGAGGGAACAATCCAGAGATCTAGCACAGGGCCTGGAAAAGTTGTTTTCTGCACAGTCCAGAGAACCTCATATTTCATGGTGCATTGAATATTGCCTCAATAGAGGTATTGCCTCAATAGTAGGGAAAATTAGCCCTATACTAAGGCTGCATAGGTCCCAAAAAATAAAGTTTAAAGGCAAGCTTTGAAAGGACCAGACAAGAGAAAAAAATAAAAGGCATCCAAATCAGGAAAGAGGAGGTCAAACTATCCCTGTTTGCTGACAATATGATCTTAAAAAATTCTAAAGACTCTATCAAAAGACTCCTGGAATTGACATATAAATTCAGTAAATTCTCAGATTATAAAAGTTATGTACAAAAATCAATAGCATTTCTATATACTAATAACATTCAATCTGAGAGTCAAATCAAGAACTCAATACCATTTATTACACCCACAAAGGTAATAAAATACCTAGGAATATACTTAACCAAAGAGGTTAAAGATCTCTACAAGGAAAACTACAAAACACTTATGAGATAAATCATAAATGACATAAATAAATGGAAAAACATCCCATGCACATGGACGGGTAGAATCAACAGTGTTAAAATTCCCCTACTGCCCAAAATGATTTACAGATTCAATGCAATTCTCATCAAAATACCAAAGTTGTTTTTCACAGATCTAGAAAAAATATAATCCTAAATTTCATTCAAAACTAAAAGAAGAGCTCAAACAGCCAAAGCAATTATAAGCAAAAAGAACAAATCTGGAAGCATCACATTACCTGACTTCAAATTATACTACAAGGCTATAGTAATCAAAATGGCATGGTACTGGTATAAAAGTGACACATAGACCAATGGAATAGAATAGAGAACCCAGAAATAAAACCATATAGCTACAACCAACTGATTTTTGACAAAGTAGACATAAACATACACTGGGGAAAGAATACCCTAACTGCATAGCCACATGCAGTGGAATAAAACTAGATCCTTATCTCTCACCATATACAAAAATTAAGTCAAGATGGATGAAATACTTAAATGTAAGACCTGAAACCATAAAAATTCTAGGAATCCTCTTCTACACATAGGCCTAGGCAAAGAGTTTATGAATAAGACCCCAAAAGCAAATATAACAACAACAAAAATAAATAAATGGGACTTAATGAAACTAAAAAGTTTTTGCACAGCAAATGAAATAATCAACAGAGTAAATAGACAACTTACAGAATGGGAGAATATATTCACAGACTATACATCCAACAAAGGGCTAATATCCAGAATCTACAAAGAACTCAAACAAGTCAGCAAGAAAAAAACTAATAACTCCATCAAGAAGTGGGTAAAAGACATGAATGGATTTTTCTCAAAAGAAGATGGACTAATGGCCAATAAACATGAAAAAATGCTCAACATCACTAATTATCAGGGAAATACAAAGTAAAACCACAATGAGATACCGCCTTACCCCTGTCAGAATTGCCATTATTAAAAAGTAAAAAAAAAAAAAAACAGTAGATATTGGTCCAGATTCAGTGAAAAGGGAACTCTTATACACTGTTGATGGGAATGTAAACTAGAAAAACTGCTATGGAAAGCAGTATGGATATTCCTCAAAGAACTAAAAGTAGACCTACCATTCGATCCAGCAATCCCACTACTGGGTATCTATCCAAAGGAAAAAAAGTCATTATATCAAAAAGACGTGGCCCAAATGTTTACTGAATCATCACATTTCACAATTGCAAAGATATGGAACCAACCTAAGTGCCCATTAACTGATGAGTGGATAAAGAAAATGTGGTATATATGTGTACCACAGAGTACTACTCAGCCATAAATAACAATGAAATAATGTCTTTTGCAGCAACTTGTAAGGAACTGGAAACCATTATCCTAAGTGAAGTATCTCAGGAATGGAAAAACAAATACCACATGTTCTCACTTGTAAGTGGGAGCTAAAAGAGGGATATGTGTGGTCATAAAGAGGTGTAACGAATATTCAAAACTAAGAAGGGGGGAAGAAGGGGTGAGGGATTAAAATCTACCTATCAAGTACAATATACACTATTCTGGCAATGGGTACACTGAAAGCCCTGACTTCAGCATGACACAATTCATTTATGTAACAGAAAACACCTGTAGCCCCTAAATTTTTTGAAATAAAAATAAAATGAAATGAAATAAAATTTGGGTGTTTCCAATTTAAAAGATTTCAACTAAGAAAAAGTTGAAATTTGTGGCTTTATGCAAGGCTTTTGATAAGCTCAGATTTTAAATGTGCATTTACAAGTGATGTAAGGTGTGTCACATAACCATAATAAATATTGTAAAATAAAAATAACCTGCAGGAATGGAGTGAAAATTTATAGACCAGAAATAAAGAAGATGATAAGATGTAATGAATGCTTTTAAAGCTATATTCAGAACATAAATAACAAGAAAGAATTCCTATTCGGAACAAATGATTTAAAATTATAAAAAAAGATAAAGAAAGGGGGTGGTGCACAGAGAAAGGGAAAGAGAGAGACAGAGAGAACATTTTACTACTCTTATTTTTTTGCTTCCATAGAAGGAAATTTGTAAAGATTTCTAGTATTAAGATAATTGTATTAAAGCATATTGAAAAACTCTAGACGCTGAAGGTTAGACTTTAACATCACTCTTGGTAATCTTTTAGATATAACAGACATTGAGCAGTGTACTAGAAGACCAAATATTGACGAATACCGACTTTTTTTTTAAAGGAAAACGTGGGTTGAAGATCATGAGTTCAGTCTTTGGCATTACATGTTAATGAGTTAATTGAATTAATTACTTTTACATTCTTTAGAGGGAAAATCTCTGAATTTCTTAAGAGCATTTCTTTGACAATGTTCAAAGAACTTTTAAAAAAACCTTTTGATTGTTTAATAAATGCTATAACAGTAAGCCAAAATATAATTGTTGGGTCTCTCTTAGAACAGACTAACATGACCTAAATAACAGTAGTTAACTACAAGTTTAATCTGAGCCAAGATAATATGGCTTAAAGAGTAGTGTAAAGAATTTCCAGCAATCTGATTTTAGCAGCAGAGACTCAAATAGAAGAACAAAGATAGCAAAAGAAAACCTCATGGATTATAACTTCATTAGACCAGTTGAAAAGGGATTTAACTGCTGGTCAGGATATTAAAAAATATGTACAGCCTTTATTCCTATATAACACAAAGGGAAGCTCATATAAAATACAAAATCACACTTATCTATGGGATAACTGAAGAGCAGTGGATGCAAGAAAGTCTTGAGGAACTGATTCCCAGAGAAAGGAATGTTTCATATGTGAACAGCAAAGCTCAGAGCAGTTCTGGGGCAACTTCTAGGTCTGGTCTAGGCAGACAGAAGAGAAAGCCTGACAAAAACCATAAGAAATTAACTTGCTGAGGAAAGGCCAGCTAAGCTACTGGTCAAGATGAGGGTATAGAGAAATGATTGTAGTCCTGAAGACACTCAGATGAAAGAATAGTTTGTTTGTCCTAACAATTGTCTCCACTGCTCCACCACAATCATCAATTTTTCTGAGAATAGTGCCACAAAGTTAAGGCTGACAAACAAGAGAACAAAACAAAACAAATCAAACCAAACAATCAGTCTAATGTCAAGCAGTCTATTATTGAAGTCTCTAAGCAGAGAAGCAACAAAACAGAACAGAAAATATTCAAGTAAATAATAATCAGACATTTTCCAAATTTCATGAAAGACATTAATCCACAAGACTAAGATGTTTATCAAATCTCCAAAAGGATAAAGCAAGAAAATCACACGCAGCTCTATCATAGTCATATTGCTGAAAATCATGATAAATCCTAAAAACTTCCACAGAAAAAATCACGTTATGTACAGAGAAACAAAGTAAATGACTTCTCATTAGGAACAAGGCATGCCATAAGTTACAATGCCTTTAAAGTGGTTAAAAAGCAAAACCCAAAAAATACCACCACCACCACCACCAAATCAACTATAAACCTAGAATTCAATGTCTAGCAAAAACATCTTTCAAAACAGAAGGTGAAATGTGGACATTTTCAAATAAATGGAATCTGAGAGAACTTGGCGGTCAAAGCTAAGTGACAGTATTTCAGGAATAGTATAGACAGGGATCTTGCCTTGGATAGAAGATCTTATAGTATGAATGAAAAGACCCCTTAAAATGCTAAGAGCCTATTATATTATCTGCTTTTTGTTGGAATATTTACAGTTTCAGTTCCCTGATTTTCCCCTCTCCTCCAGTCCAAAAAGCTTTTGCATCCTTTAGAAGTCATCTTTATGTATCATATTTATCATATTTTATGGTATTCATAATTTATTTAGAAATTAAGGTACTTCCCAGATATTAAGTATAATAATCATAATCTGAAATCAAAGGGGGGATCCTATGTCTCATTACAGCTTAAACTTCATAAAAATTTTCAAGCTCCACTAAACTTAGTTAAGCCTCATTAAATGAGGGTTATTGTTTTGATTCCTCTTAAACCAACCTGTGAATAACTAAACTTTAAAAAAATTCTTGTTATGCATTTAGGCTGAAAACACTAGATAAGACTGGTTAAGCATCAGAAGCTAATTAACATGGGATCATTTAACATTTTTTCTTCATGGTTGATAGAATATTTAGGTTTTTAAATTAATATGGGTTGATAGAATATTTAGGTTTTTAAGTTAATATATATTCCATTAGATAGTTTTAAATATTGTTAAAATTTGTTAAGCATCATTAACCCAATTAATCATCATAAAGACAGTAAACATAGTTACAGTTTGTTCAATTTTTAGGAAAAAATCTTGTTTCGTTTGGATAAAATCTATTAAGTTTATGAGCAAATAACATTAATATTTATCTCTCTTTAGAATTATTAACTTGTTATCCCTATTTAGAGATGAAGACACTGAATCAGTAAAATTATAAGCACTTCCCATACCAGCCTATACATCCAATGTCATAGAGAATCATTTAAAATATACTGCACTGCTCATGATTCAGACATCATACCTATATCTCTATCTATTTATGAACAAATGAATAAAGAATGAGTGGATAAATATGTCAGTAAGGTAATTCCATATATGCAATTATTTGTTGCTAATGAGAAGGAAATGCATAACAAAGAGCACTTGAAGGAACCCACAGTTATTTCTGTGGATCAAAATTTGGGGCTATTAGGCTATTTCTTCATCTTAGTACCATATGAATTACTGTTTAAGAATGTTTGTACATTCTTCAGAAAGTTGAATTTTCTTGATGGTTTTCTTTTCAATTAAAGAAATGTACAATAAGTACATTAATTACAAGAATTTTTTAAAGTTTAGTTATTCATGGGTTGGTTGAAGAGGAATCAAAATCATAACCCTCATTTAATGAGGCTAAACTAAGTTTAATGGAGTTTGAAAATTTTTATGAAGTTTAAGCTGTAATGAGACATAGGATCCCCCCTTTGATTTCAGATTATGATTATTATACTTAATCTCTTTCCTTTCAATTAAAGAAATGTATTGATCTGAGCAAGGTGTCGTAAAAGGGAAATGAAATGTTTGAAAATGATAAAATGTAACATTGATTTACTCTTTTAACAAATATTTTCATTTAAGCATGGAATGTTGCTGCTCATGTTCAACTTTATCATTCAGTGATCAGACAATACTAAGGTCATGAGGGACAGTTAACTTGAATTAGCCACTTAGTGCCATGGCCAGTCTCTACCAAGTTGTAGTAGCAATCTAAGAGCTGTGCAAAAGAGGGCATGACCTTAGTTGAAATCCCTACATTTTGATTCCATTATAACTTGCCGGATGCTCCATACAACATCTCTGTCACTGTCACTTTCATTGTTATTGGGCATGGTAGGTAATAAAGGCTGAATGGCAGAGCAACTTATACTGCAGGTTTTGGCTGCTGTGAAGCCCTTACTCCACCCAGACTCCATGCCAAACTGGCTTATAAATGGGTCCTAACAGTAGGTCCAAATATGGTATGTGTTTTCTCCAATTACCCTAAGAATCCAAACAAACATATGCTTCTTTCCTCGTAGCATATGGTGTCAATTGCTTCTCACTTTAGAAGGGATATCTCAACACATCCCTCTTTTCCTAGGAACCATACGGATGTGGCAGTCTACTTAACTTTTACAAAGTTCACCTCTCATTTTCCTATATGCTTGTTTCTTAGTAAGGCAGCTAGAGTTTGCTATATCCTGCCACCAGGTCAAATTGGCAAAATGTCATGAATACAATGAACTAGCCTAATATTCTGAGGAATAACAGGACAATCAAGACCCCTCTGGGCTATGTGATGTCCAGGAGCAGAGGAGTTGTCCTATCCTGAGGTAAGACAGCCAAGGCGTTCTGTTGTTTCTAGGTATGATTATCTTTGTTGATAGAAATTCTAAAGAAAAAAAATAGGTGTATTGGAATAATATTAACTTTCTCCACTAAAAATTATTTCTCCAACTCAGCTATGATTGGTAAAGCTTCCTGATTAGCTTTGAAATAATATTGAATTTATTCATTTTGCAAAGCATGTCTGGTTTTGTATCAGCCAAAAAGGTAAATAAATACAGGATTCAGTAAGAATCATCACCTCTGAATTTTGAAAGTATTTGCTAATGGCATTAATATCTACCAATCCCCTGGAATAGAGTAATGCTTTTTTATTTACGATCTTTGTGTAGGTGGGGCATGACTTCTTCTAATTGACGCATTGATGACACAATGACTCTCACTTCACAGGAATGAATCTAGAGATTCTTCCAGTTGCTAAACACATATATTCTAGGACCAAGGAAAGAACCACAGGGTGTGGCCATGATTCCAATGGACACCCTGCCTGAGTCTGAGACAACTCAGACCACATATCCATCTTTTAACAGACCTCCAATGCCACTCATTCTGACTAGTGAATCATAGTGGTGCTTTGGGTCTCTAAGAATTAGCATCAGTTCAGAGTCAACCTATAATAATTCCTGGAAGGTCTGAGTATTTCTCTTTCCCCAGGCATGTTCACCTTACTAATATTTACATTACCAAGTTTCTGCAACTTTTTTGGGTAAGGGCTATCTTCTCCCAGAGTAGATCATTTACTTCTCTATTTGGAGAAAAAAATCTCTTATTACAAGTCTGAGGCCACAAGAGGTGGTGATGTTGGGTCTTTATGAAAATCAGGCATCCATTGTGGCAACTGCCCAACGTGAAAGATTTTATGGAGGGTTAGACTGGTTCTCTCAGTTAAGGAGAAGCTGCTTCTGCACATAAAGAAGGTTTAGGGTGATTTAGACATTCAAAGTTCTTGGTCTGATGTGTTTTTGCCAAAATGACTCTGTGTCTTAGGTTCCAACTTCTTTTACACCATACATTAATGTTAGTGAAGAGATCTGATGGAATTACATATTTAATTGACACTGTAATTTGTAGCCCTTGCAATCAGACTCAGCTTCATCTGGATTGTGGCTATAGGAGATAAGAAGCCTTTTAAAGTTCCATAGAGGTTTTCTAGTTCTTTTTTTTTAACCATGCTTTGAGTTTGGCAATCAAAAACTTTCACTTCTCATGTCCCCTAGGTACTATCTGAAGTTTTCAGAAGCAGCTATCCCCTGCCACAATCTTTGTAATTCCTGTTGTGACATAACCCCTAATGTAACAGCCGTTTGATTTTCAAATATCAAGGTAAACACAACAAAATACATAGCATTTTTCCTCAATCTATATCAGTTCAACTTTTTAGAAGAACTGTTATTATAAATTGGAAGGATCATTTGAAGCCACAAAAATATATGCAAAACCAAGTATGATCAAATAGCAATGATCCTTTTCTTCAAGTGATAGCTAACCCTAAGCTAAAATTCTCCTCACTAATTAAACATAAGTCTAAATTAGAACCTAACTCAATCGGGAGGGCTAAATCTAAAATACAGGTGATGTGGTTTGGATGTTTGGCCCCTCCAAATCTCATGTTGAAATTTGATCCCCAGTGTTGGATGTGGGGCCTGGTGGGAGCTGTTTGGGTCACGGGGGTGGATTCCTCATAAATGGCTTGGTGCCCTCCCCACGATAATGAGTAAGTTCTCACTTTATTAGTTCACAGAAACTTGTTGTTTTAAAGGAGGCTGGCACCACCTCCTCCCTTTCTTGCTCCCACTTTTGCCATGGTGGCAAGTTTGTCTCCTTTTTATTCTACCTTATTGGAAGCTCCCTGAAGCCCTCACCAGAAGCAGATGCTGGCACGTTGCTTCTTGTATAGCCTGCAGAACTGTGAACCAAATAAACCTCTTTTCTTTATAAATTACCCAGCCTCAGGTATTTCCTTTATAGCAATGCTAAGTGGACTAACACAACAGGTAAAAGACATTTAATCAACTTCCAAACACATAAGCTGAAGAATTGGTGACATTGTAACAGTATAAAAATGGATCTCATATAGTCACGTAAGGTGGACATAAAATGACATGATGATCCATGACTGATCTAGTATGGTGCTGGTTGTCAATATTTTCTCCAATTTGTCTTGAAGTCTCTTAAGCTCCATAAAGAATCTTGAGTCTTGAAGCTACTGTATGCACAAGTGAGAAAATAATTAGGGTTCGGTGAAACAGCAACTATGTGTTCAGTGGAACTCTTTTGATTCTTCTGAGCCTCAGCTCTGTGATCTGCTCTGCTTCTCTCTGAAATACCAGAAGCACACATTCAATTTTTGTTCCACCATTTTGGGGCATGAATTTTCTCCATTACTCTTAATGACCACCACTAGCCGTTTGGCTTCTTAAGAACTGATATTACAAAGTTGGAATATCTTAAGATTTTTTCCTCTGTAAATTTCAGTAATAGATTCAGTCAGACTCCCACAGTTTCCTAAATCATGTTGAGCAGTGTTAGACATGTATATCTCCAGCATCCTTGTTGTGCCAAAAGAATCCAATCTGGTTCAGTTACCTGATTATTTTTATAATAAGAAGTGACATTGTAGTCAATGCCACACTTACAAGAAAAATTCTTTAGTTTTCTAGGTGCCAGCTTTCACTCGATTATAGAAACAATCTATCTTAATATCAACTCACTCAAATTTTTCTTTCTGTCTTAGAGTGTGAACAGATTACTGATCAGGAATAACATCTAATAAAGGAAACATTATGTTCTAAGTTGCTTCATCTAAAAAAAGACATCTACTTGAATAAGTAAAACTATAGATTAAAGGGCTCTTTCTTAAATAGAAATGCCTTTTTATAATATCCTTTACCATGCTGTATTCAGCCTTGAGCTAGAGAAGCTCTTATGGAAGTGGAACTTAGAAAACTTGATTTAACTAACAGCTAAGAATGATTTATAATTAGTGTATAAATTATTCATATATAAATGTTTTTAGCCTACAGAAATGTGTATACAATTTGTCACATAAGCATGTCAATTTCTTCATAAAATAAATATGCTTGGCAAATTATTTTCTCATAAAGCAAAGGTAAAATTAAGCCAAACCTTTGCTGAATTATTAAAAATGTGTAATAGGAGTGCCTAAATTGTTTTTCCTGTAGCCTTAAAAAGAGTATCTAATACTTTTTAAATTATGTGATATTTAATATCCGTATATTTGCATAGAAATTACTCTTTAAGATACCTTTAATATTTGCATGCAAAGACTGCTGAAAAATGTAGAGTATGTTAAAAGCAACAATAAAATTCATTTAATGTTTGAAAAAATGTTTCTCCTAAGACTGCATCAAGGAGTTGCATATTAAATTTTCTTAGTTTATGATTCCCAATGATATTTTTTCTAATGCTGTTATGTCACAAGCAGAGCAGGCCGACTGCAAATCAAACCATGTTTATTTTGCTTCTAGTCACTAACACTAAAGCAAAAATTTTGGAGTCAGAATTTACCTGACAATTTTCAGATGATGCATGAGGAAGACTAGCATACCTCCCTTAATTTCCCTTCACTGTTCTGGCTTAGAGAGCAAAAGTGAAATCATGTCTACATTCAAACAAAAAGGCGTAAAAGAGTAATCACCTCATAACATGAAAAGTCTAGTTGTTGAGCAATTTAAACTACATGCTTCTCAATATTTTGGGCTAAAGCCTCTCTATCTGGGAAGAACTGGAAGATTGTGGTACAACACCTGGTAATGCGGGTTGAATTGTGTCCCCCCCAAAAGTTATGTCAAAGTCCTAACTCGTGCTATCCGTGAACACAACCTAATTTGGAAATAGGGTCTTTGTGGATATAATCAAGTTAAGCTAAGATCACCCTGAATTAGTGTGGGCCTCCGTCCTACAAGACTGGTATCCTTATAAGAAGAGACGCAGACAGAAGACACATGGGGGGAAATGCCATGTGGTGATTCAGTTAGAGATCGGAGTGATTCATCTACAAGCCAAGGTACACCAAGGATTGCTGGCAATACCAGAAGCTAAAGAAAGGCATGGAACAGATCCTTCTGTAGAGCTTTCAAAGAAAGCATGGCCCTCTTGACCCCTTCTAGCTTCCAGAACTGTGACAGAATAAATTTCTATTGTTTTAAACCAGCCACTTTGTGTTAATTTGTTACAGCAGTCCTAGGAAACTAATAAACTTGGATTTCTATGAGTGGCACTGATTTCCTTTAAGACAAAGGAGACTTTTATTAAATTTATGTGTTATTTGAGAGGGCAATGAATTAATATATTAGCACCTGTTAACCCATCTTCCTGAAAACACATTTTCTGAAGAAATCAGAATACAAAATCAGATACACTTTTGATGAGGATAAGGAATGTTACAAGGTATGGAAATCTATCCAAAAAGGAGTGATACAGCTAGAACCTGACCATTGCATTTCCTATTTATTCACAGAGTGAGAGCCTACTAACTGGAAAAAGAAAAAAAATGTAGGTTGTGTAGCAATCAGAGTGCTGGAAACACACATGCAATTTGACATTGTATTGAGGAGTAGAGCAAAAATGTCAAAATTTCTTTTGATGTTCACATTAAGACCAGGGATGAGAGGAAATTGGGTAAAGATAAAGACATTAATTGCACTGAACAGAAAGAGAGGTCTTTAGACATCATAATATTCAATATTCTCTCCTGTTAGAATTAAATGTAGACTAGAAAACACTAACGGAAGTAGTATTCAATAAATTGAACCAAATTTTTACTTAGCTTGTAATATAGTGATAATGTCAATACAAACAATATGGTGATAAAGAAAGTATATTCAAAGGCTAAGAATGGATGGTTTGAAAATGATAATCATCTGGAATAATTTCTTTTATTGTATCTAATTCTTGCATAAAACTTCATTGAAATCTTATGTCAGTTATAGTCATTTAAGCAAAAGCCTGAAGATAGATTACTATAGGAGGAACAATTCTGGAAACGAAACCTTTACAATTTTAATAAAACACAACTCAAAACTATAATTTTAATCTGTCTCATGAAACAGTTTTTTTTATCAAGTTTATTTGTTTTGTTATGTCCAAATGATGAAAAAGGCCGTGTGGTATTCCAGACAAAACTATTAAGGCATTCCTAAATACAAGATTAATTTCCTTTGGAACCTAATTTATTGATGTTTTAATGAACTAACCATATTATAAAAAATATCAGTCTATCTGACTACCACAGAGTTTCAAATATACTTTAACTCTTGTGGATTTTTTTTAATATAGGGTCTTAGAATTCACAGTGCTAAGTGGTAGCAAAAGCTATGTGAATGAGGAGCCAATGGTAAATATACAGACAGTTGGGGTCACTACAAGTAAATAGAAGCCTGATAAAAATCTAGCAATTTATTATATCTGTCATTCAACTGTCAAAAAATTATTCAAACTTGAAACAGCCAAAAAGATTATTGGTATTCTTTCAATGCAGTGCTTGTCTTGACTGTCTATTGACTATGCAATGTTCAACTCTGTAGGAACAAGAGGTATATTTTTGTCTGGAAAAGAAACAAATAACGTTTGTCCAGTAAAACATATAACACTAAAGATGATGATCTACAAACCCCTTGTACATAACCTGTTTCAGATCCAATCCAGAAACCTCATGCTAACATTTCGTTGCATAATGCCTTATATTTCCTAGCTTCTTAAGGATCTCTGAACTAGTCATAATGCTTGCTGGTTTCCTTATTAATTAAAGAGTTAAATAAAATCTTTGATATATGTTCATTTTATATTGTATGGGAATCACGTTTTTCAACTTTTGAACATTATACTTTATTTGTTTTGGAGATCATTCACTAAAATGCCCAAGGGGACTCACCACAGAGCTAAGTAAACTGTGTGGTAGGAAACAAGCTTATCACAGGGTTTAAGTTCAGGTATCCCTTCTTGACTCCTGGAGTGAATCCCAAGTGGCAATCAACTTTAACTTTCTGACACTCTAGGGTTTTTTTTTCCCCCCTACTGTTTTTGTTGTTTCTTGTTCACGTATTGCTGATAATTTCTTTCCCGTTAGTAGTAGCATTGCATGGAAATCCGGATTTGTTGTCTGACCATTTGATGATCTCTGCTCTATGGATAATAATCTGTTAGGTGATACATAGCAGAGAATTGTGTTTGTTAGGCTTTATTGTTTGTTTCTCGTTATCCATGTGTGAGCCCAAAATGATTAAAATTTTGTGCCCATTTGAAAGGAGAATAACTCCTTCATTTCTCAACTGAAGAGCTTTGTGCTTCTCTTTTGACTTTTGAGCCATGGTTGAAGCTGTAGAAGTGAAGCTATGAGTTCTCTTTATATCTGCATTTCTGTTTGTGTTTCTATAATTCATAAGTATTTACACGTGTTTAATAAATGTGAAGTAGTTTCTTACCTCTGGCTGGTATAACCAGTTTATAGTAAAATGTGTCTTAAATTAATGGAGTTCTGTTTTGATTGGTTTATGGAGAACAAATAAGTACTTCCTTAAAGTGTGCATTAGTATTTTTTAAATTCACAAAAATTTACTTGTCTACTAATACATTAAAAGTTCTAGTCCCTTCCACAAAAATAATAACCCTTCTAACAGATATTGTTAGTTCAGAAACATTTACAAAATCTAAGTCAAAACATCATAATGAATCTTTGGCAAATCACATTGATTAATAATATTAATTTTTAAATGTTGTATGTATTTTCCTCTGATTTATTAGTGTTAACTACAATACAAAGGTATATTTTTTAAAAAAGATTTATGTTTGTTTTCATGTTCTCATGAAGTGACTAGTGAATTTGCACTTCTTTTGCTGGCTTTCTGATCAAATAAACTGACATATCTACAAATTGTTTAAGCTTATGAAAAATGTAAATTTATGTTCAACTAAATTGAATCACAATACTGACAGACTTTATCACTTATAACAGTGATTATATTTTTGTATTAGCTTGAACATAATTTCCAAGTTCTTTGGCCATTTAAAATCTTTGTCTAATTTTAAATCAAAATAATTAATAGATAATTTTTCCATAACTAGATAATGATTACTTAACATGGAATACTGAATCAGAGACTATTAAGCATAAGTTTAAGATTATATACTTTTGTTTCTTGGTCTTATATGCTATAGAGTAGTAATACTGTTAAATGACTTTAATGAATGCGTTCATTATTTTTGCCACTGTAATAAGAGTAAGAAGATGTGGCTATAGAAAGTTATATGTATTTATAAACTTTATTAGTCTGCAAATACGCTTATATACGACAAACAGTTTTTACTGCTCTGCCACTTAGTTTACTCTGTGAATAGAAATTTTTACTTTGATGAGAAATTACAATTAATATGGGTGAGTAAAATTATACTAGAAGCAATAATGACAGAAATATAACTGTACCTGCTGTTCAAAAAGAGGAGTTTGAAACTTTTACTGATAATTATTATATTAACACAAATATTATATTAATGCTTTCTCTCTGTTAAAATGTTAAATTGATCCTAGAATCTTAACAAAGGATACTAAAAAGTTTATCTTTGCCTTCTATATAATGTGTTCATTAGCAGAGGTTTTATATCTTTCCAGCACAACTGTTTATTCTTTATGTTGACTATATCATGTCCTCGATTATTAAAATAAATTGTTCTTTGCTTGTGAATGTGCTAGGTCTCTTAAAATCATGTTTCCCTCTTCTATGTTTATCTTAAAATGTGTCTTTGAGATTTCCCAGAAAGCTCCTGGAAAAATCATAAAATTTGTTGTTTCATCTTATAAACAAGGGGATGCCAGAAATAATTACTTTTGATTGAGATGTTCTATATTCCTTAATAGCTCAAAACTATTGCCAAATCCAGTGGGATTTTCTTCCTGTGGGAGTACAAATAAATTCTGACTAATGGAACAGATAACATAAAAGGTTATGATTTTTAGATCTTATTGGGTATTATATATTTTTGTTTTTCACCCAGAACTATTTTTACAACATTTATTTATTAATTGCATATATATGTATTTTCTCAAATGCTTTTTGAACAAATCAAAACTTCTTATAGTTTCTCTCATTGATTAATGAGCTAAATAAAATGTTTGAAGTATGTTTATTTTATATTTGTATAGCAGTCATGATTTTTTAAAAATATAAAATTTGTTTGTTATAGAAAAATACTCATAAGATAAAATTTATCTTTTTAATAACCATCACCAGTATGTTCCAGAACTTTTTCATTGTTCCAAATGGAAATCTTTAAAAAATCAACACAATAAGCATTGGAATTTTTATTGAAATTTAAATAAATATTTATTGCAATTTTCATGTTTGTTTTTTGTTTGTTTGTTTATTTTTTGCCAGGCATTCTTCTAGGTGCTAGGGATACAGAAGTAAATAAAACAAACAAAAATACCCATTTTCATGTGTTTTACATTTTATCTGAAAATATAAAAATTAAACCAAATAGTTAAGTAAAATATGTAGTATTTTAGATAATGATAAGTCCTGAAGTGAGGAATAATACATGGAAAAGAAATAAGAAGTGTCAGAGTGAGGGAGATTGCAATTTCGGATGTCACTTCAAAAGGCTTCACTGAGAAGATGGTATTTAAGGAAATATAAAAAGTAAAGTGATAAGTCATGTGAATATTGCAAGTGGAGGAAGCCTTCCAGGTAAAGGAGAGATGAAGGGTAAGGCTGGTGATGGGAGGTTCTTTGGTATATTTGAGGAACAGCAATAGATTTGTATGAGAGGAATTAGCAAGGGGGACAATAGTAGGAGAAAATTTTGCAATGGAAATAGGATGCTAGATTACAATAAAATATTATTGTTTAGGTGAAGATAGAATTAGCACAAGTCATTTGCTTTTAATCTGAATGAGATGGGAGGCCAGTGGAAGGCATTATGCAAAAAAAAAATGGCTTGTATTTTAAAATAATAATTCTGGAACGTATGTTGGGAAGAAACCAAATGGAGCAGGGCAACTAGAAGACCGTTTCTGCAGTCTGGGTGAGAGATAATGGTGTCACAGATCAGAGTGGCAGATAGAAGGTAGAGGGTATTGGTTTTTACATATATAGTCATGTGTCACTTAAAAATGGGGACACATTCTGAGAAATGCATCATTAAGCAATTTCATTATTGAGTGAATATCATAGAGTGTACTTACACAAACCTAAATGGTATAGTCTACTACACATCTAGGCTATATGGTGCAGCCTATTGCTCCTAGGCTACAAACCTGTACAGCATGTTACTGTTCTGAATACTGTTGGCAATTGTTATACAATGGCAAGCATTTGTGTATCTAAGCATATCTAAACATAAAACAGGTGCAGTAAAAATACAGTATAAAAGATAAAAAAAAAAAAGGTACACCTGTATAGGACAATTACCATGATAAAGGGGTCAATTCAGCAAGAGGATATAACAATTATAAACATCAATGCACCAAACACCACTGCTCCCAAGTACATAAAGCAAGCACTAATAGACCTAAAGGGAGAAATAGACTACAACACAATAATAGTAGGGGATTTTAATGCCCCACTCTCAGTAATGGCTGGATCATCCAGACAGAAAATCAACAAAGAAACAGTCAAATTAAACTACATACTAGATCTAATAGGCCTAACTGACATTTACAGAACATTTCACACAACTGCAGCAGAATACACATTATTTTCATCAGCACATGGAACATTTTCCAGAATAGATCATATCATGGGCTACGAAACAAACCTATATAAATTTTAAAAAATGAAATTATATCCAATATCTTTTCTGACCACAATGAAATAAAACCAGAAATCATAACAAGAGGAACCCCAGAAAATATGCAAATGCATGGAAATTAAACAACATGCTCCTCAACGACCAATGAGTCAATGAAGAAATGAAGAAGGAAATATAAAAATTTCTTCAAACAAATGAAAATGGAAACACAACATAGCAAAATCTATGGAATATGGCAAAAGCAGTACTAAGAGAAAAGTTAGCAATAAATGGCTACATCAAAAAAGTAGGAAGATTTCAAACAAACAACCTAACAATGCACTTCAAGGGACTAGAAAAATAAGAATAAACCAATCCTAAATTGGTAGAAGGAAAGAAATAATAAAGATCAGAGCAGAAATAAATAAAATTGAGACTAAAAAATACTACAGAAGATCAATGAAAGGAAAGCTGGCTTTAGGAAAGATAAACAAAATCAACAAACATTTACTAGACTAAGAAAATAAGAAAGAACACTCAGATAAATAAAGTCAGAAATAAAAAAGGAGACATAATGACTGAGATCTCAGAAATACAAAGAATCAATAGAGACTATTATGAACAACTATATGCCAACAAATTGAAAAATCTAGAAAAAATGAAAAATTCCTGGATGTATACAGCCTACCAAGATGGAAGACATAGAAAATCTTAACAAACCAATAATGTATAACAAGATCAAAGCTATAATAAAAATTTTCCATAAAGAAAAGCCTAGGACCTGATGGATTTACTGCTGAATTTTAGCAAACATTTAAAGAAGAACTAATACTAATCCTATTCAAACTATTCAAAAAAAGTGAAGAGGAAGGAATACTTCCAAACTTCTTCTTTGAGGCACTACAGTCATACCCTAACCAGACAAGGACACACAAAAAGAAAATTACAGGGCAATATCACTAATAAATAGAGATGAAAAAATCCTCAACAAAATACTAGCAAACTGAACTTAACAACACATTAAAAAGATCATTCACCATGATCAAGTGGGATTCATCCCAGGGATGCAAGGATGATTCAACATATGAAAATCAATAAATGAGACACATCACATTAACAGAGTCAAGAACAAAAACTATAAGATCATTTCAATAGATACTGAAAAATAATTTGATAAAATTTAACATCTTATTATCATAAACAATCTCATCATGATGGGTATAGAAAGAGCATACCTCAAAATAAAAAAAAGGCTATATATGGCAAACCCCTGATACCACTGAATGGGGAAAAATTCAAGGCCTTTCTTCTAAAGACTGGAACAAGACAAGCATGCTCACTTTCACCACTATTGTTCAATACAATACTGAAAGTCCTGATCAGAGCAATTAGGAAAGAGACACAAATAAAGGGCATCCAAATTGGAAAGGGCATCCATCTTATAATCAGAAAAACCTAAAGACTCTATCAAACAGTTAGATTGATAAATCAATTCAGTAAAGTTGCAAGATATAAAATCTACAGTAAAAAATTAGTAGCATTTATACACATCAACAGCAAACAATCTTAAAAAGAAATCAAGGAAGCAAACCATTTACAATACCTACAAAAAATATAAAATGCCTAGGAATCAATGCAACCAAAGAAGTGAAAGATCTGTACAAGGAAAACTATGAAGCTCTGATGGAAGAAATAAAATAGGACACATGAAAAATGAAGAGATAGTCTATGTTTATGGATATTGTTAAAGAATCAATATTGT
Organism: Daubentonia madagascariensis; assembly: GCA_023783475.1. Taxonomy (NCBI): domain Eukaryota; kingdom Metazoa; phylum Chordata; class Mammalia; order Primates; family Daubentoniidae; genus Daubentonia; species Daubentonia madagascariensis. Next base: position 40,393,051 of record JAKFHU010002088.1, on the reverse strand, counting down.
TAAAACGACAATACTACCCAAATCAACTTATAGATTCAATGCAAACCCATCAAAATACCAATGATATTCTTCACAGAAATAAAAAAAAAATTTTAAATTTATATGGAACCACAAAGGCCTTCAATAGCTATAGCAATTCTGAGCAAAAAGAACAAAGCTGGAGGCATCACACTACCTGACTTCAAAATTTACTATAAAGCTATAGTAACCAAACCAACATGGTACTGGCATAAACACAGGCACTTAGACCAATGGAATAGAATACATAACCCAGATCAACATAAATCTATGCATTTACAACCAACTCATCTTTGACAAAGGTGCCAATAACATACAATGGGGAAAGGACAGTATTTTCAATAAATGATGCTGGGAAAACTAGTTTACAATATACAGAAGAATGAAACTAGATCCTATCTCTCACCATATACAAATATCAAATAAAAATGGATTAACTTGGATTAAATACTCAAATCTAATATATGAAACTATGAAACTACTAGAAGAAACTTTGGGAAAACTAGGACATTGATCTGGTGAAAGATTTTTTGGGTAGGGCCTCAAAAGCACAGATGATCAAAGCAAAATTAGACAACTGAAATTATACCAAGGTAAAAAGTTTCTTCACAGCAAAGGAAAAATTCAACAATGTGAAGAGAAAACCCACAGAATGGGAGAAAATATTTGCAAACTATCCAACTGACCAGGGATTGAGAACCAGAATATATAAAAAACTCAAACAACTCAATAGCAAAAACACCAATAATCTGATTTAAAAATGGGAAAAAATATTTTAACACATTTTTCAAAAGAAGATGTACAAGTGGGCAACAGTTATATGAAAAAATGCTCAGCATCACTAATCATCAGAGAAATGCAAATCAAAACCACCATGTAACATCATCTTGGCCCAGTTAAAATGGCTTGGATCAAAAAGACAGGCAATAACAAATGCTGGTGAGGATGTGGAGAAAGGGAAACTCTCATACACCATTGGTGAGAATATAAGTAAATACTGTCACTATGGAAAACAGAATGGAGGTTCCTTAAAAAACTAAAAATCAAACTACTGTCTGATCCAGCAAGTGCACCCCTAGGTCTATATCCAAAAGAAAGAAAATCAATATTTAAAGAGACATCTGCACCCCCATGCTTGTTGCAGTAGTACTCACAGTAGCTAAAATATGGAATCAACCTAAGTGCCCATGAACAAATGAATAGGTAAAAAAAAGTGGTGTATTTACACAATAGAACATTATTTATCCATAAAAAGAATGAAATCCTGTCATTTGTAGCAACCTGAATAGAATGGGAGTCCATTATAAGTAAAATAAGCTAAGCACAGAAAGACAAATATTGCATGTTCTCACTCACATTTGGGAGATAAAAAAGTGGATCTCATGAAGATAGAGAGTAGATTTGTGGTTACCAAAGACCAGGAAGGGGGAGGGGAGAAAGGAAAAAAAAGGATGGAGAGATATATATTTCCACCTCTCTCTCTCTCTCTCTCTTTCTCTCTCTCTGTCTCTATACACACACACACACACACAAACACACACACATATATATAAATAAAACCACTGAACTGTATATTTTAAAATGGTAAAGGTGGTAAATTATATATGCATGTTTTACCTCAATAAACAAAAAAAGACTTAAGGACACAAGTCTGGTATGATTCAATGTTTAAAAGTCAGCAACATAAAGAAGAATCTCTAGAGAGGCTTCAAAAACCAGAGAGGCAAGAACAAAACTGGGCAAATGATGGAAGACTGCAACCTAGATAGAGCCAGGGGCTGAAACAAAGCCAAGATGTGGAACCAATTTTTCCACCCATGAACAAAAAATAAAATAAGTTCTCCTACATACCTGTAGGTCAAATCAGACTGCTACCTGGCTTTCACTTGGCTGGGGCCAAACAAGACCAGAACCAACCCTACTCTGTACAGGATGTAGGTTCTGGGATAGTCTGTATTGTACCAAACTATTAATTGAACTCCTATTAATAATTTGAAGATGTGCACTCCATAGATCCTGGTGTGAATCCATCATGTAATCTTCTGACAAGAATGGAAGAACACGCTGGAAAACAATTCCAACTGAGCTATCAAGCAAACAGAACAAAGCAATTGAAAAAGTTCACTACAGTCAAAAAGGGTCAACATAACCATAAGTACAAAAATTGTACCTGAGAAAATCTTTCATATTGCTAAAGTATTTGAAGCAAATTTATAATAAGTTTGTTTAAATTTTTTAATGCACATCTGTGAAATGAGCAAGAGATTGTAAACAAACAGATGAACATGAAGAAGATCTAAGAATAAGGTTTGATAGTTAAAAAATAAATAAATAAGTTAAATAGTAAATTGAACATAGCTGAAGAAAAAATTAGTAAATTTGATAATAAATTTAGGTACAAATAACACTGTTCATGGATTGGAAGAATTAATACTGTTAAAATGTCCATACCACCCAAAGAAGTCTACAGTTTCAATGCAATCCCTATCAAAATTCCAATGACATTTTCACAGAAATAGAAAAAAAAATTCTAAAATTTGTATGGAACCACAAATGAGCACGAATAGCCAAAGCAATCTTGAGCAAAAGAATAAGCTGGAGGCATCACACTACACGATATCAAAACCAACTGCACGCTGCAATAATCAAAACAGCATGGTACTGGCACAAAACCAGACACATAGAACAATGGAACAGATAATAGACCCCCTGAATAAATCTATACAGTTATGGTCGATTGATTTTTGACAAATACATCAAGAACACATACTAGGAAAGAGCAGTCTCTTCAATAAATGGTGTTGGGAAAACAGGATATCCATATGAGGAAGAATGAAATTAGACTCTTACCTTACCACCATATTCAAAAAGAATTAAAGACTTAAATGTAAGACCCGAAACTGTAAAATAACTAGAGTAAAACACATAGGAAAAGTCCCATGACATTGGTCTAGGCAATTATTTTTTGGATACAACTCTAAAAGCACAGGCAACAAAAGCAAAAATAGAAAAACGAGATTACATCAAACTATAAACCTTCTGCATAGTCAAGGAAATAATCAATAGAGTGAAAATACAACTTATGAAATGGGAGAAAATATTTGAAAGGCATATATCTGATAAATGGTTAATATCCAAAATATATAAGGAACTCAAACAACTCAATAGCAAAAAAAACCAAAAAACAAAAAAACCCCACCCAATAGCCCTATTTATAAGTGGGCAAAGCTTGTAAATAGACATTTCTCCTAGAAGACATACAAATGGTCAAAGTGTATATAAAAGATGCCCAACTTCACAAACCTTCAGGGAAATGCAGTTCAAAACCATAAGGAGGTATCACTTCACATCTGTTAGAATGGTTATTATCAAATAGAGGAAAGATAAACACTGTCTGTGAAAATATGGAGAAAAGTGAACCCTTATACACTGTTGTAGGAATGTAAATTAATGCAGCCATTATGGAAAACAGTATGGGTTTCTCAAAAATTAAAAATAGAACTACCATATGATCTAGCAAACCCACTTCTGGGTATGTATTCAAAGAAAATTAAATCAGTATGTCAAACACATATCTGTACTCCCATGTTCATTGCAGCATTATTCAGAATAGCCACGATATGGAATCAACCTAAGCGTATTTCAACAAATGAATGGGGAAAGAAAATGTGGTATATATACACCATGAAATACTATTCCACCTTAAAAAAAGAAGGAAATTCTGTTATTTTGAGCAATATAAATGAACCTAGAGGACATTATGCTAAGTGAAATAAGCAAGACACAGAAAGATAAATACCAAATGACCTCATATCATGGGTTATTTTTCCATTTGTTTGTGTCATCAACAATTTCTTTCATCTGTGTTTTGTAGTTCTCCTTGTAGAGATCTCTTACCTACTTGGTCAAGTATATCCCTAGGTATTTTATTTTATTTTTCCAGATATTATAAATGGTATTGAGTTTTTGATTTAATTCTCAGCTTGGCTATTATTAGCATACAGAAATGCTACTGATTTGTGTACATTAATTTTGTAGCCTGAGAATTTACTGAATTTATTTATCAATTCTAGGAGTCTTTTGGAGGACTTTTTAGGGTTTTCCAGATATAACATTATATCATCAGTAAAGAGTCATAGTTTGACCTCTTTTCCAATTTGGATGCCCTTTATCTCTTTCTCATAACTGACTACTCTGGCCAGGACTTCCAGTACTATGTTGAATAGAAGTGGCAATAGCGGGCACCTTTGTCTTGTTTTAGTTCTTAGAGGAATGGTTTCAACTTTACCCCATTCAAGATGATTTTGACTACGGGTTTGTCATATGTGACTTTTATTATTTTGAGATATTTTCCTTCTGTGCCTAGTTTGTTAAGAGTTTTTATCATGAAGCGGTGCTGGATTTTATCAAATGCTTTCTCTGAATCTATTGAGATGATCATACGGTTTTTGTTTTTAAATCTGTTTATGTGGTGAATCACATGTATTGATTTGCATATATTGAATGATCCTTGCATTCCTGGGATAAAAGCCACTTGATGCTGGTGAATTATTTTTTGGTGTGCTGTTGGATTCTATTTGCTAGTATTTTGTTGAGGATTTTTTCATCTATGTTCATGAGGGATATTGGCCTGTAGTTTTCTTTATTTTTTGTGTCCTTTCCTGGCTTTGGTATAAGGGGGATACTGGCTTCACAGAAAGTATTAGGGAGGATTCCTTCCTTCACAATGTCATGGAATATTTTCAGTAGGATCAGTAGCAGTTCTTCTTTATAGGTCTGATAGAATTTGGCTGTCAATCCGTCTGGTCCTGGGCTTTTTTTTTTCTTGGCAGATTTTTTATTACTGTCTCAATCTCGCTACTCATTATCGGTCTGTTCAGAATATCCATTTCTTCTTGATTCAAGTGTGGGAGGTTGTCTGTTTCCAAAAATTTTTGTCCATTTCCTCTAAATTTTCTAGTTTGTGTTCACAGAGGTGTTCATAATAGTCTCAGATGATTTTTTGTATTTCTTTGGTGTCAGCTGTATTATCTCCTTTGTCATTTTTGTTTGCCTTATTTGAATTCTTTCTCTTGTTTCTTGGATAATCTAGCCAGTGGTCTGTTGATTTTGTTTATCTTTTCAAAAAAACAACTTTTCATTTCATTGACCCTTTGTATTTTTTTGTGTCAATTTCATTTAGTTCTGCTCTGATCTTTGTTATTTCTTTTCTTCTGCTAGTTTTGGGTTTGGTTTTTTCTTGTTTTTCTACATCCCTGAGGTGTGACATTAGGTTGTTAATTTGTCATCTTTCTATTATTTTGATGTAGTCATTTAGTTCTATGAAATTCCCAAATTTTTTTGATTTGCATCTTGATTTCGTCATTAAGCCAAAGATCTTTTAGCAGCAAGAAGCTAAATTTCCACATTTGTATAGTTTTGAAATTCCTCTTGGAATTGATTTCTATTATAGTTTTATTGCACTGTTGTCTGTGAAGATACATGGTATAATTCCAATTTTTTAACATTTGCTGAGATTTGTTTTGTGGCCCAACATATGGTCTGTCTTGAAAAATTTTCCATGTGATGATGAGAAGAACATATATTCTGCAGTTTTGGGGTAGAACATTCTGTAAATATCTGTGAGGTCCATTTGTTCTGGAGTCCCCTTTAAGTTACATTGTTTCTTTGTTGATTTTTCTGCCTGGATGATCTGTCTAGTTCTGTAAATGGAGTGTTGAAGTCTCCCACCATTATTACATTGCTGTTTATTTCATTTTATGGCTAGTAGTTTTTGTTTTATGAATCTGGACACTCTGGTGTAAGATGCATATATATTTAGGATTGTTATATCATCTTGTTGACTTGCTCACTTTATCATTATGTAAAGACCATCTTTCTCTTTTTTTACTGTTGTTGATTTAAAGTCTGTTTTATCTGACATAAGAACATCTACTCCTGCTTGCTTTTTGTTCCCATTTGCATGGAATATTTTTTTCCATCCCTTTACCTTTTGTCTATGTGACTCTTTATGAGTTAAATGGATTTCTTGGAGAAAGCAGATATTGGGGTTGTGGGGTTTTTTAAATCCACTCTGTCAATCTATATCTTTTAAGTGGGGCTTTTAGACCATTTACATTCAATGTTAATACTGATAAGTGAGATACTGTTCTGGTCATCATGTTAATTGTTACCTAGTTGCTCTGTATTCTTCCACATGTTACTGTTTTGTAAGAGCCATGAATTTTTACTTCCTAGTATTATTTACACTGGGGAGTATTGACCTTTCTTTTTGGTGTTAGGAACACATTTGAGCTTTTCTTATAGGGTAGGTCTAGTGGCGACAAATTCACTTAGTGTTTGCTTGTCAGGGAAAGATCTTATTTCTCCTCCATTTATGAAACTTAGTTCTGCACTCTAAAAAATTATTGGCTAATGGTTATTCTGTTTTAGAGGACTAATGATGGAACCCCAATCCCTTCTGGCTTGTAATGTTTATGTTGAGAAGACTGCTGTTAGTCTGATGAGTTTTCCTTTGTAAGTTATTTGACGCTTTCAACTCTCACCTTGCAGGATTTTCTTCTTCACTTTGACTTTGGCCAGAGTGATTACTATGTACCTCGGTGATGTTCTATTTGCAATGAATCTTCCAGGAGTTCATTGACCTTCTTGTTTCTGGATGTCTAAATCTCTAGCAAGACCAGGGAGGTTTTACTACATTATTCCCTCCAATAGGTTATCCATGCTTTCAGCTTTTTCTCTTTCTTGGGGATAACTATGATTCTTGTTTTGGCATTTTACATAATCCTATATTTCTCAGAGATTTTGTTCCTTTCTTTTTATTCTTCTTTCTTTATTTTTGATACACTGAGTTAATTCAAAAGCCTTGTCTTCAAGCTCTGAAATTCCTTCTTCTGCTTGGTTTAGGCTATTGGTACGACTTTCCACTATATTTGAAATTCCCTAAATGACTCTTTCATTTCTGGGAGTTCTGTTTTGTTTTAATATCTATCTTGTTAGTGAATTTTTTCTTCATGTCCTGAATTTTTTTTTTTTTTTTTGGTTTCTCTGTGTTGGTTTTCAACTTTCTCATTGATCCCATTGAGTTGCTTGTAATCTATATTTTGAATTCCATGTCTGACATTTCAAAAATTTTCTTTTCATTTGGGTCCATTTTTTGGAGAGCTGGTGTGATGCTTTGGGGGCATCCAAAGTGTCTGTTTTTCATATTGCCAGAGTTCTTATACTGTTTCTTTCTCATCCAGAACCTCTTCCTTCAGCTCAAATATGGCTTTGTGATTCATGTGTTTTCCTCTGTCAGGAACTCTGCTGCTATGTGTAGAGAAGGAGAGGTACACTGCTTTTCAGCTTGTTCAGGTAAGTACCCACTATGGTGTTGCTGGCAATTTGTGTCAGTTGGACATCAGATCCCTGGAAGAGTGTTCAGGTACCAGTGGTGGTGGACTAGGTTATGCACTCCCCAGTTCCCAAGCCCCTGGATGGTGTGCTTGAGTCATGGGGGGATCAGACAGAGATTAGCCTGGCAAACTTGCCCTCAATCCTCCTTGAATTCAGGTGCTGGATGTGATAGTAAGGGGTGGGGTGATCTCCTGCTCTGGAAGAATGCTCAGTCAGGAGATAGGTGGATCACTGTGAGCCTGGGAGAGGAGTGTTGGGCCCCTCTTGATGAAATTAGTAGAGGCAGGCAGCTGTGGGATGCACAAGGTGCTCACACCTCCCTTTTTTGTGGCAGTGGTCTCTGTTCCCCAGGGGCAAAAAAGCAGCCAGATTCCCAACTCCCATCCTGACCCAGCTGAAGCAGAGGTGGTTGGGGCAGCTTAACCCTCTGTGTGCATGGCTACCAGACTGACTGTTGGCTGTAGCTGAAATGCCACAGGAGTGGGGGAGATGTGGTTGTTCTAGGGACATACCTCCAGGGATGGTAGGCTCCTCCCAGAAGAAATAGGCAGCTAGGGGAGAGGACTGTTAGCCCCACCCTCCTTCAGGGGAAGCAGTAGCCTTTGTCCTTGGGATACACAAAAGGACTTGCCGTGGATTTGTGGAGGGAAAGGAATGAGCCCCAAAATCTGGAATACTGAGTGTACTAGGCACTCTGTCTAAGTTAAGGTAGCCACTTGCAAGCTCCCTGGCTTGATTATTCCCTGTGGAACTTTCACCTGTCCCAGTGGAAACAGCCACAGATGCCTTGGCAGCAGTGGGTAGGGGAGGGGAGGGGAGGAGGAAGAGAAGGCCCCAAATGGTAGGGAACTAGTGCCATGGTCCCCTTTGTCCTAAGGGTCCCGCTAGCATGCTGCTTTCTCCTCTCAGCTGGAAGTGGCCTGTCCTGAGTGCCCAAGCTCTGGAAAAACCTACAGTTCCCTCAAGACCCACCAGTCTTCCAAGACTGCTGCGGTCTGAGTGCTGGGGGCTTTGGCTATGGATTCATCAGTGTAGAATTTCAGGGGCTGAGATTCCCAGGTTGAAATAGCTGCAAAAACACTGCCTGTCTGTGAAGGGAGGGAAATGAGCTGCACTCTCCATGCAGAACCAGAGTGCAGTGAGCAGAGTACTATTTGGGATATGCACCCACTGAAAGTCTAGAACTGGCTGCCCCATAGCTCACTCACACCAAAAGTGTATGCTTGGGAATAGAGGTAGCTATGCCCACAGCATTGGGTAGTTGGAGGAGGGGAGGTTCCCCATCTCCATGTCCTTTCTCAGGCTGCCTAGCTTTAAACTCCCAGAATGGTGCCTTGGGTCTGTGCCCCAAGAGGGTGGAGCTTCTTCCAGGCAAACAGCATGGGCAAGATGCTGGGTGGAGTGTGTCTGCTCACATCTTGGTCTCTCTGCAGCTTGTAGCATGATGGTGGGAATTGTCCTAAGAGTAGGTAGGAGAAGTTTTTCTCCTCTGTCCCTCCTCAGCTGGGTGGTGCTGTAGCTCAGCCAGAGGTCAGGGTGCTGCCCAGCTTTAGACTGTCAAATTAACACCTTGGGCCTGTGACCAGAGAGGGTGGGGCTCCTTCCAGGAAAGCAGCATATGCACAATGTGAGGAAGAGTGTCATCCACTCACAACTCTGTTCCACAGCAGCCCATAGCAGGGTTGTGGGAATTGTCATAGGTGTGTGTAGGAGAGTTCAGGCTCCCCTGTCCCTTCTCACCTGGGCAGCTCTGTGTCAGCCTGAATTCAGCCTGAGAGCAGGGTGCTTACCAACTTCGAACTCCCAAAATGGTGCCCTAGGCCTGTAACAAGAGAGGGTGGGGCCCTTCACAGGCAGGCTGTTCTGGCAGGAAACTGGGTTGGTGCAGTTTGCTCAAGGCTTGGTCCCACAGCTGCCAGCTGCAGGATGGTGGGCACTGATCCAGATACACGCTGGAAAGCCTGGTTTCTCTGACCCTCACCAGCCAGGTGGGAGCCGCCATTGCATTAAGTCCAAACCCAGTCTAAGGATGGGACACAGCCCAGTGTCAAACCCTCAAAATGGTGCCTTTGACCTGGGACCAGAAAGTCTGGGGCCCACCAGGCAGTCAGCATGGGAGAGGAACTATGGAAAATGCTGTCTGCCCACATCTCAGTCTCAAAAGAAGCTTGTGGCAGGATTGTAGAGACCTTCCCAGGGTTGTGTGGGAGCACCTGGGCTCCTCTATCCCTCCTCAGAGCCACACAGTGGCTGCAGGTGCACCTCTGGTTCCCCAGTGTAGGCTCTCAGAATGGCAACCAGCTCAAGCTGCTTTAGGTTCAGATGCCTGAGCTCAGTTTCTGGAACAATGTCACTGTGCAATCTCCAAGAAGCTCCTCGTTAGGCCCAAGACCTGCATGGGTCAGGGGGTTCTCCTGTAGTCATAATTGTAAAAGCTCATTTCAGGGAGCGGAGGCCTGGGGCTTCTCTTTCACTGTTTTGCCCTATCCAAGAGCTTCTCCTGGCTGTTAGCCAGCCCCCGGCTGGGCAAGTTGCCCGGAACCTTCTCTTAAGCCACTTTTGGCCCTTCCCTTCACTTCCCTGGTGAATCCTAATATTCTCTCCTAGATAATCTGTTCAAAATGTAAGAATCTGCTTATTATTCTGGTTCCTCTCCATGGAGGAGGTACATACTACCTCTGTCTGTTTGGACATATCGATCTTCAGCATTAATAGCTTTTAGCTTGAAAACTACCAGCTGATGAGCAGGTATTATCAGAAGCTGAATACTATGGGAATATTTTAGGGCTAAGCTCTTTTTCTAGAAAAATCAGTTGTGGAAAATGCAAATTGGATTTTTTTTGTTTGCTTGTTAAAATGTTGCTTAACACATTATATAAAAATATTTATTATATGTTTCCTTCTAGTCACCCATATAGAGTAATGGTTAAAAGCAAAGACTGAAGCCAGAGTGATGGGGGTTAATCCTGATCCTAATTCTCAGTAGAGGACAGCTTTGGTCAGTTGCCTAACTTCCCTGTTCTCCAGTTTCTGGGTGGTTAAAATGGAGTAATGATATCATTTAACTCAATAACATGGTCTGAAGACCAAAGATCTTAGAACACTGACTAGTGCATAGTAAGCAATACATAATCTTTAGCTATTGTTAGCTAAGAATAGTAAGGAAAGGTATTATTACTAGGCAAAAGATTTATTGCATGAAATTGCTTCAGGGACTCTATCCCACTGTTCTGAAAGGGTACTTGGATGTCTATAAAATAGCCAGAAAACAGATTCATAGAAACCTTTAAAGCAATTTAACATGTCTAAGAAGACTTCCTTAAAAAGCTTTATTGTTATATAGTTTTCAGTACTTTAAAAACTCTCATTTCATGGTCTCTTGTGCTCTATTGATTCTGATGAGAAGTCAGAGGTTACTCACATTGTTATTTTTTACATAATATGTTGTTTTTCACTAATGACTTATGAGACTTTTTCCCTATTTTTCTTTTTATCAGTTAGACTCTGGTGTACTTAGATATGGTTTTATTTCTATTTATCTATTTTGGGATCATTGAATTTCTTCTATCTGTAAATTTAAGTCTTTTGCCACATTTGGAGAAATTTGGGCCATTATTTCTTCAAATGTTTTCTCTACCATTCTCTTTCTCTTCCTCTTTGAGACCTTTTGATATTTTCCCATGAAACATTGAAGACATGTTCATTTTTTTCAATTTCTTTGTCTCTCTGTTTTCAAATTAAATAATTACTTAAAAAATTTTTTTGATGCATAATAAATGTACATATTTTCAGGGTATGGGTGATAATTTAATAAATTCATATAATTTGTAAAGATAAAATCACTATAATTGTGATACCTATCTCTTTAGATATCCATCTGTTCTTTATGATACAAGCATTTGAATTATTCTTTTCTAGCTATTTTAAAACATACAATAGATTATTATAAATTATAATCACCCTACTGATCTATAAAACACTAGGTCTTATTTCCTCTATCAAGTGGTATATTTGTGTTCACTAATTAATTTCTTTTCATCCCTCATCACCCCTCCTTTTCCAAGTCTCTGAAAACCATGAATCTACTTTCCATCTTCATGAGATCCACTTAGCTCCCACATGTGAGTGAGAACATGAAACTTTTGTCTTTGTGCTTGACTTATTTCACTTAACATAATGGCCTCCAGTTCAATCCATGTTGCTGCAAATGACAGGATTTCATTTTTTATGGCTGAATAATATTCCACTGTTATATATACTGCATTTTCTTTATCCATTCATCCATTGGTGGACATTTAGGTTGATTCTATACTTTGGCCATTGTGAATAGTGCTCCAATAAATGTGGGAGTGTAGATATCTCTTTTATTTTGATTTCCTTTCTTTTGGATATAGACCCAGTAGTGGAATTGCTAGATCAGATGGTAGTTCAATTTGTCATTTTTTGAGGTACTTCCATACTGTTTTCCAGAGTGCTTACACTAATTTACATGCTACCACCAGTGTATGAGTATTCCCCTTTCTTCACATCCTCACCAACATTTGTTATTGCCTGTCTTTTTGATCTGGGATGAGATAATATTGCGTTGTAATTTGATTTTCATTTCTCTGATGATTAGTGATGTTGAGAATTTTTTCATATACCCATTGGCCATTTGTATGTCTTCTTTTGAAAAATATCTGTTTAGATCTTTCGCCCATTTTTAATTGGATTATTTGGGTTTTTGCTATTGAGTTACTTGAGCTCTTTATATGGTCTGGTTATTGACCCCCTGTTAGATGGATACTTTGTAAATATTTTCTCTTGTTCTATGTGTTGTCTTTTTAGTTTGTTGATTGTTTTCTTTGTTGTGAAGAAGCTTTTTAGCTTGGCATAATCCCAGTTGTCTGTTTTTGCTTTGCTTGCCTATGGTTTTAAGGTATTACACAAAAAATCTTTGCCAAGACCAACGTTCTGGAGTTTTTCTCAATTTTTTTCCCTCTGTCACCTAGGCTGGAGTACAATTGTCTGATCATAACTCACGGTAACTTTGAATTCCTAGCTTAAGTGATCCTCCTGCCTCAGCCTCCCAAGGGACAACTGGTGACCACCACCACATCTAGTTATTATTTTAAAAATATTCTTTGTAAAGACATCATCTTGCTGTCTCAAACATTTGGCCACAAGTGATCCTCCTGCCTTGGACTCCTTAAGTGCCAGTATTACTGGCATGAGCCACTGAGTCTAGCCCTTAATGTTTTTTTCTAGTAGTTTCATAGTTTCAGGTCTTAGATTTAAGTCTTTAACCCATTTTGATTTGATTTTCGTGTATGATGAGAGATAGAGTTCTAGTTTCATTCTCCTGTGTATAGTTATCCAGTTTTCCCACCACCATTTATTGAAAAGACTGTCCTTCCTCCATTGTATGTTCTTAGCACCTTTGTTGAAGATGAGTTGGTTATAAATGTATGGATTTATATCTGGGTTTTCTATTCTATTCCATTGATCTATATGTCTTTTTTTATGCCAGTACCATGTTGATTTGGTTACTATACCTTTGTAGTAAATTTTGAAGTCAGGTAGTGTGTCATGCATCCAGCTTTGTTCTGTTTGCTCAGGATTGCTATGGCTATTTGGGGTCTTTTGCAGTTTTATATAAATTTTAGAATTTTTTTTTCTATTTCTGTGAAGACTTTCGTTGTTATATTGATAGGGATTATATTGAATCTGTAAAATGCTTTGGGTATCATGGTCATTTTAACAATATTAATCTTTCCAATCTATAAAAATGGAAAGTCTTTTCTTTTTTGTGTCTTCTGCAATTACTTTTATCACTGTTTTATAGTTTTCTTTATATAAATTTTTCAATTCTTTGGATAAATTCGTTCCTAGGTATTTCATATTATTTTAAGCTATTGTAATTTTTCTTGATTTCTTTTTCAGATTGTTCATTGTTGGCACATATAAATGCTACTGATTTTTGTATGTTGATTTTGTAACCTACGACTTTACTGAGTTTCTTTATCAGTTCTAATAGTTTTTTTGGTGGAATTTTTAGGTTTTTCTGGGTATAAGATTATGTCATCTGTGAAAAAAGTTAATTTGACTTTTTCCTTTCCAATATAGATGCCCTTTATATCTGTCTCTTGCCTTATTGCTCTAGAGAGGACTTCCAGAATTATATTAAATAAAAGTGGTGAAAGTGGGCATCCGTGTCTTTTTACAGACCTTAGAGGAAAGACTTTCAATTTTTCCTTGTTTAGTAGATGTTAGCTGTAGGTTTTTCATATATGGCTTTTATTAATTTGATGTATGTTACTTCTATATCTAGTTTGTTGAGAGTTTTTATCATAATTAAATGGTAAGTTTTATTGAATGATTTTTCAGCTTCTATTTAAATGATAATATAGTTTTTGTTCTTGGTTTTGTTAATGTGATGTACCATGTTTATTGATTTGTGTATGTTGAAGCATTCTTGTATCCTTGGGGTGAATTTTCCTTAATTATGGTGAATGATCTTTTTAATATATTATTGACTTTGGTTTGCTAGTATTTTGTTGAGGATTTTTGCATCTATGTTCGTCAGTAATATTGGCCTGTAATTTTCATTTTTTGTTGTGTCTTTGTAGGGTTTTGATATCAGAGTAATGCTGGCCTCATAAAATGAGTTTGGAAGTGTTCCCTCCTCTTCAATTTTTTCTGAATAGTTTGAGTAGAATTGGTTTTACTTCATTAAATATTTGGTAGAATTCAGTAGTGAAGCCATTAAGCCCGGGGTTTTCTTTGATGGGAGACTTTTTATTATGGCTTCAATCTCATTGTTCATTATTAGTTTGTTGAGGTTTTCTATTTCTTCATAGTTTAATTTTGATAGGTTTTCTGTTTCCAGAAATTATTTATTTCTTGTAGGTTTTCAACTTCTTGCCATATGGTTGTTCGTAATAGTCTCTTATGACGGATTGTATTTCCGAGGTTTCAGTTGTATTGTCTCTTTTTTCATTTCTAATTTTATTTATTTGGATCTTCTCTCTTTTTTCCTTAGTCTAGCTAAAGGTTTGTCAATTTTGTTTATCTTTTAATAAACCAACTTTTCATTTTGTTAAATTTATATATTGTTTTTTAGCTTCAATTTCACTTACTTCTGCTCCAATCTTTATTATTTCTTTCCTTCTACTAATTTTAGGTATCATTTCTTCTTATTTTTTTAGTTCTTTGAGGTGCATTGTTATGTTGTTTATTTGAAATCTTTCTACATTTTTGACATGGGAATTTATTGCTATATACTTTCCTCTTAGTCCTGCTTTTCTGTGTCCCATAGATTTTGCTGTGTTGTATTTCCATTTCCTTTTGTTTTAAGACATATTTAAATCTGCTTTTCAATTTATCCATTGGTAGTTCAGAATTATATTATTTAATTTCCATGTGTTTGCATATTTTCTGAGATTCCTCAGATTATTGATTTTTAGTTTTATTCCACTATATCTGGAAAAATACTTGATATGACTTCTTTTTTTTTTTGTATTTGTACAGACTTATTTTGTGGACTATATTATAGTCTATTATAAAACATGTTCCATTGCTGATGAAAAGAATATGTATTCTGCTGCAGTTGTGTGAAATATTCTGTACATGTCAGTTAGGACTATTTGGTCTAGTGTGGGTCACTGTTTCTCTGTTAATTTTCTGTCTGGATGATCTGTCCATTACTGAGAATGGAGTGCTCAAGTCCCCTTCTATTACTGTATTATAGTCCATCTCTCCCTTTAGATCTATTAATCTTTGCTTCATGTATGTGGAAGCTCCAGTGTTGGGTGCATGGATACTTATAATTATTATAAATAATTGATCCCTTTATCATTATATAGTGACACTCGCTGTCTTTTTTTTTTTTTTTTTTTGGCAGTCTTTGATTTGTAGTCTATTTTATCTGGTATAAGTATAGCTACCCCTTCCCTTTTTGGGTTTCCAGTTCCATGGAATACCTTTTTCCATCCTTTCACTTTCAGCCTGTGTGTGTCTTTATAGGTGAAGTGGGTTTCTTGAAGCTATACTGGGTCTTGTTTCTTTATCTATTCAGCTACTCTATGCTTTTAATTGGAGACTTGAATCCATTTACATTCAGTATCATTCCTTAAGTAAGGACTCATTACTGCCATCTTTTTGCTTGTTTTCTGGTGGTTTTGAGACTCCTCTCTTCTTTTCTTGCTGTCTTCCTTTGCGGTTAAGTGATTTTCTCTAGTAGTATGTTTTAATTTGTTGCCTTTTGTGTTTAGTGAATCTATTATATGTTTTTGCACTGCAGTTGCCATGAGACTTACAAAAAACATCTTCTAGATATAGCCAGTTATTTTAAATGGATAGTAACTTATCTTAAATCACAAAGAAAAGAATAGAAATAAACAGGCAAACACACACACACACACACACAAACACACAAAAATCTACACTTTAACTCCAACCCTCCAGATTTTGACTTTTAATTATCTCAACTTATGTATTTTTCTATTACTTTTTTCTTGGCTGGTTACTATACTTATCATTGTTTTTGATAGATTTGTTTTTTGGGCTTTATACTAGAATTACGACTGGATTGTACACTATAAATATAGTAATAGAGTATTCTGAGTTGGTCCATGTACTTAATTTTACCAGGAGGTTCTATACCTTTGAATATTTTCTTTCTCATTTTAGTGTTTTTTTCTTTCAGGTTGAAAAACTTCCTTTGGCATTTCTCGTAAGATGTGTCTGGTGGTGGTGAATTCTGTTGGCTTTTGTTTCTTAGGGAAAGACTTTATCTATCCTTCATATTTGAAAGATAATTTTGCTGTATTATTGTATTGCACGATTTTTCTTTGAGCACTTTGAAAATTTCATTACATTCCCTCCTGGCCTATATGTTTTCTGTTTTGAAATATTTTGACAGACGAACTGGAGCTCCTTTCAATGTTATTTGCTTATTATCTTTTGCTGCTTTTAGGATCCTGTCTGTGTCCTTGACCTTTAAAAATTTGATTATTATATGCCTTGGGGTGGTATTATTGATGTCAAATCTCTTTGCTGTTCTCTGAACTCCCTGTACCTGAATATTTATATCTTTCTCAAATTTTGGAAAGTTTTCTAATATTATGTTTTTCAGTAAATTTTCTATTCTTTGTTCTTGCACAACTCCCTCTTAATCACCAATTCTTAGATTTGGTCCTTTCAGATAATTTTCTATATCTAGTAGGCAATCTTCATTCCTTTTCATTCTTTTTTCTTTTTTCTGTTTTTGACTGTGTAATTTCAAGTAGCCTGTCTTCAAGCTCACTGATTCTATCTTGTACTTTACCCATTCTTCTATTACAATCCTTTAATGAATTTTTCAGTTCAGCAAAATGCATTTCTCAGTTCCAAGTTGTGTATTTGATTTTTCAAATTATTTCAATATCTTTGTTAAATATATGATAAATTTCTGAATTCCTTTTCTGTGTTTTTTAGAGATCACTGAGTTTCTTTAAAACTGCTAATTTGAATTCTTGCTCAGAAAGTTCACATATCACCATCTTGTTAGGGTCAGTCACTTTTTCCTTCTTTTGTTCATTTTGGGAGCTACTGGTTTTCGGTTTGCTTTTGTTTCTTGTGGATGTATGTCTATGTCTTTGCATCAAAGGATAAATTATTTATTACAGTCTTTTCTTTCTGGCTTGTTCTGTTTTTTATTGAGTATGTTTACTTAGAGAATCTTTGTAATTTACCTGTTGATTTTTTTCTTTGTGTTTTCCTGTTAGGTTGCTGCCTTCTCTTTGGCACTAGATGGTGCTGGAAGCCCAGATTTGCCTTGGTTCTAGTAAACAATAAGAATACTGCCCATCCTGACTAAGGGAGACCCCAAAAGGGATACTGGGAGTGTGGAAAATCTGGTTAGGGTTCATGTTCAGGTGACTTATAGAATGAACCTCCTACAACATGGTGCTGTTGAATAGCCACTCTGATTTGACATCTTTGGCTGAGTTACTGAGCAGAGTTTCCAGGGCTTTAGATAGTTGTTGCATGTCCCCCCTTTATGAAAGCTGTCCTCATAGATATTTATTTCTTCAGGCACTCCCAATGCTTTCCATTAGTTGAGGCAGGGGTAGTTCTCCTGCTAGGAAACCCAAGATGATAGAGAAGCTGATTGTCCACCTTGATCTCATTTTTTCCAGTGTAGAAACAGTGAGAGCCAAGAGGAAATTCTCTCCAAGCTTGTTGCTGGGCAGGCTGAGGATAGGAGTGTCACAGATATGGAAGTCCAATTCTCTTATTGTTTGCTTTGAGTTTTTTCACATCTCTGTGGCCCTGGGAACAGTCTCCTCCTAATACTTGAGTTCTGGCATAGTGCTGGTGATAATCTCAGTGTTGTATATTTGTTTGTTTTTTGTTTTCTGTGGGAAAGGGGAGTGTGAAGCCAGTTTGTTTCTATACCATCATTTTGGAACCAGAGTCTCCAAATTAAATAATTTCTATTGACATATGTTCAAGAGCATTGATGCCTCTGTCATCTCCAATCTACTGGTAAACCTATCTGGTAAATTTTTAATTTTAGATATTGTAATTTTTAGTGTTAAAATATCATTTAGGGTCATTTTAAATAGTTTTCATAGGCTGGGCATGGTGGCTCATTCTTGTAATCCCACCACTTTGGTAGGCCAAGGTGGGAGGATTGCTGAGGCCGGGAGTTTGAGACCAGCCTGGGTGACATAGTGAGACTCTGCCTCTTTAAAATTAGCTGGCTGTGGTGGCACACACTTGTAGTCCCAGATACTCAGAAGGCTGAGGCAGGAAGATCATTTGAGCCCAGGAATTTGAGGCTGCAGTGATTTATGAGTGTATTGCTACACTCCAGCCTGGGCAACAGAGTGAGACCCCATATCTAAAAAAAGTAGTTTTCATTATTGTGTTGCTATTTACTATTTGTGTTCATTACAAGCATATCTTGTTTTACATCCTTGAGTATAGTTGTAATAGCTGCTTTAAAATCCTTTTCTGCCGATTCAGACATCTGGATTGTCTAAGTGTTTTTTCCATTGTATTTCTACTTACATATGGGTCACAATTTTCTTTTTCTTCTTGTGTCTATTTTTTTAAATAGTACCTTAGATATTCTGAAGAAAATATGCAGACAGTCTGGTTTCTATTATGTTCTGCTGAAGAGTAATGTTTTGCTTGTTTGTTTGTTTGAGCAGATAGTTAACTTGGCTGCTCAAACTTCAAACTATGTATCCCCTGCAGGAGGTGGCAGCTGAAATCTCTGTTAAGATTTTTAGCCTTGTGGCATCCGCCTACAAATGCAAAGTGACAGAGTCAGGCAGAGATTTGAACAAAGTTACCCAGAAATTTGTGAATCTCTGGCTTTGGGTCTCTCGTCTTTAAGATTCTCTTTCATCTCCCAGCTGCTATAGTCTCCTCATCTCTGTACTCCATGCACTTTCTTTGCAATCTTTAGCAACTTTTCATAGTACAGACCAGGGCAATCTATCTGAATTATATAACAAGTATATGCACCTAAAAACTGAGCCCCAAAAGACATGAAGCAAAAGCTGACAGAATTGAGAGGAAGAAAGATGATTGAAACATATTAGTTGGAGACTACAGTACCCATTGACCCATTGCTCAATAATTGATAGAACAACTAGGCAGAAAATTAACAAAAAAGTCTTGAACAGCACTATCAACCAATTAGACCTATATATCTATAGAACATTTCACCTAACTAGAGCAGAATATGTGTTCTTCTTAAGTGCACAGGAAACTTTATCCAGATAAACCATATGTTAGGCCATAAACAAGCCTAAATATATTTGAAAGTATTGATGTATTTTCAATGTATTTTCCCAATTACTATGGAATTAAATTTGAAATCAATAATAAAAATAAATTTGAGTAAAATACAAATGTGTGGAAATTAACAAAATACTCCTAAATAACTGATGAGTCAAACAGAATATAAAACAGGAATTTAGAAACTAATTTGAAAGGAACAAAAGTAAAAGCACATAATAAAACTTACAGGATATAGGTAAAGCAGTTCCGGAGAGCAATATATGGCTATAAACTCCTATATTAGGAAGAGAAAAAGAAATCCCAAATCAATACCTTAAATCTGTTCCTTAAGAAACTGGAAGAGAAAAGCGAACTAAACCCAGAGGCAAAAAAGGAAAGATAATGATGAAGTCAAAATAAATGACATAGAGAACAGAAATATAAAATAAAATTAACAAAACCAAAAGTTAGTTGTTTGAACAGATCAATAAAATTAACAAACCTTTTTATAGGCTAAGAAAAAAGAGAGAAGCTTCAAATTACTAAAATAAGGAATGATATTGGGGTTATTACTAGTGAAGGGATTATTACTATAAATCTTACAAAAGTAAAAAGAATTTTAAAAGAATACTATTAAGAATTGCATGCCATCAAATTAAATACCCTATGTAGAGTTGATGCATTCCTAAAAAGACAAAAACTTCTGAAACTAAAACAAGTTGAAATAGAAAATATGAACTCATCTATAAAAAGTCAAGAGTTTTAATTAATAATTTTAAAACTTTCTACAGAGACTAGCCTGGGCCTGTGTGGTTTCATAGGCCAATTCTGCTAAATGTTTAATGTCGAATTAATACCAATTCTTTCCTAATTCTTCCAGAAAAATAGGAGTGAACACTTCTCCGCTCATTCTATTAGGGCGATGTCATAACATGATACCAAAACCAGACAAACACATAGCAAAAAAGAAAATTACAAAGCAATTATTTCTATAAATACAGACATAATGATCTATAATAAGACATTAGCATACCAAATCAAGCAAAATATAAAAACGATTATACACCATGAATAAGTGGGGTTTTATCCCATGAATGAAAGATTGGTTTAATATAAAACATCAATTAATATACTACAACATATTAACAGAATAAAAACAAAAACCACAAGATTACCTTAATACATGCACAAAAGCATTTGACAAAATATAGCATCCCTTTAGGGTAAAACACTCAATCACCTAGAAATAGAAAGGAACTTCCTCAACCCAATAAAGGACATCTACCAAAAAATAAGAGAAAACAAAAACAAAAAATTCTCAGGTAACATAAAAAAGTAAAAAGCATCCAAATTCACGTATTATATGATCCTGTATATATTAATAGAAAATCTCAAATAATCCACAGGAAAATTACTAAAGCTAATAACTCAGATAGTTGCGGGGTATAAGATAAACATGCAAATATCAGTTATATTTTTATACCCCAGCAATGAACAATCCAAAAAAAATTAAGGAACAATTTGACTTACAAAAGCATCTAAAAGAATAAACTACCTAGAAATAAATAACCAAGTAAGTGAAAGACTCTTACACCAAAAACTGTAAGACATTGGTGAAGAAATTAAAGATGATCTAAATAAATGTGCCTGTTATTTCACCAATAACATGCATTCTTGATCACTGTAGCTAATTTTGTCTTGAAATTAGTTCAGGAATTTGTTCCATTTTATTTTCCTTTTTAAAATTGTTTACCTTTTTAAGTTTTCGTGCCTTTTTATGTAGAATTAAGAATCAAATTCTATATACATTTTTAAATAAACTGATTATTTAAAAAAAGTGCTCAGATTTTGATAGGAATTGTATTAATCCAGTATCACTTTGCAGATAATTGTTATATCTACTATGTTGAGTTTTCCAATTCATTAATATCATATGTGTTCCATTTATTTAAACGTTGATTCCTTTCATCAGTGTTTTGTAGTTTTCAGCCTTCAAATTCTGTAACGTTTTGCTAGATTTACGCCAAAGTATTTCTCTATTCTTGAGCAGAAGTATATTTAATTCTGGAATCTATGTGTTCATTATTAGAATATAGAAGTACAATTTTACAAAATGTTTATCTTGTGTCCTGTGATATGCCCGAACTCACTTTTTAATTCTAGGAAGTTTTGTAGATCATAGACAATTATGTCATCTGCAAATAGGAACATTTTTCTTTTGCTGTAATCTATACACTCCCCTCTCCCTTTAAAAAAATTCTTGCCTTATTGTACTGGGTAGCATTTCTAGGTCTGTGTTGAATATAATTATTCAGAATGAACATCCTTGCTCTCTTCTCAATATTAGGGGGAAAGCATTCTGTCTTTCACCATTAAGTATAATGTTAACTGGAGGCTTTTTGTAGATTTTCTTTATCAATTTGGGAAGGTTGCCTCTGATTCCTACTTTTCTGAGAGTTTTTATTATGACATGATTGTGAACTTTATCAAACACTGTTTCTGTATTTGATAAATGTGATTTTTCTTGTTTAGGCTGTTGTTGTGTTGGATTATACTGAATGATTTTTGAATATTGAATGAGCTTTTGATCCTCAGAATGAACCCCACTTGGTCATAATGTATAATAGTTTTTGTATATGCAGAACTTTATTTGCTTATATTTTATTAAGAATTGTTGCATCTATATTTGTTAAAATACTGGTCTGTAGTTTTCCTTCTTTTTATTTTTTTGTATTGCATATGTCTGGTTTAGGTAATAGAGTAATATTGGGTTCATAGAATTGAACAGTTTTCCCTTCTTTTATATTCTAGAAGAGCTTGTGTAGAATTAGCATTAATTCTTTAAAAACTTGGTAGCATTCTCCAGTTCATCTGGGCCTAGATACTTCTTTTTGGATTGTTTTAAAAATACAAGTTGAGTTTCTTTAATTGTTTTTGAGCTATTGAAATGATAGATTTCATCTTGGGTGAATTATGTTAGTTTGTGTTTTTTGAGAAATTGGTTCATTTCTTCTAAGTTGTCAAATTTATGTGTGTAGAGTTATTCATAGTATTCCATTATTATGCTTTTGATGTCTGCAGGGTCTACAATGATATTCCTTCTTTAATTCCTAAAACTGATACTTTGTGTCTTTTTTTCTTTGTCAGTCTTTCTAGAGGTTTGTTAATTTCATTAATCTTTTTAAAGTTCCAGATTGTGGTTCTATTGATTTTTTTCTATCATTTTTCTGTTTCCAATTGCATTGACCTATTTTCTTATCTTAATGATTTACATCCTTCCACTTGGTTTTGATTTATTTTTCTCTTCTTGTTCTAGTTTCTTGAGGTAAAATCTTACACTATTGATTTGACACTTTTATTCTTTTCTAATATGAGCTATTAGCGTTATGACTTTCCTTGTCAGCAATGCTTTAGCTGCATCTCACAAAATTTGATATGTTGAATTTTCATTTTTATTCAATTCAATGTAATTTTATTTTCCTTGAGGCTTCCTCTCTGTCTGATCTATTGATTATTTGGAAGAATTTTTTTTTTTTTAATTTCCAACTGTTGAATATTTTCCTGTTGTCTCTTTTTTTAGAATTTCTAGTTGTATTCATTATGGTTGGAGAACACACTATATATGATTTAGTTTTCAGAATTTAACTATGGTATTTCTTGGCCTGGATTCTTTAAGGTTTATTCTGTTTTGGTTTTGCTCAGCTTCTTAAATCTATAGGCTTATATCATTGCCAAATGTCAGAAATTTTCAGCCATTATGTCTTTGCAAATTTTCAGTTCCACTCTTTTTCTCCTTACCTTTTAGAATTTTAATGGCACAAAAGTTAGCTTTCTTGTTACAGACCCACAAATCAGTGAGACTTTATTCATTTATTTAATTCATTTTCTCTCTGTTCATAGTTTTTAAATTATTATTGTTCTGTGTTCAAGTTTATGGATTATTTCCTCTGTTCTGTCCGTTCTGCTGTTGAACCCATCAGCTAAGCTTTTTATTTTGGTTATTGTACTTTTCAGTCCTAAAATTTATGTTTGATTCTTATGTCTTATATTTATTTACTAAGACTTTCTACTTCTTTTCAGAGATTCCTTACTTTTGTTTTAAGCGTTTTTGTAATTTTTCATTGGAGCATTTTTATGATGGCTACTTTAAGATCCTTGTCAGATATGTCTGATATTTCTGTAATTTCAGTGTTGGTCTGTTAATTGTCAGTTTTCATTACATTTGAGATTTTCCTGATTCTTGGTATGACAAGTGAGTTTTGAACAAAAACTAGATATTTTGGGTACTATGTTATGAGATTCTGGATCTTACTTAAACATTCTGTTTTAGCTTGTTTCTTCTGACACTTCTACAGCAGGAAAATGTTGGTACTCACTAATTACTGCCAGGTGAGGGTAAAAGTCCAGGTTCCCCATTCAGCTTCTGTTAACACTTGATGGGGAGAGGTACCTCTTTACTGCTCAGTGGGAGTAGAAGTTCCAGCTCCCCACTGGGCTGCCACTGATACCACCCTGGGTGGGAGGGGCAGACATACTCCTTACTGCTTCACACATGACCTCCATTGACATGGGGTGGGGGGACAGGGAGTGCACTACTGCTGAGTGGCGCAAGTTCCATGTCTCTACTAGGTCTCCTCTTACATGGCCTCACAGGAAAAGGGAGAGTGCCTCTTTAACCCCGAATGAGGGTGGAAGCTCATGTTCCTGGCAAGATTTCCACTGATATCGTAGGGATTTGGGGCTCTTCTTTAGTGCCTAATGAGGATCTAAGTTTGAACTTCTTGCTCAACTTTGAATGACGCTACCCAAGTGGTAGGTTTGGGGTGTGCTGTTATAGTCTGGTGAGGGCAGAAATCTAAGCTCCCTACTCAGATTTTATTGGTGTGACTGGAGTTGTAGCCACAGCCTTTTTTGTGGTGTTTGGCTAGAATGGAAAGTTTATTGTCTAAAAGTTTTCTGTCTTGCTACACTGACAACACTGACTCTTTCCTTTTTTTTTCTTTTATCTCTAAATTGCTGGCTTTCGCTGTTGTTGCTCACATTTACATTTCCAGGTTTCTGGTATCTCCAGCTCCAGGATACAGGAGACAAAAAGAAAACCCAAGAAACTCATCCTCATGTCATTCCCCCAGATCCCCAGCTCCTTTGCTACTCTGCTTCTTCTCCCTACCTTTTAGTATCTTCGTGTGTTTATTTTATACATACATTCAGGGTTTTTAATTGTATGTAGAAGCAGCAATGGGTAAAGTACTTCTACTCTATCTTCCTGGAAGCAGAAGTAAAACTGCAATTCTATTTTAATACAACTATTCTATACAAATCAATATTTCCCTGCCTTTGTCTCTACTGTTTTTTTCTGCCTGAGACACCTACCCAGCCATGCCTCTCTGGCAAACTGCTCATCATTCTTCATGACTCAGCTCAAGGATTTCCATTTTGTAAAACCTTCTCTGACCTCCATTTCTATGACTGTAGTCACTTCTTCTATAGTCACGCTATATATATCATCATGGGAACACATTTACTACTATTTACTTTAACTACTTGTCAAAATAGCTGTCACTCTTACTAGAATTTGTTAATTTAATGGAAGAATCTTGCCTTATTCATATTATGTACAAAAAAGGGCATAGTGCCTGACAACACAATAGAAAAGCTCAGTTATTAAATGAGTGGATAGATATAGAAATGAAGTAATGTCAGGTTTTAATTTTATATAAAGTATAGATATTACTGTAGAAACATAGACTATGAATAATATAAAGAATCCTTTAGAAAGCAAGAAGTGTAAGAGAAATATATAACTAATTATTCAATTTTATTTTATTTCTAATAGGTAGCTTCCTGAAAGACACAGAACGAGAGAGATATAGGGATATAGAGATATAGGGAAAAGTTAACTTTTATGTGAAATGAACTGTAATAATCCTCCTGATTTTTCCACTTCTATGATAGTGTCATTACAAAATGATACATTTACTTGACATATACACTTGAAGATCTTATTATCTCAATTAAGCATGAAATTTGAATTTGAAATGTTAATAGAAAAGTTGATATGAAATAACAACATTAATTGCATGTACATTAATAATTAGTTTTTATTTGTTTAAGAAATTCCAGATAGTATATATTTATACTAATTATATATCTCTGTTATGCATCTAGTAGAATATCAACAACAGTAGTAAATAATCAGACTGATATTAATTTAACCAGTTGTTGCTTAATAAATTGTGCCAGTTTAGGAGGAAATGGAGAGGATAGTTAAATAAATAGATGTATCAGTGTTCTCCAGAGGAACAGAACCAACAGAAAGTATATACATAAATATATATCTATAAAAGGACATTTATTACCTGAATTGGCTCACACAATTACGGAGGCTGATATGCCAACTGCAAGCTGGAGAACCAGGAAAGCGAGTGATAAAATTCAGTTCCAATCCCAAATCCTGAGAACCAAGGGGACTGAATGGTGTAATTCCCACTCTGCTGAGAATGGGAGTAAGGGTGGGGGTGCTAGTGTAACTACTATGGTAGAAAGGCCCAAGAACCAGGAGCTCCAAGGTCTGAGGGCAAGAGGAGAACATGGATCTCTCAGCTCAAGGAGAAAGAGAGAGAGAGAATTAACCATTGCTCTACCTTGTTGTTCTATTTGGACTCTGATTGGATTTGATAAAGCCTATCCACATTAGTGAGTGTAGATCTTCTTTACTCAGTCTAGTGGTTCAAACGCTAATCTCTTCTGGAAACATTTTTATAGACACACCCACAAATAATGCTTTACCAGCTGTCTGGGCATCCCTTAACCCATTCAAGTTGACACATAAAATTAACCATAACAAGTCTACCCCTTATCAACTTGGCACCCATATGCACCTCCTCAAACCAAACTTAATCTCCAAATAAAGAAAATAACAAGGTCATAATTCCACCTAACATGATACAACTATTCTTTATATAACCAAAAAAGCACTAATCCCTTCTCCAGAAGGGAGATGAAATCCTTGAGTGATGTTTACTCTTTTCCTGATATCCCATAACTTAAATACAATAAAATAAAATTAAAAATACATAAATACTGATATAAAGACAATACGTCTTACGTTACCTGATAAAGGAATGAGAGGAAAGAAAACAAAGATATTTACTTAATATCTGAATATGCATACAAACATACTTATAATGTCATAAGGAGAAAATACTCATGACAATTATAATCCTCATTTCTGTGATTAGTTTTGTGGTCACAGTGGGTATTTATAATTATTTTCTTCTACTACCAGTTCTGTAGGCACTTTGCCTTCAGCAAGACCCTTTGTTGGTTGTGGCTGTTAGTGGGATGACCCAAACTTTTATTCCTGAAGGGTCTAGACCATTTGTAGTCCAGGATTGGGTTTTAGTTTTCCATTGACCTTAATCCACAAGGCATAAGAAAACTAAGAGATTCCCTACGGATCTCCTATATTTCAGACACACTTATCCTTACCTCCATTATGGAGTATCATTCCAATTTTCCCTTGGTAGGCTGGATCAATCACCCCAGTCAATACCATAACTTCCTTCCTGGCCTGTTGACTCAGAGGCATGAGGAGCCCAAAGTGGCCACTTGACAGTCTTAACTTCCAGTTCAATGGAATAAATTGTTGTATTTCCTGGTGGAAGCCTTCCTCCCTGTACAACCAAAACTTCTAGGCCAGCAGATCATGAAGTCATGGGAACAGAAAGCAAAAATATTGCTTGTGGGTCACAAGGGGTAAAGGTGAGGGTACTACTCACATTTCTATACCTTATTTCCTGGACTGATGAATCCTGGCCATCAGAGAAATAGATATATTTGATGCTGATTCAGAACATATATAGCCTTCTAGAGAACCTTGCCCCAGGCCTGCAGGTATTGTTACCTAACTGGGGTAATGGAATTTCCAAAAGGCCCTTCCATTGTTCTATCAAGCCAGCTGCTTTGGGATGGTGGAGAACATGGTAAGACCAGTGAATTTCATGAGCATGGGCTAATAGCTGCATTTCTTTGTCTGTGAAGTGAGTTTCAGTGTTGGTCTCTCCTGCTGGCAGATTGAGCACTCAGTGGTGACTGTAGCCAGGTCAGCCTTGGTGAGTGAAAGTGCACTTTGCTGAGCCCATGCATAACCTTTATCCCTGCCACCATGGCCACTTTGTTCATGTGGCTATTGGGTGTTACTCAGTCTACTGATTCAAATGCTAATCTCTTCTGGAAACACTCTCATAGACACAACCAGAAATAATATTTACCAGCTATCTGGCAATTCCTTAACCCAGTCAAGCTGACACATAAAATTAAATATCACAATAGAGTTTTTCAAATCTCAGTATAGATCTATTGAATTATACTTAATGAAATTAAAAGCTCGGGGATCTGCATTTTTATAAATCTCCCAAGTGTTACCTCAAGACTTGCATACTGTTTATTTAAACCACATTGTTTATGTTACTCCATTAAGTGGGATAACCGTGAAATAGTTCCCAGTGAACATCTTAATGAAGTCTTTACTTTTTTGGTAACAGCTTAATTGGGAAGAAATTCATGCAAAAAATAAAACTAAACACAAACAAAAATATAAAAAATGAAACAAAAATGAAACAGAGCTTTTTCCCTTATTTTGCATTATTTTTTGTCCACATTTGCTCCCCATTTTCACTAATCTATTATCTCTGTTGATGGCAATGACTTTGTCTTATTCTCATTTGCTAATATACATCCCTATGTAACAAGTTTCTTATTCACCAGTACCTATATATTTTGTATTTTATTATTTCAATACACATATTTTATTTTTAAATCTACAAATAGTCAAATTTCTGTGGTGCACAGTCATGGTGTATGATAAATGCAATAAAATACTGTCTCAAAATGAATAATATATCAATGGCCTATGACAGATAGATAGATTAATTCAAATTAATACCAAAATAGACCATGATATATTGGTTTTCCAATAGTACTTTATCTTCTTATAATAGAAATTCCACTCTGCAGTGGAGATAACATTTAGAACCCTTTGGGCTCTCAAATTCAAAAAATGCAAAAAATCCATGGCAACATCTGAAAAAACAACCAGAATCATATTACTTTTTGTGTGTGACAAAAGGACCTATTTAAGAGACATCAACATACGTAGAAAAAAGCTATTAGAAATTTTCTTTAGCTAAAGTGATAAAATTTCTACTTGTGACTTTTAAGATATAAAAGTTCAAAGTTCAATTTCCCACAGAAATTGATTTTTCACATGCTGGCATCAAGAATACACACAGTCTTGATATCCCTCTGTGATTAGAGGAAAAGCCATAAGACAAAGGCAAGCTCTGGAATAATTTAAAAGGCCTACTCTCTGATCTCCTAAATACTTGAGAGAAAAAAATAGGCAGAAATACTTGTATGGAAAATCCTGTCATATTTAGAAAAATTACTTCCACTCTATCATTTATATGCCTTCAGGAACAACTAATATAAAACTGGTTTAAACAAAGAACTTGATATTTATTGTAGACTAAAATAAATAACAGTAAATACAGTGCCTCTTACTCCTTTTCTCAGTAACTCTTTTAGCATTTCCTCTTTCTGTCCTGAGATTGTCATTAATTTGCAGACTCAGTTCCAGGCATCACATCAAATCATGATAATCACAGAGAATGGACTGCAGGTCATTTAAAGAATTACTTTCAGAAGATAAAGGATTAATTGAGAATCCCAGAAAATCTCTCCTCATAGCTCATTGTTTCAAAGTGGGTCACATGTCTGTTCTTAAACCAATCTTACTGACAAGGGAGGGTGGGGTTGCTATCAGTTCAACCACCTAGGTCTAATCTAGCATATGGAGGTGAGGTCAGCTTGTCCTAACACACAGGGAGTATAAGAAGAAAGAGTGGATACAGATACAAAAAAGAAAAAAGAAAATTTGCTAGAGATGAGCTGAAAGGGAGGAATGCATAGTGGACAATCAAGAATACACACTATAACCATATATATGTATACATATTCTTAATGCAAGTCTAAATAAAATACATCTTTATATTCTTGATGAAAATAGATTAATACATAATTAATCTTGCTTGGAGAACTGAGCCTTATTGATCAAGTTCCAACTTATGTCTAATATTGGGTTATTGTGGTCAAGAATTTTATTCCCATTACAGAATTAGATTACTAAAAAGTCACAAATTTTCTATTATTCCAAACCAAAAGAAAAGACGGATGAAAAGACAATTAAGCTAGTCTATAAAATAAGTAATTAAAATGTTATTCCTTATTTTATGTGTTCTTCATATATGACAAAGTTCATCTTAGCTTCCCGAAGATTAAATGTATATCCATCCATGTCCCTTCTCGCTCCAACTTCATTCTGCAGTGAAGATTAAAACCCTTCAACCTGCAGATTCTACTTTTTTCAGTCTCCAATCCATTAATATATCAGAAGACCATCTCTTCTAGCAAGTGAGATTTGGAATATGGGATGAATGCTTCATGTAAGGTATATGTTGTCTTTGGACCCAAACTGTAGCGGTTAGAGGCATATTTGGGCCCGTACACGCCAACTCTCCTTCATCTCAACACACCACACACTTAGCCATTTGTTTTAAGGAGAGCACATGTCTTTCATTTAGCCATGAGTTCCCAGGTGAGGATATAAGATGGTGGTTTGTAATGGGGTATGTGATGTAATTTTGCCACTGGAGCCTTCTATGCCCAGCTGATAATTCCATAATCTCCTATAACAAAGAAAAAAGGGGAATTGTGTAACCAAAGTGTTTGTACCTCCATAATATTCTGAAATTAAAAAAAAGAAAAAGACCCTAATTTTTGATTAATTGAAAAAAAACTCCTCTAGTACTAATACTACCAGATTTTCACCTCTCATAATGCTACTTGCTACACATTTCTTGCTGATTTGCTCCAACCACATAATGTTTGAGGGCAGTAGCCATTTTAAATATTCAAAAACTGGCCACCTATTTTGGGGGGGAGGGTTAACTGTGACACAAATTGTATCTGCTTACATTCTTTGGGAAGAACATCGTACCAGGAGAAACGGAGGCTTGAAAAATTTAGTTCCCAGTGAGGCAGTCCCTTCCTAGCAGCCAGTCTATTTTATGAAAGAGGAATACAAGTTCTTGGTGGACAGAAAGCTATCTTGGGGAAAATCAGTAATATTATTAACCAGAGAGATTATTTTAGTAATCATTCTAGAAAAAAAGGAAAAAGTCAACAATGATCTTGGAAAATAATTCATAATGCTGAGGAAGTGAGGACTTGAAGCTTCAATCACTTGGACACTTTACCTTCTATTGCTAGCAAAGAACAAAAGGATTTTGTCCTTTCAAAAGGATTTTGAAATCTATTTTACTTGAGAATCTACATTTTAAGGAAAACTCAGACTTCTGGTAATGGTGGCAATGTGACACGGTGCAGTGAACACTTCCTAAAATAATTATTATAAAAATTGAAAAAATATTTCAAACAAACCTGTTTGAAATAACAAGACATTAAATAAAGAAGACATAAAAAATAGGAGGGGTTGCCTTTGAAATACAACTGTGATAAGTAAGAATTATAAGTATGTGGCTTTTCTTTTCTTCCTGAGGACACTCCCCACCTCTCAGTTCCAGTAGCAAAAAAAAGTCATAGTTTTACCAGCTCAGGGTAACAGTGGACAAAGTTCAAAGTTAACAGCTTCAAAAGTTAAGTTCAAAAGTTAAATTTGGAAATTTAGAGGGATAGTCCTGAAAGCAACAGGACCACATAAGGAGTCCTAGATATTATAAACTACATATGCACTGGGGAGTTGTGCCAGTTACTCATTTATTGCCTCTTAGCCTCAAGTTCACCCTTTATTACCTGCTCTGCAAAAATGGATATGGGCCCTTTATTTCCATTGCTGGCTGACACTGAGCATTGTCAGGAGAGGGTGCTAGAGAGACACTGAAGGAAGAAGGAGATGCACTTCTTGGTTTTGATGTGCTCTCCTGTGTAGGCTCCTGCAGCTTCCTCAGCTTCTGTAGCTCACTGTCAGATTCTGCACCAAGTATGGCTTCTCTGATGACTAGCTCCTGCAGTGTACAGCACCCAGCAGCCAAAATTTACCTAAGCACCCCTCTTGGGCATTTTTGTAACAGAGTGCTTGCAGTGAAATACTTCCCCTTGAACAGCTTTCCCTGGCATTCTAGAGAGTGGATTTCCAGCACGTTCTTCCCATATAGCATCCCAGTGACTACTCTGCCATCCAGTGAGCCATTGCCATGCCCTCTCCAGCAGGGTCTGGATCTCAGTCCTGGAACCTCTTTCTTAAAACTTAGGGGCAATTGAGATGTTACAATATGCCTTCTATTTGAAGCTTGCATATTCCTGCACAAAAAACCCTGTAACAATTTTGCACACTCTGTCTTCAGGAAAGTGAGACAGAGGTCAGAAAAATGCATACAAATCTGGTGCTGAGGAGCTTGTAATGCAAGTTTTCAGGGGATATTTGAAAAGTTAGAATGCTTTGAAATTTTTGAAAAGAAAGCATGTAGGTCAAGTTGCAGACTTACTTAGAATGGAAAGATTTTAGAACAAGCCATCTAAGAGAGCAGATTAAGTTAATAATTTTCATCTTTTTTTCTTAGGGTTTATGGAAGATGACTAAAATGAAATGACATTTTAGAATTTAATTTCTTGTGAAATAAGTTGCAATAAAGTGTATATTCTCTGTATTTTGACTAATAAGGCTATGGTGATACTGGATTAGTTTAGTCTGATTGGATTTAATGACCTTTAATAAAATCCATTAAAAAGTGTTCACTTCATCTCAGGCACAATGGGGCAGTGTTGCTGGAGTTCAGTTAATGTTGATGGTAGGGAAGGAAGTGAGAGTAGAGGACAGGCAGGCGTTCTAATCTCCATCTTTCTCTAGGTGAGATTCCTATTGAACTCAAATCTGCAGAGACCCAGGGAGAATTGCCTGTGCAAAACAGAGAAGCCTATGAAAAATAATCCTGATTATGCACCCTCATGGCTGTTAAGTGTCTTGGGAGAGTTTTTAGGAGGTTGGAATAAAAGCCATTACGTCCAATTGTACCCAAATATGCCTTTCCTTTTTTCATTTTCTCTAAGCCAAGATGTGTAGACACCTTGGGATAAAAGGTTGTCCAATCTGAATGGAAGTTGACTTTCTTCCATGTAGCTATTCAAGTCACCTAATAAAACACCATGTTTAAGAAAAAAAGAATACTGTTTGAAGATCTGTAGACAGTTTTAGGATCAAGTTATAACCAAAATTTTGTTTTTATTTGACTTTAAAAGTTCTAATTTTTCAATTGATTTATCAACTATGTCAAAGCTTTCTAAAAATACTGTCTTGAGTTACTAAGGGGTTTTGTAATAATAAGATAAATATTTCAAGAAGGAAAGACCATGTATACTGGCTGTTCTGTTAAAGGGTCATATATACAAAGTGACTCCCAAATGCTGAAGGGGCCAAGAAATCAAAGAATGAGGTAGACAAATCCAGTTGTTGGTAGGGGGTTATTTATTGGGGAACTTATGAACAGAAGCATGGTCTTAGGTGGCGGGATGACAGGTAGATCTCCACACTGTTACCCCCAGAATCAGGGCTTATGTACCATTAGGAAAGGGTATATGTGAAACATGCAAGACCATTAAAGCCAATCCTTCAGAACAGGCAAGAATACTATGTGCATCATAGCCTATAATCTGTGTGAGAACATCAATGCTACTTTGATCTAAAGCAGAATTTATGGTGAGTGCAAGTTGTTACCCTAGGGACAATAAATAAATTAGAAATCCGAAGGCATTCCTGGGACTGGGGTTGATCAGAAGTCACATGACAAATTAGCAGCTAGGATGGAGTCACTTTTGTCTCTACACTAGCATCGAACAAATAAGTAAATGTATAGATGATAATAGCAAGATTTCTCACTCTTGGAAAGGGAACATTACAAGCTAGAATTAATCATGTTGTACTGGATTAGAATCAGAGACAAAAGTATAAACTCATGTTTATCTTAATATAGAGATATATACAGAAATAATTACAGATATGTTTGTATGTATTTAATATTTTCTAACTCTGTCTTCCCAGAGTGCCTAGGAGCAAGGACAGTGCAATAGTAGTGAGTTATCTCAGTACCTAGATCTTGGTTTTTAACACCAGTCTCTAAAAAAAAAGAAATCAAAGTTCCTTGGAGAAATGATTGATCTAGAAATGGGGTAGGGAAAATACAAGATAACCCTGGAGCATCTTATAGTGCCTGAAAGTAAGGAAGTGTTAAAAAAAGAGAGGGCATATAGAAAGGACCCAGGAGCAAACCTGAAAGATTTCCACTGGTCAAAGCTGGAACAATTTGAACAACAAAATAAATAACATAGTGTATTATGCTGCTATTGAATAAAGTATACTATAAATGTTAATTAGATCCATTTGATTGACGGTGATGTTCGGTTTAATTATAGTTGCTATTAATAATTTTCTGCCTGCCGGATCTATTACTGACAGAGGGCTGTTGAAGTTTCCAACTATAAGAGTGGATTTGTCCATGTCCTTTAAATTTTCTCAGTTTGTGCTTCATGAATTTTGATGCCCTGTCGTTAGCTACACAGATTGCTATTTTTGAAAAACTGATCCCTTATCATTATATATTGTCTTCTTTATCCCTGATAATTTTTCTTGCTCTGAAGTCAGCTTTGTATGAAATAAATATAGCTGCTCCAGTTTTCTTTTTTTTCTTTTCCTGCATTCTCTGGTTTTAATTGGACATTTTATGTGACACCATCTTCTCTCCTCTTAGCGTATATGTAAATATGCTTCTTTTACAAATTATTTTAGTGGTTGTTCAGGAGTTTGCAATATACATTTAAAACTGATCTACATCTGCTTTCACATTATGCTATTGAAACTGGCCCTCCATTGAACAAATTTCAGTGACCCCTGTATAATCCTCCCTTAACTAACTACTTGAACTTTTGAGTTGTTTCCCAGAAATGGTGGATTTTCTGCAAGACAAAGGAGCTGAAATTCTGAAGGTCTCTGGGCAGACTTCCTGATGCTAAGATTCACCACCCCGCACAACCTGCCCCCAATGCAAGTACCCCTTATTAGTTACACCATGACCTGCCCCAAGGTACATGACCCATCCTTGAAAAGCCCATGATCTCCGTTAGGGAGACAGATTTGAGGCAGCTTCTCCCATTCTCCCAACAAGGTGACTTTTGTATTAAAAAATTCCTTTCTTCCTTGGCAATCCTCTTTGTCTGAATAATTGGATTTTTGTGTGATGAGCAACTAGACCTAGACTGAAACCCCCTTGTGGTTTTGACAGCACTATATTGCTTTGTGCTGGGCATACCTTAAAACCAAGTATTTCCAAATTGCTCCCTCCCATTCCTTATAGCGTGGCTGTCATTTGTTTTACTTATCCATAAGCTGCAATCACCCAATACATTATTGCTATATTTATTTGAACAGTTATATATTAGAGCAGAGCAATTACCTAAACTTATTTCTTTACTGACACTTTTTTCAGTGTAGATCTGAGATTCTGACCGATACCATTTTATTCACTGAATGCAGAATTCTAAGTTGGTGTTTTTTTCTCTTTTTATCCTTTCAACAATTTAAATATTTTGATCTACTCTCTTGCTTGCATGATTTCTGAAGAGAAGTCTGCTGTCATTCTCACCCTTATTAATCTATAGGAAACATAAAAAAAGCTTTGGGCTTTTTTCAAGAGTTCATTTTTGTCATTATTTTCTTGTAGTTTCAATATAATATACCCAGTTACATTTTTGTCATTTATTCTGCCTTGTATTCTCTAAAATTTCTGCATCTGTCGTGTGGTGTCTGTATTAATCCATTTGCATTGCTATAAAGAAAACACTTGAGGCTGGGTGATTTATGAAGAAAAGAGGTTTATTTGGTTCCTGGTCTGCAGACTGTTACAAGAAGCATTTGCACCAGCATCTGCTTTTGGCAAGGGTTTCAGGGAGGTTGCAATCAAGGTGGAATGAGAAGGGGGAGCAAGTGTATCACATGGTGAGAAAAGGAGCAAAGAGAGAGAGAAGGTGGTGCCACGCTCCTTTAAACAATCAGCTGTCAAGTGAACTAAGAAAGTGAGAACTCACTCATTATGGTAGAGAGGGCACCAAGCCATTCAGGAGGGATTGTCCAAGCACCTCCCACCAGGCCCCACTTCCAACACTGGGGATCAAATTTCAGAATGAGATTTGGAAGTGCCAAACATCAAACCATATCAGTGTCTGTCGTTAATTTTGGACACATAGCCATATTACTTCAAATTTTTCTTCTGTTCCTTTCTCTCTTTCTTCTCCTTTGGTTATTCCCATTGGGTGTATATTATACCTTTTGAAGTTGTCCCACAGTCCTTGTGTATTCTATGCCTGGTTTTATATTCTTTTTCTCTTTGCATATCAGTTTTGGAAGTTTCTATTGATATAACTTCAAGCTCACTGATTCTTTCCTCAGCCATGTCCAGAATACTGGTAAGCCTATCAAAGGCCTTCTTTGTCTCTGTTACAATGTTTATTATTTCTAGCATCACCTTTTTATGCTCTCTTAGAGTTCTTTTTCCCTCTGATTACATTACCCATCTGTTTTTCCATGTTGTCTAAATTTTTTATTCGAGTCCTTCACATATTAATCATAGTTATTTTACATTCTCTGGCTGATAAGTCCAAAATGTGTGTTGTATCTGAGCCTGGTTCTGATGCTTGCCTTGCCTCTTCAATCTGTATTTTTTCCTGCCTTTCAGAATGCCTTGTAATTTTTTGTTGAAAGTCAGATATAACGTACTTGGTAATAGGAACTAAAGTAATCAGACTTTTAGTGTGAGGTTTTATGTTAATCTAGCTAAGAGGTAGATTATGTTTAATGCTTGCTGTAGTGTCAGAGGCCTGTCTTTCCTCCATTCCTTGTCTTTTTAAAGATTTCTTCCTTTCTTATCTTTGGGTTTCTTTAACAACCTCTTAAAAAGAGTCTGTGTCTTGCAGCTTTTTGAGGTGTAAGCCACTGTTGTTACACCAAAGCCTTGTAGACATGGTAAGGCGTGGGGATGGAAAGCATTCCATAATCTTATGATTAAATACTGGGGTTTTGTTTCTTTGTTTGTGGACCTGAGTTCCTGGACTGTGACCTTCAAAAGTGTTTCTCAGACATTTTTTCCTCCTCTTAAGTGAGTTTGGAAGGTGAGAGACTTATGGAGTTGTCTAATTAAATTGCCCTTCCCCCAGGCCAGTTAAGGCTCTGGTAGAGTAGTTTCCCTTGAGGTAGGTCTCTTTCACTGATAATGGTCTGGGCTTCTTTTAAAATGTTTTTTTTTTTTTTTTCCCCTTCTCTCCTTGCCTGAAGCATAAGAAAAGTTTTCTCCAATCTTTATCACGGGAACCTGGTGAGTTTCCTGAAGGTAAAGTCATGAGAGTTTGAGGGATTTGCCTAAGACTAGGTTTCCCGGAGCTTTAGTTCTCAAGCTAGTCCACTGCTGAACCTCCAGCAGTCATTTATCATGTAAGTGTTCCTACCAACCACTGGCTCCAGCTGGTAAGCTGATCTCAGCTGTGATTCCGTGCATTCACGAATCTCTAGTTATCAGGGCAGCAGTTTGCCGTGTGCTTTCAGTTCTCTGATGGATCTAGGAAAAGTTGCTGGTTTTCAGTTTGTTCAGCTTTTTTCTTGTTATGACGATAAGAGTGATGACTTCCAGTGTTCTTTGCATGTCAGAGCTGAAAACGTAAGATCTGATTACTTTTCATAAGTTTCTTGCTTTGCAGCTTCCCTTACAACACTAGTACTGTATATTCAAAATATAAAAGTACGTGAATGAAGCTTGTTCTTGCAAATTTGTGAGATCCTTTTTTACCTTAAGTCCAAGATGACATAGATAAGATTTTTTTTTAGTCTCCCTTTCTTGGCTGAAACATACTTTCTAGTCCTTTGCTTTTCTGCGTGTGTTGTCTTTTACAATTCCAGCTTTATTCAAAGTTCTCAATTTCAATAACTTACGTTGTTCTAGCCCAGGCCTTATAGTTATCCTCTAGAAGTAACTGCGATCAGCAAAAGCCCTCAGTTGGCCACAGCTTTTGAACCAACTTACCACTCTGGTTTCCTGATTCTTCTTCATTCTTGGCCCCTTGCATTGTTCTAAGTTCAGATCAGAAATTAAAAGCTTGTTTGTTCCATTTTTAACAAAAAACGTGCATGAATATTTTTTGCAAGCATGTTTTCATGTTCTTTTTATTGTTTACTTGTTTTGGATGTCTAGTCTAAAAGATCTTTTCTACTCATAACTATATCGTGGAAAGTTCAGATCATAACACATGCGATCCTTAAATCACTGAAATGTTGTAGCTATCCTTATTCATTAATGAGAGCAGTTATTCACCCCACGTGTCAGGTACATAGAATGCAAGAAGGAACAAGACATCATTAAATTCCATTTTCATTAGATGTTTCTATCTAAAAAAAAAGAGACAAATTTGGAAGTATATCTAGAAAAACAAAGTGCTGGTGTGGTAAGAGAACACAGTGAAGAGAGTACCTAAATATGCCTTATTGGGGTGAAGACTGAGGGGAGAATGGCTGAAGGAAAACTGAATGGAAAAGGTGACAACTGAGCAGAAACTTGAAGAGTAACTAGGAATGATCTAGATCCAAAAGGATAGGTAGAGTTTTCCAATACTCAGAAACAACATATGCATAGACAACAAGGGGAAGTAAATGAAATTCAGTGGCTGGCATGCTGGTATTTGGGAAATGAGAGTAGAGAAATACATAAATCAGACAACATGATGCCTATTACACTAAGATGGGTTTAGATTGCATTTTGAAGATGAGAAAGGACATGTTGAAGTATTTTAAGCAGAGGATCAAGAGCATGTGCTTAAGAAAAATCACTCAAATATTAATAGATGTATAGATCAGTGGTTCTCAAACCTCAGCATGTGTTAGAATCACCTGGAGATCTTGTTGAAAACAAATTGCTAAGCCCCACCCCCTGGAGTTTCTGGTTCTAAGTCTGCATCAAGGCATAAGAATTTGCATTTCTAACAAGTTCCTAGATGATACTGATACTGCTGGTCTGAGGATCACATTTTAAAAACCATTGATGCAATGTCTCCACATCCTTGCCAACATTTGTTATTTTCTGTTTTTTTAAAAATTTTATTTCAAAATATTAAGGGGGTACAAAAGTTTTTGTTACATAGATAGCTTTTGTAATGCTTCAATCAGGGCTATTAGTAAGCCCATCACCTGAATAGTGTTCATTGTACCTGTTAGGTAGGTTTTTGTCCCTCCCCTCTGCCCACCGCCCCCTGCTTGATTTCCGATGACTTTTACTTCTCTCTAACCCATTGGTTAGTTACTATTTATTAGAGAGTACATGTGGTGTTTGTTTTTCTATTCTCGAGATACTTCACTTAAGATAATGGTCTCCATTTTCATCCAAGTTGCTGCAAAACACATTAATTCATCCTTTTTATGGCTGAGTAGTACTCCATGGTATACATATACTACATTTTGCTAATCCACTCATGAGTTGATGAGCACTTGGGTTGATTCCATATCTTTGCAATTGTGAATTATACTGCAATAAACATCCCAGTGCAGGTGTCTTTTTGATAAAATGACTTCTTTTCCTTTGGGTAGATACCCAGTAGTGGGATTGCTGGATCAAATTGTAGGTCTACTTTTATTGATAGTTCTTTGAGGAATCTACACACTGTTTTCCACAGAAGGTTGTACTAATCTGCAGTCCCACCAACAGTGTGTAAGCATTCTTTCTCTCTGCATCCATGCCAGCATCTATTGTTTTTGGACTTCTTAATAAAAGCCATTCTAACAGGGGTAACATGATATCTCATTGTGGTTTAAATTTGCATTTCCTGATGATTAGTGACATTGAACATTTTTTCATGTTTTTTGGCCATTTGTCTATCTTCTTTTGAAAAAATTCTGTTCATGTCTTTTGCCCACTTTTTAATGGGGTTGTTTGTTTTTTCTTACTGATTTGTTTGTGTTCTTTGTAAATTCTGTATATTAGCTCTTTATCAGATGTATAGTTTGCAAATATTTTTTCCCATTCTGTAGGTTGTCTATTTGCTCTGTTGATTATTTCCTTAGCTGTGCAGAAGCCTTTCAATTTAATCAAGTCCAATTTATTTACTTTTGTTATTCCACTTATATGAGGTATCTAGAATAGTCAAAATCATAGAACGATGGTTGTCAGGGGCTCAGGGAAGGGAAAAATGGGAAGTTGTTCAATGGGCATAGAGTTTCATTTTGCAGGATGAAAAAGTTCTGGAGATCTGTTTCACAACAGTGTGAATATACTTAACACTATTACCCATACACTTAAAAATGGTTACAATGGTAAATTTTATGTATTTTTTACCACAATTAAAAATGTTTTAAATTAAAAAATAAATAAATAAAAATCACTGATGCAGAACATTAGTAGACTAAAGAAATGACAGGCAAGATAACAAGACAAATTAACTAATGTGGAAACAATAAAATCAATGAACCAGATAAAAACAAAACAAAAGCAGCACCAACAAAATTATTGACTTGATTTATTCACGTTGTTAGTAAAGTGACAAATTTCAAACATCTTGCAGGAGCATATATTCCTATTTGATCACTGGAATCTACCATTTCTTCCCTCCCTTTCTTTTTCTTTTCCTTTATTCTATTACTTATTTTCTGATATATCATCATCTGAAATGAAGTACCTGGGTAGAGGCCCAGGAAGAAGTAAAGTTAAAATATACAAAACGAATGGAAGAAAGGACCAATAGGACTATTAAATAATTATTGTGGTTCAGTTTTAATGATTTTGTATTTTGTGGTACAATTGCTTCCACATTTTGGGGGCCACCAAAATTTTAGGTGACAAGGGCCTCTGGCATCTTAATCTGCATTTGAGTAAATGATCTGAGAAAAGACAAGGGAAAAAAAATCAAAGAATATGGGAGTAGATAAAACATGCCTTCTGGGTAATGGAACATGAACGTGAAAAGGGCAAAAATGAAAGCTGAAATACCAAAAGAATTTTTAACTACAATAATTTATCATTAGTCTGATAAGTATGAATCAGTATGAGGTTAAATCATTTGTGCTGCATATTCTCATGCCATCTTCTTGACATCATTTTATAGAACTTTTGTCTGATCTGTAAATCATGTATCTAAAATAAAATGCCTACCATGAAGTGATAAAATCTGAGATAATTGAAAAAATGCAGTTAGTAAGATAAAAATCACAATTTTTCATCAATACTAAAAATGTAGAACCTTGCTTTTCCTTTTATAAAACATAGTTATATAGAAAACTGAACATTAAAGTAACAGGTTTAATGTCCTCATAGGATTTGGCTAAACACAAAATATTTGGAGGCACATATCTTAAAGACCATTGCTATATTAAAATCTGAAATACAAATATGTATATCCTTATACCACTTACCATTCTATTTCCAAAAAATTGCCATTAAAATAAATTAACATCTTTTCTCTTTGTACATTCTAAGTCAGAAGAAATGATTAAAAGTATTTTGTACACAGCACAATCTACAGTGTCTTACTGAACCCTGGCCTTTTCAAAACTTCACAGCTTGAGTGAGTGGCCTATTCCAATGTACTCATTATTAGCATGTGGTATAACAAAAATAATAGAATATAAATATTAGCTGAATGTGAAGTTTCTTAAAGATTTTTGTATCTACATTGAGTGTCTTAGCTTCTGAACTGCACAGCTTGTCTTGTAGATTTATAATGCAATCTCCTATTTTTAGTTCTTGAATAATGTAAAAAGCCATCAAGTTACTTTAAAAAGAGTTTTGCCTTTTTTTTTTTTACTGCAGCAGCAGATGCTGCTACTGAAATCATTGTTATTCATGTATAAGAATATAGCTGAAGAGACTAATCCATGATCAAGCAAGAATAACTTTGAATCAAAAAGGTGTTATTAGGGAAAATTAATCAGAAAATGAAAAAAGTAATTTTTTTAAAAAGTCAGTGAAATCTATCTTTTCAATATTCATTCTAAAATATATACACTGTATCACATATTAAAATATTGATTTTTATCTTGACCTTTTTTCTCAGCTATTATTATGATTTTGCTAAAAATAAATATGAGAACAATAAAAATCCTATAGCTGATGAGTCGAAAATTCCAGGGCACTGAGAAATCTACGATCACATTTCTTCTGGAAGCAGATAACAAACATAGCAGTGAGCAAACATTTCCTTGTTAGCTAGTTCTGGATAATAGTGCACTACAGACCTATTGTGATGAAGAACAGATGTTGGCAGATGTTTAACCTTTTGTGAAATGAAGCAGGTTTCACAAATGTTATGTGTTTGAATTAAAATTGTGAAAGTACTTGGCCCATTTCCCAAGTTTTCTCAATGCTTTTAGTGGACAGATTAGATTTAGTTAACTTGAATATTCACAAAGAGAGGGCCAAAAATATAGAGTTGTTTCTGAATGCAAAATGGTGATCAAACATGCAGAGAAAGGGCAAAGTGTCTCTTGTGTTTAAAAAAATTATTTTGTAACCCAAATTTAGGTGGAGTGCACCATTAAAATATGGCATAGAATTTGTCTCATCTGTTAGAAGCGTAGCCACCCAGATGGTTTTTACCTTGTCCAAGATCATTCTCAGTAGCATCCACTTTCCAAAAAATGTTTTGGGGGAGAATTTTATCATTGATACATCAATTGCTTCTAAAATAACAAAATGATAAGAGAGTTAAGATGTACTTTGTGAAGAAATAACTTTAGTGTGGAAGTTACTGGATTTGAAAAAAATTAATAGGGTGTGACCATAAGCATCAAAATAGGAAAAAAC
Source organism: Daubentonia madagascariensis (assembly GCA_023783475.1). Lineage (NCBI taxonomy): Eukaryota > Metazoa > Chordata > Mammalia > Primates > Daubentoniidae > Daubentonia > Daubentonia madagascariensis. The sequence continues at coordinate 40,350,977 of JAKFHU010002088.1, read as the reverse complement.
TGCAGCACTGCAGTGGGTAAATTTGCCACATTATGTGACACAAAGTTTATATTACTCTACTCAAATCTTCTGCAAGAAAAAAATGAAATAGCCAAAACCTTGAATGACATTTTCTCTAGTTAGTTATATTCATTTGTTTTGAGATGAGAGAAGGCATTTTAGATCCCTTTTCATAAAATTTTATGTAGACATTAAAAGACATTTAAAGACATTTAATAAAACACTTTCCATTATTTCTTGAGGAATGGAGGAATAGGATAATTAATACACAGAGTTTCTGTTTTAAGTCTAAATTAGTCACTTTATGTTTTTTTTTCCAAAGAAAGTCACATATTTTTTCTCAGTAGGAGTTTCCATTTATTTTATATCCACATCTGAATATGTAACCATATCCACATCCCTAACTATTGACAATGTGAAACTGTACATATTTACTTTTTATGCAATCTAATATTATAAAAATAGTAAGCAGAGTCAAAAATTTTGAACATTGCATATATCCCTATAGTTTGTCATCTGTGTTCCTCATTTTATGTATGAGATGGCAAAGCTGTGTTTTAATCCTCAGTACATATCTCATCTTTGATAATAATACGTACAATAGGCCACCTTTTAGTGAGCATTAATTGTGTTTCGGCTGCTTTATATTCAATTTTCTTCTTTTTCTCAGATTAGGAAACTGAAAGAAACAAGGAAATTTAGTAACTTGCCCACATTTACATAGCCATTAATATCTGAGCTAGAATATTTGCCCCTGGGCCCACGTGACACACACCAGCTCATTCCATCATAACACACGGGCTCTTCTCATGGTGGTGTCTTTACACAGGAACCAGAAGGGTGATCGGCCATTTCAGCACATTGACATAGACGTGCTATCTAAAGGAGAATTTGGAGGTAAGCAAAACTGCAAGATAGGCAATTTTTTACTTTATTGCTCTGATCTCTACCTTGTGTAGCCATTTCAAGCCATACTTTCTGCATTTTCCTCCTTCTCTAGAGATCCTGGGCCCACATGGAGGCCCTGGTACCCCAGGTACTCCTTGACTTCATGGTGCCCTCATGATGGAACCTCTTGGCAATAACATTTAGTTCTTTCCTTTTATCTCTCCAAAAGCCTTGCTCCCTCCTTAAACTTTACCTTTTCTATAACATGAGATTGTGGGGATCGCACTCCAATTTCTAAAGTGACAGTTGACAAATTAATCCTCACACAAGGGCTCATATCTGTTGTAGCTTAAGGACTCTATCCTTCCATGGGTGTATTGACCACATTGAAAATCTGGGAGGAGGCAGAGAACTGGAAACTATGTCATGACTGAAAAATCTCCGCTTCCTATATGAAAAATTAAACCTATATTCAAAATGGATGACACAGATGTCAAAGGATGAGAAGGCTCTGGGTGAATGTGAGCCGCCTTCCAACAGCAATATCACTGCACTCACACTGAAGGCAAAAGTCATTCACCCCATTAATCAGAAGTTCCCGCCTCTGGCCCAACGTTCCTCCAACCCATCTCTGCACAAAAACTTAAAGCAGGTTGTCCTGCCGCACCAGCCAGTGGAGGCCTCCCCTGGGGAGCCTGGGTCAGGCCAAGAAGGATGACTGCAGCTCCTCAACCAGGACCTACTCAGCCACCAGTGACAACAGGTTTCTCAGCCGCACCTTTCTCTGAGTGAACACTTTTCCCCAGGTGCTGGCCTGCAACAGTGCAGCCATCTACCTATGCATCTACAACCTTCGCTTAAAAGATCTGCTGCATTTGGACATGGTGCTGAGGCAGGAAAAGCACATGATGTTTTCAGATTTCTAAAATGTGCTTCCTTGACATTCTTCCTGGAAAGAAGTCTGATAATAAATTATGTCAGAAGATTCTTTCAAAACAAGAAAATGATTTGGAGGAATTAGAAAAGGGACTTCAGCTCAAATTGTCAAACACAGAAACATTGGGTGCTGGTAACTCTGAATACATCACTCTGGCAGACATGGAGAAGGAGGAGGGAGAATACTCTGAGCAGCTAATAGATAATATGATAGCTTTCTGGAAACAGATGGAAGACGTCCAGCACTTTCTTGGGGACCAATTTAAATATTGTAGTTCCAAAGCCCAACAGCTCACGATGACGTGGAAGGAAAGAATGATTGCAGCTGAAGGGCTAATGCATGATTCTCTGGATTTGTAGAGCTCTGGACACCTGGGAGAAGACAACCGGTCAGGTGCACATGTCAAAAGTGAGTGCATCCCGAAGAAGCTGCAGATCCAGGAGGACCAGTGCGGACTGGCTGCCATTTCCTGTGGCCTGGAGCTGCTGACTGTGGAGGGGAAGCAGTCCAGGTGGCAAGAAGATGAACTGCAGCCCCAGCAGCAAGAGGCTTTCTGGCAGGAGGCAGAGCACTTCTATAGGGAGTTTTTCCAGTGAGGCAAAGACCTGGACAAAGTGTCTGTGGTTCACCAGGCAGAGAGGACAGCAAAGCTCACACTGGCCCAGGAAGAAGAACGGAGAAGCTTCCTGGCCAAGGCTGGCTGACCACTGACCCGGAGGAGTTTCTTAAGGCTTTTCACAAGGTGCTGGAGATGCAGAGGCTGATGTGGTGTGACCTAGAGGAAGAAGAGATCGTCAGAACCACTGAGGCCATGGCTGTGCAATTCCAGGCACAGAATAAGTCAGTATCTCCCAAACAACTCAGGCCAGCATTAAGTGGGAAGCAATGTATTTTATGGCCCGTCAAAGCATGCGACAAAGAATGCAGACTTGACTCCAGGGAGTAGCCAGGACCCAGCACAGTTTCATTAGAAAGAGCCTTGGCTAATGAACCATATAGCTTTTACAAAGTTAGCCTTTCTTTAATTTGAAAACAGCATACTTTTTGTGGTTTGACAATCATGAACAATAAAGAAAAAGGTTTGTCTCAGTGTCCCAACCACTGCTGTAGAATGATGGAGCCCAAGGTACTAGAATCAATAAAAAAAATCTGTCTCTTGGCAGAAAATTGGGATTTTCAAAGGTTGGAAAAGAATGTACATCACTACCATATTATTAAACTGTTTTTTTATTGTGAAATATAACATATAAATAAATGGATAAAGCATAAACTTAAAAAAAACAAATGGATGCCAAGGCAACATAAAATTATAAGAATTCACTACAAAAGCTATTATTTTTGTTTTTAATGTTGTTAATGCAATTTATGGCAAATTTATCGTATACACAATATTGTTTCCAAAGCCAATGATGATCAAAATTAAAGTATCTCAAGATAACCAACAGAAGGTTAAATTTTCTGTTTAAATACGTATTTGAAATGGCAGTATATTGAGAGATGTTAACAGTAAGAATATTTACTAGTAGCTGTATCTGACATATGAGCCAAAAGTTGAACAGCAAAAGAATACCATTTCCATTAGCATCAGTGAAGGAAGATAGGAAGTGATGGAAAGGAATAGGACTTTATTTTAATTTTTAGGAAGTAGCTCTATGGAATGATATGGATGAAAATTTTTTCTGTTTTTTAATAATTAATATTTTTAATTACATAACGTAGTTCCATATATTACTTGAAGAATTTATGTTTAATGTGTCATGCATAACCAATAATCCAGAGATAAAAATACTATCATTATAAACTAGGTGACTGAAACTAGCCAGCAAATGTTAATATCCACCTAGATGAAAATAAACATAAATTCAGGAGTATTCTTCAAGAAAGTGATTCTCAGTTGCAGGTACTTTACCAAGAAAAATTAAATCAAGACTCTCTGGTCATAGGCCTCAACGCTGATTTTTTTTAAGACTTCCAAGTTGATTGTAATGTGATGTCAGTATTGTCAAACTGGTATAGCATATTTAGATGGTAGGATATGTGGGACTGATTCAGAACTAGAACTTACTGTTTGGTAAATATTTTTAGATCTCTTCCTATTCCTTGACATATAATAGGATCATATATTGAACTTAGTCAAGGCTATCTGATTTGCTTCAGTCAACAAAATAGGAGTAGAGACATTTAAGAGTATGATTCACCATATTCCTCTCCCCTACTTAAGTGAACCCTGAAGCATTGTGATAAAAGAGAGTTGCCATAAGAATGCATAGAATTCCAACTTAGCTCATGAATGTTAAATGTCTATCTACTTTTGCATGCATGAAAAATAAACCTCCATCGTGTTCATCCACTGAGATTTTGGTACTCTTTGCTAGTGCCACATAACTTAGTCTATTCAGACTGACACAAATGGGTTCAGGTGTCCATATGACTCTCTTCCTCCAAACTTTTTTTTCCTTCTTTTCTACAATTATAATAGAGAGCGCCTTTCTTATCTTCGAGAGCAATCCATCAGGTTTTATACTATAAGTTACATGAGAAAAAGGAGCTTTTCTAATTTTTACTTTTTGTTTTGTTTCTTTGTTTCACTTATATATTCCAAATATTTGGGCAGAATTAGATCTCACTGAATATCTTTTGAATAAAAGAATGTGCTTTGTCTCTCGTTTGCTTCATATTCTCAGGAATTTATCTTTCATTAGCATTTGAAATTGATGTATGTCTGTGACCCAAGCTATTCCACCTTTTCTCTCCTCCATTTACAGCCAAATGCTGATGCCATGTCTTCACTTTGCATTGTTTTTTAACCCATTAAAAACTGGCTTCCACTGTTATCACTCCATTAAACTTTTTGAAAACATTTGATAAGTCAAATGTATTATCCTAATTATCATCCTCACCCTCTGGAGGCAACTCCTCTGCTTCTTTTCTGGGTTTCCTCTCCTCCACTCAGTCATTAAATGTTGAATTTCTCAGGATTCAGCTCTCATTTTTATTCTCTTTTCAGGCTATATGTTCTCTATAGGCAATTTTCCTATAGGCATTTGCTCCAAAATTCATTTTTCCAGCCTGGATCTCTCCATGGAGCTCAATATTAATGTATCCATTCGCACACTCAGTACTTATTGAACTTTGACTATTGTGGCAGACTCTGGAGGTACAGGGAAATAAGACTGTCACAGCATCTTGTTTTTATGGTGTTTAGAGAGTAGCAGAAGAATTTGAAGCTTATTTCAGCTGTGAATATTACATTTATAATATAATTACTTGTGTTATCCTTCCTTCTTTGGATATAAGTGCCTCAAAATCAGAGATTGTATCTGATTTTTTTCATTATATTTTCACTTTCCACCACAATGCCTGGTAGAAGCTCAATGAATATTTGTTGAATGAATGAATGAATGAATTAGTGCACAAATAGCTGATATCCCTATTTTAAGTGAGAGATTAATTTTGTTTCATTGTTTATGTACCTCATAATAAATCTTTTGCATCCTTTTATACCTGCTATTCAAGTATACAGATACATAAACTAAGAAATAAAAATAATTTAAAATCCTGCCTTAGTTCTAATAATCTATTATAAGTATAAACCAAATAATCTTTAGATGTAAAAAAGAGATATAAAGGCCAGCATTAATATTAAAGGTGAAAATTGTAGATGGTCCTTTAATCCTTTTACTTGAGAATTCCGAAGGGATTTATGAATATTTTTAGTTGTCTTTATTTTTCTAAGTGAAAACGCTTATTTGGAAATAACTAATAGAGTTGATGCTGAGATTTATGTGCTTCAACCACAGCACAGCATTGCCTTTAATGCAGATAACATATTCTCTAAATGTCAGTTCTGCTTAGATACCAAAAGCAAGATTCTGAATGCAGAATTACTGGTTTTCAGAAGAGTTGGTATTTTCAGGTTAGAATGGTGTTTCCAATAATTAAAAGAATGTGTGCCCTACTATGTTCCATTTCTATGAGCACAAAAACAGTGCCACCACATATGCTGTGGAGGTTGTGCACTTCACAGATACATTTGCCCAACAGGGCAAGTATAGGTTGAAATTAGTTCATGGAATATGTGCGAAGCTTCCTGGTTTCCAAAATCTCACTAAATTTTAAGAGCTAATCTTAAAGGGTTTTATGTCAGTCTCTAACCCTACATTGCCTTAAAAATCCCTGAAAGAGCTCAACCAATTATTGTGTATCCAGCATATCTACAGATCCCCAGGGCATAGGAAAGTCAATAATAAGAGTTGCACATATCAGAATGCATCTATTCCAGCACACCCTAGTCTAAATTAATATCCATGGGTAGATTTTAAGGATTCATGAAACTTCGGGAGAAAGCTGAAGACTCCCTGGTTCTTGAAATGTGAACTGACGCTATGGCCACAGTTGCCTCTCTATCCTGGGGATTCTTGACACACAATCTGGGAAGTTTTTACATCCCCTGTGGGTTCCATGCTTGGGAATTTTTAAAAAAGGGTTTTAATAGCAGTAAACTAATTTGTTGTTTGGTAGGTGCTGTAAAAATTGTATTTATATTATATTTCAGATGTGATATTTAAATCTAGACTTACATTTACACCACATTTGGCAATCCAGCTCATCTTGTCACTTAGAGTCTTCAGGCAGAGGTTTGTATGTAACCTAGGAAAGGTGGAAATCAGTAAAGAAGAAATCATTTTAACAAAGTCAGTGAAGAATTATTGTCCTTAGAATTATTTAGCCTTAAAACAAAAATGAGAAAAAGTATCAGAAAATCAGCATTATTTATTCTTTATGAACTGCCGTTTAACTTTTGAAGAGCAGGAAATCAATTACACAAGAAAAAAATCCATTCTCTACAGAAAAATAAGAATAATAATCAACTTAGAATGCTGATTTTGAAGAATTTCATCAATTCAGCTTAATGATTCTTAAAATGGTAACATTTGCCAATGACAATTATCATAATCTTTCCTTCTTCTCATTTGAAAAGAGTAGCACTTTTCATAAAATTAGACCTTCATATACAGTTGTAAAAACACAAGATCATATTTAAATATATTATATGATGTACTACTTCATCTGTAAGCTTCTCACTAAAAAGTTTCTTTTTAACTTGTTTAAGATTTTTAAAAACTTCTTACTATATTCACAGAGTTGTACAACCATCATGACAATCAATTTTAGAACATTTTCATCACCTGCAAAAAGTCCATACCCAGTAGCCCTAGGCAATTACTAATCTATTTTCTATCTGTATAGTTTCATCTACTCTGGACATTTTATATGAATAGAATCATGAAATATGTAGTCTTTTGTGATTGGCTACTATCACTTAGCATAATTTTTTCAAGATTTATCCATGTTGCACTGTGTATCAGTACTTTATTTCCATTAATTGCCAAATAATATTCCTTTGTATGGGTATAACATTTTGATGAGCATTTGAGTGTTTGTGCTTACTATTATGAATAATACTGCTGTGAACATTAGTGTATTAATTTTTGTGTGGGTCTGGTTTTTTTTTTTTATTTGTCTTGGGTAGGAACTGTCAGTCCAAAGCACCTGCACTGTTTTACATTCCCACTGGTAGTGTGTGAAGTTTCCAATTTCTCCATGTCCTCATGAACACCAGTTATTATGTCTTTTTCATTATGACCATACTAGTAGTTATGCAGCAGTATCTTACAGTTTTGATAGCTTTTTCTGATGGCGAATGTTATTAAGAATCTTTTCATGTGCTTATCGGCCATTTCTTGCAATAATGTTTTGTAATTTTCACAGAATACCCTTTAAATTATTTTGTTAAATGTATTGCTACTTATTTTACTTTATGCTATTATAATTACTTTCTTAATTTTATTTTCAGATTGTTTATTCATAGTATATAGAAATAGAAATGTTTTTGTAGATTGATCTTGTATTATGCAACATTTCTGAACTCATTTATTAGTTCTAATAGTGTTTTTAGTGTATTCCTTAAGATTTTCTATATATATACTCATATCATCTGCAAATAAAGATAGTTTTATTTCTTTCTTCTCAATGTGAATTTATTTTATTTTATTTTATTGCCTAATTGCCCTGGCTATAACCTTTAGTATTATATTGAATAAAAGTGGCAAGAGATGATATCCTTGTGTTTTTCCTGATTGTAGGGGAAAAGCATTCAGTCTTAAGCCATTAAATATGGTTTCAATTGTTTGGTTAGTTTTTAAATCCATAGATGCCTATAAGGTTAGATAAGTTCCCTTCTACTCCTAGTTCATTGAACGTTTTTATCATGGTGTGTTCACATTGATTTATCATGAAGGTGTGTTTTACCATGAAGGTTGAAGTGTTTTGTCAAATGTTTTTTTGGCATGTATTGAAATGATTATGCATTTTTAATTCTTTATTCTATTGAGAAGATATTTTATGTTAATCGGTTTCTGGATATTAATCCAATCTTGCATTTTGGGATAAAACCCATTTCTTCATAATGTATGATCCTTTTTAAATTATTGGGTTCAATTTGCTAGTATTTTATGGAGAATTTTGAGTCTATATTCATAAACTATATTGATCTGTAATTTTCTTGTGACTGCTTTGTCTGACTTTGATATGAAGGTAATACTGGCCCTGTAGAATGAGTTAGAAAGTGTTCCCTTCTCTCCAAATTTCTGGAAGTCTTTGTGAAGAATTGGTAACAATTTTTCTTTAAATGTTTGATAGCATTCACCAGTGAAGCCATCTGGGCCTCAGATTGTTTTTGTGGGAAGTTTTAAAATTACTAATTCAAACTCTTTTGTTCTTACAGGTCCACTCAGATTTTTAATTCCTTCTTGTATCAGTTTTTGTCTAGGGATTTGTCTGTTTCATCTAGGTTATCAAATTTTTGGAGTAGAATTGTGTACCATGTTTCATTCAAATCCTTTTTTATTTTTGTCTGATCAAAATACTAAAGCTCCATATTTCTTAGTAATTTGACCTTAGTAATTCTTGACTTTAGTAATTTTAATCTTCTCTTTTTTTCCTTTGGTCAACCTAGCTAAAGATTTATAAAGTTTTAAAAATTCTTTTCAGAGAAACAGCAACTAGGCAGAAGGTCAATGTTGTACCCATTAGTTGTTGTAGCCATTGTTGAAAGTGGACTATTGGAGTCTCAATTACTTTGAATTGTTTGTTTTTACCCTTAATTGTCAATTTTTGCTTTATGTATTTGGGGCCTCTGTTGTTAGGTGCATATATATTTATAACTGTTAAATTTTCCTAATGGATTGGCTTTCTTAAAAATTGTAAAGTGTTTTTTTATCTCCAGTAACTGTTTTTATTTTAAAGTCTATTTTGCCTGATACTAGTATAGTCACTCCAGCTTTCTTATGGTTGTTATGACATATCCTCTTCTATCCATTTACTTTTGACCTAATTACACCTTTGAATTTAAAGTGTGTCACCTATAAACAATAGTAGTTGATTCATGTTTTTTTATCCAGCCTTGCAATCTCTGTCTTTTGATTAGATTGTTCATTCCCTTAACATTTACCATAACTATTGATAAAGTTGTGTTTGAATTTGTCATTCTACTGTTTGTTTTATATCTTTCATGTTATTTTTGTTCCTCTATTCCTCCTTTACTGCTTTTTAAAATTAAGTGAATATTTTCTCATGTTACATTTAAATCCCTTTAATGACTTTATTATATTTTTTAATTTTTTTATTGGCTGCACTAGAGCTTATCATATATCTTAATTTATAAGAATGTAATTCACATTTATACTAATAATTCTATTGAGACATAGAAATGATCCTTCTGTGTAGCTCTATTTCCTCTTCCCCCTTATTTTTCTATTAACATGTAACATACATGTATATACGTTACAAACCTAGCAACACATTGTTATAATTATTACTTTGTTTAACTTCATGTTGATTAAGGAAGCTGAGAAAAGAAGAAAGCAAAAGCATATATTTATAGAGTTTTGTATTAAACTTATTTGCCATTTCTAGTTCTCTCTATACGAACAAATACCATCCAGTGTGTGTGTATATATATATATATTTTTTTACTGCAATATTTTTTCTCCCACCTACCTCCTTCATTACATTTCTATATATTATAATTCCAACAATACAATTATATATATATACACTCTTATAGTTTTATACAAATTGCTTCTAAAATAAATTAACAAAAGAGAAGAGGAAAGGTATTAATTTCTACTGCTTTTAAATTACATAATTACCTTTAACAGTGTGCTTTGGTTTTTCATGTGGTTTTTGGATTACCATCAGCATCACTTGCTTTCAGTCTTAAGATTTCCATTATTCTTTCAGTCTTTGTTTATCTGGGAATGTTCTTTATGTCACCTTCATTTTTGAGGATAATTTTGTTGGATATAAAATTCTCAGTTGCATTTTTCTTCCTTCAGTAATTTGAATATGTATCCTACTGCCTTCTGGCCTCCAATGTTTCTCATGGTAAGTCAGCTGTAAGTCATATTTGGTTTTTTTTTTGTATTAAAGAGTTGTTTTTCTCTTGTGTTTTCAAAATGTTCTCTTTGTTTTTGGCCTTAAGCATATTTCCTATGATGTATCTGGGTATGGTTTTCTGTTTTTAATCTACTTGGGGTTTGTTGTGTTTCTTGGATGTTTAGATTAATGTTTTTCATTAAATTTGGGAAATTTTCAGTCATTATTTTTCTAATATTTTTCTGCTTCCTTCTCTCTCTCTACTCTCCTTCTGGTGTAACTCCTTATGGATATGTTGGTGTACTTAAGGATATCCCACATTTCTCTGAGGCTATGTTCATTTTTCTTCATTTTCTTCCTGCCTGTTCTTCAGATTTCATAATCTCTATTGATTTACCTTCCCTGATTCTTTCTTCTGCCAGTTCAAATATACTGTTGATTTTCTGTAGTGAACTTTTTTTTGAATTGCCATACTTTTCAATTTTAGTTTCTATATTTTTCTTTAATGTATTAATAAATATCTCCATTGATAATTCCTATTTGATATGATATTGTCTTCATACCTTCCTTTATTTTTTAAAATATGATTTCCTTTTAGTTCTTTGAACATATTTTAATGGCTACTTTGAAATTTTTATCAGTTAAATGTGACATCTGGGTCCTCTCACAGTTTCTATTGCCTGCTTTTTTCACTGTATATGAGTCACACCTTCCCCTTTCTTTGCATGTTTCCTAGATTTTTTTTTCTGGAAGCTGGATATTTTATTAATATATTTTAGCACTGATAGATACTGAGTCCTCTCTTTCATTTTTGTGATTCATTATATTGTTGTTTATTTATTTATTTAAGGGCTTTGCATATTTATTTCCTATTGCTCTGTAACAAATTACCACAAACATAGTGGATTAAAACAAAACAAAATTTTAATCTTATTTTTTGGAGGTTAAAAGTAAAAAATGATTTTCAGTGGGATAAAATCAAGGTGACATTTTATGTCACCCAAAGTGGGCTACATTCTTTCTGGAGGATCAAGGGGATACTCCATTTCCTTGTCTTTTCCAGATTCTATGTTTGGCTTATATTTTTTGGCTTATGGCCCCCTTTCATCTTCAAAACCAACAATAGATAGTCAAGTCTTTCCTGTGCTGTACCACCCTAACACTGACTTTACTGCCTCCATCTTCCACATTATAAGAACATTTGCAATTACATTGAGCACATCTAAATAATCCAAGAGACTCTCCCATCTCAAAGCCAACTGATAAGCCACCTTAACTCTATCTTCAGACATAATTTTTTTTTGTAGTGTAGTCTAACATGTTCAGTTTCTGGCAATCAGCATGTGGACATCTTTACAGGGGCCATTATTCTGCCTACCACACTTAGATAGAGTTTTCAGTGAAGTGTATTCCCCAACAGTGTGAAGTCTCTGATGTCATTCTCCAGATGTGGCAGCCTTGGGAATGTGCATAATTACCCTGGACGATTTTATTTTGCATATTGAAAAGCAGTAGTACATAAATATCAAGAAACCTTTCAAATGTCATACAGGCATTTATCAGGAGAGCTTATTAGTTATTTTGAGCCCTAGTTAAGTGTATATTTTTCCTCACCAACCTACTTTTCAAATATTTCCAAGTGAGCACTATAACAAGGGTGGATATATAGATTCATCTTTCTACATAAAGAGAATAATGTTATTAGTGTAACTTTATATATGTGAACACATACTCATTAGACAAGGGACTGTGACAACTAAATCTATTCACATTCAAAATTATAAAATATATCTTTTTTTAAAGGAAAATTTTTTCACTGTTTTGGGTGTTATTGGATGAGAAGTTAATATAGAAATAATTTACACAGAGACAAAAAATTCAATTTATAGCTGTTTGCTTTTAATACAATGTGTTCTGAATATATTCCAAAAACTATGATGTCATCACCGTTAATTGTACTGAGATAAGAAATGAAATAAGGTAGACATTACAAGGGCTATCAGAAATTGACTATCTCCCTTGAGAACTACGAGAAAAGAGATCAAATTACAAGACATTAGGTACTTTGAGAGCACTCATTTGTTATGACCACAAAGTCTAACGTTTAACAGTTATTGAATAGCGGGGGGATTTTTTGATTAATTAGATGTATAGGCACTTCTATAATTTTCCATACTGTTTTATGTTGGAATGATCTGCAAAATGTTGTACTGTTTAATTATGAAAATTGAAATTTTTCCTGAGATATTAAATGCCAAGTTGTATTGTCCAGGTCATCATTAATATTAATAACAACATAGTCTAAGCATTTGTTAATTTTATAAAAATTGACGCTTAGTTTTTGTTCAATACTAAATGAGAGATAGAGAACTCTTCAAGTACTGCACCACTTATCATGGACTAAATTTACAGCAACTGAATGAGTTCTTAAATTAAAAAGCACAATACACATATCTAGCTCAAGTGATGTATAAAGATAGAGTGAATAAATTAGGACTCTCAATAGCAAGATCTGATATATGAAGTGAAAGAAAATAAGACATAGTGCCAGAGGAGGACAAATCTATTTAGAGATAGAATTATAAATGAGATGGAGAGTCAAAAAGGAGAAGTAAAAGGGTCAAATTGTTCAAGATGAAAGATGCTACAAAGAATAACAACCCAACAGTCACACAAATTTGTAAGAGAGCTGAGAGTAGACCTGTACTCTATAAGCCTTAGCATAATTTAAATCTCTTGAACACATTAACCACGAAGCCTCTTCATTAGCTATATTGGTGCTTAGTTCTTGCAGTTGGTGTTTTCATAACTGAAAGAGCTATTGAAATAGGAAAGTCTGATCATTGTTTTTTATTTCAAGGGTCAAGACTTTTCAAGTGGAACCTGAGGATATACTGAAATCCTAATAGTTTTTCTAGGTGTCTAGAACTTATACAAGATGATGTGTAGGATGTTGGCTTTCTTCAGATTTACTGCCTCTTGACCAGAAAATAATATCTTCTTCTCAAAATAATGAATGGTTACTTTGAAGATACTGAAGGGAAAGAAAGAGTGTGCTTAGTCACTATAATTCCAAAACTTACTTTCTTCTGGGGATGCTGAGCATAAGAAAAGGGAGGGTTTGTATTCAATATGTTTGATTATGAATAATTTGGAGGAAGGAAGGTTATATAATATCCATATTACCTTGTGCATGATCCTATCATTCATAATACAAACTCACAGACAGTCAAGATAATGGGTAAGCATGTCTGTCTAGCATAAAGATAAAGGTCAGTAAAATTCCTCCATGGTTTAAACTTCTTGAAGAAACCCAAAGGAGGCTTTTGCTAAATTGACATGTTTATTTCAATTTGGACTAAGCTGTAGACCTCTCAAAGACAAACAGCCTTTTTGTATCAACTGACTGATCGACAGGAAATTTGCCTCATTCAGTACAAACTTTAAAAAGGAGCTATTTTCTACTGAATGCTATGCCTACAGATTGCTTGTTTTATTGTTAAAGCCCTAATTTTCAAAAGCTAATAGTTAAAAATTAACTTAATTTTAACTGCTAACAGCCATTTTACCATCAAAGCTTTGATAGGAAGCACCATTAAAGAAGAGTTTTGCATAATTTACCAGTCTACTGAAAATACACCAAAGGGCAAAACTTTTGAAGGAATCCTACTAGCTGATTAAAGTTACTGCTATGGTCTGAATGTGCGTGTCCCCACAAAATTCAAATGTTAGAACCTAATATCCACTGTGATAGTATTAAGAGATGGGGCCTTTGGGAAGTGATTAAGTCATAAAAGCTCCATCTTCATGAAAGGGATTAGTACCTGCTATGGTTTGAATGTGTTCCCTCTAAAGTTCATGTTAAAAATTAATTCCCATTGTAACGGTATTAAAAGGTGGCACCTTTAGGAGATGATTAGGCCATGAGGGCTTTGTCTTCATGAATGGATTAGTGCCTTATAAAAAGGGCTTGAGGGGGCAAGTTCAATTCTGCTCTTCTGTCATATGAGGACACAGTGTTTTTCCCCTTTTGCCCTTTCTGTCCCTTCTGCCATGTGAGGATACCTAACCAGCACCATCTATGAGGAACGAACCTTTACAAGACACTGAATATGCCGGTGCCTTGATCTTGGACTTCCCAGCCTCCAGAAATGTGAGAGATAAATTTCTGTTGTTTATAAATTACCCAGTCTCAGGTATTTTGTTATAGCAGCACAAATGGACTAAGACAGTACCCTTATAAAAGAGGCTCAAGGGAGCTGCCCACCCTCTTCCTCTCTTCTGCCATATGAGATACAGCAATAAGGTGACATCTATGAAGCAGAGAGCCCTCACCAGACATCAGATTTGTGTGTGCCTTGATCTAGATTTCCTAGCCTCCAGAACTGTTAGCAATATATTTCTATTGCTTATAAATTGCCCAGTTTAAGGTTTTTTTCTCACACCAGCCCAAGTGGACAAAGGCACATACTGATCATTTAGATATAAAGTATAGTATCATACATCCAGGATCTAAGTAAATGAGGATCCAGGTTAGGACAGCACCATTCACTCTTCATGGACTAGTAGCACTAATTAGGGTAACTGGTTTAATAACTTATGACTAAGTAATCATCAGAGACTGCTACTTTGTATCATCTTATGACTAAAGCTGATATATTTTATAGAATCTTTAATATTATAGACAGAAGAGACCTTAGAGATCATCTAGGCAAATAGATGTACAATTTGTAATAAATACTACTTTTTAAAAAATAATCAGTTATCTGAATGTCAATGAATTGGTTTTATTAAAGTGTAGCTAATTCAAAGTTAATCTGGTAACATAATTCTCACTCATTTGCATATATTTGTTTGAATGACAGAGAAGGGTGGAAATTTATATTTAACATGGAAGAAATTGGTGGATATAGTGCATGAGAAAGTAAAAACCACCAAGTGTGTTGGGAAAACATTTGAGACTTGCTGACTTAGAATATGTCCAGGAAATTTCTTCAATAAACAAATAACTTAAATAATAATAGAACTTCAAGGCTTTATTTTTTCCACACAACTATCTATTCTGTCTCTATATCTTTGGGATTCAGAAAATAAATGGGTGAGGTTGGGTGCGAAGCATTTCTGTCTTGTTTCATTTCAGGTTCCTCTGTTGGTCATCTAAAGAAATGCTATGGCAGCAGAGAAACCAGGATGTGGCAGAAGAGCCAGCTGATGTAGAGCTATTGCAAGCCAAGGGAACAAGAGAAATAAGCCTGTAAATTCTAGCCTCTAGCTGTGGGATTTTGACATAAATAATACTGAGGAAGAAAATAGCCACGCATGGTGTGCCATACAGTGCTCAAATCTAGAAGAGAGGCTCCATGTGAACAGGTGGATTCAGCTTAACCAAAATCAGAGGGGGTGAGTCACATGCAGGAAAGGGACTATAATCCAAAAGCAACAGGGTTGCCAGACAGACTATCCATTTGGAATGCTATAAATTTATATCCTTGCCTCACACTACACAAAAAAATGAATTAAGTAAACAAGTGGATTAAAATAGTAAATAAAATAATAGAACTACAAAAGAATTATAAGGTGGGGTTAATACTTTTTATCTTACTTAAACTATTATTGGATTACTTTCTAACAATAAGTATATATTAGATTTAATTCAAAACTTAAACAACTTAAAAATAAAATTATGTGAAAATCATTGCTGGTGTCCACACAAACAGCAGCATCTTACTTCCCTACTGGAGGTATTAAAATATCTGTGACAAGCAGATAGTATTTACATTATGTATTTGTTAATCTTATTTATAAATGTAGACTTTAAAGCTTACTAAGAATCCTAATTTTAAGTAATTTATATTTAAATCACCATTTTATGAAGCTACTTCAAACAAACTTAATCTATAATAAAAATGTCAAGGGTATAACCATTCAGAACAGATCATTCCAAGGATACTAGGTAGAAGCATTTTCAAATAACGCAAAAACTCTAGTTCATAGGATGCTATAATTACAAGATGACTTGTAATGCAAAAGAACAGTAGACAAATTCTTTTAGAAGAGTAAGCCTGGAGCTCAGCACATGAATGATACTTTCATTTCCCTTAGATAACTTCTTACATATAAATATCCAGCAGCATTGTTAATATCATTGCTGCTATTCTCTAAATGTCATTTTTTTGATAGTCATGCTTATAAATTTGGAATGGTGTACATAAGATTAAACTATGTAACACCAGACATGTCAGAAGAAGAATCTAATAATTATAGAAATTAAACCCTTCAGAGTACAGAAAAAGAAATTCATACCTCTTGTTCATTGTTAATGGAAAATAGCTAACAAGTATAAAAATAAAATATGTTAGAGGACAGTTTCATGAGATATGACAATTTTGGAAAGTATTCATATTCATGTTCAAAAGAATTATGTCATATCTATAATTCATGAACATAACTTTATTTAATGCAGAATTCAGGTCTATTGATAAATTAAATTATAAATTATAAATTAAAAACAGTCTGTATAATCACATCATAGTAATATTTATAAATTTAACATATAGAATGAAATTTAGATATATAGATATATAGATGCATAGATATTTTAATAATAGTTCTTCTTTTAAAATATCTTGAGGTTAGTAAAACAACCTAATTTATATTTGTAGCCATTATCTCCAACTTGGAGCAGACACATAGCAAGCATTTAAGAAAAATTAATTGACTGAGGGAGACTAAGATAATATAACAGAATATAATAGTATTCCTATGTGCTTTAGATAGCTGGAAAAAGGACCCAATTTTTCATTTTTTGTATATATAACCAGTGTGATTTTTTAAAATCGACAAGTAATTGTATATATTTATGGTATGTAACATGATGTTTGATGTATTTGTACATTGTATAATGACTAAATCTATCTATTTAACACATGCATTATGTCACACACTTATTTTTTGTGGGAAGAACATAATCTACTTTCAGCAATTTTCAAGAATACTACACATTGTTGTTAACTATAGTCACCATGATGTACAATAGATCCCTTGAACTTATTCTTCCTATCTAACAGAAATTTTTTGTCCTTTGACCAACATCTCCACAATCCTCCCCACATCCCCTAGTCTCTGGTAACAACCATTTTACTCTGTATTTGTATTAGGGTGACTTTTAAATTCCACATGAGTGAGATCATGCAGTATTTGTCTTTCTGTGCCTGGCTCATTTCTCTTAATATCTTTCAGGTTCATCTATGTTGTTACAAATAATGGAATTTCCTTGTTTTTTAAGGCTGATATATATACCACTTTTTAAAAATCTGTTCATTCATTGAAGGACATTTGGTTGATTCCAAATCTTGCCTATTGTGAATAATGTTGCAGTGAACATAGGAGTGCAGATATCTCATCAACATACTGATTGCATTTACTTTGGATACATACTCAGTAGTGGGTTTGCTGGATTATATAGTAGTTCTGTTTTTAATTTTTTGAGGAACCTCCATACTGTTTTACATAATGGCTGTAATAATTTACATTCCCACCAACAGTGTACAAGGTTTCCCTTTCTCCACATCCTTGCTAACACTTACCTTTTGTCTTTTTGGTAATAGCCATTCTAACTGGTGTGAGGTGGCATCTCATGTGGTTTTACTTTGGATTTCCCTGATGAGTAGTGATGTTGAACATTCTTTTCATATACCTGTTAGCCATTTGTATGTCTTCTTTGAGAAATGTCTATTCTGATTCTTGGCCCATTTTTTAATCAGGTTGTTTGTTTTCTTACTATTGAGTTGTTTGGGGTGCTTGTATATTTTTGAAATTAAACACTTATAACATGTAAGTTCTGCAAATATTTTTTCCCATTCTGTAGGCTCTTTACTCTGTTGGTGGTTTCCTTGGCTGTGCAGAAGCTTTTCAGTTTGACGCAGTCCCATTTGTCTGTTTTTGCTTTCATTGCCTGTGCTTTAGGGGTCCTATTTTAAAAATAATTGTCCAGACAAATGTCATGGAGCTTTTATTATGTTTTTTCTAGTAGTTTTATAGTTTCAGGTCTTGCATTTATGTTTTTAATCCATTTTGAGTTGATTTTTGTACATGGTGTGAGATAAGGGTCTAATTTCGTTGTTCTGCATGTGGAGCACAATTTATTAGAGACTGTCCTTTCCCCATTGTGTGATTTTGCATCTTTGTCAAAAATTAATTGATCATAAATGTATGGATTTATTTCTGGGCTCTCTATTCTGTTCCATTGGTCTATGAGTCTGTTTTATGCCAGTGTCATGTTGTGTTAATTACAATAGCTCTGTAGTAGATTTTGAGATTACGTGGTGTAATGCCTCAACCTTTGTTCTTTTTCCCCAAGATTGCTTTGGGTTATCCAGAGTCTTAGGATTATTTGTTCTATTTCTGTGAAAAATGTCATTAGAATTTTGGTAGAGATTTCATTGAATCTATAGATAGATTGGATAGTATAGACATTTAACAATATTAATTCTTCCAGTTCAGAAAAAAGGGATATCTACCTATTTGTTTGTGCCTTTCTCAATTTTTTTCATCAATGTTTTATAGTTCTCCATGTACAGATCTTTCACCTCCTTGGTTAAATTTATTCTTAAGATTGGTTTCTTTTCTTTCTTTTTTTCCCCTTAGTTTTGTAGCTGTTGTAAATGGAATTGTCTTCTTGACTTTTTTTTTTTGAAAGTTGATTGTTAGTGTATAGAAATACTACTGATTTTTTGAGTGTTGATTTTTCTATCCTGCAACTTTACTGAATTTATTTATTAGTTCTAATATTTTTCTGGTGGACTCTTTGGGGTTTCTATATATAAGATTATGTAATCTGCAGAAACAATTTAACTTCTTCCTTTCCAAACTGGATGCTTTTTATTTCTTTCTCTTGCCTGATTGCTCTGGCTAAGACTTCCAGTACTGTGTTTAATAGAAGTGGTAAGAATGGGCATCTTTGTCTTCTTTCTGATCTTAGAGGAAAGCTTTCAACTTTTTACTGTTGAGTATGACTTTAACTATGGGCTTGCTGTATATGGCCTTTATTGTGTTGAGGTACATTCCTTCTACATCTAATTTGTTGAGAGTTTTTATCATAAAAGGATGCTGAATTTTGTCAAATGCCTTTTCTGTATCTATTGGGATGATCATATGCTTTTTATCCTTATTCTGTTAATGTGGGCATCATATTTATACTTTTGTAGATTTTTGTATGTTGAACCATCTTTGTATTTCAGACATTAATCCCACTTGGTCATAGTGAATGATCTTTTTTTTTTTTTTTTTGAGACAAGATCTTGCTCTGCTGCCCAGGCTGGAGTGTAGTAGCATCATTATCATCACAGCTCACTGCAACTTCAAACTCCTGGGGTCAAGCAATCCTCCTGCCTCAGCCTCACAATTAGCTGGGACTACAGGCATGTATCACTGTGCCTGGCTAATTTTTCTATTTTTTGTAGAGACGGGGTCTTGTTCTTGCTCAGGCTGGTCTCCATCTCATGACCTCAAACAATCCCCCCATCTCAGCCTCCAAAAGTGCTACAATGCATGACCCACTGTGCCCAGCAGAATGATCCTTTTAATCTACTGTTGAATTCAGTTTGCTAGTATTTTGTTGATGATTTTTATATCTATGTTCATCAGAATATTGGTCTGTAATCTTCTTTTCCTGTAGTGTCCTGGTCTGGCTTTGGTATCAGGGTAATGCTGGCCTTGTGAAATAAGTTTGGAAGTATTCTCTCTTATTCAAGTTTTTGGAAGAGTTTAAGAAGACTAGTTATTAGTTCTTTAAATGTTTGGTAGAATTCAGCAGTGAAGCGACCGGATCCTATCCCGGCCTTTCCTTTGATGGGAGACTTTTTATTACTGATTCAGTCTATGTGTCTAGTAATTTATCCATTTCTTCTAGTTTATCTAATTTGTTAGAATATAGTTGTTCACAGTATTGTAGTCTCTTATGATTCCTTGTATTTATGTGGTACAGTTGTAATAACTCCTCTCTCATTTCTCTCTCATTTTGTCTTCTCTTTTTCCTTAGTCAGGCTAAAGGTTTGTCAATTTTTGTTTTTTATGTGTCTGAGAAGGATTTAAAGACAAACACCCAAAACTCTTTTTAGTTAAAAAAAATTGGAAGTTTATATTGAGTGAGCTTTTATTTTTTTATTTTTTTGTCTTGTTCTTTGAGAGGACAACTCTTGTCCTGCTTTGGGTTATCTGACTGTCAAAGGCAAAACACTGGGCTGCATAGATCATGATTATTTCCAGCTTGGCAACATGTAGGAAACTGTGTGCTAATGTAGTGCAGGTGAAACATGATTGCCCTGTATTAAAATGACCTACATATAAATGAATCAAACCCTCATTTCTTAGATATTACTTTGGTTACAAAATCTCTGCAGAAGTTAAATTGACATATTGACATATTACAATGCATTCAATTTAGTTTTACTTTGGAAAATATAAACAAAAATTTAACATCAGAGATATATACTAAGGTTTCAATATGATACTACAGACACACACACACAAATTCTTG
Organism: Daubentonia madagascariensis; assembly: GCA_023783475.1. Classification (NCBI taxonomy): domain Eukaryota; kingdom Metazoa; phylum Chordata; class Mammalia; order Primates; family Daubentoniidae; genus Daubentonia; species Daubentonia madagascariensis. Next base: position 40,330,176 of record JAKFHU010002088.1, on the reverse strand, counting down.
TGCAGGGATCTGGCTCATATTCTTTCTTGTTGACAGTGTTGGTAATTTACATGCATAAATAAAGAATGGAATATGAGATCCATGAACCAGGCTGACCGAAGTGAATAATGATTCTGTTAAATTTAAATGTGGCTTGCTGTGAAAGCCAGACCAGATGGAATGATGAGTAATTTGTAAAACCCACACCTTATTGGATATACCATATTAGAGACCATTATACTTGTATAAAGAAAGAGCAAAACAATTTCACAGAATGAGGAAAGTTTCAGTTTGTTTCTACTCATGGATTGTTCTCCTCACTCATTTATATTGTAGGAATCTGGAAACCCATACTGAGCTCTGTGATTTCAAATGTTGTGTGATGCATGCATGCATGCATGGAGTTGCTGATATTTCCTCTTACACTGTATGAAACACAGAGAAAACAAGCAATTTGCAAAGGATTGCTTTGTAAAGCTGCAAGGGATAAGGCTATGGCCACAGAGTCTGATTAGCTCAAAATGGGTTCTCTGGTGAGGATATGATTACTAGCTTGAAGCTGTATGATTCTTTGCTGGAAATGCCACTGATTTTCTACAAACTATTTAAGGAATGGGTTTAAAATGGAAGAGCAAGCACTGGCCCAGAAGTCATGTGTGTATCTTCTACTCTTGGCTCATTCTTTTAATTTAGTAAATTGCATAATCTTTCAGCTTCAGTTTCCCTATATGTGAAACAGAGATGAGGTGGCTGTCATTCCTCAAGCAGTGTGGTTGTGAGGATACAATACGTGAATAACGTAGATACATGGATACAGTATAGTTATACAAACGTTATGGTTTGTATGTAACCACTGGATCTACACAATCCAAATGAAATATTTTAATATTTAATAAAAAGCTCAAAAGAATATTTTAAAATAGCAGATTTCCAAAAGACAACTTTAAATTTTATATTTTTAATGAAATTGGTCTATTTATAGAAATACAGATGAGTATTAGTTTCTCTGTAAGTTAAGTTTGCAAAGACTCAATGCAGCAAAAGCAATTCTCAGCTTAGAGCTTTTTTTAAAAAAACCACATGATCCTGACAGGAATATGGAAAATATCTGTGAATGATTTATGTTATTTCTGAGGTTTGTAGATTTTAAAGCTCCTTGGTTACTTATTCAGATTTGTTCAACATCTTGACAGTTATACTCAAGCACCACTATTCAAGGTGGATGGGCAGTGTGGTTGTCTTCAAGCAAAGCAAAACAAGATTAAACAAAATGAAAAGTGAAAAAGCAGAAAACTTGTCATGTTGAACTCTTATTCTAGGGCAACGACTGCTCTTTTGCTTAATATCTTTATAAACAGAGACATGGCACTCATTCATTCACTTGTTCAACAGCATCAAATATTTTCTGAACATCTACTATGTGTTAGAGCTGTGGAGATAGAGCAGAAAGAGAAGCAGGCAAAGTTGGTTTTCATGGAGCTTGCATCCTGCTAACGAAGACAGACAATGAAGTAGAAGATGAGCCAGGCTAACACCAGGGAGAACGCATGTTTTCAGCAGAGAGCACATCCATAGCAAAGCCGTTGAAAAGAAGCATGCTTAGAATATTGGAAAAACAAAAGGAGTTCAAATATTTTCTTGCTACACATCTGATAAAGGGCTGATAACCAGAATCTATACAAAACTTAGGAAAATCAACAAGAAAAAACAAAACAACCCCATTAAAAAATGGGCAAAGGACATGAAAAAAAACTTTTCAAAAGAAGACAGAATAATGGCCAGCAAACATATAAAAAATTGCTCAACTTCTCTAATCATCGGGGAAATGCAAATCAAAACCACAATGAGATATCACTTAACTCCACTGAGATTAGCTGATATCAAAAAGTCCCAAAACAGCAAATGTTGGCGAGGATGTGGACAGATAGGAACACTCATACACTGCTGGTGGGACTGCAAATTAGTACAACCTCTATGGAAAGTAATATGGAGATACCTCAAAGAACTAAAAGTAGAACTACCACTTGATCCAGCAATCCCACTACTGGGTATTTACCCAAAGGAAAAAAAGACATTCTATAATAAAGATATCTGCACATGAATGTTTATAGCAGCACAATTCACAATTGCAAAGATGTGGAAACAACCCAGGTGCCCATCAATACACGAATGGATTAATAAAATGTGGTATATGTATACCATGGAGTATTACTCAGCAATAAAAAACAAGTGAATTAACACATCTGGTATTATCCTGCATGGAGCTAGAGCCCATTCTTTGAAACGAAGTGTCACAAGAATGGAAAAACAAGCACCACTGGTACTCACCATCAAATTGGTACTAACGGATCAATACTTATGTCACACATGGCAATAATATTCATCAGGGGGCGGGCACGCAGGAGGGGGGTGGAAGGGATGGGAAAACTCTCACTGAATGGATGCAGGGCGCACAGTTTGGGGGATATCCATGATTGTAGCTCTGAAATGGGCAGTGCATGGGCAATATATATAAACAAAGTGTTGTATCCCCATAATATTCTGAAATAAAAGGAAAATAAAAACAAAACAAAAAAACCCAAAAAGAGTTCAGTGTGACTAGAGCAGAGTGAGCAAGAGGCGATACAAATGAAGACGGAGAAGGAGGCAGGGCCAGATAAGGTACTATGGAGGATTTAAGAACAAGGTAAGAAGGCAGCACACATATGTGTTAGATTAATATATTTTTGCCACTCATTTAACATAATGACTTTTTCTCAAAACACTATACTTAATAAATGTAACATAAAGTGCAATCTTTTGATAATACAGACCCACTCACCAACTTATTTGACACAGTGATTTTTATTTAGACAATAATGTATAGAACACATTTGAACTGTGTACCATGTTCACATAAACCCATCATGCTTGGCTTTGAATAACTACAGCAAGTAAGAGGTGGACAGAATAGTGTCTACAATGTTGAATGCATGTGGTCTACCCATGTGTTTCAAAGTATCCTCTTGTTTAGCCTTAATTTTGCCAAAAAGTTGTTTTCTGTGCTGTATCTTAGATTTTTAGTGACATTAGAGTACAAAGTAACTACGAGCTCTAAAAAGGTGGAAACTTTATGAGGAATATGATACAGAAAAAAGATTTACCTAAAAAAGATAACTCCCTTACATTCTTCTCTCCACCACCAGCCATCCACTGTCAAGACTCTCTTCTTCCTTTGGCTACTGCCTCTTTAAAAAAAAAAAATTACCAAATTGTATATATTGTATTCATTTACTTTCAACGATTTATTATTTATATTAACTTGTTTTCATTATTCAATTAATGTATTTTCCTAACTGAAAATTGTTTGAGTTTCTTTGGTTGAGATACAGCACATCATAATAGTTTCCATTAAAATTAATGAATTTAAAAAATACGTAAGCACTTTTCACTTATGGCAGAGTGTCAATAAATTAAGTTCATTAGGCTAGGGAAAGCTGTGTTCTGAGATGAGAGGCCCACGAAGAGTCACATAATTGACTAAAGTTGTCTGATTAAAGTTGACCTGCAACTCAAGATACAGTGGCAAATTTTAAAAAGTAATTTATTTTGCTAATAATAAGCAATGATGACCACAAAAATAACAGCAAAGTTTCTGCCTTTAAGGGCACACCATCTTGCTTACTCAGCAAGGTACAACTGCAGTAAACTTTTATTACAACCCAGGGTAGAGTTAGAATACCAACCATTTGAGGATTTAGTTTTGATAAAGCAATATTTTTAGAAATAGGCTTTTCCTTTACATTGCAATATATTTTCATGGATTCTTTGTTTTCTCCTTTCTGTTTTTTCACCTTTGAACTGGGCTGAAATATTCAGGATAAATATTTCTTGATATTCGTGTTATATAGACTATTCTTATCCTGTCTCACTGTTTCTCTGCCAGATCTAACTTTGAAAACCTCAGTGTGGTTCCCAGCAGATATTTATGGAAAGCATAGCTAGTGGATAGGGCTGGGGTTTTCTTTGGCTCCTATTATTCTGTCAATGGAGGCCTGCAAATCTTCTTTAGAGAATGTGGCACAGCCAGATATCCACTCTTCGTGGAGAGGTAGAATGTTTTCTGGGTACAAGCAGCTCAGATGACCCAGTGGTATTACTGACCCTGTAGCAGGAGGAGTCTCTTTTTTCCCCCACTCTAGCACTGTACACTCTGCAGATAAAGTATTCCCTGTTGTCTCATAAACCTGTTGGCCATTTGTATGCCTTCTTTAAATAAAAAGTCTATTCAAGTCTTTATTCCACATTTTAATCAGAATATTGTTTTTATGCTATTGAGTTGTAGGAGTTCCTTATATATTTTTGAAATTAACTCCCTATTTGATATATGGTTTGCAAATATTTTCTTCCATTCCATAGGTTGCCTTTTTACCCTATTGACTGTTTCCTTTGCTGTGCAGAAAAAGGTTTTTAGTTTTATGTGGTCTCATTTGTCTGTTTTTGCTTTTGTTGTCTGTATCTTGGTGTCATATCCATGAAATCATTACCAAGAGCAATGTCATAAGGCTTTTCCTCTATGTTTTCATCTAGGAGTTTTATGGTTCGGGTCTTAAATTTAAGTCTTTAATTCATTGTGAGTTGATTTGTGTGTATGGTGTAAGATGAGTCCAATTTCACTCTTTCGCATATCCAGCTTTCCCAACACCATCCATTGAAAAGATTATTGTTTCCCTCTTGTGTAGTCTGGATATTTTTGTTGAAGATCAGTTGACTATATATGCATGGATTTATTTCTGGGCTTTCTATTCTGTTCCATTGGTGTATATGTCTGTCTTTGTGATAGTATCATTCTGTTTTAATTACTGTAGTTTTGTAATATATTGTGATATCAGGAAATATTATGCTGTCGGATTTGTTCTTTATGAGATATCACCTCACACCTGTTAGGATAACTATTATCGCAAAACAAAAGACAGTATGTCTTGACGAGAATGTGGAGAAATTGGAACCATTTACACTGTTGGTGGGAATGCAAAATGGTGCTGCCACTGTGGAAAACAGTATGGAGATTTCTCAAAAAATTAAATATAGAGCTACCATACAATCCAGCAATTCCACATCTGGGTGTTTATCCAAAAGAATTGAAATCAGGATCTTAAAGAAATATTAGCACTCCAAAGTTCACTGTAGCACTATTCATAATGGCTAAGACATAGAAGCAACCTAAATGTCCACCAGTGGAAAAATGGATAAAGAAAAGGTAGTATACACATGCAATATAATATTATTCAGCCACGCAAAAGAATGAAATTCTGCAATATGCAACAACATGGATGAACTTGAGGACATTATGCTAAGTGAAATAAGCCAGTCACAGGATAAATACTGTGTAATTCCACTTACATGAGGTATACAAAATAGTCAAACTCATATAATCAGAGTAGAGATGTGGTTACTAAGGGCTAGGGGGAAGGAAAAAGCAACTTAGATCTTAAATCACACATCCACACAACTACATTGCAGGGTAGATTACATGTAATCTGATAATTAATCCATTCTCAATAATAATAAAAGAAAATTCCCCAAATAGTGTTATCTGGAATTTCTTCATGATTATCTTACACTGCTATTACCAGATAATCCTTTAATTTTGGAAATTTTTATAGTAGTAATGAACATGCTGGTCAATTTCAAAAGTCCCTCTTACTCTGCTGTCAGATTTACACAGAAGTCTAGATCCAAATTTACAAACTCAAATGATTTAGGAGCAAAATAGGTAACATAAATGAATGAAGTAGGCAGAGTATAATATGTGCAGAGTGATGGGAACAATGACTAAATAGAAAATATATGCCATGTCTAAAAGTATCCAAATTAAAATTTATTTTTCTCAAAATGATGCAGCAAAAGGAATGCTTTTATGAGCCATTGGGCTTGTGGACTGCCATAGTGTAACACCTGCCTGGTTTTTTTCTTGTTGTTTGTTTGTTTTATTTTTTTCAAATAATTCACCTGGTGGAGAGAAGAAATAGCTAGATGTGGTCCAGTGTAAGAGAGAATTTCTTAATGTTTATTTATTATAGAAAGATCAAGCATGTCTCTGAAAAGAAAAATATTACAAGGGAGAAGAGGAATAATGAATTGAACAGACGCCAAACCTGGAGGAATCCTTTGGAGATGGAAAATTCAACCTTATATAACAAGGAGATTGTCTTCTTTGGAGCTTGGAGCCTAACTCTGAGATTCAGTGAACTTTTCATATCTCGAGACTTTGCTCAAAACTAATCTCAATGGGGCCTCCTATGATCAGCTAACTTAATATTGCAAGCACTTGGCACTCCTGATCACTGTAAACTTGCTCTGTTGTTAAACTTTGCTCTTAGGCCTAACATTGACCAATGTCACTAATTTATATAATTTATTATGTATATGTACATATATAAAATAGTATTGATCCATAATCCCAGTATTATATAACAATATAATAATGTATGTATGTATGTCTTATGTCAATTGCTTACTGTCCATTTTTCTTGCTAGGATGTAAGTTACATGAGGGCAGACATCTTTGCCAATTTTATCCTTTAATATATCCCAAGGTTGTAGAATAGACCTTGAAACATGGTAGGTGCTCAATAAATATTTCTTGAGTGAATGAAGAAAATGTAACTGGGCAAAGGTATGAATTATTATAAATAGCCAATTTACTGTTGAGTGATTTTGTGTTCTTGCAAATCAGGGATAAAGGTCATCTGTTCAAAGATAAGGAACTGAAATTCTAGCAGGGTCTTTGAGTAGAATGGTTCAGTTACTATTAATAATACCTTGAGAACCTAAAACCACGAACACAATATCATCTGCTCTGCTCCATTGAAACACCATCTGAAGCTAGACACTAATTTTGCAATGATTAGCTTGGGTCTGTGACTTCTCTCTAGCAGTATTGTGGCAAAAGAATCATGTACTTAAATTGAACTAAAGTAGTGGATCAGTGGATTGTCCAAGGACAGGGAATATTGACAATGATTAAAGCACTGATACATTATAGAGTCTAAAAAAGGAAGTAAAGCCAATGTAAGGCACTAGCCTGGGAGAAACTTAAGGCTTTATTAAGCACACGGAGATATCAGAGAAGCAGCAAGCAAGTATACTTGGAAAAAGACAGGAGAACATTGTGGTTAGAGTAGCCAGCCCTTGGTGAAAGCAAGTTCTATGAGAATAAGGGTTTTTGTCTGATTAGATCATTGCTGTATATTCAGAAGTACTTGGCACATAATAAAGTGCTTAATGTATGCTTGTGGAATGAATGGCAGGGTCTAGAATGTGACCATGACAGTGGGTTTCTATAGAGGACTGGTAAGATTTTTGAGATAAAAGGGAGAAGAATATCAATAATCAAACTGCTAAATAATTTACACCTAGCCTTAGATGAGTCTGTGATGATGTGGGAATGAAGACAGGCAGAACAATTGAAGGCCAAGTGTTAAAGATCTTAAATAGCAAAGCCATATGGCCAGGAGATCTGCACATGGTAGTTTGAGTGGATGGTATAAACCTTGAAAGAAGAAGTGTTTTCTGCATGAAATTTCTCCATGAAATGGTCTTGAAGTGACAAAAGCCTATTTGATGCATGCTAATATTGCCCTGAAATATAGGGGTATGGCTGATGGAGCAAATTCTTCTCCAAAACATTAGAGCAGGAAAAAGCCAAGTTTCACTTAAGGCAAAGGAGCAGAAGTAGCATTCTATGAACAATCTGAAGTGTAAGAAGACTGATTGACAATGGATCAGTTCTTCTAGAAGAGGAATGGGAAGGAGCTGGGAAAAAGACTTAGGAAGTGGGGTAAGGGGAAATTATGTGGGGAGGAAATTCTCCTGATGATAAACTGTGAAGTAGAATGGACAGTAATAGCACTTCAGTGCTCTTGGAAAAGGATTAGGAAGCTTATTCTGTAAGGGCAATGCTGAGTGCCTTCAGGAAATTCAAACTGTATTTCAGAGGCATTAGTGTTTATTATTTGTAACTAAAACAAAGGAATTGCTGTGCTCTGAGTGTATCACCATAATTCATATTTATTGAACATCATTATAAGCAATTCATTGCAATATGAAATCTAATTCTTATCTTATGAGGTGGCTACTATCATAATCCACAAACTGGGGCTCAGGGAGGGAGGGAGAGTAACTTGCCCAAAGCCACAGATAGCAGGTAAATGACTTGGAATTTACAGGCAGTTTGAATTCAAAACTCTCATTTTTAACCACAAATATACCTGCCATGCTTGAAATTTTAATATTCCTCATACCTTAATATAATGTAGGTTTCCCCTCTTAATTTAATTCCATGTTTTCAATGTGTTAGAATATATGTTCCCAATGGATCTGACTCTGCCAGGCTCACTCAGGCACAACTCCCAGCAACATAAACAAACTGTAAGCTAATACTGAATTTTGAAAATGTGTAGTGAGGCTACAAAATAGTGTTATTCTAAAACAGAAACACTAAATCATTTGAAGTTTTACTGGTATAAATATATATGAAAAAACTTCACTGAAAACTGGACAAATTCTAATTTTTTATACTATATTGGGATTGGGGAACAGGGTAAGGAGGAGAACTGACCTTTCCATCCCTACTGTATCTTTCAGACATGATTCATATGAATAATCTAATTAAATTATCATAATAATTTTGTGAGGTATGTGTATAAATGAGGAAACTGAGTTTCAGAAAGGTTAAGGCCATGCAGTTATCAAGTGGCAGAGCTGGGATTTTTTAAATCAAGTGCAAAACATTCTAAACCTTCCATTTTCTTCCACTACCCTATATTTCCCCATAGGAATATGACTCAATTAGCAGAAGGCAGCTCTGTATACACATTTTATGGTAAATTCTACATAAATAAGAAGGTCCAATATTAATCCTTTAAACATTGGGTTGTCATATGGTTTTAGTACACATAGTAGATCGAATTTGCTGAAATTTGCTTACCCCTCTCAAAAAAAAATCCATGTATGGGTAATTTATTGATACAATTCAATGTATTCCATTTTACTTTATATTATGAAGATTTAATTAAAATATGATTTTGATCCTAAATGAAAACAACAGCAGCAATAATTGACATGTATTGAGCATTTACAACGTGCCAGGTACTGTGCTAAGCACTTTTAATATACATTAAATTAATCATCACATGTCTACCTTGCCTTTGTATCCTGGCTCCGGATTGAATTGACAGCCTCTATGGGCACTTTTTATCTCAGGCCCTACCCCGGGGCTGATTTGCATGCAGATTGGTGCTAGTCTGGCCTCAAAGGACTTACCCCAGATCTAAGAAATTAAACATTCCGGAAGTGGGGCCTAAAATTGTTCATTTTAAATAAGCTTCCCTAACAAGTGAAAAGAACATGACAAAGTACCTATCTCACTGATTAAACATTCAGTCTGTTGCATTAATCAGCCCATAGATTACTCCTGGTGCTAACAATTGCATCCATATTGGTATGTGACACATGAATTCAATCAAAATATTGAACACGTTTAATAAATCTGGAGTAGTAGATTTTTAATTTTCCAAAATATCGATCCAATCTCAGAAATGAAAATTATGTCCATGGCACCCACCTCTCATAAGGAGAGTGTGGATAGAGCTCTTTTTTCCCTTTAGGTGGTAACATCCAAATCTGATATATTTGATCAACTGAAGATTTTATTATACTTTGATAAATTTACAGCACTCAGAACATGGTAGAGTGAATTTGTAGAAGGAACTCACTTTCTTCAAAAGAGCTCTCCTGCTGACCCTACCTCAGTGTAAACAATTAATATATTACTCTTAATCAAGGCCTTGAACACCACTCATAAAAGACAAGTGTTATCTGTGAAAGATCAAGCACTGCCTTCATATTGGAATTCAGCTGTGTTTATTGATTAAATTTTAGTTATGGTAAGGTCCTATTGGACCTAAATTATAGGGCTCAGAGAATTACAATAGGTGATATAAATGAAGCAAAAAATTAAAAAAGCACTATCTCTCCATGTTTAGCATATAATACAGTTTTATATACATCTCCTAAAAATCTGTTTTATTCTCCAGAAAATATCTTTAAATAATTGTTTCATTGTTCTTTCCATATTACTTTTAATTCAATAAACTATTGTGCAGAGTATAATAGTGAAGTGAATATTTAGACTAAATGCATTTAAATGATTCTTAGTTTTATTTATAAAGAAATGTCTGGGGAGAGGGTAGGAGAGGATGGGTAAATTCACACCTAACGGGTATAATGCACACTATCTGGGGAATAACTTTGACTCAAACAGTACAAAAGCAATTTATGTAACCAAACTTTTGTACCCTCATAATATTCTGAAATTTAAAAAAAAGAAAAAAAAAAGAAATGTCTGGACTGTGTTTTTCGTGGTGAGCAAAACTTCTGAAGAGCCCAGCACCAGGGTAAGGCTCACAGTGAATGCTTGATCTGAATATTTTAGCTTTGTGTTATAGAATATTGTTCCAATTAAAGAAAGAGTTGACTATAATCCTCTTATTTTCTGCACAGGCTTTTAAAATGACAATTTAGATGTTTTTCTTTCCTAATAATACTTGGTATTGTCAATATATAAATGTTCCATGCATTTTTGAATGAGACTGATTATTTATTCAAAAAACAAAACATAATTAAAGTTTGTATTTGCTTTTACATAAAGGGGACGACTTTATTGTACTGTATTGTTGTAAGAAATCTTTTATGGATACAAAAAGGGAAATATAGTCATTACATATCATGTGTCAGATAAGGCTATGTTTAATTTTATAGTCCTTTGTTGACTTATAAAGAATAGTGTATACAGTCATCATAAACTCTTGGTCTAGTATCAGAATTGTTCAGAGGTATTTTGTGTTCAGGGAAGAACCATCTTTATAGAGGGGTAAGGTAAGACTTCATTAGAACCTTCATTGCCATATTCAACATCTTCACACATACTTTGCATTTAGTTACCATTTTCATTTAAATGCTTCCTTCTTCCAGCATGGGCAGTGCATGGGCAATATGTATAAACAAAGTGTTGTACCCCCATAATATTCTGAAATAAAAGGAAAACAAAATAAAATAAATGCTTCCTTCTTCCCTTCAAGAACTCCTTCCTAAAATCTTATCAACCAAATGAGTTTTGTTCCTAGGCTGAGTAGGAAAGACAAAGAAAATGCTTCATGCATTTATTCATTTTTTTCTTTCAGATTGTATTCATTGAATAGATGCCATGTGTCAGATGCTAAGAACACCATGGTTAACAAGGCATGTGTTTACACTCAGAAGCTCTCAGTCTGGTGAAGAGGGACAGACAAGAAAACCAAAGATGACAATACAGTGTGATAAGAACCATAACAGAGACATGCACAGTCTTGGCTTTCCTAATAGCCTAACGAGATAGGCTGGTGTAGTCGGGGTGGGTCGTGGTAAATGTATTTCCTGGAAGGCTTCCAAGAGGAAGTGAAGTGTGAATGGTCTTGAAGAATAATTACAAGGTGATCAGCAAGGTGAAGGAATGATCCAAATAGGAGGATAGGAAAATTAAAAGAGATGGAGCCATGAAAAAACATAGTATATTCAGGGACCTGAAATAGTTCAGGAGGGCTGAATGTAGGGTGCTTTAGAGAAACATAGATATGACTGAAGACATGAGACAGACCAGATTATGAAGGGGCTTCTGCATCATGCTAGGGGCTTTAAATATCATATAAAGGGCCATGGGAATACACTGAAGGATCTTAAAAAGAGAAGGTGGGAGTTGGATTTTAGAAAGCTTATTCTAGCATAAGAGTGGGGAATGGAGACGAAGCCAAATTGGAGACAAAGTTACCAGTCAGAATGTCGTGGTGAGATGTTATTCTAGAGCACTAACAGTGGGCTTGTTAAAAAGGAGACAAAACACCTGCCATATTAAGAGTTAAAATAAGCAGTATCTTGTTACTAATGAATGTGGAGGCAAAAGGAAGAGAAGGTTTTCTAGAACATGGCCCTATTTTTATTTTGGACTTTTACTGGTAAAATAATTATATCAGGAAAAACAGGTTTGTTGAAGACTGCAGAAGGGATAGAGTTCAACATTGCACAAGTTGACTCTAAGCTATTCTCCAGACATTCTGGCCAATAGCTATACATATAAGGAATAAAAAAGCCTAGTGGGTAAAAACAGTCTTTGGATTTAAATTTCCTGGGTTTGAAATATAGATCTATTTACAGGCTAGGGGATACTTGAAAAAGTACTCACCCTTTATAAGCTTCAATTTCCCCATATATAAAGAATTGTTATACAGATTAAATTGAACATTTCATAGAAAATACATGCCAGTGCTCAACAGATTTTGCTACTGTTATTAGCAAAAAATAGGCAGTATTATGTCTTCTGCTCAAGAGAAATAAATGGACTAGAGAGATGGATTTAGAGATGTAGATTTGAGAGTCTTTAGTATATGAGTGATTCTTTATTTTCCCATCCAGCTATTTACTGTCTCACTTATATTATACTATAATAATTGCTGTATAATAAACCCAAAATTTACAAGTCTTCAGATTAGCTGGGGATCTCTTCTGATATTAGCTGGGTTTATTTTGTTTTTGCAATCAGCTACGGGTTGCTGATTTTGGGCTGGATGTTTTCATGTATTGGAAGGTTGGCTGTCTATTGGTTGGTTTGGAAAGGCCTCAGCTATTTTTCAGATGTGTCTCAAATTCCTCCAGTTTGTTTCAGTATGTGCTCAATTATGGAGGAGCAGAGGAATAAGAGCATATAAGACCAATTGTGCATAAAAATAAACACATGTTTATCAAGCCTCTACATGCACAATGATTATTAACCTCCCTTTAACTATAAAAATTCACATAATTGATTTCAAAGTCAGGGACTACAATGTTAGAGGGAAAACGGACAGAGATATGGAGTAGGGGACATTAATTGAGACCATTAATGTGATCAATTTATTGACCCTGAGCTGTGAAAATCACATTCTGACCATAAAGTAAAATTAGATTTCTTTTTCCTTTCAGAAATGTGACTCTTTCTATTGCATAGTTTCTTCTACCCCACCTCCACCTGATTAGTGTGTTTTGTTGCCCTTTTGTGTATTACTGTGGAAGATTTCTGAATCAGATTTCTGAAGTAGAGCCACCTTAAGATGTACTTTATGAAAAGTAACACCCAAAAAAGTATTTTGATGAAAAATTATGACTAATAGTGACTCATTCATTCCATAGATACTTACTGAGTGTTTGTGATCTTCTAGGCCCTGTTTTAGATGTTAAGAATAGTAGTGAACAAAAGAGATATGTTTCTTTATCTTAGGTATTTACATTCTACTTAGGGAAACAGACAATAAACAAGTAACCAAAAAACTCATAAGGTATTTTAACAGCATGATATAGTGTATGACAAAAATAAGGCAGAATGAGGTCTAAGAGAATGATTTGAAGTGGTGGAAACATTAGATGGGGTGGTTAGAAAAGGCTTCCCCAACAAGATGTATTTTGAGCTGAGACAGCCACAATCAGATGTCAGCCATGCAGAGATCTGATCTTAAGGTTAAGAGCATTCTAGGTGGAAGGAATAAAAAGTGCTGAAGGCCTGAGATGAAAATAAACTTAGTTCACTAAAATATCAGAAGACCGGTCAGATTGCTAAAACATAATGAATGAGTAATATGGGATGAGAAAAGGCCAGACCTTGGAATCTTACAGTGTCTTGGTAGCATTTGGAGTTTATTCCAAATACAAAGGGAAGCCATTGTAGGGTTTTAAGCAGGACGGTGACATGCTGTGATTTTTGAGCAGTAGAGATCATTGAGACAGTCCAATGACTACTTCTACCTGTAGGCCCAGAACTCTTTATCTTCCTGGAACAGAGGACATTTTCTATCTCCTACAGATAAACTCTGTTGATACAGTCCTTTTCCAGTCACTGACAGATTATAATTTAGTTTCTCTAGATAAACCATTCAGATAAATTAACCTGTTATCACTATCTCAGTTAGTTCTCACAGTTTAATTCTTTTTCCCCAAATCTCTTCCCCATCAGAAAGCTCCAAGGTGTTGTCTTTCATCCATCACCTACAGCGTGTGAATCTATTTATGTGGGTCATAGGAAAGTAAAAGGACATGGGAAGGTTTTCTAGCTGGAGTATGGTTAGTTCACTGCCAGCCTTTTCTGCTGGTGTCTTCCTTGCAGCTCTATTCTGCAGTATAGTTGAAAAGCTCAGCACCCCACAAGATCCCCCTCCTGAGTTCCCTACTGTTGGAAAATCTGAAAGGCCTGCCCTCAACCACCCCTCCTTCAGCAACAGGTCTCCTCTTCATCCCAGCTGATAAGATCCATTGGCTCCACTGAGAGGTTTCTTGGTGGGAGAAGGGATAATTTGCTCTCAACCATGGCCTACTCTAGCTCCCTGGAAACTAAGGAATTCCTGTCAAACCAACAGCTTCTTTCCAAGAAACTGAAGGCAAGTGTTGCTTTGTGCAGGTTGGCTGTAACATTCTGCCTTCCTTCTATGCTTATCTCCCATGCTTTGGCAGCTTCCTCTGTGCTTGATGAACTACAGTGGCAAACCACCCTTAGTCCCTATGTTTAGAACCATTCTCTGACCCAATTCAAGAAAAATTCTCTAGGGATTGGGAGAATATTTTCAAGGGAAGATTCATGTATGAACCAAACCTTTCAATGGAAAGAGCAACCCGTCAAGAAAAAATATAAATGCCAACAATGTGACCCTCCTGCTGTGGTCTGAATGTTTGTCCCACCCTCCCCCAAACTTATATGTTGATACCTAATCCCCAATGTAATAGTACTAAGAGGTGGGGCCTTTGGGAGGTGATTATGTCATAAGGTCAGAGCCCTTATGAATAGCATTAATGTCCTTTTAAAAGAGGCCCAAGGGAGCTTGTTTGCCCTTCCATCTTGTGAGGATGCATAGAAGGCACCCTCTATGAAGCAGACTGCAAGACCTCACCAAACATCCAATCTGTTGTTGCCTTGATCTTAGACTTCCTAGTCTCAGGAACTGTGAGAAATAAATGGTTGCTGTTTATACATTACACAGTCTAAGGTTTTTTGTTATAGCAGTTTGACTAAACTGAGACACCTCCCCTAAGGGAAAATGCAAAAAACTCTGATGCTCCAAAAGACTCTTCTCCTAGAAAATAACTCTCTCTTCCTTCCAAATTCTTTTAATCATCTCTTTTTGAAAGTGGGTGAAGACCAAAGCATTACATTTGCCTGGTTTCGTCAATTGTCCCTGTCTTAACCCTGTTTGGGTTAAATAAATTGATATCTAAATTCAATTTAAGCATTTATATTGTATTTTCAGTGAAAACTAGGCTAGGAATTGTCACAAGAAAAATAATGCAGTTATCAAATTCTTGCCACAGATAAATACTTCATATATCATTCAACTACATATGATTTATAAAGGATAGTTTTTTATGCTATGTAAAGAGGAGCTTAGAGAGGGTGTGGGGCAGCTATGTAGAAACAAGAAGAGGAATTAGGAGGCCATTATAGAGAATTAAGTAAGATAATAAATTGAACTAATTAAAACTATCCTATATTTTCTTCCATAGAATGACTAGTAGAGAAATGGGTACATTGTAGGCATTGAATATTTCTTGTTTATTGGCTTATCACTTCTGATGAGACATCTGGCTCTTATGTAAGCCTTGGGTATACCCTGAAGACAAGAGCAAGGAATCATGTGCTGGAAAAAGTTATATTGAAAACTGCATTTTAAAAGTATCTGAAGCATTAACTTTATTTCAGTTATACAATCTAGTAAAAATACTAACATGAAATTGCTTTAAGCAAAGCATTTCTCCTTAGGCCTTTGAAATTTCTGACTAGGCACCTAATGGTTGAATTTTATTATTGGCTTAAATAGGGTATAAACGCTGAAAGAGAATTATATGAAATCTAGAATCTGAGATATAAATATGTACGCAACAGCTAGCTAGTTAGCAACTTTAAATACATGGATTTAACACACTGCTGTGGTTTGAATATTTGTGTTCCCTCCCCCCAATTTATATGTTGAAATCCTAACCCTCAAGTGATGGTATTAGGAGGGGCTTTTGGGAGGTGATTAGGTCATGAGGAGGGCAGAGCACTTATGAATGGGTTTAGTGCCCTCATAAAAGAGACCCCAGAGAGATCACTCCCCTCTTCCGCCATGTGAGGTGACAGCCAGGAGGTGGCTGTCTATGAAAA
Organism: Daubentonia madagascariensis; assembly: GCA_023783475.1. Lineage (NCBI taxonomy): Eukaryota > Metazoa > Chordata > Mammalia > Primates > Daubentoniidae > Daubentonia > Daubentonia madagascariensis. The sequence goes on along the minus strand of JAKFHU010002088.1, from coordinate 40,313,960 downwards.
AGCAGGCCCTCGTCAGACATTGAATTTGCTGGAGCCTTGATCTTGCACTTCCAGCCTCCAGAAATGTATGAAATAAATTTCTGTCTTTTATAAGTCCTTCAGTCTATGGTATTTTTTTTATAGCAACCTGAATGGACTAAGACACACACTTTAATACTTTTGAAGATTTTTTAAATTGCTCACAGGTCCTTCAGGACAAACTGTAATGGATATTATTATTTTAAAATCCCAGTTGATTTTTCATTATTAAAGAAAATGGAAAAAAAAAATTAGATGGTTATATTGTCTTCTTTTAAATAACCCAAAAAGATATATCGTTTAATTATAGGAGGTAAACTCAGGAAATAAGAAAATAGAACTCCTTTACCTTTATCAAAATGGATAGAAAATGTAATTATTATTTTATCTTGAACAGGTGCATTATGTCAATGCTCTAATAGTTTTGGCATCAAATTCACCAAATAGAATTTGGTGTCAAATTCAATTTTTTAGTATACATGTCCAGCGAGCAATGAATTTAAGGTCAAACCTTATTGCAATGAATATTGGTGTGTGTGTGAGCACACGCACTCACACACACACACACCCATGCATGCACATACCCTAAAAATCCTGGCAGGAGCCTGAGGATCCGGACTTTATTGACCTGTTATACACATTTTTATACCACATACAATTCAGTTTAACAAATTCTTTCTCGTCTCCAGTCCCACTCCCATTTGTGCCTCAGTCTTTTCTTATGAAAATACACAACGGTTTAGAATGGCACAAATGAGAGCAGAGCTGACGGGTGTGATCGATCACAGCTGAACCGCGTTAAGAAGCTAGAATTACAGAAATCTGCTTTGGTTAAACTGGGCCTGGGGATATTAGTGCTTTACCTGCGTGGCCTCTTGCTCAGGTACTTTCGGGAGACTCAGCCCCAAATAGTATGCCTTTCCTGCAGGGCATGAATAGTAGTGATGGGGGCCCATAGGTAGCAATCAGAAGTAACTTAGACTTGATGGGTGTGTGAGCATGTCTGTGAGTTTATTGTAACCGTACCATGCTTGCACATCACTATACCCTGCCTCCCATCAGACTGCAATCAATACAGACAAGATTTCACTATATATGGCTTGGAAGAATAACATACCTGGCCATTGTTCATAACACTTTCACAAAAACAGTCTTGCCAGAACATTCCAACTCAAAGTGGGGTCCAAGGAAGAGTAGCATCAATTTGATCTGGGAGGTTTTTAGAAATGCATAATCTCAGACCCTGCCTCCAACCTACTAAATCAGAATATTCATCTTAATAAGATCCTTAGGTGGTTTTATTATATATTAATATTTATAATCTGCACTCTAGAACACTGGTTATCAACAATGGTTACACATTAGAATCTTCTAAGGTGCTTTCAAAAGCATCAAAACCAGGGCCCTTCTTTAGACGAATTAAATCAGAATATGTGAGCTGGACTCTGGGCATTAGCATTTGTGACATCATAAGAAATATATATTTGGTCTCCGACCTTGGTTCCTGAAAAAGAGTTACTAAAATTCTCATAACTTTGAGTGATAGGGGTGAGAGGAGCATCTTTTATTATAATATGCAGTCTTAATCCCCAGCTAAGACCATCTTTTGCTATAATATTTGGCCCTTATTCCCTGGTTCCTGACACAAGGTTTTCTAAGACCTTTGGAATCTTCAGAGTGATAAGAGTGTCTTTTTGTGTGCTAATGAGATTACTGGATGGAGGTCCCTGGAAAACTTCAGGATTGGACTGGTCACCAGAAGGATCAAGCCACGATTAGAAACTTGGAACTTTCAGCCCTATTTCCCATCCTCTGGGGACGATAGAGGGGCTGGAGGGAGTTAATAGTTGATCATGCCTAAGTGATGAAGCCTCCTTACAAATCCCTAAACTATGAGGTTTGGAGAGCTTCTGGGTTGGTGAACACATGGAGGTGCTGGGAGGGTGGCACGCCTAGACAGGGAATAGAAGGTCCATACCCCTTCCCAAATACCTCACCCTAAGTACTTCTTCATCTGGTTGCTCATCTGTGTCTTTTGTAATATACTTTATAACAAACCTGTAATAAGTAAATGTTCCCCTGAGTTTTGTGAGCCAATGTAGCAAATTATCAAACATGATGTGAGAGTTGTGGGAATCCCCAATTATAGCCAGTTGGTTAGAAGTGCAGGTGACAATCTGGGCCTTGCAATTGATGTCTAAAGTGGGGGCAATCTTGTGGGATTGTGCCTGTAATCTGTGGGGTCTGTGCTAACTTTGGGTAGTTAGGATCAGAATTAAGTTATAGTACACCCAATTGGTGTCTGCAGAAAATTGGAGAATTGCTCGGTGTGGAAAACCCACACATTTCGTGTCATAAAGTGTTGTAAGTAGAGAAAACCTTGTCTTTTTGCATTAAAAATTTGTTCCCCAGGTAATTTTAAATTCTCTAGGGCTATGAGAACTTAAAGCCTAGGAATGTCAACATGGAAGGAATCAATTCCAGAGACCTTATATGCTATACTCCATCTGTCCCAACTGATAAAATCTGGGAATGGGAACAAAGGAAGGCCAGTGGGATAACTACACTGAACTTGTAGGGTCAATCTCTTGCCTGGAAGAGTGGCTGGCTCAGTCACTCAGGCCAATCAAGGCTCTCTGAAGTCAGAACCATAAGTTACAGAATAGAGATTGGATTCTCACAGAACTCTGACTTCTACGATTTGACATGGAATTCTAGTGTTATGAGGCTTCTGTGACACATTTTTATGAGGCTGCACTTTGGCAGAGAGGAGAATATGCAGAAAGAATCTATGAGGCACGCAAGTGCAGCAACACTTCTGAGGCTTAAAGTAACTTTTGTAATTACTACTCTGAGAGTTGTGAGCTCCTAATCTAAAGAATCTAATTTTCTTGCTAAACTCTAAATAATGGGACATATTCTCCCAGATTTGACTAAAGTGTCCATTTTCTTTGCTAAACATGTACCTGCAGAATGTATATTCCTGGTCTGTGCAATCTACTTCAGGGAACAGAGAATGGAAACATTTCCTTGACCACACATCTTGTTCCCTTGTTTTTGTTTTTTCTTTTGTTCAAATTGAATACCTGTAATATCAAACGTGTGCTGACTTCCAGAAGGCAGGAAAATCTCACTTCAGAATGACCTTTCTTCTAGATGTTTTAAATAAAGTTTACTATTCAGGGTTCTCCAGAGAAATAGAACCAATAGGATATATGTAGATACATAGAAAGAGATTTTTTGTGAAGGATTGGTTCATGCAATTATGGGGGCTGAGAAGTCATCATATACAGAATCACCTCGCTCCTTGCTTCTTGTAAGTGGTTGATTAGGAATATTGGGTGCAGATATTTTGTGTGTCTCTATAAATAATTCACACCATGAACTATTAGTGCTATCTTTACTACTAGGAATATAGTCATTAGCACTTTTAAATCTAATCAGATTAGAGAGCCAATTTCAGAAACCCCAGAACCAATTCAGAAAACTTATCCTTAAAATTCTGTTTTCTAGAACCACTCTTGCTACCAAAATCTGTGTTAGTCACGGACATCCAGAGAAACAGAAAACAGTATATATACATTTTCTGTGTTTAGATATGTTTAAAGACACAATTACTTACCATTGTGTTACAATTGCTTACAGTATTCAGTATAGTAACATGTTGTATATGTTTGTAGCCTAGGAGCAATAGCTATGTAACCTAGGTGCATAGTAGTCTGTAACATGTAGGTTTCTGTACATACATTCTATGATGGCACAATGATGAAATCACCTAATGACACATTTCTCAGAGCATATCTTTACTGTTAAGTGACACATGACTGTATGTGTGTGTATACATATATATAGTTTTCTCTCGGTATCCATGGGGGATTGGTTTCAGGAGTTCCTACAGATACTAAAATCCATGGATGGTCAAGTCCCTTATATAAAATGACACAGTGTTTGCATATAATCTATGCACATCCTCCTGTATACTTTAAATCCTCTCTAGATTACTTATAACATCTAATACAATGTAAATGCTACATAAATAATTGTTGTATTGTATTGTTTAGGAAATAACGACAAAAAAAGTCTAAATGTATAGTACAGTACAGCTACCCATTTTTCCCACAAATATTTTCAATCCACTTGGTTAAATCTGATGCAGAACACATGGATATGGATGTATAAACATACACATATATATAGGGTATATATGTACTATATATACACATATAAATAGATATAGGTAATTAGGGGTATATAGAGAAAGAGATTATGATGGATTGGCTCACACCATTGTGCAAGATGAGAAGTCCCATAATCTGCCATCTGTGAACTAGAGGCCCAAGAAAGCCTGTGTAGTACTTTCAGTCCAAACCTGAAGGCTTGAGTATCACAGAAGCCAATGGTGTAAGTTCCAGTCCAAAGGCCCAAGAACCAGGAGCACCAATGTCAAAGGGCAGGAGAAGATGGATGTCCCAGCTCAAATAGAGAGCAAATTGACCCTTCTTCCAACATTTTGTTCTATTCTGACCCTCAACTGATTGGGTAATGTCCATCTCATAGGTGAGGGTGATCTTGTATACTCAGTCTACAGATACAAATGCTAATCACTTCCTGAAACACTCTCATAGATATACCCAGAAATAATGTTTTACCAGCTATCTGAGCATCCCTTAGCTCAGTCAAGCTTACACATGAAATTAACCATCACATAGTCTTTTAATTCTCTTTGTTGCTCCATTTTGGTAATCTTTATTTTAGGACTCTTTGATAAACCTTGTGGCTGGCTTATAGGTGCTGCATTCCAACTTCTTTAGAAAACCTGTGTACAGGTAAAGTGAAACCCTGGCTATTGGGAAGCAGGTTCACATTATTGACACCTATTGGAAGGATGCACTGATGTTTGCCAAAAAGAATTTCTGGATATGGCAAAAAGAAAAATAAAGCTTTGATGATGAAAATATTTTGAATCAAATAATTTAATCAAAATAAATTATGCCAGTCTCTAAATTACTGTTTAGTAATTGGCTTTTTTTCACATAAATACTTTGTTGCATCATCATTTCATTGCATGGATGCACTACATCCAATTAATCTCTTATTTTAATGTATGTAGTATTTTTCTGTTCTTTATAACACAGAACTATTAAAAATGCCTTAACAGATTCAGAAATGAAAATGAGGAAAGAAAAAGAATTTATAATGAAAAATTGTGTAAAGATATATACAAGTTGCAAAAGGCATGATACTTGAAATTGTTGGATCAAAATCACCATTTTTTGAATACACAATTTACTAGAACTCTTTTATTTTGGAGGAAAAATTTATCAGCTTGGTTTTGATCAAACTTCATGCTTTAGTACTTAAAAAGGAAGTAATATAAAAGGTGTGCTTTTGAGCAAGACAAAAATGACTTATTTCAGCTTCCAAATTTGGCTTAAGATAAGCTCATTCCTTAAAAGAAAACTCTGCCCTACCTAAGGACTAAAAGAATTCCTAGATTTTGTAGATTGGAAGAGTCAATCAAAACTACTCTAAATAAAAATGTTATTTTGATCCAAAGCTTCCTGCTTTCCCCATGCCATTAAGAGTGGATAAAAAGAAACTTAAAGGCTCACCAAGTGCCTCATTGCTAGTACTTACCATTACTTCCCATGATTCACAAATTGATTTTCTGACTTTATATCTACAAGAGACAGTGGGCCTTTTAATACCATAATTTTTCATAAGCTGATGAGTAGGGGGATGATGAATGAGCTTTCATCCCACAGTCTCCACCAAGTGGGCTCCTTAAAAGAATGTTGTTTTGAAGTTATCTTTATTTTAATGTTATTTTATTCTCCATTGCTTTTCAAAGCTTTCTGAAAATTACATTTCTTTCCTTATCAGTTATTAAGCCCTACGGATTTATTTTTTTCCTTTCAATATAGAGGTTACTTTGGTGCATACAGCTGGAGAGTGAGACAGATGGGCACCTTGTGCTAGCCCACATCTGAAGATAAGATAGGCAGGTGGTATTAATTTCAGGTGTGGCTAAAAATTATTGATTAGGAAGAAGGTTCTAAAAATATGAATGAGAAGAGGCAGAAATGTTATCCTCAAAAAGAAGGTCAGCATAGAGGAGATAAGAAGTAGTAATACCTTAGCTTGCTTCTCTCCATGCTCAGGGTGCAGCTTTGTGTAGGCACTTAAATTAGTCATAAAAAGCAAGTTTTCAGAGAAGGGTTACAATGCAGCCATGTGTCTCTTTAATGTTGCTCCTCTCTGCAGCTTCCTCCATTTATTTGAGGAAGAACCCATCGGACCCCCTGAGATATCCAGAGCTATTAAATTCTTTCCATTCTCCCTAACCATATCTACTATTAGAAAACTTGTGTCCATTGCTACTTTCCTCAGAGGTACCTGCCTTTGACAACAGATTAATGTAATTATAAAAATAGCGATAGGTTGATTGCATTTGTTAATGTCTTTTACAGGTATTGACAATAACAATACACATGAAAAAAATAGAACAAGCATAGAAAACTGCTTTGTTTTACCTACCTGTCCATCCATCTATCCATCTTTTTATCTATATCATCCTTTTATTCATTTTTAGTCAAGTTTGTCAAGGTATAATTTACATACAGAAGTATTCACCCTTTTTAGTGTAAAGTTCTCTGAGATTTGACAGATACATGCAATTATGTAATCACCACAGTCAAGATAGAAAACAGTTCCGTCACTCTGATATTTCTCTTGTGTTCTGTTATACTCTACCATTGGCCCCACCCCTAGCCCCTGGCAAGCACTGACATATTGTCTCTTCCCTTAATTTTGCCTTTTTGAGAATCTTATATAAATAAAATCATACAGTATATAGCCTTTGGGATCTGGCTGCTTTCAATATTATAATGTGTTTCAGATTAATCCACATTGAAATGTGTACTAGTAGTTTGTTTCTTTTTATCTTTCACATCTCATGTGTGGATGTACTACTGTTTGTACATACATTCATTTATTGAAGGACATGTGAACTGTGTCCAGTTTTTAGTGATTATGAACAAAGTCACTATAGACATTCACAAACAAGTTTTTATGTCAATACAAGTTTTTATATCTCTTGGATAGATACTTAGGAATGGAGTCCTCCCTCAGTTTAAATAGAAATTAATGCTATGATTTTATATATTTCCTCTTTTGTGAAGGTATCTCCATTGTATTAAGTCAAAAATGCTATTAGATTTGAATGTACTGATAAAATGGAGGTTCTGGACTTGTAAAAATGGAGACTCTAGGATAAAATCTATTTGGTCAAGGCACATTATCCTTTCAGATAGACTTCTGTGTTCTATTTGTCAACATATATTTTATAGCAGTGTTATTGAGATGTAATTAATAAAATTTACCCTTTTGAAGTATATAACTCAGTGAGTTTTCTCATATATTCACAGAGTTCCACACCATTACAACTCTCTAAATTTGGAATATTTTTATCACTCAAAAAAGAAACCACTCATTTTGTGCTTTCCTATCCTTATGCCAGTCACTCCCCATTTCCCTCTCTTCCCAGGACCTAGAAACCACTAATCCACTTTCTGTCTTTAAAGATTTACCTATTCTGGACAATTCATATAAATTGATTCACACAACATGTGCTTTGTGACTGGCTTTTCTCACATAGCATATTTTCAAAATTCACCTTTGTTGTAGTATATATCAGTACTTCATTCCTTTGTATTACAAAATAATATAGATATATTACATTTTATTTATATATTCAACAGTTGATGAAAACTTGTTTGTTTTTTCCCTACCTTTTGCCTATTCTGAATGATGCTGTCTTGAACATTTGGATGCAAATTTTCATGTAAACATATGCTTTAGTTTCTTTTGGGTATATACCAAGGAGTGCTATTGCTGGGACATATAGTAATTTTAAAATTTTGAGAAAGTGCCAAAATGTTTTGCAAAGTGGCAGTATTATTTTACATTTCCACTGAGAAAGAATGAGAGCTCTAATTTCACCACATCATCACCAACAATCTTACTGTCTTTTTTATTTTGGACATCTTAGTAGACATAAAATGGTATATCATTGTAGCTATGATTTGCATTTCTCTAAATAATAATTTTGTTATCTTTTCATGTATTTACTGACCACTTGTATATCCTCTGGGGAGAAATAGCTATTCAAATCCTTTGCCCCTTTTTAAGTTGGATTATTTGCTGTTTTATTATGGAGTTGTAAGATTTCCATATATATTTAGAATACAAGTCCTCATCAGATATATTATTTGAAATATTTTCTACCATTTTAAAAAAACTTTCTATTTCATTCATTTTTACCCTAAACAAATTTATTTCCTTTTTTTTTCTTCTTTGAGTTTAGTCTGCTCTTTCTTTTCTAGTTTCTTAAGGTGAAATTTTATTTAATTGATTTGAGATCATTCTTTTTTTGTGATATAGGCATACATAGCCATAAATTTCACTCTAAGCCTTGATTTAGCTGCATATCATAAGTTTTAAATGCCACATTTTTGTTTTCATCATCTCAAAGCATTTTAAAATTTACTTTCTATTATATTTTTTCATCCCCATCTTATTTACAAGTGTTTTGTTTGTGTTTTATATTTGGGTAGTGCCAAATTTCTTTCTGTTCTTGATTTCTAATTTAATTCTGTGGTGTTGGACCAAATAATTTGTATGATTTAAATCCTTTTAAATTTTACTGAGGCTTCTTTTATGACCTAATATATGGTTTATCTTAGAGAATGTTTCATATGCACATGTGAAGAATGTGCATTCTGCTGTTGTTGGGTGGAATGTTTTTTATATGTCTGTTTGGTCTACTTAATTAATAATGTTCAACTTTTTTATTTCCTTGCTGATCCTTCTAATTGTTCTATTACTAAAAGTGGGCTATTAAATCTACAACTATTTTTTGAATTATCAATTTTCTGTTCGAGTCTGTCATTTTTTTCTTCACGTACTTTGGAATTTTGTTGTTAGGTGCATTTATGTTTATAATTATTATATCTTCCTGATGGATGGAGCCTATAATAACTATAAAAAGTTCTTCTTTGTCCTTAATAAAAATTTTTGTCTTAAAGTTCATTTTGCCTAATATTAGAATAGTCATTATATCTCTTTTTCAATTACTGCTTACATCCTATATCTATATTCATTCTTTTACTTTCAACCTGTTTTTCTTTGCATTTAGAGTTTTTTTTTATATGCAACATATATTTGGATGATATTTTTAAGTTTCTTTTTAATATGCAACATATATTTGGATGATGTTTTTACTTGTTTTTGTAATATTTGCTTTTGATTGGAGAGTTTTAAAAAATCTATTCTTAATGTAATTACTAATAATGTAGGTTTTATGTCTGCCAATTTGGCTTTTGTTTTCTACATGTTTTTATCTTTTATGTCCTTGTGTACTCCGTTGTTGCTTTCTTTTATGTTATATAGCTATTTTGTAATGTACCATTTAATTCCCTGGTTGTTTTATTTACTATATATATTTTTCTTTCAGTTTTTTTAGTGGTTTACCTGGGGATTAAAATTAACATCTTAACTTAAGACACTCAAATTTGAATTAATACCAACCTAATTTCTAAATCATACAGAAACTTTACTCCTATCTAAGTTTATTCTATCTGTTCTCCTTCAGGCTACTATTGTCACAGAGATTACCTCTTTAGACATTATGTCTTTCAACAGGGATATAAAAGTATTGCATTATGCAATTGTATTTTAAATCAGATAAGGGAAGAAATTTGTTACAAATAAAAATACACATATATTGTCTTCTATATTTACCTGTGGGATTACCTTTACTGATTGCTCTTTATTTCTATATGCGAATTCTAGTTACTGCCTAGTGTCCTTTCATTTAGCCTAAACTACTCCCTTTAATATTTGTTGTAAGATAGTTTTGCTGACATCAGATTCTCTAGGGTTTTGTTTATCCAGGAATGTCTTAACTTCTCTTCTATTTTTTAAGTATAGTTTTTAATGAAATGAGAATTCATGGCTGACATTTTGTGTTTTTTGAGCCCTTTGAATATGTAATTCCACTGCTCTTTAGCCTCCATGGTTTCTAATGAGAAGTTAGTTATCAATTTTATTGCGGATCCCTTGTACAAGATGAATTGTTTTTCTCCTGCTGCTTTCAAGATTCCCTTTTTGTCCTTATCTTTTGACAGTTTGACTATGTGTGTCTGGGTTTAGATGTCTTCGGTTTACCTTACAAGAAGTTCGTTGGGTTTGTACCCATGTAGAACAATATTTTACATCAAATTCGGGAATTTTTAATCATTATTTTTTCTTCAGGTGGTCTCTCTACTACCCTCGCCTCTCTTTCTGGGACTCCTAGTATGGGTATTTGGTGCATGTAATAGTACCTCATAGATCCACGGGCACTGCTCACTTTTCTCCATTCCTTTCTTTTTGTGTTCCTGTCACAGGAGTTTCTCAAGTTTGATAATTTCTTTTCTGCTAGATCTACTGTTGATCCCCTCTAGTAAATTTTTTATTTCAGTTTAGTTTTCAACCACAGGATTTCTATTTGGTTCTTTTTTGTTTTTCCAATTTCTATTTCTTCATTGATATTCATTATTTGGTAAAACACCATTCTCATATTTTCCTTTAATTCTTTAGATATGGTTTCTTTTAATTCTTTGAAAATACTTATAATAACTGTTCTTAAAGTCTGTCTAGTTAGTTCACATGTAGGCTTCCTCAAGGACAGAATCTATTGGCTGCAATTTTTCCTGTGTATGGGTTGTACTATCCTATTTCTTTGCATGTCTCATAAAATTTTGTTGAAAACTGAACATTTTAAATAATATAATCTGGTAACTCTGAAAATCAGATTTCTCATTGCTGGCCTCCACCTGACATTAGCAGGCTTTGCTATTATTGCTATTGTTGCTGCTTGTCTTTAAAATAACTTTCCTGGACTAAATCTGTAAAGTCTGTAATATTTTGTGTCATGTTTGGCCATGAAGTCTCTTCCCAGTTAGCTTAATGTTCATCTAGTAATTGCACAGAGACTTCCTTAAATGCCTTGAATCATTGTTTTTCCATCCTTTTCTGAGGAGCTTTGTATGTGTCTTGGTGTATGTCTTAAATGTTCTTACAATTCTTTCTTAATTTCACTGTCTAATTGTGCAAAGCATCGAGGTCAACCAGAGGTGAGATTAAGGCTTTCTCGGTGCTTTCCTGAGCATGCGCCCAGTCCTGCACATATGTATGGTCTTTGAGAGTCTCAGGAATATATCAGAGCTTTGTAAAACCCCCTACAGACATCTCATTCCCTCAGTTTTCTTTTACAGTTTTTTCGCCAGATCTTGCTTGCCCCTCCTGGTATTGCCCCTTCAGGCAGCTACATCGTTAGTTAAATAATTGCCACTGATTTTTTTTTTTTCTCCATAAATGTTTTTGGGATAGAGGATTTTCTACTGAGCAAGTTTTGGAGCAGGACAAATAATAAGCCCTGCAAATAGGTCAAACAGTGGCTATTTTCTTGGGATAGGGTTTTTTGGAGCACCTCAGACTACTTACTCTAGTGACTAGTAGGCTGCCGGGTTTTACAATTTCTGTGTTGTGAGGCTGCTCTTTTGGAAGTTTACTGTGGATTTGGGGATGGAGGATGGGATAGGACAAGTTAAAATGCCACAAAGCTTGCCATTTTTACTGAGATTCAGCTATTTATCTATTTATTTAATGATAGATTTTGAATAAACGTTCCCTGGATTGTTGTAAGTCCTTGGTTTATTTCTAGAGTTTTGAAAAAGTTGATTTTCACAAATTTTGCCAGTGTTCTTGTTGTTTTTATAAAGGCATAAATTTTTGGGAGGTCTTAATCTGACATCCTGGAAGTGCATCTCCTCTTGTCAATGTATTCTTAAGCTTTTGTATCTATTTTCACAAGGTCTGTAATTGTCTTTTAGCGTAATGTCTTTGTCTAGTATTGATAACAGAGTAATGCTGGCTTCATGCTCTCCATCTACTGGGCAGTAGTCTCAACCTATTTTCTACCCTTGTGTAGGATAGGTATTATTTTATACTCAAAGGGTTGATAAAATTCAGCAGTGATGCTATCTGGGCCTGGAGTTTGTTGTGTGAGGTGTTTAAATTATAGAGTTTTATAGCAAGTTTTTTAACAGATACATGGCAATTGAGATTTTCTCTCTTTTTTAATCAGTTTGGTTAATTTGTGTATTTCAAGAAATTTGTCCATTTTATGTCAGCTGCTATCCTTTTGCTACATAATTTTTAATATAATATTTCTTGTCATCCTTATAATGTTTGTGGGTTTTGTATTGGTGTACCTTCTTTCATGTCTTATATTGTTAATTTTTGCCTTCTTATCTGATCAATCTGGCGAGAAGTTTACAAATCTTATTGAGGTTTTCAAACAAAACCTATTGGTTTCATTGATTTTTTTCTATCACTTTTCTTTTTTCTATCTAACTGCTTTCTGCTATTAAAACTTATTTCTTAACTATTAATTACATTACATGGATCAACATGTCTATCCTTATGCCAGTATCACACCGTTCTTGGTAAGGTAACTTTATAGTAAGTTTTGAAATTGGGAAATGTAAATTCCCCAATTTTTATCTGTTTCCAAAATTGTCTTGGTTGTTTTGGGTCCTTCATATTTGCATATGAATTGTAGGATCAGCTAGTCAATTTCTGCAGAAATGCCTGCTGGGATTCTGATACACTTTTATTGAATCTGTAGATCAATTTGGGGAAAAATTGTCATCTTAACAAACTATTACAAAAAGTGCAGAGTGTCATTTATTTAGCTTTATTTTAATAATTATTGTGTGAATGTAGAAGTGATCCATAAAACCTTATCAGATAAAGTGCTTAAAAGTCAATGGATTGATTTTATTAAACTCTTTCCAAAAGAAGGGTTCATGGTGGGGCATGCGGAATGAGAGAATAGAAAAGTTTGAATTTCATGCCTAGATGAGAGGAGCAGAGGGAAGAACCTAGGAGGTAAAGGACACAGAAATGTAAGGCTGAGGGTGTTAAAGAATGTATCAAATACAAAAGTAGGGGTGATGTGTTGTGGGAAGGAAATGCAACTGATCATGGATAGTGTGAAATCTTATGGGATGTGGATGTAGCACAGAACTAGGAACTCAGAAGACTTGGAGGGGTGTAACTTCATTGGTCCCTACAGTTTCAGCAAAAATAATTTACTGGACTGTGAGGAAGGTACATGCACATGTCTATATTGAGGATATGTTTCCATTTTATGGAGCTATTAAATTGTGTTGTGTCAGTAGGCTTCAATTTTGTGGCCAAGAAGCCAAGGCTTGATGGATTTTACCATGACAAAGAAGTACTGTCTTGGAATCTGGATAGCAATTTGGAAACTTTGTATTTATTAACTTGGATTTTGAACAAAAAACATCTTTATATTTTGTGATCCAAATTTAATCTATAAATCTTATGTATACCTTTAATTTATCTAATTTAAATTTTAGTATGTACTATTAAACACTATTTATGAGGGTTCTTAAACCTACTTACTATTTATTTTGATTAGAGATATTCATATAATTATGTTCATAAAATTCAAAGGCAGCCGATTTCATTTTAAAGAGCTTTGTCAAATTTAGCATTTTATAATGAAAATATCTGCTCTTCTTGGTTTTTAATATAAAATGAGTATATAATTCTCTGTAGCTTTAATTGTAATTTAATTGTGGCATAAACATAATTTTAAATGGAAAATAATACTAATAAAATATTTGTATTTGATACCTTTGTGTATAATTTTATTCATCTTACTCCAAGTAAAACAGAAAAATATAATAAATGAAAGAATCAGTTTGAATTTTAAGTTCCTCATATTCTTTGCCTCATAGCTATAATTATTTGGAAGTCAAAAGCGAATCTGAGGATTAATAGAAAATGCCTGTGGTTATTGACACGTAGAAGGCAAGGTCAAATTGGAGTTGGTCAAGTGGATAAGCTGTGAGCACAGGTGAGAGAAAGTCTTGGTGCAGAAGGATGTGGGGAGCAGAGAGGGGCAGTGTCTCAAAGGCAGCTTCTGACACAGGCTGACTTTTGTGTTGAAATGTGCTTAATTTCTGAGTATCCTATTTTCAAGAAAATCTATAAATTAACTATAAGGACTATATCTACATCATGTCACTGGTGATCCCACTACTGGGTATTTACCCAAAGGAAAAAAAAGATATTCTATAAAAAAGGCATCTGCACCCGAATGTTTATAGAGCACAATTCACAATTGCAAAGATGTGGAAACAACCCAAGTGCCCATCAATACACAAGTGTATTAATAAAATGTGGTATATTTATACCATGGAGTACTACTCAGCCATTAAAAAAATGATGAACTAACACCTCTTATTTTAACCTGGGTGGAACTGGAGACCATTCTTCTAAGTGAAGTATCTCAAGAATGGAAAAACAAACACCACATGTACTCACCACTAAATTGGAACTAATCGATCAACATTTATGTGTACCTATGGAAATAACACTCATCGGAAATTGAGCAGGTCGTGGGGGAGCGGATGGGTAAATTCACACCTAACGGGTACAATGCACACTATCTGGGAGATGGGCACACTTATAACTTTGACTCAAACTGTACAAAAGCAATTCATGTAACCAAACTGTAACCTCTGTAATATTCTGAAAATTTAAAAAAAAGTGAGTGAAGAATGAAGAGTGGGAGCTCAGACTCTGGGATTGCAGGTAGAACAGGACTTCTGGAGGCTGAGAGAGGGTTGAGGTCCTACAGAAATCTGCTTCTTCTCTAGGAGGTGTCTTCTGGCTCCAGGTAAAGAGTCACTGGGGTTGGGAACTTTCTGAGTCATGTGGTACCACAAGCCCCAAGAGGTAACCTTGCCTTAACCTCTCCTCAAAGGAACTCCCAGGCTACAGTCTCAAGAATTCCTACCTAGCTGGTCTCTCCTGCCTTCCATGTTGCCTTCATCCTACCAATCAATGATCTTGACTAAGTCCCTTATATCTGGGACTAAACTCCCAAGGGAGTTTAGTGGAGGAGTAAGATGAACTATGGGGACCCAAGTGAAAGATAAAAATCAGATAGGAAGCACAGACCTAAAGAAATAAGGATAGCAAGTATCTAGGATGTGTTGAGTTAGAGCAAGTTAAGGGAATAGTCTTGTGGTAGAGAGTGATTACCACCGTCTTTTTGTCTTTCCAATAAAGGTTATTAAGAACCTGCACTAAGCAAAGCAGTCTGCTAGGAGAAGTTGGAGATAAAAATAAAGTAAGAAACAGTTCTGACCCTGATAACATCTCTATGTAGGACATTTAAAACACATAATATTCATATAAAACCTAGGTTGAGTTAGATATTTTGACATGTCGAGATATTCCTGGCAAACTGGTGGAGCACCACAGCCAGAGGCCTATTTGCAAGGGACCATTGAGCTTCCAAAGGGAAGAACTACTTCCACTACTAGAATTCAAACACACAAGAGCAGGGCTGAGATGGTATAGTTTGAATGGGTTCTCTGTAGAGCTGTGCAGAGAGAATTAAGAAAGAACTAAGCTTATGGAAAGCAGGAGCCATGGATAGCTGTTTGTTGGTTTGTATCAATGGCTTAGTAGACAAAATGGAAGGGGCAATTCTGAGTATACCCAAGTGTCAACCATTTGTATCTGACTCCTGGCCCAGTATCCACTGGAATCATGTATGAATCTAGGAAGCATCTTAATTAAGAAACAAAGTTAATTCTCTTCCATGTTGTCTTTCTTTACGATCTGGCTCTCATTCTATTAAGTAGCGTAAGAGCACTATAACAAATACTAGACACAGATTGTCTTATTTAATCCTCACTACAAACTTGCAAGGTAATTAGTATCCTTATTTTAGAGCAAAGAAAATAGAGGCTCTGAGAGTTTACATTACTTTTCAAGATCAAAATAGTAAGTACTGGACCTGGGTTTGAATCTGAATTCCATGCTTTGTCATCTAAGTGATCCTGCCTGCCCTCAAGGAATGGGTAAATGTGCCAGCAGGAAAAGATTCTTACTACAGAGACTTAAAGTTTGAGTCTTATAAACAACAACACCATCCCTTCTTTGCTGTCTATGTAATTTTTGATTAAGCAAGAGAGTTGGATATTTCAGAGCAAAAGATCAGTTAGGTCAAAGCTGAGAAATAAGAAACAGGCTTGTAGACATATGAGAAGTAATGAAAATCTAGTCTCAGAAACTGGTCTACTTGAATTAAAATATGTGTTTGCCTGCTATTTCTAGGAGATGGATGAGCCCCATTCTCAACTGATAAAGGCACTCCTTTTTCTCCTTTCCCTTTTTCCTACTCCCTTCAGTAAATTAAACTTCTGGCAGAAAAATGAAACAAAACTATACATTGTATTTTTTGCTTGTTAGTCCTAAGCAAGGGGCAGACCCAAAAGATTTAATTTAAAGCAAACATTCCCTGATGCTTTGATCCTTTAATATGACTAAGATACCGCTAGCATTCAAAATTAAATTAAAAATCATCTATGCCTCTTACTTAATTTGAGAATTAATCTTAGAATTTTTTTTTCTGAATTAGATCAACACTAACACATAGTCATTAAGAAACAAAATTTTCTGTTGCTATGTACTAGGTCTATGGTATTATATGGATACTTAGCCTCTTTCAAGTGGGCCATGACATTCCATATTTTTATTCCAAATCCTAAAAATATTTTTTAAGTAAAATGTTATATTGTTACGCTGAGCTACATATAATTTTGGGGTCTTTATTATAGCTTTAGGAATACATCTAGAGGATATTTTCGGAACGAATTCTCCAAATCACCTTGGAGAACAATATAATAATCATTTAAAAAATATATTAGAGAAATTGTTACCATTCAAATGTTTTACATAAAAACTTTTATTTTCTATTGTGCTGTTACATTTCTCATTCTAATTGTGCTTTCTCATATATAGGGAGATATCAAATTCAATGCACCTATGTTATTACAAAGTTCTCAATCAAAACTTCAATAAACAAAAGAGAAAAAAAATCTAGTTTTTTTTTAATGTATACCACCTATGGACCAAAGGAAATAAGAACATTGTTATAGGTTTTTTAAAAATGTATTTCTGGTTCTAATGTACACTACTGTTCAAAACAGAATATAGAAGAAAAAGTACAGTTACAGTTTGGAACAATATGCTATTGTCTCCTTTGTCTACAGATCACTATTAGCAATTTTGACTACTTGGAAGAAAAAAATTGATTTTTCCAGTCACAGCTTGCTTCTTCTTCATTCCTTACTACCTAGAACACAGACATTTTTTACTTATACTTATTTTCAAGGCAAAACTACTATTGTAAATAAAATTACTTGTAAAAATTACTGCCATTTCCAGTTATAAACTTTTTGTTTTAGATCTTTACATAGAAACTCCACAGCCTTCTTGTTAGGTAATCTTCCTTTGACATCTCTAGTGGATAACGTGAATCAAATTGTCCCATTGTACTATATCACATCAAAATAAAAGTCCTTTCTCTTTTGAAGAACTAGGAAAGATTTTTTCCACTTAATTTTCCCTATGAAGATTTTAGTGAGTAATCACATGAATACAGACTATCTCTGATGGCCAAGAAATTGAGAATTCTGAAATCAGCTTTTCCTCAGGACATTGTCAACAGATGTTCTGTGCAATAAAGAATTTAACATTGCCCAAAAGGGAGGTCTGGTCTTTGCTTTCCAGGAGGTAATCTCTAAGCCCTTGGAATGTCATGTCTGGTAGTACTATCTTTGTTTGCCTTGGGGCCTTAGGTCATCAGATAGTCTTAGGATAGAGGCTAGCCACAGAAGAAAGCCCAGCAATGGGATTTAGGGTGGGAATGTTGGGTCACATGGTATCAGCAGACCTTCAGAGGGAATGGAGAGTGAGACCAGCCAAATGGGCAATCAATTAATCATGCCTATGTGACAGAGCCCCAGTAAAAACTCTGAACATGGAGGCTTGGGCAAGCATCCCTGGCGGGCAAAATGATGCCTATATTGTCACACTTTGATGCTAGGAAAGCAACATGTCCATGACTACATGGGGAGAGAACAATAGAATCTCTGTATTTGGTACCTTTCCTGGAATCCACCCTGTGTGCTCTTCCCTTTGCTAATTTTAATCTATATCCTTTCACTGTAATAAACCATGAGTATACTAGCTTTCAGTGAGTGCTGTGAGTCCTTCCAGCAAATGATAAAACCTTAGGATGGTTTTAGGGACCCTCAAATTTGCAGTGGCTATTGGAAGTGAGGGTGGTCTTATGTGGGGAATATTCCTTCTAAATGTGCCATTGGCTAAAACTCTTGCACCTCTGTTTTCCCAAATAGGAAAAAATCTTGCTACACTTTTTGGTATAGATCATTCTACAATGGATTGAGGTATAAAAAAGTAACATTAGTGAATAAAAATGCTGGCATCTTTGTGTGTGTGTTATGTGTTTTTGCATGTGTGGGTTTCTGTGTACTGACTACATGCTTGCTCACCATATGCTGATTTAAGAAACTCAAAGGAGTGTGATGAACTTCTTTCTGAGGCTAAAATATTTTAATGTAGTGAATTTTGCAGACTTTTGAAAATAGTGGGATGCAGGACTGGGGGCTATAACTGACTCATATATCACTGGAAGTTGCCATTCTGGTATCTAGATTGCCAAAAGCTGACACAGCAGCTATCACTTTCTTACAACTATGGAGCTAGCAGGTACCCGTGCTATCTCCAAAGGATCCTTTAATTATTGATCACAGGTCTAAAGGAACCCTTCATTCCTTAGGGACTACAGAATTATACACAGATTCTTAAATATTCTCCATTGTTTTTGAGGTTTTAACTAAGCATTATAAAGAAAATATAATATAGAGAAAATGAACAAAAAAAATCTCTGGGCTAAAAGTAGAGAACTTAATTTTAGTCCCATATTTGCTTTAAATTAACTGTGAAACCTCACGCAAGCTGTTTTAATTTTGCTGGGCCTTAATTTCCCTATTTGAAGAAAAGCAGATGAACAAAACTATCTCTCAGGACCCAAGCGGCTTTAAATGCGGTGACGTGCAAAGAGTTTTGGAAACTTAGCTTCCGAACCCAACTCAGATTTCCAAACTTGAGCAGCCAGAAGTATAAATCCTGATGTTCTCTCTGTACCTGCCAAGCTAAGAATTGAAAGTAGACTGGTTCTTTTCCTCTCGAAATAGGTGAAGTTTGCCATCTCTCTCCAACAAGCTTCAGTTTTAGCATCTCAAGCAAGTTTTTCTTTTTATTTCAAAATATTAAGGGGGTACAGATGTTTTAGGCTACATGGATCATTTTTATAATACTTGAGTCCTGGCTATAGGTGTGCCTATCACCCAAATAGTGTTCATAGTACCATTAGGTTGGCTTATTTTCCTCCTCTCATCCCCGCTCCCCCTGGCTGCTTTCCACTGAGTTTTACTTCCCTCTGTGCACTTGTGTGCTCATCAGTTAGTTCCAATTTAATAGTGAGCACAAGTGGTGTTTGTTTTTCCATTCTTGTGATACTTCACTTAGGAGAATGGTCTCCACTTCCATCCAGATTGTTACAAAATGTATTATTTCATTATTTTTGTGGCTGAGTAGTACTCCATGGTGTACATACACCACATTTTATTAATCCACTCATGAATTCATGGGCACTTGGGTTGATTCCACACCTTTGCAATTGTGAATTGTGCTGCAATAAATATTTGAGTGCAGGTATCTCTCTGATAAAATGATTTCTTTTTCTTTGGGTAAATACCCAGTAGTGGAACTACCAGATAAAATGGTAGGTCTACTTTTAGTTCTTTGAGGAATCTCCATACTGTTTTCCATAGAGATTGAACTAATTTGCAGTCCTACCAATAGTGTATAAGTATTCCTTTCTCTCATCTAAGGCAGCATCTATTGTTTTTGGACTTTTTAATAAAATCCATTCTAACTGGGGAAAGGAGACATCTCATTGTGGTTTTAATTTGCATTTCCCTGATGATTACTGATGTTGAGCATTTTTTCATATATTTTTTGGCCATTTGTCTTTCTTCTTTTGAAAAGCATTTGTTCATGTCTTTTGTCCACTTTTTAATAGGGTTGTTTGTTTTTTCTCTTGCTGATTTGCTTGAGTTCTTTTTAAATTCTGGTTGTTATCCCTTTATCAGATGTGTAGCTTGCAAATATTTTCACCCATTTTGTAGGTTGTCTATTTGCTCTCTTGATTGTTTCCTTAGCTGTGAAGAAGCTTTTCAGTTTAATCAAATACCGTTTATTAATTTTTATTGTTGCCATGATTGCCATTGGTGTCTTTTTCATAAATTCTTTGCCTAGGCCAATATCTAGAAGAGTTTTTCCTACATTTTCCTCTAGAATTCTTATGGTTTCATGCCTTACATATCTTTTATCTATCTTGAATTAATTTTTTGTGAGTGGTGAGAGGTAGAGGTCCTGTTTCATTCTTCTGCATGTGGCTATCCAATTTTCCCAGCACCATTTATTGAGTAGGGCTTCTTTTCTCTAGTGTATTTTGTTGCCTGCTTTGTCAAAGATCAGTTGGTTGTGGGCAGACGGTTTTATATCTGGCTTCTCTGTTCTGTTCCATTGGTCTATGTCTCTATTTTTCTACCAATACCATGCTATTTTGGTGACTATAGCCTTGTAGTATAGTTTGAAATCTGATAATATTATGCCCCAGTTTTTTTTATTTTTTCTTTAGATTGCTTTGGCTACTCAGGCTCTTTTCTGGTTCCAAACAAGCGTAGAATTATTTTTTCTAAATCTGTGAAATATGACTTTGGTAACCTGATGGTGATTGTGTTGAATTTGTAAATCACTTTGGGTAGTATGGACATTTGAACAATATTGATTCCACCTATCCATTAGCACGATATGTTTTTCCATTTTTTTGTATCCTCTGCAATTTCTTTCCTCAGATATTCGTAGTTCTCCTTGTAGAGATCTTTCACCTCCTCAGTTGGTATATTTCTAGGTATTTTATTTTCTTTGTAGCTATTGTGAATGGTACTGAGTCTTTGATTTGACTCTCAGCTTGACTGTTATTAGCATATAGAAATGCTACTAATTTATGTACATTGATTTTGTATCCTGAGATTTTGCTGAATTATTTATCAATTTCAGGAGACTCTTGGTGTAATCTTTGGGTTTTTCTAGATGCAAGATAATATCATGAGCAAAGAGTGATAGTTTGACCTCTTCTTTCCCAATTTGGTTACCCTTAATATTCTTCTCTTGCCTGATTGCCCTGGCTAGGGCTTCCAGCACTATGTTGAATAGGAGTGGTAACAGTGGGCATCCTTTTCTTGTTCCACCTCTTAGGGGGAATGCTTTCAACTTTTCCCCACTCAATATGATGTTGGCTTGGATTTGCCATGTATTTCTTTTATGATTCTGAGATATGTTCCTTCTATGCCTAGTTTATTGGGGGTTTTTATCATGAAAGGGTGCTGAATTTTGTCAAATGCTTTCTCTGCATCTAGTTAGATGATCATATGGCCTTTGTTTTTGCTTTTGTTTATGTGGTGAATCACATTTATTGAGTTATGTATGTTGAACCATTCTTGCATCCCTGGGATGAAGCTCACTTTGTCCTGGTGGATTATTTTTTTGATGTGCTATTAAATTCGGTTTGCTAGTACACTATTGAGGATTATTGCATCTATATTCATAAAGGATATTGGTCTGTAGTTTTCTTTTATTGTTGTGTCCTTTCCTGGCTTTGGTATCAAGGTGATACTGTCTTTGTAGAATGAGTTGGGGAGGATTCCCTCCTTTTCAACATTATGGAATAATTTCTGTATTATGGGTATCAGACAAAATTGACTTTAACCAAACAAAGGTAAAGAAAGACAAAGATGGTCATTATATAATGGTAAAGGGAGCTATCCAACAAGAAGACATAACAATTCTAAACATATATACACCCAACACAGAAGCTCCCAGATACATAAAGCAAATCTTCCTGGAGCTAAGCAAAGAAATAAAATAGTACAATCATAATTGCCAGGGACCTCAACACCCACTGTCAGAGCTTAATAAATCATCTAAGCAGAAAATAAAGAAATAATGGACTTTAACCAAATTCTAAAGCAAATGGACCTAACACACATTTACAGAACATTGTACCCAAAAACTACAGAATACACATTCTTCTCAGGAGCACATGGGGCATTCTCCAAGATCAAGCATATCTTAGCTCATAAAACAGGTCTCAAGAAATTCAGAAAAAATCAAAATCATACTATGTATCTTCTCAGACCACAGCAGAGTAAAACTAGAAATCAATCACAAGAGAAACACTCAAACCTACATGAAGTCATAAAAATTAAACAACCTGCAGCTGAACAGTTATTGGCTCAAGAATGAAATTAAGATGGAAATAAAAAAAAATTTTGTACTGAACAACAAAGGGGGCAGAAGCTATCAAAATCTAT
Organism: Daubentonia madagascariensis; assembly: GCA_023783475.1. NCBI lineage: Eukaryota > Metazoa > Chordata > Mammalia > Primates > Daubentoniidae > Daubentonia > Daubentonia madagascariensis. Next base: position 40,291,479 of record JAKFHU010002088.1, on the reverse strand, counting down.
GTGATTCAGCAAAAGAATTCCTCAAGGGAAAATTCATTGCCTTAAATGCCTACATCAAAAAGACAGAAAGATCACAAATTAACAACCTAATGTCACGCCTCAAGGAACTAGAAAAGGAAGAACAAACCAAACCCAAAGCCAGCAGAAGAAAATAAATAATGAAGGTCAGAGCAGAACTAAATGAATTGGAGAACAACAAAACAATACATAGGATTAATGAAACAAAAAGTTGGTTCTTTGAAAAGATAAACAAAATCAACAGACCTCTTGCTAGATTATCCAAGAGCAGAAGAGAAAGGATGCAAATAAGCTCAATCAGAAATGAAAAAGGTGATGTTACAACTGATACCGGAGAAATACAAAACATCATCCATGAATACTATGTAAATCTCTACAGGTATAAACCAGAGAACGTAGAGGAAATGGACAAGTTCCTGGAAAGAAACAACCTCTCAAGACTCAACCAAGAAGAAATAGAACTCCTGAACAGATCAATAATGGTCAGTGACCTCAAATCAGTAATAAAAAACCTGCCCCTCCCCCAAAAAAGCCCTGGACCAGATGGATTCACAGCCGAATTCTAACAGAACTACAAGTTAAGCAAGTTTTAAAAACACATTTACTCACTGGAGTTAAGTGATATCTCATTGTGGTTTTGATTTGCATTTCCCTGATGATTAGAGAAGTTGAGCACTTTTTTGTATGTTTGCTGGCCATCATTCTGTCTTTTTTTGAGAAGTTTCTGTTCATGTCCTTTGCCCATTTTTTAATAGGGTTGTTTGATTTTTTCTTGTTGATTTTCCTATATCAAAAAATCCCCAAACAACAAATGTTGTCGGGGATGTGGACACATAGGAACACTCATACACTTCTGGTGGGACTGCAAATTAGTACAACCTCTATGGAAATTAATATGGAGATACCTCAAAGAATTAAAAGTAGAATTACCATTTGACCCAGCAATCCCACTACTGGGCATTTACCCTAAGGAAAAAAAGACATTTTATAATAAAGACATCTGCTCACGAATGTTCATAGCAGCACAATTCACAATTGCAAAGATGTGGAAACAACCCAGGTGCCCATCAATACGCGAGTGGATTAATAAAATGTGGTATATGTATACCATGGAGTATTACTCAGCAATAAGGAACAATAGTGAATTAACACATCTGGTATTATCCTGGTCGGAGCTAGAACCCATTCTTTGAAGCGAAGTGTCACAGGAATGGAAAAACAAGCACCACTGGTACTCACCATCAAATTGGTACTAACTGATCAACACTTACATCACACATGGCAATAATATTCATCAGGGGGCAGGCATGCGGGAGGTGGGTGGAGGGGATGGGAAAACTCTCACTGAATGGATGCGGGGAGCACAGTTTTGGGGATGACCACGATTGTGGCTCTGACACGGGCAGTGCATGGGCAGTGTGTATAGCCAATGCACCCCCATGATATTCTGAAATAAAAAAAAAAACTTTTAAAATTAAAAAAAAACACACATTTACTCATCTGTTTTTCACATGCCTGCTCTTTTGCTCTTTTATACTTTAGGGAACATATTTTTAATTAACACACTCTTGTTTTACATCTTGGATTATTTGAACAAATTCCATAGCCATAATTTATAAGAACTGAATATTTTATAAATTTTTATCATTAAAATCCCTACTACTAAATGCAATATATGTTTGTAATACTGTTTGCTTTATTGCAATTCCACCTCTCCCCTAGACTTTTCAAAGCATCAGGACGTTTTATGATCTCTAGCAGGCTGTTGATACGTGTTATGGCAGTGTGGATGGAAGATGTAGGGGAGTAATGGGGGACAAGGGGAGGGTAGAATGGAAGCAAATAACTCCAGCCTAAAGAAGAATGACCATGGTGGTATGCTTTCATCTGTATAAAATATTTGTGTGTACGTGTGAGTGTGTATGTACACACACACACATATATGCATAATTAAAAAACTCTTTTTTAAATAAATGAGTTTGATATCATTCATGGAAATAGCCATCTAAAGTAAAACATGAAATGGCAAGTTACTGATCAATGCATATGGTATTAGTCACTTCTGGCAACAAACAAACACCTATGGGGGTATATAATTTTGGGTGTGTGTTTGGATGAACAAGGAAAAAGTTGAGAAAGTATATGTACCAGGCTGCTAATATGCGTTACCCAAATTGAGTGGGATGTGGTAGGTGGGTGGAGATGATATAATAATCTCTTGTTCCACTCAATTCTGATTGTTTTCATTTGATTTAATGCATATGTTCCTTTTATAAATTGAAAAACATCAAATTAGGTGTAAAAATGTAAACTGTAGTATTTGTTAATTTCCTCTTTAATCTATGAGCTACTGTACATAGCTCCATAGTGTGGACTCATCAATGTATCTGTGTGTATATAGCTTAATATTCAATATATAAAACGTCTTTATTCAAAACACTTTGAAAATAGTTTTCTTAAACATTTATTATAAATGTAGATAAAGTGTACTTAATTAAATGTATTAAACTAAAACTATAATTATTACTTGTTTGTTACTGATCTCATTGAATATTTAAAACATTTTAAACAGCTGGCAAACTATAAAGAAATATAATGATTACCAAACATTAATGTACTCATAATTAATCTATTCAAAATCCTTGACACCATTTTAAAAATATTTATCATCATTATGTCTATACTTGATCTTTATATTTTTCTAGGGTGATGGCAATACTTATTTTGATATCTTTTTTTGGCTTCAGAGCAGAAATAGTAATGCATTTCATGTATTCCAACGATCTTTTTGGATCAAAAAGGAAAATAAATACTGTCTCAGGCCCTTCCAAGTAACAAAATCTGGATAATCAATAGACTTTTTGTTGATTCCTAAGACCTGGCTGCTTCTTTGAGAGTGAATCAAATCTTCACTTCTCCTCAGCTTTGACTTTCTTCTTTATGGTTGTATTGGTAAGATTTCTTCAATTTTAGTTGAGAATCACTACACATATTTTTGTAACTTTGTATCTTCCTTTCAAAGTACATACTGTGTATGTGTGATTTGATTGTTCAGCATTATATCTCCTACTAAATTGTTATTGTACAATATTGGTCTGCACTCTTAGCAGATAAATATTAATTATTAAAATATTAGGAATGCATTCTTAGTGTCTTGATACAAGTTGTTGGTCATCCACAGAATTGATGTTTTATAAGATGAGGAAATAATTTTGAGAAGTTAACCCACCTCTTTAAACATTTATCTAATTCATCATTTTAGAATACAATATTGAGTCCTTTTCCTACCTAGCTATGAGAAAAAATTGGTGATGATCAGTAATCCTATTTTTGCAGGACACTTTGTCTCACATGTGTTCACTGTTTTCTGCTTATACACATAGCAAACAGCACTCAACCTGTACTTTATAAAAAGACATACACTTAGTAGAAGTAGCAAAATGCTTATGTGTATAAACATTGAACAATGTTAACTAATATTATTAACTAATGTTAGCTACTTATTATTGACCAATAGTAATGTATACTATGATTGACTATATTAAAATTACTTCTATATATCATTAAGGAAAAAAATCAGTTTGATATTAAAATGGGCAAGGAATGTTAAGAAGCAATTCACAAAGACAAGTCACATCTTTCCAATATTTACATGGAAAAAATACTCAATCTCCTCAGAAACCACAGGGACACAAAACAACTATTAATAGATGCTAATCCCATTAAGGTTGGCAAATCTAACGAAGTCTGATATTTCCAAGTGTAAGTAGGGAGGTCTTCTGTGCTGTGCAGGGGATGGATGACATAAACTGATCTAACTGATATAACTGCTTTTAAAACTCAGGATATAAGTTACTTCACACACAATCATTTCCCAATTAGGTGTTACCTGATCTATTAACTTGGAGCTTTGGAGAACAATTTGGTGTTATGGAGTAGAACTAAATATACAAACGCCCCCAGAAATTCCGCTTCTTAGTACATAGAGCAGAGTAGCATTTTTCACACTTTGACCATATATGTGCATAGACATGTGTGTACAAACTAATACAAAAGTTTCAAGAAATAATTCCTATGCTTTAACTTGCAATGCACTAGTATTTCTCATTTATTCTGTTTTTATCACATCATATCTTGTCATATGATATCATGTTATTTCATCACAGATAATTCAAACGTTTACATCAAACTAAATTGATTTAACATTTTCTAATGAGTCAAAACTTGTGGTTTTAAAATATTGCAAAACTCCTAAATATGTACACACAGACATATAAAAGGATGTTCTTTATAATATTATTTATAGTGAAAATTGAAGACAAACATGGACATCATCAACAGGATAATGGGAAAAGTGCAACAGACTATTAGTTAACTAAAATTATAAACTACTTCTATATGCATAAATATGGTTAAGATTGAAAAGCATAATTTTGCATAAAGAAGTGAATTTCAGAATAAATTCTATCTATGTAGTTAAGGAACAAATAGAACATACAACTTTAGGATAGTTATATATGGGAGAAAACCATATACCAATATCATGATAGCGGTTATACCTGGAAAAGAAATAATTAGAATGAAAATGGAAAAATGTCATTATTTTAAAAGGCTTGATGCTATGTACATAGGTTCTGTTATACTTTAATCTTTAATGCATTTGAAATATTTAATTAATAAAAGAATACGTGGGAGAATGCTACAATCCCTAATGTGACCCTCTCTGTGACTGTTCTGTTTGGAAAACCAAGTCATTTGCTTATTCTTGTAATGAAAAATAAATTGTATCATGGCAAGGACTTAATCTTTCATGAAGTGAGTGGAAAGAATCCTTGGTTTTATCAGCATCTTTGATTCTTAGCAACACAAGCTGAGCACCAGGGCTATGACCTAATTGCTCAATGGTTATTCTTAAAGAACAACCTTTTGTGCCCCAGTTTAAGGAACAAAGACTAAAGAAGGAACTCGATGCTTCTTTGGATATAATCTCCTTAAACTGGTCCCAAGTATATCATAGAACTATTTATCACATCCCTACTTAAATTTAACATTTTTTTTTCAGGTTAAGATAGTTTATGCAGCAGAATGCTAGGAACCCTCTTCCTCCCTTGCAATGGCCAAAGATGGGGCAGTATGACCAGTAGGAACTGCTTTTAAAACTCAGGATATAAGTTACTTCACACAAAATCATTTCCCAATTAGGTGTTACCTGATCTATTAACAGGAATTTCGTCTTAAGGATTCCATCTCCTGACTGTCAAGACACACAGATGAAATAACTAGAGTTTGAACTATTGCTGCTTTGTCTTTTTCTGATACACACTATTGCTCTTGAAAACCAGTCCGAACAGAAGAAGATCGAGGTCTGAGATAAAATGCTGGTATACTGCTTCAGTAACAACCTCCCCCACTTAGGTCCAGAACTGCATAGACCCCATCGTTCTTGTGGTAGGATGACGCTCAGCATTCAACATGAAAAGGTGTGCACCAAGCCTGAACTCCCAAAACTGCAGAACTCGGTGTCAGTTCCCACATTAAGCCTCCTAAGGACCAAGTTGGACCAGAAACAATGGATAAGGAGTGGTTCTGGAAGAGATCATTTCACACACCTAGAATCACTGTCCTCCTTCTTGTTTCAAGGATCTCTAGGTCTTAGGACAACTTTTTCTGAGGAAATGATTCTACCTTACTCTACGCCATCCTTCTGGGAAGCTCATGTACCTGCTATTTCAAGGGATCTACACAAATCCTTTCAGAGGTGCTGTTTTCAGTGATTACAAGGTAATTTTTTGACTCCTTTGCTACTACAAAAAAGAAAAAAATATGTGTGTTTGTATACATATATACACAGGGTCCCCAACCACAGATCAACAGTAAAAAATACTATGAAATAATGCCTACCCTACCCTATGCCTGTACTCTCTTGGTGTTCACCACTTGGCTGCCTGAATCTCTGCTGAGATTTTGTTCCCCATATCCCTTTGACTGGGTTTTGCTTCTCTTCATGGGCAAATTACTGTATGTCCCATACTGCTGCTTGGACTTCTCCTAATCTCTGCAATGCTCCTCTCCAGTTTTCTACTTCACTGTAGGGATTTCCTTTTGTATTCTGTATCTGCCCACCAGTGGCAGAAAATTATTTAAGGCAATGATGAAGAATTGCCTGTATAGTTCAACATTTTATTATTCAGGCAAGACTTTGTCTTGATAAAGTAATTTTATTTTTAAAATTTAAAGGAAATTAAAGAAGAGATTCGACACACATTTATACATTAAATTATTAATGATACCAGATGTTCTTATAAATGTTTAAGATTGTCCTTGATCCCAGAATTTAAAAGGCATCTTTTTGTATTTTAAAATTATTTGATCTGTCTTCCATATAACTGTCTCTTAGAAACACTTGTAGAATTATTTGTTCACCTTCAGAAATACTGACTTAGATGAATTTTCCAAAAGAATGAGGTGTTTTCATTAGGAACTTCAAGCCACTAAGTATACTATTTCCTTTTGTGTACTCTATTGAGTATTTTGAATCCAATAATACCAACACATCTTTATTGTGCCTTTTAAATCATTTGTCACTACTGAAATAACTCTTTGGTTTAAAATTCTTTTGTTCTCTACATATCAATAAAGCAAGTGGAGAGTCAGCTACTGACAATTGCCTATGGAAAATAACCTAACAAAACAAAACAAAACAAAAAAACAGGATGGTGAAGAATAAAATTAATGACTATAGCCTGACCCTGGCAAGAAAATGTTTTCATTTTATGTTTCCCTTTTTTAAGGTTGTAAACACAGTGACTAAATATGCCAAGCAGATTGCAATGTTAATAACATTTATAGGTGCATGATTTGCAACAAACACCTGATTATGGTTGACTTCATTTAAAACTAAGCCCTTCACAGAGGGCATTTAATATTTGGTGTTTGCCGCTTGGTATGCATCCCATTTGTCACAATCCAATGCCTCAGAGGACAAGGGAGGGCATTCTAATTAACCCTGGGTGAGTTGCAGTGTACACAACTGTTTTGTGTTGTGTTTTGTCTTTTCTTTTTTTCCTTTTAGTTACTGTAATAACAAGCATATAACCAGGGTTTTAGAAGCATAGACAGGGTCCCTTTGTGTGAAAGCTCTGTCAGCAGCACCACAAAAGGCTGTTTCTGTAGCTTACTGCCTTCATACAATTTGTGTCATTGACATTTCCTTGAATTATAACTATCAGGACAGTTGGGGCTAGGCTGTGCCATGTAAGGAATTGTATATGGTTTCTATGTCTCTGATGCAATGCTAGAGAATGTACATGTGTATTTCATTAATTATTGGTGTGGGTACAGTAACTTTTGAAAATGTATTTGAAGGAAGATGGCATTCTCATATTTAACAAGAAAAAAAGGAAATATTCTTAAGCTACTATAGGAGGAATTTAAGGTAGAGCAAACAAATGACCTCCCTAAATGAGATTTGCCTAACATTTCCAAGGTTTTTGTGAGAATCAGATAAAAGGAGGTTAAATGAGTGAATGATGCAAAAGGGTCTAACGTGGTGTCTGCCTCTTTAGATCACTTCTCTACAGCCCTCTCTGCAGTTCAATGCAAAGAGGGTCTGGATATTTGTCAGAAGGAAGGAAATAGTCCTCCATCCCAAGTGTGGCTGCTATCCAATTTGGTCATATCAAACCCATTTAGATAGCTTTTTCAAATCAAACCAGCCGTCCCTTCCTTCCTCTCCACTCTAAGGATTCTGATACACATTCTCCCAGGTAAGCCTGAAGAAAAAAAAATACTTCATGATTCTTCTCCAGAAAACCTACCCTGAATTTTTTGTGACTTTCCTATTTTTAAGTACCCTTTCCTTCTGTGTTGTTCATGATTCTTATAACTCAGTTTGGACTGAGTTATTTTATGCCATGGTTGCTTTTCTATAAAATGAATGAATGCTATACATCCATCAACTTTAATCTTCCCACAAAAATATTTTATAATGAAGACCATATAAATTTGTCTTGTTTTTGGAGGGAGACAGTACAGGAAATTACTTTCTAAGCTACTTTGAATATCTCAATTTATTTTGTTGTTTTATTTATGTTTTCCTGAAATATTTAAATAGTTCATATTCTGATTCAGTTACCTTAATGAATGAATATGTTATGAGGGAAAGTTCTAGAACAGTGGAATGGAATGGTTAGGTTATTTGCATATTGTAAATAAAAAGGGGATTTGCTGGTAAATCCAAGATTGAGTTTTGAAATGTCAATATAGGACCAGTAGTTAAAAACTGCATTTATTTCCTATCTTTCTCTATCAAATTACTACATAAATGTGAATTAGTCATGTAGACCCTGAGCTTAATCTACTCATCTATAAATGCAGGAGTTGAACAATATGACCTGTGTCCTTTTAAACTCTGAAAATCTAGGTTTTATTATACCTTTTTCAGTATACTTTGATTGTTAAGAGTGTTAGGTATTTTCTGTCTCCTTTCATTGTTCCCAGTTGCTTTATCTGTGTGTGCATGTGTGTGTGTGTGTGTGTGTGTGTGTGTTTCCTTCTATTCTCATCTAGTCTGACTGATCCTATATTCTAAGATTTCCATTAAGAAATAGAAATGGAAGAGTGGTGGTTTCACAGAGTGAAGGCATGTTCTCTGTGATTCACTTTTCCATAGATCCAAATATTAGGTCTGTTTCGTTCTCAAACTCTTGACTAAATTGCCCCACTATCTCTGCTCTCACGATTTCCATGTATGCCCTGCTAAAGTTTTTGCTATGCTAAATATATATTATCTTGTTTAGTTTTTTACTTGAAAAGATACAGAGATGACAAAGTAATTCTAGAAAATAAGTAGTTTTTTCTGTCTTAACCTTTGTGCTACTCTGTAATTTTTAAAAATTATTTTTATTATTATATTATTTTTATCACTTTTCTGGCTAATTTTTGATTCAAACAGAGGAGAAAATTTTATTCTTATAAATGTAAAAAAGGAAGTCATCAATCTCAATGTTTTCTGACTGGTGCAATTTTAATATATTTCTGAAAAATATTTAGAGTACTGTGAAAAAATCAAAAACCATCATCAGCTTTACTTATCTATCTGTTTGCCAGTATTTATTGATAGCCTACTTGTACCAGGTTTGCTAAGCAATGGAAATATGTATACCTTTTTTTTCTTATCTATTAATAATGTGTGGTAAGGCCTGTTTAGAATATGTTTGATCCACTTCAATTTTAAAGTCTCTGTATCAACACTGAACTGTGTATTTAACAATACACAAAGAATACCCAGTGTCTAGAAATGGTTTTTTAAGAAATAAACAATACATCTTGTCATTTTAAAAAATACTAAATTATCAATTTTTTTTATGTGTTCCATGTAGTTTGAAAATTAACATTAAATAGCTCAGTGGGAGATGGATCTATTGATATTCTGAAAACTGGGCTGCCTGTGGATTGTGCTTTTCTAATTGTTGCTCATTGATTATGGCAAACCTACCATGGTTTAAATTGTTAGATAAACACTTTTCTTTCAATGCAAATAGAGAATTTAAAATGTATTATTTCAATATAATGAGTCAAAAATGTGTTTATGGTACATAGGCATAAAATGAGGGTCTATATAAATTTGACAGCATGTACGGATTGTGTAGACAATTTATATTATTGGATTATGAAGTGGGGGAAGAAAGGATGACAAAGAAAAAATTTAATCACTGTGGCTAGGGTTTGGAAAACCTAAATTTGTATCCCCATTGGTTAGCACCTGTCTTCTCAGGATCAGATTATCTTGGTTCAAATTTTGACTCTTCTTACCAGCAGTATGACACTGGTTAGCTTACTTGGGTGATTTGTTCCTCAGCTTCATCATCTGGTAAAATAGGAATATTCATAGCACAAAGCACTACAAATACAAAGCATTGTTGTGAAAGTTAAATGAGCCAATACATATAAAGGCTTAGAATTGTGTCAGGCTCAATAAACTATTAGCTATTTTTATTATTACCTAACATTTGCTTCCTTTTTTCCTCAAATTACTTCTTATTAGGAATATTGACTTGTTATTGATCCAAGATTCAAACTGTACAAAAACAAAATAAACTCAACGTACTCTTCACAAATTTTTGCTGTGCTAAAAATGACTTGTAGCTCAGTAGAGTTTGAAGTAAATTAGATACTTACTGGGATATTATTCTCCTCTTCTCTTCCTTCCTTCTTTCTTTTTGTATAAAGAGATCACTATTATAACAAGGATTTGGTAACCCATTGAAATATTACTGTCACCTTAAAAGGTGAAGTTTACAAAAGTTATTCTTATTCTACTAGCCTTGAAAGCATCCAAAATGAACCTCGGGGTGTCATAATGATTTGCATACTGAAATCAATCTGATTATTAACAGTCATATACTTCTAAATCATTTACTTTTAATTTTTGTTTCTTTTTCCTGCACGGCAAGGTGGTAGGGGTACAGGAGTGACAATCAGCCATTGCTCAGACTTCCTGGCTGGAAGAGCAAGTCTAGATGCTTGCTGTACCTTCCCTGTGGCTAAGCGCCACTTCTCTCAACTGATGAAAACTCTATAATACAGACTCTCTACTCAATACAGATTACAAATATATATATAAAATACAGCCTATAAAATATAAAACAGAACTGGTCCTTCTAGATCTTCCTGCTGAAAGTGCAGTCCTAGGAACAACAGCATCTGCATGATCTGGGAGCTTGGCAGAAATGAAGAATCTGAGGGTCCACCCCAGGTTTTCTGAATCAGAATTCACATTTCACCAAGATCTGCAGGTAATTTCTGATAATTTCTAGGCACATTAAAGGTGGAGAAGCACATTTTCACTCTTGTGAATTACAAGATATATAATCTGCATTTAATTCAGCCTGTGTTTACTTTTACATTTTGTAAAAAGATACGTGATCATCTGCCTTAAATGAACAATGTCAAGAAGAAAGAGAATCCATTATCAACCCTCACATGTAAAATAATGAAAATAGCACAGTTATTCAGACTCCTATTTTGTGCCTCATTTTCTTGGTAAAATTTGAGGTAGTTGATCCCGTTTCCTTTTGTTAGAGTGTACATTTTTTTATATATCTTTTCTGTAGATGTTATGTATGATATTTATTTTGTTTTAGAACCATTTGTATAAAAATTACTTATACTTAAGTCTACCTTATAATATTGTTTGTTATTTTAATTCCTAATACTGTACCTTTAATACTATGAATTTTGCTTCTTAAATTGTGTTTTAATTTAATGATTAGATTAATTTACATCCATTACTCCATTATCTTCTGGCACTTACTAGTATGGAACTAAAATCTAAATTCAGCTTGATTTCTTTTCCTATGCTGATGACTTTAAAAAATTGATGTTTGAACAAAACTTTCTTAAACTTTAAAATGCTGTTATTACATAAGTATACACATATATATACACATACCTGTTGTGATATTTTTCATTATTTTTTCTTCAGACAAATTGTTGGAATCATTTTGTTTTTGTTTATAAAAACATCATGCATTTTAGAAGAAATATACAGTTCATTTTTTAAAAATAAAGAATAGTACAAAGAAGAAGATAAATTCACCCTTACCACCATATCACAAGATAATGGCTTCATGGTTTCATGATGATTATTTAAAAATCTGTCTCTCCCACACTCTCCATCTCTCCCTAGATCTCTGTCTCTCTGTCTCTGTCCACATGTGTTTTTATATATATATGTATACACACACACACATGCACACACACATATTATTCATACACTACTATATATATACACATTATATATACATGTGCATATATTTTACATAAATTACATAAATCTGTGTATGCTATTCTGTATTCTGCCTTTTGAATTTAACCACATGTCATGGAAATATTTCTATGTCAATATAAACCTTTCATCTTTTCAAGTGCTTTAATGGTATTCCATTGTGTTTGTATGCTACTTTATTTTATTTGTTAGGGAACAAATAAAATAAATTGGTGAATAGTAATGGTACTACAGTAGCCTACATCTATGGAATTCTTATTATGTACTGGGCACTATGCTTATCATTGAACATGAAGTACTTTAATTAGTTCTCATGACAACACTTCATCATCTCTGTTTTTCACAGGAGAAAACTGAAGGACAGAGAGGTCAAGAGATTTGCATGTGTTTTATTTGATAATAAGTAGCACAGTTACATTTGGATAGGCAATCAAAACTCCCAGGGTACATCCTTAACTGCTATATCAGTGTTCCTTAAACTGTGACCTGAAGACAGGCATCAAATCCATTTGTTGACTTGTTTAAAGATAAATGCCTAGCTCCATTTGGTATCTACTATATCTAAGAATAAAATCTAGATAAGCTGAATTTATAATAAACTCCCCAGGTGATTTATTTGAATTTTAAATAAACCCATTTTGCTTTCTGTTTTCTTAATATTTATGTTTTTATTGTAATTAATGTGATGATAAACATCTTTTTTAAGTCTTTTCCTACTTTCATAATTGGCTTCTTAAATACATTATGTCAACTACTATACACATTTTCACCTGGATATTGCCAAACTATGTCCCAGATTGGTTGCCCTACTTACATTCTCCCCTCAAATAATGTGTACTAGTTTTCCCATATTATTGCAGCATTGTGTAATGGCTACACTGTGGACTCCAGACCCAGAAGATGATATTTCAAAACTGAGTTCTGTGGGTTACTACCTATGTGACTTTAACATGTTTAACCTCCCAATGTCTTGACTTTGTCATGTGTAAAATAGGGACCAAAATTGTACCTATTCATATGGTTAACCTGAAGATTAAATGAGTTAATATTTATAATATACTTAGAACAGTGCCTGGCACAAAATGAGTGCTATGTAAGCTTCTGATAGCTAAATATTCCTTATTCAGCAAATACTTAATGTATGTTAATTATGTAACAGGAATGCATCTAAACACTGAATCAAAATATTTGGCAATTTATTAGGCAAAAAATAATGTTGTTATTGTTTTTAATTTGTATGTCTAATGACTTGTTTGATCTGTAAATTCAACTCTTTCTAACCTAGAAATTTTTCTCTCATATATAATTATTTTGTCAAGTTGTTTTACTGTTTACTCTTCAGGGGCTCCAGTGATTTTTATGTTGGCTCTCTTTTTTGTTAATAAAATATATACCTTCATCTCTCTGGTCATTGTTCCCTCTTTATTAGTGTCATCTATCAAGTGAGAAAGCCCTGGAACTTGTTCTCCACATCACTGGTTTGTTTTTTTTTTTTACTGTGTCAAATCTACCTATTAATACTAGTGCTGATTAAATATTGTGATGACATATTTATTTTTAAAATTTTCTTATTATCTGTCAGGTAGTCTGCTTCTCAGACATTATATTTTCAATTTATCTGTTACTTTCTCTATGATTTCTGAATTTTCTTCACCAGAAACTTACAGCCAGCTAACTTTCAACAAAGGCGTTGAGAATATACATTGGGAAAAGGGCAGTCTCTTCAATAAATAGGGCTGGGAAAACTGGATAACCACATGTAGAAGAATAAAACTGGACCTCTTTCTCTCACCATATACAAAAATCAACTCAAAATGGATTAAAGACTTAAAGGTAAAACTCAAACCTATGAAACTACTAGAAGAAAACATTGGGGAAATGCTTCATGACATGATCTGGATAATAATTTTTCAGATAAGAATTCAAAAGCACAGGCAACAAAAGCAAAAACAGACAAATGAGATTACACCAAACTGAAAAGCTTCTGCACAACAAAGGTAACAATCAACAAAGTGAAAAGATTACCCACAGAAGGGGAGAAAATATTTGCAAACTATGCATCTGACAAGCAATTAATATCCAGAATATATAAGGAACTCAAACAACTCAATAACAAAAATCCAAATAATCCAATTAAAAATGGGCAGAGGGCCTGAATAGAGACATATATCAAAAGAAGACATAGAAATGGGCAAGAGGTATATGAAAAAATGTTCAGCATCACTAATTATTAGGGAAATGCAAATCAAAATTACAATGAGATATCACCACCCCAATTAGAATGGCTATTAATAAAAAAGATTTAAAAAAATGCTAGCATGATGTGGAGAAATGGGAACTCTTATACACCATTGGTAGGTATGTAAAGTAGTACAGCCATTATGGAAAACAGTATTGAGGCACCTCAAAAAATTAAAAATAGAACTACCATATGATCCAGCAGTCCTACTACTGGATACATATCCAAAGGAAAGGAAATCAGTAAATCAAAGAGATTTCTGCCCTCCCATGTATACTGCAACACTATTCACAATATCAAAGATATGGAATCAACCTAGGTGTCCATCAACAGATGAACAGATAAATAAAATGTGGTATATATGTACAATGGGATACTATTCAGCCATAAAGAATGAAATCTTGTCATTTGTGGCAACACGGATGAACCAGGAGGACATCATGTTAAGTAAGGTAAGCCAGGACCAGAAAGGCAAATACTGTGTGATCTCACTCATTTGCAGAATTTTAAAAAGCTGATGTTACAGAAGGACAGAATAGAATAATGGTTATCATTAGGGGAGAGGGAGATATGGAAAGAGATTGGTAGGCATGTACAAAATTACAAATAGGAAAAATATTTTCTGGTGTCCTGTTGCACAGTAGTGTGACTATAGTTAACAATATAATATTGTATATTTCAAAATAAATAGAAGAGAGGATTTTGAATGTTCTTACCACAAAGATGAATGATGAATGTTTGAGATGATGGATAAGCTTATACAATGTATGCATGTTTTGAAACATCACACAATACCCCATAAATATGCATAATTATTATATGTCAATTAAAAATAAAATTTTTTAGAAATTAAAGGGACAATGTAGATTCTTCTGGAAAATTTTTCCCTGTAGTATTTTCCCAGAAATTGTTCTTCTATTTCTTGTGTGCTATATTCATCTCCTTGTTTGGTTATGTTTTGTTTACCTCATTTTTTTTCTTTTACTTATTTTCAATGATAAAAATCAATTCAAATGTGATATGGATACTCCCAGGTATCCTCACTCTTTGTTTACATGCTGTTTCACTTGAATCTTAAGCTATTGGATTAATTAAAATAAGTTTATGCATTGGGTTACTGAACCAGCATCCAGAGAGGAATGTTTTAGGAACTAGAACCACATATAGTCCAAGCAAGTTTCTGTGTTTTTTTTTTCCTCTGTATGTGATAAATATATTGTGAAAAAGGCCAGCTTTCCTTATCCAGATTGATTTCTGTACTAGTTATCTATCCACTTTTTCTCGGCTCTAAATCCTCTCATTTATAGTCTGTTTTGTGATGCTAGACTGGCACCCTGAAAACTATATTTTCTACATTCCCTTGTCAACTGATTTCCCACTGGGATCAGAAGAATTAGAAGGATATTGATTGGAAAGAGAGAGGATGGAGAAAATACCTATTTCCTGTTGTCCTGCTGCTGTCAACATTGGTTCCACAGCTGCAGTTGTTCTAACCTACAGCTTCTTTCAACCAGCCCAGCAGAATCCCCTCAGAACTACCAGAGCTCAGAGGCTCTGTCTCCTTAGAGCTCATGCCACCAGCTCTGTGGGAAGCTCCTCTGATGTCCTGGGTTCCTGTAACTTCACTCTTTCCCTTTTGTCCCTCTAGCCCTTTGGGCAGGTTGTAGGGAGGGGAGGAGGTTGCTACTTCTTGCTGTTACTTTCATCTGGCTTAGGAAGATAACTTTCCATATCAAGGGGTTTTGGCAATGGAGAAGGTAAACTGTTAAAAATCTTTCTAAGCTTTCCCTTTGGAATGGCTGTACTTTCTCTGGAATTCCTTATGCAACTGAAAATGAAAGATATGATGATAAAAATGCTTCAGAATGAAAAAGTAGGTGTCCTTATGTACTCCACAGCCCACCTTTACCACTAAACCCTTACCTGTCCAAACAATGGTTGACTGTATTTATTTGTTCACTACTATCTGTATTTATTTAATCTTTCTTTTCATAATACTACATGAATACCTCAAGAATAAGCATCAAGTCAGCTTTTGAGGTCTTTCTTTAAATGAATCCCATTAATTTTATATCTCATAGGAAAGATTGAAATTTTTGTAAGAGAAGTTCAAGCAAAAGTTAGCCCAATCCAAAGCTTTGTTAATGAGCAGGGTGCATCATTTGCCTAATTCATAAATAAATTCTATCTACATATTATTCATAAACAAATGATACATTGTTCAAAAGAGGGCAAGTGATAGATTATATATTTATCTCTGTATCTAATTATTACCACATATAAGTCAATTCAAGATTCAAGTGCTCAGAAGTACCATAAACTGAGTGGCACACAGAAATACATGAGGGTATGACAATAGTGATAACTTTTCTCTGAAAATATTTATTAAATTCTTCCTATGTGAAAGATTCTTCAGATATATAAATATGGAAATGGTGTGGTTTTCAGGAAGTTTCATCTGGAAGGAACAGGACCAAAGACAACCTAAGAAAAGAGCTTGGATACACAGGTAGAAAAGCAGAGAGCATGTACAAGAAGTGGAGAGTGGCTCACTTTCTATAGTAGGGTGGAGCACAGCATTTATGAATAAGAAGAGTGAGGGATAGGGCTTGAAGGGTAAATTGGAGAAGGATCATGGAAGAAGTGAATAACTATTAATAATATCTCACATTAACAGAATATTTAACATTAGCCTTATACTCCCTTCACATGCTTCAATTCTTTAATCATCACAATAACACTCTTAGGTAGGTGCTAATATTGTCATCACAACTATGTAGATCAAGATATTGAAGCACAAGAAGCCAAGCAGTTTGCCCAAGGGTAACACTTGGAAATGAACAGAATTTGAATCTAGATACAGCGTCAGCGCTCTTAACTATTGTGCAATATAGGCATTCTAAAACAATGGCTAATGAAGAGCTAAATTTTTTTAGGCAATGACATACAATAATAACTAATTATAATGGAGTAGTTAGTACACAGTAAGCACCCCACTAAGTACTTTATATACATTATATAATTTAATCGTGACATAAGCTAGGGCACTGAAGATTTTAGAGGCAAAGTAATAAAAAATTTACCAAGACGTGAAAGTGATGTTTTGGGGAAAATATCTAGCAGATTGCATATTGGATTAAACTGGGGAGGAAAGAAAAGTGAGAAAATCAGTTATGAAGGCATTTTAATAATCCAGGGTCTAAACGAAGGTAATGGCAATGGGGGAAGAGAAGAAGAAAGTATTATGAGATAATATAGAAGTAGAATAGGTATGTGGCTACTAATCACTATAACAAGAAAGAGGGAGTGAAAAATTATTGACAAATCTTTGATTTGGAACCTGGGTAATTGAGAGAATAGCCATGCCAGTGAGAGAAAGAGGGGGTGTGGAGGGAATTAGAAGAAAAGGGGACAATGCTTTATCAGGGATAAATTTAGGAAGTTGAGGGGCCATTCAGTGGGAGTGGTTTAGGCCTTGAGAAATGTTGAGAAAGAGCTCAGAGAACTTTCAGACTAGGGAAATGGTCTTAGGACTGATATGCTCAGGAAGCAAAGCTGTAAGATTGGAGAGAGAGCTAACAAAGTGGGGTGGAGAGAGAGAGCATGAGAGAGAAATGCTGAGGACGGCTCCAGCTCCTTGAGGATGGCTGTCTTCTCCTTCTACTTCCTCCTCGTGTTCCTCTATCTCTTTCTCCCCCTCCCCTCTTTCTCTGCCTTTTCCCAGTGTCTGTGTATATAGTAGATGCTCAGTATTAAATGAATGAATGACAAAATGAAGAAATGAATGAAGGAAGGAATTTTAAGAATACTTATATTTGAGAAACTAAAGAAATAAAGTCAGAGAAGAGAAATAAGAAAAAATAGGAAAAGAATCAAGAGTTTAAAGTGCAATTATTTAGCCCATAAATTAGTAGGCTATATAGATCCTAGTTATAGATTTTTTTCATTTTGAAAGCAATACGTAAATGCATTTCTTATGAATCCAATCTTATAAATCAAATGTATTAGAAAACTTTTTTATTAGCAGGAATATTTTCATTATTCTTAGAATAAATTGGAAAATCATCCCATATTAATAATTTGAAGAAACTTAGATTTTTCTATAATAGTATCATTTACAGTAGAGTTTCACTTGCTTAGAAATTAGCCCTCTTCCTAGGAGGAAGATTCTTTTCTCTTGGACCTTGTAGCATATGTAACAACCCTCAATGTAAATAATAAGATAGAGAATTCCTTCTGTGAGCCCATGTCCCTGTTTATTGAATTTTCTGACATATCAGAAAAAAAAGTTTTTCTTGTCAGAGCAAAGTTGAAAAACTAAAGAAATATGTGTATATTATATATGGTTATATATAGTACATAATTTATACTCATAGTCACACATGTGTAACTATATCTTAAATTATATGAAGCTATAAAAATGTGGTATATGTATTTCTCATCTCTCATGTATATCAATGCCTATGTATATAAAAATTCTAATATATATGTAAATCTAAGCTATAGCTCATACATAAATAATTTAATATATCTGTCATTTTATACAGAATATACACATCTCATCTGACTATTTTATTTCTTTAATCTATGATTTGACCTTTCATGTGCCCATTTTCAGGCTGCTTTCTCATGTTTGTTCCTCAAACTAGAATCTCACACCTTTATGAAGGATGTAGCTCTCAAAATCTTTCTGTGTATTCTATTAATGATATGCGATGTTATCATGTGTTTCAACAGAGACATGTTGTTGCCAAGGCCTTTTCCTATATTTAATGCATAAACCAGTGTACGTGGTTCGCCATAGCCCACGTACAAGATTTTGGTTCTTCCCAGCCTACAAATGAAATTCAACGAGTTGCAGAAGCATCTATGACAGTCTGATTGTCAGAATGGCTTTTATGAGAGGGACACAAGCTCTGCCAATATAGGCACTATTCTGCCCTCTTTTACACTCAGAAAGTTATTTTGATTTTTTTAAAATGCACATTGCCTTTTTAAAAAGTGGGGCAATATAAATGGAAGTTTTTGAGGGTAGTTTTTCTCATATGCACAGCTTTTGGATGTCCAAGTTGGGACTAGAACTGAATTTTATTTATTACTTATTTTTCTTTTACTCTGTTGCCTCAGTGACACACAAACTGAACTCCATTTTCTAATTACACTTAATTATATGAGAGTAATTTTATCAAAGGAAAAAATGTATTCAGTCTAACAAGAAAGCTTTCCTTTTCTCCTTTGTCATTAGAGTTCATACCTATAGATGGTTCTAGATATTTTGCAGACCTAATTCAGAACGTCAGAGAGTTTCTTTCCTGAGCTCTCTCTTTCACTCAATGTGGCCAATCTACTGGCAGTTGAGCCTTGATGTAGTTTCTATCCTTCCTATCACAGGTAAGATACTTAACCAAAGTTAAGATACTAAAAATTGTGGTAATTTTATAGATGGATATGTCTTGTAAAAGCAGATCTGCAAATCTTAACCCATATTTTACCTCAGAACTTCTGTATTTCTGTGGAATTCATGTTGCTCCTTCTTGTCAGCTTGACTGAATGCTCCTTTTCCTATTGGTGGTGGTGAATTTTCTGTGATAGACCAAGTTTGTGCAAGCAGATAAGACTTACAAATCAAAGATGGGCAAGCATTGTCCTTATTTTTTCCCCCACCTTTTGAGATTCTAAAACATGAGTTGGAGAAATTCAGAATGAACTGTTATTTTTAGCCAACATTGATGGGCTGTTGGTAGATATTAAGGAATTAGGAAGGGCCAGAGAATGATACAAAGAAATAAGATTGTCCAAACAATCCCCCTATTCAAGAGAAGAAAGACAGTTTGAGATGGTGATCACATGGTAGGGGTTTGCAGTTTCAACCTGGGTTCCTCATCTAAACCACAGAACACAGAAAATGCTTGAGTGACTGTTTTCTCCGTCCTCCTAAAGAAGGTGAGTGAGTAGTACCATTTTAGATTCAGAGGAGAGATAATAATTTATTGCATATAATGGATGCCGACGTTTAGTACTTTTATGAAACCTTGGTGAGATAGCCCAAATATCTCTCTACAAAGGCCAAGGTATTGGGTTGTGCTTGGAATGGTCTTTAGAAGAAGATGGTTTGACTGTCCTACTTTTCTCTTCTGCGTGGAGAGAGACTCAAAAAAGTCAGGTGGATCAAAAAAGGAGAGATTCATGGGCATGAGAGTTCAAATTTTCTTACTTTTCTATAAACACTTCAGTATGATTTAAAAAAAAATTTATGAAAATGAAATCCTGGATCCTAGATATCTAGAATGTAAACTAAGGAGTCTATGCACAGATTAAGAAAATGCAGCCTTCATGATCTACTATATCTTCTCTAGTAATTTGACTATTAAGCTTAAGTAAGTTTCCTGAACACAAATCAGAATTGGCACCTCACAATCTAATTTCTGGTGCTCATTTAAAAAACAGCAAGAATTTAGCATTTGCATGCAATGTATTTAAGCCAGGCCCATCGAGCAGTTCACTTTCCTACCAACCAAGCTGTGGTTAGGTGAATTGAAAGCAACCATTTACTGACTATTGACTTTTAGCAAAAGATCTGTCTGCTCCAGAGGCTTTGGCTTTCTGTGCATGGCAGGAAGTAAGAGCCAATTCTTTATCTTAAAGAGCACTTGTGCTCTCCTCTGAGATTACCTGTTGGGCCTTCCCACCCATAGCTCCCATATCCTGAATGCAAACTCTCTTCTGGTGGCCACAGCCCCTCTGTCTCTGGTTTCCCTTCTGCCTACTCTCCACAGACACTCTCTTTGTTGGAGACCCATCCAGTCTTCTTGAGCAGGAGCAAGCTCACTTTCCCATGTTGTCCACATCTCTTCCACTGGAAACAATCATGTGTCTTTGACTCTGATAAATTCATAGAGTGCAGGCTGAGCCCAGTGCAATTACTCTCCTTCAAAATGCAGTCCTGTGTATCTGGAAACTCCAGGGGCCTCTCGATATAATCTCATTGAAGGCCCAACTATAGGCATATGGCTAGCCAACTGGTACCTCTACACTTCCTCCCTGGGCATGAGGGAGTGGGACTTACAGCAAGGCCTTCTACAGGGACATCTTCCTCAGAACTAGTCTTTTTAAAGTTATGCTACTATGCCCAGAGACCCCTTTTTATATTCTCTGTCTCTTCGCAGAGTTCAATACGAATAATACTGGTCTTGCACGCTATTTTTTGTAATTTTCCATAAAAAATGATTCTCTGTGAAGGCAGTCACCACAAATTCCATTGTTAAATAAAGTGCATCATTACTTGACAAAGGGAATTCGCTCAAACAGATTCGATTATGCCATGACCACATAGTAAGTTACGCCAGCTTTCAGAATGGATTAAATCGATTGTGGTTATTAGTTGTACATATGTTTAACTTAATATCAAAATAAATAAATTGAAAATATTGAAGAACTAATGTTAGTGACTAATAAAAGTCTTAATCACATGAAGTAGATGGCATTTGTTTATTTATTTGCCCTTCATCATGTAAAACCCATTTCTATTTGGGTGGAATATGTCATTATGTAAAAAATTAATGGGCCAATATACTACATCTACCACTATGAAATCTCTAGCGGGAAATCTTTCTTCTCTCACTACCTTTTAATACCAGCATGAAAATGCATGATCTTGTTTCAGCCAGTCAGACACTCCCATCTGAAACTTTGACTCTTCAAGGAATAATACAGAGGTCCAAAGATAGTCAGAAACTGTGTAAGTCTAAGTAGAAATGATAAGATGATTGAGGCCATAGTTTTTCTTTTTAGTTAAAAGACAAGCAAATTTATTGTTTTAAACCTAATGCCATTGAATCCAGCTTGCCTCCTTAGCAGTAGCGGTGAGCAATGACCTAAACCAGACGGATCACAGCACTTTGTCCCCTGGATGGGCAGGGGCCCATATTGGACTGATGAGTGGTTTCTCACAAAATTTTTAAACTTAGAGTTGGTGGTGAAGAGTTTCTTTCTCTCCAGTTACAAATTTGTAATCTTTTGGGCCAGAAATTCTGACATGATTCCTACCTTATAGAGGAGGTAGTCTCAAAGAGAAACTAGAGAGAAGTGAGATATTAGATGTTGATAGGAAGCTCTTACAGTTTAAATTCCTGGTTATTCTCTATTCCATCTTGGTCATTCTTGTGGTTTGGTTATGTATACCATTATATTTCCTTTTTTTTTTCTTAGTTTGAAGTGGGTTTCTGTTGTTTGCCACCTAACTAACCCGAGAAAATTATGGTCTTTCACAGATGAAGTTGTACCTATCACTTGTATCACTATAGTCAGCTTTTCAGGTCAGAGCGGCAATTTAGCAAATTTGCAATTTGAAAAATGCATTAGATTTTATAGAAAATATAGGGTCTTACATATAATGAAGATGAACTATAGAAATCCCAAAGTAAACATACCAACACACATGCACAAATGCATCATCTATTCTACACAAAACATTATTCTATCCACTGAGAATACACAACTACAAGGGAGAATTTTGTAATAATTGTCTACAGCAGAGGAATAGAATGATAAAACCCTGGAGTCACCCACATCGGACTCAAGTCCTAGCATTTTCTGTTATGAGCTAATTGGTTTAAAGTATGTTACATAGTTTTGCTCTTTGTGGTACTTACTTCATAGCAATCTTGTGAGGATTGCAGCAGGTAGTGCATGTAGAGGGTTTAGCAAAGAGCCTGCCTGAGAATATAATGAACAAAAAATAAAAGTCTTCATTATTAGTGTAAGTCTAGAGGTTATTTCTATTCAAGTCTGACATTTTGTGAAGCAACATCTCTGTTTTGCAGGAAAGACTTTCTGCCATCACTGTGTACCTTTCACAAAGATACATTTCAGCCATCACTTTTCCTTCAACATGATTCATGGCTTAGAAACAACTTTTTAAAAGTGAATAATAAGCAGAGAATAACCTTGATTAGCTGAAGCTAATAGGGGCATAGAAAAACTTTGGTTAATTACAGGCCATGGTAAACTGGTAATAAGTAGGTTAAATGTTGATGGAACTGATAGTAAAACATAATTTTGGATGATGGATTGATTTAATCATAATTGTTTTGTAATTAAAATCAATTACTATGAAGCAGGTTGGGGGAAATGTTGCCTTCATGGATATGGTAATGTTAAAAACAGTAAATTTAAACAACCCAGTAAAGTATTTATTCATGATATTCTTTTCATTATCCATTTTTTTCTCCTGTAGGATTCATTACCTCTGAAAGCTTTCCTGACATAAGCTTTTGTATGCTGGCAAAAGGGAGGTGAAGCAAAGCATCTAGATCAACGACAACGTAGATCAATTCTTCACATAGTTTACCAGACTTAAGAAAACACAATGCGTGCACTTAGAAGATGCTTTCCAAGACAAGTTGCAATGGAAAGTCCACTTTGCTTTTATTCATATTTTCATTCATAAAGGTTCTCAGCAGAAATTCAGGTCCTACTAGGTAAACTCTTTATAAATTGAATTTTTTTTCTTTGACATATTTCAACAAAAAGCAATGATAATCCTTTTTTCAAGTAATCTCAGAAAACATGGATTTTACAGATTTGGGCTCCAGCCAATGCTTCTCATATATACTTTATGTGCTTACGCATCCGGAAGAAAAATGCAAGAACTTAATGTGAATGTGTATATACTATGTGGTTAAGCTTGTTTTGGATTTTTCTTCCAGAATAGAGTAGATTTTCAAACAAATCCTAAATAGTATCCTTTTTAGCAAGAGGATCCATATTTCAGGGTTGTGAAGTCTCTTCAAGAGTAATTTCTTTTTACATAGAACTAATGACTCCCAAAATGTGGGCTTTAAGGATCAAAGATACTTTGAATTGAGTGACTCAGCTGAACTGTAGGAAGGCTCTGGATTGTTGCTTAGACAGCTTTTTGTTCCCAAAGCAGCAAAAGGCCTTTCATATTTATTAGAGTTATTTGGTAAAGTGGACAACAATAATATGATTAAAATTAATTGACAAACCTGACCTTGTATATGTTCACTCTTCATGATTAACAAACACAGACACACTCATCACAGACAATAGAAAAAAGTATTTTTAAGTATTAATGGTTCAAATTGTTTTCAATGTTTTATATTATGTATTGGTGAAAATAAAATATTTTGAATATATAAAGCTATCTCTTTAGAAAAACACGAACGTCAGAGACAGCTTAGGTTTGGAAACCCTGTTCTGCTTTTACTTTTGTGGTGTGATCTAGTGCAAGGAGCCTAAATTTTCTGAGACATATATTTCTCATCTGTGAAATGGAGATGATAACCACTACCTTTAGTGTTGTCATGAGGAATGAACAAAATCACAAGCATCAAGTCCTCTATTTGATATATTGGGGCTGCTCAGTAAATGGTAATTATATTGATGGTGTGATGTTAATAATTATGTCTTCCTCCTCTCTTGGCCTCTGCTAGGGAGAGCGATCTCGAGCGCCATTCCTGTTTCCAATCATCCTTTTGAGGTTACACACAGAACACACAAACAGCTGCTTCTGTGCACTTAGTATCAGTTCCAACCTATTGGGCTTTTCAAAGAAATTGCTATTGTAGACTGAACATGATAGAAGCAAATTTCTCTACTTTAATAATTCTACCTGTTAGGAGTCTTGTGACTTTGCCTCTTTTTTATATCAAACAATTTAATATATAAATATTAAGGTGACTAAAAATCAGTCCTTTTAGAGACTATTGTGACTTTCTATTATTGAATTTTGTATTCTTCATGTAAAAATGAATTGTTGCAATATGTTTTATCCTAATCACTTAAATAGTACTGAGTATAAGGAAATTCATCTAATGATAATTCACAATAATGATTCTTGAACTTTAGAAAGAATTTTCTGGACAATAACAAAACCACAGTGTGGGAAGTATTTTACTGTGTATATATGTGAAATATCAAGTAAAAAATTGTTGACCATGTGACTAAACCTTATAGTATTCTACAAGGATTATAAACAACTTACTTATAGCAATTTTACTACAAGGTTATGCTTAAAAATAAGTGCAGCATATCAGTACATTTTGAAAATGTTAGAAGTATATAATATCTGCCCCATCTTATAATATGTGTTTCCAAAGTTCAATAGTATGAGGAGAGAGAAGGTAAACATATTGAAGAAGGGAGTCAGGAAGTAATTTTTTAGTATTTGCTCTAATGTTTGAGAAACATGTTCATTGCCACCTTAATATTCATCAGTATACAAAAAGCAGCATAACTGTGACTCAGTTGCAAATAATTGTGAACTTCTGCAATTATTTCAGTGAAATAAATTTAATTATTAAATAGAGTTTACAAAATTCCACTTGTGCTAAAGGAAGAATAAATTTGTTGTTTTCAATCTGTTTTTAAATTTATGTTTTCAATGTTTATTTTTAATATCAGACTCTGTGTAAACTTATTTCTTCCCTATGACTGGAATCCAAGACCCTACAACTAGTGAGTTCACTACTGAATTTTTTCTTTCAAAAGTAGCTAGTTCTCATGATGCCAGCAGAGGGCAGCAAAGCATAGATATTAACACTAAACCTATTTTCTTTCACATCAAGAGCAAGGAGGGAAAATGGCATGCAATCTGATTTAGCTTGAGTGGGATGTATGCAGCAGATGGCAGTTCTTTTGTATGGGATATTTAAGATTAAATGCAGAGGGTCTCAGAACGTCAAGAGACTAGATAACTTTATTCAACACAAACTGAGCAGCTACCACTACCATAATTTATGCTCATTGAATTTTAAAAGGCCACTCAGGTTGTTCTTTCAATGAATATTTAACCTATTGATTACATAGTCTAAGATTTAAAATGAGTAACTAGATTAAGAAAAGTAGGAAAGACAGAAAGACAACATGAGAGTTGTGTATAGAACAATGAGCCTTGACTTTTTCCTCTTTGTAGGACTTCTCTGCTCTTACCTGACATCCTTATGCTTTCATCTTCTAGCCTCTCACAGCCACTAACCAATCTAATACCTACCATTCTGCCTCTCTAGCACAGTTTAATTGGGGCACTCTCAAAACATTCTAGAGTTCTTTGGGTGAAAATGTACGAATTTGTTCCCTAAGAACAAGAGAATCAATCAGTGAAGTATAATCTTATAATCAGCAAAGTTGCTGGTATTGTTTTAACAGAAAAAAGTCCATTACCACATTGAATATTTTATGGAATAAGCGATTTACTAGATATTTCCATACCTTTAATCTAGAAAAATGTTCATTATCTGAATGATGTTTACTTAACATTTGAAATAGGAGGTGAAAAATACACTGGCCACAGGAAATGGGACTATTTTCTCCTGTCATTTGTATCAACAGGGACATTATGTTTTTAGAGCTGAGAAGCAAGTAAAAACATACTTAAGAGTATTCTCTTCTTTTAGTTCCTTCATCAAACCACTGGGGGTAATAAAAAGCATGGTTATGAGATAATTGTTCTTGCAAATGGAGACCTTCTTTTAAGCTCTTCAGTTAGTGGGAGGTCCTTATGCCGGCTGGGACATTTTGAGACAAAGAACAACAGGATGTCTTTCTCTTCAACAACAGCTTCTATTATATTAAGCTCCTGATGTTTGGCTCACGGGGTTGTGATTGTGATCCCACTGACATCAGCAAACCATCAACAATAAAGGAATGATGTTTTTGCTCAAGCAGTGAGAGGCTGAAGACTGGGAGGTTTCCTACCTGACAATGTAACTGTGTGAGAATTAAGTGTGAGGAAGTATGTTGTGCTACCCTCCTAGCTGTCTATTTGTGATATTACTCAACTCAACAAATGGCTAGTGAGTTTCTACTATGGTTCTAGCAGTGCATTAGCTATTTCAGGTATGCAGGCATTAAACAAGTCACCTGCTCTTCAGAAGCCTTGTTGTGGAGAGGAGGTTGACACCAACATAAAAATACAACATGATTTAAATGCTAACTTGAAATGAGTCCTGTCAGAAAGGAAGTGTGATTTAGACATGAAATGATTCTGCTTGATGTCTAGGAGAGAAAAGAAAATTCCTCAGGCATAGATACATATAAGATGATAATGTTCTACCTTTCTGCCTGTTATCATTTACATATCCCAAGCTACTTAAATAAAAATAGTCATCACTCCATACACATTCTAGAATTCTGATGAGTAGGCTCTTCAACTTTTCTCATTTTGTAAATCAGGAAATCAGGTTGTTGGAAGATTAAGTGATTAGTCTAGGACCAAAAGTGTTAGGAGTTAGGGATACTATTTGAATATACACTCTTTGAATTTTTTGTCTCTTGTGCAGCACAGAGTTGTTGGAGCCACTTCACAAACCTTCAGTAATAACAATAGTAATGGTGTCATTAAATAACCATTAAAATAAAAAGATTATGTCTGCTAATTTTAAAAAATGCTGAAAAAAAAAATCCAGAGAATGATAAAAGCAGACTAGATTCTCTGTGCACTGTGACCATGATGAAATAAAATGAAGTAACTATCAAATTCAAAACTGAATGATTCCAACCAATGTGTTTCTGCAGTGAATATATCGGGTTGCAGTCTGTTGGTTCTTGGTGTGCTCATGGCCAAAGAATGACCAGACACAACAAAGTAAGGCAAGGAGGAAAATGAGGTTTATTGAGGAGAGAAAGATAGGATTACAGAGCAAGAGCAAGATACAGGCTTACAGAGCAAGATACATACACCAGAGATTGTTGTAGCAAAAGAGAGAGAAAAGGGCTTGGTTATGGTCTGGGTCTTGTTTTATAGTGTCCAGATTAGGATCTCCCTCATGGCTCAGAAGTCACCACTTTGATTGCACAGTTAGGAGTTATATGACATGAGTCTTACTGAGCATGCAGATCTACTATGAGCCTCTCTGAAAGCCCATTTGTGGGGGTAAACTGCAACGGCACCTACTTTCACCCCTAGGAGACCCAGAATCCCGTGCTATCTACCTATAAGTATTCTTCACTGATAGTATACTCTATCAATACTGCCTGTTTTCACCCTGTGAATCTGAAAGCTTTTCTAGGACAGGCATAATGTCTTATAAGACTCTTAATACCCTATGCAATGTTATGGCCCACTATCAGGAAAAGGTTAACTTATCTAACACAGATCATCTACAGGCTGGCCTCCCAGGGAAGGAATTGACTTCCCTTGCAAAGTTCCATCAAACTGGCTAAGGCTGGTGATTAAGGAAATTAATCTAGGTCAAGGACAAGGCTGTTACCTGGCCACCCATGACTGGTGATGTGCCTAATTTGGCCTCTATCTGCCACAATATAAAACGGTAAACACAAAATTTAGACTCCAACCTCTGATCATCCCAGAGCTGAGCAGGCGGGATAGAACTGGAGTAAAAATTCTATCACATATTGTATCATGGTCTTTGAGCAAAGCAGGAGAGGGGTCATTAATTTTTTAATTATTCAGCTTAAAAACCCTACAGTGTGAGAGAGAATCCCCACTCTTACAATGCTGGTGGCTGATTACAACCTATCAGCACATAAGACAAAGGGAATATTAGAGGAGGACATTGTCCATTTAGAAGACAGGAATGAAGAGCATCACTTCCCTATGAGTTTAGGACAGCAAAGCGGTCAGTGTGACGGAGTGGTCCCTCTGGTCACTACGCAACAGATTCCCTCAAGCTTCAAAGTACCCATTTTCTCAGAAGGTAGGCGAAGCTTTTGCTGTCCAAATGCAGATGTTTCTGCACAACATTTCAACTATCGAATGAGTTGGGAGTGATGGCCCTTGTCTATGGAAATATCGAGAATCATTCCCTCAGCTAAGTCTTTCTTTTTAAAATTTTATTTTATTGTAATAAGAACACTTGAAATGAGAACTGCCCTCTTAACAAATTTTTAAGTGTACAACACATTCGTGTTGACTATCAGTACGATGGTGCACAGCAGATCCCTGGAGTTTATTCATCTTGCTTAACTGAAACTTTATGCCTTTTGATTAGTAATTCCCCATATCCTCCCCCCTAGTCCCTGGTAACCACCCTTTTACTCTTCGATTGTAGGAATTTGACAATTTTAGATACATCATAAAAGTGGAATCATGCAGCATTTGTCCTTCTGGGACTGGCTAATTTCACTCAGAATAATGACTTCGAGGTTCATCCATAGTGTCCTGTATTGCAGAATTTCATTCTGCAATAAGCTGAATAGTATTCCATTATAGGCATATACCACCACATATTCTTTATGTATTCATACAGCAATGGATATTTAGGTTGTTTCTACATTTTAGCTATGGTGAATATTGCTGCAATGAACATAGGGCTACAGTACTAATATCTCTTTGAGATTCTGATTTTCATTCTATTGGATAAATACTCAGAAGTGAGATTACTGGATCATACAATAGTTCTATTTTTTATTTTTGGGGAAATCACCATACTGTTTTCCACAGCAGTTGACCATTTTGCATTCTCACCAACAGTGTGCAATGGCTCCAATATCTCTACATTCTCCTCAAAACATGTTGTCTTCTGGTTTTTTGATAATGGTCATCCTGAGAGGTATAAGGTGAAGTCTCATTGTGGTTTTGATTTACATTTCCCTGATGGCTAGTAATATGGAGCATTTTTTCATGTACCTGAAGACCTTTTGCATTTCTTCTTTGGAGAAATGTCTATTCAAGTCCTTAGCCCGTTTTTAAATTGGTTTATTAGTTTATTGCTATTGAATTTGTAGGAGTTCCTTGTATATTTTGCAGATTAACCCCTTATCCGATATATGGTTTGCAAATATTTTCCCACATTCTATAGAATACTCTTTCACTGTTTTGTTTCTTTTGCTGTGTAGAAGATTTTTAGTTTGATATAATCTCATTTACCTATTTTTGCTTTTGTTGCCTGTGCTTCTGATGTCATACTCATCATATCATTGTCAAGACCAATGTCATGATGTTTTTCTCCTATGTGTTCTTGTAGGAGTTTTACAGTGTAAGTTTTTAATTCATTTTGAGTTGATTTTTGTGTATGGTGTATGGTAAGAGTCTAATTTCATCCTTTTGAATGAGGATATTCAATTTTACCACCACCATTTGTTGAAGAGACTATCCTTTCTCCATATGTGTATCTTTGGCATACTTGTCAAAGATCAGTTTACTGTATCTGTGTGTATTTATTTATGGGATTTCTATTATGTTCCATTGGTCGATATGTCTGGCTTTATATCCATACCATACTGTTTTGCTTAGTCTTCCATTCCATGAACACAATATGTCTTTCCATTTGTTTTTGTCTTGTTTAATTTCTTTGATATTTTAGTTTTCAGTATATAAGTCTTCACTTCCTCAGTTAAGTTTATTCCTTTGTATTTTATTCTTCTTGGTGCGATTGTAAATGGGATTGTTTTCCTAATTTCCTTCTCAGACAGTTTGTTGTTAGTATATAGAAATGGAACTGATTTTTGTATATTGATTTTGTAACCTGCAAAACTTTACTGAATTTGTTTATTAGTTGTAACAGTTTTTGATAGAGTCTTTGGGTTTTCTTGTTGGAGCCAAGAGGAAAGTTTCCCTTGGCCCTCTGAGGATTCACTGAAAAACCAACTTGAAAAAGGCAGATTAATTGGAAAAAAAGGCATTCAAATTTATTTAACATGTGTACACAGGAGCCTTCAGAATGAAGACCCAAAGATACAGGAGAAATTCTCCATTATTATGCTTAGGTTCAACAAAGTATGGACAGCCGTGTAGAAATATGAGTGAACAAAAAATATCTGATTTAATGCTAATAGACTGAGTAGGGAAACCCAGCAAGGGGTGTCTCTCTATATTCTTCTTGGCCTCTCAGAGCATGCATTCCTTCTTTCTGGAATAGGGCAGGAACCTCTACCCAGAATGGGGGATCTTATGACCTATAGTCTAACAAAGTAGATCAAACATTTTTTTTTTACTTTTTATTTATTTTTCTTTGTCTCGTTTACGAAACACTTTTTTATCATTTTAAAAGCTGATACTGGCAACCACTTTAGCAGAGCTCTTTCAAAATTAGACAAAATAATAGACAAATACAGGTTTATGTCTTTTCCAGAACAATAAAGTATAAATTGATTTATATCAGTTCAATTGCACTTTTTCCCCTTATGTAAATGATATGTTTGGAATTTCCAAAGATTTCCAACACTTGAGCCTTAAATTTCTTGGTCTTGTATCCTCCCTAAGTTAATAGTTAGTGCTTCTAAATATTGCTATAGATCATTAAAAGAATTTTATTTTTTTAATTTCAAAATAATAAGAGGGTACAGGTTTTTTTGATACATGGCTTGAGTCAGGGCTATAAATGTGCCCATTACTTGAATAGTGTTCATTATATCCTTTAGGTGGGTTTTTGCTCTTTCCCTCCTCTCCCTTCCTTCCTGCTTCATTTCCGATGATTTTTATTTTCCTCTGTGTACTTGTGTGCCCATTGGAGAGGTCCAATTTATTGGTGAGTACATGTGCTGTTTGTTTCTCCATTCTTGAGATATTTCACTTAGGATGATGGTTCCAGTTCCTTCCAAATTGCTGCAAAAGGAATTAGTTCATCATGTTTTATAGCTGAGTATACATGTACCACATTTGGTTAATCCACTCATGAATTGATGGGCACTTGGGTTGATTCTACATCTTTGCAATTGTGAATTGTGCTGCAATAAACATTCAAGTGCAGGTGCCTTTTTGATAAAGTGACTTCTTTTCCTTTGGGTAGATAGTCAGTAGTGGGATTCCTGGATCAAATGGTAGGTCTACTTTTAGTTCTTTGAGAAATCTCCACACTATTTTCCAGAAGGGTTGTACTAATTCACAATCCCACCAACAGTGTATAAGTGTTCCTTTCTTTCTGCATCCATGCCAGCATCTATTGTATTTGGACTTTTTAATAAAAGCCACTCTAACAGGAGTAAGATGATATGTCATGGAGGTTTTAATTTGCATTTCCCTGATGATTAGTGATGTTGAAGATTTTTTCATATGTTTGTTGGCCATTTGTGCTTCTGTTCATTTCTTTTGCCCACTTTTTAATGGGGTTGTTAATTTATTTCTTGCTGATTTGTTTGAGTTCTTTGTAGATTCTAGTTATTATCCCTTTATCAGATGTGTACATTGCAAATGTATTATCCCATTCTGTAGGTTGTCTATTTGCTCTGTTGATTATTTCCTTAGCTGTACAGAAACTTTATAATTTAAACAAGTACCATTTATTTATTTTTGTTACTCCTGTAATTGCCATTGGGGTATTAGTATACATTCTTTGTCTAGACCAATGTTTAGAAGAGTTTTTCCTACATTTTCTTCTAGAATTCTTATGGTTTCATGCCTTACATTTAAGTCTTTTATCCATCTTGAATTAATATTTGTGAGTGGTGAGAGGTAAGGTCCTGTTTCATTCTTTTGCATGTGGCTATCCAATGTTCCCAGCACCATTTATTAAATAGGGCTTATTTTCCCCAGTGTGCATTATTGTCTACTTTGTCAAAGATCAGTAGGCTGTAGGTAAATGGTTTTATATCTGGGTTCTGTTCTATTGGTCTATTTCTCTATTTTTGTGCCAGTACCATGCTGTTTTGGTGACTATAGCCTTGTAGTATAGTTTGAAATCTGGTAATGTGATGCCTCCAGATTTGTTCTTTGTGCTTTGGATTGCTTTGGCTATCTGGGCTCTTTTCTCGTTCCAAACAAAGCATAGAATGTTTTTTCTAGATCTGTGAAATATGCCATTGGTATTGTTTTGGGGATTGCATTGAATCTGTAAATCACTTTGGGTAGTATAAACATTTTAACAAAGTTGATTCTACTGATCTATCAGCATGATATATTTCTCCATTTGTTTGTGTTATCCACAATCTCTTTCCTCAGTGTTTTGTAGTTCTCCTTGTAGAGATCTTTCACTTCCTTGGTTAAGTATATTCCCAAGTATTTTATTTTCTTTGTAGCTATTGTGCATGGTATTGAGTCTTTGATTTGACTATCAGCTTGATTATTATTGGTATATAGAAATGCTAATGATTTGTGTACATTGATTTTTATATCCTGAGACTTTGCTGCATTTATTTATCAATTCCAGGAGACTCTTAATGTAGTGTTTGGGGTTTTCTAGATACAAGATTGTGTTATCAGCAAAAAGTGATATTTGACCTCCTCTTTCCCAATGTGAACACCCTCCCTTTTTTTTTCTCTTGCCTGATTGCTCCAGCTAAGACTTCCATCACTATGTTGAACAGAAGTAGTGACAATGGGCACCCTTGTCTTGTTCCAGTTCTTAGGGGGAATGCTTTCAACTTTTCCCCATTCAGTATGATGTTGGCTGTGGGTTTGTCATATATGGTTTTTATATTTTATATTTTGAGATATGTTCCTTCTACGCCTAGTTTGTTGAGGGTTATTATGATGAAAGGGTGCTGGATTATGTCAAATGCTTTTTCTGCATCTATTGAGATGATCATATGGTATTTTGTTTTGCTTCTGTTTGTGTGGTGAATCACATTTATTGCCTTACATATGTTGAACCGTCCTTGCATCCCTGGGATGAAGCCCACTTGGTCATGGTGGATTGTTTTTTTGATGTGTTGTTGAATTTGGTTTGCTAATATATTTTTGAGGATTTTTGTATCTATATTCATAGGGGATATCAGTCTATAGGTTTCTTTTTTTTGTTGTGTCCTTAGCTGGCTTTGGTATTAAGGTGATACTGGCTTCATAGAATGAGTTGGGGAGGATTCCCTCCTTCTCAGTGTTATGGAATAATTTCTATAGTATGGGTGCCAGTTGTTCTTTGTAGGTCTGGTAGAATTTGGCTGTGAATTCATCTGGTCTGGGCGTTTTTTGTTTTTTTTTTTTTTTGAGACAGAGCGCAGTGGCTAGAGTGCAGTGGCATCTCATAGCTCACTGAAACATCAAACTCCTGGGCTCAAGCAATCCTCCTGCCTCAGCCTCCTGAGTAGCTAGGACTACAGGTGTGCACCATGACGCCCAGCTAATTTTTCTATTTTTTTGTTGAGACAGGGTCTTGCTCTTGCCTAGGCTGGTCTTGAACTCCTGACCTCAAGCAATCCTCCGGCCTCAGCCTCCAAGAGTGCTAGGATTACAGGTGTGAGCCACCACACCTGTCCTTGGGCATTTTTTTTGTTGGAAGAATTTTTATTACTGTTTCAATCTTACTGATCTTTATTGGTCTGTTTAGGAATTCTGTTTTTCCCTGATTGAGTCTTGTGAGGTTCTGGGTTTCCAGGAATTTGTCCATTTCCTCTACATTTTCTAGTTTATGTGTACAGAGGCTTTCATAGTATTCACGGATGATGTTTTTTATTTCTGTGCTACCAGTTGTGATATCTCCTTTTTCATTTCTGATTGAGTCTATTTGAGTCCTTTCTCTTCTATTCTTGGTTAATCTAGGAAGAGGCCTATGAATCTTTTTTATCTTTTCAAAGAACCAACTTTTTTTCCACTAAACTTTTGTATTATTTTTTAAGTTTCCATTTCATTGAGTTCTGTTCTGACCTTTGTCATTTGTTTTCTTCTGCTGGTTTTGGGTTTGGTTTGCTCATTCTTTTCTTGTTCCTTGAGATGTAATATCAGGCTAATAATTTGTTATCTTTCTGACTAGGATGTGGGCATTTAAGGTTATGAATTTTCCTCTTAGGAATGCTTTTGCTGAATTCCATAGCTTTGATAGCTTGTGTCCCCTCTGTCATTCAATTCAAGAATCTTTTGATTTCCATTTTATTAATAATTTCATTATTGTCCCAATAATCATTCCGTAGCAGGTTGTTTAATTTCCATGACTTTGTGTAGAATTGAGTGTTATTCTTAGAATTGATTTCTAATTTTAATCCATATGGACTGAGAAGATAAATGGTATGATTTCAGTTTTTTAAAATTTGTTGAGACATGTTTTGTGGCCTAAGATATGATCAATCTTTGAAAATGTCCCTTATGCTGATGAGAAGAATGTATATTCAGTAGTTTTGGGATAGAATGTTCTGTAAATATCTCTTAGCACCATTTGTTATCGGGTCCCATTTAAGTCTATGGTTTCTTTGTTTGTGTTCTGCTTTGATGATCTGTCCAGTTCTGATAGTGGGGTGTTGAAGTCCCTGGCCATTATGATGCTATTATTTATTTCCTTGCTTAGTTCCAGTGGAATTTGTTTTATGTATCTGGGAGTTCCTGTGTTTTGTGCATATATAATATATTTAGGATTGTTAAGCCTTCTTGGTGAATTGCTCCCTTTATCATTGTATAATGACTATCCTTGTCTTTCTTAACCATTGTTGATATAAAGTCAATTTTATCTGATATGAGAATGGCCACATCTGCTCTCTTTTAGTTTCCATTTGTGTGGAATATTTTTTTCAATCCTTTCACTTTGAAACTGTTTGTGTCCTTATGGTTTAAATGTGTCTCCTGGAGGCAGCAGATACTTTGGCTTTGTTTTTTCACCCATTCAGCCAGCCTATGTCTTTTGAGTGGTGCATTCAAATCATTCACATAAAGAGAGAGAATTGATGTGTGTGATGCTGTTCTGTTCATCATAATGGGTAGTGCCTGGTTGCTTTGTTTTTCTTCTTGTGCTGTTTTATAGGAGTTTGAGCTTTGGTTATTTGGGGTGATTTTACACTGGTGGACATACATTGTGCTGATTTGTATATAATGCAGTTCTGAGTATTTCCTGCAGGGAAGGTTGGTCATAACAAATTCTTTCAATGTTTGCTTATCTGGAAAAGATTTAATTTCTCCATCAATTGTGAAACTTAGTTTTGCAGGATACAAAATTCTAGGCTGTCAACTGTTGTGTTTAAGAAGATTGAAGATGGCGGCTCACTCTCTTCTAGCTTGTAAGGTTTCCACTCAGGAGTCTGCTGTTAGCCTCATGGCTTTTCCCTTGCAGGTCATTTGCTGCTTATGTCTAGCTGCTTGTAGAATTTTGTCTTTCATTTTGACTTTGGTCAGGTTGATTACTGTGTGTCTTGGAGATGTTCTATTTGTTATTAATCTTTCCAGTGTTCTATGACCATCTTGTATTTGAGTGTCTGGATCTTTGGTGATATCAGGGAAGTTTTCCTCAATAATTCCCTTGAATAGATTTTCCATGCTTTTAGCACTTTCTTATTCTCCCTCCGGGATACCTATAATTCATATATTAGTTTGCTTCACATAGTCCCATATCTCTCTAAGTGATTGCTCTGCCTCTTTTGCTCTCTTCTCTTCCTCTTTAAATGACTGGGTTAGCTCAAGAGCCTTGTCTTCAAGCTCTGAGATTCTTTCTTCTCCTTGGTTTAATCTGTTGCTGAAACCTTCTGCTATGTTTTTAAATTCTCTAAATGACTCTTTCATTATTTAAGTTCATTTATATCCTTGCTTATGTTATCTAGTTCTTTGGTGACTTTTTCATTACTTTCCTGAAATTTGGCTTCTTTTTGTTGGTTTTAAAATTTCTTTTCAGTTCCATTCATCTTATTTACCATCCATATCCTGAATTTCATTTCTGTCATTTCAACAATATCCTTGTAGTTGTAGTTCACTGCTGGAGCTCCATTGTGGTCCCTTGGGGGTGGTGATCTGTCTTGATTTTTCGTGTTGCCAGGGTTATTTTGCTGGCTGCTTCTCATCTGAAACCTCTTTTCTCAACTCAGGGATAATAGGTTTGCAGGGCACCTGTTCTTTGCTGAGAACTCTCCTGCTTGATTAGAGTAAGAGAAGGCCCCTAGATGGTGCTTTTCCCCCCTATTCTGGAATGTTGACGTGGCAGAGGAGGGACATGTGCACTAGAAGCCTATAATGCAGCTGTTTTGATTGGTTCTGTTCACCTGTGATTGCCTCTGCTCAAACCTGTGCTGAGTACTGTTTGTGTTGAGTGTTGGGTTATTCACCAAATAGTTGTAGGATATTGGAGTTGGGAGCTGGGTGAGATCCTCTTCACTGAGGATGGTGTTGTGGAGATTGCTCTATCCACAGTCTTCCCACAGAGGTGACAGCAGCAGCTGGGTGAGGCTATCTAGGCAATTGCCATGGGTTCCTGGGCTGTGGGCATTTTCTCAAACCAAGTCACAGTGCACTGGTGGCTCAAGACTGGGGGGTGCCTGGTAAGGTATTGGACTTTGGAGCAGTTTCTCTGGCCCAGTGGCAGTAGTGAAGGTTCTGGGGTGGGTTTTGGGGTACAGGTGCAGCACTGGCATCTTGAGGATGGTGTCTCAGGTCTGGTGGTAGCTCTGGAGACACAGAGGCACAGCTTCAGGCTCTGGTGTGAGAGCCTCAGAGCTGGGACTGGGGAGGAGCCTGAAGTAGGGCTTCTGAGTAGGGCTTCTGAGCCAGAAGCAGGGCTGTGCAGGCAGCGGGGCTGATCTGGTCTGGAGGGCAAGGTCAGGGCTGAGCAGGCAGGAGGCATTTGGGGCCTGGAGGGCAGACGTGAGATGAGCAAGTGGCTTGCTCTTTCACAGCCTTGGGGACCACGTGGAAGCCCAGTCATGTGGGCAGAGGTCAGTTCCAGTGGCCCAGGGACCTTGGAGTTCTCCCCACCCTTCCCTGGACCTGCCCAAGCAGTTGCCCAGAGCCTCTCAGGTTGGAACCTACTGCACCTTAGTTAATTCCTGTGCTCAGCTCCTATTGCCCTGTAGGGGAGGGGCACTTAGCTTCCAGTCATAGGGCATGGTTCAGGGGAGCCTCCCATTAGTCCACTCCCTCCCCAGCCTGGTGCTGACCTGGTGCCATGCACTCAAGAGCTTAGGATGGTTTTAGCTGCTGCCCAATTTCCGCTGTGCCTGTTGTCTGGTGAGATGACTCCACTTAGACTCTAGGCAGGTAGAGGTGTGTGGTAGTGAAGGGAGCATCTCACAACTCACACACCACCAGCAGGGTGAGCGCGGCACCCAGCACTCTATCCTCCTATTCTTCTCTGTGTGTTCTTTGATCTTGTTATATATATTGCCCCCATCACTTTTTCTTTTTCCCACACTGAGTGTCCCGCATTACTTCTCTGTGATTTCACAGTGTTGTTTCAGAGAACACGGATTCGTATATAGGCAGCTGACTGCATTTTTCACTTCTTTCCTTGGGAGCAGCATGCTGGCAGGCTGCTTGTAGTCCACTATTTTTCATCAAATAATTTTTTATGGCCAGTGTTTACACAGAAAGGTGAAGGGAAAGTTAGCATAATATTTTTAAGTTTTATGGCTGGCTTTGGGGAAAAGGGGTTCTGGTTTCTATGACCTGGCTAGCCTCATGGGAGGATGGGACTGAGAGACAGGAGGGCAGGAGAAAACTTTTGCTTCTGAGGCTTTCATTTTGGGGTATTGTTTTCTGAGCGCCAACATTCTGTATACAAGAACATGTCATACGTACAGACAATTTAACTTAATCCTTTTAAATTTGGACATCTTTAATTTATTTTTCTTGTTTGATTGCTCTGTCTGGGACTTCTAGTACTGTATTGAATAGGAGTGACAAGAGCAAGCATCCTTGTCTTGTTTCTGATCTTGGAGGAAAAAGCTTTCAGTTTTTCACCACTGAGTATGATGTTAGCTGTGGGCTTTGCATATGTGACCTTTAGTATATCAACATACTTTTCACCTGTTCTTAGTTTGTTGACAGTTTTTATCATGAAATAATGTGGAATTCTGTAAAATTCTTTTTCTACGTGTATTGTGATCATGTGAATTTACCCTTCATTCTGTTAATGTGGTATATTATATCAATTGATTTTTGTGTGTTGAACCATCCTAGCCCCAGGGATGAATCCCAATTGGTAATGGTGCATGATCCCTTTAATGTGCTGCTGGATTCAGTTTGCTAGTACTTTTTTGAGGATTTTTACATCTATGTTCATCAGTGTTATTGGCTTGTAGTTTTTATTTTATTTTGTCTTTATCTGGCTTTGGTATCAGGATAATGCTGTCCTCATAAAATTAGTTTGGAAATGTTCCTTTTCCTTAATTTTTAGAAGAATTTGAGGAAAATTGTTTTAATTCTTTAAATGTTAGTTAGAATTCACCTGTTAATCCATCTGGTCTTGGGTTTTTCTTTTTTGGGATACTTGTAATTACTGATTCAATCTCCAAGCTAATGATAGGTCTGATCAGACTTTCTATTCTAATTCTTCTGATTTAGTCTTTGTAGGTTATATGTTTCTAAAAAGTGATCCATTTCTTCTAGGTTTTCCAGTCTGTTAGCATATAATTTTTCATAGTAATGTAGTTTCTTAGGGTCCTTTTTATTTCTGTGGCATCAGTTGTTTTGTCTCCTCTTTCATTTTTGATTTTATTATTTTAGTCTTCTTTCTTTTTGTCTTATTTTTTCTAGCTAAAGGTTTGTCAATTTTGTTTATCTTTTCAAAAACCAACTCTTAGTTTTTTTTATTTTCTTCTTTTTTTGTTTTTTATTTCATTTATTCCTGCTTTAATCTTTATTTCCATCATCTGCTAATTCCAACTTGGTTTGCTCTTCTTTTTCCAGACCCTTAAGGGCTAAAGTTAGGTTGTTTATTTCAGATTTTACATTTTTTTAAATGTAAGTGTTGATTACAACAAAATTCCCTTTTTGTACTGCCTTTGCTATATCCCAAAAGTTTTTGCATTTTTGTTTTAACTTATCTTGAGGTATTTTTAAATTTTTTTTTTATTTCTTCTTTGACCCAATGGCTGTTCAAGAGTGTGTTGTTTAATTTGAATGTATTTGTGAATTTTCCAGTTTTCCTTCTGTTATTGATTTTTAGTTTTACTCCATTGTGGTTAGTAAAGATGCTTGGTATGATTTCTATCTTCCTAAATTGTTAAAACCTGTTTTGTGACCAACATGTGATCTATCTTGGAGAAAGTTCTGTGTGTGCTTGAGAAGAATGTTTATTACTTTGCTGTTGAGTAGAATGTGTTTTGTATATATCTTTCAGGGCCATTTTGTCTATAGTAATGTTTAAGTCATCTGCTTCCACATGATCTATCTGGACGTCCATTACTGAAAGTAGGGTATTAATGTCTCCTTCTATTATTATATTGCTGTCTAATTCCCTCTCAAGTTCTGTCAATGTTTGGTTTATATGTTTAGATGTTCTGGTGTTGGGTGCATATGTCTTTATACTTGTTATATCATCCTAGTGAATTGACACTTTTCTCATTGTATAATATTCTTCTTTGTCTTTTATGACAAATTTTGACGTAAAGTCTATTTTGTCTGACATAAGTGTAGCTACTTCTGCTTTTTCTTGGTTACTATTTGCATGG
The DNA here is from genome assembly GCA_023783475.1 of Daubentonia madagascariensis. Taxonomy (NCBI): domain Eukaryota; kingdom Metazoa; phylum Chordata; class Mammalia; order Primates; family Daubentoniidae; genus Daubentonia; species Daubentonia madagascariensis. The sequence continues at coordinate 40,251,220 of JAKFHU010002088.1, read as the reverse complement.
AATATCTCTTTTCATTCCTTTACTTTCAGCCTATGTGTGCCCTTAAATCTAAAGTGAGGTTTTACAGCCAGCATATAGTTGGATTTTGTGTGTGTGTGTGTGTGTGTGTGTTTTATTCATTCAGCCACTTTATGCCTTTTGAGTGGGGAGTTTAATCATTTACATTTAAAATAATTATTGATAGGAAAGAATTTACTATTGCCATTTTGTTAATAGTTTTCTGTTAGTCTTGCAGTTCTTTTGTCTGTCTTTTCTTCTCTTGCTGTCTTCCCTTGTGTTTCATTGATTTTTTTTGTAATTATGTGCTTTGATTTTTTTCCCTTTTTCTTTTGTGAAATTTCTACGGGTATATATTTTGTTGTGATTACCTTGATTTACATAAAATATCTTATATTGGTCTATTTTAAGCAAATAACAACATAAGTTCAATATCATACTAAAACTCTGCACTTTAACTTTTCTTCTGCCACACATAATTTATGTTGTTAGTGTCACAATTTACATCTATTCATATTGTGTATCATTTAATATATTTTTAGTTATAGTTATATTTAATACTTTGTATTTTAATTTTTATACTATAATTAAAAACGATTTACAATTACAATAAAAGAGTATTCTGTATTTGTCTATATGTTCATCATTACCAATGAGTTTCACACATTCTTATGCTATCCTTATGGTATTTAGCATCCTGTCATTTCAACTAGCAGAACCCCCTTTAGAAATTCTTGTGAGTCAGGTCTACTGGTGATGAACACTCTCAGTGTTTATTTGTCCAGGGAAGTCTTTATCTCTTCATTTTTGAAGGGCAGGTTTTGCTGAGTATAGTATTCTTGATTAGGAATTTTTTTCCCAACACTTTGAATATATTATCCCACTTTTTTTTTGGCCTTCAAAGTGTCTGTTGAAAAATCCACTTTTATGAAGCTTCCCTTATATGTGACAAGTAATTTTCTCTTGCTGTCAAAATTCTTTCTTTGTTTTTGACTTCTGACAAAATTTGATTATAATATGTCTTGGTGTGTATGTCTTTGGGTTAATCTTATTTGGGGTCTCTTGGATTTCTTGGATCTAGAAATCCATTTTCTTTATCAAATGGAAAATTTCAACCATTAATTTTTTGAATTAGGTTTCTTGTTCTTTCACTTTCCCTTTTCTCTTTAAACTCCATAAATGTGTGTACTGATCTGCCTGGCAGGGTCCCATAAGTCCCTTAAGCCTTCTTTACCTTTTTTCATTCTTTTTCTCTTTTCTTCTCTGACTGAATTATTTCCAATGACTTGTCTTTGTGTTTACTAATTATTTCTTTTGCTTGATCAAGTCTGCTGTTGAAACAGTCTTTGAATTTTTCAGTTCACTGGTTGTGTTCTTTAGTTCCATGATTTTTGTTTGGCTTTTTTTTATATATATATTCTATCTCTTTGTTGAAATTCTCACTTTGTTCATGCATTGTTCTCTTGACCTCTGTGAACATCTTTATGACAGCTATTTTGAATTCTCTGTCAGGTAAATTATATAACTCCATTTCAGTAGGGTCAGTTTCTGGAGATTTAACTTGTTCCTTTGTTTGAAACATCATTGCCTGATTTTTCATTTTTGTGAAATGAAAAATTCTCTTTCTTGGTGTTTACACATTAGGCAATGCAGGTATCTCTCCCAGTCTATAAAGACTGGCTTACAGGAGAAAATCCCCACCAATGATTCTGGGGGCCTCTACCAAATCTTTCTTTCCCCTGGAGATAGCAGGCAACTGTCATTTTTGTCCACTCACTCTGTGTTGGCCTATGGGGAGGGAAGGGAGTGCTGTAGCATCTACCAGCCCAAACTTCTCATATTCATTCTTCCACAGGTGGCTAGATTGTATATCAGACTCATTAGAGCTCTAATATTGGCAAGATAGATGTCAGTTCTTTGGGTAGCCCCAGAGAAGGTGGGGTGCTGTATGCATGGATCAACTCTTTCTCTTCCCAGAGGATAGCTGAGAATTGAGATTTTTTTTTTTTTGGTCTTCTCACTCTGTGCTAAGCAAGGGGAGGAACTATAACATCTACTAGCCCAAGCCACTATCTTTATTCTCCTTCATGCAGCTATACAATGCTGGTTCCATCAATGCTCCAAGACTAGCAAGATAGAAGCTACTTCTCTGGGGAGCTCCCTCAGAAAAGTTGGGGGGTTGGATGCATTAAGCAACCCCTTTCTTCTCCTAGAAGAAGCTGGGAGCTAGGGGATTTATTCCTGATCATATGGTACTATGCCAAGGGTCAGGAATCTGGAGAGAGTGTGTCCAGATTCTCCTTACTAGCCTCTCTCTCTCTTTCTCTCTCTTCCTGATAGCCTCTCTCTTTCTTTCTCTATGTCCCATACATAACTCTCTTTCATATATATACATTTATATATATAAGGGATACAAGAGCTGTCCGGAAAGTATCCAGCCATTGTTAATATAACAAGAATGGTTACATGGCCGGATACTTTCTGGACAGTCCTTGTATATAAAAGACAAACTGCACTATCACAGCTCTTCCCTTTCACTAGGAGGCTTACTGGACTTCTTGCTTAATGTTGTCCGAAGGACAGCCTGGCCTGGCAGGAATCTATCTCCTCTGATCTATTTCTTAGGGACAGGAGGGTAATAAGAAATTCCATAGAGTACCACCAATTTGTGGGGGGACCTTGCCCATATAAATCTTTCCATATGTTTTTGTTTTTCCTGTACCCAAACTCCCTCAGGTTATTAGAAAATCTGAACAGCATCCTATGGCAAGGGATGAGCAAACACCAAACACCAACCTGGGAGGCACTGCTACTAGCTGGCTGGCTGTTGTTGACCCACCCACTCATTACCTTGTACCCCACTCATGTGATGTAGCTGTTCCAAAACTAAACATCTTGTGTTGAACGTCCCATGCTGGCCATCCTCACCTGGATTGTGACTGCAGATCAGTGTACTCAACTGCCACAAGATTATGGGTGTATACATACATAAAAGTGAGGGGATGATTTTTGAGTATATAAAATAGCTCTTGCTTAATAGGAATGCTTCAGGGATTCTCAAGACCACTCTCAGGGTCAATGACTTACTAGAAGGACTCACTGGACTCAGAAACGCTATTAGACTCACAGTTACAATTCATCAATTTATTACAGTGGGAAGATACAGATGAAAATCAGCAAAGGTACAAGTGCATGGGATGAAGTCTGGAAGAAACCAGGTACAAATTTCCAGGTGTCTCTTCCCAGTGAAGTCACACAGAAATACACAATTTTCTCAGCAATGATGTATGACAATAAGTTCAAGTTCTTACCTAGGGAAAATTACCCAAACCTTGGAGCTCAGGGCTTTAATGGGGGTAATGATGTAAGCATGCCATGCCCACATGATTGACTTCAGCTACTCAGATTCAGCATATACATACACATACACACACACACATCCCAGAGCAAAAACAGGCATTTTCCATAAAACATACTATTAGGATTAACTTATCTGGTCAAAGTTATATAGCATTGCCTCAAACAAAGCCTCAGGCACACAAAAACAGCCTTATCATACAGAATATTCCCAGGGTTCAGAGGTTTCCCCCAGGAGCACTGGCTCCCAAGGGCCAGGCCTGAAGAAAAAACCCTTCTTTGGGATTTTCAAGGTTTGAGCAATCCAGGCCAGTGGAGTGAAACGTTTGTTGCCCTTAAGGTAACTCCTAGTGTTATGGGAAGTGGGAACAGATTACACCAGGAGTTTTGCAAGATAATTGTTGCCTGGGCTGCATCGAATTCTATACATACATCCCTGACAAATGGTGGCCCTTTCAGTTGCTCTGTTATGATGTTGGGCTTGTCATCCAGGACTGGATGTATCAAGTAGAAAGCTGGTAGCCATTCCAGAGTCTGCTAATAAAATTATTGTGCTTCTGGGGCCTCCCATACTTCTGTTAAATACCTTTCATGATATAGATTTCTGAGAGAGTGGGGCATGAACTTTGGTGTCCACCATTTGGGATCAGGAGGTTGAATTGAGTAAATCCAATACTGACTCTAGAGGTTGGCCTCACCAGAAAAATAAATGGTTCTTTTTGAATTTCAGTGGAAAGAGGCTATGGTCTAGTGCTTAAAGAAATCAAACCTGGTTAGCTCTAAGACAGTGCCAGAATGAGGTTGCTGCTTTGCCAGTAATGAGTACTTATTAGTTAATCTTGCTGCTGGCTGGCTATGTCACAAAGGTGGCCCCCTGCCCAAGCTATGAATGCTGAGCTGGCAGGGGAAGATTCATATTGCTATTGAATCCTGGTTCCTCATCCCAACAGGGGAGGATTATACCCTAATCATGTGGTATAAAAATCTCCACAATCCAAGAAGATGCTGTTCTAGAGGCTCATGTCCAGCCTTGTCAGATTTCTGTGTGCTATCCCAGAATGTGATGGAGCATTGGAGGACTCTGTCTTATGCAGACAGACTGATTCTGTCTGCATAAGTTTCCCCTAATGAATTCTGCTCTAGAGCAACTGAGTGGATTTTAGATAGCCAAAGTAAATGACAAATGACCTTTTATCTTGGCCATTTGTTTTGTTTATATCTTGGCTATTTTCATGACACAGTTCTCAGCTAAGGCTCTGGAACATGGCAAACAGTATTTATGTTTTCAATGTATAACCTGTTTGCTTTAAGTCTGGGCTATAAGTGGGAGCAAAATCTTATTATTCTTAAACTAGGTTTACTATATTTTCCTTTTTCTGTGATGGAAGCAAGTTTTAAATCCTTTAAATTATTTTGAATGTCTAGAAAAGTGGTTAATAATACTTGGTTACTGGAGGCTTGGGACTATTAGTCTTAATATCATATTAGCAAAGCACTTAAAAGGTAAATAGCATGGTGAAGAGAAATGTATTAACCATACCCTTCACAAAAATAAATGTTTGGAATCTGTGCTTCTTGCTTTAGTCTTTCAGGCATTTTGCCTGCGTGACAACCAGGCATCCATTTCATTCTTCATTCTTATCTTCAAAAGCAGAGAGTTTAAAAAGTGAATTTAAAAGCCAAATTTGGAGACAAATGCACTTATAGTCAACTTTCTAGGTAGTTATAAGGTCTAAGAACTTAGCTAAGGTGCATAGGGCTTTGCTATGTGATTTATGTGCTATGCTCCCTTTTTACATACTGTCAAGAAAAGACTTTAAGATATTATAGATCTACAGCCATTTACATTTGGGAGCTAAACAATTTGCATACTTAAGTTATGCCACTTTCCAAAAAGAAGGGGAAAGAGCCTCAGGACTCACCTGATAAAAAGGAACAAGTTAGAAATCCTATGGTTTGGGGGTGAGAGTGTGGGAACAGTTTTTGCATGGTTCCTTTTTTTGAGTTATATATCCATTGAAATAGAACTTGCTCTGTAAAAATTCTATAAGCAATGAACTGTTTATTTCAGAATGAGGCTCTAGGGAATAATCTCATAAGAAACACATCTTGCTTTTGTAGAAAACCCAAGAGGATAGTATTCATAAAGTATTATCCCAGCATGGGCCAAAAATGACAACCAATGCAAATTTATCAAACAATTGAAAAGGAAATGCTTGATCACTGAGTCATTTTTTTCTCCTTTGCCTCCTGCTCTATCCCAAATGCACAAATCTATTATTCTATGTTATAAACATATTGATAGTCCTTTCTCTATCCCTCATTCTTTCTTCCTACACAACTGTTCTCTAGCTCCCATCCTACCATCCAACTAAACAAAGCAAAGACAAGACTCACTACAGAGACTCTGAAGGTTTTTTAAGTTCCAAGAAGTCAGGCTTTTTATGTCTTGCAATCTCTATTGTATGCTTTGTGAGTAGAAATTCTTGTTAAAGGTTTAACTCATGTTTTCCTATGGTATAGGGGCACATGGAGATCAGTTGTAAGGTGTGAAGTGTTCAAGTGTTTGAGTGTTTAACTGCCTTATAAATCACAGTAGATTCAATGTTATCCCTATAATAATGTCATAGTTTGTTTTACAGAGAGAGAGAGAGAGAGAGAAAGGGTTGGAATTATCACTAGATGAGAGCATTGAGCTAAACTTCAAGCTTATGCAGCAACCTGGGCAGTATTACGTATGTGACCTTTATCCAATGGATGTATTAATATTAAGGCAAGGGAACCACTGTCCTGGATATCTATCCTCATGGTTTGATGACAATATATGCATATACTCCTTAATCTATGTCCTACAGATTCCCTCCATGCCTTCTCTAGATATATTTCTTATTTTTTTATTTCCTCTACATGGAAGCCCTCTACATGGACAGGATGAAGATATCAGCTCCTTCTCATTTGTCTTTTTTTAAAATTCTACTTACCAACCCATGATGAAGCACAAGAAAGGTTTCGGTGATGACCACAGAAAGACAACAGGGTTAGGGTTTCAAGCAACAAAAGGAATGAGGTAATAAATTTTGCAAACTATTTTTGGCAGAATTCAAATTGCAAGAGGTGCTTCTTACACAAAGAGAATGATGTTTAAAGTAATGAAAATAGCACTATGGTGATTGATAGCTCTCAGTAAATAAATATCCCCTTTAACTGAAAAGTATAGGCCTTCGCTTTCAGAGTGATGATGGGAAAGGTCAGAGGAAGTATGGAGACACTGGAATAAAGCTACCAAATACCCAATGTGATGTCATTGTATCGGTGGCTCAGAAAGTTGGTCAGGTTGAGAAATGGTGATAGCCATATTGTATGTCCCCTGAAGGCATCATATTGCATTACAGAAGTATATTTTGGATGGAATTGTTATTTTACTATTAATAGTAGAGAGGTGGAATCATTTTTCTCGGCTATCTGAGAACCTATACCTTTCAAATAAATACATTGCAAGACTCTGATATTTTTATTCCTCTGGCATTTTGCAAGTATTGAACCACTGCAGAAGTAGACATTGTGATCAAAAGAGCCATAAGAGTTACAAATGAAAAGAGAATTCTATCAAGTCATCAAGATAATTTACTGTATTCAGGAGATCCTGTAGGCAAATCCTTTTATTCGATTCTATAATTGGGGGATTTCCTGTGGTGTGTGAGATCTCCTACACACATTCCATTTTTCCATTAAAAGACTCAGAAAGAAGGAGTGACACGATGCATGCTGCTTCTCAAATTTACCCTATTGAATTGCCATGATGTGATTTTGGTATATAAGCTGACCATGAAGGATGACACAGTTGACCGAGGTCAAACGATCTGAATATTTCATGTTCTTGCCTGTGTAACTTTACAGCATGAGGACTGAGATCCAAGTTAATTGGGAGTTTGTTATTTTGAGGTAGGATTTGCAGTATATTTTCTGTAGATCTGTATTACAGAAGATTGCAAAGCAAAATCTGGCAGCTTCCATGGTTAGAACTTTCTGCTGTTCTCTCTGTGTCTCCCCTTTCCCTCACTTTTCTGTTGAGGCTTCCTGTCTAAATGGAAAGACGTTTTCCTTACTCATCATGCTCATGCACATCACATGTTCTAGAACTGTTCTTTTCAGAAGATGTGGGTTTCACGCTTTCCTCAAGAATTTAAAGTGAAGGAGAAGTGAAAAAAAGAATTGTACTGTTAAGAGAGAACCCTTTAAAAATCAAGATATAAAAGCAGAGCAATATTGTCACAGTGTAGGGGCAATATGTCCCGGGTCTGTAAGATTTGCCTGTACTCTGGTCAAAGGTCTTACTGTATTAATATGTTATTGAAGGGATGTGATAGACAGCATGGAGATTGATGAGTCATGGACTCAGGGGAAGCAGCAAACACTAACTGCAGCCATCATTGGCTTAAGCAAGAACACATTGCTCCAGAACACACCATCTCTTTGGTTCAAGTGGCAGTTATGACTCTGGGGTGGAGGAAAAAAATATATAAACTTTTCTTACGTGGTTCAAAGGTTTAATGGCACTGGCATAATGCATACTCCACTTATTCTGGTCCCATACTTACCAGGCAACCTTCTGATCATGATTTAGCTTTCCGTGAAGCTTGCTTGTTAAGAGACAACATATTGGCTGCAGAATTCTGCCTTTCCAGTGCTTTTCACAGTTATAGATTAAAGTTTTCATATTAAATTTTTAGAAATGATATCCAGGTCCCAACTTGACATTGTCTAGCGTTGCCTACAGGGGCAGTCAGTACATGTTAGAAAGAAGACTCTAGTGTCTTTCATCTCAGTAGGAATAATCCTCCTCCTAAACAGAGAAATTTGGCATTCTGGTTTTAAACTTAAATCTCTTGAGTTTGGTTAATGTGAATCTGTTCCTAGAAATGGATTCAGGTCACAAATAGGTAAAATCATGTTTGTCAGCCTTTGAGGCTAAGGTATCCTGACTTCAGACTGGCACATTCACTAAGGTAATGCCACCTTGTCTGTTGCTACTTCACCAAACATCATGCTCTCCCTGAGATACTCTATTACTAGGAAACACTGCTCAGAAATGACTTAGAATGAATCAGTTTATTTCAATGATCCAGTTACATTTCTTACTATTGAATATTTGTACTGCACAATATTCAAACAATGAAAGATGCTGTGAATGACATTTAGTCCTCAAGCTTTTGCTTTCCAGTGAATCAGAGACATCTCCATAAAATGACTGGAAATTCCTAAAACTGAATGAAAGATGGAAATAAACCTTCTACTTCTAATATACACAAGATTTAATTCAAAGTGCAAAGCAAACAGGTAGAGAAATATAGGTTTTATGCCCAGCTAAGTTTCAGAAACCAGAGATTCACCCATGTTAGATGACCAATTGAAGTTTTGAAGACATTCTTTGTGATTTCAAAGTTTGTGTTTGTTTGTTTTCCTTTAGACCTAGATGGAACAATTCTCATGTGTGTGGTGGTGGTGGTGGTGGTGGGAAGGTAGTGGGTAAAAGCAGGAGCAGAACAAACAAAAGTTAACAGGTGAAACCTGTTGGTAGTACAGTAAATATCTGTTGAGTGAATGGTACAGTCATTGTGATCTTAGTTAAGTTGCCCTCCATTTTTTTTACTTTGCAGTAATGTTTATCTCAGAGTGAAAAATAGTAAACATGCCACAGACGTATTAGTGTTTAGTCAATATAACATTCTATATTTAAACTGTAGTTTTAATATGTAATGTTTTGTGAAATGTGATATACAAAATGTTTTCACTCTAGTTCAGAGCTCTAAAATGGAGTTGGGAAGTCATTCTAAGAAGGACTAGCTGCAGGACCTGCAACCTTGCAAAATGGGAACTTGCCTTGAACCTTTGAATTGGGCCAAACCGCCATGACCATGACATCCTGGAAAACAGCTAAATTTCACCAGTGCTGCAACTCCTGAACAGCAATGGCCAACAAACTATGGACTCATGTACTAAGCCACCTCCCCCAATAATAATTCTTTCAAAACAACTTGTGTAATCACCCTCAGCATCCTTTTAAAGATCCCTACTCCTCTTCCTCTCTTTGAAACACAATTTGGTTTCTAGCAGAATCTGTGTCTCCCAAATTGTAATTCCTAAGACCCCAGTAAATGCTTTGTCATACTGCTTTGCAGTCTGGTCTTTCACCTCTTCTTGGTTGACAGTTTTTATTTAACAAGATGCTAGTAGTTGCCATCTTTCAAAAAGTGTATGTGTGGGTATATACATATAAACATTACAGGCATTATTCTAAGGTGTTATATACATAGCATTAAGACGACTAACTTCACCATTATAAACAATTTGGATTGCAAATCAGATTGAATTGCACAGTTCAAAGGAGTTGTTATTTCTAAATTACTACATTACTTGAATCTTAAATTATCATACTGCTGGTGGCTTGTTTGGGTGTCTAACTGAAAAGATAAGAGAGGTAGCTTTGATTTCATCTTTAAGAAAAAGAATATGAACTTAAATGCTACCTGGAGAGGTAGAAATTTTCACAAGGTGAAGGGTAGGATTTGAAATAAATGTCCCCAAAGGTCAGTGAGCAACAATAAACTGGGAAAAGGCAACCAATAAAGCCAGGTAGGAGTGCTGATTATAAAATTCTTAAAAGCGAAATGGATATTCATAAATGTTAACTTTATAGTATTAATTTACTTTTCAATACATCTTTCTTTGGACCCCATTTATCAGAGGAGATCTTGACACTCAAAAAAATGCCATCATTAATAAACCCAGGAACATGATTTTTGTTTTTGGATCTTCTTTTATTTCCTTCTCTCGTCTTGTAATTGATTTATCTGTAACTTATCCTTCTTTAAAGGGAGGACTATATTCCTGCTCCTATCATTGGAGGCATGGTACCCAGATACCAGGCTTTAGTTCAGGGTCAGCCTAGCCTGAGGTTCTTACTCACCCACAAGAAATATAGTTGGTTTTTCATAAAGTTAAATTAAGTGCAATGTTCTTTATTAAGACATTTTGCATTAAATTCCTGTGTGTATCAAAACATATTTTAGAAATTAATGATGATAATAAATGGAGGGCTTTTTTTTCTTTTTCATGCTCTTACTTGGAAAAATTAAGTCAGTACCATTTTATTTGATAACATTCTATCATAATTTTTAAAATATTTTACTGGTTTATAAACTCCAGCAATCTAGGATTTTTTTTTTTTTTGTCCTTGAAACCTGGAAGTAAAGAAAATTTGTGTAAGAATATTTAGAATGTGGAGAGAAAAGAAAGGAAAGAATAACCACACCATCCCTTCACCACCGGCATGCAGATCATTTGCAATGATTTGGTGGTGCCCAGGAATCGTTTTAAGGAGGTGCCTTTTATTTTTGGTTCTTCTCCAATGTTTCCATCACCTCTTTTTCCTCACATGGAGCCTGAACTAGCCTTCAGACTCCTAGTACCCTCTGTCTGGTCTTTCCTGATCAAGCATGCCTTTGCAGTCTTCCATCCCTAATTACAAATTAGAAAGCTGTGCAAGTAGAGCTTTAGTTTCTTCAATAAAGAGAGGAATTCTTACTAGAAGAGGATGTGCAGATAGACAAGATTAAGTAGGTTTATGAGGTAGTATTATATTTCACTACAAAATAAAATAACATTTTTATTTCAAAAGCACTTTTTAAGGGAAAGCAGCATCTTGTCTTTGTGACGTTCACAAACCCTAAAACTGGAATTAAACAGACATTTAAATATTTAGAACCAGACGCTGTGTAAGTGTGATGGAGAGTTCTTTAATTATTTAGTAGTCTGTTTAAGTGATGTTTATTATTTAATAACAATACTATCCTAATCAATTTATAAATAAGCAATACTTTAAATGTTACATTATATTCTACTACTTATCAAAAATCCTGTTCATTAGAATATTTAACCAATAAGTATTTCCCATTAAATAACCAAGTTATTAAGCAAGTTTCATCAATCCATTCATTGGCTCATCTATTCATCCGTCGAACATTAATTTGGCACCTACTATGTGCTACAGATATAAAGATAAATAAAACAAAATAGGGAGACAGACATGATAACATCCAATTACCACAGAGTAATAAGTGATGAAGCAGAGGTAGAAACAATTTTTTGGGGGAGCACAGAAAGTATCTCCTGGAGACATCACAGAATGCTTCTGGAAGAGGAAATATTTGAATTTATTGAGTGTTGGACAAAGAATAAAAGTTCTTCATGAATATGAAGATGTGTGTGGGTAAGGACGTATTTGCTGGAGGGGTGGAAATGAGAGATAATATAATCTAGTCAACAGAGAAGGTGTAAAGATGAGAGGGAGAAAAATGTGTACCACATTTAAGAAACTGCAGGAAGCTGAGTATGGTTAGAGTTCTTGGTGCACGTGGGAAGATGATGGCTGGAGAGGGAAGCTGGAAAGGAGGCTTTACTTTCCATGCAAAGGTGTCTGGGCTTGACTGTTGACAAATAACATACTACTTAAGGATTTTAAGCTGAGAAGTCAAATAATTAGTTCCTTGTTTTATAAATTTGGCTCTGGTTGTATTGCGGATGGATTGAATGTAGGGAGCTGGAGGAAGTGGAAAACGATTGAAGAACTCCGGGATAGAAATTATAAGGGCATAGGCTAAGACAACAGACGTGGAAGTTGAGAAGAGAGGATTGATTGAAAGGATTTCTAGGCAGTAGAATCAACAGGACATGGTTAATGATTGAATGGAAGGGGTGAGAGAGAAAGAGAGTCTGAAATTATTCTCAGCCTTCCAGCATGGTGGCACAGTGGAAAAATGTGCCGATAACTAAAATGGGAGAAAAACGTGAAAAGCTTGGGAAAAGTCTGTGGACAATACAAATGTATGTTCTTAAGACTCATTTTCAAATGATAACGGACATACACATAGTGTGTTGTTTGAATTACCATAGTTATCTGTTTACATGCACAATTTCATTTGTTTATATTTTACCAGCTTTTGAAGGCAGAAACTACGTAACTGGCTAACTCTTTTTGTATATTATCCACTCAAGTACAAACAGTTTTGATGATGATAAATCTACAGCCACGAAAATAGGATACACCCTTAGAGCAGAACCCCCCCATTAAGTTTTGAATCTTAACTTAAAAAGCTTGCAGTTTCTAAATATGCTCAGTCTTGAAGATGAATGACTATATTTCAACATTAATCAATTTCAAGCATAGGAGGAAAATAGATTTATGCATTCCTTAAAGATAACATTGGGAAAGCAGTTTATCCTAAACAGTTTTCATTTAGGATGGTACAGTGTTTTTAAAATGTAGTGAGAGAGATGATCCATTTTTTTGTTGTTTCAGTTCACTCAGTGATGCCAAGATGAAACTGAGTTGCTGACCAGAGTACGTGGTGGAAATTTATGAGTATACCCTTATTTTCACTTATTAAAACACAAAGAGACCAGGAAATGCTTTGTTAAAGGAATAATCTCCCAAGAGGTACTCATCATCTTCACTCTTTAATGTAGGGTGGGGTTTTTCTAAGACAAAAGATTAAAGGAATAATAGATAAAATCTGCAGGCTTTTGGGGGCTGAGGAACCAGGTCTTTGGTGATTAAGTATCTGTTAACATTCATCCCTACTCAGTGGAATACATGCAACCTTTTTTGATTCGTTCATTCATTTTGATTGATTAGATCAGCCTCGCAAGAATTGAATACTTCATACCAAATCAATTCTCTGGTATTTTCTGATTGGAACCTGTTCTCTCAACTCCTCCTCATTTCCTTTTTCTTTCCCCTGTCCTAGTCCAGTCAAGGGTGGAAAATTCAACAAGGGAATGGGATTTAAATTGGGCTGGCTACAGCCATAGTAATTTTACAAGGATTGGCATTTTGTTCTTATCCCTCTGTTCCTTTGTATAATGGCTTCTCCGTAATAGAGAGACACAGTCCTCTGGCTTTAAAGTGTGAACTGATAGGTAATATGGCAGGTCCCTCGGCTCATTCAGCTGCACCTGGAGGAGCCATTTTGTTTGTTTTCTGCATGTACCAAATCTTGCTCAGGATTCCTAACCTTGAAATCCACACAATGTCTATAAAGATCTGTAGACCCTCTTAAGCTAAGTAATATACTTTAAAAATAAAGCATAACTTAAAGACATGACTGGCAGGAAGAAGGCAGAGGGAAGTTTAAAGGTGAAATTTAAATTACAAGTTTAAAATTCTCATTTGGTTGAGTAATGATTTTTGTGACTGTTAAATAAATAGGAGTAAAATTTTCATTTTGTGTAATTCTGTGGAACAATGCCCAAAGCATAGCCTAGGATGAGAACCTAAACCATTATGCATTTGTCATCAAGAATGATGCATTTACTGTTGCACCTGGTTAATAAGGACCTTAAAATCAATTTGCCTCTCTTGAAATTAATGCATAACCTTTAATTCTTGCTGAAGGTCCTTGAGGTTGAGAAGTTGAGTTTTCTGATATCTTTTGTGGTTGAATGAATATGAATACTTGATAAGAGTGAAAGAATATTCACCACTATGAGGGAATTTAAGGAAAATATGCAAATGAAAATTTATTTTATTACACAATTAAACTATAGTGGAAAAACAGAGCCAAAGCAGCTGAACCTGATTTGAAGCAAAGGTCTGAGTATAAAAATCATATTATATTGAATTTGCTCCTCTTCAGGAAGATGCCTTGAATTTATCAGATTTTCACATTTTGTAGAAAAGATACTAACCCTTTCAGGATGCCAGCCATTATTTTATTTAATCCCTAATTCCTTTGGACTAAAAGACAATAGAAAACATCTGCAAACCCTATCAAAGAAGTTATGAGTTATTTTCTCCTACTTTACTAATTAGACAAATTTTTGTGGTGGCTGACAAAATATTGCCTTACCATATTGCTTAAATTGTCTGATGTAATAAAAGTCTTGTCTTTTAACACATTTATGTTGTTTAAGAATTTTGGGTTGTAAAAGGTGGGAGCTCTTTTCTAATCTCAGCTCTACTGAGTCTTTCCTCGTCACAATCCTTCTCAAACTCTGTAAAACAAGGGACTTGGGCTTCATAACTGATGCTTTGTTTTGCACCCCTTATAATCTCCAATCGTATTTCATTTTAAAATATAAGTACCAACGAAGCAAAAATCTTTGCCCTATTTTCTTCTACAACTGATTGTGAAGTATGAAAATACACATATTGAAGATGAAGTGTTTGATATCCTGCATCTTATATGTGTACTCTCTGATTTTGAGATAATGGCAGATGACACTTTGGAGTTTGGGATGGAACTCAGAACACTAAAAATCCTTGAAAGGATGTGGAGTTTGGAATAGATAAGGATAGCAACGTAGTCTGTCTTGGCTAAGGTTTGTAGAAGGAAGACGAAGTCATCAAGTGTACATTAGTGTGCACACCAGATTTTACTGGAAGCTGATGGATGAGTGAATGTTAACATTTTTCAGAGAAATTGACCTGAAAATACAATATTTTTGAAGTATTTTGACATATAAGGTCTTTTAACTTTCAATAAAAATATTTAAAGGCCATAGCTGGTATATGTATGAATATTTAAAAACTGTGATGTGATCTTAACGTCCTGTCTTCTTTTTTCTTCTTCTCCTACAAGCTTTCATTACAAAACACTGGAATCCAGTTTCCAAATCTTTTTTGTACGTGTTGAGAATCTCAAAGGAAAGAAGATGCACATTTTCTAAGTTCTTTATCTTTCTCAAAATAAAGTCATCTGAAAATGATCCCTTCTTTCTTTTCACTGTGCCAGGTCAACATTTTGCTCCATAAAAACCAGAACTCTAAGTAAATGGGAGAGAAGAGACAAATTTTCCTTACAGAATAATTCCAAATAATTTATTTAGATAATGACCCTGCAAGGAGGTGGAACTTAAACTACCCCCTGCCTCCTTGAGTACAAGCAGCACTTGGTAGCTCTCTTCCAAAGAACAGAGTATGAAAAGAGGAAAAAAAGTCACTTTAAAATGAAAAAACCTGACAAACACTATGTTAATCAAGTAGCCAAGAATAACATTACCCGTGATAATTCACATTGATAGCATGTGCTGTTGATAGACTGTGACTAAGAAGAGCACTTCTCTGTGGTATTCCTCCCTCAAAATTTATAACACTAATATGACCATGAGGAAAATATTACCCAAACGCAAACGGAAGGACATTCTACAAAATAAATGAACACTACTCCTTAAAACTGTCAATGTCATAAAAAACAAACACAAAGAAATTATCTTTGATCGGATAAGGCTAAGGAGACATACGACTAAAATGTAGTATTCTGGATGAGATCCTGGTCATTAAATAGGATTCTAAAAAGAATGGACATTAGTGGAAAAACTAGAGAAATCCAAATTAAGCATGGAGTTTAGTTAATTGTAATGTGCTGATATTCTTCTCCTAGTTGAGATAAATGCACCATGGTAATGAAAGATATTAACAATATGGGAAATGGGAAAGTAGGTTAACAATATGGAATAGTACTCTGTACCATCTTTGTGACTTTTATGTAAATGTAAAACAATTACAAAATATTTTTAAAATAGAAGTCTAATTTCATGGCTAATTTGATGAGTGTCCCAACTTTAATGATCTCCTTTAATAATAAAATGTCATAAATATTTTTCAATTTTTGCCATTTATACTTTCATTAATACTCTAATGCCTTGAGAGTTAGCAGGAAATATACAGAAAGAGATCATGGAATTGTAAATAATAAATTGCCATTTATGACCTGCAATGGGTACAATAAGTATGCTGGAAAGGCTTTTAAACAAATTTTATTTTACAGAAATAACCATTTCATAGTAATAAAAAAATTTGAGAAGCAAAATTTTGAGAGAAAAATTGCACAATCCTATTTCAATGGTATAAATAAAATTCAGCTGATTCAACCCTTCTCAAATTGGACTGAAATATGATTTAAAACATGAAGGAAAATACTTTAAAGTCATACTATGAGCTCATGAAGTCATAGTGTTGAACTTATTTACTATGGTACAATCAAATAGTATCAATAGATTAGAGAACACTTAAGAATTGAACATTCAAAAATTATAAAAAATAAACTTTAATACTCACTTTCTTTAAATGTGGAATTAGAGAACTGGTTTCTAATCAGATTTTTCTAGTTACTGAAAAACCCATTCAACAAATATATTGAATATTCCCTACATATAAATATTGTCCTGTTCTGCGGGTTGTCTATTTGGTCTGTTGATTATTTCCTTAGCTGCGCAGAAGCTTTTTAACTTATTTAAGTCCCATTTATTTATTTTTGTTGTTGCTGTAACTGCCGTTGGGGTCTTGTTCATAAATTCTTTGCCTAGGCTGCTATATAGAAGAGTTTTTCCAACATTTTCTTCTAGAGTTCTTATGGTCTCATACCTTACATTTAGGTCTTTTATCCATCTTGAAATAATTTTTGTGAGTGGTGAGAGATATGGATCTGTTTTTCTTTGTTGTCTATCCAGTGTTAACATATGAAGGATCTCTCCAGTTATTTGTCTGCTTGTCAAGATTTGCTCTTTGTGGATGGTTTTATGTATGGGTATTCCGTTCTGTTCTGTTGGTCTATTTCTCCATCTTTGTGCCAATACCATGCTGTTTTGGTTACTATAGCCTTGTAGTACAGTTTGCAGTCTGATAATGTGATGCCTCCAGATTTGTTCCTTTTGCTTATGATTGCTTTGGCTATTTGGGCTCTTTTCTGGTTCCAATGCTGTATATCCAATAAAAGGCTAATAACTAGATTCTGCAAAGAACTCAAGCAAATCAGCAAGAAAAAAATCAAACAACCCCATTAAAAAGTGGGCAAAAGGCATGAAGAGAAGCTGTTCAAAAGAAGATAGACAAATGGCCAATAAACATACGAAAAATGCTCAGTGTCACTTATTATCAGAGAAATGCAAATTAAAACCACAATGAGTTATCACCTTACCCTAGTTAAAATAGCTTTTATTAAGAAGTCTAAAAACAATAGATGCTGGCGTGGATGCAGAGAGAAAGGAACACTTATACACTGTTGGTGGGATGGCACATTAGTACAACCTCTATGGAAAACAGTATGGAGATTCTTGAAAGAACTAAAAGTAGACCTACTTAGATCCTGCAATCCCACTTCTGGGTATTTACCCAAAGGAAAAGAAGACATTTTATCGAAACGACACCTGCACTTGAATGTTTGTTGCAGCACAATTCACAATTGCAAAGATGTGAAATCAACCCAAATGCCCATCGATTCATGAGTGGATTACCAAAATATGGTATATGTATACCACGGGATACTACTCAGCCATGAAAAAGGATGACTTAATGCCTTTTGCAACAATATGGATGGAACTGGTGACCATTATCCTAAGTGAAGTATCTAAAGAATAGAAAAACAAACACCACATGTACTCACTATTAAATTGGAGCTAACCGATGAGCACACTTGTGCACAGATGGAAGTAAAACTCAATGGAAATCAACCGGGGGGAAGGGGGAGGAAGGAAAGGGCAAAAACCTACCTAACGGGTACAGGAACACTATTTGGGTGATGGGCACACTTATAACCTTGACTCAAACCTTACAAAAGCAATCCTTGTAACAAAAAACATTTGTACCCCAGTAATACTTTGAAATAAAAAAAATTAAAAAAAAAGATATTGTGCTAAGCTATATTTAAGACTTCTAGTAACAACCACATTAGTTTTTAACTCAGTTTCAAATTTTTTACTCACCTTAAACTGTATTGGGATTTTTCATCTGCAGCGTATTTTACTTTAAACCTATTACCTTCATACCTTTTCTTTTTTCATTTTGATTCATCTTGCTACTTAAGTTACCATGTTTTACCTCAGAGAGGAGAGTGGGTTTGATGGCTTCTCAAATTCTGGCATTGTCTTCCATTCTGTTGTTTTTGTGAAGTAATTCAACAAAGAAGTAATATTTGCAGTTTCTAGCATGCTGAGTGTATTTAGCTTATTGAAATACCACTGTGAAACAACGCTACCAAGAAATCAAAGTAGAAGATAACATCTTAAAGAACCCAAAAAATTCATAATTGGTACAATTTATAGATAAAATAAACTTCAAAACTTGTTATTCCCTACTCTAATATGAAGATTCAACCTCTGTATAATTCTCTGTTATAATTAGGATAAAATGAATAAATGAATAATTGAACAAATGTTAAAATATCATGAGAAAGCTCAGGCTTATGAAAACAACTGAAAATGGTCATATAGGGTAAAGTTGTGAAGTTTGGGTCATGAAAGATATGACTAAAATGTACTTTGTATACTGATAAAATATATTAATTACAGCAGAGAGGATACAAGCATATAAAGCAAAGCATATGATTAGATATAATTTCTTTTCAAGAAGCAGCTACATTTTGTTGAGCTTATGGAAAGAATCAAAATTCAAGAAAAAATAGCCCTAGGAAAAGATAAAATTCTAAAAGTATTTTACTGCAATAAACTCTGACTGATGCTATAGAAAGAGCATATGAATTATTAGAAGGCATTTGTTCATTATCTGAGTTAGAATCAAACCCACTAGTCTTTGATTTTGGCTGGTTGTAGCAAAGCCCTAAGAATGAGCACTAGTAAATCATACAAGGCGCTTTGTTCAGGATTTTCAAGGTGGCGCATTGTTCAATTTGTAAAAATATTATGTAGAGAAGTAAGATGAGACATATGTTTCAAAGAAAGTTCTAAAAAATGTGCTGAAGATTTATGGAAAGGAAATCAAGGTCATCTTTGTGTCTATGCAAAGGGAAAAAAATCTCTGCAAAGAGAAACAAAAAGTGAAAATTTTAAATTATTCATAAAATTGAATGCCTTACAAAACCTATTCCCAGAGAACAGCATATGTACATCTATTTTGTAACTAGAAGTTGTTGACCTTGGCTCTCCAGAAAACATTTTCAAACCATACCCCTTAATTTCAAAGAAATATTGAAGACCATTATGTAAAGATCAATATATACAAGTAATTATTTAAGAACTTGATGAATAATATATTGGTTTGCCACCTGCAATTCTACGTATATCCTAGCACAATGTGAAGATAATTTTATTTTGTATAATGCTTTCAATCTCTGAGAGTGAAAATTAAAGGAAATGTCATGGTAACTGACAGAAACGGAATCCTAACTACCTTATTTTAAGTATAGATTACAGTTAAATGAAGCAGGTTCTGGTAATATACAATGTGTACAACTAAAATGATATTAATATATAAGTTGCTTGTTCTTTATATTTTCTGTGTTTTGGATATTAGCATTTTGTGATTCATGTGAATAAATAGTAATATCTCCTATTCTCTTATTATAATGGGTAGGCCATCTACATTCTGACTTTTTGGCTGAAATGGCAACATTCAGAATTTGCTGACATTGGTACTGCATTATCAGATTTCTGATAGTTGCCTTGAATATGTATTTATATTTGCAGATACTTTTTACATCTCTCTCAGTTTTTCAGAAAGAAAATGGGGTGCTTTTTATATTTAAAAGCAAAATAGATTAACATCACTGGAGAATTAAAGAGAGAAAGGATTGTTCAGTAGTTAAAAGGAGAGATTTTGGAGCAGACTCCCAAACCTGGCTCCTTGTAGGCTGGGGCAAGATGATAAATCTCACTACGTTTCAGCTTCCTCTTTGTAAAATGAGAATGATAACAGTAATATTAACAATAAAAAGAATACCCTGCCTTATAGGGTCATTGTAAGGGGTGAGATAATACATAAAAATTATTAATATGTCAGTGTTAAGATTTGCAATTATTATTATGTGAAGGTAGTGGGCTTAAAAGAAAATCACAAGAGGTATGTATATTTGCACCTTTGTATATTTAACATTATTATTGAGAAACAATGCCCATGTATATGCATTATATTAGTATAATTGAACACAAATTTATTTTAGGAATATACTAATTAGAAAAGTAAAAAATTCTAAAGTATCCTCAGAGTAAATTATTCTTTTTCTTAAAAGAAAAAAATTCCATAGAACTTGACAGAATTTATAAACCACAAATGATGAACCTTAAAAAATAACATAATATCATATTGTCCCATATGGGTAATAAATCCAGTATATATGATTTAAGATTCACCATTGTTTATCTCTCCTTTCTTAAATGGAATTTTATTGGAATTTTTCCAAGATTCCTTCCTATGCTAAGATACTACTACTATGCCATAAAATCCTCAAGAGCAGCAAAAATACCAATAATTATGATTATTATTAGAAGCATCATGGTCCTGTTCTTCAAATTGTAACAGAGAGAAATGAGGCACAAAAGAGTCCAGAATCATATCCAAAACCACATGGCTATTAAGAGGCAGAGTGTGGAAGTAAATTGGCCTCTGTGTCCAGGGCTTTTCCTTTAAGGGGTCACTGATTTATGCTTCTTTGTGTGTTTTTCTCAATCCTATCTTTTAGGATGTAGAATAGGACCTTGAACATAATAGGTGTTTAATAAATACTTTGCCTCCACTTGTTGAACCATAAAAAACAAAATAAGAAAAGTGATCTTATTTTTCTAGTACAACTTAACCTTAATTCCCTTTATGAGTTCCTTCTAGTCCTCTACAGCAGCAAAACACTTAAAAGTGCTTTCATGTAGTTCCTTTGGGCTAGATATTAAATCAAGTTCAAGAATTTTTTTTTTCAATCACCACTCACAATTCATTCTTTGATTATTTTTCTCTTCTAAAGCATTATCCATTTCCTTGTTCTGGTTTCACTTTGAATTTCACAGGGTTCCCTTGTTCTTATTACTGAGAAACTATAGGGAGGAAGAAATCATTAGGAAGGTTGGAAAGGTTTGACTTACTTCAATGGAAATGGAAGGGAAAATCCAATTTCTGATCTTATCTTGAATTCTTGAGACCATTTCAGTGGCTGATGTCTATGCTTGCTCTGGGCATGAATGCTTTATTATGAACTTTTCTACATGGCACTTGAAATGATCTTTAGGCGCCCAGTTGGGCCCCTCAGAATCTTCCTCATATAGATCCAACTAGGAGGGCTGTAGTTTCACACCATCCTTATAGACCATTCAGACCTACAGCACTGAAGTTATGGTGTCTCCCTTTCAGCAGGCAGCCTCCTGGGAGGTGACACACTGGCTTAAGCTCCTAGTTAACATCTGAGAACTGTGAATCCTAGAAACCCGAATCATGGGGAGTTGGAGGTGCTCTTTAACTTCTCTGTGCTGTCTGTGCCATTATGCTATCTTTCTACAGACACAAGATGTCTCTAAGGTTTCTGTTACTCGTAAGATTAAGAGGATACCATGTGGCCTTGGTTCGAAGCCACATGCAAATATTCATGAAAATTCTCTTTCCCTTCACCAAACACCTGCAGAGGCTTAGGTGACTATGCATGCCATTCTTATATGATTTCTTCAAATTTCCCCTCTTTACTCCTTTCAACCATGCTATTATCAATGCCCTGGATATAATTCAGTCCCATTTGAGGTCTGACAATTCTTCATTTTGTGGAATTATTCCAGGCATTACAGCAGGTGTTTTATCACTGTACCCTGGTATTAAATACCACACCATATCTTCTCATCCCCTCAAAATACTACTCATCCCCTCCAAATCTTCATCCCTCTAGAGATAGCTGAAACCTCTGCTTGAGTATCTTTGGCCATACTAAGTGTTCTAGTTTTCATATTTTTTCCAATTGCTTTTTTTCCCTGTGTACCTGACTAGTTCTCCATTTAATTTGACCCTTTATTATCACGTCTTTGTTCTTTCTTATATGTTTTTGTTTGTAAGGTAAAGCCTCAGAAAGAAGAAAATCATAATTCAATTATCATCAAAAGTAAACAATTTACAAATATACTCCCAATACTTCATGCAAATACAAAAGTGAAAACAAAAGAATTAACAAATAAAAAATGATATGCATTTTCTGGAAAGCCAAAAGAAAATTTAACAGATTGCTAACAAAGTTGTCAAAACATTTTTGTAACATTAAATTTTTGTTGGGGTGGGGAGGAGGCATAACCCTTTATGGAAAGGATAATTTTTTAAATTGATACATAATAATTATACATATTTATGGGGTACATGTGATATTTTGATATATACATACAATGTATAATTATCAAATCAGGGTAATTATGATACCCATCACCTAGGTCATTTATCATTTCTTTGTGTTAGGAACATTTCAAATCTCTTATAGCTATTTTGAAATATACAATAAATTGTTCTTAACTATTGTCACCCTACTGTGCTATCAAACACTAGAACTTATTCCTCCTATCTAACTATATTTTTGTGCCCTTTAACCAAAATCTCTTTATCCCCTACTCCCCCCTATTCACCCAGCTTCTGATAACCATCATTCTACTCTCTACCTTCATGAGATCAAGTTTTTTAGCTCCCACATATGAGTGAAAACATGTGATATTTGTCTTTTGGTTCCTGGCTTATTTCATGTAACATAATTTCTTCCAGTTCCACCCATGTTGCTGCAAATGACAGAATTTCATTCTTTTCTATGGCTGAATAATATTCCATTGTGTACATAGACAACATTTTCTTTTTATATGCATCCATTAATAGACACTTAGGTTGCTTCCATATCATAATTATTGTAAATAGTTCTGCAATAAATATGGAAGTGCAGATATTTCTTTGATATATTAATTTCCTTTCTATTGGATATATAGCCAGAAGTGGGATTGCTGGATCATATGGTAGATCTATTTTTACTTTTGTGCAGAACCTCCATATTGTTTTCCATAGAGGCTGTACTAATTTATGTTCCTACCAACAGTGTACTAGCATCCCTTTCTCCACATCCTTGCCAGCATTTGTTATTTTGTTTGTCTTTCTGACAATACCATTTTAACTGGGGTTGGGGGAGATAATATGACATTGTGGTTTTAATTTATTTCCCTGATGATTAGAGATGTTGAGCTTTTTTTCATACACCTGTTGGAGATTTGTATGTCTTATTTTGTGAAATATCTATTCAGATGATTTGCCCATTTTATAATATGATTTTTTTCTTTGTTTGCTATTGAGTTGTTTGAGTTCCTTATATATTCTGGTTATTAATCTCTTATCAGATGCATAGTTTGCAAACATTTTCTCTCATTCTGTAGGTTGTCTCTTCACTTTGTTGATTGTTTCTTTTGCTGTGCAGAAAAGATTTTTAGCCTGATGTAATCTGATTTGTCTGTATTTGCTTTGGTTGCTTGTGCTTTTGAGGTCTTACCCAAGCAATATCTGCCCAGACCAATGCCCAGAAGCATTTTCCCAATGTTTTCTTCTAGTAGTTTCATAATTTTAGGCCCTAGATTTAAGTCTTTGATCCATTTTATTTTGATTTTTTGTATACGATAAGAGATAGGGACCTAGTTTTATTCTTTTGCATATAGATATCCAGTTTTTCCAGCATCATTTATTAAAGAGACTGTACTTTCCCCAATGTATGTATTTGACACCTTTGTCAAAAATGAGTTGGCTATAAATGTGTGAATTTATTTCTGGGTTATCTTTTCTGTCCCATTGATCTATATATCTGTTTCTATGTCAGTATTATGCTGTTTTGGTTACTATAGTTTTATAGTATATTTTAATGTCTGGTATTGTGATGTCTTCAACTTTGTTCTTTTTGCTTAAAATTCCTTTGGTTATTTTGGGACTTTCGTGGTTTCACACAAATTTTGCAATTGATTTTTCTATTTCTGTGAAGAATGCCATTAGTGTTTTGATAGGGATTGCATTGACTCTGTCAATTGCTTTGTAATATGGACATTTTAATGATATTAATTCTTCCAACCCATGAATATGGAATATCTTTTCTTTTCTTTTTTTTTTTTTTGGTGTGTCCTTTTCAATTCCTTTCATCAGTATTTTATAGTTGTCCTTGAAGATATTTTTCACTTCTCTGGATAAGTTTATTCCTAGGTTTTAAATTTTTTGTAGCTATTGTAAATGGGCTTGCTTTATTGATTTCTTTTTCAGATTGTTAGCTGTGGTGTATAAGAAATGCTAGTGATTTTTCTATGTTGATTTTGTATTCTGCAACTTTACTGAATTTGTTTATACATTTAAACAGATTTTGGTGCAGTATTTTCTATATACTGGATCATGTCTTCTACAAACAAGGATAATTTGACTCTTCCTTTCCAATTTAGATCCTTTTTGTCCCTTTCTTTTGCCTAATTTCTCTGGCTAGGACTTCCAGTACTATGTTGAATAAAAATGATGAAAGCGGTCATCCTTGCCTTGATCCAGACATTAGAGAAAAGGCTTTCAATTTTTCCCTGTTCAGCTGTGGTTAGCTGTGGGTTTGTAATATATAGCCTTTGTTATTTTTAGATATATTACTTCTACACCTAGTTTGTTGAGAGTTTTCATCAGAAAGGAACTAAAAAAGCAAGAATAAAACAAACCCAAAAGTAGTGAAAGGGGAGAAATAATAAAGATCAAAGCAGAAATAAATAAAATTGAGACTAAAAAAATATATTAAACATTAACAAAGTAAAAAGTTGTTTTTTTGAAAAGTTAACAAAATTGACAAGGGTCAATTCAAGGGATGTTGAATTTTTTAGAATGATTTTTTTGCATCTGTTGAAATGATTTTATGGTTGTTGTTCCTGATTATGGTAATGTGGTATATCACGTTTATTGATTTGCATATGTTGAGCCTTCCTTGCATCCCTGGGATAAATTCTACGTGATCATAATGAATACTCTTTTTGTTGTGTTATTGAGTTTGGTTTGCTAATGTTTTGTTGAGGATTTTTGCATCTATGTTCATCAAAGATATTGATCTTTAGTTTTCTTTTTGTGTCCTTGTCTGGTTTTGATATGAGGGTAATGCTGGCCTCATAGAATGGGTTTGGAAGTATTCCCTTCTCTTCAGTTTTTTTGAATAGTTTGAATAGAATTGGTATTAGTTCTTTTTTAAATGTTTGGTAGAATTCAGCAGTGAAGCTGTCAGGTTTTAAGCTTTTCTTTAATGGAATCCTCCTTATTACTGCTTCAATTTCATTACTCATCATTGATCTGTTCAGGCTTGATATTTTTTCATGATTCAATCCTGTCAGTTTGTATATGTCCAGGAATTTATTCATTTCTCCTAGGTTTTCCAATTTGTTGATGTATAGCTGTTCATAATATTCTCCAGTGATCTTTTATATTTCTATGGTATCAGTCATAATGTCTCCTCTTTTTAATCTCTGATTTTATTTATTTGGGTCATCTTTCTTTTCATTTTTTAGTCTAGCTAAAGGTTTGTCAGTTTTGTTAACTTTTAAAAAAAACTTTTTATTTTGTTAATGTTTTATATATTTTTTTAGTCTCAGTTTTATTTATTTCTGCTTTGATCTTTATTATTTCTTCCCTTTCACTACTTTTGGGTTTGTTTTATTCTCACTTTTTTAGTTCCTTGAGGTGCACTATTAGGTTTTTTATTTGAAGGTTTTCTACTTTTTTGGTATAAATATTTATTGATATAAGCTTCCCTCTTAGAACTGCTTTTCTGCATTCCATAGATTTTGATAGGTTGCATTTCAGTTTTCGTATATCTTAAGGAATCTTTTAATATCCTTTTAAATTTATTTTTTGACCTCTTCATTGCTTAGGAGCATGTTATTTAATTTACATACATTTTTATAGCTTCCAATGGTGCTTCTTTTATTGATTTCCAGTTCTGACTACATTCCATTATGGTCAGAAAAGATATAATGATATAATTTTGATTTATTAAATTCAAAGGTCAAACTTGCTTTGTGACCTAACATATAGTCTATTCCGGTGAATTTTCCATGTGCTGTTGAGAAAAATATGTAATCTTCAGCTTTTGGATGGATTGTTCTATGAATGTCTGTTTGTCCATTTAGCTTCGAGTGAAATTTAACTCTGATGATTCTTTGTTGATTTTCTGTCCAGATGAACTTTCTATTGCTGAAAGTGAGCTATAATTGTATCCCAGTCAATCTCTCCCTTTAGCTCTATTAATATTTGTTTTATATATTTGGGTGCTCTGGTGTGGGTTTACAATTGTTACATCCTCTTGCTGCATTGACCCCTTTATTATTATATGATAGCCTTCTTTGCCTTTTAATTTTTACTGTTCTTGATTTAAAGTCTATTTTATCTGATATAAGTATAGCTACTCCTGCTCTTTTTTGGTTTTCATTTGGAATATCTTTTTCTAATCTCTCACTTTCAGTCTGTGTATGTATTTATAGACAAAGTGAGTTCCTTATAGACAGTATATAGTTGGGTCTTGTTTTATTATACATTCAGCTCTCTATGTCTTTTAATTGGAGAATTTAATCCACATACATTCATTGTTATTATCTATAGGTAAGCATGTACTACAGCCATTTTGTTACTTGCATTCTAAATGTTTTGTGGATCTTTTTTTTTTTTCCTTTTTCCTCCTTTTACTGTCTTCCTTTGTGGTTAAGTGATTTTCTCTAGTAGTACATTTTTATACCATGCTGCTTATTTTTAGTATGTCTGTTACAGGTTTTTGCTTTGTGTTTACCATGAGGCTTACAAAAAATATCTTATTGTTATAACAGGTTTTTTTAAAAAATTTGATAACAACTTAACTTTGATCACAAAGAAAATAAGATCAACAAAATCTGCACACCAGTTGTTGCAATCAGCACCCAATTCACCCAAGATGTTTCAGCTTCTCTGACACTCCCAATATTTCTCATGGGATGGGCCCAGAGTGGGCTTCCCACAGATTCTCCCACACCAATGTGGAGACAGAGTGTTCACCTCTGATTCCCTCTTCTCACCTTGGAAACTGTAAGTGTAGAGAAGTTCCTTGTGAGTGGCATTATGCTAGCTTGGGGGAGGGTGTGGCACAGTCTGAGATGACCATTTCTCTTACTGGTCAAAGCTTCTCTTGATTCTCTGTGACCAGGGCGTTTCTCCCCTTCTCCCCCAATATCTGGTGAACTCAGAGTGGTCTTCTTGTCTGTGAGTTGTTTCTAGCTGTATTTTTGTGTTGGAGGAGTGATGCTGGGGGATCATCTATTCTGATATCTTACTGACATCACCTCCAGAGAATAATTTTTAACACTTAAATGTTTTAGAAATGTCATATAAACCAATTTTAAAATGGTGCCATTAAGAATCCTACAAAAAAGTGGAGACATGTAATCAATCAGTCAAATATTTTTAAAAATGAAGTTAAAGAACATTAGTTGTAGGATGACTTAGTAGTAAGTCCTCTTTAAATCTCAGGCCAAAGACTCTGTATATTGTGTCAAAATTCACAGCCTATAACCTATATGTTCTTCCTGCTTCCTCCTATACCACTTAATCCTATCCATTTTCTCCAATGTTTGCTTTAATTCTCAGCATCAAGAACATGGGAAGGAAATTAAAATAGCAAGATGCCAATACTTCTAGACCCAGATTGCAATGGACTCTAATATTGAAATACTAACCACTTAATAGTTGAAGAACATAGAAGTGTTAGTAACTAAAAAGAAAAAAAAAGTAATAAAACTACAATGTGGCTGAAAGTGCAATTCTTATACAAAATTAAGGATGAAAATAAAACATTCTTAATGTTGTAAAGACAGAAATACCAAGAACACAGTATCATCTCTTTTTAAACTTTAGTCAGAGAAATTTGATCTACACTTTCAATATTAATGCTCTTTAGTTTGGTTTTAATGGTGAATTTATGTTTAATCAGATTTATAGAATGAATGAGAATCCTAATGAGAGGGTGGAAGTCTCAGCTGAATAGGCAAAAAAATGACTGAACTCTACTTTATAGGCAGAGTTTGATGGCATACATTAAAAAACATCTAGTGTATTTAGGAATTGAATGTGCTGTAATCATTCATGGAAGTCATAAAGACTGAGAAGGAAAGATTTAGTTGCAATATTTTATAAGGAAAAATGTGCTTCTACTTATTAGATTTAAACTAACAAGAATAAAAATCCCCACATAGCAAAAGCTTAACTCTTTCAAGACAAAATCAGAATGAATTGTTTTCAAAAAGTATTCTTATAATCACTATTTATGCCATTCATTAAAATGTTCAAGTCCACCATACCAGACATAAAAGGCCACAAAGATACGTAATATATAATATTAACTCCATGAAATTTGCACTGTAGAAAAGGAACTTGCAATCTGATTTCATTCTGTAACAACATGCCCAGTTACTGACTGAAGAAAGTGAGCTGTAGTTACAGACTTTCTGAATTTCAGACTTTATCCCTATTGATGATGTTTTCTTGATACATTTTGGAAATCTGATCTAAATGACATATTGCCATTAAGTAGAGGGTGTATTAATGAGTGTTTCTAAAAGGCTCATATATACATATACACACACGCACACACTCACAAATATTCCTAAAAAGAAAGATTATGTATCCATAATTAAGACATATATATAAATGTATGTATAAACACAAATATATTATATATGTAAAATGTAATATATAAATATATGAAATAAATATGTGAAATATATTTATATGCATATAAATGGAAATTGAGTGGAACAGTTATTTGCAATGTATATAACATTGTACAGAAGTGTGCAACACTTCTGTTAGTTTTTGCCTCTGATCTTCTCAGTCACATCATTTGAGATATCAACAATTTTAAGCACAGCTCCCAATTTTAGCATGTTCTTATATCAGTTAAACTACTTATCTACTAGTCAGGTAAAATCTGTGAAAGAACTCCCACACTTTTTTGCCAGTATAAGACTTAATTGAAGAGAAAACAGACTCAAGGTTTAACAGCAAGAGAAAACCTTGCTCTTAGAACAGGTATAAACCTGTTCTGTTTCCTGAGCATCCATTCACACCTTCTTCTAGCAGAAGACCATGAATTTGTTTTGGAAAATTATCTCTTCCCCATTGGATACAGTATTGATGATGCCATTTAAGAAGATACTTCATATCCCCTTGGCCAAGCATTAGACACGCAATCTAAGATGGGTCAATGGGACATGCTTCCAGGAACTTTAACATTGGACAGTGATTTAAATCAAAACAAAACCCCCAAACCCTGAAAATAATTGGATTTTCTGTTTCCAAACTTCTGCCTGGAAGAGATTGGTCTTTATTTCCTGTACTTACATCCTCAGCTCTGGATTCAGTAGTTATTTTCCTGTGGTTTCTAAGCCCTTATCCTTCAGAACTTCTTCCTCAATTCTGTGGGCCACTTCCTATTTTCCTCTATATTTCATTTTTAATTAATTAGCCAGATTTGGCTTCTGTTGCTTGGCACCAAAGAAGGTACCTGATAGAATTGTTCTTTTAAATGAAAATCCAATTTATCTCCAGCTTACAGATATATACTTTTTTACTATTTATGACATTAATCAGTTGGAGATGCTTTATCAAGTTTGTTTCTTCTAAGTTTTGGACACATAAATAAGTAAGGTCTAGGTAATAGCAGAGACAAAATCATAAATAAAGGTGTAGAAATTCAGCTCTAATTTCTGTCTCAGCTTTGCTATACTCTTCATCTCCCTTATTTTCTTCCATTTGGAATTTACCTTCCTGTGGAGGACAAAGTAGAATGGGAGAAAAATGTAGAAGAACTTTAGCTCTGCTTCCACTTAGATATTTGACACTACCTAGAAAGTGGAGGTAAATAGTTCAGCCAATATAATGCATCTCTCTGATACAAGATTTGATTGATTGTGCTAGCCATTGTAAATTGTGTGTGAGCCCCAGTAAACATAGTAATTTATCCTGTATAGAATATATCGCCTTGTATGTTCTTAGAGGAGGCAGATAACACAAAGATGAATATAAGGAAGATCCTTTAAGTTATCAAGCTATACTTGGGAGGAAAGAAGGCATAACTATCCCTTCATCTTGTTGAAATTGCAGAAAAAGAAACCATATCCAATATAATCTTAAATGAGTAGATGTCAATATTTTTAGCCAATTGTTCTTTGCCAAAATGGTGATTAAGAAATGAGTAGATTGTAGCCACATACTAACACTATCATGTAAACTGTGAAAACTATAATTTTTATTTAATCATTGAATTAATAGGAATAATTATTCTTTTAATAGAATAATTTACTTGTTAAGTTCTTTCCAGTATTATAAGAAATATGGCTAACTTCTATCTCTTCATGTGTTTCCCTTGTGGAGTCTTAAATAATCTAAATGGAATAAATAATCATCAGTCTTCTTTTTAACCTGGTTGGACAGGTAATTTTCAATTAAAATGAAATATTTCAGTGCCAGGGTAGTGACCTCTATTTCTCTGTATTCTCCAGAGTGTCTAATACAGTGCAGGAAATTGGTAGATGCACACATCTATTTTTTGACTAGTCTTATTAAAACACTGACTTCTTCATGTGGAGAAGTCCACATGAAGTTATTTTGATTACATCTAAAAATGATTTTCAGAATAGGAAATCCTTTAGGAAAAACTTTAGGATGTTGAATAGCTAATAGAGATAACTTCAAAATGCTACATTTTCTTTTTTAACTGTCTTTTCTTTTTCTTTGAAAATGAGAAAAAAAATGTATGTTCAACCTTGAACATACATTTCACCGAATGTTTGTACATCTACTGTTATGAAAACCAAAACTATTAAAAGGTACCTTATACTGTTCTTTAAAAAGTAACTTTTGGATATTTTATAAGACAATATTTAAGCTCAATAAAAACACTCCCAACAGAGGAAGTTGAGCAGGGACTAGGAAAAATGTTTGGAGATATATTGTACTCGAATGTAATCTATTATGCATAATTTGAAGATGCCAAATCATCAAGTTAAGACACTAGGCCTCCTGGTTTCATAGCACTTGGAAAGTACAGGATATCTTTCACATTTATTTCTGTTGTTGTTAATACAAAACTGTAGTTTAGCTTCTTAATTTTTTCCCTGTAAATCAAAATAAGATTGCTTGTTAAAATCTATTTTTTATGGATGAAGGTGAAACACATAATAGCAAACAAGTTAGATAAATGGATTAATATATAAAATCACTTAAGAATTTTGTCACTTGTCAAAGAAATCTGAATTAACATTTTGTATTTAATATATGATGTTGTATCTAAATGCAGAAAATAAAAACTAGCTTTAGTTGTACCAGGTGGCTGTTAACCTACCCATGGTAATAATCAAACCCTTAGTTAATATATTTTTCTGAATAGCTGTTTTTTGAGATGCTGAACAATTTCAAGTACAAATATTATGTGTAGAAATTGTATTGCTAGAACCTAATTCAAAATTCAGCTACACACTTATCTTTAGTACAAAGTCTAAGCTACTGTAGTAAGCACTTTCTATACAGCTGCCAGTAAGACACCTTCAATTTCCATAAGACGAGTATTGAACTTGTCATACTGTAAAACATTAACAGTCTATTTTTATTTGACTATTAAGGAGACCTTGTTAAGTGTGCAGACATATTTTCTGAAATTTGTCAATAATTCCACGTATTTTTAAACTGCATAATATTAAAGAAAAATACTGAATGTTGCTATAAAAGAAAGTCTTAGCTTTCTACATTAGACTTTTAATTTCATAGGAATCACTTTGTGGCACTAGATCAGTTATTTATTCATTTATTTTGAAAATTTAAAAAGTAGTCATAAAAATATTGCCTTAATTTGGGAAGCATATCTATTTTTAAATGTAAATGAAATAGCTGGTTATACTATTGAATAATAGATTATTTCTCTAATTAACAAGAGAAATACTGAGAAAGTGTTTTTAAGCTGATTTCTGAAGGTTTCATAAGAACCTTTCTCTATTTTGGGAAAATGTATTATAATTTTAAATTATGTCATCAAAATCCAAGTCAAGTTATACAAAAATATCTTATAAACATAAGAATCCACTTATGTTTGAAAAACATGTCAAAGATTATAATTTCATTTTTTTGTCTTTGAGGTATATTTTCATTTTTTTGAAAGCTAAATGATTGCAGGAAAATAAAGCTGAGTTTTCCCTGTTTACAAACATCATTCCCCGCACTTCAAAGTATAAGACTGACATATTGTAAATGATAATTCAGCACAGCTCTGCTTCCTATAAATTAACATTTAGAATGTAACTTTGGAGAAAGGAAGCATCTTAGACGTCACTGAGTGTTTAAGGGCACATGGCCACAATTTCTAAGATGGAGGGGGTGTATTAAGGTGGATAGACAAATGGAAGGTTTACAGTTATAGGCTTCACTGGCCTTCATGGTCTTTGGACAAGTCTCATTGTGCCTTATTTTCTGAATTTATAAGCTACAGCTTATCTGTAGATATAAAACTTGGATTCCTTTGAACAGAAGTCAAATAGAAGGTGCCATGGGACAGAAAAGAATTATTATTCGGAGAAAATCTTATCTTTTTCACATTGCTGTTTATCCTTCTGTTCTCCTCAATTGATATGTAATAGAAAGCAGGGGGAAAATGTTGTTGTTTTCAGCATACTGATGATTTTATTTTGTTGGCATTAAATTTTTCTTGGCTGTTGGTTTTTGTAATTCTTTTTGTTTTTCTTCATTATGTTTCTCACCAGGCAAACACTGTGTTAGAAGCAACAGAGGACTACACTTATTATTATATTTAAAAATTGTATAATATTGGTTATAGTAATAAATGTGTGTAGATGTGAATAAAAAAACAGAACTATCCAGGAATTCCTCAAAACAGCAAATCTGTAAAGACTATCTCGATGTCCTTGCTGTGTAAAATGGTCTTAACTTTTTCTTTCTTTAAAAAACCACTTGAAATATCTATGGGAATTGAAAATGTGTAATTCTTATGACTCTTCTATTCCACTTCTAGGACCCTACCCTAGAAAATACTTATTTATATGAGAAAGGGATGGGCTCAGAGATGTTTGTTCCAGATTGATGAGCAATAGTGAAATAGTATAAATAATCTCTATGTCTATCAATAAAGAAATAAATCAATAAGAAGTGATATATATATACACATACACAAAGATTAAAGAAAATTGACACACTCATGAAAATGATATAGATTAGTAAGGAAACATCCTTAAAACATTATGGAGTAAAAAAAGTGAGTTGCATAAAAAGCATGTTATCCTTTATATAAACTTTTTTTAAAATATACAAAAGTATACATTACTCTGGAGAGATATATATATATACACACACATATATATATGTAGTTTCAAGTAAAGGATTAGAAGAATAAATTATAAATAACAATGGAAACTTCTATATAGAATTGGAATTGAAGAAAGTAGTTAAGTGAGTTTTATTTTGGCCATCTGGTAACATTTCAACAGGCAATGTACTCATGTGGTTCTTGAGTAATTTTAATAAATATCATGTAGGGTTATATTTGACTGCATGTGACAGAAAACCAGGCACTACTTGGTTTAAAGAAGGTAGAAGCTGGTTTCTCTATCACATGAAATAGGTAGGTATCAGGGCTGATATGGTGGCATTATAGTGTCATCAGGCACCTGACCATCTAATTTTCTTCTCTGCCATTCTCAGAAATCTTATTTAATTCATGATCCCAAATTGTCATTGAAATTCTGGTTGTCATTTCTATATTCTAAACCAAGGGCAAGAGACACAATCTGTAAAGATATGACTCCATCCTTTTTAGGAAAACATACAACTTTCATTTCCATCTCATTAGCCAGATTTAGTTATATGGTACTCTTTATGCTAGGCTTGCTAGGATGTGTGGCATTCTAGCTTGGTCAGATAAGACATAAGGAAAGAATGGGCATAGGAAAGTAATTGCATTCTTAGTTAAAGATAGAATAGTTTTACCCATTGCTTAATGTATTTTTTTCTAATATATTTTTGTCTAAAAGTAAGATAACAACTCAAAAATTAAAACTAAAGCTTATTGCCTTAAGGCCCCTGATTCATATAACATCATCTGGCTTCATTTATTTTTGCAGCTAATATTTTAATATGATAAAATGGAAGGTAGAGATAAATTAAAATACAGTTTTAAACAATTAAAACAGTTTCACTGAATTTTAAATATATAAGTCTGGGGACACACTTGATATCACTTAAAAACTTTGGTTATTAAGTGTGGCAGATTGTTCATTATCCGAAAATACTTTCTTCTCATTTTATCTGCTAAGACCTGAGTTTTCGAAGGTTGAAATCCCTTGACCTCAGGAAATGTACCCCTTTCTCCAGCCCCAGAGGCCAAATCCTAGTCAGTCCAAACTTGTCAGAGTTGTCTCAGTCGGGTGACTGTTGTGATGGAAGAAGAGTCCCCTGGGGGGCTTCTGAGGTTTCCTTTCCCACTTAGAGGAGAATGCTTGCTAGTGCCACCTTTTCTCACTTCTTTCTGCCTTGAACTAAGGCATGATTCCTGAAGTTGTGGTAGCCAGCTTGCACTCCAAGGGAAGAACTCTGAAGATCACAAAATGGTCATTATGGTCACAAAGATAACATTCCTGATCTCCTGAATTAATCACTATTTGCCAATAACTATAGGTGTGGGAAAGAATCATGATGGAGCAGAAAATGGCTCCAAAGAATACACTTGTGCTTCTTCCTAACTTGATATTTTACCTTATTTAAGCATATAATACTTGTAGGTCTATTACAAAAGCATCTGAAATAGTGGATTCCACAGTCTTCAAAAATTTGATGCCAACCCTTATAGATTCTGTCGGAGCACAGAACACAGATCACCCTGTTGTTGTAAGTGTTTAGGATCTGTGGTAGGCTGCCTCCAATATGGCCCCCAGTGCTTTCTGCCTCCTACTATTCCTGCCCTTGCGTAATCTCCTTGTGGAGAATAGAAAACAGCAGGGGTGATGGGTTGTCATTTCTGAGATCAGGTTACAAAAAGACTGTGGCTTCCATCTTGAGGGATCTCTCACTCACTCCCTGTGCTATGCTGTCAGCCATCCTGTGGGCTGCCCACATAGCCAGGAACTTAGGTTTCTGGCCAATGGCCTGCAAGGACCTGAGGCCTTTCAATACTTACATGTCTGAGCTTGAAAGCAGATCCTCCCCCAGTAGAGCCTTAAGATGGCTATTAACCTAGCCGACACCTTGATTGCAGTCAGGGATTTTCTGCTTCATCTGCAAAAGTAGAAAAATTATGAAAAATGTGACACGGCTGCCTCTCATGAGCATGATCATTCACCACTCAGTCTTCTTTTACTCTGTCT
Organism: Daubentonia madagascariensis; assembly: GCA_023783475.1. Lineage (NCBI taxonomy): Eukaryota > Metazoa > Chordata > Mammalia > Primates > Daubentoniidae > Daubentonia > Daubentonia madagascariensis. The sequence goes on along the minus strand of JAKFHU010002088.1, from coordinate 40,215,703 downwards.
TTCTCACTTGGCGTGCAGCGTTTATTCGTTAGCACGTAGACGGACATCCTTTGGCCTCTAATTCCTTCTCATCTGTATTAATTTGTCTGTTAAAATTTTGCTTGCACTGAACACAATTGTAATGAAAGTAAAATATTTTCTTCCTTTCAGGGAGGGTCTTTAAATAGTTGGTGATTATTATATTACTCTCACTCACCTTTCAGGAATTTTTTTTCTTTCTTTTTCCCACGGGTTGTTGCACATTTTGCAATAACAAAGCTAAATGGAGTGCAATAAAATTATGCGGGGAGGATTTCAATTTCTTAGTGAGGTGGAAAAATTACTATGAAATGTTTACATTTTAGTTCTCATCTTAGAACACAAATGTGCTGTTATTAAGCTATTGTTTCTAAGCTACAAACTCACCCTTCATACTCTTCTTTTTGACACAGGGGCTGAGGCTCTGCCAACCACATTTATTCTTTGCCAACTGGCTCCTCACTAGCTTCTGCCAATCAGGCCTCCAGAGCAAGTGCAGAAGGTAGGAGTGGAGGGAAAGGGACTCTCCCTCCCTGTTTGCTAGCTGCTCTTGTTGGCCTTGCTTCAGCGTTGGCTGTTGCCTTTGGGCAGCAGCACTCGCTTCTAGTTCCCAGCATCCTTGCAACTCTCAGAACCGGCCTTGGCAGCGATGCCAGCTCCAACCAAATGGCATCCCCTCCTCAGTGTCTGAACCCAGCTACACAAAAATATTCCTTCCAATTCCAGAGATATTAACATCAGTCTTGCAGTGTCTACTTCTCAGAGTCCTGGGTTATAGGTGTGTGGGTCCTTCCTCCAAACTGTTAGTTTCTGACAACCCAAACCCTTCTCTTTGGTCCCTGAGAGTCATGGGTGTTAGCTACTACTTGAACTTAGCATCCTTTCTCAACTCAATTTTTCTTTTCCTCCCTTGATTTTCTAACATCAGTTTAACTAATTGACTCTGTGTGTGTGTGTGTGTGTGTGTGTGTATATTTATATATATATATATATTTCTCTTTTTAAAATAACTTATTTGGTTTCTATTTTCCTACATAGACTGTGGCTAATACACAACACAATAATAAAAAGATTTCAAATCTGTAGTAAAACAGTAAGATGGGTTTAAAAGATAGGTCCTATTAATTTTGTGTTATATGTTAATTGTTTGAAATGTGTTTTATATATTCATTATTGGTCTTAGAACACAATTGTCCATAATGACAACCTTTTCTAAAGGAAGGTCTTAAATAGGCTTCATAAATGAGATGGTAATGAATTATTTCCTCATGTTCTTCCTGGTTCAGGGACGATCTCTAACTTTAACTACCACCCCTTTCTCTGAATTTATATTTGCTTTACATACTCTGCTCCCTAATTTGACTATTCTTATATACTGTACTCTTTCTGCTATATGATTTTTTTCTCCCAAATATGATTGTAAGCTCCTTGTGGATAATGAATTATTTCTCTTCTATTGTATCTGTTAGAGTGCCTAACTCTATTTTTGGGAACTCTAACCTTATTTAACAAGTCTTTGATAAATTTGTCTAAAATACACTACCTTTTTATTTATAAAGAAAGATTTCATTTAAAGACATCAAGAAAAAAGAATGTGGTAGGAGCAGAGGGAAAAAACATGAAATATCTAATAAATATTGATAAACAGAGATTATAATTTATTTACCTAATTTAATAAAAGCTATATGTTGAATTATTATTAATAAAAATTACGTTGTTGAATATTTTCTAATCGTCAAATTCACCTTTAATAAATATTTGATGAATGAATAATTTATGAATATTTAATGAATATCTGGAAGAAGATTTTTCAAATTTGTATAATGTTTTCAAAGTTACTGAAATGAAATAAATTCAATGCTTACCTGCCTATATATTATTTATTTTATCTTTTTTAACATTAATTATTTATTTTAATTGACAGATTAAAAACTGTATATGTCTATTAGGTACAACATGTTGTTTTGAAATGTACATACATTGTTGAATGGCTAAATCAAGCTAATTAACATATGCATTACCTCATATACTTATCTTTTTTTTTGTGGTGAGAACACTTACAATCCAATCTCTTTGCAATTTTCAAGATACAATGCATTGCTATTACATATAATCACCATGTTGTACAATAGATCTTTTGAAATTATTCCTCCTATCTAACTGAAATTGTGTATCCTTTGAGCAATATCTCCCTGATTCACTGCCCACCCCTCAACCCTCAGCCACGGATAACTACTATTTTATTATCTACTTCTATGAGTTCAACTTCTTTAGATTCTACATATAAGTGAGAAAATGCGTATTTGTCTTTCTGTGCCTGTCTCTTATTTCACTTAATATGTCCTTCATGTTCATCCATGTTGTCACAAATGACAGAATTTTCTTCTTTTTCAAGGCTGAATAGTAGTATTCCATTGTGTATGTATACACCACCTTTTCTTTATCCATTTGTTGATTGATAGACTGTTAGGTTGATTCCATACCTTGCCTATTGTGAATAATGCTGCAATGAACATGGGAGTGCAGATATCTCTTTGACATACTGATTTCATTTCCTTTGAGTATATACCAAGTAGTGGGATGGCTGGGTCATATGGTAGTTCTATTTTTAGTTTTTTGAGGAACCTCCATACTGCTTTCCATAATGGCTGTACTAATTTACATTTCCACCAACAGTGTGCAAGATTTCCCATTTCTCCACATCCTCTCCAACACCTGTTATTGTTCATCTTTTTGATAATAACCATACTAACAGGTATGAGGTGATATCTCTTATGGTTTTAATTTGGATTTCTCTGATGTTTAGTGATTTTGAGGATTCTTTATACACCAGTTGGCCATTTCTATCTCTTCCTTTGAGAAATGTCTATTCAGATCCTTTGCCATTTTTTAATCAGGTTATTTGTTTTCTTACTGTTGAGTTGTTTGATTTCTTAAAGTATTTTGGGTATTAAACCACTATCAGATGTATGATTTGGAAATATTTTCTCCAGTTCCATAGATTGTCTCTTTACTCTGTTAATCGTTGTCTGTGATGTAATACCATTTGTCTCATTTTACTTTTATTGCCTGTATTTTTGGGTCCTATCCATAAAAGTATTTTCAAGATCAGTGTCATGGAGCTTTTCCCCTATTTTTTCTTCTAGTAGTTTCATAGTTTTAGGTCTTACATTTGAGCCTTTAAATTATTTTGACTTTATTTTTACATATGGTGAGAGCGAGGGGTCTAGATTCATTCTTCTGCATATGGACACAGCTTTCCCAGCACCATTTGTTGAAGAGCTTGTCCTTTCCCCAATGTCTGTTCTTGGAACCTTTGTCAAAAATCAGCAGGCTCTAAATGTGCAGGCTTATTTCTAGGTTCTCTGTTCTGTTCCATTGGTCTCTGTGTCTGTGTTTATACCAGTACTGGGCTATTTAGGTTATTTATAGCTTTTTAATATATTTTTGAACTCAGATAATGTGATGCCTCCAGCTTTGTTCTTTTTGCTCAGAATTACTTTGTCTATTCAGGGTCTTATGTGGTTCTATATTAATTTTAAGGTTGTTTTTTTACTATTTCTGTGAAGAATGTCATTGGTATTTTGATAGGGATTGCATTGAATCTTTAGATCACTTTGGGTAATGTGGACATTTTAACAGTATTTAGTCTTTGAATCTATTAAAATGGGATATCTTTCCATTTACTGGTGTCTTCTTCCATGTCTTTTACTACTGTTTCATAGTTTTCAGTGTACAGGTCTTTCACCTCTTTGGTTAAATTTATTTGTAATTTTGGAGTGTATTTTTGGGGGGTAGCTAATGTAAATGGAATTGTTTTCTTGATTTCTTGTTCCAATAATTTGTTGTTAGTCTATAGAAATGCTACTTATTTTTTCATATTGATTTTATATTCTGCAACTTTACTGAATTTGTTTATTAGTTCCAACAGTTTTTTTGTCAGTGGAGTCTTTAGGGTTTTCTATATATAAGATCATGTCATCTGCAAACAAAGAAAATTTTACTTCTTCCTTTCAAATTTAGATGCCTTTTATTTTTTTCTCTTCTTTAATTACTTTGGCTAGGACTTCCAGTACTATGATGAATAGAAGTGGCAAGAGTGGACATCCTCATCTTGTTCCTGATCTTAGAAGAAAAGCTTTCAAATTTCCACTGTTAGGTATGATGTTAGCTGTGGATTTGTCATATATGGTCTTTATGGAGGTACATTCCTTCTATATCATATTTGTTGAGAGGTTTTATCATGAAAAAATGCCTACTTTTGTCAAATTCTTTTTCTGAATCCACTGAGATGGTCATGTTTTTATTCTTCATTCAATAAATGAGGTATATCACATTTATATATGTTGAACCATCCTTGCATCCCATAGATAAATCCCACTTGATCATGATGAATGATCTTTGTAACGAGCTGTTGAGTTCAGTTTTCTAGTATTTGTCCGGGATTTTTACATCAATGTTCATCATGGATATTGGCCTGTAATTTTTTTTTTTTGTAGTGTCCTTGCCTGGCTTTTGCATCAGTAAAATTCTGGCCTCATGGAATGAGTTTGGAAATATTTCCTCTTCAGTTTTTTGGAAGAGTTTGAGAAGGATTGGTGATAATTATTCTTTAAATGTTTGGTAGAATTATACAGTGAGGCCATCAGGTCCTTGGTTTTGCTTTGATGGGAGACTTCTTATTACTGACTCAGTCTTCTTATTCATTATTGGTTTGTTTAGATTTTCTATTTCTTTGTTTTTCAGTCTTGGTAGGTTGTCTATATTTTATTTAAATTCACTAACAATTAATATTGCTATTTATTACCATTTTACATATAAAAACTGGAGCTTACAGAATTTGCCACAGGTCACATAGCTAGTCAGCAGCAGAGCTAGAAATTAAACTCAAACTGGAAATTGTTATTTTTTTTCTTTTGTAGAGATTAGAGTACAGTGGTGCCATCATAGTCCATTGGGCTTGATCCTTCCTCCTCACCCTCCTAATTAGCTAGAACTGCAAGTGCATGCCACTGTGCTTGGCTAATTTTTTTAACATTTTTTAGAAATGAGATCTTGCTATATTGTCCAGGCTGGTCTCAAGCTCCTGGGATCGAATGATCCTCCAGCCTCAGCTTCTTGAGTAGCTGGGATTACAGGAGTGAGCCACCACATCTGGCATAAACACAAGCTTTTTTAAAGTTTCTCATAAATAAGATATCTAAGCCCTAATATCTGGGCAAATGAAAGTTTATGTCATATTTTTATACTGGAGTAAAATTTGTTGATTTAAAAATTATTTCCAGTCTTTACAGGTTACTCAATTTCTTGCAAAATAGTCCAGTAGTTAGAGAGATCTTTCTTCATATTCCCTAGCAGATACTTTATAACTCTTTGATCTCCAGCCAGTGACTTAACTGTTTTCAGTCAGTTTACTCACATGAAAAATACATTTAAAAATAATTGCTTTGCAGGGATGTTTTAAAAGACAAAATGAAATAATATAAATTCAATTCAATAAACACTTGAAGAGTATTTGCCATATGCAGGCACATCATGCAAAGTGCCTTCCTAGCACACAATGCCAAGCACATTGTTGACATTCAAAAATCAACAAATTTCAGCTCATGTGTGTGTTCAGCTTAGCAAATACTTTTTATAAGCCTAAAATTCAGTCCATTATATTTCTACTTAGAAGAAAACTCTTAAACTTCATCTCGTTAAGGTAGAAATGCATCAAAATGTCATGTCTGTTAATCTAAATGCTTTTTTAGGATCTTTGCTCCTTTTGGCAGTTTTATTGTATATACATACAATTTTTATGATATGCAAATGTTAGCCTTGTTTAAGACAGCAGTTTGCTCATTAAAGATTTGAGTGCAATCTTGAATTGTAGGAGAGCTGAAAGTAGAGAACAATGTAGTGTAGATTAAAAGGATTTAGATGGTCCTGACATCAGAAATACAGTACATGTATTAGTGAGTGTGGTATGTTTTATAATACCAAAGTGATTGAAATCCTATGTAGATGTGTCTGTTTTAACCAGGAAAGATCTACATCTTCCCAGAGGTTTTAAATTCTTTGAAAAATATTTTTAGCATCAATTCTAAGTTTTTGTAACAAAGTAGAGTGGCTTAAATAGGATAGAAGTGCATTTCTTTCTCATATAACAGTGTGGATGGTCTAGGTCAGGGGTGTAAGTCTGCTGCAGAAGGTTGTTCAGGTAACCAGGCTCCTTGCATCTGAGTTATTCTGTTTTCTTTGTCTGCAGATAAAAGCTAGTTTCTCTCTATCTGAAATCCAGCTTATAGAAAAGAAGACAGCAAATCCAAAGCAAGTAATTTAATTGTGACAAGGGATATAAAAGTTGTGCTCATCACTTCTACTCCACTATTTGGTAAAAACTCAGTCACATAAATACATATAGCTGCATGGAAAGGAAATTTTACTCCATTGTGGTCAAGAATGGGGCTCAACATGACAAAATTTTTTGTATTTTTTAAGATTCCTTTTGAGACTTACTAACTTATGTTTAAAGCATATATAAACTCTTACTTTTTAGGGTATAAGATTATATAAATATGGATATGTAGGTATGTATCATATGTGATCAATTATTTTACTTACATTTATTCCTATTTTTATTGATAACAAATTTTATTGATAGACTATAATCTAACAAACAAAAATAATAATTATATGATACATGGACTATAGTCATTAAGATGGGACACAAAAAATTGATGTAATGGCTGCTCAAGAACCAGATTTTTCAGTACTATATTTTTAATTTATATTTTTTGTGATTTTTAAAAAAGCTTATATTATTTTTAATTCACACATGATAACTGTACATATTTATGGGGTACAGTGTGATGTTTTGACGCATGTATATATTGTGTATTGATCAAATCAAAGCATTTAGCATATCTATCACCTCAAACATTTATCATTTCTTGATGATAACATTCAGAATCCTCTCTTCTTGTTATTCTGAAATATACACAATATTGTTAACTATAGTCACCCTACTGTATAATAGAGCACCAGAACTTATTCCTCCTATCTAATTGTAATTTTGTACCTTTTGTCCTATCTCTACCCATCTTCCCTCCCCATCCTCTGGGTAACCACTATCCTATTCTGTACTTCTATGAGATCAGGGAGATCAGGTCTGTGGTTTTCTTTTCTTTCTTTCTTTTTTTTTTTTTTTTGTAGTAAGCATATATTTTTTTCTTTTTATTTCAGAATGTTATGGGGGTGCAAATGTTTTTGTTACATTGATTGCTTTTGTACTGCTTGAGTCAAAGTGATAAGTGTACCCATCACCCAGATAGTGTACATTGTACCCACTAGGTATGATTTCACCCATCACCTCCTCCCCTTTCCCACCTGCTTGATTTCTATTGAGTTTTATTACCATCTGTGCACATGAGTGCTGATCGGTTACTTTAATAGTGAGTACATGTGGTGTTTGTTTTTCTATTCTTGTGATACTTCACTTAGGAGAATGGTCTCCAGTTCCATCCAGATTGTTGCAAAAGGTATTAATTCATTTTTTATGGCTGAGTAGTACTCTGTGTTATACATATGCCACATTTTATTAATCCACTCATGGATGGTCACTTGGGTTGATTCCACAACTTTGTGATTGTGAATTGTGCTGCAATAAACATTCTAGTGCAAGTGTCTTTTTCACAAAATGACTTTTTTCCTTTTGGTAACTACCCAGTAGTGGGATTGCTGGATGAAATGGTAGGTCTACAGTTCTTTGAAGAACTAAATACTATTTCCCATAGAGGATGTACTGGTTTGCAGTCCCACCAACAGTGTGTAAGTGTTCCTTTCTCTCCACATCCACACCAGCATCTGTTGTTTAGGGACTTTTTGATAAAAGCCATTCTTGCCGGGGTTAGATGATATCTCAATGTGGTTTTTATTTGCATTTCTCTGATGATTGGTGACGTTGAGCATTTTTTCATATGTTTATTAGCCATTAGTCTATCTTCCTTTGAAAAGCTTCTGTCCATGTCTTTTGCCCACTTTTTAGTGGGGTTGTTTGATGTTTTCTTGCTGATTTGCTTGAGTTATTTGTAGATTCTGGTTATTAGCTGTTTATGTGAATATTTTTTCCCATTTGGTAGGTTATCTATTCACTCTATTGATTGTTTCCTTGGCTATTTATTTTTGGCTTTATTTATTTTTGTTTGTTGCTCTAATTACCGCTGGGGTCTTCTTCATAAATTCTTTGCCTAGGCCAAAATCTGGAAGAGTTTTTCCAATATTTTCTTCTAGAATTCTTATGGTTTCATGCTTTAGGTTTAAGTCTGTTATCCATCCTGAATTAATTTTAGTGAGTGGTGAGAGATACGGATCCTGTTTCAGTCTTCTACATGTGGCTATCCAATTTTCCCAGCACCATTTATTGAATAGAGCTTATTTTTCCCAGTGTAGATTGCTGTCTACTTTGTCAAGATCAGATGGCAATATGTGGATGATTTCATATCTGGGTTCTCTGTTCTGTTCCATTGGTCTGTCTCTATTTTTGTGCCAGTATCATGATGTTTTGGTTACTGTAGCCTTGTAGTATAGTTTAATGTCTGGTAATATGATGTCTCAAGATTTGTTCCTTTTGCTTAAGCTTGCTTTGGCTATTTGGACTCATTTCTGATTCCAAACGAAGTGTAGAATTATTTTTTCTAGATCTGTGAAAAATAACATTGGTATTTTGATGGGGATTGCATTGATTCTGTAAATAACTTTGGGTATTATGGACATTTTAACAATGTTAAAATGTCTGCCAATCCATGAGCATGATATGTTTTTCTATTTGTTTACATCATCTGCAATTTCCTTCCTCAGTGATTCATAGTTCTCTTTGTAGAGATCTTTCACTTCCTTAATTAAATATATTCCTAGGGTTTTTTTTTTGTGGCTATTTATTAAGTTTATGAATGTTTATCGGTTTCTGATAGAAGTATGTTACATTCATCCACTATGAATATAGTTTTGTTTTTTCTTTGTTATTCTATCAGTGTATATTCTATCTCTTTTTAAGAACTATGTTAGTGCATGCAAGTCCATAAATATTATATCTCTTTGGTAGGTTGGTTCCCTTTTTATCTCTATTAATTTTCTGGCTTAAATACTGCAGTCCTATAAATATTGCACAAAAATAACTTTTTAAAAGTTAGTAGTTACTGTAAGTGTCTCTCTTTTAAACTGTGTATATAATCACCACATATATGGAGCAGAGGCAGAGTACTGTTGCCTGGAAAGATGTCACACTGACTTTCCTAGTTATTATGGTTGACTTGGTTGCTATGGCTGTAGCTTAGTATTTTTGTGTACACTGGCCATTCCAAGCTAATATTGAGATCAAAGCTAGTTTCAGGAATATATTAGTGATTAAGTAGTAACATTTTTTCTTAAAGTTTGCAGTCAGGATAAGAACATTATGAAAATATAAAGATAGCTATAATTGATCTAGAATAACCTATTCTATAGATTAAATGAATGTGCAAAAATGTTTGTGACTTTTTATATGTTGAGAATATTTTGAAAGTTATTGAAAAACATGATGCTTTCAGAAATAAACCATTGTCCTTCCCCCATTCTCTAAATAAGCCCTTCACATCTGAATTTTGTTTCCCTCACTCCATTAAAATTGCCATAAAGAAGTCAACCATCTAATTGCTGTCTGACAGAATTTTACTTGAGCTGGGCACAATCTTTGGGAATTTCTTGCCATCTCCCTTGAACATGTATAGTGGATCCTTGTTGCATCCTTAGCTCTTTCTAAAATTAAAAAATTTGGGGGCTTTAATAAATTATTATTCTCCTTATAATTTTCTTCCCTTTTAATGGCACACTCTTTCATCTTCTCCAGGGCCTCCTATTCTGGATCCAATTCCCTAACTTCAGACAAAGTTAAATCTTTGGTCCCCTCTTTTCTTTGTATATGTTTACCCTTAATTGTCTATTCACCTTCATAGTTTAGCTATTATTCTGAGCGGATGTTTTACAAAATCAATCTTGACTCAAAGTTGTTTGTTCTTGAATGCCAAACTAGGGCCCAACATTTTCACTAGCACTCAACATTCAACACATTCAACACTTCCTTTGCTTTTCTTCCTTTCATTTTATTATTCATTAGGACCTATTAATTTTTCCTTCAAAGTATTCTTTTTTTTTGCTAAACCGTACATTTTATTGCAGAAAGATGTATTCAGATGTTTCATAGTATTATGGTGGTCAACGTGATTTTATTTTATTTAAAAGATGGTGGACCATGAAATGAGTCCTTGTCATTATTATTAATGCTAATTTTCCATTTTCACAACAAATGTGTTTATAGTCATGAGTTCTGTACAATTTTAGGCCAATGAATTAAATAGTGAAAACCAAAATGGGGCTCTACATTCCCCCCACCAACACTGTGACCCAACCTGTGAGGGGGCCCCAACTACCACTACAGGCCTCTGAACTGAACAGGGAACTGCTTGGAGACTGTGCAGTAACATTGCACCAGAGAGTGGCTCAGCAGGGACCCACTGGCTTCAATTCCCAGGTCGCTGCAGCTGACACCATTATGAACTCTTGGTTCCAGAGTGCACAGTCTACACAGGGTTCAGCTTCACTGAAACCACCTCCACATTGTCCCTACCAGGCTGGGGAAAAGAGCAGGGAGAGCAGATGCTCTTGTGCATCCCGTGACTGTGAGCTAACTCACCCCCACCACCAGGGAATTCAAACAGAGCAGGTACTGATGCCACTCGAGAAGTCCCACAGTAATAGGCTCAGTGGGATCTGCATGGGGAGGGAGTCCTAGCCGTCCACCAGCCCAGCCACTGCCTAGTTTTGCCCATCTGCCACTGCCATTGCTGTAAGGAGACCAGGCAGAGCAATCTCCTGCAACACCTACCTCCATGGAGAGGGACTCATCCATCCCCCACCCAAGCTTTCAAGAGTAGCCTGGGGACCAACCAACCACTCCACCCGAAGATCCTCCAGCACTGGCTTTGACTGTGACAAACACTGGGGAATGGAACAATACAGGATAGCTGCATTACAGGATCTCAGTGCATCCTCCCTTCTCTTACCAGATCCATCTTCCAGAATAGCACACAAATGTGCCATCTAGGGACCTCTTCTTCTTCTCATCAAGTAGTTCCTAGTAAAGGAGAACAGGTGCATCACAAACCTATCTGCCCTAAGCTGAGAAAAGAGGTTTCAGATGAGAAGAAGCCAGCAAAATAACTCTGGCAACATGAAAAAACAAGCTAGTTCAATACCCCAAAGGATCACAATAGACCCACAGCAATGGATCCCAACCAAAAGGAAGTTGTCAAAATATCAGAAATCAAATTCAGAATAAGATGAATGGGATTGAAGAGAAAGTTGAAAAGCAACAGAAGAAGCTAAAAAAAAATTTTAAGACATGAGTGAAGAAAAAAAAAAAGAAAAGTCACTAAAGAGATAGAGAGCATAAGAGAAGGTACAACTGAACTTAAAGAAATGAAAGAGTCATTTAGGAAACTTCAAAATACAGCTGAAATTTTCAAAACCAGGTTAGACTAAGTAGAAGAAATAATTTCATATTTTGAAGACAAGTCTTTTAAAACTAACCCACTCAGTCAAAGAGGCAGAAAAAAAGAATAAAGAAGAAGGAAAAATCTCTCAGAGAATGATCAGACTATGTAAAATGAGCCAATATAAGAATTATAGATATCCCTAAGGGAGATGAAGAAATACCCAAAAGCATGGAAAACTTATTGAGGGAATTATTGAGAAGAACTCTTGTATCCCCAGAGATTCAGATATCCAGATACAAGATGGTCGTCAAACACTGGGAAGATTCATAGCAAATAAGATATTTCCAAGACACACAGTCATCAAGCTGGCCAAAGTCAAAATGAAAGAGAAAATCTACTACAAGATGAAAGCAACAACTAACCTACAAAGGAAAATCCATCAGGCTAACAGCAAACTTCTCAGCAGATACTTTACAAGCCAGAGAGATTGGAGCCTCATTTTTAGTCTTCTCAAACAGAACAACTGCCAGCCAAGAGTTTTGTATCCTATAAAACTAAATTTCATGAATGATGAAGAAATAAACACTTTTCCAGATAAACAAATATTAAGAGAATTTGTCATTACTAGACCTGCCCTACAACAAGTGCTCAAAAGTATACTATAAATAGGAAAGAACAATAGATAGATAACCACCAGTGCAAAAAAGGCAAAAGTTAAAACTCACAGCACTTACAAAATAATAGCACAAGAGGGAAAACAAAACAAGGTACTATTTAACATTATGAACAGAACACTATCCCACATATCAATAATAAAACTAAATGTGAACAGTTTAATGCTACATTTAAATGACATAGACAGGCTGAATGGATGAAAAATCGTAACCCAAATTATATGCTGTCTCCAAGAAACCTATCTAACTCACAAGGACCCACAGAAACTGAAGGTAAAGGGATGGAAAAAATATTCCACACAAATGGAAACCAAAGTGAGCAGGTGTAGCCATTCTCATGTCAGATAAAATTGACTTTAAATCAACAATGGTTTAAAAAAAAAGAGACAAAGATAGTCATTATAAAATGATAAAAGGAGCAATTCTTCAGGAAGAGATAATCTTAAATATATGTGCATTGAACACAGGAGCTCCCAGATTAATAAAACAAATTCTACTAGATCTAAACAAAGAAATAAACAGTAGGATCATAATTGCCAGGGACTTCAACACCCCACTGACAAAACTGGACAGATCATCAAAGCAAAAAATCAACAAAGAAATACTGGACCTAAATGGTACTCTAGAACAAATGGGCCTAACATACATTTACAGAACACTCTATCCAAAAACTGCAGATTATACATTTTTCTCATCAGCACGTGAGTCATTTTACAAGATTGATCATAACTGAAGCCACAAAACAAGTCTCAGCAAATTCAGAAAAATCAAATCATACTATGTATCTTCTCAGAACACAGTAGAATAAAAGTAGAAATCAACTCCAAAAGAAACCATCAAATCCACACAAAATCATGCAAATGAAACAATCTGCTTCTGAATGATCCTTGAGTCAATTAGGAAATTAAGATGGAAATCAAAGATTCTTTCAACTGAATGACAAAGGAGTACAAGCTTTCAAAACCTATGGGATACTACAGTAAAGGCAGTGCTAAGGGGAAAATTCATAGCCTTAAATTCTTATATCAAAAAGAGAGAATGATCATAAGTTATCAACTTGATATCATATCTCAAGGAACTAGAAAAAGAAGAACAAACCAAACACAGAGCCAGCAGAAAAACAGAAATAACAAAGCTCAGAGCAGAACTAAATGAAATGGAAACCAAAAAACAAAAAACAAAAACAAAACAAAACAGAAAAAGGATCAATGAACTAATAATTTAGTTCTTTGAAAAGATAAACAAAATTGATAAAGTACTAGCCAGATTAACCAGAAATAGAAGAAAAAGGACTCACATATCCTAAATGAAAAAGAAGATATTACACTGATACCACGAATATACAAAATATCATCTAAGAATAGTATGAAAACCACTATGTACCCAAACTAGAAAACCTATTGGAAATGAATAAATTGCTGGAAACACACAACCTCCCAAGACTTAATCAGGAAGAAATAGAAATCCTGAACAGATGGATAATGAGCAATGAGATTGAAGCAATAATATAAAAATCTCCTCCCCCCAACAAAACAATCCTAAGAACAGACGAGTTCACAGCCAAATTCTAGCAAACCTAAAAGGAACTGGCACCTACCTTATAGAAATTATTCTGTAACATTGAGAAGGAGGTAATCCTCCCTAACTCATTCTATGAAGCCAGTGTTACCTTGACACCAAAGCCAAGAAAGGACACAATGAAAAAAGAAGACTATAGACCAATATTCCTTATGAAAATTGATGCAAAAATCCTCAACAAGAAACTGAATCCAACAGCACAGCAAAAGTGTAATTCACCCTGATCAAGTGGGTTTCATCCCAGTGACACCAGGATGGTTCAACATATGCAAATCAATGAATGTGATCCACCACATAAACAGAAACAAAAACAAAGACCTTATGATCATGTAAATAGATGTAGAAAAAGCATTCAATAAAATCCAGCCCCCTTTCATGATAAAACCCCACGACAAACTAGGCATAGAAGGTACATACCTCAAAATTATAAAAGCCACACATGACAAACCCACAACCAACATCATACTGAATGGGGGAAAGTTGAAATCATTCCTCCTAAGAACTAAAACAAGACAAGGGTGTCCACTGTCACCACTTCTATTCAACATAGTACTGGAAGTCCTTGCCAGAGCAATCAGGCAAGAGAAAGAATGAAGAGCATCTGAATCAGGAAAGAGAAGGTCAAACTATCCCTGTTTGCCACTGTCATGATCTTGTATCTAGAAACCATAAAGACTCCAAAAAAAAAAAAAAAACACACCTAGAATTGATAAATAAATTCAGCAAGTCTCAGGTTGCAAAATCAATGTACACAAATTAGGAGCATTTCCATATACTAATAACAGTCAAGCTGAGAGTCAAATGAAGGACTTGATATCATGTGCAATAGCTACAAAGAAAATAAAATACTCAGGAATATATTTAACCAAGGAGATGAAAGATCCCTACAAGGAGAACTACAAAACACTGATGAAAGTAATTGTAGATGCCACAAACAAATGGAAAAACATTTCGTGTTCATGGATTATTAGAATCAACACCATTAAAATTTCCATTCTGCCCATAGTGATTTACAGATCCAACACAATTCCTATTAAATTACCAATGTTTTATTTCACTGATCTGGAAAACATAATCCTAAGCTTCATTTGGAACCAAAGAAGAGCCTGAAGAGCCAAAGCAACCTTAAGCAAAAAGAAGAAATCTGGGGGCATTACATTACCTGACTTCAAATTATAATAAAAGGTTCTAGTAACCAAAACAGCATGGTACTGGTGTAAAAGTAGAGACATAGACCAATGGAAGAGAATAGAGAACCCAGAAATAAAACCATATAGCTACAACCAACTGATCTTCAACAAAGCAGACAAAAACACTGGGTAAAGGACACCTTATTCAATAAATGGTGCTGGGAAAATTGGATAGCCATATGCAGATAAATGAAACAGGATCCCTGTATCTTGTCATATGCAAAAATTAATTCAAGATGGATTAAAGGCTTAAATGTAGGGCATGAAACCATAAATAATTCCAGAAGAAAACATAAGAAAAACTCTTCTAGACATTGGCCTAAGAGAAGAATTTATGAGTAAGACCCCAAAGGCAAATATAGCAGCAACAAAAATACATAAATGGGGCTTAATTAAATTAAAAAGTTTCTGAACAGCAAAGGAAATAATCAACAGAGTATAAAGACAACCTACAGAATGGGAGAAAATATTTGCAAACTATACATCCGACAAAGGGCTAATATCCAGTCTACAAAGAATTCAAACAAATTGGCAAGTGGGCAAAAGACATGAACAGAATTTTTTCAAAAGAAGATAGACAAATGGCCAGTGAACATATGAAAAATGTTCAACATCACTAATCATCAGGGAAATGAAAATTAAAAGCACAGTGAGATACAACCTTATCCATGTCAGAATTGCCACTTTTGAAAAGCCAGAAAACAAAGTTTCTGGCATGGATACAGAGAAAATGGAATGCATATACACCGTTGGTGGGGCTGCAAACTAGTACACCCTCTGTGGAAAAGAGTATGGCGATACCTCAAAGAATTAAAAGTAGACCTACCGTTCTACCCAGCAATCCCACTCCTGGGTATCTACCAAAGGAAAAAAAATCATTTTATCAAAAACACACCTGCACTTGAATATTTATTGCAGCACAATTCACAATTGCAAATATTTGGAATCAAACTAAGTGGCCATAAATTCATGAGTGGATAAAAAATATGGCGTGTATATATATAACACGGAGTACTATTCAGCCACAAAAAGGAATGAAATAATATCTTTCGCAGCAATTTGGGTGGAACTGGAGACCGTCATCCTAAGTGAAGTATCTCAGGAATGGAAAAGCAAACACTGCATGTTCTCACTAATAAGTGGGTGCTAAACAATGGGTACACACAAGCACAAAGTGACATTAATAGGACACTGGAAAATAAGAAGGGGGAGTGCAGAAGGGGGGTGAGGGATAAAAATTACCTATTGGGTACAATGAACACTGTCCTGGTGGTGGGCACACTGAAAGCCCTGACTTCAGCATTATACAGTGTATCCATGTAAAAAAACCTTTGTACCCTCTTAATATTTTGAAGTAAAAAAGGCACATGTACTCTAAATATGAATCTTTATTAGCAGTCAAGGCCAAACATTAATAACTGTTTCTGAAAAAAATGATACTTTAACTTTTTTATTTCATAAAATAAAATATTGGCCTTGTTCAACTGTTTGATAAACAAGTAGTTTTACTTTTTTGGCATCTAATACATAGACTGAAGTCATGGAGCATATGTTCTCAAATTGTCCATTTTATTTTCCTTTATCAATTTCCCTATATTGACTTGTGGCTGCTTTCACCACAATATCTATTCTCTATGGTGTTCATTTATTATAAAACTATTAGAGGAACAGAAGGTGACCATGTATTTAATGAGCTGGCTTTTAGCTTTTGAGAGCTTATTTTTATCTACATGTACAGCATCTGGTTATAAATTTGTAACTTATTTAGGGCTTGCATTTATGTGCATTGCGTCCCCTGTTTAAAGGTGAGAATATATGCTTATTAGTTTTACCCATTTGTCAGTGGTATTTAACATATAAAAGCATTTTGCAATGTTTGAGTAATATTTCCAGTATGTCAAAAAGCTTTAAAAGTTGTTTAATATTTTTGAGGCAGCCATCCTCACCTACTACATTTCCCCACATTGCCTATTAAATACACCAGCCATCTGGAATCTGAGTTGCTGTTTGAGAATTCATTTAAATATAATCCCACAATTTAGTTGGTTAATAATCCATTAAGTACCATGGTATTGAAGAAATAATTTCACTGGTTACCTTTTTAAAGAGGAGTAAGTTTTATATAAAATTTACCTATTGGCCACCTAGGCCCTATAAGTATCAGAAAACAATTTAAGTGTCTGCAAAATTACATAGATATATACTTCTTATTGAAAGGGAGTGTACTTATAGATATAAAATATAGCATGTCATGATAAGCACATTTAAGAAAAATAAAGTAACGTATAAACTAGTAATGCAAATCAAAGAGTTCAAAGAACTCTAGTATTCTGCCAAAAGAGCTAAGAATGAAAGTCATAATTTGGATGCTTTAAAATAAAATGTGTAAATCTTATGTCTTGCAAATTTGAGTTTAAGAAATGTATAAAATATCTTTAGCTTTTATTATAAATCAAACCAAAGTTTAATACATTAGTAGAATTGGGTTGTAATTTGGGCTCTGCCACTAAAAAGCTGCATGATTTTTATGGGTCTCCATTTTTTTCTCATTCAGAAAATGAGAGGATTGGATGAATCAGAGGTCATAGAACAGTGGTCTAGGTCATTCTAGTATGAATCCAAATGTCTCCCTATTTTGAAACTGTTAGTTTCTCTTTATTTACCCTTGGTGGTAATCCTGAAGATACGTCCTCTTGTCTAAGCTAGAATTTTACGATTTTAAATGTCATGCATGTATCAGTGTGATCAAGATAGACATATTAGGAAACCTAGGTGAAAGAAGCAAGATTCTGGTTGCCTGAAACTTGACACTTGTCCTATCTATATTACTAAGGATATATATCAGCCCTGCCCCCCTGCCCTTCTCAACTGTGGCCATGATGGTAGCTGTCCCTGGAAATTTCTAGAATGAAAGTCCTTAACATAGGCTTTAGTCTGGCATTGAACAGGAAAAACACTAGCTAATGTAAATGTTCCTTTCTCTTTGAATAAAAATAATCAGTGACCTCTAAAAGCAACAGAAATTTGCTAGAGAGGTGGAGGGCTTTTGGCACATAAGTGATTCACCCATTAACAGTATGTCCTTAATATCATTTCCGGACATATGCTCTCTTGAATTTGGCGACTTGCAGATGTTTCAAGGGGAAGCCATCAGCAGAGTTGTCCTTTTGATATACAGTAGTTCCAGAATGTTCCGCAGGTATCCTCACATGACTTAATCAAAGTCTGTAAATTTCAGGAGGTGAAGAGTAAATCCATATATTGTGACTTTGGTGTCACTTTGATAAATATTGCTGGCTGTGACAATCATTCTATTCTTTGGGGACTAAATGCAGGTGCTGCGATTCAGGAATATAATTAATATCCTTATTATCAGTCATTGCAAGTCACACATAATTTATTCTGACTCACTAAATTTATATGAGGTGCCCATCAGAACATAAACTCTGGACATATTTTGATGAATGTACATTTTCTAGCTTCTGAGTTCCCTGTTGAAACAAACTAAAAGCAGGCTTTCTCATATCTAGTTTGTTTTATTCTGTAATTATAACTTTCTAAAACATTTAAAAAATTTTATATGCCAGTGAAGTTTAAAAATATGTCTTAGTCATTGTGAACATAAAAGAAAATCTTTATCTAAAGTTCCTTATGTTTGTAAATGGAGTCCCATTATGAAAAGTGGTTTTGTTGAATTGATCTGTCTCCTTTAATATTCACCACAGCCCTCAGAGATGAACTGAAATATTATTCTTATTTTATAAATGAAGACACCAATGTTCAGAAAGAATGAGTCACTCAGCTGTCATCAGCTCCTGAATGGCAGAGCAGCCCTTTCCTGATGTCTATACCAACAAATATTTTTCTGTTACACAGCATCATCTCCTCCAGCAAAGTATGTCAATGAACCCCTCCCATAAAACCAAGTACAGAGAGAATGGCTCTCAAGCATTAATGTGTATTGAAATCATTCAAAGGGCTTGTTTAAAATACATCATTATGTTCCCAAGCCCTGAAGGTAATGATTTAAAAGGTTTTGGATAGGTACTGGAATTGGCATTTTAAATAAATACTTCTGGATATTCTATGACAAGTGTGCAGAAAATCACACTATGTGAAATTCTGATTTAAGAAATGCACCAGATCTTTAGAAGTTTACAAAATAATACAGACCAGAAACTATAGTATTTGAACAGAACAAGAACACCTGTATTGGGTAGGTTTTATGCCTATGTGTTTAATCTAGAGTTTCATATGTAAAATACAAACTGGTTTAAATAACAGAGTACATGCAATCTCTTGATTACATTATTTCATGGCCACAAGTAGTGGAAGCAATCTTCATGTATGTCACATATTCTTGAATGCCTGAAATTAAAAAGAATATATTTAAACCATAATTTCTGTTCCCTTTCTTTCTCTCCTCACTCTCTCCTCATTCTACTACAAATAAGCAGGTGGTATAAACGTTTATAGTAGGATTTAAAATAAAAAGCAATTAGAAGAGTAATTAAAAATGAGAAATAAAAACATGTTTTGATGTGCCTGATGTATAACATACAAATTCCAGGGAAATTTTATTTTGTTACTAAAAAGTTATGAACTATTGGGAAAGATAGAGTGTTGGCTCTCACTAGCTCCTTCATCACCATTGCTTTATCCACTGTGTCCTGAGCTAGAGCCAAGAAGAGAAATGCAGAATATATATATACACACATATATTTTATGTGCACAGTATATATTTAGGAAAATTACTGCTGCTACCAGAAAATGACAAAAAAACTCCATTCTATTGGGAATATTGAATAATCTTTTATTCATTTGCTTGTGATAAGTGAAGAAATTACTTCCATAATATACTTTCTCTGCCTGACTTACACAAAGCCCAAAATTCTTAAGTGCTAAAAATAACAGAACAAGGAGTTCCATGGACCTGCTTCCCAGTGAAACTCATAAAAAGTATCTAAAAACAAAACAAAACAAAACAAAACAACCATTCAAGATTTCTGGAAATGACCTTAAAGGCATAAGGCAAATGAAGAAATATTTATTCCAGAAAATCTACTAAAACTTGGTAAGAACTCTGAGAGTCTGTGGTATTTGAACCAATGCTTATCCTACCAGCTCAGCCATCACTCAGGTGGGTATAGTGAAGAGCACAGGGATCCCTCAACTGCCAGCTATCAGTCAGAGGACTATGTTCTCAGGAGTTAAAGGACATCAGAATTTCTCATCCTGCCTAAAATACTCATTGCTGAAGCTAAGTTCCAGGTGAGTGCAGATGAGAGGTAAGGGCTCCCTCCTCCCACCCAGCTCCCACCCATAGGATAGGGGCTCTACTTTAGACATGATGTTGCTGAGATTATAAAGCCTAACTCACCTTGGCACTGGGTCGTGGATGGGGGGTTCCATGCTGAAAGTGGCAAGCTGAGGAGACCAGGGGCTCCCCCATTCCACTAAGTACTCAGCTTCCAAAGTAGGGGTGCCAGTCTGACAGAAGCATGCCATTGTTCTCTCCCTCAGCACCAGAGTCTAGGCTCAGACATTTTGCCCAGGGGAAGAAGCAGAACTGAGAGCTTCAAATTCCTCCCTAATGAAACTGCCTTCTTTCACGACAGTTTGTAGAGAAGTTCAAGGGTAAGAGCAGTCTCAAAAACAGTGGAAGCTGTGGTGAAAGGCCATTGGAAGGACACTGACACTGGAGATAAAGACTAAACTATACGCCAGCTAATTTCCCAGTAACAGGGAAAGACACAACTAGGAAGAGCCCACCAGCGGTCAAAACAAATTTCAAACACTAACCTAGACACCTATCCCTTCCAGGAGTCTGGACTTGATTGGATAAATCTGTGAAGCCAATCATGCTTCAGGGAATTTTTTTAAAACAATAGAACCTCAGCAGGTAATTAGCAGAGCTTAACAACTGGGTGATCAGGGAACAGAGACAGTCAAAGAGAGCCCTGCAAAAATTATTTTCATCCCAGGGAAATCTTGGATTACTACAGGCTGCAATCCCTGAGAAACAACATTGGAGAACTCACTTTCATAATGGATGGGGGAAATAGACTTCACTAAAATAATCCTCCAGTCACTAAGTAAGTACACGAGTAAATAACAATAACAAGCCACAAGCCTGCAGGAGGAGCAGTACCCAGACTTACTACAATATGTAATCTAACATGTCTAATTTACAACCAAAATTTTTGAAGACATGTAAAACAACAGGAGAGTATGATCCATACACTGGAGAAAAAGCAAGTGACAGAAACTATCTGTGACAGCAAACAGATGTTGGATTAACAAAAAAAAAAAAAAAAAAAAGAGAGAGACTTCAAAGAAGCCATTATAAATATGCTCAAAACTAAAGGAAACTGATTAATAAGTAAAAAAATAGTATGATGACCATGCCACTTAAAATGTAGGATATCAATAAAGAGAAATAGAAATTATAAGAAAGAACCCATTGGAAATACTGGAGTTGAAAAGTGCAATAACTAAAGTTAAAAATTCACTACAGGGGTACAAAGTAGATTTGAGCCAGCGGAAGAAAGAATTATCAAATTGAAGAAGGGACTGACAGATATTAGGTAATGTGAAGGACAGACTATGCAAAGAATGAAGAAAAACGAAAAGAGCCATTGAGGTATGTGGGACACCAGGAAGTGTCCAACATACATGTAATGAGAGTTGGTAAGAGAGAGAAAGGAGAAAAAAAATATTAGAAGAAATGGTTAAGAACTTCCCAAATTTATTGAAATACATTGATATATACATTCAGGAAACTTAATGACTTCAAGTAGAATAAACTCAAAGAGATCTCAAAATAGACACATATCAGTAAAAATGCAGAAAGTCAAACTCAAAAAGATAATTTTGACTACAGCAAGAGAAAAATGACTCATCACTTACAAGAGAACTCTGTGAAAATTAAAAGCTGACTTCTAATCAGAAACAATGGAAACCGGAATGCAGTGGCTAACCTACTCAAAGTTCTCAAAGAAGAAAACCATCAACTAAGAACCCTATATGTATCAAAGCTATCTTTCAAAAGTTAAAATGTAATAAAGGCAATCCCAGATAAACAAAAACTGAGAGAGTGTGTTGCTTGCAAACTCACCTTACAAGAAATACTAAAGAAAGTTCTTCAAGCTAAAAGGAAATAATGCCAGGAAGTAATTACCATGCAGATGAAAAAAACAAAGTGCACTTGTAAAAGAAAGTATTAAAAGAGCACTGGTAAGACCATATAAATGCATATTTTTTTCCTTTCTTCTCTTAACTATTTTAAAAAAACAATTGTATAAAACTATCTATCTACCTATGTATATAACATATATCTGTATATATAATGGATAGACAGAGAGAGAGCAAGAGCAGGAGAGAAAGAGAGCGTGTTAGGCCTGTAACATAGAAAAGTAATGTATTTGCCAACAATAGTACAAAGGTGGTGGGTGGAGTAACGCCATACTGGAATAAGAAAATTACTCCAAATGGAGGAAATGCCACCAAATTCCACAAACACAAATGATGTAAAAAGCTTAATATAACAAAAACTATAAGTATATACACACTGTACTTCTCTTAGCTTCTTTAAAAGACATAAAATTACATAAAGTAATAATTATCAAATTGTATTAGATTTCTAACAATTACAGATTTATGTATAACAATAATTCCACAATAGAAGAAAAAAGGGAATAGAATAGCATTTCTATTTCTCCCTGGAGTCAACTTAGTATAACTGAAGCTGTTTCTAATAAGTTAAGACATATATGGTAAACTTTAGAGTAATTACTAAGGAATATCTAAAAAATACAGTTTAAAAATCCCTAAAAAATTTAAAATGCTACTATAAAAAATATTCCCTTAAAAGAAAGCTGTGAAGAAGAAATGGAGGAAGAAAAAAGATATGAGAAATCTAGAAAACAAAAAGTAAAATGCCAAATGTAAATCCAAATATATCAATAATAACATTAAGTCTAAATGGATCAAATAAGCCAATCATAAAGCAGACATAGTCAGTCTGGAGAAAAATCGAGATCCAATTTTATGCCATCTATAGGAGACACACTTTAGATTCAAAGATACAAACAGATTGAAACTAAAATGATGGAAAAAGATATGTGAACAGTAGCAATAAGAAAACTGGAACGGCTATACTAAAATCAGAAAAAAATGGACTTAAAAAGTAGTAGACACAAAGGGAGACATTTATGATAGTAAAAAGATTAATCAGCAGGAAGATATAAAAATTACAAACAAGCATATATGTATCTAACAAAAAGCAAAAAAATAAGTAAAAACTGACAGAAATAAAGGGAGAAATAGACAATTCAATAATGATAGTTCAATATCCCACTTCAATAATGGATAGAATAATCCAATGATAGCAGAATATATATTCTTCTCAAGTGCATGTGTAACATTATCCAGACTAGAATGTTTAATAGGCCATAAATCAAACCTTAAAAATTTTAAAAAGTAGAAATAATACAAACTATGATTTCTGACTACATGGGATGAAGTAAGAAACAAGTAATAGAAATTTGGGAAAAATCACAAAAATGTGAAAATTAGACAACACATTTCTAAAAAACCAATGAGTGAAAGTAGAAATTATAAGGGAAAGATAAAATTCTTTGAGATGCTTGAAAATGAAGATAACACAACATATCAAAACTTATGGGATGCAGCTAGTACTGCCTGGAAGAAAGTTTCAAGCCATAAATGCCTATATTAAAAATTAAAAGATTTCCCAAGTCAATAGCCTAAACTTCTACCTTGAGAAACTGGAAGAAAAGAACAGATTAAGCTTAATGAAGGCAGAAGGAAGAAAGTAATAAAGAGCTGAAAGGAAATTAATAAAATAGAGAATAGAAAATCGTAAAGAAAAGACAATAAAACCAAATTTGGCTCATTTAGATGATCAACAAATTTGACAAAACTTTAGTTAAATTAATCAAGAAAAAGAGAGAGAATACTTAAATTCCTAGCATTAGAAATAAAAGGGGAACATTATTACTGACCTTAAAAAATGAATTATAAAGGAATGCTATGAACATTTGTATGGAGAAACATTAGACAAATTAGAAGAACTGAACAAATTTCTAGAAAGACACAAACCACTGCTTTGACAAGAAATAGATAATCTGAATAGACTTGTTATTTAACAAGTAAAGAGACTGATTTAGTAATTAAAAAAAAAAAAACTTCCCAAAACAAAAAGCCCAGGCTCAGATGGCTTCAAATCATAAATAAGATTTGAAAGTGAAAAGACAAAGGCTTGAATACCTGTAAGTAGGGTCACTGGGGGCCTTTTTAGAGTCTGTCTACCACAAAGTGCATCACTTTAGAGTACTTCCACTTCTATGACATAAGAAGAATAGAAGGGACATTGATAAGTTGGTCTCTGGAATTCATATTTGGAGTTCCATGGGATCTTACAGTTTCATCTAAGGTCACAAGTATGTGTTTGTTTTCTTTGTTTGTTTGTATTTTGTTTATTCTTTGGTTTTGGTTTTGCCCTTGATATTTGAAAGAGCTAATAAAGAAAGTCTACATTTTCTGAGCCTATGTGGCTATTTATCTTGATAACCTGTCAAGGAATAACCAGGAAAAAGAGTCATCATGATACCTATAATTTCCTTGAGATGAAACCTAGTGTGGAGATAGTCATGTGATAATAATCTGATATTTTTTTTAAAAACTCACTACAATTATCAGTATCATGTATTGTTGTTGTTATATATCACAATTTTTTCTCAAGTATGTTCATCTTGTCTCCTCACCTAAACTACAAGCCGCTTTTCTCATTTTTCAAAGTTCATAGAATAATACCTTAAATCTAGAAGGCCCTCAAATATTTATCAAGCATTCTTCTGTGAGTTAGATCTATAAAATTCCCCTTTATTTGTTATATTCTAAGCTGGACTCTTCATAAGTCAGACTTCTGAAATATAGGTAAATTTTCATAAGAAATGTTGAAGCTACAGTTAAGGAAAATTCAGTATACAAGTTTGAAATATGATGGTTTGTTTCTTGCCCAAAGCATGGTTGGACTCAAGTCTATTTTGCCTCACTTATTTTCACCTCTTTAGTATTTCTCTTTGTTGTGCCTGGGGCACAGTTATTAGCTCACTGAGATTTGCTGTGCATGTTTCTCAAGTGACATAAGCTTCACCAGATCTATAAAGTGTACAAATATATAGAAATCTGGTAGCTGATGTCATAATATTACCCATCCATCTCAATCTCTGAAGGAGCTATAAGAGGTCAATTTCTCTTGTAAGGAAGAAATGTGTTTTTGAAATATTTTCAAAGTTCTTATTTTAAAATATGACTCAAATTGATGCCCAAATTTAAAGTCTTGAGTACATATATTGGCTCGAAAATGTCAGGTTAACAAGAAATATAACTTTATTTTTTTCTAGAACTCAACTTAATTTCTATCTCAAATATCTATCTTACTTAAATAGCAGAAACTTGTAAATTAATTTGAGGTACCTTCATTTCCATAGTCTATTGCTTGTATAATGCTATGTTTACACGGATTGGACATGAGGATAGAGTGGAATTCTTCTTCAAGATAGCATCTTTTCCACAAGAATCCATCTAAAAATGGCCTTCCATTTTTGAGTAGAATAAAGTAGATTTCATCAAGCCTATGTTCTTGCTGCCAAATTATGTCTTAAAAATATTACTTTTGTAATATTTTGTAATATTTTGTAAAGATATAAGAGCCATGGAAGCAATGATGGACTTTAATTCTGAAAGGTCTTTCTGAGTTGATCTGATGACTCCTGGCCATTTTCTTACCTGTGGATATTTGTCGCTTCCGGATACAGACCAAAGTTTGTGCCTGACTTCCTCAGAAAGACTCTACTGGAAGAAAAGAGAGACCCATGAGGTTCTGGGATTGAGTATAGCTGGCATGAGAGATAAGAAACTTACAGAGTTCCAGAGTCAGTGCCAAGTTCCCCCATGGGACACTTGCTGAGTTCCAAGGCTGCATACAGGAGTAGGGGGGCTATTCTGAGAGGTTCTAGAAGGTAGATCCACAGCTCCCATATTTTCATGGTCCTTAAAAAACAAAGTCCCTTCAAAGGGAGATTTCTACCTAAAATAAACAACTGATCTTCCCTTTAAGATGAAAGAACATACTGGTCAGAGTCTAAGGTTTCAGGGGGTGATGCAATTTTAATCAAAATCATAGGGTGGTGGTGGTTGTTGAAATTGGCAAGTTTATTCTAAAATTATGTGGAATTTCACATGGAATATAAATTGAAATATATTATAAAATATTATCCCATTATATTATGGAATATTACTAGATGGAAATTTATATGGACCAGCTAAAGCAATCTTGAAGAATAGGAAAATGGAGGAGCAGGAGGAAGAGGAAAAAGAAAAAGCTGGAGGGCTTCCCCTGCTATATAGCAAGACTTACTATAAAACTATGGTAATTTAAAAAGTATAGTATTGGTGCAAGTAAAATAAAATGAAACAGAGTTCAAAAGAGACACCCACATACACAACCACAGATAGGTTCACCATTTCGATTCAATGTAGAAGTGATCTCTTCAATAATTTATGAAAGATCAGGTGAATATGTATATGGAAAAAATAAACCTTGACCCTTTCCTTATAGTACACAAAAAAGTTTTTGGAGGTAGATCAAATACCTACATTTGAAAGGTAACACAATAAATTCTATATAAAAACATAAGACAATATCATTAACTTGAACAAAGAAGATGTTTCTTAAACAGCATGGAAAAAGCACCGATAATGAAAGAAAATATTGATAAATTTGGACTTCATTTAAATTACAAGCTTCTGTTCATCAAAAGGTAACATTCTGAGTAAAAAGGCAAAGTACAGATATGGAAATGATAATCTCAACATATATGTCTGACAAATAACCCTTATCCAGAGTACATAAAAACACCTAGATATCAATAAGGAAAAGGCAATCATATTTTTAATAGACAAAAGACTAACAGGCATGTCTCAAATAGGATATCTAAATTATCAATAAGCATTTTAAATTGTTTGACATCATTACTCATCAATGAAATACAAATTAAAATGGCAATGAAATAAAATCAAATCCATAAAAGAATGGCTAAAATGAAAAACACAGACAAATACCAAGTGTTAACAAGGGACTTGGAACAACTGGAAAGTTGATACATTGCCAGTGAGATGTACATTTTTAAGCACTTTGGAAAACTGTATGGCAGAATTTAAAATAAATGTATATATGCCTTTGGGCCCAGAAATTTCTGTTCCATGTATATACTCAAGAAAAATGAATGCTTTTGTGTACCAGCAGACATCTACAATAATGTTCATAGCAGCTTTATGCATAACAGCCCCAAAGTGAAACCAGGTCCTAGTATCATCAATAGGAAAATGTAAAAATAAATTGTGGTATGGTGGTACAAGGGTACAGTATACAACTGTGAAAAAGAAGTTTTTCTGGAGCAGAGAGCAATGTATATGACAGTCACCAGCTGTTATACACAACACTACAGATGAATCCCTCAGACATATAGATATTCAGAAAAAGAAACCAGACACTTCAGACAACCATATTGTCTAATTCCATTTATGTGAAATTCAAAAACACACGAATCTGATCTATGGCAATAGAAGTCAGAATATGGTTATCTTTGGGGGAGAGGGCATAGAATATCACCCGGAAGGAAGCATAAGAAAGCATGATGTAGTGTTGGAAATGATTCATATTGTGATCCGGATGGTGAATATCCAGGTGTGTACATAGTTACAAAATCATAGTAAATGCCCTCTGTTACCTTGCTTGGTGTTCACACAGGATATTAATCAAGCCTTAGTATTATGTATAAGATCCCTCTAGGTGTTAAAACACTCTTCTCTTTTGTATTGGGTTACAAGTGAATCATTCCTGTCCAGAGATGTGGAAGTCTCGGAAAGGATCTCTAAGACCTGTATTCTTAAAAACAACTTGTATCCGTTTTCTGGCTTTTTCTGCCTCCCCAGGTGTCTGTGACCCAGGGAGCAGGGGCCAAGACCTCTCCGTCAGGGATTCCTCAATGCTCACACTCTGGGCATTTGCTCTCGCTCACTCCTCTCTTGCTTCAGACAGGGATTCATTTTGTACTCTCTGAATGATAATCCTTTTTTACTCGTGTATTGTTCTTCCAAATCTATTGCCTATGCCTTGAGTGCTTTTAGCTTTTTTAAGTTCTACGATTTAAAAATTCAAAGGCTTCTTATTTCCTTGTTTTCTGCTGTCACATACCTTCACTAAACAAAAGAAGTAGCCTGGTTTTCTGAATGGGGTGAAGGGACAGGGGATATAAGAAAATATGTATGTTTCTAAAAGTATGCATTTTAATAGATAACTATTAAAGAGTTCACTTATCTACACTATTTTTAAACAATTTATGCACAGGGAAGATTTTATATTTGAACTTTGAACTAAATGTCCCTGTAATAGTAGTAGGTCAAACAATTACCCAATGTATAGTTCCACATTTGTAAAATGTGTGCACAGCATACAAATAGATGTTTGTTCTGAGTAAAGTAGTTGATTCATTATTTCCCCTAGTACTAGTGTGTTAATCTGAAAGCAGAGATGCAAGTGAAAGCGGGGACAGAATGCGAGAGTGACCTCCCACATCAGGACTGGGAATGGAGGAGAAGCCACTTTTCAATATATCACTGATGATTTGAGGCTTGGGAAAGATGACGCTGAAGCAGCTATCCAAGTGCCTCTTTGACTTACAGATTTCAGCATTGGTATGCTAGGTGCCTTTTGCTAGGTCCCTCTCACAGACTATGGCCATGTACCATAAAGTAGTACCGCAGTGTGGTAGATTACTAGATATTAATGCAAATCGTTGACCTACAGAACCTAGGGCTGGGATGGAGGGTGCCTTTTACTAAGTTATCCATGCAGGTAAGTGTCATGTACCATGAAGTAAAGACCACTAGATATTCACCATTTTTTTTCTTTCTCCTGGGCAAATATACTATATTCCAGATCCTCTCTTATCATCAAGGGACTAGGTGCTAGCCAACAGAATGTTATCAAAAGTAATGATTGTCATTTCTGAGCATGTCCCAAAAAACCTTTCTCCCACATATTCTCCATGCTACTTTCCCCATTCAGCCAACTGGGAAGAAGATGTCCCCAGAGACAACTTTGAAGCCAGGTGTTGAAAAGCCACAGAAGCGCAGGCAGCCCAGGCACCAGAATGATTGTGTTAGACAGAGACCTCCCACTAACAAGGTGATGGACCTTGGTCTTACACATGAACCACAAGTGAACATCTATTGTATTTGTGCCTTTACGTTTTTGGGTCTTTTAAATCTAGCTACTAGCTTTCTCTAACTAGTTTAAGTGGAAAGAGTTATGGGGTAATGATTACAAAAATCTGTACTCTCAGCCCAGGTTTGCCACTGTCTACTTCTTGGTGGCCATAGACAACATGCATCGCCCCTTAGGACTGGCACTTTCTTATTACACAATGAAGGTAATAGACCAGTTGACCTAGCCCATTCCTTCCTGTTTCCACATCGTAGATAAGATATTTTATTAACTGTGGCAACAATACCTCTTTGTATTTTAATGCAAGGAGGCTACGGTATTTGCTATTTGTCATTAGCCTGCAGCTATGTGTCCATTTTTTAAAATCTGAAAATAAATTTCCAATAACTTTCTAGGGATATTTGCTCACTACTGTTATTTCAAATTTCAAACAATTGCCT
This sequence comes from Daubentonia madagascariensis, assembly GCA_023783475.1. Classification (NCBI taxonomy): domain Eukaryota; kingdom Metazoa; phylum Chordata; class Mammalia; order Primates; family Daubentoniidae; genus Daubentonia; species Daubentonia madagascariensis. Next base: position 40,185,973 of record JAKFHU010002088.1, on the reverse strand, counting down.
GGGATACAAGTTCAGTAATTTGTACTGGCTCTTTTTCTAAATGACCAAGGTCTATATCATTACTATATCTACAAATTTGCTCTCAAATCAATAGGAAAGTGGTACTTATTTATCCAAAGGTTAGTATCAAGAAGTTGTTACCATTCTAAAACTATTGCTTCCACCCCGCATTGTTTATAACAATAAAGAAAAATGCCCTTTTGAGCAAAATCTTCCTATGCCCGGCCTCTGTGAAAAGAGCATTTTTTTTTCTTTTAAAAGTTTGAATGAAAATGATTTGACCACTTTTGAGCTATGTGAAGGGTCTGAAAATAAATTTTTCCTCTAAGGAAAAAAAAAGACTGTTCAAATCTTCTTTAGCTTATGTTACAAAAAATCAGAAAGATATAATGCTACTCTTTGAAGTGTGGGTTTTCTAGATGTATTGTAAGTAACTGCAACAGGTACAAAAATACATTTGTGTCAGATAGAGCTGAATTGACTCAACTTCAGGCTCATTCCTTTTCTCTGGAAAGATTTTCAAGAGTTTATGTTATTTTTGACACTTATAAACTTACCACAGTCTCATACACTTATAATCCCTTCCATTTAAAAACATAAATCTGATGGATAACTTTAAGCAATCAACATTGTTTAAAATATATTAAATATTTTAAATGTTCAATTGTGTTTTAAAAATAATTATTGATATAAGAAAGCAAACCTGACATATATGGGTTTTATAAATTGTGATGTGTCCTCAACTAAAAAAAATACTACAAATAGTAGAAGAGGAAATGATGTCTTTTATTCAAAGCACACATAGTTGACTGCTCAATGAGGTAGTATTACTGGTGAAGGAGCTTTACTGCCTACATTTTCCCATTACTTTCCTTTTTCAGAATTACTACATTTTTCTCTTCATATGCAACTTTAGACATCTCACTAAGGACAATAAAATTGGTCATTTTTTGTTGTGGAAGTCATTCAATTTTATTCCATTTAGAAATTCTTTTAACTCTTTTCCCTGATTCCATAGCTGACAAATACAAAGTCTGCCAAACAACTGAAATCTGAAGAGTAGAATGATACTGAGTGTATGTAATGGAATACATTACTTTGGTCCTTTGTGTAGTGTTAATTACTTCAACCAGTAGAGGAAGGGGAATCACTTACATTTGCATAGATCATAATGACAAGATATATTTTTTATTCCAATGCCTTTTAATTAAGACAAGGTAGGTAAATATCTAAAGATTTTTGTGTGTTTTTTTGTGGGGGGGATGAAAATTGGGAAAATGAGTCATCCTTCCAAATAGTTTTTGTTGTTCTCTTATATCACTCCAATAGAAACTTATTATAAATAATTTGTATCATTTGGGTCAAGTTTCACATTTTAACTTGTTAATCTCTCTCCTTGAGTTTGACTTTAATAAATATATCTCAACTTCAGGGAAATAGTCCTGTAAATTTATCACTTAATTTAGTCTCAAAGAAAATATTCATATACTCAATATTATGGCAGAGAGAGAAGATAAAAAGAATACTTGAAAACACAAGAATATTTATAAACTGAAAATTCATCCTAATACCTTTTTTTTAAAATATCAGAATATTACGGGGGTACAAACGCTTTGGTCACATAAATTGCTTTTGTACCGCTCCACCCAAGTCAAAGCTACAAGCATGCTCATCCCCCAGAAATATCATACCACACTCATTAAGTGTGAATTTACCCATCCCCTACTCTCCCCTCCCATCTGACTGATCCCTGATGAATGTTACTTCCATATGTGCACATGAGTGTTGGTTGATTAGTACCAATTTAATGGTGAGTACATGTGATGTTTGTTTTTCCATTCTTGTGATACCTCACTTAGAAGAATGGGCTCCAGCTCCATCCAGGATAATACAAGAGGTATTAGTTCACCATTTTTTTTATGGCATCCTAATGCCTTTATGCACTGAATTTTCTGTAAATGGTATATATGAGCAGAATAGTCAGGGAGTGATGGCCTTCTATAGAATAGAAGAGAAGAGAAGAGAAGAAATCAATGAACAATTTCTTTAATTCTCTGGACTGGTGGGGAAGGCCTATCTTTAACTGTCAAAACCATTGTCACCAGATTGAAGTGTAGCAATAAGCTGAGGCACCATGTTTCTTCATACTACTGTGTAAGTTATTAGTGATACTCCTTTAAAGAAATATTTACTGGATTCCTCTTATAGAATGACAGCTTATTACTACTAACTCCTGTCAAACAGAATGTTTCCCCTTCATTCTGAACTTTGTAGCTCTCCACAAACTCATAATCATAACAGAAAGCAAATGGAAATTATTACTTCCTGCTGAAGTCTAAAAGTCACATCACCGTCAGTCATAGCCATGTGGCAAATGCTCCCAGAGAAGGAGGAATTCAACAAGATGGGAAACCACATGACTTCAGTACTCTTATGACTAGGCCATTTTCAAGTTCCATAGCAAATTAACTTAAAATGATTTTTACTAACACTTTAAGATGTGTCATGTGACTTTTATAATCTACATATTTTTGTACATTTTTGTTCTTGTATAAATATTAGTATCTAATTTTAAACTAGATTTTTAACTATAAAAACGATACATGAACATGCCAACAAAATCAAGTAGTGCAGAAAAATATAAAATTGAAAGTCTGTTTCTCTTCCCAAAGATAATGGCTCTCATCAGGCTTTTTCTTTTCTTTTTGTTGTATCTTTACTAAAATATGTTTATATAAATATAAGCATGGGGGGTGTATTTGTATGAATAATTTTATATTAATACAGTCATGCTGTATGTTCTTCTCCTATTCATCTTGCTTTGGTCATGCTCTAAGGACAATTTGTATCTACAGTTATGTTCAAATGAATCTGTGTGTGTACATACAAATACATATATATAATTAAGTGAATGTGTAATAAAATTTTCTAAAAGGTCTCAAATAGACTTCATGATATGTCCAAACTTAAATTAACTCAGTTTGTCATATTTTTGAACTAGAAGGATCACAACTCCCAAATTAAAAAAATACTGGATAGATCGTAGATTTTAAAATCAGAAAACAGGTTTAGATTCGGGCTTCAACACTAACAGTTTGACTTTGGGTAAGTCATATAACTTGTTTAATATCTCATAAACTCTCCCTTCCCTTTACCCTTGTTTAATAATATCCTATTCCTAAGGACAAACCAAAATATTAATTCCTCAATAAATCTATCATTAGGTCTATAATTCCTCCTCTCTATCTGTTCTCCTCTTGTGCTTTACAAATGCACCTTATAATTTAGTACATAGCAATAAATAATGACACTACAGATACATTTTCTTAGTTTCTGTATTTTTCAAGTACTTTGAATATTGTTGGCTACCCTAAAGATTAATAAAACATTTATTGGTTGAACAACCATTGAATGATTTAATTATAACTATCAGTGAATACATTAAGCCCTTAGAATCCCTGTTGGCACATCTACCAACATAGCCAGATAAATCAATTCCTAAAGATGGTTTTCAATCTGAAAATCACTGCTATCTTTTACTGCATTTCTATTGTACATTTCCAAAGATGAGTCGGAGTGTCAAGTGCAAACTCTGAAGGAAATATAGAACCAATTTGATTTTTATTTCTTGTCTTATGATCATATTTCTCTATTAAAGAATTCAATGCATTGATACAACCTCTATTACCTTTCAGTGGATGGTGTTCCAATTTGGATCACTCTCAAGCCTTAAGCTGCTCTATAAGTTTAGTTGCAAGAGCTCTGATGCTGCAAGTGGAAGCATGTTAGGATACCTGCCTCTCCAGATGGGGGTGGACATGCATAAGAAAAAAATTATACCATCTCAGAATTTCATAATTAGAGCATTTTTCTAGAAACACTTTGACCTGTATAAGCCTAAAAAAAATTAGGTCAAATGGATTGAAAAGGAAGCTCTACCAAGCACATTTTTTATCACTATGGAATGAGACCTTACACATCTCTCTAAAACCAGAAATTGAGTTCTTAAGGGTAGATTTATTGAGAATTACTAAGATATAGGGCAGAAGAAAAAGAGACCAAACAGAAAGGAATGAAGGCATGAAGGGAGAAGTAAAAAACAAAAACAAAAACAAAAACAAAAAACGGTCGTTACATTCTCTCTTCTGTGCTTCAGATATATAAGGAATAAAACTGGTATTTTAAATTTTGTATATTTAGAACGAGCAAACCTATATCAATAATTCCCATAGGATGATAATATATTCTAGAGGTGTAAGTGAATTATCCCTTAGTATGCAGAAAATATCTCTTGTTTTTGGACTTTTTAATATCAGCCATTCTAACTGGAGTTAGGTGATATCTCATTGTGATTTTAATTTGCATTTCCCTGATGATTAGAGATATTGAGCATTATTTCACATGTTTATTGGCCATTTGTTTATATTCTTTTGAAAAGCTTCTTTTCATGTCTTTTGCCCACTTTTTAATGGGGTTGTTTGTTTTTTCCTTGCTGATTTGCTTGAGTTCTTTGTAGATTCTGGATATTAGCCCTTTATCAGATGTATAGCTTGTGAATATTTTCTCCCATCTTGTAGGTTGTTTATTTGCTCTGTTGATTATTTCCTTAGCTGTGCAGAAGCTTTTTAATTGAATCAAGTCCCATTTATTTATGTTTGTTGTTGCTGTAATTGCCATTGGGGTCTTCTTCATAAATTCTTTGTCTAGGCTAATATCTAGAAGAGTTTTTCCAACATTTTCTTCTAGAATTCTTATGGTTTCACATCTTAGGTTTAAGTCTATTATCCATCTTGAATTAATTTTTGTGAGTGGTGAGAGATATGGATCTTGTTTCAATCTTCTACATGTGGCTATCCAATTTTCCCTGCACCATTTACTGAATAGGGCTTCTTTTCCCCAGTTTATATTGTTGTCTGCTTTGTCAAAGATCAGTTTGCTGTGTGTGGATGGTTCTCTATCTGGGTTTTCTCTTCTGTTTCATTGGTCTATGTTTCTATTTTGTGCCAATACCATGCTGTTTTGGTTACCATAGCCTTGTAGTATAGTTTGCAGTCTGGTAATGTGATGCCTCCAGATTTGTTCTTTTTACTTAAGATTTCTTTGGCTATTCGGGCTTTTTCTGGTTCCAAACAAAGCATAGCATTATTTTTTCTATATCTGTGAAATATGACATAGGTATTTTGATGGGGATTGCATTGAATCTATAAGTCACTTTGGGTAGTATGGACATTTTAACAATGTTGACCAAAAATAATAGATGCTGGTGTGGATGCAGAGAGAAAGGAGCGCTTATGCACTGTTGGTGGGACTGCAAATTAGTACAACCTCTATGGAAAACAATATGGAGATTCCTCAAAGAACTAAGAGTAGACCTACCATTTGATCCAGCAACCCCACTACTGGGTATCTACCCAAAGGAAAAGAAGTCATGTTATAAAAAAGACACGTGCACTCGAATGTTTATTGCAGCACAATTCACAATTGCAAAATGTGGAGTCAACCCAAGTGCCTATCAATTCATGAGTGGATTAACAAAATGTGATATATGTATACCACGGAATATTACTCAGCCATAAAAGATGAATTAATGCCTTTGGCAACAATTTGGATGGAACTGGAGACCATTCTCGTAAGAGATGTATCTAAAGATTGGAAAAACAAAGACCACATGTACTCACTATTAAATTGGAACTAACTGATGAGCACACATATGCACAGAGGGAAATAAAACTCAGTGGAAATTAAGCAGGCGGGGGGAGGAAAGGGATGGGCAAAAACCTACCTAACGGGTGCAATGAACACTATTTGGGTGATGGGCAAATTTTAGCCCTGACTCAAACATTACAAAAGCAATCCAGGTAACCAAAACCATTTGTACCCCTGTAATATTTTGAAATAATTAAATAAATAATAAATACAAAAATAAAAATAAAATAAAATGCATAAAACATATTAATAAAGCAATGGTTTGCTAAATATTTACAAGCACATCTGAAAGTTGCAGTGAAAATCTCACAGTATGCAGCTTAGTGATGTTTTGCCTTAGAAAGGCTATGATTGTATATACAGGATTCAAACAAAATTTTTCATGCATTACTGTATGGTCCTGGCTGGTTCTGAAGCTCAAAGCAAATGCCATCAGTGCATCTTACATTGCAGCCTGGGCTTAAAAGAAATTCCTCTTTCTTTCAAGTTTGTTCAATGTAAGGTGATTCTTATTTTAATGCTGTATAACATAATGCTGAATGACTTAATGGGAAATCAGTATAGTTCTCAATAATAATGTCATTCTTTCTAATGTGATAGATATATGTAAGTTTAGGATATATATGATAATTGTACCTGTATCTACTTACATCATAGGTTTATTAGAAAGAATAGATGAGTTAAGTTTATAGTAACTGGCACACAGTAAAAGCTCATGAAAAGTAGCTGTTCTTATAATGACGGTGATGAGGATGATGATACTTTGAGATTAAATATAATTAGTTGATGTGTAGCATCCCTTGTTTGTTCAGGATCAAATTCTACTCCACTGAAATGTGTTAAGAAGCCACAGTAATAACCATTAGTTCATCATCTACAAATACATTTAATCACCTCATAGAGGTAGCTCAACCCTACTACTCCTCCTCTCCAATTCAGAGCATCCCTATTTGATATGGTGGGGGGGAATATTACTTATTTTCCATCAAAACCCATTCCCATGGTCTAGAATAGAGCTTTGACATGGTGGAAATTTCCAGGAATCTTGTTCCCTGGTCCAGAAATCTTTCTGATTCCAATGTCATTTAATTATTGCAGAGGCTCTGATTGGGCGTAGTGATCTGAGTAAAAACAGAAACAGAATTGTCTCCAGTGCGTCCCTTGTTATGCTCTTTCTTTGTGTTTGTGGGTAGGAGGTAAATGAAAAACCACAATAAAAGTCATGTTATTTTTGCCATCTAATCACAAAAGAAAAAGCTGGAGTTGATAACATGTTCTGACTGCAGTAGGCAGCTGCTGCCAAGCAAGTAAGGACAATATTGCAGTTCAGCTCAAGTTCAAGTAGATTGTCAAAGCAGTTTTGGTGTTCAGAAAACCTAAAAGGAGCTGTACTGCACATACAAGGCTCCTGTCTAGCTAGTTTTTTTAACATCCTTTGAACTTGCAGCAGCTTAAACCTTAGAGTGACATTCTGTGATAGGCGGCTGACTCAAATTCAGCTGGAGCAGGCTTTGAAAATAGCCCTCTCTCATGATGTTCAATTCCGAAACAGCTCAGTGTTGGTCTGAAAATGGCCCATAAGTATGAAGGGGGATATAAAATTTAAAAAGCTGCTAAAGAAACATAACCTCTATGAAACAGGGGCGTTGACTGATAAATGTCCTTTCCTGATAGAGATTGAGGTCAAAAATGACCTAGAGAAGGTTTGGACATAAAGCAGGGAAACCTCAACTTACTTGAGCATTAAAACCGAGATAAGAAATGAGAAAAACCCTATTAGCTATTTTCCTAAGCAAAGCAGTAATTAATGGTGTTATTGCTGTAGTTTTTATTGTTGTTTGGTTTTTTTTAGATTTTTTGGTTTAATTCCTGTAGACATAAACCAGGTGAGCAGTTGAATCAGGGTTTTACAAACCACGCTGTGAATAGGAGACAAAACTGGTGCCCATCAGTGAACTGTACCATCGAGGGTAAACTTCTTTTTTTAAAAAACAAATGTTTATAGTGATTTGAGATTTCGAACCATTTAAGCTTGTGACCAGTGGACTCATCTCATTGAATAGTGTATAATATATCTCAGGTGTTTTTCAACGTTTGTGGTGCAAGCTGTGTGTATTGGTCATGTGTGGTAAAACCATATACCTGTTCATGACAGGATGACATGTCTGAAATAGTAAAAAAAAAAAAAAAAAAAAAAAAAAAAAACTGGTCCCTCACGAAGATAGATTTAGAAGCACTGACCTAAATGGTATGAGGGACTTTTGTACCCCAAACTACTTCTATGATAGATTATGAAATGGTTCTGTTATTTTCTTTCTTGCGTTATTGTATTAAGGCTCTTAAAATATAAATTATTTATGGAAGGGATCATAATAAATACTGCATTTTGTAGTTTATATAACCCTTCCTTCAGTATTAAAGGATTTATTCTCCCAGCTGCTGGGAATGTTGTTAGCTGACAGCTGGCAACGGAGTATTCCCTCCTGATGTTTGCCCTTGGCTGAAAAGAGCTGCCTCACCTGATAACATACTTCCTTCCTAGGTACATTCTGAATCTAATGACTATTTTATGTGGGAGTATAACAGTATGGCTCCATTGCTCCATTTTGAGGCAACTCTTCATGGCCATTCCAGCTCCAGATGGTCCTGTGGTTTCAGCTGAGGCCTTTGTTGTGACTGCATCACGGCCTGACCTTCACCTCAGCCCAATTTTGTTTCCTTCACATTCCCACAGATGTTGATCTTAACAGTAATTCTCCATAAGCTTCCTGTGTGTAAATATCCATGTCAGAATCTGTTTCCCAAGGACACCAAGCTGCGACCAGAAGTATCACCATGATTTGTTCAGAGATATTTTCAGTTTGGTTTCACTCATGAGGAAAGCCTTAATAGAGAATAAAGCCAAGAAATAATGGAAAACTGAGTCTGGAGAAAGGAGAGTGATTCTAGGTGTGTAGGGCTGTCTGGAAGTTGCAGGGGCTAGAACCAAGGCTGCCTGGGGCAGGAGTGGGGACAGACACAGAAGGCATAGGGCCTTAGTTTGTGGAGGAAGGGATATTAGGGAGATATTTTCCTCCTTCATTGACAGGAATAACTGCTCCTTTCTATATATTCACAAATTAAACCACAACTCAATTTTCCCATCATAGAGTTCTGCCTGGGATTTTAGAGCTGGTAGTGATCCAATACTGACCTGTAATACTGAATGCTCACAAAACACCAATCTCCATTTTTAAGATTACATTATGTAATGAGACTGGAATTGGGTTCATGAAAACTAGTTTTATCCCAAATGACTCAAAACCATCATATTCTAAAATAAAAAAAATTTAAAAAGCATCCCTTAATAGCTTAAAAAATCTGTAACCATAATTTAGTTCATCTTATCACATTGCTATGGCCACACCTGAAATTTCTCAACTTATGATGCCCTGGCTGCTGTAACATTGATGCATCTACTAACCAACTCCAGGGGACTTGAGTCATATTGTTGTTTACCTCTTTGCTATTCCAGGTGCAATCTGCAGACAAGCAGCATCAGCATCATTTGGGAACTTCTTAGAAATTCAGAATCTCAGGCCCTTCCAGACTTACTGAATCAGAACCTGAGCTTTGTAAAGAGCCCCAGGTAATTCTTATGCACACTGGTGTTTGAGAAGCATTCCTCTCTGTGACTGAAATCCTCTGGAGCCGTGAATTTTGCAGCTTGCATAGTTATACACAACAGCCCCGATGTTAGAGGCAAGTTCTGCAACACTACCTTTGTCATTTACTCCAACCAACTATGACAGCCTTTACTTCATGTAAGAAAGTTGGAGAAGGAGTGAACCAAGGCCAGAATGATAAAAAAAAAAACCTGTTACTTCTTCCATGATTCAAAAATTTAGTAAGTGAAGACAAAATACCATATACCTAAAGGAAAAGAGCAGTTTATTAGAACACAGTCAAACTCTTTAAAATGACGTACAAGAATGAATCTGCGTAATTAGGCCCTTACTTCCTTTTTCAACTTTGTCTTTTGCCAGTTCCCACCTCTACTAAACACACACACACACACACACACACACACACACACGTGTCTAAACTGCCAGGCTGATCTTCTCATTTTCATCTTGATATTGCATGAGTTCTCTCTTTCTGAAATACTTTCTTTTCCACCTAAAAAATTACGTTATTTTCAAAAAATTTTAATAAGCTTTTATATGGAAGAAGAAATACAAACACATCATAGGACATTTGAACAGTACAAAAGGTATGCAGCAGAAATAATCTCCCTTCTACCTCATCCTAGGTGGTCAGGCCTGTTCCTCAGAGACAACTAACATACCACTTTCTTGTGTTTCCTATAGAGCTATTCAACATATTGTAATATGTCAATATCTCTATTTTAAAAACACAAATGAGAGTGTGTAGTAAACTCATCCTTTGCTTGGCTTTAGTCCACATTGGTACCTGCATATCTCTCTCACCTCTCCCCATGCTGCTGAATATCCCATTGGAAGGAAGGGCCTCAGGTTATTCAGCCAGGCCATTATTGTGTGATGACTCTTCTACGAAGCAAATACAAATCTTTGTAGATGAAAATACCATGACTTCTAATAATCTGTTTTTATAAACTGATTTTGTCATACACCAGGTGCTGTCCAGTTCTCCTTTAGCCACCATGGCCTCCTGGACTCCCAGCTTCATCCCCTGGACTCTGGGAGACCACCACGCTCCTCATGGGTTCCCCATGGTCTGAAACCCATTCTTCCATACATTTTCAACAGTTTTTCAATTGTTTCAGACAGGAGGATAAATCCAGTCCCTGTTATTCCATCTCAGACAGAGGCAAAAGTGTCATATTTTTAAAAATTTATATTCTTATTTCACATTTCATATTAGATATTATTTCTTCCTGAAAGCTTTCTGAAGTTCCAACAGGACCCTGTATTTCCTTTAAATTGTTGCACAATATAGTGAGTGTCTGATCCATTAGGCTATGAACTTTAGTTTAGCACTGTACCCAGCACCCATCTTAGTGCCTGAGTATATTTTGATTGAATAAACAAATGAACAAATAATATAAATAGGTGTATTTGTTATCATACAGTTTTCATGGGTCAGGAGCTCAGACGAGGCTTAGAGGGTTCCTCTGCAAGGCTGCAATCAAGGTGTTGGCCAGGACTGGTAGTCATCTGAAGACCCAACTGGGGAAGAAACTGCTTCCAAATTCTTTCTGGTTGTTGGCAGAATTCATTTCCTTGAAGTTGTATGATTCATGGCAGCTTGCTTCTTCCAAACCAGTAATAGAGAGAAAGAGTCTAGCAGGACAGGTGTAATACTGTTGTGTAATTACACACACTAAATCATGTACATCCTATTACCTTTGCTGCATCCGTTTGGTTAAAAGCAAGTCACAGGTCTTGCTCAGATACAGGGAGAATTACACAGGTGTGATTATAGGGAGGTGGGATCAGGGGTCCTTTCTTAAACTTGTCCACCACAATAGATACTGGAAAGTTTTGTTGTTGTTGCTAAATTTCTAGTTTATTTAAAATACTAAACTTTTCCAATATAAGATTTAAATAGTGGCCTGTAAAACATTTGTAGAGATATTTTCCAAACAGTGTTCTCAATTCTATTTCCTTCTCTCTAAGCCTCTGCAGTTGGATTACGTGCCTCTGAATAAACCCAACTTGCTCTCTGGAGATGGCTCTCCTGTTCCACAAGAAAACACTGCTTTCTTGGCAGATGGGTATAACATATTTATCTTCCTGATGTGAGTCTTCAAATATGTTTTTCATTTCTGCTAACCTTAGTCAATAATCAAGTTGTTTGCTAAGCTGAAAATTTAAAGCTGGTTGGCAGCTCCATGTAATTCTCACACATTTTTTTTTCACCTCAGTAGTTTTATTTTTCTCACATTCCTCTGACTGTTTCTAAAGAATTGACGATAAGCTGTCAGGCACCTGTGTCTTTCAAAAGGGAAGAATTTCAAATTTGCCTCTACTAAAGGTACATATCTTCTACCTGTTGTTCAACTAAATGTCTTCCATATATGTAGAAATAGTTAAGTCCTCCGTGAAACCCACGTTAGTCATAGTACTCCTTCAAAAAATAATAGGAATCACACTTATTCATTTCTTTAGTAGAATGATAAGTACTAAGATAAAGAAAGCTAAAATGGAGAATAGTTTTTGATTAATATTTTTAAGGAAACAAATTCCTATTCATTCTCTGGTAATCTGGTGAAAGTTTATTCAATCTGCTTGCATCTTTCCAGTGAGCTCACTTTTTCATATACATGACTTATTTGCGTGAATGTGTGTGTGTGTGTGCTTTAGATTTATATTTCCCTCCCCAACTTACACTGGTTTCACAAACAATGGTTTGAATGGGATTTGTGGTTGTTATTGTCAAGGCAGTAATCATTAATGTAACAATAATTAAAAAAAAAAAAGGAATGATTACCAACCCAACCCAAATTATATTTGTTAGCTATATATGAACTGTAAACTTATGTGAGCTAATTACAAGGAAGGAGCTCTGTACATCTCTATGCTTTTCAATCTTGCTGTTGATACTGTTCAAATCAATTGTGTGGTAATCCAATTCCTGGAAAATATTGCTTGCTGCCTATGGATGATCTCGTCCTTTATCAAATATTATTTAAAATGCTCATATCTCCCAAAATTTTACTTTTCATCAGTTCTCTACCTGTGGAGTCAGATGCAAATATACACCTTCCCTACTTCCTTTTTCACCTGGATCTTTCACAGGCAACGCAAACTCAACATGTACAAATTCCATTTCTCATAATTTCTCATGAAAGCTATTCTTCCTTCTTTATTTGCTTTATTATTTATGGCACTAATACCCAGCCAGACAATTAAGCAACAAATCTTGGAGGCATCTTTTACTCTATCTTCCCCCACATATACTCTTATCCAATCCATCACCAAGATTGCAAATTTTGTCTCCTGACTATTTTCACAATGTATTTCTTTCTATTCATCTCTAATATTATAGTCCTAATTCAGACTTTGGTCATCATGTGTCTGGATAATTGCAAATACTTTTTAACTGATCTCTCTGTCTCTATCCAGTATTGTTCCCCTCAGATTCACCCTGCCTAGTGACAGCAGGTAAGTCACTTAAAAAAATTGCCACGTAACCCCAATCTCCTCAAAATCTTTCAGTGGCCCTTTATGTAACATATAAAGTGAAAGCTCCATAGCATGACATACAATATATAGTATGATCTGGCCCTAATTACATTTCTAGCCTTTCTTTCCTCACTTCCTGTTAACTCTATGACTCAGTACCATTTATATTGTTACCCTCAACCATAATAAAGAAGGTATTAGAAGTTGAAAGCATAGCCACCCAAGGATATGTAGAGACACAGACTAGGAAGCTGTGAAAATATCTGTTGGAGGAGAATAATAAGAAATATCAACTCTCTAAAATTGATATTTTTGAGACTTTAGAGAGAGATAAACATTTGAGAATGGAGCTTTTCCTATTAAGAGATTAAAGCGGGGGGGGAAAGGAAAAGTTAAGAGAGCCATGTGTACTTGTCAGTTTCTCAGGCTTAGCAAAGCCAATAAAAAATAAAAGTTTATTACCATTTATATAAGTTTATTGCATTTATATAATTTTTAAAGAAACATGCAAATAAAAATTTTTCACCAGTATTTACATTCATCCTCCCCTGCATTCCAGCCAGGTAATAAGGATTCTTACTACCATCTCTGAAATTATTAGGCTAGCCATATTTGGTGATTGGTGACTACCCCCAAGAAAGGGTGAAAATTCTGTAGACAAGAAGCAATTCTTATTTTAGTCACCCAAGCCCTATTGTTGCAAACTCACACATATTTCCCCTCAAATTCTCTTGATGCTTAAGTTTCATTGAATCATTTAATTCCTGACTGAAGGTCCAGATTATTTCACCAGCCAATTTATTGTATTCTTGAGTATGTTCTCCAACCTCAGTCACTGTTGGCCATTCCCCTTAACTTATACATGTCCTAACCATTGCTGTTTTCCCTTATTTCTACATTGGTCCTTTTGCTGCTATATCTTCATTGTATAAGAAAGATTGTTTCTTGGCCATTATTCTGTCTTCTTTTGAAAAGTTTCCGTTCATGTTCTTTGCCTACTTTTTAATGGTGTTGTTTGATTTTTTCTTGTTGATTTTCCTAAGTTCTGTATAGATTCTGATTATAAGCCTTTTATCAGATGTATAGCATGCAAATATTTTCTCCCATTCTGTAGATTGTTTATTTGCTGTAGTTTCTTTGGCTCTGCAGAAGCTTTTTAATTTGATCAGGTCCCATTTATTTATTTTTGTTGATGCTGTGATTACTTTTGGGGTCTTCTTCATGAATTCTTTGCATAGGCCAATATCTATAAGAGTTTACCCAATGTTTTCCTCTAGAGTTCTTATGGTTTCATGCCTTAGGTTTAAGTCTGTCATCCATCGTGAGTTGATTTTTGTGAGAGGTAAGAGATGTTGATCTAGTTTCAGTCTTCTACATGTGGCTATCCAATTCTCCCAGCACCGTTTTTTGAATAGGGATTCTTTTCCCCAGTGTATATTGTTGTCTGCTTTGTCAAAGATCAGATGGCAATATGTGGATGGTATTATATCTGGGGTCTCTGTTCTGTTCCATTGGTCTATGTCTCTATTTTTGTGCCAGTACCATGCTGTTTTGGTTACTATAGCCTTGTAATATAGCTAAAATTCTGGTAGAGTGATGCCTCTGATTTGTTCCTTTTGCTTAAGGTTGCATTGGCCCTTTGGGCTCTTTTCTGGTTCCAAAGGAAGTGTAGAATTATTTTTTCTTGATCTGTGAAAAATGATGTTGATATTTGATGGGGACTGCATTGAATCTGTAAATCACTTTGGGTAGTATGGACATTTTAACAATGTTGATTATGCCAATCCATGAGCATGATACATTTTTCTATTTGTTTACATCCTCTGTGATTTCTTTCCTCAGTGATTCATAGTTCTCCTTGTAGAGGTCTTTAACCTCCTTGATTAAATATATTCCTAGGTACTTTATTTTCTTTATTGCTATTGTGAAAGATATTGAGTCTTTGATTTGATTCTCTACCTGACTGTTGTTGGTATATAGAAATGCTACTGATTTGTATACATTGATTTTGTAACCTGAGACTTTGGTGAATCTATTTATCACTTCAAGGAGTCTCTTGGCAAAATCTTTGGGGTTTTCCAGATATAAGATCATATTGTCAAAAAAGAGAAATAGTTTCCCATCTTTTTTCCCCATTTGGATACACTTGATTTTCTTCTCTTGCCTGATTGCTCAGGCAAGGACTTCCAGCACAATAATAAAAGTGGTGACAGTGGGCAACCTTATCTAGTTCCAGTTCTAAGTGGGAATGCTTTCAATTTTTCCTCCTTCAGTATGATGTTGGGCTGTGGGTTTGTCATATATGGCTTTTATAATTTTGAGGTATGTTCCATCTATGCCTATTTTGTTGAGTGTTCTTATCATAAAAGGGTGCTGAATTTTGTCAAATGTTTTTTGTGCATCTATTGAAATGATCATATGGTCTTTGTTTTTGCTTCTGTTTATGTTGTGAATCGCATTTATGGATTTACATATGTCAAACCATTCTTGCATCCCTGGGATGAAGCCCACTTGGTTGTGGTGGAATGTTTTTTTTGATGTGCAGCTGAATTCAGTTTGCTAGAATTTTCTTGAGAATTTTTCCATATATATTCATAATGGGTATTCACCTGTAGTTTTCTTTTTATTGTTTTGTCCTTTCCTGGCTTTGATATCAAGGTGACACTGGCTTCATCAAACGAGTTGGAGAGGATGCCTTCCTTTTCAATGTTATGAAATAATTTCTGCAGTATTGGTACCAATTCATCTTTTTAGGTCTGATAAAATTTGGCTGTGAAACCATCTCGTACAGAGCTTTCTTTTTTGTTGTTGGAAAATTTTTTATTGCTGCTTCTATTTCATTTTTCTGTTCAGGAGAGTTCTATTTCTTCCTGACTGAGCCTAAGGAGGTTGTGTGTTTCCAAGAACTGGTCCATTTCCTCAACATTTTCAAGTTTATGTGCATAGAGATTTTTATAGTATTCAGAGATGATAGTTTGTATTTCTGTGGTATCAGTTGTAATATCTCCTTTTTCATTTCTGCTTTATATTATTAGGGTCCTTTCTTTTCTGTTTCTGGTTAATCTAGCAAGAGGTCTTTTGATTTTGTTTATCTTTTCAAAGAACCAACCTTTTGTTTCATTAATCTTCTGTATAATTCTTTTGTTATGTATTTCATTTAGCTCTGCACTGACCTTAGTTATTTCTTTTCTTCTTCTGGGTTTGGGATTGGTTTGCTCTTCCCTTTCTAATTCCTTGAGATGATTCATTAGATTGTTGATTTGCGACCTTTCTGTCTTCTTGATGTAGGCATTTAAGGGTATGAATTTTCCTGTTAGGACTGTTTTTGCTGAATCCCACAGATTTTGATAACTTTTGCCCCTTTTGTCATTTAGTTCAAGTAATCTTTTGATTTCCATCTTAATATCCTCCTTGACCCAATAATCGTTCAGCAGTAGGTTGTTTAATTTCCATGACTTTGTGTAGATTTTAATGTTTCTGTTGGAATTGATTTCTAGTATTTCTCCACTGTGGTCTGAGACAATGCATGTTGTAATTTCTATTTTTTTGAATTTATTCAGACATATTTTGTGGCCTAAGATGTGATCAATCTTACAGAATGTTCTGTGTGCTGATGAGAAGAACATATGTTCAGTAATTTTTGGGTAGAATATTCTGTAAATGTCTGTGAGGCCCATTTCTTCTAGAGTCCCATTTAAGAGCAGCATTTCTTTGTTTAATTTCTGCTTGGAGGATCTGTTCAGTTCTGTCAGTGGGGTGTTGAAGTAGCTGGCTATTACAATGTTGCTGTTTATCACTTTATTTAGATCTAGTTGGGTTTGCTTTATGAATCTAGGCACACCTGTGTTATGTGCACAAATATTTAGGATTGTAATGTCTTCTTGTTGAATTGATCCCTTTATCATCATATAATGACCATCTTTGTCTTTCTTTACTATTATTGATTTGAATTCTATGTTATCTGATGTGGGAATGGCTACACTAGCTTTCTTTTGGTTTCCATTGCATGGAAAATTTTTTTCCATCCCTTTATCTTGAGTCTGAATGAGTCCTTGTGGGTTAGATATGTTTCCTGGAGACAGCAGATACTTGGATTGTATTTTTTTATCTATTCAGCCAGCCTATGTCTCTTGAGTGGGGCATTCAAACCATTCACATTTATTGAAAGAATTGATAAATTGGATGGATTTCGGTTCATCTTGTTGAGTAGAACCTTCTTGCTTTGTTTTATCTCTTGAGCCATTATGGTATATGGGCTCTGAGCTTGGGCTTTTGGGTGATTTTACATCAGTGGGCATCTATTGTGCAGATCAATGTGTACTGCAGATCTGAATACTTCCTGCAGGGCAGGTCTGGTCTTCATAAATTCCCTCAGTGTTTGCTTGTCTGAGAAAGTCTTTATTTCTCCCTTATATTAGAAACTTAGTGGCCAGCCTAGTATTTTGTATACTGAGATTAATTTTAGACTGTATTCAGACAAGTATGCTTATTAAAAATTTGAGGGTAACTACTAAGAAATTTAAATATATTAAAGAGTTTAGTCTTGTTTAGTCTCTAAACAAGGAAGGAAATAAAGAAAACTCTTTAAATTCAATAAAAGTCATGAAATATAGAAGAAAATATGGATTTAAAAAGCACATTATAATTATAAGAATGAATTTAGGTATATAAATAAATGAATATATTATGAATTGATTATTTTCACCCAATAAACTAGAGGCATTCTACAATTACATAAAATAATACAAATCCACCTAAGTGTTATTTTCATTAGATATACCTAAACCTGACAACCCAGAAAAGGTAAAATTTGAAACACAGAAAATTAATATGGTATCAATAAAATTCCAAACCTTTGCCAAAAAAAAAATAAAACAAAACCCTGAGAATAGCACTATTGATATCAGATAAAATAGTATTTAAAAGGTCCTTGGCAAAATTACTGATACTAGTACTGGAAAAGGAAATATGCAAGATAAGCCTGGAGCATCTTGTAGTGCCAGAAATTAAGGAAGTGCTAAAAACAAACAAACCAAAACAAAACCAAAACATCACAAAATAACAAAATAAATGAAGCAATATTGGATTATCACCCCAAGTATAAAATAAATACCCATGAACTCATATACAAAAATGACTGAGTCAGTAAATATGCAGGAAGAAGAGACAAATACCTCATGCAGAAGAATTCCAAATACTTTATGTAGTTAGAATACAAAGTCACTGTGTATAGTGACTTTCTTCCAAAGAGTATAGTATAGAAAGAGAGAAGAAAAGAGTAACTTTACAGTGGAGAATTCTAACAAACACTACCATAGCCAAACGATCAAGGTCAATATCAGTAGTCAGAAATCTTGTTGATGCTATGTATGCTTGATACGATGTGATGAGAGTGGAACTTTGTTTCTTTGATCTTCCTCCAAAAAACCCATAAGCCCAGTGTAATCATGAGAAAAATATCAGACAAATTCCAATAGGGCAACATCCTACCATATAACTGACTAGTATTCCTCAAAACTGTCAATGTCATCAAAAATAAGGAAAAATAAGAGAAACTGTTACAGCCAAAAGAGCCTAAGGAAACGTAAAAACTAAATGCAATGTGGTATCCTGGATAAGATCCTGGAACACAAAAAGTACATTAAGTAAAACTACAGTAATCTTCTTAAACTTTGGGCTTTAGATGATAATGTGTCAATATTGGTTATTAATTATAACAAATGTATTATACTAATATAAAATGTTCATAATAGGGACAACTAGGTGTGGGCTATATGGGGACTCTCCATCTTATCTTCTCATTTTTTTTTTTTGTAAATCTAAAGCTGCCCTTTAAAAGTCTATTAAAAATACTTCTGAAGCAAACATGGCAAAAATATTTACTTTTGTTAAATCTGCTGGTTGATTATATGGGTATATATACTACTTGCTATGCTTTGGGAGATTTTTGGGGGATGTATTTTATAATTAACCATTTCTAAATAAAGTTTTTATTTCAGCTTTGGATTTTCTGAGCACTGACTGGCTATGCAGAATACTATATGTTTACCTCTTAGAATGCTCTAGGTTCCTCCAGTTCATTTCCTGAGTGGTATTCAAAGGCTATGCCTGATTTTCAAAACTAATGACAGAATGATTTAACCACTTCCTCAAATTTTCACATTCTAAGCATTCATGGAAGCTTCATGTTAATATGAACATAAGATATTTATATTCATCTGGCAGAAATGTTAATAATTCAATTAACTAAAAAGTCACCATGTCTCACAAAAAAGTTATTAATTAAAAAGTGTAGTATTTTAAAAATTAAAAAGTTAGGTAATACCAAAGAAAAGGAAATATCATAAAAAATATTTTATAAAGTCACTATATTTTCAAGAATCACTTAAACTTTTATGTTTTCTTAAAATTAGCACATAATTACCTAACATGGCCATCTACTATGGTTAACAGAGTATTCATCAAGGTTCTTTAAAGAAATAAAAATAGAATATATATATAAATATATAGAGAGAGAAGATTAGCTTGGCTGAAGAGTGCCAAGATCTGTAGTCAGCAAGCTGGAGACCCTGGAGAGCTGATGGTTTAGTTCCAGTGCAAGTATGAAGGCCTGAGAACCAGGGAAGCAGATGATGTAGTTCTAACACAACTCTCCTACCACCTGCCTCAATCTGTGTTCTCTCAAGTCACATTGTCCTCTGTATCTATCCCCTGTCTTTTCCTCCTAACTCTGCCTCTTCTCAGTTGATTGTCATTTATTATCATGTTTCTGAAATGTAACAATAAGGAAATTAACCATAAAAGAAAACTAATAGGCTATGATCCTAATATATCATTACCATATGAACACGATTTAGTAATCAGCCCCCCAAAATCAGTTTGTTTGGTTTTTTCTATCAAATAGAGACTTCTTTTGGAAAGGAATGCCCTCAATGCTGTCTTGGATTATGACTTATTTCTTACAAGTAATATGCAGTGATTGTCAACACTAAACTTAATTTCTGTTTGAAATTTCCCTTGAAGTTTTCATCTCAGTAGACTTCAAGTATACACAGAAATCCATGGAGCCATCATCTACTCTATTTGGTATCACAACAGTTGCATTCTAGAAATTCAAACACAAGAAGACACAGAAATGTATATAAGGATCAACAGCTGACAGGATGAGGAAGATCAAAGTTATATATCTGCCAGTTCTCAGCAACTTCACACAATTTATAACAGGACAAAGAGAGCCAGCTTATCCTTCTTGTCAAGAAATTATCTAGTCTGTGCCACTAGCTTTAGGAGAGGCTGTGTCTAAGATATTCTAGATTGAAAGTTTTCTACACTATTCTTCAGCTGTATCTTCTGATACTGCTGGCAAATCATAGGCTCCAAATTATTGATTGTCAGTATAAAGGACTCCTTAGCCTCCCCTGATAAAATGAATCATGTTCCTTACTTATATGACCTTGAATTCAGTGCATTTTTCTTTATAGAAGACCTGTATATGTCTTCCCAGAAATCGGGCATATTTGTTCTCCTTTCAGACATAGTTTAACATAAGAAGAAATATGTATTTGGTCTATGCCCCTTTTTCCTAGCACATAGCTCCTCAAACACTTAGAAACTCCAAAGCGATAACTGTATTGGTGGATGCTCATGAGATGACTGGTAGCTGGGGCTCCTGGATAGCCTCAGGGTGGTGGCTGGTTGCTAAAGGGACCAATCACATGATTAGAGGGTTGACACTTTCAGCCCCACCCTCTGACCTCTTGGGAAGGGAAGTGGCTGAAGGTTGAATCAATCACTAATGGCCAATGATTTAATCAATCATGCCTGTGGAATGAAGCCACCATAAAAACTTAAAATTATGGTGTTCAGAGAGCTTCTAGGTTGCTGAACATATGGAGGTGCTGGGAGGGTAGAGTGTCCAGAAAGGTAATGGAATCTCTGCACCTCTTCCCACACACCTTGCCCTATGTTTTTCTTTCCTCTGACTGTTCTTGAGTTGTATTTTTTTATAATAAACCAGTAATATAGTAAAGTAAATTGTTTTCCTGAGTTCTTGAGCCATTCTAGCAAATAACTGAACCTGTAGAGGGGGTGGTGTGAACCTCTGACTTGAAGTCTGTAAATCAGAAGCACCAGCGGTAACCCAGATTTGTGACTGGCTTCTAAAGTGGGGCTGGGGGTGAGTTTTGTGGGACTGAGCCTTTAATCTGTGGAGTTTGTGCTAACTCCAGATTGAATTGAATTGGAGGACACAAGCTAGTTTTGGAGAATTGATTGATGTGAGGAAAAAAATACACATTTGATCACAGAAGTGTTCTGTGTTGAGTAAAAATATAGAGAAAAACAGTTTGTTTTTTCTATACACATAGAAATAGAGAGGAGTTGTTTACCATGCTCTTCATTCCAAATGCCCTTGGGAATCTGGATGAATTCTAACACATTATCTCTGTCATTTAATGTTTATACTGATTTAATCTTAATATATATATAATTTATAATAAGTATATTTATACATAATTTATATTTTTATAAAGGCATCTTATTTAATGAAGATGTTGCTGTAATATTGGCTATAAATTCTGAACTAGAAGGAACATGATACCTGAAAACAACAAATACAGAAAGAGTAATGCTTCTTGATTTATGATGAGATTACATGTGCAAAAACTCATTGTAAATTGAAAATATTATAAATTAAAATGCATTTAATACACCTAACCTGCTGAATATAATAGCTTAGACTAGCCTACCTTAAACGTGCTTAGAACACTTACATTAGT
Source organism: Daubentonia madagascariensis (assembly GCA_023783475.1). Lineage (NCBI taxonomy): Eukaryota > Metazoa > Chordata > Mammalia > Primates > Daubentoniidae > Daubentonia > Daubentonia madagascariensis. Next base: position 40,164,342 of record JAKFHU010002088.1, on the reverse strand, counting down.
GTGCAGTTGAGCAAAATCATCTAACACAAAGGCTATTTTAAAACAAAGTGTTGAATATCTCATGCAATTTATTGAATACCGTAGTGAAAGTGCAAAAAAGAATGGTTGTATGGGTACAAATTCAAAATTTGAAGTTTAGTTTCTACTGAATACGTATTGTTTTTGCACCATCATAAAGCTGAAAAATTGTGAAGTAGAAGCATCAAAAGTCTGAGACCATCTGGACAAATTTATAAAATGTTAAGGGTCAGAAGTGACCCTAGATATCATCTAAACCTCCTTAAATAAATCAAATGGGTAAAGTGGCTTGCTCAGAACCAAAAAGCTAGTTAGGAAGGAGTAGAATCCTAGACTGTTGATTTAAACACTTTCTAGGACACTGCACTGCATATACTTAAGCATGTATTTCAGATGAAAAAATTCTTAAGAATAGAGGAGAAATTTCCTAATAAAGTATGAAGCCAATCTATAGAATTGGGTTGGTGCCCTTTGTCTGTCCATTTATGCAAATTAGTGAGATATTTAGCCCAAAAATAAGATTAAATTCTAATTAATGTCTAATTAGTAGCATCATCTTGATTGGCTATCTACCTATGATAAAATTGCTTTGAGCTATATAGACAATATTTTGTTGTTTACCTTCTCTTAGCCACCACAAAAGTCATAACTCCACCCTTGCCAATCTGGGCCCAAGTTCAGCCTTGGTTTGTTTTGGGTTCCACCATGTTTAAAGTGTTATTTTAGAATTTATCCATTATCCAGAAACCATTAAGAGGTTAATTCTGAGGGAGAGTGTATTAGCAATAGTCTTCAAAGCTATGTTTAGCTAAGTAGACATAAACACCATTCCCCTGGCTGTAAACAGAATTAATTTTACCATTTTGAAAACTGATTTTTAAAAAACCAGAATAAACACCTACTCTCCAACCTACAATTCTCACCAAACTTCATAGGAGCTATTTACATTTTATGATTTTTCTTCCTTTGTAAGAGAACATTGATATTAGGTATATATGATCATATATTGCTTTAAGAGATAATCAGTCATCACTTGGAAAAATGAACCAATGAATGATGATAAAAGATGGTGTATAAAATAATGGTGTAATGGTGTAAAAATAATGCATTTACATATGCATTATTTTGATTAATTGTAATAATTTAATCCAGTGTTTAAAATGCATGCATTTTGTGCTATGAAGAATGTTCTTTAAATTCACTTTTTTATTTTTCTATTGTCTTCTCCCTGTAAATATCCCCTATGAATCTGCAATGTCTGTATGTTCCAATTTCTAAACAGTTCACTGAAAAATAGTCAGAGCTATAAATTCTTTCATTTCTGTCTTAAGTTGAATTAGGCTCTATATTGATTGATACTTAATTACATAATCACAATTTCTTAACATAGACTTTTTTCATGTTTCAGTTATAAATTAATGTTTAATTCATCGAATTGTTCAGGACATGAATTCCCTTTTTATGAAGTTGTCAATAAATCAAGGACACTGTCTAGAAACTTCTAAGGGAGACAAATTTTCCAGTAATATAACTCCGTTATGTTACAGGGCTCAAATTTATAGTCATATGGGATACATAACTATAGGACTACAATATAGTTAAATAATGTTATCTTTCTTATAAGTACATATTTTTCAGCTGGGTGCAACTTAGGAGAGTTTGATATTTATGATCACCTAGATTTAAAGTGCAGGTGGACATTAATGTTATGAAAGAGCAAAGGAAAGTAAGGTCTTTGAATAGTTTCATGGCATCAGAATAATCACAAGCAAAGCAAACGTGTTTTAGTTCGGTGTTAACAAAACATCAGGAACCTGCTCATAAAGAAGTAGTTTAATCATTTTGAGGGGTATTCAAGAATGCAGTCCCCACCCTAACAGATCCCTGGGATCTAACAGAGCACAAAAACACAGTGATTTGAGAACATGGATTCTGAAGGCAAATTCAGATCCTGGCATCACCGCTACAAACTATGTGACTTTGGTCAAGTTACCTGATATCTCTAAGCCTTATTTTTCATACCTATAGAGGGGGAATAATAGAAATTTCTCAAAGGTTAATTTAAGCTTAAAATGAAATGATCTAAAGTTTTCACCACAATGCTTTAGGTATTCAATACTTTTAAACTATTATCACATTTATTTGGACTAATTTATTCAAATATGATCATAGCACCATATAATTATTCCTCTGGGTCATTTCAATTTTTGTTGGTGCAGTTAATGCCATGATATTCTAAGCTTTTAGGGGTCACTAAAAAACTACAATATATAACTGATTGGAAATGTAAGCAGTAGACAGTACAGAATTTCCACAGATCCTTTCTGCAAGCCCTTGCAAAAAAAAAAAAAAAAAAACCCACCTAAACCAAAACCAAAACAAAACAAAACAAAAACCTTCTGAGAGTCTCACAGCACTTCCCTAAAAAGGCAAGAGTTTCCTTCAGAAAGTATCATTTGCATAGTATTTATTTTCTTGAGAAAATAGTGTATTACAACGGGCATCTTTATACCTGAGCTGAAACAAATCATAACTCAATTATCACTGTATGAGTAATATGAGTAATAATAATATGAATGATAATGACTTTTTTTACTAATGAAAACTTTATAGTTTCTATCAGAGTTTCACACTATTTACTTCATTTGATACTCAGGACTGATCTGCAATTACATCAACTATAAAAGATGAATAAGAGATCTGGCCAAAGTTGCATAACCTGTGTAGGTTGAAAATGTCATGACTTAAACTCTCATCTCTTTTTCTGTTAATAAACACCTCAGGTATAATTATCCTACTGAACAGAATGGCTGACCGCTGCTTATAAATGGATGGAAAGCAAGAAATACATCATGCAGTAAAACATTACACAGTTGCTATAATTATTTCAGTAATAATTTTCTATCATTTAACAAAACATCTAATGTCACCGTAATCACAAGACACAAAATGGTGTAATAGGAATAGTATAGTTTAGGGGCCAGAAAGTGGAATTGAAATCCCACTTTCCCTTTCCTTAATGGTGTCAACACTTGCTGAATGCCCAAAATGGGCAAGGCCTGTTCCAGACACTAAGGTTATGGATGAAGTAGAGGACTGGGTCTTCTGCCCTAAAGGAGCTCATAGTCTGGTAAGGGAAGCAGACATGTAAACACATTATTTTAATAAAATATGGTAACTACTAAGATAGAAGCATGGCCTGAGTATTAGCCCAGCAAGGCTATATGCCCAATCTAAGGATTTGAAGAAGGTTTCTGGAAGACAATAATGCTGGAAGTGAGCTCAAGTCTGAGTGAACAGTGTCCAGGTGAATAAAGATGGGAAGAATGTTTCTGCATTAACCAATATATGTAAGCAAAAAAAAAAAAAAGATGACATATTAAGAGAAAAATAAAACAAGTTATAAGGGATAAGGCAGAGAATATGGAGGTAAGGAACTAGAAAAATAGGCAGAAAATAAGCAGAGCTAGGTGATTAAAGAAGTTTTTTGCCAAACTTTTGTGCCCAATACTGACTGTTGGGAAGAGCCTAAGAAAGAATTATAGCAGAGGAACATCAAGGTTTGGCTTATATTGACCACGCCAGCCACAATGGCAAGAGGGGATTTAAGGATTCTGAATCTAGATGAAGAGAGGCTAGTGGGTGGTGGTGTGTGTGGGAGGGAAACAGGGAATATTATTCAATAGTCACTGTAGGAAACAGGAAAGATGAGGCCTGAGACAGTAGCTGTAAGAACAGAAAGGCATACATACATTAACAATATTCAGGGGGGATAAATTGAAGAATTTGCTAAGTAAATACATATAAATGTTGGAAAAGGGACGTGGTGGAATGAAAATAAACTTTAGATTTCCTTCCCAAATATCATTTAGTGAAGACAGTAGGGGTAGTGTTACAAAATGAGTTGTTTTAACAAGTTAATTTTGAGATAAATAGGGATCATTAAGAAGGGTATTTTATTAGAAAATAGCTGCATAATTGAGTCCGAATCCCAGTGTAGATGTCAAGACTGGAGAACTGAATATCATCTATATATTAGATGAAAAATAAATCTGTGGAGGAATGAGATTCAAAACTTAACACTATGCAAAATATGAGTTGTGTTTCTGTGCTGCTATTATTGCTTTGAATTTGTCATTTTTATTAATGTGAATTTTATATTTTTCCAGAAAAATTTCTCACTACATTTCCCAATTCTCTTGGCCTAAAATCAGTAGCAATGAGCATATCCAGCGCCCAGTTCTTGGTTTCTAAATACCATTCTTCAATAAAATGAAACAGATCTCTTGGGAGGAATGGCTGATTTTAAGACTGGGGCAGGGAAAATACAAGATGAGCCTGGAGCATATTATACCGGCAGAAATTAAGGAAGTGCTTAACAGAATAAATAATAACACTATTTAAATTACCTAAATAAATAATAAATATTGATAAGTATACACTGAGATAATTAAAAGAATCAGTAACTAAATAAATGGGGAGAAGAGACACATCTTCTTTACAAAAGAATTCCAAATAATATAGGTACATACTACTCTTTCCAAGAGGAGGAAATTAATTCCCTTGACTTTGAGCGTTGACTGGACTTAGTGATTCACCTCCCAAGAAGAGAGTATGGCAAGGCAAAAATACTAAGTGGGGGAAACCTGGCAGATACCACCATAACCAGGCTCTTAAGGTGAAAATCACCAGTGAAAAGTCACAGTGATATCAAATATCCTCTGACGCAATTGAGAAGTACACTTCACCTTTACGGTATTTTTCTCCCCAACCCATTACCCAGTCTAATCATGAGAAAATATTAGACACATTCAAGTTGAAGAACATTCCACAAAATATCTGAGCAGTGCTCTTCAAGAAAACTGTCAAGATTATTAAAAAAAAAAATACAAGCAAGGCTGAGAAACCATAACAGATTAGAGAACACCATGACAACATGATGACAAAATGCAATCTGGTATCCTGGGTTGGATCCTGGAAGAGAAAAAAGACATTAGTGGAAAAACTGGTGAAATCCAAAGAAATCCCTAGTTTAGATAATCGGATTGCACTAATGTTGATTTCTTAGTTTTGACAAATGTAACAGGATTATATAAGAGGTTAACACCATAGGAAGTTTGGTGAGGATCTTTTTTTTACCATGGTTAGTTCGAGCTGAAAATAAAGAAATGCTTGTGATAAGTAATTCAGTAGGCTACACAATCCATGGGTGACTTGGAATAAAGTAGGCTTCTAATTATGACTTCCTCTGGTATACATCATTTCTATAACTTTGCTTATAGAATGTAGAAACAAAGTTCTAGAGGGAGTTTTATAGAAAAAGGTTTAGGGAAATTCTAAGAATAAGTAATAATAGTCTATGTTACTGAAAGATGGTTTCATAGTTAAGATGTATGACTATGTAGCTAGCCCTTGCCTTGAGGAAGTTCAAAGCATCTAACCAATGTAGTTAAAACATTACTACTACCAAATAAAATAGTAATCCCAGTAAGGAAGTTTTGACTTTCATACAGATATTAATATGTCTTTGTGGTTTATCAAGACTAGTAACATTATAAAGAAATTTCTAACCAAGGAGTATGGATGGAGTTATTCAATCATTTACTCATTTTGTATTTATTCATTCACTCAACAGAAATGTTTTGAGTTTCTGTTATGTTCCAAGTTCCATATTAAGTTTTACGGATCACAGTCAGAACGTACTAAATAGTCTTTTCTACTCTGACCAAACACCAAAAGATCTTTGGATTGGAGAATACAACCACAAGCAAAAGAGGCTAGTATAGTTACAACTCTGACTTTTAGTTTGAAAAATCTGCTTAGAAATCCTACTACAGAAGAAGCACTTTGTTCTTTTTTTCTTCTCAGTGATATTTCTAAGTAAATCCAGGGCCTATGTGAGACATACATGAATAATAATCTAGAATTAATTTTATGTAGCTTTCTTTTTCCAAAACATGACTTCCTTTACATCCCAAATGGTTCTTCATAAATAATTTAGAGTTAAATAGAACACTGACTCTGAACAAAATAAAAATGAAGTTGACTCTCTTGAGTAGATTGGCTAAGAGGTATTGTCTGTTATTGATTGCCTTTAAAATATTAAGGAACCCTGTTCCCAAAACATATGAATGGAATAAAGTTAGGCAAAGGATAAAATCATTCTTACTGGCAAGGATGATTGTTGTTTCAAAGTTGTTGCATGCACTGATGAAAAAATATAAACCTTTCATTTAAAGGCATAATTTTTCTCTAGATTCTTATTCTTGGGCATAACTGCTTGTGCTCATTTGTGAATAAAACTACAATTAAAACAATGCAGAAAAGAGAAAAGATATGGAAGAATTATTCCTATCATTTTTCCTATTCATTGATTATATTCATGGAAAGAATAGAATCAGAGAATCAAACCCGATCAGCTAGTGCTAGAAGGGATGCAAACATCACCTAGATCAATGCTCTGATTTCAGAATTGAGGATTCTCAGGTAAATTATTGTCAGTTTACTGGCCAAGAACAAACAAGTAAATGTTGACTAAGTCAAAACTGGGCTACATTATATCTTAAAATTCATTTTGGAAAAAAGTCTGAAAATTTTAACTTATCCTATTAAGTAACTATAGCCTGGAACACCATCAGGATTAGAAAAAACATAAAATCTATTAGTCAACCATTTTTGGGGTGCATGGCTTAGGAAAAAAACTCAGTTTAATTTGGAATGCATAAATATATGTATATATACATGTACACATATATATCTCAATTATATATAGTAATTAATTGGAGATAGATATACATATTCATATATACATACATAGAAAGAATTAAGTAATAGCACTATGGATATTATCCCTTCTTAGGAATTAAACTTTAAAAAATGAAATTAGTCTTCTGCTGTATTTAAATAACCTATAGCATTTAAATTGGCATTTAGAAAATACCATCTGAAAATAAAAATGTCAATTGTAAATTACTTAAATTACAGAGTTTTGTGTGCGTGTTCTTCTTACAATTCTTCAGCCTTTTAAAAGAACAAAATTAATGTATCTACATTGAAACTCTTTCTTGCATAACCATCTTCCCTTTTGATTTAAGCTTTAACGAACAGATTTAGCATGTAAAAATAAAAGCATAAAGGCCAGGATAATACATTGAGTAGATTATCTTCCTTCACATAAGCATAAAGAAAGACCAAATATTTTAACATCTAATACCTTTTTATAGTAGAAATGAAAATATTTGTAACTTTAGTATTGTGAAAGTCAACAGTAAGTTCTCTTTAGAGACTTTTTTTATTATTTTTGTTCTCCAAGTAGGAAATGTCTTTGAAGAAAATCCACAATCTAGCACTATAGAGATATTCTGTACCTGACATCTGGGAAAAGAAAGTTGTATTGTTATAATTTTGGCATGATGCCAACCTCTCCTAAGCCTCACAACCATAGTGCCATTTTCCCAGCATCTCTTTCTTCTCCTAGAAAATTCATTTCCTCTTTCTTAAAATCTCTTTGATGAGGATCAGTTTCTCAAAGTCTGGAAATGCACTTTCCAAACGAAAATATTCTGGAATATCTACCAGAAGAAATCGAAGCTAAAAAACTAGTGATTAGCTTTAATACAGTAGAGTGATCAATGGTCTAAACTCAGGGAAAAAGCTATCTGACCTTTTCGCACATTCTGTTTATCAGCTCTCTGGGGTCTGGAAATGAAGGGAGATATTGAGTAACTCGAGTCAACAAAGGATTTTTAAGAAGACAAAACAAGTGGAACAAATCACTGGGGAGTCACAATATTGATTCTGATACATATAATACAGAGCTTCCACATAAAATATAATAGTAAGTATTATTACCCAACTCAGAAAATATAAAGGAAAATACTCAATTTTGATAGAATGACATTATCAAAAATCACTAATGAGAATCTTTGATGATATATTTATGCCGCCTCATAAATTCACTAAGTCAGGATAAAATGTACCGAACCCTTGAATTAAAGTATGCCTCCAGGCTCAACTAGCACCCAGGTCTTGGTTTCTAATATAATTCTCCAAGAAAAGGAACCAGGGCTCCTTGGAAAATAGGCTGATTCAAGAACTGAAACAGGGAAATGATAAGATGTGCCTGGGACCTCCTGTAGTGCCAGAAAGTAAGAAAGTACTAAAGAAGGAAAAAAAAAATCCCTCCTTGATGGAAATATGGCAAAAGGGCACCTGAGGCAACTGAAAACACTCCTAATAGTCAGAGATGGACCAATGTGAGCAACAAAATAATGTTGAATTACAATCCAAAGTATAAAATAAATATCCATTAGTCCATATTTACATAAATAAATTATTGAATAAATTTAAAAGTAAGAGACAAAAATCCTATGCAGAAGAATTCCAAATAATTTATGCAGATACTTTGCTCTAAAGGACAGAGAACAAATTTTACTCCTTAAGTGTATCCTGTGCACAGTGACTTCATTCCAAAAAGTATAATATAGAAAGGGGAGAAAAAAGACTAACTTTACGGTGGAGAATTCTGACAAGCACCCCCTTAGCCAGGTGATCAAGGTCAAGACCAACAGTCACAAATCATATTGGTAGCATGTACCCTTGATACGATGTGAGGAAAATGTCATTTTACCTCAGTGGTCTTCCTTCAAAAAAATGCATAACTCCAGTCTAATCATGAGAAAAATATCAGACAAACCCCCATTGAGGGACATTCTACAAAATACGTGACCAGTACACCTCAAAACTGTCAATGTCATCAAAAACAAAGCCTGAGAAACTGTCATAGGCAAGAGGAGCCCAAGAAGACATGATGACTAAACGTAATATGGTGTCCTGGATGGGATGTTGTAATAGAAAAGGGACATCAGGTAAAAATTAAGGAAATCTGAATAAACTAAGGATTTTACTTAATGAAAATGTATTAATATTGGTTCATTAATTATATGAAATATAGCATGCTAATGTAAGATGTTCATAATAAGGGGAACTAGGTGTGAGGTTATATGGAAACTATACTTTCAATTTTTTCTGTAAATGTAAAACTATTCTTAAAAAAAAGTAAAAAAAAAAAGCTTTCTTGAGGAATCTACAATAAAAAGAAGAAGAAATGTAGACCTAATAACAAATAAAAGTCCAGAAAAAGCAACTTAGTGTTGCAGAACATACATGGAAGAGAGACATTTATATCCAGAATTATGGGTGTTGGGAGGACTTTATGCATTTATTTTGTATTTACTCCCTGTTTCCAGTATATTTAGATGTAAATTGTAGGAAGAAAGCTGGCATTAGATTCAATCCTGGGGACAGCACAAACTTTTATATGTTATTTAATTCATCTGGTCCTCAATTTTCTGAGAGGGTGGAATAGTGCACTTATGAAATTCTCTAAAACACTAATATTTTATACTCTAAATTGCTTTATAGACATTATTCATACTTTGAAGAATTATTTTCTGGTCTTACTCTTGTAATATAATTTGGGCACATCATATATAAGCTTTTTAACTCTCTGTTAAGCTCCCTTGTTATTATATTTCTTTACTGGATACAATATTCCACCATTAAAATAAACATTGGTAGTGTAAAATATGGTTCACCAAGTAGTGAAACTTCATGTGATGCTTTAGTAGAAAAGGCTTTGCTTAATGAAGAAATAAAGAAAACAAAACACATTTTATTGGTATGTCAGTGAGAATTATAAGGGGATGAATACAGAATCAGTTTCCATATAGTCACCTCAAGCTAGGAGTGCAAAAAGTAATGTTGTTTTGCTAAACCTTTTCACTACAGTGAGACTCAATGCCAAAATACAATACACCACCCATTGTATTCCCAAAGGTTATATACCAAGACATTTGTGAATTCTCAAATCCATAAGTACAATTTTAACATGCTTTCCCTATAACATTACATAAAATATAGTTGAAAAATTTAAGCAACATGTTCTGCCTTCAATAATTTCTATGGATAGGATTAAACAGATTTATAAAACAATTAAAATATTTTTTACTAAAATTCCACACTATGTGGAAATCAATTTTTTCCATCATTAATGTTCACTTAGAGCTTACCTGAATCTGTGCATTTAAAGTGGTGATGACAACAAATGATGCTGCACTCTTAGCGCAATAAGATGCACATTATGTATGACAATGACGAGGATGTGCTCTGTTCAGTAGGATGAAATCAGTTTACAACCATTGAGAAAGTTTCTCCCAATATTTTTGTGAGCCCTCAGGGAAAAGCTCCCAAAATTCAGATAGTGAATAAGATGAAGCGTCTAGGGTGTATTTGTAAATAATAGGCTCTTTCTTAAACAACATCATTAATTCAATTCTTACAGGATCATGTGTAATTATGACTCCTACTTACCCCATGCCTCCAACCAACTGGATAGTTATTCTCGATGAGGATTTGCCTTCTCACGGTGCTTTTACCAGTACCATATTCACGGACTTAATGCTTTATCCACCATCGTGTTGAACCTTGCCATGTATTCACCACAGCTCCAATACTTCTTTTGAACCAGAACCAACTAAAAAAAAAAACAAAACTATATTTTGACTTCGTTTACAATAAAATACATATACTTTAAAAGTACAATTTAATGAGTTTAGACAAATGCATATGCTTTTGTAATCATGACTACAACTAACATATAGAGCAGTTCCATCACCCCCCAAAAGAGTACATCATACCCCTTCTCAGTCCCCACTCTACTCCCCTGGCCACAGGCCAACACTGTTTGATTTTCTATAAATATTTATAAAATTTACCTTTCCTAGAGTTTCATATACATGAAATCATATAGTATGTAGTTTTTTCCTGCTTGCTTTTTTTCGTTTAATATAATGCTTTTTTTGAGATACATTCATGTTGTTAAATGTATCAGTAGTTCATTACTTTATTGCTGAGTTGGATTCCTTTGTGTGAGTATTCCACCATTTGTTTATCTGTTCCCCAATTGACAGACATTTAAGTTGTTTCCAGTTTCTGCCTTTCATTTAAAAAAAAAAACCTGCAATGGACATTTTTTGCATTTTTTGTGCATTTTGTAGATATATGCTTTTATTTCTCTTGAACAATGTACAGCTTTGGCATTGCTAGGTCAAAAACAAGAACATGTTTGATTTCATAAGAAACTGCCAAAATTTTTTCTAAAGTGATGGTACCATTTTTACATTTTCACCTGTAAGGCATGAGAGATCTAGTTCTGAATCTTCATCAACAATTTTTTTTGTCACTGTGTTTACTATTAGCTGTCCTAGTAGGTGTGAAACCATATCTCAGTTGATGTTAATTAACATTTCCCTAGTTATGCTGAGCATCTTTACATGTGCTTATTGGCCATTCTTATATATTCTTTTGTGACATTTCTATTGAAATCTTCTGATCATTTTTACAAATCAGATTGCTATTCATCAGTTGTGAGAGTTCTTTATACATTTTGCATAGAGGTCTTTTGACAGATATATGTATTGACAATATTTTCTCCCAGTCTATGTCTTTCCTTCACATTTTGTAATGCTGTCTTTTAGACAACAAAAGTTTCTAATTTTTGTGATCCTAATTTTATCAATTTTTGTCTTGTGTCTATCAAATAAAATTTTACATACTCCAAAGATGCAAAGATATTTTATATTTTCTTATAGAAATTGTCTAATTATAGCCTTTATGTTTAGAGATATTATCTACTTCCATTTAGTTTTTGTTTATAGTGAGAGAAAAAGATAGAATTTCATTCCTTTTTTGTAAGAATATCTAGTTGTTCTAGCATTTTGTTATCAAAAATATTGTCCTTCCCCCATTGAATTACCCTGGCACCTTTGTCAAAAATTAATTAACTATATAGACATGAAGCTATTTCTGAATTCTTTCTTTTTTATTTTGCCTATATGTATTTGTCAAAGCTTCACTATTTTTATTTCTATAGCTTTATAGTAAGCCTTAAAATACAAATTTTTTCTTTTAAAAAATGATTTAACTATTTTTTAGATTGCTTGCATTTTTATATTTTAGAATCAACTTTTCAATTTCTTCAAAATAATCTGCTATGATTTTGATTAGGAAAGCAAAATAAGTGATATAAAGTGCTCACACCCATGAGAACATTGATCTTACTATGTATCCAACATGTAGAAGCAATTGGACTGAAAGAATGTTGAAATGATTGTGGAATATTAGGTTATGACAAAGCTGGGTGATGACAAGGCCTTAATGCCTTGCCTTGTGTGATGCTATACAAGTTTTGGTTTATGTCCTTAACAAACATATGAAGTTTTTTTACCCATGGCCTCAAGAGAACATATGTCCTAGAAACAGGGGTGGAAGTGGAAGGGGCTTGCATAATTTGTGATTCTCATATATTCATCTTTGGACTTGGTTGGTTGTGAATCTTAGTTTCTAAGGGAGCTGTGCTTTTACTGAGGGACACATCTATCACCAAATTGAATTGGGAATTGAGGCTTCCATCTGGTCACATGAAGCACCTTCTGATCCTGAACCAACAGGCAAAGAGGCGACTATTGTACTGTCTGGGATTATGGATACCAACTATTATGGGGAATTATGATTTCTGCTATACAACAGGGACAAGGAAGAATATGTCTAGAATCCAGGGAATTATTTCAACATCCATTATTGCTAACACTTCCAGTGGTAAAAGTTAATGGAGAACTATAGCAATCTCCTATGGGCAGGAACACAAGCATTTCAGCCTTCACAACTGATGATCTTGTTCATCCAAGTGAAGAACCATTAATAGCTGAGTTCTTACTAAGGGAAAGGAATGTAGAACGAGTAGTGGCAGAAAGAAAGCATTCGTAAGGTATTTATGGCATTGGGTATTTGCAAAAACAAGAACTGCAGTAGCTAGATATATCTATAATCTATCATCCATTCATCTGTTCACACACACATGCACACACACAAAATTTCCCCTCTCCCTTTCCTTCAATAGTTTATACAAGGTGTTATATTGATCTTTAAGTTATATGATATTAATGGGTGATTATGTCTGATCAAGTAAAGAAATAAGCATCAACCAAAAATGGATAAAGTTATTTATGAAACTTTTTTTCATTTCCTATTTTGTGAATCTCTATTTGTGTGATGAATAGTTGTACCATGTTAGGTTTGGCCATTTAGATATGCACAAATATGTATGGAAGTGAGGTAGCTAAAGGGGTGGACTAGACTAGACCAGATATAGTCTATTGATGGTCAGCACCATCTATAACTTTCTAAGCTTTTGTATCAGCCCCAGGTACTCTTATGGATATTGCATTTCTGGATATTTCATATCTAAGCCTAGCATTATATTTCTAACATTCTCTTGCAGAAATATTCCCCCAGTGAAAGTCAATGGCACAATATTTGGAAGGCAGATAAGAAGAAGCCATTATTGACTACAATTGTGGTCAGGGGGTTGGTCAAAGGCAAATAGCAAGCCAGTTTTCTTTCTGAGACAATTTAGTGCTACAGGACACTGAGATTATTTATGGTAGCATCCTTCTGATTTCTATATTTGCAGATTCCCTAAAGGCTGGCAGTGGCCTCAATGACCTTTGTTCCTTATTCATTCTAACTCTTCTATAAATTCTGAATAAATATCTTTGGGTAGAGAAATGACAGAAATGGGACATGATATGGGCTTTTGAGGTAATGATATTATTCAATTTTTTAATCTGGGTGCTATGATGCAAATGTGTTCACATTAAGAAAATACATTGAGCTGTATAATTACAATACGTATATTGCATGGATATATGTAGTACCTTAATTTAAAAATATTAACACAATTTCTGCTCAAAAGACATAGAATAACTTCTATTGTTCTGGCTGATTTCTGACTGATACACAAATATGAATCAATAAATGTGAATTAAATTACTGATGCAGATCTCTTGAATCAGCTTTTCCACATAAATTTAGCCACCTATTTTCTGTGAAAAATAACAAGCTTCGCTTTTTCTATGAAAGTAAGTCATCTGAAGACATACATTTCCTCCCTCTTTAGCACTCTTGTGGAAGTATTTACCATTTCTGATTTTTTTCCCTTATTCTTATGTTACCATTCATTACACAGTTATCAAAGTCTTACTCTCTTCAGCATGAGCTGACATTAATGTTGGGATTTTTATCTTTATTTTTCTGGTGAATGTAGATATACAATTTATCTCATACACTATGAAATAATTTATAATACCTTTATTGAGAAGATAATGAATACAATAATATCAAAGGGAGATATATAAAAAAGCACAAAAAGTAGACTTTTTGCAAAGTCTAGGATATTCTTAATGATGATTTAAGTTTCTGGGAAAGAAAACATTTGTTCACTATTGGTACAAAGAGGTTCTATAACTCTATAAAGAGTTGTACCATGGCCCAACCTTTTTTATGGGATGGCTAAAATATAAGTCAGAAGTTCTTATCCTTGCTTTTCATTCTCTAAGGTTTATAAAACAGCAGAGCCAGCCTGGCTTAATCACTAGCTGTGCAGCATTGCCATGAAGTGGAAATGTCAATCACCTCCTTCTTACTAATCTTTGATATTTGCTACTCTTTTGAAATCTATGTATATAAAGGCATATTCTTTCATTATAAGCCTTTTAATTTGTACTGTATACATCATATCGCTTATAAATGTTCTCCTCCATAGACTTGTTCAACTTGAGAAGAATTATTTCTGCAATAATCAGCAGAAGTAATCCAATCTGTAGCTTCAACTTATGAAAGAAAACATACCCTTAAAATTTTTAAAGAAAACGTTTCTTACCATAATGGCAATCAGTTATAAAAACTATTGCCTTTTTCCCTGTTTCATAGTGAGAAATTTTATGTGAATCAACATTCAGTTAAATCACAATTTTTCATTATGCAACTTTATGTGAAAAAACTTAATTATTGTTTTCTTTTTGACTAAACCTTTTGCTCTCCCTGCCTTCAACCATTGCTGAAACATTTTTACTTCTCACCTTTTATAATTTTTCCTATAGAGAAGAATAAATGATTAGAGGTAGACTGCTGAGGTTCACAGCCTGGCTCTGCCGCTTTATTATCTATGTGACCTTGAGCAAGGTGCTTAACCACAAAACTCATTTTTCCCATCTGTAAAATAAATATGATAGAATATACCTCATGGTATTGAAGAAGGATTAAATGAGTTAAGATTTATCAAATGTAGAATGTGCATGCCACATACTAAGGTCTATATAAATATTTTTTGAAATAAGTAAAGAAATGCCTACATACATACCAGTTTAAGGCACACAATTTATTGTTAGATTCTGTGCTCCACATGGTCAGTATAAATATCTGTTTTAGTCATCGTTAAATCTCTTTTATCTTGAACAGTGCCAGGCATGAAGTAGATGTTCAAGAAATACTAATTGAACAAATCGAATAGGTGTAAACCACAAATTTAATATTGAATTATTGCCTTTCTCCCAGATTTTCATTTTTTTAGCTAAGATCAATCACTGCTTTATGGTTCTTTGCTTTCTCTTCATTTCCACAAGAAGCACTATGAGTCAATTTCTCTTAGGGACTATTTCTCAACAAGAGACAAAGACATATCACTTAAAAAGAGTTCATTGGATGTGCAACATCAAATAGAGAATGAAAAAGTCACCCTGAAATTGATAGGCTATGTAGTCTGCTGGTCTCAGTTACCAGTTAAAAGACCTATCCTGCTCCTGACCTCAGAGTGAATGCACTTCAAATGCATGATTCGAGAAAATGTCCTATTCATATATGTCACCTTCAGAACCATGAGTTTGTTGTCATGACACTGATGTCAAATTCATTTCTGAGATTCTACTATAATTCTATTAAGATATTTTAAGCTAGATCCTATTTTTAATTTTTATAAAAGGAATATCCATTCATAAATATATTCATATAGTTTTTCAGATATTAGTGAAAGGTTATAAAGGAAGAGTAAAAGAATAGAAATCTTTCAGAATTTTTTTCTGTATATTTTATTTTAATATTATGTGTATGTGTATATATGTATGCATGTATGATTAAATATATAAAAACATGTATTATGAATGTTTATATAAAATGATAGAAGTATATGAAAAAGCAGGAAGAATGTACTTTGCATGAAATAATAGCTTCTTGAAAAAATATACAGACACCAAAGAAAGTTGTAAGTGCTCACCTAGGTAAGCTTCTAAAGAAAGAAATAATTTACTGGAATAAATTTAGAATACATCATCATCTATAGTTAAAGACATATTTAATGTAGGTGGGATTGTTATCATTGAACCTATCTCCCCCTTTTTCTTGATATGCCAAATGTCTGGACAAGTTAGTCACCCTGATCCTCGATATAAGATGACCTGCAGCATTCATTTAAATTTAGATGCAACATTCCCTTCCTTGAAGTTGATTCAAAAGAAATAAAGGACATAATAATTTTTAAGCAAGATGGATGACTTTGACTTTGTGGCTAACTCAAATCTGGATTATATGTCCCATCCCAGGTGTCGTCTATGTTGTCAATTAAAAAAAATAAAATAAAATAAAAGATCTGTTTTGGGGGAAAAATGCAATTTGGAAAGTATTTTTTACAGAATGCACAGTCTACCTTCTAAACCCTACGTGTTTGCTAGATTTAATTTTTATCAGTTCTTGTTATGAAGGCCAGGTAAAATGTAGTTTTCCATATTTTGTTCCTCTTATGAACATTAGCTTTCTGTGTAAGGGTCCTGGCATGCCATTAGGATCTTCTGATTGGATCATTGAAGGAGCACGTTTTAGACATGAACAACTAACCATCTCTCCAGAATAGCGTAGCTGCCATACTTTTTATAGGTGGAAAGCAAGAATAGGATGCTTACTTGCCTTAAAAACTAACTCCATAATATGACATACACAGAATTTATCAAAGGCTTTCTTTGACATGTATAAGGCATACAGAAAAGACATGAGAAATGCTGAGGGAAAGGAAGAACTAGATCGTTAATATGACACAATGTACTCAAAATACAGACTGATAATGAGACTCAGTGATGAGTAGGAATCCCTAGATCGGGATTGTTTTTTCCTTTTTTCTTTTTTTTTTAATGAAACAGGTTCAGAAGGTAAGGATCTGGATCTTGATTGGGTAGTGGTAAAGGCAAATGTGAGACATTCAATAGGTCATAAGCTTAAAAGGCTGGTGAATATGGCAGCTATGTCTCAAATATGACTGAGCACAAAGCAGGAAACTAAGAATGGGTGTCCCCTGGGACTCAGTTCAGGACAATGAGCAGGGTGAGGAATGAGGAATTGAATAGATACAAAACATTTAAGGACAGAGCTCACTCCTTTTGGATGATGACTAGACAGAATTGTCAAGCATAGAGCTTGATAAACAGCACTCAGATAAACAAAATTTATTATTGTTAATGCAATATGCTCTCGTTAGGGACTAGTGAAGCATATTTGTCTATTTCATCTACCTATTAATTTACTCATCTATTCACTAACTTTGATAACAATATATATTAAATGCCATACCTTCTGTGCATGGATCCTAAAAATACATAGAAAAAAAACCCCAAGCACATTAAGAGTTTATAAAAGAAAATCATTAGAAATACATAAATAAATAATTACCAATTATTGTATGTAATAGGAAAAAATAATTGTGTGCTATGAGATGCTATAATACGGAATAGGAATTTAATGTAAGTTATCAGGAAGGGCTTCCTTGAGGAAGGATCATTGAAATTGAGATCTAGAGATGGATTATCCAGGCAATGAGTGGGGAGAAGAGCCTTAGACATGAAGAGAATAACAGGTCCAAAGTTCCTGCGTCCGTACAAGGCTTGTAAGGTTTTCAGAAATGAGAGAGGGCCACTGAGGCATTGTATTGTGAGTAAGAGAGAGTAATACCAGGTGAGGATAGTGAGGTAAGTCAGCCATGAAGGACCTTGTAGATCACGTTAAAAGTGTTACATTTTATCCTGTGTGCAAGTAAAAATCACGTGGAGTTTCAGGAACAAAGGCACTGTGATCTAATTTATGTTTTATTGATATACTCTGGCCGCTCTAAGAAGAATGAATGAAAGGAATATTAAAGGGCAGGAATGGAAATGCAAGAACAGGTGTCTACAGTTGATGCTGGCAACGATGAGGACGGTGTGAATGGGAAACAGGGGCAAATAGACAGGTTCAATGGCATGTCCGTATGCACTAGGGAAGCCGTCAGACCCACGAAATCAGGAAAGAGATGGGCCTGCTTGGCAGGTTGGACAGCCACGGCTCTGGTGACTGGCTAGAAGACATGAATAGTTAATTTCATATCATGCTGAGGGCTAACAAATAATGGAAACATATCAGCCCTCTACATTGCCAACCTATTCCAAAAGGACAGCTGGGTTCTGTCTAGGCCTTAACTTGATGTATTCTAACTGAAGTAAAAACTTAAAATCATACTGTTAGTGATCTAGTTTAGTTAAATCATTGAATCACTGGTACATTGGAATTCTGTCAGGCAGTCGGGGAACCTATCCACATTTATAAAGTTGTTTCTTTGGGGAAAACAAATCATTGTACATCGAAAAAACAGGGCCCAGGTGTCAAGAAGAATCCATTCTACAGTTGAATAAATAAAAAATCTAAATACAGCTGTTCTATCAAAGATGACCATGAATTGCAAATAATTGACTTAGAAATTATAAAAATAATTTTAATTACTTTTTTAAAAAAGATGTTACTTAAGATTTATTTCTAATTTTAAAGCAAAGAAGAAATCCTTGCAAAAATAGAACTAAATAGAAAAATTCTGATATAATTAAAGTTTCAGGTAAGAATTAAAATCAGGGTTAGGGTGAGATTTAGGGTTGGGATGAGAAATTACCTCAAACCAATACCCTGACCATAGTTAATAGTGAAAATCTAGATTATTCTTATTAAAATCAAGATCAAACAAGGATGCAGGCTATCTAATGAAAATTAGTTTAGCATTGGTCAATAAATATTAGCTAAATTCAATAAATAAGAGAAAAATAACATAAATATACAAAGGTAGAAAAGTTATTACTTTTGCAACTTGTGTAACTGTATGTCTGAAAATCCAAAAGAATTGCCTAAAAGATTATGAAAACAAAACAGAGTTCAGTAAAGTGATTGGTTAAGAACTAATACGGCTTTAAAATATAGCAAAGATAAGTTTAAAATAAGTTATTTATTCATTGAGCCATACATCGAAAATATCAAAGTAGCTTTAAAAAGATGTATTTTTAAAGTATATTTAGCATGAGTTTTCCATTTATTTTTTGTTTGTATATGTTTATGGGGTACAAGTGTGATTTTGCTATGTTGATATATTGAATTGTGGCAAAGACAGGGCCTTCAGTGCATCCATCACCAGAACAAAGCACATTGTACCCACCAAGCAACCTCCCATCATCCACTCCCCTCCCTCGTCCCACCCCTCTGTGTCTCCATTGTCCATAACTCAACAGTCTACTTCCATATTACACATTATTTAGCTCCCATCTATAGGTGAGAACATGCAGTATTTGTCTTTCTGTGTCTGAGTTGTTTCACTTAAGATAATGGGCTCCAGTTCCATTCATGTTACTGCAAAAAACATGATTTCATTCATTTTTATGGCTGAATAGTATTCAATTTTGCATATATACAATATTTACATTATTCGTGCCGCCATTGATGGATACTTAGGTTGATTCCATGCCTTTGCTGTTGCGAATAATACTGCAATAAACGTGAGTGCAGGTATCTTTTTTATATATTGATTTCTTTTCCTTTGAGTAGATACCAATAGTGGGATTGCTGGATTGTATGGTAGTTCTGTTTTTAGTTCGAGTAATCTCCATATTCGTTTCTATAGAGGTTGCACTAATTTACATTCCCACTAACAGTGTATAAAAGTTCCCTTTTCTCTGCTTCCTTGCAAACATCTGTTAATTTTTGTCTTTTTAATAAGTCATTCTGATTGGTGTAAAATGATATCTCATTGGGGTTTAATTTGCATTTCTATGATGAGTACTGATGTTGAACATTTTTTCATGATTTTTGGCCATTGTCTGTTTTCTTTTGAAAAATGTCTATTCATGTCCTTAGCTCACCTTTTAATGGGTTTATTTGTTTTCATTGTTATGTTGTTGAGTTGATTGAGTTCCTTGAAAATTATAGTCCCATCAGATATATAGTTGGCAAATATTTTCTTCCATTTTGGAGGTTGTCTGTTCACTCTTGATTATTTCTTTTGCTGTGAAGAAGCTTTGTTGTTTAATAAGGTTCCATTTCTCTGTTCCTGCTTTTGTTGCCTGTACTTTTGAGGTATTAGTAATGAATTCTTTGCCTAGATCAATGTCCACAAGAGTTTTACCTGGGTTTTCTTCTAGTATTTTTATAGTTTCAGGTCTCACATTTAAGTCTTTAATCCATTTTGAGTTTATTTTTGTATATGGTGAGACATGGCTGCAGTTTCATTCTTCTGCATATAGCAATTCAATTGCCCAGCACCATTTATAGAAAAGGGTGTCCTTTTCCCGAGTATGTTCTTGTTGAATTTGTCAAGTATCAGCTGGCTGTAAGTGTGTGGCTTTATTTCTTTGTTCTCTATTCTGTTCTACACATTGATTTGTGTGTCTATTTTTATACTAGTATCATGCTGATTTGGTTATTACAGCCTTGTAGTGTAATTTGAAGTCAGGCAATGTGATGCCTCCACTTTTGTTTTAGTTCTTTTTGCTCAAGATTGCTTTGGATATACAGGTTTTTTTTTGGTTCCATGTGAAGTTTAGAATTGTTTTTTCTAATTCTGTGGAAAATGACTTTAGTATTTTGATAGTAATTGCAATGAATCTATAAATTGCTTTTGCCAGTAAGATGATTTTAATGATATTAGTTCTTTCAACCCTGGAACAATAGATGTTTTTCCATTTTTTTGTGTCATCTATAATTTATTTCATCAGTGTTTTGTAGTTTTCCTCATAGAGATATTTCACCTCTTTCGTTAAATATATTTCTAGGAATTTTTTTTTCAAAGCTATTGACATTGGGATTGAGTTCTTCATTTGGTTCTTGGCTTGGTAGTTAATGGTGTACAGAAATGATACTGATTTCTGTATGTTGATTTTGTATCCTGAAACTCAATGAATTCATTTATCAAATATAAAGTTTTCTGGTGGAATCTTTAGGATTTTCTAGATAAAAAAACCATATCATCAGCAAACAGGCATATTGACTTCCTCTTTTCCAATTTGGATGCCCTTTAATTTTTTCCCTTGCTTGATTACTCTGGCAAGGACTTCTAGCACTATGTTGAATGAAAGCGGTGAAAGTTTTGTTCAAGTTCTTAGTGGGAATGCTTTCAACTTTTCCCCATGAAGTATGAGGTTAGCTGTGAGTTTTTCACATATGGCCTTTATTAATTTGAGTTGTGTTTCTTCTATGCCTAGTTTGTTAAGAATTTTTATAATGAAGTGATGCTGAATTTTACTGAATGCTTTTTCTGCATCTTTAAAGATGATCATATGTTTTTTGTCTTTAATTATTTTTATGTTGTGTATCACATTTATTGATTTGCGTATGTTGAACCATTCTTGCATCCCTGGTATAAAAGGCACTTGATCACAGTGTATTATCTTTTTGATGTGCTGTTGGATTCTGTTTGCTAGTTTTTTGGGGTCTTTATGAGAATTTTTGCACCTATGTTCATCAGGGATATTGGTCTACAGTGTTCTTTTTTTGTTGTGTCCTTGTCTGGTTTTGGTATCAAGGTGATACTGGCCTCATAGATTGATTTAGGAAGAATTCCCTCCTTGATTTTTTGGAAAAGTTTCAGGAGGATTGGTATTAGGTCTTTGTATGTTTGGTAGAATTTGGCTGTGAATCCATCTGGTCCTGGGTTTTTATGGGTTGGGAGATTATTTATTATTGATTCAATCTTGCTACTCATTATTGGTCCCTTCAGGTGTTCTATTGCTTCATGGTTCAATCTCAGGAGGTTTTTTGTTTCCAGGAATTTACCCATTTCTACTAGGTTTTCTGATTTGTGAGCATATATTAATAGTTGTTCATAGGCTCTGATAAGCTTTTGTGTTTCTTTGGTATAAGCTGTAATGTATCCTTTTTCATTTCTGATTTTGAGTATCTGGATCTCTCTTCTTGGTTAGTCTGGCTGGGAGTTTATAAATTTTGTTTATCTTTTCAAAAACCAACTTTTTCTTTCACTGATCCTTTGTATTGTTTTTTAAGTCTCTATTTCATTTAGTTCTACTCTGATCTTTGTTATTTATTTTCTTCTGCTAACCTTGGATTTGGTTTGTTCTTGTTTTTCTAGTTCCTTGAGATGTGACATTACGTTGTTAACTTGTGAACTTTCTACTTTTTTGATACAAGAATTTAATGCTATAAACTTCCCTCTTGGCATTGTTTTTGCTGCACCCCACAGGTTTTGGTATGTTGTAATTTCATTTTTCATTCTTTTCAAAAATTTTTTAAGTTTCCATCTTAATTTCTTTGTTGATCCCATTATCATTCAAGAGAAAGTTGTTTAATTTCCATTTATTTGCATAGTTTCTGAAGCCCCTCTTTGTATTGATTTCTAGCTTTATTCCACTGTGGTCTGAGAAGACACTTGATATGATTTCAGTTTTCTAAAATTTGTTAAGGCTTATCTTGGGCCTAATGTGTCCTGAAGAAAAGAATGTATATTCTGTAATTTTTGGGTAGTTTGTCCTGTAAATGTCTGTTAAGTCCATTTGGTCTAAAGTCAAATTTAAGTTCAATGTTTCTTTGTTGATTTTCTTTTTTGATGATGGGTGTTGAAGGATTATTATATCCTCTGCTGAATTGATTCCTTCATCATTATGCAGTGATCTTCTTTGTCTGTTTTAAATGTTTTTGATTTAAAGTCTGTTTTATCTGATATAAATATAGCTGCCACTGCTTGCTTTTTGTTTCCATTTGCCTGGAATATCTTTTGCCACCCCTTTGCTTTCAGACTGTTATTGAGAAGATGAGTTCCTTGTAAGCAGCATATGGTTGGATCATGTTTTTTATATCTATTCTGGTATATCTTTTAAGTGCAGCAATTATGTTCAAGGTTAAAATTGACACATGAGGCTTTATTCCTGTCATATTTTTAATTGTTTTCTAGTTGCTTTATAAATTCTGGTTTCTTTCTTTTTCTCTGTCTTTTTGTCTTTGTGGATTGATGAAAATTCTGAGGTGTTGCCATTTGATTCCTTTCTCCTCCTTTGTATGATTGTTTTATAAGGCCTGTGAGTTTCATATTTTCATGTGTTTTGTCATGTTTTGTCATTATTGACCTTTCGTTTCCGTGTTTAAGACTCCCTTTGAGTATTTCCTGTAGGGTAAACTCCCTCAGCATTTGCTTATCTGGGAAAGACTTTATTTCTTTTTCATTTATGAAGCTTATTCTGGAAGGATATAAAATTCTTGGATGAAAGGTTTGTGGGTTTTTTCCCAGTAATTTGAAAATGCCATCCCATTCTCTTCTGGCCAGTGAGGTTTCTGCTGAGAAGTCTGTGTTAGTGTGATTGGGTTTCCTTTATAGGTGACTAGACACTTTTCTCTTGCTGATTTTAAAAATCTTTCTTTCACTTTGAATTTAGAGAATCATTTTGATTATAATATGCCAGGGTGAAGTCCTTATTGCAATATTTTTGCCTGGGTCTCCTGTATCTGGATGACTCACTCTCTTGCTAGACTTGGGGTTTTCATCAATTATTTCCTTAAAATAAATTATTTCTTTAACCTTTTTGATCTCTCTTCCCCCTTGGGAACACTGATAATTTGTAAGTTTAGTCACTTTATGTAGTCCCAGACGTCTCAAAGTCTTTGTTCATTCTTTTTTATTCTTTCCTTATTTTTGCCAGACTTGATTATTTTAAAAGACCTGTCTTCAAGTTCTGAAATTCTTTCTTCTTCTTCATTTAGTATATCATTGAATCTTTTGAATGTATTTTGTATTTCATTAAATGAATTTTTAGTTTCAGAATTTCCATTTGTTTGGGTTTTTTTTTTAGGTGTCTATTTCCTTGGTAAACTTCTCATTTAATATCCTGAATTGATATTCTGATTTCTTTGCATTGTTGTTCAGATTTTTTTGCATCTCATTGAGCTTTTTTAAAATCAATGTTTTGAATTCTTCATCTAGCATTTCAAGTTTATTTTGATTGGCATCTTTTGCTGGACAATTGTTTTAGTCCTGTGATGGTGTTGTACTCCCTTGCTTTTTCATGTTTCCTATATCTTTCTGTCATTATCTGTATACTTGGTGTAGCAGTCACTTCTTCCAATTTTTTGAAATTGCTTTTGTAGGGGATAATTTTTTCCTAAAGATGTATAAATGTTCTTGATTGAGTGGCACACATTGGCTTTGATTTTAGGTGTCTATAGTAGTGTGATCTTTGTATGATTTATTTGGCAGTACACAGCATCAGCAATGTCTGTGATTTTCTCAGTATCATAGGGTATGTGTATTAGTAGAGGCTGTGGTGAAATTTTGCTGTGGCTTGGATGCCAACTGAGCCAGTCTTCAAGCCCTGGTGGTGGCAGCAGTGTCTGAGTGTGCCTGTTCTTAGGCCCAAGAGCAGCTTACACTGGCACCTTGAGGTCCAATCTTGAGTCTCCAGGTGGCTTGCTTAAAAGCTAGTAGTAGGAACACTGGGATGGGTGTGTAGGTCGGTTCTCAGGCTCCTGGGCAGCTGCTGTAATGTGAGTGGTGACAGTAGCAGTGGTGGAGCATCCCACTGGGACCCAAACAGTTTGTGTTGGTGTTGCTAGTAGCTGCAATGGGTTGGATGGGTTAGTCTGCAATCTACAGCCACCTGAAGCAGGAGAGTAGCTATTGTCCTAAGTGTGCTTAAGAGAGCTTGGTTTCCCTATTCCCTCCCAGACCATGTGGTGGTTGCAGCTGCACTATCTCAAACTGGCCCTGTGGGAAGGATGCAACCCAGCATTAAATTCTCAAAATGGTGCTGGCTGTGGACTTGTGACTGAAGGTTAGGCCCCATTCAGGTGAGCAGCCTGGGCAAGAAACTGTGGGGAGAGTGGTCTGCTCCAGTCTCTGCCTCATAGCAGCTTGTTGCAGGGAAGTACATGTTATCGTAGGTATGCATAAGAGAGCCTGGTTTCTTGTCCTTCTTTGGCCAGGTGGCAGCTGCTCCCCTGTCAGTCCAAAATCAGCCTGAGGGTAGGGCACAGCTTAGTATTAAAGTCTCAAAATGGCATCTTTGACCTATGACTGGAGAGGGTGGAGCCCCTCCCAGTCAAGCAGTATAAGCAAGAAGTTGTGGGAAATGTGGTCCAGTCATATCTCAGCTTTAACAGCAGCCCACAGCAGGGCAGTGGGAACCATTTCAGGGGTGCAGGGAATTATCCAATCTCCCCTCTCCGTCCTCAAAGCAGCACAGCAGCATCAGCCACATCTGTAGATCCCCAGTGTCAAACTTCTCAGAATGGTGTCCAACTGAAGCTTCTTTAGGCTCAGATGCCTGTGGGTTTCTATGTAGGTTCCCCTTATGGAGCAACATCTCTGTGCAGTCTCTAGGCAGTTGCCTATGTTAGCCCTGAGGGCCATGTGGGTTGGGGGATTCTCCTACACCCAAGACTGTAAAAGCCCATTTCATAGTGGATAGCCCTAGTGGTTTCTCTCTTACTGTTTTCCTGCACCCAAAAGCTTTTCCTGGCTCTCAGTCAGTCCCCAGATGAGCAAGCTGCCTTGAACCTTCTCCTTTCTTACTTTTGGTGTTTCCTGTCACTCCTCTGGTGAATCCTATCATTCTCCCTAGATGATTTGTTTAAAATTTGAGCTCCTACTACTTACTGTTTTGATTCGTATCTGTGGAGGAGGAGGCATATACTACCTGCATCTAGTGGCCATCTTGATTCCTCTTTCCTTAGTATGATTTTATTTTTGAAAAAACTCCAAGCATAATTCAAAGAAGTAATATATTTGTCCTGAAAATGTCTGTTAGAACTCATATTAAACTTTTAAATAGTTTCCCTCTCTGAAGAATATAATGGAGAGTTGAGTGAGGAATTGTTATATATAATGTCATAAAATTATCTATTATTTTATGATAATTATATATCTGTTTTATAAGAAAAATGCCTGAAAAATCAAACTGCTACTTATTTTACTCTTCTCAGGGCATTATATTTTTAATAAAAGAATATTATAAATTTCAATTATATTAAACCAATTTCACATTTTCTAATACAAATGCAAATAAATATCACTTGCCTGTGTAAAAAGAGAAACATGAGCACTGCTTCTTGAATTCTCCACTGTATTTACTTTAAAAACTGCAACCTCTATGGAAAGTAATAAGTAGATACCTCAAAGAACTAAGAGTAGAACTACCATTTGATCCAGCAATTCCACTACTGGGTATTTACCCAAAGGAAAAAAAGACATTCTATAATAAAGACATCTGCACATGAATGTTTATAGCAGTACAATTCACAATTGCAAAGATGTGGAAACAACCCAGGTGCCCATCAATACACGAGTGGATTAATAAAATGTAGTATATGTATACCATGGAGTATTACTCAGCAATAAAAAGCAACAGTGAATTAACACATCTGGTATTATCCTGGATGGAGCTAGAGCCCATTCTTCGAAGCGAAGTGTCACAGGAATGGAAAAACAAGCACCACTGGTACTCACCATCAAATTGGCACTAACTGATCAATATTTATGTCACACATGGCAATAATATTCATCAGGGGGCAGGTAGGCGGATGGGAGAGGATGGGAAAACTCTCACTGAATGGGTGCGGGGAGCACAGTTTAGGGGATGTCCATGATTGTAGCTCTGACGTGGGCAGTGCATGGGCAATATATATAGCCAAAGTGTTGTACCCCCATAATATTCTGAAATAAAAGGAAAAAAAAGAAAAATAAATAAATAAAAATAAAAATAAAAATTCAGATCCAATACACATTTCCCAAACTTGTAAGAAAAAGTTATTATTTTTGCTGCAATTGTTGGTGTCATCCTTATAGTCTTTTTCAAATCAATGTTCTAAACATTTAAATTACATTATGGGAAATGTGCAGCTATTCTGAGAGAAAATATAAAATGATATAACAACAGAAGAAAAAACAGTTGGCTGCCTCTATAGGTCTTCCCATTTCCACAAGAGACTTAATATGATATCTAGTGCCCAAGAAAAAATAAGTTAAATTAATGCTTTTTAATTTGTTTCTGAGGAAAAGACTGAAATTGCTTAAATAAAGGGTCTATATTATAGTGCTTCACATTAAAAGATCTACAAGCTTTAGAATTATCAAAATGCTGCAAGGTATTGATCTCCAAAATGATTTTGATTCATAGATTTATGAGCCAAAATTCAACTAAATTACTTTACTTAAGTGAACATTACGTAATGATAGTAATGTCCATTGCCTCTCACCTTGCCTTTTATTTCTTTTCTAAATTTCATTGCACTAACTCTTAGTTCAATTGCTATAGCTTCAGAAACAGCTAAAGAACAAATGCTATGTGTTTCTATAAAATGGAGTTATCAATTTCAATTTAGAACTCAATAGTATTCAAATAAATTATCCTATAATAAAAAACTCTTTAGCTATTGTCAGTGGATAAATTTAATACAACTTTTTTTTAATCAATAGATGGTAAGGATCTTTCATAATATTGGTTCTTAAACAAGAGAAGACTCTCAAACTACTTTTACATATGCACCTTATAAATTATTGAATCCAAATAACTTATGTGACTGGTAAAAGAGAAGAATAAAAATATACTATTTCCTGGTTGGTATAGAGGAAAAAAGAGAGCAAAATTAGACAAAGTTTTTGAGTAATGGTCATACTCCCCAAATCTAATAATATGTATTGTTAACACTCATCTCCATCCTAAACAAAATAAAACACTTTAATTCAGGTTAATATTTATTGGTCACCATATAACAGGAGACTTCTGTCACACACTATTGACATGATCTTCAGAAAATAAATTTCAGTTTCCTCATTTGTGAAAATTGGGATAATGGCATTTCTATTGTAGGGCATGTGGTGATTAAACATGATCAAGCATGTGAATGCTTTCATCCAAGCACCTGTCAGACAGAAGATGGGGGAAAACATAATATATGGTAGTTTTCTTACTCACAGGGATGTTGGCTGACTAAAGACTTAACACGATTTTGCATTCCCTAAAGAAAATTTATACCCTATGAGGAAAAATGTGAATAAGTATATTCTGGGGGGTTATGGATTAGAATGTCATATTCAAGCAAAATAACTCTTTTAAAAATCCCCTACACAGCGTTTCTAAGAGTAGGAAGTTATTAGATTGTTTGGGAGCTAGATCAGAGATTTCAAAACAAGCATACAAAACAAAACATAAAAAATAAAGCTTTTCATCCCCAAATCACTTAGTCAAATATTTTTTGGCCCTACTAGTTGCACCTAAAATCAAAAAGGCATTGACTGTTGAAAAATTCAGTGTCTTTTTCTTTCCTTTCAATCTCTCATGCCTAAACACGCATATTTTGAAGTTGAATTGTTATTACTGTCAAGCTTGAATTCTTTGAGTTTTTTTTACTGGAAAGATCAAGAAATTAAAATTTAAAACTGCATTTTGGTATGGTCACAACTGCAAGGGAAATTGAATTCATCATCTTTGACAGATAGGAAAGAAAGAATACAATAGGTAATGTTATGAAAAGCATATTTTTTCCTTAAAAGACATAGGGAGAAGAGGTAAAGGATGTTCTATAGTCAAGGCAGCCAAAAAGAAGTGAGAAAAAAAACCAAGAAAAGAATTAGAAAAGCAAAGGTCTGCCTGATGTGGTCAGGTGCAGTCTGAGCAGAGCAGAGGCAGAGTAACGGTCAGGGGAGAACAGAAGGCATAGAAGAGAGCATCAGGTGACTCGGAATTATCCTGGCCTCAGTGAAAGCTGAACCCCAGTGAGAAAGCAGGCATATTTAAGGTAGTGCAGGGAGCTTATAAAAAAAGAAGAGGAATTGGATATCAAAAACATTTTGCGATGCTGTAATGAGATCTCTGTGTTGGTGGATTCGTGCCCTAAGGAATACAATGCAAGTCCTGTTATCTGAAACATGCTGAATTAGAGAGGGAAATCTACCCGAATCATCTGTGAGGAAACACTCTTACAACATTACATTATGTATATTATGATTAAAATATTTGCAAATTCTGTGTTTTGTTTTATGACTCAGTAGCCCACTAAACAGAGTACCTGAAATTACTCAGTTCAGATCAAGATATTATTTGTTTGTATAGAACTATTTTTGTTTGGTTTGGTTTCTAAGACCTGATGACTCCACAGTTTCTGTCTGCATCTAAATCTAGCTAGCTGTGGATGCAGAAATCCCTCAGATAACTGGACCATCCACCCGGGGCGCTTACACAGCCTGCATAAACCACCTGGGTAATTGGCCCTTGTACTTCACACCATTTAAAGGAATGAAGTAAAAACAGAAATAGATACCCTTGGCTGCTTCCCATTGTTGACTTGATTTTTGCTGCTCCCTGCATAGCATGCTGTTACTTTGTGTTAGCTGTCATACTAAATCAGGAAGTGTTTGTCATTCACCATGGTAAAACATTTCATCTTCCAAATAATATGGATTTGTGCAGTTTTGCATTAACAAAAAGAAACATGGTTTGCAAATAGTCTAATATTTTTCAAGAGGGGAAAGAAACAGAACAAAGCACCTAAGCAACACTCAATTTTTCTTAGCAAACTGAAGCTACCATGTTTTATTTTGATAAATGATGCTAATGATGCTTGGGGACTTTTACAGGTGTGTAATTCCTCATTCACTACACTATTGTTTCTATTATTTTCTGTTAAAGCATTCACATGCTTTTAAATACAGTCTGTTAGCCTACTTTCCCTCATCATTGTTTCCAGCACAATATATTTAGAAATTGAATAACTGAAGATAAAACTACCCCAAATTCTCTTTCTTATCAGAATGTCTCTCATCCTTAATTTTACTATTGCAGATAGTTCAGTGAAGCAAGGGACTTTGTTCTTTACCTAGATTGCTAAAACTAGCAAATATGAACTAGTTCCTTTTAGTATTAGATTCCATGTTTTTTGATTGGATCACCTACACCGGCTTACTGGAATAGAAGGAAGACTTGTATTATAATAAGCATAGCCTACCATTGCTGTTTGGTCATGAGGAATGTTACTTCTTGAAACTGTACAGTTTACCAGGTTGTGACAGAAACATTTCACAAAGTCATATTAGTAAATGAATCTACAGAGGTGGAATATGCAACATCCGGGAGTATTGTCAACATGGTTTTTACCCTAAAGGTAATGCACATCTTTCCCCAAATCTTGTCCTCTTCATCTGTAAGAGCTGCAGAATGGATCAGAAATGGCCAGATTTAACTAGTACTGTGGACTTAGGGATTGTTTCAAACAGTAACCAAGAACATGAACTTGGAATGAGGTGGAGGTCCCTTTTCCTTTTATGTTTGCATCTCCTGGTCAGATGGAGGGTATTCACCACAACACTCACAAGTTATGGCCACAAACAGGGGCCACAACTGACCTCTTAAATATGTATCTTTATGTTGTTTGTGAGAGACTATAGAAATATTGCCTGCTAGTTTAAAAATACAAACAGTTAAGATATGTGAAAAGAGTGAAAACCACCATAATTTCTTTCCTGCCTCCTCTTACCAAAGGAAAATGTTTGGAATATATCCTTTCAGAAATGTTCGGCATATGTCAACATTCTGTTATAAATAGTATCCTCATGGCCATCTTTTAAGCCATATCTAGGGTAATAATCTACTCAGCCTTTCCTCGACCTTCTAATAGATTCATTTCATAACTGTGAAATTTTCTCATTCAAAATAGAAATAAGATGACTCTATCAACAAATATGCAGCCATGTAGGCTGCTAAAATTGAGTGTAGACCCTGTTGCTTTTAACTACATTGTAGCTTAAATTATATGCAGTCTTGGGGATGAGAGTTAAAAAGTACAGTGATAGAATATTGTCTTTATTATATTGTCTAACCCATGCCTTATTTGGTTTATATGTATAAGATTAGGGACAGTTTGAAATATAAAGTGAAGTTTCTTATTAGATTCTTTAGCATTAGCATTTTACTGACTCACAGAATAAGAAAGAACTTCAGCAGTCATGTAATACAATCTCCTCCTTTTACAAATCTGAATGCTGAGATGAAGAGAAGTAAAAGGACTTGTCCAAGGTTATACAGCTCATTAGTGGCTGGACCAAGATCAGGATATTTAGTCCAGTTTATGTCCAATTGCATGCTATTGTCTGGAATGAGTTGATAGCTTTCAAAACCCATCTTCCATGCTATCGGGGTTTTTTATTGCTTTTTACAATTTGTTTTTTACATTTTTTCTTCCTATAGAAAGACTCCATATATTTACTTTGCTTCTACAGCAATTCTCACAACCATGTAAAATATGAAGTTTATCCCAAAGTAGATCTTGGATTGGTGATGGCAAAGCTTTTCTACAAATCCTATGAAATTGCATTTCTTCTGTGATAATTCCCTTGTTGCTATGCTGGTATTGGCTTTTTCTAATCCTACACTTGTTTCTTAGTTTTATTATTCCAACAACTTCCCTTTGTCC
The DNA here is from genome assembly GCA_023783475.1 of Daubentonia madagascariensis. NCBI lineage: Eukaryota > Metazoa > Chordata > Mammalia > Primates > Daubentoniidae > Daubentonia > Daubentonia madagascariensis. The sequence goes on along the minus strand of JAKFHU010002088.1, from coordinate 40,132,689 downwards.
CATTCTCAAAATGGTACCTAAAATTAGACCACATATTATATGAAATTCATTTCTTCACAAATTCAATGGATTTAACTGGCTTCAAAAACCTTTATTATCTTATATTTACCAAGCACCAAAACTACGTAATTTTAGGAAATGTAATCCTACTTGATATCCATTTTCTTAAGGTCTTCATGTTTTTCTGTCTCCAGACACCAAAAGAAGTGGCATTCTTTATTTAAACACACTTTAGCACTTACATGGTTTCTGTCTATGCAGAGGTCACAAGAAAGAAAACTTTCTAAGACCTCATGAAAGCTTCCAGTACATCCTGAAAGGACTTAAGATTATTAAAGCTTTCCTCTCCAACTATGGGATCTGGATGACATTACTGGGCTGAGATCACTTCGAATAGGGACTCCAAGAATGAGCTTGGCAAACTATTGTTCTACCAGGTAAAATCTTGGCATTTTTTTCCTCAGAATATTAAAATATCTACTCTAAGAAGCCTAAAGAGTAAAGGTATCTCTATGTTATTGTCAGTTGCAAACCTTTTCTTCCAGACCTGTCTATATTTTTGTACCATTTGCTAACAAATGACCGAGGTTCAAAGAGTAATAAAGAGTAAAGAAACGCAAATCCCTGTTTATCTTATCTCTTGCCTTTAATGTTTTATCCAGACATAATGTCACAACTAACACACTCAAGACAGCTGTAGACACCAAACACCCTTCTAGGTAATTGTCCTAAATTGCAAATAACTTGACAGCAGCTGTTCTTGTTTTTATCCACCTTGATTTTAATTCCTTGGTATACTGATTCTCTGCAACTGCTTTTGACACCTTAAAGTTTGGCAGCAACTTGAATTCTTTTTCTTTAGTTAATGAAGAGTGCTTACCATTCAGTTATGCCTCTGCATATACTTCTGATTTTGAACCTTCAAAATTCAAATAAGAAACTCCTCTTTGCAGCTCTAATTCCAAATAACAAAATTGGTTGGTTTAATTGCTTCTAGAAGAAGGGATTTGGATAGTCTCAGCTTTCCTCAGAAACTACTCCACCTTGGTCTCCTTGGATCCATTATCAGTTATCTCCAACAAATTCAAGATGTTCATAATCATGCTTAGAATGATCCAGAGGGTAAGGAATAGAAACCTAAACTCTTTACTAAAAATCATTATTTAAAAATCTTTGCTGCTTTTTTTTGTTTGTTTTTTGTACATTCCTATAGTACATACAATACAGGGAGTTAAAATGTTTACTGGTATAATTTCTACTAAGAGTATAATCATTTTAGAATCAAGTTTGTAAACCCATTTTTAGAACTTTCATTAACTAGAAAGTATATCTATTTTAATGTAATATAGAGCAGTATCAGTGGAAACTTCAGAATAAGAAAAATGTCAACCTCCACATGTGGGGGTTCTTCAGGGTATAAGAAAGATTAGCAATCATGGTGGAGGGCTCAGAGGTGTGAGGAAAGGTGAAAGGACAATCTCAGCAGACCAATACGGCTCCAGAAGAGGAGAGATAGAGCAGGACAATGGATCTGCGAGAGGGAGGGCACCGTACTGCTACTCTTTCCATGAGCTCAATTTATCCATAGAAGTGTAAAGAACAAGATATAAAATTTATACAGTCATGTGGCATATAATGACATTTCAGTCAATGACAGACCGAATACATTACAGTGGTCCCATAGATTATAATACTGTACCTTTTAAATATTTAAATATGTTTAGATACACAAATACTTACCAGAGTATTACAGTTGCTAACAGTATTCAGTACAATAACATGTTGTACAGGTTCGTAGCCTAGGATCAATAGTCTTTATATGATAGCTTAGGTGTGTAATAGGCTTTACCATCTAGGTTTTTGTAAGTGCACTCTATGATGTTTGCACAATGACAAAATCAATGTATTTCTCAGAACATATCCCCATCATTAAAAGTGACTATATAAGGAACTCAATCAACTCTATTTAAAGAGATCAACTAAATCCAATTAAAAGTGGGCAAAAGAACTGACTACATATTTTTCAAAAGAAGACATCCAGATAGCCAAGAGATATATGGAAAAAATACTCACTATAACTAATCATCAGAGAAATGCAAATTAAAACCACAATGAGATATCATCTCACACATGTCAGAATGGCAATTATCAAAAAGTTGAAAAATAAGTGTTGGCGAGAATGTGCAAAAAGGAAATCTTTTCACACTGTTGGTGGGAAAATAAATTAGGACAGCCCTCAAATTTCCTCAATTTTTTGAGGGTTTCCTCAAAAACATAAATATAGAATTACCATGTGATTCAGCACTCACTTTTAAGTATTCACTCAAATGATTTGAAATCAGTTTGGTGAAGAGATGTCTGTGCTCTAATGTTCATTGCAGCACTGTTCACATAGCCAGGAGGTGGAAACTATCTAAAATGTCCATTGACAGATGAATGGGTAATAAAAAATGTGATATATAGATGCAGTGGAATACTGTTCAGCTTTTACAAAGAAAGATATTTCGTCATTTGCAACAACATGGATGGAATTGGAAAACATTATGCTAAATGAAATAAGCCAGGCACAGAAAGACATATACTGCATAGTCCCAGTTATATGTGCAATCTAAAACAATTGCACTTAAAGAAGCACAGAGTAGAATGGTGGCTACCAGTGGCTGGGAGTGGGAGTGGGTTTGGGGATATGGGGAGATGATGATTAAAGGGTACTGGAGGAAACCAAAATGTTTTATCCCCAAAATATTGAGGATTAAGTTAAAGGCACTGAAAATGCAGGGAAACACTCTGTCTCAGCTTCTATTTGCCTGATGGTAGGACACAAATCCTTCCTTACCGGAGACAGCACTTGCTTATTGGACCAGAGGAGGCACCAGCAGGCACCAGAAGAATCTGGGAACAGATTTTACTATCTTTTCACATTTTCCCACCTTTTAAAAGACTGGACTGCTCTTTCCTTTGTCTTGTTACTACATAGGATTGATGGCTCTTTGTTAAAATACTATTTAAGCAAGGCCCCTAAGCCACTGCCTTGAGAGAGAAATACTTTTGAATGGAGGCATCTCTCATGTGATGGGTACAGAAAATATTAATAAAATTCTGCTTGTTTTTCTTTTGCTAATTTGACTTCTGTTTTCAGGAGAGCGTCTCAAGTAAAAACCTAAAAAGGGAAAGAAAAGAAATTATGTTTCCTCCCCTAATACAAAACCTCAGTTAGACTGGAGGAATAAGACTTTTTTCTTTGAGATGCATTGTACAGGATGGTGAATGTAGTAAATAACAATGTATTGCACATTTCAAAATTGCAAGGAGGGTAAACTGCAGATGTTCTCACCACAAAAATGATAAGTATTTGAGGTGATGGATATGTTAATTAGCTTGATTTAATTATTCCACATTGGATTTGTAAATAACATCACTTTTTACCTCATAAGTATATACAGCTATAATATGTCAATTGACAATTAAAGACCAAAAATTACAAAAAGAAAACAAAAGATGCCGACAACACACAATGGTGAAAGGACAATCTCTTCAATACATGGTGCTAGGAAAATTGGATATCAACATGCAAAAGAACAAAAATAGACCTTCGTCTCACACCATCTATAAAAATCAACTCAAAGTGGATTAAAGACATAAACATAGACCTGAAACTATAAAAACAATTAGAAGAAAATACAGGGGGAAAGCTCCATGACATTGATCTGGGCAATGATTTTTTTGATAACACCCCCAAACACAGGCAACAAAAACAAAAATAGACAAATGAGATTACATCAAAATAAAATGCTTCTGCAAAGGAAACAACATAGTGAAGAAACAAATCTATGAAATGGAATGTATTTGCAAACCACACATCAGATAAGGGATAATATCCAAAATATGTAAGGAACTCACAGAACTCAAGAGTAAAAAAACAAATATCCTGGTTAAAAAATGGGCAAAGTACCTGAATAGACATTTCTCAAAAGGAGACATACAAATGGCCAACAGGTATATGACAAAGTGCTGAACATCACTAATCACAAAGAAATACAGCCTAAAACCACAATGAGATATTACTTCACACCTGTTAGAATAACTATTATTAAAAAGCTGAAAGATAACAAGTGTTGGCTAGGGTGTGCAGAAAAGGAAACACTTGGACGTTGTTGGTGGAAATGTAACTTAGCACAACCTTTATGGAAAACAGTATGAAGGTTCTTCAAGCAATAATAACTAGACCTACCACATGATCCAGCAATCCCACACTACTTGGTATATATCCAAAGGACATGAAGTCAGTATGTTGAAAAAATATCTGCACTCCCATGTTCATTGCAGCATTATTCACAATAGCTAAGATATGGAATAAACCTAAGTGTCTATCAATAGAAGAATGGATAGAGAAATGGTGTTTTATATATACACAGTGGAATATTATTCAGCCTTAAAAAATAATGTTTCTCTAATAAAACAGAGAAATGTCCCTTTTTGTCTAAGTGCCTCCTTCTTTTCATTACCACTTAGAATGTGGTAATATGCCTCAAAATTAACTCAATCTAAGAAGCCAGGGGGTCTTTGGTTGGGGAGTGCTAAGAAGGAGGGAAAGGAGTATTAATTTATTGATACTTACAGTTACAGGGTGTGAAAAAGACCCCTCAGGCACAGGTGAAGGTCCTGACAACTGTCAGTCAGCCTGAGAGATGTGAGGGGTGTGGGCAGGGCTGGGCACGGTCAGCATCTGCTTCAATACCTTTTAATTATGTCCTGCTCTGTCAGCCCCTGCTGCTTTTCCCCAAATTTTCTGGAAATATGTGATACATTTGGATGGAGACAGTGTTGGGTGTGGAGAGAGAGATGACTGATGATGAAGGATGCACTGAAATGTTGACAAATGTACACCACCTTTTGTATATATAGCCATCATTTGTCTTTCTTCTTGGAAGATTGAACCAAACCTAGTGTGAGTGTTACGCCTAGTGTTAGTCCTACGTGGTCCTCCGACAGAAACAGTATGTTGTTTACTACCTTATCAATTTCTCTTGGGCTTTCTTCTTCCACCACTGGAGACCCCCTATTTATCTGAACTCTGGGCACCTAATATTCTTATACTTTGATTGCTGTAAAGTTTTTTTCTGCAGACCTGACCATCTTAGACTTTTCCAGTGTTCTAAAATGATGTCATTTCATGCCTTCCTCCCTCCTAACCAATCCCCTGTTCTACCAGTGCCTCAGCCAGGAAATGATGAAGCAAATTGAATGATACTAAAGTACATAAAAAGGCACATACATTAACTCCAAACATCTATAAATTAAATCAAAGCGATTAACCTCTCAGATTATAGGAGAGCAGTGTGACAAACCAAAGGAGGAGATATTTAAAGGGGCAGAATTTGTCCCAGGACCTCTCAAAACATCCCATGAAGTCATAATTCATACATTAAAATATGATTCTATCTACTTCCATATCCTGATCTATGAAAATAGCCTAGGTTAGAAGTTCAGGGTGTAAAATGCAGATTCTGGCACTCTCCATTCTAGAACAAACTATTAAAGACCATTTAGTTAATTTATTTCTTTGTGAAATATTATTATATTCTAGTAGTCCACCATGGTGAAACTTAGCCTTTAAAATGTTAATTGTTCATTTCAAAATGATCCCTGTGTTCCATTTTGCCTGACAATGTATTTCCTAGGAGAAGTAACGAATTCTGTGCTTGAGTCTTGGCTAGTTACTGCAGTGTACATAATGTTCAGTAATTTAACCCTCAATTTGCCATTCTGAAAATGGACAAAGGGCCATTACTTGCTTCACAATTCTTAGTACTGTTAATGAGGAATGCCCCTGGAACTCCTTTGACAACTTCTCCCCAAGCTCTGCCATATTCCTGCCCACTCTTGATTCTCCTTCAGAGACAAAATGTCATATCTCTCCATCTGTAATATTTCTCTGTCTATTTTCCTTTTAAGAATGCACTTGAGAGGGATAAATAGGAGGAGCACTGAGGATTTTTAGGGCAGTGAAAGTATTTTGTATGATACTGTAATAGTGGATACATGTCATTACACGCTTGTCAAAAACCCATAGAATGCACAACACCAAGAGTGAACCCTAATGTAAACTATGAACGTTAGTCAATAATAAAGCATCAATATTGACTCATCAATTTAAACAAATATACTACACTAAGGTAAGATGTTTAAAATAGGGGAAATTGAGGGGAGGAAGCTGAGAGAGTTTGTGGGAACTCTCTGTACATTTCATTCAATTTTTTCCATAAACCTAAAACTGATAAAGAAAAGTCTACTAACTAAAAAAAAAAAAAAAATTGACGTAAACTCTACAACCTAGGTGCTTCACTTCTAGATATTCACCTAAGAGAAATAAAAACATACATCCATACAAAGACTTAGACACAAGTGCTCACAGAAGCTTCATTTCTAATAGCCCAAACTGGAAACAACCCAAATATCTATCAACAACTTAAGTAGATAGACAAATTGTGGCAAATATATGCAATGGAATACTACTCAGCAATTGAAAGGGATGAGCTGTCATATGAATCCCAAAATAATTATGCTGAGTAAAAGATACCAGACAAAATAGAAGGAGGGTTTATGATGGAGATGAGGAATATTTTTGCTGGTGATGGATATGTTCATTATCTTGATTCTTGTGATGGTTTCATGAGCATGTATTGTGTCAAAATTTATCAAATTGTTCATCTTATATATGTACAGTTTATTGTATGTTAACTATATGTCAATAAATATATAAAATAATTCAAAGAACATTATTCCTTTCTCCCTCTGCCTTCCTCCTCCTTGTTTTTCCTTATATTCACTACACTTCCCAGATCACATACCACTCCCTGAGATATTTATAGTATAAAAAATGCTGTCTGTCAATGTTTTCCAGGTTCTGGCTTTATCAGTTAGGGATTGCATAACACAGAGAAGAAACCATCATTTTTTCTCAGCACTTGGGAATTAGGTCTAACGCTTTGCTTCTGCTACCATTTGAATGTCATTGGTATACATTATTCTATCCTATGATTACTCCATCAAGTGAGAGAAAAGGATACTGATACCCTACTCAAATCTCTAGCTCACCATATTGCCACTAAATTTAGAGTTCTATGGAGAAAGGGAATCTACCATTTAAGAGAAAGTTCAAAAGGAAGATAGGCTTAATAAAATATTGAGGGTTTTTTTTTATATAGCATCACATCTCAGTTTAATTCCTGATTATATATCAGTAAGATGCCAAGTTACAATCTGATTTCTTAGAGGTCAAACAACATAAACCATCTAAGTTATTCATCATAATAATTCACATCACCTTTTTGGAAAGAGACAGTCAGACTGTATCAGCATACATCTGGTCTCTTCCTATAAGGCAAAGGGAACAGTTTTAATATCCTTACTTTATTATTATTTTTTATGAATTCCCTTTTTTTAAAGCAATCCATTCCTTTAGACATTACCAGTGAGAAATAATTTGTAGAATCTAACGTGCTATTGAAATTCATGTTATTTAATAATGGTACAATGTAGTAGCTAGGAGCTCCTCTCTAGAGGCAGGCTGCCTGGATTTAAAGAACAGTTTACCATTTACCATCTCGTTAATATCCTCTCTAAGCCTTGGGGCCTTAGTCTTCAAAAGGGATAACTTAATAGAGCATATCATAATATTACTGCATTTATTGTGAGGATTAAAGGGGATTTTTTGAGCACAGTTTCAGGCACATCATAGATATAAACATAATTTTTCCCTAATATAATTATTATATTATCATAATGTCACATAGCATTTGGTTACTCATGCTTGAAAGACATAAAGGTACTCTTTTTTGTGACAATATGCTGATTAAAGGCATGTATCTCTGTCTGCAAATGCTAAGCAGATGATAGCAAACGTCTTCATTTCCCAAGAAATTCAGATGAAATGTTAGTGAAAACTGAGCAGTGCAATCATAAACTGAGGATTAATTGTGATCATGGAACATCATTTTATCAAAACTACCATTTCCATAATTGTGACTAAGCATTATCCTAAACTGTGAGAATCATCACACATCCTGGGAAATTCACCCACCTATTAGGGACTTGCTACACAATCATTCAATTATTTCTTAAACAAATATATTGAGTACTTACTGTATGCCAAACACCATTCTAAAAGCTGGAGCACTGCAGCAGCAAGATGTACACAATTCTGCCCTCATGAAATTTATAATCCAGAAAGGGAAAAAGACAATAAAAAGTAATTATTTAATCACAATTGCAATGAGCCATTGAAGAAGTACAGAGTTTTAAGAGGGTGAGTAATAAAGGATTCTAACCTATCTGTGAGGGTGATGTGGTTAGGAAAGTCTTTGCCCCACAAAATTTCTTTTTAAAAACATTACCTCATCAAATTATGTTAAAGATAGTAATTCTCAGATTTGGCACTTTGTGATTTTTTACTTAAGTTACTTAAATTCCTTAGGCCTCAATTTCCTTGTTTGTAAAACAAGGATAATGATATCAATATTTACTTTAAAGAGATAACGTGATCATTAGAAAAAAAAGTGTGCAAATTACTGGCCGATTCTAATTATTGAATGTCTACTTATATATCAAAAACATAGCTGTTGTCTACTGTTAGTATCAGAGAGACATTTAGATTAAAAAATATTGGCTGTTATTATAATAAACCTAAGCTTATAAGTATTTAATTTCTGGGTGGTAGTAATTTATACTTTTTCAGAATGAATTGAAGTGCAACATTTGTGTGTGTGTGTGTGTGCAGGTAAGTGCACATGTGTTGGGGTGGCTTCTGCTTCCTTTAGTGTAGAAACATTCCAAAATTGAATCTTATACAACTTTGGCCACAGTAAATGAATTTTAAAATAGCAATAAAGAGAAACTTGGTTGAGCTGTTGAACATAAAGACCTGGTTGATTCTGATATATAAATATATGTATACATACATATACACATGTGTGTATGTATATATGCACATACATATATACAAACACACATATACATGCTCCCTGAGACATTAGTCAAGTGTCACCTATGTACAAATATGGAGCGCTGGCATCCTAATGTGGGCAGTGGATGCATGATTCTAAAGCTATTCTGAATATATCCAAAAGCACTAAAATTGTCTCTTAATTTAAGGAATGTCATTAAAAGTACATATTTATACCATTTCCAACATGTCTTTCTCTTTGGATATGAGAGTGCCCCAATGGTTTTGTTGTTTTAATAATCACACCCCTTTAGGATTTTCAATTCATAGCAAAAATAGGGAAAATATTTTCCCCAGGGTCAGCTTTATGCCTAAAAATGCACACATGACTATCTTTTGGAGAAATGAGAGAAAGTCTCTGCTGCCATAGCATTTAAATTGCTGCCATGTCTTAAATTATTAAATTAACAAAATATTTGAGGAAACTTTAAAATAACTTTCACAGAAAAAGTCTATATAAAATAAAAATTTTAAGTGCAAGCTCTATAATGTTTGCAGTAGACAGAGGGGGGTTAAGCTGAAGAGAGTGTGCAGGTTGCTACAGTTTTCACCTGAAGGGCCATGTGGCAGCTTTACTGGGCCCCATTAGCAATCTCTACCTCACAACCTCCCTTCACTTGCATATGTTTTTAAGACAGACAAACTGAGTGAAACAGACATATACCTCAGTATGCCCCAAAATTACTGATTCACAGAAATCAGCAAATGTGTCAAAGTGATGTTAGAGCAGAAAATGTCAAATAATGATTAAAGCAGTTTTTAAAAGTCCTCATTGAACCTTTTGAGAGGAAAAGTCTGATTAAAAATCTCACCAAAATATAAATCTAGGTTCTTTGGATGAGATGTGGGGGATAAGAATTGGGTTTAAATGGAAAGTAAAAATAAAAATCTACCATATTTTTTTTTCAGTTTGAATCCTTGAGAGCTACATTGACATGGACACTTCTCAACTTCCTGCAGGGTTAGACCATTTACATCCTTCTTTTCAATATCTTTTGCCAACTAACCATTTCATAATTACAGCTAAATTAAAGGCACTGCCTGCTATGTGCTGCATACCAGAACTCAAATCTCCCCTTGGAGAGCTCTAAGCTCATTCAATGAGGCATAACACTTAATTTCATTTCCAGAGTTTCTGCTACCCAACTTTCCACAAATTAAATGAGATTATTCATTACTCCCCTGTAGGCTGATGAGACTTATATTGTTTGTCCACATTTAATATCCTAATATCTCTGTTTCATAGTCTAATTTTAATAACAAATCAGTGATGTAATTGAATGTATTGTAAAATAGAAATCCTTTAGTTTATTACCTTTCTGTGGCTCCATGGAACCTTAGACTTCTTCTAGCTTAGACAGTTGCAAACTTAGATGCCTACAGGGGCCAGGAAGGCTATAAATATGTGAACTGAACTTGATATAAGAGAATAGAGTAGATTTGGTCCCATGGTGACCTGAAGAAAAAAGTTCTCTATTTTAAGGAATGAAAATTTAGCATTAAGAAAAGATACGTAAGACACACAAACAATTCTGTGGATAGAATTTTTCTAAAGCTTCACCAGTTTTTGAACCTGATCCTACCTGTCTCTCCCATGTTATATGTGAGGAAATAACCAGTGAACAAAATCAATTTAAATAATTGCCAAATTCATTTACAATCCCTAGTATAGTCCTTTAAAAACTATGCCAACACAGTCTCTGCACTTGAGATGAATTGCACACATTCATAATTGTGACCTGAAAAGGGAAGGAAATGTGCATGCTAGAGGAAGAGAAAGGCTGACATTGGATTAAGATAAAGAGACAAACAACAGGAATCAGAATGCAGAGTATGTTAAATAAGCAAAACGAGTACCTAATCGAAAGTTGATCATTTATAAGGGTGGTGAGGATAGCAAGTTTAGATGATTCAACTAATTAAGGAAGAAGTGTCAACTGTTATATAAAAAGAGAGCACAAAAGCCAGTAGGAACATAAGACAGAATGGCAATTATGGTCTTGTTTTTCTCTATCTTGGTTTTAAACCTAAGATTAAGGGCAGGTATTTTCAAGCAACAGCTAAAATGGCAATCAGAGAGTATATTTATATACTGCATGTGGCTTTGGTAATTAATTGGAGTATAATGTTTCTTTATGAATTCAGGATTTGGAAAAGAATTATACAAAGCTTGCATAAATTATTATAAACAGTGAAAATTATTTGGAGACACGGAGAAACACATGCTTTTATACCAATTTCTATTTCTTGGGAAGGAGGGGAGGCACACATAAGTATGCTAGCTCATGTGAGCAAGATTAGAAAAAAGAGCAATGATCCTGGGAATATAATGTTTATGTTTAAAGAGTGATTTTATGTATGTTAGTTCATCTGGTATGAGTTATGCCAATTCCTGGCATTCAGTAAAAAGGAAAAAAATACTAATAAAATAAGTTATTATATGTAGTGCTGCTTTCAAGTTCTGGGTTTCACTAGGAGCTAAGAAATGTCTTAGAAAATTAATACTTTTTTAACATGGACTCACAATTCCCTTTGCTTCTTTAAATGTAATTTACCCTTTCTGCCAGTGTAGTGCTTCAGCAACTAAGATATGTAAAATACATTGCATGGGTGACATTTTGCTAGAGTTTTCAAATTGGTCATTTTTAACTCTAGGAGATGTTCTGAACAATGTGTCTCCAGTTGTCCTATAAAAACCATTTTACTGACTGAAAAAGTAGACATGAAACACTCTTTCATATCTGACATTGTAAAAAGAAACTTCCTGGGGGCAGATTTATTATGTATGAACAAATAGAAATATTTAAAATTGGGAACTCTTTTATGTGAAATGAAGAAAATAAATGGGGTCTAGTCCTTTATAAAGCTAGGCAAAGCGGGTCAGATTAGCAGGTGCCATTTAGATGAGTCAACTAATTCAGGAAGAAAAGGTTTAAAGAGATTGTTTCACATGAAAGAAATAGTTAAGACTGAAGGAATTGGGTGGAGCTGGAATAAGTCATGATGTCCATGTCTTCTTTGGAAGGTGGTTCAGATGGCGAGAGAGGGGTACAAGTTCTTCCGTCCCAGAAGTAAACTGCCAGAGATCTGACTTCATATTCAGAGATCTTAAGATCTTCTCAAAGCACTTATCATGAATAATGGTGAGAACAGTAATTTTAATGTATTTAGTATCTACATTTTAATATTGGAATATAAACTGAAAACAAACTATTTTAAACAGAGTGGTGAGAATGACCTCAAGCAATGCAAAACTAGGAGAAAAATAGGACATTTAGAGATATTCTGGTACTAGATGCCCCACTTGAACTTAGCTGAATTTACTGGTGTTTTTGATTTCTGGTAATACTTACATGCCAAAGATGATTTTCTATGGCAATTCTTTTCTATTAATCTGGTGGATTGATTATTCAATCTGCTAATCCAAGTTCTTTCTCTTGCTCTTTAGCTGAACAAAGTTACCTAATGAGGTAATACACTGAAAACTGTCTTATCCAGCTTCACACTCTCCCAAAAAAATTTTTTTCATGCATCTATTCCTGCACACTTACCTCAGTAAAAGTAACATTTTCATTACTGAGAAAGTAATCAAATGCTAAATTATGAAATGAAATCCATTACCAATGGATTTAACCCTATATGAGTATTTATATTTTCAAATATTGTATTTAATTTGAATGACTTCTTAATTGTTAACATAAGTGCAGAAAACAAGAAAACATATTTTTAAGGGTGAGCAGATTTCTTGTTCTGGAACATCTTACACTATTATAAAATTTCCAGAAGAAATGGGGTCAGTGGCTTGGCACAAAATATTTAAAATATTATCTAAACACTATTATATACAGATTGCTTTGTATTTTGTATTTTAAATTTATTATAAATGAATGCATATATTTACAGTGGATTTTAAACTCCTTGAAATCAAGTTTTGCATTTTATTTCCCACAATAGACCCACTTCTAGCACAGTGTTTGGTAGCTAGACTCTATTAAAAAAAAAACCCAGGGATGCAAGGATGGTTCAACAGATGCAAATCAATCAGTGTGATACTTCATATCAACACAACGAAGGACAAAAAATGTATGACCATTTCAATTGATGCTGAAAAAGCATTCAATAAATTCAACATCCCCTCATAATAAAAACTCTCAAAACACTGGGTATAGAAGGAACTTACCTCAACATGATAAAAGCCATATATGACAGACCTACAGCTAGTATCATACTGAATGAGGAAAAACTGAAGACCTTTCCTCTAAGATCTGGAACAAGATAAGGATGCCCACTTTCACCACTGTTATTCAACATAGTACTGAAAGTTCTAGCTAGAGCAATCAGACAAGAGAAAGAAATAAAGGGCATCCAATTGAAAAGGAAGAAGTCAAATTATCCTTGCTTGCAGACATTATAATCTTACATCTAGAGAAACCTAAAGTCTCCAGAAAAAAAAACTGTTAGAATTAATAAGTTCAGTAAAGTTGCACAATACAAAATCAACATACAAAAATCAGTGGCATTTCTATATGCCAACAGTAAACAATCCAAAAAAAAAAACCAAGAAAGTAATCCCATTTACAATAGCTACAAATAAAATAAAACACCTAGCAAAAAACTTAACCAAAGAACTGAAAGATCTCTATAATGAAATAAATAAAAATTGATGAAAGAAATTGAAAGGGACACAAAAAAATGAAAAGATATTCCATGCTCATGGATTGAAAGAATCAATATTGTTAAAATGTCCATACTACCCAAAGCAATCTACAGATTCAATGCAATCCCCATCAAAATACCAAGGACATTCTTCACAGAAATAGGAAAAAGAATCCTAAAATTTATGTGGAACCACAAAAGACCCAGAATGGCAAAAGCTCTCCTGAGCAAAAAGAACAAAACTGGAAGGAATCACATTACCTGACTTCAAATTACACTATAGATTTGTAGTAACCAAAACAGCATTGTACTGGCATAAAAACGACACATAGACCAATGGAACAGAACAGAGAACCCAGAAATTAATCCACACATCTCTAGTGAACTTACCTTCCACAAAGGTGCCAAGAACATACAGTAGGGAAAGGACAATCTCTTCAATAAATGGTGCTGGGAAAACTGGATATCCATATGCAGAATGAAATTAGACCTTTATCTCTCACCATATACAAAAAATCAAATCAAACTAAATTAAAGACCTAAATTGAAGACCTGAAACTATGAAACTACTAAAAGAAAACATTAGGGAAACACTTCAGGTCTGGGCAATGATTTCTTGAGTAATACCCCCAAAGAACAGGCAACCAAAGCAAACTTGGACAAATGGGGTCATATCAAGCTAAAAAGCTTCTGCACAACAAAGGAAACAATAAACAAAGGAAAGAGACAACTTACAGAATGGGAGAAAATATTTTTAAACTACCCATCTGACAAGGGACTAATAACTAGAATATATAAGGAGCTCCAACAACACAATAGGAAGAAATCAAATAATCTGATTAAAAATGGACAAGGTATCCAAATAGACATTTCTCAAAAGAAGATATACAAATGGCCAGAAGGTATATGAAAAAATGTTCAACATCATTAGTCATCAGAGAAATGCAAATCAAAAGTACGGTGAGATATCATCTCACCCCAGTTAAAATAGTTTTTTATCAAAAAGATGGGCAATAATGAATGCTGGCAAGGATGTGGAGAAAAGGGAACCCTCATACCCTGTTGGTGGGAATGTAAATTAGTGCAACCACTATGAAGAACAATATAGAGGTTCCTCAAAATACTGAAAATAGAACTACCATGCAACCCAGCAATTCCACTGCTGGTTATATATCCAAAGGAGGGGAAATCAGTATATTGAAACAATATCTTCACTTCCATATTTATTGCAGCACTAGTCACAATAGCCAAGATTTGGGATCAACCTAAGTGTCCAGCAATGGGTGGATGAATGGATAGAGAAATCATGATACACATATACAATGGAATATTATATAGCCACAAAAAGAATGTAATCTTGCCATTTGCAACAACATGGGTGCAACTGTAGAACATTATGTTAAGTGAAATAAGCCAAGAAAGACAAATCACACATGTTCTGACTTATATGTAGGAGCTAAATATTAAAACAATTGATCTCATGGAGACAGAGAGTAGAATAATGGTTACCAGAGTCTGGAAAGGGTAGTGGGGAAGAGTGGATAAAGTATGGATGGTTAATAGGTGCAAAATATAGTTAGACTGAATTAACAATATTTGATAGCACAATGAAGTGAGTATAATCAACACTAAGTTAGGGTATACTTTAAAATAACTAAAAAAGTGGAATTGGAATGTTCCTAACACAAAGAAGTGATAAATGCCTGATGTGATGGATATCCCAATTATCCTGATTTGATTAATTCACATTGTATGCCTGTATCAAAACATCACATGTACCCTATGAAGATATACAACTATTATGTACCATAATAATCTTTTTTTAAACATCAAAAGCCCACAAGTATTAATTAAACCCCTACTCTAGACCTACTCTAGGTTCTCTCAGACTACAAAAGAACCTCAAGGAGATTCTTCCTTTAGGATTTTTTAATATGATGGGAAAACCAAGATTTTATACATTTAACAAGATTTTTTAATATATATATGTATATATATTATTTATATAAATAATAAATATTATTATTTAATATATATATATACATATATATATGTTGTTAATGAAAATACTAAGATATACATGAAGCAATAAACAAAATACCCATGAGAAAGAAATCAGATACAGCAAATACGGCTCCTTAATCTACATGGCTTGTCATGGTTTTTAAATTCAGGTAGAAACAACTCATCCCATAATACTGAGGTAGAATCTAAAATTTATTCCTTGAATTTTCAATAGATATCAACAGTCTTCTTTAGGTAAGAACAATTGGTTGCAGGCAATAAAAACCTACTCAACTTAGCCCAAAATAAAAAGATTGATTGTAAAAAATGTGTATTTTTAAAATTTAAAGAAAAATAGAACTAGATTTCAGCAAGCCTGGAAAACAAGAGATCTCTAGGGAGCTCAGTTGCAGGAGTTCATGGACCTTTACTTTAATGATCCACCATTACCTCAGCTAGCAACTTATTAGTTTTCTGTGCATTGTAGTTCAAATTCTCAAAAGGGAATCTGATTAATTCAGATTAGTTTATGGATTGGTTCCTCTGGGGTTGGATAGCTTCTCTTGGCTCAATCAGCCATGTCAGGGGAATGACATTGCTAATTAAGGATAAGCAAGAGGAATCAAGATATTTCTCTGCTAGAGATGTTTATGATGCTGGCACACTATTATTTATATGTAAATGTATAGTAGAAGACAGGCTATATGGATATTAATAAAATGTAATTATCTTATCCTGGTATATTTATGGACAAATTGTTGTCTTTACCCTTGTGTATTAAATATCAATGAATGGCACACAGCCATGAAATTGCATAAGTCAAAACCCAGGTATCCTTCTAGACTGGCTCCCTTAACTTACCCACACATCTAATCAATCACCATGTCCCAGCTCTTCTACATCCTAAATAACATATCATGTTAAAATCACCTGTCCATGAGTAAGACTTTTCCACTATATTATAAAATCCATGGATAAATGGACCGTGTTCGGTGTTTTCATTTCTAGTGTCTAGCACAATGCTTGTTGCCATTGACCCTGGTGGATACACTGATGGCATTTTTGTGAGACCCAGAAGCAGGAGATTTTGCTAAACTGTGCTCACAGAAACTGAGATAATAAATGTGTTGTTTTAAATTTCTAAGTTTGTGGTAATATTGTTATGCAACAATAGGTAATTAAATAGAATCAACATTTTTCCTCCTTGCATAAGATTTTAAAAAATAATTAATGAAAAATTCTCATTTTAAATTCTGAGTCTATGGTTTTATTCTCTACAGTTTAGTATTGTCTTGACATGGAACACATAAACGGTGCAATGAGTCAACAAGACGAGGACAGATGTGAGTAAATCATTGTAGCTTTGCTTTTGATTCTTTCTTTTTGCCTCTCCTCCACCGTCTAAAACTGACATTGTAGGCTATGGCCCCAAACTGTTTCAGTTCAAAAAACGTTGCTGTTTTAGTTAGGAATCGTTACTGAATCACTGTTTAGCTTTTGCGTCACACTTCCACATCTTTTAATCTTTTCTACAAGATGCCAGGAAAGTGTCAGGTGCCCTGTTTTTGTCTCAAGTCCAGTTCCATTTACCATAGGTATTTCCCTGTTCCAGGAACAGAAGGAGTATTACACTCCCACTAATAAAATAGTGGATAGTATGGTTCCAAATCTGCAAAGTTTTGTATTGGTACAACAGAGATGATTCAAAATTACAGTTTCCTCTTGATGTTCCAGGGACCGTGATATTCTGAAACATCTAAAACACCTTGAAACCTGGAAGAAATCCACTCTAACCAGCTGGACTAATGGTATGTGTAAGAAAATTAATTTTGCCATCCAAATACTCAGAAGAAATTACAAAACCACATAAAACATGATGAAATAAAACTAGAGAAGCCGCATTTTTATTTACTTGTAAAAAGCCCTCCTGATTATTTATTCATCACTGCCATATCTGAGATGTGCTTCTGAAACTATGCATTAGCCTCTCCTTCTCAACAGGAGAAAATAATGTATAAGTGGCTGAGTTTCTCCTCTTCCTCTGCTCCTAGAGTTACCCAAGTGCACATATGCATCAAGTCTCCACATTCTTCTGGAAATTCTCCTTCTGGGAGTGCCAGGAACCCCTAAAATGGCCTACAAATAAGACTGAGCTTTTCAAGCATCATCACCAGAAGCATTGAGCTTTGTGATAGGTTGTCCGTAAAGATAAAGGACTCAGAAGACCCAAGAGAGCATTTGGCTGTTAAAAGCAAGACATTCAAGTAATTGGAAATTGATCAAAATGGAGTAATTCTCTACTCAGAGTAAGCCTAGACTGAATAAGACAAGAAGGCAGAGGACATGTACTTTAAATGAGGAACCCTAATCTAGCAAGAGATAGTAAGTTGATGCTGAGATTTCAATACTTGTATGTGTAAGCAACTCTGTTCTGGAGAAAAAGCATCTGCTCCCCTAAAAAGAAGCTTGATGTGCTCTGATTTATGAAACACATTATATAAATTTATTGAATCTTGAAATATGTTCTGATATCTTAGGGTTTCAAGAATGATTATTTAGAATGAATCCTGCAAACAAACAAACAAAATATACTTGATTGTAAACATAAGATTTTATTGCAAAAAGATAAAAACTTATGTTTAAATAATTTGCTGGAGTGTGTGTTTCTGTCTAGAAGGACAGAATAACTTTGTGAACATATTTATATATGTAATTAAAGATTCCATGAATTATCTATTTTAAAATCACTAATTATCTTTTTATTTTTTTTAAATTTCAGAATATTACAGGGGTACAAATGTTTTGGTTACATGATTTACTTTTGCAAAGTTTCAGTCAAAGTTATACGTGTGCCCATCACCAAGATAGAGTGCATTGTAACCATTGGGCATGAATTTACCCGTCCCCTGCTCCCCGCTCCCACCTGCTTTGTTTCCACTAAGTTTTACACTATATGTGCACATGGGTGGTGGGACTGCAAACTAGTACCACCTCTATGGAAAGTAGTAAGGAGATACCTCAAAGAACTAAAAGTAAACCTACCATTTGATCCAGCAATCCCACTATTGGGTATTTACCCAAAGGAAAAAAATCATTTTATCAAAAAGGCACATGCACTCGAATGTTTACAGCAGCACAATTCACAATCACAAAGATGTGGAGTCAACTCAAGTGCCCACCAATACATGAGTAGATTAATAAAATGTGGTATATGTATACTATGGAGTACTATTCAGCAATTTAAAAAAATGGTGAACTAATATCTTTCGTAACAACCTGGATGGAACTGGAGACCATCCTTCTAAGCGAGGTATCACAAAAACGGAAAAACAAATACCACAGGTACTCACTCTTAAATTGGAATTAATCAATCAATAATTATCTTTTTAAATAGTGTCAAGTTCATAAAGAAATTGAACTTTTGTTCTCATGATAGAACATAGGCAAGAAATAAATAATTGCCTAAGGCTAGATGTCTTTAAAAATTATTTAGTAATTTTAATGTGTGTCTATTTTATTTTCCAAAAATGTGGTTTGCTTTAAAGATTTAAAGAGGAAAACTTGTGTAGACTTAAAAAGAGGTAAAGTATTATATAATTAAACTGAGAAATGTGATGTTTTATTTCAATCTAAAAATAATTCTGTGATTTTATTATGTATTGATAAATGCAGTTACTATACACAAAGTTGTCAATTGGTGTCATGGCATTCTTTTTTTCTGACTGATTTTGATTTGTGCACTGAAATTAATAGTTAAATTTTACATAATTCTAAGGTGGAACAGAAATTAAAACAGAAAGTGTGGTTATCAAAGTGTAATTATAAAATCTAGTGTTTTCTATTAATGAGTTTTAATGAAACAGAAAATCTACATTTTTCTGATTCTTTTGAAAAATTTGTATGTGCAATATCTAGGAAAGTTTCAAGGTACAAGTCTCACACACTTTTGCAACAATGCTTTAGTAATTTAATTACTTTGTTCTTGATACATTCTGTTTATATTTATCTAATATTTTAATTGACTTTAAGAAGTTTAAATGTATATAGCATTTTAGTAATAGATACATTGGAATTCTTCATTAGACTATCTATAATTCAAAAGGATTTTACTTATATATATACAGATTCTAGTTATATATATCCAGAATTGTGCGATGCAGAAGACCTCAGGTAAATTTTCAAAAAGCTTTTTTGTATGTATACTGACATAGCAATAATATAGCATTTCAAGATACTAGATATCTTCCTCAAAATCACCCTGGAACAAAACAAAGAATTGAGTGGGACTAAATGATAATACTATTTTGGAATTGAAGCCTTGGAATAACAGTGCACAGCAAGATATAGTAAGGTTGTAAGGAGATACTATGTTTTATAAAAAGAAACTGAGCTTTAAGCTTATTAAAGTAAGAAAGATAAATAATATATCAGAACAGGATTTGCGAAGTTAAAATTTAATTGAATGTGTGAAAACATGTAGATTTTAATATTGTTTGAAACTGAGTATAGAAGACAGAATTGTTTTTCCCAGCCTGAAGTCATGCACATGAATCTTATGCATATAACCATGCATTTAACAATGGCAGATAGACCAAATGGTAGCTAAATTAAACACTTATACAATGCTTTGGAGATTAAATTGCTGATTTTTTTTTCTTCCCACATCTCATAAAGTAGACCAATAGAGCTAATTTCCACCACTCTCCATCAAAATCTAAAATATCAACACCTAAAATTGACACTTTCTAAGAATATAGAACTGTCATCTGTTGGAATGATAACACCTTGAATTTAAATAAACTGCAACAAATCATACATCAAATAAATACTTTTCTAGCCATACAGGATGGGTTATAAGGGACTCTAAACCAAAGTAAATTGTGTACATATACTATTAGAATGCACGCCAGAAGCATGAAGATCTACATAGGAAATGTTGAGCTAAATTCAGTAGTTTTATTTTTAATATTAACATCCATTTTATCATTATTTTTGAATTATTATACAAAAATATGTGACCATGTTTATTTTGTTAGAAATAAAAATTTTAACTATAAGTAAGAAGCAGAACAGTTACTGGAATCACTTAAAGAAAATGAAATAGAAACACCATAGTGTTATTATAGAAGTAAGTGGAAATATCAACAGGTCACACACATTTAAAAGAAAATCAAGTGTTTATTTTGTAGCTTTGTACACTGAAATGACCTAGGAGCCCTGCGACCCCAGTAACACGAACTTAATATGCAACCCCAGCTCCTACATTATGATTTCTAATACCATTCTCAAAAGAATCCAGGGTGCTTTTGAGCAAGGGAAATTCCGTGATTGGGTCAGTGAAGATGTAAGGTAGGTCTAAGATATCCTAAAGTGCTCAAAGAAAAGTAAACTTTTAATGATTTGATAGCATTATTTCAAGAGTTCATAAAGAATAGTTGTATTTAAATATATTTTTATTGAGTCATTATTCAATTATTTTGAAATTATTGAGTCTTTTACTATATTTTATCTTATCTTTCATTGTGAATACAAATGGCCTAACAATGCCTCTTTCTGAAGAACAACAGAAGTAGAAGCATGTACTTTCTGGAAGAAAGTTCCTCAAAAATTAGGCCCACAGGACTACTACAATTAAGATAAAATACAAACACAGATTACTGAATATATGAGAAGGCAATATGAGTAAGTGTAAGCAAAAACAAGAAACAACCATTTATATAGTAAGAATATTTGAAGAAATAAAAGATGCATTTGCAAATGTGAATAATAAAAAAAGTCACCAATTTAACACATACTTTTTTTATAATAAAATATCTAGAAATAACATTAATAGTGGAAAGTTAAATATGCACAATCCAATCTCAGGAATAGTCATTGAATTTAAATTTTAAAATGCTTAAGCCCTAGTTGATAGGTAATAAATGGAACAAGAAAATAAGCAAAATATTTAAAAAGTAAAAGGAGAGAAGAATGAAATAGGAAAACAGGACAGTAATAAATCAAATGTAAGGTAATAGATACAAGACTCAAACTATCAATAACTGCACTAAGTATAAATGAAGAAAACACATGAGCTAAAGCTGAAGATTGTCAAATTGATTTTTTTTTTTAAAAATCAGCTGTATATAGTTGTGGAAGATATAATAATTACCATCCAAAGATGTCCATGTCTTAATCCCCAAACCTGCCAGTGTGTTAACTTACATGGCACAGAGAACTTTGCAGATGTGGTTAGGTTAAGGATACTGAAATAGGGAGATTATCTTGGAATACCCAAGTGGGCCCAATATAATCACAATGATCCTTATAAAAGGGACTCTGGAGGGTCAGAGTCAGAGAAGGAAATATGGCAATGGAAGCAGAGGTAAGAATGAGAGAGAAAGAGAGATTGATTGGAAGTTGCTACTGATGGCTTCAAAAATGGAGGAAGGGATCACAAGCCAAGGAATGCAAAAATTCCATTAACTGATAGACGAGATCATCTCAACTCTCAACTTTGTGTATGTTTGTTTGTTTTGTTCTGTAACTTAGAGTATGCAAATACCTTTCTGCTATTAGTTATATTGGGATAATGGGCTGATCATCTTAATCCAAACATAAATTAAACTAGGTTGGAGTTGTGATAGGGTGTATTAAATCTCTCTCGCCTGTCTCCTCAACTCTGAAAGACTGGAAGATCAAATGCTGTCTTCAAGGCTTCCTGCCTCAGATCTCTAAACTATAATCCTGTGCAATTTCAAAATCCAGAATATGTCCAAAGGGGAAAAGTAATCATGATCTTGAGACAAGTTCTTTCCCATGGGACATCTTTATTTCCTATGTACCAAGAAACTGTAGGAGATTTCACTCTGTGTTTCAGACACTATTGGCCTAAATCTCTAGGCTCTCACATAGCCCCAGAATTCAGCAAATGTCATGGAGAACAGTAGCCACATGTGAGGCCCCTCAATTTTCAACTTTTTAACCCCAGGCCCATGTTACTGTTAAAAGTTTTGTTGATTCCCTTTTTCCCCAGTGCACAATTTCTGCGAGGCTAATCTAGATCATCAGCCGTCATTGACAGACATTCCAAGGGAGGAAAATCAATCAACAAATAACTTATGATTGTCACTCACCTGGGAAAGTCTCTCTTCTCCCTGGAATGTTTGTTTATCCAGTCTTTGTATTTTCTACACCCTTCTTGTTCATTCAAAATGTGATTTTTAAAATATCAAATATTTGATCTAGTTATTACAGGAATTGTCCTCTGTGAGCTGCTACATCCTGCCCAGAAGCAGAAGTCCCTGGGCTGCCCACCATACTGTTTTAGGTAAAAACATAATTTTATTTTGAATCTTCAGTCTGTCTTCTTATTTTCACAGCATAAGAGTATAGAGAAAGAAAATTTAAAAATGGCAGGTCTTTACCTGAGCCATAGCCTGCACAAATTTAAAGCAGAGGAAGAAGATTTAGCAAAACATCTGAATGAGAACTGAGAAAATAGGAAAATTAAGCAAGTATGGTGTTTTAGAAAGTAAGAGAATATAGACTATGATGGCTAATGTTGTGTCAACTTGGCTAGGCCCTTATACTCAGTTTTTAGTCAAACACTAGTCAAGAAGTTGCTATAAGGGCATTTTTAGATATGAGTAACATTTAAATCAGTGGACTTTGGTTAAAGCAGATTATTCTCCATAATTTGAGTGAGCCTCATCTAATCAGCTCAAGGGCTCAAAAGAAAAGAACCTCAAGGAAGAAGGAATTCTGCTTCCAGACTGCTTTCTGACTCTGCAACATCAACTCTCCTTATTCTCCAGCCTGCTTGCCTGCCCTGAAAATTTCGTACTTATCAGCCCCCATAAATGCGTGATCCAGTTCCTTAAAATAATCTCTCTCTCTCTCCCTATCTCTCTCTCTCCTCTATATCTTTCCCTTCTCTAAATAGATAGATAGATAGCCTATTGCTTCTGTTTTTCTGGAGAACTCTGACAAATACAGAGACCTTTCAGATAATTCAGATTAGAAAGAGAACATGCTTGAATAATGTTGAAAAAAAAATCAAGTAAAATAAAAGCACAAAATGACCATATAACATAGATGTCATTGTGGTCCTTGGTAAGAACAGTGTTGATGGAATACTGGGGACAAAAGCCTGATTGGAGAGGGTTAATAAAAAAAGCAGGTAAGTGGAGATTGTAACTACAGATAACTTTTCCCTCTTTGGTATTTATTCAATGCATATTTCTTCAGCAAACTTTTGTTTGGAGAAGGTAGTATCACATCTTGAATCCCATACAGTTCCTAATACATTGATTTGAACAGTGTAGGTACTATTGAATATTTGTTAAATAAAACATTATATGATTTTTGCCCAGAAAAATGAGTGGTATTGCTAATAGGTAGAGAGAAAGGCTTTTCAAGGTTTAAATAAGGGTTGGGGAAGGAGAACCTGTAAAACACACATAAAAGTTAGTTTCAAAACAGTGTAGAGAATATTACCTGCTGTGGTGGTCTGAATAATGGCCCCTAAAGATATCCATGTTCTAATTCCCAGGACCCATGGATGTTACCTTATATGGGACTTTGCAGATGTGATTAAGAATCTTGAGATGGGGACATTGTCCTGGATTAAGTGGGTAACCCTAAATGCAATCACAAATGTCTTATAAGAGGGAGGCAGAAGCAGACTATACTAGAGAGGACAAGGCAAAGAGAGGGTGGAGCAGAGAAAGACTGTAAAATGTTTTGGTGCTGGCCTTGAAGGGAAGGCATGCATGAGCCAAGAAATGCAAAGAATGCAGTTCTAAAATCTGGGAAAGGTGAGAAAACACATCCTCCCTAAAAGCCTCCAGAGGGAGAGCAGCCCTGCTAACACCTTGCTTTTAGATTCCTAAAACTCATTTTATACATCTGGCCTCCAAACTGTGAAATAGTAAATTTCTGCTCTTTTAACCCACTAAATTTGGGATTATTTGTTCCAGCATCAATACTAACAAGCCCATCTTCTGGTATAGAGGGGTCGCACTCTAAGGATTTAGAACAAAATTGGATTGACTATGTGGAGTGCTAAGAGGTTGTTTGAATAACAATAATCTAGAACTTTGACAGCTTCAGGAGTCTCAGTTTTATGCTGGGAGAACTATAGGGAGAACTAATAGTTTTTACTGACTCGGAGAATTAACTGGCCAAAGAGTATTCTAGGACGTTTTTCTGGTAGCAGAAAGAGAAAGAAAATGGGCATTGAATTCTTGGTAGACAGCAGGGCAAATCCATGTGTGGCACGACAAGGACTTAGATAAAAAATAGAGAAACAGATAACTGTCTTAGAATGAGAGAATAAAGAGACAAACAGAGGTTAACAAGTTGGTATGGAAGGTGAGAGGAAAAACTAAAGATAAAGATCAGCTTGGGGAATATGAATTAAAGTAGAGAGGCTTCCAGCTGTGTGATGTCTACTTCAGTCTGCCAGCGTAGATGTACATCAGATTTCTTAGGGTAAGGATAGGCAGGTAAGAAGAAAGAAACTGGATAAATCTGTATCTGTTTCCTTTTTATGATTCCTTCCATTTAGGTTATAAAAGCTTTCAGATTTCCTAATTTTAAGAACTCCACACCTAATGGTATGAAGTATTTCCTTCTTCAGACAGGGTCTCTAGTGGAGTAGTCTTTACTTTTGTTGCTAATAAAATTTAGGGCTTGGCTTAGTCAATACTGTGAGCTAAAATGTTGTTCTTTGCTGATCCTAGTTTTATCATCTGTGCCTTGAGAACCCAAAAAATATATGCCTTTTTTTCTGGTTCCCTATATGCAAACTTTTAGGCAGGGAGTACTGTTAGTGCTAACTGTGTTGATTCTCCCTGTATCTTTGCATTTTGTTTGGAACAAGGGACCTATTGATCTTAATTTTGGAATTCAGGCAGACAATGGGGAGAGATTCGGTTTCTTTCATTTCGTCTTCTTTCCATTGTCCTCTTTTCTTTTTCTATGTTTTCTGTTCTTACCAGTTCCTTTCTAATTAATAAGAGAAAAAGAGAAGTTAGTGGCATCCCTAACTTCCTCAAGCAACACTCTGTGATTGGCCAAGGCAGGCAGCTCTAGGAAGGTTGATTTCAGATCTTCTGGAGTCAACAGATGATGGAGTAATGCTCCGTTGACTGTCATTCCACTACCGAAATAAAAATGTCATTTTAATTGTGAAACTGCCAGTCTTGGGTAAAGTGCAAAATGAATCACCATGTAGTTTAATACATTTTTGCGTTCTTCTACTTGAGCAAAAATAGAACAACAGATGGCCATAAATTCAGGAAAGCTTAATAAATTGGCAAGTTATGAGATAAAGTAAGTTGGAATGGAGTAACTTAAGTGTCTATTAATGAAGGATGAAAAATCTTCAAAAATATTATTTTGGAAAATAGAACACATTATAATTTATAACTTCTGTTTTCTTTTAATCATTATTTTCTTGATATGATTAATTTAAGGAGATGGGTTTCAGATGAGCACAGCTTTTTTTTTCCTTTTATTAATCTTTAAAACATGGTGATTTTTGACCAAAATTGTTGGTTTTCAATGACACCCAAACTGCATATTATTCCTCAACTCTCCAATCTCACCTTCAAGAGGCACAATGTTATGTCCTTTGGAGCCAGAAACCCTGGAAAGTTCAAGATTCTAAAATAAACTTGCTACTGAACTACTGACAAAGAGAGGCTCTGGGGCAGAAAATATGTTCCTGAGAAAATAGGATTAAGTCATATAAATTTCTACTGAAGTTTGCTCTATATCCTAGAAATAATTATAAAGCATAAGAATTTTATAAGTAAATGCCAGGTAGATAGAGAAGAAGATGAGGGAGCATTTTGGGTGAATTTGAGAGATCTGTGTGTAGTAAGGACTTAATCCCTATTATTATAATTTTTAAATTACATTTTCTCACATTAAGAATGTATTAATTGACAGGACTCATACAATACATACAGAGACTGGAAGAATGTCTAATAATTATTCAATAAAATATTTTAAGCAAGGCATTCTACCTTCCTCCGTAGCCAACCAATAGCAGGTTTTTCAAAGTGAGGACGTACAGTTTGAATACTGATAAAGAAGCAAGTTACCAAAAACTATTGGGGAATTCTGATCTATTCACAAAGCTATGCTAACTAGATGCTAACCCTTCAAATGCAAAGAATTCACAGGGGAATAAGTTAAGATCACTCTGTCCTTTACATCAGGACTATATGCTAATGCATTTATTAATATTTTAAGTGTAAATACTCTGCATTGCTTAGTAATTAGTGTGAGTGATTCAAATACTTGGCAATTTAAAAATCATTCGTCAAAATGATTTTCAATATAAAAGCAATTAGTTTGCATCACAAAACAGTTCTCATGGTTCTAAGAGAAGTAGAAAAATTTAAGGACTATGAGCTTCAATAAGATAAGAACTACAAAGTGTTCCTAGAATACTATAATATAAAGGTTACCTTGAATTTGTGAGAGCCAATTCAATAATGTGGCAAGACTGGAATTCAAATTATATAGGGCTAAAGAGAAAATGCAAGTAAGTAATTATGAACAGTGAGCCACATTGCTTTTTCAACACGCTTGGCTAGAAATATCAGGAGTACAAAGACATGAAAAGACATTTCTGAGATCAAACCTTAGTATTCTTTTAGGAGAATGAGTCAGAACAGAGGGCAGATTATTAGCAAAATAAGGTCTCACTCTATTTTAGATATGACTGAGATGCTGAGAAGACCCTCCTTAGCTGAAATTTGGGGAGGGATTTTCCCCCCCTCACATACAAATTTTATTTTTTCTTTGAGGCCTGTATTGACACGTGCACCAAAAGTGTTGAGTACAATAATCCTAAATTTTGGTAACTATGCAAAAATGTTTTATAAATAATGTGGTCACATTCAGAAGTAGTTAGAGAAGATATCCAAGCTCCCCACCTCCAAAAATTATTCATGTCCGAATCTTAGATATATACTTGAATATTCTCTAGAATATGTAGTAAACAAAAATCAAAGTGTCATGTACACTCCCAATATTTCCTCCCCTGATAAAATTGGAATCACTTTATAATTTACATTAAAAGCCCAAACCCTAACATTTTGTGCAACACAATGGGATAATTATTAGGTAATGACCTTCTAATTAAGTACATTTGTTGGCAAAAACTAAAATCCCTGGTGGACCTAGAAAAACTAAAAAAGTAGTAAAGCATAGCTTGAGAGTTTCTAAAAATCTTTTAACCTCTTAAGTTAAAAGAAAGATTTCTTTACTCAACCTACAGCATCAGTTGGATTCAATTATGTATTTTTTTTAAGCCTTATAACTTCTTTTCACTACACAGGGCAATGGAAAGATTTTTTTTTTTCATATTTTTCTCTTTGATGTCTGGTTTAAAAGATAACAAGGAGATACCAATAAAAATAAAGTTTGAGAAAGTAGGAGTTGCTCAAAACTCTAAGGATGTTGGAAAACCTAGAAAACACACTAAATAGATTTATTTTATTTAGGCAAAGCTTTTTTTACAAAAAGATTTTAAGTTTATGACATTCATTTAAAGAGTCATATGCAAACATGACCCTATTAATAAACCATTTAAAATATATGTTTTTGATTTCTAAACATTCATAGGTCTCTCTAAAATTAATATAATACATAATTTAAGAATTCTTCACCAAACTTTCTCCATGGCTCAGAGCCAAGAGAACTGTGCTCTATTCTTGCCTGTCATGTGTTATAATTGGAAATCACTAATTCTCTCTGAAACTCAATGTTGTTATTTGCAAAAATGGAAAGACAGTATGTTTCCTTGAATGGATTGCTGTGAGAATCCATCTTAGTCCGTACAGGCTGCCATAAGAAAATACCATAAACCAGGTAGCTTAGATAACAGAAATGTATTTTCTCACAGTTCTAGAGGCTGAAGTCTGAGATCAAGGTGTCAGCATGGTTCATTCTTTAATGGCCACTCTCTTCCTGGCTTTCAGTGGGCAGCCGCCTTTGTTCTGTGTCCTCACCTGGCCTTTCCTTTGTGTACATGCACTTCTGGATGTTTTTTCCTCTTCTTGCAAAGACACTGGTTCTATTGGATTAGGGCCCCACTTTCATGACCTCATTTATGTCTAACTTATCTCTTTAACAGCCCTATCTCCAACTATAGTCACATTGAGGGTTAGGGCTTCAATCTATGGATTTTGGGTGGACACAATTTAGTCCATAACAACTACTGCATCAGAATCTCTGATAGTAAAACTTGGAAATCTATATTTGCAGAAAACATGTTGAGAAATTTTTAGACACACTGAAGCTTGATATCAAGACTCCACAATTTACAAATGGCTTTCCATGGAGTATGATTTGTATTATATCAGACAAAGAAAGTGTTGGCTATCTTTCTTTTCTGTCCTTTATGCAGTAACTGCAGTGACCTGGAAGGAGTATCTTGTCATAGAAAGAGCTCAAAATTTTGAAGGTATGAGTTCTGTCAAGGAAAAATTGTACTGGACAAGTTAAACAGGGAAGGAAGACTTTATTCAAGACTATTGCTATAGTGGAGAGAGATTGAATTCAGTTCTGCTGAAACAAAAGTTGGGAGAGTTTTAGAAGCTAGGGAGAGCTAGTGAAAAGTACTTGAGGACATTATCGGGGAGGTTGGTCGATGCCATCAGACAAAAGGCGTTTATTAATTGACTCTTATTGTAAGTTAGGCTCCTACCCTCCCATAGAGACTGGGAGAGAGGAATGAATGCTATCTTTCTTGATTACATTTCAAATGGATGGCTCTCAGATCCTTGAAAGACTTTCCTGGGCTGTAAAACTGTCAAGAGGCTGGGAGAAGATTTATAACTCAGAGAGGCAAAGAAATAATTTACAATTGCAAGTTTTCATAAGTAAATGCTCTAAGAAAAGGGAGTCAGGGGTCTATAGTCAGTAAGAAGTCTGTCTGAAGTTTAGTCAAGCTGAGAGAAATGTTAAGGCCATTCTTTGCCATTTCTACTATTGGTTCTGTCACTAATTGTGTGAACTTGAACAGGCCATTTTCCCTGTTATGATCAGGATGATGTGCACTTTTGATTACAGGGCTTCTATTAAAACCTCTAGTGCTAAATTCTGTGTTTCAAAGGCACATTCATTCTGGCATATACATCCACTATGCACCATTATTGCCTTATTGGTTGTTTACGATATTGAAATAATTTTGAAATTGTTTGTAAATGGCCTCTGGTTCTTCTTGTCACTCTTAGACCTTCTCAAGATATAGTCAATGCTTGCAGGACCCTGTTTTAATACTAGGGCCATGTCCTTCTGATATTAGTTGTTAAATATTTTGAATATTTAACATACCAGAGTGACAACTCTGGTATGTTGTGATCTCCTTTACAGTTAGTTTGAAAATAACTCTAGTAAATACATGGCATTAGCAAAAAAGGAACTTCTAAGATTTCAATATGTATAATTTCCCTAAGAAGCTATACTTGCCACTATAATTGCTATATGCTCTCAAAAAATCTGGTATCATATATTTGTTTTCCAGATATTTAAAAAAAGACCTCTTCCTTTATGTTCAAATAAAACTTGTTGATTTGGGGCCTGTGCAAAATATATAGGAAATCACAAATGAATTAAAATATTAAATGTATTTTAAGATTTCTCAGTCTACTAAAGGGGAGTGAAATAAGTGAGTTATCTATAAAGTGCTAGGAGAACACATGACTAATTCTGATTGTAGGTGGTAGACAGGTTAGAACTGTGAAGATTGGAAAAATTAAGAACGTTTACAATAAGATGCGTTTGGGGATGGTTTGCTTGGCTAGAAGAAGAAAATTTAAGGGACCCATTAGAATTTTCTTCAAATATGTAAAGGTTTTTTCATGTGGAAGAGGGATTGGACTTGTTCTATATGGTTTGTAAATGGCCTCTGGTTCTTCTTGTCACTCTTAGACCTTCAAGGCTTAGAACAGGCTCAATGAGAAAGTTACAGAGATATTTGGGGTTTAATGCAAGAAGTAATTTTTCAAATCAGAGCTAACTCCAAAGCCCTGCTCTGTACTTCCACAAATCCCACCAAGCACTTTCAAGAATGAATTATAGTCATATATTAATTCATTGGAATCTTTCACCACACTATAAGGTCCTGGAGAACAAAGACTGTGTGGGATTTAATTCAATATCTGGTGACTTTTTCCAGCACATTCTGAATCTCAGTGTGTGTCAAGTGAATGAATTCATAAATAAAAGTGAGTCTCTTGTCATAAAGTGCCAGTCCAGTCTGGAGGGCCCATTCATAGATATATTGTAGAAAAAGTCAAAGCAACAAATAATTGTTGAGACTAGATGATTAGCACTGCCCAAGAGAAATAAGTGTCGTTAAGACACAATTCCCTAAAAGGCTGTGGTTTTACATCCAGTGCATTATAATCTGGGCTTCAGCAACCAGGTAGGTTTACTAAGATCAGAGATGTATAACAACATCTGGAGAAAGTCTTTAATTCAGGTCCTAATGAAGATATCAAAGCCTAGCTTAGAAAGAATAAATGGATATTCAAGAATGATTACTCACTACAGATTTATTATAAAGTCAAATAGATATAGTTAGGTTCTGATATAAACTTATACTCTATCTCATTGTGAGAATGGGGAAAATCTTCCACCTCCATCAAATTGAATAGTCAGTGCACTTCTGGTTCACTTAGTGATCATATCACTCTTAGAGGGACTATGAACTTCTCAAACCTGTTCAGGCAGCAACTGAAAATTAGTCAGAGTTGGTATATAAAATGAAAATTATTTTTAAGCCCATGTCTAGGTAAATACTCTCTTTCAAGTCTTACTGTCAACGTTACATGGGCACTATGGCTCTCCATACCCTTTCCAGTTAAGAATCTTTAACCTGGCCTTTATAATTTAACAAGTATGAATGAGGTCAACAGGAGAGGCATGGTGGTGAAAGGCATGATTACTTTTTTAAAAGAAGTAGCAAAATGATGCTCATTCTTACTTGGTTTTCATAATAACTTATAATTTTTGGTAAGAAAATAACTGGAATCAACCCTGCCATAACTCGGTCTTGGACATTATCATCTTTATATCTATCCAGTCACCTTGCTGGTCCAATATCCCAATTGAGAATCATTTCCAGGTATGTTCAACAACTCATTAATAGGAGCACTTGAGAAAGATAAAATGTCACCTAAATTGTATGTTCTCTCTGTACTGTATGGAATTGCTCAACTTTGGTCAGGAAGTATTTTGTCTATCAAGTTGCCTGTGTCTACTGTTCTTGTCACTATGTCATGGAAGGAAATTAAGTTGATTTGACAGGATTTATTTTTCACAATGCCAAGCAGATTTTACCCAGTACTCCATGATTTTCTAGGTGCTTGCAAATTGATTTTTTAATGATCTGTTTCAGTAAGTTTCCAAGTAACTAGTGATGATGACAGGTCTATAATTTCTAAGGTTATCTTTTCTTTTCTTTTCTTTTTTTTAATCTTCCCAGAGTGGGAATAAGAAACATGCTAGGATAAGTACTGCATTTAGTCTTTCTAACATAGCAGAATGCCTAAGTCCTTTATAAATTCAAACATGTTGCACTAATTATTCTTCATTGACTTTGGCAAGCTTCTGAAAAAATATTATAAGTCACCAGAATTTACAGTTCAAAATGTAACCAGTCTATAATATAAGCCTCACAGTAGAATCTTTATGTCATACTCCATATCTTTTCCAAATACAACATTACAGCTGCCTTATATTTTAAGCTTTCAAATAAGACTTTTGAAACTTATAGCTTGAAGATTGGCTAAACGCTGCAGCTATTTATGTGATTTATAGTCCTTTTTATGTATAAAAATTCATTGGTTAAACATGTAAGACTTAAATACTACATTAAAATGTATTTCTGCCATTGAATTCATTTATGTAAAAAAAAAAATTGCAACATGTCTTAAGTAGCATATCACTGAAACAGTTATGTATAAAAAAACCCAATCTGGAGTAAACAGCTATTAGAAGACCAAATAAGAATCAGGTGGTTAATTAGATTTTGCGATTATAGTCTCCAAGGAGAAAGACTTTTAACAAACTCATTTGAAATAATATATAGTTTAAAATATATAAAATAAAAGCAGATTATCACAGAAACTGTGGTCTTCTATAGTTTGTAGAAGAAGACAACTGATATTTTTAAGCACATTTTGGGTGCCAATCACTACACTTAAATACTGCTAATAAAAGCTAACATCCATTGACCACATACTCCATACCAGGTTCTTTATAAACAAGATTTCATTTACTTTATTCATCTTACAAGAGTATGGTTGGAGATACTATTATCGTCCTCATTTTCAAGTGAGAAAACTAATATTTAGATATGTTAAATAAAGCATCTAATGTCAGGTACTGGTGTTTTAGTAGGAATTTGAAGCCAGTTGGTCTGAGTCTGAACTCCATGTGCCTGATCATTACACAATAACGCCAGTGGCCTAAACCCTTACAAATGACTTTGAGTTAGATATTAGGTTTATTTTTATACACATGGACTCCAAGGCTCAATGATGACTACAGTGTAGTTCAGTCACATAGCTCATAATTGTCACAACAGGATTCAAATTCACATAGGGAGAGAGAAACAAAATAGTGTCCTGTCAGAAACTATCCAAAGCAAAGTATATTATCTGTAAGGAAACTGTAAAAGAGACACTCTTTTTCTTAGGAAGATTTAAATTTTGTAGTTGGTCCAATTCCTCTGGGATGTTCCATTGTGGCTGCTTAGGGACCTGTTGGGTCACTGTGGGTTTTGGAGTTAAAACATACCCCAAAAAATGTGCAGGAAAAAATGATAATAGCCAATTCAACAGCATCCATTAATTTGTGTGGAACAGATTAACCTGTTAGTTCCAAAATAAGGAATAGAATCTAATTCCAGTGGAGCACAAGGCAGATAAACCCTTCTAGAATTCAACATGTTGCCATGTAAGTATATCCAGGGAGTTACCTTTCAGGCTGTAGTTTCTAAATATGTAAAGGTGAAGAATTTGAGATCTTAGAAAAGTCAGACTGTTCTGTGCTTTCTTCTATTTCCATTGCATCAGGAAATGGACCGGGACACATTCTTTGAACCCCAAATACCATAAAGGGACACTCAATTTTTATAAGTGTAAAGAAACCAAGGCCCTGAGAGACCAAGTGCCTGGACTTTAATATCTTCAAGTACACATTTACCAGTCTGGACAGCCGGCCCTCATCTCAGCATTTCTAGGAGTTTTCTAAGGGCATAATGAACCATCTTATTCCATTTTAGTCCCTTGTCTTTGACTAACTTTATTTCTGAAAATCAAATCCATCCTTAACAGATAATTTGTCTCCACTAAAAATTCAGAATTGGTTCAATTTTGTAAATTCAAAATTGATTTACCACCTTTGAGGGAAATTTTAAATGTATTTTGATTGGTATTAGTTTAGTGCTCAGTTAGGGTATTTCTCAAAATAAATGTTTCTATTGAATATCATTTCTGGTACTACATAAAGAGATTATTCTGATATTTTGAAACACTTTCAAAGTTCTACATATTCCCTCTAATAAGAGATCTACCCAACAATTTTATGTTGTTTTCCTTGTATAGTAGATTAAAAAAAATTTCAGGTCAAGAAAGGCATTATGATTCTCATTTTATCCTCAAGTAGACTACAGTTCAAGGCTATCTGGTGGCTGAATAGAAAAGCTGCAGCAACAACCTTGGTGTGGTAAGCCCAGTTCTGTATTTTTTTGCTACTATGCTATAAGCAACAAGTCCTTACACCACATCATCCCAACCGCACCCCTCAACCTCTATCACATTCATTTATTGAATAAGAAAGTGATTTTGATTTTTTTTGTTGTTAGTCTTGTTCATTGCTCAAGGAAAAAAATCTTATACATTCATTTGCCTCCTTACTGAGAGGATTTTAGCAATCTCTGGTTCTGTCTACTATCATGTCTCAGATGAACGATATTTGTATTTATAATGAATTACCAAGTTTTCATTTCCCTTGATTTGTGTGTGTTGGGGGGAGGGGAGAGGCACCAGGGATCACTTTGCATTCAACGCGTACAAGAATTCTCTTCACTAGGAAGCCCTATTTTAATTTATTTTATTATAATAGTCATTTAACCAGCATATATTCTACACTTTTTCACCACTAGTTGCATGATTTTCAGTGACATGTTTTTGTCAGTTGTTTTATTGTGGTAAAATATACATTACATGAAATTTATAATTTTGACCATTTTTAAGTACACATAGTCCCCAGCTTACTATGGTTTGACATATGATTTTTTGATTTTATGATGGTGAAAAGGATACAGGTTCAGTAGAAACAGCACTTCGAATTTTGATTTTATACCCATAAAATCATTATGTCTTTCACTTTCAGTACAGTATTCAATAAATTACATGAGATATTCAACACTTTATTGTAAGATAGCCTTCATGTTAGATGATTTTGCCTAACTGTAGGCTAATGTAATGTTCTGACCACGTTTAAGGTAGGCTAGGCTAAGCTATGATGATTGGTAAGTTAGGGTATTAAATGCATTTTTAACTTATGTTACTTTCAACTTACAATGGGTTTACTGGGACATAACTCCGTTAAAGTTTGAGGAGTATCTGTATACAGTTCAGTGACATCAAATACATTCCCATTGTTGTGCAACCACCACTACAATCCATCTCCAGAACTTTTTTGTCATCCAAAACTGAAACCCTGTACCCATTAAAAAATAACTCCCCCTCTCCTCTCATCCCCTGGTAACCATCATGCAATATTCTGTCTCTATGAATTTGACTATTCTTGGTACCATAGATAAGTGAAATCACACAATATTTGTCATTTTGTGAGTGGGGCTTATTTCAGTTAATATAGTATCTTCAAGGTTCATCCACGTTGTAGCATGTGCCAGAATTTCCTTTCTTTTTGAGGCTGAATATTCCATTGGGTGTATATACCACATTTTGTTTATCTATTCATTCACAGATGGGCATTTGAGTTGTTTCCATTTTTTGGCATTGTGAATAATGCTGCTATAAACATGGCTGTACAAATATTTGTTTGAGTCCCTACTTCCAATGCTTTTGGCTATATCTCTATACATAGAAGTGTTGGGTCACATGGAAGTTGTATGTTTAATTTTTTGAGGAACCACCGTACTGTCTTCCAGAAAAGCTTCATCATCTTATATTTCCTACAGCAATGCACCAGTGTTCCAATTTCCACCCACCCTTGCCAATACTTGTTATTTTCTGGTTTTATATGTTGTTTTATAAATGCTTTATTAGTACTTAGCATAGCAGCTTCTCCATAATAAGCTATCAAAAATCATTTATTGAATTAATGAATGCTGTGTTATCTTCTCTAATTCATTGATATTTCTGTTGAGGTAGCAAAGTATTTTTTAAACTGTGGGGTTCATAGGCTTCAGGCATCAGAATCACCTCTGGTGCTTTTAAGAGGGCAGATTCTCAGGCCACATTCCAGACCTATTGAATCTGAAACTCCCCAAGTGAACCCTTATGAATTTGCAGTGCTAACAACATCTCATGTGATGTTGGTGCACAGTGAAGGTAAGAACCAATGTATCTGAAAAGACGGTAAAGCATTGAAGTCAGGACTTATCTTTTCTAATCCTTTGGCATCTCTCCATGGTAAAATCTAAAACTTTGTTTTTGTTTTTATTATTAACTTTTAGATTCATATCTGAAACTTCGCAAGAGCAAATTTTGGATGTTTGTCTTCCTACAGATGTATTCTTTATGATGCAGAGGAAGCTTGCCCATGGGACAGAACATCAGCTTTGCCCTAAACAATAGGTACCTTCTGACACCCAGCTTGCTTGGAATAATTCATGAAACATTTTAAAAATATCTTCTTTTGTTAAATACTAATTATCTATATCTTGGAGACAGTTTCCTAGGATTCTATGACATGGGTCCTTTTACTGACGATTGGTTATTGTTCTATAGAATTTGGAAATAGAAGCTACTTCAATCAGCCTTTAACTGGTAAACTTGTAAGCTGAGTACCCAGCACAAGCAGGGGTTATGGTTGAGGGTGTACTTCTCTCTTCCATGACTTACTAAATAATGTAGCTCCCAGAGCTAGCTATGAGAGATTTGGTGTCTTGTAACTGCTATCTGGCAACGTATGTCCATCATGCTTGATGTTCATTAGTTAGATGAGATCAGTGAGTTAAAGAACTGTTAAATTTGTGTTTTCCTTAAATGGATACGTGACTGTGGTAGCCGAGTCACAGGAGAGAAACTTGACAGAAAAGGACATGGCGGTAAGATAAGCTTATTGCAAATATACAACTTCGTAAATTCTTTTAATAACTTGTCATGGCTAGGTACCTTAGCCAGTTCGCTTAATAAATGTGACTGAGGAGATAAAAGAAATAAAAATAAACAAATGCATTATTCCTATCTTTTTCTTCACGTGTATGAATTATGCATGCATCTTATTAGTGGCAAATTAAGTCATGTACTGTGTAAGGTACATTTTTGGCAGGAAAATGAAATGTTTTGATAAATGTAGAATAGCCAGAAAATTTAATATAATTGGCAACATCTAATAATAAAGCTTTAGTTAGATTTTTTTTTAAATATTGAAAATGCCATTTCTTTGATTCTACTAGCTCATTTGTCTCACATTCTTACCAGGTAGTTATTGAGCAACTATCTGACGAAACTAATTAAAATTTTCCCACCCAAAAAAGATCAATTACTTTCTTTATTTGGACAAACACTTTTAGTTGTTGCCTTTAGAATTTTTTCTCTGAAAAAATGACAATTGGGAATATTTCTCAATTGCAACAAAAATTCTGAATGCTTTGTAACAGCAAATGTAACCGAAATAGAAAAATACATTAAATTACCCTAATATTAGTGTTATAAATAGATTCTTTGGGATTTTTACCTGTGTTGGAAGGTGCTAGTTTGACGTATTTACCTAACCTTAACTTGCTGTCTACAGTTGCAAGACTGAGGATTTCCTTGGCAGAGAATCTGACTTAGTGACAACACAAATTTGGCAGGTTCTTAGAAACCTTTTGTTTTGTAGTTTGAAACTGTAGTTTGCTGATGCTGATACATCTGACGTCTTCTTATGTTTTGTAATCTTGTTGGGATCATTACCTACTGTTTTAAAGGATGCTAGAATCATACCACAAAATATTTTCCCCTTTCAGGCACATGCTGCAGTTTTCAAAGATGAGAAGCCCACTAGAAAATGTTCCATCCAACAATACCTTTTTATTCCATTCTGATGTTTTTTATTCTCAAATTGACACAGCCTTCATTCTGATTAACACAAATGTTTCCTAATTTTTGTTAGTATAAAAGTTGCTAAATTATAGCTGAAAAAAACATTTAGAGTTATATTTAAAGGACTTCAGGAGATGTTCTGATCTCTCATGTATATGGGCAGGAGGATGGTGGGTACTGGGAAAAGAGAGAGCAGGTAGAAACCATGGAAACGATGAGATTGAAAAGGGGCATATGTTGATCTTTCATGAAAAAAGTAAATTGCTTTATGACTGAAATTATTCTGTGAAACAGCTCTGGCATGCAAGCCAGACCTTTTGCAGCATGCTGCATTTTCAGACATCAAAGTAAACTTTAAATTATTACATACAGAGTGAAACATGGTTAAACAGCTTCCTGCAGACTCTACCTGCCTGCGTCTGAGGGAAGCTTCCTGCAAATTTCAGCAAAGGGCCTTCTATACAAGGCCTCACGGAAAGTATATTGAGGAGGCTTCTCAAGTGCCTATAGGTGAATTTTGTATTCTTTCTGAAACAAGCTTTGGAGGGTTACTAGACATAGAGTGCCAGAATTTTAAGGAAATGAAAATGACATCACTTGCAGTCAGGCTCAGGTATCATTTCATGGAAGTAATATAAATATATATAAAACACCACCGGAGGGAAAGGAGAGGGATCGCATGCTGATTCTGGAGAGGGTTTGGTAGTGCTGTAATTTAAAACAGAGATGACTGCAGTAAACTGACCTCTTGGGTTTGAATTACCTCTGGTGGTCATTCTCTGCATAGTGAAAAGTGAGAATATTGGAATTTGATGCTATAAATATTATAGTAATTGGTGAGAAATTTAAAAATATACCAGAAAAACCCATAATTGTTTTAAAAGTCTTTATTTTTTTCTTCCATGGAAGGAAGTAGACAGTTTAAACCAATGCCACTAAAGATAGTATTTATTTTTTCTTTAAAAGTGTAGGAAAGCCAACTGCCTCAAATCCCAATACACCAACACTATTATTTTCATTTTTAAAAATACTTTCAGTTCTTGAACA
Source organism: Daubentonia madagascariensis (assembly GCA_023783475.1). NCBI lineage: Eukaryota > Metazoa > Chordata > Mammalia > Primates > Daubentoniidae > Daubentonia > Daubentonia madagascariensis. Next base: position 40,093,686 of record JAKFHU010002088.1, on the reverse strand, counting down.
TATGCATATATTTTGAAATCATGAAACACATTCCCTTCTGTGTACTTCTTTGCCTGATATTATACCATAAATTTATTTCAATATTTCTGTATTGTCTTTATATTTACCATTTCAAATTGCTACATAATTTCATTGTGTGTCTAGATCGTAGTTTATTAAAGCATTCCCCTCACTTGAACTTTAGGATTTTATTTTTTTATTTTTTTAATGACTATTAAAACCTTACAAGGTACACTTGCATATTAAGAATGTTCTTCTTCTGTTAAATTATTACTACAAGGTAAATATTCCTTTTTAGAAATATGGATCAAAAGTGTCAATGCTTTTGTCATTCTTGCCATATATCGGGCTGCTTAAAACTTTTCACTCACCCTCATTCTGTATTTATCCTATATTTCTTAGATTGGGAAATATGTTTCAAGTCGATAAATAACTATGCTTTAAACTTGAAACTCTCTTAGTAGAAACGCATACCAAAGCATGTCCTCACATACAAGAAACAAAGTTATGACTTACAAGAAATTTTAGTAAATCAATGATATGAAACTCTTTACAAAGCTTGTTTAAAATTTGACTTTAGGGAATTTCAGTAAAATGATGAAGCAGCTGGTAATTTTTCTTATCCCCAAGACTTACTCAAAGACTTAATTTTTTTTGAGCAGATTGCTGTGCTTGACAGGTAAAATCATTGTTCTTGTTGTTTAATGCAATGGGCAACAAACCTAACATTATTATTACGATTAGACATAAACTCAATGTTACAATAATAGAGTCAGGAGATAATTCTTATAATTACAGTGATCACAAGATGTAAGAACACTTTTGTAAGAATCCAGTCATTAATACATTGACAGTTCAGTTTTGACCAATGCTTTCTAATCTTTCCTTCCTTAAAAATTCTCTTTCTGCAGACCTGATACTCTTTTACACAAGAGTAACAACATGAAATAAAGTCTTTGGAATCCTAATGTGGGTGTCAGCTCATGTGTATTTACTAAATCTTGGCAGATTTTCTCTCTGTCCACGTAAACCTTTACTCTATTTATTAATGTTTCTCAAAATATGGATTTCAGACCACCTTCCTTAAAATCACCCCAGGTGCTTATTACAAATGTATTTGTGATACACTGAATCTGAGTAAATCCCAGGAGAACTATTGCTCCATACTATATTGAGTCTAGTATGAGAAGAAAAAAATCTGTTCTACATATGGTGATTTATAGTAAAAACCTAATTGTATAGCATTGGACCATTAGATAATTCTATCTAATAAATAGTAATTGAGTCCCAACTTTGTGCCAAGCACTGTGTTAGAGGCTGAGAATAAACTACTGAAGAAATGTACACAGGTACCCTGCCCTCAAAGACTTTTCAAGTTAGGAAACAGACATTAATAAAATAGCCACACAAAGAAATGTGAAACTGTGATTGTGACAATCTGTACAATGAAGACCACATTGTGAGAGAGCTTAAATAATAAGATATAACACCTTTACTAAGTCAGGAATACTTCTCTGAGGGAGTCACACCTTAAGCTAACAACAGAAGCATATTTAACAGATACCAGCAGGACAGGAGAGGAAAGAGTACTTAGGCAGAAGGAACAGCATTTGTAAAGGTCCCGTGGCAGGAGAGAAGATAAGAAATACAAGAGAGTAAAAGAAAGACAGAGTGATTCAATCCTGGAGGGAGGATGAAGAAGGGGAATCATAGTTGAAAATTCCTGAAATTATGAAAACCAACCCCTAACAAGAAAAATGTAGAGTTTATTTACTTTAGTTAGACCCAAAACATTTTATATGTCATATGACAGTGCAAGGCATTTCTATTGAAATGCCAACATTGGTTGTATTATGCCCCAATGCTTTGTTTCAGGCCATCAGTTAATCTTGTACCTTCCATGGAAATTTGTAGTTTCATCCTATCTCCTTCTACCTTGGTACAGCTTCAGCCTCAATGATTCAGCATACCAATGCCTCACTTAGTGAACAAAACCACTTGGCAAAGAAAACCAAAGTCCAAAGTTCCTGACCTTAAGTTGTTCTTGAACATTGCTCCCCAAGGTGGCTAGATAATGCGGTAGGTAGATATTACCATACCTGGCAACAGGCCTCTGACTATATGAACAGAGGTAAATCACATGTAAATCAAAGTTTGATTCCCTGAGTGTGAAAGAAGGAGATGTTGTAACCAATTGAAAGCCTTTGCATCATGGCCACAGGAGTTTGCCTAAATAGCCCCTTTGGGTCCTCATTTCAGCTCAGATTTTTTTTAATTACATGACTTTTGAAACATTATTTTAGAATATACAGCTCTCATCTTCTCTTCATACATATCCAGATTCTGACTTCTCATGCAATTCTGTGAATACTGGGAAAGTCTTCTCATTTTATACAAAAATGTTATAGCTTATCATGTGGTCTTTAACAAAACCAGTTAATTTTTAATAAAATAAAAATACCAAAAATGTTATTTGTTAAATATAATAATGATTAACGTAACTGCTTTTTCAAAACTTGTCAAAGTCATGTTTAAGATGAATGATTAATCAATTCACTACTATATGTATAGTAAGAAGGAAACTGAGGCTTGCCTTTTATAATTAGTGATTTATGCTTTATGTCAACATTTATCAAAATGGCTTTGATGGAAGACAAACTGAGGATATTATGGGCACTTTATGATAAAAGGTTCCCAGGTCAAATTAGCTTAGAACAACCTTGAATTACAATCATGCACTACATAGCGACATTTCAGTCAACAACAGTCTGCATATACGATGGTGGTCCCACATGATTATAATGAGCTGAAAAATTCCTATCTTGTAGTATTTATATACTATACTTCTTAAAATTATTTGAGAGTTTACTCTTTCTCCTTATAAAAAAAGTTAACTGTAAAACAGCCTCAGGCAGGGCCTTCAGGACATATTCTAGAAGAAGGCATTGATAACATAGGAGATGACAGCTCCATGGGTATTATTGCCCTTGAAGACCTTCCAGTGGCACAAGATGTACAGGTGGAAGACAGTGATATTGATTATCCTGACGCTGTGTAGACATAAGCTAAGGTGTGTATCTGTGTCTTATTTTTAACAAAAAATTTAAAAAGTAAAGAAAATAAATAGAAAATTTTAGAAAAAGAAAAATGCTTATAGAATGAGGATATAAAGAAAGAAAATATTTTTATGCAGCTGTACAATTTTATGTTTGTGTTTTTAGCTAGGTGTTATTACAAAATAGTCAAAAAGTTTTAAAAACTTTAAAAGTTGATGACTAAAAAATTTATAGTAAGCCAAGTTTAATTTATTACTTAAGAAAGAAAATTTTTTATAAGTTTACCATCGCCTAAGTGTACAGTGTTTATAAAGTCTACAGTAGTGTACTGTAATGTCCTAGGCCTTCACATTCACTCACCACTCACTGACTCACCCAGAGCAACTTCTAGTCCTGCAAGCTCCATTCATGATAAATGCCCTATACAAGTGTACCATTTTTAATACTGTATTTTTACTTGTACTTTTTCTATGTTTAGATATACTTAAATACACAAATACTTACCGTTGTGTTGTAACTACCCACAGTATTTAGTACAGTAACATACAGTACAGTTTTGTAGCCTAGGAGCAATAGGCTATATCATCTAGCCTAGGTATGTAGTAGGCTATACAGTCTAGTTTGTATACGTACACTCTATGATGTTTGCACAATGATGAAATCACCTAATGTTACATTTCTCAGAATGTATCCCTGTCATTAAGCTATGCATGACTGTCCTTGAGTTTCTTTCTTTCTGAAAGAGTTTTCACAGCATTTAATATGGAAATGCGTGTTGTAATTCTCCCAGAATGGGACATATATATTAAATTTCCTAAACTTAATTGTCCATGTAATTCTTTCTGTATTGTTTTCTGAAGAACATCCTGCAAGACTAGTGTTCAAGTAACTGGGGAAATACTGCCCTCTGCCATACTGCTTGTCATTCCCTTATCAGGGAGCATGGAAAGAAGAGTTTCCCCAACCTTATATCCCACTCCAACACAGTTGGTAAGAAAGGGAGCAGTAGCAGAGTCGTTGACAATACTGAAAACATATGTTAGCATGATCTACTGTTGGACTTAGAGAGCAAACATTTCTTTTTGAGCAAACGTATTATAGCAGTCTGAGTCCAATCAGAAATAGAAGCACAAATAAGTTAAACAGAAGTTAATATAAGGAATTAACAGCTGTGATAAAAGAGTAACTATCAGATGTAAGGAAATTCTATATGGTAGCCTAGGACTGAGGGAAAGCAACCAGGGAAAGACAAACTTGCAAAGGGTCCAGACCTCCTTGGAGAAAGTGTGATTCAGCCCAGTGGAGAACATAGAAGCTTGCTGGTTTGGCCAGGCGAGAGCTTGTCTGGAGTTTCTAGACAAGCAATAGACCACCTTCCAGAGTGCAGGCAAAGCAGACAATCAACAATTGATGGCAAGGCCATGCAATGGGAGTAGAAGCACCTGTTTAGACAAGAGGCCTTCAGAGCACATGGGCTATACAGGAGCTTGCAGAGGGACCAGCAGATCTGTTTTTTTCTTGTAGGCCACAGGCAGGCAGCATGCAGGATACTCAGGGGCTTACAGAATCAACAGCTGCTTCCTGGCTGACCCTCCAGGCCACAGGCAGCTGCATGGTTTATTTCCATGTTGAGAGACCTGTGGAAAGATTATCCCAAGGCCCAGGCTATAAGACTGTTCTATGCCTGTGGCTGGGCAGGCTCCACTGGTTGTTCTCACACTCATAATTACTAACACCCAGACCAGGCAGGAAATTTTAGGAAGCTTCTTCCTCTAGCAATGTCCCTCCAGTGTCCTCTGCTGAGATAGTCTAACATTGTGCTCACTCTAAATGAGAAGTGCTTAAAAGGATTCAGTCATTCGTCATGGAGCATATATTGAAAGAAGCACTTGGAGTGAAAGGCTATAGATTGATAACTAACACAGGTGTGTTGCTTATCATTCACAATGGTGGCCTCTGCAGTATGGTGCTTTACCACCCTATGTCTTTGCACAATGTGAATGCTGGTACTACTGTCTATGTTTCCCACCTTTTCTCACAGTGGAATAAAACTTCTAGTAGTGATTACCAAATCACTCATTTATCTGTTTAATTTTTAACATTTTATTTGGAAATAATTACAGATTCATAGGAAGTTGCAAAGATAGTAGAGAGAGATCTTGAGTACCATTTATGCAAATTCCTCCAAGAATTATATCTTACATAACTATTGTACCTTATAAAAACCAGGAGATTCACATTAGCATAATGTGCATATACATAGTTCTATGCTATTTATCACCTAGGTGGATTCCTATAACCACCACAACAATCAAGATACAGAACTTTCCCTACCACCACACAAATCTCCCTGTGCAAACTCTTTATAGTGAAACTCACCCCAAGTCCCCTATTCATAACCCCTAGCAATCACTAATCTGTTCTGCATGTTTATAATTTCATCATTTCAAGAATGTTATAAAAATGGAATCATATAGTATGTGACCTTTTAAGATAGGCTTTTTATATTCAGTGTAATACCTGTGTATAGTTAGATAATGTTTTTTATCCACCCTGAAATCTCTGTCTTTTAATGGGCACATTTAGACCATTTACGTTTTATGTAATAATTGAAATTATAGGGCTTAAGTCTGCCATTTTACTTTTCTTTTTGTTCCCTCTATTTTATGTTTCTATCCTTCCTTTTTCTTGTCTTACTATGAGTTACTTGAATGTTTCTTAGAACCCATTTTGATTTATCTATAGTGTTTTTTCCAGACCTCATATATGATGGATTTTTTTAGTGGTTTCTCTAAGTACCACATTATATACATATAGATTCTCACAGTTTATTGGTATTGGCATTTTGCCAGTTCAAGTGACGTATAGAAACTTTACCTCTTTTATCTCTTTTCTCTCCCTAGTTTATAATATAATTGTGTTAAATAACTCCTCTACATATATTGAGAGCCACATCAGACAACATTATACTTCTTGTTTCAACCATCAACTATAATTTAGAAAATTCAAGCAGAGAAAGAATGTATAACGTATTTATCCATGATTTTACTGTTTCTGTTCTTTCTTCCTTCCTGATGTTTCATGATTTCTTCTTTTATCACATCCTTTGTAATTCAAGAACTCCTCTTAGCCATTCTTTTAGGATAGGTTTGCTAGCAACAAATTCTCTTAGTTTTCCTTTATCTGAGAATGTTTTTATTTTTTCTTTATTCCTGGAAGATAATTTTGTCCAGATATTGTGCCACTGTTTTCTGGTCTTCATGGTTTCTGAGGAGAAATTTACTGTTATTCAAATTGTTCTTCCTCTATAGGTAAGGTGTCATTTCTTTCTCACTGCTTTCAAGAATTTTTTTTGTTTTATTTTAATTTTGTTTTCTGAAATTATATTATGATACATCTTGGGGTTTAACTCAGTTTCTTGAATCTATAGATTTATGTCTTTTGCCAATTTTAGAAAAATTTCAGCTATGATTACTTTGAATGCTTTTTCAGCCCCACCAGCTCTTTCCTCTTTTTCTGGAACTCCAGTGATATGAATGTTAGACTTTTTAATAGTGTAACTTTTCCCTTAGTTTCTATTCTTTTTTTTTTTCACTCTATTTTCTCTGTGTTGTTCAGATCAGGTAATTTCTATCATTCTGTCTTCAAGTTCACTGATCCTTCCCTTCTGTCCTTTTCCATTCTGCTGAGACCATTGCATTTTTAAATTTCTACCTCAATTCTGAAGTTTCTATTTGTTTCTTCTTTATATCCTCTATTTCTTTGCTAAGCCTTTCTATTTTTCAACTTTTTTTCAAGCATTGTTTTATTTCCTCACTAAAGCAATTTTATGATGACAAGGATTTTTAAAATCCTTGTCAGATGATTGTAGCATCTATGTTATCTCAATGTTGGTATATGTTGATTCTTTTTCTCCTCCAGGTTTAGATTTCCCTGGCTCTTTATATGAGGGATTTTTAATTGCATTCTGGATATTTTTCTAATTATGTTATGGGACTCTGGATCTTACTTAAATCTTTCAGAAGATAAAGGGAGGAGTTGCTCAGTTATTGCTAAGTCACGATAGAAGTCCAATGTCCCCAGTTAGCCTCCATTGGCTCCCTGGAAAAGGATGCTTAATTACTGGCAGGTGGAGGTTGGATTTAGGCTCTTTGCTGTTCATCCATTGACATCATCCTGGCTGGCTGGGAAGGGGAAAGACCCCTCTTTATGGCTCTCCATGTGGCCTCCACTGACACCACTGCCAGAAGGGAGGCCTTACTACCAGTGGATGATGGTGAAAGTTCTAACTACCAGCTCTGTCCTCTGACACAAACAGGGAAGAAGAGAAATATCTCAATACCACTAGATGGGGAAGAACAGGACCCTCACATGGCCTCCACTGACATCTTCCAGAGGGGCCTAATTACCATCAAATGAGAATAAAAATTCTATCTCCCTGCTCAGTTTTCTCTGATGCCACAGCAGGGAGGGGGCACAGCAGAAGTCAAAAGGTTAGACTCACCACTCAGCCTTTGCTAATGGGAATAAGGGTTTGGCTGTGGTTTTACATGGTATTTGCCTGGGGTGTGGCAATTATGGTTGAAAATTTTCTGTCTTTCTAGGCTGCCCCTTACCCGCTTCTTCAGCTAGAGAAAGCAAGCTTTTCCTAGATAATTTTCTTTGTCTGCTTCTGTTAGAGTTTTTGAGTTACTGGCTCTTCCAGAAACCAGTTCTGGATATATAAAGCAAAAAGAAAACTCAGGGAATTCACTGCCATATTGTTCCTCAGGTCCCAAGGCCCCTAGGCAGTTTGCCTTCTCTCTACCTTTCAAAGTCCTCTTATGTTCATGTTATATATTATTTCCCGGGGTTTTAACTGTATTTGGTAGGAGGAAGTGAGAGAAGTATATCTATTCCATCTTGATCCAGAACGAAATATTCCAAATCAGTTTTAAATATTAGGATTTCCCTTTCTATAGGAGAAAATGGCATTCCTCCCCCACTTGCCAGTTTTGCTTCCACTCCCCTATCCCTTCCTAACTGTGAGAGATTGGCTCAGAAACAATTCTTTCATTAAATAAACTCATGAGGTCACTACGACCAGCTGTGACAGTATCTTAACTGTTCCTGTGTTAATAAGATCTTTTCTGTAGCCATTTACACATGAGACATAGACATTAACAGCATATGTTGGTTAAATTCTCAACATATGTTGATCAGTTTTTCAAAAAGATATCCTGGTCTTGTTTGGTGCTACAGTTTTATTGAGACTTTCTATAATAAGTGATTAATCCAAACTTATTAATTAGCTATATATTTTAAGCTAGATTTTCCAGTCTGTTCAGTCTATGGATTTGTGTCTTTGAATACCCCCTTTCTTCTCCCAAGCACTCCTATCTAGGAGGCTCATGTGTAGCATCAATATTTGAGTGATTAAAATGATGTTGTTTTAGCCAGAGATAAAGAAGGGGAATGGAATTAACAATCACTGGGGGGTTGAATACACACTGGAAGTTTTATGTGCATCATCTAATTTATTCCTCAAAATAAAGACATGATGTATATTTTACCAATTAAGCTTTTTCAAGGTCACATACTTAGTAAAAGCCAACCTAGGAGTAGGATTGAACTCCTACTGTAAGTATAGAACTACCCAGCAGTCCATGAACCATTACTACATCATTAAATCAATTTAGTGGGTAGCAAACATTTTCTTTAAAAGTGAAGGAGATCAGAGTAGAAAATATCACCCAGCATTTCACATAGTAAGGGAAAGTATTGTTTAATGAAGATAAAAGTTTGTTTCTTTTATATGTATTTGTTAATGTACTATGTGCACTAAGTCGCAATGCACAAAATATTACTCATAATGTAGCTAGCAATCAAAGAAGTCTGCGGCTATTGTGTTAGGTGACCTTCTGAGATACTTCTACACCTTAATTTAAGAGACTTGTTTACCATATCCACTGTGCTGGTATTTTTCCAGGAAAACACATATCCCTCAAAAGCAAAATTTACTTTTTGAAGCCCCAAACTTGCAGTGCAGAATCTCTGGGTTAGAGCAGAAAGTAGCTATTTCTATGGCAAATATTCATGTAAGCAATTAATTCTTGCTGTCCATGATATGTGTGTGTGTGTGTGTGTGTGTGTGTCTTTCTGGTAAGAGTATGTTTTGCCATTTGCTTTTTTTTTCCTATTCACCACAAAACTCTAAAACAAGGTGAAATCCCAATCAGTTTCACAATGAGATAAGAATTAAAAACTTGAAGTACCAAAGAGAAATTAAACTCCAGTGGTTAAGAGGGAAGATTCTGGAGTTACACAGATATATTTCAAATCTAGGCTTTGTCACTCAGAACTCCGGGCAAGTTATTACTTAATTTTCTTACCTGCAAAATAGTAATAATAGTAGCAACTAATTCATTGTGATGATGTTGAATTAAAATGAGGTATACATATAAAGTCATTATCAAAGTATTTGCCTTACAGCAATAAGTTAATAACTGTTAGCTATTGGTCTATTACTTATGAAGTAAGACATTTACAGAAACCAATAATTCTGAAGGAATTCTTGAACTATTATAAGCAGAAAATGAACCATTCTGCTTTCTTTTTAGACTTGTTAAATTGCCCTTTTCTCAGAATTTACTAAACAATGAATTAACATTGTCCAGGTTTTATATTATAAATAATTGCTGGCTGATTATAGATAGCAGGAAAAGGGAAGAAAATCACGTTTTCTTAATTTTTGTCTCTTTATATTCAAATGGCCATGTCTATACAAACCATTCCTTCCCATAATCTGTCTAATTCTAGTTTACCTTACATCACTTTGAGAGGTGAAGTTAGGAACCAGAAATTATATAGTGAAGCTGGATTTCTACACTGAGACACAAACCCCAAAACCTGGCACTCCTAAATAGGTTGTTTTGAAAATGACTCAGACATGTCAGTGTATCTTTGATGAAAGGAATTTTGATATTGCAGGACGACCTGGAACCATCCATGTTCCTAATGCAGAAGGGCTCCCTGCACTTCTTGAGGCAGAAATGGGAATCCAGAGATTACCGGAGAAGTGAACGTTGTCCCGGGGTCAGTCATAGGACTCTTCTCCGGCCTCGGGAAAGCAAATTGCTTGAGCCTGAAGGAGAAGCAGTATCAGCACCTGAGCCTCCAGATCCCCTGAGTCTGCCCTGCCATACGAGGCAAGAGATGCTGAGCTCTAAGACTGAAGAGAAGTGTTCTGAGGAAAAGAATGACAACTGCAGGGAATATGGCCCACCTGAAACGCTGCGGAAGGATTCCCCGAGTGGTCGACGCAGGATTGAGCGCTTCTCCATAGCCCTTGATGAGCTGAGGAGTGTGTTTGAGGCTCCGAAGAGTAGAAACAGACCAGCTGGGCCAGCTGAGTATGGCGGCAAGGTAAGGAGCCATTGATTGAGAGTCTAAGTTTACAGTTGACAAGCTAGGCAATTTGTCTAGCCTTACATTTATTTCTAGGCATGTAATTTTTGCCCCTTCACCTACACTCTAGACAGATATCCTGAAGCAATTATGTCATGTGGTGTGAAATGGGGCATCCTTTCTTTCATTTCCTCTATGATCTGTTTCAATGTGGACTTGACCTCTTTTCACTCCCAAAAAAACAATTCTGATATGCCCTTTTATGTTGTTTCTTTATGTAGGTGTCTTGTTTTCATAACTAGGTTGTAAATTCCTCAGAGGCAGGGACAATTTCTAACCACTCTTTGGACCTCAAACATCTAAGAAATGGTGTTGCTTTTAGCCAGGGTTCAGTGAGGACTCACCTGTAATGATGGTGAGATGGAACAAAGGACAGCTTCGGAACCACAGTGACCTAGGTTTTAATCCTAAAACATGGCACTTACTTCTCTAGCTGAATGACACTTAATCAGCTACTTTATGAGGATCTCATGAAGATTATAGATAATATATTTAAACCATTAAGTGTAGAGTCTGGAATATTTTGTGGTAGATGATGCCTCAGTGATTATGGTGTACTATAACATTGCATATAAAAATGTCTATTAGTTAAAGAGGACATTTAATCAAATGCAGGAAACAGGATTAGCAACATTATTTACTAGGACTATATTTATACTTCTGTTGTCAATTAAAAACAACTACTCTTTCAACTGGAATTACTTGAATTTATGATACTCATTAGGGCCCCTACATAAGAGAGAATATAGTTGAATTGTATAAAGAAATAATAAATGATCTGAAGTTTTCCATTGGGAAGTAAACTTCATGCTTTATTTTTTTTTCACCTAATGAAAGTTATTAGGAATATATGGATAATGGATAATTAGTTTTCATAGAAAACATCACAGAAATAGAAAATTTTAAAACATTATTTTTCTAATACTTGTTCCCACTTTTTCCATTGGGACAGATATAGTAGTTAGTCTGCCCTTCTTGAACATCAAGTGACTCTAATTGGTTTAATGAGAATAAGGGATGAAGTTATTTTTAGAAGGTTATGTTGAGACTAGAGAATCTCTCAAAAGATGCAACTACTTTCTGATTCCTGATTGATTTAAGGCTTTTCTTTTCCTCTTTTTTATTCCATAGGTGTAATCCTTTTTATTTGTACTTTTATAATATCTTTTCGTTAGATAGTTAGGGATTATGATACACTCAACATAGATAATTAGAATGTCATTTATTTTTTATCTTTATAAATTAAGAAAAGTAAAGTCACAGAAAATAGTTTCCATTCAATCTCTGTTGACTTTAGTGTAACCATTTTGAACATTTACCCAAGATAATTGACAAAAGAAATAGACAAAGGTAGAAGAAGTCATCCATATAAATTATATAATATAACCTATTCTCATCTGGATGAGATGTAGCTGCTTAAATGCAATAGTAAGAATATAGAGCATTAATGAGAGTTTCTAGTTTAAATGTGAGATTACTACTATTCAGCATGGTATGTGGTTTGCCATCTAGTATCCATAAAAATAATTATGGAAAAAAATCATACACATGAAAACCACCATTTGGCTTGAAAAATGAAGTTCATTTAGTATGCTTAATACACTGTTTTAAATATTCTGTGTTACAAAATTGTATTTTCCTCAATGTGTGAAATAAGGACTATGTATTTAAAACTTTCTTATCCACAGCAGACACATATGATTTTTAGAATCAGTTTAAATAAATAAGTGTTAGGAACATTCAGAAAATTCTCTTTCCAGAAAAAAAAGAAAAAAAGGGAAAGGAAAAAGAGAAGCCAATGAGGAATTAATTTGCTTTCTCCAAATGAACCTTTCTGCTATAGTATTAGGCATGTGAGAAGAATTCTAGTTCAACCAAATTTGAAATTATATTTCACCCCATTGCATAGTAATTATATACAACTTAACCCTTAGTTTCTATAGATCTTTTCTTCCTCCTCATATAAACACTTTATGTTATTAAAGTGTTTCTTTATCAAATAATGAGAATATTTATTTGCATAAATTATGCAAAACAATTCTAGCTACTTTATAACACTCATGGAGATTCTCTATTGGGATATTGGTAATGTGGGGAAAGGAATTTGATATTTATTACATTTAAAGAAAGGGCAGAAAATAATTTCAAATAAGGAAAATATTTTGCAATTTAGAAATCATCTCAACAATGAGGAACAATGAACCGCATTTTAATGTAGCTATAGAAGGAAACTCTTCAGCAATCGGCAGTTGTTTTAAAATATTTACAAAATTATTGGGGTGAAATTGAGAGTTTGTAGAATTTTTAAAGGTATAAAATATTATGTAAATACAGATTTACAGATATATATGCATACATATATATGTATGTGTGTGTGTGTGTATATTTGCATTTTTTGTCCAAAACATTTTCAGCAATCATAGGAGAAATATAAACTTTTATTTGTTATAAAGTGTTCATTTAAGGATAGTTTGGTTCAGAAGGTATTTGTTAATAGGAAAAAGGATCTACAAGACTCTTAATATTATTTTCTGTAAGTATGCAAAATTGTTAAAAAGAGATATTAACCTCTAAAAAAAATTCACTGTTTCAGAATCTTTGTTAAAACAATGTATCCTAATATAATTATAATATAAAATTAATGAAGAATATTTAAAATAATTCTGCCTGCTGGCATTTTATAACTTTTAAAGATGAACACAACTTACTGTTATTTCTATAACACCCTGTTAAAGCAACTTAGAACAAACTTCTAAACTGAAGTTTTTATACTTATGAGGCAGACTATAATTCAAAGATATAAATTCATCTAAGATCATCCAAAATAAATGATGTGGGACATGAGTTTTTAAGAACTTACAGGAATCTGTTATATTATAAAATCATAAATGTTGGCGAGAATGGCACATCTACTTGCAACACTAAGAAATGCATTGTAATTATATAACGTATCACGCAGCATTTGCTGTGTAACAAACAACCCCAAAATTAGTGGCTTTAGACAAGAAGAATTTATTATTGCTTACAAGTCTCTGATGAGCTTGTCAGTTCATCTGGTCTTGTATGATGTCACATGCATCTGTGGTCAGCTCGGCTGCCAGGTTACCTGGATTCTGGCTACTGTAGGATGGCAACAGATTTGGGACAGCTCAGCTCTGCCCCATGTAGCCTCTCCTCCTCCAGCAGGTTGCCCAGATTTATGCACAGGTCATAGTAGTTTCAAGAAAGAAAGTAAAAACACATGAGGCCTCTGGAGGCCTGTGTTTAGAACTTGAACAGCATCACTTCTCTGTATTCTATTGATCAAAGTAGTCACAAAGCAAGCCAGATTAACAGTATGCTGAAATAGCCTGCACTTCTTGATAGAAGAAAATTCAAACTTGGATTTTCAAAGGGAAATAGATACTAGGAGAGGAATAATTGCAAGCATTTTGCAAACAGTCTCTCACAAGCAAGTTTATCTAAATACATCAAAGAATCAGGATTGTTTAGTATACCCTGAATTAACACAAACATCAGAAGGATTCACACTGACAATTATTTGTGGACAAAACTTATGTCTTACTCTTTGCTTAGATTCAATTAAGTGACTACACTGATGATAGTTATTGTGGTAGGCAGAATAATGGCCCTCCCAAAGATGTTTATATCCCAATCCCCAGAATGTACGAGTTTATTATCTGACATGACAAAAGGGACATTGCAAAGGTTATTAGGTTAAGAATCTTGACATGCAAAGACTTTCCTGAATTATCCCAGATAAAAACTGGGTCTTCATAAGAGGGGCGCAGAAATGTCAGAATGAGAGTGAGTCAGAGAAGGAGCTACGATGACTGAAATAGAGGGTGCAGTGAGGCCAGGAATGACCAAGTCACGTGGGCAGCAACTAGAAGCTGGAAGAGGCAAGGAAACTGTCCCTAACGGCCTGCATAAGGAACACAGCCCTGTGGACACCTACAGGTTAGCCAGTAACACTGATTTCAGAATCTGACCTCCAGAACTGTAAGATAATAAATGTGTCTTAAACAAATATGTTCATGGCAATTTGTTACAGCAGCAATAGGAAACTAATACAGTTACATTGTAGGCTCTTTAAACATTGTTAAAAACAAAATGGTTGGGTAGTAGATATTGTGGCATTTTCTTCTGTTCTTCCCTGATGAACATATACCCATATTTCAAAATCTGGTCTTTGACTTTTTTCTTATTTGTAGTTGATGATATGAATGCTTGCAATATCATGTAATCAAGGAACATTAATAAATCTTAATACATCTTAGTTTTAGATGATCTGTATTGATATGCAATAGATAGTCACCTAAAAGGGTGAATTAATCAGGAGAGAAATTTTGTTTAAAAAAAGAAGAAGAGGAAGAAAGAAAGGAAGGGATATTAGAAAGGAACACATAAACACAAAAATCATGTGGAATGCATTTGCTCCAATCCATATTTTCTTCTATGGGTAATATAGAGTATGTGGAATATAAATACAATTTTTAAATAAAATGATCTTAACTCTGGCTACCCAGTTCTGAATGGAAGCAGTGTTCGGAGTAATTTGGGGCAGAACAGGAAGGTCTACGCTCCTTCCTCTTCTTTGAGGCTCCCAGTTGCTGTCCACAGGACTGGAAGAGGGAGGCTACTAAAAGGTCTCCCTGAAGGATCCCTTCAGCCTTCAGTATGTTCCCACTGTTAATAAGGGGTTTCATGATTCAATTACGTGATTAATCTGGCCTTTATTCCATTCATGTTTTTCAGACTTTAAATGGTTAACAATCTTATTGTCACAGTAGATTACTTAAGGACTTCCCGTGTTTCCAATACAGTTATAATCATCCCTAAAATCCCACTCACTCATGTAATCAGCTCGTGTTTACCTAATTCTCAACAGAGACTGTTTCTATCATTTACACAGGCCCCAGGCTTTTGGCAAAGACCATTCAAACATGAGCTGAACTTGATCAAAAATAGGAAGTACCATCACCATTTACAAATGTGCTACCTCAGAATGCATTAATTTGATCTATTGCATAATTGGCATCTTGGAGATAATCATGAAGGCACAAAGCTAAGGGACTGTGAACCTACATATGCATCAATGATTAAACAGGGTATAAATAATTAAGGATGCTATAGTTTCCAGCATATGTTAGTTTCATTCACTCCAATAAGAAGAGCCTCTGGTTTTTCATTTAACGACCAATCTGTCATCTACTTTAAGTTCTGCATAAAATCAGGCATTCAAAAGCACAGGTGAATCATGGCTTACAGTTTGCCTTCCACTGCAAAATCACTTCATTAGCTGTCTGAATTTATCTTTGCTGCTTAAACCCAGGCAAGTGGGGACCCAGGGATTAATTTATCTCCAATCTCAGTGCAGCAAGCAGTACTCCTCAGGCAGTTACCTCTGTCAGAGCCTCCTGACACTCCATCCCCCACCCTCCCCTCTCATCAGAGTTCTGAGATAATTTCTGTCAAGCATGATGTATTTTGTGAAAGCACTTAACAGCACAGAGGTTATTAAAATCTTGAAAATGATTACTGAAAAATCTGTCCACCAAACTCTGAAAAATATACAGAAGAAATTAAAATAAAGATTAATATTAGTATAGAGAAAAATTTTTTAAAAAATAAAAATTCTTTCCATGGGAAGAGTTTTAGAGATCTTTGAAGCAATAAAATATTTTCCTTTGCCTGAAAAAATGGGCAGAATAGTTTTTTTATATAGCTGAAGTGCATAGTTTAGTGAAAAAGGTCACTACATTTTTTGTTACAGAATATATTATATAGAATAATAAACTTCATTTCAGCATCACATATAAGAGCAAAATATTTGGTGACAAAGGGCTCAGTTGGAAACCTTGGCTCGGAAACTTATTCATTGTATAAACTTGTATGAGTTAACTCATTAATCCTTAGTTTTCATATCCATAAAATCGGGAAATTAATATGCCACAGGACTTTTGTGGAGACAAAATGATGTAACACCTGAACGAGAGGAGGCATTTAAGAGGCAGCACCTAATGAAATTTAAGCACCAAATGAATATTTCTTATATTTTCTCTTCTCTCACTAAGTGTCCTTGGGGAAAAATATTTAATCTCAGTAGACTTCTGTTTTATCATATATAAAGGAAGAGGCTTACACTTTATGGTTTCTAAATGTGGAAACGTGCTCTGGGCAAAGAAAGTTGTATTGCACATCTGACACCACCTTATTCTTGCAGCCTACAAAGGTCCCACTGAGAAGAGATCTCACTGAATAGTACAGCAAATGCTGATGAAGCTTTCCAACATGAATTACAATCCCATTTTGAGATGATGAGACATAGAACTACAATTTGTTAAATTATAGTTTTCAGTGCTTTGTTAAAACCTTAGACAAAGACATGCCTGCTACTTTCATTGTCTTTTCCAATTAATAGAACAAGTCGCTGGCATTCAAGTACTCAAAATTCAAAATCCAACAGAGGTGAGACGTGGTTTAAAAGTATTTATTATATTTACTATTTATCCACACATGCACCCACACATGCACAACCACACACACAAACACGAAGAACGAATTAAACTTAGACCTCAAGGATGCCACAAGAATGGCCATAATGATTTTTTATTTTGTGCAGGTTTTTCCTTGTGGTATAATTTGTTTTTTAAAATAGTGTTAGTGTTCTTTGGTTTCGCTTTTCCCCATTTATATGTTTGTTATTTTACTGCCTCTTGTCCAGTGTTTTATTTTAGTTGGAAAAAAATATCTGGCAAAATTCCCAACTGAATGCATTTGCATGGGCTTTAAGACTTTCAGAGGGAACAGCCATCTTGTCCCATTTGTGTGTCACAATGATATACGCAGTCAAAATATGACATCATTAAAGAATGTAGTGCCAGTAACCACAGAAAGATGTTAAGCAGTATTGACTCAGCTTCGACTGGGAAAACTGCTGTCAGTTCATGGATTGGCATTCTTTGACGTTTTACTCAGTAGACTTGTGATGGTTTTCACCTCGTGTTATAAGAATATTGATACTAGTTCTTTTGCCTCTGTTGGGGGCCTGATTCTGTTACCCATACTAGCTTCCCAGGCTAGTATGGGAATATTAGCCAATATTTCTACTCACTAACTGCAGTAATTTAACAAGTCCCATGCATGACTATTTTTTCCTTTCCCTGCTTCCTATTACTAATTTTCATACTCTATCAGGTGCTTTTGGAGAATCTTCTCACTGTCAGAATAAACTAAATGGAGAAATAAATAAAATATTACCTTTAGAAGAATGATTAAAAAGGGAGAATTTTGGTCTTTAATCAGGGCCTTTGACTCCACCAAGGGCTATGGATGTGACATTCCAAAAACTCTTCAAATCCAATCATGGAAAGTCCACCAGCAATCCGAAGGCCATCCTGAAAGAAGTCAGCACAGGAATTCCTTCCACAACATCCTTGGCAGATAAACTTCCATTTACTGTGGAAAACCTGCAAGAAATTACCTTAACTAAATGATCAAAGTTAATATCACCAGTAATAAGACATATCAATTAATTGTACTTCCTGATATGATGCACTGTGAAGGGCAAAACATCACTCCTGTGGCATTCCTGCCAAAAATATGTGATAATGAAAAACATCAGATAAACCCATGTAGGGGAGCATTCTATAAAGTAAGTGGACATTGCTCCTCAAAGATGGGAAGGCCATATCGGAATGATTAAGAAACTGCCATAGACTGGGGGAATCCTGGACCTGAAAAGAGGATATTAGTGGGAAAGCTGGTGAAAGTCAAGTAAGGTTTATTTCCTGCTTTTAAAGTCGTACTGTGGTTGAATAAGATGTTCAAATTAGGGAAAGTTTCTTTCTTCTGTTTAGGGCCAGCTCCTCTGATGGCCAACTTCCTTAACTCCGTAGGCTCCTCTGTCTGGTCTCCCCTCACTGCCAAAGAAACTACAGGGTTGATATAGCAAAACCTTCTTTAAAATAGTTGTGCCTTTTGATTCCTTAGACTAAGTCCTTTCTCTGAATTTAGTAATCTGTAATCTTTTGTCAGGGCTGAAATTCAAGATATTTAACATGGAATACGGGGGTAGGCACTGACAATTCAGAACAGATGTGGCTGTAAATAACAGGTAAAGCCATCCTGTCACCCTTTTCCTGGAGATGAAGCAGCCTGCAGGCACCTAACTGTGCCCTTATTTTAGCACTGCTTAGCGCTCATTGTATGTGTGTGGAAAGGAGATGGTTAACACATTTTCCTACTTGGAAAGAAATTTCCTTATCTGTTTAATGTGTAGTGGTGAGTGAATATAATGAGTTCCAAACACCTGAAACAAATGCAGGCTCCATTAATGTTTCTCATCTGCACCAACTACGAAATATAATGATTTATGGTACTTAATAAGTGTACTAACTTGTTTTATGGGAATGTAAGTCATTTATTGGATGCCATGAGACAAATTGCTCTAAAGCATGGTAATGCATCGTAATGTGTGCCGTGCTCTTTTCCCTGCATTTGTGGAAACATGTCAGGAACATATATTTAAATTAATCAAAATGTTCTGATTTCAATGTTGATTAGGTGTCAGAATTTTTTTGTTATTAATGATAAAGATGATAAAAAATTTCCATTTCTGACCATAATGATTTTATGATTTAAAATCTAGTTTCTTTTCCACTTTACCTTTATTTTTCAATGCTAGGAACAATTTTTTCCTTGTATCTTGAAAAATGTTAGTTTGAAATTCTCATAGGAAAGAAAGTTCAAGCTATGGGGAATAAAAAAAGAAAAGAAAAACAAAAACAAGAACAAAACCCAGCAGCTCTGCAGAGACATTTTCTTTCTCTTTAACACACACACATACACACACACACCCCTTTTAAAATTTCATGTTTAAAGGTAAAATTAAGAGGTTGCAGGCCATATGTGCCAAATTCTCTAAAAATACTTATTTATCCAGGACCAACAATTGTGTTTCCATAGACAAATGTTTCATGTCTGCCCTTTGGTTTATAGCTTTAGTCTTTTTTTACAGGGCCTATAAATTTTTTATTTTATCCTTGAATGCCTTCCCTCATCCTGACATTGGTCTGCCCTCAGACCACTAAAGGAAGAGGCATTATGCTGTTGCTAATGGCTAGAAAGTAGTAATGATGGAGCACTGAGTATCCACCAGGCACTGTACTGAAGGCTTTGTGGACATTGCTCTCACTTAATAGTCACAGTCATCTTAGGAGGCAAGAACTGGCACCATTCCAATTTCCATAGCTTATACCAGTGTACATCTATGCCTTTCCACTTCATACTAATGTTTTAGGTGGACTATGCCGGATGTGCTCTTTTGAATTTTGCCCCTAAATGCCAAGAAACACTGTATTCTTGAAAACTGTCCTAGCAGCAATGCCAAGGGATGGAGGAGGCAATTTTTTTGTCATGAATGCTAAGCATCTTTTTGGGACAAATGTAAACCTGTATGGGGCCCAAAGGAAGTTTCTCAATCTTGCTGAGTTAGATTTTCTTATTTAACAAATTTTTAAAATTTATTTTTCTTTCAAGCATTTTACTGCATGCAGACACCTGCCCAAGTGATTACCTTGGGTCTTTTTATGCCTTAGGCAGGTTATTTGGTTTCATCAAATTATCATGTCATGATACTAATCCAGAGTTTGATATCCCTCCTTTTCTAAAGTTAATTGACTTTATTTTTAGAGCAGTTTTAGGTTTAGACTAAGAAAAATTGAGTGGAAAGTACAGAGTTCTCATATGCCTTCTCCCCCAAACCCCCAGTTTCTACTATTATTAACATCTTACACTAGTATGGTATATTTTTTACATTGATGAGCCATTATTGATACATTATTTAAAGCCCATAGTTTACATTAGAGTTCACTCTTGGTGTTGCCCATTCTATGAGTTTTGACACTTGCATAATGACATGTATTTAACATACAGATCATCCAGAGTAGGTTACCTTCAAAATCCTCAGTGCTTCACCTATTCATCTCTCCCCCACCCCAACCCCGTTGCGCCCCTGGGAAACAATGATCTTTTTATTGTCTTTATAATTTTGCCTTTTTGAGCATGTCATACAGTTGGAATCATACAGTTTGTAGCCTTTCCAGATTGGCTTTTTTCACTAGCAATCTGCATGTCTTTTGTGGCTTGATAGCTCATTTCTTATATTGATGAATAATATTCCATTGTATGAATGTACCATATTTTGATTATCAATTCACCTATTGAAGGACTTCTTGGTTTTTTCCAAGTTTTTGCAGTTACAAATAAGGCTGCTATAAACATTTGCATGCAGGATCTTGCATGCAAAATCACATTTGTTCTTGCATGCAAGAACACAAGTTTCAACTCATTTTGGCATATAGCAAGGAGTGTGAACGCAGGATTGTAGGGTAAGAGTGTGTTTGTAAGAAACTGCCAAACTGCTGTCCAAAGTGGTTGTATTGTTTTTCATTCCCAGCAGTGACAAATCAGAGTTCCTGTAGCTCTACCTCCTTGCCAGCATTTGGTGTTCTCAGCATTTTAAATCCAATTTCAAATTATTATTTAAGCACGGATTACTTATATCTCATCTATATGGCAATCATACGTCCTGCTTTGCTGGAAACAGTCCTGGTTTGCATATGTTGCTCCATCATAATTATTAATGATATCCCTTCCACTCTCAAAAGTGTTTCTGTTGGGTGATAAATTATTTTGCCACCCTGCTTGAATGTCCACCGGAATTATAAGGGAGAAATCACATCTCTTTCTTTTCTATTTCTCCGTAGTTTTAAACTGAGTGCTGGGCATAGGATATGTGATCATAGGTGATCATTAAGAACCTTGGGAATGGGTGGATGGGAGATCTTGTCTAAATGATTTGTTCCTTTCAGTGTCTACTCTCCAGGTCATGTGCATTAGCATTGCATCCTTTGCACTGGGCTTCAGGGTCACCCAATTCTTGAGACCACATTGCCTATAGTTGGACTCCTTTGGCTCATTTGGCAGCAGGTGTTTGATAACCTTATGGTTATCCCTTGCTTATGGCCAGTGCAGGCTAAGCAATCTTTTCAGTGGCTGTGTGCCAGCTTCTCTGGGTTGCATACCCTGTCTTGACACCCTGTACGCCTTATAGATGACATGGGTGAAATTGTGTAAGAAATAGATAAGAAGCAATCGATGCTTCTTTTATTGACTTTTTTAAAAGTCTGTAATCAGATATTACTTTTATATCAAGCTATGTCTGCCTGCCTCCAGAAGGACAAACTGCCTTCTTGATTCATATGTATTTCACATTCCCCAGTGTGTTATTAGACTCTGGCCTGAATATGCAGCTAGTTTCAGAAGAAGCTTTCATCCCTGTGTTGCATAGACTTTCTTGGTAGGGTCTACCTCATGAACTGCAAACCTACACTGAACCCACAGGCCACTGCCACTTGAAGAAGCTGCTCTATCATGTACTGTGACTTTTTGTTGTTTTTTGACCTGTTTTTCCTACTCTAGAAAATGTTATGTAATAATCCATTATTGCCCACTCTTTTAAAATATGAAATATTTCAGCCATAGAGAAAGGTACAAAATATGCATCTTTTTGCAGCACTGCCTCAAAAGTGCAGTTATTAGCATACAGAAACTCTCAGGTATTGAGGTCCTTAATGTATGTGTCAATTAGGAAGTTGAAAGTTTTTTTAGGCTAGCAATAAACTTGTGCTAATGCCCAAATTCCTCTTTTGCATAATATTTGAAGCTTCCTACATAAAATAGGTGAAAGTAGATTCAACAGATGCAGGATTCAGAATAAATAGTAAATATATACTGCCACATACATATACCTATACGCACACAAAATTAAAATTAAGCAAGCTAGAACTATTTTTTTCTTCCTTTCCTTTTTTTTTTCTTGAAAGAAAGGTAACCAGGGTTATAGCACACAGCACATTGCACTAAGTAAAATTGTTTCTAGTACTCAAAGTGAAACTTTCATAGATATAGTTATACCGAATCATCATATTTTCTTTCTTATTCTTCATTAGTGAATAAAAATAAGGCTTTGGTCTTCAAGGGTATTTGCATCTCAATTACTTTGCTGCTAAAACTAAAAAAAAAAATGTAGGTGACATTCCTATTACTTCAAAAGAGTAAGAGGGTGGAAATAAATGAAGACTGAACTGCTAAGAAGCACACATCCTATTTTCCTGTGATGCCATTAACAATAACTTAGGATTGGTACCTATAGATGCTATGTAAGCAAAAATACATCTATTTCAAATGGCTCTTAATGTTTTAAAGGTAAAAGTAACTGTAAAGTTACCATTAGTTTACTAGAAACACCTTCTCCATAGCAACCTGTTTGCTTCTTGCTGCAGTTATTTGGCAAATTGCTCAAAGGAGCCTCAAATATATGTAATGAGTTCTTTTCCATTCATTAGTCTCTACTGAGAGATTCTTTACCAAATGTAGAAATTAAAAACCACAAATTCTTCCAAAGAAATCATTCTAGTTCCAATATGAATATTACTAATAACCCCGCTTCCTGCATGAGAAGAAAATACTATTTTTTTATTTCAAAATATTAAGGGGATACAAATTTTTTGTTACATGGATAGCTTTTAAAATGCTTAAGTCAGGGCTATTAGTGTGCCCATCACCCAAATAGTGTTCATGGTACGTGTTAGGTAGGTTTTTACCCCTCCCCTCCACCTCCATCTCTCCTTCTTGATTTCCAATGACTTTTACTTCTCTCTGTGCCCATGTGTGCCTGTCAATTAGTTCCAACTTATTACAGAGTACATGTGGTGTTTGTTTTTCCATTTCTGAGATACTTCACTTAGAATAATGGTCTCCAGTTCCATCTATCTTGCTGCAAAGGACATTAATGCATTTCTTTTTATTTCTGAGTACTACTTCATGGTATACATATACCACATGTTGTTAATCCACTCATGAATTGATGGGCACTTAGGTTGATTCCACATCTTTGCAATTGTGAATTGTGCTGCAAGAAACATTTGGGTGCAGATGTCCTTTTGATAAAATGACTTCTTTTCCTTTGGATGGATACCTAGCAGTGGGACTGCTAGGTCAAATGGTAAGTCTATATTTATTTCTTTGAGGAATCTCCATGCTGTTTTCCTTAGAGGTTGTACTAATTTGCAGTCCCACCAAAAGTGTATGAGTGTTATTTTCTCTTTGTGTCCATGCCAGCATCTATTGTTTATTGACTTTTAATAATAGCTATTCTGACAGGGGAGGGTGATATCTCTTTGTGGTTTTAATTTGCATTTCTTTGACAATTAGTTATGTTGAGCATTTTTTCATATGTTTGTTGGCCATCTGTCTATCTTCTTTTGAAAAACTTCTGTTCATATTTTTGCCCACCTTTTAATGGGGTTGTTTGTTTATTTCTTGCTAATTTGTTTATTTGTAGATTCTAGTTATTAGCCCTTTATCAGATGTATAGTTTGTGAATATTTTCTCCCGTTCTGTAGATTGTCTATTTATTCTGTTGATTATTTCCTTTGCTGTGCAGAAGCTTTTTGATATAATCACATCACATTTATTTATTTTTGTCATTGCTGTAATTGCCTTTGGGGTCTTAGTCATAAATTGTTTGCCTAGGCCACTGTTTAGAAGAGTTTTTCCTACATTTTCTTCTAGAAATTTTATGGTTTCATGTCTTACATTTAAATCATTTATCCATCTTGAATTAATTTTTGTATATGATGAGATATAGAAGTCCTGTTTCATTCTTTTGCATGTGCCTATCCAATGTTCCCAGCAACATTTATTGAATAGGGCTTCCTTTCCCCAATGTATATTATTGTCTGCTTTGTCAAAGATAGTTGCTTGTAGGTAGATGGTTTTATATCTGGGTTCTCTGTCCTGTTCCATCGGCCTATGTCTCTATTTTTGTGCCAATACCGTGCTGTTTTGATTACTATATCCTTGTAATATGATTTGAAGTCTGGTAATGTGATGCCTCCAGATTTGTTCTTTGTGCTTAAGATTGCTTTGGCTATTCAGGCTCTTTTCTGGTTCCAAATGAAGTGTAGAATTATTTTTTCTAGATCTGTGAAATATGATGCTGGTATTTTGATGGGGATTGTGTTGAATCTGTAAATAACTTTGAGCAGTATAGATATTTTAACAGTGTTAATTATACCAACCCATGAGCATGAGTTGTTTTTCCATTTGTTTGTGTCATCTGTGATTCCTTTCATCAGTGTGTTGTAGTTTGCCTGGCAGAGATCTTTCACCTCCTTGGTTAAGTATATTCCTAAGTATTTTATTTTCTTGTAGTTAATGTGAATGGTATTGAGTCTTTGATTTGATGCTCAGCTTGATTGTTATTAGTCTATAGAAATACTACTGATTTGTATACATTATTTTTGTAATCTGAGACTTTGCTGAATTTACTTTTCCATTCTATGAATCTTTTGGTGGAGTCTTTGGGATTTTCTAGATACAAGATCATATCATCAGCAAAAAGCAATAGTTTGAAATCCTTTTTCCTGATTTGGATAACCTTTATTTCTTTCCCTTGCCTAATTGCTCAGGCTATGATTTCCAGTACTATTTTGAATAGAAATGGTGATAGTGGGCACCCATGTCTTGTTCCAGTTCCTAAGGGGAATGCTTTCAACTTTTCCCCATTCAGTATGATGTTGGCTATAGGTTAGTTATGTATGGCTTTTAAAATTTTGAGGTATGTTCCTTCTATGCTTAGTTTGTTATGGATTTTTATCAAGAAAGGGTGCTAGATTTTTGTCAAATGCTTTTTCTGCATCTAGTGAAATGATTGTATGATCTTTGTTTTTGCATCTGTTTATAAGGTGAAGCACATTTATTGATTTACATATGTTGAACCATCCTTGCATCCCTGGGATGAAGCCCACTGGGTCATGGTGGATTATTTTTTTGAGGTACTGCTGGATTCGGTTTGCTAGTATTTTGTTGAGGATTTTTGCATCTATACTCATAAGGGATATTGGTCTGTAATTTTTTTGTTGTTGTTGTGTCCTTTCCTGGCTTTAATATCAAGGTGCTAGTGGCTTCACAGAATGAATTGAGAAGGATTCCCTTCTTCTCAATGTTATGGAATAATTTCTGTAGGATGGGTATGGGTACCAGATCGTCTTTGTAGGTCTGGTAGAATTTGGCTGTGAATTCATCTGGCCCAGGGATATTTTTGTTGGGAGAATTTTTTTTTTTATTACATCTTCAATCTTGGTCTTTGTTATTGGTCTGTTCACAGCTTCTGTTTCTTCCTGACTGGATCTTGGGAGGTTGTGTTTTTTCCAGGAATTTGTCCATTTCTTCTAAGTTTTCTAGTTTATGTGCTTAGAGATTTTTGTAGTACTCACAGATGATATTTTGTATTTCTGTGGTATCAGTTGTAATATCTCCTTTTCTATTTCTGGTTGAGCTTATTTGTGTTCTTTCTCGTCTATTTCTGGTTAACCTAGCAAGGGGTCTATTGCTTTTGTTTATATTTTCCTTTGTATTATTTATCTTTATCCTTTGTATTTTCCCCCCATTTCATTTAGTTCTGCTATGAATTTTGTTATTTCTTTTCTTCTGCTGGATTTTGGTGTGATTTGCTCTCCCTTTTCTAGTTCCTTGAGATGAGGTGTTACATTGTTTATGTGTGGTCTTTCTGTCTTCTTGATGTATGCATTTAAGACTGTGAATTTTCCCCTTAGGACTGCTTTTGCTGAATCCCATAGTATTTGGTAGCTTGTCCCCTTTGTCATTCAGTTCAAAGAATATTTTGATTTCCATCTTATTTTCATTATTTACCCAAGGATCATTCAGCAACAGGTTGTTTAATTTCCATGAGTTTGTGTACCTTTGAGTGTTTCTGTTTGAATTGATTTCTTGTTTTATTCCACTGTGGTCTGAGAAGGTACATGGTATGATTTTGATATTTTTGAATTTGTTGTGATGTGTTTTTTGGCCTAAAATGTGATCAATCTTGGAGAATGTCCATGTGCTGATGAGAAGAGTCTATATTCAGTAGTTTTTGGGTAGAATGTTCTGTCAGTGTCTGTTAAGTCCATTTGTTCTAAAGTCCCATTTAAGTCCAGTATTTCTTTATTTATTTTCTGCTTTGACAGTCTGTCCAGACTGTCAAAGCAGAAAATAAATTGTAATTGACCAGACTATTGAAGTTCTGGTCAATTACAATGCTATGGTTTATTTCTTTACATAGATCTAGTAGAATTTGTTTTATGAATCTGGGAGCCCCTGTGTTAGGTGCATATATATTTAAGATTGTTTTGTCTTCTTGTTGAATTGCTCCCTTTACCATTATATAATGACCATCTTTGTCTTGGTTTACCATTGTTGATTTAAGTCATTTTTTTCTGATATGAGAATGGCTATACCTGCTCTTTTTTGGTTTCCATTTGCATGGAATATTTTTTTTTCCATCCCTTCACCTTGAATCTATGTGGGTCCTTGTGGTTTAGATGTGTTTCCTGGAGACAGCAGATACTTTGGTTTTGTTTTTTCATCCATTCAGCCAGTCTATGTCTTTTGAGTGGAACATTCAGACTGTTTACTTTGAGTGAAAGCATTGATATGTAGGATGCTGTTTTATTCATCATGTTAGGTAGTACTTTATTGCTTTGTTTCCCTATTGTTCTATTGTTTTATACAAGCTGTGCGCTTTAGCTTTTGGATGATTTTACACTGGTGAGTATCTATTGTGCTGATCCACATATAATGCTGTTCTGAGTATTTTCTGTAAGGCAAGTCTAGCTGTGACAAATCCCCTCAGTGTTTTCTTATCTAGAATGGTCTTTATTTCTGTGTCATTTAGGAAACTTAGTTTTTCAGGATACAAAATTCTTGGTTAGCTGTTATTCTGTTTAAGAAGATAGAAGGTGGGGTCTCAGTCCCTTCTGGCTTGTATTGTCTCTGCTGAGAAGTCAGCTGTTAGCCTGATGGGTTTTCCTTTGTAGTTTAGTTGTTGCTTTCATCTTGCTGCTTGTAAATTTTTCTCCTTCATTTTGACTTTGGCCAGTTTGGTTACTATTTGTCTTGGAGATGTCCTATTTGCTATGAATCATTCCAATATTAGATGATCATATTGCATCTGGATGTCTGAATCTTTGGTGATACCTGAGAAGTTTTCCTCAATAATTCCCTCAAATAGATTTTCCACCCTATTTGCTCTTTCTTTTTTCTTCTCCCTCATGGATACCTATAATTTGTATATTAGTTCACTTTGTGCATTCCCATATTTCTCTGACTGACAGTTCAGTCTTTTTTATTCTCTTTTCTCCCTCTTTGAGTGACTGGGTTAGCTCAAGAGCCTTGTCTTCAAGCTCCGAGATTCTTTCTTATGCTTAGTATAGCCTGTTGTTGAAGCTTTCTGCTATATTTTGAAATTCCCTAACTGACTCTTTCATTTCTTCAATTTCTTTTATATCCTTTCTTATGTTGTCTAGCTCTCTAGTGACTTTTTCATTTTTTTCACTGATTTCCTAAAATATTTTTTGGCTTCTTTTTGTTGGCTTTCAACTTCTTCTTCAATTTCATTCATCCTATTTGCCATCCATTCTGAATTACACTTCTGACACTTTATCGATTTCCTTTGGTTGGGGTCCACTACTGTAGCTCCATTATGATCGCTTGGGGGTGTTGAACTGTTTTTTTTCATGTGTGTGTGTTGCCAGAGTTCTTTTGCTCATTTCTTCTCATCTGAATCCTCTTTTCTCAGCTCAGAGCTGATTGGTTTGCAGGGCACCTGTTCTCCTTTGCTGGGAACTCTCCTACTTAGTGAGACAAAAGGCAAGTCCCTAGATGGTGCTTTTGTGTCCTACTCTGGAATGTTGACCTGGCAGGGGAGAGGCTGGAACACTGAGAGCCTGTAGTGCAGCTGTTCTGTTTTGTCCCTTTCCCCATGATTTTTACAGTTCAAGCCAGTGTTGGATGATCTTCATTAAGGTGGTGGGTTGTTCCCCAGATCACTATTGGAAGCTTGAGTTGGAGGCTAGATAAGAACCTCTCCATGGAGGCTGGTATTGTAGGGGATTGCTCTGCCCAGGGTCTCCCCACAGAGGTGACAGTGGCAGCTGGGTAAGGCCATCTATGCAGTGGTCATGGGTGTCTAGCTGTGGGCATTTGCTCCAACCAGGTCTGAGTATAATGTTGGCTCAAGGCTGTTGGGGGGGGAGGCCTTGGCAGAGTACTGGACCTCAGGGTCATTTTGTGGTCCTGAGACTTACAGGGGTGGAGCCGCAGTCCTAGCAGCTATGACAAAGTCAGGGGCAGAGCCTTGGCTTGGCACAGTGGGAGCCTCAGAGCCAGAAATGTGGCTTGGAGGCAAGGCAAGAACTGCATGGGCAGGGCTGCGGGGCCAGACCACAGCACAGGAACTGCAGAGATTGAGCCTTGCCAGTGGGGGGTGGCTCCAGCAGTATGGGGACTAGACTGTGGAGGTGGAGCTGCACAGGCAAGGGACTGATCCAGCTGCACTGAGACTGTGGATGCTGAACCACAAGGCTTCTCAGATGGTGTGTGTGGCACCTGAGACACCCCCCTGCTCATATCCTGCTTTGAGTGGGAGGGGCACTCAGCACCCAGTCACAGGGCATGGCAAGGGGGAGCATCCACTCTGCCTGCTTCCTCCCTGGCCCCACAGAGGCTATGCAAAGGCTGCTGTTGCAAAGCCAAACCCCATGCATACCTGGTGCCCTGTACTTGTGACCTCAGAATGGCTCAGTTGCAGAAACCTGGGATCAGTAGTCTCTAAATGCCTGCTGCACCCACTATCCAGTGCAGTGTCTCTGAACAGACTCTAAGCAGCTTCCCAATCAATTCAGAGGTCTGTGGTTGGGGGGGAGAAGTTCTCACAGTTTGGCCAACAGAGCCTGCAAGGTGTGCGTGGCACACAGAGCTCTTTCCTCCTGCCATTCCTCTCGTGTGGATGCCTCCCCAATGTTCCCCTCAATCTTGTCAAATGAATAGCCCCATTACCTTCTCCTTCACTCTGAATGTCCCCCATCACCTCTCTGGAATTTTACAATGTTCTTTCCAAGAAGAGCCATCCATAGGTAGGCATCTGCTTGCAACTTTTGATCCTCTCCTTAAGAACAGTGCACGCAGGCTGCTTCTAGTCCACCAAGATCTCCCCCATTCGATGATACTGACTTTTAACAAGCAAATTTATTTTCAAAATAGATAGCCATTAAAAATAGGAGACAATCCAGTTTCCTTAAAGATATGGCCATTAAAGTGACTGAGGTGGACTGATAAGATCTTAAAGCAGAAAACTGCCCTCAGATATGATGGAATCAAACTTCCTCCCAAGTTTGGAATCCATGTTATGTCTCAGACAAAGGGTAGTCGAACTTCTCCTTAAATACTTGCAGTGTCAAGAAGTTCATGCTTTTGCAGTGCAGGTCTTTGCTACTGTCAGATTTCTCTCTTTCATTGAAGGTTAATCTTCATGCTGAGTAGAATGTTTTCTCTTGGGAGCATCCAATTGTCAGTAAAGTTTGGGACTTTAAAGTAACACAGAATATTCTCCATTTTTCGCCATGGTAAATGACAGAATATGTCCAACCTTGAGGGCTGAGGACACAGCTTAGCAGTAGGAGGTGAGGTTGGAATATTCCTAAGTGACTTAGGAAGAGTCAAGGCCAAACTTTTGCATCACAAGGATATGATATGGCTCAGCAGGTTCACACTAAGGAAAGACAGATATGCCCTGAAAAAAGAAAAGTTGGACACTAATTAAAGAGTGTGTACTGGATGGATCAGCCAAAATATTTGAGTATCTTCCTTTGAAGATGTTTTAAAACTATTTCTTTGTATGTGGATATATCAGGAATACATTAGTAGACCCACTTGGGAGTTCTAGTAACTATAAGAGACAGATGTCATCGACTATTTTTTGTCCAAGTGTTGTAGTAAATACTTGACTTAGGAAGGCTGAGGATTTGACAACTGTGAGTTCCATCAAGCCTGTTTTACTCTTGCTTGAATGCAGTCCATGCTCTTCGGAATCATTAGCACCCTGTGGTGCTGAGATAATTTGTCCCTTTTGAGGCTTTGCCTTTTCTGGCTAGAGTTCAAACCAAGGACTTACAGAAGCTTTATTTGCATAGACAGATAACAAATATATCATTTTTTTGTATTCTATTACTGCTAATATTTTTATGAAATTTTTAAAAATTATAATTCATAACAAACATATGTATACTAATTCTTTTCTTTTTTGGACTGATTATGGTTGCCCACAGCCTCTTCCTCCTATGACAATTATCTCTTCTGTCATTGCAAGCAGGTTAACGATTAGGGTTGAATGAGAAGAAGCTTCCTAAGTGCTTCTGTCTCTAGAACCACAGATTGTAGAATGTCAAATAACAGAACATAACTTTTCCCACAACCTACCCTAATCAGCCCATGCACACCCAAATCTGCCTCGCAGCACTCAGCTCTATGACACACTGGGCCCCATAGCACTCTTCGATCTTAATTGTGATGTAAGATGCCAAGTTCAAGAGTAATGGGAGAGTAAGAGTGCTGTTAGGTTTAAATGAAGCATTTAAATTCAGAAATTATTGAGGGTTCCATAGAACTAACATTTAAATGTTAATTTCTTTTATCTTTAATGCAAAAGCAAGAAAAGAGCTTGTAATTTGTCTTTGAATCCGAAAATGAATCTGTTTTATAAAATTAAGAATTGCCACTGTTTTCAGAGAGTGTAGGCTTTTCTCTTCTTTTTCCTGTTCCCAATACCTTGTGCTAGGCCTACCCTACCAACAAATGTTTTTCTCTGTACTAAAAGTATTATAGGCTATACTTTCATAGGTAATAAGTAGTCACTATAGTTATCAAAAATCTTGTCAACTCTGCAGTTAGATAGCTGTCAGCCTACGTTCAGTATTGTTCTGTGAATCATCTGAGGGAGGTCTTAATAGTAGGCATTTAATACTTCGTATAAAAGGCTTATAAAGTTTTCATTGAGCCACTTAATTCAGTTTCAAAGTTTGCATTTTACTTGTTCACATCAGAAATTCTTCAAACACCTATAATTATTGAATAAGTGATGCATTCATGGATATTATATTTCTAGTTGTTAGGTATGTTCTGGGAAATGTGATCAAAAAAGACACCAGATTTATACTGCTTTTTAGTTTATAGCATAATGTTAAGTTCTCATCTATTGTGATTTAATAGATACTTCAAGCAGCATAATCAGC
Organism: Daubentonia madagascariensis; assembly: GCA_023783475.1. Lineage (NCBI taxonomy): Eukaryota > Metazoa > Chordata > Mammalia > Primates > Daubentoniidae > Daubentonia > Daubentonia madagascariensis. The sequence continues at coordinate 40,061,984 of JAKFHU010002088.1, read as the reverse complement.
TCAACTCATTTGCTGCAACCAGCTATCTTTAAATAAATGCATATTCCAATGTCATATCGAAAATATTTGTATATATGTCTGATTCCCCAACACTATTCTCATGGGAAAGACTGTGTCAAAATTTATCTTGATGTCTGTCCCTACTGCCAATCGGGATATTAGGCATAGTGCAAATACTAAATTCATGTTTGTTGAATAAATAAATTGATTCTGTGGCAATCCTTTGCCTTGACAATTACATGTATAGGATTTGAAGGACTGTCACCTGAGTTTATTTGGTTTTCCAAAATATTCCTTCTTATCCCATTTATGTTTGAAGTTATATATTAATATTTGCTCACTTCACATTGAAATAACTCATCTCAAATTTCTTTGTACAATATTTTCCTGTCCTCCCCATTCTCCTCCATTATTGTAACAACTGTAAACGATCCATCATTATTGAAATCTGACCTGAACAATAATCTTAACCTCCATTCCCACCAAAAATGTAGAGCTATCAGTCTTGATTTAAAATAATGACCATTCCAATCTGCTGCCACTTATCATTTTATCATTGCTATTAAAAAGAATCCTTGAGAACTCATGTTTATTTTATTGTGGCATTCACAAGGAACAAGGGGCCACCCATAATAATCCCTGCTTTTATAACAAATATCTAGATCAATTTGTCTTACATAGGAAAATCTTCTTACTTAGTGGTAATTTTTTGTCTTCCAAGTTGACATTAACACTGGTGTCCTATATGACAGAATTGACTCACATTTTCAGTTGGCATCATTTTACTGTTCATGTTTTGTGCAGAATTGTTTCTTGACATAAGTGTTCTCGAATGTTTACTTCCCACCAATGCAATACAATCTCATTGTCTAAGAACTTAGTGGATAAACTAGAGAACAGAAGAAACATCAGCCCTGAACAATGTTTTTCATGCTTAAAATGTAGCCCAGGAGTCCACAAATAAATAAAACAGCAGCTGCCCACTGACCCAGCAGGCATAGCACATCTGTCATAATATAGTCAGCATTAGCTCAAAACCCTGAGAATATTGCTTGTTTTAAATAGTCAAACTGGCAATGGGAAGCAAAGATGAGCATGGCTTATTGAGTTGAGAACATAATTTTAAAAGACTCATGCTCACCATTAGTTTGAAAAGTTTTCCTATTCAATGTTACTTTTCTGGGGTTATTTTCAAGTAAGAAAACTAACTAATTATTTTAGTTTTTGTCTGTGTTCCTGTTCACGGAAATAGATTTTAATTGTAGGGCTTACAATGAACAATTAAAGAAAAGACCAAAGGAGAAGCAGCGGGGAAAGAGAATAGCAATGGAAGGGTAAGATGAGTATCACTTTAGGTTTATCAGGCCACTTTTTAATTTAAATAATGGTATTAGTTTCCTATTGCTTCTATAACAAATGACCTCACACCTAGTAGCTTACACAATACAAACTTATTATCTTACAGTTTAGGACATCGGAAGTCCTACATGACTCTCACTGGAATAAAATCGAAGGGTTGGCAGGTCTGCACTCTTTTCTGGAGGCTCCCAGGGAGCTTCCTTTTCTTTCTCTTTTCCACCCTCTAGAGGCCACCTGCGTTCTTTGGCGCACAGTTCCCGTCCTCCATCTTCAAACCCAGCAGCAACAGGTTGAGTCCTCACATAACATCACTCCGACCTCCGTTTCTGCCACACTCTTCCATTTTTAAGAACTTTTTTATTACATCAGGACAGCCCGGATAATCCCAGACAAACTCCCTGTTGCAGGATCATCTGATTAGCATCTGGAATTAGTCTTAAATCCATCAGCAACCTTGATTTCCCTTTGCCACATGAGGTCACATACTCGGTTTCCAGGGAGTAGGACGTGGACATCCTTGGCAGATGGTGAGGGGGTGGTGGCTTATTCTGTCTACCACAATAATGCAATAAAGACCATGTTTCAAAAGCATGGATTTGCTTTTATTTTTTCTCATGTTCTCTTTTCACTAGTTGTCCCTTAGCATTCATCTAGCTGGAGAGGAGATTAGGAGTGTTAAAAAATGTTAATGAAAGGCTAAAAACATCTGGCTTCTGACATTCAAAAATGGAACTGTAGAAAATAGTTAAAAATGTTTTTTTCTCTTCCTTCAGTATATCAGTGTCCAAGAGTAGAAGAACTAGCTCAAGGAGTTCTCTCATGTTAGAGAAGATATTCCTTTTCCCTATGGCCGAAAAGCCATGAGGTTTGTTGCTATAGGGTAGATGTGTATAAAATGAGGGTAGTTAAAAAAAAGTTGGCCATTTCCCAGACCAAGGTGAGGCTGGAAAGAAGAAAGGAAAAGATAAGATGCGAAACTGTGGAGAAAAGGTGGCGTAGCGGTGACAGACGAGTCTACAGAGAGCCTGAGTCACGTGTCATCAGTCCGCAAGTACACTGAGCCCTGGAAATGCTTTGATGGGACTAAGAATTTGGGTTATACCACCTAGGGAGATCCCAACGTTAGACACTTAATACTTAGTGTAAAAGACTTATAAAGTTTTCACTGAGCCTTTTAATTCAGTTCCTAAGTTTGCATTTCACTTTTTCAGATCACAAATTCTTTGAGCCCCTGTAATTACTGAATGACTGATCAAGGGATATTATATTTCCAGTGTTAGCTATGTTCTGAGAATTGTGATCAAAAAGGGCACCAGATTTATATTGGTTTTTAGTTTATGACATAATTTTAATTTCTCATCTATTGTGATTTGATAGGTGATTTGAGAAGCATAATCAGTTCACCTCACTTGCTGCAGCTGGCTGTCTTCAAATAAACGTGTGTTCTAATGTTCATACTCAAAATATTTGCACATATGTCTGATTCCCCACCACTATTCTCATGGGGGGAAGCTACGTCAAGATTTATCTTGGTGTCCCCACTGACTCCCAGGGTAATAGGCACAGGGCAACTGTGCTTTGGTCTGTCAGCATATAGCAGAGGATTCTTAGGGGAAATCACTCTTGGGACACTTTATTACCTTAGCATAGTCCCTTAGAAATGCCACCATGCAGTGTAACAGACAGTGGGTAAAGTTGCTCCAGTTCTCAAACACTGGAGATTACTATAATACAAACTCTTTGTAAATACACTATATCAGTTATTCTCAAATATTGCTTCCCAACCAGCAGCCTCAGCGGTATCTGTAACTTGTTAGAAATACAAATTTGGGGATCCAGCCAAGTCCTACTGACCCCTGGGGGAAGGGTAATCAATCTCTGTTTTCACAAGCTCTGCAGGAGATTCTGACGCATGCCAAACTTTGAGAAACGCTGTTCTGTAATAACCCTATAATTAGACCAGATAAGGTATATTTTCCATTTGAACATATCTTCTTGAGAAGTGAGAGCTGTGGTACTTAGTATCTTGGGTCCTCCCCTATTTAGCTTCTGCCTACAAAAATCCTGCTTACAGTCACATTGATACCTAAGTGAAGTATCTCAAGAATAGAAAAACAAACACCACATGTATTCACTAGTAAATTGGAACTAACCAATAAGCACACATGTGCACAGGGGGAAGTAAAACTCAGTGGAAAGCAACTTGGGGGGTGGGGGGAGAAGGGGAGGGGCAAAAACCTACCTAATGGGTACAATGAACACTATGTGGGTTATGGGCACACTATAGCAGGGACTCAGACATTACAAAATCTATCCATGTAACGTAAAACATTTGTACACCCTTAGTATTTTGAAATTAAAAAAAAGAATTCTAAAAAGCAAAGATCATCTCAGGGATTTAAATTTGACCTTCCAAAGTACCTCTGAAGGACTCTAGTGAAAAGCCCTAGTTAGCCTCTATTTGTTTCTCCTTTTATGTTGATAGGTGCCCATGATTAGACATTGTAGTATTATTGTGAGTGAGTCTTTATAGTAGTATATTATGGCATTATTGGGTTATAGAGATTATAGTATTGGTGAAGTATTATTGGAGAGTATTCATGGCCACTTATTTTTTGAAGAACCAGTGCTTTTTGTTTTTTATTTATTATTTTATTCAGTATTTTATATTTTTAATCAAAATTTACCTTCACCTCTCTGTTATTTAATTTCTTATGTTCTTGCTACTTTTCAGGGAAAAAATGATTTGGACATATTTGAATATGTGCTTTTTTGTTTCTTCTGCCCTTACTACTCTTGGTTTCTTAGTTAAGATGACTTCCTTCATTACTTATTTTAAAAATATAAATTCACTCCTTTGACATGGATAAATAATCCTCAGTCTTGGAGTAGGAATCTTTAAAAATATATGTAGGTAACTGGTCCTCACCCAAAACCAAATTAAATTAGAATACTTAGAGGTTGAGAGGCAGAGAATTATTATAATTTAACAATTCCCAAATTAATATGACATGTAGCTAGGGTTCAGAATCACTGACATGGATTATCATTCAGATCCAAGTTCTTCAGAGCATAGTTTCAGAGCTATTGTACTAGATTCTATTTTTTCATGTGTTACCAATGTTAATTTTCTAGAACGGGATGAGACATCAGCAATAGGGGTGAGATCTAGATTTTGTTTAACGTAAGGCACTTCTGTTTATTTTTAATGTGATGCAAAATGGCACCTTACAGCTTCCCATGGGAATAAATTTCAGAAGTCAGGGCAATCTGGTTGCAATATTGAACACACCATTTACCATCAGTCTTGAATCTCCTTATTAACTGGCCCAGATTCCCTTCCTCCCCAACTGTTCTAATAAGCAAGCCTTCCGAAACAGTGTGTTGGTGACAAAAGAACTTTTCCTTTTTGATGATCATTGCTAATATGCTACTATATCTACCACTGAGAATGGAAGTCAGTTGTAGACATCTTGGGTTACTTTTCATAACATATATTTCAATAGATTCATAAAGACATAATAGGTGCTCAAAAATTGTTGAATATGTCTATATTGAAATTTGAGATAAAGAAACTTGACTTATAAAGGTAATTTTGCATGTGTTGTTTTGTAGTTTGGATAAATCCATTTTGAATTCAAAACATGGAAAAATAATACCTAAATATACATTCCGACTGACACAAATGTAACTCACTGATGATATTGGTAATTCTTTTACCTTCTAAATGTCAGAATTTCCATATCTCTAAAATGAGGAAACCAAAAAATTACAATTGAGGTTCTTCTGCTTTTCTTTTACTACTGTTTCTCTCTTCTCTTCCACTCTAGACTTTATAAAAGAGTTGTATTATTTCAGAACATTTCCATTGAAAAAAGAGACAAATTGGAATGAGTTGTGTGTGTTAGTACACATTTTGAAAGTAGTTAGTTGTGTTACTTTGTACGAGTTGCCTGAGTTCTTGGACCCCAATTTCCTTAGTTGTCAAGTATGTGGGATAGACAAGATGATTGCTAATTCTAGAAGCCAGAGTGGCTTTAGGCAGTAGGAAACAGCCAGAAACAGAAAATAATGCAACATTTCTTTGCCAGGAAGGGAAAGGCAAACCGTGTCATAAGCTCAATGAAGAGAACTAAAAGTTCAGAAACCAGCTGGAGACTGGAAAAGAAGATTTTGGAACGAAGAGGGAAATAGGAATAGTGCAGTTCAAATATGATTTAATACTATAATAATATGAAAACAAAGCAAAGACCCTGGTACTTGGAATTGTTATGCAGTGAGATCTGGAGACAGACATGAATGGACAAGATTTTACCCCAGATGTGCCTCTTATTTTGAAGTGGTTAATTTACGTACAGTGAGGTGTACAAATTTCAAGTGTACGGCTTATTGGTTTTTACATGTTTATATATCTACTCATCCATTCTAGCATCACTTAGACCAATATTTTACCTCAAGAGCTTCCCTCATGAGCCTTCCCAGTCAATAACACCCTCCCCACAAATAACAACTATTTGAATGCCTATCACAAGAGATCAGTTTTCCCTGTTCTTAAACTTCATGTAACTGAAGTCATACAGTATGTACTCTTTGGTGCCTGGCTTCTTTATTTTCCCTCAACATAATTTTTTTAGCATTTTCCACGTTGCTGTGTATAACAATAGTTTGTATGTGTTTATTGCTGAGTAGTATGTTGTCATATAAGTACATAACAATTTGTTTATCCAGTCTCCTGTTGGTGTGTATTTGAATTGTTTTCACTTTTTAAACTTTATTCAGTTTTTGAATAAAGCTGCTATGAATATTTTTATATGAGATTTTGCTGGACATATGATTTCTCTAGGATCGGAATAGAATTACTGACATGATTCCTTGCTATGTTTAGCTTTAATAGATTCATCCAAGTAGTTCTCCAAAGTGATTGAAGACATTTATATTTTCTTCATCAATGGATGAGATTTCTAGTTACTCAATGTCCTTGCCATTGTTTACTTCTGTGTATATTTTTAAATTTAGCCATCCTAGTAGATGTGTAACATTCTTGTTTTGGCTTTATTTTTTTTTTCAAGTGGGCATTCAGGATTTATTCATTGTTATTTCTTCTTTTGTTTAAATTTATATATTTATTTCAGAGTATTACGGGGGTACAGACATTTAGGTTACATGTATTGCCTTTACTGTGCCCGAGTCAGAGCTTTAAGCGTGCCCATCTCCCAGAGAGTGCGCTCTGCACCCCTTAGGTGTGAATTTACCCATCCCTTCCTCCCCCCTCCCACCTGCCCAACACCCGATGAATGTTACTTCCATATGTGCACGTAAAAGTTGATCAATTAATGTGTTACTTCCATATGTGCACATATAAGTTGATCAGTTAGTATCAACTTGATGGTGAGTACATGTGGCGCTTGTTTTTCCATTCTTGAGATACTTCACTTAAAAGAAAGGGCTCCAGTTCCATCCAGGATAATACGAGAGGTGTTAGTTCACCATTGATTTTTTTGGTTGAGTAGTACTCCATGCTATACATATACCACATTTTTTTTAATCCACTCATGTATTGATATCATTTTGGTTTTAATTGCATTTTCTTGGAAGCTAATGATGTTGGCCACCTTGTCAATATTTATTGCCTATATGGATATCTTCTTTTGTGTATAGCTTCTTCAAGTCTTTGTCCATCATTTCAAATTGTTTCTCTGTATTTTTCTTGATTTGTAGGGTATATACGTGTGTGTGTATGTGTATATAAATATATATATATATGCTAGATACAAGTCATTTGTCAGATTACCATCTCCCTGTTTGTGACTTGTATATATGCATTCTTAGTGATATTTTTTGCTCATCAGAATTGCTTTATTTTTAATGAAGTTCAACTTATGAACTCTTACTTTAATGTTCTGTGTAAGAAATACTTGCTTACTTCAGTGTTATTATAATATTTTTATGTTTTCTTCTAGAGGCTTTATTATTTTCCACTTTTAGATCCATAGTTAAATTTGAATTATTTTTTGTGCATGGTATGAGTTAGGGTCAAGATTTTTTTTTTCCATGTGTGTATCTATTTGTTCCAGGACCACTGCTTGAAAAGATCAACCTTGCCCTTTGACACACACTGAATTGTCATAGCACATTTGTCAAAAATAAGTTACCCTCTATATGTGGATCTATTTATGGACCACTATTCTGTTTATTTGGTCTATTTGTCTATCTGCACACCACTATCACACTATCTTCATTATTGTAGCTTTATAGTAAATATTAAAATCTGGTAAACTGCCTCAACCCTAGTTTTTCCTCTTCAAGATTGTCTTGGCTCTACATACCTCTTTATGTTTGCATTCAAGTTTATAGAGTTAGTTTCTTAATCTACACACACACACACACAGATGTGAAGCTTCTAGAATTTTAATTGGAATAAATTAAAAATGTATATCAATTTAGGGAGAATTGACGTCTAAAAATATTAAAGCTTTCCATTCTTTACCATAACATATTTCTAGTTATATGGGTCTTTTACAATCTCTCTAGTACTATTTAAAATGTTTAAATGTAGAGATATAATATATCATTTATTAAATTTATTCTTAAACATTTGCTATCTCTGAAGCTATTTGTTAATGATTTTTTTATTGCATTATCTTTTTGGTTATTCCAGTGTTGTTTTGACAATGTAAACCCATTTGTTAAAAATGAAAATTTACTTTTTTTTAAATCACAAACATCATGTATGCTAATTATGGAAAACTTGAAAATCGTAGGGGTGATCTTCTGTAACCTCCAATGATCCCTGCTTTCTAGTATTGAAGCCCTTAAGTGAGGGCGGAACCTGCTTCTAACCAATAGAATATGGCAAAAGTGAAGGTTGTCATTGCCATGCTTATGTTATTTTATATAGGAGCTCATCTTACATTGATAAAATACTATAGTCTGTCTCTTGCTTGCTTGGAAGAATCAAGCTACCACAAATTAAGTTGCCGCGTTGGAGAAGCCAATGTAGCAAGACATTATGGGCAGCCTCAAAGAGCTGAGGGTGGTCTCCAGCAAGAAACTGAAACCCTCAATTCTTCTGCTGCAAGAAAATAAATTCTGCCAATAACCTAAAGGAGCTTGGAAGTGGATCTTTTCCCCATCTGAGCCTCTGATGAAAGTGCAGTCCTGATTGCAGCCTCCTGAGACCCTGAAGCAGAGAACTTAGTTGAGCTATGCCCAGACTTCTGACCTACAGAAACTGTGAGATAATAAACGTGTGTTGCGTTAAGCTGCTAATTTTGTGATAATTTGTCACCTGGCAACATAAAATGAACACGAGGAACATACAAATAAAGTATAAACATTAGTTAGTTTTTTTATAAGTCCTCCAGCTTTGTCACCTATAAACGTACCTTCTGCCACTTTTCCTATCAAAAATAAATGATTTGTGTGTAGATGTTTCAACAGTCAGCATTTGTCAAATGAAATAATAAATACTCTAACTCAAACCACCTTGAGTTAAAGTATATATTTAGAGACATTTTCCCAAAATTATTAAGTGTTTCCTTATGATACTGTCAGAGAAGTTCCATTATAATTGAACACGTGAATGACCCTGAAACTACAACTGTGCTAATGAAGTTTTCAAAATTTATTATGAAATGTTAAGAAATGTCTAATAGATGGTTAGAGCAACTATTCTATTTAGGAAATGACTCTGTGAAGTGTGAAAATGATGAATACATAATGTTATAAAAAACATACAATATCTAAAATTACTTCTAAAATATGCTTTCAACTATATAAAATAGACTAATAGGCCAGTAGATGAATAGATAAATAAAATATAGGAGGACAGGTAGCCAAAAAGAGAGATGGACTGGAAGGAAGAGTATCAAAGTGTTAAAATATTTATGTCTAAATGTTGGAATACTGGGATATTTTAGTGATCTTAGTATTATTCTTTATGGCTCTATCTTTTCAAAGTTTTCTCTATGTATTTCTTGTATCCAACAATAAAAATCATTTGACAAAGAAATGATCAACAGAACAAATATTCTATTAAAAAAAGAGAAAATTTTGAAAATGTTCATTTGAGTTACTTCAGGACAATTATGTATCTTACTTTGAGTAGACAATCCTGCCAAATGTTTTCACCTTTTGATACCAATCTTTAATAGAAGATACTAATTATATGTCACAAGCCTGGTGATAAAGATATAATAAAGAAACAACAACAAAACATATTTATCTGGTTCTGTTCTCTGTCTTCCCTGTGAAAATTCTAACTTCTCAAATTCCTTCCAGTTTATTATGATATTTTCCAGAATAATATATTCTTTCTATTCAATATATTCAATAGTTACTAGGCACTAGCATCCTCAGCTTTCAGTATCCATGTCAGCCCATCAGGTGACCAATGCAAATTCAAAACTGTCACGAGCACCTGTGCCCTGGCAAAGCTTCCGAGGCTTCCAGAAGGCCCATAGGGGCAGCAGAACCCAGATACTTGTCACATTTCCTTTTTTCTATGTGAAATTGCCCTGACTCAGTTCAGGCTCTAAAAAACCCTTGACTATGGGCATTTTGGAATCCTAGAACAAGAATAACCTCAGGGGTCAAGTAAAGACCCCATAGCAATACTGTCCAAAATTTATATAGCCCCTGAAAACACACAGCATGCTTTCATGGGTATTACCTAATTTTATTTCCATAAAAAACTTCAATTGGTCCAAAAATGCATTGCCTAATATTATAATATTTGTTTCATCTCATGTTTAAGCAGAATGAGGTCCTTTGCAACTGTGATCAGCCCAAGGACACGCAGTTAGAATAAGTGGTAGTGCCAGAACTCAAATTTGCCAAGTCTAAGACTGTACATTATGCTGTTTCCATAAAAATATTTTGCATCTGGCCACAAGCATCAAATTCTATTTATTATTTAAAGACCATTGTAATTATGCATGTTTCATAAACTTGTACTGATAAACAATTACTAAAAGGAGGCATAAAATGTTAAAATCATTACTTTCAAATTATGATCTTTTCATCAAAAAGTTCTGTTTTTTTACATACTTGTATTAGAAAATAAACATCAATGTCAGGTATTTTTAAAATGCAAAATAAAAACCTTGAAGAGGGACTGTTTTGAATTTTAAGCGCTACAGCATCAACCAAATTGCTGGCATAAGTGTTAAAAGTAATTAACAACATCAAAATATTACCAATTGAATTGAAATTCTCAAATGACATCTCCTATTGTTAGTAATGAAAACATCAAAATATACATAAATTATCAGGAATTAAATTTAAGGAAAGATGAATAATATTAAATCTTGCTTTCATTAAATTTGAATTTAAGGCCATTAAATACAAATGAATAACTATCAGGTAGGACAATTAATATCTCCATTGGAATATTTCTGTGAGAAAATTTATTTCATTTGTTATTCAGAATGAAAACATTTCCTCTTCATGATTCACATGAGCAAAGTAGCAAAGTCTTTAACATAGAAGTAATAATATAATTTAGATATGTTTGAATTATTTTCTCTTGATTTATTTTAAACAGTAAACAAAAATTCAGATGATACATAAATAATTTTAATTTTAAATGTACTAACTCTGTACATAAACCTTTGAAAGATAGCCAAAGTCTTCAAAGGTGAAATACTTTTGGGGGACCATCACGAAATGGCTCTGCTCTCTCTTCACTCTGTCGTTGTTCTGCTCAGAGGTTTCTTTTGTCTCCACTTTAAAGCCTGCTTTGGAAATATTACCACCATAGGATCAAGAAAAGTATTAATTCTTTATACTAGTGGACACTTAGAGGTTTTGTTTATTGTGTAACCATTTGTCTTCACGTACTTTGACTTTATAAGAGAATCAATGCCTTCCTCCTTCCCTTGACGTTAGTGTGGGTGGAACGCCACCTATCTCTGGTGTGGGGCAAGGAACTCAAGTTTGGCCCCAAAGAGCGTGGTCATCCCACATCACAGTGACTGGCCAGTGGTGGGCAAATGACTGGCCTCAGCCAGGACAATTAGAATGATATATGTCCTGTATGGAAGTAACTTAAACTAGAATTTTTGAAAATCTTTCATTTGAGTCTCTTCCTTTTCACCTTTTCTCCATCTGCTCCTCCAGGAGACAAGCTGGATCATTGGTGTGATCTTTAGCCTGGAGTTTTCTTTCAAGATGATTTTCCTCTAGAGTACAGACGCCTGTTCCATAGTGGGTTTGATTTCATGTCCAGTTCAATTATTTCCAGTTTAAAAATACTCGTCAACAGGAATCCTCACACAATAAACGTCCTAATGCATGTAATTGGGCAAAATGGCAAATAATGAGAAGTGAAATATGGAGAGTGGCAGCTTTTTCTCTTTGACCCTATGAATTGTTTTCCAACAGAAAAAATGCATAATTGGTACAATGAAGGTTAGTCTGAAACTTGCTGATTTTTTAAGCCGTGATTGTATCCTTAATTTTTCTTTACTGGACTCTTCCAGTTCATTGATTTTAGTGTGTTTGTATTTTCTCTTTTGTTTCAAATTAATGTGTACTAATAATGTTTATTTTATTTAAAATATATGTATTTTTAAAAAATTGTCATTAGTCCATTTTTCCTTAAGAAAAGAAAGAACAATTGTGGTTTGTTATATAGTCAGATCTCCAGAGCAAATAACTCTGTGTCTTCTCCCTAAATTGCCTACCAGTCAATTTGAGGTGACCACCTGGGAATCTAAGAAAAGAGTGCATCATGTCTGGGCCAGTGGTGAGAGCTGCCAGTACCATAGCCATTCTGAAATTCGAGGTAGTCACTGTTCCATTGCTTTTCAGACACAGATCCCTTTTGGGAGAAATAGTGGGAGTTAATATCCATGTCATAGGAAAGGAGGCTCCAAGAAGTGCCTTTAACAATCCTGCCTATGTCAATTGCAAGTTACAAGGTCAAAACTCAAACTAACTTGAGAAAAACAGAATGCATTTGTTCATGTAACTGGAATCAATAATAATATTAACATTTAGGTATATAATTTAATATATTGTAGGCATGGTTCTAGTGCTTTATATGTTTTAACTCACTTTATCTTCACAAAATCCCTATGATCTAGGTGTTATTATTATCATTGTCATTCCCCTTTTAGTGTTGGAAAAAACCAAACCATAGAGACATTAAGTAAAATGAATGGGGCACACAGTTAGTAAGTGACAGAACTGAGATTCGATGACAGACAGCTTAGCTGCAGAGATCACATACTGAACCTTCAGGCTGGAGTAACTCAAAAGCTGCTGGTTGTCTCTTGGTTTATCCTGTCAACTCTGCTTGTCTCTGCTTCTCTTGGTTTGTTGTTCACATTCTCTCCTACTTAGACTGGCCTTTCAATCTGGCAAGGAACCAGTCCTCTTCAGGCTCAGGTTACTGACCTCAAGGGGTATAATATTGTCTATACCTGGGTTACCTGCCCACTTCCAAGACTTGGAGTAAAGTAAGTAAAGTTACCTGAGGAAAGACTGTGGGAAAACCTCCTGGACAGACAAAAACAGTCAGCTTCACATTCCCTTGTAGTCTCCGATACCTGCAATAGATAGGGTTTGCTCTGTTTTCCTATTCAGTAATGCCATCATTTCTAAAAAAGCATAAAAATAGAACTGTCTTACACAGATTTCAAAATCCATTGTAGAACATATTAACAATAGTTATTCTGGGAACATGGTTTAGAATCTATGAGATTTTCAAAGCCTGTGAAAAGTTATGAGAGCCAAAAAAATAAATTGGCTCAAAAATCCTAAAAAGTCAAAATAGGTAAATATCTAATTAAATATTTATAAAAGTAACATATTGGAAAGACAACTATAACCCAACTCAAGTCATGTATAGGTGGATTTAATAAGTTTGGTGTAAGGAGACCTAAGTCCTCCAAATAGTAGGAGAGTCTAGAGCCAGTGTAGGACTTAAAATGGCACTGCTGCACCGACACAACTCTTAGAGGACTGGAGTATCCAAAGGGATCAGAATCAGACAAAAAGTGAATACTGCTACAGTCCAGTGAGTTTCATTTGCCACATTGGTCCATATCTTCTCAAAACAAATAGAGTTATTTAAATTTGGTTATCTTTTCTATGGTTTTGCCAAAGCTCTCACAAATGAGAAGCTCTTCATCTTGTGTTTGTTCTCAAAGAACAAAAATGACAATTATAATTTTACAGTTATCAAGTATATTATTTTTAAGTAAAAGTTCTTGAACTCAAAGAAAAGTATGCTGATAATGTGGGTAAACTTTAATTATAAATGGTCTGCACTGTTTAAGTAAAACCTGATGTCAAAAATGATGAATTGTTCTTTTGTTGTTGGATATAAGCTGTAAGAGCACTCTGTCCTTAGGCCACTAGCCAGACAAACCATCCGTTTACTTGCCCTTTTTCATATTTCACCCAGACAAGGAAAATCTCCTTTTGTTTTTATTGCAATGCTTTATTTTGTTACTCTGATTGTCACAGAGTTTTTATGCATGGCCTGGACAGTTCCTATTTGAATTTAGAATTCTACTTCTTAATAGATTTATGAAAACAACCAGATATGCAGCAGTGATACAGGGAATATGTGAAGTGAAATAGTATATGTTGCCCATTTTCACAGAACATCAATTTACCTGAAGATTTAGGGGGGGTTTTCATAAATATACAAACTCATAAATATTTATGGAAATAGATAGATAGGTAGATAGAAGATGATTTTTTCAGAAGGGTAAAAATCATGATTCTCATATATATGTGAAAGGAATATGTGCCAAATATTTTATTTTACTCATTAATTAGTGAATCAGTAGGATGTTACAACCAGTACAAAAAAAGAATTCAAAGTACCACATATTACTAATCAGATAAAAAGTGCTTAAATTAATTCACAGCTAGACGCAAAATTGCAAAACTGATCAATATTCAAGGGATGATAACCTGATTCCACTGAATACAGTTTGGATATCTATTGTGCAAATGTCATTTTCATTGCTATCTGTTATCTAAAACTTACAGAGATATGAAATAGCTCGAAAACAATGAAAGACACACATCACCATGGTATCTCCTAGCACTGAAGGGTGTGATAGATACTTTGTTTCCATTGATCCATTTCAAACTTTTCGTAGTTTTTCCTGAAAAAAGAATCTATCAATAAATATAGATTTGAATAAAAGAATGGAAATTTTAAAATTAAAATATCAAATGCCAATCACATTAACTTTCATCAAAAATAGGTGGCATTTAAAGCGTTTCTGACTTTAGGCAATGATTATTGCATCATTTTTGATAGTACCTTTAAAACAGGCCTTCTGAACCCGGGATACATGGGCAGCACTTCCAAATTTTCTATGGGAAGAAATCATTTATTTTCTTCCAAGTCTAAAACAGTGTTTGACACACAATGGCTTGAAGCCAATCCTTTATGGTGCACTTTGGAAGAAAATTCTTTGATATGAACTTATTTATTCAAGTACTTCCTCAAATGCAGAATACAGCAGTTCTTTTTCCTTGGTCTTCTTCATATACTTGAAACCAGAATCTCATTTTCAAAAAAATTGAAAGGGAAAATTTTCTTTTAATATTTTCTCATAGTATTTAATTTTGAAATTCCTGTCCATTTTGTTTACTTTTCTGTTATTTTTAGTTTTTTCAAATCTGCCCCTTGCCACACAGACATATACACATGTAAGTGTGGTGTTCAAAATTATATTATGGGAAATAGGAAATCCCATTTATTGCTGCTGGGAAGGCAAAATCGTACAGCAACTTTGGAAGACAGTTTGATGATTTCTTACAAAACTAAACATACTCTTACCATATGATCCAACACTTGGGCTCCTTGATATTTACGCAAAGGATTTGAAAACTTACACCCACACAAAAATCTGGACACGGATGTTCATAACAACTTTATTCATTATTGCCCAAACTTAGAAGCAACTAAGATGTAATTTCAGTAAGTGAATGGGTAAACTGTGGTACATCCAGATAATGGAATATTATTCAGCGCCAAAAAGAAATGGGCTATCAAACCATAAAAAGACATGGAGGAACCTTAAATGCATATTACTAAGTGAAAGAAGTCATCTGAAGCGTGCATACTGTGTGATTCCAATTATGTGACACTCTGGGAAAGGCAAAACTATGAAGACAGTAAAAAGATCAGTGGTTGCCAGGAGTTGGGGGAGTGAGGGATGAGTAAAAATAGCACAGATGATTTTTAGGGGCAGTGAAACTAGTCTGTATGATGGATGCATGTCATTATACATATGTTCAAATCCATAGAATGTACAACATCAAGTGAACCCTATTGTAAACTATGGGCATTGGGTGATTATGATGTGTTAATTAGTAGGTTCACTAAGTGTAACAAATGTACCCTCTGGTGGGGGAGGTTGATAATGGGGGAGGCTATGCATGTGTGGAGGCAGGGAATATATGGGAAATCTTTATACCTTCTGCTCAATTTTTCTGTGAATCTAAAACTTCTCTAAAAAACCAGTCTTTTAAAAAACGTCTATTGTATGGTGGCAGAACGTTATAATATTCATCTGACTGACTCAGGTTGGAAAAAAAGTGAGAAAAAACAAAGGATCTAGGAGAAGATATGTCAAACCCATTTTATGTGCCTTAGGAATGTTATTTTTTATAATCCTTTCAACACCCCTTATGGACTAAGAATTATTATCCTCATTTTATAGAGAATGGTATTAAGGCTCAGAGGGGCTGAACTGTATCTCTGTTTGAACCCAGCTTTGTCTATCTCTAGTATATGTACATTTTAATACCACACCATGATGCCTTTGTATTTCCAGCTTTCCATATTCTTATCTGCCAAAATAAAGTTGCAAAAATCATTTAAAAGCCATAAAAGTGGTTAGTGACCACATGCCAAAGATTCATTTAATTAATGAATCAGGAAACAAATAGAAAGACAAGAAAGCTGTTTCCAAGAACATCTGAAAAGCACATTTTTATATAGTCAGTCAGGAAAAAAATACCAAAATAAGACTACCAAATTATATACAAAACTGGCTATTTTCCTACTAGGGAATAAAATAATAAGTTTTAGAGTTATCTTTCCTACCAGTCGTCCACCCCCCTAGTCACACCTCATCAATTTTTTTTTCCTCTGAAGATAAACCTCTAACAGTACAGGCACATAAAATACCTGAGCCCTTGTTAGTAAAACAGAATCACATCCTCCAAGACAGTAAGATTTGCGTTTATTAGCAAATGGTCTAGACTCTAGCATCATATTAAACACCAAGAATTAACATTTTTCTTTATTTC
Organism: Daubentonia madagascariensis; assembly: GCA_023783475.1. Lineage (NCBI taxonomy): Eukaryota > Metazoa > Chordata > Mammalia > Primates > Daubentoniidae > Daubentonia > Daubentonia madagascariensis. Next base: position 40,045,337 of record JAKFHU010002088.1, on the reverse strand, counting down.
CAATTTTGAAATAAATTATTATTTTACAGGTATAGTGACTTGAGAGTAAAGGCTCTGGAGCAAACTGCTTTAGTTCAAATGTTATCTCCTCTCCCGGTTAGTTCTATGTTATTAAACAATTTACTTAAATTCTCTGTGCCTTGATTTCCTAATCCTAAAAATGTAGTCAATAATAATGGAGTTTACCTTACAAAATGTTATAGTAACAGAGCCTTGCACATGGCAAATAATCAGTCGAGGTTGATAACTGAAGGTTGACTTCATTTTGGTCCTTTTTATTGCGGCCACAAGGTGGGGCTACAGCAATTTTCACCTTGAGGGGTTTTGCCTTTTTTTTTTCCCTTCCTCAGTTGTTTCTAGATTTTCTTCCATTATCTTGTTTTTATTTATCCATGTCAGTACCACCTTTCACTTAACACTATTGAGTTTTATGAACCTTGTTTCCAGTTGGTTAAATTTATATGTAGTTGTGTTCCTGTCAGGCACTCTTTCAGCAACTGTGATTAATTTCACGTCACTACAAATTGGCTGAGCATATTCATGATTCTAGGACCAGCTCATGAATCAAGGATTGTTTAAGACTGGTTACAGAACCAATGCACTAACATAATTTAAAGTTCCTTGAACTTAATATAAAAATATGTCATACATTGTGTTTATGGCTATGATATTTCTATAGTTTCTTTATTGACATTATAAAGCTATAAAATTAGTTTATCTGAAATGTGTTATTTAAAAATCAAGGCAACTCAGTCTTGAATACATGCTTTTTTCTTTTTAATTTTACTCACCTTTTCCAAAATGCTGTCTTTAAATGAGTAGAAACTGAACAACAGACTTCATATTTGGATATAAAGGGACTTGTCATCAGTACAAATGATAGTTAATTACATACAAATAGTTTTGGAAATGTGATGGTTAGCAGTCCCTTAAAATTCTAAGATATTATTCCACACTGAATAATTTAAATTAGAAATGCAAACCAAATGCTAAAGGTAGCATTTGGCAATGCTCTTGATTAGAATATCTGCATGTAGTATTTGTTTATGCAGCAACTAAAGTGCCCTCCCTGGTTGTTTTGCTATTTGAAGAATCTTCATAGAATCTCAAGTACTTGTTGTCACTGAGGCAAAAACTAATTTGCTTCCCATTATAATATCTGCCTTTCCATTCCTGTATTTAATTGTGGTGAGGTCTTGGGAGTATTTTCTGACTTTTATACAAGGAAAAATGAGAGTAGAGTTGTTACTTTTGACAGCTTACAGATAAAAAAAAAAATTGATGGAAAATAGGTTGGAAGCCTGAATTAAACCCAAACTATAAAAGCCTTAATTAGTGGAAGCACAATGATAGGGAGCTATTGTACAATAAAATCTAAATTGTATTAAAATATTTTTCCAACTGATTTGACGATGGAAAAAGCATGTTTTACACTACAAGCAATTTCTCTAAATTACTGCCCTTCATTGAATTTCATAAATTAAAACTGAATGCTAAAATAAAAGCTTGTTGCTACCATTGTTTTTGTTTGTTCAGTTTGGAATGATTTTCTAAGGCAGTTTTTGAGCAGTAATATTGTTTCTTCCTTTTGTATATTGTGAGCTGTCCAGTCATTTTCAAGGCCAAGGATATCACTGATTGTTAAAATGTACAGATAATACAAAGTTCCCTCCTTAAGAAGTCATTCAATCATTTGATCATTATGTGAGCAATTATTATATGCATTCACAGCACAGTGTAGGTACTCAGTATCCCTCTCCGTATGGATCACATCCATAACCAGGGATGCTAAGGAAGAGCTAACAATGATGCTTAGATTTTTTCTTTTTTATTTGGTCCCACTCTCCAAAGAGGCATGAACAAACAGGGATATGAAAATTTAAAAAAGGATTAGAAACTAGAAGGCAACCAATATTTATGAGTTATTATCACTACACTAACAATTTAAAACACAAATATTCAAATTTTCAAGCATTCATAGTATCATAATTAATTAAGCTTGAACTTTAAAAAAATTACCACATTGGTTGCTAGAGAACCCTCTTGTCTATAGTGTGGCTCCTAGATTTTAGACTTTATAAGTCAGTAATACACACACGCACACACATGCATTATTTTGCCAAGTAGCAACATTAAAAAGAAAACACAACTCTCTGTTCTCTCCATTATTTTACAAAATAAAGTGCCTTTCAAACAAACAAAACATATAGAAAGGACATTACTGCAACTGAAAAGAGAGTCCTTCTAAGGTAGAAAAAAAGAATTGGCAATCTGCATATGTCATGGACTGAATATATTATACTTTTTGATTTTTTTTTTTTTCATTTTGTCATGAACTGGTCAAAATTCCATTACTGAGTATGGTTTAGGAATTATTGGACCAGTGGCTAAAGTATGATGTCTGGGCCTTTCACAGTCTAGCCCCAACCTAACTTTCTACTCTTATCTTTTGCAATTTTTAACCATGAATTCTGGGCTTCAGCTACACCAAACCAATTTTCACACCCAAAAAGAGCACATGGATTGGAGAGAAAATTTCAGTTGTGATCGCACTGCAAGCTCCTTTATTGCCCTGCACCTCAGAATTCTCCTAAGAGAGGCCTGATGTGGTCATGTTTTGTACTCCAGCTCCACCCCCTAGCAGGGTGACTTCAGGGAAGTCATTTAGCTTCTGTGTGCTTCCGTTGCTTCATCTACAGCATGAGGATAATAACATTACCTAATCCATTGAATTGTGTGGCTTAAATGAGTTTATAAAGGAAGATTCAAATGTATAAGCATATTTATCAGTTTTCTGTTACTGTATAACAAACCACCCCCAAAATTTAATGGCTTAATACAATGATTTAGCATTTTTCATGATCCTGAGGTAGACTGGGTCTTTCTGCTCCACATGTGTCACCTGGGGTCATTCATGCAGCTACATCCAGCCTGGTGGCGAGCTGAACTGGAAGGTCCCGGAAGCCCTCTCTAACATGCCTTGGGGTGTTCGTCCTGCCAGCTGGCTTGCCTTGACTCTCTCTTCATGGAATGTCTTATCCTTCAACACTTCTCCACAGAACCTTTCTCTACAGCAGGGTAGCCTGGACTTCCCAACAGCATGTCAGCTGCATTCCATGACAGTAAACAGAAGCCACTAGACATCATAAGGACTAGTCCTGAACTGTCAAGAGTTTGACTTCTGCTGCATTCCATTGATCAGTGCAAGTCACCGAGGGGAGGGGAAATAGATTCTACCTCTTGACAGGGGGAATGTCATGTTCATCCAAGGATGGGAAGAATTTTTAGCAGCTATTTATGCAGGCAAAACAGCACAGAACACAATAAAATTTAGTTATCATTTTTATTTATAAAGTGGAGTTAATATTTCCTACCCTCCAGATTGCTGTGAGGATTAAATGAAAAAAATTAAAAGACATAAGTCACCACAGTTGTTGTCATCAACACCATAACTAATGGTTGCTACTTATAAAGACTCACACCCCCTGCTGTACTTTGGGGAGCTATAGCAGCTGAGATTCTATTGCAGGAGAAAATCACCCCAGCATATGATCCCCAGGCCTCAGGCACTGCAACAGCAAGAGACCATCTTGACTCCTGTCCTGTCTGGACCCTCAGAATATTCCAGGCTACCACTTGGTAGAGAGAGAGGTAGAAGAGGGACACTTGTATGTGGAAAAGTGGTTTTAGGAAATGATGTTTCACATAGACAGAAAATAGTGATTATGTTGTTTGTAACTCCAATTGAAACATACTTTTAATATTTATAGGCTGATTTAAGAAGTTAAACTTCTTAGGGTTTGGTTTTGATTTTTTTTTCTTCTGAGTTAGAAAAAATAAGTTTTGGACCTAATTTTTATGGGAGCCTAATTTAGTGTGGTTAAGTATCATTTACAGTTTGCAACTCACTGTTATACAAAAAGACTAAATCACTAAACCATTTACAAAGTCTCTATTTATTGCCAATCCCTAATCTTTTTGCACTCTTAGCTTCCGTATCAAACATCTTTTACACTGTTAATATTCACCAAATTGAAAATGAACAAAATTAAAATCATAACACATTTTAATTTATGTAATATCTAAACTGCTGAGGTCTTTATATGCCAGTATTTAACTACATAAGGTAATAGATTTAAGAAACAACTTGCCGAGACATGAGAAAATCTATTGTTCTGGGAATTCTGCAATTAGGACAAACATGTCTAGATTATACAAATTTCACACCTCTCCACATACAAAAAGTAGGTTTTTATCACCATGAATTCCAATTCTCTTTGGTGATTAATATTAATATTCTCACATGAATTCTGAATCAAGAAATTGTTATTAGTCTTCCAAAGGTTTCCTTTCTTACTATGACAACTTTGATCAGTTCAACATATTTTAAAATGTAAAAGAACAATTTATGGTCATCTTTACTCATGTTTTGTTTTTTTTTCCAGACTATAATGGTCCTAAAAGAATCATTTCAAATAAGACTTGAATTTTAGGCAATAGCAGTGTTTCAACAAATGAAATAAAGAAAGGCTATAATTGTATACCCTCAACTATCTTCATGGCCAGTTTATATTGCAATACAACAAATGATAAAGAAAGTCCTCTGCTTTGTCATGGTTATCTCAATTATGCTGTGCAGACATGGACAATGCCAAATTCAATCTAAAAATCATTTAGGCATTTTCATATACAGGATTATTATTGTAGGCATAGATAGAGATATGTCAAGAAACTGCATGTGATTTTAAAGGAATTAACTTTTTTATTTCTTAGAATAGCCTACTTTTTCTGGGACCAGTTAAAGTGTCCCTAGCCTGTAGAGTAATGTTCCTGTCCTGTCATGCAAATGTAACATGTGTTACATACTCTCCAAATTACAAATGCACAGTGTGAATCAGACTGCCACTTGCAGAGCCCAGGGTATTACTATTGCTTCTCTGAGAGAAATAGTTCAATTCTATTTCAGCATAAATCTAAACACTCCCTTAAAGAGGCAGTCATGTTGGGGATCGCCAGGATGTTATCAGTGGTATAAACATGTCTGAATTTTTTTATTTGATGAAACAAAGTAGCAACAACAGATCAAAATCATCACTCTCTGGTTTAGTTAGTCTGGCCTTGCCTTTGAAAAGGAATTAAAATGTTCCATCCGCTCTGAAGCCAGGATAGGCTCTGAGGATGACAACTCATGGCTGCTAGCTCTGGTGCAGTTCCTCAAAGGACTGTTATTGCACAACAGCTTTATTCTACTATGGACATTCTTACGATATCATTATAGTTTCTCTAACATCTGTCTTCTTTCCTTTCTCTGTTATAATTCTTCTATAGGGATTATACACCAGCCAATCAGTCTCTCCCTCTTATCCAGCTTTCATTTTTTTAAAGACAAAACATGATTTTAGTTATGCTAATATGTATAAAAGCATCATGAATGATGTTCCCTCCTAAGTTGAGATATAAAGAAATTATAGAAAATTTCCCCACAGACTTTATTTTTACATTTTATTTTTTAATTGTTAAAGTAATAAAGTAGTAAGTCCATCACTCTAAGCAATTGATATATTTTTGTATAACCTTATTAGTTGTGTGGGTGGGTGTGTAGAGGCAAGAAGCAGTGTGGGACCCTAAAAATGACCAGGTGAGCTAAGCCATACAAACAGATCTTAATCATGAATGGGAAAATTTATAAATGTTCTATAACTTTTAAAATTTTTATCAAAAATATTAAAAACTTCTACTATCAATTATAAATGCACATGGAAATGAAAAAATAATAAAACATTTATTTAGTAAACTAATTTAAAACTTTAGAAATATTGAGAATTAAAGTGTTTATTTCTTTGTAAAACCTATCAGAACACACAAAAGTTCTTAGTGGCATTTTCCATAAGAGTCAAAAACTTGAAACAACTTAAATGTCCATTAACTGGTGAATAGATAGACAAAATGTGGTATATCTATTCAATGGATACTATTCAGCCATAAAAATGAATAAATTACTTATACCTGCTACCACATGAATGAACCTCAGAACCATCATGCTCAATGAAGGAAGGCAAACACAAGAGACCATATATTGTATGATTCCAATCACATAAAATGTCCAAAAAAGTCAAATCTACGGACATAGGAAGAACACTGTCAGTTGTTTAGGGTGGAAGTTTGGGGTGCAGGAGGACAGGATTAACAGTAAATAAACATGAAGGATTTTGGGTGGGGGGTGAGGAAAATACACTTAAAACTCTAAATGTTAATGACTGCACATCTTGATAAATTTACTACAAAAATCATGGACTTGTACACTTCAAATGAGTGAATTATAAAATACAAAAATATGCCTCAATAAAATTATATATTAAAATTTTATCAAGAGTAGTTTGAAGAGTTGCCTTTTTGCATCCATACAACTTATGATATGGTGACATGGAATAATAATCTTTTCTATGTTTTGGTAAAATATCATTCTCCCTTCTAAATTTTAATCAGTTTCCAGGATTTTATCCTTTGTACATCCTATATATTGAAATATCTCTTTGCATTCGTTTAATGTAAAGTGGGATTTTTTTTTTTTTTTGGTCTTTTGTTTTGTTGTGTTTTGCTTTGTTTTTGCCTAGAATCACTTCCTCGGGGACATCTTCACCCTTTTCACGACAACCACCTTTCTAATTTATGTCAATAAATTTGTCTTCACTGAATTCCTCTGGCTGTGTATCTGGAGTTTCTCAAATGACTGCAGTGGCAACATTCCCATGCTCAGCCATTTTTTCTGTAATTTCATAATGTTTGACTGGAATTTTACTTGCAGGATTATCTTTTCCTTTCTTGCTGCATTTTCATCTTTCTTTGGCAATTCCCTCTTTCCATGATCCATTTTTGACAAACGTCACACAAGTTTATCACTGGGAGACAGGAGACAACACAACTATGTGTCTTGCTGTTTGTGAGTGAAAGGAACAACAAATGTGCAGGGACCAGTTAGATTTTAAAAGAAGTGATGTGACTGGTTATTGATCATACTGATCATGATGAGCATCTGGTTTTTGTGTAGTGATTTTTGGACTAAACATCTAGCAGTGAAGTTTTTATTTACTGAAATAACTCACTGCTAATATCCTGTGATAACTGCAATTTGAACTGTGTTTTAGGGGAGCTGGTGTCATTTAATTAAATTGTGGTAACTGAAATCTATTCATACTGAGATTGCACAAAGCAAGGACCGTCTGTATTGTCCGTGTTTACGTGTGCATGCACACGCACTTATGTATTTGTGGTCATTGTTCCATATAATGTGTTATATTGGTTGTAGATTGCATTCAGACTCAAGTAACAGATCCTGAAGGAGGGGTTTACACATATTAGTTGTTTGATCTTCTTCACATAAAAATGGCGTCCAAGGAAGATAGTTGTCAGGCTCCTTCTCATTCTATAATCAGCAATTCTTACCATGTAGATTTTATTCTCCTCTATTGTCTCATGGTTTCAAGTTGGCTGTTCCATGAGACACTGGGATATTAGGCAGGAAGAAGGGGAAAGGCCAAGATTGGAATGATTACCCAGAAATTCTATCCCTTTTAAAAAGAGCTTCCCTGGAAGATACTCCCATTGACTTTTGCTTATAATTCAATACCAGAAATGTGTCACATAACCAACTCTGGCAGCACACAGTCTAGCAAATGTTTGTTTAATTTTGAATTGAGTTATATTGTTACTCTTTAGACTTGAAGTTCTGTTAATCAAGAAAAATAAGGTTAAAATAGATATTGAATAAGTTATAAACTGTATATGTCACATTAATTATTTTATAATTTCACTTTATTATATGATAAGCATTTTACATAATGTTATCCCATTTAAAACCATTGTGCTGGAATATTATATAATATCCCACCAAAGGTAAGCTTATTAATAACATTTATTTTCGGCCAGGTGTGGTGGCTTATGCCTGTAATCCTAGCACTCTGGGAGGCTAAGGCAGGAGGATTGCTTTAGACCAGGAGTTTGAGAACAGCCTGAGCAAGAGTGAGACCCCATCTCTACAAAAAATAGAAAAATTAGCTGGGCATGGTGGTGTACACCTGTGTCCCAGCTACTCAAGAGGCTGAGGCAGGAGGATCACTTGAGCCCAGGAGTTTGAGGTTGCAGTGAGCTATGATGATGCCACTGCACTCTAGCCAGGGCAACAGAGAGAGACACTGTCTCAAAAAATAAATAAATAACATTCATTTTCATTTTGTTTCCATGTTGAGTCTCCCCTATTTATTATTGATTTTCACTTTATATGGAGATTTTACTTAATTACTGGTCAAATGATATTAATATTTTATTCTCTTCTTAAAATTGTCAATTTGGAAGAGTCATGCTATATTAAAATTAAACTGTACAAGGGAAAAATGTAGAAAATGCCTCTTCCCAAGATGCATATCTACCATTTCTTACTCCTTTTACTAAAACAATTTTCTTCAAACATCAGCATTCAAGAAAAAAAAAATCATTTTATTCCATTTTTATTTTGTTCTTTTTATTTAGTAGAACTTGGATAGCTTCATTTTATACCATTTTCCCAGGCAAATGTACACTAATCTACATTTATAATTTAATAAATGGACTAATCAAGGGGTTTAATACTAATAATTATCTCTTTTTTAATGAATACACTGGATGCTACATAAAATACACATTTTTTGCACACAAATTTAACTCTACACAATTTCCAAGGATGGGGTAGATGGAACTTTTTTAATACAGTGTAACCCCTAAATGCAAGCAAAGTATTGCATCATATGCTCAGCAGAAGAAGTTGTGGCCTATTTCCACATAAAGAAAATATTAAGCATTTAGACCTTATTAAGAGAGTTTCATTTAACAAACCATGCAGGCAGACCCATGAGTGATTTATGGTCTCTTCAGGGATAATTTTTTATCTACTCGATTTTCACATTAACTATTAACTTTATAACCTAATTCAATATAGGATATGACTACACTGTAAAATTTTCTTCAATGTATACAGCCGATTTCCTTTTGAAACTTTGTTAGGAACTTTTTGTGATATCTTACATCCTTCTTTCAATGTGATTGCTACCTACTTCCTGAGTATTGATGATAGTTGATTATAATTGCAGACTAACGAAGAGGGAAAATCTTGAGAATCCAATGTGATAGATGATCTTGGAATCTAAGAGTGGTTTATATTTGCCCTTGAAATATGAGAGACTTTGCCAACTGTGTTTTTCTTAGAGATTAAAACGATGGATTTTGGTTTGCCACCTGGGCATTTCCAAGGGATGCACTAAAGTACAAGACCCACTGATCATGGGAGAGTTGACTGGCTAGATGTAGGTCAGTTATGGGGGATGTCCATTAAAAATGCTTGGAAAATTGTATAAATTAGTTATTTATGTAGCAATGACTAAGTTGACTCCATTGCAGAGGGAGAACAGGGAGCTCTAATAAAGAGAGAAGCTGAGGGCAGGTTTTATTTTTCTTTGCTGATAGACTTTTAACTGTTTGTAAGGGGCATTCTCCTCATACAAAAAAATTCACACTGGTGATTTTTGGTAAATATTCTCACTTGTGAATTGTGGTTAACAGCTGATGTCTGGAGCCATGCTACCTATAATACATTCCAGTCTTGGTCTTGGAACTTCAGTGTGTGATGTTAGAGTGAATTGCTAAACTGCACTGTTCTTTAGTTTCTCTCTGTGCCAAAAAATTTTAAAAAAGGGAATGAAGTACTTATCTCACAGGGTTGTGAGGATTAAATGATAACACATAGAAAATGCTTAAAACAATTCTAGGGAGTTGAAAGAACTCAGTAAGTGTTAGAATTATTATTATTAATATTAATTTTTTATTTTATTGGACAAAAGAACATCAAAAGTAAGCTGTATTTCTATGGTGACTTGTTTCTTGCTACATCTTTCTCCTTCAATATTGATCTTATTGTCCAGGTATCTTAACAATTTAAATAATCTATACCATAAACGAATAATCAACCTTTCATTCAGCATTATATGTGCATGGAATTTCAATGGCAAAAGGGATTTTGGAGAACATCTATTCCAACCTCCTCCTTGCTGCAGAGGGTCAGGACTCGAGCACAGACCTCTCTGCCTTTTGCAGTGACTGCTCCACATCCCATAATGCTTTGGAAGGAGCATCTCTGTTTCTCTTAAAGTAGAAACATTCCCCCCAAAAAGCAGAGCATCTCTGTGGTGATTGTCATCACTATGGACTCGGGAAGATGTGTTTTTCAATGTATTCTTGTCCTGTTTATTCTCTCACTGTTGTCTTTAACATATATCAAAAGCAACTTAAAAGCAAGAAAGTGCAAATGTCCCAGTTGCAAGAAATAAATCTCAGCCATTTTCTCTGATCAAACCCTTAAAAGTTGCCCCTGGAGAGAGCCAGATAAAATAAGGGCTACAGAGATCTTCCGTGGATAAGTGCAATAATTCATTCTTGTGCCTTTGGAATGCAAGGCTTTCCTATGCAGTTCTGCAGATACAAGCCAAGAGCAGTTGTATGATTAGATTTTTAATCCCATTAACTCTAATTGCTTCTCAGAAGCTGTATACTTACAGTATATGTCTGGTTTTAGAAATGCAAGGAAAAGGGAACACTATGAAATGTTTCCTACATTCTGGAAGGGAAAACAAAAAGCAAAGAAAACAGAACATAAGCAACCAGTTATGGAGCAATGCTGGTAAACTTGATAAAGACTGTATTTATGATGATTATATGTGCTTTTAGATATGGAAATCCTTCTGATCACTCTGAAATATCAGTGTAGGAGGGCTTAATACCCTCTTGTTCATTCTTTGGCATTAGACTTTAACACCCCTATTGTATTTTTGATAGCTTGACCACAAATTATTCTACTGAAGAGAATGAATCTCAGAGGTTAAACATCTTCTATTTCAGAGGATACAATCCCAGTGACTGTCTTTAAGAAAGGTCTATTAAACACAAAGCTGACCTAGTGAAACTGATAAACACAATTGCTTTAAGGAAATGGAGATGAATTGTAGCTGAGGTTTAGGAAAATAGGAAAGCATAATTGAGTAAATTAAAAATAATGTTAAATCACAATTATAATAGCATTTCATTTATTTTTACCCTGCCAGTGTCATGTCACATGGGCTGTAATTTGAGAATGTTTCAGTGTAGCTAGACTTACTGTTTAAAAAATGATGTTATTAACAATAAAATTCATTTTGTTCTTCAGAATATCTATTCATTGTGAGAACACGAGGCTAAAAGTGGGGTTGCTTTTTAACTAAGGAAGTCACAACCTTGGAGGCTTGAGCACTTGGTGGATAGGAGATGTGTTAGTTGAATCATGAATGAAAATTTTAAAAAATGGGTGGAAAAGAAAATGCCAACAATATCCTTCCTATTTAAAGCTCAGAAAGAAAGTAGCAGAGAAATAAAAAAAAAGGAGGGAGAAAAGGTCAAGTATGTGAATGTGCCAATTTAGTTAGAACAGTTGTACATATGAAAAGAGCATGTGAATGTTTCAAAAATAAGGATCCTGAGTCTCCCACCAAGATCAGATTGGACCTACTTTTGCAACCCCCTGCCTTGATGATCATATTACTGGATGTTTTCATAAATGCAAGGAATCTTGGAAAGGAATGAGCTGCCTTAGTTTTTAGTCTGTGCATCACTCTTGGAAAGGAAAATTATATCAGGAGTCCACTTCAAATATCCTATGAATCCTAGATTTTAAAACAGTGGGTACTATAAGGGGTAAATTTAGCATAGGGTCATAGCACCCTTTGGTAGCTTGTTCACATCTATATGTCAGAGAATTGGGATCAATATCAATGGAAGTAGACACAAACATAATGCATATTTACAATAGACTTGATGATGAAAGTCAAATCAGGAGCTTTTATTATAAGGAATTTATTAGAGAGACTAGAATTGGGTTGATTCCAAGCCTTGTACTTTGAAGCACTTATTGGCACATTGTAACCATCCCAACCTTTAACTTGCCCGGGCGTGGATTAAACTCATTGGCAGGACTTGTGCCCTTTGGGGCACATTATTGCCATTAGAAAGATCAGCTTAAGTATTGTCATTGCATCAGATTGCTGTATTTGCTTAATTAGCATAGCATGAATATGAAGAGTACTGTTAATGTAAAGTGCCATTGCACAGTCCCCTCTCTGGGCTCTGCGCAGTGTACCACAGATTTGCTGGCAAACTTTCAGCTGGGAGAATTTTTTGCAGAGAGTGGAGTTAACCCTCACTTCTGGGTGAAGGGAGCAGAACCATTAACAAGGATGATTGAGTCATTTTGTATTAATTGTCTTTTAGAGCTTGTTTCTTTCCTTGAACAGAAACTGACCTGTCCAGCATCAAAAGGAGCTATGCCAGAAAGCATTTAAGCATGCCTCATCTAAATTCATCAGAATGTCATCAAATTAAAGCCTCAGAATATTGCTTGGAGACTTCAGAATTGATATCCAGTAAATTTCATGGCTATGGGGGTGCTTTAAATTATCTTCAAGAGTCTGACTTTGTATTGTCAGTTACTTAAAAAAAATCAAAAAAGAATAACTTCAAATCTGACAGCCAAATTAGACTTCAAACAGCTAATGTATTTGTTTACTTATTTTTACTCTATTTAGAATATTAAAAAATGAAATGAAATGTGCTGTACTTGACAATAGAATGTAGCAATAATCTTACTCAAATATGTTTCCATTTTTCCTATTTTGTCAATAATAGATATGAGAAATTTACTGCCTCAGAAGTGAGAGGCTGGGAAAAGGACATTGTATCTACCTAGAAATTTCTCTGTTTATAGATGGACTAGAATTCAGGGGTCTCCAACCTATGGTGAATTGTATAATTATTTCATTATATATTACAATGTAATAATAATAGAAATAAAGTATACAATACATGTAATGCGCTGGAATCATCCTGAAACCAACCCCCACTTCCTCAGTCCATGGAAAAATTGTCTTCCATGAAAACAGTCTATGGTGCCAGAAAGGTTGGGGAACACTGGACTAGATGGTCATTTTTAATCTCTTTCCCCTTAAAAATATCTATTCTACTTTTCTCCCATGGAGTAGAACTCTAATTCAACTTACCTGAAATGTCTACCATTACCTTTATTTTATCACTATTATTTTTGGATTTCTTAATAAATATAAATGTGCTATAGCTAATGGAACACATTAAAATCCATATAATCATCTACTTAACAAAGTATTGAACATGTGTCCAGTAGGGAAAATATGGATGAATCAGGTATACATCTAGGAATCAAGGAAACTTTAATATAGTAGAAGAATTGTGTTATGCATGTGAGTGGTGACTCGAGGCTATAAAAGGAACAATGGATAGCCGTAAGAGTTTAAAAGAGAAAGAGTTTTTTTTTTTTTTCAGTTTCTCAATAGAGATGCCATTAGCATCTTGAATAAGATAACATTATGTTTAGAATCCCTGGCTCCCACTCACCCACTTGTAATTGGGTGTAATGACTTAAAAAGTAAAAGTCCTGTAATGACTTAAAAAGTAAAAATATCCACCCATTTCCAAAAGTCAGCTAAACAGCCTTTGTTGATAGGATTCAAAGGAGATTTTTTGGAAGAAATATATCTTGAACTGCCTGTAACACTAAAGATGTTCTGAGGATGCAAAAGTGGGATAACAAGTCCATCTAGGCCTAAGGAACCACATAAGCAAAACCACAGAAACTGTATATGTGAAACAATGAGTGGTCCATACAGCAGCTTAAAGGAGGGTAACAGTATATTGCTATAGGATACACTGAAGACAAATTTCCCTCATTTAGACTGATTTGTTACACAGAATCTAAATTATTTGGAGAGGAAGAAACAATGCTTCATACACCTATAATAGTAAATTCTTCAATTGATTGTAAGCATATGTTCAAAATTTCAGACTTGCTTCAAAAGCTAAAAAAAACCTAGGAAAAGCAACTCAAAGATTCTTTTGGAAGAGATAAAGAGAAAAATGATACAGTGAAAGAATGCCTTCTTGAAGTTTATTAATTTGTCATAAGGATAATCAATATCCATAATTTGGTGGGGTAACACTAACTTCCCAAATAAGGGTTCTTAAACCCATTAAATTCCATTAAAAATTGTTCAAGCATTTTATCAGGAATATATTAGTTCCTCTCTAGCATGGGTTGTAGATTATAACACCCCCAAAATTCCTGTCTCGGAACAGGTTTAGACCAATTTTTTTCTCACATCTTAGTATCCTAATACAATGCCAACCACTCAGAAATAAACAAGAAGCACCAATAAAATTTGCTGAGTAATTGATGAGCAACATCGTTCCTAACTAGCAGTGAATACATATATGATTACTCATATTTTATTTGACAATCTTTTCATTTATCCTGTCATTCATTTATTTATTCCTATATTCATTCACTCTGGCTGCTGGAGACTCAGAGACGGTAAGTCTACCACTCTCACAGAGTCACATGTTCAGGGAAGAGTAGACTAAAACAAGGAAACAACTAAGATAACTACAGGTAGATAACAATAAATATTAATGAAGGTGATTTTAAAAAGTGTCTATGAAGAGTAAAGATGTGGGGGAGGAGAAAATGTCTCACAGGGAATGATCAGTCATGAAATATCTAAGGAGGAGATATTTGAGCAGATGCCTCAATGATGAATGAGTCATCTATGCAAAGATTTTGGTTAAGAGAAATCCAGGCAGAAGGATTAAAGGGATAAGTTATGGCAAAAACACTAAGGCTGATGTTAGATGGATTAAAAAACCTGATGGAAAGAAGGCTAGCACAGCTGAAGCAGAGCAAAGGAGGGTACTCGTGGAACAAGGACAAAGTCAGAGAGGTAAGCAAGATTTACATAATGTAAGAATTTGTAAATAATGGTGAGAATTTTTTGCTTATTTTTAAATCAATGGAAAGCTCTTGAGGGCTTTTAGGTAGAGCAATTTTGTGATGATGTTGGCTACTCTAAGAAAACAGAAGCATCAGACGATGTTGGGAGGCAATTACAATTGTCCAGGTAAAGAGATGGTGTGTTCTAAAGTTAGGGGATTAAGAGTAAAGAGAAGTGGCTGGAGTCAAGATATGTTGTTAGATTAGACCTGAAGAGACTTGCAGATAAAGTGCATGTGGGAACTGAAGGAGAAAAAGTAAAAATGACTGCTATGTTTATATTCTGAGGACATTATTAGGTTGAGGTAGAGATAGTCATGTATTGGGCATTGTAATTTGATTCTACAGATATACTGATTCTAAATATATGGATGAAAATTAATTGGAACTTGAATTTTTACTATAGCAGCAGTTTCCTATCAACATCATTTAAATTATATCAGTAACATTTTCAAATATTTAATTGTATTAATCATATTGTCATTCTTTTAATGTATAGTCAAACTGTGTTTTCTCATAAAGTAATGTAGAAGGATGTTACAATCAATGAAAGTTGAAAGGTTGAAATTACATTTGGCATAAGATTAGGACTATCTAGCTGTAATTTTTTTAAAGAAATGTCAGTGTTGTTAGTGTAAATATAAATATCCAATATTAATACTATCACTTTAAATACTTTGATTATCACAAATAGAAGGCTTTGACTAACTTTAAAAAGGAGTAAAACTCTTTTATCTACTAAAATGCATTACAAGTCAGTTGAGAATTAGTTTATCTTGATTCTCCTTTTACTATTTGTCCACCTAAGTGGCCATATACCTGTGGCTCTGGAATTGTGTGTATGTGTGTGTGTGTCTGTATACGTATATGGCCTTCATATAAATTTCAGGACTGTTGGAAATTGAACAATATTTTGAAGTAATTTAAGTTCGTCCTAGGCAGCCATCATGACCCCACTTAATATGCCTCTTCTTTCTTCTCGTAGTCCTTTCTGATCTACATCTTGTGCACCTAAATCATTCAGGATAGACTCAATTATGCCACGAGTACAAACAATTCTTGTAACCAGAGGTTTGTTTTTTCTTTGCTCTTATGTTACATATCAACCCTAGGACAGCTGAGAGATTCTGCTCATCATAGTCATTAAGAGAAATGGTCTGTCAGAGCAGTAACTGCCTTGAATATTGTCAGTTGCCCACCCAAGGGAGAAAGCAAAAGAGAGAATCCTACATAAGCAATTAATTAAGCACAGCAACACAAAAGTGATGTATGTCAATTAACTACAACTCAGTGAACAAATTATTTATGTGGCCCAACCCAAAAATAAGAGGCAATTCTTGCATGTGCTTAGAAGGCGAAGAGTCAGTAATATTTGAGGAATGACTAACACACCTCCTGACCTACATCACCAATTCCCTACCAAGACTCAGCTCTCAACATTATTCAGAGCTGGATTTCCATTATGCTAGCTCTTAGCAAGTCCTTTGAATCAATCCTTACCTTCTAGAGTGACTTTCTCCAAGAACAAAAATATCTCAATGAGTTTGGAATCCAATCCCACATGTACTGTATATTTATAGGTAAGTGAATAAGCCTGGATGGTCAGAGAATAGAGACTTATAGATTATACCAGATATACAATTGTCTTCTCATAGAGAGGTGGTTTCCTAAGTTTTCACCTAAATCTTAAATATGAGCTAAAACTGTTTATATAATATATATATTTTATATGTTGTATATACATATTAGTTTCATACACACACACACACACACACACACACACACACACACATGAACGTAGACAGCCAAAGTTGTGATGCTTCTCAGGGTCTTCTGCCCAACATATATATCTTTTTTACTTTTCTTTATTTCTCCCATCCCACTTTTGCTACTTTTAATCCTTTTGGTTTTCCTTGATCTTATTTCTCCTCTACTTTCAGCCAATCTCTTAAAAGGACTATTGGTTTTTATTTGCTCCCTCTAATTGTACTGCTACAATGTAATAGATGTGAAGCTTTGAATCATGAAGTGGATAATGGAAGAAAGTAAAGGTTTTCATAGTGTTCTGATGTCAGGGTAAATTGTAGATAATCAGACCACTTGCAACACAAAAGTCAACCTACATCTTGCACGTAGTCTAGCTGTCATATATTTTAGCACCATGCTACTCAAAATGTGGTGGTTGGACCAGCAGCATCCACATAACCTAGAACCCTGTTAGAATTTCAAGCCCATCTCAGATTTCCTAAATCTTGCTCAGATCTCCTAAATTTTGCTTTTTGACAAGGTCCTCAGATGGTTTGTGTGTACCCCAAAGTTCAAGAAGCATTGCTTTTAGTCAATATATTGCTGTGCTATATGTCTTTCTTCTTTTCTGCTTTGAGTTCCATTACAAAATGTCACGTTCCATTGCCTTATCCTAGGTAGTTATCAGAATCTTGATAATTAGAGTACAGGGAAGAAAAAAATCATTCTACCACTATAGTTAAAAAAAATTAAAAATAAAATAAAATAAAATGTTTGTAGAAACATCACAAGTTTTTGCTAAAGACAGACCCACTGTTAGAGTCAAACTTTCTTTTTTTTTTAGTGAAATTATTAATAAATATTTTATTTTATTTATTTATTTTCTTTTTTTTATTTCAGAATATTATGGGGGTACAACACTTTGGCTATATATATTGCCCATGCACTGCTCATGTCAGAGCTACAATCATGGTCATCCCCCAAACTGTGCTCCCCGCATCCATTCAGTGAGAGTTTTTCCCATACCCTCTACCCTCCTCCCGCCTGCCTGCCCCCTGATGAATATTATTGCCCTGTGTGATGTAAGTGTTGATCAGTTAGTACCAATTTGATGGTGAGTACCAGTGGTGCTTGTTTTTCCATTCCTGTGACACTTCACTTCAAAGAATGGGTTCTAGCTCCAACCAGGATAATACCAGATGTGTTAATTCACTATTGTTTTTTATTGCTGAGTAATACTCTCAGGTTAAGGAAGAACAAATTGCTTTCAGATATTTTAAGTCTCTTTTGGTTGGGAAGCTAAATGTTTTCAAATTATATAAAATAAGTTCAAAGTAACTTTGATGAACCACTTAGTGTTCATCATGTAAAGCTCATAAAGCACAAATGGCATATTGCTAAACCATATCCATTTACATACTGATCCTGTTTGTCAGCAAAAAGTAGTCCAGGCTCTGCTGGAGGAGTACTAGAGTAATATTTTACTACTTTCTCTAGAACATTGAGCACTACATGATCAGAAACCTGATGTGAAGAAATATATGGGTTAAAAAGAGATCCCTTTATCCTGTGCAAATAAGACCTAGGTCTTATGCTCACATGTAACCACTTATAACCATGTAATTTTCTGCTAATAATGATATTAGATACACTTACTAGGAGTGTGACTATAATTAGTAAAACATTTCACTTCCAAAAATAATAGTTTTATCATTTTAATCACGTCCCATATAATGTATAATATTAAGTGGAAAATAATTTCATTTGTATGATTCTAAAGGTGACAGTGGTGATTTAAGTCATTAAATCTATGTTGGTGAAATACTTGTTTGGTCATAAGCCATTAAACTTCTATGTAAATGATTGTATACTTTAAGAAATTCTGACAGAAATAAGGACAATCTGATGATTGAGTATAGTAGATTTCTCCAAAAAAAAATGTATTTAGCTACGGTTACAATAATAGGTCAGATGAGTTTCTAGAATTGCAAAGAATATACGTTGGCTAAACGTATAAATAAAGGTTCTGACCATTAGAACTGTTTGAAAATGGAATGAGCTTCCTAGGAGCTATTGGGTCATTCACCAACAAAAGAATTCCAAAAGAGGTTCAGTGAGGACTTGGAGGGCATGCCTTAAGAGCCCACATACTATGAGGAAGCCTTTCCAGTTCTGAATCTTTTAGATTCCAAGTTTCTAAAATTTCTCACATCAAATTGATGTTATTTTATCCATACAAAAAGGCACATACTGGAGAATATCTGATCATGAAAAATTTAAATATCATCAAGGAGTATTTTGTGAAAAACCATGCAGAGAAGAGACACAGAATCTGTCTTTTAAAAACTTAAAGTGCAAAAACAGTAAACCAATTTATAAAAAACAAAAAGATTTCACCTTCCCTGATGATCTCCATATACTGGATTCCTGAACCACTCTGTTCCCTCAAACCCCTGATGTTCATTTGCCATAGAATCATAAGACATTAAAGGTGGAAGGATACTTACTGATCATTTGTTGCAAAGTTTTTTTAAATATGAGGAAATATCCAGAACCTGGTCCATTTTTCCACAATATTCCTTTACATTGAAAATTCTCTGATTTCAAGAGTATGTATAAATCATGTTAGACAGTTAATCTTTAAAGGTAAGAAACTTGATCTTATTTTTTTTTCTAATTGTTTACCAGAAGCTAATGCAATAGTATGTGTGAAAAAATTTTGACTGCCAGAAACAAAGTATACATGATGTTGTAGTAGTAACATTTACAAGACTGATCAACATCCAACTTTCAGTTATGTCTAATAAGGTGATTTAATTTTTTTTAAATGTCAGCTTTAAGAGTCTAAGCTATCTGAAGATAAATGGTTCCAAAATGATAGTTAGGGCAATGGCATCTGCTAAAGGCAGTTCATATCACTGTTGGATTCCATATTTCTAGTTCCAAAAGAGCTTAAATGATAAAAGGAATTTACTTCCTTACATAACAGAAAAGCTGAGTTTTATCATGGCTTTGGTTCCTCTTCTCTGCAATTCTTACAACTCTAACCTGATCCATGTGTTCACTTTGTCCTTAGTCCCCATGGGGGTATAATGGTTTCCAGAAGTTTCTGGGTCTACACATTTCCTCATTCACAATGAGGGAGTGAATAAGATTAATGAATAGAAGTCTTGAGCAAAGCTTTAATGAGAACAAATGGGTAGTATGCCAACTTCTGAAACACTCACAGTAGCAAGAGGATGGGATCATTTCCATCCAACCTTAAGACTATGTGACACCTTGAACAGTTCAAGGGTTTCAGAAACAGTAACAATGTTCACTACATAAAGTAAATTTATTCATATCTAGTCAATATTCACCAGTTACAGAAGTTACATGTTTCCATTCATGAAAGTAGTGTATATGAGCTACAGCCTTTAAATTTGATAAATAACTATTTATTAATATGAAATGCGATAATCCATTAAAATAATTCAAAAATCCTGCTGGGTTTTATAATGTCTCCTGCAATATGAGTGAGAATAAATCATATTACAATTTTAAAAAAGAAAACCTCCCTTTCAATCATGGTTCCTTTTAAAATGGTTAGAATTTTAAGGCTTTATATATGAATTTTCTAAAAATATTTTAAAGCATCCCAACTGGGAAAGCAATTTCATGCTTGCTTTTTAAAGAATCTATTCAAAGAACTCATTAAAACCATTCATTTAAATAATCTCGTGTATGTTCATTATGCCCTGTCCTTTGGGAGGGAAAAAAAAAAAAGTATGAACTGCTGTCAGAAAGCAAATGAAGGGAACAAATGTTAAGTGTAAAAGGTTAGTCCTTCATTAAAATTGTTAAATAAGCAGCAACTCTTCCAAGAAACATTTGTATACATTTAGGATAGCAAATTAAAAGCACAGCAAACTAAAAAATTATATATATATATACGTGTGTGTGTGTGTGTGTGTGTACGTCAGTGTCATGAACCATTAATATTTGAATCATTTTTGCTTTTTGCTTTTGGTTCTAAGTGACTGAAAGGGACACAATCTGTTCGCATAATGTGAAATGTTCATGGACAACATGAACCAGAATCTTATGGGAGTCTTAAAAATGGCTGATTTTTATAAACTTCTATTTTGAAGAGCATCTGCATTTTACTTAAATCCTTCGCCTACTGTGTATATTTCAGAGCTTAACTTTTTCACCCTTACTTTTTGATAACAGTCTTTAGTATATGAAAAGGTCTTGATGAGAGAGGCATGAATAATCTAAAATGATTTGATTTACCCTTTAGGGATGGGTTTTAATATAGCATTTCTTTTACCCTTACTTCTTGTCTAAGTGTGGAAATCACCATAATTTAACCTGAATCTCAAGTATGTCTTGAATAATGTAAGTTCTTGGCAAGATTTCTTCTTGTAGTTTTTTGGTTTTTTGATTTTGTTTTTCCCAATCGAATGAGTTTTGTTGTGGTGGTGTTCCCTTTTAAGTGTCTACGTGGCATAACTGGTAATTGACAGAGTAATGGCAGATTGGACTGAGTATCTGATTCTCTAGGCACTTTTTTTTCAAATAATGTTATGAGCTATTCTCATTCTTAGATTTCATTTAACTTCAAGGAGAACACAGTGATTGCATTCTCAGTGAATGGATATATAACTGAGGGACTCAGAAGAAATAGATAAATGAAAAGGTATATCATAACCTTAGACAAGAATATTTACCCTAGGAAAGATGTCAATTTTCCCAAGTTAACATATAAATTTATAGTGATTCTAATAAAAATGTCAACAATATTTTTCTTTAATACCTTGTAAAACTGATTCTGAAGTTCATATTTTAAAATAAATATATTATTATAGATAATATTAAAATATTATAATGCATTAATAATGAAAACAACTTGTAAATAAGTGAAACAGATACAAATTCTAGAAATAACAGCAAATTCAGGCTGGGTGCAGTGGCTCACACCTGTAATCCTTGCACTCTGGGAGGCCAAGGCAGTAGGATCTCTTGAGGTCAGGAGTTCAAGACCAGCCTGAGCAAAAGCAAGATCCTATCTCTACTAAAAATAGAAGAAATTAGCTGGGGATGGCGTCATGTGCCTGTAGTCCCAGCTACTGGGGAGGCTGAGACAGAAGGATCTCTTGAGCCCAGGAGTTTGAGGTTGCAGTGAGCTATGATGATGCCACTGCACTCTAGACACCACTGCACTCTAGCAGGGGCAACAGAAAGAGACTGTGTCTCAAATTAAAAAAAAAAAAAAGATGCATATGAGAACTCAATATATGGTAAGGTATCATCCTGAGTTTCAGGGGAAAAATAGATCATTTAATATAAATGTTGGGACAATGTGATGACTATCTAAAAAATTCGGTAGCCCAAATGAAAAAGGAACTAACGTGAACATTAAGGGGAATAAGTCTATTGAGATTATTTTTTCCACATCAAATGCTCTCTTAACAGTATTTAATGCAATTGTAATTTTACTTAATTATTTAATAGTTTGATCTATCTCTTTCTTCCCCTGTAATATATGCAACATCAGGGCAGAACTGTGGATGATTTTGCTCATTATTTTTAGAACCTACTATAGTGCCTGATTCATTGTAGGAGCTCGCTAAATGTTGAATAAATGAAAATTAATATAAGAAATCCAATCCTTCAAGAAATAGTTTGAAGAAAAGAAAAAAAAGTGTGAAAATTTAAGTAATTTATTGGGCTCCTATGATATTAGTTTGGGGAGAATTTTAAAATTCAAATATTTTGGTTCATTAGAGCATGACATGGATTAATTACTTCTGATATTTTAGACTCTCACCTCACCTACTGTCTTCCACAAGGTTGTGATTTATGAGCTAATGAATGAAAAAAATTACTTCTTGGATGTAAATAGTTCTTTTTTGAATGTAGAACACTATATTGAAATCATGATTTTTTTCAAAGTGTATATTTTGTAGTGGTTTCTCTAAGACATTTTATAAAATCAGACATTGAACTACAAGATTGAATATAGGACTACATTAGAAAATCTAATGAAAAATATTTTATAGATATCTTAGATTTTCATGGGAAAATACTTTTTAATTACCAAAATCTGGGGTGGGGATATTTGAACAACATGACATAGTATTGCAAGAATAGTTAACAACTTGGGTGAAGGACATTGATTTTGTATAAAGTAGTTAGTTTAACATTTGTATGCCACTTTTAGATACAAGTAACAGAAAAATACATAATGTGATTGGATGTAAACATAAAGGACACTTGATATGGACTGAATGTGTTCACTGCAAAGTCTTAGGTTGAAGCCCTAATCCCTGATATGATAATATGGGGGATATTATGATAATATTTACAGGTGGGACCTTTGGGAGGTGATTAGGTTTAGATGAGGTCATGAGGGTGGAGCCCCATGATGGAATTAGTGCCCTTATAGGAAGAGAAAGAGAACAAGAGAATGGAGCCCCCTCTCTTTGGCCATGTAAGAATACAGTAAGAAGGCAGCCATCTGCAAACCAGGAAGAGGGCCTTCACCAGACACTGAATCTACCTATGCCTTGATTTTGGACTTTCCAGCATCCAGAACTGTGAGAAATAAATTTTTGTTCTTTGAGCAACCCAGTCTACGATATTTTGTCATGACAGCCTGAACTGACAAATATACTTACTTTCTAGTGTAACTGCATATCAGGTAGAATGATCTTCATATGTTTATGAATTCTTAGTAGCTCAATGATGTCAACAGAAAATTTTCTACTAGCTATTTATTGGCTTAAACTAAACAGGACTTACACCTGTTGCTGGATCACCTTACCAGATTTGATAGAGAAAAAATTCTGTTAGGAAGGAAGAGGAAAAAATGGATTCTGGGGAAGCATTGAAGGATGTCTACTAAAGCACAGTTCATATTCTACAAGCTCCAACCATAAAATATTGTTCTGAATAAAAATATCCTTATAGATTATAGTAAAATGAAGGTATGTAGAAACTTTCTTTAAATATTAGAGCAAACAGTTATTCCCCGACAGAGAACATCAGGGATTTACACAGTCAGAAGAGGTTTTCACATACAATTCTGGTATCTTTATTGTGAGTGGGAAGCATAGGAATTATTGTCTCTAGAAGACTGTTTTAATCTTTATTCCATTCTGTTGCCATTCAGATTCAAGGTATAGCTAGTGATACATGGGAAGGACAAATTACAGATGAGACATGGTCTTGGCAAAAGAAAAGTGGCAATTTTGATAACCAAATATTTTGTGTTTCAGATATCTCAATAACGCTTTCTAAATTTATCATCTCTTGCCTGACATAATGTTAATTGTGAAAACACATTTCATGCTCCCAAAAAGACTTTGAACAACTTTTTGTATGTTTGTTTTAGCTTACATTTTCTACAAAATTCTTTAAAGGGCTGAGTGAATCTGGCTTGAATAATTGCTCCATTTCAGACCACTAGCATTTCATTCCTTTCACAAGCTTATCCGTAGTTGGGCATATGAAAACTATCTCCAAAAAAGCAAGAATTATTATTAATTTGATAAGAAATATAGTATGTAAGAAATAAATATTAAGTGAAGAATAATTGCTTGTATGGAAATTTGATATTATGTAATAGAAAATTTCAAGAAAAATATTTTGTCATTTATATCTGTGGTCCCCAACCCCCGGGCCACAGACAGGTACTGGTCCATGGCCTGTTAGGAACCGGGCTGCACAGCAGGAGGTGAGCGGTGGCCAAGTGAGCGAAGCTTTGTCTGTATTTACAGCCGCTCCCCATTGCTCGCATCACTGCTTAAGCTCCGCCTCCTGTCAGATCAGCGGTGGCATATGATTCTCATAGGAACGTGAACCCTACTATGAACCACGCGAGGGATCTAGGTTGCATGCTCCTTATAAGAATCTAATGCCTGATGATCTGAGGTGGAGCTGAGGCTGTGATGTTGGCGCTGGGGAGCAGCTGCAAATACAGGTTATCATTAGCAGAGAGGTTTGACTGCACAACAAATGTAATGCACTTGAATCATCCCGAAACCCTCCCCCTCATCCCCGGTCCGTGAAAAAATTGTTTTCCATGAAATAGGTCACTGGTGCCAAAAAGATTAAGGACTGCTAATTTATGTCATTGACTAGAAAAGCATAACAAGATTTTGTATGCAGCTAGTTATAGCTTCTATTATTATCTTTTAACTTTGCCCTTTGTTCCAAGTACGTTACAAACACTGGAGATATAGTAAGTATGGCAACAGTTTTGCCAGGTAGGTGCAATTATTCTCTTTTCACCGATGAGTATACTAAAGCTAAGATAGTTAATTTAATCGCCCAAAGTTGCACAGCTTACAAAGTCACAGAGCAGGGTGTCAAACTCAGGTAAGTCTCAGTCTGACTATCAGATTCAAAATCTATATGCAATGCCATTCTATAACCCAGGTTCTCACCAAAACGCGTTTCATTGACCAGTGATATTGGTATCATATTGACGCTTCAAAGCCTGCAGAATCTCTGTCCCCACCTTAGAATACTGAACCAGAATCTGCATTCTAATAACATTTCATTGAAGTTTGGGAAGAACTGCACTGTCATTTGTGTCGCTGAAGAAAAACTTTGGACCAAAGCATATAGACACATTTACTTCTTAATGAATACTCTTGAAAACGTATTTTCACATACAGAGAGATGATTCCATCAATTTTTCATTAAGTTGTGGATGTATTTATTGCTAATGCTTATTTTTCATACAGAAGCCACATAATGTTACAAATATGAATTTTAAAATTGGATATATGAAGGGGTCTAGCGTCAGTAACGGCAGAGTGCATTTGTCTTAGCAAAAATATATCACAAGTAAAATTCATGAGCTTGGGATAAATTACAAAAGACAACTAGATAAAGGACCATCATAACAACCATTTGTAGGCAGAAACTGGGAGATATTTTTCCACTGAAAAAAAGAACATGTGCTGGGTATATCCTGTGTTTCTGTGGCTTTTGCTCTGAGGTCATTCCCCAGTCTGCATATAAGTTGGCTAGACCAGGGCAGACATCTGCAATCTAACTGGCTTGAGGTTTCAGAGGACAGAGTTTGTGGCAGACCCACATAGCAAAAAATGATAAAGGAAACAATTCAGGATGAAATAAAATGACACCAAGTGAAAACTATGCTCTAGAGAAAGGAATGAAGAGCACCAAGAACAATGATATACGCATAAATACAGAATACTATCATTTTTTTCTTTATATACCTTTAAAAGATAATAAACTAAGCAAAAACTAAAATTTTATATTGTGGTGTTTAAAAGTATATATATGGAATTTTATATATATGATATATGAAATTATACTTTCCAAGCTTCTTAAATTTTTCATGAAGTATTACAATATTAACTCTAAATAGATTGTGATATGGATAAATATTGTAGACACTGCTTTTAAATGAAATGTAATAATTAAAGAGGTAAAGCTAAAAGGAATTAAAATACACTACCTAAAATTGATTATATCAAAAGAAAGCAGGATAGGAGTAACAAAGGAAGAGCAGAGGAACATATAGGACAAATATAAAATATTATAAATATGATATACCAAAATCCAAGAATATCAATAATAACATCACATGTAAATGAACTAAACATTCCAATTTAAAGTCAGATACTCAATATAAATAAATAAAAAAGCAAGTCCTAACAATATGCTGTCCCAATAAATTACAATTTAAAATTTTAAAAATATAAATTTAAAGTAAAAGTATTGAAAAGATTCACCCTGCAAACATTAGACACAAGAAAGCTGGTGTCACTGTATTAATATGAGACTAAATAGACTTCAAGACAAGAAGTGTTTCCAGAGATCAAAAGTATAATTTCATACTGATCAAAAATTTCATATTGATCAGAAGGTCAATACACAACTAAGACAGAAAAAGTATATATATATGTTATATATATATTTACCTTCAAAATATGAAGCAGAGACTGACGGAATTAAAGGGAGAAATAGATCAGAAAAAGTTGAAGATTTTAACACTTTCAAAAATTGATAGAAAAACTAAATTAAAACATCAGTCAAGACTCAAAAAGATCAAACAGCATTGCTAAACAACTTAACCTAATTGACATTTGTGAAAAAATACATCAAAAAAGTACAGAATAAACATTTTTTTTCAAGTGCATGTGGTATATTCTCTAAGATATACCATATAGTGAATCATGATGTAAATCTAAATAAATCTCAAAATTGAAATCTAATGGATTATATTCTGTGACCCCAGCTGATTAAATTAGGAAACAACACAAATTAGAATTCCAAAGTAACACCACAAATTTATAAATTAAACCATATACCCCCAAATGACAGATGTATGAAAGAAGAAATCAGAAGGGAAAATAGAAATTTTAAACAGAATGAAAATGAAAACACATATAAAATTTTGACATATAGATAATGTAGTGTTTAGAGGAAATTTTATAGCTTTAAATTCATATACTAGAAAAAAAGCAACATTTAAAGTAAATTTCCTAATTCTCTACCCTAAAAATCTAGAAAAAGATGAACAAATTTAGACAAAAGCAAACATGATGAACCCAGAAGGAGACTGATCAAGAAAAAAAGAAAGAAAGAAAATACAGACAGAGAGAGTAGATATGACCACAGGTCCTAAGATAGTAAGAGGATAATCACACACAGTACATTAGGAGAAAACTTCTGTGAATAAATTTGATAATTTTGATAAAATGACAAAATTCTTACCAAAAACAATTCAAAAACAAGAAAATATGAATCACCCTATTTCTATCTTACACACTGAATTTTGTTGTATAATGAAGTCTTTCCACAAATAAAATTTTGAAATGAGATATTTTCATTTGTGAATTCTATCAAATAATTATAAAGGAAATAATACAAATCTTATTAGCAATTTCAGAAAACAGAGAAAGAGGAAACACTTCATTTTATGAAGCCAAGATAATCTTTCATTTTTATAGAGCTTTATTGCCATATAACTGATATACAATTAACATATGTTTTTAAAGTGTACAGTTTGATACACTTTAATATATGCATGTGTTCATATATACTGCATGTATAAATAAATTGACCTTTTGTGATTTTTCTCACCTGCTCATACCAACCCCATATCCTATGCCACTACTTACGATCTTAGTCACTATATATTAGTTTGCATTTTCTAGAGTTATATATAAATAAAATCATACATAATGCACTCTTTCTCTTCCACTCAGTATAAATATTTGGAGAGGTATCCATATTGTTGCTTTTAGTAGTAATTCATTCTTTTCTATTGTTAAGTAGTCTTCCATTATAAAAAATCTGCTACAACTTGTTTATTTTTTCACAGGTTGATAAACATTTGGGTTGTTTCCAGTTTTTGATGTCTACAAATAAAGATGCTATGAACATTCATGTAAAATTCACTGTACGAAAATATATGTGTGCCTCTTTTGCGCAAATAAATAGAAATGGAACACCTAGAGCATCTTTTCATGTGTTTACTTGCCATCTGTATATTTTCTTTGGCAAAATATTTCTTCAAGCCATTTGCCCATTTTTTAATTGACTGTTTTCTTATTGAATTTTGAGTGTTATTTGTATATTCTAAATTCAAGTCTTTTCTCAAATATGTGATTTGCAAATATTTTTCTCAGTCTGTGGCTTGCCTTTTCATTCCTTTGATTGTGTTTTTTGAAAAACAAAAGTTCTGTTTTGATAAAGCCCAGTTTTTTTCTCCTACCTTAGTGCAGGTGAAATAAAAACTCAAGCTATACACATAAATACTTGAAACTGACATAGGACTTATATACAGAATATCAAAAGGATCTTTGCAATTCAACAATTATAGTAATAATAACCCAATAAAAATGGTCAAAGATTTGAACACATATTTACAAAAGAAGATATACAAATGGCCAAGAAGTATGTGAAAATATGCTCAATATTACTCAGGGAAGTCCAGATTAAAATCATGAGATGTCAAAATACTGAGATACCACTATATATTTATCACAATGGTTAAAATTATTAATAAGGTTGATAATACTAAATCTTGGTGGGGATGTAGAGAAACTTGGTCAGTTACATATACAAAATTAGCCATATATCTATCCTAAAGCAGAAATTCTATTCCTAGTTATTTACCAAAGAAAAACAAAAATACATGACCACAAGGATGTTAATAGTGGCTTTTGTCAAAAGAGTCCCAAAGTGAGAATAACACAAATATCTATCAACAGGAGAATGGATGAACAAATCATTGGATGTCCATACAATTGAACGCTACTCAGCAATAAAAAGGAATAAAATATTAATGTACTTAACAACATGAATAAATCATATAACCATTGTGTTGAACAAAGTGAAGCAGTTAAAAAAGAATACATACTCAATTACTGTTTTATAAAAATGTAATAATAGGCAAAATAGCTATGGTGATAGAAATCACAACTGTGGTTGCATTTAGGGGTCAAATATAAATTATAAAGGGTCAAAAGTGAATTTTCCGGAGTGATATAAATGTACTACATCATAATTGGTGGTGACAGGGGTGTATATATTTATTTAAAAATCTGTGAATTGTACACTTAATGTCTATGCATTTTAGTGTATAATTAAAATTGTTCTTTCATGATGCTGTATAAAGAACCTTAAATGTCCCAGATAGATATTCTTTGGTATTACCCTTCAAAAATTTGGAATATGAACTGGATAAAAAACTTTCTGATGGCTAAAGAAAGTCTTTTGCCAAAACCTAAGTACAGTTCATTTCTTCTAGAAAATGGAGGGAAAAGGATCAACAGTTTGGTTATAACAGCTCCTCAAATAGCGTAGGCAGTTATTCAGACATCTATTCTTTTCTCATTAACAAATAACAGCCCTGATTTCCTTAATCTATCCTGAGAGAAACAATTTTCTAAACCTTCCAATAAAATCAAGTTGTAGGGTTGAACATGCCACTGCATAATGATAAAGATATTGTTAAACATAATAGATTTTCCTAGAACATATGATAAACACAACCTTTGTTTTGATCTATCATTAACAACTGTTTAGGTGCTTTGCCTCATCTAAATGTACAAATACCTCCCTCCCAGTCCTCCTAGACCCAGATCTGCAATAGTGAGGTGTTTTCTATGCCGTAAGACAAATCAAAATCCTGAAGCTGTCATTGTTCATATCTCCTTGTTACCTCCCCCACTTATCTGTTATATTCAAAGGCAAGTCTATTCTGCCATATAAGACCCACTTTTCTAGATGTGTGGTATTTCTTCCACTCTCCTGTTTTGTATTATCAGCTGAAATTTCTTCTATCCTGTAATTTAATTACTTTGTTGCTACTTTTCTGCCTCTTTGGGGGAGTATAATAAATGTTTTCTATTATTCCACTTTTTCTTCTATTACCTTTTTAGCTATAGCTCTTTTAAATATGTTTTTAGTGTTTGCTAGAGTGGTAATGAAGTGCACTTCCCACTTAATACCTGACACTTCCTACTTCCCTGTTCATTTCATGTGTCCCACTTCCCAAATATAAGGGCCTTATGGTGGTATAACTACATATATGACTGCCTAGTCCTTGTGCTATGTTTATCTTATCTGTTGATTCTACGTATGTGGTCCCATGTTAAACTGTTATTCTTAAAAGAAAGAAAAAAAATAGTCATTGGCCTTGTAAGGAACTCAAGGTAAAAAAGGATCATCTATAAATACCCACATATGTACCATTTCTGGGGCTCTCCAAAGATTCCTCCCTCAAGATTTGAGTTTCCATATGCTATCACTTCCCTCACCCTAACATTTTTTAGCATTTCTTATAGTGGAGGCCTATGGCAATTAATTCTCTCAGGATTCATTTATCTAAATATATTTTGTCTTGACCCTCATTGCTGATGCCTATTCTAGAAAGCTATAGATGTTGGTAGTTTGTATTTTTCAGCATTTTAAAGATGTCTTTTCATTGTCTTCTGACCTTAGTAATTTCTAATGAGAAATCAACCATTGTTCTTGTCATTACTTTCCTGAATGCAACGTACGTTTACCTTGTTGTTTTTTTTTCCCCTTGTGCTACTTTCAATTTTTTACAAAGGGATTTTTAAAAAACCCTTTTTTCAAAAGTTTGGCCATGATGTACTTAGCTGTCGGTATATATGTGTGCATGAATCTACCCTGATCGAAGTTCACTGAGCTTGAAATAAAGCTTCTTGTCAAAATTTTTCAAATATAGAAAATTTTCAGTTATTAGTTCTTGAAAATGTTTTTCTATCTCGTTTTTACAATCAACTCTTTCCAGTATCCTCCAATTACAAATATTTTGGATTGCTTGATATTATCTTATTGTGAAACTGTATTTTTCTCTAAGATTGTTTTATGAAAATTTTCAATCAAAAATTTGAAAGATGTTTATTGTGAGCCATTATATATATCCACCAAATCAATTCTACTATTAACATTTTACTATACTTGTATTATTAAATATCTCTCCAAACCCCTATCCATCTACCAGTATACATTATTTTTTAAGTTTTTTTTGCATTGAAGTTAACCCAGAATGAGTAACAATGAAAAGATTTAACCTCCTACTACAAACAACAAAAACTGGAAAAATATATAAAAATGGTTCCAAAGGCATTAGGTTTCAGGCAACAAAGAGAAGTAATCACAAAGATGGAGAGGGTAGCAAATGAGGTAAGCTTTGTAATCTTTCCAGCTTACTGCCTGCAGGAAGTTTCCAGGAGCTGGTACGGTGGATAGCAATTTTCATAATTCACAGGGTATCAGGTCACATACACAGAAATGCCTCACCTCGAGAGTGGGGTAAAATTAGCTTCACACTATTATATTCTGTACAAGAAACCTTTCCCTACATCTAAGTCATAATGATATTTTCCTATTTTTAATATAAATTTATAATTATACATCTTCTGTTTAGATCCATGATTCAACTCAAATGTGTGTGTGCATGCGTGTGTGTGAGATTGTGTGAATGTGTGCATGGAAGCAGTCAAGATTTATTTTTTTCTATACAGATGCTCAGTTTTTCCAATGTTATTGTTGGAAAATGTTCCTTATCCCATCAGGTTGCATTAGCACTTTTGTTGAAACTCAAATGGCCGTAGAAGTGTGGGTTTCTTTCTTTGCACTCTATTCTATTCCATTAAACCATTTTTCAATATTTATGTCAGTACCACCGTGTCTCTCTTAGTGTGGCTCTACATTAAGCAATCAATCAGGCATTGTAAGTTCTTAGACATTTTTATTCTTCTTTTTTCAAGATTGGTTTAAATATTATAATTCCTATATAGAGCTAGCTTATCAATTTCTACAGAAGAATTTGGTCAAACTATGACTAGAGTTGCATTAAATTTATAAATTAGTTTGCGGAAAATTGGCAACTTAATATGAGTCTTTCAAACCATAAACTTGGTTATATCTTTTTTTTTAATTTCAAAATATTATGGGGGTACAAATGTTTTTGGTTACATGTATTGATTTTGTTATGCTTGAGTCAGGGTTATAAGTGTGCCCATTACCCAGATAGTGTTCACTGTACCCGTTAGGTAGGTGTTCGCCCACCCCCTCCTCCCCATCCCCGCTGCTTGATTTCCACTGAATTTTACTTCCCTCTGTGCACATGTGTGCTCATCGATTAGTTCCAATTTAATAGCAAGTACATATGGTGTTTGTTTTTCAATAGTGTGTCTTTCAATTTATTTAGGTCTTTTTAATTTTCAGCCATGTTTAATAGTTTTGTGTGAAGAAGTCTTGCACATATTTTGTTACATTTATTTAAATTTTTTTTCTTTTATGACACTCTTGTGAAAGGAATAGCTTTGTTAAGTTTTATTTTCCAGTTGTTTTCTGCTTGTATACAAAAATAAGTTTTCTATATTATCCTTCTATCCCAGGACCTTGTTAATTTAGTATATTACTTCTAGTGCTTGCTTTGTTGATATCTTAGGATTCTCTAATAATACATGATAAATTTTGTCATCTACAAACATAATTTTATTTTTGCACTACTAATCTTTATACCTTTTATTTCTTTTTCTTGCCATACTGCAGTAGCTAAGACCTCAGCATATAATGGTGAGTGGACATGGTAAAATGGGCATTCTTGCCTTGTTCCAAATCTTGGGAGAAAACATTCAATATATCACCATGAAATAAGATGCTAAGAGTAGATTTTTCATAGATACTGTTTATCAGATTAAGGAGGTTCCTTTCTATTGCATGTTTGTTCTAAGATTGTTTCTTCATCATAATTAAGTATTGAATTTTGCCAAATATTTTTTCTGCATCCATTGACATAATTATGTGATCTATCTCCTATATTTTATTAATGTGATGAATTGCATTGGTATGTTTTTTGATGTTAAACCAACATTGCATCCTAAAGATAAATTCTACTTGGTCATGATGCATTTTCCTTTTTATTTATTGATTAATTTAAATTGCTAATATTTACAGCATTTTCACAACTATGTTCAAAGGGCATATTGATATATGGTTTTTCTGTAAAATCTTTGTCTGGTTTGTCATCAGAATATTCCTGGCCTAAAACATGAATTAGGAAATTTTCCTTTTTCTTCTATCTCTGGAAGAGTTGGTTAGAATTGCAATTATTCCTAAATTCCTAATTTCTAAAATTTTTGGTAGAATTATGCAAGAGAGCTTTCTGAGGCTGGAGGGTTTTTTTGTGATAAAATGTTTAACTATAAATTCAACTTCTTCAATGGGTATAATGCTGTTCAGGTTACCTATTTCTACTTGAATAAGCCTTGGCAATTTGTGTCTTTCAAGGCTCTTATCCATTTTATATGTTACAAGATGCCTTAGAGTTACTTATTGAATTTCTACATTATTCTTTTAATATATGTAGCCTCTGTATTGATAACCCAACTATTGAACCTGATATTGGCAATTTATTATGTTCTTGTGTTCCTGATAGTTGAGGGTTTTTTATAAATCAGTTTTGTTGATTTTTAAAATGTTGTTTCTTATAAATAGCATACAGTTGAGTCTTGCTTTTTAAATCCATTCTGACCATCTCTGTCTTTTAATTGGAGAGTTTAGTCCACTAATACCTATTATACTTATTAATTTTAATGCAGTTACTGATATGTTTTGATGTTAGTAATTTTAATATAGTTATTGATATGATTGGAATAACATCCATCATTTTATTATTTGTTTTCTAGTTGTCTATTTTTTTTTCTTTTTCCTTTCCTGCCTTCTTTAGGATCAATTGAATATTTTTAGAATTGCATTTTAATTTATTCGTTGACTTTTTAGCTATACATTTTTGCATATGTTTAGCATTTGCTCTAGTGATTTCACAGTACATCCTTAACTTTTTCACATCCTACATAGAGTTAATATTGTATAATTTTAGGCTGGGTGCAGTGGCTCACACCTGTAATCCTAGCACTCTGGGAGGCCAAAGCGGGAGGATTGCTTGAGCTCAGGAGTTCAAGACCAGCCTGAGCAAGAGCAAGAACCTGTCTCTACTAAAAATAGAAAAATTAGCCAGGCATCATGGTGCATGCCTGTGTTCCCAGGTACTTGGGAGGCTGAGGCAAGAGGCTTGCTTGAGCCCAAGAGTTTGAGTTTGCAGTGAGCTACGATGGTGCCACTACACTCTATCCAGGCCAACAGAGTAAGACTCTGTCTATATGTATGTATGTGTGTGTGTGTGTATATATATATATATATATATATATATATATATAATAATTTTGTGTAAAAATAATTTTGTGTAAAATATATACCCTTTGCAATAGTACTAGTATGTTTTCTGCCCTCCAACTCGACCATTTATCCTATATTTGCAGTATATGTTGTATTTATGTGTATGATAAATCCTTTAATGTTGTATGGAAATATTTGCTCCAAGTAGTGTATTTATTTATTGGGGTTGCCATAACAAGTACCACAAACCAGGGGGATTAAAACAGACAACCTTCTCTCATAGTTCTGGAGGCTAGAAGTTTAAATCAAGGTGTTATCAGGGCTATGCTCTCTAAAGGCTTTAGGGGAAAATTCTTTCTTTCCTCTTCCCAGCTTCTGGTGGTTGCTGGTAATTCTTGTTTTAAAGACACATCACTCCAATCTACCCTGTCTTCACATGGTGTCTCTCCTCTGTGTGTTTGTGTGTCCTCTCCTCTTGATATAAGGATATGAGTCATATTAGATTAGGGTTAATGTTTATCCAGCATGAACTCATATTAAAGTGATGACATCTGGAAAGAGCTTATTTCCAAATAGGGTCACATTCTGAAATTATTAGTGGATACAAATTTTGGAGGGACACTATTCAATCTGATACAAATGGCTAAATATACCTTAAAGGAATTAAGATGAAAAATACTTGATATTTTCTCATACGCTTCTTTTTTTCCTAAAGAACCAAGTATCCATTACCTCATTTAACTCATAGCTTCATTTAACTCAGGCTTCACAACTTTCTTTAGCATTTCCAATCTAGAATATCTGCTGGCATCACATTCTCCTAGTTCTCTTATATTTGAAAATGTCTTTACTTAACATTTTTTGAAGGGTATTTTTAGTAAACATAAAATTCTGGATGCCTTTTTCTTGTGCTTTCAACATTTTAAAGGTTATTTTCCACTCTTTTCTTATCTCCATTATTTTTGATGAAAAGCTATTCATAATTTTAGTTGTTCTTTTTTATGCAAACTGTGCAAATTTCTAACAGTATCAAGCTTTTTTATTTATCTTTGTTTTTCAGAAAATTGATTATAATGTACATAGGTGTTTTTTTTCTTTGAATGAGTCTGGGTTAATGTTTACTAAACTTGAATCTGTAAAATTTTGTTTTTCACTAAATTTTTAAAATTTTGGTCACAATTTTTCAAAAATTTTTTCTGTTCCTTTTTGCAAACTTCTAGAATTCATATTGTATGTATTTTACAACTTTTGACATACTCCCAGAGAAGACTGGATCTCTATTCTGTCTTTTCATTATTGTTTTATTCTATTCTTCAGATCAGTAATTCTCCCCCATGTACCTTCCAGTTCGGTGGGCTTTTTACTCTATTACCTCTATTTTGCTCTCAGGCCCTACAGTGAATTTATTCCTATTTCAGATGATAAATTTGTGAGTTCTATAATTTCTCTTTTGTTCTTTTCCACTGTTTTACTTCCTGTCATTCCCTCACTGTTCACTATTTACAAACCTATTTTCCTTTTGTATTTTTAACATAGTTAAACTAACTGCTTTAAAATCCTTGTGTGCTAATTCCTATTCTCTTTCCAGTGACTATCCTGTTTTCCTTTATGCCAACAAGACTGTAGATTTTTCTACTGGAGTTGTATTCTTCCTGCATGACACAGATTGGAACTTTCCCTTTAACGGCACTAAATGCCATTAAAATGTGAAACTCATCCAGAACCATCCTTTTCTACTAAGTGCCAACATACTAGTATTGGCTGTTTTAATTTCTACCTATTTTGATTCACTCTCTGGTGCCTTCAGTTAGGTGGTTTTTTGTTGTTGCTGTTGTTTTGTAAATGTGTTTGTCCAGAGTGTATATTTGTTTTCTGTGGCAAGTTTGATTCAATATAAGCTACTTTGGCCATAATCTAAGGTTGTTGTTTTTTTTAAATTTTTTCTATTATTTGGATTTGATAATTTTATTGATCTGTCTTTAAGTTCACTAACCTTTTCTCTAACATTTCCAACATAATTTTTAATTCTGCCTGGAAAAATTTCATATCATTTATTGTAATTTTCCATTCAAGAATTTACATTTTGTTGTTTTTATAGATTAGATTGTACTTTCCTGAGATTTTGGTTTTTGTCATTTCTTGAGATTTATTTCACATTAAAGTTTTGAATATATTTTGAATGGTTGCTTTAAATTCTTTGCCTGTTAAATCCAACATTCAGGCAATCATTGGGGTAGTTTCTATCAACTTTTATTTAGTATGTCTAGTAACTTTTTGTTATATAATTAGACATTTTTGTTTGTATACTGCAGAGACTTAATTCTGTTTTCCTCTGAATAGTGTTGATTTTTATTCTAGCAGGTAATTAGTTGGTGGCTGATCTCCTTAAATTTATGCAGTTTTGGCTTTATGCATTGTTTGTGAAAGACCAAAGTGTGTACAATCTCCTTGAACTTGGTGGGGATTGAACTCCAAATTCTGTGTTTTCTGTGGAAATTGTCCCAAGACAAAGAACCAAGGCAGACATGGGACTCCTCTCTTGAGTTTCCTTTTCACAAATAGTACAGTGTTTTGTCAAATGTTATAGGATGCCTATAATTGACTGTCTTTTATATTTTGTACATCCTTTTAATCATGTATGCTAGGATTGCAGTCTGGTGCAATTATTCCCCCAAATCTTGAGAAAGAGGGATTTGACTTATATTTGAGTTTTTACAAAGTCTTTAATATTTTTGGGAATTCTCTGATTTATTTTATTTAAACAAAAATGTTCCCTTTGAAGAAGACACATCAGCCTGAAGTAACTCCAATCAGTGCTAAATTTGGAGATTCACAGAGGACATATGATATTATTACTTAAAAAATGATTAGAAAATGTAACATAATTTAGTAATTTTTTCTGGAGATATGTTGTCTATTTTAATTTTTGGATATTTAAAAATAGGTCTTTTAAATATTGCTATAAACATAATATTTTAAGATAGAATATAGGGACCACAAATATATATTTGCAGAAAAAAATTATACTTTTATTTAAAGTATTTTCCTAAAGTTTTTGAATGAATACTTGAGCATGAGAAACAGATTTTTTTAAAAGTGTTGTACCTAAAAGAATTCAGAGGATACTGAGGATGATATATTAGGGAAATCTGTTCTAAATGAAGCAGAATATGATTCTAATGATTATGAAGACACCGGTGTCAAAGATGTATGCAAAGTGTTTGAATAAAATTGTTTCATGAAATATCAGAGTTGGGTTTCTGTCACTCAAACAAGAGACCCAATATTAAGGTTAGAAAATTAGGCAGAAGCCAGGTCATTCTTGTGCTTACAGGCTGGGGAGCTTTTGACTTTATAAGATTCAATTCAAATTTCACTTTTTTCAAATCAGTTCCAACTTGCCTCTACCTACAAACAAATTGTTCTCATATAACATATCTTACTTAGTCTGATTTACCATTTATTTCATTGAGTGTAGTTACTTGCTTAAATGTCACATACTCTTCAAAGCTCTTATTGCCAGACATGTATTATAATTCTTTGTTTTCACAACATCTTGCACAAAGTTTGGTCCTTAATAAATAGTGGTTGGAAAAATATTAAACACATATTACAACTCTTCCCCCTCTCTTTGTCTTTATTAAAAGCAGAAATCAATTAGAATACTAATTAAAGCAATTATGAGTACATCTAAGCAACCCCAGCTAACATATAAGATGGAGAGAGAGATAAACAAAAATATTCTGTATAATCATGTGTATCTGCTCAAACATGTTGTTTTTCAGTTACTGGCTAACACTGTGAAAATGTTTTACTTAGGATTACTACTTTTTATTTCCATTGTGGCTATTACTACAATACTTTTATCTACAAATCTTTTCTAAGAGTTACTCTTAGTGTTGGCCTGGGTGTGGAGCGATGTTAGGAATTTCTGATGACTCAGCTCTGAAAACAACAGTGATAATACTCTCAGAGGTCAGTCCCCGCCAGAGGGGAGTATCATATTCCCAAAACCCAAAATCAAGTGATCTACTCATCTGGGAAGGGAAGATATATGTACAAGACTGGCAGGGCAGGGGTCTAAATTGAGAGAACGGCACTGATGGAACTAGAAAGCCACAACCATCTTTCCTATCACAGAAGGAGGAAAGCGGCGAAGCACCAGCCTGCACCAGGGAGAGAACCATGTTCTGTAAGACCATGTAGCTGTATTGGTGTTTTCTACATCTGATAGAAGAGGTTTGGAGAATAAGGACATAACTTTTTATATCCGAATTGAAGTTCTTTTATGACACATCTGGAGTGGTCACAGGGTGGCTTTGGAATCGTTCCCATAGTGGGTTAGTGGGACATTCTAATAGACTATGAATTTGAACATATTCTCCCAGTGTTCTCAGACCTTTATCAGTACAGGGTGGGGATCATCATATCTACTACCTCAAATACCCTATGTAACTGATGTATTGTAGCCACCCAAGAGAGGATTTTTATAAAAAGTTTTTAGTTTCTTCAAGACTGCATAAAATATCAATGCTCATTTCAACTGAAATATTTGATGTGGAATATTTACATATTGCATGGCATTCATCTTGTTGACAGCCACTTATGCATGCTAGTCAGGTACATGTCAAATTGGGGAAAACATCACAGCATAAAGGGCACCAAACAAGTATTACCTGCCTATAGCATTCACTTCCTCTCAAGAGATGTTTGTGTCACCAAATAGTTCTCAAATATCTGGGAACTGTTTATTTTACAATTAATCAAAAAAGCATTTTGTGATACACTGAATGTAAATGTATAAGACTGGTCATGAGAAATTGTTCTATTAAATATTTATCAGAGATCTTTGGATTGAATCAATTTAACTTTTTTCTACTGTGAAATGTTGTCATAAAGCAAATGTTTAGATAAATGAGGTTTTACCAGAGGATGCACAGCATAAATATGTTACACTGAGATTCTGACCTTTGTTTTCACATGCTGAGGAAGAAGTAGGGTTGTCTAGAGTTAGTTTTAGGAATTTTGGAGATTTTCTAGGAATTATAATATTATCCAAAATACTTTCCCATGCTTCCCAAAATGATTTCCTTCACTTTATCGCCAGGCATGGAATTCATTGAATTAATAGTCAGTTTCATTTAGACATCAAATAAAATTTGGATCTCTAAATAGAGGGTAGATGTTAGTGATATTCAATCCAGTATGAACAGATTTACATCTGTTACTTTCCTCTCAACATCTAGTCCACATCAGCAACATTGAAGATTCAGGAATTTTGTCTTGGATGGGGAGAGGAAAAAAAGCCATTTAATATACGTCCTGCAAGAGCAGGTAAGCTTATCTTGGTCATGCTTATTAGTTCTGAGTAGTCAGGAGGCAACACAAGGACACTGTCTGCCCTAGGGCTGGGACTAGATATGAGGTGAACTAAGAAATAAAGTCCAAAGACAGATTGATCTTGATGAAAAGACCTGTTAATGGTAGAAGGCAATAACAGGATAATTGCCTATACTGCAATTGGAAAACGAAGACAACATCAGCCAGCCTAGGGACTACCCACATCCACCCATGGGACATCTCTGCATGGAAATCTTGGATTTCCCAACTCTATTGCAAATAATTAAGATACTTGGGGTAAATATTAATAAAAATACCATAAATAATGATATGTTCATTGTCAAGCCATTCATAGCTTCAGTGAATATTATAAACCTCACCAGATAAGTAATATAATGAACTTAAAGATAATAAATCTTTATTCTATAAAAGATTTAAAAAGTAGGCATTCAACTAGCACCCAGATTTTGATTTCTACACCCAATTTCCAATTAAAGGAATAAGGGCTTCTTATAGAAATGGTCAGTCTAGGGATTTGGAAGAGAAAAGACAAGATGTGCCTGAAATATTTCGATGTGCCAGAACATTAGGAACTGTATGGAATAAGTATCCATGTATGATAGTCCATATTAATGTAAATAAGAAACTGAATGCACAAAAATGGGACTAATACATTCTTCCATACATTAGAATTATGCTAATTAATATAGAATGCATAATAGTAATGTAAAATAACCATGAGATAATCTCTACAGCAGTTGTGGCAGGCAAGAAAGATTGAGGTGTACAGTCTCAATACAGATACTCAATTACAAAAGGGAAAAGAATAACTTTGAATCAACAGTAATAAGGCACATGGACATCATGAACCCCCTGCTATGATGCACTGGAAAGGACTTAACATCACCTCTGTTGTATTCTTGCCAAAAACATGTAAACTCAATCTAATAATGTTCTGACATCAGACAAAACCAACTTCAGGAACATTCTCCTAACTGCCTGCCAGTATTCTTCAAAAGTATCAAGGCCTAAAAGACAAGAAAAGACTGAGGAACTTTCACAGATTGGAGGAGACAAAAGAGACGTGACAACTACGTGCAGTGTGGGATCCTGAGTTGGATCCAGGACAAGAAAAAAAGCATCAATGGGAAAACTTTTAAAACTTGAAAAATATCTGTACATGAGTTAATAGTATTTTATCAATGTTAATTTCCTGTTTTTAATAATTGTTTTATGGTTATATAAATGATGCTCTCATTAGGGAAAACTGGTTGAAGAGTTTGCAAGAATTGTGTACTATATTTGTGAATTTTCCTTAAACCTACAGATATTATAAAATAAAAGTTAAAAAATGAGATGTGTGTTTTGATTTCCTTATTTTATTTTAACAAAAGATCCATTTATTGAGGGGTTCCAGGAAATGGAGAGTATATGTAAAATTGTGGAAATGGCCAGCTGGCACTTGGATATATGTGATATACAGTTTGTCACATGGTTGAGCTTTATTAAATCTATTTTTAAGACAAAAACAGTGACCTCTTTTCTCTAAGTGATGCTTTAAGTGATGCTTTGCCACAAGTACTGCCATCTCTAAATTGCTGGAGGTTCCCTTGAGAAATCTTGTCCAGGATCAATTAGGGTTGATATTCAGTTGTGATGCAGCTGTTAAGATGTATGATCAATAAATAAAAACCTTTTTCTGTTAAATTTGTCACATTATCTACCAGATTCTTGATAATATTTATTCTATTGCTATTAACTTTAAAGAGATTGAGAAAAGGTCCCTTCTGTGTCTACTATAAAATTAAAGATAGAAAATTCAATTTCTCCATCTCTTATAATGTGGAGATAAAAGAAGCAATAAAAACAATTACCATAGAACAGTTTTGTTGTGAAAGTGATTTTCTAACATAAATTTCTTAGCAGGTTTAGAACATTACTAACCTTTGAAGCTGTTATGAAATTTGTAATAGATTGAGAATGTAGGAAAATTCCTTGTCCTTGGCTGTTTCCTTGAAGAAAATTGTGTTAGTCCTTATCCCAAGTCATCAAATGCCACTTCTTCTCAAAGAACCTGTGCTTACACTGTCCTGAGGTCTGCTTTCTTGTTTTCACCAGCCTCACATGAATCATCCTTTGCTTCCCAAGATTCAGCAACTTCATTCATTCTATTTGAATAATTCTATTTGAAATTAGTATGGTGGATAAGCTAGTTTTGCAAATATTCTAAGCAGGTGCTTTCTGTGCCTATTGGGTAAATAATTTTAACACGAAGTGCTATGAAAGTGACAAAAGAGCAACATCAATAGTTATATCTACTCCAAAACCCCTCCCCAAACATAATAGACTGCCTCCCCCACAAACACACACACGTGAACCTCATCTTCCTGAGTAATTTCTGGAAGGCCACAATGAAAGGAAATTCACTGATTCAGAGAAATTCTATCCACTAGGATAAGGGTTAGTGATCATATGGAATAAACAGTTAGCTTGTTTCAATTCAATGATATCTATAATAAACAATATTTTCAATACATTTTCTCATCATTTTTACATGCCCAGTAAATCTTAAGCTCTCAACATAAAACTATCATTATTTGTGCAAAATAAACTATAAAATCAGAAAAAACATGGTAGTAGAAATAACATCATTACCCAGGGGTCACTTAATCATTACAAATGAAATACTTACAAATATAATGTTTTCCTACTGTAAATAGCCTGTGGCTATTGTTAAATAGTCAATTGCTTAAAATAGAAATGAAACACATTGTGCAAAACCTCTGATTTTGTAAATGTCCCTAGTACAGAAACATAACTTTTGATTTTCAGATATCTATATGCTTATTTGGCTTTGATTTTTTTGTTTGTGATAATATATCTTGCTGTGACTTTATAATTCCCCAAATGTAACTATAGCTAAAAGAATCTTAAATGAGAGATAAGTGGACTATATTTTTTGATCCTCCTAAAATGTTGTGCAGCAATTTAGTAACATTCTTATTTTTTATTTTACTTTTTATGCCAAATATAGTAAAAGTTATTCTTAAAATTCCAAATACCTTATTTAAAATACTTCATTGCCACTTGAAACATGTGAAAAAATACTACAATAATTGTTCACTAAAGTAAAACTCTAATTCTTTGCAAAATTACATGATTTCTTAGAAAGAAATACATACAATTCTAAAAAGAAAGTTTCACCTGAGCTTCACTGACTGAACTAGACAGATCTTCCAGTCAGAAAATCAACAAAGAAACTGGACTTAAATGGGACTCTAGAACAAATGGACCTAATAGACATTTACAGAACATTCTACCTAAAAACTGCAGAATATACATTCTTCTCATCAGCACATGGAAGATTTTCCAAGATGTTCCATTTGTTATGTTAGGCCACAGAACAAATCTCAGCAAATTTTTAAAAATCAAAATCATACCGTATTTCTTCTCAGACCACAGTGGAATAAAACTAGAAATCAAATCCAAGAGTAACTCTCAAATCTACACAAATACATGGAAATTAAGCAACCTGCTGCTAACAATCTTTGGGTCAATGATGCAATCAAAATGGAAATCAAAAAAAATTTTTTAACTGAATTACAATGATGACACAGCTACCAAATCTCTGAGATAAAGAAAAGTCAGTGCTAAGAGGGAAGTACATAGCACTAAATGCCTATATCAAAAACAGAAAGATCACAAATTAATATCCCAATGTCACACCTCAGGGTCTTAGAAAAACAAGAATAAACCAAACCCAAACTTAGCAGAAGACAAGAAATAACAAAGATCAGAGAAGAACTAAACAAATTTGAAGCCCTCCCCCCAAACTACAAAGGATCAATGAAAGGAAAAGGTGATTCTTTGAAAAGATAAACAATATTGATAAACCACAAGCTAGATTAACCAAGAAAAGAAGAGAGAGGATTCATATAAGCTCAATCAGAAATGGAAAAGATGTTTCATTCATTCATTTATTTATTCTTTTGTATTTCTTTGGTATTGTTACAGCTGATACCACAGAAGTACAAAAGATCACCTGAGACCACGATGAACACCTCTATGCACACAAACCAGAACACCTAGAGGAAATAGATAAATTTTTGGAAACATAAAAGCAAGCTCCCAAGCTTCAATCAGAAAGAAATAGAAATCCTGAACAGACCAATAATGAGTAGCAAGATTGAGGCAGTAATAAAAAATCTCCCAACAACAAAAAAAGCCCCGGACTAGACAGATTCAGAGCTGAATTCTATCAGACCTACAAAGAAGAACGGGCACCCATCCTACCGAAACTGTTCCACAACATCGAGAGGGAGGGAGTCCTCCTTCACTCGT
This sequence comes from Daubentonia madagascariensis, assembly GCA_023783475.1. Taxonomy (NCBI): domain Eukaryota; kingdom Metazoa; phylum Chordata; class Mammalia; order Primates; family Daubentoniidae; genus Daubentonia; species Daubentonia madagascariensis. The sequence goes on along the minus strand of JAKFHU010002088.1, from coordinate 40,001,311 downwards.
TCTGTGAAGCCAGTATCACCCTGACACCAAACCCAGGAAAGGACACAACAAAAAAAGAAAACTGCAGACCAATATTCCCCATGAACATAGATGCAAAACTCCTCAAGAAAATACTAGCAAACTGAATCCAACAACACATCAAAAAAAAAATTTCACCCTAGGGTTGCAAGAATAGTTCAACATATGCAAGTCAATAAATGTGATTCACCACAGAAACATAACTACCATATGATCAACTTAACAGATGCAGAAAAAGCATTCAATCAAATCCAGCACTCCTTCATGATAAAACTCCTTAACAAACTAGGCATAGAAGGAACATACCTCAACAAACATGACAGCCCCACAGCCAACATTGTAAGCATTCCTCCTAAGAACTGGAACAAGACAAGGATGCCCACTTTCACCACATCTATTCAACATAGTACTGGAAATTCTAGCCAGAGCAATCAGGCAAGAGAAAGAAAGAAATGGCATCCAAATTGGAAAAGAGGGGGTCAAATTATCCCTGTTTGCCAATGATATCAGATTATATCTGGAAAACCCTATAGACTCCTCCAAAAGACTCCTAGAATTGACAAACAAATTCAGTAAAGTCTCAGTTATAAAATCAATGTACACAAATCAGTACCTTTTCTATATACTAATAATGGCCAAGCTGAGAATCAAATCAAGAACTCAATGCCATATAAAATAGCTGCAAAAAAACCAAAAACCTAAAAATGTACATAACCAAGAAGGGGAAAGATCTCTACAAGGAGAATTACAAAACACCAATGAAAGAAATCATTGATGACCTGATCAAATGGAAAAGCATCCTGTGCTCATGGATTGGAAGAATGAACATTGTTAAAATGTTCATACTGCTCTAAGTGATTTACAAATTCAATGCAAGTCCCATCAAAATACCAGCATCACTTTTAACAGAATTAGTAAAAAGCAATCCTAAATTTCATATGGACTCATAAAAGAGCCTGAATAGCCAAAGCAGTCCTAAGCAAAAAGAACAAATCTGGAGGTATCACAATACCTAACTTCAAATTATCCTACAAGGCTATAGTAACCAAAACAGCATGGTTCTTGTATTAAAATAGATACATAGATCAATGGAACAAGATAGAGAACCCAGAAACAAAACCATACATCTACAACCAACTGATCTTCAACAATACAGACAAAAACACACACTGAAAGGAAAGGATGTACTATTCAATGAATGGTGCTGGGAAAATTGGACAGCCACATGCAGAAACCCTATCTCTCACCATACACAAAAATTAACTCAAAATGGCTTAAATACTTAAATGTAAGACCTGACACCATAAAAATTCTGGAAGAAAACTTAGGAAAAACTCTTCTGGACATTGGCCTAGGCAAAGAATTTATGACTAAGACCTCAAAAGCAAATGAAACAAAGGCAAAAATAAACACATAGATTTAATTAAACTCAAAAGCTTCTGCACAGCAAAATAAATAATTGATAGAGTAAATAGACAACATACAGAATGGGAGAGAACATTCACAAAGTATACATTTAAAAATCAGCAAGAAAAAAACAACCCCACCAAAAAGGGGGCAAAAGACACGAACAGACATTTTTCAAAAGAAGATATACAAATGGACAACAAATATGTGAAAAAGTGCTCAACATCACTAATTATCAAGAAATGCAAATTAAAATGACAGTGAGATACCACCTTACCCCTGTCAGAATGGTTAATATTAAAAAGTCAAAAAGCAAGAGATGTTGGCACAGATGCAGTGAAAAGGGAATGCTGCATCCACTGTTAGTGGGAATGTAAATTAGTACAACCTCTATGGAAATCAGTGTGGAGATTCCTCAAAGAACTACAAGTAGACCTACAATTCGATCCAGCAATCCCACTACTGGGTATCCACCCAAAGGAAAAGAAGTCACTATATCAAAAAGACATATGCACTTATATATTTATTGCAGCACAATTCACAATTGAAAAGATATGGAATCAATCTAAGTGCCTATCAACTGATGAGTGGATAAAGAAAATATGGTGTATATATATACCATGGAATACTACTCAGCCATAAAAAAGAAAGAATTAAATAATGTCTTTTGCAGCAACTTGGATGGAACTAGGAGCCATAATCCTAAGTGAAATATTTCAGGTATGGAAAAACAAATACCACACTTGCTCACTTAAAAGTGAGAGCTAAAAGATGGGTATAAATAGTGATACAGGGTGGTATAATGGACTTTAGAGACTCAGTAGTGGGGAAAGTAAGAGTAAGATATCAAAAATCACCTAGCAGTTAAAATGTACACTATTTGGGTGATGAGTACACTAAAAGCCCTGGCTTCACCACTATACAATTCATCCCTGTAACAAAAAAACACTTGTACCCCCTAAATCAATTGAAATTTTAAAAGATTCAAAAAATTAAAAGAAAGTTTCTAAGTTTACGTGGCTTGTTTCAGGTTAAATATGGCCAAAATATATTAATAATTGGATGACTACATGACAGTATTATTTTCCCGGGATTTTTTTTTTTTTTTGTCAAATTCCAGTTACCTAAAATATCCAGATAAAATAATTGAATAGCCAAAACTAAAAAGCAGAGTCAGTCATAGCCTGGATAATCTGTTAAAAATCTAGTTTTAATGATCCATCATTAGACAAATCAATTAGGCTTTGGCTCAATGTCAACGATTCAAACAGTGTTTGTTTTTAATGTATTTTAGTAAACACACTAGCATTGTTTTATTGCAATTTAAGTATATATAAAGTGATCATGATAAGTTTCTGATATCTGTGCTCTTTACTTCACCAAGAACATAAAAAAGAACAAATACTGAAAAGATGAAAGGGTGGTAATTTTTGATCATCACATGTCCAGATGTTGTTCTAAAGTACAACTCAAGTTTTCTTCTCTATTTCTAAAAGGGAATAATCTTTCTTTAATCTTTCCTTACTTTGAAATGGTATTGTATTTTATCATTACCTCATGTAATTTATCAATGTCTAGCTTATTCATTAGCCTCTGGTTTCTCACCTCCCAGAAATTAAATTCTTTCAGAGTAAGAAATATTTCCCAGACCATCAGGTCCAAAGCCTTGCACATAGTAATTTTCAATAAACATTTGTTGAAAGAATGAAAGGTTAATTAATGGAATTGTGTAAGTAAAAAGAAAAATGATAATGTTATCTTTATCTGGTAAATAGCTCCTTAAATATTCAAATGTGGTAAATGTGGTGCTAATGTATTTCAAAACATGTTATGCATACCGTTTGTTGCCTGGATTGTCAGATGCTCATGGCTTATTAACCCTGTAGTTTATGAAATTTGAAAAAGAAAAGTCACAAGCATATTTGCATATTCCTCAAAACCATTATTTCTCATGTTTCTTCTATTGAATAATTCATAAAATAAACAAATAGTTTTGAAGTAGAAGCACCACAAGAGAATAAAATATTTCTGCATTAGAAAGAGAAGAAAATAGGGGTATAATCTGACAATTAAAACTATGTGTAACACTCATTAATTGCAGGCGAACATTATATACAAATGAACCTCATTTACTCAGTCCACAAACACTTTGTAGGACTGGCATAGGGAGAAAAAATGATTTTAAAAATGACGGAGAAAGAGAGAATACTTCCCTTGAAGATTTCTCACCATTAAGTTGGAAGATAGAAATATATAATAGGATGAATTAAATAAATTCTGTAAAGAGACGGCTAAAAAGTTCAAAGGAAATACTGAGAAAAATGGAGAATACTAAAAATGATTGGGGGGCGGTCAGGAAACTTCAAAAAAGAGGTGACATTTGGGCTGATTGTATACAATACATTTTATCTTCAAGGATCTGCGTGTGAAGAGGGGTGGTGAATGGTAGTCCAGACTCCAAAAGCAGAGTGGACATTTATGAAAGGATGAAGAAGTAGGAACGATTTAGGGAACAGGATTTAATTCAGTATGGTTGGGGTATCGATTATGAATGAAGATATTTTAGAGTAATCGTAGAGTTTGCTCCTAAAAAAAAGTGACACAATGACATTAGGAAGAATACTTTAAAAGGGTTTCTAAATGTTAAAATTTATCCTTAAGGCAATGGAAAACTGTTGGAAGTTTTAGGTGGTAAATGACAGAATGAAATTTGAATTTATACCAATAAGTCCAGTCGATGCTGCAATTAAGAGTGAAAAGTACAAGAATGCATTTCAGCATATATTTTGGCCTTGTCTTAATAAATTGTGTTTCTGATAACACCTTCATCCATACTAGAAACAGAAATCAAATAAACTGTAAAATAATTGCAAAACATTTGATTAGTAGGATAATGAAGACTAAATTGTTGGAAGATTTTTAATTATAATGTTAAAAGGTTTCTAGTTAAGGACAGGAAATAATCTCTACGTTCTTTCATTTTAATAAAGCTGTTAAATCTCTCCATTTCAAAGGTTATATAATAAAGAGAAAAAAGTCCATGGGATATTTTTGTTTGTAGAGCATTATAAGGAAAACCATAACCTCTTTTTATCTACGAGGATATTATCAACAATATAAGAAGGCAGAGATCATCATCATTCATTAAGTGCCTTTTATGTGCCAATCATATATTTTTAGCTGCATCTGTGCACATGATTCCATTAATTGTTGTTTAACCCTGGGAGATATGTAGGTATGGAATCTGAGGACAAAAAGAGTTTCTTACCTTCCCCAAGTTTATTACAATATTAAGTGGCAGAGTCATTTGACTTAAAAACAAATCAATAAATAAGTTTTAAATAACCACCATTTTAAGACATTCTATTAATTAATATGATGTGTAAATGCAGCTAAAACGTTTAATGCCACTAAAATGCAGCTAAGAAGTTAAGAATTGCAAGATATTAAACCACAAACTGAATAGGAACACATTACAATTCATAAAAGAAAGATGTCCTTTCTCAGCTGTATAGCAGGGTAAGGCCCCTGAACTGTCGGCTGTGCAAGTAAAAAAAGGAGGACAAGACAAAGGGGCATGGGAGGGCCAGAAGCTATTTCAAGTACAGATGTATAGCAGAAACTGTGTTCCGGTCAGGAGCAAGCTGAGGTTGTGGGTTAGCAGAATCTAGGGCACCAAATTGAAATCCAGATAGTACACGACTCAATGTCCACAGTCCAGTCAGTGGTCGGAGACAACAAATGAGCAACAAAAGATGATGAAGTACAGAAACTAAGGCCAGTTGACTATTCATCTAAAATAAAATGTGTAGATAGATTCTCACAGATATGAGACCTCTACTGAATGTCCTGACACTAGGTCTCCATGTATAATCTCCATTGATTACTGACATGGTGCAATGTACCAATGTGTTTTCCAAATGAATTGAAGTGACCCTTGTTATTACCTGGCATTGATGGGATTCCTGTGCTGCAGGCAGATCAATCCTCTATTGGCGAGAAATGATACATTCAAAAAAGAAAGCAACTAAAATATTTTAAAATAAAAAGTACCATGGGGGTTAATCATAATTCTTTGGTATTATGCATTTGCCAATAACAAGTTAGAAAAATTTCAGAGATTTTCCTATTTTCCTGAGAGACCCACTAAATATAATAATAGTATGATAAGGAAGTGGATCATTTTCCATCCTAAGTACACATACTCTTCCCTGTCTTTTATCTATTGTGTTTGCCAGCTCAGTCACCACAGGTAGCAAATCATGGGATGTTCCAGCTGGAGGGAATGATCCAGATTGTACTGCATTTAAAGCCCATCACGTACAGGCAAAAGAACCGAGATGTAAAGAGATTAGAGTCACCTTGTGAGTCAGTGGGTGATGAAAACATTGAGAATTGTTTAAAACAACTGAGAGTTATTTAGAATAACCGAAAAACTTTAAAACAATTATAAAGATTTTGGGGTTATTCAAAGTAAAACAGAGAAGGCTTTAGAATGAATGACCCTATAAATAACTAGATGTTATAAATAACATCTAGTTATAAATAACATCTAGGGATTACTTACTAGGAGAAGTTGTGTAACTGTTCTCAATTTACCCAGAGGTTAGCATAAAGCAGAATGAACTTAAATTCTTTGAAATAAAAGACAAAGAATGAGCATCTGGAAAGTACTGGCCGAGTTTTATGTATAGTGTGAAGAATCTCTATTGATATAACTGACCTTACACAACTGGCTATTTGCTGAGCCAAGACTGAAATAGGCTTAACAATTCTTGACATCCTCTGGATGAGAGTCAGTGTGTGTATGAGGGTGGCAGCACTGTTCCAAATCTATCTGGTCTAGTGCATCTCCACATCAGAATCATAACTCTTGTCACAATCATAACTTTATGTAATGTTACCTAAAGTCTGTCTTCCCTTTAGAATGCAAAATTCATGAGGCTAGGTACTGTGTTGAGTTTATACATTACTGTATTCCAGAACCTACCATTGTGCCTGACATGTTTTAGATTTTCAATGTTATTTTTGAGAATGAATGCATTGAGGTGATGCCGAAACAGAAGTCACAAAAATACATATTGAGGAGCTGTTGGTAAGATATCTGGATATGAAAATGTTGAACACCTTGCTGCTTTTGTTTTACACAAGTTGTAAATGACGTTTGAAACTATCAAGGAATTTTTTTTCCTCTGGGAGTTATCAAAGGCCGTGTAGATGGCAAAGGAACCCACAATTCTATGAAAAAAAAATACAGTGTGTAGAGAATCCAAAGTCTTTGACAAAAAGGAGGAGAAAATAAAGCCTGTTGTACCTGGGTAGGAAAAGTAAAAATCTGTATATGAAGAACTGTAGCATTATCTTTTTTTTTAAAGACTTTTGTTGCCTCCTTACCATGAGAAATGTTCTTCTCTGAAAACTGAATGTGTTTGTGTGATTTCTGTTTCTAAGCTGTACTGTAAGATATTACCATGGGGGTGTTCAGGTGGCTGATGGGAAAGCCAGTCGTTTCTGAGGTGGGAAATGGTAGCAGCCAGAGTGGAATATAAAAAATCTTATGGGAGCAAAGGAGACCAAGCATCCCAGCAAAAGGCACATGGTTTTCCTATCAATAGAAGAATAAAAAATCCTTAGGGTGAATTGAAAACATTGTTAAAATTCCAGCACACCAATAAATTTCCTTCTGCTTGTAATAATCCTTCTTCTTTGAATAATATTCTAATTATTACAAAGATTTAAGTCTAATGTGCTTTATCTTTCTTATCCTTCTCATGGCTTCATCTTTCCCATTCTTTTGTCATAATAGCTTTAAAGCTTTTCACCATTCACTAAAGTAATCTAGAAAAGTAATAAGAAAATCTATAGGAACAATGAAGCAGAATTTCAATGGACTGCAGAATTAAAACACCTGGATATATTTGGATATACTATACTAAAGGAAAAGCAGCTGGAACAACCTTATAATTAGTATCAATGTTTTAGTACAAAAATAACATCTTATTTCTCTAATTTGTGAATCGTCTGATTCTTCAAAGATATTGGGAATATTTCTATGTTACTAAAAGAAGTATCTAATTACATACAAAAAGATTGATTTTTAACACAAATTAAACATACCTAGAAGACACACTTGACTGTAGGTCATATTTTTATATGTGAAAATGTTTACATAGGGATTACAATCACCAGTGACAGAACACCATATAAATTACAGAAGTGAACAACAAAATAATTTAAAAGTCAAGGCACCACAATACATTTTTCAAATCATTGAAAATTATTCTCAATATAATAAAATTTTAGAGCTGAAATGAGATTATAAACTATATAGTCACAGATTCAGAATATCACAGAAAAAATGATATTACCAATATTGAGTTGTGATGCTGAATGAAATGTTTCTAAATTATAACTTTTAGGCACATACATTATGGACTTTGGGTAATAATGATGTGTTAACATAGGTTCATCAATTGTAACAAACAAACATTGATTGTATCACTATGGTGTGGGATGTTGCTAGCGAGGGAGGCTGTATGTGTTGGGGAGATGAGACAGCGAATATGTGTACCTCTATAAAATAAAATCTGTTAAAACATTTGAAGTGTACATATATATTACACACACACACACACACAATCAACTTTGCCAGAGAAAAGATCGAATTATCTTTCAATACCCAGTAGAAAATATTACAAGATTATTATCCAAATAAGGCATGATCAAAGTGTATACAGTCAAAAATATAGATTGGAAAGTATTAGAGAAGTGTATCAGGCACTTAACTATTTAAAATAATTAGGTTATTTTTTGGGTTTTATAATATTTGTGGCATTTGACATCTGAAAATGTGTACTTTGGCATTTTCTCATTCTAAGTATGTATTTACTTTGTGCCTATTTTTATATTCTAGTTATATATTTTTGTTTGTCTTCCTAAAGAGGACCTTCTAATTGCAAAAGCTTCAGTTCTCATAATGCCAGGGACCATGCTTGGATTGAATTTACTTTATCTCAAATGCCATTCCACCATAGGGCATGTTGTTAGAATTATTTTATATTTAATTTGTCAACATGTATCTTTTATTTATAGACTCGATTTCTATCTTCAGAGAGCAAACGGAATACTAATTTTTCCTTCTAAAATATAGCTATCATTCTTTTCTTATTTTTGATGGAATATATTCTCAGTTTCTGCAATTTTATATGGGTATACAAAGCTGTCCTTTTTTTATATGGGTATACAAAACTGGCCTTTCTTTTTTGACTATGTTTCATGTTACTCTTAAAGTATGTTGACTAGAACTGTAATAAGGAAGTGTGATATGATAGGTTTATAATAAAATTATAAAATACTGCTACAATAAAATGGTCTTTCTGCTCCCCCATTTTAGATACTATTCATTAATGTTACATACAGTTACTTAATAACCTATTAACAGTGGGTAGTTATGGAAGGAAACAAGGTGGGAGATTGAAAATGGAAGACAAAAGTGGTTTGAAGACTTTGTTTTTATAAACATAATATGAATTTTTATTTACTTCACAGAAATCAAAGTAAACAACAAATTTTTGATGATTGTGAATATGTAAAACTAGTTAAAATAAAATAATCATAAACATAAAATTAAAGAACTACATGTTTAATTATGTGCCCCTGTACATTCTAATTTTTAACTGTGTTCATGTAATATTTATTCAGAAATAAGCAAAATGCATAGAAAAAATGGCAACTTGAAATTTTATTCTTTAAATTTTCCTAATTATTTTGGATATAGGAATGAAGGTCAATGTTCTATATTTAATGTCTCCCTTCTAAGTTTCATAGAACTTACTCTTAATCTATTTTAGAATTTTATAGAATTCTAAAAAGATCAAATAATCACAATAACATTTTAAAATATATATAATAACATTGAAGAAATCATTTATTTTATAATAGCAATGGTTGCAACTCCCTACTACCAATATTTATTTTTTTCTTCATTGATTCAACAGAGGTTTAATGAGTTTCTACTTTATAATCTACCCTGGTAATATCAAAATGACTCAGACTAGATTTCTGTCCTCAATTTAGTAATAGAAACAGATGTAAGCAAATGATAACACACATAAAAATAAAGAAACAAAGTACAAGTTGAAGTAATACAGCTTCTTTCTGATGGCTATTAACATTATACCATATTCTCCACTTAATAATCTATACTTATGGGCCTATCCTTTCTACATTTAAAGTTTCCTGTCATTATTCTAACATGAATAGGCCATATGTCCATCTGCTTTATGTCCTCTCATCTCTGTCTTTCCATGTCCTCGTAAAACTACCTGGTCAGCATCACTGGTTATTTTATCTACAGCTCCCTTCTTTCTTCATTGGAATCATATGCATGTCATTTGAGTGCTTTTCTTTTAGAGACTCAGGCTAAAAAATCATACCCAACTTTCTTCCTATGTTTGGAAATCTAACTTCTCATAATCTAGCCTGTCAGTCTGGCTATGCCTAGGTTTCCCTCATTATCATAGACTCTAAAACAGCTAACTGTAATTCTCCAGCATCGTATTATTTCTAATTCATCAGTTGGTCCTTTCATGATGATAAAAATTGAGACACTTGTTCTTCCTTCTTCATGGTAAAATTGACATTAAGACATCAATTAAAGTGAAAAACTTATCAGCCACTCTGCTTTTGCACTAAATCATCCAGAAATTATCTACCTAGTTAAAATGTCCACCATAAATGTATCTTGTCTCTGATGCAGTTTGGTCATCTCTAATATGACCACATCAGTTATTTGCTCCTTGCCTTTATTTTCACCAGAGTTTGTCGTTACATTTCTGTTCCCTAGTACAAGATTTTCATGCAAATATATGCCATAAAATGCTACTCAATGTTCTTCCCTTAGCTTTTTTCCCTGAATATATTATATCAATGCTTCTGAAGTTTTGGAGTACGATTTTTAACATAAAACATATCATAAGAAAAAAGTAGTTCTTGAATGAGGAATTGTGAATCTCAATTTGATCCTCTTTCCTATATACTGCTGCAGACTTTAATGGGCATTAGATTCAGCTGCAAATTCTGATTTAGTAGGTCTAGGAGAGGCTGAGATATTGCATTTCTAATAAGCTCCCAGGTGATAATGATACTTCTGATTAGTAGATTTCTCTTTGTGTAGCAAGGCTCTTCCTTATATTAGAAGGTATATATTAACTACATTGATTATACAGGAACCCTAAAATAATATAAAGAGTATACATGTTAAATATAAATGAATATAATAATTGCAATATGATTGGTTTTTATATTTGTCAGTGACAAGTTTGTTGCCATTTTAAAACATACTTCTAATGTGATATCATTAGTATTTATTTTGTCAATAGATCAAAAATTCACTTATAGACAGAAATCCCAGAAATGATATATATATTTTAAATATTTCATTTTAGCTTTAAACTTATGAACATAAATGCAAAGAACATTTTCACATAAGTCCATGGTTTGTCTTTTGAGTATATATTAGGTAATTAGACTCCTCTTTCTTTTTGATATCCTACCACACCCTAAGGTATCAACTAAATATCTAGTATCTATTTCTTTAAAGGAGAGTAAGAACTTAAAGACACTTGTGAAACAAATAGAATACAAATTATTCTGGATATTAAGCATTTGATAACTTTTATAATTGTCTTGCTTGTAATTTATCCAGCAGTAACAATTTTTGGTAATTATTTGTTACTGCTAGTTGCATAAAAACAAAAATTCTCTTTTCACCCACTTTTTATTGGTTTACCATTTCTTGTCTACTTTTAGGCCAGTCAGACTTCCCATTTCAGGGAAGAGAGGAAGCAGGCCTGTGCACATTAGGAAAAACAAAAAGGGACAGTCAAAATTTACCAGGCACATAGGGAAAACTTATAGAAAACCTATAGAGAAAAAAATAAAAGACCAGAATAAGCAAACAGGACACCTAAACTGAGAAGAAACAGATGTTTCAGTGACTATGACAATAACTAGCAAGCTCAATGGTTATAAAAACATTTAGATATAACACCAGAGAAAATCAAGAATACATTGCTTCCACAAAAGAAGAATAAGATTCTATAAAAGGAAAAAATGGCAGAAAGAGAAAGTTGTTAGAAATTTAAAAATATGTATATTTTAAAAATCTGTAAAAGGGCTGTAAAATAAAATTTGGAGAAATCTTTCTGGGCAAAGAGCAAAAATGCAAAGAAAGAGAATATAAAAGGAAAGATGAAATACAGAACAATCCAATAGAACATCAGACAGTGAAACAAAAAAAAAGAACATTATAGAAGTTAATTTCACAGAATCAAAGCTGGGAAATGTCTTCAAAATGAAAAAGTCCGTGAAATGTTGAGCAGAATGAATGATGTAATAGTAGCAATGATGGCTAATGTCCACTAACCATGCATCGTGTGCCATTTTCTGTGCCAAGTGTTAAGTCCTATTTTACAGTTAAGAAAACAGGCTTATAGAGGTTAAATCATTTGCTTAAGGTTACATGGCTAATAGTAATGGGTCTAGGATTCATACATCATTCTAAACATCACACTCTTTCACACCATAGTAATAGGTAGTATTTTATTCTCTCTTAATCTCACCTCATTGTATAAATTGTCCAATCAACCATAATTTTCACATCCATGAGTCTACGTTGAAAACTAAGACATTCGTACTGGTTCAAGCACAATATGTCTGGCTCCTTTTTCTGTGAAAATGAGTTCTTTCACAGGACCCACCTTAGTCTACATGCAAGTTGGCATAAACAGCCCACCTGGCATCACCACATATACTAAATTTAACATAGACTCAAATTTGAATGATTTTTCTCTTTTTTATAATCGATACTTATGACAATTTACAGAACTTATTGGGCATAATATTATGATATTTGGAGAAGTTTTAAAAGTCCATATTACTTCTAGTCAGCTAATAAAACCAGTAAAAAGTGTCATCTCCTCTACTTTGAGCTATCTTTGATTTTCTAAAATAAGTCTTTTCTTTGTACCGTAACAATGATAGCTAATATCTATTGAGTGCTTACCATCCCAGACACCATGCTGATTATATATACACAAAGACAGATAGATAGCTAAGACAGATAGCTAAAATTTATTCTCATTATCACCCTATGGGATGTAGTTTCCATTTCATCTCCATTTTATAGATGAAGGAATGGAGACTTGAATAGATTAAATAAATTTCCTGATGTCACACAAGTTATAAAACTAGGATTAAAATATTCCTACTCCAGATTCTACTCTTCAAGCAATAATTAATATTGCCTCATATAACATGACGTTACCTGTAGATGGCTATATAAATATCCCAACATGAAGTGGAGAGCTAGAAAGAGAAATGTTGAGGAGAGGCTTTAGGGAAGTCTAATAACCCTGGAAAAGACAGAAGCCCATTTGTAGCTATTTTTAAGTAGAAGTGATAATATAACTTGTCATTTTCCTCAGTTGTTTTCTCTTGTCACTCTGCATATCCTCCCTGGGTAATATTAACCACTCTTAGATCATTTATAATATACAAGTTAAGGTTTACCATATGTGTAACTTTACCAACTCCCTCTGTCCTGGCTTTCAACCCTTACATCCAACTGTCTTTTACTTAACTACTTGCATTTTCCCCATGTCCCCAAACTCACATTTGGTGTCTTTCATCTCCCCTTCCAAGCCTGCAAATTCACTGTCTATATGTACAGCACTATCCTTTACGTGTTCAAATAAAGCCAGGATTGATTCTTGTCAATCTCCTTCTCTTCCTCCTCCTCCTCTTCCTCCTCCTCCTCTTTATCCTGCTCCTCCTTCCCCTCCTTTTCCTCCTCCCTCCTCATATTTTGAATAAATCAAATAACAATCTTTGTTGATTATTGCATATCTCTTAAATTGTCCATTTCTCTTCATCCTAATAGTTAGTTTCATTATATGTAGACTATTCTCTTTCCTAAAGCTAATTCATCCAATGTTCCATTCTTGACAAAGCTGAAAGAATGGTCCTTCTAAAAATACAAATCTTACACATAAAGCCCCTGAACAAAGACAAAACTCTTCAGAGGGCCAAACCAAGACAAATCAAAACTTTGTAATTCAGCCACGTCCCACCCATTTGCTACATCTCTTTCTAATTCATGCCTTCCTGGGTACATACTTGTACTCAATGGAATAGGAAAGACTGACATATTCAAACAGGCTGTGCTTTTACTTCTTTGGTCCCTGCGTTAGTTTGGGTCCTCTAAGAAGCAGCTAAGGTAGAACTAGATGAAAAGATATTTACTGGAGGAAATTCCTGTGGAGAATAAAGGGTAAGAAGAAGGAACTGTAGGTAGGGAGAAAGCATTCAGGTGTGAATCCTGAGGAAGAAAAGAAGAAAGGAAGGAGAATTGAGCATGAAGATTCTCAGCTGGCAACACAGTTCAAGCAAATTTTAACCAAGCTGATGGGGAGTCCTTGAACCAGGTCCCCTGTTAAAGGAGTCCAAAGCCTTTCAGGAGCGAAAATGCCCTGGTCCTTGTATCGTGCTTGTTCATTGACTAGGAGTAAGACAGGCGAGATATGGTCTTGGTATGAACACAGTGGTGGGTCCAGCAGGTGGTAGCTCGGTCTGGGCTGTCAGTCAACTATAGTCTTCACAGTGGGAGATCTGAGCAGTGCATTCTTATGGCTGGTGCAGTCCACACCATCCACTGCACAGGTTTCCTTCACCAAGTAATTCAGGGGTTAGCTCCTCCAGTGCTCTCATGAACCTTCATGAGGAGAACCTTGAAGTGGGAGGTGAGTGGGATAAACTACAGCCCCCATTCCCGAAGTTGAACTAAAGCCTACAACTGGTACTGATCTTCTCCTCCCTTTACAATATATTCTAAATTCCCCTAACCTTCAATTACTATCACCTGAGCAAGTCTTGGTCTATTTGGTTGTGTGACCCAAATTTTTATTCCTGAGGGTCTGAACCAAGAGGATCTAAGTGGATCACATGGATTTCCCATGTATTCCTCCCTTTCCACGTTGTGTACAAAAGGCCTACCACCTCATATTCATCAGTTGACTACTCTCAACAAGACAGTTATTCTTTTCACCTGCTGGTCTCTAGACCCAAGTCATCCAGCATGCCCTGGCAGCATCCATATGTTGTAGTTCAAGGGGAAATTTGCTAGAAACCAAGTTCTCCAACCCTTTGTCATTGGGAGTGATGTTAAGTGAGGCCATTCCAGCTTCTGCCTCTCGGTTCCTGGACCCATGTACAATTCCCATTGGGGATAAAATGCACATAGAGGCCTCTGATTAAATTCACGTGTCACATTCCAAACAATGGTGTCTCATCTTTTCAGAATATTACCTCCAAGCTGTCTCTTCACCTGCTTCTTTAGAAGGCTGTTCTGGTGCTCTATGAAGCCCACTGATCCTGGCTAGAAGACTATGTGATACAACCAGCATGTGTCATCATCACCACCCTACCTCCTTTGCTGTGAAATGGGTCACCAGATCAATGTGTTTGTGTGTGGATTCCATACCAATGAGACAGGCATTCTGGAAATCCCCAGATATCTGACCAGGCCAAGAAATTAATGTAGGGGTCACTGAAACTGGATATTATTTAAATCCAAATTATACACTGGGGCCCTGGGAAAATAACACTTGGTAGGTTCATAGATATAGTACATCTATAATACTTTAGCCAGGACTGTACTATCTAGCCCCTATAATGGCACACTCTAATAGAAGAGCCATTGTCACACTCTGACTCCGCAGGTCAGTGCAAACCCAGACCCTGTGTCCAGAGGTCCTTGAAATGGCTGGATATTGCCCTGTCTGTAATACAAAGCCACCCAACTAAATGGCCACAGGTCCCTTTGGAGGAAGGACTGGAGGAATCAAGTATATATTTGCCACAGTATAGCAGGTATTTCCACCCATAGACACAGTCACTACTTTAGTCAATAAATTCCAGATCTAAAAGTTCCATTTGGTTGAGAATTGAGCGACATACAAAATATATTTTCTTGGAGTCACCCTCAACCCATGTTCTTTCATTCTTGCCTCTTACTTGTTGTAGGTACTCAGCATCATCTTTTTTAGCTGCCTGTCTCATTTGTCCCCAGTGCACCTTGCTCCATTGAACATCTCCACTACTCCCTTCAGGTCAAGTCTGCCTGGATGCCCCTTTGACCTTGTGAATCACTACAGCAATTGGAGCCTCCTTGATGTCTGGCAGTTAAGCGCAGTCACCTTGTCTCTATTACTGGAAGGGAGGGATTATCCCATGGATTTTAATGATCCCAGCTCTGTGACTACATCTCCTAGCATCAGCCCTGGCCTACAGAAGGAAGTCACTACTAAACTCCATGGTGATGCTTGTGACTCTGTCCCCAGGGCATTCCCAATGACCTTGATGAATGCTGTGCCCTCTGGGCCTTCCTGTGGAATACAATCCCCTGTGGGATCTTCTGGTCTCATATAATATATCTAATCCAGCATGATCCATTCCCCCTGCCTTTTTACTTGTTCCTCTACCATCTGCCAGTGCAACCCAGACATTTCCACTTTGCTCAGCATGGAGCATAACTTCTTTAGGCCTGTAAGAGCCATGTAAGCAGTGAATTTGCCTCATTGCCTGGGATAATGCCAGGGTGTTAAATCCTATGCCCCAAGAAGATGTCCCCATGTGAAGGAGTTATTGATTACCTAACCTTACATTCTCACCCCATTGATTAAAGACATCCAAAATTCCATCCCAGATATACCACCCTTGCTCCTTTCAGTGCCTGATTACTAATGCTCACTTCTCCTTCTGTGTATAATATCTTTCCTCCCTTACTCATATCCTCTCCTGGATGATGTTGGGATTTATCCCTAGCTGTCAGCCTAACAGCCAGGGAGGAGACAGGCACAGCTCTTGCACATCTGTTGCCCTCTGGGGAGAAGTCCTTATAGAAGTGGTCCCCAACCTTTTTGGCACCAGGGACCAGTTTCATGGAAGACAATTTTTCCATAGACCAGGGAGGCAGGGGATGGCGAGCAATGGGGAGAGGCTGTAAATACAGACCAGCCTGGTTCTTAACAGGCCACCAACTGGTGCCGGTCCATGGCCCGGGGATTGGAGACCGCAGCCTTACAGCATCTTCTAGCACAGCAGACGTCCTATCTTTTGCTAGGAAGAGGAGAGACACCTCTGCAAGCTATGACAGTTCAGGAGGTTCTCAGCACCAATATCTTCAGGGACATTAATCCAGTGTCCCCATCCCATATTTTGGAATCCCAGGTTTTCCTGACCAGAGCTTTGACCTTAACATAAGGGACCTGCTATTTCTGAACATTTGTACTTCTCTGGAGTTCTGTGAATCTAAATGTCAAGTCGGAAGTTATTGCCTCAGCTGGGCCCACTCTTCTGCTGCAGGAGACAAAAACCTCTTTGCACTGAAAGAATCTCTGGCTCTCATATTTAGCCTTTTACTTCTTGATAACATCCCTCAGTTTCTCATCATCTCTCTGCAAGAAGTCGATTCAACATAGCAATAAGCAGCCAAGTCTGCAGGCTTACAGGCACTGTTGCCCTTGTATTTTTAAAATTCCTGAATCTTCATACTTGCATGAGAGCTCCCCTGTACCATGACATTTTCCCAGGTCACCACCAGTGAAATATTCAGCAATTGCACCACTACCTTTGCCGGGGGCTATCCATACCCAATTTCACTCAGGACGGCATCCTCTTCGCTTGCTGGACAAGTGTGCCAGTTCTCAAGCCCATTTTCCTTGCACACACACACACCCCGCCCTTGGTACTACTTGTGGTAGTTCAGGTTCTCAAGAAACAGACTCAAACAGGACTAGTCATGAAAGAGATATTGTGGGGAAAACAAATATGAAGTCGGGGAGGAAGAAATAGAGAAAGACACTATTTGGGCCATGATAACAAGATTAACGTCTGAGAAAAGAAAGGGGAAAAGAAGGAGAACGTGGAAGGAAGATTCTCAGACAGCAGCGAAATTCTAGGAATGTTTTGGCTAGGCCAAGGAGGAGTCGAGCCTAAGCTGCACATTAGAAGAGTCCCACAAGAATGGGCCCAAATAAGTACTTCCGTGGCAGTCAGGTTGGGCATGGAGCAGACTGAGCGAAGCAGGGCCTTCATGTGAATATAGAGGTGGGCCCCTGGGGGTGCTTGCTGGGGCTGTCAGTCAACTCTGCTCCTTGCAGAAGGAGATCTGAGTGGCGTCTTTTTTTAGCCAGCAGAGAAATGAAGCACCATTCCCCACCAATGCTGACATTTATTGATAATTTAAAATTTAGCTCAGTGTTTATTTTCACTGGGAAAACATCCGTTCCCACTTCCCTTGACTCTCTCTGTATCCTTATAACATGTAAAACTTTATTCCCCAGGATGGCAGCATACACCCAATTTCTGCTTGCTTTGATCCTTGATGTAAGCACCACCCTGATGGAAGGCAGGGATTTTTTTTTTCTTTTTTAATCTTTGAGTTCTTACTGCCCAGTACAGTTTTAAGGATGTAGTAAATGCTGAGCAAGTGATTGCTGAATGAATAAATGCGTGCACAAGAGACTGAAGGAGGTCTACTTAGGTTGGACACTGGAAAACCTGTATACTACAGAGATGAAAACAAAGCACCAAGAAAGCTCTAAAATATCTCTGTGAATATGAAATATTTTCAATTTCCTAGGACGGTTTGGAGATTTAAGACTTTGAAGTAATTTAAGAAGTAGATGAGTTCTTAATGTGTCATTCAGTCCCTCCTGTTATGAAAACCTAAGAGTCAATGTATTGAAAAAAAGTTGTACCTTAATAACAAGACGTACACTCTAATTACAAGGAATAGTGACCCCAATAATAATACCATGAATGAGAAATGTTAACAGGTGAAATAAGTTACCACAGAGAGGGTAAGGAATGGATAATGTTATTTAAAAGGATGAAAGTTTGGGAGAAATATAAAAATAGAGGGACTTGACCTCTTTGCTACAAATCTAGTCTCTGGAGCAGTGTGGTTGTCAAGAATTTTGTCTTCATTAAAGAAGAAAATCAAAGTGAAAAAGAACAAGCTAATAAAGTAAATGTCAAACACACTCAATTGGTTAGCTAGGGTTAAGACCTTCAGTCTTGAATTTCAACTCAGATTTGCAGTGTTTGTATTCATTGTTTTGCTGAGAAGAGGCAATGTGGTTAAGACTTTCCCAATGATTAAAACAAGTTTAATTTTAAAAATATTTCCATAATCTTGCATTTTTATAAATAAGACATTTGGCAAAAAATATCAGTAAATGAGATATATACTTCAGGGGCTGTGAATTCCCAAAGTTATTACACTTTCCCCATCTGAAGAAATATCACATTTTATGACTGCATTAAAACTTAGATACATTTTATAGCAGTAATTTGTATTGCCAGTCTAAGTGCTTCTAATTGTAGCAAGATGATTCTTTAAAAGTTTATATTTTTATTTTCTAGTTTTCAATTAGCTTATGGTACGATTCACAAATGCACTTAGATTTTAGGAGATGGATGTTAATATCACTCATTCTTTCAGGCATAATCAAGCCCGTAATCAAAAATTGTACACTGATCAACTTGTTGGAGTCTAAATTAGGGCATCTGTTTCAATCCGAAGTTTTTCATGTAGGTTGTATACAGCCAAAATTGAAAATGAAAAGAGAAACCAGGATGAAGGAACATGTAAGTGACCCTAAAAACTTAATACTAAAATCTTCACTTTTATTTCATCTATCTGGATCTTTCAGGCCAAAGTTCATTAATAGATTTTTTTAGTTACTTAAATAGTAACATTAATAATAATATGTTTATATAATATTTAAACATTCAAATAATAGTGAAACATAAATAATAACTAACAAATGA
The DNA here is from genome assembly GCA_023783475.1 of Daubentonia madagascariensis. Taxonomy (NCBI): domain Eukaryota; kingdom Metazoa; phylum Chordata; class Mammalia; order Primates; family Daubentoniidae; genus Daubentonia; species Daubentonia madagascariensis. Next base: position 39,981,991 of record JAKFHU010002088.1, on the reverse strand, counting down.
AAAAAGTATATTCTATTTCCTTCTACCATCAACACCACAGATTAAGATTTAATCTTTTAAAAATGAATTTATACGTATGTATTTGTATATAGTATGTGATATATACTATTATATACGCAATGCATTACATATAATATAAAACACCATGTATTACAAAAAGTGTGTTTGTGTATTCTAAATGGAAATTTCCTTTTTGATTATGATTTCTTGAGAGTAGGAATCGAATCTGTTCTGAAATGTGTAGTTCTAATTATCTCTTACTGAACAATACGAATTGTAAATTCATTGGCTGATGATGTATTTTTGTCTCTTTCTAAATATCTTAAATGAAATTTTTCTCCATATCAGATACCTTCCTTTCCTATTTCATAATTATTTGTTTTATTTCTATCTGATATATTTAATGTGATTGCACCATCCTCTAATCAAATGAGGGACATTTATTATTATAAATATGAAATATTTTCAATTTCCTGGGATTGTTCTTTAACTTACTTTTATTAAAGTCTTACTTATTTCAAAATATGATGTATTTCTTGTTAATTAGAAGCAATCTGCTATTCCAATGGTCTTCAAAATTTGTTTCTTGAAGATTTAAGTTGGCAGGGGTGGTCCACTTGAACAGGTCTCCAGGTCCCCATGCAGATCCCTGGCTCTTACCCCTGCTTGCTTGTTAGACTCAATTGGGAGGATTATTATTTTTAATTGTCTATTATGAGGTTTAATTTGCCTGCTTTTAAAACTTCCTAGTTGATTTTTTATGTATAATCATTTTGGCGCCTATCATGCTAGAAAAGCTGTGCTTTCAGATCTGTTTTATAGTGTGATTACTTATAAGATTTTGTTTGAATAAATGATCCCACTGGTAAGAAAGATGAACATTATTCTTTATTGCTTTCTTTGAAATGTAGTTCCTTTGTCAATAACTTCTAAAAACAAATATAAGTTTGCAGAAAAATTTTATAGTGATATAACTATTTACTAGTTGTATTCTGATATCTCTGCTCCCAAAAGATGATATTATTTTAATTATATTGCTATACTTGCAAAAATTATTATTAGTAATATTGACTTTATTGAAGCTCTTACTTTTGGAATACTACTTTCAAACCCCATTTCCTTTAGTTTTAAATGGCTGATTTTTAAAGTTTGTAGGCAATTTTTCTTTAAAAAATTTGCCATTATAAAAATAATTTAATTAAATATGTGAAGAAATCTGTATCAACTTTATTTTTAGATTTATTTTCTGTATTTCACCATTAATGCCTTTTAATTTATTAGCCCTACAAAAGTAAACATTAAAATATAGCATAAAATAAAATGTTAACTTATTCACATCTACTAAATTAGGCAGTGTGCAATGCTAGAAGAACTTTCCAAAGCAGCTCTAATTCTCATAATCTTAGTTTTAATATAACCCTTCAATTTTTTTCTCCTAAAACATGTTAAGGTAGAACTTTTTATAGGCAATAGAATAGTAATATATAACATTGTAAGAGGAGCATGATTTTGGATTCCTGAGGCAGCGCTAAAAGCTGTGAAACACCAAAACATTCCACGTAGAATGAGTAATTTGTAATCATAAAAAATTAAAAGGCAGATAAACTTGTAATAATTTTTGCAATATATGTGAAAGACATAGTAGTTTATTAAATGTGGCTGGGTATTATTCTAAATAGTTTTAGTTTCCCTACAGCCTATCAATCATATAATATTATGTATCCATTCTTATAGATAAGAAAACGGAGGCTTGGAGATGTCAAAAAAAAAAAAACATGTGTTGGCCTCAATTGCTAGTTTCTTAATCACAGCACAATCTCATCACTCAGGGAGCACGGTTCATCCTCCAAAGAGACAAGTATTAAAAAAACTATAAACAAGTAAGTCTTAAATATAGAAGAAATAATGACTATTAAATTGGAGAAAATTCAAACTTCACTAATAGTCAATAATTGCAAGTTAAAAATTCAAAATCTCTTTCTCTTTCTTGAAATAACAAATTTGTCTAGCAAATATTTAAAAACGATAATTTCCAAATGCTGGTAATTATACAGTGAAATGAGATCTCACACACTACTGAGAGAAGAATAAATGGATCCAACTTTTCTGGAAAGTCATTTGATACTTGAATAATGTTTTATTCTTCTTTACATTAACTTTACTTCTATAAGCATATTTAACATTATAATAAAAACTATTCTATGTAGTCTTATTTAATATATTGGACGTTTTAAAAATTGCAAATACTCAACAATAAGGGAATATTTACTGTATGCCAGGCATTATATTAAGTGCTTTATTTGCAATATCTAATTTACTTCTTAAAACAAACACATGACTATTAACCACAATTGTAGATAAGAAACGTTAAACCTCAAGATAGTATGTATATTAGTGACAAAGGAAGACATTAGGAACATTATTAGAGAATCAGGATACAAGATTGTTTGTAAAGAATTATCTAAACTCTATGAAAATACAAGAAAATTCATAATAACTGTAGTATCCCAAACTTCCAATTATACCAAAATGTTAGGTACCATTATTTCTACATGTTGAGGTTATTGATGATTTTTCTTTTTTCCTAATATTTTTCTATATTTTAGAATTTCCTTCAGTGAGCTTTATGGCACTATGGCACTATTATTTGCTATGGCAGAAAAATAGCAAAGTAAGTTAAATGAAAATAGTAATGAGTGAAAAGCTAAAAGTGGGGCAACATGTAAGAAAAAGCAGTTTGCCAAACTATTTCAATTTTTGTGTGGAAGTACTTTCAATAAAAATACTTCTCCTTTATTTAACAAATATCAAGTAATAAGTCAGCTATATAATGTTTGACTGTTTTTCTATGGAATTGTATGAATTTTTTAAATGAAAATTTTAAATTTCTTGCTTTGTTATCTGCGTAGTTCAAAGTTGCTATAATTTATAAATTTCTAGACTTGGGAATATATGTAAATTAAGTAACTTTCTCATTTATATCACTTCCCCAATTGTTAATGAAGTTCAAAGAAGCCATAAAAACCAATAAAGTATGCTTTACTTAAATATAAGTGCACATTTTTAGTATGTGCTTTATTTGCATTTTGTCCTTATCAATATCCATAAAAATTATAACTTATTAAATAGCCATTAAAATGTACGAAATATAGAAATTCAAACATTATCCTACATATTGACATTAAGCTCTTGAAATTCTGAAATTCTATTCAGAACAAACTTAATTTTGGTAGTTTTCTTTCTGTTAGTGAAACAATGTATAATAATTAGTGAGAAAATTTCTTATTTTTCTTTTATCTTCCTTTATACAAATAGTAAACCTAAAATAATAAATATTAATATTTATTATTTAAATTTTAAGTATAGAATCCTCACTACATGTATACTAATATCCTGAAACATAATCTCAGTGATTTATACTCATGATCCTCGTGAGTCTGTCTTACCTTTGACTATTCTGGATGTGAAATCCAGAATACTAACATGTGCGATCAAATTTCTGTTCATAACTTAAGATCAAAACAGCTGAACACACCAAATTATTTTTCCAAAAAAACTTATTTTCAGCATAAAAATGTTAATTCTTTGAACCACTTTTATTTAATACTTTTCTAAGAACCATTTGGTGTATTATTTGATTTGAACTTGACAACAATGCAATTTAGAAGATATACACATACACATCAGCACCTACACTCTATAGAAGAGGGGCTTGTCAAAAAATAAGGACAACTCTAGAGAGCCACAATGAATTTAACTTTAACAAGGCACACTTTGTTAGATTGTGAGAAAAATGCATTTTTATCAGCAATTCTACTTTTCTTCTTTATAAAGCCCTCTATTTTTCCTTTATTCATCTATCCATTTATTCCATAATTCACTCATTTATTCAACAGAATTTGTCACATGCCAGACACTCTGCTAGACATTGCTATGGACACGCATGTTAAAAAGATGTAGACTGGACGCAGTGGCTCATGCCCCTAGTCCCAGTGACTCAGGAGGCTGCGATGGGAGGATTGCCACAGGCCAGAAGTTCAAGACCAGCCTGGGCAACATAGTGAGACCCCGACTATTAAAAAAATGAAAGAAAAAATTAGCCCAGTGTGGTGGCACATGCCTGTAGTCCTAGACACTCCAGAGGCTGAGCCCAGGAGTTCAAGGCTGCAATGAGCTATAATCATGCCAAAAATGTAGAACCTCAGAATGCAGAAATAAGAGGAAATAAAGCCAAGGAAACAAATAATTATGAGGCTGGTAAAGAGTAAATTACAGAAAAAAGAACAATCAGGTCTATCTAGAGAGAGTTAAGGATGCCTGGTCATTCCTATAGCTAAATGATTAAAAAAGGGGGATTCCAAGCAAATAGAGTAATATGAGAGAATGCATATACACACACACATAACACACATACACATACACACATACACACACATGCACACATATACACACATACACACATATACACACATACGCACACATATGCACACACACATACACACACATATATTGTGGTTTGGAGAGAATGTAGGGAAGGGGAAGACTAGAATTGGTGAAAGCCAAGGCTGATAGACTAGGGCACTTTAATGGGCCTTGCACAGGTTATTAAGTATGAAATGTCCGATTTCCTTAAGTACTAAGTTTGACAGTTGATATCTCTGACATTTTATTTTGACACTTCTTGTTTTATTTTTATTGTGAGGGTACATCCTCAGTCTTTCAAATTTTTTTACAGCAATTTCCATGAAACCATGGATAAGTAAAAAATTTGTGTTATTTTCTAATATGAGTTCTGTCATGGAACCAGTGCAGCACATACAGCTCAAAATATCAATGAAGTGTTTGGGCAGGATGTGGCTAATGAACGCACAGCACATCAGTGGTTTGAGAAGTTCCTTTCTGGTGATTTTAATCTTGAAAATGAGCCACGTGGGTGACCTGAGACCAAGCTGGATAATGATGAGCTGAAAGCTGTAGTGGAAGCGAATCCATCTCAACCTATGCATGAATTAACAGCAAGGTTTGACATTACTATTCCAACAATATTGGACCATTTGAAACAAATTGGCAAGGTAAAGAAGCTGGATAGATGGGTTCTGCATGAATTAAATGAGCATCAGAAGAGAAATCATCGAAGCTTGCCTTTCCTTGCTGTCACGACATAAAGGCAAACCATTTCTATACCGTATGGTTACGTGTGATGAAAAATGGGTTCTTTTTGACAATTGCAAGCATTCACCACAACAGTTGGATAAAGACGAAGGGCCGAAACACAGTCCAAAATTGAATGTTCATCAAAAAAACCTAATGGTGACTATTTGGTGGTCCAGCGCTGGTATTTTCCACTACAGCTTCATGAAACCTGGTCAGTCGATTACAGCAGATGTCTACTGCAACCAATTGGATGAAATGATGAGGATACTTGCGATTAAGCAGCCGAGATTGGTCAATAGAGACAGGCCAATCCTCTTGCAAGACAACGTTCAATCACATGTCGCACAAACAACAGAGGCTGGTCAAACTACAGTGGCTGGACTTGGAAACTCTCTGTCATCCACTGTACTCATCAGACCTTGAACCTACTGAATACCACTTCTTCCAGGCTTTGGACCACTTCTTGCAAGGAAAAATATTCAATGTTCAACAAGCTGTGGAAAACACTTTCACAATTTCATTGCTACTTGCTCTCCAGACTTCTCCGCTGCTGGCATAATGAAGCTTAATAATTGCTAATCTCCTGTGTTGGGCAGGAGAAGGGGTGTGGGTAAATTCACAGCTAATGGGTGCTATACGCATTGTCTGGGAATGGACATGTTTGTGGTGCAAAGGCAATATATGTAACCTCAACATTTGTACCCCTGTAATATTTTGAAATAAAAAAACTGTACTGCTTCTTGTCTGAGATATAATAAACTAAGTTTTTTACTCGAAATTAGACATTTCATATTTAATGACCTAAATCGCTATAGGAACACAGTGTCACACTTATTTGTGCTTTTTTCTCCCTGTAGGTGATTAAGCTACAAAAAAGTAAAAATATTTGCCTTATATTGGCATTTGTAAACTTGCCTATCTGCTAACTTTAAATTGTAACAAACATATAGAAGGGCAATTTGGTAATATGTATTCGAATTGAAGAGGTTTATAATTTCTAACCAAGCAATTTCACATTCAGGTAAATATACACTAGAAACTAATGAGTCAAAAAAAAAAAGCAATATGCATACATGCTAACTTTAGCATCCTTTGTAATAGTGACATTGGAAACAATCTAAATATCTATCATGAAGGGAATGATAAATACAAAGTGTGGTACATTCTATAAAATGGATTGCTATACAGAGAAGCAAAATAGACTGAAAGGAGATTATCATGATTATTTTAATCATTTTTAAGTAGCATTGTTTAAGGTTCAACAGGCATTTAATAATTCAAAAGTTTAGCAAACTCTGAATAGATAGGAATTTGCAAAATTTTTAAAACACTATACAACAAACATTAAGACAAATATTTTACTTAATGATGAATATTCAATGAAATATCTATAAGATTGGGAACAAAATAAGGACAACCACTGCCTCAATTACTGTCTAACGTAGTGTAAAGATTTAGGTCAATGTTCTTGTAGGGAAAGAAAAGTAAATCAGAATTGTAAGAATTTTAAAGGAAATGAAAAAACCTCATGATTTCCTGATGATATGTTCATCTACCTAAAAAATCAATAGAATCAACAAATAAATTCATACAACTAACGAAAAAGTTCTACAAAATTTATGCACACAATATCAACCTACAAAAATTAGTAACATTTCTTTAAACTAGCTATAAACAATAATAAAATATATAATGAAAAGACATTTACAAAATATAGAAAGAAATCTATAAAGTACCTGGTAATTAACTTCATTGAGATTACATTGCATAAGACTTCTGTGGGAAAAACTTTAAAATTCTAATAAGTGATGAAAAGATAATCTGTGTAAATGGAGAGATATGCTAAGGTCTGGAATGGCACAAATGTCAGTTCTTTACCAATTAATTTATGAATTCAGTGCAATCTAAATAAACATTTCAGATATAACTTTGAGAGCCAATAAAATCATTCAGAAATATAGAGGATTAAAAGTTCATATACATCTAAACTTTTTTTTTAAACAAGATGAAGTCTGTCCAATCAGACATTAATATTTAGTGCAAATCAGGGCTGACTACAGCAATCAGCAGTACAGCTGTACCACTTATTTAGGTCTGATGTCAGTTCTTATTTGCCAGGCATTTATTCTGGTTGGTTTATGGCTACACAAAGACACCTTTGAACTATTGTGAATAAAATTACTCCTACAAGATAATAATAATAAATAATAAAGGCAATAATAAAGGCAATTCAATAATTCTGTGTAGTTTTCTGTTTCTTGCACATCTTTAGTTAGATTTATTTCTAAGTATCTGATGTTTATAATGCTATTGTAAATGAAAATTTAGTTACATTTCATCTTTGAATTGTTTAGTAATTGCTAGTATATATATAGTATATTGATTTTTGTATATTTTGCACATCCAGGAAACTTGCTAAATTCTAATAATTCGTCAATAGATTTATTTGTATTTTTACATAGACAATTATATTCCCTATGAAATATTACAGTTTTTTTTTTTTGTTTTCAGTTCTTTATACTTTTTTTTTTTTACCTTTACTTGCTGGCTAGAACCTCTAGTACAATATTGTATAGAAGCAGTGATAACTAGCATTCTTTTCTCACTCCTGACTTCAGGAGAAAGATTTCAATATTTTCCCATTAAGTGTGCTGTTCTCTATAGGTGTTTTAAATACTCTTGATTAGATTATTCTGATTCGATCTTGTTTGAGTTTTTTTTTAAATCATACATTACCTATTATCTTGTTAATTTCATCAACTACTTTGATTAATCTTTGAATGTTGAACCACCATTTAATTCCTATAAGCTCCATATAGAAAGTATTTATTATTTTGATATATATTTTAGTGTACATATACTTTTGCCCCATAAGTCACTATTTGTGTTGACTGAGTAAACAATATTCTTCTTGTTTCCTACAGTGACCCTTTGCTTTGCTCTTCATACCTTCTTGAATTCCCATGTTTCTGTCAGCAATGATTTGTTTTCAGCTTGAAGAATTACTGTTAGTATTGCTTAGGTCTTGACTGATAGTGAAAAATTCTGAGTGTTTTTTTTTTGGGGGGAGGAAATTTATATTTGGATATATTTTCCATTTGTCTTCATTATTGAACAATATTCTCCCTTTACACTGAATTTTAGGGTGGCAATTATGTTCTTTCAGCACTTTAAAGATACTATTCCATTGTCTTATGGTTTTCATTGTTCTGTTTAGAGGTCAGCTTCAAACTTACTGATGATCTTTTCCAAGTAGATTTCATTTGATTCCTGTATATAGATCCTAGTTCCCTTCTGAATTTTGAATTAAAATAGTTATTAAAAGTTATTTTAAATTTCAGTCTTATGACTATAATACTCCAGTATCACTTTTATGTCTATTTCTATTGTCTGTTTTATTTCTTCTCTTGATCCTTTTATTTCTCCTCTTGGTATGCCATCTATATTTTATTGAATTTTGGACATTCTATTCAAAAAATCGTAGAGCTTCTGGATAATGCTATCTTCATATGGAGATGATTCACCCTACCTATCTTTTAGCAGACAGCAAACGACAATGGATAACCTCAATCAGATCATTGAATAAGCGGTCATTAGTGGGATATGTCATGAGTGGGAATAAGCTGTCATGACAGCTTCTCCTTCTTCGTGGGTCCTGAAATCTAATTACCATCTCCTCAGAACTGTAAGACTTTAACAAAGTCTGTTTTTTTCTTTGTTACTTTCTGCTCGTCTTCTTAGACTTTTTTTTTTTAGCAAAATCTTGAGAAAAAGAAAAGTTCATTGATGCAAAAACTGAAAAAGAATGTTAGTCTCACTTCTGTTTACCTTCTTTTTTTCCCATGATCTTGGCTTGAAATTCTGGCCATTTTTGTGTCTCTGAATTCCATTTCTTTCCTCCCCACCACTGTAAGATTGCTGAAAGTCCTCCTGGTCTTTCAGCCTTTAAGCTGCTCCCTTGGTCCAGCATCTTGGCTTTTTTGTCCCAACCTGACAGTAGGCAAATGCATGTAAGAGGAAATAGTACATAAAGTTTTGACTCACCTCAATGAATTTTCTCTCTCTTTTTCTCTCTCTAGCATTTTTCCTCTCTATTTCTGGCTTATTGGAAGCTCTATGAGGTCTTGAAACAGGCTTTTTTCTTTTTTTTAATCAGTGTTTCTTAGTTGGTTTCAGCGTCAGCTCTGGTCTGGTGCAAGCTCTGCCATCATGGCCAGAAATTGAAGTACCTTTTGATTTTTAAATTTGCTTTTACTGTTACTAAATTTAGTTTACTAGCAAATGTAAGCCAATGATGAAAAATATTATATATCCTTCACTTAAGTTTTAAGACTTAAAAATAAATCAACAGAACAGAATGCAATAGTTCGTATTTCTTGATGGTGCTTTTTTTGTTTCACAGACATTTTACAAATAATGGAGACTTTATTCAGAGAAATGCACATAATTAAGAAATGCATACTTTAACTTACTTTTCCCTCAGTTCAAAATCTATTGAAATCTTTCATAGATCCTAAGTTTATAATTTCTGTGTCCATCTATTGAAAATTCTCAGCACAGGAACTACCTTTTCACATCCACAGTGAAGAAAACTAGAATGTTTGCATTATTACAGCTTTTGCCTTTTTGTCTGGTATTTGTACTGGAATTTCTTTTTTTAGAAATGCTAATGGTGTTTGAAGTTCCAATTCATTTTAAAGGAAGAGAGACATGCAATTAGAAGACAAATGAGAAATGATAGTGTGAAATAAAGTAAAAGTAGTACTGGAAACTGTATGGTAGAAAGTTCCCTTCTGGGAGTTGCCTTAGTTTTGCTTCAGCTATGGCTGCTATTTACAAGATGAAGGATTTAAGGTTTCACATTCCCTCAGGCTTTGATTTTGGAAAAACTATCTCAGGAATGAGGCTTGAATGCTGGCTGAGTTTCCACACATGAAGGTTATATGGAACTTTTCTTCCACTTCAACAGTTGAAATTTTAACAGCATGTGTCTTATCCATGTGGAACAGTACACTATTCACTTTGAATGCTAGTTGCCAATTTACTTGATTTTTTGCTTTCTCATAGTTCTTAATGTGACTACTGATACAATTACGGGTTTGTAACTGCCACAAACCTGGCCTGTTGTTTTAAAGAAGCAGCTAACTTTCAGGTGTTACATAAATATGGCTATGCATAATCCAGTGATTTATGTAGGATTTTAGCAGTAATTTAATCTAAATCCACTAATGTCTCCAGACTGGTGGGTTATAATGGATTTAAATTATGGTCATATGAAATCTGTGAACACAGGCTTTCTAATTAATAAACATTTGAGGATTTTAAGTAATGTAAATATAGTTAGCTCTATTGCTTATCTATTTCATTATATAAGTGAAACCACAATGACAGACAAACCCAGAATACAAAAAGTGGATTGTATTCCTGGGAAGTCACCACAAGTCAAAATAATGTAAATCAAATTATATTTTGGCATAGACTTGTTAGAGTGGGTGATACACAGGACCTGATGGCACGAAGCAGGAGATAGCCGTCTAAGGGAACAGAAGTCCTGGGGTAGTTCCCTATGGATCATTTCACTAAAGAGAAAACACTGGGAAGCTGAGAGAATTGAACCAAAGATAAGGACCAGCTAAAAGCAAGTTGTTAATAGAGCCAGAGGGTTGAGCAGAGGAGGAAACAAACAAACAAACAAAAGATGGGGAGTGGAAACAGCAAGAAGCAGTTGTAAGTGGAAAAGTCAATGGGTCAGGACTGACATTACGCATATTGAGCATCTGCCAGCACATTTTTTGGTATAACTGCTCTTGCTGCCCTGCTGGGCACAGGGGAAGAGGCTCAAAGGAGAAGCAAAGCACCACTGAAATGACTTTCTATTGCTTATCATAATGAGTTTAAATACTTCATCTGGTACTCAAACCTCCCCAATATATGCACAAATCTTCCCACTCCCACCCCCCCCCAAATTCTCACAATTCCCTTTCATGCACTCTATCCATGAACAAAACTGCACTGTTCTCTCTCTGCTCATGGAAAACATCTAGTGCTTCCCCCTCTTGGAGCCGTATTCCATACTGTCCATTCTCCTTCATCTTCACGTGTTCATGCCCTAGCCCTCCTTTAAATCCTAACCCTAATCTCACCTCTTCAACCAGCTGTGAGAATTTCATGAAGCCATCTGTAGTGTATTCACACTAGCCAGAAACAATCAGTCACTTCTTAGAATTTGTAAGACACTTATTTCAGTCTTCATGTAGCTATTCTTCTTCTAAATTGCCTTACCAGTACTAGTGTGTGTCATCTCTTCACCTCATGGCAACTTCTTTGATAACAGATACCATGGGTTATGCATTTTGCATTGTGCATGGTACTTACAATAGTAATTTACATAATAGTTTTTAACAAATAAATGAATAAATGTACAGTCAAGATAATTAAAAAATCATATATATAATTATGATACAGGTAATAATGGTGATATATATAATAATTATGATATATGTGACATGATAATTAGGATAATATATCATAGTCTACATCTCTTCTACAACTTGCTTCTTTCACTTAACATTTCTGAAATTTATCCATGTTGAAAAGAAACCTTAAGAAAATATAGCAAAATGTTAATATCTAGATAAGTCAGGGCGGTACAGGGTATGTTATATTATGATATATATTTACACATTTGGTCAAAATATTGTATAATAAAATATTTTAAAACTACACACAAAGACATTCTATTTGGAGAAATTTGTCAATCATCTTTGAAGAAATTTTTCACAAAAATCGCGTATATAGTCTTTCTCTGTAAATTTGCCTTTAGAAAGCAAATAGTGACATTAAATATGAAACTGAACTTTCAAGTTAGAACACATTTTTTGCGAAGTTGCTTTGGCAGCTTCTTACTATAAGGGGATCTCATTGATTTCATTAATTTTCTTTTCCCTTTTAAGTGTTTAAACATACAATTTGGGATTGTTATTTTATTACTAAGAAATAAAAACTAAAGTGACTGCTATAAGCTAAGGATATAAAGTCACTTCAGAAAAAGGATAAGCAAGACATAAACCTTATCCTCAAGGATGTTACTTTCTAGTAGGGAAAAAAATAAATTACAGTACAATGTGAAATTACAGTTTAACCTCAAAACAGTATTAGAGACTAAATACTCTTATTCTTCTTTTATATAGGTAAGAAAATTGAAACCCAAAGTGACTGTTTCTGGTACTATACAAAAAATTATTTAATACTAATATTTAGAGTTTGTTTTATATTAAATTGTTATAATTGTGTAGAAATTTACTCTTGGTCAATTTTTAAGTAGGGAAGAGATCGTAAATTCTGTCTATTCTGATAAAAATCTATTAGTTTTTGATGTGTCATTTATTTAATGCATTGCCCTGATAGCATAGTACACATGGTGGTAGGAAATGAAGGTAGCTTTTATATCATAAACTCACTGTGTTATATAAGTGGTTCGCTCAACATCTGGTCCTATCTAAACATCCAAAAAGATTAACTTGAACCAGTTAATCTTTGAGATCATTTTTTGTACTAATATACCCATAATTTTCTTCCATGATCTACATACTAGTACTTTTTAGCTTGTAAAATGATGATTCATTTATTTATGGATCCAGGGCCAGATAGGAAATTATAATAAATTGGTACACATACAGAGAAGGCATATACAACACTATAAAACAAAATAAACACTCTGATGAAAAAGTCATGCATGCTTATGTTTACATGTGTGTTTACTTGTAAAAATTTGTTGGATATTTGACATATAACTTAATTCATTTGACAAAATATAATGTTCACTTATGTTTCAATCCATCATTTGACATTTGGTTCTTTCCTTATTGGGATGTTTTTTAAAAATCTAATCCTTATAAGAACAGGGTCCAGTGAGTCGTATTTATTAATCTCTCTATGGCATCATCTTGCATAGAGCCAACTATGACATAAATATCTAATAAAAATGGGATGATGACTTCTACGTGTCAGAAAACTAAGTGCAAAATTCTGTCCTTAGATATAAATCCTCCTATTATTATGTGCAATGTGGAAAAAAAAAGTTTTGTACCCAAATACTTTCTTATTTCATTATGTAGTATATTTATACCAATTTTGATAATTTGTCATGTTTTAGCCAAAGTAATTCTGTATGATAATATGATCATTAAACATTTAATTTGTAACTTCCAATTACTGCCCTTTGGCATCTTACATTCCTCATAGTTTTGAAAATATCAATCAGCAAAAGCATGTTTCTCAAGACATGTTCGTGATAATTAACAGTTTGGGAGAATCAAAAGTTCTTGGCAAGGAGTATACCGAGTGAGGAAAAATTAAACATTTTGACATTTTGAATAGTTTTCTGAAATCATACTTCAGTGAAATGGTCTATATTATGGCTCAAGAACTATGGAGTTTATTTTCCTTAGAAACTTTTCTAAACATATTGGAAATATATTTGTAATATTTTACACAATTAAAGTTGAGAGACTAAAATTCAATAATGTTATGAACTCTTAATATTTGATCAGATAGCCAACACAATATTTTGCATTGCCTGCCTTCAAAAATGCACTAGTATATTTTTAATCACAATTTCAACTTAAAAATGCAAAATGCACAGAGAACTATTCTTACTGTGCCTCTGTTTTCAACGTAGTTGATTTTTCATGCTAACTACAATAGATGCTTTGAAGTTTTTGATTGTTGATAATCTGTTATTTGATAGAAGGCAGTTAGCATCTTTGCTTAACAATATATCAAAACAATTATTAGATAATGAAACTGATCTACTGGTGATTAACTTGTGTTCTGAGGTGAAAAGGGATCAGGGCCAGGTTTTATTCAAATGTTGATTTACTTTACCATACTTGAATTAATTTTTATTGGCAAGACAGTGCATGTGATTTTCTAAAGCCAATTGAAAATACCCTCTCCCTCTCTCTCTTTTTCTCTCTCATATTCATGTGTTCATAGAACCTCAGAGATGGTGCTGATATTTGAACTTATCCTTCCCAATTAAAGGGTATTATGAACCAGGTTACATTACTCAGTTTTTGTTGCATAGCAAACCACTCCAAAACTTAGTTCTTAAAATAACAACTGCTTATTTAGCTCACAATTGTATGAATTAGAATTTTGACTGGAGCTAACTGTACAGTTCTGATGTCTGATCTCAGCTGGACTCACTCATGCATCTGCAGTCTTAAAAGTAAACTAGTTATGGTAGAATCAGAAAGCCATTTAACCTTCAGATAGTTTGTATTTTCATATCCTTTTTACCATATTTTGTAAAAGCTTTGAAAATTCCTTTTTTTCTCAACCCTGCTAAGGACCTAAGGACGACAAAGAGGAAAGCTCTGTGTCCATGCTTGAATGAGAATTTAAAAAAAAAAAGAAAAAAAGGCAGTAGGGAGTAGGTGAAGGTAAAGAAATCACAATTCAGGAGCAACAGAGGTGGAATAACTCAGCCTAGCTGCTTCTTTCTCCCTACTCACAATCCCTCAAGTGGTAAAACATTGAAGGCTTTGCGTGCTTATGTTAATGAGGAGGCAATTTCTTACAAGAAGGTACTTTTCATTAAGAATATTGTGTGGATCATTTCATTTAATAAAATTATAAATTACAAACTCTATGCTATAGATAGAAATGCGGGAAAATTTATATCTCATTTGCCGTAGATTATCAGATGTATAAGCTGCTCTTATAAATAACTACAAAGCCCTCCTGGCTAAAAATAAGAAATTATGGTATATCCTCATCTCTGAGTATCTGTACTTTACCTACTATTAAGAAACCCAGCTAAATGAAAAGATTTACAACACAAGCCTAGTATATTAAAGAACTGTATTGGGATTGAAAGGAATAATTGTAGTAAAAACAAACCCCCCAAAAAGTGGCTAATTGATAATCTAAAAAGTACAGCATGATCGCAGACTAGACTGTACTCATCTTTCTCTCTACTGACACATTTTGTAGGGTGATAGCATAAAATTTTCTCTGCTACCTTGGGCTATATGCTCTAGGATTCAACTTTATATGAAATTCATTAACATAGCAAACATTTGCAAATTCAAATAAGACCCAATTTCATAATTATGTGATGTACTATGGGCCTTTCTTCATAAATATATCAGGTTCAATAAATACCTTCTCTTTCATCTTAATTTATTTCCTTCCTCACTAATTTTCATTTTGAAAAGTTAAGATGTTTTTTAATATATATATAATAATAATTAGGCCAGTTCTCCTTAGAGAGAGCACAACCCTTACTTGGATTAGAAGTATTTTAATATGAAAAGTAAGCAACAGCTAGGGTAGCATTTACTGAGGAAATTGAGTACACGGTTTGTTGCTGGGCGTAGACTTCCAAGTCACTGGGCGGGTGGCGGCAGGGAGGAATAAAAGAAGGCATTCTTCTTTTTTCCTGCTGGAAGCCTGAAGTTATAAAATCAACGTTGGAACATAAATTTGAAACTACTTTTTTTATGGACACATTTCTGCTGATTGATTTAAGCAGTTACTTGTTCATTTATACATGTTATCTTTCTATATATTAAGTCTCTGCATATATCTCTAGATACAGAAAGCCCTCTGTTTAAACAGATAGCATGAAATGTGAAGTTTCCTTCTAAATAGATATTAGAGATTCCCAGTTTATGCAAATTCTCTTTTCTCTATATTTCACTTCTCTAAGGCTTTCTGCAGGAGAAATTAGGACAGACTGATTATGAGCTCACTCTCCACTCCTCATTACTCCACTCATAATCACATGATACTTTTGTGAACTTGGACATTGTTAAGTGTTAGCTTCCTGAGCTATAAATAAGAACAATAATGGCATTATCATCACACATATTTTATTTGTTTGTTTAGTATAGCAAGATAATACAGGTGTAGTGAGCCATTTTTAGCTAAATGAGCTGGATACATATGGTCTTAATACAGATAGGTCCTCTATATCCTTCTTCCTTCTGTGTCTGTTTTCATTCTTTCATTAGGAAAGGATCTTGGGTTGCATAATGGGGGAGCTAGAATTGAGGATATGTTGAAAGTACCTGTTGACAATCAAACCTGGGTAAGCAAATGGACTGGGTCATGATACCCATCAAGCTCCTTGGACCAGATTTGTGCTCTTATGACTGGAGGAGAGACAAGGAGAAAAAAAAAAAACCTGATGTAATTTCTCAGAGACTTGCTTAATCTTGGGCTCTTTAATCTTTCTATTAATATGTTTCCATTTGTGAACTAGCAATGATAATAATTCTATATTAGAGAATTGCTGAGTATATTAAATGAAAACTGTGGATAAAAAGTAAAGTACAGGGCCAAAGATCAATAAATATTCATTATTATTATTATCAATATCATCATCCATCATCTATGAGAATCTTGGTACAAGCTGACCTACTTCAGGACACAGATAATAAAGCATGGGAAAGAACTGGGTAGGAGGCTATTTTTCCCAGCAGTGCTCTGAAATTTCGAACCCAGGAGTCCCAAGCTTTGAGACCACCAGGAGACCACATTCCCAGCATAGATTGGCATTTTCATGAGGAAAAATAAAACTATGAGATTTCACCAAGTGAATTTGTGAGCATAGGCATAAAGAAGTGGAACCAGGACAGAAGAAGAATAAAATGGTGACTTCTAGACAATAAGCCTCTTTGGTAGGCATGGAATACTGAAGTTTGGAACCCTTGGGTTGCTCACATGTTTTAACATGGTGTAGCAAGCATTCAATAAACAGTTGCTATAATTATTATCATTGGGTCTATTTTATACTTATTGCAAGGCTCAGGCAGCTGAAAAAGAAAATGGACTCCTAAAACACCTTCAGTCATCTACAATAGCAGTTTTCTTGGCATGTCGACAGTTTACAATCACTTGGGCTTAAAATAATAATACAGTGTCGTAGTTCTGGCTGGTTAATGAAAACAGAGACAACCATAAATCCAAGGGGATTTTCTGCTTGGTCAGAAGTAAAGAAATATAGCCAAAATGCATTAGAAATACAGGATTCCTTTATCACTTTGCTCAATACTTAATATTTCAACATCTTGAAGAATGTGAAAGATTTCAATAGGCAGAGAGCCTTTCATAGTCCAGAAAGAAGTAAAAACATGAGTAAACCATAGAGGAGACAAAATGAAAGAGAATTTATGGGAAAAATGAGTACTCTAATTTGTCTGGGGGCAGGGCTTCCCTTTGTGCATGCTTTAGTTATTTATTGCTGCATAACAGAACACTCTAAAACTTAGTGGTTTAAAAACCCTAATTTGTTATTTTTTGTGATTCTATGGGTTGAATGGACAGATCTTCTCTTCCATACAGTCTTGGCTAGGGTGACTCATGTGTCTGCATATTCCTGGGAGCCTTGCTGGAGTGTCTAAGTTCTCCTTGACATGTCCTTCCTCTCAGTACAATGGTGTCTCACCTACAAGTGCCTCTCCTGTGACCTCTCTCTAGCATAACAGCCTGGACCACTTTACAACATGGCTTCTTGGGCCCAAGAAGGAGAATTTCAAGAGGATAAGTCCCAATGTTAAAACACCTAACAGGGTTCTGTTTGTATCATGATTGCTAATACCCCTTGACCAAGACAAGTCATGTGGTCAAGCTTGGAAACAAAGTGAGAGATACAGGAAGACATAAATACCAAGAGACGTAACTTGTGGGAATATCAAAGATAGGGGAAGTTGTTAGTTGTAATAGAAAAGATTCAAAGATGGAACCCAATTAGAACCTAATTTATCTCATCACTATAGCAACTTATGGTTGACAGAACTTATGCATCTACCTTACTTTCAACCACAAATCCCAGAAAAGGATGGAAAAATTATTTGAAAAAATAGTAACAATAAATTCACCACAGAAAGGAAAATAATTGTAAATTTTAAAGTTTGTAGACATTGCTAGAGGATCTAACTCTAAATAGAATTAGATTAACTTGTAGGAAAAAACATGTTCAAAAGAGACTTGGAAGATATCTCTGCAAAGGAAACAATCATTCCATAAAAACTAGAATCTAAGAGAGAACAAATAGAATTAGCAGAATCAAATTTTGGGAAAACTGTCAGATTAATATATTTCTTCTCACCTATACAATACCCAAATATAATAAGCCATAGGCAGCAGTGGCATTTTGATGAAAGTAAATTGCCTACTTAAACAGGGCTGCCAATGTGTGGAAAGTTGTTACATTGCAGACCTCCAATAAAACACATCTCTAGGAATTCATACCTTGTGTTGCCCCCTCCAACATTGCATCTGGCTTTGGGTGTGTGCTTTGCTTTTTTCTATGAGACATCAGCAAGCACGATGTTAGCAGAGACTTTACAATAGCTTATACAGTGAGATGTATCCACATGAAAAGTTTCTATTGGGATCCTGCTGCCATAGAAGGGGCTCTGCTATAAGTATTGAATGATAAGAGAACACATGGAGAGAAGACTTGGAGAACTATTGGGCATCTTAGATATTTCCATCCCAGTGGAGCTGCCCACTGAATGTACCCAAATGAATGATCCTAGCTGATGTCACATAAGGTTGACACAAACAGGCCCCACAAAATTCTGTCCAAATTCTAGAATTTTTAGAAAATATGTGCTTATGTGCTTTTTTTATAAACCACTAGAATTTCAGATTACTTGTTATGCAGTAATATATAAGTAAAAAAGAAAGATTACTGGAGAAATAATAACCAGAAACTTATGTAATTCCATATGTATGGAAAATCCAAGGGGTAGGGTATAAAGGAAAAAGAAAGAAAGGCAATTTACATCCATCAGGGAAAAATACTAAAATCTCCACCATCCCCCTCTTAGTATGGCAATTTGGTGGGAGGAGTATTTTCATGCCTCTTCATTGCATAACTAAAAATAATTCTCTCTGTAACTGTCCTACCCATTTGACAACTAAGCCTACAAAAAGGGAAAGTATTTTTTCCCTAAGTTTTCTTCTAGAAGTTTTATCCTTTTATTTCTTATATTTATAATTCATTTTGAGATATTTTTTGTATACAGTTTGAAGTAAGGACTGAGGTTCATTCTTTTGCAAATAAATATCCAATTGGCCCAGTATCATTTATTGGAATTCCCCAGCTAAATTCCTTGGAGCTTTTTCAAAAATCTACTGATCATATGTGTGTGGGTCTCTTACTGGGATCTATTCTGTTTCATTGATCTATGTTTATCTTCATGCCAATATAATACTGTCTTAATTACTGAAGAGTTATAGTAATTCTTGAAATCAGATAATATAAGTTCTTCTTTTTCAAAATTAATTTTTTTTTTGTTTCCAAATATTAAGGGGATACAAATGTTTTTGTTACATGGTAGCTTTTATAACACTTTAGTCAGGGCTATAAGTATGCCCATCACCCAAATAGTGTTCATTATATCTGTTAGGTAGGTTTTTACCCCTCCCCTCTTCCCCCCTACCCCTTCTTGATTTCCAAATACTTTTACTTCTTTCTGTGCCCATGTGTGCCCATCAATTAGTTCCAAATATTAGAGAGTACATGTGGTGTTTGTTTTTCCATTCTTGAGATACTTAACTTAGGATAATTGTCTCCAGTTCCATTCAAATTGCTGCAAAAGACATTAATTCATTTTTATGGCTGAGTAGTACTCCATGGTATACATACACCACATTTGGTCAATCCACTCATGAATTGATGGGCACTTGGGTTGATTCCACACCTTTGTGGTTATGAATTGTGCTGCAATAAACATTTGAGTGCAGGTGTCTTTTTGATAAAATGACTTCTTTTCCTTTGGGTAGATACCCAGTAGTGGGATTGCTGGATTGAATGGTAGGTCTACTTTTAGTTCCTTGAGAAATCTCCATACTGTTTTCCATAGAGGTTGTACTAATTTGCAGTCCCACCAACAGTGTGTAAGCATTCCTTTTTCTCTGTATCAATAGCAGCATCTATCGTTTTTGAAACTTTTAACAAAAGTCATTCTAAAAGGGGTAAGGTGGAATCTCATTGTGGTTTTAATTTGCATTTCCCTGATGATTGGTGACATTGAGCATTTTTTCAAAATTTATTTTTTCTGCTTTTTAAATTTTTCCTTGGCTATCTAGATTCTTCTCATTTTCACATATATTTTAGAATTAGCTTTTCAATTTTAGAGAAAACTTGAAAGGATTTTCATGAGATTGAATTGAATTTTTAGATCAATTTGAGAATTTACATCTAAACTATAATAAGCCTTCTGATCTGTGTTAATGTATCTCTATTGAGTTCTTTCATTTATCACTGCAATATTTTGTAGTTTTTAAGCATATGTTATTGAACATATATTGTTAATATATAATTGAAAATGGCATGATTTATTTCCATTTCCAATTGTTAATTGCAAGTATATAAAAGCATAATTGACTTTTGGATACTGATCTTGTATCTTGTGATCATACTAAACTCATTAATTAGCTCTAGTAGCTTTTTTGTAGAATATTTAAAAGTTTCTACATGAACAATCAATCATGTTATCTATGAATCCACATAATTTTATTCTTTTTTTTCCCTCAATCTGTATTCCTTTTATTTCGTTGTTTTGCTTTATTGCCCAAGCTTAGATCTCCAGTAAAATGTTAAATAAAAGTGTTGGGATCAGAAATCTTTGCCCTTTTTCTGATCTTAAAATGAAAGAATTTGGTCTTTTGCCATTAGTTGTAAATTTTGTATAGGTGCTATTTGCCCTAGTTTGCTTAATGTTGTGGATTGAACCTTGTCCCCCAAAAAGATACATTAAAATTCTCACCCCCAGTATCTGTAGATGTGACCTTATTGGAAAATAGGGTCTTTACAGTTGTAATCAAATTAAAATAAGGTCATACTGGATTGGGATGGACCTTAATCCAATATTGCTGGTGTCTTTATAAGAATAGAGAAAACACAGAGGCAAACACAGAGAAGGCCATTTGAAGATGGAGGCAGAGATTGGAGTTATGCATCTACAAACCAAGTAAGGCCAAAGATTGCCAACAACCATCAAAAGTTAGAGAAGGGCAAGGAAGAGTCTCCCTTAGAGTTTCCATAGAAAGCATGGTCCTGATGACAACTCGATTTTGTATTTCTAGTCTCTAAAACATAAAATAAAAAATTTCTGTTGTTTTAAGCCATCCAAATTTGTAGTTGTTTCTTATGGCAGTCCTACAAAACTAATACACTCAATGTTTTTATAAACATGTATTGAATATGTTCATATGATTTTTCTGTATCTTTTGAGAAGATTATATTTTTTCCTTTTATAGTCTGATAATGAAATGGATTTACTTAAGTTGATTTTTAAATGTTAAACCAGTTGGTATGTTGATTATGTGCATCTATGTCCAACTCTTCATTCAGTGACCTGAGCAGTGATAGCTGGAAAGAGTTCAGCCACGATGGAAATACTTATACCAAGGAAATTGACAAATGTTGCAAATTAGTTTTTCTTCCCTGCCACCTTCTGGAGACAGTTGTTAAACATTTACAAGCATATCACTCTGCCAAATCAACTTATCATCCTGTGATGAATTTCAGTCATGGTGTATTATTCTTTTTATATTTTTCTAAAATTGATTTGCTAAAATTTTGTTAAGGAGTTTTTGTTGTTGTTTGTTTTCTCTGTTCATGTGGGCCATCATACTACAGTATTCCTGTATCTCCTGTTATCTCCTTGTCTGGTTTTGATAACAGATAATACAGGTATCATAAAATGATTTGGGACTTATTCCTTCCTCTTTTATTTCTGGAGATTATATAAAATTTTATTATTTCTACCTCAAATGTCTTATGGAATTCAATAGTGAAGATGTCTGGGCCTCAAGTTTTCTTTGTGGAAAAGTTTTACTATCATGTCTATTATTTTAATAGATATAAGGGTATTAAGGTTATCTTTTCCTCCTGGGTGAGTTTGGTAGTTGGTGACATTCATGGAATCTGTCCATTTCATCTAACTTGAATATGTGGGTGCAAGGTTACTCATCAAATTTTTGATCTTTTCAAAGAACCAGTGTTTGGATTTATTGATTTTTCTCTTTTGGTTTTCTGTTTTTCATTTTATTGATTTCTGTTCCTAATGGCATTATTTTCATTTTTCTTATTTTGAGTTTAATTTTATCTTCTTTTTTCTAGTTTGTAGGTAGACAACTGTAACATTGATTTGAGACCATTATTATTCTCTAATACAAGCATTTATTGCTCTGAATTTTCCTCCAAGAACTGCTTTAGCTGCATCCTTAAAATATTGTTTTTATTTTTAGTCTTCAAAAATATTTTCTAATTTTTCTTTTTTTCTTTATCTAGAAGTTGTTGTTTGACTGATAAATATTTGAGTATTTCTCAAAAATTGTTTTATTATTTATTTCTAGTTCAATTTTATTGTGTTCAGAAACTATATTTTGTATAAATTCAATAGTTTTATATTTATTGAGATTTGTTTTATGACCCATAATATGGTCTATTTTGCAGAAAGTTTTGTGTGCATTTGAAAAGAATGTATATTCTGCTGGTTTGGGAAGGAGTAAACGATAAGTGTCAATTTGGTCAAGTGCGTTAATATTCTTACCTAAGTCTTGTATCTCTATTGACTTTCTTTGTACTTATTCTATCAGTTACTGAGAAGATAAAGGTTGAAATCCCCAATATAATTGCAGGATTTTTTTGTGGGGGGGGATATAATTTGTTTATTTCTCCTTTCCCTTCCATTAGTTGTCCCTTCCTGTATTTGAAGATCTGTAATCAAATATACACAGATTTAAGATTGTTATGTCTTCTGATAAACTGACACATTTTCATTATATAATGTCTCATTTTATCCCTAGTAATAGGCACTACATTGTACAGCATTTAAAGATTTTGTTAAGAGGGTAGATGTCATGTTAAGAGTTCTTAGTACACTGTTCCTATGAGTTTGATCATTTTAGATAACTCACACAAGTGAGATCATACATAGTTCTCAACAGAAAACATACTAATAGCCAACAGGAATATAAAAAGGTGCTCAAAATCACTAATCATCAGGGAAATGCAAATCAAAACCACCATGAAATATCACCTAATATCTATTAGAATATCTATTATTTAAAAACATCAATGTTGGCAAGAATATACAGACATTGGAACTCTTGTATACTTTTGGTGGGAATGTAAAATTGTGCAGCCAATGGAAAAAAATATAGCAGCTCCTCAAAAAAGTAAATGTGGAATTACCACATGAACCAGCAATACCACTTCTGGGTATATATCCAAAAGAATTGAAATCAGGCTCTCAAACAGATATTTGCATTTCCATGTTTATTGCATCATTATTCCCAATAGTCAAAATATGTAAACAACCTAAATGCCCATTGATGGATAAAGAAAATGTAGTATATACATTTAATAGACTGTTATTTAGCAGTTAAAAAGAAGGTAATCCTGCCATATGTGACAACATGGATAAATCTGGAGGACATTATGCTAAGTGAAATAAGCCAGCCATATGCGTTATTCATGATGAGAAATCTGTGGTATTTCTTATCTTTGTCCTCTGACTTTTTTTTCTTTATTGCTGGCTTTCAGCAGTCTGAGTAAAATATACTTTGGAGTAGTTTAATTATGTTTATTCTGTTCAAGATTATTAAGCTTCTTGAATCTATGAGTTTTCTGTTTTCATAAATTTGGATATTTTTCAGCCATTGTTTCTTCAAATATGGGTTCTGACTCCCTTCTTGTTCATTTTCTGAGACTTCAATTACATATATCTTTGATTAGTTGATAGTACCCAGTTCCCTGATAGCCTGTTTATTTTTTGTCTTTTTTATCCTCTTCATAATTTATTTTTAATATTTTCTATTGCTATGTTTTCAAGTTCACTAATCTTTTATTATGCAATGTTTAATTTTCTGTTAATCCCAGCCTATGTATTTTTCATTTCATATGTTGTATTTTTATCTCGAGAATTTTCCAGTTTTCTTTCACATCTCTCTTTCTTATGCTCATGATTTTCTCTACTATCTTAAAGATATAGATATATTTATTATATAGGCATACCTCAAATATATTAAGTGTGCAATTCCAGACAACTGAAATAAAGCAAATATCACAATAAAGCAAGTCACATAAATGTGTTGGTTTCCCAGTGCATATAAAAGTTATGTTTACATTATACTGTAGTCTGTTAAGTGTGAAATAACATTATATCTAAAACCTTAATTTAAAAATGTGTTATTGCTAAAAAAGCTGAAACACAGATACTAAGTGAGCGCATGCTGTTGGAAAAATGGCACCGATATTTGCTCGACAGAATTAACTCAAACCTTCAATTTGTAAAAGTGAAGTGCAATAAAGTGAAGCACAATAAACTGAGGTATGCCCGCACATGTTTTGAAACTATGAAGACATTTACAGTAGCTTTTTCAATGTCTGGGAGTTGTTTTTCGTACTCCTTTTTAGGGTTTCTTTCTCAGGCCTTGTATAGATTATAGTTTTCTTTGTTCACATGCAGATCATAACTCAGCCAAAAACTTAAAAGATCTTTCTATATACTTTGAGAATCCTCTCTTTGTGCTCTCTCCAGAGCTCTATTTCATTCATAACTTTAGGAATTCTCAGCTAATATTTCTTAAAGTTTGTTGCTGTCCATTCTATTTCTCTATTTTCTCTGGGACTCCAATTTAAGTTATATTAGTCCTTTTAGTTCTATTCTACATATCTTAAACACTTTACTACATTTTTTCACTTTTTTCTTTACACTTCAATTTGCATTTTTTCTAATGTCTTGTATTATACTTTACTAGTGGTGCCTTAATATGTTGTTTAAGTCACCAGAAAATTTCTGAACAGAGATGTTCATCTCCAGAATTTCCATTAGACTCATTTTTCTGATAAAAATCTTCATCTCCCCTTGTATGTCTCCATTTTTTTCTCTAATTCTTGATCATATTACCATAGTGATTTTAAAATTTTCCTCAGCTAGCACCAATATCCGAGTCAACTGTATGTCTGTTGCAATTGTTTATTTTACTTCTTGGCTTTCAGTAATGCAGCCCTTTCTTTTAAAAGAATAAGGTTTTTTTGTTTCATTTTTTTACTTGAATGACAAACAGTGTGTACAAATAATTGTAGAAGCTCTAGAACAGGGATCAGCAAACCTTTTTCTATGAATTTGCCAGATAGTAAATATCTTAGGTTTTGTAGGCCACATCGTTTCTTTCTCATATTTTTCTTTCTTTCTTTCTTTCTTTCTTTCTTTTTTCTTTCTTTCTTTCTTTCTTTCTTTCTTTTTCTTTCTTCTCTTCTTTCTTTCCAACTATATTTTACAAATGTAAAAAAAAATTTTAGCTTGTGGATTGCATAAAAATAGGTCATGTATAACTGGCTCAGAGGCCATATTTGCCAAGCCTTGCTCTAGAGAATCTTCTCTCCCATTACAGAGGATTTGCTCTTCCTTCTAGTTGGCAGATGCAGTTGTCCCTCAGTACCCGTGGGTGATTTATTCCAGGATCTCCAAAGATACCAGAATCCATGGTGCTCAAGTCTCTTTATAAAATGATGTAGTATTTCCATATAACCTATGCACTTTCTTCTCATATACTTTAAATCATCTCTAGATTAATTATAATAGCTAATACAATGCTTACACATTACTTCATTTGAGTAGATTCAACGTAGTACTCTGCACAGGACAAATTTAAATTTTGTTTTTTGTAACTTTGTGGGATTTTTTTTTTCTAAATATTTTCAATCTGCTGTTGGTTGAATCCCAGAATGCAGAGCATTTTTAAATCAAGAACACGGTGTAATCTGCAGATCTCTCCCTCTAGTAGGTCCCACACTCTAATCTTTGTCTTGTCAGAATTCCAGAAGTTCTACTTTGCTTTCCAGAGGCTTTCTGTTCAGATTTTTAATCTTCCACCCCATGCATCTCCAGTATTTGAAAAAAATTCCTGAGGAGAAAACTGACCGTGTGTTTGAAGTCTCCCAAGCCTCTCTCCCCTCCCACCCCACACACAGGGATTCTCCCCAAGAGATCATCTGGATTCCCAGTTTCCTGCCCATGCTGACAAAGGCCAGCTCACCTCTCTAGGTTTACTTTCTCTATGTTATCTTCGCCCTTCTGTTTTCCATTACTTGTATAATTCTCCGCTTCCTTTGAACAGATACTTTCTGTATTTCATTTGGTCATAGCCTTCTACAGTCTGACATCAAGCCACATTCCAATCATTTCTTAACTACATGCCTGGACTGTACTTAAGGATCCAGTCCTAATTTGCTGAATTCTCCAAATACTCTCTCAATATTCCTGCTTAGATTCCTTCATGCTACCTCTCTCAACCTCTGCTCACAGAAGTAAGATCTATTTAACTCTTCTCCACGATCATATGCTCCTTGAATTTAGGGACTAAGACTCGCTTGTATATGGATCTTCCATATCTCATAGCTCAGAGCTTTACAAATAGCAGGACTCAATAAATATTTGATAATCTTAGCTTGAATAGCCTTTATTTAGTATTTTGACACTCTTTACCCCTTCTTTCTATGACTTCCCAATCTAGGAAAGTTCAGTTCTAGATAGTTAGGTTTTATTCCTGGTGAAAGCATAAAATTCTGAGCTCACTAACCTTCAGTTTAGCCACGCAGAACCAGATAAACAAAAAATTTGAAATGTAAATGAATTTTAGTCACTGAACAGACTAGTGAAAATGAAATCTTTATCTTTCACATATTCTAAATTTAAAGACTCAATATAGTTTGGAATTTAACATTCAGATATATTGTTCTTTAAAATGGCCATAGGACCCCAAATGGTTGTTTCTTATCAGACAATAAAAATGGCCTTTCTTATCATCATTTTGATTTGTTCTTTTCTTTTATGAGTTTTTGTTATAGAGGCAGACAATAAGTCTGCTGGTGGGAAGTCTGCCATAAGACTTTTAAAGATTGAAGTTGGAACACACTAGGTTCAAGGAAGGTTGTTTTATCCACACCATGACTTTGGCATTTTGCTTTAAGGAGCAAGTTGATCTTGATGCCCTTTTGTTAAATTGATTCAGAAGGAAAAAATCTTAAGGATGCAGTATATAGTAACAACTATTGCTTCTTGAGAGCTTATTATATTGGCATCATTATACTAAGAATTTGTCCAGATTATATTTCATTTAATATTTATAACAACATCATGAGGTAAATACTATTATCATCCTTTTTTTCTTATAACTGAGGCTTGGAAAAATTAAGTAGTTTGTACAAGATCAAACATCTAGCAAATGTCAGGATGAGGGTTTTACCAAATTTTGTCTGAAAATTCCAAAACCTGTACACTAAACATTATGTGTTATTATCTCTCTATTAAAACATGGAAAGTCATCAAAATGACCTCTTAAGGAAGGAGTCAAATTCAAATGATATAGTGTGAACATATGTGACAAAGTCTTGAAATGATTTGGGTTAACAATATAAATTAACTTTGACTATAAACTGATGTGAATGGCAACACTTTACCTAGAAAAGTTTATGAATTAACAAAATTTAATCATTTTCCTACAGCTATCTCCACCAAAAAAGGTACATTACTAGGAAGTAATATAAATTTTGTATAGATTATAAGAATTCCAAGGGAAATCTGAGGTATATATACTGCTATGGTTCCAACTTGCCTGAGCAAGTCTGCCTGGAGAACTGAGGATTGTTGTCAGAAATCTATTTTTCTTTGAAAACTAAACTATCTTATAGTCACAAACTTGTAGAAGAAGGTTGGTCTCAAGTTAAAGCCATAATTTTTTGAAGGTAGAGGTGATTCTGAAAATATATTGTGGGACCTGTCTCCCAGATTCTGCTCCTGGTCCATTTCCTCACCTATTCCCGTCTGTAAGTAAAAATTTTAGTAGCTATTAAACTGTGTTAGGCAGCAAAGAAAAACATCCGAAGTATGAAAAGGGGGAAAGTGTTATTGACTCCATTTCTGCTGGAAGCCTGAAGACCTTCTATGCAAGGGCAGCTCCTGAGAATGCAGCCCATGGCTGGTGTCAGGGTCTGGCAGCAGTGGTGCCTCTCATGAGAAAATGAAGCATTTGCCATTCTTAGAGGGCATAAGGTCCACAGATGGAGATATCAAGAACGTAAGAGGGGAAACACACCCAGCAACTATCATCACCATACAGGTGGTGAGAAATCTTGCTCATAAATACATGTGAGGCATTATACTCAGAAATAATTAGGAACTGAGCAGTGAACTACTGCATGCCACACATAGAACCCAGTGTTTAATAAAGATCATTTAATGCAGAAGCACAATGGGGTAAATGTTTTAAATTATATAATCTAGATATGTGGATATATAAAATATAAATACATTATATATGTATATGTAATAAAGTACGTGTGTGTGTGGTAAGAGTATTTCTGTGTATGTGTGAATACAAATACACATACATACATACATATTGTCCTGGATGTAGAGTAACATTTTGCTTCTCAGAAAATTGTTTTATGTATGGAATATTTTATAGGAAAGTATATATAGAAAACAGTGATTTATACACCATATGTATTAATATAATACCAAGCCAAAAATTAACAATACTATTAAGTTAGTAAATATACAATTTCTGACTGGATTGTCCTTTCCCTCACTTTCTGTCTGACTGACTTTACTTTTTCTTTACTTGATAATGTGGCCTTCTCCACTCTATAGACTATATCCAATCCCTTTGCTTCAGGATCCTCTGGTTCTCTGATTTCCTTTGTCATAGCAATGACTATTCTTCTTTAATATGGCAAGACCTGTGTCATATTATTTAGCATATCTAGAGTAATCATATATAACTCTATATCCTCAACTCCACTAGCATGCCAGGTATTCAATAAATATTTCATTTGAACTCTATGTTTTCCCAAATCAAAATCTTCCCTTAGAGAAGTTTTTAACAATAATTTATACACTTACCTATTGGGTCACTTTTCCAATCAGTATTTACATTGTGAACATTATTGTCTATATAAAGATGTTTAAGTTCAAGTTAAATTTTTCCATCATACAAAGCTGATAGGAAACATTTGCAGAAGCAAGAGATCATTCCCCACCCTCCTAAATCAAACCGCATTGAAGGCCACATATTCTGCATAAAGTATATATACATCATTTCATATCATATTTTAAACACAAATTCTTTGAAGCATTCTGTATGTTCCAGTTTAATCTAGTGGTTAACCAAAAAGAAAAAGATTAAAAAAAACTCTGAAACAACCATATTTCATTCATTCAGTAAGCTAACATTATTTTGAAGATAAATGAAAGACCGTTACAACAATTCATTTTATGCACAAATGATCATGAATTTGAACTTCCCAGGTTTGAATTATTATTTCAAGAATGATTTATCTTTTTCTCTGAATCATCTTCAATTATTTTTTATACTTGACCTTTGCTCCTTAAGTTGTTTGTAACCTGTACTTTGTCTAGCAAGTAATTATTTGGTAAAACAATACTTAAAATCTTAAAGAAGATATCTATTTTTAAGTGTAAAAATATTCCTTTGTAATGGAAATAACCATGACTAATTTTATTCTGTATTAAATAGTGAAAATACTATTAAGCAAATAAACTTCCATCCCTGTAGGATCCCTGCTGTTCTGTAAGCAAATGCTACAGTGCACTTACTGGTACCCATCCTCTCAGTCCACTCCAGTGGGTCTGTCACTTAACTTTACGTCAGTCTCTGTCTTGAGTTTTGAAGTCCTGGCAACCGGATACCAATCAGTATCACCCCACTCATTCTTTAGTGTCTCATTAAGATTCAATCCTTCCTTTCTAGCAAATGTCTACCTGTCTAAACCTACTGGTGGTATTAGAGGCTTGAGTAAGAAACAAATAGATACATTAAATTTAGAATGTATCAGTCAAAATCTCCTGTTTCTCATAAATAAGAAATACTTTGATGTATATGGGACCCTGTCTAGAAAAGCCAGTTTTCCATTTTCTATTTCGGAAGCTAAATAATGTCTTTCATGTTAAGCAGGAAAAACAGAAAAGCTTAAATAGTAAATGTCTTAGATTTAGAACCTCATCTTTGAATATCAAAGCAAGTCTAAGTTTTTAATTGTGTAGTTCAGCTTAGAACTTTAAAATCTTGTCTTTACTTTAAACTTCTATTTGGCCATTTAGTTAAAAGCTTTATTCTCTTTTCTCAGGAATATTTGTTTGATATTTCATGAAAGATTGTCATACCCATTGCAGAAACTTGAGATAAAGTAATTTAGTAGGGGAGAAAAACTTTAGAGTCATGTCAATTTGAATTTGGACACCGGTTTCATCATGGTTTAGAAAGGTGAACTTTGGTGAGTTATTAATTTCTTCTGAGCCTCAGTTTCCTTATTCATAAATCTGACTTAGCAATACTTACCTCGTGTTTCAAGGATTAAAGGAGAAATACTCAGGATAGACATATATATTCAACTAATTCTAATTATTATATATATCTTCAAGGGTTGATTCAGCCTTTTTACTTTTCTATATTTAGTCATTTCACTGACTTTAAAAAAGATTTGAAAATCAGAATCCTCTTATTTGTGATATTCAGTAATGAATAATATAAAGTTACCTTCAATACAAAATATTTTAGCTCAATATTTTATGGAGAAGGTCATCCAATTTTAAAAACAATCACAAATTACTGCATTCAAGTATTTTTTGAAAACAATGGAACATCTTACTGAAAATCAGCATGGTTTAGAAGACAATGAATTGGACTAGGCATCAGAAGTCCTAGCTTCTATTGCCACATTTTCACCATTTGATTCAAAAAGTGACCTCAGACATTTAGTTTTTAAGAGGCTCAAAATCACCAGCTGTAAAATGGGAATTAGATGAATTATCTTCAAGTTGCTCTCAGCTTTAACATCTGCAGTGTGTGTGTGTGTGTGTGTGTGTGTGCACACGTATGTGTTTACTCAATATAAATCCCATCAATCACTTTTTTATCCCTAGAATCTACAGCACTGCCTGGTCCCTAGTGGCAATACATTTTTGGTTTTTTTTCCTAAAAGAAGAAAGGAGCAAAAGGCAGAAAGGAAGGTGAAAGGGAGGGAGGGAAGAAATGAGGAAGGAAGGAAGAAAGGAAGATGTATTTTAAAACATGGCATTAAAAAAAGACTACTGCTTATTTAGTAGACCTTTCACCCTGGGCAAATGATATCAAAGGAGGATTTGGTGAGCTATTTGCTTTATACAATTTAGCCATTTTCCCTGCATATCCGAAACAATTCATTCACATTGAGGCACATCATTTCTAAGAGTTTCACAGATGCTTGACCAAGATACTGTCATCATTTCTTAGTTCTATTAGATTGCTACAGGTTTTGCTTTTTAGTGTCTTTGGGCTTTATTTTCTCTGTCCAGTCTTTAAAGAAATTATAATTTATATCCAAGACCAATATTTGAAGAGAGTTTTAAGAATTTTGTTTTCTCTTTTAGTCAGACTTGTCTTTCAACCAGATCTAATGAGTATTCACTTTGCCAATCTTGCAGAATAGGCAATTTTTTTATTGGAGTTCTCTCTGAAGGGAAGATGGGTTCCTGGAATGCAGCCTTCATAATGTGCAGAGGATGATACCATGAGAATGGCCAACAGATGTTTACTAATTATGATAAAAAATAGTGGCTCACTTCTCTAGCATCTATTTTTCTGAAATGTAAATGATCTTACATTATTAGATGTTCAAATGACAGGTAAAAGTTAAGGTGACATTTACAAAGAAATTTAGAAGAGATTTATATGGCATCCAGGCAATTTCTGCCTTAGAATATACTCAATCTTTTATTTTAATGCTGACACCTCAAGCTGAAATTCCTTCAGTTACTGTTGAAGTTAAAATAACACAACGGAGGGAGGTGAATAAATTGTTATAAAATACATGATGAATTTTCAGAAAACATTGTCTATTATATGCAAGAGAAAACTCATAGAAGAAAAAAAATGAACTTGCAAAATGAATCAAGAAATAAAAAACAGTTAATACCCAGAAAAATGAATGGAAATTGAAAAGGAAAGAGATTTTATGAAAGATAAACAAGGTCAGCATCTTCTTCCTTAATTACACTTATAAGCTATAGAAATATTCTTTCTATGCTTTTGGCAGTAGTTTGTTATACTTAAGGCTGACTAGTCTATGTGAGTTGATTATATGTTCAAACTGTGAAAATTATTTTGAAGTGGAATATCCTCTGTGTTCATAAGCATTGAATACAGAGAAGAGAAGCACTAAGAAAACATTTTTCTGTGTTAACGTAATGGCTACTATGGTTATTTATGTATTTATTTTTGCTTTGTTTCTCTAAATTATTTTGTAGGCAAGAAAAACAATTATTCAATTATAAAAAACCCTGGTGACAGTGAATATTTAGGTGAGCTTTGTCAGATTACATTTAAAAGCTGGTATTACAATCATTTCAATGAAAGTGTATGCTTCTTTGATATCATATTAATTGTCACTCTTTATTGATGTCCATATCGAATCATTTATTTGACAAATAATTATTGAGAACGTATTATGTGGCAGCTGCTATTCTAGACACCGAAGGTGGAGCAGTTAAGAAAAAAGGCATAATAACCTGCATTTAGCAGCTGATTTTCAGGTGGGCAGACATGAAATAAATAACTACATGCACAGTATTCCCTAAGTGCTATAAATAAAGAATAATGATTGGAGGAGCATAGGAACTGTGGAGATGGTGAAGGATGGCAATTTTAAAGAGCATGACCCAGAAAAGTCACTGACATACATCTGAAAGCCATGAAGAAGTAAGCTGTGTGGATACCTGGGGAAAGAGTGGTTCTGCCACACAGAACAGCAAGTGCTAAGGCCTGAAGGTGGGAAAATTTCTGAGGTGTCAGAGAAAAGACCTGTAGGCCACTTTAAGGGTTTGAACTTTACTCAGAGTGACATGGGAAGCTGTGGAAGGTTTTGAGCAGAGAAATAACATAATCAGTTTTAGGTTTTCACAGGACTACTTTGGCAGATTGTTGGTTTCCAAGGGCAATAAAAACAGAGGCCAGTTAGAAGGCTATTGCCATAAGCCAGGCAAGATGTGATGGCAGCTTGAACCAAAATGGTAGCATGAAAAAAAAAGGGCAAAAAGTGGTTAGATTTTGGCTATGGTGCTGTTGGTTGTAATGGTGACCTTGGTATTTAGACCAACTCTAGAGTAAAGGTGTGGGTGAAAAAATAAAAATTGTTCCATGAAAGGTTCCAGGAATTGACCAGGTGACACGAAATTTCAGAATAAATCCTCAGAGGAAGAAAAATCCCAGAGAGATAAAATGGGATGCTTAAATTGCATTGGCCCAGAGGACACTTGTGGGTACTGCCATACTAACTTATATTGTGATGGGCTCTCAAGGATAGGCAGCAGAAATTAATGCCAGGACCACCAAAGGGCAATAATATAATGGGATAACACACACAATAAGGTAGAACCCAAAAGAGAATGAGTCTTACTATGGTAAGGATGGCCCAGAAGTAAATTCAATTCCTCTTACTCCCAGGGGAATTAAGCAGAAAAAAGAGAGAAAAGGAAGAAAGGTGGAAACATCCCAGTCTCATTTGAGGGGTTAAAAAACAAACATATAGTTTGTACTAAGTGAATTGACCCACGATTCTGTTTACTTAATGAATATTAGTTTATGCTTTAGAGTCCTGGAATAAAATATTTTTTTCCAAGTTAGGATTGCAATGGAATGTTTCCCTATAGGAAAAAACCATTTCTGGAGAGAAATGTAGCCATTTCTATGATCATAGTTTTTTATTTAACCCTGATTTATTTCAAACTTTAATAAAATATGTTTATTACTGCATTAAGGAAATATTTCATAACTTCCAAAATACTAGATGTTAAAATTTTGAAAATTTTAGAACAATATTTGTAGCAGCTTTTTGATCTGAGTATATAATGTTCAATTTAATTACTATTTTTAAATGAGGTAATTTATCCAAGAAATAATGTAGGGTTTGCTTTTGAGACCACTTCTTGAATTTACACAGGGGGAAATATTTAAATTTTAAATGAAATAACTATGTATAACTTAGATGACTTAATACTGTTAAAGCTTCAGAGAGAAGCCAGAGAGTTTCATTCCTTCCAGTTAAAAAGAATTGAAACATAAATTACATAGTTACTTCCAGTAAGAAATTGTCTTATATTGGTAAAATAGGCATATGAATTATAAAGACCGTTCTTCTCACAACAAAGTGTTTTCAGGTTCTGAGAATCTGAGTGTTATCTTTTATTATTTATCTAAGATGAATAGAATAAGAGATTTCTAATTATTGGTCCAGGAGTCAGAAATTATTTAAATACAGGTCCTTTAACTTACAATTGGAATAAAACTATTCAAGAAATAGCAGAAACAAGAAAAAAAATGTATAGCTGGCTTTGATATATGATTTCTTTTGAATTTCTTAAAAATATTCGAGGGATATCTTAGCATGTCAGAGTTCCTAATTTAAGGATTCTTGTTTTAATCAATTGTGGTTCCTTATATGAGAAGGCATAGATAGCTAGGAGTTGTGGAACCATGAAATTATATCACTTTAGCTGTGTATTTTAACCAATTAAATTTAATCACATAAAAGGTTACAAGTCTATAAACTGTGTATTATATGAAAATATTTCAATAGGCACTATTATATTTCCGGCAACAGAAATTTTAAAATTTTTCATTTGGAAGGAACAGGAAGTATAGATGGGCAAAATCTGGGATATACAAAAGTATCACATAAATTATGAAATTTGACAAAAAGTAAAGAAATTTTGGTCTGGGACTTGCTCTACTATGTTTTGCTATGCTCCCTTCCCTACTTCATCCCCCAAAGCAGTCTGTCAATAATTCCGCCTTGTCTCATCCCAGCCAACTCAGAGGCATCCTTCAGGCCTCTGTTCAAACCTCACATCCCCCCTTCTCTGCATTTCTGCCTAGGGCACATTTCCATATGTTTCAGCACTACTGGCACTGATCCACTTAAACCCACTTCGTCTCTCTCATGGACTGCTGTGTGCCATTTTACTGAAGTCCTGGCTTCTAATTCAGTTTCAATCTAACCCATTGTCCATGTTACAGCCAGAATGATCTTTGTAAAATGCTAATTGGAACATGTCAAGGCTCATCTCGAAAAAACCTCAATACATTTGTGCATCTTTTAGCATAAAGTTCAAAATTCCTAATTTGGCCCCTAATACTCTACAGTCATAGGATGACTAATTATTTCTTCAGCCTCTCATCTCTCCCTTGTTCTCCCTGCCCCAGGCATACTACCCTTCCTTAACTTCCTAGCATGTGTTGCTTGTTCACTCATACTTCAAGCACGTTAGTTTTCTTTCTGAAAGCTATTCCCTATTCTTTATCCCAGCCAACTCTTACTCATCCTTCAGGTGTATCTTATACTTTACATTCTCTCAGAAAAGCATTCACTATACTCCAAGAATAGGTCACATTTCATAGCACCCTCTATTCTCCTCCTGTATCTCATTACAAATTTATTCTTTGTCTTCTTTTATTAGAGTTTAACTTCTAGGACATGAGGAACTCGGCCATTTTCCACCGTACCTGGTATCTTATTAGCACTCAATAAATGTTTGGTAAATAAACGGATAAATAAATAACCAGCTACAAGTGGAGTGGTAATCCTTGTTATCACAATCGTGTCAACTCAGTATACCAGCAGTGTATTACTTAGGATAATGTTGGCTTTGTCCTCAGGTGAGCCACTTTCTGCCTTGAGACATAACTGTCACAGTTCCAGGGATCCCATGCAGAGAGTACAATGCCCAGTGGAAGAAAAGCAACCATTAGGGTGTATGTTTTAACAGCAAAGACAACTTTTCCTAAAACTCCTTATTAGAGTTCCTTTCATGCCTATTGGCTATTCTACCAAATTTCAAAATCTGAATAACCATAGTTCATCATTTAATTGTCCTTTCAAGTATCAATGGTGTTCCATGAAGAAGCAATTAGCTCAGCTCAACTCACAATTGATACAATCACATAAGTGCATTGCCTCAGACAAACATCACACTTGAACCAACAGACAAAATGCTTCAAACTTACTTCCCAGTATGTCACAAGGAATACCAAAAATATGTGTGCTTATGGATCAAAATTTGATAAAATCCATAATTTCTACTGCTGCAACAAGGGCATTCTTAAGTAAATATCTGTGTATGTATGTATACATGTGTGTATTACTTGTTTTTATTGCATATATGTGACACAGAACAAAGGTTAGCAATCTGTGGCCCTCTAGTCAAACCTAACCCACCACTACATTTTTAAAATAAAGTTTTATTGAAACACAGCCATGGCCATTTATTTATGTATTATCTACAGATATTTTTGCTCTTCACATATAGAATTTAGTAGTTGAGACAGAGACCATATGGTCTGCAAAGACTAAAACATTTCCTTCCTGGATCTTTATACAGAAAATAAAATTTTCTGACCCCTGGCATAGAAGAATTACTGAGAACTAGTACACATTGGCTAAGAGGCAAGAAGTTTTACTCATCATGTCTTCTGTATATCAGATCAGATACTAATCAGTGAAAAGGGCAAATAATACATTAGTGTTATTATAAAAATAATTTTGTCTTTATGAACTTACTGAAAAAGTCTTGAGGACCCCTCAGACTTGTAGACCATACTTGGAGACAAGCTGTCCAGATTACAACATGCATTCTTCCAAAAATTGATATAAATTAGTTCTACCTCAGTCAGACAATGCAAAGACTTTAGAATACTTTAACTCCATTTACCCCTACTCACAACTGATATACTATTGAATGAAATTTCCTCTATGTTTAAACCCTACAAGACATCATTACTTTTTTTTTTAAGCAGTTAACATTATCCAAATATCTCTTCAAATATTGCTTCCTGCATCTCCAAACTTCTGTCAGGCATCATTTGCCATCCACCTGAGAAACACTTTATGGTCTTTTGTTTTATCCATGTCTGTGATATATGCGTTCCATTTTTATTTGTTTGAAAATATTTTTATTTCACTTGCATGTAGGAAAGATATTTGTCTTAGTCCATTTTGTGTTGCTATAAAAGAATACCTGAGACTAGGTAATTTATTTAAAAAAGAGGCATATTTAGCTTACGTTTTACAGGCTGAGAAGTTCAAGGTCATGGCCCTGGATTCTGGTAAGAACATTCGTGCTATGTCACAAGTTTACAGAGAAAGTCAAAGGAGAAGCAGACACATGCAAAGAGAAGGAAATCAGAGGGGCATCCTGGCTTTATAACAACCCACTCTCAGGGGAGCTGATCCATTCCCACTAGAATTAACCCATTATATTAAATTCTTAATTATAGGTACTGCATTTTTCTTCCTCTATAATTTCAATTTAGCTTTTTTATAAAAATTTCAATTTCTCTCCTAAAATGTTTAACCTTGTCTTTTTATTTTCTTGACCATATTAGACCATAATTTGAACTCTATATCTGATAAGTGTAAGGTTTTCATTGTTTTTGTTGCCCGCTGCTCTCTTGGTCTTGTGGTCCTATAGCCTCATGTTCCTGGTTATTTCTAATTAGTACTAGATATTATATAATTGTAGAGATACAATTAATAAGGTTTTCTTCCTAAAGAAGGAATTAGTGATTACTTCTTGCAGGGCTACTGTAGGTACTAAACATCTCAGATTTTCATAACCCAATCAAGGATTGTGATCATGTGAAGCTGGTTCTCCTTCCTTTTCAGGGCTAGTCAATTGTCAGTTCATCTTTCTTTTAGGTTTTAGCACATTAGAGTGCAATTCCAAAGCCTGGGATACTTATCAGATCCCTCCTTCTTGGGGAATTCCAATTATTTGTCACCTAGCCTCCACAGATTGTCCACAGTCCCGTTTAACTTCCTAGTCTTTATGCCACTTTTTATGGCATCAGCCACTACCTTGAGGAGAAAAGGAACACCAATGGTGAGGCTTACCTTTCTGGGTTCTCATCTCCTGGATCTTGGCCCTATACATCAACACTACTTTTTAAATTTTCCAGTGCCATAAACAACTTTTAAATATTTTTTCAAGCTTTTTAAATTGCTGTTGGTTGGAGGATTGGACCAAATTATTTAGTCTATGGTTATTAGAAACAAATTCTGAATTGGTATGTCTTTGTCATAGCCCATTCTGAATATCACAATTATTTTGCTCACTTTGTACATTCTTTGCCTTTGAGTACCATATAATTCATATCCCATAATATTTTGATATATTCATTTTAACATTATGATTTTATTAAGAATTGCAAAAGTTGCTTAATCTCTTCATCTGCAAGTGCTATTTTCATGCTCGAAGAAGAAAGCCCTTATCAATTGAACTCCTATGTCTCCAGCACACCCTGATCCTAATTGCACAGAGCTACACAATATTACCACTGCAAACAAAACAGTTTGTAAAATACATATCACCAAGTAGTATGATTTTAGGGAGAAAAGCATTTTTTCTTGGATGGAATTATTGTTTACTGTGATATGTCTTTGGATTACATGCAGAATTTAGTTTTCATGTTGAATCTAAAAACAAAACAAAAAAAATCCCATTTCCAACTCAGCATCATTTCTTGAGCACTATAATAATTCTTTCCAATCACCTTAAACACTTTCTTGGCTTTTTAGCCCTATCATGTATAAATTACATATGTAAACCAAATCTGCCAAAGCATGGCTCCTCTGTGATTTGTTCAGGGATTGGCTTTAAGAAAGACACATGGTGGTAGAATCTGATGGTTATTTGTGAGTTGTAGAGAAAGATTTAAGCCAACAACATGCCAGATACTGATCTAGAAAGAGAAGGCCCACTATTGAAGAATAGTGAACTCTAAATGAAGTATAAAAAGACTGTAGCAACAATTTTTTTAACAAAGACATCTGCTGATATATGGTACCTACAAAGGTAACCAAGATTAAATTCTATAGTACTTTTTCTAATACCACAAGTGTACAATAAATGTAAAAGCTAACCATATTTGTGTGAATAGGTGTAAAAGTGAAATTTGTTTTCTCATTCTCAGTATGCCAACTTTAAGTTGTGCCAAAATTTTTAAAATTTCAGAAATAATGTCAAACATATATTTGATATTATATATAATATAGGATTAATTAATTCTATTATTTAATTAATAGGATAATATAGCATAATTGATCTGCATATTAAATAAATGTTAATTAAAATATTAAATTGATAATATTAAATATTTGATTAATATATCAATAATGTATCAAATATATTTGAATGTATATATCAAGATGTATATAAGTTTGCTTTATTTTTTTAACTCAAAAAAAGCTTCTTGTCCAAATTACTTCATTTACTCCTCACAGCACACTGAGAAAAACTGAAACCAAGAAAAACTTTACAGAAATGGCTTAACCAGTGAATAGTAGAATTGAGATGTGAACCCAGATTTATCTTACATGCAAAACCATGCTCTCCCACTTTACCATAGTCTAACAGGACAAAACCTTGCAATTCAGTTATTATACCAGTATTTACAAACATATATAATTTATGAAATATTGTGCATAGACTACTGGTTGTGCCTAGAATGGTTGATGAGTAAAACTTTGTTTGAGAAAGATTTACTTCTTTAGAATTCTTTCAAATCTCTCATTTTGCCAAGGTGCGTAAAATCACTAAAGCTCAGAATTTATATGAATAATAAATAATGTTAACTGTTGCTTAGAATTGTTGAGGCATTTGTGATATATTAGCCTGTCTAAGATTACTATCCTAAGCAGATTTTTTCCTATCTAGTACCACCAAATTTTCTCCCATAGAAGCAGACCACTGAAGACTAACTAGTTCTTTCCCTTGGCCTAAGAAGGAAGCTACCCGCAGTATTAATATTTTCAGCATACTCCTTTAGCAATTACAGTCTATAATAACTCACCTGGGACAGAACATATGTTGTGTAGAATTGT
Organism: Daubentonia madagascariensis; assembly: GCA_023783475.1. Taxonomy (NCBI): domain Eukaryota; kingdom Metazoa; phylum Chordata; class Mammalia; order Primates; family Daubentoniidae; genus Daubentonia; species Daubentonia madagascariensis. Next base: position 39,941,865 of record JAKFHU010002088.1, on the reverse strand, counting down.
CATTTGTCTTTCTAGATTAAAAGCAAATAAGCATCTTGCCTGAGTAATTTCTCAGGAAATGCTGGTTGACATGAAATCAAACTGCTCCCTCTTGTCAGGTCTGTGTGTGTCACCTTGGTCTTCTGACCTCTGCCTCCCCTGTTCTTCCATCATTAGTAATTCCCTGCTCCCAATCTCTGGATATGGTCATGTTTTAACACATCTCATTACTTGCCAGAAGAATATGTTACGGAAAAGATAAAGCCGAAGTTTACTTTCTAGAGATTCAAATATAAAAAGGATCTTTTTGTCCTACTTCCTTTTTTGTTTTTACTGTTGCTGTGTTTTATTCTTTTTTCTAATATCTTTACCCAGACTGTCAAGGTCACTTGAACACTACAGAAAAAACCTTTTGAACATTTTGAGTTTGTAATTTTGCAAACCTGAGATTTACCTTATACATTTCCTCCCTGTAGTCTAGTTCTAAAAGTACAATTCAAGTACTATTATAAATATTTCATCCATGACAATACTATCTAGTTGTAGAAAAGGAGGAGTAAGGTCTATAGGTGATGACATAACTCATTTACAAGATTTATTGTTAAATAAAAATTAAGGTATAAAACTGGGTAGAGTACAATCTCAGGTGTATAAAATGGTAAAAGTATTTGAATATGTACACGCATACTTTTACATACTTTGACTATGAGTGGAAAATATATAAGAGAATAGTTTCTAAGTTCTGTCTTAGAAGGGAGACTTATTTGTTATTTATACATTCTTTTGTACTATCTGAAATTTTTATGATATGCCTAAGATCATTTCAAATCAATAAAGTTACAATGACACAATTTAAGATTTATCAAAATATGATCATATAGGATATCTGCATCCATCCATTCAGTAATTCACCCAAGAATGATTTATTAAGCCTCCATAATCTGCCATCTATTAAACTTGAGTCATTGATGGTGAGAGGAGTGAGGAGTAGGGGAGTCGTAGAGGAGGTGGTATTAACATTCCTGAAAAGTAAAAATGAGTTCCCATCCGACCAAGATAAATTTCACACCTTGTATCCAGGTTTCCCAAGTGCAGATTAGTGGTCTCAACTGACGGACGTGTTTAATTGCCAGTGTAGGAAAGTAAGTGGTTGGCCCTAGACAGCTTGTTTGAACATTGGCGATAGCTGCTTGATTTGGATTCACGGGGACACCAATTCATAGTGAACAAACTAGACAAAGATTGTGGAAACAGGGTTGTCAGAATCAGAGACAAGGAGAGCCACTGCAAAGTGTAGGCGCTAGCATGAAACCATTCACATCCTAAAGCAAAGCCACCCACCTGCATAAGGAGTACTTTGGGATTGTAACTTTTAAATCTTTTCCTTTCTCATGGGCCATCTTTCCAGTCCTTAATATAGCCATGTGCCGGCCACTTTCTGTCAAAAATAACTGCAAAAATATTCATATTGGCATGAATATAAGCATACAAGTAAACATACTTAACATACAAGTAAACATTGTAAAGAAGCAATTAACTTCAAGAAAACTAAGAATTATATTTACAGTTTGAAACACACTATGTGAGAAAAATACTATGCCATTAACCTCTACAGTGTATATTGCTATGAGGAGTCTCACTGTAAATGTACCATTTAAAATAGTGACTATACCATTGTCTTCAGATAGAATAAATATTGTAATATATCCTCTTACTTAATCTTCATAAAAGAACTGTCTTCAGAAAGATCAAATAGCTATAGAGACCATCAACTCAGTTTTCACTGCACTCATCTCCTGCAACTGTATAAGTTTTAGTGTCACATTTACTCTCCTGACTTCTTACCTCCCTACAGGATATAGCAGACTTGTTGGTAGCAGATTTTTAGTTTCACCACTATTTGGTTTCTAAATAAATGATTTTCCCTTTGAGATTCAGGTATTTTCTTTATCTCTTGGGCCATTTTATAAAAACATGTTTTTTCTATAACTGGTCTGTCAGACAAAATATTAACTCCTGTAAATAAAAAGAACAGAACTTTTTGGATTTTCCCAACTACAATCTACCAGATTAACTTTTTTATTACTATTACTTACAAAGAACAAATTGTTTCCTTCTATTTTGGCACAGTTTTTGAAGAATCAGCTTTCTTATTTTCTAAATTGAAAATCATTAGCTATGATATCTGAAGAGGAAAATGGTCTATCACAGAAAAACTTGCTTTATTTTTTTTTGTTGTTGTTACTGCTCTTTGGGTTTAGCTTTTTCTGAATTTGCACAGTAACATCTTTCTTTCTTGCCCAAATCAGCTTTTCCTACAAATCTTGAGATTTAGGGAGTCACCATTGCTTCCAGGAATTTATGTCACCCAAACTCTGCAAACAGACTTAACCAATATTACAGCAGTGCTCCAGGCTACAGGAAAGCTGTTATTTGACCAGATGTTATTACAGAGTAGAAAAACAGATTACTCTTTATATTTTGGTTCTACAGAAACCTTTCATAAAGTAGTTATACCTAAGGAAATACAGAAATTCGATTGTCAGAAAACACTTTTGCTAAATGGAGTCAAACACTAGCTGGTATGTCCTTGCCCAGATTTGGAAAAAGCCAATATTACGGCTTCTTTTTAATAGAAAAAAAATTAAAATACCATGGCCAAACTGCAGTTAATTTTAAATGTAGCTACTCTTATCACTAGACTCTATTAACTTACTGCATTATTATTAGCAGCACCAATGATTTGCTTTTCTGCTCTAATCTATGTTTCCTCTGTTGGAAAAAGGAGTCAGCAGTCACTCCTAGTGAGGCCTTGCATACTGTCATTATTGTTAGGGCTCCTTTAGAATTTCTCTTAAAAAGTGTTCACTCAGGTTTTGTGTGAGAACAATAACTAAGCTACCGGTACATCAGTGTGATATGAGCTGATGCTCTTCTATGATTAATTCCCCTTAACAAGAAATTATTGTCTTCTACTCTCTTGGCTTTTCTCATGAAGGATTTTAGTATTTTTTACTTGGTTGGAATAATCATTTTTTTGCAACACAATTTATTTGAGCATTTTTTATGTTTTATTTTTTCATTTTGTTCTTTCTAAAATAAGTACAAAAAATGCCTTCTGGTAAAAAGTTCAAAAATACCAATGTCTATAGAATAAAAATTATAAGTTCCTTTTAGCACTTCTACCAACCCTTTATAACAGTTTGATACCATCCCCCCAAATAACCATTATCCTTGCAGAATATTCTCAATTTACATTTACTTGCACTCACAAATTCTAATATTCCACTTCCAACACATCAAATAACTAAGATATTTAAATTAAATTTTTTCTAAAGTAAAATTAAATAAATGACATAATGACCTGGACTGAATGCTTGTGCTTTATTGTATGAATTTAGTAGCATTTCTTTGCTTCCTAGGAATATTAACCCTTTTGTGTGTCTTTCTAATTTCTTGATAGTGGCATTTGCCAAATAAATAACCTCTGTGTAAGTATTGTGCTTTTTTAGTTTTTTTGTTGTTGTGGTTTTTTTGTTTTGTTTTAGTGTTGCTTATTTTATTTCTTGCCACATGAAATTGAGTTATGTTTGATCTTTTCCTTTTGCCATCGTTAGGAGTGTTAGAGATATGCATGAATCAAATCAGTTGAACCATAGCCATAGTCATGATGGATTTATATCACCAAAGCTTCTTGCAATTTACTTTATTGATCATTAACAATATCTATTTATAACAATGTTCAATTATCCTTATTCTGCACATAACTTTTAGCTCATTTGAGCCACTAGTCCAGATGACTAAATCATCATTGGATTTGATCAATATTTACTAAAAGTAAAACCAAGTTCTTAAACAAAGTTGCTTTTCTGCTAAATTGATATATGAATTGAGTTGAATTAATGTATTGAATAGCAAAATGTACTTGTCGTTAATAATTTCCAAATGAATTAGTAAGCTTTTTTTTTTAATTAAACTTTTTATTTTGAGATAATTGTAGATTCACAGAGTTGTAAGAAATAATAGGGATCCCATGAACCCTTTACTCACTTTCCTGCAATGGTAACATCTTGTAAAACCATACTATGATATTACAACCAGAATGTTCACATTGATATAATCAAGGTACATATTCCCATCACCCCATAAATCCTTCCCATTCCCTTTCATAGTCACACCCACTTCTATCCCAGCATCACCACCTCTTTAACCTTGGCTACTATTCATCTGTTTTCCATTCCTATATTTTTTTCATTTTAAGAATGTTCTACAAATGGAACCATACAATATGTGAAATCATAGGTATGTAAACTTTCGGAATTGGCTTTTTTTCATTCAGCTGGTGATCCATCCAAGTAGTTGACTATATGTGTAGTTGTTCTTTTTTATTGCTGTATGGTATTCCATGGTATAGCTGTACCAGTTAACCATTCAGCCATTGAAGGATATTGTATTGTAGACTTTGGCTATTGCAAATAAAGCTACTATGAATATTCATGTACTGGTTATTGTATGAGCATGAATTTTAATTTTTGTGGGAAAATGCCCAAAAGTATAGTTAGGGGGTTGTATAGTAGTTTTACGTTTAGATTTTTAAAAAACTAACAAATTTTTTTCCAGAGTAGATATACCTTTGTACATTCCCACTAACAATGTATGAGTGATCCAGTTTCCCCACATCCTTGCTAGTATTTGGTGCTGTTACTTTTTTTTAATTTTAGCCATTCTGATAGGTATATTGTAATATCTCATTGGGTGTTAATTTGCATTTCCCTGATAGCTAATGATGTTGAAGATCTTTTCATGTGATTATTATCATCTATATATGCTTTGACATGAAATGTGTCTTATGACTTTTGTCCTGCTTACATTGTTTTTGTTTTGTTTTTGCTGTTGAGTTTTGAGAGTTCTTTATATATGCTAGATACCAATCATTTGACTTATATGTGGTTTGCAAACATTTTCTCCCATTTATTGCTTATCTTTTTATCCTCCTAAAAAGCTCATTACCTGAATAAAAGTTTTTAATATTGATAGAGTCAAATTTATCAATGTTCCTTTCATGGATCATGATTTTGATGTCAAGTCTAAGACCTCCTCTCCTAACCCTGGATTCTGAAAAATTCCTCTGTGTTTATTTCCTAAAAGTTTTATAGTTTTCCCTTTCTGTTTAAGTCTGTAATTTATTTCAAGTTAATTTTTATGTAAGGTTTACCTTGAGTTTTGTTTGTTTGTTTGTTTTGCCTATGGATGTCCAATTGCTCCAGCAATTACTGAAAAGGCTAAAAAACTGTTCCTCCTCCATTGAATTACTTTTGTACCTTTGTCAAAAATCAGTTGAGCATATTTTTGTGGGTCTTTCTCTGGGTGCTATATTACCTTTCACTAATCTATGTATTAATCTGCTAATTCCCCCAGAGTCTTGATTATTGTAGCTATATAATAATTCTTAAAATCAGGTTAATTACTTTCTCCCAATTTATTTGTTTTTTACAAAATTGGTTTAGCTATTATAGTTCCTTTGCTTTCCATATGAATTTTAGAATAATCTTGTCTATATCCATAAAATATGTTTGCCATTACCTTTATAGGAATTTGTTACACCTCTGTATCAATCTGAGAAGAATTGGCATTTTTATGTTGTTGAGATTTTTGATCCCTGCACAAAGGATGCCTATATATTTAGATCTTCTTCGATTTCTTTAATCATTATTTTATAGTTTTTAGCATACAAGTACTATTTTTTTTATATTTACACCTAAATATTTCATTTTCTAAAACTATAAATGATATTGTATTTTTAACTTCAGCACTCAAGTGTTTATTGTTAGTATAAAGAAATACAATACTTGTATATGTATGTCTTGTATCCTGTGACATTGCTAAACTCACTTTTTAGTTCTAGAAAGTTTATTGTAGATTACTTGGAATTTGCAATGTATATAATCATGTCATCTACAAGCAGGAACAGTTTTATTTCTTCTTTTTCAATATATATGCTCTTATTTCTGTTTTTTGCCTTGTTGCATTGGCTGTAACTTGCAACACTGAAAGTTATTCCAGTATTGAATAAGATTGGTGAGGACAGACATTCTTGCTTTGTCCACAATCTTAGGGTAAAAACTGTCAGTGTTCACCATCAAATATGATGTTACCTGTAGGTTTTTTAGAGATGCTTTAATCACATTGAAATGTTTCCTTCAATTCTACTTTTCAGAAAGGGTTTTTTTTCATGAATTAGTGCTGAATTTGTCCAACACTTTTCTGCATCAAATAATATGATCCTGTAATTTTTTTCTTTTATCTGTTAATATGATGGATTTCATTGATTGATTTTGAAATATTGAACCTGTCTTGTGCTTTCCTATAATAAATTCCACTTGGTCATGGTGTATAATTCTTTTGTATATGATGCACTCTATTTGTTAATGTTTTGTTAAGAATTTTTGTGTCTATATTTATGAGGTATATTGGTCTATAGGTTTTGGCCTTTTGATTTGGGGTTTTTTGTTTTGTTTTCTTTGTTTTCATTCTGCTTTTTGGTATTGACTTTTCTGATTGGGGTAGCAGTGTAATAGCTTCATAAAACGAATTAAGTACTGTTCCCCCCTCCTCTATTTTATGAAAGTGATTCTGTAAAATTTGTGCTAATTCTTCTTTAAAGATTTGGTAGAATTCTCTAATGAAACCATTTTTGTTTGAATATTTCTTTTGGGGGGTTTTGAATTACAAATGTGGTTTCCTTAATAATTATGGAGTTCTATAAATTATCTATTTCATACTGGATGAGTTATAATTAGTGAATTTCAAAAATTAGTACCTTTCATTTAAGCTGTTATATAATGTGTAGAGAATTGTTCATAGAATTTCTTTCTTATCCTTTTAATTTCTGCAAGGTCTATAAATCATTTATAAATCATATAAATCACATATTCCCTGATTCATTCCTGGTATTGGTAATTTTGTGCCTTCTTTTTTCTTTATCCTGCTAAAGGTTTGTTAATTTTATTGATCTTTACAATAAATCAGTTTTTTTGCTTTATTTTATGTTTCAATTTCACTTATTTCTTTTCTTATCTTTACTATTATCTTCCTTCTGCTTGCTCTAGGTTAATTTTGCTCTTTGTTTCCTAGGATCTTGAGGTAAGAGTTTAAATTATTGATTTGAGAGTTTTGATCTTTTCTAATATAAGCATTTAATGCTATAAACTTCCCTCTTGGTACTGCTTTGGCTATGCCCCACAAATTTTAAAATGTTGTTTTTTCTGTTTTCATTCAGTTTGTTCATTCAGTTCCAAGTATTTTTAAAATTTCCTTTGAGACTTTTTCTTTGATCCATGGATTGTTTAGAATGTATTGCTTAGTTTCCAGGTGTTTGGAGACTTCCCTGCTATTTTTCCGTTTTTGCTCTCTAGTGGTTGATTCCATTATGGTCAGAAAAACACACTCTGTATGATTTTAATTCTTTTAAGTTTGTTGAAGTTTGTTTTATGGCTTAGAATATGGTCTATCTTGGTAGACATTCCGGGCACATGAAAAGAATGTTCATTCTGCTTTTTTTGGGTGGAGTGTTCTCTAAATGTCAATTAGATATGGTTGATTTATGGTGTTGATGAGTTCTTCTATATCATTGATGAATTCCAGTCAATTTATTCTATCAATTTTTGAAAGGAGGTGTTAAAGTCTTGAAGCATAATTGTAGATTTGTCTATTTCTGTATTCAGTTCTATCAGTTGTTGCTTTACATATTGTGCAGCTCTGCTTTTTGATACAAACAGAGTTAGGATTGCCATGTCCTCTTAATTAGATTGACCCTTTTTATAATTATGTAATGTCCCATTCTGTATCAGGTAAATTTCTTTGATCTGAAGTCTACCTTGTCTGATATTAATATAGGTACTTCTGTTTTCTTTTAATAAAGGTTTATATGCTATATTATTTTCCAATCTTTTCCCTCAACCTACTTATGTTATTAGGGTTTGAAGTGAGTTTCTTGTAGACAGCATACATTTAGGTTGTGATCTTTTATCCACACTGACTGCCAAATTCTGTCTTTTAATTTGTATAATTGGACTATTTACATTTAGTGTAACTATTGATATGTTAGAGCTTAAATTTTGCTATTGTTTTCTGTTTGTTCTTTCATCTTGTATTAGTTAATGTAATGTTTAACTAAGTTATATAATTACATTAATAAGAATAACTGACATATATATAATTCAGAAACATATATAGCCTCCTCCTGGAGGGAGTACCATTTAACTTCCATCAGCAGAGGAGTTAGGCATAGCAGAGAATATCTAAATAACTGTGAAGATTCATGGTGCCATAGCAATCAGTTAGCATGTTTTGTCCAGGGTATTGTGAGTGTTAATCTAAGAAACTGGATAAATGGTCTTTGCTGAAGAGAAATGTGATTTTACGTACAACAGAAAATGTATGATTACCTTTGCAAAATGATACCAGCCCTATCTCTTCTCATCTAGGACTATGAGAATGCACCTGGACATGATTTGGGTTGGAATTGAGGAGAGCTGAACAATATAAAGGGGCATAAAAGTTCTTACTTGATTCACAAAGTTGTAGTCTGATGTTAGTGATCTCTGGGCATGGCAGATGGTTAAATTCTGACTCTGTTTTATGGGGTAATTGGATATCTTCCACTTTTTCATTCCACTTTTCATTTCCCTGGCATTGAAATCTCTACCTGGCCAACTATGACTCCCCTGCCCCCAATGCCACATACACACACAGTGCATACACACAATAAGATTCTACATCAGGTTATGTATTTCACCCTCTTTTTCCATGAATCACCTTACTCCTTGCAGAAAGCACTTTAGGACAGGATCCCTTTAACAATGACTCAAACACAACCTTCTTTTAATCCACAGGAAAAAGCATCCATTCCATCTTCCCTTCAGGGAATGTCTAGCTTGTACCCACTATAAAACCTCTTACCTTCAGATTTCTCCAGGCAAAGCTCAGTCACCGGTTCCTGTGCTTCATAAGTCCAAGGTGATAATGTCAGCTTCTTCCCAAATCTTGCTAAACTCTGTTTTGGTGCCTTAGCATCACACAGGACTGTGGTCTTCTGCAGTCTAGCCACACCCCAATGAGCTGATTCTATTGTAGACTTTGTCATGCAGCTTGAGGTGATGACAGAAACACATCTACTCCTCACACATGTGGTTTTGTAATACAGTACTCCAGCAAACCTCTCCAAAGAATTCTGGCCTTTTAATTTTTTGTCATTAAAATTCTGATTTTTTTGTCCATTTCACTCTAGGTATGTCATGAGTGAAGGTTTGGTGGCCAATTTTTTGTGTTACCCTTTAGCAGGTTTTGCATAAATGATGTGGCACTTTTCTTTATGATGTGCTCTTTCATACCTTTTGTTCTCAGTGTTGGGATTCTGACTGAAATTCTCAGACAACAGAAAAAAACCCACTTAACATTCTATCCCATGTGGACATAAAATTTAGAAGTCAATATCTGGCTTTAAGACATATTTAGGAGGTTTTATGGTTTGAATGTTTTTCCCCCTCCAAAACTACATGTTGAAACTTAATCCCCAATGCAACAGTGTTGAGAGGTAGGGCCCTTTGGAAGATGTTTAGGTCATGAGGGCCCAAGCTCATGAACAGATTAATGGCATTATAAAAAGGCTTGATGGAGGGAATTTGGATCCTTTTTGCTCTTCTGCCTTCTGCTATGTGAGTACATAGCATTCCTCCCCTCTGGAGGATGCAGCATTCAAGGTGCCCTCTTGGAAGCAGTGACCAGACTCTCATTAGACATCGAACCTGCCAGCACTTTGATCTTGGACTCCCCAGCCTCCAGAACTGTGGTAAATAAATCTCTGATCTTTATAAATTACTTAGCCTCAGGTTTTCTATTATAGTTCACAAACAAACACAGGTGTTGTAAATATGCAGATGAAAATTATGAAGATGAAATAACCTAGAAAATATGTATATAAAGAGACAAGACAACTAAGGGAGATGAATAATAAAGCCAAATAATTGCCAGAGAGATAGGAGGAAAATTGGGAGAGTGCATTGTCATAGTAGCCCAGGGAAGGCGACAATTGCAAGGGGAGGAAGAGCCTAGAGTGTTATATGAGTTGAAGACTGAGATATGTTCATTGACTTAAGCAGCAAGGAGTATATTGATGAAATTGTCACCATGGCAAGATCAATGTCAGTGAAGCAGTGGAAGCAGAAGCTGGATTGGGATGGGTTACGCAGCAGATAGGAGTGATGAAGTGGAGCCAGTGGCAATAGACAATTTTTTCAAGTGTTTATGAAAACGAGGAGGGAGATAGAAAGCTCCTGAAAGGAAACTAGAAGGGGATTATTTTCTCTTATTTTTAACATTAGATAAACATTGGCATCTTGGAATGTTGTTTGGGAAGAATCCAGTAACTGAGAAGAAGTTAAAAGTATTGCAAATATAATTTTTAAAAAGATAAAATCATATCTCTCAGACAAATACAAAGTCAAAGATTTTATTTAACTCATTAATGAGTGAGGGAAATTATGACCTGCTCCTGTAGCATCTGAGAAGCTAAGATATTTACAGGCAATTTAACAAAGATATGTTAGGATAAGATTACTGGGTTAGACATAAAACTTGTCAATGTCCAACAGGCCATAAATCACTGAGCTTATCAGTTCTACCAGTCAGAAATTATTTGCATCTCCACTGGACGAAAATCTACACATTAATGTGTGTCTTTACTAAGCCTTGGACTTTGCATTTTGATCAATAATAAACATATGAAGAGAATGAAGCACATATTCCCCAAGATAGTCCTTATGTGGCTTTAGCTCCCATATGATATTGAAAAGATGTGCCAAACTCCTTTTTGCCTTATTTCTTAGTTTTGGATAATTTTTCTGACAAGGAACATCAGAGACACTGGATAACTGTAGAGTATGGTGTCCAAGAAGAACAGAGGACAATGTTTTCACAGTAGCTGCACATTGGAATCACCTGGGAAAGTTTCCAAAAGTACGTGAACTCCAGCCCTACACCGACGGATTTAAAATTTAATTAGTGCAGGGTGGGACAGCAGCAAGGGCCAGAGATGAGAACCATGGCAGAGAATGTGGGAATCATAGTACAAAAGGAGACAATGAGAAAAGGAGGATTCTTCTTGGCCTGTAGAAAAGGAGCAAAAAAGGACCATAGATGCAAGTTCATAGATTTGGAAGACAAAAAAAAAATAATGTTTGCCTGTTCCACTCCATCTAGTTGTGAGAATTAAGTGAAAAAGCAGATGCAATTTCTTTGCATTGGACTTATACTTGATTGAGTTGAAGATATTCACCTCCTTTTTTTAGTTTCCTCATGTGCATGGACAGAAATAGTATTTAAAGGCAAATATAATTGTCTTCACAGAATTTTGTTGTGAAATTCACCCTCTTTAATTTAACTTAAGTGCTTTCCATTTTACGAATGTAAATGCTTAAACAATGGCTGGTTTTGATAGCGCAGTGGACACTGACAGATGACTGCTGCACCTTTTTCATGTGAAACTGATTCGTCTCTGTGGCCTAATTTCTAAATACACTTTATAGATGACAGCCACAGGAACAATGCATGGTTTGCTGCTGCAGTAATTGAACTTGCACCCCTTTCTCCATTAAGATAATGCTTTGAATGCAAACAAGTATAAAATACTATAGGAATCACCATGAAACCAGTGTATATGTAACTCACTTGCAAAGTTCAGCACTTGAATATGATATCATGACTCACTAACCTCTGAGAAACATTGCACTAGCCGATAAATACATGTACCAGACTGTGAGCTCTTGAAGGACAAACTCTTGATTGTTCATCCTCATCAAATACTGAAATTTCAAAGAAATTTGAAAGTTTCTGACATTTGACAGATGCTCAATAATGTCTGCTAAATGAACAAATAGATTATGCATGATGCCTACAATTGTTCCAAAGGCTACAGAAATAATTACAATTCAAAGCACACAGTTTCAGAGTTAAGAAGATTAAAATTTTCTTAATATGGCACATGCTAAAGTTCAGCAGTTTATTTATAGGACGATTTTGTTTCTGCCGCTCCCCCTCATTGCTGCAAATGTTAAACATCAGTCTGTCACGCATGCAAAGTGCTGATCTAATTGGCCTATAAGAGCACTCACTCTCCCTTTCAGCATCGTAAAGATGTTATTATGGATAATCCACTTAGAAGCTCCCCTTCTGCGCTACTATATTTAAAATAGCTGCAGTGTTGTTCCCAGGGATTTATAAAGTGAGTTTGTAAAGATGGGGTACCACAGAATGCTACTATTCCCGCTTTTCACTGAACCTTTAGAAGATTTTACCTCAGTCACTGTGGGACTGATTTCTGTCAGTATTTTTTGACCGCCCATAGTCTAATAATGCAAAAACAGGAACTCTCTCAGGAAAAGCTTTAAAAAAGATGAGGCCTTTTCTGCAATTCTTCAGTGCCACCCCATGCACTTCTTCTCTTGGGGGCCGTATCTGGCTTTCTAGACCTCCATATTGTTATTTCTCGCAGAGCACACAGTCCCCAAGGAGGGAAGGCCTTGAACAAGCTTTCTTTGCCATCTGTTTCTCCATAGCATTGAGTGTTATGTCACCTACGAACAGAAAAAACTATATTAGGGTGTGTAATACCTTCACAAGTCTCAGTATTTCTACCTCTTGATTCAGCATTGTTATTGATTCAGAACATTTCTAAGTTTGAATGGTAGCACACAGTCTCCAAGGCATTTAAGTTTACTGTATGACTATTGTTTTAAATAATTATTCTAGGTATCACTACAGTGGGTCTGAATTATCATTTCCCCAATTTATGGTAAAGAAAAAGAGTTACAGGGAATTCATGATATATCCATGTTCCCATAACTCATGAGAGATGAAAGAATATGAAAGTCCATCTTTTTTGATAATTAGAAGGGTCTGACTTCTACAAAACATGGACAGCCAGAAGCTTCACAAGCTTCTGAGATCATATATCTCAGGCTCTTGTCTTAACAAAATCTCAGCACAGCATAATTAGCTCATAAATATAAATACCCTATGAGGTTCGTATTTTGCCCAAATATTCAATTTAGTGCCTAGAAGAAAGTTCCCAACCAGAAATCAAATACACTATTCGAGAAATCGCAGAAGTGTTTCTTTGAATTTGGAAAATTGTGTTTCCTTCTTACCATTTCATTGATTGCTGTAATTGTGTATTGATATATCTACAGGGTAACTACCAGGTATTGAATATCTACTCTATCAAATGTGGTATTTAGTATTCAACAAAAGTGAGCAATATTATCATGATTTACAAGAGAGGAAATAGAAGCCAATAGAGATTAAATAACTATGTCATGTTCACTAAGCCAGGTAAAGGTGAAGTTGAGACTTAAACCCAAGTCTGACTAGCTTCCAATCATTTTCCAACTTGTCATCCCAACTCAACACAAATATGTGAATGTTCTATCTGTCATAAACTTTATGCTCTTCACGTAGACATAATCCTTTTAGTATAAGCATCATTAGATCACTATCCACACAAATATACGTATTTTCCCTTTATTCTTTTGCATATTTTTAGTATGATAGTTTGAATACAGAAATTTGTTTTTAGCTTATTCATGCAACTCTAGGGAATATCATTGGGTTATCTCATTTTCATAAAGCTAAAGGAAATGAAATAAAAAAATAGATGTAAGAATAGAGAAAGAAAACACTTTGCATGCTAACACCTAAATCTCAAATGGCACATCAGTTTTAAAATGTGTTAAAGTAGATTAGCTTTAAAAGGTTTAGCCATTAGGGATTTTTCCATTGCCAGTAATATGGTCAATTGAAACTAGTTAAAATATTTTAATAGAAGCTTTCTTTTCATTAGAATTCTTGTAAGACTGGATATAGTCTCCAACTAATAAAGATAATCATAAAATACTTTAGGGCCCTATTTAAGAAAATGAGAGTGACTGCAGCAAGTTGCAGAATTTTATTCTTGACTGAGAAGGGAAAGAAGGCAGTATTTCTGCTTTATATGGAAAATTAACTGCCTAAATGTGATACCAGAATGAAAATAAGGTTACATAGCATTAAAATCTGCATCTCATGGGGAATTTGTGTTTAGTACTTTCTGAGCATAAAATACCACAGGTTTTCTTAGACACACAGCAAGTCAAATGAACATGGTGAGAGGTGAGAAACAAAGGGACATAATGATGTGCTCTGTTGCTGAGAGCTCAAATAGCAGCATGTTGTGTTTTTGCACATGGGGGAACCTCAGTGAACTTAGAAACATACCTTTTCCAATTTCACAGCATTCTTTCTGTTAGATCAGTAGCAAATAGCAAAATAATCATGTACATGTCCAGCTTCTAAATAAGATCAGTTAATCTAAAGAAATTAGGTAGCATACTCACAATCCCTGAATCAGTTTCCCATCCCTGGAGAGTCTTTCTTCTGAGGATGTTAAATAATGGTGCACACATATAGGCAGAATATTTTTCTTTAAAATGTTGGGACATATGCATTTTAGTATTAGGCATAATCAAAAATGGGGTATGAACCAGGACTAGAATTGCAGCTTCTCTGTGCTTAATTTCCTCCACCTATAAAATGGGATTATATCTAATTAACCATATAGGGCATGGTACAAGGTTTTGCACCCAGAAGATGAATGTATGGAAATTGTTTTCTACCAATTTACACATTCTAGGAGAAAGAAAGATGAAAAAGCTAATCCTGCAGAGAAATAACAGGAGTTGAAAAGGTTGAAGACCTCCTCATTATCAATAATGACATTGTTTCCAGCCCCAGAAGAAGGATGTGTGACAGCGTTCATGTGGATGTCCAGGCAACCTGGCTTCTCTGGCAGAGCAAAGGCTCCTGATGGCATTATCTGAGGGACCTGACTTGCCTCCTGGGAGAGCTGAATTCCCCATGACTGACCTCTCCTGAGGAATGCAGCCACATGGCCGCCCACCCACTGTATTTGTGAGTGAAAGACCCCTTTTTTGAGTGAATACATCTATCAATGTCGTAGTATATCTATCACATTGATAATACTGTAAGGACAAATAGGTTCATCACATTGCACAATCTACAGAAATTCAAGAGACTTTTATTTTCAGAACATCTCTTAGTGCGTGCTTTCTCCACTCCTAAGAGGAAAAGGTGGAAGACGGAGGAGACTTACCCTTGCTCTTGAGGACCTTAGCCTCCCTTTCAGGAATTTTAAAGACTAATGTTGGAGAGAATTTTAGTGTATATCTCAGGTTTAGGGATAATATGCCAGAGTGATGTGAGGATCTATTTATATCATCATGGAACTAAAGTCAAGGTGCAGAATGACCTTAAGTGGTGAATCTAGAATTAAATGAAAAGAAATTAAATGTATAACATTTAATAACATAAAATATAGATAGAATGAACTTGAGGGTCAATTTATATGTTTATAGTTTTTTTGCTTTAGGTCTTTGTGCCAGGGAGTTCTGTGGAACATGGTGCCTTAATTTGTGCTTGCCTGTCAAGGGCCAGATAGGGCTTACATTCATTACACCTGAGCACCTAAAAATCTGTCGGGATTTAATAAAATTGATCAGAATGCAAGCGGAATTGTGGTGGGAATATCCTTAAATATTTCAACATTTCAAGAATGTATCTCACTTTGGTCAGGGGATTATAAGATAGCCATGGAAACTGCACATGTGGCTTGTCTCAGGATCTAGGACCTGCCTACCTTGTATCACATTAGAGCTTTACACCTGAAGCAGAGTAGATATACAGAGGTAAATATGCATTCAAAAACTAAACATTGCTGTGTACACAACTATTTTGACAGCTGCTATGTTTACTTCACCCAATAGGGTATTAAGGAATTCTTTAGACACAGTAGTTAAATAAATCTATTATTTTTAAAGCTACTAAGGAACTTACTTTAACAGATATGTTCAATGACCAGTTATAGTCTTATTCCCCTAAGTCTAAGTATAATGTATTAGTTTGCTAGGGCTGCCATAACAAAATGCCACAGATCGGTGGCTTAAACCACAAAAATTTATTTTCTCACAGTTCTGGAGGCTGGGCATCCAAGATGAAGGAACCAGTAGGGTCGTTTTCTCTGAGAGCCATGAGGAAAGAATCTATTCCAGGCTTCTGTCCATGGCTTGCAGATGGCAGCCCTCTTGCTGTCTCTTCACATGGTTGTTCCTCTGTGCACGCATGTCCCTGGTGTCTCTTTGTGTGTCCTAACTTCTTCTTATAAGGGCCCCCATCAGACTGATTCTTCTTATAAGGAAACCAGTCAAACTGGCCACTCTAATGGCCTCATTTTAACTGAGTCACCCCTTTAAGGGCCCTATCTCCAAATATAGTCACATTCTCAGGTATTAGGCATTAGTAATTTGAGGATGGGGGGACACAATTCAGCCCATAACAATAATAAGTGAAATGAATTAATTAATATGGATAGATATGCTGTCTGAGTGCACAAGATTAAAACAGGACTCTATAGAACTTGGACGAAGAACTCTTTCAAGAGTGACAAGGATGATGTTGATTTTATACCTATATAGTCAGTAAGGATTGATAAGATCATAAAAATATATTGGTACATTTTCTTCCCTGGTAAATGGTAGCTTCTGTTATTTTACTTTATTTTATTTTATTTTATTTTATTTTATTTTATTTTATTTTATTTTGAGACAGGGTGTTGTTCTGTCACTCAGGCTAGGGTACAGTGGCATCGTCAGAGCTCACTGCAACCTCAAATTCCTGGGCTCGAGCAATCCTCCTGCCTCAGCCTCCAAAGTATCTGGGATTAGAGGTGTGTGCCACCATGCCTGGCTAATTTTTCTATTTTTTGTAGTCAGTGTCTCTCTCTTGCCCAGGCTAGTCTTGAACTCCTGGCCTCAAGCCATCCTTCCACCTCAGCCTCCCAAAGTGCGAGGATTACAGGCACAAGACACCACGCCTGGCCTGTTATTTAATATTTAAACCCATTCTGGAAGGAGTAACAGAAATATCATGAGAACAGATGATCCATTAAGAAAAAGGAAATTGTTTTATAGTATTCCAGAGGGTAATATATGTCTTCTTGCTTATCAACAATAACTTTGGTACTCCTATTGTTTCTCTCATGTATGGTGGATTTTTAGACAAATTTAGGTGCTGAGTTTTATCTAAAAGTACATTTTAAAAATATTGGTGATAAAATTTTGGTTCATCATTTATGGAGATATAAATTTTTTTTTCCTCCTCTCCCTGAGGGAGTTAGCTTGTTTTCTTCATACCTGTTCCTTTCACTCTGTAAGATATGTCTTCACCATCTTTGGACATTTCTAGATTGCATTTTCCTCTGAATGCTTTAGTGAATATAAAAACCACCAAATATTCACATCCATTCATGAAACATTTAGTAAGTTCCTGCAAGTTCAAGGAAAGCAGTGTGTTAGATTCTATGTGGCTATAAAAATGAATAAAGCATGTTCGTAATGACCTGACAGTGTAATGGCAGAAACAAGATGTGTCAAAAATGACTAGGGTACAAAGCAGAATGAAAGAGGTATTAAATATTGGAGGAGCTCTGATACAGGAGTGATTGTTTTTAGCTGGAGCATTTTGGGGAAAGTTTCCTAAAGCAAGTGGCACTTGGACCTCATGTGAAAGAACAGTTGGAATTTCTATAGAAAAAGATGGCAGGTGGGGATCCAGGGGAGGGTGTTCTTTAGACAACACAGGTGGAGAAGCAGAAAGTACGAATGTACAAATACAGGTGGAAAAGTGATGGGTCAGGAGACACCAAGTGCTGTCCCTTTGAGAACAGCCAGAGGGATAGGCCAGCACAGGCTGCTGGGACCCAGTGGAGCAGTATTAAAAGGTTCTAAATGCCGAGTTACTGAGAAGTCACTAGGAAATCAGGTAGCCCAGTTAACTCAGATGCTAAACATCTCTTCCAAATCCTTTTTCAAGTGTGGTTAAATGAGGGAGAAAGCCACATAGTTTCTTTTGACCCTTCTAGAGTGATACGTGCAGTATAATGTGATAATGTTGTGACAGTTACTATGATTTCCCCATCTAATTATTGCATTTGCCTGTTTTTCTTGCTTCTGTTCCTGCATGCTATGTAAATATGAAATGTCATGAGACTTTGAAAATTCAGCTCAACGTTTATTAAGTGCGTTGTGTATGGCGCAATGCTATGAGAGGTATGAGGGGAGTAAGATATATAGCTGTTAAGGAGTTGATGTTTTACCTGTCATCCCATTCTAACCTAC
Organism: Daubentonia madagascariensis; assembly: GCA_023783475.1. Taxonomy (NCBI): domain Eukaryota; kingdom Metazoa; phylum Chordata; class Mammalia; order Primates; family Daubentoniidae; genus Daubentonia; species Daubentonia madagascariensis. The sequence continues at coordinate 39,923,602 of JAKFHU010002088.1, read as the reverse complement.
ATTATTTTAGTTTCTGGGATTAATCAATATATTACACTACGGAGAAAGGATGATGTAGCAGTTAAATATGTCAGCTTAGAATCAGACTGAAATAGATCTACCACTGTCTAAGTGTGTGGTGTTGGGCAAGTTACTTAAGTTCCTTAAGCTCTCTAACCTTAGTTTCCTCACTGTAAAATAGAGGTAACCACCTCATTAGGAGGGTTAAATGTGTTAAATAAAAGGATGCATGTGCAGTAGAGCACTTGGCAGAAAGTAATGTTCAAGACACGCTGGCCTTTATGATTTCTTTAAGGAGTATTTTTCTCCAGTTTTCTTATTTCTAAGTAGAAAAATGAGAGTTGAACAACAGGAGATACAGTGCATGAGGATAATATTTTCTAGTTATTTATTGCTACATAACAAAGCACCCCTAAAACTTGGTGACTTAATAAAATTTATTTGTTTTGTTTTTTTGAGACAGAGTCTCGCTCTGTCACCCCAGCTAGAGTGCAGTGGCATCGTAATAAAATTTATTTTTATCTCTCATGGGTCTGTGGGTTGACTTGACTCAGCTGGGGAGTCTCGGAATCTCTCATTATGTTTCAACCTAATGTGAGCTAAGGTTGTGTTTATATGAAGACTCTATAGGACTGAACATCCAAGAGAACTCACACATACTACAGGCAATTGATGCTTCTGTCACCTGGGACCTCATCTGGGACTGTAGGATGAAGCATCTACAAATGATCTCTCCAAGTAGCTTGAGCTTCTCAAAGCATGGTGATGGCTTCTGAGAAGGAATCTCCAAAAAGTTGGCATCCTGAGAGGTTGGGTGGAAGATGTAAGCCTTCTTCAGTTGCATATCTATGTACCTGGTGATCCCTATGTGCTGTCTCTCTCTCTCTTTCTCTCTGTCTGTCTCCCACTTTTTCTGGCATCTCATTTTCCAGGGCCTCTCCAGATGGCCTGGGGTTCTCACTCCATGGTAGTTTCAGGTATAAGCACATTTCTTACATGATAGCTGGCTTCCAAGAAGCAGAAAGCAAAATCTACCAGGCCAGTGAAGGGCTAAGCCAAAACTGGCGAGGCTGGTAAAGCATCATTTTTGCTGTATTCCCTGGGAAGAGTTGTCACAAAACCTACTCTGATTCAAGGAGGAAAACAGACCTTACTACTTGAGGGGGGGAGTGGAAGGTGACATTGCCCATGAGCATATGGGATGACAATACTATGGTCACTTTGCAGCAGTCCTTATAAAAGTACTATAAATATAGGCAGGGTAGACATTAGCTATCTTTATTTTTCTGATGAGAAACCTGAGGCTCAGGATATTTTAAGTTATTTAAGGTAACTTTTCTATTAAATGGAAGAGTGTCGCGTTAACCTCTAGCCTTCTAAATCCAAACTCAGTCTTCTGGGAAAACTACCCTCTGCCTCCCCTCACATAACTCATCATGAGCTCCCTTCAGAGATGGGAAAAGCCATGGGGGCTGGCAGTGGTGACCTCCCCACAACCCCCTACCTGTCCACATCTCTACACCTATACCCTCTCCTTCTGTGCCTGTGCCTTTGACCCTATTTCCTGCTACAAGCCTCAGTTTCATCGTCTGTAAAATGGTGAGAATAGCACCTTTCCATGGGGTTTGAAATGATTCCATGAGTATAATGCATGGAACGTGCTTAAAACTGTGCCTGATACATAATGTTTATTATTTTGCCACCTATTGTTGTTATTGTTATTATTACTATTTAAATTCCTCAGGATAGGAATTTATATCTCCATCTCTTTCTCATTGTCAGTCCTTTCTAAGCCAACTCTCTTCTATAAAAACAGTTTTTACCTGGGTTAGCTCCTAATTGCCCAAACCTGCGGATATTTTTCATTGCTTATTTGTTTTCCTAAACTCCCTGCTGCATTTGAAATCCCCCACTTCCTTGGCGTTCATGGCTTTTCACTGTTCCCTGGCTGCCTTGTCAGCCACATATAGTGCAGTTTGTAGGCTACTCAAGGGCACACGTCTAAGTGAAAGGGATGTCTGTCAGAAACAAGGTACAGTTGTACATTTATATGATGGTTTCCAGCAGATGGCAGTAACATGTTCTGGTGATTGCGACAACTTTCCAACAGATAAAGAAAAATGTCTTAAGGAGGCGCCTTTTTCCAGTTGACACAAAGGCAACGTGTGGACTGGTAGTGGTTGAACTTCTGTTTTTTCGCTACTCCCTTCACCAGATAAATCTTCCTTTGTCCTTTAAATGCCTGTGAAGTTCTTTGCACAGCTGTGTGCCCTTATCCTACGTACTCTAAGTGGGTAATTTAATTGACTCTTATTATTGTAACTACCACCTTCTTGCTAATGAGTCCTAAATCTTTCACTCCAGCACAGGTTTCTTTGTGTTTCGGGTATCTAGCTGCTTCCTGGACTTCTTCACCCGGATGTCTCATGGAAAACTCAAATTCAACATGTCAAAAACTTAATTCATCTCTGACGCCTCAAAAATTAAACCTGGACATCATTTTTAAAGCCAGATAACTCTGTTGTTCTGGATCAATATTTTCATGGAAAAATTGTTTCACTTTAATGTATGAATTGTATATTGGGAGGGACAGAAAAGTATACGCTTGTGCAAGTCCCCTGTGGCTTCTATCCAAAGGCGTGTTGCCCTCAAAACTGAGGATGTGGCATGTGCTGTGTCCCCCAGCCTTTCTTCTGGATCACCTCACTCTTTGTGATGGGTCCAGAAGCGAACCCAAGATTGGCCTTCACTTCTCTGAGGCACCAATTAGTTTGGGGAAGAGATTCATCCTTTATCAACTTCACAGAGCCATCTAAATTCCAGTATCTAAGAGTCATGCTAGACTTCTTCCACTCGTCCACTACCTTTATCCTAACAATTTCTAATTTTATGCCCAAATATTTTTCAATGTGTTCTCTTCTCTCTACTACCCTCTCACTATGCTAGCATAGGCTTTTTCTATCTCAATCAGAAATTTTGATAAACTTGTTAGTACACTTACTATATAGGATGCTACCATCTGATCCTATTACAGTTGACCCTTGAACAACACGAGATTGAACTGTGGGAGTCCACTTATATGTGGATTTTTTTCCAATAACTACAGTCAGCCCTCCGTATTGGTGCATTGGGCATCCTCAACCAGACACCAATAGAAGATAACAGTATTCACGGGATGCAAAACCCACGTATACAGAGGTTGACTTCTCCAATCCCCGGGTTCCACAAGGCCCACTGCAGGACTTCAGTATGTGCACGCTTTGGTATCAGCAGGCAGTCCTAGAACCACTCCCCCCCCCGCCCCTGGCAGATACTAGGAGGATTATCTTTTATTATCTATTATTCACACAGCTGACAGATACATTCATCTAAAGTACAGGCGGTCCCCGTGTTATGGATGAGATACATTCCTGAAAATGTTTTTAGGTTGGATTTGTGTGTAACTTGGATCCCTGATGAATAGCACATATATGGTAATAATAATAATGATACTATAATGGCTCATATGTGGTAATAATAGCAATACAGTGTAATACTGCAATAATAATGATACCCTTGTACCATAATGTTATAGAAACTCTTGTGCTCTTTCTTTTAATTCAAATAAACAGAACATAAAAACAAACTCACACAAAACGTTTAGATAGGACATAGGATAAATTTCAAAACAGAACATTAAAGATTAACACTCACCCAATGTGGCATCAACCCTAGGCTAATAGGGATGTTAGGCTTATTTTGATCTTCTAACCAAATCAATAATAACCTTTCCATTTAAATAATGAATACACTATGCTGCTTAGTACTAATTGATGCTTTCATAGGAGAGCTGACTTTCACATGTCCGTTATTCTCACTCTGTAATTGTTCTGACAGTCGAACAACTGAAGCCCAACACTTTCCCAATGAATGACGGCGTCTGGCCTTTCTCGGAACACTTAGCTATTTCTACTTTCGTTCCATTATTAGCACCTTTCTCGGCTACAGGCTCATCTGAACTTGCAGTGGACTTTCGCTTTGGAGGCATGGTCAAAAGGGTAAACACAGGCACACAAAATTGAATAAAAAAGTTAAGACGAAAGTGATGCTGTGCATAAGCGACTGTGTAAACAGTGAGACTAGCCGCTAGCCTAAAGATGCTGCTGCAACCAACCGCTTATGCCATGTGGCTTTGTTTACGTACGTGGAAGAAACTAGTTCCAGAATTATTTATTTAATTATTTAATTATGAATTATCCTTATGGGGAGCCTTGGTAGCCCATTTAAGTATGGGATGCCATAAGTCAGGACCTCCGTAACCCAGAGACTGCCCCTACAAGTCTAAAATTGTCACCTCTATTTAATTCACTTTCAAAGATTCTTGTTACCTACAGCATTGAATTCAACTGCTGCCTATGATTCAGCTCTAACATGGCCTTGTTCAGGAAGCTTTCTCTAACCACACCTTCCAAGAATCCTCTCTCTCTGTTTCCGGAATGCCTGTATGTCCTTATTACTACACACTCCTTTTTATGTTGCAATACTCACTTGATGCATCTTTCCCTGCCACTGGACTACGAGCTGCTAGAGGACTCAACCCGCATCTTAGTCATGTTTGTATTCGTGGTGCCTAGAACAGTTCTTGAGATATATTAATTATTCAAAAATATTTTGAATGAATGAAACATGCGTTTAGAATGTATTGGGCGAAGGGGCTTCACAGAGGAGGTTGCACTGAGTTAGTTTATGAGGGAAGAAATACTTTCAATACACAGAGAGGGGAGGTGAAGACTTCCAGGAAAGGGGTTCTGAAAAGGGATGATAAAATTTCAAAGGCATGAACGAGCAAGCGGATTTGTTGATACAAGGTGAGACAGTAATACAGCAGAATTCATATGAAGTTTCTTCTCTTGTCTTTTATACTGTGGTAATTTTCTTTATTTCTGTCCTTCTCTTCATGTCTGTCTAAAACTTCTTTATGTTTATTTCAATATTTTTATTTCTCTAAAGGCAAGAACCTTTAGAGTCTCGGAGTATACATGAGCTAGCTCAGCATTTTAAATATAGAGAAGTCCAAACATTTTCTTTTTATCAGTCCATGCACATCTTTTTTTTTTTTCTGGTGACCTCTTCACTCATGGTCCCACACTGAGAGGAAAAAAAACAGCAATAAGGCAACCCACTTTCTTTGGAAATGCCTAGTAAGATGTTCTGACAATTTTAAGTGATCCTACAGCTCCACGTCTCTTGTGAAACAGACTTTTGGTTGTATTAAAGATTGGTATTTTGCATTCTTACATCTTAGAATCATATATTTTATCTTCTAAGATTATAACTATACATTATGTTTAAAAATGTACATAAATAACAAAGAAAAAATATCTTACTCTTTTTTAAGTTTAACTTTCCCTTATTTTTCATTGCTTTCCTGCTTTGAAGATGTCTTAAAACTAGAAAAGATTATAGACATCATTGAGAGATTTTATTTAGTTCCATGTTATTTAAGCCAGAGCTTCCACCAGTGCCTCTGAAACTGTCTCTCCATAATCAGCAGTTTCTTCTGTTACCCACAACCTCTTCTGCAAATGCTTCCTCCATGCCACCTTCTTGCTTTAACAGAAACAAGGCTCTCCTACAAACACCACCATCCCTGATGCCTCCTCACCTACCTAGAGGCCATTTATCTTCCTGACCACTTCTTTCCCACTTACATATTGAAAACCCTGCTCATTTGAGGCTCATTCCAGTCGGGGGCAGTCTCTTGTTCCCCTGCCACCCCATCATCACTGTTATTTATGAAATTTCAATTGCTTGCCTCACTTACCAGGGATGTTGACACTTAATTTACAGCCTTTCTCTGCCTTCCAAGGCCTTCCATTATCCTGGGATACCATTATAGCCCCTAAGTTCCTAGATTCCCTCCTATTTATGACTTTCTTCTCTACTCTACTTTAGTTCTCATTTTTATGGTCACAACTGGACCCTAACAAGTGTAAGTGCCCAACTCCCTAAGAACCAAAGCAAACATCTCAGTCAACTCTCATTTCAATTTTCTTTGCCAAGTGTTCACACTACAAGCATTCTTTAAACTCACCAAGATCTCCAGTCTGTTGATCCTATTTCTGTCTTCCAAAACTCCTCCTTTACTTTTTTCCCTTTTAATTCATCTTGCATTCCATGGTGTATCATTTCAATCACTCTCTTAGTTCTCTCGATGGTAACCTAAACTCCCTTGCGCCTGTGCCCCTCTCGCCTTAGCTTGCACTACAACACAAATTTTCTTTTTCTTTTTCCTCATAAAACCTCTCCCAGGCTGAAGTCAGCTATCTACTTTCTCATTGCCCGAACTAGTCCTGTGTAAAACGCTCAGACTAAGTCACTCAACAGTGACCACTGGTATTCCTGCAAGTGTAGCATTACCAACCTCAAATGGGCCCAGGGCTGCACAGCCAAGGTCATCTCCGTTTACTCTTCTCACTTCCTCCGTCTCCTACAGCAAGGAAATTAAACTTTCTTCATTCTCTTAACTCCTCAGACTTTCATCAGACTTTGCATCCTGACAGAGAAAATAGATGACTTCTGACCGGAATGTTCTTCTCTTCAAACTACCACGCATACAAATCATCTATTCCTACACTGATTTTAAACCCCCTTCCCTCGGTGACATCAATGTGGGCGTCCAGCACCATGTTCTCTCTCAGGCTCCCTGCTCCAGCCACATTTCTATCTCCTGTGCTTCCTACCAGTCCAGGACATTTGCTCATGTTGTTGTCTTCACCTGGAACATTCTTCACCCAGTTAAGTACCATTAATTCTTCAAATACCATCTGAAGATCTTTTCCTCAGGGGAGCTTTGCATGACTTCCTCACTATGCTAATTCCTCCATTTTAGACACCCAGAGTTTATGTATCTCTCCTTTCTGGGGTGTAGATCATTGCTTTTTTATACTGCCTTTTGTGCTTTACTTCTATTTTACTCTCTCACCAGACCGGAAACCACAAAAGGCAAATAATGATATTTCTTTATTTTGTTTTATTTTATTTCAAATAAAATCATACTATAAATGGCTGGTTGTTCAACATTAGATATTCAAAGACTAAATCTCTTCACATAACATATGAAAAAACTTAGTCCCAGAAATGTCATGTGACTTAATCAAGGCCACACAGCTGATTAGTAGTCAAGGGAGGGCTTGAATCCAAATTTCTCATTATCAAGTGCTGCATTTGTTCCTTCTAAACTGGTATTTTATGCATTTGCTTAAGCCTGTAGATTTTTCTCAAAGTAAATCATTTGTAGAAGCACAGTGCATAAAACAGATTAAAAGAGATTAAAGCAGATCACTGCTTTGATTGGAGACAGCTCAGTTCAATCTCATCTAAGAAGCTCGTTTACATCTCTACACAGGGCCTCAGACCCCTTGCCAGAGCCCTGAAGAACTCGCATCAGAATGACTTGGATCTACTGACTGAGGCTTAGAAATAGGTCCAATATATACACTTGTGGATTGCCTATGATGTCCCTTACATCCTCGGTATATGATGCACTCGATGTCTGTGAATTCCAAATTGAGAATACCAATATTATTGTCATCACTGGCTGAAATATTTGTTTAAACAATTTCACCAAATCACATCTACATGTTTCTATCTAAAACAGAGAATAATCTTTCAAGTCATCTGTCTGAGTCCATGGACCATGTTTAGCATTTCACCCTTTATCAGAACATAAATTTTCTGAACAGTAATCACAACATTTTAGACATCTGCATCTTCTCTTTATTTATCTTATTTTATTTTTGCCAATATTAGTAGTTGGATTACATTGCTGAAATAAAAACAGACATACTGCATCCATATCCTTGCAGTCACTTTCCATGACAGTGGGAGAGGGCACCACAGTGAACTGAGATGATGCTATGCTCATTTACTAGGTAAGGAGCACATACCCATATGCCATGGCATGGCTGACAGTGTGTCTTAACAGCATGAAACCCCACTGCGTGTTATGAACTTCTGGGTCTTTTATAATAGTTGGAAACAGAAATGTTAAAGTCAACGCCCTGAAAAAAATGTAAACTTCTTTTTCTCTGTTTTTGTTCTGTAAATGTTTTTAGTTTCAGCTAAAGCTCACAGTAATGAAGATAGTATACATCATAATATTTTGGGAGTATTTAAAGATGAGATGATTAAACAAATACCAAGAGTATCTAGTAATTTTATACACACACACACACGTGATAATGAATATATGCACATATACATAATGAATATTATATATACATAATGAATACATAATTTTTTATATATATACATATGGATGGATGTGTGTATGTGTGTATAAATTAGAAATCGTAGTCCCCCTTACCTGCAATGAATACATTCTAAGATCCCCAGTCGATGCTTAAAACCCCAGACAGTACTAAGGCCTATATATTTACTATGCTTTTTCATATATATATATATATATATATACACACACACACACACCTATAATAAAGTTTAATTTATAAATTAGGCACAGTAAGAGATTTACAACAATAACTAGTAATAAAATAGAACACAGGTAACAATATACTGTAATAAAAGTTAAATGAGGGTGACTTGAACACAAGCATCATGATACCATGACAGTTGATTTGATAACTGAGACAGCTACTAATTGAATCATGGGTGGGTGGTGTGGACAGCATGGATATGCTGGACAAAGGGATGCTTCATGTCCCATGGGGGAAGGAACAGTACTCAGAACAACATGCAATTTAAAACACATGAATTATTTCTGGAATTTTCCATTTCATATTTTTAGACTGCAGGTAAATGAAACAGCAGAAAGTAAAACTGCAGATAATGGGAGGCTTCCATGTAGCTTCCTATACAAAAATGTAAAACTTATGAGTAGCTATTGAAAATATTTTCAACCTATCACTTGATTTTTTTAAATTATGCTTTTGCTTCTCAAGCTGTCTTGGCTCATTTACTTTGTACAATTTTTTATCCAAAATATTTAGTCTGTTTAACTTGGTTTGCTTTATTTGATTACATTACTCAATCTATAAAACAAGGAATGCTAGACTTCCTATATGAAATATGATTATACTTCCTTTCTTTGGGAATCTTTTCTCTCTCCACTTTTGAATTACTATCTAATGAAGTAATTTCACAATCTTTATGAGTTGACAAACTGTACTCACTGTATGGTGGCTGAATGGGTTTGTAATTTGGGAGCTCTATAATTGCTAAGATTATCATTATAGGGTGAGCAGAGCATGACATTAAAAAAACTCATTTCCTTCTGTCTTTAGCATATAATGTTGATATATTACCATTTTTTGAAAGTCCCTCATTGACATTTCTCAGGCCTAGGACTTGCATCTATTAACATATATTATGTTGTATTGCAACCCTTACTTCCACTCTCTCTTTTATGAGAGAAACACACACACACACACACACATATACACAGAGGAAATAAAAGCTAATTCAGAAGTGGAACCAGTGGCAGAAAAGTAAACTAAGCGTCAGATATAGGTTTGCAGTTCTTGGCAAAGTTATCAAAATTTTACCTGAAGCATATTGGAAAATATCACTTATGATAGAAACCGCCTCCCTCTCTGACTCCTGCTTCTAAACCCCCTGAAAACCACATCTGTTTTCCACTGATAGCTTTTAACATACATTCCTTTAATGTCTTCTAACAGGAAGTGGAAATTGAGCGAAATTTGTGTTCACCAACATTTCAGAGTCACCCTGGAAGCCAGCTGGAGGACTCTGTGAAAGATTCAGACAAGAAAGGCGAGCAAACATCTTTTGACAAGATGTCACCTCAAAGTGGTCACAGCCACATCTTTGAAGGTTAGCATAACATTTTAATGTGATTTCTTGAAATTATACCTTGTACAACATGAGTAGTTAATAAATAAAATATATGAGGGTTTTGTTTAAAAATTAGTAGGGAAAATGATGATGGTATATAGCTTAGGAAACATAATTCAGGAAAAAGAGAGGTATACATAAATGTTTTTATTTACATTATATTTGACTTGGATTTTAAAAACTAAATAAAATATATTTTAATTGACTATAAACCAGTACAACAAGTATTTTCAATATTAGGCTTTTAGAACAATACATTTGACCATAATCTGACTTTTCCTTTTGTGAAAAAAAAATGAAAACGTATTTGTCTTTCTGTTTGTGGGTAATAAAAGGATAAAATATGAATAACTATCAGCAGCAAAATAAAAAAAAAAACAAAATGCCTTAAGCATCTCTTTTTCAGACAATTAAACTAAATGTGTTTAATGGAATTTGGAATAAAAAGTGGCATGAAAGTGTCATATTTTAAGGGGAAACTTCATAAATTTGATGAATGTTTTACAATTGTCATTAAAAAGTTAATAGCTCATATGTGAGAAATCACACTATTGATATAATTTTTAAAAATGACAGAAGTACAAAATATAAATAATTTATTGAAAAATACAGATATTGTTTATCATTTCTGATTAAGCGTATCCTAGATTTTTCCATTTTAGCCAGGTAATGCCTATTAGAGTATTTGTGGTGTTTGTTAAAGATCATAATTAATACAACTTTTCAAAAATCATTTGGAATACATGTAGGAAACTATTAAGTTGCCAGTCAACTTGAGCAATGTGGAATAGTCTATGGAATATTACAGTTCAGTTCACAATTTGGAAAGCAAATGGCACTGTGCTGTAAAACTTTGTTATTGAAAGTGTTGTGTGTGAATCCAAACACCAGCATCACCTGGAGGCTTATTAGAAATGCAGAACCTTGGGCCCCCCATCCATCCCACTGAATCTAAATCTGGGTTTTAACAAGATCCTCAAATGATTCATGTGCACGTTAAAGTTTCAGATGCTATAATCTATGACAGAACAGACTGATCCCCAGGGTAGTTTACACACTGTTTAGGCTATTCTGATTCCATTTGATTTAAGCATGCAATTTGCAGTGGTAGGTGGGTGTAGGCTGTATAGGGAAGTTTGCTAATGATGGACTGGGCGTGGATTTCTAAATACATGTAAATTGGGATTTCAATCTCTTTTTCATTTTCAATTCATTTTGGTATGCCCAGTTGGTATCCTAATATGATTAGTATCAGTCTTGAGGAATTTACTCCACATATTTCTTGCCTGTGATTAAACTTTATATGCACTTGGCTGAATGCAAAAGAATTAGATTAGCAGAGGCCAAAAAAAAGGAAGTTTTAGAAATGATTTATGTTCTGATGATGCTGGCCTGTGGAGATCTTAGCCCAGGGAGGCAAAAATGAGGTTGGCAAACATATTGAAGTTACGTGAGATAATAAACTCCACTCATCACACCTTTCTTATCTTTATCTGTGTTTTCTTTGGTTTGCATGCAAAGGTTTGCAAAGGCCTCTTTGTTTTAAAAAGCTTAGAAAAGTTATTCGGGAATGTAACCGTTATTTACTATCAAGATATGACTTAAATTTAAAAGTGACCTCAGACTTACAGGTACATTGAAGATATCAAGAGCTAAACTTGATATTTAAATATACTGGGTGGGAACTTGTGCTAAGGATGAACATAGCAGCTAATTTTATTTTTATTTCATTTTATCTATATATTGCACAAGAACTCTAATTTGTATGTATCACTACTTTTAAAAGAAAGAAAATCCTTTCACTACGAGATCCTTTTAATTCTTCCACAATGCCTCACATTTCTATTTCTGGTGGAACAATAATAAAATTTTTTAATACTTAACTCAGTTAACTTGGACAGGCTTTATGTAAGCCTGACAAAACTTACACAATCAAAGAGTATTTTGATGTTGCTGTTTTGCTGCAAAGATTTATTTTATTCCAAGAAGATAAGCACACATATCTAAATAAAGTGATAACTGTAAGATTTCAGAGTTTATACGATTATATAAGTGACTGTGATGGCCTCATATACCAATTAAACATCTTAACTAGCCACAACAGTTTCATACTTGTGATAGTATTTATTTATAGCTCTTTCATAAACAGTAGGTTGTTAAACTTACACTTACAATACATCATTAAAGTGCAGGTACCTAATATCCTGCATTTTTAAGATTTAGTAAACAGTGCATATTGATAACTTCACCCCAGGATTCAGGACTGGCAGCGCCTATTGGATTAGTTCCCACACCTTGCCCTCAACTGAGGTCCAGGGCAGCACAGAAAGGCTTTATGATTTTCCCTAGCCTTCCTTTCTATGCCTGATGATCCACTCCCTGTTGCCAGGTTGTGTTCAACTGCTCTCACCACCTCTATTTTATTTGCTCCATTTCCTCACTAATGTGCTGATGTCAAATAAAGCAGAATGCTGCAGTGTGCATGTGGGTGCATTCTATTCACGTTTCCTTTGAGGTATACTATTATGGTTAGTTGTTCCAATGATTCTAAGAAGACTAGGCTTATATGAAATTAAATGTCAAACATGGCAAATACACAATTTGACAAATTTGGGTAATGTAGTATATATGAGAAAGAAAATAAATCAATCAGTACAAATGATTTTTTTAAATTTAGAATATTACAGGGGTACAAACGTTTTGGTTACATAATTTGTTTTTGTGCAGTTTGAGTCAAAGTTATAAGTATGTCCATCACCCAGATAGTGTGCATTGTACCTGTTAGGTTTGAATTTACCCATCCTCTCCTCCCCCCTCCCACCTGCTTTGTTTCTGTTAAGTTTTACTTCCATATGTGCACATAGGTTTTGAGCAATTAGTCCCAATTTAGTAGTGAGTACATGTGGTGTTTGTTTTTCCATTCTTGTAATACTTCACTTAGAAGAATGGCCTCCTGTTCCAACCAGGTTGTTACAAAGGGTACCTTTTTTACAGCTGAGTAGTACTCCATGGTATATATATACCATATTTTATTAATCCACTCATGTACTGATGAGCACTTGGGTTGTTTCTACATCTTTGCAATTATGAATTGTGCTCCTATAAACATTCAAGTGCAAGTGTCTTCTTTTATAAAATGTCTCTTTTTCCTTTGGGTAAATAACTAGTAGTGGGACTGCTAGATCAAATGGTAGGTCTACTTTTAGTTCTTTGAGGTATCTCCATACTATTCTCCGTAGAGGTTGTACTAGTTTGCAGTCCCACCAACAGTGTATAAGTGTTCCTTCATCTCTGCATCCATGCTAACATCTGTTGTTTTGGGACTTTTTGATAAAAGCCATTCTCACTGGAGTTAGCTGATATCTCATTGTGGTTTTGATTTGCATTTCCCTGATGATTGAGCACGAATGATTTTGACTAATTGTTTCTATTATACTAATATAAAAATCTGATTTGGAAAATTTCCTTTAGATATTTAAAAGCAGTAAGTTGGAAAATGAATAGTGGGAGTCTTAAGTATTGACATTTGATCTACATGCATACAGAGTAAGAAAAATCTATTTTTTTTACTGAAAAACACTGGAGCAAGAAATGCTTCAGATAGCACAGGTGAATGTGTAAGGTAATGTTCACCAAATTTATATTACTTGGAATTTTTTTTATGTAACAATTGCCTGCTTTTCAATTTTATTCTCTAAACCATAATTTTAATTTTAATCTTCTAAGTCATCAACATGTAAAATGCTAACAGACAAAATATATATTCAAAGTCATTTTTTCAAGGCTTTTGTAATAAACCTTGGAAATTACCTGCTGTATTTCTCTTTTTATTCTGCTCCATTAAAGCTAAGTTCATTCTTTATTCTTATAATGGCCATTCATCTCCTCTGACAGATTTTACAAAACAAACTGAGGGTTCTGTTATTTTCAATTTTCTAGTACTATTGTGGGATCCTTCTATTCATTAATGTTTCTAAAATATTGAAATGTGTGTAGTATATGTATTTGTGTAAGTGATTGTTATTTACATATCATATTTTTGTTTAAAATCAGACATTTTAGAGTAATGCTGTCCAATAGAAATTTCTATGATAATAATAGAAGTGTCCTATATCTGTGTTATCCAATATGGTAACCACAAACCACATGTGACTATTAAGCAATTAAAAAGTAGCTAGTGCTACTGACCAACTTAATTGTTAATTTGATTGAATTATTATTAATGTACATGTAAGTAGTCACTGTATTGAACAGAAAAGTTTTAGCAGATGACATTTGTTCAAGGAATTCATTTTTCACCCTTTTCATAGGAAGTGATCCCGATGCTAGTTATTCACATTGTTATCCTTTATCTGCAAATTTACCTTTATTAAAATAAAGGTAGAATGTGGCAGAAATACAAAATATCATCCGTGAATACTATGAAAACCTCTACACAAACAAACTAGAAAACCTAAGGGAAATGAACAAATTCCTGGAAACACACAACCTCCCAAGCCTAAATCAGGAAGAAATAGAAATCCTAAGCAGACCAATAATGAGTAGCAAGATTGAAGCAATAATAAAAAAAATCTCCCAACAAAAAAAAGTCCCAAACCAGATGGATTCACAGTCGAATTCTACCAGACCTACAAAGAAGAACTGGTACCTATCCTACAGAAACTATTCCATAAGATTGAGAAGGAGGGAATCCTCCCTAACCTATTCTATGAGGCCAGTATCAACCTAATACCAAAGCCAGAAAAGGACACAACAAAAAAAGAAAACTACAAACCAATATCCCTTATGAATATAGATGCAAAAACCCTCAAGAAAATACTAGCAAACTGAATTCAACAGCACATCAAAACAATAATCTACCATTATCAAGTGGGTTTCATCCCAGGGATGCAAGGATGGTTTAACATATGCAAATCAATAAATATGATTGACCGCATGAACAAAAACAAAAACAAAGACAATATGATCATCTCAATAGATGCAGAAAAAACATTAAATAAAATCCAGTACCCTTTTGTGATAAAACCTCTCAACCAACTAGGCATAGAAGGAACATACCTTAAAATTATAAAAGCTATATATGACAAACCCACAGCCAGCATCATACTGAATGGGGAAAAGTTGAAAGCATTCCCCCTAAGAACTGGAAAAAGACAAGGGTGACAACTGTCACCACTTCTACTCAACATAGCATTGGAAGTCCTAGTCAGAGAAATCAGGTAAGAGAAAGAAATAAAGGGCACCTAAATTGGGAAAGATCAAATTATCACTATTTGCTGACAATATGTTCTTGTATCTAGAAAACCCTAAAGACTCCACCTAATAAATAAATTCAGCAAAGTCTCAGGTTACAAAATCAATGTACACAAATCAGTAGCATTTCTATATACTAATAACAGTCAAGATGAGAGTCAAATAAAGGAATCAATACTATTCACGATAGCTGCAAAGAAAATAAAATACCTAGGAATATACTTAACCAAGGAGGTGAAAGATCTCTATAAGGAGAACTATAAAACACTGATGAAAGAAACTATAGATGACACAAACAAATGGAAAAACATCACTTGCTCATGCATTGGTAGGATAAACATCATTAAAATGTCCTTACTGCCCAAAGTGATTTACAGATTCAATGCAATCCCCATCAAAATACCAACATCATATTTCACAGTCCTAGAAAAAAAATTCCTAAGCTTAATTTGCAATGAAAAAAAAGTCTGAGTAGCCAGAGCAATCTTAAGCAAAAACCACATATCTGGAGGCATCACATTGCCTGACTTCAAATTATACTGTAATCCTATAGTAACCAAAACAGCATGGTTCTGGTATAAAAGTAGAGACATAGACCAGTGGAACAGAATAGAGAACCCAGAAATAAAACTGTGTACCTACAACCAACTGATCTTTGACAAAGCAGACAACAATATACACTTGGAAAAGGAAGCTCTATTCAATAAATGGTACTGGGAAAATTGCATAGCCACATGCAGAAGAATGAAACAGGACCCCTATCTCTCACCATATACAAAAATTAATTTAAGATGGATACAATACTTAAATGTAAGGCATGAAATGATAAAAATCCTGGAAGAAAATGTAGGAAAAACTCTTCTAGACATGAGCCTAGGCAAAGAATTTATGACTGAGACCATAAAGGCAAATATAGCAACAACAAAAATAAGTAAATTGGGACTTTAATTAAAAACCTACTGCACAGCAAAGGAAATAATCAACAGACTAAATAGACAACTACAGAATGGGAGAAAACATTTGCAAACTATACATCCAACAAAGGACTGATATCTTTGAATCTAAAAAGAACTCAAACAAATCAGCAAGAAAAAAAAAACCATCAAAAAGCAGTCAAAAGACATGAACAGAAGTTTTTCAAAAGAAGATAGACATCAACATTGTTAAAATGTCCATACTACCCAAAGTGATTTACAGATTCAATGCAATACCCATCAAAATACCAACATCATATTTCACAGATCCTGAAAAAAATAACTCCATGCTTCATGTAGAACCAGAAAAGAGCCCAAATAGCCAAAGCATTCTTAAGCAAAAGCAACAAATAGGGAGGCATCATGTTACCAGACTTCAAACTATACTACAAGGCTATAGTAACCAAAATAGCATGGTATTGGCACAAAAATAGAGACCTAGACCAATGGAACAGAATGGAAAACCCAGATATAAAACCATCTGCATATAGCCAACTGATCTTTGACAAAATAGACAACAATATACACTGGGGAAAATAATCCCCTCTCAGTAAGTGGTGCTGGGAAAATTGGATAGCCACAAGCAGAAGAATGAAACAGGATCCATATCTCTCAGCACTCACAAAAACTAATTCAAGATGGATAAAGGACTTAAACTTAAGGCATGAAACCCTAAAAATTCTAGAAGAAAATGTTGAAAAAACTCTTCCAGATATTGGCCCAGGCAAAGATTTTATGAAGAAGACCCCGATGGCAATCACATCAACAACAAAAATAGATAAATGAGACTTGATTAAATTAAAAAGCTTCTGCACTGCCAAGGAAATAATCAACAGAGCAAATAGACAACCTACAGAATGGGAGAAAATATTTGCAGGCTATATATCTGATAAAGGACTAATAACCAGAATCTACAAAGAACTCAAGCAAATCAGCAAGAAAAAAATCAAACCCCATTAAGAAGTGGGTAAAAGACATGAACGGAAGCTTCTCAAAAGAAGATAGACAATGGCCAATGAACATATGAAAAAAGGCTCAATGTCACTAATCATCAGGGAAATGCAAACCAAAACCAAAATGAGATATCACCTTACCCCGGTAGGAATGGCTTTTATTAAAAAGTCCAAAACAATAGATTCTGAGAGAAAGGAATGCTTATACACTGTTGGTGGGACTGCAAATTAGTACAACCTCTATGGAAAACAGTATGGAGAGTCCTCAAAGAACTAAAAATCGACCTACCATTTGACCCAGCAATCCCACTTCTGGGTATTTAGCAAAAGGAAAAGAAGTCATTTTACCAAAAAGACACCTGCACTTGAATGTTTATTGTAGCACAATTCACAATTGCAAAGATATGGAATCAACCCAAATGCCCATCATTTCATGAATGGATTAACAAAATGTGGTATATGTGTGCCATGGAATACTACATAGCTATGAAGATGGATGACTTAATGCCTTTTGCAACAATTTGTATGGAACTGGAGACCATTATCGTAAGTGAAGTATCTGAAGAATGGAAACACAAGCAGCACATGTACTCACTATAAAATTGGAACTAACTGATGAGCACACATGTGCATAGAGGGAAGTAAATCTTAAAGGAAATCAAGCAGGGGGGAGGGGAGAGGAGGGAATGGGTGAAAACCTATATAATGGGTACAATGAACACTATCTGGGTGACAGGCATACTTTTTAACTCTGACTCGAGCATTACAAAAGTGATCCATGTAACCAAAAACATTTGTACCCCCATAATACTTTGAAATAAAAAAAAGAAAATAGACAAATTGCAAAACTTATGAAAAAATACTCAACATCACTAATCATCAGGGAAATGCAAATTAAAATTACAATGAGATACCACCTTACCCCTATCAGAATGGCCATTATTAAAAAGTCAAAAAACAGTAGATGTTGGTGTGTATTCAGAGAGAAAGGAATGCTTATACACTCTTGGTGGGACTGCAAATTAGTACAGCCTCTATGGAAAACAATATGGAAATTCTTCAAAGAAATAAATGTAGAACTACTATTCAATCCAGCAATCCCACTATTGGGTATCTACCCAAAGAAAATGAAGTCATTTTATCAGGCATTTGAATGTTTATTGCAGCACAATTCACAAATTGCAAAGATGTGGAATCAACCTAAGTGCCTATCAATTCATGAGTGCATAAATAAAATGTGGTATATATATATACATATATATATATATACACACACACACACACACCATGGAATATTATTCATCTATAAAAAGAAATGAAATAATGTCATTTGCAGCAACTTAGATGGAACTGGAGACCATTATACTAAGTGAAGTATCTCAGGAACAGAAAATCAAACACCATATGTTCACACTAACAAGTTGGAGCTAAACGATGGGTATACATGGGCACAAAGCAATGTAAAGGATGAGAAACCAAGAAGGGGGCAGGGTGTGAGGGAGGTGGGGGATAAAAACTTACTTATTGGGTAGAATGAACACTATTCTAGTGACGGGCACACCAAAAGCCCTGGCTTAAGCATTATACAAGGTATCCATGTAATGAATTCACTTATACCCCCTTAATTAATACTTTGAAATGAAAAAATAAAATGCATGTGGAGAAGCAGAAAGAGAATTCATGTCAGTGAAACAGATAAACAGTAAGAAACAATAATTCACATATTTAAAAGTTGCCTTCAAGAGCTAGTGACAGTCTTTATGGTATTTTTTAGTGATAAATTTAAAAAACAATAATGGCACTTGTGTTCCCTTTCCAATGTGCCAAAAACAACGGTTTTATCATAGAAACAGAAATATCTACTGTGAGTCTTTGCATTTTTTCATAACATCTTTTCTAGAGCTTCATTGTTGTGGGAATATGAATCCTCTCAAGTCAGGAAGCAAGCCATTCTCTAAATACCTAACGTTAACAAAGTTAAATGAAATGGAGTAACAGTATACTTTAAAATTAACAGCACCATTCCTTTAATAAAAAAGGGCTTCATTGAGAAACTTATAAATAAATCAGACATTTAGTCACAGAGCAGCTCTAGCAAAGACCATCCACACCATTTGTTCTGCTCCGACTGATCTGTTCCCTCTAATGAGACTCAGAGGATTTTAGACCTGATCTCTGGAGGCACTGCAGTGGACCCAGGACTCCCAACACTGGCTTCTGCTTCCAGACTTGCTTTCTCACCCCCTGTACCTTATTTCATGCCCCAGACCATCTCTAGTAAAACAGACATGTTATTGTAATCCACAGGAGACATTTCATTAGGAAAAATATTGTTATGGTCAGTGTATCACCAATTAAAATAACCCCATGGTGATGCCCTTTGTGAAGTAAACAGTGGTCCCCAATCTTTTTGGCACCAGGGACCATTTTCATGGAAGACAATTTTTCCACGGTCCGGAGAGCTGGGGACGGTTTCGGGATGATTCAAGCACATTATATTTATTGTGTACTTTATTTCTACTATTATTACATTGTAATATATAATGAAATAATTATACAACTCACCATAGGTTGGGGACCCCTGAAGTAAATCGTTTTTCATATTAGTAATTATCTCTAATTGACCTGTTTACCCAGTTAAAGTTTTCTTATTTTTCTTAAAGTGGGATTCATCTGCAGTTTCTCAATGACTCCCACATGTTCCTTTTAGTTGCTATAATAGTCGGTGAGTCAAAACAAATTCCAGAGTTAAATCATGGACCCAATAGGAAGGGGCAGCTGAGAGTTTGCTATTCTGAGGAATATGTAATGATAGGTCTATTCATGAGGTTGTTCACATGGTAACTATAAATCAGCTCCTTGGAATGTTGGAAAATTTCCCTTGACTAATAATCAGAATCCCAGGAATTCATTTTGAGCTTGTGTATGGTCATACTTAATTTTAAAACATGATGCCATCAAAGAAAGAGAACAACAAATATAAATATCTCTCTTTAAAACCATTCATTCATTCTATCTTCTTGAAATTGGAAAGAACCAAATATTATTTTTAAATATTCTGATTGTAGAATGTCAAATGTGTATCTGTTTCTACAGAATATTTTAGATGTGTTGTTGTCATTTGCCCATTCATCTATTCATTCATCCAGCAAATATTTATCAAATGCCTATATGTGCCAGGTACTATTCTAGGTGTTTGGGGCCATCCATGAGTAAAAGACAAAAAAAAAAGAGAAAAGAAAAAAATCTTCCCTGTGCAGCTTGAACTCTAACAGGGAGATGAACAATAAAAATAATGAAGACGTAAATTATATATCAGAAGGTAATAAGTACTATAGAAAATACACAGAGGGTAGAGGAAATGGGTCATGGGGTGGAGGTTTGTCATTTTAACTAGGATGGTGAGGATCAGCCATAATAGCAAGGGGACATTTAAGCAAAGACTTGAATAAAATATTTTCTGATTTTTTTCATTTTCAAAAGTAAATATACAAAGTCATATTTTGTGATAGACAAAATATGAGCTTGTGCATGGTCATACTTAATTTTAAAACATGATGCCATCAAAGAAAGAGAATAACAAATATAAATATTTCTCTTTAAAACCATTCATTTTACCTTCTTATATCTAGTAAGATTTGAAGCAGAATCCTCTCTTGATTATCCTAGGCCCCGAGATTGGAGTGACTGTAGTGCACTGGTTTTATACAGTCACTCGAGGACAGAGGAAACACACACAGCAGTAAAATCCTTATACCTGACTACTGTTGCCAATGCAAAGTATGTGGAACTATTCTTCCCTTTGTCTCTCAATCTGCACCGTGTGGATTTGGGGTATTGTTGTATTCTCTTCTGCAGAGAACAAGCCCAGACAGGAGGGCGGAGTGTTGACTGAAGACTCGGAGCCACACATGGGAGCCAAACCAGGAATTGGTTATTTTAGGGAAAGGTACATGGGAATCGTGTTACCTAATAGGTTTGAAATTAGAATGTCAGTACAAAGGTGAAACACAAGAAACCCACATCTTAAACTGAGTCCATGACTCCATGTGTCTATTCAGGTTGGCATGCCTCATGTGACTCTCAGTGATCCAAAATAAAGACAACGTTAGAGGTTCACAAGTGGGGTGGGTCTACACTGGAGAAGTCTGATGACAGATATTGGTGATGCAATACTAGAAAGGCTGGGTTTAAGACTACACAATCCAGTCACTAAGGATTAGGGAGTAGCTAAGAAAACCCAGTACTCTGAGGCAGTGATTTTGAAAGAATGGAAAGAAGGAAAGAAAGAAGGAAAGGAGGGAGGGAGAGAGGAAGACAGGGATAAAAAGAGACAGAAAGAGACAGAAACAGGAATGGAGAAAGAAAGGCAGGAAGAGAAGGGGAAAAATAAAGCAGTTCTATGAAGCTTTCTAGAAGTAGCTGGAATTCAGTTACTAAAGAATTGTTTTTGATGTCAGAGACAAACAGAATGGGAGCAATAACAACATCCATAAATTTAACAAATGTTCACTGAACACGTACTGCGCACCTGCCCCTGTGCTTGGTGTTGGGGAGTCAGGTATGTGAAGACACAGACCCTGCTCCTGAGTAGCTTAGAGTTTAAGAAAGGTGGCAGGCACACAAACAAATGTCAACAGTAGATGATGAACAGTGCTGTAATTGAATGACACCCAGGTAACAACTGCTTCTGTCTCTGGGCCCAGAGATGCTTCATAGGAATATTGATTTTATTTTTTAGGTGCTTTTGAAATTTGAGTAGGAGTTGACTATGAAGAGCAAGAAGGGATTTGGGGGTTGAGGGTATAGGCAGAAGGGTGGAAATTCCAGGTAGATCCAGCAAAATCATGAAGGAGCATTGGAAATAAGGAATTTGGGGGGAATAGAGACACGTCCATACATTTGATGCATAGCAGCTCGTTTCAATAAATGTCCTTATATCCCCATGAGCTGGAGCCAGGGTGAGTTCTAGATTCTAAGCTGGGAGTGAAACAATTAGCTGCCAGGTTAAGAAGACTGGTTTGAATGAAAAGGGAAGACTCGATTTTTGTGCTTTTAGAGTTGATTAAAATGTTCGTTGACATGTTTTAACAATTTTTACAAATTGAAGGAGTGGAGTATATGGCTATTTTTCACCACGGTAAAATAATAATATTCTAGGAAATATTATAAGCTGTAGATATTTCAGATATGGGGAGTAGGAAAAAAGCCACTACATAAATTAGCAATTTAGCAATGTTGCCTTTTTAAATTTAATTTTCAAAATATTTAAAGTTTTTAATGCAGTTGTACTTTCAAGAGTTAAGCCAAATACTTTTATTAAAAATGTCTATTGTCTCTACACTATTTGTTATAAACATTTAATATTAGAAATATCTCATTTATTTAAAATCAAAATTAATTATAAATTTTTAACTTTTAAACATAATTTTAAATTTGTGTTTAATGCAGCTTTGCATGCCCTTTGAAGTATACAGTGTCCTTAATGCATTATAAGAAAATGACTTATTAGTAATAAATGTGAAAGCACAAATAATAATAGCCCATTACTTTTCTCTTTGTGAAGTTATTACAAAGAGTTACATGTTTCTATATTTGGCTCTTTTTCTAGAGCTATAAATATGGAGATGGGATAAAATAATGTTCTATGAATAAATTCTGCATGTCACGGTTATTATTATTTATTTGCAACTTCTACTGATGAAATAGTATATGAGGACTCAGTCAGGAGAGTACACAAAGTCCTAGCCAGTGGGTCTCAGGAATTCTTGAAGAATAGCAAATAACTTTGTATTGGCTAAGATGAAAAGCCAATAAAAAAAAAAGCCAAGTTCTATTTTTTAAAGACATCTTTAAAAATAAAAAATCAGATTTTGCCAAAAACAGTAGGAAACTCACTCTGTTAATAGTTTATTTAGTCTAATATTTCAACACTTAACATTCTAGATAGTTTCTGATTTATTATGGGATATGTAATCATTCTCTGTGACTTGGTAAGACCATTGCTTTTCATAAACATCAGGCAAGAACTTGATACACTACCTCCAAACCTATTTTATATCATCACTTCACAATCCCTCTGACTCATTGCTTAAATATCTTCACTCTCCATCCCTAGTGATAACATCCTGCTCTATGGGAAGATGGTGTCAGAACATGAAGCCTATTGCTTTTAGTTACATTATAGATGGGAAACCATTAAGGAATTTTAATGTCCCTAGATTTTGCTTAGAATAGTTCAGATTTAAAACTTAGAAAATGAGTGAAAGTTCACATGATCATACTTTTTAATGAATGAAATGGAGAATTCTGGTGAGTCTAAATAAATACTTCATTGGGAGTTGGAAAATTTCTTTCTTAATTTTTTGGTGTGAATATTTTAATCCTCATCCCTGTACTGCATCAACAGACAACCTTGTCTTGGGTCAGTCCTGATATTTTCGCTTATACCATGCCGTAGATTTATCCCATGTACACATTTTAAAATAATCCCATTTCCTAGCAGAAAAATAATGGAGGACCCTGTATACAATTGTGTTTTCCATAATTAAAAGAGTAAAACATGAAGCGCACTGTAGCCTATCATTTCTATATTTTGTTGCCTACAATTCTCACTCTTACTATCCCCATCTTTTTGTAAGCAATGGAAAGTTTTTTGTTTTTTTTTTTGACATGGAAAGCAGAATTGATCAAAATGAAAGTAAAAAAAAAACTCCCTTCACCAAAATGGTAGGGGGATGGTTATTGATTTCATGAAAGAGTGCAAGTAGCAGAACAGAACTTTCATGAAAGAGTGCAATTAGCAGAACTGAAAGATATAAATCAATAGAAATTCCACAGAGAATGAATGAAAAAAAAAAGAAGGGGTAGAATTATCAAAGAAGTAATTGAGAAAAAAATTTTTTTCCAGAGCTAAAAGAATACAGTAGGAGCCTTTAAATTTTAAAAGGACCACAGTTTTCCAATGAGTTAGGTAGCAACACATGTAGACACAAAATGGTAAGATTGTAGAATGAAATTCTACATTAATCCATTCACAAAATCTCAGAAACTTCCAGATATGGGAAAAGAGCATGTTTCCAAAAAAGAAATGAGTATCAGATTGGTGTCAAACTTTGTACTGGCAACTCTGGATGCTAGGATAAAGCAGAGCAAAAAGTCTTCCTTGGGACTGCATATCTGCAGAATTACACACAAAATTACACTTCCAGAAATATTAGGAAACTCCAACCTGAGAAATTAACTTAAAGTTGTTGCATATTCCTTGTGGTGCAGATTACAAGGCAGAAGTAAAATCAAATCACCTTCACATCTCTCAAGATCACAATGGCAAAGGACCACAAGGGTGGAATGTGAGCTCAAATTATCAAATTAAAAAACACAGGAAAACAATCCACTATGAGTGAGAGTCAGTACAAAATGCAAACACAGAATTAAACTGTCAAGAAATTCAGATAATGGAATTATCAGTAATAGGATATTAAGTCAGTGATTAAAATGTTTTATAAAATAAAAAATATCATGAAAAAGAAAAGAATGGAATAATATAAAAACAAAAAAGTCCGATTTGAGAAAGAACCAAAGACAATTTCAAAAATATAGAGATTTTTAAAAATTCAAAATATGTGTTATACAACTAATTGTATATTCCTGAAGAGAGACTTCATGACCTAAAAGATAAATCTGAAGAAATTGTAGAGAATATAAATCAGAGTAATGAAGATATGAAAACATGAAAGAGAGATTAAGAAACATGAGGGATACAATAAATACCCTAATGTATATGTAATTGAAATCCCAAAATGAGAATGGAAGGAAAGAAATATTCAAGGAGATAATCTTATGGAATTGATAAAGGACCTGAATTTCAGATTCAAGATGCACCATGAAGAAATACCAAGATAAAAAGAGTCTATACCTAAACAAATGATGGTGAAACTACAGAACAGCACAGAATCACAGAAAGAAGAGAAGCATAAAAGCAGAGAATGAAGGGAAGTTAACCTTGAAAACTGACAACTAAACTGATAACTGACTACTCGATAGTAAAAACAAAATCTGTAAAAGTGTGAAGTTACATCTTTAATATAGTGAGAAAGAAATAATTTTTGACTTCAAATTTTATATCCAGCTAAATTTTAATTTAAGAATGAAGACAAAATAAACACATTTTTAAATAAACCAAAACAGAGAGAGGTTACTATTAATAAACCCTCATGTAAAAATTGTTAGAAATATACTTAAGCATAAATAAACAATATAAACAGAAGAATGGTTTGAGATACAAGACAAAATATTTATCAGTAAAGTTGCTGAATATGTGGATAAATCTGAACAAACACTGCCTGTATAAAAGGGTAATAACTTAGGGGATGTGGAGGAAAGGGTTAACTCAGTAGGCTTGGGATGTGCAAACCCTATAGTTCCAAAGAAAAAACAAGTCTTTGACAAGCTCTTGGGAAACACCCTCTAAGCCCTTGCAATATCAGGACTGATGAAAATGTCTTTGTGTACCCAGGGCATTAATCCAGGCCAGATGGTTTATGCCAACAATGTGATTTATGGTGCAGGCCTTGGGCCATGCTGTATCAGTTTGATCTCTGGAAGTGGTGATGGAGACTGAGTAACTAAAGTCAGCCACGTAGATGCTCCATAATTATGTGACTAACCCCCAGTAAAAATCTTGGACAGCAAGGCTTGAGTGAGCTTTCCTGGTTGGGAATAGTTCATGCATTTTGTCACACATTGTTGGTGAGAAAATTAACATAATACTGTCCATAGGGCTCCACTGGGAGAGGACAACCAAAATCTCCTGCCTGGTTTCTCCTGTACTTTACCCTATGCATTATTTTTCATTTGCTGATCTTAATTTGTATGCTTTATGCTTTAATAAACCATAACTGTGGGTATAACAACTTTGCTAAGTTCTGTGAGTCCTAATGAATAAGTGATCTGAGGGTGGGCACATGGGGGTTAAAACAAGTTAGAACTAAAATGTCAAATAATAATAACATGTAATACAGAAAGCAGATGATCAGTCAAACCATTCTTAGTATTTATATTGTTCTTTAAGAGCTAAAAGAAAAGGATAAGCCTTAAACGTTGATCAGTTAAGTATTTATATTAAAGTTTTAGGAGTAACAAATAAAAAAATACAAATCGAGTGAATAATTTTTAAACCACTAGAGGAAAGGAGAAACCTTGAACAATTCAAAAGAAAGCAGGAAAAGAGAAAAAGAAAGGCATAGAATAGTTACAGTAACTAGAATTACAAAGTTAGATGGTTGAAATAAATCCAAATATTATATTAATCTTTATAAATGTAAATGACCCAACTCTCCAGTGGAAAGACAAGATTGTCAGATTGGATTTTTGGAAAAAGCTAGGCTTATGTAGCATACAAGAGACACTCATAAAATATTGGAGCACAGTATGGACGGGAAAGATTAGCAAGCCAATAATAACCAAAAGAAAGTCAATAGGGCTATCTTATTATCAGAAAACAAATAGACTTAAACCAAAAAGAACAAAAAAGGTCGCCATACAACAATAAAAATAAAGAGTAATCTTTTAGGAAAGTAAAAGAAATCACTGAGACTGAGTACCAAGTGAAAGCACAATTGTAGGGAGGTAAGCAAACCCAGAAACCATTGGTTTCCCTATTAATCTGCCATGACTAGAACTTTGATTTAATAGACGTAAGAATGCAATTGATTCAGGATCCCAGGCCCTGGGTTCAAATAGGATAGGGAGTTGGATCACTGATGCCTCATGAAGCTGAATACCACAAGGCCTATATGTACTGGAGTGAATAGATAAACCAGAAATATGTTTACCTCAAGATTTGGTCTGGAGGGATCAAAAATAATTTTATCTCACAGGAATTCCTAACTCCAGAATTAGTGGCTCCCAACCCAACCTCACTCAGGTTTGAGACCCAAATTCACATATTGATGAGATCCTGAAAACATCAGACCAAGAACTTAATTCATAATGGATTCACTAAGCAGATGGCAGAAGCAACATACGAGTCTTCTCTGGAGGAATACACATTTTCAACGAGGGTCTCAAAACAGTCCTAGAGATAAGTTCCAGTGAACATGAACTTAGGATCAAAAATCACAACAAGCATATATAAGAAGCAACAAATATAGGAAAGGAGAACTTTACCCACATAGACATCAGGGGTAAATTAGAAAGTGAATTCTCTATACTATGGGAATTTAGTTCATGAAACATGTGGCATTTCAAATCAGTTGGAAATGGATGGACTAGTCACCGAGCTAGTATTTGGACAATTGTCTGCCCTTATGAAAAAAATTAGACCCTCTCTTTCATTATACACAAAATTTATTCCAGATGGTTTTAAGATCTAAATATAAAAACCCCAAATTCAAAACCATAAAAAGTATTCAAGAAATATAGGAAATATTTATGACTTCAGAGAAGGAAAGAAATTCATAAGAAACACTAGACAGAGAAGCCAGAAAGAAAATATAACAGATGAAATATCATAAATATATTTAAGCTTTTATTCCATGAACAATATATTAACTAATGTCAAAAGACTAGAAAAACAGAAATAAAATGTTTATAGTACATATAGCTAACAATATATTAATATTCAGGATAAGTAGAAAATATCTACCAAGAAAGAGACACCAAATTCAAAATTGGACAAAGTTTATAACCAAAGAGAAACTAAAAATGGATAACAATTATATGAAAACATGAACAGCACTATGATTAAGGAAATAAAAATTAACATGATAATTAGGCATATTTGTTTTTTCATCAGAATGGCAAAAAATTATGTAACAGTTTGTAGTTGTGGAATGTATTAAGAAATACACCTTCTCATATGTTGTTGGTACATAAATAGTATGATCACTTGGGGAGAAAATTTAATAGTGTTAATTAAAATTCAAAATATCAACCAAACATTTCCACATCAATATTCATCTATTCATCTAAAAGAAATACTGCACATGAGTACAATCATCAGTGGCGGAGAATATTTATTGCAGTATTGATTTTATTAGGAAAAAATTGGGTACAACTTATCTGCCTATCATATAAGGGAATGGTTGAATAAGTCGTGGTTCACTCATATTGTGGAATATTATGTAGAATTGAAAAGAAAGAGATAGTTCAGTTAGTATGACATTGGAAGTTTCTAAGATGTGTTATTAGGTTGTTGTGGGTTTTTAAGATATTTTACAGGAAGAAAGCACTGTACATGGATTACATCTATAATTTTTAAAAATAGAGGAAAATCCCTAAGAGAATGAGCAACTTTTTGATTAAGTAAAGATATTAAAATTTTCATAGTATAGCAATTAGCACACCTACATACATAAGAATTATTAAGCTGTAAAAAGTTAGGTTTAAATTTTGTAATAGCAATATAAACCACCATATTAAAATATAGTCATTTGGGCAGTGAAATTGGCTTTTTGTTGGTTATTTGATTCCACATTCTTAAGAAATTACTGTTGCAATTTCTTTTTAATTTGGTGAAAGTTTTTTGCAAGTTTAAAAAATATTACTGAACAAAGTATTAACAGCTAGGTTAATATAAAATCACATAATTTGGGGAAAAACCTATTTTTGGACACAGCTCAATTTATCAGGAATCTCCATCTAAAGAACAAAGCCTAGATTCTTTTATAGGTTTGCAAAAGGGTGAATTCAGTGTTTGTTCATATTAGTACTAAGCCATCAGGATTGGGTCCCAGTGGCCATAGGACTTTGTCTAAGTTGTTTGCATTTTAACTGGCTCATAATAAACAATTTAGATATCTTAACTGACATTGGGAGTTGTTAATAAAAAAGACTCTTTTTAAATGTTAATTAATGACTTGAATTCCTATTGAGGCCAGGCCAGGCAATAGGATAAGAAATAATAGGAAGTAAATTCTGGGGCAGAAAAAGGCTAACAAATTGTAAAGATGATAGGAAAACATTCTTTAAGGAGGACAGACATTTCCATTTTAAGGGAGGATGCTAACACCAATTATATATCAGGCATAGGCATTGGCAATGGATAAACTCAGAACTCTCTATACTCTTAAATCTTATGGTCTGGCCCAGAGTGTCTCAAGTCACCCTCCTAGCATGATAATTGAAATGGAGATTTCTTAATACAATCTGCAGTTTAAAGCAAAATGAAGTTTGCTTTAAAAATGTGGTTCCGAGAACTAAAAATGGCAGTCTGATAGAGTCCTCCCACCTCACTGCTCCCAGGGAAAGGAGGTGAAAAATGCCATCAGCTGCCTGCCCTCGGATCGCTCACTCCAAAAACAGCATTGTGAATTTACAGAGAAACATCGTGGGACACTCAGCCCAAGAAAACAGGTGACTGGGAGATTCATTCACAAAGATTGGAGATTGCAGGGAGTGCAACAGAGTCCAGAGCGCGGGAAGGACGTGCTCACCAGGTCAGCGCAGCGCGACCTGCCCCCCAAGCGGTTACGCACCTTCCCCACATACTTCCCATCCACTCAGTCAGGGACAAGCCCAGCATTGGGGCAAAGCTGTTGCTCGAGACAGCAGGCTCTGTGGAGAGGAAGCAATTGTGAGAGCCATACGGAACTCTCAGCTGCACTATACAGAGACTGCACAGGGCCGGGTAGGGACTGGGTGGAGATATAGCTTCCCAGGACAGTTCACAGGAACATGCAGACGGGCACCTCACCTCTAGAAGTCAGTGGGACAAGGGCACAAGAGTTGAACGAAGAGCAACAGGACACGCCCTTAGGGGCTGTTGGCAATTTCCTCCGCAGGACACAGACCAGTTGAGAAGAGCTGCGTTCCCAGGTACAATCTGAGCCCTGCTGTGCGCCAGGCTGGTGGCGGTAGCCATCTTTAAAGTCTCCCGCCTGGAGCTGTGAGCCAGGTCTCTACCTCCGCCCCACCCTGGCCCAGGGGCTCTTCCGCCGGGGAGCCACAGGCATCACCCTTGGTGGCCAGGGATAGCTGACTCCGTGGGTTCCAGGTGGGACAAGATCCCAGAACTGCAGCGGTAGGACCTTTGTGTATTGAAAACAGTTTGCAGCCCGTCCATCCTGTCCTGCTTCCCTGGCTCTGGCCTCCTATGAGACTTCTACATGCTGGTCCTAGTGCCGCTTTTCAGGTCCCAGCCCTCCTGTACCCCAGAGATCAGTCATTGTGAACGTTGCTGGTCATAGTGACTCATTTTGTACAAGTACCAGTTCCCATGGCAACCGAATGCCTCAAGAGCCACAGACTGAACCAGAACAGCTCTCCCTAACCCTGCCCACTTCACTAGGGAATTTCCCTTGATCCAAGCTTGCCTTCAGCAGCCATTTTTCCCCTGGTGGGAACATCCCCCTGGTGGAGACTTCTGGGGATAGAGACACCCACCTGCCTTGCCTTGGGGTCTAGTGGTGGAAAAGGGGTGCACAATTGGAGATCCCCCATCAGCCAGTGACACATTGAGATGCACATTAGAGGGCCAGAAAAACTGTGGAAAAACTGAGAGCCCACAAGTGGTCCAGAGGGGAAAGCATCCAAGAGTGTGGACAGGAAGAAAAAACCTGCTAGAGGCCAAAGTAATTGCAACAGCTGGCCCCTGCCACCAGAAGCAGCCCTCCAAGCTGAGAGAGAGCTCTGAAATCCATAGCAGCGGGCTCCCCCTAGCAGCCAGATAAGCAACCTCTGAGCTGAGTAGAATTTTCCCAATTCAGCTTTCACACTACAGCCATAAGCATTGTGTATCTACCCATGCCTCAGGAGGAGCAGGGTCAAAAGTAACCCCTAAGAGTTACAAGGCTCCTTCCAAAGCTTGGGGCTTTTGTATACCCCACCTGTGGGACCAGAGTCTGCCACGGGCACAACAGAATACATAGGTCACTGGCTACTCCACACAAACTTCAATCAATGACAGTGGGAACAACCACAGAGCTAAAAATATTGCCTTGCATCTCAAGCTATTAGGGAGCAGTGGATTCATACCCTCAAGTACAATTCACCAGCTTGGAGCTCAAGCTGTGAAAACCAACTCACTACACTCCACTGGGAAGAGGTGACGACAACAGGTCAGAGGTAACCCAAGAGGTCCACCAAACTTGCTAAAATACACCTAAGGCAATACAGACCAGTACACCTCCCCCTGGCTCTGCCGAGGAACAAACCTTGCGGTCTTGAAGACAGGGCCATAAACTAGCCCTAACACCCCCAGCTCTCGACCAAGAGGCCAGATGAGAAAAAATCAGCAGAAGAACTCAGAAAACATGAAAAATCAGAGTGAAAAGTCATCCCCAAAAGAAATCATTAGTTTCTCATCAACGGATACCAACTCAAATGAAATGGGTAGAATGATAGAAGAGGAATTTCATTTATGGATTATAAGAAAGCTCAATGAAATTCAAGAGAAAATTGAATCCCAGCACAAAGAAACCACAAGAAAAATGCAAGAAATGAATGAAAAATTTTCTAAAGTAATAGAAGTATTACGGAAAAATCAAATAGAAATTCTAGAAATGAAAGAGGCATTCAAGGATATACAAAACACAGTGGAAAGCCTTAAGAGTAGGCTAGATCACGCAGAGGAAATAATCTCAGAGCTGGAAGATAACTCCTATGTGCTAAATAAATCAGTCAAAGAGAAAGAACACAAAAACAAGAGGCATGAACAAAGCATACAAGAAATGTGGGATTATGTAAAGAAGCCAAACATAAGGATCATAGGCATCCCTGAGGGAGAGGAAGAAAATTCACGTGGGTTGGAAAATCTATTTGAAGGAATAATGGAGGAAAATTTCCATGGCCTAGTCAGAAATCTCGATATCCAAATATAAGTAGCACACAGGACTCCTGGGAGAGTAACGTGAAAAGGGATTCACCACACCACATAATTATTAGACTGACCAAAGTAAGCACAGAAGAGGCACTGCTACAAGCAGTGAGGCAAAAAGAGCAGCTAACCTACAAAGGGAAACCTATCAGATTAACTTCAGATTTCTCAGCTGAAACCTTACAAGCCAGAAGGGACTGCAGACCCATCCTCAGTCTTCTAAAACAAAATAAAGGCCAACCCAGAATTCCTTATCCCACCAAACTAAGCTTATGTGAGGGAGAAATAAAGACTTTTCCAGACAAGCAATTACTGATAGAATTTGCAAAGTCCTGACCAGCCCTGCAAGAAGTGCTTAGACCTGCATTGTACACTAACCAGCACAACAGACACCCACCAGTGTAAAACTACTCAAAAGCTAAAACTCCAGAACCCAGATTTCACAATGACTCAGACGTAAAACAGAACAAGAAACTACCCAACAGAATAAACAGAAATCTACCCCAAATATAAATTCTCTCAATAAATGTGAATGGTTTGAATTGCCCACTGAAGAGACATAGGCTGGCTGAATGGATTTAAAAATACAAGCCAAGTATCTGCTGTCTCCAGGAAACACATCTTACACACAAGGACTCATTCAGACTCAAGGTGAAAGGATGGAATACAATTTTCCAAGCTAATGGAAACCAAAAGAAATCTGGAGTAGCCATCCTTATTTCAGATGATATAAACTTTAAAGCAACAAAAGTAAAGAAAGACAAAGATGGTCACTATAGAGTGGTGAAGGGAAAAATCTTATAAGAAGATTTAACAATCCTAAATATTTATACACCCAACACAGGAGTGCCCAGATACATAAAGCAAATACTGCTTGATCTAGAAAACATAATAAATAGCAATGCCATAATAGCAGGGGACCTCAACACCCCACTGACAGAACTGGACAGATCCTCCAAACAGAAACAAAGCAAAGAAACAATGACCCTAAACAGGACTCGAGAACATTTGGGCCTAATAGACATCTATAGAGCACTCCACCCAAATAACACTGAATATACGTTCTTCTCATCAGCTCATTGAACTTTCTCTAAAATTGGTCACATCCTAGGCCACAAAACAGATCTCAAAAAATTTTAAAAAAATAGAAATCATACCATGTATCTTTTCAGACCACAGCAGAATAAAATTAGAAATCAATTCCAACAGAAACTCACATCTTCATCCAAAAACATGGAAATTAAACAATATGTTGCTGAATGACTATTGGGTCAAGGAGGTGATTCAGATGGAAATCAAAGGATTCTTTGAACTAAATGATAATAGGGACACAAGTTATCAAAATCTGTGGGATACAGCAAAATCAGTCCAGAGAGGAAAATTTATTGTCTTAAATGTTCACATCCAAAAGACAGAAAGGTCAGAAATCAGTAAACTAATGAATCATCTTAAGGAAATGGAAAAGGAAGAGAAAACCAATCCTAAAGCCGGCAGAATAAAAGAAATAACCATGATCAGAGCAGAATTAAATGAAATTGAGAACAAAAGAACAATACAGAAGATTAATAAAATGAAAACTTGGTTCTTTGAAAAGACAAACAAAATAGACAGTCCACTTGCCAGGTTGACCAGAAGCAGAAAGGAAAGGACTCTAATAAGCTCAATTAGAATTGAAAAAGGAGCGGTCACAACTGACATCATGGAAATACAAAACATCATCTTTGAATACTACAAAAATTGCTATGCCCAAAAACATGAAAACGTGGAGGAAATGGACAAATTCTTAGAAACACACTACCGCCTTAGGCTCAGTCAGAAAGAAATAGGATTACTAAACAGACCAATATCAAGCACTGAAATTGAAGCAGTAATAAAAAATCTCCCAACAAAAATAACTCCTGGACCAGATTGGTTCACACCTGAATTCTACCAAACCTACAAAGAACTGGTGCCTACACTGCAGAAATTATTCGAAACATTGAGAAGGATGGAACCCTCCCAAACTCATTCAACAAAGCCAATATCACCTTGATACCAAAGCCAGGAAAGGACATAACAAGAAAAGAAAACTACGGACCAATATCCCTCATGAATATAGATGCAGAAATGCTCAATAAAATCCTAGCAACCTGAATTCAAATATACAAGAAAATAATTCATCACAATCAGGTGGGCTTCATCCCCAAGATGCAGGGATGGTTCAACATATGCAAATCTATAAATGTATTTCACCATATAAACAAAAGCAAGAACAAAGATTATATGATCCTTTCAATAGATGCAGAAAAGGCTTTTGGCAAAATCCAGCACCATTTTATGATAAGAATTCTTAACAATACAGGCATAGTTGGCTCATACTTCAAAATTATTAAAGCCATGTACGATAAACCCACAGCTAATATTATACTGAATGGGGAAAAACTGAAAGCATTCCCCCTTAAAACTGGAACCAGACAAGTTTGCCCACTATCTCCACTTCTATTCAATACAGTGCTGGAAGTCCTTGCCAGAGCAATCAGATGAGAAAGAGGAATCAGGGGTGTCCAAATGGGGGCAGAAGAGGTCAAACTTTCACTCTTCATGGTTGATATGACATTATATCTAGAAAACACTAAAGATTCAACCAACAGATTACTGGAATTGATAAATGAATTCAGCAAAGTCTCAGGACACAAAATCAATGCACACAAATCAGTAGCCTTCATATTATGCCAATAACAGTCGAGCTGAGAAACAAATCAATGACTCAATACCTTTCACAATAACACCAAAGAAAAATTAAATATTTAGGAACATATCTAACTAAGGAGGTCAAAGACCTATATAGAGAGAATTATGAAGCACTGAGAAAAGAAATTGCAGAGGATGTAAACAGATGGAAAACGGTACCATGCTCTTGGATAGGTGGAATCAACATTGTTAAAATATCTTTGCTACACAAAGTGATTTACAGAATCAATGCAGTCCCTGTCAAAATACCAACATCATTTTTTGCTGATCTAGAAAAAAATAGTTCTACGCTTCGTGTGGAACAAGAGAAGACCCCACCTATGCAAAACAATCTTAAGCAAAAAGAACAAATTGGGAGGCATCTGTCCACCAGACTTCAAACTATACTACAAGGCTATAGTAACCAAAACAGCATGGTAGTGGCACAAGAACAGAGACATAGACCAATGGAACAGGACTGAGAACCCAAATATAAAACCATCCTCATACTATCATCTGATCTTTGACAAATTACACAAAAACATACACTGGAGAAAAGATTCCCTATTCAATAAATGGTGCTGAGAAAACTGGATAACCACATGTAGAAGACTGAAACTAGATCCACACCTCTCACCTCTCACAAAAATCAACTCACGATGGATAACAGACTTAAACCTAAGATATGAAACTGTAAGAATTCTAGAAGAAAACTTGGAAAATCTCTTATAGACATTGGCCTAGGCAAACAATTTATGAAGAAGACCCCCAAAGCAATCACAGCAGCAACAAAAATAAATAAATGGAACCTGACCAAATTAAAAAGTTTCTGCACAGCCAAGTAAACTATCACTAGAGTTAACAGACAACCTACAGAATGGGAGAAAATATTTTCATGCTACACATCTGATAAAGGGCTGAAAACCAGAATCTATACAGAACTTAGGAGAAATCAACAAGAAAAAATCAAACAACCCCATTAAAAAATGGGCAAAGGACATGAACAGAAATTTTTCAAAAGAAGACAGAATAATGGCCAGCAAACATATAAAAAATTGCTCAACTTCTCTAATCATCAGGGAAATGCAAATCAAAATGACAATGATATATCACTTACCTCCAGTGAGATTGGTTTATATCAAAAAGTTCCAAAACAACAAATGTTGGTGGAGTGTGGAGAGATAGGAACACTCAGACACTGCTGGTGGGACTGCAAATTAGTACAACCTCTATGGAAAGTAATATGGAGATACCTCAAAGAACTAAAAAAACTACCATTTGATCCAGCAATCCCACTACTGGGTATTTACCCAAAGGAAAAAAAGACATTCTATAACAAAGACATCTGCATGCAAATGTTTATAGCAGCACAATTCACAATTGCAAAGATGTGGAAACAACCCAGGTGCCCATCAATACACGAATGGATTAATAAAATGTGGTATATGTATACCATGGAGTATTACTCAGCAATAAAAAACAATGGTGAATTAACACATCTGGTATTATCTTGGATGGAGCTAGAGCCCGTTCTTCAAAGCGAAGTATCACAAGGATGGAAAAACAAGCACCACTGGTACTCACCATCAAATTGGTACTAACTGATCAACACTTACATCTCACAGGGCAATAATATTCATCAGGGGGCGGGCAGGCGGGAGGTGGGTGGAGGGGATGGGAAAACTCTCACTGAATGGATGCGGGGAGCACAGTTTGGGGGATGTCCACAATTGTAGCTCTGACATGGGCAGTGCGTGGGCAATATATATAACCA
Source organism: Daubentonia madagascariensis (assembly GCA_023783475.1). Classification (NCBI taxonomy): domain Eukaryota; kingdom Metazoa; phylum Chordata; class Mammalia; order Primates; family Daubentoniidae; genus Daubentonia; species Daubentonia madagascariensis. Next base: position 39,887,266 of record JAKFHU010002088.1, on the reverse strand, counting down.
AAGTGTTGTACCCCCATAATATTCTGAAATAAAAGGGAAAAAAAAGGTGGTTCCTTCCTCCCCTAGCCCTACCCCCCACACACACCGTATAGGGCTTACATTCTGGTGGGAAATGCAGACAACAAATACTTAAACCCATAAAAAAACTGACAATTGAACACTTGGGAGAGTGAAGAGAGGAAACGGGTGTGTGGAGGCTGATATGGGATCACTAGGGACAAAGGAATCATTTTCCCCTAAGTTTTAAAAGTCAATATCTAACTAGATTTCAAAGGACTTAGCTCTTGAGTCTGGCAAGATATTTTCTGAGCTTTTTATGTGCTAGTAGTACGTCAAGTGACTGTAAAGGTGATATCAACTCACTTTTCCTGATGTCATATTTGTGAATCAACTTCAACAAGTCCTTAAGTAAGCTGCATGCAGCTGACCAATCTTTCTGTGAGGTAAACATCCCAACTGTGTACTTTGTTTCTGATGGGCCAGGACACACTACCCCCAAAATATGATACCTCAGCATATTGAATATTTTAAGCTGAAGGAATTTGAGATACAGCATGTGCAAGAAGGGTGTTCTGATCTGATCCTGAAATAGGTCATAAGACCTGCATGTGAGAGGTGCCCTCGCTATACCCAAAGGAAAAGAACATTCTTTTTCTCCAAAGACAGAGACACAGAGAGGAATCTGAAAGAATAGGCCTTGCTAAGTTCCTACCTCCTCCCTTCACCGCCACTGTTTACTACACTTAACTCATACCTTTGTCCTATCAGTTCTCTAGAATTTTCTATTCTTCATCAAACCAAGCATAAAAACACTGGAATTTAACCAATTCTTTGGGTCTTCATTTTCTTATGAAGTCTCCTGGGTCACATAAAACTTATATTAAGTCAATTTATATGATTTTCTCTTGTTAATCTGTCTTTTGTAACAGGGCCTCAGCCATAGTCCTATGGTGGGTAGAAAGAAAACATAGTTTTCCTTCCCCGTGTCTCACTACCTTTTACTTCCTCAAGACAATGCATTTGATGCCGTCTATACCCAACATTACCTGGACTTGAAGAGCAAGAAGACAAGTCAAATAATAATTAATCAGGACCAGAAAAACAGTATAAGAGAAACCTCAACTCTAGAAATCTGAACAGCTATTCAGTAAGAGAAAAGGAGCCTGAGGAGAATTGTTCACCATCTTAATAAGCCCCCTCCCTTGCAATCACTTTGAGAAGTACAAGATTCTGCAAAATAGAAAACGCTTAGGTGTCTAAAGAGGAAGTTGGTGTTCTGGACCACTGGCATTAGAGCAACACATAAAATTATCCCAGCGTGTCATCTTCAGCCACCCCCTGAGATGCAACCCCTCCCCGTACTTCACAGGCACCCTCTGCATGTATCTATATATGATGATTCTGGCATGTTTCACACTACATTACGATTTATTTGTTTACTTTATTCATAATTACACAGCAATGTGTGCCCTCTATGGAGTGTATTTCAAAATACTTGTTGAAAGATTAAATGAATGAATTAATTTTACCCCAAGAGATAAAAATACTATGAATCATTAAATGTGGTTACAATTTGTGAATATATTGGAGTATGGTCATTCATATACAGACTCAATGTGATAAAATAGTTGAACATAAACTTTGGTGTTAGGCAAGCCCAGGTTAAATCCTGTGTTGGACACTTACAGGTTGTGTAACCTTGCAAAAGTTATTTAACCACTCTAAGCTTCAGTGTCCTACTCTTTAAAATAATGAAGTTAATAATAGCAATTTAAAATACATATTTAGTTTGCAAGCTATGGAAAGTTCATTCTTAGAAAACTTCTATAAGATATATCTATAATTAGGGTGAACCACTTTAAAATATCTCTCTAAGATGTTTCCAAGTTCTTTGAATTGACAAGTTCAAAGATGAGTTCATCAGATGAGAGGCAAACTGTACTCGCACACTCAGTGCCTCGTAGACATTCAGCGAACATCATTTGAGTGAATATATGATTTTCCAGTTTTGACAACAAGGTGATTGGGTATGGATTATGCTTCATAGGCATAAATTTAAATGATAAGCACTGAAAAACATTGTATCAAATGGAGTCTGTCATATCCATAGTTTTATGACCTGTCAGCAGAATAGTTTTTTAAATGACTGAGGCTTGAAGAGTATATGAGGAACTGACCTATCAACGTAAAATGACATTTAAAGCAAAATATCAATGGCTCTTTAGTCAGTTAATAAAAATGGATGAGAAAATAGACACTTCTCAGCTAAAACTTCAAAGATAATGAAGCTGATTGTTCTTGATTTCCCTTTTCCCAGCCCCATTGCACCTTTTTAGACTTTTATTTTTTCTTGCTTTTTTTTTCAATTCAATCTAAAAATAACTATCTTAAACCATTATTACACATTTTCCCAATTCCCAATACAAACCAGTAAAATGTTGCATAGAAATATTTACTATGCTTTTTTTATTTATAGAAACAAAATTGATTGAGTGCACTAAAAGTACAGAAACAAGCATTGTCAATACACATGCAAGGCAGCTAATGACTTGGTAGACTCATGAAAAAGCCCAATGTTCTTAGTTATGCCCTGCTGATCTGTCCTTCATATACTCTTAACCTTCAGGAGTTCATTCATTCAATTATTCATTCATTTATTTACTTACCAATCTATCTATTATTTATTCTATATTCCATAAAACAAAGACATGCTGCAGGTGTGCTTTTGACATAATTCATTATTCTTGCTCAGAATAGTATTTGATCCAAGGATTGTTCACTGGGATGTCCCTGGATCTCAAAGTCAGTATCCGCCTTATACAGATGATTTTCTTCATTTATATGAAGCAAAGGGGAGAAGCCTATGTATTTATTATACTGTTTAAGTATACATGTGTAATGGCTTGGAGGCTATCCTTTGTCTCCATTTTTGCTAGAAACACCAAATAGATACACACATGCACACACACACACACAAATCCACGAAAAATAGATGATTTTTCATTACTTTTAGAAAAAATGTCAGGAATCCAGAATCCTTGCCTTTCTGTGTACCCTACAATCAAAGCAGCTTGTGTAGTGTTATCAATTTCATGCACTTAGAAAGAGAACAATGAAGTTCCTTGCCAGGGCTGCTGGGTACCATTATGAAAAATGTTGCAATAGGAGGAAAAAACATTATATGAGTACACAAGCCCATGAACTGATGAAAGAAGAAAATATTGTACAGCTTCATCTTGGCCGTAGTAACACATTTTAGCTTGATATCTGTCTAGGATTTTTGGCGAAAATATTGTAGAAGAGACTATTAAGAGTGAAAAAATTCTATGACAACTGCTTCTCTTCTCTAAAGAACATCAAATGTGAAGTTACTTGTCTGCTTAAAAAGCACTTTAAAACAACATTCTAGTTATGCTGTAACATAAAGAGAGTTTGTCATCAGAACCTACACTTTGCACCTAAAGATAACAAAAGATGAATTGGAGTAAATTATATGTGTCTTCTCAGCTTACAAAGAGTAAATATTCTCACAAAAGGCAACTGAAAATAGTCAATTTTAATAGTACACTAAAGTTTTAATTTCTGAGACCATATGGCTTTATTTATATTTTTTATTATTTTTCATTCATAACTATAAATATATTTGAGGCAAGATTCTAGAATATTTAGGGATGCAGGTGAAGGATATTAAGTATTTTTGTCATATAATATTTATATTTTGCAAAGTTGAAAGCACTAGATTTTTTATGCAGCATTTTGAAATCTAATCCAAATGGACTTAAACATGAAAGGGGTAATATAGATGTATTTATGCATCTGTTCATCAAACCAACATTTATCAAGCACCCACAGTATACCAAGCCCTATGGAAGGCACTGGGTATCCAGGAATGGCAGGAGAGAAAGGGACCCACCTTCACAGAGCTTACCATGTAGTAATAACAACTTATATTAAACTTACATTTTTATAGTGCTTTCACAATATCTGAAGCATTTTCACAAACATTCTGTTATCTATGCCTTATTCTTTGAGATAGGTGTTATTACTTGCAAATGAAATTATTGAAATGTAGAAATTTTAAGATTGGGAGGTTCAGAAATACCTCCAAATACACATGCAGGATATTCAGCCACAAAAATTACCATTTAAATTTTATTGCACTTAATGGTTTTGTCAGTAAGATTCCAATCAGGAGACAGGTACCACACAGTAATTTGAACAGGGAAAGTATTTTAAAAAGAATTATTAACTGTAACAGGAGATCAGAGTAACAGGTGATTGGCTACAGAGGGGTAAGAAAACTCTAAGGCATACAGAAATAGCAGATAGAGGGAGCAGTTTCTATATCTAAGGGGAACACAGAGCACCCGAGAAAGAAAGGAATCTGGAAATGGGTCCCTTTGTCCAAGATTGGGATCCAGGTCTCACTGGAGAGGGCACTACCATGGCTGGATGGTGAAGTTCTTTGAGGGGCTGCTCTGCAAAATGGAAATTATTCTCTGAGGTGCTGAGGGAGGTACCATGGACAGGTGCCATATACTGCTGGCCGCAGTGCACTGCAGGAGCCTATTAGGAGAGAAGTTGCACAGAAACCAAGAACTGTTTCTTCTCCGGTGTCTCTCTGCGGTCCTCTACCATCTCAAGGTAGATGGTAACTCAATCATTTTGCCAACTATTAAGGGAGAAATGTCCCACTATCGCAAGCAGAGTCACAGAGGGTGGGTGGCTTCGGAGCTGAGAGGAATAGAATGACAACTGGCACATTGGTATAGCAAGAACATTTAGATGCACTATACCATTTTATTTGTCACAACTACACAATAAGGATACACTTTTTATTCTTATATCATGGATAAAGTAATTTAAAATATTTTATGTAATTATTTCTAAAAGATGATTTAAGATTACATTGCCCATTATTATAAAGAGTAAAATTTGCAATCTAGTCATTGAAAGCATTGAATTAGGCACCAGACTGTTTGGATCCAATTTCTGACTGTCAGACTTTGGGCAAAATATGTTGGAAAAAATATATAACATCCATGTATCTCTGTTTCTTCACAAAAAATAAACAAAAATTGGACTTACTCATATATTACCTCATATATTTCTTATGAAGATTATATTGGATGGTGTTTTCAATATGCTTAGAATGTAACTGGCACATACACAATGCTCATAATGCTCACTTTTAGATTATTGTTTTATCATCATACAGTACTGAATTACTTCTTTCATCAAAAAATCTCAAATATCTGGGATAAAGAATAAAAAAGCTACAAGCATCCTGGGAAGAGAATCGGTCATATGCAAAGTAACACCAGTCAAGCTATACTCAGAGTTTTTCTCCAACATATGCAATGCTAAAAGCAGTAGAATGACATGTGCAGGTTTGGGGTGAAGAGATTATTAATAAGTAATTCTATTAACAAGCTAAGTGTTTCTTATTCATATACATAGGCAACAGAAAAATAAGATATAAAAAAATCTGTCCTTCAAAATTTCATCTACTCCTAAATGTATACTATCTGATAACAAATAACAAAATGTCTCCTATTCAAAAAAATTTTAATGAGGTTTATTGTGTTGTTCTCATTATAAATCTAACGTGATATTCTAGTGGAAAATAGACAAGAGTTTAAAGAACATAAAAATCACTTATAATTCTAACCAGAGACAAATGTGAGTGTATTACCTCCTATTTTTTTACTCTATGGATGTGCATGCACCTAAGCCTATAGAAATATACATTTTTTAAAAATTGGTGTTATACTGTTTAGCCAGTTTGATATTCTTCTTTTTTAATGTATTGATATTTTCATATACTTTTATCAAGGTGTAATTTACATAGACTAAAATGCACAACTCTTCAGTATACATTTCCTTTAGTTTTGACATCCACCTAACCCATGTTCATCGCCACAGAATGTTCCCTTGTACCCACTGCCAATCGCCCCCCAATCCAGGAGTAACCACAGTCTGATTGTAATCTATATATTAGTTTTGTTATTCTAAAACTTCCTAAAATTCAGTCATACAGCATGTACCCTTTTGTATTTATTGTTTTTCTTTCTTTCTTTTTTTTTTTTTTTTTTTGGACACAGGGTTTCTCTCTGTCACTCAGGCAGGAGTGCAATGGCGCGATCATAGCTCACTGCAACCTCCAACTCCTGTGTTCAAGTGATCCTCCAGATCAGCCTCACAAGTAGCTGGAACTACAGGCACCGCACCACCACACCCAGCTAATTTTTTTATTGTTTTTGTAGAGACGGGGTTTCACTATGTTGCTCAGGCTGGTCTTAAACTCCTGGCCTCAAGCAATCCTCCCACCTCAGCCTCCCAAAGTGCTGGGATTACAGGCGTGAGTCATTGCACCTGGCCCCTTTTGCATTCTTCTCCTTTTACTCAGCATGCTTTTGAGATTTATCCATGTTGATGAATGTTGTTGTTTATATAAGATGGTTTTTCCCCCTTTTTATTGCTGAGTAGTATTCCATTATATGAATAACCACAATTTATACATCTGTTCTCTTATTTATGGACAGCTAAGCTATTTTTAGTTTGGGGCTATTAACAGTAAAATTGCTGTAAACCATCTTGCACCGGCTATTTGTGGACATATAATTTCACTCTGTTGGACAAATACCTGGGAATGGATATAAAGTAAGTCAATGATTAAATTTTTTAAAAACGACCAAACTTTCCCAAAGTGCTTTGACCATTTTACACTCTAATCAACAATGTGTGAGAATTACAGTCCTTCTACATCTTCAACATAATTTGTGATCATTGTTGTTTTAATTTTAGCCATTCTAGTGGAAATGAGTCATACTTTGTTGTAGTTTTCATTAGCATTTTCCTGGTGACTAATGATGCTGAACATTTTCATGTGTTTTTTGGACATTTTTATACCTTTTATAAAGTGTCTGTTCAACTATGTGCCCATATTTAATTGAATGCTCATCTTTTTATTATCTTGTTGTAGGTGTTCTTTACATATTAAGGACATAAGTCGTTTGTCAGTTTATGAGTTTATGTGTTGCAAATATTTCTTCCCTGTCTAAGGCTCGCCAATTTATTTTTTATTGGTGTTGTAAAATGAGCAGGAGTTGATAATTTTTTATCAAATCTAATTTCTATTGTTTTATTTTATGGTTAGAGCTTCCTGTGATCCCTAATGTCTTCCTACTCTAGGGTGGCAAAAATATTCCTATGTTCTCCTGTAGAAGTGTTACAGTTTTGGGTTTTACATGTAAATCTATGATCCATCTTGAATTAATTTGTGTGTATAGTTTAAAGCAGAAGTCAAGGGTTTTTTATTCTCATATATACGACCAGTTGTTCCAGCAACATTTGTTGAAAAGACGTTCCTTTCCCTGTAGAATTGCTTTGGTGCTCTTGTCAAAATAATTTCACCATAAAAGTATGTGCCTATTTCTGAACACTTTATTCTGTTCTGTTGATCTATTTTTTATTCTTTCAGCAATACCACATTGTCTTGATTCCTATAGCTTTATAGTAAACATTAAAGTCATGTAGAGTATGTCTGCCAAGTTTGATCATGTTTTCCAAGGTTCCTTTGGCTATAGTGCATTGCATTCCATATCCTTTTATAATTATCTTGTCAATTTTTAAGAAAACAAGAAATCCTATTTAGGGTTTTGATTGCAATGTTACAGATCCTATGTATCAATTTGAGGAGAATTGATTTCATACCAATATTGTCTTCCAATATATACATTTTTTTGAGACAGTGTTTCACTCTGTCACCAGGCTGGAGTGCAGTGGTGTTGTCATAGCTCACTGCAGCCTCAAACTCCTGGGTTCAAGCTATCCTCCTGCCTCAGCCTCCTAAGTAGCTGGGACTACAGGTGTGTGCCACCATACCTGGATAATTGTTCTTATTCTTTGTAGAGACAGGGTCTCACTATGTTGCCCAGGCTGGTCTCAAACTCCTGGCCTTAAGCAGTCCTCTTGCCTGGGCCACCCAAAGTGCTGGCCCCAATATTTTAACATGGTATATGTTTTCATTTATTTAGAATGCCTCAAATTTACTTCATAAATATTCTGTAGTTTTCAGCATAACGATCATGCACATATTTTATTATATTAATCCCAAGCATTTTATACTTTCAGATTTTCTATTACACATCATTTTTTAGATCACTTTTAATTTCACGGCAAAATTGAGAGGAAGGTACAGAGATTTCCTGTATACCGCCAGCCCCCACATATGCATAGTCACCCCCACTATCAACATCCCCCACCAGAGTGGTACATTTGTCCATAAGTACTCTTAGTGAACCCTAATAAAGTTAGAGTTTTGAACATTCTGTGGGTTTGGGCAAATGTATAACATGGATCCACGATTATAGAATAATACAGAGTAGTTTTGCTGCCCTAAAAATCCTCTGCACTCTTCCTGTTCATCTTTCCTTTCCCCCCACTAACCACTTATTTTTTCAACCACTTATTTTTTCACTCTCTCCATGGTTTTGCCTTTTCTAGAATGTCATAGTTGGAATTATACAGTATGCAGCCTTTTCAGCATGCTGCTTTCATTTAGTAATATGCATTTAAGTTTCCTCCCTGTCTTATCACGGATGGGCAGCTCATTTCTTTTCAAGATGAATAATATTCCATTGTCTGGATATACCACAGTTTATTTATTCATTTATCTACTAAATGATATCTTGGTTGCTTTCAAGTTTTGGGAATTATAAATGAACCCACTATAAACATCTATGTGCAGGTTGTTATGTAGACATAAATTTTCAACTCCTTTGGATAAATACCAAGGAGTGTGATTGTTGGATCGTATGATAAGAATGTGTCTGGTTTTATAAGAAACTGCCAAACTGCCTTCCAAAGTGGCTGCACCATTTTGCATTCCTACAAGCAATGAATGAAAATTTCTTTTGTTCCACGTCCTCACAGGCATTTGGTGTTGTCAGTGTTCTGGATTTTGGCCATTCTAATAGGTGTGTAGTGGTATCTCATTGTTTTTTTAATTTGCAGTTCCATGATGATGATGTATGTGGAGCATCTTTTCATGTGCTTATTTGCCATCTGTATGTTTTTTTTGCTGAGGCATCTGTTAAGGTCTTTGGCCCATTTTTTAATTAGCTTATTGGTTTTCTTATTGTTGAGTTTTAAGATTTCTTTGTATATTTTGGATAACAGTTCTCTATCAAATATGTCTTTTTGCAAATTTTTTCTTATTGTCTATAGTTTGTCTTTTTATTCTCTAGATAGTGTCTTTCATAGAACACAAATTTTTAATTTTAATGAAGTCCAGCTTATCAATGCTTTCTCTCATGGATAATGTCATTGGTGTCATATTTAAAAAGTCATCATCAAACACTAGGTCATCTAGATTTTTCTCCCATGTTATCTTCCAGGAGCTTTATAGTTTTGCATTTTACATTCAGGTCTGTGGTCTATTTGAGTTAATTTTTGTCAAAGATGTAAGGTCTATGTCAAACTTACTTTTTTGTATATGGATGTCCAATTGTTCCAGCGCCATCTGTCGAAAAGACTATCCTTTCTTCATTGTATTGCCTATGCTTCTTTGTCAAAGAACAGTTGACTATAGATTTTGATAAGTTGTGTTTTTATTTTCATGTAGTTCAAAATATTTTTAAATTTCTCTTCAGATTTCTTATTTGACTCACGTGTTATTTAGAAGTGTGTTGTTTAATCTCCACGTATTTGGGGATTTTCTAATTATTTATATTATTAATTTCTACTTTAATTCCATTGTGGTTTGAGAGCAGAAATTGTATCTTTTCTATTCTTTTAAATGTGTTAAGGTGTGTTTTTTGGTCCAGAATATGTTCTACCTTGGTGAACGTCCCACTTGAGCTTGAAAAGAATGTGTATTCTTCTATTCTTGGATAAAGTAGTCTATAGATGTCCATTATATCCAGTTGATTGATGGTTCTGTTGAGTTCACTATGTTCTTACTGATTTTCTGTCTACTGGATCTGTCAATTTCTGCTAGAGGTGTATTGAAGTTTCCAACCATAATAGTGGCTTCATCTCTTTCTCCTTGAAGTTTTATCAGTTTTTGCCTCTCAGTGTGATGCTCTTTTGTTAGGCACATACACATTAAGTATTGTTATATATTCTTGGATAATTGGCCCCTTTATCAATATGTGATAACCCTCTTTATCCCTGATAATTTTACTTGCTTTGAAGTTTGCTCTCTCTGAAATTAATATAGCTATTTTTTCTTTTAATTAGTGTTAGCTTACTATATCTTTCTTCATGCATTTACTTTGATTCTGTATGAGTCTTTGTATTTAAAGTAAGTTCCGTGTAGACAACATATACTTGGAAATTATTTTTTGATCCACTCTGAAAATCTATGTATATAATTGGTGCATTTAGACCATTGATATTTAAAGTGATTACTGGTATAGCTGGAATAACATCTGTCATATTTGTTACTCTTTTCTATTTATTGCCCTTGTTCTTTGTTCCTATTTTTGTCTTCCACTCTTTTTATACCTTTTATGACATTAATTGAGCATTTTATGTGATTCCATTTCCTCTCCTTTCTTAGCATATTAGTTGTACTTTTTTTTACTTTTCTTAGTTGTTGCTCTCAAATTTGCAATATACACTTACTAATCCAAGTCCACTTTCAAATAGTGCTATAGCACTTCATGGGTAGTGCGAGTACTTTATAATAACATAATAATCCTAATTTATCCCTTTTGTCCTTTGTACCATTGTTGCCATTCATTTCACTTATACAAAAGCACACACAAATATACACACATACATAAGCATACATAATCAAATACATTATTGCTATTATTATTTTGAACAGTTGTCTGTTAGATCAGTTAGGAATAAGAAAAGTAAAAGTTTTTGTTTTAACTTCACTTATTCCTTCTTTATGCTTCTTTCTTTATGTATATCCAAGTCTCTGACCTATATCAATTTTCTTCTCTCTAAATAAATTCTTGCAGGGCAAGAAATAAATATTTCTAAATAAATATTTCTTGCAGGGCAGTTCTACTGGCAACAAATTCCCCCAATTTTTGTTTATCTGAAGAAGTATTTTTTTTTTTCACTTTTGAGGATAATTTTACATGGTACAGAATTCTAGGTTGTGGGTTTTTTCTCTCAACACATTAAATATATCACTCCACTGTTTTCTTGCTGCCAGGGTAACTTAGTCAATTTTGCATTGCTATAAAAGAATACCTCAGGCTGGGTAATTTATAAGAAAAGAGGTTTATTTGGCTCACAGCTCTGCAGGCTGTACAAGAAGTACAGCACCAGCATCTACTTCTGGGGAGGATTTTGAGGTGCTTTCATTCATGGCAGAAGGCAAAGGGGAGCCAGCATGTCACACAGCCAGAAAGGGAGCAAGAGAGTGAGGGGAGGAAGGTACCAGGCTCTTTGTAACAATCAGATCTCCAAGACCTAATGAAGTGAGAACTCACTCGTTACCAAGCCATTCATGAGGACTCTGCCTCCATGACCCAAATACTCCCCAGTAGGCCCCACCTTCAACATTGGGGATCAAACTGCAACATAAGATTTGGAAGGGACATATATATAATTATATCACAGGGTTTTAGAAGACAAGCCAGATGTAATTTTTGTCTTTGCTCCTCAACAAGTGAGGTGATTCATTAAGCTCTAGTTTCTTTCAAGATTGTTTCTTTATCTTTGATTGTCTATAGTTTGAAAATGATATGGCTAGGTGTAATTTTTCTGGCATTTATTCTGTTTGGTGTTCTGTGTACTTACTGGATCTGTGGTTTGGTATCTAACATTACTTCTAAGGAAATTCTCATTTTTGTTTCAAATATTTATTCTGTTTCTTTCTCTCATCTTCTCCTTCTGGTATTCCCGTGACATGTATTTACAACTTTTGTAGTTGTCCCACAGTTCCTGTATCTTGCATATTCTGTTTCTGTTATTTTTTTAGTCTTCTGTTGTTGTTCTTGTTTTTGTTGCTTTGGTTTTCAATTTGGGCAGTTTCTATTGAGATATCCTCAAGTGAGAGATACTTTGCTTAGCCGTGTCCAGTCTATTAGCAAGCCCATCAAAGGCATTCCTCATTTTTGTTACAGTGCTTTTAATCTCTAGCATTCCTTTTGGGTTCTCTCTTAGAATTTTCATCTCTCTGCTTATGTTGCCCATCTGTTCTTGCATGCTTTCTACTTTATCCATTAGGAACTTTAGCATATTAATCATAGTTATTTTAAATTTCTGGTCTGATAATTCTAACATCTGTGCCATATCTGAGTCTGATTTTGAGCTTGTCTCTTCAAACTGTGTTATTTGCCTTTTAGTAAGCTGTAACTTCTTTCTTCATAGTCAGACATGATATACTGGGTAAAAGGAACTGATAAATAAGCCTTTAGTAGGCCTTTACTAGTGTGGTGGCAAGATGTGGGGGAAAGGGAGCATTTTACAGTGTTATGATTAGGTCTCAGTCTTTTATTGAGCCTGTACCTGGATTTTGGACTCACATGTGCTTCTCATTCCCCATCTCCTCCTCCCCCCAACTCCTTAGGTGGAACAGAGGGGGCTAGAGTTGGATGTTTCCCTTCTCCCAAGTCAATTAGGCTCTGATAAAAACCCAACAGGTTAAGCTCTGGTTAAATAGTTTCTCCTTGATGTCAGATCTTGTTCAGAAGTACAGGATGCTCTAGTATACTTAAAAATAATTCTTTTTTTCCTCCTGGCACAAAAAGCATGAAGAGATTTCTCTTTGATATTCATTGAGAGGACCATATAGTGCTCCTGGAGGCAAAACTCACAAAAGTTGGGGATCTTCCTATGACTGGGTCACCCTAGAGTTTTTAACTCTCAGAGTTGTCCATACTGAGCCTCCAACAATTTGTCGATTACAGTTCATGTTTCCCATCCCCAGCACTGGTTCTTGTAGAGGTTACTGTTCTTGAATTTCTGCTCTGCTAAATTGTAATTCCCTGTATTTACTTATCAGACTCTTCAATTTGAGGGGCAGTGGTTTGCCGTGATCTCACTTCTCTGACAGATCTAAGAAGAGTTGTTGATTTTTCAGCTTTTTTGGCTTTTTATTTGTTAAGATTGAATAGTAACACAAAGTTTCTTAAATCCTTGACCAGAAAACCAGAAATCTTCTTTCAGATGCTTTTAAGTAGTAAAGTTTCTTCAATTTTGTTTTCTAATTGTTTGCAGCTAGTATTTAGAAACTGAGTTTATTTTGGAACATTGTATAGCTTGTGACCTTGCTAAATTCTACTGGATGTGTAGTAGTTTTTGATTGAGGTTTTATTAGTTATGGTAGTTTTTTTGGAGGAAGTCATGGCGATCTGTGAATAATGACACTTGTGCTTCTTCCTCATTAGGCATTATATTTTATATATTTTTTTCTTGCCCTTTTACACTTGCAAGGCATTTCAGTATGATGCCAAGTGGAAGAGGTGAGAGTAGACACTCTCATCTCATTCTTAATAAAACATTCATTTCTTATTATTAAGTTTGACATTAGCTATAGGAATTTTCGTGCATGCTCTTTATCAAGCTTAAAAAATTTCCTATTAGTCTTAGTTTTTTGACAGTTTTAGTCATGAATGAGTATTGAATATTGATGAGTATGTTTCTTCAGTTATTAGAATAATAAATGACTTTTAAAAATTTTAATCTATAATTATGGCAAATGACTTTATTTGCTTTGGAGATGCTAAAACAACCTTGCATTCCTGTAATAATCCCACTTGATAATAACGTACTACCTCTTTATTGCTATATTTAAGTTTGTACACTTTGTTAAAGATTTTTGAGTTTATGTTCAGGAGTGATATTGGTCATTAACTTTCCTTTCTTTTAATTCTTCTGCCAGATGTTGGTATCCGAGTTATATAGGCTTCATAAAATGAGTCAGGAAGTGTTTCTTCCCCTCATTTTTTCTTAAAGAATTTTATTTTCAAACTTTCTGTGTATTTATGGTTAAAGTATATTTCTTGATAACAAAATATAGTTGCTTGCATTTGTATAAATTAGTGATATATTTGGGTTTGTCTACCATGATGTTTAATTTCTATTTGTCCCATCAGATTTTCATTTCTATGCCTTTAGTTGGTGAATTATTTTTATTATTCAATTTTATCTCCTTTATTAAATTTATATTAATTAATTGTTATCATTAATTACATTTGTATCACTTCGTTTATATTTCTACTTATATCCATTTTTGTTATTTTTAGTGATTGCTGTACATATCCATGTTCATCTTTTTCTTATCATAGCTCACCTTCCAAAAGCATCTAGTACTTAGGAATATAAGGATCTTAAAACAGTATACTTCTAATTACCACCCTATTTTCTTTGTATGTATTTTACTTTCACTTCTGCTATAAACTGCATATTATGTAGTTATTATTTTGACTCTGTGGTAGTTATGTCCTAAAAAGTTGTTGAATTTGTGAATACTGAACCATTGCTCCTAGAGGAAATATAAGGTTAGGTTCCTGCTAGTCTCTGTTCACAACATTTTCATCAATTAAAAAATACATAACCTTGTTTTATGTGTTTCTGTTTAAAGATACCTTATTTCATATATATTGTTGATTTATTAAAATTTAACTCACAGCCAACAACACTATAAATCATGCCTGAGCAAGTTTTATCTAATGCATATATTTTATCCATAAGGCTCATATATATATATCATAGTTTTCCTGTGCTTAGGAATACCAGACAGCATTTCAGCACTAGCACTAGGGGATGTTTTAAATAGTGTAAATAAAAAACACAAACACACAAAAAAATACATGGCACTAAATAAACCATGAAAAGGACATGTGTTTATAGTATGAGAGCTGAAACAAGAAGGTAGAGTATCACCTTGCTCAACCTCAGCTGGGAACAAGCACATCAGGCAACTCAAATTTTTTGCCACTCTCAGCATGGCCACAAATCACCACAAAAGTGCTGCAACTACTGTATTCGGAGTGACAAATAAATTTTCCCAACAAGGTGAGTCCATAAATACAGAATTCAGAAATAATGAAGATTGATTGTATGTACGCTTGTCACACAAACATATATATTCACACACAAACACACACATATATATTCATAATACCCATTTATATTTAAAAATCTCTCATATATACACACACACACATGCATCCACACATATATATAATGACTTTATATTGTCCCATAGATCTTTGAGTCTTTATTCTGTGTTTTCATTCTTTTACTTTGTGTATTAATTTAGATAATTTCTGTTATCCTGTTTTCACACTCACTGTTTCCTATGCTTCATACCCTCTGGTGACAAATCCATTAAAATTATTTATAATCTCTGGCATTAGTTTTTCCTTTTGGCTCTTTTTTTAAGTTTTTATCTCTCCACAGAAATTCCAGAGTTTTTCATGTATATTTTTTATCTTTTCTACTAGATCCACTATTCTAGTTTCTATTGGATTATTCCAACATGTAAGCCATCTTTGCCTCTAGCTTAGTGACTGTGTTTTCTTTTAGTGATACTTCAGATATTCTTGCTTCCTTTCGTGTTTCTTGATTTTTTTATTGAATAAAAGAACAGTACAAACTGAAATAAATATTATGACCTCTCAGAAAAGGGAATATTTATTTTCTCAGGTCATTGGTATAGAAGTACGTCAATTTGGTCTATAGATTAGCTATGTATCAATTCTGTAATTGCTTTAGTTATATTTAGTTCCCCAGAGGATTCATATTGTTAGTGAGTGGGATTAGAACCTTTTTTATAGCAGAGGTCTGGTAGCTATGTTCCTAAACAGTTTGTCTCAGTTCTTCTGTGCTCTCTTCAGACTTCAGTAGAACCCACTCACCTCTGCTTGCGGTCGGGGAGGGATGTGTCTATTTGCTCTTCTGTCCCAAATTCATTTGTACCTGGTCACTGCCTTGTACCCACAGTGATTGTGAGCCTTGTTTCTTCAATCCTGCCCCCAATAGATCTCATTACAACTCAGGAAACTTCTGTGGGAAATAGATGATGGGAATTTTATAGGGATTTTAAAATGTCCCAGCAGCCCAAAGTCCACTTTTAAGAATAATAAAAGTTCAGCTGTTTCCGTTTTATCTACATCTATGTTAGCTTACTCCTCCCACTGATGTGCCAAAGATGAAAGCTGTAGTGGTTGCTTCTCTCATAGCCACAGCTTGTCACTTTTTTCATTTCACTTCTTTAGGGTTTTTTTCTAACCTTAGTTTTCAGATGGACTTAAAACAATACTATAAGTTTATACAATATTGATCTTGCTGTTATTGTGAGGGTATGTTCTTATGGTTTCCTGTATCCTAAAGGGAATCTGAAATCACATTGACATTTGATGTAAACACTTTCCCAAGTATTTTTCAAAAACATATTTTTTTAAAATATGACTGCTCAAAACTCCATTCTTTAGATGTGTATTAATTTGCTTAACAAATTCGCAATTTGTAGGCATTTAGGTTTAGGTTTTTGCCGTTATGAAAATGGTCAGTTTATATTTTTAAAATCAGTTAAATATTCTTGTGTTCCTTAGCCTCAATCCAAATTAATACATTAATATAAATTTAAATAACAAGACACTACATTTATCTATTAATATCAGATTTGCAAAGTATCCAAGTGTTTGACAGTACTCCCTTATACCAGTGGTAGAAGATTAAATTGGCAATAACTGCAATTTTGCCCTTTACAGAAAAATTTGGCAATACCTATTATATTTATTGAAGGCATAAACCCCTTAATATGTCAAGAATACACATTTCTGAGATTATTTATTGCATCATTTTTCTAATAGAACAATTCTGGAAGCAACCTATACAATCACAAACAGGAGATTAACTAAATGGAATATGGTATATCCATGCAATTAAATACCATACAATCATTAAGAAAATTAACTAGATTTTCTTATACAGATGGAAATTACTTTGCACCATTAAGGAAAAAAAAATGTGGAGCATTGGGTATATAATTCTCCCATTTGTATAAAAATGAAAAGTATTGTTCAATATATATACATATATATGTTTTATATGCATATATAAACACATATATGTGCTTATATACACAGAGAACATTCTAAGATACATAAAAACTTACATCAATCAGTTCCCCACATAAAGAAGGACTGAGTGTTTGAGTTAGAAGAAATGTTCTATGTTATGCATACTCTCTTGTGCTGCACAAAATGTTGACTATACATATAACTTTGAAAAAATTCATACCTCTATTTCTTATATGTATTAATTGCATTTAGACTTAAGTATTTAATTAGCTTGAAATATATTTTAAAGTAAAGTATAATGCCAGCCTTTGAAAAAAAATTTTTTTCAGTTCTTTATTTGGGTTTCCAAATGGTGTTTGGGAAATTTCTTCCATTTTCTTACCCTTACTAAACACTGTTGTTTGATTCAGAATGGTCATTTTTCATTCCTCTAAAGTTAATTCTGATTATTCTGCCAGTTTCACAGCATTTGAATTAATATAGCTTTGTAAATTGTAATTTTTACAGGGGCTAGTGAGCCATATTGGTTTATCAAGTTTTGTACCTCACTCTTTTTTTCATTCTGTATTTATTCTTCTGATAAAATTTAAAATTTAATGACCACCTAAGGTGCTTTCCCTGACCGCTCAAATTAAATTGTTTTCTCCTCTTCCTCACACCACTCATTTCTTCTCCTTCATAAACATATCCCATTTTATACTTTTTATATTTTTTATATTTTATATATTTTATATTTATACATTTTATATTTCTTTGAGTTTACTAGGTCCCAGGGAAGTTTCATTTATCCTGTAAACATCATACCTAGCACAGCACTTTACACACAGGTTCCCAATAAATATTTGATAACTTTCTCAGTGCAAGAATGCATGACTGAGTGATTGAATAAATTCACCAAATTCCAGAGAAAATCCAACTTGATTTTACTCACCCTGCTTTTATCCACTCTTGGCATTTAATGTCACAGAATTTATTTTAATCTATGATTGGAGCCCTCAATTATTATATTTTTAATATAATATAATAATGTTATATATACTAAAAAAGTTCTATATTTCATAGATATTTTTCTAAGATTATTTTTTAAATTTTACATTCAATTTTGTAACTGCATTTACAATATTTGTTTGAATTCAAATAAATAAGTCTTTTCATACAATAAATGTCCCATTCTTCTACTCTTAATTTTTAATCATCTGTTGTAGGCTTGCCGATGTATTTTAGTTGTTTCCCCAGTAATCATACATTAATCATTTTTTTATCTGAGATATTTTTATATATTGCACAATATATCTTTATATGCCTCATACATAAATAACAGAATCTTGTCTATAAATAAAATTTTCCATTCAAATCTATGTCCAGACTCCTATCCAAGTACTAACTGGACCCGACTCTGCTTAGCCTCTGAGATAAGATCAAGCACATTCAGGGTGGTATGGCCATAGACCCCAAAGATTCTGCCAAGAGACTACTGGAATTGATAAATAAATTCAGCAAAGTCTCAGGTTACAAAATTAATGTACACAAATCAGTAGCATTTATATATGCCAACAACAGCCAAACTGAGAACCAAATCAACATCTTTGACAATAGCAACAAAGAAAATAAAATACCTAGGAACATATTTAACTAAGGAAGTGAAGGACCTTTATAGCAAGACTCATGAAACACTGAGAAAAGAAATAGAAGAGGATGCAAACAGATGGAAAACCATACCATGCTCATGGATTGGCAGAATCAACATTGTTAAAATGTCTATACTACCCAAAGTAATCTACAAATTCAATACTATCCCTATTAAAATACCAACATCATTTTTCACAGATCTAGAAAAAATAATTCTATGTTTTGTATGGAACCAGAGAAGACCCTGTATAGCCAAAGCAACCTTAAGCAAAAAGAACAAATTGGGAGGCATAAATTTACCAGACTTTAAGCTATACTACAAGGCTATAGTAATGAAAACAGCATGGTACTGGCACAAGAATAGAGACACAGACCAATGGAACAGACATAAAACTATCCTCATATAGCCATCTGATATTTGACAAAGCAGACAAGAACATACACTGGGGAAGAGAATCCCTAGTCAATAAATGGTGCTGGGAAAACTGGATGGCCACAAGTAGAAGACTGAAACAGGATGTGCACCTCTCACCTCTCACAAAAATCAACTCATGATGGATAACAGACTTAAACCTAAGGCATGAAACCATAAGAATCCTAGATGAAAATGTTGAAAAAACTTTTATAGACATTGGCCTAGGCAAAGAATTTATAAAGAAGACCCCAAAAGCAATCACAGCAACAACAAAATTAAATAAATGGGACCTGATCAAATTAAAAAGCTTCTGCACAGCCAAGGAAACTATCACTAGAGCAAATAGACAATCTACAGAATGGGAGAAAATATTTGCATGCTATACATAAATAAAGGGCTAATAACTAGAATCGATATAGAACTCAGGAAAATCAGTAAGAAAAAATCAAACAACCCCATTAAAAAGTGGGCAAAGGACATGAATAGAAAATTTTCAAAAGAAGATAGACCAATGGACAAGAAACATATGAAAAAATGCTCAACATCTCTAATCATCAGGGAAATGCAAATCAAAACCACAGTGAGATATCACTTCCCTCCAGTGAGAATGGCTTTTATCAAAAAGTCCCAAAACAACAAATGTTGGCATTGATGTAGAGAGATAGGAACACTCATACACTGCTGGGTGGGACTGCAAATAAGTACAACCTCTATGAAAGTAATATGAAGATACCTCAAAGAACTAAAAGTAGAACTACCTTTTGATCCAGCAATCCCACTACTGGGTATTTACCCAAAGGAAAAAAAGTGATCCTATAATAAAGACATCTGCTCTCAAATGTTTATAGCAGCACAATTCACAATTGCAAAGATGTGGAAAAAGCGCATCAATACATGTGGAAACAGCCCATCAATACATGAGTGGATTAATAAAATGTGGTATATGTATAACATGTAGTACTACTTAGCCACAAAAAACAATGGTGAATTAACACCTCTTGTATTATCCTGGATGGAGCTGGAGCCCATTCTTCTAAGTGAAGTATCACAAGAATGGAAAAACAAGCACCACATGTACTCACTATCAAATTGGTACTAATTGATCAACACTTAAATGCACATATGCAAATAGCTTTCATCCGGCAGGAGGGAAGGGGGAGGAGGGGATAGGTAAATTCACATATCATGGGTGCGGTACAAACTGTCTGGGGATGGGCACGTTTGTAGCTATGACTCAGACGGTGCAAAGACAATATATGTAACCTCAACATTTGTACCCCCATAATATTTTGAAATAAAAAAAATCTATGTCCATTATAAAACCAAAATACCTTATACACAATATTCCACTGTATCATGGCACATAATATCTTAGTGAGGAATTCTTAGATCAGCTTGTCTTTTCTTCCTTATTCATTATTTTTTATCTATAAAATTCAACAATTTATAAGGGCATATCAAGGTGTCTTGATGAGCCTTTAGTTTTGTCATCTCAGATCTTTCTTCAGCTCAAAACCTTTTTCTTTTCTTTTAAATTTAATATTTATTTCTGTACTCTTTTTCTCTTTCTTCCTCTGAAACAGTTATGTTTCTTTGATCATATCTCTTCCTTCATATTCACCGTTATATGGGTCATCATTTTCATCTCTTTGATTTTGCTCCTGCATTATGGAAAAATTTCTCAAATGTAAATTGATTGAATTGAATTTCTTTATATGTGTTTTTTACTATCTCAAATGCCCTTTTAATTTTTCTGTTGAGTTTTGCATTTTCTTACAACCTATTTTAGTCTTCACTGTTTCCATTCTTGTATTTCATTCTATTCCCTAATTAACAGCTACTCCACTTTCACAGAAGCTTCTCTTCCTCTTCCTGAATCTTTTGAGCACATCAAGCATATAACTTGTCATTTTTTCAGGTATTTCGGAATAAACTAACCTTGACAGGTTATGTGCCTCATCAAGTCAGTGCCCCCTTACCATTGTCTAGCAGTACCTCTTTATGCATCTTGATTTATTTACTTTACTTGCATTGAGTTAGATTGATTGAGGCCTGGAATTTCCTTCAAATATGGGGTCTGTATTTTTCTTATTCTGCTATCACTAAACGCTTGGGTACTATAATTTTTCCCATTTTTTTCTTTTACCTCTGACTACACCTAAAATCTTTAATTATTGACACTGTGCAAATTTGCTAAATAGAAGTTGCAAGTTCTACCCCATACCTTACAATCCTAACTGGGGTTTTCAGATACAATGTGCAAACTTCACTATGTGTGGTGCAAAGCATGAAATATTATAGAGTTCCACCATGCATTCAGAGTGTTTCCTATGCAGTATATCATTCCAAACTGTGACTCATATTGTGTTGCTCTCAATGACAACCACTACTGGGAATTCTGTACAAACCTCAGCATATCTGCTCTCACTGCTCTTTCTCTTCATCTTCTTCTTGTCCTTCTTCATCTTCTTCATCCACAAACATATGCACACACACACACACACACATTATTAGCAATTAATGCTATTTGGTAATTTTTTAAACTATATTAATTGAAAGTTGGTAAGAACTCTATCAGGAATGTCTAGTCCTCTGCCATTTTTAACCAGGAAGTTCTCTTAATTATACCTTGCCTATTTTTTTCTAGACCAAATTTCACATATTTTCTAAAGTTCCCCCGTTCATTCCAGACTTTGGTACAAGGGACGTTTCTAATCCAAATTATATTTAAAGGATAGAGATGTTCCTTTAAATACTGACATTACTAGTAAAAAATATTTTTGTTTTTATGTTTTACACTGATAGCCAGATCACTAGAAATGATCCTCAATGTGTACACCAATGGTGAGTCAAAAGGGTCCACATTTGGCTTATTAGTCCAGTGTTTATACATCTTTATTTGCCCCACACCATCCCAGCTTTTGCTGTTATGTTGCCATAGTTATTAATGGTGCATCCTTCATTCTGAAAAGTTCCCTGGCTTGCATGATAAATTTGTCATGATCACTTTACTTAAGACTATGACATATGATTTAAATATGAGTCATATATGCCCAAAGACCTTATTCATACTTTATTAATAACATGATGTAATTTTAATGGAATTAAACTTGAATAGGTGAAAATTATAGTCAATTAAATTCAGCTACGATTCAATTACTACTACCCTAATTCTGCTTGCATGACACCTGAATGGGTCATGCCACCTACAATGTTCAAAGCGGATTGCTAAACCCTAATCGGTGGGTTAGTATTTCATGTATGCTAGCTAATAATGTAAAACTTTTGTATTTATATGTTTGTTCTTTAATTCTAAAAACCTGGACCAGTGGGGCCCATCTTTTCAGATGACTGAAATATTGTTGTCCGAGCTTTAAAGTTCACACTCCTCCCTGAGAGTTCACCTTGCCACCGTGCATAGACAGGGCCTTGCTGAGTCTACCTGTTGCAGGCCTACATGATGCCTTAATCACAGAATTTATTAGGTGACAGAGTTGATCTCTCTCAAAGCATATCACCCAGTGCACCTAATAGTGATTGGATGGAACTTTTAGGTTCTACTCAGAATAAATAATATCCCAAGTAATTCAAACCTAGAGAGTAAACAGAATTGAATCCAATCCCCACTTTTGCTGATTATTAACTTTTGTCTTTGGAGAAGTTACATATCTTTACTCACCCTTGATTTCTTTTCTATAAAATGGTAAAAACATCATTATCTTGGGGTTACTGAGAAAATAAAGGAAAATAAATGTAAATCTCCTAATTAAATCTCTGGCATAAGCCCTATATAAAGTATATATGTCATTATTAAAGGAAAATTAAAGAAAGAAGTAAAATTCATTGCTTTTTTTAAGAAAATTTTTATATTAATGAACAAGAAAATGAAAGTGAACCAAATGAATTCCTAGATGGTGTCAACCTTTTATGTCAAGGAGAATAGTCTTCACCCCCCCCAAAAAAAAAAATAGTAGCACCAGCAAAAGTGGAAAAGGGAATAAATTCAAAATGTCTGATAACCTAGTGCCAAAGCATGTAGAATTTTGAAATCCCCTACCCAGATAAACTTTATTTCAGATTATCAAGAACACCTACAAATGTGGATTTATTAGTGGACCTAAACTCATACGTCAGTTCAACGTCAGAGAGAAGTCTTTAGCAATAGCTGGGTTTATATATGTTGGAGACTCTCTCCGTTAAATATTCTTTATTATACTCTTAGATAAGATATAGATTACAAGTTGTGAAGACAGCAACTGCACTGGATGGCAGAAGCATGCTGTGATAATGGGGTGGCACCATTGTCTTTCATTTAAGGCATAAACTGAACAAATATAAGAATGTAGACGTGGCTTGTGTAACGTATTCAAAAAAAACTTAGATTTTAACGGAGTGTAACTATGTGATTCAACAATGTTGTGTTGCTGCCGAACATGTAGTGGGTACTTTTTAATATTTAATACAAAATATCCAAAATGAAACTCTCTATTGCTTATCTACCTGTCTTCCAGATTATTCATCTTGTATTTTGCTGTGTCCAATCTGCTGTTAAATCTTCCATTGATTTCTTAATTTCTGATACTGTATTTTTCAATTTTGGAATGTCCATTTCATTGTTATTTTGTAATTTTAATTTTCTCATGAAATCCTCCATCTTTTCTTACATTTACATCTTATTTCCTATATTTTCTTAAATATGTCAGTCGTGATTATTTTAAAGTCCTTGTCTGCTAGTTCAAATATCTACAACACTTGCTTCCTTTCTGAATCTCTTTTGGCTATCAGTGACAATGTTCCGTCTCTTCACATGAAAAGTCAAGCATTGCATATCCAAAAACAAAGCTTCAGATTATGTTACCTACATCAGAGAAGTTTGATCTTTCCTTTGCTGGGCAGACAGAGTGGAGGGCCAAGATGGGCTGACAACCTTAATTTAGGGTGTCATTGGCAATCCTTGAGATACTTTTCTCCTCAGCACAGAGACTATAGGAATCTCTGCTTTACTTTTCTGAGGTCTTCAGCTTAGATGTTTAGCCTCACACCCCGTGAAGCTTCAGAATTTGGCAAGTGTCTTGATTGGGATATTGGCTGTGTTTGAATCTACTCAAGTCACCAATTTTATCACTCCAAGCCTGATCAAGTGCCAAAATCTTTGCTGGTTCATCTGTCTCCCATCTTCCAGAGCCAAGACAGAATTCTCAGATTCCAACTAAGCCCAAACTATTGAGCACCTCCAGGGATAAAGCAGTTGTTGCAGATTATTTTAGAGTTAATATCCTTTTCCATTTGAGGGCTTTCAACTGTCACCAGTCCACTTCATAGATATTTTTCTGTTAAGTAGTATGAAAATGTGGGCTATTTAACTTTACTTTTCTGTATTTGAGCTTACAATTGTATCCTGCTAGCCTGTGAAATTTTGGAACTTAGCAACCATCTTGGGGAGAAAACAGAATTTGAGGTTCATCTCTTCTCTAGGTTTGTCACTCCAGTCCCATGGAACTGCCAAAGGTGCTGTTTTTCTGTTTGCCAGCAGCAGTGTTCTTCCTGACCAAGCCCAGAGTCTCTGGCTCTATCTGCATCCAGAATTGACAAAGACCCCCAGAAATATCCTCATATTTTTCTTTCTTGAATTGTACTCTTTCTAGGTCTTACTGGTTTGGCTGATCGCTGATGTCTTACATATGTTACCTTTCTAATTGATCCAGCTTTTCTAATAGTCATCTGTGACAGCAAGAAGACCTCAGGTAGGTTTCAGCTGGGTAAAATTCAGGTTTCAATAGGTAGAGGTATCTAGGCCCTGTGAAAATTGAAGCATATTTATGGATTGGATATGGAGTACGATTTTTGATATAAGGAATCACCTCATGACTCTTTCAACCTTTAAACCTATCTATCTGTCTATCACCCATCCATCTACCTATTTATCCATCCATCTATCTTGCTTTCACAGTAATTTCGTAGTAATGGATTAAATTGCTATTAAATGAAGAATGAAATTCAATGTCTGAAACCACTGAAATAATGAATGATCAGAATCAACGTGCTGATTTTCTCATTGTCTTCATGACTAAAATGAATAAACCAAATTATGTGATAACTAATTAATTTCATAACTGAACTTTTTGGTTGGACTTAGGTTAATTTATGTATGCTACTGTAGATCTAACATTTATTGCTCTTAATCTATTACCAAGTATTTTATGATATTCTACCAAAGTTTCTTTTCCTATCCATTTTTTTCTTTTACTAATGTACAATCATTGGAGTTTTGTACTACTACATACATTGGAAAATTAATAATAAGAAAAATGTGAAAAAATAATTTTAATAGATATATTTAAATCAAATACATTTTCTTCCTGAAAAGGCAAAACAGAAAGTTTGAAGAAAAGTTATCACCAGTGAAAGATAAGAAATAAGAGAAGATATCAATCACTAAAATGGAACGAGAAAGCAAGGGGTTTTAGAATAAGGAGAGAAGATGAGGAAGTTAGAATTCAGAACTTTGAGTAATAATATTTCAAAACAGTAAAACCACCATAAGCATCATTAGCAACTATGGGCAAATTCAATAATAAAGTTGACTACATTTACATTGTAAGATCATTTTCCTCATACCTTAAATTGAACTATTGTGATTTTAGTTCTAGTGTCATTTCCTTTTGTACATGGCAAAGTAAAATGATAATGTATTAGTTAAGTATTATGTTGGAGTAATGTTATAGCTATAATAATTATTTTTGTATATTATATCATTTAATCTTCACAACAACCTAAAGTTGGTGAACTCAGTCCCACTTAATCACAAATAATCAAAGTAAAGCTCAGACAACTTATGAAACTTGTCCAGATTGCAGAGTATATTAGTGTCAAAGCTGTGTTGAAATCCTGTGCTCTAAATCAGCATTATCCAATAGAACTTTCAGCAATGATGGAAACATTCTCTATCTGCACTGTCTAATACATAGCCACTATCCACATATGGAGATTGAGTACTTGAAATGTGGCTAATGCAACCGAGGAACTAATTTGCAATTTTACCTAATTTTAATCAATTAGAATTTAAATGGCCACATGTGCCTAATAGTTACTATACTGGACAGCACAACTCTAAATAATTAAACTATACTGGCCCTTGGCCTGAAAACTCTGTGGAATATACAGGAACAACATTTTAGAAATTTTTTCTTAAAGTTAATAAGTTGGAATATCACTCCTTGACCTACTTATAATAGAAACCAATATTGTATATGGAAAAATATAATAATATACACTGATATTTATTAGTAAATAATGTAGCAAATAGCTTACTTCTAAGAATTTTGTGTGAAATAAAGAATATATAGGTGCTTTCTTTAAGTCAAGGGGCAATTACCTCTTTCTTTATTTGGGTTTGTTGTGAGGCCATTTTGATACACACTTAACACCACACTAGGGAAATAATAGAAGAGAGGAAAGATAGAGGAAGCTGGTTATTTTGTATTTACTTTTAGAATTTATTAGATGTTGGCATTATGGAGCTAAATGGCAATCCTAGTTGAGTTCCCCTACTTTCTTCCAGGCCAGGTTGGCAGGGTGTGCTGTGTAAGTAGGGGGGCAGCAAAGGACATTTAATATGACTCTTTCAGGAGCATGGGAGGTGACTCCTTTTCTATTCCTGCTCTTGATCATGCCAAATGATTTAAAGCTAATATTAATGGGCAGGAATTGTAGGGTGAGTGTGCTCTTTATTCTCTCTAGAATGCCTTCTCACCCTTCTTCCTTGTGTTTTAAGAAAGTGAGCACTTCCTTTACCTATATAAGCACTAGAGTGGTGTTTTGCTTTATATGTGAAGCCTGAAAAAGCAAACTAATGATTTACATATCTAAGATCATTTTGGGAAATAAAAATAATGTTTCCTCTTCCTTAGAACCCACGTTAATTATGCCATCAGAATAAATTGGAACTTTTTCTACCTGCTTTATTTTCATATTCTTGACTCTTAAAAGATTGAAAGTATTAAAACAAAGGCAAGTAATTCAAGGTCTTTAATCCTTCCTCTCCCTCATCTGTGCTGGCTATTTTGCAGACTGTTCAGGAGTTCAGAGTTGGCTTGGTGGTCGTGGCTGCAGAAGGGAGTTTGATTGACTGCACATGTGTTAGAGCCACACATACATTCCCGAGGACACTATGAGGCAGAGTGCCCTCAGAGTCACTCTTCTGAAAAGAGTGGCTGACTCAGGCCCCACCTATACAGAGTTCAGTTCCTAAAAATAGGTGCCAAATTACATCGTTTAGATGCACGGCTAAAATAAATTCAGCCATCCCATCTACTTGCTTCATAGACCCTTCAGTGGAGCTGGCCTCCACTCCACCAATTGCTTTCAGGGGACTGGGAAATTTGCTGTACACAAAACAAAGGAAGAAACTAGTCTGCGAAGAACTATAAAGACATATACTATTTCCACGAACTTGGTGTTAAATCTAAATATCACAAAAGGTATGTGTAATATAATCATTGATACATGTCTGCTTCCAGGATTGTAAAATGCTCTTGCTGGTTACTTAAGGTCCATGAGGACCCCAGGTCAAATCGTTATCGTTATAAAAGAAAATATTCATTTGGACTTTGTTTTATGGTAATCTTTAACATTGCTTTATATTATAAAATTTGGGATTTCATATATTAGTCTCTTTGCAAAATAGCATTTTTGTATTTAATATTGAAGTATAATAGGTCAAACCTTATAAATAGCCATGAGTTAAAATCTACAACTTACAGCTAAAAGGGAAAACTGAAAAAAAAAATTAGTTTGTCATTGATGAGCATAAATTGAATAGATATATTAAAAGAATATGAAATGTATTTCTTCAAATTTGGTGAGGGAAAGGAAGAGTTTAAAATATTTTCAACTGTTGCAGCTTATTCAGAGAAATGTATAAAAATTATGCTTTTCCAGCCTTAGTTTGATTTTGTGGTTCTTGCTTCAGCTGTAGCCTCATCTCCCCTGGGAGTATTACTGGAGTAAGATTAAAGAATCAGGTTCTTACATGTTTTGCAAAATTAAGAAAAGCACTGCCAGTTGGATCTGCCAGCCCTAATTATAGTAACTACAACCTTAAACAGAGAAGATTGAGATTTTACTTTAAAGGTATCATGCCCTATATACTGCTTCAAATGGATTTTTTCTGTCTTCGATTGCCTGTAAACAGCTTAATTTGGTCCTGTTGTGCCTTCAGTATTAAGATGTTAGAGACTGAAGTGATTTGGGAGAGACATTATAACAGAATGTCTTAAGACACCAACTAAAAGCAAGGATACTTTAAGATTACATAATACATGGTATAAATTTAGCCAGCTGGTGCTGAACTGAAAGATATTTTATTTTATCCAGTGCTCTATTTGGTCACTGACGAGCTGTAGGTAGTTTGAATTATTTTAAAATTTCATGTGCAGGATGCCAAAGGACAAGTAAAATATTTACCTCTTACCTCAGTGACATTCAGAGCCATGGATTTTAATATGAAAGAGCACCTGTTTTGAGTTTTAGAAGATATTATTGAGTGGCAAAAATATTGGGTCAGAAATTAGAAAGTCCTGAATTTTATGCTGAAATATTTCTCTGCTCTTCTGCCTAATCTTTGAATATTTTTCCTTCTTGCTATCAACATGTAAACTAACAACTAGATCCATTTTTAAAAGTCGGTCAGCATTTTAGATGTTTGCAATATGGCAAAGTGCCAGCTGCATGGGAAAAATGCAGTCTGGAGTTTGGGCTAAATGTTTTTGCTTTCATCTGGTGTTAGGCATTTTTAAGACACAGCTTCCCTCAACCACCTGAAAAAAATAAAATTAGACATTCTTTAATGATCACAGAGGGTTTTATTTTAGAAAATATTCATATAACATTGTCAGCTCAGGCCTCATGTCTTTTGTGATTGCAGAAGAAAAGAGCGTTGCCTTTCCCCACGTTTACTTCGGGTAAAAAGCCGAGAAAGTTCATGGATAACGTACTGTTATTTACAGCTGGTAGCTACCCACTATTCTATCAGTTCCAACCTCTTACCACATTTGAAAATCATCTTCTGCACATTAGTATTCTTTTTACTTATTTGGTAAAATAATACTTATGATGAAGTAATTTGGAGTTGGACTCTTTTGGTAACTTCAGTACTAGGAACTGATGCTTTCTCTCTGTCTCTGTCTCTATCTTCCTCAGTTTCTCTCCCTCCCTCCCTCTCTCTCTGTCTCTCTCTCTCTGTCTCATACACACACACCCAACTTTGGGTATTAAAAGAGACCATTTTGTAAGGCCAGCGTGATAGCTGGGAGTCATGTCTAGAATAGGTAATTTATAGAGCGGGGCAGACACTTAATAAGTGCCTGGCAATGTAATTCCAAAATTTTTCATTGAACAATCTGTAGGGGATGAACTTAATTGACATTACATTGTCATTTTTATTTGCTTCCCACTCCTTCTTTTGAAGGCATTCAAGTTACACTTTGAAATTTAATTAAATTGTAATTTGTTTTTTTCCTGCTTCTGAAGCAAATACTTGCTCATTCAAATCACAGGTCCATGCCTTGCAGAGTGGTAACTGCAGCCTTTTCTGAATTATTAATGAGTTTTTTAGAACATTGATTTATTCCATATAGGTACATGGTCTTTATAAGACTGTGTGGTATGTTGTATTGTCTGTTTCCTGACACTACTTCTGACATTAAATGTGTCTTTTCCAACACCAACCAATCCTTCAATTCCCTGCCACCAAACGGGGTGTCCTACAATTCAATTCAATTCTGACACTATCTCCAGGGCTTAGCAAAGAACCCACGGGCTAGGGCTCAGTCCCACAAATTAACCCCTACTTCAGATGGCAGTCCAAATGGGGTGTCCAGACTGCCAACATTTCTACCAACATTTGTGGTGATTAAGGGGTTCCCATGATCCCTCCTCAGTTCAATAATTCACTGGAATGGCTCATAGAAATCAGAAAAGTGTACTACTTACTATTACTGGTGCACTATAAAGGGTGCAATTCAGGAACGGACAAATGGAAGAGATGCGTAGGGCAAGGTATTAGGGGGTGAGGGGGAGATGCACAGCCACCTTGCCTTCTCTGAACACGCCACCCTCCCAGCACTTCCTTATGTCCACCAATCTGGAAGGTCACCAAATCCTGTCATTTAGGGGTTTTTATGGAGGTTTCATTATACAAGGCACGATTGAGTAAATCATTGGCCATTGCCCATTGAACTCAATCTCCAGCCCCTCTCCTCTTCTCAGAGGTCGAAGGTGGGGCTGAAAGTTCTAACCTTCTAATCACTTGATTGGTTTATCTGGCAACCAGTCCCTATCTTGAAGCAATCCCTCCACCCCTACTCTGCCCCAAGCTGCCATGAGTCATCTCACTAGCATACAAAAGACATTATCACTTAGGAGAACTCCAAGGATTTCTGTGTCAGAAACTAGGGACAAAGACCAAATATTTATTTTTTATTTTACCACATATGTCCACAATGTGCCTTCTCCTTCTTTGAAATGACACCTATGAATTCCAGAGTAAAAATTTCATACTATAGACTTTCCTAATCATTAGAATCTACCTCTTGCAAATTTAACTAAGCTATTTCTCCATTTGTACAATATAATCAGTAAGAGTACAAAGAACAGTGACAATTTGACAGTTAGGCAGTGAAAAGAGCAAAGATTTTGATTTCTTTAAAAAGTTGAAAATCAGCAAATCCAATCAATTATTTGTATCAGTTTTGATACAACAAACAAAAACGTGGCCGTATTTAATGACTCTTGGGACTCTGTGGGCCTATATAATGGCATAAAAATAATCTTCTAGTGAGCAGTACAGTAGGGAATCCACATTCCTGGTAGAAAATTTGTACTTTTTTAAATGTTCTAAGGATAAAAAGGAATTTATTACATAGATAACACAAAGAACCTCAGTAACTGGTTTAACTCCTGTAAATTCTAGATTAAGAAAACTGAGGCACAATAACACTAACTAGTAATTCTCACAAGGCACAGGGAACTAGAAACCAACTCTCTTGATTTACGTTTCTGTGCTACATGTCATTCTGCAAGTCTTTGTGCCATACAACATCAAGCCAACCCCACCCTAGTCCCCCCACTTGGGACCCAATTCCAGGTATATCTGTAAAGCCTTATTTTTCCAGCCATAGCCCGTTGTTGCTTTTCCTTTTGCATTTCATGTTACTCTTAAATTAGGACAAATTGTGGAAAAAGAGACCTGATCCACATATTCTGCTAAAACTCAAAAGATGATGATTGGTTTATTTTTCAATTTTACTAAACATTTAAGTTTGTTCATCTTTGTTAGATGAGATTCTCACCAACCCCCCCCGACACACACACACACACACACACTTGTCACTGGACACATCACTTTTCACTGCTCTTTTTGGCAAGCCTTCAAGTTGATCTTTGTCTTTCATGTCTTTCTAATTGTAGGCAGACTATGTCCTCGTTGCCTAGTGAACCGAATGCCTTAGATATGTCTGATTGTTCAAAAGTAAATAATTGCCAAATTGCTCCTGGCATATATAGGACTTTAAATAAATATAATACTGAAAGAGTTTATTTTGGGAAGTTTCTCTGTTAGTCAAAGATCCAATGGCATCTTCCCCAAAAATCTGAATATATCAGCATGTGTATTCCTAAACGAATTAAGTTGGTAGTTTCCAACATAGAAAAGCTAAAAAAAAAAAAAGAGAGAAAGAAAGGGGAAAAAAGCATGTATCACCACTAATTTTAAAAAGCATATCTGACATTATAATAAATGGTTTCAAAACATGCTTTCTAATTAAAGTTTAATAAATATGAATTGAATATAAAATAATGTTCAAATAGCAATGGTATTATATTATTTCATTTCATTTTTTAACTCATAGGAACTTAATTGCATGGAAATAAAATGTAGATAGATCTCATGTTATAAAGTTACTGGGTTTTTGAAAACTATGAACATTAAATTTTGAACATTTCCCCCATTTAATTGCATTATAACTTCATGGGTAATTTATTAATATCTCTGTTGATTTTTTTGTTTGTTTTTAGTTAGCACTGTCATAATAAGTACTCAGCTTTAGATTGTGTAACCAGAAAGCCATTTTGACAAATAATTAGAATTTGGTAAACAACTGTAGTAAGCAAGTGCTCCAGGAAAATAATGAAAAATCTTTTGTTGTAAAGTTAAGGGTCACCCTTTGATTTATCCTTTTTGTAATATTCCTTCTGGAATTTTTGAATGTGGACTCAAGGGTCATATTACCAAGTCAGAATATTCTGAGAAAGGAACAAAATAAAGTTAATATGTTCATGTTATTAAAAGTTTGTCAATTCCAGGTACAAGCTTTATTTAAAATTCACTGTCTGCTTCTGTTGCATCCAGAGCCATTTTCCTGGATACTATATAGGGTAGAAGTCAGCCACTAGGGTAAAGTCCAGCAGTGGTTTCCAATTGGAACACAGGAAATAGGACAAGGGATACACAGAGGAAAAACAACTGGCATCAATCAACAACTTGGTCACCTCCTTCCTTCCTCTATACCATCTCAGGGTGCTCAGAGTGGCAACAGAACTTCATTAGAGCCTTGACTTCTTTAGTAGAAAATATGCTAGTCATCTGAGTCCTGTAGGACTCAAAAATATTTATTTTTAGGAATGGAACTGTACTAGTGCATGTCCACGTGTCACTGACTCATTCTGGAATGGAAATAATTTCAAGATTCATCCTCACTTTGTCATTTAGAGCTGGACAACAGCCACAACTTTTACTCTGCAAAATTTCAGAGAAATGATATTTTGAAGTCATATTTTTATTTAAGAATGCCCTTTTATTTCTCAAAAGATCTATTTCTCAAAAGATCCAGCTATTGAAGCTGTCAACTTGAAACTACTATTTTTATTTCCTAATACCCCACCTTTTAAATAGAAGCAATAAGTTACCTCAAGCTTCAGTTTTCCCCTCTTTCATTTAGTTCACCATTTCAATTCAACTAGTCACAGCTTCTTGACTTTGTCATTATGTTATGATCATTTCTTTCATTTATGCTTAATTATCTTCATATATATACAGAAATGCCTATGTATATGAATGTGTATGTACATACATATATTCTTTTCTGTAAAGCATTGTGCTGTCTACGCTTTTATATTTTTCTCCAGATCCTTCATAGTCTCAAAGTCCATTTGGATGTTCAAAGAATGATGACTAGTCCTCACATAACCACCAATTACCATAATATCGTCCATAATGACACCTGTTTCTCCTCTTTGTGTAACATTGAATAGAGAGCCTGACACAGAATTTTGTAAATGTATTTTTTGTATTAAGACAGTGTCAAGCTAAATAGTAATAATAATAGTAAAAGTTTTCTATAGGATTATTATTCTAGGGGTAGACATAGAAAAGGAGTTACAGGGGTTGATATATAAAATTTCATTATCAATACCATCTTTATATTTTGATCCAACCTTGAAATTAGAAAAATTTCACAAATAACATGCTACATTCTCTCTCTCTCTCACTCCCTGTCTCTTTCCTTCTTTTTTGTTTCCTTTCTATTAAAGACCTCTGGAATATTTTCCTTAACCTCAGCATTATAATCATCCTTGAAATGTGTGAAGTGTCCTCAGCTTACTAGAATCACAAAAATATCATCTCTTAGAGCCAGAAGAGGTTCCAGATGAACTCCACATAACACTTTACTGGAAAATCAGAAAATGCCATCAGGTTAACCCCAATTGTTTGAACACGGACATTGGAACCAGACTGCATTGGTTTGAATTCTGTCTCTGACACTTACCTACTGGTTGACCTTGGGCAAATTAACAACTCTGTGACTCGTTTCTTCATCTGAAAATAGAGATACTAACAGTAGCTATCTCATAAGGTTGTTTTGAGGATTAAATAAGTTTATATTCATAAATTGACTAAAATATTAGTGCCTGGCATATAGTAAGTGCCATATAACCTTTTGTTATTAATATCGCTATTATCATTATTAAAATATGAGACTAATATAACATAATAACCATTATGAATACATTTCCAGGGAGCAAGAAAGAAATATAAAGTACCCAGTTACCCTACATGCTGAACATTCAAAATATCAACACACTGAAAACTGTTTAAGAGAGAAAGTTGTCCACCTGATTTAACAGGTTGTTCTTTTGTTAAAGATGTCCTTACCTTTCACAGATGCACTCTTTAGCTCAAATTAAATTTCTGTCCTCTCCGGAGTTGTAGAACAGCATTGAGTGCCCTCTTGCTATTATAATCATTCTGACACTTGAAACGGGTAAACTTTCTGTTATCCTTGGAGATGTCAACATCACATGACTCCAAAAAAAGCAGATTCTTCAGCCCCCTCAACCCTAACTACCCCAGGCTGTTTTCTGATGGAGCTGCTCACAGCCACACTGTGGACCATGACATCACTTTGACCTAGATCTTGGACTCTCGAAATATTCTCTCTGAGCACAGTTTTCTTTCCTGATATGTCTTCCACTCTTCCTTTTGAACTGAAACTGATCTTGACCTTCAGCACAATCTCCACATTCTCAGCATATCTCGCTCAGCAGCCCTCTCTGCCCTATTGGTTTCATCTCTCCATGTCCTGTAGCCACTTCCAGTGTCAGAAAAGATGGAAGAAGAGCTCTCACTCAGGAGGGAAGCACTGGAAGATGGGTCTGTGGGGACCAGACTGTTTATCATGGGACTCCAAAGTAGAGAAGGCAAGGGAGGCACCCATAGTCAAAGAGAAAGCAAAAAATTATAAGCCCATGAAAGGGTGCAATGCATCAGGTTCAAGGGATGAAGTTAAGCCATAAACAGAAAATCAAATCACAAGATCAGAAGTATGGAGGTCTAGGGGCAAGAAAGGATGGAGCCTGTGAGACCAGGACATACATTTCAAAACAAAGGCCAAGAATGATTCAGATGTGTTTAAAGCTTCTGACTCTGGGCTTTCAGAGGTAGGTTTGAGAGCTTAAAGGAGCTGAGCTAGACCTAATGACCACTCGGCCTGGTCCCTGCTGTCAGCTCTGGCAGCAGCCCTTCCATTGGCCCTCTGTTCATATGTCCCCGTATTCTGTGATAAAACCACCTCAATGAAAGCCAATTCAACATTTTTGCCATAATCTACCATTTGGCTCCAATTTCCAGGCTGCCGTGTGTGTATGTGTGTACATGTGTTTGTGTGTTTGTGTGTGTGAGAGAGATATATAAAGGTTGGTGGGTTTGTACATATGCTAATACTCAACATTTTATTCACTTTTAACTGACTTACTCCTCATTACTCCTTATTCTTTGAGTGATCATTATTCCTGACAATCCCAGATGTTCTCTATTCTAATCACAACCGAAAAATTTGAGAATGGAAATAAACGTGTGGGTAACATTTTTTTTGAAAGCCATGTTGAATTTTAAAAGTTTTGGCAACATAAGATTAGGAATTAAATAGTTAACTAGAGATGTACCTTGGGTGTAATATGGATGAAGCTGAGAGCCAATGGAGTGTGTATGCTAAGATAAAAAAGGAAGGCTGGGATGAAATCCTGAAAACTATACATGTTTTGGTGTCAGGAGTTGTGTGTGTGTGTGTTTCAGGAGATTGATCACACTAGATGAGTGTTATTTGTGTGTCCAGTCTAAGCCACTCACCAACTCCATGCTCAGGTTTGAAATTTTGGAAAGAATGATGCAGAGAGTGCTGGAAGGCATCAGCATTTTGAATTCCTCCTTCTATGATGTTTTTTGTAATGACAACCAAGTGTCAGGCGTGGTGAGGTTTATGACATTTCCTGAGTCTCTGCACTGCTGATGAATGGGACCTAGGACTTAGTGCCACATCTGCTTTGTTTATCAGGATTCCAACTCAAGAGTGCACTGGGACACCCTGAACACCTACTGAGGTCTTCTTCCTAGATCCCTCAAAGCAAGGCAGATACTGCTTCTTATTAATTGGTCCTCTAAAGAAAAATGTGTGTGTGTGTGTGTTGATGTTTGCATGTTCTGTCTGTACTTGGCTCACTGGGCTGGAGAGGCTAGTTATTCTCTTCTGGAGTAAAACATGATGGGGACATAAATGTATTTGGAAATTTTTAGCTATAACATTTCTAATTGCATCTATGTAATAACTGGAGAAATTCTGGCAGAAATTAAATTTGGCAGAAAGCCCAAATTTGACTGGTTTCACTTTCCAAGCAAACATTTTTGCACAGTTATAATTTTCACCTGCTTATGCGGTACCCTGCTGAGCATTTTGGGTGAAGAGCTGAATTTTGTTGTGGGACACTTACAGGTTCACAGGCAAGGCATTTATTTTTGCTCTTTTCTGGAAGCTCTGATCCCAACTTTCACATAATTTCTCAGTGTTGCTTAATAACTGCTGTTGCAGAATTTAAAATTTGTTTTCTACTCTTCAAAAAAAAAAAGTAGAAGAGAGAAGTTAGCAAAATCTGTCAACAGAAACCAAGAAAAGATGGGCATTGAATTTTGCAATATTATTTCAAGACAAATTCTTTCAATAAATGCTTAATGGGCATCCACTGTTTATGTCATTACATTAAAAGTTAAATACTTGTGAAGCTGGTCATTTTAATCTCAACCATCAGTTTGTTTCTTGGAGATCTAGAAATTTTAGTTCCAAGTAATAATAAAAATTTAATAACCGGTTTTGCAAATGTGTTAGGGAAGGCCGTGCCATCCACTATTAGGGAAAGCAAGAGCATATCATTCTTGGAAATGCTTTATATTTTCCCCAGGCCCACAGGAGGCTGTAAGGATCATTTCTGGCCACTGTGTGGTGGCCTGCCTTCCATATTCACAATGTGTGTGTTGACAGTTTGTAAAATGATGAATCTAAGGAGAGTCTTTGACTGAAATCATGGAAGATGGGGTTATCCAGAGTATTGGAAGATTTAGAGACGGAAACTGATGCTGAGTTGCTGGCAAGTGGTTGATAACCTATAGTTATATTTAAGTGTCCAAAATTTTAAAGATAACTTTTAAAACAAACAAAGGGATGCTTAACTCTGCAGTCTGAGTTCCTTTTCAGGTGATTTGTCCTAATGCCATGGGAGATCCCACTAAGTTTAAATGACCTGTCCATCTGCCCAAGATTTTTGGTGCCTAAAAGGAATAAAGTTTAGGAAAGTAATTCAAACTCTTTTAAAGCTGTGAAAGCCTAGTTTCATATGGAATTTTACAAAGAAGCCAAATGTATAATGATTTTTAAATTTCTTTTTATATTCGCCACCCCCAACTTCTATTACACTTGAATTTAAATACCATCAGTTAAGGAAAACTTCTGTTTGCATGTGTAGATTCTTTGTTGTTCACAGATGTTATTGTCATAGAATACATGGAAAAGAGCAGGCTTCAATCTGAATAACATTTAAGAGATGATTTTTACACTTTGCCCTTTAAAAACAGATGTAAAATAAGCATTATAAACTGAGTTCCTCCACTTATGATGCACTTAAAGGATTAGGTTTTGAATCTGAGGGAAAAGAAACAAATGCCAATGCCAAATTTTTAAATATAAATAACTGTGAATAAATTAAGAGATGATGATATTGACTAACTATGTGCTCCATGTGCCTCATAAGCAGTGAAGACTATTAAATTACTTCCACTCTTTGGACTGTTCCTAGCACCAGCAAATCATTAGGAACATGACATCATCTCTTTCTTTTGGAATTACATGCTTCATTTATATGCAAACGGTATTTGGGTCATGTTATTGGTTACAGTTATCATAGCCTTAATTTATAAACATCCCTGTTCTAAGTTTTTTAAAAACTTGCTTAAAATGTATACAGCATTATCCAGTGTCCCCTACAATTATGGGGGAAAACTAATCAGAAAGAAGTTGTGACAGTGCAAATACTTGAACAAGATGCCAATTACCTTTTAATTTAGAGCACATGAGAAGACCCTAAAGCTTTGGTAAGAAAAATGGTATTCTACATGGGTTCTTAACCTTTCTGTGTAACATTAGCAGTTTTATCTTCCTACCCAAGATTAAATGATTAAAGACCACATTGTTTTGAAACTCTTAAAGGCTTTAGGTAGAATTTTTCAAAGTACATCAGTGTTCTGAAAGAGTGAATTTACTTCCAGAAGAGTAGGTTTTTCACCAAAAATGTTGCATTATTTAAGCATTTTTACTTTTCTCCTTGATTGCTGAGCTTTTCCAAATAATGCTCAGTAAAGAAAGCATGTGGAATTAATGAGGTTTCTTTTCTTTGATCAAGTCTATCAGTCATTAAGTTCAAAAGTAAAAAAAAAATCAAAGTGTACTGCTGTTTGTGTACTTAGGCAGAGAAAGTGTTTTAAACAAAGACTTACTCAAGATCATTGAAAAGAGTTTGTATGAATACAGGGACTGATTTCTCTAAGACAAGAGTCAGATTGAATTAAATACATTTTATTATTTAAAGAAAAAGTGTGATTAGTAGGATAAAAGCTGCCACACCATCTATTTCCAAGCTGGTGAGAGTTAGAATTTGATGATTTGGGCTTTCTTTTAATATCATTTGTCAGAATAAATTTCAGATGCTAACGTTAACAGAGAGGTGGAAGTTGGCAAGAGGGTGAAGAATCAGGAAATTCCTAAAAAAAGATCAAAAAGTCTCTGGGTCCTCCAGAATGCTTTCAGCACAAAAATGATTTGGTTAGTAAATAATTAACTTTCCTACTGCCTACACTGAAACAACTTACAGATGGGCATGCCAGGAAGATGTGTTTCAAAGCTGCAAATTATTAAAGCTTCATCTCCATCACATTATTTTTGCTAATTTCTTGTTCTATTGAATGCCAACAGCATACTTTGAATTAAACAAAACAGTTCAGTACACATGAACTAGCCTCATATGGGATTTTTCAAAGCCTGTGAGAGACAAATGCTGATCATTTTAGGAAAAGACAGATTTTAAGCTAGTATGCATGGGACATTCATCTACCAATGAACTGCTTCGACCCCAGAATGAACTCACTGTCTGTGTTTTCTGGAGGCCCTCAGGGTTGTAGGGGTACTGGTGGATGTTCTAACCAGTGTTTTAGAGACATGCACCTTTGCTGTTGGTCATAGCTTGCTTACTGTCCCTCCGTGGCTGAGGGGGTGAGCCTGCTTGCTTGCTGTTTCTCAAGTTTTCATTTCCAGCCTAGAAAAACAGAAAGAAGATGAAATTTTCCTCACAAGGGTGCTGCCCCAGTAACTGAGCCACACATAAAGGAGGATTTGGAGAGTTGAGAAGCACAGGGAAGTTTGGGAAAAGGAAAAGCAGAAATGAAGCAGTGGGAATAAAAAAGGAATACATTAGAAAATAAAGAATGCGAACAAGAAGTTTCATCAAAGAGGTAGCAATTCAGTAAGAGGTAAAACAATGTGGAATGATGTGAAATTTTGAGATTTTCTAGAACAGAGACTCTAGGAAGAATGAGATAGAAATTAATTTAATAGAAGGAATACTCAAATAGAAAGAATGTCCATATGCAAACTAAACAAATATAACAACACCTTTTTATTCATGGGTTTTCCTCACAATATAAAGTTTTGCGACACATTTGTACTTAGTGGAGCAACAGTAAATGAATCATAGATGAGGTTCCCTTGCTATACCTTTGGTAGGTAGCCGCAAGGGCAGCAGGGACTTAGAGAGTGGCCAAGTCATCATCACCTGGGCTGGTCCACGCCAGGCTTCACTGTGCCAGGCCCACTGCTCAGAGGCCTCATAGGAAATCTAAAAAGTGGATAACTTTGAGTGATGGTTTTGTGATTTTTAGCTAAAATACATAGAGCAGGGAAAAATAGGAGGAAGCATTTGGGGAGGTGGGTTGAATGGAAAGCAGATCTCTCCTCCCCAACATGTGATATACTAGGATGATTTTCACAAACTTTACATTTTCAGAGGACTCTCATGTTGGCTACTGGTGAAAACTTGGTGGTTCATTGCCTAGTGCCAAAAACACAGATCAGTCAACACTTTGAGTATCATATACACTGACTTAGTAATTTTTTCTTCCTTATATTCTTTTCTCTGTCACTGTGACCATATGAGTAGGACTGTGCCACCTTCCTTGTCACAATCCCATCTAGTAATTATCCATTCTTTCATGATGTCTTGTGTTCTCCTTGTTTCAGACAGCGTGGTGGATACCTGGCTTATAAAGGGGAAATAGATATACTAAGAGAAGGCTTTAGATTCAGATGGGCCAGTCAAGTCTCATCCTTGCTACTTACTAGTTTTGAGATTTGGGAAAATGACATAACTTTTCTTTTCACACTCCCCATCTATGAATTCTTATCTGGATAATAAAACCTTGGGTATATAATAACACCTAGGGTAGTTGGAAGCTAGTGAGCATTTATTATTTACTATGTGTAAGATACTATGTTATACTCTTTACTTTAGTAAGATCTCATTCAGTCTTCACAGGCATCCATTTAGGTGTATTCTATTATCATTGTCATTAAATAGGTAAGAGAAGTTAATCAAATTGCTTAAAATCAAATAGTAAGTGTCAGAGGCAGAACAGGAATTAGGCTCTCTGGGTCCAGAGCTGATAGTTAGTTCCCATGTGGGGTCTGCCACCTTAAGCAGAAAGTGCCCAAGACAGAGGCTGATGGAAAACAGGTTTACAAACCTGTCCTGGAAGAACTTGCATGCTGGTGGAAGGTAAGAGAAGTGGGGAGGACAGAGGGACACACAGATACACTAAAGAGTGATAACGTAATACAAATAGAAGTCTAATTTCAAAAGTTGGAGGAGCTCAGCAGAGGGAGCTACTCCCTGCCTGGGTTAAGTGGGGAAAATCAAAAGAGAAATGAAGCCACCGCGAGACTGCAAGTAAATGACATTTCTACCCCTTCAAGTCTGATGGGGCTTTATCCATTTTAATCTATTTTCATCTCTACACAAATAAATGTGGTGGGGGGGTGGCATGTGAAGCACGTGTCACCAGGTTCCTCAAGATACCCTGCATAAGGAGGACCCCACTTGGAGTGTCTTCAGACAAGCCAGATTCCACAGCAGGGCCAGCCATCTGGGGATATGTTTCATCCAGAAGGCAGCATTGAAATGATGCAACCTGTTGTTCTCTTTTTAGAGATGAGGTTAGAACAACACTTCTTAGGATACTGTATTTTTTGAAGATGTCTCTGGTGTTTTTCTTTTTTCCTCTCTTTTCAAGTGGAGTATGAACAAATATAATGGTGATTAATTTGCCCCCAGCCCTGACTACTATGCCAGGCCAACAGCAGATTGGAAGGAAGTGGATGTTTACTGAATGTATGACTAAAGCCCTGAGAAGAACGTATACTAGATACTCTCAGTGTATACCTGGGATTCATATTTAAACAAGGGAACACTTGGATGAAACCATGACACCACATACCATGCCCCAACAGATCACTGGGAAAAGAGATCAGAGGCCCTGCTTTGTGTTTTCTTTCCCTTACAGTCAAGTTCATTCCTTACCCTGTTCACTTGGATCTACACCTAACCCCTTCTCAAGCTTGATCTCTATAGTGACCAAAGCAATATAGCTGAAGAATGTGATTTCTAATTCTAAACTGAAGCTTATAAGAATGAAAAAGGAGCCACTTATAGCTATGGAAATTCAGGTTATTGGTTTCCCTTTGAATTATCCCTGGAGTACACTGAAGTCAATGTCTAAAAAGTATTTTTGTGCAGATATTTAGGAAGCAGAAAGGAGGATTCATACCCTTAATTAAAAATTTACCTTGAAATAAAAATGTTAAATTTTAATGAAAATATATTTATATAAGAGATTGTGTAAAGTTGAAAACCTTGTATGCAGAAATACTTGAACTCAATTCCAGGCTCAGCCACTTACTATATGACATTATTTTTTGAGCATTACTTCCTCATCAGTAAAATGGGAATAAGTCACCCATAAGATATGGTTGTTATGAGAATTAATTGTATAATACATGTAAGATGATTAACACATAATAGATATTCATTAACTGATAGCTGTCATTATTATAAATGTAATATAAGTCTGACTGTGCTAGGGTAATGTCCAACAAGAGACTTATGCTATAAAAATATGCATCATCTACAGGCATTTAATGGTTCTAATTTATTTGACCACTTTAGTGAAATTTAAGTCATTTTATTCAATTATTGATTTTTTAACTGGCCAATTCTCTAAGCTAAGCAATTAATTAAATTTGTTTAATAGACGTATGATTAGATTTTCAAATATGCCCAAACTAGCAATATTTTTATACTAAGGATTATCTAATTTCTGATTAAATTCTGTTCATTCATAACTGCTGTAGTACCAAAAGCACTTCCTGTTAGGTGATAGGAGCTGCAGAAAACAGAAGGAACAAGAAGTGACTACAATTATAAATGGCAGTCCTGTTACTCAAAGAGATTAGAATCTAAATGGACATTTAAACTTAGTTGTATCTATAGGTAGAGGGACATTTCTTCTTTGGGACATGAAAAGTAACTTCAAAGATGGCTCCATAATACAGTGGTTTATATATATACATCTGAGCAATTTCTGGGAGCTGGAACTGAAATATACTTTAAAAAGCATCCAGTGTATAGCAATTTCTGACCTGGACAGATAGATGTACTTGTAATGAATGCTTGTATTAGTTTCCTATTGCTGCTGTAACAAATTACCACAAATGAGATAGATAACAACAGCACTAACCTATTATATTACGGTTCTGGAAGTCCAAAGTCCAAAGCGGGTTTTACTGGGATAAAATTAAGGTGTTGGCTGGGCCAAGCTCCCTCGAGAAGCTCTGGTGGAGAATCTGTTTCCTTGCCTTTTCCAGCTTCCATAAACTGGCAGTATTCCTTGATTCATGGACCTTGCTTCCACGTTCAAAGTCAGCAGTGTACAACCTGCAAATCTCTCTCTCTCTCTCTGTGTCTCCCTCCTTTCTTTCCTGTTTCTGTCATCATTTCTTTTTTCTGACTGTAACTCTCCTGCCTCTCTCTTTCACTTAAGAGGACGCTTGTAAGTACATTGAACCTACCTGGATAATCCAGGTTAATCTCCCATCTCAAGATCCTTAACTTCATAAATATGAAAAATCCTTTTTTCCATGTAAGGTAATATATTCATAGGTTCAGGGAATCAGAATATGAACATCTTTGGGGGACCAATATTTTGTCT
Source organism: Daubentonia madagascariensis (assembly GCA_023783475.1). Lineage (NCBI taxonomy): Eukaryota > Metazoa > Chordata > Mammalia > Primates > Daubentoniidae > Daubentonia > Daubentonia madagascariensis. Next base: position 39,844,026 of record JAKFHU010002088.1, on the reverse strand, counting down.
ACCTCAATATTGAATCTTGTCTTCATCCTCTAACAGGCAACTGGATTTAAAGGATCTTTTTCAGTATCTGGTGTACTAAGAGAATACTAGTTTTCAGAAAAGAGTTAGTCAAAAAGCAAGAACCAATCCTTTGTATTATCGTGATAGATCTGCTTTTGTTAATGTGTAAAGCACTGTAATCAGATGAATGGATTGATTTGGGGGAAGATAACAAGATAACAAGAGCAATAACACAATGCATTTTGGGTAAATAAGATCACAAGGGAGGTTAGTTTAAGAAACAGAGTCTGAGTCACTGTGCTCATATGCTGGAAGGATGCCGCAGATGGTATTTGTGCTGTCATGGCATATACTTCCATGAATTTTATTCCTTTGCCGTTCCTCTTCATGTATTTTTAAGAACTATGAATTAATGCAGGACTGTGCTGTACACTTGCTCTTTCATTTTATTCTCTATTTCTTGGTTTTATAATATTTAAATGAGGCTAAGAATATATAAAACTCAAATTGATTACAACTTTGACTTGGAAGCAGCATTCTGAATGTTTAAAAGAGATGAATTTTATTATTAGCTGAGGGATTTGCAAATATTAAGAATTATAGAAAGATGTATTCATGCTAATGGCTCTGAGCCTATGATATATGTATCAGTATGATATCCTGCACACAAATCCGAGCTGTGTTATAGATCATATATTTAGGTTTGATAGAATTTAGTTCATCACTTTCCCAATTTAGTTCTAAATCAATTTTCTGAGAATGAAACAGTTGAATTCTTTATAATCCATATAGAATAAAATAGTAAGCCTATTGATGTGTCACCTAAAGTGTGCTTGCCTTCTTGAAGATGGTATCTATGATTGCTTCAGTTTTGCAGGCTTCCTTGTGATTCGCCAGCACACTCTGCCTGGGTGTTTTTGTTTATTTGTTTCATTACAAATATATATAGTATAGTGGTGAAGTCTGAGTTTTAGTGTACCTTTCAACCAAAATAGTACATATTGTACCCAATAGGTAATTTTTCATCCCTCACCCTTTTCCCAGCCTCCCCCCTTTTGAGTGTTGAATGCCCATTATACTACTCTGTGTGTCCATGCATAGCCATAGGATAGCTCCCACTTATAAGTGAGAACATGCAGGGTTTTTTTTTTTTTTCTGTTCCTGATTTACCTCACTTAGGATAATGGCCTCCAGTTCCATTCAAATTGCTTCAAAAAAACATTATTTCATTCCATTTTTTTAATGGCTAAGTAGGATTACATGGTGTATATGTGTGTGTATATATATATATATATATATATACACACCACATTTTCTTTTCTTTATCCACTCATCGGTTGATGGGCACTTAGGTTGATTCCACATCTTTGTGATTGTGAATTGTACTACGATAAACATACAACATACAAGTGCAGGTATCTTTTTGACATAATGATTACTTTTCCTTTGGGTAGATACCCAGTAATGGGATTACTGGATCAAATGGTAGGTCTACTTTTAGTTCTTTGAGAAATCACCATACTGATTTCCCTAGAGGCTGTACTAATTTATTTACCTTGCCACTAACAGTGTAAAAGTGTACCCTTTTTACCACATCTGCATCAACATCTATTGTTTTTTGACTTTTTAGTAATGGCCATTCTAACCAGGGTAAGATGGTATCTTTTGGTTTTAATTTGCATTTCTCTGATGATTAGTGATGTTGAGCATTTTTTCATATGCTTGTTGGTCATTTGTATATTTTCTTTTGAAAAATGCCTGCTTATGTCATTTGCCTGTTTTTAATGGAGTTATTTGTTTTTTTACTTGCTGAGTTGTTCGAATTCCTTGTATATTCTGGATATTAGTCCTTTATCAGACACATAGTTTGTAAATAGTTTATAAATATTTTTTTCCATACTGTAGGTTGTCTATTTACTCTTCTGATTATTTCTTTGGCTGTGCAGAAACTTTTTAGTTTAATTAAGTTCCCTTTGTTTATTTTTATCTTTGTTGCATTTGCTTTTGAGGTCTTAGTCATAAATTCTTTGCCTAGGCCAATGCCCAGAGAGTTTTTCCCAGGTTTTCTCTAGAATTTTTAATGGTTTCAGATCTTACACATAAGTCTTTAATCCATGTTGAGTTAGTGTTTGTATATAGTGAGTGATAGGGATCCAGTTTGATTCCTCTGCATATAGCTATCTGATTTTCCCAGCACAATTTATTGAATAGAGCATCCTCTCCCCAGTGTATGTTTTTTTCTGCTTTGTTGAAGGTCAGTAGAGTTGGTTGTAGGTACATGGCTTTATTTCTGGGTTCTCTGTTCTTTTCCATTGACCTATCTGTCTATTTTTATACCAGTATTAACCTGTTTTGATTACTATAGCCTTGTAGAAACATCCAAGTGTTTTGAAATAGAGTATTATAAGGTCAGCCACCTCATGTTCCCTTCTTCTTCCTCACACATCCCTAAAGAAGGGGCTTTCTTATCAACCCTACAAATTTACATTAGGTGTTATCAGCCCCAAGATAGGAGCAGAGAGGTGCACTGCACTATGGTAGACTGGGCAGGAAGCATCATCTTGTTTTTCAAATGAAGAAATTGATAGGCATTGACTTAGAAGGTTAGGAAACAATATGGATATAGCCTGTTGGCTCAAAGAAATTTTTCTACTTTATGGCCCTACCTGAGTATGCAGATACTGATGAGGCAAAAAAATAAATAAATAAAAAAGAGAAAGAGAGAGAGAGAGAGAGAGAGAGGAAATATAGTATCTTTTCTGTGACTAGCCTAAAAGGCCATGAGGCAATGTAATCCAAATCTCTTAATATTCAGGCCACTGATTTCTTGACCAATAATTTTGGGCATTTTATCATGAAAAATGATAAAAATTAAATACTTGAAAAGTAAACATCTGTAAATTTTAGCAAAAATAGGCCGACTTTCCATTAAGATTAATAAAAGCATGACATCTTTTATGAATAATAGACAAAATAAAATCCATATTTTAATGTGGAAAAACTTCAGGGGATCGTGTTCAATAAAATCTATATAGTGTTCATTCACAACAAAGTAAGAACAGTACAGCTGAATATAAAGTGAATTCATCCATGCAGATAGAAAATCCACAGGGAAAAATGAAGCTATCTATTCTTCAGCATGTGAAAGACTTTCAGTGATTTGTGGAAATCTATTTTTATCAGAACCAACTGGAGGAGTGTACTTTTGTATGGATATGAGGTTTTGGATGACAGGTGAATTTCAAAGAAAACTGACATTTGTTGTGAACATATCAGTGTTGTACAGTCATAGTGTTCATAGAATGCAATGAATTATTCCTTTATATTTTGTATCTTTTTGGTAGCATGTTAAATAAAATATTTTTTCAATTTTAATGAAAATACATGAAAATGTTTATCTGAATAAGAAGTCTCCGTGGAAAACCAAATACTCAGGGAGAAAGTCAAAATGCAAATGCTTTTTTATGTTTTCTGGGCCACAGAAGTTGTTCTCGACTGCTGTTGTGTACACGAACCTTAAAGACAATAATAGAAAAAGCAAACAATTCAATAAGATGGTTCAATGTGGGCACTGAAAGCTGAGGGAAGGGGGAGGAAGAACACGGAAGGGGGGAAATGGCTTGGTTGTCTGTTACTTGAGGTTGTTTGGGCCTTGGTTCACAGTGATTAAATCAAACCCACCTGAATAACAAAGTACTCGTTGAAGTGCCCTATCCTGAGAGCCCCAGAAACTACCAGCCCTAAGAGTGAAAGGCAAGAGGTGCATGAATGAGTGATGAATATACTTAAACACACACACATATATATAGATACATATACCATGCATTGATTGGTCCCAGAAAGAGTCCTTGAAATGATTTTGGAATCAAAATCACCTAAAAGTGAATAGTAAACCATCAAGAAAAGTGAAACATAGCAAAGAGCACTGGATTAAATAAGAAAAACTAGTTTTGAGACCAGCTCTGCCATATGTAAGCTAAATAACCATGGAGAATCACATAACCATGGAAGGTCTTTATGTTCCTAGAACATAAAAAAATATTTAGGCATATGTTTTCTTATGTCTAAAAGGAGTTGTTTAGACCAGATGATCTCTAAGATCTTTCTGTTTCTAGCAACTGTTATTCTGTGATCATGGAATCAGTCTTTGGCTCTGTCTCCAGGTGCGTGATTTCTACTACCCTGTATTTTTTCCAGGTAGATGGCTTAAATAGGAAAATACCAGGATCATTGAAATGGGTACAAAGCTATTTCTAATGACACTATTATTTCTTTCTCACGTAATACATGCCTCTATAAATAAAGAAAAACATCCACAGTCTATAATTCTTATAGCATATTTAGCTAGATGTCTCCTCTTGAGGGTTGAGGGTGTGAGGAGAGAAGCAAAGGGCAAGTCTTACTTAGACTTGCTAAAGATTTAGTCAAACCATATTCAAAGATGCCGCTTGTTATTTGTGTGATCCTGGGAAAGTTTTCTAAGTGCCATGAATTTTTTTTTTCTTACATATAAATTTTTAAAAAGAATAGCACCTACCTCACAAGGTTGTTAGAGAAGTACATATGATAATGCTCTTATAGCATTTAGCATAAATTCAACACATAGTACTTGAGGAACGTTAATTATTAACATTACATGTCGATATATAACTATTTCTCATCAGAATAATTGCAGGAGTAGAAGGGAGGACAATTTTTTTGACGTTTACAGAAGCATATGCTGCTGTACACACATTTTTTAACTTTGCTTGAAAGTTTGAAGAAAAGAGGGTGACCGTGAAATGTTGAAAATATTGTGAAATGTTACAGTTTTATGAGATCAAATATTTTAAATGTCTTCACTGTTCATAAGGTGATGTTATTTTCTTTTCAAAGCTTGATACATATCTGAGCATTCTACATTTGCTTTCAGCGTCCGTTGACCCTAATAATACCCCTGCAAGTGGATTTGCAGAAGACAGTGCTGCTCAGAGCGAGGGTGTATCAGACCTCCACGAGGTGGTCTCCCTGAAGGAGCGGATGGCACGGTACCAAGCAGCTGTTTCCAGGGGTGACTGCCGCAGCTTCTCTGCTAATGTAAGCTGCTCCTAATGGTTTGGCATTAGGCAATATGCTCACTGTATGACCAAACTCCTTCCTTGCATTTGAAATGCAAGAACACTATTGGACAGGAGATTAAAGTAGAAAGAGCACAAAAATAGTGTGAAATAAATTCAGACCATCTGAATTTAAGCTTCACCTGTGCTCCTTGTTAGTTACGCGAACTTGAGCTGCTATCTTAACCCCTCTCTGAGCTTCAGTTTCCTTCACTGAAAAATGGGAATAATCATTTACCACATAGTGTCTTGGTGAGGAATCAGAAAGATAATTTATGTGTAAGCCATAAGGCACTGTATAAATGTGTTATTGTTGTCATCGCTGTCACTTAACCTATAGCTATTCTCCTCAGGAAGGTTGGGAATTAATTTCAAACTTTAATAATGTGGGCTTGCATGCCGCCCTCCTTGGTCTCTTATATGGTTCATTTAAATTCACTGGCAGTGTAATTTCTTTTGCTTTTCTCATTTCTCTGTGTGCTCTAAATCCATTAGGGTAGGCTTAATCAACATAAAAATGAGAGAGATTAGCAATGTAGGCACTCTGCTAAACCAATTATGATTATAGGAAACTGTAGGATTCAGTAAGACCACCAATTTTTGAAGCCAATGCATAATAAAGTCATATTCAAAAGAATTTGCTGGGTTCCATATTCTGTGGCCTTCAGCATAACGGAATATAAGAATATTCTTTTATAATCATAATCTCCAAATTAGTGAAGTTGTGAAAGAGAGAGAGAGAAAGAAAGATTAGCAAAAGAGTGTGGTATATTAAAATAGCCACTCTTAACATTCTTCTTTACAAATTATTTAGAGACAAGGCTGACTGTGCCAAACTAATTAACAATATTGCAATTCTAGATGACATTTAAGTTTTTACATAGTCATTAAAATACATTTTAGACACAGCATAGATTTGGAATGAATGTACAGAAGTGGCATAAGTAGTTAGATCATTTCCAAAACAAGTAGTAGCACTACAGTGCCTCCTGCCAGTCTTAGATAGCACCCACTGCCAGATCATTAAGCAACTTTACTACAAATTAGTGTTCTAAATTAGAGAAATGATTCATGAGGAAAAACAGTTGGTTTTGAAAATACCTAGTTAAAGACTGGTTATTTAGTAAATAGTCTTTTATTTAAGAAGCCTTTGATTTTTCTAGACACTAGGAGAATATATCATAAAACAAGTTGATATCAGGGTATGATTTGTATTTATTTAATATGATGTATTAAAAGAGAATTTTCCATGGGGCACATAGGGAAACTAATTATACCACAATTTAATACAAAAATTAAAAATTTTAATCTTGATTAAAATTTTTCTAATTTTAATCTAAAATTAATATTTTTCTAATTTTAATCTAAAATTAATCTGAAAATAATCTACACATAAAGAATTTAGTAATCCTTTTCTTTCATGCCCATTTTACAGACAAGAAAACTGAGTGAAAGTGATTTCATAGGACACTATAAAATTAGGTAGTAAGGGAGCCACGCTAGTCTCTTGACCCCAGAACTCTTTTAACTGGATTTAACTTCCTCCTCTTACACAAGAAAGTATTTTTGGCCTCCAAATACCCTACTATTTGGTTTGGCCCTAACAAATATTGTGAGAAAGAAGAGCCTATATATTATCTCAGCAGAATCCTGGTAAATATCTAAAGTAAAGCAAAACAATTCCCTTGTGTGGTCAGTTGCATTAAATGCTTGTTCAATTCCAAAAAAAATCATGGAAACTGCTTGTGACTAAATCTTTATTTACACTATCAGCCCAAATATTTTAAGCACAAAAATCTGGAAGTCTGGAAGTCACAGATCCAGACCCAAACTGAATCCACTATATTCAATCACATTTAGTAGCTAACAATGGTCCGTTTCTCTTTGTCTTAGGCTCAGTCAGATGCCATGTGGTTGTATCTAAATGAAAGTCATGCCCATGAAAAAGGCAGTGGTCTGCAAAAGCCCCCTAGAAGACAGCATGGCAGTAACATTTGTTGAGCAATGCATTTAAAATGCCAGATTCTGTGCTGTGCAATCTTATTCCATGTATCTTTTTTAATACTCACAATAAATCTATGAGAAATATATTGCTATGTCCACTTTATAAGAAAAAACATTGAGGTTGAGGAGCTCTAGTCCAAAGTTTTAATTGTTAGGATTGGGATTAAAATCACCTTCTGTCCAACTCCCCAAATTTTGTTATTTCTATTGTGCCCTATAACCCAAGGACAGTTCTTTGTAAAGGAAATTGAAGACTAGGTAATATATTTACCAAGGTTTAAGGGTTAGGTTTTCAAATTAACTTCTTATTATCAGCATACTCATTAGATTTCAAATCCTATTTCCAAGCCAAAGAATAAATAAGAAACACAGAATAATAATAAACATAAGAAGGTTCAACACAAAGCAATCTCATAACATGAATTAGATGGGATATTTAGAACATGGTGCTAAATAAGGAAAAAGGCACAGGAGTGATCCCCATCTGAGCAGGGAAGCATCACTCCAGCGTGGGGCCACAGACCGCTTCCCAAACAAGTCCTGCCGTGTCACATGTAGAAACTTTCATTGCCAAGCTGAGCTGAGCAAGGAAAACTTATCATCACCACTAAACTATATCTCATAGCATTTGCCTCACTTAGGTGGGTGAGCAGCTGCAGTAGTATAATAGTAGTGCCAGAGGTGATAGGGGTAGTATTAGTACTACTATTAAAAATAGTGAACCGCATGTATTTTTGCATGTATAACATGGTCTGATTCCAAAGCACAATGAGGAATGGGTATATCTGGTTTTTTATTCCATTTGGTAGATGAAAGGCAACCTGTCCATTATAGGAACTAATCTTTTTGTTAAAATGCACTTACTAGGAAAGTATCCAGTCGTTTAGCATAATTACTGAGGCTTATCAGATTAATTTGCACATGATTTAGACATTGTATATAGTTGCTTGAAACAATAAGGTTCTTCTTAACAATGACTACTCTAATTTCTATAATTTAATACTTATTTATTATCTATATATGATCTATCCAGGCAGGCTGCTTATGTAAATTAAATGGCAGACATGGAAAAAGAAATATTGTGGCCTTAAGTTACCCTTTCGCTTTTTTACTCTATCTTAAATTTCAAAAGGTATGCTGTACTTTTTTATGACCTTAATATACATCAACTGGCAGTGATTAGGATTTACATTTAAAGTTTGTTGCAAAATTTGGTAGAATACATATCTAGTACATAGAGGTATACAATTTTATCTCTTCTTCCCATAGAGTCAATGTGCATATCCTGAAATATATGATAGTCCATGGTAGTGGGGAAACATTCTTAACTTGGTAAAGCAGCCACTTGAGTATTTGCTAGTAATTCAGATAATCCTGAGTATTAAGTCAATCTACAATGTTCTGGAGTATGAGAAATGCAAACCACAACACAGTCATTGTATTTTTAGTATTTATTCTAAAAACTACGTATTTGGGTAAAGATTCCAGGACCCCAGGGGTCCCCAATCCATGGTGTGGGAACCTCATCTCTCAGGCCTCCAGTTACTTTCAAGGTCTTAAGGCTTTGAAGGTTATGTCAGGACTGGGCCAGACCTCAGGAGACCTGCTCTGGTTTGAAGTGCTGCTGAGTCTCCTTCCAGCTGCAAGCAAACTTAGCAAGTTCCTGGAGAAGGGAAAGCTGGTACGGGCCCTGTTTGGTTGTGAGTTGTCATTCCATCTGGGTTTGAGTGCCTGCTGGGCTCTGGAGTGTGCTGAATCATCAAAACCAATGCCCTCAACTACTTCTGCGCTCTGGAGGGGGCATAAGTTCTGACAGGATTCCTTGGGTGCTTTTCAAGTTGCTTCCAACGATACATATTAAAATCAGTTTTCGCATCTGTAATATGACAAGGATAGACTAGAACCCTTCTACCGTTAAAGCCCCCTGATCCTGCCATACCAGTGCTCAGTGCTAAGGCCTGGAGTGTGCCAATCCTGGAGTAGAGGAGTTGCTGTTTTTCTGCCTGTTCTTTGAGGCTAGTGATTAAGACAAGACAGATGTGAATTCAGATTCCAATGCCAACACTCATGTCCTAGCTGTGAGAACTTAACAAGCTGTCTTACTTCTCTAAACATCAATTTCCTTATTTTAAAATGTGGATAATAATAATAATAATGAAGAAGCATTTAATGATAGAATATGTATGGCATACAAAATTACTTAGCTGTGACCTAAATAGCTGATATTATCGCTGTTGTTAATATTTTTGCACAGGGAATATTATAAGGCTCTTTATTTTGTTCATCCTTAATAATTTTAAAAACTTTTGGAGTGAGTCAAAATTATTTTAATAATTATTCTTAATAATGTGTTAGCCTATATAGATGTTTGGGATTTTAGTGACAACCTTATTGAGGGTTAAAATTAAATCCGTTATTCTAATATCCACTAGTCTGTGTTTTATTAGAGAACAATCTAACGTTCTAATCGATCTAATAGGTCTAATCTCCAAACATCAAAATATATCTGAGATAAGATAAATTAACTCAATACTTTGAAGATTCTTCTGATTTTATATCAAAAGACTGATAAATGATAAAACAAGATGGAGAGACTATTTTTATTAAGGTTTTTAGTAAAGGCCTACTGAAATAATTGTATATATTATTTTTTAATATACTGCCCCTCAATAATTGTCAACTGTTTTTAAAAATAGCTTTGAGAATCTCATGTTGTGTAGTGTGAAGCTGAATTTTCCTTTTTCTTAACTCATCTTAGATGATGGAAGAATCAGAACTGTGCACAGTGCCCGGTGGTTTGGCCAAGGTGAAGAAACACTTTGAGGATGAAATTACTTCTTCCCGCAATGCATTTGCTCAGCACCAATACCAACGCCAGAACAGATCTGAGCAGGTAAACTACTCTGGGTGGTGGGTAAGTCATATATGATTGAAATGCTCTCATTTCCATGCCAATGTAGAAATCTGTCTTCTTTGGTGGTACATTTGTTTTCATTATTCGTTAACAAAAATTGTAGTTCTAAAATGTTTTAGAATATCATATTTAAGGCATACCAATGTATCGATTTACTTACTTGGAGCATTTTGCCACGTTTCTAGAGAACCATGCTGGAATATTCTTCCTATCATCTTCTAGTATTTCAGAAATAAATGAAAATTAAATAGCCTAAGTTAGTCAGCAAGTAAATAGAAATGTTGAGAGCAATGTTTATATTACGCCTCCGCTTCTTGGTTATAATTCATGATAAACTACCTGCTGGTTGTTTGTATAGATTAAATTTGAAGCATTATTCAGTTGTTTATTGTGGTGAGGAGTTTTCTATTTTTTTAAAATCATCAAAAATTGAGTAGTAGAACCCAGATGTTAAATAAAACCGCGTAATAAAACTTCTAAATGTTACCTTATATGAAAATTATTTTCCATTTCATTATTTCATTATCATATATCACAAAATATTGTCATAGGATATAATGATTTTTGGATGTGAGAATCTAAGTAATAAGCCTCATTAGACTGAGCTCTGCACTTTGAAAAATAGTAATTGCATTATAAACAGCTATACTTAGGCCCATGTTTTCTATGAGGAAGGAAGTAACTGGGGTATTTCTGAAATTTTGTAGTGAGAAATAAAACTGGATATGTTTCATTTTTTTTAATCCCCAGAATATATAGAGTTGCCTAAAGTTTAAAAAATGAAGCAATTGGGTGTTATGTGTGGCAGAGGATGGGGGTAGTATATCAGGTAGAATGATTAAAAATCTAATGTGTGAAATATTATTTGTTTCCTTTTTCTGGCTCTGTTTGAAAAGTGAAAAATGTTCGATATAGGTAGCTCAGTAAATTTATGGCAAGATTTCTTTCTAACGTTACCTAAGGAAAACACAATATAAATAAGAAATTAAGATTGGGCATACTTGTGATCTAGTATATAGTTGTTGCAAAATAGGAGTCTTTGAGTGAATCAAGTGTAGATGTGTGTGTTTGCTTGAAATTGGTCAACAATACAAAATATTACTATCAGTAATTCAAATAACAAATTCTACACAGAAGTATCAGTAATGTATTTACAAATTCTTTGCTTTGCAGGGAAGCAGTGTGACAGAATATGGGACTATGGGGTATGGCACATGTAGATCTGAGTTCACATGCCTTCTCTGCCACTTACCAGCTGAATGACCTAGACCCAGAGCCACCTTCACGGATGTGTGGTCTGTGCAGTCACACAGGGTCTTATGCTTAGAAGGGCCCTGCACTTAGTTTAACACTCTGCTATCTCCATCTTAAAATTCTTAATAACTTTTGAACAAGGGACCCACATTTTCACTTTGCACTGGGTCTGGCAAATTATATAGCTGGTACTGGATAGACCAAGTTCATAACTCCCTGAAGCCTCAGTTTCTATGAGTAAGATGGGGAAACTGATGAGTGATTTGCCTATCTCATGAGGTTATTGTGGAGGTCTAAAATGACAAAAAGCAATTTATTAGAAAGTATCTCATTATTTGTGAAACTTTATATTAGTTAAGACTCTTTAATACTGAAAAAGACAGAAAACCCAGACCAAAGTGGCTTAAACCAAAAGGAACATTATAGGCTTACAAAAATTCAATCTTATGGAAGAGAGGTTTGATGTAAACTTTAATGGTGTACCAGAGCTAGCTTGTACCAACTGTCTAATTATTAAATTTGGGGGAATTTTGCAAACCAGATGACATCATTCTAACTGCTTGAAATCAGCCACAGCAAGAATGTTTACACTGGGGAAATTGGCAAATGCAACAAATCAGGGATTCCTTCCTTCCTTCCTTCCTTTTTTTTTTTTCCTTCTTTCAAGAACCCATTGTTAAATATGTATCGTCTTACCATTGATGTAAGGGTTCCAAGTATGGTCCTAGCATAGTGGCCAAGCGCACAGATATTGAAGCCAGATTACTTGGGTCCAAATTCCTGCTCCTTCACATATTAACTGTGTGACATTAGGCAAGTTCCTTAACTTCTCTGTGCCTCAGTTTCCTCAATTATAGATTCAAGATTATAATAGTATCCACCTCATGTGTTTGTTTAGAAGAGTAAATGAGCTACTATTTGTAAAGTGCCTAGAACATTGCCTGGCCCATTGTAAGCACTACACAAGTGTTTGGTTTAAAAAAAAAAAAAAGTATCACTTTAATCAGATTTATTTTTCTTAACCTCTCAGACCCACTTTCTCTGAGTTGGCCACATTCTCACCCAGGTTTACCCCAGATAGTAGAAAAAGGATGCAGAGAAAGAGTGAGAATCCTTTTTCTGGAATTCTCAGGAAATAGCCTTACAGCATCTAATTGGCTCTGAAGGAAACACACATGCTCCTTGTGAAACTAACTGCTATAGCCAGAGGATACTGACTGTCTTAGACTTCTGTACCTTGTTTGCCTAAGTAGAAGTTCTCAGCATGTGGTTATCAACGAAGAATATATGCTGGGTAAAAATAAAACCAAACAGAAATATATAACCACTATAAGCTCCTTGCAAATGTAGTTTATTATTATAAGATATAGTCCCTACTCTGTGAAAGTGAAATACTAATACGCATGAAAGTAATAAAAACCAGGCACTAGGGTCAATATTTTTATGACTCTGGAACTGTAGTGACATCTCTAAACCAGTTTCATTATCTATCTTTAGACATGTTAATAATACCCAATAATTCCATGAGGAATGAATAAACCTAAGCCATAATGCAATGCAATACAAATACAATATAAAGGAAACACAGGTAAGAATAAACTAGTAAACCCCATCTATTAAATACCCACTGTATATAGGAGTCTGTGGGAAAAGGAAAGAAAAAGTCATTTGTACCTTAAAAAATAAATGACTTTAACTTATAATCTTTACTGGAAATTTGAAATAAATGTCAAATTTGGTTATAGATGGATAAATGTAGGAAAATTATGTCTTAAAATTTTAAAGCTATCTAAATGCATTCTAAAAATCATTTCTTTTATCAGCAGGGATCGTGGACAAGATGTTTGTTATTAAAGATAGGTGGTTAATTCTGTCTTTACCTCAGTTTTTGTCAACTCTGATAGTGTTTTTGATTTCTTTGCTGTTGAAAGTACTTGAGATTAATATCTCTGCTAAGTCTTCCCTGGCCAAAAAATGTTTATTTTGTTGACATATAGTAATTAATATTAATTTTGAAATCAATTAAATTAGAGTTAAAAGAAAGAACATATTGGATTTCTGACAATATTCAATGTCACAATTAGTAATCATTTCATATGGTATAATAATTAAGGTCAGTCTGCCTCTTTGCTTCCTAATGTATTAAAGTCAGATGTTTGAGGGTAATTAGCTGATTATTTGGTAAAAGTTTTTCCAGGAGATCAGCAATTGGCCTAAACAAGTTTTCAAAATTAAGCTATCTATGAGATTAAAGATTCCTTCTATTTGCTGATAGATCAGATTGTTTTATTTCTACTGAAAAGGGGTTTCTGAAATAGAAAAAATGGAGTACAAGATATAAAAACATTCATTTAAAATTAGGATGACGTTCCACTCATATATTCTAGACTCGTCATGTTTTACGGTCCTGCCTGTTTAACAGTTAACAATATCACTGCTAGCCTGCAGAGTATCCTTATGAAAATTTAAAAAAGGAGCCACTCTCTGTCCCTGAGGGAGAGAAGTAGGTGGTGGGGTGGTTTCAGCTTTTACAATGACTAGGTTAGGGAATCTACTAAGCTGTTGTAGTTAGTACTAAACATTTTTGACATCACCCATTTGGATTCTACTTTTCAAAACAACCATTATTACTTTCAGTAGATATGAATGATACACAACTCTCTTTAAGGGATTATAAGCCACTCAACGTATCTCCTGCTGATAGTTAGGTGAGAAATATTGTATCAGCCTTGTTTTTTATTTTGTTTTAGGATTGAGTTCTCAGCATTCTATGCCAGTGAAAATTAGTAGGTCGTTAATGCTAGAATGGAAAAATCTATTTAAGAGACATGTCTTTTTATCCACTCACTGCAACAGACTCCGTTTGGGAAGAACATTCTGAATAATTCTACCAACCTTAAAACGGCGTCTTGAAATATACTGGAGCAGACATTAGAATAAGTGTATTATTGGTGTGAAACTATCATGGCCTTTCTCCCGGGTTCCTTTCCACTTGCCCGTTCTTTGGTTTCTGTCTGGTTTTGTTTAGGACTTTCTTCCGCTTTTTCTTCGTTTTCCTTATTTAGCAGCTTTATTAAGATATCATTTGCATACCATAAACTTCACCCATTTTATGAATACAATTCAACGACTGTTTAGCATATTTACAGAGTTGTGCATTGTCACCACAGTCTAATTTTAAAACATCTCCGTATCCCCAGAAAGAAACCTTGTACCCATTAGCAGTCTAGGACTTTCTTTGTGCCATATTCTCACACTCAGGGTTTGACTTTCGTCGTCTTATGTGAATTTCTTCATTTCTCTCCCCCATATTTATGCAGTACTGAGAAGCTCTTTGCATATTAATTTTGAAGCCCTGTAAGCCCCTTCTTTTCTAAAGTCACTTAATTTTTTCTTCTTAAGTGCGGTAGGTAGGAAAGAGCAGATGGAGCTCCAAAAATTTGGGAAGTAATCAGGGCAATCCAGCGCTTAGGTAATTGCTTTCATGTGAAATCACTGTGCCAAATCCATGTCAAGAAGAGAAAACATTCCTGATCTTCGCCCTGCCGCCAATTCTGACGCACTGGGTGACAATATATATCTTTCCCCATACATCTGTTGTGGCAAAATCCGAATGTAAACATTAGTACTCTGTAAGATTATGTGGATTTAGAACAATCCCTGGAAAATTTTAAGTTGACAGAAAACATTTTTGACAGATTGTGACAGATATAATCTGACATCTGTGTGTTTTAGACTCTTTAAAGGTGACCTATAATTATTTTCTAGCAAACTAAATATATTTTTATCAGCTAAATATCCACATTGCAAAGCATTTCTCACAGAAGTGCTTTAAACCTACCTTTCACTTCCTGCCACATACATAATTTTTCAAGATCTTGGATTGATATTAACAGCCCCAACCTAACCTAGCTCTCTATCAACACATAGGGTTGTAACCAAGAATGTGTCTTGCATTGTCTTTTAATTATGTGCACTATTTTCAAATAACTATTATAACTTCAAGTAACACCACTCAAAAAGAGGCAGTCTGGAGTGCTGGCTTCAGAGTCAGGCTGCATTATAATTCCCTGCGTCAGCTACCCATCTTAGTCCACTTTGTGCTGCGATAACGAATACCTGCAGCTGGGTGATTTATAATGAACAGAAATTTATTGGCTCACAGTTCTGGAGGCTGGGAAGTCCAATATGAAGCCGCCAGCAGCTGATGAGGGCCTCCTTACCGCATGATAGTTTGGCAGAAGGTGGGAGGGCAAGAGAACAAGCAAGAAGGGATGAACCCACTCAGACAATAATGACATTAGTTCATTCACGAGGGCAGAGCCCTCATCACCCAAATACCTGCTTACAGGTCCCACCCCCCAATACCATCACAATGGCAACTAAATTTCGACATGAGTTATGGAGGGGACAAACATTCAAACCACAGCACCACTTAACCTCTTCTATAAAATGAGGATAATATAACAGTTCATGTTAAGAAAAAAATGACATGATCCATGTGAAACTCTTAGCATATTTCCTGGCATATATTAGTTGTTCAATAAACCCAGGCTATTATCATCAGTAGTATTGACACTAAAGCCAAGATGGGACATAACCAAGTGGTAATTATTCTCAAAATAAAATATGATTCATAAACACTTCATGTGCATGTAAAAAGACAAAGAAGGACTATATTGTTCTGTGCCTCATACCTTAGCTTTCTTTTCAGTTCTTTAACCCTGGAAGACAATAATTTCTTAGAGGCTCTGCAGGCAATTAAAGGTTAGTTTAAAATGATCATACCTGTACAAGTATATGCTTTGTGCATATGCTGTTCTGGAGTAGTCAATAACTCTAGTGAATATATTAAAAATTATAATAGCAGGTCTTCTTTTGAGGAAAAAGTGATTAATTCCAATTGTAAGAAATGACAAGAGCTGGACCTATCAGAAGGCCAAGGAGAGAAACATATGCAAAACACACTCTTCCCAGGTACATTATATCCCCTGAATGCCACTATGAATAAAGGTTTGTTTTTTAAGTGGGAGCAATGCAGTGGTGTAGCATTTGCTCTTAAAGACTACTTTACTCTACTCGTAGTATTGTGACAAGATGTACTGAGAGGAAAACAATATAATTAATTTGTAAATTGAATCAGACAGGAGAGAAAAGGCTATACTATTTGAATACAAGAGGAAAAGGTTGAAGGGGTGTTGATTTTTTCCATTTGTATGAGTGTGTGTGTTATGTATTATAGTTTCTCAGCATATTTTGGTTGGTGTATGGAAGGGAAAGAAACTACCTTGTGACATTTTCTGTTTTATGCAGTTGGAACAATGGAGATAAATATATTTCTACAATTGTCTTAATAGAATATAGGAAGTGTTTGTTCAACACACAATGCTATCACGTAGGAATACTAAGAAACAAGGATGCATATTTGCCAGAGAACTGTTTCTTTTCATTGAACACAGGCGAGGGCACCACCCTGAACTTTCTCCAGATAGGCCAGTGAATACCCCTGAACCTCCCACAGGCCAAGTGATCATACAAGGATCCCAGCTTGATCTCAGGGAAACAAAGAACGGAAGCAGCACAAATCTTGTGCTCAAGACACACATAAATAAGGCTCACAGACAGATTAGATGTAACAGTCTTACTCTGTTAAAAAATAAAACTCTAATAACAAGTATTTCACTGTTTCCTTCCAAATCCAGGTCCTTAAATGTGTTTATCCTCTATGGCTCCTTCTCAGTGCCTGGGGCCAAGTGGGCTTTGGTGATGAAAAGCACACAATAAGATTAACTTTGTAATGCTGACACAGAATCAGAAGACCAAGAGTTTGCTATAAAGAGCACAATGGCCTCAACCAATTATCATCTTTAATACACATGCAGCCAGATCTGCATGAACTGGTTTATGCAGAGTTCAATTGACTGCAGTTATCCATTCAAGGAACATCCCATTTCCTAACTATACCATGCAGTAAACTAGTAACTCAGTTTTCCTTTCAATTCAGCAAGAGATGGAAATGCAAACTCTGATCCAATTGTGAGTTTGTAGATGCATATTTTATGAATTGACTTTTTTCCTCAACTCTTGCATTCAAAATTATCTTTGCCATGCTCATGATTGCCCACTTAATTATTGCTTTTCAAGCCTGTGTCCCTGGCACTGTTTCCTTGCCTCTTTGCAGCTGGTTCTCTCCTGCTACTAAATCTCTGTCTTTGTCTCTTTTTTTCCTACCCAGGCCCACCTTCCTATAGCTCTGTAGGTAGTGGCAAGATCCCATGAGTCTTTTTAAACAAATTAAATCAGTAGAATGATATTCTGTGAAGAATTTCATTGCTCAAATTTTGAAGTAAATTATCCTGCATTTAGCACTGTTTACACCAACTAACCGGGAAAACAAAAGCACATGAGGACTTGTATTTTTTAGGATGAAAGGTAGAAAGGCCTTCTCTACAGGCCCCAACAAACCACTAGTTTCTCCCCTGCCTCAACGAAGGTCTGCATGAGACTAATCTGTCTAGAAATGCACCCTACTCACAGAGCCCCACCACCTCCTCTCCTCCAGGCTCCCTTGTGTGAAGCTACAGGGATGTAATAGCAGTGAGTTTCAATGAGTCCTCTGTCTATGGGTCCCCATGTCTCTCTGGGCCTGAAGCAGGGCATCCTTTCAGAGCCCCTGACATATCACTCCTACCCTTCCCCTGACTGTGCAAGGATTTAAAATGGAATCATCCTCTCTGTTAGGCTGGGGCATGGAATCTCAGTGGAAGCTCTGAGCATCCAAGCTCTCTTCAACCTGGGCTATACACTGGAATTCTCCAGGCAACCCAGGTAATTCTGATTTAATTGTTCTGGAGAATGATCAGGGATTAGGGAATTTTATATTAACAGCTTTCCAGGTGATTCTAATGCTACATTTTAATGAACGTGACGGTGCAAATCTGAGCCAGGAGTTATTAGCCCAGAGTTGACCACTCCCCTCTTTGTTTCTGATCTGAGGCTTGTCCCCTGCCCACCTCATTCTATCCACTCTCTGATAGCAGGTTTTTCCTGCCTATGTTGACATTTCTCTTGAGATGCTTCCTGTAGTCAAAGAATAGAACATGGGACTGTGGCAAATATAGAAAAAGTAAGGGCTTAAAGAAATCATTGTGGAAACAATAAATATCAATCAGGCAAACAACCAATTTACTGATACCCCAACCATAGTTAATTTCTTTGTTAGTGATAAACCATATTGAAATAGTAGTATTTTGCACATATATGATATAATGGAATATTAAAAATAAACTAAATAATAGAATGATATAAATTAACTAAAGAAAGATATATTAAGACATTAAAAAATAAACTAAAAATCAGAACAAAAATAAACAAAGGAAGTTAAGGAATTTATTAGTTCATTAAATTGATACACCAATAATTAAACTGAAACTTCACCACTTTGTAATTATTGCAGTCTTTCATTAAAACTTATTTTCATAGGATTGCGCAATCTGTACACCTAATTAATGTCTCCTAGGTTTGTACCTTTGATATTTCTATACCAATAATATTACTTTGTGAAAAACACAGAGCTTTGCTTCATTATAAAGTGGAAAACCTTCTTAAGTAATGTAGTAAAGATGCACATAGTCATTTTGTTCTTGACATAACTAAACCAATGTGTAGACTTTCCCTGAGATTCAAGGTGTGCCCATAAAATATAATAAGACTTAAAAAATGAGACTGCCTTCTGTGATCTAACATCAATCACATTATGTTATAGCCACACACTATAACTCTCAAGCTCTGCTGTCCCCAAATGAAGATGACGGTAATTGCTAACTGTCTGCTGAGGCGTGACCATACAGTCTAAGTCCTGGTCCCCTTGCAACTTGCTATTTCAGCTTCTTTCTGCAGAACCTGTTGGTATATGAGTTATTCCCCTAGCGCATTCACTTCCCCTCCCTGTGGGAAGATGGAGAGGCCATTCCAGTACGTTATCCTAGAGGGAAACTCATTCCCACTTCACCCTGTGAAGACACAGGCAGAATGTTTGCCTGGCTATTTTGTGAAAACTCCATCTTCTTGGTGAAATTGTATAGTCTGCATAGGATGTGCATTCAGCCTGGTTTTATTACTGTGTTGAAAAAAACTAAGTGAACTAATCTTCCTGGTGACTTGGAGGGGTTTAGAAATATTAACATATGGAGGGTGCCCTAGCCCTTTTTCTCAGGGAGTGGGGGCCTCAGTAGTAGTACAAATACCCCACAAGAATGAGATGCAAGCACAGATTCAAGCACTTTCAAAAAAATCATGGATTGGTTGCTTTTCTTTCTATAATTCATTTTACTCATTCTGCAAAATAGAATTCATAGGAGCTATGTTTACCCTATTGCAGTACCACTACCACAACTTTTCTTCTGAATGGTATCATGGGTCTTCTCTTTCTATAAACCTATTCATTCTTATAGAACCCATTTTAGATTTCATTTAAAGAAGACAAGTACACTTACAGATATATCCTTCACTCCTCTAAAGTAAAATAAATTGGAATTGCATTAGGAAAAAAGGAGTAGAGTTGTTCTTATCACAAGGCCGCAGGTTGTCGAGGAAGTGACACCTGGACCTTTTCCCCAAAGATACAAGCTCACAGCAGAGAAGTGCCTCCATACTTGAACAGGTGATCTCAAAAAGTATTTGATGTTGATAAAGATGTAAAATACAGAACTTTTGACATAATGGAATTTTATGTCTTCTTTTGTAAGAGGGAGTGAACATTTAGGGAAAGTTGAAATAGAAGAAACACTTTTATATTGCCCTTTCTTCTATCTGAGGGCTCATATTAGCTTTAAAATATAAAAGCTTTCTTTTTTGTATAATTACATTGAATAGAATTCTCAAGTGTGTAGATAATATATTCTAATATACTAATTAAATATACTATATTTTCAAATTGCTGCAATGGCAAACTGCAAAATTTTAAGTTCCTAGATTTTGCTAGTCTGTGAGGAGCAAGGAAAAATATAACAACAAAAGGAACCATTAACATTATAGAATCATTATGCTTCTAGAACTTAGTGAAATCTGCAAAATGGTTTTTCCACATAGTTACTTTTATGAAAATGGATGTTTTCTGTTAGTCCTTGACATCAGAGGATATTATTAGCTCTTTCTGCTTCTTCTGGGTCTATATTTCTCAAAATAAACCCATCCTCATAGGTCTTTGAAAATGATTGAATTGAGTCAAGCTTCTCAATTCTTTGGGATGTTCATTTAGTTATTATTTGCATAATTGCATACAAATTATCATGCTAAAAAAAACCCTCAAAAAACACAAGGCCTGAGAAAAGTAAGAGGCATTAAGAGGTTCTGTCCTTAGAACCGTGCTATTATAGAGATGTGTTTGGGTAATTCTTCATTTTCTCTAGCTTCTTCACAAATTTCAACATCATAGAACAAGGAGTAAAATTACATCTTCTTCTAACAGCATTTTCTTGGACTTGTTCTCTATGCCTCTCTACTGAGTGATCTATCTGGACATGGTAAGGAGCAAGTTGTCCATCGCTTTAGGAATGAGTGGAGGCTACTTCGTTTCCTACCTCACCAGGAGGACAGGGACATTATATACCTGCCCCTAGATCGATACCAAGGGGAAGCCAGGAGTTCAATCAAACTTCCTTATCCTTGGGTAAATGCCAGTGGCCTCCAGAGATATCAGAACACCCTGCCGTGGTATTTGAAATTCATTCCTATGTGTCAGAGTACAAATTACAATAGTCTGATACAGCAATTCAACATATTACAGTATTTAGAAACATTTGGGGAAGATGTTGAGGGCTTCAAAAAGTCACTTCCTTAGGCTGAGGTTCAATTTTTTATCATAAACATTTTGCATCATCATTTTAAAACTGTGAATAAAGTCCCCCCAAATCAAATCATGTATCTTTTCCTTTCTTTTCTTTTTTCGAGGATCAAGAATGTTTTCCTTTCTTCCCTGAACCCCTTTTCCTTCCTTTCCTCAAAATGTAGCCTTCATTACTACATAGAGGATTATGACAATAAGAAAGTATGCTATCAAGTCTGTACTCTAAGGACATCACAAATACATGTTGAATGCATCACTTATTGCTTTTAAGTGTTAAAAATATTGGTTCAAAATATTTGGTTGATGGGATTCTAGTTAATACACTATATTCATGGTACATCTTTGGTATTTTTAAAATCGTGTATGGCATTCTTCCTTAAACCCCCTTTACTGGTTTGTAATCAAAACGTGGAATGCCAAAGTGGTAGAACCTTAAAGAAATATGATGTTATTCCAGCATAAATGGCCTTGTACTTTTCCTGACACTTACCAACACTCAATCCACGGTAGCCCTTCCTGTTTCCTCCAGAGCTGCCCAAACCTCTGTCCCCGCAGCTTACCAGTGAGGATGCTAAGTGTGACTGAAATTAGTTATGACTTATTTACCTGATTTCTCACTTGAATTGATGCCAAATATCAGCCATAACCTGACAGTCCTGTCTGACACTCCAGTCCCTTTCCACTCCCCAAGTTTCTAATAGATAGATTCATCAGTGCCATTACAGCAAATTACTTTCTGAGTTTTCCCCATTTTCCTTATTTTAAAGAAAATCCAAATGATCAGATTGAATCATTTTTACTCATAATTAATATTTGCCCTGAAATGCTGTGTTTGTACAAATAACCTTGCAATGCTTAGGTCAAAGCCAAATGTGTTTATTATACTTCTTCCTTCTTGCTTGGATTTTATATAAGGATTTATAATGTCACTCCTCCCAGTGAAAAAGAATGATAGCCATAAACTCAGAGGGAAAGTGAAAGAGGGAAGCAGATTGTATAACAGGAACTCCTATGACACTCTTAGCAGGAAAATTACATTATTTCAAAGTCTTCTTACGTGTTCTTGTAATGTCACATGGAGCATACATTGCCAAGAAATAAGCCCAAATCAGTTTCATTATCAGATTTGGATAGTGCTTTCTACTATGTTATCTACTGTCAGAAAGGAATGGCAAGTGGTTTCCATTTGGTTAAGAAGACCTCGGTGTTCATGAAGAATATTTTCTTAGCAAGGGTAATGAGCAGTTTTAATTTTTTTTTTTCTGACATCTGAACCTCCTTCTATTCACCACCCAATGAGGCAGAACCAGCTGCCACTAGGAGAAGCTGCAAATACCATACACCCACCCTCAGTCTTCCTGGTATTGAGGACCCAGGCCTGTGAACTAGACTGCACTGATCACACACCACCATCTCAGACTTTACTTAAGAAGTTAGTGCCATAAGAAACACAGACCATACATAATCAATTTCAATAATGGCTGATGGCAGGAGATTAACTACATCCAATTTCAGGAAGTAACTATTCCAGAAACAACATCCAGTACACACTATTGATGGCACCAGCAGTGAATGTATCTGGTGCGCAGGGACAGCAGCAAGGTTCTGCATTCACCAGATGGTTCTGCAACTATATTCTGTGCTGTTACTGGATACAAACCCTCCAAGTCTTATTCCCTGGTGTCCTGGAGATTCCTAGGATACGCTCCCCACCTCTGCCAGTCAATGTCCCTTTAATAAATTCCCTTTTCTGTTTCAGTCAGACTCCGATGCTTGAAATTGGTAGCTGTGACTGATAAAAGTATAAATAATCTACAACTCTTAACGTTTTTTTACTGTCAAGATGGGAGTCATACAACAATACCTTTTAGGAAACGAGTAAGTGTGGAAAGAATTGTGTAATAGATTAAATTACTATGAACTAACTGTTCACTAGGTATCAGTTCATGAAAGATGAATTGTAAAAAAAAAAAAAAATGGACAGACGATCACACACACACTCTCTGGCTGTGTCTCTACAGAATATTTCCATACCCCGTGGGCCAGAATGGTTTGGAAGAGTCATACTATGTACAGGCTTCTTTTTGCTTCTGTCTCTCTGAGTAAACCCCCCAAATACACTACTTCTCTGGTAGAGAAAAAAAATGTACATATTGCGACTTGCTTCTTCTTTGGTTTCTGGACCTAATTCTACAGTGAAATTCCCTGGTAAAATTCGCTGATATAGCTGCAATCCACTTTCATTCCATCTTTTTTTTGGGGGGTTGGGGAGTTGTTTATTACTCAATCCTGAGTTATTAGGAAAATGTCTGACACAAATAACTGTACAATAAGTACTTGTTAAGTGAAAGTACCAAACACTAACATAGCACTTATGAGCCAGGTTTGTACATATATTAACTTACATCCTCCTCACAATAATCTTCTGAGATAGGCACTATTATTATTCCTGTTTTTTGAACAAGAAACAGGTGCATGTAAGGTATAAGTAACTTTCCCAAGGAAAGTGAGCAAATGTGATACTAACCCAGGAAGGTTGGCTCTGGACCCTGTGCCTTATATTTATTTGTTTGTTTCTTAATTCAGCTGATAATCATTAAGCACCAACCACATGTCAGGCACAAAAATTCAGTGATGAGTATTACATTATTTTGCCCTCAAAGAGCTCACTCTATCAAAGAGACAGACATATAACAAATAATTACAAGTGTAAAATGGTAGATTCAATGATAAAAAATATAAACAAGGCTCACTGGGACCCAAGGATGTTGTGATAAACTTCAACCTGGGTGAACAATGGGCAAGAAGGACGTCTGAGGATGAAGAATGCTTCAGCTGAGACTTGAAATAATTTTTCGTACATATAGAAATCTATTCTAGGCAATGGGACAACTTATGCAAAAGGTAAAGTAGCGTGATATATTTGTGAACATTGTGAGGAATAATTGAGGCATGAAGCTGGAGATGTAGGCAAAGTTCAGATAATAAAGAAAATTTTATGCTATGTTAAAGAATTTTTCAGTTATTCTAAGGCAACCAAAACCATTGAAGAAATTTAAACAGGGAAGTAAGATGAATAGATGTGCCTTTAGGAAAGATTATTCTGGCTATATAGGATTGATATAAAAGAGATTAAGGTTAGACAGAAAAAGAAAAATTAGGAGACTACTGAAACAGTCCAGATTAAATAGATGAGGACTTAAATGGGTCAGAAGTTCTAGGGTAAAGAAGGGACTGACTCAAGAAGTATTTAACTAGCAATAGATAGCATTGGTAGGACTTATAAATCAACTGGATGTTGGTGAGGGAGGGATGGTAATGAAGAGGTAGAATTCTTCTGTTTCTCTATTCTGGTTTGTGTTACTTAATGTAAGATACATGTTACCTCTGTATAAATTTTCTTTAAAATATTTTCATTCTTTTTGCAAACTTTTTAATCTGTAATTTCACTACTCTGTAAGACTCTATGTTTCAGCCTCTTTCATTGTATTTTTATGTTTATTTATATCTGAGTGCCTCTTTGGTTTCAAGATGTTTTGCATCTGTGTTGGATTGAAATATTATATACATATATATTTTTGACATACATCTACATAAAACTTCTAGGAGGCATCCTTTATTGGGAATTGAACGTTTTTATGTGAGATACTTTTTTAGCTTGTCAAGTAAATATTATTTATATAACTAATATGTTTGATGACCCAGTTGAGAGTGCATCTTTTATATGTTCTTTTTATGAATCTTCAGCATTTTTGGACTCTGGTATATGGCTCTATAAATAATACTTTTAGAAAAGAAAAAGGCAGAGTTCTAGCAGTTAAAGCTGGCAATGCTTATTCAGAATCCTTCCTTTTTGAGGGAAAACATTTTTACTTTTAAACTATTTTCTTTATTAAAAATGATGTTTTTTCTTTATAACTAAATATGGCCAAAGCATAACTGCTTTGAGGCAAGAAAGAGTTAAAATTAATTGAATGAAAACACTTCTCTCAGAAATGTACGCAATAAATCTGCATAATTCACACATCTTATATATTTATAATTCTTGTCTCAAGGGAACTTCAAGCTAACTGAGCCTTTTTATTCCATTAAATATATATGTATATATTTTTATATATTTCATAGATAGATAGAGATATGATCACAGAAATTTATTAAAACAATACTGAGAATGCCTAGCACAATGCCATGGAGATAGCTGATGTTCAATGACTGTTATTTGAATAAATAAGTGCCTGAGTGAAGTTCCATAAGGTCACTCAGATTTAAGACGTCAGTGTTTTCAAAGAAAAATTCACTGCCTTAAAATTTTTGTTGAATGTTTTTGCATTATCATTCTCTTAATACCCAATCACACAGTTAGTATACTCCCATAACTTTAGGCAGAACTACTACTGAACCAAGTAAAACTAGAGGCTTCACTTCTGAGTATACTGAGTCACACAAAGAATTAGGACTTGCAGTTGCCTTGACTCATCTTTCCCCTTAATGGTTTTTTCCTATTTGTGGAAGTTAAAAGTGCAGATAAAGCATTGTCTTTCAGTGTCATCATAAAGATCTCAACTTAGTTTTTCAATGTCATAGTAATTCTGCCCAGTGTGTTCTACTGCTGTTTCTACAGGGTGCCTGACAACATGTCAGGTTCGTCAACTCATTGAGTAAGAATAATTCACTAAAAAAGGAACATACAAACTAGTTTGCTTAGCACCATGAATATCTTTTTATAAAAAGGCTATTTGATTTTTTTTTTCCTTTTTTGAAAGGTTCTTTACCATTGTGTGTGTGTGTGTGTGTGTCTGCTTTTATGTATTTATGGCTTTCTTTGGTCCAGCTTTCTCCTCTCTCTGATGATGCCAACTACCCTTGACAGCATCACAACACTGCCCACATCTTTCCATAGATGTTCTGATCACTTGCAATATTATTGAGTCCTCTTTCTGAGTGTGCTTTGTAAAGTAATTGACATGTAATTTGCATACACTTCGGCTTATGTAACTCCACCTACCAATTAGGAAAATATTCAGTATCAAAGGCTGTGAGCCAAAATACCAAAATATAAAATCATAGAACTATGTGGAAAAATTTAGAATCTCAATTTTTAAAGTAGGTTAAAAATCGTAAAATTATTATACTCCTAGAAAAAAAAAAGTGACTACTGCATTTGCCCACGCATTTACTCCTTGACATTATATTGGCATCTACTGTGTACGTGGAAACTAAACATTGGGGTTTGAGGATGTCTGTGACAGACTCACAGTTCAGTTAAAGGAGAGGGTGCTATCAGCAAGTGATGGCTGTGAAATGTGATATGTAGATAGTAGAGATATATAACAACAGTCATGGGATTAGGGAAAAAAAAGAAGCAAAATAGCAAAATCCATATAGGAAATAAGGAAAGATTTCAAAAAGAAAATAATTTTTGAGTTAATCCTTCAAAAAGGTATAGTGAATGTGGAAAAGCCTTTACCTGAAGATCAAACCCTAGGGATGCTAGATTGTATATTTTCATTTGGAGGGCTAAATTTTTAAAAATAAAGAGAGAAAATTCAAGGCAAAAGAAAATAGGTTTGAATTTGAAGATATTCAAATCCAGACAAACACAATGTGTGAACCACAAATTTTTATGTTCATCACTTAAAAGAAAAAAACTGATTATTCCTTCAAACCTTGAATCCATTGACATTTTTGTTAAGATAAACAGCATGTTCTTGTTATTGTTTATGTCTGTTTGATAAAGATGCAAATAACTTAATACATCATAACCCTTTCTAGTTTTATTAAAAATGAGATTAGTGATGGGTAAAATTGCTGAATTACTGGCATTGGGATTTGAGGATGTCTGTGACAGACTCACAGTTCAGTGAAAGAAAAGGGATGGCATTGAGCATTAACTTCTGTTTTTTCCACTCTGCTGAGCCAGCTATTATCTAATATTCTGCCAGTCTTTCCTCATACTTTTTTCTGTTGGGTATACTTCTAAGAGTCACAATAATAATGGGTAACCATAAAAAAAAGTCTGTCTTTTTTCCTTACTCATTGTGCTAGAATGACTTTGCAATTTTATTAGTAGAAATTTACAATGACTTTTCTTATAATAACAACAATGAAAAGTTGGATAAGCAGAATGCGAACTCTTTCCTGTGCTGAAGAAATCTTAGAAGATGTATCTATGAATGATAGATTTTTGTAATATAGTTGGTTAATATTATATATGAGCTGATATTAGATTGATGTGAGCTATGCAAAACATTATAATATTGTTTTATAATTGTGCTACATTTTCTCCTTTAGATTCCAGAGTTAGAACATATATATTATCTCTGTTTCTTTCTTTTAATGGCTGCATGAGATGAAAAAACTGAGTTTAAGTGTGATTTAGTGATTTACCTAAGATTACAGCATACCTAGTAGAGGAGGGAGTCACAAATCTCCCATTCCTGGCTACTGGTTAATCCACCTGTGGAAAAAAACAGCATTTGCTTCTTTCAGTCTGGTCTATATTTAAATTTAATTTTCAGAAATCAATGTCATGAATCATTTCATGTGAATTTATGTGTGGTGTTCTGACCAGAATTCTTTATTACATTTTACTTGTGTAATTTGATTTCTGCCTGAGCGTTATGATGATCCATCCTTTTATCTACACTCTATAGACAACAACAATTTGGAAGAAAGAAAGTCAGATTTAAAATCAAAACTAAACGAGTTGCAAAATATGAAACTGGGTAAATGGTAGAAACAAAATCTTGGGATATTTTAAGACAGATTTTATGTAAGTTACAGCAACCAGGAGGCAGTAAAATTGATGCATTGATGCTAACATACCAGACTAGTGTAGCAATTACAGTTCTATTTAGTAATGGCACATAAATGCTGAACTAGAAACTTACAACTCTAAACAAAATTTATGTGCATTTGTTCTGTTTATGTTGTGTCATCTCCTACAAGAAAATATATTTAGAGTTGATAGGCATGGATTGTTTTTACTCAAGTAGATACACATTAGCTATAAAGTGTTTGTCCCAGAAAATAACTTTTAAAACATGTGTCAAAAATACATTTATTTACAATTTTTCTACCCCAAATATTTTGCATTTGTTTTTCTCAACACACAGATTCATGTCCTGTCACTAACTCTACTCTTTCAGATTGGCAGCAGGTACCAGAAACTCAAATTTCCATGGGTACCAGACAGATTTTTTAAAAAACGTCAAGTTGGTGTTAAATATTAGCAAGTGATAAGGATGATGGCCAACTGAAAGGCATATGGCTCAACTAAAAAGATCAGCCACTACTTTGTCCCAGTCCGATACTGCCATGTTGGAACCTGAATCCAATGTTGTCAGAACTTCAGAGTTTTCAAAAACAGAAAGAAATCTTGACTTTCATAAGTGTTACATAATTTAAAACTTTAAATTCACTGTGTCAGCCAAATAAACCATGTCTGTAGGCCACAGCTAGCATGTAGGCCTCTAGGCAGAGTCATGATTCTACAGAAATGATCATGGTGACCCTCAATAAGGACCTCAGTTCTGGTTAGGGTCCCACTCTTTTTTGCTATTTCACTAAGTTGTGTGCATTTAAAACCATAGAATATTATATGGAAAGACTTGTCGCAAATGTAAAAAGTTGTCTTTGTGCCATGCACTTTTTCTATCTGCAGTCTTCAATGATTATTATTCCCTCCAGCACAATGCCATTAATATCCTTAAATAAAACATGATTATGCAAGGCATCTTTTTATATGGAATTCTGGTTCTTTGAACTTAAAGAACATGGATTATTTATTTTCTATACTCCTTCTTGAGAAAGTACAGTGTTTTGTTCATTGTTCTATCTTCAGTTTCCAGAATATTCCTGGTAAATAGAAGTTTGAATAGAATTAATTTATTGATGAAAGTTTGCTATTTTATTTACTCATTCATTCATTGTGCGGACTCTTCCTTAGCACAAATATGTGTATCATTAACTAGAGAAAGAAAAGCATTCTGCTTGGAAAAAAAAAAAATACAGTGGTCTTCAATTTAATGAGCTATCACCCACCTTTTAAAGTGTAAGCTGACATTTCTCCTTCATTTCTTTGTAGGACTCCTGGGAGAGTCTCAACATTTTTTCTTAATTCTCTTTTCTAGAAAAGTGTAATACAATCAGATTATACTCTACATCTGTAAATAAATGACTGAATGATCCTTGGTTAATCAGGCCTTTAACCCTGTATACCAAATACCCTTGGGGGGAAAAAAGCACATCTTGTAAGTCTACTGGTAAAAAAAAGTTACAAGTCAAAATCTCATGAATTAATTTTACACTTCTTCTTGGTTTAAGGGATTAGGATTTGATAGTTTAAAACTATTTAACTCACTATAAAAAAGACCTTTGGTAATCCTTTTTGATTAATAGTGATAGTATACCTTTGCTAACTTGACTACTCTCTAAGACAAATTTTTAAAAATCAAATCTTGAAAATAGTATTTGATAGTCACTTAAATATCAAAATAAAAGTGAAATCCCAACTTCAAGCACGTTCAAATACATGTGTTCTTGTGAAGAGTCATCTGTCTATATCCTTATTTTTTGATGTTAAGATTTCTAGCAGTATGCCAACTGCTTCAGCATATCAATCAATCAATCACATACTTGTGTCAGAATCATATTCTGTAGTTAAAAGTAAGGCTGGATCTCCAAAATTAACAGGAGCTCCAAATTTCCAATTCAGTCAGGGTCATCTTTGCTAACTTAACCAAAATCAAAAGTAGCCCCATGTGTGAAGATAGGCAGATACACATTAGTATAATACGGCTTATTTATGTTCATTACATTTAATGCTTATATTCTTCAAATGAACTCCAGATGTGTCACCATACTGGATGATCAATTTGAAGACTAGAATATCATTCCATGATATGAAAATATGCCTTATAAACAACAGAATATATTTCTTTTTCTTTTGAGGTTCATCTTTCTCATACTGGGTACAAGTTGCATCATTAATATTTGTTGCTTACTGAGGGTAGTAGACAGAATAATAGCCTCCAAAGATATCTATGTCCTAATTCCCAGGATTTATGAATATGTTACATTACACAGCAAAAGGGAATTACAATTGCAGATGGAGTTAAAGCTGTTAATTAGCTGATTTTATGACAGGGGGATAATCCTGAGTTATCTGAGTTGGTCCAATGTGATCACAAGGGTCCTTAAGAGCAGAAGAGAGGATCAGACGGATAGCTGTGTGCGAAGGTCTCAGCCTGATAGAGGAGGAGGCCATGTGCCCAGGACAGTGGGTAGCCTCTAGAAGCTGCAAAAGGCAAGGGAACGGATCCTCCCTTACAGCCTGCAGAAAGGCATGCACACCTTCTAACACCTGCCAACACCCAGTGAGACTCATTCAGGAATTCTGACCTACAGAAGTGTCAGATAACACGATTATGCTGTTTACAGCCACTAAATTTGTGGTATTTGTTATAGCAGCCAAGCCAACTAGTATACTGAGGAACCTTAATTTTTTTTTCAGAAACCTCTGTCACTGAAATTGCATTAATAAAAAAAGTTAAAATTTTCAGACTTTTCTTAATGCATTGTCTGTCTGTTTTCAGGAGGTAATCCAGAGCAGCCAGGTCAACATTTCAAGAAGCAGCCAGGAAATGGCAAGAAATGAACAAGAATTGTCCAAAGAGCACAAAATTGATGTTCCTGGAACAGAAATGGTAACTACTTAGAAAGACAATACTTTCCAAACAGTTTCTAGAACTGTGTGGAAATTCTGACTTTGTTGTAAACATGTGTTTTTATTGTCCTTTTTGTGTTTAATATCAATACAAATCAGTGTCTCTTTCCCCACTTTCCAGTTAGAATTCTTTTAAAAGTAAAAACAAGTACCCTAAAAATATGATTGCACTTTAGATGTCAATTCAAATATGTTCTGTTATAGCGTGAGTCTATACATTAAAATAAATGATAGAGGTTTAATTAGCATTTCTCAATGTGCACTGAAGTCTTGGATGAAAACCACTGTAAGATGAAGCATATTGTATGTAGTACTGAAATAACTGACTTTTTAAAAACAATTATTTTTTTCAAATTATCTTTAAACATAGGTCTCTCATCTTGAAAAGCACACTGAGGAAATAAACCAAGCTTCTCAGTTTCATCAATATGTTCAAGAAACTGGTAAGAGTCTGGTATTATTAGCCCCAATACACCTTTTTCCTATTGATGTGTCTGAGTTTGAATGGAGGACTTCCAAAGCACAATCCCCTCTACCAAGTAACTTTGGTAACTGACTCACGGTCCCAAAGGGAGCTAGGTAGTGTTTCTACGAATAATTAGATTTCGCCTGTGGTAACAGATGCAGTAAGTTTCGAAAATAGTTGATTGCCCATCAGCCCTATGATATACTTATCCTAAAGCCTAAAGAGTGATATGCTAGCCACCTCTGAGTTCCTGTTTACCTCAGGGACCTACAATAAAACCTGATGTTTATCAAGCTCCCTGAGAATAGAATTGTTATCTAGACTGAATTAATTTTAATAACAGATTTAAGCACTATTAAGTCCAGTTCTCCAACCTAAAAATATGAGATTAGACTAGGCAAATTTGTGCAAGTTTGCATAAGACAAGGTACATTTTGTCTCCCTTATGAAAAGGGAATAAGTTTTGCTGCCTTGAAGAGATAAAAGAGGAGATTTAAGCCAACTGTGACCAAAACATTACTTGATTATTTGACTGTATCTTTGTTTTGGTTTTACTGATTAAGAAAGTAGATCTTCTGCTATTCTTTTCTTGTTTTATAACTTTTATTATTTTTTCCTGAGCATAAAAGTAGAACATGCTTGTAGAAAATTTGGAAAATATTCTCATCCAGAGATAACCACAAACATTTTTCTTCCTCCATTTTCTTCCGATATTTCTTGCTGTATTCCTAAATTACGTAATGAAATAATGCCATATGTATTTTTGTACTTTGAGTCTTTTCATTTAACTTACACTGTGAAAAGTTTCCCATAGCATTATAATTTCTTCTTAAATGTAATTTTTGTTAGTTACATAATATCCCTGGTGCTTTTTTTCTGTTTCTAGTTATTGATACACCTGAGGATGAAGAGATTCCAAAGGTTTCAACTAAACTGTTAAAAGAGCAATTTGAAAAGTCTGCCCAGGAAAAGATTCTTTATTCTGACAAAGAGACGACAACCCCAGCCAAGCAGATTAAGGTAAGGTAATTTCTTTACACAGAAACATAGTAGGTATAAAACCAAGCTTAAATGATTAACATTTTCAAAGTATTGCCTATATGAGGTGGCTTTTCAATAAAAAATATCCTGAGCCAGCACTTATTCAGCTCCATAAGGAGAATATTGACCTGCAGGAGAAAAGAGGTAGAGTAGAACTTGTCTCACTGGTGAAAATGAAGGAAGAAAAAATGATGTATGCTCTAAGGTCAAATAACTAACATCAGATAAAGTAATTAAGTCAATTTTAAATGTCAGATGCTTACTCTGTTCTGTTTCCAAGGACAAGAAAACAACCCTCAAAAGTACTTTAAGACTTTTACTGTTTCCCTCTAGATTACTCTGCATGCCACATTAAGTAAAGGGGGAAAAATCAAGATTATGCACGAATGTTAAAATATTGAGTCATTTATGCATTGAATAGGGGATATAATTTTACAACTAAAATGGATTATCAGAAAGATAGTAACAAACATTAATATGACTCCTAAGTAGGTCCTTCAATGGGGTATATCACTTGTTTTTCTCAATGGAGATGTTGTAGCAGGGTCTTGGTGTGGACAGATGAAGGGCAGCACCTAGGAAGTCTCTGCCACTCCCCCCATCTTTATAAGATTTGATTTTCTCTCCCGTAAAGATTGACAGGGCATGTGAAGAGACTTTAAAGCCATCCTCAGTTGTGGACACCTCTTCCACATCTTGCATTGCAACCAGCCAGAGGAAGGAAACATCAACCACAAGATACCACAATCACAGTGTCACTTCCTCAACTCTGGCACAAGTTAATGCTACTTCTTCAGGAAAGACAGAAGAATTTCCTCCTCCCCCACCTGATGTACTTCAAACTCCAATAGATGTGACAGCATTTTCCCAGTCCCCTGAATTCCCTAGCCCTCCCAGAAGACTACCAGTCCCCAAAGATCTATATTCTAAGCAAAGAAATTTGTATGAATTAAACCGTTTATATAAACATATTCACCCAGAGTTAAGAAAAAACTTAGAAAAAGATTATATCAGTGAGGTTTCTGAGATTGTTTCTAGTGAAATGAACTCAGGGAGCTCAGTTTCAGCAGATGTGCAGCAAGCTCGGTATATTTTTGAAAATACAAATGACAGTTCTCAAAAAGATCTGAGCTCAGGAAGAGAATATGTGGAGTGGGATGAAATTCTGAAGGGGGAGGTGCAGTCCATTAGATGGATCTTTGAGAATCAGCCATTAGATTCCATCAACAATGGCTCTCCTGATGAAGGTAACATTTCCAAGGGCATTGCTGATCAAGAAATCATTGCTGGTGGTGATGTGAAATACACCACATGGATGTTTGAAACCCAACCCATAGATACACTGGGGGCTCATTCTTCTGGCAGTGAAGAAAATGCAGAGAAAATTCCTGAGCTAGCCAGAGGAGATGTCCTCACAGCCCGGTGGATGTTTGAAACAAGGCCATTAGACTCAATGAATAAAATG
Source organism: Daubentonia madagascariensis (assembly GCA_023783475.1). Classification (NCBI taxonomy): domain Eukaryota; kingdom Metazoa; phylum Chordata; class Mammalia; order Primates; family Daubentoniidae; genus Daubentonia; species Daubentonia madagascariensis. The sequence continues at coordinate 39,810,212 of JAKFHU010002088.1, read as the reverse complement.
CATCAAAGTCAAGAAGAATCAGCAGCAACTGTCATTAAGGATATAACTGGGGGAGATGTCAAGACTGTGAGATACATGTTTGAAACTCAACATCTTGATCAAATTGGACAGCTTCATTCAGTGGATGAGGTTCACTTACTGCAACTGAGGTCTGAGCTCAAAGAAATTAAGGGAACTGTTAAGAGAAGTATAAAATGTTTTGAAACTCAACCATTATATGTTATTAGAGATGGTTTAGGTCAAATGCTAGAAATTAAAACTGTACACAGAGAAGATGTTGAAAAGGGGGATGTGAGAACAGCACGTTGGATGTTTGAAACACAGCCATTAGACACAATTAACAAAGATATTACAGAAATTAAAGTTGTCCGAGGAATATCCATGGAAGAAAATGTGAAAGGTGGGGTGAGTAGGGCAAAGTGGTTATTTGAAACCCAACCTTTGGAAAAAATCAAAGAAGAGTCAGAAGAGTTAGTCATTGAAAAGGAAACAATAATAGGTACTGATGTCTCCAGAAAGTGTTGGATGTTTGAAACACAGCCATTAGACATTCTAAAAGAAGTTCCTGATGCAGATCCTCTACCCCATGAGGAGATAATAGGGGGTGATGTACAAACTACTAAGCATCTATTTGAAACACTTCCAATAGAGGCTTTAAAAGATAGTCCTGATGTAGGAAAGCTTCAAAAAATCACTGCTTCTGAAGAAGAAAAAGGGGATGTGAGACACCACAAATGGATTTTTGAAACCCAACCTCTGGAAGAGATTAGAGAAGATAAAAAAGAGTACACACGAACAGTGAAACTTGAAGAAGTTGACAGAGGAGATGTCAGGAATTACACACATATCTTTGAATCAAACAATTTAATTAAATTTGATGCATCACATAAAATAGAGGTGGAAGGAGTCACAAGAGGTGCTGTAGAGCTAAATAAATCTCTCTTTGAGACAACACCACTCTATGCCATTCAAGATCACCTTGGAAAATATCATCAAGTAAAGACAGTCCAGCAAGAAGAAATCCTAAGAGGTGATGTAAGAAGCTGCAGGTGGCTTTTTGAAACAAGGCCCATTGACCAGTTTGATGAAAGCATTCATAAATTTCAGGTAATTAGAGGAATATCTGCTCAAGAAATACAGACTGGAAATGTGAAATCTGCTAAATGGTTGTTTGAAACCCAACCTCTTGATTCAATTAAATATTTTAGTAACGTGGAAGAAACAGAAAGTAAAACTGAACAAGCTACAGATATTATTAAAGGGGATGTCAAAACCTGCAAATGGCTTTTTGAAACCCAGCCAATGGAGTCTCTTTATGAAAAGGTTTCATTAATGACTGGTGAAGAAATTCATAAGGGAGATGTCAAAACCCGCACTTGGCTTTTTGAAACTCAGCCACTTGATACCATCAAAGATGACTCTGAAACAATAGTCAAATTGCAAACTGTAAAACAAGAGGAGACCCAGGGTGGGGATGTTCGTACAGCATGTTTTCTTTTTGAGACAGAAAATTTGGACAGTATACAAGGAGAAGAAGGGAAGGAAATCAAGCCTGTGGAAATGGATATACAAGCTGGAGATGTTTCCAGCATGAGATATAAATTTGAAAATCAGTCCTTAGATTCTATAAGTTCCGGCTCAGAGGAAGTTTTGAAAAAGATCAAAACCCTAAAAACCGAAGATATTCAGAAAGGCAATGTTTTAAATTGTAGGTGGCTTTTTGAAAACCAACCAATTGATATGATAAAAGAAAGCCAAGAAGGTGATGAATTGGTTAAGACAGTGACAGACATACAAGGTGGGGATGTAAGAAAGAGGTGCTTTATTTTTGAAACTTTTTCTTTAGATGAGATTAAAGAAGAATCTGACTATATCAGCACCAAGAAAACAATGACTGCAGAGGTAGTAAAGGGTGATGTAAAAAGCTACAGAATGCTCTTTGAAACTCAGCCGCTCTATGCAATTCAAGACCGAGAAGGGTACTATCATGAAGTGACAACAGTTAAAAAGGAAGAGGTGATTCACGGAGATGTGCGAGGAACAAGGTGGCTTTTTGAAACAAAACCATTAGACTCAATTAATGAATCAGAAACTGTGTATGTTATTAAATCTGTCACACAAGAAGATATTCAGAAGGGAGATGTTAGTTCTGTCAGATACAGATTTGAAACCCAGCCACTGGATCAGATTTCAAAAGAATCATGTAATATTGTGCCCACTGTTGACAATATTCAAGGTGGCAATGTAAAGATAAGTAAACAATTTTTTGAGTCTGAAAATTTGGATAAGAATAATTATGTAAGAACAGTAAGTGTTAATGAAATACAAAAGGGCAATGTTAAAACATCTACTTGGCTATTTGAAACCCACACTATAGAAGAGCTGAGAGGAGAAGGGTTAGATGACAATATCAAGACAGTCACCCAGGAAGATGTGCAGAAAGGTGATGTTAAGCAGGCAGTATGGCTTTTTGAAAATCAAACTTTGGATTCTATTAATAAAGCAGATGAAAATATCTCAAAAACGACCAAGGAAGAAATCCCTCCTTCTGATGTCAAAATGACTACATGGCTCTTTGAAACAACACCCCTTCATGAATTTAATGAAACTCAAGTAGAAAAGATAGAAATTATTGGCAAGAGCATTAAAGAAACCTTAGCAGATCTGTACTCTCAAAAAGTTATCCAGGCTCCTGGAATCATCATTGAAGCTGACGAAGTTGGGGATGTCCGAATGGCAAAATACAAGCTAATGAACAAAGCATCTCCTGAGATACAGAAAGAACAAATTATCAGGGTTGATCTCAGAAATATAATGGTGAACCTACTTTCCAAAACAGATTGTACACAAAGACAGATTTTGGTTAGTGAAGAAGAGAAGGGAAATGTTAATTTGACTAAAACTCAATTATTAAACAGATCAACTGAATTTCATACTGAAAAAGAAGAGATAGTGAGAGGTGATGTACAAAAAGCAATAAAAAATCTGTTCTCTGAGGAAAGATCTGTAAAGAAAGGCATTTTAATTCAGGAAGATGAAAGAGGAGACATTAACATGACTATCTACTGTCTTCTTCATGAAAATGATGGTGACACAATTGAGCGTGAAGAAGTCATAGGGGGTGATGTAAGACGCACCATTCATAATTTATTGTCTTCTATATCAAACAATAAAATGTCTGAAAGGGCTAAAATTGATGCCTCTGAGAGGGGAAATGTTCAGTTTTTCACAACATGCATAGAAACTGGAGCTTTGGATTATCTCAAACAACTTCAGACAGGGTCAAATGAAACACTAACAGCTGGGAAACAAGAAAAAGAGGAAGAAATAATTGGTGGTGATGTTGAAGGCACAAAACTGTTACTAAAGAAAAGACAGTCTCAGGTTGAACGTACTGTGAATGAAACTGACATCATCCCAGGAGATGTGCATAATACAGTTAAGGTTTTTATGACAGAACCTCAGAGTACATCTGGTAAGACACCGAAAGAAGAAATTATAAAAGGTGATTTGACATCAACCCTAAATTCCCTCAGACAGGCCATAAATCAGAAAACAGTGACTAAGACAGAAGAAACTGTAAAAGGTAACATGCTGGCCACACTCAAGTCTCTTAAAGAATCAAGCCACCGATGGAAGGAATCTAAGCAGCCTGATGTCATCCCTGGTGATATTGAGCAAGCCATTGAATGCCTTGAAAAGGCTGCAAATACAAGGACAGAAATCCTGAAAAAGGAGCTTATCCGAGACGACCTTGAAACATCATTAAGGTCTTTGAAAGAAACACAACGAGGTTTCAAAGAAGTAGGTAAAGAAGGTGTAATCCAAGATGTTCAAGCTGTGATGGTAGGACCTTTAGAAGAGCAGAAAACAGAGATTCATCAAGTGGCTGTGCAGAGGGACAAAAAAAATCTTCTTCAGCCAAGGCCAGGACCATTTGAGCCAGCAGCCAGGTGGCAAGGGGGAGCAGACACTTTCAGTCAAACTTCGGGAAAACCTTGTCATGGGAATTTAGTAGAAGAAAGCACTGAGGTTAACCTTCCAAAAGCCCCCAAAGGCACTGTAAAGATTGTCATAGATCGTGAACAAAACAATAATGCTCTTGAGAAAAGCCTTAGAAGACTATCTAATTCACATCACAAAGCTATTAAAAATGTATTGGAATCAGGAGACAGAATGGGTGTCTGGACTGATACCACAAGGGAACAGCATCTTAGAGATGAACATATGAGCAGACAATTAACTTCAACTGTGTCAGTTAAGGAAAATCTAAAAACTAAAGAATCAGACAGAGTCAGAGAGCTGAAGAAAGATGATGTCTTTAACTCCACCCAGTTTATTGATAAAACAGTTGGAAAGCCACAGATCCAAACCTGTGATCTGAGGAATGACCACCAGAAAACTGAAGCTTTCCATGTAAAGAGTCCTAAGAAGACCAAAACCATTAAAATATCAACAGATACACAAAGCTCCAAGCCCAATCCTTCCCAGCGTCCAGTCAACATGCCAGTTGGAGAAACTTATGAAGTTGCAGGGGACTTTCAGAAGAAAACTTTGTTAAAGCAAGAAATGCAATATTCTAATGAGGATATAAAGAAAAAGAATATGAACCTTCAGCCTTTGCCTGCAGATCAAGACATATCCAATGTAACAGAAGTAAAAGTCTGTGAAAAAAGCCACAATAAATTTAAGGCAACTGACAAAAAGCAGGAGACTGATGTTTATTTGAAAAGCCAGGACTTTCTAATGAAGACAAATACTTCCACAGACTTAAAAATGGCGATGGAAAGGTCCTTTAATCCAACCAACTTTGACCCTGAGGATGATGTGAAAGATAATGAATATCCCCTCCCACCTCCGTCTCCACCTCCTCCGCCACCTTCCAACGCATCGTCTGAGATTGAATTTCCTCTTCCTCCTCCACCACCTCTCATGATGCTGCCTGAAAAAAATGTGTTTCCTCCCTCACTGTCCACAGAGAAGATAAAGGCTGAGGTTGAAAGCTTCCCAGGCCTCCCTCTTCCTCCACCTCCAGTAGATGGGAAATCTGAAAGAGAGTGTCTACCAATGCTTCTGCCACCCCCTCCTCCTCCTTTAACTCCATCTCAAAAATCAGCACATCACCTTCCTTCCTCTGTTCCAGAAAAGCACAGTGGAACATTCACACAGCAATATTCCCAAAAAGAAGCCTCAAGTTCTCAGCAAACTCATTCTCAGACTAAAATAGTAAAAGGAAAATCAGGTGTGTTGCCACCTCCCACATTGCCCAAACCCAAACTTCCCAAGCATTTAGAAGATAAAAAGAACCATCTCCCCCCAAAAGCTCAATTGGAAAATTCCCTGTCAGATATGGAATGTAAAATTATTCCCTCAAATGATCAGCAAAGAGCCATGATGGTGACCAGCAGTGAACACACAGAGATAAAGCAGAACATATTTAGAAAGAGTCTTGATGAAAGAAAGCAATTATCTATTGACTCTACAAAATCTCTCTCACAAACAATTCCAGGAACTTCAGGAACCACGAAAAAACAGATAGCACCTCTCATAAAATCTCACTCATTTCCAGTGAGTTCAGGACCACAAAGTCCAAAACCTTATACAAGAAAATTTAAGACACCTTTAATGATAGCTGAAGAAAAATATAGACAACAAAGAGAAGAGCTTGAAAAACAGAAACAGGAGAGTTCTTACTATAACACAGTCAAAACAGAAAGCCAACATCAAAACATATCAGAGTTGGAAAAGGAAATTCCATTACAAAAAATACATAAAGAGGTTCCCCTATCTGGAATTGACTCAGAGCACACTGTGGTCCAACCCATCCCAGACTCTGAAAGCAATGCTCAGGTACTAGGAGTATGTTCTGACAACCAGGTCTCTACAACATCAGCAGGGACGGTCACTGCCGAGAGGCTCCAACATATTCTAGCTGCCTCAGAAGACAAAGATAACGTGAAAAAGGAAGTTTTACAGAGTTCAAGGGACATTATGCAATCTAAATTAGCTTGTGAAATTATGCAGACTCACCAAGAATGTAGTACACAACAAACACAACAGAATAAGTATCTGGAGCAGTTGCACATGCCCCAGAGCAAGCCAGTTTCCCCAAGTTTCAAAGTTAAAACCATCAAGCTTCCAACTCAAGATCATATGTTAAATGAAACAGACCACAGCCATGAATGTCATAAAAAGCAATCCGAAGTTGATGTTCAAACCATTACTAAACAACAGTATCAGGAAACCAAGAAAATTGAAGCAAGCACTGAATACAGTAATAAGCAGTCTGTGGCTGAAAAATATTATCAATTACCTAAAAAGGAGAAAAGAGTGATGATAAAAGTGCCTACAGAATCCACAGAAAGGAACCATGAAAGTAAGCTCAAGATAGTTCCTGAAAAGCAAAGAGAATTTAGGGAATCTGAAAAAGGGCAACTTCTAGGAGGTGAAGAGAAAAATCAGGGACCATCAGTGATTGGTTTAAAAGAAGAGAGATTAATAGCTGAAAGAAAACAAGACCATTTGAAGAATAAATCAGCACCAAAGGTCATCAAGCAAAAGGTTATTGATGCACACCTTGATTCACAGACTCAGAATTTTCAGCAAACACAAATACAGACTTCGGGAAGTAAAGCTGAACATAAAAAATTGCCCCAGCCATGTAAAAGTCTGCAGGAAGAAAAATGCCTCGAAGTCCAGGGCATACAACAGAAACAAGTCTTCTCTAATACTAAAGATTCAAAGCAAGAGATTACACAGAACAAATCTTTATTTTCATCTGTGAAAGAATCCCAGCAGGATGATGGAAAATGTGCCGTAAATATATTGGAATTCTTGAGAAAACGTGAAGAGCTACAACAGATTTTGTCTAGAGTAAAACAGTTTGAAGCAGAGCCAAGTAAAAGTGGCCTTAAAACATTTCAGACACTGTTAAATATTATCCCTGTATGGCTGATAAGCGAAGAGAAAAGAGACTATGGAGCTCGCATTGCCATGGAGAATAATTTAGAAAAAGTGATAGAAGAAATAACACATATTAAATCTCAAGCAGAGGATATGCTTGTGTCCTGTGAAAATATAATTCAAACAGCCATGAGATCCTCCAAAACAGGAAAGGAAGGAAATAAACCTACCAGTCTTAATGGAACATCTTCCAAAGTGTCTAGTGTTAATGTCAGCTATAATAAAAACACTGAACAGAAAGAAAATACGAGGGCAAAAGAAAAAACAGAACACCACCAAGTAGCAACTCATCATGAAGCAACTGTTCATGCTCATGCAAAAACCCATCAGGAAATTAAACTCGATGATAACAAGGTCTCTCCTCCCTCTGTAAAAACACGCCCACCCTCGCCTACTTTTATAACAATTGAATCTACTGCCCGACGAGCAGAAACCTCATCTAAGGATGAGTTCTCTCAGTCCCCTAAAAAGGACAGTTGCTTTGAACCCCCACCAAGAAGGCCCACTTCACAAACATCTAGAATCCACAGAGCAAACACCTCCCCTTCTCCACCCAGGAGTCGCTCGGAACAACTTGTCAAACTGAAAGACACCACTGCAAAGTTATCCCGAGGGACCATCCCATGTCGATCAGTAACGCCGGTTCCGATTGTAGAGAAGAGGTCTGAAATCATCCTGTCTCCTGCAACACTTCGTCGTCAAATTAAGATAGAAAGTCGTGGTAGGGACTCTCCACCTACAATCACCATACCTGTGAGTGTACATCATGCTGCTAGTGGCTCCTTTAGAGAATCCGTGGAAGATCAAGAGGAGGTTAGGAAAGTAGAGAAAAGAGCCACCTACGTTCACAAGGATGGGGCAAATTCCACCGACCGCATCGTGCCGGATGCTGAAAGTTACCATGCAGTCGAAATCATCCGCAAGGTTGAAGGACCTCACCTGTCAGAGCACACACAGAGCTACGAAGCAGCCAACCGAACTTTTCAAGCGGCTGAAAATTTTGTGAATGACCGTGAAAATGAAATAAACAGGTGGTTCAGGGAATTTGAAGATGGCCCAGTTTTTGAAGCAAAGCCAAATAGAAGGGTTTATGCAAATGGAGAAGCAAACCATAATATAAAACAAGAAAGTCGTACATTTTGTAAGGAGGAATTTGGATTAACATCTTTAGGAACCACTAGTTTTACAGACTTTTCTTGCAAACACCCTAGAGAGGTGCAAGAAAAAATTTCTGTTAAACAGCCCAGGGTCTGCACTGAAACAAGGTCTCTAACTGAACATTTCGCAGGCGTGGATGCATTTGAGAGTCAAAGTGTTGAGTCAAAGGTGAAAACCTCTTCATCACATAATTCAGAGGCTGGCAAATCTGGCTTTGCCTTCAAGCATGCCCCACCAACCTATGAGGATGTCATTGCTGGCCATATTTTAGATATCTCTGATTCGCCTAAGGAACTCAGGAAAAATTTTCAAAAGACGTGGCAGGAGAGTGAAAATGTTTTTAAAAGTCTGGGATATGCAGCTTCAGATGCTTCTGCAAGTGAGATGAGAACCACCTTCCAAGAGGAATCTGCATTTATAAGTGGTAAATGAGCTTGCAAAGTGTGAAAGAAGATTAACTATTTAAAGGCATGTGCTCCATAGTCAAGATGATTTGCAGCTAAAACAGTGTGTGGAAATAATCAAACACTATAACCTAAAACTAACAGCTTCCCCTGTATGCTTATATCTTCTTTATATGTTTGCTTTTATTACTTTCTCTTTACAAAAGCATCTAGTATGATTTACCTGTACTGTGTGAGAATAACAAATACTATTATATAAATTATTGAGACCCATTTTGTCAAGGTAAATAAGGTTTTAGATAAAGTGTCAGATATGGCAATAATTATTATTGTGATAGTATTAACAATTATACTAATATATACTTATATTTGTTAATAATTATAGAACACACCACATTATTAATATTTCTTATTAAAATTATTTCATACCAGTGTTTTAGATAATATTAGATAATATCCCTTAATCTAATATTGGTATGTTTTTAACTGCTAGACTTAAGTGATCTTTGCATTGAATTCAATATAGATTGTCAATAATCCAAGAAACAATTTATACTCTTCATATGTTCTTTAAGGATTTTTATTGATCTGTATCTCTGACTAAAGTGTAGGTGCGGAATTAGACCTTTTCTGTATTTAATTGAATTGGATAGAGTTAGCTTCCTCTGATGCCACATTTTTTTCCTATAACTGATTCTTTTCACCTTTTTGAAAATAAACCCCTAATGACAGCTCAATTGACCTCATTCACAGATGAGCATGAACAATACATTTTTAAAATTTTATTATATTTGAAAGGGAGAAATTTAAATCATATAAACTGAGTACATATTTTTAACATCAAGAACAAATCATTTCTTTATATTTTCTCTACTTATTATAATTAATGAGGCTTCATGATAAAAGAATTTGACATAATTAATGTGCATCATTAGTGTAGTCCATTCTTTCAGACAGATTGAAAGAAATAGCAAGCTTCAAAATAAAAACTGCTGAAACTAGTAAGTATGCCTCTATCATATTTGCAACATATGTGTCTAGTTTATTAGGTTAATATGTTTCTTAATGTGCTTGCTTCTGGCATAATTAAGCAAAGCTGTCTAATTAATTTCAAATGCTCAATTTCTGTTAAGATAGCTCAAAAACACATAGAAAATACAAAGAAACTAGTGTCAAATATAAAAATGTGTCCTCTACTAGTACCAAATAAGCAAAGGAGTCCTCTCAGTGGCCCACATTGAGCATCTAGGTACTAAAGTATATGTATTTATTTGTATAAAGAACCCAGAGCATATTTTCTCTTATATATAACTAATATCACACCTTAGTTATTCTCACAGGATCGTTGTAATGATCAAAAGCAATACTGAAGTGAAAGAAAAGTCTGTGTTAGTTTTAAACTACTGTACAAACACTGGTTAGTAATCTAATTACTGTTATTTGTAGGGGCTAAAGCAGCAGGAAGTGACTGTGGGTCCTTCAAAGCAAGAAAAGTAGAAAACTATGAAAAGAACCCAAAAGGCCATAAAATATAAAGCCATTTAGATTGAGGACAAATGACCCTGAACTTTTCAGTGTATTCAGGAGTCTCATTCTATTATAGGTAAGAGTTGATGTCTTATAGTCAGTCCGAAGTCATAAAGAAAATTTTTAAACAAATACAATGTCCTTGGCTTAAAAAGATATGTATATATTTTAGAACGATCTATCCAGAATGGTTTAAAAATTAAAACTTTGGGCCATGTTAAGTGTAAACCTTTATATACATGGGAAGTTCAGCGATCTAGAATGATAGGTTTTCTTGGGGTTCTCCATGGCTGAGTTTGCTATATATATTGTTTAATATATTACAGTTAATGAACGCATTTTACTCATGTATGTTTTCTTAAATAATAAAAGTCTACTTGTACAGTGTATGAATAGTAGAGGCACTAGGGTAATGTTGAACATCCTCCCTGAGCCTTAAACCTGACGATGGGATAGCCTATGTCCAGAGAAGCAATGTAAGGACAATAGTCCAAGTGTTTTCCCCTTTAACTGCATGGCCAGTTAATATGTGGTTCTTTTGTTTTATTCTGTGTTTACAATGTGATTGAAGATAACACTATATAAGGCTTTGTGAATTTTTATTTTTAGAAACTGCTGCTTCAAGACAAGGAAATATGTGTCCTTTGTCAAAAGACAGTTTATCCAATGGAGTGCCTAGTAGCAGACAAGCAGAGTTTTCATAAGTCCTGCTTCCGATGCCACCATTGCAACAGTAAACTAAGGTAAAATATTTTGTGGTCTGAGGCACAAATATTCAAAGAGCCTGCAATGTGTGTATAACATCATGTCTCTAGGAAGGTGCAGATTTTTCCAGATCTCTCTGCTGCCATCAGGTAACACAACCTCACAAGGGGATGTGCTCATGTTCTGTTATGTATAGTTCAGGATGGCTGTGATCTTTTTCTTTTTGGAATTTTGCTTTCCTCTTCAAATCCAAAAAGTCCCTTTTGTCCCAACATGGAAAGCACATGGATAAGAAAAATCAAGAGATACTGTGGAAATCAGGATTTTTAAATTAGTACTTTAACATCTAGATTTAGATCAGGAGTCAGCAAACGTTTTCTGTAAAGGACCAAATAGTAGGCTTTGCAGGCCATACTGCCTCTGTCACTATTCAATTTCCATCGGGGTACAAGAGCAGCCACAGATAACTAAACAAATGAGTATGGCTGTAAATGAATCAGCCTCAAGCTCCAATAAAAATTCATCAACCAAAATAGGTGGTGGGTTATAATTTGCCTATGTTTGAGCTAGACTATGGAATTTAGAATAATATCACTGACAAGTCTGGGACAATCTCTTGTTTTTTGTCTGGAGTAATAGAAGCACCCTATCCGCACAGAGTCATTTTCCAAAACTCTTGAAGTAAACACATTTAAATGAATGTGACATTTGGTGTGACTGTAGTCTGAGATGCTGAAATGGATTTTTTTTCCCCTAAATCTAATATGCATCTCTCAGAGTATATCTTTCCCGACTTTATTTGACAATTTCAAACACCCCTTGCAACATTCTTTTCCCTTGGTTTCCAAGACAACAGAGTATAATGGTTTCCCCCCTACCTCCTGGTTGCTCCTTCTCAGGCACCTGTCTGGGTGACTCTTTCTCTATCCATTACCAACATGTTAGAGTCCCTCAGAGGAATTTATTCTTCCACTAGCCCAGATCTCTCCTGTGTGCATCAGGTGCTTATGTCTTAATGTCTAGTATATTTCTCCAATGAGATTTACTGTACTCCATAAGTACAGTAAACTCAATGTGCCCCATTTTCTTCTCTCTATAATTCTTTCTTTGATGATATAGTCTGTATGCCACTGTCTAGTAAAATACATTAACATTAACTCAATGACCAAAACATGAAGTTATCTGTGACTCTTTCCTGTCTTTCATTCCCTACATCCAAGCCATCACCAAGTTCTGCAATTTCTATCCCATAAATACCTCTTGAGCTGTACACTTTTCTCCATTTTCATAGCAAGTGTCATCTCTCACATGGACTAATGCAACAGGCTTTCTAACTAGTTGGTCTCCCTACCTCCAGTATTTCTAACCACCACCAACAGCAACAATCTGTCCCAATGCTGTGCTCCACAATGTAGTGAGAATGATCTCTCTGAAATGCAATCCCTGTTTAAAACATACAATGGCTTCCCCTATCCAAAAGAAAAAATCATCTAACATGGTAGCATGAATTAAAAGGCAATTCAGGATCTGGCTCCTGCTCCTCAACACTCCTGTCATCCCTACTCCTTCCCATTTGTATGTAACTTTTCATGCAAACTGAACTTTAAGTTCCTCAAAAGCATTATTTTCCTCTCTCACATCTATCTGGTCCCAAATGTTATTCCCACTCCTTGTAAGTTTCCTGTGCCACTCCTCCGGCTCTCCACCAGGCTCACGTCCACTCATTCTTCAGACCTCCACCGATACTATATCTCCCAAGAAGCTTGCTTTGACGCCTGTGTATGGATCAGGTGTCCTTCTCTTATGCTCACATAGCGTCCTCTGTGATTGTCCCACATTTTAACACATTCTAACGTAATTGTCCCCAATATAGGAATTGTCTTAATGTTTGCCTTGCCAACACCTAGTAAAGGCTGATATAGAAGAACTCAAAAATATTAATTCAATGACATAATCTTAAAATTATATATTGTAACAAAACACAGATATAGAAAATCAAACAAACCAAATGCATGGCTCCATAAATTATTATAAAGTAAACACTTTGTAACCACTACAAGGTCAAGAAATACAACTTTGCCAGCCACTCCAGAAGCCCCATTCACGTACCCCATCTCAAACAACCCACTATTTCTCTCCCATGAGGAAATGGTATCTTTTTCAATGATTACTTTCTTACATTTTTATTGTTCTGTTATCCAAGTGTGCCAATGTGCCTTCCTTAACACTATACTTTAGTCTTGTCCATTTTTTTAAAAACTTCCATGTGTCTGTTAAGTCTTCTTTAATCTATAGGTTTCCCCTCCATTTCTTTCATTCCTTTCAATTTATTTGTGAAGATCCCAGACGTTTGACCTGTAGAGATTTCCACAGCCTGGACCTGCTTACAGCACACTCATATTGCAGCTCAACAGGCACTTTGGTCCTCTGTATTTCCCACAATTTGTCAGCTGGACCAAGATTCAGATTTGACACCTTTTGCAAGAATACAGATAGTGTTATCAACAGTATAAGTAAGCACATAATATCTGGTTGTCTCTCATTTTGTGAACATAGCAAATATTGAGGCTTAATACCTGTATTCATTCCTAGCTGTTTGCCAAATATTGATATTCTAATTCTGTTATCTCTTTTTCACTTATTAGAATACTTTTACAAGGAGATACTTCCTTTCACCTACTATTTGGTTACACAGTACAGTTGATTGAGGAAAGACTACATTTATGACTTTTTTCCCTTTATTTACCAATTTTGACAACATTTTTGTTATTTATTTAACAATATAATAGAATTGTTCTTTATCATTCCCTCTAGATAAGCAATTTTTTATTAAAAAATAATATCTTTACAGACTCCTGGATTTGTACATATTTGACTGGTTTCAATCAAATGCAATTATCATTACTGCAGCTCAGATTTCCCTATCCCCAGCCAGTGAGCACCTCTTTAAGTTGTCTCCTGAGTCCTTTTGATATGACACTAGTCTTTGAAAACTTCCTCATTATTTGATAGGACCACATATTCTGCCCTAGACCTGGAATCAGTCATTTCTCTATGTTCTCATTTCTTTTAGTGAGAAATAATATTTCAAAACAACAATCTTGATTGTCATTCTACTGGGTTGGCCATTATTCCTAAGCTTTTTTAGTGGAAAGAGCTAGTAAATCTTTACATATAAAGAAAAAATATACTATATATTCATAGTGATATTTCCAAACCAAATTGAAAACTACATTGCTTCTACTTAGCAACTGCTTTACAACATCTGTATCTCCTTTCTTCCATTTCAAGATTCCTGGTTCTCAAAGACAAGGGCGATAACAGAATTAGAATAGCCCATATTTATTTGTACAACAGTCTTGGAATAACAGAACTATTAGCACCATTAATTTGATTATCAAAACATTAAAAATTATATTTGCTGTCCTCATTCCTATGCCCCATTTTTTACAATGCTGCGCTATACCTTCAGTTTCAGATCATACAGCCACTATGTACCATATTATCTCCCTCCTCACCATTATTTCATCTTAGTTTACAGGTTGCAAGATATTAATGGCCACCACCAATCCTTAGGTTGATGTTTCTTCAGTCATTCTGCTTGTTAAAGCTTAGTTTCTAGTAGATTCTTCAGAAAAAGCTCATGGAAACAGTAGTCCCTGAGTTCTTACATGCTGATAACAATTTGTTTGTGACCTTTATAGTGGAAAGTCAGTTTTTCTGAAATTAAATCCTTGGCTTAAATTTTCTTTGAGTATCTTAAATGCATAATTTTATTTTCTTCTGGCATAAAATGTTTGAATAGTCTGATAATGATCTAATTTTCTTTTCCTTATAAGATGTACACTTTTTCTAAAGATACATAAGGATTTTTTTTTCTAGATTAGTTCTTGGCATTCATCATTCTGGATCAATGATGTCAATTAGTCAGTGTGCTCTATCAATGTGTTGTTGCATATTTCTTCATATCAAGAAAGTTTCTTTTAATTATAGCTTTTTAATATTTAACCTGTTTCATTACTTTAGTTTTCTTCTTCAGGAACTTCCATTATCCATTCATACCTTGGATATTTTTTGCCTATCATTAATATTTGTCTCCTTCTCTCAAATTCCTTTTATCTTTATTTCTTTTTGATTAAAATTTTTCTATTCTTTTGTTTCTCTTTTTAAGCCACTTCTTATTGTGTTTATTTTCTCTTGTTTTTACTTTAGTTTTCATTGCTGAAATTTTTTTCCTTTATTTCTATTTTTTTCCTGATTTCTGGCACCTCATTTATAAGCTTTTCAAATTCTGATTCATGTTGTTCTTTCAGGTCTTTTGTCATGTTCTTAATATATTTAAGCTCATTTTGAAATAGTAGGTTAAATTTTCTACATGTTTTTAAAGTATGTTTTTCTGGCATGTTTTCATTATCTGCAGGGATATAATGCCCCTATTCTTTTATTTTCTTATAAGAACCGTAAGATTTTACCTTGGTACATTTCTGTTGCTCACTTTTCTATAAAATTAGTTTTCCAAAACCTCAGAAGGATGAAATTCATGATGGCTTTTCTAACTGCTTAGAGCTGCCTCTCCTAGTTTTCACATACTGTTCAAAAAGATAAGGTGGCTTTGTTTCTGGGATTTCCTGACTTGGTTCCTCTCCCCTCTGTTGGTTGGTACCTTTCTTTCACTTCTGTTGTCATTATCCTTGTCAAGGTTGATCCCACTCATATTTTTTTCTCAGTTTGGGGTTTGGTTCCAAAAGGGGACCCCAGTAGGTCAGATTTGAGAGTTCAGCCTCACTAGTCTGTCCAATCTTCCTTACCACAGGTCCCTTGTGCTCACTGGCTATAGGAGAGGACAAAACCCCTGCCAGTTTCAGCTGCTGTTCTCTGATTGGCATTTGATACTTTGCAAAAAATATTGGCTGGTTATTTTGTGGTCTCATATTTTCAGGTCCATCAGATACCTTCCTTGCTCCCTCTGCTATCACCCATACAAATGAGACTATTGTGCTGGTCTTGTGCCTGTTGGGGGTTTGTCCTTACCCCCTTGTATTCTGATGTTTGTGGGGCTACCTTGTCACTTAGTTTTGTTACACATGTTACCCACGGGTTTTAAGTTTTACTATCTAGTTGATCTATCTGTTTTTATGCATAGATTCAAAGATATTGAAAAACTATGCTGCTGTCTCTGACTAAATTTGATTTTAATTTTAACAGGCAAACTATTTGTTGATCTCCCTAAAGAGATCAGATAAGTAATTGCATAGGCAAGCTTTCCAATTCATTCAAAATCCAGCTAACCAAGAAGCTCACATAGTTGATTTGCGTGTGTGCGCTATTCAGGATTTATTGAAAATTGCAACCCCTCATATAAATTATTTAATTAGCACAGGTTTAGTTAGTCCTATCTTCTGCACCATCTATAACTACATGTGCATTACACTATAATACCTATTATACCAATACCTGACATACATCACGAAATTATAAACACTGCAACACATACACCATGTGGATAAATATTATCTAACAAGAATGTTCAATTAGTAGGGTCATTGCTATTGCTACTAAGTTAAGTTAACTGAGTTTCTAATTCATTATTGAAATAATCAGTTCCCTAATTCCCTGTGAATTTAGAGTAAATATACAAAGTGCTAAGTGGTGTTTTTTTCTTTTTGGCAGTTTGGGAAATTATGCATCGCTTCATGGACAAATATACTGTAAACCTCACTTTAAACAACTTTTCAAATCTAAAGGAAATTATGATGAAGGTTTTGGACACAAACGACACAAAGATCAATGGAATTGCAAAAACCAAAGCAACTCAGTGGACTTTATTCCCAATGAAGAGCAACATATGTGTAAAAACACTGCAGCAAACACCCTCATACTTGGTGATCTTAATAAACATTTAGATGCTGGTAACAAGGAAAGGCAAAGGGATGATTTGAGAAAATTAGGGGAAAGAGGAAAACTAAAAATTGTTTGGCCTCCTTCCAGGGAGATGCCTAAGAAAACCTTCCTCCTCGAGGATGAGCTCAAAATGAGTAAACCTAAATGGCCACCTGAAATGACAACCTCTACATCCCCTGAATTTAAAAGTGAATCACTTCTAGAACACGTTAAAACTCTGGAAAATACAGGACAAGAACAAGATTGCCTTTCTTTCTTGCAACCATATCTGCAGTCCACCCATGTGTGTCAGAAAGAGGATGCTATAGGGATCAAAGAAATGCAAATGTATGAAGCAAACAAAGATGAAAAGAAGGAAGGAAATAAGAATGTGCGAGATAAGGTGAGTGAGGCTGAAGATACCAAGAATAAGAGGAAAAGTGAGATGGATATTAACAACAACAATAATGTGGTTGTGCAGAGTGCTGAAAAGGAGAAAAATGAAAAAACTAATGAACCAGATGGTGCAGAAGTTTTACAGGTTAATAACACTGCTGATGAGGTGGTGCCAGAAAATCATAAGGAGAATTTGAATAAGAATAATAATAACAATTATGTAGCAGACTCATGTCTGAATAATTGCAGGCAGAAGCCATCGATTTTAGAGTTTCCTAATCTATCACCCTTCTTGGGTGAAGCAAACGACACTGCAAGTGAATGTCAAATTGGAAAGTTAGAAAATGAATCTAAAATCTCAGAGTTACTTGGTATATTTGAATGTGAACAGACGTATTCAAGGAATGTTCTAGCTACAGCTCTCAAGAAACAGACTGGCAGAGCGGCTGCTGGCAGTCCTGTACAGTCTGCTCCAAAACGAGGCCTCAACCAGGGCTTCACAGTAAGGGGGGGCAGTTCAATCATCTCTTCCAATACAAATCTCTTAAACATTAAAGGAAACCATTCGAATAACAAAAATTTACACTTTTTCTTTTCCAACACTGTGAAAATCACTGCTTTTTCCAAGAAAAATGAGAACATTTTTGAGTGTGATTTCATGGATTCTGTAGATCAGATTAAAAATATGCCATGTTTGTATTTAAGAGAATTTGGAAAGGACGTTAAACATTGGCATGGTGAAACAATACGAGTAGCCTGCAGTAATGGAAACACAAGTTCTGATGCTGTGAGCAGTCAATGTGCAGCTAAGCCTTCATTTCCCAGAGGGGAGGTCCAGTCTGAACAACTTACTGTGGAAGAGCAGATTAAAAGAAATAGGTGCTACAGTGACACTGAGTAACACATCTCTGGCCACTTGGAGTCCGCACTCAGGCACTGAGAGATACTGATGTCCCGAAATAAGACTTTATGGATTTTGATAACCTTTTGTTGAACTTACTGTAAGCATAATGTTCAGAAATCTCGTGTCTGTCACAATGGAATATTTCTTATATTACACTTTGTCATTTTTTTCATAATTCATTTAGATCTAATTTTGTTCTGAATGAAATGAAGAGGTGAAACAACACGGCTATGTTTTCCCGTCAAATGGCGCTTAAGTATATCACTCTGTTTTCTTATGTAACAGCATGGGTATACTGCGGATATTTATTGCAATTCTTATACCTTCTCTATAATTTTGCTGAAATAAAATTGAATCACCTGGGATGCAAACAAAAATACTTCTGTAACTTTTTTCCATATATATTGTCATTCTACGTAGATATGTTTTTTACTATTTAAGAAGTATTTGTCTTGGGGCAAGTATTTTCTGCACACACACAAAAATAATCCTGGAAAAAATAAAACACTAAACTGAAGCCACGGTATTAATAGAAAATATAAAATTTTCATTCTCTTTTTAACCCTATATTTTAAAGATATGAGGATTATTATGGTTCTTTAAATAATTATTAAACTATCATGGAATGTGTCCGTAAACATTTAAGGGAAAATGTCAATTTTCCTCCAGAATAATGTGCAATCCATACTCAAGAAATCAACTGAACTAGAAAGATTTCATAATTTACTTAAATAAATTATGCACATTACATTTTTATTGCTTACTCCATGAAAATGATAAATATAAAAGTGGTATCACCACAGTTTTTCAGGTTTACTTATTATTATATTTGATGAATATTAAGTTTTCCTGTTACAAAAACATATTCTTTTGAAAATTTGGCTTCTGAATTTTCTCCCGACTTTGCCTTTTCTCAAATAAGTGTGATGATTCCAAAAGAAAAAAATAACATGAATACATATGGGTGGCTTTGCATAAATTTGAAGTGTACATAAACACAAACCAATGACATTCTGTAAATATGAAGCCAAAATGCAGTGCTGAAAACTCTTTGTTTTTAGAAGGTATAACAAATTCCCTCCTGCTAGTGTGTTCTCAACAGATATCTAAGAACTACATTGTATTAGTTCACTAGGGTTGACAAAACAAAATACCACAGACTGGGTGGCTTAAACAACAAAAATATGTTTTCTCACAATTCTGGAAGCTGGACATACAAGGTCAAGGTGAAGGCAGGGTTGATTTCTCCTGAGACCTCTCTCCTTGGCTTGCTAATGGCCACCTTCTTGCTGTCGTCCTCACATGGTCTTTCCTCTGTGCACTCAAACCCCTGGTGTGTCTTCCTCTTCATATAAGGATGCCACTACTTTTGGATTAGGGACCACCCACGTAACTTCATTTGACCTTAATTACTTTCTAAAGTCCCTATCTCCACATCCAGTCTCATTGGGGATTAGGGCTTCCACATACACGTTTTGTGGGGATGCAATTCAGTTCATAACATAAATTTTTACACAATTGAATACTATGAAAGCCTGGCAAGAAAATGGCAAGCTGTGGGGCTACAAAAGCAAATTTTTTCTTTAAATTAAATTATTGCACTTTGTACAACTCTTCATGAATTCTTAATGACACAGCATTATTTCTAAAATCCTTTATGCTAAGATAACACAAAAGTTTCCGTAGATAAAAAAAAAATTATGAAACCTCATGACATAACAATGTATAGTTTCTTAATGTCAATGATCATTTTTCAAAAAAGTGGCCCTTGCTTCCAAAAATCCTCTCTTGTGACTCTCTGCCCATTTAATCTTGGTAGCCCAGTCCTCTGTCAGTTATGATAAAATTTAGGACTAAAATTAGCTAATATCCATATCAAGGAAAACAATGAAAATATTGATTGTTCATCTGTTTACCTTTCATTTATTCAACAAAGTATTTTTCGAAATCTTCTTAATCAGAAAGAGCATTGTATCATAATTGTTGGCTGCATCACCTTTTTGAGGGGCATGTAGGAGTTTACAAAACTTCAAATATGCTTAAGAAATCCAAAAGCAGTTTTATTTAGCAGTGAGTTTACTCTAATTATGACAAAATTTTCCAGCTAAGTAGCAAGCTTTAGGAACTAAAATATAGTTAAACATACAAATCAAAAATTCTGTAAGTTTTCTTATTGTTGCCAGAAGTGAATTATTTTTCTAGGGCAACCATAACAAAGTACGACAGGCTAAGTGACTAAAACAACAGGAATTCGTTCTCTCACAATTCTGGAGGCCAGAAAAGTCCAATAAGGTGTTGGCAGGATTGGTTTCTTCTGAGACCTCTCCACTTGGCTTGTAGATGGCCATCTTCTCCCTGTGTCTTCACATGGTCTTCCTTCTCTATGTGTCTGTGTTCAAATTTCTTCTTCTATTGACACTACTCATATTGGAATATGGCCCACCCTAATGCTTTCATTTTACCTTAATTACTTCTTTAAAAACCTTGTCTCCAAAAGACATCACATTCTGAGGTACTGTGAGTTAGGATTTTAACATATTAATTTTGGAAGGACACAATTCAGCCCATAAGCAGTAATAACCACATTTAATCTTTAAGGTTTATTTTTAACACATGGTTATTAATATTGTGAAACAACTTCCCAATAATTTTTCACTTGAGACTTATATCACAGAAACTATATAATGTATAGACTTAGACTGTAAAAATTAATTTTTCCATGAAAAAAGTTCTCTTACAAAGGAATGAAGATGGGCCCATGATTCCTGAGGAGGCTGTGTGAGCTCTTCCACAGGCCAAGCTTGGCATATAAGGGGTTTGGCATTATTTATTTAAGACTGGGCCTTGTAAGTCTTGTAAAAATGTTCTATTCCCCAGAAAATTGTGCTGAATTGTCTTTTTTTGCAGCTTCCACACAATCAATCCTTGTGACAGATTTGGGGCCCTGAGCAACACATTCTTTTTTTTTTTTTTTTTTTTTTTTTTTTTATTTTTTTTTTTAATTTCAGAATATCATGGGGGTACAACATTTTGGCCATACACATTGCCCCTGTTCTGCCCGTGTCAGAGCCACAATCGTGGTCGTCTCCCAAACTGTGCTCCCCACATCCATTCAGTGAGAGTTTTTCCCATCCCTTCCACCCCCCTCCCGCCCGCCCGCCCTCTGATGAATGTTATTGCCCTGTGTGATGTAAGTGTTCATCAGTTAGTACCAGTTTGATGGTGAGTACCAGTGATGCTTGTTTTTTCCAATCCTGTGACACTTCGCTTCGAAGAATGGGTTCTAGCTCCGACCAGGATAATACCAGATGTGTTAATTCACTATTGTTCCTTATTGCTGAGTAATACTCCATGGTATACATATACCACATTTTATTGATCCACTCGTGTATTGATGGGCACCTGGGTTGTTTCCACAACTTTGCAATTGTGAATTGTGCTGCTATGAACGTTCGAGAGCAGATGTCTTTATTATAAAATGTCTTTTTTTCTTTTGGATAAATACCCAGTAGTGGGATTGCTGGGTCAAATGGTAATTCTACTTTTAATTCTTTGAGATATCTCCATATTCTTTTCCATAGAGGTTGTACTAATTTGCAGTCCCACCAGCAGTGTATGAGTGTTCCTACCTGTCCACATCCCCGCCAACATTTGTTATTTGGGGATTTTTTGATATGAGCCAATCTCACTGGAGTTAAGTGATATCTCATTGTGGTTTTGATTTGCATTTCCCTGATGATTAGAGAAGTTGAGCACTTTTTATATGTTTGCTGGCCATCATTCTGTCTTCTTTGGAAAAGTTTTTGTTCATGTCCTTTGCCCATTTTTTAATAGGGTTGTTTGATTTTTTCTTGTTGATCTTCCTAAGTTCTGTATAGATTCTGGTTATAAGCCCTTTATCAGAGGTGTAGCATGCAAATTTTCTCCCATTCTGTAGGTTGTCTGTTCACTCTAGTGATAGTTTCCTTGGCTGTGCAGAAGCTTTTCAATTTGATCAGGTCCCATGTATTTATTTTGGTTGCTGCTGTGATTGCTTTGGGGGTCTTCTTCATAAATTCTTTGCCTAGGCCAATGTCCATAAGAGTTTTTCCAACATTTTCTTCGAGAATTCTTATGGTTCATGTCTTAGGTTTAGATCTGTTATCCATTGTGAATTGATTTTTTGTGAGAGGTGAGAGGTGTGGGTCCACTTTCAGTCTTCTACATATGGCCATCCAATTTTCCCAGCACCATTTGTTGAATAGGGAATCTTTTCCCCAGTGTACGTTTTTCTGGAATTTGTCAAAGATCAGGTGACTGTATGAGGTTGGTTTTATATTTGGGTTCTCAGTCCTGTTCCATTGGTCTACATGTCTGTTCTTGTGCCAATACCATGCAGTTTTGGTTACTATAGCCTTGTAGTATAGTTTGAAGTCTTGTAGACAGATGCCTCCCAATTTGTTCTTTTTGCTTAAGATTGCTTTGGCTAGACGGGGTCTTCTCTGGTTCCACACGAAGCGTAGAATTATTTTTTCTAGATCGGCAAAAAATGATGTTGGTATTTTGATAGGGATTGCATTGATTCTGTAAATTAATTTAGGTAGCAAAGCCATTTTTACTATTGTTGACTCTGCCTATCCAAGAGCGGATTGGGACAATGGCTTCCCACATTGCAGTAAAACTGAATTATGCAAATTTACCACCCACTCCCTAATGTGCAGCCATTGTATGCATCTGGCATATTTCCTCCCAAACTAACAATTTTCTATAAACATCTCTAGAGTAATTTCTAAAGGCACATTAATTTTTTAAGAAACTGAAAGATAGAAAAAAAATATCATCTCTGCAGTGTTTTGATAGTTATTGACTCCTGTGTTTTGATAGTTACTGGTTACTGTCCAATTGAGTAGAGAAGTTTTCCCATTGCCAAGAAAATGAACTTATAGAAAAATAGTCACAGATGTTAAAGTAAAAGAGAAGGGCAATACATTTTTCTTTTCTCTCTGGAAATGTTACTGAGAACCAAGGGGTGATTTCCAAATCTAATGTCAAAGTTTTAAAATCTGTAGGTATTAACAATAATATGAAAGCTTAGCTTAGCAAAATCAAATTTAACGGAGATCAGAAATAGGCCGCAGATGTGATACTCATTTTCAAAGCAGGAGCCATGAGAACATCTGAGAAGTGCTAGGGAGTGCTCGGCCTCAATCCTTGAGAAATCAACTCGAATAAAAGACACGAAATAATTCTTGGTAAATATCATTTAAAAGTAATTTAACCTCAACATCGATGGGGTCCTTTGAAAAGGCTAATATAAGCTACCTTACAAGGTCCATTTACTGTGGATCTTCTTCCCCTATAATGTTACAAGAAATTTTAAAACATTAAACGTTTATATGCAAATGAATGGTAAAAGGAAAATAATAGTAGACTCACAGTGTCATCATTATCCTTCAATATAGTACCTTTTTATAGATACTAAGATGGATGGAAAATGGATAGAAAGCTTGACAAATAAACACCATGATATCACCCAATCAACAGCCATTCCACAAATATTTATGGAGCCATTTGTGTGTGTCAGCAGAGTGATTAAGAAAAAAATGATAAATTATGGTATTTTTCATATAAAGCTCTCAGACTAGAAAGAGGTGTTCAAAAAATAAAATAAAATAACCAATTACAGTTAATGCTTATGGATGTAGACAACCCAGGAAGATGTATAATAACAGAGTTGTGTTAATTGGAAGACTGCAGTATTATAGTAAACAGGTGGAAAAGTGTTTCAGGTTTGAATAAACAGTCTTCATTTAGTCATAATTTATTTAGTTGTAATTACGTGGTTGTGGACTGTATGAGGCACAGCCAAGTTTCCCCGTCAGGAAGGAAGGATTGACTTCCACAGATGCCGGGAGGGCTGCCCACAGAAGGCCCTTAACTGTCAGGCCCCCACCAGGATTGCTGCCTCTCTAGATCCAACAGTATTCATTTTTTATCAATGGAAGGACAACTCAGCACAACTCTTAAGGGTCAGTCCAGCTCAAAACTCCCTGTAGGGTTGGCTGAGGCCTCCCTTGAGCCTGCATCTCAGCTCAACTTCTGTCCAATCCTGCTTTTTTCCATTTCCTTCCTTTCCCTTGATACCAAGAGCACACTCTAATAAACCTCCTACACATTGATCTCTGTCTCCAAATCTACTTCTTGGAGAACCCAACCTTGACCAGCTGGTGTTAGGAGTGGCCCAAGAAAGCAGGTACCGGAATAGTATTTGGGAGCTGTATTATTTTCTGCCTGGCTGACAATGGGCACAAGGTGGCAGTGCAATTGTTAAAATTCTCAGCAGTGGCACACGAGCATGGCTACACTGGTTGAAGCAAATGCCTAGCTGGTACCACGAATCAAATATTCAAGACATGTAGGGGAAAATAGCTGCCACAGGGAAAATGGAATTGAGTGGCTATTGCTAAACCCAATCTTTCTGGAAAAAAAAAAATTAACAAAAAACTAACAGTGATTAATCAACAATTAAAAGCTAAATGCAGTTTCACTGTAATAGTAGCTGAGCTCCATGGAAGGTTAAACTGCCTGCTAAAGTCAAGGACTTTTTTGGGAAAAAAGTGGGATCCTGAACATGGATGAAGATATGTTGGCTGATACAACCAAGAATATGGAAATCACAGATTCCTCTGAACCCTCTGAGCCTATAGAAGTGGCCTATTACTCCCCATTATTATTATTATTATAAGGTTAACACCTACACGTTCATTCAAAGATGCTGCAGATGCCTCTCCCCAACTCTGCTGGGTAGTTCAGCTTGGTCTTGGCAAGTCTGCTGGGAACTGTGTTGTAGGCTGTGGTTGGTTGGGGCACCTTAGCTGGGATAGCTCTGCACTAGGTGATTTCATCCTCCCCCTGCCAACCATCAACTATTCTGAGCATGCTCTTCTCGTGGCAATGGGAGAAGTCAAGGAGAAGAGTGGAAACACTTGAGGCTCAGAACTAGCACACTGTTTACTGCTGCCTCATTCTAATGGTCAAAGTAAGTCTTGTAGTCAAAGAATCAAGGTGAGAGAGCACTGCAAAAGCATGTGAATGCAGCAAATGGTAAAGAATTGAGGCCATTAGTGAAATCTACTACATTAATTATTCATAAGTAAATGTTTCATTACAAATATTAACACAATGCCTATTTCCTAATGTATAATTGACTTTTTATCTGTTTCACTAGGTGGTCAGGTTGTGCCACAGATAGACTATAACATGAGTACAGCCAAGGTCAAATGGCAGACAAGGGCCACCTAGGGAAGAGACCAGTGTACCATTCGAGGTCACTGAGAATAAACAACACACACACCAGGCTGAAATGCTAGAGCTTTTACTTACAGCAAGAGGAGAGAGAGAGAGTACACAAGATCCAGGCCTGTGCAATGCGTCAGGACCCTCCTGGCTAGCAGAGACATTCTGAAGCTTATGTGGCAGTGTAGCTACATGCACCTCACTTACTGCTGTTGTAGATGGACAGACTCTGACCCTTTCCCTTTAGGGTCTGAAGTATAGAACCCTGGGGAGCAGGAGGCATGATGCCCAAGGGCCGCTGATACACACACAGCTAAGCAGTTCTGAGAAAAGTTTGCAAGAGCCAGGTATATAGGGATTAGGGATGTACTGGCTGAGCTCTTTGCAAGCAATGTGACTTGTGAGTTGCCGGCACATCCTGTACCCAGCACAAGCTCTTCTTGGCAACACAGGGGAGGTGTCGGACTACACTTGGACCTTATCCTCACATTATCATTTTAACTTGGTTCAAAGAGGCAATAATTGGTAGTGATTACTACTGAATTTAATGCATGTTTTGTAAGATGGTGGCAGGTGTTTATTTATTAATTTTCATGGTGTTCCTATTATCCCTATTAAATTATATCCTTTAAGAGAAGAGCAGACTGGCTAAAGGATATTTCTGGTGAAAACTCCTTTCTACATTGCCTTTATTTGCCCATATAGATGTTTCCTAAAACAAATCAGTTAAAAAGCCAATTCCAAAATAATTCATTATTTCCTGAACCCTGCCTAACCTAAAATATTTATTACTCAATAAAAGTTTCAATGATTTTGTAACTGAGATGATATATAAAATATAATTAACACTGGCAATATCCAAGAACAAGTAATGAAAAAAATGTATTAAATGCCATGCCCTAGCTCATTAATTGATCTATTTTAAGTCTCAGTAGTTGAGTGTAATGCTGTAAGTGTATATGTTTGTATATGTGAATGTGTGTATATGTGTTAATAGTTAATGTCCAAATTATAAAAACATCAATGTCAGCAATTTTCAATGCTGTCCAGCCCGTTTTTAGTAGGCCAACACTCCAATCTTAATGTCATGTCATCAAAATCACCAAGTCTGAATACACATCTGTTATACATTACAGCATTAGTTAGAGAAATATATATCATCAAGTGAAAAACATTTTGTTATCAGTTGTTAATATTCAGATTATGCATTTTACTCATCTCAATTTGTTGTTAATGTAGTTATTGTGCTTATAAGCAAATGTACACCATTAACATAATTTTCTATAACCATACTATAGTTTCTCAAAACATTTTACTAATCTCTTTTATGTCCTCATCTATACTATTCATAGCAATTGTATCCATGCCCAAGTCTTAAACCGTCTCCTTAATATCAGTGGCTTCCAAATGTATATCACCTTCCCTGAGCTTTCCTCCGAACTCTAGAATCATAGAGATAACTGTCTACTTGATAGTTCCTCTTGGATGTTTCAATGGAACCTTAAATCCGACATGTCCAAATCAGAGCATCACCCACCTGCAACCTCAAATTTGGTCCTCTTCCGGTTGTTCCTGTCTCAGACATCATCCATCTGCTTGCTCAAACCAGAAAGCCAGGAGTCATACTTTCTACCCTTATATCTTTCATTTATTCCCTACTAAAATCTCTTACCAAATCCACCTGATTTTTACTACTTAAACATCTCTTACTCTCACCTTTCCTTCTTAGCACATATCACATTTGTAAGTTTACATGTTTTTGTAAATTATTTGACCAATACCAGTGACACTCCCCCTGCCCCAATACTACTAGAAGCTTTACAAAGACAGGGACTAGGTCTGATTTTATTCTCTAGATTTCCTCAATTCCTACCAAAAAGCTTGGCATACAGTAGGCATTTGATAGATTTTGTTAGAAGAGCCAACCATCACATAAATCTAACACTTGAGCCACAGGACACACTGTCTTAGAGTAATACATGAAAATTGGTGAAGGTATCTTCTGGAATGTTTTTTGGATTACCGTCTATGCAAAGTATCAACCACAGACCATGCAGATAACATATCTAAGCCATAATTCCAAGAGAACTGCAGTGCTATTCCCAGACTGCATATCTAGATGCCAATGGCATCCTTGGGCTTATTTCTAGAACAATGGCTGAATAGGTAGGTTTTATTATTACAAATAGGGATAGGCAGATTTTACAGGAAAACATGTTTATTATCTTACATTGCCAAAATAAATCAATTACTAAGAATAGACAAATTCATATATGTCTGTATATACACACACATGAAATATGTATTAATGTTCATTTGTTCATTCTAATATCCTTTAAAGTGTACATTTCCCCCACATATTAGAAGTTAACATTTTCAGCACATTAACTTGCATAGCACATGTAGGCTGGATAATCAAAGGTTGTATTGATATAAGTTTTTTATTTAGAGATCACCTTTCAAAAAATGTACCTACAAATAAATAAAGTGGTTTTATAGATGGAATTTTAAAGGTGATATTTTTCTTTTGATTTTTTAGCATATAAGAATTTATATGGTAAAACTCTATTATTTTATTGGCTATTGAAGTTTATATAACTATTTGTAGTTTATATAGCATGTTAAAATGATTTATATCACTCAATCTTCACAACAACCCTGCATGGTAGGTAAATCTGTACTTCAGCTCACATATGAGGAAACTGAGGCTCAGAGAGATTAAGTATTTACCCCAGGATAACCCACTAAATTATAAATTGAAGATATATTACTATCTCTAGCTCATATTTGAGAAAATCAAGATTTAGAGATATTGAGTTGCTCAAGATTACATGTATAATAAGCACTGAGACACAAAAATATGAAAAAGAGTTACTGCTTGAAGATCCATACTCTTTCCTCCAAAAAAGCAATCTCTGTAGAAAGTAGTGTGATTTTTCCATCATACATTTAATTTTTATTCACAGGCTTTAATTTTGTGCTGTTGCATTTGTAATTGCATAAAGTAGTACTGTATACATATGCATATATTTCACTTACATGCATAGGTGTATACATGTATATGTATACACACTAATGTTCTAGAACTAAAGGGAACATTCATTGCTTAATCAAGGTCTTATTCATGATTTGGCTGAAAAATATCATAACATAAGTTTTTACACTCATAATTTAAATATATTTAGAAATTTAGCACATTATCATTTAACAAACTTAGATAACCTTCAAGGTCCATAGATTTGAGAAAATTTCTAACAAGAATTGAAAATGTGGGGAAAATAGTTCTGGATTAACCATTATTTAACCAGAAATTCAAATAGAGAACCAATTGCAGTTAATTATAGAGCGACTATGCATATCCATATAAAAATAATATAAATGAACAGCATGTGTTTGTCTTTTGCATATTCCAAGCTCACAACAAGGACAAACAGTATAGTTCTTGATCTTACTTAATTCTTACAAATATCTCATGAGTATGATATGAGTTAAGGTTATATTATTTCTGGTGAAGAGTGTGGATTAGGGAAATTAAGTTACTTGACTAAGTTCACCTTATAACTGCAGAAACACAGACTAAAATTAGTCCTAATTGACCAATCCATTAAATATGGTTTTTCAATATACATATGGCCTCTTAATACTCTATCATGTATAAAAATATATTATATATGAAATGTTCACATATATAAGTATGCATCAGTAATATGCCTATGAATATATAAACTTATATATTATACTCAGGATACATATATAATGTATATATACTTTGTTTTTTGTGTGTGTGCATGTGTGTGAAGGTGTATCTATGTGCATATGTGTTTGTACACACACACACATAAATCATACCATGAATACAACCAGGTAACTATTCCCATATATTCTAAAGATGCATTTATAATGCAAAGTAGAGGACAAAAAATAAGATTATGTATTGAAAATGTCATCAACTGTCAGTAATGTAAGTGAAGGAAATATATCAATCCTCCCACCTATCTTAAAGGCAGGCAAAAAGCAGAACTGCTCTTTTTAAATCGATGAAATTAACAAATGCAATTGAATGTGGCAGAGAGATGTCAGGTAAGAATCAGCACATGTGGGACCTGAAGACTGTGAATAACATAGAGAAAGACATCAATGCCTCTGCTGCTAGCAACGACCTCACTCTCCTTTCCTCTGTCTGCAAAACATGGCAGCAGTTGTCCGCGTGCCAGGAAATGCCAGGACTATAAATGTTTGGCCCTAGTTATGTGAAACAGGAAAGGAACTATTTGCCCTAAATACTAAACCTTTTAAGTTTAGCTGAAATATTTAAGCTAGAAATACTTCCAACACTGGAAGATGTTTAAATGGCTACTTTATAAAGAAGAAAGGAAGAGCATGTGCCTATTTTTTAATTCATAAGGAAATTATTAAATCACTAGCATTTCAAAGAGCCTACTTTCAATTACCCAGGGAGAGATTGCCTACAGAAAACATTCAATTCCATGCTGGCTTCTACAACCTACCCAGACCACTGCCTCCCTTCTGCCTTCACTTGTGTCCTCGGGGAATACGAACAAATTTCAATGTCAGGAGAAGTAAAACATAATGCCCACATTTATAAAATAATTTCTACCGATATTTTTATTCCATGATGGAAGGAAGGGAGTTGCGAGCATATCTGGCCCACTCTGGATTTCTGCTGCTTCTGCAGTCAACAGCAGTCTTTTCCCAGATTCAGCTAAAAGTTTCTTCCATGTTCCTCCTTTTCAACTTTCTCCTTCCCTCAGGGCCTGCAGCTACCTACTACCATGCCAGCTTTTCCAGCTTTTCCAGCTTTTTTCATTAGTTATGGCATCTTGCCTCTGTCTACCTTAACACTCTCATATGATGAGTATTCAATGAATATTTGATAAATGAATGAATAAATGAATGAATGCCGTAGGTTCCTGTGCACAGCAAATGGCAGCACTATGCAGTAGAATCTTCAATCCTTTGTCCCCAAATATAGCTACTAATAGAGGGTGAGGGGACAAGGAAGACAGAGGGAGAAAAGTAATATTCATGGAATGCCTGCATTTTGTCAAAGTTCAGGTTTTTCAAAATAATGATCTATTAATATCCATTTGGTACATACTTATATTAAAATATATGGCATATATTTTAGTATCATTATTTTGTAATTGAGGTAACTGATGTTCATGTAGTTTTGATAAGATACTTCTGAGATAACGTATTTTCATCTATATTTCAAAAACTTAAGTCTTGAAGAGTTTAAATGACTTTCCTAAGGTCACCCACCTAGAAAGTGGTAGATCACAGTAAGGTGTGAGAGACCATGGGGAAACTAGCTAAAAGTTAGTATGCTTAAACTGTATCTAGGGGATCTGGGAAGTAAAGATAGCTGGGACAGAGTAAAAGAGAAAATTATACAGAGAAATGGCTGACAAGTATGTTGTTTTTTGTTTTCATTTAAATAAGGGTGGTAATAAACAGATGGAAGAAAAGTAAATGGTGGAGCAACATGCCTGGGTCTCCCTCAGTGAGGACAAAAAAGACAATTGGTTCAGATCTTGGAATTGAAACCCCAGAGAGGAAGAAGGCAGTTAGAGGAAGCTACTGGTTGAGTAACTCCAGGTGTAACAGATAAACCCTGAAATCTCAGTGCTTTAAGATAAGAAAATGTTAATTCTTGCTCATATCACAATCTGCGAGAGTCAGTCAGTAAGACTCTGCTCCACGAAGGCCTTCAGGAACTCATTCCTTCTGTGTAGTGGCTCTGCCCGCCTCTGAGGCCCTGTTGCCTTCTCAACTGACAGGCAGAGGGAAAGCCGGTGATGCTTTCCTCTGGGAGGTCTCTATGGGCCAGGCCTGGAAGTGGCGGGCATCACTTCTGCCTACATTTCATTGGCCAGAACTCAGTGACATGGCCACACCTAACTGTAGGGGAGCCTGGGAAATGTAGTCAATCTCGGGCCCAGGAAGAAAGAACAAGCAAGCAAGTGAAACTGTGCCACAAAGAGACAAAAGGAAGTCCAGACTTCCAGATGCCCTATCACATCTATTGTTTGCTACCTTTCAACTAACTATTATTCTTTAGAATTTGTAACTGTGTCGTTTATAGTATTTCATTTAGTAAGCCTTCATGATATTTTTATATGTAGGAATGAATCTAAGTGAATGCAAACATGTGGGGAATATCTGGGAGGTTGAGCAATAGGCACCAGGCGGGTATTCGAGAAGGCAGCACACAGCTTCAGGAGTTTCAGAAGTTGGCAACAGGTGAAGTAGAGACCAGGCAAGCGGGTACTTTACCAAACCAAAAACAGGAGACAGGCAGGGGTATTCCAGTCCAACCTAAGTCTCTAGAACACCTGGGAGTTCAAAGCAGCCCCCAACTGTAGACGGGTTGGGAGGTGCTCGGTGGGAGACGTGTGGCAAGAGAGAGGCTCCAGTGAGGACTCAGCCGGGAGAGCAAAGCTGCAAAGCAGAGAGCTGCTGACTTGGAATTAGCCAGGAGCCCAGGTGTGAGGCCCCAGGATATGGCAGACTCCGTTACTGCTCTCAGCCTTAATGTTCCGGAGTTTTTCCAAATGCCCTGCCAGAGACTAGAGAATCACTGCTAAACCTACACGAATGGGGGAAACAGCAAAATGGTATGAATAGAGACTGTGAATGGGTTGGCAAAGATAGGGCTCAGCCTCAAATTCTGAGGGGAAAAGGGACAAGTTCCAAAGTCAACAATTAGTCTTTTTAGATAAAAGTGCTGAAGGGAAAAGTATTCTAAATCTGAACACAAACGGGTGGGTTCAGCATTGGCATTATCTACTGCTTTGCGTTACTTGTGACCTCTGCCTCTTTGCTGGAGCAGGTTATGGGAAACTCCACATTTTTGGAGCCAGGCGATGGCATATGACAGACCCATGGATCATGTGATATTGTAGCTGTCATCCTGTCCCTTCTGTCCCTTCTTCTTGTGCAAGGACATCTGTTTGGTATTTGGCCACCTAAAACTATTTCATTTAGCCCTATGATTTTCTCTGTCTTCTGTGTTCTCTTATATTTTCCTTGCATTTATTCAAAGTGGATGACTATTTAAGCTTTAGAAATGCAAAAATCTGGAAATACTTTCACAGGTGTTGTCTTTACTTTCAACCCATGTCTTCATGTGTATGGAAAGATGCATACTCTGTTCTTGTTAACAGAGCAGAGAAGTGGTCTTTCAGGGCCTGGGTGCACAGAGCAGAATATAGATATGGTTAATAGACAAACAAATTATTTTTTTCAAGTATTAAAATGTAGTTATATTTATAGAGATACCTGGCTTTGACGCCTGATCAGACACAGATGTTTTCTAAAGCCTATTTGAATTCTAATTGTTGAAATACACTTCAAACATATTTAACTAACAAGTTAATTCAATTCTATTAGATATAAAATTACTAGTACCTACTGTGAATAGGAAGTTTAAACAGTTTAGGAAAAACAAGGGAACAAGAGAAGTTGGAGGTTGTTTATTTTACCCATCAAATAAATAAGTGATTTATGATGTACTAAATAGGAATATAATTAATAGATTCAGGTGTCACCTTATTATAGTGTTGACTTTTTCAGTGCTAATTTTAAAAATACACTGTTGTTCTGT
Organism: Daubentonia madagascariensis; assembly: GCA_023783475.1. Classification (NCBI taxonomy): domain Eukaryota; kingdom Metazoa; phylum Chordata; class Mammalia; order Primates; family Daubentoniidae; genus Daubentonia; species Daubentonia madagascariensis. The sequence goes on along the minus strand of JAKFHU010002088.1, from coordinate 39,777,373 downwards.
CTTACTAAATGAGCTTAGATTTTTGAAAATTTCGTTGCACTGTATCTAGAGGTATAAATGTGATGTGGATAAACTTCTCTAAATGGTGCAAAAAGGCTCTCATACTATGCCTTTAAATTTTACTTTATTTCATCATTGTTATGGACAAAATAGAAGAAATGAAAATTTCTCTTTTTCTCATATCAAAAGACTCGGAGGCTAAGCTGTGGTTAAATTTTCCTCATCTCTTCTGCTTTTCATCCTTCTGCCTTTTCAGGGACCTTGTTCCATCAGGTATGCTTCCTGTCTCCTGGGACTTCAACCTGTCCCTTTTTTTTCCTCATGTTCCCATCACTTCTATCTTAAAGGAAAACAACAATCTCTAGATTAAGTATTTTTCTTTAGCTGCATTGTCTCTTCTCCTCCACAACGAGGCAGCCTGAAAATATATTTAGTTGCAGTTGATTCTTCCTCATTTTTCATGCCAGCTCCACCAACCATAAACTGGAATTGCCCAGGTCTGACCAGTGACATCCTAATTTTTGAACCCAATGGTCACTTTTCGATCTCTTTGACTTTGGCCCTTTAAGCTTCCTTCAATACCACTCTGTTCCCAGGTCCCCCAAGTGCTTTTCCTGGTCCTTCTGGCTCTAAACTGTATCTCCATACACTCTACTGACCTCCCTGGACTTGGTGATCTTTTTCTATCCTCTGTTGGCATTTAGAACTGTTGTGCTTTTTGTGGTCTTTGACTTTACCTACCTTTTTGTTTTGGGGATCTTCCTGCATACCGGAATCCCTCAAACCCTGGATATTCTTCCCAAAGCTGGTGACTTGGAAGTAGCTGCTAAAACAGGAGAACCTGTTCATTTCACTTCTATTTTCTGCAATATCTGACACTGTCGACTACTGCCATCTTGAAACTGTCTTCTACCTTAGTGTCTCTCCTGGTTCTGTCCCAACTCTCTAGTTGCTCATTATCTGCCTTTCCCATGTGCGCTTCTCCTCTATCCCTCCCTGAAATGTATATTCTCTGGAATTTTCTTTTCAGCCCTCTCTCATTCAGTCATTATCCATTCTGTCTAGGCAATTTTATCCACATCTATTAATATAACCACCTTGTATAGATAAAACCTACTACCATATAACTAGCTCTTGAAGCTGGATTTTAATCCCGAACTCTGGATCTTTGTTTCCAACAGTTTACTCTTCCAAAAAGACCTCAAACACAGCACATCCCTCTCTTGTGTAGGTTGTTGTGTGTCTGAATGGTATGGTGTGCTGATTGAATGGGGTGGTCACAGACTCAGAACTCAACTCAGAACACTGGTGATAATCCTTAATTTCTCTCTCTCTCTTTACCCTCCACCCCCACCTCCCTGGAGGCTTTTCTCTTGATTTGACTAAGCTAACTCATATCTCATATGTGTCTCTCCACGTCAATTAGAATCATTTCATTTTGAAAGTATTTTCTCACCACCCTAGGCTGACTTGGGTACCTAACCTCTACACTTCCTAACAAATTGTCAAACATCTTAAAGTTGCAAAATGTGTCTTTATCATGTGTATCCTCACTTATAAGAATAAAGGAGGTCAAGGCTAGAAAGCTAGAGGTATAGACTTGGGATTCATCCACACAAATGAATATGGATGTGAATGAAATGGCCTTGGCAGAATATATAAGAATTGGTGGATTGAAAGCATCAGAATTGTGTATGAGCATGACAATATGTTGGGTTTGAGAAATAATTTGTTAAACTTTATACGTATTTCCTATGAGCTTTGGATTTAAGACAAACAACATTTGATGCTGAGAAAGTAATAAACAACACAACAACTAAAGCACAAGCATAAAAATGCTTGCTCAATGACTAACATAAGTCAAAAAGAGTAAGAACAGCCCAAAAGGCTTTTAGAGATTACTACTCTGACAAAAGAAGAATCAAAATTTGAGAAACTATTTATATATCAGGAAAAAAGTGGGTAAAATACTGGAAAGGAGATGTAATGCCAGGAATAGGATGTTATGAAAATTAGAGAAAGATAATCAAATAAAGAATAAATGTGCTAAAGTAAATGTGCCAGAGTCATGTAGGACTGGGTCTAAGACAAGAGTAATCAAATTCCCAAGTAATAAAGTAGATATTGCTTGTGGCATGTTTCCCTTTCATCTTTAATGTTTAGATTCTGAATGGTATGAGGATGTATTATTAAATAGTTTGCTGTGGCTGCTGTAACAAATTACCGCAAATGTAGTGGCTTAAAACAACATAAATGTATAATCTACATTTCTGAAAGTGAGAAGTCCTCAAATCAAGATATCCACAGGTTTGTGCTCTTTCTGGTGGCTCTAGGAGAGAATCAGTTTCCTTGCCTTATCCAATGTCTAGAGGTCGCCTGCAAAAGTTGGCTCAGGTGTGCCAGCAAAGTAGCAACCCAGCATAATCACATCATCTCATCATCTTTAACTTGATCACATCTGCAAAGTCCCTTTAGCCATGTAAGTAGTATATTCACAGGTTCTGGGAATGAGAACACTTATATCTCTGGGAAAGGCATTATTCTGTCTACCACAGAGAATCAAAAGGTTAATAAAAATTAGAAAAATTTCATTCATTCATTCACATTTGAGAGTCTCTTTTACATTTAAAAACAATTCTTTATATAAAGAGCTTCATTCTTTTTAAAGAATTTTCACACTCATAATCATACCTGAGTTTTCCAAGAACCTTGTGAGAGATGGTGAAGATATTATATTCATTTTATAGATGTTTATACCTGTGTTCGTAAGAGTGGCTTACCCAAAGGTACACAGCTAGTGAATACCAGCTTTAAAATACAAAGCCATATTTTCGAACTACATATCAAATGTTTTTTTCCACTATTCTAATAACATTTCTTTGTCACTAAAAAAAAAAGAAAAAATCCTGGATTCACCAGAAGTTTCATAACAGGAAGAAACAAACAAAAAGTTACTTCAGATATTACTCTATCATTATACCTTTCCTAAATACATTCTTCATTTTGAATCAAAGTGAAAAAGTTGAACCTATTTTCCATTCACTTCAAATTTTGGATTTAAGACAGAAGCACAGAGAGTGGTCAAGGAGGGAGAGGATGTAGAAACAGCTATAGACTTGGCACACTGCTTGTCTTCTCCCTTTAGGTTTGAAAATGCACATTATAAGATAGCAAACAAAAATGCCCACGAGTTAAGCAGGGCCTGTAAACGAGATAAGCGGATTGGTTATGAGAATTCAAGTACGATCATAAATAGTAACTAATATCTTCCAGGACAAGGAACAAAAGGGAGTGGGGGGCCTGCGGCAAACTGGAGCGGGCTTAGCTTATCAGCAGGGGGATGCTTCTTCTCAGTACTAGACTATTATTCCTTTGTAGAACGTGGACACACGGTGGGCAGATACTCACCTTTAAAAAAAGGGATAAATCAAAAATTTAAATTTTAATTGAATCTCCCAGATTCTAATGGTTAGCATTTTAAATTATTTTAAGACACTTAATGGCCAGAGAAAATACATGTGAAGACCAGAAAGAGTACACAGTCCATTGCCAGTTTATGATTTCCAGCATAAGAACACCAATAGTACTACACTTATCTGCCCAAAAAAGATACAGAAATAAAGGAATGAGAAGCTGTTGAGAAGTAGCCAAAGATAGGTAGAGAACTGAATATTGTCTATACCGTCCTTTTAACATTCCAGAAAATGACATCTGCTCCTTTAATTTCCTTTTTTAAAAAATTTTATTGATGGAAACCCTGATAGTCACATTAATAATTATTTCAAAAGAAAGCAAACAAATAGAAGGAAGAAAGAGTAAGGATGTAGGTACAGCAATAAGACAAATATTTTTTCTTGATTTTTTTCCTAAAAATTACACTTGCTCAAAAAATGGTCAGAATCACCAAAAAGGTTTCGTTCTTCAAGATGTGATGGTAGAATCTGGAGCAATAAATCCCTCAGTATAGTGGAGGGTATTCTACCATTCTGACATAAGACCTGTCTCATAAGAGATGAGAGAAAAATAGAAGAAAAGTCAAGTAAACCCTGTGTCTCATAAGCCAAGCTAATAGGACATTTAGGATTAAGTGAGGATCCTCTCTGCAAAAATCTGTGGGGCAGTCAGGACAGATCAGAGCAGAGAGACTTCCAGCATCTCTGGTGCCAGTGAAAACTTGGATGGTCTTGGCAACAGCAATTTGCTGCTGGGCAGCAGAAGGAAGCTGGGAGCCTGATAAGAAATTGCTCAGTAGGTGGGAGGGAGAGACAATGGCCTCTGGGGGTAAGGGTTGGCAATATTCCTGTTTTGTATTAATAACTTATGAAGATGTAGACAGAAATGAGTGAGGTGTGCACCAGCTCTGATTGTGGAAACTCACTCTGAGTCTATTGGTTTTGGTGAGGAAGGCAACACAGAATGGAGTTAGAGGAAGTGTGCTTCAATGTTCAAGGGGTGGAGGGAAGTCTCAAACTGGAATTCTGAGTGGTAGAAGTTGTGTCAGCCAAGAAATGCCTCAAGCAAGATTTGTAATTTTTAGAATGGTGGCCATTCCTCCCATTCTGATATAATAAAAATAACTTTCATAAAAAAGTCAATGTAACCCCATCATCAAGAGATAATCACTACTACTTCCAGAATAAAAATAAAATGTTACATATACACATATTGTATAATGTATATCTTTTATATGTAATATAATATATGTCATTTGAAAAGTATATGTATGTAGTTTTATTTATATACAATATATATCATATATATAAGATATATATAAATAAAACTTTTATAAAGTTTTCATATATATCTTATGAATATAAGATATATATTATATATGTAAACTTTCTTTCTGAGATCTACTAACTTCCTAAATGATTTCTTTTTAGTTTGCATATATTAAGGTTCACTTTTTTATGTTGTAAATTTCTATGAGTTTTGAGAAATGATTCATGTCATGTAACCACCATTGTAGTATATCAAATTCATAGTTTCACTGCCCTAAAAAATCCACTGTGCTTTACCTATTCATTAATCCCAACTTGAACTCCTGGCAACCATTGTTTGTTTATTATCTCTGTAGTTTTGCATTTTCTAGACTGTCATACAAATGGAATAACACAGCATGTAACCTTTGTAGACCAACTTTTTAATTTAGCAGTATGTATTTAGGATTCATTTATGTCTTTGTGTAGCTTGTTAGCTTGTTACATTTACTTTTCATCTCTGAATAATATCCCATTTTATGGATGTACTACAGTTTGTTTATCCACTCACCTATTGAAGGACTTCTGGGTTACTTTCAGTCTTTGGTGATTATGAATAAAATTACCATAAATATTTGTGTTCTGTCATAAACATTTTGTGTGGGCATAACCTCTCATATCAGTTGGGTAGATACCAAGGAGCATAACTGCTAAACCAATTGTCTGGTTAAGACTACGTTTAGCTTTGTAAGAAACCGCCAAGCTGTCTTCCGAAGTGGCTGCATCGTTTTGGTAAATAAGAGTTCCTGTAGCACCACATCTTCAGCAGTCACTATTATCAGTTTTTGGATTTAATATGTGTGTAACAGCATCTCTGTGTTATTTTAATTTGAATTCCCTAATGATATATGATACTGAACATATTTTCATGTGCTTATTTGCCAACTGTACATCTTCTTTGGTGAGATCTTTTGTTTGTTCAGATTTTTTTTTCATTTTTAAATCGGGTTGTTTACTTTCTTCTCGTTGAGTTTTAAGAGTTCTTTGCATATTTTGGATATAAGTCCTTTATCAGATATGTGTTTGGCAAATATTTTCTTCCTGCTACAGCTGTCTTTTCATTTTCTTTACTGGGTATTTCACAAAGCAGAGTTTTGAATTTCAATAAAGTCCATCTTATCAATTTTTCTCTTTCATGGAACAAGTTTATTTGTTTTTAACCTGCTGTTTCCACTTAACAATATGTTTTGAACATATTCATTGCTAATAAAATATGCATTTATAGTATCAAAAATAGAAAAAAATATTTTAAGACACAGAAAAACAACTGAGAAAGGAATGTTTTATAAGATTACTAAGCCTAAAAGTATAAGAAAACCTGATTTTATATTTTATGAATAAAGAACTGTGTTATTTGAAACACAACTTACATTATATTCTCTGTATTTTTCTGATTATCTGTTCTTAATTTAGTTTCTGTTTTGCTATCATTGCAGCAATGTCAAGGTGGATGTTTAGAAATAATCTGAATGCCAACATGTCTTTGCTTATGCTACTTAAAGTATAGCCTAGTTCTTTGTGATATAAAATAAAAAGCTTTAAAATCTAAGAATTGGACTTTAGAGAGAAAATATGTCATGAGGAAGTGATTTTGAATCATAGAATTACTGAATTTAAAGATAAAATTTATAAGCAAGTTCAAGACTATGAGTTGTTTGAGTCCTTTGGATCACTCTTGATTGATAATAATCAAGACATAGAGGCTTATTACTAATGAAAATTTTGCATTTAATATTCTACTCTAGAATTAGTATACAAACTCCCTTTCATGGTAATGTTAATCAAGTAAATTAGTACATAATATGCACCTGGAAAAAATGATACCTTGCCTTGTGCCATTATCTCCTTTAATCGTCACAACTTTTCTTCAAAGAAACTATTATTATACTCATTTAAGAAATGAGAAAACTAATGCTCTGGTAAGTTCAGTAATCCAATGTCACACAGCTAATATGTGATGGAGCTGGGTTTTAAACCCAGACCTTACTGATTCAAAAGCTTGAGCTTTCTCAACTACCCATATAGAAATAATTACCACGTAGAACCAAGTATGTCCTATGTTTGACATAAACACTTCTCTTTTGGATGAGAGTTAAGTGGCATTCATCAAATATAGCACTTAGTATGTGATGATAAATAACCTCATATGATGTAACAGTAAGTGTAATGAGAGATCAGTAAGAATTGAAATAAATTGGTGAGGCAGAACTAGGAAGCTGTTCAACAAGCCAATTTCCATTTCCTTCTGGACAGTTAGACTACATTTTTCAGCCTACCTTATAGTTATTCTGGACATGATAATATATCACTTCCAGGCCTGGCCCACAAAAATCACCTACATAATCTTCCTCTTTTTCTTTCCCTGTGCTTCTATCAGACTGTATCTTTGAATGATTGAGTGTATTAAGCACTCCCTACTCCTGACTGAACTTTATGAGTGAATTAAATAAACATTCACTATGTAAGCCAATAATATTTCTAGATTTATCTGTCACATCAGCTAGTATTACCTTGACTAACACATAATTTGGTACCAGAAGTGGGGTGCTACCAAACAAAAACCTAAAATATGTTATACTAGCTTACTAAGTGGGAAGGAGGCTGGAAGGAAATTAATATTATGAGTTGGAAAGATGTAGAATAATATGCATAGGCAAAATATTTGAAAAATTGTTGTCTGCAACAAAATGAATAATACCAAGTGCCCACTGAGCATTTAGAACTAGGAGAAAAAGTTGGAAAATGTAATTATAATAGTGTCCACTATTTGTTAATAGCTAAACTTAGCAAGGTATAAAAAATAGAGATATGAGTTCAGTCAAGAATTGATAAGTTTATAAGCAGTAATGAAAGGGAATAATGAAAGTCAAAAAATTGGAGATTTAAAGTGTTAAAATCATACTGATCCTATCTTTACATATTAGAGGTCACAATTTATAAATATATTGAGTAAGTTGGTCCATTAAGTTGATTTAAAAGTGTATCTGCCCCATTTATATTGGCCTCAAAGAAGTTTCCATTGGGTTGAATGCTGGGGACAGAAAGGTAAGGATAAAAACAAATAAGACTTGAGAAGTATGTTCAAGAAAAAACTACAAGTGTGAATGCTAATACACACAATGATCTGGAAACAAATAGAACAAAAGCCTATTACATTTCTGATGAGTTGTATTGTCAAAGAAATCAAAACTTCGGGCTTCTAAAACTACTATGACAACAACAACAAAACTTTGACTCTTCAGTTTTTAAACAACCATCAATTTTCAATCCTGCACCAGCAAGAAGCAGGCTGCAAAAAGAGGGCATATGCACCATCACCAGCTCCAAATGGGATCATAGAGAATAATTTACAAGGAAGAACTTCCTGCAAGTGGAAGCCGGGCCATAGAGAAATATGCACAAGTGAGTTCCTCCCAGAAAATAGAATAGAAAATAGAATCAGGGCCTCATTAAGAAACTTCCCCTCACCCAATATGGGGGATTTCACAAAGCCCACGATAAAGTTTCCTTGATTGCTATGGACCAGTGTCTCCTCAGTATCTCCCATTATTCCCATTTGTAAAAAATACTTAATTGCTACTATATGTACTATTGTTCATTGGGTATACAGGTGCAGATAATTTGACTTTTAGTTTGTAGTTTAGGAGGAGGCATATCAGATTCTGATACAGAATAATGTGCATATCTTGATTTGGAGCCGGATGCAGTATCTGGTTGGGAACTGGTTTATCTTTCTAATTATAGGGGGCTTGAGTGAAATTTAAAAAGGATAGCCTGTAGCAAAAAGTGAGGAGCTCTTCACTAAAAGTATGTCTCTTTCTTCCTGGGTTCACAACTAGACTGTCATTCCCAAATTTCCTTGCAGCTGATATGGCCATGTCTTTGGGTTCTGGCCAATAAAATGTTAATGTAAATGACACATGTCACACATGGATGATCCTTCTTGCCATTCTCCTTCCAGATATTGATCCCCAGAATGAATTTGAAAGCTATGTGTTGAAGACAAAAGAGCCTACATGACTGCATGGAGTAAATCCCTTTGTCCTTTTTCCTTACAACATTAATAGAACAAGAATGAGTAAGAAAAAAAATTCTATTATATAAAGCCATTGGTATGATGGAGTTTATCTGTTGCAAGATACCTACCCTAATGATTACTTTAGAAAGACTTCCTGGAAAAAGAAGAAAGTAAAATGGGCCCTGAGATACACTTGCAATGAAGGAACATACCTGCTTTAGTGGGAAACACATGAGCAAAACCCTAAGACTCTGTTGAACTTTGAAACAATGTATGGAAGTTGAAGCAAGTTAACCACCTCAACTTCATGATTACTCCTGCTATAATATATTAAATATTGATAATTAAAATTGCCTGCATAGCTCATATATAGAGCGTTTATCTTCCAGATACTGAAGTAATCATTTTACACATTTTATCTTATTTAAATTTCAAAGTACCTCAAAGACCTCATCATGCTTCTGTTAAACACATTTTCAGTTGATCACCAAACCCAGTATTCATCATATTATAGTACTATCACTCAGTTACTGTCCAGATAACCCATAAAAATGTATATCACACTTGTGTTTGTGTCAAATTTTACTAATCACTCCACTTCAGTGAATATAGATATAACACATTAATGACCCAATGGTTAATTTTCATTAGTTTCTCATTAAAAAAGTATACTTGTACATATTTTAGTTCTTTCTTTTATTTTCTTCTTTTGAGTAATCTGAAATTGTGCTTAATGCAATTATGCCCCCAAAGGCTAAGACCTAACAAAGAGGATCTATGGTCTAGTACCAATACCAGCTGTTTGAAATTATCTTCCAGCTCAAATTAGATCTATTGCTTTTAGATTTCAGGATTTCCTATTCAATTCCCAGAAATAACAATTTTTTAAGGCCAAAAAACCACTAATTTTTTACATTAACGCATCTACCTAATTCAGTGTACTGTTAAGGGATTTCCAAGTTGCTACAACCACTTGAGATTTTATATAACATCTGATAGATAGTACTGTTACAACATCTTTGGTATATTTGACTGGGGAATGTGACCCTGGGGTGCTGTTAGAAGGGCTTGAGAAGGCATGTGGCTTAGCACTGGATTTATTCAGGGAGATTTACCCCAAAGACTTAAAAATCACAAGGTAGTGGCTCTCTGAGAGCTGACCAAGCAGGGAGTGGTGGGGAACATGGTCAGAAACAAGCAAATAATATGCATTGTCATCTATCTTTATTATATAAAATAATGTTAATTCTAATATAATGTATTTCTAGAGTACCTAAAGCCTAATAGAGATGCTAAAAATGTATCATGCTGAGAATCTGACTTACTCTATGCAACCATGTTTTGCAATGTCCTTGTTATAAATATTTATAATTAATGCCTCAATTAAAAAGTGCTTGACAATAATGAAAATTGCTTTCCTAAGAATGAAGTACTCAAGTCAAGTACTATATACGTCTAGCTGGTGAGTATAATTAAGAAAACAAATTGAATACAGTATATACACATAAAAAAATCTCAACTAAAACACTGAACAATACGAAAATAGAAGACATTATTATTACAATTTTTAAAAATTAAAGGAAATAAGAGGTTTTGTACTTGGATACTCACACAAAACTGTTAAGAATTTACATCTCTTGGGAGAGAAAAATCATCTATAAAGGAAGAGTTGTAAGTAATTCCAGAAAGTATTGTAAGCCTGGGACATAAAAATGTGAACTATATTGTAGTTCATATAAGCCAGATGTTAAGTCAATTCTGAAATGTGAAGCTTTATTTTCACTTTGTTATTAAATGAATATTAATAAGGATATTAGATTTTTCTATCACATTTTAAAAATTTACATCTACTTTGTCTTTCTAATAACAACCAAAAGTCCTTTCTGCTAGCAGCTAAAGGCAAATGGACACGTTTGAGTCTACGTACAATGCAACCGGACAATATATGGTACTAACCTCATAAACATATGCCCTCAACTCCCTGGTTTATTTTAAAGTCTCAAAAATTCTTGACATAGCAAGAGTATAAAATATTTTGTTGAGCATTTTTACTTAAGGACTTCAACAGGGAGATGTGCAAGTCTATTATATTTTTCCTCATGAATATAAGTGTTCCATGGTGTTCACTGGGTCTCTGTGTAGTCAGCATGCAGTAAAACAGAAGCAACAATGGCCTTGCGTGCTTCACTTACCGACTAAACAACATAGCCTACCTCCCCCTAGCATCACCAGGTCAACAGCCAGTATACTAGCAGACTACAAAATGGGTACTGAAATATTCTTAGCAACTTGGTGTTATAGACATTCATAGAAGTGGATTTAAAATATCAATCTTGTTACGAAATATCAATCCACTGTTAAATAGACACCAAAGGTTACTGAATATAAATAATGTATGCAGCCAATCTCCACAATAATATGACAAACAACAAAAAAAGAAATTGCCAAAGGAAAACTCTATAGGTTTTGCACTATAGGTACAAAGACTAAGGCAGGCTTTCAGGGTAGAGAACAGTATTTTTTAAGGAAAAAAAAGCTTTGCAAACTTAATTTCTAGAAAGTAATTATCAAGCTGCATGGTAGCATAAAGTCCTATTGATCCAAATTTCTCTTTCTGTATGAACTTCACAGACTTGCATGACTTGGCATCAGTAAAAGCTAATGATGATTCATGCTATTAGCTTCAGCAGCCCCAGTCCCTAGGAACTCAGCTTTGACCTTTTATTAGCACTTTTCTCCCAAGGCAAGTAGGATTATTTTCTAGGCTCACTTCCTAGAGAATAATCACCTTAAAACACCTGGAGAATTAGTTAAAAGCCAGACTGGGTGAGGGGCTGGGATGCTAAGGGAAAGTGAAAATCCAGTCTAAGGAGACAATGTACCCAATTGTGTAATCTGGCCAGCAATCCTGCGAAACCCTGGAAAATAAAATTACCTGTTAAAATTTAATTTATGTAAAGTTACAATAGTCATAATTGCAGAAATGAATGTTAAATGTTATCAATTGGTTTCAACTTTTAGCAGCATTCCCCTGCATTTTCCCCCCAAAAAAACCCATGTAACATTTATATATTCATTTTTCCTTGATCAAACATTTAGTGAGCTCCTATCACTGTGCTAGGTACTTAAATAGCATTGTGTTATGGTAATACAGAAGTCATTAATTTTTTTAAATTAATTTTTTAGTGTGCTGTGCTTTAAGTGGCTTCTGAACCAAGTATTGATTAATGAAACCGTAGAGAACTACTTGTACAAATAACTTGAAAACTCTGCTCCTTTTCCCCTCCTTACTCCTCACCTCCCACTGCTCTTTCCCCATTCCTCAATCCCCCTACACACACACACACACACACAGAGACACACGCACATACACGCCTTCCTTCCACTTTTCCACTTCATGCTGGACCAGTGTAATCTGCAGCTGCTCTTCAGTGACCAAGGCTTAAAAAAGAAAATAAACTCATTATTGAAAGACATTGGATTCTCTTACTCAGGCAAATAACAGTATTCTACATTATAAAAATTGAAGATGGCATCTAACGAAGTAAAGTATCTCTTCTGCAATTTTGGTAATGGTTTGATTTCTATAACAATATAAACAAACACTCATTGAAGGACTACATATCTTTACAAATGATTTAGTTTTAATAATAACAGCAATAAAGACTGTCAATATTTTGAGTCTTTATGAGACTTTATGTCAATTCAAGCTCCTTATACAGCTTTCTGCATAAATCATTACTCCACCTGTATTTCAAAATATTGAACATAAAATGACATAACTTTTTTCTAATATAAAAGAAAATTCAACAGCCCACTTGAATTATCCTTTCCCCATTCTGTGTGGATCAAGTGGTTGTCACCCTCATTACCCTACTACAACCATCCTTTCAAAAGAAACCAGAGATCCTCTCACCCAGTCTCACGATCTCTTGTTAATGCTGGTTAATCAACAATCAAGAGTTGATATGGTGCATCTTCTAGTCCTTTAACAACCTTATCTTTCTTTGGATTCCACAATACTAAACTACTTTTTGTTTTCTTCCTAGATTTCAGATCAAATTTCGCCCCCCAAAAATAAAAACCATCCTTGCTTTTTCTTAATTATAAATGGTCTCCTAGGCTTGTTGCTCTGCTACACTTTATCTTTAGATGTCTTTCACATTGTCTTAGTTTCGATGATTTCCTCTCTGTTGATAATTCCCAAATCTCAGGAGAAAAGTATGCTCTGGTGGTAAGAGTATAGGGCTAGGAATCTGAACATCTGCCTGTTTGGAGTCATGTTTCCTATAAAGTTTTGATGAATGACTTATATTAGTGTGTGTATACACAGGTCCTGGTATAAAGTATATATTTTTTAAAAATGCTGGTTATAATGAACTCAGTAGAATCCAATTCCATTCTGTTAGTTGTTATTATTGTCTTCTTGTTTTGATTTTGCTTCAGTCTTTCAACACAAAAAACTTATGTAGCAATCTTTTAATATGAGCGCAAGCAAGATCCATTGTTACAGATATTTTAGTTTCAAATATGAAAGTAGAGGCTTTCTGTGTTTGAATGTATCTCAGTAGTTATATTATTTATGGAGATAGCTTTATTCCAGTTGTAATTGACATCCAATAATAAAAAAATTGTCTTTCATATAAACTAAAGTGCCAGCCTTTAAACCTGCATATTTTAATCATATTGGAAGTGGTATATTGAAGGAATCAAAGGAAAAACATCAATACCAACAAAGTATACCTGATAGTCAATTTATCTTAGAACCAATAAATAACCTCTTTGGAACTTAATATGTTCATCTGTAGAAATACATATTATGTACCCATAATGAACATGGCTACTGTAAGAATTAAACTAATTCACATTTGAGAGAGGGTAGTATTATCATTAAATTCTAGTTAGTTCTTTACCTTTTTAGAAAGGCTTTTCTGCAGGAGCCCATTGTGGTTTGCAGTTCCAATTATAAGTTAATCCTCACCTCTGAGAAAGGCAGCCATAGGTTTGATTTTGTTTTTAATCTCTATTTTATAGATAAGGAATACTGGGAAAGTTTAAGTGACTGACCTGAGATTAATCACCTAGACATAACCAGAGCTAGAACTAGATTGATTTCTCTCACTTCTTAGTTTTCTGCCTGCTAGATATAGCTTTTGTCACAACTGACTCCAGTGCAGTATTCTGTTTCTATTCTTAATATAGATTTTCTACATCAATTAATATGAAATTAATTTACATATTTTCAAGATAAGGCCATTCATTATTGATTGAAGTAGTGACCAAGCAAATTTCTTCCTCTGCTAACAAGTGGAATGAGTTCTCTCATTGCATGGGGAGAAAAACAGAAATATCCAATTAGGAAAAAAAAAATCAAACAATTATTTAACTAAATTTAATTGGTTTATCAAATAGTAATATATTTAAATAATACTGGAATTTCTACTCGATACATCCCATGAAATTCATAACAGTGCATGAAAATCTATCATCAACATGTAATATTTTTAGAAACTTTTCAAATTTTTTCTTGGTTTTTCATCTTTATTGATTTTAAATATTTCATAGTTTTCACTGTCAGTAGATTGTTAATTATGAAGGCTTATTTTGCTCAGAGCTGCTCATACATAGCAATAGTAATATGAGATATTAGTGTTATATCTGTATGCAGACTGTTGATTTTCTTTAGCTTTTTTGTTTCTGTAAGAATCATTTGATTGTTTTAATCACTATGGAAAATAGTATGCAGGACCCATATATTTTCAGGGATAACTTGCAAAATACTGGATAACATGGAAAAATATTACCAAATACTGGAAAATAGCATATTTGTCAGGGAATTAAAGAATGGTCAGAAAAATTATACAGATATTGTGTATGTACACCTCTGTAAGTTTCTAAACAGTTTTCATTCTAAAGTCAAGATTAGCTTTTGATTGAAGATCATTCTAAACTTTTACATTCTGAATATCTTTTATCAGGGATATTTCTAAATTGACATTGCATTTTAATTTTCCAATTTTAAGATTTTTACATTTTGCAAATATCAACTGCCCCCCCTCGTGAAGTTTGAATAAAATATATTTTCTTTCTTTCCCAGAATAAACTTCATTCCATTATTCCTTCATTATTCCTTTATTCCATCATATAGTCAATGAGGGTGTTGATTTTATTTCAAGTAACACAATACTAGCAAAGAACCACATAAATAATTTTAAAAACTAAATAAACAACAAAAAACCCTCTCCAGATTAAAAATTCAAAGTGGTGGTCCACATCTCTGTTTTTAGGCTTAAAAAAAAATAAACTTATTATCTGTATTAGCACGGCCAGTTCTTTAAGACATGGTCTGACTCCCAAGCTAGATTGGATAAATGACGAAAGGGAAGGATGTCACAAGAAAATGGAAAAAACAATCATGATATGCACATTTTTGTATTGCTAAAAAATGGCAATACACAAGTCTACTCTGCAATCAAATTATCCTTAGAGTGCTCATGAAATTTTGGCAGGGTGTTTTGGGAATCACAGGGGACATGGAGTTTTTGTTTGTTTTAAAGAAAGGTAAGTGAAGAAAGGGGGGGTTATTGCAAAAAATAAAAGGATCACTAAAAATATAATCAGGTAGGGTCACCTGCAGTAGCATAGCTCAGACACACTGAATTCCAACTATTTGTCAGATAGCTATGTAGCTGGTTTATACACTTGATTTTATAACATTTGTAAGGTGTGTATGGCTATCCCTATCGGAGAGGATCACTTGGGGAAGGTACCGTGCCTATTAAAATCATCATGCACAACTTAGCTTATTTCTTTTTACTAGAACATGCTGTATAAACTTCTTAGTAGAACTGTGGACCATTCAGACATATTTGCACTGAAGGAATTTAAAATGTTCCACAAGGAAAGATCATTACAGGTTTCGGGAGAGAGTAGTGCGGGGAAAAGAGTTTGTCACTTTTGTTTTATTTTTCTTTTCTTGCTAAATAACATCACTTCGCTAAAGTTGGAGTCACACACACGCGCGCACACACACTCTTAAAAAAACTATTGTATCATTCAGACTTGATTATCCAAAGAAAAAGAAAGCAAACCAATTAGATTGCCTGCTTAAACTTTCTCCTTTGTTTCTCAAGGTTTTTGTTTCGTTTTGTTTGCGGGCAGAGGTGGGGGGAGTTTATTTGGAGGGAAGATAGGGAAGATCCACTCTACCTACAACTTTGACAACATTTCTCCATGTGCCTCTTTCATAGCTGGGGACACTTCTGGGCTGATTACTATGAGAAGGAGCGGTTCGGAGGCTAAGAAGTACCACTCTCTTCAGCTGCCAAAGGGAGAAGGATGGGGGCGCTGTCTGGTGACTGTTCGCGTGATTCCTTCAACGCGGCGACCACCTCCTGGGATTCGCTCTCCAGCAGTGCCCTTCCTACTCGGGTCCCACGACCCCCCCACAGCGATGCCAAGACGCTGAACGGCCGGGCCGAGGCTCTAGGGACAGAGTCACCCCGGGGCGCCCTTTCCTGTCAAGCCGCGGGCTCCTGGCTGTCACAAAGCGCCCCAGGTCCGGGTGGGCTCGGCTTCCTCGCCGCACCTAAGGCTCCCGGACCACGAGTCCCCCACCCCGCGCCCCTCCCGCGCCTCCCCCATCCCAAACCCCAGCAGCATCGCCGTCTCTCCCGGAAACAAGCCTGCTGAGCAAAGGCGGAGGAAAACCTTGGGCCTTCCGCTCTGATTGGTCTCCCCCCGCCGCGCGGGGCGAGACAGCGATTGGCTGCCGGGCGTTGTCAGTCGCCGAGGCCAGAGCCATCGCTGGGGAAGCGCAGCCGGGCTTGGGTGCTCCGGCTGCCGCCGCGGCTGCTCGGCTGGTGCAGCTGGGCGAGCTCGCGCGGGCGCCGCCGCCGCCGCCGCCTCCGCTGCTGCCCACCCAGCCGCGCCGCCGGCGCTGCTGGTCTCGCAGGCGGCCGCCGGGAAGGGGCGGCCGAGAGAGCGGAGCACGAGGAGGCGGAGGCGGCAGAGAAGTGATGCTGGCGCCGGGGATCGGGGCAGCGGCAGCGGAGCAGCAGCATCTTCGGGACCCCGGCTGCAGCGTCCCCGTGGCCCGCGGACCAGCCCAGCGGCTGGAGACCACGCGCCCCGCGGGTAAGGTCCGGCCCGGCAGCGCCCGCGCGGCCCCCGGGACCGCTGGTGTGGTCTTTGGGGGTTACGAGGCGCGTTGTGGCCGAGGCATCCCAACAAGGGTGTTTGGGACTCGGACAGCTAGTCCCGACGCTAGGCTAGGCTGTTGCCCGCACCGGTGCGGCTCCAGCTGGTGCTTTCTCCCCTCCGCGTTGACAGACTTTGACAGCGCGGGGATGGCATTGTATGTGAGTGTGTGTGTATGTGTATGTGTGTGTGTGTGTGCGCGCGCGCGCGGTTTGGGGCACTTTGCAGGGAGAACGGTGGGTCCCCTCAGCGTGGACCAACGTCCTTCAAGGAGCCAGGCTAGGATGGAGTGAATAGAATGCTCTAGGCTCGGCTCGGCGGGAGGGAGAACGCACGGAACGCACGGGAAAGTCCACCGTGGCTCGTAAAGAGCCGGACAAATTGAACTTTATTGCCATAATGAAAAGGAGCTGTGGACCTGGCGCGCCTGGGGAGAGGCTCGTTCACCGAAGCTCCCCAAAGTCCCACTTTGCGCCAGGGACTTCGGAGGGGAGGAGAAGCGAGGAGAAAGTAACTGTCTGTTGGCTTTGCCGAAGAAAAGAAGGAAAGAGAAGTTGGGGGGAGGGTTAGTCTTGGGGAGTGGCCACTTTTACTTGTCTGAAGCCCCGCATAGGAGGCTCACTACACTTTTCGGAAGCGCAGATTTGGGAATGGAGACAGAGTCCCACTCTGAGGGACTGGCAGTGGCACCTCTTGCCCCGTGGCGGGGTGGGGCGCGGCGTGGGGGGGCGTCGGGACAGCCGAGCAGGGCTTGAGTGCCTGACGGCCAGGCGTCCAGGTGGAGCCACTCTCTCCCCGGGCCGCTTTGGCCCGCGTGCCCTCCCTGGGTGGGACCAGGCCGGGTGCGCCCCTGGCAGCTGCTGAATGCCTGGCGGCTCCGCCCTCGGAGAAAGTTGGGGCCCGCTGGGGTCTGGGCAACCAGACCTAGAACACGTTAAGCACCAAGAGTAACCAGGTTTAGGTACCCAGCTTTCTCCAGAGCGTACGCTGTTTTTATTTCGTATTACATTATTTTATAAATCTATTGAGAATACCACCTGCGCTGCAAAGCCTTCCCTAGAAGGTGGATTTTATGCGCTGCTGCAAATTGATGGTGCTGCCGGGCAAAGTCCGAACCAACGTAGCTCAGCGCAGTGGTTTCTACATCCCTCTTCAGGACGCACAAACTTACTCTTGGCGATTGTTTTCCGTGTGGCCCTTGTCTCGGCAGGAGTCTCTGCTTGGCAAAGTTCTTGAAATACCTCGGTACTAAGGAGCTGTCCCCACTGTGTCTCAGCTAGGGAGAGGCTCTGGTCTTTAACAGAAGCGATGGGGTTACAGCGGGGAATGGAAGTGGAGAGGGCAGCTCCCTGCCTGCCAGCTTTGGTAAAATAAAATTTGGCTCAATGCAGGGAGGCGGGTCTTGAACTGGGGACAGCATTTTCCCTGTTATGTGGCTCCGTAGTCTCTTTCACTGGAGGAATCTTTTGTCCAAAAACAAAACAAATCACAGCACAAGAAAAATACCCAAACCCAAACCGCAGAAACCACTTTGGTTGGGCTCATGTCTGATTTGGTAAAACAGAGAAAGTGAAAGTAAGGCACCTAAGAGAAATATTGTGGAAAATCAGGAGGGAGCTGTCCAAAATGCTAGGTATTTTTCAGCAGTTTTATCTTTTTAATTGTAAAGATTCTGTTTCCTCCCAGTTTAGTAACTAAGCTATCCCAAAGCAGATGAATAACTTATGGTAAACTAGCAGTGATAATAGTTTTGTGTCCGAGGATGGTCGTGTGTTTTTCATCCCTTAACTGAAAAGCTGCAAATGGATTTTTTAGTATGATTTAAATCACACTTACACATTGCATTTGGATCGGTGCTAAATATTTTCTTCTTAGCATTCATCGTATCTGTCTTAAAAGTCTGGTTTTCAGATATAATTAACGTATATCCTGTGGTTTGTTATGTTTCTATACAAAATTTATCTGCCTGTAGGTCATTATTTTGATGTTGCAATATTTTAGTTATTGTAACCTTCAGGACTTTATTAAGGTTATTAAGCACATTAAGCAGTTGATTTTAGTTTTGTGTTACATTTATACAGTGCTATGGGCTGGTAAACTTTTTGGTTCCCCCTGTAGGTTAATATGGATTAAAATGTGCTATACATTATTACTTAACAATTTTAAAATAAGCTTCAATTAAAACTAAGTTATCAATAATAGCCAATACTAAAAATGGAAATCCTAAGGAATATTTTAACAACTTGGCTAAGAAAGTGCTTTTTCACATTGATATCAAGTAACATCTTGTAAATACACTACATTATGTATTGGGGTAAGCCACAAGTCTTAAAATGGAATAAGAGCCTTTGTGCTCATTTTAAGGTGTTCTTTTCTTGTGGGGGTGGAATTTTTACTCTGAAAAAATATTTCCTTCAGATAATTAATTTTCCAAACCACTAGGACAAATATAATCAAGTGCAGAGAAATGTGTCAGTGGGCATAAATAGTAGGATAAAGCAGTAGGAACTATGTTTAACTGTAAGCAGAAATGATGCAGGGGGTGGGGGTGAGGGTGGGGGTGGGCACAGGCTTAGGGGAGGTAATGGGTAGTGAGAGCCACTCAGTTTATACAAGCAATTCAAATTCTGCCAGTTCTGCAAATGCACTTCAGTTTTGACTTGTTTTGCTGCAGGGCAGCCCATGAGCGTAGACTGCCATATATTCTAGATGGATTTTAGTAACTCAAGTAAATGTCAGGTTGTCAAGACTCTAGGCCACTAAATTCACTTTTTGACCTATACATGATTGTGATTTCAATACTCATTGGATAACTTTTCTAAAAAGAACATATTTAATATGAATAGCAATGCAATAGATACCATTTTCTTATGAAATACAACTTATTTAATTTGTCGATAATCACAATTCACCTTTGTACATGAATCAGTCATATAGTGAGGTTTATTTTATTTTATAATAATTTGTTTTTATTAATGGTGAAATCATTCTTTTTCTAAAACTAACAATTTTAGGGGAATTAAAAACCTCAACCAGTTAGTAAATCAGAAATTCATTCTCATTTTCTCTCTCTCTCTCTCTCTCTCTCTCACACACACACACACACACACACACGCACATGTATACTAGAAAGTTTCTTAGAAGGAATATAACCACCCTGCATTTGAAACAAATTCACTAACCCATTCTGAATGATGAATGTGTTTCATAAGGGAATATTCTGATCCTCTTTAGTAAACCATTATTAATTAATTATGATACTGGTTTGTTCAAGTAAAGTGTAACAAATTGTACTATGTTCCTACTATGTGTGAAATACTGTTCTGGTTGCTTGCAGTATATCAGAGAATAAATCAGACAAAGACCCCTACCATTATGCAGCTTATATTCTATTGGGAATATAGAATCATAATGGAAACAGATCATAAACAAAAAATATAACTTATAGAATATTTATCTCCTACCAACCTATTTATTCTAAACCCTTCATCCCATGGCACAATCTCTTTCCATCTCATTTTTTCTCCAACTGATGCATACCCACCCATATACACCAACAGAAATACACTTAAATTAATGTAAGAACTGAAAAATAATCACAGTGATAACACAATATGTATTGTTCCTGAAGCTATGTATGAGAACAACAATAACTACATGGATGTGAGAGTTAAAGGCAAAAGGGAGGGATTCAAATATGATTAAGCCATGAAATGACAGAATATCTGTCCTTTAAAATATCTTTAAAATCAAATCATAATATTTTTCAGAGGAACTAAAGTGGGAAACATTTATCACTTAACTTGTTTCAAATTAACAATATTTCAAATGGGTTGGGGTTGGGTAGTAGTAAGTGAATTGGTAATAGTAAGGAAAGATCCAAAAGCGTAATTCTAATAAGAACTATTATTCTTCTTCTACATTGGAAGTGTCACATTCATGTACCTGTGTGAAAACTGATCAAAAACACTAGAGTTGGAGGTTAAAATTTCCCTAAAGATTATGAATCAAAAACAGACTTGTGATCTGATCTTCTAGTAAGAAATGCCAAAACATTTCAAAATTTTTTAAAGTAAGTTTGTCTTTAATTAAAAATAGATTTGGTTATCCAGTAAGTGCGATTACAGATAAAAATTTCACGTAGGTTCTATTCTCTTGTGCATAAAAACAGTGTGCAGTTATTACTGCTGTTTCACTTCCTTTGCTTCCATTTCATTATTTCCTTTCAGGTCTTTAGCTTACATCTCAAAAGAATTATTACTTACTCTCATATGAAGAATGGAACCTGGCTTGACTTTCCAAAACTGGTTTGTGAACAATATTTTTATAGTAGAAGAAAGCTGAAATTGTACTCCCAAGAAGCTATACCACATAATGAATTAATGTCAACTTATTCACAGGTTCTATTATTATAGGATATCAGGGCAGGGCACACAATGCAAACAGTCGGTTCTGAATGGATTTCCATTACTCACCAAAAGTTTTCAAGATTGATGTTTTAGGAGATGGGGGAAAACCCTCTGATATTTTATTTCTCCAAATTGAAGAATGCATTTACCACTTACTTAAGCCTTCATCCTTTTTTGCCTTGGTATTTTTCCTTTCTGTCTCAAATGCAAAACTTCAGGAAAGCAATGTTTTAAAAAAGCAACTAAACACCCATGTTTCTATTTGACACAATTTTCACTTAGCTGAATGAGAGCCGAGAGCAAGATATTGGAAAATGTAAAAAACCAGGTGATAACCCAACTTCCTCTGTGTATAGGACAGAACTTTACTCCAGGAATGATATTAAATACCAGATTGAAAGTGAACCAGCTATAGAATTGTTTTAAGTCCCTTAAGTATATAAGTGAACCCTGCCATTGCATTAATTATTAATTTGTAAAAAGAACAAGGAAGAAATGCTAGTCATAGTTGTGCATGTAATATATTTAATCACTGCACAGTTATTAAATTGTTTACATTATTGAGACCAAAAGAAAGATGCAAATTGGGATGTTTTAGAAATGTCTTTCTAAGATTTAAAAGGGCTGAGATAACTTTTGAACAGAAAATTGTATTAATCATCTTTGTAGCAATAGATGTAATACTCTGTATAAGTAGATAACTCTACAGAATCAGTTTTGCTAATCTCTAAAACAGGTTATTTCTATTTTCCTTTATATCAGGACCTGTATTTCCAAGGTAATCACTTTTAAACTCAAGATTTTAGAAGCTCAGGGATCCAGGACTTACCAACTTGTTGCCAGCCTTTTTGGTTGTCTTGTATCTTGAAAGTTTTTAGGTGAGTAAAACAGTTAGAAATTAAAAGCTTGCTTTGAGTTAATTTGTAAAAATTACTAAAAAACAGAAAAAAAGGAAATGAGAAACATGCATGGATAATGAAAAATTTAAAAACTAAAACGTTTTGGTGCCAAGAGAAACAGAAAGAAAAAGAAGAACAAACTATTTTGGCTAGAATCAGAAAAAACATAACAACAGGAGTTTTAATCACATTCATTGTTTAAGTCCCTGCTTTGTAACTGAAGAGATGGTTTATAACTGATATACTGCACTTGGGTCTGAGTTATTGTAGTTAACATTTTGCTTAGTCTTTGGCTATGAAATGTTTTCATGACCTATATAGATGACATCGGGGCTGAATCAATTCCACACTGAACAAGACTTGTGGGTAACTAATTTTTCCAGGGCCCTAGCACTCAGTCAAAGAAAATTGCCAAAGGTAGAGGTTGTTTATATATGATTAGTTGTAAATTTAGATGCCAGTAGACAAGATGAACTGTGCTAACCGTACACAAATATACAATGGCTTCATGAATAGGTCATATGCACTAATAGTTAGGCTTCTTCAATTCTGTATTTTTCTATGCCAGTTGGAGGGCTGGTGAGTATGCATCATAGCACTCACTACATTAATTTCTATCTCTATAAAATAGTGATAACATCACTGATTTCTTGAATTCCAATTTTTCAGGAGTTAGATGAATCAAATATAAGTTAATATATGTTGATATGTGAACACAGATAATTATAAACAGGAGAGATGCTATATTTTAAAATAAGCAGCAATTAAGAAATAATGATTGCATTGATAAAATTATTTTAGTGATTATTTTGGCCTAATTCCCTTTATGCAAAGAAATAAAAGATAATCTTTAGTTTCTAACCTTACTGACTAAATTATAAAATAGGCCAATCCTGAAATTACTTGAAGGCAGCTTAAAATAGGCAGTTTTTTCCTCTGTTGGTTCCTTTTCTCTCTCTATATATATATATATCAACTTTACATTTTAAATGTTATAAAGAGTTTTTCAATGCTGCCTGAAATTTTCTCCTGATTTTATGTCATGGCAAGTCAAGCATCAGAGGATATTAAAACTCAAAATTTTACTAAGGGACATTTACAATAACTGTAAATAAGTAGATACATTTACAAAATAAAAATACTGAATGCATACGTATGTATGTGTGTGAGTATACACACACATATGCATGGTTAATCCCAATTAAATGCCAAAAGAGACTATTGTAACATTTGCAGAGATCCCAAAGTTAATCTGGAATAACAAGTAGGTTATAACAGCAAAGTTTTTTTTAAAGAAAAAATGCATTGAGGGGAAGTTGCACTGTCAAATATTTAGAGATATTACAAATGACAATAATTAATACAAGATGTTACTAGTACATTAACATGCAGACAAACATGCAGAAGAGAATAAAAGACCTCAGGCACAAACTAAAATATGTGAAAATAAAGCACAATATGAAACAATCACAAATATGTGGGGAAATACAAAATGATTTATATATGGTTCTGGGAAAATTGAATAATTATTTATGAAAAATCTACACTCCCTACTTCACATTTCATTTTAAAATAAATGTCAGATAAAGTGAAGAGTTAATATAAGGAAACTCTAAAACAAGCTAGGAAAAAATAAAGACTTCATAAACACAAACATTATGGGGAAAATGTAAAGATGTGACCTTACAAAAGTTAACAATTTTAAGTTTAAAAAGCCATAAGTATAACTACAAATAAATGGAAAATAGAAGAAATACATTCAACATCAATGTTTTCCCCTATTAGAGGACTTCTCTCAATATAGTGATACCCAGTTTATGTACACCACCTTCGGTGGGCTAAAATCTTCTTGAAGAAAGAGACTCATATTCATCATTTTATCCCAAGTTCATTGAACATGATTCAGTCACAATAGGCATTATCATTGGCTATGAAAAATTATAAGTATTCCCCCCAAAACGGACAAAAAAATAAATTTATAATTTACAAAAAATGGAACTATATAAGGCCAATAAGCATTTAAAATTTTAACTTGAATAAAAGTAAAGATAATTTTTTTAACAATAGCATGTTTTAGCTCTCCTTAAAATATCAAATATTATAAATTAATGTTGATCTATTTATAAAGGTTGATCAAGATGATAAAGATAAGGTGGACTACAGATTCTCTTAAATTTCTGGTGAGGCTGTTCATTAATTTTTACAGAATTCTTCAGTTGTGTGCTACAGAAATCAATCATGACTAAATTAAGGAATACATGCACAACAAAAGGAAGATATTTTGTAGCTTATAGAATTGAAAGAAAATGAGACAAAGCAAAATGGCTGTACAGATCATAGGAAGAACTGATGAAGTCTTTTCTGAGTACTACCACTGATTGGATGAATCAGCATCAATCCTTTTCTCTCAATGTGTTAGTTTGCGTTAGACTCAAATTCCTAGAATGCAGAGTGTGACTGAACTACCTTTAGTTTTATGCCCATGCCTTAGTCAGTGGATCATTGTGCACCTTGATTGCCTGTCCTACCAAGACCACATTTAAGGAAAATCAAGGGACTGTTACCAGCCCAAAGGAAAATGTATGCTAGACAGTTAAAAGCAACAGACATTCACTGTGTGTATCAAGAAACTCTTAAAAATACTCTCTTTGTTTCACTAACCTCACTCCTGGGGGTATGAGAAGAATGAGCATTATCATGCACGGTTATGGCCTCAAAGGAGGCCATTATTATTTCCTAAGGCAACGCAGGGTTAATACCCTCAGACTGAAATGGAAAAAGACCAATACCACTGTGGGTGGGGAGGTTGCTACCACTAGGTGTGGGAGGCTGCTTCTGCTGGAGATAAGGAGACTGCTTTCACTCGATTGGAGAGACTTCTTTCATCAGCAAAGAAGACTCATCAGAATTTATGGGCTTAATGTCCCCAGCTTCATCAAGGTCTTCCACACTTCACCCATCCCAACTTATAGGATCCCATTTTTTCCCAATTAATGCCCTCTCTTTAATACCCTGCAAAGCTGGAAGTTTAACTTGTGTTGTAATTCAGCCAATCTCAGGATGAGTTTCTATGTTTGATTTTCAGCAATTTCAGCCCTATAGCTACAGAAGCTAAAGCTGTCCTTTAGGAAACACCTAGAAGCTCTTAGGTCATTTGTGCAGCACTTGAGCTGGGAATTCAAATCCCAGAGCTCATTCTTTTCTTTCACCACTTTGTCTACCAACATGATTATATTCCTTAGTTTTCCAGAAATGTTCAAAAGTATTATATACAGAGTCCCCTTATTTCTTTGTTTCTCATTATTGGTTGATTGGGAGTATCCAGTGCAGATATGTTATGTATCTTTATAATCAGTGGTCTCTTCACTAGTGGAAATAGAGCTATTAAATTAGCATCTTTAAATCTAATCAGATTAGAGAGCCAATTCCAGAAGTCCCAGAACCAATTCAGAAAACTCATCCTTAAAATTCTGTTCCTCTAGAACCATTCTTGGTACCAAAATCTGTTAGAGAAAAAGAACCAATAGGGTGCCTGTGTGTCTGTGTGTGTGTGTGTACAAAGTGGGGGGGAGAGAAGGATTGAGGTTATAGGAATTGGCCCATGTGGTTCTGGTGACCAAGAAGTCCCCTAATCTGCCATCAGCAAGCTAAAGAACCAGGAAAACCGGTAGTGTAATTCAGTCTGAGTCTGAAAGCCTGAGAATCTGCGGAGTCAACAGTGTAAATCCGTATCTGAGTTTGAAAGCCCCAGAACCAAGATCACCAATGTCCAAGGGCAGAAGATAGCTGTCTCAGCTCAAGCTGAGAGAGCAAATTCACCCTTTGTCTGCCTTTTTGTTCTATTCACACCATCAAAGAATTGGATAATGCCTACCCGCCTTGGTGAAAGAGGTCTTCTTTACTCAGTCTACCAATTCAAATGCTCATCTTGTCCAGAGACACTGTTACAGACACATACAGAAATGTTTTTCCAGCTGCCTAGGCGTCCCTTAGCCCAGTCAAGTTGACATATAACATTAACCGTCACAGTATCTTTCCAGAGATTGCCTATACACATACAAACACTAATTATTTTTTCTTTTTTTCCCCCAAATTTTATTTAATTGGTAATACATTATATACGTTTTGTTTCCTGCTTTTTAAATTCAATAATTTGGATGATTGCCAAAGTTTGTGCATAAAGAGCTTCCTCATTCATTTTTACAACTCCATGGTATTACATTTTTTGAAAGTAACACATTTATTTGTTAATATTATGAGACAGTCCTCTCCTGATATACAGTTATATATTTTTTCAATCTTTTGGTTAACACATGCAATGCTGTAATTAATAACCTCGTACACATGTGTCCAAGAATCTGTAAGACCTGGAAGTGTAGTTGCTGATTTAAAATGCATATGTGCTTGTTTACTTTGAAAATGTATGTGTATTTGTTTATTTTCACATTTGATTATCTTGCCTTCCTTGTCTTCAGTTGCATGATTAATAATGTTGCATAGGCCTAGACCAAAGACCCGGTTTCATGGCATTTCTCTAGAGACCCCTGCCCAGGTTTGCACTTCCCTATCAGCGTGCTTTGTGTGTATGCAATTTATTGTGAACTAATCTCATTTGGTGATCTTCCAGCATTTGTTTAACGATCTTGACCACAAAGATAGCCACTAGAATAAAGAGCTTCTGTTAAATTGTTACTTAATTTCAGATATTCTTCTTTCCCATTCTCTGGTCTACTAGATTAAATAAATTATATGTACAATATGAGGACTAGTTATTCACCTACTAAGTAACAATATTAAAAATAGTCATGTCCAGTGTTGGCAAGTATGCAGTGAACCTGGTGCTTTTAGATACTCTCTGTTGCAATTAAAATTGGCACAACCCTTACGGAAAGCAATTTGGCAGTATATATGGGAAAAAACTATTAAAAATATTCATACTGTCCATTAATATTACTTCTGGGAATCTAGTCTAAGGAAATAGCACAAACTATGGAAAAGGTCATATGTTTGAAGATGTTGATGAATGTGTTATGTACAATAAAAAATCAGAAATAACTCAAGTGGCCAACAATAGACTTATGCCCATATATTAGAGGATAATATGCAACCATTAAAAGTAAATATGATTATAATAAAATATAAAATACATATGCTACCATGTTTCTTGGGGGAAATGTGGTACAAAATTATATAGAAGTCCTATTTTAGATAAGTAAAACATATACATATGAACACCAAAATTATAAATGTGTAGTAAAATGGTGGGAAAATAGATGATTCCTTCCCTATTTTTATCTCAAGTTTTCTAGAATATTTTATAACTTTTTAAATTTAAAAAATAAAAACACACAACTAGATTTTTCCCATTCATCTTTAATATTTTTGCACTGAATATTAGTCATAGCTTTTGATGGTGTTAACTTCTTTGTCACTACTCAGTGATGTGAGATTTTACATCTTCTTTTTATCATACAGGTGAGTGCATCCCAGTTTGCAACACAATGCATGTTGTCTTCAAAATGCTCTCTCTCTCCCTTCGGTATATCAGAGGACATCTTAGTGGCTGAACTTCCTTTCAGAATCATGCCTCATGATATTCTTTCTCTTTTAGAAGAACACATTCAAATATTTTGAACAGTTCTCAACTTACTTCCTGCCTACTTCTCAAATTAATCTGAACACTCTCTCCCCTGCTCACTGAGCTCCTATCATGCTGATCTTTCTCTTTCCGAAATCCACTAAGTCTCATGGTTATTTTTTTAACTTTCTAAAGAGATATTATATCTCTTATAGTTGATATCTTTTTTAGAAAAACTAGTTAGAATAAAGGCAATTATGAACTTTTTTTTGTAAAAAACAGAAGTTAACCCAATTAGACTGTCTCCTAACTCTTTATTAAATGTTATGTATTTCATTAAAATAAACTCAGGGAAAGTTAATAAGATGGCAAAAATATCATGCATATAAATATATTTACCACACAGAATAGATGTATATTAACTAGGTAAGGTTACCCCTGGTAGTGGTATATCTTTAAAAAAAATATCTAAAATATAGTGGAAAAATACCCTTTTTACATATGAGTTAATTTGTAACTTGAAGTAAAGTAGGAAGAAACAATGTGAAGTATGTATCTTGCCCCACTAACTCTTTGGGGAATGAATGTGGTAGCATCATCTCTCTTTATTGAAATGCATTTTACATTATAGTCTATCTTATCTTTGTCCAGTTGATTATTACACTATCTTCAAAGTATTAAGCTAATACAGTTAATTTCAGGGAGATTGCCTTGAGAATAAGAGTGCCGTCACATGTCTGAAGCACTGTATTTTACAGTTCTATGTACTTACCTTTCCTGTCAAGTGAACTAATTTTGAATTTCTCTGTAATGAACATGTTATTTTCTAAAACAGTGCACCATAAGTAGACGGGATCATTTTGAAGTCATAGTGGAGGATGGTGGCCTTACTTCTGCCATAGCCCCAGCCCGTGGTTTGCCACGCCTGTCATCAGAGACTAGATGAAATTTTAAAGAGCCCATCCTCTTTTGCTTATGTAGTGCTAAACCTCCTCTTTCTCCCTCCACTGTATCCTTTAGGGATAGCACTGCCAAGATCTTTTCCTGTTCACATTCAGAGATTTCACTCTCACCTGTTTCAAATTCCCCATGGACACCAGCTCATAGTTAAAATAGTTGTGGATCTCTTCATTAAAAAGACCTTCAACAACTTTCCAAGCTGGAAAAACATGTTCATTTAAAATTGCACTTATTGTTCAATGTTCAGTTCATGATTAGGAATAGGTATGACATAAAATTCAAAAATGAAGTTAAAATATCATTTTAGTAAATGGGAAAATGGTTGCTATCTCATAAGCTTTTTATGGAGAATAAGAACAATAACAGTGGATGATTTTTGGAGTGTTACTATGTGTTAGATATAGAATTGCTAATCCTTTTACAGGCATTACATTATTGAATACGTAGCAAAACCTTAGGAGGTAGATGTTATTAATTATCTCTATTTTATAAATGTTGAGACCGAGAACAAGATATGTTTACATAACATTTTCAAGGCTGAAAACTTGAGTTTTTGATGGAACCAAGAGTTCAACACCAGAGCCTTAAAGAAAAAATGTACTCCATTTGTTTATTAGCTTTTGGAGTACAGTGATTAAATTTTCAACTTTTCTCATCCAGCTGAAGAAACTCTATAAAGGAGGCAAAATTTCAAATATATATATATATCTGTGTATGTGTGTATACACATGTGTATATAAATATATATATAGTAATATAGATTACTAGAAAGGATATTTCAAGTGAACAGACCTAGAGTAGTCTAATAACTGGAGAAAAATAATAGCCCCATCTTCCTTGACATTGGCTATAATTTCTATCTATATTATTCATATTTCTGTCATATATTTTACTATGCTATTTTATTATTTCCCATTTCCACTTAAAATTGGGAAGTGAATTAACTAATATTTTAAAATTAAATTTGAAAATCCCTCCAATAAGATTGCCTCTATGTAGTCAGTTTAAAAATGAAGTTATGAGATTTGACTGCTATCTAAAGTTTTGGGGAACTGGTGAGGGGTGAGGAGTTGAATATAATTCTACTATTAGATTTTTTTAAAAAAATGATCATTTTATGTTGGTAGTTCTTTTCCTCTCTTTTTAGTTGGCATGGGAAAATGACATCATGTACTTAATTCTTTCCTTTAACTCAGGTGGGATGTGAGAACTGTACAGTGCCATCAATGGCCTGGCAAATAATAATGATGACTGATCTTGTTCGTCTATATGAAGTCCTGAAAATAACCCCAAAATATCTAAAGCAATGATTTCAGTATTCAGAAACTCAGTGATTTACTCCTGTTTGAACTGGTGACTTATACCTAGAGCCTTGTTTCCTAGCTATTTTGAAGTGATATTCATTGTCATATTTATATTTGCAACTTTAGCAGTTAGAAATGTAACTTTTCCAATAATACCTGGCTTAAAATCCAAGGTACCATGAATATCAATCATGAATTCTTTTTTTTTCTAAATATATTAATGTTTTATTTCAAAAAATTGACTTCTCATAGCTTATAATTGAAGAAACTCATAGCAGACACTATTAAAAAGAGCTTGGTCTATATTTGATGCTAGATGCTCTAGAGCAGAAAGGTTAGATTTGGCACTAATCATTATTGCTCAAATTTTCTTTCCTCACATTTACTTTGCTTTCCTTTCAGTTATGTTTTATGCATTTGATGCTAGTTCTAAGCTAAATTTATGTACTGTAAAATTTCAAATAAATAGCAAGAGTTGAGAATTTCTGAGAATGAGGAAATAGATAATGCAAGAATATAGGAAAGATAGAAGCTTAGAGTTTATGTACCTTAAAATTACATAGCCACTTCTTTGGTATTTCTTTATATTTATGAACCACTTTTTGTGTGTGTGGCAGAATCAATATATGCTGTACACACAATTATATATCCTAGTGGGACTCCATAGGTACACTGATGGACCTCTTAAAAATTATTTAGGCTGTTTGCTAATCTCAGTCATCTAATGCTTTACAAAATACTTAGTATCTATATTTTCTTATGCCTTTGAAATCACATTATGACTCCAAGAACTCAACTCATTAACAATGAAGAGTGAAATGATGCAAATAATTTGCAAAAAATTTGAGTTGACGGTTTTGGAAAAGTTAATTAGGAAAATACATATTTGACAAAGTTAATAATATGGCACTTTCATTTTGATTTTTTAAATAGGTATTCTACAATTAGAAAAAATATTTAGGTTCTTCTTATTTATGTTTTGTTCAATTGTTGCTTTTCAGTAAATGATGTTGTCCAAAACAGGCAAAAGCTACAACTCAACTCAACTAATAACTAATATGATGAATGAATATTTGGATATATCATGTACATACCACAAGAGCAATAGACAAGAATATATAAAAGATTTTCTGGGTAGTGATCAAAAGCAAACTGTTTTCATTTAGATATAAACTGTTTCAATATTGTTTATATCTTTTTTCAATGGGATGTATTATTTTCACTAAGTAACTTATATTTGTACTGGTGAGCCAGTGTCTCCTTTGTAGAGTGCTTATTTATCTTTTTTTTTTTGCTTAGCTTAAAATAACATAATTCAAAAGTATTTAGCCTTAATTACAGTTATATATTCAACTATAATTTGCTTTGTGCCTACTAGGTACAAGGCAGTGCTCTAAGAACTGGAAATACAGCAGTGAGTAAAACCAAGCCCTTGCTCTGATGGAACTTATATTCTAGGAAAGAGAGAGACAACAAACAGATAAACAATATAACACCTTAGGTGGTGTGAGTGTTATGAATAAAAACAAGACAGGAAGGGCAAAAAGACTGATGGAAAGATGGGAAGTATATTTTAGGTGGGTTAGTTATTTGGAAGATATATTTGAGCAGAGACCTGGGTTAAATGAGAGCCAACCCATGGGAATCACTAGGGAAGAATCTTCCAGGCAGAGTTGCTGTGGAAGGGATCAAAGCGATGTGTTAGAGGCACTTCAAGCAATCCAGTATGTGTGGATGGCCTAAATGAGGAATAGTGGCAGGTGATGAGATTGGAGAGGTATCCAGAGCCCACTGATGGGCCCTTTGCAGGCTGTAGAAAGGATTTTAGTGTTAGCCTTATTCATGAGTTTGGAATGGGAAGGTGAGGTGAGGTGTTCTTTGGCTACCATCTGTAGAAGCGACAATGATAAAGAAAGAAAGAAGCCCTCTGGAAGATGAGTTAAAGGCTATTTTAGAGACATTGATGAAAGATAATAGTGGCTTTGGAGGCTTGGACTAGAAACTCCTCATCTGTGTTCAAACACTTAGAAATTATTTTGTTTGCTAATGTCTCACTTTTGATTGAACATTTTATATAAGGACAGTGGCAGGAACTAAGGTGCTATGGACTCATTTGGGAGCATTTTTGCGCATTTATCATGTATGTGCATTTCGTTTTTCCTAAGGCAACTTACCAATAATTAATACATTAAAAGAGTTGACTACATAAAAGTTAAATGTGCTTATTAGCATTTCCATCATCTCTTCTCTTTAAATTTAAGTCCTATTATACTGTTTATCATTTTATGTGCCTTCTCTTCCTCATTTGGTTATTGTTTACTGACATGCAAGTATTGAGAGGAGATATGCTATAGTTATACACAGAACTTTATTGTGTACATAGATTTTTAAAATTTTTGAATCAGTATAGAATCTGAGTTATAAAAGATAGGTATCTGATTCAAAATAGCTCAGAAGAATTTATTGGCTTGCAAAGGTATGCAATCCAAGGGGTAAATTCAGGCATATCAGGATAAAGAGTTTGACCTATTGATATGGAGATATTTCTCTTGGTCTGAATCTTTGTATTCTGCTTAATTCTCAAATATATAATATCTATAATATAATATCTCTATATATTGTCTATTATATAATGTCTATAGATATAATGATAAACAAAGAAAGAAAATGTTTAATAATATTTGAATCAAGAAAAGGTTATATAGGTGTTCTGTGTACTATTTTTATTCTTGCAACTTTTCTGTAATTTTGAAATTTTTTCAAGTGAAAGCTTAGAAAGAAAAAGTAGACCCACCAGTACTTAAAATATTTAAAGTATGAGATGTAAACTGTAATGCAACTATATGAAAATAAATGTATTTATTATTTTTATTGACATTAAAAGTGCAAACTTGAAATCTATATAAAGGTGACATAATATACTTGAATAATCATACTGAAAGTATGAATTGAAAATACAATAATTGAAACTAAGAATACACTGAATGAGTTAAACAGCAGATTAGACACAATGGCAGAGAGACCAGTGAGCTAGAAATTGGGGCAGACAAAACAATCAATTTGTAGCATGAAGATATAAAGAGGAAGGTAAGAGAAGAAACAATAGGAGGACCTTATATACATTTAATTTTAGTTCCAGAAGGAGAGGCAAGAAAGAGGCAGAAGCAATATTTGATGGGATAATGCTTAAAAAATTTCCAGAACTATTTTAAAAAATCAATCCAAAGAAGAAGAGAGAAATAAAGTAAGCCACACTTAGGCACACCATAATTAAATTGCAAAAACAGAACTAAAAGAGAAAAAAGCCAGATTTACTTTGATTGTTAGATTTGAATATCAGGAACACCTAGTGGAAGCCAGGATACAGTGAAATGTTATATTCAAGGTGCTGAATAAAAATAACTGCAAAAGTATAAATTTATAGTCAGTGGAAATATTCTTAAAGCCAAAAATGGAATAAAACCAGTTTCAGACCAAAAACAAAACAAAACAACCAAAAAACCCCTGAGTTTATCACTAGCAAACATGAATTAAAAGAGTTACTTTATGTAGTAGGAAAATTATCTGAGAGATGCAGAAAGCAATAAAAAGCAAATATAGGGTGATAAATGTGTAGATAAATCTAAATGAAATTTGGCATCATCAAATAATATTGAAATTGGATAAATTGAATGGAGGGAATTAAAATACACAACAAAAATAATGTGAATCATGGGGAAATTAAATAAAGTGAAATTGGTTCTTCAGTCCTTGAATTGTCTGAAGAGGGACGTAAAACCAATGAGTTAAGGATGCATCATGCTGCAATTTCTAGAGTAAATCTAAGAGAACAGAAAAGTGTGTAATATTAGATGGAAAAGTAAAATGCTAATTAAAAAGAACATTCAGTCTAAAAGAGACAAAAAATGAGAGAAACTATTAATATAACATAGAACAACAAACACAAATGGGAAACATAAGACGGTGAAGTCACTACCAAATATTTTGATAATGACATAAAATATTAGTTGATTAATAATTAGTTGATCTTGTTGAAAGACAAAGATGTCAGATTGTATTTTAAAAATTCAACTATATCTTGCTTTCAAAGGAATATCTAAAACATTAGATTGTGGAAAGTTTGAAAGAAAAAGGGTGGGAAAAAGTATCACTAGTCATTTGATTCTGTGCCAGTAGTGACAGCTCTTTTCAAGATAGCACAACGATACAGGCGTGGCTAGTTGTAAGGATTATAAATCCATGAGTCAGAGAGAAATATCATGCCAGTATTAATATTTTTAAAATTATTTGTGATAAAACATAAGATTTAATTCACAAAATATGAAAATAGGTAATTAGAAAGTATACAAATAAGAGGCATAAAAATGTACCATTACGCTATTACTACAGTTCTACTCTAGTAGTTTTATTCTACCTGTCTGGGATTTTTTTTCTTTCTCCCTCACTCCCTCAAAATATACTCAATTATATTAAGCAACTTCCCAATGTAATGATCTAGTAGAGTAATTTGCTAATTGCCACAACATCTTGGATTTGTCATACCACAATTTTCCTCTTATTGATGGAAAAGCCAGTGTACCCTTTGCCATTTTCTGTGGGGATTTTACTACTCTTTCCCCTTGAAATAACTTGCTGTACATTTTTGCCTGGCTATTCCCTGCTTTTCATAGGGGAAGCCAGAGGGCATATTTCAAAGTCCACATCCCAATCCTTAAGTTATCATTGGGTAAATGACTAAGCCTGATTTAAACATCCTTACCTAAAAAATTAACACACTATTCTTAACTATGATCAACATGTTAAATAATTAATGGGACAGTTGTAATTTAAACATGAATAGATACCTGTATATAGAAGGATTAAGGTTATTTTTGGTGTCTACATCCAGGCTGGATCTCCCAGCCAAGGGAACTCTATGGACTCTGGTCCTTTGGAGACCCTAGTCTAAGAGGTCAGACAAAGTATCCCTCCAGTGCAGACCGTCTCGCTTGTTTTTTGAACTTGTTAAGGCAGGGATTAAAAACAGTTCTCAGTCCAATGTTTGGATGCTGTCATATGGCCTCGCTTGCTTTGGGACTATCTGTGAAAGGTGGTCTCTGGTCCTATTTCTGTCAATTAGTTATTTTCTCTATCACTGGGATCCTGATAGATGTACAGCAAGCTAGTCTTCCTGACAGAAAATTCCTTTTCAAACCTGTCAAAGCCCAGGTCACTTGTAGTCACTTGGAGTTCCTGTACCATTGTTCCCCTTTAGCCAAAGAAAAGTACACTTGTGTCTTGATTGCATTTCTTAAATCCTGCAGTACGTTAAGAGTACCTCTTCTTTTGTCATTAGGTTAACATCCTCAGCAAGATCATATCCTATTATGAGCTTCACTGGCTGGGAGATTGGAAGGTCTTAATCCTTCACAAAAAATTTGTTGTCAACAATATTAGCATGATATGCTTTTGAACTGAGCTTAGCAGTGAACATTTTAAAATGCTCTCTACTCATGTATATATAAATGCTGCTTAGCACTAGTTTCCAGATTTAAATTGTTGAATAATAAAATTTTTTATAAAGAAGTTTGGGAAGATTTTCCTAGATGCCAAGGATTAGAAGAGTCCCCCAGAAGGAGGAAGAAAATTGCTGAAATGATGTCTTTGCCCTCTAATAATTTAACCTGCCTTCCTACCAGTACCAGACTCACTCTGTCACTGTGACTAGTATATATGGTTTTACTTTGACTTGTATGAACATTGTAAGCTGATTGGTGTGTGCCAATGTTTTCCTTAACAAGAGTTCCTCTGGTCATATACAATTCATCAGCTCCTCTAATAAAGATAGTTTGTTGCAGGAGTTGATGTGCCATTCATGATTTTTACCAAATTAATTATTTGTATAGAATCATACCGTGGGTTTGTTTTGTTGTTGGCACAAGCCAAAATATTCAAAACTATGAATAGTTATTTACCATTTGAAATTGTAATTTTATTAAGAATTCATATTTTGTCTTAGCTTGCATGCAAATAGGATACATTTTTATACAGACACATTTTTTTCTGAGTGTGATAAGGCTGTTAACTTGGACTACTGAAATGTTATGGTACATCTATAGTGACTAAAATAATGGCTTTATTTTGTATTTTAGAGCCTTTCAATATTCTGGATCTCCTCCTTCTCACAAATAAAGGTCATAGAAGAGATATTTTGCATAAATCATATGGATGTATAACCTCATATCCTAATAAAACTCTTAAATCTATGTAAATGGGTTGTTACAAATTGACTATCCATTTCTAATTAAAGAGATGTTTCATGACTCAATTAAATGTATCCATTAGATTACAAAATATCTCCAGAACAGGAACACTTAAAAAATTATAACTCTTAAACATTATTAAAATAAATCATGCATATTTAGTAAGAACTCTGTTATAGTAGTGTGATACACATCCATGATCCTTGAAACTTAATTGAAATATTAGTTAAGCCTTTAAAAAATCAAGAGTTTAGGCTAGGCGCAGTGGCTCACACCTGTAATCCTAGCACTCTGGGAGGCCAAGGCGGGTGGATTGCTTGAGCTCAGGACCAAGTTCGAGTTTGAGAACTCTGAGTTCGAGACCAGCCTGAGCAAGAGTGAGACCCTGTCTCTACTAAAAATAGAAAAATTAGCCCTGCATCGTGACATGCGCCTGTAGTTAGTTCCAGCTACTTGGGAGGCTGAGGCAGGAGGATTCGCTTGAGTCCAGGAATTTGAGGTTGCAGTCCGCGGCAAGCCACTGCACTCTACCCAGGGTGACAGAGCAGCAGACTCCATCTAAAAAAAAAAAAATTAAGAGCTTGTTTGACATAATAAAACTTAAGCCGGAGAATAATAAATGTGCTTTTTGGTCCAGGTCAACCCATATTTAAAATCTCTGTTTAATAGCATAATAAGTATAAATCTACCTGCTATGAAGAAGCTCCTAGAATGAGTTATTAATCTAGACCCAAAATGAAGTGAGAATTTTTTTCATATAGACTTATGTTTTGTTTACATGTCAACAGAAAACACTGAACTTTTTCAATCTTGGGTTGGACTTTTCCAGTGTGCATTAAATGGTGGCCTATGGCATGACATCTGGTTTTCTGTGACAAAGGTAGGATAAGCAATAGCAGTTGTCACCATCTCTATCATCCTTCACTTTATAGTCCTGCTTTTCAGGGCTGGCAGGGAGGTCTTCACTGCTCATCAGAGTTCTATCTAGAAGATGGAAGCAGCACCTTACCTAGCTCAGAAAAGTTTTATGAGGATCAAATAAGATATGTGTACTTTGAAAGCTTAGACTGATACAATACTTCATAATTATTATGAAAATCAAAATGTCTTTCCTCCGCCTTCTTATGCCTCCACTGCCAAACATGATGCCATTTAACTTGGCAAGTCAAGCAGAATTAACTCCATCTCTTAGAACTGACTTTACAGTCTTCATGTTTACTTCTAAGGCAACAAGTTTATGCTGGGAGAAGATCTTTTCAAAATGTAATGATAGTTTTATTTACACACAGGCAGAAAAAATGTTCCACTTGAATTGTTATGATAGGATACATTTTGAAGCATTTCTATCCATTATATCATATTTCAAAGTAGGTTTTGTATATTTGACCTACTAATAAAATGCAAATGTTTTTCAACACCTAGTCCTTTACATATTTACATAATTCCACATAGTTTGAGGAGAAATATACTGACCAGGATTTTCTTTCACATTTAAATCAGGCCTTGGAAATAAAAATAAAAAATCCTCCTGAATTTCCAGCACAGTTATGCTTTTTACCACCGTTGTAAGAACTAGTAGAGATGGAGGGGAGGGTGGAAGAGCTAGGACATTTGGTGCAAAAGATGCCATACCAACCTCATTAGAACTTCTTTTTCCCTTTGGGAGGAGACGTTAAGGAATGCTTTTATGCACACCTAAAATATGAAACTGTGTGAATATACAAAGAACAAAAAAAACTACACTGGTATGGGCATTTGATTCACAAAAACCTTTACCACAAGATTTTTGCATAGCACAGTGTTTCCTGGTCCATGGAAGGCAACTGAAAAGTAATTACTGCATAAATATCAGTCTTGCTAATTTTAAGCATGACTTAAAATATTTTGCCAGCACACCTGCTATGTAAAGAAGAATGGTGTCCACCCTTTTTAAAAATTTTTGCCCATAACCCACTCAGCACTGGACATGCCATCACATGTCATTGCTGCACATCTTGTCACTCAGCCCCCATTCAGGGCAGGTTGGATATGCCCAGAAGTAAGTTACTGCCTTAGCTAATAACATATTGAAGTTGGAGGTAAATATCCAGCTTCCATGCCTCCAAGGTGGGATAACTCTGAGGCATACTCTATATGGGTTGCCAGCATTCCCCAGCTGGATAGTTGCCCAAAGCAGCAGTTTACTCAACAACTCACCTGTGATGGTCTTCCACCCTTCTTTATCCTTCCTCTGCATTCCTTATTGGTGCTTCCTGAGATCAGCTCCCAAATAAGCTACTTGAACTCAAATCCTTATCACGAAGTCTGATTCTGGGAGAATCCAAATTGAGATACAATACCTTTCACAAAATTCTGAGAATGCTAACAAGGGAAAAATCAGCAGATACTGAAGGGATAAACTAGTTAAGCTTTGTTGTGTGTGTGTTTTTAACAATTTTCAGTGTATGTCAGTTCTTCAAGACTTGGCAATGTAACTATTCCGTTTCCCTAGGCCACTAGGGATTGAGTGGGGTGGGTATCTCAGGTTGAGAGAAATAAACAATAAAGAGAATAGCTCTAATTATTTCAGTGTGAAGCACTATAGGCATTTAGAGAGTTACATAAATAATGTGTTTGTGGCAGAGGGTGGACTGAAATATGTGGGCTATTTCAGCATTGATTGAAGCATAAATGAACATTGCAGATGATGTTAGAGAATCCAGATAATCAGCTCAGCTACCTGGGATGGCAGTTGAACAGACAAATGAGTGGAAAAATCAAGCTTTAAAGGGAAGCATGTGCTAATGGGGCTCAGCCAGCCTCCAGTGGCCTCCAGATATAGATAAGGAAAAGCCTGCTACTTCAGCTCTGCCAAAACAGTACAGTCACATTGTTCCTGGAGGTAATTTCAGAAAACACT
Organism: Daubentonia madagascariensis; assembly: GCA_023783475.1. Classification (NCBI taxonomy): domain Eukaryota; kingdom Metazoa; phylum Chordata; class Mammalia; order Primates; family Daubentoniidae; genus Daubentonia; species Daubentonia madagascariensis. Next base: position 39,738,105 of record JAKFHU010002088.1, on the reverse strand, counting down.
TAAAAGCATGTGAACTTCCTAAGTGCCCAGACCAAGATGGTCTGGTGAGCTTCTCATAACCATAATAATTCTTACCCTCTTTCTTGATTTCCTAAAGAAACTTTCATGTTCTCCTTGAGTAGCATCATCACAATTTTGGGTATATATATATGTATATATATATGTTTCATATTTACAATCTAGCATATATTCTTTCTTAAAAAATCAAGTCAGATAATTAAAGATAACTTTCATCACAATAATTATAAGTAAAGGAATCATTTCATCATATGATTTTTGTGCAAAAGTTGCTGCTTTTTGTGCATAAAGGAAATGATAGTTTATTTTTTTCCTAAACAAATAGCAGAACTTAAATCCTGGGATTATTTCATTTAAAAGTGGGAAAACTTATTTTCAGAATTCCTGAAATGTTACGTTTCATATTGCAAATGGAAGCAATTTCAATATAAAGGCCTAAAATCCATTATTACAAGCTGAATATAATTTGACAAAAGTTTTGTGAATATACTCAAAATCATTTATTAGTTATACCCAACATCAAAATTATTGTGATCAATTTTTTGTACCTTTAATATTCTGATGCTTACATTAACAAAATAAAATACTACCGAAGCCCAAATAGTAGCAAACATTTGTCCAAGTTCCATTCCCTAAACAAGTCTAGATGCAAAATAAGATTTCCTTATTATTATTTTTATAAGACAAATGAGTGAATCAGATTCCTGTCTTCTGAACCTCTCTACAATTAGGCCCTTATCCTATTAAGATATTTGATTTTTAGGAAGAAAGAAAAAAAATCTAACTTATGTTTCTGCACTTTTCTATATAAGTTGATGTTATTTTTTAAAAACAAATTCATTAAGATCTCATAATTATTTAAGCTTAACATTTGTTGATCTTAATTATCCTGTTTGGGTTCAGGAATGCAAGCCAATTGAACTCGTTGGCTAAGGAGAGGAAAAAAATTCCTTCTCTGACATCCTGGATTCCCTGAGGTGCCTGGGTTTTTGACCAGCCTCCCTGGGAGAAACGCTCAGCTGCGTGGCCTATAGACTCCTGTCTGTAGAGAGGCGGAGAAAAGTCTCTCTGACAAGCTAAAAAGCAGCCACAGAAAGCCAGCTGCAGACAGGACAGCAGGGTCTGAGCAACCCAGAGGATCCAGCCAGTCAGAGCCTGCAGGGTGCTATTCCCTGTCAAGAACACCTTTCTTGTTACCTGTGCTCTCAGAGGAGCTTCAGCCACTTCTATTTATAGTTGTGAAGGAGGCAGACTTCCGGAGGAGCCTCAGACAGGTCCAGTGGGCATTAGAGAACTTCAGCAGCAGAAGCCATTGTCTTGCTCTGTGATGGTTTTAGGACTCTTTGTGAGGAATAATAATGGCCAGGGCACACTGAAGGTTGACTTCCTTTTGCTCATGGTGCCTGTTTGGAGTGCATTGGGAGTGAAGCGAACCTTAATCTCCGTGTCCTTGATATCGTTTTTACAATAGGCAGATCTGCATGCAGACATCTCTAAACTTTTAAGGGAGCTCTTCTCTACCTTTTGTCTTTTCCTCACTCTAGTTTACCTTTTGTAATTTTCTTCCAAGGTAACTGAAGTTCCTTTCATGGAAGACTAGGTTGAGTCTTCTCATTTACTTGTCTGGGGATGGTAACCACGCACAAATGTAGCAAAAGCTTGGAATGGTTTTCGGTTATCAAATACCTGTGCAATGGTGCAAGTGATAATAAAATTTCTATAAATAGTGGCTACTATAATTAGACAGAAAATAGAGGAGTATAGGGAAGCCTCTATAAATCACATATTGAACTTTTTAAGGATTCTCTTACAGGAATAACACCATTGACCTAATTAGTTTTTGACATGGTCCAGCAAAACACGTTATCCTTAGTTGTAATTCAAATGAAGAAACATTTTATTATCATTTAAAAGAGGGGCACAAAAAGTCATAATATATATGATGTTTGTAATTCCTGAGATAGAGGGACTTAATTATGTGCAAAAACAGTCCATTAATGATTTATGATAATTGCTAATGCCTTTGAGTGCTTACTGGGTGCCAAGGTCCTATGCTAAGCATTTTGTTATGATTACCCCATTGGATCCTCCCAACAGTCTAGTGCATTAGCTCCATTATCAGATGAGAACACTGGCTCAGTAGTTAAGTCACTTGGTTACTTACTCTTATATGCCTTTGGTTCCATCACTTAGAAGTGATGAAGCCATGATTTGAACACAGATCTATGAGAATCCTATGTTGGTATGATTAATAACTGCCTTATATTGCCTGTCTTCTTTCTGAAATGCAATAAAACCTGCCGTCATCAGTTAGGCTGAGGAATGTTCTGATATTATGAATTTATTAAGAGTTTCTCCATTTATGCAATTCAATATCCTGAGCTATTTTTTTAAGACTCTGCCTCTGGTGCTCTAGACCCAGGCTTCCAGATTCATCGTGGAGATGGACATTGCCATGCTGTGTTAGAGAGTAAAATCTACTGTTCACTATTATCTCTTTGTTCTTCCCCTTTTCATAGTGTCCTCACCCCAGTGCATACAAGCATAAAAACATTTCCAAGGCACTTTAGTTATATTTCCTGTATAGATTATAAACTGATATTATTTGGCTATATTTTTAGAAAACATGTTTGTAAAAAATCAATTGAACACATTTAAGTGGATAAATGGGAATCAAGAATTCAGGAGTGGGCATTGTAGCCACATGTTCCCTTTAAAAGAAAAATAGTTTACCTAATATCTGCTTTTTAGGTTAAAAGGAAAATTTCCAAGTTTAAACCCATCAACCACTATGAAACAATACTTCTCTCTTAAATATTCTAGACAATGAAAAATATAAAGTCACATCTTTTTAAGGAATTCTGGTAACTGGGGAAGAAAGGAAATCATTAAGAAGACTTTAAAGAAAAATGAACTTAGATCAAAAGGTTAGTATGCATTAGAAATCAAAAAAACACTAAAATGTAAGAATAAAATTAAACCAAGGCCTTCATGTCATTCTCTTTTAATATGGGCTTTTCTGTGTTAGTTAACACATGGTAATGTGGCCCTCAAAATCTATTAATATATATACCATGCTCACAAAATTCTAAAAATGGTAGTTCTACTTTTAGTTCTTTGAAGTATCTCCATGTTACAAGCTCTGGCATGGGCAGTGCCTGGGCAACATATATAAACACAGTGTACCCCCATAATATTCTGAAATTTAAAAAAATAAATAAAATTCTAAAAAAACCCAAAGAAAGTATATTTATTGAAGTAGAATGAATAAATGCTAGAAAAATTAGTACTTATAACCTAATGGAGAAAATAAATCTTTTAATATTTTTGTTTCTATATAAAATAATCTTAGAAAAATGTTCCAGCATATATAAAGTTATCATTTTTAGCATATCAACTATTAGGTTAATTGTCTTAAAACGCAAAGCTAAACTTTTGCTATTTTTGATGTCTATTTTTCCCCTTGTCCCACCTACTTAAAAAGCTTTTATTTCCACCTCCTCACCATTCTCAGCTTATAACATCTCCTGTCAGTGAACAGAAAAATATCAAAATCAGACAGCAGAGGATCTCTCTCAATATCCAAACACCACATCTAAGGAGACACCTGTATTCCCACCAATCCATTGATCCTTTAACCGGGTCAAGATGGAAGAAACATTTCTTTACTTGTGCTCCCAAGATTTTTCCCTCATTTTTTCTCAGGAATCTTAGTTCTTTCTCTGTTCATGCCTCCCTGTGTGCATTTGAAGATTTACTTTCTATCTTAAAACAATAACAAAGCCAAATTGCCTCTCTATCCCATATCCTATTTTAACTGCCACCCTTTCGCTCCTGTTCCACTTATAAGCTTGTCGAAATAATAATCTCAACTTGGGTCTGTTTTCCCACCTCCCGTTCACTCCTCAATCAATTCCGTCCAATTTCTGTAGTTATCACTCACATGAAATGCTTTCATGTAAGGGGCTAAACGTACAGGACACTCGTTGGTCCATGCCTTGCTTGAAATCGTGACAGCATCCGGTACCTTTGGCATCTCCCTTACTGAGAAACTCTTTCTTGGTGTGTAAGACACTGCACCATCCTGGTTTTCCTGCTAAGATTTGGTTACTCAATCAATCTCAGTCTTTTTTGTACCTTCTCTTCCACTGTCAATTCTTTAAATAACACAAATGATATTTTCATTCATTCACTTATTAATTTTACTAATGTTTAAGTGCCCACCTCATAATCACACACTTTCTGTGGCTATGTGGTCTGTAAGTTCCTGGAAGTGTGGAAATAGTACCTTTCTCTCTCTCTTTTTTTTTTTTACTGTGTCCTAACTAGAGCACCTGACTCAAAATATGGAATTCAAAATGATGTAAATGCATCATTGTGCTAATTTTTTTCTATAACATGATAGATAATTTCACTGTATTTATATGCACATTACTGTTGTCTAGGTCTGCGGTCCCCAACCCCCGGGCCATGGACCAGTACCGGTCGTCCGTGGCCTGTTAGGGACCAGGGCCGCAGAGCTCTGCCGCACAGCTCTGCCGCACCCCCCATCCCCGGCCCTGCTGTGGAAAAATTAAAATTAGGAAGGGGAGGAGGAGGGGGGTGCACAGCAGGAGGTGAGCGGTGAGCAAGCAAGGGAAGCTTCATTTGTATTTAAGCCGCTCCCCATTGCTGCATCGCTGCTCCCATCACCACCTGAGCTCCTCCTCACCCCCACCTCCAACCCCTCCATGGAAGACATGGAATTGTCTTCCATGCAACCAATCCGTGATGCCAAAAAGGTTGGGGACTGCTAGACTAGGTGGCAGAAAGTTGAAGAAATAGCAGATCAAAAGTGGAAAAACTAAAGTTTTATCCTCATGATTCTAAGGATATGGTGATTTTTTCCTTTCATTTTTTTTTTTTAATTTCAGAATATTACAGGGGTACACACGTTTTGGTTACATAATTTGCTTTTGTACAGTTTGAGTCAAAGTTATAAGTGTGCCCTTCACCCAGATGCTGTGCATTGTACTCATTAGATGTGAATGTACCCACCCCCCTCCCACTTACTTGATTTCTGTTGAGTTTTCCTTACATATGCGAACGTAAGTGTTGATCGATTAGTTTCAGTTTAGTATTGAGTACATGTGGTGTTTGTCTTTCCATTCTTGCAATACTTCACTTAGAAGAACGATCACTAGTTCCATTCAGGTTGTTACAAAAGATTCTAGATGACCCATTTTTTATGGCTGAGTAGTACTCCATGGTATACATATACAACATTTTATTAATCCACTCATGTATTGATGGGCACTTGGGTTGTTTCCACATCTTTGCAATTGTGAATTGTGCTGCTATAAACATTCGAGCGCAAGTGTATTTTTTATAAAATGTCTTTTTTTCCTTTGGGTAAATACCTAGTAGTGGGATTGCTGGATCAAATGGTAGGTCTACTTTTAGTTCTTTGAGGTGTCTCCATACTACTTTCCATAGAGGTTGTACTAATTTGCAGTCCCACCAGCGGTGTAAGATTGTTCCTATCTGTCCACATCCCTGCCAACATTTGTTGTTGTGGGACTTTTTGGTAAGAGCCATTCTCACTGGAGTTAGGTGATATCTCACTGTGGTTTTGATTTGTGTTTCCCTGTTGATTAGAGATATTGAACATTTTTTCATGTATTTGTTGGCCATTAGTCTATCTTCTTTCGAAAAGCTTCTGTTCATGTCTTTTGCACACTTTTTTATAAGGTTGTTTGATTTTTTTCTTGCTGATTTGCTTAAGTTCTTTGTAGATTCTGGTTATCAGCCCTTTATCAGATATATAGTTTAAGAATATTTTCTCCCATTCTGTAGGTTGTCTATTTGCTCTATTTGATTGTGTCCTTGGCTGTGCAGAAGCTTTTTAATTTGATCAGGTCCCATTTATTTATTTTTGTTGTTTCTGTGATTGCTTTTGGGGTCATCTTCATAAATTCTTTGCCTGGGCTGATATCTATAAGAGTTTTTCCAACATTCTTCTAGAATTCTTGTAGTTTCATGCCTTAGGTTTAAGTCTGTTATCCATCACGAGTTGATCTTTGTGAGAGGTGAGAGGTGTGGATCCTGTTTCAGCCTTCTACATGTGGCTATCCAATTTTCCCAGCACCATTTATTGAATATGGCTTCTTTTCCCCAGTGTATATTTTTTTCTGCTTTGTCAAAGATCAGGTGGCAATGTGAGGATAGTTTCATATCTGGGTTCTCGTTCTGATCCATAGGTCTATGTCTCTGTTTTTGTGCCAGTACCATGCTGTTTTGGTTACTATAGCTATAGTGCCAGTACCATGCTGTTTTGATTACTTCAAGCTATAGTATAGCTTGAAGTCTGGTAAAGTGATGCCTCCCAATTTTTTCTTATTATATAAGGTTGCATTGGCTATTCAGGGTTTTTTCTGGTTCCATACAAAGCATAGAACTATTTTTTCTAGATCTGCTAAAAATCACATTGGTATTTTAACGGGGATTGCATTGAATCTGTAAATCACTTTGGGTAGTATAGACATTTTAACAATGTTGATTCTGCCGATCCATGAGCATGATATGTTTTTCCTTTCATAATTTTATGGCAAGCATTTACATTGTTAAAAGGTGTTAAAATGCCATTTCATATGATTGCATTTTCTATGAGAGGACTAGCATAAAGAGCTATTAAGCTATTTTATTGTAATAGACTTGAAAACAATAAAAGAAACACACTTTTAGACTAAAATATCACAGAAAATATTCTATCTTTTTGATTTTTCAAAAATTAGATTGCATTCTTTCAAATTTAACTCTTGTTGTATAAACTAAAAAATTTATCTAAGTCTAATTTTTAACTATCTCTACACTCTGCATCCTGAGAAGTTTGCTTCTAAAAAGAGTTGCCTGAAACAACTAATGAAGAACTAGGCACGTCTTTCAAAGACTCCAAAGACCTATAATAGATTCCACTGGATTGAGCTATCTAGGAAAAACTTAATATATTTAACAAGTGTAAAATATGTGCTATCCAATATTTAAGAGAGAACACTAATATTGAGTGAAGAATTGCAAGAATATTTCATTTGAGAAATGAACTATCTCTTAGGAAGTGGAATCTAATTTTCAAAATATTAAACTTTTGAATGGCTCCAATAATCCTAGCAATGACATAGTTGATCCTGAAGTACTAAGGGTAAGACTTTTCCCTCTTGTGTATAACGTGTGTGAAATAAAAACATATATTCTCAAGAAACTTCGAATCAGGTTATTTTGAATATCTAAACAGATTAATTTAATGGTTTACTGTATTGCCTAATTTCTGTGAAAAGAAATACTTGGGAAATATTCTTCTTCAACACATTTTTAAAGCAATTGTTTTGAGGAAGCTGTCCCATACCTTCCAATTAAAACATTCCTGAAAATATATTTAATAGTTGAATTTCAGAAAGACAAAAACAGTGGCCAGTGTCACAAATGGGATTCAGCTCTTAGAATGCTAAAAAGAGATAAGATTCGTAATTATTTTGCAAACAGACATTTTATGAAATATAGTTTATAACATTTTTAAAAATCAAAACTGGATTAAACATCGAATATAGAGAAATTCATGTCTAGAATACTAGTTTACCTGATCTACTTCTCTAAACACATGAATGTGCAATATTTTTTCTATAATGGACTAGATAATTTCATAGCTTATCTAAATGACATTTAATAGAATTACGATAAGTGAATTTGGATATTGAGAAGTACTTGGTGATTTTGTAAGGGAAAGAATAAGTTATTGTGATACTCACTTTGATGTATTCTTATCAATTTCCTTGAAGAATTTCTCAAAAGAAATGTGAACTCCAAATTTTCTTCTCTTGGTAATGGGGCCTGTAACAATCATGTCGCTACAACTCTACAGAGCTGTGAAGCCCTCTCTGAATCCGAATTACTGGTGAGCTTTTTAACCTTGATTTTTAAACTTATAATTTTAAATGCTTGTTTATTTTATTCATTACTAAATCGGGGCTTTCAGACATAATCTTCAGTGGTAGAAATCTGGCAGTTCTTTTTGATGAGTTTGGACTGTGTTATTTTTCCTCACAATTGAAAACAGAGCCAATCAGCTTAGAATTCATCACTTTTGGCATGACTAACCATTTTCATTTTGTCTCAATTGTATTATCTCCAGAACAATGCCTTTATTTTCCATTTTCTGGTCTTTTTTTAATAAAATAAAGGCAAGGCAAAATAAAACATTATTAAGATTGCTCAAACCATCGTTGCTGCATAGACAAAAATGTATTTTATATGAGAATGTAGCCATGCAAAGCAGGCAGGCTGGTAGTCTCACTGTTCAATAGCTTGAAATATTTGTTCATTAACAGCTGATGTTATAAAGGTCATAATTTAGCAAAGGAAAGAAAATTTAAGAGTGTGAGTATAGAAGGACTGAAACTGTATGTGGCATGCATGTGGGGTATATGGAAGATTAATTTTAGGTGATAAAGTATATCCTAAATGTAAGTCTGTGTCCACATTATAAAATTCTTGATCAAGGCCTGTGTAATATTATTTCTACATTTGGCTGCATTTGTTCAATCACTTTGAGTAGGTTGGAGTTCAGAAATGTTTATTTAATGTATGTATAATTAAATGAATGAATGAATGAATGAATGAATAAATGGATGTTTTTTTGAAATGCCAGCATGTTAGGAAACTCAATAACTGAGCAAGATAGGAAGCCATGTTAAACTTAGAAAATGCAGAGAGGATATGAAGAGTGAGCGTGCATAGGCAGAGGATGAAAGAGTGATAGAGCTTTCTTGGGAGCAATGTGGTGCAGCAGAAAGCACATTTTGCAGTGATGCACACCTGTATTCAGATTCTGCTTATGACATTTCAAGCATTGAGAATTTCAATAAATTACTTATACTCCCTGTTTTTTCATTCATAAAATGGGAATCTTTATATTTTTCTTATAAGGTAACACTTCTTAGCTCAGTACTCCATGTTTGGTGGACATTTAGAAACTCTAAATTTCTTTTTTCTTAATTTGAGAACTTGTACTTATCCTTTGCTTGTGACTTCTGTGATCTAGTTCTTCAAAGTTATCCTTTTGAGTCCAGAATTTAACATTGGCTCAGTTGCCTAATTCCTTTTCCAAATTTGGTCAATGATATTGTCTTGCTGGTGGGAGCTTAAAAGCAGCATCCAGGCCACCAGCAGTCTCCACGGTGGCTTAGTGCTATGGGCTTACCTATAACTGTGATTGATGAGTGGTCTTTCAGCAGGTGCAAGACTTGGCTACACTATTCTGGTTGGAAATGCACTAGTACTCTGCTTCAGAGTGAGCACTAATATTGATTCAAAATGTAATTCAAGTTATCAATATGGGTTTTGAAATTTTTACAGGATATGGGCCAGAATGATCATACCTATAGTTCTTTTTCCTTTTTATTAGTTTAATGGTTGAAATTCACAATAATCTTTCTTTAAAAATTCCCACATATGTAGATGGGCAATCTATATCCCTGGAATTCTGTACTTGTTCTGATTATTTTAATTCATGACATTAGTTCACAGTATAAGGCACATTACTTTATGGTAGATGATAAGAGTGTTGGGCTGATAATCACAAGTAAACAATTACTTATAGATTCTCCACATGGCACCAAAAACTGTGCTTAACATTACTGTGTGGTGCTGGCTTGTATTTGCTATTGTTTTTAAAGTTCCTATTTGTTTTGAAATTAACTAATGGTATGTTTTAATGTACTCATACCTGAAACATTTATTTTATTAGGACCTGAAACCAACAAGAATGATTTTTTTAACCTAATAAATATAACACATTAATTTTTTATGCATAAATTACTGAAGCAATATTATGAAAATGTAAAATTATGTAGTTACTTGTTGCCCTAACAGTGGCAGTTAAACAGTGTTAGATTGCTGAAAACACACAGGATCAAAAATGACAGTGCACATAAATCTATAGTTTATTGCAGGAAAATGATACAATATAGCAACAGCATTAATTAAGGATATGCATCATATTTAAAGGCTGTTTCACAGCAAGGGGTCAGGAAAGGTCAGATGCAAGCTCCAATTGCCCTCTTTATTAAAGACCATACAGACTTCCTATCTCAGATCAGCAACCACAGGCATGTACACAAAACACCTCCAAATGGAGTCTTGGGCCTGAGGACTCTGTGGTCATGTGGGAAGATTTTTGCTGCATAACCAGGCCCTCTAAGGGTCTCGTGGAAACCAAATGCAAATCATCAGTCTCACTGTTATCAATAAGCAATGCTGACAAGCTGGTACAAATCTCCCCCTGGATGAATGGTTATAAAACAACAGTATTAATTAATACACTTTATGCCTCAACCAGGTGTCTGTGCTGTCCAGGTACATTTCTTATTTTAGTGACACAGTTTAGGCCTATTCCATGTCTGCTGGAATTAGCTTTCACAGCATACCTTTCCTGAAACAAGTTTCAGGAAACTTAATTGTAGGTAATGACAGCAAATTGAACATATGCATTTACCTTCACTGTTTTCTGAAATACTGTTAGAATGATAGTAAGGGAAACTTTTTCAAAGTCATGAATACACAAAGACAAAAAACAGAAGAGGAGACAACAGCAACCCAATTTTGGAACCCAAAAAATGTATGGACAAGTGGTAACTAACCTAGCAGTCGTAAAATAATAAATCCTAAAGTAATTACACAGAAAGCCAAGAAGCTACATAGCTTGATTCATAGACCCGCAAAAGGCATCAACTGGTGCCAAGGGGTACCTTTGGAAGTAAGTGTAAAGCAGGGCTAAAACCAGGAGTATTGGTCGAAATTCTCTCTAAGAGTAAGTTAAATCCCTGATCTCCTACTTCCTCTGCCTGCCAAAGTGCTGTATAGAAGCAGGATTTGACAATCTGAAAGCCAATGTTAGATTGGTATTTGAATCGTGAGGTTAAGGTGCCTTCCTCAAGCTCAACTAGCTAGCTAGTCAGTGACTCAAGTTTCATTAGCACTGAGTTCTGCATTTCTTTCTTCTGATTGAAACTACCTGACAACCTAAAATGGCAGTGTGGGGAATCCTGTAGGTAACAAGATAAGGCAACTCAAGATTTGGAATGGGACAATATCATGAGAAATAATTGGTGGTTCTGTAGGATACACTAGATGAGACTTAGATAGTAAGAAGGGAAATTATTTAAGTTATTGCAGTACTTCAGGGAGAAAGTGAGCTGGATTACCCCAGCCTATGGTGAAGTTACTGAGAATAGAAGCACAAGGACAGATTTGAAAGACTTGAAGAAAAAACAACCTCTCTTCTCAGAGTTGTGTTTGGACTGACAGACCTTCTTACTTAGGCTTAAGGGAACTTTTTAAAATCTTTGCGGTGTAAGAACATTGCACTTTTTGTGTCATCAATTTCTTACTTTCCAGATAATACATCACTAAAACTTTTATTCAGGTTCTTTTTAAAAAATTTACTTATATCAGTTACCATCAGTTACTGTATTATATTTGAATACAATTTAGCATATGACCCTATTTATATTGGACAATAAATATAACACACTGCAATTCCACAAATAATTTAGGTAATTATGGTAATTAGTATACTAGTGACCCTCAAAAATGACTTATATACTGTGCACAAAAGAACTTAATGGTAGCATGGACCATTTGACATTTGACTGTCTTTGAGATTAGTATGGATGGACAACTAACCATCTGGTATCTCCTCCTAATCTTCTTCTAAGAGGAATAATAAGTTGGAAAGTAAAGGGACTCCATTTACTTTTAAATAGTCCCTGCGAGGTGATTTAACCATGCTTTATAATTCATTATGTTAAAGACAGTTGATGAAGCATGAAGCAGTCATTTCTGAAGTTAGTTTTAAAGGAGGTCATGAGCTGTTTCATTCAAGTTTGTAATTCCCTCTGACATCAGCTTTGAACTAAAGATTTTTTGGGCTAAACACACACACACACACACACACACACACACACTCTAACAATGAAGTACATTTTCTCTTGTTACTTAGATACTTCTTAAAGGAAGAAGTTGAAATGAGCAGTAAAATAATAAAAAAGAAGTTTACAATCCTTAAATGAAAGATGATTGTGTCTTTTTCTTAAGGAAAAGGTTACTATTTTAAGGTGACCATTTTTACAAGGAATTTATAAATTTGATTATAAAAACCAGATAGGATATGCTGAATAAGGTGAATATAGAGATGTTTTAATGACTGAGAGTATTTCAGTATAATGAAAAGTTTATTTGTACGAACTAATTCTGGAATCATCTCCTAAGAATTATGTGCTATGGATATGAGATTGCTTTTCTTTGATCATGGCAAAATAATTTTATCAGGACTGTTTTCTTTTAAGTTCCAAGTGATTGTGGTCTGTAATTTTTTTTTTTTAGTATTTGTCCTTAGTTCGTGTTCTTGCTTTATTAGATTTTCTGTTGAAGCTGTAATACTATTGCTTTCTTGGCAGGGCATTCATGCTTTTTATTTCCTCTTTTGTATTTTAACTTTAGGCATAAATTGTAGCTTTGCTTACATGACTGGGTCTCTAGGTCAAGCTTCATTCTCTTTAAGTAGCCAGAAATACTTCTCTTTCTCTCTTAGTTCTAGGTCTGTTTTCTCCAAAACCTTCTGAAAAGGAAAAAAAAGAAAAAAGAAAAATAGTAGTACAGCTGATTTTATTCTAAAAAGTGAACTGGCTTACCTGTCTTTCTAATGACCACCATTCTGTTTTTCACCATCTATTCATTTAATATAAATGTCTTATTTGTATACATATAACCACTTCTCAACATTCTATCCATCTTCCGCAGCTTGACTTCCTCAAAATAACTATTGGTAAAGCCAGGTGCGGTGGCACGCTCCTGTGGTCCCAGCTACTTGGGAGGCTGAGGCTGGAGGATCCCTTGAGCCCAGGAGTTGGAGTCCAACCTGGGAGCCTGGGCAGTGTGGTGAGACCCCGTCTCTAAAAGAAAAGAAGAGGAAAGAGAAGTGACTACTGATGCGCATTCTCTACTTACCCTGCAATTATTACGTTTGTAATAGATAGGCACAATAGGAAGTATATAATTCCAGTTTATCTTTAAGAACCATAGGGTTTTAGAGATCATCTAATAATTTAAAACCTTCATTTTAGAGATGAGAAAATGAGGGCTCATGGAAGTTTTGAATTTTAATCAGCGTTCTGCAGCTAAATGGTAGCAGATACTGATGCATTCATTAGTTTGTTGGGGATAAAAAAATAGAGAATAAAACGTTTTGGTTTACAAAAAACTAGATATTTTGCATGCATTATTACTTATTCTCACCTTGTCTCAATTATATTTGTCAGACAATGGACTATTTGCTAATATCTTGTTGGTGGGAACTGCAGAGGGAAACCTGGTGGGGTTCAATCTACTTTCACAAATTTATGGCTGTAGTGACCCTTGGATTGAAGTAATTTTCTACATATCAACCTGAATCCTACTGTTTTATGCCATCTCAGATGATGTGGCGTCCTTAATAATCACATACATTCTCTCAACCCTTTCAGAGGGTGGGCACTGGGGCTCATGCTTGGTGAATCTTTTAGGGTTTACCTAGAAAGACAAGATTAACATCCAGAAGGCCCTTGAGCTAATGATCATCAACAAAGATGCTAATTTCATGACATTCAAATTCCTCTCTCTCAGACTGCTGTGCAGCACTGTGGGCATGGTTTTAGATAAGGGACATTCTTATGTAAAAGCAAGTTAGATAAGTCTGGCAAGTCAGGCTGATTATTGCTTACAATTGCTTGGTGATTAGTTTTTATAGTCCTTTTTTCAGGTGTAGAAATTAAGTGTTTTCATTTCCTATGGCCGTTGTTCTTCTCTACTTTTAAAATATAAATACTTGCCCGAGTAGTAAATAAAAAAATAAAATAAAATATAAATACTTATTAGTAATTATTTCCCTTTTTGTTGTTTCCTAGTTATTTACTAGTCTACCACAAAGTGTATAAACTAGTGGATACAGGAGATGTAGTAATTTTAGTTTTCCTTAAATCAGTCTATAATAATTTTTACAGTTCTACACCTTTCCCTTAAGGGCTCATATATATCCTGTAACGCATCCTGAATTTGGCCCAAGAGGCCCAGCCCATTGTAACTTCAGTTTGTAGCTAACATTGCAATAGAGTTCTAACTGGAAATCTCTTCCTCAAACAGTAGGGCTATGGTGGGAACAACAGAACTGCAGTTCCCCTCTAGCTGTCCAAGATTTACTTTCCCTCCTTACCTCCCCTACCACTCTTCCATGGATAGGATTGGGGTGTGAAGAAGCCAGGGCCAGTTAGAGCAGGATCAGAATGTTGGATAAGAGCAGTATTACGTGAGGGCTGGTTCAAAACTATAGTTGGGTGTGAAGTTGTTCTTTAATTTTAACTGGAAAATAAGCTTTACTGTAGCAGAGCCAAAGGATATATCTTTTGTGGCTTTCTATAATGCAAGTGCTTACTAGGGAATGTAGGTAATATGCTGTGAGAATTTCAGCACATAAAATTATTTCTGGAGAAAGAGTATCCATCTATCATCCCTTCCTTTGCCACACTCTCCAAACACACACATACTCTCTCTCTCTCACACACACACACTCATACCATACATACACATGCACACGCACATACACCCACACACACCACAATAAAACTTTTCCCAAAATATTTTTGCTTTATGAAGAAATATCTGACCACCTGGGTTTCCTGTATAATTTATATTCTAGCAACAACTTTAGCATTTGGGGTGTATAATTAATTCTTTCAGACTGCTGAAATAGATTTGTGTATTCATTTGCTGTCAGCCCAACAATTTAAAAAATAACAAAGAATGTACCTTCTTTAGATTCAAGTGTCCTTTCCTTTAGTAATTTATTCCTAGAGACAATGTTGTTAGTTGCATAGTTGCTGCATGGGATATCTACATTTAAATTCTGAACGTTAGGTACTTATAGCCATGTAAAACTAATATCCCTTTGTATTCAATGGATTACTAGCATTTACTGTGTGAACAGCATTGAAAAGTGTTGAAGAAGCAATCATTTGTATGCTTTTGTTTCCCAAGTTATTAATAATAAAGAATAATCAATGATATTACTCTTATTGGATCCAATTCTTGGGATTCCCAGAAACCAATTAGAGGAGTTGTCTGAAGTATATACTACCTTCCTTTTACTATCACACAGGAAATACTCTGAATCCCAAGCAGAGAAAGGGTCTAGCAATTCTATTACATTCCCCTGTGTGAATAAGAGAAACACTGAATGTTACAGACTGAAAAGGTGATAAGATTGTATATTTCCAAGATATTTTTGAAGGAAGTGGCCTAATTTCCCATTTTAGGAAAATTTAATAAGGTCAAAATAGTTACATATAGCAGACAAAATCTATTTATTATTTTCTTAGACCATATGTATTATAAAAGTGTGCAGGAGTCATCAAATGTGTTAAGCTAGACTTAATAGATTTTTAGTCATCTTAGTTTTGGTCTCAGCATACAAAGCTTGGCAGATATTAGATAGACAGTTAAAGTTTGTGGTATGAATGTATCAACATGCAAGATTAAATCATTATAGAACATAGCCTCACCTATCTCAATTAACAAAACTAATACTAAAAATATATACAAAGCCACAAAATGTCAAGCATACACCACTAATTTTGTAGACAAATACATATAAGATGAGAGAACAGATAGATTAATGGAATTGAATAGACATTCAAAAAAGAAATACATGAATAACTGAAAACTTAGTAGATGTTGTAGGAGGCACTGCAAATCAGTGAAAGAATGCTGAGACCATTGGCTACTCATATGAAAAAAATAAAATTAGATACTTATCTCATACCTTTTTCAGGTAATAATTACAGTTGGATCAAGAACCGAAATGGGAAAACTCACACCTAATGGGTGCAGGGCGCACTGTCTGGGGGATGTTCACGATTGTAGCTCTGACTTGGGCAGTGCATGGGCAATGTATGTAACCAAAGTGTTTGTATCCCCATAATATTCTGAAATTTAAAAAAAATCCAAAATAAAATAAAATAAAAGTAAATATAAGAAATTGAAAAAAAAGAACCAAAATGTGTAAAGCAAACATTTATGCCTTTTAGAAGAAAATTTAGAGAAGAGAATTCTTTCTTCATCAAGACAAAAAGTATATAAGCCATAAAGAAAAAAAGTGATAAAAACGAATACATTGAAGTTTTAAATGTCTGCACATTAAAATACACAATAAACAAAGTGTCAAAGAAAAACCACAGAATGGAAAGAGGTTTTGCAATACATGTAATCAAGAAAGCATTAATTTTAAAAATAACAAAATGCAATACCAGTTAATACCCTCAGATTGGCAAAATTATAGAGGCTGATTAATCTAAGTATCAGTGAGGCTGTAGAGGAACAGAAACTCCCTTAAAATGTGGATGGCATTTAAATTAGTATTGTTCTCTTGGAGAGCAATTTGCTCAAATTGAAGACGTGCATATTCTTTGCCCTAGCAATTCTCCTGGTAGAAAGTCTTACACGTGTGCAAAGAGAAAATCATATAAGGATGTTTGCATGTGGACATTCATAGCAACGTTGATTGCAATGACAAAGAACAGGAAGAATGCAAATGCTCAGTGAAAGTATATAACAAAAATTACATATATCTACACAATTTAAATTTCAAAATAAGGATGTTGAATTTTTAAAAAGCAAGTTGCACAATATAATACAATGTCTAATGCCATTTATATCAAGTTTAAACACACACAAAAACACTAATTAGTAAATTATGAATTTGAATGCACATGTGTGGGGCACAGAAGTGTGGGTGTAGATAGATGTAAGAAAAGAACATAAAGATATATATGAATAATAAATATTAAATTCAAGATGATGAATAATTTGGGGTGAGGGACTTATATACAGGGACCTTCAGTTGTACTTGCAGTAGTTTACTTATTAAGTTGGAAAGTGTGTTGACTTACGAACACTTACTTCTTAAGGTGGGTAGAAGATACACTGGTGTTTGACACATTATTATATATACTGTATGTCTTTTGCTAGTCTAACATACTTTATAAACAAATGAGGGTTTCATTTGGGTAATGGAAATTCAAAACAATGGAAGCCTTCCATTTCCAGGAAAGGTGAAATAGTTCACAGCAGGGTAAGATTTTTTCTAAAAACAAATAGAGAAATCAATTAATTATAAAAATGGCAGGAAGAACTTTTCAGAAGTGAGTGGAGGATCTGCGGTGGTCCCTTGGAGACAATTATTGAATCTGCACACAGGCCATGAGTTATAAATAAGGGCTAGGCCCAGACAGAGGGTTGCTCCTAAGAACAAAGAAGTAAGAGAGATTTTTACAATCCTATGATGCTGATGAAACACAAATAAAACTTGCAGGTTCTGAAATGTATGTACAGTTTTTATCTCTGGCCTATGCTGAATTTTGAAGCTGCACAAGATTTAAGCAAAAACTTTTTAAAAGCAGAGTACATTCCATCCATTCATGTGCTGTTTAAGAAATAAGCACCTGCTACCAAGTGTGAGGCAAAAGAGGGAGCATGAACACAATAGATGAGAGTTGAAAGTACTTGTAGGAGTGACAAACTGATGTTGCTGACACATTGACCTTGCTGACAAATTGACCTTGTTGATCTCCCCTTGCTGAAAAAAAACTCTTTTTCCCTAGGGTCACTTAAAATCTGGACATAGTTAGAGGCTGATAATCCAGCTTGAACCTTCAGAGAGGACCATTGCTATGGTACAGAAAAAAAGCAGAGCTTTTGGCAATGGAGGAGGGCTGGTGTGACAAAATCAGAGACTTAAGGGGCCCCAAAAGAACTTACAGTCTCCTCCTCAAGACATTTGTCAAATTCTGAAGCTACCCAAGGCAGGAACTAAAGAGCTTGGTCAAGAAGAACTCAAAAAAGGTTAAATTTTTCAGTTCTTCAGTGCTGAGAAGCCAAAGATTTACAAGGATTTCTAAGGGCAGTCATGAAGCTTCACCCTCTAGGGAAAAGGCAAATGTGAGGCAGACTGCATTTTCTCCAAATAATCATCTTGCCTTGACATAACTCTTTCCATGGCTGCACTAAGACTATCAGCAGCAACTCACACCCACCCCACTTTATCTGGCTAGTGGAAGAAAAAGCAAAGATTTTTTCTAGTGGAAGATATTGTCATTGGGAGCCTCTACTATTTTATATTTTAAGTCCACGATGTCTAGCATTCAAACAAAAATTAGTGGAATGGAAATAAAGGAACATGAAAATGATAAAAAACAGACACTGAGTAAATTAAATGGTGTGAGTCAGTTTCACTTGAATAGCTGGTATTACATTCAAAATAACAGAGGAAAATAGAAAACATGAAAAGATGGAAAATTGTAACTCAAAACAATAAAATTAATAAAACAGTAAAATCAAATGGAAACTCTACAAGTAAAAATTGACAATAAGAATTCAAATCAATGGATTTAACAAAAAGCAACAGAAAATAGGATCACAGAACTTGAGACAGGACATTAGAAAATATCCAAACTGAATTGCAGATAAAAATAACATGGATAAACAGAAAAGACAGTTTGGAATATGGAGACAAAAGTCTCAAAAAATATCCAACTAGGGCAAAAGTAGTGATTTTTTTTGGTTGAGTGCTTTAGTCCAGGGCTTCAGTGAGATTTCAGGGTGTTCTGATCAGACAAATGACTTGGAGCCTGATGTACTTCAAATATTTGCTCACCATTTATTTAGAAGAGAGGCTCATAGCAGAAAAAAGTAAGAATGAAGATTACTGCTCAGCCTTTTCTCTCTTATAGTGAACAATTCACGTTTGGCTTCAAATATATATTCTTCACTCAACCCTATAAATGTCCCTCATCAGACTCACTTTCCTTAGAAAAATATTCAGCAGACCCTGTTGTTACTTTAGCAGGACTTTTCTAATCCCATTACTTACCTAAGGAACTTATCAAAATATTTATTCCAATTACATGGAAGTATTTTGATAATTACGATTTTCTTCACCTTATCACATTCATAATAAATTTGGGAGTTGTAAATAAATTGATGGATGTTGCTTGCCTGGCTGGACCATCCATGTCCTCTTAGGCCAGTTTGTTTCCAACTCGGTGTTGTGTGGTCATGCCACATAAAAATTATAGTGCGACTTAGCAGAAATAACTAAAATAAAGTCAGAAACTGTTTGAAAGCATCTGAAAGATATTGCTCTAAAGAATAGAAAATTGTAAGGTTTTAAAAATCTAAGGCTCCAAGGGGAAATAAAGTGAATAGCATGAAGTAAATACTAAACCAAAAAAAATAGAAACATCTTAAAAAAATCTAAGAAAGTCAAAAGATCTCGGAAGCAACACTTCCTGATACGAAATGGAATTTATCAATAGGAAAAAACAACATGTAAAATATTGCTGGAGATGAGTTTGTGTCAAATTCTCTGGATATTCAGTTCCCTTTTTTCCCCTTGTGATTTCTTTTCTGAGTTTTTTGCTTCTTTGACTACAATTTCAATTCCGGTGTACATATCCCGGTAAGTGTGCTGAACATAAAGGTTTTGACTAGTCACGGGGACACATTTTTCTGTGGCCTTTGTCACAGTGTGTGACACCTGCATTTACTGATTTTTTTTCATTGTCTCAAAAATTATGCTTCTGGGCTGTTAAGAATTTGCTGAAAGGAGAAAGCATAACAAAAACAAGTGAGCCATATGGTGCTCCAGACACATGTCACCTCAAGGGGGTATTCGGGATTTACTCATTGTTCTTTCTTGAAAGAAGTTTCTTGTCCTGCCCACTGGACTGAGAGTAAATACTATAAAATTTGACAATTCCATGGTGGTGAGAAGTAGCTCATGTTTCCGTTTAGTCCTTTCCATGCTAACGTATGAATCATAACACTCTAAGTGTGAAGCAGGTTGCATGAAAAATGGAATCAGGATCTAGGGAAGGAGAAAAAGAGGAAACTTGCTTTATGACATTAGACAAGTTTGGGTCTACAATAGCCATGTTTTTCCAAACATGCGGAGAGTTATTTCTTCTGTTGAAACTCAAAGTTTAGGAAGTTTTTATTCTAAGGCAGTAAGGTGATACAGTCAATGTTAAATAGAAATAATTCATCACTTGGACGTATTTTTCTAAGTTTGGCAATCTGAAACACTTAGGGAATGTCTTCAGCTGCAAACCTCAGTATATCGGTCAACAGTGGTTGAAACAAACATGGACTCATTTTAAGCAGTCCAGGACTGATACGATGGCTTAGCAACGTCA
Source organism: Daubentonia madagascariensis (assembly GCA_023783475.1). NCBI lineage: Eukaryota > Metazoa > Chordata > Mammalia > Primates > Daubentoniidae > Daubentonia > Daubentonia madagascariensis. The sequence goes on along the minus strand of JAKFHU010002088.1, from coordinate 39,717,775 downwards.
GAAGAAACCAGGCTCTTTCTATATACTGATTAGCTATTTTTATAATTATAGGAAAAGGAAAACTATTTTTTCCCCTGCTTAGCATTATACTCTGCTCTTTACCCATATAGGTTAACATAGCCAAAGACAGTATGCCTGTTGTCATCACATTCATCTCACCAGATCCCCAGCTTTAATTTAATTTCAGTGTGTTTTCATTAGTAATTAAAGGAGGGAGAAAAATTATAGATTATGAGTATATGGTTACTGTTATAGTTTCCATCATTGTGACTGCAAGATGACTTCTGTATCTTCAGGTTTCAGTTCTCTTTTTCAGGCTGGATGAGAAGGGGGGAAGATAGAAAAAGCTAAAAGGCAAAGGATAAAAAAATATATGCTTTTAAAAATGCTTGCCCAAGTCCTCCACATACACTCTGTGATTTCTACTTACACAGCACCGGCCGAAGCTGGATTACATTTTCAAATCTCACCTCTATAGTAGAGGAAGAAAAGAGAGAAGAGAGTATTAAGTGGTTTGGGGTGGCCAGTTTATGGCTCCCACAGTAATTTCCATCTCTTTCTTGTTTTTTTCAAGATCATTACAAAAATAATACATAAAAGTTACAATTGAAGAGTATGATGAATAAATGAATAAAATATCCATGTAACAGGTACAGAGTGTGATCCATGACTATAATTGAAATTAAAACAAATAAGGATTTAACTTATAAAAATGAGATGAGCTATTGAGCCACAGTTTGTTCCTATATCATAAAAAAGAACCTTATCCATTTGTTCGCAAAACAAACTCGCCTTCACTTCCAAAAGTGAAGAGAAGGAGCAAGAAAAGCAGCATAACTGAAGAAATATTTTATATCATTTAAATTCATTTAGTATCCTATTGTGCTTATTTTTTATTTTGATCATGTGCTCATAATCAACATCTTTTTTTCTCCCTCCTGGAGCTAATCAAACACTCTGAAATTAAATTAAACTTGGGGCTTTGAGTAGATGAACACAATGACAATTGAGTAACTCTCCCTGGGGATGTTAATCTACATAGGTACAGAGCCACATGCTCAGTAGAAAAAAGAGAAAAAGTTTTCAAAAAAACATCCTTATGGATGTTATAATAAGATGTTTAAAATAGGCTCTGATATTAAGTGAAAGAAGACTTTTGTGTCAAAGTAAGTACTTCGGTCTTTATCTGTGTGAGCTATAGTGTGGAAAGCATGAGGGAAACACCTTCACAATCTTGTTTAACCTTTCTAATAAACACGGAAGGTTGCATTTTATCCCATTCGGTAGATGATAAAAGTGAGACTTAGAGAAGATCAGATGATAATCCAAAACCACATTACTAGTGAGTGGCAGAGCCAGGTTCATTCTCAAAATCTGTGTAATTTTCTTCCCATCATATGAATATGTAGGCTAAAGGTATTAAGCAAGATAAGGTTAGTGTTTTCAACACTGGATTTACACAAAATATAAAAGTATTTCTTATCTGGAGAGGTCAGTTATGGGCTTTTGGTAAAAGGTGAAAGAATTAAAAATCCTAATAAAGTATTTTAATTTTTTAATCAACAAACATGTATTGAACACTTACTTTGTGCCGGTTACTGCAGTGTTAAGTTATTGAAGGCCACCAATCTGGAGGTCTAACTTGAATCAAGGATAATTGTCTTTGAAAAGGGGATGAACTCTGTGTCCTTACAAGCAACTCTTGGAAGTATTTTTTCTGCAAGTTGGGTCATTGATAGGAATTGAAGCTTAACATTCTCCCAAGAACAAATATAGTCCATATTCCATATATATTATAGATTTAAATGCTATGGACTCATGAAGTGTAAGTGGCCTGCTTAATTTTAGTTTGTGAAAGTCTTAAAATCTGAGCACAGCCATATTCACACCTACTATTATGGCATTTTTTCAGTAGAGGTTGGTACTGACCACCCTAAACGGATGGCCAAGATATTTTCCAAAAAAATAGATTCTGAAATATTCAAGTGTTCTGATCTATTCAAGAGTGTGAACAAGTGCTTGATAGGAACCCTGGAGTTGCATACTGTAGAGCACAGCAAGGAGCACATGTAATCATTTCATTTTTCCTCTGGATTCTCTGGTTTTTGAGCAGCATTGCCTCATATTAAGCCAACCGGGAGGAGTAAGCTGCAAAATATATTTCCTCCAGTGTTACTGATTGAATTGAACTGCTAAATGGAACCATTTATGGTTGTATTGAAAATTTGAATTTTGGACTGATTATTTTGAGGGTTTATACTGAGCCATCATATGTAAGAGTTATTAAACCAGTACTTTGCACATATGATCCAGCTGAGAAATGCAATTTGTTCTATTTCATACATGGTTTCTCCCTAATTTCTTCAACCGCAGAGTAGCTAAGAATTTCCTTCCCCCTCTCCTTTTCTCCTTGTTAGGGTAAAGAATATAGATAGTTTATATAGTGAACATTTGCTTGGGAAATTTAGAATGAAAGGAAGCAGTTGTTCTTCTAGTCCACTTCTGGTTCTGAGATAAGTAACATCTTACCTTCCGCATAGAGGGGAATACTTGTCTTCTTATTTTATAACGGGGGTGGGATGCATCCAGGTCATCTAAAAAATGTAGGAAAGTATTTAGTTCTGAGTCTGCATCTGTCCACATAAATAAATGGCATAGGAACTATGTGGACTTCATATAACTTGGCAAACTGTTAATTTCTGTTTATGAAGTCAAAGGCCAGTGGTATAATTTTTCACTAATGTGAAAAAATACGACAATGGGCAATAATGGAATAGTGTGTCAAAAACATGTTTTCTTTTCTTGGAGTATACTAAACTGAACGTCTGAGAAGTTTGTTAATAATGAAGACAGCACAGTTCTGATGGAATAAGTAAGTTACTATGCCTGGTATATTTCTTGTCCAGAAAGAGATATATCATTTTGTTTTATAAGCACAAGAAGTTAATTAGCATTATGACTTTGGCAAGATCAGGACCCCTAATCAAGATAAGGTTTTTGGAGTTTTGGTGGCAAAAATTAACAAAATTGTTTTTAAAATGTGTTAATTAATTAGATACGTTATGAACTCAGTTGCCAGACCCAGCTTAGAAGAGTCAGAGGATCTATATATTTTGAATGAATTATTCTAATAGTATAAAGCCAGGAGTGTTAGTTATCCATAATGCATTTATTCCACAAATATGTGTTAGTTACTATGCCAGTAGGTAAAAATAAAACACAATATTCTCATGGGGCTCTGGGTAAACTAGTGGAGACATGTAATCTGTTAAAATATAGTGTACTGTGGTAGGTCCTATACTAAATACTTAAGTGCTTTAAGACAACAGGAAGAGGCAGTTATGCTGGGGGCTTCAAAAATGGCTTCACTGAATGGAGTCTTAAGAAACAATTTTTTGTGGGAGCTGTCTTGATCTTCCCGTATTATCATCCAAAAACAAAGTTAAATGAGTTCTGTACATTTTTGCTGAGGTAGACCTTATTTGTGGTATTTTTTTCCAGCTTACTTTAGCATAAAGGTAGAATCCCAACTCTCAATCACCTTGTCATATGGAAACTTGTTTGTTGGTTTCTTTCAAAAACACATTCTATCAATGATAATGAAAAATGTTACTAATTATTGTAGCAATTATATATTTTAATGAAATACTTTATATTTTGCACTTATTTTTTACCCAGCAGTTTCAGAAAAAAATAACCATTTTTACATTTGGTTTAAAAGTACCTAATGATTTGGAGGGGAGAAAAATATATGTCATATCAGCATATTCTCTGAAAGGCAAGGGTGACTCCAAATCAGTTCTCCCATTGACCACCCCCCTAACCTCACTCTTTTAGACTCAGAAAATAAAAATAAGTACTGACTCTGAGATAAGTATTTTTTATTTACTTATGTATTTTATTTGCCTAGTATATTTGTCTATAATATATATCTACTTTGGTTTACTTAAAACAACCCAAAACCAAAATATCAAGTTTTTTTCTCCCAGCTCCTTGAGGATCATGTAATTACCAACTTGCAGAGCCATTTCTAAACTGATCTCTCATATCAATATAATGCAAAAGTCTAAGATTCTTGAATAATAAGAATTAGGCACAATTAAGGAGATTTTGGAATTAAGCAATTTATTTGTAAAATGCCAAGACTTGTTTGAATGTCATTTTATTAGCTACAGGAATAAGAAATATCTATTGTAAGTTTGATTCAATATCTTGAGGGTCCATTTTCTTTGGGTATATGGAAATGCCATCACATAAAATGTATCCAGTCTGCTATAATTAATTCCTGAAGATATATACCTATTTTTAGCAAAAGCTAACTTTGGAGTCTACTCTGACCAAATCATTCTGGTTATATGAAAGGGAAAAAAACACATTTTTTACAAATAGCTTAAAATTAATGATCAGCTATTTATCAGGCATTATGACTAAGGATCTGATCTGCCTTTCACTATGTTGGTCAAAGAATTGTAAGAGTTCAAATAAATACAGTTATTATTTTTTCTTTTGAATACAAAATATATTGTGTTTTGATATTGATATTTAATATTCCAGTGCAATTATTAAACCTCAGTGTAGTTATCATCTATTAAAATATTAGGTACTTTTAAACCAAATGTAAACAACCTGATAATTATTCTAAATATATGGATTCTGCTAAAAGTGTTCTAAGCACTTGAAACTTAACAAATTTATTAAAGAGCCTCATGCACCCAGTGCAAAGTCATCCCAGGTAGGATATTACCTCACTGTGGTAACTTCATTTCTTAATTCTTGGTCAAAAGAGTTATCTCTAATGGACTTAGGAGTGACTTGTACTAACTTAGAGTAGCTGATGTCTAGAGATGAAGAGAGTGAGCTTAGCCAGATGATACTATATGAAGCCTCTTTTACCTTAATGACCATTAAGAATCCTTTAATCAAATTCAGTTGTGCAAAAATTATCCTTTCCAAGGGGGCTTGTGAGAGATCCTAATATCCCTCTGATTACCAGATCATCTTTCCAGCTGGTTTCTAGAAATTATGTTTGAGGTTGATTCTGTGTCTGTAGATTTCTTTTTTATTATTATTTAAAACATAGGAAAATTAAATTACATATGTACTGTATTACCCTTTGGGCTCTATGTGACTTTTGATTCACCAGAACTTCTTATACTTGAAAATTGCTTAATATTTTTCAACATCAGTATTAGTGCCTGTAGAATTTATATAACTTGTAGGGTAGGATGGAGTCCTACAGAATCGGTAATTCTGTCTTGTCTTGTATCCATGGGTTTCTTGTTTTTCCTTATAGATATCATTTATTTCGATGATTATATAGAAAAAGAAAGAAAATAATTCATTTATGTTTTAACCTGGAGGAGTTGAATTGGTATCTGAAAAACCCAAATATATTAATATCTTCAGAAATCAACATCAAGTTTACCTTTAGAAAAAGTAGTTTGGTGTTTAGAGTAGTAGAAAAAAGTGACGCTGGTTTTGTAGTTTGGCTGACCTGGGTTATCATCCCTTGTTTAAAACTTATTTACTGTGTGACTTTGGGCATCTTACTTTCATCTTCTATAAAATAGTATTAGTCATTCCCAAATTGTAGAACTGTTGTGATGATCAAAGAAAGTATGTATAAACCCAAATTTTGCATAGCACCTGGCACTTAATGCATATTCAGTAAAAGTTAACTCTTATGATATTATTATTAGAAACAGTAATATACTTTTTAAAGACAAAAATTTCAATAAATTTAATACAAGTTTTAAGTCATATTGGCATTGCATGCATACAGTTAGTCAGTTTTTTCCAGACATGTTTTCAATAATTTTTGTATTATTTCATCTATATTATGTGAAACATGAGATTTCATTGAGACATTGTTTTAACAATAAATTCATTTTTTAATATTCTTAATGGACATTACTACCTTTAATTGCATAGCATATTTTCATGCATAGATAGAACTCCATAAGATAAATTTTATTAATGAATGTTGGAGCTTAAGATTTGCCAGAATATTGAAGTAATTGATGGAGCCTAGGATGCTAAACCATATTAACTGACCTAAATCCAAATTTCTCCATCTGTTGTTCAAGGCCTTATATGAACTTGTTTCATCCTCTACTCCAATGTCTTCTATTAATCCACTTCTCCTTATGTAGGCATCACTTTCTGGCATCACCAACTACTTTTTATTCATTTAGGATGTAAGACATTTTCACCCCTCTCAATATGTTCACACATCCTTCATTCTAAAAGACTTTTGTAAAAGTTGTCAATTACAGGAAGCCTTCCCAGATTCCCTCAGTTAAAAGTGCTTGCCCTTCCTCTGAACCCCCATTGTTATTTTTATACAGAGGTTTTATAATATCTATCTTTTTACACTGTAATACAATCATAGTCCCAATGGCCCATCTTTGTTATTATATTAAAGGCTCCTTGAAAGTGGGATCCATGCTTGACTAATGTTTGAGTCCCTGCAGTAATGAGCAGAGGGTTTTGCACCTAGTAGACACACCATATATTTTTTTGAGAAACTGGCTATAATTCATATTTTTTCAGTTCAGGCTATTGAAATATCATATTGAATGATAAATGGTGTGATGCATAACTATATGCAGTAGTCCCCGCTTCTCCACAGTTTCACTTTTCACAGTTTTGGTTACCTGCAGGCAACCATGGTGCAAAAGTATCAAGGGAAAAATTCCAGAAATAAACTATTTCTAAGTTTTAAATTGCACACTGTTCTGAGTAGCATGATGAAATGTCATACCATCTTGCTCCTTCCTGCCCAGGAGTTGAAGCATCACATTGGCCGGCATCTTCACGCTGTCTACACTCCCTACCCATGAGTCACTTGGCAGCCACCTTGGTTATCAGATCCACTGTCATGGTATCCCAGTGCTAGTGTTTTAAGTCCCCCTTATTTTACTTAACAGCGGTGCCAAAGGTCAAGAGTAGTGATCCTGGCAATTCGGATATGCCAAAGAAAAGCCCTGAAGTGCTTCCTTGAAGTGAAAAAGTGAAAGTTCTCAACTTTCCTAATAAGGAAAGAAAAAAACTTGTATGCTGAGGTTGCTGAGATCTACAATAAGAATGAACCTTCTATCCATGAACTTTTGAAGAAGGAAAAAGAAATTCATGCTTGTTTTGCTGCTGGACGTCAAACTGCCAGAGTTATAGCCACAGTGTGTGGTAAGTGTTTAGTTAGGATAGAAAAGGCATTACATTTGTGGGTAGAAGACATGAGCAGAAATATGTTCTGGTTGACGGCAGTTGGGATCAGTACTATGCACAGGTCCAGGCATCCACTGGAGGGCTTGGAACACATCTCCTGTGAATAAGGGGGGACTACTGTGTTCTATAAACACATGTCTGTATCTTCTTTCTGTAAGAATTTTTTGATGGAGCACACACGTATCAATAGCAGTTTATATTTAAAACTCTTACTATTTTTCCCTATAATGTTGAAGAACTGAAGTTTAAAATTAAAACTTAATTCCAATAATATATACAATAAATGGAATATACAAATAGAACTCTATTGGTAAACTACTTTTTATAAAAGGTCTAATATCAATGCAAAGAACTTTAAATGTATTTTCGTATTTGTAATTGTCAATTAAGGACTAACCAGCATTTTCACAGGAATGGCAATGCTTTTTTATTTTCAATCTTTAAACATTAAGTAAAAATGATAGCTGAAAAAGATTTTAACTGCATTTCAAAATGAGCAAAATCATAATTCTAAGTAACTCCACTACTCCACTGAAAGTGGGCTTTTTGGTAGATTCTTAAATCTCTTTGAATTACAGTTTATTTATCATTTGAGAATGAAGATAATAGCACATGGTCTGCCTACCCTGTGGATTGCTGAGAGGATCAACTGTGATTATATAAGCAAAGGAACTTTTAATCTCTGAATTGCTTATAAAATATAAATATTATAATTAATTATAATGCTTGCTTGTAGTCTTTTAAGAAAAATGGTATATATGTCTGAGGGAAGGTTTGATGCACAGCCTGACACTTCCCCTGTGTTCCCAGGAAGAACCTTGTGCTCAGCATGGATGTCCTAGAAAGCTCACAAGTCCTATTACTTGCAAAGAGCTCAGAGCATAGACAGTACATCCCTCTACCCTCTGTATCTAACACATGTAAACCTTTCTGTAAAATGCTTAATGATACATACATTAGTGGTCCTTGGGCACCCCCCAGCATTATGTATTTCAGACCCCATGGAGTAAGGGTTGGGGTTGGTCTACTGAAACACAAAGTTGGGTGCATGCAGCCACACTTTCTGTGTGGATCTGCTAGCCATAGGGGGACCTACACATTGCAAAGGAATGCATCTTGTGTCCACACTCTCTTTTCTCTCCTAAGTAAATGCTCTGCCTCTTGAGCCCAGTGTATATGTTGTCTGTTCTTAGAGATCTTAAGTCATGCAGTGATCTCTTCCCTGGGTAGCCTTTGTCTGCTATTTAACCTTGGCTGCATGCATGTGATATCCTAACCTGAGGCACAAGCTGACCACCTAGTGAAACAATATCATTTTAAGTTTACAATATCATCATACTGGATGTGTTTTTGTACAGTCTTTGTTACAACTTCTCCATGATTTGCAGATATAGATGTTGTTCATGTAGTTTCTTCTATAGCAAAAATAAAATACATCTCACAACAATAAAAATAAGCCTTTGCAACTTTGCCTTAATTCCTATTTATGGCACCAAAAATTAAAAAAAAAAAACAATTCTGCTTCAGAAAGCAGACTTGGCTTTGTGCAAAGAGATTTGGTGTGGTGGGTAAAGTACACAAGTGTATGTAGAGCAGTGGTCAAGATGGAAGATTTGTTGGTGTTCAGTGGTATTTTTACTTTTCTGAGTTTTCGTATGTAATGAACAACATACTAGTAAAAGAAAATAAGATGGAGTTCAAGGGGATTGAAAACTTTGAGGAATATGAAATGATCTACTTTTCTTTCTCCCTTATTTTCCATATTTAAAACTGTTCTCATCTGAGTTCACTAACGTGGGTACATAAACACACACAACCACTACTCTATTTTATTTTTACCTTTGACACAGCTAATAAGCTGATATGGTTATATATTGATAGCTATGACTAGAGGTCACTGTAGAATCACCCAATATTGTGAAATGAGAAGGCTCTTTTTGATCTTTTTAAAAATTCCATTGCTATTTGCTTCTCTACATAATCAATTTATTAAGAGAAATGTGAGTGGTTTGTTTCTCCATTTGGCAGAGACCTGTCTATAAAGTTTGTCCATATTAGCATATGGAAGCATGTGAGATAGTTCAGGATATCTAGAAACTGTACCAAGAACAGGAAGGACTAATGGAGTAATAAACACCAAGGGTCACACTCAGAAACCTAAAAGAGGGCCCCAAAGGATGGTGAAAGTGATAGATTATCCAGTAGTCTCAGGAGGCGAACAGACTGAAAGGAGACATCTCCCATCTTCTGGGAGATTGACTCTTAGGATAATGACAACAATTATAATGTTCTAACAATGAGGCATAATACTGTAAATAGTAAACCACGTGGGGTTTTGGGTGCCAAGAGATTGTTGATAATAGAGATTAAAAAAAGAAGCCCTGTGGGAAAAAGTTAAGAGTGAGGAAGCAGAAAAGACAGAGACTGTACCTCTGTATTGTAAGTATGTTAGATTTTCACTGGTTTATTCAATCTTGACCAAGCTATGACAATAAATGTGTTTCCTTTGGAGTTTCACTCAAATGATAATAAGGTGAAAATAGTTCCTCCTCATTTATTTTTTCTCTCAACTGGGAAAGAAAACTGATTGTATACAGGATAACTGGGAAACAGTTATTTCCTAGAGTTTTATTTGGGCCTGGTGATTTGAGATCTTGAGGTGGTATATTTTAGGTGCAAGATTATTGGCCAGGGATCCAAGTAGAGAATCAACAATTTGTTCAATAGGGCCCATTAAAATTTAAGCCATTCTGCAAGTTAGGCAACTTGTGACTTACTATCTGAAAGCTTTTTCAAATATTGCTTAAATTTGAACCTTAATGGCATTTTTTTCCAGTGATCACTTTATTTCAGGTGGCCAAATAGCTGTTTTGTGATATTCAGCTATTTTTATATAAGCATTCTCAATGTTGCTAGACAAGATATTTTCTAAGGTCTTGGTATGTCTTATCCATTCAATGTATGTATATAACTCAGCTAACAGAGCAAATAGAAGTAGGATGAGGGATAATATTTTTTATTACAATAGCTTGTATAATTGCAAAATCCTAGTAGATTAGATAACTAATTAACAGTATAAAATTTATATTAAGTTCAGAAATCATATTGAAATATGTCAGTTTAGGAGATTGTTATATGATCTTGAAATTCCCTGTTTTTCTCACTGTATTGTCCCTGGCTGAGTCATTTGGAATACTTAATACCTGCCTAAAAGGTGCTGTGTTTATTGGTTATCTGGTACCTCCTGGAGGTTTAGGAAAGGAATTTAATGTTGCCATTTTGAACGAAATGTCAGGCCTCCTTTTATTTCTTGTGGTAATAAACTATGATATAAATATGATTTATCCATGAAAATTGTGAAATCTTAAAGAGCTAGTTCAATTCATTAAAATACAAAATGTGGATGCTAGTACAATTTTCTAGTACTTTTCTTGTTCTGAAAAGATGCTGCCATTTTGGCACACAGTCTCACCTGCAGGATGTAGTAAGTCATGAGGAAACTTCCACCACTTGTGTGTCAGCTCCTTTGTCTGATAAGCACATTCTAGAACAATGTCCTGCCCGAGTTGCCAAGTTGTGTAATAGCTTTCAGTTTTATATACTTCTCTTTGTGACTTATCATCAAGCCATAGTGCCATGATCTCTGTAAAATAGCTAAAGCCTCTTCAAGTTATTGCTAACATTTCTTATTTCCTTCTCTCTCATAGTGATATATCCATAGGACTGTTTGTTTCTTCCTTTGTTAAATCTCTTATGTCTGTCCTTTTTCTTCCCACTTCCTTTGCCACTACTTAGGCCAAGGCCCTTATAACCTACTGCCCAGTTTATTAGAGCCCATTAACAGAGCTTTATGCTTCAGTCTATCACAATATTCTATGCAAGTTATTCCCTGCCTTGCAATCCTTTGTTTCCCATTGCCTGCACCACATTTGCTCCCTGCCCAGTCAAATTATAACTTATTTTTCCATCTGTATCACTCATTATATCATTACACCAACCATCAGTTCCCAGCAAATTGGTTTGCAAAAACATGCTATGCAGAGTGTAGACTGCCTCCATACTTTTGTTCATTAGACACCTCTTTCTCCTCTTCTTCCTAAAATATTAATATCTTAATTCTTCCCATCCTTCATAGCCAACTTCAAGTCTTATCTCCTTCATAAGTGCTTGTCCAACAAAAGAAGCATGCATAATAGGCTTTAAATAAAATAACATAGAAGACTAGCTGTATTTGTTACCTCGAAAGTGGTCAATAATAATGAGTTTCTTTACCTCTCCCTTTTTTCAACATATGTCTCAGGTTGATGATGCATTTCCATTTTAGCCTTGTAGATGGAAGAGGTTCTATCTCAAGAACCTTTGAAGGCTCTGAGAGCCCCACAAGTAATATGAAAATTACAGTTAGTCTAAAAATGAAGACTAGTTCAGCTAACCTTCCTGGATTATTACTGTGGGAACTGGATTGATTAAAATTCCATTACATGGGTGAAGAATTGAGAGATGAATGTGCTCGGTGCTTTCATAGGGTATGCTGGATGATCCTAACTTACAAAGTTTAATTTGATCATAATTGTCAAACATACACCTGCGTCTTATATTTAACAACTTCTTTACAGGGTCAATAAATATTGTGTATTGTCTAGAAATATAGTCTTTTGCTTTTAAGCAATCTGAGCTATATGTAGTGCCATTATATATACAATCCTAGATTTATTTTTCAGTATTAGCCTTTCACTATTTATCTTCCATGAAAAATATTTATTAAAACTAGTCCCTGACCTTGTTTTTTATATTTCTGAAATTCAGAATACCTTTTCTTTATGATGAGGGGTATTTTATTCACTGTTTTTTAGACCAAATGACTGATTTTCACAACCACTAAGTTTAAAATGTGTACAATTAATTTGAACATTTGTACTGAATACCAGATATCAATAATGGGCATTTTAAATAAAATGTAGAAAAATGAACATCCACAACTTTCATTTTCTTCAAAAAGGATAATTAATGGTAAATATACCGAGACATTACAAGGATGGTAAGGGTGGGGGGGTACTTTTGTTTTCAATGTAGAATGTGGAAGAAAGAGATCAAACCCTAGTACTAAAGATGATTCATACAGTACAGTGTTTCTGACTGTTCCACAGTAATGTTCATAGCAACTGAGTATATCAAGTTCTTCAAGGCAAATGAGAAACTAAGCACAACTGGTGGAGTGTGAAGCCCAATATTGGTTAAATCTCCTCAGGCAAGAGAGTTACTACCCTAACTCCTCTCCGCTGCTCACTGCAGGAATTGCTCTCAGTTTGATGGTAGGTCAATACCTCATTTATAATACATTATGAACAGTGATGCCTGAAATGGAGATTTTTTTGCATGTATCTTAGCACGTATTGTTACTTTGCATTTATACTGACTATACCGACTATGAAAATAAAATAAGACCTCAACACACGCGTATGTCCTTGGCCAAAATTTGAAGAATGAAGGATGAATGAAGATGTAGACTAGAGTGACGTATTTGATTTTTTTAAAGTATCTTTGTTTTGAAACTATAGCATAAGGTGTGCAGTTTTTCATAGTAGATAAAAATGTATCAATATAATGTTGCTAAATAACTTGCTGCTATTATTCTAATTTTAAATTTCTGGTGTCTGCAACACTGTGAATAGGTTATGGTGTATAAACAAACACTCTATACTAGTGGGAGTTTGATATTTAAAGACAGCTAGTTGCAAATCCTTTTGTAAGGTGAGATTTTTGGTAATTTAAAGAAGTACATTTTTAAAAATGTTTCAGAACTTCAGACTTTTCTAAAAGATTTGCTCAACCTTGGCTTTATAGTAATTGCTAAAAGTTGGTTTTAATAAAATTTAAATAGCTATGTATATTCATTAAATATACATATATTTAGACAGCAACATGTTGCTAGTTTCCAAATAATAATTGAGTCAAGCATCATTAGGGTGGCATTTCAGTTTACATATAGCCACAAAAAAAATAACTCTCAAATGGATTAATATATTAAATGTAAATAACAAAATTGTAAAAATATTTTTTAAAAATATACAAATCATTAACCTTATATTTAATATGACTTGCAAATAATTTTCTCAGTTTAGTTTGTGTGTACATGTGTAGGTATAACAATACACCTATATACGTGAATATACATGTATATAGAATGATTTTTCTAGTGCTTTCTAGAATTTTGCATTGCATATGAGTTATATAAAAAGTATATAATAACTATACAACCATATTTATATTTAATACCATTTTAGATATATATTTTAATTTTTAACTTTAGGCTTTTTTATATTTTCCAAGTTTTCTCAAATTAACTTGCATTTCTTTTATAATAAAAAATTTTTGAAATATAATAGGTATAGAATGTTTGATTAATTCATGTTGCAAATCCAGGAGAAAAAAAATCTGTGATTAATAAAACCGACAAACAATTAATTAACTTAAAAAATATTATTTCTTTGGAAAATCATTTGAGTGTTTTTATTAATATTACTATAAGAAATGCCAAAATATAATAGTACTGATATTGGTCTTAGCTTCACTCAAAATAGAACTTTGGTATATTGAGTTACATTTGGATACAGTTTGTCACCTGGGTAGTTTGTTAAAGAGGAATTTTCTTCTTCTTTTTTTAAATCTCTGCCACTACAACTTTGTGTCAAAAAGCCAATCAATTCTGTCAGGAACCAATATGGTACTTAAGAAATTGAAAACATTTCTTCTGGCAGGTTCACTATTCATTTCTGACACTGGCTGGTACAATATTGAGCACTTTAATTTATTGAAGTTGCTATTTGGAAAATAAAAGCCATACATTCTCCTGCAAGAAACCTATTTCAACATTTCTTTATATCTGTTTGGACACAGCTCATAGCTTTTTAATAAAACATTGCACATTCATCTTCTTAAACTGCAATATAGATGATAGGTAAAACTATAAACAAATTTGAATTCAGGATTAATTTTTAACATTTGCAGAAATCATAGGATATCAAACTAAAAGCATTTTGAGTGTGAAATAAAGTGAATTTCTATTTTGTTTACTTTGGTTATATCTTCACGATTTGGGTACTTAGAATAGGATTTAAAATGTAGATGCAGTTTTTCAAAGACCAACTTTACTTATTTGATGTTAAAGTTACTACCTACTTTCTCTTGCAAGGGATGAAGCAAAACCTTGAGATGTGCTGAGCACTTGGGTGAATGCTAGGAACCAGAGTTAGGATGGCTAGAAACTAAATCTGAACCATTTGCCTTAGAAAGAGCCGAAGGTCAAGGAAGAGGAACCAAGATAATTCCAGAAACTCAAAGTTCTAGAGGTAGAAGCATGTATGAGGAGCAAGTGCAATTTTTAAAAGGAGTGATTTCAATGAATGGCATTGAAGTTTAGGACATACCTTTATGGGCTATTGACTAAAGGCACATGGGCAGATTAGGCTGGCATAACGGTAAAACATCAGACACATTCTTATGGTGGATTTTGTTTTGTCTTGTTGGAGACAGCTATACACAAAGGTTTCTTTTCACTACAGTTTTCTATGTATGAATAAAGCTAAGAAACTATTCAATTTTGTTGAGCATGTTTGTGAACTTCTTTTCAATAATATCTTGAGTATTTTACAAAAGGTTCAATTTCAAATTGCCAAATCTTGTACTCATTAAATCATATAACATTAATAATCCTTTATTCAAATGTGATATTTAGAGTATTAACACCATATACTATATTTGAATTATTAATATTAACACTTTACATTGTAATGTGAGGGATTTTAATAAATTTTACCTATGTGGATTGCTAATTCCTGATGGTAAATTAGAAACTACAATTCTTCTTAACAATATAAGGCAAAAGGAATTTTTTACCAAAAATCATATTGTTGTAATCCGTATGTTACATGCAAATATCTATTAAAAATATCATCCTTATAGATAAGAAAAAGCTCAAAAAGTTCTGTTGTTATTACCATTAGTGTCTTCTTTGAATGCACACTGGGTCTGCATTCAGATTTTAGAATATGTGAAGACAAAACCTCAATCTGTTGAATTTGTGTTTAACATATTCCCAAAATACAAACTACTAGCTGCATACTACTCCCTTCTGCAGTACCCACAGTAAGTCTCTGCCATTACCCACAACTACAGTAATTCTAAGATTTTAGGGTAAAAACTTTCAGGTACAGTTTAAAAATGTCAACTGTTGATACAGTAGGTCTTATATATACACATTTTTTTTACATATATCTTGGGTGATTCTAATACAAGTGCTCCACAGACCACATTTTGAGAATATCACAGTCTACCTACAGATAACAGTTAAGCTACCCCGTGCCAATAGTGTCTCTTCCTGGCTGACCATGGGAAAATTTTAACCTAAGTTTGAACACTTAGCACATTTTTCTTTTGCCAGTTCAGGAGTACTATCTGCACACACTACCCGCAAAGCTTGGCTAAATCCGTCTTAAGAAATATATTTATTGGTTTATACAACTTTTGTTCTTTGTCTTTTTTATTGCAGTATTTGTCTTATTAAACCTAGAAAATATTACTTTCTTTTAATTTCAGTGGTAAAGAAAGAAATAACCCTTAGTACAGCTGGAAAGTATAAGTAGTGTTATTAAATTTTATTAGGAAAAAAATATAGCCTTACATTTTAAATAAATTGAGGATTTCATAATCAAGTACTTCCAGGAAGAAGCACTCAAAATTCTCTTTTCAAATTTCTGTGAGGATTTCTATCAACCTTTTCTGTGTACATCTGCTTTTCTTGTAATTACAGATAATAGAAAATAATGGCTAAAAACATCCAAATAGTGATTCATACATAATTTTTTAAAGTTCTTCCCTTTTAAGTCAAAATCTATTGGAATATTAGAGGATTATGTATAGGGAAATGTATTGTGACATGTAAACTTTTAATATTTAGATAGTTTGTATTTTTATATACATATTTTGACAAAAGGAATCTGTAGGTTAGGAACTGTTATATCTTCCAGTTACAAATAAGTATTTAGTGAGCAACTACTTAGCTATTGATAATGATGAGAAATATTTTAAACATTCTTTCCAATTTATGATATGAGCAGAGAACATCAATGTTAATCCAGGGAAGTTAAGTTCACTTACTTTCGTTCTAGATACAGGACTAAGTCCTTGAGAAAATCTAGTTAGTAGGAATGATGTACATCAGTGGTTTCCAAAGTGTAATGCCCAGACCAGCACTGTCAGTATTGCCTTAGAACTTTTTAAAAATGCAAATTGCTGGGCCTCACTTCAGACCTACCAAACCAGAAATTGCAGGTGAGGCCCAGAAGTCATCTTATATATATAATCTATCTATATATAATATACATAATATATATATTATTGATATATAATGGTTGTAGATGTTTTGGGGTACATGTGGTATGTTGATATATGTATACAATGTGTAATGATCAAATCAGGATAACTGGATATCCATCACCTCAAAAATTTATCTTTTCTTTGTGTTAGGAACATTACAATTCTTTTCTTCTAGCTATTTTGAAATATACAAAAAAGTATGAACTATAATTTCCCTACTGTACTATCGAATACAACTTATTCCTTCTATCTAACTGTATTTTTGTATGCCTTAACTAACTTCTCTTCGTTCTTCCCTCCTCGCTTCCCTTCCCAGCCTCTGGTAACAATCATTCTACTCTCTACCTCCATGAGATCCACTTTTTTATTAATAGCTCCCATATATGAGTAAAAACATGCAATATTTATATTTCTGTACCTGGCTTATTTCGCTTAACATAATGACCTCCAGTTCCTTCCATGTTGCTGCAAATGACAGGATGTCATTTTTTTATGGCTGAACAATATTCCATCGTGTATATGTACCACATTTTCTTTATCCATTCATCCATGATGGACACTTGGCCACTGTAAATATTAGTAGCTAAGTACTACTAGTCCTGCAATAAACATGGGAGTGCAGATCTCTCTTCGATATACTGATTTCCTTTCTTTTGGGTATATACCCAGCAGTGGGATTCAGTAAACATCTTTAATAAGCCTTCCAGGTGATACTGATGCATATTTAAGTTTGAGAACCACGGATCTACATAAATGGAGATGTCACTTATGATGGGGAGTGCATGACCAGTTGTACCATAAAAAAGCAAGAAAATTCTCAATAAATCATCTCTCCTTACTGTTAGAAAAAATTCTCTATTAAAGAAACAATCAAGTGATCCAGCAAAAACCAACAAAGCACAGTAGTGTGGAAACCACAAGAGGCAAACAGAACAGAGATTAAAGTCAGGTGTTAATCAGAGTACTGGTAATTGCATTGCTTCCATACACACAGCAGATTGTGATCTATGAACAAAAATCCAAAAGGACAAATAGGAAAAAATTTCTCTGCTTTTCCTTTGTCAGAGCATCTTACTGCTTAGCATTCTTGGTGGCTATTCATCTGTTTCCTTCTTGTCAACATGCTGACAGCCAGCACCAATCAACACTTACTCCTGTTCCCTTGTTTATCTCTCTTCTTTGTTTTTCTTTCTAAGACCCTCTTTGTCCCAAATCAGAGTTTTAGATTCTACGCAAATTACCTGTCACTGTAGGAGAGATTTAAAAAAAAATACATATTCCACAGTTCACAGATGTATTATACATTGCAAATTCTCCCCAAAAAACTATTTTTTCTGCTTTTGACTTTGAAAAGTCTTTGGACATTGCATGAATGATGAAGATATGTTGATACATAAAAATATGAAGAGAATACTAGTGCCATGAATTATATCTACACATTCCCCTCTTTTTCTATGCTTGCCTTTATTCATTTTTCTCACTTTCTTCATTTATGCCTTTCTATACATTCACTTCTTGTAACTCTAGAATATTATCATTCATTTTCTTTTTTTTCTTTTTTAAATTTTATTTTTAATTGACACATAATAACTGTACATATTTGTGGAGTACAGTGTGATGTTTTGACACATATATATATTGGGTAAAAATCAAATCAGGATATTTAGCATATTCATCACCTGATACATTGATCATTTCTTTGTGATGAGAGCATTCAAAATCCTCTCTTTTAGCTATTTTGAAATATATAACACAATATTGTTAACCATAGTCACCCTACTGTGCAATAGAACACCAGAACTTGTTCCTCCTATGTAACTGTGATTTTGTACCTGTTGACCAATTTCTCTCCATCCTCCCCTCCCCCTACTCTCCCTAGCCTCTGGTAAGCACTATTCTACTCTCTACTTGAATGAAATAAACTTCTTTAGATTCCATATATGAGTGAGATCATGAGATATTTGTCTTTCTGTGCCTGGCTCATTTTACTTAACGTAATGCCCTATAGTTCCATCCATGTTGTTGTAAATGACATGGTTTCCTTCTTTTTAAGGCTGAATAGTATTCCACTGTGTATATATACCACATTTTTATCCATTCATTTGCTGATGGACACTTAAGTTGATTCCAAACCTTGGCTGTTGTGAATAGTGCTGTAATAAATGTGGGAGTGCAAATAACTCTTTGACATACTGATCTCACTTCCTTAGGATATATACCCAGTAGTGGGATTGCTGAATCATATGGTAGTTCTCTTTTCAGTTTTTTGAGGAACTTTTACCATTCTGCACGTTTACATCAAGGTTACTGGAAGTGATGCTGGGGTACCGTTTGCATAGGCCCAAAGACTCAAATTCATTTATAGCTAGGTGTTCTCTTACTGTTTTCATATACACACATATGCTTAGATAGCAGTTATGCTTCACATTTAGCATAAGTGTAGATATGAGCAAATCTCTTCACTTTCTTTACTTTGTCCTTTCCAGTTTGCATACCATGTATTTTGCTAGACTAGGTAGAATCAAAATATACATGGGATCCTCCTAAAAGCCACTGTAATTTCTAGGAATATTAAGTATTATTTTGATAAACAACATAGAGGGTTTTTAACAATATGGAGGCTCCTTATGAATGGCTCATTAGTAGGTGGGACATTTTCCCTGGACTTTAAATGTCTGAAATGTAACAACAATAACAACAAAAATGTGTGCTATTGGAATCCACTTTTCTGATGGGCATTACACTGTGTCTGATGTCTGCTATTAGCTCAATAACAGACTCCAGAACAGTTTTGGGATTTTTTGACTACAGGTAGTTTCCTGGGTTTCACAGAATAAATTATAGTTAAGGAGATGGAACAAGAGACTTGCATTTAGAATCTTTGCTCACTTCTCATAATAGATCAGGAACTGAAATCTAAGAACATTCTCAGAGTGGGAAGAGATCAGAAAGAATTATGTTCCTCTTGCCCTTTCAGTTTGGAGCATTTGGTAAAGCTGCCTAGTAACCTGGCTTTAAAAACTAGGCATAATGCTGCAGGTTACGTTTCATTTATTCTCACTAAAATATGAAGAGCTTATTCACTGCAAAATGATCAGAGAAACTGGCTCTTGCATATCTTTTCTTGTTTTTGCTGCTGCTGCTGCTGCTGCTGCTGCTGTCATAATGATATTTTTCTTAATCACCCCTAGATTGCAAGATGCTGAACAGAAGATGTAAGAAGATCATAATATCTCTTTCTTAGGGAGCTCATATTCATAATAGAGATATAAACACACACACACACACACACACACACGCACATATGTACTTAAAATGCCCTTTGCCAAATTCTCAGGGAGAAAAAAAAGTGCCTTGTTTTTGTATTTTTTGTTTTCTTCCATTTTCTCTCTTCTGAGTAGGGATATAAAAACAGATTGTTCTCAAATCACTAAACCATAAAAATGAAGGCACACCTACTAACATGGAACATAAAAGAAATCAGGATAATAGTAATGACAATAATTATTGACTACCATTTATTGAATGCCTCTGTAGTACCTCTAACGACAAGTGCTTATACAGGACAGCAAGGCAGAAATAGTTGTCCTTAATTTATGTAGAAGGAAACTGACTCTCAGAATGATTAAATAACTGGCCAAAGACCACACATATGTAAAGTGCTTGTGCTTCTTTAGTCTAGCATCTTGGAAAACATCAGAATTAAGAAAGCAGAGTTACTTGGTGAGAACAGTATTGGAAAATGTGTTATCAAAGATGCATTGTAAAGTTTGAAAAAAGTTTTGAGGGACTAGTAATTTTGTAATAATTGTAATTTCTTCTCTAAAATTAAAATTGGCCTACTATGTGTACAAGTATAGCAAGACCTTGTTTATAAAACGTTCAAACTGCTGGTGACCACCAACTTCAAATCATGTACAATATCAAGAACATTGATGCAAAAAATTTAAGCAACCTATTTGGCTCCAAAACTTTACTTTTTTTTTTTTTTGGGACAAGGTCTCATGCTCTCACCCGAGCTGGAGTGCAGTGGCATCATCATAGCTCACTGCAACCTCAAACTCCTGGACTCAAGAGATCCTCCTGCCTCAGCCTCCCAAGTAGCTGGGACTACAGGTGTGTGCCACCATGCCTAGATAATTCTTCTGTTTTTTTTTTTTTTGGAGGGGGAGACAGGGTCTTGCTCTTGTTCAGTTTAGTCTTGAACTCCTGGCCTCAAGCAATCCTCCCTGCTTGGCCTCCCAAAGTACAAAACTTCACTTTTATATAGGTAGTAATAGATAAGAAATTAGAATCCAGAGTTAAAGGAAATATGCTAACAGTGAATAGGCTCAGACACATAGAATAGTTTTGAAATAACTGTAATTTGCTTTATGTCACTTGATCTGCACAACAACCCTGTGGGGTAGTCAGGATTTAGACATGGGAAAACGGGGGATATAAATATTCGAGCAACCAGATTATAAATGGCCAACTTGGAACTAGAATCCAGATCTTCTTATGTCTATTGTGTTCTTCAAAAAATATGATAACCATGAATCAGTCATTAAAAAAAGATCAAGTACACTGTTTCTTTCAGTTGTTTTATATCCCAAAACACAGTGGCTTAGAACAACAGTAATTATTTATTTTTTCATACGTCTGCAACTTGGGCAGGGCTCTAGGACTTATCTCTGCTCCATGGGACCTCAGCTGGCTCAGCTAAACTGGGCTGGAGGATCCACTCATAAGTTGTTTCACTCAAATGTCTGGAAAGTTGGCTTTGGCAGTTGGCTGGAAGTTCAGCTGAGGCTGTCAGCCAGGAACTTCAAACCTCCTCATCACAGAGCTCTCCATGAGGCTCAGGACTGTTGGACTTCTTACAGGGCATCTGGCTTCCTCCAGAGCACGAAGGCAGAAGCTGCCAGGCCTTCTGAAGTCTGAGGCATAGAATTAACACAGTGTCATGCTCACCACATTCCACTGGTTAAAGCTAGTCACAGGCTAGACCAGACTCAAGATGGGGAGACTATACAAGTACATAAATAATGGAGGTGTGGTTCATTGGAAGCCACATATGTAACAGACTATTACATGACATGACATTGAGTTTAGAATAATCTGATTAAGAAGGACAGAGACATAGCTTATAGCATATATTTTTTGAAAGATTTCCAACAAGTGATATATTTACGAAGATAAATTTTAGTTAATAGCAAATATTACTTCCCTCAATAACCCTGGGAAAAGAATCAAAAGAATCTACTGTAATTTGAAATGGTTCAAAAATAATATATCAACAATTTTTTCCCTTTAGCAATGGAGGCAAAATTTCATAATCTGACTTCAACTAGATATTTCCAGTGAGGATGTGATGGATCACCCATCAGTTAGCTTTGGATCTCCTTGGGAGGCATGTCCAACGTTCCCAATCATTCTCTACTAAAGAGAGGACCAAGAGAATAGATAGCCTCTCGTTTATATTTCTGTGTTCCTTGGAGAAATCAATTATATTTCATGGAGGACACATTTTTGAGGACTAAGCTAATAAGATGAGACGTAGGTTTTTGTGTTATATGTTCAGCTCTATTCAGCAAGAGGATTCTGCAATTCTGTTATGAATTGAAAAATCAGCCAATGTCAACAACTTTACATCTAGGAAAGGCAACAAAATTCTTTCCACTTAAACATATAGACTGACCCAGAAGGAATTTGATCAAGAATTTGGGCAATTCTTTACCAAACAAAATTGAAAAACCACCCTTCTCTCCCCTGAGCAAGACTAGCCTCCTTCATGGGATATTTATCAAATGCAATGTCTACCTTGCTAACATCCCCTTACACTAGTCTAGTCATTCTTTAAATCGTAAATAAGAATCTCTGGGGTGTTTCAAAGCATAGCAAATCAAATATAACAGGGCTTCAAAAGCAAGAATTTTCCCATTTATTCTTCTACCAATCTTGTGAGCCAGAAAAAGAATTTTTTGTCATTTAGCATTAAACTGTAGCACTCTGCCATGAATGCACCTTCCTGTAGCAGCCAGGCTAAAAAGCAAGAGGACAAAATAGCTATAAGGGACACTTTTTTCTAAGAATGAGAAAGTATGACACCTTCATCTCAAGTAATCTATAGACCAGAAAATGTGAAGATTCTGGAAGCAGTTAAATGGGAGCCAAGAAAAAACTAATTTTAGAGAAAAATTGTCTTCTGGAGTATGTGACCAGAGTGCTTGAGTTCACACAAGTTTTATCCTCGGTTGCCTTGAAGTTTTATCCCAATTTTTTTTCCTTTTATTACTTTATGTAACAATGTAAGAGATGTGTAGTTTAAGTCCAGATACTATTAAGAAAAATGAAATTCTGTGAGTCATTACTTGTGATGAGCCATAAATCCTGAGGGTTGTATTTAAATGTTGGAAACCTTAAATCCCACTGCCTCTGAACCCACAATTTCCAAATACCTTGTCCTTACTCCCAGTGCCTGGTTCCCTAGAAGGCAGGAGTAGCAAAGACTGCTGTGATCACTTCATGGTGATTCAGAGATTATGTAAGTCAAATAAAATTTTCAGCCAGCATTTCTGCACATGATTCGGGGAATGCTTGTTTCGTGGTTCTGCATAGGTCTGGTACTTTTTTTTTCATTTCAACTGACTAGTAATTTATTATTATTATATAGGCAAATAACTTGTTAAATGATATATTCTCTGAAGTTTGATTGGATTTCTTTTTTTTATTTCAGAATATTATGGGAGTACAACATTTTGGTTATATATATTACCTATCGAAGCAAAGTATCACAAGAATGGTCTGGTACTTTTGTTGCATCTCTTTACGCAGTTTACAGAGAAGAATCAGGTTCACTTGAAACATCTAATTAAGAACTATTAATTAGGACTTTATATGATTCACAATTAACTCTCTAAATTTAACCTTGTTTATGTCCAAATAAATGTTATCCTTACTGTCTTGTCTTACTGCTGATAGGCTGTTATGTGTCCATGCTGTTTTGAATCTTAGGATCCCTACACACCTTCACTCCCAATGCAAAATGCTGCAGTATTTTAGTATGTCCATTAGTTATTGCTTTTTCTCCCCCTTTATGTCAGTATTACTAAGATAGTAGATGGAATGTAATAGCAGCCAGGTTAAAATAAGGAATTTAATCATTAAATTAATTATTTATAAGGAATTAGCTTCACTGGTTTCATCACAAAATTTACTTTTTCAACCCAAATTAATAAGATATTTTTGTACTAGAAAGATCAACTTATACCTATGTGTGTATATGTGTGTATGTGTGTGTGTCTATGTATGTGTGTTTGTTCAGTATCTTTGAATAGAAAAAGGATCAGTCTATTTTATATGTGCCTAGCTTGGCACACAGTGGGGCATCTGCATGCTGACATGCACATACAGACACAACAAAGCTGTTTTGGATGCCTTGTCTTTTACTATCTCCATATTCAGAAGAGTGGGAGAGAGTGATGGGTAGAATATTCTATGACTTTGAACCATCATATGGGGAAATCAAAGCAAAAGTTGCTGAGAATGATAGCACTTGCAATATTTTGTATTTACTTGATTTGTGAAAGATGAAAGAGGTTTTTCAGGAAAGGGTTATAACATAGATGTTTTATTTTGAATGTTAACAGATAAGATTAAAGTTTGAAGTATTGCATTGAGTAAACTAGGGATTGGAAATATTTTATATCATCTCACTACCAAATAAACTGAGCTGTGAAATAGTTGAGTAAAAATGTATACCTTACAAAGGTACTGATAGTAATACTCAATTTTGTTTTAACCATTCAAGCATAGATTGGAGTACATTAAGTAGAGGAAATGAGGCTAGAATGATTTTGTAGGTCTGGAACAAGATTGCTTTTAGCTTCAATACAGTATGTGCAGCAGCCAACAAGGAAAGGGATATGTGGTATTAAGTATAATAGTGGTTATGATTAAATAAAAAACAAGTTTTAGAGAGTATCTTAGCACGATCACATTGGACTAAGGATCAAAGTGAAATTCAGCATAGTGCATATAAAAAATATTATCCTTCATGGCAGTTTCTTAATTTATTTACTCATGTTTGGAAGGTGCTAAAGATTTTTTTTTTATTGTTCCAGTTTAATTTTTAAAAAAATAAAACAGGAGACACTTAGTTTCATTATTGAGACTTGGTAATCCCCTATACATTTGTGTATGTGTGTTTGAGTTTTAGTAATGGAAGCAATGATGGTTGAAATTAACTGTAATTAAATGCAAAGCAATTTACTGTTAGTTTTTTTTTTTAAGCCAAAGTTTCTATTGCTATACAAATGTTAGTGCATTCTCATTGCTTGTATTATGAGATTTTAATATACTTTACAATAATTATGCAAATACCTTCTTGTTTTATATACATAGGAGTTTAGTTTAGATTCTAGTCCCTTAAAGAGGCCAAGATTGTGTCCATTTAACTGCTGAGTACACGAGATGGTTCATTTTGTGGGTCACATTTCTTGCAGGGGCATATATTATAACTAATGGCAACATCTACAGGGACTGAATGACAAAACCAAAAGTTCCTTTAATGATTTCATTCAACAAACATTAACTAAACACATACTCTGTGCCAGCCCCGTGCTAGGCCTTGTGGGAGGAAAAATGAAGACAATACAGCCTAGTGCTCCAATACAGCATACACAGACTCAGGCTCCACTTTGGATACTCTAAGATGGGAAGATTAGTCTAGAGGGTTAAAGGACGGTTCCTTCTGGTGGAAGGGCATTAAAATGGGGTAGGGCAGTGGAAAACATAGGTAGATATAATTAATTGGTAATTCTAGTTATTTGGTTGTGCTCTGTCTCCATGGTGCTCATTAGTTTTTAAAATAAAATACCTATTGGTCAATTGCAAGAAACAATAATGAAATTGTATTATGAACCATGAATTATAAAATTTCAGTTCTGTGCATCTAAAATTTTCATCAGGAAATAGGACAGCAGTGATATATAATAGCAGGGATTGATCCCTTGGAGAAAAAAGAAGGGATAGCAATCAATGGAAAGAGCTATTGAAAAATTTCTACAGTAAGTCAAGAATATCAGAGCAAATTTACTTCCTTTGTTCTTCTTATTTGCATTCAAAGAATGTTTGTTCTATGAGGACAGGAGTATTTTTTGTGCATAATTTTGTTCACTGCTTATCCCCAGTGCCTTGTGCATAGTAGGTGCTCAAAAATATTTCTCAAATGTTGACATTGTATGTCGTAAAGTTCTTTAATATTCATAAGTCACACATCTTTAATTTCTTTGAAAATTTAATAAATATGTCCCTGTACTAAAGAGTATATATTAGTAACATGGCAAAATTTAGATGTTAAAGATCTTTGGCTACTAACAGCAATGTGATTGAATAGATAATACTGAATCTCCACTCCGTATATAATGAGAAAGTCCCAAAATACCCAAAACATTCTTGCGAAGGACTTTAGAAAATCTCAAAAATATGTCCACAGCCATACCACCCTGAACGTGCCTGATCTCATCTGGTCTCAGAAGCTAAGCAGAATAGGGCCTGGTTAGTACTTGGATGAGAGAAAATCTCAAAAATAGATTTCATTAAGATTATTGGCAAGCTGAATTTATTCAAACTTTAGATAAAACTTATAACACCTAATCTGAAAGAGGTAATAACATAACTTGGAATCAATAAGCTATGGAGCTAGATGAATTCTTAAAGATTATCTAATCTAATCCCTACATTTCATAAATGTGGAAACTGAAAAGGAGGTAGAAATAATGAATTGCCAAATTACACATATTCTTAAATGAGGAAAATAAATCAATTGATTTTCATAAGTTTTTAAGGGTTCAATTCTGAATCTCTAATGAGAAGACATATTGACATATTTAGATGATTTTTTTGCTAAAGCAATCTAAAATTTCAAATCAGAGATAAAATTTTTAGAAAATTAGAATGTTAAAGCATTTGCTAACATAAAACAAAGAGAGTTGGATCATCTGACTTTAAGATTTAAATATATTTGCAATAATTTTTTCAAAGTTGGTAATATATTAAAGTGTGGTTAAAAGTTATGGTTAAAATTTCAAATAATAATGAATCAAACTACATCTGTAAATGAAATTAATTTTATAATAAAAAATATTTTCACAACATCTGGATAGTTTCAGTGCTTAATTTACTTGTGCATATAGAGAAGAAGTCGTACCAATTTTACACAAACTCTTTCACTCTTTTATGAGGACAACATAAGCCTCATAGCCATTAGGAACAAGTCATTTGAGGAAGGAAAATTACAAGACAATATCCCTCATGAACATAGATGGAAAAATTCTTAAAATATTAGCAAATTTCAGTTGGTAGTGGCTAATTTTTATACCAACAGTGCACAAAAAGATAAAACATCATGACCACATGGGATTTAGCCCAGAAATGAAAAGCTAATTTAACATTCAAAAAGCATTTGTATAGTTTGCTATATTTACAGAGTAAAGGAGAAAAAAACATAGGATCATCTCAATAAATGCAGAAAAAGCATTTGACCAAATTCAGTACTCACCTATGATTTTTAAGAAAAACTATCAGAAATGGAAAATAGATGGAAATGTCCTCAATATTTTAAAGGGAATCTATGAAAAATCTATAACTAATGTATTAGATGGTGAGCTGTTAAATGATTTTTCTAAGGTTGAGGACAAAGCACAGAGATTTCATTCCATCACTTCTACCTTTTGTTGAAGGTTCTAGCCAGTAAAATAAGGGAAGAAATAAAAGAAAAAGGCCTACAGATTGGAAATAAAAAAAGAACAAAAGCATGATATTTTATTTAGAAAATCCTAAAGAATCTAAAGAATAACTTCTAAAATTATTACATAAGTTTAGGATGATTATAGTTGACTGAGTCCACATACAAAAATCAATTATTTTTTATGCCAAAAGCAGTTAGAAAATGAAATTTGAAGAAATAATTTGTAATATCAAAGCAAAAAAAACCTATAAAAAAATTAACAAAAGGCCTATAAATTGAAAATTAAAAAACATTGCTGAAAAATGTCAAGTGAGACCTAAATAAATCGTGGGATATATCATGCCCATCGATTAGAAAACTCAATATTGTTAAAATGTTAGTTCTACCAAACTGATCTATAGATTCAACACAATCCCAATCATAATCCCAACAGACTTGTTTGTGAAAATGTATAAGTCTAAAATTTACATGACAATGCAAATTGTCATGACCTGACCTAGAACAGCTGACAGTCTTGCAAAAGAAAAAGTTATAGTACTGATATTACTTGATTTCAAGATTTACTCTAACGGTACAATAATAAAGATGAAATGATAATAGCAAAAAGATAGACCCATACATCAGTGGAATATAATAGAGAATCCAGAAATAGACCTATATGTATGTAGCAAATTGATTTTAAATAAGGTCCTAAGTTAATTCCATTGAGAAAGGAACATATTTTTAAAAAATGGTTTTGAAGAAATCGGATAAGTTTATGGGGAAAAATAAACCCCAACTTTCTACTACTTGTGACATACAAAAACTAATTCAAGATGGATCATAAACCTAAATGTAACAGTTGACACTATGAAGCTTCTAGAAGAAAACACAGAAAAATATATTTAAAACTTTTGGGATAGATGGGACACATATAGCACAAACAACATACAAACATAATTAATACCCCAGATTTCATCTAAATTTAAACAGCTGCTCTTTGAAAGCCATCACTAAGAAAAAAATTAAAAAGTAAGCCACAAACTGGGAGTAAATATTCTCAACACATATATTAGACAAAAGACTCAATACGTACAGCAAACAAAGCACTAGTATCCAGAATATATAAAGAATTCCTATAAATTTCTAAGAAAAACAAACAGGCAAATAAAAAGGGGGGGGGGAAACATTTGAACAGATACCCCGTAAGAAGAGAATCTTAATATCATTATGGTTTGAGGAAGCAAAATAATGAAATTAGCATTTAGGCATTGACTTGTAAATTTAATGGAATTTTTTTTCCAAATTTTACTTGATTTACCAAAAATGTCTAAACCAGTAATTTTCAATCTTGGCTGCATGTTAGAATCACTTGGGAGCCAATGTTCAGCCATACACTAATGCTCAAGCTCCTTCACCAGAATCTTTGGGCTGAGGGTCCTGGAGATATCAGTACTAATTGAAGGCTTTTTGGTGATGCTAATGTGCAGTTCAGGTTGAGAATCATTGATCTAACTGATACTTATCAGATGTGTTATACTTCTGACTCCAGGCTTGAAAGAAGTTTACATAAACTACGCTGAATCCATACTATGAAAATCTGATTTACTATGTCCAACTTTATGAGGCTATATTAGGCATTATACAACAGGAGCCTACGGGGAGCAAGTAAGACAACTGTTAACTGGAGAGGGACTATTGTTTTAAAGATTATATAAAAAGCCTTTGTGGTGTTGAGCCTGTAAAATTGGCAGCCAACATTTTATTTAACGGTTTATTTACCTACAATATTGATCAATTTATCTTTCTTACTGATGATGTAGACAGCAGGATTCTCTTAAATTTGGACCAAATATGTCGGGCATAGCCTATTACCTCAGTAACCAGTGCTGCCAACTGTGTTTTATTGGAGGTTGATGGACTGAGCCAAAGGTTGTAACAACAGTGGCAGAAATAAGTTATTTGGCTTAAATTGAGACTATTCATTTTACAGTGCAGGATATCATTTTCCCATATCTCCATTTGCAGATTTATCAAGACTCCTTTAAATCCCATTTATATAACGTCAGTGATTTCACCATTAAATAATTTCCTCTCACGTGGCAAAATTCATCGGTTTAGAATCGGTGTTCCCAGTTCTGGCATTAAAACTTTCCTAATTTCCATTCAGCCCTGCTGCATGAGGGGTTTTTTTACCCCTCTTTCTTTCTTCTTTCCTAAAATTTTTGATGAATTCTCTCTTATCTACTTCACTACCTTTACATTACATATTTCTTTAGTTAAGGATGTTGTTTATGGTTAAAAATTGTATTTGAGGTTGGTCCCTGCTCTTCCTGTCTCCCTCCCTCCTTCTTACCTTCCCTCCCTCCCTCTGTCCTTTTCTTTTTTTCCTACACCCCCCACATATATTTATCAAGCACCCTCTGAGGATCATTCAAGGACTAATTGGACTTTTACCTTAGAACAACAGAAATCAGTACTTTTAAAAACAATCACTTGTAGAAATACAGTAGGCAGAAGAAACTGCAGCAAACTGCACATCTTGAAATTAAACTTGGTGAGCTAGGCAGGGCAGTGCCTCAAGTGTGTAACCCCAGCACTTTGGGAGGCCCAGGTAGGAGGATTGCTTGAGGTCAGAAGTTCGAGATGAGCCTGGACAACATAGTGAGACCTCATCTCTACAAAAAATTTAAAACATTAGCCAGCTGGGTGTGGTGGCTGTAGTCCCAGCTACTTGGGAGGCTGAGGCAGGAGAATTGCTTGAGCCCAGGAGTTCGAGGCTGCAGTGAGCCATGATCATGCCACTGCACTCCAGCCTGGGCAACAGAATGAGACCCTGCCTGTAAAAGTAAGTAAGTAAGTAAATAAATAAATAAATAATAATAAAATTTAAAAAAGAAATTAAACTTGGTGAATACGGCATATAGAAACTGAGCCAAGCTGCTTTACCGGAGAATTGAAGAGTTCAGGCAGTGGGGGAGGTGGGCAGAGCAAGTCGTGTCTGAATGTGCATGGGTGCCAAATATGACTCAATAAATCCTCAGGGAGGATTTTACCTACCTTCCCCTTCGAAGCTGTACTCTATACCTTGTTCATATATACTTCCTACCTTATTTATAAACACCTCCTAACTTTCTTACATATTCTCTTAAAAGAGTTGGATTCAATTCTCTTTCATCTCTAGCATTTTATAATTCTATGCACAGTGCCTTATTTTGGCTGGAATTTATTTGGTAGCCTCTTTCCCAAGGTTTGCCACCAGAGAACATGTACAACTATGGCTCAATTCTGAATCATTTCTAATCATAAAAGAAACAGCTATTCAAGAAAGGAGCTCCTAAGTACAGCAATATGAAGGGTCCAAATAAGAGGTCTATCCTAAAAGCAGGAAGTTTTCAAAGAATCAGAAACAGTCCTTAACTATTCCTACTGTTTAAAATATGCTTGTCTGGCTTTCATCCTGGCTAACCCCTACACATCCTTCAGACTCGGTTTGTTAACCTTCCTTAGCTCTAGAACCTAGGTTTGGAACAATTCCTCTGAATTTCCTCCATCATAACAAGTAATATATGATATTATAATAATTTCTTGGGTACTTTTCTGACTCCTCCACTGGCCTGGGATCAGGAATCATATTTTTCATCTCTGAAACACTAGCATCTAATAAAGTATGAAACACATTGTAAATGCTCAATAATTTTTTTAAAGCAAATCCATGCGTATCCAGTCTGGCTGGTGTGACTGTCCACAGTTTCATTACACTAGTGGCTGCTTCGGTACTAGTGAGCCAAGCACTTCACAGCCCTTTGTGGTATAAAATTTTAGTCATTGACATCAAAGTTTTTCTCAACATTTTCCTAATGCAGCTTCTCCCAGGTTTCAAGTTTTATGATTAAAGTTTTATATTTTATGGCTAAAGTTTTTATTGTATGTTTAAAAATGTAGTATAACATTGCTATAATGCTTTCTAAAGTAGATGTCATACTTTTAAAATGCAAAATATTTGCATATACATACACATATATGTTAAATATTGATACATAACCATGGCTAGAAACAGTGTGGATTAGTGTAAAGAACACCAGTTTCTTCAGTGACCAGCTATTTGAACTGTGCCAAACTTTTCCATTTTAGTTTTGAAATGGTAGCAGTAGAACCTGATCCTTTTAGTGGATGGGATGTGGTGCAGTTTTCATGAGATAATGAATTAGAAGAATTTGAAAACTATAAAGATCACATGGTGTTAGCTATTAGTAAAATAGTGCTGTGTGATCATCATTTCTGGATCCTTAAAGATTCAGAACAGGACTAGAAAGCACACTTCCTCCCTGTATAGTACAAGTGCATGCTAGATAAACCTTGTTGACTGACACACCGCACTTTTCCCTGAAGTAACTAACATGTGTGGTGAACATTGTATGCTCTCAGGGTGTATCCTATGGGAAACTTGGGCAGTTTAAATTCTAAATTCTGATTTTTGAAACCCGCTCCTGATCCCTACCCACTCATTCCCTCGTGCACACTTCCTATATTCCCTGATTTACTTGGCAGAAATCATTATCCGGTCAGCTGCCCAAGATATAAACCTCTGATTTCTCTCCCCTCCCTCCCCACATGCTGTCAGTCACTGGGTTCCTCCAAAAATGTCTGTCGTCTTGTTTCACCTTCTCCATCCGTATTGCCACTGTTCTAGGGCCAGCCCTCAGCTTGTCTTTTCTGCACTGTTGCCACAGCCCCTGCTCAGCATTCCTCTAAGCATCTGGTCTTTCCTTTCATCCAAGCCAGCATCTGTGCTGCTGCTTGGGTAATGTTTTGATGTGATCATACTCTCACCCATGTTTAAAACCTCCATCTCACCAATTTCTGTGGGCTAAAAGCTTAATCTCCTCTATCTTGTCCCAAAAGGTCCCAAAAGGGAATTGGTCCCCTTTTTATTTCTTTAGCCCCATCTTCCTCCAAATCACCAGCAATGTCCTCGATATCATCCCTGCTGCCACCATAGTAGCAACTTACCATATACCAAGCACCGTGCTGACAATCAGTCATCTCATTTCATCTCCACCAAATTGAGGCTTGGGGAAGTTCAGTAAAATCTAGGAAACAGGACTCTAGCTCGGGGCCACTGAGACCCCACAGCCACTGCTTCCTTGCTATTTCCCCCAAAGAGCAGGTGATCCTACTCCCAACTGTTTGCCCATGCTGTTCTTTCTACCCCAAATGCTATACCTTCTCCTCTACCTACTTCTAACTCTCTCCTTTAAGTTGTCCAAATTTTGCCTTCTCCATGAATTCTTCCTTAACCAACTCCATCCCCAACACAGAATTAATCACTCTCTAATAGCACTTGAGTATATCTCTCTTTAAACTTACCACTCTATTTATAATTGCCTACCTGTTTGCCTCTCTTAGGCTAAATAATATCTTATTCATCACCACTATCCCCTTTTTTTGTTTATCTCCAGCACCTGTTACTTCGTAGGTGCTCAGTAAATATGTATTGAGTTCATTATATTGTATATAAGGTTTCTCTCTGGCCTGAAATGTCAGGCCTGGGATGGAGTGATTTGGGTAGCAATGGCAGGAACAATAACTAGCAATTGCTAATAACTTGCTGATCAGGGAACTGAGGGGCAAAGGGCTTGTGGAAGCTTCCAAAGGCCATACTCCTGGGAAATAACAAAATTGGTACTGGAAATGAGACAGTATAACTTCAGAGATACTACTACATTATACATCCTTCCTTTCACCAAAATAGTTGCTTTGATGGACACCCTAGCACAAGTTTGAAAATCTGTCCAAGACAACCCTTTACTACCATAGAATTCCACATTGCAGCCCAATCTCAGATTCTTGGAGGATGACCGTTAAAAGCATTCTGTTAACCCATCTCCCCAATTTCCCAGCCTGTAAGCAAAGTAATGATTGGGGGGAGGGCTCTTCATAAACTTTCATTTATATTCCTGGGAAACATATTCCAAGTAAAGCAAACAATACCCAGTTTTTTAGATCTCTTACTTTTTCTCTTTCTTCTTTGTCTTGCAGACTGCAGCTGTGAAGTCAAAAGAGGTTGATTCCTTTCAATAAGACTCTAAGCCTTTAGTGACTTTTGCTAATTGACATAGACTAAAATTGAAATAGATGTGCAGTGGGAATTCCAGTTATATTTTTTTCAGCAGTAATCTAGCGCTACCTTTCCTCGGTAGCGCTAGTGAAGTTCAGCTAGGTTTTGAAAGTGCTCTGGGTGCCTGAGCGGGCCATTTTGTTTAAGGTTGCACAACTTTCTCTCTATGAAGAAAATTCTTTAGGGTAAAAAGAAAAATCTACTTCTGAAACCTAGGTGATTACATTACCACAAATATTAGTATTAATTTTATGTTGGGAAATCAAATAGAAAACTGAGTGAAAACACATAAAACAATAGCATAAAGGTTCTTAATTGAAGAAGAGCAGATGAAAGATGGGAACATGTTTTCAAAATACATGCCCACACAGCCGTCTCCTTTCCGCCAGGTTCTGATTCAGCACATGGGGGATATTTCCAGGTATTGAAAACATTTTTTTTCCAAAAGCTTTTCAAGTAATTCTGATATCCTATACTGGGTTATAAATGGGAGTGATAGACTCCACTCATGTTACTAGCCTTACCAGCTGTAAGATTCATCCTCTCAGATCAAAGTCCATGAAAAATATCACTATCTGACATGCAAGTTCAGCTTTCCAGGCAGAGGCTTTGGACATACGACATAGGAACTTAAATCCTGTTGTCAAGTGTTCTTCCACCTCTGGAGTTGGACAAGACCTTGACCAATCTTTATTTTAAGGCTATTTCAAACTAGTTTTAGAAACTGAAAACTTTTTTTTCAAATAAATGTAACCCTAACTATGAAATAGATAGATGAGGAGACTAATTGAAAAAGTTGGAGCTGCATAACTGCCTCTCACCCCTTGAGTGACCTCCTTGATTGCCTCAGGGCTCCAAAGAGCACAGTCTTAACCACTGGTAGGTAGTCTGACCATCTCCTGTCACAGGTGAGGAAGCTGAGTGCCAGCAAAGTGAAGCAACTGCCTTAGAAACCGTTAGAACAAGAGAGTCCTCACTGCTCGTGGAACGCAATTTCCACTATTGTGTTTATGCGTCTACCAAGAGAGGGCATTACAAGACATGATAAGACTGCCATTGTCTTCATTAACATTTTGATCAACAATATGCCATTCCTAAACTCGGATTTATGACTGCTAGAATAAATGGGAAAATACATGTAAAATTACATTAGTTTTATTATTCCATTAAAGGAGCCATTTGATTTTGTCAGTTGGGAAAAATCTAATAAAATCAGATGTTATATTAATTAAGTGGAGTAATATAATGAAGCTTCAACATTTTACAATTGGATGCGGATGAGGCCCTGTAGAGGAAGTGATATGTTATCTCATCATATAAAGTCTCCTGGGGGTTTCTTTTATATATATTCAACTGCAAAATGTAGAAATTAGTTGAGTCTTATTCTCTCCACTCAAAAAAGACTAAAGGGCATTACAAAAGGAAATGATGGTAAATAAAACCAAGCCATTTATCAATATTATCTCCTTACTTTAATAACCATTAGACTTGCTGTAAACATTTCCACAGAGAGACTGCTTGAATTTAAATTATTACTAAACTTGCATATTTTATTTTATTTAACTATTTACTAGTTAAATCATAGAATGTGTTTATTTACATGTATTTCATTTAAGTTGAATAACCCTAAGCCATATAATAGTGTGGACATGTTTTGTTTTGAAAAGAAAAAAAATAATTAATGTAAATCTCTGCTGCCAATCCTCCCCCAAAAGGCTAAAACTGCCTTATTTTATGCATCTAGCAGAATACAGAATATTGCATTTCAAAATTCAATTTTCTTTATTTCATAATAACATTGAAGGATATTTGAAAGGAGCATATGTAACTTAATGGGATGCCACCTATTACATCACTAGTGGCATTTCTTAAAGAGCAAAACTTGAATAAAAGTATAAAATAAATATTGAATATTTTTGAATAACAGGTGGCATTGGGCAGACAGAAAGATTTCCTGTCAGCAGCGTTAAATATCATTTCTTAAAAGGAGCATTCTAGATGAAGGAGACCTTCAGAGGCATTAGAATACTAAATCCTGCATTTATTGGGAGATGTAAAATAATGAGATATATAGATATCACAAAATAAAGGGAGAATGAACATGGTGGTGTGTAATTCACTGACTAGGGTAAAATAAGCTTTGCCTGGTGGGATTTTAAATTGTCTTGAAATCCTCTAAAGATTTCCATGCAATCTGAAGAGGAATCTGGCCTTAAATCATCAAACAAATTAAAAATAGCAAAATGTTTGTTTTATTAAGACAAACCATCTGTTCCAAAGCATCAGAAGGAGAGAGACTGAGGAAATGTCCAGGAAAATGCCTGGGGTTCAGGAGTAGAGAGATGGTCACACTGGAGTTGATGCTCCTCTGGGCCTTACTCAAGTTCATTATTTATTCCAACCTAGTCAGACTTGAAGAGAATACCTGGGAATTAGAACGTGAAAACATCTGGTGCAAATCCTCATCCAGGTAACCAGGATTTTGCTGTTCAATAACAAGGAAAAAGGAAGACAAACTGACCCCCTATATCTATGGTTCTCAACCCTGGCTGCAAAATAGAATTGTCTGGGGAGCTTTCAAAAAACAAAAAAACCAATGCTGGCTCCACCCCAGGTCAAGTAATCAAAGTCCTGGGCTGATGCTGCAAAGGCATTAGAAGGATTTGTTAAAAACTCAGCAGGTGATTTACTGTGCAGCCAGTCTTGAGAACTTCTGTTCTATAATAAGAATACAATAGCAACACTTCCACCAGAACCAAGAATAGCTATTTCTCCAACAAAACCATACACTGATATTTGACAAATTTGACTTATGCAAATACAACTGAAGGATATGGAGATCTTGACCCTTAAGGAAGAATGCATCTGTCTCTTTTGTGGACAAAATAATTTCCTAGAGTGTATGTTATCTTTTTTTTTTCTTTTTAAATTATGGAAGAGACATTTCCAAGAATATATCAACTTTTTGGCTGGCAGGAAGAAGTCACAATCTGGTTACAGAAAGAGCCAGTATATTATATAAAAAGAACTTCTTGTCATAAACTGAATTCTTTGATTCTGGTGTGCCTGTGAATATTTTTGCTGGTGAAGCCAAGCCTTAGATTATGTTCCCCTATAGCCAAAAGTGTTGGATAAAAGATTTTGTCTATGTTCAGTATCATAGATCTTCTATTTGCAAGTCAGAGAACAAATTCAGATGTATGAACATGAGTAGGTTCAATACCAGCGCTTATTACCACCCTCAATGACAGGGTGGGTCTTTGACATCTGTAAAGGAAAGCTTCAAGCACAGGGTCACAAGCAGAAGTGAGAATACAAGTACTCAGTAAAAGCAAAAGCAGATGAGTTTATTGAAAGCAAAGTGCACTCTTTAAGAACAAGTAAAAGAGCGGACTGATCCAAGACGAAACAGTGGCCCACAGGGTTAGGGTCTGTTCTTTTATGCTAATCCCCAATAATATGCTAAGCCAGGGGTGGAATATTCATGGTTTTCTATGAAAGGCATAGAGAGTTCCTAGAACCAAGAACCCTCCCCTTTCTTGACCTTATAGGGTAACTTCTGGGAGTTGCCATAGCATCTGTAAACTGCCATGGTACTGGTGGATATGATTTTTACTATGTTAATGAGGGTAGTTCATTTAGGGACACTGTTGTCTCAATTGTGTGCATTCCCCAATTAGAGGAATCCCCACTTTTGCCTTAGATAAAGATGTTGTGGCTAAAGTAAAATAACTAAGGGCTCCCAGTTGGTTACATTTATCTTAGCTAAGCATATTCACATTCTTGTGACTTTATCTTCCTGTTGGCCTTCTCCTTCTGACCCCTGCCCCAACTGCCTGCTGGGTATCTGACTCCTGGCTCAGGTTCATCTAGTAGAAAGCAGAGAAAAACAAAATGTCAGTGAACCAACCACTGATAGGACTCAGGTGATTATCAGTGGCTTGGCACCATTTTATTATTTCAAAGTCAGTCGGAGTAACTGGAATTCCTACAGGAAACAACTACCCTAAAAAGAGTGTCTGTTGTAGAAGGCATTGAATTACCCAGCCTGCTGATTCTGCTACCTTTAGTGAGGTGAATCAATACTTCAAGTTATAATAGAGGGCAGCCTAAGTAACAGCAATCTCCAATCTCCGATCCATGAGCAGGCCCTGGAAATGGGAGATTCTAGGTAATTGGACAGTGAACTAGAAATGCATGGTGGTTTTAAGGAATTTGTTTACTCACCAAAGGACGCCAGTCAGAGACCAGTGGTATGAGAAGCAAAGTCTAGCTACCTACACGAAAAGGAAATGGCCAGGTGAGTTATGGAGAGAACAATCCCGTGAGGAGAGGTTCTGGAAGTGGCCCCATTCTGAGAGGTACATGAGCTGTATTAATGAGGAATCAAGACAGAAGCCCAACTTATCCCCTGGGTCACTGTGGGGGAAGAGAAGAAAATGTCAGCTAAACAGGACCCCAAGACTAAGCCTTTGCTGCACTCCAGTGATAGTGTCCAAGTTCTATTCCAGCTAGGATTTATCTGAGGGGCTGTAGCTAGTCTGGTGTAAAGGTGGGACTAAATCATTGATTGAAGTTTGAGGGGCTGGAGAGATACAGAAGAAATGAAGCAAAAGCTGACAGAGCTGCTTCTAGTGTCCATGATCCTGACCTTGCCACTTCCAGAAATTGCCAGCAGTGGTCTACTACACTTGTTCAGAGCAAATGAACTTGTTCTCACCTGCCAAAAGAATGTACTTTTTCCCTCTCCTACTCTCCCCATTGCCAGGCGAAATGGAATACCCAACATGTTGAGAGAAGAAGGTTCTTTCTAAAAGATCTCAGACTTTGACCTAGGCTGTAGGCAGAGGCCTCAATTGGAGTGCACATATTAACAGCACCTTTGGAGCTTTTTCAAACGAAACACACTATCTTCTATTTATCTCCATATTTTTTCAGAAATTCTGATATATCCTCTCTTTCCATCCCTTAGTTCCCCCTACTCAGACCCTGGACAAAATGCAGGGATCACCATCATTTCAGATACTTCTTCCATATCATCATAATACTTGTAATTATTTATTTAAGGTATCCTCTGCTGGGAGTAAGCCATGCTACTAATTTTCTTGAGGGAAAGGTCTGTGTATGAAACAGAGAAAGCATTTGGTAAATATCTGAATGAATGAATCAATCAATCAATTAACTTACTCATCTATTCATTTTTAATTTAACACATTCATTGATCTTCCTTCCTGCTTTAACAACCACAACATAGGGAGCATCCCAAGACTTATCTTTTAAAAATATGTCATCTCTTGCCCATCATTCTCATCTTAAATGACTCTAGATAGAGGAGAATGAAACAGATCTGTATTTATGCCAGAATATACTATGAAATTTGCCTTGAGACACAATTTCTAACCTCTGTCACCTAGAAACATTAAAGGAAGAGAAATGTGGATACTATGGGAAGGAGTCTAGTTTGTTGGATTCCCAGAGATGGAGATTATACTCTTAGTCCTGTCATCCACCGTCATTGGCAGAACCAAGTAGTTTCATTGTATTATAGAAATTTTGTTTCCTTAGAACACAGCAATACTATGCCAGATGAGTGAGTGAACAGTACCTTTATGTGGCAGTTTTGATTATAGTTCCATTGTTACTGTATCATCATTATTTTTTGACTATGTGAGCTCCCTGAGGCCTGTTTTTGTTTTTCTATTTTAGCTCATTTGTTATTCAGAAGGTTTTATATAACAGCTTTGCTGCTTTGATAAGACTCAGAATTACCTTATAATAATATTGGATTTTAAGCCTAATAAATCAGTGATGAAGTACATTTGTATGACTCATGGGAATAACTGATGAATGCTCTTCCACCCACTGCTGGTTGCTTTAATGGTAGCTCTCATTAGGCAGGTGTAATTTTGCTGACACTCAATCTAGAGTAACCTGATCTAACAGATTTTTATGGCAATTGTGAGCTTTCAAAGTTTCCTGTTTTTAGAGGACCGGTAATGTATGAGCCTTCTCCTCCCAACTGCTTTCACATTTTTTGCTCCTTGTCTGTGAGGACTTTATCACTATTTCCCTCTCCAATTCCAGTTTTATGTTTATTTTCCATCCTACTGTAAATGGACTGTAACTTCTATAAGGAAAGCAGATTGCCTACTTTGTCTCAACTTTCTATCTCTAATACCTAAAGCTGTGCCTAGGATGATAAAAGCCCTCAATAAATACCTGTTGAATCCTAAAATGATGTAACCTTAACTACAATCCCACTTTTAATAAGGTGAAGGTCAATCTGAGTGGCAAGTGTACGTATTTGAAAGTGACTAAATATTGACTTTATCCTACAACCTTATCTGACTTGACTTTTTGTTCTCTGTAGAACTCTGTAGTCTTCGTCAGCTCCCTGTGTGTGTTTTTTCCCATGGCATTTGCGTTGTCCAGGCAGACCACTATTTTCAGTTTCATGTGACCTTATTCCTTTCCTCTTCCCCTTGGGGCCTAAGAGTAAACTGGACCAGAAATGTCTCTTCCTCCCTGCCCTAAAAATTGTCCCTTTAAATTGCTTCTGTAAACTTTTAATAATTATGTAACTTGGGAAGTTTGCCCTCAAGGACAAAAGTGTTAGGAATATGGAAGAATCTGAAGAAACACTAAGCCCCCCCACAAAGAAAAATCCCCCAAGTAGGATATTCTTTCACTTTAGGGATATATACTCATACTTTCAGCCTGTTGATTTGGTTCTTTCATCAATCTTATTTAGAATGTAATCCCATCGGGCATAAGAGTATAATACATTATATCTAAAACTGCTCCGGGTAATTTTGAAACTTACTTCATAGTAGAAACCATATAGTCTCAATTGTAATGGCTTCAGTATTATTCATGGTAGGAAAGGTCAGAGTTAACAGAATCATTGTAGATTTTAATTTTTGAACCTTGTCTTGAGATGTATTAAACTATATTATTGCTGTTTTAAAGTTGAATTATTTTTAAAATCAAGTAAAATATAATTAAACTTACTTGGCTAATAAATATCTTTCAGCAGCTATTCTGTCTCAGGCAACTTTAGTTGTTTTGGGGACAAAAAACATAAAGCAGCACAAAAGAATATTAAAACTTAAAGATAATAGCAGATACAGTGTTTTAATGCATTTATTGGACTCAATATATTATTCTTTATTTTAATTCACATAAATCAGTCATGCCAAGTGCAATCTATAATCCATACAATATCAATGGATATATCATAACACACTCTTCTTTAGAATGAACACACTTCTGAAAAAGTCATACATTTCTGGGCTAAAAGTGAACCCGTAAGAAATATTTACGTTGTTAGTTGGCTTCCTCCCTCCCTCCCTCCCTCCCTCTCTCTCTCTCTCTCTCTCTCTTTCTTTCTTTCTTTTCTTTCTTTCCTTTTCTTTTTTATATAATTACATCTGTGATCTGGCCAAAATCCTCCTAAGCACCAAGGTTGATTAAAGTAGATTTGGGCAACATTGAAATGTTCAAGTGCAGAGAGAGTGTGGATGTGGAGAGTGAGGATTTTGGGGTTAGGGAAGGGCATGGAAGGCACGTGGGTCTGTTTCCCATCCTGTCTCTCCCCTAACAGAAACACAATGGGAAACAAAGACATAGTAGACAACAAATAACTAAAATCAGTCTGCACAGCCTTTCTTTTAAAAAAAAAATTGTATACCTACTCTTTAAAAAGGTACATGATTATGAAAACAATTTAACTTCCAACATTCCTCCTTTTGAATTAGGGTTTATTCTCACTCAGTAAAGATGTTCCACTTGCAGTAACACACGTCTACTGTGTAACCTGTTGGAGCTCATCTCAACACAATGTTTCAACATAATATGGTAGTTTTTGCTACTGCAGGCCTTTATGCCACCTCTTAATACTCATCACTTGGGGCAGGAATCTAAGGCAATGAGTGGACCAGTACATGCCTCATGTTTCAAAGCCCTTGTCCACTTGTCTGACTTTGCTCTAATTTGCCCAAGATTAGACATGGGGCAAATAATATGGTCTTTTATCATTTTATTTAAATATAACAATTTAATTTTTACAGTGTATTACTCTGCATATGCCATACAGAGCTAGCCTGTTGAATTAGAGGCAGAGATGACTCACATTCCAGAGACATCACAATTTTGTTGCAGTTAGAATTCTTATCTAAAATCAAAAAGCCATTCTTCATATTCAATTTTAGCTGTGAAATTAATCCAAAGTAAATAGCAAAATAGATTGCAGCCTTAGTGTGTGCCTTTTAACAATGAAACCTCCATCTACCTCTGAGTTATAAAGATTTTCAATGAGGTTGTGTGTATACAACACACATAGGGGGTCAGATAAAAACTTAAAGCTAACTATGTACTCCTTCT
The DNA here is from genome assembly GCA_023783475.1 of Daubentonia madagascariensis. NCBI lineage: Eukaryota > Metazoa > Chordata > Mammalia > Primates > Daubentoniidae > Daubentonia > Daubentonia madagascariensis. Next base: position 39,675,959 of record JAKFHU010002088.1, on the reverse strand, counting down.
ACTGATTTAAACATTCATATTTTTAGGTCAGACACACTTCATTTCCTCTATCTATGCAGATGAGTTTGGGCAGCTCTTCTAAATTGCATCTGTCATTACAAAAGCCAGAGTATCCCAAAGTAATCACTGCACTTAGCTCAGAAACAAAACTGGCCTAACCATATTTTCCATTACACAACGTATATTCTGCTGTATTTCTGAAATAGTATAGATAATTGTAGCAACAAAATATTTTTATATATTATTCCAGATGTGTCCATGATATTTTGATGCTGCAGCTTTGATGCAGCCCTAGTGAAGCTGGGGTCTTTTTTTATGTTGGGGGTCCTTTGAAGTGGTCTTTTTGCGAGGAGCAATGTGATGTGGGGACATTTTTGTGCAACTTAAAAAAGCATTATTGTCAGTGTTTCATTACTAGGTGATAGGCAAAATATAAATTTTCCTTCCATCCCTCAGGCACACTCCATCAAATGCTCCCTACTTACCCCCTCACCACGGAAATTAGGAATGAGGTGTTTTATGGGTGGAGTAAGGACCCAGAGAGCAAAACTGCAAACCACAGAGTATTATTCTGAGGCATTGAAACCTAATGGAGTTTGCCCAGTTGGATTTGAAAATGCTTAGGACCAGTGCTTACTTTTTCCTCCCTTTGGAATGGAAAGATCTATAACTCTAATCCTGTGCTGTTCCACCATTGTATTTTGGGAGTGGATCATTTGTTTTTTAATTTCACAAGTCCACAGTTAGAGAGGAATTTTGCCTCAGGATGGCTCCTACCCAGAGTCTCACCCACACCTGATTTAAATGATTTAGATGACATTTGGAACTTTTCAGCTGACAATATTTAGTGAGGTTTTTGATTTTGAACTGATGCTGTGATGGGTTGAGACTTTAGGGGGTATTGGGATGTGGTAAATATATTCTGCATGTGGGATGGCTGTGAACCTTTGGGGGCCAGAGGGTGGCTGAATAATGGCTCCCCAGAGATGTCTAAGTCCTAGTCTCTGAAAGCTGTGACGATCACTTTATAAGGCTAAAGGCACTTTCAAAAGTGATCAAGTTAAGGATCTTGAGATGGGGAGGTTATCCTGGATTGTCTGGGTGGGCCTGATGTGATCACAATGATCCTTATAAAGGGACACAAGAGAAGTCAGAGTTAGAGGAGAAAGTGACACGATGATGGAGATGGTGGTGGGAATAATATGCTCTGCATGTGGAGGAAGCCACAAGCCAAGGAATACAATTGTTCCTAGTAGCTGGAAAAGCAAGGAAACTGATTCCCCACTAGAATCTGCAGAAATAACACAGCCCTGCTGACACCTTAACTTGAGCCTAGGGAAACTGATTGTAGACTCCTGACCTCCAGAATGCTAAGATAATGAATTCATGTTGTTTTAAGCCACTAAGTTTGTGGTAACTCTTTATAGCAGTAATGGGAAACTTACACAAGGGGTCTAGATGAAACTATTTCATAATGATGCATTCTGGTAGAAAACTTATGCTCCCTTGTATATTAATTCATACCTCTTGGGGAAAAAAATCAAGCAAATACAAAAAATAAAACTCTATGTAATGGGGGTGGAAGTTGGAGATGAAGTAAAGGTCAGTAATTTTTACTGCACACGTTGCTGGTTAAAAACTAAGAGGAATCTTAAAGTTTGACAAGGTTATTTTTCCTATTGTCCAAAAATCTGTATCAAAACCATTTTTTATGTTGGTTTTCCTGGATATTTTCTTTCTGATACCCACACCCTCATCCCTTCAGAGGATTTCAGATTGGACCTGCAGAGACCTTTTTGAAGGTTATATGAAGTTCAAGGGCTTTGATTCTTAGTTTCCCTGCTGAGACAAAAGATACACTAATTAATGACTTTATGAAGACTTGGCTTTACTGGAAATAAAACCAAATAATTCCTCTGAAGAGTTTATATCTAATTGCTGTTTAGCATAATTTGATTTGAATTTCTCATGGAAAATAGTTGAATGGAAACAGTTGATTATTATGAATCTAAAAGTTTCTTTATCTTAAGATTAGTCATGCTATAAAGGCAGTTTATCATTTATAAGTTTTATTCTGCAACACACTTCCTGTTTTGCTGTACTCTTCATGTGGGAATGCTTATTAAATAGGATGAGACTTTGGAGGAACAAAGGACTTATTTCATTATGTAGACTAAAATCTTTACTACCTGGAACTCTTAGAAAAGTGAATGTTTCCAGATCAAGATTGAAACATTTTCTGGATATAATTATTTTCTTTTAATCAAAAATCCCCAAATATATATTTGTGTGTATATTTCTATGTATATAATTTAATTTTAAATATTTTGGATGGAAACACAATTTAAATCATATTTATTTGTGATTTTTAAACAATTAGAATAAAATGTAGCATTTCCTCAGTGATACTGCGTTAGCAATAAGACACCAACATACAAGAACCCCAGTGCCTGCTGAGATGTATAAGATCTAAGTGTACATAAGGTCCAGGACATGCCCAAAGAGAGCCACATTTATGTCTCTGACCTTTCCAAAAACCAGTGCAAATAAAGTATAATACCATCACTTACATGGGGTGGGAAAAGAAAAAACACAACTTGTCTTGCTGCTGCCAAGTGAAGAAACTGCTTCAGAAGGGCCTCATCAAAATGGTGTGCTCTAATGCAGTGAACAGAGTCCTCACCAGCATCCTTATGGTTATCATTACAATGATTTTGTAGGAATTTTTCAGATAAAGAGCCTTCATATTGGCTAAATAGTAAAGTTTGAATAAAACAGTTTTAATCAGAATCTGCCAAGTCTTTAAATGCGGCTTTTCCTAAAAGGCTGTGAAATTGTACCATTTTAAAGGCCATACCTTTATTAGAGTAATATTTGCATTTCTTACAACCCTAAGTGAAATCTGACTTTTGTAGCATTAATCACCTTTTAGTTAGACTGAGGTTCCCTCCTTCCTGCGTCCTTCTCTCTCTCCCTCCTTCCCTCCTTTTTTTCCTCCCTCCCCTGCTCACTCCTTCCTTTCTCCCCCCCTTGCCTTCGGCCTTCTTCCTTTGCTTCCTTCCCTCCATTTTGTCCATCTCTTCTTCCTTTTCAGGATTCCTTTTTAGATTCCTTTGAATCTAAAATGATGAGCCGATGTTTCTGAGACAAATATGAAGAAAACTATTTTTAAATAATTCGCGGGTTATTGAAAAGGTGAAAGGGAAACCTCCCTCACAGCTCAGGAGACACTGTACTGAAATATTATTAATGTACTTTGAAAACTTCTTAGAACATTTCATTCTCACTGGCCTCGTAATTGTACTAACCAATCCTGAATGTAAACAGACTCTTGGATGGTAACAAAGGAAATGGAAGAGAACTAAGAGACAGTGATTATTTTCGGCTCAAGTGTTTTATATCGCATATGTAACAAAGGAGTTATTAAGAAACGTATTGGTGTCTTGTCTTTTCCTGATATTATAGAGTGATCACCTACATAAGTTTTCGCCTGTATACTTTTGTGTTCTCAGGTTCTGAATTTTCTTGTCCTGTGGGTAGATGGAGCCAACGCTTATTTCACCCAAAAACATCTTCATCAATTAAAGACAACAGAGCAATGGGCAGAATTCCTTCTCCCCCATTTTCCAGGCAGTGTAGTCCTAAACTCTGCAACAACCTAAGAAAGAAGGCAAGAAGCTGCAAGATAGGACTTTTTATTCAACTAGGTAAATGACTTCAGCCAGCCCTCTATTTGATTTGATTTGTACAAAAGCAAAATAACGTTGCTATTTCTTGCACTTCTTGTACAAATGTCACATTTCTTGTATTGTGGAGCAATTAATCTTCGTTACCCATACAAAATAATAACAGGGAACATTTTTATATATTCCTGCATTTTAAATCCTATTCACTGGCATATAACTTATTATATGTAAAATGTTTATTCTCTAACTTGAACAGTTTATGTTTCAGTCTTTGAGAATACACTCAAGGTCTGTTCCTTGTTAGTACTGTGGTTAGTAGTTATGCAATTGAATCGATCAAGGTCCAAGTAGAGACAAAGTCTCGGCTCTTCACACTATTAGTCTAGGTCTGGTAATTACAAATTCCATCAGGTAATGAGAGATGATATTTGATTTGGTTTGCCTCTCTAGTCTCTCCTCTCTCCCTTCCTCCTTCCTCTCTTTATTGGTAGTGCTATCCCACTATCTTTACTTCTTTCTTTATATCTCTATTGCTATCTATTATTCTCCAACTCTTTAAAAATGATAATAGTTATTAGGTAACCTTTATTGGGTGTGTAATGTGTGCCAAATATAAATCTTACATTTGCGACACTCATGTAGATTTGGAGGAATGGCAAATTGAAGAACAAAGCAATTGATGGACTTTAAAATGTTATGAAAGATAAACTTCAATATTCAAATTTTAAAGTGTTAACCATTCATGTGAGGAATACACACCCAGGATAATCATGAGAGAAATATCCACTAAGGTTGTAGGTCTCATTGCACTAACTGGTTAGAGCATCATTCACTCAACCGCTCATTTAATTCATCCTTCCTTCCCTTCATTCATCAAGCATGTCTTAGACACCCACTGTGTATCAGGAATTGTACCAATTGTAGCTACAAAGCAAGGGAAACTTAGTTCTCATCCACCGTGACCTACCAGTGTCCTGTAGAGTGTCTTGCATTTCCATGGTGGAGCTCTTACTTCAGGGATCTCTGTTCTGACATCAGTATATTTAATACCAAGGTGACATCTGTCAGCACAGACCTCAAATGCCAAGACCTTACTGACTGCAAACAATCAACAGGGTTCACAGCTCCCAGCAGTTTGAGCAGCTCAGATATGGCAAACTGCCATGGCCATGTCTGGCAGAAACATTTTTATAGCTGTTACAGGGAAGGCTTCTCATTTAATTGAGGTGGCTTTGATAGCAGTGGTGCAGGTGGCTTTATTAGGTGTGTGACAGAATGTAGTCAGCCATAGCCCTCTGAAATCCTAGAAACACGTAGGCCAGCAGGAGCAGCACATAAGAGTAATTGAGTTGGAAGCCCCCCACCAAGAATCATCTTCAAAATATGTGTCAAGTTTCCCTTAGAATGTATCCAGTGTGTTCTGTTTCTTAGAGATAGTTGTTAATTTATAGGATGAACAGAAATGAATTGGATAAAACAAAATTTAAATTTAATATTTTTCTGTAAAGTATAACTGCAGCCAATGTAAGTCTAATGTAATAACACTTGCGCCACTAGAAAGTATATTTTTAACATCAAGGCCAGATGGCCTGCATCTCTTCCTCTCTTCTTCATTCTTTTTTTCTTTTACTTCCAATTATTTAAACTCTTGATATATTATAATTGTTTAATATTTTAACATTCTTTGTTTTTGCTTTCAGTTTTTCCTGAAGCTTTTTTAAAATTGCCTTTGTTTTTGCTGGTTTGTAGAAGCAGTACATTCATTTATCTATTCTTCAGATTATTCACTTTTTCAATTATATTACATAACAAATCCCCTTTCCTCTCAGTGAGATCCCTCCCATAGTCCTTGATCCCCTACTGTAGTATAACTTATTTGTTTTCTGGATATGCTGCACAGTTGTCATTTATGAGATTTCTCTTAGCTTTACTTCTGTGTTACAGGCACCATTTTCTGGGATTTTTTATCTTCCTCTGTTTTGTTTTTGCCCTCGTTTTGCTAGAGTATATCCTCAAGTTGCTTTCTCAGAAACAGGGATTGAAGAATAAAGAAGTAAAAGTCTAATAGTTGCATGTCAGAATATGTCCTTAGTGTACCCATATCCTTGCTTAATAACTTTGTTGAACATAAAATTCTAAATCCAAAATCATTGTCCTTTAAAATGTGAACATGTTACTCCAATATTATCTAGCATTTATTTTTGTTCATCAGAAGTCTTATACCCAGAGTGATTACAGGTGATCTGATTTTTAGTTTCTGTAAGATTTTCTATTTTTCCTTGGAGTTATGAAGTTTCTCTTGTGTGTGTGTGCGGTGTGTGTGTGTGTGTGTGTGTGTTGGAATAGGCCTTTCCTCATTCTGCTAGGAACTAAGTGAACCATTTCAATCTGAAAACTTGTTTTCTTCAATGATTATTTTTGTCAGTGATTTTTTTTTTGTCGCATCTTTGATGATTTCTTCCCTTCTATTTCCTCTGTCCTCCTTTTCTTAAAATCTATTTAGTGAGATCTCAGATCTCCTCAGTGAACTCTATTCATTTTTGTATTTTGCTCACATTTTCTGTCTCCTTTTACATTTTGATGTGTATTCTTCCATTATGTTTTATCCATCAGCACATGTCTATCCACTTCCTATCTGCTTTGCCAGCTGAGTCTCTGTTATGCTTTTTTAGTAGGGAGATCTATGGGTTCCTATACCCTGACTAGACCCTGAAGATACACTGTCTTTCAGAAATTTGTTGCAGACTCGTTCACTGAACATCTCCCTCTCAGTTCTGTTTTCTTCACTGTTGTAGGTTTATACTTTTCCTTGTGCAGCTTTACCGTCAATCCAGTGGGATTTGAAAAGGGCTGGAGGGAAAGCCTGTGTGGCATCTTGAGCTGAACAGGATGCACATTTTTAATGGCTTAATTAGGTGAATAGCTTACTAGAAAATCTGGCTTTGTGTAGGAAATCTGTCCCAAAAGACTGCCATCACAGACAGGAAACAGAAACTATAACCTAAACTTCCACAGACGTGAATTAAAGGTTAAATAGAAAATTTTTATACTCAATCCAATAGCTGAAACTTTTAGCAGACTTTGCTTTGGTTGTCTATTTTTTTAGTTCCCTGTTTTTCATGCACAGATATGTAACAAGCTTAATTGAGTATGCAGGTTTCATAGGATATAGTTAGAAATCATCATTATTTTTGTCTTGCACTTTCCCCTTGAATCTACTTGGTGAGGAACTGTAGATTCTTATCACTAGAAAAGCCTAGGCCAAACCAAAAGTCACTTTAAATTCCCAAAGAGTCTCAATTCAATAATTAAAGTGGGTTGATCCCAGACAATACAAAAATTCCAAATTTTATTTAAAATTAGTCTTTCATCTTTCCTTGCCCCTCTTCTCTCGGCAGGATAACCTAAATTTTCAGCTCAACTGGAGTAAGAAGAAAGCAAGAGAAAGATGATCTTGCATTTTTTTTTTGAGTTTAGCAGATGTTTAAACCCAACTCAGTGGGAACTTTTTGAATTCTGTGGTGTTCCCCATTGAGTCCTTCTGTCTACAGCTGCCTTGAGGTGGGCACTGGTTTTCTTTGGCCAGACTCCTTCTGAGCTCCCGACAGTGTAAAACACAGGCTCTTACCACTGGGGTCCTCTTGCCCCAGCACTGGACCCTCTCACTAACCCACTGCATCCCCAACTGTGGGGAATACACAGCAGGCTCTCTGAGTGATCCCTTAGAATTCTGGATCACTTTTTGTTGGGAGGAGGGGTTAGAAGATAGCATCCCCTTTACCATTCTCCCTCAGCGGATGGACTTTCAGGCCCATTCTTTTCAAAAAAATGCTGCTCTCTAATTCTAGCAGTCATGGTGATCTTTCTCAGAATTCTCTTTGGCCAGCATCAGCTATGTCCTTCAAGCCTCAGCCAAAACTGAGAAGAGCATAGTCACATTTTTACAGCCTGTTATATACAAGCTAATATTTCTTAGGACACAGTATTGAGGACAAGTTTCAATTACTTTTGGGAAACACTGTGAACTAGGGAAGATTACTTAGGCTTGAGTTCTGTAAGTGGAGTAGAATCTCATTAAAAGGAAGAAATAAGTGGAAATGAATGGGTTGTGGCCAATAAATGGCATGAGACAGTCACTAATTTGGAAGTAAAAGGTTCTGAATGAAAGCGAAGAATGGACTGGCTTTTAAGAAATTCAGACAGCATAAATTTGAGTAAGAATTGATTAGGAGACAAGTTAAATAATGTAAATATTATAAATAACTTTATGGGGAGCTAAATGTTAAATTAATTTTATCAGTACTATGATAAAATAATTTTAGTTTCTAGAAAATTCATAGGGATCATGCTTTATTTTGATCTTTGTGAATAATAGAATGTCATCAACTTAAAAATAATGGGCAGTCATCAATTTTAAAAATTCAGAATTGCAACAAAAATATTTTTATTGATTATCTTATGTGTTTGAATACTGTAATTTTTAAAAAAGTCAAATCAGGTGGAACCTGGTAACATGCATTTAAGCAAGATGATTCATGAGCATAATAAATTCTGAAAGAATACTCTGATAGAATAGATAACTGAACCACTATTCTGGTCTCAATTCGGAGAAATTGGTTGCAAGTTAATAGCTAAATACCTACTAAAGCTTGTTATATACTGGGTGCTTCCTTAATTATTAATGTATTTTAATTAAATAAATCCTCACAAAATATCTATGGGGTAGGTATCATAATTTCTATTGCACAGATAAAGAAATAAGACATAGGGAGTCTAAATAACTCCTCAAGATCACACAACCAGCAAGCAGCAAATGTGAATCAAATAGCAGGCTATCTGGCACCAGAGCTCTGTTCTTAATCATTAGGCTGCAGGAAGTGACCAGATCCTTGTGAGAAAATGGAAGTCATCATGGTGTTTGAGTTGGCCAACAAAAAGCAGTCATAAAGTCAGAATTCTACAGTTCCAGACTTCGTCATGTTTCCATGGCATGAGATTTCGGAAAATGATTTGAAGAGAATGGTAATATATCAATAATGTAATCCTGACTGTGCAATTAAAATTCAAAAATTTCTAACAAGCACAATGTAGAATAATAAGAATACACTCTCCCCCCCAACATTGCATTTGCCTCGAAATAATGAGCAAGAATTGGCTAAATAGCAGGATGTTAAAAAAAAAAAAAGACTCAGATTTGGTTGCACAAATATGGCTTTAGTTGACCACTTATGTGGTCAATATTATGATGAAGCCAATATAATCTGATAATGGCTTTAAGGAGAATGGCAAACACAAGGAAATGGAACCCCTGCTCTCATCTGCACTGACATGGCTAGACTGAAATACTACACACAATTATGGACAAACTGACATATTCATAAAGGAGACAAGTCTATACAACCCTATACAGAAAAGAAAGAATCTGAAAACAATTGATAAGGAATAGTTGACTACTGTCTTGGAAAGAGAAGGGAAGGAAAGGGAAGGACATAATTTTTTTTTTTTAAACTATGTAAAGGTTAAGGTCTAATCATGCAAAAGGGCTTCAGATTGGTTTTGTTTGATTGTTTGTTTACTTTCTTGATCCCAAGAAGCAAGGACAAATATGTATATATATATAAATAAAAGCTTTCAGGTCAATATAAGGAAGTACTTTGTCACAGTCAGAGTTGACAAAAATAAAGTTTAAGCATTAAGGTGGAAAAAATTTCAGTCAATTAACAGGATGTTTTGTTTTGTTGGTTTGTTTCTTTAGTGTTCAATACAACTTATTTGCCTGGTACTTTTGACTGATATCCTTAACTTGACGAATTATTTTGAAGTTGTGAAGAAGCATCACAGTCAGTATAAATATGTTGACTATAATGTAATTCCTCCTTTCATAGTGAAAATTGATGTTAGATGGCACAGTCATTCTTCACTCAGTACAGTTTGCTCAAAGACATCTCCATTAACAAGAGTGTCTAATCTTTGCATAGATTTCAGATGCTTTGGTGATTTGTACTATGCTTAAATAAAGCACATCCTGGCATGAAAATGAATGAATGCCTCCTGGCACTGTACATGTATTCCTCAGAGTTTATGATAATTAGGATGCTTGTTTAATTGCTGTCCCTCTATTCCCACCGGGTTGTGGCAGCTAAAGAGCTGCTTTCAAGTCATGTGTGTTACATACATAGATAATTTACACACTCATTTTTGCTGTTATGAGCACAGGAAAAAAAATCTTAAATGCCAATAGGTCCATGCTTTAATTATTTTGTGCCCACCATTACTACTGATAGTACATTTTTTCTGCTCCTTGGACAGGAAGGATGGCCCTTTGAGTGACTGCTCTTCAGGATTGAGTCATTTTAGCCATGATGAGTAAACATAGTATTACTACAATAGTTTTTACATAATAAGAGCTCTTGAGGTTTCTTATAGGTGTAGCCAGTTTATAGATGCTGTTATTTAAATACATACAAGTATAAAGTAGCTGTCAATCATATCAGGAACAAATATTTTATTCTGTATCAGTATTAGTAAATAATTGCTATCATTTAAAAGGACTGTGTTCTAATGATGCCTTTAATAATCTCAAATATATCCAATGTATTACATTTAAGAATGTTTAAAAGATATTGAATGAGTGTTGTTAAAGTTCACTATTACAGGTCAATAGTTACTTTCCAAACTATTCGTCCTATAGAAATCTTTTTTTATTGTAATGAGCCCAGTTTCCTGGGGTGTTATTACTGGGTCAGAATGGGCCAGAAATTGAGGTAGTATTACTCCTTATAAGGAAAACATTTGCAAGTTCATGTTAAAGACAGGATGAGATCAAGATAAAGAGAATCAGACTGTCTTTGTTACATGATCAGAGTTTTCTTCGTGTATATACATTTGGCACTATAGAATTAGTTAGATTCCTTGTGCCTTCCCGTTTTATGTGAAATGTAAAATATTAAATATAGCATGTGGTTTTATTTAATCCCATTTATCTTAAAACTTATTTTGCTTTTGGCTGTGACTTAAATTGAACTTCCCCATAGGGAATCATGAAATAAACAAATCTGATTATTATCCAGAGAAGCTCAAAAAAGTCATAGAGAATTACACATGCTAAGGAACCAAATAGAATTATATTCAACAACTATGCTTGAATAAATGAAGTGTGTAAACATGAGTGGCTAGGTGAATAGAAGGAAAGAAAAGACTGGAAAGAAATACTGAGAAATAAAGCAGCTATTGAGTAAAGATGGATGGTATTTGGGAAAATACATTTATTTTGTTAGGTTTTAAAATAATTGAAATATTTTAAAGTAATCATGTAAAACGGGCACCGAGCATAATTTGTTGACTTCAAGCAGAATGGCATAAATGTACCCAAGAAAGGAAAAGATTGGAACTGGAAGGAAAGATCTTAGCAGGGTCCTGGGCCCAAACCCACACATGTTACAGCCAAGGAGACTGATGTGCAAAAACTGATTTGCTTCATTTTGACAAATGTGGTATGTGAAGGATCACCTGCTTCCCTGTTCAACACACCACACCATGTTATTGTTCAAAGAACAGCACTAAATTTTATGGGATCATTTCTATATTTAAGCTATTTTTTAAAAGTTATTTTATATTGGTGACAATATGCAGTATTGTTTGCTTCAAAACTGAAGGTAATACCTAAAGCCGTAACTCAACCTTCGAAAAAGATAAATTAAAAGAAAAGTGTTTTGATCTTACTTTATACCATATACAAAAAGCAATTCCAGATATATTGTGGAAATAAATGTGAAGGGCAAAACAATAAAGCTTTTAAAAAGAAATTATAGGGCAATCTTTTCATGACATGAGGTTGGCAAAGATTTCTTAATCAGAATATAAAAAGCACTAACCATGAAGAAAAACAAAGAAGGAAAAAGAAGAGAAGTAAACTAAGATATATTATAATACTAAATTTCTGTTCATCAAATGACATCATTAATTAAAATCCAGTCTCAGAATTAAAGGACATATCTGCAAAACCTTTATCTAGCAAAGGACTCTCAAATCCAAAATATATAAAGAATGTCTACAAATTGGCAATCAAAATACAGACAATCAAATATAGAAATGGGCAAAAGTCTTGAACAAGCACTTTGCAAAAGAGGATATACAAATAGCCAACAAAAATATGAAAATGTGTTCAACTTCATTATAGAAAGGAAAATTGAATTTACAACATAATACTATAAATACTCACCAAATGACGACTATGAAAAAGAAAAAATCAGTCTGGTTGTGGTGACTCAACACCTATAATCCCAGCACTTTGGCAGGCTGAAGCAGGAGGATTGCTTGAGGCCAGGAGTTGGAGACCAGCCTGGGCAACATAGTGAGACCTTGTCTCTACAAAAAATTAAAAAATTAGCCAAGCGTGGTGGTGTGTGCCTGTGGTCCCAGTTACTCGGGAGGCCAAAGCAGGAGGATCATTTGAGGCCAGGAATTCAGGAACTGGAGGTTACAGTGAGCTATGATTGGGCCACTGCACTACAGCTTGGGTGATAGAGCAAGACCTTGTCTCTAATTAAAAAAAAAAGAAAGAAAAATAAAAATCATACCAAATACTGGCAAGAATGTGATGAAGCCACTGAAACTTTCATTCGTTGATAATGAGAGTGTAAATTTGTACCACCACTTTGGAAAACTGTTAAGTATTATTTACTAAAGTTGAACATATGATATGTGCATACCATATCATCCTGCAATTGGATACCTAGTGTAGCAACAAAAGAAACGTGTACATCTCTTTACCAAATGACATATGTAAGCATATTTATGGAGGCACTGGAAATGGAAATAACTATAAACAACTCAAATGTCTGAATATATTGTGGTAAATTCATACATTTGAATACCTTACAAAAATGAGAAGAAATGATAGAAAAAATGAGAAAGCTACAAACCAAATGGATCTCACAAGCACAATGTTGAACAAAGACATCATACACACAAAAGAGTACATATTGTATGATTCCATCTGTAGTGATAGAAATCAGGATTTTCCTTGCTAAGGGATAATATTGGAAGAGGATTGGACAGGGCCTTCTGAGATTCTGATGATATTTTATTTCTTGTTTGGAGGACTTATTACACTAATTTGTTCACTTTGTGAAAGCATATTAATTGAGAAAATTAACTACAAAATGATGATTTGGTATAGACATTTTTATTTTATATAAAAAGGTTTTCGAATGCCTTAAAACAATATAACTAAGTCTTTAAAAGGTTAAAAGAACTAATGATTGCCAAAACTACAGGAGAGAGAGAGAGAGGGAGGGATGGGGAAAAATGGAGAACATAGAGTATTATTTTGATCCTCTGGAATTTACTGAGGCTTTCTTTTTGACCTAACAAATGACCAATTTTGTAAATGTTTATGTGTACTTAAACCGAGAGTGTTTTCTGCTTTGAGAGACAGAATTTCATATATGTCTAATGACTCAAACCTAACAGTGGTTGTTAAGTGGTACTGTTGAGGTATTCTATATCATTGCCTATCTTTTTGGCATGATCTATATTTTCTGAGAAGGCTATGATAAAATCTTCAATCCACTTTTTAAATTTATCTCTCCCTCTTCCTCTTTTGTCAGTTAATCCTTTATATATTTTGAAGCTATGTTGTTGGGTGTATATTTATCTACAATGAATGCATCCTGTTCATCTATTGTTCATTTATAAAGTATGTATCATTTTATTATCTATTTTTTTTACTTAAATTCTGTGTTTTCAAATGTTAATATTACTACAGCTTTCTTCAGGTATATATATGCCTGATGTATCCTTTTCCATTCTATCAATTTCATAGTTTCTATGTCTTTTGGTTTATGTCATTTACATATTAAATATATTGTAATTGCTGTTTTATTAGGATTTAGCTTTGTCTTCTTGCTTGTATTTTCAAGAGTCTATGCTATCATTTTGCTTCAATTTTATTAGTTTTTGCTTTCTTGGAATAGTATTAAAAGTCTGCCATATTTCTTTTAGGCCTTCAGTTTATTTCTCTGTCACAGCACATTACCAAGATGATTTTTATTCAGGTATTTACTGTGGCATACATCCAGCAGGAGTGGTTCTCAGAATGATTGAAGAACACTCAGGTATGAAACTTACAATAGGAACGTCTCCACAACCAATCTGCTATATTTCTTTAGCCAAGCTCAAGAGACTCCAAACATAATGATGAATTATTTCAATCTTTGAAAATGGTTTCAAAGTGCAAAGCAAAAATTATTAAAATTGTTTCACTTCATGTGTTTCTTCTAGGAAAAAATCTGTATCAATGATCTGATAGAGTGAGAAAGATATAGCCAGCCTCCTCTTGTCTGTAATTTGGTAATGATTAATTGAAGCAAGAGGTCATTAGGTGGGGGTAATTTGTAAATTTGATAGAGGAGGACTGAGGTGTGGTGGCTCATTCCTGTAATCCTAGCACTTTGGGAGGCCAAGGCAGGAGGATTGCTTGAGGCCAGGAGTTCGAGACCACCCTGAGCAAAAGCAAGACCTTATCTCTACAAAAAATAGAAAAATTAGCCAGGCATGGTGGCACACGTGTGTAGTCCTAGGTACTCAGGAGGCTGAGGCAGGAGGATCACTTGAGCCCAGGAGTTTGATGTTGCAGTATGCAACATCACTTGAAAAGCAGACAGAGTCTCATTATGTCCCCAAAAAACAAAACAAAACAAAAAAGACTTATTGCTGATACCTAAGCATTATGTTTACATTGATTTCTCATTTTGCAGCATCATTTTTAAATCTTGTCTTTATCTACATAATAGGTTATTATTGCACTACATATAATTCATTAACTTTAGGAATTGGAAACACAAATTAGAAATTGGAAAAAAACTGAATTTTTGTTGATAGGTAATAGGCAAATTTGCTGTTTACTCTATAATGCTTGTTATGTAAAGCCAATACCTATTTGTATTGGTCAGTGCTCCTTTTGACATGTTTTATTATACTTTTGTTAGCATGAATGATTAAAGGTTGGCTCTACAATTAATTTTAACAATACCCCATGATGTTGGTTAAATGTAAAATTCATTTACTATATATGGGAACTTAAGAAGAGGGGAAAGATTCAACTTTTCAAAGAAAAGTCTTCCTTTTTTGATATAGATAATATAAACAGTGAAAACACTTCCTTTTTGCCCAATCCTGGGTCAATATATCCTAGCGATTTCTGTGAAAACCCTGAATACCATTCGTTTTCCCTAATTCTTAAGAAAACACAGCAAATGGACTGAATATTAACTTTGAATCAAGAAGATCTGAGCTTATATCTTGACTTAGCAACTGACTGACCATGTAATTCTGGCCAAGTGACTCTGAGATGCAAAAATTTCTTTTTTTTTTTTTGGTAATTAGCGCTAATTTATAAGGTGCAAATAACCAATTAGGTTATAATGTTCACTTTATGGAAATCTTTTTTTTTTCATTAAGTGTTACATTACTGCTAAAGTCCCACATAATTACCCATTTGTCCCCTTCTTGGTTCAGTGCTTTTTATAAGATCCACAATAAATTAAAGATGCTGAATCCTAGATTTCAATGCAGAAAAATAAAATGGACTTTCTCCATAAAAGCCATTTTTATGAACTGTGGAATCTTAAAAATATAAGTTATATTAAAGATTCATTACATTTAAAATGAATGCATGATCAACTTATGAACCTAGGGTAATGGCCCACTGTAAACACTATTGAAACTTTCCCATCAATCAATAACTCTTTTTAATGTCACTATTAAGTTGGCAATATTATAGGTTCATTCATATATGCTTCTGTTTTTTATCAGGATTTCACAAATATTGTATTAACAATCTCACAAACCATAGGTGTGATGTTTATGAGGTATTTCTGTTTTAATTTTTTAATGGATATTTTTCAAAGTTAATATACACTAATGCTTTTCAAGTGAGAAAGAAATCTATGTTTGCTGAATGTTTATTAGATGTCTTACAGGCATTCATCTCATTTAATTTTGTAGCAACTCAGTGAGATATATATATTTATATTTTATCCCCCCCTTTTGCAGATAAGAAACTGCATCTGAGTATACTATGGTTTGAATGTTTGGGCCCCCTGAAACTCATGTTGAAATTTAATCTTCAATGTGGCAGTATTGATAGGTGGGACCTTTAAGAGATAATGGGGTCATGAGGGCTTTGCCCTTATGAATGGATTAGTCCATTCATGAATTAATGGGTTGGTGGATTAATGGGTTGTCATGGGAAGGGAACTGGTGGCTCTATAAAAAGAGGAAGAGAGACCTGCAATAGGACGCTTAGCTTCCTCATCATGTGATGCCCAGCACCACCCCAGGACTCTGCAGCAAGTCCCCACCAGTAAGAAGGCCCTCACCAGATGTGGCCCCTCCACCTCAGACTTCTCAGCCTCAATAACGGTGATAAATAAATTGCTTTTCTTTATAAGTTACCCAGTTTCAGGTATTCTGTTATAAGCAACAGAAAATTGGTACTGAGAAGTTGGGCACTGCTAATAACAAATACCTGAAAATACAGAAGAGGCTTTGGAACTGGATAATGGGCAGAGGCTGAAAGAATTTGGATGTGTAGGATAGAAAAAGCCTAGATTCTGGTGAAGACAATCAGACTAGGGAAAGTTTGGAACTCCTTGGAGATTGGTTAAGGGATCATGACCAGATCATGACCAGAATACTGATAGAAATATGGACAAGTGAAGGCCACCCTGATGAGGTTTCAGATGGAACTGAGGAACAAGATATTGGAAACTGAAGTAAAGGCTATCCTTGTTATAAATTGTCAAAGAACTTGGCTGCATTGTGTTCATGCCCTAGGGCTTTATGGATTGCAGAATTTAAAAGCAATGAATTAGGATATACGGAAGAAAAAAACATCTAAACAGCAAAACATTCAGGCTGCTTCATGACTACTTTTAACCACTTACATTAAGCTCTAAGAGGGAAAAAATGACTTAAAGATGGAATTTATAATCAAAAGGGAAGCAAAGAAAAGATTTGGAAAACTCTCAGCCTGGCCGTGTAAACAGTGAAAAAGCTAATTTGGGAGAAGAAACCAAGGATGTAGTCCAGCAACCTTCTGCTAAGGAGATTAGTACAGAGGCAAGGAATCATCAAGAGAATGAAAGACCCCAAGGCATTTCAGAGATTTGTGACTCTGCCCCTCCCATCACAGGCCCAGAGGCCTAGAAGGGCAGAATGGTTTTGGGGGATTGACGTGGGCACCCTCTATGGGCTTGCTGCCTTGAGCTCTCTCAGGTCTCTGCCTCCTGTATCCCAGTGCAGTGCTCCTCAGCCACCCCAGCTATAGCTCAAGTGGCCCCAGGTGTGGATCAACCCCCTGCTCAAGAAGATAAAAGCCATAAGCCTTAGTGCCGTCCACATGCTGCTAATTCTGCAGAGGGGTGGAGCCACCATGGAGAGGTCCCACTAGAGCAATGCCAGGTGGAAATGTGGGGTCTGAGGTGCTGCAGAGTCACAAAGTCATCTCCACTAGGGCAATGCCTGGCGGAACTGTGGGAGCCAGACCTCCACCGGGACTCCAGAACTGTGGAGTCACTGGTAGCATGCAACACCTGCCTGGGAAAGCTTTAGTCACTGGACACCAACCCATAGGAGCAGCCACGTGGCCTGCACCCATAGGGATGGGTTTGCCTGAGGCCTTGGGGGCCCAAATCTTGCCCTAGTGTTTCCAGGAGGCAGCATAGGGAGTCAAAAGAGATTATTCTCCAGCTTTAAGATTTAATGTCTGCCCTGCTGGGTTTCAGGCTTGCTTGGGCTTGTTACTCCTTTCTTTTTGCTTATTCCTCCCTTTTGGAATGGGAATATCTGTCTTTTTCCTGTGCCACCATTGTGTCTTGAAAGTAGATAACTTGTTTTGATTGCACAGTCTCACAGATGAGGCCCTGGACTTTGGACTTTTGAGTTGGTGCTGGAAACGAGTTAAGACTTTGGGGCTATGGAGATGGAGTGAATGTATTTATATATGAGAAGGACATGAATTTGGGGCAAGGGACCAGGGATGGAATGCTTATGGTATCAATGTCCCCTTTGAAACTCAAGTTGAAATTTAATCTTCAATGTGGCAGTATTGAGAGTCAGGGCCTTTAAAAGGTGATTGGGTCATGAGGGCTTCTCCCTCATGAATAAATTAATCTATTCATGGATTAGTGGATTAGGGGGTTAATGGAGTAACAAGTTATTATGGGAGTGGGACTGGTGGCTTTATAAGAAGAGGAAGAGAGACCTGAGCTAGCACACTCAGCTCTCTCACCATGTGATGCCCTATACTACCGCAGGACTCTGCAGAGTTCCCACTAGCAAAAAGGCCCTCACCAGATATGGCCTGTCAACGCTGGACTTCTCTGCCACCCATAACCACAAGAAATAAATTTATTTTTTAAAATAAATTACCCAGTTTCAGGTCTTCTGTTATAAGCAACAGGAAATGGACGAAGAAAATGGGATTATGTCGTTTGGCCAGATCCACATTGTCAGTCAATTGCCAAGTCAAAATCTGTGCTCAAGAGTAGTTAAAGAAAGTTCTTGTTATTTGGCATTTTCATGGATATTTCTAGGATTCATTAGCCCACCATTAAGAGGTGGCTTCAAGAATAATGGTTAGTGTACAAGTGAATAGTTCCATGATTTTTCTTAACCCATTAGGCCCAATGAATCACAAAGTATTATAGTCATGGTCATTGTGAAAGTATTAACTACTCAAACATATCCTAAGTTCTCCGACAAAATGAGTTTTCCTATCGCAGTGGTGACTCAGATGCTATAAGGAGCATTGTACAAATCTTTATCCAGTAATTGTACGATATGAATTTCATGGTATAATCAGTTGAATGTATTGCAATAGTAGTTCCTAACTCTTTTATGATGTTAAGCACTATGTGCTGTGTTGTAAAAGTTCCATTGTGTTCTACAGCTTAAAGGAGTTTTTTAGTTCTTGAAAATGGCAGACTTTGGTCATGGTTTAATATTCATTTAGATAGAGTTTGCTTGTGACTTATTTCCATCTTGGACCTCCACTTTGTGGCTGTTTTATGTTCCTTTGATTGAAAGCGATTCAGGAATTACTTGTTTTTTTGTTTCCATCAAGCCACTGACTCCCAAAGTGACATGCAACTCCCAGTCCCTGTGCTTTTCTATCACTTCTGGAAAGCTCACGTCTCCAGAAATCTGTGAATTAACTCTCCAGCTTCTAGTTTCTTTTACTTTCTCTTCTTAGATATGGATATAAAAGCAGTGACTTAACTAGGGAAAACAGCTCGATGCAAAGCCTAATGTTGTCCTTAATACCTTGGGGGCAGCAGAGTTGGGGTATAAGGCCTAAGTGTAGGGAATGGATAATGAACAAGGAGAGCTAATGTTCTTCTAAGGTGGTTGAAGGGAGCTTACCAGAAGAGAAGCCAGTTGCCTTAGTGCCATGGAAAACTAATTTTCCATTGACTTCAATGGTATTGCAAATCTTCCTCAGACCCTAATGACCCTAAGGGCAACTGTAGAATTAAGTTTGTATTCAGTAGTGGTTCCCCAACATTTTCTCATAAACAAGACTGTGTTTTTATCAAAGGTGGTGGCTGAAGCCACTTTCCCAATTTCTTCCTTTCTTCCTCTCTTTTCTCTCTTTTCCATCCATCTAAGCAAGGAGATGCAGGAGGCTTGACTGGGAGGCTCTTACTTCATTGGAGAGCACTGTGTGTTTGTCTCTGGTAAGTGCACACAGTAGCACATACACAACCAGCCCCTGGGTGCTAAGGTTGCCTCCATTGGTGCCCCACTGTAGGAATGAGATAGTTTGGGTGTTAAGTGGTTTTCTTACTCTATCAGAAGAAAAGTTTTTAGTAAAGTGACTCTGTGCCCTCCAGTTTAGAAATACTATGTTGAAATAAAAATAGTTTGACCATAACTGAGGAAAATACATCTACATGAAAAGAAGATCCTTAGTCTTATCAAATAAAGAACTAGTAAATAAGCTCACTAATTCAAATTGGGAACTATTGCTCTTTCAAATATGATTGCACAAAAAGGCAACTGCAAAGTTATATAAAACATAGAGTAACTTACCATCAGTAAGTGAGGTGTTAGCATTTAATTTCTGCCCATAAAATATAAAAACTTTAAATTCTACTTTTTCCTTTCCAAGAATAGTTGGTATTATACATACTACTGATAAACAAACATTTATTAGATGCCTTCTATTTGTCTAGCTCTAGCACCATGCTGGGCACTATAAAAAATATAGAAAATATGTGAGGCATGTCTCCTGTCCAAAAGCAGAGTCTATATGTGAGAGGCAATAATAGAAGACATCATTAAATTGCCACAGGAATTTAGAACCCATAAAAGACTAATGTGAGGTAAAGCATCTGGAATGGTCTTCCAAGGGAAGCTGGGACAGAATACTTCTATTTGTATTATCATTCATACTCAAAGAATGGAGAATTTTAAATCATACGTGAATTAATGTGTTTTAATGCACTGAGATGCATCTGATAGCCTCTTCAACTCTGAAAATACACAAAGGTAATTGTGATTGCTGTTTTCAGTGGCTGTTGACTTTATTCACCACCTTTACTCAGAAACAGTCCCCTGAGCCTGATTGTGTCAAAACCAGTGAGTCTGATGATAATGTTATTTCCCAGAAGATTCCAGCAATACTGTATCATGTGAAATGATCAGACTGGACTAAAGCCACTGCTATAATCAGAACAGTTGATGCTAATAAAAACACATTTTTTCATTGGGAATTTGTTCTTAGTATTTAAAAGACAATTAAATATCAGCTTGATGGGATACCTCTTATAAGAGTAGTCTCAGCAAACTGATACCTGGTTTCTCACCATCGCTTAGAGTATCACTCCAAAGTGAAGCTGTAGAATGAACTGAAGGTTTTTGCAGCAATCCAAAGCGCTGTATATATCTCAGATTTAGAAATGATTCAAAGTTCACATATGACTTCTATGCATTGGCATCAGTATTACCTCTGTGTTTTCCATAGTTTCAAATGACAGAATAAGTAACCAAAGAAATGCTGGAATGTGCCCATAACATACCCACTGAGGCTCAATCTCAATGACATTCCACTTAAACTGGTGAAAAATGGACAGCAGCTGGTTGGTTTGGCAAACTAACAAATGATAACTACAAAAAAAATAATAACAAGAAGCAGAAAAACTATAAATTTATTAGGTGAACTAAAAGTAACATGGGGGCTCCTAGTAAACCTCAGGAGTAGTAAGTTCAGTGTACAGTTATTAGACATGGTATGATTTTGTTCATAGAAAGATATCATATAATTCAAGAAGCAAGGACAAATCTATAAACCAGAAAAACTCACTGCATGTGGGGTTAACCCCTGAAAAGACTAGTGAGCACTGCATGACTTAAACATACTCTTTGCATCTATGGGGTATTGTGAAATAAATCTAAATTATCTCATGCCCAATATGGCCATGGTAATCCATATCTTTCATAAGATTGGCCTTGGAAACCATATGAACCACTGTATCCTTGTCCATTCTGTCAATTGCACATAGGTTCAGTCTCAGAAAATATATAGGCATTGTCCCAAAGCTTCTTCTTTGAAGGACAAATGATGCATACTAAGTCCTACCTTCTAAACTTACTTTATTCCATGAAGTAGAAGAAGGGCATAAGCATAAGGGCGTAAGTATTTGTGGTAGCAAATAGAAAAGGACATCACTATGTATTGGAAAAGTAGGTGGCTGTAAAAAATGTAAGTGGCTTATACTAATATCACCAACTAGACATATTTAAGTGCTAATATTTGCTAATGTTAAAATGATTAAATAACAGTCATTCAATATTTATTGAGTAGAATAACATATATTATAAGTAGGACATCATTCCAGGTATTATTGTGCAAAGGAAAAGAATTAAAGTTTAAGATCCTAATTGTTTGGTGCAGCACTATCTGATATGGTAGGTACTAACCATGTGTGACTATTTAAATTTAATTATTAATTATTATTATATTTAATAATTTAAATAATATATTTAATTATTGATATATTTCTAATTTAAATTAATTAAAATTAGATAAAATTAGAAATTCTGATCTTTAGTTGCACTAGCCACATTGTAAATGCTCAATAGGCAAAGGTGGATATTGGCTGACATATTGGACAGAGAAGAACTTCCTATCATCACAATAAGTTCTATTGGCAAATGGTTGAGACTAGGGCTAAATGGTTTCTGTAAACATGAAGAAAACAGGAAGCACAAAGCAATCAAGCAAATACAAACAGTTAATATCACGGTATAAAAATATTTAGTAAACTCTTAGGCTCTGCTGAACTTAATGTAGTTACTCTTTGTATGTAGAGGTTCTCCTCAAAGATTTCATGAAGGAACAGAAAAATATTGAAATTTTAAAAATGAAGCAAAGCTCTACAAATAGAAGAAAGAGGTTAGTTTTTCAAACATTCACATATTAAAAGAATGCTCAAATGTCATTCTTCCTGTTTCAGCATTTCTGCTAAATCCACAGAGCTGATAAAAAATGTATCTAAGTTCTCCCACCAGAAAGGGAGTTCCTAAATTGTGCATGCAGTTTTTCAAAAGAAGTGGCCAAAAGATGGTTATATGAATGTTGGCTCATCAACCTCTGCTGTGCACTGAATTGTGTTCTGCTCCCACCCCCCAGTTGAATCCCTGTCCTCCAGTGTGAATGGTATTTGGAGATGGGGCCTTTGGGAGGTATTTAGGTCAAGAAAGTAGAGCTCTCATGATTGGGATTAGTGCCTTTATAAAAAGAGACATGAGAGAGTGCTTTCTCTCCCTCTTCCACATGAGGATACAGCAAGAAGGCAGCAGTCTGCAAGCCAGGAAGGGAACCCTCACTGGGGAGCTGAATCTGCTGGCACCTTGATCTTGGAATCCCCAGCCTCCGGAATTGTGAGAAATAAATGTCTATTGTTTAAGCCACCTAGTCTATGGTATTTTGTTATAGCAGCCTGAGAACCCCCTTTTGACTTGCAGGTTGCTGAAGCATGGTGAGATAGTCCAGATTCTTCAGAGACAAGCTGATTGCAATGCTGTGGCATTTCCAATCTTTCAGTACGGTGTGCACCACTTCATTGTATGCCAAGTGAGAGACAACTCCAAAGAAACCTTGAGCATACTTGACTTAAGTCTCTGGAGATTGGGGAAATGGTTCTGGATACCTGATTCATGCCTGCAAAAGTGTAAAGGTCAGTGGCTGTCAGCCGGGCAGTGTTATTTATTACAGCACAGCCAAGAGTGCTGCTCTGGAAATGACCTCCACTTCCAGAGATTGGAAAGGCAGTGGTGCATTTTTCCTATGACCTGGTGTGGACTCCACAGAAGTGAGTCATACTTAGGTCATCCTGAAGTAGACATCAGGCAAGAGTCATGTGGTGCACCACCTTTGGGAATGAGGTGATCTTACTGAGAAAGTCATGTGATGTGAACAACTGCAAAACAGGGCTAAGGAAGGACATAGGCACATCAGTGAGAAAAGACATACCCCATGTCAGAGAATTACAGCTGGGAGACCATAAACAGGAGTATGAAAATACCTCAAAAGCATCTCAGAAGAGAAATATCCAGCATTTGAGCATCAAAATCCATAGGGCACCAATATTAGGTTATACCTATACCAGTCGAGTAAGACCTCTATTTTCTTCCTCCTTTGACACCCCTCTCCAACCTGGGGGATCAAAGGGCAGCACAGTAAATGGGAAAAAAGGGTTAGAGAAGTCAGGAGTAGAGAAAGTGAACAAGATGACTATACCCCCTGTCCGTATGGGGTTACTGAGACTGTATCAGGCCTGAGCTGGGAGAAGGGAGAAATTTTCAACTGGATGAGTCATTATATTAAATTGGACTGATCTTTGAAATACCAGAAAGCAACTTTAAAAAGCATAGGAGAGAGGGAAAAAAGCATAGGAGAGGAAGAAAGATGTTATGCAGATTGTTAGAAGGGGCCTTGGTGAGAAAGAATCTGTATGCTTCCTGCTCACAAACCACCAGGTCCTGTCTATGCAATAAACTAGATACATATACCAAAAGTGTTTCTCCCCAAAACAATTGATAATTTAAAGTAAAGAGCTGTAAAAATGCACATGATACATTGTCAAGCACAAGGTGATGCTTTCCATTAAAATTAACAGAGTAATTTTGCTCCGGGTTCGTTGCCATTGTTCTTTGCAGCAATTAGAACCAGTCCAAAGAGAGGTTGTAAGTAGCCTGGGAACCAAGAATAGTGCCCAGAAGACTTGATTGCTAGATGTGTCCGTGTAACTGCTTACTATGGGCCAACACTTAATTCTTCATACTTCTGTTTCCATATTTTCAGATTGGCAGTGAAAATCTCTAGAATATAATCCACCACTTCCCCACATAAAGCAAGGAGGTTTCCCTTATTTATCTCTATATTCCTAGTGCCAAGATTAGTGCCTGGCACATAGGAAATACTCAATAAATATTGAATGGATGCCTTTACTGCCTAGCTCCCAGGAATACTGTGAAGATAAGATGAAGTGGTAGACATGACAACATGTTTTAAGCACTACACCAAGGCAGGGATATACACAAAGTGTCATTACATGGGATGGAAATGCTTTGAAATGTTCACATGCCATCTTTTCCAGGCAGGTGCAATATCTCTAATCATTCAACTACAATTTATTAAGGGCCTAACATGCTCAATTGTTTGCTTTGATGTGTCCATTCCAATCTGTCTTGAGTACGACACATGCCATAACTAAAAGGGTCTTGACAGGAACCAAAGTGGTAAAGAGAAAGAAATTTTGGAACAAAAAAATTCTTCCTAAGAATAGAATAGAAGAAATTTCAGGATAACTCTCATGCTACAAAATGAGGAAAGGTGCCAGAAGACCTGGTTTTTATAGGCATCTAAAAATGATGCTGACAAAAATGTAATTCTAGATCAGTGGACTGGCAGAGTAGCATAATATACAAGGAAGCGCAGATGCTGGGGCTTCATTGATCACTGAAATGCCACCTGCTAAAATGCCAGAAGGAAGACATAATTAAAATTATGTAATCCGAGGAGAAGCTTTTTTTTTTCCACCTTGAAACTTTCAGAAGTGTTCTCTACAGTAATGTGTGTGTGTGTGTGTGTGTGTGTGTAGTGATTTCCAAAATGATGAGGCAAAAACAGTTTGCAAGCCGTATTTAGATTGAGGCAAGTCTGTAAATCTTAGGGCTCTCTCACCTCCTCTCATTTTTCTATAACTGACAATGAGAATATACACTTTTGTAACAGCCATTCCCTTTTATATCCAAGGGGGTTCTTGTGAGGGATTGTAGAATGATAGCAATAATAGAAGTCTTACATATAGTACACCTGGTTTCCAGCAGCAGACAGACAATGAAATTTGAAAGTATCCTGTTTAGATTCTGTGCCTTGGGGTGAGCATAGGAGGAGAAAGAGAATTCTTTTCCCATCATTTTGAAGTCAACATTGCATTTCAACCAAATGCACACACATATGCCTGCACTTCTTTCCCCAGCTGCTCCTTCTGGTTAATTTGTTTATTTCTACAAGCTACATCTTGCCAGTGGTTTTATTGGCCTCTCCTGCTACTATAAATCTATGCTACAACCTAATATGTAGCGCTAAATAATTTGTATTTGTGACTGTAAACAGGGCTGGCAACCTCTCTGGATGAGGGGCAATTGGCAAAGCCTATAGCATCTTTATTTGTTCATGGCAGACAGAACACTGCCATTTGTGTCCCAGGTTGAGTGCAAATCCAAAAATGTGAGCTTTACACAGTTGTCATTTACCACTCTGAACTAATTTTGAAGAGCACAACTTCTTTGGTTGTTATTTTGTATGTGACTCATGCTTTTCTCATATTTTTTCATGGAATAATGCAGTGACAAGTTGCATAAAATAATCAAGAGATTCTGCACTGTGGAATATTAAGGAATGGATCCCACCAAAGGAAAACAAAGTATACCTATTTTAAAAAAGGATTTGTCTCAAATAATGACTTTTAAAGGATTAAGAACAGTACAGTAATATGGTTGAGGAAAAAGCCACTTTTTTCATACATCTCCAGATGATACATAATTCTTCAGTTGCAAGCTGTGCGGACCACCGCCAGACTTGGGTTATCAGAATTAACTCCTTAGCAAATTAGTATGGGAATAAGAGATTTGCTGTGCTGTGCTGCACAGTCTTTTACTTGATATTTGCTGCCAGATTTTCTCAGGTTCTTTTTTATTTTCTTTCTGCATTTATGCACACATATGTATATTTGTATCTGAATATTAAAGTTATAAATGATTCAGTGTTTTTACATGATTTATATGCACTAATTTTGTAATTATGAGCACAGTAGATGCATTTGCAAAACCAAAGGCACTCAGAAAGGAATGTCCATTGAATTTAAATGAAATCAAAATTCCTATTTTAAAACTGAACTGATTAAATATTATTCTGACATCAAGCATAATATACCATTCTTTGTTGCTTAGAGGTACCTTTTTCCATTCCATCAGCAATTTTTCAAGCTAAGACATGTGACCTATAACCTTCAAAGAAATGACCCAGGGATTATTTCCTGTGACTTGAGAGAAAAATATTCTCCATATACAATGTGCATCTTAAACCAATAGAATAGAAGGGAAGAAATTTGAGCTGCTGTTGAATATCATCTCTGATCATTACCAGGATGATGCATTAGATTATTTTCCTCTGCAGTAGGAATCTTTCCTGAAAAATAATGTTTATAGTTTATGGACTCACTGGAGTATTGATAGCAATTTGAAACTTGAGGGGCACTCAGGATTTGTCATTCCTTTAGTTTATAAGGGACATAGTGAGGCAGTGCCTATTGTGTTCAACTTTGTGTTCCCAGTGCCTTGCACGTTGCTTGGGACATAGACATTCTTAATAATTATTGGATGAATGGGTGGATGGATGAGCAAATAAGAATAATAACCTAATAACACAGTTCTATAGGGACAAATCTCTCAAGGATGCTCATGCACTGCTGGTAAGTACGTAAACTGGCAAAACTACTTTGAAGAATGATGTAGTATTACTTAGTTAAGTTGAAGCTATGCATACCCTGTGACCTTGCGTTGCATTCCTAGATATATATCCTAGAGAAATACATGCTTATGTGCTTCAGAACACATGGACCCCCATATGTTCATTGCAGCATTGTTTCCTATATCCCTGAGCTGGATTTAACCTAACTGTTCTCCAACAAAAAAATGCATAAATAAGCTGTGGTATGTCATAGAGTGGAATATAACATAGCAATTAAATTTAAAGAACTACTATGGCTCAACTTTTCAAACATTACATTGAGCAAAACTGAAAAGTACAAAAAGAACACAAAATATGACTCCATTTATACAAAGCTCAAAAATAGACAAAACTAAACTGTATTGTTTAGGTAAGCTACAGAGAGGCAACACAATTAAGATAATAAGGAAATTAGTACTAAAAAGGATAGTGGTTACGTCTACGGGAAAGAGAGAGAGTTGTGACTGCAGGAGGGTGCATGGAGTGGGGAAGGGATTGGGTTGTTGGTGATGTTCTATTTTTTGACCTGATTGATTGTTATACTAGTGACCACTTTAAAATTTTTGATTTAGGTCCCTATGAAGGTTTTATGTACTATTCTATAAATACAACTTATTTCACAGTAAAATGATAAAATAAATAGAAAATTTAATCCAACTCATATTTACCAGAATCTGTTTAAAGCAGTTGGAAAGTATATTTGTCATGAACCACCCCAGCAAGGCATTGTTGGCCAAAGATAGCAGATCACTAGTAACTTTCTCTTACTGATTAATACTATACTTATCAAGTTCTCATGATCACCTTTAATGTTGGAATAATAAAATATTAATCTCAATAATCAAGTTGTCCAACTTTTTATGTCACTATGCAGATGAAGCCACTGAGACCAAAAGGAATGGACTAAATTTAGATTAATGAGTGTTCAAGGTCAGAAGTGTCTACCTTGTCTCTCTCCCTGATACTGTGGCATGTTTTTCCTAAAGTTCTCTTTTGTCAATGGAAACTGTTCATCCCTCTTTCTATATCTGACTCCAGGTTTCCTCTCTCTGAGGCCATGTGGCTATTCATCTCATAATACTTCTTATGTTTCCAACTTTCTTCCCTTCATAGTCTTGCTGCAGTACCATGAAAGGATAAGGCTGTGGCTTAATAGTATTTACTAATTCTATAATACTATGAGCTAAACCGTTCATGTTTTTACACGGGGGGGTTCAGTTGGAGATTTGGTGAAAGACTGAGACTGGCGCAGAAGTTCCTGAGCATCAGGGAGCCCATTAGGCTACGAAGAACCTAAGGTTGTAATTAATCTCAACCAGTGAGGTCCTGCAACCTACCTTCTCAACAAACATCCATAAGATGTTGATGCTTCGGCCCAACAGAAACACCAACTGGCTTACTTGACATGAAAGTCCAGTTGAGGAATCCATCACGAACAAAAAGTTTCTCAGTCTCTAAGATTCTACCAGAGACTTTTTATGAGGTTACAGATTGACCTTAACCTGAAGCATTTAGCTTTTTCTTTTATAGTGTGAATTTGGACTTGTTTTTGGATCTCAACAAAAGTATAATATGACATTATATGTGTTAATATTTATAAAAGGCACGTATCATGGGAACTACCAACAAAAATGTCATTATTCACTGACATTGCTCATCCAGAGTTTATAAATAAATAAGTAAGAGAGTTTAGGCCTAAAATCTTTAGCCACTTTGGATGTTCTTATATAGGCTTTATGTAACATTAATTTTTTAGTCAGCCATGTAATTAAAGAAAACTAAATTTTAAAATGACACAATCAACTCTGCCTGAAAGACTGGTTTTTCCAATCTTTGTAAACTGGAAATCAATATAGGATATTTTGAAAGTACTGTAATAGATAATGGATCTCAAATTTCTTAGAAAGAGAATTGTGAGCACAGGTAAGAAGACAGGGCCATGGTAATTACGTTTTCCAATCCCATATCCCTAAGGAGAGCTCAAGTAGCAAAGACAGATTGTCCCAGAGGGACATTTAGAGAAAGAACCAGTGGGAAAAGCATATTTTGTTTTATCTGTGACTTTGCATCCTGGGAATTCCTTTTCCTGCTTTATGGAAGTGGTCCAGATTTCAGACTTAATATTCGAGGATTGTAGCGCAAATAAATTTCAGAAGGCACTAGAAAGAGCTATAATTGTGTGCAAGGACCATTCTACATACACAGGAAAACAATATTTATGTAACTAATAGTAAAATACAAATTCACTTAGAATATGATTGTGATCATTATTCAGTTTCCCATGTGCTGTAACCAGTCTCTAAATTTTTTTAAAAAATTAAAAAATGAAGGGAAATAGTACCTGAAGATCATGTTTCAAAATTCAGAGTATAAAACTCAAAATACATAATTAAAAATAGTAATAACTATTTACCGAGGATTTAGACCAATAAAATACTTTACATTAAATTATTGGTCTTTCCTCTCAACTGCATTAAGATGTATAATATATCATGCAGGAAAGAAAAATTTAATAAAACAGATTTTAATTCAGCCTTCAGGGTACTTGATGGTGAGATAATTTGAATATCATTTAGAAATTATACTTCGAACCTTCAAAGTAATATCATTCTAACACCAAATTCTTCATCTTCTATTCATATCACTTTATTTGTATGTTTTCTTTTTGGTTTATGTCTTTATTTCTTGGTTAGTTTTGATTGTGCCTTGTTCCAAAGGGAACTTGAAGTAGCTTACATGTGTGTAGGGAGTATAAATAAAGTCCACAAACTCATTTGCAAGAATTTCACTTTTTAAAAAATTGTTTTCTATGACTCAACTCCTTTTTTGACTGTGGACCCCCAGGAGCTGGTAGAACCTCCGTTCTTTCTGGAATCCTGCTCATCCCTAGGATGGTTCCAAAGCTCTGGCGCCTTTCAGAGTGCCATGACTGTTCTTTTCAGGTCGTCATCTAAACAGGTGGCTGCAGGAAAGCTCTGTTTTCCCTGGCTGCATGATCCCTTAGATCCATGTTACTTTTGAACTAAGCTGGGGACCCTGGGCTTTCTGTGAGGCTGGCTGTCGTCCATCCTGCCTTGACTCTCTGCGTAGCCTCTCCAGGGTCTGGCTACCAGCCCAGTGGTGCTGCCAGAGGCAGGGCCCATCTCTGCTGTTCTGGGTCCCGTTGGCCATTCTCTGGTTTCCCTCATCCCCTCCTTTCACCATGTTTCTCATAACATTTGCCCACAAATACCCTTCTCCCTACCTTTTCCTTCTTCCACAAAACCTTCAAGTTTTTTAAGGATATAGGCATCTGGGAAACAAAAGCAAGAAATATTTGCAAGCTATTTCTGTCCTCTGCCCTGCTCCATGCCTCCCCTGAGGAAAATGAAGTACAGAGTAGGCTACCTGCCGGAATGGGTGAAGGAAACGGGAAAACGTTGGGAGAAAAATGAGTGAGGTTTTGCCACTGACTGTTATCCAGCCGCACGTAAATACTGTGGGATAAAAAAAGAAAGTGAGTAAAAGGTCAAAGTTGTGTGAAAATAAGAATAGACAAACAATATGGAGTTAGAAGTAAAATTAGTGCTTTTAATGAGATCTTACGTAACTATTAGAGGTAGACAGAAAACTTGGCTTGGAATAAGAGCAAAACGCACAGCTTTGAATGCTTATGAAAGGAAAACATATCACTTATTTGAGAGGCCCTGCAGCATGCCAGAAATTTATTCTGCCTTTCCTAATTCAACAGAATACTGGCATTAAATGGACAAGATCCTAGACATCTTTTATGTGTACCGAATTTACACGAAAGTGCAGTTTACTTGTTTGTTGTTGTTTGTTTGCTTTTGTTTCATGGCTGCTCCTTACGATACTCACCCACAATACAAGCTGAGAGCATAACACTCAAGGACAATTGAGGATTAGGCAATTTTATAAGAGGTCAAAATAATTTGGTTCAAGAACACAACTCTTTGTATTTAATTACTAAATACATTTATCTACATGCCATCTCATTCCAAAGGGAATTTGAGGAGGTTACACAAATACTATATACTACAAAAGGTAAAATAAATTAAAAAAAAATTGGAGTATGTAGGGGGGCAGGAGCTTTTAGAAAGCAGAAAAAAAACAAGGTTAAGATTGGCACCCAATAGTACATGCTAAAAATTAGCTGAAAATTTCTCTCTGAATTTCCTAGTGAAGAACCCAGATGGAAACAAACATTTAGACACTTAGTGTGCAAAACATAAAAAGGAAACAAGTATCTAGAGAAACATAACTTGAGACTTGTGAGAAATTTCTTCCTTGGCATATAAAGGCGAAAGTATCTCAAATAGTGAAAAATATCTTTTACTTAAAAAAAAAATAAACACATCATGTGCCACATGAGTGAGTGATGAAAGCAAGGACAATGTGATTAAGAAAGCAGAGACCTTGAGGATGAAGAGACTGGGTTTGGATTCATCATCATTTATTCTACTCGTATTTATTGAATGTTTGCTATGCGCAAGATATCATTCTAGACACTCGGGATACAGCAGTGAACAAAACGAGCCAAAATCCCTGCCCACAGAGAGTTTGAGTTAAACTAGGGAGAGGCAGACAACAAACAAAATATACAAGTAAAATGCATGGTATGGTAGGATACCGTAAGTGCTGTGGGGGGGAAATAAGAAATGAGGAAGAACAGTGCTAAGTGTTTAAATAAGGTAGCTGGAGGAGGCCTTTCATGACGGTGTTACAGAGTAGGCCTGAGGATATTTGGAGGAAGACACTCTAGATAGAGGGAGCAGAATGGACTATTCATGAGTGTTTGAGGGACAACATGAGACCAGTTTGGCTGAAGCAAGGGCATTAGGAGTGGCAGATAAGGTCAGAGAGCTAATGAGGGGCCAGACCCAGCAGACCTCGTAAACCCGTCACCTTCCAAATGACAGGAGCCACTGAGAAATTTGAGCAGGAGAGTGATATGATCTGACTTACATTTTAACAAGATTAGCTGATTTCTTTGTTGAAAACTGGCTGCGTGTGGGGAAGGAGGTAGTAAAAAGGAATCAGGATGTTTTTGGATTTATCCATGTGAGTAGCAATATAGTAGCTTATATCAAGGTGGTAGCAGTGGAGGTGGTGAAAAATAGCATCTGGAATTTTTTGAAGTTAGAGGCAATAAGCTGTGATGAAGGATTGCATGTGACATGTCAGAGGAAAAAAAGAGGTGGTGATGGCCCCAGAGCTTTTGGTCTAAGCAAATAGAAGAACGGAGTTGATACTAACTAGATGAGGTCAGAGAGGTACTGGGCAAGATTACGGGAGAAGCTAGTTTCAGGAATAATACTATCAGCTTCAACATTATCTTTGTTATTATTAATACTATTACTATTTTTCTTACAGCAAAGTGATACCATACCTCCAAAATGTAATTCAGGGAAAACATTTCAATGAGAATCCGAGAGAATGCACTGTAAGTGTGCAGCTTACTGATAGTCTAAGTTAAAGCAAGGATAAAATGTAGGACATTAAAAGGAATAAATCCTTTAGGCAGTCTCCCATATTATTTCTCATAATTGCAATGTTGATAATATTTGAACAACAGAGAATTCTTTGGCATGAAACTATAGTGTCCTTTATGCTACCGCCTAGGGAAAATCCATGTGCTTTGATAGTCAATTGAGTGGACAGTACAATTAATTACCTGCAAAGGAAATGAGAAAAGAGTCTCGGTTGAATAGATAATCACCCCACCTTTGCATAGAGGAAGGATAAGTAGTAAATGGTCAGAGTAAATATTTTCCTCAGAAAACAACACTTAGGCAAATGGGAAAATAAAGGCCCTGAAATTCTTCTCCATGGACCATTGTAAATTTAGCCTGGCAAAATTTCAAAGCATGTACCAATACCAGTCACCCACCGTAGACAAATTTCAGTAATGGACCCATGAGAGTTTAAATTTTAAAGTAATATAACTTCTTGATGAATTCTTCAGGACTAACTAAATTGCATAAATACATCTCTGAACATCTAAGTGGGTTAACCTTCTATAAGATGTTATGGCTATATGACAATTTAGTGTTGGAGGACATTCCCCCAAATAAAGACTTTTTGTTTTTAGAATATTAGTCCTTAAGTCGTTTTTATTGACAACAATTGGACATCACATCTAGTTGTCTATTGAGACTTCTCTTGCTTTGGGTTAATTAAAAAACATACAAAATTGGCAACATTCTATTTACTGTGGTAGAGGTGCATGCATGCAAATCAGCCAATAGCAGTTTCACGTCATTAGGATACATGTTAAAAAAGGATGGGCAAAACATCCTGCTCTTTTAGACCACTTAAAATTATTATCTGAAATTTGTTCAGTCTTCCCGGAAAAGAAGATAGCTTGAGAATTTGGAGGAGAGAGTTATCCCTCTTTATTCTAAGAAAAATATCTAAAAGTGTAAAAATAGGAGAAAATCTGCAACACAACACTAGAGACTAGGGAAAAAAGGCAAAAAACTGCCACTAACTTAAAATGCTTTCTACTTGAGTCAGTGTAGATGGGGCATGAATAAAGAATCTGCTCTTAAATCACAGGCCCTGAGGAGGATTGTCTCATAGGCAGTATGCAGTAGATAAGCCTTCTTGGGCTTCAGGAGTGAACTGTGAGACTGACCAGGCAGACCCAATGTAGGGCCCTAATGAATCACATGGATTAGCAGAGATGCTGTGATATGTGTGACGTTGGAGCTGGGACCTCAGAAAAGTAAAAGGAACAGAAAACCTGCAGTGAGTTGGTTCAACACCCCATTGACTTCCACAAATTAAACCAAAATGCTATTAAAACACATAGTAGAAGGAAACATTTTAGAGCTAAAGGTATACTTTGGCACCTAACAAAATTTACAGAAGTAATTTCAAAAGACCAAGACATGGACATAGTAAAGATATAGAAATTTAAGGAAAAGTAATACAACAAGCATTTTGGCAGGAAACAGCAAATAAATAAAATTTAGCTCGCCAAGGAAACCATATCCTTAGATCTCTCTTTCACAGTTGTAGAAAAGAATAAATAACTAGCCTTTTATCATCCATTTTGTTCTACTAGAGAAGTTTTCAAATATATGCAAAAGTAAGAAGACTGGTATATAAACCCATACCCACTCCCCAGCTTCAACATTTCTTTTCTTTTTTTTTTTTTTAAGACAGAGTCTCGCTCTGTCGCCCTGGGTAAAGTGCAGTGGCATCATCATAACTCACTGCAAGCTCAATCAAACTCCTGGGTTCAAGCGATCCTCTTGCCTCAGCCTCCCGAGTAGCTGGGACGACAGGCGCGAGCCACAACACCCAGCTAATTCTTTTTATTTTTAGTAGATATGGGGTCTCACTCTTGCTCAGGCTGGTCTCGAATGCCTGAGCTCAAACAATCCTTCCGCCTCTGCCTCCCAGGCGTGACCCACCACGCCTGGCCCAGCTTCGAGATTTATTGATTCATCATCAACTGGTTTCGTCTACATCTCTACCCATTCTCCCAGCTCCTACCTCCCAATCTTGTAGGCAATTCCAAGACATTGTATCACTTCCTTCATAAATACTTCAATATGTTATCTCTATATAAGGACTCTTTGTAAAAAAATATAACTACAAACCATTAACATACCTTAAAAATAAATACTTCTGTAACATCATTCAATAGGCAATCAGGGTATAAATCTTTCCCAGTTTATATATTTACTTTTAGTTTTTTTAAAATAAGGATCACAAATACATTCAAAAATTGTTTAGTTGATAAGTCTCTGAAGCATAACTTAATCTATGAATGTTCCCTCCCATTATTTTTCCCTACAATTTATTTGTTGAAGAAATAGTTATTTCTACAGAGTTTAAGGGCAAATGCTGTGATTTAAAAATTTTAAATTTAGTCCACTAGTCACTTATTTGCCTATGAAATTAGAAAATGTATCACCCATGTATCTCTCCTCAAAATCAAGCAAACAAAGTGTATGGAAATAAAGAATTGCAATCTGGAAATCTTCTTGCCAGTGATATAGCACTGGCAATGAAACTAGGATCAAGTCTTAAAATTGTAATGTTTTCAAAGTAGAGTGAAAATATCATGGCTGGTTCTTAAAAGCAAAGACACATAACGTAAGCATCTGTAATCCTTAATAATAATAAAACCATACTAAACTGATTTTTTCATAGTATGTAGTCAACACATTTATTCTTCATTCTTTTTTTTCTTTTTTTTAAATTTCAAAACATTATAGGGGTAAAAATGTTTTTGGTTACATGTATCGGTTTTGTTATGCTTGAGTCAGGGCTATAAGTGCCCATCACCCAGATAGTGTTTACTGTACCCGTTAGGTAGGTTGTCACCCATCCCCTCCTCCCCCCATCCCC
This sequence comes from Daubentonia madagascariensis, assembly GCA_023783475.1. Taxonomy (NCBI): domain Eukaryota; kingdom Metazoa; phylum Chordata; class Mammalia; order Primates; family Daubentoniidae; genus Daubentonia; species Daubentonia madagascariensis. Next base: position 39,640,823 of record JAKFHU010002088.1, on the reverse strand, counting down.
CTGCCTGATTTCCACTGAGTTTTACTTTCCCTCTGTGCACATGTGTGCTCGTCGGGTAGTGCCATTTTAATAGCAAGTACATGTGGTGTTTGTTTTTCCATTCTTTAGATACTTCACCTAGGATAATGGTCTCCAGTTCCATCGAAATTGTTGCAAAAGGCATTAATTCATCCTTTTTTATGGCTGAGTAGTATTCCATGGTATACATATATACCACATTTTGTTAATCCACTCGTGAATTGATGGGCACCTGGGTTGATTCCACATCTTTGCAATTGTGAATTATGCTGTAAAAAACATTCGAGCGCACGTGTTTTTTTGATAAAATGACTTCTTTTCCTTTGAGTAAATACCCAGAAGTGGGATTGCTGGGTTGAATGGTAGGTCTAGTCTTAGTTCTTTGAGGAATCTCCATACTGTTTTCTATGGAGGTTGTAGTAATTTGTAGTCCCACCAACAGTGTATAAGCGTTCCTTTCTCTCTGCATCCATGCCAGCATCTATTGTTTTTGTACTTCTTAATAAAAGCCATTCTAACAGGAGTAAGGTGATATCTCATTGTGGTTTTAATTTTCATTTCCCTGATGATTAGTGATGTTGAGCATTTTTTCCTATGTTTATTGGCCATTTGTCTATCTACTTTTGAAAAGCTTCTATTCGTGTCTTTTGCCCAATTTTTAATGGGGTTGTTTGTTTTTTCCTTTCTGATTTGCTTGAGTTCTTTATAGATTCTGGTTATTAACCCTTTATTGGATGTATAGCTTGCAAATATTTTTTCCCATTATGTAGGTTGTCTATTTGCTCTGTTGATTATTTCCTTAGCTGTTCAGAAGCTTTCTAATTTGACCAAGTGCCATTTATGTATTTTTAATGTTGCTGTGATTGCCACTGGGGTCTTAGTCATAAATTCTTTGCCTAGACCAATGTCTAGAAGAGTTTTTCCTACATTTTCTTCTAGAACTCTTATGGTTTCATGCCTTACATTTAAGTCTTTTATCTATCTTGAATTATTTTTTGTGAGTGGTGAGAGATACGGATCCTATTTCATTCTTCTGCATGGGGCTATCCAATTTTCCCAGCACCATTTGTTGAATAGAGCTTCTTTTTCCCAGTGTATATTGTTGTCTGCTTTGTCAAAGATCAGGTGGCTGTATGTGTATGGTTTTATATCTGAGTTTTCTGTTCTATTCCATTTGTCTGTATCTCTATTTTTGTGCCAATACCATGCTGCTTTGGTTACTATAGCCTTGTAGTATATTTTGAAGTCTAGTATTGTGATGCCTCCAGATTTGTTCTTTTTGCTTAAGATTGTTTTGACTATTCAGGCTCTTTTCTGGTTCCAAAAGAAGCATAGAATTATTTTCTCTAGGTCTGTGAAATATGACATTGGTATTTTGATGGGGAGTGCATTGAATCTATAAATCACTTTGGGCAGTATGGGCATCTTCATTCTTGAATTGAATAACTTAAAAAGCAAAATTTAAGAAACTGAAAACAGATTTTTGAGAGAGATATGTACTTTTTTTTTAGGTGTTGCAACACCTTTTGTTTCATACATAACCACAAGTATAAATATATTGAAGATGATTTATCTAATTGTTCATTACTTGCTACCAAACTGTGGACTGAACATGTCCAAGAACACTACATCTTTATCTTAAATTTTTTTTCAAAAATGGTAATTTAGCAATGGTCTGAATTTTTTTTTGCTCAATTGAGTGCTAAAGGATTCTTCATAGAGTGTCTTCCCAGCATGAATATTCTGATATGAACTCCAGCTGCAGCCTTTTCCACTTTGAATTTAGAATTGGTATATCCTTAGTTTGAGATCTCTAATGTCGACTGAGGAAGGAGTGATCACTATAGACATCTCTTCTTTCAGTATATTGAGAATGCTTTATAAAGTGTGAATCCTTACATGTCCTATAAGTGCTGCACTATGAGTAATGAATTTTCAGTGTTTACATCTGTGAATTGCTTCTCCAAAATGAATCATATGGTGTCCCCAAAAAGATTTCCTCTCCTGATAAAGAGAACTCACATAGAAGAAAAAGCCTACATTTATAATCAATGTGGAAGAGCCTTTAGTAATCATTCATTCTTCAAGGACATAAATGAATTCATACTGGAAGGAAACTATGTGAGTTTCATCTATGTGGGAAAGCCTTCATATGCTATGTCCTTAGACATTATGAAAAAAATGTACTGAATGTGGAAGAACCTTCAACTGCAATGTTTACCTTTATACAAATCAGGGAACTCACATGGAATAGAATCTCTGTGGAAGAGCCTTCAGTCATCATTCATTCCTTAAAGTACATGAGCAAAATCATATTTGATAGAAATCATATGACTATCACCTGTGTGGAAAAGCCTTTAACACATATTCTGTCCTTAGACAACTGGACAGAGAGTTTCTCTCTCTTCACACTGGAGAGAAAATGTAATAAATGTGGAAGGGCCTTTATCCAGAGTGTGCACCTGTACTGACATCAGAGAATTTACAGGGGGAAAAACCATGTAAATATAATGAATGTGAGAAAGACTTCAGCCAGAGAACTAACCTTTATTCACACCAGTTATACATGGTAGAGAAATTCTATGTCTTTAATCATTGTGGAAAGGCCTACATTGATAATTTATCCTTTAAAATACGTGTGAGCAAATTCACATTGGGGAGCAACCCCAATTCTGTAGTCACGGTGGAGGAGCCTTCCTTCAGTCAAGCTCCAGACTTGGTGTACACAAGAAAATTCTGAATTAGAATAACACCTAAAATAGGAAAAAAGGCAGAAAAGACTTTACAAAGAGATATACACTTTAAAAACATATACTTACAGAAAAAGAAAAATATATACTTTTTAAATACTGGAAGTTAGGATGTGGGCAGAAATCACAAGAATCCTGGACTCTGAAAAAAGTTTATTCTTAGACATATATCTGAGAAATCTAAGCCTCTTCATTTTTCAGTCTTCCTTGTACCTGGGCAGGGAAAAAAAAAAGGACTGGCTATATGGATTCTAGTTTAATAAGAACTGTAAGGTAATAAGCTCAAAGTTACACAGAGGATTTTAAAATTTTCCAGTGGGTTAAATTCATTGTCTAGTCTATCATTGTTACTTTTGAGTTTAGTTTCATTGGATAAAAGAATGTTGCCTGTTTCTCTTCTACTTTTTAGAGTTGATTTTTAATTGACATCCTAGTAAGTAATTCATTTTTATGAATATCTCATAATTGCTTGAAAAAGAACATATAGTCCCTGTTTGATGGGTATGAACTGCTCTTTCTGCCTTGATCTCTTTCTCCATCTCCAACCTACACACACACAGACACACAGAGACACACCCCATAGTCTAAGTCACCATTATCTCCCATCTTGACAACTGCAATCAATCAATTTTAACTAATTTCCCTGTGTAACATATGATCCCCTATAATCTACATTGTCAGAATAATCCTTTTGAAAATGATTCATGTCATGTCACTTCTCTGCTCAAAACCTTTGTCTCAGAATAAAATTCAATGTGCTCACCAAGGCCTAGCACAACATACCCAATCTGGCCCCTGATGTCCCTCTGACCTCTCCTGCTACTTTTCTCCTTTATCTAACTGCTCTGCTCACACTGGCCTCCTTGCTTCTTTCAGTCCGCCAAGAATTGTCTCAGCTCAGGTCGTTGTCCTGCACTACTTCCTCTCTACTATACTCTTCTCAAGACATATTTATGACTTTCTCCCTCATTATGTGCAGGTCTCTAATAATACTTGTCCTTATTAAGGGGTCCTTCCTTGGCCAACCAATCAAAAATAATACCTGCCCATCCCTTACCCTGTTTAATTTTCTTGATTGCTCTTACTCACCATGTGGAACACTACATATTAACTAAGTCATTGATTTACTCAATAAATATTTGGTCTAAATGTGACCCACTCTCATCTCACTTTGTATACAGGTAAAATCAATACCACCCTAATATAAGATATGGTGTGGGCTTCCAGCAGTTATCAGTTTGCTCTTAACCAGCAATACCCCAGTTTAGGAACAGTGCTGGCACTCACTGTAGCACCTTGCCATTGGTAAGTACCTTAACCACTACATTGATAATTAGAGGTATTATTCCTGAAATTTGACCTCAAGATTAGCTTCATACTGGTTACTGGATATATAATCTTGATCACTCACACTGTACAGAAATAATGGGCAGCTGAGGTATATTCCCCAATATGAAAAATGTGGGAAAACAATGTCATAGTTCTTATGGAATTGTATGGGAACACTCTATATGCCCCTTTTCCTGGGGTAACGTACCCCCAAAGTGCTTGGTAGATTTTCATTAAATTTCTCTCCTTACAGATATCTCTGGAGATGGAGGGTGATAGTTCTGGATTTCTGAACTCCCACTAGATGAAGCACTTTCCATACCAAGGGGTTCTGGAAATCCTACCCCTAATAGATTCAGAAACTCATATAGTTTGGTAGGCTAAGTGAGCATCAGTATGTGCCTTCTGATATTGGATAGGATAAGCTTAGTCCTAAAATGTGAAATGTTCAGCCATTGCAAGTATATTCCTTGGTTTCTGGCTACCTTATTTTAAGGATGAAGGTCTTTGCACACTAATTCCAATGCTTACTGTTTGAATTGTCTTCAAGTTAACCTTCCTATATGGGTAGAACATTCTGCTAAAAGCTCCATTTGGATCTGATAACTTCTGCAATTTGGGGAAACTGTGGAGAAATCACTGTCATGATTAGTTTTAAAATTTGTGTCCCCATTCAGATATCCAAAATCAGCATGTAATATTCCTGATATCAGAGAGGTACTCAAGGAGTAAGGCCAATTGTATCCTCTGACCTTGAACTGAAAGAACAATACCTTATTTATAAACTCTCAACTCACATTAAATTTTGAGGTTTAGGCTATGGGCCTGGTTCATCTGTTCAAATAGCTTATAGCTTTTGTTTTTCCTCTTTATCAGCTGAACTGATTGAGGCAATGTATATTTTCCCTGTGTCAAATATTTGCCAGCCACAGCTAAATTCCCAAATGCTTATCCATTTCTTCTTCCAGAGTATTTTATGCTGTCACTGAGTCCCAGAGTACCTTGACTCTCATGAGAAACAATTTTTATGACCTGACCTAGAGATATTCACATCTTTACTGCTGGTATCTGATCTATAACGGACATTGGAAAATCAGAGTCTGCTAAGGTAGACCCGTTGCTCCCAAAGCTAATTCACTGTGTAACAGGATGTTAAAATGGAACCTTATAGTCTTAATTTCTACTGAGGCCAAAAAGAGCAGAAAACAATAGTTGACAACTTCTCTCATGTTCTAGTAACGTGCCACTTAAACATGCCTTGCAAAGGAGGTTTTCAACTTCTACCTCTCTGGCCACCTATAAAAGAGGATGGAAAGGATAAAAGGGAATTGGCAATTGGAAAGCTAATTTCTTTGTAAAAAGTTGTTAAATGCTTGGTAAATCCCCACATAGACCATGAGAGAGGGAAGAGGAGTACTTCTCCTCTAACCTCAAGTATATTGAGGGAGATATCAAAGAAACCGTTCAGAAAGCACAGTGTTTTCTCTGAGAGCTGGAACAGCACACTGCTGATTAGTACCTGACATGCCTGAGAGAACCAAAGGGGAAGAAACAAGTGGCTCATGGCAGCGCAGTAGAAGGCTGTGATTGGAGAATAACTGTTTTCTCAAAGGTTGATCAAAAATGCGTATTTCCTGTGAGTATATGCAGAGAGAGAATTACCTGGAATTGTCTTATTTGGGACTTTTCCTAAGAGGACAACCTGGAAATTTGGTGGAATTCCAAAAGAGAGTTTCTTGGATGGGCATAGATTGTTGAGAGCCAAAATTGGAAGTCGGAGTGGTAGGGGGTTCATCATAAGAAGCCAACTGGAAAGTGTACCAGAGAATTTTAGTAAGAGATCCCAAGCAAGAGCGCTCTTCAGGGAACCCACAAATCACACTGAGGAGTGAAAGTCAGCATTAAATATATACTCAGCTGAAAGAGTACTGACTCCAGCTTAAAACTCTTTCCATTTAGAAAGCTGTTCTCTGCTCCTCCCTTCTCCCCATCACTTTTCAAATGTCAAAGAGCATTGAAAATCTGGTGAATTGGTACTGGGGAGAAAGACAGTAGCTTCAGGTGGGGTCAATAGAGAAGTGATTATCTCCTCCTTTCCTCTTGAAGTGTTTCCATCTTTAGCACATAGAAAGATTTTGTATTATCTAAAAGTGAGCAAATGAGAGATGGATTTGCCTGAGATTTTATGCAAAGACAAAGAATGACCTAGCTTGCACAGAGTGTATGTTCAGAGGCAGTCATGAGAAAAAATGAGGTTGCCTTATTATTGCCTGTCTTTTCTTCATGCCAAACGTTGTTGTTGTTTTATTATTCAAGTCTTTTACATCCTAAATGGGTTTTTGCCTTCTTATTCTTTGAAACCTGAGATAGTAGTGATAAATTTAATACTATTGTTGTTTTGTCAGTTTTCTTCTACACTAACAGTTTTTTCTTTCTATACTTTAAAGCTATGTTGTTTGGCTCATAAAGGCATGTGGTTGTTGTATCATCTTAGGACACTTTAGTTCCTTTGAATTCTATTTTTCATATCAATATTGTCAACCTTGCTTTCTTTCTATTAATATTTTCCTAATGTGTTGTTTTATATTTACTTCTTTTTAAATGTATGTGTTATTTTGTTTTTGTTGCTAGATTTGAGTATATACATATATACTTTTCACAAGAGAATTCATATTTAAAATTATAGATATATTTTGTTCTATTTCTGCTATTTTTATAGGTTATTTCTATGCTACTAAAAGTTCACCTTAAGTTTTTAATAGCATATTTAAATATGCATTTTTCTATCTATAAAAACATCTAATCAATATCTATAAGTTCTCCCATAAATGAGAGAAGATATTTAGCAAATTTTTATCTATTTCTTCTCCCTATTTACTTTTCAGATTTTGTAGTAATTCCTTACAATTTTAGTCCCAATATGTTATACTACATTTCCCCATTAACCTTCTTTCATGAATCCTTATATAATAAAAGCAGGGTATTTATTTTATAGTAAAAGCTACATTATAAATAAATATTTGGAATTAAACACACGTTTTCCTGAGCTGTTGGCATACCATTCTTTTATCTCTTATATTTCTGTATCTTGGATTTTTAAAATTTTGTTATTCTGACAGACATCAGTAAGAAATAATTTTAAAAGCCTATAAATCATAACATTCTGAAACCATAAATACATGAACATGAATATGAATATGAATTCAAAATACTGATTTAACTTGGCACAAGAACTGAGATTTGAATTAGTCTCTCCCAATGCCTTATAGATTTTTTTTTCCCTAAAGTTTATGTTTTAGGTTAGAAGTCTGATGCAAGTATGATTCCTGTGCATATGGAAATAACACTTTTCATTTCTATATGGTATATGGTTTTATTATTTTTTCTTTATTTGGTTCTTAATTTAACTTAGCTATGTGCAAGTGTTTTCTTTATTTCAATATTGCTCTTCCTTTTCTCTTTGATTATTTCTTCCTTTCTATTAGCTGTTACCTCCTTATAGAATGAACATTTTGCTAATTATTAGATCTCTTAAAATGATCCTCCATATTTCATAGTTTTTTTTCCATAATTTTCTTTTCTCTTTCTTTCTACATTGTGTTCTCAGAGAATTTCTTGTTTTGACTTTGCAGATCACGAATTTGACCTTTTTGTTTTGCTGTTTTTAACCTGTCTTTTTTTTCTTTCCAGCCATAACCATTATTCTATTCAACCCTCCTTTTTGAGCCTTTAAAAATAGTGAACATTTTTAATTTTTGAGAATTCTAATTAAACATGATTATTCATTGATATTATAAAGGACAGAGTCTAGGTTGATCTGTACTAGTTTCAACTGGGTTTATTTATCCCTACTGGCCCTCACGGACAGTGAATCTAGAGTCTGATTATAGGATCCCTGGCTGTCACAGATTGGACTGGGCATATGTTTGGCCAAATAGACTCTAGTATTGTGTGCATGAGTAGTTGAATTTCAAGGTTCATGGTGAGATCCAGAAGTTGCCTTGGATGTGATTCCACTTTTGGCTTTGGTCCCAGCACCCATAGTATGCATCTCAGATGGAAGATTGCTTAGAGAGGTGATCTTTCATCTATAGCTGTAGCAAACTCTAGAGCCAGTAATTCTGAGAGCAGGGGAATTAAACAGTTTTTTTTGAAGCCTTTTCATTAATGGGCCCACTGATTGCCACCCCTTTAGTCTTCCTCCCAGTCCCTGCTCCTTCAGATCTTGTATTTGTCACAAGGATTTTTGGAGAAAGCTCACTTTTTGGCAGTCCTGTTTTTATACTATTGTGAGTTCTTAAATTTCACATGGTTTTTCCACCAATCTTACATCATACACATGTTATCTTCTAGAAATTCTTAAAGATTTGATTTGATAGCACCCTTACTTGTTAACCATTACTCTACTGGATTTATTCTTACATTCATTTATATTTTAATTTTAAAATGGGGTTTGGAAAGAAAAAATATATTCAGATGCCTTCTAGTTTTAATAACTTGGATTATTGCATTTAGATATCTGATCATTAAAAGGCAGACACTTTTTTAAAAAAATAGTGTGTTTTCTAGTATTTACAAAATAACCATTTGGGACCATTGTGATTTGGATATCTAGTTCTCTGAACTACTTGACTTATAAATAGTTAAAGTACGATGTTTGTAGAAGATATTTATAGCTTCTCTTTTTCACATTTGTTAATTTTACTGGGGAGATACATTGAAAATCTGCCACGATAACATTCAAGAGTAGCAGAAATACTCAGGAAGAATATCAACTGCTTTTGCTTCCTGAATTCAAATCAAAGTATTCTGTCAGATACTTTCAGCTTCCCTAAACAAGGGCGGTTGCTAGGGTGTGTAAGGTGGAGACGACCATTCTTCTTTTGATACCACTAGCACATAATGGCAGTGACCCCACCTCATATCTGCATCTTGTAATTCATTAAAACAAACAAATATTAAAGATATTATTTAAGGTGGGAACTCTACTGGAAAAAGGTCATGGCATAGCCTCCTAAACACAAATATTTTGTTATCAAGCAATTCTGTTTTGGGATTCATGTCTGCAAAGTTTGCTTTCAAATTGTTCTCCAATGGTAGCTCTTCCTTTCTGAGGTACTTCATGAGTAAGGATCATGAACTCTTATTGATGACCAGGTGTTTTCATCCTTTAACTTTTCCCTGAAATGATGGAAGGATTGTTTATTCCCTTGCTTTACAAGAACATAAACATTTAGGGACTTGCTATCTACCAAGGAAGAAAGAAAAATGAATGTGCACTGGATAATTGCAAAGCACTTCGTCATTTTGCTGGGAGACACTCCCAACCATGCGACCTTCAGAATGTAAACAAAAATGAATGAATGATTTAGCATTAATATTGTTTTCACTTTTTATGTGAGTTAAAAGGTGAAAGTTATTTAGAATATTTTTCATTCAAACTAATCTTCCCTGCATCCCTCATACATTATTCAGAACATTGTGGTAGAATGACCAATTCTGTATGAATACTGGGTAGTTTATTTTCTTCTGAATAGAGCCTCTTCCAGCTGCACAAATAACCATAACTCAATGACAAATTTTTTTTGTTATTATAAAGTATATTTTTAGAAATATTTTTCCTGTTCCTTTTTAGTAACTACTTTTATTGCCATGCTGGTTTCTCAGTGGCTGAATAACAGCATAGACTCATTAAAGAGAGAATTACCACTCATCTTGTAATTTTGATCTAAATTATTAATTTCAAAATAGTTTGTATTTTGTAAACAATTCATGGCCGTGGTAATCTGTGTCTCTCAGGAGTATTTGCAATATTTTTTAGTGATGAAAGAGAAAGATGTGACAAAGTAGTCGCAGTGGAAAGTTGGCTGGCTGCATAGTTGGGAACTCATTGTGTTTGTCTAGGTGGGGCCCAGAAATTGATATTTGCAGCATCACTCAGATATATGGGTGCAAGAACTGTACTTTGAAAAACACTAAGGCACAGTGCTTCTCAAACTTTAATGGTCAAAAGAACCAACTAAATATCTTATTAAAATGCAGATTCCAATTCAGTAAAATACACATTCTTGGGTCTTCCCTGAGATTCTTCATTTCTCAAATCTCCCAGATAATGCCAAGGCTGCTAATTCAGAGAACCACACTTCAAGTAGCAAAAGGTCTAGAGGTTGGTCCTCAACTTTGCAAATCCAAAAATCTCAGTTTTGCCAATCACATTGAATTTGATCATGAAGAAATGACATACAACAATCAAAGAGAAGAGGCTGATATATAAGCCAAATTGCCAATTTAATATAACACTGGTTCTTAACCCTGGGTACAATAAGAATCACCTATAGAATGTCAATTCTTAGGCCCAATCCCAGGGAATTCTGATTTAATTGGTCTGGAATAGTACCTGATATTGATTGTTAAAATTTTCCAGGGCATTCTAATATGCAGCCACATTGAGGATCACTGAATTAGATTGTAAGGCCAAGTAAATTAAATACCATTGTTAGCTAATCAGTGCATTCTCTTTCCTGAAGAAATCCTGAAAAGTAATTAGGATTTCTTTTTGAAGTTCTGTCAGACTAATTCATTTTCCTCTCTGTCAGAATGGTAGGACTGAGATGTGTAATAGGGAGTTGAAGGGAAATTGGTGGCTTGCCTGAGGAATGTAGAATCACAAGAGAAGATGACAGATAATTCGAGGACCAAGCCTAATCAAGCCTGATACGTACACCTTCACCAGAGGATGAACTTGCCAGGGAGGCAGGTGTGCAGGCCCTTCTCCAATTGATACATCCTTGCCTTCTGAGCTACCATTTTCAATACTAAGGCAGACAATCTCACCTCTGTTATTTTCCTTCATTTTTTTAAAACATAGTTTCAACATTATTTCCCACAAAGTTTATAAATTAGTTTATTCTCATTTACTTTAATCACCACTTTCTGGCTCCCTAAAATTCCATCTTAGTCTCCTTGACTCCAAGTTGATGTACCAACATCTCCTCCATCCCTCTGTTCGTAATTCATGCCTATGGTGGATTTTCTTTACATATGTCTAATATTTCTTGTTACATTCTCTGCTTTTAAATTTTCCTTCTTAGAGAGCAAGATTTACTTCCAAATTGTTGGCCAGCCATGCTTACTTCTTATTTCTTAAATCATTTGTTCAGTATCAATTAGATGAATATATGAAATTAAATGTATATATTCTACTAATTTTCACAAGGTTAATGCAAGAACTCTAATATTTGAAGACAAAGCTGAAACCTGGTTGTTTAGAAGATATTTTGCTTTAGGGTCATAGAATAATACTACATTTTCCTGTTATTTAAAAAAAAGTGTTTAATGCAAAACTGAAATTATATGTACAAAGGCACTTTCTTACAAAGACACTTCAACTTGAAAATTGGAAAAGTGCCAATGGAGTGTTTAACTAACTTTCTATTTTGAGTGGGAAAATGGTTGACCAAGAATTATTCTTTTTCTTGTGGGTGAACTTTTACTATCATTAAACTCAGTGGAAATTTTAACAACAGATCATTTAGAAAACATTTAAAAGGAAGGAGGTAATAATCAGGATTTCTTTGTGATGTTCTGTCAGACTAATTAAATTTTCCTCTCTGTCTGAACAGTAGGACTGATATATCAGTTAAAGTAACAGCTGTAATTTACCCTTACTTTAAATGAGCTTCAGCTTCTACTTTTTGGGTGTATAAATTACAGATTTTCTAGACTAGACTCATGCACGGTTAGTTTTATTTATCCACACCAGAGACTTGTCCAGAACTGTCTAAGGTTTTTGTATCTGTGCCCTGAGTTTTTATTAATACCATAATCATTTATGTGTTATATTTGTATATCCTCTACACACAACTGCAGATGAACTAGTAATCAGAGAAATACAGGAGGTTGTGTGTGCACACGTGCATGTGTTTAAACCACCAATCTCAGATAGAATATCAGCTTGAAATAGAATGTCAGCTTGATTTGGGACACCAGGACTGACTCAGATAGCAAGGAATGGATAGCCACTGCCACCTCAGTCCTTCTTAGTGTCCTTCCACTCCATCACCTGATGGTCCTGGTGTTAGGTCGGAGGCGAGAGGAAGACACACAAGCCTAGGGGAATGGTAAAATGCCGTTTATTTGGGGCACCTGGGTGCAGGTGGGTGGAGGCCAAAAAGGGTGTCCACGCCAAGGAGGGGAAGAGTGGTGAGTTTTATAGAAGGTTTGAATGAAAGTTTGGGGACGGGGAGTTCTTTCTGTAACAGCCACCAGTTTCTGCTGCTCCATCCCAGCCTTTGTAATTCAGAGTTATCTTTGCAACCTCTGGAGCCTCCAGAGCCTCCTGGAGGCCCTAATCTGACTTCTTCATCTACCCCATTCCTTTCCATACATTTTTCGAGTTCCCACCCTGAGCAAGCCCAACACCTGGAAGACCTAAAATCAGCCTTATCATTTCATAAAGGCAAAATGAAAAGAAAGTAGAATCTGGGGAGCTATACAGTAGGATAAATATTTTTAAAGTTCACAGATCAACTTCTCAAGTATAATTGACACAGCAGGAGAGAGGTGGTTCAGATTATGCATCGTGTAAATCTCATCTGTTTATTTAAGTGTCAACTTTGTTCTCATAGAAAACTGAGTATGCTAAGAGAGGAAAGTAATGTTAGAAATAACCCCTTTGAATAGAATTTTACAGGAATGAACAAAACAAAACTCGCATCTGTTGTCTTATTTGCTACTCAGAACATCCCTCTGAGGTGAGATGGCCATTGTTACTGTAATACTGTTTTCATACGAGAAAATTAGGGTCAATAAATGCGAGTCTTTACTGTGCTAAAAACAAACAATATAACATGCATGTATTGAATGCCTGCCACTTTCCAGGAAATGTTCAGGCCTCACCCACCCCTGAGGATCCAGAGGCACACATAGGGGCCTGCAAGTGATGCATATTTCTGTGCCTAAGATTGGGAGAAAAAAAGAGCAGCAGTAAGCCTGAGGACACTCTCCCTGGAGAACAGATTTCAAAATGCCAAGCCTTTATTTCAACATACTGACCAACTCCATTTGTAAGACTTTCATGTACCTAAGTTCAACATTCTAAATCAAAAATTATCCACACATGGCTTCCTGTATATTAGACAGCCCATACTTTTTCTATGCTCCATGATTCTGCTAGATTGAGAACCTCTAAAAAATATTCTCACACATTGACATTTGCTTTTAGGGAAAACTCAAACCGTTTAGATGAAGGTTAGCTTTTAGTATTTTCCCAGATTTAAATCCAAGTTTCACCAGATTTGGAAAATATACCTGACATTATTTTGGGGCTGAGCTGGTTCCTTATTCCATTTAATGTATATATTTCAGTTTTGTTGATGTGGTCAGGTTTCAAGGAAGAGGAGTAAAATAAAAATGCCATTGCACCATCATCTTGAGGCAGAATTCTCCATTACTCTCTATGGATCACTCTAAATGCCATACTCATAATAAGTCTATAGAGAATTGTAGAGTACAGCATGTTTCATTCCCTTAAAAATGAGGTTCAACCAACACGTATATGATTACCTAATTTATGGCAAAAAGACCTACAGTATAGTGGAAGAAAATGATCATTAAATAAATGGCCAATTCAATATATAAAGAATTGAATGTGACCCCTAACACATACCAGACGTATAAATAAACTGCCAATAATTTCGTATCTATATATGATAGGTAAAACAATGAAACTTATAGAAGGAAATATACAAAACCATCTTCCTGACCATGGAATAGGCAAGGATTTTCTAAATAGGAAATATTATTCCTAATGCTAAAAGAATTAAAAAGATAAATAAGATTATATCAAGATTAGGGATTCAGTTCATTAAAATACAATATTAAGAGAGTGAAAAGGTAAGGCACAGACTGGGAAAAGAGAAAAAAGTTTATATATATATTCTCATACATATACACACGTATATATACACATACACATGTATATACATACACGCACACACACACACACACACATATGGCCTGCTGAGGTAAATGAAAGGAAGACTCAGACACAAAAACATTTTGTCAAAGAAAGAAGATATTTCCTTACTAAGCTGTTGGAAGCCAGTCAGACTTCAGAAGGACTGGCTCATCAAATATAAACCCATTGAATATCTCGATGGAAAAAAAAACCCACAAAATTTCCAAGGTGACCAAATTTATGGCCAGTCTATTCATAGTGGAAAAGTAGCAATTTTTTTCTCAAATAAATACCATACCTGCATAGGTCAAGACATGTCTTCAGAAATCAGCATTGCAAAAGTCAGTGGTTAATCGTTTTGTTAAAGATTGTGTAATATTTAAGTTTTCATTTATTTTGAGACCTCAGTTAATATGAGTTACCTTGTTATTTTGTTTTTTCTTAGGATTCAAAATGCATATTCCTGATTGGAATGTGAGGTGCACCCTTTTTCTTAATGGCAGCAAGACAAAATGAAAGTTTTTGCATCTAGTTATGAAGGGTTACCACAGCAATATCCCAGTTTATAGGGATTATTATAAAAAGCAAAGTGGTTTAAGGTATATTACCAGAGATTTTTAAGTACTTTGCTTCGTCAAGGATAAAGGTATATAAGTTAAGATGGTTTGGGCTATAAGGAAACGAAAAATCACCTCAAACTAGTTTAAACAATATTGAGAATTCTGGGGGTCTCTACTAACTAAATAAATTCAGAGGTGGTTCAGGGAGCAAGTTCAGTTCTCTGTTCTGTGGCTCTGCCTCCTCTGTGTGTTGGTCTGAACTGTCTTTCAACTCTCAACATTTGTAGCACCAAATGTGTGAGTGGGGTTTTTTTTGTTGTTTGTTTATCTGTTTGTTTGTTCTTTACCCATCCCAACCAATTCTCCAACACCAACTGGATGTCCTACAATTCAGTTCGACTCTGACACTATCTACCTGGGACTTTAAGGGCTCACTCCCACAAGAATGCTCCCATTTCCAAGGCCAGTTGTAAACAGCAGGTCCCCAGGTTATCTACACTTCTGTTAGTTTTGGCTAGGAAGTCACAAGGGTTCCCACAATTCTCCCCTTAGGTTTGATACTTTGCTAGAATGGCTCACAGAACTTGGGAAGGTAGTTTGCTTACTATTACCAGGTTATTATTAAAAAAAATACAACTCAAGAACAGTCAAATAGAGGAAATGCATAGGGCAAGATATGAAGAGGCACATGGAGCTTCCATGCCCTCTCTAGGCACAACACCCTCCTGCACCCCCATGTGTTTATCAATCCAGGTGCTCTCCAAACCCTGTAGGTTAGAGGGTTTTATGGAGGTTTCATTATGTTGGCATGATTGATGAAATCATTAATAATTAGCTCAATCTCCAACCCATCTCTGCTCGTTAGAGGTCAGGGGGTGAGCCTGAAAGTTCCTATCCTCTAATCAAGCCTGGGTCTTTCTGGAGAATAGACCCCACCCTTGGTCCTATAGCTATCTAGGAACTCTCAGCCACCAGTTATTTCATTAGCATACAAAAGTTACTCATTACTCCTGAGATTCCAAGGGTTTTAGGAGCTCTGAGTCAGGAATGCAGGAACTGGGACAAAGATCAAATATATATATCTTATTTTTCACAGGCGGTTTCATCATCAGCTTCTTTACAGAATGGCTACTGTATTCATTGTTTCACATTTACAAGACCATCAAAGACAGAGCTAGTGACTTCCAAAAGTTGGCCCATAATTGAAGCTGCTTTCCCAGAAGCCATCATCAACAGGGCCTTTCTATGTCTTTCGTTTGAAATCTATCATATGCCCATTTCTTGAGCAAATCTTTTTGGCCAGCAGAATGGTCATGGCATATACTATCCATCTTGAATGAATCACTAGGGCAAATGGTGTGGGGTTACCCTGAGTAACTTAGCCTAGCAGGTCTCTAAGTGTGGTCCCTGAACCAACAGTATCAGCAGCACCTGAAAATTTTTTGGAAATTTAATTTTCTGGGCCCCATTCTAGAAAAATCGAATAGAAACTACATATTCCCTAGAAATCTGTATTTTTAAAAACCTACAGGAGATTCTATGCACACTAAATTTTTTTTTTCATTTGCAATTGTTTTTATTATTGTAAAATACATATAACATAAAATTTTCCATCTTTACCATTTTATTTTATTTATTATTATTATTTCAGAATATTGCTGGGGTACAAATGTTTTGGTTACATGGATTGCTTTTGAAATACTTGAGTCAAAGTTGTCAATGTACCCAACGCCCAGATAGTGTACATTGTACCCCTTAGGTATGATTTCACCCATCCCCTTCTCCCCCCTTCCACGTGCATGATTTCCATTAAGTTTTACTTCCAAATGTACACATGAGTGCTGATTGGTTAGTTCCAGTTGAATAGTGAGTACATGTGCTGTTTGTTTTTCCATTCTTATGGTACTTCACTTAGGAGAATAGTTGCAAAAAGTATTAATTCATTTTTTATGGCTGAGTAGTACTCCATGGTATACATATACCACATTTTATTAGTTCACTCATGAATAATGAACACTTGGGTTGATTCCAAATCTTCACCATTGTGAATTGTGCTGCAATAAACATTCTAGTGCAAGTGTCTTTTTGATAAAATGACTTTTTTTCCTCTGGGTAAACATCCAGTAGTGGGATTGCTGAATCAAATATTATATAAGGAATCTCTTTTAGTTCTATGAGGAATCTCTATACTATTTTCCATAGAGGTTGCACTAGTTTGCAGTCCCACCAACAGTGTGTAAGTGTACGTTTCTCTCCACATCCATGCCAGCATCACTTGTTTTGGGACTTTGTGATAAAAGCCATTCTCACTGGAGTTAGGTGATATCTCATTGTGGTTTTGATTTACATTTCTCAGGAGATTAGTGATATTGAGCATTTTTTCATATGCTTATTGGCCACTAGTCTATCTTCTTTTGAAAAGCTTCTGTTCATGTCTTCTGCCCAGTTTTTAATGAGGTTGTTTGATTTTTATTGCTGATTTGCTTGACTTCTTTGTAGATTCTTGTTATTAGCCCTTTTATCAGATGTATAGCATGCCCATATTTTCTCCCATTCTGTAAGTTGTCTATTTGCTCTAATGATTGTTTCATTGGCTATGCAGAAGCTTTTTAATTTGATCAAGTCCCATTTATTTATTTTTGTTGTTGCTGTGATTGCCCTTGGGGTCTTCTTCATAAATTCTTTGCCTAGGCCAATATCTGGAAGAGTTTTTCCAACATTTTCTTCTAGGACTCTTATGGTTTCATGTCTTAGATTTAAGTCTGTTATCCTTCTTGAATTAATTTTTGTGAGTGGTGAGAGATATGGATCCTGTTTCAATCTTCTACATGTAGCTATCCAATTTTCTTCCCAGAACCATTTATTGGATAGGGATTCTTTTTCCAAGTGTATATTTCTGTCTAGTTTGTCAAAGATCATATGGCAATATGTGGATGGTTTTATATTGGGGTTCTCTGTTCTGTTCCATTGGTCTATGTCTATTTTTGTGCCAATACCATGGTGTTTTGGCTACTATAGCCCAGTAGTATAGTTTAAAGTCTGGTAAAGTGACACCTCCAGATTTGTTCCTTTTGCTTAAGCTTACTTTGGCTATTCAGGCCCTTTTTTGTTTCCAAATGAAGCACAGAATTATTTTTTTTGGATCTGTGAAAAATGATGTTGGTATTTTGATGGGGATTGCATAGAATCTGTAAATCATTTTGGGTAGTATGGACATTTTAACAATGTTGATTCTGCCAATCAGTGAGCATGATATGTTTTGCCATATGTTCATATCGTCTGTAATTTCCTTCCTCAGTGATTCATAGTTCTCTTTGTAGAGATCTTTCACCACCTTGGTTAAATATATTCCTAGGTATTTTATTTTCTTTGTAGCTATTGTGAAAGGTATTGAGCCTTTGATTTGATTCTCAACTTGACTGT
Source organism: Daubentonia madagascariensis (assembly GCA_023783475.1). Taxonomy (NCBI): domain Eukaryota; kingdom Metazoa; phylum Chordata; class Mammalia; order Primates; family Daubentoniidae; genus Daubentonia; species Daubentonia madagascariensis. The sequence goes on along the minus strand of JAKFHU010002088.1, from coordinate 39,622,785 downwards.
TGTTGGTGTATAGGAATGCTGTAGATTTGTGCACATTGATTTTGTAACCCAAGTTTATTTATCAATTGCAGGAGTCTCTTGGTGGACTATTTGGGGTTTTCTAGATATAAGATCAGATCATCAGCAAAGAGCGATACTTTGACCTCCTCTTTCCCAATTTGGATACCCTTAATTTCCTTCTCTTGTCTGATTTCTCTGGCTAGGACTTCTAGCACTATGTTGAATAGGAGTGGGTATTCTTGTTTTGTTCCAGTTCTGAGTGGGAATGCTTTCAACTTTTCCCCATTCAGTATGATGTTGGCTGTGGGTTTGTCTTATATGGCTTTTATAATTTTGAGACATATTTCATCTATGCCTATTTTGTTAAGAATTTTTATCATAAAAGGGTGCTGAATTTTGTTGAATGCTTTTTCTGCATCTATTGAGATGATCGTATGATATCTGTTTTTGCTTTTGTTTATGTGGTGAATAACATTTAAGGATTTATGTATATTGAACCATCCTTGCATCCCTGGGATGAAGCTCACTTGGTCATGGTCGATTATTATTTTTATGTGCTGCTGAATTTGGTTTGCTATAATTTTATTGAGGATTTTCACATCTATATTCATAAGGGATATTGGTCTATAGTTTTCCTTTTTGGTTGTGTCTTTTCTGGCTTTTGTATCAAGGCGATACTGGCTTCGTAGAATGAGTTGGGGAGGATTGCTTCCTTCTCGATGTTATGAATTTCTGTAGAATAGGTACCAATACTTCTTTTTAGGTCTGGTAAAATTTGGCTGTGAAACCATCTGATCTGGGACTTTTTTGATGTTCCAAGAGTTTTTATTGCTGCTTTAATTTCGTTGCTGGTTATTGGTCTGTTCAGGAGTTCTATTTCTTCTTGATTGAGCTTTGGGTGGTTGTGTGTTTCCAGGAATTTGTCCATTTCCTCAACACTTTTGAGTTTATGTGCACAGATATTTTTATGTTATTCACAGGTGATATTTTGTATTTCTGTGGTATCAGTTTTAATATCTCCTTTTTCATTTTTGATAGAGCTTATTTGGGTGCTTTCTTTTCTATTTCTGGTTAACCTAGTGAAAGTTCTATCAATTCTGTTTACCTTTTCAAAGAACCAACTTTTTGTTTCATTAATCTTCTGTATTTTTTTTGTTTTCAATTTCATTTAGTTCTGCTCTAATCTTCATTATTTCTTTCTATTGCTGGGTTTGAGTTTGGTTTGCTCTTCCTTTTCTATTTCTTTGAGACAATTCATTAAGTTGTTGATTTATGATCTTTCTGTCTTTTTGATGTAGGCATTTAAGGCTATGAATTTTCCCCTTAGGACTGCTTTTGCTGACTCCCAAAGATTTTGATACCTTGTGTCCCCATTGTCATTCAGTTAGAGGAATCTTTTGATTTCTACCTTTATTTCCTCTTTGACCCATTAATCATTCAGCAGTAGGTTATTTAATTTCCATGACTTTGTGTAGAATTGAGTTTTCTGTTGGAGTTGATTTCTAATTTTATTCCACTGTGGTCTGAGAAGATACATGGTATTATTTCTATTTTTTTTTTAATTTATTGGACATGTTTTTTGGCCTAAGATGTGATCAATCTTAGAGAATGTTCCATGTACTTATGAGAAGAATGTATATTCAGTAGTTTTTTGGTAGAATGTTCTGTAAATGTCTTTTAGGCCCATTTGCTCTAGAGTGCCATTTAAGTCCAATGTTTCTTTATCAATTTTCTGTTTGGAGGATCTGTCCAGTTCTGTCAGTGGGGTGTTAAAGTCCCTGGCGATTACAATGTTGCTGTTTATCTCTTTGTTTAGATCTAGTAGGGTTTGCTTTATGAATCTAGGAGCACCTGTGTTAAGTGCATAAATATTTAGAATTGTTATTTCCTCTTGATAAGTTGCTCTCTTTACCATTATATAATGACCATCTTTGTATTTCTTTACTTTACTTTACTTTCTGTCTTTACTATTGTTGATTTGAAGTCTATGTTATCTGATATGAGAATGGCTACACCTGCTTTCTTTTGATTTCCTTTTACATAGAATACTTTTTCTATCCCTTCAGCTTAAGTCTGAATGAGTCCTTGTGGATTAAATGTGTTTCCTGGAGACATCAGATATTTGGCTTGTATTTTTTCTCCAATCTTCTAGCCTATGTTTCCTGAGTGGGGAATTCAAGCCATTCTCGTTTATTGAAAGAATTGATAAGTGGGATGCATTTCTGTCCATCCTTTAGGGTAAAACCTTGTTGCTTTGTTTTACCTCTTGGGCCATTATGGTATATGGGCACTGAGCTTTAGTTTTAGAGTGATTTTACACTGGTAGGTTTTTAGTGCTGATTGATGTATAATACAGATCTGAGTACTTCCTGCAGGTCAAGCCTGGTCTTGACAAATTCTCTCAGTGTTTGGTTATCTGAAAAAGTCTTTATTTCTCCCTCATATAAGAAACTTAGTTTTGCAGGACACAAAATTTTAGGTTGGCCACCAGTCTGTTTAAGAAGACTGAAGATGGGGCTCCAATCCCCTCTGGCATGTAAGTTCTCAGTTGAGAAGTCTGCAGTTAACCTTATGGGTTTTCCTTTGTAAGTTACCTGATGTTTTTGCCTAATGGCTCACAGGAGTTCCTCCTTTGTGTTAAGATTGGCTAGTCTGACGACTATATGTCATGGTGATTGCCTCTTTCTGATGAATCTCCCAGGTGTTCTTTGAGCTTCTTGTACCTTGATATCTAAATTTCTGTGAAAGTTTTCCTCCATTATTTCCTCAAATAGGTTTTCCATTCCTTGTGTGTTTTCTTCTTCACCCTCAGTGATGCCTATAATTCTTATCTTGGCCTCTTTACATGATCCCATATTTCTTGTAGGCTTTGTTCCTTCCTCTTAATTCTATTGTTCTTTGTCTTTAACTGGCTTGTTTCATTTGAAGATGTTGACTTCAAGCTGGATTCTTTCTTCTGCTTGATCTAGTCTATTCTTAAGACGTTCCACTGTGTTTTGTATTTCCTTGAATGAATTTTTCATTTCCAGAAGTTCTATTGGATTTGTTTTTAATAATTCGAATTCCTTAGTGAATTTTTCATTCATTTCCTGAATTTTCTGGGGTTTTTCTTTGTGTGTGTGTGTGTTGGTTTTCCATTTTCTCTTTCATTTCATTGGGCTTACATATAATCCATGTTTAGAATTCTTTATCTCTCATTTCAATATTCTGATTTTGGTTAGTATCCATTGCTAGAGAGCTTGTGTTTCCTTTTGGGGTGACTTTTCAGTCTGATTCTTCATACTTCTGGAGTTCTTTTACTGATTCCTTCTCATCTGGAGCAGCTGTTGCTTCTTATTTTTGGATTTTCTTTTGTTTAGATAGGCCTTATTCCCCTCCCCTCACTCATATGGGTGTGTTTATAGCATATGTTGGGAAAGAACCTTTGGCTTTGCTTGTGGGTGCTTTGATGGTGATCTAGGTTCTGGATGGTTGCCTTGGTTATAGATATCTTTGGTGTGGTGGTTTTCTCAGTTGCTAGTTGTTTGTATGCTGTAGGAGTGTTGAGCTATGTGAGTGGGCAGATTCCCTGTCTCTCTTTGATGAGGGAGGATGGAGGTCTTTGAAATCCTTTCTCTTTCCCGAGCCCTGTGGTCTTCTTAACAGAGGCACGATGGCTGACCAGAGACACCAACTGTCAGAGTGTGTCAGTAAGAAGGAAAAGTTTTAGATGAAAGAAAAAAATGAACAAACAGACAAACATAGATCGGGTGTGGGTCTGAGGGAAGGATGTCAGAACCTTCAGGAGACTCCATGGGAAGAAGTTGTGGAGCAAAACAGGACACAACAAGGTATTGCCAGAGATCAACCCCCGAGAGGCTTGGAGTCCAGTGAGAAGGGTAGGTGGAGCAGTCTAGCATCTCTGACAGTCAGCAGATTCCCAAGTTGCTGAAGAGATTTTCTGCCCACATGAGCCCAGAAGCTGCTGCCGCCAGTGAGCTGGAAGCTTCTTGTGGACAGGGTACCAGGCTCCTTGTCCCCCTGGGTTGCCTCCTCTTTCCAAAGACCTGAGCCTGTATGGCAGGCACCATACTGCTTCTCTACCCACCAAGCACCTTTGTCCTCCCCAGAGGGCTTCAGCCGCTCAGTTTTCCTCTTGCTTGTTCCCAAATATTACCCAACTGCGGGAGCCAAAGGGGGCTGGTTGTGTATAGAAATGCAACTGAGTTTTGTGTGTTGTCTTTGTATCCTGCTACTTTGCTGAATTCATGTATTTGCTGAAATCTGTCTACTTTGTCTAATATTAGTATAGCCTTCCCTACTCTCTTTTAGAGAGAACATCCTAAAGCATAGAACATCCTTTCCATCTATCACTTTCAATCTATTTGTGTCTTTGGATCTAAAGTGAGTCTTTTCTAGACAGCATATAGTTCGATCATGTGTTTTCGTTCATTCTGCTAATCTCTGTCTTTTGATTGGAGAGTTTAATTCATTTGCATTTAAAGTAATGTCTGTTAAGGAGGGAATTACTTCTACCATTTTGGTTTCCTATTTACCTTACAATTTTTTTTCCCCTCATATCCTGAATTACTGTCTTTTGTGTTTGGTTGATTTTTTTTGTAGTGAAATGTTTAAATTTCTTTATTTCCTTTTGTGTATTTTTCATCACTACTTTCTTTGTGGTTATCATGAAGATGACAGTTAACATTCTAAAGTTATAATACTCTAATATGAATTTAGACCAGTTTAACTCCAATAACATACAAAAACTCTGATCATTTACAGCTCCCCCCAACCCCTTTTTCTGTTGTTGATGTCACAAAATTACATCTTAATATATTATTTGCCCCAAAACATAAACTAAGTATTCTTTTAAATGAATTATTCTCTTAAAATTATGTAGAAAAGAAAATAGGGAGTTAACAATCCAAAGTTACAATAATACTAGTTTTTAGACAATAATTTTTTAAAGTGAATTAATCTCTTAAGAGCTCTCTTAGGCTCTGTTTACTTTTCTTCAATCTTTTTCTTTCTACTTCTCAGACTCAATAATTTCCATTGTTCTGTCTTCAATTTTGCTGATTTTTTTCTTCTGCCTGCTCTGATCTGCATTCAGATCCCTCTAGTAAAATTTTCATTTCAGTTATTATACTTTTAGGCTCCAGCATATCTTTTTCATTTCTTTTTAAAAAGAATTTCTATCTCTTTATTGGTAGTTCCATTTTGTTCATACATCCTTTTCTTGACTTAATCCACATTTTTCTTTATATCTTTGGACATTTTTAAGAGAGTTATTTTAAAGTCTTTGTCTAAGTTGTTCACAAGCAGGTCTTTTTTCAGGGACAGTTTCTGTTGATTTACTCTTGTCCTCTGAATAGGCCATACTTTTTGGTTTCTTTGTATGCTTTATAATTTTTTGTTGAAAACTGGACATTTTAATATAATAATGTCATTGTCTGCACCTCTGTGTTCAAAAGCAGTAATCAGCAATCACAGCACTGACACTTAGAGGACAGGGTTCTTTTGCCCACACCTGTGGGTCACACAGCTGTGTGCCAGTTGCTTCAGGCACATGTGCATGGCTTCCTGCCACAGTGCTGGGGCTAGAGGCTAGGTAGCTGGTATTGTGCTAAGAGCTGAAATTGACCAATATTAACCACAACTTTTCATCCAAGTCTTCCTCTGAAAATTACAAGCCTTCAACAGACTTCAGAGTTCCAAAATAGTTCTATCAGACAGATTCTGCCAGTTCAATTATTGTCTAAGCGAGGAGACAGCTTCCTGGTGCTTTCTACTTCACCATCTTTCCAGAATCCTCTCAATTCTGTGCATAATGAAATTTGAGAACCACTGGTTTTGACTAATCAGAGGCCACATCTAAAGCTGGATTCAAACCCCCAAACTACACTGCAACTAATTAATTGTTAAGGGTTGAAATATCTTGTAGATACAGCCATAAAGTCAATCACACACAAAGCATATGAAGTATATTTTTTTAATAGTGAAAAAGTTTCAAAAGCATTATATTTTGTCAAATAAAGTTGTAAAATGTAATTTTGGGAGGTATATTCTACTTAAGACAAATTCTTATCTATTTGCATTGGTTTACACCATTGTTTTTCAAATTTTGGGTTGTGATCCTTTTAGACAATTATAGAACTATGAATACATTATTTAATCACAACCAAATTTTAAATGTATTAGATTAAATGTAGAGAACTGAATTGAATAAAATAGAAAATAGAATATAGCAATGTAACATTTTGTTTCAAATATATATCTATGTATATGAATATGTATGTTTTACCAGGTTGCGTTATAAACTGTTTAACAAATATCCGTCTGGGGGCAAAATGTCCTGGTTTATAGAGTTTGCCAATTTCCATGGAGTAAATAACCTACCCCTCCCCTTCATAGCAGATGTCAAGCTACCAATGTGTCACCACTGAAGGAGGAGATGCATATAGGAAGCACAATGCAAACCATTACATAATATTTGAACAACAAAGATATATTAATATATTATTATATTATACTATTTTATATATTATGATATAATACTAATATATATTAATAAACTCAAGAGTGTATAGCAAAATGTAGTAACATAGAAAATGATGTTTTGAGTGTTTATTGCCTTTATTTTTAACATAATTTATTTAGTTTAAATGTATATAATTTAATGTTTAATATTGGCTATCTTTAACAACTGTCTTGTAAGTTTCCTGATGACTTAACAATAAGCTCTTAGGAGCTGTTATAAGCCAGCTAACGCGTACAATTAGACTGTGCCATAAAGTTTGAAAGCCACTGGTTTAGGCCGTTCCTCATGTGCCTTGCTACTGACACGAAATATATGAGAGAAAATGGCAAATGTAATAAACCATTTCAGGACTTTTATCCTTTCTCTGGACTACCTAAGTTTCTCTACTAAAAACAGAAAATCTGATATCCATTCACTCCTCTTTTCCATAATCAAATTATTTTCACCCTAAAAATTGGCAACGGTATCCGTCTTTCTCATACTACACCTGATGAATTGGATTTGGGCTCTTAAGAGAAGAGAGGAGTTAGAAACCATCTGATATTCAAAGGTGGTTGTAATTTTGTGCCATTAGCTTCAATGAGGAGGAAAGTATAATAATAATTTAAATGTAGTTAGCTTCCATTGGCTGAATCACTTCACCATTCTAAGGATTCTTTCAATATAGATTCTTCTCATAGTAATCTTTAGCTCACTGTAGTACATTATATATTTTTTAAAAACTAATGCTACTCATACTTATTCTGTCTACATATTGTCTCTAATATTTCCTGTAGAGGCTTTCAAAGGAAACACCAAATTCAGGGAATAAAATTTTAAATATGACAACAAGGGTAAGTGTCATATGAGTTTGTTCTGTGACACTTTTCTCAGAGGTTGTTAGGCATGTTAATGATAAAACAAATGAGAATTTATTTGTGAACGGAACTCAATTTTCACTTAAGCTTCTGAAAAACATCTTAATCCTTTCCCTCAAGGCATAACTGAAGTCCCATCTTCCTAGCAAAATCTTTCCTAATGACTTGCCCTAGTTACTTACTTTTTCTTTTTCTGATATATATTGCGGTTATTTTCTTTGTGGAAAAATTAGAACTCCATTGTTCTCTCATTACCATCCTACCTGGGCTAAATTTTAAGATCTATAAGGGCAGAATCTTTTACTTTACTTATGTCCTTTATAACACCTAGCAATATCAGGAGCATAGTAGTATGCAATGCCTTTTAAAGTTTATTAGAAAGAAGTGTAACATTCTGCACATGAGTCTATACAGTCATTTCCCCCCTAATAATATTATTAACACATTAATAGCCTGTATGGTTTAGTGCTTACTAAATACTAAGCACTATTCAAAGTATTTTACATGAATTACCCATATAATTCTCATGACAAACCCTAGGAAATAGAAAAAATATCCCATGATCACATGGGTTAAGGACTAGCACTCAGGAAGTTTGACTCTAAAATCTGGACCCATAATCACTTACTCTACCACTTCATATACAGATATGATCAAGCCATGGCAGCATGTTTCAAATGTCTACCAACAAAAATCACAACACTGATAGATTTCAATGCTTTTAAGGTTATGTAAAACTGGAATTAGGGTTTTGGAAGTGTTCTAGGAGTAGCCAAGTAAAAGATAAGAAAATGGCAAGTATAAGACCAAAAGTAAGAGTAGATATGAGAATAAACTCTAAGTGTAATATAGACATTTGATTTGAGCTTCTTAGAAAGTGAGAAAAAAATAGGTGTATGGTAATTGGTTTAAATTTTGCTATAAAGACAGGAAGCATTTGTAAGAATAGACCTGACGTTTTGGACCAAGAGTTCATGTCTTTGGCAAGGCCTGTCTGCCCTAGATGTACTGAACAAGAGCTAAGAGAAGCTGAGTTTTGGGCTGGGCCATTCTTTTAAAGCTCTGCATTACTCAGGTCTGAGAAACTATATTATTCCGTCTTTAATCTTTAATATAACTTCTAAGGTAACTCAAACTGAAAGAGAGGTACTTTCTGAAACATTTAATTTAAATGATTTACATGAGGAATTCATTACTAAAACCCAAGCATCCTTTGTGATTTTTTTTAAAAAACGATCTCTTTTTATTTAAAATAATGATTAGAAAAACCCAAAGCATCAAAGTTATATTCAGATGATGTCTTTATTACACTGATTCAGGTGTATCTTGAAGGGGGTAGTCTGAAAATAAGACAATAGAAATGCAAGTTCTTGGTGTTTATGAAATAATCATTCTGCTTTTCAGACAAGAATAGAATTTATACTAATTTAAATAGAAATTTTTTTCTTATAAGAAATTAAAATTATTATTTCCTGCAGCAGATTTTTATTTGACAAACTGAAAGTTCCATGACATTCCAATTAAGAAGAAAAATATAATCCAACCTGTTTCTAGAAAAAAATATATACACATATAATTTTTTTAGTGCTGATAGTGGCCAGCCCTTATCTGCTTGGCAGAATCATAATTTATCCAATATAAAGCAAAGTGAGGTAACACAGGATGAGCATAGGGGTTTGAAGTCAGATAATTTTAAATTAGAAACTCAGTTCTGATTGTTGCTGAGTGACCTTAAGTTACCTAAATTTTCCTAACCTCCACTTCCAAATCTCTGACATGAATATGAATGGAAATATTGACTCAAAGGATCTTTGTGGGAAATAGATGATCTAATAGATATGAGATGCTGAGTGCAATCAATGGAAGTTACAATGTTATAATATAAACTCAACCCTCTTCTTTTTGTTCATGTATTATCCAGAGCATAATTGATCACAAGAACATTTTTCAAATTTGTATTGGCACTGTGGTCTATTCTGCTCAATTCTTTATTTGTTGACGTCAATAAGATACTGATTTAAAGTATCCAAGAGGTTTTTGAAAGGGAAGATCTTTTAATAATGAATGAATGAATAAATAAATAAATAAATGCCTTGTTTTTCCAGACAAGCCTCCCAAGTTATTTTGGAGTTACTTGCTAATTGCTCTATTTTAGTCCTTTGTATGAGTCTAAGATTTTCTTTCCATTCTGTAGTGTGAAGAGGAAAGTATTTAAGTATTAAGAAACAGAAAAGTATTTGAGAAAGTAAGAAAAAAATCAGTCCATTGAACTTGTTTCAGTGTGTATATTCTTTTTTGTATTTTAAATTTTTATTTTAATTATTACAGGTACATAATAGTTTTATATATTTATAGGGTACATGTGATGTTTTGATACAGGCATATGATGTGTATTAATCAAGGTGATGGGGTGTCCGTCACCTCAAGCATTTATCATTTCTTTGTGTTGGGAACATTCCAATTCCACTCTTTTAGTTATTTTAAAGTCTACCGTAACTTAGTGTTCACTATAGTCACTTTGTTGTGCTATCAAATGTTCATTCTATCTAACTATGTAACTATATTTTTGCACCTATTAATTATCCCTACTTTATTCCTCCCTCCCCACTACTCTTCCCGGCCTCTGGTAACCATCATTCTACTCTCTGGGTCCAGAAAATAAATTGTTTTAATATTTAGCTTCCACATATTAGTGAGAACATGAGAGATTTATCTTTCTATGCTTAGCTTATTTCACTTAGCATAATGTTCTCCAGTTTCTTCCATGTTGTTGCAAATGGCAGGATTTCATTCTTTTTTATGGCTGAATAATATTCCATTGTGTATATACACCACATTTTCTTCATCCATTCATCTGTTGATGGACACTTAGGTAGATTCCATATCTTGGCTATTATGAATAGTGCTGCAATAAATATGTGAGTGCAGATATCTTTTCAATATACTGATTTATTTCCTTTCTTTTGGATATATACCTAGCAGTGGGATTGCTGGGTTATATGGTAGTTCTATTTTTAGCTTTTTGAGGAACCTCCATACTGTTCTCCATAGTAGTTGCACTAATCTACATTCCCACCAACTGTATACGAGGGTTCCCCTTTCTCCACATCCTCCCCAGCATGCATTGTTGCCTGTCTTTTTGATAAAAGCGATTTTAACTGGGATGAGATGATATTTCATTATAGTTTTGATTTGCATTTCTCTGATGACTAATGATGTTGAGCATTTTTTCATACACTTGTTACCCATTTGTATATCTTCTTTTGATGCGATCTTTTGCCCATTTTTAATAAGATTACTTGGTTTTTTTCCTATTTAGTTATTTGAGCTCCTTATATATTCTAGTTATGAATCTCTTTTCAGATGGGTAGTTTGCAAATATTTTCTCCCACTCTGTGGGTTTCTTCACTTTGTTGATTGTTTCTTTTGCTGTGCAGAAGCTTTTTAGCTTGATATGATCCCATGTGTCCAATTTTGCTTTGGTTGCCTGTGCTTTTGGGGTATTACTCAAGAAATTATTGTCTAAACCAGTGTCCTAAAGCATTTCTCCAGTGTTTTCTTTCAGCAGTTTCATAGTTTAAGGTCTTAGATTTATGTCTTTAATCCATTTTAATTTAATTTTTTATATGATGAGAGATAAGGGTCTAGTTTCATTCTTCTGCATATGGATATCTAATAGTCCCAGCATCATTTATTGAAGAGACTGTCCTTTCCCCAATGTATGTTCTTGGCACCTTTGTCAAAGATAAGTTCACTTTAGATGTGTGAATTTATTTCTGGGAACTCTATTCTGTTCCATTGTTCTATGTGTCTGTTTTTATGCCGGTACCATGCTGTTTTGGTTACTATAGCTCTGTAATATAATTTGAAGTCAGGTAATGAAATTCCTCCAGTTTTGTTCTTTTTGCTCAAGATGGCTTTGGCTATTCTGGGTCTTTTTTGGATCCATGTAAATTTTAGGATTATATTTTCTATATCTGTGAAGAATGTCACTGGTATTTTGATGGGGGTTGCATTGCATCTGTAGATAGCTTTGGATAATATGGATATTTTAACATTCACTCTTCTAATCCATTTTAGTGGAATATCTTTCCATTTGTGTGTACCCTTCTTTTATCAGTGTTTTATAGTTTTCCCTTTGGTTAAGTTTATTCCTTGGTATTTTATTTTATTTGTAGCTACTGTAAATGGTATTAATTTCTTAGTTTCTTTTTCCAGTTGTTTGCTGTTGGCATATAGAAATGCTACTGATTTTTGTATGTTGATTTTGTATCCTGCAGCTTTACTGAATTTGTTTATCAGTTCTAATAGTTTTTCTGTGGAGTCTTTAGGTTCTTCTAGATATGATAAGATCATATCGTCTACAAAACAAGGATAATCTGACTTTTTCCTTTCCAGTTTTGATGCCTTCTTTTTCTCTTATCTGATTGCTCTAGCTAGAACTTACGGTTGAGTGTGTGTATTTTATTATTGAGTAAAGTGTTCCTAAAAAGATCAAAGATATTGCCTTCATTTATTCCTGCTGCTATAAAAAAATACTTTGGGTAATTCATAAATTATAAAAATTTATTTCTCACAGTTCTGGAGGCTGGAAGTCCTAGATCAAGGTGCTGGCAAATTCAGTTTCTGATGGGGGCTCACTAACTACTTCAAAGGTGGCACCTTGTTGCTGTGTCCTCACATGGTAGAAAGGACAGAAGGAGTAAACAGGCTCCCTTGCACCTTTTTTGAGGTCATTAATCTCATTCATGAGGACTCCACCTTCATGACTTAATAACTTCCTAAAGGCCCCACTTCTTCATACTATCACATCGGTGATTAAGTGTCAACATATTAATTTTTGGTGGGAGTGGGGGGACATTCTGACCATAGCAGATATATACATTCAAATGTATTTCAAAAAGAACTACAAGAAGCAAATATATATTATTTTAAATTATCTAGGATATTTTCCAATAATTGAGATTAAACTCTAAAGCTTAATAACACCAAGTGATAAAATATAACTTCCATATACCTGAAGGGAAAGTAGACAATTAGGGAAGATGTGACTGAATTTTTCCCCCTCTTTTCAATAAGGTTATGTCTTTCCATTTCCAGGGGCCTTTCTCACAATGACCTTTGTGAAAGAAAAGCTCTATAGCATTGCCTGCAGAAATCATCTGCTGCCTACAAGTCAGTCACAGGTTTTGCTTCAGGCAAGAAAGCACATTGCTCCCAGTCAGCCTTCAGTGTGCCATCTTCAAAAGGCTCCCTTCCCTATAAATGCAGCCTTACCCTGCACAGTCAGACTGAAAATATTTCAGTGAATACCTCATGAGGAAATTTTAATTATGGCCCAGCTTCATTGATGTATCCAGAGAACCATGTGTATTTTGTTTTTTAGGAAAAAAACCAAAATGCTAAGATAACAAAAAAGGAAACAATAAATTTGCTAATGAAATGTGAAGGTATTCAGCATATATTAAGAAATTTGCATGTTATTTATGAATATTTTAAGCAAGATGGCCTTAAAAATAAAAGAAAAGCTATTAACTTGGTTTCTGTAAGCATGTACCCTATTTGTGTGATTATTAACTATTACCACTGTGCTGTAGCAGTAGGCCTTTAGAAGGATGCAAATTCATTTACAGTTTCCTTTCGTCAGTCTCATCACCAGCAGAGAAAGGGGACATTCACATTCTGGAGTGGAAGGGAAGGGAGGCATGCTTAGCAAAGAAAAGAGCACCGACTGACCCACTCAGAGGGCCTCATCAATTCCAGGCATCTTTGCCTGTATTAATCTGTAACTATTCTTTCTTTATTCTCCTGAGAAAAATAAAAAGAAAATTATGGAAACCTAATTATTCCTTGGGCTTATTACTTAATGTAGGGCCTCCCCCAGGCATTATTTTTGATACCTCATAAACAGTTCTCAGCAACTATGTTAAGTTATAATAATACTCAGTAGAGCAAACAGTAAAAAATAAAAATATCACGTCAAGATTCTCAAAAAAAGACTACCTTATTTCTTTGAGTTATTATTCCTACATGTTCGTAATCCTGATCTTACACGCTATTGGCTGGTGATTCTTTGTTTGTTTTATCTTGTCAGCCAGAGTTCTGACGTGATGACATATGACTGGCAGGGTTGTGCTCCTTGTAGAGGATGGGAGCAGAAGGCCCTTCCGTGGTAAAGATAATGAGGAGACTAATAAGTTGGCTTTTAAATCAAAATGCCATTTTGTGTAGCATTTGTATTTTGTTTGTCAAAAATACTTGTTTTCCACAACTGGAAAAAATCAATCAAGTAAGCAAATTAATTCAGCACACACTTTATGAACTTGATACAATATACATACATAGATACAACCTAGTGTACATAGTGTGAGATTAATGTATTCATTAATTCATTTATTTATTCAACAAATACATATTAAATATCTATTATGTTCCAGACACTATTCAAGGCATTAAGGTAAACCAAAGACCCCATTACATGGAGCTTATATTCTAGTAGAGGAAAGTAGACAATAAACAACCAAACAAATGCATATGTGTTAGTTGGTGATAAGTACTTGGGAGTATAAAGCATAGAAGGGAGAAAAATGGGGCAGATAGTGATGCCATTTATTGTTCAGTGGGAGACTCCAGGGGGCATAAAATTGTGAAACAGCCAGTTTTTCTGGAGTGTTGCCAATTTTGGAAAAATTCTATAGACTACTGATTTTCACTATGTGAAGGTCTGTAATGTTATAGGAGAGGATCTTATGGCTTCAGGTCTGTGATAAGCTATTTTTCAATATAAATTACTTTTGAGAGTGGGCTATAAAATGTTTTTTTAAATCAAATCTAATCAATATGTGACAGGGACATTACAAGAAAAAATAATTACAAACTACTCTTTCTCATAACATAAATGCAAAAAAATCTTACTCCAAATGTTAGCAAACCAAATTCAGTGATATATAAAAAAAGTAGTACATAAAGATCAAATTTGGTATATTCCAATGATACAAGATTCAAAAATCAATATAACTTACCACATTTATAAAATAAAAAAAGAAATGAATGCTCATCTAAATAAATACAGAAATTTGTTAAATTGAACACTTCTTCATAATTAAAAAAAACTCTTAAACTAGTAATATAAATTAATTTTTCCAATTTGACAAAGTGTGTCTTACATCGTACTTAATTATGAAATATTGAAAATTTACTTTGTAAGATCAGGAACAAGACAAGGGTATTACTGTAACCACTTTTATCCAACAGTATACTGGAGGACCTATCTAGTAAATAAAATAAAAAGAAACAAATGTCAAGGAATTAGGAAAAAAGATAACATGTTGTATATGAAGACAAGTCAAAAGATTCTCCAGAAAAATGATTAGATTAATAAGTATATTTAGCAAGATCTCTGGACCCGAAATCAACATTAAAAAAGAAAGCAAGTTGTATTTCTGTGTAATATTGTGATGAATTGTCAAAAAGACAGCCACCAACAATACGTGCATATATGTATGTGTATGTGTTTATATATATATAAACACACACACATATATATCTCGAAAGACATGTACAAGAATTTTCTGTTATGTTGTGCATTGAATTATGGCTCATAAAAAAGAATGTTGAACTCCTAACCCCTAGTATCTCAGAATATGACCTTATTTGGAAACAGAGTCTTTACACAGGCAATTCAATTAAAATGAGTTCCTTAGGGTGGCCATGATCCACTGGTGTCCTTATAAAAAGGAGAAATTTGGACACAGAGATAAGCAAAAATATAGAAAAGTCACTGAGAATACACCCAGGGAGAAGACAGCCATGTGACTGGAGTGATGCATCTGCAAGCCAAAGATTGCCAGCAAACCACCAGAAGCTAGGAAGAGGCGAGAAAGCAGTCCCTTAAATAAGATTCCAAGGATACATGGCCCTGCTGACACCTGAATTTCAGGCTTCAAGCCTCCAGAACTGTGTAGTAACATAGTTACTCTTTAAGACATCCAGTTTTTGATTTTCTTATGGCAGCCCTAGGAAACTAATACAGTTCCTGTCAACATTATTTGTTATCTCTAAACTATTTGGAAACAACCCAAATATACATCAATATGGAATAGGAATGAAATTGAAGAAAATCTTGCTACAACTGATACAAATAGATGGTAGGTAATAGATCCATTTATATAAAGTTCAAAAACTATTAAACTAATCTCCACTGTTAGAAGTCAGAATAATGATTACGTGTTCAGAAAAAGCAGAGAAACAATAATTTGAGAAGATGCAGGGAGGTATTTTGTAGTGCTGCTATTCCTGAAATACTCTGAAACACTCATTCTACAACTAAGAGAATTGTAGAAGCCAAATATAATATATAAGATGAGCTACTTCCTGGTATCCTGAGAAGCAGCATGGTATAGTGGTTAAAATTGTGGACTCTGGAGCCAACCTGAAAGTGTAAAACCCCCACCCTACCACTTGCTAGCTAAGTAATTCTGAGAATCTTTCTTACTTCTCTGTGCTTTAGTTCCTTTTCTGTGAAAGGGGTATAACATTATCTGCCTCCTGAGATTATTATGAAGATTAAATAAATTAATGCTTGTAAAACATTTAGGATAGTGCCTGATACATATTTAGTATGCATTCATTTAATAAATAATAATTTGGAAAAACAAAATTTAAACTATGAAATTTTGAGATTTTAAGTCAAGAATTAAAATGGTTTTCTTTATTAATACTACTACAAACTAGTCAGTAGAGCCTGGTTACACTTAAGCAGTACATATGAACAAATGTGTCCATGATAAGAACACATCCTAAATCTTAATAAAATGCATCTTAAATCACTAATAGTAGTACTGAAAATGTGATCTAACAAGCATTTATCATTGTAAGATAAAAGTTAAAAATAGTAGTATATAAGGAGACTTTGATAACATATTGTTGAACAATAATTGTCATCCTAAAAATAGGAAACTACACTGGAGAGCAGTTTCTGATTATCATCCATGTTTTTATATATAACACATGATGTAATTAATATATATGATCATTAAAAATCATAGCAGGTAAGAAAAATTATGATTAGCATTAAAAAGTTACTAGCCTTTTATGCCTTAAAATGTATGCAAATTGTCAAAATATTCTCTCTTTACTTGTTAATAGCAAATTATATAAAATTATTTTTGTGGAGTTTGCAACAAAAGACTGTCTTTCCCACAATGTTGATTCTCAAGAATAGAATTGTTATTTTTTTCTGAACCCTCATTTTGTCCACTTTCAAAAATAAACTCTCATCACAGTAGCTTTCCTCTGAACCATAAACCTGATGTATATTCATGAGTTCCAGTACCAAGGACTCTGCAGCGCATCTTACCCACTTCAAACCCCATGTCTCTCTACTTAATTCTTGCTATGTTTCAAGGGGATTGGATTTGATACTATTAATTTAATAATACCAAGAAGGTCCACCAAGTTCACTGGTATAATCATCCCCAAGAACGGTTCCCATTAATCATTTTCTGCTGTCAGATCATTTCAGAAAACACTGAAAATCTGTTAACTCATGTTTCTGGGTTTTAGCAATTAAAAATTAAATATAAATAATAGTCTTTATATGTTCTATCTTCCTTTTCTTTAATTAGGAAAGAGATTTTAGTCTTAGCATTCTAACTGTAAATTCTAAATAATAATATGTAGATATATTTGTAATCCAATGCAATTCATTGGAATGTTGTAAAGATTTGGGTTTTAAATAATAATTTATAGAGTGCTATGAGGTTATTTTAATAACTACAACAGATATTAGTTGTTCCTTTTTTTAAAAATGTTGATGTCTAAATTGCATTTGGAAACAGAAGGAGCTGTTCTGAAACAGAAGGAGGGACTGGAACTCATCCTTATGAGTTGAGGTTGCCCCCACCCCCATAACCTCTACAACCCACTGCCCGGAATCATAATCTATTCACCCTATGTTGAAGACTTTACTATGTTACTTAAGATTATGTTCACCAGTCCTTTAGTTTTACTTTGTGAGCTTTAACAGACCAGTTTCAGGGAGCATATTTCTATTTAAAGAACATTGAAAAGCATGAGGAAATGTAAAATTAATGATAAAATATGTACCTACTTTTCCACATGCCTTGATCAATTTCATATAGCTATTGTAAGGGAGCATCCAGAGCTTCTGCTCTAAGGATTCATTATTCTACATAGAAAAGAGGTTTTGTGGCTTTTGGCAGCTTAATATTTTGTTATGCTTTGTACAGGTAGGAAAGAGAGTGGGCTGATTGAAGAGATTCATTATAATGTAGGTTCAGCTCCTTGATCCTGTCCAATGGGGAAAAGTGAAGAAGAATCTGCTAAAAATAGATAAGCAAAATGCTGGATAAACAAAATGAGAAGACCCTTTCTTCTTTAGGTTTCTTTCCTATGAAGGCCTGTGGGAACTGTTACTTCTAAACAGGACCTGTGAATTAATTAGCACATATTAAATATATGTGCATTTTGAAAATAAAAATCAACATTTGATTCATTTATGCCACATAAATAGAACTAAGACTTGGGGGGAAGACACATTCCTATACACAAACTATCCTTTCACAGATGGAACAGTTTTATCCTTTCAAAATTAGCTGAAAAGAAAAAAAAAACTATATATCAAACCCCATCTTCTAAATTACTCCCATTAAAAATGAAAGATGGATCTTAGAGTTGAAGATTTAAGTGAGCAGATGTAGAAACTGAGTTTTTGGCAGTCTCTGTCAGAAACTAATGAGCTTTGGGGAAACCCAGCTGAGACAGAGTTCGAGTAGGTTACTATCAAAGCTATAGGGTGTCCAACACCTATAGTGAACAGTGTCAACATGGCACATGGAAACTGACCAGTGGTAGCCTTTCCAAATTACTTATAGAATTATTATACATTATAAAAACTACCCAACGTAATATTATTCAATATATCTAAAATTTACTTTCCTGTTAATACATACACCACATATGCATATTCCTTTGAAGTAGTAGTGAAAGATCACACAGTACCTTAAATTCTTAGTGGGTGCCTTACATGGTCCATAAGTCACCATAAAACTATGGATGACCTTTCTTTTGTGATTGCTACCTAGGCCAAGCCTGTTGATAATTTCCAGTTCAAGGGCTCTCAATGAAAGTTCCAGGGCCTTTGGCCAGGTGGTAGGAGAGCAGAAGGATAGTATGAACTACTGTAGTAGGAGAAAGTGCTCACAGACCAAGAAAGCTCAGGATTCTCATACTCTATAGTAAGGAATTCCATTTCTGTGATTGGTTCCTCTACTGGTTTTGCAGTTGACTTTCTTGCCATGAACGGACTAATTAGTTAATTTCAGTGTGTTGATCCTAAATAAAATTAGTACATGTTTGGCTCTGTTACCCCTGCACATCTGGCTGTAGGTTTTACAGGGATATACAAATTAGACAGTCTTTATATGTTGATGCTGATAAGGTGCTGTTATGGGATTTGAAGTCAGAATTCATATATGTACATTTTTTCAGTTACTCAATCCTCCATATCAATGTGTGCCTGAAGGAGTATGAAATAAAAGTGGAGGTGGGGGCTGTTGCCAGAAATCCCTATGCCAAAGATTGTAGCAACAAGTTTATTAGACCTTTCCAAACCATCTCAGCATTCCAGCAGCACCCTCCCAATTCATGGTTATAATCCAGTATTTCCCATGACCTCTAATCTCACTGTAGACTTTATCCCTGGAGTCCAGTGGATCCATCTTGGTGACTCATACCCTGCAGGAGCTTCAGTGACTCCTCATTAAACTTTAGGATAAATTTCAAGTCTCTAATCATAGCCTAAAATATCATATACAAATTCACCATTGTCCACCAAGTCATCACTATTGTCTAGAAAACGCTCAAGTATCCTTTTTTCCTCTGAACCTTCCAAGCTCCTCCTGTTTCAGAGCTTTTGCCTTGTTCTTCCCTCTGCTTGCTGTACTATTCCTCGTTCTTCATTTTTGTCACTGAAGTATAGTCTTTATTTGGCAGTACCCAAGGAGCAGAGCTGTCAAATGTTAAGTGAAACATGGTGAAAAATAACAGCCACCTGAAATGATAACAGTATTTCCATTTGTTTGGAATTCTTTATAAAAAATTGCCTTATACATGTAGGAGAGGTCTAAATGTCCTTCCTATTTTTTAAAAAAAAGAAATGGTAAGTCATTTTCCATGTGGAACATTAAAACTGCCAAAAGCAAATTGAGCCTGAATTTGGCTACTTGATTATATGATTAATTAAGAAAACTTATTTGGGCACATTTTGTGTTCAGAAATCTGCAGTGAGTTCTGCTTAGGACTTTGAAATCTATTTGCAGAGATTAATGATTCACAAGTTCAAATCTTGTGAATTCATTCTTTCAATCAATGAATATTTATTAAGAAACTACTATATGCAAGTCTTTCTCAAAGCAAGCATGCTAAATTCCCATTTTCATGTAAATTCTAAATAAACATGACCTGAAAGAATAGACACATTTGAAAGAACCCATGAGGATAATTTCTCTCTCTTACAGGTGTTACCGTTACCTAAGGATGTATCATGTGCCCATCACTGTGTTTGACAGCGAGAATGTAGAGTCTCTGATTTCAAGAAGTTCACATTCTGCCAGAAATAGGCTTTTAAAAAACAATTTCAATATATTATCCTAAGTACAATGTACATAAATATGTTAAAGGTAATCAGTGAAGACATGGCAGTGGGTCATTAGGGAGGTTTTCCTGGAGTATCTGAGGGTATCTGAATTTTGAAAAGAGAAGAAACACATTTTAACAACATAAAGTGTTCCCAGCCTTTCCCTGCCACCTAGAGCTAAAGACAGTTTCTTAGTTTCTTTCCCTCCACTGCCCTGCTAGAAAGGTTCTGCCTTTGGCTGATCAGTTTTTTGATTGTGAAAATCAAGAGAAGGAAGAAGGTGACTATATGAGTGAACCAGGTCTAGGAGAGAAGTTTGAGGATAATTGAGAAGGAAGGTGAATAGGGCTTGCTGTTGTATGTGAGGACAATAAACAGGAGAGCAAGGTGAAGACTTAAAAAAGTGTGGCTCTTCTAGATGATGCATCACATTTATGGCTTCAAGAACTATCCTGGAGTAATGTAGAGAAATGTAAAGTAATAAATGCTCAACCCATTACTTTAAGGTCTGAGACTGAACCAGATGAGTCACAGAAAGATAACTGGACATTTCCTGGGAAGACAAAGAGGGTGACATCCAACCAGAGAACCCAGAATGACAGAGGCATAAATACATAAAATAGCACAGGCTGTTGAGCTGACCCTAAGAAGCACGGTACTGACTCCTGTGCAGAGGGAGAGGAAATGTGGCAGAATGGGGATGTGCATGGATGAAGCTGTGTCTATGGGATACCCCATAGGAATATGAAAAATTTCTAATCAAGCGATTGGTTCATAACTTCAAGAGCTGTTTTGACTTATTGTTAGCATTAAATTGCCAGACTGGCCAGCTGGTTGATTTGACTTCTGGTTGACACAGTCTTGCTTATTTGGTTGTGGAGAAATGCTGATATGAGATTAGGCTGGATTGGTCCATCTAGAACATTTGCAATATCTTTTGGCGTTGTCATCTATTTTTTCCCTTGTGTTTAACCTTCTTTTTCTTTCACAAATATAGTATAGCAAAATGGTTTTGATAGAAGCATTCACTTCATCCCTGTGAAACTGATTGTATTGTCTCTGGGCTGTGTTGTCACTGTCTGATCTCTAGAGGTGAATTTAAGGTGAAGTTCATTAAGACTAAGCTTCAGGGTCTATCACTCACATAGGTTCATTCTATATGAATCTAATTTTCGAGATGTAATCTTTTCTTTTTTTCTTAAATAGGAACCCCAACATTGTATAAGATTCAGACCTTATAAAACGTGGTTCTACTCCCGCAACTTATCTCTGATACAAAAGGTGTGTCACAAGGTGAAATAGGTGTCAACTGTATTTTAATAAGTTTTTGAAGCCACATTGTAGATTCTCATTACCACTATTTGGTAGACTCCTAAAAGTTGATGTGCTTTTGACCTAGCTGTTAAAATGTAAATTATTTAAGATGTAACTTTCTCTCCAAAAAGAGTACATAAATGAGATTCTAAAGTGATTCCAAAAATTTTGAATTGCCAATTCAGATATATTACTGAATTACTGAATGATTGAAGATTTTTTCCCCTCATAACAAGCAAATAAATACACATGCTATGCATTGTAAATATTACATCAGATGTTTTATGTCCTCCTACTAAACAACTGTATTATTTCACTAGAGTTGCTGTAACAAAGTGCAGTAGTCGACCCCTTATCCACAATTTCAATTTCCTCAGTTTCAGTTACCCATGGTTAAGGTGGCCCAAAAATATTAAATAGAAAATTACAAAAATCAACAATTTCTAAGTCTTAAATTGCGTGCCATTCTGAGTAGCGTGATGACATCTTGGGCCATCCATCTGGGACGTGAATCATCCCCTTGTGCAGTGTTTCCATGCTGTAGATGCTACCCATGAATCATTTAGTGTTCCCTATGTCATCAGATCTACTGTGGTGGTATCCCAGTGCTCGTGTTCAAGTCACCCATATTTTACCTAATAATGGCCCCAAAGTACAAGACTAATGATGCTGGCAATTTGGATATGCCAAAGAGAAACTGTAAAGTTCTTCCTTTAAGTGAAAAGGTAAAGAAAAAAAAATTGTATGCTGAAGTTGCTAAGATATACAGTAAGAATGCACCTTCTATCCATGTAATTGTGAAGAAGGAAAATCAAATTCATGCTAGTTTTTCTGTCGTACCTCAAACTGCAAAATTTATGGCCACAGTGCATAATGAGCTCTTAGTTAAGACAGTGAAAGCATTAAATTTGTGGGTGGAAGACAGAATAGAAACGTGTTTCGATTGACTGCAGTTGGGTTAGGTACTATCCATAGTTTCAGGCATCCACGGGGGGTCTTGGAATGTATTCTCTGCGGATAAGGAGGGACTACTGTACCACCAACTGGATGGCTCAATGTCTCATAGTTCTGGGGTCTGGAAGTCTGAGATCAAGGTAATGGCAGAGTTGGTTCCTTCTGAAGGCTGTGAAGGCAAATATGTTCCAGGCCTCTCTTCTAGCCTCTGGTGGTTTACTGGCAAGCTTTGGTGTTCCTTGGCAGCAGCGGGAACAACACATCTCTGCCTTTATTGTCACAAGGCATTCTTCCTGTATCTGTGGCTGTATCCAAATGTCTTCTTTTTACAAAGACACCAGTCATATTGGATTAGGGGCCCAGCCTACTCCAGTATGAACTCATCTTAACTAATTTCATCACATCAGCGACAACACTATTTCCCAATAAGGTCACGTTCTGAGGCACTGGGGGTTAGGACTTTAACATATGAATTTTGCAGGGGGGCATGCAAAATTCAACCCATAACAACAATTCTTGATAGTAAATGGATTAGAAAGAACACTGTCAATATTCAGGCTTGCTTCTATTGTGGACAATGCTTAGCATTCAAGTAAGCAGCTTTAGGTATTTATCTTCAGTAGTCACAGCCAGATTCAGGACACCTAAAAGTATTGAGTGTTTCTCTAATGTCAGTAGACATGGTTATAAGCATTTATTATTTTTATGGTCTGGAGTTTAGAAAATATCATATCTTGCCCACTAGGTTGTGGCCTCAAGTCACACTTCAATTCTGGGGCCTGCAGCTAAGAACTTTAAAAAGGCAGCTGATGTCGAAAGATAACAAATCATGATCCTTTCTGTCCTATTACACCTTCACAGCTTCTTGAGTTTTTCCTTTAAGGGAAGAATATGTTGACAGTTTTGGAATTCTGTCAAATGTTTTAGGGTCTCCGTATCTTAATAAAACATTCTGTGTAGATGTTTACTCCCCTGTTGAAAACTATAGGTACCCCATTAGAAATAAAATTTGAAAATTCCATCCTCTACATCTCTCACTGAGATAATATTTTTGAGCAAATTTGAGTAATTCATTTCATCACCTACAATTCATACTTAATTTTTACTGATGAAATGGAATCATTAAGAGGAAGGAAACTAAAGAGGAGAAAGCAAAGAAGAAAAAGAAGAAAGGGACATAACCAAATGTGAAGAAAAGAAAATAAGAGAAAAATACTTTCTTCTGAATTTTCAGAAAGCCTCTCTTAAATAAGTGTTGAAGTTCCGTAAATAATTCTGTCTGCAGAGGATAAAAGGAGCAGATTGGCCAATTACTTTCAAAGTGTTTGATCATAGTCATGTTTTCATTAATTATTTAGGCTTTAGGAGTCATCAAAGAATCCTAATGCATAACTCAAAATGAGGAGCAAAAGCTCAGATATTGGCAAGTGCTTTTCATGTTTCAGATTCCTCCCACTTATGAGCATATGTGCTTTTGAATGTTGGGCTCATTTAAATCCTTTTATATGGGAAGGAGGTTGACAGGTTAGCCTTTTGGACAAAGGGGAAGAGCACATAAATTAAAGGTACTTAAAGCCATGTTGGTAAGTAGAGCCAGAGATGCAGGATGAAATGACATCCTTGGGGTAACATGACCCACTCTCGGCTCATACCCCATTGTGCCCACACCGTGGTCCCACCTGCATATTTGCTGCTCTGAGCCAAGCAGTGATTGACCATATAGAACAGTTGTACCTGAGTCTTTAAACAAAAACTAGCTGCAAGACAGTTTAATAATCATAAGAAGAATAAAATTAGATGACTGGACAGAAGAAAGAGGAAGGATGAGGCAGTGAGTTCCTATAATAATGTGAAAGTGAGCTCCAAAGTAAGATTTCTACTAAGTCTGTAATATATTAGTTTAGTTTTATCTCAATTGTAAGTTACCAGACCATTTTATGGGCACTATAATGTCACTAGAAGTGCATGTCTAACAAAATAATAGAGTGCATTACCAATTCTGCTGTGATGACCACTGCAGAGAAACGATTAGACCCATTTGTCAATGTACCTTGGTGTCTAACAGTTTTAAAGAATGGGTGGTTGTGGAAGCTACTCAACATTTTAAAGATATCATTTTTCCTCAAACACTTTCCATTGAATCATCAATTTTGAGTATATCTATTCGTCCACCCATGCTTTTCCAGTAAGCTGATTGAAAAGAAAACAACAAAAACACATTTGAATGACAGAATAGAAAATACTAACGATGTGAGAATTTGAAAGGTCTATTTATTATTTCAAACAGGATTGCTATTTTGTTACATTTTGTGTATTGTGCAAGTTGGCACAGAACATTAAAATAGAATATATACAAAATATATCTTCAAAATATGAAAATCTGCTTTGCAATGAAATAGTTTAGGGATCAGAGATAGTAGTATTTATGCCATTATAAAGAATTCCTTTACAATGGATACATTTAACACGCTTTTTAAAAGCATGGCTTATACGAAGAATTTATAGTAGTATATTCATGCAAAGAGTTTACTTTACCAACACTATCCTCAACCTTCATTCACTGATCTTTGCTCCCAATCCTTTATAACCCTAAACACCACTACCCTTCACCTTTCAACTCTTCATAGTTATTAAATGGATGAGGAAATAAGAGAAAAAACTGAAGAGGAAATAGGAGAGAGCATGAAGGTTTTTCCCGTAAATGAGGAACTACTAGTTTGCTGTGTGCCCTTGAATAAGTCAGTTCCATCAATTGTTAAATAAGGGATTGGACCAGGTACTCTATAAAGTCCTTCCCAGATCTACCATGCTATGATGCTAAGTGAGACTGTAAAAGATAAAAGCAAATAGCAGTGTGAAACCACCTTTCTAAAATTTTTCAAATATTCAAAAACAATTTTTTAAATTAGGATTCAGCATTGTAATATTTTGAACTGTGCCCTTTTGAATCTTGGAAATGCTATTTACTAGTTTGGGAACTTGGGCAGGTAACTTAACTCCTATAAACAACAATTTTCCACTCTCTAAAATAAGAATAATGATATTACTAGGTAAATGAAGATTAAATGAGGTTGTACAGGCAAAGGTTTAGTACCAATAAAGTGTTCAATATTAGCATTTATTATCATTATCCAGATGGGTTTTGGCAACAATTAATTTTTTCTTCAATTACAAATTCAAAAATATTCATGTGTATTTTATGTCAAAACATTGCACTAAATGCTAGGGACCCAGGAGTTGCAGAACAATCTCTTCTCCTCCTCGTTAGTTACAATTTGATTATTTAAATGTGGACTGATATGTGTTTGTGGGAGAGCATGTATTTTGGATGTATTAGCTTTTGTTTTTAAAACTGTATATGACTGAAAAGGAAATGTAACAAGATTCAAGTGAATAAAACACAGCTTTCAATTTTCTGCTAGTAAGCACAAGTCAACTCTCTGGTTCTTTTCTGATTTGTAGCAGAAAATTTAATCTTGCAAGTAATGAAGGTAACTTGGCCACCTCCTGTTTTAAACTGATCCTCTTTTGATTCAATTCAGGGTTTTCCACCACCACTTTTTTCCACCCTCTGCCTTCTTCTCCCTGTTGAATTCTTACAGATTGTGAAAGTTCAGGATATCTGATCTGTGGTTGCATCTCTGTCATCTACAGCCATGGTTGTCATTTGACATCTGTCCTGTAGTCATTGATAACAAGGAGATTGCTTTGAGACTCATGGAGTTCTACCCTGTTTGGCTCTTACTGACCTCATGGTCCTTAGGGATTTAGCAGCACCCTCCATCTGGTCCCAAGCCAGGGCTGCCCACCCTGCAACTTTGTTCAGCTATGGAACTGCCTCACGTCAAACTTGAGTAACTCTAGGCTTGCTGATTGTCAGTTCAACTTCCTTTCTTTCTGCAGCCATGGTGTTGCGCACTTGCAAGAGCTGAAAAAAACTTGGGTGAGGTGGGGCCCCTTGTGGGCCTTCTTTACCTACCTGCCTCTCTGATGCTTCTGCCTACTGCAGCTGACTAGTTTGATGAAGACAAACCAGCAAGGATATTTTCTTCTCAAGTTCTAGAGTAGGCTTGGATCGTGAGTCTCCAGTTACTAAATATTTTGGGAGGTTCTATCACTCCCCAGAGTTTCAGCCCAAGAGTAGGTTCAGAGAAGAGAGTGACCGGTACCATCTACGCTCTTTTGTTCTCCTTTCTCTCTCTCTCTCTCCTCTGTGCTGCAGGGAAAATTTTCATATGGCCTCTCATTTTTTCCACCTTCTCTGTGGCCTTAAACCCTTTGCTCCAAGTCCTTTAGGATTTGGCTCTTGATATTTAAATCCAAGCTTTTAGAATTTTTTTCCTCTCCAGCTGCTGGTACTTTCAATTCAAAGCTATAGTTTTAGAGTCTATTGTCTGCACTGTAGGCTTACAAAGGTCAAATTAATTGCTCAAAGGCCAAAAATGTGATTCTGTGTTCTCTCTGAATCAACCTTACCCTGAGGCACAGAGAAAGTCCTCTTTGCTACTTAAATATGGTAGAAAAATGTGACTAAAAGAAATGGAAAAGATCACCATTTACTTTAATATCAAAATATCCCACTATAGAACGAAATCCACAGTGGAATACAATGATAGGTGTTCTGTATATTTATCTTCATTTGCCTATCTCCATAAGCTAAAATAAAAACAAAACAATAATTGTTTTACTTATATATCTCTGTATTCTAACCAATAATATTCCTCAATTAAAACAAAATTAAAGCCAAAATGTTTTTGCTGAAATAGAGTTGTACATGCTATCACTTGAGTTCGTTTTTCAAAATCTTTCAACATGACCATGTTGTCTTGTTCTAATCCTCTTAGCTATAAACATTATTGATTCATTTATTAAATGCCTACTGTCTGCCAGGCACTAGGGATAAGTAAGTGAAAAATAACAATGGACATGTCCCTAATCTACTAAATGCTGAGAATTGCTCTGTGAACAGGTGAACATCATCTCTCAAACAGTGAGAACCTCCTAAATGCTGCCTTTCCAAGAAGTTCACAGCCAGACCTTGCATCTTCTTCACCTGTTCTACCTGGCGGTAGAGTTAACTGTGTATTTGGTATTTCTTTCTCCACCAGTAGAGAGAGCATTCCGTTTACATGCCCAAAAGAGTTATATCAAGATACACAATTTTAAGTCAGAGTTCTATAAAAGGCTCTTTTAAATAAATAGTAAACAGGAAAAAATGTGGGATTTTAAAAAAATAATTAAAACATACTTCCAACATACCAGCTATCATTCTCCCAAAATATAGTCAGATGTTTTTAGAAGAGTTGGAAATGAATCAATAATTTTAAACAACACAAATTTGGTGTAATTCCTTTCCTGTTAGCTTATTGCTTTAAAATGAATACAGCATAAATCCATCTCTCCTTGCAATCCGTGCTAATAAAATAATCTCATGGTCTGACTCTAATATTACTAAACTCAAATTAATAATATATCAAAATCTTAAGAGATAAATGGTATTTTATAGCTACATAGGGGAGCTTTTAAAGCTTTCTTAGGTCTAGATTTTTGAAACAATGACATTTATTTTGAGCCTTCTTTATTCTCATAGTATATGATCCGATGGGAAGTCAGTATGAATTAAAGATGACCATGAGATTGAAATCAAGTAACTCTTTCAGGACACCAGATTTTAATAATTTAGACACTAAATTTCCACCAATGCAAAATTTGAAATATACATTGTCCACAATCCTCCAGGCCAGTGTTTCTCAAACTTGTATGATATGTACAGTCTCTTTAAGGCAAAAACAAAAACAAGGACAAAAATCTTCTCTTTGAACTCAATGTTAAATCATTTTTATTACAGTGTTACTTTAAAATATGTAAACATAAAACCGAGCATAAACAACTTGTGCTTATACCTCTTAGAAAACATAATTATAACACAATGTGCTGTATGATGATAATTCTCCTAATATTTTGTTTGTGGAGCCTCTCTTTGCACAGTTTCATCATTGGCCTTTTTCTGTCTCTGTTCTTTTTTTATTGACACTTCTTGGGACCAAAATGATAGTATCTACAAACGTGAACAATGGGTTCATGTGGCAGTACATGGTTAAATTATTATGGGAAATCAAAACACAAATATAAAAAAATTAAAGGATAATTTTCAAAACAGGCAAACAAAATTACTATACAAATATAAAAAAACTATCAAAATTTTTATTTAACTCAGTTATTAACAAGGAAACTTGTAAGA
Organism: Daubentonia madagascariensis; assembly: GCA_023783475.1. Taxonomy (NCBI): domain Eukaryota; kingdom Metazoa; phylum Chordata; class Mammalia; order Primates; family Daubentoniidae; genus Daubentonia; species Daubentonia madagascariensis. The sequence goes on along the minus strand of JAKFHU010002088.1, from coordinate 39,594,238 downwards.
TGTTATTGACTGGTTTAATATAGAATTCAAATTAATGCACATATATGGTGAGTCAGGAATGTTAAAATGAATCTACAAATAGATGCAAAACTAACTGGCTTTTCCCCTAGGGTTGGAGTGGAGAGAAAAATCAATTGTCCCTCCATCAAAAGAAATTCACATGTCTTTGAATAAGTATCATCTTAATTGTAATCATTTATCTATAATTTACAACCTTATAAAATAACTCAATTAACCCTCTATAGAATTAGGTAACCTAGAAGGGTGTGTTAAATAATGCTTACTGTTCCAATGAAGATACCCAGTGTTCTTTTGCTTCATTTCAAAGACTTTTGTAATTTGTACATCTGGTATATTTAAGAGGAATGTGCAGACCCCAAGGAAGCTATGGATTCCTATGGAAATTCTGAAGGCCTCTGTCTCTATTATAGACAACAAATCTTCTTCATTTGAACTCTCTCTCTTGAGAACTGACCTCCAGCTACATGTGGAGGCTTCATATGAGCCCTTAGTCTTAAAGGAATATGTGGCTTTCCCCTCATATATAAACACCAAGCAACCTATTTTGGTAAGTCGGATGACTTCTCCTAAGGGAAGAACTGTGACAGCTAACCTCAGATCTTTATACATGAAAATGTTACCTCAGGCCAGATAATTACAATGATAAGCCAAACTTTCAATAGCCATGTATTTCCTTCCTTCCCTCCTTCCTTCCTTCCTTCCTTCCTTCCTTTCTTTCTTGTTTCCTTCCTTCCTTCCTTTTTTTTTTGTATGTAGAGGGTAATGGACAATTACCACATACCAGGTACTGCGCTAAGTACTTTATATATATTATTTTATTAAGCATAACAGTATAACCCTGTAAGTGTGCATTTTGTGAGTGAGAAAATTCTGCTTGAACTAGCCACACGGTAAGTATTAAAGAAAAGATTATTGAATGAAAAACAGGACAAAATCAAGTATGTAAGTGTTTAATGAGATTGTAATAATTAGGACAGTATCTTAAGGACTGGTTTAGGTGGCACTTCGTTGTCCAAAAGTCAGATGCTCAGTCAATATTTATAGAACACTTCCTACTCATTCCTACTTCATCTGGGAAATTGAGTGTCCAACCAACATATTTCATAGCCCTATGTATACAGTTGTCATAGCATTTGACAAAATGGCATTAAATTATCTTTATATGTGTCTATGTCTCCTTATCTTCATCGGCTAAGCTATGAAGTTACTTTAGAGGAGGGCCATGTGTCCCTGGTGCCTTGCAGGAAGACTGGCACATAGTAGGAGCTAAATATATACTTTTGAATTCATCCAAACTATTGCATATGCAGTAACACTAATCCCTAAAGTTGATCTTCTGGAAAATTTCAGTCCCAAGTCACTAGTTTCAAAGATTTTAATTCTGTTTCCAAAATGTTTCAGTGTCGTTAGGTAGATTTTAGTGTTTAACAGATTCATTACATTGGAGCTGCTTAAAATTTGCTCTTAGGACATATAGGAAAGGTTTGTGTTATCATTGGCTACAAGCCCTGCAGACTGAAGGTTGTGATGTCTTTGGGAGTTACTGGAGAAGAAAGCTGTGACCATGCAGAAACCCTTGGACATCATCTAGAATTTTGTACCAAAATTATGTATCGAATGGGTTGAGATTGAGAAAGTTTTAAGTGCACATATTTATAAGATTCTTTAAATCTCATAAACTCAATACCACATTTTCTTTAAAGTACCATACATATGATAAGGTGAATATCAAAGAATAGCCATGAAACACAGAAAGCTGATACATTGTCCGAAAGAAAGAATAGAAACCAAAAATATTAAAGTGTGATTGGGAGAGTAGGACTTGGAGATGTGGAAGGAAAAAGATATGAGAATGCCAGAAAAATGTTCCATTATGTTAACTCTTATAATCTTCAACTATTTGGTTGTAGAATTAAAAATAAAACATAAGAGTTTTCATTTTTAAAGTTTATATATTTTGGCCAAAATTTTTTTTCTTCAATATTGAATATGTGAAACCTACACAGATAGGAATTATAATTCTTAATCAGCAATAGAGGATTTCTTTTGAACTTGTCAGTGACAGGAGTAAGAAAGTAATTAAAGTGTCATTCTACAATTTGGGTTGAAACCTGACAATATTTCCTGATGGTATAGAGTGGCTCTCATATTTGAGGTAGTTGTATACAGTCCCAGTTACTTTGGAATTCAGGAGGCCATTTTCTGTCCTGCCAGTAGGATGTAGTCCAAACCCTAAGTTATCTGGTCAGAGACTGGGAAGGCTAGTAGAGACCAATAAGAGGGTAATGTGGATATGCAGTTGATTAAATACTAACCATTCATCATCCATTATGGCCTTTACAGTAAGCTTCTCATTCCAAAGCTAATTTTTGAACTAGTCACTGTTATAAACATGTTCCCATTTACAGAATTCTTTAAAAAATCATGCTTGTTTTCTATTAGACATTTTCACAAAATAAACAATAGCTTAGTCCTCGGAAGGCTTGGAAATTCATTAACTTAGTTGTATGGTTCATTTTTTAAAATTTTAATTATATTCTTTCATCTCTTTAATCTTATAAATGACTCCACTCATTTTGGGAAAAAACTTGAACAAATAAGTTAGAAAACCATAAAAGGAACAAGAGGGTTTTTGCTACTAGTTAGGCTATGGAAAATTTTCATGTACTTTAAAAATGGGATTGTGGGGGTGGGTAGTGACGAGGGGGATATATTTACCTGAAAGCATTTTATATTGATTGGAATGCTGGTCTATTCGTGGTTACATTTTGTTTGTATATCAAATACTCAAATACTGCTCCTGTCACAAGCTTGGGTTTATCGTGAGTATGCATAATGCTTGCTGCTGGGAAAGCCTACAAATCCCTCACTGGCAGCAGAGTCACCAGAAGTAGATGCACCTGTCTTCCCAGCTGGGACTTGTTCATGGAAAAGAAGGTCATTTAACACCATGTTACCCTCATGGACAGCTGTGTATATAAACTGCCTTAAGGAGTAGAAGGCCTAAATTCTGTTAAAAAGGTCTTCAATGGCCAAACGAAATTTGACTTGAAAAATATTTTTATGTTTTGATTAATTAGATTCAGAGCATATATAGGCTTGGTATAATAGAAAAACGTAATTTGGTTTGCTTTGGTCTAAACACCATCAACTTTTAATGACTCAGCAAACACCAATATTTTCAGCCCAGATTAACTTGGGGTTTAGTATGAAGTAGTACCTGTTTTGATGCCCTTGGTTAGAACATAGACCTTCTCCAATGCTACAGCCATAAATTGTTGTTTTTGTCTATTTTCATTATCTATTTTTCCCCCTCAGACTCTAAGATCTGTGAGAGTAGGGGCTGTGTCTATTTTGCTAACCATTATTTTCTCTAGCACACTGCCACTGTGTTAATTCTGGATATATTTGTGCTTAGTAAATCTTTCCTAAGTGGATGAATGAATGAAAGTATGAGGAACTGGTTTTCACTGGACCATCCTTCTTAAAGACGCCCTGGTTCAAAATCATTGCAGAAACCAAGGGGTCTCTTTGCGTCTCATTGTTTTTGTTTGTTTGTTTGTTTCTGAATTGAGGTATAAGTTAATTACAATAAAATGTACAGATTTTAAGGGCACAGTTCTATGAGTTTTGTCAAGTGTATACACCCCTGATATCAGGATATATAATTTTGTCATTATTCCAGAAAGTTCCCTCATGCCACATTTCAGTTAATTCCTCACAACCACTGTTCTGATTATCGTTATAGTGTACTTTTTACTTTCCTAGAACTTCTATAAATGTAACCACAAACTGTGTGTGCTTTTTTTGTGTCTAGATTATTGCACTCAACTTTAAGATTTTTAGATTTATCAATATTGTCCTTATAGATATTTAACTGGATTAATGGGAGTCAAGAAATTACCCATGTTAAAAATAAGATTAATAATGAAGGACTTTACTATTTAAAAAAAATTTTTTTTAAGGCTAGTCAAGTGAAGCAGTTGGGAGTGGAGAAGGAACAAAGGAATCTGTAACTGGTTGTGATCAACTAGTTGCACACACCACTGCACTCAGACCAGCCAAGGACTGTACTATTAAAAAAAAAAAAAAAAAAAAACTACTGAATGCCTCTCCTTAGAGGATTTATTGGTTCCATTTTCCCCAATCTCTAAGTATTTGTTTTTATCCAAAGATATACAGAATAATTCACAGAAGTAGAGTTCAGAAGTACCATCAAACTTACATCGTTGTATTATGAGCCTCCATAGGCAGATAATTTGACAAACCAAGCAGATCAAGAGGGCATATTTTAGAGCAGGAAATAGCCCGGGCTTCTCGACTTCCAGGCTCCAGCTTTATACATCACTACGCCATTGGTGTCCTTTTTCCTCAAGACACTTCTGTGGATAATTACCTATGCATAGCAGGTTATAGAGGTTAAGGAAGGGCTCCAAAATTAGATATTGCACTGAAAGTCTTCTTTAAAATATATTTTCAGTAACATATAACTCTTCGGGGTGTTTGGATAGAATTGCAAAGGAGGTTTACAAAGAAACAGTTTGCAGGCAGTAGAAAGAAGCTTGCCAAGGAAAGCCTGTGGAAGATGGATTCATGGAATTACAGCAGTCTGTGATTGACTGCCAAAGCCAGTTTATTTTCTTTGCTAGTTCCAAAAAAGAATGCCTAAAACTTTGTGTTGATGGAAGGCTATCTTCTAGAACATGCTGGCAGAGCACACTTTTTCACTGGCTCAGGTTAGCATTTTTATAGACTTGATGGGGTACTTAGGGTGCTGGTAGGGATTTTTTAGGTCAGAAAAAGACAGGCATAGGAGATTAGGGACTAAAATATGTTAGTTTACCACAGAAGATTAAAGCAATAAGACAATCTTAGGGAAGCCACAGACAAAACTGTATAAGACCAGCAATATTCTACTTCTCTCGCAGAAACATTTGTTATTATTAACAAGACCACAGAATAAAATTAATTATCTAAGGAAAGCAAGCAAGTAATTGTGGAAAATAGTTAAAATGGCTTCATAACAGGTAAAGACGTTATTCATTCAAAGATGGATAACGGAGAGATTATAATGATGTAAAGGAAGAAAATTCCTTTTCAAATGAACTGTTTGTTCTCCAAATGCTGATTGTTTTGTACAAGATAGTTTGATGCAAGATATGTGGAAATTTCACAAAATGGCAAAAAGAGAATCTGAACAACTTGAAACAACGTGCTAACGTTAGTTGAAGTGCTCCAAGGTTACTCATGTATTTTTCTTTCCTCTTAGACCTGTTAGAGACACTTCAAGAACTGCCCAGTCCAGGAGTGGAGGGATTGTGTGAAGACACAGACATTTCACCCTGAGAGGAGTGTAGAAGTTTTCATCATACGGTAACAGCCTGTTCCTATTTTTGGTTTTAGAGTCTTTGAAAATTAATGAAACAGTGATATAAAAATAGATAATATTATCTGAAATATCATGTGCTCTGGATTTGTTTATAGCTTTGTAGAATGTCATGCTTTATACCTTTCATGGGAAGTACGTTCAGAAATAATTCCCCAGCAAATATTATCCTTACATTTGAAGTAGGGTGATATGTAGAAACGAGGGTAATTGCAAAACACCGATCCTTTTTCTTGTCGCGGCACCCATGAGAAATGCTGCTGTTCCTACGACACACTGACGAGGCTGCTCAGCAGCCAAGATGACTGCAACTACTGAGTGGCTCCAGGGCTGAAGTGATGGCATCTCAGTGCATCTGCGAACTCACGGTGTGGGGCAGCTGCACTGGGGAGCAATAGAAGCTTTCCTTTTTGAAAGCCTTGAAGTGTCTGCTTCTTTTTGTGCATCTCTATAATTGGAGTCTGGATGTAGAGGAGTTTTTCTTAGGAAAAAAAATAAGACTTTGGTTCTAAATTTTCATGTGAAGTTATTTTTTTCCTAAAGATTGACCAGTATTCCTTGATCTCATGCCAAGAAACTTGAACTTAGAATATTTCTCTCCTTCCTCACCATCAGTACAATGAAAAAGAAACCCCCTAGAGGATCCATGGGCACATCTCAATTCTGGCAGGACTTGTTGTTGTCCTAGGACTCTGGTGAGGTTTACGCAAGACAAAAATCTGCCCAAAGGGTCGTGAGGACTCCTCATGACCTGAGGTAGTTGTATACTTTTAGGCCTCACTTCAGCATTTGGTTTAGTCTGGGTAAATCCTGATTCTGTTAAGTTAGTAGTCATTTAAGAAATGATTAAGGGTCCAACAGATTTGGGGCCTGATTCAAACCCAGACTGAATGTTGCAGAATGGATAATGGGGCCTGGACATTCTGGTATTTCTTCTGTGCCTCGTTCCAATAACATCACAGGTACCACGACAGGTACCACCTCAGAAATAAGAAGTAACAACTGGGATACCCAGTGGTATTCCTGTGAAAGACTTGTATAAAATGTTCTATAATCACAATTTTAAGAAGTTGTTTTATCTTAAATAACTTTTGTCTTCTCTTGGTTTAGTTCTACAACTTCCTTGTGTTAGGTTTTACTTATGCTTTTTGTTGTTGTTGTTGTTTTTTAATTAACAGACTTTTTTTAGAGCAGTTTTAAGTTTGCAGAAAAATTAATTGGAAAGTATGGAGTTCCTATATACCCCTTCCCCAACCCACACACAGGTTCCCCTCTTATTAACATCTTGTATTCATGTGGTACATTTGTTACAATTGATGAACCAATATTTATACATTCTTATAAACTAAAGTCTGCAGTTACATAAAGGTTCAGTCTTTGTGTTGTAGCTTTACCTTTTCCAGAATGTCATAAAATTGGAATCATACAGTATGTAGACTTCTCAAATTGGCTTCTTTCTCTAAACAATATACTTTAAAGGTTCATCTGTGTCTTTCTGTGGCGTGACAGCTCATTTTTTTAATCACTGAATAATATTCCATAGTATGGGAGTACCACATTTTGTTTATCCATCTACCTGCTGAAGGATATCTTGATTGCTTCCATGTTTGAGAATAATTTTTTTTTAAAGAAAAGCCACTATAAACATTTGTTTGCAGACTGTTGTGTGGACAGAAGTTTTCAACTCATTTGGGTATATACCAAGAAGTATTATTAGTGGATCAAGTGGTAATAGTATGTAGTTTTGTCAGAAACTGCCAAACTGTATTTCAAAGTACCTGTAATATTTTAGATTTCCACCAGCAATGAATGAGAATTCCTGTTGCTCCACATCCTCACAAGAATTTGGTGTTGGCAGCACTTTGAATTCTAGCCATTTTAATAGGATGTGTAGTGGTTTTTCATTTTCTTATGTTTTCATATGATTAATTACAAAAGATATTGTGACTGCCCAGAAGACTCTGGGTTCTTAGCTACTAGAAACTGCTTCAGTATTTACTTGGTAATGACATTGATTAAGAATCTGAACTTCTCCCTGGCAACACCCACTGTGGGAATGTAGTTTTGTGAAATTAGTGTGTGTTACACCCAAGTGTGTGTGTGTACATGTGTGTTTGTGTTTGTGTGTATGCCTACTATTCCCTAGTATAGAAAGAGGTCATAATAGGCAAAGACTCTTCTAATAATACACCATTGAAATGAAAATGTACAGAAGACATAAGAGAATTTTTGTTTCTAAAAATGAAATATGTGTATCCTATAGAAACTGATATTAAAATAGGCTGTTTTGATGCTGTTCAAAGCTAGCTTTCTGGCATGAACTACAGTGTTATATATAAGCTACATCAAATTAAGCAGTCTAAATTTTTGCATTTGTTTAAATTCAGCCATGCAAACATAGTCATAAAAAGAGATTTTTCATGATCCTTTCAAGTTGTAGTAATTTTTCTGTATGCTTGATGCATGCTTTAGATTTGATTGTGTTATTTTGTAAACATTTCTGATGAGACCAGCTTCCCTAGTAGAGGGTTACTATTTCCCGTGTAAGGACCAATTTCTCATATTTTTATGAGAACCCCACATCAAATATTGTAGAAATCTATTAACAAAGTTGAAGATACCAAGGAAGCATTATAATTTAAGAAAAAAGAGAGAAACCACTTTCAGTCATGTAAATAATTTTATATAATGTTCAATACTAGCCTATTTAACAGAGTATAGATCTGATTAAAAAATTAAACAACTAACATAGTTAAGTAGTTTTTATGTACAAAATAGAGTCTCAACAGTGACAGAAATGCAAAGATAAAATAGACATGTTCTCTACTTTCTGGAAAAGATGTATCCTTGTGTAGGGGGTTGGGGGGTAGTGGAAATAGAAACTGTGTTATACTAGTGATCACAGTTTAAATATATATACACATTTTACAGAGAAATAGAATGACAAGAGGTGTGTTGGCATTGTAAGTACCTTAAACCAATGTTGCAAATTCACTGATACCATAGTATGTGGAAGACTGGATTTTCCAACATTAGCATGCATAGGAATTACTTTGGGTCCTTGTTTAAATTTCATTTTCCTAGACCCCCTACTTAAATATCTGATTAATTTGTAGAGTCTGTGATTCTTCACTTTCATCAAGGCCCCAGGTTTTTGTATTACTCGTGATCTGTAGGCCACGCTTTAAGGACACTGATCTGTACAATTTACAGTCTTTTTCCCGTCGGTGTGATTCATGTTAGGCAGTACTCCTGAGACTGGGGTGATAGGGAGATCAAGTTCAAATATAGGAACCAAGAGAATAGGCTAACGATATTGAGTAACTTCATGGCCCCTTACAGTGGTATGGTTAATGGATGATTGTCCTAAGAGTCTGAAAATGGGAAAACAAACTCATTGAAGAAACCAGCACAAAAATTGTGTCCATTTTAGAATATTCAAAAAAAGAATGAAGTGCATATTTTAAAAATAGAATAAATATTTAATAAATATGTAAAACTTATAATACAATTACATATATATTCAATGATTATTTTAAAAGGTACCAGTTATGATATTTAAAATTATAGGGAAATAATAAATACCTAAGAAGTCCAAAAGTAGGAAATGGTTAAGTTATTTAGTAGCCTTTCCAATGGAATATTATTTTCACTGCTTTAAAGAATGATGACGTGTAGGACATATCTAGAGTAAAGTTAAGTCAAAGAAAAATGAGACTCTATAACTGTGTGTTTGATATGACTGTATCCACATAAAATGGCATGTGTGGTAAAATTTCAGGTGTTTTGAATTCTAAAATTTTCTTAGAGAATATATGGTACTCACAAAATCAAATCTTAGACTCTAAAACCTAGATGAGGTAAATCAATAATCACAAGCTTTAGTCTCATAAATTTTAAATTTCAAAGTAAATAATTTTTAAGTCAAAAGGTGTTTTGATATTTTACTACTTACTGAGCCCATGGTAAACTCTCTAAAGCGGTATTACCCATATCTGGCCAATTACCAGAATCATTTGGGGGACTTTTTGAAAATAGGGATTTCTTAGAAACTTGACAAGTGATTCATTTTCTACAGATTTGAGTTGGGGCCCTGGAATTTGAATTTTTTGAATGTCATGCTGGTAGCTTTACTGATTAGCAAAGGTTTGCAACCACTGCTGTAGAATAGACAATTCTCGTCTTCAAGAATTTCTACGGTGATATTTATATAACAAAAAAAAAAAAAAAAAGGAGAAATGATGTCAAATTCTAGAATGTTTAATGTATATTACATAGTAAGTAAAGTAGTTCAGAGGAGGGAAAGAGTAACGTGAGGAGGATTACTTGGGAGGGTCTTCTAGAATAATAAACTGATAAGCATCGGTGGCAGAGGTAGGGATGTTTCAGAAACCAAAAGCTTCCTCATCATCCTCACAACTTTCATGTTGTTGAGATGGGAGGTGGCGAGAAGGTGAGACCTTGAAACAGAGATGGCAGTAACAGAGTGGCACCCTTTGGGGACGCCAGCTTTCTTACCAATCCAAAGTATAAGTCCTCCACCCCTTCCCTAGAGGACCCGATCCCTTCCCAGGCTTCTCCTCCCAGGCTGGATCCTAGATTTGATGCAAGAGACGGCTCCAGAGAGAAGATGCTGCTCAGAGTTTTGGGATGGGAAGGACTGTGTAATCTATAAATCTGTGTTTCTTATGATGAGGGGAAAGAAGGTGAGGAAAAGCACATGAGAATATTTGTGGAAGACAAACAATTTATTACTAATGTTTATTAAAAGGAATTATGGCTTTTAAAAGGCATAGAACCAATCACAGAGTAAGTTGGACTTGAACCTTTAAATATAGGTTTAATTTGCTTTCTCAGAACATCAAAGTAGAGGAAAGAGGCATTTTAGTGATGGAACCCATATACCTGAGTAAATCCATCAAGTGTCTTTCTTCTGTGGACTCAGTTTCTTTTTTAGTATAAATATTGTTTAAACTTTCATTTTTCCAATTCATGTTGCCTAAACTGACAGTAAATTATTTTTATCACACATAGGACCTAGGACTAGGAGGCCAAGTATTTCTTAAATGAAAAAGTCAATACCAGCTTGGTGAGAGTTGATTAAGGAGTGGGTATAGATGAGGCTGGATGTCATTGGTAGTCATATTGAGTAGGGCCTTAAATTCCAGAATAAGGAATTATACTTGGCTTTACAGTGGAGGTTTCTGAGAAGGATAATGAGAAGATAAATTTGGGTTCTGAAGAAGAAAATCAGCCAACAGTAAAGAGAGGGATAGAAGGAAATGCAATTAGCATACTAATTAGCTAATTACCATGAGAAGAAACTGTGCTAGGCTGTTGGCAGTGAAAAGGGATAGAATATAGTGGATAATATAGGGAAATTTATCTTTAACTCCATTAGGGTTAATAATCACTGATTGTCTAATAAGTGCCAGTCACTATTCTAGGCCATTGTGACATCAATGAACAAAATAAAGCATATATTCCACCAGAGTGCTATGGACTGAAGGTTTATGTCCCCCCAGAATTCATATGTTGAAATCCTAACCCTCAATGTGGTGGTTTAGGAGGTGGGGCCTTTGGAAGGTAATAAGGTCATAAGGGTGGTATCCTCATAAATGAGATTAGTGCCCTTACAAGAAGAGGCCAGAGAGCTAGCTCACTCTCTTCCTGCCATGTGAGAATACAAAGACAAGTTGGAGTCTTTAACTCTGATGAAGGTTCTCACCAGAACCCAACCATGCTGGCACCCTGATCTCAGACTTCCATCCTCCAGAAATGTGAGAAATAAATTTCCATTGTTTATAAGCCACCCAGTTTATGATATTTTGTTACAGCAGCCTGAACTAAGACAGAAAGAGAAATAGCTCATTAACATGATTAAAATGTATATAATGTATTAGAATTTGGAACTGTACAAAAATGCAAAGTTAAGCAGAGTAAGGGGAATAAGGGGGGCTGGACAACAGTTACAATGTTCAGTAGACTGGTCCAAAGAGGCCTCATTGAAAAGGGGAGATGTGAGCAAATACTTAAAGAAGATAAGAAGGTGAGCTAGTACCCCAAGGAAGAGCATTCCAGGCAGAAAGAAAAGGAAGCACAAAAACCCCAAAGTGGGAGTGTGCCAAGGGTGGTCCAGGAAAAGCTACATTTTGAATTTAAATAGATCTCAAGGCAAAGTGTTCAATTGTGCCAATCACCAACTACTAAAATAGAGGATTTTCACACTGGAAAGAATGTTCCTCCTTAGAAGTTCTGCTTTGGAATAGAATTAAATTAAATTTCTAAAGGACAAAATAGATAAAAAGAAGAGTGAATTAAGGAGTCAGCTTTGGGCCATGTCCATAGTTAAAGTCTGTTTGACAAAGTGTGGGAGATTGGAGAAATCAGAGAAAAACCAGGGTTTGCCTGTCCTTAAAGCTGTATAAAAAGGGCTTGGCTAAGAAAAGGAAGCTCTGAGATGTGGCATACAGCAAAAGAGTAAGAAGAATAAAGACTGGAGAAACAAAAAGACAGTGGGTTGGGAGAAGGGGCCTTGGGGTTCTGATGATCTTAGAGAGAGCACTTTCCCTTGATTGAGAGCACAGGATTCCAAAGTACCCAACAGGTCCTGTTTCCTATACGAAGTACAGTGAAAAATCTGTGCTATTAAGAATTAGTAGTATTCTAGACAAGGACTATATTAGTTTCAGCTGTCCATTAAAGATATTTTAATAACGTTATGAAAGCTGTCTTTGGTAAAAAGGGTTGATGAGTTTGAAAGAATAAAATTAAATGTGTTAGACCTCAAACTTAAAGTGTGTGCAATTTGTGTTTCCCCGTTGCTCTTCCCACCTGCTCTGCTATCATAACAAAGCACAGTATTGACATGTTGAAGAACTGAGGTCTACACATGCTTTGGTGGAGTGATGTTGTAGTATTGCTCAATTTGCAGAAATACTCTGGCAGAAAGTATAGTTTTCTTGAGGTCATCGCCAAACCTTGTGTTTTATTAATGTATCAAGGCTTTTTATGAGACACATTGATTTGTTGGTTCAAAAACCCAGAAGAAACACATGGTTATAGTAGGATTAAGAGTGGAGCCTATTAATATTTTATACTCCCTTCAATAGCTCCTTATTGGATATTTTTTAAAAGTTTGCAAAAACTAATATATAGCCATAAGTAATGACTCAATATACTTCTGTTAGAATGTTAATAAAAAGGTGTACGGAAGTTAGGGATTTATAAAGTTGATACAGTCAGCTCTGATTCCTGCTCTCTCTGCAATGACCTAAAATTCATTTTTTGAAATATCTTTCTATGTTATGTGGCAAGCCTACCAGAAAACAGTGCTTTGAAAAAAGTGGGAGATTAGATATTTAAAGAATGGGAACACATCTTAATATAAGAAAAGGGCAGCCTTTTATTCTGGGTAAAAAAAAAATTAAGGAAGTGTGTTAAAGTTGATGTGATAGATGGCAGGATTTATTTGGAACTTCAGAATTGGTTCTGAGGAACTTTCTCAAGAAGATCAAATTCATATTCAAGGTCAGTCCTTTGCCACTCACTCTCTTCTTCCCTTAGATGCCCATCATTCTTGCCCTATTAAAATCCACTCTCAAGAAAGGATCCACTGTCAGTCTTTTATAACTTCATAACTTCATATGAATTTAAATCAGTGTGTTACTTCTCCAAAGAGTATTTACATTTTAAACAAGAAAGGAAGATGGTATCTCCATTTTAAATAATTACAAAACAGCCTGCCCAGTCTGTATGTAAGACCTGGAGGATTTTATTGGTCGTTTTTTTTTTTTATTTGGTGGCTGTACTTTTATATTTATTTTTGCTTCAATGTTATATTAAAGGAACTCTGTAGTTTCCATAATTGCAGCATGATGAGATTCTCATTGCTTTTAATTAACCTGCTTTTTACTTTCTCAACTCCACAATTAACTTGGCTAAATTTGTTAGCAAATGAAAAATTCTAACCACTAGTTGCGTGTTGATTTTACTATCTACTATTTGATACTTCCATCGTTATGTTTCAGATGAGAAATATCTTAAAATAAGATCTAGATTTTATATTCTGTGATAAAAATCACCACTTTTTCCCCGAAGGCATTGTTCCAGAAATGATTTTTTAAAAGATAGCACTATTGGTTTTATTTCTTGGAAGGGGAAAAATCTCAGTCAGAGTACTAAGATAGTGATCTAGTGTATTTGGTATTATGAGACTCAAGGATTTAGCAGTAAAAACTCTTTACTGAAGAAAAAAAATTGGCATATTATATAATATTAAGAGGAAGAGAGTTGAATTGCTATCTATATTTTATGGCAAAGCTGGCAGGACCAGAAGAAATAAAAGCTTTTTAAAAATGTTTTATTTCAATTAGTCATTGCAATTGCATCAAAAACAGAAGTCTTAATTTTTATAAACACAGAAAAATGCATGGTATTTTTTGTCCTTTAGTATCCCAAAATACATAAGACATATGCTTTATAGAAGCAAGAGTAAGAAAGAAAATAACACTTAGAAAACATCTTAAAGCCCTACATTAGAGACTCATATAAATTATGTTTCCCTTCCCTGGCAAAAAGCAACAAAAGAACAATTCGGGTGGAGGAAATAAGTGAACCAATTGACAGTATGTGTGGCTGGCCTGGAATCTGGAGATACCATAGTTAAATTAACTTGATTATCCTCTCTACCACTAGAATAGTTTAAGCAAAATCCTGGTGGGGGTAGAGTAGGAGTGTGTATGTGTGTGCTGCGTGCATATATGTTTGTGCGTGTGAGAGAGACAGTCCAAGAGAGAGACAAAATGGCTTTTGTTGCTTTGGAAATGTCATTAAACCTTCTTGCATCTGAATTTTTCTGAGAAAAACATGCACTTAATGTCACAATACCCTCACAGGAACAATTTAATAGTTCCTGCTAAAAGCCTATAAGGACTCTCAGGATAGAAGATGCAGTTTTGCAAAGGCATTCTCAGCCTCTCTCAATCTTAATTGAAGGAATTGAAAATCTAATGGGCTTAATTTATCAAGCCATGGGTTGCAGAGAACCTAAGGCAAGAATAATTCTTTAGAAATTGTTAAAACACTAGTCAAATAATGACCAGATAATTACAAGTTGACATTCTTCAGTGGCACTTCTAAAATATGAGTTCAATATGACCAGTTTTATTTCACCAGTTTAAATGATAACAGATAAGAAAAAATTTGCATGGGGTGCCATTGAAATGACCTTTGGAGCAAACTCTTTTCCTTTGTATTTTTTTTATGAATTGTGGGACCATAGCTGGCACTCTTCTATTGGTTTGGCCATATCTGGATTTTCTGGTTATGTCCTTCCCGAGAGTAACTGTAAACATCTAAGAGGCTTGTGCTACCCTTGGATCTCAGATAGAATTTGAGAAGAATTCTATCTGAGATCTGCTTCTATCTGAAGAGAAAAAAATTTCCTGTATTGGGCTTGTTGTGAAGACAAGAGTGTTTGCCTGTTACTACATGTTTTATGAGTATCAGTGATTCTTGAGTACATTGCTAGTAATATAGATATCAAGATGAATACAGCTGATCATCTTTTGGCTAATGTTATTGGGACTTTTAATTCATTTGCTGATTCTAACTTACTTATTCCTGGGGTCAGAGTAGAAAAATCTTTTGAAGAATGATTCCCGTCTAAGAAGAGGTGGATCCCAATGAGATAATTAATTTTCAGCTTTTTAGTAACAGTTGAATGTTAGAACCACAGTCCTTTACTGATAGCAAGTCTGTCATACTATCTGGGATAGTGAAACCATTAACTATAAATTGAAAACTATAGATCATTTAATTGGCTTGCTGCTAAATTCCTAGAGTAGAAAAATAGGGTGCACATTTAAAATTGACATTTAAGGAGTCAATGAGATAATCAATTTCAGCTGTATTTATTAAAATACATCCATCATAAAAATGACTATCCTTTTAACTAATTACATAAGGTGTTATGTGGTAGAAGTATATGGAAATGGGCCTTGAATTCACAAATCTAGAAAACTCCAAAAGTGAATATTTTGAATTCTTGATTGATTTTTATTGCTATGATTGGAGCCAAATTGTTTTTTATTTCAGATAACATATTATTAAGTGATAAATGAAAGCAAATAGAAAAATGTATATTAACTCAATATCCAAAGATATTTCTATCAATACCACTATATATTTATAGTTAATTTTATAATGTTTTAGCTATAATAATACATAGGATGTCCAATTGCTATTTCTAGTTTTTAAATCTTAAGTTTTTAGTTTCTTCCACTTAAAGTTTTAAATATGTTCAAAAAAAATGTTATGTGATTTTAGTTTGAAAGTTAAACTTAAAAGACAGTAACAAAACCAAGATAAAAAAATACATTTTATTTACAAGAAAAAAAAGGTTTTAAACATTATGAAACAACTATATTTGCCTTTTAGTTGTAATGTAAATATAAAATCAATTTGATCTTTTCCAAATTTTGAAACCTCTTTACTCCTAAAGACAGCTCTCAGAAATGTTAATTCACACATCTACAGCAGCAAAAGAATGTCAATGAGGCTGAGCAACCACTGGGCTGCTCTGGTAGTAATTAAATACCTTGGACTTTGCCTTGAAGTGCCTACTTATTTCTTGGCACTAAGCCTTCAAAGTAGTGTTGAGTTTGAGACAAGTACATGAATGAATTGCATATGACATTTATAGCAAGACTTTATAGTTTCATTTCTATTCTAAACTCTTAAAGTGTTAATTCCTTTGAAGTTTTAAGTGTACTAGTGAAATAAGTGTAAATGAAGTCTTACATCACTTCTACATTCTATTTTTCTCTCTTTATAGTGGAAGCAAAAGATAAAAGTCCATGGCAGTTCATTCATTCATTTAACAAATATTTACTGAAAGTTTCCTGTATGCTGGGCACTGGACATGGTGTTAGAGGCTTATATTTTATCAGGGCAGATAACACATTAAACAAAAAATATCACCAATCTTTTCATAGTTACCATTATGAGAAATGTTATATGGGAAAGAACAAGGTGAGATGAACAAATGTAACAGAATGCCTTAACGTAGTCAGAGGGGGAGAATCCACAGAAGAAAGGCAGGTGAAGGTGAGGGGAACATCTAAGGAAAAGCAACCAGAATGTTCTAGGGATATATTCATTAGAATGTTTCCTGGACAAAACTGTAAGGGCCGCAAATGTGATTATATAGAATTTTAATTATTACTTTATGACATATAAACTATTTCATGATACTTCTAAAGTTAAAGTTATTGACATACTGCCCACTAAAACTTCTTAAATTTTCTCTTCATAATCCTTCTTTCTACTCAGTCATGGACTGACTCAACTATTAGAAAAGTATTACGGGCAGTCAATAGACCTGATGGGTATTTATGGGTGATTTTTGTGAAAATGTCAAGGGTGTATATACTTTAAATCAAAATCTACAGTGTATCTGGCTGCCACAAGGATTCCTTTCGTTTGACTTCCAAACAGGCTTCTGCTGGTTCCTGAACAGTTGTAAAAGGTGAAAAAGCTTACTGTTAAGTTTTTATCATATTAGATTCTTTAAAGCCTCAAAAGTTGATGTATTTTATGAGATGATGTCAAAATATAGTAGCTTGGCACTAAAAAACTCTTTATAATCAATGTGATATCCAACCTCTATTTGCAGCAGCATCATCCACTAACCTCCTGACACAAATTCTGCACTTTGGCCAAGCTAGTTAATTTACTCTTCCCCTAATGTACCTTAAGTTATCTCACTTCCAAGAAATTCCCCTCCTCTAAAATGCCCACCCAATTTCTCCTCTTCAAAAGCATATTCATTGTTCATATCATCACTGACCACCTCACGCCGGAGTGCTCTTTTTTCTAAATTCCAATCTTAAGAATCATACAAGCTCTCTAATGACATTCCATATTCCTGGATGCCCATCCACTTGGTAACACTTAAGAAATTGTGATTCTTTTCATTGTGTAAAAATTTCAAGTGCATTTTATTATCTTTATTAGGTGCATAGGTACCATTTACGCAACAGATCCAAATATTGTCTTATATTCTAGGTATACTTTTTATGTTTTAAATTCATCTTTCTAGCTTATCTTTAAATTCTTAAGTCAGGGTGCTCTGACCATATGCAATGCTGGGTTGATGAAAAAGAAGAGAGACTTAGCAATAACCACCAAGCCACAGAACTGCAACATCGTCACTGAGAACTTTCTGGCTCCCTGGCCAATATGCAGTGGATACAATTTCATAACAGGTTAATTTAAACCAATCATGAAGAAATTAAAATACTCTCAGAATTTAGAAGCTATACTTGAATCACAATGAAGTTTCTTAATTCTGTGCCAAGCCTGTAGATTAAGTGTCTACTATTATTTAGTTGGCCTTATTTACTTAGTGGTAATGATTTCCTGAGACTGTGCAGAACATTGAATTGAAATGGATACAATTCTAGGCTGGAGTGTATATCCTGGAATTAGTTATAAGTAGCTCAAGATTAGATATTGTATGCAATCATATGTCAACCATGAAATAAGCTCTAGCCAGTTTTCAGGATCTCAAAATAAATCATGTCACAGGTACTGCTTTTTTCTGTTTTCATTGTGATTGGTTTTCATGGGAAGGCAAATTATACGACTATTTGACACATCAAAATGCCTCTTTTCTCTTAAACTAGTGATAAAGAAAAAGTAGAAAGAAAATGACTCATCAGAAAAGAGTAGCTTCCTTTAATTTCCATTGATAACTGACTGGTTAATTAAATTATAATGCATCTATGCAACATAATACAGTCAGTCATATGCTGCATAACAATGTTTCAGTAAAGGACAGTTGCATATGTGACAGTGGTCCCATAGATTATAATACCATATTTTCCTGTATCTTTTCTATGTTTACATATATTTGGATACACAGATACCATTGTGTTCCAATTACCTATAACATTCAGTACATGATATACAAGTTTGTAGCCTAGGAGCAATAGGCTATACCACATAACCTAGACGTGTAGTAGGTTATACCATCTAGGTTTGTGTAAGTACAGTCTATGATGTTTGCACAACAAAATCATCTAACAATGCTTTTCTCAGACGGTGTCCCTATCATTAAGTGATGCATGACTGTACATACAGCCATAAAAGAGAATAAGTATATTTTCCTATATATTAGTATAGAAAGATCTACAAAATATATTAAGTGAACAAAGCAAGGTGCAGATCATTGTGTATGATATGCTACCATCTGTATAAATATAAATAAAAACGAATATGGGTGGACCTACATGTATGTGCAAAGAATATATTGGGAAGATTATACAATAGGGTGGTTATGCCGGATGCCTTTGGAGGGGAGAAGAGGGGAGATGATTATTAAAATGAAGAGATGAGAGAGAAAATTTACACTCAATACATTTTGTATCTTCTTAGTTTTGAACCATGAGAATGTATTAACTATTAAAAAATAAATAATGTTTAAATTTTTAAATGGAAATAAAAGGGGAGGAACAAAACAAAGGAATAATTTTCTTAAGTGTGATAGAGCTAATGAAAGTTTTCTAAAGACAGTAGACTTATTTCAAGCCTATGAGAATCTGAAAAAATCTTCAAAGGTCCTCTTCTTGATATTAACACACAAACTCATCAATGGTGGGTTCCAGAAATGTGATTAGAAACTCCAAGGAGAAGGGAAATGGAGTGAAATATCATGATTCCATATGGAAGGGCATGGGAGCAGTCATCTAGAAAGCTGGTGTACTTGATCATGAGGTATTCAGTCTATGTGGAGTTTGAGCACATATTCAAGGCATGAAGGAGAACTACCTAGGACTCATCAATGCTCCCTTCACATAAATGCACTTTAGATCAAGGTGGGAAAAAAATAATACAACTAGAAAAAAGCCCAGACTCTATCTCTGCTGGGTAAATGATCTTAGGGGCACAATTACTAATTCCATTCATTCCTGATTCAAGCAACACTACTCTATGAAATCTTTCCTGACACCCCAAGCAGATGTTGATTCTTTCTCCTCTGTACACCAATAGCAGGCATTGCACACCTCTGTTTTAACTTTTAGCACAAAGTTCAAGTTGCCCCTGCTGGCAGGTCTGACTTTCCATGGGACTGCTGTCTTTAAAGAATCTTTCTTTTTCATCTATGTATCAATGGCATGTAATAGAGTACAGTGTGTAGAGCAGAGATTTAATATCTGTTCAATGAATGAATGACTTAAAAAGGAGACTAGACTATGCAAAATGAAAGACTTCCTAGAAAAATGATTTACAACACAGTTTGGTTTTCTGAAAAGTGGATTACCACCCTAGAAATAAAACTTATGGCAAATAAAAAAGTGAATCCCAGAAATGCTTAGGGGAAAGTGTTAGGTAGGAAACTTGATGAGCTGACAAAGAAAATTTTAAATTAAGTTTTGTGGGGTGAGGAGAGAAAGAAGTAAAACTACATACTATGATATATGACAGATATTATATATACCCAAGCATTCAAGTATGCAAGTACTAGGATTTCTGGGAGGTAAATAAAACTTGGAATTTACCAGGACTTTATTTTCTAATATAGGAGACAAATCATACAAATAAATATCTGCAATATAAGGTGGCACAATAGAAATATAGATAAAATAACCATGTTACTTGGCCTTGAAGTGTGGATTGGATTTAGATGGTGGAGGTTAATCCAGGTAGGGGAATTAGAACAAGTGCATAGGTATATGTTCCATGGCACATATTGGAGATATCATATTTCATTGACTGTAATGTATTCTGTATGAAGCAAATGAGTAGAGGATCAACCCTGAAAGATTAGGCAGGGTGAGACTATAGGAGCCTTACATGACGTGCTATCACACTAGGATGGTATTCAATAGAAGATAGAGAATCATTAAAAATTGAGGACATAATCACTGTGTGCTTTAACAAAACTAAAACCACAGCCCTGACATAAAAAACAATGGTAATAAAGAAGTTGCCAAATATTTCTTAAAAGAAAAATAATAGATTATTAAAAGAGTGTGGTTCTTCCACAAGAACAGAAAGATCAGTAGAACAGAAGACAAATTCCAATAACAGACCTTGGTGAATATAAAAAAGTTGAATAAGGTAAAGGTGGAATTAAAAAAAAAACAGTAGGAATGGAGAGAATTATTTGGTAAAACTTACTGGATCAAGTGTTTATTAGGGGGAAGAGTTACATCAATATTTTATATATTGGTAGCAAACCAATGCCAGGAGATAGTAAGTATGTGAGAGGTACATGGAACTATTAATATATGCATAAAGCCCTTGGTTATTATATTTAGTAATTGTAAATACTAAGTAAGTTATAATTACTTAATTTGTCTTAATATTATAAGACAAATCATAATTCTCTTACTAATGACAAGACATTGTAGTTAGTAAATGTCTAAGTTTGGGCTGCTGTAACCAGATACCATAGACTGGGTGGCTTATCAACAACAGAAATTTATTTCTGACAGTTTTGGAGGCCAGAAGTCCAAGATCAAGGTGCCAGCATAGTGGAGTCTATTTTCCAAGTTGCAGACTGCCGACTTCTCCTTCTATCCTAACATTACCGAAAGAGCAAAAGAGCTCTGTGTGGGTACCTTTCTTAAGGACACTAATCCTGTTTACAAAAGCTCCATGCTCATGACTTAATTAACTCCAAAGGCCCCACGTCCTAATACCATCACATTGGGGGTAAGGATTTAAATGTATGAACTTTAGGTGGTCACACTCAGTCCATAATAGTAAAATTAATTTTTTAAAATTTTTTGGAAAATTTATTTGTATTCAAAATATTTCTTAATTCATAGATGTTCCTTAAGAATGTCTTCTCAATCAGTGGATACTAAAAGTTGTACTGTATAAAAAGGAACTATTTTTTTAGGGCTTCTAATACTCAAAATTTGGAAATGGCTAGCATGCACCAAAATATGTTCTAAAAAGCATTAAATAGTTCAATACAAAAATGAAGCTATTAAAAGATTGGGAAGTGATAATATGGTACAATTTATTTTCTAAACTTTTGATAAATAAGTCAGAAAGGAAAAGTTTGGTGAAATTTAGTAATCATCCATTAAACTTCTGTACACCAGGTACATCAAAATAAATTGAAAGGTAAATAACAAATTGAAGAAAAATGCATTTGCAAAGACTGTCATTGACATGTTTACATAGGAATTTAACATGTTTATCTCTTTCTTTTCCAGTTGGATTAAGAGAGAAAACAATGATAGATCTGCTGCTAACTATTTTATACCAAAGTCAAGAAGAGTTTCAGGGTTTTTTACCTTAATAACTGGAAGGATGGATATCAATTAACTGAGATAGAAAAAAAAGTGAGAAGAGCAGTCCCTTTGGAGTAAAAAATCATTGCAACTTAAGAAAGGTTTAATAGCATTGATAAACAGAGCGTTCTTACAAATCAGTAATACAAAGACCAACACTCAGAAAGAAGAATGAGCCAAATCATAAACAGTTCACTTAAAACAAAGTAAAATGGCTAACAGACAAAATAAAATTCAACCTCACATAATAAAATTCAAATTAAACAGCACATATGTATTGAGCACTTAGTATGTATCAGGTACTTTTCTAGAATCTGGAAGCAACATATAGCAAACAACAAATAACAAAAATCCTTGCTTTTAGGACCTTACATTGTAGTGGAGGAAGACATAATTACTATAATAAATAAGGGAAATATATGGTATATTAAACAGTGACAATTGCTAAGGGGAAAAAGAACAATGCAGGGAAGATGGACAGGAAATTTTGGAGGTGAAATTGTAATTTTATCAAGATGGCCAAAGAAGACCTTCCTGAGAGGGAGACATTTAATTAACATCTTGAAGTAAATGAAACAGCAAGCAAGCCATGCAGAAATCCAACTAAAAGCATTAGTAAGTGCACAGACTTTGACAGGAGAAAATGCCTGGCCTGCTCAATGAACAGGAAGTCCAGTGTGGCTGGAACAGAGTGAGGTAGGCAAAAGGAATAGAAGATGAGATCAGATAAGTTAAGCGGAGAGATTTTGCAGTTCAGTGAAAGGAACTTGGCTTTAACTCTAAGAGAAATGGGAAGCACTTAGAAGGTTTAGAACAAAAGATTGCCCTGATCTATGTACATTTTTAAGGATTAATTACTCTGACTGCTGTGTAAAAAATAGAATGAAGGAAGTCAAGAGGAGAAAGAGAGATACCACTTAGAAAACTAATGAAATAGTCCAAGAGAGAGTTGAGGATGGTGTACTGAGAAGTGGAGAGAAGTAGGAGAATAGCAGATATGATTGAAGGTAGACCCAGTGGGATTTAGATGTTGAAAGTATGATGAAATTAAGGGTCAGATTGTCAGAGCAGACTCAAGATGAATTATAGATCTTAGCCAGTATTAAGTTTGCCAATAAACCATGGATACATGTAGTAGCCAAACACAAGCCAAACAGTCTTGCCTTGGAAAGTTGTAAAACCATCAGGTGCAGCTCTCCATAAAAGGTCCTTTTCATGTAGGAGGACAAGCTGTGGTTCAGATTTAACATGAGAGGTTTAAGTAATACATGAGATAAATTGCACAGGAGGAGTAATTTCAGTTATGAAGCATTTCTTTTTATATCTCTTTAATTACATAACTTTTATGATAGTTTTCATAGAACCATGCCTTATAAATCCATAGATTCCAAGTTTTGTTTTGTTGGTTTTTTTCAACATAAGCTATTCTAGACAGACCAGATACTTTCCACCGAAAGCATTCTATAGATAAGGACTCCCCACTAGTAAATAATATTTGTGTGTTTGCTGGGATTGTCATTGGCATGTTTACAAAGGAATTTAACTGGGCCATCTTTCTTTCCCAGATGGGTTAAAGGGGCAAACAGGTTGCAAACCTGCTGCTAATGCTTGCCTTTCCAGTGGATCAGAGATGATTTTCAGAGGTTTTCACCTGAACAATTAGAAAGATGGTATTGTCATTAACTGTGATGGGGAAGACAGCAAGAAGGGCAGTCCCTGTGGAGTAAAAGTGTAGGAGCTCAATTTTGCACAGTTTAAATTTGAGATGCAAATTAAGCATTCAGGTAGAAATGTCAGTTAGATAATTAACATATGAATCTGGGATTCAGGGAGATATCTGGAATGTAGGTATGAATTTGGGAATCATTAGCATATAGACGACATTTAAAGCCATGAGATAGGATGTGATCATCAGGAAAATGAGAATACATAGAAAAATGGAAATTAACATAGCAACATTAGAACCAATAAAAAAGGAGAGGCAAAATATTAATTACAATTCTTAAAATATGCATACTATTTCATTTAGAAATTTCAGTTTAAGTAATTTGCTGTGTGGAATAATCATAGAAATGCAGAAGGATATTTGTTATAGTGTTTGTTATCTTTAATAAGATATTGAAAACAACCAAATGATAGAAAATAGTTAAATTAATTTTCTTCATTCATCCATTAAATAATGGAAAAACATATGGAAAATAAGTAAGATAGATTCAGAATCCACTTAATTTTAGATATACCAAAAGCATATGTTTTTGCATAGATTTTTTTTTTAAATCAGGAAAGTCCTCCAAATGTTAGCAAGTAATTACTGCTGAATGGTAGGTTTTCCTTTTTTTGCTTTTCTGTATTTTCCAAATATAAATTATATATTCAGAAAAAAATTCATCTAAAAAGAAGAGGAAAATGAATTATGTGAAAAATATAATGATAACTAATAAGATGGGCTCAAAGTTTAATAAAAAGAACTTTTTTGAGCTTTTTACTTTCACTCATTCAAAACATATTTATTATGGGACACCCACCATGTGCCAGGCTATGAACACAAGAGACAAAGTCCCTTCCCTTATGGAGTGCACATTCTGACAGTAAGAGGTATAAAAATAAATATATGATATGTTGGGAAGCAATAAGTACTATTTTAAAAAATGAAGCAGGATAAAGGCAAATTGTCAAATTGATGACACACTTTGTACCACAGTAAAAGTACAATTTGAATAATGGCGAGCATCCTTTTCTCATTCCCAATATTAGGTGAAAAAAATTGAATATTTCATCATTAAATGTCATGCTTGCTATAGATATTTTTGTACAACTTTTTTATCAGCTAAAGCATATCCCTTGTATTCCTAGTGTGCTATGAGTTATCATGAATACATTTTGAATTTTATCGAAATTTTTATGAGATATCGTATTTTTCTTTTTTATTCTGTCAATGTGGTAAAATGTATTGAATGATTTTCAAATGTTAAGCCAACAATGGATTCCTGGAATAAACCCACTTTGGTTTGTATTTATTATATAAATTTGTATAATATTGCATACATTTATATTTTATATTTATATTGTACATATAAATTTATCTTTTATATTTATATAATTTATATATTATTTATATAAATATGTATCATTTAGTATTTAAATTTATTTACATTCAGTGGGAAAGTTGCCATTATTTCTTCCTTAAAGGTTTGATGGAATTCACAACACCATCTATGGAGTATTTATGCCAAACAATAATAATAATAATAAAACTGCAATCCTTTGAACCTCTAAATCCAACTACTTGTTCCCAGAAAATTTGGGGGATTCAGGGACAAGTTTAATGACACATGCAGAAGTAGTCAGCCATATATAAAAAACAGAAACTTCACAAGATGAATTGTCTGGTTTCTTCATATTTAGTGGTGAAATATTAAAATCTTTTTACCTAACATGGGGAATGAGAAAGGATGCTTGCTGTCACAGCTTCTATCTCAAATTTTACTTTTTTATGGCCTTTATAACTGTACTGTATAAAAGGGGGAAAGGAAGGGAGGGAAATAATTAGAGGCATAAGAAAGACAAAAAACAAACGCAAGTATAGAACACTTGGGGTGTTTAATTTGAACAAATCAATGACAGAACACATTTTTTGGGACAATGTAGAAATTTGAACATCAACTGGGTACTAGAAGACATTAAGAAATTATGGTTAATTTTATTAGATATGTTAAAGGTACTATAGTTTAAAATTTTATTATCTTTTACAGATACATGTTGAAGGATTTTAAGTGAAATGATATGATTTCTGAAATTAAAAAAATCAGAAAAAAAGTAAATAAAGTAAAATAAAAAGTAGGAGTGGGAATAGATGAATCAAAATTAGCAAACTCTTGTTGAAACTAGATTATGTGTGATGTATAGGTTCATTATATTATTCTTTTTTTATTTTTGTGTATATTAAAAATGTCTATCATGAAAAAAGTTAAGCACTTTTTCTGAAAAGAATAAAAAGGGATTGCTACTTTACAACTGTACAGTCTTTGCTTCAGTTTTATTTCTACTGCTATTATAAACTTATCTACCTTGTTCTTCCCTACTATACATGGTTTATTTTAAACTTTGAGACTATTTTCAAAATTGATGAGTATTTTATGAGCTGCCTTTTAAAAGACATTTAAATCACATTTTAAAGAAGATATCAATTATTCCATTTTGTAAAAGAAAAATAAATGTTTGGAACTGAATAAGCAAAATCATTAGTTTTCTAAAATGATATTAATTTTTGAACATTAGATGATTGTCAACCAGCTACACTACTCTGCAAGAAAACAGGAACAAGGATGTCCTTTTTCTCGTCCCCCTGCCTTCCAATCTCTTTAATGTCCTCTATTAAAAGAATCTCAACGGAAGCCGTCTGGCAGTAGAGAAATAAAGTTTACAGCATTAGAGCTGAGTATAAATGAGTACATTTGGAGCTGAGACTTAATAACTTAATAACTGGCAAGCCGAGTATCTGTGATTTTATGCACTGAAGTTTAACCTAGTATAATTTTTTGTTTGTAATTAAATAATATAAATGGTATAGAATAAGGACTAATAATGTAGACTTTAGAATCAATCAGCTAATCCTGCCTCCTAAGTGGAAATATGGATAAATTACTGAAACTTTCCAAGCCACAGTAGTTTCGTCCTTAACATGAGAATAATAATCACATCTACTTAGTAAAGTTGTTATGAATAAAAGGTAAAATGTAAAATTAGTAATAGTACCTGGTTCATAAATGTGTGTTATGATTTTTATAATGATATCTTGATATCATTATGATCATTATCATTTGCATGTTTTACTTAAAAATAGACCAAAAGGTTGGTAAAAAATTGTGTAAATATTTTGATAATTTAGAAACTAATGACTATTTTTATTATTGTCATACACATATTCATTTTACAAATCATCATCTTTAATGGTACTGCATTTAATCATCAAAATAATATTGAGAAATAAAAATAATATCTTCAGCCAGAACTAACTTAATATAGCTTGGCAAATTTGGAGAAACATTAGAGGCTTTTCTAGAGGTAAGGAGTTAAAGAGATTTCAGCTAGATACCTCTAGAACTAATGTACATTTCTACTTCAGACGTTATTATTGCATTCAGTATGCTTAAGGCCAATCAAGTATCCTTCAAGAAACAAACCCTTGAGATAGAGAAGACGTTTACTTCAAATTGTCCTCCTATTTGTGTTGGAGTTTGCAAAAGAATTAACAACAATAAGCCACTGAATAGTGTTACGTAACATAGTCTTACTGGTTAAGCATCAATGATAAACCATAAAGTTGTAGCAAAATATAAAGCAAAATGTTGAAAAGTGCCTCTGTGAACAAGGATGATGTGCAGCTATTCGTTTGTCTTTGCACTGAGTATAAAGTCACCTCCATTATTGTTTGTTAGTATGGAGTATTTATGTTGACTTCGTTTTGATCTTAAACTACCAGCAATTCCTTTATTTTCCTAAGGAAATTAAACCCATCATAAAGCAAGTATATCCAAAAACTTTATATAAAATGCATGATGTAATGATGTAAATTTTGGACCCTCTTTAGGACATCTACCCAGTGAATCTCCTTACTTTACTAAGCAATCAAGATATTTTTATTATAAAATAAACTTTATGTTATATGATTAAAGAATAGTCTAGCCCAACAAATGACTTAAAAACCAACTTTATTAGATCACAAGACAAACCTTCATAAATTTTCTAGGCCTGCCTATGTATTCAGCATATTCTAGCAATACTATTCTGAACCAAGGATCAGGCAGAATGGATTTTATCATCTATTTACCATCATTTTAAATTATATTTGCCCATTTATGATTTTTCCCTTTTGCCCTACTCATTTTCTTTTTAGACCACCTATTTGACTGCCTGGGATACTATACCTAGAAGGAAGATATTCTGTTAGATATGCTGAAAATTCAACAGAATTTTTTTTTCTGTCAAGGGACATTTGTCATTTACCTTCTGCCTTCTATCAGGCCCCTGTGACTTCTTGTTTGGCTGGTGCAAGGACTTACAAATTGCCCTGCCAGTGTCTTGCTTCCTCCCAAGCCGACCTCAATACTTCTGCCTAACAGAGCTCTCTAAAATATAAATCTGAGTTTTGTTTTTGTTTTGCTTAAAATTTTTCCTTGGTTCTACATCACCCTCAGAATTCATGTCAAACTTTACTGTGATATACAAGATCATGCTTACCACTTTAATCCCTAAGTCTGACCAAAGTGACTGAGTTTAAATTCCAGCTCACTAATCAGTTATCTGGGTCACCTTTGGCAAGTCATTTAATCTCTATGGGCCTCTAGTTTTCTCATTTGTAAAATGTTAGAAATAATAGTATTATTATTGGGAGGATATTATTGTTGAGAAGATTAAATTAATTGATATATGTAGAATGCCTAGAACAGTTCCTGGCACAAACTAGAAACTATATAACTTCAGCCACTATTATTATTTTGTTGTTCCTGTTTCTGTTGTTGTTGTTGTTGTCATTTTTGTTTTTCCTATCACAGCCCTATAAAGCCCATGTACAAACATGGAATATTGCAGTCATAATGATCTGCTCATACTCACTGGCGCACTCCTTTATCTATCTCTGTAGCTCCTACTTGCTCTTCAAGATTTACTTCATTTTTCAATCCTGTGGCCACCCTCCATGTAAATTACCTGCTCATCCTAGATGACGTATTAAGTACTTCTCTATATATATGACATTTAATCTTCTTGATTGTCTACATCATAAGATTATAAACACTTGAAAGGCAGGAATTTGATTGTTGTGGGTCTTTTGTTTGTTTGTTGTTTGTTTATAATCTCTGAACCTCTAATGGAACAGAGTCCAGCATATATTAGAGGTTTGATAAATATCTGAACAATTGTTTTTGTGAAATGGAGGCAAAGAAGCAGACTCTCCTCAATTGAATTTTGTTTTCTCAGTTAAAACATAAAGGAAGTTATCACTTTCTACTTTGGGATGTTATTATTAATGGTTTTTTCTGTGCGTCTAAAAAGAAACCCAAAACACAGAACCTGCCTTTCCCTTTATGGCTAACAGATTAGTAGGAGCAACCTTAGGTTAACTACAAAGCAAGTTTTTGTATTTTCTAATGGAGATACTATTTGTTTATAGGATTTATAAGAAAATTTTCTGGAAGCAAAATAGTTTTCATCAGGAGGGAGTTAAAAATACAGCAAATATTATACTGAAGTCATTTCTACTGCTAAACAATTTTAGCCAGTTAGTATACTGCCCGTGTAATCAAGAACTGCTTTTCTGATGTTTTATATACACTTTTTATTTTCTGTTTTGTAAGTAAGACTCATACTTTTTCATTGATTTCCATTAGAGTGATAAGAGCAGTGGTCCAGAAACAACCCATGAATTGCATTATCTAATTTAATTAAGGTGAACTGGAAGTTTCTCTAAAGATTCAACAGTCAGCAGACAAATAAAAAATGAAACTTTAAACTAGCTTTGTAGTGGACATAAGCATCTGCCATTTACTATGATTATCCACTTTTACATTCCTTGACAGGTTTATGAATAATTCTACAGACACCACAATGCTGGATTTACATAAGCAAAGCAGGTGTTTCCATAAATTAACGTATTGCTTAGTCCCAAACAATCCTAGGATAAAATCCTTATCTCTAATTTTATGAACCATACCTCTGATTGTGTGGCACTCAAGTCTATAAAAACTATTTGATTATACCAATATAATCTCATTTGATCCCAACATCTGTGAACTTTCCTTGCCATGGGATTTCCTGGTCAGAAGATGCAATGTGTTTCTATCAGTAGAACTTTGATCATAAGTGGCTTTCAGGGAAAAGATACATTCCTGGGGCAAGGAGAAAGCTTAAGGCTGTGAGAAGAGAAAGGATCAAGCATTAACTATTTTCTTTCAAGTGCGTTGTAGCAAGTTGGCACACCATGGAAATCCTAACAAATGGAGAATGAGAAGTTGATTGATTGCCTGTAAATCACAAGATTTTGTTCTGGATTTTCATCTGAAAATAGCAGATACCCATCTTTCAAACAGAGATAAAACACTGAAAACAGTTGTCAAGATGATGTTGATATGAGCTATTGAATGCTGAATTTTTACCAAATCATTTGCTCTCTGTTACCTAGATAGAGCAAATATTCAGTATTCAGGACTCATTTGTTTTATTCTCTCACATTTTACCTTAATATTCCAAAGATTTGTCTTTCTTATTCAGTTGTTCTTTAAGTCAATTTTTACATTTATTTCTTTTAAGACTCCTAACTGCTTTTGAAAGGGTCTGGTAACTTCAATATCTCTCATTATTGTAAGTCTTTTGCTGGAAAGAATAAAATGAGAAGTGTGAATTTACATCAAGCTTAAGAAATTAATTTGCCATTTGCTGATTTTTGAATAAGTAAATAGGAGTCAGCTAAATTGGTCAGAATATGGTGCTAATGAGATTAAAATTGCAGGTTTGATTCCTGTATAGGGTAATTAGTCTTATATGGAAGAAAACCATTCAAAGGCCATAATTTGGATCCCATTGGAATTCTTATGAAAGGAGGTTGAGGATATGGGTTGTAAAGAGCTTGCAGCAAAGCAAGCTCTACCTTTTGGGTAAAAGAAAATACAAAATTTTTGAAAATTAGAGTATGTAGCTTGTCAACTGGCTGATAGGATCATCATTTTATATGAGGCTACATATACTTATTTAAGTAGGTACCTGAATGGAATATAGAATCAGCTCATTTCTCCTTTAGCTATACACCACTGGAAATCACTTAGAATCAGTGGGCAGACCAAGCATAGATCAGAGCTGCAGAATGCAAAGAACAATTGAGAAATGGCCCCCTGCTGGAACAATTATTAAGAATTATTCTACAATTGCCATAAATGTCCTATCAAATTGAGTAATACCAACTTTAAAAATATTTATATTTTAATTAGATACATTTATTAAGATAAACAATTAAATTAAATATAATTTTACCCTGTTTATTTCTTATATGGCGAATTTTAGCCAATCCACATGGATTTTGCAAGTATAATTTATATGTGCCATATGTTTTCTGCATATTAGCCAGTTGTCAGTGTATTAAAAGTAAAGTTGAAAAAACTCAACCTCATTTTGGGCTTATTTAATATATTAAATTACTGTTCAAGTACTTGGTTTTTTAAATTTAAAAAGTCTACATCAATTTTTAACAGAAATAAGTGGTCGTTGTAGGCAGGGTATTTGGAAAATATATAAAAGTGTAAGAAAAATAAAAATACAGAGTATTCACAATCCCTGCCAATAAACATAATGTGATTGTATTACCTTGTTTCTTGTCTCTTTTATGTTTTTATGTTTTCTCTTTATGTTTCCTTTCTCTTTATAAAAAACATATTAACATTAAAAATGCCATCAAATATATGGGGAGACTTCAAAAAGTTCATTTTTTAATGTTTTGTTTCTTTTCTGTTTATAAGAAAAATGTATTAACATGAAAAATGGGATCAAATATATGAGAGGACTTCGAAATGTTTGTGGTAAAATGGAATCATAAGATAAAAATAAAAAGTGTAAGTCTTCTTTCTCAGTGTAAGCTCCATCAAATTCAAGACACTTTTTTAAGTGATGATACCAGCCATTTAGTTCATCCTTAAGGAACTGAGGGTCCTGGGAATTTAACCATACTGTTGCAGCATTTTTTACATTATTAATTGAAGAAAAATAGGCACCCTTTACAGATTTTCTAAGATTAGAAAAAAAGAAGTCAAAAGGAGTCAAATCTGGACTGTAAGGTGGATGCCTAATGATTTTCCATGAAAACTTGCACAAAATTGCCTTTTTTTGATGAGAGAAGTGAGCAGGAATATTGTCATGGTGGAGAAGGAGTTTCTGGTGACTCTCCTGGGAATTTTTCTGCTAAATCTTTGGCTTACTTTCTCAAAACACTTTCATAATAAGCAGATGTTATTGTTCTTTGGAATTCCAGAAAGTCAAGGCGCAAAATGCCTTGAGTATCTCAATAAACTGTTGCCATGACCTTTGCTCTTGACCAATCCGCGTTTGCCTTGACTGGACCACTTCCACCTCTTGGTAGCCATTGTTTTGATTGTGCTTTGTCTTCAAGAATTGTACTGGTAAAACCATATTTCATCTCCTTTTACAATTCTTCAAAGAAATGCTTCAGAATCTTGATCCCATTTATATAAAATTTTCATTAAAAGCTCTGCTCTTGTCTATAGCTGATCTGGGTGCAATGGTTTTGGCAATGCTTGCTCACTTTTAATTTTTTGGTCAGAATTGTGTAAGTGGAACCAATTGAGATGTCTATGGTGTTGCCTGTTGTTTCCGCTGTTAATCATCAGTCCTCTTCAATTACAGCACAAACAAAATTAATTTTTTCTTCACAAATTTATGTGATGGGCTGTTGCTATGGGTTTCATCTTCAATATCATCTCATCCCATCTTAAAACAAATTATCCATTTGTGTACTACTGATCTCTTTGGGGCATTGTTATCATAAACTTTTTGTAAAACAGTAATGATTTCACCATTCTTCCACCCAAGCTTTACCATAAATTTGATGTCTGTTCTTGCTTCAATTTTAGCAGCATTCATGTTCTCTGATAAACGCTCTTTTCAAACTGATGTCTTATCCTTCTTAGTGCTTCAAAATAGATCCTGTTTGGACATGTTATGATAAGTTAGTATGAGTTCATTTTGGTGAAAAAAATTTTTGAAATTCATGCATAATTTTTTTTATAGTATACATTTTCCATTAGCTTTTGAAGACCCTCTCATTTGTGCCAAAGTATAGCCTATTTTTCTCCCATTTCTTAATTATTTTCTATCAGTTCTTTAAAAATACCTCTTTAATGATTATATAATAGTCCATCTAAGGTATATACTATAATTTGCTTAACTATTATCCAAATCTTAGAATTCATGATTGTTTACATTTTTAATATTAGAAACATTGGTATAGTGAACATCTTTATCTACATATTTGGAAAGATTTTTCATTGATTCTTTAGTCTTAGGACTGAGGTTATTAGGTTAAAAGATTTGAATATTTTCAAGTTTTTAATCATAAATTGCTAAATTTCTTCTCTCTCCCCCAAATTTTCCCAATACTGTCTTGCCACTATCACAATACAGGGCACTGAATTTTTCACAGTCTAACAGCCTCTACTACTATTATTTAAAAATTATAAGCACTATAATTTTATATAATTCCTAGAACTTGCTTTCTATAACTCCTTTTATTTCTAGGCCAATTTATATCATAAAAGACATATAATTTACATTTTTTTATTTCATTGTACCCAAATCATAGATATATTATTTAGAAAGATCCATTCTAGTCGCAAAGCAATATTAATTTTTGTAAATTAATGAAAATAGGCATATTATCAACATAAGATATATATATATTTGTGATATTTTAAAAAGTTAAATTGTTTAAATGTTGCCCAAAATATATTAAGTATTATTAAT
This sequence comes from Daubentonia madagascariensis, assembly GCA_023783475.1. Taxonomy (NCBI): domain Eukaryota; kingdom Metazoa; phylum Chordata; class Mammalia; order Primates; family Daubentoniidae; genus Daubentonia; species Daubentonia madagascariensis. Next base: position 39,560,995 of record JAKFHU010002088.1, on the reverse strand, counting down.
ATGGCCATAATACTATAAAAATGACAACAGTATAATGTGACCTCTCCCATAAGATTTCTAGAAAGGAAATGGCAACCTAACTTTTATGAGACAAGCTTTTGGTATCCTTAATGAAATGTTGAGTCTTTTAATACCCAGCCTATTGGAGGATGGATTTGAGAAATCTATTAGGATTTTTTGAGGAGGTAAATTAATGTGCAAATTTTTCTCCAAATTTACTCATTCATGTGTTCCTCAGGTTTGCTTCCTCTTCTCCCAGCATTGTTATTTTATTTATTTTTCCCTAAAACTATTATCCCTATTCTAGTCAAATGTTTTTTATGCAATTAAAATCATACTCCATTAGAAATGCTTACTTAGCAGCAGATTGGCAAATTTTCCAAGTTTTTCTAGAATTTTTTATAGCTAAACTCCAAGATGTTCATGAAAGTTTCTGCTTCAATGCTGGGCTAATTTTTCTCTATCCAAAGACATATTTGACTAGAAGAAAGATTCCCTAGTAATATGTTTTCTGGTGTTGGTTGTGTATTTAATTCACAAGTTAAAATTCACTGCTAATTAGCAATTTTTAAAGTTTCTTTCAAATGAAACTCAAACAGTGTTTTAGAATCCAAAATACAAAAACATCTGTACACACTGAAAAGAGCAGATTAAGTCCCTACCTAACCTTCCTGGGTTCGAAATAAAATGTTTTTCCTTAAATTGTTATTAATGTGAGATTTTGAATGGTGTCCAATGTATTTCAATGAAAGAGTGAGTTTCCTTTACCAACAGTAAAGTTTACTAGAGTCTTTCAGCTGTGCCTAAACATTGTATAGTAAAAGTGTTATAAAGCATGAAAGTACTTTCAATCAGAAAGGGCCCTGTAAGTACTATAGAGAGATTTTCAAGCTAGGATCAGCCCAGAGCATAGTGATAAGCCAAGGATTTTTATGTTGGCATTCCCTCGGCCCTCTCTCCCTTTAGATATCATTGAATACCCATGACTTTCCAGAAGAGCACCTGCTGTCCCACGAGCACCCATCCTCCACACCTTTTCTATTTTTCCCCTGTCTTAATCCTGGTCCAAATTGTATCTCATTCACAATTCCATGCTATTAAAACTGAGATTGTTTATCTCAGATTTTTAGAAAGAACATCTCAACCCCAAAGAATGACTTCTATGATGGGAATTGGACCAATGCTTCAAATCACACAAATTTTATTACTTGAAATTTTAATGTTACAAAATCCTAAAGTACTAAAAGGTGTGTAAGGGAAAAGTAATTCTCTGTTCCACTTTTACCACCACCCGTCACCCAGTTCCCCTCCTCAGGAGCAACCACTATTAGAAGTTGTTTGTATATCCCTCCAGAGATACGCCATTTTGTAAATATTTCTGTCAATTCCTTATAAGTTTACACAGATGAAAGCAGTTTATACATGATGTCCTGTGCTTTGCTGTTTAAAATATAACAATATCACAAATACATTTTATTTTATTACCTATAAAGCTTCCTCATTTTTTTAATGGATTCATAGTCTATTGGATGGATACACTATCATTTATTTAAATAGTCACTATTGCTGGGTATTTAGGATAATTTCAAATTTTTACTCTTATAAATAATACTACAAATGACTATTCTAGTATAGATGTAGGATTTTCTTGATCATAGGCGGTGAATATTTTTGAAAATTTTAATGTATTATGCCAAATTGCCATCCATAGAGATTGTACCACTAGCTCACCAATCAAAGCTTGTCTTTACCCTTGCCAGCACAGCATTTCAAATATTTTTATTTTTGCCAATAAAAAACAAACAAAAAAAATCTTGTATGTTAAGCATGAATTTCTTTTCATGAGCGCTTGGACAATTTTTTGTCATATATATTTCTTTTTCTTCAAATCATACCAATTTAATATCTGGCCTTATCTATTCACTCCTAAGAAGAAAATTTCATGATCTTTTTGGAAACCAGCTGAACCATTAACTACCCAAGAAAGAATGCAGATCTCTTGTACATAGCAGGTTAACCACTGTTCAGTGACGTCTTTATAACATGAAAACACTATCTCAATATTTTCTTCTCTGAGGTGAATAATTGTTTTCCCAATGACTACAAACTGCTACATTCAGTTTATAACTAATTACTTAGTTAAGGCTGTTAAAATCTCTGAATGATTTGTAAAAATGTCAACACAGTTGTTTAACTAGTTAGCAGAATACTGATCAAAACTTTATTGAATGAATTTCATTTTTGAAGAGATTGTGTTGAGTTTTTCAGTTTTTGAAATAGCTAATCCATGCACAGTGTACAAAATTCAAGTGTGAAATAGTATACAGTGGAAGTATAATAACTCATCTATGCTCCTCAATCTCCCATCAGCCAGCATTTCTCCTTTAACTAATTTCTTATAGGAGAGAGAGAGAGAGTTTGCAAGTGTATACTGTTATCAAGCCAAATAGTCACACAATCAGCACCTTGCTTTTGTTCCCCTGTACAATATATTTTGGAGAACTTTTCATATCTGTGTATATAAAGTCATGTCATTCTTTTTAACAGCTACGTGGTATTCTACTGGGTCCATAACAATGGACATTTAGGTTATTTTCAACATAAATTAACAAAAATGCTGCAGTAAATTTTCATGTGCACATGCCATTTCTTACAAGTACAAGAACATCTATAGGATAAATTATTAGGAGAACTCCTTGGTAAAACAGTACGTGCATTTTCAATTGATGCATGTTGCCGTGTTGCCCTCCATGGCACCTTATGCCAATTATACTTCTCTGTGTGTCAGAATGTTTCTCCAAACCCTTAACAACAATCCAGCTTATTATCAATATATTGATATTTGTCAGTCTTTGAGGAAGGAAATTGTGTTTTCCTGTAGTTTTGTTTTGTTTGGTATATTTTCCTTGTTATTTTCTAAACTGGAATAATATTGTCTTTTTAGATTTTTAGTCTGCTTTTATTCATTTAGCAAAATATTGAGAATATTTCTCACTTATTAAATAATCTTTATGAATAATTAAACAATATTTTTAATAAACCTTTTACTCTGGAGTAATTTTAAATTTACAGAAATATTGCAAAGATAGTACATTTGTGTTTCATCCCTCATTTATGTATTTACCCAGTTATTTATTTATATCATATATATCATATAACTTTAGGTTATAATCTAACACTTCGCAGTTTATTTTGTCTTTCAAACTCTTTCAGATTTAGCCATTGGAAGCACTTTCAGGTTGGCTCCTGGGTCCCTTTGACATATCCCTTAACCTTTTGTTAGCTGAGCTCTTCCTTATTTTCTGGTACAAGATGCTCCAGGATCATCTTGTATTTTCCTTGCTCAGGGCTGCGATCAGCCATTTCTCCAAGAACCCTTGGGTCCCTTTGTTGGAGAATAGTATTTAGAAATGAAGATCTGGGTGCTGGGTATGTTTGTTGCTACTGGAGAGTCATTGCTTCAGCCCTGTCAGTGGATATAGTTAGTAAGACATGTATACACATGTATCAGTAATTATTTCTGTATCTATCCCTCTGTTTATGTATTAAGGTAAACGTGAGTTCCTAGTTATGTCTCCAACTCTAATCTCGTGGTACAGGGTTCATCCTAGCATTTATTTCTTATTTCTCTGTAACTTCCCTCTCTGACAGTGTGAATAACATGGCTCTCCCCATACACCATCCATTTACTTACTTGTTCAACTCCACAGTACATGTAAAGCAGTTTCAGAATTGTTAACCTATATCCCTGTGAGAAACAAATTTACCAACTAGAATTTTTGTTGTAATTCTAATTTGCATTTTTCATATTATCCACGAGATTATCTTTTCATATTTGAAAAATTACTTATTGACCTACTCTTACTCATTTGTAAGTATTTAATACATTAAGGAAATGTTTCCAGTTTGTCATTTGACTATATATACTTTCTTTCTTTCTTTCTTTCTTCTTTTTTTCTTTTCCCTAAAGTCAGAGTCTAGCTCTGTCACCCACGTCAGAGTGCAGTGGCCTGATCACAGCTCACTGTAATTGCAAATTCTTGAGCTCAAGGGATCCTCCTGCCTCGGCCTCCTGAGTAGCTAGGACTACAGGTGTGCACCACCACACCTGGCTAATTTCTTTTTTTAAATTTTAGTAGAGATGGAGTCTCACTATGTTGCCCAGGATGGTCTCCAACTCCTGACCTCAAGTGATCCTCCCACCTAGACTTTCAAAGTGCTGGGATTACAGGCATGAGTCACCACCCCTGGCCAGACTACACATATTTTTTATCCATCAAATGCTTTTATTTTATGAAGTTAAATATACAATCTTTTATTTTATACCTTCTGGATAAAACTTTTTTTACTCATTTTTTTCCATGTGGAGGATATTTTTAATACATTCTCCTGAATGATTGAGCAAAACAACAACATATAATACTTTTTTTCAAAATTAAATTATGCAAATGAATGATTTCACACTCTTACATACCCAAATCTTAGATTTTTATGTATGTGTCCATAAATCCCACGTACATAAGTGAGAATTGTTGTTTGCATGATTCTTATTTTGGTTTTTATTGACTCTATTCCTATAAGAATTTGGCCTAGTAACCATATGAATCACTGCAAAATTCTTTTAAAGAAACATTCAGCCACCACTATAAGGGACCTAATTGAAAGCAGGTAATGAGATAGTTTCATCTCTAGAGGGAAAACATCTGACAGTCTCCTTTTGTAAAGTTTTCTTCTACACATAATTGCTTAATTCTCAGGGCCAATCACAGCATCTTCTGCAAATTAGTTGCTCTTCAATCACATACTGCAGTTGCCAAACTTTATAGCACGGGCTCTACACCTGTTGTGGAACTGAAATTTTATTACAGCAGGATTGAGCTATAGTGAATCATTGGGAGACTTCTTGTTTGACAAGTATCTTAATATTACAGATGTATCTTCTAAGTTTAGCAATACCATAACCATAACATATTTTAAACTTAGTTTATACAAGATAAAGAAATCTCTATTCTTATACATGAAGTATATAGGCTTTTTTTTTACCTCAGGCAACAAAGCTATGCTTCTGTCAAATGTTCATTTAAGGCATAAATACTGAACTGTGGGTTACAGACAAATAATTAGAAGACAAATTATTAATTGCTAATCATGAATCATCTATTATCTTTCTTCCCTTGACTCTTTTTCAACATGAACTTAGACAGTACACAGTCTTTAGAGAGTCCCAGAATAGACACTTAAACTTCCTATTTCCCTTGAAGAATAAAACCTATCAATAGTCTAGCTAGCATGGAGTAATTTAATTCTCTAAGCCAATTATATAATGTTCAGCTATTTCACTTTTTAGTCTGCTGTTTAATTTCTAAAAATAAAACTTTGTTTAAAAATTTTTTTGTTTTAATTTTTTTTGTTTTTGGATATGGTCCAAAATGTATGTTTTTGGTGCTTACGTCTTGAAATTTATTTTTATAATGTATTCATCTAACCTTTTCTCCATTATAAAAGCAAAAATTATTCATTATGACATATTTGAGAAAAACACCCTAAACTTAGAAAAAAGGAGAGGGAAATCACTCATATTCTCACCCCTCAAAAATCAACATTATTAAAATTTTGGTATATTTTATTTCAATCTCTTTCTAGTCATAGAGTTACGTGATGTCATTTGATTCTGTTAAATCCACATTTTATATTCACTTTTTTAAACTTAATCTTAACCTACAAATATTTCTCGTGTTGCTCTATTTGTAACTTTATTTTAATGGACATACAATATAAATCATATGAAAATATATTTTTTACCTAATTTAGTATTAAGTTTACTTACAAATATGTATGAGTCTGTTGGACTATTAGACCAGGAGTTAGCAAACATATTCCGTAAAGGGTCATATAGTAAATATTTTAGGATTTGTGGGCTATACATCTTTGTCATGATTGTTCAACTCTGCTACCATAGTACAATAGCAGTTACAGACAATGTATAAAGAAGCCATAAGCCAGATTTAGCCCATGGGCCACAGGAACCAACCCCTGTATTAGGCTATTAGACAAACTCAGTAAATAGAAGTTGAGATATACATATTTATAAAAAATAGTTAGACTTATTTTCTTTATTTAGGTGCCCATAAATGTGTAGTATCAAATTGTATCATTGTGTCATGCACAATGTTTGTGTGTGTGTGTGTGTACGCCTCTGTCATAGGCACAGGTGCCCAAGAACTCATGCATAGTTGTATACACAAAAACATAATTTGCATTTTACAATCTAAAAGCTTGGAATATTTTGGCAGCTTCACTTTATTTCATAATTTGTAATCATATATTGTTTTTCTTACTAATTATTAATATAAAAGCAATTCATGGTCTTTGTCAGTATTTTACATAGAGTAAAAAAAGGTAAATTACCAATTTCTACCATGTATAGATAGTCATTATCATTTTGTTGTATTTCCTTCCAAAATTATTTGTATGAATATATATTTGAATAGTTTATTATATTATCAAATTTGTATTCAACTATATAGTGTTTCTAAATGATGCTAAATAAATATTTCCCTATTATCTGCTAATGTATTTCTTTAATATCTGTATTGTATTACATCTTTTGAATTTTTCAAAACTTATTCAATCATACTCTATGATGTGTTGTTTACATTCTTTCCACTTTTTTTTCTATTTCTGATTTCTTTGGAGGAAATTCCTAAATGTGAAATTACTATGGTCATTGGTACAAAAGATTAATGTCTTGATATAGATTACAAGCTGTTCAACCACACTAATAATTTTGAAAGTTGTCCATCTCACACTAGTGTCAGTATTATGAACTTGAATCTGTTATGTCCTTTGCCCAGTTTTTTCCTCCTATTGTTTCAGTGTTTGGCTGATTTTAATCATTTTTCTTCATATTAAGGATATTAAATCTTTATCCACTGTGTTTGATATGAATAAGTTTCTTCCTTTTGTGATTTATACCTTCATTTTATAGGAATGGGAAAAGGCTAATAAATTTATGATTACTTTTCTAGACTAAAACTGAAAATCATGTTATATAATTTGGTTGTAAAAGATTTTTTTTTCTCAGACAAGTTTTACTAGTAAATTAAGACTTCCTTTTCACAAAACTATAAATAATAATACTTTATTTTCAAACACAAGTGTTATCATCCCCCCAAAATTATTTGATCCCATATTGCGTGCTTCTTTATAGCACAATAAGTATAATCATGTGAATTTAAATATAATTTGATATTTTTAATTAATAATCTTTTATGATCCCCCTATAACATTGTGCTTTTCCTTTCTAAGAGTTGAAGAAATAGAGGTATTATAATGTCCAGTGGCTTTCCTAGGATTAGCTGCATGTGTAATGGCCATACCAAGTTTAGAAACCAAAATCTGCCTACTCTAACCAGAAGATGAATATTATTAAAGTTATTTACTTGTGTTAAGTTATTCCCAGAATTGTTTCAAAAAAAGAAAGCAATTGAATCAATTGTTGTTCTTGTTTGATTCGGGGTAACGGAAGAAACTGGGTCCAGTATGAAAGATAAGATTAATTCAGATAAAAGGTTCAAATAGAAAAAGCATGTTGCAATATACCATGGCAATATGGGCCATACATTTTGTCTTCACCTTTCTAGCAGCCTGCACAGAGAAGTAAAAATGATCTTTCACTTGCACTTAGAATAAAAGCCACACAGCTTACTGTGGTCCATGAAGCCAGACATGATGTAGACCCTGCCTGTCTTTCTAACCTCATTTGTTCTACTTTCCTGCTCTTTGTGCTTCAAGCATCCTGGGCTGGCCTCTGCTCTATTCCAAGAAACCATCAGTTTTTTTCTGTCAGAGACTTTGCATTTTTTATTTCTTCCTCCTGTTGTCTGCCCTCTGGCCCCTGAATATCTGGTTTCTTTTAATTCTTAGGTCTATTTTGTGCCTCTGGAGCTCCTGTCCACACTATTTAAGGGAGCCTCCTCTCAATTTATTCACTGTGGAATTGCTCTGTTTCTTTCCTACATGGTACTTTCCATGATCAGTTGGTGAGAGACCCTGCTCACTCCTTCAAGGAGACAACCTTGATTAGTGTCAAGAGTAGACAGTCCATTCTATACACTCTACTTTGCTACTATGGTTGTATGACATTAGGTAAGTCACTTAGACTCTCTATGCCTCAGTTTTCTCATATATAAAAGACCCTTTACAAAACACTTACATGAAATAGAACCACATGCTTCATACAGTTGTTTTTTTGTTAATTCATCTATCATCAATGCAGGCCAGTGGAATAATGAGAGAATAAAGGGAAACCTTATTCCGCTTTACATCCAATAAGGCAGTAATTATTGCAATACCTTTTATTTTGTTTTGTTTTCTAAACATAGAAATCTTAGGATTCCTGGGAGGTCTCCTGCATTCCAGCTTTGTGTTCTGGACCCTTGATCTACTTCCTGCTTCTCTGTCCCCTTTTATAGTAAAACTCCTCCAAAGGGTTGTCTATACTCCCTGTTGTCTGCCTTTATGTCTTGATCCCATTTCAATTGGATTGTTTTTTTCTGCCATTCCATCAAAACACCTCAGTTGATGCTGCAGTCCAGTGGACTCTCACCTCTTTGAAATCTATGTCATTTCTCAGTTTTCATTTACTTGACCTGTCAAAAGGATTTGACACATCTTTATTGAACAGATTCTTCCCATTATCAGATTTTGTTCTCAGTTTTTATTACTAGCTTCTCCTCACCTCCCTAACACGACAGGCTGTTATATCACAAGGCTACAGCTTTGATTTATTCTATATCTGCACTCACTTGCTAGGTGATTTCCTTATCGCATGTTAAAATACCATCTACACGCTGGCAATCTCCAAATTATTATCTCCAGCCCAAACCCCTGCCCTGTTGCCACATTCCTGACACTTACCTCTTTGACGTCTCCAACAGGGCATCTCATAGAATTCTCAAACTCAGAATATCCAAAACTTAGTTCCTGATCTCACTCTCCTCCCAAATGAGCACCACCAAGAGCTGTCCCCTTCTCAGTTGACAGCTGCTCTATCTTAGTAGCTCAGACCAAAACATTTGAGATCACCCTTGGCTCCTCTCTCATCACTCACGTCCCATCTTTTAGTAAATCCCATTGGTTACATCTTAAAGTATGTCCAGAACCTAACCACTTCTCATCCCACTCTGGTACAAGCCACACCATTTCTTACCTGGATTATTTTAATAGCCTCTTACATGGTCTCCCTGCCTCTACCCTTACCCCCAAATCTATTCTTTATACAGCAGCCACAGCAAGTCTTTAAAATCATAAATCATATCATATCACTGTCCTTCTCTCAGCTGTCCAGTGGAGTCCCATTGCATTTAAAGTAATATTCAACATCTTTACAAAGGCCCATGAGCTTACTTTTATCTAGGCCCCTGTTTACTTCCCTCAGCTCACTTCCTACAAATCTCCCCTTGCCCATTCATTCCTTTGTTGAACATGACAGCCAATTCAGTCTCTGTGACACTGATCTTTGCTTAGAACTGTCTTCCTTCAGATTTTTGCAGAGCTTGCTCCCTCATTTTATTCAGGTCTCTGCTCAAATATTACCTCTTCAAACAGGTCCTACCTCTCTGCTGCCCAGTGTTAACTGAAATAGTGCCCATGTCTCCCTCTGTCTCTATCCGAGTACCTTATAGTACCTGATATATTACATACTTTTGTCTATCTCTTTTTTGTCTGTCTCCCCCACTGGAATGCAAGTTTCACGAGGGCATAGGCTTTCTATGACTCCCCAGCTCCTAGATCAGTGGTTGGCACCTAATGGATGCTCACTGAGTGTCTTCTAAAGGAAAGAATGAAGGAATCAATGGCTGCTTTACAAATGCATCATATACATGCTGCTCTAATAATTTCTTGGTACTAATCAATCAACACTTATGTGCATATATGGAAGTAACATTCATTGGGGATCGGGCAGGTGGGAGGTGGTGGAGGGAATGGGTAAATTCACACCTAATGGGTGCAGTGCACACTGTCTGGGAGATGGGCATGCTTGTAGCTTTGACTCGGGTGGTGCAAAGGCAATTTATATGACCAAAGCATTTGTACCCCCATAATATTCTGATACAATAAAAAAAAGAAAAATTATAATTTCTTAAATAGAATTTTAATTCTTTTTTGTGCTAGATTAGGCTGACTGATCCATTTTCTTTGATATTTGATGTTTAAGTGAGGCCATGAAACAGCTATTTAAAAATGTGAGAATCAAGGATGGAAGAAAACCCAACAGCTTCTCTGAATTAGCCTCTAGCCAGCATCGCACTCAAGCAACATCTATCTTTACCGAATGCTTGGCTTTTTTCTACAACTCTTTCAGCCTTTCATAACCTTGATGGGAAACCTTTCTCCAATATTTAATTATTCTTTCAATTGAACACCTATTTGTTTAAGCCAAATCAGATTTAATCACAATGGTTTAAGCTCATTACTTTTGTAGATCTTCTGGGTAAACAGAAAATTAATTCTGCGTACAAAATGCTTTGGTAGATTAGCCTATATATTCAGTACAGGGGTACATAATAAGGGGCACTAATGCTTGTTGCATGTTGTTGAATGAATCATTTCTGAGAAAGAAAGAAATTTTTTTAGCCTTTTCAGTACTTTAGGGTTTTTATCATGAGATCTATTTTTATCCATGTAGTTATTTTTGTTGTTTGGCTTTCAATACTCACTGTTTCATTCTCCGACCGAAACACAGATACCAAAGATCACATAACAAATGAGCAACACTAACTTTAAAATATTAATCCCAAAATCTTGAATGTTAAAGGAATAATTAGTTCATCTCAATGACATGTTATGGTTTTAAAAAATAGCTCTTCTGTTTGTCTTGTGGAGGTATTCAGCATAAATCTGTTTGAGAGTAGGTTGAGGTAGAGGTGGCAGGGGAAACAGAAGGGGGGACAGAGCAGAAAGAAAGATAATGTCTGGAAATTGATAGTTATTTCTTACATTTATTACCTTGTAAAGATTAAATGGAGGGTGGGACCTCTTTATAATTCAATCATTTTGTTTCATAGTGTGTTAGAGTAACCAAATGATCAACCTTCAGTGATAGTAGGGCTACCTTTTCCACTGCATTTTTAAAGCCAGTCACAAAGGCACATTTCCAGGATAGGAAAGTCTAATTCAGTTATTTTTTTTTAAATACTAATAGTACACAGCTTACTTCTGATAATAAAAATAATATATATTTTTATAGAAAAGTAAAAACATAAATTTTAAAAAAGAAAGTAAAACACCATCATGCCACCATCTAGATAGAATCATTATTAATATTTTTACACTTCCTTCCTGTCTTTCTTCTATCTGTTATGCATATTTAACATGTTAATGAGAGTATAGTATACTCTATAATTATGTATCATAAGTTTTAATTAATATGATAATACATGCCTGTTTCTTACAAACATCTAATTTCAATAATCACATAATAATTTCTACTGTTTATTAGCCATTTCTTTCTCTTCTTTGGGAACTTTTTCATATAATATTTCGATTTATCTATTGGGATGCTAGTATTTACATGAATTATTCAATAAATAATTTCTGCAATCAAGATAAGATAATCAAGTTCACTAGCCATTTAATTTTTTTTACTATTTGGTTTAACTTATTATTATAGCACAGCAAAGAAATGTTCAAGGCCATATAGCACATAATGTCTTAGAAAATATCCTTTGTTTAGGTCCTATCCAAATATTTTCTAAATAAAATATCAAGAAGCATTTTATTTATAGGCAATACTGTTCTACATAGATTTATTTTGTCTTTTTTTGTTTGTTGCAAATCAAGTAAAATATTATCCTCTGTCCATGCTTTCATATATTTCCTTACTTTACTCTTTTCTCACCTGTACACATATATACATGTATACTCGCTATTTACCATTCATTAACTTCTCTTAGTTTTTGGAAAAGGGGAAAAAATAAAATAATATTCATACTCACACATATGTTATGCTTATATATAACCTACACATGCTTAGTCCTTTTTTAAAAGAATTATGCAACAATTTTATTTCATTTTCAGATTTTTGTTGCTAGTAAAAATACAGTTGATTTTTGTATATTTAGTTTATATCCTGTTTTATAGATTTCTTAGGGTTTTCTATATAGATGATCATGTCTGCATATGAAAAAAAGATGATTTTACTTCATCTTTCCAATTTACATGTATTTACTTTTTTTACTTGTCTTATTGCACTGGCTAGGACCTCCCGTATGTCTTTCACCATTGCATTAGCTGTAGGTTTCTCATATATACTTTTTATTTCCATTTATTTCTATTTATAGTTTTCTGGGACTTTTCCTAATCATACATGGGTGTAGATATTTATCAAATACTTTTTCTGAATCTATTGAGATGATAATTTGACTTTTCTCCTTTATTCTATTACTATGGTATATTATATGTATTGAGTTTTAGATATTAACCCAATCTTGCATTGTAGTTGTAAACCCTGCTTGCCTTTTTTTTTATCTTGCTGTACTCATTTTACTAAATTTTGTTTAGAATTTTTGTGTCTATGTTGATGAGGGATATTGGTCTGTAGTTTTCTTGTGATATCTCTATCATCATACATGTAACTGCCTACCTAATATTTTAGTTCTGTTTTAACCACTCAAAAGGGACATTATTATTGTTGTATTTGATAATTATTGTTTAGATTTCCTTTAATTTTTACCAATTTCTTTGCTTACTCTTACTTCGTACATTTCAGTCATTCTCTTTGCAACCATCTTCCTTCTTCCTGGAGCACATCCTTGAAAATATTTTATAGTGAGGTTTTTAGTGATAGTACTCTTAATTTGTTGTTTGTCTGGAAATGTCTCTCTCTCTCTCTCTCTCTCTCTCTTTGAATTGTTTACAGACAGGTACACAAGTCAAGGTTAATTATTTCTTTCTCTTAGCACTTTGAAGATGATATTCCACTGTCTTCCAAACTCCATTGTTGCTGTTGAGAAGTCTGTTTTATAATAATTACTCATTTTTGGTAATTTTCCTTTTTTCTCTGGCTTATATGAATTTTTTTTCTTTGTGTTTGAGGTTTTGCTACTTCATTACAAGATGTATAGTTTTGCATTTCTTTTTACTAATCTTGTTCAAAGCTTGTGTTTCTAAGGATACTTGTCTTTCATCAGTTTTGGACAATTTTTAGCCCTTATCTCTGAAGATCTTGCTTTCTCCTGTAGTCTCTTTCCTTACCTTCTAGAATCCCAACTTGATGTAGATTGGGCCTTCATATTCTATCCTCTACATTTCTTAACTTCTTTTTCATATTTTATATTTTTTCTTCTCTTTTTTGTATAGTAAGTAATTTCTTCTGATCTGTCATCTAGTTCAATTAGTGCTCTTTTAAAAATAGATAGGATGTTTTGAGGGGAAAGGGGGAATAAAGGCAAAGACATTGAAACTTTTGGGGATTAGAAAATACAAGAGAATTTGTTTAAGTTTTTCCCTGTTTTAATGTAAAATATATTAGTTGGAAATATTTGGGTTGGTGAGCATTTTTAATTGAAAAACCTTTGTAATCTAGGGAAAATCTAAAACTCTTGTTCTAAATTGAGAATTATGAATATCAATGAGTATCATAGGGAATGAACCAACAAGAGATCTCAAGATAATCATTGATCTGATGCATAAGCTACCATAAGGACCTTTAGTTTCTCTGTCAAGAAACCTATGACTGTAAACATGCAGAGAAAATACGTAGATATGTAGATATTTATATTGCAGGGGCAGAGCAACAGTTAAATTGTGTGATCTTAGGTAAATTTGTGAAATATTATTAGTATCACTTTTCTTACAATTTTAGTAATCAAGTCTGGACTGACAAAAATGCTTAATATTTATTAAGCATTTATGATATTCTGCATTAGTTACTACTTACCCTTACTGTGGTCCTAAGGGGAAGGTTTTGTTGTCCTCATTTTGCAAAAAAAGAAACTCAGCTTAGAGGGGTATAGCCAGTCAGGATTACAAAGCTAGCAACTAGCAGAGCCAGACTCAATCCCAAGTCTGACTCCTAGGACCATGATCTTTCATAAAACCATGCTGTCTTATCATAGGTCCTATTCCTGAAATCATCAGGGAAACAGAAAAGAAAAGATTATCTTAGAGTAAGTTACTAGAAAGTGTAAAGAATCAAAACAATAAATCATAGAGTTACATTTTTTTTATTGAAAGAGACTTCCATTTATGGTAGAGATGAGTTGGCAATAAGGTTACAAAGCACGGCTGAACAGATTGAATTGTGTATAACGCTGGGGATGTGATGAAGATGGTGCCCTTGGAGTTGTCCAGTGCACATCCCACACAATGTAGCAGCCTGTCAAGGGAAAGGCATGGCCATCTAGCCTTCCTAGCTCTGAGATGCCACCTGCAGTATAATTTCAGGAATGCTTCATATGTGAGGACACTGAATCTCAGGGAAAATCAGGCTTAGTCAGCTGACAGAGTCAATCTAGTGTTTCAACATTTTACTGGCAGGCCTTGTAGAAAGAGGCACCTCAATTCTTTGACCTCGTTCAGTCTGGAAAGAAGGCAAGAAGCAAAAAATAGACAAAAGCATAGGCATAGGAAGAAGATGTATAGCTTATCATCCCCCAAATTTAACGAATGCTATGTCACTTCCCAGGAATAAATGGTTGGCATTAATTGTGTTTTCAAAGTAATTAGATTAGGAAATTTTTCTTCTGTGTTTAAAAAAAAGATTCCATTTATATCATCTCTGTTGGGCAACTCCTATACAGAATACAATAGTAAGAGCCATTATGAATGCAAAAATGTATTTTGCATTTAAGTAGTGTACAAGGTCAAAAAGTCCAGATTCAAGAGTGTCTTACTCATCAAAATTTGTTTAGTATAATAGCACTACAATTAGACATTGCAGTTCATGCCAGATATGCAGTTTCTTAAATGTTAGTCAGAAAGAGAACAGGGAAGAGGGAGTGGAAGAAAGAGAGCGGCATGGCAATAATTAAAGAATTCTTAAATGACTCGGAAACAACTGAAGCATCGGTCATTAAAAAAACATAATTTCTTTTTATAGTGCAGATTGGGAAACATTTTACTTGTCCTAAAATGGTAAATGTGCAAAAAGAAAGATAAATATGCAATCTCATCCATTCCTGCTCTGTCATTTCTTCCAATCTATATTTGAAGCCTCCTTGGAGTAAATCCCTCCGCTTCCCTTCCTGCCTCCCTATGCCCCAGCCCTTAACCGAAGCAATTCTTGTGTTAGAGATAAGGATGTGTTTGTGTGTTGAGAGGAGGGAGAAGAGAAAGGAGAATGTGCAAGAACAGGAAATATTTCTGGTCCTTTTTATACAGGATTTGGCCCCCTGAAGACGCCAGCAGAGGTAGGAGTCCTGTAGGAACCTGTGCACCCAGGCTCTTCCACTTTGCTACTTTGACTTCAGGAAACAGGCTGCAGTCATGGGCAAGGGAAAAGGCTTCCTGCCAGTTGTGGGGGAACGTATTGACTAAGGAACTGGAAACTGACTCAGTAAAGTTGCAGAAGAAAATAAAACTTTCAGCTGCCCTTTCACTGCAACACTCTGACACTCTGTTTAGAAAGGTAGACTTGATCTGCCTGTTGCTTGCCCAACTTGGGTTCCTGAAAGCCTGCCAAAAGTCCCTGACCCCTGACCCAAGTAATTCTGAAGCCTGACGTGGTGATCAAGAAGACAGGAAAAAAGTTGCAAATATCTATACATGCGGTGTGTCTCTGAGAGAATCCAGTGAAGACAGCATAGGAAGGGGTACAATCAAGAAAAGGGTTTAAAATCTAGAGAGATGGGAGTTAATTATATGCATTCCTCCTTCAGTTAGCCCTCCAGGATTTCTGTACGTGGAAAAATAATCCACCTAGTTGCTGAAGCCAATATAGGAGTCATTCCTAATTCCTCTCCCTCTTTGTCTTCAAGCTCCTCCCTGGAGACCATTCCAAAGCATCAGCAAATTCTCTCAACTCCACCTCAAAAAACTTTCTGACCTCTTCTCTCCACTATCTAAACTGTTTCCTTACTTCTGTTCCTGTTGGTGGTCCAAAGTAATCCCAAATCTGTAATCTCTAGAAGTCTGAAGCCCTTTGAAATCTTTTAATTCCCGGATGCTTGTTCTGAATTCACCTATTTCCTCAGCTTCTTACTTTTGTGAATGCTTCCTCTGATCCACATCATATTAACTTAGGTAAACTAAGATTTAGGCCATATCTGGACACTAAAGAACTAGCAAACGAGAGATTTTAAAAACTATAAATAAAAAAACTTGGTTTAACTGAGTAAATCACATGCATACAAATACATGCATACATGTATATGCTTTAAAAGTGTGTATCAGTATGTATGTATAGGTACGTGTTTATACAAGTACATATACATACAAGTATATACAAGTATTTATGTGTGTGTATGTGTATATATATATATATATATATATATGTGTGTGTGTGTGTGTTTTTAGAATAGTAGGGAAGTTGAGTATATAAAACCCAAAATATTGGTGAAGACACATTAAGGGTGTCATTTTAATCTTTGCAAGTATTGTTTCATTCTTTTGCTGCTTTATAATATTTTTGACTGCTTTAGACTTTAAAACATTAGTGAACAGCTGGGCACAGTGGCTCAAGCCTGTAATCCCAGCATTTTGGGAGGCTGAGGCAGGAGGATCACTTGAGGTTAGGACGTCGAGACCAGCCTGGGCAACATTGTAAGACCCTGTCTCTACAAAAAATAAGAAAAATTAGCCAGGCATGGTGGCACATGCTTATAGTCCCAGCTACTTGAAAGGCTGAGGCAGGAGGATTGCTTGAGCCCAGGAGTTCAAGGCTGCAGTGACTCATGATCATGCCACTGCATTCCCACCTGGGTGACAGAGTGAGAGACTCTGTTTCAAAAACCAAAAAAACAAAAAGAAAACATTAGTGAACACATTCCCTTTGAGTCACCCTGGGTGGAGCAGTGTATATCACACTGTTTATAGCAGACAGCTTTGATTTTTCTCCAAACTGGGTTTGTTTTACTCACGAAAATGAAAAATTAAAAAAGAAAATAGCTACAATTTATCCTAGTATAACTTAAATGGTATTTTAGATCATTATGTAAATCTTAGAAACCACTGAATTTATTATGAAACTAAAGACAGATTTTTAGTAGGAACTTCTTTAAAATACTTAACCGAGGCCTCTTAGTTTTCACACACAAAAAAATCTATACCTGCTTCTAGAGCATGATGGGTAATACAATTGATGTTAAAGAATGTGAAAAAAATGTAATTTATCCATCAGGCCTAATTGTACCTAAAAATCTATTTAATAAATATTTCTTGCACTGTAAATTATAGCCTTGTTATTTGTAAAAAAAATTCAAATGAAAACATCTGATTATACTTAATTTATGATATTTATGAAAATTCAAATGAAAACATCTGATTATACTTAATTTATGATAGTTTATGTAAAAATGGTAAAAAGATAAGTATACGGTTTATTTGTTAATTGTTAAAGATACATTGCTAAAAATTAATGACAAATTAAAGCAGTCCAATAAGAGTAAAATAGGTTAATCTCCCTTAAGCTCATATGAATTATGTCAGGCTCTATTCTTTCTCCAATAGTGTAAACATGATTAGAATTTTGAAAAAGAACTTTAGTAGAATATAGTCATTTCTTTTTCTGTTTAAAAAAGATTTGGACTAGAAAAAGTTAGCTTTATTGATGAAAAAACACCTTTGTAATTCAGTACAAAGCAGACAAATGAAACCTCCAAGGACAAAAAAAAAGAAAAATGAAAAATACAAATACTTGTAATTTCCAGAATGGTAAAGGTGTACACATCAAGCAAAGGTCAGACAAAAATTATTTATTATCCAAAATAAACCCAGAACAATGCATCACTTTGCAAAAACAAGTTGCCCTCTTTACATAAAATATACATTTTGAACCTCAAATTGATACAACTTATGGTACTAATATATTTTGTGAAAAGTCAGGATAGTGCTGATTATTCTATGACATTACAGCATAAACTGTAGGTCATATAAACATGCAAAATTGAATTATAGTAAAATCACTTGTAAAGCTATATTCAATTTCTTCTCATAGAACTCTGTTCGTTGTTGGCCAAAAATAGCCTTCATTCTACTTTCACAGCTTTATTTTTGAGGTTATTAGAAAGTAAGATGAAGTGAAGATAATATAATTTGGTTTACACAAAATATTAACGAAAATAGGAAATAACCAGATATTATTTTAATTTAAATTAAATTAAATTTAAATGGCTCTCTGGAAAGTCTTTAACTATTTTCTGTTTTCCAGATATTGGCTAATAATCAAATCAATAATAATTTTTTTTGCAACAACTCTATTCCTTCAGGAGAAAGGGTGTATTGAATATGATCCACATTTTATTTATTAGGGCCAGGTAGAATCTATTAAAACAAATTAGTCTAAAGCAGTTTATGCAATATGATCATTTCTCCAGTCTTGTGCTTAGTAAAACACTAGTCATCTTTCTTTTCCCGAAAGAATCCTGCTGACTCTGTTCTTATCTTCTCTCTGAGTGGCCTAGTCACTCTACAAAGATGTCAGTAGGAAAGAAAACCATCTAGGCCAGAGGTTGCCCAGATTGCCTCAATCCTAGGTCAATTTATTCAATTCATATACAAAAAAGTGCTTGCACCTATTCCTACTGTATGCTATAGTGCCCTGCTACTCAAATAGTGGTTCCCAGACCAGCAGCATCCCTGTCTCCTGGGAGCCTGTTGGAGACACAAGAATCTCAGGCCCCACCCCAGACCTATTGAGTCAGAATTTACATTTTAACAAGATCCCTAGATGATTCATGAGCATAGTCACATTTGAGAGATGCTGCTGTAGGCTACTTATTTGGTGCCTGAGCCCTCCTCCTGGTAATAACCAATAACCAATAGTGCTCATTGGTTTTCTTATTAGTATTTAAAATTATGTACCATGTTCCTTCCATTCAAATTATGCCAAAACCGGATGCTTACTTTCTTTTCTCTCTTAGAGATTCCTATTGGTGTTAAATGACTTGTCTGTTTTTTATTGTTTTCGTTGTCCTTAAGCCATTGGCTCTATCTGGTGGGCAAGCATGTCTTACCTCCCATATATTATTTCTAAAGTAACATTAAATCTACTTTTATATTTTATCTCACTCCCTATTAAATCCAATTCTGGAGAATTCAATTACTTTCTCTATCAAACCTTAAAAAAGAGGAGGTAGGGATAATGGGAATATAAAGGTGACCTCATTCAAACAAGGCTACCAACCAAATGGCAACAATGGATATAAATATTAAATAGAAATAAATCATCATTTTCCAATCTTGGTACATGTAAATCAATCATTAAAACAACGCAAAATAAAAGCATGCTTTGTTTGGGTGAAATTTTGAAATTACTTTAAAACAGAATTTTTTGTTTTAGCCAAGCCATAGCAGTTTTATAATTAATGGCTCATTCTTATTTTCTAAAATTATCTTTTCATGCATAAGCTTTTTTACTGATGAGTGAGTTCTGGGGCCTTAGTTTTCAAACATGTTGCTCATTTTGCTTTCTTACCACTGCCCTCTTCCCTCTAAGGTAGAAAACAATTTATTCCCCTTTCTGATTTTGCTCTGATGATGTGATTAAGAGGATAAATCGTCATTTTTAGCTTTTCTGGTTCACTTTGATTAAAGATGTGTCTACTTGCCCAGCTCGTATTTCTTTCATTTCTGTTTTCCTCCTCACCTCTAAGTACTAATTTATTTTACAACTTACATATAAATGATATCAGATGAGAAAAATCCTTTTTAGATAAATTGAAGTTGTAAAATTTTTGTGAGTGGCCTTTTCTCTGTTCCACCTTTTTCTTATAGATATTTGCACATGTCTCACACAAGGATTTAAACTGTCTACACACGATGAAATAGATGAAGATTTCAAGTAATTCAAGTTTTTGTAGAGTGATCTTGATGTTTCAGTTTTGACTTTTGGAAATCGCCTCAATTCTCTACTTCTTTTTTATCCATACAGACAGATATTTTTGGAATCGCTACAATAGTGCCAGCAGAACATTTACTGAGGGCCTGTCTATTAGATTTTATGTATGCTGTTACATTATCCTCCATGAATATCTCTCAGTTCACCCCAAACTCCCAATTGTAGCCACATAAAGCAGCAATTATTTAACTCATTATTCCTAATGGTTAATTATGTTTTGAATTTCCACAGCAGTTAATCTCTTTACATGACCCATTCCCTTAAAAGATAAATCATCTGGTGGAAACAGAATTGGTTTCAGAGGTCACAAGGTGAAGCTTTCGGTCCTGAAGCTGCTGTTTGATGACTTTGTGTCCTCGAAGGAGCTACTTGGGCTCCACGTTTTTATGGCAGTGTTAATACTGACACTGAACTTAGTGGGCCATTTTGAAAAGATATTAAATGCTTTTTTATAAGTTCTTCTGAACCAATGTTTAAATAAATCCCAACTATTAACTGTTTTCTATTGCCGTGATTGAATCTCTATGTTTTTCTATGTAATCTTTTAAATATGTTTCACTTGTTATCTTGTATTAATGATGTAAGATGATTTTTCTGACTGCTCTGATAAAAGAGAAATGAATGGTTCTGCCCTTTTATAATTTATCTATATTCCCTTTAGTGTTTTTAAAAATTTTGCTCAGTTGTATCCAATTTTCTTTTATGAGATGTTTCACAATTTAAAATTAGGTTTAAGAAGTGATTCTGCTGTGAGGTATCCTACAAAACACTAACTCTCCACAGTGCTGAACCCTGATGGTTTTTCTATATGCTTGTACTGTGTTTAAAATGTGGTCAAGCCAGGGTCTATGAAATTTCCATATTTGCAAGAAGGAGAAAGCCACAGGCATAGTTTCTTCCTATGGACAAAATATGTATTGTGATATAGAAGCTTTTACTTTTTTATGCCAATAAAATGAGATATAAATTCAGCAGAATGCTTTTACAAAGAAATGGAGGAATATATGGAATGACACTGATCTACTTATATAAAAGATACTGTATTCTCAAAAATGTTTGAGAATATGGCCAGGATATTAATGAAAAAGCAAGTCTACAAAGTGGAATTCTGCTTTTCCTATCTTGTTTTTGAAATGCACAGTTTACATAACATGGCAGAAACTTTTCAGTACTGTAATATTCTATAGACCTATGTATTATTTTTTATTAAGGCTTTTTCTTTTGTGAAAACAAAGAAAGGTATATTCTAAAACTGACAGTGACATTCTTTACATGTATATTGTCTCTATATTTTTAAAAAACTATTCCAGAGTAGAACATTTTGAAATGTGAGCTTAAAGTTTTTGGTGTGAAAACATAGCTGTAAATATTCTCATAGGAGGTTTCCTAATTGAACATTCATAATAATAAATTAGAGAAACTGAAAAGTTACAGATTTATAAGTTGTTATTTAGTTCAGATTTTTGGAAGGAAAAGATACACTAATTATGCTCTCAGCTAGATCAATAACAGAGGGAAATAATAATTCATGGTTTTTATTCTCTAGAACTATGGGATTTATCCTCTAAAACAGAGATGGCCTTTTTTTAAATAAACAGAACATAGTGAGGAAAGTCTAATAATTATTCAAAAATGCATTCAATTTAATATTTGTTTTAAATCAAGTAAACAAATTCATTTTCAACAAGGACTACGCAGATATTTTCAGGCAGCTGAGATCAGATTAATAACCTTTTAACAGTTCTTTGAAAGTATTAATGCTTTGGTGCGTGGAATAAAGTGGTTTTAGTATAAATGCCTATGACATGATTTTGCACTACATATGAATATATAAGGTATGGTGTGATGGGAATTGGTAAATGTCAAAAGAAAAAGATTTACTAAAAATATAAGAAAGTAAAAATTGTGAAAAAGCAGATTGATCATTCAAGTTAAATTATTGTTTTGAGGGTCTGATAATGGAACACTGAGCTATATATAACTTATTTAAAGTTTCTGTAACTGGAAGATTATTTCATGTACTTTATAGAAGAGTATGTAGAACATTAAGCTTATCATCATTCATAAGATAAGGGATAAAATAGGGAAAAAGGAGCATTGGAAAAAGTACTGGAGTAGGAGTCAGGAAATGAAGGCACAGTCTTGGTGTCGCCTATGACCGTGAATATAGTGCTTTACCTTTTTATTCCTTCTATGGGGACTTGTACCTGTTATAAGTGCATTTGGCTACAAACAACAGGGAATCACACATGTACTGGTTGTGAACAAATACAGATTTATTTTTCTCACATAACAAGAAGTCTGGAAAGAGGTAGCCCAAAACTAATGCAGTGGCTTTAAAATGTCATTAGTGCCCCAGGCTCAATCCAGCTCTCCTTAGGGTGTTGGCTTGTAGCCTTGTGGTCTGCCTTCCAGGCATTATGTGACATTCAAGGTGGACAAACTAGCACCAGGAGAAAAGCCATATGCACCCTCTTATCAGGAAGGCAAAAGATTCCTCACAATAAATGCACCACCAGCAGAAATCTTTTTAGGGCTCAATGGCTAGAACTGGGTCACATGGAGACTCACAGATTAAAGGGAGACTAGAAAACAGAATTGCCATGATTGACTTTGACAAAACTTGATCCAACACCTGGCTCAGACACGTACATCGCAGCTCTTAAAAAATGTCAAGAAAAGGACAATGGACTTTAAATGGCCAGCTAACAGTGTCAACCACAAGGATCCAGCATACTCTAAAGAGAAAGGAGGCTTTAGATGAGGAGTACTCGAGTTAAATTCCATGGTAAGGGCACAGCCCTTCAGATTGCCAAGTCTACCAAACATATCTGATACTGACTGCAATGAGTTTGTCAAACAGCAGGTCTGACAGCACAGTCCTCCAAAAGACTGCCCTGACTTCAGGCATCAGTTACAAGTTCAGGGGTCACCACAGCTGCCCTCACTTCCCAACAGATGACTACATATTCAGAGTCCCTACAGACTCCTTCAGGTTCAATAATTTGCTAGACTAACTCTAGAACTCAAAAAAGCACTATACTTAAAATTACAGTTATATTAGAGTACAGGTTGAGTATCCCTGATCCAAAATGCTTGGGACCAAAAGTGTTTCAGATTTCATATTTTAGAATATTTGTATGTGCATAATGAGGTATCTTGGGATTGGAACCCAAGCCTAAATGTGAAATTCACTTATATTTCATGTACACCTTATACACATAGGCTGAAGGTAATTTTATACAATATTTTTAATAAATTTGTGCATGAAACATGAGGTGTGGAATTTTTCACTTGTTGTGTCATGTCAGCACTCAAAAAGTTTTGGATTTTGGAGCATTTTGGATTTTGGACTTTTGGATCAAGGATGCTCAATCTGTAAAAGGATACAAATTAGATCCAGACAAAGAAAGACACACATGGGGCAAAATCTAGGAGGGGTTTGAATACAGAGCTTCCCGTCACTTTCTCCCTATGAAATCCTCACCCCAGCTATGATGTGTGACACAACTAAAAGGGTACTGCCAACCAGGAAGCTCACCTTAGCCTTGGTGTCTAGAGTTTTTACTGGGGTCCAGTCATGTACTGTCCATGTGGCTGATCTTTAGTCTCCAGCTCCTCCCAGAGATTCAGGATAATACCTGTAGTTTGTAGTTCCTCCAGAGGGTGAAACTGATCCCATGTATTCCTATACCTCCTTCTTATATCACATTACACTGTCTGGTGACCAAAGCCCTGAGGCAAACAAAGACACTCCTATCAGGCAGGACATTCCAGGGACCTAGATATCACCTCCCAGAGGGCAAAGACCACACCTCTCTTTGGGTAAGCTAGTTCTTCGCAAAGGGAAATGAAAAGAAGGTCTGATTCAGCTCTTACATAATTCTGGCATCCAATGTACCACCCACCAATTCATAGTATGAGGTTCCTGCTTATTGTGGAAGAAATACCCCTCTCCACATCCCCTATATATATTTTTTCACCCTGGAACTTTTCTTCCCACTTACGTATTCCCCTGTGGTACAGTCAAACATCTTCCAACACCAGCAGCCTGAAGGAGTATGAGGCATTCTTAGCACCAAAAAACAAATGTTATTTCACTAGAGTGTTTCTGCATTGAGCCAAACCCACACAAGGCCAAGATGCATCCTCATCCTTCACTCTCCTTTGCCCCACCAATGCCCCTGGCCATTCCTCAGCATTCAGCATCACATCCTGGATTCTCCTGCTCCACCTGCAACAGCTGGGCACACAAGCTGCCGGAAATGATCCCTCACTAGTTCAGGAAGCTGAGCTATTACCTGGACTGGCTCAGTCCCACCAAAGCAGCCCATCCTTGATTTTCTCAATACCATACAAACTTGCTCTGCAACAGCTGCTGTCTGCTATTGTTGGTGCTGCTGCTACTACTAGAACCTTCCACCTTGGGAACAGCCACATCTTTCAATAGATCAGTGGTCATTTTATTTTCCACATGGCCAGCCTAACTGTTTAATATATATCTGCATGTTAAAATCTTTGTGAAATCCCTTAGTGAGAGACAGAAAGACCTGTGGGTTACATTATTTTGTTGGGATATCTACCAAAAAAAAATGCATTCCATAAGCCTGAGACCCAAAGAAGTTAAATGATTTGGAAAAAATCAAAGAGGCAGTGAGTGGCCAAGCCAGGACAGAAATCAAGGTCTTCTGATTTCTTTCCCCAGCTTCACCTGGGCTACCTGCCAAAGAGAATTGTATCCCACAGACTTTGCTGTATGAAATTTTCTGCATGCTGAGGCTTGTGAAACTTCTTATCAACAATCTCTAAATGTCAGTTTCCACTAGCTATACGCAAACCAGGACCAAGGAAGGAAATCCCTCCCTTCATGATGCTGGGACTCTAAACCTTTCTCTAAATCAATGACCTAGTAAATTTATTAATTTAATCTTTTAAATGTTAAACTCTTGAACCTTTTCCATTTCATAAAGTCACTGGGTCCAGCTTCTCCAGTCTGCTTTTACTCATGATAGAATTATAGAGTTTCAAATCAGTTAAAGAATCTAGCCCTAGTTTTACAGATAAGAAAAAGGAAGTGGAGAGACATACAACAGCCATACCAAGTTGGCGACAGAGCCAGAATTGGAGCCCAGATTTGCCTTCTCCCTGCCCTTGTCTTCTATGGGTGTGTTTTCATTTTCTCCCTAGAGAAGGAAATAAGAAATAGAAGTCAAGCTTACCAGGGACTTCCCACCCCGGCTCCACTCTCGCTGCCACCCAATATCCAGTCTCTCTTTCTGCTCTAATAGATGCTTAAAGGTTTTAGTTCCCAGAAGCCCTGCATCTCAGCATGAACACGATTAAGGTCTGACCATGAGAAGTAAGTGGAAATAGTTTGTTATTTCTAGGATGTCTTTTTAAAAGAGAAGGAGTGTGCCCTTCTCCCCCCTTTTCCCTTTCCTGATGCCTAGAGTGCATATGTAGGGCTGGAGCTCTAGCAGCCATCATGGACAATGAGGTGACAGTAGAAGTGGAACATTAAGATAGAAAGAACCTGGGGTCTGACACTGAGAAGATGCCATTCAGAAGTCTGAATTGCCTATCCAGACTTGTGTGTGAGTGTATGTGTTAGAAATAAAATTTTGTCTTAAACCTGAAATGAGATTACTCTTATTTGGATTTTTTGTCACATGTGGACAAACCTGTCCAACTAAATTTCTGGAAGTATGGTAAATCTAAAAGGACTTGAGGAGTCTTGTTTATTATTTATCTTTAGCTCCTTAACTAATATTTAATACCTCTGTTCAGAAATATATTTGATCCAGTTCAAATCCTGCCTCTCATTTTATATTATTTATCATCTACAATCTACATTCACTCTTACTAACATATGACTTTATATTAATATTTATTGCTTCCTGCATATGTCTTGACTATCTACATTGTAATGTCCTTGAAACCAGGGTCCAACCACTTCTTAGAATCACTTATAATTGCTAACTCATTACTGAGAACACATAAACTTCTCAGTAAATACTTAGAGAATTATATTAAATGAATTATTAATGTTTGTTATCAATGTAAGTTATTTACAACAGTTAAAAACAGCAGTGTGCATGTGTGTGTGTGTGTGTGTGTAGCTCACAAACTTGTGAGGCAGGTGTTAGTATCCCTATTTTGCAAAAAGGAAACAGAATCAAAGATTGGATGCTCATCTTAGGAAATATAGAACCAAAACCAAATCCTGGCCTTCAGAACACGTATAGACTTTCCACTACACCCTGCTGCCTTAAATTCACAAATAACATTATGCTTTTCATTCTGAATGGTATACTGCAGATGGGATCCCTGCCATCTAGAAGCTGACCATTAAAATCATTAATATCTCTTATGTCTGCAAATAATTATTGCTTTCGCTTGCTATGTTCTTCTGTCAGTTACATCCCTATGAAAAGTGGCAAAAGTGGCTTAGCTATACATGGCAAACACAGGGAGGGAATAATCAGCTTTTCTACCTGCCAGTGACATCACCGAGTCACTAGGGTTTCATATCAGCACTAAGTGGTCTGCTCATCTAAATGTTTTAATGGGCCCCACAGCAGCAGACCTAGGTTCCATTCAGTGAGTATTTTATATAGTTATATAGTCAGACAATCTGAGTCTGTGTGATTTGAAAACTTTACAGAAACTTGCTGCCTTCTCCCAATCTAATTTTAGCCTCAGATATTACTACTGTTAAAGGCTCATTTCATTTTCCTTTTAATGTATGTGTTAGGTTATTCCAGAATAGAAGTCGTTCTGAGGGAAAAAATACTTCAGAAATACTCTTCTATACTCTTGCTCTTCGATCAGATGAGTAGCTGTACCAGACCTACCTGGCAATTTTATATTCTCCATAATATTTTTAAAGGTTTTTAGTTTTCAAGTCTCAATTTTCAACTCTAGCCTTTGATTATCTGTAGCAGTATTACATGTATTTCCATTTTTTAATTTGTTATTAAACTACTTAGCTTACCATCAAGTCAATGTTAACCGTAACAGGTGGTTCTAATCTCCAAAGTAAACATCCTTCCTATCTCTTTGCATTAGCATCCACTGAGGGAACAGGAAAAAGCAGATGGAATATGCAAGTTAATCTCAGATAATGAGGTAATTTTGTGTAGTGCACACATATTAAAAAAAACCAATTTACTACATCTATTATCCTTTGGATGAAAGTCTGAGCACTTGGGGGGAAAAGTGGACTTTGGGGTCCAAAATGCAGTGTGTCCAGAAACTTACTTTTCTTTTAAAAACAGCTTGTGGCAGTATGACTAAGAATAAAAAATAAACTGCACGTGTTCTCTTCCCGCAGTAAAGTATCTCAGACTCAGAAACCTGAATCAATTCTATGATAACAACACAGAAGGTAGAAATTGATGATGATTTCTAAAATTTTGATAAGCCTGAGCTAATATTCATTTTCCTGTAGCCTTGAATGTCGTCTAGGGTAGAGAGAGGAGACTTGATATCATTGAATTTCCTGTACCGCATCAAAAATAATGGCCTCTCATGGTTGCCTGGCTCCTCACTAGTGCCTAGGAAATGCTGGAAAGTGGTGCATTTTGCAGTGGGCTTTGGTGATGCCTTTTTATAGAAGTTCAGTGGAGAGAGGGGTGAAAGAGAGGAAGTGGCATCTGGAAGATGGGGATGAAGTGACATACACTCAAAATATGTTTTATTTAGTTTTTCAGATGTGAGAAGTTTGAGGATGTCTATTGGAGGGGATAGGCCAACTGCTATGACAACTGCCAAATCTCAGTAACTTAACCCAAACGCTTTCTCATTTATGTTAGAGTCCACGGTGGGTTGGCATGGCTGGTCAGTTCTGCAGTCATTCAGGGACCCAGGCTGTTGGATCTAGGGACCCTGCCATCCCTTAGGGCCCACAGACCTCCACTGGATCTTTGGCACATGAAAAAAGATGGAGACAATGCAGGATTGCACAGGATGTTTTATAGGCTAAACATGTTGGTTATTTGTTTCTGTCCACTTGCCCATTTGCCAGATGTTAGTCATAAAGCACACCTAACTGTAAGGTAGCCTGGAAAATGTGGTCTACCTGTGTGCCCAGGAGTAAAGGGGAAAAGTTTTGGTGAATAGCTAGCCAGCCTCTGTCACAGACTAATTATAAGCTGGAAAGAAGTTGAATTTTCAGTATACAGGAAAAGGGGAAGACAAATAAACAAAAATATGTTGTTTGAGTAGGCAAGAGATGAGATAGAAGGCATTAGCGGTGATGTTGCCTTTGGACAGGAGTAGAAAAATTTATTCTTTGAGACGAGAGAGAAGGCAATGTAAGCGTTGGTAGGTGCCCAGTTCCTCTACTGGGACTCTACAAGCATGACCTTGCCTTCTAATCTGCAGGGGAATTCATGAGACAGACAACAGATTCAAAAGCAAGATCACCGCGTAGACTTGTGCGCTTTGTAGGTTGTACAAAAATGTCCTGCCAGGAAATGAGAAAGGGATGGAATCAGCCAACAGTCAGCTCTCTAAGCAGTGCCCTCTGGGGGCTGTCTGCCCTTCTGGATGAGGGGTACAGTCATCTCCTGTCCGAGGAGCTGCAAATTGCCCAGATGAGGTGACTTTTTCTAATTCAACCACCTGGAGGAGTCACCGTATGTGCCAGCAGCAGCCTTGCTCAAGAAGAGCAGGGGTGATTTGGACCAAACTAAAGTTGATAATGAGAAGTGGCACTGTGCCTCCCCTGTGTGGAGGTCTGGGAGCACACTGGAAGGGGCATTGGAGAAGGGTTCTGGAGTCCCCCGAGCTGAGTCCTTACATTATAACTTGGCTATTGTATTTGAAATAATCCTTCTTCCCAGTAGATTAGATAGACTTGGAACATTTCTGTCATGCTCTAGGGCTTTAAAAACTTATTGTAAGGAGGCTGTTTGTTCTTCTTAGAGCCTTACCTTGTTCTACTAAGAGCTTGCAGCTACAGCAGTTTTGCTTGCAGTGGAAAATTCTCAGTATTGGAAGCAAGGAGAAGTCAGTCTAACTTTGCCCCCAACTCACCGGATAACCTTGAAAGACTTTCACATCTTTGACCCTGCAATGTCCCAGCTGTAAAATGCTCTCATTTTGTTAGTACTGATGATTCTTTGAGTATATGATTACAAATTTCCCCTTCAATTCTGACATTTCTAGATTCTAGGGTACATAGCAAGCACAGCAGTTTAGACAAAGATATTTTCATGTGAAAATTTAGGAGACCCAGAAATGTACAACCTTGCACTTATCAGTTTATATGAAAATAAACAGAATTATTTATTTAGAATATAAAAGTAAACTATCTTTTTAAACTTGGATAAACTACTTAGTAGCACTGATATAAGCAGATAAGTAGTAAAATAAATTTACAACATAAGATTTAATGTGTGTTTATGTGTATATTAGAACAGTGCTTGTCACATGGCAAATGCATTATAAATCCATGTTGTTATTATCATTATTACTATCATTAACACTTTTTCCTCACTGGGACCAATATTATAAACAGTTCAACTATAATAAAAAAATTATTCAAAACTCAAGTTGCGTGTTAGTGGAGTTTGGAATGAGTTTCTAGGTTCCTTCATTCTGCGGTGGCTTTGACCTTCTCCAAGGATACTAGTGAGCCTTTACTGAAATATTTTTTCTTCTGATAAAACCATTTGGAATGACTAAGAATATTAAATGGCATGGATTTCCAAGCAAGATATTCTCTTTATGTTTTTAATCATACAGTGTATTGCATTTTGTTGGGTTTTTTTGGAAACTTGTCCTTGGATTTCTTCCTTGGTCACCTTTATCTTCTCTTTTCTTATTCCTTAATAGTCTTAATCAAGTCTTCAGTACTTGAATGTG
This sequence comes from Daubentonia madagascariensis, assembly GCA_023783475.1. Classification (NCBI taxonomy): domain Eukaryota; kingdom Metazoa; phylum Chordata; class Mammalia; order Primates; family Daubentoniidae; genus Daubentonia; species Daubentonia madagascariensis. Next base: position 39,531,066 of record JAKFHU010002088.1, on the reverse strand, counting down.
TTGTTAAATATCTTCGGTGGGTACTATTTTATCCCTGATTATATGATCAAAACATACCATCAAATATTTATTGTATCATCATTACTTACATATTTGATCCCTGTGCAGAGAATAATTTTTAAGCTACCTTGTTTTAGATAAGAATGTCAGATTTTTGAAAAGTCTTTAACAATAACAAAATCTAAAAAAACGCTTAGATCTTAGCATATCAGAAAAGCACATGAGGGCAGTATTCTGAATCAGGATGCTGGTAGGCTTAAATATGAGTGGCTAATAAACATGTCCATCTGACATAACCAAATTGACTGTGATATAATGAAACTCGGGTTAATGAAATGTTAAGAGTTAGAAGCAAACTAAGACAGTAAATAGTAAGAAACTCTTCTTTTCACATGAGGAAATTGAGAGAGCCTAAGTCACTACCCAAAGACAGCAGCACAGCTGTTTAGTGGCAGACTTCAATTTAAGGGACCCCTGACTACCAGGCAGGATTTCTTTCTATTTTACCTCCAGGAAAACATGTGGAATCCCATGGCTGCATCCCAGTCCCAGTTTCATTAACAGTGTGTCCCGGGCATAATCAAGGACTCTTCTAGGCCTTCAAGCCATCTACAAAATGATACCTCTGGACCAGACAGGGGCTTAGATCTTTTTTAGACCTAAATTGCTCTGATTTCCTGCCATGGTTCATTTTTCTTAGTAATAGAAGCCAGATCTTTTTCCTGGGCACAATTTAAATACGTAATTTTGGAACTATAACTATGGATATGAGACTCTTAATCATCAAGGCATTTTTCTTAAACACTTAAGGATGCAATTTTCAGAAATTCAGAAAACAAATTTTGCAATCACTTTTCCTAGTGATTAAAAAAAAAAGGTAAAAGGACAGATATGAGAGGCGTAATTATATGGTACATTTAGTCAACAACGGTACCGACAAAATGTCAGAAAATAAGGGCACCCATCAGGCATTTCAACTGTACCATGAGTCACTGTGTTATGGATTTGCCTCCAAGAGATCTATGCTTATTAGGAGAGCTTTACTGTTATTTACATGTCAAGAGCATGTCCTCTGGTCACTGGCCTAGATTCCAGTTCAGACTCTTCCATATGCAAACTACATGATTTCTCTAAACTTCAGTTTCCTCATGTGTAAAAGGGGAAGAAGTATATACTTATCTCATGGTGTTTAAGAGAATAAACAGTGATAATGTATTTAGATACATTTATTATCATGCTTAACAAGTAGTAAACACTTAAAAAATGTCCTTTCTGAATAGTTAGTTCCTATGCTGTACAGGTTGTTAAATAATTTGGACATATCCTCCTATCTATAATGAAGAGTGATTGGTAAGGAAGACAATATCACCAAGCAGAGAAACACTTCCCCTGGTGCCAGCTCACCGAGAGCTCAGTAAATAGTGGCTGGATGAACCAATGGTTGGATGGCCAGTTAACAGACCAAGGTGACACTAAGGATTATTTCAAAACAAGACTCTTTTAGGATCCAACATTATGCAGATAATCTGCCTGTTGCTTTCCTTCCTAATGTACATACTCTTACTTTTCTTCTTTTTCCTTCCCTTCTATTACAGGGCTGATGTGAAGAAAAATAAGTGTATGCAATGAGAATAAAGAATATTTACCAATTTAGATCTCACACTTGATTTTCATTGCTACTCTGTAAAACTCATAACAAATCTTCCACAAAAGATTTTTTGCTTATTTGCCTTAGTATTACTTTAAATCTATCCTTTATTTTCTCCTTACCAAAGTATAAGACTATATTGCTAGTCAAATTAAGCAAAATTGTCTTTTGAATTACTTGCAAGGCACCTACCACCTTTAGTAGACAAAGCTAATTCTTTGTGTTCTTTTGTAGTATTTCTTTACATGTATTGCCATTTGGTCACCATAAAAATGGTTATGCAACTTGTCATAAAACTTTTATTAACTAATCACATACATTATATCAGGCAATGAAACATAAGGTAAGAAGCATGTCTCTACCTTCTGAGTCTTCTACCATAAAATAAATGACACAAAAATGACATGATGTGCTGAGTGATGTACAAATCTAAATTTGTATAACAGACTTATATTTCAAGTAAGTGAACTTGACCCAGACGATGAATGAAAGACTGTTATAGTATGTATATGCTTCAATTTTCAAAGTTATAGTTTCCATCCAATCTATTGGGAAAATCTCAGGGAAGCATTAGGGGATGGGGAAGCAAAGGAATAGACAGTTATTGAACATATTGCACTTTAACTTTGTGCATGACATCATGCTCTGGGAATTTTGCACACATTAGCATACATAAATCTCATCTTAGTCTCATGAAGTGAGTGTACTTATCTCTCTGAGTTCAAAAGTAATTTCCCCCCAGGTCACACAACTAGTCATAAGGTAAGATAGAACTGCAAATTCCCTATTCTTTCCACTATACCATATTTCTAGGATAAAGTAAAATTCAATCTTTTATAGGTATTTTCTTCTTACCAGCATAGAGCTCAACTACTTGTCACTGAATTACCACATCTGGAGCTATTTCATCTTTTTGCTTACATTTTCCTTTTATACACTGTTATAAAAGCTGCATTCCAGGAGGAAACACAGGCTTTTATTCAGACATGAAAATAGGCTAATGGCAATGACAGGGATGAGTGTGAAGAGGGAAGAAAAGAAAGTGATATTGCCAAATCTATATTAGGAGTTACAGTCTTCATTAGGAAAGAACTTCAGCATGTCACACTGTGAAATAGCATATGATAGAAGATACAGTGTGATGCTATGATGGATTCCATTTACCATATGGTGTGTTAATATATCTTATTTCCTTGGGAAATGCACTAAGGATGAAAGGAGAATGGAATCCTTCAAAAGTGTATTGAATAATCATCCGAGTCTGAATGGATTTTGATTATACCAACATGAAAAATGACTCAATGAGGATAATGAAATACCAGACTCTCTGAATGCATGTTGCACCATTCTCTAGCTATTGACTTTAGTCAAATATGAATTATTTCAACAGGATGGAATCTCCAAGGATTATTCTATGGATCCCAGGGAGAACTTGGAAGGAATCAAGGCCAAGTTGTTACTTATTTGCGAATTGCTGTTTTTACCTTTATAACACAATAAAAGCTACACGTTTTCATTGGTAATCAGAGGGACAAGTAATGAAAAGAAAAATCACTCTATATGGAAGAGTTCAGCAACATTATCCAGAATGTATTAAAAATCATAATTATGGAGCATTCACCTACTCAGAGGTTAGATACAAAGCATACTGATTTAGCCATGATGCATAAAACTGAGCACAAATTAGGCATTGGAAAAGAAGAGGCTAAACACTTGTGAGAACTGAACAAAGCCCTTTAAAATATTTTAATGTAGAAAATCTCTATTTATCTATTTATCCACCTATAGTGCACAATAATGAGAATGTCCAATTTTTTAGGAAACAATTGTTGTCAAGCATGTAAGCTGAAGTATTAAAAATGTAACATAAGGACACCATAGGGGGATTAAAGTAACATGAGGAAGTCTTTATAGAATCTTTCACAAATTCCACTGTTTTTAAAACTTGTCTTCTTAATTTCAATTTAAAAAGTTTCATTTTGATCAAAATAATTAAGCTCAAGAGTCTGACTGCTTTCTGAAAGTCTAGAGCTAAGACAAGGAAGCAATGTTTACCAAAGAGTTGCAGGAATTGGCATGGTGAGTAGACTATTCCTCCTTCATCTTCACTAGTCATTGATGCCCTTAGTTGGGAAATGTTCATTCACTGTAACTTCATGGAGGAATGAACATCCTAGGCATGCCATTTCTCTATTCAGGATGCCATTTGGGAATAACTGTCCACTTGTGGGAGAACTGATTTACTACTTATTATGTGCCAGCTTACTGGAATGGAATATTTTATTTCGTTCTCACAATAACCCTAGGAGGTAGGTAATGTTATGTCTGTTTTACAGATGAAACTTAGCCAAGTGAAAAGGCTTGGAGAAATAAGGAAGTGTTCCCTTGAGTCTAGCCAGTGTTAAGTTCTGGATCTCTGTGATTCTGGAATCTGTCTCTTAAAACTAAACCACTTGGTTACATATTGTAGATCACTTTACATTGTAGAATATAATACATACCTCCTACCAGAATTACTGACTATACAAGCTATTAGTCTATGTGAATGCAAATGTACTAGTTTTTTTAATTCTGTTTGTATACCTCAAAGTAAATTATAAAGTGAATTTAGAGATGGGTTATGTGATCAAAGACATTTTCATTTAAACATCTTACTTTGTATCCTTTTGTAAATTATAAATATGGACCAAAAAAGTATTCTTTGTTGCCAAAAAAGTCACCTTTTCTAATAAAAATTTATGGATATTTTTACCTTCTCAACTGAAACCATATCATCTTGATGCGAAGTGATAAAACATTTGGCCACAGAATAGAAATTACTCTACCTGATTGAAATTTTATGTTTGTTATATATTATTTAATATCTAAATTGTTTGGCTCTAAAAGTTTTAGTAGAACAGAAAAACGTTGTCTTATATTTCAAGAATAAGCCAATATTTGGCAAGACATGGAGCAGCTCTAGTTCTTTCTTTCTGCTCTTTAAAAGGCAGAATGTAAGAGTGGAGAACTCTATATTCCAGCCCCTGCTCTGCCCTAGATTATCAAGGTGATCATGGACCACACCCCATTCTACAGCCCATATGTTGCTCTTCCTTGGTAGCTGGCATGGGAGACCAAAGGCAAATGTTGGCTTCTTTAACTTACCCAAAACAAATGGACATTATGTACTTTTCTGTTCTGCATAAACAGTCATCATTGGCTTGACTGGAGACTGAGAAGAGTGTTTATTGAAATTGCATCCTAGGAAAGGGAGAATCAAATCTATTTGCTGGCATCACTTTTACAGTAGTTTTAGATTCAGTCTAAGCCTTTGCAAACTATAAGATTGCACTTACATTGCCCATGCAAGGAAAATGGGGGGATCCCCACAAGGCATTCAGTCATTTTTTTATTGCCTGTGTTTCTTTTTTCCTGCTTCAGAATGTAAACCTTTCTTCTGGACTGGTGGACTTACCAAGTCATTCAGTGATCCAGGTGATGTTAACAGGAGTAATACTGAGTTCTGGTTAAAGATGGGGTGCTCTCTAGTTTTTCACTTTGTGTCTTATCTCTGAAAAGGAATGAAGACAACATGTGATACTGTGAAAAAAACAAGTCTTAGGTTATCAGAAAAACTGCCTTTAAAGCTCATTTTGAAAACATATGGTTTAGGTAAAATAACATGGATAGAAAATGAAAAGAAAAATCAAGTTTACAACAGATTCAGAGAATTTTGAAGCCAATTGTGATTTTAGGAATAATGTAATCCAGTCTCCTTATTTGAATAACGTAAGGTTTGGTAAAGTTATAGGGTTTGCTAACTGGGCCATATAACTAGTTATTACCATACCAATGTTGAAAGTAGAGCCCACACTTCTAGGCTTCAAGCATGCTTGAGCATGGATACAATGGGAGTAAAAGGGGTTATGAAGTAAGGAAGGATAGGCATTTCTATGCTGTGCTGAGTCACCCATAAATCCTTTCCCAAGCAGTACCAGTGGCTATGTACTCTTGGAGTGGGAGGGAAATTGTACTTAAATACAATAAAATTGGTCTCTCTCAGTAACATGCTTTCCAACAGCAACTTTTTAATATAGGACCATGAACCACCATCTGAATCACCTGGGTACTTTTTAAAGGTGGGGATTCTAATGCCTCATTCAATCTTACTGAATCAGAATCCCTAGGAAATAGTGCAGAGAATCTGCATTTTTAACAAGCTCTTTGGTGATTCATATGGCCACAGGTTTGAGAAGGCACTTGTGAAGAAGTTGAATGTTAAAGGGGAATGATGATCCCCTCCTTGCATAGGACATGAATAAATCTCTTTTTTGAAGCTGAAGAAAGTGTGACTATATTAAATTGATATTAGGACAATGACTTTGGTGATTAGGAAACTGTATTTTAAAACTTTAAAAAAATAAGAAATAGAATTAATCTGCAAGACTGTGGATAATAGTACCTGATTATTTTTCAAATGGTGTTCAAATGAATGTAATCCTCTGATTTAAATATAGGAGCTGTCTTTTATTATGCATGGAATTTTTATTTAGTTTTGATAATCCAAGGCCATCTCAAGGATGTATTAAGCTCTCTGTAGCATTTGAACAAAGGGATCATTCTCAAATTTTTGTATTTTAAATAAAGTGAAATGATAGTGACAGTGATGAGTAAATTGAATTATGAAAAAATATCTACTGTCATTACACATGTTTTGGTTAATATTTTATTGTTGTGGAGTTTTTCTGTTTTTTAATTAACAACTTTACTTTTTTAGAGCAATTTTAGGTTCGTAGCAAAATTGAGAGGAAGGTATAGAAATGTCCCATATACCCTCTTCCCCCACACATGCACAGCCTCCCCCATTATCAACATTCCACACCAGAGTGGTACATTTGTTAGAACTGATGAACCTACATTGAAACATTATTATTACCCAAAGTCCATAGTTTCATTAGGGTCCACTCGTGGTGTTGTACATTCCATGGGTTTGGACAAGTGTATAATGACATGTATTCACTATCATAGCATCATTCAGAGTCGTTTCACTGCCCTAAAAATCCTCTGTGCTGCTCCTACTCATCCCTGCTCCTCCCCTACCCTGGTAACCACAGATCTTTTTATTGTCTCCATAGTTTTGCCTTTTCCAGAATGTCATATAGTGGGAATCATACTGTATGTAGCGTTTTTCAAATTGGCTTCTTTTGCTTAGTATTATGCATTTAAATTTCCTCCATATCTTTTCATGGCTTGATAGCTCATTTCTTTTTAGCCCTGAATAATATATTCCATTGTCTGGATGGACCACAGTTTATGTATTCACCTACTGAAAGACATCTTGATTGCTTTCAAGTTTTAGAAATTATGAGTAAAGCTACTATAAACATCCATGTGCAAGTTTTTGTTTGGACATAACTTTTCAACTCCTTTGGGTAATTACCAAGGAACATGATTATTGGTAAATACCAAGGAACACCATTGTTTGTATGGTAAGAGTATGTTCAGTTTTGTAAAAAAAAAAAAAAAACTGCCAAACTGTTTTCCAAAGCTCCTGTACTGTTTCACACTCCCGCCAGCAATGAATGAGATTTCCTGTTGCTTCACATCCTCCTCAGCACATGATATTGTCAGTTTTCTACATTTTGGCCATTCTAATAAGTATGTAGTGGTTTCTCATTGATTTAATATGCATTTCCCCGACGACATATGATGTGGAGCATCTTTTCATATGCTTATTTGCCCTTGCATATCTTCTTTAATGAGGCATGCTTAAGGTCATTGGCCCACATTTTAATTGTGTCATCTGTTTTCTTCTTGTGCTTTAAGAGTCCTTTGTATATTTTAGATAATAGTCCTTTATCAGATGCATCTTTTGAAAATATTTCTTTCACAGTCTGTGTCTTGCTTTCTCATTCTCTTGACAATGTCTTTCACAGAGTAGAAGTTTTAAACTTTCATGAAGCCCAGCTTATCAGTTATCTCTTTCATGAATCATATCTTTGATGTCGTATCTAAAAAGTCATTGTCATACCCAAGATCATCTAGGTTTTCTGTTATCTTCGAGGAGTTTTATAGTTTTGTGGTTTACATTTAGGTCTATAATCCATCTTGAGTTAAATTTAGGGAAAAGTTTAAAGTCTTTCTCTAGATTCTTTTTTTATTTTTGCATGTGGATGTCCAGTTCTAGCACCACTTGTTGAAAAGATTATCTTTGCTCCATTTGTGTTGTGATTATTCCTTTGTCAAAGATCAGTTGACTATATTTATGTGGGTCCCTATTCTGATCTATTGATCTATTTGTGTATTCTTTAACTAATATCACATTATCTTGATAACTGTAGCTAACAGTAAATCTTAAAAGTCAGGTAGTGTCAGTCACCCAACTTTGTTCTCCTTTAACATTGTGTTGGTTATTCTGGGTTTTTTGCCTCTCCATATAAACATTAGAATCATTTTGTCCATACTCGCAAAATAACTTGCTGGGATTTTGATTGAGTTTGCATTGATTCTATAAATCAAGTTGGGTAAAACTGGCATTTTTGACAATATTATATCTTCCTATCCATTAACATGAAATCTCTCTCCATTTATTTCATTCTTCTTTGATTTGTTTCATTACAGATTTTTAGATGTCCTCATATAGATCTTGTACATATTTTGTTAGATTTATATCTAAGTATTTCATTTTGAGGGGTGCCAATGTAAATGGTATTGTGTTTTAATTTAATTTTTTTATTTAAAAATATTAAGGGGGTACAAATGTTTTTGGTTACATGGATTGCTTTTGTAATGCTTGAGTCATACTAAAAGTACACCTACCATTCAATCCAGCAATCCCACTACTGGGTATCTACCCAAAGGAAAAGAAGTCTTTCTATCAAAAAGACACCTGCACGCAAATGTTTGTTATGTTTTAAATTTTAAATTCCACTTGTTCATTGCTGGTATATAGGGAAAAGTTGACTTTTGTATATTAACCTTGTATCCTGCAACTTTGCTATAATTGTTTATAAGTTCCAAAAGTTTTTTGTTGACTCTTTTGAATTTTCTGTATAAGACAATCATGTTATCTGCAAACAAAGACAGTTTTACTTCTTCCTTCCCAAGCTGTATACTTTTTCTTTCCCTTTCTTGTCTTATTGCATTAGTTAGGACTTCCTGTACAATCTTGAAAGAGTGGTCAGAGGGGGCATCCTTGCCTTTGCCTTGTTCCTGATCTTAGCAGAAAAACTTCAAGTTTCTTGCCATTAAGTATAATGATAGGTGTAGGTTTTTTATATTCTTCTCACATTGAGGAAATTTCTCTCTATTCCTAGTTTACTGAGAGCTTTTATCATGAATGGGTATTGAATTTTGTCAAATGCTTTCTTTGCATCTTTTGTTATGATCATATGATTTTTCTTTTTTAGCCGGTTGATGTGATGGATTATGTTAATTGATTTTTGAATTTTGAATCAGCTTTGTATCTGTGGGATAAATCCCACTTGGTCATGGTGTAATTCTTTTGATACATTGTTGGATTCGATTTGCTAATATTTTGGGGGAAATGTTTGCATCTATTTTCATGAGAGATATTGGTCTGTAGTTTTCTTTTCTTATAATGTCTTTGTCTGGTTTTTGTATTAGGGTAATGCTGGCCTCTCAGAATGAGTTAGGAACAATTTTCTCTGCTTCTGTCTTCTAAAAGAGATTGAAGAGAATCGTTATAATTTCTTCCTTAAATGTTTGGTAGAATTCATCAGTGAACCAATCTGGGCCTGGTGCTTTCTGTTTTGGAAGGTTATTCATTATTGATTCAATTTCTTTAACAGTAGAGGTCTATTTCTTCTTGTGTGAGTTTTGCCAGATTGTGTCTTTCAAGGAATGGTTCCATTTCATCTATAGTATCAAATTTGTGGGCATAGAGTTATTCAAGTATTGTAGTATTTTCAGTAATGCTAAATGCTTTTACAGTTTCATGTGTTTATACTTTATTTGGCTCTAAGATATTGTAGTGACTAATAAAAAAGTGTTATAATTTTTAATGTAATGGAGGATATATTATATTAACTAAAGAGGTATTTTGAATACTCTGAGCATTATGTTTAGCTTTGTGCTTCTTAGCAGTTAAGTCAAAAAATGAATGCAAAAAATTACATACTATTTTTCAAAGCCATGTTCTTTAGTTTTTTTCTTTAGTTCTTAAGAAAGATTTTCATCAGTGTTCTGAAAACAAAGGGTTATATAATAAAGTGAGCTTGGTAAATGTGGCTGTTAAATCTTTTTCTTAGAGACTTTCAGTACACATTAGCAAATCAAAGTTCTGAGGAAATCCTATGTTAAAAAGAAATCTGTTCAATTTTTGAATCTTTGTTCAATTGTTAAACAAATTTAGCTTCACAGGCATAGATTTTTTTGATTTTCATACATAATAACATCCTCCACAATAATTTTCTCTTAAAACTATTTTGGAAACTGTTCAGTTATATAATTCTCATTCTGGTAAAAGGAAGATTCTATCTTCAAGATATACATTTCTTCCAGGTATACATTCTAAGAGAAATTCATCACAGAGTGAAAGGGGACTTTTTCAAGGGATATTAAACAGCACATCAGATGGTAACTTCAACAGAAAACACAGAAGAGTTCTTTACATAATCATTTCCTGAATCTGTCCTCAATGAATATCTCTGCATTCATATTAAAACATAATTCTGTGTTGGTAACTCTATAGTGGGTGAATCTCATGTAGTTCAGAAATGCACCTCTCTAAGACATAAGGCTGGAACTCATACCACCTAGAAAGAGCATTTCCCTTAACTTACTTTATTTAGTATTTCTTATGGCAGCCAGATGTTTGATAGGCCTAGAGAGAGCAAATAGAAGATTATACTGTTTGAGTGTTCTGTGTTTCTGATTACAGGGTAATATGCAGACAAAGGCAGGATTGGCATTTAATTAGGAAAGAAGAGAAACCTTGCTTGAGTCCCACACATAGCATCTCACCCAGAAGTGTGCTACAGTTTCCTCTGGAAGCACATAGGCTCTGATCAGGTGCCCAGATTACAGCTGAAGTTATAAACCAAAGTTCCAAGGTGTGCAACAAGATTCTTTAACATGGACTTTTCAAAGGTCAAGAGTAACTAGCAGTTCTAATCAACCACCATACGAATCACAGTACTACTCCTGAAGCAATTCTGAATTTAAGCAACCTTTCTTTGCAGTATACATGCCAGCATGAGTTAGCCAAAACATGCAACTTCAGAGAACTGAAAATAATTGACCAGCTGAATCGAGTAATTTAGACCCTTGAAATTTTAGGAAATTACAAGTATGGAGACAATAGGCGAAAAAGAAGAAAAGAATCCAAAATAAGAACAGAAATTATACAACTTTTGAAAAACAAACAAAAGGATACCATAATCTAGTTGTTTCAGAACCCCAAGTAACAAGAAAGAAAAGATCTTTTATATTGATGCAGTTTTAAAACAGTATGGAATCTAACTCTTGACCATTATCACATTATGTTATTAGAAGTCAATAATGAGCATAAATACAATTAGTAGAAACAAAAGTAAAAGGGAAGACAGAATAATCAAAATGAAGGTCATTCCATTTACAATATTAAATACATATAGGCAATTAGTATAATGTTCTTTCTTTCTCTAAATATCTGCTTGCTAGTAAGTCCCTTCACTTTAGTAACTTTTCATGGGAAATATATAAATGCTATCTGCTCAGAAATATTTCTAAATAAGTAACTTTGTTATATCTATTCAAGTTGTAAATTATAGGATATAAACCTCCACTTTTTAAAATTATTGACATTTTTAGTTTTATGGGAAGACTCTTCTAGAAAACATTTTTCAGATTTGGGATAGGGAGTGAACAGATGCTTTGCTTCCTTTCTTAGTTTATTGAGGATTAACTATTCCAGTACATTAAATTTGTCACAAACTGTAAGCGTATAAAATGAAACAAGGCTTTCTCATTGTAGCCATGTCTCATCAACCAAAGATTAGAATTTATGAATACTTAAGTAAAGCCCGTGTGTCTGTGTGCATATCTGGTACACATCTGCCTATTGAGGTCACTACCTCTACTTTGCACATAGGGCTTCATTTGTCTGGAATTGGGTCTTTTGTTGTGATACTGCCCTTGAAGTGATCATTTGGTAGGTGGCCTGGCTCAGTTTACAACAAATACGTCCATATGTTTCATTCCTAGGGAGACAGCCTGGGTGCCAAAAGGAGCCCTACTGTTGAAAAGACCCAGTAGGTTGAGGGAAGATGTTGGTGTATGGATGCCTTAGGTTAGAGGAAAAGAATGTTGCTAGTTGCCCTGTTAATTAGAAATAATGAGGGAAACTAAATTAAATCCTGCTGGTTCCTTGCCCCAATTCAAAGAGACATTGATCAATTGAAGCTTTTAAAAGTTCCCTCTCAAATGATCCCAAGTCCTTAATGTTGCTTATTCAAGTTTCTGCTCCCAAGAGTTTCTTCTGCATGTGCAATTTCTGCTGTGTCTGAAGGTGATCTATGAGTCAAAAAGATGTGCTGAGATAAGGCGGGTGTGAGGTGAGATGGGGAGATTTTCCTAGTCTGGAAAGACACGGATTTATTCTGAAAATAATTTCAGAAGAAAAATAAAAGCCCTTTTAACTAAGAACATACAATATTCATATTTTACAGAAATATACGTTGTGTGTTACTTGATTATCCCAGGAAACTGCTTTTGATTTCCACTAAGTGAACTGAAACATAAAAGGTAAAAACTTTTTAAAACTATTTAGAAGATTATTGAATTTTGTTTGACACCAGAGATGACAGAAAATGTGATTAATTGCCACTCATAATTGCAGTTTCATTCCAGTGGTTATTGCTTGTCAGTATCAATTAATAGCTCAACGAAAACCTTATTCATTCCAGAATATTAAAGAATGATGGCTTGTGGGAATTATGCTAAACTAGCACTTTGAATTAGAGTTTGAATTTTATAGAGTACTGAATAATGGTTTATGAGTTTATAATAGTAAGTACCAGTGAGTTATTGTTGAATTGTAATTACTATAATTATGTATGTTTATCTGGAGAATTGTAATTAGTATTGTCTTCATGTTTAAAAATAGAACTATTGTACTTAATTTTTCGCTTAATGTATAGGTTCTGTAGTTTATTGTGTAAGGGAATAGCCTACAAAAATAACCTGTTCCAATAATCTGGAAGAGTATACTGAGCACGACTATTGTCTTACTGTGGGGGAGAGATTAAAGGTAAACAACCTAACAAGGTGCAATTCAAGAGAGGAAGCTTCTGTGTGTCCTGTCCATAGTCTGAATTCTATGTTCAAGTTTTCTTTTTTTTAATTGTGTACATAATCTGCTGTATGAATTATAAAAACAGGGATATATAAAAGAGTAGCAATATGGGATGCAGTACAGATTCCTAGTTAAGAAGATTGAAATTTGAACTTTAGTTTGTTTCCAGAATCTTTTTGAATTTGCTTTCAAGATTATTTTGTTTATAGAATTTTACTTTCCACCAATCTTCAGAATATAAGAAGCATATAAATTTCAATTTCAATGCCATAAAATACAAGCTTTGCATTTACTCAGTACTATAATACTGTATAAAGAAAACAGTCTACAAGGGCATTTAGCATTGAAATGCTAAAAAAAAGTAGCAGAGAATTCAGCAGTCAGATCCTCAATTTAAAATTCAAAACTAAAATCTGATAAAATTGTTAATCCTGAATATTCAGAGTAAATTGAAGTCAACTAAATCTAAGTTCAATTCCTTTTTTCATGACATAATTGTACCAGTAGCATTCAACTAAAAAGAAAAAATAGGGACTATTTGATCAAATTAAGTGAATATTGAAAGAAGGTCTGGTTATTTGGGAATGTGAAGATCACCTAGTTGATCCATTTGACAATGTGATAATTGTACACTAAAATGTTTGGAAAAAAAATGAATAGACTAAGTCACAGGCTGTAATTTCACTTTATCTAGATTTCTGTCTTCATCAATTAGAATTATTTAAATGCTCAAAATTTCTCATTTTGTGTATTGAGCTCAAATTGTACCACATTTTATTTTATGTTATGGTTTCTTCATTAATGAATTAAGAACCTTTATCAATGTCAATATAAATGCAAGAAGTGTAGAGAGCATAAAATTAAAATATGAATGAATTTAAAGCAGGATGACACCATATAGAAGCATAGAAACGTTCTCCCTCTTACTCTAGATAAATATCTTCCACAAATGCTGCTTGAGATAACATTAACCATATAATAATGTCAAATAAAACTTCACTTAAGAGCAGTTAAACCATGTTTCTCCTAACAACCTGTGCTTATATATTTGTTTTTTATAACCTAAATGCAGAATTTATGCATAGTGTCTCTAGAATTAGGTGGCCTGTACTGTGTTCACACCACTTCTGTACTTACTGGCTGTATGACTTATAGAAAGTCATTTTACTTGTCTTTACCTTGGTTTTCTCGTCTTTAAAATGGGAATAATGGGACCTATTTCCTAGCCCTGTTTTAAGGATTAATTAAGTAATACATGTAAACGTGTAGATGAGTACCTGAACACCGTAATGGCTAAAATAAAACACTGTTATTGCTTTTATTCTTCTTATATGAGGGATTGAATTGTCAAATGCTGACTTTACAGTCTTGGCTCAAGCCTTGATGTGGACTTTCTCTGGCCACAGATACATTCCTGCTGATTTCAGCCCATCATTCCAGCCCGTCAATTTACTTTAGGACTTTAATGCTGTTTTACAGTTTTTAGTTCTGTGAGATCTGCAAATATGACAGGATTGCCTTCTACATCTTCATGCAAGTCATTCATAATAATGTTCATCAAGACATGGCTGAGTACAGAGCTCTTTGGCACACCAACAGGGTCTCCCTGCCAGGGTGAAACTGATCCACTAATCACACACTCTTTATACAGTGGTTCAACGAGCTTTGCATCTGCTTAACCAAGTTATCATTCAGCTCACACATCCCTATCTTGTGTCTGAGAATATCATGACAGATATTGTGAAATGGCTTTCTGAAATACATTTTTATAAAACTAACAATGACTATCTCCAAATCACCTCTTAATTGAAGTTTTACACAGGCAATCTGTAGGCTTACTCAATTTTCTCACTCATTACAGGATATGTCTATATCTTCCACATACAAAGAACAAAGGAGGGTGAACCAGTGGGATAAACTGTCATTATCATTAGTATAACCTGACTTTCATGGCTTCCCCAAATACCTTAAAAACAGGAGTTCACGTTTTCAATTTCCAGGGTACATATGAAATGTATCTGTTTAGGCATATCTCTTTGTTTTGCAGTTGCCCCTTCAATCGTATACAATTATCTCTAAATAATCCTATACCTTTAATAAACCCCATAAATAAAAAGCCATACACGTAGTACACAATAAAATATGTTAGGACTATGGTTCTGAAACTTCCAATTCAATAAGTTTTGATGGGGCCTAGGAATCTGGTTTTTATTCCAGGTGATTTTGCAAGTGGTCCATAAGCCTCTTTATCTAAACACTAAATTAAGGATTTTATTTACATTTCAGTGAAATCCTTCCCCTTTCAAAATGATCCATTCTAGATCCCTGTAATAAACACGCTTTTCTATTACTTTAAAAATTAATATGTCAAAATTTACTCTATAAAAAATTTTCTGATCACATAACTATTGTATAGAGAGAAATATGTCTCTACAATTAAAATAGTGCACTTTGAAACTTTAATTACACTGCTCCTATTGCCTTAACTAGATAATTGCTGATCTCAATTATACACTGAGAAGGCATAGACTAAGGAGAATTTTTTAGGAAGGATAGGTTTAGTGGTTTACTGGAAAAGTAACCTTTTTTTTTAAGCTAAGTAATATCTGACAAAATTCAGGACAGAGGCCCTAGCAAAGGGTTTCAGATCCAATCACAGTGACTTGCACAGTCACTAAATATGTAGAATAAATGAATGATTAGAGACAGGGCATTGCATATTGAGGAGAGGTGTTTATTGGCAATTGACCATTTGTCCCAGCTTTATGTACCTTCTCCCTTTCTAAAGGTGTTTGGTCCCCATCGTTGTAAATCCTATTTGCTCCAAGTCTGCCTATTCACGGTCTATTAGGGAGGGAGAGGTAAAGGAAATTAGTGCCACTATCACCACATTCACATCTCCTTGTCCTTTTGCCACCTTTGTGTGATGGTACCTACCCTTAAACTCCAAATTTCAAAGTTTGTATGGAGAAAGTGCTGGAGAGAACAAAGAAAAAAAAATCCTACCCCTGCGTTCTGCCGCCTACCATTATTCCAGGTCCCCAGGAGCACCAGGCTTAATGTACTCAAGGACTTTCACCATGTCATTATCCCCTGTCTCTTTTCGTTGTCCTGCCCACATACACTAAGCACTTTTTTCCTGAACAGGCAACCACTTGGTCATATAAACAGTTTGTGAAACTGATGGCTTTTTTGTATAACTGAATATGACCATAATAACCTCAAGGAACTATTATGAAATCTCCTTCTCTGTCTTTATGTGATGTATGATAGTTCCACCACCTTCTGCACTCTACTCACTACACCACAATATTTAAGAAATGCCTGGTACATAGAAGGACTTGTATGACAGGAAGGCAATTAAATTGAAACCAAGTGACTGGAATTCTAATACTAATGCTAACAATTACATTGAAAAAAATCCCTTCTTTGTGTCTAAAGATACTCATTTATAAAGTGGAAAGATGGGACTAGATTAATAATGGCATATAGATCAATTAAAAGCAAATATCTTATTTTTATTTTGATGTGAGCATCTGGATAAAGTGGCAGAATATTATACATAAGAATGGTGGAACAATAAGGCATTGCTTTCAATTATTCAATTCAGATGCATCAGTTGATCACTTAATCTGTGCTGTATGCTGCCTTTCATAATGAATATTTATTTTTGTGACTCACTATACCTCTTTAAATCCAATCATATTTCTGATTTGTATATAACGTAGGGACTTTTTTTTGTATGGAATATGGCTTCAGGGATTACAAACATCGAAATAAATTTCCTACAGGTCATGCAATGTTTTGGAAGAAATATCAAACAGTGTACTAAGTTTACTTCATTCAAGAATATTCTCAATTAGTATTAATAAAATTAATCTAGCTTCCCCATAGTAATTTACTGAAAAATGTTAAATCAAGAAAGATGTCCCCTAGCGAACACACACACACAAAAAAAAATATGTCCCTCTAACCCTGTTAGACACTTAAGTTGTCAAGTTGTCCTTGAAAATGATTATATTAAAATCCTGCCTAAATAAAGCAATCATTTTTTTCCTACTCCACATAATTCTATTCAGGGATTTATTATTATCTACCATAAACCTTAAACAACTGGATTGTTAGTGAATAAATTTTATTAGTTTTTTTTTCTTTTTATGACTGCTCAGCACTATATTGGCATGTGAGCAATCACTCTTGTATGCTTGTAAAGCATAGCATTGAGTTTTGGAAGGAGTCATTCAGATGTCACCTAGGCTAGCTCCCTGGCAAGACGAACATACCTAAATCATCTCAACGGAAAAAAAGAAAACCTTTTCCTATTACAGATATAAAAACTTGTTAGTGAAAAGTTCTAAGACTATCCAAGGACAAATCAAAGTGCAATGGTGGCAATAGGTTGTGCTAAGGTTGTATATCCCCCAGATCCACATTGTGTCCATTAGCATTGCTTCTCTAATGAGAAATTGAATTTTAAACTGCCTCTCTAGTCATGACTAGATAAGTGCTAGGCCAGGATTTTCCCTAATTGCATCAATATTTTCAAACTAAATTTTCCTTCAGATTTTCCAGGGAAGGAAAAAACTCACCTTTGGAAATGAAGCACAGATATCTTCAGCTTCTGTAATAAATGTATTTTCACCAGAGAACATAGCAACTGAAGTCAGATGTTGTAACAAGGCTTCTCTTAAAATCATAACAGGTGTCCTAATACAGGTGAAGAAACAAAAATAGCCTGGATGGGAATGTAGTGATGCTCGTGAGCCTTGCATAATCTTTTTCCTCATTTAAACATGTTTTAGGGAACTCCTAGAAGTTGAAAGTCAACTTCTGGAAGTTGTTGCTCTGGAAGTTAAACGGATCCTGAGAGTTGTGGGGACATTTGGAGGGCAAATATTCTGCTTTTTCCTTGCAAAATTCTGATATTCAAGCCACATAATGGAGTGTGTATAATAGGAAACCTAATAATATAGTGGGAAGCATTGCCTTTCAGCAGAAAGAGAGGAAGATACAAAAGGAACAGATGGTGATAAGTTTGTGGTAATAGGGCGAAGCACTAAATAGTCTTTGACAGAGCTTGCCCCCAGATAGAATGGCAACGGCAGAGCTTAAATCATTTCTAACATTGCTCATTGACTTTCTTTGCCTACTAATAAGTCTTCAGAGACTGAATTTAGTTTGCAGCCTGACTTTGCCTTTCTGTGTTAATGTTATATGTCCTATGCTGAATTTGTTTAACCTTATGACCTCAATTTTGGTTTCAG
The DNA here is from genome assembly GCA_023783475.1 of Daubentonia madagascariensis. Classification (NCBI taxonomy): domain Eukaryota; kingdom Metazoa; phylum Chordata; class Mammalia; order Primates; family Daubentoniidae; genus Daubentonia; species Daubentonia madagascariensis. The sequence goes on along the minus strand of JAKFHU010002088.1, from coordinate 39,512,879 downwards.
TATGCTCTTTTCAATCCTTTCCCCTCCTTAAATGAAATTTTATAGAAAGCAACTATTGCCCTCAACTATTACCATTTTCTTTTTAAATTTTGCGTAATAACCAGAAAAACCTAAAGAAGGAAGTTGTCTCAGTTCTAACTGCACATTAGAATCAGTTGGGAAATATTTTTTTTTCTTTTAAATTCTGATGCCCTGTCTTCACCCAATTAAACAATTAAATATCTAGAAATCTCTAGACTTCTCTTTAGCCTGAGCAGTCTGGACGTAAGTATGTTTTCAAAATGTCTTCAAGGGAGCTAATGCTCAATGAACGTTGATAACTGCTGGGTTAAAGTCCTCAAAAATACAGAACATTTTACATAGGCTACTGCAACTGGCCATTTGATGCACTGCTGAGGAAACAAGGAATTTAACTGAATTGTAAGCCATTCCTTCTTGATACTATGGTACCTTGGGCTTATCTTATCATAGTGCTTACCCTATTTTACCATAATTGTTGCTTTTTTTGGGGGGGGTTCTCCCACTCTTAGAGAGGGCAGGGATTAGATTTTATTAATATTTCTATCTTTTAAGTCCATAGCCTTTACATAATTCGTTGTTGAAAATCAATTCCTAGGTGGCAGGGACTAGTTTTTGTTGTTGTTGTTGTTTTTATATTATATTTCAGTTTCCTAGCCTTTACGTAGGTGATTGACAGTAAGTGATTGATAAATGGTAGAGTTCAATTTTTTTAACTGAACTTAAGCTGTTGAAAGTGACAAATTAGGTCAATGCTTCCCAAATACCAATCATTCTTGCATCATCTTCACAATATTGGGAGACCCAGTGATGGATAAAATAATGCTATTTGGATGAAGTTCCTCAGCACTGTCTTGCGTCTTCTGCAGCCAAGCAAATCCTATGGTAAGCCACAAATGGGTCCATGAGAGGATAGGTTTTAAAATGTTTGTGCTTTTACTTAAATTAAGTAGGACATTAAAATTTATAATCTTTTAAGATGATGCAACTGAGACAAAAATGCTTGTAGAAACATATTTTGCTTTAGTTCCTCTAAAATAAAACCCCATTGTTAAAACAAAAGTAGCCCATTAATATAACACAGTCTCCCTCCCCTGACTTCGCTTGGCTAACTGGGCACTTCACTGCTTGGTTTTCTTTCCTTTTCTTGGAACAAATGCCAAACTCCAATCCTGCCTCTTGGGACTCTAAGGAGAAAGTCATTTTAGCCCCAATGAGAAATTGAATCTAACTTCACAATGAAACAGAAGCCCCTGTGTCCTCCCCTCCCAACCTCCCTGTAGAAAGGCAAACCACTCCTTGTTGGTCCTGTCTCTATGTCAATATATTAATAAGCTTTTGCAAATTTCACTGCTTTTCAATTCTGTTAGTTTCATTTCAGCTGATAAAAAAAACTTCCTAGTAACCAGGGTGGGGGTGGGGAGAGATTAGGTTTTGTTCATCAAATCCATGTGATCTGCTTGGAGGATACACTAATAGTCCCTGGGGAAGATAGGTTAAGGGTTCTTCCTAGGAGCCTTCTACCCTTGCAATGGTGGGTGTTGAGAGGCAGGAGGCTTCAAGGGACTAAAGAGGTAGATATGTAAAGACACTGACATATGTTCACTACAGTTTCTACTATTATGTATAGGATAAAAAAAAATTGGGGGGGAATCAGAATGACCTTTTAAATCTCTTATTATAAACTGTACTCTCCTGCATTTACCCCATCCTAGGCTCAATATAAGGAATATTATGTTCTATTTATCATGAAACATTTCTTCCAAATAAGCTCTTAAAATTATTTGACAGTATTCCAATTTGATTGATATTAAAGATGTTCCTTTCCTAAGATTAAAGGATCATTCAGGATCATTCAACAGCATTGACTGAGTGCCAGCATCATAATGAGATTTGAAAAACTATCCCTGTCCAAAGCATGCCCCCATTTACCCATGGAAACCACTATATAAATAAGTAATTTCAATATAATATGCATATTACATGCTATAGTAGAGGTACATACAAAATGTTAAAAGGTATTATGCCTTACAACTGCTAAAATAAATTACTAATAATCATTAGAATCATACTTCTCCATCTGACTGCTCTATTATTAATTTAATCAACAATTAATTTAGTCAGCAATCTATAATCATTGCCTTCTACTTCTGCTGAAATTTTTAATCCACTGGAACATATACTTGCCTTGTATCCAACTAAAACAGATTAAGTATCTTTGCTGGGCTGTTGCTTTAAAACATTTCTTAAACAGGTAAGTCTGGGCATCACTAGATCCGTGTTCTTGTGAACAGGTGTTTTCTGATTCCAGCCCTGACCAGCCTCCTATGCCATTCATGCAATTCTAGCAAGTGAAAATCATGAATAACAAAGTAATGACAGAGAACTGTATTGCAAGACCAACACAATGTCCATTAAATCAGAACATTAATTTTAGGAATACAGAGGCTTTTGAAAAACCATAAAGGGGTTTGCAAATTATTTGAGGAGCCACACTCCAAATATTTCCAGAAAGTAGCCATCTTTCCTTCTTTCCTATTTATGTATTTGTCTGTTGGGAGTCACATGGCCCTGAAAATTAGAGCACCCAGAAATCATTTTTTAGGCCTGCATTCTGTTTGTGTTTTGTTAATAACGGTCCAACTGGATGTGCTCTGCCTTCTGTGCATATGTGTCACGGTGATAGTGCAATGCTCTTTCTCTGCTACAGGTTATCAGCAGCTTGCAGAGTGAAAGTACTGAGATAGAAGGATAGCTCATTTCCAATGGACTGATTTAAAAGGATAGGAAAACCAAGCCCACGTTTTTTGGTCCATCTCCCAGATTATAGAAACTGACTATCTCATTAGTGATTAAAACACCAGCTGTTAATGTCTTAGAGACGGTTGACCAGTTTGATTATCTTGGAATCTGGCTAGATTCCTCTTCTTTTAGCCAACATGGGGATTTCATTCTCTCCAAACTCACCCTGAAGCAAAAAATTTAAAAAAAAATTTCTAAACTCAAATGGTCCTGAAAAGGGAGTTGTTTCCTATCATGGGTTTCCAGACTTGGTATGCCATTGTTTTAGCAATAGTAATAAGCATTGTGAAACTGGCTTTGTGGTTAATACTGCAGTGGCATCCTAAATTTACTCACACTATACTCAGATATGCCAAGAAAATATAGTGCCTCTAAAACTGCCCTTATCTCTTTCACTAGGCTCCACTTACTAAGCAGTAGAAAGTAGAGACATAAGTTAGTCTCTCTAGATTTACATGTTTCTTTTTAAAAAAAATTATTTGGTTTCACCATTTTCTCCATTTCTTATTTTGATCCTTCCCAAGATGGTGTTTGGCTATGGGGCAGGGCTTAGATGATGGAGTACATTGGTCAGGAGGTGTCCAACAAGCCCCCTACTGATCTTAGTGTCTGTGCTGGCAGGAGTCCACAAACAAATGAATCATCCAGTCCCAGCCCTGGGCATTCTGCAGGGATGTTCTGCTAGATTTAGAGGTTGGTATAATCCATGGTTTAAATTCCCAGGCCTAGATCAAGGCCCAGGGATGACACCTGGCCAGCTCTGTCGCACATTCATGTTGACCTTTTGCCATGTTCTCCAAGGCAGCCCACGGGCTGACACCTCAGCCTCCCTGCTGCAGGGGCACTGTCACAGCCACGGGGAGACAGACTGGACTCTGCGCTTTGCCACTGGTTGGGCAGCTCCCTGTTAATGAGAGTCAACCCCACGCTACAGTGTTTCTCAGGGCCCCATGAAGGAGAGGGACAAGAATGCACGGCCCTAGACTTCTGTAACACATCTGCAGCTTCAGCCCAGAGCAGCAAGATTAGGGCTCATAGGACTGACACGCTACCACCCTATTACTGACTTTTTCCTTTGTTTTTCTTTTTTTCCCACTATCCTTTGGATGGTAAGGGGCCGGCTTTTCTTCTGTTGCCCTGTGTCATTTCCTCTTTCTACCATAGGACTCCAGTTTCATGATGGAGTTACAAAATGAGCATCTTCTCTACATTATGGGAGACATTCTGTGATCTGTCACTTTCATGATTAGAGGTCCTTGTTCACATGTTAAAGAAATTTAAGAAATTCATTCTCTCTCCCCCACTCTCTCCTTTTTTTCCCCCCGCTCTCCCCTACCTTGCTTTTCAAGGTCCTTGTTATTAGGACCCCCCCCAAAAAAGTATCAAATACCTGCCCGTTCCCTGGAATGTTAGAAGACGGAGGGAATGTCTTTTAAAAGGTAACTTACAATGCAGCAGTTTATATTTTCAAATATTATATCTGTTACTTTAGTTTCAACATCCATCTTCATGTATCAATACCTCAAACTAGTGTACATTTATCCAGATAGTGTGAACATCATCTGGGGTATTTGAATGTCTTAAAACTTCATATCAGCATACTTGAGAAATTATATTTGATATTGATCATATATACTCAATTTGTGAGATCTTAATGAATCACCTTAAATGTCAAGAGCAGTAATTCTTAAATTTTTTTAATGTTACAGTGTTTTTAATAATCTGATACAAATTATGGATTCTCCACCCCACAAATATTTTCACACTCACAAAATGCTGCTTAAATTTTAGAAATGGAACCCAGGTTATAAGTTCCATGGCTAGAGTCAGCTCCTGCCGTGACAGGATAGCTTAAATCAAACTAACCATTCCTCTTAAAAAATATAATAGCAAAATTGTATAAAGATATATACCAAGTAGCCAGCAGTCTGAAGGCATGGGAGAGCAACCAAGGTAGCCAGGAACTGGGGGACTGAGACCCCACAGAGAAGGGAAATGCATTCAAGTGAACCTGGCATTTTTCCCCCCTTTTCATCCCAAGATACTTGCCATTCCTTAATTGGTATGGGGCTGAGAGGCCAAATAGAATGAAGTGACCCGGAGCTTTCAGCAATCTCTTAAAGTCTTCAAGCTAGGGAGATAAAAATTAGAATTTAGAGTAACAGGGAAGCCAGGGTTAAGGGGCTGAAATTTCCTGGGAAAAGGAAACACACAGATGTGAACCCTTTTCCCCTTAAGGCATATGCTAGTGACTAAGTCTGTGGAAAAAACGAACTCAGTTTCCCCTCCTGTACTCTGAGATATAGTTTCTGCTCTCTACTCTTAATACGACACTGTCATACACCACTTCTGCCACCAGCTGTGTGGGAATTTCTCCCCACCAATAAGCAAGCAATCAGTTCTGCAGCTGATATCAGTGGGGTGTCCTCTAATTCAATTCTGACACTATCTATCTGGAGATGGTGTCAGATCCCACAGATTGAGGCTCAGTCCCACAAGCCTGCCCCCCACTACCCATGCCAGTCACAAGCCCCAGGCTGTTTCACCTGTGCTTCTGACCAACTGGCCATAAATCAGGGTCCCCCCACGATCCCCTGCTCAGTTTGACTAATTTGCTAGAGCGACTCACAGAACTCTGGGAAACGTTTTTCTTACATTTACGGATTTATTATAAAGGATACAGATGAAGGGACGCATAGGGCAAGGCATGTGGGAAGGGGTGAGGAGCACACTTCCTCTCTCCAGGCTCACCACCTTCCAGGAACCTCCACATGTTCAGCTATTTGGAAGCTCCTAGAACCCTGTCCTTTTGGGGTTTTATGGAAGCTTCATTATGTAGGCATGATTGAGTAAATCATTCACTACTGGTGATCAACTGAACCTTTAGCCCCCTCTCTCCTCAAGGAAGGAGGTTGCAGGGTGGGGCTGAAAGTTTCAAATCTCTAATCCTGCCTTGGTCTATCCTGTGACCAGCCTCCATCCTGAGGCTACCTACGGGTCTCCAGCCACCAGTCATCTCATTAGCATGCAAAAGACATTCTTTTCACTCCTAAGATTGAAAGAGTTTTAGGAGGTGTATGTCAGGAAAGGGGATGAAGACCAAATATATATTCCACAATATCACACTAAACAAAAGGCTAAAAGGCTACGAAGAGCTCTTGGTAGTGTCATGGTTCTAAGCAAACTGAAACTGGAGTTTAGGGCCCATATTCAGAGTAGACAGAAAATTCATGTCCAAAATATATAAGTAGGTCCTACAAATCAATTAAACAAAAACCTTAAAAAACCCTTTAGTACTTGGGCAATTAATTGGACTAGGCACTTCACAAAAGAGGCTGTCCAAATGGCCAATAAACCTAAGGGAAGATGCTCAAAGTCATTACCTCACTGGCCATTGAGGAATTACAAATGAAATTCAAGTGAGATACAACTACACACCCTCCAGAAATGCTAAAATTTAAGAAAATGACAAATCTAAGGATTTGGAGCAAGTTGAGCACTCATGGGAATATAAATTTGTGCATCCAGTTTGGAAATCTGTTTTGCAAAGTCTGCCATTCTATATGACCCAATAATTCTACTCCTAGATTTATACCCAATAAAAATGAATATATACACTCCATAAGACAGATGTAAGAAGTTCATTAATGGCATTGTTTATATTAAAAATTGGGAATAATTGAAATATTCATCAGTAATAGAGTAGATACATTTTGATACATAATTCTTGAAAATTTTTGTAGTAAATACTATGCAAGAATGTACAACAATAAGGATAACATAGATGCTTGTCTTAAACATAGTGTTATGCAAGTTAAGCAGGCACAAAAGAGTACAAAAGAATGCATACTGTATCAATCCCTTTTTATGGAACTCAAAACAGACAAAACTCATCTATGGTGAGAGGTCAAAATTGTGGTTACGCTTGGGAGGAGGTAATACCTAGGACAGCGCAAGGGAAGAATCTGCATAATGTGACATTTCTTGATGTGTCTGGTAGTTACATGGGTTTATTCACTTGATAAACACTAATGAAGCTATGTACTTTGAGTTGTGCATTTTTCTGTGTTTTTATAATACTTTGATTTTGTAAAAGTTTACTAAAAAGAGTTATTCAGTTTATGAGAGACTCTTTATTTTGAACAAAATCCTTTCATCCTTCCTTATTCCAGGAAGCAGCAATGAGCAAAGTTCAGGAGGGCCCCTTGGGGGCATTCTGCCCAGTAACAAAAAAAGTCATGTTTTCGTAGATGCCTCTCAACTGCACATTTGAAGTTAGTTATAACAAAGAGCTGAGTGTTTGAAGTTATATTCTAATCAATATGGCACATGGAATAAGAATGTCAGAATATGATAACCAATTTTAAGGAGAGTTAAGGAACATGGTGTTTTATTATACTATTTTTCTACTTGCGTGTGTTTGAAATTTTCGTAAGTTTTCTTTTTAAGAAGAAACACAAACATCTGCTTATTCAAAAGAAACTAAAACTAAAAACAATAACAAAAAACAAATTACAAGTGGGTTCTTATAGGGGAGGAGAAAGAAGAGTCACAAAAAGAAATAATATACTAAAATTGGATGATAAAATTTGGTTTGCTTCAGTTACAAATTTCAACTAAACATCTTGTATATACTCCCCCCTTCTTTCCAGCAAATTGAATCTTATTCCTATTTCTAGAGCTAATTTAACCCCTTCTTTCTAAGAAGTCTTAATTACTACTCTTGTCTCTAAACTCCAATTACTCAATTATTATTTGTTATCACTTAATTGATCCTCATTATATTATATGCTTATATGCTGTGCTGTACCAGTTATGTTTTTATGCATGTTAGTTTTCTTTAAAATATTTTACTACATGTCTAGGAACCTTGTCATGCCTGGGAAATGTTATTCAGTATATTTTTATTTATAATTTATTTATCAAATTCATATTATCATTTTGTGGATGATTTAGCAAACACTATTTGTCAGCAGCTTTGTAAACATGGCTTGTTCTTCTTAGCTGCCACATATTAAATATACTCATTAAATTATTTAGTTCCTGTACAATTCATATGAAATTGTTATTAGTATCCTTATTTTATGAATCAGATAACTGAGGCACAGAGAAAGGTTAGAGGAAGTCGTAGTAAGTAGAGTAGTTCCAGACCTAAATTCTTAAATCTACCAAATGCTGCCTCTTGATTGTTTATTGGACCCAGCATAGCACAGTAGGAAAAGAAAGCTTCTAAGGTGTTTCAGGAATCTAAAGCATTTTCTTTAGAGTGTTGACTTTTTCTTAATTATAGCAAAATTTTCTTTACTTCAGAAGTTATGGGATATAAAGTCTGTTCTCATGGAATACTGAATTTATATTTTCTTCACAAGACTATTTGAATTATGAGATCAAAATTTGGGCCTGAATTTTTGTAATTGGTATTGGACTGCTCACCACTAATTATTCTATTTGCAAATTCTTCAGTCTAGTACTTCAATATGTTTATGTTATCTCAGAAGAAATTCTGCAACCTTGTGGGTTAACTGAAGAGGGAATCTTAACTAATTATTTTACTGTCTTTTGGAAACAGAATTCAGATCCCATAGATCGTGGAGTCAGAGAAATAGCTGCCATATTATATCACAAAGGCTCATTAGATGAAAGGTGAGTGCAGTGTTAAATATTTGAGGACCAGAAATTGGCACTGATGAGAATTTGCTTACTGATCCTGATGAAGTCATGGCACCTCTTTAAACATGCTTTGCTCTTCTTAGCTGCCATGTATTAAATGTGTTCAAGAAACCCACTGTGCTTCTGAAAATAGTCATCTCAGAACCATGCACAGAGATGCATGCCTTTTATTTCCAACTAGGGCTTCTAGTCAAAACATATGGGCACACAAATAGAAACTAATTTAAATCACCTGCAATCTCAAAACCCCATAATTACCACTGATAACATTGTGATGTATATTTCTTGTCTTTTCCTAAACAAACCAAACTCTTTTGTTAATTAAGCAAAAAAAAAAGATGCTATTATAGATTCCACATGTTTGTATAATTAAATTATTATGTGTATAAAATGCTGAAAGACTTATTAGAACCAATCTAATTTTAGACTTTTTATACATACTGTTAAATAGTTTTCTCAAAATTCTGAACTAATTTACATTCCTCACAATGGCATATAAGGGTGCCAGTTTTACACACTCATAACCATAATGGTTATTATTTTTCTATCTTTATCAGATTCAGTGGCATCTCAACATTTTACTTTGCCTTTATTTGATTACTAAAATAGTTGAATATTTTCCATGTGTTTATTGACATTTGAATTTCTTTTGGGAAGAATTATTTCTTTATGCCATTTGCTTGTACTTTAAGGAGAGTTAAGGAACATGGTGTTTTATTATACTATTTTTCTACTTGCGTGTGTTTGAAATTTTCGTAATTTTCGTATGCTATTCTAATTTTTCTTATTAATTTGTAAGATCTCTGTCTCTCCCTTTATTTATATATGTTTCCATTTATACATACACCTATAACTATTTTTTAAATACGTTAGATATTTTTACTGTCTTTTTTTTTAGTTTTTGACATATAGAAGTTTTAAATTTTTAAGTGATTGTGACTATTAGTTTTTTCTTTCATGATTTTTGCCTTCAGTGTTATGTTGAGGAGAGTCTTCTCTACCCTAGATTTTAATAAGTGTGCCTATTACTTCTAATTTTTTATGATTTTATTTTTACTTTGAAAATTAACCTGGCTAAAATTTATTTTCTTACAAGGTGTAAAGTAGGAATTGAAAAATTTTTGTTCTTTGAAATAACTCTCCACTTATTCTCATACTATTTTTTGACTAATCTACATTTTGCCCACAATTTAATATCCCAATTTTAACACATTTTTGATATAATTGGGTCTCTTTCTGAATTTTTATTTATTTCCATTCATCTTTCTTCCTATCCTGACAATAGTACTATTTTGGGGGATTTTTACTAGGCTCCATTGAAATTGTATATTATTTTGGAAAAAATCACTGTAACCTACTTTATATTTTTATCATAGATGTAATAAAACATTAGCAGTTTTCTAATAGCACAAAATAGAGAATTTTTATTATTTTTATTTCATTAGTATTGAAAGTTATAATGCCCTGAATAATAAGAAGCTTAGCCAGAAAAACTGGGTTCTTCTCCAATGACTCTAGAGGGCTTTCATATATTACCTATCCTTAACTTCATCAGTTTCTCCCATCTTTATATCCTCCTAGTCTACTTTGCCTAACTTGATTATTTAAAAAATTCTTTTGTATTGTGTTTACACCTGCTAACCACCTTACACCCTGTTTTGAAATAACATGGAAGTATATGTAAAAACTTTCAACCTTCTCAAAGGCATTCGTGACCATAAAGATTAAGAACCATAGTTCTAGACCATTTAAGGTGACTTCTTAGTAGCCAAAATTGAATACAACTTTATAAATTTCCTAACAACAAGCTACTTTAAAAGTCCACATGACCCAAATGGCTCAGAGATTATTTGAAAAAATACATGCAAAATTAAAATGTTAATGTCTAAAGGCTAATGCCAAAATAAGGTACCATCCACAAATTCCATGGCATAATGCTTATGTTTCAGGACAACTGCAATAAAAACACCCATTTAGGAAAAGAAAGGATATAAACAGCAGAAAATGGTATCTATACTACATGCCATAACCTGGTAGGTATTCATTCATTCATTCATTTATTCATTCATTTGTTCAGGCATTCAAAAAAGGTATTTAGCTCCTTATGTACCAGCCACTACAGTAGGCACTGGATTTATGGCAATGAACAAAACTGACAAAAATCCTTGCCTCCTTGGAGCTTACATTTTTATGGGAGGACACAAACTATAAAAAAGATAAATAAGTAGAATAAGTAAGTTTGATGTTGCTAACTACAGTGGAGAATGAGGAAGTTGATAGACTGTGTGTGTAAGAAGGTGGACATTTTAGACAGAGTGGCTAGGAAAGTCTCACTGTGAGGGTGATATTTGAGGGAACACTTGGTGTCCAAAAGCCCTTATTTGGGAGCATGCCAAGCAAGGAGGTAGTATAGCTGAAGCAAAGTGAGGTAGGGAGAGAGAATAGTAGACAATGAGGCTAGACAGATAGTAAGGGGGCCTCATAAACCCCTTCATCCCTTTATCTCTCACAGAGACATCAGATGATACAGAGCAGAGGTATGATTTGATCTCACCATGTTTTATCAGGCTCATTATAGCTGCTGTACTGAGAGTAAGTAGAGAGGGACAAGGTCAAGGCATATCCTCCAGTAGGGATGCTACTTCCATGACCAAAGGAGAGATGACTGTACTCTTGACAGAGTGATAGCAGAGGAGGCAGTGAGAGGCAGCCAGATTCTGAATATAATTTTGAAGGTAGAGTCAATAGGATTTGACAGTGGGTAAAGTATAGGGTTTGAGAGAAAGAGAGGAACTAATTTTAGTGGCAAGATTCTGGCCTGAGCCAGAAATGTTTGGAGGGGAAAGATCAGGAACACCAAGTGGAGATGTCAACTATGCAGTTGAATATATGCATCTAGCATTCAGGGTAGAGATCTGAGCTAAGGATAGCAATTGGGGAGCTCTCAGTGTATAGATGGTACTTAAAACTTTGAGGTTAATGTGATCACTTAGGACTCCCTGCCCCAACAATGAAGTGAGTTCCATGGCCAGTCAACCTTGCTGCCCCTAGTCTAAGAGAATCTCTCTTTTCCATTGCCCTCCATCCATGAAACAGGCACTATGGAAGATGTTCTTGAGAATAGTAGGGAGGTGCTGTATATCTTTATTAGCCCACTTTCTATTGGTGCAGGTTTGGGGATGTGGAAGTTTCCCTGGGTATGAAATGGCAGACCCATCTTGTTTAACAGACTTGGTAATTTTCTGCAATTATAGCTCTCTCAATTGCTTAATGGTCTTTCAATCTCTTTCTATTCACTGAATTCTATAGGCTAGTTATCAAAGCCAGAAATGTTGCAGAGTCATGGCTTTGGAGGGTGGAACCCTTCTGTGAATTTCTGTCTCACAGAAAAAGGCCCTTTGTTCTGCAGTCCTCCAGCCATCCGTTTAATGCTGTCCATCTTGGCCATTGCTTCCACCCTGGTTCCTGACTCTAGACAGTTTAAAACACCAGAGTGAAAGGGCATGGTTAGTCTTCCCCTGGAAAAGACATTTGTAACACATATTACAGGCAAAGGGATAATTTTCTTAACTTACATACACTGTACTGCAAAGGATCATAACAGAGAATACACAGTAAAGGAACAGAAGAAAGAAAGAAAGAGACAGAGGGAGGGAGGGAGGAAGAAAAGAGAGTATCATGCTTAATAAAATAAATGCAAGGAACTACAATGGTACAATGCAATACAATTTCACCTATTAAACTAACAGAAGTGTACATTGAGGGGGCAAACTAAACTATAGGAAAACAGTCAATAAGGTAGAGATAATGCACAATTAGCATAACCTCTTTGGAGGGAATGTGAAAAATGAAAATGTCCATACCATACAGCCTAGCATTTTCTCTCTTAGATATCTAAACACTTAAGTACAAAGATGGCTGTGCAAAGATATTATTTCTATCATTATTAATAAAAAAATCAGCAAACAACCTAAATACATATAAAGGAAAAGCTAGAAAATATACTGTGTTTGTATAATATATTATCCAACAGTTAAAAGGAATGACCATGACCAATTTCTGCATGTATCAACATGGACAGATCCAAAGATATTATTAACTGAAAAAAGCAAGTTGCAGATATACACGTATAAAATAATATCATTTATACTAAATGCATGCATTCACTCACACACACAATAAGTCCATCTGTTTCATTGAGTGCAAAGTTTGTATGTTGTAAATAATTTTTAAAAGTCTGAAAATATTCATAGACTCATAATAGTGGTTGCTGGGATGGAGCAAGGAAACCAGAATTTGGTTAGTAGTCAAATGATTTCAGCTTTGTAGATATATTTGAATTTTTTTAAAAAAAGAGCAATGAGTTCATGTGTGCTTTTGAAATTAAAAATTAATGAGAAATAAAATTGTTGAGGTCAATTAACAAAGTAGAAAAGAAGAAATAGACATAAAGACGCATCCAAAATGAAACTCCAGTGGCATGAGTCAATGTGTGTGAAGAAGAAGGTGGAGCGCAAGGCCAGGGTCTCCAGCCTGGAGGCTGGGTGGTGTGGTCCAACAGCACTGAGTTCAGGGGAGAGGAGCCAGTTTGACAACGGAGCTTTCAGGAATGACGGATTTGAAGCAATAGAGAAAAACTGAAGTAGAGTGAAGGTGAGGAGGAAAGTGTCAGAGGTACAAATTGGGGAGTTACCAGGAGGAGATAGGCTGAAACCCTGAGAATGGATGAACCACCCAAAAGATAGAATTAAAAACAAACAAACAAAAAAAGCAGAAGCCTAGATATTTACAAATTCTATACTTATTTTGCTTTGGCCACATCTATACATTTATATGGTGAAAATGAACTCATATTATGTAGCTGGCTCACAAAAATATAGCTATTTAATTACAGGAGTATGACACAACAAGAAGATTGGAAGAATAGAATGCAACATGTTAATAGTGGTTATCTCAGGTAGACATAGTTTAGCTGTGGGAGGCTATGTAGTGTAGATGTCAAGGTCACAAACTTTGCTACTTCTTACTTTGGTGGCATTAAACAAATTGAGACACAGCGTGTCCTTCCCACATGTGCTCAGTAAATCATGGATTATTTGCTTTCACTGGATATATTATATTTTTCTATAAATTTCTTTTAAAAACAGGATGATATCATTATTAAAAATAAATAAATAATATTCTGGATCAATTGATTGACTAACATACCATCACCATATAGTAAAATAATGCATATGCTTGCCATTATGTGGCATGACTAAACTGTGATTTGGTGTATAGTATAGAACCAAATTTGTCTTTGATATCAAGAAAAATTTTTCCAGAATGTTTTTTAAACTTTCTAAAATTAAGTGGCCACTTAATCACTTACAGCTTTACAGCCTGGAGTTACAAATGTGTATAAAAACTTGTATAATAGACAAAGGTGTAGGCAGCTGCTTGCTCTAAACCTTATTAAACAATCAGCTTAAACCCATCCGTATATTACTTTGGCACAGAGTGTCTATCCATGAAGGAGCCAAGAATTTACTTCCAGTGGGTAGACCTCTAGGGTGAGAAGTTTTCCACCTGAACATTTGACAGGACAGCAAATGTGGAGCTGGAAATTGAGCCTCCAGGAGATGACGCAGCAGGTTAGGATGTGACAGCGCAGGGGAAGTGCCACGTTATAGGGGCCAGAGGAACAGTCATGAAGGAGATGATGTGGAAAGGTCAACACTAGGGGCGAACACTGGTTGTAAAGTTCTCTGGGGGTTGTAGGGTAAAAATATGCAAAAGTAAGTCATTTCGGCTATCTGCTCTAGACCACCCACCCACAGGTTGTCTCATTCATCCATGTTGATATTGTAATTCTTCTTGGAATGAATCGCAATTAGAGCAGAGATGGTCCTGTTAAGTCATAGGTAAGTAAAGCCTTCAGAGGGTTGGAGAATATTTTGAAATACTGTGTCTTCATCCACATGTGTATATGTATATGTACAGAGGGAATTTATAAAAATATCCTTAACTGGAGAATCACTGAGTCCTGCACTCAAAGTACCACGGAAACCCCTAGCAACAGCCCATGTCTTTCATTGATGACTTCGTCATGGGACACAGGGAGAGGTGAAATTATTCACTTTAGAAATATAATTTTCAACATTAATCCCACCAAAATGTAACTAGCACACAATTCAATACTTGTGTGAATTAAAATATAAGCTTATGTACTCTGGAAATGGAAGTTGTTTGTGTGTTATAAAATATCAAACACCCGTGCAAGAGAGATTAAAAGGGCAGTTTTCCCTCTTTCTGTGTTAGTATATGCATGTAATGATTATTCTCATTCCTTCCAGAGGGACTTAAGCTTTTCAATTCTCCTAACTTTATCTTCTTACTTTCTAAGACTGCTGTTTTTTAAGAGAAAGGAAAAGCTCCTAGGAGCCTTCCTAGAAAAGATAATTGTGCAGGACCCCCGGTCTCCTTCTTCAGTAGGTAATGGTTAATTAGTTTGTGCACTTGCAGTTTGGTCTCCTGAGGAGAGAAATTAAATTTCTTCCTTTTAGCCTAGAAGAGCATAGATATTTTGGGAATGTTTTCACCTTATTTAGACTTTAAGGCAATGCCTTGAGCATCTATTGAGAGAAACGGAATGAGAACAGTCTAAGCTCAGAGATTGAAAGGTCATTTGCTGAGTGTCCCAGTCATACGGTAACAGGAAGCACCTAAAGTGTGGTTGCCTTATTTAACTGTGCCTGCTGACTTTGACACTGGACTCTAGATACAGTCACATTCTTATGTACTTGGATTAAGAGAGGCAGTGTGCTATAGTTGAGAGAACACAGTCACTTTTATCTGAGTTCCAAACACAGTTCTACCACTTACTAGTATTTGAATATGTACTTACACTTCAAGTGTCATTGGTTCTCATCTGCAAAACAAGGATAATATTACTACACGTTGAAGGATAATTAAATAAAAGGTAATGTGTTTATAACACTTAGTCTAGTATATGCTGCGTAGTAAATTTTCAATAAATGATAGAATTTTATTGTTATTATTGAAATTCACCTAATTTCACTGCCCTTTATTTTTTCCCCTGTAATATAAAAATAAACAGAATAGTATGGAAAATCCTAATATGCTTAAATAATAAAACATGCATTAAGTTGACCACATTAGTGCCCCCAGCAGCTGAATAATTTTAAAGGAATCTTAGATGGCATATTTATTATAGTGTTTTCTTAGAGGAGGCCTCAATGTGGTTATTTGTAGAATATGAACTACATAAATAACAAATAGAGCTGTGTGAATTAAATGGCAAAAGCAGAAATACTTTGCAAGCTATGAAAGACTATGCAAATGTCAAATTGGTCCAGGAAAGCACTTCAGAGTTTATTCAAATCCCTTATGTTAAGGATGAGAAAAGCGAGAATTAGAGAACTTGTGACTTGTCCAGGGGCACACAGTTAGTGGCTGGCAGAGCAAAACTCTAGATGTAGTAGCTTCTTTTCCAGAGTGTCTCCTGCTATGGTTGCTAATGTATGTCCATTGTCAGGTTTCAATGGACCATTTCATATCCTTCTCTTAATAGTTCTGTAATATTCCATTGCTACAGCTGCCATTCAGGGGCAGAGGGTGTAAAATTAGAATGCAATAGTGCTGCCAGCTGATGTTCAGGAGAGCCTGGTTATGTCTTAGAGAAATGGGGGAGCTCTGGGCTTTCCACGTCTTGCCACATCACCTGTTTCCCCTGAACTAGCTCCAGTTTGCAAAGCCATCGCTACGTCTTGCCTGGCACATGCATCAGCATGAGGTATTATTGAAGCTAAAGCCTTAGGGTTCTATAGTTTTACTCAGGAGAAAAATTTGATTCAAAGTCTAGGCAGCCATTTTGTAGATGCAGATTTGTAGATGTAGATGTCGAGTTCTGCTACGTGTAAAACATGTAGGAAAAACGTAAAAACAAAACTCCAATAATGCCATCTTTGAATATAAAGAACAGCTTTGCCTCCCCCAAAATAGTTAACACCTCCAAGACATTTTCAAAAACTTAAGTCTCATTGGATTTCTTGATATTATATGAGGGAATAAGTCGTGGTGAGAAGGTAGGATATAAATTAAACCGTAGGTGCAGACCTGTTTACTGAGAGCTACCTTCCCCACCAACTAAAGAAATGTAAAGTCACTTGACCAGATCCTCACCAATCTGAGGACAGCCTTGCTATTTAGTTATCTTCATGTTTCTGGAACCTAGTACAGACCATACCTGTGTTTGTTGATCTAAAGGATTCTAACAGATACTATTTGGATCTAGACTGACATAAGGAACTACATTTATTCTGTTATTGGAAAGTTGAAGCAAGTCTGAAACAGATAGCCAGATCTATCAGAAGGTGTAAGCCGCCTTTGTCTTCAAATTCTCAATTCTGATTTTGCATGTATACTATATGTATAAAAAATATCTACACGTGTATGTGCTCTATATCTAGTATATGTTCACTTGTATGTACACACTATGTATTATAGAATATATTTATTTGTGTTAATATCTCAAGGAACTTTTCTAAATAAACTATTAATGCATCAAAATCAGGGAGACACAGCCAACGTAAGTGGCAAAAAAGATTCAATGTAAATTGCCTCAGGTATTAGGTATTATGCAGAATTTAGGTTTTGTCACTGTAGAAGAGTACTCATAAAGTGAATCATAAAGAAGAAAATCCTACCAAAAAGAAAATCCCCAAAAGCAATATTTGGGAAATATTTCTATGATAGACTCAAATATAGACTCATGTAATAATTAACATAGTCTACCCTGAAGAACTAGAGTAAACTGTCTCTATCACGTTCTCAGGCGGTGTGTCCAGTATTAGTGTTTTGTGGAATAGGACTCCCTTGATTAGATCTAGGTGTTTATTACATATATAATAGGCCTGTTTGCAACAATACCTGAAATGGTTTCAATTATTCCATTTTTATTGGCTCAAAATTGCAATTGCTTAGGGCTCATAGGAGATAAACTCTATTATAAAGGTGGGTTAATTAAAATGTGGTAGAAAAGGACATAAATCCTATTCTCTTTGTTTATCTTTTAGCCTATTCAGTGCCATATCACAGAATCATAGACTGCCAGAGATTTTTTTAAATGTTACATAAATAGAAATCATCTGGTCCAAATCTTTTTCTCTATAAATGATTAGAATGAGGCTCAGAGAGTGGTGGCTTGCTCAAGGTGAGCCAACAGCGAGTAGAATTAGGGTTCCTCAGTTCACAATTCCTGCTATTATACTAAACTGCCTCTGTCTGCATTTGCTTTCAGTATTGGCTATTAGCTGCATAATATGCAATTCCCTCTGATTCAGAAATTACTATAACTAATAATATTTTATGAGGAACAGGATTTTATTCTTTTTTATTATGCTTTGTGTGACCTACAGTCTATAGTACATCTCATCATAATAGAAGATAAAATGATCAAAGAAGTGAAAAATAATGAGATTCCACTTTATGAAGATAAATCCAAAAACAGATCACACTTCTGTTTTTGGTTTCCAATGATATTATCAAAATCTCCATCTGCATGTCACATTTAAGAGCCCATCATAAGCTCTGTTATAGATTAGACTTCACGTTGCATAGGTGGCAAAGGACAGGCAATTTATCATGATGCATGTGTTGGAGAAAGCTGTGATTTTTTGTGGGTGTTTTTTCCCATATGTCGTAAGAATATCCCCAAATTAAACATTTTTGCTGTGTGTCACCAAACTATGTGTCAGTTTGTGGTAGAACATTTCATTTCACTTCTTACATATTCCTAACTTTAGATAAACATAAACTAAAATCAGATTCTTTATCACAATGTATACTGCTTTACTGCCAAAATTGTCATTGCTTCAGAATTGAACAATTCTTATGTATTGCCAACCAGACATGTGTTTTTCCCATTTCTGACAGGTTATTTCTGTGGGATAGTTAGTCATATCCAGGATATTTAACACTTGGCTGTTGATCATTAATTATAGATATGGAAAAAGACAGCAATAAGCAAAAATGGGACATTTATCTCATTTTTATCTGTCCTGTAGTAAAAATGTGTCTCCCATATGCTGCATACCTTTGTAGGCATTTGATATTATGCATTACCAATCTGCTTTTGTGTTACTTGATGTATTATTTCTGTTCTGAATGGAGAGAGCCAATTAAGGATAATAAAAATCCCTAAAAGGAGGAAAATTCAACAAGTATGATCAAGAGTGAAATGATCTTTGAAACCAGAGTAGGAAAAAAATCAGCAAAAAACTAAGAAATAACCACAATGGCAACATCCCATAATCAGTCATCTCCCCTCTTTAACAACTGCATGGCCACCATGTTATTGAGAAAGGCCAATAGCCCAGAAAAGTATTAAGGTTTCATGGCTTTGGTAGCCTTTTTAAATATCTAGTCACTATTTTTATAACAACTTTATTGAGCTATAATTCATACACCACAGAATTCGCTAATCAAACGGGTATAATTATATAGTTTATAATCTATTCACAGAGTTGTGGCAACCATCACCACAATCAATTTTAGAAAATTTTCAGCACCTCAAAAAGAAGCCTCTACCCTCTTGCTATCACTCCCCAACCTCCCTCCTCCTCCTGTTCCCCCAGCCCTAAGCAACAACTAATCTATTTTCTATCTATAGATTTACCTTTGCTGGGTATCTCATATAATGGAATTGTGTAATATATGGGTCTTTTGTGACTGGTTCCTTTCACTTAGCATAATGTTTTCATGTTTCACACAGGTTGTAGCTTGTGTCAGTACTTCATTCCATTTTATGGCTGAAGATTGTTCCATAGTATGGATATACCATATTTTGTTTATCCATTCATTAGTTGAAGAACATTTGGGTTGTTTTCCCCTTTTGATTGTGATGAATAATGCTGCTATGAACACTAATTTACAAGTTTTTGCATGAACATATGTATTTTTGGTTTTTTTTAGTGTAAATTGAGGAAAGGAATTGCTAGATTGTTTAGCCATTTTTAAATTTTAAAATAAAATTCATATTATTTCTACTGTCACATTCTGTTGTTTTGACCTCTGTAGAACACAACTAGTTCCTTCTTTATACTTGACTCTCAGGTCATAGAGAAGATTACATTGCCTCTTTGCTTCAATTCCAGATTAAACAATTTCAATTCTCTAAATATTTCAGATTTTTTAAATCTATTGCTCTGGTCACATTTACGTTAGCCTGAAACTGCTCTAATATCTTCATTACTTGTTTTTTTACTTTGGATACACCAACCTTCCACTGTTAGAATCATAGTATCCTTTTATTGACCACCTTACAGCCATGTGAGATAAATATTATCCCATTATTATGGTGAGGGAACTGAGGTTCAAAGAAATTAAGTGACTTACCCAAGGCCGCTAGCTAAACCAGTGGTAGAAACAGATTAGAAGCCAACTGCCATATGGCTCAAAAGCCTGAGTTGCTCTCACACACCAGGCTGTTCCATATTGAGAAGTGCTTGACCAATGACACTAAATAAAATATTTTTTTCACAATTCTATGTAATTGCTTTAACTCTTCACTTCAACATAGACACACCCAGCAGTGAGCATGAAAAGCTTATGAGTAAAATCTCAAATATCTACAAATAGTTGAATACTTAATACTATACATTAAATAGCATAAAAGAGTAACTTTCAAAGTCATTTTTATCACAATTCAAAATAAGAAATATGTTTTTTGTCAAAACCCAGAACACTATTTATAAACAAAATTTTCGGTCATGGACGTATATTCCATGCAGACTTCAAGCCCTTAGGTCTCTAACCACAATTTTAAAAACATTGGTATGGAGTATCTGCAATGGGGCAGACTATTTTTTTTATCCTGGACTGATCTGAAAGTTACTACTATGAAAATAGCTAGGAACTATTAATTAATATTAATAATAATAATTTCTTAGCTATTAATCAATAACTAGGAAAATTCTTCCCATTACCATAAAAGCATGAAGCAGCTTAATAAAAAATAGCAGACAGATTGGAGAAACAGCAGTGTACAGAGGGCTGCAGCTAGCATTTTTCAGAGCTAAATGAGCTCCCAGCAAAGAGCGTGTATAGAAAGCTGCAGTGCCACGCACTGGAGAGTCCCCGTGTACCCAACAGCTAATTGTGGGCAATTTGTAGAACATATTGAAGGAAATTAAAACCACTTTAGAAATATGGCTAAGACTCTATTTTCAAACAACTGTAGACTTAGAGACAAAGAATTGCAAGATTCTCTGCAATTTATGTTAAAGGCCTAGATATAAGGAAATGGCCTAATATATCAATGTAGGACTGCAGCAGGCAGAAAATAGATCAATGATCAAGAATAAAAGCATAATACCACTCCTGGTCTTGATGAGAAATACTTCTATTAACCACATTTGTTTAAAAGTCCCCATCATTTTGGGGAAGAATGGATTAAATATTTTGCTCTCACCATATACATGTTACCTGTGGTTCTTTTATAGACTGAAATAACATTTACATTTTTACTAGAATTCTCAGCCCATAGTAATCATTTGTTCATCCCAGTCTTTCTGTTGCCTTTACAAAATGCGGAGTTTAAAAAAATTAATGTATTTTTAGAGATGGTTATTTAGGTGGGGTGGTCCCAAATGACAGTTGCCAAAAAGTAGCGCAAAAGAGATAAGTAGCACCCCTTATATAAAATTTCATTAGCAAGAATTGTTCCTGTTTGGCCAGGCCCTGCATCCATGTGAGTGAGGCCACCATATTGCTCAATAATGGCACAATCAAATAAAATAGCACTTTTGCCAGATCTCCTGTTTGGAGAGCTTCCTTGGCTTTCCTCCTGACAGGAAACAAGGATTATATACTAGCATAGTTTCCAGTGCATATGTTATCAAGATTTTGATAAAGAAGTTTTTAGAAAATTCTTCCTTTTAAGATAACCAAATCTAGTTCTTCATTAGTATTGGGCAGATGTGATCTTCCATGTGATTTCTAAACTGTCTCCCCTCCACTCACAGCTTTGTGTATCTCAAAATTAGAGCCACAGAATGATGCATTGGAAGGACCCAAGCCCAGGAGTCAGAAGACATAGATAAATGCCAGCTCTGTCTTACTATCTGTGTCTTGGATTGTCTCCTAATGAGAATAATAATATTAGGAAAGTCAGCAATTCTTTTGAAGGCCTCATTTTCCTCATTTGTGAAAAAGGGTAAATATTACTATCCTAGCTTCAATCATGGGGTTATGAAAACTGAATGAAATAAAGGAGGTGAAAGTTCTTTGTAAGTTGAACATTACTATACAAATGCAAAGATGAAGGGAATCTCATTAGGTAGCCTCTTCCTTTGCAACCTGTGGTCCTTACAAGCTGGTCATCTAAACATTTCTACTCAGGATAATAACAAGTTGTTAGCACTGCTTTCTTTGCCTTTTTTGTTCAAGTCCATATTTAACATCCAGTTGCCTCCACATGGGATCCTTACCTCTTTGGCTTTCCAGTTCTCAGATCAAATCTCCTTTCCCTTGAAGTTTGAATTGTCCTCAATGGGAGATTTTGCTATTGTGAAATGCAATAAATTTCCACTATGTAGATATAGTCAGCCAAGAAACACACAGCTAAGGAGTAAGCATGTGAAACATTTCTTCAACATGAATTCTTTAAAAGAAAAAAATTTTTTTTCAAATCACATAGAACAAAAACCACTGCAATTTTGAATAATTTAAAAATTCTATGGCTTAATTGAGTTATATCAATTAAAACAACACAATGAGAAATTTTCTATAGGAAAATTGCCAGAGAAGAGAAGAAATAATTAAAATAATTATAATGTCTAAGAGGAAATTTCCTGAACTGAATGTATTTTTACACTAAAAGTCTTCAATTATTATAATTTACAGTAATCATTTTCTTCACACTGCAAACACACAATAAGTATTCTGTTCTTAAATTGATTGTGGCCTCTTTGGGTAAAGGAAAAGTAGGTCTCAAAGACAGGGAACCTTTAATATACTGACGCCAAATATGCCATGATAATGGCTCAACTCCCCCCATGTTATTATATTTGATTACAAACCCCACCAAACTTGGCAAGAATTTGCTACCCTGGAAGTAGGAACTTTCAGAGGATTTAGGAGTTTGGCTAAATATCAAAATCAAAGGTTATCATTAGTTACTGAATATGCAATTGTATATTTTGATATTATCACCTCTATTAGGAAATTTACAGAGAATCACATAACCATTTTTTTTTTTTGCAGATTTGTGCCCTGAACAAATTTGTGCCCTGAATGTGTACCTTTATACACCTGCAATTAAAATAATACCCTATCTAGTACCACACTGGGTATAGCAATAATGATTCAGGGTAGAGAAAGAAAGGCCAAGACTGGAAATCTAAAAGGAGTGTCTATTAGATGTCATAGATTTAGGAAGATAACTAGTCAAGGCCAAGGGTAAGGCAGAGAGAGTCACTGAGCAGAAGGAGGAGTTTTAAAAAATACTAAAGGGAAGTTCGTACAGGAAGTTCTACACAAGAAGAAAATGGGGACTGATAGGCATGTCTGGTGCTAGGTCTATGACGTCTACAAAGATAGATGGGAAGAGGAACAGGGGAGCAAACAGAATATAAATCTGGGAAGGTCATAGGCAAGGGAGAGTGAGGCTTTGAGAGCTATACCCTTTAAACAGGTGTACTATGTGATTTGAGGGCAAACATATTCTCTGTCCTGCTGTTTATAGTCATTCAAGAACTAACAAGTATGTGTGATATGATGAGAGGATGCACACTACAGAGAAGATTACAATGGAAAGAAAGCACTAGTTCTTCTAGAGGTCTTGTATTCAAGTCAGATTTTCCTTCTTTTTGGCAAAGCACCGACTGTTGTTTGGGTCCCCTCCGTCATTCCTATCATCTTAAGGTCATTAAGATATTTCTTAGAGCCTATAAGGCTAAGCTGATTACCTTGTCTAAAATTTTCAACAGTACAATTTCCCATACCAGCTCACTTTGCTCCTTCTAGTTTTTCCAAATAAATGGATGTGTTGAGTTCTTACCACTCATGGAATTACAAAGAGAGTTTAGGGTAAATCATATCCAGTTCTGGCCTGATCATACATATTTAATTGAGAGAAACTTAAGGGGAATGTGCCTAGCTGAATTGAAAGTAACTGTTATTACAACTAAATTTAATCCAAATGAATCGTACTGTAAAATATGCATAGACATCTAACACTTTAAGTCTGTAAAATAATTATACCCTTAAACTTATTCATTGCAATTTTCCTTGAGTACTTTGTTCCAGATTCTGTTCTTTAAGGCTATAAAAACTATGTGAAAAAAGGAGCATTCATTCAAAAGTAGTTTTGTCTATGTAAACTGCTGGTTGAATGGATTTCTTCTCTGCTTCAGTTTACTTTCCCACCAAATAGATCAATTATGTGATCATGGTTTATGAAAGAGAGATGTATCAAGTTGGAGCTGTTTGAAGTTTTGAAACTCATTTGTTAGGAAAGATTAAAAGGCGGGTGTGATTTAGTTTAGCCTAGAGAGGAAAAGATTGGGGAAAACTTAAAGTGTTCTCACTGGTAGGAAGAACTTCTGTGCTCTTTCAAAAGTAAGACAAATGAGGATGTGTTGAAATGACAGTTACAATTTTGGGGTAGGTAGACTTCTTTACAGGTAGATTTCACCAAGAACAATGTTGTAAATGCTGGATTAGACTTTGAAATAAGGGTGTAGAATCTTTTACCATAAGCTCCTTCAAAAGCAGGGAAGATTCTCATACAGCATTTAGAGGGGCATACCCTACATGAAGGCACAGAGATGGAGGAGTTGATCTATAAAAAGTTCTGTAGTTACAACTTCATGAAATGCTTGGGTATGTATCCTTGGGTTAATGATTGGAACTATTAAGCCCAACAAAGTTAATTCGTTTAATTAAGGTAATTGACTGAATTAATGATAACAAAACAGTATTAGAATATGTTGTTTTTTCCCTTTCTTCTTCAGTAGGTAGGTTCTATCTAAAAAGGTAGAAGCAAGGGGAAAGGAAAGAAGAAACAAAGAAAGAAAAGAAGGTCAAGATGATCCAACTGCATTGCAATAAGTCCTACATTCTCAGAAATTTAACATTATAATTTTTCTTTTTGCTCACTCTTAGTTCAGTATGGATATTCAGCAAGGGTCAGGTTTTGGAGTCCTCTCCTAGGTCTTCTTTTCCATGCAGAGAGAATAAAAGAGAACATGTAGAATTGTGGAGCAGGTTGTCCTGGGTCGTAACTTCTGCCCATCTTCCATTACTCAGAGCTCAGCCACATGACCCAACCATGCTTACTTACTACCTTACAGCTGGTGTTAATACATGTAACTTAAAGATGTGCCCAGGAATACTGTGTGAGTATGAGTGTGTGTGTGTGAGACAGAGAGTGTGGTTTGTGTGTGTGTGTGTGTGTATATGCAGGCAGGAGAGAGAATAACAAAGGTGAGAATGTCCGAATAGACCTTCTTTCAAAGCACTTGTTAAGCATGAGCTGTGGCACCATCAGTGCAATGCTAGAATGCATTAGTGCTTCAAGCACAAGACATTTATTACTCCTTTAAAAAATATATTTTGAGAGCAAATGTTGAATTTTTTAGTGTGGACTCCTTCTACTATAATTTCACTCAAAAATCAAGCTTGCTGCAAATTCTACTAGAAATTCTTAGGGCTGAGCAATGGAAGAGTGTAATTTTTAGCAAGTGCCAACAATTTCCATGTGAATGGGGCTTTTATTAAACATATTTTAACACTCCTGCGGATTAATAATGTGTTAGCTGAAGAAGACATGTTGAGCTTAGTGCAATTATCCTTCCATCCCAATTATACTGTGACATTAAATCTTGTGACATTTAATAAGAAAGGCCATTTCACCCATGGCTACCTCTAGTGCAGACGATTTATGCAACAGTGTTCCCATAGACAAAATTATGAAAAGAAGGCATTCCAACATGCTGATATGTCTAACTGCCCATGTAAATTAAATAAGGTGTAGCAAAATATATAAATTGTTAATATTATGATTACCTGGTACCTGAGACAAAAGAAAGTTGAATTAACAACCCTGGCTTTCAATCCATTACGAAATTAAACAACATAAATGGATAACTAAGAAGATAGAGAGTTGCTTAGTAAATAGGGAATCAGGATGCTATTTTTCCCCCATGGGAGGCATTTAAAGCTTTTGTATATCCATCTGACATATTTAGCTTAGCCTATAACATAGCTTAATATTTGTTGAGACTTAAATTAATTTGACATTAGAGTTATAAAATGCCTTGATTATCTTAGAGAGTTGAAACTCTTGTATTTGAGATTGAATTCTTAATCTTTTAAATTAAGGTGTTTTGACATCTTAAATGTACTAAACTTTATGTGTATATTTGTGTGTGCCTATGTGTATACTTAATCTGTCAATGGTTGTATAACATATTCCCTTCCAAAGAGTTGATATGTCTAATGCTGATTCTGAATTTACTAGGATTTTATTGTTATTTGTTTGGCATCAAGTAATAAAGAAGTGGAAAGTATAGGAGGTGCTGAAGAGATATTTTTAAGGGACATATTTACTTCTATTTCTGATTTTTACACTGTTGACATGGTAGAAAAAACATCAGATATGACAGTAAACAAATCAGCAAATCATACATTTGGAGGGCTACATTAAATCTCAAATTGCCAAGAGGAATTTTTTATTTATGTAAATAAATTTCCCAGTTGTTCTTGGTTTTAAATACAAAGACCTAAAGTGTTCAAGAGAAATTGCTAGATTTCTTACCAAAAACCATATTTTTGATAAGCTGAGAGGTTTGTGTTATAATACTATGGCCTGTAGACTGATTTGGTCTCATCTGGAAGATAAAATTCCCTCATTGACTCGGTGATAGGATTGGCTGCCAAGAATCCTGGAGTATTTTATCATTAGAGAAACAAATATTATTCTTATTGATATATCTGTAGCTCATTTCCATTCTAAATGTAGCCTCTTAAAAACAGGACCAATGACTTATCTTTATAACCTCATGGCTACTGTCTGGTTCATTATTATTGATGTAGCCAGAGGCACACCAATTGTCATGATCACATAAATATTTTTGGATATTTAAGCTGTTTAGACACAGAGACCAATAATAAACTATTTTCTTCTGTGTTTTTATGACCTAGATTTAAAGGGTTTCATAAAGAAGTAACACCCTATCTCCCACTAGGGACAGTCTTTACCAATGTGACCACGTTTATTATTCCAACCAGTAATAAGTGGAGGAAGTTGTGTCAGTTTGGGTCCTTTGATCTACAAATAATAAAAAAGCCAACTCAAGCTGATTTAATAAGATAGCAGAGCATTAGATAGGGAGAGTCCAGTGGCTCAATAATGTCCTCCAGGTTCTAGGGTTTTCTCTGTCTTCTCTACCATCCAGAGTGTTGTCTTTATCCTGAGGCTGGCTCCCCTGTGATTGAGGACAACTTCCAGTGGGTGCTACATACTCCCTTTTAAAATCGAGCTTCAGGTGTTCTCTCCTAGGAGCTGAGAGAACTTTCTTGAGGTCACCAGTGAATATCTCCTATATCTCATTGCCCATTTTATTGTGTAATGTTCTGTTCTTGAACCCATCACCGGCAACAAGGTTGGAACGCCCAAAAGCCAATTGCAGTGTGGTTAACTCACTTAACTGACTTTTTGCCTCCCTATGAAGGAATTGGAGTGGCTGTTGCATTACCAACAGCAGTGTTTACCACAGTGGAGTAAGTGCAAGGAAACTGTGCAGGGCAAGAATGGAGAAATAGATGTGGAGTGAAGGCCTTGGGAGGGCTAATGGGACCACCCTTTTGCCAGGGAGAAATAGAAAAAATACAAACTAAGCAAACGAGAGAAGTTAAAAGAAGACACATGACAAATCGAAGACAGATAAGAGCTATTTCATTTTTAAAAAAAAAGTAAAGTGCTGAACTTTTGGAAAAATTATATATTAATAGAGATATTTTGTTTTTCTGCAAGAAGGATGAGGATGGAGGATAAGGGAAAAATGAGGAGGCAGATAGTGCCCCTATCTCTCTGCTAGTCAGTGTTAACTCATGATTTGGGATGAGGGTTAGACATAAGAAAGACTAACCTACTGCTCTTGTTCTATGTGTGTTTGCACAGGAAGATTTAACCACATAAGTGTTGACATATTGGATAGTTTGTTACAAGTAGGCAGAGCACAGATAATAAGAAATTCAACTGTACTTAAAGTCAATGGGCTTATCTTTCTAATATGCTGTAATGAGCCTTCTCCTGTGCACACTGGAAAACATATGTTCTTTGTAGAAAACCTATCTCCATATCCCTTTCTGGATTTCTGTTTCTAGGGAGAGATTTATCATTTCATAATCAAAATTGTGTGCAGTTACCAATTTCAAAATGTACACTATTGCTATCCAAACATAACAATACAGAACCCTAGGAGACTGACAAATTCCCTTGCTCAAAGGAGGAACTGTTACTAAAGCAGGCCATAGTTAAGTATCAATAACCATAAGATATATTCTAATGGCATTTGAAGCAGAAAATAAGAACCACACCTGGTAGTGGTAATCATTCCAAAATGTCTGCCTCTTTAACAAGTTTAATCCTAAACTAACCCAGACCTCAAAATCTAGGATAAGGGACAGATATCTGTGTTTGGAAAAAGTGTCTGTGTCTAGTAATAGGACCAAAGAGGAAATCACATAGAATCTAGCGACCAAAATATGTGTCACAAGCCAAGCAAACTATAAGATATCATTGGTCATAGAACCAACCTTAAGGCAAAAGCTGTTTTCAGCATAATTCAGGAAATTCTCTTCCTGGTTTATTTGGACAAAAAAGAAAAGCCTACTATTGAGAACCCAATTATCTGATTAATTTTTATACTGAGTTTGCTATATAAGTGCTTCACCTTTCATACTGCCTGTGTAGAATAATTCTAGGCATATGTACTGTTTCCCAAAATATGTTCACTTTTAAATAACTGGGCTTTTTATAATATAACATTTTACACCTGTTAAAGTATAACAAGCTGCCCTTTCTGGCGGTTACCTGGAGCGTCCATCATTTTCTTTCATTTTCTCAAAATTCTCCTTCTGGCCAAATCTAGGAGTTTGAAACTCCAAATGTTGGAGTTTCACTGATTAAAGTGTTGAAAAGGCACAAAAAGTCATTTTTGCGTTAAGTACCTGGCAAGATAGCTGGTTTCTGTAGAAATACACATATACAGATTATTTATGATATACATAGGCATTGCGAGGGAGTCGTAGTTAAGAAATGATGTACCCTGCAGTGCCCAGTAAAAGAGAGATATCTGAGTATTTCCGTGTACCAAACAAATTCTAAGGTAGAGCAGTGCCCTGGGGTCACACAGTTACCTCTCGGCCAAACAAGCTGAAGCTTTGTGGAAATAAATTAATGACAATATACAGACCTGCAATTCACCATAAGACAATTTTCTTTACTTAATAAAGCCTAATCTTTTCATGTTTGAAACCCAGGGCTTCTAAAATGGGCATCTAATATCCTCCTCTTAATTCTCTCCTAGTCCATTTCTGCAGTGGTAAAACCGGGCTAGTGCACCTGGCACACGTTACTTTCACCTTAAGAGTGACTTTGCCTTATGAAATTTTTTTTCTTTGTTGAGTTTAAGCAGAAACATTTCAGACATGGAGAATCAAAAATCATCTACAGTCTGGGAAATAAAATCCATCATAGTTCTTCTCTGATGGAAAAGAATATCTAACAGATTGTTTAATTTGAGAAAGAGAACAAGTGGACTGTTGATGAATTGCTTTAGTTCCTAACATTACTGGGAGACAGCTGATAAAAATGTCTTCATATATAATCATTAACAGTAGGACTTTTTTAGGGGGTTGGTGATAGCCTGTGGATAAACAAAGGAATTAACTTACTTCATTCTAAAGCAGTGTGCAGATCCATCTTTCATTGTTAAAGGGCAGTTAAGAAAATTACCAATTTCTTTGAATGATCTAGTTTGTAGCTTTTATCCCTAGATGGTTAATTTATGAACAGTGGACCTAAAAAACTCAATATTTTCTCCCCTGTGGTAATATGTTTGCAGTAAATGAGACACTAACCTTTTAAAAATCTTTGGCCTGAAACCAGGAGTCAAATTATTTTAGCAGATATTATGAGGGCCTTTTTATTATTTTTTCTGTAGTGGTGAAATGTACTTCCTGCTACAACTTGATCACTATGTTTCTGCATTATATATCAGCATAGAATTCCATAATGCAAACTAGCCAGCTCTCTGATAATCCTCTGTTGTAATTCCCATTAAAACATTGAATACACTGGGCTCTATACTTGCTTTGCATAGGCTAGGTGATCCAGGTTTGTGTATCGAAACCTGATATTCAAAATTCCAACATTCTTTCATTTGCTTTTTAAAAA
The DNA here is from genome assembly GCA_023783475.1 of Daubentonia madagascariensis. Taxonomy (NCBI): domain Eukaryota; kingdom Metazoa; phylum Chordata; class Mammalia; order Primates; family Daubentoniidae; genus Daubentonia; species Daubentonia madagascariensis. Next base: position 39,482,923 of record JAKFHU010002088.1, on the reverse strand, counting down.
TATTAATTGTGTTTTGCTATTTTTCAGCTATTCTGTATCACTTATGTGTGGGTTTTACAATGGAAATTTTTTAAAACCCTTTCTGCATTAAAGAATAACATGTTAATACTGATAATGTCAGACTTTGCAATGGATCGTGGGAGAAATTATGAAGATTTTCTAGTTTGAGCAATGCTAAACTTTCTTTTTGCACTTTATACAATAGCTCCTGTTTTTTCATTCTTATTTAGAAAGAAAGATTTAAATAATGTTTCATCCTGCTTCAGGAGTCTGTCAAAATTGATTACTGTTGCTAAATTATGTAATGAGAAATCCATAATGTATATAGAAAATAAATGTAGTATTTTAATCAATGTATCCTATTCTATGCCTGTTTTTCAATGGAAGTTACCATTCAGAGGAGACTATTGGAAGATAAAACAACATTTGACACTATATTAGAAGGTCCCTACTCCTATCATTTAACTGTGGATTAGAAAATGTGGAATTATTGGCAGAAATTAAGAGATGCCTAAGAGAAAAAAAAATATAATCCAGATATATGACAAAATAGAGGATTGGGCATTTGGCATTTTCCCCAAAAGAGAAGTAATGAGAACAAGTAAAGAAAAAGGGAAGAGAATAAGAGCCTTATTCCTGAGAGAGAAGAAAAAGGGAGCTAAAGCTAGCACACCATGCAGTCTTAGAAATGTACACATTCCTCAGCATTACAATTCAATCTCTAAAGATTTTATCCTAAGTAAATAATTGAAAACAAATTTTAACATTAACAAAGTTGTTCATCACAGGACTTTTTTATAACACAGGAAATTTATACACCACAAAAATGCCCAATAGTAGACAAATGATCAAATAAAGTATGGTACATTCATATAGCATAATATTATAAGGCCAGACCAGGCCATGAAATTGTAGTTGGACATTTTATGACATAAAAAGTTATTCATGGTATGTATTGTTAAGTAAAGGAGCAGGATATAAAATATAATTCTATTTTTAAAATATTTTATACATATATTGGAAAGAAAACATGAAAAACAAATACCAAATATTGACTGGTAGTTATCTCCTGTTTATAAGCATGAGTTTTTGTTTTCCTTTTATTTATGTTTCCAATTTTTAAATTAATGGATACATGTTACTTCTTTAAGGAAAAAAATGTTTAAAAAATATTCTTAAGCACTTTTCCTCTGAGGATGTTTGGAAGGGAAGCCCAGATTTGATGGAATTGGTATTGGCAGTTAACTGATTTCTTTCAGTGCTTTATCTTTTAGGAGACATAGTAGAAATACTGCAGAACCTTTCTATACTCTCTATACTCTCTCTATATTTTATTTTCTGAAATATTTACTGTATATAAAAGATCTTCTAAAAAATATGGTTTGTTCCAAGAATGTTAAGATAATTAAATATCGAGGACATTTTAAGTTAATTATTTAAAAATCAAATCCATTTTCAATAAATTTCCCAGTAAACTAGGACTGAAGGTTTTTTTCATCTTGACGTTATAATCTATCAGAAACCAAGAAAGAAGAAAATATAAATACCATGTTCATTAAAGGCTGGGATAAGGCCAAGCTTCCACTAACTCTGCACTCATTTAATATTTTTTATAGAAGTTTTAGCAAGTGAAATAAAACCATAACAATAAATAAATGTATTAATATTGGAAAAAAAGAGGAAAATTATTGAAATTATTATTATTTGTACATGATATGAAAGCCCACTGAAGTAAACCGAAGTAGATCAGCAAATAAATACTTCATTAAAATAACTAGTAAGTAGGCTATACTTGATTACAAAAAAATTAATGCCCCCCAATATATGTCATTCATAATCAGTAGCAAAGAGAATGAAAAATAAAAAGCCCTAACATTTAAAATTACTTTTTATGTCTTTTCATAGACATATGAAAAGCTTTGGAAGATACTCGAAAGAGGCAAAGCCTCTGTGAAAAAAATGACAAAATCTTGAGGACAGATGTTAAAAAACAAAGCTGGATGGAAAGTCTAAATAGTTAAGAGTTATCAATTCTCCCTGAATTCATTTGCAAATGTAATGAAATCTACATGGACCTCTTAGTGCAATTGTGGGGAAGTATAGAATTCCTAGGAAAAAAGTAAGTCAAATTTATCCAGCAAGATCAATAGTCAAGAATAGTTAAAAACAACCATTTTGAAAACAAGGTAAAGGCAAATGGGCTTTTAAAAATGTATTCTAGGGTACTAATATTTAAAACAATGTGGAACTAATAGCTATTTAGGGAATCTGTGTAGTTCAGTCGAATATAATGCAATGTCCAGAAGCTGACTGAATTTCAAATGCAAATTGGCAATGTGATAAACATATTTAAAATACATTAGCAAATAATAAAATATTTAGTAAATCAAATGGTGACAATTGGCCAACAGTATATAGATTAGGTGGATAGATAAATAGATAGACAATTGTACCTATAGGTTACTTCTAAATAAAAGAAGTTCCAGATTGATTTGAATATAAAAAATAAGAGCAAATAAATACTAGAAGAAAACATAGGAGTTTAAAAAATAACTATTGTACTGACAATGGACTGCCTAAGAATAGTACCAAGGTAAGAAATGACAAATGAAAAGGCTGTTGGATTAACCACATAAAAATGTAAAACTTTGTGGGTCACATGACACCTTTCAAAAAGTGGAAAAACAAGGGATGAATGGATAAAGAAAGTGTAGTATATATGCACAATAGATTATTATTTAACCTTAAAAAAAGAAGGAAATCTTGTCATTTGCAACAACATGGATGACCCTGGAGGACATTAAGTTAAGTGACATAAGGCAGGCACAGAAAGACAAATACTCCATGGTCTCACTTTCTCGCTTATATGTGGAATCTGGAAGAGTCAAACTCACAGAGGCAGAGAGTGGAATGGTGGTCAGCAAGGGCTGGGGGTGGGGGTGGCAATGGGAACTGGGGAGATGTTAGCCAAAGATTACAAACTTTCAGTTAGACAGGAGGAGTAAGTTCAGAAGATCTATTGTACAATATAGTGACTATAGTTAATAACAATGTATCATATACTTGAAAATTTCTGAGAGAGTAGATTTTAAATGTTCCCACCAAAAAAAACATAAGTATGTGAGGTAATGAATACGTTAATTAGTTTGATTTAGCCATTCTGCAGTGTATACATATATCAAAACATCCTGTTGTAAACCATAAATATATACAATTTTTATTTGTCAGTTAAAAAATAAATAAAAATTAAAAGTTAAAAAGCAAACAATAAATGTTAAGATTTAGGACAGAATGCTAATATCTTTAATAAGAGTAGCAAGAATAATAACCAGGTCTTTCATACCATTTATCATGTGTCAGGCACTATTCTACATGCTTTAATATGTCAACTAACGTAATCCTCCTAAGAGCTCCATGTGGTAGGTACTTTACTATCCTCATTTTACAAGCAATGAAACTGAGGTAGAGAAAGGTTTTTAGTCACCCAAAGTTAGGCAATTAGTAAGTGGTGAAACCAGAATTTGAACCCAGGTAGACTGGGTCTTGGGACTGTGCTCTCTCTGTTCTGACATGTGCCACTCAACACTAAAGAGTTATTAACAATTAGTAAGATAAAGATAATCATTCAATAGAATAACAGACCAAAACAAACAAAAAAAAGCACTTTAAAAAAGAAAGAAAGAAATGCTATAAACCCTCAGAAAATGTTAAACAAAAATGGTTTATCAAAGATTGAAAAACAAAAGGAAATTGAATATCTAATTTTTCAGGCCAGTAAGGATTAAAATGTTGATTAAATCTCCAGAGGAGTTAGGTGTGGAGAAACACGAATTCTGATGTTATGTTGATAGATGAGTACAACATTTCTAGAAGGCAATTTTGCAAACTATGTCAAAAATTTTTTTTAAATCACATACTTTGACCCAGTAATTATTGCCCTGAGGAAACAATTAAGCAGGTGTTTGTGTGTATGTTTGTGTTCGTAAGTGTGTATACATATGTAAAGAAGAATATATATCAAAATATTAATGGTGATTCTCATTGATGGGATTCTTTATTTTGCCCTGTAAACTTTCGTATATTTTCTGGGTTATTTGAAATTAGGCTGTAATTCCCATATAATCAGAAAAAAATACAGCTATATTTTTCTTGATAATATTTTAAATTAACTCAGATCTCCTCTATCTGAACAGATCATTTATTATTCAAAGCTTTGAAGCATAGAACCATATCACTTATTGATGCTTTTGGCTGAAAAAAATACAATAACCAAACAATAGTGTATTACCAAATAAAGGTATTTATTTGATTACATCCTATAACTTTACTTTTGGAAGCAGGCAATTTCAAGTTTGATCTAGTGGCTAAGCAATATCATGAGGTACCCAGGAACTTTCTGTGTTTCTATCTCCCATTCTCAGCATGTTGGCTTTTCTCCTTTAAACTTAAAGCCTCCTCATGGTCATAAGATGGCTGCCTAAGCTCTAACTATCACACACATCATTACAACCACATTGAAGGCAGGATAATGGAGGGAGGTGAGATGAGGAGAAACGTGTTCTTCTTGTGAGTTTTTATCTTTTTATCTGAAAAGAAAATCTTTCCCAGAATTGCCCTGTCTCATCAAACTTCCCCTTATCATAGGCAAAATTTCCACGTTCACCCTGAAACCTATCATTGCCAAAGAGGCTTGGGATTTTCACTATTTGCTCAGAGCAATTGTGAGTCACCCCTGGAGCCGGGGGAGGATCTACGCTCATTGTCAGTAAGGAGCAGCCCATTGCTGCACCCTCGCCTGGACAAAATTAAGGTTCTATTTGCAGTGACAAATGGGCGACTGCTGTTAGTAGGCCACAGGCAGTGTCTGCCACAGTAAAACAAAACACAACAAAATCTTTCTTAAGACTTTCATTGGAGAAATAGCCTAGCCCACATTTCAAGCTACCCAAATTCTTTTATCATTTATAATTTTGGAGGTACGGAATCATAGATATTTTGAATCATAGGGAAACTTCAAAATCCTTAAAAATCACCCAGCCTAATTTACTTAATCAATTAATGAGGAGAGTGGGTCCAGCAAGGTTATAATCTATTCAACATCACTTGGCTATAATTAAAGAGCCAGGCCCAGGCTCCTGAGTTCTGAGTTTTCTCTTTAATACACTGCCTCCCATGGTTTTGCCTCGAGCATGTTTGAATCTAGATAATTAAAAGGAATGTTATAATGGGCTTCTCTTCATTTTTTGTTTGTCAGATTTTTTGCTGTTGGATTAAGATTTTTTTAATTTACTGTTTCCTGGCTTTCTCTCACGTTAGCCCTTGTTAAATCCACATGAAAACCTATCACATTTTGCTATGGCAAAAAATAAACGAACAAAAACAAATAAACAGAAGCAAAGACATAAAACACTTTGGAACTTCTATTTCCTTCTTGTTACCTGGCCCACTATGAAAATCTCTTCTTTGAACCTCTAGTCCGCTTCATTGCTGGAGATATTTCCTCAGTTTCAGATTTTTAAAAGTCAATGCTTCAATAATTTCTTCTAACACAAAATTTTCAAAGATGTATTGGACCACAGAATATTTTTCAAATTTTTTATTAAATTCAGATTTGCAGAAAGATTGCAAAAATAGGACAAAGAATTCCCATGTACACTTCAGCATATAACTCAAATTTAACATGATAGCATGTTTGCTATATTAGGTTTGTGTGTCCATAAATTTTTCTGAACCTTTTGAATGTACAGATATGACACACCTTTACTCCAAAGTACTTCGGTATATATTTCCTAAAACAGAGACATTTTCTTACATAACCACAAAACAGTTATCAAAATGAAAAAAGTAATAGTAAAACATTATTACTATCAAAACATATTCAAATTTCATTAATTACACCACTAATGTTCTTCGTAACAAAATAAAAATTTCCTAGTCTAGATCAATCCACTATCATATTTTGTATTTTCTTTCATGTCTTTTTAATTTCCTTTTATCCAGAGCACTTCATTAAACTCTCTTAGTTGTTTTTGAAGACTAGAGGTCATTTATTTTGCAGAGTGACTCTCAAAGTTAGTTTGCCTATGTTATTTATGATTAGATTCAAGTTAAGTATTTTTGGTAGAAATATCACAGAAATGAAGTTGCTTCCTTCTTAGTGCATCAGGAAGGAAATCATACCAATTTTTTCCTTTACTGATGATGTTAACATTATTCATTTGATTAAGAAGATATCTTGCCAGGTTTTGGCACTCTAATGTTACCTTTCTTTTCTTTGCAGATAATAAATATCTCATAGGGAAATATTTGAGACCATGTAAATATTCTGTTTCTCATCTACCCCACTTACTAATTCTGCCTAAAATGATTATTACTATAGCAGTTGTCAAATGATTTTCTAATTCCATTATTCCTAGTACATGTATTAGTTGGCATTCTACTGTAAGAAACAGCTTTCCCTTCTCTCCCAGTTATTTATTTATTTTTATTGGTATTTTTGTTTTATTCTATAGGTTACACTATTGATAACTCTCACAAGTACAGCTCCAATTCAGAAATAATTTTGGCTTCCCCTGTCCCCTCTCCATTGAACACTTTCCTAACACTTTTACTTTACTCTCTAGAACTTACCACAATTTTCAATGATATACTTACATATATAATCATTTATTTTAGGTGCATATATATAATATAATTTATATAATTATTTATCTAATAACTGCCCCAACCACATACTAGAATTAAGCTGCATGAGGATGGGGCTAGGTCCATTTCATTCATTCAACATCCAGTGGAGGGCCTGACAATAATAGCTGCTTTTTGAGTGATCACTTCTATATCTCAAAATATTTTTAAGGACTTAAACCTGCATGTATATTGCACTGTGCTCTTTTCTTCCTGGCATTGCCATTGAAAAGAGAAAATGCAGCATGAAGAGTAAAAAGAACAAATTAAGAAGTAATATTAAATGATTCAATGATTGTGATAAGATGGCATCTCTCAGATATTTTACGGTGATTCTACCACACATGTTTATACATGGAGGTCCCAACATATAGAAATGACAATATTGGTTTTTATAACATTACAGTGTGAAATTACTTGTATTATGTTTTATCCTCAACACCTAGCTCAGCATCTAGAGATGGGTGGTGTTTAGTATTTGTTGAATGGCCGAGTTTGCACATGAAAGTCAAAAACTTTTTTGATATATGGCAAAAGCAGGAAAATATGTGTGTTTTCCTTTAAAATAGCCATTTGGTCTCCAGTAATTTTATTCTATCACACTCTGTCTGTACACCTTATTCCCCAGCTATTAGCAGTGATGATCTCTACTTGTTGTAAGACAAGCACAGTCTAAAGCAGGTGCCTGTGTGGTAGCAGCCTTCTGCCAGCAGTGCTTGTATCACACTGTAGTATTTTGCAGATGGATGTCACCAGCTCAAATTTCTGAATTGTGTGTAGGATTGGTAAATCTCATATAAGTGAATTTTGTACAGCTACTAATTGTCAATTTTGAGAAGATTTTTGTGTAGTGAAAAGTAATTAATTTTTAGAAGCAGTGTTCATTCATTCGGTCAGTCAGCCAGCTATATTAAGGGACTGCAGTGACCAGACACAATGTTAGGAATAGGTATGCACTGGTAATCAAGAAGGAATGATCTGTATTGGCATGGAGCTTGCAGTTCAGTAAGAGTGATAAACATTATACAAATAAATAAATACCTCACTACTAATCATATTAATCTATAAAAAGAAGCATAAAAGGATATGAGAGATATTAACAGAAGGGGCCTACTTTAAATTGGGTGGTTAGGACAATCATCTCTGAAAAGAGGATATTTTAGCTGAGATCTGATGGACAAGAAGGAACCAACTGTGTGTGGAGTGTGTGTGTGTGGGTGTGTGTGAGTGTTACGTGTAGGACAAGAAGAGTAGAGCATTGCAGTGTGGAGGTAAAACTGTAAAAACGTGTGAGTCTGCAGGTAGGCAAAACTTGGGATGTCCATAGAATAAATAGCCCATGTGGCTAACCCACAGTCTGCAGAGAGAAGGTATCTGGAGAAGAGACAGAGAGAGAGGCTAGTGTGGAGTTATGCAGATACTTCTAGGCTGTGTTAAGGATTTGGAATTGTATTTTTTTCTGAGTGAAATGGGAAATCATTAATGATTTTGAGCAGAGGCATCATGTGATTCAAAGTAAAGTCAATTCTCATTATTTGCAGATTCCATATTTACACATTTGCTTACTTGCTAAAATTTATTTGTAACCTCTAAATGTCCTGAAAACTTGTGGCATTTCCACAGACACAGAGCAGTGAAAAATTTGAGTCACCCAATGCACATATTCCCCATTGAGGCACAACAAGGTGATACCCTGTCTTCTTGTGCAGCTCTCATACTCTAAAGAGGTGTCCTTTTCACGGTCTAGTTAGTGCCACATTTTTCAAATTTTTAGCTAGGTATGGGCTTAATTCATTTATTCTTTTGACATATATTTAATAGGCTTTCAATGGCTATCAAATCATTGGTCAGAAAATGTCTTCCTCAACAACTTGTAATATTAGTACTAATTAGCCTATAAAAACTATTTTTTTACTTTATCATCATCGAGAGAGCCTCAGAAAGATACTCCTCTCCCTTTACCATCAAGATGAAGGATGCTTTCTTTTCCATAGTGGAGGATTTAGGATTTTGCTTAATAAGCAAAATAGTTAATGATACCTGCAACTGGGAAATTCATGAAGTGCCTATCTTTTATATTTTTATGAGTTATTTTCAATCAATTTAATTAAGGCTTTATTACTTAATCAGAGGGTTTTTTTAAGAAAAAAGTAGTTGATGAATCCTTCTGATGCTCATCATAAGACTTTTTTTTTAACTTCAAATAAACTCCAAGAGATTTCAGTTATAAAGACTAAGCAATTGAAGCAAAACATGTTACCTTAGCAAAGAACTGGCTTTAGAAATATATATACATAAGCAGAAACATAAATAAGCGTACTGTAGCAGACATATTGGTTACCTACTCAAATTAATGCCCCTTTCCTGTTAGCAGCAGTTCAATATTGTTCATGTGATCTCCTCTACATGTCCGTGTTCTTGAAAGAGACAATCCTATTACCATTCCTAGAGGTTTGGAACATAAACCACTTTAGCGAATGATGATCATTTCATCCCCTCTGCCAGGGATTGACTTGAGAAAAGGCACATGATCCAACTCTGGCCAAAGAACCGTGAGTCTGTTGGGGTAACTTCTGAGAAAGACTTTCCACTAATGAAAAGAGAAAGAATCACATCTTTGAATGTGGGCAAAGTGAGCCAGCAGTGCCAGGAGGTGTGTAAGCCATCTTGCAGCCATAGCAAGTCAGGCATGAGAACAAAAGGCAATGCCTGAGGAAATATGTTAGAAACCCGGTTGTATGATATCTCCATTGAATGACTAGATTAACCAAACCTGCAGGAGAAATTTTGTTATTAGAGTTTAATTCATTTTGATATGAGTCTTCTGTAATTTCTAGCCAAAAGCATCCTAATATGTACTACAATTAAGGAGTTTATTATTTCATACTTCATCAGTTGTAAGATGCACATATTTGTACTTTTTAATATCTCTGAAAAGGAGATGCATCTTACAATTGATGGCATCTTAGAGTCAATGAACTAAAGGAATTTTTTTCCATGCTAAGTTTAGTATTCAACATTAAAATATACTAAAGAATTATGTTAAACAAAGGTGTCCCAGTAACATTCTAAGGTATCTAGCCATTAGTAGAATCTAGGGCAATCAATATTAACCTGATACAAAATGAAATAATGCATCACCCATTATATTAGTTACAAAAAATGACTCTAGAGTGTGAACTATAATCATGGACTCAAGATGAAACAATTAAGATTATAATATCTTTTCATTCTCCTCAAATATATTTTTTATATATAGTTAGTATTCCTTCTACTGAAAAAATATAGCTATTTGCTTTGAAAATACAAAGTTGTTTCTGATTAGTTGAACATAAATTATTGAATGCCAGCCGTGAATATCGTGTAGCAGGAAGTTTTCACTGGGCATAGGGGATGTAATGTACTAACTCCTAACATTTTAGGGAAGATAGAACATGCAGACAAGTAATTATAACACTCAGCAGTATTTTAGTCATAGTATTAAGTGCTACAAGAACACCAATGAAGTAAAAATACTTTTCAGGGGTACTGGAAAGTCGTTCAGGGAGAAGAATCATTTGATCTTAGTTCTGAAGTATACATATAATTAAGGCAGGTGAAGATTCAGTGGGCTAAGAATATTCCAAAGAGACCTGCCTAAACAAAACCATAAAATCTGTCAGTGTTTTCCAGAAACAGTGGGGCCTCAAACTAAGATCTTAAAATGGATAGAATAATGGAAGATGGAGTTGAAAGGTAATCTGGGGTAGATATATTCTCACTACCAAGTTCTTTCTCCTAAGTTTTCTAGAAAGAATTAGTAATAAAATTCTAATCTTTGACCCCTGAAGATTGAAATCCCTCATAAGCAAGAGATGAAACTTCAAATTTCTTTAACATGCTTCCTTTACAGTTCTCCCAAAAAACTTAGGGCAACACAGTACAGAACAGGAAAGGAAATTGTAGCAAAACACTCATAGTAATTACAGTTAAAATGAAAATCAAAACAACAATTCACTTATTTTATGTGCCAGTGCTATACTAAACATTTTGTATATTATTTTATCTAATATTCAAAGCAACTTTATGGCTTAGAAGTGATCATTTTATTTGTGAGAAAACTGAGTTTGAGTACCTTGCCAAAGGTCAAACAACTAATAAAAAAGAGCTAGAATTTGACTACAAGTCTTTCTAACCCCAAAATTTAAATTTATATCCACTATATCCACTGTATTATATGACTTCAATCTCTTTTTAAGCATGGCTTTAAATAGGTGGGATTAGCTCTCCGGTTTTCCATGTTGGAAAGAGGATTTAAAGGGTTTTTTGTTGTTGTTGTTTCTTTTAGTTTATTTGTTCTTTTTGCAAAATCCTGTTTTCTTTAGTGTGCTATTTGCAATAAACCATATGAAGAACATTCATGAGGAACATCTAGTATTTATTACTAGGAAATAACCTATTATTACCAATTTCATTAAAAAACTACTGAATAGCTGTCTAACGATTGGTCAATCTCAACTGATCAACCACCTAACCACCTAGGGATTTTCTCTCAGCTTAAAGTATTTACCATTCCTTTGAGCCAAATTTCATTCCATAAAGAACAGAGGGCTAGAGCTAATTGGGGAATAAATCTCAGGCATGCATCATGAGGAATATAGATTTTATTTTATTTTCTACAAATAACTTGTCATGGAGGTGCCTTGAACTTCGGGAAAAAATTAGAGTTCTATAGACTAAAGTACAAGTAAAATAGGAAAGTATGAACCCTTCCATCTTTTTCTTTCAAACAATTTAAAATCCAAGTCGCGTACTTTTGGGGTTTTCTTTTTTCTTTTCCTTTTTCTTTTTCTTTTTCTTTTTTTAAGTATAGACCAGTCTACAGCTCCAAAGGCCGCAAAATGCCACAGAAATAAAAATGATGGCTAACCTTTGAGGCAGTGCTAACCTGGCCACAATCATTCTGACCTTCACCAGTTCAATCCTTTTAAAACAGCTTTGTCATCCCTTTATTTGGAGTATTTTTAAATATTACATAATAAGCTAAAACATTTGTCTTGACCAAACATTAGCATTTAATGGAGCACTACAAAACAGATACCTGTGTTCATATGATTTAGCAGTAAAATAAAAATATAAAAACGGCTAAATATCAAAGGAAGAAATTGGATATAAAACACTAAACCAAACTAACCCACACACTAATTTGTGTTTTCACATTCAGAAGGAAAAATTGACTAACACCCGACTATTTTCCATGTCAAAGGAGAGCTTTAGATTACTGTTATATTAATAATTAACCTATGGCATGATTCATTCCAAACTATTTTCTCTGCAATTTGCTTGTAATTATTTTCTTCTTTTAAATCTTTAGAAACTGGCCTTTGTTTCCCTCCCCCATTTAATGTCTGTAATGATTGTCCATTGACTTCAAAATTATCTCTGGGTGTGGCAAATTAAATGAGGCTATAGAAATCAATGCATATAGAAATATTTGTAATGTTTGCTTTCTGCTTGAAGTGAAGTCATATAAATTAGAAACCACACTAGATGACAGAAAAATCAACTTCTAGGAGAGATATATATATATATATAAATTTCACATCAGGAATTTCAAAATCTAAGCCATGGCAATATTTGCTGAAAACTCCAAAACAATTTCACTTTGAAGGGAACAATTTTCAGCTCAACTGAAATACAGCAAAGGGGTTAGGAAAAAGAAAAAGAGAAGGTGATTTGAAAAAGAACATAAAGCTGTTCATGAGCAGAATAAAAACTATTTTAGCAAATACCATATTTTTCCTTTTTCTATTGTTAAAGTGACAGTAGGCCCTAGCCATATCACAATTTTTCTTTAATTTTAAATAATAAATTCATAGTGATATGTCTAATTCTAATCCAACCCCACATGGATCTTCTCTGCTTTCCTCCATTAAATGTATGTATCTTCTTTATCCCACAGTAAGAAGCTTTATACTCAATAACATCAATATAGTTACTCATTTGCTTCATCCTGCAAATACCACAACAAACATATTAAGTAAAAGTCAAAATTTCTTTATGGTTTCATGTCAAGAATTTTGGTGTCTGGATAATATATTTTGAGGCTGAAAATGTTGCCAAACAGGCAGATTTCATCAGAAATAGATCTGGAGAGAACATACAGTTCTTTCTAGTTCCTGATTCATTCTCTTATTCAAAGACCAAAAAAATTGGAAATATTGAATAAAGCTGAATTTTTTTCCCTTTTAGTGGTTTGGCTTGCCTTCTATCTTTCTTTTAATATCACTTTAATGAAGAAAGTTAAAAATTGAAAAAATACAATATGGTTATTTATTCCTGAGTCTCTTTGCATATAGTATCCTATGAGATGCTAATAGGCAAATTATTTCACAGCCAAATACATATGGCAAATATTAAACATAGTTATAGTCACTGTATAGACTCCTGGGGTTCCTAATATGTTAACAAGCTAATAAGGTTGGGGAGAGGAGTGGAAAGTAGTACAAGGTCCCCCAGACTGACTTGATCATAAAACCCTTTACTAGAGCAGTTTTCTTCAAAACACAAAGCATTTATTATTACACTGTGTGATTTCACACTTACACAGTGATTTAATTAATATCTCCACTAGATTAATGCTCCAGGAAGGCAAGGACTATGTCTGTTTTTCCTTATCATCTTATTTCCAGTGCCTAGCATAGTACAGGGCACATAGATGCTATTGCTCTAGTTATGGTTTGGACTTAGTAGGGCTTGTATCTCAATAATGCAAGTATTTAATATATCCATCTATGGGGGAGTGTAAGTCAATTTTTTAGATATGCTTTACATACGATAATGTTTTCTTTTTAAAATATATTGTTCTGTGAATTTTAATAAACCTATACAGTTGTGTAGGCGTCACCACAACCAAGATGTAGAACAATTCCCTCACCTTGGAAAGTTCCCTCACACTCTTTTATAGTCCATCTCCTCTCCCCTTCTGTGTCCCCTCCAGGCAATCAACTGATAGTTGATTTCTGTCCCTATTGTTTTGCCCTTGCCAGAATGACATATAAATGGAATCATACACTATGTAGCCTTTTGAGTCTGGCTTCTTTCTGCTAGCATAATATATCTGAGACTTATCCATGTTGCTGCATATATCAGTAGTCTGTTCCTTTTTATTGATGAGTAGTATGCCATTGTACTGATACACCACAATTTGTTTATCCTTTCACCACTTGATGACATTTGAAATGTTTCCAGATTTTGGCAGTTATGAATAAAGCTGTTATAAACATTTGTGTACAGGTTTTACATAGACTTATGTCGTTATTGCTTTTGGATAAATATCTGGGAGTGGAATGGTTGAGTTACATGATAAGTGTATGCTTAATTTTCAAAATATACTACCAAATCATTTTCAGACGTGGCTGTACCATTTTCCCACCAGCAACGCATGAAAGTTCTAGTTGCTCTACATCCTTACCAGCATTTGGTATAATCAGACATTTTTATGAGATATCCTAATAGGTGTGTGGTGTTATCTCGTTGTGATTTGAATTTGCATTCTTCTATTGACTGATATATTTCAATAACTTTTTGTGTGCTTATTTTCCATCTGCATCTATTCCTTGATAAAATGTCTATTTCATTTTTTTGGCCCATTTTAAAAATTGGAATGATTACTTTCTTATTAATGAGATTTGAGAGTTCTTTACATATACTGGTGAGCAGCTTTTTATCATACATGTGCTTTGCAAATATTTTCTCCCGGTCTGTGGCTTGTCTTTTCATTTTCTTAGCAGTGTATATACATTGTGGTTTTGACCGCAAATGACTTTTTGACATGGTATCCTGTTGTGAATTGGAGAGAACAAACTAGAACACTTTAAGTGGAGGTGGCCCTTTGTATGTCAGTACACATAGTGATTCCATTTTAACTCCATTTAAGTCTGTGAGAGTAAACTTTTAGGGGACAGAGTTGAGAGAATTACTTATATAATCATTCCCCTTATTTGGAAACTTGGCTTTTAGTATCAGTCAAGGAAGCTGTATCTCTAACCCCTGCCCTAAACATAGATGGATAAGCAGCCAACCTTTAAAGATACAAACTGTGAAGATGGACATACCTGGCCTCTAGCTTTCCTCTTGATCCACACCCACTAGCAGGATTTCTCTAGAATGGTAAAAATTAAAGACAAACTGGCAATCCTCATTTTTAGATCCATTGAATGAATATAATTGTAAGAATTCACTTAAATTCCTCTTGTATCTCTAATATCATCAAGCTAGGTAAATGAAACAAAAAAAGTGGAGGATGGAGACATAGCTGGGGATGAATTATTTAAATTTCATGGGACTTTGGTGGCAAGTTGCCATGCTTCCATCTTCATTGTATTAACTATTAGTAGTAAGGGCCTGTATTTTACTTATTATAAATGTGTTCAAACGAGTGAGGTGGTGATCTGTTGTGTTAGGGATTTTATAGGTTTCAGATCCCTTAGTGTGGGAAATTTTATTTGTTCTGAGAAAATTACTTGCGTAGTGCTAAGTGGTGTAGAAGAAAATGCACATGGTAAGGAGATAAGAATCCAGCAATCTAGGTCAGGATCACTACTATCTAGTGTTAGTCTTTGGAGCCTATCATAAATTAGACATAAGGAAAGTAAAAATAACTTCTCTAAGTTATATTATATATCCAACAGAGGATGGGTTGGAGCAGAGATATGTAATGATTCTTAAAGAGGTAAAATATCTTCTCAGACATGAATTTCCAATAACAATATGGAATGTGAGTATATCTAATCAACCATAAGAGAGAACTGGTCATCTTTTCATGTCTAAAGGATAGGAAATTTTAGACAGTGGCGCTTCAGTGTAAAAGTCCCACTGGCAAGGTCAGCACTGCTCTGAAGATGGATGAACTAGACATATTTGGCCTGAAATTGTTAAACTTTAGAATCATTTAGATAACTTTCCATGTTTTAATTTCACAGTCTGCCTATGGGCAGTTAATTTATTCATCATGTAGAGGAAAGTTCCAGTGCATACAACTGTTTTATTTCTCATCATGAATTAATAAATTTACAATCTAGTTTCATACATGAATTAGGCTAACATGAGTTCATCCTCAAAGACAGAGTTCCTCTATGGAGTCATTCCCTTCTATCATCATGGTTTTTTTGCCCTAACTATATGCCCTCTGTACCATTATGTTATTAACATTTTTCTTTAAGTTGACCTTAAATTAATCCACCTTTGTTCTTAACTGATCTGCAGACTAAAGAATAATATCTGAATTTAGTGGACTAGTTGTATTATTTCCCTAAGATGCATTAGAATAAATAACTATGGAAATAAAAATTGTTTGTGCATGGACCTAAAATTACTTTGCATACCACACTTTGTAAACACTGCTTTGTACCTTGGCAGATTTACAAATGTAATGCCACCCTTTGAGAAGTCGGCTGACCTTCCGTGGTGACACCAGCTCATTAAGTGCTTTTTACATTTGAAAATTATGTACTAAATAATTATATGACTAGGCACATCACACAACTGGTCTGTCTGGGCCTCTTTTTCTTCACATTTAAAATTAAGTATTTCTCAACTCTAAATGTTATGGTACTAGACAAAACTATCTGTGAGTATATATAAAAAAATAGATAAGAAAACACAGAATATATTTGACCTTAGAGACTTGAGTAAACCTCTCTAACCTCCATTGTCTTCTCAGTAAAATAGGTATACTAGTATTATTAACATCTGTGGGTTGTTGTTAGGATTAAATGAGATTAGACACACAAAATACACTTAACACAATGCATGAAATATAGGCATATTGGTTAGTTAGTGATACAGAAGATGGGGAAGTAGAGTAACAGGTTAAACAGCACCCTGAGGAAACAACCAAACAAGTGTGATCTCTTTATAAAGTCAATGTCATCTTTTAAAAAAAAAGTGTGAAATATAATCTAACATCTAGTGACTACTAAAATGTCTCCAATTATTTCCCAATTGTCATCAATTGATTTCCAAATTATGAGAGATTGATAAGACTTGGCATCCAAATTTAAAATGTCATCCTTAATCAAATACAAGTTCCCCCACAAAAATCAATTAATGACAATTGGGAAATAATTGGAGACATTTTAGTAGTCACTGGATGTTAGATTATATTTGAAAATTGTCATTAATTTTTGTTAGGTACAGAAATGGCTATATAGGATAATGTTCTTGATTTTAAGTGATAGATGCTGAAGTATTTAAGAATGAAGTGTCATGGTATGTGCGGTTTACTTTGATATCATTCAGCAAAAAAAATTAAGAGATATATGGTTAAAAGATAGAATAAGCAAATAGGGCAAAATGTTAATAATTTTAATCAAGTTGGGGGAATATGGGTGCTTATTGTACCAAACTTTATAATTTTCTACATATTTGAAAATTATCATAATACAAACTTTGAAAAAATAATCTAAATGCATTGATAGGGAACAAGTTCCAAGAAATGCTATAGAGCAAATAAAGCAAAATGCCAAGGAGTATACTGAATAGTCCTATTGTGCACATCCTTCTTGCTCCTTCCTTCCTTCCTTCCTTCCTTCTATTCATTCTTTCTTATTTTTAAAGAATAAACAAGAAACTCTCAACCATGGTCTATTTTTCAGAAGAATTAGGTTTAGGGGTAAAGCAAAGGAGATTTTACTTTTCATTTCACTTCTTTCAATATTGTTTGAATTTTTACCATATTCATATATTACTTTAACTTTATTTTTTAATGTTTAAATAAAAGCCACAGCCAAAAAATTTTCAGTTAATTATTATTAGCTATTTAACCAAAATTACTGGTATTTCTCTGAACTAGGCTCTCCCCTTGAGTAGGACAGGACACCATATTCTGAAACCAATGATTTTGTGCAAACTGTCACCTGGAGACACTGATTTGACTGTAAAGAAAATGAGAGGTAATCAGGACGCAAACACCCGGAGAACAGAAAGTGTTTGCAACACGCTTGCCGTTTATCTGAAGAGAATAAATATCCAGATACTTGCTCCTTAGATTCTACAATTTGGCTTTTAAAAAATAGAGATTAGCATTATAGCTCTTTTAGAATTTGTCTAGCAGTAAATAAATAAACTAATAAAAAAATACAAATTGCTTAAGTGGTTATTTCCACTGTTATAATGTAATTTTAAAATTTTGTCTTGGGATATGTTTTACTTAGCTGTCCAAGTTGAATAGCAGATTTTTAGAGTAGGATAACTACAAGTATTCTTAGCCTTTTTTTTTTTTTTTTTTTTTTTTTTTTTTTTTGCTCTCTCTCTCTTACCTACCTCTCCTTTCCTGAAGAGATTAAAAAAGAAATTGAAGTGAACTAAGAAGTAATGGGCAGACTAGAAGCAACGTTGTCAGCAGCTGAAGAGATTAAGACTCTCAAAGCAATATTAACTTTCCATCCCCAGTTCTTCGCCTGCCTGCTCTGAGCGTGGCAGGGCAGGAGCAGAGCACCTTGTGGGAGCAGTAAAATAAAGAGGCTTAGTCCAGCTGGAAATCGAAAAGACCCTCTCCTCACCAAGCTGAAGACACGCTGTGTGACAAGGTGGATATTCAGCAGGGTGCCCCTAGAGCTGTTCTCAACCACTCTAATTAGTGAGCACCCACACTATTTCAGTCTGTTAGATATTTAGACCCTCAGCCCTGTCTGCAGGGGTGTATCTGGTAGCATCGCCACACACCCACTCCCGTGTTGAATCGAGATGGATTTCTGTTGCTTCCACTTCTTCTGGTTTGTGGTGCCATTGGTGCTTGAGTGGAATAGAAGGGCCTGGAATCACTCCGCTACTCTTGAAGAGACTAAAACATCATGGGGGTTCTTCTATCACCAACATCCTGATGGCCCACCACCATCACACTGATGCCCAGAGCAGTCACATGCCTCAAACTTTTTTTTGAATGATGCACAATATTTGTACATATTTATGGGATACATGTGATATTTTGTTATATACATAGAATGTGTAATGATCAATCAGATATTTGGGGTATCCATCACTTCAAGTATTTATCATTTCTATGTGTTGGGAGCATTTCAAATCCTCTAGTCTAGCTATTTTTGAAATACGCAAGGGCTGTCCAGAAAGTATCCAGCCATGTAATATGTTCTCATTATATTAACAGTGGCTGGATACTTTCCAGACAGGCCTCGTACAATACATTGTTGTTATCTATAGTCACCCTACTCTGCTATTGAATAGTAAAATTGATTCCTTCTATCTAACTGTATGCGTGTACCCATTAACCAACCTCTCTTCATCACCCTCCCAAACCTCTGGTATCTATCATTCTACTCTCTACTACCATGAGATCAACTTTTTTTTTAGCTCCCACATAAGAGTGAGAACATGTGATATTAGTTTGTTTTTTTTTCCTGGCTTATTTCATTTAAGATAATGACCTCCAGTTTCATCTGTGTTGCTGCAAATTACATGATTTCATTCTTTTTTATTGGATGCCTCCACCTTTGCTTTGTTCCCGGTTTGTATGCCTCCTCTATACCTCCCCTCTCCGCAATCCCTGCCCACAGTCACTGGGCCAATAACAGAAGTAAATTAGAAGATAAATCAATAATAGTGGCAATGGTGAACAGGGCAGAAAGTTAGAGCTGCTTCTTTATCAACCTGTGATGAGTATTTGTTTTGCACAGGACACTATATAATACTTTTTTGGATACAGAATGAGAGCAATAAGTGGCTTATCTATAAATTCTAGACCTGTAGATGTTCTACTGAAGTAGGTACATGGATAGAGCAACCTGTTGGATTTTATTTTATCAATTTGAAAATTGAGCTTGGAGATCCATAATTTCATAAATATTTCAACAAAATATAACTAAAATATGTTTTGTGCTATGGTATGATAAAGAAAGATTTTTAGATTTTCACTGCTAAAATAAAATAACATTGACATGACAGTCATATTTCATAAATGAAAACATAGTTTAATAAAATGACATTTTATAAACTTAAGGCAAAACTGATTTTCAGATGATCTTGTTTAAAGCAAGCTGCCATGCTTTTTGGCTTTCCATAGTCAGCAAGCTGTCTGGTTTCATGTTTCACTGTACCGTGCAATGAGAATTGTGTTTGAAACCTCATAAGTCAGAAAGAGGGAAAGAAAAGAGGGGACACACACTTGAGTGGCTCAAAGGCATGATATGGTTGTTAGAGCTCAGTGTAGAAAAATTTAGCCAACATCCAAAATGATAGTGATGTAAGATCCTAAATCCTTGCCTTTTTGATAAATAATTTTGAACTTAACACTGGGTCCATTAAGTTTTATAATTTTATTACAAAAAGGGGTTGGGCTAATAGCCATAGCAAATGAGAAAAAAAAATTAAATTTGAATCTTATTTATAGTTCTTAAATCTTTCTTGAATATCATACTTTTAATTTTAAAAGAGTCCATCAATATAGCTGAAACAACACCAATCTAGAATTCTAATTACAACCCTGCCATTGATTAGCTGTGCAGACATTGGGCAAGTTACTTCTCCGGCCCTTGATTTCATGGTCTAACAATTCTCTTCTAACAGTCTATGGTGGTATTTTTAATTCCATAGGCCTGCCTATGAAAGCAAGGAGCTATTCTTAGTTAATATTTTCACAACTTCTAATTAAGATATGAGTTTTACATATGCTTAAAAATGATTAGAGGTAAGAAGTATCCACAGGAACTCAAATAAGAAGCCTGTATGTAAACTTTCCTCCCAGGACATATATTATCTCCAGGATGTTAGGTAGAAGAAATAGAGATAGAAAGTTACACGTTATAAACTGTGATGAATAGTTCTATAAAGAGATATAGAAAGTTACATATTGTAAACCATAATGAATCAGTGTATATAGTAGGCCTAAGAAATGTCATGTTGCAAATTTGACTATTTCCACAACACCATACTAGGCATCTAATACCAGATTTACCTATGATTTGAAAATTAACCTACATTTTAGTAATGAGTTTATATTCTTAATTTGAACACTGAAGCTGATTAAAATCATTTATTTTTAAATATCAAGTAACAAACCTATAAAGGTTATTCATTCAAAGCAGAAACACATTAAAGAGAGAAAGCCCATTCTTTTGGGCAACTTATTCACAATGTTCATTCATAGAGAATTTTTTAGTAAATTGAAATTCCATGTACTTTTTTCATATACTGTTATCCCTTTGATTTAATCCAGAAACCATATATAGTAAGTGGCTCCTGTAGACTTAGATAGTTAGACAGACAGGGATGGATAATATTATGGCAAATCAGCTTCCTTCTAACTTATACTCATGCAAATAAAGTAAACTCACAACACCAATACACTAAAACTATCTTTTTATTTTTGGTCTATCTGTGTGTTAATGATGTATCATTCCACAGACCCAGACAACAAAACACTCTGCTGCCATTGTGATCAAAGAGAATTATGACATCCAATTATTGAAGATTAGCTGGCCTGTAGACTACCCTCGTTCCACCTCCCTGATGTCAATCCAAGACCCACAGAAATGGTGCATGAATGGATAAAGAAACTTCTTAGTTATCTGGGAGACTTGTATTTAAGTGCTAAAATATTTAAGATTATGATGGATGGAATATTATTGTCACCCGCTACAGCATAGTTTGTATAAACGATGTCCAAAAACTCTCTTAGAATATCTTTGATAAAGTAGCTATGAGATGTGCAAACAGTTAAAATTTACTGACGAGAAGTCTTTTCCTTTAGAAAGTGACTTACTCTCCCACTTCTGTAATGCTGCCTAAGGTTGTCAACTCAACTGTTGCCTCCGAATAAGGACAGTGTGAGAGGTAAAACACACTATCGCACCTTAGCGGTAGTCCCCAGAGCTACCCCCATGCAGTGGACGTTTCCTTGGAGCACATAGTTTTTCAGGCTGATTTGTTTTAACTAATAATGGTGATAGGTTATCTATGCTTTTTTCTTTTCTACTCATTGAAAGTCTTGAAATATATATTATTTTTCTCCTGTGGCTTTTATTTTTAAACTCTCAGCTGCCTTGCTATACAAAATTCTGATAAACTATGTCAAAAAGTCTTTAATTCGTTTATTTTACTGTAAGTTTGATTTTTCCTCAGAATCAACTCTCTGCAACAGCTGGGTTGATACTGTGCAGACCCGAAATCATAAACTAGTGCCCTTAGACCAGGTATATCCTACAGATGTGTTCTTTTTACATTGAACAGTACTATCAAAAAAATTGAATTAGATCCTAGCATTAAAAAATGGGAGAGATTTCACATAAAAAGTCTTGACTTCTGGCTTTTCTCCAGCATGCCGCAATCATTATTCCAAAGCCTAAAAGTGGCTCATTTTACTTACTTCCATTGCAACCTGGTCTCTGTAGGCTTTTGAGCTTTGAACCTTCATTCTAGACAGACAGAGCTATCATCCCATATATGAACATTTCGGACGAAGTATTGACATAACATTTTATAAAATTTTATATATTGAGCTCAGCAATGGTCTGAGCATCTTTGGAATATTATACCTGACCTTTCTATCTATTCAAACCCTAGCTATCTACAAAGGCATCTCAAAATGAATTTCTTCTATTAACCTCTTCCTAATCCTAACCCTCATAAACACTAATTCAGAAATTTGGGTAAGGGCTAAAATATAGAGATAAAAAAGATACAAAATGTGCCCTCGGACAGTTATCTGAAAGAATAATTACAATAACACATTATCAGTGCTATTTTAATAACAGTTATCAGTTATTGGATATTCTAAGTGATAGGCATGGTAACTGTGTGCATGTCTATACCAGTATCTTTACTTTCTCACTTCTCATTTTGCCTTCTAACCACTCAGATCCCTCCAGGTTCTACACTGCTCTACTGAAACAGCTATGTTTAAGGCCATTAACTTTATCCATCTTCTTAAATTCAATAGTCAGACTGCATGACCAGGGGCAAGTTATTAATATGCTCTTCCACAGTTTCCTCACCTGTAAAATTGTGACCATAATAGTACCTACCATGCATAAGTATTGTGAGCATTAAATGGGACAATCTGTGTAAACCCTTATCTGCCAAACAATAATGTTTGGCAGATAATAAGGGTAAAATACATGTTAGCTGCTATTATTATTACTATACTACTATTACTACTCATTTTTACAGCAGTATTTGACACAATTGGGCATTTCCTTCTTCTTGAAACACTGTCATCTCTTAGTTTGCCTCTTCTGATATCATACTTTCCTGGTTTCCCTGTAATGGGACTGGTCTTGTTTTCCTTTGCTGGCTCTTTCTCTTGTCAGACCTGCAGGTGTGTTGCAGTGCTCCAGGGCTTGGTGTTGGGCACCTTTCTCTTTCTACCTACTCTCTCACCATAGTACTCACCGATTTAGATGCCATTTATGCTCTCATGACTACCAAATTTATATCTCCATCCTTGAATTTCCCTAAGCCCCAGGCTTGGATATCCAAGGACCTTCTCATCAGTTCAAACTGGCATCTCCAGTTTGAACTCCTGATTCCCTTCACACATCTGTTCCTCCTGTTTTGACTTTTTCTCCAGAGGATCATTCTCCATAAAGTAGCAGAATAATTTTTTTTTTAATTTCAAATCACTCAATGCGTCTATGTTGGTTGACAGATTGCTGTGAGCACCATCTAGTTTGCCGACATCCCTGCTGGTGTGTGACGGCTACTTACTCTCACTGCAGACTTGGAGAGACAGAGTTCAAAGGTGATCACTGTTTCCAACTACTCACTGGGTTTATCACTCACTGCTGAAATTCTAGAATAAGAAGGGTGATGATCATCAAAGATTTTTCATCATCAAGGGCTCCAGCTACGGGTTTTATTTTGCCATAAGAGCTAGTGAACCTAAAGTTCTGTCTTAGTTTGCATTTATGTGCCATGAAACCAGCTAGTGTACAGAGTGAAAAATTCCAACTACAAACCAGTTGTTTTGTCCATGTTCATTAGACCAATTAGTTGGTTTAATTTTGTTTTCTAGTTGCCTTCTTGGATTAGTGCTGTGTAAATACAACCCATCAGAAGATAAACCTCCCTTCAGTGATTCTCAAACTCATCCTTCCTGAGATCCCATTCAAATCCCTGCTCAGATGTCACCTATTAGAGAAGGTCCTGACCTGGTCTGAAATGGCATCCCGTCACTCTGTGCTCACTCAGGAGACGAGAGGGGCAAAACACAACCTAAAACCTGCCTGATTTTTCTACTACTATATTATATATTTATTTGTCATGTTGTGGTGGTGGTGATTGTTGTTATCTGTCTCCCTCTTCAAGGATATAAGTTTTGCAAGAAGAGGGGCTTCATATTTTGTGCTCTTATTGTATTCCCAGCACCTAAAACATTGGCTAATATAGTATTAGGCATCCAATACATAGGTATAAAATGTGTAAATGAATGAATAGCATTAATGTGTAAAATGTATAAAAACGTACACTGAATGGGTGCTCTCAGAGGGCTCCTCTTGCGTCATTTCACCATGTAAGAATCTAAGGCCACAGTGATGTGTAAGGATGTAAGGAACGCCCCCAATATGGAGTTTCTTGGAAGTGTAGCCTAAAGGAATTTTAAAAACATATCTTATTACTATGGAATGGGTTAGGTTATATGAAGATAATTCTTCATATAAATAGGATAAGCTTTGTGCACATACCATCTGTGAAATTCTGTTACAAAGAAAATATAAAACTAATGTACACTAAATCTGTCTTTGAGTTTTAGGGGAAAATGATTTACCTATATTAAGAATGAAAAATTCAGGCCAGGCATGGTGGCTCATGCCTGTAATGCCAGCACTCTGGGAGGCCAAAGCAGGAGGATCACTTGAGGCCAGGAATTCGAGACCAACCTGGACAATAGCAAGAACACATTTCTACAGAAAAAACAAAAAACAAAAAAATTAGCCAGGTGTCATGGTGCATGCCTATATTTCTAGCTTAGCTACTTAGGAGACTGAGGCAGGAGGATCACTTGAGCCCAGGGGTTTGAGGCTGCAGCAAGCTACAATGACACCACTGCTCTCCAGCCTGGGCAACAGAGCAAGACCCTGCCTCAAAAAAAAAAAAAAAGAATGAGAAATTCAAAGCCTGTCTTTCCCTCTTTGTTGAAGATTGAAATATTTTTGGGATATGCTCTCTTTTTGTCTCTGCTGCCACTGATCACAATGTAAGTGCCATGTAATACATATTGGGATCGGATCAAAATCCATGACATGACATCCGTGGTATACAACATCCCCCATCCCTTGGCAGGTCTGGTCAGAAAGGCGCACTGGCATGATTTGGAATCTCACGCCCCCTTCTCATAGTAAGTGGTAGGGGCGAGAAAAGAAAAAGGTGAAACCAAAGTAGTCTATGAAGAATTTGTGTGATCATACTGAAATGTGACTTTGGGATGCTCACCCAGGACACTGAGGACAGAAAAAGAGAGAGGAAGAAGAAAGACAAAGATGCGAAATTACTCACAACTTACACAAACATACCATGACCTCTTCCCCCATAGTCACCACACTAAATGGGAGATATCCCCACACACCTAACTCTTCTAGATTTAACACATTCTTTCCAAAAATTTTCCCTTTCACAAGATTCATTTAAATTGATGCTTACCTGTTTACAAATGTATAAGGCATGGGTAAATTGGCGGTATGATTTATATAGGTCTGAGAACCTCAGGCACGATATACAGACTGGTCTGTGGGAGCAGTAATACTCCTGATTATTATCATATTAGTTATTCATTGGTGTAGCTGTTTGTGCAAAGTGAACCAGAGGACTGAAGAAGTTGTTGTGAATTGTCTTGTAGTTACTCCCATCTCTCTTTCATGCATCAAATGTCTGTAAAGTGGATGGGATTAGCAATGCAGAAAGGAGAGAGGGGAGGAGCAAAACGCACCTAAAGTCAAAAAGTAAAGTACCATGACAGAGCACAAAATAACCCACAGGGCCCACTGTTCACAGTTCTGAGGAGGGTGTTTAGAATTATTAGCAATAATTATTTTTTATTGTGTTAATTACTTATTTTGATACTGGCAGAAGTGGAATGGCAATTTTGGAGTGAATGGCCAAAAGGCAGAGAGTTGGGGCTAAAGCAAGGATACAGATGAATGGGTTTAACTAAGGTGTTTCAGATGACAGAGAGCAAGTTCTTACCGGTAGAAAACAAACAAAAAACCTTACTATCTCGTTAAAAAAAAACAGGAAGGAACTACTTCCTGGAAGACTTGGAAGGAACACCAGCATGGACTTGACATACATCATTTTCCAGTAAAAAGCCCTGAGAAACCTGTATACGGAGTAGCTAAGGGAAATATCTTTCAAGCTAACCTATCGAATTGGTCTTAAAAACATTTTACCAACCTTTGTTCCCACTAATACACTCCTAATAGATTTTCTTTTGCACTTCCAAACAGGAGCCTTCTTTCCCAGAGTTTGCCATATTGAGTTTGTTATCTAAGCTTTAGCACCATTCAGACTAAGAGCTATGTTGACTTAAAGTGTTTAATTGCAACTGAACATTTACTGGAGAAAGTTTGAAACTTCAATTTCAGAATATTTTTCAATATATTTCTCATTTATTCTGAGTACAGTACCACGGAGAGTACTAGGCCAAGAGCTTTCTTTATCTAAACCATAATCCACTTCTCTTGTTATCTTTAAAGCAAAACTCCTCTTGAGGCAAGCAAGGCTTTAGGGGCTGAGTTTTGAATTGGGCTCAGCTATCCACCATTGTTCAGAAGAGGCTGCCTGCAGAATTGACCACCACATGCTCACCACCCTGATTTATTTTTATAGTTCTTCCAGATTTTTTACAGCAATACTTTAAAAAAAACTACTATAATGAAATATAATGTTTAAAATTCTTGGTAATAATAAAGTCTTCTCTAAAAAGTCACTAACAGCTTTTTGGAGAAGCAGGGTAATGCAGAGAAGATATGATATTTACTATCAAATTATAAATGCAGAAGGGGAAAGCTGTAGACATTATCAGAAATAACAAGCACTGGTACACTGAGGACTAAATTGTTAACACATCTCATGATGCTTCAGTGGTTTTAGAAGTGTTTGCACTTGTTCTATCTGCAGCCACTGCCAATAAAAATTTATAATTGGGGTGGGGGTGAGGGACTTGTAGCGATTGTGAAATGTCTGAGTGAGTTTACCACCAAGAGAATGGCTTCAAAAACCATGAATGAAAATGTAGAAGTGACTTGTGGGTAAATGGTATCCACCTGAATGCCCTTTCCTAGTGAACAGTTTTCTGTACCTTTTCTGAAATCATGGAATGTTTAATTGAAAGAAAACTTACAGACTGTCTCTTTTGACCTCTCTTTTACAGAAAGGCACCTGAGGCTTGGTGAAAAGAAATGGTTTAGTACAAATTAAATTTCCCAAGGAAAATTCGGAGAGACTACCACTACCTCAATAAGCATCACCACAGGCCTAGTAAAGATCTGAGAGCTATTCTAAGTGAAGCAGCATGTTGGGAAAAGAAATAAAAGGACTCCTTGTTTTAGACTCTTTGGTCCCTCACGGGGAGGACCTGTGGTTTCTGCCAAACCTCCTTCCATCTAAGTCATCCTGATCAGAAAGCAACTCTTTCCTGGGGTGAAGGGAGCAGGAGGGAACTATTCTATGATTACCCTGTTCCTCCTGCTTCTCTCTCCTTCCTTCTCCAGGTTTCTGCCCAGCTCACATTCTCTTTGTTGCTTTCACAGCTGAAGCTACCTTTTGGTGAGTTTCTAGTTGCTGTTTTTTGTTTTGTTTCCCACCCCGATCACCATCATATGATCTCATGACACTCGTAGCCACAGCAGTGGAAAATCAGATACTTGTAAAAATGCATCCAGCAAACAAACCTGAAGCCATCCATTCACTCAGGGTGAGTGAGGACCCACTCAGCCTTGTGAGAAGAAAAAGAAATTAAAAATGACAAAGAAAGTAATAGCATTAGGCTTGTCAGCAATCATTTTTTAGTGAAACATAATATTTTTCTGACAATGAATTTTGAAAGCAGGTGGATATTATTAACAGATTTGGATACTTTTTTTATTTGCTGCATTTTAAGATCTTAATGTAAAGGTATGATTTTTTTTCTTGTCTTGAAAAAATTCTCTTGTTTTGCTACTGGGTCCTTGGAGATATTCTAAAGATCTCCTCTTTGAAAGCATTAAGTGTAAAGTTCATTTGGCTTAGTTTAGTTTCTTATTTTGTTTGCTTTTGACCCTCAGTAGGCTCATCTCACCTTCCATACTGGAAAACTGCCTTTATTTTCATAGATTTTTCTCAAGACACCTGCCAGAAAAGCCAGCTTATGATTGAACATGAACCTTCTCAATGGTATTCAGTGTACACCTCAGCAAGTGGCAATGTTCTCTTTGAAGGCACCCATGCAGCTCATACAATGGGGCTAGTAGGGACCCCAAACACACATACGCACAAATTTTCCTGAAAATCCAACTGGATTATATACATTTGAGTTTGTTTTCTACTTGGTTTATATTTCTTATAGCACCAAGCACCATCTTACACAAATGATTTCTCCTAGCTCTTCAAAACTGAGCTGAGCACGAACAGGAGGGGAAGTCAGGAAGGGAGATTTCTGCAGAAGCAGCAGCTCACTTGCTGAGAGGTACCCCGTGGCAGCGTTTGTCTCCATCTCATAATAGGTCTTTGTTTCTTCATCGTTCTAGTAGGAATATACAAATGCAAGAGGAAAGGCAAAGAGTCCTTCCATAAAATAATGATGCAATATGCTAATTAAATCATTGTTGAGAATATCTTTAAAAGTTAAAAACCCTTTGAGGGTCCTAGAGGTGGTCAAACAATGATTTTTCAAATCTGTGTTTTCTGACCTGGCTCTCTCTTTACTTCCTGTCCTGGCTGTCTTCCCTAGAGGAAAGCTTCATTGTGATGTACCTCTGGGCTCTCAATCTCAGAATGTCCGATTCGACTCATCGTTCATGCTCCAAATCTAGTTCTTCCCAATCACTCCATTTTTTATCATGCTTCCACTGTCCTTTTAGTTTCTCATCTTACAAACCTTATGAATTTTTCACTTCTAACTCATCCCTTTAGTTAATCTGTCACCAAATTTCATGGTCATATAATCTTTTCTTTCAATCTCAGTGTAATCATTGTAGCCCCATGATAATCTTCCCTGGATTACCATAAAAACCATCTCACCTCATCTTCCTATTATGATATCTCATATTTTCAATTCATTATAAATACCATTAAATTGATCTTCTAAAATTCTGCTTTTATTATATTATGGCCTTGCTCAAAAACCTCTAATGGATCCCATCTGCACAAAGGATAATATCCAAGTTCTTCACACCATCATTTAAGGACGTCATTTATCCAGTCCTATGCTACATGTGCAAACTTGATTTATTGTCCTGTACAACATAAACCATTACCCTAAACAAAGTCCTCACTCCCTCATATATCTTCCCACCCATGTCCATCTCATTCTGCTCCCTACTTACAGGGAATGTCTCTACTCATCCCATCTGTGACTAATTCCTACCCATTTCTTAGGATACAAAATAAATCCAATTTACTATATGAAGTAATTTTACCCATCTTTGACCTATACTAATTGATAAATTTCTCTTGTATTTAGAGATGATTATGTACAATTTAACACCAAATTATTTTCTACTTTATTTGTATATTTGTTCAAGTTAATTGGATTCTTTTAGTGGCATCTTCTTTAGCCATCAAAGGCCACAGGCGCTCTATAAATGTTTTTAATTACCTCATCTATATTTTTCCATATACCATTAATCATCTTCTTTTATGGAAACTCTCTATCCCTTCTGCCCCAATTTAATGGCTCTGCCTCATACTTCTGCTTATCCCTCTTCAGACTGACTACCACTAGCTGTCTTCCCTGGCTTTCAATATGGTTTCCCCTTTATTATTCCATTCAATCCCCACGAACATACCTCCCTGCCTGAGTCGGACTCAGTACAATCTTCTCAGTCAACTACATGGGTCTGTCCAGGAAAGGCTTTGGGCCTATGATCAACTCTTAAACCAAACTAGCAATTGTAGAGGAGATGACAGTAGATTTTATAGCCTTTCAATTGCTCAAACTATATAGCGTAATGCTACGAACATAGTATGAGCAAAAAATTGTTGATTGACTCACTGGGCCTATAGTAGAGATGTTTGTTCCTATCAACACAGCTCTACCGTCCCATCCCATTCATAGACAACCCCTTTCTTTTCTTTTCTTTATAATTTTTTATTTACTTTGTAATATTAGTCAATTTTTCAAAGATAAAGCTTGGCGTTCTTTCATTTGCATTGACTCTAATCCATGAGTAACCAATGTATCACAGAATTTCCTTCCTCTTTTTTTATTGAGACAAAATTCACATAACATAAAGTTAACCATTTTAAAGTATACAATTCAGTGTCATTGAGTACATTCAAAATGTTGTGCAATCATAACTACTTTCAAGTTCCAATACATTTTTGTCACCCCAGAAGAAACCCAGTATCCATTAAGTAGTTTCTCCCCATTTCTCTCCTTCCCCCAGCCCCTGGCAACCACCAATCTGATTTCTGTCTTTATAGATTTACAAATACTGGATATTTCATATAAATTGAATCATATAATCTATGACCTTTTGTACCTGGCCTCTTTCACTTAACATCCTGCTTTCCAAGACCAGCCATGTCATAGCATGTGTCAGACTTTCTTTTCTTTTTATGAGTGAATAATATTTCATTGTATGGATATACCATACTGGAATTTCTTTCTTTTTTTTGCGGGGGGGACAGCATCTCACTCTGTTGCTGGGGCTAGAGTGCAGTGGTGTGATCATAGCTCACTGCAGACTTCAACTCCTGGGCTCAAGGGATCCTCCTGCCTTAGCCTCCCAAGTAGCTGGGACTACAGGCGCGTGCCACAGAGACTGGCTAATTTTTCTATTTTTTTGTAGAGACAGGGTCTTGCTCTTGCTCAGGCTGGTCTCAAACTCCTGGCCTCAAGCAATCCTCCTGCCTTGGCCTCCCAAAGTACTAGGATTATAGATGCAAGCCACTGTGCCAGGCCTGGAATTGTTTTCTTAATTTCATATTTGAATTGATTATTGCTTGTGTATAGAAATACAATTGTTTTTGTGTTTTGATCTTATATCTGCAACTTTATCTAATTAGTTTATTAGCTCCAGCTGTTTTTTGTTTGTACGTTTTTTGTGGATTCTTTAGGTTCTCTATAGATAAGATCATATCATCAGCAAATAGATAGTTTTGCTTCTTCCTTTTCTGTTTGAATGCCTTTTATTTCTTTTCTTGCCTAATTGATCTGGTTAGAACTTACAGAACAGTGTTGAAGAGAAGTAATAAATGTGGGAATCCTTGTTGTGTTCCTGATCTTAAGGGAAAAGCTTTTAGTTTTTCGCCACTGTGTATGTTAGTGCTGGGTTTTTCACAAACGCCCTTTGTCTGGTTGAGGAAGTTCCCGTCTATATCTACTTTGTTGAGTGTTTTTGTCATGAAATGATGTTGATTTTGTTGAATATTTTTTCTGCATCAATTAAGATGATCATGTATTTTCCCTCTTCATTCTATTAATGTGGTGTATTACATTAATTTGTTTTCTTGTGGTGAACCACTTTTGCACTTCAGGGATAAACCCTACTTGGTCATGATACAACATCTCATTAATTGGATATAACATCCATCCCTTGCTGGATTCCATTTGCAAGTAATTTTTTGAGAATTTTTGCATCTTCATTCACGAGGAATATTGGTCTTCAGTTTTCCTTTCTTGTGATGTCTTTATTTGGCTTTGGTTATCAAGGTAATGCTGGCCTCATAGAATGAGTTAGAAAGTGTTCCTTCTATTTTTTGGAAGAGTTTGAGAAGGACAGGTGTTAACTCTTCCTAAACGTTTGTTAGAATTCACCAGTGAAGCCAACTGGTCATAGGCTTTTCTTTGGAGGTTTTGACTCAATCTCTTTACTTGTTATAGGTCTGTTCAGATTTTCTTTTTCTCCTTAAGCAAATTTGATACCTTCTGTGTTTCTAGGATCTCTTACTTTTCTTAATCACATTTTTTCTCTTCTACCTGCAAAGGTTATATAAAGCTGAAGGTCAGAGGAAAGATGTTCCCCCTTTGAAAGTAAATCTAAATGGAAATATGTTAACAGAGCTAAGCCACTTTCTTCACCAAAACAAACCAAATGAGACAAGAGAGTATCTCTGCCTTCCGTATAATAAATGGCCCTTCATTATATGTTCCCCATGCCTTGAAACAAAATTCCTAAGGAAAACAGGTGTTAGATTTGACCTTTTAAAGCATTTTCTAAACCTTTGTTTTCTAGAAAGGTAAATTGCCCTGGGATTCTAAGTGAAAAAAGAACTCTTAGTATTTATGCAGTGAACTTTTGCTAGGAACTCAGAATACAGTTGTTTCACTCCTTCTCTGGTCTTGTTGCCTCCCCTGGAAATTGTGTAGCAGTTTTATATGCACATCCAGACTTATTCCCGGAAGAGCAGAAAGGGTGTGTGTGTGTTTGTGTGTGTGTGTGTTGAGAGAGAGAGAGAGAGAGAGAAATAGACACATCATTTGAGATTATTAGTCACTCTGAAAAGAGGTGGAGTTTAGTCAGGACTGTATTACCTGCACTCCAGAAATGTCTTATAATCTAACCTTCATCTTAATTACTTTCCCTCTACATTCATTATGTCTTACAACCTGAGTTAACTAACTTATCTTTTAGCCTGTTCAGTCAACATTGATAATTATGCTTCTTCATCCAGAGGAAAAAGGAGACAAGTGATGAAACACCCCCACACACAGCCAGCTGCTTCTCCAAGTCCATTCGTTCAATAAACTTTTATTGAATACCTACTATGTGCCATGCATGCATTATGTTGGACTTTGGGTACACAGTAGTGAACAAAACAGATATGTTTTATCAAACATTCAGCTCATGATTCCTTTTGTCAAAGACTCAGTTCATGAGAATCTTACTTTTATCACGTGCAGAGTTCAATAGTGCAGTTGAGCAACAGTTGAAGGCTCACATACCAGTGGAAGTTAAATGGTAATTCAGTGATGACCCCAGAGTTCTGCTCCCTGGGAAACATTTAGTGGTGTTACCCAGGAAGTATCATGACACTGTACAAAGGGGCATCTGTTTGCAACTCTAACCCTGACAAAGAAGTAATTCTTCCTGCCAAAGAGAGTAGAAAAATCCCTTCCCTTTGCCCCAGCACACCCCACATCACTGATCTAGCAGAAGAATTCTGAATGCTTATAGTAGACAGAGGGCTGCAGGGTCAACTGAACCAACAAGAGCCACACCAGGGGTTAACAAGGAAAGCAGGAAACCAACATTTTGCTGAACATATTGGGGGGAAGCAAAACCTTGAAACCATTGATAGAGGCTGTACCCAGCACAATCTCAACAGCTAAGAGTGCAGAAATGAGAAAGCAGCCAATCTCAAAACAGACAGCCTGGGAAAAAAGTGGCCCTGGCTACAGAAAAGAGGATCAGCAGAGCCAAAGCTAGACAAGCTTGTTCTTGTTTTAGTGGGGTGGAATTGGGGCCCGCCCTGGATTGAATTCTAGCTCTGCCACTGTCCTGCTGTGACATTGTGTAACTCACTGACCCTCTCTGAAACTTAGATGTTTCTGTCTGTAAAACAAGCTTACGGGATTGTGAGAAAATGAATGTAAAGTCAGCATTCAATAAATAACAGCTACTTTCGTTCTGGAGTATGTGCTCACTTGCCACTAATGCATCCCTGTGTAGTCTTCTTCAAGTTCCAACGTGCCTTTTGCTGTTCACAGTCTGGTGTCAAATCAGGATGCCCGCTTTACAGATGCCTTTTAAATGGTTTATTTCCACCTAAATGTAGTACACCATATGATGCCCTTATTACATATTAGTTATATATTGACCTATATATCTACCTCAAATCTCCTACCTCCTGTCCCCTCCATATAAACATTATTTGGGGCCAGACACATGCCTCATTCATCTTTGTCCCAGTGACTGTCAATAGTTTTTACAAACAGTAGGTAGGCAATAAATATTTAAGATTCCATATGCCTTCCCTTCATCAATTCGTGCCACATTTTCATGCATTTTTAACTTCAGAAGTCGTACCATAAGTAAATTGATGTTGTTTATGTATGTATGTATATGCATGTGTACATACACACAGTGTATGTACATACCTGTATGTTTTTGTATATAGAAAAAGAAAAACCACTTTACTTATGAGTGGCTAGGTGTTTCTACACATGCTAAGGTTTTATGGAGAGTGCCTTTCCTTTTTCTTGATGGGACTTGTAAAAATGTTTGTACATGTTAAATGCTAATAATAGTAAAAGTATGTGAAGAAGACTCCCCTCTTATGCTTCAAAAATAAAACGGAGTCATTTAATTTGTGTGGCTATTTATTTGTGACCTAAAAAGTACTTAATACAAAAAGGTCTAAAGAAATTAGGATTCAAAATAGCAGGCAATTACCCAATTGTGGTCAATGCAGACATTTACCACAGTGCCTTATTTCCTATTCATTGTTGCTAATTTTAGTTTTTAGGCTCACGTATAACAGTTTTAAAAACGTGAAAATTTCATGAGCTCTTTTATTAAAACCCAGCCTTGCCCGTGATGATCTCACTGTTAATTATTTTTTAATAAGTAGCTTCACTCCAAGCATTCCAGAACCTGTTTGAGCTGCCAACATTAAAAGATAGAAATTGCAGAAAGAGCAACAACATCTCCATGGAATCACAGAATTATCAAGACTTGAAAATGAAAGGGCTTGAGAGTCAACAGGCTTAACCTCCCATCCCATGCACTGCATCCCTCTACCATGATATTTACAGATGTTGCAGGTACAGCCTCCTGATAGTCTTCCCATTTGCTGAGCAGTACCTACATCCAGTGTTGAGAGTCTGTGCTTGAGTCTCCCTGACACTATGAGAATTAAAGTATCAAAACTATTTCAGTAGCTAAAAGTTGTATGTGCCACCACTGCCAGTGCCCTAGTGGAGTTCACCAGATGGCTCCATCTAGCCGCTCCTTGCTCTTCATCACCACCAGCTATCCAAGGTCCCACCATGCATCCTTTGGTCTTACAAGTGATTATCCTGGGCTGTTGAAGTGGGAGCTATCTACACACAGTAGATCTGTGAGATTGGGAGGCAGAGTCTTGGATATTACTCCTGGTAGACAAGAAACAGGTCAAGAGGATGGTTGGAATTCAGTATGGCTAAGCAGTCATGGGGGCAACATGGAACTCAGGAACCGACTAAAGGGCTTCTAGGACTGGGTGACTCTTAGTAGGAAACTGATTCTTTTTCATCAAAAGCCAGAAATGTCTCTGAAGCCCTTTCCACTACGGCCCCAGCCCTGTGCAGACAACATATGCAGGTGCATTAGCCAAGACAATTTGCAAATCATCCTTGAATAACAGAGGAATCACACCTCTAGCATATCACATATCTGGAGA
Organism: Daubentonia madagascariensis; assembly: GCA_023783475.1. Taxonomy (NCBI): domain Eukaryota; kingdom Metazoa; phylum Chordata; class Mammalia; order Primates; family Daubentoniidae; genus Daubentonia; species Daubentonia madagascariensis. Next base: position 39,447,724 of record JAKFHU010002088.1, on the reverse strand, counting down.
ATTCAAAGCTATGAAAAGAAATAGCTTGCACAATACATATAAATACAATTTAGAGTCTATATTTGAGACTCTAGACTTTGAACAATTGCAAAAGGAGACAGAATTGTCTTTAAGTGGAGAATCAGCTTTGATTCAAGAAAATTACCAATAAAACTAGGACAATGCATGCAGGATGTGACCCAGCACTCTGACACTGACACAGATCAGCAGGTGACTCAAAATGCAGATGACAGAAAAAAACAAACAAACAAACAGAACAATCAAGATCAAGCACTTCTCTGGACCACATTTATTATAATCCTAATGGATTGGAATAGAGGACAAGCTGCTGTTAGTATCTAAACGACTCTGCAGTGTGTATTGTGTATTGGCTTTGTTATGTGAAAATTAAATGCATAAATATAAAAAAAAAGAAACAGGTGACACCAAGCTGGGTACCTACATGGGCCATCCTGAAAAGGCAGTAGGGGTGATTAAAGTGTGGCCTCTGGAGTCAGGGCGGCTGGTTGATATCCTGGCTCCAGCATTTATTTGCCATTTGATCTTAGATATATCACTTTTTGTGCCTCTGTTTCCTCTTCCAGAAAATGGAAATAATAATAGCACTTGTTATAGGATTATTGTGAGGATTAAATGAGCTAATACACATAACACATTTAGATTGAATGGCATTTAGAGTGTATTCAGTTATAATACTACCAACTATTAGTTTCATCAGCTAGAACTGAGAAGAACAAACCAACTCCTTATTACCAACTTCTGCTCCGTTGGCAAGCCGCGGTGCTGGCTGTTCAGACTGAACTCTGAGATCTCACCCTGTGAAATCTATTCCAGTCTTTGTGCTGCCCACTTCTCCCAGCCTAGGAATGAGTGAGGAAGGGGAGCTAAAAACTTACTCTGCAAGTCTGCATCAGAATTTTCTCTTCTCTCTTCTGCTTAAACCAACTTCTTTTCTTTCTTCCTTTCCCTTTCTTTCCTTCTTTCTTGTTTTAACTTTAGATTGTCAATTTTGACTCTCAGGTTCTATAACCATACCTTTCCTATTCCTCCTACCGCAGGTAACTACCCACTAAAGCAGTCCTTAGTGCCTCTAACTGTCTGGGGAGGATAAAGGAGGTCCATGTAGTGGAATTAATGAACAAATTTCATGAGTAAAGAGAGGTAAAGGGAATTGATTAGTATTCTTTGAAACAGCATTCTGTCATATAAATTTGAAACTACACTTCTTCCCAGAGATTTACACTAATATTTTATTCAAACCTACTTAATCCTTTAAAAAAATTGTACCATACTCAGTGAGATACATCAATTTCATTTGAACATGGCAAAAATTATTGGCCATATATGTTTTTTACTTGGAGCTTGAAACAAGCAGAAAGATTAACAATAAGACTACTTACGTTTGTAGTCTAGAATCTCAATTTAAGCAACATTCGAGCCTAGTGCAGGCTGATGTATATTACAATTCCATAATACAGCTCTGGGGAGCAGAAATTAAACTCAATGGAAGGAGGTGAGCATTCAAGAGTTTAGAAAAAAAGTAAAACTGAAGAAATATCCCAAGTGTTTGACCTGACCCAAATTACTGTCCTTTGTTCCTAAACCACAAATAACATTGACTCAATTTGATTATGCAATCTTAAAAAATAACAATTTAGGGCCTGAAAGTCAACATCTTGTAACATATATATAGAAATATGGAACCACATGGAAATAAAATAACACCCCTAACAAGGGAGCCCAGAATATATATTTTGGGGATTAGAACTTTATTTTGGGATAGAATATGAGAATTCATTTAAAATTGTTTATTGGCAGCAGTTAGTAAATCATTTTTCCCCGTTTTTCCCTGTGTGGTACAGATGGGAGGCTAACATCTTCCAAATTCATTTCTCAGTTATACATATGTGTAAATTAGCCTGTGCAAATGACAAATTTTCTTTTTGTGCTTTATTAAATTCTTCAAAGCTGTTATTAAGACTGATTTTATATTATCTTGTACTTATGGAAATTGACAATGTAGGCCTGTGAGTTAGTCACTCCAAAAGACTTTTAAATGTCTAATCACATGTCAGCAAACTAATAAAAATGCCTGAGTGTATAAATATCCATGTTCACACACTACTAACATTTTTATGCATATAAATACAGTACTCAGTTTGGAAAGTGTCAGAGTATTCCATACATTGGGTCAGCCACTCTGGAACGCTTCTTCTCCTGATGACACAGACAGTGAGTCCCACTTTCCAGTGGACTCAAGGTTACCCTACTGTTGTCCTCTCCCCATCCAACAGACATCTTCTAGATTTTTATGAGGGCACAATGTTAGGCTTCCTAAGACAGCAAAGGCCTTCAAACAGAAAACCACTTAGTAATCTTCCCCCTGCCCATAATTTTCCTATTCAAACAGTGGCCTCCCAGCCTCCCCAAGTTTTAGTAGAGCCCAGATTCACTTTTGAGAAATTAATCGTTCTTTGGACTTCCCCATGGTTCCACACTTGGGTCTAATGATAATGGGTCCATGGAGACATTGTGACAAAGAGCAAAAACAAGCAAAGGAACTACAACAAATATCAGCATGAAGTTCATTGTTGAAAAGAGAAATTTTTAGGATCTGACTTTTTTCTTTCAGAATTGTACTTAGTAGAGTTGAATTTCTTGCAAAATATTAACAACTTTTTCAATCCTCTTTTATATGCATTTCCCTTAAAACGCTAAGGAATCTAAATTTAAACCACTATGATATTAAGGAATAAGAATTGTACTTTAGTGTCTTGTGCTTCAAGCATGTAATTGGAAAGAAAAAGGCATCAAAAATGACAATAATGACAAGGCATTCAGCATTGAAGTGGCATATTTGAAAGTTGTGACTTATACTGGATTAGCCATCCTAAAGCTTATTGTTGGTGCAGCAAAGGAAAACTGGTTATAGTGTATAATCTATACTGCATTTGACCATATTCACTTAATAAATACTCAGTTTTAGCACTTTCCTAATAGATGTAGTGTCTGCATTTTGGAGAGAGATGGAAGCCTAAAAGAGTTCATAGATCTTTTCTCTAATACCTTAGAGAAAGACAGTTATTTAACAAATACTGAGAACCTATGTTTGTTATGCACAGTGCTGGGTGCTGGAGATACCACAGTGAGGAAGACAGAGTTCACTCTACAGTGAGGAGGAGAAACAGGAGGAAAGGCAACACAGAAAGAGTGTGATAAAGGGCTATGATTGGAGACAAATAGTTTTTCAACTGGAGGGAGAGTGGTACCTTTCTCTGAGATAGGCATAATTGGGAAATAGAAGTGTGCTTAATGGGGAGTGGAGGAAGATATATTCAGTTTGGTAGCTGTTCCTTTGAGATACCTATAAGATATTCAAATGGCAATATCAGGTGGACAGTTGAGTTTGCAAATTTTGAAGCTCAAGAGAGATATTTGAGCTGGAAAATAAGATCTGAGAAATTGTCAGCTTTTGACCATTGAATCCTTAGAACTGGCTGAAATCAACAGGGAAGAGTATGCAGAGAGAGAAAAATTGAGGGCCCAGGAAAGAAACCTTAAGCCTCACTACTATTCAAGGGTTGGGCTGGGGAAGGGAAGTCTGCCCAGCAGCCTGAAAGGGGACAATATCAATGATGAAAGATACAAGCCAGCATGTCTCCATAGCAAGAAGGGAGTAGGGATCACCTTGATAAGTTATGTAGTCATCTATTACAAATATGTTTAAGAAAGACCATCTTCTGGGCATTCGTATAAAATTTTATCAGTTAAATTTAGTTTCTAGTGTGAAATATATGATTTATTAAATTTGGACAAATATTTAATAACTCATTTACCAAGAGTTATAACCAAGGAATAAGTAATAAGGTGTTTTGAACCCTTCCTGAACATTGTCAGGACCTTTACCAATAAACATCAATCTAAATTAATGTGCTATATTTTATAAGTACATATAATATAAAAATTGTATTATAAAATCAACATTATTTTATTAGTTTCAAACTGATATAACTCCCTCAAGTAATTGGATAAATTATGTTGATGACTCATGCATACACTATTCTTTTCCTTACTATTTAGATGAACAGCACACAAAATCTATTCATCTTAATAGCCAAGGAATATTTGAGACCAGAGTGTAGATACAGGAACAGATTCGCCAACATAAAAAAGAAATTTCTAACAATAAGTGCTATCAAAATTAAAAGGCTGTACCGTGAAGTTTCCTATTATTTTCATAAATCAGTAATTATATGTTGAATATGTACTATGTGCCTAGAACTATCGTAGGATCTGGAGATAAGACTATGTACAAGACAGACAAAGCTCTTGCACTTGTGAGACTTCCCACCTAATCAAGGGAAACAGAATATAAATACAATAGAAATTGTAAACATACAAGAAAAACTATCAAGTAGTGATGGTGCTACTGAGAGAATAAAAAAGATGCTGTGATCATACAAAGCCTATTACATGCTGGTAGAAAAAATCCTCCGACAATGGAGAAATTAATGATTTAGGGAGAGGGAAAGTTTAATTGTAGGAGTGAAGTTTTTGGAAAATAGGAAGAGACTGGATCCAGATCTCAAGTTGAGGGATTGGGCTGGACAGAACAACCTCATCATAGTAACAAAAAAAGAACTATTTGCTCCTGGGAATAGATTATGTTCATCTCCTCCCAACTCCACTTTCCAAGGCTTCACGTTGGTAGCCTGAAATCACTATTTACACCACAGAAATTGGCAGTTGATACAAATCAAGGCTTTTATTTTTCTTGGACTACTACTGTTTGTTAAACATTTACCAACACATTGCTGGCAAAGTGTACAAATAGGTTGATATAGTTCATGATAAGAAGATAAAGCATTTCTTGCCTGATATATATTTATTTCTATGAAGTATGAAGCAAGTTCATCAGCAGAGTGGTATATAGATTTGAGGCATTTAAATAAAATCTGGATGCCTGCTGTCATTGAATGCCACATAGATTTACATATCTGATAAAAGTTTAAACCAGATGACTCCAACAGTCCTACCCAACTCTAAGAGTATATGATTTTACTATAAAAGTGATTGCTGATAAACAACAAATTCTGGTTCACTTTTTGTCTTTTTAAACTACTTTTCCAAAATTTCTCCCAGAACTGTAAATAAGAATCACTTGTCATTTTTTGTATTTTAGTTGCTTATCACTACTATTCAATTGCACATTAAGTTTCACTTTGAAAAGTCTATAATTCTGTAATTGAGAACATGACTACAATTTGGAAAAGCAAAAGAACCAAACTGGAGATAGAAACAATATATATACACCTGAACAGTTGAAATTGTGAAACTGGTATAAAAAGCTCTAATCAGAAAAACATCCTGAGCTACTTCCGTGTATTTTTTGGTGTGTGTTTGTAATTTATCTTTTTTAAAAATATTAATTATTGGCCTTTGTCCACAGTTGTTCTGTTGTGTTTCTTTGGCTCCAAGTTACAATGCAAGTAGTACAGCATAGTTCAATATGTATCATTAGACAGAAGCCTTTTGGAAAATGACCAATCAGATGAAAACTTCAATATTGAAATCTTACTAAATGAAAGCATTGAAATTTTATCAAAATAAACTTTGGCGAATACTTATTTTACTTACTACTTCTTCATTACTGTCTAGATGACTTTAATTCCTTAGACATTCATATAAATTGTACAGAGGCAGGAGAAAAAAGTTGAAGACAAAATGATGTTTCTTGTGGCTTGTGGACAAGAGATGCAAATGCTGAAAAGACCCCTTGTGCTGGGCTCTCTCTTCTTGCTTCATGGTAAAGCCAGAAAAACATTTGTAAAGAGATCGTTTTAACCACTCCAGTTATCAAATATTCCTGTAATCTCCTGTGGCTTGCTATGCGAGGGCTCTTTTGCAAGGAGTCGCTAATGAAGGTGATATCCCCACCAGATTACCAATAGTTGAGTCTTAGGGTATTTCAGAGAGAGAGACTTTCCTCCCTTCTTCCTGGCGTGGAGAAAAAAATTTTACTCCTACACTGGAACCCAAGCCCCAGCTGCTCCTGCTAAGTGAACAATGACTGCTAGTGATGGCTTCCCACAATTCTGGAACTGACTGGTCCTCAATTCCAATTTCTAGCCCAGTTTCAGGAGGTCTATATGTCTTGGTCTGAGTCTGATTTTTCCCAAGATTATTTCCTGGAAAGAGCCTTTAGCAAACAACTGTCCTCCATATCACTGCCCCAACTCCTGATAGAAGTTGTACCTATTTGTAAACTAAGTGACATTTCATAAACATAGCAGTGTGCTTTGGCAGAAAAATTTGAAGTTTATGCAGCATGTTCAGGAAGTGGATTTTATCACTTAAGCATTGAGAGCTCTATCTTGTTAGAGCTGTTCCTAAGTAAAAAATGCAAACCCTGGAAGTTATTATAGAAAGCTGCCTCTAATTGTTGTTTTTTCCTTCCTCCTGCTTGGGTGGTTCTCTACTTTATGGAAATGGGAATAGTGATGGGAATTGTGGTGTGTACCTGGCCTGTGCTTTAAGGGTCCAGAAACAGTCCGGTATGTCAGGGAAGAACTTTAGTGCAGTTGAGATAAGTTCAAAGGAGATTCAGTAGAAGGAACAAGCTTGCTGGTCTCTAAGATTGCACAGGTATCTTGAGAGAAGATTCTATTATTGTAATTTGGCTTTTCAGGTCTCAGGGGCCTGAGTACTTTCCGTATCCTAATTGCTTGCATACTATTTCTAGAATAATTCATGACAGGATTGTGTGAATTAATATCTTTGAAGAATCTTTCAAAATACAAATTTTATGAGTCTCATTGTCGCCAGAAGGTGTTGGCTATGCCCCTGTAAGCATAATTCTGGATAACCAACCTTATTTTATAAAATGTAGGATACACTGATGCTGACATTTTCTTTATCCTATCAGACAATTTTCACATAATTACAGCATGACTGCTACCTGGTTGACAGTGATTGTACGATTGCATTGCATTGCAAGATAAACCTTGTTTCCAAAAGGTTAAAAAGTGAAAGTATGTGCGGCTGAGAATTGATGGAATAAGGTAATGAAGGAGAATTTCCTGGACTCCCCCATCACATTTACAAATTTGATAAATAGCCTTTGAAGGATTGTTCCTGATAGTTTGTCATTGTTAATGCAATTTGTAGTCTTCAGGTGTGTGTTTGATCAACTGAAATGAAAAGAAAGAAGAATACACTGTAATCTCCGGATTTTCTTCATTGTGCAACGGAGCTTTCATTCTCAATACAGGATGGACATTGACCAACATCACTCAACCTACAAAAGAAATTAATTGAATAAGTGGGAAAACGTTCCTTTAAATCTGGAAAGCAATGTTGTCACCCTCTTATTCTTCAATTACAATGTGTGAAATCTTGTTAGTATTTTATTGAAGATGCTTTTATAGCTCTTTGTGATTCATCAAGCCACAAAGCAATTTCTATAATACACTATGGCAGGTGCTGAACTGCCGCTTGAGTTACTCTTTGGAAAAGCCCATTATAGAGCAGCATTAACTCTCTCTAGCCCAGGAAGACCAACCTATACAGGTTGCTTTCCTCAAACTGATGACATTTTGTCTGCTTGGAATGCCATCCACCTCACTCAAGTGCTTCTAAACTGTTGTTCTAGAGCAGAGTTTCTCAAACTCACTACGATTGACACTTGGGACTAGATGATTCTATGTTGATGGGAACTATCCTGTGCACTGTAGGTGTTTAGCAGTATTGTTAGCCACTAGGTACCAGAAGCACCCCTCTCCATAAACATGACAATCAAAAATGTCTCCAGACATTGCCCAGTGTCCCTGATGCACAAAATTGCCCCTGATTGAGAACCATCGCTCTAGAGTACTCTTTTCCAAGCTAGAGATGCCATGGAAGAATAAAAATCAGATATTTTGAGAATTAGTTCTCATCCATATGATTATTATGATAAAATGTGAAGCCAAAGGATCAATTATTCAGGGGTCATATAAAAGCCATAAAAGCAGTAGAACAGATGCCTTTAGGTTCTGGATTCAATATCACAACATGAATCTACACTATTAGATAATTGTCAGGGCTGGGTTTGAAGACAGGAAGGATAGCATATACTTCTCTCCCTCTCACACATGTTCTGTAAAGAAAAGATAAAACCTTTAGAAGTGCAAGGAAACTTCCAAAAGCACACAAAATCTGCTTTCTCCATTGTTGATTGTGTCTTGATCTTATATATATTTTCAGAAATGGTAAAAAAAATGCAAGTTTTTCAACATGATAGAGGACAAAAATAAAGAGAAACAACAAACTCCGTGGTATAATCCAAATGAAAATGTTATTATAATACCACCCCTACCCCATGAGTGGTTTGCACATCCACATGAAAATATTTGTCTTCTAGGTGCTTACTCACAACTACATTTTTTAATATAAATGGTCTCTTCTTTAGTAATTCAGTAGTTAAGCCATGATTGGTTGTAGTTTCTTTGCTTTTTTAGGACTCTATTCTTTTAGAGCAGCTTTGATTCACAGCAAAATTGAAAGGAAGGTATAGAGATACCCCATATACCCTCTGTCCCCACCCATGCATAGCCTCCCCCACTATCAACATCCCACTGTCCCTCATGCTGTAGTATAAAAAACTAAGTCAGTCATCCCCTCCAACAATCAGTCACTTGGCACCAATGTGGAATGGCATCATGCCTCACATAGACTATTTTAATAGCCTGCTTACTACCTTCCTGCTTCCACCTTGGCCTTTAAAGTCTCTTCTCCACAGTGTAACAGACAGAGTGATCCTGTTAAACATCACAGGATCATGTAACTCCTCTGCTCAAAGCCCTCCAATGGCCCTCATCTTACTTGGAGTAAAAGCTAAAGACCATGCAATGGTCTACAAGGCCCCACCTCTCTGGTTCCATCTTTTATCACTCCCCCCTTTGCTCTCTCCACTCCAGCTGCATCGGCCTCCTTGGTGATCTTAGAACATACCAGTTCTGTCTCAGGAATTTCGTACCTACTATCTCTTTTGCCTACGATGCTCTTCCAAGGATATACATATGTATCAATCCCTTGTCTCCTCCACGTCTGCTCTATCGTCACCTTTCCGAGGAGGCCTCCTCGGTCACCCTATTTAAAGTTGCTCCCATGCCCCCTCCCCCACTCTGCTGCCTTTCTCCTTGTCCTCCTCTTAATTCTTTCCCATAACATGAATTTTCTAATGTATTAATTCCCCTCTCTTTTCTTGGTCTGTATCCTCCACTCCTCCTAAGCACAAAATGGAATGAAGACATATATGTTACTGTTTTGTCTCTGATTATATCATGAAAGCTTCATGAGGGCTATTGATATATGCTTATTAAATGGACTCATGATAAGTTTCAAGGTAGGCTTATGACATGGCTTGAAACTCATGAAAATAAGTAATAGATACTATAATCAAAAATTTTTCCAAAGTATAAAATTCAAAGAAGTTCGTGAAGTTTCATGATATCTTAATATTCAGTTTTTGGAAGAATGGAGTTTCCAATTATGTTGGATATGGTCTGCTTTTTATCCATATTGCCCTAAGAAACAAAGGAATCATATATGGAGAGGAATAATGGAAAACTCAAAGAATTTCTCATTGTGAAATATGAAATATGGAATTTATTAAATGTTTTGAAATCATGATGATTTTGAAGTGTATATATATTTTGTAGGAAAATATCAACAATTGGATTATTATCTTTTGGCTTTCATAAAGTTGAGAGAAAGTAAATATATCTAAAATTTATTGTTTTAAATATTTTATTTTTTGAAAAACGTTATGAGAGTATAACCAATTTATTTCATCTGTGAAAAATGTATATGAGAGACACCTTTAGCCTACAATTTCTCCCATGGGGAGGCCCTAATTTATAAATATGGATAAGGGAATCAGATTACCTAATTTGAATAATTTTAAAATATTTTGTTGTAAGCCTATTAATATCAACACAATAATTCTTCAAACCTCATTGAAGGCCTATAAAACATCAATAGATTCCATTGAAAATGGTCTTGGAGTGTGTGTGTGGGGGGGTGTATTGGAGTGTCCTGGGGTGGTCATCTAATAAAGGTACACAATAAAAAAAAATCCCAGCCTTCAGAAAGCTGATTGAGTTAAGGAGTCAGGAAATACATATACATAAAGAATTAGAAAACTAGGTAAAATGTGGGGCTTCCCATAATGAGGCATGGGAGAATGTTATGGAGCATCGATGGGGGAAGATCCTTTCTACTAGAAGATCTCAAAGAAGCCTTTGTGGAGAAGGTGAAGGCATAGAGTACTAAGGCACTGTTCTTGTTAATGTGGAGTATAAAAAATTAAAAGGTAAAAAAAGTGTTATCCCAGGCAGCAAATAATTAGGTCTTGAAATAAAGGACACTAGCATTGACTCTTATAAGAGATCAAGGAGATACTTCTCAGATGCTATGACTTTGGAAAGAGTAATTGCTGTTAATCAGATTAAATCCCTTGGTTCTACCCATTGACTTCCAGTGAACCAAACACTTAGTGATATATTTGAACGAGATTAGCATCTTGCACACTACCTTGCTCATATTGAATAAATATTTTATAAATACATATTCATAAAATTAATAACAAAATCCTCATATGGAGAGCCCAAAAAGGATCTAACAAATACTTTTTCAAGATGGTATTAACCTGCCCAATTGTCAAATTAACAATTGTAACAGTCACAAAAAATTGTCTACTTCAGAATTATCTAGCTACTAAATTTTTAGAATATATTTAGAGTATAGTTAGATATTTTCTGGTTAGTTATCCAGAAAAGCCTTTTGGGGTGAACTATTTTTATGGACCTCTGACTAATCAGAAAATTTGTCCCTTTTATTACATTACTGAACAAAGATAAAAATTAATCACTGATTATTGTAATATTAGCTATGCTTGATTAATCCATAAGTTAGATAAATTGGAAGTTAGATATTAACTAGTTCCTGTAAAGCTTTGCTATTCTATTTATTAATGTAAATAATTGTTTTAATTCAACACACAACCATGTAAGTATCAATAAGTGGTCTCAGGATCTACATGAACTACCAATTATCAGAATTTAGTATATATTAGATACATCTAATATTGGTATTAAAACAGGAAGGAAATTTACATTAGTATTCAGGGCCTCTATGATCGTGAATCAAATATTTTTACTTGTTATTAAGATGGTGCCTGCCAACAATCTGTTCAGGAATACCCATTAGAGTTATAAAGCAGAATTTAATCTCAGTTTTTTAATGGAAAGTTAATGAGTAGAAAGCATGGTCTCTGTCTCTCCTTCACTCTGCTTCCTATCCCATTATAAATTTTTTTTTTCATTTTATTTAGAAAAAATGTTTAATAAATGTTCTAATTTATTTTATGTAAGCAAAAGATTAACACTTAGAAATGTACTTATACCATAAAATGGCTAGTTAGTGGGCATGGGGCCATGTCTGGACTGAAAAACATTTTGGTGCAACCTCCAGAGAAGCTTTTGTCAAAGAATAACAAGCAATGAATTAACCAACTAATCCATCCAGAGTTCAATTCGCTCAGAGCTGTACAGACTCAGGCAGACTCAAAGGTGTTTACAACATCCTGCTTTGGATATACGTAAATGATATGCTGGCAAATGCGTTATTAATAAACTGGGCACTATTTAACAAAAATATTAAGCAAAAGAGATGGAGGACCAGAGAATAAAAGTAATATTTTTCTGTTTTTTAAGAAATACTAATTTTTGAGGAAACAGGGAAAAAAAATGGTGCACTAGAAGCAGCCTGCCAGCACGCTGCTCCCAAGGAAAAAAGTGAAAGGTGCAGGCAGCTGCCTAAATACAGATTGCTCTTCTCTGAAGCAGCATTGTGAAATCACAGAGAAGCAACGCAGGACACTCAGAGTGGGGAAAAAAAAAAAAAAAAGGAGAGTTTCCAGCAACGAGCAGGACCCCTGCAAACCTATAAGCCCTGAGTTGAAAAAAGAGGTCTCAGATTCATTGTGAGCAAAAGACCCTGACAACATGAAAAATCAAAACAGATCAACACCCCCGGGGGATCACAATGGAACTACAACAGTGAAACCCAACTGTAAGGAAATTGTAGAAATGACAGAAATGGAATTTAGAATACGGATGGCAAATAAGATGAATGGAATTGAAGAGAAAGCAATCACAGCACAACAAAAATAAATAAATGGGACCTGATCAAATTAAAAAGCTTCAGCACAGCTGAGGAAACAATCAATAGAGCAAAGAGACTACCTACAGAATGGGAGAAAATATTTGCATGCTATACATACAGATGATAAAGGGCTGATAACCAGAATCTACAAAGAACTCAAGCAAATCAGCAAGAAAAAAATCAAACAACCCCATTAAAAAGTGGGCAAAAGACATGAGCAGAAGCTTTTCAAAAGAAGATGGACTAATGGCCAATAAATAGATGAAAAAATGCTCAACATATCTAATCATCAGGGAAATTCAAATCAAAATCACAATGAGATATCACCTAACTCCAGTGAGAATGGGTCTTATCAAAAACACCACATGTGCTCACCATTAAATTGGAACTAATTGATCAACACTTATGTGCACATAGGGAAATAACATTCATCAGAAATCAAGTAGGTGGGAGGGGGGAGGAGGGCATTGGGAAATTCACACCTAACAGGTACAATGCATACTATCTGGGGGATGGGCACACTTATAACTTTGACTCAAATGGTACAAAAGCAATTTATGTAACCCAAACGTTTGTACCCTGTAATATTCTGAAATAAATAAATAAATAATAAAAAATTAAAAGTCCCAAAACAACAGATGTTGGTGTGGATGCAGAGAGAAAGGAACACTTATACACTGTTGGTGAGACTACAAACAAGTACAACCAACCTCTATGGAAAGTAGTATGGAGATACCTCAAAGAACTAAAAGTAGTTCTACCATTTGATCCAGCAATCCCACTATTGGGTATTTACCCAAAGGGAAAAAAGTCATTTTATCAAAAAGACACTTGCACTCAAATGTTTACTGCAGCACAATTCACAATCACAAAGATGTGGAATCAACCCAAGTGCCCATCAATACATGAGTGGATTAATAAAATGTGGTATATATATACTATGGGGTACTACTCAGCCATAAAAAATTGCTGAACTAATACCTTTTGTAACAACCTGGATGGAACTAGAGACCATTCTTCTAAGTATTGCCAGAGTGGAAAAAAAAACACCCCACACACTCAGTATTAAATTGGAACTAATCAACCAACAATTATGTGCACATGTGGAAGAAAAACTTAACAGAAATCAAGCAAATGGGACGGGGGAGGAAGGGATGGGTAAGTTCACACCTAATGGTACAACGCACACTATCTGGGTGATGAGCATATTTATAACTTTGACTCAGACTGTACTAAAGCAATCCATGTAACCAAAACCTTTGTATTCCCATAATATTCTGAAATTTAAAAAAAAAAGAAATACTAATTTTTTTAAAGAATTTGGATTCTGACTTTTAAAATACTGGGCAATTTAAAATTGAATGTAATGAATAGTTGCATATGTGTCGTATGTATATAAAATATATCATAAAATTATTTTTAAAACAATTTATCTCCACTATAAAAGGGCAAAGCCACCTTATATCACTTCCTGAAATCACTTTTGACTGGGTTTCAAGATAAGCAGCTAGCATGGGACCTGAAACTGGAAATATATTTTCCAAAATTGCAGATACATAGCAACCTCAAGCATCTTGCCCAGGACGCTGGTCCAGACCAGCCAGACAAGCCCCTCCACACCTTGACAGCTGGGCTCTTGTGTCACACCCACACAAGGGACTTCATGTTTCTGGTGTGCATTATCAGCCTCCAATTTCTATAGCATGTGAACAAAAATGGCCTCTGCTTGGACATGTTAAAGTGAAGTCAAGAAATGAACTGGATTCCCAAGTCACCGTAATATAAGAGAAACTGAGTGGTTTGAAAATGGTTATATGTTACTCTGACACTTTGGCTCTCAACTCTGTCATACTCCAAGTCCCATTTTTATAGCAAATATTTTATGAGACACTTGTATTCTCCTCAAAGAATTTCAGAGATAAACTACCTGCACAGACCATTTCAAAGAAATAAATACATGACCTACATGTAATCTAAAGGAAAAAATATATATGCCCCGGAGCAGGACTACAGTAGGTGACATAATGAAGTAATCAGACACTTGCATCCATCCAAAGGTAGACTCACTGTAGCTCATGGTGAATGTGGCAGCTACACAGGCAGACTCATATTGGTGATTGGACTGGAAATTCAAATGTCATGAGCAGTGTTACTGTGACGTTATTTTCCAAAACAGTGAACAACTTCTGGCAAAAAACAAACTCCCAAAAACAAAAAACCTCTCAACACTCCCTTCTCTTTTTACAAGTAATTCCTACCAAGTCCAGCATGCAAAATAGTGAAAAAACTTTTTTATCCCAAAAAATTTTTTTAAAGTTTGTTCTCACAAATATGTGAAGAAAAATGTAAGGTTTCAAAGAAGCAGAAAGTACTGATAATGAAGGGTTAATATATTGATTTAAGAGAATATATAAAAAGCTTTCAGAGCTAAAGATGTATGGGATGAGTTGTTGAGGAAATCTCTTGAATTTTTATCACCTCCTCCCATCCAGCTTCCATTAATTAATATTTATAAAATGTTTAGAACAGTTTCTGGCACATTATAAGTTCTATGTAATCTTTGCTAAGTAACTAAATAAGTACTCTCAAAGTTATTCTCAAATTCAAATCTGGTCATATTCTTCCTTGATCAAAAGCTTCAGTGGATTTTTATTTTAAATTCAAATATTTTTTAAGAAAGTCAAATATGTATACAGAGATAGAGAATAAAATACTGGTAAACAGGGGCGAGGGGTAGGGGGGAAATAGGGAGATGTAGTTCAAAGAATACAGAGTAGCAGATAGGTAGGATGAACAATTGTAAAGATTTAATGTACATCATGAGGACTATTGTTAATAAAAGTGTATAGTATTCATATTTTTGCTAAATGAGTAGATTATAACTGCTCTTGCAGGGGTGGGGGATGGATAACTGAGATGATGGATATCTTAATTTGCTTAACTATAGTAACCGTTTTACTATATATGTATCTCATAACATCATGTTGCATACCTTAAATATACACAATAAGATTTATTTTAAAATATTTTTTAAGGAACAGGTTCTTTTCTTCAAATAAAAATCTTATGTGAAACCTTGCATTGTATGGAAGAGATAAAAGCAGTTCTGCTCTGGCTAGAAATAGGGTAGCACCATCTTCATACAAACCTCTTTTTAACAGTGTCTAAGGCAATTCCACAGAACCCTCCATCACAGGAAGGCATTGATTCCCAGGATTCATAACCGACTTTTAGTATGGCCCTCTACAGCCTTGAGGATCTAGCCTCAGAACCCCTTCCTCACTACAACCACCCTCGTGCTGTAACATCCAACCATGCCCTGGGAGAAACAGTTCACTAAATGGCTCAAGATGTCTCCTGTCTCTGTACCTTCGTTTTCACAGCTCCCTCCACCCTGGACCTCCCTTATCACCAATCATCCATGTAAATGCCTACCCATCTTCTACCTGCTCTCTGGGATATTTTCCTTCATACCCCTAGATAATCAACCTCTTCTTCTTTGTGTTCCCATTCAGCTCTGTTCTGGCATCCATCACGAGTTTCATAATAGCAGCTGCCATTGATAGATAGTTTGCACTGTACCAGGAACTGTTGTAACCCCTTTCCTATTGAACACAAATCTTTCTCATAATAATCCTAGGAGATAGGTAGTAATAGTGTTCCCATTTGACAAATGAGGAAACTGAGGCTCAGAAAACCTAGGCAATTTTCCCAAGGTTATTCAATGACTAGGAAGTGGAAGCACCACAGTCTGAATTTAAGTAGTCTGCTTAATAAGATGATAGTGCTTTTTTTTTTTTTAATTAAAGCACTTGCTACCTTCTACACTATGACCTCCTTGAAGCACCAGTCACATCTTACTCATCTTCCTATACCCAGCACTTAGTAAGTCTCAAGAAAAGCTGGTGAAAGAATCAAAATGAGTGCTTTCTTCATGGGCTTAACCCAGTGAGGGACTTTTACTCAAACATTCATAAAATGTTTACTGGCTTTCCTATAGCGATTTTTCATTTTCCAGTTTTCACTACCTTCTTGTAAACTGATAACACTAAGAATGCTAGATAACAGTACAGCAACTTGCAGCTCAAATGGTAATAAAAATTTAAAATATTTTAAAATTATTTTAGTTAATAGATTTATAATTGTTTTCTGAACAAATTTTAAGTTAATATATTAAACATGCTTATTTGATAGAGAATCTGTTTCATGTATTCTTGTGCTGTTATATTAAATGGGCTTTTCCCTATAAAATACTCTAAAATAAGGAATGAATGTGTTTCTATTTCTATTTCTATTTTCTGAAGACTTATTTTTTATTAACTCTATGTAATTTCAACCTTGCCAATCTTTTTGTACCTATTCTTAGTTCTCACCTAATCATAGCAGTTACATTCAATTTTCCTCAGCATATCTTCCTAATTCAGGACATTGTAGAGGTCTCTAAGAATTTTTCAGATCTTCATATTTCAGAGGTCCCAGTAGTTAAAACTGTGGGTCTCAGAATCTGTCAGCCTCTAGGTTTGTTTTTTACAAGCTGGATGACACTGTGCAAAGTTACGCATCATCTCTGAGGATCAGTTTTCTCATATGTAAAAGTGAATTATAATAGTCCCTACCTCAGTATCTCCAAAATTCTTAACTCAATGGCTGGTTCATAGTATATGCTCAATAAATGTTAGTTACTTTAAAATTTCATATTTACCTTAGGGGCAGAAGCTGCTTTTTAAAAATAAATGTCTCGAGCCAGGCAGGGTGTACCAGGGAGTGTTCTTCCAGCACTTGGGGAGGCTGAAATGGGAGGATCGCTTGAGGCTGGGAGTTTAAGACCACTGTAGGCAACGTAGCAAAACCCCGTCACAAGAAAAAAAAAATTACCATGTTATCAGGGGTTATGAAAAAAGTAAAAATAAAAGTAAATGTCTCAACTGTCTATTGGATTTGAAAGTGTCTTAGTATCCCTTGTCACATCTTTTGGCAAGTAGCATATATTTCTTAGTTTCCCTTTATTGATAGAATGGGTTATCCGATATTGGTCTTTCTAATTCATAAATATGAGTTTTTTCTACCTAATAAACCATATCAATGTCTAAATTACTTTTTTTTCCCACTGCTCCTTGGTAAAACCTTGGAGCCTGGCATTTTCTAAATGCTAATTGCTTTCTCTTCTCACTGTGGTAATTCATTCCAAACACACACTTTTGATGTAGGATTAGTTCTACATAAATATTTTGTGAATGAAAAATATCACGTAAAAAGTTAAACCTTTGTTTTAGATGCAGGGAACAGACTTATAAATATGCATCAGTGATTTAGAATCACCATGTTACCAAAAACCCAGGACAGGGACATTTCTGTTTCTATAGTTTCAGGAAGCTGATATGTAAAAAGTTATTAACGACAAGTCAATCTGTTAAAATGTTTTGTATTGAAATCCAGAAATAAAGATTTCAAACAGAGAGAGAAAGAGAGAGAGAGAAAACTTTGTACGCACTCACAAGCACACATCAAAATATTACCCTGGTGGTTTGCATGATGCAGAGTGGGATGGCAACCTTTCTAATGACCAGATAACTAAATAACCAAGTCCCCAAAGCATTTGACACTGAATGAGGATTTTTTTTAAAAGGGGAGTGGAGTAAAAGCCTATTCCTTGCATTTTTATCTTATGTTTTTATGTGATCAAACTGTTTTTCCACCATTCTCTAAGTTCATAGATTCTGAAAGATCTAGATATTTGTGACTCATGTAGTTTTTAGTGAGTAAAATGGATATCTCAGAAGTTAAGGGATTTGTCTAAGCCAAGGCTGCAGAAAATGTAGGGCTAGATTGAATGAAAACTTGGAAACATTTTCTCATATCCTCCCTGATTATTGGTGCAGAATTTACTTCTTTTTAAGAATTGAAAGCATTAAGAAAATTTTTTTTCATTGTATTTCTGGTAAAATAAAATATATAAAATAAAATGACACATAAAGTAAATTGCACATATTTGCAGAAATCTGATCTAATATGTAGAAATGGAAATAATACCTTTTTATTTTTCTGTAAATATTTTCCAGTCATTTAAAAAATTCTAAAGCTAAGTAATTTATTTTTTTAAATTTATAATTGCAAGGTTGGTTTAATTACAGTTGTTTCACCCGAAGGCATAAAACATGACACCAGAGGCTATGACAAGGAGCCCTGTATGACCTGAAGTGGGGTCGGGAAGGGAATGGAATGAAAATGGGGCAAGGAGCTCACGTCAGCTGCACTGTGGCCCACGCAGCTGGGGACAGGGCCACCTGGGGTGGAAATACTAACCTTCATCACAGCATCTACGTTGATGCAAATGCAAGTTGCAACTATCAGATGTATTTTTTTATCCATCCCAAAAATCTGTTATAAATCAGCATTTTTTGCCGGATAAAGCAGAGAGTTTGAGTCAAATTATTTTTTCCACTTTTTTCCACAGTGACCAAAATGGTCTATGAAACCGTCTGCATGAAATACCTCTCAACCCCATCTCCATGAAAGACCTCCACGAAAAACCTTACCCATAAAATCCCTCCCCACCCTCTCAACCCCAGTGCGTCTTATTGACCCTCTGAGAGGAGGTCCCCATGGCAGCCCATGAGGCTTCTAAGCGGTTCCTGTGATGCTCCTCTTTGAGACTAACGTTGACAGAAGGGGATCAGGGCGGGCGCTACGGAGTCACACAGACCCAGATTCCAGAGCAGCCGCCATGCTCTGTGAATTTTTAGTGGTGTGACCCCGCACAAACAAGTAATTTAATATTTTTGAGCCTCCATTTATTAAAGTGTGAAGTAAGGATAATCTTATTGTATGTGTTCACCGTAAGGATTAAATACAAAGATACTTGTGAAAGACTTACCACAGTGCTAACATTTAAGCAAACAGTGGCTACAAATGCTTTTTACTAACTCAAGAAACCACTGAGTCGTCATTTTCAGTTAACTAGAGAAGTTTCTTTTCCTGGTTTCACTATGTACCATGGAAATAACTGACTTACATAGAAATGGGCTCGATGTTCACCAACTAACCAATAACAATATTTGCTGGTTTATGTTAAAATCACTCCATTGGACTGAACGTTATTAATCACAAATCATTGAGAAAACAAAGAGAGATGAGCACCAAAGAAATGAAGGGAAATTAAGAAGAAACGGGCAATGGGTATAAATGAGAGAGTAAAATAAGCACTTAACCAAAATTAACCTAAAGCAGAATCCTTATACATTGGACAAACTACCACTGGAACTGGATTCTAAACCCAGTTCTGCACTGGTGAACCATAGACCTTGTATATCACCCGACATATATGGGCCTGAGATTCCTCATTTATAAGATGTGGACTAGACTAAATCATTTTCCAAGTCCCATTCAGCTCTAATATTCTCGAATTGCCTTGAATTGGGAGAATGTTGGCAAATAAAGTCTTGAAAGCAAATCCAAAGCCTTAAAATGTTTATTCCTTTTTAAAATTCTATTAAGCAAATATAGCTACTATCTTCACAAATAACGGTACATCCGCTCTTTTCATGCAGAGGCTTCGCGGAATTCAATCTGAAAGACCATGGTCAAATCCAGGTCATTTCTCCAAAGTCAAACTGATGGCTGCTCTTAACTAGGAAAAAACATCTGGAAGGCCATCTGCTACAGTTCACACATGGGCTCTTAGACTTAAACTATTCCCTGCTATGACATACAGTGTCCTAAATAACTGTAGCTGACTGGAGCACCTTTTGTTTGGATTTTTCAGTATAAGAATACTGCCAGAGGACAGTTGATTTCAATGGTGGGTTTAGGTAGAACTTGTTTGAAAACAAAGGCATGCACTAAAGACTCTCTGGAAGTTATTTTAAATTAGGAAGTGCTACTTCTGATCAGCACCACAATTAATTAATCAGTGTGTATTCTGAAACGATGTATGGAGGGCTTACTACATGCAAGTCACTGTAGCAATATATGAAGCGTGTGGATTCTGCAGCTGAGGTGCTCAGAGTACAGTGCAAGAGACTGGTGCAAAAGCATACAATTGCGACACAGCGTGGTGAGACCCAAAGCAGAGGAGCAGGTCTTAAATCCAAGATGATGCACAAAGTCTTTGTCAATAGTGCAGTTTATTTTCAGAACAGTGAAGAATTATGCTGAGCTGTACTTTTTTTGGCCTGCTTTCCACTGAACCACTTCCGTGAAGTGATCTCATTAAGGTAAATTATACTGAATCAGTTCCATTTTCCAATAATTCCAAAATAATGAATTTTGGAATTTGTTTTCTAAAAAACTGCCGCAGCTATTTTTGCTCCTTGACTTTTCCATCCAATGGAGACTGAGTCCTTTCGTTTTTCCCTTGTTGTTATATGATCACTTCTCTCCATCCTGTTATTATTGCCTTGGATTCCATCCTTTTATCTCTTGCTTAGACTATTGCAGCCTTCCTGTCTCTATTCTTGGCAAGCTCCAATTTACTTTCCCTTTTGTTACCTGATATTTTAACTATGGCATTTTCATCCAATGGAATGAGCTTTTACACAAATAGAAAATTAATAAAATATTAAACTTTCAACTAATTAAAATTATCAAATAGGTGTGAAACTAATTCTTCAACCAAATCTTAAATGTTATTTCATATCTTTGTATGTCCCCATCTCTCATCTCATAATTGATGCTGCCATGGTATCAAAATGGTCCAGTTTGCATTGGAACATTAATATGTTCTGTCTCCCTCCACATGGCTAGCAAAGCACTCCTCCTAAAACACACAGCCTCTCACCCTACTCTTGCTTAAAACTCTTCAGTGACCTTCCATTGCCAAAGCAAAGGTTCTCAATTGAAACCTGAGGATCTTTATAAGAATGCAAATTCTCAAAGCCAAGCCCTCCTGAGATTCTGATTCTGATGAGTAGTTCTGGGGTGCATAGCCCAAGAGAAATAGCCCAGCATGGCAGGGATGCCCTCTGTCCTGCTGTGCTTTTTTCCTGGCAGCTCCCCCACTTCAACCTTCCCCAGTCTCTCCCTCTCTCCCCTTGCTGTAAATTCCTTGCTGGTAGAAATCTGACTATGTCTCTAGCACCTGCTAGAGCACTGAGGAAATGAGCGGCTCTTCGTGATTACTTTTAAAATAAGGAAGGAAACAATATGTATACTCAGCGTTATTCTGTCTGGCATAATAAATCTAGAAACTTGTGAAGTTTTGACAACTCTCTGAAATGAATGCATCAGTTCAAAGATGGAAAGAAAACATATAGAGCATTCAGCTTTGGTTCTGATTAACATCTATTTCAGGTTATCCTTAGGGAAGGAAATTCTAAATTCTGATTCATGACTATTATGATTACTATGAAGATGATTCATAAACATGTAGATTTTTAGAAAAACAATTCACTTCCTTTTAATCTTCAGAGTTCTTAATTTACAAAGGCACAAATTCCCTAAATGCTTTAAGCAGTTAGAACAAGATGGAATTACGTTGCTCGTTTATGACAGTGTATTAGTATTGTCAGGTACAGTGCTTCTTTAAAGCCTGTACTTTAAATTATACAGTGGCCGTAGACCACATAGTTTCCACGGAAGCTATGGAGTGGTCAGAATGAGTGCGAACCTAGCCTTCTCCGAAGTTCATAAGGCCCTTCCTCTCTGTAGTACCAGCTAGTAGAATCTCGCTATAACCCATTTTGTTACAAAGTGATAGTCCAGATAAAAACACATCCAAGGCAACCCGGGTAGTGAAATACCATGCATGATTCCTTACAAGGAACTGTGGTTCAAAGGAGCATAGGAGAATAAGCATAACTTATTTTAATTTTATGTTTTGGCACTGGTGGATGGGAAGGTACACTAATGCATCCACGTGGACATGCGTGCTCTTCTCTCTATATTAAACACTTTCCTTCTTCACCCCACTCTTTCTTGCTCATCCTTGGATCTCAGCTTGGAAACATATTCTCAAGCAAGCCTTCCTATCTGCTACCACCTGGGTTAACTGACATCTCTCTGTGCTCCCCAGTGCATGTCTTTATCATAGCACCTAATGCAGTGTATCAAAATTGCACATTTACTGGTTGGTCTCTCCATTTGACTATGACTTCTTAGGGGGAGAAATGCTATTGTACTCTCCATTGTACCCCTAGTGTCTAGAAAAACACATACAATAAAATAGGCATAGAATAAACATTTTTTCAGATGAATCAATGATTTGTATTTATTCAATACTAATTACTGAATATAGTCACAGCCTACAAATTACTTAAACATTTCCCTTGTTCTTGTTTTCATACCTCCAGGCCTGAAGCATTACCCAGTATCTGATTTAATTTCATAGAGGAATAAATTGTGTAGTGTAGAAGGCCCAAAGGAAAATAACCTGCAAGCAGCCCTGGCTCTGTCTCTCACTAGCTATGTCACTTTTTTCCAGGTCATTTTGCTTTTCTGGTTCTGTTTTTTTCACGTGAAAGAGCTGATTTCCAGTCCAAAGCTTCCATGAGTCCAAAAAGAAAGTTTTCATATTTCAGGCAAATACCTGCTCCAATGATAAGTATAAGCCTCAGTTGCTCTCTTAAGGTGTGATAGAAGTTTTTATGGAGATATTTTATAGCACTAATAAAAATCCAGTCACTTTAACCACATAACATTTTTCCTCTTTATTCTAAATGGAATTATATTAAAGAAAGAAATGGTGACTTGTGTTCAATGGTGACAACAGCTTGGTGGTTAGATCGGGTGTCACTGATGCCAAATGTTGAAGGATTGACTAACAGAGTCCACACTGCTGCCCCATCAATTAATCATAGCCATCTGGGGCTTGTGAAAAGTGGACAAATGATAGTTTAAGGATGTGAAAAACATGAACTGCAACCACTTTAGATCTGGATATGAGTCACAACATAACCACTTCCTACTCTAAACTTTGGGAATAAGGATAACATCACCTTACCTTAACTGCCTCTCAGATTATATAAGGGTCTAAAAATATAAGAAGATATCGTATGTGGAAATCTTGGTAAGTTGTAAAATGACTATGCAAGTGTTAGTTCTGAGACAAATTCAGACTGCCATGGAGCCTCCGTTTGGAATAACCTCAGTCAGTCAGTCTATAAATATTTATTAAGCACATAATACGTGTCAAACACAGTTCTTGGCATGGTTCTAAAAGAAGCTTTTCCATTATTCTAGTTAGAGAAAACAGAAAACAAGCACATAGGAAAATAAACAAAAAAACAAATTATTAAAATTGTTTTCAGAGCTTCTGAGAGGGCTGCTTTAGCAAGGAAGCTCAGGAAAGATAAGTGATTTGAGTTGAGAGCTGTGAAGATCTGAGGAAGAGAATCCCAAGCAGATGCAAAGGCCCTGGGGCAGAAAGGAGCTTGGCATATTTAAAGAATGGAAATAGGTTGGTGATGGTAGAGAACAGAGAGTGATCCATAAGAGTTGGAATATAAGTCAGAGTCTGGCAGGAGCCAGATCATATAAGGGTTTTGTGGACAAGGTAAAGAGTTTGGGTTCTATTCCATGCAGTGGAATACCACTGGGGAATTCTAAAGCAATATAGTCATGTGCTCAGTGGCCCCAAACTACTGCCCTTTAAGCTATTCATTCCCTTAGGGGAAAGAGCTAAGCAGAAAGGCAGCCTCTCAGGCAAATTTAAATCAACCTAGGACACTCACTGTTTTGTTTGCTTTCTTAAACCTGTTAAATATTTTACTCTCTTGCTTCACTTAATTGAAAAGGTCACTTTTAATTTATTTATTATTAGTTTGCTTTACTGAAAATCCAAACAAGATCAGGAGTTAGTTGTAATAAGTAGTGACTGTCAGTCTGTGATCCTGGAATTCAAAGTGAAGAACCATTAGAATTCTTTCTCTGCTTTGACTTGTTAATTATTTTTAGTATTCCATTTTGAGAAAAATTGGAGATAGGAAGATTAGACAGTGCATGAGGATTTATGAACAGCTGATTTTAATAAAACCTTTTAATACTTTATGCAAAATTAAGTATACTAATAAAAGCATGTGCTGCATGTCGTCCCAATATTGCCACACATTTACCCACAATTATTTACTGGGCCTAACAGTTTTATACTTATTTAGAACTTGATTTTATAGTTTTCACCTAGGCAAAAACCTCATCTATTTAACTTAAGATTTTTAATAGAGAATGAAACAAAATATTCAAAAATTCAGCAATGGTTATTCATTCATGGGTATCTGATTAGCCATTAGAGGAATCTAGATATACTTGTTGTGCTTTCAAATTCTGCAAAACTTAAAGGAAATATCATTTAAAGATCAAATCTAAGTTATCAAGATCAAACCAATTTCTTCTCCTTGTTATATTGTTAATTATTTCAATTGAAAAGAACAATATTTTAGTTATATTTAACTCCTCAAAGCCAGTGAAGTTTTTAAGAAAGTATTTAGGCAACCTGGAGTATGCAAAATCATCATGTTCGTCCTATACCATACTCATGCCAACATGTCTATGTACATGCATACGTGCACACACACAGTAAATCCATATCTTCATTTTCTAACATGTAAGGCTTCCGGAAAAGGGGTGGCCAAGTATAAACTTGTGGAGGTGACTATTCTTCATGTAGAGCCACTGCTTTCTCTTTCTGCAAAGCTTACTCCTGAGCAGCATGTCAGGGTCAGCTCCCTGCTGCCTCCCTGCAAGGCACAACAGTCACACCTTCACAAAGGGGGGGGATGAAGGGAAGCCAGTTAGAGATATTTCAATCTGCCAGGAAGAGACCTTTATTGTCATATAATGGTTTTTCATTATTCTGATGTGGTGTGCGGGTGTGCTTAAGAGGTCTCAATATCAACCCAGACATCTTGGAATTTAGGAAAAGCTCTCTGATTTATTTTACAACACACATAAATTTTGCTGTGAACTTGAGTGACAAACTCCTACACAGAACATGAAAAGCTCCCTTAGATAAGTGTTAGCCTTTTTTTTTTAACTGGCTTTGGAGGAATTACGAACAATGGAATAGCTGTTCCATAGCCAGCGACTATCTTGCATTATTCTCATTGAAAGAGTGAACTTCAGATTTATCATATAACCAACATTTTAAACAAAAATTATAGAGTGTCCCAAATTGCTTAAGCCACATCTCTAATTTAACAGTGAACATATTTAAGTGAAGATGAGCTAAAGGGTTTCGTAGTCATGGCAACATGATGTGAAAATATACCATGTCATTCAAGTCTATTAGAAAAAGTATATTATCATTCCAAAGGTTTTTGTTGCTACCTTAAATAGTGACTGTGGAAGAGAAAAGAAAGGAAGAGGATAAGAGAATAGAAGAGCCCAGGAATATATTTAAAAGTTTTTCATTAGGAAAATACTGGTTTGGAAATAATGTGATCTAAATTCTAAATAAATTTGACTAAAAACAAAATTGATATTAAAAATAAAGAAACATGAGAAAAAAATAGAAAACAAATGTGCTCCCTTACAAAAATGTGTTAAATCTACTTCCTACAAGAAAGGGTCTAGAAGTAGTGAGTAATTTCATATTTTTACCATTTAAATAACTTGCTTTTAGAGCATACAATTTTTAACTATTCATATGTGAAACAAAGCCCCAGAAGCACAACTTTAAATAAGTTTAAACAAACATGCAAGATATTTAGAGTTTTATTCAAAATCATAAGATAGGTGATTAAATTGAAATTATTATAGATAATTTAAGGTACAGAGGTCTATTCTTGATTTTTTTCTATGCTAGAAATCCATATCTAACTGTACATTTTTTCTTATAAAATAGAATCACACTATTGATGTTAGATATACTTGGATTCAAGTTTCAGTTCTCAGTCCTGTTTCCAAAGGTGTGTTCTGGGGTCCATCTGAGCCTCAGTTCCCTTCTGTGAAAAAAGACATAATAAAAGCACCTCTAGCAACCATTGTCAGACCAAGAGATATCAAACCAAATGAAAAAAGACAAGCATTAGATACCAAAACAGATCTGACAGAACATTAGGATCTTCTGCCAAAGATTTTAAAGCAGCTGTCATAAAAATGCTTCAACAAGCAATTATGAACACACTTAAAACAAATTTTTTCTCAGCAAAGAAATAGAAACATCATAGTCAAACTTCCCCAAAATAAAGACAAAGAAAACCATGAAAGCAGCAACAGAGAAACACATTACTTATAGAGAAAAACAATTTCAATGGCGTGAGATCTCTCATCAGAAACCATGGAGCCCAGAACACATTTTTAAAGTGCTGAAAGAAAATAACTGTCAATCTAGAATCCTATATCTGGCAAAAATGTCCTTCAGGAGTGAAGGGGAAATCAAGATGTTCTCAGATGAAGAAAAATTAAGAAAAGTTGCCACCAACAGACATACCCTAAAGAATGGCTAGGGAGGTTCTCTAAATAGAAAGAAAACACTAAAGCAAAGAATCTTGAGACATCGGGAAGGAAGAGAGAACATGGCAAACAAAAATATGGGTAATACAATCAACTTTCGTCTTGAGACTTCAGCAAGGGGTGAAGGCTGATCACCTTTTGGATTTTTGGATTCCAAGAGGTATGGGGAGCCATTGGAAGGTCTGGAGCAGAGGAGTGATGATCTCAGCTGGCACTTAAGAGGACTTCTGGGCTGCTATAGAGGCATCAGAGCAAAGCAAGGAGACCAGGATGTAGTCATCCAGAGTGGTGAAATGATAGGGACCCAACCCAAGGCATCTGCAGAGAAGGTGATGTGAAGCAGTCTATATCTGGATATATTTTAAAGGTTGAGTGAACAGGATTTGCTGTTGAATTGATCAGATAGGAAGAGAGAGAGAGAGACTTCGTTGTGGACTATGCCAAGATTTTTGGTTTCAGCCACTGGAAGCACAAGTTTGGCGTCACCTAATATGGAAGAGGCTTCTGAGGGAACAGAAATGGGGAGAAGGTCATAAGCTTAGTAATAAGCCATTGAAAAGTAAAATTTGATAAAATTTAAATTGCTTGATTACATTCCTCTTATACAAACATCCAGAAAGCCACATCTACCTGTTTGCATATTAGTGCCATCCTCAAATTTGGAGATGTGGAAATATTCAAAACCATTAACTGTGATTTGAGCTATGTATACACAATGTTTTAATACAAGGGAAAAAGGACAAAACTATCTTTTAAAAATGTTTAGAACACATGATTTTAGAAAATTCAAAATAAATATTTAATACTTTAAAATATGGACATTTATAAACATTATAAAACACCAAGTAAAAATTAGCTATAAAATATAAATGATAAGTATAACTTAACCTTCAAATGAAAACAGTTACTTGATAAAAGTAATTACCAAAAAAGCAACTATTTATAATGTAAAAATAAAATTTAACCAGTAACTTAAGAAAAAGAAAGAAAAATAATATTTATTTTTCAAAAAGTGAAATCTTAAAAAACAGGATTGTCATTGTTGAGTTTTGAGTATTTTTTGGTGCACATTTCTAGCTCTTACAAAAGTCTTTCTGAATCTAAAAGCATTTTGGGAAGAGTGAGAACATAGTTAGAAACCAACTCAAATATTTTCCTTTGACTCCTCCATTTTCAAACAATTCTGTGTCTTATTTGATACCTTTGGAGATCGTTTTTTAACAACTTTTTGTTATATGCAAGAGCTGAACTGTTTTCATTGAATGAAACCTGCAATTGTGTTTCAAAGAATGTATTATCAATTTATCTTCCCTTAGTTTCATCACTTATAGAGTCCACTTTTCAGAAAGTCTTTGAACTAAAGTAAGAATTATTTGTTCAATAGAAGCTTTGCTCTGCCAATTTTCATTGTTCTTTTCCTTTTGGAAATTATTTACATGCAGAAGAATGCTTTCTAAGGAGGTGCACCTTTGTTTATATAAAATTTAATCAGTTTAAAACTCTCTGGCTGAATTCTAAGGTGGAAATGAGTCTAGTTTCATAATTTTTAAATGTGAAATAACAAAAAGAATATGAACAAAAACATCAACATTTCAATTCTTTAAAATAGCACAAAATACCAGAACACTTGGATATAGATAATTGATTTTTAAATTCACTGATAAATAACTTTACATTGTAGTGTCTTTTAAAGCAATTACAGCAAAGCTCTCAAAAACTAAAATCCTCACAAATAGTACTAGATCGCTTTCCTGTTTTATTTCTTTTTCCTCTTCAGAGCTAGTCAGAGCTTACCTTTATGTTTACATCAGTATGACCTATGTTTCAAAGTGTTTTTAATTTAAACTGGCCTCAAATGGCCCATTTAATCCTTCCCACGTGGGATGGGCCTCTTTGTCTAATCACACCTAAACATCCCACCTGCAAGTGTTATGTTTACCTCCATTGCCCACAACTATTAATAATATTGAAAAGTGACATTTCATTTTACCTGTGTAATCACTTCGTTTTCATCATCAAAACATATTTAAAATGTAATTACGAGTTTACCTGTATTTTTTCACATGTAGTAAAAGTTAACACCAACAAACTAAAGATCACTACCAAAAAAAATTTTTAAAAATATTTTGTAGCATCACCATGAATGAGAAGTTTTGACCCTCAAAATTCACTAAAAGCTCCAGGAGGACAGAGTTTTTGTCCATTTTGTCCTCTGCTATATCACCAGCACTTGAATTTTGTACTAGTGCATAGTAGATGTTCAATACATACTTACTAAATAAATGTTGTGTAATGTGTGTTTGCTTTTATTTGAGAATGTTTAATTCTTCTATGGAAGACAAGAAAATGGGAATGATGTGCTGTGCATAGATAATGACTAACTTAGTATCTTAGAAGGCAAAGGCAAAATTCATAAGCTGTGTTAGGTAAAGATAATAAGTAAGCAGCTTATGAAACAGAGGCAGAACTTATAAAATGTGCATATATAAGTTAGTAACCTATGAGACAAGTTAGTCATGCATAAAGTAAGTAGAGCATGTATGTTCTAAGAACCTATTATGTATCATATGCTAAATATATGTAAGGACATGGGAGGCGTGTGCTCAGTATTCAGATATATTGAGTTGGCCACCCCTTAGTGACACACACTTTGGCAAATAAAACCTATTGCTGCTCGTCAAGCTAATTGGGAACCTTTAGCTGCAGCCAGGTGTATTTGCCTCTGTTGTAAAATGCATGTGTTGGTTTAGGCACCTTCCGTCCACTGGACCCTTTTTTCACACCTCACCCTGGATCCTCATGACCACACAATCAACAGGAAGAGGGAGACAGAATATATAACTTTGCATAGTCCAAAATTCAGGCATTACACTCCTGCTCTGCCTGCATTTTTCCTGCCCCATCTCTTGCCTCTTTCTTCTCACTATGTGTTTAAATTGATTTAATGAGCCAAGTGATTCAAACATCTTAATTTGGTCTGTGAACCTTTCTGTTCCATGGCCTTTGGGGTAATTTGCTTAATCATGTACTTAGATTCTACCTTGCATCATATCCCACATGGCATAATTTTCATGATATTAGTATATGTGTAAATATGTATTACTTTGTAATAAAAAGAACATGCATACTGATTTTTTAAAAAATTTTACAGCTCAGCACAATTCCCCCTTCTTCTTTCCAATGAGTTGGTTTGAGAACTAAAGTGTACTTATTATTAACTTGGTACAAGCTTTGTAAGTGCCCTGTAGTTTAAATTTTATGTCCTTCTTTGCACTTAAACAGATATTTTCAGTTTAATAGGCTCAGATATATTTCTGACTAATAATAACTTAAGAATAATAGAACTTCTCAAGTTTTAAAATTACCCCAAATCATAAAAATCAGATGCCAAGTGTCATCTACTTGATAACATAACTAAATAAATGATTCTTAAAAAATTATCTTAATTTTTTTTTAATCACTGGGGCTCTGCTATTTTAACTCAGTGAATTCATCATGGCCTGTGGGTAATCCAGGAAAAGACTGATGAGATGGGCTCTTCTTTCAAGTTCCCCAAATATGCAATTCAGGCTAATTTCCAACAAGTTTGATAAGCCAAGAAAAGGAAGGAAGACTGCAAAAACTCAGACTGACAGCACGCTAAGTAAAATTATATTCCTTAAGGAAGCAAGAGCAACAAAACGGGTTGCTGAACTTGTGATTGAATCTTCTGGGGCTCTCGGTGGGAGCACTGGCATGTTGGTAAGCCAAATGAGAACTCACAGCACAGGAGCGCCCAAGGTCCTGGTGCAATACCCAGTCCAGAATATGGGTAAATGGTTATATAATTTCAGTCATTTCAAGAAGTTGTTTTTTTTTTTAAGAGCCAGACTTGCAATTGAATCCCAACTTGAAAATCAGTGGGAGATATAAACAAAAAAAGAGAGATACTAGTAGATGTTTCACCAGATGCCAGCGAGTATGGCAGTCTCTCCAAAGAGCCTAGGAAGCAGGAACCTAACATTTAAAAGACACAGACTCTTGCACTCTTCCATTTTTTAAGCCCCTTGGTGGAAGACTCTGAGTGAGTTTGAACAAGCTTGAATAGACGAGGGAATCAATAGAACTTTGGGCTTCACGCAACCTCATGAAGAGTGGTAAATAAAGAGAAGGACCCTCTCCTGTAAGACGTTCACTCTGCAGGCTCTGTTGCAGAAACCATAATTTGGAGGGAAGAAATTCTCAGGGTGAGGCTTCATAAATAGGAAAATGCTCCTTTCACAAACTGAATACATTGATGACAAGTTCAGATATTTTCCTTTGCTAATTGACACTATGGATAATGTCTACATTTTCTAAATTTGACATACGCTTTACAACATTTGATACTGTAGGTTGTCCCCTACTTGAAATGGTCTCTTCCCTGTTCTTCCATAACACCACATGATTCTGATCCATCCCCAGCCCTCTCGTATTTCTGTTTCTTCCACTATATCCATTAGCTATTGCTGCATAACCAACCACCTCAAAACTCACAGGCTTAAAATAACAATTTATTACTTCTTGCAATGCTATTGGTTGGCTGGTCTAAGCTGGGAAGTTCTTTTCCATGTAGTATTGGCTGGGGTTCCTTATGCAGCTATACTCACTGAGAGCTCAGCTGGGACTGGAGCATCCAAGATAGCCTCACTCACGTGTTTGGAGAAGCTGTGGCGACTGGAGCAGGTGAGGTTGGCGAGGCCTTTCTCTCCAGCAGGATGTCACTCATGGTGGCTCAGGCCTCTAACGGGACAAAAATGAAAGCTGCATGACCTTCCAAGGTCTAGGTCTAAAAATCCTCCAATGTTATTCCACCTCATTCTATTTGTGAAAGCAGGTCACCAGGTTGAAGGGACAACCAAAATTCAAGGTAAGAGGCCATAGACCCTACCTTTTAATGGGAACAATGGCCAAGAATTTGTAGCCCTCTTTATTTAGCACATCTATCTTTGTCCTCCCAATCAGTAAGTACTTCTATTGCTAAAGAGTTGGACCTTAGCTTTCTAATTCTCTCTTCTTAAATTTCCTTGCCTAGAGAATTTCATCTGAAAACTCTTCAAGTATCCCCCAATGCTTTCTATAGTCTAACCATTCTGGTTGCCTTTGTTTCCAGAATGAGCATGCTTTCTCATTTGAGCTCTGCCCAAAACCTTCTGTACCATATCACTCCTCTCTCCTCATCTGATCTCCCTTTAGGCCTCAAATTAAGTGTCACTTCTAGAACGATCATCTGCGTCACAGTTAAGGTTTACCCTATGGACTCCAATAGCATTCCATTTCTCTCTAATTCTTGAATTCAATTCACTCTGCAGTGAAAGTTTCTAATTTGTCTATCAGCACCCCCATATCTAGATTATTGGATAATCTCCTACTTTTCATTCCTATTTCCCGGCTATTTCTTTAGTCATCTCCCAAATGATTAATTCTTGGTTATCTTTAATCAATGGTTAATCTTTAAGAAGAGAGTTTTTACCGTACCACTCAGAGTAAGAAACATATATTTGATGATTGACTGAGTTCATGAGTTAATAAATAAATATACAAACTCTTCCTCAAAACCCTTCAATTGCTCATACTTACTAAAATGTAAATTTATACTCCTCAGCCTAACCAAGGAAATCCCTTCACAACCTGACTTCACTCTATTTCTAAGAATATTTTCTGCTGTTTATCAAATGCATGCTTGGCTTTAATTTTCTTTCCCAACACAATTATTCCTAATTATTGCTTCTGCCTCTTTGTTGTCCCACTCGATAAATTCTTTCAGTTATACGTCAGACTGCAAATTTGAAGTTTGAAGTGACAGCGACTTAAACAAGTTGGAAGCTATTTCTTTCTCACATAATAATCAAAACATAATGATTCTAGGGCTGATATTGCAACCCCATGGTGGTGGAAACCTCACACCCTCCTACCATTCTCAACATGTAGCTTTTACCTCATGACCTAAGATAGCTGCCCTTGCTCCCACCATCATGTCCCCATTCCAACAAGAAGGAAAAAAAGGCAAAGCAAGTGAAGGTTATATAATGTCTCTTGTGTACTTTCTCTTTTAAGAAATTACATACATCCCTTAGGACAGTCGTATTCCACTGGCAGTGATGAGCCACATCTTGCTGCAAAGAAAGATGATGGAAAATAGCCTTTAACATGTGCCCAGCTACAATTTGAGGATTCTAGTTCTGAAGAAGGAAAGAATGGACATTGGCAATAAAAGGTTGTCTCTGTCACACTTGTATTTATATGTTTATCATATTTATATTACAAAACCTAACTTGTATTCTGCAATAGCACAGAGCAATGTACAAATCCCAGTTGTGCCTCTTACTAGTTGTGTGACCTTTGGCAAACTATTTAACAAGACTTAGTCTCGTTGGCAAAATTTGAAAATAGTACCTAGCTGTCAAAGCTTTCAAGAGGAACAATGCATATAAAACACCTGGCACTGCATCTGACATGTAGTACATGCTCAATAAATGACAGTTACTGTGATGATTATATTGTACAACTTCCTTCATTAAGTTTTGGCTGGCTGCCTTAGCCCTCAGGGAATTCCTTGTCCTTACATCCAGTTTCACACATTCAGCAACCAGCTCCATGCCATCAAACAGGTCAGCCCGTATTTCCAACATAGTGTTACTAGCTTTCCAATTAAAAACAGGAACCATGTTGTATTTTTGTTCTGTAGACTTTCCCCACTTTGCCAACCCCATATATAATAAAATAATTGGTCGAGTGATATCCTAATTGAGGTTAATGTAGAACAACCTCAAGCTGAGATCAAGAGATAAGAATATCATCCACATTATAGGTTTTCCATATTATACTGAGAAACATGTCAACATCATGATGTAAATGGGAACACAAGAGTAGTGTTAGATAGCATTAGATAGATAGATAGATAGATAGATAGTGTCAGATAGATAGTGTATAGGTATTAACACTTTCAAGAAGACTTGTCCATCTCTTTTATTAAGACACAATTCTTGGCAGCAATGACCTTTGATTTACTTAATCTGAGTTTAATATAGTTAGTAAGTATAACCTTGGTTAGGGACTTATTTAATATCTCTGGGCCTCAGCTTTATAATCTACAAAAAGAGGTTTGGTGATTCCTAACACATTGGGTTATTGTGAGAATTAAATGAGATAATGCACATAAATTACTTTGCCCAGTGCCTTGAACACAGTAAGGGTTTAATAATACTGAGCAATTATTATTGCTGGTGCTGTTGTTCATGCACTGCTCTCAAGACAGATATTGCCTTGATTGAGTGATTCAGTTGCAGTAGATTTCAAAAAACTAGAGAATTACCCTGGATTAAATCAAATTGAACATATCATAAATGGAAATGACTATATTGTGAAATTAAATGGTTATAACCATTATATGCCCATTTGCAGAGTTTAAATATGGTCATAATCATGATCAGAAGATTGATTGAGATGCATAAACAAGGAGTGAATCATCTGGGAAAAGCAAACCATGCTATGAATGTCCATGCAGTTTTGAAGGACCAACCCGGTCCATCCTAGCGCCAAAGCTCTGCACCTGGGCTGTGATGGTTGTTTACATTCCAATATGACGGCTGTGCCGGGCAATTTGTGGTCCTATTCAATGAGGTAACCCACTGTCTCTGATTTCCCGTTTGAGAAATGTGGTCAGCCTACACTGACAGATTCTGCCAAACAATACAACTTGCTGTCACTTACAGTGGGTTTCTCAGTGAGTCCTACTTGACCTGCCTGTCTTGATAACAAAGCCTCTATTTGCCATTAAAGTTAAGACTTAATTTCTCGCCTCAAGGAGTTTACAGATAGAGAGTTAACCAGAAAATCAAGTATTATGATATAATGACCTAAGTCTTATCATGGAGGTAGGTACTGATTGTTTGAAAAGGGAAAAAAAAAAAGAGAAAGAGAGAGAGTTTCAGGGATGAGATGCCCCACGTTTTTCCCAGGAGAGGATAGCTCTAGAAGCAGATAAGTGAAAGCATTGATTAGGCTGATCCTTGAAAACAAACAAAGTAGAAGTTAGCTAGGCAGTCAATAGGAAGACACACAGTTTTACCACTTGAATTGATATTTCTACCCATCAAAACATTTGCTTGAGAAACACTTAAGTTGTGCAATTTCCGTTTTGCTTTATCTTCCACGGAAAAGCTTTTCAAAATTTAAGTTGTGTAGCATTGAAAATGTATTTATTTTCTGAGTATTATTGTGATTGCACTTCATAACTGTGAATTTTTAAAAGACCGTGTTTATTTATGCCTGTTTTATGGTGCCTGGGCTTGTTTTAGAAAGCTTGACAGTTCTATAGGTAATTAGTTACATTACTTAACCATGTAGTTTTGCATATTAGTAGCAGAAGGAAAGTATTCTGAAACATCTTGGTCATTGCGGATATTTTGTTTATAAGTAACTCAAAGTCTTGTGGTTTGGATTTTATTTATGGCTCATTAGGCCATACTTTCAGGTTCAAAAATGCTCCAAGAAATAAACTTAGTGAGAAAAAAATAGAAAATGATTTTTAAAGCACTTGTATTAAGGTCATCTGCTTCCTACTCTGCAATCCATTAGTGTGTTAATGGATTTAGATGAGAAAAGATACAAAAAATGAGGATTAGTGATTATCTCCCTCAAAGTCCCTCATTTTACAAATTATCACAGCAATTCAAAGTGAAGAGATCTACCCCATCCAGGCAGAGGCAGGAACTGAGCTGGAGAGGTCACCTAACTACACATCTACTGGGCTTTTCTTCACAAGAAATTGTCATTCTTGATTAAAAAGCAGAAAAAGTAAGATAGACTCATTGGCTTTTATTTTAGTGTTTCTGAAAGTTACATAAAGCACAGCACTTTGAAAAGTTTATTCAAGGGTAAGCCATTCCAAGAAAATCTTGTTGAAACAGAAATGTTAGAGAACAATTATGCACAATAAAATAAACGAACAAAACACAGTTATTCAATAAATCTTTGGCCTTCGGAGGTTTAACTTTTGCATTTTTGACCCTGAAGGCCCATGACATGCTCTGAGACAGGAATTTTGGACTTTCAAAACAGATGTATTTTTTTGTACCTACAATTGACTGCATGATAAAGCTTCAGAGGATATTGTTTATGGAATTTCCATCCCCAATGGGAATCCCTCTTTAATGTTCAGAATGAAAATGAAGAGAGAGTAAAGATATCCCCCAGAAACGATTTTTCTTAGCTTTAAAATAACTTTTTAAACATTTTATTCACTATCTAAAGAATCGTGAGGAATCAAAAGGGAATCTCTTTTTCAGTTATGGGGAAAATCATATGCCACAGAGTTACTGTGAATTTACAAAGATTTGGAGTTTTTTCCCTCTCAGATATAAGTATTCAGTTTGTTTTTAATGGTATTAAGATAACAATTGATTTTTGTTTTTGTTTTTCTCACAATTAAAAAAATAATGACTGCTTAATAGAGGCATATCTGTATAAGGATAGATTTGTAAACATTCTTATACTGAAGTCGTTGCCAGGATAGGCACAATACATGTTTTGGTTTTGTTTTGTTTGTTTGTTTGTTTGTCATTAATCCTAATTTTTTTTAAAAAAAACCTATTAATTAAAACTCCAATTAACCAGAATATTATATATATACTCTGCTTTTAGTTGAAAGGGTAAATGACAAAAAAAGGTGAATAGGAAATTTTTCCAAAAATTAAAGTAAATATCTCAGATATAACATCACAAGTACATATTTAATCTGCTATAATTTCTATGTCTAAATGTTTAAAAGTAAGATTTGAATTTCATGAAAAATTAGTTATTGTAGCATCTTGATCATCAATAAAATATTAGGGAAAATAGAGTACACTTACCTTACAAAGGCATATAAACAAATATATTTTAGATAAATTTTAATTAGGGTTTTATATATTAACAGTTATTGCTATATAATATCTTATTAAGTAAAACATTAGTATAGCAATCAATATGGAAAAGGTTAGCTTTTTTCGATCATGTAGGGGTTTTTTTGTTATTATTTTCCTAGTTTATCACCACTATAGAAATAATCTAGAAAAATAACTCTTCTTCACTCAAAAGGAAAAGTATATTGTCACCCATGGAAGATAAAATCTTTTGAAACATCCACTTTGGGAACTGATCTGCCTGGAAAAAATGTGCATTTTATGAGATTTAAAGTCTAATTCTCAATGGATTAGTGTCTAACATATATTAGCATGATAAAAATTTACCTATTTAAAAAAGCAAAGGGAATAAATTAATGGAACACTTGCTTAGTGTCATAACTCACATGTTTTCAAAAAGCATGTTGGATTCTCAGGGGAGTCAAAAAGGAAAGAGGAATAAGCTGAAAATAATGGTGCAGTGGGAGCAGAGGTGACGTGGGAGGCCAACCAGGTTGTGGGACTACCTCAGGGAGCAGTGATTCACAGGCTATGTCAGAAACCAAGCCTGGGTCCAAGTTGGCACTGATATTTCACGGGTTCACCTAGGGTTAGGAGTGGTATGCAGAGTGGTCCAGTAGAAGATATCTCCAAGAAAGGGTGGCATTTGTAGTCACAAAGGTCATAGGACCATGATTTAACAGATAGTCCTTTCTCAGGACTAAGATGCCAACAACTGCCTTCATAATAATAATAATTTCTTGGATGTTCACTATGTATCATGGATTGTGCCTAACACTGTATAAATAGAATATTCACAACTACCTTGGGAGATAAGCACTATTACTGTCTTTATTTTACAGATGATCAAAAAAAAAAAAAACAAAAACAACAAAAAAGACAAGGAACCACCTCACCCCACTTGGCAAGTCCCCACTAATGCCATGAGTTCTACCAGGAGAAGGGCTAGATGGAAATTCAGAACTCTCTGGAAGCTGGAGCACTAATTCCTGACCCTCAATTGTGGGAAGAGGAGGGGTGTGGCCACCAGAGATGGCTTTGGGGAGGCAGTTAATCAGGAACAGCCTTGGTGCTTGGTGCGGTGACTAACTGAAGATTTCCTTTCAGTGCAGCAGCTTGTGGGCAAAGAGACCACAGGTCCTGATGCTCTTAGCAGCCAACGCCATCAACATTTTTAAGAAAATGATCCTCTTCCTGTAGATACCTATGGTGGTCATAAAGTTTCCTTTCTAAATACATCAGCAGAGTAATGAATTGCTGTGTTTTATAACAATAAAAATAAGTTATATCTTGAACCTGATTTTTTTTTCCCTAAGGGTTGTTAACTTTAAAAAAGTGTTAAGATCTTATGATTTCTTTATGCTCCTTTGTTTTTACTGAAACAGATGTCCTTGATCAAAAATTAATTAGTTACAATATAAATCTTTGGTTTTGGATAATTGCAAATAAAATGCAGTATGCAAGGCTATCTTTTTCTTTGACTAAAATTCAGATAAGCTTTCAAATTTGGCATAACGTTTCCTGGCCAGGCATTTTTGAGGACAGATGCTATTTGGCAGGCATCAACACGCTACATCAAGCCTCTTCCGAGTCCTTTATGAGAGCTTTGGTGCTTTACTACTGCATTGCATTTGGACCTGTTAACACCTGTGATAATTTCTCATCCATTTCAAATTATGCTCACTAAAATTTTGGCATGTGAGCTACCAGCCTGAGTTATGATCGAGTTTTAAAGGAGTTGAGACTTTTTGGAATCATTTGCACAGCAAATATTATATGGTCATAACAGTAGGATCTGCAATTCTTTTAACTAAACTTCAGAGCAGTGGCTTATAAATATCTCTATGTGATGCAGTCCCCTCTCTACCAGAAGACCTACCTTAGCGGCTCCCTAAGGAACTCTTGTTCCACTTAGTACCCCAACATGCCAAAAGCCCAGAATGTTCTCTAGTCACTCAGCATCCACTCTGTGGGAAGCAACCAGGGCAGGAAAGAAAGGATCTTGTATAGTCAAGCCAGAGTCAGATTCATTCCTGTACCCGCCAAATAGTGTATATTATCCCTGCATTACATTATTTTTCTGAGAAATGTTCTACTCAATGAAGCAATATTCTTCCATCTTCAATTTCTGGGAGAGTGTGATTAAAATAATGTGCATATATGTTGAAGGGCAGAGGATGGTATTGCAAAATATAGATGAAATACTCATTGGTTTGTTTTACATTCTATGCATTTTTAATAAGCAAATTCCCATTTACAGGAATTAAATGTTCCAGATATTGATTTCAGAGGGATAATATATAATATGAAAATAAAATTCAGTAACATTGTGTGATAATGTATAATTCAATATAGCTAGAACCCTGGAAAGTGAATAATAAAACTATTCTGTTGAAATAGTTCAGAAAATCAAATTCATTCCCTGAAGTGCATTATAATAAAATTGAAACAATGTTGCATGATTTATGTCCTCTAATTCAGACTTTTAAAGTGATTTTCATGTCAAAAACAAGGGATTCTTTCTCCTTTTATCACCAATTCTGTACATAGTCTATAATGACATAAAAGCTACAAAAGAAACATTACAAAGTCAGTGTGCTCCCAGGTTTGTTCCAGTTTAAACTTCAGCTTTAAGCATCTTGTGGCTGTGAAATATTTATATAAATTATGTAAGTGCATCTAGTTTAGATTCCACTCATGGGTTTTCTCACAAAGTAAAATACTGTACTTGATCCTATCTATTTCTAGAGAGTAAATGCTCACCTGGTGGGTTTATACCAACCCCTCAGGGCATTAGGGGGATAATTGATTAATTTTATTGAGTTCCCCTGCCAGACAGACGCTCTCCTAGACACTTTCACATGACCTCTCATTTCGTTCTCTAGGACCTGAAGAGGTAGGTGTCATTTTTATCCCCACTTTACAGGAGGAAGAAATGAGGCTTTAGTGACTTGCTAAATATACATAGTAATGGAGGCAGCCAGGC
Source organism: Daubentonia madagascariensis (assembly GCA_023783475.1). Taxonomy (NCBI): domain Eukaryota; kingdom Metazoa; phylum Chordata; class Mammalia; order Primates; family Daubentoniidae; genus Daubentonia; species Daubentonia madagascariensis. Next base: position 39,408,223 of record JAKFHU010002088.1, on the reverse strand, counting down.
TTCAAACTCAGGAACCAAAGGGGCTGCTCTGACCACTGGACTACTCAGAGTAGGGGGACTGAGTTCCGTTAATGGTAATGAATTTGATTTATGACACCCTGACCCATACTGCAGTGACCCAGGAAAAGCCTGGTCCTGGGAAACTTAAGTTTTGTATTTTTTTCTCTTTGACAGTTGGTACTGAAGGATCAAAATTATTTTAAGGTAAAAACGGGAATGTTTGAGCATTGCAAAAAGAAACTTTTGCTGCTAGAATAGACGACATCTGCTGCCTGGCTACAAGTCATTTTAAGATGACACAAAATGATGCTACAGAGACCACAGAGCTTCCGTAAGAAAGAAGAAACTCTTGGTCACTTTTCCTCTTAGTGACTTCCCTTTATGGGAAGCTGTGCTAAATCTGGAATGGTTAGAAATGGTTGCAAGGGCAGATTGTTTTAGAGTAAGAGATATTTAACAATGAAGGGCTAAGGAAAAACTCAATTGAAACTAGAACAATACAAAATAAAATCTCCTACTGACCCCTTGAAAGCACCCATATGTCTTTCTCTCCTCCTCTGAAAAGGTAAACTTAGAATTAGAAACTAGTAAGTCATGGAAATATGAAGTTTCTTTCTATCTTGCCAACTATGACAGCCTGTCAAAATATTTAAAGTATAATGATGTGGTTTTTATTTTTAACCACTTTTTGTCATAAAAATAATGCTTGCTTACTGAATAATATTCAAAGAATGTGATAATATGTAAAGGATAAATTGGAAATGAGACACCACCCCCACTCCCTAGAGGTAATCTAGCATTCCTAATCCTTTTAAGCAGGTGCAGGCATGAATATTTATTTATATAACTAGTGTCACACTACACACACACACACACACACACACACACATTATTCTCTAACCTACTTTTAAAAATATGTAACAATGCATCACTTATGTTAAAGATTTGGCTTCTAAAAATTTTGAAAGGTTTAGACAGAGCTGGAATTACTATTCACAGATGCTTTCCAGATGAAGTCCAAGTGGATAGTTCCAGAGAGATTGGTGTTAAATTAGTTGGTCTGTTTTTAAGTAGATGAGCATGAAAGCCTTTAAGAAAAAGAGAAAAGATAACAAAATTGATGCATTAAGACAATTCTTCCATCATATTCCTTGGAATATCAAATTAGTTATTAAACATCACAATTAGTAATGTAATTTCCCAATAACTAAAGTAGCTGATTTATTTGCTATAAAAAATGTGACTAAAAAGTTTCCCCACGATGGAAGTTAAAAAGAGAGAAGTCAAAACATCATCTTTCCAGGGATAGAAATTTTTTTAAAAAAGCATTGATTTTATTATCACTACCAGAAAATAAAGAGGGAGAGAGAAATAGAGAGACAGGGTGGGAGAGAGGGAAGGGAGGAAGGAGAGAGTCTGTGATAAGTGTGATAAATTGAGTTATTGGTCTTAATCCTTCACTTAAGGATTAGTAGTGTTCCACATCGATCCATGCCCCATAGTGAGAAAGGTGTGCTTCCCCACGCCTTGTCTCTGGGCTTGTCTGTGTGAGTTGCTTGAGCATCTGACTGTTTCCCGTAAGGACGCGTTCTGAGATACAGAGACACGCAGACCTGAACTACCTGGAGCCTGGAGCCTGGAGCCAAACTCAACTGTACTCAGCCTAGACAGGCTGAACCCAGTCAAACTATACTTGTTTGGGTTGTGAGCCACTGAGTTTTGGGTGATTTGTTAGGCAGCATTATTGTTGCAATAGGTGACTTACGGTAGTTATAAATGACCCAAAGGAAAAACTTGTCCGAGCTTTAATCCCTGAAGAACTCATCTTTTGTGGTGTGCTAAGTTATTTAACATATTAGAAAAATTGGGAGAAGGGCAACACAGGCCTTAGGCAGACTTTGCCAATGTCAAGGCAAGACATGGGGAGCCTTATAAGAAGATTCAGGATGCTTTTTCTATTAAAAGTGACCATGAAGTCCATGGCAAGATAATTGGCATAGGTCTTTGGTGAATGAGGCTAACCTCATAAAATGAAACTATTCAGAGTGTAAAGCCAGAGTCCAGTTAAACTCTTCATGTCTTTAATTCAATAATGCAGCTAGAGCTGTGACTATATATAAAAGCCTTACATGCTCCCAGATCTTATTGGGGCTCTGATTCCTTCAAACCTTCTTCCTCGGCTCTAAAGGAGTTTTCAGAAACTGAGGACATGGAAGTCACACTAGGATTCCAACATCTAAAGTCACACTGTCTAATATGGTAGCTACTAACCACATGTAGCTATTTACCTTTAAATCAAATGAAATTAAATATTCATTTTCTCAATCACACTAGCCACATTTCAAATGCTTAAGAGCCACATATGGCTAGTGGACACCATATTGGACAGCACAGATATAGAACACTTTCATCATCACAGAAATCTCTATTGGACAGCATTGAGTACATGCAAAAAGACTCATCCATTAGTCATCTCCTAAAACCAGGAGGCTGAAGCCATCTGGAGTTGGGACTTGTGAACCCTTTTTGAGGGGGAAAAAGAGCTGAAAAGAAGAGGCAATTATCAACTCTGAGATCTCCCTACAGAAGCTACTTTGATATAAAAAGACACAAGATACAGAAAATTTAACTTTTGTCATTTTACCTATTTTATCTACCATTCAAGCAAGCTTCGCCTTCTACCTAGGAAAGACAGATATAAAGATATTGTGGCAAAGAAGGCAGAGGAGATTCTAATCCTTGTAATTACCAATCAGCTAAGACCATGTCAGATCATGTGTCTTGAGTAGTTAAAATTTCCAAAGGTTATCTAATCTTTAATTCTCTTATTATAAGTCTGAGCCTACTATATATACTTCAGAGTTCAATTAGATCAAATGGCTGTGGCTTCCCAGAAATAATTTTAGGAGACAGTACACAAGAGGCTGAGATTTCACATGAGTGTTGTAGATTGTATCTTCCAAAGATGGCCTCACTAATATCTCCTGTGTCACATGCTCTACTGGAAACTCACCATTCCCTATCAAGTGGTGACTCTACGTCCATTCCCCTTGAATCTGAATAGGCCAAGAGAGTATGGCAGAAGTAAAAGTATATTATTATTACTTTCCAAGCTAGGTCATAAGAATGTCATACACTTCAGCCTTATCCCTCTCCCTTGTTCTCTTGGGGTGCTTGGTCTTGCAGTCACCTTGCATCATGTTGTGAGGAAGCCCAAACAGTCTGTGGAGAGACACATGTGGAAAGGGAATGAGCCCATAATCCCCAGCTGAGCTCCCAAACAACCTACCAGCTAACAGCTAGTACAAATTTTTCAGACATGGGAGTGAGCCATCTTGAAAATAGACTCTCCATGCCCCAAAAGAAGCACCTAAGCTAATACTGTGCAGCAGTGAGACAAACTGCCCTGTTAAGCCCTGCTTAAATTGCAGGATCACAAGCAAAATAAGTAATTACTGTTGTTTAGGCCACTAAATTTTGGGGTGGTTTATTATGTTACAGTAGATAACTGTTAACAGACATACCTTTGCTGCCATAACAAACTCATTCTGTAGGGTAGGAGTCCAACATGGGTCTCGCTAGGCTAAAATCAAGATGTTAGCAGGGCTGAATTCCTTTCTGGAGGCTCTGCAGGAGAATCCATTTTCTTGGTTTTTTCCAGCTTCTAGAGGCAGCCCGCATTCCTTGGCTTGTGTTCTCCTTTCTCCGTCTTGAAAACCAGAAATAGTGTGGAGTTCTTCTCTCAAAGCACCACTCTAGCCCTTGCTTCTGCCTCCCTCTTGCACTTTTAAGGACCTTTTTGATTACCTTGGGCCCACCCAGATTGTCCAGGATAATCTCCCCGTTAAGGACAGCTGATTAGCAGCCCTAATTCCAGCTGCAACCTTAACCCCCCTTTGCCATGTAATCTAATATGTCCACAGATTCCAGACATTAGAATGTGGGCATCTTTGGAAGGACATTATTCTGCTACCCCAACAAGCAAAGACAAGAACCAGTGATATCTGCATCATAGCTGTAGTGGCCCCTAGATATTAGCCAAGGCACCCCATCCATTGAGATTCTAATAAAATTGACTCAAACCTCATGTATAGTGTGGGTTTCACATGCTTTCCAATCATTCCAGGAATTCTGGTGAAGGAGAGGACGGCTTACATTGTTCCTAGTCACCTCTATTTTTACACTCTGATGCCTGTTAAATTTGTTAAATTTATGAATTCTCTCACCATCCCACAGTTAGTCTCCCTGTTCTGTACTGTATCTCACTTAGATTCAATATCCCTCCTTTCCTTGATTGCCACAAAATAGCAAATAAAATCAAACCAAATATAATAAAAAATAAAGTCCACAGAGAGATTTTTACTAAAAGTGTGAGGAGATAGAAGGGGTACACATAACAAGAGCAACTTGTTACACTTTAGACATTCCTGTTGGATGTCAGTTCTGCTAACTCAGGTCAGTCTCCGCTCATGGCTCAGCGATCTCTTCTGGAGCAAAACAGAAGAAAATGAAATCATCCTATCGCTTCATGCAGAATGAAGCAGCTCCTTCCAGCCCTTTACCCCAAGCTCAGTTGCAGCCCTGCCATTATATACACCAGGTTCACTAGTGTGCCCGTTTCTCGTTTCTTCTTCCTTTAACCAGTGTCAGCAAGAAGGAGGAGGGGAGAGAGAAAGAGAGAGAGATTTCTAGACTAATATAAATAATGCCACTACCTCCCTCTACCACCCTAAGAAGGCAGAAAGGTTACTGTCTATTTTTCTTTAAAATATATTTTCCTTCCATTCAGTTATATGAACATAAAGAATATATTTACGTAACTTTGATGTTTGGGGAATCCTGTGAATTCAGAGATCTGGGGACCTTAGGATAAATGTTTTGCTTGTTTGTTTGTTTGTTTGTTTGTTTTGGGGGGGGTTGCTTCTGCCCATCTCATGCCCTGCTGTGACCAAGAGACCAAAAAGCAGACAAAGCAAGCAGACTGACGAGGCTGCTGATCAACAGGGCAAGGTACCTGGTGGTGTGTGCTTGAGAAACAAGAGGAGATGTTCTTGCCAGGAGCTAGCCTGGGCCCAGAGCAGCGTGGTGCCAAAGGCAGGAAGGATAATAAACCCAGATATAATCCAGAGTCTGCAGGAGTACTTTAGAGTTTCCAAGGAAAATTAAAAACTAATAACCAGATAACACATTCTGAGCTCTGTGCCCTGTGGACTTCTGCTGAATTTTGGATGAGGTGAGAAAGAGAGGGAAGGAAGGTGACTAGGGAAAGAAACAAACCTTTCATAAAAACCGCAGGTGTAGCATAAACTCTTATTCTAACTGGTGCCCCAGGGCTCAAGAAGTCATTGGGTTTTTGAGTATGTTAACTTGTGCTAATATTTATTTGGGAAGATGTACTAGCTTTGAGAGAAAATGTTATTGGAGCAGAGCTATGAATAATGAGAGAAATTTAGAAAGGCTACAACCTCAAGTAGCACAAAAGGCACAGCGATGGGTGCACATCAGGATGCTGCATGGACCAAACACCTGTGGCCACACATTGTATTGTGATAAGTGATTTTCACATATCAATTTATTCAGCCCTTACCACGAGAAGTGATAAGTATCCCTCTCTCGTTTCCAAGGATATAAGTCTGGCTAAGGAGTCCAGCAGAACTGGGCTGAAATCCTAGCTCTACAACATGCTATGGTTCACTCATTCGTGAATGAGACAAATATACCTACAACTTCTTCTTACCAGGGTTAAAAAAGTAAACATGTGAAAATCACTTATCACAACACAATGTGTAACCCATAGCACATGCTCGGTAATGGCAAATGTGTGTTTACACTCAAAGAGACTTGAAGCACTAAATGTTATTCTGGTTTAAGGGCTAAAATAAAATTACTCAGTATCTTTTTCTGAGTCTGAACTTGCTAATACAATTTCCAGGAGTTAGGAAATTTCATCACCACCAGTTGTACATAAGTAGCCTAAATCCTGTAAATAAAAACAATAATTTTAAAAACTTAACCATTTCCTTGGAAGTATAATGTAAAGCTTATTAGCTGTAGTGTGTAGAATTTTTTCCCAATGTTCAGTTTATTATTGTGTTTTTGGCTTACTTCTTTTAAGCCTTTCAGAGGCATTCCTTTCCGAATGGCTATGCCTTTCACTTCTGGATTGATTCCCAAATTTTAATCCAAACTTTTAATAATGGAGCAATAGGAAACAGACAGTGATCAAGAAAATAGGATCCTGAACCTCAATTTGCCTCTTCAATTTAACCTACTATTGTATTTGTATTTTTAAGAAAGCCTCTAAATGTGCTGCTGCAGGATGAAATAACCATGCTACCTACATTTTCTAAAGTACAAACCAACACGTGATTAGCACTGGATGATGAAGTTAGAATAAAAATAAGGTGGCTGTGGCATCCGGTGAGTCCAACTGCAGTCAGCCAACAGCCCTGGGGAAAGCCAAACCCAGCATTTCCTCTGAGAAGAAGCCCAATCCTCAGCTTGGCCCATGCTTGAAATGCTTGAAATAAAGCTTTTTTATTCTTAAGTTTAGTGGGTTTTGTTTTTGCTTTTTATCTATTTTTTTGTTAGTTTGTTTTGAAGTTTGATGGTGCCTTGCTCACTAACCATGTTGGACTAAATCTCTAGCAAATCGGATTACTCTGTACTTACTTGGGAGAAACTGGACTTGCAATGAGGCACTTTTTCTTTTGTTCTTCTTCCAGATCCTATTGTGGATTCTATTGCACTTGCATTTCTTTGAGCCACAAGGATTGCCTGGGGCAGGGAGAATGGGAGTGGGTAGTATCTCCATTTCGAACTCTGGGAAATAGTGTTGCTTCCTGTTGGAAGTGACCCCATCTCTAATAGCAGAGATTTAGGAAAATAATGTGTTCAAAGTTAAATTTGTTTAAATAGCTACATTGATTAGTTTCTCTGCTGCCGATAGAAAAAAAATACCATTTTAAGGGGTGAAATCAGTGACCATTTTGAATAGAGAAAGCTGTATGAGTATATTAGACAATAATTAGTCATTTGGAGAAAGAGGCCCCATGAATTTTGCAGGTGCACTCATGGTATTATTATCCCTTTTGACCAGAATAGACAAATGACTATATGCATCTCAAAATTTTAGTCACAATGCTTACTACTAATGAAACCCAGGATCCATTCACAAATTCTCGTATCCGTTTCCAAAATCTAGGACCAAACTACTACACAACCTCTTAACTTACTACAAGTTCACTGGTAACTATAATCCAAGAATGTATATAAATTTCAAAATTAAAATGTAAATAAGGCATTACAAGAGTTTTCTTGGAAGGAAGGGCTATTTGAACTGAGAGACAAAAAATGAACACCAGTTGTTGTAATTAATTATCATGAAAGGACATCAAAATATATAATTTTTGGAAAATACATGGGAAAACACATAATTCCACCATCCTAACAAACCTGTTGTCTGTGTTATGTATGTCTTTCAAGCATGTTTCCACATGTACACATGTTTTATATAGTGATGGTCTTACTGTTATGAATACTTTTTTGAACTTTTCACCTTACTTATTAAAAGTATTTTCCTTTGTTGTCACACCTGTCTCCATAATTATCATTTTTTGGTTACAACGTAATATTCTATCATGTACTTCTACCATAATTTAATTAATATTTCCACTATTATTTGACATTTAAGTCTCTTTTAATATCAAAAATTATATTACAAATGGATATCTTTACAGGTAAGGGGTTTTTTTCCTCCTCCTTTTGTCTCTTTTCTTAGGATAAATTTATAAATGTGAGATTATCAGATCTATGCATCTGAACATTTTTACAATTCTTAGTATATTATGCCAATTTATTTTTGCAAAGGCAAGATAATTAATCCTTTCTCCAGCCATATGTAAGGATTCCAGATTCACCTCAATCTTACCAGCAAAGGAGTATCTATCCATCTGTCTCTCTGAAATTTAATAGGTTAAAAAATGCTGTTTTTTTCATGCTTTCATTTTCACTTCTTTAGTTATTAGTAAGATCATTTTAGCATGTTAAGGAATAATTATATTTCTTCCTTTTTGTATGGTCTGTTACAGTTTTTTAAATGAGTTTGGTTAGTTGTGGGGAGGTCTTTTCAATAGAAAATCCAGGTTGGTGAAGACCTGGGTGGAGATGTGCAGAGTAGGTTGATTTGTTTGGATTACAGAATACACAAGAGGGGAGAGCAAAAAACAAAGGCAGGAATCAAACTGTGACCAAATCACAGAAGCTCAGGAAGGGAAAGCAACTTCCTCAACAAGTCTAAAGTTTCTTTTCTTGCAAGAGTTGTGTCAGATGTGGATGAATAGTCCTTAAATGGGATTTATCCAAGTTGATTCATAAAGAAAAAGAAAGTAGTAAGTCCCATGTCTTCTTTTCCTTTTGACTCATGAAACAATTAAATATGTTCTTTGTTCTTCAGGACAAAGGTGTTATAAAAATATGTTGATGTCTTTCCGCATATGTGGAATGTATTCTTAATAAAGACTGTTTTAGAATGGCAGTATTTGTTTTTGCAATCACTGAGATTTAAGTGAAGGATAGTGTAGGGGAGAAGAGTAACATCTTTCCTCACCTGTTGCTAGGTTCATGGCTGAGACCCTTATAACAAAAGACAGATTAACAAGATATAAACCTATTTGATAGATTTACAAATTTATTTCATACAAATTTATTTAATGTAAGTTTTATATCACACAAGAGCCCTCAGAAATGAAGACTCCCCCCAAAATGGGAAAACTGTGTATTTCTATGGACTGTTGGGCAGAAGTATAATGAGAGGACAAAAGGGTATGATCTGATGGTAATAAACTGGGAAGAACTTAGCAAGGCCTGTTTGTTCAGATTCTTTTTTGCGTTCCTGTGTAACATCACTTCCTGCCTGGTATAGGGCAGGACGCTTGTCACATGAGGGTCTTTAAGGGAGAAAGGAGGGATAAAGTCAGAAAGTGACCTTCCCAGGTTACAGCAGGAGGAGATCAGGGAGACCTTCCTGCTTCTGCTGTTTTCTCAAATGCCAAGGTGCCTTGTTTGAGGGTAGCATGTCCAGACTCCATAAATAGGTGATGAGAATTCTAGTTTACAATTTGACAATGTACACTAAATTAGGAAAGATGTTTGATTAATGCAAACATCATCCCAGTAATAGATTTATTATCAATATATGATGCAATCTAAAAAATAACATTAGTTATTATAGCAATCAAGGTCAAATAGAATAGTGGCATATTCAGTTTGATTACCAAAGTGCATTATCACCCCTATTCAAAGAGAATTTGAAATTATCCCAAGCTCCAGGACAATAATTTACTTCGATTTTACTCAGTTTCTATGTTTTTGTGTCAGATGTGTGTTCATCTGTATGTGTTGGTTTTAGACATATTTTTAAAAAGACATAAATAAGTTTTGTCACTTTGGTTATGAATTTTATCAAATAATATAAAGTTTGATATACAGGCAGACGTAGTGAGTGTGTTCTTGCTGTGCTATAGCAGTAATAATAAATAGTAAATAATTGCAAGTACTTTTTTGCACTAAAGTTTGCATAATATAATTTTACATAAGCTTATCAAATCTATAGATTTGATTACCATCTGTTATAGCAGAATGCTACAGTCCCAACCTCATACATACAGAGGATAAATTTGTTGATCACCAGATACAACTACTTTGTTTGAGAGGTTTGGTTCTTTGTTTATCAGAGTAGTAGGTGACAAAGGTAATAAAAAAGAAAGTGTAAGAAGTCTGGCCTGGTGACAGTTCTCTTGGTGAATGGGGAGAAGCAGTAACTGCACTTCAGCAGAGTCATGCTTCTGCTTTTGTTTTGCCCAATGATATATCAAAACAACTGCATTATCAAAATTCATACATAAAAAACAGCAATAATATTCCTTGTCTAAGATTCTAGCACTCAATAATGTGGCTTCCTTTATATCATATATTTAAAATTTGATTTTTTAAATATATAATGGGTTTTCTTGGTAATGCAACTCTGGAAATACAGCAGGATAGACCATTTTTATGAAAATTGTATTTGCTTTATCCCAACAGTTTCTATTCAGGAATTGGCTTTTGCATGATAAAATTGGTTTTTGTTTCTTTACTTCTGTGGTTCGATGTTGGCTATTTATTTACTCACTTCTTTGGTCTTTGCTGGTAGAGGGTATATTATGGATACACCAGCTAAAACATCTGGGTAGAACTTAAAACGTTCAGTTATCTGAATGCTTTACCTAGAGCATGCCAAACATCTACACATTGGAAATTGTTCTCAATTTTAGTATTTAAATGATTATAAATGGTGCTAAATTCAGTCACTATCAATAAACACTGCTGGAATTAAAATAGCAGTATCATACAACTTGCAAGATGCGTGAAGAGGATCTCAGTTGGGGAGTTCAACAAAAAGAAGGTTGTTAAACAGCTGCATAGTCACCAAGGAAGGAGTCCAGCCACAGGACATGGGAGAGCTCCATCCACTCATCCATTCACTCACTCAATAAGTCATCCAGTAAGTATATGCAATGCTGTTGAAAACAGACTTTGGTTTTGGAAATGACACATTGGAGTGTGGCATTATTTAAATTTTCTCCAAGAGAAAATTCTCTTGCCACACATTTACCCTCTTTTTTTTTTTTTAATTTATTTTTTTAATTTCAGAATATCATGGGGGTAAATGTGAAATGTACACATTTACCCTCTTAATAACCATTCTTGAATTTTTGGTTTGGTTAATTTTTAACTGAATATATTACATGGGGCTTTCTAACTGGCAAGTTTCTGCCTTTTACACACTGAGAATATATTATTCTAAAAGTTACCTTAGAGAAGAGAGATAAAAGATACGTCGCCCACTTGGAGGATGTATTGAGAGCCTCGCATGAGCTGTCCTGTAGAATTTACTTTATACGGTATTTTGTTGTTATTGTTCAGACTCTCCCCCTCCCCATCCCCCTTTCTGTTTCTCTCTCTGATATCTTGGCCAGAAAATGCTGTGCAGGTGTTATTCATCATTGAAAATACATTCTGTTACAGACAATTTAGTTTATGTGCTAGAGCAAATACACAGTTACAGACAATTTATTTAATGCAACCAGGAAGTTTTGGTATCTGATCATAGCTCCAAGTTGGAGCAATAGGAGCTAAGAATGACAAGAAAGAATTTAGCAGGTTTACAGGCAGTTAAAGCAGAGGAAAGGAAATAATTTATGAGCAGCTGAAGTAATGCAGAAAAGGGAGAGTTGTAGATCTCGCTGTCTGTATTGCCTTTGATCGTTCCCTGTTGTCGAAATTCCTGTTTGTGGACAAAGGCAAAAGCAGAAAATAGCAGTCTAAGTTAGAATTTTGTTTTCCCTGTCAGAGAATGACAAGTGTTATCTTAAGGGAAATACAACAGTGTTGTGTTTCCTGGATGAGCAGTCTATCCAGGGGAACAAGAACCCAGGCAGCAGTTGGAAATTGGCAGGACACGAACTAGACCTCAAAACGGGAAAGGGAGGAGAAAATTGGGGAAAGCTGTGCCGAGTGCCACGGCACAAGCCAAAGTTTCAAAACAAGTAAGATTCAACTCAAGAAAAAAGAGGAAATCAAGGTAGAATCTCTGGGATCTTACTATGGCTGACACATCTCAAGGACAGCTGCCCAGGGCTCCAAGCACACACTGGCCTCAGGCAGCAATGGCTCTGAACCTGGGCAGGGCTGGTCCTGTGGGCAGATGAAATCCAGCCCTGTAATGAAGTAGAGAGGTTGAGAGCAGTCAGGGACTGGCATTTGCCATTTTAGTGGCATTGTTTTCTTTTCAATTTCTGAACTCTTTGAGGGTTCACTTATTTGCCCCCAATTTGTCTCTAATGATAAATCTGATCTTTTTCATTCATTTTGATTGTTTTCTTCAAAATTATCACCCTTGGCTGTAGTATGCTCTCCATGTTGCTTTTGTTGAAAAAGAAATCTGTTTTGTGTAAAGATAAGGGAATCAACTAATTAGTCTTCTCAAATGTTAATTGTAGTAGCAGTCCTTGTTTACTTAGAATCTTTATATAATGATCATAGGCTTTGATGTAGGCTACAGTATAAATGTACTATAATGTAAATATAATTCCATTTGTAGTACAGAATTCCCTGCACAGATACTCTGAAGTTAATGAATCTGTGCAATGCATTACAGAATGAGTACTTTTTCCTCCTTTTGGTATGATATGAGTGAATTATAAATTGCATTAACAATTGACTCCCCTTCTCCAACAAAGTCAAGAGGCTGAAATTGCCCCAACAGACAGACATTAGTGTCTTTGAGCTGATATTGACCATGGTTTTCAACTTTCCAGATGTAATGAATAAGAAGAGAATATCAGATATTCAAAAATCCTCATTCCTTTTAATTAGCTTTTAATTAACTTTCTATGTCCTTTAATGAAGGTTCAAGTTTTTTACAATCATAAAGAGTTCTTGACTCCTGCATATCCTTAATGCCACTGAAGCCAGAATTTTACATAATAATTGGTTACTTAAAATGCAATAGCATGGTAGACAAACTAAGCTGATGGCTTTGAATTAGCATGGTCTTTGATAAGATTTTTATTCCACTGCCCTGGGAATCATGTGCTTTAGGAAAGAGTTGTTTAGAATTGGAGAAAAACCAGAAGTAGTGAAATTCCTAAATCAAGTGACACAAATTTTAGTGAACCAGAGAAATAAAACGGAATTGGCCCAAGAATTGTTTCTTTCTCTCACCTCTATTTGCACTCTACTCCCACCACCTCCAAGACAGCCTAACAAGAAGTGTAGAGGGAAAAAGAAAACTCAATGACAAGTGAGTCCAAAATTATTTCATTGAAAAATCAAATTCTTTAAGGGTAAAATTCTACTCTTAACCTGAAATATCATAATTTTCTATTAAGATGGTCTTGAGGTCTTTGCAAAATGTCACTTAACTAGTGTCACCATTCACTATTTTAGGATGACCTGATCTAAGATTGTGATGAATTCTGCTTTTGAATTTTATAGCAAGTATATTTTATTGAGTAAACAAAAAGAATTATAACACAGCAGGTGACATGTTTAAACTACCTGAAAGAACAGACTATACTGAAGAAACCTCCTCTTTTACGGTTTACATAGGAAGGAATGTTACAGTTGCCGCTTGTTGATATAATCGCCTCATTTAGTAGATGTAAAAACTAAAGAGGTGTGAGACTACATGACTTGTTCAAAAATCTCAAAAAAGAGCTTTCCTTTCATTAAAATAAGTTCAGTAATCAATGTGTTTTTTTAAATTCTGTCATTTATTAGCTGTACATATGACACATCCTTCAAAACACTAATATTTCATTTCTTTAGATTTTTTAAATTATTACCATTCTAAATTTATTTTCATATGTTTAGTTTGGACTTCATCTCAAGCAGCCTAGATTACTGAAGTTGGCCTCTACTTATAAATTTTGCTCCAGAGATAAAGCTTAACAGTATTGTTTACTGCTTCCTAAAAATCACAGTCCAGTCAAAGATTGAGAGATATTTTTACATTTGATACATCTAAGTGATGAAGGTTCAGTTACTTAGAGATAATATTTCACAATGTAGTATTTTGGACCAACATCAATAGAGAGGTTTTTCTTGCATCTATCTTAAATTTTTCTTCATTCAATTCAATCATGCCTGGTTGCACAACATTTTTCTTCTATCATTGGGCTATCCTAGAGTCTGAAATGTACATGAGTAGTGTGATTCCTATTAGCATTATCTGTCAAGGTTTATTCCAAAGCTCAAATCCAGTCCAAGGTGGAGGGACTCAGAACCCTGAAGGGGAACCTCACATGCCTCATGGGTCAGCCCACATCAAACCAAGTAAATAATCTAAATACCCTGAGGGCAGCACTCATTTCTCCCAGCCAACTTAACATCTCCTACAAACTCAAAAACCAAGAGTATTTGTTTACTTTTACGCTGTTATTAAAAGACTGAATACTTATATAGAAAAACTTGAATTCTCATGCCTCTGCAATAGTGGTCTCAAACTTTTTGATCTCTGGACCTTTACACTCTTAGAAATTATTGAAGACCCCCAAAAAGCTTTTTATCAGATCGGTTATATTTACCAGTATTTACCATATTAGAAATTAAAGCTGAGAAATTTCACTCCTTTTATTTCATTCTTAAGAAGCAATAAACTCATTACATATTAAAAATAAAGAATATCTTTAAGAAAAAAGAAAACTGTTTTCCAAAACAAATCAGTGAGAAGATGACACTGTTTTATATTTTTGCAAATCTCTTTACTACCTGGCCCAATAGAAAACAGCTGTATTCTCACATCTGCTTTTGCAATCAATCTGTTGTGATCCATTATTTTGGTTGACATATAAGAAGAAAATTAGGCTTCATAGAGATATGTATTTGGAAAAGGCAGGACATGGTGAACCTCCTAAAATAGTATCAGAGACCTACAGAGGTCCAAGGACCACACTTTGAGAATCACTGCTCCAGAAAAGACAAGGCCTTTTCCCATCCAGTGCTTGGAGAACATGACTGCTGAGTAGCCCCAGTTTTTTTCAGAATTAACAATGAGACTCACTTATCCAGAAGAATATAAAAACTATTCATTTAAACACTACCTTGTCAGAGGAGTTCCTATAAATGAAAAATGTATGGGTCCCAAGAGGGGCATTTTAGCCCATAATTCTCTCCTATGTTCTAATGTACTGCCCCTTAGACATTTTGAACTTATAAAACCCTACATTCTGTCATCTAGAAGCCTTGAAACCTGGAGGACAACTGTCAATCCAAAGCCATGTGTGAAGCCTATATTTCTACCAGTTCCTGGCCTATAGGATCTGAAAGGCCCCTTTACTCTTGTCCCGATTCTAAGACACCATAGCACTGTGCAACCAAGCATATTGCTGTAGTCCTCTTATTGCCTTGCCAATGACATCTTGACTTTTCTTTTTTCTTTTTTCTTTTTTTTCTTTTTTTTGGTGGTCCTGGAAGTGCTTGGTTGAGTCCTAAATATATATAGACTTTTGAAGCTCTTTTCTCAGGGATAAAATTTGCAACTCTGGAAAATTTGAACTAATAATTTTAAGCCAAGTACTCTAAATCCTTTATCTTTTTAAACAAAATTTCTTATCTGCTCCTAAGATAGTCTAGTTTAATCCCTCCATATTTTAGAAAACAGAAGCGAAGAAGGACTAAATGACTTTCCCAAGGGTACACAGAAAGTAGGGAAGAATCTATATCCACCACTTTTTGGATCCTTAACACCAGTGTGGTTAGACTATCTAATGGATTGGAATAAGCATGACCCTAGAAAAATATACCTGAGAGCCCTCTCCCACACCCATGACCTTACCCAGTTGAAACATTCCACAATTGACACCGCTAACCATAAACTCCAGCATTATAGTAGTGTTGAGAGAGATGGGGATGTTCCTGACAGAACCATGAATTAGTTCAGGATCTCTAAGAAGGAAGAGCAACCCTAAGTCAAACCAACTGATGTCATAGAAGACATCCTTCTCTATAAAAAAGAACCAGTGCAGAACAGTTCTGTCTGGATATTATGCCATTGCTAACCTATATTTGGAAATATTTAATGGATTAAAATTTCCTCTGGTGTAGGGGATCAAATACATATGGCTTAATAGATTTTGATCTTTCAAGGCAGAGATATGTTGGCTTCTCCATAAAATCAGTTTGGATAATTCTGAGTTGCTGCCTTTTCAGGGAAGAAGAAATGGCTCCCTGGGAGCTATCCATGGTGCTTATTTAAGGGACTCATTTTTCAGCCTACTTGGCCAAAGTAGGTCTACCCTGCTTCCAAGTACATCTAGAACACCAAGCATCTTTATGAGTCTTGCTATGATTAGTTCCTGTTTTTCATGCCCAGAGACCTTACGCTGCAGGTTAATATTGCCTGTTCTACCCTCTACCTATTCATCTCCTTCTTTGTAGTAGTCTCATCTTTGCCAGGAGTCTGCCCACCTGCCCCGTTCCTGGCTCAGCCTCCACTGGTCCAGGCACCTTTCCCTGCCTGAGACAGCAACAGCCAAGACTGACCTTAAGAGTAACCAGTAAGCATGATTTAAAGATGACTGGAAAACCTGCCCTGCCCTAAAGCATCTCCCCCTTTTAGACTTGCAGTGTGATAAAGCTCCCAGCTGGGAATGTAGCATCAAAGAACAATAATGCCAGGGTTTATACAAGGCATTAGATTAAATACGTCATATACTTTGTCTAATTAACATCCATATCATCTCCATGAGATAGACATCATTATTCCCAATTTACAGTCGAGAGAACAAAGGTTCAAAAAACTTGATACCATGTCTAATTTAACACAACTAGTATGTAGCAGATGCAGTTTCATACTTGTCTATATGGCTTTATACCCAGTGCTTTATGCCTTGCACAACACAGTCTCAAAGAACCTCAGGCATCCTTAAATTCCTTACTGTTTACATGTAAGCAACATTTGGCATTTGGCCTTGAATATCTCTTTGATTTAGGCACTTTATCATTTTTATGTCATATGTTCTTTCACCCTTCACCAAGGGTGGGAAAGATATATTTTCTTTAAAACTGAATGTAAAGCTATGTCATCAAAAACCTCTAACCTCTTTCTCTGTACCAGGTAACAGGCAATTAAATCAGAGTGATTTGCTCCAGGCCAGAAGCTCATTGACCAGCATAAGGCATCTTTGCTTTTTTTGAGCTTACAGATGCCATTAATGCCACTGAGCCCCATAACCAGAATGAAGGAAAGTTTTGCAAGTGATGGATTTAAGCTTTGTCCTTTGAGAGCTAGATGTGATTATCTCCATCAGATTTTGTTCACTTTTAGAGCTTATTTTCTAGTTTCATTTAATCTACAATCCATTCTAATTTCAAAGTTCCAAGGCATAGAGAACTAACTCTGGCTTAAGTACCTACTTGACGAGCCAACTAGTCAGATAACACAGGATAATCGCTTCCTATCAAGATCCTTAACTTAATTACATATAGGGTAGTATGCACTGGTTCCTGGGATTAGAAAGAAAATATACCTTGGGGAGGAACGTTTTTTAGCCTACCACAGCCCATCCTCTGGGCCCCAAAGATTCATGTCCATTCCACATGCAAACACATTCACCCCATTCCAGCATCCCCCAAAATCTCCACGCATTACGGTATCAATTCGAAATTCATCGAAATCTCATCTAAAATCTTACCATCATCTGAGAATTCCCAAATGATTTAGATTTATCATCTAAATCATCTAAATCAGTTATGTTTGAGACTCTTGGTATGTTCCATCCTGGGGAAGAATTCCTCTCTTTATTGCTTCTCATAACACAGAATCTGTATGGAGGTATCTTCCCACTTCAGGATTGATATTAAAATTTTGAGGCAAATCAAAGAGTTCCAAAGACCTCATGGGCACTTTTTATTTGGCTAAATTCAGTTTTGTTTTCTGCTTAATTGTATTACAAATGGATGAAAGTTAAAAAGCTTCTCTTGAAAGTCAGCCAGAAGCTTTCAAATGCTGGTGCCTGAGTAAGAGTTCTTCATGACGTATGAATCAGTCACACTTGCTTCTTCTGGTTTGAAAATCCTGTAATCTATTCCTGGAGATTTAGCTATTTCTAGTGCCTTTACTTGCATTCTTTGCCATGTAACAGATACAATCTTCTGATACACAATATCTTTCATGTCAACATGGCATCTAAGTGTATTTTAAGACAAATTGACAATTAAAGTGACAATTAAAAGTACAAACGTGAAAATTCAAGGTATATGGTTATATCATTACAAATAACTCAACTGAAGTGACATGCAAACAGAAACCTTTCTTTTTACATACAGCTACATTTGCTCATGTAGGCAACATCTTATGTCACAACTTACTGATCTTGCTTAGTAACTGTTAAATTGGGGGTTGGTTGTGAGACATTTCTCAATTTCAAAAATGTTAAAAAGCAAACCATGTATATTGTAGACATAAGATGTTCCATTTAGTTATTCTTACATGGTGTCTTTTTAATGGCTGCATATTATTTAATTGTATACAACCAACCTTTTTTAAATTAAACTAGGTTGTTTCCAGTATTTCTCTAATTGGAGTTTGCAATATGTATCTTTGTAGTGAAATGGAGTTCAGATATTTTAACATTTATTCCAGAAAGTATCTTAACAGGAATTAAGATGATGTTCAGGATTAATATGCAAATAGCCATTTTTGTAAAATTTCAGTTTCTGATTTGTTTTCTTCTTACCCTTATTTTAACTTGCCACTGTATTCTTTATTTGAATAAATTGACTGGGTAGGCCATTAAGTCATTATCAGCCATTAAGCCCCTATGTGTGTACTTGTTTGTTAAATGTGTTTCAGTGCATTGGAAAGCCCTGAGGAAGAAGGCTTAACCCTGCTGAACTATGCGGGAGGAGGGATGCAGGGGAGAGACCTGGACCTTGAAGGAGTATCAGGGAAAGGCAGTCCTGCCCACTCCGAGGGCCAGCCAGGAATTATTAGGGGATGAGTTTGCTGAATGGGCAGGTAGGGAAGGTGCTAACAAGAATGACAGAGGATGCTGGAAGGCAAACATTGCCTAATTCTTAATTTGCCCTAGGGATTCACCTGATCAGCATGCATCCTCTAGCACATTCATCGCTCCCCTTCCTCTTCTGTGAAAAGATGGATACAAATAGTGAACGCTAGGATGAGGTCAGCAAATTAGGGAAGAGCTGTGGGAAAATGGAGAGTACGTAGGCCCCTGAAGCACCAGCTCTGAGGTTAAGTGCTTATGGAAGGAAGGTGACAGCCCGGGACCTATAGTGTCACACCTCACCAGGGTTTGTAATGGGACCTTCTGCTGAGAGTAAAACTTGTCGGTTCTGTATATTTCTTCCTCTTCCTATTATTTAAGACTTTTATCATATTTAAACCTTTAATAAGCAAAGTCTGGTTTTATTCTTCAATGTGTTTCCCTTCCAAACTTTCTGATTCCTTTCTATTAATCATCATATCCGTTCATCCTTTCTAATGTATTTCCAATGGTGTCCTCTTTCCTACCCCCTTTCTGCACACTTAGACTCAAAATAAATTCAAGCAGAACCAAAAGAGTCATGTACAGAGGTGAAGTGGCCAAAATCTCTTTGGTAACAGCATGAAAAGAGCTAAGGGGCATTCTGCTGACCTGCCAAGCTGCAGGCAGTGGCCAGGCCCACCCCAGGTCTTCCTCTTCCAATTAGACCCATTTCTCTTTCATAGGCAGAATTCCAGGGGGAATAAGTGTGTGTGTATAGTGGATGAGGCACCCTGGCCTTACAGCTGACCTGCAGTGCCCAGAAGGGTGCTCAGCAAGCATTGTTCCAGGTCCAAAAGAAAGAAAGAAGACCATTGTCTCTTTATAAAAGCCTAAAATAGAACTGCCCTTTTAAATGCCAGGCAACATTGTAAATGCACCAATCTATTTTCTGACTTACTATAACCACTGGGTCGCTTATCCACAATTGTCGCTCTCTAGGTTTCTCTGAGTCTATTTCCTAGTCTCTCCTTCATGTATAGCAAGTTACATTTTTTTCAAGGTTGAATCGCATTTCATTTTTTTGGTTTTTTTAAAACTAAATTTAGTACAGTGCCTCTCAATTCTTAATGGTGCCTGCAACAACTCCCAAATTAGAAAGCATTTCAAACTTCACTAGCAAAGTGTTGTTTTCTCGATTTTTTCAAACCTTCTTACTGTGCTGACATAATAACTAATATTTTATAGTGCTTTACAGCTTACAAAATACTTTCAAACCTGTCATGTCCTGAGAGTTAGTATTATTAGAAACTCTCTTTATCAAGGCAGACAGTCTTGAAGATATTAACTGTTTTGTCAAAGGCTGCACAGCTACTAACAAAGATGAGATTGAAGCTGGTCTTCTGGCTGCAAATCCCATGGACTTTGTACCTCCCAGTGCTGCCTTCCTTCTTGACTAGTTTCTGTCCATGTATTTCTACACAAGAAGTTATGGATAGCAAATATAATAATTATTATTATTATTTAATAGGAAAGAGAATAAATCTCAGCATCGGGAGGCTGAGGTGGGTGGATTGCTTGAGCTCAGGGGTTCGAGACCAGCCTGAACAAGAGCAAGACCTCATCTCAAGGAAAAAATCAGCTGGGGGTGGTGGCGCCTGTAGTCCCAGCTACTCAGGAGGCTGAGGCAAGAGGATCGCTTGAGCCCAGGAGTTGGAGGTTGCGGTTAGCTGCAGTGACACCACTGCACTCTACCCAGGTAGACAGAGGGAGACAGAGTGAGGACTCTGCCTCCACAAAAAAAAAAAAAGAAAAAAGAAAAGAAAGAAAAAAAACAATGCAACTAGACGACCCTCTCACAAACCCCCCCCCTTAATTAAAAAAAAAAAAATCTCAGTATCTAGAAAGATGTTTTGACCACAGATTTTGGTCAGAAATATTTTTTCATGTTTCTGTCAATATGAAAACCATACACACAAAATCCGTGGTGGGTATTTTTAAAGATATTAATAGCTAACATTTATTGAGTACTTTCAATATGCCCAACTCCATATGACTTCCCAAAACTATTAATATTTCAACTAATCCAAAGAACAAACCTATAATGAAAGTACTAGTTTCATCCTCATTTTGCTGTGAGCACCTGCTATGTGTGCCAGACTCCGTGTTTCTCTACACATGTACTTTGTAAAAGCTCCATCTCCTTTGCACCCCCAAGATAATCAATGCCCAAGATTAACCAGGCACTTCTTCTTCTGTCCTGTATTTGAACACCTCTTTCACCATTTGGAGTCAGGATTACTCACTTTTAGCCTGGTGTTATTTGTAACTGCAGCATCTTTTGTTTTACAACATTACCACCACTCTATCTTTTGCCAATGTCTTTTTATTCAAAATGACAGAATTCATTTGATTATTTTCTAGGGCTATTTCAGCATGCCCTCTCTGTGCATGAAGGAAACCAGGTTCCACTGCAGACATCTCCAATTTATGCTGTATAATTTAAAATGAAAACTTCCATCTTAATGCACCTTCTTTTTCCTACTCCACCTTCTGTGCCGCTGATAGACCGGGTCACAGACTAATCCCTCAGAGTCAGAGTGGTGGTGTTTGCTGGTTCTCTACACTTAAGGGAATTTGTTTTCAGATGTTCCTTTCCCTGACTATTGTCTTTCTCCAAGATTTTGTTTTCCCTATTCCTGGGCCCTTAGAATTTACTGTACAAATTTTCACTTTGCTTTTGACCTGCGATGATTTGGTGAAACACTTTTGTTAAGCTGGGCTGTGCTTACTTGAAAGGGTAGTGTTTTATACACAATGTTGCAACATGCATTTCTATACGAATATGGCCAAGAACAAAAACTTTAAGCTCAATGTCAAACCTGATGCCATTGTGATAAAACAAATGCAAAATGCCTTTAATTGGAACAGACGTTTTATGATCTGAATATTTCTGTAAACTCAGTCCGCACAGCAAATGTAGCCAACATTAGAATACATTAAGAGGCATAAAATTGTAAATTGGACATGTGGATGAGCTTTATTGATATTGTAAAATATTATGGTAAGACTTTCTGTCAAATCTCCTCATTTGGGGGCACGACATTAAAAAAAAAATAAGAGTTGTGAGTAGTACTGACGTAATTATAAGTTGAACCTATTTAGATTCACAGTGCTCACTACAGACAATTACATTTTTAAACTTTCAGCAGATGGCCAGAATTAAGTCCTGGTGAGTCTTTTCCACAGCAGTGGAGCCGACATGCAGTAGCATATACTACTGGCAAGGATTTAATTTCACCTGGAAATAAGCTAGTGAGATAGAAACTGCTGAATCTGATAGTGATGTGGCTGTAACTTCGGCAGAACAACTGCCTCTACTGTAAGTCCCCACTGTCTCTGCATAGGACTAAAATGGTGGCCAACTTGCTGGGAAACCTATAACTGAATAGAGTCAGGGGAAGGGGGTAGAAAAGGGATGTGAATGAATCTGCTGAACTGGTTATTTACTTTGTATAAGCAAAACAAAAAGTTATTTAATGGAAGGTGTTTCTCTTATACATGGAGTATTGGTACTTTGTTGACAGAACAATACTCTATCGTGGCCCTACATTGAAGATAATTAAATGGAAGGAAAAAGAAGGGCAAAGAATATTCTTTTGGAGACTTACGAAGATTATGCTATGTTAATAGCCAACACTTTTTGAGTGTTTACTATATGTCAGGGATGGTACATGCTCTTTAGATAAGTTACCTTTTTTAATCCTCACAACATCCTGTTCCTATTTCCATTTTACACCTGAAGAAATAAGGCAAACAGAGGTCACACAGTTGGTAAGTGGCAGCTGGACTGAGAAGAGTCTGCTGAATCTAGCCATAAGGGGATTATCTATGAGCCCTGTGAGGGCATTTTTAGGAGAGCTGTTGGGTAGGAGTGGGAGGAGAAGCTGATTTTCTTATTAGCAGGATGTCTAGAGACAGGGGCATGAGGGGAGCTTATGGACACCTACACATTCACTGACATGAATAATGTCCTAGATGTTTCTCATCCAGGCTGTTTGGTTTCAGTGTGCTGTTAACCACTGTAGTACCTCCCTCTTGGTGTCTTATTTGTTTCATTAGTTCCTAACTTTCTGAAACCAAATCAGTTGAATACAATATGGTTGCCACAATAATCCTGTAAAAAGTACTATCTCCATTTTACAGGCTAGCAGCAGAGGCACAGAGAGATTCCAAATGACTTGCAAGTTGATATGAGAACTCAGTAACAGCATTGTGCTATTGAGTTTCTTAGCATTCTTTCAGAGCCATTAATCCTTGGCTCAGGTTTCCACAAACAAGGCTGATGAGGATGCTTCATCATGTCTCTGATGGTCTTAAGAAGATGTTCTGTGGTGACTGACAAGATCCATGATACACTGTCATCCCCCCAGTATGCTATGCAGTGGCCAATACTGTGGTGATATTATGACTAAATTCATTTGAAAGTGCTAAGCATTTTGCCATGAGCTATCTGATATTACCCAGTTTTCAAGGCCAGGAAAGTAAGAAGCAGACAGTTTAAGTTCAAGGTCATAGAGTAAGTCAGAAAGAAGATCTCAGGCTGTTCAATCCCTAAGCAATATGTCACTCCCCCTGTACACAGGCAGGACGTTGAACTAATGGGTTCATTGACATCTGAGAGTCATATTTACGGGTCTATAAAAAAAAATATTGGTTGCTATAAAAATTCAGAAACAGGAGTCCAGGGAATGTTCTTCAGAAGAAACTCCCTAGTGATATTTTTTAGAGCAAATCAGTAAGGAAGTAAACATATGTTGGCCCCGTCGCTATTCACCCAAGCCAGGATGTAAAAGAAAATAAAAAGTAGCAGTGGTCTTTGATCTCATTTCTGACCAGTTTATAAGTTTGTTTCCTTGCTACTATAACATCAAGTCAAAGCAATTTCCAAGCCATTTTTGCTCTAAGGCCACAGAAACATTTCAGTGGCTGTGGTGGACATGGCCTGAATAAGTGGAAACAGAGATTTCCCAGACAGCAAAAACCAAATGATATGAGTGAGAGGCCCATGCACCATGTGAGTCCTTGGCCATGAAATGAGCACCGTGATCCATTCGTTCCTGAGCACATGAGACAATGTGCAGGCAGCCCCAACAGCCACGGCGGCCGTTTCTTAGAAGTACTCAAGTATGGGTCATAGAGGACTAAGAATAAGTTACAAAACGGTCTCTTTTATATTATAATTTCCTTCTCTCTAACAATCTGGTTCCCCAAATAACATTTCTGGGCCCCTTTTCTATTAAATCGAGCGGGTAATGTGAAGCGGAGACGGAGAAACATGCTCAAAGTCAGTTGACTTCTTTTTATCATAGTGTCTCTACGTCTTTTATTCTTCCAATGTTTCTCTTTTTATGTTTTTCCATCCATCTTTCTTTGCTTGATTTCCAGATATTTTCAAATGCCTCATTCATAATTGCTATTTTTCTGCTCCCTCCTCTCATTTTTAATATGTTCAGTATTTTATTTCTCTTCCCTTTCGGCTTATGCTGCCATCATTTTCTCACTCTCTGCTCAAGTAACTGGATTTGCACATGGCTTTATATTTTTAAACAATTACTCCGACAATATTCCAACTGTCTCTGGAGGAAGGAATGCAATTGTAAATATAAATCAGCCTGAGCCAAGTGAAAGCACGCTCAAGCAAAGCATTAAATCCCCCCTTCCGATTTCCGCAACCAACTGAGGAATAGCTTAGGTCAGCTAGAAAGAATGTGGCAAAGGTGAAAAATGATAGTGTGAAGAGCTCCGGGTTATATCAAATTTTGCTTTTTTATTACTTTGAACTTGCCAATAAATTCTAGGAGCCATGCTTTTTTAATATATTTCCTAGGTCTCTGCTAACTCCAGCATTTGGCAGATGAAATTCCACTAGACTGTTTAGAGACCTCCTGCTCCTACAGCAGCTACACATCTCAATGGGCCAACTGTGGAGCAAGAGCGAGGAGTGTGAGAATTCCAATCTATTTCTACCCTTGACTTGCCCGCTTATGTTTCAGGGACTGCTTATGTTTGATAATGTGTAGAATAACATTTGGGAAACATTTTCACTGGCTCAAAGCTAGTTGTCCAAAAATAGGGAAACAAATGCATCTCTCCTACATATATTCCTACAGATACAGATATATATGGATATAGATTTATATCAGTAAAGAATGGAAAGGGGGCTGAGGACAGGAAGGAAAAGAAATAATGCATTATGATTCATTGCGCCTTTACTTTGTCCCAAGTGCCTTAGATGGGTTACCTCATTTAATCTTACAATTATCCAGTGAAGTACCTACAAATATACCTTTTAAAAAGATAGAAAAATGGAGGTGCAAGGTGACTAAGTAACTTGCCAGTGGTCACCTAGTAAGTAGGAGAGTTATCTATGAACGAATCCGTATGATGAACAAGGAGAAGGAAGAGGAACATTTATTGAACCAGACCCTGTACTAAGCATTTCATATACATTATCTCATTTACAGAGACTCTTTGAAGTAAGTAATATTATTACCCTTATTTTATTGATGAGACCATAGGATAGCACAGGTAAAATAATTTGTCCAAGTCACAGAGCTAGTGGGTGAAGTTCCAGAATTTGAACCACAGCCAACTGACTTCAGATTCTACAGTGCCAACCCCCAATACATATTTTTCACTATATAATCATGTCTCTTGAGACATTTAAAATAGAAATTCAACACTAAAACTATATATTAGTCCCACATTTAAGAAAAATGGCATGAGTCCTTTCTGTTTCGTTCAAAATATGAATAACATGTCAATGTAGCCCAAATACTAAAAGACTTACGTCGAAAGATAATTCAGCATGTCTGGAAAGTGTTTATCAACATCTTGTCATCACTGCAGCACATGTAGGAGTACTTCTTTAGAATGCATTAAGGGTTCAAGGTAGTGATGGGTGGGAAGAGGAGAGAGCAGTCTTAAAATTGCAAGGTCAGCACATCTAGTTAACTCTATAGCCCATGTAAAATAAGATTGCTATTGAACTGGATTAATAAATTCAAAAGATTGCAAGAAGTCAGCTAGAATAAATCCCAGATATTAGTTAGGACTCCCAACACAATTAAACCAGTGAATTCATTCTAATAAATCCCTTTTACAGCGTTAAAGCAATTAATGATGTCTATTCTTTCCTTTGTTGAAACTTCCCTTCCAAGCAATGCAGATTAAAAAATATATTTTTTCTAATAATTATTTTTCTCTTTAACTCTTTAGATCTTGTCTCTCACAATATTAATTGTGACGAGGTGAAAAAATACATGGAAAAAATGGCTTATATTCATTGAGTATTTACTGTGTGTGAGGCATTGTGCTAAGTATTTTACTTGGAGTACTATATTTAATCTCTATTAAATGGATGAGGAAACTGTAGCTTAATGAGATTAGTTAATTTTCCTGTAATGTACAACTAAAAAGAGCTTGGCTTCAAACCCAGGTGTTTGTTTCCAACTACAAAGCCGGAGCTGTTAATCAACATTCATTGAATTCACAGCTGGTCCAACAATTATGTTTAAAAGGTATAGGTTAATAAATCATTTCTAGCATCAAAGGGCCGTGTATTGTGTTCACTTCTGAATCTTGTAGTTTAAAAGTAACAGAGATAAATCGGAGTGTGCTCAGAAAAGGACAACTTAAAGGGTGAAGGGCCCACAACCACTTCAGCTGAAGAGGAGTGTTAGGGGCCAGCACCATTTAGCCTGGAGAAGAGAAAACTCAGTATAGCCCTGTCTTCAGGTATTTGAAGAGCTGCCCTGAAGGAAGTAAAATGAGCCTGTGAGTGGAGGGGCCTAGAAGAGACCATCTCCACGGTTCTTTGTCAGTCTGTGATTCTATGATATGTTCCTTATAAATCCAAGGAGTAGAGCCAATGGAAGCTACATGTTAGCTGAGTGTGAGAAAGAATTTTCTACTAGAGTAAGCTGATGGTGGCAGTTGTGCCTCAGCCTTACTTCATCAGTGGGGTTTCTAGCATAGTCAGAAAAACACTTGGCAGGAATTTTGGGAAGGAATTTAAATATAGAATGATCGATTAAACTAGATGCCTTTCCTGGCCCTGAGAGCCATGAATTGACCCATAAATGCTCCATGATGACAAACCCCCAAGACAATTTGTTAAGACTCCCCAGAGCCTGAGATCCATGTTTCCTCTGCTCTTCTCAAGAAGCCTCTAGTAGAAAGAAGGACTAGAGAGAAGAATTTACAGTAACAGCAGCATCAGCTCTCAGATCTTACCTTGAGTTCTAAAATGACATAGATAGGGTTGTAAGAAAATCCATGCAAGAACTAATGAGATAACTCAAAAGAAAATTTTTTGAAAAGAACAGAATTCCATTGATGTTATGGGGAATATAAATAATATTAACAAATTGGAGAGGCAACAGTCCTAATTGATAGGCAATCTTTATTGGTTAAATATCATTGTGTAACTACATATGAAATAGGTCAATGAGTGAAAAATTTAAATTAATTGAAAGATAAAATTCACTTTTAAAGTTAGTGAAATGAGTCTTAAGACTGAACAGAATGAGAATGATTGGACTCTCTCAGAAAACGCCACGAAGCTAGAGTCAATTTCATCTTTAGCTTTCATCAAATGGTATTTTCCTAAAGATGAACACAAATAGTTGTTAGAAGTCACCACAGTGGTGTTTCCTTTATACATTTTTTTCCACTTTTAAATCTCAAATACCACTAATACCTTCTGTGTGAAACACATGCACATGGTTACACAAACAGAAAAAATAGTATAAGATCTCTCTCAAACAGGCAGGGTTACAATTCAAAACTCTTAAAAAAGAGAGATCTCAAATAACACCTCAAGATTTCTTAATCTTTCAGGATAGCTTGAAGTTTCAGAGAAAAGTCAAACTCTCCATTCTGATTGTCTTGTTGTTTGTGTACTTTCTATTGTGAGACCAACTCTTACCTATATTTGAAAACAAGAAATAATCGCACATTGAACTCCGTATATGTTGGATATTTTCCATTTTCTGACATACATTATCTTTCCATGTTTCCCTTGATAGCTCTTGGATTGAAATGTACAACTCTTAAAACAGTATTACAAACAGTCATTGCTTTGTGGTGAGACATGAAATATTCTGTGTCCCGAGGCTCCACCTACCCTATGTTTCAGCTTCATGTTGGCCAATTACTGTCCAGATTCTATTCGTCCTATCCCTCTCCCGCAGATTGAACTGATACCCTTTCGTCTGCTTCAGCTGTAAGAATTGGGGTTGTGTGATGAAGGATAAATTGAGTGTGATTCTAAACTGTACCCTATCTAATGGGGTGATTTTTAAATTAAATTGTTATTTCTAACTTTTTTCCAAGCAACTGTAATTTCTAAATTTACAACTCACATATAGTTCTCCAGTAACTTTCAGGATAGCTTAGAGTAGGGATGAAAAGTTTAATCCCTAAGATGAAAGATCAGAAACCTATCCATAAGATGTAGTAGCTTCCTTGGTCCAAAGAAGGAAAGCATGGGGGAGGATGGGTAGAGCTGGGAATCAGGAAATATTTGTTCATAGTGGCAAGGCTGGAGATGCTTCCTGAAGGTGGCTATCAAAAGGACGATGGTCCAAATGGCTTTATTTCTCATATTTGGAAAAATATGGGAAAATCACTTGTGTTCCCTTCAACCACATATTATCTAGGTATTTAGCCTTTTTCTCCCCTCTTTCTGGTTCTAGCCTGTTTTATTTTCTCCATAGTGCTTTTCTCTACCTAATATATCATATATTTGTGTGTTTATCGTCAGCCTCCATATCACTAGATTGTAAACTCCACATCATTCCAATGACTAGCCCATAGGAGAAGTTCAATAAATATTTTTGAAATGAAGGAATGAATAGTGAGACACTGCCTTTTTAAAATTATAATCCACATTGCTTTAAAAGCAATTCTACTGGGGAAATTTAAAAAGCAGTGTGTTTGATACTGCTCCGATTGGGATGAATGGAACACATTTAATAGCTTCCCTGAGGGGTCCACTTTTTGCAACAGTTAAGGTAGATGGTACCTGCAATCACTCTAATTTCATACCACAGAGTGAGGCATATATTTTAACCCATTAACACAGAATTTTCAGTTCTTTAGCCTATTTCTCTCCAGAAATGTTAGTACATGCTGCTCTTGAACACCAGTGAAACCACCTTATAAAGAGATGTCTTTGACCCAGCTGGTATTCTTGACTTGGATCCAAAATGATACTGACTTTATTTCAATCAAAGTCAAAGGTGGCAAGTAAAACAATATTATTATAAAATGATAATGAATAACTATATTACTTTTTTAGATATTTGGCAAATGCATTATAGGCATAGCCCCCATAACAAATTGGAATAAAAAGGGCACAGACTAGAAATATCTTTCCTGGCCACCCCTCTGAATGATAGCAAGGAGCAGTTGAGATTCATCTTCATGCAAATACTCTGAAAAGTAAAATATTACCAACATAAATAAACAAATATGTATATAAAATTCTATAAATAGTTCATATACATTGGATCATCTTTAGGTTTTGTCCAATATATCCTCAAAAGCTCTATTCTAAGTCAAAACCTGCCTTCAGACTCTACTATACAACCAACCACACTTTAGTCCTTTGGCGGGAACTGTGGTGGTCTCTCAACTTCCATTACCACTTCACCTGGGAAAGATGTTAGTTTCCCTTCAGTCTCTGCGAGGACCTCCCTCCTTCCCTGGCTCTAGGTGTCATTGACTCAGTGGTAAGCGCATGACCCAGGCCAAGACAATGAGAGTAGAGAACAGGATTTGGAAAAGAAGCTTCATTCTTCTTCTGAGGATGCTTCTAGAATTGCCCTTCTTTATCTTTCTCTGTCACGGACAGGGACTAACGTAGCCTCTGGAGTTGTTGGCAGCCAGTTTGTATCTATATAGGTGAGCTGACATCCCAGAAAATAAAGTGAAGAAGCAAAAAGAAAGTGGGCGTTTGATGACAATGTTGGGTCATTGAACCAAGCCTCTCTCATGAGTCAATATACCCACTTTGTTGTAAACATCAATGTAAATTAGTTGTTTGGTTACTTGCCACTGAGCACATCCTAACAAATGAAATTCCTTTCTTCAGCAAACATCTACTCATCTATTAAGTGTTTAATTATCTTTGGGGTTCAAAGATAATTAAGACATCTTTCATGCCTCGAAGAATTTACAATCATGTTGGAAAAGCCAAAAAGTAAATACCAAAGTGGGGTGGCAATGCAGTTAGAGTGGTCCACCATAGATGCAGGAGACAAGGGGATGTGTTATTTACAGAGTATTTTAAAAATAACAATAAAAATGATTAAAGGTATCCTGCTTTTTATTATCACCATGCACTGCCAATTCTAAACAATGTCAGTGATCAAATACTCCTCCCTGCCAGGGTGGACCATTCCCACTGCCTTCAGGCACCCAACCTTTGTACACCATTGCTAAGTAACTACTTATAAATAAAATTAAACATCTTTGTATCTTGAAGCTCACTGTTAGAGAAATAAGCCTTCTTTTTTTCCTTTCTTTTTTAGACAGAGTCACCCTGGGTAGAGTGCAGTGGCATCATCATAGCTCACTGCAACCTCCAACTCCTGGGCTCAAGCGATCCTCCTGCCTTAGCCTCCCCAGTAGCTGGGATTATAGGTGTGCGCCACGACACCAGGCTAATTTTTCTATTTTTAGTAGAGACAGGGTCTCACTCTTTCTCCAGCTGGTCTTGAACCCCTGAGCTCAAGCAATCCTCCTGCCTCGGTCTCTCAGCATGCTAGGATTACAGGTGTGAGACACCATGCCCGGCAGAGAAATAAGCCTTCTAAAGAACTCTGCTCTTTGACCATATTGGGAACCAAAATCTTGATTACAGTGATGGAGTAGAGCTGCCTAGCTAGTATAATGTTGGCAACAGGGAGTATTTAATTCAGTACTCTAGGAAGGCAATTTAGGAATTTATTGAGACTCTATGAAGGTACATAATAGGATAAGGAAAATTATATCCCACGATATATTAATGCTATAAAGTGGAGAGCTGATATAACTTCCAATTTGTCCTTATTGAGGACCTGATGACATTTCTCAGCCAGGTGTAGCTAAGAAAACAGACTCTAATGACTCCTAATGACTCTAGAAGTTCCTACTAAAGCAGCTTAATCTATTAATGCTCTTCTGTGCATCTCCCATTTCGGCTACAATGTAGTCCTTACTGGAAGGTCACTTTCCTATATCAGTGCTTTTTACTTTCACATTTTGATGAAATACTTGCTTTAAGTGTGGTCTTTATCCATTGTAGTGTGAAAGACAGTTGCTTACCATTACTATTTGCTTGGCTATTTCCTACCTGATGGATACAGATTGCACTGCGGTGTAAGTATAGGTAGTGTGTAGTGGGAGTTCTTAAGCTGGTGAAGCCAGTCCTTATTGGGGAGCTGGGGAAAGCTGGGTCCTGAGAGATGAGAAAGATTTTTATAGAAAATCTTTACCAAAGTGAAGGCATTGATAGCTGAGGAAATAGTTTAAGAAAAGACACAGGAGCATAAAAAAATGTATATTCAGTAAAAGAGAGTAAAGCAGCAAGACTAAAATATGGGTGTGTGGTGGCATACGGTGTGGTAAAGAAATCTCTCCTACCATAGCAGAAAGATGACCTAACATAGTAGAAGTTGCATCTAGAACTTCATGCTGATTACTTAGGACCTTAAGTGGTAAAAGATAAGCACCCATTTTTTTAAAAGTGTGAGCATAGTAATGCTGTAATTCTGTTTTTCAATTTTTTATTATATAATATTTGAACATTCAGAAATATATTTTAAATAAGTTGTGAATAATAATATGATTAATGTCCATGAAACTATCACCCAACTTAAAAAACTAAAATAATTCTAATACCATTGTGCATGTATTTTGCTTCTCCTCTAATCTGCTCCTTACTTTCTTCTCAGGGCTATCTACTATAATGAATTTTGTTTTATCATTTCTTTGCTATTTATAAGGAGAAAAGATATATCACATATGTATCCCTAAACGATATACGTATCATTTGGTTTTCCTGGTTTTTGCACTTGATAAAAATCATATCATACTACATGTAGTCTTCATGATTTGCTTTTTCTATGAATATTTTTTAAGACTTGTCCATATATAGTTGTTACTATAGCTACAGTTCACTCATTTCATCACTGTCTAATATGCCAATATGAATATACCACATTTATTTATCAAAACTCCTGCTAATGGATGTTCTACATGTTTTGTTATAACAAGCAATATATCTTGGTGCACATGAACAAGAGTTTCTCAGGTGTATACCTAGGAGAGAAATTGCTGGGAGTTAAGTTTATGAAGGTTCAATTTTACAAAATAGTACCAATTTTTTTCTAAAATAATTAAACCAATTTAAACACCCACCAGCATTAAGCCTCAGCGACAGCAGCGTTTAGTATAGTCAAACTTCTTGTCTTTTTGCCACACAGGAAAACAGTAAGATGTTTATCATTGTAGTATTAATTGTATATCCCAAATCACTAATGAAATTTCAAAACATTTATATTCTGTTATTTCTTTTCTTTTAAGATATGTCTGTTTTTGTCTTTGCCCATTTTTCAGTTGAAATGTTTTTATAGTCATAGAACTATTTCACTTTTCTATATTTTAAATCAGTTTTGGTAAGAGTATGTTTTCTGTCCAGTTTGTCTAAATTTCCAGATTATTGCTGTAATTTCTCTGAATAGCTTTTAATTATTCTTTAAGAATATTCTTTAAGAGTATTTCTGATATACTCTTAGTTACGTTCTCATTTACATTCCAAGTATTTTTTTATTTGTGTCTTTTCTCTTTTTCCGTTAATCAATCTGGCCACCATTTTGTCTATTTTAATAGTTTTTGCAAAGAAACAACTTTGACTTTGTTAACCATCTATTTTAATCTATTAATATTTCTAATTTTGCTTATATTTTAAAGGCATTTTTATTATTTCTGTTATTCTGTTTTCTTTGGGCTTATTCTGTTTTTCTAACTTCTTAATTTTATGGCTTAGCCACAAATAATAAAGCTGCAAATTTTTGTTGAGTATTATTTCAATATAACATTATCATTCAGTTTAAATATTTTTAATTTCCATTGAAAAGGCTTTGATTTATGAGTTATTCAGTACTATATGTGTGTCTAATTTACAATTACATAGGGATTTTTAAATTAATCCTTTAGTTATTAACTTCTAATTTATTTGAATTGTGGTCAGAGAAAATGGTCTATGAGTACTGATTTTTCAACACTGAGTAAGCCTAATGGCTTAATATGTGAATAATTTTTTAAATGCCCCGTGTTTCTTGATAAGAATGCAATATCTCTAGTTGTATGCAGGGTTCAATAAATCAAGTTTGTTAATTGTATTGATCGAATCTTTTATATATTCATTATTTTTATTTGCTTTATCTATTGGTAATTGAAAGGATTGTATTGAAATCTTTCATTATAATGAGAGATTTCTCTTTGTAGTTCTACCAATTTTTGAATACATTTTGATGCTATTTTATTAGATATATGTAAGTTTATGACTATTATTATAGATCTCTAGTGAATTGAACCTTTTTATCATTATATAGTGACCGGTCCTAGTCCCAAAGCCTTTTTGTCTCTAAGAATATTTTAAATTCTTCAACTTTTTCTTGGTTAACATTCCAGGTTAACCTGTTATACCTTTTCCATCTTTTATTTTTAATTGTTCTGTTTTCTTATAGGCACGCCCCCTATACACAGTCAATGGCTGGTTTTGTGTTTATATTCAATCTAATAATCTCTGATTTTTAATTGGCAATTTAAGATCATTGACCTTTATTGTAATTACTAATAGGCTTGGACTTATTGTTGTCATCTTACTTTGTACTTTTTCTATGCCCCGTTTTTTTCTCTTTTTCTGTCCTTATTCCATCGTTTTCCATCTACTGGTTTGGAACTTATTTCTATGATTTTAGAAATTTTAATATGCATACTTAATAGACTCTAATGTTCTTCAATGTATTCATCCTACCCTAAAACCATACAAGGATCTTCGAACATTTAATGTAGATTACTGCTCATCCCCTCTAGTGTTTACATTATGCTCTATCTTTTTCTTTAATTCCCTAAATTAGACATGATTATGG
The DNA here is from genome assembly GCA_023783475.1 of Daubentonia madagascariensis. Classification (NCBI taxonomy): domain Eukaryota; kingdom Metazoa; phylum Chordata; class Mammalia; order Primates; family Daubentoniidae; genus Daubentonia; species Daubentonia madagascariensis. The sequence continues at coordinate 39,374,487 of JAKFHU010002088.1, read as the reverse complement.
TTATTTATTTAGACAGTGTTTATTTTGATTTACTTGTTTATTAATCAGTTTCTTTTCACCATTGCTTCTTGCATTTCAGACTATTTTTGAGACCATTTTCCTTTTTCTAAGAAGTGTAGGATTTCTGAATTCCCTTAGTGATTGCCTATTAGAAACTCCATTTTCTTGTTTGTTTTTTAATGAAAATGCCTCCATTTTGTCCTCATTCTTAAGAGATGGTTTTGATATTTATGTTGAAAATTATCTTCCCTTGGCACTTTGCAGATATTAGTCTACTGGCTTGTGGGTTCCACTGTTGTTGAGAATCTCACTATCAAATTTTCATCCTTTTTAACTGTTCTGTCTTTTCTCTCTGGCTATGTTGAAAGACCATCTATTTATCTTTGGTGCTCTGCAATTTCACTGAATATGTCTAGCTTTAGGTTTCTAAAAATTTATTCTGTTGGCATATGATGTGGTTCCATTATCTGTGGATTCGTGTTTTTCATCAGTTCTGGAAAATTTTCAGTCAAATAGTGAATTTAAATATTGCATTTCCTCTCTTATCTCTGCTCTCTGTTACTGGGACTCAGATTGCATATATATGATTAATATTCTCATATTATTCTCCATGTCTCTTAACCTCTCTCCAATAATTTCCATTTTTATATGTCTACATAATTGTATCAGATCTAAGTCTTCATATGTGTCTAATCTCCTAAGTCGGATGAATTGGTTGTGGGTAGAAATGGAGAAGTAAGGATAATTTAGAAAGTGGTAGAGTCATTTCAAAGGAAGAGGAGACAGATTAAGCCCTTTCCTAGGTGACTTACATTAATAACCATCATCATCATTGCTGTGTTTGTTGCAAAATAGGTAAAAATTCATGCTGTGCAACTGAATTTTTCACTTTAAAAGAAATTTTAACTCTTTCCTTTCCAAGTGTTATGAAACCATGAATTTTCCTTTTTAAAAGACAAATAATATGAGATCTTTATTAAGTTTCAAAGTTCAGTTAATAACCATGAAAGTTAATGCAGTAACATGCATTTGTAAGCTCAGTGCATTGATTTATTTGATGCAGAATCCTCTCCCAAGCCCTCTCAACCCTTTTTCTCACATCTGTGCAGGGCATGCCTGACCTAACCAAGGACCAGCATCGTGTTTTGTGAGTGTGTGATTTGTTGTTTTCCAAAAAAGCCATGAGTTCAACAAATGCAGCTGAATTCTCCTGTTATTGAACAAATTTATGTTATTGACTTTCTTCAAAAATATGTGACTGTAGAGCTGCTGTCCCACTATTCTTAGCAGTGACAAATTGGCCATACATTTCAATTAATAATAATTTGGTAAGTAGCCCTGAGGCACTTGTTTGTAAAAATTAGTATTCCTTGTTATACACTAACTTAAGATACAAAGCTACCATTATGAAATTTGTTTTTTAAATTTTAACACACTATGTGTAATGGACCTTAAATTTGTTGTGTCTTTGCAGTCCCTCTTCCTCACAGATTGTGAGTCAATCTTTTTTTCATTTTATAGAAAAATTGGATTAATACCTATAATTTGATCTGAGGGAGGTGTTAAGAATGCATGCACTCTATGTCTCTAACACTGTGCTGTAATGGCCCTCAGGCTTAAGAGAGAACTCTTCCACGCCCCGTACTGCTGCCCTTCTCCCTCCCTTCCTGCTTTCCTTTCTTTCCCCTCCCCACGTCCCACCCCCACCCCACTAAATTTAGAAATGATTTACAGCATTGTGTGGACATTTTTCCCTTTTCTAATGAGTCCAGCATTTGCCAGTGCTGGTATTTGGGGCTTTTACATAAAATAACTTCTTGCTTATTCATGATGATAAAGGAGCACAGCACTGTGAGAGTGGCAGTCACCTGTCCCGTTGGAGCAGGCAGCCAATACGAGGGGGTTGGAAGATTTTCTGACCCTAGATGCCACCCCTGAAGACTTAAATTCTACCATTATCAATTTATTCCTTTGGATCAGGGCATTGCCCCTTATCAAAATGCAAATCCCTTCTGGCCAGAAAATGCTTAAGCTGTTATCATTCATTAACATCATACAAGTAATTCATATATTGGAATCCGTCCAGCAGAGATAGGCTGAGAGCAGTTTTTTAAGGAGAACTAGAGAGATCCAGTTTGAAAGAAAGGCAGGACCAGATGAGGTCACCAAACATCTAGAGAGCAGGAGGAGGCCACTGCAGGTGGAGAATAGAGAGAAGAAAAACGACTAGAGGTTGAAGAGGTTCAAGAGAAACTCATCTAATTCCCAGTTTTGCCCATCCTTACTCCTAAGTGTGAATTTTTTTAAAAAGTGAAGAAAACAAACATCTACCCTATGAATCTAGCCCAGGGTGGGATCACTTCACACAAGAGTCATGGCAAGTGGGAAGTGCCAGTAGATATCACCTACTTGTAGGTGATCAAAAGCATGAAGGTGCCAGGGTGGGCTAGAGGTTGTTTATTCCATTTGCCAGATTTTAGAACACATATGTAATTCTCATCATAACTATTAAAACTGAGCACAAAACTGGTCAAAAGTCCCATTTCAATCTGGTGGTTAAATATTTATTTCACCAAACTGGAATTGGATATGTTTGTTTATGCCCTCTTTTTCTCTTACATTTAGGAAGCATTTCTAGTATCCTTCTTTGTACAAGGTTCATTACCGGTGTTCTGAGGAATACAGTGAATAAGATATACAAAAGAGCTATTTCCAAGTAGCTACTACAAAGCTACAAGAAAAAAATAAAACAATAAATATAATGCAAGTTAGACTATGATGTGAGCTCTTTGGAAAGTACAGATGAAGCACAATGTGATATGCTGGAAGTGATAAATAATGCTCAACCCTTAAGTTATAAATAACCTATGCAGCCATTGCTTTAAAGATTGGCAGTTGGGGGTGATAATTACTTTCATGCAGGTCACCCAAGGCAAATCATCAGTTATCCACTGAGATGAGGGATAACCAGAAAATCCTGGGGATTTGTCACCGATGAAGAGTCTCTGCTCCCAACTTTGCTAGAAATTCCCAAAGATAAGCCTTCAAGGAAGGAAACGGAAATTAAAATATCTCTTGAAGCCTTTTCTGAGATTATTCCTTTGGGTCAGGATCCTTCCTTGTCGTGGTAGAGTTGGGGGTTGAGAGATGCCGAAGTGCTGCAGGTCAGAGCAGGGACTTTTGAGCTCAGACATCAGAAGGCACCAAGGCAAAAGGAAGGTTCAAGCAAAGAACTATGTGGAGGGGCATGACTCAAAATTTCAGGAGAAACTTAATGGACCACAAATTAGGAGGAGCCAGAGGCAGATATTGAAGTCAGAGTATAAAGCCAGAATTCCATGTTAGTCACGCTGGACCCCACAATAAATATTAGTGTTTGAAATTTGCTTTTATGGAATTTGTAGGAGAAAGGTCTGAGGTCAAACTTATTGGTCCAGGGACTGAGTGGATATTGCCAGACAGGCCAATATTCCTTGGACAGGCCAGCATCTCTGTCCTTGTGTTCTCATGCTCCTCGATAATAAGTGATAAGAATTGTTCTTGCAGTTATTCATGCCACACACATTTATTAAACAACTGCTGTGTTCCAGGCTCCGTGCTGAGTGGGCACAGAGATTAAAGTGGCAGTAGTTGGTGCTCTAGAACCTAGAGACCAAAGGCACATATAAAACACAGGCAAGCCAGACTCAGCTAAAATGCATGTATTTTTATGAGGCTGGCCAAGGGCTGGCCTTAGAGGACTAGCTTCAACTTTTAAATAGTCATGACTAAGCCTCCCACAGATGTCATATGATTAATCATAAAAGTCCTTTGGTTCACAACCTTTTCATAGACAGATGTTTTGTAACAAGTTAACCTTGAGGACACATGCCTTAAAGGACTGTTGAGCAAAAAATAACTAAGCTCTTTTCAGTAACAGGGAAAGTTTGGAGTGTCATATCTGTTCTCTTGCACCTACATGGCCCGTCCTGCCCATCTGTTCCTTTCATTCAAGGTCCCAGAATCCTATGCCATGGGTAGGATTTTCACCTCTCAATATAGAACCGTGTACCTTACCTCATGGTCCAACTGACTTCCTGAGAAATAAATCATTGTCCTTGTATTTTGTAAGAGACAACAAACATTGATTTTGTTGTTAACATATGTGAGGCTTCATTTGATCACTAGACTATATATTTTAATCACCAGTAAGTGTCCTAAAATTTCAGATGATAATGCCCTGAAGGATCGACTTTTAATCAGTTATTGATTACAATTTGAGGGGCCCTGTGTCCAGATTAAATGCAGTGTGATTTATCCTATGGTAAGTAAATTCTCTCCACTTGAAGTCTTGAAGTTGTTTTACGTGCCTTAAACCAAGTTTCTCCAGCAGCGGTTTCAAGATTGTCGCATCTTATGCTAGTTTTACAGTGGAAAGGATTCTTTAGCAATGTGCTGAAAGGCAACATGAGTTCACTCTGAGTCTTTGATTATGTTTAATAAGCTTCGCTGTCAGACGGTGAGTCATGATCTTTCTCTTCTATTTTACAGTTTGTATTTACACCTCCTTGCATTTGGTAAAAGCAACGTAACGGGCTCTGCTCATCGGCAGTGATGACTCCTTTATTTTAATCAGTGCAGAAAAAAAAACTTGGCATGATAGGGTGTAAACCCCTTCATTTAGCCATTTTAAATTTTAATGGTCATATGTGTATCCTTGTAGAATGACTACTTCGTGACATTAACTATCAGCACATCTGTCATTTGATTTGCATGAGAAATTTTTTCTTTTTTTCTATCAGGTTCAATTTAGCAAATGAGGCTAAGAAAATTTTTTATCTTGTCTATTTGCAAGGCTGGGTGACGTAAACATTTATAAGCATGCCTTTGTAATATTTTATGTAATGGGAAAAAAAATCAATGCTAATTGTCTCTCCAATCCAGTAAGGCTAAATTTGTCTAGCAGCAGGGTGTGGTCAGAGCAAATGGACTGCAAAGAGAGTACCCTCTACGGGGTGGGATTGGTATTTCTGAATCTCTATTGGACAATAATAATTATTAATAATTTATGTCAAGCTTGCCCCTCTCTTGGTGGTATCTTTTTAAAGTCATTTCTTCTAGAAGTCTTTGATTAGCTTTGTGTTTGTTTATTTCACATATACTAGTATCCTTAGTCAGATGTCACTAATTTGAAAATAGTTTTCATCTGTTTTGGTGAAAATAATTTGGAGTTCAACCAAGTTGGTACCTGAGTACCTAGTACTGTCCTGTCAGGTAGGAGTCTAGGATCCAAGCAGAGAGATGAAGTAATGGGTGAGCATAGGATGGAGGTAGGCAAACTTTTTCCGTAAAGGGCCAGATGGTAAATATTTTCAGCTTTGTGAGCCATGCAGCTCTGTGTATGTACATATATATGTGTCTCTGTCACAGCTACTCAATTGTGCTGTTGCAGCATAAAAACAGGCATAAACAACATATAAATGAATGAGCATGGCTGAGTTCAAATAAAACTTTATTTATAACAACAAGGAGCAGGATAGATTTGACCTGTGCACCATAGTTTGCTGACCCCTGATATAAGATATCACTGGTCTGGGGATTATATTTGACATACTACTAAAGTAATAGTGACAACCTAAATTTTCTTGACATGTCCATACAAAGAAAGTGTTAGGGTTCCTTTGGATACTGAAAAGTTATTTACAATGTGTCATAACACCAGCAAGCCTCTGGTCAAGGCTTGTAGGCCCCTAATCAATGAGGACTTGAGTACAGGGCAGAAGAGGACCAGATGAAATCCAGGCAGAGGCACCAGACAATCATACTCCAGTATGTTTTCCCAGGTGTTCATAATGTGGGTGGAGTGTTTTGAAGTGGGAGTTGAGGAGGGCTTCTGGCTGTGGGAAAAGTTCAGGACAGGGACTATTCCTGCCAATATGTCCATTCCAAATAAGAATCCATCCAGGGGCTTAAGGAATTAGGAGTTATGAAGATAATTGGACCCTAGCCTCATAGTCAGTTCAGAGAACAGAGTCAGTCCCAGGCAGGGATATTGGACTGCCCAGTAGGCACCACTTTGGACTGATAGAAGCTATGTGTGTGTGGGTTGTGGGGGAGGTTGGGGAGCCCATGGAGGTGACGGCATGGGAGGCCAACCCGGAGTGGTTGGTGAGACATTCAGAAAAGTGAAACTTGTGTTATTTAGGAGCTAACTTAGTCACCCAAGGTTTCCCCAGATAACCTAATTCCTGGGGTATTGGAAGATTTAATAAAGGCACCTGTGGAGTGTGTAACCAAGTTTCTGATCAAAAGATCAGTAAATGTCAGCAGATACCACTGCAGAGATTGGGGAAGGGGATCTTCACGACCCAGGAACCAGGTAGAGGCTGACCAGATTACTACTGTGGTCAGTATGCTCAGATATGGCAAAAAGTATGAGAGCCAGAAATGAACCCTTTCTTTATAAAATCTCATTTATACCTCCACAGGAAAATCAGACACTATGCCTAACACTGCATTGTTCCACGAGAGTCTTAGCTACCAAAAGTCATATTGTCTACCTTTTTATTTTTGACACATAAAAGACTTTTGCATTGTAAAACGATTTTATGATGCAGTGAGAATTTAACTTGGAAATTGAAGCAGTTTCAAGATGAAAAGTGGAAACAAAGAACAGCACAATAAGTATTAATGTACAGTAGACATTCCAAGTTAAGATGAGTTATTGTAATGTAGAGTATTTTTTAAAATAAAGAGAATAATACTTTTAACCTTATGTGTATATTTAAATACTCATAAAACATTTCTACTTTTTATGACAAGAATTTCAATGTACTTACAAATGAAAGTAAAGGAGAATACTTGATATTAATTTTGTAAAGTGAATATAAATGTAAAGCACATTGCTTTTATAGCCATGAGGAGACTCATGTGACTTTGTATACCCTTTATTTAGATTTATGGTAAACTTTCCAAAAAGAGGTAGTCTATTTGTTCTTTAATAAAATGCAAGCTTAGCCATCAGTGAAGAATAATAGTTCTCCTTTAACTTCACAATTAGTGGCTTATCACTAATTGTGTCACAGGACTCAAATCTAGATAAGATTTGCCTGAGAGGAAAAGTGCACTCTGGTTCTAAGAAATTAACATCTCCTAGGTAAACAAAGCTCTAAAAAGAAAAAAAAAAAAATCCCAAAACCTCAACTGAGGATCTCACTGTAGTTGGAAACAAAATGACTGACACCTTTAGTCACGTAACTCTTTGGCAACCACATTTGGGGAGCTGCTGTTGAACTGATAAGAGGTAGAAGAACAAAATCTGAGATAAATCTAACTGAGATGCCTCCTAAGTGAGCCAGGAGAGACATGATAGCTGGATGCACACAGCACTGATTGTATTCAGCTCTCTCCAAACCAAGGATAAATCTACCTGTGAATAGCCGGGGTGTGGATAAGAGCCATGTTAGAATATCTACCTACAAGTCCAAGGTGATTCTGGAAAATAACCATAAACAGGAAAGCCCACCAGCATTAATAAAGGTCCTACTGCATGCAGAGCATCAGAGAGAGGGGCCATTGACATGGAAACAGAGAGCCCAAATGCAATGACACCTGAGTTTGAAACAGGAATGTGAGCAGTACTAATTTTAAATAAAAGAAAATATACAGAAAAACTAAGATAATGACAAAGCCCACTCACACTTGTCCAGACTAGAGCAACACCCAGAGTCAGGCCCCTTGGCAGGAACTGTTGACAAGTTGCAGGTCCCTCCATCTGGGCTGGCTATCTGACCAAAGCCCTCCGAGGCTAGGAGAGTCCTTGACCAACAGGTGAAACGCAAGCACACACCTGCTGAGGGGCGAAAAATCATGGGTCAGGATCTGCAGGTTGCTGGTCCTTAAGCCAGTTGTGGATCCTGCTATTTTCTGTACAGAGAGGGGAACCCAGACACTGAAAATGCCCTTGTGAAGCTTTTTTTCATTTCCAGGAGTGCTTGTGTCTCCACTGAGACAGCGTCCTGCTGAGGTTCTGTCCCCACAGTCTCCACATTCCTCCTCTGCCCTTCCCGTGCAAATATGGAAAAATTCATTCACTCACCAAATGGTTTGTCTTGATTCCAAACAACCCACGTGGTAATTGTTTTAATTGCAATAAATTAGCTTAGCAAATGATTTTGAAAGAGTTACCATTCTCCATTGCAGACCTTTCTTCACTCAAACGGCTTCACCACAGACACATCTGGGGGCGCTTAGAGAAGATGAACTCTTCCGGTGTGCTATTCTGAGCGAAAACCCACCAGGTCACACTCACTTAGCCTCTCCACTCGATTTGCACTGTGATAAACTGGGCTATGCTAGTTTCGTGCATACAATAGGAATAACGGAAATAAAATGCATACTTCAGAGCAAAGGCAATAAAGTATTATATGGCTGATGAAGGAATGATTTGTTTCAAATACTAATTGCTTAGAGGTAAGGATTTTGTAAAAATCAAATAACAAATGGTTACCATATTGGCGATGTAAATATTCCCTTATTGATCTTCTATGAAAATCAGACTTCAGACAGAAAAATGCCCGACATGCTTAAGAATAGATTCCACAGCAAGTATCTGTGATGAATTTTTATCAAGTTTTTAACTTGCTTACATTACATTTTCAGAACACCCTGATACTTAGACTTATAACTTTTCCAATGTTACTTGATTTCTAGATCCTATAGGATAATACATTGGAAAGTAAGAGTTTCATGACTCAGAATGAGGCTATCATGCAGCAATTCTAAGTCTGCATTAGACTCACCTGGGGAGTTTATTTAAAAACAGATTCCCAGTACCACATCCTCCAGAGATTTTGATTCAATGGTTATAGGAGGGCCTGGGAATCTGCAATTTCTACTACATACCCTATGGTCTTCTATGTTGGTGGCTCCTGATTATAGTTTGAGAAAAACTGCAATAGAGTACATCATGCATTGGAATCAGGTTTCACAGGACACATATAAGAAAGAGGACAGAAAGTTAAGAGGCTTAAAATAGCTAAAATCAGAGCTGAGATCAAGCCTCTGGTTTAGAGTACCAAAAGAGAGAAAAAGGATGAAAAGGAATATATATAGCCAGGCCACTCACCTTGCTCCCCTTCTTCTGATCCACATCAAGCCCACATCTTACAAGAGAACCCAGAGCTAATCCCCCAGAGTATATAATGCACCCACTGTGTTCAACACTCTCTGCTTCTCAGGAATAAAGGCAGGTTTTAGTAAGCAATACTGCAGTGGCAAAGACTAGGGTTACTCAACACCAAAAGAAAAAAAAAAAAGAATAAAAATGGCAATCACACTAATGTATTGTCTGCCCTACCAATTATTCTAAAACATCTGGTTCACATACTCAGTGTACAGTTTATCCAGATGTTTCAGCTTCATGTGCAGAGCCAAGCCATGCATCCAAGCCTTCTGTTTTGCTGGTGTTTTCATGCTTGAACAATCAGTGTCTGGTGAGTACCTTGTGGGGGGTGTGGTGATGATACAGCCTAGAGCCGTGCACAGGCGGCCCCCAATTTCAAACAGATTCTGTCCTGAAGTTTGGTTCATAATTCAGATGTTCAAAATTCAGAGCACAGTTTCCTCCGGAAACCAGGTTACATGCAGTGGTTAACTGCTGAGGTTCTTTAATCCATAACATAGCTAAAGTAGCGTATGGTTTAACATACCCAGCTGCATCCTGGAAGTAGGATGCCTTCTGAAGCCCTAAGAGGAAGAGGAGAGGAAGAATTTTTTTCTTTCCTGGATTCAAGGACGACCCTGGGCAGACTTTTCAATAGAGTGACACTAGTGTGATGCTGCATTGTTTGCTGCCTGGTGCTGTTCCCTGGGCCCCCCAGACGCTCCTCTCCTAATACTTGCCCTTCCCGCCCTTCCAGAGGATTCCATGCTCCAAAGTGTACTGGCTCCCTTCCTCACCTCCAGTCAAAACTCACATTCCTAAGTGCAATTGGTCTGAACTAAATGTAATGAAGAGGAATTTGGACAAATTTGATTAAGTAGGTGAATAGCTGATAGCCCCAGCCTTCCAGGAGATATTTGCCTTTTAAAAGAGACTGTTTATTTTCATAAAATGAATCTCTAATCCTTGAAATGGCAGGCACTGTAAGGTAATATTAGAACTACATGAACATAAAAGAGAAATATTCCGATTCTTTTGGGGAAAGGGAGATTATAGCCAGACTTGCTTGGGAATCTTCTCCTCATCTCCCCCCGCCCCGCCACCAGGATCCTTCTCACATTTACACCAACAACTTCTATTTCTCCACTTCTGAATACTCAGATTTCCCAAAGGTTATACTTTAGGTTTTGAAGCAGCCAATATGGAGGGGCAGTGAGACCACCGATGTGGGTGTAGTTGGCAGGAGTTGGGCAGAGGTAAAAGGGACAAGCATTTGAATATATGGATCATTTTTGAGGTGAGTTCCACCACTACTGAAAAATGTATTTGTCTACGTAGACAAATACCTGTTCTGATTGTATACAAATATACCAAGTGTTGATGGCAAATCATGTTAATTAACACAGATGAACACTTCTCAGTGATATGCTGCGATCAATACTGATCTACTATCATATTCATCTCTAATCAACTTTGGCTCGGCAGGCTAAAACAGCAGACTGTGGCTTCACAGGGAGAGGAGTTTGAAATATGCATTGCTTTGCTTGTGGACTAAACTAATGAACAGCTAAGCTTGGGGGGGTTGAAAGAAATCATTTCACATCACTGCTCTCTGTTGATGTGTTTCAACCAGAGAACCTCTGCAGAGAGGGAAAAACATAATCACTGCACGAGGAGAATTTCAGAGGCAGAAAGAGAAAGAAACTATATGGATGCTTAAGAGAATCTTGGGGCTTGAGTAGAAATCGTGCAGAAGATCTGCCCAATTTACTGGCATTTACTGCAGAAGCTGAATACTCATGTTGTTTCACTCCATTCTCTTTGAAAGGTAGTGAAATGCCTCTTTCTAAAGTTGGAGGCAGTGAAATGGAACAAGAAATATAGGGGATTTTCAAGTCCAAATGAGTGGGTTCAAATCCTCTCTCTTCTCCATTCTCGTCCATGTTTTTTGGGACAAGTTATTTATTCTCCCAAGTACCCTTCTCCTCATCTGTAAGATGGGACTAATAACAGTCATCATCATCCACTACCACAGAGGAAGTGGTACGGGAGAAGACATGCCTGAAGAAGCCTGGCATGCCATAAGCACTCATGAAGTGTAAGCTATTATTAGGTTGAAGGAAATAATTTGCTTCCACGGCCCATTCAGTTCAGTGTAATAATGGGCTGCGTGTGACAGCATCCTAGTCTACCCATCCAGACAAGCTCATCACACCACAGGCCAACTCTGCACCCCCACCCCATGCCTGTGCTTGTCCAGGGTGGCAAGATCCACTGTTTCTCAAAGCTGCCCTTCAACAACCTCTAGTTTCTGACAGCATAGGTATCTTGGTCATGAGCTGGGACAAAATGACCAGTTAAGTTTCTAGAGAAATGTGGCCTTCTTCAACATAATCTTAGGACAGGACTGACTACAATCTGGAGAAGAGAGAAGGGTCCCTTTCTTACCCAGGCCTTAGATATACAAAGCTCAGCCTGCAGTCGATTTGATTTGATTTCCTATTTACCTTGTAACTGTGGGCCAAATCCAGCATGGGGACATCCAGGCTGCACCTGGTGAAGCCAGCACAAAATTCAGGGTGTGATCTCGGTCCCGCCAGAGGAAGGAGAGGAGCAGATTCCCTAGCTCAGAGTTGAAAAAGCTGTTGTAGGTTCCCTCTTCATTACACAGTGCTGGAACTCATTTGCTATTTGTTCCTCATTCTAATGAGCCCTGAACTCACTCAGAATATACTAAAGATACTTTTTATTAAACATGATATTAAGGAAAAGGTTAGCTTCTCTTTTAGCACTGCAGACAATTACTGAAATGTATGAATTCAAATGGGAATACAATTATAATAGGTTTTTATTTTTTTAGTCCTCCCAGATTCCACCCTTTTCCTTCCTCTCCTTTTCCTCCATCCTCAGCTCTGTCGAATAGGACTGTAATGAGAACACGTTGAGAACACGTAACGATGTCCCAGGAGTCCCTTTTACAGACCCCTTTGATAGATAGGCTAGCCCGTCCCATGCATATCTAGTCCTAGATTACAATCACCTGTGAATATCTCATCTGCCTCATGAGATCATAGCTCCTTATGGGCAGGGATGGTGTGTTTTCATCATTTTTACTCCCAGCCCCCACTCTTCCTTGTGCCAGCTCCTGGCTCAGAGACATTCTGAGATGATCTCAGTGATGGGCTTAGTGCTGGGGGTTCCAAGGGAGGAAGGAAGCCCAAGAGGTGGACTCGGTAGCTTGCACCCTGCTGCTTCACAGAGAACTGGATCACTGTTGGGGACACATCAGCACCTCTGGGGGCCAGTGACTCCAGTCTCCTCTTTGACTTTGCTGCCTCTGATTCTGCTCCCCACCACTGCTCTGCTCTCTGCCCAAAAATTCATATTCCATCATGTCTTCCATTGTCTCCTGGCCTCTGTTTAGTGCATTTTTTTCTGTGTATCTCTTGGTATTAGTGACTTCCCTATGTGTCTCATGTTTAAACTCTCGGGGAGAGGATCTGATTCATTTCATTATCACAGGGGCTTTTAGATCAAGTCATCTCATTGGCCGTTGGCTGGTCTACAGATGGCCGGGCTCAGGTCCCTGACCCAGTCAGCTGTGGTCCAGGGTAACTGTGTTACCTGGGACAAAACATGTTCACCTGGGCACAGTGCATTTCTGGGTACTCTGTACAGAAAGAAGCTTTGGGTGTGGTAAGTCCTCAGCCTTGAAGCACCTTTCCTCCAGCAAAGAAGAATAAGCTCTCCAAAAATGCTTCCTGAATGGCCAACTGGCTCTGGGGGCTGGGCCTTTGCCTTAGGCATGGCAAATAATAGACCTCTTTTAAAGATGAGCACAAACCAGAATACAAGTGCTAAATGCCACCATTGTGCAAGACAGAAAAAAGAGAATGATCAACTAAAACATTGTCCCCATTCTCAAGGTGCCCACAGACTAGCAGCAGAAGGCAGGTATAGGAGCCACTAAGAACCACAGCGTATGACAATGGCTAATAGTGCGGGCTTTGAACATCAGTTCAAATCAATCATCGGTTTTGTACTTACTAGCTAAGTGATCTTAACTTCCCTAGGCTTCATTTCCCCATTTCCTCACCTGTAAAATAGGGCTTTGGACTGGGGATATGCAAGGAAAGAAAGATACCCAGGAAATGGGCTCAATAGCTACATACCCTGGTGCTTTGTGAAGAATTGGAATTTGGGGACAGTAATTCCTTACTTGGGTGATGTTATGACAAATACATTTGTATGTAAATCACTTAGCACAGTGCCTGGCACACAGAGAGATCTTACTGAAGAATAGCCATATATTTTCCAATGCCACCTAAATATTAAGACGGAAGCATCTCTAAAGTGCCATAGAGGGAACAAAAGGAGAAAGTGGGTGTCAGAGAAGCCTCTACTGAGAGCTAGTTGTTAGGAGCAAGGTAGTAGTTCCAGGGTCAAGGCTGAAACCCGTGGGTGTAGTGGTGGTTTTTTCCCCACTGTGCCATCCTGAGCAGTTGCAGCTTCTCTCCCCAATCTGATGGGGAGCCAGAAAAAACTCTGAAGAGAAACACTGAAACATGCCAGTGTGCTAAAGGGCACCTGCTGCCATGTCTGTATTAAGCTACTCTTTTATCTTGCAAAATGCATATCCTGTCATAATGGGAGAGCTCAGAATTTCTACAGGTTTGCATTGATTTTGTGTTCATCCAAGCCTATTAGGCTGTTACTATAGCTGAACCACCATTTTGAGAGTTTGTTTACTTAAATTTAACTGCTCCTAGGGAAAGCATAGTATGAAGAATACATGACTATGCTCATGGACTTATTTTGCTCAAGTTTTTCTATCATCATTGGAGTCTCAACCCAAAGTACTAGTTTGAAAGCGTAATTAGCAGCCAAGAAGGTCATTAGAGAAGAACTTTAGAGTTTGTGTAAGGATACAGCTGTATTTAGCCTACGTCACATTGAAAATTAAACACAAAACTGATAGCCACAAAGATTTGCTTTTGCTATGTTGTTTTAGGCCAGATGAGGGAAACTTTTATTTGTTTAAGCTTCTAACTAAAGTAAAACATCCTCTTTCATAATAAATGAAGAGAACTAAATTTTGACTAGAGGTCACAATTTATATTGACATGACCAGAATTATAACGGCAGTGAAACTTTTGTGAATCATTGAGAATGGAAAGACCCTGGGTATGGGAAAATGAATTTTTTTGATGAATGAAGAAGCTGGATGTCACAGCAGCAATTGTCCTCTGGTGCGAGCAACTCTCTGCAACATGCTGAGCAAGTAGGTTATCAGAGACAGTGCCATGCATTAGAATGACAAGAAGGATCTCCTAAAAATCATGCCTGCAACACCATGGTCACCCTTTTATTGTGAGATAAAATAGAATGCTGAGCTTTTTGCAGTTACTATTATTTTCCTTTCAAACATAAGAAAATTATCTTCTGTTATCAGATCAATTTCACCTTACGCATTTCTTAAGACATAGGCTGATCTAAAGAATATCAGTCGGCCCTCGCATGACTTTGGCTTCTCTATTAGTTTCTTAAGCTACCTAATAAGTATAATTCTTATTTCTTATAATCTGGCATTAGGATGCTTAGTACATATCATGTGACAATAACTAAAAATTCTGTAAAAGGAAGAATAAGAGGATACAGATGTCACCCATGTATTTGGCATTCATGTTAAAGAGTTTATAACATTTTTTTCCATATGCACCGTTGCATACACCAGAGATAGGATTTGGAATGCAGCGCATGTGAACCTGGAGTGTAGCAGGGTGCTTTATAATTCAATATTACATGTGGATGTTTGACCTTAAGTTCCCTGAGAACAGCCTCTCTTCAGTAGGGCATTTATTGGCAGAATGGTCCCAAGGCTCTAGATAACTTTCCCAAAGGAAAGAGTAATAGAAAATACTTCAATAGTGATCACATAGTGATAGTTTAGCCTGTTACCAGCACCCTTTTTGTAATAATAAAAACAAATCCAAGTTTGAATTTCAGTAGCAGCTTTTTTTTTCTGCAGCAGAGATAGATTTTAAAATTATGATGCTGGATTAATCCAAAGCGTCATTTCCCTCAGAACTTTGCTGCTGTCGCTGTTATCAGATCCTCACTCCTTGGGGAAATGGCATACCTGAAAAAGAAGTATATTTATAAAAGTTAGAAATAAAATTACAGGTTGGACACATGTTCCTAGGAAGAATGCATTTGAGGTCAGTAGATTCACAGCATTTTTTTTCCTATATATATGTATGTATTTAATTTTACACATTCTCGTGGTATTGTTTGGTGATACTGTAAAGCAAGGGATTTTTTCATTTGTCAACTGGACATTTAAGGGGAAGCATGGGAAGAGGAGAGGTTGTGTGAAAGAGCTGGTATCTGCTAACCCAGGGCAGTGAACCAGTACTTCATAGATTCGTAACCAGCCAGGGCAAATGAAACCCCTACTATTTCATTAGCATCCTTCTGGCTCTTTCTTCAAATATTTCCAAAGCAGTGAAGTTCACCGTCTAGAAATACAGATAAGAAATTGATTCTCTCCCACCTCCAACATCTCCACAGGGTAAAAAGTCTCTGAGTCCCACAAAAACGTTCAATCAAGACATTTAATCTACACATATTTAAGGACCGGATCTGATCTTATGGGCTCTTAGGTCTGTTAACTGTCCAATTTCCAAACAACCTGCCTCTTTTTCATTGTTTATTTCCCCACTGCAATGCCTGGCACATAGCAGGTACCCAACAAGTGTTAGTCAAATCAACTTGAGACTTTGAGGGAATGAGGAATCCCAGATTTGACTTGGAAATTATCAGAGGATCCAACTTCTCTTCTCTTTTTTCTTTTTCTAATTAAAAAATATATGTACATAGGGAATCTTATACATATATATAACACATGTGTATATATATGTAAGTATGCGCTTTTTTTATTTCAAGGTATTATGGCGGTACAAATGCTTTTTGTTATGTGGATCGCTTTTATAATGCTCAAGTCAGGGTTAAAAGTGTGCCCGTCACCCAGATAGTGTTCATTGTACCTGTTAGATAGGTTTAGCCCATACCCTCCTCCCCACTCCCCACTGCTTGATCTCCATTGATATTTACTTCCCTCTATGCACATGTGTGCCCATTGGTTAGTTCCAATTAATGGTGAGTACCTGAGGTGTTTGTTTTTCCATTCTTCAGATACTTCACTTAGGATAATGGTCTCCAGTTCCATCCAAATTGTTGCAGAAGGCATTAAGTCATCTTTCTTCATGACTGAGTACTATTTCATGGTATACATATACCACATTTTGTTAATCCACTCATGACTTGGTGGGCATTTGGGTTGATTGCCACATCTTTGCAATTGTGAATTGTGCTGCAATAAACATTCGAGTGCAGGTGTCTTTTTGATAAGTATGTATATGTGTATTTATATAAATATAGACATATATATACTGTTAAACATATATGTGTGTATATATACTGTTTAACAAGTATTTAAAAAGTAAACATCCTTTTAACAGCCACCTGGGAGTTTTCAACCTCTTTTTGGTTTTTTTGGCTTCAAAATGGTTTTCATTCCCTATAGTTCTTAGCACAATGACATGTCATTTGATATTTAGTTGAAATTAAAATTTTAATAATATTTTCATATAAATTCATTAAGATAATATCAATACTTAGATGAAATTCAGATCATTAGACCAAGGATATGGCATTTCCAGTGAAAACAGTTTCTCCTTCTACTCTGATTTCTTTGCAATTGCAATTATCTTTTGAGAAAAAGAGTTACCATCCCCATGGAAATGCTGAGATAGAAATTTCTGAAAGAATAAAAATGGGTCTTCTTCCTCTGGAGCACGCCACCACCCCTGCCACTCAGGTCAACCAAATACCCTAGTCTTAAGACACCTTTAGAGAAAGAAATTTCTTTGTGAATACAAAGGAAGTCTGGACTAAAAAACAAACAAACAAAAAAACTAACGAACTGAAAAAATAAAATTTAAGAAGATAGCTACTTCTTGCTTAATTATTTATTTAGGTAGGTGCTGATGGGGCTAGACTTAGAGTTTGGGGTATGTCCAGGCTCCTTTCTGGGGAAAAAACTCCACCAAATTTTTCCTGAGAGGTTGGAGAGCAATTGGGGTTGAACATATTGTATGAAGAATTTCAGAAGTGGCTCAATTTAGCTAACTTAAGGTTGAAATAGTGAGAAAAACATGAAGATCCCCAAGGCAATATTCTTTCTTCTGTAAAAACTAATCTTTTGCCAAAAAAGCTTGCTTTAGAGAACAAAAAGAACTCTGTTAGAGTTGTGATTTTAAAACAGTTGCTATCATTCTTGCCCAGAGGATGAATAAACCTAAAACTCATCAGCCATGTAGGCAAATCACAACTATTTGTAATAAAATGCACTTTTTCCTCAGAGGGTCTTAATATATATTCCACAAGTGATCTCTAGATTTCCTAATTATTAAACTGCATTTATGGTTAAAACAATTTAAAACAATGAAAACTTATCAAGTACCCAGATTGTATATAGGATGATAATAGGTTTCTGAAAATGTCTTAAGTAACTATGCAGATTCTGTCTTGAATTATAAAATAAATGCTGAAAAGATTCATGAAAGTAAAGATTGGGGAAACTAATATTTTCTTTCAACCTTTAGTTGGCTTTTTCTATTATTAGTGATTGAAAGGGCATAAAGGGACAACTTTGGTTTAATAAGTTTATCAATAAAAAGGTAAACAAACACTTTGGAATGTACATAACAGCTGCATATTTTAAACCAAGTGTAGACTAGACGGCATCTGTGGAGACAAAAAGGGGAAATGAATTGTGGTCTGTTCTTCCTTCTCTGTAGCCTACTTTACGTGCAACAGATTTAGATCTTTAGCAAACTAAATAGGTGTGAAAATAGAAGCTACGGTATTTGTATTAAAAATAAAAGATTTTTGATCATTGGAAAAGTATTAAATAGTCTAAGAGGTCTACAAAGGAAAACATGAACGGTAAGCACGACCTTGAAGACAAAGGACCTTAGTGCTGGTAAGTGCTCATACAAGACCAAAGGTGTGTGACAAAACATGACCAAGAGGCATTTACATGGGAGTAGATGCTTTTCAAAATGAAATCACTGCACGCTTAAATGATACGCAATATATAGGTCTCAATTTTTAAGTGCTATAAAGAGTAGCCTGCATCTGTAGGTATATATTATTGCCTCAATTTTCAACAGCAAGATTTGTTGCAATAGAAAAGATACTTTTTTTTTCAGGTTTAAGAGCTCCAAATAGCACTACATTAAATATCAAGTGCCTCTTTCACTTCACAAAAGTCCTCTGGTCTATTCAAATCACTGAATTCCAAATCATCTCCATTGAGGTACCAACATTAGTCCCCATTATCGTATTCAGAAATTAATCCTAAATGGTTTATAATCCTTCAAATTTGGCTTCTCATTTTTCCCTTTCAATTATATGGTATAGTTCACACTTTTCACTAGAATTATTAATATAAGAGTATTGGGTAGCAATTTCCTGCACAGCTAGGGAAGAGTTGCGTACCAGGTGTAGGTATGCACATGCATACTGAAGCCCAAAGACATAAATGGGTTATTCTCAGAAATAGTCCTACCTTGTTATTGTTTTATAAAGGTCTAAATTAGATTGGCATAAATACAACAAAGCATTCATTTTTATTTGTGCATCTTGAATACACTTTTATAAATATGTAAAAATGAGCACATTTTGAGCGTTTAATGAGTTTTATAATTCTATTCTTAGAAAAATGTACTTTTTGAGAAGAGCAAGAAAAATAATTATTTCCTGATTTATTTCAAATTAGTTAAAGGGCCTAAAACATAACAGAGCAAATAATGAATGCAAGTAAGCAAAGACTCCACAGATTGATTTCTGTCAGCCCTGGAATTATTAGAACATAAGGATATGAAAATAACTAATGGCTTTCTACACAGTATCTTGATCCCTGCTGGTAGACTGACTGCTTGGGTGTGAACCAGAGAAGGCTTGGTAGTCCTTGCTTTACAAAGGCCAAAGAAAGCAAGTTAGGAATGGGGTAGCGTGAGCTTTAGGTATTGCTGGCACCTCCTGCCTTGCAGTGACCATCACCAGATAGTGTGGAAAACAGGAACCTTTATCCACTTCAGAAAACAGTTCAAACTGGCACTGTGGAAGGAGCAGGAAGTTCATCCAGTTCTAAGGTCACCAGACTCCGCTTAATACCACCCTTTGATCATTGTGACGGTGTGAAGTGGCCTAACTATAAATGCAGCCTGGAGCCCCAGCAGCAGTAAGGGTGATTATTGCCTGGAATTGGACCTCCTGGTGGCTCCTGGCTCACCAGGAATTGTAACTTGGCTTATTGTGCACACTGTTGTTTGGATGGATGGATGGAGGAGGGACAGTTGCACTGAGGGGAAACAGAAGCCCAAGTAGAAAATGTAATGAGAACCCTCTTGTTAGACTCAGAGCTATGGCAAATTTGTGAGTCCATAAGGTGGTGGGAGCCCCTCAGGTGTAAGTTCTGTCAAGGTCGGTTGAAGCAAATGATATGTTGCCAGTGGGAAAATAGAAACAGTCAATAAATCTCTTGTTCTTGATCCAAAGTAATTCATAATAGGTTTTATTTCTAAACAATTGGGTTTATAACCAGAATTTGCCCATTGGCCAAATGAACAACATTCTTATCTTATTTGGCTTAAATAAATAAAGTAATTAATTAATTAAAAAACAGCATTAGTACAAAGGGTAAATACATTTTCATGGCAAAGTAACAGGATGCCATATTTGATTACAATAACACACACACTTAAAAAATTTTAAACCCCAAGTTTAAATTCAGATAATGCATCTTAGAAAATGCCTTTTCTTCATCAGATGAAGATAGAACTAATAAATCGTGAACATGGACCCGCTAGTCTGAAGTGCATTATTTACTGACAAACCTTATAGCACCATAATAAGCTCACACCCTCTTGAGGCCATCCTCGTTATCTGGCTATGGTTCTTCTAGAAGCATTCAAACCCCGTTGCCATCTAATAATACACTATTTGAGAAGTGAACAAACCTTTGTGACCACGTGAAAGCACACTTCCTTTACCAAGCTGGCAGCTGTTTGCTAGCCCCCCTCTGCCCAATAATGGTGGGTGGGAAGGGTTGAACAGGATTTTCCTAAACATTCTAAAGTATTGGAAATGAACACCACACACACACACACACACACTTAACAGGCTGGATGCAAAGTGATTTGACTCCCTTAGATTACTGATGTTCTAAAGACCTTTCTACCTACTTGGCTATGTATACAAGGAAGGAAGGTTCACATGACCTGGTCTGACAAAACTATCCATGGAAAATCAAAGTTGTAACCAGAAAACAAAGGACCTGTGAATGGTAGGAGGTTCATGTGAAATTCAGTGATCCGAATGCACCAATGGCATGAGTCTCCTAGCGTGACTTCTACTGGTTACTCCCAGGAAATGAGACAAAACTCACAAAAAGAAACCTTTCTATAGAAACCACAGACACATAGGAAAATCATGTATATTTTTTAATTTGCCAGGTAGAGGAAAAACCTAGAAGTTTATTTGAATTTATCCTAAATTAAGTAAATTTCATTATAAAGTATCTTCTCAAAAGGAGAATTGCATGGGAAAGGTCATAAATCTTTAAAGCTCTAACTAGGAAAGTATATTAATCAGGGTTCTCCAGAGAAACAGACCCAACAGAATATATATATAAAGAAATTTATTATAAGATATTGACTCACACAATTATGGAGGCTGAGAAGTCCCATGATCTGCCTTCTGCAAGCTAGAGACCCAAGAAAGCCTGTGGTGTAGCTTGAAAGCCTGAGAGGAAGAGAGCTAATTGTGTAGATTCCAGTCTGAGGCTGAAGGCCTGGGAACCAGGAGATTGATGTCCCAGCTCAAGCAGTCAGGCAGACAAAGAATTCAATATTCCTCTACCTTTTGTTCTATTCAGGCTCTCAATGAATTGAATGAGGTCCACCCACTTTGGGGAGAGCCACATGTTTTATTCAGTCTACCAATTCAACTGCTAATCTCTGCCAGAAACATTTTCATAGACACACCCCAAAATAATGTTTAACCAGCTACTTGGCATCTCTTGACCAAGTTAAGCTAACACATAAAATTAACCATCACAGAAGGTCTGTGTTAAATATCTGAAGAAACTTCTTAACATGGTAGTAACATATTCACTCCATGCTACCCAATAACCACAATCTTCCTCTACGCTGAATAGTAGAGTTCTTCTTTTTTTTCTTGAAGAAAATAAAGTCATCATGGTCTGAAAAATGGTAGGCACCCATTCAGTATTTATGATGTTACCTTCCGATGAAAGTCTGTTGACTTGTGCGGCATATCTACAATGGATCTGGAGGATACAGAATGATGATACAGTGACAAATTCCACTGATAATAGGAGGAAGACAGGAACACATTTTTTCTCAAAGATATCAGAACATAAATTAAAATATTAGATACTCAAACTGACATCCAGAAAAATAAAGGTTATTCCCAATATGTAGATATTTGCCTCTGACAAGTTCATAAAACGCATTTTTTTCTTGGTGTTGTCACCAGCAACTCACCCAGACACCTGAAATTTCCCTACTTGTAAAATGCACTTAAGGCTGCCTGAAGGATGTGAGAGACTTTCAGAAATCGCAAGATCTGACTGTGCTTGATAGCGATTGTGTGAAGATTCTAACAATAGCCAAGGTGCCTTTGAATCTTACTTGCTTTTACTAACACCTTGTTCATAAATTAGAATCTTGTTACCTTTGCTATTCCATTTAGGAAAGTATTGCTTAGCAGGATCCTAGTCATCTTAGAAAAGTAATATACTTCCAGAATTACCTAATGTTCTCACCGTTAGAGGACTAACTAATGTAAGAAAATTTTTCTATTGAATTTATCTTTAAATGGCTAGATGGTGGCAGAAAAAAAATGTATTTGGAATTGCACTAAATTAGTTGGATTCTCCCAGGGGTACCTGGGGCCCAGGGCTGAGCAATCCAGCTGCCCTGCGGTCCAGGGCCACCCTCTGGACAGAGAAGTGGCAGAGAAGTCTCTGAGCTCTAAGACCTTGCAGCTCAGCCTGCACAAATACTAAAGAGTACAAGATATGATGTGCCACAAGTAATATGACTAAAGCCAATTTCCAGCCCCCTCCAAGTGACCTTCCCTGCTTCACCAAGGCTAAGTAAGGAGGAATAGAGTCTTCTGCTGAATTTCATAAATCTCAGAGCCTTCTTCTTTTGTTAGTTTGAATTATCATTTTAATCTTTAAAGTACATGTACAGTAAAATTCACTTTCTGGTGTATGCTGTTATGAATTTGGACAAATGCATGGAGTTTATAACCACAACCACTATTAAAATACAGAATATTTCCATCACTCTATGCCTCCCAAAATTCATCAAGCAACACTTCTTTAGTCAAACTCTCCCCTATCCTTAGTATAGAGCAGAACTATTCTCTGTTCCTATAGTTTTGTAATTTCCAGAATATCATATAAATGGAATTATATCGTATTCAGCTTTTTTGATTCTGGTTTTTTTGCATAGCATAATATGTTTGAGATTCATCCATGTTCTTGCATATATCAATAATTTGTTCATTTTCATTGCTGAGTAGTATTCTATTTTGTGGATGTGCCACAGTTTATTTATCTATTCCTCAGCTGAGGGACATTGGGTTGTTACCAGAATTGGACACATATGAACAATATATTCAGGGTTTTGTGCAAACATGGACTTTACTTTCATTTGAAATATCTAGGAGTGAAATTTCTGGGTCATATGGTAAGTATATGTTTAACTTTGGAAGAAATTATCAAACTGTTTTCCAGGTGGCTATATCATTTGGCATTCCCACCAGCAAAGTATAAGATTTCAAGTTAGTCTTCATCCTTCTCAGCGCTTGGTGTTGTCAATTATTTAGTTTGCTTGTTTAGTTTAGTTTTTATTTTAACCATTCTGATAAGTGTATGGTGATATATCATTCTGGTTTTAATTTACATTAGTCTCTGAAGACTAATGTAATTGGGCATTCTTTCATATACTTATTTTCTATTTGTATATCCTCTTTGTCAAAGTATCTGTTTAAATCTTTTGTCCATTTTTTAATTGGTTTGTTTATTGTTGAATCTTGAGAATTCTTTGGATATTCTGGATGTAAGTCATTTGTTAGATATACAATTTGGAGATATTTTCTCCCAGTGTATGGCTGGTCTTTTCATTCTCTTAGCAGTATCTTTCTCAGAGCAAAATTTTTAATCTTGATAAAGTCTAATTTATCAATTTTTTTTTCATGGATCATGTTACTCTCACTAAACCTAAGAAATCTTTCTCTAACTCAAGGTCACAAAGATTTTCCATGTGCAAACATGGATTTTAGTTTCATTTGAAATATCTAGGAGTGAAATTTAAAGTTTTTTGTAGCAGCATCCCCTTTTAATGAGGCCATGAAGTATGCTGTGAATTCTGAATATTGTAAATGGACATAGAAAATTTAAGATGTCAGGGAAATTTTTAAGTGGCCAATTAGATTTTTAATTCGACGAAGGCAGAAGGCTGCATCTCACAGTGATATCACTATGCCTTGCCCTATCTCCATTTTGGTCAGCAGCTAGATGTTCCGTAAACACTTATTAAGAATTAATAAATCCTCTCAGAGAAGCTAACTTATTATTTTAGCATTGTATAGTACAACAAGGACAAGCTTTTAGTCAGCTCTATATTCAAATTACAGCTCCATGTCTTGTTGGCTCTATGACCTTGGGCAGGCACTTTACTTAATAAGTCCTTTGGGCTGGGCTTTCTGGCTTAATGCTATGGACTAATAATGCATTCTAAGATTTTTGTGAGGATTAAGTGTGGTAAAGTGCCTGACATATATTGGGACTCTGTGAAGAGTTATTTTCTCCCTTTTTCTTTTCCCATCTGAATCTTAAATATGTATGTATTTAACAGTCAAGTAGCCTTGGTCCTGGATAACTGAAACCTCTATCATGCCATAAATCAATATATTCCATATTTTCTCTTTGAATGTATCCTTTCACGTATGTGTGCATTTTTAGCATAAATGACTAAAATAGTTGGACATAGCCATTTTCAACAGGTTTTCATCTTAGGACTACCCTTCTACTATACAAAAGTAGAGGGAATGAAAAAGGGCCATGTTGGGATGGGGCGTAGTTAGAGGGAAAATCCTGGAGTATAGCATTCATGGGAGGGTCCCTTCTCATACATATTGGAATTTGGCAAGGATCTGGCAATTGATAAGCTAATAATTAAATACAACCTGGGGGAGAGTGGTTCTGCTTGTGATTTGCTTACCAGGTCATTACCATTGTAAGTTATGCTACATTTTATTTTAAAATACCAGAATTTTTTATGGAACCAAGAGGATTGTTCCAGTTAGAAGGGCTCACTGATGACTAACTTAAGGGAATCAAAAAGACTGGCATGGATTCTAGTCCCAGACATTAGGTTGGTAAACTAAACTATCATGTTGCTCGATTGACAAGCTACAAAGTAAAGGCCAAAATTAGTTCAGAACACAGGCCAATGCCTTGTCTCAAAATACTCTTAAAATTGATTATTTTGAGAAATGACCTGAAAGGAAAGTCACAATGATATTTTTACTAAAAATAATACTATTTATTAAGGACTTGTTCAATGCCAGGCAGTGTCATTGAGGCTTTTTGTATATTATCTAACTTAGTTTTCCTAACAACCCTGTGAAGTGGGTGTAATTATTTTCCTTATTTTATGAACAAGGAAATTGCAGGTTTAGATTAAATATCTACTCCTAAGGTCACACTACTAGAAAATGACTAACTCAGAATTTGAACTCAAGGCCGTATGACTGGAAAGCCCCCGTTTATAACTGCTATCCTTTATCACCATACCGTGCATGGTTTACAGCTTGTAGAAATGCTGTCTAAAATATGCAGCCTGAATTTTGGAGACTCAGTGAAATGGTGATGTTCCTAACTTCTAGATATGCAGCGCAAGGCCTTTTGATTAGGTGCATATGTATTTCAATTTGCAATTACAAGATTAAAGGTCACTCTAGTTTTATGTTTCCTTATTAATCTCCTGAACATTTTAGCACTTTCAAATGCATAACATACCAAGTATGTTATTCTTCACAAGCTCATCTAAACATATGCAGTCATGCTGATTAAATGTTATCGGTACCTGTCAAAAAGTAATTATCATTTAATAGAGCTATCCAAATGTTTCCTAATTTCCTAAATGCAGAGGTTCCCCAGCCAAAAGAAATATTCCCTTAACCCCTTAGGCCAGAAGATCTGGAGCCTCTAATATCACTTTCATCAAAAATTTCTATGAGCTTCTTAGGGAAAGGACAATATCCTATTTATCATGGCACAGTGCATTACTCTAAGGAGATAATCCATATGTGTTCGTTGTGTTGGTGAATAAACGAATGAATGAATGAGTCTGTTGGCAAATTTTAATTCAATAAATGTTTTTAGGATGGATGAATTAAAGAAATAATTAATCTACTTATAATTAGCTCATAGAGCAATAGTTTTACCCATTTAGAATGAATTTTAGGACTAGATAATTTAGGAGCAATTTTTGATACTATATATTATATTTGAATGTGAAAACAAATATATATTATATATATATGTATATACATACATATTTTAAGAAAAACATTAGTATCAAGTTTAATTTGCCCTAATTTACTATGCATTTTTATCATATTACATTTATAGCTCACAGCTATGTCCCCATGACTGACACTTTTAAATGGCTCACTATAAACTAGATCACCTTTACAAAAGACCTGCATAAAAGATTCATAAAATGATAGAAGTCACAAGCAGCAAGCACATGTTAGGTTTGGGACCTTGTATAGGCCTAATGATAAGTAAAAATAAAAGGAGGAAGTATTTGGCTGCAGAAGAGCAGGACACTGCCTGTATGGTAGTGGTCAGACCCTTCAATTCCACAGGACCCTCTCCAGCTAAAGTTACAAAAGTCAGTGACCACATAATTCTGGGTTCCTTTGACCTGGCAGATTTCTCACTCCATGGAGGCTGCTCAACTACTATGCTTCAATGTTTCTCCCAAACAGTAGCTGTGGGAGTCATATCCAACCTCATGTAATTTCATCTCTCATCTCTCATTTGCATACTTGTTAGCTGGCTCCAAAGTAAAACAATGTGGAAGCAACCATAACCAAGTCCAAGTGGTCACTCATTCTTGCCAGTCTACTAAATCTGGACAAGACTTTGTCTTCTGACCCAGAGGAGGCCCAGCCCCAAACATGGATGTATTGTCAATGAGCTAATTGAAAGGTGAAACTGACAGCTGGTTATTCTAAGTGCTCAATTTAAAGATTCATGCTTCAGATATTCCAGTTGAAATGGTGTCCCATTTTTTACAGTATTTGGAAGACTATTGTTTGTGTCTAAACTTACAGCACCTTTTTTCATAACCTGATGTCCACTTGTTTATTTATTGATCCCATGTGGCCATTAAGCAGGTGATAAGGCAATCACTGAGAATGTAATTTCTGTTTGGTTCAAGAATCCCATGTTACAATAAATCAACCACGTAACTCAGTATATCCAAATTCTATAATAATCATCATTTGAATATTTACTGTTGGTGTTAGAATAAATATATCTTTAAGAGTCAAAGTCCCCTACCTTTCTTATAACTTTACCCTGGCAAGCACCTATAGCCCATATTAAAATGAAAATATTACTGAAAATATGTAAGACTGAAGAATCATTTTCTTTGCCACTGTCATTCCAGGAGTTTTTTCTTTCTGTGTGAACATGGAGAAATGACTATCCTTTGCATATTTGCTTCTATAGCTTCTCTGTGTTTATTCTTAAAACTTGAACTTAAGCTGATGAACTGGGTTTTCTTAATTACACTAATAAACTTATTAAAAATCAAACTCACTAACAATCAAAGAAATGCAAATTAAAATAGCAGTAGTATATTATCATTTGCCTCTCAGTGCAGAAGCACTAATTTTTAAATGATAATGTTTAATGCTGATGAGGTTACCTTTAGATAATCATTCCCAAGCACAACTTGTAGTAGTAAGTTACTCTTGGAAAGCCTCTAAAATGTTTCCCCCTATTGATCAAATGATCTGATTTCTCAAACTCTATAAGAGGGAAGATAAATATAGATGCAAACAGATTTGTGAATAAGGAAATTCTTTACACTGTTATTTGAGACAAAAGTTTTAAGCTAGCTAAATGTTCACAACATGAAAATAGTTAACTAAATTATGATACATCCAAGTGATGGCAAATATTTCATGCAATAAAAGGTATGTTTTTAAAAAATGAAATTTTTATGATTTAATGGTATATAAAAATATAAACTATAAGGGGTATAATTGCAACTTATTTTTGAAAGTACACACACAGAGAAACTTAAACATTTACCACCATACCTAAACACTTGAAGAAATAGTATAGCATGTATTACCAATTTATACACAACTGATTACTTTACATGACCAGCAACCTCTTTCTATAAATCAGACAATAATAAGAAATGTGCTTACACTACATACAGAGCTCTTTTCTAGGCATTAGGCACTGTCAAAAAAAACCTCAAAAGAGACAGTCAACACAGTCCTTACCCTTCAGGGTCCTGTAATTCATTGAAAGAGATCAGAGTACAGAAAAAATCAGAACATTTATTAGATAACTATATAAATAGATAATTATAACTATGCGCACGTGCACACACACACACACACACAAAATTATAGGAATCTAGAACGTTCTCCCACCTTCACAGAGACTTTTCTGATTTCTGTGCTCACCCAGCACCTCCAGACTTGGATGTGGCCTCTCCTATCTTTGATCATTTATGTAATTCACATGACTTGAACATAGATATGAATGCTGAGGGAGTCTGGAGATGTA
The DNA here is from genome assembly GCA_023783475.1 of Daubentonia madagascariensis. NCBI lineage: Eukaryota > Metazoa > Chordata > Mammalia > Primates > Daubentoniidae > Daubentonia > Daubentonia madagascariensis. The sequence goes on along the minus strand of JAKFHU010002088.1, from coordinate 39,346,357 downwards.
AACCACATGAGGGAGTGTTTTGTGGGGAAAATTCCACGCCATTTTTTTCCTCAACTGTCCCTCTGTAGAAATGAACACAATGTAGAGGAAAAATCATGACCTTAGCATTAGAAGACTCCTGTCCACATCCCAGTTCCGCCACTCACTGAGTTTCTTAAATTATTTTACCTTACTAACGCTGGCTCCTCTTCCCTAAAGTACGAATGACAGAACTGATGAACTGACATGGGGTTTTCAGAGCAGTAAATCAGAGAACAAAAGTGAATGAGCTGGGTGTAGCGCTGACCCACAGTAGGCACTCAATAAATTTACTTGAAATTAGATTCAGAGCCTAGATGTGGATTCACCGAGAGTATACAGGCCAAGAACTCCACTTTGATTGCTTCTCTGTATTTGACATACTCTTTGACAAACACATAGTAAGAATTTATTTACACAGGCCCCCTGCCTTGGGTTCCTGGCCTATGAAATGGGAACATTACATAACTTCAATTTGAGGGACTGTAGTGGCAATATGACTTAGAGCATAAAAGAATCGGGAATAACATTTAGAAAAAATTTTCTGAATACCTTTTACAGTTGTACACCTTGAGTTTGGTGTATTTGGCTTTGTTTTGTCTTTGAAAAAAAAAATTTCCTCTTAAAGTCCTATCTTTGGGTTTGATCTCCACTTATGTGTATTACTTCTCTGTATATACACTAAGGCTTCTTTTTGTTTTTTGTTTGTTCTGTTTTTTAAGGTCAAGTAATGGTCTATTAACATGGAATGAAATAGATCACAGTAACTCAACTTCTTTTGAGAGAAAAAGAAGAGACAAAGTCATTGTTTAATTTTTCTGAGTATCAGGCACTTACCAGACTTAACCTGGAACTAAAAATATACAGTTCCACCGTGTAATAGAGTTTGGATAAAACAGAGTTTATAATAGAGTTTTTATAATAAAAAATCATAAAATTAGCAAATTTAACCACCTATTTAAAAGGAAAATGACACCCAAAAACATTTATCAATATATCAATTATGAATAATCATTATGAATGATCATTATGAATCATTATAGTCTACCAATAATTTTCTTAAAAAAAAACTTATTACATTGTTATACATTCTTCCAAAGGAGGACATTGGCAATCCCCTGAGACCAATTAACTATAATAATTTCTCAATTACAAACAATATGGCATATTTTTATCCTGAAGTCTGAGCTGCTTATTGTCATTAATAACCAAACACATTTCATAGCAATGAGTAAGTATATTCCAATGTTCCCACAGGACCAGGACAATGGTTCTCAATCAGAAGTGATTTTGCCTTCAGAGGACATTTGGCAATGTTCTGGAGACATTTTTGGTTGTCACAGGGAACATGTTGCTACTGGTATCTAGTTGGTAGAGGCCAGAGATGCTGCTAAACATCCCACAATGCATAGGACAGTACCCATGACAAAGAATTATCTAGCCCAAATTGTTAATCGTTCTGAGGTTGAAAAACACTGGCCTAGAAAAAGAATGAATATAGGGATGATCTGTAACATATCCATTCATTCAATCCATATGGAATTAGTATCAATACAAGATAAACAGACAGTTTGGACATTGAGTGAATGAACATTTGCAGTTGGATAGTAACAGTAAGAAGGTCTTTCTCCTTAACTCTAAGTTGGTTCATCACTTTTCTTGCCTTATCTTCCTTGTGTTCTACTTCTCTCTACTGTCTTCTCTAAATTTTATTTTCTCCTTTCCCTTCCCCTACCTCTCCCTTCCACCAACTTCCCTCTGCCAGTTTTCTTTTGTTTCCCTACAGCCCACCCTACACCCTTCCCCTCCTATACTTTTCATCTTCCTATTCTTTTTTATAATAATTTCTTAATTTTAAAGGATTAATTTTAATCCTTTAAGATCAAAGTATTTGAACATTCTTCCCGATCAATACATAAACTGTGCAGAAACACAAAACTAAGTTTTATTTGTAGTGGACACAGGGAGGAAAGACTGCAGGCTTCTCCCATCAGCACCTAAAGACTCAATAGCTATTTCAATATTTTGGCTATTCTTTCCTTGTGTTCATATTTAAGAAAACTTTTTTTATTAGTAACATGTCCTTTCAACAAGCAGAATCTTATGTTTTCTTTTAGACCATATGTTTGCAAAGAAAAGAGAACTTGTAAAGAAGTATCAGCCTGTGCAAATGAGTGTGGGTGGCAAATCCTTTGGCGTGAAATTCTCTAGGAATTGATAAAAATATGAAAGTAACCAATTTTCTATGAGTCATCCCATAATACTGGGCTGAGGGGAGCAGCCAGACAGTGACTGTCAGACCTCATTGGAAAGTTCAGGGTACGTAGGCTCAGATTCTCACAACCATCTTCTGTTTACCTCCGGATGAGGACGTGACAGGGTTTTCCCGCGACACCTGTTAATTCTTACTGATTAACAAAGACATTGAATGCAAAGGTTTTGATCACAGAAGTGGAAAGAGACTAGATCCGTGCAGATGAACTACACTGTGAAGCCCAGGAAAGCATTAAAAAGAGTTTACCAAACAGAAATACACCTTTCCTTCATCACTCACTTTCTTTCATCTATTCATTGAATATCACTACACATATGCGAGATGTAAGTGAAGTATTCTCATAGCATGTCTGGGTTTTTTATTTTGTTTTGGGGGGGTTGTTTTGTTTTGTTTTATTGTGTTTTGTTTTTTGTTTTTGCTTCTCTCTCTCTCTCTCTGTCTCTCTCTCCCCTCTGCCTCCACATTTTTGGAGGCTTTTTAAACAAGCCACATAGCAAAAGAAAGACATTTGGAGCCACTTGGAATTGCTTGCTATGTATAGATATAATCTGGATTTAATGATCTGCATGATTAGAAGGGAATGACAGACTCACCAGGAAGCTAGTGGAAATGTTTCAGGCTGGTAAATATTTTAAGGCCAACAGATTTCTTTAAGATACCTGCTATGACAGGAGCATTTTCTTTCCATTTCAGGATGGCTCTGACTTGCATAAAATACATCCACAAGTCATTTCCTGTTTTTCTGATGCAGTTTGCCATGATCAATAAATAAGCTTTTTTTTCCCATTGTTTGGTACTTATTGATCATAGCTACTAAACTAAGAATGCAAAGCAAGATGCATGCTCTAATAAATTATTAGTGCCTCACACTAATGTGTAGGAACTGGTCATTTCATGCGTCCAGGGGCTCAGCAGTGCAGTGCCTAGCAGCAGGGCCAGATCTGAATGTCTGTTTATGAAGACAACCATTCAAAAGAACAGTAAGAACTGGAGCATTACATATTATATTGTTCTCACAGTGCCACTCAAACTCACAACTGCTATTAATTTCAGAGTTATCAGTGGATGATAGAGTTCTACCCATCTGTTCAGAGAATTGTGGGAAATTATTAAAAGATTTACCATGTATGTAGTCCCTTCCATTTAATATCACATATCCTAAAAACATTCAAAATTTTAAAATATATATCAAAATGTCAATGTGAATGCTAGGAAAATTATTTGGTTGCTAACTGCCAAGGTCTATCTTATTGCATACATCAAAAATCTCAAACACGTTTCAAAGATTCAAGAAAACCTCACATAAGAGTTTATTTTTTATCTTTGCTGTGTAACCTCCACCATTTTCTAGACAGTCTCAAGACAGTGAATCAAGAGTTCAAAGCAGTTTTTGCAAACACAGACTTTATGTGGCTAAGAAAATCTTGAATGTCAAATATTTATGGAAGATATTGTATTGCACACAATGTTTTAGATTGGAAAAATTTGAGCTGGTATGCTGTGATATTGAACTCTGAGCCCTAGGAGTGGCACATGAAGCCTGGAGTGGCCAGAACCCCTGGTCCAGTCAATCTCTAGGCATGATCAACTTTGACCGTTGACCCTGATATACTGCTCAAATATCATTTCCTGTGTGTATTGGTATGGAAAAGGTTGAGAGTACTACTTTCAACAACCAACTTTAGCAATCCTGCTATAAGAAAGGCATTTTGTACTCTGCAAGGACCACTAAAATTGTAAGAACTCACTAACAAAGAGAAGGCAGCTATTATGATAGCATCTGTACGTAGTTGTCCATTGCCAAGCACTTTCAAATAGGTAGTCAATTCCAACAACACTACTCTGCCCACAAACCTTCTAGGGACTCTTTCATACCTTTCTGTTAGTACATCTTGACATGCTCTTACAGACGCACACTTTGTTGATAAAAGCCTACTTCTTGACTAGGTTGCTATATTTTGGAAGCAAATTGTCCCCCAGAATTGCTTCTTGACACTACCAAGATGCCACTTTTCTGAAATCAGAGAAAGTGATCCATGTTGAAGTTTCAGGCATTGAAATGTCATTGATCCAGGTATTTCATTTCATGAAACTTGCTTTCAGCTCCGCCGGCATCATTGTAACTGATAGGCAGCCTGAGTTACTGTGTGAGGTGTCTCTCTGTGGTCATTGACAGAATACACCAAGAAGGACCAGGGAAAGTCTTTTCAGTATTACCTGCAAAAGTTGCTATACTCATGTATGTAAACCCCAGGGCTGAAGACCATGGAACAAAATTTCTTTCAAATAAAAGAAGAATTTCAAAGTTGAAGATCTGCTACAGGCTGTTGGCTATTTACTTCATTCAGTAACACCAGGATTAGCCCAATTAATGGGGATCCACATGATGGTTTATCCAGCAGCTCCTGGATAAAGCTATGTAGTCTACAGCACTTTAGTTTTCTGGAAGTTGAACAAAAAATATGACCCCATAGATTTGTTATCTTTGCATTTATTTTTCAAACCATGTCTGGAAAGAATTAAGGAGTCACATGCTATTAAAAACACATGTGGGAGTGAAGTACTAATACTTGCTACAGCATGGATGAACCTCAAAACATTATGCTAAGTGAAAGAAGCCAGACACGAAAGGTCTCATATTGCATGATTCCGTTTATAGGCAATATCCAGTATGTTATATAAACACAGAAAGCCAATTGGTGGTTGTCAGGGGCTGGAGGGAGGAAAGAATGGGGAGTGACTGTTTAACGGGTACAGGGTTTCCTTTTAGGGTGTTCAGAGTATTTTTGAAGTCAATAGAGGTGGTGGTGCACAACACTGTGAATGTACTAAATGCTACTGAGTTGTTCACTTCAAAAGGGATAATTTTATGTCATGCGAATTTCACCTCAATTAAAAAAATAAAACTTTTTTAAAACACATTTGAAATTAGAGAAATGCAATATTAGAGAGGGCTTGGAGCCCCCCTGGTCCAGCACACAGTTGAGGATGAGCACCCCTCAGGATAACTAAAGTTATATGTGGAAATTTTTTTTAAAAAATTGATAAATAAGCCTAAGCAAGTTTATTAGTCATCTGTAAAACATTAACAACAGTAAATGAGCCCCACTAAGATTTTTTCATGTTTTTTAGTACTCAGGGTTCTGTAATATTATTAAATTTAGAGGTGAAGAAAGAGAATGATTTCATCACCATTTTTTGGATCAAGCAAAGAATAATATTTTTAAAATATTTTAGGAGGATTTAAAATATCCTCCTAGAAGATGTGGTGGCATCCTCTCTTCCCGGACAAAGTCTAATGTTGTTTTGGTTTGGTTTGGTTTTTACAAAATCTTTCCCCAAACTAGGGGTTTATCTCTTGTTTCTGTATAAAGGCTGCCCAGATGGGTCCAATACTCTATTTAATAAGGCACATTGCCATTCCTCTGAACGTTGTGTCTGTATATAAAGCTCCAGGAGCCAAAGAGGAAAATGAAAATACAAAGCATCTGAAAAATCAAACGGATTTTGGCTCAAACGCCAATGTTAATGTATTTCTACATGGTGTTTTCTGCTTATTTCTAAGTGGCTAACGCCCCCGCCCCTCTCAGGCAGGAAAGGGACCATGGTTGATTTCTCCCAGTCTGGACCCCCTGGGCTATGGGGGGTGTTGGCTGCCTCTTGTCCATAGTTGTGATGGGGGAAGCTATAACGCTGACGGAGAGCTGACGGCTAACACTAGAATAGCAAGTCTCATGCTAGGTGCAGGATGCGGGGGTCTGGGTGGAGTATAATCGAGATTCCAGGTTTAAGGAAGAAGCTGAGGAGATGAGAGAGCAACAGCTCAGCAGGCAAATGGAAGTTGCCTGGGGGATTCTAAAAAGGAACGGTGGTACTCCCAGTAATTTTATTTAACATTCCTGCACGGGCCTGGGTGGGTGTGCAGGGTTGTCTGAAAGAGCCCCAGTAAGATACATGTGGAGAACTCTGGGATCCACAAAGGGGCCCCGGAGGCAAGACCTGACATCTTCTAAGTACACATCAGGAAATGTCAGCATCTGTCTGACAAGATGGGGCACAATTCTTGATACTCTGGGTAAATATTTCACATGTTTCCACAGTACAAATCTCACCGTACAAATATGCTTTCCAAACAAAATCAACCTCAGACTTTTAAATACAACGTATAACAAAAGGATTTGCTCATCCAAATGAATGTGGCATATTTATCTCAGTTATTCCATAAATAAAATAGGTAATTATATACCCTTCCTAACTCCTTAGGGGAAAGTTATTTTAACAGAACATGCATGTTAAGATTCTTAGTAGAAAAGTATGCAAGCATTTTTCTAAATATAGTTTCTAATGACCTTGAAGAGTTTGTGAAACCTTCCTAAATATGTACAATTATATTCTATATAAGTACCTTTAAAAGTTATGTTTATAAGGTCATGAAATAATTTTAATATCAAGAATAAAGAGAGACTAATAAGAATATATTAAAGACATAAACATTTTAGATGAAATACCAGACACAGCTTCTGACTTTATGATTTATTTAATTGCTAGGGAGCTCTCACAAATGTATGGGCATAGAATCTGGTAGGATGTTTAATTTATGGTGCTTTGGCAGAGAACAAGAAAGCAGGCTGTGTGCTGCAAATTCTGAATTCATGAGGGAATAAGGTAGACAATTTTAAACTCACCACTTCTGCCTTCTGTGGTGCCCCCAATCTCATACCAAACAAGTAAAATTTGAAAGAAAAGCAAAAGTGATTAGGAAGAATAAAAAGGATATAAAAAAAGTAATGCCTCTTTCAATGAGGCTTAATCATTGAACTCAACAGGAGTACGTGGAAGGAAAAAATGCCAAATGTTTGTGGCCCACATGGGGACATTTTTCTATTTATCTTCATGTCAACTACAACCAATGATGGTGAGGGAGGTAAAAGCTGAGAGCCCATGCAATTATAATATTTCCTTGAGCCAAGTGAGGTGCAAGATCCATTATGTTCCCTTCCCACCTCCACCTAACGCCTGACTCTGAGTCACTATGTGATGCTTCTACCAGCAGAGTGGGAGTTATTTTTCTGGAATCTGAAGAAAAAGAAGCTATAGTCATTTTCCGCACATTTTCTTACCCTGAAGCTAGCTGGAAATTCATTTTCTTATCCCCAACAGAGCTGATGCCTTTAAGAGCAAATAGCAAGGAAGGGCAGAGGACTACTTAGCATGGGGTGGGTGGGGGGTGGGAGAGGGGGAGGAACTGCTATGATCCTGTCCATATGGCTCCCCAGTGACTAGTGGGGGGGGGGCAGGTTAAGAATAGAGGCCAAAGAAACAATGTGCCCTCTAGCTAATCTTGGTTTCAAATGCTAAGTCCTGCAGTCAGATGAAATGGAATTCAGCAAAGTTGCTGTGATCATTAACTTCTTCTGTCTGAGGACAACACCCATCTCATTAGATTTAAAAACAGTTTTTCCAGGCCAGTAACCTCTGGCAGAAGCCACGGCTGATGGTTACATAGAGCAAAAATGAGCATGATCATTGGCACGGCCACAGTGGCAGGCTCTGGGAGGGAACCAGCAGTGGTGGTTGTAAATGGGTTGAAATAGATGGCATTGAGGAATTTGAGCTGGGAATACTGGGAGAATTCCAAGCCACCTTACCTAGCCTATCTTCTTTTCAAACTCCGAACCATTTCCCCCTGATTCTGTGGCCTTAGCTCTCCCCAGAGTACTGAATTTCAGCTAAAACACACAAAGGGCCTGAAGCTGAATGATTGGCATACACAGCATCCCCTATTACTGGGTCTGCAGATTACTAGGAGACGTGTCCCTCTGCAGAATCCTCTGGGCACGCTTGGCTGCAGAAGATGCTGTCCACAGATGATTGTTTTTGTAGAGATCTGAAGCCATATCACTTTTCATGACAGCATAAACATTCACGGAGGCAGAAAAAGAATAGAAATGCCCAGGTGCCCTCTTTCATTAACAGTAGCACTGCTAATTAGTATGTTATTTTTCAAGAGCATTCTGGCACTGCAAGAGCTAAATAAAATGATCATGGCCCGTAAGCTAAGTATGCCCACCTTGGGGAATTATCTAAAGAAAATAGAATTTAAGCCTCCTTGAACAAAGATGTTTATAGCCACCCTATTTGTAATAGCACATAACTGGAAACAACCCAAATGCTCAACAATTAGGGAGTGATTAAGCAAACTTTGGAACCTTAATATGGTAATAAAGTCTGTGGCAATGAAAATGATGAATATCTAGACTATGTAAATACTTAGAAAGCCTATGTAAAACAATGCTGTATTTAAAAGGATACCACACAGTATTCTAAGCACAATATACAATGTTATTATGATAATGTGAATATCATATCTTAACAATTATAACAACAACAGATCACAGTTATATATAGTTAGTGCTCACAGTGAATGAGGACTTTGTATTTTTAAGGTTATTTAAGGTGGGGGTTTTTTCACAAAAACTGTAAAGCTGTTTTGAAATATAATATTTAAAGATAGTATATTACTATGGTCTAAAAAGCATTGAAACTGTTTGTACATATTAGTCCGCCCATTCACTTGCTGTATGCTTCTGACTTACAAGATCTACATGAATTGGTAGCCCTGGAGAAATCAATGTGTTAAAATAATATATAATTGGCCTTACCTAAAAATAAGCACTAACCTTGCTGTCAGTAACATTCACCATTTGAATCAAGATATAACTCAAGGCCAAGAATTCCATAGTCAAATAGTCGTAAAGGGAGATTCAGAGCCAGAAGACTGGATCTGCGTTAGAAGCACAGGTGAGGAATCTGTGGGAAGATGATCAGGGTTATAGGGGTAAGAGAATCAACTGAGAAGCAAATCCCATAAAGGGTTTCATGTACTGGGCTAACCAAGGGGAGCTTGTGTTCTCCTTAGTACTTATTTTCAGATTTCAGAGAATAGTGCCACAGCTATCCCTTGTATAGGACCCATCTTAGATTTTCTAGAAAAGGTCCACATACCATTCCATTCCGGTTGTGTTGCAGTTAAGAGGCCATGTGAATTCTGAGATTCAAATGAACGGTATAATTTTCAGTGATGGACACCACAACACACTAGTCTATGTAATATTATTAGCAATATTTTACATTCTATTGCTGGAGTAAATCACGTAGCTAATTGGAGCAAAATGCATTAAACCTTTGAAGTCATGCTTCACTGAGAATTTATCAGGTGTGCTTGGATCTAGAATTATTCATGCAGATATTTCCTTATAAATTCAATGGCCAGTTAAACCCCAAATTCCCTCTTGCTGTGTGGCTTCTCCTTTGGGGAGTGGCATGCATTTTCACCCTGCTCACTGTTCATGAAGTCAGTGAGGGAAAAGAAGTCAAAGCCCTCTGTCAAAGGCTGACAAAGCTCTGTTCACCCTTGGGGCTTTTCTACAACTGCTTTTCCAATTTTATATCAGTAAACTCTTAACAACTGTTCAAATCAGCAAGAACCATTGATTCATGGGTGCTACATTGAAAGCAATTTCCACTGCTCATTTCCAATCATTCCCACTAGTCAGCTTTTCTGAGTCACTATAGCTACTAAATCAACACGGATGCAAATGGCAGCTCTGCCTCTTACTCTGAATTTGGAAATCACGAAAGACATGTTGAATCTAGATCATTCCTGTTAGCATGAATTGGTAGAAAGAAAACAATTTTCAGAAAACCTGGGTTTTAGTTCCAACCCTGGGTAAGATTTTCACTACACAAAAGCTCAGAATCTCACCTGTTACACTGGAATAATAGCATCAGTTGGCTTACAGAACTGGGATGAGGGTCAGACGAATATGAGGAAGTGGTAATTAAGCTATATAGCATCATTTGATTCTAAGGGAACGGTGCTTTGGTAGCTAATGTGTTCATTTTCTATGCTGGCTGCATTCTTACTGCCCTTATTCAGAGCTTATTTAATAATATGACCTCAGGTTATTGCCAGAGAATCTTACTTCTGGTTTTGGTCTTCTTTCTAAGTTATAATAAGTATTTTAGTAAGTTAAATGGTAACGAAGTAAGTTAAGTGACAGGCACGAATAAATATAATGAAATGTGTCTTCATTCCTTTATCACATATATCAGCACAGAGTGGTGTTTAGGCACATGGAATATTATAACTGATATATCAAGGATGCACTGTTTGTAACTTCACTTTTGAGTGTATGTAAGTATCTACTAGTATTTCTTTTTCAAAACCTCTTATTTTCTTAGCAATCATAATTCTCACCTGCAACCCAGGTAAGTACTTGAAGTAAACAGGAAATGGTTCTCAACCATTCCTGGGATTAGAAACAGCTGAAGAGCTTGGCATACGGTCAGGCCCAGCCCCAAGATTCAGATTTAATTGGTTTGGGATGGGTCTCAGGCATGTCTTTATTTTTCTAACCTTCCCCACATGATTCAAATGTGCAATTAAGATGGAGGATGACTGTTCTACATTTTGATTAACTAGAAGCAGGAAATCCCTGGGCCCTGATTATGGCCTGACCAGTCCATATTTTGACCAGCTAGAAGATCATCAGTAGCCAGGATGCCTAAATTCAGCCTTGAACGGGCAATGTGGAATATTGGTAAAAACATAGACTTTGAAGCCAGCATGGGGTGAAACCTGACTGTGCCCTATTCTAACAATGTTACCATGGGTGAGTGATCTGACCTCAGTGTCCTCATCTGTCATGAGGAGTTAAAGACACCTATCTTATAGGGCTCCTGTGAGATTTATATCAGGAAGTATATGTACTAGCAGGCACTCAAAAATGACAGCTCTATTGATAATTAATGCAACAAACCAGATCTCTATTTCCTCATCAGAAGTGAACAAACTGAATAAAGAAGGTCAGAAAAACTACCTTGATGCTAACACTAGGGAGTAGTGTCTACCAGCTAAATCAAACGAAAACTTTCAGGTTCTACAGCATCTGATTATATTTCCTTTGAAATAACAATAGATTAAATGGGACCTTTCTTTTGTCTTCAATCTCTGCCAAAGCCTCAAAGCTTACATGTGTACCATCACATTTTCAAGAGAGGTGCTTCCCCATCCATGCAAGACATGCCAGGGTGTAGTAAACTTGGGTCTGTGACCCCTACCCCGTCACCCATTCCAACAAGGGCATGTTACTAAATGCTGCTGAACTAGAGCCATCTTTAAAGGATTTTTCCCAAGAGAACTCCCTTGAGGGCAGAGCAGCCTTAGCCCAAAGATCAGGAGCTGAGAGGGAGTCAGCTGGAGAATGCATTGCCTGAATCAGGGATGAGTGCTGTGCAGGGTGCAGGGGATCCTTGGGACACAGAATGGGGTGGGTGGTAGACAGAGACCTCAAGAAACCTTGAACCTGCCTATGAGCCCAAGAGCCAGCATTTGCATATCTGTCATTACCAACAATATTGATGCCAGATTACAGTAGCTCCATGCAGGTGGGACCTTGATGTCTTCCTTGCATCCCTCTCCTTCTTCCTGACCCCATGGAGCCAGAGGCAGCACAGTGAGTGGGCTGCAGGGGAGAGGAGCGTAGAAGAGGAAAGGGGAAAAGTGAAGTGAAAGGCAGTGCCCCACCCCTGTCTAACCCTGACCAGATCTGAGCTGGGAAATAGAGTTTCTTTAAATTAGATGAGAGATAGAGTTTTGATTTAGATGATACTTTACTTTTCAGTAACTTGAAAATAAGACGACTCTTCTAATGCCTTTTCTAATGCCTCACCAGAAATATTATGGGATGAAGCCAACATTATGACCAAGGGAGAGGAAGGGAGAACAAGTAGAACAGATTCAAAGCGAAATGGTGTGAGAAAAATTAATTATATTTCATGACTGCATTCTACCAAATTGGCCCATACCACATTCCTGTGTCTGTTTCCTCCTGGGCGGGGGGTCCAATGCTCCCTTGCCACTTACAGATTCTAAGCGCACAGATGACTGGAAATGGCATCAGGGCTCTTCTGACACAGATCATTCTAGTCCTATAACAGTGCCCTGAATTTCTTTCAAGCTAAAGACTTTTCTGACATTTTAAAAATTGGTGCCAGCCATTAGCTCTCATGTCACATAACTTATTTAATTCTTATTTAATTTAATGCATCAGGAGATAGGTCATTGCATCACTTCTAATTTTTTCTACAGCCTCAACAGAAAGATCTCACCATGTCTTTGTGGCTCTGTTGTATGACCCATTTCTCCCAATGGTAGTCCTGGCTGACCCCTAATGTTTATGGGGATATAGAGAAAGTTAAAAGCATAGGCTTGGGAGTCAGACTGATTTGGGTTTAATCCTGGCTTTGTCACTAACTACACCATACTAGTATGTTGCTTAACCTCTGTGGCCTTGGTTTTCTCACCAACAAAATGGGCATAATATCTGCCTTATAAGATTGTTTTAAGGATTAAATGAAACTGTTTAAATAAGTCCTTGGCATAGTGTCCATCATATAAATGCTAAATAATAGTAGATTCCAATATAATAATGATGATGGTGATTATAATAATAACCATTATTATCAAAAGGATGTTGCCAAAGCAAACTGTTATATTTATTATTGGGTAATAAATAGTATTACCCCAACACCAAAAAGACACTTTCCTTTGGTACTTATTGGGGAAGAGGCATGTTGTTATAGATCCTTCGAGAGTTTTCCATCCCTCTCCTATGCTTCTGTACATTCCCTCCTGCCCCACAGCTCCCAGCTCTACTGTGTGTGGATCAACAATCACTTGTGCCCGGTGCTTATAGTCTAGAAATTATAGACACAGGCCCTTGGTACAATGTTATCAAATATGCACAAATGCAAACAGAAGAGTGAATGTGGGGCAGGCCACTTTCCCTTTGCCCTATTCCTTTATTCTCTATTCACCCATCACCATGCAAAGATGGACAAGTGGTTCAAGCTTTTCTGTGGGTTAGCAATAACTAAGAGAATTATAAAAGAGAGGGGGATGTTCTTAATTATTTATTTCATCAGATTATCCCCTAGTCCAATAAAGCTCCAGAAGAAATTAATCTTTTCACTGCTGTCCCCTGAAGACACAGTCAATGCCTAGTCTTACTCTCCTTAACTCAGGTTTGTCTACCTCTCCTGTTACGTATCTACTAACAACATTTCAACCCACCTTTTCAGAAATCTAATTGTACCCAGTGAGTCAGACTCAACCAAGGTCTTAGTGCCTTTTTCTGAAGCTACATTTCCCCAAGGCTGAGTTGCTCAGTCTAGAATTACCCTCCACTGCGCCTCACCTAGGACAATCAGAGTGGGTTTTGATAGTCCACGTCCCCTGGCCAAGCAAGGCCAGGATGGGCACTATGAGTCTGGTTTCATCTGAGATCCCTCCACCTGGGTAAGCTGTAGCCATGCTTTTCTATTCTTCTGAGACTTTAACAGATAACACTTGGACCACCCCTCCCCACCCCCATCCCCATCCCACCCCAACACACACAACCACACACTTTCCAAGCACACACTGCAATTCTCAGAGGCAAGGCTTGGAAACTATCATGGAGGAAGAAAAGCATTTCTCTAACTGAAAGATGAAAGACCTTATCCCTCTCACTGCCCCACCCCTCCGAATGGGGTTAGTGCCCACATTCCTGTGCAAAGCCTGGTTAGCTCCCTCCATCAAACTTTTCCTCTTTTTTCTGTCTAATTGTGCCATTCCCTGTTCTAACAGGAATTTTTTTACATTGCAATTTTTCTACCTTTTAATGGCTTTTCCCTCAGCTAGGAAAACAGCCAGCCAAAGCTTTGAAATTATGGTTTGTATTGACCTAATTAAATTCCTATAACTAGGTGCTTCCCTTTTCCCCTAGTTATATTATTACATTATTTTCTTCTAATTGCCCTTTTATGTAGACGTGACATAAATTCCAGGATCTCTACTTTAGATTTCTATTTGCTGGAACTGTGTCAGGAGATGAATGCAAATTACTGTTTATCCACCAAACACTTACATAGCACTTCCTATGTGCCAGGCAGTATTCTAAGTGTTTTATAAACATTAGCACATTTAATCCTCATGACAACTCTATAGATAGGCATTATTATCACCCCCCACTTACACGTGGGGAAACTAAAGCACAGGGAGATTAAGTAACCCAACTAAAGTCACACAGCTAGTAAGTGGTAAGATTCATACCTAGGCAGCCTTGCTCTGGAGACCATATTTCAACCAATAGGCCATCTTGCCTGGTTTGGTCATATAAGCCACTTTTTCATTATTTATCACACCGGAAAAAAAAAAATCCGGATGTAGGTAATTTTATCATCATTTTTAGACATGGAAGGAAACTGGGCTCTAAATGGCTAGGCTTTAAATGGCTCTAAACTGGGCTCACAATTGGCCAAATCTCAAATTCAGAGCAGTACTTGTAAGCCCAAAATCTGGCTACAATAGACTGCCTTCTGCTTGTGTAGGTCTACTCAGGGTAGTCCCTGAAGGATAAACGTGAAGGAATTTTTGCTATAGAATTTTATGTCCTCACTTGATTTTGCTGTCAAAACAGTCATTTGACCAGGCCTTTAACTAATGCAGAGCACATGTGCCCAGAGGGTCCTATAATGAATCCATTTTGTAAAATACAGAGAAAGCCATAAATTATTTCCACATAAAATGAGCATAGATCAAGGCTGCCATATCCCTAAGAGCTTTGTGGTATACCCTTAACCAAAATTGCATTTTCTCCTTGTAAACAAGGATGAAAATTACATTGTTTTGACCTTTGGGTCACTAGATTTTGTATTTATTTTATATATTTCTCAAGAGAATTTACAAAGATATATAGTCATTTAATCTGCTCCTAGGAAAAAAAAGGTAAAATGGCAAAAATATTGGACATGTAATAGACATGCAGTAACTACTTCTCTATGGATTGAACTATCGAACAGTTCATACTTTGATCATGATTTAGTGCAATTTATGACTTTTAAGAGGCCATTTATCAATAACTCCTGAATGATTTTCCAAAACAAGTGCAAATCAAAAAAAAAAAAAAAAAGAACAATTTAATCTCTTTGATGGGATCCTGGTTATTGTGGTATTGATCGCACCCTGTCATGATACAGGCATTATTAGCTCAAGGTAAAGATTGCAGAGACACTGTATACATTTCTCACACTGAAACTTAAGCTCTCTTGAGTTAAAATTTCCCACCTTTGCCCCTGTAGACCTCCCTCTAGAATCAATCACAAAATATCTGTTAAACACTTAGTATGAGCAAATCACTTGTTTGAGCACTAGAGACTCAGAAATAAATAAGGTATGGCCCTTGGCTTCAAGGAGTTTGTGGTTTATTGAAGAAGACAGACTTACAAACAAATACAGAGAATATTGTGAGATAAATACCAGTAAAGTTACCTACAAGGAACTGGGGTGGTACAAAGAAGGAGTGAGCCATTGACCAGAATGGGTTAGCGATAGTGTAGAGAGAACATCTTTCTTTCTAGTGAAGTCTTGAGGGATGAGCAGGAGCCTGTTGAACAATGTCTACAAAGAGCATTTTAGGATAGAAAACTTGGCAAGAGCCAGATTACAGAACACCTTGAAAACCATGAAAATAATTTGGATTTTGTTCACCACTCCCAACAGTGAGACACTGTTACAATGCATTTAAGTGGAGGAATAATGGGACTTAGTTTCCCTTCTGGGAAACTTCTGCCATCTGCTGGGTGGATAGAGAGACCCAGGCTATAGACAGGGAGGTCAATTAGAAATTACTGTGAAAGCCCAAAAGAAAGATATTCAGGAACAAAACCAAGACAGGGGGATAGAATTTTTTAAAAATAGGGGGTGAAATTGATAGAATTGGGGAGATGAGGAAGGAGGGAAAAATAGAAGATAACTACTCGTTTGTGTGGCTGGAGTGGGAGGTGGGAGGGATAGTGCCATTCTCTGAGATTAGGAGAGAAATTTATCAGTTAAGGTGCTTCCAGCAGCAAATAACAGAAAACTCAACTAAAATGATATAAACCAAAAGGGACGGTATTATCTCAGATAACCACAAGTATAGAAGTCAGGTAAGCCCAGAATTGGTCAATTCAGCCAAGTCCACCAGGGCCCAGGTTCCTCTTCCTTCCATCCTTGCATTGTCCACACTGCTCACGGGCACAGTATAGTGTTCATTGTTCCAGGCATCAACACGTGGCAGCATGAAAGGGAGCATGTACCTCTGTCTCATGCCTCTTTCCAGATAGGGGAAGCCCTTCCCAGAACCCATCAGCAGATCTCCTCTTAAGTCTGAATGCTGAAACTGAGTCAAACTGAGCCAAATGCTCCTGCCTAACCCAATCACTGACCAAGGAAATGAGGCCCCACAGAGCGGCTTAGATCAATGTGACTTCGTTGGGGCTGGGATCTACCGTTCCTCCATCACAGGAAGAGTATAGATGGGAACAAAATCCTCTTACTAGGGAAGGGTCAGAAGAGAATAAAGACCAGGTGGGAACTAACCTGGTCTAGTGCAGGGAAGATGATTTGTTCAGCTTTTCTTCTGCAATCTAGTTGTGGAGGCGAGGCACATTAGGGAAAAGAAAAACTATAAAAGCAAGGTGGTAAGTAAAATGCCCCAAATATAAATAACACAAATGATCAATGCCTTGGAGACGCAGAGGATAAAGCAGACATCTTCCATCATTTTTATTTTTTAATTTATTTTTAATTGAGGTAAAATATACATATATAATTTACCATCTTTACCATTTTTAAGTGTACAGTAATTTTTTTCTCTTGCCTAATTGCTCTGGCTGAATAATTTTTATTTTTAGAAAGAAATAAATTCAGCTCCCTAACCTGATGTTTGATTTACATGACATCTAGTCCAAAATACTTAGGAAACATCTAAATAGTGAATATTCCTTTCCCTTTTGTCAAATGTTAGGATTTCTCAGTCCAAAGACTGTGTCTCTCTATAAATTCCCTGAACGCTTTTCCTCCTTTAACACTGCCCCTTCACCCCCTCCTCACAGGGGAGAGATGAAGAAATCAGATCTGAGACTTTACCGCTCAGCTGATTCCCTTTTTACTTCAGAACAGGCCCATTTTTCAAATGAAATTTTCCAAAAGGGAGGAATTTTGAAGATTCTCCACCACCACATCTTAGTGGGAAGGAGTCTCAGCAAACATATTATGTACCTTTTACTGCTTAAAGCCCCATATCCACCTTGGAATTCTCCGTCCTCTGAGCCTTTCTCACATTCTGGAGGCCTGTCTCTACCCGTGTAGAAATATTTCTAATGTTTCTTGAGACACAAAGTTGTTTCCTGTGTTTAACACCAGGCTGATTCAATTATTTTCCAGCTTTATTATCACAGAATAAACTAAAACCTTACAGCGAGCCTAATGAATGTATGTTTTATTCAAATAAGTCTGGTTGAATTCGATGTTTTTAATAAAGAAACACACACTCTGGAACATGTTGCTTTAGTTCATGAAGTAAAAGAATAAAATTCTTTCCATTGATTCACTGTTGCACAAAAAAATTGTCCTGGCAGTGCCAGCTCCTTTGTCATACTTTGTATAACATTAACAGAGAATTTAATAAAACTGTATATTGAACATTCCCTCATTTAGTAGGCACCCAATTTATGTGATAGTTTAAAATTCTTCCCTTCCCTAGTTGCCCCACAGACCAGAAAACCAAAAAGCTTTTCTGTGTATCAGTTATTTTCCTCAACCTTGAAATTTATACATAAGGCATTTAGTAAAGTCCTTTGCAGTAATAGAAAGGTCAACTGCATTGTCACTGTTTTTCTCACATGCTATTTGTTGAACAAATCCTTTCTATTTCTCCTCTTAAAAAGTTTAAGTCGGAGTGCACTAATGTGATAAACTGTTGACTTTTATCCTGGTCACCCAATTCCACAAAGTCAAAATGATCAAAGACTAGACTGTTTCTCACCTTGCTTTAATCTTGTTGCCTCCGTGGAAGATGGAAAGTAAACAGTCACACAGAGTTCCAATTACCAATATCATGATAAAAAAGAAATGGCTTTCCTTTTTTTACCTTTGAAATTATATATGGATTGATGTAAAATAAATTTCAGAGCCTCGAGTACTTTCTTTCTGATTGCAAACAATGGATTCTGAACAAGACCAAATAAAATGGAAGAGTTAAGAGGAGAGAGAACCTGCTTACTAGGTAGTCTCAGCGAGTACCAGGACAGCATGGTGCGGTTCGGGCAGGTTTCTCCTATCAAACTTAGCTTTCCTTTTTTTCTTCTTGATAATTTATATTAAAATTCTATTGCCAAACTATAATTTATATCTTTCCAAGAACCTATGTAGAAGATATATGGTTAAGAGAATTAAAAGAGAGCCAAAGCCATAAGGAAAGATAGACACAATTTCATATTATTTTGCTCCAGAACAGAAACCTAAAGGGAAGAATATTCTGGAAACATATGACACCAATGCCCCTTTTGAAAATTTTAATGGGGGGAAAAAAAAGCAGCCAAACAAATAACTCTTTTTTGCATGTGTGTTGCTTCCTTTTTTGCCCTGGTTAAAGTCATCATTGCTATTTGGGTAGAATTGCCCTTTTATTTGCCCAAATTAGCTGAAATAATTGGTTATTTTATATCTGACTTAAAAATAACTCCCCCACAAAACTACTATTTTCTATTTTGTGGTAATATTCAGGACATTTATTCTAGTCTTAGAATCAATTCAATGCCATATTCCAAGGAGAATCCTGATGCCTTTAGCTCATTTCTGCACTAAGACGGGTACAACCCCCCTTACCCTGTACAAGCGGAGATCCATGCTGGTTTGTTTTTTCATCTTTCACAGTAAACTGACAATCCTACCACTGGTTGATTTAAATTCCAAGGCTTTATAGATCCACCACCAATCAGCATGATAGAAAATGATCTCTCCAAGGTTTTCTCCAAAGAAGAGTTAACCTTGATTTGTTGGCAATGCAGATATTTCTAATACTACATGAAAGAGTGATTTGAGAGAAAATGGAGGGCAATTGATCCAACCACATATTCATATCCGGGGCCATGCATTCACATCATAATGATCTGGTTCCTCCTGGAACTGCCTTCACTTTTAAATTGTGCTTTAATATTTGTCCTTGGTTTTTATTGAATTGATTTAATAACAGGTTGTATGAAATATGCTTCAGCATTTGATAGTGCCCATTATATAATTTAACCTCCGCTCTCCATGTAAAAATCCTTCAAAAATTTAATGTCAGAATAACTTGATCTCCCCTGAGAAACTGGCAGGCTTATTACTTTCTGATTTTCTTCTAAATATGTAACTAACGTGTCACATTTCTCATCTTTGCACTGGCTTCCAGGAATCTCAACCTAAAAATACTCCAGCTATTAGTGACAATTATAACTCTTATGGTTAGCTTATCTGATTGTTTTATAATTTGGGTCCAATTTTCCATTTCTTTTTTATGTGCCTTATGATTATATCTCCTGCTTTATGTTCCCAAAATCTTTGCTAGAAAGAGATGGTGTATAAATAAATTTAACAATTAAAATTTCTTATTTTGTCACAAAAAATTTCTGATTTTAAAACATATGATAAAAATATCATAATCAGATATTTTATCTTTTACTCTAAAAACATGGAAAACATGGAAAAAGAAAATAAACATGATGGATTATACTAGACATTAACAAGCAATTAGTAAAAATAAAGATTTTTCTCCAATGAGCTAGCTTGATGAGGGAGGTAGCAGTAACATTTTTGAGAGGCCATGAAATGGAGGATAGTTTTGGCAGTTTTTTCACATCACCTTAAATATGCCATTGTTACAGCACTGAGTTGTAGTTAGATTGTCTATATTTCTGACTGTCATATAAGCTGTTGGCTTGTTGAGGGTATCACCCATTATTTGGTCATTCCCAGTATATAACACAATATGTGACCTATAGTGGGGCTTCAACAAATATTTTTGAATGCCAAATGAGTTTTCTTCTATTCAGAGGAATTCCTATCTTACAAAACATTTCAAGGTGCTTTCCAATCCTGTGATTTCAATGAATGCACTGTTATTTATGTTGCCATAGATACCATTTCCTTAATATGGCACTTGATGCAGCCCCTTGGTTTTGAAATCATTTTATATGTGAACAGGACATTATCAGATTTAAAAAAGCGTGCCTCCAAGCATTTGTCTCTCTGTTGATGAAATGTACCAAAATCAACTTTCAAAAACAGACTGTTGTCTTCAGAACCCAAGAAAAACTGACATGATATCTTGAAAAGAATTATTTTTTTACTTTACTAACTTTTGCTAAAAATGATTGTCCAGCATATAAACAGAGAGTTAAAACAATTGTTTCAAACCACATCATTAAACCTGATTTAAAGTTTTGAGAAGTCACACTTTCTAAAATACTCTAAATGGCTCTTCATGGTTTTATTTCTGTCTGGTGCCTCTTCCTGTCAAACTGTGAAGAGAATGTAATCTCATTAAGAAATGAGGGGGAAAATTTAAAGCAAATGTTAAAGGGCAATCTAATTACTTTGAGAAATCTGAAATGTGCTCAGGACCTACAGACAAAGGTTCTTAGTTTTAACAAAATTTCTGTCTAACTTCAATAAAAGTTCTATTAATTCAATATGCATATACACATATATGTATACATATATTTCCCCCCGCCCAGAACATTTGCTTCTCCAGAGCAGGAATTTTTATCTGTTTTGTACACTGATGTAATTCCAAGTGCCTAAAATAGTGCCTGACACAAATCTATTCTCAATAGACATTTGTTGAATGAATATAAAAAGTTCATACTGAGTGGAAGCTAGAATTCCACTATTAGCTACCTCACAGTCAAGTTAAATTTTTTACCATCATTTTATTTCATGGACATAACATCACTGGGACAGGATGCCCAGGAGGAAAAACATGGGATATATACAAGTAGCTCCCAGAATAGTCAGTGCTCAGCATCCTAAAATTTGGAACCTCAAAATTATTTATCCCCATGATCAAACAGCCTCTGGAACCTTTTCTTACCATTACATCAAATGTTTAGAAAGGGAAAACTGCCACCTGAACCATTCTCTCCTCAACCCATTATCACCCCACTCTGTTTAGAACAAATCCTCCTCCCCACAAATCCTCCTCCCCAATAGAGCAAAATCAAAACAAAACATAAAGAGATACAAATACAATTAAGTCCTAACCTAAAAAGAAAGTACTAAATACACTATAAGTATTATCTGCAAATCAGCTTCCCTACCTAACCACAGATCTTTGAGACTTTAGAACAATTTCTTAGTATGGAAACGTGGCCTCACACTATTTAAACTCATCTTTTCAGTTTCATGAAAGACAGGTTTCCATTGAGGAACCAGGAGTCTGTTGATCCTTGTCTTTGTCTGTCTGTGCCTGGGGATGGGCAATCTGAATAAGACCAGTCCTTGATGAGCCCTTAGAGACCCAGAACAGCTTAGATGCACAGCTTTCATGCCCTAGCCAGAGGCCCTACACTCATTTAGCCTTGAAAGGCAGAGTCTAGAGAAAGCATTTGTAGAAAGGAGACACTCTCTGGACAGGTGTTTAGAAACCATACATAAAAAACTATTTCAAAGGAGCTACTCACTGAGTATATACACAGGGGGTTGTTTTATGTGACAGAAATTCATCAGGGTGAAAGGTGAAATAGCCAATCAAACATGTAAATCATAAGTTAATGCACTGGCTACTTGACAAGACATGCTCTTGGCTAGATTACATAGTCACATGCATAGTCTTGAATACCATACTGCAAACATCAGGGCCTGAGGCTCCTATGATATAGGTCCTTCAGGGCAATAATGAAAGCAAAATAAATTGGTGTATATTGGTCCTAAATCAAAGACCAGAAAAACCATCCCATTTGTTTGTCTTCTCCTTGAATGAATAAGGAAAATCATGTAGACATGGGAAACGGAAGAGAAAATGTGAACCTTTGATTTAAATAATTCATTTCTCCCATACTACAGTTAAAATGTAAAGGTCTAGTTTATACATAAAAGGAGAAACTTGAATCTTATATTCTGTGATGTTTTTATTCACTTCACATATGCATTACTAAAATTTGACTGAATTTGTTAAAAAAAATAATAGTGCATCTGCTTTCCCTGAAATTTTCTAAAGGATATAAATGTTTTTATTTGCTACAGTGAGCTACCTGAATGTCATGCCATAATACAACATGACAATGCTTAACTTGGGGTAATTCAGCATAGCAGCATTCTTGGAGGAAAGAATTTAAAGTGTTTTAGATTAATTTACCATATTAGCAAGCATTCCATGG
This sequence comes from Daubentonia madagascariensis, assembly GCA_023783475.1. NCBI lineage: Eukaryota > Metazoa > Chordata > Mammalia > Primates > Daubentoniidae > Daubentonia > Daubentonia madagascariensis. The sequence goes on along the minus strand of JAKFHU010002088.1, from coordinate 39,323,778 downwards.
AATTTGCTACAGCCTCTTGAGTCTAAATGCATTAAATGTCACATGATTCCTGTGCATTCCTAACACTAAATACCAACTCTCACAGAATTATGCTGGGAGAATCCACCAAAGATCAGCCAACTATAATCTCCTGGTATAGGACAAAGTGGGATTTTATAAGTGCTCCTGAGGGTGTTCCAAGACATGTTAGGTGGCAGGAGGCAAGAATCATTCTTTCTCTCTGCACTCTTAGGAAGGTGTACCACAAGACACAGTTGAATCGGAAATACTGTAGTCCTATAGCCCCCAAGCATATGGGTGTATTTATATGACAACTTGTACTGCAGTCCTCCCTGTGGTCTCAGACTTCATGTGAAGTATGCAGCCTACTGTCCAGCACACAGATTTAGCAAGTGGTGAACATGATCGCCAAGTTAGGGGCAGTCTCCAAAAGTACAAGGAATGAAAAGTAATTCTCAACATCCTAGTGGAGGAGAATAGATCTGAGAGGGGGGCCCTGGAACCTGCATCTCATTAGCCTCCAAAAAGACTATTGATCTCATTTTGCATGGTCATTTTTCTTTTCATCATATTTTAAAATATAAAATTTACCTCATGGTTGTAAAGAATTCAAACAATACAGCGGTATAGAAAATAAAAAGAAGTCCCTTTGCACTGTCTGCTCACACAATTCCACTTCTAGCCCCAGAGGTAATGCCTGTTAATAGTTTTCTAAGTGTTTTATTTTGGAGCTAGACCTAAACATTTAATTTTAATGTAACCAAATGGTTCAATGATTCTTTTAATGGGACTCATTCATAATTGAAAATCCCATTATATCTATCATACCCCCATTATGTGTCATATGCCTATTAAGTCCCTATTATACAACTATTTTATCAGTAACTCTTGAAATACATTACCCTGGATTAGAGCAGAGCATCTGATCCAAAAAGGATGATTTCTTCTTAACATTTAACATATTGTGGTTGCCCATAGATAGTTGCTATGTTTTTATAAACAATGGATTGAAAAGTAGTAATAACAAAAAATCTACAATGAAGTAGATTTTTAAATAAATTAGTATTTTTAAATAAATTAGTATTTTTATCACAAAGGCATATATATACATTTGAAAAACTGATAGTTCCTACACATACCAGGTATAATAGACACTATTGAGGCTGCAGAAAATGATTGCTGTACAGATGGATTGTGAGATGAATTGAGGAAATTAATTCCTCACTGCTGACCACATTCACCCAGCCCTAAGACACACACACACACACACACATCTCTTGGGCTGGGAAATAGTTTCAGACTATGGAAACTTTCCATTAAGCAGGAAAGTTCACTTAAAGTAAATCCTGAAAAAATTGCAGTGAAGCAATACTGCACTAAATGGGATGACTAAATGGGTCATCATTTAATTTTTAGATATTTATGCATTTTGAAGAGCAAATAGACTTCCTATTCCAAAATAGCTCAATTATGTTTTGATTGCAACATCACATTTTCCAAGAATCTTGGATCTCAAATACTGTAATCATTTATACATAAGCTGATAATTGCTTTACAAAAATAAAAACTGTTGCTGTATTGGTGGTATAGTGTGGGCATACGTGGTGTTTTCTGTCATCTCTGAGATTTCACAATACGTTTAGCTCTATTGTTTTTGGAAAATATTTTGTTGGATTCTGAACGATTTAAGGTATCTGCAGTGTTCTAGGTACGGACGAGAAGAAAATATGCTGGTGCCTTTGACTCCAGAATTGCCTAATCAAGGCAGAGGCTTGGGTGTAGCAACTCACCCATCTCTTTGTTTTTTGGCAGATGGTTTTGCTCTGTGTACTTGTCATCATTGGCTTCCTGAGCAAAGGCCTCATAAATGAAAGAGGCCATTTATCCAAAACTCTCCCAAGGAATACTTTTTTGTATAAAATACACTCTTACTGGCCCATTCACACTCTTGTTCCATCACGCTTACCATGATCCCATTGAGTAGTGAGCATTTCTAGGGTACACATTTAGCCCCTTGAAAGAGTTGTATTTTACTTTAATGGAGGCATATTTCACAGATCCTTTTGTATTTATGACTACTTTTTTCCGGGGAAAATGTATTGTAAGGAGTATACACACATTTACCCTGATTTATGAGTCTTCTCAAAATTTCTTTCTTTTTTTTCATTGGAAGAGAAAAGTAAACATATTGGTATTTAGGAATCAGAACAGGAAGAGTTTAATAGTGGGAACAGATTGACTACTTATGGTACCATATCTTGGGGTTACTATTGTGCTAAGTTTAATGCATATAGGCAAAACTAGGAACTCTTATTGTGACTTTTAACTCTAACATTGATCATTCCAGCCATCTGTGCAGTACAAAGCACGTCTTTGTTTACTACCTAGAGTTTAAGTAACATCCAACTAAGCTTGCTAAGCCTCACAGATCTCACTTCTTGCCTCACACAAAGAAAACAACACAAGACCTAAAGGTAGTTTATCAGATAATTTTTAATAGAATTCCAAAAATCTCTGCACATATTGCCCAAGGTTGTTGATTGTTATCTTGGCAGAAAAATAGTTGCTTTTCCTCTCATATATGTCTAGTTAAAATGTACAGCTTCCTCCTGGAAAGAATTCAGGTAAAAATAATAACAGAAGAGAAAAGCATGAGGATGTAGCTCGCTCACTCTGTTCTCAGTATGAGCGTGGGCTGCCTAAACATTAAAGAAGTTCAAGGCAACAAAGAACAGCAAGCTGCCTGGGTGATATATTGCTGTCAATGTAAGGAGTAAATGGCCTCCCCGACCCTTAGCAAACAGGAGATTCTAGATCTCAAAACTTGAAAAAAAATAGCATTAACCAAAGTACTGAAATAGGTATAAAATTGCATTCATGTAGCATAATCATAGTGAGAATTGAAAGCCTTCTCTTATGAACCTACTTCTTGAGTATCTGACATTCACATTCAGATTTAGTTCTGAGATCTTTAGGCTGCAGAGTTTACCAATCTTTGTTTTTTGTTTTTTGGGTTTTTTTGAACATGGATTCTAACCATTTCCCTGTCTACTCATGACATTTCTAAACTGATTTCTCTCACAACTGAGCCAAGGCTTGGAAAATACTTTCACAGTGGCAGGTTTAACTCCCCATTCCTTTGGAAGGTCTAGTGAGGAAAATGTGCCCAATTTGGAAGTAACAAATGTGCATTTTCTTTTCACTTTTAAGTGCTCATCAATAAAAACCTAGGGTGAGATAAGAGTTTTACACTTCAGAGGGAAAGGTGCACTGCCCCCATACTGGGCCTATTACTTGCCACATGCAACTTCAACAAGTCTTGTTTGATCTCAACTGATTCTCATTCAAGATCTCTTTGATATTTGCAAAGAAATCCCCATCAGCATGACTGATTAGAGGCAAAGGGTGGCTTCTCTGTAAGTGCCACTTCCCAACCTACTACCTTCTGCCAGAGCTGCCGCACCATTTCCTGTCATGCCTCTCCAGCCAATACAGCTGCTGGCATGTGCACCAAATGCACCTGGGTGTGATGGAAGACCACTTCAGACAGGAAGAGGATCATTTTCCAGGCTCATGTCAAGATGCTACGCTTTAAGCTAAGAGTTACTATTGCTGTTTCAACTGCCTATAGGGCATGTGCTTTAAGCTGTTGGTTTTGTTTTGCTATTTTTCAATGGTGGTAATAATATATTTGTACAGATGTTGGCCTATTCTCTTACTCACTGTCCCTTGCAACAGATGCCGTATCCATTCCTTAAAAGACTGATCTACAACAAAATGCCTACAGAGAAAAAAACAAAAAACAAAAGCAAAGCAACTGCCTGCAGATGGGTCAAACTCAATTCTCATTGGAGCTAACTGGCTGCAGAAAATCTATACCAAAATCAGAAGTCATGTTCAAATTCCATGAGCTTACACGGCATGATTTACTCTAACAGTGTTTGCAAGATATGCTGATCATGAACTAAGAAATCCAGCTGGGCAGTAGTACACTCAGTTACTATGCAAGTTGTACAAAATCCGTTTGCACATATGGCTTGGAATGGTCTTGATTTTAAGAACTAGCTTCTGCCATCTATAAAGGCAGACTGTAACTAAAAAGTTTGACAGCCAAACATGAGCAAGGTTCTATCCCATTGTTCTATGTTTGCTTATTAGAAAGGTCTATTCATGTTCTATCAAAACCATTTGTGAAACAACTCATTTATCCAGGCTAAAATTTTATAAGTAGATATAAATTTAGAACACTTGTATTCCTGAAAAGTATTATGAAATTATATCAACTTTTTAAAAGTCTCATGGTATATCATTGGAATTTCTTGCTTAGTAAGACTTTGAAAACAACTTGGATTTTCTTCACTCCTCTTTAAATCCTCAAGACCTAGCGTGTGAATTGCATATAAAAGGAAAATAAAAATATTGTTGAATTGTTGAAAGACTAGCTGAGATGTATTTCAGCTTAAAATCAGGAAAAATAGACCAGATTATTTTTAGGGCTCCATGCTACATTCCTTCATTCTGTCAATATCGCCTGTTTGATTAGCAAAAACATTAACTGCATTCATATTTTACAGTCAGAAAAAGGGAAGCTTTCTCATAACGATCAATAGTCTGAATACCTCATTTAAGAGAAAAATGCATTTAATCACACACAAGACACACACACACACACGGTTCAGGGTCCCTCCTTTATGCTTCATTATTTTCATTACTATAATATCTGAATTATATCTGTCTCCAGAAATATACAAGTTCCTCTGTATCCCCAGCCCCTACTAGAATGTGACAATATAGAAAATACCCAACACAGTGTTGTTGAATGAAATGATGGATTTAACAAGAGAGGAATTAAGAAACTGATTATAGAATCCAAATGTGGCCCTAGCTATATCTTATTAGTTCATCTAAGAGGAAGCTATTGAGATAGGCCCTGTGCTAAGTTGTGATGTATAAGACAGAGTTTGCTCCCGATGATTTTATGTCATGAAAGAATATTTGTTGGAAGCCTCACTTCCTGTCTTCTTTGATGCCTGTTACAGAAACGTGGTGGCCAGTAGAATAGATATAGTCAATACTTAGTCACTTTTTAATCGCTGAATTTCGGAATCATCCACACCAATCTTACTGAGTTTCAAATTCTAGCTGCACGTACCAAAATCCTGAAAACTTCTCCTCCATTCATGCCTATTGTTTTTTCCTAAATTGTATGCCTAACTGGTGATTTTGCAATTGCTACATTGCCAAGAGTTAGTGTGGGTGTAGAAGGTAAGGAGCAAAGCTGAGAAGAATTTCTGTATAATCTGTGTCTGTCTGTCAACTCTTGGGTCTTCCTTTTTGTCTTTTTCTATGGAGTAAAGAGCTCAGAAGAAGAAAGAACTTTAAAACATGTGCAGCTTTATTCAGAATAGTCTCCTTAAACGTTTCTGCTAGCCCGGCTAACGGTGAACTCTCTCAAACCAATTCTCTGAGTTTCTTAAAGATATTGGTATCTGCATACAGCAACTGACTTAGTTCATCTTCTTAGGAATTAACTTTTTAAATACCTCGAATTATTTTAACCCAAATTCTTTATGTGGCTTGGCTAATACCTCTAAAATCTTCTCCCACCTTACCATATGCACCCTAAACTAGCTCCAAAAATATTTTCTGACTTTATTAAACAAAGACACACTACGACTATTATTATTCTACTTCATTATTACTAATGAAGTAGAATGAACATTTACAAGTAAAGAAATAGCAGTATTTTTAAACAAAATCATTTCAGTTGGGTTTTTTCTAAGCATTTTATCCAGGATGTTGTTTGATCATTGCCAGTACTTACTTCTTTGATAACTCTGTCACTTAGCCTTTGGAGGTCGTATCACCAAGTTGTATCTCATAGAGATGGTTCCATTTCTGTAGGAAATTAGTTGCCTCTTTTAAAAAGGCAATAATAAAGATCACTGATAGCACAGCAGAGCTAGAAATCCTAAGATTAGAATAATATTTTACAGAACAGAGGAGACTTGGCCAGGAGAAGTTATAGCAACACAAGACCTGTGAGTATAGTATATAATTCCCTCTGTGTAGCACCATGTGCAATTAAGAACTCATCAGATGAATTCGGGCACAGAGATGTGAAAGCAATCTTCCTGAACTGTGAGTTTTCTGGTAAACCAGCTTTCTGGGGGTTGAAGACTTGGGAGAGGGGAGTGGGAGAAGGCCTGATTCCCAGCATTTGCCTGCCGCTGTGTTATAAATATTCCACATACGTGCTGCCAATTTCAAAGTATCAACATAATGTCACTGAACGTAAAGTTGGGAAGAGGTGCACACCACCAGCCCTGCCCAACCCTATACAAGCTGGCTCTAGCACACACCGGAGTCTTCAAGGCCATCCCCACTCCAGAACTCCCTGGAGGGTCAGCTCAGGTCTCTGCTGGAACCCCATCCAAGTTCAGCCTCTCCCTTTGCCTTCCTCCTTCTCCCCTTACCTCAGGAACAGTGCTGTTCCTAAGAACGTGCCCCAATAAACTTCCTGCACGGAAATCTCAAAGTCTCTTTCCCAGGGACCCGACCTATGATAAAAACAAATGGAAAGTGAAGTTCATTATCATTGAAACTTAGAGAGTGAAAGTCCTCTGTTCTCTTTCCTAAATTCATTGACTAATTAGATCAACTATTGCCTCCACCTGGTTTCCTAATGAATCATAGAATTTACACTGATAAGTTAATAAATGGGCAACTCAGCAGTGCTTTGTGTTTTGCTCTGTTGGTCTTTATTTAATTCCTTTGTCTCAAACAGACCACACACAAACCAGGATCAAATGTAGCCAGATGCTGACATTAGAGATTCAAGGTACAAATTCCTTTGTTGCCACAAAGAGGGCTGTAGCAAAACTGGGGAGACTAAATCTCAGGTCCAAATATTATTACTATCTTGTTTATCCTATTTTGTCACTAAAATTCTCCCATAGCTAACAGTCACAAGTAGGCACACAAAATGAATAAATTTCTTAGTCATAAATGGCACTGGCAAATTCCTTTTTGCCATATGAAGCTAAAAAGAAGGAGCAATATTAATGAAAAATAATAGAATAATGTACTAGAATAGCTATATTTTTAGGCCTGGTAAAATTGTAAACTAGATTAAAATGTGGGTGACAAATGTTGAGTCTAGGCTATTTCTCCAGAAAAACACAATTCATACAGTGAATTTTCAATTATCTGCCCAAGAAGAATAGCAATAATGGCAATTATCCAAAAGAATAGATAATGAACACATTTATTTCTATTTGACTTTGAAATATTGTTTTGTATTCTCAAACCAACATTTGAATGTAGATGCATTTTATATTCTGGAGAGTTGCAATGCCTCTAACTTAAATACCAAAATTGCACTTTAGAAATCAGATTGAAGAAAGTGGCTTATATTTTTCATCTTCTCTTGTACAATGCATTCCTGCTTTCTATATTGTTGTTGTGACTAGATGTCATTAATCTTTCAGAATAATGTTAAGTTCATCCTAAAGCTGAGAAAATTTGCATCCGTATGTTTTCTGGTTACTATTTTCCCAGCATTGATGGTAATTAAGTATTTTGATTAAAAGGTCACCCTGCTTCCCTGCCCTTGCTTGGCTAAAGTTAATTTTTTTTAATGTGTCAAAAAACACCCACCCAAAAACATAATGGATATTCAAGATATGAAGTTATGTCTAAGTAAGAATTGAGAAATTTAAACTATAATATCTGCCCATAGAAAATTAGGTTAACTATATACACATTGTCCACACTGTTTTTTGGCCCTGGTTTGGTTAATTTTTGGTGACTAAATGCTGTGATGAATATAACACTACTTGGTACGGGGTCTGGCCCATTCAGGAACCTCTCCCTTCCTTCATTCTTTGCTTCCTTCCTTTTCTTCATTCAGTGATATTTTATATAAGATGCTTCATATTAATGCTTCATACACTTTAGTAATGTTTCTTTTCTTTGTATAGAAAATTCTACAAAAGCAAGGAAATTTTTTTAAATTATGCCAGAGTAAAGTCTTCTGGGTGCTATTTTTCCAATGCCAACAGTCAGTATGTGTTTAAATTCTCAAAAGCTACCTCCAGGGAAATTATTTTATCAACATTAAGCAAATAATCTATTAAGAACAATAGCATCTTAAAGGGTGGGAATGAGGGTTCTTGCAGACTAAAAATTGAGTACATGCCATCCCGTCTCACATTTAGTTGCATTCCACACTCCCGTTATAGAATAATATATTTTTTACGTAAGGGAAAAGATTACAGTGCTTTTGGGAAAAGTATTACAGTACTTTTGATTGTTTGATTTGGGACTCCTTTTCTTTGGTGTTTAATTTGATAAGTATTAATAATTGGTGTTTGACCAAATTTGATTTGCTCTCCTTTAAAGTTCTGAAGAGTATCTTCAATTGAACACTGACAGGGCACTGGAGAAGGGCATTAAGCAAATGGATAGGCTGAGTAGAGCTAGGTGCAAACACTGGCTCCACTAGATAACAGTATGACATTGGACAAGAGACTTGCTCTCCCAAGGTCATGGTTTTCTCGTTATTAATGTGAAGATAATAATATAAAACTAAGAGGATTGTAGTTATGACAGATGATAAATGTAAATAAATTAGTATATAATAGGTATGCAATAAATGTTGGTAGTCATTACAAATACTACCTAACATTTATTGTTACAAATACTAGCTAACATTTATGCCAACCTTGTGCAAGCACCATCCTAAGCACTATGTACTGAGTCATTTAAACCTCACTACAAATCCATGATTCAGATACCATTATCACTGTTTTGCACATGGGACCTAGAGGGGTTAAGTCATAGTCAGTGGCTGGGTCAATGTTTAAACCCAACCCATACACTTAACCATCACATAACACTGATTGTCACATAAACAGAGCCTTTTAGCAGAAACTGGAACCAGCACATAGATCCAGTGGAACCCACTCATGCATCTGCCCCGCTCTGCTACTCTTCACATCTGGCCACACTGCTTAAACACCATCCCAAACAAATGCCTGCAATCAGAATATTATTTCACAGGAGGACCCTTCACATTTCAGTCACTCAGCTTTACCCAAAACTTCTTCCATGATATGAACGGAGAGAATAGAAGATTAGACATTTCATTATGAAGTTTTGTATACATACAGCTTGAAACCCAAAATCAGGTCAGTGGAGGGCAGCTCTGGCTGGCCTCCAGCCTGTTATTTAAATAGGTCTGGTCAGATGCAGCCAGTTGTAGAGTGGTCCTCTAAGTGAAAGTGAAAGGTCATAAGGGAAAGGGAAGGTGCTCATGCCTAAAACCCCATCTCTGCTGCTCATTAGCTGGGTGTCCTTGCCCAAGCAGCTTCAGCCCCCTGGACCCAGTTTCATCACTTGGAAAGTGAAGATGTTGCACTAGACCTTAGATAAAGCTTGCCACCCACCAGCTAGCCCTGACCCTCACATGAGCTTTGGTTTAGTCTTGTTTGACCTGTACAAAATTTGCCTTGTTTTGTTTGATTCAATTAGATTCTAAAATATAAAATTTAATAGATTTCACATTAAAAATCGGTTTTTCCCAGAAAATCTGAAGTTCTGACATTATTGGGCCATTTTTATGGCATCAGTGAAAATCAGCTAGGCCTGAGCAGTAGCTGCCTCCTTCAAATGGGGCACATGCTCACTGGTTAACCACAGTCCCTACCGTTCCTTATCGCCCCGTGCCCAGTCTGCTTCCTTATTTACCCTATTCTCATGGGCTTGTAGGCATCTGGGTTTGCAGCCCTAGGACCAGCTGGAATCCTCATTTGTTTATTTATTCACTTTTTTTCATTTAATCAACCTCTATTCAATGCCTACCCACATTCCATTCTACGTATTGTCCTTACAATCTAAATAGGAGTCTTTTTTTTAAGTGACAGATTCTGTTTTTGTTTCTCCGAACCCAATTAATATCCATTATTTCTAAAGTTTTCTCTCTTCTTGGTGTCCATTTAGGATTCTGCAGTTTGCTAAGCAGCAGCTTCTCCTGGCATGAGCCCCTCAAATCTCCTCATCAAACAGATTGAGATCATTTTCCATGCCCTGCACCTATAAGAAGGAGAACACAGCACACCTGGTCCAACAGGTAGGCAAGGAATGCAGTTCCGAGTTATGCAGCCCATCACTGAGGAAAAATAACATCAACTCTATAAAATCAGAAATCAATGTCTAAGGACTAATGAGTAGAGAGAAAAGTCTAGGGGTTTTTTTCTTTATTAATGTTTACCTTCTATCATATGTCAAATGCCCTTGTCATAAAAGCCTTATTTCTGAAATACACAGGAGAAAAAGTGCATAGCTCAAAAAAGTGTCTTTTTAAAAAATTCATATTCCCACGTGTCTATGAAACCTTTGACTGATTTTAGTAGTGGCCTCTTTTTCTTATTTCAAAATATTAAGGGGGTACAAATGTTTTTGTTACATGAATCGCTTTTATAATGCTTGAGTCATGAATATAAGTGTGCCCATCACCAATGAATAGTGTTCATTGTACCCGTTAGGTAGGTTTTTACCCATTCCCACCTCCCCCTTCCCCCGTGCCTGATTTCCAATGAGTTTTACTTCCCTCTGTGCACATGTATGTCCATTGGTTAGTTCCAATTTAATAGCGAGCATGTGTGGTGTTTGTTATTCCATTCTTGAGATATCACTTAGGATAATGGTCTCCAGTTCTATACAAATTGTTGCAAAAGGCATTAATTCATCATTTTTATGGCTAAGTAGTACTCCATGGTGTACATATACCACATTTTGTTAATCCACTCATGAATTGATGGGCTCCTGGGTTGATTCCACATCTTTGCAATCGTGAATTGTGCTGCAATAAACATTCGAGTGCAGGTATCTTTTAGATATAATGACTTCTTTTCCTTTGGGTAAATACCCAGTAGTAGGCTTGCTGGATCAAATGGTAGGTCTACTTTTAGTTCTTTGAGGAATCTCCGTACTGTTTTCAATATAGTTTGTACTAATTTGCAGTCCCACCAACAATGTATAAGCATTCCTTTCTCTCTGCATCCACGCTAGCATCTATTGTTTTTGGACTTTTTAATGAAAGCCACCCTAACTGGGTTAAGGTGGTATCTCATTGTGGTTTTAATTTGCATTTCCCTGATGATTAGTGACATTGAGCATTTTTTCGTATGCTTGTTGGCCATTTGTCTATCTTCTTTTGAAAAGTTTCTGTTCATGTCTTTTGGGCACTTTTTAGTGGGGTTGTTTGGTTTTTTCCTTGCTGATTTGCTTGAGTTCTTTGTAGATTTTGGGTATCAGCCTTTTATTGGATGTACAGTTTGCAAATATTTTCTCCCATTCTGTAGGTTTCTATTTGTTCTGTTGATTATTTCCTTAGCTGTGCAGAAGCTTGTTAATTTAATCAAATCCCATTTATTTATTTTTGTTGTTGCTGTAATTGCCATTGGGGTGGTAGTGGCCTCTTTTAAGATGAACTATTAGGGAACTAAAGATATGCTTTAGGTGACCTGTGACAATTCCTATTTAAAATCCATTTCACTAAGGCCATTGTTAATTGATTTTTGAATCCTCTTTGCTGAAATAACCTTGTCCCACAGGCAATTATACTTCAATCATTTCTTATTCAGTTGAAAATAATAGGATTTTGTCTAGAAAATGATGGTATAGTTATTAAAAGTATCTAAAATAACAAATAATTGTTAAAATGTTTTTATTTAAAGTGATAAAAAGCAGGACAAATAGTAGAAATATTCCTTTATACACTTTTTGCCCTAAATACATGTTACATAAATAAAAATAATTTCAGCCTTTCTGGAGTATGATTCAGAGAAAGAAGCACCACACTGGCAAGAGGTCACTTGGGTCACACTTTTATCTTTCCCACCACCACCTCTGTGACTTTGGGCCAATCACTTAACCTTTCTAAACTACAGTTTCCTTGTCCATGAAATGGACACTTATTTCAGAGTGCTTTCAAAAATACCAGGCTCACTAAAACACAATTGTTGGTAGGGAATGGAGGTATCTCTAAGCCAATTCCCAGCAAGCTAATTTTCCAAGAGCAAATTCAACAAAATACCAATTCACCAAATTCCCCTCTCTGTTTCTTTATTTACAAAGTTTACATTAATTTGCACTGGATATGTTGGTTTTCACAGCCTTTGGAGATTTTTGTGAGGTGTTAGTTGTTAGGTTTTTTTTTCCTTTGCTTTATGACAGCCTTTGAAGGAATGCCCAGTTTGTCTTTGCCTTAGCCCCTGGTGGTGAGTAGCCAGAGGACCCTCTGATGAGGAACAATGGAGTGGAGTCAGCACATAGCCCAAAAGGATGGCACAGACTCAGAGGCATGAGATTATAGCCATAAGGATTCTCCAAATTCAAGACAAATATGTTCATTATTTAAAAATATGAGGCAAATTGAGTATTTTTGAGAACTGCTTCATGGGATCAGCCTGCTGGCATGATCTTTCCTCTTTGGGATCTTGGCGTCCAGTGGAGGAAACAGGCTAAAAACAAAACAGAAAATAAAAAATAATACAGTGACAAATTGTGATGATCACTGTGAAAAATACCAAAAGGGTGCTCAGGCAGTGAAGAGCTAGAACCTGCTTTAGAAAGGGTGGTCAGGGGAGGTGAGAGAGTCAAGAGAGCTTTTCCCCTGCCCCTCCCCTTCCAGGCACAGGAAAAGATTGCATAGCCTGGTCTCTTTGAGGTTCCCTGGGGCCATCTATGTCACTTCCATGCAGGAGCATTTAACTGCTGTTGCAAGACTCTAGCTCCCTTTCTGTGTGGCATTCTGACTGGTGACATGGTTTAAGATGTGTTTTCTCCTTCCAGCCCGGAGCTGGTGTCACTTCAAAGAACCCGCAATGGACATGTAGCATGAGCAAACGACACATTTTTATTGTCTTAAGCCACTAAGATATGGAAGCTATTTGTTAATGCAGCATAACTGAGACTATCCTTACTATTATAAAAGACATTGCTGAAGAGGCAGGGAATGATTTATAGAGGATTTAAGACAAGAAGTGTTAAGCTTGGCTGGTTCATAGAATTGAAAGAAGGCCAATGTGGCTGCATTATAGTACAACAGGAAAAAGTAGCAAATAATCTTTAGAGTTCCCTTCCACTCTAGGCTGTCTGGCTCTTAGGCTGTTCTGATGTTTACATTCCTGGCAATGCTTTAAGACAGATTAAGTAGCTTGACTCTAAATGCTTTTGATTTGTTTACACAAATCAAACTCTCATATTTTATCTCTTGCCTCTGGATTATGATCTTTTTTATCAAGAACTTTGCATGTGGGCTATTGATATGATAATGTCATCTTAATGCTTTCTCAGGAGCTAAGGGCCTCTATCCTTTCAGTCAATACCAAGATGCACTTGGGTGTATAGTCCATTCATAACTGAAGCTTGAGATGGGCAACTCACAGCTTTTTGCAGCTGAATAATATGGAATATGGTGCAATTTTTGAGCTCTCAGCTTTTCATAACAATTTCTAATATTCTGGCAACAGAATCTAGGGAAAAGCCCAAGCTTTTATGGTATTCATCATAGCCCCTTTAATGTTTATGTAGGAGAGATTGTCTTTTACACTTAAGATCTTGTTTGCAAACAAAACAAAACAAGAACCCCCAGCAGAAAGCAAATTGCATGAAATGCAATTTGTCTTCTTTGGAAGAAAGGAAGAGCTGAGTCAGCCCTCCTGACATTTGACAACTAAGGTACTTGTTTTATCCTTGACACTGCTCAGATAAAGCCACTGATATTATAACTGCCTTTATTGAAGTTTGGTAGATTTAGAGGAAGTACATCCATCTGATATTACAGTCATTTCTGTACAGTTCTTAAAGTGTTAAGGATTTTTATTCGAGATGAATGAAATCCCACTAAAGAAAAAAAACGTGGGGAAGGGAAGGGAAATGAATCTAAAATTAAAATTGTGTTCTTAATATAGTCCAGGTGGTTTCATATGCATAATTATCCCCACATAGTGAAGGAAGCAGCTCAGAGAGGATATCATCACCCAGCCAGTGAGTGGCAGACCAAGGAAAAGACAAAGCTCTTCTCCCTCTTAAGACCCTGCTCTTTCCTCTCTACTATTTAGACTAGAGTGTAAAAGTCTCCCATACCATCACCATAGTCAAATCCAAAATGGCCAAATCCTGCGTTTCTAAAATCTCCAGAGTTCTCCTCTAAAACATAAATACTAGGTCACTATATATTGATTTATTGCGTATATTGATTCAGAAGAGCATCTAAACAGAGCTGGTTATAATAAGCTGTGCTCTGCTAATTGTGCACTTCCCTTTGTTCAGCCTCATCCTGTGTAATTAGCACAGTCTTGAAAATAGAAGTTTTCTGTGACATTTAAAATTCTTACACAGCACACCCTCTAATTATTTCATATCTTCATATTAGAGACTAAGATATTTATGGTGGAGGGTAGAATTTTGTTTGTTATTTAATTACTTACAGAAGGAGCACAAGAAAACCAAGAAGAAGAGATTATGACAATAATTTTGACTTGACTCTGAGATACACATGCAGACCAAGGCACAGGCATACTTTTATCCTCCTGCCTCTCGCTCCCACCTGGCTTCAGACCTCATCTCTCTTGGTTTGGTTCTCAGGCACACCTGTCACCATCTCTTCCTATCAAGGACTTAACTCTCTTCAAGTCCACTCAAAATCCCCTCCTCCACAGGCCTTCCCGTATGTCCACAGTCATGATTAAGCTCCTTCTTCCCATACCCTAGGGCGCTTCGTACTAATCTCATAGCATCTCTGTGCCTTGTACCATAAGGATAATGGTAGAGCAGAGACTATTGGTGATTCACTGAAAAATGTTCTCTTTTCTTCCTGAGCGTATGGAAAGACATCATTTCCTTGTCTTCCTTAGGGTTGAGTGTGACTACATAATGAATCTCTAGCAATGGGACGTGAGTAGAAGCAACATGCTTCGTTTGGAGGCCAGGGTTTTGAGGAAGTGGATGTCCCTTCTCCCTGTTCTTTGTCTTGCTGCCATCAGTGAGAGAGCTCTGAGGCCCTCAGGGGTGGGGATGCCATGGGGTGAAGAAAGTCTAGGCTCCTGAGTTACCGGGTGGAAAGCTGCAACATCCCAACTAGGTTGCTACACAATTAAGAAATAACCATCTACTGTGTTAAGGCTTAGAAATGTAGGGCTTCTTTGTTACAGCTGCTAGTGTGGACTTACCTAACATGGAGTGCGCATGTTTTAAGTGTGTGTCTGCGTGTGTGTGGTTCCCTCTATTTTAGAAGCCCTACAAGGACTAAAATCATCCTTAACTGTGTGTAAAATTAAAATGAATTGGTGCCTCATTTGGAAATGGAGCAGATGGTCATTAAAATGAAGAGTGGAGGATACACTAAAACATCTCCAATATTGGGAATGCCATTTTCTCATTTGCAAGCAGCTGTCTAGAATTTTGTAAACAATCTCATAGGTGACCAATTTGGAGTACAGAACAAAAGGAATACCCAGTTAGTTTCCATATTAAAATGTGTCCTAGTTCATTACTCATTCAAATATTCATTATTTCAATCGACAAGTACATATTGAACACATTTTACATGCCAGGCAGTCCTCTAACAATGCTGATCAATAACAGGCCTGGCCCAGCTCATTCCAGGTGCAGAGTCCAGTTGGGGAGCCGACTACCCACTAAATCATCACACCCTTGAGTGTACACTCAATTCCCCACCCAGATTCTCAGGTCCCTCTTTTGTAAATAAGAATGATAATATTGCCTATTTCTCAGATTGTATTGTACATTTTAATTAGATAATATTTAAATATGATTATAAAATATTTAGCACTGTGCTTGACACTTGAACTTGACAAGCACTTGATAAATCTTAGCTATTATTATTCATATTAATTTAGATAAATACTATAAGATTGTATAATAAAGGAATCTGACTAGACTGAGGAAGGGTGTGTAGAACATAACTGTTTCCCTTAAAAGCAACTCCTGACACAATAGTTGAGCAGTTGGGAAGGATGTTCCAAATTTTTAAAAATAGAATAAAAATAGTGTATGCAAAGGACCTATGATGGGACTTCATTTTGATGAATTTTTTAAAAATCAGGATAGCTGGAGTCCAGAAAGCAAGGAGAAAAGTGCTGCAGGATGGGATTGTGCAGAGCCTTGGGAAGCACCATATAGTCTCACCAAGAATTTAGCTTTCCTGCTAAGCACAACAGAAAATCACTGAATGGTTTCCAACAGGTAATGGTAGAGAACGATGTGATCAGATTTACTTTTTAGAAAGATCGCTGTAGCTGGAGTGTGAGGAAAAGGATTTAGAGGGGAGACAAAGAATATGCAGCTACTTGGAACTTGCAACTTGGAAAGTTACCATATGACTCAAGATAAGAGATACCCATAGCTTGAGTAAGGTGATAGAGAAGTAGAGCTATCAGAGAAATTTCTGAAGTGACGTGGTGATAAATTAAGTACAGAGATAAGGGGGGAAGAGCTGTTAGGAATTGCTCCTGGTCTTTTAGATAGAGAGAGGTACATTTCATAGAAATTGGGAACCCTGAAAGATCAGGGTTGCAGGATCATAAATTTGCTTTTGTATATTTGCTTTTGCATTCAGACGCCCCTCAGATATCCAAGTTCACATTCAAGTACACAATTGGATATATGGGTCCAGAGCTCCGTAGAGAGAGACTTCTGAGCTAGAACATAAATTTAAGAGTTATTGGCGTGCAGATGGTAACTGAGGCCCTGGGCAGGAAAAATTGCTTAGAAAACAAGCAAAACTCAGAACAAGAAGAAAAAGAGGGCCTAGAGGACCTCACCTTGAGGAGCTTGTTAGCAAAGGAGACTATATTAATCAGGGCTCCAGAGAAACAGAACTAATAGGATGTATGTATACATAGGAAGAGATTTATTTTAAGGAATTTTTTCACACTATTGCAGAGGCTTGGTGAGTCCAAAATCTGATGGGGAAGGCCAGCAGACAGGAGATTCAGGAAAGACTTGCAGTTCAAGTCCAAAGACAAGTCTTCTGGAAAACTAGGAAGAGTTGATGTTGCAGATGAAGCCCAAAGGAAGTCTTCCAGAGAATTCCCTCTTGCTCAGGGAAGATCAGCCTTTTGTTCTATGCAGACCTTCAACTGATTGGATGGGGCCCACCCACATTATGAAGGGCAATCTATTTTTCTCAAAGTCCACTGATTTATATGCAAATCTCATCCAAAAAAACTCTCACAGAAACATTCAGAATAATGTTTGACCAAGTATCTGAGTACTGTGGCCCAGCCAAGTTGATACAAAATTAACCACCACAGAACATAAAAGGAAAACCAGAAACAGTGATTTCTTCTTAGGCACTGTACTAGGTGCCATGAATACATTCTATGTTGTGGTTTACAACGTAAGCCCTGGAGTCATACAGCCTGGGTTTGCATCCTAACTTTGCCATTTACTTGCCCTGTGACCTTAGGCAAATTGTTGAATACCTCCATGCCTCATCTTTAAAATGGGGATAGAATTACCTACCTCTGAGAGTTGTAAAATCTAAATTGGTTAATAAATATAAAAGGCTTAGAAAACTGATTAAACATAGTAAGTGCTCAATAAATGTTAGCTCTTATTCTTAAGATAGACACAGTCTTTGTCATCATGTGGTTACTGTCTACAGTGTCAGGGAGGTACGACAAGCAGACCACAATGGCAAGGAAAGCAAATACTGCAGAAGCACCCTATCTAATCTCAGATAAGGGGCTGACTACAAAGGGAAGAGGTAGCTGTCCACCTGCAGTGATTTAGGGAATTCTGGAACTTCCCCCCTTCACAGATACCTGCCACATCAGTGGGCTGTGGCCCTTGTGAAATAAATTTACTCTTTACTCTTTTCTTATAAGGTCCTAAAGGTCTCCCTATTAAAATACAATGGTTACCTAAAGGATCACCAGTATCAACCTCTAATAATTTTGTGTGAATTCCCTTTCAGATAAACTACTAAGGTTCTAATGAAACAAGACCCTTGTTCAGTTGACACTTAAAGAAGAAGGTAGATGGGAAGGAAGGGGAAGGAAAGAACCAAGTGGGTAGCAAGAGAAACCCAGAAGACAGCAGGGACCCTGTCGCTACCCATCCCTAGGGTTTCCCCGATGTACACTCTCCTCCGTGCCTCATGCCTGCCAACGTGGGTCCTTTAAGATACTTTGCCAAATCCCTTATCTTTTGTATGTTTTAAATCAGTTTTATTTTTTAGGTTATTTTTTTTTTCCTACTGTGTGCCAAACTAGTTTGTCCCAAGAGAGGTTGCCAACAGAAGACAACTCTCTTGCTAATTCCACATTGTCATACTCACACTACATCTCAAATATTTCTTCCCCTTAGAGCATCCTTTTCATTTTCACTTCTGAGATGGGGACCCATCCCTTTTCCCTGACCTACAAAGGGCAGCTGTTCAGAAAGCACTCCACTCTTTACTCCAGCTCCTGTAGAAATTACAGAAACTGGGACTGTGCATTTGTTCCTCCACCTCCATCCCGGGCTTGGGCAGGGAGTGTGCATGATAGCATTCGCCTCCACACTCTAATCTCCTTAGACATTGCAAAGGTGTTCAACAAATTATCCAGCTTGTAATTCAATATCCGCTGTGAGGTTGGCATGTTGTTTTATTTTTCTTTTTAAATTAAATACTGATAAAGATCTTGGACCATGACGGATTCAGAGCTAATTTTACAAATGTTTTCCCTCTGATTCCTTCTCTTTCAGTCCTGCACGCAAAGGCCTTAAATTTCGGCATCATTTCTTTTTATTCAGAGTAGAGATTGGTGCCACACAATTTCCCTCAAGATGGGCTTTTCTTGACATTCTTCGGCTAAGCAGAATAGCAGGCCCCATCTGCATTTGGTTTCTACATTTCTCAGCCACATTTCCTCGAGTGACCTGGGGTAAGCCTAGGTCTCACAGCTGGGAACGGGTCAGGGCTCATGACTCCCAGCCTTGTGCTCTGCTCTTTCTACCACTCTGCCCTCCAGGGCTCATGGCAGTGCTTCTGTCCTGCCTGAATACCCACACCTGGCCAGCTTTCCCCTCAACCCTCCAGAGCCTGGGGAAGAGGAGTTGACAGGAAGGACAGGGAGCAGTGTCCTTTGGTCTCTGATGGGCCTCTTCTAGGACAATTCCCCAAGCAGCTGAGCCAGAGCTGAGCAAGAGAGGGCAACAGGAGATGTTGGGCCAGACTCAAGTCCCTATACTCTAGTGTAGCAGTAGCAGCCTGGTGCTGCTTTATGCCCCTGAGGAGGTCTCTGAAACCTAAACCCTCAAAGAAATTCAAGGAAATTGATTAGGAGACACCCTGTCAGGAATGAGGCTCAAAAAGCAATGAAAGTCAGTGATGGGGTGAGAGGCACACATGAGTACCATCAGCCCTCCGTATCCACATGTTGTGCATCTACAGACTCAACCAACCATAGATTGAGAATACTTAGAAAAAAAAATGCAACAATGAAAAATAATACAAATTTTAAAAGCCCAATGAAGTGTAACAACTATTTACATAGCATTTACATTGTGTTAGGTATTACAAGTAATCTAGAGATGATTTAAAGTATGTGGGAAGATATGTGTAGATTATATGCAAAAACTTCACCATGTTATATAAAGGACTTGAGCATCTGCAGATTTTGGTATGGGGGTGTCTTGGAACCAATCCCCCTCAGATACCAAGGAATGACTGTATTGGTAAATAAAACCATATTTTTCTACTGTAATCTACCAAGTGTCCTCTACGCCTGTGGTCCCCAACACCTGGGCCTAGGACCTGTACTGGTCCGTAGCCTGTTAGGAACTGGGCTGTGCATCACCGCCTGAGCTCCACCTCACTTCCCACTCCCCTGTCTGTGGAAAAATAAAATTGTCTTCCATGAAACTTAGGAACTCGGCCACACAGCAGGAGGTGAGCAGTGGGTGGGCAAGTGAAGCTTCATCTGTATTTACAGCCACTCCCCATAGCTCACATCACCACCTGAGCTCCGTCTCCCCTCCACCCCCACCCCCACCCCCCATCCCCCACCCATTGTCTTCCATGAAAGCAGTCCCTGGTGCCAAAAAGGCTGGGGACTGTAGCTCTACACCAAAATAATCGTGCTTCATGTTCCTACAGGCTCCAAGAACACCCACGTGACAAAATGAACACAGGCCAAGACTCAGACACCAGCTCAAATGATGCAGCTTCTGTGTGCCAGGTGCCTCTCAGGTTATGTCATTTATTGCTTACGGCAGCCCTCAAGTAGTGTTTACACATTCACCTGCCACCTGAGGAAAGGAGGCTCCAAAGGGTGGGGTGCAAAGAACAAGACAGGTGCCAGTCATAGTAAGCAGGATACAACATGGTCCATTTAGTCACAAAGAACAAAATGAAATGTAGTTAGTTCAGCTCCTGGAGGCTATGCACATGGCCAGTTGGAAATCTGACAAGATCCTCAGCCACCGTGTGACTGACCTCTGCCCCCTAAATCCTCTCTGACTAAGGAATGGGATTGGTCTAGACTGGCACCCTGGCTGATCCTGAATGAGCAAGATGAAGCTAAGCAGCTCCAGCTGTGGGCAGCAGCGGGCTCAGGAGAAGGGAGCCAGGCCTGTTCTCTGCAAATAACGCTCACCCCTGCCCTCTCTCTGGCCACAGACACAGTGACTCCCCTTCACTGCATGGCTGCTGCCAGGAGTTTGCTTTGCTGATGGTGTGTTTGTTTATGGCCTTGGAAGTATTATAACCAAAGGCCTTCCCAAGCTGTCCCTCAGCCACTGAACAAACTGGAATGGAAACCAGATCATTACACAATTCCTAAGCTTAAAAATTTAAAAAGACACCAAGGGTGGTTGTTGGGGTTAGGACTGGCCACATCCAAATGCTCTTTCCTGGGACTTGGTGACAGTTATTCTAAGTAGATTTCACAGAGTCTTGGAGAGAATACTAGACAGACGGTACAGAGGGGTCTCGCAGCACAGCAAAGACTTCTCCAGGCTGCAGACCTATCACAGCCACTCCCAGGCAGGTTGTTCTGAGCTCTGGTTTACTAATGAGTAGGATGAGATGGTCTGGGAGAACAGTCCTCTGAGACGCGTAGGAGGAAGGTAGTCCTGTAGGAGAATGGGACAGGACACTGTTGGTGGGAATGCACATTAGTGCAACCTCTATGGAAAATAGTATGGAGATTCCTCAGAGAACTAAAAATTAAACTACCATAAAATCCAGCAATCCCACTAGTGAGTATCTACTCCAAGGAAAAGAAATGATTATATCAAAAGATACCTTCACTTGTATGTTTATCACGGCACTATTCACAATGGCAAAGATGGAATCAACCCAAGTGCCCACCAACAGATGACTGGATAAAGAAAAATGTATATATATATACATATATATAGCATGGACTACTACTCAGCCATAAAAAAAGAATGAAATCATGTCTTTTGCAGCAACATGGATGGAACTGGAGGCCATTATCTTAAGTGAAATATTAAATAACTCCAAAACAGAAAGTCGAATACCACATGTTCTCACTTATAAGTGGGAGCTAAATAATGTGTACACATGGACATAGAGTAGAATAACAGACACTGAAGACACAGAAGGGCAAGAGCGTAGGAGGGTGGGAGGGAGGTGAGGGATGAAAAATTATTAATACTTAACTGGTACAATGTACACTATTCGGGTGATAGTTACACTATAAGCTCAGACTTCACAACTACGCGCTATATCCATGTAACAAAATTGTATTTGTACCCCCTAAATCTTATAAAAATTTTTTTAAATTTTAAATTCTCCAAAAAAAAAGAAAGAAAGAAAGGGAAAAGAAGCCATAGGAGGTGAGTGCTCCAAAGAAGGGTGCAAAGCCCGGGAAGGGTAAATAAAGCGCAGTGGGAGGCGAACGAGGAAGGCACGCAGTTGGAAGCCAGCTCTTTCCGAGCAGAAAACAGAAAGCACAGGGGAGGGGCTGGCTACAAGCTCCCACAGAGTCTTCTGGGAGGAGAGGAAAAGGGGGGAGAAACCTGTAGAGGGCACTGACTTTTTTATGAAGGAGAACCACACAGAAAGCAAGCAAGCAGCGTTTCCCGGCCAAGCTCTGACACTGATGTAGGACTCCTCTTGACAGACGACTGGATCATTTCTCTCTGTCGTTCTTGCCAATCACTGCCCTGTCTGGAAGTCATGCCCCAGGGAAGTGCCTTCAAGGACTGAGCAAAAGTAAATCCTCTGCAGCCCTCAACACTTGAGCAGCTTCCTCAAAGACAGACCTCACTGAGGCCAGGCCTTGTTCACAGACCAGGGAGCGGGGTCACAGTGTGCAGGCTGTGGGCAAACTTCCCACCATCCAGATTAGGATGAGGAAGGACATTAAGTGAGAACGGGGTAGGGCAGGGATCCAGTCACGCTTAAAAAAAAAAAAAAAGGTGTTGGTCAGAAAGGAAAATCAAGGAGATGTGCGAGTTTTCCCAGCCTTCAGCAAAATGCTTTCAGCTGAGGAGACTGTACATTGATTTACTTCAAACTTGCCCACAATTTTGAACCCTCCGTATCAATATGGGCACACTGTGCTACATATTTGAAGATGATGCTACCAGTGGTGGTTATCCTGGATGTGTATGGATGTAGTTGGAAAGACTGGTGCAAGTCTAGCAGTTCCCTATGTTGCACAAGGAATTGATTTCAAACTGTAGCTATTTGAAAATATATACCACCAAAACCAAGAATTTGATGTAAAAATAAGCAAGTGCTTCTTAACCTGTTTTCACACACAGCTGATTCAATCAGTTTGATTTTAAATTAACAAGTCAAAAGGTCAGTTGATTTCATTAAAAACACACGCACAGTCCAGTTGCTTTTTTGACTGAACTGACTATTCCCATGAGGTAACAGCGTGATGTGATGCCAGGAGAAGTGGCCTGATGTCGGGCAGCCTCGACTTGGGTTTGGGCCCCGCTACACACCAGTGGTAGGAACTTGGGTGAGCCTCTGAGCCTCAGGACATTTGTGTCTACATCCTGGATTCTGGCAATAATCAAACGAGATAGTGTAAGTGGAAATAAGTTTGTACACTGGAAACCTCTCTACACAATCCAGTTATTACTATCAACAACTGTCACAAACTTGTCCCAAAGCCAAACCAGGTATTCATCAATCCTTTGAAATACCAACCTTATATTTGACATACTTACTCATGGGAACTTTCCATGTTTGACAATTTCTGTCCCTCTCCTGTCTTAATCCTACTTCCTAGTAGTGATCAACAGTGCCCTTTATTAACAATTTAATTCAGCACTGCCACAGATTATAAGCCCAACTACTGCTGCAGTTAATGGAAATTCTCCTTTATATGAGGTGCATCTGCTGTGACATCTGTCTGAAACCCATGGAGAGGATTCAGTGTTCAGAAGCAAATTGAGTAATTACTATGTAATTGCACTTTAAATTGTGTAGTCACTGATTTGCTCTCAAAATTCCTATCTTTTGGACATACTCAATATTAAAACCACCTGAGTTCTTTCAAAATGCGCAAGTATGTTCTCAAAATGGCCAAAATAAGGATTTGAGGTGAACATCTGTGGCTCAAAAATTAGAGTATTATCTCCAGAAGAGAGAAAGCAGTAGAGAGAACAGAAGTAAGAGTGTGAGAAGGAGACTTTAATAGAGGGAGAAAGAAATGGGGAGAGATTTTAAAGGTGGATCACTCAGTGCTTTCTCTGTCATAAAACCTGTAAAATTGCTAAGCCTCGCTGGTTGGAGAAAACACAAAGAAATAGAAATGAGGAAGAGAGATCAGAGATGTGAGATTTCACCTGCCCCAGGAAAAACCTATCACTGGTGACACTATTTGGACTTTGGAAAACTGCATCTTATGCAGAGGGAAGAAGAATTAATGGCTCAAGAGACAGTATCTAATAGTCATTTGTAATCACCTAGATTTGCAGCAGTAAAACCTGAGACCTAATACTTTGCTACATGGTTATAAAACATAAATCTGTGGCACTTCCTCCAAACCCTCCTTTAAAAAGCCAGTCAACAAATATTTATTAACCACATATTATATTGAGTGTGCACTGCATGCAAGGCTAGATTCTTGAAACAAGGCAGAATATAAATGAATAAAGCAGCAGCATGGCACAGTGGAAGGAAGGCTGATTACAGACCCTGGCTCCCCTGAAGAGCTGGTGGGTTGAACCATATAAAGCTGCTGTGATGTTCAACCACGCTACATAAATGGCAATGTCATGTGCTGCCACCAAATGGAATTAGAAAAGTCTCTATATACTCTATGGCTTCATTTTCATCATTTCTTTAAAGCGAGGATGATAACTTGAGAATTAGAGAAAATAAGTAGTATCTGAGACAAAGGTACTACATGTTAGTAGCAGTAGCATTGTTATTACCAGTTGTGATAATAGTATAAACACATGGCAGAAGAGGTGTAGAAACCTCTGACCTTCAGTCCCCCAGCAAATGTACTGTGACACCATTACTGTACAATGGGAATGGCAACAAAGTAAAGACAATACACCAAAATCCAAAGTTGTGAGTCTCATTTTTGACCACTGTATATTTAAAAATACAAATTGCACTAAATAGTTAATGTTAGGACTTTCAATTAAATGAGAGGACTCGTTTGTTAAAGCAAAGGCATTTGCATAACTATGCAGATATATGTCCAGTTTCTAAAACCAAAATTCTATGCTAAGCACCCATCTTCAACAAACACCCTATTACAAATCATTTACTCTGCAATTGCATTAACATCAAATGGTTAGATTTTTAACAGTAAAGCACTTTCTAACAAACATGTTCCTTCACAGTCTTCGAAAGTCCTATTTAAGGGTGGGGTGGGGATGGTGTAGTGTAGTAGTTAAATTTACAAAACAAAGTAAAAACACACCCCAAACCAGTCTAGTGCATGAACGTGTGTTCCTTTCCTTTGGGGGAGGAGCAGCTGCAAAGGGCAGCATTAGAGGTGGCAGCAAGGGATGAGCCAGAGCCATTAGTCAGTTTGCTAAGTAGACACAAGAAGCCAGTTCAATGGAGCAGAAAGGTTCCTACTCTGTGGAGTTGATGGAGAGAAGGAATGTGATGGGTTTCTTAAGGGCCAGGCAGAGAGAGGGGCAATGCATAATTTCGCCTCCCCTCACTAAACATGCCCATTTATCAGAGATGAATCAACACCTTAGATTACACATTATGCAAATGACTGTGGCAGTTTGGCACCTAACACAGTCTCCCTGCCAGAGTTTAGATTCACTCCCACTGTTGTCTGTGAAAAGTGAAAATAAATGTGTCCCCCTTCCCCCCTTGGCTTCTTTGTCCTTGAAATAAATATAGCTTCCTCCGAGCCCACGTTCAGAGGCTAAGCTGTATGGCAGATGGCAGTGTCTCCTGCAGAGGTTACGAACATGAAATTCACAAGCTACGTAATTAATTTAACAAAAACAAAAATAGAGGCACCAGTGACTCTTGCAGATCATATAGTGAGTATCTCAAGGAAATTCAATTCCTTAAATGAGAGATCCTGAAGATGTTTCAGTGATAACGAATCAGAAGAAAACCACTACCCAAAGGTAGCTATTTCCTGATTTGCTCATTAAAAAGTGACACTGGGCAATAACAGAAGAACTAGGTGTGGTGTTGCACCTTTCTCTTGGCTGGGCTCAGTGGCTCACACCTGTAATCCCAGCACTTTGGGCGGCCGAGGCAAGAGGATAACTTGAGGCCAGGAGTTCAAGGCCTGCCTGGGCAACATAGCAAGACCCCCCATCTCTACAAAAAAAATAGAAAAATTAGGTGGCTTTGGTGGTGCATGTCTGTAGTCCCAGCAACTCGGGAAGCTGAGGCAGGAGGATCACTTGAGCCCAGGAGTTTGAGGTTGCAGTGAGCTGTGATGACACCACTGCACTCTAGACCAGGCAACAGAGTGACACCTTGTCTCAAAAAAAGAAAAAAAAAAAAAGAACTAGGTATGGTATAAACTCTTCTTTTCTCCCACTATTGAAATGGGCAATCTTAATCTGGGAAAAGGAAATATGAAAGTTACCTATCTATCCTCACATAAATACATAAAAAGAAAATTGATTTGACCAAGTCCCAGGATAAAACTGGAAGATATATGCTGGCATTAAACAGCTAGTCTATATATGAAAAAATTATATCTTTATGTAAATATGATCAGATCCTAGAACAAATTCCCAAAGGAAATACTAGAAACTCTCCCTGTAGGTCCTAGGATACATTTATATCTAAGGTGCTGTTTATCCCTGGGGTAGATGATTATCCTATATCATCTTTAAGACTACTTCCAACACTGAAATTTGGGCTGCAAGGATGAAATCAGAGTTTTTAACAAAAATAAACTCAATGTTGGACTTGTATATCAGTGAGGGGTTGAACTCTATTATAAAGTGTATTATTATCTAAAAAAAGAACTTTGCTGAACAGAATAGGTTGTGTTGGTCTCCATTTCAAAATTTCATAGGTCAGAACTGCAAAATAAAGAGAATCAGGTCAGGGCAGTCGTGTTCTTGTGGTTCATACTGTCTTTACATATACTCAGACTAAAAAGAGCCTTTATTTTGTATCATGAAGACTTGGTATATGCAACAGTCTTCTGTATAAACATCTGTGCCCACAGTAGAAAACTTAAGCTTGAAGTTAATAAATAGATGGCGCCCAAATGGAGCCTAGATTTTTCTTTGTAAAAAGCCAGCAGTGTCTGAATAATAGTTTCCTTAGCATGCATCCTTTTTAAGGGCATAACATGGGAAGATGGAGAAAGATCAGCTTACCCTGGTTTATCCATCCTTGAAAAGCATGGTCTCTTCCAGAAGATAAAAGGTCTCATAATAAAATCAGACTCATAGTTCTAGCTTAGATTTTATTGGTTCTTTTTATTTTGGTTACAAATGGTTAGTTTTTCTACAGAGTTTCTCCCTATAAGATGTAGTAATAAAGTTTCTAAACTAATTATGCTCATAAACATGTTGAGATCCTCTGATGCAAACACTGTGCTTAAGGAGAGGGCTGGCATTTTTATGCAAGTTAAGAAACTCCACCTCTACCTTACATCTTGTCATTAATTTCACCGAGAATGAAAACCTGATAAATATGCCTATGTGATACTTATAACCCCTTAGAAAAGCTTTTAGAAAAGCCTTTTTAGAAAGCTATTCGAGAGCAATCTTCTACCCTGCAGTGTTAGAGCTCAATATGGGCCGGCACAAGTTCCTCACCGTTACAACAGGACGGTGGCTTTTCTGGTTCATTCACATCTGACATTAAATCATTGTGAACCACATTAGAGTCTGAATGGAGACCAAACCTTTGGGATAATGCCTTTCTATGCCTTTAGGACAAGAAAGACAATGGGATTAAACCTCCAATTTCTCAAATTCCCCAGAGACACTGAGATTATATGGATACTCTTTCACATTCTCCAATTAGCAAACCTGGCCACAGTGGCATGGCCACACTCCCCTGAGCAGCTTCTGCAAACTGTACAAATAAAATGTATCAGCCATCTAATGAGGACCGAAGGCGCCATCCACCTCCCCCTTCTCCTAAGAGAGTAAGAAGCACATAGCAGGCTGGGTTTTAGCCAGCAGCCACTGAACCATATTCCTAATTAGGAAAGTAAAATGCCCCAGACTAAGATACAAAAAAATCAGAATAGTTACAGTGAATATAGCTATTGAGATTCTATATTTGCCAAGGTAATATTTTGAGTAGAGGGGAAAATGAGATTAACCACAGGAAATAATGATAGAAAGGTTAATATATTTAAGTAATTGGTCGTACCATAATGTGTTTCCTTTAAAAGAATAAAATTTTTTGCTTGTTTTTACTTAATTAAACACCAGAAACTATTAACTTGACTTTGTCCAAGTTTTTAAACACTTTAATGGAATGTGGTTTGGCATAAATATTAACGAAGCTGAAAAAAGACCAAATGAATTAAAATGTATTCCCTGAACTAGGCTATATAAAGACACATTATTACGAAAATCAGAGAATGGTAGGAACCTGTTTTGTCACATCTTTAAGACAATAAAAGCCAATGATCAAAACAAAGCAAAACAAAGACGCCCGATTTCTCTCCGGTTCTTTAGACTTGAGCCTGAGTTTAAAATCCTATAGGGAAGTAGCAACCACAACCTTCACTCACCCATGCTGCCTAGCAAGTAAAACTCCACTATACGTGCCATGTGACTCCAGCAAGTCTTCCCTGCACCTGTCTACACTAAGCAACGCGTCTTCACATCTTATACATACTTCTATGTCATTTACTTCACCACTTTCTACACTATATTGACATAAACTGTGACTGCTCTCTAGACTTCAACTCCTTGCAGGACAGTAGCACCTGTACATAGTAGAGACGATATTAATGATGGCATCCTTGTGGCTAATAAGTTGTATTAAAATATTTACATGTATTTATAATGTTCTTTAAATGTAAACATTAATATTAGTATTTATTATGCACTAATGTGTGCCAAGACTGTTATTGAGTGCTCTCCTGATATTATTTCATTTCATTTTCATGCATCTGAAGTAGGCATACTTTTCCTATTTTAAAGCTGAAGAAATGATTGCAGAGTAGTGATACAGCTAGTAAATGGCAGAATTTGAACCCAGGCTTATGACCTATAGTTTTAACACTTAACAATATTGCCTCTTGGTATAATTCCCCTAACTAATGCTTTTCAAAATTACTGACAAAATCCAAAATCCTGGGAAGTAAAAAGTAAGTTTGTAGCTGCAAATCTTCATAAACATTTGACACTTAGAGATAGTCAAGGTACTTCTAATATCTCTAATAAATTCTAGTGTAATTTGACTTCCTTTATATAAAATATTATTTCCAGATGCTTCAAAGTTAGGGAAACTAAGATGAAAGGAAATCAAGATCTTGTCCTCATAAGATAACATACTTGGAATCGAGCTCCATTTAGACCAGGGAAATCCAGCCTGCTAGACATGTCATGTCATGCCTGCCCAGAAGGACCTCTGTGGTGAGTCCCCACATAGCAATTCTCAGTACTTGGCAGTCAGGTCAAATCACTGGACTTGGCTCATCAGACAGACTACCAGGATTGCTGGTTTCGGCCTCTTAATAACTGTTCCTATAATGCTGAAGGCACTTGGGAACCTGTGGCCTTGGGGCCACATGTGGCCTTCTGGATCCTTGAGTGTGGCCTTTTGACTAAATCCAAATTTTACAGAACAAATCCTTTTAATAAAGGGATTTGTTCTGTCAAGTTTGGATTTAGTCAAGGGGCTGCACTTGGGGATCTGGAGGGCTGCATGTGGCTTTGAGACCGCAGGTCCCCCACCACTGAGTGATGTGCCCTTGTCATTCCAGGACAAGCTCTGGGATAAATGACCTGGAGAACTTCAAACAAAACATGGAACTGTCTTATTCTGCCATCCTAAAGACCGCAGATCACATACTATCATCATACCAGCACCAGAAGGGTTGACTTACTACTGTTCTGTGGATTTGACCCATAAATCGCAGGTTTCAATTGCTTGTATTGTTACTCTGAAATATTAGTGGCCCGGGAATAAGTTGTAGTTGCAGATTGATGAGCCAGGTTGGGAAGTTGTGACTGTCAGTAGTACCATAAGCATGATCAAGACTCCAGGCAGCAGATCATTGTTGGTGCTTTTGTTCTCTGACATCACAGTTGAGGCATGTGAAGTTTCTAGGACAAAGCTGTTCTAATATTCACATCACCAGTGTCTCTGAGAATACTAAAAGAGTAAACCTGGGAAGAGTAGGAAACCTATTAGACGAAATATCTAATAACTGTGATTGGTGATTATGTGAATGGAAGGAATATGGCAGTCGTTGAAAGTGAGTGGCATGAGAGTACATAGTAGCATGCAAAGGTGTGGATGATGCTTGCTAAGTGGGGAAAAAAGCACGTGAAAGTATACAGACAACACGATCCCATGTTAATAAATGAAAAAATGTGAAATGCAAATAGAAAAAGCATCTACATCTGCTTATCAACAGTGCTTATATATGCTTAAGAGGATTATGAGTGATTTTTTTTTTGCTTTTTACTTATTTTTATCCTCTAAATTTTCTGTCTTGAGCATGCATCATTTTCGTAATACTAAAACAAAAGCCTTCTCAAAGGCAATAAGGTCTTAAATACACTGTTAGAAAGAAAATCAAGAGTAATAAAGTATTAGATTTATGAGAATTTTTTTAAATACTCAAATAAGATTATATTTATCCCATAAAGTAACCAAAAGGTTAGAACCAGCCTCCCTTTTCTTAGACCTTTTTTTCAAAAAGCTAAAAATGCAACAACAAAAAAGTGATGAGTCATTTACAATTCTGAAAGGGAAGGCATAGAGCATCTTAACTGTCTACTACGGCAGGGGTCCCCAACCTTTTTGGCACCAGGGACCAGTTTCATGGAAGACAATTTTTACATGGACCTGAGGTGAGGGGGAGGCAGAGCTCAAGCAGTGATGTGAGCGAGCAGTGGGGAGTGGCTGTGAATAGATGAAGCTTGGAAGCTTCCACTCTCACTAGTTCACCCGCTCATCTCCTGCTGTGCGACCACGTTCCTAAGTTTTGTGGAAGACAATTTTTCCATGGGATGGGAGAGAGGGGAGAGCTCAGGCGGCAGGCCGTGGACCGGTACTGGTCCACAGCCCAGGGGTTGGGGACCGCAGCACTAGGGCATGGCATCCCAAACTGTGTTCCCAAAAAGCTTCTAGTAAAAACAAAATTCTGTGGGCCATGTTATATCTCTGTCTTGAGATTCTCAAAGGAATAGATCATAGTAAAGACTCTAAGCAGTCTTGCAGTAAATAAATCTGATGAACTTTGATTAACCCACTGTTTCCACCCATTAGCATCTCACAACCCAAAGTAATAAGGATATTGGAATACACTCTGGCTATAAAGCAGCACTTTGAAAAACTTCTTTCAGACTTCCATGAATGCATTACTCCTATTGGGCATTTACTTATATGCTTAGCTCTCTGGCCCAAGTAGAAGATAAATAATAGTCCTGATTTCTGACAATTGCTCCAGGAACCATGCCCTAGAGTTCCTCGGGGCATTGACACTTCTCCACCAATCTTCTGAGACTGACATGTGCCTGGGGAGCCATGGAGCCCATTACTGCTGTTGTGCATCATGCCTTGAAAACTTTCCAGTTACTAGAGGGTTATTCTTCACCCTCCCCATTCCTATTACCCAAAAATGCAATTTAAATTCTCTTGAATCTGGCAGTAAATGGCCTCTGTAAAGAATTTTCAAGCACATTAAAACCAACTTAACAATAGCTCTGAAGATAGCTTCCTGGAAGGGCAATTTTGGCAGTGAAGTTATGTTGTCTCCAAACTTTTCAATGTATATATGCTTATCAGTGGCTTGGCTGTGGCATGAGGTGAAGCATCTTGTTAGGGGATTTCACAGAAGAACACAGCACAGTAGCTATTGCAAATAATGACTGTGGCTATGGTAACCCAAGGTGAAAAGCACTATTTGCATCACTTTATCACTCCTTAGAGATGCAATTTACACATGTTATTGCTGTAACTGGACAAGATGGATGTAATCACAAATGACCCACCACAACAGCAAATCATATAATTTATTAAAAAATCAGTTCAGAAAGACATTCAGGAAAGAATAATTCAAGGATTTGACAGTTGACAACCTGTGAAAAACTTTGAAAAATATTCAACTCAGAAAAGTTTCAGATTTTGTATTATGTTTCCTGAATTTCTCTTTTATTCATGATGGGTTGATGGGTTATTCTGTGTGTGTGTGTGTGTGTGTGTGTGTGTGTACATGTCTGTGCACATGTGTTTATTGTCTCCCACTAGCAATATTTTCCTAAACACAGGAACTTTAGATTTTATTTAGAAAATTTATTTTTAATCTAGAAACACTATAATGGAGTCATATGAGTTCAAGATTACAGGCAGAAATTTGCCTTGAATAGTGAAAGGGCTAGGCATGGGAAAAGATATCATATACTCAAAATACAAAACTCCTTTTGGTGCATCTTTCCAGCACATCACATAAATACTTGCTCTAGAATATAGTCTACTTTTTCTGTGATATCTCAATGCTACTATTGGATAACAAATTACTGTTTATGGCTATATGGAAGCTATTTACTTAAATTATTTATTCATCAACTACAATGTTTCTTCCACTATGATATTATGCTAAGACATAATGATAAAGATAGACATCATAATGAGAGTGATAAAAATAGTGATAAAGCCAGATAAAATTTTTGCCCTTATAGAGGTTAAAGTTTATCAAAGAGGCACAGTTAAAAGCAGTTGAGGAAATTAGCCTATTGATTGAGTCATCTTCCCATATGCCATAAGGAAACAATCAACCTGAAATACAATCAGTGGTAAAGTTACAAAGGTATACTGAAGGAAAAAATGATGACGGTATAGTGGAGAAAAAAAATATACTGATGAGCAAAGACTCTCTTTGCTTTCTCAATGTCAACTATATTCTACCATGAATCCGACATTCTGTTATACTGGACAGCTCCCTCTTCTTGAAATAAATCAAATAATTTAACATCTTTGTTTCTTTACATATGCTTTTATCTTACCGTTATCTCTCCCCTACAACTAATTTCTCTCCTATTGAAATTTCTCTATTCATTTTTTAAAATTTGAGGCCCAAGTCAAATTTTTTCTCTTCCATGAATCTAATCCAATCATCCCCGTCAAGAATTAACTATTTCAGTAGCATACAAATTGTATATCTAAAAATTCCTCATTTCTTCCCACAGGTATTATAGTTAATATAACTCTAAGCTCCTTAAAAGTAGTGAATTTGCATTTGAGTTTATATATTTATTATAATGTTAATAAATTTTAATGGTGGAAATAGCAAACATAATGAATAAATAAATACAAACAAAAGCATAACGGCCCATTTTCAGTACCAAAACAAAAAGAGAATAATACATTGTTAGCATGTCTCCAGACTCACCAATAAGCACATATGTGCTGACATGTGCAATTATAAAATAAAATTAATACATCACAAAAAAAGAACTGAATAAATTTTCAGTAACTTTTGAGAGTATGTTTATAGTGGCCTATTTTACAATGATAATTGTGTGGTTTTCAGTAAATTCACCTGGGGGAAGAGGTGCAAGATTTCCCTGACAGAGATAATCAGTTGTCATCCAGGGCAAGATCACAGAAGGGCCATGTGACATCCAGTCAAAAGACACACACCATACATTTTCAGACAACAATGAAAAGAGAAAATAGAGTTTTCAAATATAATCCTCCATTCAAAGCGCTGTGCCTTACATGGACAATGCATTTTCCAAGATGAGTGCAGTAGGGATTTATTTATTTAGTTTGTGGTGGTTGGTAGTTCTCTTGAACAATGTCAAAGTGACCAGCAATTAATAATAACCAAAATTAAACTCTGTATGCCATTTTAAAGTTTACCATGTACTTCACAACCAGCCTAAAAATTAGATTATCCTCATCTCATTTTATACTTAAAGAAGTAAAGAGAATGGTGTATGGCTTAGAGTTCTTAGTTGTAAACAACAGAGTTCACTCAACCAGGCTAAAAAGAAAGCTACTTATCAAAAGGTGTTAGGTAGCTCATGGAATCTCTGGAAGGTCAAGACCTGGATTTGTTAACTAACCAACCAGAACAACATGGCCATGAACAATGTAGCCCAAAAAGTACCTGATAATTCTTTAGAGCTGTTTTTGTGGATACATTATTGCTTCCACTGCCTCTGCTCACAACTATTGTGTTTACGTTTGAAGACTGGAAATTCTATCATAGCTGTTTCAGTAGAACCAGACACATTTGTCATTCCATGTGCTTTCTGGGAGATGCAAATAACCAGAAAGCAGCTGCCATCTCGTGCTGCTCACTCTGGCATCTGTGTCTTGCCCGGAGGTGTCTGATTGGTGGAAACTAGGCTATATGCCCTTATCCTAGTTGTAAAGAAGCCTGGGAGGCTTAGTTATGGACATCAGCTTCTTTTACAACTGGCATATTTCCAGGAAGAAAAGCTAAAGATGGATTGGAACAGGAGGTGAATTAGCTAAACAACCAAATCTACCATAAGTGGAGAATTTATTGACCACGGTCACATAGCTAGCATGTGACAGAGCCTTTTGATGCCAAGTCTTATGCTCTGTCAAAGATAAAATGGATGCTTCATTATAGTAGAAATGAGTAGCTCATCTGGCCTCCAGAGCTCAATTAAAATATACCTTAAGGCCAGGCATGCACATAACCTTGAAAACATAGAGAAAATGGACAAATTCCTGGAAACACACAACCTTCCAAGTCTCAATCAGGAAGAAATAGAACTCCTGAACAGACCAATAACGAGCAATGAGATTGAAGCAGTAATAAAAAATCTTCCAACAAAAAAAGCCCCAGACCAGAAGGATTCACAGCCAAATTTTACCAGACCTAAAAAGAAGACCTGGTATCCATACTGCTGAAATTATACCATAACATCAAGAAGGAGGGAATCCTCCCAAACTCATTCTGTGAAGCCAGTATCACCCTGATATCAAAGCCAGGGAAGGACACCACAAAAAAAGAAAACTACAGACCAATATCCCATACGGGTATAGATGCAAAAGTCCTCAATAAAATACTAGCAAACTGAATTCAACAGCACATCAAAAAAAAATAATAATCCACCATGACCATTTATCCCAGGGATGCAAGGATGGTTCAACATACAGAAATCAATAAATGTGATTCACCACATAAACAGAAGCAAAAACAAAGACCATATGATCATCTCAATAGATGCAGAAAAAGCATTCAACAAAATTCAGCACCCTTTCATGATAAAAACCCTCAACAAACTAGGCATAGAAGGAACATATCTCAAAATTATAAAAGCCATATGTGACAAACCCACAGCCAACAGCATACTGAATGGAAAAAAGTTGAAAGCATTCCCATTCACAACTGGAACAAGACAAGGGTGCCCACTGTCATCAACTTGGTGCTTGAAGTCCTAGCCAGTGCAATCAGGCAAGAGAAAGAAATAAAGGTATCCAAATCAAGAAAGAGGAGGTCAAACTATTGCTTTTTGCTGCCGATCTGATCTTATATCTAGAAAACCCCAAAGACTCCACCAAGAGACTCCTGGAATTGATAAATAAATTCAGCAAAGTCTCAGGTTACAAAATCAATGTGCACAAATCAGTAGCATTCCTATACACCAATAACAGTCAAGCCGAGAGTCAAATCAAAGACTCAATACCATTCGTAATAGCCACAAAGAAAATAAAATACCTAGTAATAAACTTAACCAAGGAGGTGAAACATCTCTACAAAGAGAACTATGAAACACTGAGGAAAGAAATCGCAGATGACACAAACAAATATGGAAAAATATATGATGCTCATGGATCTGTAGAATCAACATTGTTAAAATGTCCACACTACCCAAAGTGATTTACAGATTCAATGCAATCCCCCTTAAAAAACCAACAACACATTTCACAGATCTAGAGAAAATAATTCTGTGCTTTGTTTGGAACCAGAACATAGCCCGAAAAGCCAAAGCAATCTTAAGCAAAAAGAACAAATCTGGAGGGATCACATTACCAGACTTCAAACTGTACTACAAGGCTATAGTAACCAAAACGGCATGGTATTGGCACAAAAACAGAGAAATAGACCAATGGAACAGAACAGAGAGCCCAGATGTAAAACCATCCACACACAGCCAACTGATCTTTGACAAAACAGATAACAATAGACACTGGGGAAAAGGAGCCCTATTCAATAAATGGTGCTGGGAGAATTGGATAGCCACATGCAGAAGAATGAAACAAGATCCATATTTCTCACTACTCACAAAAATTAATTCAGGATGGATAAAATACTAAAATGTAAGGCATGAAACCATAAGAATGCTAGAAGAAAGTGTTGGAAAAACTCTTCTAGATATCAGCCTAGGCAAAGAATTTATGAAGAAGACACCAATGGCAATCACAGCAACAACAAAAACAAATAAATGGGACTTGATTAAATCAAAAGGCTTCTGCACAGCTAGGAAATAATCAACAGAGCAAATAGACAACCTACAGAATGGCATAAAATATTCACAAGCTATACATCTGATAAAGAGCTAATAACAAGAATCTACAAAGAACTCAAGCAAATCATAAAGGAAAAAACAAACAACCCCATTAAAAAGTGGGGAAAAGACATGAACAGAAGCTTCAAAAGATTATAGACAAATGACCAATAAACATGAAAAAATGCTCAATATCACTAATCATCAGGGAAATGCAAATTAAAACTACAATGAGATATGACCTTAGCCCAGTTAGAATGGCTTTTATTAAAAAGTCCAAAAACAATAGATGCTGCCATAGATGCAGAGAGAAAGGAATGCTTACACACTGTTCATGGGACTGCATATTAGTATAACCTGTATGGAAAATAATGTGGAGATTCCTCAAAGAACAAAAAGTAGGCCTACCATTTGATCCAGCAATCCCACTACTGGATATTTACCCAAAGGAAAAGAAGTCATTTTATTAAAAAAAACAAAAAACAAACACCAGCACTCGAATGTTTATTGCAGTACAATTCACAATTGCAAAGATGTGGAATCAACGCAGGTGCCCATCAATTCATAAGTGGATTAATAAAATGTGGTATATGTATACCATGGAGTACTACTCAGCCATGAAAAAGGATGAATTAATGCCTTTTGCAACAATCTGGATGGAACTGGAGACTACTATCCTAAGTGAAGTATCTCAAGAATGGGAAAACAAACACCACATGTACTTGGTATTAAATTGGAACTGACTGATGAGCACACATATGCACAGAGGGAAGTAAAACTCTGTGGCAATCAAGCGGGGGGAGTGAGGAGGAAGGGATAGGCAAAAACCTTCCTAACGGGTACAATGAATACTATCTGGGTAATGGGCACACTTATACCCTGACTCAAACATAACAAAAACAATCAATATAACCAAAAACATTTGTAACCCCATAATATTATGAAACAAAATTTTTCAAAAGGCCAGGCATGGTGGCTCATGCCTATAATCCCAGCACATTGGGAGGCCAAGGTAGGAGGATTGCTTGAGGCCAGGGGTTCAAGGCCTGCCTGGGCAAGATAGCAAGACCCCATCTCTAAAAAAAAATTTTTTTTAATTAGCTGGGTGTGGCAGAGTAAGCCTGTAGTCCTAGCTACTCAGGAGGCTGACATGGGAGGATCGCTTGAATCCTGGAGTTCAAGGTTACAGAGGACTGTGATCATGCCATGGCACTCCAGCTTGGGTGATAGAGTGAGACCCTGTCTTTAAAAAATATATATGCCCACACACACACACACACACACCCCTTAAGAACAACTATTTTCCTTTGACCTAGAATTGCATGAACTCCAAGCATCATTATTAGTTTGGCTTTCTAGATATCTCAATATTGTGAAGGGAGTAGCCCAGTGAATGGGGATGAGTTCTTCATCCTTTGTCCAGTTCTCACTAAAAAATGCTGACTGACACAACTAAATTATGAAACTGAGGAGCTCAGAGCTAGAAAGACCCTTAACCTAAGGCAAGATGCACAATAGCTGTGAGTCCATTTTCCCTACCTCTCACGTTACTCCATGGGTAAGTAAAGGAAATAAGAAAATAAATTCTAATCTGCCCTGTAAAAAGTGAAATGCAGAATATGCTGTATAGACCCACGCATTACAGTTTAATAGACTTGTGTTCAAATCCATATTTAATCACTCTTTATTTACATAACTGGGATGAATTGTTTAATCTCTCTGGGCCTGAAAATGGGAACCATGGTGCCTACTTCTTAGCAGAAGTAATTGTTAGTAAGATTATATAGTTACTTGTAAAGCACTCTATATAGTGCTAGTAAAAAGTAGGTATAGATTAAATATGAAATATTGTTTAACATATTATTTCAAAAGAATTAATTACTAAATGTCATAACCTTGATTTAACAACTCTTAAGAATTATGTGCTGTAGTTATCTACCCAGCTATGAAAATGGTTACCCTTTTTACTGAAGAGATATGGTAGGGAATGGCAAGTGAGATTTTTTTTCCTTTAATTTCTGATGGCTTTATGTTTATGTGGTTCCACATGTTTAAAAAAAAAAGGACTATTTCCTTTTACATCTGACCTGTTTCCAATTATACTTAGTGACCTTCCCTAAATTCTACCTCTACAAAACTTTTAAACTGTTTCGTGGCCTTTCAAACTATGAAAGGGAAAGGGAAAGGGACAGCTAATAGCTTGAAATTTCTTAGAAAAATCACCTATACCATCTGTTCAGAACTTACTGAAGAAATGACTGTTGAAATGCAGTATTTAAACAAAAAAATAGCCTCAGAATTTCATGGCAAGTCATCTCTAATGGGCCAAGAAAAAACATGCTTTGAATGGGACTTTACAACTTTTGAGCAGTTTCAGAAACAGGCTGACATCTCAAATATAAAGAAAAGTAAAACTCATATCTATGTAGGTGAACAAAAAGCACAGAACCATTTTTTTACCTTTTTCTGTCATTAGCAAAACCTGTTCCATATGCCTATTAAGTTTGTCTATGATACAAACTTCCCAATCCAAGAAATTGAACTCAAATACTTGTCTTCTAAAATATATTTTCTACCAAAAAAAAACAAAGTCAGAAGGAAGGCAAACTTCTTCTCCCTTTGGTGTAAACTTACCCTCATATCCTGTCTGAGAGAGAGAGAGAAGTGCTGAAAATGAACAGGAATAAAAAGTGCATCAGTCTCTGATCCACCTTTCTGGTGAACGTGGTTGGAGATTGATAGCACTTGCTCTCAAGAGCACGCGTGTCTCGTGCTTCCTCCCTTGAGGGCTGACCACTGATTTGGAGGCTGTTGGAGGCTGTAAAGAGAAGAAAACACGAAGGACCACCAGAAAGGTGAGCAGAGAGACATGAGGGTGCAGTAGGAAGGAATCCAAAGCAGGAGTTGACACATTGATTCCTCCATGTGTCAAAAGCAGCTGACACCAGGAAGGCTTGGACTGGAAAAATGTCACGCTTTACTCAGAATGGCATCAAGTGCCATGCTGATACATTGCAAGAGTTAAATAGGTGAGGAAATGGGGAAAAGCAGGAAAGAGCACTCATTTAGGGGCCCTGGCTATGAAACCAAGGAGGAAAGTATGACAGTGACTGCAAGTGATGCCAGGGTCAAGAGAAAGTTTTGCTGTTATTGTTATTGTTCCAAGCAAAGGAAGACAAGCACTTCTAGAGACAAAAGAGGATCCAGTGGAAGTGGAGAGATTTAAAAATGCCAAATATTTTCTCCCATTCTGTAGGTTGTCTGTTCCCCCTAGTGATAGTTTCCTTGGCTGTGCAGAAGCTTTTTAATTTGATCAGATCCCATTTATTTATTTTTGTTGTGCTGTGATTGCTTTGGGGGTCTTCTTCATAAATTCTTTGCCTAGGCCAATGTCCATAAGAATTTTTCCAACATTTTATTCTAGAATTCTTATGGTTTCATGTCTTAGGTTTAAATCTGTTATCCATCGTGAATTGATTTTTGTGACAGGTGAGAGGTGTGGATCTAGTTTCAGTCTTCTACAGGTGACTATCCAGTTCTCCCAGCACCATTTATTGAATAGGGAATCTTTTCCCCAGTGTATTTTTTTTGGAATTTGTCAAATATCAGATGGCAGTATGAGGATGGTTTTATATTTGGGTTCTCAGTCCTGTTCCATTGGTCTATGTCTCTGTCCTTGTGCCAGTACCATGTTGTTTTGGTTACTATAGCCTTGTAGTATAGTTTGAAGTCTGGTAGATTGATGCCTTCCAATTTGTTCTTTTTGCTTAAGATTGCTTTGGCTAGACGGGGTCTTCTCTGGTCCCACACAAAGTGTAGAATTATTTTTTCTAGATCTGCAAAAAATGAGGTTGGTATTTGCATGCTACACATGTGATAAAGGGCTGATAACCACAATCTATACAGAACTTAGGAAAATCAACAAGAAAAAAATCAAACAACCCTATTAAAAAATGGGCAAAGGACATGAACAGAAACTTTTCAAAAGAAGACAGAATAATGGCCAGCAAACATATAAAAAATCGCTCAACTTCTCTAATCATCAGGGAAATGCAAATCAAAACCACAATGAGATATCACTTAACTCCAGTGAGATTGGCTTATATCAAAAAGTCCCAAAACAACAAATGTTGGCAGGGATGCGGACAGGTAGGAACACTCATACACTGCTGGTGGGACTGCAAATTAGTACAACCTCTATGGAAAGTAATATGGAGATACCTCAAAGAACTAAAAGTAGAACTACCATTTGATCCAGCAATCCCACTACTGGGTATTTACCCAAAGGAAAAAAAGACATTCTATAATAAAGACATCTGCATGCAAATGTTTATAGCAGCACAATTCACAATTGCAAAGGTGTGGAAACAATCCAGATGCCCATCGGTACAATAGT
Source organism: Daubentonia madagascariensis (assembly GCA_023783475.1). Lineage (NCBI taxonomy): Eukaryota > Metazoa > Chordata > Mammalia > Primates > Daubentoniidae > Daubentonia > Daubentonia madagascariensis. The sequence goes on along the minus strand of JAKFHU010002088.1, from coordinate 39,283,229 downwards.
GGATTAATAAAATGTGGTATATGTATACCATGGAGTATTACTCAGCAATAAAAAACAATGGTGAATTAACACATCTGGTATTATCCTGGATGGAGCTAGAGCCCATTCTTTGAAGCCAAGTATCACAAGAATGGAAAAACAAGCACCACTGGTACTCACCATCAAATTGGTACTAACTGATCAGTACTTATGTCACACATGGAAATAATATTCATCAGGGGGCGGGCAGGCGGGAGGGGGGTGGAGGGGATGGGAAAACTCTCACCGAATGGGTGCTGGGTGCACAGTTTGGGGATGTCCATGATTGTAGCTCTGACTTGGGCAGTGCATAAGCAATGTATATAACCAAAGTGTTGTACCCCCATAATATTCTGAAATAAAAGAAAAAAATAAAATAATTAAATAATAAAATAAATAAAAACGCCAAATATGGAAAAAGAGTCCTTCTTCATTAAGTGGGTTATGAAAGCATGTAGTGGTGGCAGAATTTCTGATCAGTGAGGATTAATGCAATTTTGAAACTAAGAGATAATTTTAAGGGGAAAATATTTTCCAAAGAGATTTTATGGCAGAACTACAACTGGAATATTTTTCTGTCAACTGTCCATTCTGTGCTTTGTCCAGGAGACCAGATTATCTCTAAGTCTTTTTGATTATGAGACTTTACCCCAGAATATTTTAAGACCCAAGAGTAAGAATAAGACGATAGACAACAATGGGAATTGACGCAGTGGGGAAGAGAGAAGGGAGAAGTGATGAAGGAACGAGAATTAAAAAGCCACGGCCTTGGGAGAGAATCAGGTCACAATCCCTTTTCGTGGAATCCCGGTTAGAGGAGTCCAGCGTAGCCTTAAGCAGATTCAAGAGCTAATCAGTGGATTGTGGAGAAGAGTTCAAGGCGCCCTTGTATGAAAACTGGCAGGCTGGGTCTCTAACCATAGGGGAAATAAGAATCATTACCAAAAAGGAGGTTATAAAAGAGGGGAATGCACAGAAATAGAAATCTCAAGCATAACATAGTATCTGAGAGGGTGAAGCTGAGCTAATGTTTGGTGAATAGCTGGTGTGGCGTGATGCTGGGATGGGCAGAGGTGAGGGCTGTGGAGAGCCAGCGTGGGTGACTGCAGACAAGAACAAAATGAAGCACAGCATTTTCCTCTGATTGGCCAGCAAGTATTAACTGAGGGAAATTATACACATAACCACAGATTTCAGAAACAAAAAGGCATTGTTTAAAAAGCTACTCTGCCAAATAAAACTGTCTGTCATCATCACAGGCTTTCCTTTGGGCGCATTTCTAGAACAATCTATAAATCTGATTCTAGTGCCAAATATTGATAAGTCCCCCAGTTAACTGATTAAATGATGATTCATTTTGCAATATTACATTTCAGATTAGGTTTCATTACAACCATGACAAGCCTATGAAGAAAAAATTCATAGTTATATTTTGTAGTGGCTTTGTCTTAAACCTCTGTAAAATAATTATGGTATAGCCCAGGGGTGGGGAAGCTTTTCATGTTGGAAGGCCAAGTTAATTTAGCTATCATCAATAAGACCTCATTCAAGAAATTTCAATTAGATATACTTAAAAATGTACATTATTTTGTAAAGAATCTAACTATGATGTACTTAATAATTTCAAAAAATGAAAACTATTTGTTAAATTTAAAGTTAACTAACCTTTTAATGACTTTGTTCTGTCTGCTTTTTGTTGGAGAGCATTTGAAAATTTGGTTGCAGCATGGAGGTCCACAGTTTCAGTTGATCCTCTAGATGGGTATCAGTCATTTGTGACCTTAATGGTGTCTTGGTTTAGGTTACGCAGGAGAATGTAGATTCACAGCAATAAGTGGTTGAAAAGCAAGAAAGCATTTTGGGGGTATGTTGCCAAAAGCGTGAGTATTCTACTGCATTTTTCCATATTTCAATTGGATCTTTCTTAGCATCAAACAATGACTTTTAAATGTCATCTACTGAGAGCTCAATCAATTCCATCTGTAGTTTTTTAGGTACCTTAGTGATATCAACTAGGTGAGGCTGAAATGCCATTTTGAGTGTGATGTCATAATTCTCAAAGTCAGTGAAACTTTCATGGTATTCTCCAATTAATAAGTCTGTAACAGCTGTGTATTCTTTCCATGATTCACATATATCATCCTGCCCATCAATGACCATTGTTAACTGGGGAAGATGTTCATCTGAAATTTCCTTTTGAAGAAGAGTTTTGAAAAAAGATAGCTTTTTTCGAAATGCTTGGATTTTTGCCACATATCATATATAGACTTAGCTTTACCTTGCAAAGAAATATTCAAGTCATTTTGATCTGACATGATATCACACAAAAATGCTGCATTACTATAGAGATCTTCTTTCAGTAATTCACATTGCTGATTCTGTTCTTCATAAAATTTAACTATCTGTTCTCACAGAGATAAAATTTTGGCCAACACCTGTCCTTGCAATAGCCAATGCACCTTAGAGTGATATGGCAAATGCATACTGAATACCTCATTGTTCAACTTTAGCATGTTATAAAACTGACAATGCTGTGTTGCATTTGCACAAATATAGTTAACAATACTTATAAGTTGTTGCAAAGTGTCACTTAAAATAGTAGCTTTAGCACAGAGATTTTGCTGATGCAAGATACAATAAAAATTGTATTGTAAATTATCTTATCTGTAGTAGAAACAAGATAATATTGCAATTCCCAATCTTCATTTAAAAATCTGTTTTCTTCCTTCAGCATTTGCTTGGTCTTCTTTGACATGATAGGCCATTAAGCAGACAGAATTAAAAAATACTGTCAAGCTGTGCAACTATTCACAAATTCCACTTCAAACAGAAGAAACACAGTGCACCGTTGTCAAAAGCTGATAACAGACTGGCGTACTCAACCCCCATAAACTCTTGCCAACCAGCCTCCTGCTGTAGTGGCACCAGTCAGGTGGGGGAAGTTAGAACTAAATCATAAGCATAGCAACCATCAATTTAGCCCTTATGCCTTAGTAATGTTGTAATTGTGCCTGTCAATCTGGGAGGATTATTTCATTCAAACTTATTTTATTCTTTGGTATTATAAATAAGTTCCTCTTAAAAATAAAATAAAACTATAAAAGACAAACAAAAATGTATTAATAAAAATAAAAGGATTTGTTCTGTAAAATTTGGATTTGGTTAAAAGGCTGCACTTAAGGACCTAGAAGGCCACGTGTGATTTTAAGGCCACAGGTTCCCCACCCCGATATAGCCATTTCAGGCTATTTTAGTATACATGGAATGTATGCTTTGGCTATGTAAATGTTGTTTAGAGGGCTATTTAAATCTGGTAGGTTTTTAATATTCTAAAGTTATATTTGAAAAAAATATAATTCTATGTCATATTAGTGCTGATAAAAACAATTGTCATAATAAAGTTTCCTATAACTTGTATACTGCCCTTTTTTTTACAGAAGTGCAAGATGTCTTTACTTCGGCACTGCAAAATAAAATCAAAAACTTCTTATGAAAACAGTCAACTGGAGGTGCCAAGGTTTTTCTTTTTCTTTCGAGCAACAGCCAAGTAAGAAAACTGCTTTTGTGCCAATTAATCAAGATGCATTGGCTAATTATTCCTCATGAAACATTTTATAGGCAATCATCTGGATTTTTCTTTATTTATCATGTTTATATTAATAATGGTGATATTTTACATTCATGTAGCACTATTCAGCTTATAAAGTATTTTCAAATACATTATCTCATTTGATCCTTACAGTGATCCTTACTGGCAAAGTATTGCCAGCTGTTATCATTCGCATTTAATTTTCATTTTTTTTTTTTTTTTTAGAGACAGGATTTCGCTCTGTCTCTCAGGCTGGAGTGCAATGTCCTCATCATAGCTCACTGTACTCTCAAACTCCTGGGCTCAAGCAATCCTCCCACCTCAGCCCCCTGAGTAGCTGGGACTACAGATATGCACCACCACGCCCAGCTAATTTTTATTTTTTGTAGAGAGTCTTGCTATGTTGTCAAGGCTGGTCTCAAACTCCTAGCCTCAAGTTATCCTCTCACCTCGGCCTCCCAAAGTGCTGGGATTACAGGAGTGAGCCATGACCCTCGGTGCATTCTCATTTTATAGATGTGGAAACAAAGGCATAGAGTTGCACAGGCTTCAGAGCTGATGACTAAAGATCTGGAAGTTGGGTCTTCCTGTATTATAAGATTGACTGCCTGCAAAATAACTTCCACTGATAGCAGCTACATAAAATTATTTTTGGCTATTATGGATTCCAATAGTTTGATACTGTATAAAAGGACTTTTGAGTTAAAAAAGAAAAAAAAGGAAAATAAAGATTGCATTATCTTCTATGTTCACACCATCTTCCAGCTACTGCATAATACTAATATCATTCTTTGATACATAATCTGAAATAATATTACCTCTCTTTGGTGAGCTGAGAAATATCTCCCTAGACTTTGTAAATTTTAGATAGTAAATACACTAACAGCTTTCTGGTTTCTAAAAATATCCATTTATATTGGCCTCCCCCCAAATAATGGGCCAAATGAATACTCTTTTTGTTATCACATAGCTCATCATTTTTAAATTCTCCCAGCTGCTGTTTATATTAGTAGGATGCCTTTCCTGTCATCCTCTTCCACATTTCTAATAAAAAATACTGGTGTTTCCTTTCCCAGTGGAGAAGCCCCACCCAAAGCCCAATCATTCCAGGCTCCAATGATTAAATAAGCGATTGCTCTGCCTAATTTTAAAAATGTGTCTTATATAAGGCAGTCAAGACACAATATCCATCACTGTGAAGGAAGCCAAGCATTTATTTAAAATAATGAGATATCCTCATTTTCATTTTTCCCTGAGCGGATTATAGCAGTGTTAAAAAATTCTCTGAATTCTAGAACTAGGGCAACACATTGATTTGAAGAAAACTGTAATCTTCCCTTCTAATTTGAAGTGCACTTTCTCCTCAGTGAAATAAAGTGTGGCTTTCAGAATAGCAAGAGCCCTAAGCCCACACAAAGACATCCTCATCCCGACCACCCCTCTTTTAAGTTGGCCCCATTCTTCCAAATGCAAGGATTTATAAAGACTTTTTCAACAAATGTCAAGGTATATTGAACTAAAAAGGAGAAAAGTTCAAATCATTTTTCCAGGTTTGGGAGGGAAATGATTTCCACCATCATGTCATAATGAATATTACCTTTTGCTTTCCACCACTTCCTTGTTGCAAATGATCTGTTGGGGAAGTTCAATTATGGGGTCTCTTTGAAAAGATTCATAATTAAATTTTTAAAAGGAACAAATTAGCTCTTTGTCTATCTGAGGCATCGGAGTCAGAACACTTAAATCTATGAGCATTCAGGGATTTCAACCTCTATGGGTCTGGTTCCTTAAATAGCCAAGGAGGCTTACTTAAAAGCAAGACGAGGAGAGAGCCAGCCCCCTGTGATTTGGAGAGATAACAAGTTAGCAAGCTGGATAGCATAATGGTTTATGAAGGTGTTCCTTCAAGGACCATTATCTAGTGTTAATCGTGTTTTATTTCTTCCTCTCCTGTGCTTATTTACAGCATAATTACAAGAGCAAGAAAAGGGGAGGGAGCGGGCATCAAGATAACCATACACCAAATTAATGCAACCGACTAGAACCGCTGGCCTCTGGGGCTTGTTTATCAATTAGTTCTGTTGCAGTCTGAGTTCCTGCTTTTCCCCGTAGAATAAAGATGCTTTGATTTCACTCATACACCAGCTCCAAGGAAAGTCATTTCAGATCAAAACATTTTTCAGAAGGATCTCTTTTCCCCTACTCAATATCATGATGTACTATACAGCCAGCTCCTTGCCCATTTCAAGAGCATTTCATCAACACAAGTAGTTAACCCTTTCTGTTTTTCTCTTTGTCTTTGTCTTTCTTTCTCTCTCTCTCTCTCTTCCTGTCTTGCTTCTCTTTTAACTGGTTAATATGGGGTTTACTTTTTTCCAACTGCTTTATCTTTCTTCACCATGGTTTTAAAGTTACCATGCAAATCTCTATGTTAAAACCACTTTGGTAGTGCCATGTGATCTGTGAATATTCAGAATTGACTCTGAATAATAGGAATGCTAGTAGTTTGAGTTGAGACAGGAAAATTGTCCTTATTCTCCAAAAACCAAGCCAGTATCTCAGGAAATGTTGGTTTGGGAAATGTTCCATAGTCCTGGCTTATCTTTCTCAATTAATTTGAGTTTTTAAAGGGGTCAGAGGAAAGAGAAGGTGGCAGAAGCAAAGGACTGCTTAAAATTAAGACATGTTCTTCACATGGTCTTAGGAAAAGAATCCGGTTTTTCTTTTTTTTAATCTAAAAATAAAACAAATTTTACATCCCTTTTCACACTTGTATTTCATTCTTCTTTGAATACTAATTACAAATTTTTCACCCTTTGAAAGTTGGTTTACCAAAAACCAAGAATTTACCTGCTCATACACTAGCTCAAATCAGGAAAATTAAAATATGAAGGAGTGAAGTCTTATGGAGCAAAGTACAGATGATCCCCAGTTTATGATGGTTCAACTTACAATTTTTCGATATTACAATGGTGCTAACCTATCACAATTTTGATGTAATGTATGGTACTCAATAAATTACATGAGATATTCAACCCTTTTTTATAAAATAGGCTTGAGTTAGATGATTTTGCCCAACTATAGACTAGTGGAAGCATTCTGAGCACATTTAAGGTAGGCTAGGCTAAGCTATAATGTTCAGTAGGTTAGGTGTATTAAATGCATTTTCTTTTTTTCTTTGTTTAAGCAGGATCTTGCTCTGTTGCCCAGGCTGGAGTGCAATGGAGTGATCATAGCTCACCGCAACCTCCAACTCCTGGGCTCCAGCAATCCTCCTGCCTCAGCCTCCCGAGTAGCTGGGACTACAGGCATGTGCCACCCTGCCTGGCTAACTTTTTTATTTTTTGTAGAGACAGGGTCTCACTATGTTGTCAGGCTGGCCTCAAGTGATCCTCCTGCCTTGGCCTCCCAAAGCACCGGGATTACGGGTGTGAGCCACTGTACCCAGACGCATTTTTTACTTATGATATTTTCAACTTATGATAGGTTTATTTGGATATAGCCCCATCATAAGTCGAGGAGCATCTGTACTTTGTGGCAGTAGCCCTAGCAAACTAATACTGTAGATAACTTATGGCTCTAAGAGCTGGGGGTGTTTGCAGGTAGGTGGGCAGAATGGCTACAGCTGGGAAACATAAAGACAAGAAGATCCAAAAGATCTGGGAGGGGCAGAGGTTAAAAACTAAAAAGATGCTTCTAATAAACCATTAATTAAAAAGAATCAAGCAAAGGAGACAAAATCTTAGTAAAAGACTCAAATACTGAACCAGAGATTGCAAGGCATTCTGTTCTTGGCTCAGATGTCATCTCCTCTGAGAGTAACCGATTTATCTAAATTTAGCCCTTCTCCTCCATCCCACCTTTGTTCAGTCTCTATCCTATTATCCCACTTTATTTAGTTCACAACACTAATCGCTACCTGACACTATTTTTGCATTTGTTTATCACATGTGTACTTTCTGGCTCTCTCTCCTGGAAAGTGCACTCTCATATGTCTTACTGGCTCAGTCCCTGGCACCTAGTTCATCTTTGATGAACAAATGAAGTATACTTGAAAATGCAAGGGAAATAAGAATCTGGAGATATTCCTTAAGACACCAGAGAATGGAAGCAGGCCATGTGGTGAGGTTCCTGCAATCTTCCCCATGGGTGAAGGGAAGCTCAAATGATTGATTGCCAAGCCAACTCAGCATAAGTGGCAACCAAGACACAGGAAATCAGTGTTGACTTGTACCTGCCTGTATTAGTCAGGGTTCTCCAGAGAAACAGAATATTTATTTATTTATATATATATATATGTTAAGTCCCATGACCTGCTGTCTGCAAGCCAGAGGCCTGTGTAAGGCAATGGTATAGTTTTAGTCAAAACCCAAAAGCTTGAGAACCAGGGGAGCCAATATTGTAAGTGCCAGGTTGACCCCAAAGGCCCAAGACCCAGGAGCACTGATGTCTGAGGGCAGGAGAAGATGGATGTCACAGCTCAAGCAGAGAGAGCAAATTTGCCCTTTCTCTACCTTTTTGATTCCCCTCAGGCCCTCAGGGGACTGGATGATGCCCACTGGCGTTGGTGAGGGCCATCTTCTTTACTCAGTCTACCAGTTCAAATGCTAATCCGTTCCAGAAACACCCTCACAGATACACCTAGAAATAATGTTTTACCAGCTATCAGGGCATCCATTAGCCCAGTCAAGTTGACACATAAAATCAACAATCACACTGCCTGAACCACAATGGAGATGGACATAGAGCTGATACCCCAAACTATGCACAGTTCACCAAAGTTCACTACCCACCTGCTCCTAGGCCTTACCTCTGGCTGTACAAAAGAAGAATTTCAGCAAGTGTTGGGGTTTTTAAAAGTCAATTATTTAAAATAACAGACAATCCACCATGCAGTTTCTAGGAGAAACTAGCTTCTTAAATTGAAAATTCTGCCCCATTAACTTCCTGAAAGGTGAAGGTGGATAGTTACTGGAGAGTTCTGTGAATGAGGTAATCTGAAATACAGTAAGGCCCCTGGGGGGAAAAATCTTTCATGTGTTCCAGTTGAATGTTTCTATTTGGAGGGATTTGTATTTAATGGATGACAAGTTAATGTGTCATCAGTGTCTGTGGTTGTGGTAAAGCTGCTAAAAGGAATGAAAAATGTTATATGGGCAACTTTCTATTTTACTGATACATTAACTTGTCTGTTAAACAGGATTTTAAAAAATCTTGTAAAACTGAAAGAACACTCCAGAGGATTCTGCTTTGTGGTGCTCAGTGCCTTCACCAGAACTTTTCAGCTGATTTTTTTTTTCCTTTTGCTTTTCAGTGGACTTTTGGCTTTGAGTTTTCCAGGAAGAAAGCAGATTTTTCTATCAGGAAGATCTGTACTGTGTACTCACTAATGTGAATGAACAAACCAAAACACTAGCAGCGATACTCTTTATTTAGAAGAATTGATCTATATATGTGCTCAGGATCTAAAACCATGAACTCAATGAACTGACATAACCCCCTCACCCACATTAGATCCCATCTTTTGTATCATAATACCATCTGCCTGGACAGAACCCTTTCACTAGAAACTCAAATGATTTTGCAGTGGTTGTTAATACACAATGTATTTGGAGATAAAACAGATGTTATTTTTGCCCTTTCTTTATATTTAAGGCTACTGAGACACAGAAAATCCACATCACAAGATGGGATTACTCAAGGCGTAAACCACAGACATGCTGGCCCATTACCAACTACCTCATCCAACATATATGAAATTAACCTTTAGAGTTCATTGCGTCGTGCTTCTCTTTCTTGTCTTTAGTTACATTACTATTTCTGGTCCAGAAGCATATTTTTATACTTGTTTGGCCATCTAGGAAATCTGTTTTGTCATAAGCAAGAAGGCCATTTTTTAGCATTCCTTGCTACAAATCCACATTATCCATGGCCACTCTTTATATTTTATGGTAATTCCTTTTCATATTTCAATTCATCTGTTTTTTTAACAGAGGATTTACTAAATTCTAGCTCGCATTTAGTATTGACTAAAATGTGATACAATGCCTACTTTTGTTCTCATGTCTGAAGAAAAAAGGGAAAAAAGGTCAATAGAAATAGTGATTCTTTTAGCGTATGTGTGCGTGTGTTTCAGGACTTTGGAGAAAGGAACCTGCAAAGTATTTTTAAACCTCTTCAATAACTGCAGCTTCCCCAACCTGCCCTTAGCATCTTCAAGCTTTAATGTGCTCTTTGCAAATCATCACTTTTTGATGATCAAGAATCTCTCCAGAATTGGTATAGTGTGTAGCAAACCAGAATGAACTAGAAAAAATCTAAGCAATGGAAACACGTCTAAGAAAATAAATGCATGGATCACTGGGAGAATAGCAACCTGAGATGCTCTCTACTACCCTGGCTTTCCCACCCAAGATTATGCCTATTGCTCCAACAGCCCTTAGGAAGCTTGGGAGTGACTGTGTACCTAGTCACTCACTAGCTGTGTGATCTTGAGCAAGCTACTTCGTATCTCGGAGTTTCCATTTTCTCATCTGTCAAATGGAGGAAATTATTCCTCTCTTGTAACACTGTAAGGAATGAAATTCCATAAAATAGAATAGAACGGCATAGAATACAGCACACAGCACAGTGCCTGGTTTACCATATGCATTTTAAAATGAGAGCTATGATAATAATGGTAAGAATTATTATGTTTATTTCCTATCTAGAAAAGAATGCTCATTCTTCTATGAAAAGGTGTTTATAATACATAAACTTTTTTCATGTTCTCACCTATTTCTCTTATATATCTCCTTTTATTTATTTATTAATTTTTTTAGGCCTTTCTAAACTGCCGAGGTATCTACATTTATGCAGCCCCTTCCCCCACCCCAAAAATTATACAGAAAGGTATCAGATAAAAATTCTCACTATTTTAGGGCATAGAACTATGGGAGAAAGAAATCTTTAATATGGAAGAACGGTTTGCTATTGAAATCTCGGGACAGGACTTGGGGGAGGGAAAATCCTCCCTCACACCAGTTAGATTGCACAGATGGGCAACCAGCTACTCAGCTCAGGATGGTTCCTCAGCACAACTGCCCATCTGAGCCCTGCTTATCTCCACAGCCCCCCTTCTCGGTACTCCCACCCTCCTACCCATCACCCTGTCCTCTTCCTTTACTCAGGTGTTTATAGTCCTGGTATACACCATGCTGTCTCTCATTTTATGCCTTTGCATATGCCATTTCCTTTGCCTAAATGCCCAGCTCCCATCCAGATAATATCTAGCTGTCCTTGAAGATTCAGTTTAGCTCATCTTTTCTAAACCTGCCATAGCATCTTCCCCAGGACTCCCTCACTGTGTGACTCTGGGGTGGGGTGAAGGAGTAGGATTCACATTGCAGCCTATGTGAACAGTGCCCTCTGGAGTTGTCCTATGCACAGTCTGCAAGACTGTACCTGGTCCTCCCATACTCTGTCCACTGCCCAACCTCCCTGCTTACTCCAATAGCCTTGCAATGACAATTTTTATTCCACTGTTATAATCATTTACTTGAAATCTTTCCTTCTAGACTAGGAGTTTCTTAAGGCAGGAATATAGGTTCTATTTCTGTTTTTCCAATACTTCACACACAATAGGCACTCAATAAATATTTGATTAACTGGCTGGTTGATGAATAAATGAGTTAACAAATGAATGAATAAATTCAAGAGCTGAATAAAGGCATAACTATAGAGGTAGAGGATAATAACTTGGGAAATTAACTCCATAGGGACAGGAAAGGAATACTAAAAAGGAGATGAAAATATATATAAAGTGGAGAAATCCTCCATTAATAGCCTGATTACTGGCTCCCAAATATTACCTGGTAGGAGCCTCTTCCAGGTGAGTCTTTTTGGGAGGCCCCTGATATCTTAGTAATAGGTGGCTCACAATTTAGTAGGAAAATATGCAGGGGGACAAAGGCAATATAATGATAAAGGTAGACTTACAAGAATCAGATACATAAGCTAGGACAATGGTAGAGAAAGTTCGTTTCTAGTACCATCTTGGGACTCACAGCCTTTTGGAATTGAAGTGGAGTCCATGTCCGTATATCCCAAGTTGAGAAGCCCTTTTCTTACTTCCTTTTGCTTACTGTTTAAAGTTTAAAGCTTGCTGCACATCACATCCTTCTTTTTATCAGCTTTGGTACACCTTAGAGTAGAACTTTTCCCCAGGAGGCCAAGGATACCAGAGCCTATATTTAGAGAGTACTTATTATGGGTTGGATGAAGGCCTGACTATGCCTACAGTCATGCTGCTTGAAGCCATTCTGATATTCATTTAGTTAGAACTATAACCACACTGAGTTATTGCTGGTCTCATATGGATCATATATTTACAATCCACTCTTGGCTTAGACAAGGGGATGTATATTGTCTCTGCTGTTGCCCATGATGTCTTTTTATTTCATTATGACTATTGTGCTTAGAAGCATGATTTTCAATCTGTAGTCCCAGTTAAATTATTTCAAAACAGTCTGTACATTTAGGAACATGGTTTTCTTTGAAGCAGACTTCATTAAAATTGATATCTATTCTCTACTATCTCTGACTTCCAGGACTGCCACATTCTGCTCTAACAAGAAAGGAAGAAACAGTTTTTTACATGAATGGATTTTGTAACCTGGCATGTAGCTTTAACTGGCATGAAGTAAAAAAAAAAAAAAAGTTCTAGAAAGCATTAGAAGTTCCAGAAAGGATTAGAGTTCTAAAGAACAACTTTGAAATTTGAACACCAATTAAAGTCTTTTGTCACATCTTCTTTGGCTTCGTGGTCCCCAAGCTCAGTCATCTCTCTTAATATACTCATGCTATGTTTATAGGCAAATGTAATTAAGTTTAAAAAAAAATTAAAGAGGCCAGTATGATTTCATCAAGGGAAAAAATGAGTGAATTGTTGAAAACCACAAAAAGCAACACCATTTAGATCCACTCCAAAATAAATGCTGCCCTGTGTCTGAAAGCACACTTGGGTGACAGTTTCCATGCATGAAGGGTCAGGATATTCTCTGCATGAGGACTCATGGAAAATTGAGAATTAAGAACTAAGAGTTGTGAGAGCCGAAGTAAGGAGAAAGTGAGGAACAGCTGAGAATTACTTTTAAGTCTGAGCCAAGAGGGACACAGTGTTAGCAGAGATTTCCCAGTGGTGATCAGCACATATTCAAATAAAGAGTTAGGGAAAGCAAGGAGGTGAGGAGAACTGATTCCTTCATCAGAATCAAGCAAACAAAAACTCAGACACGGAACAATGGAAAACAGATATGAGGCCCCGTGTGAGACCTTCTTGCTTGAAAGAAGACTTTATTGCCAGAAAGTATTTAACTGCAACGAAGGCCTCTTAGGAAGAGGGGGAGTCTTTTTTAAAAAAACTAATGTTCAGTGTACTTCATATTTATGTAGAGTTTATAATCTATATATTTTTTAATTGGATATGGATATACACAAACAACTTCTATCAAGGAGAGAGGAAAAGTCGGGAAGTTTTCAGTTCTGATGGAAATGAGTGAACATGTTTATTGTAGTCATCAGGGGTAATTCTTATACCCTTGCTATGCTTGTGGAGGATGTAAAATGACTAAATCTAAATGACAACTATACTTTATTGATTTTGCAGAGTTATGAAGAAGACTTATGAGGCATGTTATAATCCATCCGGTTTGGAAGACAGACAGTAGAGCACGTGACGAGATGCCAGAGTGCCACTGAGGCCCCCGGACAATCCCCGACTCGCACTTCTCTATTAAACTTTAAGATTCATTAGTAATATGCTGCCTTCGGAAGATGAAAAGAAACTAGTGCCAAGGAGGCGTACTCTTCGATATTTGGAATAGACGTGCTCTCAAGACAATGGCTTCAAAGGTCTCCTGTTTATACGTTTTGACAGTCGTGTGCTGGGCCAGCGCTCTCTGGTACTTGAGCGTGACTCGTCCCACATCTTCCTACACTGGCTCCAAGCCATTCAGCCACCTAACAGTTGCCAGGAAAAACTTCACCTTTGGCAACATAAGAACTCGACCTATAAACCCGCATTCTTTTGAATTTCTTATAAATGAGCCCAACAAATGTGAGAAAAACATTCCTTTCCTTGTTATCCTCATCAGCACCACCCACAAGGAATTCGATGCCCGCCAGGCGATCCGAGAGACATGGGGGGACGAGAATAACTTTAAAGGGATCAAGATAGCCACTCTCTTCCTCCTGGGCAAGAACGCTGACCCTGTCCTGAACCAGATGGTGGAGCAAGAGAGCCAGATCTTCCACGACATCATCGTGGAGGACTTTATTGACTCCTACCACAACCTTACCCTCAAAACACTAATGGGGATGAGGTGGGTGGCCACTTTTTGTTCAAAAGCCAAGTACGTCATGAAAACAGACAGTGACATTTTTGTAAACATGGACAATCTTATTTATAAATTACTGAAACCCTCCACCAAGCCAAGAAGAAGATATTTTACTGGCTATGTCATCAATGGAGGGCCAATTCGGGATGTCCGCAGTAAGTGGTATATGCCCAGGGATTTGTACCCTGACAGTAACTACCCACCGTTCTGTTCAGGGACTGGCTATATCTTTTCAGCAGATGTGGCTGAACTGATTTACAAAACCTCACTCCACACAAGGCTGCTTCACCTTGAAGATGTATATGTGGGACTGTGTCTTCGAAAGCTGGGCATACATCCTTTCCAGAACAGTGGCTTCAATCACTGGAAAATGGCCTACAGTTTGTGTAGGTATCGCCGAGTTATCACCGTGCATCAGATCTCCCCAGAAGAAATGCACAGAATCTGGAATGACATGTCAAGCAAGAAACATCTCAGATGTTAGGATTTTTACCAATGTAAATACATTGTTGGTTTTGTTTTGTTTTGTTTTTAAGAAATGGGGCCTAAGGTGTTGATATTTCACAGTTGTCACCAGGGGAAATGGACTGGCGAAGGGGTTTTGTAAAATTTTTGCTTCCTGCTTCTAATTCCTTTCTTGGATTACCAATTTACAAATGTGAGGCTCTGGTCATAGAAACAATAAATGAGTTAGGAGGGCCAGATTTCATTCTCAGGTCCCAAGGCATTGCCATTTATCTCAAAAAGTGACTGCCAAACAATTCCTAGGATATATGTACTGTGGACTGAGATAAAAATTTGGTTATGGGAAACTGAAACTCACAGTAATGTCTTCATATCATCTCTATAAACATGAATAAATAAGTAAATAACTCTTTTTCAAAAACAATTCAGAAATGATGCGCAGTCAGGAAGACACACTAGATGTGATTATCAGTATTGTGTGTGTTGTTACATTAAATTTTTACATATATTGCCATGTAATGTGTACAGTATTTGCAGTTCCACCAAGAAATGAACTTAGTACTGGCAGGGAGGCTGCAGTTAAATAGAAGGGAATTTAAACTTGAGAATCAAATATTCTGTAGGTTTAGAAGTCAACTCTGCTTGCTCATCCAAGGATTAAACCTGGTCAGCAGGTGGAATGTATATAAAATGCTACTTAACAAAGTAAACAAGATAATTTTTTCTTTTCTTTTTTTTTTCTTTTTGCTCTTTCAGAACAAACATTACATGGTGCCTCCAAGGAGATGTTGCCAAATGTAATCTCACCTGCTTCCCTTCCTACAATGTCACTAAGCACATTTCACAGTTTCTGGATTTGGTAGGCACATGTCTCTAAGTACAGAAAATAAGTTGGTAGGAGGCCAGAGAAAAACAAGTCACATTGAGAAAACACAAATTTAGGTATGCATTATAATTAACATAAGGCTAGCAATAGTATAAGATATCCTCCTACACATTTGCAAAGCACGTGAGAAAATCTTTAAAGGTTACCAATATTATTAAGAAATTTGGCCCTACTGTTGACAGATGTAATACTCTCTAACATCTGAAAATGTCCAAGTACCTTTAGCAGCAATGCTGTTAGGTGTTCTGGGGGCTCTGTGATTGAGGTTCACGAGAAGGAAGGGTGGGGAAGCCTAGGTCCAAGCCCTGTTGATGCCACCATACTTCTGGGCCATCTGAGCAGGCATCTTAACCTTGCTGTGCTTCAATATGCTCATTTATAAAATGGCTGTGAAAAAAAAAAAAACCTACCTCACAGGTGCTGTGAGAGCAAATCGCATATGCTAAGTATTTTGAAATCCTTAGCTTAAAAGGTGCTACGTAATGCAGTGTATCATGCATTATGCTAAATGCTAAAATAATTACATAATCACAATGGTCATCAGTAGTAGAAACGTCATGTTACTATAAAATCTGCCAAAATAAAGATCAACTATGAATTATCAGTGCATCTAATTCTTCCAAGACTTTGGCTTTTCCTTGGCTGTAAGTTAAGTGTTTGGGAAAGCTTTGATTTCTCTGCCATTTCCTCTGGTTTCAATGAATAAGTTATTAGTTCAGTGTATTGCCTTGATATCCCAAGGTGCTGAAAGTGAAGGCAGCTGCCTTTCTTTGGGAAGGAACCTCTGGCTGGGGGTGTATTACAGTAAGTGAAGCATATGCTTTGCGAAATGCATCGCAGCAACCTAGATCTCAGGAAACATTTGATCTGAATTATCTCTCTAAGAACTTTGAGGACAGGTAGAGCGAGTCCACCTCTATCAGAAGAAGAATAGGCACTCAGCAAATGCACACATTGTCCATCTTCTACCATTCATTAGAAAACTCCTGTTTGTTCTCAAAGAAAGCCCCACAGCTAAAAGAGTATACCTTTTTATTTATTTATTTATTTATTTACGTATTTTTTAACCTGACCCCTGGAAGCCCCCATAAAAGTTGATAGCAAACAGGTAGACAAAATGAACAAATGGAAGTCATGGCCTATTTCTTAAAAACACTGGATATCTTATCCCCAGCCCCAAAGAATCCAATATGAGACAAGTCTTCTCATCCCTAATACATCTTCATTTTATAGTCAGCCGGAGTGCTGATTTTAATTAGAAAACAGCATCAGGTAGCCTGGGGAGAGATGGATCAGCACAAGGTGAGCCACACTTCAACCCTGCAGCCTCAGCAGCTGTGAGTTCCAATCACTGGGAAAGTCTCACAAATTCATTCTTGGTTCGCCTTCCAATTGTGCAGCTGAACCAAGCCTCTGTCTCATACTACTGCCTTGCATCTATCCCATGTTCAGTCAAGCCACCTTTGGTGTCAAGGAATTGCACATAATAAACACTATACATGTACATCTATGAATTGTTTTATGTGTGTATGTATACATTATGAATAGAGCCCTAATCTTTAAAAGGAAAAAAAATCAGAGGATCATATGTCTTAAAGAACTATTTCCTACCTTTTTTATGCTAGGTAGTTCCCATGTGACAAACATGTAAATATTCGTCAAAGACCACATGTATATATTTTAAAGGCATTTTTTCTTCTCCCCAACTGTATGTATAGCCAGAATCTGCTTGCTATGTAACATTTTCTTCTGCATGGAGCTTGGTGAAGCAAGGCCATTTGTCCAGTGTTTCAATAGCCTTAAGCATGTTTGCCCTTTGTTTTTTTGAATGTTCAGAAAATGTTTAAGTGATCAAGAAAAAGCTTTTTCTACCTTTGTTAATTTTATGACATGACACTGGCTGAATTATTGTTTCAATTATGTGTTAAGCCACTCTTATCATTTCCCTGACATAAAATAACAGACAGTGTTCTACCCAGAGTCATTCAGACAATTTTTACAAAAACTGTCTGTCTTGCCACCTATTTGTTCATTACACACTGGATAACAATAAGTACCAGTTATCAATGTCTATATTCTTAAAGTTTCTTTTTTAAATTTATTTTTGGAAAACAAATTTTATCTTTGGTGGCTAGTTTGTGTGGCTTTGTGTCTTCTTACATTGGAGCAACTGTCAGTTTTGACATATAATATTGTACTGTTAAATAACCAGAATCAAAAAATGAAGATCATTTTCAATTTGGATTAAATTCAGAAGAACAAAACCCCTTTGTGTGATATGATATGATAGGGGGAAAATAAACTCTTTACAGAGAAGCCAAGGAAGGAGTTTTTCAATCAAATCTCTTCTATCAAAAGACAATGGAATATTTACCTAAAGTATCTGGGATTCATTTTTTATCTTTCCTAATATGTGGGTTTAGTGGGGGAATTGATTATGTCATTTCTTCTGTAAAGGTGAAGATAGTTTTTATAAGCAACAAGATAACTCGTGAATGAGAGAAGTGACTTACTAGAAACGCTTGTCGATGATAATGGGCAATTAGGTATAACGTTATATATGAATGATTGTATTCATGTATTTATTTGTCAAAATTGTACATACTGTTTTGCCAAAAGTAATTGTCTGTAAAAGTGCACTCTCCAGGTTTGTAGTACTATTTAGGGTTACGTGGGTTGCCAGTCAAGCTGCTAATCAGAATACTATTTTTTGTATCAATGTTATAAAACTAAAAATGGCAAATAGAGCCTGAAGACGTTATTACGTTCAGTTTCTTTACCTTCCTCTTGAAATGTAAACTGTTGATCAAAAGCACGATACTGATGTACAGGCCCATCTGTCATGAGGAAGATTATGGTTCCATAAGGCTGATTTTTTAAACCATTGGGACAAATAAACAGAAGGAGAACATATTTTTCTCTTTGCTTCTTTTTTGAAACAATCTCTTGGGTGAGACAGGATTTGTTAAAATTAGCTGACGCCCTGCTGTTTATCATTAGCTTTCTCCACAACCTCAATGTAGGTAATACTTCAGGCCACTCAGAGCTTATCCCCAAGAGCCAAGTGCATCTTAACAGTCAACTTGGAGACAATTTGATCTAGTAAGTAGACCAGAGGCTACTCCTGGATTTAGGAAATGGTATCTCACTTGTCCCTTGGTGGCCTCAGGGAAGTGTTTTAACTAACTTCTGTGTTAAATTCTATGGGTTGAACACACCAACAAATTCCAACCCAAGGGGCATTGTATAGGTAATGTGCTTGGTGAATTTGGACATGTTACATCTAAGGCAAAAATGTCATTCTTATGTTTCACCCACATATACCCTTTGGAATATTGCATACTACTTTAAATGTTTAATGGGATTGGAAAAGATCTATTCAAACATTCTTTACAGAAGACAAGCTGATTGCTGATGCCTGACTCTGTAAGCAAGAAAGTAAGAGCTATTTAAGAGATAAAAGTGATTTTTATTATCAATCCTGTTCTAACTAAATAGGTCTTCACTTTTTAATGGAAATTTAACTTTGGATTTATTCCTCGTATACCTCAGAGTTCAAAAAGGTAAATTCTGTCAGGTGAGCTGAACTATGAATAAACACTAAAAACATAAAATGTACAGATGTGTATTCCATGTAACTTTTTCAAAGGATCAACATCAAGAGTATGTTCTAAAAGTATGGTCCCCAGACCAGGAGCATCAGACTCATCTGGGGACTTGTTAGAAATGCAAATTCTTGAGCTCCACCAGAAACTTGAGGCTGTGACTCAGCAATCTATTTTAACAAGCCCACTAGGTGATTCCGATGCCGGCTGAAGCTGAGAACACTGATCCAGAGCACAGATTGGCTAAACTACAGTCTGCGAAGTACATCCATCCTGCTGCTCACAAGCTCCGAGTAGTTCCCCAATGAACAGTGAACCCTAACTAAGTGAAATATTGTCTCGTACTAAAAATGCCACTCCTCTCATTAGTAGATGTGTATTACAAAAAATATTGTACTCAATTATTATTATATTTTGAATTCCATCAACATGAAAAGTGTGGAAATTTGCTTTCTCTCTTGTTGTATATATACTATCATATATCTTCAATTTTGCCTCTTGGCCTTAAAATATTTATTATATGGCCCTTTACAGGAAAATTTTGCCAAAACCTCTGACCTAGAGAAACAGAGAAACATCTGAAAAAGGTGCTACACACAGAATTCTTCCAGTGGTAAATGAGGAATCACATCAGTAAAACATGCTGGAATTGTCTCTCCGTGCAGCCAGGGAAATGGCAATGCAGTCACGATAATGAATTACATTAAAAACCAACAGCTGCATATATTTTTAAAATATTTCCTTTTTCTCTCTCAGAGTGATTTTTTAAAATTATAAAAGCTTGATTCTAATTGTAACAATTACCCACAGCTTAATTAATATATCGCTTAAAGATGTGTGGGTATTAGACCTAAAAGGGTGGGCTTCATGTAGCTCGATTATCATAATTACAAGCATTCTATTTTCTCATTTACTTAATTGATTGTCATAGACTTCCAGATGAATTCACACTGCTGGAAGAGAATTGAATACATTTCTAAGAGAAAAAACAACAAAAGAAAAACAGAAACGGGGCTATTCAGAAGAGCAATGTGTCCTAGAATATAATCCACGTAAGCATGAAAAACTGCCCTCGATAATATCTTTGTACCTCAATGCTGGTTAAAATGGCATTTTTGTGAGATGAAAAAGAAATGAATGAAAAAGTATTATTGATTCAACCACATGTATAACAGCACTGGCTCTACTGTCTCTTCAGCCAGAGGTGCCTAGTGCTAAAGAAAAATTTTCCATTTAGTTTTCCTTATAGAATCTGTTAGTTTGCTACATTATGTCAACTATTTGTTATGCCTCTTGCAATGACCTCAGTCCTCACTTGGAGGGTGCACGGCATGAGAGCTGATTTATTCTTTCTCTGAGGTTTACTCCAAAGCGTTTACTCAGCAGTGGCTGCCTGACACAGCGGCTGGGCCAAGTTACATGTGGGGTTTAGGAGGAAGACTTCTTTTCACCAGAGGCGAGGATGCCCTCACCAAGCATGAGGTGAGGGAAAGAAAGTGTCAGAGAATTTCTCCCATTGCAAAGGCTTCAATTTCCAGTGCGCATTCCTCTATTTTGTTGTTGTTGTTGTTTAGTCCTAACAACAGCCTCATGAGATAGATGCTGCTGTTACCTGCAACTGATGGCTTAGGAAACGGAGGCAACAAAGGAGTATGTAATTTACCGGGTGAATTCATGCCCTCTGGTTCTAGAGGCCATGCTCTTAAACCAATACAGTGTGTTGCCTCTCAAAAATAACAATATACACCCCCTACCACCACCACAAGGCCTTGCCCACCCATTCCTGGAATTCAGTGTAGCTACTTTATTTAATTTTCTTTTTCAAGACAGGGTCTCACTTTGTCACCCAGGCTAAAGTGCAGGGGCATCAGCATAGCTCACTGCAACCTCAAACTCCTGGGCTCAAGCCATCCTCCTGCCTCAGCCACCTGAGTAGCTGGGACTACAGGTGTGCACCATCACACCAGGCTGATTTTTAAATTTTTTGTAGAGATGAGGTCTTGCTATATTTCTCAAGCTGGTCTTGAACTCCTGGGCTCAAGCAATCCTCCCACCTTGGCCTGCCAAAGTGCCAGGATTACAGGTATGAGCCACTGTGCCTGGCCAGCTACGTTAATTTGTTTTTCAGATCGGAACTTTTACCCCTTTTTTAAATTGAGTCATAATTTATATACTTCAAAATTCACCCTTTTTAAGTGTAGAGTTCTATGGGCTTTGACAAATGCATACATTCAGGTAACCACGACCATAATCAAGACATAGAACATTTCTTTCAATCCCCCGAGTTTTCTCATGTCCCTTTATAATCAACCCCCTGCCCCAATCTGTAGCAATCACTGATCTTTCTAAACTTCTATTTTACATGAGATTTGCATGTTATTTAGTAGTCATCTTATATAATGTTTCATGTATAAAAAAGATTCTTTGGATAACCCATTATGACACCTTAGTATCCAAAAAAGGGTAAAATTGAAAAGGAAGAGAATAGAAAAAGAAAAAAAATGAATCTCAAGAAAATAGTTAAGCCACACATAAGTACAGATAGAATTTTAAAATAAACTACCACTGATTCGATAACATCCAATGCCTATAAAAATAGAAGGGCCACATCAAAAATTTAACTCATCAAGTTTAGCCAGATCATAGACTTTAATGAGCTTCTATCCTTCAGCGTCACATGCACATTTCTATAGAGAGAATGATCTATAAGTAAGTTCAATTATGCCTCTTCCCTCCTGGAAGCAAAGGATCCTCTGGAGAGGTGTCTATCACTAGCTAGCTCATTAAAAAGGGAAGCCCTCTCTGCACTCCAGGATTTGTCTCCACACCTGCCTCAAACCACTTTTAGGTGAGCTTTACTTTTGTGTCTGCTTGTGCTTACTTACTATTGGTTTTTTTGACATATGCTAGTTCACGTTTCCTTTAGGAAAAGATAACTCACAACTACAAACTTCTCTTCAAACTTTATCAGTAGCAGAAGCATCTGAGTTCACTTAGAAAGCATGCCATTTGCAACAGTATGCCCCTCGGTCCTAGCGGGAGTCCAAACCATAGGAAGCATGACCAAAACAGGATACTGGAGCAGAAAGGACAGGATGAGGGACATGTAGATTCCACAGCAATGTAGACTGTACAGCAATGCTTCTCAAATTTTCACGTGCCTAGTAATTACCTGGGAACCTTGTTAAAATGCCGATTAGTAGTACTGGGGTGCAACCCACAGTTCTGATTTTCTTGTGAGCTCCCAGGCAATGCTGATGCTTCTGGTGCCTAGACTGCTCTTTCAGTAACAAGGCTTTAGAATTCAAGGCTAGACTCCAGACAGGATTACTAGAATTCATTAAGCATCTACTTGGGGCCATACCAGAAGTCTTTGCCTATATTGCCGCTTCAAATATTCACAAAAATTCATTGGAAGGGATCAAGGATTAAGGTGAGGTTTGAGTCTCTAGGACAATTTTAGGTTAGAAAATCCTCTTTATTTCTTGTATATCGCTTTCTCTAAGACCTTATGGGAGACGGCTGAAGTCCTACAGGGAGCAGGGCACCCTGGAAACAATGGGAAGCAAAATATCACACTATTATTTTGTTGATTCAGTGCCCAGTAGCCCAACAGAGGATTCTATGTTAAAACCAAGTTGGAGCTCATGACATAGCTCCGGGTCAAAGTTGGGCCTGATGGCTTTATCTTCCCACCAACCCCCACTTACCAAGCCAACGGGTCGGCATAACATGTAGCACATAGAGAAGATAGAGAAGGGGAGAGTGGAGGGCCAGGCTACAGTGCTCCTGGTACTAGAGTATGGAGACAACAGGAACACAGCGGAGAGAACCACACACGTACGTCAGCTGTCAACAAATAATAACACCACACATAAATTTGGCATAAATGTGGCCAAATTATTGTCATAGAATATGACCATTCAGTTCAATAATCTGACCTCCCGGGAGGAACAATGATTAGGATGGGAGAAAGGAAGCTTTTGGGGGGTATCAATCAGAAATTACGTGGTCCTTTCCAAAACAGGAATCCAGCATTTATTATTGTCACCATTTTGGGGTTGAAGAATCTAGCAGTCAGAGAAGTTAAGTGATTTTTCCAATATAAAAAATCAATAACTGAGAGATAGTATTCAAACCCCAGGTCTTCTGACTTGAGTCCAATATTTTTTTTCCTTTATATCACACTGCTGTCAATTCCATTTGCAATTCTGGAAACAAGGTAGGAAAAAACCCTCCTTGGTTTCAAAGGTTAGAATCAGCAATATATCCAAGGTCGAATGAGCAGTCAGTGCTTGAAGTAACAGATAAGTCTGGAAAGTCAGCATAAAAAAAAAAAAAGATCTGGTGTCTAGATCTGCAGCCCAAAGAATGTACAAGTAGCTGAGACAGCAGGGTCAGAATCTAGGCAAGAGTCAGAGAAATAGATTCCAAACATCCATTAGGATTACTTAATATTAAATGGCACAACACAAAGAACCTGATTTTTCAAGCAGAGCTCTCATCCAGGAATACTTTTAATCATCATGAATTGGGTTGTCTACAGGATCCTTAGAGGGAGGGCTGTACTCTGCTTTGGAATCTAGAAATGACCTAGATCAAATGTAGCCACACCAAAAAAATTAGTGTTTTTCAACAAGAACACTAAACACATTTTACAATGGCTTTACATGCACTTTTTAAAATTATTATTTCAGAATATTACAGGGGTATAAATGTTTTGGTTACATACATTGCTTTTGTACCGTCTGAGTCAAAGTTATAAGTGTGCCCATCCCCCAGATAGTGTGCATTTTACCCATTAGGTGTGAATTTATCCATCCCCTCCTCCTCCTCCCACCTGCTTGATTTCCAATGAATGTTATTTCCATATGTGCACATTAAGTGTTGGTCAATTAGTTCCAATTTAATGGTGAGTACATGTGGTGTTTGTTTTTCCATTCTTGAGATACTTCACTTAGAAGAATGGTCTCGAGTTCCATCCAGGTTAATGCAAGAGGTATTAGTTCACCGTTTTTTTAATGGCTGAGTAATTTTCCATGGTATACATATACCACACTTTATTAATCCACTCATGAACTGATGGGCACTTGGGTTGTTTCCACATCTTTACAATTGTGAATTGTGCTGCTATAAACATTCAAGTGCAGGTGTCTTTTTTATAGAATTTTTTTTTTCCTTTGGGTAAATAACCCAGTAGTGGGATTGCTGTATCAAATGGTAGTTCTGCTTTTAGTTCTTTGAGGTATTTCCATGCTACTTTCCATAGAGGTTGTACTCCACAATGAGATATCACTTAACTCCAGTGAGAATGGCTTTTATCAAAAAATCCCAAAACAACAAGTGCTGGTGTGGATGCGGAGAGATAGGAACACTCATACACTGTTGGTGGGACTGCAAACCAGTGCATGCACTTTTTATTTCCAAGGCAAATGGAGGAAAGAGAAAATGACTCTAAAGTAACAAAGAAGAGTTAACAATAGAGACAATGAATTTTTTTAAAAAAAAGACAATGCACAAGGAGCAAGAAGACCAGGGAAGTGAAGAGAGCAGAAGGCAGTAATTCGGGGTGAGATGAAAGATGAGGGAAGAGCCACACCCGTTTTCAGATTATGTTGACCCATGTTATCTTTGCTTTTGCCATCATGAAAAGTATGTATTATGATTTCAATGCACTTTCCATCAAATTCTCTTCCAGCTAGAGTAAAAGAAGGTGGGGGTAGGGAATGTGTTTCCCAGAGGCAGATACCATTCCATGCTTTTTTCCATATTTTCTTGTATATCAGCTTGAATTTTTTGCCTGCTCGTTTGTTTTGCTTTGCTTACTTTTGCTTTATTGTTATACTCAGTTGGTTCTGATGCCCATACCAGAAACACTACATTCTTTTGCATTAAATTTTGGAGATGTGCTATAGATTGGATCCCAGAGATTAAGCCTCCTTGGATTTCCAAGGGCGTGGATTAAATAAGTGAAATCCCTGATATTTTAAGTGGAGAAGGAGATTGTTGGATAATTTTCTCTCTACAGCATTAGATGGCTATTACAACCAAAGCAATGTCACTTTAAAGTCTACCTAGCTTTAAAGTCAAAATAATGAGATTCACATTAGGTTTCTGATAAACTATAAAATCAATTTCAATTGAGAAACTTGTCATTTTGCTTTATTACCCTTGGGTAGATGGCAGAATGTTGATGGAAGTCTACTGAGGCATATTCGTTCATTCAACCATTCACTCATAAATATTCCTTTAAGGCTGACCAGGGACCAGACACAATGTTAGCACCAAGTGTTATTATACCTTTAGGAGCTGATTGTCCAATATTCTTTTCAAAGCTCAAGCTTCTTTGTTATAATATTCAGAATCAGAATATGCTTCTTAGAATTCCTAATCCCTGGATGTCTCAGTAGATGATGCTTTAATAGGACTTGAGATCCTGGGTTCACCAAACCAGAATTGTTTATAACTTTGGCCTTGGAATCAGTATTTATTTCTTTTATGAATAAACCTAACAGATTAGAATATGGATTAAATTATATGCTCATAAAGTTTAATAAATATGCTCAACCTGTATTATTTTCAGTGGATACATTATGTTTCTGCTGGGGCACATATTATAATTTAATCAAAACATCTACTACTCTCAGATATTTCTATCAAAGTGGTTGATCAGTCCAAGAAGACTGATAGTTCACTGGGTTAGGAAATTGTATATTAAAGTTATTTGTTATTTTCCTGCCTTCAAAACAGAATGCTACCTGCCAAACAATAGCACCAAGCTCACTGAGGATTCTTGAATAGGGAAACAGAGGCTGCAGTTCTACCTGGAGAACAGAGCACATCCCCGGTGCTTTGGGAGCAGCCATTCTGCTATAACACACTAAGCTTGCTTGGTGATAGCCTAACTCAGCAAATATTGGTCTTTGGCATCCAGAAGAAGCATTCTGTTCTGACAACACGAGATCATTAGCATTTTCAGACCACATTGATTGAGCTTCCCTTTTAGAGACCTAGGCGAGTCCTTATTTCTCGCAAACAAAGAGGAATCAAATGCCTGTATTTGAGCAGGAACATTTATGTGGCCCAGACAGCTATCTACCACACTTTCCTCAGTTTATTTCATTCTATTCCCAGGAGAACAGACTATGGAATTGGTTAAGAAAAGTCCTGTTTGCAGTACCCAGTGTACACTTTTTGCATGCAAGGTCTCATTTATTTAAAAAAAAAAAACTTATGATGGGAAGGGCTGGTTTTCTAAAGCTTGGGAAACAAGAGACAATAGCAGACATTCATTTGCAGGTTCAGAAAGGATAAAGTGATCACAATACAAGACCACACTCATTTGTTAGCTAATTAGCGGTACTCTACCTATGTCAAGTATCAGTCAGCCAACAAAGACGTAAGTTTCCTTTATCCAATTCCCGTTTCTCATTATGTTCTTCACCCTGGGGGGCACATGCAACCTAAGTTTTGTGTGACTACACAAAAACAAGTCAGAAGCTGTCTTTCTTTCGCCTGAATAAGCTACATCTTCAAAGACTCACTCCCAGCACAGAGCTTTGGGGTGACCCTGGGTGCATAACCCAAAGGGAGTTTCTCTTTTATTAAGAGGAATGCGAGAGAATAAGTTTAGTACTGAAAAGGGCCTTTGAGATCATCTATTCCAGTGATTCTCAAACACCACCTATTCGCCAGTGCCAATGACTACAAAAAACTCACCATTGGCGCTTTTAAAAATACAGAATACCACGACTCAGCCCTGGGGAGTCTAACAACAGGACAATGTTCATAGTTTATTCTCCTGCTCAGCCAGGTTTGAAAACCAATAAAATACTCTAACTTTCTCATTTTACAAATGAAAAAGCCAAGACCCAGACAGGATAACATTCAACCAGTTAGTTACAGAGGCAGGATCCAAATCCCCTGGCTGCCGCTCTCCTGCTCTAGCGCGCTGCCTTCCTAAACTATAACTACATGCTAAGTGCCTTCAAGAACAAGTTGAGGATGCACCAAATAAAAGACTAATGAACTAAGGGTTTACTCATTTTGAGAGCAAAACAGTGTTTTCCTAAACAAAGAAAACCCTGGTAACTAATTACTTACAGGTAGAATTCTAGTTAAGACACCTCCTACATTTCTGTCCTTTCCTGTTACCTCAGCACAGTCTCACCTACATGAAATGAAGAATGGAATAGGGGAAATGTACTCATTTACTTAGCAAATATTTATAAATGAGTCTAAATACCTCTTAATATATCAGACTGTCCCAGGTCCCAGAAGTATAGCTAATGAACAGAAGACATATAGTCCCTACTATAACAGAGCTAACAGTCTAGTGGGGTTAAGGATAATTCAGTAGGCAATTTGCAATTTAGTATGGTGTTATGCCCAGTGGATTACAGGGAGGAACCAAGCTTTTAAAGCCTTCATAGAATTATAAAGAAATGGTTTTGACCAAAAGGAATTTCCTATTGATTCAAATGGTGAAAGAAATGAATATATTCATAAGTAGATATAATCTTATCATTTCAAAACACCCAACCAATGGCTATAGTAGAATAAAGAGGTTGGCAAATACTTTTCCCCAAAAACAACTACAAGACTGGATAAAATTCTCATAAACAACTATTTCAGGGCTCTGGAAATTGACTAAAGGCAAACAACAAATTGAGGAATGTTTGTTCATAAAAAGCTGCTAGAACTCTATATAAGAACAGTGGGAGTCTGTGGCTTTGTTGCCTGGGGTGGCTCACATTCCCTCCCCTCTTTCCCCCAGCTCAGTCAGAATGCTAATTTTGTCAGGGTGAGGCTAGCCATGAAAAGCAAGAGCCCCATTGCTGGTGGGGGCTGTCTTGATTTGCAGTAGAAAATGGAAACCCATGCCCCACTATGCTATCAGTAGAAAGTAACAGCATCGATAATCAGCAGCTCTGCTAATGCAAAGTCAGAAACACTGCTGACCTGAAGTTACAGTCCCAGCTGGGGAGAATCCTGCGGCCAGAAGATGACACAGAACTTTAACGGGGAGTTCTTCAAAATGAGAGGGCCATAGAGGAGCCACATAAACTTCCCACACATCTCTGGCTGACTGGAAGAGTGTGTGCACTCACACGGTAGACCTGAGAGGGCCTCAAAGGGAAGAAGAGCTGAGACCGACTTGACAACTGCCTGAAATTTGAACATGCTCCTCTGAGCCATATACAGATCGAACAGCAGAGGGGAAAGAATTACAAGCTCAAAGTGTGTGAGAACCATCTCTGACAAATCATTAGCTGACCAATAATCTATGCAGATGCAGATGTGACCTCTAGGAATCCTGAGTGAAAAAAATAAAGATAAGAACAACAATAAACTGAGTAGAGACATCAGCAGCCACACATCACAGGAAAAAAAGATTCTATAGATTATATCTAAAGTGCCAAATCATCCAATGAAACAAAAAATTACCACCAATAACTGGCAGGGAAAAAATAATCATAATCCAGAGTTGCTACAAAACATTATCTATAATGTCCAGTGTTCAGAGAAAAACAATCATAAGACATGAAAAGAAACAGTAGATATTACCTACAATCAGGGAAAAAACAATATCTCAATAGAAATTGACCCTGAGTTGAATCAGGTGTTGGATTTAGCAGAAAGCTTCAAAGCAGCATTCATAAATATGTGCAACTAATTAAAGAAACTTTGTTTAAAAAATTCAAGGAAAATACAATGACAATTATTCCTGAACAGAAAAACTCAATAAAGAAATAAAAACCATAAAATGGAAATTCTAGAGTTGAACAATACAAAAAAAATTAACAGCAGATTTGAGATGGCAGAAGAAAGAGTGAGCACTAAAATAGATTAATAGAAATTACCCAAGCTGAAGAACAGAGAAGGACTGAAGAAAAATGTCCCTCAGAAACCTGTGGGAAGAGCATCTAGCATACATGGGATGGGATTCCCAGAAAGAGAGGAGACAGAAAATAAGGAATATTTTTAAAAATATATTTTTTAAAATAATGACCAAAGCTTCCCAAATCTGATGAAAAAAAGTTAATCTACAGATCTAAGAATCTTAAAAAAAAAAAAAGCCAAGTATGGTAAATACAAAGGATCCACATTTAGACATCTCATACTC
This sequence comes from Daubentonia madagascariensis, assembly GCA_023783475.1. Lineage (NCBI taxonomy): Eukaryota > Metazoa > Chordata > Mammalia > Primates > Daubentoniidae > Daubentonia > Daubentonia madagascariensis. The sequence goes on along the minus strand of JAKFHU010002088.1, from coordinate 39,254,164 downwards.
AAACAGTTGAAAGACAAAGACATAGAGAAAAATCTTAAAAGGAGCAAGAAAAAACTAACTCATCACATACCAGGAACAACAGTATTGTTAATGGCTGACTTATCTGAAACAAAGAAGACTAGAAGGCAGTGGAATAACATATTCAAAATTCTTAACTATCAGTATATTACTCTATATCCAGCAAAACTATCCTTCAAAAATGAAAGTGAAATAAAGACATTCCAGGATAAACAAAAACTGAGATGTGTTGCTAGTAGTCCTGCTCATTAGAAATACTAAAGTCCTCCGGATTATAGAAAAGGACACCAAATGTTAAGGGATTCTACAGGAAGAAATGAAAACTACTAACAGCCTATACAAATACTTTTTCTTCTCTTTATGACTTTAACAGATATAAGGTTGCATAAAGTAATAATTACAGTGCTGTATTATTGGGTTTATTACACATATTGAGTTACTACATATGATAATAAAAACACAAAGAAGTTGGAAAGGAAATTGGGCTATATTGAAGCAACATTGTTGTAGAATTACCAGAACTGTCAGTGTTAACCTGAAGATTATTGTAATAAATTAAGACACTTATTGTAATATCTAGATCAACCACTAAGAAAATAACCAAAATATTAATAGTTTTAAATACCAACAAAAGAATTAAAATTATACACCAAATTTCTTTATTTAACACAAAAAAAAGCAGTAAAGAAGAAACAAAAGAACATAAAAGACATGAGACACATTAAAAAATCAAATTAGTATATGTAAATCCAATATTATCAATAGTAACATTAAACATGTTTGGGCTGTTTTCAGTCAGAGAAAATAAATCTTGCATGGGAAGAAATAACAATTATCAATATATATGAACCTAAAAACAAAGCCCCAAAATATATGAAGCAAATACTGACAGAAATTGAAAAGTACATTAACAATTATAGTTGGAAATTTCCCTGCTTTCCATAATAGATAACATACAGCGGAACATGGACAGCTGGAACAACACTACCAACCAATTTGACTTAACTAGCATTATCAGAACACCCCTCCCCAAAACAGCAAATATACATTCTTTTTGAGCACACATGGAACAATTTCCAGGATAGGATGTATGCTTGGCAAAACAAAACCAAACAAAACAAAAACAAAAAACAAAAAAAATTCAATAAATTTAAAATAAATAAAATCATTCAAAGTATGTTTGCCAACCACAATGCAATGTAATTGGAAACCAACAATCAAAACAATATTGGGAAATCCTTAAATAGTAGAAATTTAAGCAACGTGTTTCAAAAATAATATATAAGACAATAAGAAAAATTATAAGCCAACTCAAAATATATTGAACTGAATTTTTAAAATCACACAAAAATACATAGGATGCAACTAACACAGTGATTTTATAGAAATGTGATTTTATAGAAATGTATAGCCTAAAAAGGCCTATGTTAGAAAAGAAGAATTGTCTAAAATTAATAATCATAAGAATGTCACCATAAGAAATTTAAAAAACCCAAAATGAACAAAAAAATTAAACCAAAGACATGGAGAAGGAAGGAAATAACACAGAACAGAATGGAAATCAATGAAACAGGGAAAATAAAAACAGTAGAGAAAAATCAATGAAACTAAAACTTGGTGTTTTTCTAAAGATCAACAAAATCAATAAACTTTTATTCAGACTGACTAAGAAAAAAAAGAGAAGGTACAAGTTATCAAAATCAAGAATATAGGAAGGGACATTACTACCAAAATAAAAAGGAAATAAGGAAATCAAAAGAAGTCAAAGCACTATTTAATAATTACCTGGGTGTGGGCCCCAAATCTGAATGACGAACACTCTGATGAACCGAATTGGGGAGCCTAGAATTGCACTCCTCTTCTTCAGTTGGTATTTTACCATTTTAAGAGACAGGTGATTTCCTCTAAACTGGCTTAAGAAAAAAGAGAATTTGTTGGGTTGTAAATGAAAAATTCAGTGGGTGGGGACATGGCTTCAGGGATACTTCATCCTTAGCTCAATGTCACAGGACCAGGTATCTTTCCATCCGTATCTTAACACATCCCTGTGCACTGGCTCCATCCTCAGGCAGGCTGTCCCCTTGTGATTGGAAAACGTCTGCCAGAAGTTCCAACATCACATCTTCCCAGCTCAAGTCCAGTGAAAAACAACATTTACCTAATAGCCCGGAAAAATTTTCTTTGGTTTCTGATCCCTGAAGCAAGCACTGTGGCCAGGCCAATGCAATGAATGCTCTGATTGCACAAGCCTGAGTCACATGCTCCATGAACACCCAAAGAACAGGAATTGAGCGTAGTTTCCCAGAGATACACTGGGTAACTATTTCCAGGAGAAGAATAAACGGGCACTAGGAGGTAAAAACAACAGAGGTGCGCTACAACCTTATTTTTATAAGCTAACAAATCTCAATTTGCTTTATGCAAAATACAACTAAAAAATATCCATCCAATGTGGGGGAGGGAGACAGAGACAGAGAGAGACAGAGAGAGACAGAAAGAGCAGTAGAAAATACATTGACATATTAAACTAAAAGAGAGAGGAAAGAAATTTTTTTTAATTTAAATTTTTTAAATGTCCCTTTTACATGTTCCCAAGTCCTGTTGCTTAACCAGACAAGCTGGAGAGCTCAGCTGCTACGTGGAAGAAAGAAAAAGGCGAAGGAGAGAGAAGGTGAGAGAGAGAGAGAAGAGAAAAGGCAGGCTGACTCTCCCGGTGCAAAGCGGACCCTGGTCCCAATCATACCAACCATGGTGAAGAGAAAGAAGGAAGTCCAGGAAAGATTAACAACAACCAGATGGTGGCCAGGTCTACTTGGAAGTAGCAGGCCCTGGAAGCGGCCAACCAAGCCAGCTGCCTGGAAAGAAGAGACAGAGCAAGGTGGCAGAGCCTCCTCTCCTGGATGATTGAGTATTGGTCTTTAATATTCAAGCCAGGAGGGAGGAATAAACAAATTAAGGAGGCACTGTCATGAAATGATCTTTCAACATGCAGTGATTCCGCCTACTCTGAAAGGGAGCCACTCATCAGATGAGTTTCCCCTGCCTTGGAGAGAAATAAGGAGAATGTGGAGTTTTTTCCCCAAATGTCTTCAAATTTAGAGACGATTTTTGAAGCTATGGGTGTGAATACAGTTCTTAGGATGCATAAAATGCAGAGAGGGAAAGGGAATAGAAGAAGCAAGAGATGAGTCTGGGATAGATCCTGGAGGAGCCCCAATCTTGAAGGAAAGGGGAGGCATTCTTTTCCTTCACAGGTTTTGTGGGCTCTGGTCTTCACAGTCTTTGGAGGTTAGCAGCAGGCTGGACACAGGCTTGTCTTCTTAATTCCTGATGAGCCAACCACAGGGAACTTGAGCTTGCCCTGGAATTGCACAGAGGAGATTTGGCAAATGGGTGAACCACCTTATGTGTTGAAGGCTGAAGCTACAATAGCCCATACAGCGAATACAGAATACTAGTTATGTTTTTCTGAGTTTCAGAGGAAATAGTTTCCTTTTCAAAATCAGATTTGACCATTAAAATCTCTTAATAAAGTAAAAGTTTGAGAAAGTTACTAATTCAATGCTTGCCAGAATCCTTTAAACAGATTTTCCAAGTTAGCAGGCATTTTGAGAAAGCAGCCAGGTGGAGGGACAGAGCAACGCTGGGAAGAGAAAGGTGCTCACCGTCCTGCAAGGAAGAATGTCAGTGTCTAAGGACTCAGCACTAGCAAGAGACGGAACCTAGCAGACCTGAGGCATCTGAGCTGACTACGTCTCCTAAGGGGATTCAGTGTCTGACAAGGGAGAACATGTTGAGAGCGAAAACTGCTTTCTTTTCAAATCTGGAGTCAATTACATGTAGACAGATCCTACGGGCCTTAGGGAATCTCTTGTTTGAAATCCTCGGGCAAATTAGATTGAGGATAGGAAGTCGCAGGAAAAAGAATATTGGTGAGGAAACGATTCCTTGAAACCTGTCATCAGTCACAGCCACTGCTGGGGTTCCTGTTAAAATCCTACAGAGAAGGGGCTATTATGATCTCTCCTACTTTACAGAAAACCAAGGCACAGAGAAACAAAGTAGCTTGTCCAAGGCCACAGGTCTAGTTAAAGGTGGAGCTGGGGTGGGAACCCAGGTGGTGGTGGTTTCAGAAACAAAGCCTGAAGCCACTGTGCTAAGCAAGCCTGGGCCGGGCGCAGGCGTAGGGGCTTACAGCAAGCCTGGCATCGGCCTGTCCACACGCAGCAAATAGCTCCTGACGGGTACAGAGCACCTTGGAGCTGCTTGCCTGAGCAAGACAGGCTGTTGGGGAGGGCGTTTGGTAAGGTGAGGTGGGAGCGGAGAGAGGGAGGAAGACAACGATCCCCAGCTTCGAAGAACGGGATGCGTTTCACGCACAAGTCCAGAAAATCAGACCTACGTCTTCCTTTCAAGATTCGTTTTCCGCTCATTGAGCACACTTAAAGAGGAGAAAATGAATTCTGCCCATCGAAAAAGGGCACACTGTAATGAAAAACAACTTTCGAGACACTTGAGCACATAAAGTCTTTGAGCTACATCACTGACAATGGTTTACAAGTTTATTTTCAATTTGCGGTTATGCTGAGCAGGCATTTTGCGCTGTGCGGCAGTAATTCAGGCGACTCCCGCAGCAGCGTCTGCTGAGCGCCCATCTGTACGGGGGAGTCTTGTCACAGACGATCAGGTGCAGATTTACCTAGACACATCAGCCACAAAATGGCCAGCCAAAAGAGCTTTCAAAATTATTTTCCTCACCATTTTTGCTAAGTATACAATTCTAAGAAAGAAGATTTCTTAGCAAATATTTTCTTTTCCCCCTGAGGAAAAGACTATGAGCAGCGCAAAGAAAGCATGAGCTTCAAGGCTGTGTTTGAATCCCAGCCCTAGCATTTGCTAACAGGCAACCTTGAGCAAGGTATGTAAAACCTCTCAACTTGATGGGCTTCCCCATTTATAACAGGGGAAGAACACCTGGTTTATAAAGTGGGGCTGCGGCAGAAATTAAAGGCAATCATAGCCACTATCTTCTTAAATTCCACAGACAGAGAGGACATTTTTGGTTCCTTATTGTGTTCCTGGCACTTAGCATAGCACTGGCACATAATAGGTGCCTAATAAGGAGGGGCTGAATGAATAAATGTGTGAATAATGCAATCTCTGGAAACCGACTTTTAGGGACATATCAGAGCTAGTTTCTTCTTAATTATTTCTTCCGAAGAAAAACAGCTTGCACTTTCTCAGCCCCTGTTCCTCTGTGATGATTGCTTTCCACGACTGCCGCATGCCTGTTGTCCTAGGAATTTCTTCAACTACTTTTTTGGTTTGGGTGTTTTGTTTCCTACTTCCTGTGCTTTCTGCTTTATTAGCTTATTCCCTTGTCTCATAATAAATCATCTCACTCAGCTTCCTAAAAAGAACAAATTAAAGCTAAATTTTTCAGTACTTTCATGTCTAAACATGTCTTTATTCTAGCCTGCTATTGATATGTAATTGGATCATAATTACTTATAATTGCATAAGTAATAGAATTCTAAGCTGAAACGTTTTCCCTTTTGAATTTTAAAAAAGCAATTTTCCATTGTTTTCTATAAGCTAGTGTTATTGCTTATTATAGAAAATTTGGAAAATGTGGAAAAGTATAAGAAATAAGATTAAAAGCATCAGTAAGTCTACTACCCAGAATCAACCCTATTAACATTGTAGTACATATTCTTCCAGGACACACAACACACACATACACAAACACACACACAACCATATTGTATATATAGTTATACTTCATGATTTGCATAATTTTATCCCATGATATTCTCATGTCATATATAATTAAGTTACTTTTAAGGCCCTTTTCAACCTTAAGTCTCAATGATTCTTTGACTTGTTAAGGAGAGATTGTGACATATGGATGGTTTCAGTGAAAGTAGCAGACAGTTCAGGAGTTGGTTTCATTGATATAAGCATGAAATAGAACTGTGGCAAAGGAAGATAAGGTTAACTACCTGCCAAGTGCTTTTCATTTAGGGATACAGAAGGTTCTCAGAGAGTAGAAGGGAATCAAACACATATTACAGGTGAGGCCCAATAAATCACCTGAGGGTAACCTATAGTCAGGAAAAGCATGTCAGGTTTGGAGAAAAGGGCACAGCTGGGCCTCCTGGGAAAAGGACATTGTGTGCAGCCTTTAGGATGAAAGGGGGCCATATATAAGCAAAGTATTCAAGGTCCTAAGTGGGAGACAGGCAGCCAGTGACAGTATCAAATCCCCACAGTTAAAGATGACAAGTGATAACAGAAACAGCTGCCCAAGTGCGCACACAGTCCTTGGTGCTATAAGAGCACATAGCCTAGGTAGGCATCAGAAAGAAATGAACAGGAGGAAGGTAAAGGAAAATAGAGCAAGTAGCTAGGGATGGAAAGGGGCATGCACAGATGATGGCTCCAGCTGAGGACAAAAACAGGAAGCACTTACACGGCAAAGATACCTTTGCGGTGCTGACTTCCGGGTTATGGCAGTGGTACCGATTCACCCTTCTCAACTTTCCTGTTGTGATAACAGTGAAAGTTACACTGAGTTACGAAGTTCTGACAGCATAGAAAATTAGAAATAGTTATCAACAACTTGACACTCTGAAAGGGATTTCTACTAGACAAATCCCAGATGAGGCCAAGCAGGGAAACTAACTGGAAAACAAATGCTTCACCATGTGAGAGAGAACAGCAGGTCTGTGCAGAGGGAGGAGAGAGGAAGGAGGGGAGGGGGAGGGAGAGAGACTTCTACCTCATCTTTATCCAAATATAATTCAGAAAATGAACAAACACTTAGGTTTCTAGAGACACTAGTTGGAGTTTACTTGGAGTTTCCCAGTCACCCCCTCAGCCCACTCCACAGCCACTGTATCCTATTGCTGCTCTAACAAATTACCAAAAACTTAGCAGCTTAGAACAGTACAAATGTATTATCTTACAATTTGTAGGTCAAAAGTCCTACCTGAATCTTACTGGGCTAAAATGAAGGTGTTGGCAGGTCTGCATTCCTTCCGGAGACTAGTGCAGGACTGATCTCCTTGCCTTTTCCAGCTTCTAAAGGCCACCGTGTCCCTTGGATCATGGCCCCTTCTTCAAAACCAGCAACAGCAGCTTGAGTCCTCACATCGCATCACTCTGACCTCCTCTTCTGCCTTCCTCTTCCATTTTTAACGGCCCCTGTGATTATATTGGGCTGACCTAATGATCTAGAATAATCTCCCTATCTTAAACTCAACTGATTAGCAATCTTAACTCCATCTGCTACCTTCATTCTCCTTTGCCATGTAAAATAACAGAGTATTCACACATTCCAGATCTTAGGATTGGGGGGGGACTGGGGGGAGGGTCATTATTCTGCCTATCATAGCCATTAAACAGATTTTATCAGTAAAATGAAACCTTTTGAATCCTGGGTGTGGAGAATTCCCTGAAGTATTCCCTATTTATCAGATACACAGCTTCTCTCACTGTGAAGTGGGAGATTGATTACTGGGACACCAGCAGCATCTACTCACTGATTCGATTTGTTTTGTTTTTAATGAATTACTAATACATTCTCATAATTGAAAAATAGAATACAACTACTACTGACATATTCTTGTGTATACTATGCTGTTTATGCATATTCAGGTATGTAATTACAAATACATGTATATTTTATTACTAGACTGTTTTTTTAAGAGCAGTTTTAGGTTCACAGCAAAATTGAGCTAAAGGTAGAGATTTCCCATAAAACTCCTCCCCACACATGCACAGCCTCCCCCATCATCAACATCCATCACCAGAGTAGTACATTTGTTACAAGCGATGAACCTACATGGACACATCATATTCACCCAAAGTCCATGGTTTACATTAGGGTTCACTCGTGGTATTGCACATTCTGTGGGTATTGAAAATGCATATGGACATGTATCCAATGGTATAGCATCATACACAGTAGTTTCACTGCCCTAAAAATCCTCTGTGTTCTGCCTATTTATGCCTCTCTCCTCCCCAACTCCTGGCAACCAATGATCTTTCTGCTGTCTCCATAGTTTTGCCTTTCCTGGAATGTCATCCAGTTGGAATCAAACAGTATGTAGCCTTTCAGTTTGGCTTCTTTCACATGCTATAATAATAGGCATTTAAATTTCCTCCATGTCTTTTCGTGGCTTGGTAGTTCATTTTGTTTTAGCCCTGAATAATATTCCATTGTTTGGATGTATCACAGTTTATCTACTCACCTACTAAAGGACATCTTGGTTGCTTCCAAAAGTTTTGGCAATTAAGAACAAAGCTGCTGTAATCATTGATGTGCATGTTTTTGTATGGACATAAGTTTTCAATCCCTTTGGGTACCCCTTTGGGAGCACAATTGCTGGATCTTATGGTGAAAGTATGTTTAGTTTTGTAAGAAACCAACCATCTTCCAAAGTGGCTGTACCATTTTCCATTGCCACCAGCAATGAATGAGAGTTTATGTTCCTCCACATTCTTGCCAACATTTGGTGTTGACAGTGTTCTGGATTTTGGCCATTCTAATAAGTGCATGGTGGCATCTCGTTGTTTTAATTTGCATTTCCCTGATGATGTATGACATGGAGCATCTTTTCATATGCCATGTGTACATCTTCTTTGATGAGGTGTTTCTTAAGGTCTTTGGCCTGTTTTTTAAGCTTGTTGTTTGTGCTCTTACTATTGAGTTTTAAGAGTTCTTTGCATATTTTGGATAACACTCTTTTATCTGATAGGTCTTTTGCAAATATTTTCTCTGAGTCTGTGGCTTGTCTTTTCATTCTCTTTTTTTTAATTTTAAAAAAATGTTTAATTATTAAGAGTACATAATAGTTGTATATCCTTATAGGGCACATGTGATGTTTTGATATAGGCATACAGTGTGTGAATTAATCAAATCAGGGTAATTGGGGTATCCATCACCTCAGGCATTTATCATTTCTTTGTGTTAGGAACATTCCAATTCCACTCTTTTAGTTATTTTAAAGTACCCCCTAACTTATTATTGATTATAGCCACTTTGTTGTGCTATCAAATATTGTTCATTCTATTTAATTATATTTTTGCACACATTAACCATCCCTGCTTTATCTCCCCCTCCCCTCCTCTTCCCAGCCTCTGGTAACCATCATTCTACTCTCTGTCTCCATGATATCAATTGTTTTTAATATTTAGCTCCCACATCTACGTGAGAACATGTGAGATTTGTCTTTCTGTGCTTGGCTTATTTTGCTTAACATAATATTCTCCAGTTCCACCAATGTCGCAGCAAATGGCAGGATTTCATTCTTTTTTGTGGCTATATATTATTCCATTGTGTAGATGTACCACAATTTCTTTATCCATTCATCCGTTGATGGACACTTAGGTTGATTTCAAATCTTGGCTATTGTGAATAGAGCTACAATAAACATGGGGGTGCAGATATCTTTTTGATATACTGATTTCCCTTCCTTTGTATATATATACCCAGCAGTGGGATTGCTGGGTCATATGGTAGTTCTCTTTTCAGTTTTTTGAGGAACCTCCATACCATTCTCCATGGTAGTTGCACTAATATACATTCCCACCAACAGTGTACAAGGGTTCCCCTTTCTCCATGTGCTTGCCAGCATTTGTTATTACCTGTCTTTTTGATAAAAGCCATTTTAACTAAGGTGAGATATCTCATTATAGTTTTAATTTGCATTTCTCTGATGAATGACTAATAATACTGAGCATTTTTTCATACACCTGTTGGCCATTTGTATGTCTTCTTTTGAGAAATGTCTATTCAGATCCTTTGCCCATTTTTATATCAGTTTATTTGACCTTTTCCTATTGAGTTGTTGGAGCTCCTTACATATTCTAGTTATTAATTCCTTGTCAGACAGGTAGTTTGCAAATATTTTCTCCCATTCTGTGGGTTGTCTCTTCCCTTTGTTGATTGTTTCCTTTGCTGTGCAGAAGCTTTTTAGCTTGATATGATCCCATTTGTCCAAGTTTACTTTGGTTGCCTGTGTTTTGGGGGCATTACTCAAGAAATCATTGACCAGACTAATGTCCTGAAGCACTTCCCCAATGTTTTCTTTTAGTAGTTTCATAGTTTCAGGTCTTAAATTTAAGTCTTTAATCCATTTTGATTTGATTTTTGTATATGGTGAGAGAGAAAAATCTAGTTTCATTCTTCTGCATGTGGACATCCTATTTTCCCAGCACCATTTATTGAAGAGACTGTCCTTTCCCCACTGTATGTTCTTGGCATTTTTGTTGAAGATAAGTTCACTATAGATGTGTGCGTTTATTTCTGGGTTCTCTATTCTGTTCCACTGGTCTATGTGTCTGTTTTTATGCCAGTACCATGCTGTTTTGGTTACTGTATCTCCGTTATATAATTTGAAGTCAGGTAATGTGATTCCTCTAGTTTTGTTCTTTTTGCTCAGGAGGGCTTTGGCTATTTTGGGTCTTTAGTGTTTCCATATACATTTTAGGATTAATTTTTCTATTTCTGTGAAGAATGTCATTGGTATTTTGATGGGGTTTGCATTGAATCTGTAGATTGCTTTGGGTAGTATGGACATTTTAACAATATTAATTCTTCCAATCCATGAGCATGGAATATCTTTCCCTTTTTTTGTGTCCTCTTCAATTTCTTTCACCAATGTTTTACAGTTTTCATTATAGAGCTCTTTCACTTCTTTGGTTAAGTTTATTCCTATATATTTTATTTTATTTGTAGCTATTTTAAATGGGATTACTTTCTTGGGTTCTTGTTCAGATTGTTTACTGTTGAAATATAGAAATGCTACTGATTTTTGTATGTTGATTTTGTATCCTGCAACTTTACTGAATTTGTTTATCAGTTCTATTAGTTTGTGGGTGGAGTGTTCAGGTTTCTCTAGATATAAGATCATATTATCTGCAAACAAGGATAAATTGACTTCTTCCTTTCCAGTTTGGATTCCCTTTATTTCTTTCTCTCGTCAGATTGCTCTAGCTAGAATTTCCAGTACTATGTTGAATAACAGTGGTGAAAATGGGCATCCTTGTCTTATTCCAGATCTTAGAGGAAAGGCTTTTAGTTTTTCCCCATTCAGTATGAAGATAGCTGTGGGTCTATCATATATGGCTTCTATCTTGTTGAGGTAAGTTCCTTCTATACTCAGTTTTTTGAGAGTTTTTATCATGAAAAGATGTTGAATTTTATCAAATGCTTTTCCAGCATCAATTGAAATGATCATGTGGTCTTTGTCCTTCGTTCTCTTGATATGATGCATCACACTGAATGATTTGTGTATGTGGGATCATCCTTTCATCCCTGGGATGAATCCCAGTTGATCATGATGAATAATCTTTTTAATGTGTTGTTGAATTTGGTGTGCTGGTATTTTGTTGAGAATTTTATCATCTATGTTCATCAGAGATAGTGGCCTATAGTTTCCTTCTTTTGTTGTCTCTTTGTCTGGTTTTGGTATCAGGGTGATACAGGCCTTGTAGAATGAGTTTGGGAGTATTCCTTCCTCCTTGATTTTTTGTGTATCTGTTGTAGGTTTTTTGATTGAAGTTACCATGAAGCTTGCAAAAAAACATTTTATAACCAATTATTTTAAACATGTGACAACTCTGCTTACAAACAAACAAACAAGTAAACAAGCAAAGAGAAATCTAACAGAAATTCTGCCCTTTAACTCTACCCCCCCACACACACTTTTTAACTTTTGTTGTTTGCATCCATCTTTTTATACTATCTATTTCTGAAAAAATTGTTGTAGTTATTTTTGATGTTTGTCCTTTAGTCTTCCCACTCAAGATATAAGTGGTTTGTACACTGCAATTACAGAAATAGAGTATTCTGTATTTGTGTACTTACTTTTATCAATCAGTTGTATATCTTCAGATGATTTCTTATCCTTCATTAATGTCCTTTTCTTTCAGATTGAAGAACTCTTTTTAGCATTTCTTGTGGGACAGGTCTGGTGTTGAAATCCCTCAGTTTTTATTTCTCTGGAAAAGTCTTTATTTCTCTTTCATGTTTGAAGGATATTGTTGCAGGATATAATATTCTAGGGTTAAGGTTTTTTTCCTTTAGCACTTTGAATATATCATGCCACCCTGTCCTGGCCTGTGAGGTTTCCACTGAGAAGTCTGCTGCCAGATGTATTGGAGCTACTTTATATTTTTTTCTTTTTTATTGCTTCCCTTAGGACCTTTTCTTTATCTGTGACCTTTGGGAGTTTGATTATTAAATGCCTGGAGGTCATCTTGTTTGGGTTAAATCTTCTTGGTGTTCTATGACCTACTTATACCTGAATATTGATATCTTCTCTAGGTTTGGAAAGTTCTCTGTTATTATTTCTTTGAATAAACTTCTACCCTGATCTCTCTCTCTTCCTCCTCTTTAAGGCAATAACTCTTAGATTTGCTCTTTTGAGGCTGTTTTCTAGGTCTTGTAGGTATGCTTCATTCTTTTTTTTTCTTTTTTCTTTTTTTCCGACTGTGTATTTTCACATAGCTTGTCTTCAAGCTCACTAATTCTCTCTTTTGCTTGGTCAATTCTGCTGTTGAGAGACGCTGATGCATTTCTCAGTTTGTCCATTGAATTCTTAAGCTCTAGAATGTCTGCTTTATTATTATTATTATTATTATTTCAATCTCTATTAAATCTCTCTGATAGGCTTCTGAATTCCTTCTCTGTGTTTTCTTGAAGTTTGTTGAGCTTCTTCAGGACAGCTATTTTGAATTCTTTGTCTGAAAGGTCACATATCTCCATCACTCCAGGATTGGTAACTGGTACCTTATTTAGTTCATTTGGTGAAGTCATGTTTTCCTGGGTGTTCTTGATGCTTGTGGATGTTTGTCAATGTCTGGGTATTAGGTATTAGGTATTTATTTTAATCTTTGCAGTCTGGACTTATTTGAACCTATCCTTCTTGAGGAGGCTTTCCAGATATTCAAAGGGAATTGAGGCTTGTGATCTAAGTCTTCAGTCACTGCAGCTGTGTCAGTCCTGGGGGTGCCCCAAGCCCAGTAATGCTGGGGCAAGGAACTGATGGACCTCAGCTGGACTGGTATTTGGTTCTTCCAAAGGTGCTTGTTTGCATGGATAGTTGTTGAATTTGGTGTTCATGTGGAGGGACAATCACTGGAGGTTTTTATTCAGCCATCTTGCTCCACCCTGGCATGTCTTTTCATTCTCTTGACAGTGTCTTTCACAGAGCAGAAATGTTTGATTTTAAGGAAGTCCAGCTTTTTAATTCTTTATTTCAGGGAGTGTACCTTTGGTGTTGCAACTAGAAAGTTATAGTCAAACCAAGGCCCTTACATCTTCTCTTACATTATCTTCTAGGAGTTTTGTAGTTTTGTGTTTTACATTTAGGTCTGCTATCCATTTTATTTTGAATTAATTTTTGTGAAGCATGTAGGTTTGTGTCTAGATTCCTTTTTTTTTTTGCGCATGTGGATGTTTATTTGTTCCAGTGCCACTTGTTGAAAATACATCTATATTTTTGATCCATTTTAACCCTTAAATTTTCATACTCTGTACCATAATTTTTTTTTAAAAGGTGGGATCTCACAGTTCACTGCAGCCTTGAATTTCTGGACTCAAGTGATCATTTTGCCTCAGCTTCCTAAGTAGCTGGGACTACAGGTGCATGCCACTGTGCCTGGATGATATAATTTTTTTAAATTTTAGAGATGAGGGTCTCACTATGTGGCCCAAGCTGGTCTCAAACTTCTGGCCTCAAGCTATCCTCCAGCCTCAGCCTCCTGATTATCTGGGATTACAGGCACAAGCCACTGCACCTGGCCCATAATTTTTTTATTGTGGTTAAAAAACAAAATTTACTATATTAACTATTTCTAAGTGTATAGTCCAGTAGTGTCAAGTATATCTATATTATTGTGCAACCAATCTCCAGAACTTTTTTGAAATTGTACCCATTAAACAACTTCCCGTTTTTCCCCCCTCTGCCCCAGGAAACCATCATTCTACTTTCTGATATTAGGAATTTGACTACAGATAAGTGGAATCATACAGCATTTGCCTTTTTGTGACTGGCAACTTTCATTTAGCATAATTTCCTCAAGATTCATCCATGTTGTAGCATGTCAGGATTTTCTTCCTTTTTAAGGTTGAATGATATTATATTAGATATTTATAGCACATTTTATTTACCCATTTATCCAACAGTAAACACTTAAGTTGCTTCTACCTCTTGACTGTTGAGAATAGTGCTGCTATGAACATGATTGTATAATGTACTAATGTTTTCATTTCATCAATATTACAATTTTGAGATCTTTCAATATTGTATCAGAGAGCTTTTTGTTTCTTTCTTTTTAAAAATACTATCATAGTTTTTTGTATTGATGGACCACTATGTAGTTAAGTCACCCCATGTTAATGAACATCTGTGCTCTTTCCACTTAGTAGAGTTTTGAAGATAGAAAATTTGTATCCCCCAAAATCTAAGTTGTAATTTCCAAGTTGTCTTTCTTAGAAGAAATCAATAGTAAGAGATGCTCAGGTATTTTAAATGAACTTCTCTCTAATAAAAGTAAAGATATATTCAAGTTGATCTAGAGATAAATAAAAATGTTGAATTCAAGTTTGGATAAGTCTTGATGGTTAGCATTAAAAGTGTTTAAACAAAATATTAAATAAATATAATTCTTACAATATGGCTACATAACAAATATATTTTAAAAATAGAAATTAAAGGAGAATACCCAATATTAAATTAATAATGATTTGAAAGTAATCTGAATGAAAAAGTTCAGATTTTACAACAAACATTAGAATGTGTTAGAAAAAAGAGAGGAAATAAAGATTTGCTAGAGTCCTAGCCTATGTAGAAAAGAGTCAAAATCTCTGTATTTTTCAAGAGATATAAATCTAAACATGCTCAACATAAAGATTACTAGTAACAGAATTAAAAATTATATATATACATCACAAATTATTAGAGAATATTGATGCCTCTCCACCTGAAATCCTTAGAGGAAGAAGAAAAGACAAGAGCATTGAGAAAAATATCAAAGAAAATGAAAATAATAAGGCAGACTATAAAAGAAATTCAAAAACAAGAGAAGAGAATAACACAGCACTCTCAATAAGGCAAAAGAACTCCAGGAGTCAAAGAGAAATGAGTGAGGTTAAAAGAAATTTTAACCAAATAAATAAAAATCACCCAAACTGGAAAAATAATACAAGCAGGTTAAGGAAACTCAAAACTGCCAGTGCTATTGGGCTATGAGAAAAGAAAAAGGCAAGTATCATATTTGAGACAAGAGACTGAGAAAAATGAACTCGATACAAGGGGACTAGGGGTGGGAATTTGCACCTCCTCCCACCACATATTAGGAGAAGAGGAACCTAGGGAATTATGCCTGGGTGAGGTTTTGGATTATCAGATACTGAAAGATCCATGAGCTCTGAATTAAAATGAGTGCATGGATGTGAACCGGGAAGGACACAAGATCAGATTGGTAAAATGCATATACTCCCAAAAGAAATGTGCAAAGAAAGTTAAAGGCTCTGCTATGCTTTCTGCACATAAGAACAATGGCATAAGGAGTCCACTGCCTTGAGAAAACCTGGATAGAAATAAAAGTAACCTTCAAAGTTAAACATCTGAAGTGTAAGATACATCTTGTAGATGTATCTAAAAGGACACATGTGTAGGTATCCATTTTAAGAGTCCAAAGTACAATTACATAAAAGGAAGTTGGTGAGTACATTGATATAATTAATTTGCAAGGTAAGACAGTAGTTGTAAAATTGAAAGTGAAAGGCATGATCTTTTTCTTGATGATGCTATGAAAATGACAAAAATTAATTTATTAAAAGCTGAGAATTCAATCAAAGTGCCTATGGAAGAGGAGAACATTCTTTGTAATCATAACATGTTAGAACTAAAGGGACCTCAAAGGACATTCATACTTCTACTATATTAGAAAATGAAGACAAAAACAATCTATGAGGAGTAATGAAGGGACAGAAAACAAATCAGCTTTAAAAATAGCCAACAGTGGTTGGTAATGTCTAAAATAGTCCATTTTCTCAACAGAACAAGTAACAACAAAGACTTAGAGGCGTGAATTAGATATTCCTATTTGCAAATGAATTTAATTGTGTGCATAAATAGAAAATTTGAATGAAGAAATTTGAGAGGAAATAAAGATGATTTTTTAAAAATAGGAAGTACTTTTGTTTATAGATTGTGGCGAAAAACGAGAAAAAACGAGAGCAAACAAAAATAAAAGTTCTTCTATTCAGATACTGAGAACAAGAAGAAAAAGAGTTATGGGCCAAAAAAATAAAAATAAATGATTTCAGATGGTATGGAAGGCTAATCCACAGATGATGTGGGAGTCGCCAGTCACAGGTGAGACAGAGAGGCCCAGACTGGGGTGTGGGGGGCCTGGGAGAACTCAGGCTAGGACGACTCATGCAATGAAGAACAGAGGGACCGAGGAGCAGGGAAGAGACACAGTTGAACTGAGCCTGAAATGTTAATGATCTGATCTCACAGTTTGGTATCTTTTTTTTCCCTAGCAATGTTCAAAGGCCAGAAACTGGAGTAGAGATTAATTAGGATGAGTTGCCAACATGCCACTGGAATTTCTCCCAGAACCGGAGGATTTCAAAAAAACTTTGCCACTGCTCCCCTATGCAGCCCACTTCATTAGGACTGCTGGATCAGATGACCAGTACTAAAGGTTCCTTCTCTCCTGGGGTTTTGGAAACCATCAGCCTCTTGGAAGTCATCAGAATAGGCACATGGCTCCTTGGAATGATGACCAGGAAGCACCCCAACCTGAAAGATCTCCTAGTTTCTGAAATCTCATCAGAGATTCATCAATTCAGACCTGGGAGGCTGCTTTGCCCACCTTCACACATGCTCTTCCTGTGACCGAGGAAGCTCCCCTCTCCTCCCTAATCTTACCTCACGCTGAGTGTAACTTCACGCTCAAGGAGCCAGCGAATCTCTGCCCCTATCTTATAGCTGAGTTACATCTGGACAAGAAACTTATGTATTTTGCCTGATTTAAAGCAGAACCTATATTTGATCAATTTGAATCTTCATATAACAACACAGTAACATATAATAGTGATATGAATGTTGAATATAAGAATAATGAATATCTTCGAATATAATACTATAAGCAATGGTTCTCAATTGGGCATTACCTTGAGCAGTGGTTAATGAGATCCTTGTTAGAATGGCAAATTTATCAAAACTGTTAATGCAATTTCTAGGCCTCGAAAGCTACTGACGATTAACCTGAGGGTTAGCCATGTTATTTTAACAGACTCTCTAGATGACTTTAATATATGCTAAAGTTTTAGGACCACAACCTTAAAGTTAAATCTTAATCCATTTCTGCAGTAGGGCAGGGGATACAGACTTAAAATGCCTTATAAGGAATAATAAAGATAAAAGGAAGCATGAAAAAGGAGTAGTGGTGAACTAACAGAATAGGGGGAGAGCACCAATAAAGAAGAGAGCACATGCCTCAACGTGAGTTCCTATTGCCAAACTCCGTTTTCAAGGCAGAATCTTGTTTAGATTGGATTGAAGTTTTGATTATTAACAATTCACACAAATTTCGATCACCAAAAAAGTTGTAGGCCAATGCCTTGCTTGGCAGGCATCTTAGGGAGCCACCAAGCTTCAGGATTTCTGGGACTTTATGCGGGCATATAGGAGGGCAATAACGCCAGATGCTATTAGCCTGTGCCATTTGGTTTTTCCGTCAGTAAGAAAAAAAAAAAAGAAGGAAATATTTGGTTTTATCATCAAGGTCAGTTTTATCTCAGTCTAGCAGTAGATTTGATTTAAAAACTTAATCAATACAGAACTTGCTCTAAGAATTTACAGAGGAATTGGATATAGAAATTTCACAGGAGGAAGGAATATAATACACTTACAACAAAATTATAGGTTTTTACTCTGAATATCACCTTAACCCCAAATTATACTAACAGAAGTTGAGATTAATGGTTTGAGGAATTTCATTTTGTTTTGTCTAGTTTCATCTTTAGACAGTTCTTTTCCTTTACTGTTTATGTAATTGCCCAAGCCTTTATGGAAATAGCTAGGTCTTTAAAAAAAACAACAACAAAAAGAAAACAAGAGCAAAAAAACAAAGCAAGTGCTTTCGTGCCTCTCCTCTCAAAATTTGAAATAGACCAAAGCGCCAACAACAAATGTCATTTCAGCCTCAGAAGCTGACAAATGAAGAATTTAATCAAAGAGAAGTCTTACTTGAGATGTAAAACACAAATTTTAGGACTTCTTCTGGAGATTGTTTCAGAGAAATGGTTTTAATTTTTTAAGAGGCTTTATAATGAAAGCTTGTGTCTCCCCATCAACTGGTAAAAGGACAACAAAAACTCAGAGGAATTCTAGTAAAATTCACACATAAAAACACTAATGAGACAGTTAAATTACCCATTGAAGAGTAGAAAAGCAAAATTGACAGGTTTTTAGTCAAAGGAATGTTCCTGTCTCCCAAGTAAACAAAGACTAGTGAGTGACTAAAAGGAAGAAAAAGAACATGTCGTTCTCCTGGGAACTATTCTTCGAGGCATTGTCGGAAATGAGCAGCTACAGAATCCTGCAGGTAAAATGGAACTACACACGCTGGGCCTGAAGGAAAACTGGGGGGGCCTGGGAGAGGAGGGAGCCACTCCTCCCCGTTCCAGGGGGTCAGGCACAGCCCAGGGGGAGTTAGGACAGTGATTGGCTTTCTTTCAGGAGTCAAAGTCTTGAGGACATCACTCAAGGAAAACGATATACCTTCTAGAACTCTGCCAGAATGCTGGGGAGTATGGCAGGTAATAAGGAGCCCTGTCTTTAGTTGATGCCAGGATTTTAGTGTCAAATAATTACAGCCTTATAAAAAATCTTTTTAGAAAAAAAATTTATTTTTTTGAGATTATAAAAATGATATATAAAAATATTAAAACTTCAGAAAATACAGAAAAGCACAAAGAAGAAAATTAAAACCATCTCCAATACTATCACTTAGGTATAACAAATGTTAATATTTTGTACACATCCTCTAGTCTTTATATAGCTATAGTATATTGATATATTGATATACTTAAACATATGGGTATGGATATTGATGTTAGGATCAAACCTTGCAACCTATTTTATAACTGGCTTTATCATTTAATATATTTTATATAGCATATACAATATTTTTATATTTTAAACATTTTGTTAAGTCATTAAGCATTTTTATGCAATCCGATTTTAATGTTTATATGTTATTACATATTTCAGTTATTTTATCAATCCCCTATTTTTGATGATTACTGTTGCACATGAATCTTTATCAATACCTCTGAGGTTTTTTCAGATAAATCATTTAAACTAGAATTGCTAAACCAAACTCTATGCTGAAGCTTGAAGAGATTTTTTTTTTAAAGTAATTCAGACAGATGGAAAATGAAAGGAGAGCTGGGACACAAGAGCAATGCAAACAAAAAGAAAGCAGGGGTCACAATCTTAATAACAGAAATGGTATAATTCAGGGCCAAAAGCTATAAACAAGACACAGAAGCATACTTTACAATATTAAAGGTGCATAATAAAGTTGTAATAAGTATGGATGTCTATGAAGCAAGCCACTTGGCAGCAACATTCATAAATCAGAAACTTCAGGAATTTAAGGAAATAAAGGCAAAATATATTAATAAAAAGAAACTTTAATTCATTTCTCTCAGGCAATGACAAAATAAATGGATAAAACAATAAATACAGGTATCAAATTCTGTATCCTAGAAGCAGAGAACATTTTTACTTTTCGAGAATCTATAGAATATTCTTACAAACTAATTAGATCACAAAGAAAAATGCTTCATGTTCCCAAGGTAGAAATGGTATCATTGCTGACCACAATGCATTAAAACTAGAAATTAATAATAAAACCAGAAAACTAAAGACCCTATTATATGGAAACTTAAACACTTTCTGTTAACTATTACAAAAA
Organism: Daubentonia madagascariensis; assembly: GCA_023783475.1. Taxonomy (NCBI): domain Eukaryota; kingdom Metazoa; phylum Chordata; class Mammalia; order Primates; family Daubentoniidae; genus Daubentonia; species Daubentonia madagascariensis. The sequence continues at coordinate 39,234,133 of JAKFHU010002088.1, read as the reverse complement.
AGAGAAACTCCAAAACAAATTTTATAATATCTTAAAAATAATAAGAATAAGAATACTACATGTCAGAATTTAGGTGATTGGGTAAAGCAGTTCTCAGGAGAAAATGCAGAGACTTTAATACTTAAATTAAGAAAAAAAGAATAAAAATAAGTCTATTAAATATTCAACATAAGAATTTAGAAAAAGAGCGGCAAGATAAACCAAAGCAGAATAGAGCAAACAATAAAGATAAATGTAGAAAGTAATCAAGAAACAAATAATAGAACTAATAAATAAATACAAAAGCCAGTTATTTGAAAAAATAAAATATGTAAGCCCATAAAAATTTAATCAAGAAAATAAGAGGAAGCACAAATACAAAAAATAAGGAATAATAGAGAGGAAGAAATTATATTTACAGAGAAAATTTAAGGAGTCATAAAACATAACAACTCAATTTCAGTCAATTAAATTTGAAAATCCAGATAAATTAGGTAATTTTCTAGGTAAATATAATTTGCCAAATAAAGTCAAATACAGATAAAATATATAAACATATCAATTAAATAGAAAAAATAGAGAACCATTTCCTAGCGCTATCACCACACTCACACCTCCATCCCCCCAAAAAACACACATACAAGGATCAAATGGTTTAATGGTTTTGTGGGGGATATCTTACAAATCTTCAAAGAGTAAACAATTCTGTAGTAGAGGAAAAACCGAAAAGCTTTAATGTGTTCTTTTATGAAGCAAGAATTAACTTAATACCAAAATTCAACAAAAATTTCCAAATCAAAAATCTGTATAGGTCAATCTTTACAGAATAAGTGAGATATCCAATATAAAATTAATATACAGAAATTAACAGTCTTTAGATAATAAATAAGAACTAGGTATAAAGTATAATAAAAGTAAAGACCCCATTTACAATGTCAACTTAAAGACAAAATAATTAGAAGTGAAATTAACGATAAATATATAAAATCTCTGTGAACAGAACTTGAAAATTCTGTTATGTAAAAGAAGTAAAATTTTTAACTAATAGAAAAGTATAACTTGTTCTTTGATAGGAGATTTGACATCATAAATAAAGATATCAGTGTTCCCCAAATTAATTAATAAATTTAACATGATTACAATATAATTTAGGGGAGAGAAAAATAGAGAATGAATCAGGTTTTATGAAGTTCAAATGGAAAAATGGAGACGCAAAAATACCCAGGAAAACTCTGGGTGAAAACAGAAACAGCAACAAAAAGAACAGAGGTGGCTAGCCCTACCAGACATAGACAGACAGAAGCTGCAATAATGAAAACATTATGCTGTGTATGGGCAGTCAGATCAAAGGAATAGAAATCTGAAACAAAACTAATACATAAAGAAATTTCATATATTATAAAGGCAACACCTAAAATCAGTGGGAAGAGACAAAGTTTTTATTAAATGTCATTCAAACAACTGGTAAACCATCTGAAAAACAACAGGCCTAGATTCAAACCTCTTACCTTATGCTAGGATAAATTCAAAATGCATCAAAGATTTAAATGTAAAAAAAAAATAAGAAATATAAAATCACTACAAGAAACTATGAGATTTTTAGAAAAAATAATTTCCAAGTGGGAAGGCTTTTCTAATTATGAAACAAAATCCAAAAATCAAAAAAGACTGATAAACTTGACTGCATAAAAATCAGAAATGTCTACATGAAAAATGAACTACCATAAGTAAAGGCAAAAGTCAAAAGATAAACTTGGAAAAGTAGGCAAAGAGCAAATTTTCCTAATGAATAAAAACTCACAAATCCATTCTTTAAAAGACACAACAAGGATATGAAGAAAGAATTCACAGGAAAAAAATCCAAATGACCTTAAGCACATAAAAAGATGTTCCACCTCACTTATAATAAGAGCATGGACTCTGCAGCCAAACTTTCTAGTCCTCGTTCCGCCTCTTCTTACTAGTTGTTTGACCATGCGCAAGTTACTTACCTTAGTGTGCCTCAGTTTTCATATCAATAAATGATATGAATCAATAAAGTAGTAGTAGACCCTTCCCCTTAGGGTGGTTATGAAGATTAAATGAGCTGATATTTGTAGAGTGCTTATGATAGTTCTGGCACAAACTAAGAAGAGCCATATATTGCTATAGAAATGAAATATATAAATGTAAATTAAAATTTTACTGATATGCCATTGTTTTACCTATCAGATATGCAAAGATTAAACCATTTGATAATGCATTGCATTGGTGAAGGTATGAGGAAACAGGCATTCTCCTACATTGCTAAATTTCATGAAAGGCAATTTAGCCATAGGCATCGAAATTACAGATATACATACTTTGTGAACTATCAAGTTCACTTCTAGGAATTTATTGTACACATATGCCTTTCTATGGATGAAAGGAGTTAAGTACCATGTTATTCATTACAGCAGTGTTTGTAAAAGCAAGTAATTGGAGAAAACCTAAATATTTACCAATAGGGAATGGGTTAAATAAATTGTTATACAGCCACATACAATGCAGCCCTAAAAAATTTATTTTTAAGTGAAGAAGCTTCCTTAAGAAACTGACACGACCGAAAACCAAGGTATTTTAAGTGAAAAGAACAAGAATCAGAACAGTATGTATAGTTTGCTACCATATGTGTAAAAAGGAGGAAAATAATATCTGTATGTGTTTGCTTAAATATCATTAAATTATTTCTGGAAAGATACAAAAGAAAGTGATAACATGGGTTACCTCTAGAGGAGACAACTTGGTGCCTGGGGGACGTGAGAAGGAGGAGACTAGTCATCAAGTATCTGTGGTGGGTTGTGTGGTGAGCCATCACGTTCTTCTTCAGATCAGAGGCTCTCATGTCCCCAGCAGCTGCAGGTGTCTGGTTCTCAGCTGAGTCCCTCTCTGGGAACTGCCCTCAGCAGGCCAAGGCAGCCGCCTTCATGGAGATGATGGGAGAGGGAGTTAGCAAGGCTGGCCCCCTTACCTCAAGGCAGGACAAATCGGAAGCACCATCTCAGCTCCTGGGCTCCTCGTGGGTCACAGATTGTGTTATCAACTGAGGCCTTTGTTTTTAACTGCACCACAGTTCATCTCTTCCCTCTGCCCAATCCAGTTTCCCTCCCGCCCGCATTGGTGGAGATACCCGGGGCTCTCCCCAGTAAACTTCCTACATGCAACTCTGCATCGAAGATTCTGTTTCCCTCTGGAGCCCAGCCTAAGACAATGCTCTTTTGAACCTTTTGAATTTTGAATCTTTTTTCTTCTTTTGGCCATTTATATATATGAATAAATGAATAATAAATAAATTTGAAATCAAAATTATTTTGTTTTTTCCTCTATAATACTGATGTTAATTCTTTTCCTTTTCAATATGACAACAAAGTTTCCCTTTTATAATTTGTCTTCTAACTTTATTTATGGCTTTTTATGCTTGGAAATTTTTACTTTTTGGCAGCACATCTTTCAATCAGCAACATTTTTGAGCACTAAATATGTTCAAGAGCCATGCTGGGTATCATAGAGCAGACAGGGAGATATGAAATTGGACCATTGCCCTCCAGGCAATAAAACACACATAAAATACTGACTTCTCAGGATTATTGTTAAAATAAGGTGACCTTAAAGTACCTAATATAGTGCCCAGACTATAACAACTGCTCGTGTTTAAACAAAATAGTTGGGGAATATGAAAATTTTATCACATCAAATAAAAATTTTATCACATGAAAATATAGGCAGGAAATGCTAAGCATTAAATTGATAGCATCGACAATCATTACTACAGAATTCAGAGGAAGGAGATCATTTCTAGGGGAATGTGATCATAACATATTGATTGAAGAAGTAAGAACTGAAGCTAGATCCTGAAAGGTAAGTAGTCTGTGGAAAGGAGTAGGAGCATATTCCAGGGAGGGAGAGCAATGGTGTGGATGCAGGAGTGAGCTGGAAATGTTTAGATGTATGCAAGAGCCCACCTGGAGTAGAGGACATAGGGCTGGAGAGATAAATTGTGGTCAGATTAGAGAAGGCATTAAATGCCAGGCTAATGAGTTGGGTTTTGCTCACAGGAAGCTTCTTTAGATTTATGGGCAGGGTGATAGCGTGATGGAAGTAGTGTCTTAGATGGATGATATTTTGGCAGCCAGCCATAGAGACTGGGGTAGGCCGAGCATTGCCTAATACTAGGATGCTGGCAGTGGAAAGTGAATGTAACAGGGGAGAATGTTGTGAGAAACGTGAAAGAAAGAACTGGAAAAAAAACCCCATAATTCTGATTAGATAATACTGAGTGGTGATGGTGAGGGAGTCTTCAAAGATAAAGCACACATTTGAAGCCTGGGTGGCTGGACAAGTAATGCACCATTGAACAAAAGCAGAGATGGAGGGTAGAGGAGAACAGTGTCTTAGCAATTTGGGGGGGAAATGCATTTGCATTTATTCGTGCTGAATTTGAAGTGCAGGTAAGATAATCTAGTGGAAAAGTCTACTGTGCAGTTGGAAATTCCAGCCTGGCACCACAAGGGACAACAGAGAGCTATCAGGGAGATATGGAGCTAAGACTCATTGGCAGAAGGCACCAGTGAAGGCACAAGGTGAGGTGAGAGACTTTGTATTGAGAGTGGCAAAGTTTCAGTGATGAACACTTGGGCCATGTTCATATTTATTAAGAGAAGGAACTGGAGCTAGTGAAGGAGACAGGAAAAGAAAGGTCAGAGCGAATGGATAAGAACTATAAAAGAACAGTGCTGGGAGAGCCAAAGGAGAGGAGAGGGTCAGAAAGAGGACGAGAACAGAAGGTCAACTGTATCGGATACTGCAGAGAGGCCAAGGAGAACGAGAAATTGATAATGTCAATGGATTCAGCTCTTAGGAGTCCAGCACATTTTTCTTACAGTTCTGGAGGCGGGGGAGTCCACGGTCGAGGGGGCATATCTGGTAAGGGCCTTCTTGCTAGTGGGGACCCTCTGCAGAGTCCCAGGGCAGTGCAGGGCATCACACTGGGAGGGGGCTGACTGTGCTAGCTCAGGTCTCTCTTCCTGTTCTTAGAAAGCCACCACTTCCCCTCCCATGATAACCCATTAATCCATTAACCCATTAATTCATGAATGGACTAATCCATTTATGAGGGCAGAACCCTCATGACCTAGTCACCCCTTAAAGGCCCATTTCTCAATACAGCCACATTGGGGATTAAATTTCAACATGAGTTTTGGAGGGAACAAATATTTAAGCCATAGCAGACTGCCAGGTTTTCAATCCTATCTCTGCTGCAAGCTTGCTTTGTGATTTGTGCAAGCTGTTTAACTCCTTTATGCCTCCGTTTCCTCACCTTTAGAATGAAGAGAGTAATGGTAATAATAGCACCTAACTCGGAGTTTTTGTGAGGCTAAAGGACATCGTATGTAGATGGCTTAACACAGTGTAGGCGCTCAAATGTTATTTAACGTTTCTTGTTGTAAGCATTACTGTTACTGTAAGTGAATGCTTTGTGGTATTTGGCCAAGGATCTTGGTAGGAAAAAGCAGAAGTAAGCTAGCAGGGTAGTTTGGGAAATCATCCCAGGCACAGGTGTGTGCATATCTGGAGGCAAGTGGGCTGGAGCCAAGGCAGGAGTGGAAGCTAAGGGTGCTGGGGGAGAGGAAATGTAAAGGAGCAAAGTCCCTGGGAGGGAGAAGAGGAGAAGATGGGTCTATGAACTCAAGTGACTAATCAGTCTGGGACAGAAGGGCCAGACACCAGCTGAGATGTAAAAAAGGAGAAGAGGATTCATATGAAGATGGAATTTTGAAGAGACCAGAGGGAGGAAAAATCTCAGTAAAGGCAGCGATGTGGCCATCAGCCAAAGCGAGAAGAACTGAGTGGGGTAGGTATCTCTGCAAGCATTTTCAAAGATTCATAACATATTCTATTTTCTTCAAGTTTAAATTACCTTCAGACTTTTTTTTTAATCCCATCATGGCTCCAAGTAGAAGAACAAAAGAGAGTAAAAAACAATCAGGAAATATTGCAGGATTAACCTAGTGCCATCCAGCAGAATTGAGAAGGGAGCTGGCAGTATCAATCAGCCCTCGGCCTGATACTCTGTCTATTTCCTGTCCGGAGGCAAACCCGGGAGAACCAGCCACAGCAGAGGCCACGACTCAGTCAAAGATCTAAGTGAACCGTACAAATACCTTTTATCTAATGCGTTGAACGAGAATCCTACAAGAATCTGACTTCTCAAGGTCTTTTTGGATCTATAGTTTTAGAAAGTTTTCTCTTTTCACCTACAATAATATTTGATACTGGGTGGTCTTCTAGGTTTAACGTCTTTATGCAACCACAACTCATCAAAAGCAACTTGCCCTCTCAATAAAAAATAAATATATCATTTTAACTAAGTTTGTATCTAGTGGGAACAAGCCAACTGGATCTGGTGGCTTGTTTCCTTGTTTCCCAAATGGTTGTTGGCCAACCAGAGAGGAGCATACGGTCATTCTGGTCTGGGTAGAGCCAAAACGTCATCCATATGTGCCTTCATCTGCCTTCTGAGTTCTCCCTATGCAACAATTTCTCTTGGTGCAACAGCTTCAAATATTAACCCAGAAAGTGTGTAGGGTTGAGTTTGTCCTGCATGGCCACAAGCCTGTTTGATAATAGAATACAGGGACTTCCAGTGCTTTAAACAAGCAGAGGGGAAAAAAATCTGATGAAGATAGAGTGCTGTGTGCCATAGCTCGTTCTTCTGAGCAGCGCTGAGTCTGCCAGCCCATTACACTTGTTTCAGTTTTTGCCATCAGTAGCATTCTGGAGATGGCTTATGTGTAAAAGGAGCAGGATCTAGGATATGCATTCATTTGTAAAAGATACCACCACACACATTCTGCAGCTAATACTGTGTTCATGAACTTTACCTGGGACTAAATACATTTCATTTCTTACAGCTGAGCTTCAGTAATTGGTTTTTGTAGCCTCAAACACATCCAGCAAGGAAAATATGAGAAGATCAGATCTCTCCCTGCTTTTTGAAACGGCTTATGCTGCAGATGGGAAAAGCCATCTCAGCTCTGAGTTGGCAGTTCCTGAGGTCAAATCTTAGAGAGCTGGCACCTGGGAACTCAAAGGCGAGGAGCAGGTGGCTTTGGAAGAGTAAGTGACCCAGAGGGTAGGCAGCCGGGGAGGGGAGAAGCAAATGACAGTGGAGAGGAAGTGGTGGTCAGGAAGAGGGATGACCAGAGTCCCTGCAGACATTAGCCTCACACCAGCAGTTCACAGTGTGGTTGTTTTCCCAGGTCTACTGGAGTCATGGAGGTCTCCTGAAGTGCTTAATAAGCCACCAAATCGTATAGCACAACAGATTCCAGACTCAACTACCACTGGGGGCTGGAGAATCATTATCATGTTATGTGAAATTTGGCTGTGAAAAGAAAATGTGGGTTCATCCAGTGGATTGATTAGTTAATTTATTCAGAAAAAAAGAAGGCTAAATGTGCAGCATTTGCTTTGGCCTGAAAGCACTGAATTATACACTTCAACAGTTTGGCTCACTGGGTCTCACACTGCCAGGACAATTAGACTAGTTGGTATACCTCTGATATCTCTGAGACTAAATTAACCACCAGGATTCTAAAAATGCATCAATGGTATATGCAGGATAATCACATTTTTCTCTTATGGGCCAGTTCTAGAGATAATTTTGATGTAAGGAAATGTGTCTATAATCCCTATACCTGCCCTCTACCCATCCCTCCTTTACTTAGCCAGACGCTTGGCTTCTGCCCTTCTGCCCGGGACTCCCCAGTCATCGTGGGCACCTTCAAGTCCCAATCTCTTCCACTCCCATTCTTCCCTGAAACTCACTTTTTAAATTATTCCATCCTATGCTAATAGATAAGGACTGACGAAGAATTTTCTCAATGCTGTTTGCATTTTCACAACTCCTCAATTACAGAAGAATGTCACATACAGAAGCAGGGCCAGGAAGGAGATTTTGGGGGAGAAGAGAGTTGTTCTCAGGACCTCTGCTTGAATCATGTCATAAAGGGTGTTAGCACCACTATCTGCCTCTCACTGTCTTTCTATTCCTTTGTTTTGCCTTTGTCAACCATAGGACCTACTATGTGTCAGGCCATTGTGATTGATGCAGAGGCCCAAAGATGGAGGAGGCACAGTTCTTCTCTTAGGCTCGAAATCTGGTGGAAGAACAAGTTCTTAAACAATCAGTTACAATGCAGTTCAGTAGATACTAAAATAAAACAATGATCAAGGTGCTATGAAAGTCCCAGGAAGGGAAGTCTTCCTATTGGAAGAGAAAAAGGTATCACAGAGTTGGTAAGGTTTTAAGTATTTTTTTTTAAATGAATAGAAAATTGCCTGGTGGCAAATGGCATGAACATGCATCTAGCAATTGTAACTCACAATCATTCTGGAAGAAAAATATACGGTTGGCCTTTGAGCAGCTGTGCCAAAGTGTCCCCCATCTGTCAATAAAGCCTGAAGATTCTAGGACCTCAGGTATTAGGCAGCTCCCTCATGGGAAGAGAGTGGAAGATTTTGCTGGCTTCCTCAGGGTCCACAAGCAAGACTGTGAACGCACCAAAATGTCAGCCCTGGTGACAGATTCTTCTCTGAGTGATGTGTAGTCAGAAGCCCAGTAGCAAACCAGAACCAGGCACACTTCTCTCTGCTGTTCAGCAGGTTATAAAAGAAAGCGCCTCATTGGATTCCAAACCATTAGTCCAGAACACCAGACTCGTCGCTTTAGACTCATATTCCATTCCATTCTATCTGCAGCCCAGGAGATCCTGATAGATTTGGCACGTGGTGTAAAGGCACAGGAAGGGAATCAATCAGGTTGATTTTTCCTCAGTTCTGTTTGCTTGGGTATCAGATGCTATGGATAGGTGTATAAAATCAATCCTTCCCTTTGCTCATATTCTTGGGAAACACTATCCTTCAGAACCCTTGGCACTATATTTGAGATGGTCGAATGCCACGGTTAATACTATGGACTTTTGGACACAGATGACCTGGTTCAGTTCCCAGCTCTTCTGGTTACTAGACATGTGACCTTGGCAAGTGATTTAACATCTCTGTGCCTAAGTTCCTTTATCTATAATATGGGATGATATCAGTAGCTGTTTTAAATGGTTATTATGAGATAATACCTGTCTTAAGTGGATTAAATGGCTTAATGTATATAAAAGCACTTAAAGGTGTACCTGGCACATTATAAACTATCTATACATATTAGCTATTATTATCCTTCCTATTGCTAGGCACACATTTTCTCTTTCTCATGCTCCATTCCAACACCCAGGAAGAAAGAGCTATGTATGGTAAGCTCCAAGACCCATCATGGATATCCTGCACACATAGGGCAGTGACCTCCCTTGTTCCCTTCCTGGGACTGGGAGGCATACCTTGTGGTAGGATTATAATGCAGACAGCCTGGAGGGGCAACTCCCTTTCATTTGCTGCCTTCTGAGTGTTGAAATGTGGCCAAATGTGCCCTCTGTTTCATATGCCCTCAGCATTAAGGAGTAATTAGGTCCTGGAAAGAGGAAGGTGGGGTCTTCCTTTACGCTCTTTGGAAAAGGTTTAAAGGGAACCTTGATGTTTCTACCAGACCAACAGACAGGATTCTGAAAATAAGGCATAATAAGGAATAGTCTGTATGCAGAGTTGGGGTGTGCTCTGTGTTATGGCTTTTGGCAGCTATTGCTATGTAGGTAACAGAAATTGGGACATTAATTAATATTTTTAATCCACTCCACTGTCCCACACAGGACCTAATCTAGACCCTCATTAATTCTCATGGAATCTAATGGTGGTCTTACCGCTGCTTAGCTCTCCCACTGCTGGCCTTTCCCCTTTCCAGTACCCTCTCCCCATGGCTGTAAGGTTGATCTTCCTGAAGCATTGCTCTGATTGATTCCCTTTCCTGCCAGAGAACCTCCACTGGCTCCCCACTGGTTCATTTACCTGTTGGGGCCAGCAGGTATCATGAATGAAGTGGCTAGACTAAGTGAACAGGCACACTTTAGATCTGAAAGGCAGGAAACATACATAACTTCTCTAAGGAAATGTGTCTTTTCCCATTTATCTTGAAAATGAAGACCTTCTGGATCTAAAGTTGGTTTCCCACCTTTAGCTAAGACTTGGTATAAGAAACAACTCACTTTACTCTTTGCTATATGAAAACCCTGCCAACCAAAGGATTATATGAGTTAGTATGTTGGTTTGACTGCTTAAACAGAGATCAAAGTACAGTGGCTTACATAAGGTAGAAGATTTATTTATCATTCACAGGAAGATCTATGCTGGTAGGTGGTCCAGTGTGTGGGAGGTTAGAGGGTTTTGCTCCATGAGATCAAACATAGACCTTAGTTGCTTCTCTTTGGTCCTCAGTATTGGTTTTCAAAGTGTGATCCAGGGACTCTTGGGGGTCCTGAGACCCTTTCAAGGGACTTCAAGGACAAAATTATTGTTACAATTTTAGAATACTAAGAAATTTTTGTCTTTTTCACTTTCATTTTCATTCACTCATGAGTATATAGTGGAGTATTCCAAAGATTATTAAAAATAATGGGAAAGCTTGAATTAACAAGTTTTATTTCAGTATATGTGAATGCATCTCATTTATTTATTTAATAACCATTTATTAAGCACTTGTAGAAGTGCAGCTTATGTTCATTCAACAGATATTGATGGCACATTTTATGGGCAAGGTCTAGTGTGAGCTGCTGATGATACAGCGAAGAACAAGAACACGGTCCCTGCCCTTGGGGGGGCTAATGGTCTAGTGGGGAATTCAGATATCAAACAACTAGGAACACAATTAATTATCTAATTACAACTGTGATAATTTTAAGAAGGATAGAGCTATAAGAACAAAACGTGGGGGAAGGAAGAGATCCTAACATGATTATGAGGTCTGTTGTAGGATGTACCACTGCAAAGCTGAACAACACTGGCATTAAAGCTATGAGAGCCTTTCAAAATCCTGATTCTGGGATATGATTGATGGCAGCTGGCCCTTTTCAGTTGCTGAAATAGAAGACCTGGGTGGACAGAGTAAGGAGGCCTTCTATGTCGCTACAACTGACATTTCATCTTATGTAGCTAAGGCAGAACATGCATTTTGCTTGCTCCTTGTCTCAGTGAAATTATTCATAAAATTTATTCTCATAAGTGTTTCTATTTAAACAATAAATGATATGGCTATCCAACTTACAGCTTTTACTAGATTGATATCCAGGCAGTGATTTTGGCCAATTTATTGTTATTACCTCCCTTTAAAACAAGGAAGCTGCCATTCAGTTTCAGAAGGTATTATGAGTTGACTTGTGTCCCCAAAAAAGATATGTTGGAGTCCTAATCCTCAGTACCTCAGAATGTGACCTTATTGGAAACAGGGTTTTTACAGAGGTAATCAATTAAAAATGAGGTTGTTAGGGTGGGCCCTAATCCAATAAGACTGGTGTTCTCACAAAAAGGGTGATCTTGGACATAGACACACACACAAGGAGAACACCACATGGAATTGAAGGCAGAGATTGGGGTGATGTGTCTACACACCAAGGAACACCACAGAACACCAGCAAAAACCACAAGAAGTTAGGAGAGAAGCATGGGATAGATTCTCCCACATAGCCTTCAGAAGGAACCAACTCTTCTAACACCTTGATCTTGGACTTCTAGTTTCCAGAACTGTGAGGAACTTAATTTGTGTAAGCTACTCAGTTTGTGGCACTTCATGGCAGCCCTAGAAAACTAACACAGAAGGTAAAGCAGCTTAAGAAAATTCTCCACTCAACTAATGAAAACGACAATGTGTGGCAGAATTGCATTGGTGGAAAAAGATACCTTCTGTGATGGTTAATTTTATGTTCCAATTTGACTGGGCCATTGGGGTGTTCAGACATTTGGTTAAACATTATTCTGGGTACGTGTGTGAGGATGTTTCTGGATGGGATTAACATTTGAATTGGTAGACTGAATAAAGCAGATTGCCCTCACTAATGTCGGTGGGCCTCATCCAATTAGCTTGAATAGAACAAAAAGGGAAAAAGAGAAAATTCATACTCTCTGTCTGACTGTTTTCGAGCTGGAACATAAGTCTTCCCCTACCTTTGGACTCTAACTGAAACATTGGCTTTTCCTGGGTCCTAAGCCTACTGGCCTTCAGACTTAAACTTAACCATCAGCCCTTCTGGCTCTCAGGCCTTTACACTCAGACTGGAACTATGCCATCACTCTCGTGGGTCTCCAGCTTGCTGATGCAGAAATTGGGACTTCTCAGCCTTGGTAATCACATGAGCTAATTTTATAATAAATCTATATCTATCTATCTATCTATTCTATTGGTTCTGTTTCTCTGGAGAATCCTAATACACCTTATATGTTAAAACAAAGTTCTGTGTGTAGCATCCGCATGTGTTAAGACCAACAGGCTTCGATGATATCAAAAAAGCAGCTACGGATCATTCCACTACCAGTCATGCATATTTACACTTACGTGCATTGTTGTACTTTTTCTCTAGCTGCCACGCTAAGTATAAATGTAGGAATTAGAAATGTCTTTAAGGTTCCATTTATGTGTGCTCAATTCCCTGTCAGAAATATGATGGTGGACATATGCTAATTAATATATTAACTGCTGTCTCACTATAAACATGTTATGCTAAACAAACATAGCTGAGTTTCCAAAAGGGGGAAAAAACCTCTTTCTCCACATCAAAATATGCCTGGTAAAACTCTTCTTTCTTTTGCTACTTTAGCATTGTCACTCTGGAATCAATACTCCTAAAGAAGGTACTTTCTTTGGGATTGAACCTTGGAAAATTATAAGCCACCATAAAAATGTTTACCATGTAGTCAGTTACAAAAAGCAAGTATTAATAAAAATGTAAACTGATCCAGTAACAGTATTTGATTTGGTGGGTGCATTCCATGACCCATATAACATTCAGGACTCTGGGAGATTCACAGCTGACATGATACATAATTAATTGCTTGTATCCCAAAAGCCTTTACCAGTACCTCAGATGATTTAGCACTCACAGAAAGCCAGCAGGTCGCTGGAATAGTATTGGAGGGATAATGTAGTTCAGGCTGACACACTCGTCACAGGAAGGAGGCAGCAATGTGGCCCAGTGGGAAGAGCATGAGCCTGTGGGTAGAGTTATTGAGTGCTAGTCTTGGCTCTGCCACTAACAAGCTGTGTGGGATGCAGGCAATGAGCTTCATTCTCTCCGGGCCCAGCTTTCTTCATGTGTGAACAGATATGACTGGGGCACAGAATTTCTCAATTTCATGACTTCTGTTGGAATGTTCTCCTGAGTCTGAGTGAAGCTCTCAGGTAATATGATGTCCATTATTTTCAAGAGCCAAGAAATGGAAGAAAAAAATTTTTAATCACTTAGTTTGACTCAATAATTGTATTTGTTTAATTCCTTCTTTAATGCACAAATATTTGTTGGATGTCTATTTGCTTAGTTTAGCCCCTCATCAGGTTGGGAAAGCTTGATTACTGACTATGTGAGGAATCTACACTGTCTCCAAAGTTTGCTCCAATTCTGCGTTGGTAATTGAGATTGTGGATGAGAAAGCATATGTCTAGTTTCAGCTACATTTATGTGGGATTCCAGAAAGACTTGAACAGATGGAGAGGTTTATGGTAGAGTATAAACAGTTTGGAATTCTTTCTTTCTCTACCTTTTCAGTCAAAACTGAAAAGCCTGACCTTTCATGCTCCTTTTAGTTAAATGGAGAGTTTCACTGGCCAATATTCTGTATTTCCTAAGGTTTTATACATCAGTTTCATTATAAGCATCGATAGTTCCTGGCACTCAGTTTGGGTGCTATAATAAAAACAAATCTTGGTCACACACTTTGTAATACATGCAAAAAAAGTAAATATTGACCAAGATATATTTAGAAATACTGTTCCAACCCAGGATTGCAGGAATAAGGTAGGAGTGAAAGACAGTTACCTATTTAGGATTGTAGCATAGACAATGGACTTAATGCCATCACTACAGAACAGCATTTCGTTAGCATCTGGTTAGTTTGACCACTTTATCGAGTTTAGAAATGTGCTATTTATGTGTTGATTTTTCAGAAAAATTAATATAGTTGGAAATACAGTCTTCACTTTGGAGTTGTGGCCTTTTGTGGCTTTCATTTTGTGGCATTATTTTTACAAAAAAAATTGTGGATTGATTTTTATGACTTTTTTTCGTAGCATAAAAGCATTCTCTGGCAGCTATACCATGTAAATAGTACCAAGAGAAGCATATGGAATAAAGAAATTCTTTACAAAATCATCAAATGGATTTAGGGCATTTAGTGGGTCAAGAAAAAAATAAAAGTAAGAGAACACTTACTCTTTATTTTTTCTCTTGCTTGTGTGTTGTTTTATAGGCTTTCTAATTCAACTCCCCTTCTGTGATACCCAATGGTGTAAGTGCTTATAAAGTTTACCATAAAAGCTGAACATATACTTAATTTTTAAGCACATGGCTCTTCTCCAGAAGCGCTTCGAAATTACAGAGCTCTAGGGCTATTATGTCGTGTCTGTGTTCAATCAAAGAAAAGCATTTATCTCAGACATTTTCCCAATTTTTACCCAAATTATTCATTTTCACTTCCCAAAGGCATTTGGCAAGAGAGAAATGTGATGTTCGTTCACATTAACCCATTTTAAAAACACTTAAGAAGACAACATGAAGTCGCCTAATCCCCATATCAGTGCTACCAACTAATGACAACTCTCCGGGTTCTTGCTTTAGAAGAGAAAACATTTGGTTCATTTTGTGAAGGAAACAAACTGAGACCTTGCCTTATCTACATTGCCTTTTATTCCTTGAAGCTTGCAGGGACCAATGGCGAGGATGCTTTGCTAATTGAGAGGAGGAAGGCAAGTCTAGGGATGTTCAAAGGGATTTCATTTCTCAATGGGGAGGCCAGACACACCTTCCTGATCACCGACCGTCTACCTTGGGCTAACAATAAACACTTTTGTTTGTTAAAAAGTTTTTAACTTAAAAAAAAAATCTCTTCATATTCATTCTCTATTAGTGGAATACACATCCCAAAACCTGACACCAAGCTGTAATGAGGGAAATTTCTGGTGTAAAATAATCTCTTGGAACACTCTCTCCACAGACAGTCAAGAGACCTAGATAGGCCCCATGTTCCTGGTGGAGACAGTGTCACAGAGGGAAGGAGGGCGCAGGTGTTAGCTCAGCTGCTGGTATGAGCTCTCGCTCTGCTCCTTCCTCACTTTAGGAACCTGGAACGTTACCCAAAGAGCTGAATCTTAGTTTTCTCATCTGTAGAACAAGGATAACAGCCACCCATAGGGGCTATTATGAGGATTAAATGCAATCTTGCTTTTATAGTGTTTGGCAAGGAGTGAGCATTCAGTAAATGGTAGTTATTATTATTTATCACAGAAGACTTTAAATCTAGGAGAGTTTGTGTTTTCAGCATTTCTGTAAAGACATCCCTCCATTTGGCTCCCAGGGACACAATGCCCTGAGAGCTGTGAGTTTTCTCATTCTGTTCTCTCTTCCTTATTTCCTCAAAAATCTCAAATCATATTACAAATAGCTGTTTGGTTTCCAGGAAAGATGGAAAGGAAATGATGTCATCAAGCTTCTCCAGCTCTATAGAGTGTGAAGAACTACAATGACCACAAACTTTTAAGTCTGAGCTCTTTAACACTCCACTGCTGTGCCAACAGCCCTCCTCACCACTACCCCGAAGTTTTTTGGTTCAGGTCTGTGATTGTGTCTGAAAGCTCTTGACACTAAGGGGTGACAATCTAACAATCATAAAATAGCCATAAAGCGGTGTTTGTGTGGGTTGTAACAGTGGCATTATCATGGCGGCCAAATAAATGATGAAGTGCCACGATTTCGGGCAGTGACATCTGGATAGCTAATCAGCTGGGCCAGCCTGTAGAGAGCTGCATGGGAAATATAGAATCATTCTTTCTAGATGAAGCAAATCTGATAAGCCTTTTCAGCCTCCTGGCAAGAGAAACATGGAGTGATCCAGGAAATCAAATGCCCGTCCCTTTCCCATGTACTCCTTTAAACAAGTTCCTGCTGGGCACATTTCAGGACATGGGCTATTCTTGACCAACAGATGTTAGCGATTTAAGGGAGGAGATCATTGATCTAAACAAGTTTTTCTTGGAGAGATTTTTAAAAGATCATCACAGAAATTAAACATTAAAATGTGAATACAGTTTTACCATTCCCATTTCTACAGGCTAAACCCTATTATGCTGCCTTTAGCCTCCCCACTTTGGCTCTCACCCAGGATGACCCAGGATGCCCCTAAAGTGGTCCATGTTCCAAAACACCCTAGCATCCCTCTGACATTTCCATCCTCATCAGGAAGCTCGTCTCTATCAGAGATTCCGAAGGCATGATGAGCCCAAACGGGTTCACAATAATGTGTTCAAAACTGACGGTCCTTAGCGCCCCTGCCACAGTATTTGTGTTTTAAAAGATAGTATCCCTTAAGTCAAATAAATCCATAATTGGTAAAATTTCAGGCTGAGTGAAAAGAGGAAATAAAAAGCTCTGGAATGGGGCTTCCTTGGTTAGTTTCTTTGAGCTGTCTTTGTTTCACAGCTTTCCTCATGTTTGCACTTAAGAAATCACTCGTTTATTCATCAACAAGTATTTACTGAGAACCTATAATATCCTCCTTACTGTTCTTGGGGCTTAAATACCTCAATAAACAAAACAAAGGTCTCTAATCTTGGGGAGCTTTGCAAGACAATGTATACTAGACATAATAAGTAAAGTTGAGAGACTGTTGGAAGGTAGGAAGTGCTTTGGGAAAAGAAAGAAGAAACAGTAAGTAGAGTGGAAAGTGCTGGGTAGGTGGGGTGAAGGTTACAGTTTTAAATGTGGAATTCAGGGAGGCCTCATTAAGGAAGTAACATCTGTGCAAAGACTTGAAGAAGGAGAGGGAATTAGCCAAGGAGATCTGGAAGAAGGCTGTCTCCAAAGAAACTGCTACAGCAGTGCCTGATATGTTAGAGAAACAGCAAAGAGCCCGTGTGGCCGGAGTGGAGGAGCAGCGAGGGGAGTAGCAGGAGATGGGCCGTGGAGGTGATGGGGAGCCAGACCACGTAAGGAGCCTCAGCTCTGTACCCACACCTCCAGCACAGCAAGGGGGTCTTTGGCAGAGGACAAGAATAGGGGAAGGGAGACAGAGGATTAAACTTGCACATATGAATTTTTTAGAGGCCAAGGGAATGATTTTATAGTCTCAATGCAAGGTAATAGAAAGCTCCATATTGAAATAAGAAAAGGAAGTTGAGAAAATCATTGACAAACTACACTCCCAAACTCATGTGTTCTGAGCCAGGTGGACAATGCATTTGAAGAATGCATTTGAAGAAAAAGTCATCATAGTCAACTGCTTGGCTCTCCTTCTCATCTTGGATGGACCTTGGCCAAAGGGCTCCAAATATGGCCACCTCATAGACATCAATTGCAAACTCAAGAACAAGGAATGAATAAGGAGCGTCAGCCTCAACCGCCTTCAACACAGACCACAGGCATAGGAAAAGTTCCCTGGCTTAGCCAGTGTTGAAAAATTAATCATTTCTTGCAGCTGAGGGCTTCAAGGTGATTTGGTAAAACTTTAAATTTATATATCAAATATCTGCTTGTGTACTCACGTGCTTATTCCAGACCAGGTGTCTCTGGGATGACATTTTTGGGATCATCCTACATTTAATATATTCTCTCTATGATTAAAAGCTTCAGAAACATGACCTCTGGCCCCACTCAGAAAGCTGTCTGATCTCATATTTGCATTATCTTTCTCCTTTAATAGTAAGGGAATTTCTTTCTGTGCAGAGTATAAGAAATACAAGGCTGAGAGTTAGAAGCATGAGTTCCAAGGAAGACTGCTAGGAGATTAGATCAGATGATCTCTGAAATCCTGTGATATTTAAAAAAATCTATTCAACAAGTCTAATTTTGAGGGAATTGGTATACATCAGCCATGATAATAACTAATTTACTTATTAATTCAACAATTATTGCATGATTAATGTAAGCTAAGTCATATGTGTATGGTTGTGAATGAAATAAACATGAGGTTCTTGTCTTCACAGCTTAGCTGTCTTCACAAGTGCCAACTCTAATTGGTCAGGGTTGTCTGGATTGCTGTATTGAAAAATACCCTGAGGCTCAATAGGGAGAAGTTCTGTGATTGATTAGCCATGTCTGCCATGAGCAAATGCAAAGTCTCCTTGCACAAATGGAGCATAGACAATGATGATCCTCTTTAAAAGGCGACACTGAACTACTTCCTGAAACTCAGATGGACCTACCAAACAGAGTCAGTTATATCATTATATCAGTGTTTAAAAATAAGTCCCTTATCTTCCTGATGGAAGACAAAGAGCTGTATAAAACAAGGGACAGAAGGGATTTAGACTCAAAGGTCCACCCTTATGGTAGTGAGCATTAGCCATGTAATACTTCAAGAAGTTTAACTTTATACTATGCTGGTGCCAAAAAATTCAAAGAAAAATTGATCTCTAAGGTGGCTCTAGTGAAAGACAAGTCAATTCTTTTCTCTTTTCACCCACAGTAAGGTATCATTCTGTGTTTCACAGCTCCTGGCTGGTCTTTGCAGCAATTTGCTACTTGAAGTCTACTTATCTGTCAATCACTCTTAAATTCATTTGCACAGCTGACTGTGGTGCTATCACAGTCTTCCTTCTATTAATGCATTTAGTAGTTGTGGCTTTGAAAGGCTGCCAACACAAAGAACAGCTGAAAATATTACTGCCTAGCCAGACTGTCCTTTTCTTGATCTGCCTATAACTACTATTTGCAATTTTATAGCTTGGATTCTTTGCTGGTCTGATTGCCATCATTGGTTTTCAAAAATACATTACGCCCAATCGATTTTTTTTCCAGTTATATTATTGGATTTTTCAGCACATGTTGAATAAAGGTCTATACCAGATTGTTTAATATTTCCAAGCTTATTTGAAACAACTCCTATATATAAGGAGCTTATACTCTATTGGTGGGTTGAAAGGCAATTGAATACCATAACAAATAAGGGAAAAGCAGATTTAACTGGGAAACAATGTGGTATGGTAGGAAGACACATGTGAGATCAAATCCCAGTACTGCCATTTACTAGTTGTGTGACCATGTATAAGCTACTTATATTTCTCTGAACTTCATTTCCTTATATCTATAAATTGGACAAAGGCACTCTTACTTTGCATAATTATAATAAGCTTAAGAGATATAATACATATGAAAAGCACCTGGAATATGGTAGGCAATCTCTGGTTAATTTTAGTAAACTACCTTTGAATAATTTTAAGTAGCTAATTATTAACTATTCACAAAAGGAAAATGCTAGCAATACTAGGCATAGGCAATTTCCAAGATTTGAGTTTTGACTTTAATCCTAGGAGTCAACAAGGATGCTATGGCTGCGTTTACCCACACGTGGCAGGGTAAGTGGATAGGACTGTTTGTCGGGTACCTCCCTCCTCACCTCTCCCTTCTTCAATATGCCTACTGTCTATTCCTGCCATTCATGCCCCAACTCACAGCCATGCCCCAAAGAGGGAAAGCTCCAAGCAAGAGGGCTGGTGCCACAAATAATATCTGCAAAGACAGCCCAGACCTGGAGAGAAGCCCTTGGGCCTGTGCTCACCTGGAGCCCAGAGCTGCCTAATGATTTGCGCAGTGTACTGACTAGGCTCTCTCCTCCCCTGCCCACCAGCTCTCTTTAAGAGGCTCCATGGGAAAAAGCAGGAAGCAATAAAGCTGCGTTGAAGAGCTATGACCCTCCACCTCTTTCTAACTTCCAGTAGATTGTTCCTGACTCTCCCAGTACAACTCTTTGCTATAACAAAAGACCCTAATTAGCTGATTGGGATTTCTAAAACCTAATTCACCAACAGCTCAACTGTTACAGCTGAATGGATGGACCAGTTCAGTCGAGCGGCAACCGGTTTATTCATTTCTCTGCTCAGTTAGGCCCCTAGAATGTTCATGTTGGAAAGGAAGTCAATGATCAACTAATTAATCCCCCTCAATCTAAAAATGAGATACTGAGGCTTAGTAAATGAAGTGGAACTTGAGTGAGATCACACTTACAGTAAGCAACAAAGCTTGAGCAAAAAGCATTTTGGTTTTACATGTTATAACAGGATGTAATTGGTTTATTTTCTATTTAAAGATTTTTAGTTTTATCTTTTTAAGTCTATTTAAGATAAAGAATCAGACTGAAACTGTCCCTTCTCATAAAACTATTTCTGGTTCTTTGATCTTGGCAAAGTTACTTACCTTCCTGGACTTGGAAGTCATATCACAAAAGCATCTGATGAATATAAGTTAGTTATAATGCAAATAATGAAATGAAAAGCAAAGGCAACATCTATGGCACAGTGGCAGAATGACTAGGAATAATCTTCAGGGCCCCTTCCAAGACTCTGTACCTAATTTTCTACAAATAATTTGGTACTCTAAACTTCAAGAGTCCTGTATTCCAAACTCTATAAAGTTCAGACTCCACAAAACCTGGATCTGCCCTTAGAGAGGCAGCATGGTATAGTGGAAATGTGGAGTCAGACTGACTTGGGTTCAAATCCCCTCTGCCATCTACTAGCTGGCTGACCTTGGAGAAGTTACTTAAGATCTCTGTATATGTATTTCCTCACCTATAAAATGTAGATAATGAAATCAATTTCCTAGAGTTGTTGTAGGGCTTAAGCAAGGTGAAGTGGGAAAAGCCTTTGGCTTAATGCCTGGCCCAGAGCAAACCTGCAGTAAAGTGTATTTTGTATTGATATTATATTAGGAGGTTGTCTGATATAATGATTAAGAGGATGGGCTTTGGAACCAGATGAACCTAATTCAAATTTATATTGCAATACTTACTGTGTTGTCTTGGACAGCTTAGTCTTTCCAAGTCTTAGTTTTCTCGTCTTTAAAATGGGGGTAATAAAACCTAATTGACAAGAGTTGTTCAAGATTAAATGAGATGATGTAAATTGCTAGCAGAGTGACTGACTGTTCTGGTTGCAAGTAATAACCAAAAAACATTCAAAATGGCCTAAAGCAGTGGCTTTCAAAATTTTGGGCACAACCTACAGCAAGAAATAGATCTTATGTTTTTACTCAGTAGACACATACACATTATCACAGGACTATTTTGTGAACCAAATTCAATAAATTGTAGGAACAAGCTTCATACAGTGTTGTAGGATGGGAAGGTGAAGAGTGGACCTGAATTTAGGCTTTCCCAATAAGCATGAACAGCACTCCCATCTCAGTAAGCTTCTTCAATTTTCCTAAATTCTCCATTTCATTTTGATTCACTTATTTCCTTTTTTTAGAGTTTGGAAGAGGAAAAAGACTTAGGTATGTGAAAAATCTGCCTGAATGTATTCAACCTGATTCTGATCACATGTTCATTTTGAATGTAATATTACTTAACACACCTAAATGCTGCTGCCAGAATTGTTCAATACCAAATTGCTTATTTGGGTCAAGGTTGGACCAGAGTATTGTCTATGCCATTTTTTAAGGAAGGGCACCATCCTACTTCTCCCAGATTATGGAACAATTATTTTACTGAACATTCAACCTAAACAATAAGCTGGTTTCTTCTGTGATAAATTTCCTGTGTGTTACAAGTCTTGGCTTCCTAAGTCGGTATTTTATGTGTAGGATAAATGCACTATAGGAATGATTATTCTGTTACTGACCTTTTATCATTCTGTAGCAAATTCACTTAATAACAGCATTAGATTGTAACTTTAATAACATTCCTTGCCCTTTGATGAATTACAAGTTAAACTACATGGAATCATTAAACCTCTTCAGCTAATGACGCTTGTTTTGTAGGCGGCAATTCATGTAGAGGGAAGTTTTGTGTAACTTTCTTAGCTGTAAGATCCTTGTTCATCTGAAGATGCTCAATTAAAACATCCTGCAAACAAGCACAAGGGATATTTTTCAGGTATCAGAAGTATTCTAAAATGCTTATGTTTAAATTATGCTGATGGTTGCACAACTCGATAAATTCACTAAAATCATCACATTGTGCACATAAAATGGGTGAATTTTTTGGTATATAAATTACGTCTCAATAAAGCTATTTAAAAAAAGAAGAAAACCATCCATCAGTTTGGCACAAAACGCACAGTCAATAACCTGATTGCACAAATTTTTATTTTCACTGCTCATAGGTCTTCAAACTAGCCTGGGTAGGTTTGGTGGGTGAGGCACAAGAAGGCAGGTAAAGGGACATCACTGTTACTTACCATCTAGGCAACCACTGGGACATTTTGGAGACCCTCTTTTTGGCTTGTCCATTCCAGTGGGGGTGGGGACAGCCCCCTTTTTGATGGTGTTTTGGGTGTTAATTGCTAGATATTGTGTCTAGGGTGTCGAGGGAGTCAGTCACTTTATCATATTTTAAACATATACTCTCACAATCTACTCACTTTATATGTATTGAACATTTTAATCATCCCTGGTAGTGTACATCCCAAGCTGAAAGCTCCAGGACGTATTGCTTCAACTTAAATGAAACCCTCTCTTAAAGTCAAACTCATTACACTTGAATTTTTAGTTCATGCCAATATATAGTGGAAATTGTCACTTGAAAACCATTTGTTTATGGCTATTAGGCCTAGAAATAGACTTCTTGAAACTTAAAATCCAGAAAGGCACTACATAATTCTGGGTTAGAACCTTCTGGCCCTGAGGGATGTTGGTGTATCACCCACCCTGGTGCACCACCTATACTCATACCCGAACTGCTCCTTAATGTCCCAGTGACAGTCAGAGTTCTTAGCTAGGATCTCCTAGCAGATTGGACAATAAATATGTGGAGCACAAAAACAGGGGCATATTTGGATTCCCTATAAATTGAATCTTAATTATATAAAGCCACTTTTGGATGACCTAGCAGCATACCCTCTGCTATAGACAATGGATAAACATTCTATTTTACATTGATATGATTTTACTATCATAAACTAAATGGGCCTCTCTAAGCAACAGCTTCTTATCAAATATACTGCCAAGAAATAAGAAGACCTAAGATCATTTACCATCAAATACAAATCTTAATTTTTGGCAGAAGTCCTCCAATGTTAATTGGCTCCTACTCACCATCTCTGTACAAATTGAGTAATTTAATTACTTAATGGTAGATTCTGCTTACTAATTTAACTTGGAGGGTTCACCAGGAAGGTATATTACTTAATACCAAAAAGACTATAGGTGCATTACTGAAATGAATGAATGGCAATCCTGATATGAATTTTTTCCATGGGAAAATCATTGTATATGGGACTAGATTTGTTTTTTTTAGGGAATTCTTGGCTCTGCCCCTACAGGTTACTATATCACCCTACTTGGTCATGGAAATGAAGTGGTCATCTACCATATTTACCAGCACATTATATATATAATATGTAGGACACTTTCCCACTTTACAAGGGGAATTTTTTGGGAAAAAAATTAAGAACTTTCATCACACATGACTTATAGGTAGAAAGTTGATTTTAAACTATCTAAAGTTTTTTTAAATGCTGAAAACAATTTTGTTTATACAAAAACAGTATATTGGAGTTAAAATGAGGTAAGGAGAACTTCCTTCTACTTTACATCTTTTCAAGTTGACCATAGTACAGGCACATGGGATACAGAATAGTTTTTGTACATGTTTAGGCATGAGATGCCTGATTTTACTAAGAGGTTGTGATGTTTGTCAAAGCATATGAATCTGTCCAAATAAATAATACCAAATATCTGCAGTTAGGGAAGTTTAGGTCCTTCCCAGTGAACAAAATCCCAACACTGTATTTTTGCATGTCATTTTTAATCAAAAGTCTGGTTAAGATAGTCACAGAGGATTGCCTGAAGGATATGTAGTCTACTTATTCCTTTGATCTTTTAGCTTTGATTATTGCATCTTTCCAGGCCATAAGAGAGTCACTACTCGGACCATACTCCTTTGGCTCTTTGCTGACCTCTACTTCTGACCATGCAGCCTAACTCCAGGCCCTTATTGAAAGTACTACAAAAGCAAACTGTTCAAAACTTGCTATGTATTTTATGAACATTTTGAGAATTTTAAAATTTCTGAATACCTAACTTCTACTTCCTCGAAGAATTTTATGTCAAGCTTTGGCATCAGAGAAAAATGTTTCTCCTAATTTTTAATTTTAAAATTAAATTGTATATTTTTACAGGGTACAATATGATGTTTTGATATACATAGTAAACTACAGTCAAGCTAATTAACCTATTCATCTCTTCACAGTTACCATATTTGTGTGTGTGTGGTGAGAACACTTAAGATCTACTCTCTTAGCAAATTTCAAGTATAAATTACATTATTAACTATAGTCCTTGTGCTGCACATTAGCTCTCTAGAACTTATTCATCCTTTATAACTGAAACTTTGCACCCTTTGACAAACATCTCACCATTTCTCCTGCCCCTCTGTCCCTGATAACTACCATTCTACTCTCTGCTTCTATGAATTCATCTTTTTTAGATTCCATATGAGATCACACAGAATTTTTCTTCTGTGTCTGGCTTATTTCACTTAGCCTAATGTCCTCCAAGTTCATCCATGCTGTCACGAGTGGTGTGATTTCTTTTTAATGGCTGAATAGTATTCTGGGTTGTGTGTATGCATATCTATAAAACAATTTCTTTATCCATTCATACATCCATGGACACTTAGGTTGTTTCCATATCTTGGTTATTGCAAATAATGCTGCAATGAACATGGAAGTGCTGGTATCTCTTCGAGATACTGATTTCATTTCCATTGGATATATACCCAGAGTGGGACTGCTGGATCATATGGTAGTTTTATTTTTAATTTTTCAGGAATCTTCATACAGTATTCCATATGGCTGTACAGACTGACATTCCCACCAAAAGGTATATAAGTGTTTCCTCTTCTCAACATCCTTGACAATACTTATCTTTTGTCTTTTTGATAACAGCCATCCTAACAGGTGTGAGGTGCTATCTCATTATGGGCTTGATTTGCATTTCCCTGACAATTGGTGATGTTGAGCATCTTTTCTTATACTTATTGGCCATCTGTATGTCTTCTCTGGAAAAATGTCAAGTCCTTTGCCCATTTTCAATCAGGAAGTATGGTATCTCCAGCTTTGCTCTTCTTGTTCAAGATTGCTTTGGCTATTTGGGGTCTTTTGTGGTTCCATACAAATGTTAGGATTGGTTTTTCTATTTCTGTGAATAATAGAATTTTGGAATTTTGATAGGGATTGTGTTGAATCTGTAGATTGCTTTGTGCGGCTGAGTAGTAAGGTAGTATGGCGGATAAGAAGTTCTAGTGCAAATTGGTGCATTCTTCTACCAATTATATAGGTCCTCAGTGAATTTTTACGTACTAACTACACCCTTAAATTTATCTTGTTAGCCAATTCTTATGGTCCATTCATCCTAATTTCTTTATGTATTTTTAAATCTTTATCTTATTATATGAATGTATACAAGCTATCTCAAATGCCATTAGGAAGAATATGAAAATATGGGTAGAAATTAAATACAGATATTAAGTGATATTTATTACCCCATTGCAAAGTTCTCCAGTTGTTTATGTATGATTTACTCTCTGAGCAGAAGATAAGAATCTTGTCTTACTTATATTGTTTTTATACACAGGCTGTACAGAAGAGTGTCAAGAACATGCTCTGGATGTCAGGAAACCAGGACCCTGGGAGTTTAGCTCTGCAAGTAGCTCCATGAAGACCTTGGACAAGTCACTTAACCACTCAGAGCCTCAGTGACCACAGCACTAAAACGAGTGAAGTGGTTGG
The DNA here is from genome assembly GCA_023783475.1 of Daubentonia madagascariensis. Classification (NCBI taxonomy): domain Eukaryota; kingdom Metazoa; phylum Chordata; class Mammalia; order Primates; family Daubentoniidae; genus Daubentonia; species Daubentonia madagascariensis. The sequence goes on along the minus strand of JAKFHU010002088.1, from coordinate 39,208,272 downwards.
AGGGAATTATTCTCTCTTGTCCCCTACAGCCCTGTGGTTTTCATTCAAAGACAGGCCGTCCACGTGGAGCGTTAACGTTTCCCTTTCTCTCCTCAAGCTAATTGAAGTTACTTGTCAAACCCAATTCTCTGAGATTGGATGGATGCTTTACTCTTCCTCTAGGACGCTTTTCACTCGTTAATTCTTACCAGGCATTTTATGAAAGTGCTAAATGTCATTGTAGCAATGCAGATAATACCTAAAGGAGGAAAGAAACAACGTGACACAATCTCGTTGTGCAATACACTTTTATTTTCCTTTTACCTTTGCAGTCATCTTTGAGTAATCGTTGTGTAAACAATAGAATGGAATGAAATTACATTAAATTGTATGCAAATGGCTCTAGAACACCTTAACAATTATGACAAGGCAATTATAAATAACTTTTTTCCTTAGTAATATATATTTGCTTTTTAAAGTAAATTAAAGAGCTGCCGTATCTAGGATTAGCTAGGAAAGAGCAATGGTACCATCCCGGGAGCCCACCTCCCTGAAAGTTTAGACTCCAATTTTGAAAATCCTAAGGTTTACTAGTTCCATAATACATAGTCAAGCAGAGGGCTACTTGGGCTGAAAGTATTTATTCTTGAAATTTAATAGCGTTTTACCTTTTAGTCATTGCACAAAACCCTTTCTATTATTTTCACTCCACCTGGGTATTCTGCAGAATTTCAAGTAAAACTCAGATTCTGGTATTTTCAAGTTTATCACCTTTAGAATAACAAATCCTATCACCAAATCAGAGACGGGTGTATAGTTAGCAATCTAACAGAACGGCAACATTTTATATAGCATTCTAAATGTTCCAAGGAGGCAAAACTTAGCATATGCCACTTTGTGTAGAAGAAATTTTAGATCTGAGACTATTACAGAGTAAAGCAGCCTCAGGCACATTCTTAATGTGAAAGTTTGCAAGGCACCTCCCTCTCCCAAGAGACAATTAGATTGTGAATTGGTTTTTAGGCAAACAAACCAAAAGGATAAGCATCCAAGTTCCTAATTCAGTCATTTCAAAAATTAGAAGTTACAAATACTCCAAAGATAGACCCAAAACCTTTTGTTTAAATAACAAGAGATTAACTGCAAGAAGCATATAATCAAAAACTTTTCTTATAGCTAACATGTGTAATGCATAAATATATGAAAAATAAAATTCACAGTCAGTTTTAAAACTAGAATTCAAGTTTGGCTAATAAATCTTAATTTTATAAGTATATTAATTTCTAAATACAACATAAAAGAGGCAGTATTGTCAGATGTACAATTAAAGTATTATAACAGAAATAACAACAATGAAAGAAGAAATAGGCTTCTGATAGAAAATTCCTTTTGTTGCCAATAAATAGGACCACCTGAGTGTATTTCAGATTCTTTTCACTTAAGGGATATCCGAATTGATTGCTAAGAATATTAAGTAGCTTTTGGAAAAATTAGCAACAGTCGTGCAGCTGTGGCATTTGCTTGTTCTCGTACTGTGGATTGCTAGAGAATAAAGCAGAACTCAGGGTGCTGTAAGTTTTAAAAAATTATTTTTTATCCCATTTTGTCGAAGCTGGCCTCTTCACAATCTTCTGATTTTGCTGGGAACTGGGAGTGAGGGGGTGGGAGGAAGTGGGCAGGGAGAGGGAGAGTGGAGGGGAGAGGAGTGGGCACGACAGATCAGGGTGATGGCAGGGGACCTACATCAGCTGACACTCAGCTGAGCAAACCCAATCAGCTTCACTTCATCAGGAATCTCCGACCCATCACAGCCAGAAGCCTGCAAAGGGAAAAAGAAACTTCAACGCTGGTTTGTCACTGCTGCTGGTTTTTAAAGACTTGTTCGTGTGATGGCAGATCCACGCAAAGGCACAGCCGGTATGGGACCGTGTGTCCCATTTCTTCCAGAAGAGATCCCAAGAATCACTCTCTTGAATGAATCTGGTCATCATGCCATCAAGGACAGAACAGTGGTGGGAAGGGATTTCTTACCCATTAAAACAACACCATGCCCAGAGTGGCAGCTTTGGAACCACCAATGACACATGTGACTGCCAAGAAACCACATGCAAATTCTCCAACAACTAAATAAAGTTATCTTAAATACACTTTCAAATTAGATCCTCTTAACAGTAATTCTAAAAAGAATATTATGAAAATAAGCAGAAGAGATCTAACAGGTCACTCAGGGGTAACTTGGTTTTTACCAAAATCACCTCTACTGTAACACTTGCCAGAAAACAAAAAACAAAAACAAAAAAAAAACCCAAAAAAACAAAAACAGGTCACTAAGTACTGGGATAGCTCATTATAGATAACTGCTCTTTAAACACCAGTGAGTAAGTTTTATAAGGAATGGTATTATAACAGAATTCTTTCCCATAACAGAATTTTGTGTGTAATATTTTAGAACATATTAATTGCCTAAAATTGGCCAAAACTATGGTGTGTCAAATATTTTATTATTTTTCTTACTTCAAAATCAGAAAGAACTGTAAATAAGCCATTGCCCTTCAAATCTCTCACTGGTCCTAATTAATAAGTTATTTTTATTTTCTTTGTCACCTGTCCCCCTCTTTTTCCCTCTCTTTTACACACACACACACAGTACTCAGGTCAGCATTCTAAGCTGCACCTTCACCCTATAGTATATAAATCAGAACTGGACATTATATAAGTACCACAAGTGGGGAGAAATAATTTGATGACTGTCTAGGAGTGGGCAATTATCAAAGGACCATACAACCCTTTTCTGGGCCTAATTTCTGCTAAATTGTCCCAACAACAAGTTTCCCATGGAAAAAAGCCCTTTCCAATCACCACAATCTGCCTAGCTCTGCTTGTGTATATTTAGAGTACTCAAAAAACAGTACATAAAATCAGCCTTTGTCAACTCTAGTATTTTTCATTAAATAAGCAGCTAACTAGAACATGTACCCAGAATGTTTTCAAATAATTGTCTTTAAAATAACATTCAGTATAAGTAGTTATGTTTATATAAGAAAGTCAGTAGCCTAAAGGGTAGCAATAAAGAATTTACTTTGTGCCTGTCCAATGATATCTCTAGTTTTACTTGACAGATAAGATATTCAGTGAAGTACAATTTTCATTGTTTGTGTTGACAGGGGCAGTGAGATCAGAAATGCTCCTTTCCTTATCACTTCCAACAAAGTAGCACAGTCACAGAAGGCATTTCAGCTGAGATATTTCCTAGTGGTGTCTCACCGATACTGTCATATGCACCTCCCCCACCAATTTTCTCATTGCATTATCACTGTTTCTTTACCTCCCCAAACTTTCCCTTCTTCTCTCCAGTGTAGCTCTTGCTAACAACTCACTGAATGGTGGCAGAGACAATGTGTGCAATTAATAGGCAACTGACAAACATCTGAGGACAAATGATGGCTGCTGGTGGTGACAAAAAGGTTAGACCGGCCAGTGTGAAGTACATGAATGTAAACATCAAAGCTCCATCAGAAATTTGGCAATGTGAATATCAGAAGGTTAAAATGACTAGAATTTTAAAAATATCCAATAGTGGTTACAGTGACTAGAAGTAAAAGAAAAATCTTAAATCATTTCTTGCGAAGAGTAATGGCCATGAGAACTTACAATAAGAGTGAGTGATCACAGTAGTGGTTACTGTGGGCACATCAGAGAGGGGGTCTGCGGGGAGCCTCTGTCCACCCTGGGTCCCCAGCGCCTCCTGCAGCATCTGTCCCCCCGCCAGGTCCTCTGGCTGTGTTTGCCCCCAGGCTTGTGGCCCTCGGTTCTGTCTTCACCACTGCTGACTCCCCCTCCCTCTTACTCAACCTGTGAAGCACAAGTGAGGGCAATGTGAAAGGACTCTGAAATTCAGAGAAAAGGGACCAGAGACCCTTCCAAGTCGCAGTTTCAAACTTCTGGGCCTCAGGATCTCTTTATAAAATGTTTGAGGACTCCAAAAAGCTTATGTTTATGTGGGCTATATTTATTGTACTGACTGTCATGGAAATTAAAAGTACAAAAATTTTTAAATATTTTAAACACAGTATTTTAATAATGTTAAAAGGTTATTAAAATATTATAATAAATATATTTAAAAACATAAAACAAGTTTATGTAGGTTATGTTTATTATACTATCTTAGAAATTAAAACTAAGAAATTTTTAAAATATTCATTTACTAATTCACTAAATGTAACAATAAACTTGTTGCATGCTAACATAAATAAAATCTTCATGAAAAATAACCACAGTACCCCATACCCCCCAAAAAACTTGACATTTTTGCAAACCTCTTTAATATCTTGCTTTATAAAAGGCAGCTGGATTCCCATACCTACTTCTGTATTGAATCTATCGCTTTAATGTTGCTTTCCACGAAGTACCTAAAGAAAATCCAGCCCCACACAAATACGTAATGGAAAGGGGGAAGAGTATTTTAGTAACTTTTCCAAATAGTTGTGGATATCATTTGTTACTACCCAAAACCCTACCAAGTGATAGTTTCTTAAAGGTTAGCTGCAATGCGGAATCTGAAACCATAGCATTGAACTTTTCGTACTGTTAAGTTAAAATCCATTGGTCTACCTTGCACTTTGAATGGATCTTTTACCTGTGCATGATTTGAAGCATCACTGAGTTATGCAGACCTTCCAAATGTTGACATATTTCATTATACAGTATGAAAGTTTCATTCTACAATGTCAACAAATCATATTCATCAATATCACCCATCACCAATCTCATCAGAAAGGTTTTTAAATTCTGGGGGGCTGTCAAGCTTACCCTGTATCTGGGTGGCAGATACAGGTTTTCTAAAATCCTATTTTTGCTTGAAAGCTTGAATTTATTATTGACAACAAATATTGCCAGTTTTTTCTTTTAAGTGTCTGTCTTACTTTGTTCACTTTGGAAAAGATGTCTGCCAAATACTCAAGACTGAATAACCATAGTTTGTCAGTTACTCTTCCAAGTAAAAATGGTGTTTCATGAAAAAACAAAAAATGGCTAGTTAAGCACACAACCAAACAACAAGTGCTTGTCCTGGAGACTGCCATTATACTTCAGTATACTAAAGAAGGATTCCCATTTCATCACACAGAACATTAAAAAGATGTGTCCTCAAGTTGAGACTTAATACAATAATGTTCCCTGCCTCATTAGGAAAATTCTTCGGTGAAATTTGATTTGCTTTTTTATAATAAGTGAGTGCACTGACTAAAGAAGAATATAACTACTAGTGCAGTTTGATGTCACTGCCTTGGTTTGTGCTGACATTATCAGTGTTACCCACCAGGGTTTTTACATCAGTATCAACATAGCGGAAAAGGCAAGTCTAACATCTGAGTACTACTATCAAAAGAGTTTTGACATTCTCTAAAAGGGTCTCAGGGAAAATCAGAAGTCTGAGAGCCACCTGCACTTTGTGAACCTCACAAAGCAAAGAGTTCAGAACATGCCACCCCCAAATTTGCTGCTCTGGCATGTTGATTGTTTTGAGTTAAAGACACTTTAAAAAAACAACATTATCAGATGCAGGAAGGGCCCTCTGACCTTCCTAAAAGCAGATTATAAAACTCCTATGTGGAAGGTGTCCTCCCCCTGCACCTGGAGGAAGAAAGATATTCTTATCACAAGAGGTGGGGAATCAAAGCTAAGAGATGTGTGTGCAAACAAACCTTGTTAAACTAAGCCTTGTGTTCCTGGTAACTTCTCCACAATTAACTACCCCAGTCCAAGCCCCCTTGCCTTGTCATATTTTCACAATTGACTGCTCTTTGTCCAACTCAGTATGTGTGTTCCACTGTAATGGCTTCTTTGGATCTTCATTTCTTTATGAGGACTTCCATGTCATCTAAAACTAATATTAAGTAAATGTGTACTTTTCTCCTGTTAATCTGTCCTATGTCAGTTTAATTCTTAGGCCTAGTCAAAAAACCCTAAGAGGATAGAGGTAAAATCTTCCCTCCTCTACAAAAGAAAAATGTATACAGTGTATAACATTGTGTACATTCTCACTGAAGTATGTGCCTGGATTCCTGAAAAACCCCAGCTCCTCAGCCCTCCTGTCAGACCAGCAGGTGTGGCCTGTGCCTCAAGGAGGAGCTAAAGATGTGGTTACTCAGTGTTGATCACAAGGATTCCCTCCACCCCAAACGTGGTTGTACTTTGGAATCACCAGGAGAGTGTGCAAGCATACAATACCTGTGTTCACTCCAGAGGTTGTGACTGAGTTGCTCTGGGGTACGGCCTGAGCACAGGGATTTTCTTCAGCTGCCCAGGTAATTCCAACCACTGCTCTGCCCCTGTCCTTCCCAGAGTGTGAAGCTTCATGTTTCCTTTAAAGCATTGGTTCTTAAACTTCAGCCTGGAGAGCTTGTTAAAACACACTTTCCTCTGCCCTACACCCCAGATTCCGATTCCTTAGGCCTGAGATGGAGCCCTAGAATTTACACTTTTTATCAAGTTTCCAGTTTCCAGGTGAAACTGACACTGTCGGTCCAGGGGCCACACTTGGAGAACCATTATTTTAGGCTGGGAGCAGGAGGTAGAGCTGCCACACAGACCTACTTGAACCGGTAGTTTTCTTAAGATCTTTGTCTCATTTTCCTCCCCCTTCAGTAGGGGGAGAAGGTTAAAACTCTTAGGTGGTTTTTAATCCCATTTCAGCCTTAATTTTACCTGCACTTTGGTTAATGCTGCCTTAGTCATGCAGCCTCCAACTATGCCTAAGTTGAGCAACTCTAAAAATAAGCTCCTTTAGTCATTAATCGCCAAGATGCTCATGAAATTTCTATCTGCAATGCATATAATGTTATTAAACTTCAGTAACTAAAATCTATAATGCTCATGTAAATGTGTGCCAATTAGATGTTAATTACATGTACTTACAATTTGTATTCTATCTTCAAGGGCAAATTAAATATATCTTATTTCATGTTTCTACTCATGCAATTTCAGAAATTCTACATTGACAGCAGCCAAGATTTACCTCCATTATGAAACTGCATGGTAGCAAACTAAAAGATAACTTCAAAATATAAAGACTTGTCTCAAGGCTTACAAATAACACTAATAAAACAGTACTAATATGTTGAATTCAAAACATGTAATACTTGAGCTAAAATGCCCTCTATGCCTGAACCACTTTGTTAAAAGTGAAGAAAAGAATCTGATTTCCCAGCCCCTGGCCGTGCCAACAATGGCAATCATACTTAATAACTTATCTGCCAAATAAAGCTAAAGAGCTCACTGGGCAGTGAAAAAAGTATTAATAAATGTATTTTTTTACATAACCAATATCCTTGTCCCGTGGGTTATTGTTTTTCTTATATAGGCAGATATACACAGTAAGGACAGACACCCTTTCAAACTTGAACCAAGTATTCCTAATTGTGGTGAGAGCGGGGAGAGGAAGACGACTGGAGATTGAGCCATCTACAAAGGGAATGCTTCTCAGCCTTGGCTGAACACTGGAATCAGTAAGAAGTGCTTTCAAAATTCCCAAAGCCCACGCTGCACCACGAGCAATTAAATTAGGGCATCTCGTGTAGGATCCAGGCATTAGCAATTTTTTAAAGCACCCCCAGCACGGGGTCCCCTGAGTGAAACCACTGTGCAGCGAGGTAAAGAACTACAGTATCTTGATCCTGCAGTTCTTTAGACAATTTTCAGGCCCCTGACATTCGCCATTAGAAAGCCATGAAAGCACTGAGATTAAAATAATGATAAACAGCTGAGAGATAAAAGGACCATGAGCAGCAGCGGCTTATGAGGAAAAATGCTGCTGAAATACTTTCATCTTTTATTCCTCAATAAAATAACCAAATTGATGAACGTAGGAAAATGCATTTGAATCTCTGTGGTTTTATCAGGATGTTAGATTCCTACAGAAGATTAGGCCAAAAATCAGTTCAAATTAGCTCTGCCAAGTGGATCTCAAACCGGCTGGCAGATGACAGCAACAAAGAAACCCTCAAGGTTTAATGAGGGCTGGACAGAGAGTTAAGTGACAGAAACATGGTCACTACTGAGTTTGATTTTATAATATGTAACACATTTAACTATCTTTGGGGGAAAACAACCATTAGTTTCCATTTACTGAGAACACCACACTACTATATTCTCAAGCATTGGTGGGCAGGAGAACATGTGTAGACTTGCTTCCAGGACTCTCCTGTGCTGTACAGGCCACCATCACTCAATCTGCTTAAGTACAGGAGATTCAGTCTCAGCCAATGTAAATGTATCCAGTCATCCAAAAGGATGAATCTACAAAGACAGAAAACTGTCTAACTATAAGGCTGCTGGGGCCTGCCTCTAAGAATGAATAGTTGTTGAAAGTATGGGCTTGGAGGCTAGACCAGAGTTGCATTCACAGCTTCCACTGTGTGATCCTGGGCAAGTTAACCCCAGAGAGCCTCAGCTCCCAAGACGTGAAATGGACCTGCCACTACAGGTAAAGGTAAGGCAGGAGAGCTAGAGGGAGGCTGGGCCAGGGAGGGCTGCATTAGCCACGTCCAGGGGTGTGGGCTTTAGAAGAGGGCAGTGGAGAGCCACTGAAGTCTACAGAGCACTTTGGAATTGTAGAAGGATTACTCTGGCTATAGCCACAGAGTGGTAAGCAGAGCCGGAAGCTGGCAAACTATCAGCAGGAAGGTCAGTTTCTGAAGATGAGAGGACCCTGCTAGTGTGCTGGAAGCGCAGATGCACGGGGGAGGACAGAATCAAGACAGAATCTAGGAAACATGTAAGTTAACTGGAGTAGGAGATATGGGAGAGTTTTATACTATTCTTGCTGTTTACCTGGAGATATTAATAGTATAGTATCTGGTTTTATAAAATCTTCAATAGCAGGAAAGGGCCAGGGTTACCATTCCTCTTTTATAAGAAAGTGAATTTAGAGACAAGAATAATCCAGCATGAAAGTTTTAAACTTTTATCTCTGTTTATATATTCAATATTAGGAAAATGTTTTGGAGATGGCATAAAAAATGAATAAAAGGACATTTATATTGGCTTGCAATGCTGACATAGGATGCCATTTTCTCACCAATATACTCGCATATAAATGAAACGTTTACAAAACTGGAGTTGAATAGAAACATAACAGTAGTGACAGTGTAGTCCCAAACCAGAGGAGGAATTTTCCAATTTGTTAATCTAGCACTCTATGTCTGAATAAAATGTTCTTTTCTTGTCAAAACAAAAAGAATTTCTTCAGATATATTCTTTCTGTGTAAACTTTTGTGTTTTTCTTTTATCATACAGCCTAGCTGTATCTGAAATTAGATGAGAAGCAAGACCCAGAAACTTAATTAGCACCAGGCTCGCATTTACTGTAACTAATCATTTAGCACTTTTGGCCATACACATTTTCCATTTAATTTGCATGAGAAATAGAAAAGAGAGATCATCAATATATGTTGTACATGGCAAAGTGTTGGTCATCTAGATCTTAAATTGCTTGTGGCATCCTGACTGGCCCTTGATAAGATTAATTTATAATTTTACAATGAACCACTTAGTAGGCCTTAATGTACTATTTGCTAAAACTTTCAGGAAAATAGTCACTTTTGACTATCTGGACTTTCTCTATTTCTAGGCACAACCATCACCTCTTGGTTTCACAATGACCACAGAATGTCTGGTATTCTGTATCTCTATCCCAGAACTTAAGTTCAAAATCTACTAGCAAAGAAAAACTGTTGGAGTATCTCCTCTCTACAAAAAAATCTGTTACTGTGATTTGAAATGTGGAGGTAAAATGTTATTATGTTTTTGTTCACTAGCCTTGGGCGAGCTGTTCTACAATTACTTCCAATTACTTAAACCATTTCTACAACAATCAGCCTCTATTTTTAAAAAGTTAGAACCCCTTAGCTTTTGCCTCAGGAAAGCTTTATTAAGAACATTATTTTGAAGCCCTGACTTAGGCATCGTAAAAGGTATCCATGTAACATAAACATTTGCACCCCCTTGATATCTTGAAACTTAAAAAAAAGAAAAAGAGTGTTGCTTTGAATTCAGTTTAATTGCATCTATATGGTCAAGTTGCCATACAAACTGGAAGAGTCTCAAATGGCCACCTTAGTCAAAAATGGTAGAAGAACGAGCTATGCTCATGTAAGAGGAAATTTCCAGTCATGATCAGAAAATGTTCCCAAATGTTGCAGAGGGAAATGACGAATGCAAAAATTGACCCCAAAAGAAAACAGTAACAATCAAATTACAGAGAAGCTTATTAAACTGTATTATTATTCTTGCTGGCACAGCATGGCAAAATACTACCATCTTTCCGTAACTTTCCACTTACCAACTTAAATGTCAATGTTTTTAAAGCTTTGGGATCATCTACAATCTTCTGTAAATTAGCAGCCACTGTAAAATACAAACATGGAGAAAAAGTGTCCAAATTATTTTCCAGTAACAATGGATTTTCACATCAATGATTCAGAAAATTTGACTAATGATGCAATAAACTGCAAAATCATTTCCTTCACAGACACTGCAAAGTCCATATAAATGACCAAATTACTCTCATATAGATATTTTCTACAACAATTGATATCATTTCAGCAATCTTGTATCTATGCCCATAAGAATTAATCACTATATGTCAATCCCACATTTCATACAATAAAATTTGAAATTACTTTTTAATGGAAGGTGGAAATGATACAGTCCCCAGTGTTTCCACCACTTGGTTTTTTCACTCATTACTAAGAAATTTATTAGCCAGGAGAGGGCAGTACAAAACAAAGAGGAGAGGTACTGCAAAAAACTCTCTGGAAATAAAAGGTCAGCACATTTGAACTCCTGTCCTATAAATTCGCTCAATTCTCTGAACCTATTTTTATCAAAGCAACAAAATACAGTGGATAACCTCTACTACTCAGGCGCATGTTTTAATGCTTTCAGAGCATAATGATCTGTCAAGCCGGTGAAGTGCCACCTTGAATAATACCCAAGTTGGCTAACGTGGTCAAGTACTAGAGGCTGTCAGCTTGGAGCTCAGTACTGAAGATACGTTTTCAGTATTAGCTGGATTCACCAGAGATCTGTCTCCATGGTGTCAAGATATATTCAATACCCTGGTAGAGAAGTCAGCTTTTTCTGCTTACTCCTCTGACTTAGGGTATTGTTTATGAACAGAATTATCAAAGGGTAATGATGATGGCAATTTAAAACTTTACTTTTTCCACATTCAAACCTTAAAGTATAAAGTACTGCAAGTCAAGTAAGGGCTATTGGTTAGGGAAGGAGAAGTTACTACTGAAGAAATTAGGGGAGAATGTCCTGTTTTGACATTTTTATTTTTCACGAGAAAAATTATCTGTTGCTTCAGTAATTAGGTACTGAAAAGTTAACTTTTCAGTTAAATTCAGGATTTTTTAAGATAAAACATTTCAAGAGAAAATAGTAAACATATAAATATTTTTAGAGAAGTGTTTCAAGTAGAAAGTTTGCAAGTGGAGAGTAGAAAGAAATCCGTGCAGATTTTATTTTTCTCTAAGGTTGACTGAAAACAACCTAGATACATGGATTTCCTGTAGATTAGTTTATTTCATTTAATCCATCAGCTGCAGAGGAGAAAAAATGAAAATTATATACTCAATATGGCCTATTTCTCTTTATAAACCATAATTACAAGCATCATTTTATCTCCATTTGTTGCCCTTTTAATACTTCCATTCTGAGCGATCTGCAGTTTCATTTTTACCAACACCCCCTCCCCTCTCATCCTTTTCTTTTTGCCCACATCAGTAAGCACACACACATCAGGTATATCCCAGGCCACCAACCCCAGAACAGTTATCATCGCCAAGCTTCTTTTGGCCTTTCAATGGTTTCCTGAACATATTTAAGATATTAAAATCATCTAGATTTCAAGAAAGAAACACTGACTCATGGAGTACAAAGCTCTGTTGTAAAAACCCCGTCCACCAAAGCCAGTGTTTACCAGGTCGGGGCACTCTGACTATATGCAAATTGTAGCAACACAGTACCCATTTTCTTAAAACATAAAAGTGTTCTAATAGTTCCTCTGATTTGGACTGATTTCATGAGTGGCCATAAATTCTTCATATGAATTTCAGTCCTTTCATTACAGTTTCTTGGTTAATGTGGATGATTTACTGCCTTGTTCTGGGTCATCTATTTCCAGTCTGCTCTCTAATGCTCCGCCAAAAGCAGAGCTCTGTCCTACATGAATTCACAGCCCTCTCTGTAGTGTACAGGCATATGTACTAGGGCCGGTTTCCCGGGAACTGGCTAAGCAAGTTGGAGACTGGAGGGCAAGATTGAGCTGTTTGCATCTTAAACAATCATCCTATAAACCATGTTCCCCAATTGTGAATCTCACACCTCTGGGACATTAAAAATTCAAATTCTGTCTTCAGCTCAAAGCAAAAATAGCAAAACTGGCCACTTACCTGATTACTTATCCCAGCTGCTAGACTTATTTTCAATTTAGTTGATTCTAATTTGTTGTAAAGTGCTATAAAACACCTTCATTTAACTGACATCACATAAAATTCAAGGTGATGCTAATTTCTCTTCCAGTAGCAATGCTCATTAAAAAGATGGGTGTCACTGTTTTCTCCCTTCTCCTGACTGTGCACCTGGATTTCAAAAATAAAAATCCTCCTTACCTGGAACGTGAGCTGAGAAGGAAGGGCTGGGTAGGGCTGGCTGTTACTTTAGAGCTGCCTGGGCATATGCTGAGAACACTGAACTTTGTGTTTTAGGGTACCCTACTTTCCAAAAAATACAGGGCTCCTGAATCCTGCTCACTCAGTGGCCATCAACTCATTTCAAATCCCTCCTGGTTTCCCCATGTAAAACTCATTTCTCTCATTTCTACTGCAGACTCTATTATCTTGAGTTCGTCACTCTCCTCCCCAGCCACTGTCTTTCTTTGTCATTTAGGCAAACAGGGACACAAATAATATTCACTGAGGCCTCATGGACTGTGGCCCTCTAGCCCTATCATCAGGGCTACAAGATATGTTTGTGTGAGCAATCTTTTTTTTTTTTTTGCTATTTTTTGTTTCCCTATATCACACTTAAGCCTTGAATAACTGTCAGGGCTAGAAGTTTCTATTTGCTTTTTTTGGCTAACATTTAGCCTAAGGTACAGTAAGTATTGCGCTTTATGAAACTGTAGCAATATCATTAACAGCCACATGGAAAAGACGTTGATGTTCAATACCTCCATGAATCTAAACAGAGAAGGAAATAAGATTGTCCGCGGGGTGATCTATCAGTGGCAAAGCAGCAGAGCTGACATTTTTTTGGCAAACTAAGTTGGGCATTCCCCAGGCATTGTTTTCTCTATAAATTCTTTGTACTACTCATTTCTCCACATTTTGACAGTAAGAAAAGTAACGGTTATATAATGACTATTTACAGTCTCTGTTTGTATTCTGAGTAATTAGTCAAAAGATACACTTCTCTCCCCAGATACCAGTTTATTTCACAACAAACTCATACAGCACTGATGTTCTGGTGGCAGTGAGCTCATTCATTTAATTTGAGCTATTCCCAAACACAAGCTGTGGGGGAAAAGAGAACCAATGAACTGATTCTGATGTACTACTTCCAATAGTAAGAAATTCTAAGATTAGACATAAGCATGGTCCTGGGTTACCTGATGAGGTGATGACTTCAAAATACTGTTTTATCCAAAGAGATACCCTGAATAGATTGCTACAGAAAGGCAGCATGAGACTGCAAACAGTCCAAGCTCTCAGTAAGAAGGAAAGGAGAAAATATGGGTGTAGATTTCTTATGGATACTGCTATTAACTCTAATGGAAAATTATGGCTAACTAACAATTCTGTTTGGGACAAAATAAGAGATTCACTCCATTATTTTCCCTAAATATCCAGCCTCTTATCTTCATGAGCACAGTGTGGAAAAATCTCAATTCTCGAGCCAGAGTGCCTGGGTTCAAATCCTACTCCTCAGAGCTGTGTGACCTCCCTGAACTGCAGCAAATTTATTTAGCCTCTTTGTACTCAAGGCTATGCATCACAGAAATGTAGACATTAATAGTGCCTACCTGATACAGTTTAAGGATAGAGTTAATACACATAAAGAGCTTACAATAGCACTTGATGTATAGCAAGTGATTAATAAATTATTAATCTCTGCCCTGGATAACTGCAATATCTTATCTGGTTTCCTTGCCTGCAGTCTGAACTCCTCAGAGTCCTCTTTCTCAAGCTCATGAAAGCTACTTGGAGAACGTAGGTCGACAATCGGAACGTGCTGCCTCCTCAGGTAATACCATTTAATTGTTCCCATCAACTTCAGAATAAAAATCCAGATTTTTAATGTGGTCAGTGAGACCCTCCGTGGTCTGGACCTACCTCTCCAGTTTATCTTTCACCATTTCCTACCCTGAATCCCCACAACCCCATGCTCCTCCAGATCCCTACCACTGCTCTTACCATCGTGTGCCAAAATAATCCACTACAGGTCTGATTTCGCCACCAGATTCAAACTTTTTGATAACCCAGACAAAATCTAATTATACTTATCTTTGTGAAAGGTTCGTCTTTGAAATATACCCACATAGACCCACATCTCACCACCTCCACTGCTTCTCCCCAAGCGAGGCCACTGCCACCTCTCCTCTGGACTTGTTCCAGAGCCTGCGGTCTCCCTGCTCTCCCCTCAACCCCCAACAGTCCAGCCTCCCCCCAGCGTCAGGGTCAGACCGTGTGCCCTCTCTATTCGAAACCCTCCGTTGGCCTTCCGTCTCAGAGTAAAGGCCATGGTGTCCGCAGTGGTCTACAAGTCCCTCCTGATCAGGCCTCCCATGCCATCTCTGACCTCACCGCCTCGCTGCTCCTGCTGCAGCCACGACAGCCACCGTGCTGACCCTGGAGTGTCCAGAGCAGGCTCCCACCAACCACCTCTGCACCTGCAGAGAGCCTCTGCTGGGAATGTTCCTCTTCCGTGACAGCCTCTTTCACCTTCTTCCGGTTTCTGCTCAAATGTCCCTGGCTACCCTATTAACACCCTGACCATCGCCTTACTCTTATCTCTTCACCCAGAATTTTTCTTTCTCATAGCACTTATCATCCCCCGACGTGCTGTGGATTTATAAATTATTTTTCGATGTGGCCTTTCACCTACCCCCATATACCTAGAATGTAAGCTCCAATGGGTGTAGAAATGCTGTCTGTCTTGTTCACTGCTATGTTCCCAGTGCCTGACAGAGAGTGAGTGTCAATCTGTGTTGAATACATGAATAAAAGGACGAATAAATCTTTGTGACACCAGTGGCCAGCACAACGTCTAGTGCACTGCAGATGGTAAATATCCTCTAGGCCCTCTCCCCAGAAACATGCATATGAAAGTTTTCATATAATTTGGAGGGTTCCAAGAGTCTAAAAACCCCAGGTTAACACCCTCTGAAAGAAGAATTATTCATATTTTTAAAAAATTTCTACAAACGTGTCTCCTAAGCAATCATCTCCTCTGTCTTCTGAAAGCAAATAAAGTAAGTCTTGGCTCATCACACAAATACAGGGTATCATATCCTAGGGCAAACACGATTTTAAAGACTGGCCATTTTTCATTCCGTTTTTTCAGAGATGATAGTCTAGGCCACCCCCCCGCCCCAGCCCTGCCAGCAGGTAGATCACCAAGACCAGCAGAGGAAATCTGTGAAGGACAGTGGAGGATGGAGATGAGGAGTGTCTGTGCCGCAGCAGCGGGCGATAACCCACAGCACTGCCCTTCCCTCTTACAGCTCCCCCCACCCCCGGGAAAGAGATCCCCAGGTGGAGCCAAGCAGTGCAAAGGTGGACTGCAGGGGACACTGTGGTGTGCTGCCAGACCTCCTCTTCGGGAGGGAGGCAACTGTTCTCCCACGTGCTGGCATTATTGGTTGCTGATGGCTCTCAGCTTAGTCCCTCCTTGGGAATTCCCCTTGGCCACAGAAAGCTGTCTTGGCCAAGGTCAGGCCCTCTCCCCGAAAGCAGCCCGCATTCCGATGGCCGTCATGAGAGTTGCCTCAAGGCAGGATAACCCTAAGGGGCATCTCAGCCCCAATCTTCCCTTTGCTGAGGGAGGCCTCTGCTGCAGTTGAAACGCACTTCCTCCATCTGCTGAATTCTATGTCCTTTATCCCCTCACGTTGCTCTTGAAAGCACTCCTCAAGAAACTACTGCATACAGACCTGGGCCTCTGAACCTCTCTCCCAGGGAACTGTAGGAGTCTGCCCATGGATGGACACAGCACATTCACCTTAGAAGGCATTTCCTATTATCAAATTTGTAAGACAGTACAAACGATAATTAAAATAAATGAGTTTATCACATGCAGTTTTTATTTGCATTTCACTCAGAATTAGAATTCTGGATAGTGAGAAAAAGCAGTAGTTAGAAGAGATTCTAAGAATGTTACAGGTACTATGAGCAAGCAGCCTTTGGGACCAAAATGTCAAACAGACTTGAGTATTAGTATTATTAACATGTAGGAGGAAGGCATTGATGGAAATAAAAGAAACACAGAAATACACCTGCCATTCTTCTTACAGTTTGGGTAAATTCCAGTTTATTAGTATTATCTTGGGCACAGTGCAAATGTCTGAGTTTGTCATAGTAAAACTGGCTGATACTGAAACCGTCCTTTAAATTATAATCATAAAATTGTTATTTTGATCCTGAATTTCCTTTAATGTATTTAGGTAGAGTTTTATGAACTGACATTGGTAATGGAAGTGTCCAATAATCATAATGTTATTATTGCTCATTTTGAAAGAAATGAAATGGTGTTGTGAACTAAAATTAAATAAAAGGCTTCCCCCCACTGGCTGACTGAATGGATCCCCTCCTGGCCAAAAGGATATCCTAAAACTAAATTGTCTGCCTCGAGGAGGAGGTCAGACATGCCTCACCATACCCCCACCCCTTCTTGGAGATATCCTTTGTAACTCATCAACAAGCCTAAGGCTACACAAGACAAACCTGCAGGTCACCAATTTATGTCAAATATAAATATACGTCCAGTGAATTTTTTCTTACCTAAAACATTCCAAGCCTTTAGACAAAGCTTCATTTTTTAACCAATTACAAGTCAAGGAGTCTTTAAACCTACCTGTAAGCCCCTTGCCCCGTTTGAGATGGCCCGCCTCTTTGGGCCAAACCAATGTATGCCTTCCATGTATTGATTTATGACTTTACCTGTAACCCGTATCTCCCTAAAATGTATAAAACCAAACTGTAACGCAACCACAGCAAGTCCACTTGCTCAAGGCTTCTTGGGTGTGGCTCCGGGTCATGGTCCTCAAATTTGGCTCAGAATAAACCCCTTTAAATTATTTTACAGAGTTCGGCTTCTTTTCCTTCGACAGTGTAATTAATAAAATTGTAGCCTCATTTAGCTGGTAGAGGTGATATACTAGTAAGTTTATAGTTTATTATAATTCCTCTTCAGAATGAGGATGAAAGAGGTAGAAAAAAATAAAAATACTGTATAAAAAATGGCTAACCTTTAAATAAAGTCATGCTTTCCAAGAATACTCAAAATTCTCCTCAGATGAAGGTAAGAATTAATTTACTTGCTTTGGAAAAACAACGGGGATTGCTGCTTGGAAGCCACAGCTGTTGAAAAGTGCTTTGTTTCTTTGAGAAATGTGAAGAATTCTATAGGTGGCTGAACCTGGTGTTTTCAGTCTTGGAACTCTCTAAATTGTAGGCAAAACTGTGTGTGCACATTTCTAGGGAGAGGGTTTACAACCTTTACCAGATTCTCAATGGGGCCATGTCCATGAAAATCTTAACCATCACTCTAAATACTTACTAACATCTTTTCTCACACTAATGTAAGCAGCTTAGAGGGGAGGCCCTTCATTTGTCTGTTTTATGACAGCCTCACTGAAGTATAATTGACATACTATGAACTGCACATATTTCGAGTGTACAATATAAGTTTTGACATACGTAGATGCTCGTGAAACCACAACCACAATCAAGATAATAAACATATCCATCACCCTCAAAAGTCTCACCCCCTTCTAATTCCTCCCACCTTCCCCTCCCTGACCCTCTGCTTTCTCAAGGAAATCACTAATCTATTTTCTGTCACTATAATTAGTTTGCATTTTCTAAAAGTAGAAGCATATAGTATGTACTCATTTTGTTTGGCTTCCCTCACATATCATAATTATTTTGAAATCCATCTATGTTGTAGCATGATCAACAATTCATTCCTTTTTATTGCTAACTAGTATTCCACTGTATGATATAGCACCATTTGTTTATATATTCATCTCTTAATGGATATTTGGGTTTTTTTCCGAGTCTTGTTGTCACAAATAAAGCTGTTATCAACATTCATGTGTAAGTCTTTGATATGCATTTTCTTTTTGCTTAGGTAGATAACTAGGAGTGGAATGGCTGGATCACATGATAGAAGTATTATATTTTTAATTTTTTAAGAAACTGCCAAAATGTTTTCCAGGGTGATTGTACCATTTTTATAATATATTCCCAGCAGCAGTGTATGAGAGTTCCATATACTGAAACTTATATACTCACCAGCATTTAGTATGGTCAGTCTTTAGTTTTGTGTCTCCTTCAAAGCAATGTTTGATTAAAAACAAAAACACTGAAATAAGCTTTAAGCTATCTTTACAACCTTGTCAAATCATATGAATTCCAGAAAAGTTCTAATCAATCAGAGGAAATATGCCAAAGGAAAAGGAAAAGCAACATTTAAGTTTGTAGGATCAACTTTTTCATATCATCATTTTCACTTTACCTTGATCTGTTTTATGGAGAGGTTTCTCAATAGTCACATATTAATAGGACACACACAGCTTGAGATTTAACCTAGTGGCTCTGGACTGGAAAAAGCTTTGGAAAAGTTAAAATTAATGAGACAGTAAATATACTGATATAAGGAATGCTACCTAAATTATGGGCCAATGCAGCGAACTGAGGCAGAGCCATCTGGCATAAGCACAAAACCCGGAGAAACCTGTAGGAGTGTGAGCCCAGCACATGTTGGCAGTCTTCCAAACAGAAGCCTTTCTCACACATGTGGCAAGTGACATGGAAGGGGAGAGAGCTAAGACTTGTTTACATTATTTGGCACTGCCCCAGGGAAAAACATCTATTTTATCTTCATTTCTTGGGGTTTTTTTTTATTATTTGTGGTATATTCCAAAGCCTTCAAAGTAAGGGTTTAGCAACCTGTGTAAGGTACAGAGTAAGACTGAATAATTCACTTCTTTAATAATAAGAAATCAAATTAATTCATGGGTTAACTAAGACCTCACTCTAGTTTAAGCCATAGCCTAAAAAATAAAGGACTTGAAATCTAATCCCATTTATAATATTTAATATAAGACTTTGGAAAATCACCTTTCTTGTACCTTAGATCTGTGGTCCCCAACCCCTGGGCTGCAGCCCATTACCTGTATGTGACCTGTTAGGAAATGGGCTGCACATCGCTTCCTGAACTCGGCACCACCCCTCCCCCACAACAGTGCCCCCCCCACCCCGCTCCCCCACCCAGTCCCTGGAAAAACTGTCTTCCATGAAACTTGCCCCTGGTGCCAAAAAGGTTGGGGACCACTGTCTTAAACCAGTGAAACTCAAAGTAGCCAGTTTCCAAAATACTTGTTACAGGTCTAAGTGAGGTATGGAATAGGTAGCAGAATATATATCCACCCTTGCTTCCTTCATTGAGAAAGTCATGCTACCAGGAGAAAAAAAAAAAAGTCAGCTGAACTATACAATGTGCTTACAACAGTGCAGTTGGTTGACATTACGGCACAAGCCAGTGCATGACTCACACTTTGAGTAGCACTGCTTTAGACCTTTCCCCAAATAATATTATCCTACCTCTCTTTCTTCCACCATTCTTGATGAATTGGTTTGGATCAAGTGTAAGAAAACTGGGTGAGTGTGTTATATAGTTTCTCTAAAAACAAGGGAAAATATTTAAATGGGGAACCATTTGCAGAAACTTCACAATCAGTAGTAGAGTAAGAGAGGAATTATAGGAATTTGAAAAGAACTTATGGAATACAAAAATCAAACACTTCATTAAAAAGCTTCTTGTCCCAGGGTTGTATTTGATTTAACATCTGTTCTGTATTTTAAATTTTTAACAATTTATTGTTAGTTGCTGTAAGAAAATAAGCTGAGATAGGTTTGGCAGGCTTTTACTTTGTACCTCCAGCTTCAATCTTATCTAGTAAAGCATGAGACATAATTGCACTGAACAAAGGTCTCATCTTAACACATGATTAAATCTGAAAAATCATCCTGATAACCTTCTCCCCATTCCCCCTACCATGAAGCCAAAGCTGCAGCCACCACCCGCCTTTTGCAAGGTAACTCACACCTCTCCTTGGGGACAGCATGCAGAGGCCTTGATGATAACATAAGGGGGTGGGGGGAGCAAGGGGCAGCTGACTGCTTCTGGCTAGGGTGATGGTAGGAGAAATATTCAATGCTGATGCCTCTGCCAGAAACACGAGGTACTGGCCAGTTGTACTGAAACCCACTGGGCAGCCTACAAGATGCAGAAAGCTGTTATGCCAGCAGTTGGTAAAGTCATTGTGAAGTTAGAGGTTAGTAAACACTAAACATGTGCCTGACCAGGTCCAAGGCGCACGCACACACACATCATAAAATTAAAGCCTGACCAGTCTTGCTAGTTTACAGAGAAGTAGTTTGCACAGTCATGTTATAGAGGTCCTGATATTTGTTGTATGGCATAAGTCTACAACTATTTATTTATTTTCTTGATTAGTAATCCTTTTTATTTTGCATTAAACCCTTTTGACACCAATGAGCTTTTAAAAAGTACATTATAATTAAAAACTAAGGGCTGAATTTGTTTCTCCAGAAAGGCATGTATGCAGGCAGCTCTGCCTCATATATTCTGAGACACCTGGCCTGCATGGGGTATGGGTTTTAATGCAACTAACCATATGCACTTTTTTCTCCAGATGATTCATTAATTAAGAAATCACTGCATCTCACTATATTAGTTGCCCTAATTAAACAGATAAGAAATACTCTGTCAGGGAATTCATTTTTCTTCCCTGATATTGTTCTCTTACCACCAGGGTAATAGAGAAGGAAGAGCTATTATTGCAAAGATAATAAAAACAACACTGGAAAAAACTTTTCTTCAGTGGAAGTGCTTCTGAATTGATTTTTTGTTTGTGCATTTGTTTGTTACACACAATAGTGTATGAATAAAGTTAGCAGTGTAGAAGCAGCTTGTAATGTGTCCTGATGTTAGAAGGGATATCTCGGGGTTCCTGACTCCAGCCTTTCTTCTTCAGGAAGGACTGTCTGCACATCATTTAAGATCAAGTGGAAGGTGCTTATCCTACATTTGAAATCATCTACAGAAGGAAGTTCCATTCTTCCTTCAGTACTTATTTCCACAGTACACCAGTTATAACTTCATTACCTGGCAATGCATCTCAATGAAACCACTAGCCTTACTGAATTCTTGGTGGATACATGACATTAGTTTGGGGGAAAAGTCATTATCTAAATATTAAGACATAGTCTCAAAGATTCCACATATGCATTATTACTATTAATAAAAATATTAATTTGCATGCCTTAGGCATTCAAAATACTCGTTCAGCACCTACCATAAGCCATAGGAAGGTACTTTAAGAAAATAAATATCCTAAAAGTCCAATAGCTTCAAAACAACCTTATATTAAAAACTCTTAGCAGCCCAAGATTAGCTGTTGTAAAAGGCCTGCATGTCTATCTTCTTCATTAAATTAAATATAATATTTTGGGAAAAAAGGAAATCATGAGTATGCCATATACTTATATCATAGATAGTACCCATAGTCACGGCTTTTCTAAGTCTTCATCCCACTGATATTTCTCTAGATTGGAACTCACCAGTTACATGTACATGACTAGCACCACCAGGTTGCACAACAACTAATTTATTAGAAATTCCAGTCTTGTTTTGGGTGGGAGAAGCAGAGACAGTCCTAAACATACACTTCAAGAACTCTGACTGCCCTTAATGCCAACCACAGTTGTGATAATTATCAAAAGATTTTTTTGTTGTTGTTGCTGTTATCAGAAATTATTTAAAGGAATGACAGGAGGAATAAGACAGCATGCAGTGAGGATGTGCGGTGTCTCTAAGGACTTGAGGGGGACTAAACCATTCTTAGCCTTAAAGTTGTGACCCAAAGCAATCCAGGGAACAGCTACTATAATTTTTGCTTTGGTCTTGCACTGGTATTGGAACTTCTAACCTAGGAGATTACCAAACTTTCAGAAATGTTTTGTATTTATAAAGAGGGTGGATACCACAAGTTCCTCACATGTACACGCAACATAAGAAAACTATTTGACTTTCTGATTTCCTTTCCTTCCCTAATATGAAGAGAGAGCATACCAATTTGCTGTCTTTCACCCTTAGATACCTGAGCACAACAAATGGATTTAGACTTTTATGACAGGAAACAGGTTACAAAAAAAAAAAAAAAATGAGTGGAATCAATGTCACATTGATGTGGGGAATAAAAAACAGGAGATAAACCAAGCACTTCCGGCAAGGGAATACACAAGAAAGGAACACCACGAGGCCATCATGAGACGCAGGCAGTTTGCTATCCATGTAAATAAAGCTGTTGATTATCTCAGGGAAGGGAGCCACTTGCAGGAGGATGTGGAGAGGGGCTTCATGCAGTGTGCAGTTATGAGCCTGAGTACTAAGAGGTATCACAAGCAATCGAAAGACACAAGAGAAGACAGAAAAGAGATGCTGACTTAGGGATGATCATCAATAATGCACTAAGGAATAAAAATCAGAAGAATGTTTGACAGCAGTGAAAAGGGCAAACAAGACAGCGGCTGGGTGTGTGGCCTCCAAGAGAACGAGTCAGCACTGCTTATTCCGAGGCTATGTAAGGCGGCAAGATCTCATTAACTCTGGGCAGATCTGGCTTCTCCTTCCCATTGGAAGAAATTGAATGAAAAGCTGTGAGTTGCAACTACAGTCAATTCATGGTTCAAAAGACGGGGCCCAAGCGAAGACAACGGGGTTCCCGCCCCGCTAGAGGTCCACCACAAAACTGACAGCCTCCCCTGCCCTTCCCTTTTCTCTGGCTTCGCATAATCGTATACTTTCAGGGTGTTAAGAAGAGGATTAACAGATTTAGATTAGCCAACTGCGAGAAGAGGGAGGATGGATATACACTGAAGCTTTTTTAACTCTGTGATAACATCACTGCTCTTCATAGAAACCTCTGTGGCAGCAGAGTATATTTAGAAAACTTAACTATGAAAAGCTGTGGAGTATTCATGAGAAAAATAAAGATATGCTAATCCTGAGGCAAAAAATAAATAATATTGCTCTTTTTTATTGATGTATTCTGTTCATGGCTGTCCAATCACTGAATGAAACAGATTATTAAGGAGATGAGCCCTGAAATTCGAATCAGATCCTAGGAAGGACATGGCAGAGCTAACCCTAGCTGGCTGAAATCCTGATGTCATCACAAAGACCATTCTGCACTAAGCTCAAAGACTAGCCCCGCACTAAGCCACCCACAGAATACCAAAACCTCCAAATAACCCCCAAATAACTATGCCTTTCTGTGTTCCTTTTAATGAGATTTTAATGTCACTGATTGCTAATGACCACTTTTTGAGCAAGTCCCTGAGTTGACAGTTCCTTATTTTGACTGAGAAATTCTACAAACTAGAATAACAGTTCAGAATAAATAAAACCGTTATTAATGATTAATGACAACATATTTACTGAGACTTACCACGCCCTATGTATCAACTTTTAATCCTTACGGCCACCCTATGAGGTTAGAATTAGAATTAATTTGGTCCATTTTATAGAGGAAATTGAGGCACAGAGAGATGAAGCAACTTGCCCAGGGTCACAAAGCATGTGAGTGACTCAGGCAGGATTTGAACGCAGGCAGTTTGGCTCCCCAGTGCTTATACACAATAGCAGTGTATGCTGCCTCTCAAATCGATATCTACCTTCTTAAAACAATTGATACTGCTTTAAGGCAGGCACTTAAAATGAGCATCAGGACTTGAGAGGCACTGCTGGTGTCCCTATGAATAAGGTCCTCTCCCCTATAACCGACAGCAGGTACTAGTGTGACTTCCATCTCATCTAAAAGCTGATTTTTTTTCCTGCAAAGCAGTCATGAGGCATATACAGAAGATATCTTTGGGGACTCAAATAGTGAACCAAGAGAAGTGAAACACATATCAAAAGGCCCTCCATGCTCTCCAGCATGACCATTTTAGAAAGAATTGGGGGTAATACTTCCCAACATAAAATACCATTATATTTTTTATCTTAGTGCCTTTCAGCCAAGATTTTTCAAATACCTCAATACTCAAGAATTTGACAGCTGGTCCCAGTTAAAGCTGTAGAAAAATAAAGCTGCTTTGAGAATTATTTTGTTGTGGATGCTTCTATGTCTTTTTTCCTGCTTTGAGAAAAAAGAAACTCTTTTTTCCTTAGGTGAAGGCTTCATCTTGTTAATATGAGGGAAGAAAGTGTTGCTGGAGTAGAAGATGGTGATGGAGCTGATTTAGTTTACATTAAATGACCATTTTCTGGAAATTTACAAATAAACTTCCTGAGAGATCATTAGCATGTTTAAAACCACCTAAGAAACGATGGTACATTCAGAAAAATGCCTCTAGAAGGCATATGGAGCAAAAAGGGGGTGAGACAATGGGTACCTTATTCACCTGCTTTTGAGCCATGCTTTATGTGAAGGGCGGCTGCAATGAGAGGGACAGCAAGCAATCGGTGGCCTGCGGCTCCAAGAGCAGTACTGAAGACGGCCTCAATCCTCAGACCAGAGCGCTCAGCCCCCACAGACCAAGGCTGAACAGCACTCCCAGCTTACAGCGCTTGCTGGCACTTTTCTTCCTCAAGCCAGACAGCTGTTAGTTGGTATAGCTGAGAGGCTGGGCCAGGGAAGGGGTGAGGTGGGAGATCAGTGTTCCATCCTCCATCAGCTGCTTCAGGGCTTTCAACTCATTCCTGGTCGTCAGAAGGACCATGACCTGGGTCATCCTCTGGCAGTAATGCTAGTCATTCCCCGAAACAAAGAATAACAAACTGGGAAATGGGGGACCATAAATGCAGCTTCTAAAAGCCCAATGCTTGGTAAGAACATCACAGAGTAGATCCTTAAGATGAACTGTCATGTAAATTGTCTTCAGTAAATAGCTATTCTCAGATGGCATTCCCTCTGCTACCAAATACATTCCCATCCATTGTCCCCAAAGAACCAGTTGTACCTGGTTCAGGGATTTCATTTCATGTGTATGCAAGAACGGGGAAAACAAAATCGAAATGTTAAATATTCAACCAGTGCTAGAAGAGAGGTGGTAAATTTGACGCCTGAGGCGTCCCTGGTGAGGATGGCCAGACCGCAGTGGGTGATGGAGTTCGTGGGGCCACGTTGAAGACCTGGACTCTAAGTGCAGAATAATTATTTGAGAAACTTAAAAAGAACATTAGGTTTCTAAGTTTTCATCCCTATTTACATATCCAGAAACAGGAATGTTTTTCTAGAAAAGTAAAAATGAAATGTCACTTAGTCCAATTAAGTGTTATTTACATTGTACACATTATAGACAGGAAATTTTTTAAATTGCAGGAAATTCTGAACTAAAAAAAGAAAACACATCAATCACCCATTAGAAGCAAAACCACATAAACAGAGTAATGAACAGCAGAAAAATCATGATCAAAGCTGTCCACCCAGATGCAAAAGAGAACTTATTTTTAAACCTTGTGATGGTAGATTAAAGCTTCCAGTTAGTATCAGAAGAGAACTTAACATGAGATAGAATACAAGGGCTAAATGAAAACAATAGGTTGAAACCTCAAGAACAAATTAGAAACATGGTTAAACATCAACTAAATGGTTATTAGCAGCTAAACTAAAAAAAATCCTCACCCAACATATATTTCAGTAAGGTGAGAATGTAGTTGATGACAAAGGAAAGGATGACAATGATATTTCTTCCTGAGCCCACCTTATCAAAGATGCAGCTGCCTGGGAGAACAAAGGAGCAGTAGAAACGCCTGCAGTGGCCTGGCACCTGACACACAGGCTCTCCTAAGACAAATGAGGGGCGCTGTTCACAACCAAATGACATTTTGGCAAGATTATGCAGAGGATTTATTTCTGGCTGGCTGGAGGTCAGTCAAATATATATATCTTCCATTTCCAAAGAGTTCATCTGCCATAGGTCCACAGTGTGCTGTTCAAACATACATCTAATTCTTCGTTTAGCAGAAACCGAAATTTGGCACCGTTCTGTATGAGATACTGGCATTAGGCTTTTAATGAGAAATCGTGAGGTAAAAATGATGGATTCATCCTTTCCTGGGTAATGTAGTAAAAAACGACTGCACGTCCAGCTTCTGTTTCTGAGACATAATTCTGGAAGACAGAAACCTCTGGAATGCCCTTCCTCCTTAGTCTATAAATCTGAACAGCACAAATGTGGACCCCCAATTTTTGCTGCTAATATATGCCAGTGATTTGATTAAAGTCCAATAGCAAAAAGAACCCCATACATCTTTATAATGTGGATGGTGGTGTGTTTAAGTCAATTCATTCATTCAAGAAATATTTATTGGATGCCTATTAGGTACCAGTCATTATTCTGGTGCTGTAGGATACATTGGTCAACAAAGCGGACAAAAATCCCTGTGGACATGGAGATTAGTCCTGTGACAAGTGAACTCTACCTCAACAAAGTCACTGAATGACCAGTGTTTTCCAAAAATTACATTTTACCAGGCATTACTAGCCACAGTGCTCAAAGAAAGTCCAAAGTGGCCATGACACACTAGGAACCTGAACTACAATGGGATGGTAGGGTAAAATGGTACAGAGTAATTAGCTTCGATTTTAAGAACAATCCAGATTACTTAGTTTGACAATGTAACAAACACCTATATGGGATGCTTGGCATACATCATAAATACTTTTCAAAGCTTGCTAGTCTGCAAAATCCTATTAATCATAAAAATGTTACAATGGCCAACCAAGTTGCTTCTGAGAGAACACACATGCTTGCTTTCAACTTACACACTTCCCCAGTGATGGTAATTGTCATGATAAACATCTGAATCAGACTAGAAAAACCAAGCCAAGAAGAGAACATTATTTTAAGTCGTGTGCCTGATCTGTAATTGTCATTAAGGTTGGAACATCCAGTCCTGGGCAGCATGCTGGTATTCAGAAGGGGGTGGATGGTGTGCTAAGTTGTCTGCCTGAAGAGAAGTGTAAAGGGATGTGAGTTAGAGTTGTAAAATGAGTTTGTCTGATGAGGGTGCAAGAGGTCTTAGGGTCAGGTCAACATGATAATACTCAAGAGCAACAAGGGGATGTTAGGATGACACTGCAATCATCTGTGTGTTGCTGCTGCTGTTTTATTATCTAGTCACATGAACGTGGTATGTAAGCTAATGCTGCCATTTTCTGTTTTAGGTGGGGAGCACATACTGACTGAGTTTAGTACTAATGAGCACTTATCAATAAAGTCTTAACAAATGACCAGGAAATCCATGTAAGAGACCAAATATCAGCAGGAGTGACCCTCACTGTGGGTATGGATACAGAATCCCCCTCCCTTACAGAAAACAAGTTAGGACTTTATGTTCTCATAATCTTATAGTAAATCTTTGCCAAAACCGGACAACTGAACTCTTCTAGTTCGAGATCTTGTCTAAGGATGCTGGTGATTCCAATTAGTTATCAGGGAGAAGGGAATCTTTAAAAAGCTGTAGAGCTTTACATCTGTAACCTGATCAGCTGGAACAATCATACTTGTTTTATTGCTTAAAAAAAACATGCTTAAATTGCCTTTATCTAGGTCTGGTAAAGAAATGATGTGCCGTGTATGTAGGAAGAAAACAGGGTGGCACCAGTTAGCATTAAGGCACTCTACAGGAGTTGGAAATTCAAATGTCCTCAGGGGCCTGGGAAATAGTGTAAATTAGCTGGAGAAGAGAGGGCAGAATTTTTGCCATTTAGGATTTTATGCCCAACTGTTTTCCAATCTTTTGATTTCTAAGACAAGCCAGAACTGGATTCTTAAATCAACTCTCCCACTTTTCCAATACTGGCAACTAATTCCAAAATTTTGTTAGTCTAGGCCAAAAAAAAAAATACATTTGCAGGGAAAATCCAAGCCTTGGGCCACTAGGTTACAACCTCCGCACTACAGCAAAAACCTGAAGAAACTGTCGGGAACTACAGTCAGAGCAGAAAGAAGGATGTGGGATGGATTACTGACTAAAATGTGGTTCAGAGGCTTTGTGGTAAAAACTTCAAGCTCAACAAATTTCAATTTTGGTATGCCAACAGAGGAAAAGGATTCCACAGGCACACAGGCACTCAATTAAGATTGCCTAGGTTCATTTCCTCAAGAACTGTGATTAAATTAAGAGTTGAGGTAGAAAATGTGGACTGAAGTAATTTAAAAAATCAGTTTTTCACAGTTTGAGATTTATCTTTTAACATATTCAAACAAAAGGAGTCATGGTTCAAAGTCAAGAAAAAGCCTATAATATATAATTAAGGTTGAATTTCTGCACACCAAATATAGTTAAGAAAATGGAACAAAACAACACAATCAGAAATGAAGCACCAAGTATACACCAACCATAAAAGAGGATTTTGTCTATTAAAAATAAACACAGCATGCAAAATCCAAAGAAAAAATGTATAAACAAACTAGATTTTGCTTTCCTGTCAAGTATGAGATACTCCCCAATAAAACACAAGCACCACTGAAGGCACATTTTGGTTTCTCCTCCTCTTTAACATTCCTTGCTTCTGAAAATGGGCTGCAAATAGCACATCTCAATATCACATTTGAAAGAGACGTTACACTACTGTGGTGTAACCTAAAAGCAACGTAATAAATTTTCTGAAGAATCATCTACACCTAGAATGAGTGATTTATGTAAAACGTTTTAAAAGACTTGAGACCATTTAATAAGAATAGTACGGGGCCTGCAGCAGATATTGTGGACTGATGCCCCACAATCAGTTCACGGGGATCTCAACCCTCTGTCCCACTGAGCCTGTTTAGGGATGGGCATGAGCCAATGTGGACCAATGACAGAGGAATAGAGGCTTGTTGGGGGCTTCTAAGAAAGAAACTTTCCTGCTCCTTCCTAAGGACCACTAAAAGCTAAATGTGAACTAGGAAACACACAGCACTGTTGGCCACTGGCAGCCTCTGAGGACTATCAAGAGAAAGAGCTTGGGATGAAACCAACACTGTGGAGAGCTGGGCAAGGAGAAGCAAAGATCCCAGGTCCTGCCTGCTGCTGAGACACTAAACAACCCTGAAACCTTCCTTTCTTCTAGATTTCCAGTCATGTGAGCCAAAGTCCTTGTTTAAGCCATTTTGAACAGAATTTTCTGTTACTTGTAGCTTAAACCACTCCAACAAAAATGCATTTTCTCCTGGAGAAACATTCAAATTCTTTAGCATGTTAAGGGTCAAGTTGTACACAGTGTGATTTTCTGGTGTGTATTGATTGCACTGGCCCTATATCATATAGAATTAGAAGAAAAGATTCCCTTTGTCTTCTTTTATTAACAGTTTCATAAAACACCATCATATACTAAGAATGATATATTCTATTTTGAAATGAATGTTACTAGGCTAAATGCAAATGAAGCGATTTTTACAACTCTGTCCAAGAGATATTCCTTTGGAGTCTCCCTAAAGGAAAACTTTCTGGGTTTGCCCCAGCCACTTTCATTTGCATTCTGGAATACAGTCTTATACCAACCAGTGAGCAGTTTAAGTGAATGGCAAGGGAGTACGTATCAGTACCCAAGACCCTACTAAAAGTTACAGAACTTTCCATTTTTATAAGCAAACGAAACCACTATCTCAAATATAATATGAACTTAATTTGACCTTAATACACAATTTATCTGTAAGGATTGCTACACTATCAATAACCATCTTCCCGCCTTTCAAGAAAAAGTATACTAGTACTTCAGACTGGGAATATAGTAAACAATACTCATAATGTAGTTACTAGTAAAGAAATATCAATACTACTGATGATTTCAATATGCATATACAAACCTAAATTGTAAATACTTCATTTCATAGAATTTGGTTTTTATGGAGATGAAATACACATAACATAAAATTAACTCTTTTGAAGTGAAAATTTCAATTGCATTTAGTATATCAAAAAATGTTGTGCAACCAGCACCTCTATCTAGTTCTAAAACATTTCATCCCCCAAAAGAAAATCTTGTACCCATGAAATAGTCAGTACCCATTCCCATGTCCCTCCAGCTCCCAGCAACCACAAATCTGCTTTCTATCTGTATGGATTTACACTGTAGATATTTCATATAAATGGAATCCTACAATATGTGACCTTTTGTATCTGGCTTCTTTCGCTCAGCATAATGCTTTTGAGGTTCACTTCATAGAATTTTAATAAACTTAAAAATTATGCTAGAAAGAGAGTTGGTTTTAGAGCTCCCTGGAGAGAAGTCTACAGTCCAGCCACAGAGACTCTGTATGGGCCCAAAGTTAAAGCCTTTGGGTCACAAAAATCAACTATACAAATACAGAATAAGAGTAAATCAGTTAAGTAGCAGCCAGTTGGAAAAAGATTTTAAAAGGGGTTGGGGGGATAGAGAGAGAGATGAAGCAGCAATTAAATCTTAATGATGAGTGCATAAGTCTATATTATTTTACATATTTTTCTATTTATTTGGATAATTTCATCAAAAAAATTAAAAAATTTTTAAACAGATTAAGTGGTTTTCTTTGTTAAGTTCAGAATAAAACAATGGTATGTATTTTATCTAAGATTCTAATGTAGTACTTTTATGAGGAGTCCCCAAGCTCTAAAACCCCCATATCACATTAGGAATTTGGAGTTTGTATGTGATAATGGTGAGCTCTGCCCATTAGAAGGACACAGAAAAACCAGAAAGTATCAAGGGAGATGGGATGGAGGAGGTTTTACAAAGTATACCACCACTCAGAAAAGTGTATTAAGAACAGGAGATAAGGGGAGGTGTTGGGATTAGGTATGTTCTGCACTATTTCAGAGGGCAGAAATTAAAGAAGAATGGATTTAGGCTCAGTATAAAAACCTTCCAAGCAGTAATTCTACAATGAGTAGGTGTCTTCTACAAAGTGAATCTCCTTGGCACTAGAAATCGTCAGAGAGCTGAGTGACACTCTCAAACTAACCACCTTTCCTTCCCAGCCCCTTTGTCTGTTGGCAGGGCTGGCTTCATGGACTGTAGCCTGTGCAGACACAGAGTGCCCAGGCTTAGAAGGGTGCTGTGCGTGCTTTAATGCTCTTTTGTCACCATTTTGAAATTCTTAATTTTTGAACAAGGGAACCCGCATTTTCATCTTGCACTGAGCCCTGAAAATTATGTAGCTAGTCCTGTCTATAGGAACAGAAGAAATACTCTTATCTGATAAAGTTGGGGGTGGTATTTGGTTGGTTAATGTAAAAAGGCACTTTAAGCAGGGAAACCTAAGACTGTGGTACAAATAAACCTTAAAATAAATGTTTTAACATTTACTGTGCACTTTTGTGATATAGGGCCAAAGTCATTAAAAAAATCCTAGATTTCAAAATTTTCTCTATTTTTTTAGTGATCTTTTCCATGCCTAATTCAATAATGGTTTTTAAAAATTTGTCTTTATCAAGATTTTCTGAAGCATCCCACTTTTTTTTTTTAAGAAACAACTCACACTTTTTGAACTCATATTTTGTCAATTGATTAAATGATATAATTCTAATAAGAAGTAAACCCACAAAAACAAGTTTGGGGGAAAAACTCTCGTGAAACATAGAACCTACCTGGTGGGAGCAGGCATGGGGGTGCAGGGAACACACTAGAGTGTCCTCTCCCACAGGTTAGCATCCAGCATGCCCTCGCATCACTGGTGTATTTTACAAAGGGAATTTAGAGCATCACTTAATTCAGTGGGTCAAATTCATGGTGGTTGGATATTCCTCTGCAGAAACATTAGGCTTATTGCATTGTCTTCTGTCTGGGTTGTCCTCTTGTGGCCTGTGAGCATGGCTGCACTCCAAGGGAAAGAAGTGTGAGCTTGCTTGAGATAGTGTGGACTCCCCCTGAAGCTGGTGGACATTCCTGTTGTCAAGTATCAGAGAAAGAGGTAAGTGTTTGGCGATGAAAGTAGAATTCAAAAAGTGAGAGAGAAGAGGCAGATCATTAGCTAAGGAACTAGAGTTCAAAATGTGAGCCTGAGGAGGACAAGAAAATGTGCATTTCTCCCTCTGCTCTCCTCTTAAGTCTCCACTTTGAGGCTTGACTCTCCTCCCAGGCAGCAGGAAAGGGTGACTTCAGTCACAGGGAAGCAGGCAGAAATCTAAACCTCCAGGCTCACTACAAGTAAACTGTTTGTTATGCCAATTTTTCCGGTTGCCTATTCCTTTCTGAGTGTCCATTTTCATTTTATTGTTTCTATATCACTTTCCAGCACTCTTTGGGCCAGAGCAGTAATGGGACAAAGTTTTCCCACTGCTAGCATGGAGGTGGCAGGGACAAATGCAGTGAATCTGATGGAGTATAAGTAGGACTATAGTGGTTCAGTCGTTCTTCCCTGCATGGAGTTTCTACCTCCACTCCCTGCCAGGGATCTAAGTCTCATTGTATTCAGGGAAACTGCAGGGTTGCCTTATATTCTCTGACTGATACGGTATTTCATAAAAGAAATCTGATATTGGATAGGAGACCAGATGAATTGACTTCAACATAGAAAGAGGAAAGCACTACCACTTACTGCGTGCCTTTTAGAGGCCAGCCATCACACAAACCTCTTCATGTAATCAAGTAATCCTCGTAACAACTCCATGAGTTAAGTGGGTCACTCTAGGGGTAAAGAAGAAATTGAGGACTAGAGAGATAAACTACGTTCCAGAAGTTGCATGGATTAACTGACAGAGTTGGGATCTGAGCCTGCATCTGTCTGATTTTAAAGCCTGTGCTCCTTCCCTACACCACATGGTCTCTATAGTTGTTTCAGACTCTGGAAGTCTAAGAAATAAGACAGGATATTTTAAAAGTTAATCACGAAAAGCAGTACTCAATGTGGAGAGTCACACAGCTACTTGAGACATATAAAAACTGATTTTACTAAAATGTACCAATAACCAACTAATGAAATCAGTTATGTAAATAATTAGGGGGGATGTCAGTTAATGGAGACTACAGTTTTGTATAGTAATTTCTATGCAATTCAATGTTTTTGTTACCTCTACTCCTCAGAAGTTTGGAAAGTTCTTTCCTTTGAAAGGAAGTATTACACAGAGAATAAAGCCAATTAAACGGAGGGTGAAAAAAAAGGGATGACCAGAACTATCAGACAGCTTTACCAACTTATAAACACTCCAGAAATCACTCCTGTGGGAAAACATTGCCCCAGCCCTATATCCGGTTCACCAGGACAAAGGTTAGCTAAACAAGAACTTGTTTCACTGTGCCTGTATTCTGAACATGAGGCCACTTGAATGCGCACTTTAATTTAGGTAATTACAGTCTTAGTCCCTGAAAGAAAATTCACTAAATTCAATTGCAATTAATGGACTTGAAATGGCAGGTTTGCTTTAACCCAATGAACATGAATATTTCATGTCTTCTGTACTCATTATTATGATGATAGTCCTACCATATGTATAGTGCCACCTTAGTCCACACAGTAATTTGTGTGCGAATAAGGCCATATTATGAAATGAAAACTATATTTCATCCTTCACATACATGAAGACCCTTTTTGTTACCAGTTAATATAAAGAAAATGCCTGGGATTCATGCTGAAGTTTTGCCTTACTAAGAATCCTAATTTCCTTTTGATAAAATAATTGGATTCAGAATTACTAGAAGGTATCTCTCAAGTTCTCCTGGTCCCCAACACTAAATTATAAGTCACTCTTCAATGCCCTCACACATAAATGAACCCAGAATGTTGAAACATCGCTTCAGCTTTCAGCTCTCAAGTCCTCCAGGACGATTTTCCTGTTCCTCTGTGGTTCCCACTTGCCTCAGTCAAATAGGAATCAAGTTCAGGCAGCAAAGGGATCTAAGCTAGAGTAAACGGTGTACTTAGACCTTCCACAGAATGAAATGAGTCTGAAGGAAAGCATTTATTTGTCCTCTTGAATAGGAAAAAGGCAAGAAAGGTACAAGATTTATACTTTATCTACATAGGGACTCCATTGCAGTTGGAAGACTTAGGATTTCGTTTTCACAAGTCATTTTGGCTAATGGCTATTTACAAGGTCCTTCATGATCTGGCCCCTGCCTCTTCCCCAGACTTATTTTAAATCAACCTCTCCTTGTTCACCTGTTCTGGCCACACTGGTCATCTTTTACAGAGTCCATTATCTCTGCACGTGCCCAGCATGGACAGGCTTAATCTAAAACTTCACTCAGATGTCCTCTCCCTCAGAGAGGCTGCCCCTGCTCTTGCATCTAAATGAGAACCCCATGTTCATTATTGCCTTTCCTTCAGAGAACTTCTCACAATTTGTAATTTCACTGACACCTGTGTATTGACTCACCTAATGTCTGCCTCTTGGGTTATACTGCAAGTTTCATGAAGGCAAGGAACCTGTTTGGTTCACCAGATACACCTAGCACAGAACAGATTAGATGCTTTATTTATTGAATGAATGAATGAAGTACAGCAGCTTCAGGGCCTGGATGACAAAGTGTGGTAGAAGGCCCTTCTCCTCCTGCATGGAAGCAAGCAC
The DNA here is from genome assembly GCA_023783475.1 of Daubentonia madagascariensis. Lineage (NCBI taxonomy): Eukaryota > Metazoa > Chordata > Mammalia > Primates > Daubentoniidae > Daubentonia > Daubentonia madagascariensis. The sequence goes on along the minus strand of JAKFHU010002088.1, from coordinate 39,173,442 downwards.
CGCTCTGGTCCAGTAACAGGAAGCACTCTGGGACCTTCTGGAGGCAGCACTCCTGTTGCGGGCTCTGGGGCCTTCATGCTGACTGGTGATACTGGTGAGGCTTCTTCAAGCTGTCTCTTTGGCAGGGGACATGTGGGAGCCAAAGAGACCACCACATGGTAACCAGTACTGAGAAAGTGATTTAGGCACCCCTGGGACACATCCCTTTGGGGACTCCCAGTAATATCCCCGGGGAGTATCTGTTATTATTGGCTAAGAACTATTTAGTGTGCAGTCATTTGGACTGCCTGGATATTTCAGATTATGCCTAGAAGATTAAGGTGTTATATTTAATTATTGCTAATTAGACATATAAAGCTACTGTTTAGAATTAAGTTCAGCATTCTATGTTTTTGACACAAAAAACCCATCCTGAAAAAATATCAAAAATTAATTTCTCATACTCATTCCTCACCCAATAAAAATTTTCATGAGCAGTTAAAAAAAAAGCCAGCTTTTCTTTTTCTTTTTTAAAGAAATGCTGAGAGCTCCAGCAACTGTGCCAGGGGCTGAGAAGCCATTAGCAGAATAATCTATAGCATTTTTATGTTTCCCAAGAGTAATGCTGTCCAAATCATGTCCTCTAACCTGTATGCTACCTTTCTATTAGAGGTTAGGTTCCCATGCATGTTACTCTCATCTTATCACTCAGTACCACTGACAAATACAAGAATCAGAAGCAAAATAGTGAGAAGGATATGTGAGGAATTAACAGTCAACCCACAGGGAAGGAAAGCCAGGCCAGTGCCCAAGCAATTCTGCTGTCCTTTCCCGTCCTTCTGACTCTGCACTCACAGAAAGACTAGAAAGTACAGAGATCTGACAGAATTCTGACCCCAGATCCATCCATACAATGAAGAAATGAGTCATAAGCGTACTGAGTTTCTAAAGACCCAGCAAATAATCACAAACTGGTAAGACATCTCAGAATCTGTCATAAATTAGCCTCTGGGTGTGGGGGGTATACACTTTGAATCTGATGTCCTTATTTCAAGTTACAAACCTCTCATGGCTCACCAAGTTCCATAAGGATAGAGATTAAAGCATTTCAGTATTCAAAAACCAGCCTCCCCTCCCCCACCAAAAATCTGCTTCTCAAGTTTAATGGATAGCTCCTTCTTTACTTTCTGCCACAGTGTGCTTTGGTCAGAAGGGCATATGGCCAGGCCCATGAGTTTGCACCCATGGCTATTCAAATGGCTTCCTATGAATTCCTGCCAGATGGTTCTATGGCTCATCAGACATGGAATCCTGCGAGAAACCTTCATTTATGGAGCTGTTACCATGGGTTGGCAGTATAATGGGTGCTTCTAAAAACATTAGGCCAAGAACAAAACTAGAAAATATTACATGTACCCTAAAAATATGTACAACTATATATTCATTTAAAAAGATACAAAAAAAAATTGGGCACAGACGTTGATGATACAATTGAGAAAGTGTAAACCTGATGAGACAAGGTTAAGTTTCTGAATCTATTAGAAGGTGACCAGTCAAGGTCTCTCCTTGTTTTAAAGTGAATCTGGGGTAAAAGCATTCTTACACAACCTTTGGATGCTAAACTTAAGTGGTGCAAGATTAAGAACTAGGTTTTCTTAGGATTGACAAGAAGGTCCTTTTTGTTTTCTTTTTTAAGAAGATAACCAAATGCAGGATCAAATTTAAGACTATTATGAGACACGAAGCCAAAATAGTGACAATAAGCCCACAGTGAGTCAAAAATGTTGGCCTAATTTTCTTTCTTAGCTTTTAAATGTTTTTGATTGAGTAAACAAAGAGCTATATTTCCTGTTACATAAGAAATTATTATGAGGTAGTATCTTCTCTTTTCTCTCAACCAATGAAGTTAAAAAAAAAAAAAAAACAGCAGACAGATTTTATATGAAATTGGGAGACCTGACTGCCAGGCTATTAACAAGCACAACTGGCTATCTACTTATATCTAAAATATTGCATTACTGATAAAAGAGTTAAAATTCATGTAGGCCTAGAGATTTCTGAAGTGGGTAAACACACATACACACAGGATTACAGCCAAAGACAGATAAGTCTACTAGTGGAATAGACTGTTCAACAAAAGAACCAATTAATTTAAATCCTGCAATCTGGCAGTGTTAGAAAAATGTATATCATCACAAAGACTAGGTTTCCTGCACCAAAATAAACCTACTTTACTTCCACTAGAAAGATATTCTTGTCATAAATAGGGACTGGTCAGAAAGTTTGGCTAGATTGAGTGTAATCTTCAGGCACATCAAATTCTAGAGTTAAAAGACAGATTAACACAAATTAAAACAGGACAATTTAAAGTAATTGAAAAAAGCATGACTCTACTGACTTAACAGATATCTAATAATACTAATCTACCAGTAAGTTCTTGTTTCACCTAAGTGAAGTACAGATCTCAACTGGACTCTATCTGTACAGTGGTTTTAAAGAGGATACAGGACTCCTCACTAAATACAAAGTAACAAAGTTAATTAGAAAACCAGGGCTCACAGTGTGCTTTACTCCCGTACTGATTCATAATCAAAACTGGGGAAATTACAGATGTTATTTTAACTAGAACTTCCTGGAACTAATATTTACCCATGTTTTGAAAGGTAGTTTTGAATCACTTCCTTCCCCTCCAAAATCAGAAGTTCTTTATAAACAGGTCTGCCTGTTGCCAGGATAGCTGATCATTCTACTTTTGGATTTGCAGACAGGTAAGCACAGGGAGTGGCTAAGCTGGCAAAGGATTCAATCATATGAGTGGGCACTGCAGCTTATCATCTGACTTAGTTGGCTAGGAACAGTTTCTTCTGTTTAATTCCCTTATATTTTGGGCAGAGGAATGTGGTCACTCCCCTATAATTTTATTAGATTATAAAAATGATACTCTGTCAAAGCAAGAATTCTATGCGTTTTACTTCAGTCTTTCTGTTGTAATTAAATAAACTTAAATATAATATATATATATTAACCCTTAGATCTGTGACCAAATTAATGCTGAATTTGTGTGCTCTGTGTGTGTGCATGTGCACACTCATATGTGCTCTCTTTGCACATTTATTCAGGCCTGGTTCCCAGCATTCCACAGAGCAAACAGCTCTTTGGATGTTTGAACAGCAACACTGTGATTCTAGCACCTCTCTAAAGAGTTCAATTGCTGAATATTTCAACTCATCTTGAAATGGTAGTCATTTACCTGAACAGAATTAGAATCATTATTCAATATGTGTCGTACTTTGATATTAGACAGTCCAGCCTATTACTTGTAAATATAGAAACATATTTTTGTATACTGATTTTTAATATTAATGTTGTATTTTCCTATTTAGGAAATAAATATTTCAATAAAATTTTAAAAGAGAAAAAGCTATTTGGGAAACCAGGAGCAATGAGCTACAATCAAATTGGCAGTGGTCTCTTTTCGGAAATGGAAACCCTATGTCATATTTAACTGTTCAACATTTATTACATTTATTTCTGGTAAGAAAAAATATACAAGGAATAATCAGCATAGCATTCCCAAAGCACTTATAGTCCCCAATTCCCTAGGGTATTAAATTCAACATGCAGACAACTTTTAATCAGGAATCACTCAACTGCATTTATGGACATCATTCAACTAACCCCCAAGCCTGTCTAAACCCAGAAAGGATTTAAGGAGCTTTCTTCCTTTATTACCTGTCACCATTTTAAAATCACAGTACAGTTGTGTAATAAAGACACTATTTTGTTAATGAAAGTTTTTCTTCACTGATTTTCAACTTCAGTAAACATTGCAGCATAAACACTGAACTGAATATAAGATAGAATATGCTCACTGTTTTCCACGACTTCCATTGTAAATGTGTACTGCTGCTCAATAAATCCTGGATCACTCCTAGCAGACTTAAATATCCCTGCCTATAGCTGGGGGAACAGAGCACTTACTTCACACATCTAACCATATGCTCATGATTGAACAAAGATTCTGTTGCTCCCATACTTAGGAGCCTAAAGATACTCTGTCATTATACAGAAAAATAAAAGCTGAAGGCCATCTGGAGGATCTTCTGCAGCCTGAGCAGCAATATTAGTTTTAATAAAAACTGTAACTACTCATTATGGTAAAAATTTATACCAATGAGGCTCGTCTACAGATGTAGCCTCTATCATTCATATACACAATTTTAAAAAGTTAACTGGCACAGTTTTAAAACAGACTCTTAAAGAGAGAAGAGAATCAGATAAGGCAGAAAAGCAAAGGCGATTGGTGAGATTGGGGACAAGGTTCAGATGACGATATGAGCTAAAACAGTCTCTCCAAGGATTACTATAAGCAGAAACTAAAAAAGTGACCATGAAATTCTAGTGTGTGCAAGAATCACCTGGGATGCTTGTTCAAAATGCAAATTTCCATACTCTATGCCCAAAAGATTCCTGACGCTATAGCTCTAGGCTAGAACCCAGAAATGGGCATTTTTAAATAAGCACCCCAGATAAGAGTCTGATGCAGGTATCTCACAGTCCGTACTTTTAGAAACAATGTGACCTCAGCAAGCCCTTAGAGGACAGAGGGCCCTCTAGACCAACCATATTTCCTTCCCAAGAGATTAGACTCAAAAGTCGTGAGAAAAGTCAGTTTCTGAGAGAGAGAGAGAGAAAGGAAAGAGGGGAAAGGTGGGGAGGGAAATCAATCATGGTGAATTATTCTTTAGTTTTTAGAAGATGTAACGACAGTTGCATTGTCCAAATCATTAATTCATGCCTAATCCAGTATTGAATTTGCAAAGAAAATGCAATGTATTCATTTATCCAAAATATTTTATTAAGTGCTTGTGTGGGGCAAGAATGGTAGAGATTAGTAACACAGAAGACATGCATTGCCCTACAGGTACCTTCAACCTCCACACAAAGGGCCAAGAAGTACAGCAGGAAGACAACCACATGTCTTTACAGGTGGTAAAATTACGGTTCTCTGGCATTCTAGACCAGGAAAAGCTGTCCCCCACATTGTGGAAAGGAGGGGGCAGGCAGCAGATGAGGCTCTGTGGGGTGACATGTCTGGTGAATCTTGTAGGCAGACAGGTTTTAAACATGGTTCTTCATACACAGGAAAAGAACATTCCAGGGGCATGAACACTAGGTCTGAAAGTCCACTGAGAGAACTAATGGAAACATATATAACTAAAATAAGTTTTCATTTCAGCAACAACTAGTCAGCTAGATTCAAAATCCATTAGAGTAAGATTGTACAAATGAATGCAGAAACACAGCTCCTTTTTCAGGAAACAGAAAATCCAACATCTGGTTCTAAATTCCACTTAAAAGAAATAGACATATGTTGCTACAAAGCCAGGAAGGGATGGTATAAAAACCCAGCAACGAGCAGTCAGTGGGCACATTTCTGGAAGGCATCTGTCAAGGAGGCTTATCAAACCCCGGCCTCTGTATCAGCCTTGCAGATTGGAGTTCAGCAGCTTTGTAGGAAGCCAGTGAGCAGGCCATGCAACTGCCTAGCTTAACACACCCACGCGTGTTCCTTATTAAATTCATTCCCCAAAAACATCATACACACAAGGCCTGGTTTTCTTTTGCACATATGCATTTTATCTTTTGTATTTTCTTCCCCCTGTGCTTCCGCTGTGGAGAAAATTTCTTTCTATTATACCTGGCTGTTTTTTAACCATGAGGCAGAGGAAACAAGGAGTTTCTCTGCTGTCTCACTATCAGTCATCCTTGGGAATTCTCTTTGAAACAACTGGAATTGGGAGTCAGTTCTGGTCTATTTCCATTTGTCAGCCAACCCAGCCAGACAAGACGAGCAAATTTACACATGCATATCATCTAGGTTTTCATCTTGCAAATTTATTGTTTTTAAACCAATGCCTACCCAGGAAGCCTTGCTAATCTTATCAACGTCTATTTACACAAAGCCTAAAAATGTGTCCTGTTTCTTGCCTAAGGTAGTGATGAGTTTAAGCACAACTGAAGTGGGTTTATGATTTCAGCCTACAAACAGTACATTTATTTTCTGTACTGCTTTGTTTCTGCATGAAAGCAATCAGTTCATGACACTATACCGGCCCTTCTTCAGTCCAAACTCTGCTCTGTGAAGGTTTACACACTACCTGAAGCTAGGTATTGAAGATTTTTTGAACCTGTGTTTGCCATATTATAGTAAAAGTCATAACATTCACTGCACCGTAACATATGCTATTGCTTTTTTCAGTTTTTCCATACTGCCATAAATATTCACTCCAATTCAAAAAAAATGCTGATGAAAAAAACCACAGATTTTTAATCTATTTAAATGTTAGCTCTTTTATATTATAGTAGCTGAAAAAACATATACATAAGAAATCATTCAAACCTCTATATGAACTGGACTATTTTTTGCACAGCCTTCGTCAGTGTGCTTATTTCATATTTGCAAATGCTACTTGAATTTTGCAATCTTGAAAGTAAGATTCTTAAAATACTAGAATCCCATACACAAAGTATCCTTAATCTCTAAAGTAAATGTCATGAGATATCTGTATATTTCAGAGTGGGATTTGTTTATCTCTAACAAATGTTTATTGAGGGCCTACTATGTGAAATACACAGTTTGGGGCACACTGGGAATGTAGCAGTTAACGGAACAGATAAAAATTCCGGCCCTCAAGAAATTTATGCCCAAGGGGAAATCCTATACAGTTAAAAAATAAATAAATAAATGAAACATAGAGCATATTGGATTAGGAGAGACTAGGTAGAATAATAAAGTAAGAAAGTGGGGTTGAAAGTTGGAGGTGGTGTGCGATTTTAAGTGGGCTGGTCAGGGAAGGCCCCTTTGCAAGGTCGTATTTCAGCACCAGGAGATATGGGGTGGGCACATGTGGCCCTGGAGGAGGAGGAGCACCCTGGAAGAATAGCAAGTACAACCGCCAGGGTGGCTGGGGTGGAGTGATCAAGGGGGAGAGTAGGAGAGAGGAGGTCTGAGATGTCACAGGGGACACAGTGCGAGGGATTGGAGGCCGTGGAAACATGGGTGGGCAGCCCCTGGGCAGTCTTGATTGAAGCACTAATGTGATGTGGCTTCCCTTTTTAAATTGAGATATAATTCACATATTATAAAATTCACTCTTTTAAAGTACATAATCAGTGGTTTTTAGTAAAGTCACAAGGGTATGCAGCCACTATCAGCCACTACCACTTCTAATTCCAGAACATCTTCATCACCCTAAAGAGAAACCCCATACCCATTAGCAGTCACTCCCCTATACCGCTCATCCCCAGCCCCTGGCAACCACTATCCTACTGTCTGACTCTACGGATTTGCCACTGTGGACATTTCATATGACTAGAATCACACAATATGCAGCCTTTTGTGTCTGATTTACTTTACCCGGATCTCCTGGCTGCTGAGATGAGAATAGGCGGAAGGGAGGCGAGGACAGAAGCTGGACCACCAGTGAAGAGATGAACGCAAGAATTCAACTGAGAGATGAGAGGGGCTTGAAACAGAATGGGATACAGGACAATGAGTAACTGCTGGGTCATGGGCACATTTGGATGGGTTGGATGTGGGGTATGAGAGAAACAAAAGTTATGGAAAACTTCCAGGTTTTTAATTCGAGCACCTGGAAAGATGGGAAGACAAGACTCCTGGAGGGGCAGGTTGGGGCTGGATTTTAGAGATGTAAATTAAATTTGGGATGTCTGTTACCCTTCCAGGTGAAGATGCTAACAAGGGAGCTGGACATGAGTATGGAATTCAAAGCAGAGGTCCGGCTCACAGATATAAATTTGGGAGTTAGACAATGGAAGGCATAAAATACCATGAAACCAGATGAGATCATCAGAGGAGTAAGCAAACCCAGAAAAAAGAAGAGATCCAGGAAAACAGTCGTTGGACATGTCAAGATTTACAGGCCAGAGAGATGAGGAGGAACCAACAAAAAAGACCAAGAAGGAAACACCAGTAAGGTGGGAGGACCAAGAGAGGGTGGAGTCCTAAAAACTAAATGAAATATTGTAGTTTATCACGGAAAAGGGCACTGTCAATTGTGCCCAGTGCTGCTGATGACACATCATGCAAGCCCAGAACTAGGAATCAACCTCACATTTAGGAACATGGTGGTCCTGCTCAGACCAGGTGTCCTCCGCCCTCCCCCTACGCTCACCCCACTCCAGCCACGCCTCCCTGTACGTCTGCCATCCCATCTGCCAGGTGTGTGTTCTCCCCAGATACGGCTTTGAAAAGAACAGGGGAGTGGGGAGGTCAAAAGTCTGACTGGGGTGGGTTCCAGAGGCAGCGGTAAGAAAGGAATTGCCTGGGGCTATGCTTTTGATCAGTTTAGCTGTAATGGGATGGAGAGAAGTAGCTGTAAGGAGGAGAAGTGGGGTAGAGAGAGCTTTTTAAAGATGGGAGAAATAAAATCGTATTTGTATGATGGTGGTACACATCCAGTAAAGAGGGAAATAGATGATAAAGGAGGGAGTAGAAATTTGCTGGGATTAGTTAGAGGGAACAGGATCAAACATATGTTAACTGTTTGTCAAATAATCAACAATTAAAATATAAAACATCTGCTGACCCAGGGAAAATCAAATTTAAAAAATGACATTTTCTTTCGGAAGACACAAGAACCACCATCATTTAAAATTATCTGGATCTACTTTTTCAAGGTTGAAGATGTAAGATAAATTGTATAAAGGGTGTCGGGTCAGGGTTAAACTCTGGACTTGGAGTCAACAAAACCCAAGTTCAAGGACCACTACAAGTTGCAATATTACAGACACCATCTTACAACCTCAGTTTTCAGTCCATAAAATGGTAAAAAGAACCTGTCCTCGCCACCTTACAGAATTGATGAGATGATCAAATGAAATATGCAGATTTTGTCTGTAAACTTTTAGGTGTGCTGTCCATGTAAGGCATTTCTAGTGCTACTATATAAAAAAGAGTTACACATGCCTGTTCTTAGTCCAACACTCTACACATAGGAATACTTTGGCTCCAAGAAGGGAAAAAAAGGCAAGTTGAAGATCTTTTAGAAGAATAAGTAATTAAGATATAGAAAAATAGAAGCTTTATCATTATAAGCCAAATTTAAAACACACTCAATAAGTTATATATGAACTCTGCCTTAATTTCTTAATTTCCTCCTTTTAAAAATTCAACAACAAAAAATCCCTTTAGTTTAGATTCAGTTGAGCCTGGGATTAAAAAAAAAAAAAAAAAAAAAGAAGTACGCTATATTTGACTGTAGGCCTCAAGCAAGACCATTAAAAAGATGTTACCTAATGCCTTTCCATGAGTCTCTTTTATTCTCCATGTTCCCAACCACCTGCCAAGATCAATTCAAATCAAAAGATGGATTTGATCCTTGACTTCATGCCCAATAGAAGATATTAGCAGGTAAACATAAAGAACTCTGAGATGGAATTTAAAGTAGATAACAAACTTGAATTGACCTTTTTCTCAGCCTCCCCCTCACATTTGATCAGAAAACTTAGGTGAAAACTCAGCTGGCCATGAGATCTCACAAGATTGTAAAGGAAAGTGTGAAAGACAAGATCTATAAGGAGATATACACATACGCCCAAATAAATGTATGCAGGATGTATGTCACTTTCCTTTAAAATATGTCTATATCTTCTCATATATGCACCACTTGGCAAAGTAATTAGAGCTTCCTTGTGAAATCAAGGTATATGCTTCATGTATAATTAATAAGAAAAAAGCTTAAATTTTTTCTAATTATAAACATATCTTTGTATCTTTTCATTTATGACATATCATTTGTATATAAATAACATATCAGATACTGTTTATTCAGAATTCTAATCTCCCACTAAAACCCAGTTATTCTTATTTAAATAAAATAATTCTCTTTATAATGATCTACAGTACAGGGTTTCTAGGAACAAATTATTCTGATAGGTATTTGTATCTACCTTAAACTCTCTTTCAGTCACATACTCCAGCATTATTGGGAAAGGACTTATTTTGCATAAGTGATTTTTAAAATTAAAACATGTCATTTCAAACATCAGTTTTCATTTGAATATTTCTGAATAAAGTGTTATCATAATATACATCCCCCTACTTAATGTTACTGTTATAGTTAACAATATAATTAATGTCACGATTAACATTAATATGTTAACTAATCTTGATAACTTAGAGTCATCATTATGAATAAACAGTAGTGGAACCTAAGTTATATCTTTATAAACTCAGAATGTGCTGAGGAGCACATTCATCCTCAGCCTAGGCAGAACCAGGCTACACATTTTCTTAGATAACTACGTCTGCCTCTTGGAGTTTTTCTGCCTCCTTTGCCTTATAAGGTGGTCCACCAATCATTGCTTGGTCCTCTCAGCATGCCTATGTCCAGCAGGCTCCTCTATCTCTGTGCAGCTAACTTCTCATTCTAAAAGTGGTAGAAAGACCCACAGTTTCAAAGTGAAGTGGCTCTGCTCCAACGGAGCTGCATGGCTCTGGACAAACCACTGAACCACTTTAGGAATTCATTTCCTTATCTATGTAATGAAAGAACTGGCCTGAATGATCTTTAAGATCCTATCCAAACTTAAGATTTTATAATGGATATTACTAAGGGCTGGGAAAACTAACACCTAAGTTTATTAAAATGGTGTCCAAAGAAAGAATAGAGAAACTCTGAGAAAAGTCCTCAGAGGTTCCCGTACTTTGGTGCATAGGACTTATACCATCTTATTTTTGCTACATCATGGGCTTTGGGGTCTTACTTCTGGGTTCTTTGTTATATTTCCAATAAGTAAGGCATCTCATTTGATAAATCATATCTAGATAAATGGGACTGAATTACATTAAGAGCTTTTGAAAAAAGAAAATTAAATATGATTCTAAGTACTCTTTTATATAAGAGATAAAATTCAAGAAGAATTTTTCAAAAATTCATAAAGTGAATTATTTCTTAATGAAAACTTTTGCTTCCAAACACATTTCCATTTGATATACCAACAAAATGACACTGCATACTAAAAAACAATTTACCTATAACTACATCATGTCCATCAACCAAGCCAGCAGAGAAGAGCTCCTGAGATACACCATCTGCTGTATCTGTCCAAATGTGAAATGAATATGTATTAGTAACCATAAAATAAAAATCAACAATCTAGTACAATGTAAAAATATATATTTTTCATTTACTAAAATCACTCATATGAGTTTTAATTCAACAATTCAGAGTCTATCAGGAGAAAAAAAATCAGAAGCAACTTAAAATACATTTTGCTATGTACAATTTGCATCGTGCTATTTATCCAACAGAAGTTACACAAAATTATTTTTTTCATTTTTGGTGAACTAAAAAACTTTTGCCCTCTGGCTATAATCTGAATTAATCCTCATATGTACCTCTAGAAGCTATAACTGTTCCCTATGACATAGCTTTTCTTTCTTTCCAAGGTTAATGCCTGCTATCATCAATCCTTTTCTATCATTAGTAGCTACTGAGTCAGAATTTATGGCAAAGGTTGAATGGGTAGCATCTGATACAACCTTATATTTGGTATAAACAGCCTATGAGCTTGTTGGACTATTAATATGAGCTATTAAAATTTATGCTATTAAGAAACTCCTTTAACATGACATTGATCATTTGATAGCAACAGATTCATTCTCTTAGCAAATGTGGTTGAATAAAATAATGTAGTTTCTCAATGGTAAGTGACAGGAGTTAGCAATCTCATAAAGACGGGGCTGAACAGGCCGTGGCAAGTGAATATAGCTGAAATTACTTAATTGAAAGGTTACAAATGAACATGATAACACTGTTATCTTCTATTTGAAGACTTTGTAAAGAGAAATTGATAAATTACAATGTGCTCAAAAAAACCGTTATAAGCCCCTACATTTTTACAAGGGAGATTACTTGGTCCCCACGATCTTCTGATATTCTCACAAACATCCAGAACTGTAGCTTGATAAGAAGAAACTGGCTCAGCAGGCTGCAACAATCTAGATGGAGGTCTGACATAAATGTCTTCCAAAGTCAGGGAGCACCTGAAAGGAGCTGCTAAATCAAACAAGCATCTAAACTGTGTTACAGTTTGTCATGCCAAAAGCTTCTCTAAACTTAAACTGGGTTTCCTTACTTCATCTGAGCTTCAGATGTGGTGACTATGTAAGTGGGCTCGTATGTGCGTTTGTATGTGCACGTATGTATGTGTGCATGTATGTATGTGCATGCACATACGGGTGTCCCTCTGAAGGTACATTTGTCTTTGAATGGTTCTTGGGCTTAAAAGTGCTTAGCCCAGTGTCTGACACATAGTAAGTACTCAATAAATGGTAACCGTGATGATGATGCCACAGCCAAAGATCATTGAAAACACACCTTATGCTCTTGTGCACTTTTTCTCCCTTTTATACATGGCCCAATTTCCCAAATCTCCAATAAAAATGTAAGACACAATGTATATTCTTAACATTTCCAGAGAAACTGTGGTATTCTATCATTTCACTGATTCCATTTCATAATGAAATGGAATAAAATAAAGTAAATGGCAAAGAACTATACAGGAATCTTACTAAGCTATGAAATTCCATATAAGTTGAGCTTGTTTTGGGCCTTGTCTCTTTTGCTAGAAGTACAAAAAATACCTTATAAAGTCTCTTCATGATGAAATGATCCTATAATCGTGGAACCTAGGGTAGCGTAATGAAAGGCTCTACTCTGAACATGACTTAGCTTGCTGAAGCTGCTAGTACATTCAGCCTCAGAATCTTCATCTTCCTGGATACCACTGAAATCTTCAGGAAAAGCAGCATATTAAATTAGAGTGCCTAGCACCTAGTAGGAACTGGGCATACAGTAGACAGTCATTATATTTCTATCAATTATCTGTTAAAGCATTTGAATGTGTGACAACCATTTCTAAAGTAACAGTAAGAGCTTACACTTAAGTATGGCGCTACAATCACAGAATACAGTTGAAAATGGAATACTCAAACAAAGCCACATTGAGGGACAACACTAAAATAGTACCGAAGTAACTGACATTCCCAAATGATTAAAGTATATGGCATACCCCACTATTTTCAGAGCTTCTGGACACCAGATGAGTCGTATCAAAATGGCAAACAGGTAATGCTGACTGGCCAAAATGGGAAATATTCCATATTTCTGTGTGTGCCATTAGGCAGTCATTTTGTATGCATGTAAGTAAGATATCAGTAATAATAAAATGTGAAATAACTATTATTTCATGTTTCATTAGTAATCTATTTTTCTTCAAGCTTTTTAACATTTCTGATATCTAAACAGGTTAAATGATCATATATTAATGTATAGTTTCCAGAACATACAGAAACATATTAAACAAAATGGGCCTGTCTTCAAATGAGGACAGAGAATATTTCATGTGTTTATATGCATTTTATATCATATACACTTATTCGCATGTATATACAGCATGAACACATGATGTGCATGCACAGATTTACTGCAAACAATGTTTGAAATGCAGACAGCACCAGTAATCACAGAGGTACAGTGATATACATGTGGTGCTTCTGTTAATAACAGGCCTGTGCTCAGCTGCCAGGTAAAAGCCGGCTGTCATCAGGAGGACAATGCTTTGGGTTCTTTCTGGGCAACAAAAGCAGAGGCTCTTCATCTAACCATGGCAAATGAGGTTGCCAAAGCCAGTGCAAATGGCCCAGTCAGTAATGCTGGAAGAGCCACCTGAACCACAGAAGTCCTTAATTTAGAAATTCATTTCTTTGTTACCTCTTAAAATTAAAATTGATTTTCATTGCTATAGTCAATTTTAAACAACTAGAAGAAAAGAAACAACCTTAAAATAAGAATCTATTCTTTTTACTGACTGTACTTGAAACATTTATTATGTAATTACCAGATTTTTATCACAGCATGGCCTGGTCAACATTTTTACATTGTGACAAAATAGACAGCTTTTTGATAACATTAACTGGTACTGTACAATTTCATAGAGCAATTCTAAATGATCAAAGATGGATATCCCTGGAAAAAAGATCAATTAGCAAATTCATTAGGGCTTTACGTACATTTGTTTTGTAAAAAATACTTCTATTTTAGTAAAATTCAAATATACTGGGAATGATTAAATCTCTGCCTTTACAGAGGGACCTGTGAGTCTATGACCACATACGGCCCAGGAACATATTTTATTTGGCTGGCAGCATTTTTAAAAAACTGAACATAAATGTCTTTAGACAGGGTTCTCTCGTTTCCTGAAGTGCCCACCATTCACTTTGGTTCCTGTGGGCATTTGGGTTTGTGTCTTCCTGTAGGTGGTAACAGCAGGGAGATCAAAGCAGTTCATTGGCTGACCAGCTATCAAGCTAAAAAATCCTTGTACTTCAGGGTTTTCAAAATTTTAGCAAATATAATTTATTTAATCAGGTTAAAACTTATGTGGAGCTCTAAGACATAAAATAAATACACAGTGGTAATAGCTTACATATATTAATAAATTCTAATGTATGAGACTAATGTACTTTAGAAAAGTATTCAGTATAGACATTGAGGAAAATGTTTTCATGCACATAAAAATGTGAAAACAGAGGTTAGGGAAAGGTTACAGTCTTAGCATTAGCATCTGACTTTTACTTCTCTAGGTTATTTTGGTAATAAACTAGATAGTGGAAATGGTAATTTTTTTTAACACTAGTCATGTGATCTCTGGAGAATGTTCACATATGTTATTTACCCATTAATTAACCAAGATTACCTGAGGTTCTCCTGCATGCCAGGCTCTCTGCCAGGTGTAAGACATGACAAAAAATTGTATGTGGTCCTATGGCTTCCAGGCATCCAGAAGCTGAAGGAACAATCAGTGTAACCTTTACATAGTCGTAATAACTACTTAAAGTACTCAAATTGCATTTAGCTGCAAGACTGGCATTCTTCCTACCAAGCTTACCCTGGGTGCTTGTAGCAAATAAATAGAGGCTGCAAACACTGCCCAAGAAAGGCTTCATGTAACTTGAACTAGGAACAGAGAGCCAAAGTATTAAAAAAAATAAAAATAAAAAACTTTTTGTATGATACCATGGTTTACTGCACAACCCTCATCAGCACTGCTGTATGCTTCTTATTATGCTCATCATAATTTTCTTTAAGGCCTTTATACCAGTACTTATTTCCATGGCTGAGTTAATATACCTAATTTATATGTGTATATATATTGTGTGGCATGTGTCATTGGGATTCACATAGTCAGTAGTGGCTTGGTTTGGAATCCTTATAATTATCAAAAGTCCTTCCTTCCTTCCTTTGCTTTTAGACAAAGCAGTTTTGAATAGCAAATTATAACCACATGCTTGTAATCAATTTCTGAAATGCTCCTTGTGGTAATAAAATAATAATTTCAATTAAAACTTACCTCTTCCTGGAGTAAACTCAAATCGTATGTCATTAAGTTCCTTTCTGGAGTTTCTGAAATACATAACACATAGTATGTTAAATTCTAGGGAAGCAGAGTTTAATCATGCTAAATGTATTCCAATTTTTACAAGATGCTGCTAACATGTAGATAGCATTGTACAGTTTTGGGCTATCTCCACATATTTTCTCAACTAGAAGAGATAGTTATGACAATAATAGATGAAGAGATTTGTTTAATTTATTGAACTTAACTTATGTAAACATGCTTATATCACAATCCGAAACCAAACTTCATTTTATAAAATCTGCACTAAATAGGTAATCTGAAATATAATTTCATAATTAAAAATTTCAGAAGCCTTTACTCTAAATGATATCCAATGTATTTTCCATATTTTTTCTGAGAAAATAGTATTTTATTAAATTATTTTTAAAAGTGAAACAAATAGGGAAGACGGTATCAGCAACAGAGTTTAAGAGAGCATTACACATTAAATCATCCAACAAAATACCCAGAATAAGGTGTACATTTTGTAGTCAAAAATTTTATGTAAATATAGGGGACCTCTGAATGTTGCAAAATTGCCCCCTGAATACATAAAACTTTATTTAAGTAAATATAAAATGCTTACTTAACACTGTAAAATATATACATGTATGCAATTAAAAAATTAAATGACACTGGGGAGATATGAAACATAAATATCTAAGACACAAGCTTTCCATTCAAATTAATTTCAAGAAATGATGATATAGGGCAGTGAGCTATAATTAGAATAGTTTTAAATTCTCGTAAGAACACTAAAATATTACAGGTAACTGTCAACAGATGCAAGAATTAAAGTGAATAAAAACACCTTAAGAAACTGCTGTAGGAAACATGAACTAGTAATTTCCACAAGAACTCAACTATGGAGAACTCTCCCATGGAGAGGGCCCAAGACAGAGAGAGAGATGGCCTGAACATCTTCCTCCTCCTGTGGTGCCATGAAAGTTGGAGCAGATCTTGTTAGTATCCCAGCTTTAGTACTCTAAAGCTCTGTATAATACCTTCTGGTGTCTGTGAGCAGTGCCCAAACCATAATGAAGCTGGTCTCTCAGCCCTTTTTGGTCCATAGCCTGATCTTGGTTCCTTATGTCCTACCATATGCTAGCACACTAAGTGCAAGGAGGCCCTGAAAGATGCAGAAGGCGTGGTACCCACTGAGAGAAAGCCCTTCTCCTCAGTGCCTAGAAAAGCAACCCAAGTTCAACACCTTTCCATAAGTGAAACAGGGAGAAGTAAAGGGCCAAGAACTCGAGAGACGCCCAGCCCGTGCCCAGACATGAGAGCCTTGAACCTTGAACTTTGCATCTCCCCTCAAGTTTCTCCACCTTGACGTTTATCACTGCTCCTCTCAGGGCTAGAATGAGACCAGGGGACTTCAGCAAGTATCCTGTAGCTGTGCTTCTTTTAGAACCTTATGGAAATCTGAAAACTGTGGAAATTATGACCCTTACCCTACAAGTGTAGATACAGTAGTCCTCCTTTATCCACGGTTTCACCTCCCAAGGTTTCAGATACCCACAGTAGAGTATGATGAGATATTTTGAGAAAGAGAGAGAGACCACATTCACGTATTTTTTACTACAGTATTTTGCTATAACCATTCTATTTAGTTATTGTTGTTAATCTT
The DNA here is from genome assembly GCA_023783475.1 of Daubentonia madagascariensis. NCBI lineage: Eukaryota > Metazoa > Chordata > Mammalia > Primates > Daubentoniidae > Daubentonia > Daubentonia madagascariensis. The sequence goes on along the minus strand of JAKFHU010002088.1, from coordinate 39,156,344 downwards.
TTACTGTGCCTAATTTTTAAATTAAACTCTATCAGTGGTACATTATATAGGAGAAAACATAGTGTATACAGGTCCAGCACTATCTGAGGCTTTAGGCATCCACTGGGGGTCTTGGAATGTATTCCCCATGGATAAGGGGGGGCTACTATACACAACTTACACATGAAATTGTAGATAATTATAGAGCGTTCAGAGATGATCTTGGACCCAGACTAAAGAACCATGCCCTGGGGGTGGAGTGTGCCACTGACAATCACTACCTGCAGTAGAAGGATTGTCTGTGTGCTGCATTGTTTAAACAGCCTATAGTTTCTCAGTAAACTACAAATGTCACAACGCATTTACACAGTGCTTTCATATATATCAACAGTTCTCAAACATTTTGGTCTTAGGACCCGTTTTTATTCTTAAAAAGTATTGTGGTTCCCTAAAAGAGCTTTTGTTTATGGGACTATATCCATCAAAATTTACTGTATTAGAAATTAAAGCTTATAAATTTTAAAAATATTTATATATTCATTTGAAAATGACAATAATTAGCTCATCATGTTAATGTAAAAATTTCCTTATGAAAAATTACTTTCCTTTTCCAAGCAAAAACAAATCAGTGAAAAGAGTACATTGTTTTACATTTCTGTAAACCTCTACAAAGATCTGGCTTAAGATAGCTAGATTCTTATACTTGTTTCTGCAATCTGCTACAGCATCGAATGTCACATAGGCAGCCACTGAAAAATTCCACTGAACATATGTGAAAGAATGAAAGTAAAAAAGGCAAATAATTTCTTAATATTATTATAAAAATAGTTTTGACCTCATGGGCTCCCTGAAAGGGTCATAAGGACCCCCGGGGTCACTGGACCATACTTTAAGTAACACAAATACACACACACACACACACACACACACAAAAACACACACATATATATGTGTGTGTGTGTGTGTGTATATATATATATATATATATATATATATATATATATATTTGAGTCCAACAATCAACCTTTGAGATATGCAAAGAGGTATTAATTGTTTTCCATTTTTTGATGACTCTGTTCAATGGCTTTTCCAAGTTTACAGATTTAATGAGAGGCAAAGTAAGGACCAACAATTCTATATTGGAAATACCTAACAGAAAAAGAAATGCTCAATTCCTTTAACTTTTAAGAGAAAACAACACCATTCCCCAAGATTTTGCATGTTAGCATAAAATGACCACCAAACATTCATTTCTTTACTAGTCTTGGTTTTTCATGCAGTAGATGAGCAAAGATTAAATTAGAACTAAAGTAGTCTAATAAAAAAACAACCACGAGGGAAGCAAATATTTATCATGTATTTAATAATGAAATGACAGGAGGAGAAAAAAAAATAAAAAGGAATTTGATTTGACACTAATTTGTGTCATTGTTCCTTCCTCCTCTTTCTTTTGATCAGTCTTGTTCAATCAGTTTATGCTAGTAAGGCCAGGAAAAGAGAGGTATAGGAACTGTACCCAGAATATCATCATGCACATCCTGATGCTTTAAATATTAATAACAAAAAAGTAATCCTCAACACCCATGATTTCTATCTACATCAACTGTGGTTTGAGTTATGGAGGCTGCATAGTCAAGTCATTCTTTTATGACTCTGAACCTAAAATACTCGCCTTTGAAAAGATCACTGTGATTGATTGTGAGTAGTAGACTTGTCCCATCAAGATGAAATATAGTTGGAAAAATGCCTAATTGGATCTAACTACTGAAGGTCATCCTTTTATAAAGAATTAATCTTTTCAGACTCATACTTAACACCTTTAATTGAAAGTACATTTACTTTAATTGATATGGCACAGGACACTCTGATTTCAGGGAAGCTGAAAATAGGTATGATTTAAGGCCAGAAACTTAAGTCGGTACAACTTTACAGAGGAAATGATAAAAACTTGAGAGTAACAGTTTCAACACCCAGGCTGCCTTTGATAACCCTTATTAAAAACCCTTTCAATCCTCAAATTTGGTAAGGCACAGCCCCTTATTGCTCACTGAAAATGCTCATTGCAAATGCAAATGCCTACAGGGCTCAGGGAAGAAATTTATTTTTTAAAATTGGTGATACAATGATATAGTTTAAAAATCAAAAGGTACGATAAGATATTCTGTGAATATTAGGCCTCCCACTCCTGTCACCCAACTATATGGTTCCCCTCCCAGAGGCAATCAACGTTTTAGGATTTTTGTGCATACGTCCTGAGATGTTTTATGCATATACCAGCAAATATACATATACATTTAATACAAATGGAGCATACTATAGCCACTGTTCTGTACCTTGCCTTTCTCTTAACTTAATAATATATCTTGGAATTTCTCCAATTAGTTCATAGAGACCTTTCTCATTCTTTTCTTTATAGCCACATAGTTTTCTGTTGCATGCTATAACCTTTTTTAACCAGTTCCCATTCTATGAACAGATTGCTTCCAACCTTTCACTATTGTAAACAGGGCTTCAATAAACAACCTTGTTCTTATGTTATTTTGCACATATGTAAGTATAAAAGTAAATTTACAAAAGTAAATTGTTTGGTCAAAGGATATATGTATTTGCAGTTTGATAGATATCATCAAATTCTCCTTCATTTAAGCGGTACCAATTTATACTCTGACCAGCAATTTGTAAGCACCATAGTAGGAACTTGGAGTAAATCAGGGAGTGTATTAAAAATCATGGAGATGTGGGGACTGCGCCAGCTTGGAAGTTTCTTCCCCATCTAAAGAGGGCAACGCTACTCAGCACCAGCTAGTTATGGCAAGTAAGGAATTTGGGCTCAATGTGGCTAAATAATCAGATTTTTCAGAGAAACAAGAAATTTGACATTTTATATCAAATTCCATAGTTTTAATTGTTGATACTTAATTTAAAAATTTTGACACTAATGTGTGGGACAGATTCAGTCTATTACCACTCATTAGTGAGACTGAATATAAAATATAACTTCTTCCAGTAGTAACACATGAACCTATGTCTGTGGGCAAAGTTTTCTGAAATGGTAAAACTTCAATGTTCTTTTTAAGGATCTCCTAAAAAGAGTCCTATAAATAATACATTGACCCACAGACTAAGGGCATGGGAGAAGTTAATCATGGGAAAGAAAGTAAGGCCACAGGAACTTAACCAAAAAGAAAATACAATCCATAAACTAATAAACTTGAAACCAGTATTTTTTTTTTTAAATAACTGATGTTCAGTACCAACAAACATCTTTTTTGCTATGCCCATCCAAAGTAAGAAGTTCAGAGATACAGATCGGAATGCATAAGGTTTTTCTTATTCTTTCAATTCATCTTCAGGTAACACAGTGAACACTCAAACAGGGCAGGTGGCTAAGCGGGTGGTGATGAGGAACACATGAGTGAGCATATAACCTTTCCTGGTGGTAGAGGTGCAGAAAGCTGGTGCAACTACAGTATATATTTTACAGAATGTAGATTTTATCTGCACCTTTTAATGTACCGTGTCAGCACAATCTGACAGCTATTGCTCCTGGAGGGCTCCAAAGCCAAAATGCCAGCTCAGAACTATTTGCATTCTTCAGCTTCACATGAATATCTCTTAGCCCATGCCAACAACTGTATAGGGGCACTCACACTCTAAGAACCACATGTGATTAAAAAGCTGTAGAAGTCCAAAGACCACTCATTGTCAAAGAGCATCAGAAATAGTAACTTTCATTGGCATTGCTTACCCTCCACCACAGGATGCTCTCAAATGAGGATGAAAGCCAACGATTTTCCCAAGCTTTGAGGTTGGTACCACCACCCAGGGTCTCTGTGAGGGTGGCAGGGATAGTGTTTCCCAGACCCAAGAGCGGACCCTCCCTCCTACACAGCAGAGGATTTCTCAGACAGCAGCCTTGTTCTTCCTTACTTTAATCTGAAATTCCAGGTCAGGGTGAAGCTATTAGCCTCCAGGGGATTCCCAAGGGACTCCCACATACTCAACTACTTGTTTGGCCTTCTGTAATCAGTCTCTTCAACTATGAGAGGGGGAAAATAATAATTCATAGCTGCTATGGTTTGAATGTTCCCCCCAAAAAGGATGTGTTGGAAACTTAATCCCTATTACAGCCATGTTGGGAGGTGAGGCCTAATGGGAGGTGTTTAGGTTCTGAGGGCTCCACCCTCATGAATGAATTAATGATGATTATAAAACGGCTTGAAGCCAAGACTTCACTCTCTTGCACTTTCTCCTTCTCTTTGCCCTTACACCACAGAGTGACACAGGAAGGCCCTTGCCAATGTGGCCCCTTGACTGTGGACTTCCCAGCCTCCAGAACCATGAGTCAGTAAGTTTCTGTTCATTATAAGTCACCCAGTCTATGGTATTTTGTTACAGCAGCACAGAACAGACTCCGTCAATAGTATTTACCACCTGCCAGGACGTGCCTGGTGTCTGACATATGTCATCTCATCCCATGTTCAGAACAACCTTTGAAGTTGGGAATACTCTTATCCCTTATTATTTTACAAAGAAACTGGGGCTTAGAAAGGGTAAAGAACATATCCAAAATCACTAAACCTGGAACTTTATAAACGCTACGCATTATTTTCTCCAGTGCACATCCCGTCCCTGTGGCACTCTCCGCCCTCCTGTGAACGTCCCTAGACGCCACCGATGGACTCTCCACGTTCACACTCACAGTCTGCACAGCAGCTGGCCATCGTCTTACAGGAAAATCTGATCACGTCACTCCTGTGCTTAAAAATTCCATTTTCTCCTCCTTATTCTTAAAATTCAAAATCCTTAGCATGACCTTGCAAGCCCTGGCTCCTGCCTGTCTCCCACCCCCATGTCCCCCGCTCTCCCCCACTCAGCGTTGCTGGCTCCCACCGTCCCTCAGTCCCTCAAATACACGGAGCTCCTGGTGGCTGCGGCACCTTGAGGGAGCCAGCTTCTCCCCCTACCTGGAAGTTTCCTGTCATGCTCACTCTCCCTCCCCCGACTGACTCCAATCATGTTCTGGGGCCTGGTGGCACCTGTTTTGGGAAGCTGGGACAGGAGGGCGAGCCCCTAGCCTCCAGTTCCACACTTGGTATGCTCCATTTGGCACACATGGAACCATGTGGTTATTACTTTAATGTCTGGCTCACTCACTAGATAGTAAGTTCCAAATCCTACCCCACCTTGTCTTGTTCACTGTTCTTCCCCTTAGCACCCAGCACAGTGTCTAAGGGACTGCACAGACAGTATTCATTGAATTAGTGCCGAGTTTACAAGTCTGCCTTCTATGAAGTACCTTTCCTCTGGCTTCTGTAACACCACCTTCTTCTGGTCTTCCCCAGTTCCCTAGCTGCCCTCTCTCCGCTGCCCCAAACACTCCTCTGACTCTGTATACCTGTCCCGCCAATGTTAATGTCCCATCCTCCACTACCTTGTTTTCTCATTCCTTCCCTGAGTGATTAACTCCAAATCCATAACTCAATCTTAGGTACTACTCCAGAGCTATACATTCATTATCAACTACTTATATGCTATCTCTCCATGCAACGTCTACAAAAGACACAAAAACCTCATCATGTCCAAAACAGAATGCATCACTTTTCCTCTCACATTCACTTCTCCTCCTTTGCCCTGTAGGACAGTAAATGGTGGTGACAGCCAACTCCCAAGACCTGTGGGTTATACCTCTTTAAAAGTTCTCATCCTCCATTTCTCTAAAACTTCACTGCTGCTGACCAAGGTTAGGCCACCACCATCTGCCACAGATGAGAATAAATGATTTAATGAACACAGAATATCTCACACACACCATACAGACACACGTACACATTGCTATTGCTAAGGCTAAAGCTATACAACAAAAGGAAAAAGGGCCATGAAAGACTGAGGGAGCTGGTGTTCAGGGTATAATCATCCTGGGCAGATGAATGTCTAGGCCTGGAAGATAATTGTCTTACCTAATGAGACATGAAAAAATGAGGCAATAGAAGGACAGGTTGCAGGAAGCTACAACATAAGGCCAGAAGCAAAAGAATCACAAAGAGAAAGCAGCAGCTTCTGGTGGCCGAGGTGATGGCTGCTCTGCAGCAGTGTTCATGAGCATCCCTGGGCTTTCCTTGAGCAGGGTCCTTAAGTCAGTTAACTAGCCCAGATTGGTCATCTGAGACCAATTTGCAGTTCAGCCACTTGCCAGCAAGGACATTCAGTAAGCCACTTCGCCTCTCTAACATTCCGTTTCTTTTGCAGTAAAAAGGGGAAATAATGCTTTCCTCACAGATTAAACGAGCTGTGTGAGAAACTGTATGAACTCCCTGGCATTGCCATAAGCCATTATTAGGTCTTAAATTTTGAGGGACACAGAAACAGGTGGGAAAAAGTCCTAATTCCAGTCCTTAGAGAGTTCACAGTCTTCCCAGAGAATGACAGCTGCCATATGTAAACTTCAGGGAAAAATCCAATGTTAGTAAGTGCTTAAAAAATAGTGGTAATGAAGGCAATATTAGCCTAATTCATAGAAAGGTGTATTCCCCCTCTCTTGCCTCTCACTATGATCCATCCTTCACACTCCTGTCAAATTAATCTTCCTCTGAAGTAAAGGTCCCATCACAGAATCATATAACTTTACCACTGAAAGGGGCCTTAGAGGTCACCTCATCCATTTCTCTCATTCCTCAGGTGAAAAAAACCGAAGCCAAAGAGATTAAGTGGCTTGCGTAAGATTACACAGCTAGTTAATTCATTCAACACTCCATAAGTCGTTATTGATCACCTACTAGGTGTCAGGCCCATGCTAGGAGCCATTAATGGCAGAAATTACACCCAAATCTGGAAGTCGGGAACTCCAGACCACCATGCTTTCTTCTAGATCAGTGCTTCTGAAGCTGCAGGCAGGGTGAGAGGAGGCTCGATCCCTAAACGGAAGGCTTTTGCCCCAATTATACCCCAGCACTCAGTTAAGAATTAGTACATGCAGTGAGAGAGGTTACAGATGGGAAGGTGTTCCACATGATTGATGTGTTGGCAGAAATTAAAATCGTTGTATTCAGCACTGAAGTAAATATGACAGAATGTTACTATTTTTAAAAATCTGGATGGTAGGTACATGTATATTCATTTTATTACTCTTTGTACTTTCCTGCAGGTTGTAATGTTTTTCATAATTTTCAAAAGTATTATATGCTCTAATCATCAGGGAAATGCAAATCAAAACCACAATGAGATACCACTTAACTCCACTGAGAATGGCTTATATCACAAAGTCCCAAAACAACAAATGTTGGCGGGGATGCGGAGAGATAGAAACACTTACACATCGCTGGTGGGACTGCAAACTAGGACAACCTCTATGGAAAGGAGTCTGCAGATACATCAAAGAACTAAAAGTAGAACTACCATTCGATCCAGTTACCCCACTATTGGGTATTTACCCAAAGGAAAAAAAGACATCCTATAATAAAGACATCTGCACTCAAATGTTTATAGCAGCACGATTCACAATTGCAAAGACGTGGAAACAACCCAAGTGCCCATCAATACATGAGTGGATTAAAAAACTGTGGTATATGTATAGCATGGAGTACTACTACACCACAAAAAACAACGGTGAACTAACACCTTTTGTATTATCCTGGATGGAACTGGAGCCCATTCTTCTAAGTGAAGTACCTCAAGAATGGAAAAATAAGCACCACATGTACTCAACATCAAGCTGATACTAATTGATCAACTTATATGTGCACATATGGAAGTAACACATTAATTGATCAACTTTTACGTGCACATATGGAAGTAACATTCATTGGGTGTTGGGCAGGTGGGAGGGGGGAGGAAGGGATGGGTAAATTCACACCTAAGGCGTGAAAAGCACACTCTCTGGGAGATGGGCACGCTTGAAGCTCTGACTCGGGCAGAGTAAAGGCAATACATGTAACCTAAATGTCTGTACCCCTGTAATACTCTGAAATAAATAAATATATTTTTTTAAAAAAAGTATTATATGCTACAGAAAAAAAGAGTCAACCATGACAGTTTAGGTTGGAGGGTGGGGAAAGTGGGGAAGAGAGAATAGCTGTGCTCTCTACCTATGGCTCCAAAGGTTGAGAGCCACTGCTGTACCTATCAGCATTGTGCCCCAAAGCCCTGCCTGGAATCACAGCTCTCCTAGACGTATCTATCTCCATCTACCACGTACTATATGCTCCAGGGGGATGAGAATAATAACTGAATCAATATCTGCCCCTTCCCCCTCAACCCTTGCCCGTGCATTTGACTTGCTGCAAAAGTCTCTTGGGTCAATGAATCTTCTAAAAAGTGAAAATTCCTTTCAGCATTGTACATCCACACACCCAGAAATATGTACTTGGCCTAGAAAACATAAATTGGTAGCATCTGGAATTCTAGTTTACATCAAGCCACATAGTATCACATAGTCCAAGATCACCATCAAAAAGACCAGAAAATCACACTGTTCCCTTTAACAAAAAAAAATGAGGACTGTCACACACATATGTACACATACACACACACACACATCTCACAGTTTTCCTCAAAGAAGGTATATTGATGTATCTTAAAGAATTTGGCCTTGTACACTGGTTGTCTACAGGTTTGTCTGCAACTAGAACCTCAGTCTTGGGACTCTGATGATTCCCACTGGTTGTCTATGTAGCAGCCTGAAGAACCCTTTTTGATTTGCACTCTGTAGGGAGTGAATGGTCTGGCTGCATACAATCTGACACAGCTGACACCTACCTTAGAGGTGCACATGCAGAGCCTTGCATATAGACATTTCCGATGCTCAGTACAGTGCTGACACTTATGAATAAGTCACATGCAAAAATATAACAAATAACAGCCTTTCCTAGCTACAAAAAATGGTTTTCCTCTGAAAGTAATCAAAACCAAGTTAAAGTGTTTTTCTTCGACAAAACCACTACAAGATTGCCATGACTGCCAGGTGAAGGGCATGGCCGTTTCCTCTCCTCCACCTTACCCATCCTCCAACCTAAACATGGGTGATTCTAGTTTTCTCTAGTATATAATACTTTCAAAAATTATGAAAAACTTTTCAACATACAGGAAAGTACAAATAGTAATTAAAGGAATAAACATCTATCTACTATCCAGAATTTTTAAAATGTAATATTTTGTCATATTTACTTCAGAGCTAAATACAAAAAATTTTAGTAATGTTTCACCTACACAGCACAAAATCAATTATGTTCTGTCCCAGCTGTGTTAAATCACAAGTGGACAGATTATTATATAAGGGTTCTGCTTCCTGTCAAAGTTGTGGAACTATATTGCCACATGTAGCAAGCAGTCCTTTTCAGCATTTAGTACGTCCAGTGAATGTATTTACTGAACTTATTTTTACCTATGGGGTAAAAGGGAAATAGAGTGATCACATAAAAACCAGATTCATGTGTACGGCTGACAGGAGAAAAAACATGAAAGTCTGGTGAAAGTGTACACTTTTTTGTAGCTGGAAAAAATATTAAGCATGCTTATTATGTAGAGGTCTTTGTACATGACTCTTTTTTGAAATCCACTGAGATCAGTATAAGACTATAACCTTCGCTAACATTATTCATTATTTGTGCCTGAACCTTTAGAGTTTGTTGCATTTTACTGCAGAGAACTCACAGACTCAATGTTTCCACGATGAATCTCTCTCTTCAATGCATGATGCTCCCAAGCCAACATACTAAGTCCTATATAATAGAAATGTAAAGGCACCTCTAAGACATAGATTTAGTATACAACCATTTGGGATCTAGACATCATGTCATGTCACGGTAGATGTGTTTATACAGACTGATGTGTATGGGGAGGTGGGTGGAGCTGCACATATCTGCAACATTCCAGGATAAGTAAATTTGTAAGATAATAGAAGTTTATTTCTTTAAGGCACAAACCATTACAAATTCTAATTATTAGGGACAATTATCATCTTCTTTGCCAATTATTTATTTGGTTTATTTAATTCTTGCAAAAAGGATGTTAAATCATTTTAAAATTAAACCAAATACATAACTGAACATTTGGTTATTAAAAATAACAGAAATTAATTAAATGGAATACAGAAAGAGCTATAACCACATACTTGTGATGTCAGTTACTCCAGTTAACACTGGATTTAGCTTCATTTACTTGCAGCTAAGGCAGAAAAGGGAAACTATTGCATAGTTCAGTTCTTACTTTATCAAAAAAGAAACATGCAAGGCAGATTTGTTTTCCTTGGCATTAATTTCAAGGAGAAATTTTTTATGGAAGCCCCTTTATAAGGGACACTGAGTAATGCCTTCAATTCTATGTTGTAAAAGACAGAAACTTTTTTCATATAAATGTCTTCAACAATATGGTACAAAAGATGGAAATTTTTTCTCCCAGGTGCGGAAGGCACAATATTAAATCTTAACCTGAGTGACGGCATTTCTGCTGGGAGCTGAAATAACACAGCCATGGTGCATTGTTTCCTGATGATTTACCTCAATAGTGGAACCTCGAAGAACCTGGAGAAATGGATGGCCTATACACACTTCTTCCTGAGGCCCCCAAAGTATCCTGTCAAGAGCTACAGAGGGCGATTTCATGACTGCATTCTCCAACGAGTATTTGAAGGGGTCTGAAAATCTATGTATTGATTAAACATAGATCTTTCACTTTAGCTAAACCATCTGTGGGAAGCAGAGGTAACACTCTGCCATGAACATGTAGGAGACTGACTTAAGCCCTCCCCTGGGGAGCCGGCGACTAACACCTAAGAGAGGTGAGTTGCAGGGTATAGAAACATCCAAAGGAAGCTCTGTGTCTGGCCAAGAACTCGGACACATGCTCAGCTGAATCCCCAAACTTTGTTGCTTCGGAATAGAGAAGAGATAATTTTTTGCTTAAAAGTTTTATGTGCTACTAATCAAGCGAATTAGCCATAAAAGAACTTTAGTATAGCCACAACAATATAAAGTGAGCAGACCACAATAAAGTCTTTAAATTTTTAGTCAGGCAATCCCAGAAGTAGAAAGAAGTATGCCTTATTTTAATTTTCCTATTCCTGTAATTTTACTATTAATTTATATGTATAATTAAATCCAGGGAAAGCTATATTAAACATGAGCAAATTAAAAGGAAAATGATCTATTTCAACTAGGTTTAAAATATCCACCCAACAAAGGAGAAAACTATAAAAGACTAATTAATAAGAAGTGTCAGTACCAGCGTCCTCCAGGTTAGAAATGTAAGCAGAATGCCCCTGGCTTTTCCGCAGGTGGTACTGCAAGACAATTAAATTTAGCGATGAATGAGATGGAGCTAGTACTTCTCCTTTTGATTCATTTCAGATAAATGGCCCATAAGTAAATGCATTTACAATCCAGTAGGGATGATCCTTGGGCAAAACCACTATAAATTCTCAAGTTCGACCTTTCTGAAATTGCTTCAGCAAATGGTTACTTACAAAATATACAGTTGCACAGGAAATACATTGTTACTTGGCATTTGCTAGGCTGTTGATGTACATCAGAAGGAAACATTCATATACGAGAGCACATCAGGCCACACTCACCAGAAGGCTGGATTAGGACAGGACTTTTATTGAGAATAATGTCAAAACAAAATTTAAAAAATCCAAAAATTCTCTCAAGGCAAAAAAAAAAGCATCTGTTTGCTTTTGAGGCTTGGTGTATGTGATTCTCCAATGACTGGCATTCGAGGACTGAAAAGGCACGATTCTTCTGGCCTGCCCCGGAGAAGAGCAGGGCGCCACCTGACCGTGGAGCTTGGAAAGCTCCCTTTAGGGTAACAAATCCCAGAAGGGCAAGGATATGAGAAGGAGTCTGATTTGCACAACAGGATTTAAAGAGAGGACAAATATCTGACACTGTTTCCAGGTAAGTTTTTAAAAAATCTATTTTTGTGTTAATCTGCAGATACCCACAAGTGAGAGAAGGGGAATCTGAAACTCAGTCTTGTGTGCTTCCCACGGATGCCCCTTCACAAGCTGTGCTGCTGATCGAGCTGCACAACTCTTCCTATTATCTCAAAGTGGTCCTGAAAGGTGGCTGCCCTGTGATGCCTTTTCCCTTCTCATTTGTTATGGGCTGGTATGTGCCCCTCCCAGCATTCCCCCCGCAGGCGTATGTTGAAGTCCTAACAGCCAGTATCTCAGAAAGTGATTATATTTGTGAATAGGGTCTTTAAAGAGGAAATTAAGGTTAGATGAGGTCATTAGGGTGGGCCCTAATCCAATACGACTGGTGTCTTTAAAAGAAGAGATTAGGACACAGACATGTGGCCACACAGAGGAAAGACCAGGTGAGGACACAGCAAGGAGGTGGATTTCTGCAAGCCACAGAGACTTCAGGAGAAACCAAACCTGCTGACACCTTGATCTTGGACTTCCAGGCTCCAGAACTGTGAAAAAATAAATTCCTGTTGTTCAAGCCACCCAGTCTGTGGTACTTGGTTAAGGCAGCCCTACCAAGCTAATATACCATTTGATTTTGACAAATCTTTAAAAGTCTACATTTGTCCCTTCGGTAAAAACTAAATTTGTTCTTGGTCTCTGGAGCACTAATTTATGATGCTCCTTATTACAATGGTTTGGGAAGAAACCATCCCTTCAGCAATCCCAAATAAAGTAAATAAAATGATGCCAATCATTTGGCTTAGATATCAGCCATCCTAATCGGAACTCTCCAACCTTAAGTTTGCCAAAAGTGGACAAACCCTTGGCCTTATTCAGGAAGCTTAGTCTTCAGTGGTACAATGTCACCCCCACCATGAAGGGCTTATCTGAGGACAAGACTTAAAAGCAGAGAAGGGTAATATGTAATCTTATTCCAATTGCTCAAAACAATTGTTTGCCTGTGTTTAAACATATACCATGTGATTGCCATAAATAGTGAAATTGATTTTCATGTATGAGTCATGGAATCCACATTTCAGAGCCATAACTCACATTTTGATGATTCTGAAAAACATGTTCAAGAATATTTAATAAGCAACTCTTATGGGTATAACTGTACCACAAGTGAAGGACTTAACAAGACTGTGGGAATAATGCATTTTTCTTATCTAAGAATAATAAAAAACATATACCCAGCAATTTCCTTCATGACGGTTTTTTCATAACTGACCTTTATTCATTAAGCTATTGATCTCTGACAAGTTTTAAGACTTAGTACTTGACTATCTCGACCTCTTGACTTAAATAAAAATTTAATAAAGAAGGTCAGGCTGGATAAAGAAGAGTCCTCACTCCATAGAAATATTTATACAGTGCATCCTGCAAACAACTTGCTATTTGCCTCTTCACAGTAAATTGATAGATACATTTTTCAGAAAGGAGGTACAAAAAATAGTGCCCCTCGGGAGGGGAAAAGGGCTCCAAAGGCAAAGTTGGGAGGGCCCTTTCCCCAATGGTTAACATAACAGGAGAGCTTTCCTCTGTAAGTTTGAGGCAAAATGAAATAATCATATATTCTTTGTCAACTTTAAGAGAATTATTAATATTTGATTTTTAAAAAAGGCAAGTTGCTGAATGTCCACTAGAAAAATAAAAGGATGGTAAAGCTGGACAATTGAGTCTTCTAAGTAAATACACAGAATTCAAAAGATGGGTCAGAGGAGTGAGGATGTTATGTAGTGTCTCTTCCCAAAGTGCCTTGTACAGGGCCTGGTGCCTAAGCCCATTCTCAATAAATATTCACGAAGTTGAATTGAGTCAAGGGATATAATGGTCCTCCTTACCTGTTGTATGACATATTAAATGTAAGCATACTTACACAAAATTCCTAGGTATGGAAATGACCAACTCTAAATAAATATACAGATAACAGCAACAAAAACAATGAGTTTCTGGGCTGAGGGCATTTAAGTTGCTTTGCAGGTCAGAACTACGATCAATAGAGTAGATGTCACACATTAGGAATGAATTGGGGAGAGGTAAATGGGTCTGTTATACTGAAGAGATTTCTGGCCCAGAAGCTATTCCTCATGAGCAGTAAGGCCGCAGTCAACATTTGGGATTGCAGGCTCAACCCAGACAAGACTCACAGCACACAAAGCTGGGGACTAGAGTAACCTTGGTATATGTACCAAAGCTCTGGGTGGCTGAAAAAAGCTTCACATCTATGGTTCTAAAACACTGCTGCTGATCCACTTGTGCATGGAGCTTCAGGCTGTTCTAACGTGTACAATACACTTGTTTTATGTGAGTACAGAAGACAAGGGAGCTTAACTCCTTGTGACAGCCTCTTTTCTGCCTCCTTTCCTATCCGATCCTCAAAATCTTTGAGTTGGTTCTAAGGGGTGTCAAGGGAGAGACAAAATACGTTGTTGCTTAGGTCCACTCAGCCTGTCCTACCTTGGTTTCAGAAGATGACATTCTTGAGTTTAAATATGGATTGTAACATTGACCAGCTACGAGACCTTAGTGCAATTTACTTAACGTTCCAAGTCTTAGTATCTTCATCTGTAAAATAGTAGGGACAGTATCTACTTCATAGTGTAACTGAGAGGATCAGATGAGAGAAGGCACTGTCTGTGCCTGGAAAATAGCAAGCATTCAGTCAGTATTAATTAAATAACTTCAACAACAATAAATGTAATCTTTAGCTGTTGAGTTCTGCATGTCAGACCTTAGCCTCTGCTCTGAGATCTTTTCTTTCCCATCCTTGCACCAAACTTAAGCAAGAGTGTAGGTGTCAAATCCTCCACTGAGTCCTGTAGTAGCTTCTAATCATAAACTCAACATATATATTAAGAAGAAGATTTCAGGGAGGTATAGGTCTCTACATATCCTCAAGCGTCCCAGTATTGCTTGAGTAAACAGGCCCTAATCATTTGGAGGTGGTGAATGACACGCTCCAGCCGAGAGTTTGAAAGAAACAAAGAAACTGGTCACTAGGACTGCTTGAGAAACCTTGACAATTGTCAGCAAGTGAAACAAGCCCGCCAGACCCTGAGAGTTCTCATGATAATCCATCCCATGCTTCTTTCCCTTACAAATAAATTTAAATACTTGGCTTTGTCTGGTCAAATCAAAGATCTAGTTTATGCAAAATTAGAAGGTACAGCAGAAGACATGCCTAAGATGTATAATCCTGTCTGCCAGATTAGGAGAATACCCTGAGAAAAGAGACACGAGGGAAGCACCCATTTCACTGGTGTTCTGGCCAGCATTTCTGGCGACTTTCTCCCTTTACACCAGCAGACAGTGTACATGTGGCATGGATGCTATATATCCTCCACCACCCAGGGCCTCTCTGGACTCAGGAATACCTTGAAGGAACAGTGCTCTGAACTCAGTGTGCTATTTAATTGTGACTCTCATCATCACTGTTATTATGGATCTGTCACTCTGAAACGCTCTTGGCTACCAGTGACAGTATAGAGCATTATGAAGATGACATTTCCATGTTTTGTATTCTGAACATTAAAAATCAGTTTGGCCCACCAAATGAGCAGCAGGTGCCATGCTAATTATATAACTTCTTAGAGCACTAATAGGATCTCCCACTGAGCCAACTGGAAGAAAAATATACAATACTCATTTTTATCTGCATCTCAGCATACTGACCTCTTTCAGCCTGTTGATGTGGCCATTAATAAAACATTGTAAAATGACGTGAAAAGGCTTTTTTCAAAGCATAGCCTGGACCTGGCTGTCGAACAGCTGTGTATTTAAAAGACCTGGAGCTGGTATCAAAGTTGGTTGTTGATGATTCAAATTTGGTCTGGGAACTTCCTGTGTTCAGAATGGTTGTTCATGCTTTTGACTAGTTACAAATGAAAAAAGATCTCTGCTCATGAGGAGTTTCAAAAGATGGAAATAAGGATGCCTGCAATGGTGGTCTTGCTTTGCTTGGGACACAAAAGACAATTCAACTTCAGTACTTGACATGGGATCACCAGCATGCTTTCTTACAAGCTCCTTTCAATCATAGAATAATAATTAAAAATAAAAATATTGCTATTATTTCAATTCTAAAATAGCCTAAAGGGTAGTTCTTAAAAGCAAATCAAAGAGAAGAGTTTGATCCTTTCTTACTTTTTCCTTCCCTTTATCTAATAAAAGTAAAAAAATGTGCACTAAATATAATTCTTTAAACTTGAACAAAATGTATAACAGGATATTTAACTAAGTAGATATGATCAAGTCTATCTAGGAAATAAGACAGATGTTATACTGATGGGTGAGTTAAAAATAAGGTATGCAGAGAAACCATTTGGCTCAGATACATATAGGACAAATACTTAGCACAAAGCAATGTGCTAGACTCCGGAAGAGAGAACATACAGAAAGGAAGTAATGTGCAGACTATGCTCAGTAAGTTTATGACTAAGCATGGAACTCAGAGCTGGAAAGAAGCTTTCTAGGTGAGCAAACTCAGGTACATCAAAAGTATCTGACATGCTGTCCTAACAGAGTTCTCATCTCAGATGTTGAGACCATGAATGCCTCTTTCTTTACCTGCGAAATTTCTACCCCATCTCACACTGTCACCCCTTCCTTCTCTGCCATCCTCTCCTCAAACACACATATTTTAAGAGTGAGGTGTCAACTGTGTCCCACGCTGGCTCTCATATTACCCTGGATTAGAATATCATTTCCTTATTTAGAAACAACTTTTGATTTAATCATTCTACAATATTTACTTATGTCATAACATTACATTGTGCCCATAACATATACAATTACTATTTATCAAGTAAAAATAAAATAAAATAAAAAATGAGATAATGCAAAGTGTTTAAAAAATAAAAACTTTATTTCTATTTGTAAAATAAATTCTTAATTTTAGATTGTGTCCTTGCTAAAACTGGTATTTAACTCCAGAGTACTGCTATTGATTGTTGAGAATAGGTTGATTCTTTATAATATATTCTGCAAAATAAAAAAAAAGTGAGGTGACTGCTTGTACTATGATGCAAGCACTAGCAGAACCAAGATCATGCCCGACCTTCACAATTTCTAAAATTAACTGACAAATAAATGCTCAGCACAGAGAAAATTCAAGTCTATCAAATTAGGGAGAAAATGACTGAGGAATTTCATTGTTGCTTTGCAGATTTCTTACATTAAGACAGACAAGGTCAGGTTTATCAAAGAACAATTTTTAACGAAATATTTTTCTGTCAGATTAGCACAAATCAGTGTGGCTACTTTGTCAATACCAAAACTTCAGTACTGTGAGGCCATGCAGGAAAAAGACTTGCTGCCTTGGTTGAAAAATGACAAAGCTGGTGAAGAAGGCTCATGGAGTGGGATCCCCACCCTCACTCATTCTAGTAATTTTTAATCATTAGCTTAGGAGGTTATACTACGAGATTGCATCAGAGTCAGAAACATGTCACCATGTGCCTTTGGAGGAAAACAGGTGCCACATTACTGATTTGTTCCTGGCATCAAGCAACCCTAATTTATCTTCATTCTGACCCTAGGGATGAGAAAACAGTAGTGGACCAATAGCTATTCTAAGCTCTCTCTAGAAATGGGATTACTGTTCTTGGGTGGGAACAAAAATGCTTATCCATATAATTAGACAAGAGGTTTAGGAGTAGAGATTTTAAAGGAAGAAAGAGACATAGAGCTTCAGACTTATCTGGGTATCTCTGGCTGGTTGAGCTTCAGAGGAGCAGTACCCGCTATATACTCAGAAGTCAAGGACTGAACTCAGATGCCTGCTTCTGCTTTCTACAAGTCAGTAAGGAAACCCAGCAACAGGATTCCTATTGCTTAGTGGCAGAGCAAGGGTGTGGGCTAAGAATATGCTCAAAGTTTTTTCAGGGAGAGGTTAGGAAAGGAGAAGAGACAAAGAGACTACTATAAAGATACCGTTCCTCTGCATCTCATTATCAAAGGGATAATTTGAGAGTACTCAAAAGAGGAAATAATGATCACTGGACTTCAGCAGGTAATCATTAAGAATAAATAAGTTCAGAATAATCTGATTTGTTTCTCTGCTATTATAACAAACATTTTTATTTCAAGGGAAACCCTTAGGCCTGCTTTGTTAAGACCAATATACATTTTGGGACATGGTATAAATTCTTATACAGCAATAATAGAAATCAATTTCTTTTTATATGGGGGGAGTTATTTTACTGGGCTTGGAAACTCTTATAACTATCAAAAGGTTTCTCCGTGCCCTCTCTCACTTTGTCCACCTGGATATTTCAAGATTTGGCCCAGCAAAAATGCAAACTACACAATTCAATCACTACTTTCTAATCTACTAAATTAAATTAGCAAAGATTACAAAATAATAATAAAGAAACCCAAAATGCTGGTCAAGGATACAGTCCATTTGACCTTCTGTCACTGCTATCGAGAGTATAAACTTACACTACCTTTTGAGAGAGTTGTTTGGCAATATATTTCCAAAATTTTAAAAGGACTATACCCTAATTCTATATCAATGAATCTATCACATGAAATAAATTAGAAATATCACAGTTTTCTGTATAAGGCTAGTTTTTATAGCATTGTTTATGGTAGCAAAAATCTGGAACCAAATTAAATGTCCAGTGATAGGAAGATAGTTAAATCAACTACAGTGAAATATCCAAAAGATACAATATAATATAGCTATTAAAATTTTATTTATAAAGGATTCTTAATAGCATGAGAAAATGGTTATAATATCATCCTAAGTACAAAAAGCAGGGTACAAAACTGCATATGTAGTCTAATTGGAACAATAAAAAATATATGCAGAGTAAAAGAAATAGAAGGAAATATATCAAAGTGTTATGCTTATTCCTTAGCGATGGTCCTATGGGTAATCATTTTCTTCTTTATAACTTTCTGTATTTTCCAAATTTCCTCTAATGAACATGTATTACTTTTATAATGAGGGGGAAAAGTTCCTGTAATAGGATCCACTAAGATTTGAAAGAGAAGCTGTGCTACAATGACTCATCATCATTTGAGTAAAAGAGACTTAAAAGAAAAGGCAGAGGATTGACATAAAACTTAAAATAAAAGCAACACTACGTACGTGTGTTTGGTCAGTTATTAAAAACAAACAAACAGCGAAATAAGGAATCCTCAGGTGAGGATTAGTTGAAAATCTGAAACATTCAGAGAAGAGTTACCTACAGTCAGACAGACTAGGATACAAAGCCATGTCTACACTGTTGCAGACACACAGGCAAGCATGGAGAAAGTGCTTGGAAGACAGACACTACAATGTTAATAGGTGTATTGCTCAGGTGGGAGACTATCTCTGAGTTTATTCTTTATATCCCTTCCCACCCCACCCCCCAAAAAAAGCACTACTTTTATTATGACAATCAAATTTATTGCAAATGTTTAGCTCATCAAACAAATGGGGCTAGCCTAAGTGAGTATCTGTAAGAAAAAGAATAAATATTGACCTTTGCCTTACATCTTGCATAAAAATTAACTTAAAATATCTGCAGACCTAAATATAAAGGCAAAAAAAAAAAACACAAAAAAATTCTAGAAGAAAACATAGGCAAAAAATAGGAGAAAATCTTTGCAACCTTGAGATAGGTAAAAATTTCTCAAATAGTATACAAAAAGTATAAATCATAAAAAATAAATTAAAATTTATCAACATTTAAAACTTTTGTTCTTCAAAGGATACCATCAAGAAACCAAAATACAAGCCACAGAATGAGAGAAAATATTCATAATGCATATATCTGACTTACCCCCAGAATGTACAGAGAATTCCTATAACTCCGTAATAAGATAATCCAATAAAATATTGACAGAAGATTTGAACAGGAAATATACAAATAGCTAATAAACACATGAGAAAATGCTCAATGTCACTGATCAGAGAAATGAAAATTAAAACCATAATGAGACACCACCAAATACCTATTAGAATGGCTGACCATACCAAGTATTGACAGGGATATAAAGGAACCACAATTCTCATATACTGCTGGTGGGAGTGTAAAACGGAAAATCCACTTTGCAAAGCTGTTTGGAAGTTTCTTAAAAAGTTAAACACACACTTAATATTGGACTCAGCCATTCCACAACTAGAAATCTTCCCAGAAGAAATCAAAATATAGTCCACATAAAGACTGTACACGAATGTTCACAGCAGCATTATTCATAATAGTAAAAAACTAGGGAAAAATCCAAATATCCATCAATAGGTGAATGAATAAACAAAACATGGTGTATCAATATAATGAAATATTGCTCATTAATAAGAAGAAATGAACAATTTATATATGCAACAACATGGATAAATCTTAAAATAATTAAGCTGAGACACAAATCAGTACATGTAAAAGTCTATAAAATTCAAAATGATCTGTAGTTCGAACAAAGCAGATTAGTGGTCACCTTTGCTGCGGTGGAGGGTGGGATGGACTGCAAAAGGGACACAAGGAAACTTCCCAGGGTGAGGGAAATGTCCTGTATGTTGATGACTGCAATAGTTTCAGGGTGTGTATATCTATCAAAACTCATTAAATGTACTGTACTAAGTGGATACAATTTATTGTATGTAAATTATACCTCAAGTTAAGTTTATTTTAAAAACTCAGCAGACTGAAGCAAAGTTAAGAAACCTTTAATTCACCACTCAGTAACTTATTTTTAGATAAAAATAATGCTAATACATTATACAACCAAATAAAAAATGTCCTACCCAGGTATCCCCTCTCTTTGGAAGCCTCCCTGTTCCTCTCTATCCCTACTCCAGACTCCCTACCCTACTTTAGGCAGAACCTGGTACCCATTCTTGCACTCTGCTCCCTGATCTTCCTGTACCTTACAGCACCTGTCACATTGCACTGTGACCTATAAATTACTTAATGACCTCCTCACAGTGAGTCACTTGCTATGGTTTTAACCTTTATGTCCCTAACATTGAGAATAGAATTGGTGTTCATTTACTTTTATTGGATAAATGTACAGATGGATGGATAAAGAGGTGGAAGAAATAAAGGAAGGAAAAACTAACCAAAAAAATGGTGAAAAAATGAACAAGGAAGCTAAAAAAAGAACTTTTTGTAGACTCCAAAATTATCAGGAGAATATAAAGCCTTAAGTTGAAAAGGGTCATATAGTAGGTACTTCATGAAAATTAGGCAGATCTTGTCCTGAGTACCGGGCTCCAACCAATGCTTTTCACTAAGTTTTCAAGTGTAATCTTCTTCATGTGGATGAAAAATGTAATATATGCCTTCTTCAAATGGGATAAAATGAACTGCTTTAGGAATCCTTTATTTGAGAAAATTAATGCCATATAATCTCATTGGATAATATTTCAAAATATAATAACCCACTCAATAAACCTTGTATCTATATCTCTTCAACTAGAATTTTAACTGAAAGGCAGATTTTAAGTAATAATATGATCAATCATTTCTATAACTGTCTTATTTTCCTAAGAAAATAATTCAAGTATAATGGCATCTTCACAACTTTAATTGAGCAAGGGTTTATATTTTTAAAAACCTAGGATTATCAAGGACTTAACTCATCATACTGAAACTATCTCTGTACATGTCTGTCTTCTCTGCAAAAATAAGGGTTACTTTCCCTTGGCACTTAACACAGCACTGCCTTGCTAGTGTTAAAAAAAAAAAATTCAGTGAAATGAATAAAGTGATGGTAGCTCTCTTTAGTACGTGAAACTGTTAGCTCATAAAGTTGCACAGGTCCCGAGCTCACACCTACTGAAATTTTATTATGGGAATCAAGGGTATAATATATCTCCTAATATATCCTCATATCAAACTCCACTTTCAAAAGGGCTGCTTCTAATTTCCCCTTCATTAAATGTCTAAATAATGCCTTGGTTTTGTTTTGTTTGTTTGTTTTTCGAGACAGAGTCTCACTCTGCCAAACAGGCTAGAGTGCTCACCGTATAATTGTGTCATTATAGCTTACTGTAACCTCAAACTCCTGGGTTCAACCAATCCTCCTGCCTCAGCCTCCCAAGGAACTGGGACCACAGGCATATGCCACCACACCTGGCTAACTGTTTCTATTTTTAGTTGAGAGGAGTTCTCAGCTCTTGCTCAGGCTGGTCTTGAACTCCTGACCTCAAGTGATCCTCCCACCTCGGCTTCTCAGAGTGCTAGGATTACAGGCATGAGCCACTGCGACCGGCCTCGTTTTTAAATTACTTGGTGTTATGCCCATTTAACATAGCATATAGGAAGGTAAGAATCTGCTTCATTTATTTTTTCAACAAGTGTTTAATAAGCTTCATACAGGGGTGAGCAAAACAGACCTGTTCCTTGCCCATGTGGAGCTTACTGTTGAGTGGGAAGGTCACGGGATTGGATCTCACTAGGTGTGCCCAGCAGCAGCCATTCTCTTTGACTTTGTTTTTAACAAGTTTAATATTAACATGCAAAATAAATATTGTTGTTTGTGATAAATATTTGTTAAAATTAAAACAAAAAATACGCAATCCTTTCAACCCTTAAAGTCAAACTCTTGGAGATACATTTATAATGCAGCATGTAAAATAATAAAGGTTCCCAAGGATACACCCAGGTTTATGGAATAAGGAGCCATTGATCACACCTACTTTGAAACACGATTTGCTTAAGCTAAAATCACTTTTCCTATCAAGTATGGTGTTCATTGACTATTTGGGGAAAAGTATTTTAGGCTCTTTTTTTTTTTTTTTTTAATTGCATGATTTATCTCCACAGTTTCCTTCTCTATAGCACGTTTGTAAGTGAGGGCCCCCTCTGTCTGGGTAACATAAAAATCAGATTCTTGAATTTTCCTATGAGAATGGTAATGTTGCTGGTTGCTCATGTGATATCTAAACATAACAATTCCCTTAAATCAACACATAGCAAATGGGCACTTTGGATGGTGTCAGAACTTTTAACTTGGACCAACAGCTATCCTTTCCCTGACAAAAGCATTTCCTTAACTTTAAGCTCAGAGTCCCCTCTCAGAGTTGATCAGTGGAAAGAAAACAGACCTGAACCTGGTTTAGACCCTGAAGAAATACCTTTATGCTATAATTCAATAAAGACAAGCCCTTAACTTCTAAGGAGGGTCAATCTAAGAAAAAAAGATCAAGAACATTTTTGTACATTTTGCAAAAATACAACAGGTCAAGTTCTCTATGTTATCCAAGGTTCTTTATAGAAAGAACCATGAGATATGTTCTTCTTGAATTTAATTTCAAGTAAAAGCTCACCTCTCTCTATAATCTTTTAATCTTACAGGTTTACTTTTATCTGGAAAGAAGAACTATATAGACGACTATAATTTCCTGGTTGCTAACAAGCTGAAAGCTAAATTTACTTCTCAGTGATTATAATTATATCATTCTGGGTTCCTGGTCCAATTCTTTTTCCACACTCAAGATAGTTTTAAAATCTCACTTTTAGCTTCATTTTATTTCTCCTACTTTATGTTTTCATGTTGTAAGTTGCTTCAAATCTTCTCTGGAAAAAGACAAGGAAGAAATAAATCATTCATTTACATCATATGGTTACATCAATGCTTACTCAACTTGCAGTTCCTCTAAACATTCCTAGAGTACGTCACATCGATCCCCTTTTCCCAAGTCATGACTCAATATGCTATTTTCTGCACACATCACAAAACTCTTCTAGTTTAACTACTAGTTAAACTAATTCTTGTTTAGTTTAAAACAACACAATTAAAAAATGTATTTTTTCTCACAATGTTTCCTCCCTCATTTCTAATAGGTGGCACTCTCTCAAAATATATGGGCCATGCCATAATTTTACACTAATTATATGTTGAAGTTCACCAGCACCCCTTTATAGAGAGCCTGGGGACTGACCTGTGTGGGTTGTTTCTGGCCTCTGACAAAGGAGGACAAAAACTGCAGAACCAGAGAAGAAAGCAGACCTGAGAACCATGTAGAAACCCAAAGAAACTCAGGAAGGAAATACAAGGGGGTCACCACATCAAATCAGCCAAATATAGGTACAGAAGCCAAGGCACGGCCTAGGGCTCTGGGAACGGGAGACAGGCAAGAAAGCAGGAAGTGGAAAGCCAGTGGGGGTGGATCCTAGGCAAAAGCCTGGAAAGGAGACTGCCCATTGAAGCTTGGCGGGCTTTGGCGGGTGGCTGGATTCTGGGTTTAATTGCATGGTTTTTATTAGAGTTTTGTTATCTCCCTCCATGTCTCCTGGCTTACCTCCTTCTCTCCTCCATTTCTCACAAATACCTAATATTTCAATGAGTGATAAGCAGAAATTAAAACTGCAAAGGGGTCAAACGCAAAGCAACTATCTTCTGAACATTGATGGCAGTTTCCCTTCCTCTCCTCGGCCATTGGGTTAGTGTCCCCCCCACCCCCCATCTGTCCATCTTTCCACGGAAGAAATCATCCCTTTAGAAATCATCTTCCCATACAACTTACACTCTGCCACAGAAGCAAGCAATCTTCCCTTTGTATATTTAAAACAACAAACACATATGTTCTGGCACAATTCATATTTCGAGTTAGGCTAACACAGTTCAAAGATAGGGGTTATGATGGAATCCGGGCATTCCTAGAAAAACAGTAACAATAATAACAACAGGTTTCAAGGATCTTAATTCTAGCTTCCTTCCTTCTAATTTAGGAGCTCTGTGGGGCCCATAGATGGGTTGCTGAGGGTCAGTAAACCTACTTAAACTGCCTGCAAAATGCTATGTAAATGTTAAATATGCACTTGGGGGGTGAGTGGGCAAGCTATAGCTTTAATCTGAGTTTTAAAATCTATAACCATCCACCCAAGGATAAGAACTATTACTTGTTTTACTCCTCTGCCCCCACGGCCTGACGCTACCCATTCAATCTTCAACTACCTGGCTCTCGACCACGAATACAAAACACAGTTCACACCTCACCTTTTACTCAGAAACCAGAGTACAACTTCCTTTATCATTTAACTTGTTTTATTCATTTTCACACCACTAAAAAAATGTCTGTTGAACAAATGGAATTAATTAATCTGAGGTGTTCTACTTATTAGTCACTGATAGCAAAAAATCACTCACCAATAACTAATAGAGACAAATCTAATCGGAGGCCAATGATTCTTACTTTTTTAACTGAAAATAAATACAAACCACAGTAATAGGAGTAATTAAGTGTGTATGTACAAAAATAAAGGCAAACAGCCCCCAAAATGTAGCCAAACAATATTGCCCTACTTGATTAAATCATGTTTGCAGCTGCTTTGAAATTTTAAAATGCACAAGCAATGCAAATGTGAATTTTCTCTGCAAATTCTCCTCACAGGAGTAGAACAGCAGGAAGGAGTATGATTAAGTCAAAAGCGCAACACAGGCACAACTTCTGACCACCGGCAAAGATACAGGCTGCTGTCAACACAACCACAGTCCTTTTCCGATCCTTTTCCTGGTATCTGACCTGAACTTTGCCATTAGCACATACTACTTACTCTGTGAAGATTTTGATCTTCTCAAAATTTCCGACCTCGTACTTTCAGCAGCATTATTATGTATGCTTTAAAGCTAGAGGATTTTAATTTCCATTTTTTATTTGCACTCAAGAGGCTGCAGATTATTCAGTATGGAAATCCCCTAGAGTGAGGATCTCTTTATATAAAATAATTCCCCACACTCACAATTCTTTATGTCAGAACAATAATAGACACAGGGCATTATTATTGAGGATTTAGCTAGTGGAAAGCAACCTCTCAAATCAGGGACAGGACAGCACTCTATAAAAATAATTATTATTCCCTCCTCTGGGGTGGTTGTGTGAAAGCCCTTGTTCATCTCTGCAACACGTTAAAATGTATCATTTCTATATGGCTTCTTTTTTCTGAGGTATGCAGGAGCATAAGTAAATAACAATAGCTGACTTTTGATGGACAGAAGAGAGGTCCTTGCAATACTGTGGAGTACATCAAGGGTTTTGGCAGGTTAACAGCAGAGATAACCTCCCTTTAAGGTAACCTTAGACTTAATGGGCCTTTCTACAGTTTCAATACCAATCACATAGTAGCAAATAGGATGGGAAAAAATACACATGTCCTTTCCTTATCTCTCAATATGCAACTTGAAGTGCAAGGCCAATATGATAAGTTTGGAGTCCTTAAACATGGTGATTTACTGAACATCATAAAGTCAATTCTAGCCTAAGAGAGGTTAGTGGGCATCAGCTTGATTTGTCCTTAAAGTAATCTTGATAAAATGCTGAGATATGACCCAAAGGCTGTTTATAAAAAAGATGCTAACACTGAAAAGAGCAGCCTCTAATAATTCTCTGAGAAACAGGAAGGGAAGTATAAAAGGACCATGAGTTTAGAAAAGGAGAAGAAAGCAGAAAATTAAAACGTACACTCCACCAAATCTACAAACACCCAAATTCATGTGCTTTGTCTGTTGCACTGCAGTGGGGCAGACCCGGGGAAGCCATGATGGCTTTGTGGGAAGGGGAATGAAGGCTTATCTGTCTAGAGTGGAAGGGGAAGCAATCGACACACTGGGCATGGGTCGCAGAAGACAAAGAAGACAGGAAAAGGAGACTGAGCATGCAAACCAACCAACCATGTCTAAGAACCCAAAGAGGTAACAATTCTAACAGACCCACTGCCAAAGACAGTGGTTATGTTAAATTCTCCTTTAAGTAAATATAGGAAAAAATGAATAAGTACACTGAAGAGGAATCAACAGAGAAGAGAAAGAAAAGCATTCAGTAAACAGCAAGCTCCTTACAACTTCTATTGAATACTGGAAAAGTAAAGGCACAAGTCAAGAAAAAAAAAGGCACTACTCATTTGCATCTCAGAAACAATGAGACACCAAAAAGTTATAAATGAGAATATAATGATGTTATTTCAAAACTCAGTCTGGTAAAAAAAAAGAAATCAAGTTAGTCTTAAAACTATGCCTTGGTGCCTTTTCACATTTTTTCTTCCATTCCTACCACAGCCTGTTGTTGTTTCCTCTCCTTTTAACCTGCAGAGCACAGCTAGAAGCTGCACAGCAGATCTGGAAGGCATCCCCTAGAGCAGAAACACTCAGGCCTCCTGACTCACCCACCCCCGCACACCTCCACAACAGGCCAGAGGCAGCCTGAGCTGGCTATTCCCTTGCACAATGATATTCCAAAAACTACACCATTATTCTCAATTATATTTATTGGAGCAATTTATCACATGCTGACTTATATGGTTATTTAATATTTCCTACGTTTATGTCTTTATTTTCTTAAACTGAAATATAATAAGATCCTTAAAGGACAAGGTTTATGTTTTATAATATTCCCCATGGTAACTTGCCCAGAAGGAGTTCAATATGCATAGAGATGAATGATTATGTCAACAGATAGTAAGTGCATCATTTCCTGTTGCTCCAGAACTGGTTCCTAGGACGCTAAGCTAAGGATAAACAGGCATCAGGCACCCCATATTCTAAAGAGTGCTGCAAATAGGAGAGGCCAGCCACTCCTTCAAGGCTTATTAATAATTGGCTATGCTAGCCCCGCCCATGACCTCTGAGTCCCCCAACTCCTATCTTTATTTTAAAAAGTTGGGGGAGGGATGCAGAATGACAGAGAATCATGATAAATTATCAGTCCACGAGTGAGCCAGGGCTCCCCACTACCAACCCAACTGCAGGAGTCCCCCAGAGAGTCCTCTACAGATCAGAGAGGCCTGTGAGGAGGAAAGGCTGGCATCTCACTCCCTAGATAGATACCTGCTTAGGAAGCAGACTTATCCATCAGCCCTACCCCTGACGACCTGAGCAAGGAAAAGAAAACTAGTGAGACATAGCAGAGTGCAGAGAAGGAACAGCCTGAGAGTGTGCATGCACATCCATACCCATGGCGTGGTATGCAAAAGAATACCACGATTTTGGCAGGTGGCCAAAATCAAGCCATCTTGCCATTACCTCCCTCCTGAGGACTACCTGCTCACCTCCCCAGGTGAAGGGAGGAAGTGGAGCTGGCCTAGAGCTCTTCAGAGGGTCCTCCCAGGGTCCCCACTAAAGACCAGCCTTTGGACAATGCCTGCCTCAGAGGACAGTGGCAGCCAGTTAGTCCTAGAGAAGCGGTGACAACCAAGAGGAGAAAGTACCCCAAAATGGGAAGAAAGAGCTAACTGTGTCCCCTCCTCAGGTAGAGGGGACAGATGAGTGAGCAGAGGGGATAAAGGCTAAATCGAATTCAAAAAGGAAGTTTAAACTAGACTTGACTTTTTTATATCCTAAGTGGCTGAAAAATTTGGCCTGATGCCCATATTGCCATTAAAAGTTGGGGAAGGAAGATTCAACAGAGCTCTCTGAAGGGCAGTGACTGAAGAAAAATAAAACTTTCATTTTTTACCCCAGAAAGTCTAGATTGTTCAATAAACTGATTAAAAAGAAATGAATGAAGGATTATTAAATATCTTTTAGCCCTGATTTTTTTTCAGTTCCCTATTTTAGATCTTCTGGAAGGAGAGAGGTAAAAGAGACAGAACATTTTGAGAAACATAAAAGATTCTTCTTAGCTACTTGGACATTGCTAAAAATACTCTAAGCAAACACTACACTTCCCTGCAACAGAGCAGTTAGGCTAATGCAGTCAAAAGGCCAATCTGACTAGGATCCTTGGTGTGATTTACAATGTTAGAGTTTAAAATGGTATAGCCCATGCTGTGGTAATAAACATTCATTTTAAGCGCTTTAGAGGACTAATAATTCATGTGAACATTCTCAGAGCAAGCTTTCTCTTTCAGGGGAGGGAGCAAAATGGTGCAATCAAACCATAAAAAGAGAATAGATCAAAGGACAAAAACCCCATCAGCTTTTTGACTGAGCTGACCTTGTATCTGCTCCACTGCAAAAAAAAGTCTAGAACCAACTCCAGGCAAACGTGCATAATTTGATTTTACTAAATCCCCAGAGCTTCTCCATTAAGACAACAAAGGCCATCAGCTGGCAAATTCCCCATGCAGGGACTTGAAAAGTCATCTTAAAGTACCCACTGCAGCATGCTCTAACTTACACAATTAGCACAGACGAAGGGCCCAAAACTTATGAGTGTGAAAGACTAACCCCTCCTCCCCAAGGCTCTCTGTGTCACAGAGAGTGGTTTGCTTTTCTTAACCAGGGTAGAAGCTCTCCGTTGCTTTTCTGAGAAGAGATATATCTCTGCAAATAAAAATGAGCCAAAGGGTTTTAAAGAGGACTTATGACTTAAATAAATATTCTGTGGCCAGGTATGCTTGACAGCATCTTTGATATCCAAATTCATTAAAAACTCCACCAAAACTCATATTTTCCTTTGGATATTAAAGTCACTTAACTACTTACCTCACTTGGGAAACTCACTGAGCTAAGTAGATTACCAGAGGAGAGTGCAGAGTTTTATTTTCTGGAAAATTCTGAAGAGAACAGTTCTCGTATCTGTGACAGTCTGATTTCTACGTGGCCTGGAGGCTGAATGCTCAGAGGATAATCTCTAGTTACTCTGTGCAGCCAAACTCTGATTAAATTAAGATCCTTACCAAGTGATGGGATCTTATTTTGCCATGGTTTCCTAAAATACAGTGGATATTTCCGACCACCTTCTCAGTCTATGCTTTTAAGTTCAGGTAAGTTAATGCTCTTTATTGTTTTTCATAACGTTGGGCCAAACCGGACCACTTTTAAGAGGCTATCTCCAGGCCCCCGGCACAGATCAGGGCCTGGGTAAGTGAAATCTGCTAGAAAACACTACCTGAACCATGCCCGTCCTCCAATAACAGGCTCTTGCTTTTCCTTTCCACCTTCTTTGTTGTAGACTCTTGCTATTCTCCAGCTACATCTCTGCCTTATCTCCTACCCTTAATACCTCCTGACTACCAGCTACTGGCATCCAAACTTGGCACCATATCCATATTCATATCATTTCTTTCCCCCAACTCTGCAATTCCACAGGTGATTTCTTGGCAATGCTGCTCGAGTGATTTCACCCCAGGGCTTCCTTCACCTGTGTAATGCCCTCTGCAGCGTCACACCACCTAAATGTGGTGAGTGCCAGCAACAGGCTGAAGCATCACGCTATTGACAAGATGGTTTTCATCACCATTTGCAAAAGGAACAACTACTGATAGACCTGATAACCAGTGGTCACTGAATAACTCATAAAACCATTAAGCCTCTGCCCAGATGCTCTTTGAATTGTCAGTTGATGCACCAAAAAAAAAAAAAAAAAAAACCAGTGTGAAATAAGCACTACAAAAGACTTAGGATCTCTGAGAGTGAACTGAAGAAGATGAAGATTCCTCTGAGTTAACCAATTGCCTCCCAGCTACCATATAACATCCAGAATACACAGCTAATGTTGGATGATGACAAGAATGGAGGGGGGAGAAAAACAAACACCAATTTCTAAGTGAGCAAAAGTCCTGATAATTCTCTTACCATGTTGCCTTTTGTCACCTCAAAAATATTTTTATTACTTTCTATTACCTACAAAATGAAATTAAAATCCCGTTGTATAAAATCTATAGCCTAGTGTCTGCCAATCTTTCTTTCTGGCCTTTTTGTTAATTGCAAGTTATCCAGGGCCGTGTTTAAATGAGCGCCAACCAGGATCAGATAACACAAGTTAAAATTCCCGCTTAGGTACTAAACAGAAGTGTAACTCTCTAGGCAAGTAAATTAACTTCTGAGCTTTGGGTTTTTTAATCTGTAAATGTGAATAATATTAGTATCTATTTCACAAGATTGTTAGCAGTAAAGGCAGTAAGGCAATGGGCATTTAACACATTGCCTTGCATATGGCTAGCAGGCAGTAAATGCTATCTGCAGTAGCAATTATTATGCCAGCCACCAACTGAGGACTTGCAATTCCTTGACTATGTACCAAACTTTCCTGACCTGTGTCTGTGTTCACATTCTTTCTTGGGAAATAATCAGACCTATGTAGGGTGGCATTGTTTGTAACAGTGAAGAATTGGAAACATTCTACATGTAGAGAACCGGGTGTTAGATTCTAAAAGAGGGGACTACACGGGAACCAAAGATTCAGACCTCTGTCTCAGAGATTTCATAGGAAGAAATTACCTTGTACTTTTAAGCAATCCCTTTTATCAGCTAAAAGGGTTGAGATAGTAAACTGCGTATTTCCATATGACTATCTCTGATACATTATAAAGAGAAAAAAAAAGTAAGATTCATACACGTGTCTATCTTCTTTGTAGCATCTGGCATATACTGGGCACCCTACATGTGTTCCATGATTATAATCCAAGGTCATGGAAGTTCACTGCCAACTTCAGGGGAGCTTGAGTGTTAGGAATATAGCAGGCATTGCATCAGGCCCTGTAATATCAAGAAATATGGGACCAGGAAGAAGGCTTACAAAAATTAGAAAAGAAATTATATACCATGAACTAAAGAGAGACACTTAAAATCTTCCTCTACTATCAGAATAATGGCCACCCAAATATGTCCACAGGCAAATCTTGGGAACCCGTGAATATGTTACCTTTCGTGGCAAAAAGGGACTTTGTAGATGTGATTACATTAAGGACCGTGAGATGGGAGATTATCCTAGTAGGCCCATTCTGATCACAAGGGTCCTTAAAAGCAGACAACCTTTCCTCCCAGTGGTCACAGAAAGAGATGTAATGACAGAAGCAAGTTAGGAGACACGTTAGGTTGCTGGCTTTGCAGATGGAGGAAGGGGGCCAAGAGCTGAGGGACGCTGGTAGTCCCCACAAGCAAGGAAAAGACAAGGAAATATTCTTCCTGTGGGCCTCCAGAAAGGAATGCAGCCCTGCAGACACCTTGATTTTAGCCCAGTGAGATGCCTGTTGAACTTCTGACCGACAGAACTAGAAGATAATAAATTTGTGCTGATTTAAGCCACTAGGTTTGGGATGATTTGTCATGGCAGCAATAGGAAACTAATACAAAGACCGACCGATGAAATTCACTGGGCAGCAGAGATACCCCACAATACCGCCAACTGACAACTGTCTGAATTTTACCAAAGAAGTTTTCTGGCACTTTGGGGATTGTAAAATAAAGTTGAAATTATATTCCAAGAAGTCTGGTTTCAACAGGGAAAGAAAAGTTAACGTGAAGAAAGCCCTCAGACTGAAATATGCTCGTTACCTCTCCAAGACTGCAGACTTCGAGGAAGGAATCTTACCACTCGTTATCTCCAGGGATATGGTAACTGAGAGCTGAAATAACTGCAAACAGCCTCCAGAATTATTCATCTCTGATCAAGAGGACAAGTCCTAAGAGACAACCTTCCCTGATAAAACTGGAGAGGAGAATTTTTAGAATGCTGAGAGCAGCAGGTTACCTCATCAGCAGCCAGGAGAGGTGGAATATAAAAAAGGACAAGGGAGACAGGCTCTGCACAGTGACAGGAAGGATAACTCAAAATACTAAGGCGTTTGTTAAAATTTCAGGCTGTTGCCAGTCAAGGTATCAGGTAATTAACATTGACTTAAATGCCACCAAAGCCTTTTAAGGTACCCACTATTTAAGACATTTTCTCTTCATGCCTCTCTGTGCAATGACATTAAAAGGCTCATGAGAAGGAAGTTAAGAGTTCATAGAAGATGTGAGACTCCCAGAAATATGACCAAATGATCAGTGCAGCAAGACCACTGCTGGCCACAGCGCTGTGGAACTTAGGATGAGAGGAGAGCAAGGAGGCTGCCCCTCCGCTCCACTCTTAAGGTTGATATTGGGAGCTGGAGGCAGTGGCTCATGCCTGTAATTCTAGCTACTCGGGAGGCTGTGGCAGGAGGATTGCTTGAGCCTAGGAGTTCCAGGCTGCAGTGAACTATGATCGTGCCACTGCACTGCAGCCCCGGTGACAGAGCAAGACCGTATCTATTTAAAAAAAAAAAAAGTTGATATTGGGGTTCAATTCCTGGCCCTGACACTGACGGATCATGTGACATTGCACAATTCACCCCACTTCTCTGAGGTCAGATGAGACTCCCCTGGAAATGTTGTGCATCAGAGCTAGTCATGGGTAAGCTCCACAGAGGCATGCCAGCTTCCACCTTCTAGCTGCCTACAGGTGTCTGGTTTCACCATTCTAATTTTAGTGAGGAAAGGGGGGATGACGAAGACTTTTTTACTAGGAAACTTTCTACCAACGAGGGTTCCGGCAGAAGAAGCATTCACACTTTAAAACTTGAACAATGAGACTTGGTCCTGACACCTATAAGTAGGTACAGACAGTAGATACTGGTGACAATCCTAGGGGAGGTAATCTAAGCTGGGTATAAATGAAAGGCAAAGAATGCTTGTGCAAGGCCCTCTTTTATATCTCCGCCACAGAAACTGTCCTTGAACTTCTTACAGCATGGAGTCCATTTTTGTTTTAAAGGCAGAGTATTTACAAGAAGAAAATAGATTGTGTTGAAAGGATTAACTTACTCAGGAATTTTTGTAGATGAAATCTAGCAAAGAAGTATTTTTTTTTGTATACCTTTCCACTATAAAGAACTGCAAAAAAAATCTTGTGAGGCATCTGATATGAAAAAGTTTGTGAAACATGCCTTTTGTTAAGAATCACTCAGTTGGCACTTACACAGAACAAATGTAAGGGTCTATCACACGCTAGGCATTGTGTAAGACTCTAAGAGCACAAGGGTGATCTCTCATCTCCTCCAACTGTTATATCCAATACATATTACTTTCTCTAACCCAAGGGTGCTCACAGCAAACAGCCAAGGGAGGATTCTTTAAAGGATAAGCATTAGAAGGAAGAATCCAAAAGAAAAGCTTTAAAATGGAGCCGTATCTTTGTGTTCTATCACTGGTGAGCATGTTACGCTCAGAAATCATTCAGGTTTCATAGCTTCTCAGTTCATGGCCTTTGTCAAAACCCTGCACTAAGAACTCAGCCCTAACAAAGTCAGCTGCGACACAGACGATGACAATCTCTGCTGACCCAAGAGCCACACCAGCTCCTAAGTAATCCCCACATGCTTTGATACTGGGCTTACTCAGTTAGCTATCTTTCTAGGTTTCTCAAAGTCTAAGAGCAATTGACTGAAGTCAAAGTTCAAGGCTAAAAGGGATTTTCCTACTAGGCAGTTTTCAAACATCATTTTTGCACATATAAGCTTTTATATGCTGCAATACTGAAAAACTGAAAATACTTTTTACAATACATTTTAAGTAATGTAAGTTTTGGCACATTCAATCAAAATATAAGGCAGCCATGAAAAAGGATTGTATAGATTTATATTCACTGATATGAAATGATATCTAAGAAATATTACTAAAATAAACAGCAAATTATAAAACAATATGTGTTGTTTTATAACTAAATAAAATGTTTATGACATTTAAAAATTTTAAAGTATACATTAACATTTACGTAGGAAAAAGTCTAGAAGAATGTTTATCAAGAGGCTAATAATGATTTATCTCTGGGTGGTGAAATTATGGATGATTTTATGTCTTGATGTTTTTTTCTTTTACTTTATCTTGATTTTTAAAATTTCTAAGATGACTATCTATGGCTTAAAAACAAAGAAGTAATAAATATCTTTAAATAACTCTATATATACCCTGTTGTTCAAAGTATTTGCACTCACAAAGAATGTCTTCTCATTGTCAGGGGAAAAAAAGGCAACATTAGCTCACAATGAATGGTTTTTAATTCTTCTATTTTGCTTCCTGTATATTATCAAATTTTTCTGAATATAAACCTTCTTTCCAGTAGAAGGATTTTATATATGCAGAAGGCAACACCCTACACTCCCCTATACCACCTATACTCATATTATCTCCCTGTATCATACCATCAATAACACTGAATTAGCATCCGAAGACCCAGATGCCAGCCAGCCAGAGAATTAGCTCTGTGACTGTAGGAAAGCCACTTAACATCTCCAATCTTTCTTTTTTATCTGTCGGCAGCAAATGTTGGACGAAAGGAAAAAATTAAATCAGGCAAATGATGTGACAGTGCTTTCAAAATTATAAAACGCTATAAATGCTGGTTGCTATTTGCATCATCATCTTTAGTATCTCCTTTGAGAAAAATATTTTCAGATATTCCTGTCACAATATTTAATGATGAGTTTATCAGGAAACATTCTTAAAAGAATACTTATGTGAAATGTTAATGAGGAGACAGGTAAATGTAACAATCCCAAAAGTACGGGAGTTTCTTACTGCATTCAAAATGGAACTGAAGGCCACAGGGTCAAGTGGAGAAGAACACGGACCAACGTGCGAAACAGATCTAGGTTCAAGACCCATTTAGCTTCTTGTGAGCTTTATAGTGTTAGACAAATTACATCATGACTCTAAACCTCATCTGTGAAATGTCACTAACAATAGGATTGATGTTATGGTGGTTTTACGATGATCAAACAAGACAAAGCAAATAACATGCTTATCATAGTTCCTGTCACATAGTAGGTACTTCATCTTTTTAAAGGACACCACTAACAATAAAGCCAAGATATGCAACAATGACACAAATTCCCAAAGGAAAGAAAACAACCAAAAAAGAACATCCAAAAAATTAAGGAAAATGCCGAATGTTTTTTCAGATTAAAGAACTGTATTTCTAATAATGTGGTGTCTACATAATAACATATACCACACTACTAAAAAACAAACATGTTCTTGCTAGAAATAACTTAAGACTGGTAAGCCCCTTACCAAAGACCACAGCCTGACACTGTCCCTGGATTCATCCCACCAATCCCTCTTCTCAAAATTTGGTTGTTGAAAAAAATACACACTGGTTACTATGGAAACAAGCAAACCAAAGATAACATCCAGACAAAAGGGCCCTCACCTTCCTCTAACTACCCATAGCTCTTCTCTTCATCTCTCTTGTCACTGCATTTATCACTTTCTACCTTGTATTACAGTCACTTGTGTGGGCTCTGATCTCTCCGCCTACACGGTAAGCTCTTTGAGTGCAGAAATCGTGTCTTATTCATCTTTGGATTTTCAACAAAGCCTTGCACAAAGGAAGCAGTAAGTAAGTAGTTTGTTGGGGGAAAAAAAGAACATGTACAAAAAAAGCATTGCACAACTGAACACTGTGCCTACACTATTTAACCTTTCTGGGAAAAAATTAATCAAGCCTCCCAGCCACTTGACTAGTAAGAATTATGCAATTAACCCTAGTTTACAGGCTACAGAACAGTTTAAGAATTTAATGCCTTCTGAATAATGATATAATAAAGTTAGAATTCAGGCACACTAATGCTAAAACAGAGATCAATGTTGTTTCTAACAGAGTTTTCTTCATGAAATTGTAATTTATTAAATTTATTCTTTAAAAATAGCTAACTGCACCTTTTAATGGAGAAACTAAAATATTAAGTTGAATTAGGCAACAATTGTCATGCTGAAGGATTTTTGTTAAAATAAATATCCTATTCCAGAGATCATTTTTCCCTACAAGCAGGAAGCCACTGTGTTCATCTGGGGTCTACTGCTATTAATACATAGTATCATTAGGTACTCTTCTAATTCATTTTGTAAATTCATGAATTTATAAAAAGGTAAATCCATTATGAACAAGCTAATGGGACATACCATACCAGCATATCTATGTATGACAATTGTCAGGGTTGCCATCTGTATGCAATCCACAGGGCTAAGCTGTCAAAGCATCTAACACAAAGGAATTAATAATTTAATAAGTTTATCATTTTTCTAAATCACTGGGCCTGATTCTAAGAAACACATGTTTTATGTCAAATACATGACTATTTTATTTTATGAAAAATATACTAATGGCAAAATACTGGTACAATGTTTGACTCAAACCAGAAATTGTAAATCACAAGGTGGCCCACTTGGTGTTTTTCTCCTGAGATGTGCTTAGGAGGATTTCTTTATCTGGTACCTGACTTTATGATGCTCAATTTTTTAATAGCATAGATGACATTACCACATACACGATGCACAACAGAACACGTGCAAAGGACATAAAAGAAAAAATAAAAATCTACATTTTAATTATCTCCAGCATTTAACATTGAGACATAAAGTCTAACCCTATTTCTCAAACATTACATATAACAGGTCAGTTTTAAAAGCAAAGCAAAGCAAAGCAGTAATATATCTTTTCAAGGGAGAAATTAGCCTCTTTCTCAGTCTTTTGCCTATGATGAACAGAAATACATAAATATAGGGAATATGCTACCTGTGGTCAACAATGTATTTGTCTTTTCTTACAGAATGTGACATTTTGAAAAGCAAAGTATTTCCCAGTTTCCTACTCACAGAACGAAGGTGAGGTTCATGGGGAGGGGGGGCATGTGTGCAGTAAGGAATGAAGCCATGTTCCTAGCAGGTAGGTCTGTAAATACTATGTCAAAAAGAAAGTCAGAGTAACCTGTCCACGAGGTGGAGAGGGCAGCCGCCCACAAAGCATTGGTTAAGGACTGGTGAAAAGCCAGCTCTAACTGAAGTCTCCTGCCTAACAGCCTGTGGAGCACAACACACATAAAGGTCATGCCAGGATAGCCTCAGGGGAGAAGAAAGGCAAACACACAGTTTCCCAGTACCTGATAGCCACACACTGTGTAGACCAGTGATTCACACAGACAGAGTGAGGACACATATAAATACATGTGTACGTGCATGTGTGTATGTATATGATGTATATATGCACATACGCATACACACATAACAGAGCCATGACATGGAGATGGAGAGGGACACAAATGAGGAATGTGCAAAAGAGGGCATGGATTTTTAAAAATCTGATAAACACTAGCCAAGAACAACTTTCCAGCTCCTATCACACAGGCTGGTTTAGGAAATAGCTTGTTTGGGCCCAGAGGTGGTACAAATGATCCAGAGTAAATTTCAAATAGGGAATGGGGTATGAAGAAACTGTATGTCACAGATCAACGCTGGATGCCCAGTTTTTGATACTCAAAGAGCTTGTAGCTTCCAAGGTTCTAAGAAAAGGAAGTCAGACCTCTGGGGGTGCTGAGGTGAGAGAAGAAGGCAGGGGACTGCCACCTTGCACACAAGAGATCAGCCTGATGGCACTTCTATGACTCATATCTATTCATGACTTAACAGAGTTTCTAAAACTGGGGCCCACGGCTATGCTCACAGAATCCTCTATCCAAGTTTTAAATGCTGTGTTTCCATTTCAATTATAATCATAGGTACACACATACATTTACATTCTGGGACATCTGGATAATGTCCATTTCAGGGACACTTTACGTTCACAAACATTAACCTCAAGTGATCCCTGATACAGCCTGTCAATCCTTTCACACTTCTCTGGAAAATTCATTTTCCTGCTCTCCTACAATTATGTCTCCTCTCTTCTAAAACTTCTAACACCTTCTTTTCCTTCCTCACTTTCAACTAATGACACTCCTCATTTTACTGAGAAAATAGAAACAACAGAAGAGGACTTCCACACCCCTGCACCCAAATCTACCAACCTCCTTGCACCTCTGCCTGCCTTCCCTGCCTGCCTTCCCCTTCTGGTGGCTGCACTGTGCCACAGATGATCTCTCCATCCCTGCCTAAGGGACAGCTACATGATGCCTGGGTATCATCCCTGCTCGGCCATTTGAGGACATCAGTCTTGCAATGTCCCCTTCTCTCATTCAGTTTTTCTTTCTCTGTTGGATCATTCCTATTTGCCTTTTTAAAAAATCTTCATTTACCCCATATTCTCATTGAGCAATCACTCCATTGTATTGCTGCTCCCTTATCTCAAGAATTTCAAGCCAGAGTTCTCTGTATAAACAAGTTATCTATCCTTGTTACCCCATGTTCTATCGTGCCATTCTGCCCTTGAACCCAGTTGGATCAGCCGTTTGTCCCCATCACTCCACTAAAACAGTCTTGCCCAGCTAAATGTGCTTCATTTTGCCAAATACAGTGGTGAATTCTTAGTTCTCACTGTACTTGATCTATTAATAGTATTCAATGCAGCTTTACACTCCTTCTTTCTTGAAAGACTTCCTCCATTTGGTGTACTGGATGCTCACTCTCTCCTCTACCTCGCCAGCCCTGCCTTCTCAGTCTGTTGACTGCTTAGCTATGCACCACCTATGAGAGTGTACCAGCCTACTTCTCTTCTCTACCTTCATGGATTCCCTAGGTGATTCATCAAATTTCATAGCTATAAATGCCAAATGCACCAGCAGTTCTCAAATTTTATCTCTAGCCCAGACATCTCTGAAATCATGCATCCAAATGCCTACTTGACATCTCCACACAGATGTCTAATTGACAACTCAAACTTAACATGTCCAAAACTGAATTCTTGATTCCCCTCCAAGCTGTGACCCCAACTCTCTTGCCCATTTCAGGAAATAGCGACTCCATTCATCCACATTTTCAGGCCAAACCCTTGAGTAATCTTTGAGTTTCTTCTCTCCAACTCTGAATCCAATAAATGCTGGGATTCCCCCCAACCCAGTGTCCAATAAATGCTTACCACCTTGGTGTCCTCATTCTGGTCCAGGTCATATCACCACACACTGTATCACTGCAGCAGCCCGTGCCAAGGGACTCTCACTGCCACCCTGGATGGTGTCTATATGGCCTATTCTCTATAAAGGAATTGCTCTTAAAATTTAACTCAGATTATATCACTCCTCTGCTTGCAGGCCTCTGGTGATTTCCCACCCTATAACAGTGAGTCTTCACCACAGGCTCCACAGCCCTACGTGATGTGGCCTTGCTACCTCTCTGACCCCATCACCTTCCACTCTGCCCACACTGCTTTCCTGGCTGTTGCTGTAATTGCTTATAACAGGCTTCCTGCTTAGAACTTTTGCAGCTGCTGTTCACTCTGCCTCATGACTTGAATCCTCATTTCCATTAGGCATCTGGCTGCTCAAATATCACTTTATTTAGAGAGGCCTTCTACGGTAGGCAGGATTCCAAGATGGCCCCAACATTCCCGTTTCCTGATGCACATGGCCTGCATAATCCTCTCCCCTTGAGTATGAACTGGACCTGCAGATATGATGGGATGTTAGTTACTCCTGTGATTAAGTTATGTTATGTGGCAAAGGTGAAGGGATTTTATAGGTATAATTAAGGTTCCAAATCAGTTGATTTTGAGTTGATCAAAAGAGAGATTATCCAAGTGAAACTGGCTTAGTCAGGCAAGAAAACCTTTAACAGAAGGACTGAAGCCTTAGAGCGGAGGGGAGATCTGCTGCTCTAGAAAAAGCCAACAGCCTCAATGTGAACTGTCTGTGGAAAGGACTGGCCCGTGGGAGCTGAAGGCCTCAGTCCACAACTGCAAGGAGCTAAATTCTGCCAATAACACAAAGAAGCTCAGAAGAAGACCATGAGCTCCAGAGGAGCTCGCCTTAATCTCAGCCTTGTGAGACTCTGAGCAGAGAACCCAGTAAACTGTGGCCGGACTTCCGACCTACAGACACTGTGAGATAATAAACGGGTGTTGCTTTAAGTCACTACGTTTGTGTTAACTTTCTACACAGTAATAGAAAACTAATACACCTTCCATAATATAGAATAACAACCCCCTTATTTTCTACCCTCCTGACATAGCTTTTCCTTCAGAGAACTTGGTATATCATTCATATATGTATTTTAAATATTTGAATTTCTCCTTCTCCATGGTTCCAGAATGTAAATGCCTTGAGGGTAAGAAGTTTATCTTTTCTTTCTTCCACTGCTACATCACAGCACCTAGAACAGTGCCATGCATATACTAGGTGCTCAATAAATATTTATAGAATGAATAAATGTATTTACTGTGTACATTTACTTTAGCACAGAGTGATCACAATAAATGTAGTAGCATTTAACTTATAACTTTCAAAGGCTATTTCTCAAAGTGAAGTACAAAGACATCCCCCTTTTGCCCTAGTCCAATAATATATTCTGAGAGATTCATGAGTTTGCAAATATGAAAAGCAATAGGTTAACAAATAGCTTATAATCATTTAGAAAAAGAAGTATACCAACTACTATGGACTGAATTGTGTCTCCCCCCACCCCCAGATTCATATGTTGAAACCCTAACCATTAATGTGATGGTATTTAGCGACGGGGCCCTTGGGAGGTAATGATGTTTAGATGATGTCATGAGGGTGGGACCCAAGAGACACCAAAGAGTTTGCTCTCCCTCTCTACCGTGTGAGGACACAGGAGGAAGACAGCCAGCTGCAAGCCAGGAAGAGAGCCCTCACCAGAAACCAACAATGCTGAAACCCTGGTCCCAGACTTCCTGCCTCCAGCCTATGAGAAAATAAATTTCTGTTGTTTCAGTCACCCAGTCTGTGGTTCCTTCTTATGGCAGCCTGAGCAGACTAAGACACCCACAATTAGGCATCAACAAGTGTTCACTGAATAAGTCATACTAAAATTCATTTCTATTATCTGAAAGTATTTCTAGGTGGTTAGATTCAGGAAAATGCCATCAATGTAGTATGTTGTAATTTCAGCACCACATTTAATAGATCCCTTTATGATATCCTGA
Source organism: Daubentonia madagascariensis (assembly GCA_023783475.1). NCBI lineage: Eukaryota > Metazoa > Chordata > Mammalia > Primates > Daubentoniidae > Daubentonia > Daubentonia madagascariensis. The sequence continues at coordinate 39,114,969 of JAKFHU010002088.1, read as the reverse complement.
ATAGTTAGCTAGATATCCACTAAAAGGCAGTGGAATTGATTGGGTTTGTTTCTGGTTGAACAACTGTACCAAAGAATGCTAGTTAAGTATCGTAAGCCAGTCAGAAAGTGCGTGGTTTCTAACAGATGCCAGAAGACTCTGTCCTCTCTTAAACTACTGAACACCTTAATCAATATTTTGGATAAAGATTAAAGGACAGGTTCATCAGATTTGTAAGTGACATATATCCAAGCATTGTAACTAATATGACACATTGACAATCATGACTGAAATATATGGTGGGCAAGAAATGAGTTAAAACCAACAGGTTAATTATTATATTGATAATGATGTCATACCTAGAATTTTACAACATGAGTTGCAGTTCAGAATTAGGCTTGGTAGCCCTTCAAATGGAAAAAACAAAATCAGCTGTTTTGTTAGACTGCTGAGTCAGGCTGAACTTGTCACCAATGTTCACGGATGTTTCAAAAGGCAATGAAAACATGGGCTGATTTAGGAGAAATAAAGAGTGTGAACTACGCAGATCACATGATCTTACTTCTGTATTCCAGCCTGCTCAGACCACATCTAGAGTCCTGTATTTAAATATGGGTGCTACATTGAAAAGAGACAAGGTTAAAACTAGGAAATAACTGCATTAAAAGAGTTCTGAAGGTCAAATAGGTTTTATATAAAATGAAGTCAAACAAATCCCTTTCCTGAAGAACTTCTTAGAACACTTGATGTGTTAATATTCCTTGTGATTTCCAAAAAAGTTGTGTGTGTGTGTACAGAGAGATGGGCAGTGTGCATTGCTTCTGAACTAATTTGAACATGGGACCCTTTCTTCATGGAGCATCTTGTAGGACTAGTGATCTAAGCCACAAACTTATGAAAACAACAACCTAGACCTATGAGAGAAAAGGTAATAAAATCAGATGCAGACTAAATGTTAATAACAGTGAGCAACCAGGATTATGAGGGCGGTATAGAAACTATATTATGAAAAGCAAGGCTAAAGATACTTACATTATTTTGTCTAGGAAAATGAACTAGCCTTGCAAATACACAAATGGTTCTCATAAAATAAGGGAATGCATTTACTTTTCTATTGCTCTACTACCTAGAGCAAAACAACATCTGGAGGTGAGGCTCAGGAACAAATATTTTGACACATTCTCCAGATAACCTGATACTTTTTCTAAGGGGCAGAATTAGAGCCCATAGAAGCCCCAGAATGGGAAGGTCGGTTGAATCTTCAGAAGGAAGAACCACTTAACAATTAAAGCTTTTCAGTATCAAAGGAGCAATGGAGAAAAAAAATGAGTTTTAGTATGCACAGAGGCTAGGTAAATATCCAGCAGGGACACTCAAGAAAAGATTCCTGCACAAATAAAGTAGAAGACTGCACTGTTGGATTCTAAAGGTCACTGCCAATACGGCATACTCAGTGAGCCAGATGGCTACCTCCGTAGTCTCACTTACCACTGCACCTCAGTGACAAACACTGAGCCTGGCACAGGAAGGGTTCCTCATAAATATTGGCTAAATGAATGAATAATTGAACAAATAAAAAATAAATGAAAAAGTACCTGGTTCCAAAGTCAAACAAAAAGGGAATGGGCTATTTCATTCTTTGGCGATTGCTAAATTTGCTAATTGTGAATAACAATCAGGCTTCTTTCAAATATAAGGAAAATAGCCTTGTAATGATTTCACTCCTTGACTGGGAAATCAACTCTGAATTAAGTCACACCAAGGATTATTGTGAGGTTCCCCTGATTAGTATGTGAAAATGCACCGCAAACTATAAATGACCATCAGAAGCGGTGATTATGGCAACAATAATCTACTCTGACGGACTATGATAACTCAGAGGGCTGGAGACTAACCTTGAGGATGAACTTGCTTTTTATAGCCACAGCTCTGAAAATGTATGGTAACCATGTGCTTTGTTTAACTGTCAGAAGAACATATGCATGACTTCTTTTAAAACACCTTCAAAAATGTGATGATATTCTGATTGACCTGGTCAATTAAGCTGTTTACAATTAAGTTTAAGTAATTTTCTTTTGTCTTGAGATACCAAATTCTTAACAAACAATATGACAAGGATGGACCTTTAAATCAAAAAATCCTCAAAATAGAAACAGTGTTCATTCACGAAACTACAGCAAAGGCTATAGTCAGGCACCATATTTGTATCCATTTCCTAGAAGACTGAGATTCAAAATGTATCTGTCATTTCTCCACAGTGGCTGATCAAACCTGCCACTGAAAAATGTTCTAAACAGACAACTTGTAGTACAAGCCTGGTTTATTTCTGTCAGAGACTGACTGCTGAAGTGTGAAAGAAACTCATTAAAAATCTCTTACTGTGATCTTACATTGTAAAAAAGAAAAAAGAAAGAAAAGGCAAAGAAAAAAACTTAATGAAAGGTACACTGAGCCTGCAGACACACTCACGTGGTGCTTCTCTTTCTTATTCTTCTTTAGCAAGCACTTAGAAGAGCGCAATTAGTCCTGGGAATATAGCGTACACTGGTTGTTCAGGGAAATCAAATAAGTTAACAATTTTATTTTATGCTACTATTATGAAAAGTTAATGAAGGAGACTAGAATATTGTACTACAGGAAAAACAACGCAGAATACACAGTATTATTTACCTTAATCTTAAGACGAGGTTCACGGCACAAGAAGCTTCTCTGTAGTCTTCACTAGCATTGGGTTGGCCCTTTAAAAACAAAACAGCGAACAGCGTTAAAAACTTTCTCAGGAAAGGAATGAATGAAGTCACAATATCCCTTGATTCATACAGCCCTTTCTGGAAATTTCAAACCAGATCTTTACACACGCAGGCCTTACTTGGCCTCATAACACCTCTGTGAGAAGGTTGGAATGATGCCTAACTCCCATCACAACTGTGGATGTGACTGTTTCACACAGAAAGCCTCAGTCACAGTATAAGCACTATGAATAACCTGCATAAGCTGTAGTAAGTCCAAAGAGGGTCAGCCTTCTGAAGTGGCACCTTGCCACCTGAGCCATGGACTGTTACCCATTGGCCTTGGCGATACACAAAGATTGGGCACCTTAAATCTTAAAATGCAGAGGAAGGTGGAACCCAGTAGATTAAGCCACTGTTTATTGCTCCTGCCTTTCTCACCTAGAGCTATTTCCTTAAATATAGATTATTAAGCATGAATGCCTCTATTAAACAGCCTCTCCCCAGTCCTACAAATCCCTAGACACGAGCAGACCTTCTTGTTGGAATAGGAAAAATAAGGCATTTTACGCCAAGAGTCGGCTCTGCCACCGACCAGATGGAACCGTGAGCAAGTCATCCTCTGAACCTATTTTCCCATTTGCATAATGGGGATAACACCCGCCTCAAAAGGCTGCTTGAAGAATACAACAAGACATATGAAAGTGAGTCATAAACTATAAAATGTTACATAGTACTAATTATCCTAATTCCTCTTCCTGTTTCTTTTACTCTTTGCCTTCTGACTCATTATTATTCCTAACTTGCCTTTTATCATTCAACCCATCCTGATGGTTTATCTCAAGGTCTCTCACTGAGTTGCCTGATACAGTATAAAGACCTAAACTGAATCCTGGCTCAGCCTCTAACCAAAGGTGTGACCTTGGGCAACCCACTTAACCTCTGCAAGTTTTTGCTTCCTCAGCTATAAAATAAGGGCCAAGGATGCGCTATATATCAAATAGCGTTCCTGCAACCATGAAATCCATCACTCTAACCATCTCTCCAACATGCAGCTGTTTCATAAAACACAGATCAAACAGAAATGAGTTTAATTGGAATATGCAAATTTTGAAAAAAAATTATGATCCTAAGGCTGGTGATGTTTTATAGCATAACCACTCAGAGAACAAAAGGGCTTGCCTATTAATTATACAGCAAAACCAGGACGTGGGCCTGCACTCCGCTTCTATGTTCACAGTCTTTCCCCTGGATGGCTCAACATCCTTTATCACCATTCAACATGACTTACAGCACATGTCTTCTGTCATATAACTTTTATAAATATGTGTTATAAATGCATTTCACAGTCACTGGATTATTATTTTTACAAGGCAAGTTGTAGAGACGAATTGGGCCATAATGTTCATTGATAAAAGAATTATGAAAACAGGTTATAGAAATCCAACTGAGAGCAAAAAAGAAAAGTATCAATTAACCACAATGTTTTGTGGCTGGAATATAACAATGGTGGGGTCATTTTCTCTCCTTTTCTTCTTTTCCACAGTACCAGCAATTTCAGAAGCAGTCGAGTAATCAGTTCTCACTCTTGAACCTATCATTCAAAGGTTAGAGGTCCTGCAAAGCATGGTCAAGAGTAACCTATTAAAAAAGAGAGCTTATAAGCCCCTGATTTGGAAGTACTACCCTGAAATTGTCTATCTTTCTAAAATGTGGGTTTTTCTAACGATCTGTCTTTAGAAAAGCATCTCAAATGGAAAGACTGGCAGAGAAACATACCTGAGAGTCACGCACAGAGAGGGACTGTATTTGCTCAGGGATACTGCTGGCATTCACTGCGATCTGTTAAAGAGAACAAGCCAAGAGGAGACATGGTCAGTGTGGTTACATTAAGTCTCAATTATCAGAGACAACAATTTTCAAAAGCTCTTAAAGCAGTATCGCCAGGTGGGTGTTTGACTACCTGCCTTAGAATCACCTAGGGCAAGTGTTAAACATGCATGGGCCCCGCCCCCAGCCTATGATTCAGAATTTCATGGAGATGGGAGAAAATCTGTGCCTTTTACAGGTTCTACAGATGACCTTTATGCTTTTAGAGAAGCACTGAGCTAAAGAGAAAAGGCATGGACTATTTGATATTTTAAACTTGATAACAGAAAGATGTCCTACAACAATATTGTCTTGTAAAATTTCATCTAAAGTTAAGGGACCCTTAATGAAAGGAGGTTAGGGTTAGTAAAACCTGCCCCTTTAATCATTACTTTAGCAACTATTCACTGTATTTCAAAAATATGTAAGGGTAGTTAGATTTTTAAAAGACATTTTCCCCAACAGAAATTCGAGCAATAGGTCATATTTTTCTCTCAAAGTTGGAAACTCAGCTGTAAGGTGACACTCAAATTATCTTTGCCTCAAGCCTTACTTTTGTGAACTCTGCCCTGGAGCAAACCTTGAAAGACGAAAATGAAAAGACAAAAACTCAAAGAGAAACAGCAATGAAAATGATAATGAACAAAAAGGACCTCCTATTTCTAAACTTAGTATCAATCCAAAAATAATCAGAAATCATCAGAAATTCTTTGTGTCAAGAGTCTTCTAAAGTTCAAGAGCATAAAGAGCATTCTTACTCTCTGTGCTTCCTCAAAAATAACTATGTTAGTACTGAAGCAACAGGGAGAAGTATACTGATGTCTGCAATTTACATTGAAATGCATCAAAAAGTTAAGGTGAACTGAAGGATGAGTAGATGGATATGTATGTGCTAGAGAAAGTATAGCAATGGCAGGACCTAGGTGATACGTGTGTGGTGTTCACTATAAAATGTTTTAATGTTGCTATATGTTTGAAAATTTTCATAATAAAATGTTAGGAGAACATGACTGTGTTAGAAGAACAAACAAGCTGTATTCATTAACCAGCCAGAGGGCCTGGGCCTATACCAAATGATCTCTTGTAAAGAAATCTTTCAGGGTGATTCCACAGTCTTAACTTAAATTTGAGATAAAACCAAAGCCCACACCAGCACTTACAGCATAGTCTTCCTTTAGTCAAAGAACCACTGCAATCCGAAAAACTTTGGTGGCATTTACTTATAGATGACAAACTTCTCCTTCCCCTGGGCAGACCCTGTCTCCTGCCCTGCTGCAATCATCAGGATGGAGAGCTAGTCAACTGGGCTGGGGGCTGGACCCTACACACTCTGTAACCTCACTGTGTAGGTGAACCCTGAATATCATGAAGGGACCAGCCTCCACTCTCACTGGTGTACAGCAATATGGTGATTCCTCAGAAAATGTGCAGAGACGCACAGGAGTACTGGAGAGGGAGGCTCTGGTGCAAAACATCTTCCTGACAACCCACTGTAGTTCTCCAAATGTCACCATTGTGGAGCCATTCTATGGGATTAGGGCATGGCCTTTTGGGTATACTCTTTTAAATGTAAAAACTTAGAAAAAAGCTAACATATTAAGCAGCTGTCAATTTACCAGATTTTTCCCTCCCTTAAACACCTTGCTACAAGACAGGCATTTGAGAGAACGAGTGTTTTGATAGGAGGGGGAGGGGAAAATAATAGATTAATGTTGAACGCTTCCATGGGAAAAAACCTCAATGGAGATCTGGGACAGGGTGAAAGACAGGAAAAGATCTGGGAATGCAAAGAAGAAAGGGATGTCTGCTTTTCAATTTCCCATAGAGCTCTGCCCAACCACCTTATTTTCTATTTTTAAAAATAATGTAGTTAAATGCAGTGTGTTATCCTGGATTGGATCCTGGCTAGTGGACAAACTAGCAACATCCAAATAAATTCTGGGGTTTAGTTAATAGCAATGTAGCAGTGCTGGCTTCTGAGTTGTAACAAACATGCCAGGGTTCTTTAAGAAACCAACAGTGGGGGAAGCCAGGCGAGAGGTGTATGGGAACTCTGTACTATCTTTACAACACTTCCGTAAATCTAAAATTATTCCAAAATAAAAAGTTCATTTTCAGAAATACAGCAGATTTCTGATCACAAGTCTAACTTTCACCACAACTACTCAGAAGGCCAGTTACCTGCAAAAAGAACACCTTTCAGAAAGTAGTATCATAAAAGTATCAAGTTAAAGCAGTCTGTGATGACTAAGACTAACCATAATATTAATAAATTTAGAGGGAGAAATCAAATCTTTCTCTCCATCTACATGTGGATATAAAACAAACATATATGAGAGATGACAGGCATTTGAAAAATATGCTTCCATAGAAATAAATTTTAAAAGCTAACAGCAGTCTTAAAGATCATCAGGCAACAGTAGTGAGTAATAAAGCAAAAAATTTAGTTTTCACATTGTTTGTAATCTCTAATGAAATTAACTCAGTTTAAATCTGTATCAAATGTATTTTCTCTTCAGAACAAAATCCCGGAGTTGGGAAACAGAAACATTTTCCTAATTAACCTAGTCTAGATTCTTGATAACGAAACTCTTCAATATACCTCTTGCGGGCCCTCTGGACTTCAGCCAAAAAACTTCTTTACACTTCTTTACACTTCTGCTTCATTACACTTGATTAAACAAGGACAACTTTTGTAAGGGATTTCTGAACTGTTTTCTTTTTTGCTTTCTGTTTTTTTTTGGGGGGGGGAATTTCTGATAGATATTTAAAGCAAATCTTCAGGAATTCTGAGCCCACAGTCCACAATCTTCCTGGATTCCAACCTGGACTTCTGGATTCAGAGCGATTTGTGCAGTTTCCCTAGTCAGTCCTCAATTCTAGCCATGAATCAGAATCATGTGAGCAGCTTTTTAAAAATCAGAGTTGTATGGACATCACCCCCAACCACCAAATCAGAATCTATAGGTTGAGTCTAGGTATCTGCATTTTTAAAGATTTCAGTTTTTATGATGTGGAGCCAGGGTTGCGTATCATTTATTTTCATTCCATCTAACTGAAATGCTGCCATAAAAAAGAGAGTTGCTTTAATAGAAGACTTAGCAAATGTCCTCCTCAATTAAATGAAACCAAATAAAACCGTAAATTTAAAGATAAAATCAATTTGTTTTTCATATGGAAAATTAGAGTATAATGCAAAATAGACAAAAACTCACAAAACCTGTACTTATTATTTTAGAGTCTGACAAAAAGAGATTCCAAAACCACTGGTCAAAAGAAAACCCCTAATTGGATAATAGTTGAGAAGTTTTATACAAGATAAGAAGCTATATAAGTTAGGAAACACTAGCTAGGGAAGCTGGTCTTTGCAAATACCACCCTTTCCCCATACCCTGAAAGAGATGAAAATGGTCCAGCTAGCAGACTCTCTGCTTTGCTTTTACAAAATTCCCACAGTGCCTACCACAGTTCCATGCAGAAATCAGCACAGATTAAATATTTGTTCAATTAATTAACTTTCTTCTTCTTATTATTATTGTTATTATTATTAACCTTTAGTCTCCACTGGCTTCTACCAACCAAGTGAACAGGATGATAAACAAATGAAATCAGGATGAATTATCAACTTGTTATAAATTATTAATTACTAGTGGGTGACCAATACTTTTGCAAGGCTATTCCTAAAATATCAGGTTAGGGACATAGGACCAATTTCTCAATGTTGACGGCTACGAATCTCAAGCTGGCTGTGAATCTCAAGATAAGTGGTGTGACTCTGAAACATTACAGTTTACACTGGAAATTCTCTTGGACTTAGGAGGATCCCCGGGTATGGTCCAAGATGAGGCATATTCTTCCCAACGTCCCTCTGACAAACAGTCCACTCTGGTCTTCTCAATCTTCCCCAACCAATGCTGTAATACTTGGACATTCTACCTCATAATTCCTAGGAGGCCAAACAGCCCCTCACAAATTAACCACTCCTGAAATACCCCTCCATTTACTGCAATATCTTACTCTGTCTAAATATGGGACTACTAAGGCTACTTTTTCTGAACTTCACCTCAATTATAATGTCTTCTGATCTTTATTGCCACTTCTGACCTTCCCATAAATACTACATGCCTATTCATGCACTTGTTTAATGTTTGCATTTCAGTTTAGAGGTATTCATGTTACTAACAAACATGTGTAGAGTATCTACTGGATGCAAAGGGAACACAAACATGGATAAAATATTATCCCAGTCTTCTAGTGGCTTATATTTAAAAAACAACTGCAATTTAAATGACAAGCATTATTGAAAAGCTTATTAAAATGTAAATACTCTGGCATTTAAATGTGTCATTTGGCACGGATAAGCATTTTCACTCTCAAAGATGTTTAAAGGTATGTGATACACTGTCAGAGGCTGTATACATTGGTATAGCTACTGATAGCAAGTACAAAAATTCAAAATCAGCAGGCACTTCAACAAAGCAATCAAAATTCTAAGTCTCTATACTTTACTTGTCTATGTGCCCCCCAAAATGCATACACAAAAAAACTAATGGAATGATGTGTGTAATAGCAACCTAAGTGCTCACCAAGAAGGAAATGGTTACATAAACTACTTCTATCCATCCAATGCAATACTACGTAGTAGTTAAAAATAAAGAGACAGATCTACAGTATCTAGTGTGGAAAGATCTTCAAAACAATAAGTTGCAAAAATATTTATAGTTTTCATAATTCCGTTCAAGTTTTCAAAATGATATACTAGATTTCTTTATGTACGTATTTGTCTGGAAACAAACAGAAAAAGATCCGGAAGAAAACACTGTAAACTGATAACCTCTGTTCGCAGGGGCTGGGGGAGCAGGATAAAAATGGTCTTTCAGTTTTTATTCTATCTAATTCTCCTGTATGTTTTCAAGTCTTTATTCTATGTCTCTTCTCAATAAGGCCTATCCTGACCAACCTGTCTAAAATTGCAACCTCGTGCCACATTCCCTGCACCCCTACCCCGTTCTACTTTTTTCCCATTGCTCCTATTCCATTCTTAAAAATCACATAATTTACTTGCTTATTAAGGCTATTATATATTGTTTATGTACTCTCATTAAAATGTAAGCTCCACAAGGACAGGAATTTTTGCTCTCTTTTTCTCACTGTGTATCTCTAAAACCTACTAAAACAGTGTGCGTGGTAGGCACATAATATATATTTGTTGAATATTTATGTATTTGACAGTTTTTAATTTCCTTTGTAATAGATAAATACTTCAAGCTTCGCTTACAGAAAGCAGTTTGGAATAATTGGCAAATCAGAGGGCTACTTTAATTAAAAGCTGAAAGGACACAGGAACCATCATTGTAGCATCTCAACACAGCTCAGGATACTGAAATGCCAATGCTGTCAAAAGGAAGGAGTGTCAAAAAACTGTCCTGAGAAGCTGTGCAATAGCAGGGGGCTGGTTACTTCTAAAATCTGGTGGAAGTATTTACATGCAAACATGTGTATCTTTTCACAGAAATAAGAAGTCTATTTATATGCTTCCTTAATTATAAACCAATATGGAAACAGACATATGCCACTGGGAAATCAAATGAGTCTAGTTGCAGTAAAGTGCCTACGACTTTCAAATCCCACTCAAGAAGGTCGATAGCGAGGCTTGAGGATCAGTTCACAGCACGCTATACATGATTCCCTTTCCTGTCTATGAAGAAAATACTCTCGCTGAAAAGATACTGCTATTATCCAAATAACAAATCAGTTACCAGAGCAATTTCAACGAGCACATAGTAAGCTGGTATGTTAACAAATCTTCATAAGGAAAGACCCACACCCTACAGTCTGTACTAGCAAGGCGGGATCCCATGAACATTGTCCAATGACATCTTGTAATGAACCAGTAACAAGTGATTTATGCAGTGATGATGCTACTTAAACCATGTCATTTTGTTCTATCTCTAAGCAGACTGACATTTTTAGTTAGAGATAACTCTTAGAAATAAATGAAAAATCTGGACTCTGTACCCTGGATAAAATGGGAAAGCAGGAAAGGAGAGGGCAGAGTTGATGAAACCTGGTTAAGATCATTCTAAAAGTCCAGCATGACATCTGTGCAGCCAATGTGTCCCACTGTAGGGCTCATCACCATTTCTCCTAACACAGGGGAATGACGTCCTTGATCAAAGCTCATGTTTTATGCATGAAATGGAAAGATTAGCTCATATGATAAACACAGGAGAAAACAGACTCTGAAGGAGAGCTACCATCGGGAGGCGGGCAGGCTGAAAAATCCCTGGGAAAGGCCTATTCATGCAGCATGAAAGATGAAGAGAGAAGGGAGCGAGGAAAGAGGAGGAGGAAGAGGGGCTTACAGCCCTGCTGCCCTCCTCCTCACAAGGCCCAGCTGGCTATTGTCACTTAAATCACTCCATTAAATCAAAAAGAAATGTCTGCTAATTAAAAAAAGTTTGGATGGATATCATTTGTAGCCCAAAGTTTTCTGTTTTCTTAATGAGAATTTATCAAGGTACACATTAATTACTAGGTCTGTAAAATATTTGGGGCTATTTAAATATGCTCAAATTTCCTCTAGGAGAATTATCAAGTCTTGTGAACTCTAGTCATCATTAGTCATTAGGCATTAGGATAATTAATCAGATGGAGGAGGTAAATCAAAAATGATCTCTTAATCAAAAAAATGACCAGTTCTCAAAGGGAAGCTGTTAGAAGAGTGCTCCTGGTCTACTAAGTTACTCGGAAGATTTAAAAACCAAAACCAACAGATTCAATCTAGAGTTTCTTACCATTTTAATAATATCTGCTTTATCACAGACTAAAAACCCAGAGGAATTTTGCCTGTATGCTTACTATGTTTTCTAAATGACAGTAATACTAAGAGTTAAAATTAATGGATTACCTAGTCCGTAACAAGGACTCTACAGAGTGTTGTACGTACACGATTTCACCAGTTCTCATGGCAACTTTATAAGTACTGTGACCACCCCCATCTGACAGAGGAGGAAACCGGGGCTCAGAAGGTAAAGTGATTTGCCCCAATTTATGCAGCCCAAAGTAACTCAGATAGAGTTGGAAAGTTTGTGTCTTTCCTTTTCTTTTTCCTACTCCATGGGATTCTGAAGTGTCTCCCCCAGACAGATCAGACTTGGATACCCCAAGAAGGGAATGAAGTGGCAAATAAATAACAAATAAATAACCACAGCTCACCTCTGGATTTTCTTCTTTTACTCTTCGTGACTGTAAAACAGTTATGAATCCATTAATACACACACCAAAAATACCTCCACAAAAGTAAAATCTATGCTGATTGGCTAATCGTCATGAACGTCATTTACCTTTTCTTGAGAAAAAGCGGCTTTCCCTTCTTCACTTTTTTCATCCATCTCGTCGTCACTCCACTCCCAGTCACCGTCTTCGGTTTTATGAAGGTGACCGCTGGACCCAGGAACTCTTCTTACCTGAATCAAAGCAAGCCCACACAATTCTTCACCCGTCGAATGTCAGCAGCGTTCGCTGGTGCTGCCACTTGGGTTACACAGCGTACACACTACCCTGAACATAAGCTGAGTGGCTATGAATCCAGGGATAGCTACAGGCTAATACCCCAGGAGACCACACGGCCTCCAGATGCCCACTCTCACCCTCTATCCAAAAGTATTGTGTTCTTGAAATGCATTACTATACATGTGTAGAACAAAATGTTTTGGAAGAACACCACACACACAAGCCATTAAGGATCAAGCTCGTTTTTCACTTTTACTTCCGTTAACACTACTAGTTACTACATACAAAAGGCCACGGGGTTGTGGTAGGCTTCAAAACTGCCTACGCAAGTGCATGCAAGCAACTTCCTGCTGACTGAGCAAAGGTGGCAAAATCAGGACGCCCAACGAAGCACGCTAAATGAGAGGTACCAGAGAGCGAAAACCCATGTACCCTTCTGTTGCTTCCTTGCTCTTTTTCAGAACCTGACATCATGCTTGTTTTCCCAGGATTCTGTCCAACCTACTTGGGCAAAACAATCAGACTATGCTTCACATACTTTGTAGCATTTTATGAGACGTGGGAGATTGCTAGGAACACAACTTGGTAAGCAGCGGCCGTGCCAGTGCTTTGATTATAATCAGTCTTCCTCAATTATTTCAAATTGTTCTGAGCTAGGGTAGAGATGTAGTCCATAGGGCGCACTTTCCAAATGTCTTTGTGGTTAGAAAAGCAAAATTTTAAAAGGACAGGATGACTGTGACCAAAGTAATTTGCCTTAAAAAAATGTACTGAGACATAATTAAGCAAAGCACTGTAGCAGATAAACATGATGTGAACATAACAGCCAGTGGTCCAATGATTCGGAGAAACTTCGAGTGGAAGGGGAGCTTCCAGACGTTCTAGGCCAACCCCCTCATTTTACAGATGAGATGAAGGCCCAGAAGGTGACCCAAGATCACACAGCTATGACAGCAAAATTAAGGCAAGAAGCAAAGCCTTCAGACTCCCATTCAAAGTAAGTCTCCTTATGCCACTGAATAACCATCAGGAAAAAAGTTGTCTAAAAATGTCCTGTGAAGACTTTGAAAGACTATATGATGTAATTTCTATAATAGACACTATTTAGTTGTATCACAGGAGCATCATTAAACCCAAGGGAAACACCACAGTACTTAGGTATTTATACATGTCAGATCAATGTGAAGTCATAAACAATGCTTGCTAGGGGTTGGGTTTGATTTGAGCTTATTACCGTGTAGAACCTACAAAAGTAATCCTGATAACTTGGTCTAGAAGATTTGAAGATCTGAACACCAACACAGAAAGTTAAAAAGCAAGTAAAAAATTCTTATTCATAATTGCAACTAGTTATGCTCAATTTTTTTTAAAAAAAGCCTTTTTCTCCACTCCAAAAAACATTTTTTAACCAATTCATCTTTGAAACACTTAGTACTTAGTAAAAACCCTCTGTGCTTGGCATAAGATATCTTTCCTACTTGCACATTTTGAGTTGTTGTAAAAACCTATTCGAATGATTGTGATTTTAATGGTGCTTATAAATGCTGGCAAAGTACTACAGAAAAAATGCTGAAATGCACTTCAGGATTTTCAGAACAGATTGCTCATTTTAAAGCTACAAAGAAATGGCTAAGGAAAGAGAAAATAATTTTCTGTTGACGTATACAATAAAATTAACTATTTTCTTAGCAACATCAATCATGGTGATAGCAACATAGAAGGACATATCTTAATGACTACATTTAAAAGAAAGAATTTAAAGCCACACATCTATTGTTAAACATACTATTAACTAAGAAGGGAGAAAACAAGTAAAATTATGTATCAGAAACAGAATAAAACTCCACCTTTACTAAAACTGTAGAAACCAAGGATAGCTGATGAATTAGTATTCTTCAAGTACCCACTCAAGAGATTACATTAAGGAAATCTCGCTTTCCAGAGAGAATCCAGCTTCACACCCTAAAATTTAGTTTATGCCCTTTCCCCCCTCTGGGTCTATGTTTACAAGATGTCAGTTTCATTTCCACAAGCAGGATCCAACTACAAACAATGAAATGGCCATTCTCTTCCATTTTTATTTTATTTTAGAACCTGGCTGTCTCCTTCCTAGTTTTATTTGCTGGAAGAGAGAAAGATAAAACAAAATGTCTAGGATTATAGCTCCAGACATTGAAAGAAATGGTGTGATGGGCCTTAAAGCAATAAATATTGGTTAAACAAATAAGTATAAATGTTGACCAAATTAAGACTAAGAACACTCAGACATCCATGTAGGGAAAAATATTGGTATAAATAGTCACAAGAACGAGAATACAAGTTTGTCTTTGAGAATGTCCCCTGGGCTTACTCTCAGGAATACACTTGCAGCATAATTTGAAACCCAGATTTTATGGTATATTTCTGTGACATTGACTCCTACTGAAGAGACCAGAAATCAATTTTACAAAGTTGCATCCTTGTAGGGGTTTTACAGGGATGACAAAAAACAACCTTTACCTTTTAGAGCCAACTAAGTTTCACATAGTTTAGCAAATGATCTTCTTATTTAGGAACTGAAGAATTCTTTGCAGAGTAAAAACTTCAAAAAAAAAAAAAAAGGTATGTAAAAGCTTCTCTCTGCCCCCCCCCCCACCACCTACAATGATAAGAATGGATGTTATTTACCCTTAGAATTCTAATTGTGATAACTGTTACATTCCTCTCATTCTATTAAATGATTTGCTCACTTAGTAAAGCCAAGAGGTGGTAGAATGAAGTTATTCTCCATTTTATCTGTCAGGGGTTTAAAAAAATAATCCCTTGCTTTTCAGAGAAATGAGCTAAATTTAAGGGTATCTAGAGGAATTCATAATCCCACAAATTCCTCAGGTCATAGTTGGCAATAGTGAGGTTAGAAAAAGTTTTACATGCAGTAACATTTATTCCCAAGACTTGGAATAAAATACAGTTAAGCAGTTGGTATTTAATTTATACCATAAGTGAAAAGGAAAGTAATTTTTTCCTCCCTTTCTCTAAATAGCATCTTTATGAAAATCCATTAAAGAAATGAACCCAAGTGCTGATTTCCACAAGAGAAGAAGACAGGCTCAGCCAGGTAGAGAAGCAGCGTGGTTTACTGGCCAGGTCTGGTGGCCACAAGGCAAGATGCCAGAGGCAGGGCTAGGATGCAGCAGCCACAGAGAGGAGACGGCAGTGCCATGGGGAACAGTCACTAGAGGGGGTGACTAATCGCTCCAGTGGTGTCCCTCTAAACAGGAGCCATCTATAAATATTAGAGGTCACCATGTCTGTACATCTTCCTGGTCCCTGACACCAGAACCAGGCGAAGGATGTGAAGGAGAATATCAGAGCCAACGATGAACTTTCTATAATAGGGCACTAAATATGTCAGAAATCCAAGTGTGTGTCTCTAACACACTACTAAACAGAAGAGGAAGGTGACCCAAAGAAACGCTGACCAAAATTTAATAGAACTTGTCTCAATCTGGCATGCCCACTTGCCAAAAAAAGGCACCTGCCAGCTTCTTCCACTGCTGCATTACCTTCTCCCTGGACACGGGCTTTTGGGATCTCCTCGGAATGATTTTCCTCCTCACTGGGAACCCTGCATCAGCCTCTCCTCCACCTGCTGAACACACTGCTTGCCTGACTACAGCTGACACCCAGGTGACCCAGAGAGCCCACTGGCCTCATGTCTGCCTATCAAGGACACACTGGACACAGCAGAAAACCACACACAGTAACATTTCTATTATCAGGCATTCTACTGACAAGACACATAAAAAATATTTCTAACTAATTGTTGTTTATAACTTATTGGAGGCACTGCCAAGCAAACAAAAAGCATTCTAAATCATTAAAAATTAACAAACAAAATTGGACTCAGTAAGGTTTTAGCAGTAAATTACTGTCTCCATAGCTTATACTCTCACATGGCCCCCCTCTGACCACCACCTCCATCCTACACCTACCGCCTGGCCTCACTGGTGGGAAGGCAGGAGATTCACTCCCCATAATACAAGGCCCGGCACCCACAGCTGACTCTCTCGATGCTGCGCTAACTAGTCCACCATGCCCCCATGTGCGTGGACAGCCATGTGGATAGCCAGATGTGTCCTCCTAACCAATCCACACCTAAGAAGGAAGCCCTGGGGCCAGCCCTGACATCCATTCTCCAATCCTGGGCAGCAGGCAACAAGAGCCCCAGTCGCACAGCCATGCCACCTGGGGCCATTACAGATGACCTCTGGCCACTCCTAGCTGGGGCACCAGTGCTGCTACAACCCTGCCACTCCTAGTGTAGTTGTGGACCAGCAACAGCAGCATCACCTGGGAGCCTGTTAGAAATGCAGACTCTTGGGCCCCTAGACCTCCAAATCTTCCTTTTCAGCAAGAGCTGCAGGTGGCTCATGTGCTCAGTCGGACTGGAGAAGCGCTGTGCCGGACAACACTTTCGCTCATCGTCAGCCCTCTCCTCCCCCCAGCCGGCATTCATCCAATGCTAGGCACTATGTTCTACGCATTTAAATATAGTAACTAATTTCATCTTCACAGTAGCCCTATGAGCTGAGAATCATTTTATTGCCCTGTTTTTCATGGGGAAAGTTAAACAAGTGGCCCAGGCTCCTACAGCTGGGAGGTGACGATGCTAGTATCAGACCCCCAGCTCTCCATTCCCAGCCTCTGCCACTGCTGCTCACAGCAGTGCCCTAATCTCACCCAGCCCCAACCACTTCAAATAACTTCGTCTGCTACCCTGAGAGCACCAAGTCCACTCAACTTACACCCACAGCCCCTCTCTTCCTAATCAGCGTCACCCTCTCACCCTTCTTAGCCTCCTTCCCTTCTGTGTGCGAGGAGAATGGATTCCTTCTCCTCTCCAAGACCAAGGCCTCCTGCCGTGCTCCTCCCGTAGCTACTCACTGGTTCATTCCTTCCGTCCACTTACAGCCAGCCAGGCCCAGGCTCCCCTACACTCAGCTATGAACGTGATCAAGTCTCTCCTGTTTTTCTACCAAAAGCGGGTGGGGGGGGGGGAACCCCTTTGATTTGCTTCCGCCTTGAGAATCACTCCACCGCTCCTCCCTGTCATGGGCAACGTTTTTCTAAGGATAGTCTCTGACTGCTGCCCTCACTTCCTATCCCGGCCTCACTCTTCAATACTATACAAAATATTGTCTTTCCCCACTGGGCCACCAAAACCACTCTCTCTCCCTTCAAGAGGTAATGACTTCCTAATAACGTAATTCAGTGTTCTTCTCTGTGGCCATAACACCATCTTATAGACACAGCAGAACCCCGTTCTTTTACTTCAAGCTTTCTCTAAACCTGTGGTCGTTACATTTCTCCTACTTCTCTTGTCATTCTCTGTCCCCAGCTGTTCTTTGCTCTCTGTCTTCACCATAAACATGGCTGCTCCTAGCCCAGTATATGCTCTCAACTCACCGGACACTGTCGCCCTGAGTGAACACCTCCTCCACAGCCTCCCCACCCTCATCGAAGCTGAGGGCCTTGGAAGCTTCACCTTAGTCCTGTTTTCCAAGTGCTCTGTTGAATATGAACATCGTACCAATTTCTCAAAATTGAGTTCACCACCTCCAACCCGTCTGTTAATCCTCCACCTCCAGCCTCATGCTGACCCTTCTCCAGTTAAAGCCTTGTTCTTAGTTAACGCCTTTGAACTCCATCCCAGCCCCCACCCCCATCATGCTGGCCAAAGGGCACAGTCATATAAAGCTCCTAACATGATGCCTGCCACATAATGAACACTCAAAACATGACAGGTGCTATTATTATGAATACATTTAATCTTTTTCACAACCCAAATCTAGCAAGCATTCTTCAAATTTTACCTCCTCAGCTGCCACTGTGCTAGGTGAGGTCCCCTTCAATGTTGATCTCTTGCCTCTCCTATTAAAACAAACTGCTAATCAATCTCCAGGCCTCTAATCTCTTGCCTATTTTACTCTTCATATTGGCCACTGGGAGCATGTAAGCACTTTCTCAAAAATACCTACAAGAGTTCACTATTGCCTACAGGATGAGTCCAGCCAGATTCCTTAATATTCAAGTCTCTCCATTCCCTAGGCCCCAAATTACCTTTCAAGACTTATTTTCCACCACATTCCTTTAGGATAACCTACAATCCAGTCATGTACAAATTACATACATTCATGAGTCTACCACTTTACATATGTTTACATAAATATCTTGGCCTGATCTGCCCTTTCACATTCTCTAATTATCTATTTTTTTCTAATCCAAGAAGCTTTTGTTGATCCTCCCAATTGTAATTCTGCCTGTGCCTTTATATCATTCTACTTTGTATTACATTTGACAGAAGACATATTAAACTATATACTCCTTCAGGGCAGAGAGCTGAAGCCATTTTTAGCCATTTTTTAAAAAATCACTTATTTATTTACTTAGTCAACACAGTTTTATTGACTACATCAAGTTCTAGACCAAAGATGAATAAAATAAAAGCCTACACTTTGGAGTAGTTCATAGTCCCCAGAGGTGGACAGCCATTTAAGCTAATAATTTTAATAAAACATGAATGCTGTAACAAAGATACAAATTCTGTGACACCACAGAAGAGAGGATGACTATCTATCAGGGGAAAGTATGGGAAGGTGGCTATTAAGGGATCAGTAAGAGCTCAGTGTGCAGAGAAAGGAATTATTCCACCCAGAGAGAAGGTAAGAACTTAGTGAGTTCTACTGACTCACGTAATGTGGCTGGATCACAAGGTATTTGGGTCTAGGGGTCAGTTTAAAAAAATGGCTAAGAATAAGGCTGGAAAAGCTGTGTGAAGAACCTTGTACAATCTGAATGGCAAATCCAAAGGTCTCCAGGAGCCAAGCAGAAAATGCAAAGGGAAAAGCCGGCAGAGTGAGGACTCAGGTGATCTGATGAGGACTCGTCCATCATAAGGGAGCACCAAGCATTGACTGACAGCTGCCACAGGGAGGCAGCCCCGGTGTTGCGAGATCTTCTGATTCTTCTAGAGAAGTGGATAATTTAGATTTTAACGTGAATGCTCTTGATTTTTTTTAATGTTAACAAGTTTGTCAAGTTTTAAAAAATTCCTCTGCACAGCCTAAAAAATAACGTGCCTAGGAGACAAATTTTACAAATTTGGCCTATGAGTTCCCACCTTCTGTTGTAAAACCAGTCAGAGGGTTTAGAATGCAGACAATGGGAGGAAAGCTTGCAGGTGGGCATGGGGGAAGGGAGAATGATCAAATCTGCATTTCTGAAAGCAGAGCAGAGGATGTGCTGGGACTTGAGGGTGACAAAGGCCAGAAAGAAATCAGTGGGTTAATCACTCCAGTTACTAACTGGAACTAAACACCCCAAAAACTGAGTGACTTCAAGCAACAGCAACCACAGAAGCTCCATGACAATCAGACTTGCTTCCATGGTGACTGACAGCAAGCACGAGAGACCCTGAGTCTGGACAAGCCTTTTCCGAATTCCTGACACACAAAAACAGCACAACATAATGAAATGACTATTGTTGTTTTAAGAAGGTTGTCAGTGAGGGCTTAAAGGAAAGCAAGGAAAATATTACCAGAAGCCAGAGAAAAGGACTCTGTTAAGCAGTGACAGACAGTTTGGCAACACTGACATCTATGGTAAAGTGGGAAATAGAAATGTACCTAATGAACTCAATGATCAGGCTAAAATGGATTTCCAGACAGAACACCTGAAGTGACACCTGGGTTCTGCTCACTGCCTATGATAAAATGTGAGCAGAGAGAGATAAGCTGAAGAAGAAACTGTTAAATATAAAACCATTTCTCATGCCCAATCTCTCTAAACATCAAACAATTCTCAAACCAAGAAATGGTTTCAGAGCAAAAATTCAAATCCGGGGTGAAACTTTACAACCCTTTGTTAAGACTTCAGAAAGATCTAAGGTGGTGCCTTGCAGACACTTTCAACCCTTCTGAGGCTCTTAAGAGCTTGCCCTGTAGAATCTCAGCATTAAATAACAGAGATCCTAAGAATCACAGGGCATGGCCCCTCAGCAGTCTCACAGGTAGCCCATGGTAGACAAAGCATCTTGTGGTCATGGATCTTGTCTAATGGAGTGAACCCAGTAAGATTCACAGAAAACTCACTAAGTTTTTAGATATTTGTACTACAAAATACTGCCAGGTTAGACTAAAAGAAAGAGAGAGAGTACAAAATAAAACGAGGCCTCTGGATCCCAAACTTTTGCTGGCAGGAAGCAGTCTGAGAAGGCTACTCCCTGCGAACACTGGCTCTTTCTTATGGAAAAGGAAAGATGACTTGAAGAGCAGAACCTGCCAGTGGAGCCAAGAGCCATAGAAAAGAGTGGAATGGGACGGAGCCCTGACTAAGGAGCTAGCAACACACACCTGGCTAGATTCCAGAACTGCCACGGACCTATGTGCATCAAGTTTTCCCCCTTTTGGGCAGGCCTTTATGATGCGTGTCCTCCTATTGTATTTTGCGTAGGTGTCCAGCAGATATTTGTCTCTTTAGTTCACAGGTCTTCAGACTGATAACTCAAGGAGCTACACCCATGAAACTTGTCCTGAGGAGCCTCACCTGTACCCAGACCTCAGTTAGATCATAAGGTCCTTGACTCTGAGTCTAACCCTGATGCCATAATGGGATGAAACTTTTGGAAAGCTATGGAAGCTCGAGTGTGTATTTTGCACATGCGGGAGATGTGAATTGTCGTGGCCAGAGGGTAGACAGAAGGCAAATTGTTTTTTCCAAAGATGCCCATAACAATATCTCAAGTCCCACATGTCCTAGAGTCTTGCTACTCCACTATCAACACTGTGGAGTCTAGTGCCTTCTCCTTGAATCTGGGTGGCTTTGTGCCTCACCTATAACCAACAGAAATGAGGCAGAAATGAGGCAACATGGCTTCCAAGGCAAGGTCAAAAAAGGGGATGTGACCTCCACCTTGCTCACCGGAATACTCCTAGTTGAAGTCTTCAGGCATAACATAAGCATCCCAACTGCCCCAGGAGCTCCCTGCTATTAGGCAGCCCAGACTAGCCCCCATGAAGGGACGGCCAACCAACGAGCCAAGGTTTTCCTAAATCCTTGACCCACAGAAACTGGGACAACTAAAGGACTGTTGCTGTCTTAAGCCACTAAGTTTAGGGTGATTTGTGACACAGAAATAAATAATCAGGATAAGGATTGTGATAAGATGATTTACTGAATTTAACTTTCATTTTTGTATACCTAGTCATACTTTGAAAATTAGTAGGTCATATTTGATACCCCTTGCCATAACCAGAGAACAGACTCTACCATATTTTGCTTCTTGGTCAGTGTTTTCCACTGCCCGGCAAAATCTGAACACTCAGATTTTAATTTTCCTTTATGAATTATTTCCATCTGACCATGTTATTATACATTAAAATACCAAACAGAAGAAAACCCACTTCCATTAATCATAGATAACTGGGTACAGCAAAATCTTGGACCTTTAGCTAGTGATTCCCGTTAACAGTTTTTCTGACCTCTTGGAATTCAAAGCTTATCCAGTTCTGCTAAAATTTGGCATTTCTTTTTTCTAGAATGTACAAAGATGGAATAAAGGAATGAGGATATGAAACTGTTCAATAGGCAATTAGAAAAAATTCTAGAGAAAGAAAGACTTTCATAATTTAGTAATAATAATTCAAAACACTGGGCTAGCTCAGTGACAGACATACTTGGAGCAACTTCCTTATAATGCTTTAACACTTTCTAATGTGAAATGCATCAAATTTGATACATGTTGCTCTTCAGATAATGATAATGGGATTTTATAACTTCAGAAATCCAACATGAAAGGGCAATGTCTTGACGGAGAATGTTCTGGAAGTTGGAAGAGAACTAGAGAACTATTCTGAGGAAGCAGCACAAAACAGAGAAGCAATTAGATTTATTATTCTGTTTTAGTCCTATCAAACCTCCAATATGGCATTTCGCCAAGTTAAGGCGACAAAGAACAATGACAACAGCTAAGAGCCACAAAAGCAGCATCCAATTTTGCAACTATTGTCTTTGAGAAATAAAGCTCCTCCTGCGGGAAAGGGCGCCAAGCTGACTTTAAGCTAATAAAGAAAACAATAAGAACGTTCTGTCCTGGTAAGACAACTAACAGATGAGAAAACATACTTTATTTAAAAATCAAAGGAAAAAAGAGATAGTAGATGTTTGGCACTGGAGCAGAGTAGAAGCTGCTCTGGATACAGCAAAAAGTTACAAGTTAACTCAATTGCAGAAGGAGGGCGGGGAAGGAGACTGAAGTGCGCAAGCCCTGGAACACAGCTCCAGGCAGGCGGCAGCACACAAACACACTGCAACGGTTAGTTGTCAACCTAGTCACTTTTAGTTGTCAATAGAACAGCTCTTCACTCAAACACTAAACTAGGCATTACTGTGAAGGCATTTAGTAGATGTGATTAAAGTCCATAATTGACTTTCAGCAAGGGAAATTATCCTTGCTAATCTGGGTGGGCCTGATTCAATCAGTTGAAAACCTTTAAGAACTGTACTGAGGCGTCTCTGAAGAAGAAATTCCACCTGAGGACAACAACTTCAGCCGTGCCCTTCCTGACGGGCTGCCCTGCGGATTTTGGGCTTGCCTAGCCAGTACCCATAACCAAGTAAGCCAATTCCTTGCAATATTATCTCTTTATTTGTCTCCTACAAATTCTGTTTCTCCTGTCGAAGCCTGACTGATAAACACACTAAAATCCAGCGGCCTCGCTATTGGTATTTATTAGCAAAAGGCAGGTTAGCTAGCGGAAGAACAATACCAATAATAGCATCCACTGGCTTTTGTTAATGGAATATATTAACGTCTCCAAGTGGAGTATTAAGAGTAATTAAATGGAAAGGACACTAAAATGAAAACTAAGATGATACGAATTACCATAACTTAACAAAGACTGAATTCTTACCATGCGGAGACTCATAACATAAAGATCAGAGGTTAGTTACTGGTTAAACATCATTTATGTTACGTCTGAGTAATATAATCAACACCACCAGCGCCTTTGGAAATCTTCTGTTAAGAACTAAATCTGCTTAGGGATTAATGACCCAGGGAAAAAACCTGGAGAGACACTCAAATGCATTGATTTTTGGGGAATGGAAACTGCACCCAGACTCAGCAACTAATATACAAAATGTAATACTGAAAACATTCGTAATAGTATAATTTCACTGAGATATCTGATTTTTTACAACATATACATTTATATAAACATCTCAGGATAACTTTTAGATGTCAGTCTCAAGGCGTTCCGTCATGAAAGTCATTGCTAACTGCCCCAAAGATACATTTTATGTATTATTCAGTTTACAGTTCCTGGATAAATACCAGCAATAGGTTTTCCGAAAAAGTAGGTTGATACACAGTAAATTTCCCATGTGCTCTCTGTCATCAAGGACCAAGTCAAGTCTTATCACCTGTATACAGAGAGAGACACGATATGCCTCTTCCGTGCAAAAAAGAAAGCACAGAAAGCAACTGCTACCCTGTCCCCCAGAAGTAGAGTTTTACAGTCTATCAGGGTGCGAGGCTCAAATGAGCATGTTTTTATTCTTTCTGGTTGTAGAAATTAATACAAATCTATGTTGTGGAACAGTATATAGCCAATCACAAGTATCAAAGAGACCATCAAAATATAGCAAGTAGAAAAAGCTAATAGAGAACAGTGTCCACCACTGTGTAAAAGAAAATGAGAGGAAGTACACTTACGCGTTTCTAGGTATGTTTGTATATGCACAGAGCACTTCTGGAAGCATTTACAGGATGTGGTGATGGCTTTCTGGGTTGAAAGGGGGACTTCTTTTTCACTATGCTGGGCACTTGAAGGAGCCCCAATAAATAACACTCTCTCCCCCTTCCTAGCTCTGAACTAATGTAGAAATAACACTAATAAGCATAGAAGGGCCAAAATATCACCCTTATTACTTATAAAGGTGATATTTGAGATTGTGGCTTAAATGTTACAAGTTCCTTCCTTAAGGAACTGATCCCCGGATTGAGACAAGACTTACCCACCAGTCCCCAGCAGTGTGAATCAGTACATTCCCTCCTCGCACAAGCAGGGCCACGGTGGCCCTGAGCACCTCTCCTGATGAGCAGGCCAGCTCCAGGAGGAAAGGAAGAGGAAGGGGCTGGGCCACCACTTTTGTGCCCAATTTCTTCCCCCAAATTCAACAATCAGGTAAGTCACTGGGGAACATCAGGAGTAGAGAAGAAACACTCTCCCTGCCTAAGCACTCAGCATATCTTTTGCATCATTTGAATTTTTATCATTATTATGAATGACATTGTCAGTGAAAATACAAGTATTTAAAAACTAAAGATATACATACTTTAAACTCAACATGGTAGTATATAAAACGGAAAGTAAAAGTAACCATTTCCTATTTCTGAACAAGGTACAAAGATTGTGACTTTTAATGGAAAGATGAGTTGCCTAACAACTTCTTAAATGAAAATGAAAAAAATCTTCTAAAACCTTGACATGGAAATGGGGTCAAAACAAGAACATCAACTTATTTTCACCTGCATTTATTACAAGAAATGTAACAACTTAGGATTTCTAACATTTTTAATATTTTATTTTTATGCAATTGAATTCTGGAATGAAGACTCACCATTACAATAAACTATTTGGTCTGGTCAATGACACTGTTTTCAAATTTTTTAATGCATAATTAAGCATAATGATATGAGTCCGTATTTATTAATACTCTGCTTTTCCATTCCTCTTCACCAGGTAGCTAAGTTTATGCTAGTTTATGCTCTTCTACCTTCTGTATACGAAATAATAGATACTGTTGTATTTGTTAAGCTGGCATTTGCTAAAAAATTCTATAGATATTAAGACAATACCACCTACCTACAACCAACTGATCTTCAACAAAGCAGACAACAACATACACTGGGGAAAGGAAGCCCTATTCAATAAATGTTGCTGGGAAAACTAGATAGCCACATGCAGAAGAATGAAACAGGACTCCTACCCTCTCACCACTCACAAAAATTAACTCAAGATGGATAAAAGACTTAAATCTATGGTATGAAACCATAAAAATTCTAGAAGATAATGTAGGAAAAACTCTTCTAGACATCGGCCTAGGCAAAGAATTTATGACTAAGACCCCAAAGGCAAATATAGCAACAATAAAAATAAATAAATTGGACTTGATTAAATTAAAAAGCTTCTGCACAGCAAAGGAAATAATCAACAGCAATAGACAACCTACTGAATGAGAGAAAATATTTGCCAACTATACATCTGATAAAGGGCTAATATCTAGATCTACAAAGAACTCAAACAAATCAACAAGAAAAAAACAACTGCATTAAAAAGTGGGCAAAAGACATGAACAGAAGTTTTTCAAAAGATGACAGACAAATGGCCAAGAAACAAATGAAGAAATGTTCAACATCACTAATCATCCGGGAAATGCAAATTAAAACCACAATGAGATATCACCTTACCCCGGTCAGTATGGCTTTTATTAAAAAGTCAAAAAACAATAGATGCTGGCATAGATGCACAGAGAAAAGGAATGCTTATACACTATTGCTGGGACTGCAAATTAGTACAACCTCTATGGAAAACAGTATGGAGATTCCTCAAAGAAATAAATATAGACTTACCATTCAACTCCTCAATCCCACTACTGGGTATCTACCCAAAGCAAAAGAAGTCATTTTATCAAAATGACACCTGCACTTGAATATTTATTGCAGCACAATTCACAATCACAAAGATGTGGAATCAACCTAAGGGCCCATCAATTCATGAGTGAATTAAGAAGATGTGGTATATGTATATACCGTGGAGTACTACTCAGCCATAAAAAGGAATGAAATAATGTCTTTTGCAGCAACTTGGATGGAACTGGAGACCATTATCCTAAGTGAAGTAGGTCAGGAATGGAAAAACAAACACCACATGTACTCTTTAATAATTGAGAGCTAACACACAGGCACAAAGAGATGTAAAGATCATTGGAAATCAAGAAGGCAGGGAAGAGGGAAAGGGTAAAAACTTACCTATTAGGTACAATGAGCACTATTCTGGTGATGGGCACACTAAAAGTCCCAACTTAAGCATTATAAAAGGTATCCATGTAACAAAAACATTTGTACTCCCTTAATATTTTGAAAAAAAAAAATATTCTAGCATATAAGAAAATTAGAGCTGGGAAAGCACATGTCCTAAAGGTAAGATGCAGTTAAATCTATTCTGAGTCCTCATATGTAATTATTTCGCTTTTAGTAGGAACCAAATATATATATTTGTTGAATGACAGAACAACAATTTCTGCTGCCTAAAGAAGGTCTTGCCAGAGCAAACTTTGCACCACAAGGGAACTTCTCTCCATCGTTCCCCTACACCTTTCCACTCAGGAAGGGATGTCAGGGGCTAGTAACATAGCATCATAGAATTGCTGAAGGGATATGAAGAAAAAGACAAGTTAAGAAGACCTTATTAGTTCCTGAAACCCTTTGAGCTTCTCCTGTCCATAATCCCCGGAACCAACATAACTGAAATTTGATGCAATGAACAGAAATCCCTGCTCTGTGAGAGACTGTTCACCCTGTGAACAAGCAAACAATACAGACACTACTGGTGCATAATGGGTACTGTAGAAATATTAGTTGAACAAATCAATGAATAAATAATCCCAGACCAAAACATAAGACACAGAAAGTTCTGGGCCAAGAGTCTCACCCTGAGATTCAAAGACATTTTATCATGTCCTCGGAAAATGACCATCTTTTGCCACCATGGACCCTTTCATTGTGGTGACATAGTTAACAGAGATGAGTATAAGGAGGCTGAAGAGCTTAATTTATTCTATCTGCTTAAGCAAAGCAGCAGCTGGTGTCAAGAAAACTCTGGGCCTTCCTCTAAGCATTTGAAGATCCTAAGAGGAAAGGCATAGTTCTAAACACCACATAGCAACAGAGCTGATGATCAAAATGGCAGGTCCATCTGCCTCTGAGATGACATATTAACATCCTATCATGCTGAGAATAATTCAAAGAAGCAAACAAGTCTGTGTTGGTTCACTGAAATCATTTTCCCTTTGTGATCAACTCATTTCACTATCCTGCTGTCTCCAAAAGGCAGAGACTTCAGATGTGAGGTTAGTTAGAAACACAAGCACACACGCGCACACACACAGAGCACTCACACATTGGTTTGAAAGACTGAAGTGTATGATTCCAGCACAAGTTTGAACTGATAAGAAAGAAAAGCCAGTGACTGCGTCGCAAGGTCTGTATGTGGAAACATGCCTCATATTTAAGTTTCTACTCTCTCCAACTCCATCTCTCTTTACAGATCACTCCACCCAAGTTACCTTCCCACGTCTCTCTCATTGAAAAGTCACAAACATGTAAGGAGACAAGGACCCACCTTCCCATTTCCACTGGAAGCTAAAGCCTCTGAGGAGGATGAGATAGAACCTGCCCTGAAAGCTCCCACATCCTAGATGGTACAGCATTATCATCACACAAACACAGTTTAGCTGTGGTGTCGTATTCCTCCGTTCTTGGGCCAGAAAGGCAGAAAGAGTATCACTCTATGTGCAGAAAGAGTAACAGGTGTGCCACAGAAGCGTTAAAAGTGACAGTGAAACCCTCCTCTTCTTGGCTACTACATTCACTTTTGTTAAACCTTTTTTTTTTTTATGGAAATGTTCATAAATGCATATAAGGTGAGAACAGTATAATGAACCTCATTTACCCACCTTCAACGATTATCAACACTCTGCCAATCAGACTTCATCTATACACCCCAACTAATTTTGCTTTGGTATTTTGTAAAGCAAATCCCAAACATCATATTGTTTTACCTGTAAATACTTCAGTATGCATCTCTAATAGTCAAGGACATTTTAAAACGTCACCACAGCATCATTTTCACAGACAAAATCACTATTAATTCCTTAGTAGAATTTAGTATCAGTCTATGTTTGATTTTGTCCCACAGTCTCAAAAATGTCTTTTTCAGTTTATTTATTCAAAACAGGATTCAAACCAAGTTCACATGTGGTCTGCACATAAATTTATACCAGTTCTTATTAGGGTCTCTCGTCAGAAGCTAACCACCATATCCACTTAAGGAAGCTCAGATTTAGATGCTGCTTTTTCAGCCAAAAGGACAGAGTAAGAACTTCATTGTTTTCCTATTGCTAACAGGAAACAACACCTCCATAGGGACAAGACACCTGTCCTTTACATCATCCCCATTTATTATTTCTCCATAATAAATGAAAGCTGTGACAGAGCCTCCAATATAAAAATGCTCCAGACAAGAGTTTTATTTCTGGGGAAATATCTCAACTGTGCTTCAATTCAATATTGAAAGGGGCCATAAATTCTATATTTGTTAATTCATTTCATACTAAAAAGAGAGTGCCAGAGGAGCAAAATAAATAACATAGATTTACCTGGGAAAGTTCTGAAAAACTACATATTCTAGTTCATATATTTTCCTAACAAGGACAATATCTGATCAGCCATTGATTTTTTAAAAACAAACAAGAAATAACATAGTTGTGTGTTCTCATGGGGTTAATAAAAATAAAATTTAGTAAAAAAATTTCAGAGCTTCAGAATCCACGGTAAAGGATGAGGGAGAGCAAGTACTGGACATAAACATGAGTTTCACAAGTAATCCAATCTAATCTGTAGGATCTAATCCTCTTTTTCCAAGGATCTAATCCTCTCTCATCACATCTGCATCAGTAGTAAAACTACGTATATTTAAGAACCATCATTTTTTTCTTTTTGTGCCTAATCCCAATAAGAGTCCAATAGCCACACCATAGATAGCTAAGAGAGGAAAGGCAAGAAGGCACTCAGAAAACTCAGAAAATGCATCATCAGTTATTGAGCCGAGAGGCTGTATGTAGGCTACACGCGCCCAGAGTATCTTTTGCACACAGTGTTCTCAGCTACCACTTTTGCACTGTGGACATCCACCTTTATCTCTCCAGGCCACACCCTCATGTGATTTGCAGACATGTATTATTTGTCTACTATGCATCTCCCTTTGGATGCCTCATAAGCACCTCAAGCTCACCACAATCAGAACATTGAGCACCTTCCCCAGGAAAGTTTTCCTCCCACCATCCAAACAGTCTCTAAGTCAGAAAGCAGGAAGCCAATCTCAGCTTTTCCATAAATCTCTCCCTATCCTTCACCATCCTCTCAACCTCCCATCCCCATGAAAACCTTTTGAAACCTGTCATGTCAACTCAGCCTCCTGAATTTCTCTTCTACCTATTCTCTGCCTGCTCTGCCTACGTCCCCACCTATCTTCACCTGCACGACCACCAGTCTAACAACTCCCCGTCTACCTGCACACCAGTCTGCCAACCTGGCCCCGCTTCCAGTCTTGCCCCTCTGAACCACAAACACATTGCTGTCAGGGAGCTCTTTCTAAAGGCAAACTGGATCACCACATATCTCTGCTCAAATTCTTAGCACAGTTCCCCAGAGATTTCAGGAAAAAAACAAAACAAAAGACTCTAAGATCCTCAAGACACATAAGACACTTTTTGTTCTGGCTCCTGCCCATCTCTGCATATCTTCCCTCTCCCTCCTTCAATCACACAAACAATTACTCTTCCAATACTTTTCTGAGTATTCACCCATGCTTGTCCCTCCACCTGAGATGAGCTTCCCTGCCTTCTGGAGAAGGAAGACTGCCACATATCCTACACAGGACATGTACAGCACCAAGTCCCCAGTGGGGTCCTCCCCTAACCCCCTCCCAGCACACTGTGCACCATTCCATCACAGCATTTATTCTGATGCTCCACTGTCATTTCCTAGTCAAGTTCCCCTCAATCTGTGGGGCCACCACCCTCCCAGTCATCCAGGCTCAAATCTATACTGTCAACTTTCATTCTTCTCTTGGGTCACTTAGAGAATAAGACAGTCTTATCTCTACAGCCCTAGCACAGTCCTGGCACTTGATATATGAAAAATAAATGTGCACCAAATGAATAATTGTGAACCACTGCCCTCTAGAATCATCCATGACTCATACCCTACTAACTCATCTGTGATATCTTTCTCCTCCTCCACACTGAGCATCTGAACATACACGGGTCTCCACTGACCTCAAAAACCTCCTGGCACCTAGCCTATGCGTGTCTCTTCCTGCCTTTTACCATCAAACTTTGAGAAATTTCCCACTTGCATTTGCTCATCATCTCTTCACTCATTCACTTTAGCTGTCCAGCTTCTTCCCTTGCTATGAAAAGTGAGCTAAATCCAATGTCCTTTTGTAAATCCTCATTTTCCTAAACCTCTCTGCAGCACTCAGAACCGCTGACCACCTGCACCTTCTTGGTTCCTGTGATGGCACTTTCTCTTCCTCCTCCCACAGCTCTCTCCACCCTCCACTTGTCCCATAACTGTTCCCCCAGGACGCCTCTGTTCTCTCTGTAATGTCCTCCATGGCGATCTCCTCTTAACACACGGCTTCCACAATCACCTCCACAAAGGAAACTCCTTAATACAGCTCTCTCCAGTCATAGTCCCTCTGGACCTACACATTTCCACCTGCCTACTGGACACCTTCAAATGGAAGTCCCAATGGAACTTCAAGCTCAAATGCATCCTAAAGAACTCCTGATCTTCCCTCCTGAACAGCCCCCCTCCAGTTCCCTCCAGTTTAAGGAAAGGTACTACCGTCCTCCTGGCCACACAGCCTCAAACCCTTTCTGTTGTCTTTCCCCTCTGGTGTGTTTGCCTCCCACATCCAATCACTTACCAGACTCTTTCAATTCTAGCGCTTCAATGACTCTTGTTCCCTGGCCCCACCCCTCTGCCACAGTTCTAGTTCAGACCCCCACGACCTAATGCCCAGGTGTCTTTAACAGCTCTGCCAGCCCATACCTCCTCCTTCAGCCTGCCCCCCACTGCCCACTCCTTCTAATCCACTTTCCATGGTTGCTCCCCTGCTTACAGGGCACCTCCCACCTCCCAGCACCACATCCCAAGCCCGTGGCTTCAACTTTAGGCTGTTCACTTTCTGGACCCAACCCATCTTTACAACCTCACTTTCTGCTGCTTCTCTTCATGTGGGCTTTATTCTAGCCCAGGGGTTCTCAAATATGCCTGATCATAAAATTCACCTAGGTCATTTGTCAAAAATGCAGATTTCAGAGTTCTGACCAAGACTCCCTCACTAAGGCAAAACCTCCAAGGGCTCTTTGGTACAAGCTAAAAGGAAGGAGCCTTGGGAGAAAGGAGGTGGGGAAAACTAAAGAAACAATCTTCAATTAGCTGATTCAATTATCTACAATTAATTTGTCTCCCACAGTACTGATAGCTGCTCTTCAAATTAAATTTTGGCATTGGGTGGGGGAGGAAAAAAGGAGGGAAAAAAAATGCTCAAATACCCACTATCATCAAAAACCCGTGCTGAGTCTGCCAGCCACTCATGTACCTTTCTAATCCTTTAATCACCAAACCGCCTCAGAAATCACCTATGACCCTTCTATATACATAAATGCCTACCAAGATGAAGAATATGCTTTTCTTTTCATTGTTAAAAGACAATTCCCTAATTATGTTGACAGTGAAATAAGAAAAGCAATTCAGAATCTGGGACTAACGATCTTCAATCGATAGACGTTATTTTCCCAAGAAAATAACTGAAGCAGAATACTTACATGTCTATTGCATTTTTTCAACATTAATTACAATATCTGTTCAACTGCTAAACATAGGTTATAGTATTCAGGTTCATGTAGTTCTACATTTTCACACCACACACACAAAAATACATATTTTTAATCTAACTGCTTTACATGTTTTAAATTGATTTGAGTTTTTTTAATATAAAATTGATTCACATTTATTATAGAAAATTTAGGAAATAAAAGAATAAGGACGAAATTAGAATCCTTCCACTGGGTACAGCATAGTGGTTACCAACAAAAGGGCTTTTGCATCAGATCTTGACAATATGTTCCAACTTGACCACTTGCCAGTCATCATTACTTAACCACTAAGTCTCAGTTTCTTCACCTGTAAAACAAAGTGCTAATACCTATTATCAAGTTATTATGCAGATAAATGAGATGATGTGTGTAAAACTTAGTATGTGCTCAAAAAATGTGTGCTGGTTTTTACTGAATTTTACTCTGGAAAAAAATAAAAACTGGGTGTGTCCTCCGCTTCAAGAACTCTCAGGGAATAAATCACTGTATACTACACATCCAAATATGTGGAGTTTTAAAACCTGCTATATACTTATCTATTTTCTTAGAAATATGCAGCCTAATATAACTATTTTTGGATATTTGAGATGATCATCATGAACACTGTTAATAAATGAGTGGATGAAGATGACATCAGGCCACAATTTTTCTCTAATCTTTCTCTAAGAAATATGTGGGCATTCACGTTATAATGTTATAATGAGATTTAAAGTATTAATGATGAAATGTGTGAATTAAAGATAAACTTCCTCATGAGACTTTTTCCATATTTATATTCTGAACTATACTCTTATAAATAGGCAAGATAGGTTGTCTATTTATAAGAGTATAGTTCCCTTATATTTGGATATTATTTTTAAAAACCATTACAATAGATATAATTGTGCCCAAAATACTATAGGGGAGAGAGAAGAACAAGCTACTAACTTATTATTCTATGACCCTTTCTTAACACATACTACTATGGGTCCTTGTTCTAGTAAACTTGATTTCCTAACACCAGCCAGGGTTAAAGTTGACAAGTACCACCAAGTAGACCA
Organism: Daubentonia madagascariensis; assembly: GCA_023783475.1. Lineage (NCBI taxonomy): Eukaryota > Metazoa > Chordata > Mammalia > Primates > Daubentoniidae > Daubentonia > Daubentonia madagascariensis. Next base: position 39,082,064 of record JAKFHU010002088.1, on the reverse strand, counting down.
TTTTCACCAATGCTCTAAAACTATTTAGGTAACATACCACACTTGAAGATGACTTCTTTGAAAATGCCAGAGTTCTACTGGTTTTTAGTCACTCAAACCCTTTACATACCACATCTGTCTGAAATATTCAAGTGCCCCTTCTGAAAATGCACAGTTGACTGTATTTGCTCATGTATCTGTTTTACCTTTTCACTAAGTCTTACACATTTTCACAGCTTTTTCCCAGGGGAGCCCACTTCATGTAGGTTCTACAGGGCACGACTTTGTCTGACTTATTCATCCCTGAATCCCCAGTACCTGGTTCACCAACTGGCACATTCCAGGTGTTCAATCAAGACCAGTGGAATGAATGAATGCAATCACTAAATGCATGAATTTATATAGGTATGTCACATGATTCTGCATGGGTTGTTTCAGAACATTTGACTTAATCACCACATGTAAAGGAACTGAAGGTAAAAATAATATTTAAGCACTTATTAAGTACTTCCTGTGTTCTTTTAATTTTACATATATATCTCTAATACCTACAAGAGCCATGCAAATGGGTATTATAGACAGAGTCTGTAAAATGGAGTCTCATAGAAGCTAAATGATTTTCCAGAAGCCTCACAGCAAGCTAACACTAACCCTTCCTCAGAATTCATATAGGTAAATGAAACTACTGTGTAAAACAATACCAAGTAATCACTAGATTTACTCTTCTTTATTTTTAGTCAAATATCCAAACCTAGAATAGTGCCTCATATATTGTAGGCACTCAATAAATATTTGAGTTTTTTTAATCAAGTGCACTTATTCTTTTCATAATCAAAATAAATATCTGTTGCAAGGAAAGGAAGGGTGAGGAAGGACAACAGCAAGTGTCCATTTTCTCATTCAAGGTCAGCACAATAATTTTATACCAGCACCTTTTACTTCCCCTTTTAAAGGAAGACTTGTCATAGAAATCTGTATGACAAGGTAGTTTTGATACTATACATATTGCACTTTATCATATGCTATCCTGGCCAGTTTATTACAGCAACTAGACAGTAGCCCCGCCTGCCTCCCAGATGCTGAATGTGATCAGTTAATGCACCATGTACTCCTGGCAGGGATACTTTCAAGCACAATATCAGGGGCAGGCCAGTGACTGTGGGTCCAGTAAGTATCAGGGACACCCTATTTACAGGGGCTGTTTGTCCTGCCTCCCCTACACCTCCATCTGAACTGTTTTAGCTCCTGCTTTTATCTTCTGCTCTCACTTTGCCATCTGCAGCTCTCTGTTGCCACTCCGCTACCAAACCCTGGAGCTCTTTTCCTCCTGATTTCTTTTCTTGCCTCCTCCTCCTATTATTTCCTTTTACTCAAAAAGTGACTGCACAGATTGTGTTTTCCAAAATGATCAAAAAAAGATCTCCTGTCCCCACATGCTCTTCTTACAGTGTGTCACTGACATTCATCCCGTCGATGGGTAGAATCTATGAATCTGGGTAAGCCTGTAACTACAGCAAAAGTGAAACTATGTGGCTTCCAAGGCTTGGTCATAACAGGCCATAGAGCATCTGCCAGGTCCTCTTGGGAAGCTCATTCTTGGAACCCAGTCACTATGCTACGAGGAAGAGAGATCACATACAGAGGTCAGGTGTAGGTGTCCAGCTGACATCTCAACTGAGGTCCTAGCAAACAGCCATCTTCAATTTTCTCCAGCCATATGAGTGGGCCAGCCTCAAGAAGCCACAGTCACTTATGGGTGCAACTTCAGGAAAGCACCTAAGCAAGAGCTGCCTAGCTGAGCCCAGTCATGCCCAGAACCAAGAGAGACAATAATAAAATGGCTGTTGCTGAGTTAAGCCACTAAGTTATGGGGCGATATGTTACACAGCCACAGATAATAGATAGTCAATAGTGACCTAATGCATCAGAATGTTTCTTAACATCTACAGAGTGATGTTAAGAAACCAATCCAAGCACAAGTGGGATTAACCTGAAAAGTTAACTTCTTTGTTAAGCTTTTTATTAATGTTTATTACCAGGTGGCTACTTTTATGGTCCAAAGAGGGATCTTATGGCTTTATCCCTTAACTACTTCTAAGGAGAGAGAGCTATTCTGGAAACCTAGGTATTCCTGAAATCTAATTTTCAGAAAGCTTCAATTTTACCGTAGTATTTGTCAAACCTCAGCTATACCCTGTAAGGTACTAAGCTTTATATAATATAGGTTAAGCATACACATTTTTCAGGTTGTTGATAATTCATGTGTTTCTTAACATCAGTCTATAGCAAACTAATATAATTCAAATTATATAAAACCCTGTAAATTTCAATGGATTGAGAATACCAGGTTGATACTGACCTTCGTAATTTCTTCATATCACGATAACTTGGCAATGCCCAAATACAGTGGCCAAAGAAAGCATTTTTTAACACCATAACAAAAACATATAAAAACAAATCCAAAATAGGAAACCCAAATCTCACTTTACAGCCACAATACAATTTCAAAAGTTATGTCACATCTACTACTAAGAAAACTCAAGAGACAGAGGCTCCATTGCTTTCGAAATGGAGACTCATTTGTCTAGCCTATTTCAAGCAGAGAAGTTTGAAAGTAAAAGGGGCAAAGACAGGCCACATTGGAAAAAAAAGGAAAAAAACCAAATGCCTGGGTAATTCTTAGATGGGCAAATCAGTCTCCGAAAAGTCAATAGCAGGCAGGGCTAAGAATCAATTTTTCAGTTTATCGCGGCTAATTAAAAATTTTGCTGACCAGTTCAAGGTTTATATTACATCAAATTGGGAAACTTGACAATCATTACAACGGAAAGGCTCAAGACCAAAGGAAGGCAAGCTGAAGTCTAAACTATGGACGGCCACTGTAGAGGCAGAGCGAGCGCCGAGGCAGAGCGAGCGCCACGCCAGCCTTAGCAGCTGTTCTCCTGCCGGGGGAGAACGTGCTGAGACTTCAGGAGAGCTGGGTTCTAGTTCAGCCAAAGGCAGCCACATGATCTGAGCCTCCCTTTCTTCATGTGTTCAAAAAAGAAAAAGCCCACATTTATTGAGTGCTTATTTAGTATACTGCTTACTGCACTTTACTAAGAACTTCGTCCTGCACTATCTTCTTTTTTTAATATACAGCTTTGAAATATAATCCACCTACTATACAATTCAACTATTTAAAGTATACAAGTCAACAATTTTTAGCATATTCACAGAATTGTGTGACCTTCACAACTGATTTTAGAAAATTGTTGTCACCCCCCCAAAAAAAAACCATGCCCATTAGCAGTTATTCCCCCATTTCCCTCTAGCCACCAGCCCTAGGCAACCACTAATCTACTTGCTGTCTCTGTGGATTTGCCTAGTATGGATATTTCATATAAATGGAATCACACACTATATGGTCCTTCTTTCCATTTGTTACTTGGTGGCAGTTGAGTTGTTTCCACTTTGGGCTATTATCAATAATACTGCTACGAACATTCACGTACAAGTTTTTGTGTAGACTTACCTTCTCATTTCTTTTCAGTATATACCTACAAGTGGAATTTCTGGGTCATATGTTAACCTTTTGAGGAAATGGCAGACTGTTTTCCAAAGAGGCTGTACCATTTCACATCCCCAGCTGCAGTGTGTGAGGGTTCCAATTTCCCCAAATCCTCACCAACAGTAGTTATTATCTTTCTGATTATGGCCATCCTGGTGGATAAGAAGTGGTATCTCATTGTGATGTTGATTTGCATTTCCCTCCCTTGCATACCTTATTTAATCCTAAGGACAATCTTATGAGGTAAAACCAATCTTTAGTCCTATTTGACATATAAGGAAACTGTGGATTGGAGAGGTTCAGCAGCTGATTCAATGTCACAGTCATAGGCAGACTCTGTGCCCACCAGGACCCCCTAATGCACAACTGTGAGGCCTCACACAATCCCAGAAAGGCTGTACAGGCCAGCCCTCTGAGGTCCTCCCAGCTATGACATTCCAGGACTGTGAATTTACACTGTTTAAAAATCTCTTCTATAGGGGAATTTTCTCTACTTCTGTACTTTCTGTACTTCTTCTGTGTAGGAGATTTGTGTTCTAATCACATTGATGATGAGGCTATGTCTCCATCATGCTGGCTCAGGGCCAAACCTGAGGTCCACCTCTAGCAAGTGCACTGAACTTAATATTGTGGTTGAACTAGACAAAATCACCCACATCTGACCACTTTGGATTGCTGATGATGGCAATTTCATGTTTCATGTGCATTTTGTGCACTAACCTCACTCCTAGCTTTCTATTTACCTTCTTATCCTTATCTTCCTTCATCTCCTTTTTCTCATCTATCAAATAAATTTTATCCAGATTTTACACTGTTTGCATCTTTGCAAGCCATCTCAAATCTTTTCTGAAATAGAGTAGTAAAGAAATAAACACATCAAAATGTTTTCAAGTAGGCTTCAAAATAACCCACAGCTGCAGGCCCTGTCATCAGACTGTGTACTTCCCTAAGCAAACTATTCTCCAGGAAACAGAAAACATTGCTCTTCTTTGTACCTTGGCAGGAGGGAAAATGCTTTTATAATATTCTAAATTAGACAAGCATTCCAAAATAATTTGGGGAAAGAGAAAGAGAGTTAGTACCCAGCAGGATAAAGGAAGAAAGCAATGATTCTTTGTACACTCATGAATACATGCAAAGGTTATTTCTCTTAGACTATCTCTTTAAGATTTTTTTTTCCTTTTTTTATGTGTAAAATTTCTTAACGCTTTTTTGATGGCTGATTGGTGGTACTGAAGGCCATAAATAATGATTTGAATTTGGTAGCTTCCTAGGAGAAAGTACTCAAGATTGCTGTAAACTTTCTTTTCTAAGTACTTATTTAGATCCCATAATATGTGTATCCATGTTTTAACTCAGTTCTTTCATTTCTAAGACTTCACCTTATCTAAGGAGCAAGGCACTAGTACCAAAAGACGTATTCACCCAGATAGAAAATTATAAACCACAAATGTCAATCAGTTCAGCACTGGTTAAGAAACCTATGGTATGTGCATAGCAACAACTACCATGCAGTCATTAAGAATTATATAGGAATGGATGTGGGGAGCATGGTTTGGGGGATGAGCACGATTGTAGCTCTGACACGGGCAGTGCATGGGCAATATATATAACCAAAGTGTTGTACCCCCATAATATTCTGAAATAAAAAAATAAATAAATATTAAAAAAAAAAAAAAGAATTATACAGAACCACACCAGTTGACAGGGGAAAAGGTCTAAGTTTTTTACTGAAGAAAAGCAAGGTAGCCAACAGTGAGGATAGTGTAAGGTCATGTGTAAAATGGTACACGTCTATCTGTGGATATGTATGTCTACTATATATTCATAAAAAGATAACAGAAAGGATGTGTAACAAAATGCTAAGAATAGTTATCCCTGGATGGCATTATTTTGGGAAATTTTTACATATCTGAGTACTTTTCTTCATCAATTCATTTTTCTCATAATAAGCATGTATTATTTTTTACCAAAACAATAAATCTATTTTCCTCAAATGACTAAAAAAAAAATCCCACAATGTGCAAAGCATTGTCCTAGTCATCAAGCAGGAACTCAAAATGAGAAAAAGACATTGCAAAAGAAACAATTATTGCAAGTAGTATGAGATAGAGTGTCAAAGCACGTACACTGTGCACACCCCACAAAAATTCAGAAAAGAAAAGCAACAGGAACTGTGAAGCTGTGAGCCCATGATAGAAGTTATATGTGTGTGTGTGTTCGTTTAAGGATGGGTAGGATTTATGAAGGTGTAGAACAGAACAGAACAGAAGGAAGTAATATTTTCAGAAAATGGGTGCAGCAGTAAAAATCTATCTCATATTTTCTAGGGCCACTAATTTGGGTTTCATTTTAGCTGAAGCTTAGCTTTCTGATTAGAGAGTAAGAGATGAGGGTTTTAAAAACCATGACATTGTGGAAGACACTTTGGCAATATATACCCAAATTACAAATGTATACACCCTTGATCCTGCATTTCCAGTTTGAGTATTTATCCTACCGAAAAACTTAAATCACATGCAAAATGATACACATATGAGAATAATTAATGAAGCAATGTTTATAACTGCAAACGTTTGGAAATACCTAGATGTCCAACGATAGAGAACTGATTAAATGAATTATAATATGTCCTACAATGGAATATTATGTAGTAATAAAAAGGAATGAGAAAATTGTGTACAGACATGGAAATACAGTCAGTGAAAAAAAGGAAGGCAAAGACCTGCATAAGATGTCACCTTTTGGTTTAAAATGAATAAACACTAAGACTATGTGCTCAGATTTGAGCACATAAACAACAGGTGAAGAACAATTTCAAAAAGGTGAGCCTGGCAGTGGTTAGGCAGGTTGAATTTTCAAAGCACTTCTTTATTATAACCTCTAGTTATTGCCTGAAAATTTGTTAGTATGAGAATGAAAGAGAACTCAGTCCACCCTACTCATTCTGATGAACTTCACAGCTTCCCCATGCTCTCCTCCAACCTAATATTTCACTGGGAACAAAATAAGGCCTGTGCTCTCTTAGGGAAAAAATAACGATCCAACAAACTGAGAATCAGCTCCAGACCATGCAGGTACCTTGAAGGCATTTTATAAAACAACAAATTTGGCAGATCAGACACAGTCCAAAAGACAGACTCCCTCGTTTCAGTGGGCCCACTTCATATAATTCCCACAACATGGTGTTAACTAATTGGCATAGGAAAAAAGGGTCTTGTGAAAGGGAGCCTGGGCATATGAATCAATTTCAAATGCAAGCTCAGGCCAAGAAGGTGCAGCTGTAAACCCTGGAAAATTAAAGAGAAAACTTTAAATAAGCAAACACCATTTCTTAGAGAAGCTTATATCCACAGGAAATACCAATTGTGTCTTTTAGAAGGATTACATGCACATTTAATTGAGATTTTTAAAGCCAGGGTTTCAGGATTAATAACCAAAAGGGCAAGACGTTGTGTGAGAAATGACTCCATTTCTGGGAGAAATGAAGTCAGCTGTGTCCTACTGAAGGGCTATATTTATTCCAACACCTCACTTTAGCACTGAAATTCAGGATAAGAATGCTGTCTTCCTTAAAGGACAATGAGGGTTTCATTTAAGGCAGTCTTACCTTGCAGGCCTAGTGTACAAGCCCTAAGAACAGTAATACATCAAGACTCCGACATATTTTTAAAGTAACGATACTCAGTTTAGAGGCAGGATTGCATAATATTTAAAAACATTAGCTTTGGAGTAGGACTGCCTCTGTGCAAATCTCTACTCTAACACTTACAAGATGGGAGACTCTGGATAAATTTCATTTTATGCACCTCAGTTTCCCCATCTGTAATTCAGAGATATAACAGTACCTGACTTATAGGGATTCTGTGATGATTCCATGAGAAAACATCAGTCAAGCACTTAGCACAGTATTTGACCTAGTCTGAGCTCAATAAAGATTATCCATTATTATTACTCTTGTTACTGTTATGGTTATTATTAATACCTCTTCTCCTATTGGCTATACATGTATTAAAACTAAAATTTAAAAGAACAGATTATATCCCAGATTAGTCACACTTGGAATAAAGCTTAAACTATGATCCAGAATTATATGGACTACATGATAATACAAAAGTTACTCAAACAAAACTCAAAAAATCATTTTGATGATTGTTATTTTTATAACAGATTATTCACCTGGAGAATGGTGGTTGCTTCGTATCACACAGCTTTAAATCTTAAAAATCATCTAAGTTGGTTATTTTACCATAAACATCTACTTAGCATTAACAGCACTGCTTACAAAATACCTCCTACTTTTAAAATAATCATTAGTTAACTTCATAGCTATTAAACTGAAAGTCAGAGGGTGACTGCAATTTTATCCTCAGGTATTATTCTCAAATATTCTAAACTTTGCTTTTTTCTGATTCTAATTCCCATATGAATAACTTCACAATATGATGAATGGGTCTTATAAAAACACTTCGGTCTTGAATTTGAGGGCTCTTCTGTAACAGAGCTTGCTGTAGGGAAATGCTTTGAAAAGTTTTGGGAATCCGGAGCTTCCCAGAAAGATGTCTAACCTCACTTATCACATGCCTACTTGAAAGATGAAAACATCTGTCCTAAAAGACATGAGGATAATTATACCTAGTGTATAGAAAGCACCATTTCTATTTGTCAGCCTCTGTAAAGCACTTAAATGTGGAATTAACTCAGACATTTCTTATCAGAGAATTGCCATCAAATAAAGGAAGTCTGGACTCACTGACTCACTACTTGGCCTTAAAAATATCATTTCACATCTATGTAACTTTGTAAGACATAGACCACCCCATGAAGTAGCCGGCCTTTTCTTTGCCTCGCAGGTACACTGAATAGTAAAATGAAAATGCATGGAAATATAACCTCGACTCTGGGACATTATTGGGAATTTTACTCATTTTCACATTCCTTATTAATCCAGCAGTGGTAATAGCTACTGTGACACTGTTCCTAGAGGCTGTGTCCTGTGACCACACATAATGGAAATTGTTTATACTTTCCTAAGCCTTGGGTAAAGAACCCAAGAATCACTCACTTTATAGTGACTCCTGCTTCTGCACCAATAATGCCATTGTCAACAACTCCAGCTTGGTGATTATCAATGTGTGCAGCCAAAACATTTCCAAGCCAACCAAATTTTAAATGCCCACTTCCTAATTCCAACACAACTGTTTCAACAACCCTAGCAAGATCCTACTTACTACAGAGTATACATGCCACTTTCAGTTATACATTGGAAAAACAAGACTTTCTAGAATGTCATCTGGTGTTACTGAGTCTCAATCATAACTGCTGGTGTTAAACGTGATCACCTCTAAGTCAAAAGCACAGTTTGGGAGATGTCTTGACCCCATGGTGTAACAACCTGTGACCCACTTTTGGAAAACTGCCAAAAGTTCTCTCACTGTAGTAAAAAAATGATGGAGCACTTTTGCTAGTGTTCCAGAATTTCAAAGACTTGGGGGCCATAAAGGTCACTCCTCCCTTCAGAAGTCCTCTTCTTTGGTCTCTCAGAGGCAAGGAATCTCTACTGAACTCAGTAACACTTCTCAATAAATCAACGTGTATTATTTATGCATATTTCAATTCATATTGCGAACATCCGCATTTCTATCACACTATGGGTTTACAAGTGCACGCTGTGTAGGAGCACTATCTACTTTATTTCTCGGTGAAGTATATATTATCACACATCGTGTTTTACGAAAAAGGTAATGAATTAACAAAAGCTAAATTTACTGCACACTTATTCTGTATTAGGCACTAACTTAAGTCTTGTGGAGTGTCCCATTTCATAACCACAACAATTCAGTGATGTAGATGCTGTCACTACTACCCCACTTTTCAGCTGAGGAAGCTGAGCTTTGAAGAGGTTAGGTAACGTTTGCTACTGAATGAATACCATTGTTGAACCTTTACTGAATAGAGTACCATGATTGGAACCTAGGAAGTTCTGACTCTTTATGCTGTTGTTATATAATATTTGATACATACAAACAACACACATTCATACATGTTAAGTTATGAATTGTAATAATAATACCCAACTTAAAATATTCCTACAGTGACACACATGCCCCTCCTCTGTCCCAGCCCCAGTCATTGCCATGAATTTTGTGTTTGTCATTTACCTGCTTTTTATTTTATTTTATTTTATTTTTTAGAGACAGAGTCTCACTCTGTCGCCCAGGCTGGAGTGTAACGGTGCAATCATAGCTCACTGCAGCCTTGAACTCCTGGGCTCAAATGATCCTCCTGCCTCAGCCTCTCATGTAGCTGGGACGACAGGTGCATGTCACCACACCTGGCTAATTTTTTTATTTTTTGTAGAGACCTCGCTATGTTGCCCAGGCTGGTCTCAAACTCCGGGCCTCAGGCAATCCTCCTGCCTCGGCCTCCCAAAGTCCTGGGATTACAAGTGTCAGACATCATGCCCAACCTACTTTTTAAAAAATAATATTATCTCAAAAGGATATCCCTAAACAGTATATCATTTAGTATTACTTATTTTTGAGCTTTATAAAAATGGTGTCATTCTGACAACAGTCTTCTGCAGTTTGCTCTTTTTTACTCAGTATTACATTTCTGAAACTCATCCATGCAGTTCATTTCCACCATTGTATGGTATTCTGATGTGTGGATATACAACATTTGTTCATTCTCCTGTGTAAGTTTATCTGGGCTATTTTCTTATGTTTATAATCACAAACACTGCTGTTTTGAACATTCTTGTAAACATCTGGTGGCATGGTGTACAAGTTTCTCTGGATATGGAATTGTCTGAGTGTAAAACTCCTGGGCTACAGGCTATGGACACACTTTTTACAGCAAGGTGCCACATTCTCTTCCAAATAGGTTGTGCCAATTTTCACTCCCACCAGCTTTTTATAAGAGATGCAACAGTTCTCGCTCTGTCGCCCAGGCTGGAGTGCAGTGGTGAGATCATAGCTCGCCGCAACCTCACACTCCAGGGCTCAAGCGATCCTCCTGCCTCGGCCTCCCAGAGTGCTAGGATTACAGGCATGAGCCACCACGCCCGGCCTAGAGATGCAACAGTTCTTCATCCTGAGCAAAATATGGTATTACCAGGCTTCTCAATTTTTGCTGATCTAAGAGGGGTAAAATGGCACCTCGTAGTTTTTCTGATTTCCATTGTGTTGAATACTAATGATGTTGCACTTCCTTTGATGTGATTCTGAGCCATTTGTATTCTTTATCTGGGAAATGCTATTTTTCCATGTTTATGATCATTTTTCCATTGATTTGAAGAAGTACTTTATGTATTTTGGATGCCAATCACTTATTTGTTGTATGTCTTAAAAATACCCTTTCCCAGTTTGAGGTTTGTCTTTTTATTGCATTAATGGTGTCCTCCGATGAACAGTTGTCCTTAACTTTAATGTAGTTGACTTTAACAGTCTTTTCTTTTATGGATAGACCTTTTGAATCTTATTTAAGAAAACCTTCTGTGCTCCAAGGTAATATGTTTTCTGTTTGTAAAAGTTTTAAAGTTTTGCCTTTTACATTAACTTTTTAATCAGTTGGGAAAGAAGTTATACACATGGCGTGGGATAAGATGTTTTAATGGTCCCTCCTTTCCACATAGATCTATAATACATCTCCGTCATATGTCAAGTTTTCCTTATATATGACGATCTATTTCTGGGTTCTTTATTTTAGTCCATTGATCATTTGTCTGTCCCTAATATCACAATGTCTCCTTGAGCTACATTGTGTATTCTTGAGCCTTTACTCTTCAAATAAATTTTAGAATCAGCTTATCAAGATTCTCAAAAATCTCTGCAGAAAATTTGATTTGGAACAGTATTGACTCTATCAGTCAGTCTGGGGATAACTAACTTCCTTACTGTATTGAGTGTTCTTATCCATGACTATGGCTTTTCTGTCCATTTATTAGGTTTTCTTCAATGTCTCCCAATAAACTTTATACATTTTCTCCCTAAAATTCTTATACATTTTTTGTTATATTTAATAAGGTATAAATAATAAATAATAACCTGTTCTGTTACCTATCCTATAGGACTACTTAGTCTATTTGTTTTTCTTGACTCAGTTTTGGTAAGTTATATTTTTCTTTAGAATTTATCCATCTTGTCTAGATATTTGCCATACAGTAATTCATAGTTTATCACAGGTTTTTAAAAATCTGCTGAAACTATAAATTATTTGTAGTATCTTTTTGGTTGCTCCAAATTTCAATAATTTTTGTTCAGACCTTTATCAACTCCTGGCTTACGTTTTCTTCAGATTAACATTGTTCTTTTTCTAATTCAGGTTAGTTGCTTAGCTTATTAATTTTCATTTTCCTTCTTCCTGAAGATTCCTTTAATGTAGGTCCTTTAAGTATAAATTTTGTTTTTGTTCATCTGAAAATGTTTTAATTTTATCCTCATTCTTAAAAGTTTTAATTCTCTCTCAATACTTTTAAGATATTAAGTAATTTCCCTGTTTTAAGGCTTTGATCATTGCTACTGAGATATCTGATGTCAGTCTAGTTATTATTTCCTCGTAGGTCATCTGTTTTACTTCTCTAGCTGATTTTAAGATCTTATCTTTATCTCTGGGGTTCTGCAGTTTTACTTCAAAGTATCAACATGCAGATTTCTTTTTTACTTAGGCTCAGAATATTTTTCCTGTTTGTATGGACTGATAGCTTTCATAACTTCTACAGAATCATTAAAATATTACCTCTCCTGTATTTGCTCTACTGTATTTCTCTAAGACTATGATTAGATTTAGTCATGATTTCTCATTTTGTATTCCACATCTTTTAACCTCTCTCTCCTAATTTTCATCTTTCTGTCTCTCTGTGAAGTCTCTGTAATTTCTTCATTTCACCTGTGGTTCATCTGCCTAATCCTCAAATCTTTTTTCATCTGTCTAAGCCCTTCCTTTGGACATATTTTTGTTTTTTATTATTTTAACAGTTGTAAGTTTCATTTCTGAAAGCTGTTTCTTCTTCAAATCTGCCTGATTTTTTTTCCCCAGGAACAGGGTCTCACTCTGTCACCCAGGCTAGAGTGTGGTGGTGTCATCATGGCACAATATAACCTCCAACTCCTGGACCCAAGTGATCATCCTGCCTCAGCCTCCCAAGTAGCTAGAACTACAGGCATACGCCACCACACCTGGCTAATTTTTCTATTTTGTGTAGAGATGGGGTCTTGCTAAGTTGCCCAGACTGCAAACTCCTGGCCTCAAGCAATCCTCCTGCCTCAGCCTCCCAAAGTGGTGGGATTACAGGTGTGAACCACCACACCTAGCCTCGCCTGGTCATTTTTGATATTTTGTTGCTTGTTCATTTTGGTGATTCTTTTATTTCTTTAAACATTTATATATGACTGTTTTTATAAGATGCAGAATAGAGATAATTCCAGTATCTGAATTTCTTAGAGAATTTAAATCAGTTGCTTACTTCTAATGCTTTGCTTATCTTTGGAGGAAAGTGTTCCTTCAAAGAAGATTTCTGTTTGCTTCTGCCAGAAGCCAGGAGACACCATCCACATAGGGACACTTTAGGCATCTTTCAAGTCTCAGGATTATAAGCTTAATTCAGGAGTTTCAGGCTCAACTTTTAATTGTCAAATTTAAAAATATATAAAACATCAATGTATGAATAAACAAGTTAGACACAGCTCTCTTCCCTTGCTGCTGCAGAGCTGACACAGCATCTCCCCTCAGGCAATCCCAGCCCACACACGCAGCACACCACTCTGTTTCAGCCTCCAGCTTTTTCTGTCTCTTCTTCTTTCTTTTTTTATTTTATTTTATTTTTTTTCTCTTTTTGGCCTCCACTTTCTGTGAGCCCAGGAATACAATATAATCAGGGTTTAAGGCAAAATCTACTTAGGAAACAGGAAGGCCCTCAGGTTATCCAATCTGTCATAATTCAAGGAGCAGGAGTCCTTGAATCTGCAATAGTACACCCAATACTAAAGGAGTAGCTACAGAGTTGTTGATAAAATAACCCAATTTATTTTCTTTCTCACATGTACACTGTGAAGGAAAAAATACTCTAAAACAAGCAAAATTCATTCCAAAAACAGCAATTTTCTCCTTGTATATTAAAAAAGAAGTTTTCAATATCAATTTGAATTCCTCTTTCCAATTCTTCCCTATTTCCTAAAGCTATTGGAGGTTTAAATGTGACACGCAATGTAACAGCTTTCTTTATCCTCAATTCCAACAGAAAAGACCTGCCCTCCCTTCCTCCAAATACTGAGAAGCAATACGAACCTCATTGAATCTTTGTTGGAGGAGGCTTGAAAGACACCTCGCCCAACCTCCCAGTAAGGCCAAAATGAGTCCCATCACATTTATTCGTGTTCCAACATCTGCTAAGCACTTATTTTGCCATATACCACGCTAAGCACTGAAGATAGAGAACCAAATAGGATGGCCCCTGCTCTTCAATGAACTTAAAATCCATTCATTCTTATTTTTGTCATCTAGCTTCAGCTTAAGCAATATTTAAAAAAACAATCACTGAACCAGGAACCAAAAATAGAAATGGAGGTCTTAGTCACTGATTAAAAATCCCTTCGATCTCCACAGAACTCAATATCTCCTCTCTACACTAAGAGGACGGGTTCAGACCAGTGGTCATCAAACTGGACTCTGTGAACTCCTAAGGTTCCTCAAAAACCCCTATATTCAAGATTTTGGACTTCCAGGTAAGATATTTTTGATGGTTCACAAAATTTTGGTTTGGATCACTGTTTCACAACCATGTCTACCTCATGGTGCATATAAAAAATGATAATAATTATACAGCATACTGAGATCACCTGATGAAGTGATTCGCAGCAACTGGCCCCAGAACCTCATCCATCTCAGGCCCTGCCCAGCTGCCCTGGGGAATGAGGGGACTAATGTCAGGGTTCTCCTGTCCCCACTCCCAGTCCACCAGTGTGCTCTGGCCAGTAGGTGGGAAGCCCTGGTTGAGATGAAAGACATGCTATTTTCCAGTTCTAGAAGTCCTTCATGATTTTAATTTCAGTCCATTTAATGTTTGGCCGGTTTCCACTATTAGAAACTCTCCTATAAAATGAGCCTTAAACCGTTTCCCAACCCTCTCTCCATTGTCCAAATTGAAACTCTCCATACCACTTTATCTCCCACTCTGTACTAGGGTATGCCAAAGACTCATGCATCCATCTTGCCTCCTCAACGTGTTAGACTGCCACACACCTTCCTATATTATGCATCAAAGAAAGGAGCATTAGGTAGATGGTAAAAATGTGTGCCTACATTAACAACACCAGTCAGTGCACTCTGGAGACAGAAATGCCCACTTTAATGATGAATATAAGATCTATTAAGCAATATCAAAAGAAGCCATGGTAAGGAGCACTGCGGCTCTGTTTCACGCAGTGGAACCTAGCCAGCAACTGGTGGAGTGCTACCAAATAAGACCGACCACCAGGAGGGGCCACTGCAATGGCGTTCAGAGTGAAAAGGGAGAACTGTAAACTGCAGAGAGGTGGAAACACCCTTGCCCAAAGGCCAGTGGGCAAAGGGAGGAAAGTGGCAGATGAAAAATGGGTATTTTCGTTACAGCTATATGATCATAAAGCAAGACTATCAAATAGTTTTTTTTGTAAAGTGAGTTTAGCAATATGCCTTCTTCCCAAACCAGGAGACAGAACAGAGGGTCTGTCTCAATCACCTGTACCACCATCACCTGGCCTGCTTACTAAAAATGCAGAGTGCTAGGTCATGTCCCCAGACCTACAGAATATGAATCTCTGGTTACAGGGCCTGGGTATTTACACAGTAAGTTTCAGAACCACTGAAGTCGTCATTAAGTTTCAGTAAGGAAAGGGAGACAGGTGAATACCTCTTGAGGAGATAAATAAGAGAAAAGTAGGAGGGACCCCATAGAAATAACACATGATAGGAAACTTCAATGGAAAGGGGCTGATTTAGATGTCATTTATTACTGAAAACTTTTACTCTGTTCTAATAGACAAATTCATTATTAACTTTTCAAAATGCACTAAATAGGGAAACTTTCTAATTACAACTTAAAAATTCATCAGTAAATGAAGAAATCAGAAATCATATTAAAACAGAAATAAATAATAGAGTTCTAAGTAAATGTCAGTAATTCAGAGTCCTTAAGGAAACTAATGAGACTGTATATGTTGGCAGAAGAGCAAGAACAGTTTTATCTAAAGAACAAGGCTATAGCTGCTGGGTTATTGTGCTCCACAGAGACAGGAAGGAAGAATGTAGGAGCAGGATGAAATCCACTAACCTTAGCCAATAACTTCCTTAAGAAAATAAAAGACAATCCTCGCATGACATTTAAATACTTCCTTATGTTCGCTTGTATGATACACAATTCTTTCCTTACAAAATGTTCCCCATGCACAATGAGGAAAGAGAGGAGAAGGCAAAAAAGCATTTATGGAATCCCTGTTATGATCCAGATGCTGCATAAGCATTTGGTACAACTGTCACATTTCAACTTCACAAAAGCCCTTGGAGGTTGGGAAGGTGAAGAAATCAAGGCTCTTAGAAGCTGTGTGACTTGCCAAGGTTCAAAACCAGCCAAGGTGGCCAAGCATGGTGGCTCATACCTGTAATCCTAGCTACTTCGGAGGCTGAGGTGGGAGGATCGCTTGAGCCCAGGAGTTCAAGGTTACAGTGAGCTATGATCGTGCCTCTACACTCTAGCCTGGGTGACAGAGAGAGACCCCCGTCTCTAAACAAAACAAAAACACACAAACAAACAAACAGAAAAACAAACCAACTAGCCAAGAGGCAGGCAGGATATAATCTGAAGATTATACATACTTTTTTAAAAACATCCTATGCAATGACTCAGGAAAAATGGGGTTTCCAACTCTAAAAGTTATGAGTATAGTTAAGATCATAAGGGATCTGAACCAGGACACTAACACAGAACAAGAAAAAATATAAGAGGAAAAGCTCAGCATTGAAACTGTATCCTTGGTGCCATCTTTGACTGTAGAAGCTGGTCGTGACCAACACCTGGCACAGCACGAGTGGCTGACATTGGCCCTCCACAATGAGCACTCTACGACCATAAGCCAAGGGATGATGAAAATGGCTTGGTCGTTACTTTCAGGCTGGCAGCTGGTTTATCATTTGTTTGTTCTGGACAGAAGAGATTACAGTGACAGAGTAATGGGCAAAAATGCCTCCTAACGCTGCACACTCAGCCTAGTCCCCACACTGAAAATAATTCCGTGTCCAAGAAAAAGCTGAACAACAGGGCTCCCCATACTTTTCACTACCAATGGCTCTCTCCTAACTACCTTTAATGGCCCCAAGAGTTCAGGACCCTAAGCTAGGACCTACATAAAAGGCTGTATATCGATCAGCTTGTAGTACCTGGTACATTCTAATATCACCTAAAGTTACTGAAAGTCTCAAGGTTGCAAAAGTGCCAGAAAATCTGGAATTCTCTCTAAAAAACAGCTAACTGAAGATCTAGGAAAAAATGAAATAAAATAAATGTACATGAATAACATTTCAATGCCAAAAATAAATAAGAATATTAAATACCATATGCTAGGCACTGAACTAAGCATATGTGTGTGTGTGTGTGTGCATGCACATGCATGCACATGTGTGTGTGTCTAAGTAATATATTATTCTACAGATGAGGGACCTGAGACTCGGGCCGGGATTTGAAATGCAATACCTCCCATTTTAAGCATCAGTAAGGCAATATACATCAATAATTATATGCCATATATTCTTTGACCAAGCAATTCTGGTCCTAGGAATATAGCCTAACAAAAAGGTAACATTTGTGCAATAACACATGTACATGTATAATAATGTTCATCCCAGTGTGGTTAACAATAAAAAAATTAGAAACAATTTAAATGTCCATGAAGAAAAAATAATTATAGTCATTCTTGCAGTAGAATATTATGCAGCCATTAAAAATGATTGTGCAAATCTATGTTTGTTGACACAAAAAGATATCTGCAGATATCTTAAATGAAAATGCAGGGGAGTTGCAGAGCAATAAATATAACATGATTCCAATTTTATTTTCTGCAGACATGACTCCTCGAGCTGAAATTGAGGTTTTCTGAGGATGGAAAGTGCTGACACTTCCAAACAGAGGGGGCAGCAGCATGTACAAGGACCATGGGCAAACCGAAACACTGAGAACTAAGGGTAGAGTGTGCAAGAGAAGGCTTAAAAGCAGGGAAGGCACTAGACCATGCCAAGCACTGGAGGCCCATTTAAGGATTCTAGTTTTCACCGTAGAAGAATGAGAAACCACTGAACAGTCTGCATGTCACAGACAAAGCACAGGGGGGTTTAGCTGCCACTCAAGGTTACCCCACGAATGAGTGGTAGAGCCAGGGCTAGCTGGAGTCTGCCTCAACAGCTTAAGCTTGGTCTTAACCTTCAAGCACAGACTTTTGTGGTCCCACCTTCCTGACCAAGAGCTACACCTGGGCCTTTCCTCTCTCTCCTTCATCTACCTCCTACAGCTTTCCACAAAGTCACAAAGAAAGCCCACCCCTCAGCCAAAACAACTTCAACTGGCCTTTTAAATTTGGCTTAAATTTAAGGCTGCTGTTTGCACTTCTTAGCTCTTTTATTACTCTGTAAGTTGTACAAGGGCTCCTTTAGTATGTGTATGTCTGTAGGTGAGAAAAAGAAAATGAAAAGTCATTAGATACTCTTCTAAATCAGTATTTGAATTTGTCAGAATTAATTCAATGGGAAGCTTAGAAAACCCTAAATCAAAGTGCAACCTTAACCAGGTCCCTTGAGTTTTAATTTGTTTTAAAACTACTAAATTTCAAAGTTAAAAAAATTTGTGGGGAAAAAATGATATTTCTGGTCTTTTAAAATAAAAAATATAGTCCTGAATCTTTGTTAAGCAAATCAAATTTGATTATTCTAAAACAAGCAGACCCCGCCCACACCCTCTGCTGGCCTCACCCCATTCCCTGTGAATAACCACAACATAAGGGACCAGGGAAGAAGAGGGGCAAAACGTTTGGCTTCCTCCCACTGACAATGGGCTTATTCCTTTCTGCGTGATGCACAAAGTTCCATTACTTTCTGTCTCCTTCACCTTCCCTTCTCTGAAATGTCATACTCATCTTAAAGATTTATAGGATCATGATGCAAAAAGTTTAAATTATTTCCCCTAGATTAAGGGATAAATAACAGGTAATCCAAAACTAGAGAGTACTAACAACTCATTTAAAACTAGCTTTGGAATACCTTCCTCGTTAAATGTGGCTTCAGGTAATAGTAAAACGTATGTGCATCCTGCCTGGGAGAAGAAAAGGAAAACAGACAATATATGCTGAGTGGTAGGGACTAACTTTTGCTGTCAAGTAATCCAAAGTGCATAATTCACAATTATTAGACAATAAAATCTACCCATTTTACTTTATGATCAGGTGGCAAAGGTGAAGCGAGTTAATTGCCTCACCCAAGACTCTCAGCAAGTTGGTGCTAATAAAGGATTTTAAACCTCGGGTCAGCAAAACCCTGAGTCCTACATTTGAAATACAAGAATACAGCATCAGCTGAAAAACATCTTAACTATTCTCTTTTAAAACTAAAAGTAGATGTGCTTTCCCTCTCCTGCTCTCATATCAACTTCCATAATAGCTATCATCTTGACTTCACAATCTTGCTTGCGGAACTTCAATTCAAAAAATATTCAATAGTTGCTCATGGACCAAGATACTGTGCTGGGTACCAGGGACACAGGGAACAATATGACACCATTCCTGCTCCCAGAGAGTTCACAGTCTGGTGTAGAAAGCAAACCTGTATGGATGTAAACTATAAATGACACTAAGTACAACAACGGAATCACGCTCAAGGTACAGAAGTCATACACGTAACAGACTGATGAACTGTCTCGGGTGCAGGGTGGATGGTATGAGAAAGACTCACAGAAGAGGTGCTAGGCTTGGAAAGACACAAGTTCAGGGACAGATCTTCTAAAGAGAGGGACCAGTACATGCACCTTCATGGAAAACACATGTGGGCATTTCAGGAGTGCATTGGTAGAAAAATAGAATCGGTAATTTGGTAAAGGTGTGTCAAAGGCTGAGGTGGCAAGTGGCCAAAGGAAACGCTGGAGACACAGACCATGGGAAGTCTTGTGTGGTCCCTACCCTTCAGGTGACGTGGATCTTATTCTTTAAGTAGCAAGAATGTGTTATCTTATCCTATAATTGACAAGAAGCCATGAAAGTGTTTGAAATCAAGAAGAAGGAGGCACAATTACATTAGTTTTGACAAGATCGAAAACACATCTGCTGATAACACTTTATACTGGTTTTTCTGCAACTCTAGTCAAATTCCTTTCCATTCTTCGTCATTTATCTACTTTCAGAAGAAATTGTGTGCTAGGGTTAGACGGGGCTGGGAGGCTGAATAAAGGCCAGCTGCCTTAAGGGCAGTCAGCACCTGGTAGGCTACCACGATGCTCTGGGAGCACTGGGTGAACCGGTGGAGAGATGGGCAGGCAGTCGGGAACTTCCCTCAGCACACGTATGCCAATTAAGTTCCAGAAAAGTTAGCTCGCACACACAAGCTTTCAGGAAAAGTTAGCAAATTTCCCAAAGGCAAAAATGAAGCACATAATGCATTTGAATATGCAGACCTCAAAAATCTAACTGGATGTGAAATGAGGCCACTGACTCTGCCTATTCATTTCCAGTAACAGAAAGCAATCAGTTTCTACAAACCAAAGTTGTAAAAACAGTGTCTCTTACAATACTTTCAGAATATATGTCCTTATTTCTAAATCTCCAAAAGTGAACCTCCAAGATCTGTAAAAGTTTACAAAGTTTGTTGTCTTTAAAAGATATCTCAGTCGAAAAATATAAGCATTCTCCCTAAATGGGGATCATCAAACCACAATTTCCAGAGTGGTTCCTTTCAGCTCCCAGATGCAACTAGAAAGGGGCCCTTTCCCCAGAATATATGCTTTTTTTTTCTTTTTTTTAAACTCAATTCACAAATTGAAAGTAATTCTCTATGATGTTTTTTCCCCTTGCTCTTTCCTCTACCCTCATTTCTGCCCAATTCACCCCCAGCACAAACCCCAGCCAAGCTCCTGACAGCAGGCACAGTGCACAAAGAAGAAATCTACAGCTGCAAAGGTTTTTGCAGACTAGTAAGCAATTCCTGTCCATAGACTCTTAGGGTAAATGAACTATTCTGATAGCACCCCCTAGTGACCAAAGCACTTTTCTAACCAAACGAACCCTACCTTCTAAACTGACCAAAAAACAAAGCATTCAACATTAAAAATTAATGAAAACATCAATAAGCTGACACTCTGGGGACACCTGTCCCAGGGATAGTCCCTGTAATATCAAGAACTTTAACCTCTCTGGCCTACTGTTCTCTCAGCTCTAAAACAGGAAAAATAACGTCCTCAACCACACTGTCCTCCTCCCTCCGGGCATGTGAGTTCCTCAGTGAGATTTATTACCAATATATGTGGTTGTTGTTAAACAGCAAGGATGGGAAAAAGAAACACAAAGCAGTAAGAGGACATGCATGTTCAGGCCTACCTGAATCATCGGGAGTATTTTATATTGAATCTGTAACATGTGTGGTAATTGTAGAGGTCACTTCTCCATAGTTATTATCACACCCTTTGACTCCCTCTTGCCTGGATATACCCGGCTCTAAGGAGAACTGCAGAAACCAAAGGGTTTTCTGAAAATAGCCCGTCACCACCCAGAACTGACCACGAACTACTGGAAGCTCTCCAATCCCGTCTTCAAAATTGAGACTTTTGTTTTTGACATGAATTAGGTAAAACACACATGTTAGATTTACTTTGATTTATTAACAGAAAATGTAATTTAAAATAAAAGTGATAATTATAAAAAGCATTTTAAGCACCACACATCAATCCCCCGCCCAGTAAACACCCCAACTAACTACAGTGCCCAGTGTTCATGGCGCAGCAGGGACCTAACATACCTGTGATCCCTCTACCCCAAGGCTGAGACCTTCCACAGAGGCAAAACTTCTGCTGGGTGAGCTTGCCACAACCGCACAGACCTGAAGCCCATTGCCACCCTCTACTGGGGAAACTTGGAACAAAACTAAAATCCATCCGTCAAGCATTTGAAATCACCCTGTTTCTTCTCTGATTTCTTGATAGTGTATATATAACCTTCGATATCTTATAAGTTAATTATAACATTCCAGGAGGGATAAAAAAGCAATTCTGCATAAACTCAGAGTAATTTTCCCTCCTTATTGACTAAAAGAAGAGATAAATGGCAGCAAATTGGGAAGGTGGCTTCGGGACCCTGCTACATATGGCAATGTGGCTGGCCCTGGCCGTGGACGTGGCCGTGGCCGTGGCCGTGGCCGAGGCCCATCCTTCCCAGGCCTCGATCTTCAGGTCTGCGAAGTGAAGCATAGTGAACCAGGAGGTATTTATAGTCCTTCTCAATTTTAAAATCCTGTAACCCTTTAAGGATGGCTTAACTCACTTTTAATATTTGGTTTTTCTTTTCTGCTCATGTTTCAAAATATTTACAGCTTTTTTTTAACCATTCTTAATAGTCTAACATATCTTATCATCTGGACTATCTTATCCAACCTATCTTACAGTTAGGACTTCATTGACTATTGTAAGGCTGTAGTAATTGAGATAAATGTGAACCAAGTATCCAGCATTTTGCATGTAAGTATACAAAAAATATCATTTTTCTCTCTCTCGCCCCTCCCAATGTCCCCAGTCTAACCACTCCATGACCTTTCCCATACAAGTAGCACATACACTATGCCCATATCCTAAAGCATTTGTTCTCTACTACTCTTTGATTTTTGCGTATCTTGTGATCTTATGTGTTCCCCACTGAGAGGCAAGTGTCACTGCCTGGACTATGTCTGTGTATCATCTGCACCTCAGTGCCCACTACTGGTAGTGGAGATTATAATGGTAGCAACTGTTAAACAGCAGCAGCAATCGTAAAAGTTATAAAAACAGTAATAACATTATAATAACAAAACTGTAATAATAAAAGCAATGCATGTGATTATAAAAAATAAAATTCACTATAATGATGATAATAACCTGTGCCATTTATGGATTATTTTGTGCCAACCATTGTGTTATACACTTCCTATGTGTTACCTAACTTAGTCCTCCCAAACACAGGTAGGTACTATTACCTTGGCCATTTCACGAATGAGAAGCTGAGCTTCTGATTGGTATTTAACAACTGTCAATGCTACCACACTCTCGCTAGCCATCCCTCTCTCCACCAGGATCTCTAAAGCCCTTTTATCACTTCATTCCCTCCACCCCTGCCAGAACTCTGGCAGACTTCCCAGGTTCCCACAATGATGCCTACAGCATGTCCTAATGCCCATGAACTGCATGGACACCCCCCTTATGTGTGTTAAATGGCAGACTACTCACTCTCAGAGTGACAAATGTGCCCCCCTTTTCCTACATATGCCATTTGATTCTGCCTACCCTCTCTATCTATATTTCCTTCCTGTCCTCTCCCTGCTCTTCTTGCTTCTGAGGTATAATTTAGTGGAAAGAGCACAGAACCAGAAATAGCAATGGGAGTTCGCTCCTGCCTCTTATTAACCACGTGATTTTGGGCAGGTCCTTTTCACCTCTCACACCTTCATCTATAAGGTGTGATGATAACACCTGTCCTACCTGTCTTCAAGCACAATTGTTTGGGACAAATAAGGAAGCATATAAAAGTGATCTGAAAGCTGTAAAAGAATGTCAGCTGTATGTGCGTTTAATTCTTACTACTCTTGGGCTCTTCACAAACACACACACCACCCTTCTCATGGCAGAGAGGGTTTGTTGCAGTGAGAGAAAGCTCTGGTTCTTGCCCATTGCCAGCAGCACCTTGATGGATCAGAAAAGAAAACAGGAAGATAGGTGACTAGACAACAGCAATGAGATAACTATTGAAATTCTCTTCCTTCTTTCTGTAGGCTTCTATGGGCCTTTTCTCCATTCCATCCAAAGCAACAACAATAAATAATCTTCACCACCCACCTTCACCCCACCCCACCTACAGGACTCTTTGTTCTCTCCCAATTTCACAATGTACTTCCAAAATGTCCAGTCTTCTGTAGCCACAATAACCATTCTCCTTGTTTACATGATAATCACCAATGCCACTGTTGACAGAGCACCCCCTGTGTGTCTGACACTGTGCCAGACACCCTGCTCGGATCATCTCCCATCCTCAAGGCAACACAATGTAAGTATTCCCAGCTGCATCTCACAGGTTAGACTCAGAGAGATTAGGCAGCTCACCCTGTAAAGGATACAGATATAGCTGTTGCTGATTCCAGACCAGATATAGGGACTGGAGCAGCACCACCTCCACGTCCTGCCTAAATCTGCTAGTAAAGTGTTCTTTGTACACAAGACTCATGGTAAATCATAGGAAAATCTCATCATGAATAACCTATGAATGCACAGCCATAATGACATAAAGCATAAATGTTTCCTCGAAAAAAGATTAATGATCCAATATGGTAAATACATTCACTTTACCTTTTAATGTTTAATGTAATGAACACATGTAATGTTAATGAATCCCTCCTATTAAGAAATAATACTTGTGTTTACAACAAAGAAATTGGCAGGTACTACCTGAAGCATGTGATCAAAGTTAACGTCACCAGTAAAGGAAGAAATCAATATCATGTGCATCTTAATATGATACACTGAGAAAAACACAGCATCACTTCTGAGTATGCTTGTCAAAGGTGTATAAACTGAATCTAACCATGAAGAAACACCAGACAAACCTAAACTGAGGGACATGCTATAAAATAACTGGCCTGTATTCTCCAAAACTATCCACAGTTGTGTAAGAAAAAGAAAGACTGTTCTAGATTAAAGAGGACTAAAGGAGATATAACAACTAAGTAATTCTGGATTGGATCCTGGACCAGATAAAGGATATTAGTGAGAAAATTGGTAAAATTAGCAAAATTTGAATAAGATCTAAAAATTAAATATTAGTATTGTATCAGTGTTAATTTCCTGATTTTGAAAATTGTACTGTTGTTATGTATGTGAGCATCCTTGTTTTCAGGAAATACACACTGAAGTATATTTAGAGGTAAAGGGCATTATGTCTGAAACTTACCCTGAAATGTTTTAAAATAAAAAGTAAGACAGAAAATATATACAGAAATCCTTTCTACTATTTTTCAAACTTTTAGTAAGTCTGAAATTATTTCAAAATAAAAAGTAAAAACAAACAGGACAAGTTATCAACACATAGTAAGTATTAAATAAATGTGGATTATAATCTTCTTACCCACTGATTCCTAAGCACAAGGGAGAATCAAACGGAGCCAAGAGCCTTGCATCCTTAACATGAAATCAATCTTACAGCATAATGTAAGAAATTCTGGGACCTACAAATAGTGTCTCAGCGTTTCCAATTCATAGCGGTTCCACCCAAAGATAGCAGTGATACAACACCCTTTTTCTCCTTCTGATAATAACCATTTCTAATTTCTCAATTTCATGATTAAGAAAATTCAAGCAAAAATCCTCCAGTAATTATACTTCTGATGAAAACAAATGCAACCACAATAATAAGAACTGTGTGTTACATTTTTCTGCCTCTCTTCTCTGGCCAATATGTTTTCTGGCTCAGCAGCTGGCATTTAGACATTTGTGCAGCTTCTAGCCCCTTGTTCTCTGTGCTGCCATATGTGGGTCTTAGAAAGCCACAGAAAGCATATGAATGTGCGAATGTGGTGACTAAAGATTCATATCACTAACATAAAACTTAGACATCAGCCAACTCTGAGGATTAAAAGTTCCTACAGAAGATGCACACAGCCCTAAGCATCTGCATTCAATTTTAACAGAATGATTGACTCCCTTCTGCACCTACTCAATCCAGCAGAGTAAATGATGGAAAACCACGTGGCAAAGCTTTCAACCCAAAAAGATGGTTGGAGACAGGCCCCTAGAGAGTCACATGAGAGGCAGTGATAGCTATGAAACCTTTTCTTCTCATGCACAAAGATAGTAAAAAGTTGAAAAGAAGTTATATTAGATGCCCTTAACTCTGTTCTCATCGGTCATTATTAGCATGTTCTCATGTAGAATATATAGAGCGTCTTGGTGTCCAGCAACACCCAATCTCTCACTACCCTTCACGACATGCCTGGGGTCAGACAGAATTTCCATTTCACAGACAGAAAAATTAGAGCCAAAGAAAATCAACATGATCCCTAAACAACACTACCTATCAACAAAAGAACCCAGAATGGATCAAATGCTCTGCCCCTAGGAAGAAAACAAATATCCTTAATTTCTACAATTATCAAACACACACAAAAAAATCATTCTACATACTAAATTACTGGAGAAGCCACACTGATCTGCTCCCATTTTATATATTGTATGTGTGATTTAGAAAAGTTAATCTGGATGAAGATAAGATCGCCTACCCTCATGGGATTATGTGGCGCCCAATCAATGCATCATGTTCTGGCCAAATGTGAGTATGACAGCCCTCTGGCTCTCTCTTGCCAAAGGACAGCACTGGTGGACTCCATGGGACTTTCTAGGAATGGCCATTATACCAGACCCTCTCTCTTGTTTAAATATGAAAATTATTCATGTTAAATGTTAAAAATGTATATTTAAAATATCTCTTAATTTTGATTACCGTAAGGGAGGAGAAGAAGAGAATGTTGTTTATGACATCAAATTTCAAATCAACATGGCTGCCTAAATGTCCAAGAGCTTTGCCAATAGGCCCAGGTCTCATTCAAACACTACCATATCAATGGACCGTTTCTATGTGAAAAAACAAGCTGAGAAGACAAAACTATAGGACCAACATCAACAAGTAGCTTCTGAGGAACAAATCTACACCATGGAAACTAGAGCAAGATCAATTGGGAGGCACCACAGTGAACAGGAAAGTAAGTAGCTGAGGAGATTTCAATAAACAGAAGACCAAGGACAAATAATGCTTAAGACTCCCCTAAACCAACTTTTAAACAAAAGTTACTTAAACACTGTAAGAACACTGTATTCTGAATGAGAACATGCTAATAATGACTGATGAGAACAGAGTTAAGTGCATCTAAGAATACTTGTAAGACAAGCAAAAACATCCTACAATGAGAGTTTTTATTGCACATGGTGATTAAAATAACATTTACTTCCTGGTGCCCAAGTCTGCATAAGAAGCCTCCAATAAGGAAGGTCATGGTTGCTCAACCTATACCACATGCCAGAGAGAGGGAAGGAGGCTGCCCACTATTAACAGGAATCCTAGGAACAAGTGGATGCCAAGCATTTTGGGGGTTTAAGTGAATGAAAAACAGAGTTTTTCAAATGGTTTTTTCATTGTATACCCAAACACATGTGATCATTCAGTCAGCAAACATTTGTGGGCACTTAATATGAACAAGAAATGCACCATGATCAATGTTGTCCTGGGCAGTGTACCTGCCAAAGAACCTATAGGTAAGGGGTGGAGCACAGCTGATAACCCAAGTGCACTTTAAAATGAGGATTATGACAGGAAAACAGAGAACTTTATGAAGCTCAAGAACCGAGATAACATTACAATGGGCCACTCTTCTTTTCTACAAGATGCTTAAAGAACTAATTTGTATTCTCCCTTTACTCCTCCATGTGACTCCGAGCTGTGTAGCCACCTTCCATTTGAAGGGACGGATAATGAAACAAGCACTGAGGTTTATGTATAAAATCAAGGAGCAAGTAAATGGCAGAAGACAAGGTTGAAAAATCACATCTCTCAAAACTCTAGTTGTTCATTGTTTAAGACACGTACAAAATGGGGTTTAGAATGCACAGCACACTAATATGTCATAAATAAATTAAATATTTACCAAAAAAAAAAAAGGAAAGAAAGTTACAGCCTGAAGAGATTCTTCATTCTCTCAAATTGATGGAAGCCCCAAAGGAAAGTATGGGCTGAACAGTGAGAAAATGCAGGTGGTTCGGTCTGACTTGAGGTTAAAATATAAAGTTGAAATGCTGCCATAAATTCAAGGCTAAGGAGCTTGGCCTTTATTAGACAGGAACCATTTTTTCATTTGTTTGCTCTTATGGTTGGTTTCGTTTAATTTTGGAAACCACTTTTGAGCAATTAAGTGACACAATCAGAAAGTTAACCTTGCAGTAGCATCTAAGAAAGAATATGAAGGGGGAACGGAGGGAGAACGGTTAAAGGAGAGTGAAGTTGCAGCGGGAAGCATGGAGAGGACGTGGCCAGTGGTCAGACAGGGAAGACGAGTGAGTGAGGAGGTCTCACAGATAATCCTGGTGCTCTGGGGCTGGGGGCTCAGAAAGAAATACAGAGCACAGGAAGGGTAGGCCTGGGAGGGAAGGCGAGGCATGTGGAGTCACTGCGATGGAGAGGCTGGCAGGCCACGTAACAAGGAGCTGGAGTGTGGGGCCAAAGCTCCAGAGAGAAAGCAGCCTGGAAAACACCTCTCAGAGAACAGGCGACAGGATGAGATCAGATGACACTTCCAGCAAAAAAAGTGTAAACCAAAAAGAAAAAAAAAAGTCCTTTGTGGACACGTGCGACACAAGCCAATGGCTTTCGAACAGCTTTTTTCAACTATGGTTAACAATTCAGAGACCTGGTCACAAGACCCCCTGCTAGACTCCGGCACCCCCACGAATCCCTCCAGCACCCTCCCTTCAGTCTGCTGACAGGAGTCCTCAGACACTGGTGACACTTCCACTTTCTAATCTGTTGCCTTCAACTGCAGCTTTAGCTTCTCTGTGCTGCCCCACTTTCACTGTTCCCCCAGAGACATGGCACAGTCAGCACACCAGCCCTCTCCATGCCCAGCCTGGAACCCAGTTCACTCATGGAATTCTGCTGCTGCAGAAGAGGTGCTCAGACACCTGCCCAGAATGGGTCATTTCTTGAAGACCACTTTAAAATCTGTTTAAAACAATTCTAAGGCATCAGCTAAATGCATTTTTTACAGAATATTTTAGAAAAAGCAATGTCTGTAAGTTAACATTCAGTTACATATACCTAGGCCTGATGAGACACAATCTCTAAAGCACATTTCTTTGCCAATTTTATTTACAGCACAGACAACTCAGATTCATATCAGCTTTCTCTCTAACTACAAAAAGGAGGAAAAAAAGAACCTCCCTTTCTAAATCTGTGACTATATTATTTTTAATTATAAATATCTAATATAATTTTAAAACCAAACTAAACCAAACCAGAGGTTAAATTTTGTTAGGTCTCCTACCGTAAAGAAATCCATAATTGCAAATAAATAAAACTCTACATAAATACATATATAAATAAATTTACTCATGCATGCCATTTTAAAAAATCTGAAACCTAGAATGGAAAATTTTTCAGGTAATCATTAACATAACTTAGTTAACATAAGGTAGACTACAAAAGGGACCACAGGTATTTTATAAGGACGTAATTATATCTTACAGATGTTCAAACAATAATTAAAAACAAGTTCTGTTTTTCATTTTCATCATTTCAAACTGTTTAAAAACTGTTCACTCCTCTTCTGTAAAACCCAAAGGAAAGACATTCAAGGATGTTTTACCTCTCCACTATTTAAACCTCATCACATCCCCTCCTCCCTGACCTTCTTTAAGCAAAGTTGGTAAACGGAAAAATGAAACCATGTGAGTTTCGCATTGTTTCCACACCCAAATGCGTAACAACAAGCTGAGACAACCAAAAGGCAAATGCAGTTATCTGAGTAATCACTAACTGGATAATCTGTAAATAGCATATTCCTGACTGTGTGGAAATCTTTTTCCTATTTTTCTGTTGGGTTTCATTTCCCTGAGTGGGGACTGGCTCCTACAGGGTCATGAGAGCTAAGGGCGCTTACCTTTTTGGCTCTTTGGGCTATGTCTGGTGTTCTTGTCAGCAGCTTCTCAATCAGGTACTCTCTGTTCTGCAAAACAAACAATCCCCACAGTTTAACATCAAATACGATACATATAAAGTCATAGTGATTTCAAAATAGCAGATTTACTTGGGTTTTTAAGCATGTTACCTTGGCTTTCTGGAAGAATTTGCATTTTAAAAGTTCTGCTGCTGTGGGCCTGAAAGATCAATAATAAATTAGAGTTGAAACAATGACCACTTAATAAATACACTGCCTTGATGAAACAACTTAACCTTAGAATATTTCTGGAGGACCAATTTTAGAAATAGCAAAACCAGAAACTAAATTAATCATAAGCTGGCACCAAATAAAATAGTGCCAATTTTCCAGTTCTTTCCAAACACCTCTACCGCAAAACACATAAACTCCTGTAAGTTAAGTGCTTGGGGCATAATCAATTTTCCATCCTTCGTCTTTACACTTCAACTAAGTGAATTCAGTGTTTCTAAAAGGTGGCAGACTGACACATCTGTGAGCTAAATTTCTATATTTATTAAGAAACTGTATAAGCTGCAATATGACCTTGTCAAAGAAACTACAATCTACTGTGCTCTATGATTCCCCAAGAGCAGCAGTTACTACAAGGGGTCCATGCATCTCGTGGTCCAAGCTCTGTCTGCCCACTGAAAAAACCTGTCTCAAGTATATATGGACTACTCCTTTTCAAATGAAGGTAAATGTGATCATGGTTAATAAAATGTAAATTTATTTAAAAGCATTACTAGATGGGTCTGATTATTTCCTCATGGTGTCATTTGTTTCTCTATCCTATATTTCCTGCAAACTGAAAGTTAGATCTGAAGGCTTGAATAGGTTTAATTAAGTATTTGAGGCAAGAATACTTCATAGATGTGGCATGCACCTCTTAATTGCAGCACCTCACAGGCAGGTACTACTGGGTTATTGCACTGCTAGTGATGCTAAATTTAACCACTAGGTCCCCAGGCCCCAAATCTCTCCATTGTAAAGGTCATGTTTTCCCCACTTCAATTAGCAAGTATTCTGTTGGGTAATACTTTGGCATTGTATGAATATCCTGTTCCTGGAAACCTTTCAGTATTAGCATCTTTGCCTTAAATAATCATTTCATAGGAGGTGGCCGAACACTGATTTACTACTTCTATCATATTCCATCACTACTTCTATGTTTATTAACTGACATTCTTCCAGATAGAATAGCTTCCTTCATCAATAGTTCCTTCTAAAAAAGCGGCTATGCAGAAGGAATCCCAAATAAATCTAGAGTGTAGGATGGTCTTCAAGACAACTGGCCTGATCTCTTCAAAAAGTCAAGTGTCACAGGGAAAATGGGAAGATGTGAAGGACCAGTTCTAGATTAAAACGGACTTAACGAAACATAAAACCAAATGTTAACACACAGCCCTTGACTGAATCCTGGGCTTGGGGAGAATGGGGCAGAAGCTACAAAAGACACTTGGAAATAATTAGAGCTATGTGAATATGCTACATATTAGACAATTTTAGGAAAGTATTGTTCATTTTCTTAGATGTGGAAAAATATTACGGTTATGTAGGAACATCTCCTTATTTGAAGTAAATGCAAGCTGAAGTATTAAGTCTATTAATCACTTTCAAACAGTTCAGCAAATAAAATGTAGGTAGATATAGCAATTATAGAAAATGTTAATAATTTTTGAATCTAGGTGATGGTATAGAAGTAAACATTATACTGTTTTTTCATCTTTTGTGTATGTTTTAAATTTTTCATAATAAAAAATTGGGGGGGTAGGGAAGCATTACTGAATTACTGCTGAATTATCATTAGGTGTTCTCTCAGGCAATGATTACCATGGGCATAAATAGTATTATTATGTTGGGGGGGGTGCGAGTTCAAAAGGAATCTTCATACGAGAAACCATTGGAAACCACTGCTTTGAAATCAGGAAGCTCCACTAAAATGTTCCCAGGGACCAAACCTAAGCATAAAAAAGAATTAGTAAATGTCATTAAGTACATCTGTGTACAAATTCTGTTATGTCTACAGGAGCCATAAACTGTATTTCCGTGCAAATAAATTTTCTATTTAAATTGTTATTGCTTTTTTTCTCAGATTTCAAGTGGAACTCTGGTTACACAAGAACCCTTAATCTCCACATCCATTATAAGAAGCAGCTGCTAATTGCTAGTTGCTTTGCACAAATAAACGTCTAAACAACAGGTGGGGGCCATGAATTTACACCTTGTTAAATAGGCACTAGAACTAAACACTACAGTATAACTCTTCTACATGATTTAACTTTGGTTGTTATTTTAATGTATACTCTATCATTGGCAATGTTTTTGGCCTCCAGGTACTCCAAATTCATCCTTTTGTTCTCTCAGTAAATATTTATTGAGCATCTACTATTTGTCAGGCATCATGCTAAGGTACTAGGAATACTACAGTGAATGTGACAGACGTAAATAGTACCTTCAACCACTCACAATCTAGCAGATAGGAATCAGAGTGCGCTGTTTGACTATAAGGAAAGCAGCAGAACATTCGAGCACCTCTGGATTGTGACTGGGAGGAAGAAGCGCGCTGAGAGAGCATGTGGTAGAACCGGTACACAATGGACCGAGAAACGGACCACGATGTCATGTTTGGCACCTCACAACAGGAAACAAAATTTTAAAAACCAGGAAGCATACAAAATAACTTAGATTTGATTTCTAAAATGTGAAAGGAATCCTAAGGTGAAGAAAGAACTCAAGGCCACAGTTCTGTCTGAAACTCTCATCTAATTTTAGCTCTGGTTAATACAGAGCTGAAACAGCCTCCCAGCTAGTCCCTCCCCACTTCCCTCTTCCTCACTCCAACCCATCATCCACCAACCACACCACTTCCCAAGTTAGCATTTAAAAAGAAACAAAAACCAAAAAAAAAAACCAAAGCTGACCATTTCTTACCTATCCTAATTCATTTCAGTGGCCTTGGAGAGAGGCAAGTTTTCTAGATCCTGACTCCTCTATCCTCACCTCCCAACACCCCACGGTGACTCTACCCTTCCACTACAATGATATTCTCACTCGTCTCTTGCTCATTCGTGACAAAGCACACACAGCTTTTCTTGCTTCAAAATTTTTCATAACCAACTGGCACACCCTCGCTCATCAGTCAAGAGCCAATTTAAATGTCATCATCTTCAAAGATATCTCTCCCAGCTCCTACAAGTGGAATGCACTGCTCCCTGCTCAATGCTCATGCACCACGCTACCTACACGCCCATCAAGGAGTTATCAATTCCAGTGTCTTCCACCTCCACCCCACTAGGTTACAAGCCCTTCCAACACAGGGACCCCATAGGATTCCTTTTTACATCCCCAATGCCTAGCACAGAACAGAAAGTGCCATAGCTCAATTCCATACTATTAATAATCAGATATGGGGTGAAAGTGATGCTGTTAGACATGTGGACACAGTACTACAACTCCTGGAGCTAGATTTGGTTAGCACCAAATTCTAAGCATCTGTTCAATACAGCGGGGAATAAGAGAAAGATGTAATGAAAATAAGACTGGAACTAGCAAAAAAAAGGAAAGGGGAAACAGTGGGGGTGCTAAGGTGGGGAGCCCAAGTGCTACCCTGTCTCCTCTGCACCATCCCCTTCCTTCTGCACAGTCTGGGATGATGTAGAGAGAAGGCTGGGAAATGCCAGACATACCTTGTGATACAGGGCTGGGAAAATACTCTCCCTTCCCCAGCAAGGTCATTTCTGTGGTAACCAAAAATGGAAAGGGGAAAAGCACGCTGCAGAGAAAACTCCTTTCTCTGCACTCCACTCTACTCTTTAGCCCTCATCAGTAAATACAAAAACACAATGAGGTAAGCAATTAGAACTGGTTTAGACAACCCACATTCTTTTTTCTTTTTACATAGGATTAAATGTTAAGTCATTCCAACTCTACACAGAGAGTTATTCTACACAGAGAGTAACAAAATAGCAGGTCACTGGTTCCTTTTTGTGCTTAAATCAGCTGAAGTGTTTATAGCTTTGGGGTAAAATCCTACATGTGCCGAACTATTCCCATGAGAGAGTATGAAAGAATGAAAGTGGAAGAAATGAGGAAAATGAGGGAGGAAAGAAAGTGACAGAAGGTGTAAGAAAAGCTCAGCTGCCTGCTGCCCATAGGATTTTAGGGGTTTTTTTTTGCTATCGGTTTTATTTATTTATTTATTTATTCATTTGTTTTAGTTTTATGCCACAGTGGGACTATCAATGCCACCTGCCTTTTAGCTGAGTACTACAGGAGAAAGAATTCTGCAAGCATAGTCACATCTCACATGATGGCTAACAATCATCGGGCAATCCAGTGTAACGTAAGTACAAACACTGTTTTACGAGAAATGCGAAAATGCTGCCAGCAACCAAAATAATGGTCCAGGATTTGAATGATGATTTAATTTCAAATCCTTAAAAACAATACAGTAGTCTGCAAGTACCAACATTCTTAGAAGAAAATCTCTTAGAGGATTCAGTTAATACATATGGATGAGCCAAAGTCCACTGAGACTTAAAATAATTTTCCAAGCACTCAAGATGAATGTGATATAGTTTAAATAGTTCTAACAATTTGCATTAATAAGCCCTAACAGCCCTTTGACCTCAGGCAAAGCTGCTTTTCTCCCGCCACCCCACTCCTCAAAAGAAATATTCCAGTCTTATTCATTTCTTACAGATTTATCTATGCAACATCCACCCCCTTGTTGCTCAAAGAAAAGGCTGGTTCTTTTTACAGTTGCCATCCATACAAAGCATGTAATCTACAAGATTAAGGCTCTTTTTCTTAAAGAAATAGCAAGATGTTCTGCTATGCAAATATAAGCAATTCTTCTATGCCAATGCAGAGCACAGACTTGGGTAAGGCAAAGGGCTCCAACACCCCGGCTCTATTTTATAAGGAAAGTCCCATGAGCTCTCAAGGATGACAAAAACCACAGCTAGCCTGAGAGTGCATGCATAAGAGTGAATCTGCTCTGGTTACTATTCTCTTGCAATATTTTTTTATTTGTTGTTCAAAAGGTACTCAGCAATACCAGGGCTTTGGCACCAGTCAACTGGGCAGATGATTTATACTCAGGCAACAGAAATAATAAAAATTGGCTAAAATTTTCCATTCACTCCTCAACCTATGCAAATCTGGTTTCCATTTCTGAAACTCTTCAATGGGTCCAAATTACCCCCAAATTGCAAGCTCCCAATTGTCTTCAGTTGTTCAAGACATAGTACTGAGTATATAATACAGACCAGACACTGAATATAAAGGTAAGTCGCACAAGTTCTTCTTCTAAAAAACTTACAAACTCATGAGGAATTTGGGTGTGTAAATCAATAAACATACACAGTGCTACAAAAGAAATATCTTCAATACACTGTAGTTACTGCATAAAAGTTGCAATAACTCCACTTGGTCAGGAAAAAAGGCAAATAACGAACGGCGATCTCAACTTCCTGGGCACTTAGGGACTTCCCCGGCACGGGGCTATCATGCATCATCTCCTGCCACCCTCACAGCAATCCTATAAAGAAGGTATTACTAGGCCCCACATACAAACAAGAAACTAAGCCATGCAGATGATGATAAAATAGAGCTAGGAATCGCACCCAGATGTACCCAACTCTAAGAAGATGTGGCATCTGAGCTAAGCATAGAAAGACGGGTAGAAAAAGGACAGAGGAAGAGCAGGAACACTAGAGCAGCATAAGCAAAGGCAGAATGGACTGAAAATACAGTTTCTTTCAGAATTGTGCAGCAATTAAATGTGTACTTGTCAATTTAGTAACAAATACATATTTTAAAATTGCATCCTATATAAAAAAATTCAACAATATTGCTTTTTTCCATGCTTACATTTCACAAATCATTTATTTCCCCTAAACTCCTCACATAAATCCTCAACATCCGTGTCTTTTCATTAAAAGGAAGAGCCACCTGGGAAGTTGGTGCACCACTGACAGTCTGTTATACAGAATAACTGCACAATAGTGAGAACTATTAGGTTATAGAGAACATATCTAAAAGGGGTCCTTAAACTATTAATACTTTGTATATCAATAATGTTATTGAGAGAGTACTCTGATGGAAAGACTTTGTAAGAACTTGAATGTATGGTGTATGGCTCTTTTCTAAAGGATTTTTTTTTTTTTTGGTAGAATAGAGGGAACCTGACGTTTGAGCCCATATAATAAATAAAACCTGGAAAGACTTTCAAGATTATTAAGAAATAAAAATCGTCCGCTAAATATAATGTATGTGAATCTAATTTCTTGTGACCAAATTAAAAACCTCCTAAAGAAATATATCGTTAGATCATTAAGCACACTAACAATTCTACCCTACAGAACTATTTTCTTTAAAAACTGGAATTGTGTGACATTGCACATCACAACCACTAGGTGGAATCTAAACTACTATTGTTCAAGGATCACAAAGACCATCAGTAATAACCCAGTACTAACTGAAAAGACAAGTACTTCTCCCACTGAGCTACAGAGGATCAAATTCTGTTTTCTTGGTAATGTCGAAAATTTACTTTTGGAGATGACACCAAACACAAGGGGAAGACAAGCAAATATTGAAGAACAAAATTAGAATCTAAGAGCATTTTCACCCAAAAGGATAGTGAATAAATAATCTCAATCGAAGATCAAACTTTGGAAGGAAAACAAGTCCTGCAAATCAAATGTAAAGGACAACTGAGATGTTCAAGCAAAAATAGTCTATAGGTATAACAAAATAATCATCCCTCTTACAATAAATAATTCACGATGCTTAATAGCAAACAGTCTTTAGACCTGGCTCCATAAGAAAGGTGACTGATGTGGAAAAGATTCAAGGTAAATTCAGTAAATATAAATGAATGAAGAGAGCAGCTATTAATACAATGAATGGGTAAAATTGTGGAAATAGTGTTTAATCAAGAGAAGGGTAGCCTACTCAAACAGTAAACTACTATGTAAAGGTAAAAGGCTTAGCAAATTTCGTAAAGAATTGAAGATAAAAATAAAGGAATCACTTGTAACAGCAGAGTCCTTCCCTGAAAAAGAAAGTTTCAGAAGAGAAGTCAGTTATTACGTTTTAAAATATAAGTATCGAATTGGATCCTTGGGTGGATTAGGGTAAATAGCAACTTCTCAGAGGCCTTTCCAGGTCTATGTTATAATAATGCCACACACAACCAAGCCCCTACAGAGGGACCTTACCCAGGCCTATGTGTGGGGGTCACATCATTAACATTCTCCTTTAAGGGATAAAGAACAGTGGGCTCCATTATCACTACCCAGGATATTTCAAAGTCACAGAAATTAATAAGGAAGAAAGGAACTCAGAAAACAGACACACTACAGTGCAGGGCAATAACCCAAGAATAAATAGGAAATACTAAAGTTAATTTCAAGCCATTTGCTTCTGTTTACATGATTAATCTTTCTAAGGTAAAAATCTCCTTAATCTTCTTTACTGATCATCTTTTAAACAGCACAAACAACTTGTTCTGCAACTAAAAGGAAGCTCATGCAAAATTCAATAGCTCTGCCTGGTTTTGACTGGAGCTAGCAGGATATTCAAATTCTGAGAGGTCAGCTCAACCTACACAGTGCAGAGTATTAGCTCAGCTCCTGAATGCAGCACTGCCAGTTTCTCTTGATTTCGGCTTTACTTCATTTCCTTTGATGACAGAGCCCACACCTAACAAGCACAGTGAATCTTATTAACACCAAAAATTTTCCTCTGCCTCCCTTCATCCTGCACTCACTTCTCTGCCTCTTGGACCCACACTCTCTTCCACTAACAGGTTGGAAATCTGGGGGCCAGAGCAGGGTTTCCCTTGAGACTAGAAGTACCTTTCCAGTGTCCTCACACAGCCTTTTCCCCCATCCACAAACAGCGCTTTGTCACAACTCAAACCAGGTCATTAACTCATCCACTAAGTTTGACATACCTTTTGGAAGGGTCTTTCTGGAGACACAGTGAAAGCAATTTTCTAAAGGACTTGCCGTACTTTTTCATCATTTCTTTATCCTCTACTCCTGTTTCTAAAGTGGGTGGATCATTTTGTAAAGTCAACATTAACACCTGCAGCAGGAACAAACATGAAGACAGAAGCTCAGGACAGCAATTGCTACAGTCAAGTTTTTAATTTTTCACAAAAGCATCATCAAAGACCATCTTTGATTAGATACATACGTGCTTTCCCATGGTTTTAACTTTACGGAAATTGTGTATTGGAAGTATTCATTTCCCTTTGCAAATCTGTCCATGTACCCTTTAACCTCTTTGTTATTCTACTAACAGAACTTCAAAATTTGCTCTACATGTTAAGAATGATCTCCTAAAGTGACCCAGACAGAGCTTTCTGGGAATGGGTTCTTATACTGCCTTGAGCAGCACATAGCTCCAGCACTGGCTGGTTGGGAAAGCATGTGGCAGAAGGTAGAGAAAGAGAGGACCAGAAGAGTAGTGAATGTTCATGTGTACACATCATTCATAAGTAAGGAACTGCCAGTACTCAAGGCTTCTTTAACACATTACCAGCCCTAAAAATAAAACCACAACATCCCAGGAGGTAATTCCTTTTTTAAAAAATGGAGAATTCCTTTTTTAAAAAATGAGAAAACATACAGAAAATTGTTAAAAGCCTTGGCAAAATCAAGACAGCAAGACACTGAAAGACGGCCAGAATATAATGAGCTGCTAAAAACCCTAATCAGATCAAAAGGCCATGCTGCTTTTGGAGGGGGACAAAATAAAATAAAATACAACTTTAAATCAAAAAGGTAAAAATTCCCCTCTTTCACACTAACATCAAAATTATTTCCTTTAAAAAAAAAGGAGAATGTGCCGGAAACTACTGACCTATAAAATGAACAAACTTCATTAATTATAAATCAGCCCTAATTTATGCAAATGACATACATGTCAAGATTCTTTTCAAACACCTTCAGAAGTGTGAATAGATAAAGGATGACAGCGACAGTTTATTGTCTGTGGAGGATAATAGCTAACAGGAGAAGAGGGGTGGGATTGGGGAGGGGGGACCGTGAAGGCCAAAGGAAAGTCCTTCGAGGATTTGAGGCTGGGGCTAGCAAGCACTTCGGATTCAGGTGGGAAACACTAAGAAGTGGGAAACACTAAAGAAAACAAGAAATAAAAACAGCATGGAAGAAGTTCTCAGAGTTACTTCTGTGCTTTTTCTCCAAAAGATCACTTCAGTTGTTTACGCTTCAACTTTAAATTTTCTGCTAGCAAAATCAGGTATACACAGATGACAGATATACACACACCTACACATGCACGTGCATGCACACGTGCACAGCACACGCACGCATTCATACTAAAATCTTAATTAAAAAATGCATAAAATATATAGAGAAAACAATGAAATAAACCACACTAAAACCTTAATAGAGATTATCTGTGGTTGGTGAGATTATGGATGATTATTTTTCTTCTTTAGTTTTACTCGTACTTCCAAATTTTGTGCAACAAGAATGTATTACTTTTTTTAATAAGTAAAACTAAGTTTTTTGTCCTCAGGTTTTTTTAATCCTCCTAAATTTTTCTAATAACCACAAATAACCATGAAAAAAGCAGAGGCCACATTCTCTATAAACTAGCTCTATAATTTCCATTGAACTATTTCAGCCTCAAAACAAAATCCAGTTGGGTAAATTAGCCCTGATACCACTATCTCAGAACTAAGAGAAATAATGAGGTAGGCCAGTTAAAAAATTAACAGAAACTTGAAAATAGTATCCAAAGCATGTGTTACTTCGTAAAAACACTGGCTCACTTACATCAGATGAGTCACCAACAATACACTACGAGAGCAGGGGTGAAAGTGTAGATCATTTTTTTAAAAAGCCTGAAAATCTGGGAAATGCATTTGCAAAGTTGACATCGTTGTAATCTATTTTTTTAGATTTTCTTTGGGAACCTGGGGCTGTTCTGATATCAAAAGAGTAATGAACAGCATTTGCCATGGTGATCAACCTCCATCAACCCATCTGATCACATTCTTTCCTCAACTCTGTGCTAAGAATGTAAAAAGCAAGCTTCAAAACTAGTAACTGTACCACGGTTGTCCTACTCTGCCCACTAAGAAGATCAGGCAGCATTCAACTTGGCTGCATGCCTCCATTAATTCTCCTCAGATCTAAAAGAAAAATGATCATGTTCAAGAGAATTAGAGAATAGATTCCATCCAATCACATTTCAAACCCGATATATTATTTCCAATTGTAATTACTTTCATAGGAGGATATTTGTGATAAGGCGCTGCTCCTGTTGCTAATTCAATGGCAGTTATTCCAAAACTCCACATGTCAGCCTTGAAGTCATAGCCTCTCACCTAAGAAAGAAACCAGAAAAAAACACAATTATACAGCAGGCATGTTACACATCACAAAGTCCACATTATGTCAGAAATCCACAGCTTTTCATGCACAACTTTCACATCAGTTTGCGAAGAGCTAGCAATCAGGCGTTAAATTTTAGTTACATGATGCATTCTACTAAAATGATTGATTTGAATGAAATGTTAGTGCATTAATGATATGTACTACTATACTATGTCCACCTAAATATCACTTTCTTTTACCTGTTCCATGACTTCAGGGGCCATCCAACATGGGGTGCCAACGAATGTTTTTCTTACTTTATTTCGGGTAACATCACCCCCTGTTGCTAAGAATGCACTTACCCCAAAATCTGAAAGGGAAAAAAAGTCACCCTTATTTTATGTAAGACATTATTGCTTATCAATTCTGACTTTTTGGATGTATCTCTTCCTGCTGAGCTTTACAGGGTGATGAATTATTCCAAACATGTTCCTGGTGCTCGCTCAGGTATATACCAGGGCAGACCCACCAGCTGCCATCCCCTATACTTTAGAGCTGCAGTCCCCAACCCCCAGGCCTCAGACCGGTACCAGTCCATGGCCTGTTAGGAATTGGGCCACACAGCAGGAGGTGAGCAGTAGGTGAGCTACATCCGTATTTACAGCCACTCCCATCACTCACATCACAGCCTGAGCTCCGCCTCCTGTCAGATCAGCTGTGGCATTAGATTCTCATAGGAGCAGGAACCCTACTGTAAACTGTGCATGTGAGGGATCTAGGTTGTGTGCTCCTTGTGAGAATTTAATGCCTGATGATCTAAGGCAGAGCTGAGTCAGTGATGCTAGTGCTGGGGAGCAGCTGCAAATGCAGATTATCATTAGCAGAGAGGCTTGACTGCACAATAAATGTAATGCGCTTGAATCATCCCAAAACCATCCTCCCTCAACCCTGGTCTGTAGAAAAACTGTCTTCCATGAAACCAGTCCCTGGTGCCAAAAAGGTTGGGGACCACTGCCTTACAGCACACCATGATGGGTAATAGGCCAGCAAGCCCGCCAGCCCAAAAGCTCAGCGTACCAAATTATATTTTCTATGAAAAAGGTATCAAAAGTCATAACTAATCATGAAGAATTATAACACCAATCAAAACATAAACACATTCCCAAAGCCATAAATATAAAAGGTCTGGGCTTTTAGCTAAGATTCATTCTGGAAAGTCATTTATAAGAATACCACTGGAGGCAGCAAAACTCTACTGGTGTGGTTCCTTTTTAAGTTTTTCTTTTATTATGATTATTTTCTAGCTTCTTTTATTCCAAGTCATCAATATTTGGGGAGTTAATTTTTTTTAACAAAGGATGAATAACTTCCATCTTCCACATTCCCATGTCCTTGCTTAAATAGTGCTAACACCTTAGCCAAAATCATAATGGCAAACCACAAACCCAGGTCCGTAATGCCAATATGCCTAGATTCATCCATTTACAGCAATCAACACAAAGGAAGCATAGTCAGCAAAGATTGTTTCTTTTTTTTTCAATGTTTGCTTTCTGGACAATTTTCATAAATACAGATGGAATGGTTTGTAGAATTAAGTAATATTTTTCTTAACACCTATTATATACTAGAAATTCTTTTTGTGAGAAGATGAATTAATTAGGCAATTAATGCCTGGGACCAAAAGTATTTTGGATTTTGGATTTTGGATTTTTTCTGGTTTGGGAATATTTGCATCATATACTTACCAGTTAAGCATCCCTAATTCAAAAATTGGAAATCCACAGTTTTCCAATGAGCGTTTCCTTTGAACGTCATGTTGGCACTCAAAAAGGTTCAGATTTTGGAGCGTTAGGGATTTCAAATATTCAGATTAGGGATACTGAACCTGCATATGTATACAATCATATGTGCAAAAATTGTATTTATATGTGACAGCAGAGAAGGGAATACCTGGTGATTATTAATGCATGTATTCCTGCTTACATTTTTACATAAAAGTTAAAAGTAGTTAATAAGTTAAACTACTAGCTATTCAAGACTAGTGTACCTATTGGTAATAGCCAAGTTAAGATCTGCTGGATAGTGAACTGGTAGATAGTAATAGAAAAAGTTAGTCAACACACCAAAATGCCACAGCACACTATGCAGTTTGAGCCCCTCCAAATTGCTCTCATATAATTCTCCCTTGCTGGTCCCCTTTGTTGACTGACAGGATGACAGCAATTACCAAAGAACAACCTCAAGTACAAACCAAGGTCAAAATGCATTAGTATTTGCTTATTTGCCTATAACATTAAGTTATACAATTGTGTGACTTAATAACATTGTAACTAGTTCCCTGAGTGGAAATATAGTGACTCTTTCATTTTATTTACATTTAAATTTATTCACACTCCCAACAGGATTTCAACTACAAGTAAAAGGAATGAAAATTGATAAATGGAGTCTTTGTTCTAACTGCTGCTCTCATGTTTATATTGAACAAATGTGTATTTTGAAAAATTGCTATTTAATATAATTTGCATATTGTGTCCAACTCTAAAACTCTTTGAATTCATAAACTGTGTTCAGAAAACTGAAGTCTTGTGGAAAGAAACCTCTGGAACCAGTCAATCGGCCTCTCATGGGTGGGAGAAGATGCAATTCATTCTCCCAAGACTTAGTGAATGAACTTTAAGCATACTAGAGCGCTAGAGGAAAAAACATATAGTTTTCAATTATATCATATTTTTCTCAGAGTACAGAAACTTCCTTTTTAAATGATTATAATAATAAATCAATTACTGTATAATAAGATATGGAAGCTCTTAAGGAAACATGTTAAAGCAGTTGAACACCTGCACCTAGTTCTCTAAACACAGTCTAGTAACCGTACACTGGATTTTTCAATCTAAATATATCTTTGCTATAGATTCTAAAGTGAAATAGTTAGAATATATGTAGCAACTCATATGACATCCCCTTCATGATCTCATTCACATTTATTCAAGCCTCTCTTAACATTCATTAAGACATAACCAGATGGTTAAATGTCTTTAAATCTCAGAACAAAAATTTCAGGAGCAGAAAACACCAATCCTAACATCTACTCACTCTTATGACTATAGAATGAATACAAAATTTGCTCCTATATATGGATAATATGTATGCAGAAAGATATACTGAGAAACAGAACATTTTGCCCAAAGTACATAGTGTGCTTATACAAACAGGAAAATTGGTATATTCTATTGGAACAGCTTACATATGACAGTGAGAAAAAGGTGGCAGACAGAAACGGTGAAAAGCTGTCCTTGTTTCCTAAGGGGTTCATCTATACAGCCAAAGGGAATAGAGCCAGACACACTTGGGTACGAAACCATGAATATTTCTCTGGCAACACAGAATCAAAGGCTACACATAAGTAGCCAGTCCATCTTCCTACCTCCAGGAATAACTGGGGGATATGGGTAAAAGCTGCTTTAAGGAAAACAACAAGAATGCTATCATCCCAGTAACAAAAAGGCCCTAACATCTTTTGAATCCATCCACTTCTTTCCTTCCCCACAGCCGCTGCCTTAGTGTTGTAAGCCACCATTACGTCTTGCCAAGATTCCTCCAGCAGCCTCCTAACTCCCCACCACCCTTCTTTCCCCAGATCCAGGCTCCAGCAACCAGGCCTTTCTATGCCACAGACCTGAGTACTCCTTGAAAGTCTTTCAAGGCTCCCTGTGGCCTCAAGAAAAAGTCCAAATCCTTCAGCATGACTTGTGAATCCTACCCCTTTTCCTCTCCCACCCCATCTATCACTACTTCTAGATTCAGAAAGGGAGCTCCAGCCCTGCTAAACTACTCACTTTTTATTTCCTGATTCCATCACCTCCTTAGCCTTGCCAGTGTTGCCTTTGCATGTAATGCT
Organism: Daubentonia madagascariensis; assembly: GCA_023783475.1. Classification (NCBI taxonomy): domain Eukaryota; kingdom Metazoa; phylum Chordata; class Mammalia; order Primates; family Daubentoniidae; genus Daubentonia; species Daubentonia madagascariensis. Next base: position 39,038,296 of record JAKFHU010002088.1, on the reverse strand, counting down.
TTGTTGTCCAGGTACATCACCCTTCCTCTATGAACAGGACCATCAGCAGAGGGCATTCTGCGTGTCCTTATTAATGCCAGAAGCATCTCTGGTTGTCCTGGTTCTTGGTGCGTAGTCTTATGTGCATCCATCACCTTCACCTAATTTGCCATGTACAATCTAAGTCTATTTGGTCATTGTCTTATTTTGATATGTGAATGCTCCTAAGCCTTGAGGAGGATCTGCAGAATTTTGAGGTATGGTTATCTGATTTGGAGAGTGGTAGATCTATCGGGAAACATCGCAACACTAACAGGCAAGAGCTGAGTATTATAGGTGGTAGGCCTAAGACTAAACTACTCCCCAAATACATGACTCCAGCAAGGGACTTAAACTTTCAGGGCCTCTGTTTTCTTAGCAGGCTTCATATTTAAGTCTATTTTTATATTACTTTCATATTTATAAGACTCTCCTATTTCTTTTTAACATGTAGAAATATTCTTTACAACAACCGTTAGGTAGATCAATAAGCTACTGCACTCCGCCATTTAATAAATGAGCCAAGTAGACTGAGGGGATAAGTATGAACATTTTACAGTGGGAGATATAAAATATGAGAAAGTTGTGTTTCTTGACTTCCAGAATATTCCCATCTAGGTAGGATAAGACATGAAACAATGGACAACAGAACAACATGTAAAATCAAATGCTATGCTGCCCATGCGGGAGCAGCGGAGCTATGACCATGACCTCATCAAAGGCTAAATCCAAAGTGGGCCTTGGACCCAGCCTTGAAGATGAGTTGAAGAGGTGGACAGCAAGCCTCCCAGGAAACGAATTCCACGCAAAGAACCAGCAAAGTACAAGCACTGAGCCAAGGAGGAAAACTGGCAGCTGTGGGGGCCCAACCCCACTAGCTACAGGGGCCAGGCTGAAATCCAAAGGGGGAGGACGGCCCTGAAAGCCAGGGCTGTGACCTCTGAGACTGAGGGCGCTTGACACCTAGTCTCTGTGCTGGGAAACCTGAGGGAGTGTTGGGCCCAGTGAGGAGCCGGGAGCCATTCTCAGCTCCCCCCACCAAGGGCAAAAGCAGGCTTCTGCTGCTCAGCAAGAGAAGACAGTTGCCACAGAGCAATGCAGGCCGGGAGTTGCTGGCTCTCCCGATATTCCCAGAGAAGCCAAACATCGGGATCTTTATGCGAAAGCTCCCTTTCTTGTTGGCAACAATTCATTAAAGAAAAAAAAAAAAAAAAAAAAGGAAAAGCACTTCCTCCTGCCTAATTTAATCTGTGAAACGAGTCTGCCAACTGTGTGGTTATGATGTCTAAAATTTACCTAAAATACTTCAACATATGCCACGTGGTATTATGTGTTACACCACAGCCAGGTGGTCAGCTGGCATTCTAACCAAGAACGGCCTGCCCCGAAGGGTTCTGACAGCACTGGATTCAGGGGGCCGGAGGCAGCAGCTCGAAGCATTTCTATCATCCGTACCTAACCATAGATAAGTATAAGCCAGGTGAATGTCCAAAAGAGGTTATTATTAGGGAAAACAGTGACCTGTTGGGGGGCATGATTCATGTCAGAAATGGGCTTTCATTGGTGAAAACAAAGGTTTTTAGCACACAGAGAGAAGCTAAAATATTTTTAGGTATACTCCCCCCCTTTGCATGAATAAATAAAGGAATCCAGTGAGGCCCAACTGCAGCCTATGTCCCCCACCAGTTCTACATCTAGTTGGAGTCCTAATACAGCACGTGTAAGGGTAAAAGAAAACTGCATGTGGAATCTTGGCATGCCTGACTCTAACGAATTTTTCACTCACCTGGAAGGAAAGAGAACAGGGATTTCCTTGAGCTTACAGAACAAACTGTGAGAACTGTTCAGGGGCTTGGTTGATCATGAACGGCAAAATGTGGTCTGAAGCTTGACTTCCTTAAAACCTTGGAGGGAGGCTGCGGGCGAGTAGCCAATCTTTACCTACCTCAGACTTCCACAGCAGCTACTATTATCTTTGAAAAATAACCTGACTTGCACACAGACAGAGGCTTAGGTCAATTCAACCCCTGATTAGAGAGGAATGGAATCAATGTTCGAGAACTCAGCACCTCCTGAAACTCCTTCACAATGGTTTAAAAGACCTATTGATCCCTAAGTGGCTGGCTGGGGGTCTGAGGCAGCGGGAGCCCCCATAGCTTTGGGGGGCCCTGAGAGTTCCTTGCTACAGCAGCCTCCTTTCCCCAGAGAGCATGATTTTATTAATAAAAAGTAGGGTGGCACTGGGCAAGATTGTCAAGGGGCCCAACCAACCACAGAGTCTGGGTGTCAGGTAAGGGAACTCGTACCTGATCCAGTTAACAACTGTTGCTCTCTCTCTAGAGAAGAAAAAAATTTGGAAAAAGTAACCATGCAGGGCTGTTCGGGAAAGGAGAAAGATTAGAAGCAAGGAAGTCCACAGCTATAGGCCAGGAGTGAAATCAATAGAGCCTGTACATGAATAAAGACTCTGGAAATAGAGAGGATTAGAGAAATTCTTAAGAAAATATGACGATTTAGTGGATATTAGAATTAAAAAAGAGGAAGGAACACCTAAGATTAAACGACTTGCCAAGGAACACACAGCAAGTTATTGAGGGTCTGAACAAAATCCACAGTCTTTCATTAAGGAGTTAGCCACTTAGCCCTCGTCTCCTCTTCTGGAAGTTTCAGCGTGTTTTTCTTTATTGAAAAGGAAATGCAAAATGCAATAATGGGGTTAATATTCCACAAGTCCTAAGCTCTTCCCTGAGTAAAGATCAAGTTATGATTACCCAACACAGAAAAACTGGTTTGAGCTTCTCTGGTTAATCCTAAATGTCATATTTATATCATCAAAAACAATCCCTTTATAATTTGGTTTGACTCCCAGTTGTTGTTTCTCCCCCTCCCCTCATGAGAGACTCTCAAGACTTGACTGGCAAAACTGAAATGTATTTATAAACACCCAGGAGCCTTTTCAGTGCTGCCAGCAGCCGGCCTTCCTGAGTCCCACAGGTTTCCTTAAAATGTGATACCACCAACGTCAGATGAATAAAGAAGTACATTGTGACTTAAATTATGCAAGCTGTATAATAATGAGTACAAAACAGAAGCAAATATTTTCTCAATTCTGTTTGAAACAGACTATAGAAAAGTTTTTTTAAACAATGTATTTCATTCTTTTCACATTATTTTTGTACTAGGATGTGTGTCAGTGGTGCGGCACCCACTAATGTTTAGTATAAACAGGGTGTGCACAACATTGTGCAGGGTGTGGGTTTTGACACCATGGGCTTATAGAGTTTTGATTTAGACACAATCAGGAAAATGTATTAATTTAAACAGAATGACTATCACATGACCTGAACAACATGAATAGAAAAAACATGCTAATATGCCCAATATACTACACTCAGAACTAGAGGTGCCATCTTTTGCTGGTAATTCCCAGGTGCCCTTTCCTCCAATGTTCTTGGTCATGGAGAAGGAAAACACAGAACAGGGAAAATCATAGCTTTAGCAGTTACAGAAGGAGAGGCATGCCTCTTCCAACTGCGCTCCAGCCTACTTATTCCACCCAGATTAATCTTCTTAAAGTGTAGTTCTGATCATAGCACTCTCTGGTCAAACTCTTTCTCCCTCCAGGGCATGTGAGAATAACAAGGAAGCCCATCCCAGGCCATACCTGACATGCGTGTGGAAGGCAACAGGCTTCCAGAACTGTTTCCTTCTGACTGCAATGCTTACATAATTATCACATACCTCAGCAATGTGCTTTTAGCTTCTTTAACTGACCAAATTACCATTTCTCAGTTTTTTTTTTTTAATGTATAATTAAATCCAGCCTTTGCCTACCAGTTTTTCTGTTTATTTTTGTTTTTAAATGAAATAGGGGCAACTTTTCACTTTCCTGGAGCCTTGCCATCGTCAAAATGTCATCACACCTCCAGGCACGGACAGCCAAGTCTAAGAGCAAACAGGGGGAGGACCCCCTCCCACTTGCTGGGAAACCCTGCAGCCCAAGGCAGGAGAGAGCTTGGTGCTACACTGACTTGGAGGAGGCAGAAGGAATGCCTCAAGTCCCCCAGGTGGACATCACACCTGTGGGTACCTGCGCTGTGCTCAGCACAACGCAGCACACCCAGGGCAAGAAGCAGAGAACAGAGCCCAGCAGGCCATGTCAGGATGTGGCAAGACTTGGGACAGTAGCCGCCAACACTCACTGAGCTGGCTTCCTTCTTGAAATAATGCTACTTTGCACATAGGAGTAGTTTTCTGGGTATTTCAGTGTACCCACAAATGTGAACCTGTTGAGTGCCTAAACACGTGGTGTGGTATATGTGGCCCCTGTCCAGAGGCATATTGTGGATACTGACTGTTTCTAGTGAATCTGCCACCAATGATCCCTAAAACTAACAGAAAGAGGACTGGCAGCAAGGGAGGCCACGGTGCGTACAAAGGAGCGACACTTTCACTACGAGAGGCGCTTTAAAATCAAACAGGCCTAAATGTTAAGTCCCAGTTATACTCCCTATTCACTTACTTAACTTCTTTGAGCAAGTTTCCCAAGCTTTAAAATGGGGAGCTTAGAATATAGCAGGTTCTCAATAATATTAGTCCTCGTAGCACACACTATTGGTTGACCACCCAACATCCATACCCTGTTCTTCTCTACCAGAATCTTAATATTGTGTTTGCCAGGCCTTGGGAGATTAACCTTACTGATCTAAGCCCATCATGGTGCATGGCTGCTTTTCACTAGGGAGTGGTCTGAGGGTCTGCCTATGAGATCCAAGGGGAATACAGCGTAGGTTCTTGTGGGGAAGTTTTTCTCATGAATAAAAGATCCACCCTACAAGGCTCCACTCCCCTTCCTGTTTGGGAACGGTCATGTGAAGATGTGATACTGGGAGTGAAGACAGCCCATAAGGACAGGTGCTGCCCAACATACTGAGGGTGCAGAAAGGAAAGTTAGGAAAGCATCCACGACCCTTGTGATATCCCTGGGCCTGTGCACCGACCCTGAAACTAAAAGCCCCAGACTTCTTGTTATGTGAGATAATTAAATGTCTCTGTTGCTTAATCTCCTGTCAGACAAGTACTCTGTTATTTGTACCCAAAGGCTTCTTAACTCTTACAATCTCCTGTCTTCCCCCAGTCCAGCCATGTTTATTCATACTTCTTGACTGCTAAGGGTTAACCATTGCATCAGAGGCCAAAGTCATTGCAATCCCCAAAAGGACTTGGTAAAAAGCAGCAAGAAAACAGTTTAGCACACAGTGCAATTTTGGATTTTAAAACAGCTCCAGTATTAAGCACAGCTTTTAATGCTAGGGGCACAAATCAAAACAAATAAATGCACAGGCATCTCAAGAGGGGAAAAAACAACATACTGCAAGGAGAATCTAATTCACTTTTTTCCAATAGTGCCTGTTTGGGGCTACACTTACATAAACCTCCAACAAACAGAACAACATACTTCTAAGACATTAGGAAAGAGAAGTAACTTCAACATTCTAGTCTAGACCCTTGCTACTCAATGTAGGAGGTCCACAAACCAGAATCATCAGCATCCCCTGAGAGCATCTAAATGTAGAATCTCGAGTCTCACTCCAGACCTGAATCAGAATCTGCACTATAGCAAGATCCTCAGCTGATTCGATGCACACTGAAGATGGAGAAGCACTGCTCTAGGTTACTGTCTTCCTAGCAGGCACTGTGGCATGATTCAGTAGGACTGGAAGAACTCAATGCACAAACTCCACAGCTTCCCTCTTTCACCTCTTAGATGAGGAGCACCACAGCAGTGGAGAAAGAGTAGCAGGAAAAAAATATTTATGTGTGCACATTCATGTATTTTATGACACAGTACGTCCAAGGGCGATACTAGAAATGTAAATCACATCCCACACAGAACTGTCTAATCCAGTGATTCTCAGCTGTGTCTAATGTGTCTAGCAAGACAAACAAATTCATACACATGGCACACTTCTACGGGAATACTCAGATTTTTACAAAATCTGTTCTTAAATACATGAAAATAATTTATAATCACAACACTTATTAACAATTTATCAGTAACAGCTGCTCACTGGAGGTGCCATGGTACAGGTAGAGAGGCCATGCATAAACATCATTCTCAGCACAGATTTTTACAGCACTACTCCTTTCTCTCCCACTCACGAAAACCTCTGATGAATTGTGTAAGGGTGATATTACCATATTATTGGAGCACTAACCTTGAATCTGCTCATCTTTTAAGCAAGTCAACAAATATGTTGGCACCTTATTTACTATCACTAATCAATTATTCACACACCACTACAGATTGGGACGCACCACCTCTTCTGCTCAGGATAGAGCCTAGTACCCCAAGAGGAACCAGACAGAACCAGAGAGAGCCCTCTGACACCCACACTCCTCCCCTCATCTCCTTTCCCCCAATCAGGCTCCTGGTTTCCATTTCCACTTATTCCTTCTTGAAAGCATAAGATAGCCGATGGCCCAGTTTGGCTCTACAGGCTGTGGTACCCATCTACAGCATGGTGTCCAAGGCAGTCACGGTCAGAAAACATGATCCTGCAGTATGGCCCGAGTCTTGGCCTTAGAGAGTCATTTATCAGCTGCTCTGAACAAATCCATGTTCCCCATCTATTAAGGAAGGAAAGGCAGTCCCGACCTTCTTTGAAATATCAGAGAATGACAATTTCACAGCCTTTTCTGACAGCAGCAGAAGAAGAGAAATCAGAAGATATCATCTTTTAAGTCACTGAAGGTAGAGTTTCACTTGTAAAAATAAAAGAAACACAAAGAAGCCAGGCTTCCCATGATTGGGGTCTTGTATGGGTAGACTCTCGACACTGCTGTCAACAAGTTTCCTTCCGATGCGCTAGATTTTTACTTGTAAGGGAGAAGTTCTTAGCGCTTGTTTGCATTTTATACAAGGAATCAAATAAGTTCACAATGACACAGACAAATTGTAAGAAAAATTCAACAGGAGGATTCTTGGTAAAAATACAAAGGCCACACAAGCTGTCATCCCCTCCCCAATTCCTCAGCCATTCTCACAATCAAGACAACACAGGCTTAAAAGGGACAAAAAGAATAAGTAGCTGATCAATGTCTCATTCACATCTGGCTCACAGTTAAGGTGACTGACACAGTCAATCAGCCACAGCAGTGAAGGAGAAGAGCAGTTTAAGATGACAGCAAACCACAGATGGTCTGCCCATCTCTGTCATAGCCACAGAACCCTGCCACAAAGCAGGTGAATTTAGGGTGAGGAGTTAATGCCACAGGTCACGGCTGGAGGAGCAGCAGCAGAAGGAAGGGGTGCTAAGAAGGCTGGAGCAGGAGTTCTTGGCCAGCTGTGCTGCAGGTTCCAGGCAAGAGCCAGCTTTCTCAGGGCCAGCGTACACATAACCAAGAGCTCACTCATGGTCAACTTTCTACTAAATATGATAATCACACTGAACCAAGGAAAACCACAGATAATTCCCAAGTCACAAATCCATTCTTTCCTGGCTCCTCAATGTGGGGTAAGAGGGTTATTCTTAAGGATGCTCTGGTAAAAGTAGCCACAGGACAGATACTTGGCTTATTCTCCCCTCCATGCTCAAGATCATCCTCTGATGTGAATGCTTTAAAACAGGCCTGAGGATGTCTTTAGTGACTGCAGCTAATGAGGGCCATTCAAACATTTTGATGCAAGACAGATCCTTAGAAAACATCTTGTCAATTTTCCTTATTTTACAACTGAAGGAAGTGAGCCCAGAGGTGGCTGAACTGTCAAAAGGCATAGATTTAAGAAGCATATTGGGGGTTGTGGGGGGCACCTAATAGCAAGGACTGAAAGTGAAGTCTGGGGAGATCTGAGAGGAATATGCTTTTATGACCTTCAGAATGACATTAAACAAGTGCACAATTGCTCAGAAGTCCTCAGACCCTTCATCTGAAACACCTACTCTGCTGAATTGACAGAGCCGTTGCAAGGAGAGCCCTAGATAAGTATATCACACAGGTATTATCGTTGCCCTGGCCAAAGGCATGCTTCTGAAGTCAATGAGGGCTCCTGGCTGGCCATATCCGCAGAGACAGGCACAAGCAACTTTGATCAAATATTAATAAGTTTAAATTTCCAATGCAATATTCATATACCCGCAGGTGATCTTTTTCATATAAATCTCCATTCAACCAGCACTACTATCAGAAGCATCCATTAAACCACAATAGCCCATTTGTACACTTTAAAGAGATGGTCCCTAGGGAATATGATTAAAATAACACAACACCAGTTGCTACACGTATTTAAAGAAACAATTCACATCATTTCCATGAAGTTTTGAGGATTAGTCAAATATTCAACAAATCTGCAGATTTTAAAATCTGTAATAAAGAACACCTCATGTTTAAACTCTTAACACTGAAGAATCACTAAACTATGAGAATCATACATTAAACTCTGCTGCCCAGTATTCTTTTAAGATAAATTCACCAAATAGTCATACATTTGTTAATTTATCCAACAACTATTTACCAAGATCTTATTAAGTCCCATTTCCAATTCTAAGCAATGGGGCTCCAGAACAAAAACTCTTCCCTTTGAGGAGCTGAATTTTAAGATGGGGCAGGGGTCAGAAGAAGAGGTAAATACAGATAATAAGTAAAATTACAAAATATAATATATAGCAGCAGTTGTCAGACGTTAGCACGCATCAGAATCACTAGAGGGCTTCTTAAAACACAGATTGTTGGGTCCTATGTCCAGAGTTTCTGATTCAGCATGTCTGGCATGAGAGAGCACAGAATTTGCATTTTTATCAAGCTGATGCTGATGCCGCTGGTCTAGGAGCACACCGTGAGAGCCACTGATAAAGGTTACACCAATGTGTACAATAAAGAAAAATAGAGCAGGGAACAGAAAGTATAGGGTGGGGGTTGCAATTTGAGGCCATGGAAGTCTCACTGATTTGACATTTGAGCTAAGTTCTGAAGGAGGCAAGGAAAAGAGTATTCCAGATGGGGGGGAACAGCCAATGCAAAAGTCCTGAGGCAGGAGCATGCCAGGCAGGGAGGCCAGTTTGACTGGAATAGAGTAAGGGAGAGGAAGAAGTAGGAGATGAGGTCAATGAGATCATGGGGGGCCAGATCTAATGAGGCCTTGTGGGCCACCTTAAGGATTTTGACTTTCACTCTGAAGGGAAGGGACCGAGGGTGCTGAGGAAAGGCATGGTACAAGTCAACTTGTTTTTTAACAGCATTCCTCTGGATGCTGTGTAGTGAACGTACCACAGAGGGGCAATGGCAGAAAAAGAGGACCTCTTAGGAGGCTACCGTAATAATCCAGACAAGAGCAGATGGTGCCTTGGACCAGGATGATGGCAGGGAGCTGGTGAGATGTGGTCAACAACAGGATTTTCTGACATACTGGACAGGGTGCAGGGTGAGAGAGAAAGACAAGGGCCAAGGAATACCAAGATTTCTGGCCTATTCAACGGAAGGATGGCCCTGCCATTAAAAGAAGTGGGCAAGACTGTGGGAAGGGCAGTGTGTTACAAGGCAGAGGGGTCACAGAGATCTTCTCTATTGAAGTTAGACAATTTTTAGAGTTGAAAGGAAATTTGAGAGCCTAAGAACATCATTTTACAGGTGATACAAACTATGGCCAGCAAACAACTTGGCTGAGGGCACAGAGTGAGTTCATGAGATAATCCTTGGCTACTGTGTCCCAAAGTGTACTCTGAATAATCAAGTGTTACATTATATTCCATAGAATATAGATACAGGTTGACATTATTTAAATTTCCTAAAAATCTATAATCAATGTATGATATATGCAGTAACTTACAAGATGTTACTGACCAAAAGCCATTCCTATTGATAATATATATTTAAGATTTATCCCCAGGACAACCTATTAAACTAGTACTAATATAGCTAACTTAAATAATCCAGGTATATGCATTTCCCTCCACACTTAAAAATTTTTGAAATTAAATTTTTATAGTTAACTGTGTAATGTCTTACAGTTTCTCCTGAACTGTAAACTCCATGACAGTAGACACAATGTCTCCGTTACTTACCACTGTGTCAGCTCAAAGGACTGTGCCTGGAACATAGTAAATGCTCAGTAAACAGCTGTCAACTAACCACTTCAGACACACTGAACCCAAACACCTAATGTCACCTTTTCCCCAGGGAAGGAGCAGTCCATAACAAATGGAGGTTCTGGGAAACAGAAAAGTAAATGAAAAAATAATAAAACAAAGAACTGAGTTAAACCACTCTGCTTTAAGTCTAAAAACTCTTCTTTTACCTCAGTAGTTTTTGGTAATATATGAAATTTAATTTAATAATGACATTGCAGGTCCTTAAAAGAAGAAAAAAAGAGAGGGGAGGAGGGAGACTGAGTCCCATCTGCCCCATGTCCCCCTAGACACTCTTCCCGGAAGCTCAGCCCTATCCCCATGCAGCCAAATGTGCACAGCTGAGGAAAAATTCCAGCAGGGGAGCAGAGCAAAGCGATTCTCCTCCGGGTTCACCCAGTAAGACCTCCTTAAGTTGCTCAAACAACTGCTAGCAGCTGTTAAAGGATGGGAAGCTGCTTAAAATCTCCCCAAGTACTTCTCAACTGATGGTGTACAGATGGAATAGAAAACTAAGTTTCCAGAATTGACTGCATTCTTGGTTCATACTAGAGGTTTCGACAAATATTACCATTTGCCAAAATACCAACTGTTCTTGAAACTCAAAAAAAAAAATTGGGGTTCACTATAGAGCACTTTATACCATCCCCAAAAGATTTTAATTTGCATGTGCACTCTGTTTTCTGAGTATACCCAAGGTCTCAATTCACATTCTCTGCTTCACTCTTCCTTGGCTTTATTAATCATTTAATTGCTAGTTGGCTAAGGCAGAATTTGCCCAATATCAGAGGTGAAAAATGCTCATTAAAAACACTATTATCAGCCTTTAAAATATGCAGTAGTATACATACCTAAATATTTAAAATATTTTCACCTCCCTCTGTTAAGCTGAGATATTGTTACTTGAACATTCAGCTATGCCTTACACCTGCACCCTCTGCTGCCCAAAGGCACGTGTACTTGCATAGCTTGTGGACGAAACAGAGCGTCTAACATGCCTCCGGTCAGATTGCATTGATCAGAAGTTCATGAACATCTGCCATGTGTCAGGCCCTATCTGAGGATGTTGAGATGAACAACACAAGAGTTTCTACCCCTGGGAAGTATACAGCCAGAAGGTAAGAGGGGCAGGTGGAGACCCAATGTCAGTAGTGTCCAATAGGCTAGCTAGGGTATGGATAGGGAACTTGCAAACCACCAGGGCAAGGTAGTGGAAGAAAGGATCAGAAAAGGTTTCTCAAGGAAAGAATGCTCTGTATTGAGTCTTGAGAGATAAGAAGTTATCCAAGTACAAAAGGGGAACTGTGAATGGGAAGCTGTAAGAATTTCAAATCTCAGCAGAAAACACTTGGGGTCCTTCATGCGCCATCATTAGGGAGACGTGGCTTTATTCCATCAACAACAGTTTTACACTTTATGCAAGAGAATGATTTGGTCAGTTCTGCATTGTAGATTCTTCACTTTGGTGACTCTGGGGAAATTGATGGGGCAAAGACAGAGGAAGAGCAAAGCCACACTGGTCAGATGGAGTGCCTAAAGCTTTGCCTCTCTGTGGCCTCACAACACCCTTTAATTATTAGTATACTAAAGGGCACCATCCCCAGTTCAATACAAAAGCAGTAAGAGGTAACTAATCCTAACATGGAATGTGTTTTAACTCCTTTAATGCTCTAGTATATTCTCATTACACAAACGTGCCAAGTGAAATAACTTAGTCACGTGGCTAGAAGGAGCAACCATGGATTTGAACCATGGCTGTCTGGTGTCAGAGCCCATGCTCTGGGCCAAGGTGCTCAGAAATATGATGATATCATCATTTCCTGATTCAGATGCCTCAGGGGCTTTCAAGCTTCCCCATACTCATTGGAGGCTGCCTCCGGTGCTACCTGGGTGCCACTGTCAACTTGCAGCAGCCTCTCTTCCCTACAACACAATAAATAACTCTTCAACCCCCAAGCCTTTCCATCAAAGTGCACTTTATCAGGGCCAAAGAGCACAGACAGAAAACAAAAGAACCTAACAGGTATGGATGTAAAAATGCAACCACCTTCCTCTGGCCCCTTTAAGAATAATGTCTAAGTATTAGAAGGAAGTTAAGTCTGCTTATATGTTTTCCTGGCAGTTTTAGTCATGGGGTTTTCAGTGTTCAAGATGCAGACTGAAGGTGAAAAGATATTCAAGGCTGATAAGGATATGACCTCCCTCCAAGAAAACAGAGATGATACCCAAAGTCATACCAATGTACCTTTGACAGTGAAAAACCTAGAGCATAAGCTTGATTTGAATGGGCTCAGATACACTGAGATGGGTGTGACAGTAACTTTCTAAAGTTCTAGGCTGCCTTAGCTCAGTACCAGATCTGATCTCTCTGTTATGAAAAACTAGGGATGGGAAATTCACATTCATACACGTTAAGTACTATCTTAGTCAATTTGGGCCACTGTAACAAAGTACCTTAGATTGGGTAATTTATAAACAACAAAAACATATTTATCACAGTCCTGGAGGCTGGGAAGTTCAAGATCAAGGTGTCAGCAGACTCACTATCTGGTCCATAAAGGGTGCCTTCTGGCTGTGTCCTCACATGGTAGATGGGGCAAAGCAGCTTTCTGGGGCCTTTTTTATAAGGGCACTAATCCCCTTCATGAGGTCTCAGCCCTTGTGACCTTATCATCTCCCCAACACCCCCCACCTCTGAATACCATCACATTGGTGATTAGGTTTTAACACACAAATGTGGGGTGGGTGAGGGGAGGGAAGCCCACAAACGTTCAGACCATCACACAAACACACCTAAAAGGCAAAAGTAAGTGAAAATGAGCATGAGATCTACTTTATATAATGCAGTAGTATGCTTCTAGAAAGTTCCTCAGAAAGCAAATGTTTTGAAAATCAGCATTTTTAATAGTACATTAAGAACAACCACTATTTTTAAAAATCCTAAAATAATGGATTTGCAGTAACCACCCCAAAGTGACCTGTTTGATATGAATTTCTATTTGCTTAAAATAGTGTCTCTCATTAATTCCAGACAAACAGCCTTAGTCACTTGCCAGACAAAGCACTAAGCCCTTCCTGACCATACGACAGAGCATCAAATTGGAAAATAAAATGCTATGGCGTGGGAAAAGCATGACTTTCACATAGCCACTCCCCCTTCTATCACACAGTATGGCAAAACCTAGCAAATTTACCAAGGCATCCGATCCAAGTTTACTATCAGGGAATCAAACATGCAATCTCTCTAAGCATAGAAGATATAATATGAAGAAAAGCATTTTCTTTTAAACCCTGAGTAGGTTCACTACATCAAACCTGAAGTTTTCCAGTCTGAAAAGAGGAGCGTGTCACTACTGAGCTTATTTCTATACCAAATGACACCTAAGATGATTGCTCCTCCTATACCCTGAAACCTTACCAGTGATACTATGTGTTTCAATTTGAAGGAGCAAGAAGGAAGAAGGTGCTGAATATGTTCCCTGACCCAAAATGGAATCGATTTATGCAGAGACATAGAAAAGCTAGTGGTTGCTACTGGTATTCCATCCAAAACTAAGGTCAATTGAAGCCAGATTTAGGGTCCTCCTTCTGAAAATCCCACAGACGTAGGCTGATAGGCCCTGGAGTCAGACTGCCCGAATCTGAAATCTGGCTCCACCACTTTTCTACATGTGACCTGGGCAATTTACTTCCCCACGCTGTACCTTAGTTTCTCACCTGTAAAATGGGCGTAACAGTACATTCCCCATAGGGTTATGGTGAGGACTGAATATGTCACAATGCATCCAGGACCTACAACCTGGCCTGACACATAGGAAGCACTCAGTACACATTAGTTACTGATTTTATATCCATGGTCAATAGACGTGTACATACTTCCCACAGAATTTGTACTGTAGTAAACAGAACCAAAGCATATTAGCCTATTCAGCATACTTGTTAGCTGCATAATAAAGCAAGGTCTCATGGTCTAAACCAAGCCCTTTAATCTCCCATTTTCTATAAAAAGTTTCTGAGAAAAAAAATTTATATACATGGTGGAGTGAGTGATTTTTTTAAAAAGTAAAAATTATGTTTTCTATTAGGATAACAAAAATGCCCTTTCTTAAAAACAATGCAATGCATATAATAATATTCTCAAGGTAGACAATATACATTACATTCAAAGAAGTGAATGCAAATTAAACTTCTCCCCTGCTTAACTTTCAAACTACAGGGCCTAAGAGGCATAGAGATACAAAGGGAAAAAGGCAAGAACAGTCTGGGTAAAAACAATGTATTATTTGTCTAAATAAAATAGGTAGCCACAAAAAGGGACAGACTCACTCCTGCTGCTGCTGTGAGTCTCTGCTTTCAACTCTTCCACTCACCTCCCCTAGTTCACCCACCAGACAAAGATGCCAACAAAAGAACCAAAGACTCCTGGTCCTACTTCTTGTTCAGACAGTGACCAACTGCCTGACCAAGAAAGTTAACCTCCTATAAAAAGAGGAGAGCAATAACATCTACCTGTTCCAAGGAGATATTAAAAATGCTTTAAGGCAATAACCTTATTTTATAGTTAAAACTTTAAAAATTGAAATCTTAAATACTGTATAAATTCAATGTTGTACTCAGGTCAGAGAATACGGAGAAAATTAAATGTGACTTCTAGAAAGCTACAGCTCCGGAGATGTAGAAATAGCACATTCAAATGCCTATTAAATAGCCATCACACATCCGGGAAATGGCAATTCCAGTTCATGTTATTACACAAGCATGAAGTCACATACACAAAAAGGATACCAAGGAAGGCCTGAAGGGCTGTAACACAAAGTCCTCACCATGTGCCAGGCACAGAAAAGGCACAGCCCTTTACATATCAATTCATCTAATCCTCACACCCCCCTTCATGTGGCACTTTCACAGAAGCCCTTCTGAACCCAGCAGCCCCCCCAGTGCAGCCTCATTCTAGGTCACACTCAACACCACCCACAGTGAGGAAAAAACCCAAAGGCCTGAGATGGAGAGAAAAAGTCAGGAAATTGTACCTTGGGGGATTCCTACTGGGAAAAAGAAAAGGACAGTGTGTTCCAGAAGGCCCAGCAAAAGGCTCAGATCATTAATCTGACAAGAATACTGGGATGAGGTGACTGGCAGAGTTTCCAGTAACAGAATAAAGCAGCGGAAGGATGGCCTTCACATTTCAAAGGCAGTTCATTGCTATTTTGGCCCTTTTACTGAGAAATTATCATTTCATCACAAAACAGAAAATTAGCTGCACTTCCTTATCAGCTTAGAGCAAGATCAATGGCAAGTTAGCTTCCAAATCCCATAATTAGTTAAGTATTACCTTTTCATAACTCATAAACCCCCTCAGAGCTAAACCTCTTGCAAGACAAATTTGAGGTACACATGATCTCCAGTCAGTGCAACGCAGTATCAGTGTGATCCTGTTAACTGCAGTAACAGTAGTAATAATATTAACAGTAGTAATAGTAACCATAGTAGTAGCAGCAGCAGCCATGGTAGAACAGTAATTAATGATGATATTTACTGCATGCCTACTATGTGCCAGCCACTGTTAAGATCACTGGACCTTGATTTCACAAAAAAAGATGAGGTGGGTTATATTTTTATCTTCCCTTAAGGGAACTCAGTCTAAAGGAGGTTTGGTAACTTGCCCAAGGTCAGAAAGCTACTAAGTGGTGGCCTAAGAATTTCAACCAAGCCCGTTCTTAACACCAGAGCCTACCTTCTTAACAGTTAGACTACTTGGGGCTGGACAGTTTGAGATTTTTGCCCACAGATGTTTTCAGCTGTTACTTGTTCAGTTGAAGTACTTTTCAAACTGTCCCTAGCCTGTGGGGTAAGCTCCACTCATGAGGAGAAGATAGGCACACATAAGGCACTAACTTAGATGGCTCAAGAACAAAATTCAGTGTTAACAATGATGACAGCCACCAAAAGAGGGAGGAAGGGCATAGATGAATCAAGAATAGCCAAAGACGGATAATTATTGAAACCAGGTGATGGGTACAAGAGGGCTCACCTTACTCTTCCCTGCAATGACAGGGACAGGCCAGCACAGGGAAGGACTATCCAGCCAAAAATGCCAAAAGCATCCCACCAAGAAATAGTGATGGCTAAAAGGATTCCTGAGACAGACTTTCAAGCACACAGGTAAAACAAGAGTGAATATGGACACGACAAGATTTTATCCTGGGCCTTTCAGGTGACTCTGGGGCCAATAACAAAATGAGAAGCTCTGAGCATGGAAGGTGCTCACCTGTATGTTCATGCAATAGATATTCACTACATCCCCTGTCTACCAAGTGCCAAGAACAGCCATGTCGAGTCAGATTTAAGAACACAATAAAATCTAGATTTGAAGAGCTCACAATTCTTTCAGCCACCTCTTCAGTAATTTTTAATTATTATGTACAATGTTTTAAACTTTCAAACTCATCAAAAAGCTTTTTCAAAAGTACTTTTCCTGCAGTTATATAAATATTTCTATTATTCAATCTGAAAAGTAAAAATATAATAAAATTTAAGGTAAAATTGTTCTTTATCAAAAGGTTATGTACTGAAATAGCATTTTTTCAGGATGATCTGATGAAGATTTATCAAAACAATAGGAAAACATGTTATCCTTCAGACAAACATTCTGTAGATACATGTCATGTGAAACAGGGCAGTCCAGATACATTCTTGAAAGAGATTAAATGCATTTGTTCATTTCTCAGAAACGATTCTACATTCCTTGAAACACTTCTGTAAACAAGTATAGAATTTTTATCTTTATCGGCTTTACCTGCTATTTGTACCGAACCATCCTCACCCAGAAGAATATTACCAGCTTTCAAATCCCTATTAGAAAAAAGAGAGAATAAATTGTGGAGTACAGACATTATAGTTTATTGATTCACTCAGGAAGATTTTAAAATATATCATACAATGCAGCTTTTTGACATAATTGTTTTATAAATATTAAAATTATATTATAAATTTTAAAAGTTACAAGGATACACTGTCATTTTATAGTTTACTCCTGGGGGACAGTTAGGATTTTAGGAACAAATATTTTCTGTGACATCATTATCCATATTTAATTAAACCACTGGTGAGTAGACTTACGTTTCAGAGTTAGAGACTGTCCGTAAACTCACAATACTGTCATTTTATCAAGTATTAAAAAGCCCAGTCTATGCACAGCTGTTCTACTTCCACTTAAGTTCGTCCGTGGTACAATTCTACATTAATTCCATCTCCCTCTAAAAAATGAATTTTATCAGTCTCTCCTCTGGAGAGATACTGATTATAAATACTCATTATAATATTTTATATTAATTATATTTCTTTACTATATAGAAGCTGTGCAGAGTGATCTTAACACTTAAAGAAAAATGACAATTTGCAATTTATAGGTTTGATTTCTAAAGTAAGATTTTTTTCTAATTATTGAAAAACATAGTAGATATCATTAAATATACAGCTCACTTATAGTTTGGAGTAGGGGGATTACATTATTAGTATTACTGGTAAATGGTTATTTACTTGCAAAATTTGCAAAAATCCCTAAGAGCCCAAGCAGCACTAACTCATTTGAAACATCAGGCACTCACATTCTATGCTGTTTGGCTATTTAAAGAATTTCATTTTATGTCACAAGAGACGATGAAATTAGGGCCCCCTCCTTCCCTCTCACGACCATGTTGAAAATAATGAACGTATTACAGTGTATGCCTGTATTAGAAAGCTAGAGATGCTATCCAGTTCAACTAAGCACACTTTAAGAGCAGTTGTGTTAACTAATTTTTTTCATCAGTCCACGTAGTACCTCATATATTCTGCTCTTATTTCAGTGAAAGCAAATAAACCAATCCTAAGGATACCAATATAATTCATCAAAATTTATTCTCTTGTTTCTTTCTTAAGTCCTTTTTCCCCATCTATTTAGCCTATCTTAGTTAGAAGTAATGTCAACACCTACCTGCTACATGTGTTTCCTTAACATTCTTTATAAACTAGGGCTAAAGATATGAACAGATGAATTTAAACATTTCTGCAGACGCCATACTGTGAATCTGACCATTTCTGTGCAGATAGTCTAAGCCTTCCAAACCTCTTTAAGAATTGTTGCTATTATTGCCTCTTCCAGAACTCCATTCTTATGTTCTCCTCGGTTGACAATGTATTTTATGATATCCAACATTGAACCTAAGCGGACAGACAAAAGAATCGAAAAAGTGATTTTATAAACACCTTCATTACCTTTTCATAATAAAACTCCACTATTTGGGGAAAATTAAATGGGAATATCAAAATATTGGGTTTTGTTTAGTTAATGCAAATATTCCCAAGGTGTACAAAAATTGAAGGGCAGCCCCACGACCAGAAACACTAAGTTCAGGTTTGCAAGAGCACTTTCAGTGTGAACCTAGTGAGGAGTATTCTGGATCAGGAACCAGAAGATTGATCATGGCCACTTCATGGTTAGTCCCTTTTCCATAGACACACAATTAGTTACAGACTTCAAAGAGGGTTCAAGAGATCTGAACTGACAAAGAAAGGAGGAAGAGGCCAGGAAATAAGGTAGCAGTGAACTGCTGAGAGAAAGAACCACACTCTTCCTGAACACCTAAATCCCAGGTGGGAGGGGAAAAGAAGTATGTTGCCACTAAACCTCTGCTTATGAGCAGAAGATTCCTTCCTGCACACTACACAATCTTTATTTTCATTTACGTGATGCTTGATGTACTGACACTTACAATAATGAAACAAATACCTAGTACTTTGTTACTATATACAGAGTAGTATCCTTGGCACTGTGAATTCATGTTTCAACACATATTAATTAATATTCCAAACCTCTGGGTCATTTTAAAAGCCATAATTACCTAAGGGTTCAACATTTCTGAAGAGTTAACAAACAGCTTACCTCAGGACCTGAATTTGGCTCTAGGCTCTTTATAATTAACTAAGAGGATTGAGTTTCCCTGTCAGATATTACTACACCAAACTAGCTGCCTGCCCCTCATTAAGAGAGCCAATGTGATGAAATATAATAGAAGAAAACAAATGCATATTTTCCCCTAAAGAGAGAAAAAAAAAATCTGTTTATTCATTGACTCTTAGATTTTTGTGTCATTTAGAAAATGATAATTACAAATACGTTGTATAAGGATATACCATACCAGGCATATATGCATTTCTGGCTTGCTAAAAGAAAAGTGAACAAGAATCCACATCTGCCTACATTCTCCTGTGGAAACCTGTTTAAAACCTGTTCCTCTTACTTAAAGCCCAGAGAGACTAAATTGGACTCTTTTAAAAAGTCAGTGAAATTTTCTATCAGACTTTCCTCAGAAAAGAGGACAGAGGATATTCTCAAGTTTATAAAAGTAAAAGGTTAATTAAGGTAAAAATCTTCAGCTTGACCAGAGAAGTATTTGGGACAATTCAGCGTCTCAGAATTTCTCATTTCCTCACAGTTGGTGGAACCCCACAAGAGGAAAATCAGCTAAGATAATCGTTGGCAAAGTATAACCCTCTGCAGAACCAAGGGGCAGTCCCGACAGTCAGCACTGCAGTCCAACCTGGGCAGGCTTCCTTTTTCTTTTATTCTTTCCTTTTCTTCTTTCCTTTTTAATTAAAAACCAAAGTAGGCACTCAAGGAAACAATGACTAATAGGATTGAGTAAGGCTGGGAACAGAACAGAACTAAATTCTCCCAGGCTCCCTACTGAGAGCTACACAAGCAGACCCAAGCCAATTACAATGTCTGCGTCACCTCATTTTTGGGCCTTTACTTGATCCAAGAGTTTCTTTAAAAAAAAAAAAAAAATTCAAGATGTGGCCCTAGATTCAGCCTCAGCTGGAACTGGGTCTGCAGATTAAAATGAGCTCTATCATATAAATTCTGCCAGTTTTGGCTTTGTCCAGGCAAAGCAAAATGTTCTCCTCTGCTCCTAAAGCATACTTCATGCTTCAGAAAGACACACAGGGAGTGACGCCCTAGAAAGAGAACATGCTAGAGATGTGGGTATGCCAGGTGTCTTTAAGGAAGTCACTCAGGCTTTCTATGTTTCAGCGCCTGGGTCTATAGAATGAAGGTAAAAACACTTGCAGCATAGCACAGTTTTTAAGTCAACAGGTTCTAGAGTCACAAATTCCAGCGCCAACATTTACTATGTGTGTGACCTTGGGCAAGTTGCTAAACCCCCTTGAGCTTTGGTGTAATTTCTGAAAAACAGGATGGTAACACAGGCCATTCAGGGATGTTGTCAATATTAAATGAGATAGGTCAGTAAATCGCCTTGGACGGGATCTAGCCACAGAGTAAACATTCAATAAAGGTAACAGTTATCATTTCATTCCCTTTCTGAGAGTGATGTTAAAAAATTAAGAGAAATAAAATACGTGAAAGTGCTTTATAAATTAAATTGTCAATGGCTTGCATAACTTCAGGGATCTGAGACTACGGGGGGAGGTTACTTTTCCTTCCTAAATGCAACAATAGGATGCGAATAGTGCCACTTCTAGTCAACATCGCAAGCAAATAATTTAGCACCCATTTCTCTCCATGTCAATTGAAACAACACTTATTGAGCACCCAGTGGATGCCAGATTCAAAGTGCATTAGACAGTTCTTTCTTCATGAAGTGCACAATCTAAATCTGCACTGTCCAATACTGTGGCCACTAGCTGCATGAGGTGATTTAAATATTAGTTAATTAAAATTTAATAGAAACTCAGTCTCTCAGCCACACTAGCCACATGTCAAATGCTCAAGAGTCACATGTGATTAGTAGAAAGCAGATGGCACAGCTATAGAACATTCCATCATCACAGAAAGTTCTAATAAACAGCACTGAAATAATTCAGTATATTACAATGTGTTAGGACCTGAATAATGTTAAAAAGAAACAGTTTGAAGAGAAAGGACTGGTCAACTTTTTTGAAGAGTAAGTGGTGGCTACAGAAGGGACATGACCTCTTAGGGCTTGAGCACATGGAAAGGGAAGGAGAGGAAGAGCACAGGTCAGGGCCCAGAGGCACCACAGCACGTAACGTACTTACGAGCCACATCTGTACCTACAAAGTTAGGGTATTTAACACACGGAGAAGGGGGACACACATACTCCACAAAATTAAGCCGAGTTATGAAAGGCTCTCAAGATCAATGCTAAGAAATCTGGACTTCATCCTCTAGGCAATGATAAACCAAACAAACTCTCAACTACAGGAATAAGGGGACCAAATCTAAAGTTTTATTCAATGTGCCAGCTCCAACAAAAGGCAGGAAAAAAAAAACAAGCAAAAAACAACAATAAAACCCACTTACCTCCACTTAGTAACTTCATGACCAGCCAAAGTTCATCTTTTACCACAAAAGAGGTGTAATAGGTCACTACGTTGGGATGGCTGCACTGACTCATGGCTTGAATTTCTTTCTATAGAAAAAGCAGAACATGACATAGTACCATAGGGTGAAACGTGGGAAGCAAAACACAAGTGAATCACAGCTGAGCACCTGGGTAACTTCCTGTTCGAAAGCGTACCTCGGGGGTGGCCTAAGCCATTACTTCAAAGAACTTACATAAGGACTAACGTTCTCACCCTTATTATCAACTCTCCAGAATTAGAAAGTTCTCCACAGGAGACCATAAAGGTCTGTGGACTAGCTACAGGACAGAGGAACTTCAGATCACTGTAGCACCCAGCTGAACCCCCCTCTGCCAGCAGACAGCCCTGCCACGTGAGACTCAGTGCCTCCTACCTGAAATGAAGGCTTGACAGAGAGATGAAAGACTGAGTGACTTATTAGGAGACCTGCATCCTGGTGGATCTTAGCTCCTCCCTCATCCAAAAGGGACAACAGAACTATCTCTGTTTCTCAGGACTGCTTGATGGGAAATCAGAAAGTACATAGGAAACGCCAGAGTATCGTTTCCCAAACTGTCTGCCACGGTAGATATTCCATTAAGAAAAGAAGGTGGTGGGGGTGGGGGGGAGTGGGGCAGGCAAAGTAAAATAAGCTTGGGAAACATCAGATACTGTATCTCACCCTAAAAGAGTCGCAGGGAATGTTAGTACTGTCAAAGACTCTGAGAATTCCTACAGTAAATTAACTCTCATAGTTTAATCCATATGAGCAAAGCAGGAAAATAACGCTTTGTGGGCCACATTTTGCAAATACTGCTATAGAGAAAACAAGTTTTATATAGAGATATAAAATAACAAAGCTTTGAAATAAGACAAATGAAAACCTTCAATAAACCACATTTTTCTGCAATACTCAAGTTCATATCGGTTTGGTTTGTTGTTTTAAGTTATTGCCAGATGACTACCATAAAGCTTTGGTCTAACGCAACCTTCAATCAAAGAGGAACCAGACCAGCACAACTCATTTTCAAGATGCTATCCAAAAACCACAAGAATAACCTAAGTCATCAAAGAAACCTCATTTTTGCTATTAAATATTTATGATGAAAGAAGATATATTTTTGCATCCTATAAATATATTCAGTAATAATGAGCTTCTAGTTAACTGTGAGTTAACTCAAAGTTACCTGAGCAGAACATTTCAATTTGGGCTATCTTTGCATATCCAGTACTGCCTAATCCTCAAATTACCAAGATGATCCTGTATGCAGATAACTTGGCCAAAATACTGTAACATGTAACACATATACATTCCTTAACACATAGGTTTACTTAAAGTACTTTTTACCAAGGATAAACTCCTAAGAAATTCACTAATTTTTCTATTTTCTTTTCACAACATTTTCCTTTCATCATTCCCCTCATCCATTTAACTGATTACAGGTTTTCCAAATCTGACACTTTTCAATTCAGCAACTCTTGTCTTTGAACAAGACCTGAAACCCGAGGTCCAGTTTCCATCTGTTTCCGGTATTAGGTTCTGATACCATAAGATACTTCTGAAGGAGAAATGGAACACGGCCCTGGCCACTCCTATTTCAAGGCACTTGCAACCGTGCAGTGTGGGGCTGGCCCACTTTGAAGGCCTGCAGTGTTAGGTAGGGTCCAGTTTAAATAGATGCCTCTGTGTTCACAGAAATGAGAACAATTCTTTTTGCATGCAGGTGCGCTCTAAAATGTAAATCAATGTCTTTCTAGCTCTGTAACTCCAAACTTTTAAATCATTAATCAAAACGCACAAAAAACAAGCAATGCTCATAAGAAACAAAATTCTTTTACATCAAACGCAAGGTTGGATCAGAGTCTGGAAAAACACGGTTTTTTAGCCCTTTGCATTTAGATGGGCTGGTATCACTTTCTACATAGAGTATCAGGTTCTCTGACATCGCAGTGAACAAACTGTGTGTGTGCATGCGCGTGTTAAACTCTATTAGATAACCTATGGATGTAACTTACCAAATTCTACTCCTTCAAAACTCTGGGTCTTAGAGATACCAGCTGTACATTAAAAGGTCCTAAGAATTTAAAAAGGAATTTAAAATGGCACAGATACTGCCATACCAATACAATCAAAGGAGTAGTGTAAGAACACATCAAAGAAGGGGTAGGGAGCCTGAGAGTGGACCTGCATCAGTCTGATCATGTATAACCCCACGTCCTGCTCCCATGCAGCCCAACGGTCCCTCCTCACTGCTTGGCAGGGACCCGTGTCTTGGGACAGAGTGTCACCTGTGCTGTCACTGACCTCCATAATAAGTAATATTTCCACAAATGGGACGGAGATAGACTCTACAGGCCTATCTAACCCTTATTTTAGTTTATATATAAACTTTTTGTTTATTTGTCTTCTAGAAAAGTATAAGAAAATAACTTGAAAAATTTAAATATGATTTCCCCAAAACTAAGCCCCTCCGTTTCTTTTCAAAACAGTGATGATGGTTGCTAT
Source organism: Daubentonia madagascariensis (assembly GCA_023783475.1). Lineage (NCBI taxonomy): Eukaryota > Metazoa > Chordata > Mammalia > Primates > Daubentoniidae > Daubentonia > Daubentonia madagascariensis. The sequence continues at coordinate 39,014,278 of JAKFHU010002088.1, read as the reverse complement.
TTGAATCCTTCCTTGGTAACAATCTATCAACTAAATTGCCCAAGCTTTTTCCAATGCCTTAATTTCTTTAAGGAAAAGATATTTAATCCCAAACACATTCATTTGTCCCTATCCCTAAAAATGACTTAAGCATTGCTCAAAGATGAACAAATTGGGATAATAAAAGTGTTTTTGCCACTTTTTCCTACAGAATGAATGAGTTCTAATACCCTATTTCCCTTAATTAGGTCACAACCCATGGTAGGAGTGTGAGAACAGTGCTTCCCAAATTTGGATGTGCACACAGATCAACTGAGCAACTTGCTAAAATGCAGATTCCGATCCAGAAGGGTTGGGGCACAGCCTAAGAATCTGCATTCTGACAGGCTTCCATGCGATCCTGGTGCAGTGGGTCCAGGAAACAGACTTTGAGAGGCAAAGCAGTAGTCTGAGCTTTGAAGGAAGGCAGAGAGGCACCAGGGTTGAAGGAATGAGCGGAAGGAGCACAGGCAACTGCAATGACCGTGACAGGGTCAAAAGTGCCAAGTAGGAAGTCAGGCCAACAGCACTGCCAGGCCGAGTCAGACTGAAGGAGGGGGTAAGGAGCAAAACCGGAAATAAGGGAGACTGCAGTACTAAAGTGGTTTGAATTCCAGAAGGGCAGAAAAGGGTAAAAAATTCACTGGGACAGAAAAACACGAGGTCAAAGTTGGAAGAAATCACATAAGTCTGAAATCCAGGCAACACATGTGCCAAAAATATAGTCAAGGAATATGACACAGTGGCTCCCTTAGAAGCCAAGTGAAATAAGACTCAGACAAGTCATCAAATGCCAAACCAAGCTATGGCACAGTGTTTAAACTTTTCTATGGCTTAGAGAGCTGGGTCTGTTCGTGCAGCTTCATCTGAAATGCATCACAAGTGAAATTTCACAAGAGTGAGAAAACCAACCTAAAATGGGGTAGCAAGTAAAACGCCCTCTCCAACTGCTGAAACTGAAGTGGCAACCACGGCAGTGCCCCTCTACTGGGAGCCAGGTGGGGGGAAGACAAATCCAAGAGGGACACCCACACACTGCTGCTGTGCCAGCCCCTTAAAATATGCCAAACCAGAGCATGGCATAGGCCTCTTATGAGGAGCATACTAGGTTTCGTGGGGAATACATAACGCATAAAGTATCCTACCCTGGAAATATGAAGGGTTGGGAAGGAAATCCCCCAAAATAAAACTGTAAAAATGAAAAAAAAACTATGTTTAAATATTTATGAGAGATTTTCTCATATTGCTTTCTGGCCTTTGTTATCCCCCCAAAAAAATATTTCTCCTATAAATAGTACTGAGGACAAGCAGGAACCGTAATTAACAAGCATCTGACTTCCAGAAAGTACTTAAGAAGGGCTACACTCTAATTCACAGCTGGCTTGATTACCCAGGCAAGTTATCCCATATCTTTGAGCCTCGGTTTCCCTTTCTGTAAAATGAGATCTATACTACCAACTACATAAAATTATCGTGAAATAAGCCCAATGAGATACATAAAACTCCTTGCAAAATGCCTAGCACATAACACAAATGTTAAAAGTGAATTTATTCTCCTTTTCTCTATGTCTCGGTTCCTTCTTTGCATGTGAGCATCCCCATATTGATCACTTGTCCCAGGTGTGTCTCAGGTGTGTCTCAGGTGTCCCAAGTTCCTGACTAAGCCTCAAAGGCACAGAGAGACAGACCTTGCCAGCAGCGTTCACCTTTCCCTACATAAATGTCATATGACACACTCATTGGCCCTGCTGACTCAAGGAGTTTCCTGTAATGCATGGACAGGTCATTTGGTCACAAATTTTTAGCTTCATTCCTTATTCTACATTGTCCCGATCTGTGTTTTTCCTAATTATTTCTCCCTGTGTTCAATTTATACCACCTTGTCATACTTCATGTATCCTGGTAAGCTGCCTCAAACTCTTTTGGAATAGTCTAAATATGTATTTATACAAAGGGTTCAGAACAAAGAGAAATAATACAAGTTTTGAGATGTAAGAATTAGGAAAAAGTTAAAGCCTGGTTTCTTTTGTCCCTGAGACCACGAGATTCACATGAGATCCACAAAGCACTAAAGGAAAGAGCTTTTGTTACTGAAAGGGAAGAGTTTAAATGGATTCTGAATTCAAAACATTAAACTATACTTAACCAAATTAGCATATTTGCACAACTTATGTAAATCCTAAATACATTCTTCTTTATCTGACAATGGTGGCAAAATATCCTACTCAGCTACTTAGTTAAAAAATCAGACCTACTCAAGCTCCAACAACATGCGCAGTTAACTCTGAGGAGTTACTATTTCTAACTTTGTTCTAAAGTAATAGATCTCATCCAGGGCTACACACTGAAATCGCCTGGGGAGCTTTGAAAAACCAACGTCTGGGTCCCAGCCCCAGGGAGGCTGATGTAAATTGGTTTAGGATACAGCCTGGGAGTGAAGATTTTCAGAAGCTCCCAGGTGATTCTAATGTGCAGCCAAGGCTGAGAACTCCTGCTTTCAAGCTAAACCCCGAGATGCATCTTTCTTTCAATGAAATGGTGAGAGAAACATCTCGCTCCTAGGCATATTTGCACACTGCAATTTAATCTAAAAAGGAAATCTATATATATGATTTACAAATACTATCAAACAAAACATGTATTTCCAAAATGCAAGAGATGACCTAATACATCTTTAAAATGTATGCAATACACTGTAAGCATTTAAAGAATTCCTTAAATGACATGGGGGTAACCATGCTAAATAAAAACACTTTTTAGAAAGTCGTTCTCCAGCATTCTCTTCCATAACATTAACACCATTATGAAAGGTAACCTAATCAATATTCATAAACAACCAAATACTGTTAAGTAGCAGATTTTAAAAATAAATAAATAAATAAATTTCAGCGATTTCAAATGTCAGCCAAGAAACATAAGAAAAATATTAGTAAGGCTCTTACAAGAGAAATATATTTTCTGTACTGTCATTTTCAATCATGAAAAATGTTATTGTGAGTTTTTTTAATTATAAAAAAGTATATACCATTTATGCAGCAAACTCTTGCCTCTTTTAAAGGAAAAGTACCAGCAGAGAAAAACCTATTCAAAGAAGGGTGAGTCAAATATTTTGTCTTGTACCACTTACAAATGAATCAACAAATGTCCTTGCCACTTAGCTTTGCGATTATTTTCATGTGTTTTGGTATCTGAGTTTATCCAAGTATAGTCCAATAGACGGCAGGATTAAAAATGGGAAATATAGATATTTTGAAGACAGGGAAACATTTTTAAGAAATTAGGAAAAAGGGAAGCATAAATTCTGTGATAGCCTTAATCAGTGTTTGTAGATAAGTTTTTAAAACTAGAGAGAGTAGTTGTAAAAGTATAAAGTGTCATGGCAGCTGGAGGTCTGGAAAATTCCTTGAAAGCAGCAGGGAAATCACCATGGGCAAACATCTACTTGTTAACAGAAGAGAATGAACATTCCAGGGCCTACTTGCTTGGTTATGATGTCAGGAAATTGGGTGCTCTGCAAAAACTGTCTTAAAAAACTAAAGAATTTTGCTTGGAAATGTAGAAGCCACTGGTATAGTTATTTTCTTCAAAAGAATCAAGAGGGAGAAAGCAAAGAATAAAATACGATACTGAAATACTAAAAGACAACTCAACAGGGAGGAGTCATTTTCTTTCAGAGTTAGCTAAAAAAAGTTCTTCAACACACAATAATGATGTCATATGAGTTCTGAAAGCTCTGAGGTTGCCATCATGGAATTGGAATCAGACTCAGGTAGTGACAACTATTTTTTGATCTTTTAATTGTCTGTGATTGGGAATACTGGAAAAAGGCAAGTTGAAGATGTCATTAAAAACAGAAATAGTGGCTCCCACCTGTAGTCCCAGCTACTCAGGAGACTGAGGCAGGAAGACCACTTGAGCTCAGAAATTGGAGGCTGCAGTGAGCTGTGATCGCACCACTGCACTCCTCCAGCCTGGGCAAGACCCCATCTCTAAAAAAAAGTAGGAACGGATAGCCAGGCTATCCTGAGTAGTCCCAGCTACTCAGGATGCTGAGGTGGGAGGATCCCTTGAGCCCAGGAGTTCAAGGCCAGCCTGGGTAACATAGTGAGACCTTGTCTCTTAAAAAAGAAAAAAAAAAAAAAAAAAAAAAAGACAAAAACGGAAAGAACTTTTCTTGTCAGCCAATCTGTACTGCTAGAAACCTTGAGGCCAACTTTTAGCACCACTGCCATATTTGGCTTCATCACCAAATGATGAAAACATAAGGTGAAACATGTCTTTTTCTTTTTGTGGTGCCTCCTGTCCCGTGCCTGGGTACCGTGTGCCACCTGGGGTTCTGCCAGGGGAAAACCCTCCTACAGAAGTGGCAGAGATGACGCCTAACACTCTCCAACCTTCTCCCTGAGTATCTCACGGTCCTCTTTTTCAGCAGCAGCTTAATTAATGGTGGAAATAACCAAATCAAAGTTAGAAAGAAGATAACATAGGCAAGGACTAAATCATTTGTCCCACCCCAAGCATCAACATTTTCCAGAAGTCTATGAAGATGACAAAAGAGAGGTATAAAAAAAGTGAGACATAACTAAAGGTCTATTCAGTCTGGGCATGCTTTCCCCATTCTCTCCCACTCTGAAAATGTTTATGTGCTGGGTTTCTGTTAGTGAGAACATATAAGCCCAGAAACATAAATGTCCTTGCAATGTTAATTTCTGCTCACTTTTTGAAAAAATAGCATGAGATGTTTAGCAAGCCATTTCTAACAAATGTAGAAAAATACTTAAAAGTAAATTCAATTGGTGTGTTTAATTAATATCTGAATAAACCATGGTATGACTTTGAAATTTGATGTTCTAAATATGAAAATTATTTTCTCCAACCAAATCATACATATTCCTAAGCTAATATAACTTTAGAACTGTAAAAATAAATTAGTTTTGCATATAGTATTTAGTCTCTAATTTCTTAAGAATGTTTTTATGTCTTCAAAATATCCAAAAATTTTTCATTTCTAATCCTGCCCTCAATTGGACTATACTTCGATAAACATAAATACCAAATCATATGAAAATAATTACAAAGCTAAGTAAGAGACAGATGACAGTACAAAACTTAATGACTAAGACCTGCAATGCTCAAAATAGTATTAATACTATTAATACATTCAGTGAAGTAGGCTTACATTTTAATGCCATATCCTTAATATACAAGATTCTACCACAAACAGCCAAATGCAATTTTTTACCACATATGATGCGGAATGAGCTGGGATATGAATAATTAATTTACTAATTTAAAAATTCCTAAGTTCAAAAGGATGGAAAAATGCTTTCATAGATGTAATAAAGAAAACACATACACATACAAAATTATACTATTTTGAGGTCAACTTAAAAAACTGGAAGCTTTTTGACCAGTATAATCTTTCTACAATAAACAAGATTTGCAAAAGTATCGACATAATTTCAGAAAATTATTAAAACAGTGCAAACAAGGTTTTTGGGGTTTTTTTTTTCCTTAAACCTCAATTAAAAGAAGGGGAATAAAAAAAAATTTCTGACTGGAGGAACTGCTCAGAGGTCCCCAAATATTACAATTTAATTTAAAAAGGATGACAGCAGACTGTGTCAGATAGTGGTTAGGGATAACTATTCCTCTCAAATGATCATTAAGCCAAGTAAATATCTAGAGCTTTATTTTCCAAAATAACCTACAAATCATAGCTAACTCATTCCTCTAAGGAGTGGAAGGAAGGAAGGAAGGGAAGCAGGGGAGGAGGGAGGGAACGAGGGAATAGCAGATAAAGAGAAAGGAAAAATAACCAATAAAATAACACTAGTAAAAAGCAAAATGAGGGCAATAGCTTTGTTCTGATGAAGAAGTTCTTGATTTATCTACAAATACTGTCAGTGAGATAGAGCAAAATACCTTTATAAAGATGATACAGAAAAAAAGGGCAGATGCCAGTATTTGTTCAGTCCAACGCTATTTAATGACTGGGAAATTCTTTCATTATGTACACAGGAAAAATGATGGCACACTGTGTACCCAAATCTAAGAATTTACAGTGGATTTTTTATTGTCACACCATAAAACTACTGACTTGACTCTATCCTAAATTATAGTGCATGATTTGGTAGTAATCAGTATTTTTGGTCAAGTGATTTTAAAAAGGAACTTGTTAAAAGAATGAATTTTTAAATACACAGAATCATAGAACTTTGGTGATAAAAATAAATTTTTGCCGTAATTCCTCATTGAACGAATGAGGATACTGAGAACCAGAGGTGAAAGTGATTTTCCAGAGTCATTGGTAAGCCATTCTGCAGAGGAGTGAAGCAAAGAAAGCAGGTCCCCCGACCCAGGGAGCTCTTTTCCTTCTATCACAATGTTCAACATTCATCACTTTTCTATAGCCATTGTTTTTTTGAAACGACTTTGTTCACATATGTCATCCATCATAAACTATTTTAATGAGCATTACATAATTTCATAATATAATCGCATAACAATTTTTTTTCTTTCTATCCTTTTTTTTTCTTTTTAAAGAAACGAGTACTTTGCCTGTTCCCTGGGCCACGATTTCTCCTATGAGTATAGCTCTCCTGCACCTGAGAATTAAATTCTAAGTTTTGATGGCATTGATATACGTGTAGTGATAAGAAAATAAGGCTGAGTTTTCTGTAAATATAGTAGGTACCAAAAGGCAGGCTAAAAATATGAGAACTTGAGTCTAGAGAAAAAAAATTGAGAGGGATGTAGTTAAAGTCTAAAAATCAAAAAGTCAAGTCAAGTGATAAACCAAAATGTTCAACAAAGTGGGTTTAGGGTAAATATTAATAAAAGAAAAGACTACGTAATATTTATGGAATTCATTTTGTCACCTGGTGGTGGAGGCTGAAAAGATGGAAAACTTCAAACAAGGCAGATTACTTCTTCACTCATGTAACAGATTTTAAGGGAGGCCAAGTGTGCCCTAGGGTAGCATCCCTAACCTTTGAGGTTGACCACAAACCAGAGAACCAAACTCTTGCAAGAAACCACAAGGCCATCTTCACATAGAACATACTAGTCTACAAGACAATGGGTCAGACTCATTTAGCAAGTCTTAATTCCTACTGGAAAGCAAGAACTCCCTCAATGGAATACATATTAGAGAATAATAATCTGTCTACCAATCTGCTAAACCATTTCCAAGCAAATAGAAAAGGTACAGAAAGATATTCCCAGCTCAAAAATCTCACCAACCCAAAACAAAAATGAAAAGACTCATTTACAAGTTCATGGGCTTTCCAAGGAATAGGAACCCTCTTTGTTTTCCCCTCATTTATCTCAGTGTCTAACATCTAGTAGGGTTTAATAATTATGGTGTTAACAAGTTCTGCTCTAAAACTATAAATATCTCCTGGAGGGTGTTAAACTAATTATAATTAGTCATTTACACCACCGTGGGCTTGACAAATGTGGGGTTAACAACAAATGTGGGATTAACAAATCTCAGAAATCATCAAAACATCTATGTTGTGATAGTCGGTAATATGGAACAAACCAGCAACATCTCCTTGGTCCCTGGAAAATTAACCACTAAAATCATTATACCCACAGATCAGGATACAGTTAAAGGCCAAACTCCAAAACATGTAGGAAAATTCAAAATAATGCATAGAAAAGCATTAGTTTAGATTAATTAAATGCTATTAACATCATACCAGAGAAAACATTTATTCTAGAGTGTTCTAATCTAGTTGCTGTTAAACTACTAATAAAATGAATTTTTAGTGAGCATATAGTCTTGTACTCTCATATACACATCCAAAACTCATCCTTTTTATGGGCCTAAGACCAATACAGAAACTCAATAAGTATTTACCAAATAAATAAATAAATGCCTATTAGATCTGTAACTAACTTATCTTTGCAGGGTATTACAGCACTCATTTCAACAGTATAAATTTAAATAATCAATTATTTAGCACCAATGATCTCATATAACATTCCTTCTCCTCCCTTCCTTCTCAGAGAAGTTGACATTGTAATTAGTACTTTGCTTCAGAAACCATAACCACTTGAATCCTACTTCAGCAAAACCTGAAACCAACTCTATGACAAAAGCAAAATCTCCTGATAGCCTACACCACATAAAGAAACAGAGTCCAGGGCCAGTTGTCCAAAACTGTTGTGTGCTATCACTCCGACCTCTATGTATAAATCCTACCTTACTATGAGACAAGGGGGGTGGGCATGGCAGGGGTGATTGGGAGGTGATACAGTTTGATCAGGGAGACAGAGGTTCCAATGGCCAGCAAATAGTTGATAATTGTGACTTCTGTGACATAACACTCTCACAAGACAGAGATCCCAGTGGCCATTGTTTCTTTTAAGAACAATGGTTTCCAGTCAACACATGGTACAGTCTGTGAGATGATGCAGCGCACTGACCTGTATATAATACACACTCATGGAATTAAAGGATTATTAGGATACCAGATGTCCAAACACTGCCAAAATGTGAACCCACCAAAATAATGAAAGTGCAAGCAACAGCAGTATCAGAAGTTGAAAGTATGACAGCAACTTTGCTCCACACAATCTCATGTGCCAATAACCACACCACAAAAGCCTGGCAACATTAGACAGCCGATACTGTAAATTCTATTTATTTTTGTTTGAAAAGAACCTGGGAATAGTACCTACTAAAGAATCACAGCCATTCTTCCCCTCCCTAAATATATCAAGACACCAAAAGGTCAAAGGTTCAAGGTTAAGGAAAGATCAAAGCAATAAATCCATATATCTTTTTAAATGAAAAACAAGTAATTATGCATATATGCTATACTCTGTTACAACATGGGCATTAAGGAGAAAAAAAAAGGAGAAAAATAAATTAACGTTAATATGCAAGCTCATAAATCCTAAAACCTCAGACTAATGGAAGAAGTACAAAGCCACAAAAACATCAGTCCTTAGACAGACAGCTCTGCCTAAGTTACAAGTACCTCCAATGACACTGCTGTGTTTGCCAGTCTCAGGGAAACAAAGGACAGGGACTGGAATGACAGCCTTCCTGCTGACCTCCACCCAGACCCTTACACAGCTACCGTCACTGTCGGCTGACTGCTAATAAAAAGCCAGCAAAGGGAAACATGATGGCTGTGGGCAACTGAAGGTTTGGTAGAGACCAGAGACCACAGCATCAGCCCAGGAGGCTGGCTCCAGAACTGTCAGGCACAAGCACACACAAACCTTACACATACTCTGCATCAAAATTCTGCTGGTGGCAGAAAGGTAGCTGTGAGACCTCTAACAGAGCACCACAATCATGGGCAAATTCTTGACTGATATTTCTAAACAGTGCATAGGCTTAAATGCATACTCCAAATTAAAAAAAGAAAGTTAACGTACACTTATGCATAGTGACAGAATTTCAGGATTCCTAAAGGGATCCCAGAAATCTTCCAATTCAACTCTGTCTTTAAATAGCACAGAGCTGTTAGGTAACTCAACTAAAGTTTAAAAAAAAAACAAGTTAGTGGAAGAAGCAGGACCCAACTCTCCCCACAGTTTATTCAAAGCTTTTGCCAACTCAGGGAAAGTGACCTTGAAAACTAGTTGGATGACAAAGGCACAATTTTATTGGTCACCAAGACAGCAAGCACCAGACAAGCAGCACACAGTAGTGATTTCAGTAAGAGCAAAAATTCTGAGGAGAGTGAAAACCTTAAATGTATGCAAATTTTAAAAATTAACATTAAATTATGGAAGCCCTTGCTTTAATCTGAGTCGTAGCTGGCAATCTATTGCTTCAATCCAATGAAATCTATGCATTGTGTAGCCTAATTTAAAATGTAAGGCCAAACAGATCTGGAAAAGTACAGCTTTATCCTTGTACTTAATTTATACTATAGTGTACTGTAATTAAGCCTGAAATAAAAGCTATATTCTGAGTAAAGACAAAAAGCTCTTGTTAATGACATTCCATTCGCAATGTAGAATGTAACAAAAGACTTCTTCATTTGGAGCCAACTGTCATTATACTTTGTAGCTTGTATGGAGCTATTGGACTAATATTTGTACTGGGATTAGTGTTGGGATAACCAATCAGTTAACTCCTCCACTGCAGTCTTCTATTATCCTCAAATAATGGCCAAAAGGAAGAAAAGAAAATTGGCAGGTAGAATGACAACTATATTTATGAGATTAAACTCTCAAACCCTTCACAGTTTGCCGGGCAACTAACAACCATTTGCCAAGCTGTTCATTTAATAATGAGTCAGCTAAGCCAAAAGCAAATGTTCCTTCAACCAACCAATGTTACTACAGTCATATCCACACTGACAAGCTCCAATTATTTATGTAATGTACTTCATTTAGAATAAGAAGTACAAATTGCCATGTAAGAAAAACAAACTCTCTCGTCAGCCAAATGCAAGCTATACTGCATTTTTAAAAAATAACTCAAATTTATGTGATTTTGTAATTTATGAAAGCCAAAATGACCAACAAATAACATGGGGAGTAGTTCCTATTTCTGTCACTTTCTATACCAAGGGCCAAAAGCTCACCACCCAAAACTGTAGTCAGTAATCCCGTGATTTTAGGTCATCCTACGGAACATACACCCTCGATAAATAAAACGGAATGCTAACTCTGAGACCATTCCCCCCTGGGGATTATTTGGACCCAGCAAAGTACTGCTTGTCAAAGCAAAGGAAGGTGTGCATTATACAACACAATAATAAAGTATGGTCTCATTAATCTGGGGAACAGGAAGTGGTAGGGGCTACTCCCCAAGAAATAAATACGTGTGTCAAAATAGGAGAGATAATGCTTTGCTCTTCTCCCACCCATCTCCACATACCCAAAGGTTAATAAAAGCAACCAGCAGGTATCCCCTTCACCTTCTACTTACTAATAGTTCATCCATACTGGTCTGGCATTTTTCCAAGTTGATCCGCTTTATTGCTACACGTTCTTGCCTGGGTTTGCACAGGGCAGCCTGAACCACAGCAGTAGCTCCACTGCCTGAAATGAAATGAAAACAACAGCCGTCAAATGGCACATTTTCGGGTTGTTATTCATGACCCCCTTCCTAAATAAATACCTATTTCTTTAAAAGTCTTCTACTCAAGGTATTCAAAACATTACCATGTGACATCTTTTTAAAGAGTTTCCCTTAAGTTCTAAAACAATTACCTAAAGGAGAAAAAAGAAAAACTGGATTCTTCCAGACAATTTATGTCTGAGGACACAGGGACAAAAGCATCCACACAACCCTGCATGGAAGCCATTTCCATCCTCAGGTCCTGGCATTTTCTAACTTCAGTGCATTTAAAATATCTCAGGCTCTTCTTCCACCTCAGCCCAAACCAAACCACTCCAGCCTGAACTACATCAGGGCTTCCATGTGACAGTTTATCTGTTCCGAGCACCCTTTCAGCTTATTTCTCCAGAGCCTGCTCTATAAACAATGAGAAAAACAAGAATCAACCCTACCATTCTCATGTTGAAAACACAACTTTCAAGGATGCCAAGCAAAATGATGCAAATGTGCAATTACAAAAGCTCTTGGCATTCACATAAATTTTCTATTTCTAAGGTTTCATGATCATTAACTAATGCACTCAAACTCCTAAGAGACACAGTCATGTCGTTATCCATATTTTATAAGAGCAAAATGTAGACGTGTAATGATTTGTGGCACAGCACAAAGAGCTCCTAATCGGCTTTATATTCCACAGGGGCTAAAAGGCCCCTAGGTTAAGGCTTCTCAATTCTGCAAATAATACCAAAAATGTCATTCGCATAACATAAATCCTCTACCACTGCAAGACAGCCAATGAGCAAAACAGCCTGTGCGCAGGACTGTGCAAAGGGGGCCAGAGGTGACAATCTAACTTCCTCCCCAAAGTTTTTCTTCAGGTTATATTTCTCAAATGAGTCCTCAAGTATCATCATAAAAAGGTAGAGTGGGGGGACTTTTGGTAATAAGAAATAGAGATCAGTATTAGCAACCCTAATATACGTGACAGAAAGGCAGCATGACAGAAACGCATCTCTAGTGCAAATCAAGGCTTTCCCACCCCGAGGAAGTGCCCAAATGGGTGTCCATAGGGCTGGAGCTCTGCCCGTTCTTCTGCCCTGTGGCCTCATCATCAGCTCTGGCCCCCTAACCTGGTAACCCCAGCAGATCACCCTAATGCTCTAAAACCAGAGCTCCAACTTCCAGACTCCCAGTCCAGAGAAGCCCAACCTGTGTTCACTGAGGAAGAAAATCCACACATACTGACCACCCACTGCACAGTACACCCTTTGCTCATGTAAGTCTGATTATAATCCTGTATGTTTTTATTAGCCTCATTTTATATGTGAGAAGGCTAGAATTCAGAAAACCTGCCCAAGGTCACACAGCTGAGAAGTACCTGAGCCGGGATCTGAGTCAGGTCTGCCAGACTCCAAGATCTGTTTGTTTGTTCTACTTCTGAGAAGCCAGAGCACACCCTTCCCTTCCTCACTGGTTTTGGCCTTGTTAGGAAAGTACTTTCCTCAGTCCTATGTGGTTCAGCCTAGAGGAATGGTTCGTGTGAGCTGCACGCACCAGAGCTGCTACTGACAGGTTGTTTTAAAAGGGCCTTCCTCTCCCTAATCTCACCGCTCACCCCATCTGCTGCTACTCCGGGTCCCACCAGGTTGACCTCACTGGCCCTGCAGATCACAGCATGTTGGGTTTAATGCAGAATCCTCCAGATACCAGAGCCAAACACTACAAAGAGCCCTGCTGATAACGAAGTGTATTTTCCAGGCTCCAGGACAAGAGACTATCACTGAAGGGAGCTGCAGAGAAGCGCTAAGTAGCTGGTTAGTACTGGGCCTGGGATCCAGCAGAGAAGTCAACAAACATCTTTAGCTGCTGATTGGAAGCCATCCTCAACTCTACCTGCTATAATTCTCCCCCTAACTCTAATCCTCCATGCTTAATCCACATTCCAGAACATTCTCCAATCAGGGGGATTGAAAACCAAGAAAGAGGAAAACAAACTCCTAGAAAAGACAAAACAAGTGTATGTAATACGGGGCCACCTCTCACAATCAGTTAAGTCTTTGACTGTCAAAGTCTCCTGACTTCCATGGGCACATGCAAGAATATGTACACAAATAAGAATTCTAAAATGTGGGAGGGGGTGGTAAGGAAAGTTTTTTATTAGAGCTTTACAACTAGAGAACGGTTACTGCTTTACAACTACAGCTGACTAAGGAAAAACTGGCTACTTCTCATCTATAGAAAGAATAAATACGAAGCTTCAAGACCTGAGATCGTTGTCACAGCACGGATAGATTTATTCATTCATTAAACAATTTGGGAGATCCTACTCTGAATCCAAAGATGTTCTTCAACTAAAGAGAGATCAAAGACAGAGTTTAAAGTAGACAGCACCTTATAGATCATCAAGCCTGACCCCTCACTTTATGAATGAGGAAGCAAGGTCTTATGAAAGATAAGGGATTTTTTCCCTGCAGTAATTGATAAACAGGATTAGGACCCTAGGCATCCTTATTCCTCGTCTACTATTCTCTGTGCCAGGTCGGTGTTTTCACAAATTGCCAGTGAGGATCCACTGGTCATGAAATCAACTCACTGAATAGAGGCCATCATTTTTTGAAGGAAGCACCAGACTATAGTAAGGGCAAGAACTGCTTTATGAAACTTTTGGTTCAGTTATATCCAAGCTGAAGTACAACATGTTTTACTGTGAGTGATGAGCAAAAGTTTGAAGCCTGCTGTACTAGATTAGGATTCCCAGGATTAGAGTAAATCCATGCTTTGAAAGCAAAGGAGGTGACCTAACTGCATAATTCTAAAGGACATTTTAGAAATGATATGAGGACCGTTTTGCTTTAAGGATTTTTATGCACTTGATGATTAAAGAGGAAACTAAAAATGTGGGGCTTGTAAATCCAGGTATTGGACAAGTATTAGCAACATGAAATAAAATAGTAGCAATTAATATATTAAATAGCACCCTGTATTTATTTTGAATAATATATGATATTTATACATAACTCATTAACATTGGTAGTATATTTTCAACGAAGTATCATGCACTGCTTTGGGTAGAAGATGCTCTTAACATTTGAGGAATTTCTCATTTTATTCCTGACTCCTATTTCAAGTGAAATAAATCATTCTATAGGATTATGACCTATATGCACAAACTAAGATAGTATGGCTTTAAATCCTTTCAATTCACTGTTTTAAGTCACTCTATCTCAATTCACTTTTGCTAAGTAATTCCAGACTAAGAACAGCTACTCAGAACTTTTAGATAGTAATTATGTTAATGGCAATCAAAGGCAGGCGATTCCTCCAGTTCATTAACAAGATGCACACTTTTCCTCAAGTTGACACCTTTTCTCATTCTCCCCTTTGTACTGCCGCTGGTATTAAGGTAAATCACCAGAAAATTGCACACTCCATTTTACACTTTTAGTTATCCAAAGAAATATTTCATGGAAATACAATTTAGTATTATAACTTTGGATTTCATGAAGTCTGTAAGAAATTGATGTGAAGAACTTCCGTGTTTCTTTTGTAAAAATCATTACTGTTGTCAATTACAGTCTGAACAGTGTGTTCAAAGTCCCTTCCTTCTCTTATGCCCCACACAATAAATTCCTCTTTGCATTTAGTGCTAGGGTAAAAATGTCTTCCTCCCAAATAACGTAATAGATAATGAAAAACACTTAGCATCATATTTCTCTTTACTGTCCTGACAGTCAGAAAGCTCAGACCTAAATTTTATGTTTAATAACATCAACTATCCTTAGCCCAGGTTTCCTGTTGATTTCTTCTCCTTGCCCTCTCCATTATATGGCCCCTATTCCTTTATGCTTAATTTAGCGGTACTTCCATTACATGAAGCAATGTTCCTAGAGCCTACCAAAGTAAAACCTTCTTGAAACATCAAAACCTGACCACTAAATGTGAAAGAATGTGCTTAACAGCCATGAGAAAATTTTAGGCACAAAGAAGCAGCAAAAAGACGTTTGCTTATATTAATTCATCAATAAATAGTAATTAAACCCCTACCATGTGGCAGGCAGTTTGCTAGACAATAAAGGTCCAAAGGTGACCATTCCTGTTTCAAGTGGAATAAATCCTTCTATAGGATCATTTCCTATGTAGAGGTTAAGAGGGATGACTGGAATGTTGTTGTGGACTAAATGTGTCCCCCTAAAATTCATATGTTGAAGCCCCAACCCCCAACATGACTATATTTGGAGATACAATTACAGATAATTACCTCCTTTATGAAGGTAATTAAGGTTAAATGAGGTCATCAGGATAGAGCCCTGGTCCAGTAGGATTAGTATTCTTACAAGCAGAGACAATAGAGAGCTTACTTTTCTCTCTCTGCCCTATGAGAACACAGGGAGAAGGTGCCTGTGCCTATTCGCACGCCAGGGAGAGAGCCCTCCCCAGAAACAGAATTGGTCAGCACATTGATCTGGACTTCCTAACCTCCAGAACTGTGAGGGGAAATTTAAAAACTTTCTTGTTGTTTAAGACACCAGTGTTTGGTATTTTCTTATGGCAGCCCAAGCAAATGAATACAAAAGCCTCTCAATGTCTGTTCTAAGTCACTCTTCCACTAACACCTATGGTAAACAATGGTATAATAATTAGAAATTCTTAGAAACTTCCTAATTAAGTCAACAGCAACAGGCAAGATTCAACTAAAGGGCCTCTGGAAGGCCATTGTACTTCCCAAGTCTTAGGTTAGTAAAAGTCTTGAAAAGAAGGTTAGATGGGGATTCTACTCAACCATGGTATTCATTCTCTCTGTGACTGTGGACCTAATTTCTACCTAAACTTCAGCTTCCTTAATGGGCATAAAAAAAATCTACCTGCAAGGCTTCAAAACATAATGTGTTTCATACTCCTGGAAAACACTGACTCAATAAATGTTAGGCTTTCTCTGGGATTCATTGCTCCATCTGTAACATGAAGGAGGTAAACTATATCTATAGTTTATAAGGCACCCAAGGGAAAAGAGGGAAAAGCAGCTCCAGGTCAGTACTAAGTTTCATTTTGCTTAGCACCAAGAAGATTCCATTGGTTTAAAAGGGAGGAAAGGAGAGCTAAATTTGGAAACCAAAGAACTAAATGATTTCTAAAGTCTGATACCGCACAATGAGTATGAGTTTAAAAATACAAGAGGTAACCCAGAGAATTCAGAGACAGCTATGAATAAATATTCTATAGCAAAACTTTTTGCCAATAATGTACTTTGATATCTAATGTTTAAAAATTATTTTAAAACATCTTTGTCCATCCAGATTGCATGGGTTCATATCCTAGGCCCTGCCATATACTAACTGCTTCTTCTTGGATGAGTTACTTAACTTCTCCATGTCTCAGTTTCCTCCTTTGTAAGATGGCAATAATAGTTCCTAGCTCATTAGTGTGGTTGTGAACATTAAATAAGTAAATACTTGGAAAGCCTTTGAAACTGTGCCTAGACCATAGTAAGCACTAATTAAATCTTAGCTAGTATTGCTCCTCAGGGTAATCCCCCCAGGTCGACTGGTGTCCTGTCAGCTTGTCATTTTAATACCACATAATATTTCATGGTACTGATGTACCATAATTTATTCAGCCCTTCCTCTGTTGGTGGGTATTCTATTTCCAGTTTTCACCCCAACATGAACAACGTAGCAATAAATATCTAGTACTTTTTAAAAAATTAGTCCACAAGAACGTTTTTTTTATGTTCAAGTTAAGATGTGGTCAATTGTCCAGTAACCCCTTCTCATAAATGGCAGGATTTTTTTTAAAGGCATTATATTAGCCTCTAACATTAATTATGGCCACTGGAAGAAAGTTCTATCATCATATCCTACTTAATTAAGGAGCACCAAATCCAAACTTTAATAACAGTTTGACCATCTCTTAGCACATGAAAGGACTCCTTAATAATGCTTACCTGTCCTTGGCCAGCAAACAGAGACCAGGCTGGGATCAGGCTTTCTTTTTGGTGGTGCTGGCTGGTGATGTGTAGTAAACAAAACAAATGACTTCGGTTCAGCTGATTTCTTCCAATCCTGTCTTTCCCCAGCTTACTCTATGTGCTCTATTTATAGCATGTGTCCAACCTCAAAGCCTATGAGGCCAGTCAGTCACATGAGGGCCAGAAGCTGGCTAGGGGAAACCTTGAGCAAATGGACACACATGTGGGCTCTACAGGGACGCAGTTGCCACACAGCCTCAGCCAACTGTCACTGATTGAACTGGCATGGTAAGATTGTCTGAATTTTGCAGAAAAGCTGAAAATCCAGAATTTTGTATGAGAGCTCCTAATATGATAAGTCTGGTGATTAATTTTTAAACTTTAAAGATTTAAAAAAGCATTATGAGTCTAGCAGAAGCTCACCACAGGCTGTATTTTGCCTACATGCATTGCTGCTATTTGGCTTCAAAGGACCATTCCTTTACCCAATGGTCCAAATTTTAAATTATTTATCATATTACACATGTTAGGTTACCATTTTTCCAGACCAGAAGTAGTCCCATGTCATGTTCAGCATAGTATGGGCACGTACTCGGCACTGACCCAAACTGATTTTCTACATGTCGCCGTTTACCTCATCTTAACTATTTCACACAGAGAGAAACCCTCATCACAGCTACTCTTCTGTCATCTGGTGCATTCTATATGAGAGGAACATGCACACAGTAAAATCTCAAGTCAAACACAAAGAACAGTAACCGTAAGACAGGTGTTACATGCGATTTGCTATGTGCATTAATTTACGAAACAGACAGTACTGCTGGCCTGTCTGAATAAACAGTACACAAACCAAACCGTGTGGCTCCACCGGGCCTGGCACAACAGGACCACATTTCTCAAGGCAGCTACAAACCGGTGACCCTCCTGAGTGACCTAGCTTGTGTCATTGCCAACCTGGCTGAGTTCTGTCCTTCTGCCTCTGTCAAAAGAACAAGTTAGTAGAGCCTCATTCCAGGGTTGTCGGAGCAGATTTAGAACTTACTAAAAAAAAAAAGGCAAAGACCAGGGTGCCAGGGTGAAGTGGAGAAATGGCCACTCGGCAAAATGTACTTATGTTTCACCACTGACCTGGGTAAACTACCTCACCTGGGAAAGCCTGGCTTGTTAAAACATTTAGAGGTCATGGACCTCACTGAAGAAAAGCAGCCCTTGTATGTAACTCATCAAGAACCATCTGATAATTCACAGAAAAACAGAAAGTTGCCTGGGGTTCTGATTTTAAGAGAGATAGAGGGAAACTCGTGTGTGGAATCAAACTGGAATGAACGTAAATAAACTCACCTTGGACCTCAAGCTACACCTCAAGCAGCAACTAAAAAAACAAAACAACAAAAAAACCCTACACTACACTTACTAAACACTCAAAAGGTACATGGGTTGGGATCATCTAACACTAAAAAAAATCAGCAATTTAATAACTGTAATAATTTTCAATGAAAATGAAAATTCTTATTGGGAGTACAGGTGAATTTGGGACACCAGGTTAGAGGAGCAGCATGTATGGGATAAAGAGCTATAAAGTAGTGGACTCTGATCTCCATCTAATTCAATATGATTAATATTGGGATTTACTTGTAGGCATTTTTATTTTCTCAATGATACACATAGATTTAAAAAAAACACCCTGTGAATAGAATTACTTGCCAGTTTAAGAAAAAAATAAAACACTTAACCATTAGTCTAAAGAGCACTTACTTAGAGGTTCAGCCCCTCAAAGCTGAAACCATATTCTAGGATTTTAGTCCTAATGTTGAAGTAGAACACATACCCCTCATACCTGTCTGTCACCGAATGTGTGCTTACATTTTAAGAAAAAGACAATCTCATTTTGATGGGGGTGGGAAGGACAATCTAGCCTCACCTAGCTAGGCATAAATCACTTGCCATGTCTTCTTCTGGAACAGCCCCAAGCAGTTAGTCACTTCCTCACTGTTCCCAGGGTCTCTCTACACACCTCATCCCAGCACTTACTGCTTATGGAGCATCTCCTCTGGTCTCATTATTCCTAGAATCAGCCCTTCTACCTAGGCCACTGCCTGGAACACAGAAGGCCCTCAGTGTTGGCTAACTGAATGAAACACACATCAACCCATCACTGGGGAGGCCACCTGTAGACAAGGGAGGTGACACAGTGTTCCAAGCTGCACTACACAAAGGAGACTCGACACTGGTGGGCTATATAATCTACCAGCAAGGAGGAAGAGCACTTTTACTCAATGTCTTATCTCTGGATTGCTCATCATGTGTTTTTTTAAGTAGGTAGTTGTGGGGGATGTGGCTGTTAACTTCAAGGAACAAGCCTAGCGAGGCCATCTGCCTTAAGGCATTTCTGATTTATAGAACATCTCCTTCAATTCTAAAGACAAGTATCATAGGAGAGCTCATTCTGAAGAGCAGTGTTCCACCAGAATAGGCTGGGAACCTCAATTTTTTAAAATAGAATCCACTGGCCCCTGCTTCGCACGTAGGAGCCACATAAAATGTGGCTGACTAATACAAACTAAAGCCTTCGATAATTTGACTTGAGCATAAAGAGGTGATATAAAACACCTAACAACATGAAGAGGTGACAGACAAGAGTCCACAACACCCTCCAAATCCATCTCAGGAAATACTGCATCAGGCCCTGGACTGCAGGATGGACACATTCCTACAGAGAAAATCTGAATGTTTTATTCAATAAAAGGTCACTTTGAAGTCCTTGCCCCCTGTAAACTCAAAAGCCCCATGATCTGGCAGGATTGAAAAACTTCCTGTTCTGCTCTGAGGGGAAGTCCAACTCCTCCCAGCAAAACCCACTGGCTGTACTGATTAAATCAACCAGATGGAAGCCAACATCCCACAAAGGAATGTCCATTGCTATTCACACAGATAAACAGATACGCCCACTGGCAAAGACCAAAAGGCACACGTGTCTTTGTTTGAATATGTATGGTAGGGTGGTGCCCTCTGATTGCTTACTGCCCCAACCTTAAGCCACCTGGAAATGGGAAGGGCTTTAAATGCAAAAAGAAGAGCCATTACCTACTTTAAGGTCAGTCCCATTCCATCCCTTCTAAGCTACATGCAGGTTGGCTTTGTATAAAGCTTTGATTGGACATAACCCTGGGAGTGCAGGGCCTCACAAGAGGACAATGCACATTTAGGGGGAAAAGCTCTTTCCTCTAGCTAATTGCATCAGAGCTTATGCTAAACAAGGGTTGAATTTTCAGCCTTCAGGGGCAATGTACAACCTCTTGGCCTTCAATCAAAGGCTACTGGCATATCCACAGCCCCATCCTATTAAAAACATAATTAAAATTGGTGTCTAACTCCCCAGGACAACCACCCCAGATCCAAGAAATGACCCTGTGGGGAGGCCCTGGATTTGGGCAGATTTTGTCAAAGCTTCTGAGACAGGATAACTACTTGTCTGTTTAAAAAGCAGATTCTTGAGCTCATATCCAACCTATTGAATCAGAATTATTGCAACTGGAGGCCTGGAATCTGCATTTTTAATAAGCTACTCCAGCAATTCACTCATACCTTTAAATTTGAGAATCGTAGATCCTAGGTGTCAGCTTCTCTCCTCACCCCCCCACCAGGATTCCAGGGCTTGGGGAAATTTATCAGTCAGGGTCCAGTTAGGAAAATAGAAACAATACTAGGTATTGCAACAGATATTATTTAATATAAAGATTTGGTGCATTAGGTATAGAGAACAAAAAAGATTGGGTAACGGAGTAACTGCAGGAAGCAGCTACCACCCCTGGGTAGGGTGGTAGGAATCCAAAGGACAAGGTGGGAGTATCAGGATCTAAAAGTTTAGAGGAGGAGACCCAAAGGGCTGGGACCCTGACCTCTGAGGGGGAGGCATTGGCCCCTAAGGAGCTCCGAGGAGGGCTCTCTCTGAGGGTCCATGTGGGGCTGGAACTCAAACATCCAAGGCGTGGCTGGTGATGGCATCTCTGAGGAGCACCAGGAGGGTGGCTCCAAGACACAGAAAGAAGCTGGTCACCAGAACCAACTACTGCTGGCAGAGGGAAAGACCCTTTCTGAAACAACAGGCAAAAAGGATGAAGCACATGCCTCCTTCCCCCTCCAGCCTTCCAGAATTCCCGTTTTGCCCCTATTAGCAGAACTTAACAGGGAAACATCAGGCAAAGAAGGAACGAGGTCTGCCAACTACCAGCCCAACACATGAAGCAGATTCTAAGAGGTCTATCTGGAGCTTAGAGGCAATTGCTTAATAAGGAGCCAGGGAAGTGTTATGTCCACCAGCTCCAACAAGCCTCACAAACAATGGGCAGGCTTTTTTTATTAAACTCTCATTTCACACTATTTTCAAACACAGTTCCTAAATGTCCCTTTTGAATGTCTAACATTGCCCAAATGTTCACTTTCTACTTCCAAACCCAGCCCCATGTGACTTTCTCTGGGTCAGGCAGTCATTATGATTGGGGGTCTAGGGTCAGACAGCCCTGAGCTTTGTGATCTTGGGCAAGTTGCTTGTGTGTCTGTGCCTCTGACTCCTCAGTTATAACAAGTGAATGACAATAGTCTCTACCTCACAGGACGGCTATAAATATTAAATTAAATAATACATAAAAATGTAATAATATAAATGTACATGTCTGGCACGTAAATGTTTGACAATGTTTTGACTGTTAGTGTTCACATTATCAGCAATACGACTATCCCAGACACCTGGATAGAAACCAGAACTAGGTCTGCTACAACCTTTTGAGAAAACCCCTTTTTATCCCCACTCCCTATAATCACCTCTGTTCCCACTCAGCCCCAATTCCTGACAACTTCCTATTATCTCTCCCTCTTCAAATCCTACTTCTGACAGCCAGCACTGACAAGTTTTGTACCATAATGATTGGGTGTATAGAAAATTATGCAGGAAAGTGATCCACTGGTCAAGATACAATTAGCCCTACTTCTCAGGTGAGGCTACCACATACATGAAGCAACAAGTAACTAAAAAATTCCTGCTAGCTCCAGGACAGAGGAAAAGAAAGTCCATTCACTTTAATGCCACTTACCCCTCCCTACGTTTCCATCTGTTTAGACTGTACTTATAATCAAACCCCTGCTTATCTGGTCTCCCCTGGCAACCTGAGGTTCCCCCCCAAGTTACAACCACAGAACAGGAAGTAAGGTCAACCCCTACATGGTAGAAGTCTTCCCTCCCCCTCTCTCACCACTTTCCTGCTTTCACCCAGAAGCAGGGCATGATGCCGTAGTCTGAAATTACAGCAGAAAATAAGAGCCACAAGGGAAGAGAACGTAAATTGCAAGAATGCAAATGTCCAGTGTCGTGGAAAGCAGTGTACAACCCCAGCAGGCCAGGAGAGCATCTCTGAGTGAGAAGAAAAACACAAAACACCCTGATGACGGGCCCAGACAATCTGCTAAGCCCTGATGGAAGCAGCAGCATGCTGGCAGTCCCTGCCTCCGCCAGCCCCACCCCAGGTGTTCCTCCTAATGGAAGCCACCTGAAGATCCCACAGTGCCATAGTGGGAGCCTGGCAGGACACCAGGAGACTGCTCCCTCCTGTAGTCTTGGGGCTGGGGGCCAGAGTGTTAGGACTATGTAGGACTTGAAAGATGTGGAGATAGCATAAGGGGCCACCTGGGTATACTGGGAAAATACAGATGTTTATTTAGTTGGTCTGGGGTGAGGTCTGGGTTCTACATTTCTACAAGCTCCTGGGTGATATGCTGCTGCTGGTCCACGGACCACATTTTGAGTTACTAGAACACAGGGGACAGAGCTTCCCTAAATTATCCCCAAAGGTTCCAGGTACTCACCTGTTAACAAGGGAGCAGCAGAGAGTTTAGAAACTTCCTGACCAACCTCCTAGTCCCCTGTGGGGGGAACTGGGAAAGGAAACTTGAGCCATGGGAAAGCAGGTACCTTAGGTGTCAGGGACAAGAGGTACCACCCTGGGGAAGGATCTCTTCTGCAAGAATTCAGAAAGAGGAGATCCCCCTCTAAGGAACCATAATTAGGGATTTTATGCATAGTTAGCTCTTCAAAAATGAAGATTCAACATTCCGCCAACCCCCTAACAAATAAGTTTACTATTTGATTTTTCAGGTGCATTTTCAGAAATTCAATACAAATGAAAGATGAAGACAATTCTACTTCCTGCTTTAGTAGACAAAGCATAATTAAACTTCAGAATTATCTCCAGCAACTAAGGCTGAAATTAAGTTGAGCTTAAGTTATCTGGAAATTTATTTTATTAATCCAGAAAACATGATACCTCCAGCATTACAGGTAACTAAAGATACACAGTAAATAAAGTTGACCAGCCAGATCATTGCCTATGCGTTTATTCAACATATATTGAGCCTCTAGTCACATTCAATTAAATACATTTTATAACACCAATACTGTATCTAAATTTAACCTATACAGAACAGATTACCTGGTATGATAGTGTAAGAAAGAGAATCATTACAAACGGTGTTTTGTTTTTTTTTTAATTGAAACTACTTTCTTATAGCATGAGGCCAGATCCCCAGATCTGTAACCCATCTCTAACCAGAAGCAGATAAGCTGCAGGGAGCTGCTTAGGATAGCATGAGTTTCAATATGACGTATAGTCACTCGTTTACTCCTTTTTTTTTTTTAACAGCTAGACTGATTAGATTGATAAATACTTGTTAAACTGACCTTTTATTAATAACAGAAAAACGTCTTTATTTCTTTCTGTTTCATTTACTCTACTTAAATGACAGGAAGTATTTAGTTTTATGTCCTTGCTGTCAAGTTTTCAGTTAACTAATGTTCCTACCTAGAACTCTAAGCTCTCAGAAAACAGTTACCTACTCCCTTGATTTGCCTTGTTGGCTGCCAAGATAACGTCTCCTGAATAATTTAATAAAAGTCTGTTGGTGATAATGAACACGCTCTCAGGTTTGGACTCTGGGCTGTGGCCTGTTAGCTACAGTGTATGGACCAAAATCCCCCGAGAGTCCAAGATTCAGATTCAGTCTCCTAATGTGTCAATTAGCTTCACTTTGTCACATGCTAAACATAACACTTAAGCCCAACCAGTCCCAGAAATGAGAACTGATGGAGAGGTATAGTAACTCCACCACAAATAATGGGGATGGGGCAAAGAGAAGTAACCAAGTACACATGATCTACTAACTATGTATGATACTTATAATAATGTTTCATCACACAAAGAATAATAGCATCTTGGAGCTGGAAAGAACTTTGCCTCAATTTGCATCTTATACAATCATAATGACAGGGAATATGTATTTGCTTACTCAACAGATTTTACTGAGCTTCTACTGTGTGCCAGACACTATTTAAGGTACTGGAAGGGGAGCACGGAGCAAAAAGGGCCTGCCCTCCTAGAGTTTACATTTTAATGTGGGATGGGATGTGGATTTTTAAAAAATCATGAACAAGATAATTTCAGATTGCAGTAAGTGCTATGATAAAAATAAAATTGGTAGGGAGAGTACTTGAGGTATGGTGGTCGGGAAGCCTCTCTGCGGTGGTGACATCTGGGCTGATGAGAAGAGGCTGGCCATGCAAAGATCTGTGGGCAGAGTATTCCAAGACACAGGGACAGCATGTGCAAAGGGCCTGTGGCAGGAACAAGTTTGGACAGCTCAAAGGACAGGGACAAGGGTTGTGTGGCTGGCACTTGTCAACTAGGAGTCAGGTGGAAAATAAGTGGCAGGACAGGTTGGCAGGAGACTAAACACAAGGAGAGAGTCCTGTAAACCAAGGTGAATGCTTTAAAGGATTTTGAAAAGAAGAATTATAGAGTCTGGCTAACACTGTACAAAGGTCAGTCTGGCTGCTATGTGGAGATAGGATTGTCTATGGGGCAAGAGTAGGTACAGCATGATTGGTTGGAGAGTTGCTGTAGATGTTTAGGCATGGATTACACTGATGGCGAGAGCTATCGTGGCCAAGGTGGAGAAGTAGAAAAATGGTTGGATTTGGGAATATATTTGGATGTAGAGCCACAGGACTTGCTGATGGACTAGAAGTTAATTTGGGGAAAAAACATCTAGGTACTAAAACTAAAGATGTATAATCACCTCTACTATAATCATCACTCATTTTACAATGAATAGCCTTGATTCTCTCTTCACCCTTCCCAAAACTCTGTCAACGCTTGCCCACCCACCGAGTATGTTCTGCTTGCTCTAGATGACAATGGGAAAGGCTTGGGCTGCCCAGCGTTATTCCATCAACCTCCAACATCGAGACCAAGGAGGGTGAGGACGCAGGGGAGGGAACGGTGGAAACCACGCGGCCGCCACCTGCCGTTTACTGAGAGAGATGAGACAAGCAGGGGGGATGGGCTTCCACGTACTCAAGACATATTTTAGGAGGAAAGAATTGTCCAGTCACCTCTAACAAGTGCGCATTCATGTGTGCTGCCCTCCTATGAAGAAACGTATAAAACCAAAAGAAGAAATGCAAATATGCAGTATTTGTAGGTGTTTTTTTCCATCCAAGTCTTTCTCTTTGAGAGGCTTGAAAGAAATAATTAACTTCTTCCTTAAAATTAAACCATTCTAAACAACGACAAAGAGTATATTAAAAAAATCCCATTACCCAAACACAATTATTTTCACAGTTGCATATTACATTCCCATCCTTATTCACACACACACTTATATACACTCACATGTATAATCACAATAATTATGACTTTGAATTCTGCTATTTTCATTGAGAATTAGATTGCAAACACTTTTTGTGTTTCTAAAACATGTTTATATTAATTGTACCACAACATCCCAACATGTTAGTGAGCCATAAACTATCGCCTTTAGCCCTAAGATTGAGTACTTGAATCCTCCTCTATCTCAATGTCGTATAATAATTTCAAGGGCATAACCCACCTTTGGTGCAAATAAAAGCCAAAATAATGTCAAGTGTGTAAGCTTCAAGGCCCTTGGTAAAGTTGCTGTATTTGGTAACTCATTGATTTGCTTATAAAATCATTTACCTGTCAATGATTTTCCAAGCCAAGTGAATAAAAAGAAATACATACATTTCATTTAGGGCTTATTTACCTAAGATACTAGAATAACTCACAAAGCACAGCAGGAAATTGGCTGAACCCACGCCAGAGAGTGCACACTTTTTTTTTAATGGGTAAATCAAACATGGACTTAGTGAGGATATCATATTCACCAAAGTCTTAGCATTCACTAGGTGGCTAAGTACTACTGGCAAGAGTCCACAGATGAAATGCTGCAAGAGACAACTCTCTGAATGTTTTAAGGATAGTTTTACATTAAAATAGTTCACTATATTTAAACATGTGTGGGTAAATTTAGAACTGTATATATATTATACAGATAAATGTTATAGAGAGATTACTATACTGTATTCTAAAGGTGTCTTTCCTTTAACGCTTCCTAACTCCTCAATGCACATCTAAAAAAGTTTCATATGCTTATGCAATTGCCAGTTTCCCAGCTGTCCTTAGATTCTTCACTACGGCATCATATTTTAGGCAATGCTAAAAGCAGTAGGGGGTGGGGAAATTTCAGGGGCTTCAGGCAATGTTTAAAAGAAAAATCCTGTATCCCTTGATACCCTGATACTTAAGGGGTTATATAGTTCAGCAGACATGAGGCTGACACAGCTAAAGTTTGTTCTCAGCTTTAAAAGGAGGCAAGTAGCAGCCTGTCTATGAAGACTCTTACCAGCCTGGGAGACCAGCCCTCTTCCATGTTTTTGTTTGCTAACCTTAACTTGTGAGTCCGACCCTTCCAGGAGAATGTCTGAAGGAGAAAAAGAAGTGCTATCTACAGATCAGATACCATCACAGGAGAAACTGGACTCCATCCTGGAAAACTGGAAAAATTTTGCAAAATTGTATCATATTTCAAAGCCACTGGTTAGGAAGCACCACTTTAAGGAATTACATGATGATTCTCTTTGTAAAAGGAAATGATACGCCTGTATTTTAACATTTATGTCAATGCAGATTTTTACATCTTCTGGCAGAGCTTACACTGAACAAAGAACCCAAAAAGACATCAGATTCTTTGGACAACAGGTATTCAGCCATATCAAATATTGCTTGAAATAATTAAGCTGTCAGCATGGCCTTGGAAATACTTGGGCTATAAGAGTATCTGGATGTCTTATTAGATTTCAGGACAGTATCTGACCTGCATTACAATCCCTCACATTCTCTAGCAAGAACCAAAACGACCAAATAGAGCCAACAAGATAATTTTGCATTTTCCATTCACCTTCCTTTCTCTCTTGAACTTTTAAGAAACATTTTCATGGATTTTTAAAATCTATGCATCAAAAACCGTGGCAAAACACTTAAGAAATGGGAAAGGGTATGAGTGACTAGACAAAAAAAAATCCATAGAAATATTAATGTCATGCCATTAGCCTTAGAGATCACCACACTTTAAATTTACAAGACCAAACTATCACCTTACTTCACTTTCAATTCTAAAACAAACATATTCAAAGGATACCACAAGTTAAAACTGGAATAAAAAAATCTGTTCAGTTAAGCAAATCCTTTCTCATTTTTCACTACCATTTAACCATTAAACATTCACCTTTTATTTAGCAGTTTATAAATAATTATATGGCCTTTGCTCAATTTGATTACTTTGAAATCCACAGAAATGTCTACTTGCCATGGGCTCAGGGACCCAACACTAACAGAACAATCTCCTGTTAAGTAAACTTAGACTTATTTGACAGACATTTTAAATGCAAGCATTGAAAAATAGCAACCCAGAACAACCCGGCTCTTTGGTTTACACTTTTCATCTAAGATTCACATTCACAGCTTAGAACGCACTAAATTCAACTGACAGGACTTTAAAGGGAGTTCTTCTGGGGGAAAATTGCCAATGAGGAGTTAAAATTTTAAAGGCACATCCCATGTGGTTTATATTTTCCAACTACACTCCCCCAAGCTGACTTTTAATTTCTACTTCACACTTTCATTTATTAAGTAAATGATGGAAATTCCTTCTGAGATTTTCTTTTTAAATATTTCAGATTCACAGCCCACATTGCAGAGGCCAAACCTTGGCTGGCAGCAAGACACTGTGTGTGACAGAAAGGTGTGGGTAGAATATTTCCCATAGAAAGAGATCTCAGAACACATGCAGACCCAGAATTCCAGCACAGAGAGGCACTGATGGATATTTATGGGCAAGCCTGGGCTGTTTGTTTGGTTCCTTATGTCAGGAAAGTGCAAACATTCATTTCAGGAGTGAGCAAACTCTGGTCACCATGGGTCCATTCAGTGAGTCAGCCTCACACCCCTTGAACCACGACTGTAAAAAGAAACTCCTTAAAATACTCATGCAGTCAATATTATAGCCTGCCAGGCACAATTCAATGAAAGAAAAGAGAAACTAGATACAAGTCATTTACAAATGGACGGGATATAGTCATTTTCATCCCATTCCTAAAGGAATGTAGTTTGGAGGTGGGAGAAATCCTGTCCATGTTTCACTTCTTGCTCCCCAAGCCTTCCAATACCTACTGAGAAGAAAAACCACCTCCTTCCAATCTGCCCATCCTCACCCCAAGTCACAGTTCCATCGCCAATGAGTAAGGAAATTTTTCTAGCCGGGGTTCCTGAACTAGTTCCCAAAAGGCTTCTTAGGACACTGAGTCAAAATAATGTTCAAGGAGAACATCCAATAAAAAGATATCCCTAGTTGTCATCAAAAGCAAGAACAAAGAACACCTTTGTCCTGCTTGAAACAGCTCTGAAAATTATTCTCTGTCAATGGGCCCAGAGAAACAGAAAACAACTAGCTAGAGATGAGGCTTCCCGAGAAGGTTGAGGCCCCTCCTATATGCTCACCTGGTAGCCATAAAGTCAGGATTTCTTCAAGTGTTATCTGTGGACCGCCTGCATCAGAACCACCTGGGTTACTGTGAAAAAGGCAAATTCCCAGACTTGGGCAAACTTCCAAACAGAATCTTTGGGGATGTGGCCTCAGGGCCTATCATATTTTAACAAGCTCCCAGGGACTCCCTTGCACAATAAAGTTTGAAAACCATCATCAAATTCAAACTATACTGTACATTCCCAAAGTTTTACCTATTTTCTCCAACAGAAATCATGGACACAGTACATTAAAACACCAAGTCCCTACTTACAAGTATAGACACAGTCCCGTTCACTTTATACTCCCCACAACCCTATGAAGTATTTTAACCTCATTTTATGCCTGAGAAAACTAAGGCCCAAGGTCACACTTATCATAAGTGGCAGAGTAAAGATTTGTATCCAGGTCTCTCTGACATGAAAAAGTTTTCCTTTCTCATGACTCCCTCTCATAAGCAGGAGAGGTAACCACTTCTTACCTTCTAGTGGTCACTTACAGATGGTCAGTCATGATGTCCCCCTTCAATCCCACCCCAAATACAACCACTTCCATCATAGGCAGCAGTGGCCAAGCTGCTAAAATGCTGCATCTGGATTGGGTCACTACAATTTCAGAAACATAATACATGAAAATTTGGGTAAATATCTAGAGAGATTTTTTAAAAAAAGAGTAAAGAGGCTGTAAATTTAAATAAATTTTAAAAGTTAACTGAGATGAGGTTGGGAGAGTATGATGGTATACAGAAGGGGGTGAACATACATTTTCATCTCCACTTCAGAGCAACTAACTGACAAGACTTAGGTTAGATATGCAGATGATCCTTCTGATGGGGAACAGTGTTAATACTGGCATGGAGATACATAATGCCATTGACAGGAAGATTTTCAAAATAGGACCTCTGTATGCAGGGCAGGGTTTCTCAAGCCCGGCATTATTGACATTTTGGGTTGGATAATTCCCTGTTCTGGGCTACTGTCCTGCGTATTATAGGATGTTTAGCAGCATCCCTGGCCTTGACCCACTAGAGGCCAGCAGCCTTCCCCCACCCCTCCCCACGTGTGACAACCAAAAACGTTTCCATACATAGACAAACGTCTCAGAGGGTGGGGGCAGGGAGGGCACAACCTTCCTCAGTTGAGGACCATAGCTCTAAGAGTTAGAGGGGCTCCGCCTGAATGAGGGGAGAGAAAGGGGAGTGGGGGAGGGGAGGAACTGGATGTCCTTTCAAGGTGGCAGGATCCTGGCTAGCCCAGTCACTGAGGACTGGAATTGCCTGAGAGAAAAACAGAAGAACATGGATAATACAAAAACTGGATAACCTGCCTGAGATGGCCAAGAATCAACTGTCCTCAGGAAAAGAACAAAAAGGAAGAGATGAAGCCAAAAGAAGATAAAAGAAATCATGTTGCCTCATGGGATCCAGTTATAAAAGTCAGGGCTCCACAGACCTCAGCGCCTAGGAAGGTGCTTTACCCAAGGCTGAGTTTATGAGAAAGAACATGTCAGGGCTGTCACCAATGTCAGAGTTGAGTCTTCTTTTAAATGGTGTTGACGTGACACTGAGATTAAACACCCTGGCATGTGAAACATGGGAAAACAAGAGGAGAAAAACACAGAGGCTGCTCTATCTTAAGGGCCTCCAGCCACTTGAAAACACAATAATAGATTATAAAGTTTGAAGAACGGATATGTGTTCTTGAAATGCTTGTGAAAGGCACCAGGTGTTTGCAGAGTAGAACTACAGGGATTCTGAGGGTTTAAAGGGGACAGTCTACTTGTCAACGGGCATTTATTAAGTGCCTAAATAGACAAGGTACTGTGCTGGGAACTGTACACAAAGCAAGGTCACCACACCTGGCCTCGCCCCTTGAGACACCTTAAGGCAATTTTAAAAGGAGGCATCATAAAGACGCAAGCAAGAGGTGTTTCTGTGCCCCCCACCCTCCATCATCAATACAAAGGAAAGAAACTGTCATTCAAATAGGAAGACCAGGTAAACTGGCAGGAAATCTATCCACAGCAGAAACAAGAGTGAAGTTATAGAAGAGAGCAACAGTACTTTAATCCCCTGCCCAGGGAAGGCACAACCTGGGTCCGTAGGGGTAGCTGGTGGAAACCACTCTGAAGTGCTTTTCCTACCAAGTCAGTCCATGTTCACTGTTTACCGAGCACTGAGATCTCTAATAGCAAGGAGAACTACAAAAAGAAAAGTATTAGCCCCTCTAAAGATTTTCTTTGTCCCCATGCTAGAGTTTGAATTAAGCATAAAAGCAGGAAAGTAAGGAGGAGATAATTTATGATGGTTTTTTTGTGCCACCTCAGAAGCTAATACTTCATACAGTTAACTCTGTTCCAGGGCAAATTTTAAATCCCTGGATGTCCTTTCTCACTATATCCAATAAAATTCTCTCAGCAAGTTCCCTAGGCTTTCCTTGGTGTATGTTCAGAAAATACAAATTCTTTTGAATACTAGTATAAACCAAGCAAAGTTATGAAGGTAAACCAGCTTGGTTAAAAGTAATACATTGCACTGATATTTACTTTGAGATGTATAGAAAAAGAAATAAGATGGATCAATAGATGAACAGAGGGGGTGGGTGGAAGGATAGATAAGTGATAAAGCAAGTATGGTAAAATATTAATGGTAGAATATAGGTGATGAACAGATGGGTATTCACTGAAAATATCAACTTTGCTGCACGTTTGAAAATTTTTCATTAAAAATTTATTAAAATTCATAAATTTTATTATAGTGAAGTTTTTAGTTTTTGCCTTTTTTTTTGTATATGGATTCAACTTCCTTAGTGGAAGATGTTTTTAAAAATCAGTAGAATATAGTCCTAATCTTGGCAATTAAGGCAAGAAAAACAAGGAAATGTGTTTTAGCGGTTTCTTTTAATCAGATTTTCAAATCAAAGCCCTCAATTTATTAATATATAATTCTACCAGTCCCATAATATCCATCTGGTTAACCACCAAGGAATAGCACACTCTCTGTAGCCACCACAATCCCTGACAGCAAAGTCCTCATGGGGGCCTCCTTTTGCCTCCACAAAGGCCCACAACTGGCACGTCTCTGTCCAATGTATACAACACAATACCTACTTCCTGGCATAAGCACAGAGATACATCTGATGAGTCAAGTGTTGCAGCAGAAATGAGGAGATCTAGACTCTTGATTCACTGGGTGACTCTGAGCAGATCATACAACCCCTAACTATAAAATGAGAGTACTTGTCTCAGCATACGAACGTGTCCCTACTTTTTTCAAAGTTTTATAGTGTTCTATGAGACAGACACCCAACATTCCACTCACTTCTGACAGAGAATTAAAGGAATAAAAAAATAAGTTTTTTTTAAGGATATCTTTGAGGCGCCAGTGTTCAAAGATGGTAATCAATCTCAGGTAATTAAGGAAAGGAGAGAAAGCTCACACACATCTTTATGCTTCTTATGATACCCTGGGGACATAGGCAGGAAAATTAATGGAAACCAACTCCATTAAAACAAGTTGGGTCCACAGTATACCTCATAACCCCAGGTAAACCCATTCTCTGAGACTCCAACTTCAGGTAAGATTCATTTAATACCCATCTTTTGCCTTAACAAGCATAGCTTCCCACATGCAGACCCAGTCTGAAAGTTGTGAACCTCGCAAGCAGCTATGCATGGATACATGAACCTACTTTTTCAGCTATATAAATGACCAAGGTCACATTAAGTTCTCCTCTGACTACTGGGGAACTTCTACCCCATGTCAGTGATCATCTTTTATGCCATTTGCATTGTTTTCATTATTTCTTTAATTTTCCTTTTTTATTGTTGCATTAGTTTCAATTACATAAACATTGAGAAACATATCTTTTATACTCTCTCTCTCTCTCTAACTAGGGAAATAAGTGAATACTATTCCAAGGGTAGTTATATTTCCAGCTTATGAGAATTCACCCAACCAGGTGGACTATTTTATAAATATATGATAGCCCTGTTCCCGTCTATGTCATTTTGTCTCAATTCAGCCTTGAATTGAGCACCTATCACTTGCACCATGAAATGAAGGCAATGTAGAAGATACAGCAATGAGTAAAGGATACCCACTACCCTACGGGATGTTAAGTCTCAGTGCACAAGTAAAAGAATACAAAATGTCAGAGGAGATATAAAGTGCTCGGGCAGCTCAACAGAGTAAATCACATCCACTGCTGGATAAAATAATGAAACAAAAAGTTGTCATGAAAGAAAAATTATTTGAGATGAGCCTTGAAATGTAAATGACAATGATACTACCTGTAGCTAACATTTATGGAGCAATAAAAATGTATCAGGTATTATGTTTGGTGTTTTTGCATAAAATACTAATATTTATCCCCATGTTACAGATAAGGACATTGAGGCTTAGACAGTGATTTACCCAATGTTAAATAGCTGGTAACAGGAATGAGCTCCAAACCTAGGTCTGCCTGCTCCCAAAATCCATGCCTTACTCAGTAAGTAGAGGTGGAGGGAAGAGTAAACAGAAAGAGTGGCTGAGAAGGAACAACAGTGGTAGGAAAGGCGAGATCAGAGAGGAAGAAAAAGGGCAGCTTATCATCTGACCCAGTAAGCCCCTTCTCTGGAGATGTTCTGGGCGTAGCAGCAGAAGATGTATGGTCATGTATTCCAATGTCAAGGTCAAGTAATAATACTCTTGAGAAAAAAGATAATAGAAAGCCAACGTCCTCGTAGTGCTTAACATGCGTAAGGGTACACACATTCTCTCCTAATCCCAATGAGAATTTAAAAATAGGCATTTTTACCAGCTCGCCATCTAAGCTCTGGCCAATACAACCTGTCATCATCAAAATTTAAGGATCTGCTAACCTACAGGATTGCATCACCCTAGAACGACCAAGTGGAGATGAGGTCTCGGTATGTTGCTCAGGCTGGATTCGAACACCTGGGCTCAAGCGATTCTCCCGTCTCAGCCTCCGAGTAGCTGGGACTACAGATGCGCGCCACTACGGCTGGCTCTCCAAGTGCACCTTTGGAGGCAGACAATGTCAGCACAGCACCCAAATCAACAACAGAACCTTTCTGACTTTCCTGACACCGGCTATAACTATCCTTAGGGCAGCATACTGCTTGGGTCGTGGAGAAAACTACATGCAGAGACACCATCGTGGAAAACTATACTGTACCTTCTATAAGTATATGCTTTCCTTATAAATCTACTCCACCATTTCCTTTTCTGTAAATGACGTCTCTCAAATCTTCATCTCTAGTTCCAATGCCTTCTGCAAGATCCCAATGCGCATTTAGACGCCCATGATAGACATCACTAGGGCTCACCAATGCCTCCTCCCTGAACACAGGACCACTGCACTACCTTGCAAAAGGCAGGGACATGTGACTGGCTCTGGCCAGTGAAGCGTGAGCAATGATGCAGCTCTCCGAGATGGGCGACCCCTGCCCAAGGCTCCCGGCTCTTCCCCTCCCACCGCCAGAGCTGCTGCAGGAAGTACAGCTGACCTAGAGCATCTCCCACATCCGCGGGGGACCCTGAGAGCAAGGACACTTGGGTTGTGTTAAGCTCCTCGGATAAGGGGGTTGTTTGAGACCACACCACAGCCCAGCTTAGCCTAACTGGTACAAGAAGCTTGGTGGATATCCCAAGGATACCACAAGACCGTCTAAAATCACACCTTCTTCCACCTAAATCTGGAGAAGCCTACCTACCTTTTATTTTTGGTTAACCCCAGAATCTCAGGTTCTACCTCTTTGCTTTGTATGTGCAGGCCCATGTGAAGCAAATGCACAGAAGCAGTTGGATAAATTTTTGTTGATGGTGGTAAGTCTTAAGCAAAAGTCAAATGAGTTTTAATAAGTTATACTTTTTAAAGTGATGGCAAATACAAAGAGGCCACCAGAAAAACATTTATTTTGGAAAAAAAATAGGCTTGATTATAAAGCTGAATGTCTACTTTAGATATATAACTTTGAAACCTCTCTTACCATAAGAAACTAATGTAATTGGGAAAATTGCAATATTCACCCATGCTGCAAAAGGACATGCCCACTCTGGAGACATCAAAGTCATATATATGTGCTTACTTTTTTAAAGGGTCATATTGCCACTACTCAGAACCTACTGGAAACTGATACTTTTCACAAACATCACTGCAATTTTAAAAATTAAAAGCTTAAATCCACAGAATTACAATGCAGATATCACAAGTTCACCTCAAAGGTCATTTATCACCATTTTTTCCCACCCCTTTTGGCTCAGAGAATAGCTGTGGAAGAAAATATATGTTGTGGTTTCATAAAAGTTTCTAGCTTATAGAAATTAAATAGAGGTATTGCAAATGGCATTACCAGTTCCTGGATCATACAAGCTACACACATCAAGGCAACCACTCCCATTAGTTTATGTACTAATTAACCAAACTGTCAAACTTTGAATAACGGGTCTAAAATCTGAACTTTGAAAAATCTTCAATCTCTTTTTTGTTTTCCGGGAGAATACTGGGGAAGGTTTTCTTTTTATCTGAAAGACAATCTACACAAAATGATATACAATTAATTTACAGTTTAATTATTATTCCACTTGTCTTTCTCTGATAAAGCAAAAATTTTCTCATCAAAGTTTCAGTCATGAGCAGGCATTATACAGTTTAAAAAGAAAAAAATCAAACGTAATTTATTAGCCCATTTTCTCTATTCATCAAATCACACTGAACAAACTGAAACGTCAGTTCCTCTCAACCCAACTTAAAAATCTTGCACCTTCAGTGTTCTAGGGCAAAGAATTATCAAGTACCTGTAAATCTAGATAATAAAAATATTTTAATTTAGATTCACCCACAAGGCAAGGCGTGACTGTTATCTCTCCTCCCTCACCTATTCCATCGCAAGAGTGTTACTAATTATGGCAAGATTTCTCAACTTCCCTGCTCAACACAAGTATATATTGCAACTGGAGTGACTAGTCTTCATTTCAACTACATGATTCAAGAGGAAGTAGTATTAATTATTTATTGGTCAGCACACATTCATCAGGTACTTACTGCGTATGTGCACCTGTTTATAAGGGTCATTTCGGTGTTAGAGTTTACACAGAGTTCACCAACCCTGGGAATAACAGACAAGCCAGAGGTTCTGCCTTCTCAACCATGCTTTCAGCCTTTAACCTCTAAACCACTGAGTTCTCAGTAATATTTTGTGGTAGGAAGAATTTCTGCCTTAAAGATGGGACTTTATATCTATATCTGCTTTCCAATTCTTATATTTTAATTTTACTTAGTTGTGAGTAGCAAACATATGTCTACTTCATAAGGCATCATCAACATCCTGTCTTCTGTCTCTGGGTAGCTCATCAGAGGAAATCTATATCAGTCACTGTGCTAAAGTGGAAAATAACCTACTGATGTAGCTGTGTGCAAATACCTCTTCTTTCTGCACAGTGTATTCATGTTTATATTCCTGTGCCTGGTTCTGAAAGTAAAATTCAGACACAAACATTCACTGGTTCTCTTACCAACCAAATTGTGTACCATAATCATGGTGTGGGTAAGGTAATGGAGCCAGGGACTGGGACAGGAGAGGTTGTAGTTAATTGCCCCACTCTGTCACAGTTTCTTTCAAAACTGACTTATTGATCATTATTCATTTTGGCTCCAGAGAAAGAATGAGACATCTCAATTGAAACTAATATCCAAAAGGCACCTGAATGGCACCATTAAAAAGTGTATCTTCAGTCATCCAGAACCTTCATTTCTTCCACTTCAGAAGAGGTGAAAGAAAGCTTGAATTGTAACTTGAAGACACATACCTTCCTTTTACAGAAAGAGAAGCAGCTTGTAAGGCAAAGACCATCTTAATACCTTGTGCTTAGTAAACAGACCCAACTGAACCAAACGAATACATTCATTCAGTGAAGTGTTTGCATAAGGAAGTTACTGAAACTTAACTGTTCTCACCAATGTTTCCTCCCTACCTCACCTGCAGAAAAACAGCACCAACTTCCTCTCCAACCTTAATGTTCCAATCAGTAAGCCCTCCAGAAAGAAGTTGTCTGCTCTGGCTCACCTCTCCACCTCGGCCTTGGCCAACATTCCTGATCCCACACCCTTGGGAAAATTACTTAACCTCTCTGAGCCATTTGAGATGTGAGGGACCTGGATTAAATGTCTAAAGAGGGCTTACTGGTATTACTTGACAACTGTTTAGGACATGCCTCAAAGAGCACTGAGGTGCAAAAGAACTCATCCCATACGCCACAACTAATCTTAACCCATACATTCACAATTCCAAATGTGCTCGCAGCATAAAACTGTAAACCTTAGGTAAAGGTCATGTTTCCACACCTTTTTTTCAAACAGTAAATTATAATGGCAAGTTACACATGAAGACATTCTTCTGACCATCAACTCCCTCCTGGCTCCCTTGTTGATGTTCCCAGTGTTGCCCGTTTGGTGTGTATCTTTCTGGTCCTTTGTTTTAGGCATTTATACACGTATCTTTGAAACCACACAAAAGATATGGCACAGGAGTATAGATTCCAAGACAGCCATTCTGGAGAAGCTGCCTCTGTCAAAACTTAATCATATTAAGTACATAAATACCCCATTTACACCCAGCGACTCCTCCAGCAGGTCCGTAGGGCATGAACAGAGATGTTCCCTGCAGTGGGACCAAGAGTTGTGGGGACCAGGAGTTGGAGGGAAAGATGAGGAAACCCATGGTGACAACAAATGTCTAGACATGTACAGCAAGATGGATGGATGAATTAATCAATCATAAGAACATAGTGCTGAAGAAAAAAGTGAGAAACAGTAAGAGCTGGAGCACAAAACTATTTGTGTAGATTCAGAACATACACAAATCTCATCTGCTATAGTAACCACACATACCTCACGTGATTCCTGTGAAAAGCTGTAAAACACTAAAACAGTCCCTGTTGCATTTTAAGCACTAAGTAAATATTCACCACTGCTAGAGAAAAAGATGTTCACAGTATATTATAAACTTTCTATTATAAAACTTCATTTATAGTATCATCCTTTCTCCTAAAGGGCTTTTTTCGCCATTAAAAAATGTATGAGAGTGGAAGGCTCTCTGAAGGGAATGTTTATATGTTTTTAGTTTATTCTCTTTGCTTGGCCATATTTCTATATATATGATCCTTAATGTTCCTTTTAATATGGTTCATGACTGGGAGAAAAAATAGAAACATCCTAAAAATCCATCAATGGGGAAATAGTCCAAGTGTGGTACATGTGATAGCAGAATATTCTATAGCCACTTTTTGTCAATGTGAGAAAACAGCATAATGTTGTGTGGAAAAAAGCAAGCTCTGAAATTACCCATGTAAAGACCTGAGAGGCCGTCAGATGACAGTGGTCAGGCAGCATGGACACTGGAGCCAGCCCACCCACCTTCACATCCTACCCTGCCACTCAATCTCAGGCAAGCCACTCGGCCTCAGTCCTCATCCATAAAATAGGGGTGGTGATAGTGCCTGTCTCAGAGGGCTGCTGTAAATAAATGGGAAAGTTACAAAAAGTAACAAAAACACTATGCATAATGTCCACTAAAAAGTAAGTGCATTTTATCATGTAAATTATACCACAATAAAAGTTGATTTTAAAGTACATGCATGCACACAAAAGGTCACATATTGCTTAATTGCATTTATATTCTGGATATGAAATATCCAGAATAGGTAAATCCTTAGAAACAGAAAGCAGACTGGTTGTTGACAGTGGCTGGGAGAGAGGAGAATGGAAAGTAACTGTCTAATGGGTATGGGGAATAATGGAAAAGTTTTAAATGTACTAAATGCCACTAAATGGTTCACTTTAAAAAGGATAATTTTATACTTTTAAATTTTCACCCAAGGAAAAAAAAAAGCATGCAAAACAGTAACATTTTTTCTAAGAACATATACAAATAAAAGGATATACGTGAACATTTAAAAGGTTGACTATGGGGGGAGGAAAGAGTAAGGGAACAAGGATAATCAAAGTCAAAAAATAATGTGACACAGGATAACTGAAGAAGGCCTTGCCCAGACCACTGAGAACAGGGTGTCATGAACTGAGGTAAGATTGTAAACCCTCTACCCTAGAAGTCCAAAAAACTGCAATGGTTTGCTGCCTTTTTGGTTTTTTTTTTTTTAAAAGAAATAGTGTTCAGCTCCAGTCTTCATTTTGCCATATGTTGTTTTTACCCACTACTATGTACCTTGGAGCCGTCTTCATGTCAGCACACACCATCCTTTATCAGTCTGGTCTGCAGGTTTAGGGATGTACCAAGGTCCACATGTTTTCAACCTCCTTTACTCAGTATTTTGCACTTGACCATACATAATATGCCAATTAATAGAAGTTTCATCAAAAATGGTATACAACTGCCTATGCGAAAATAAAACCCAATTCTGAAATGTCTAAATTTTAGTTCTTTTTCATGCATCCTTCATAGCTAAACCGTTCCCACAAACCACTGCCACTAACC
Source organism: Daubentonia madagascariensis (assembly GCA_023783475.1). Lineage (NCBI taxonomy): Eukaryota > Metazoa > Chordata > Mammalia > Primates > Daubentoniidae > Daubentonia > Daubentonia madagascariensis. Next base: position 38,974,832 of record JAKFHU010002088.1, on the reverse strand, counting down.
AAACAGCCAAGAGTCCAATCACACCCTCCCCCACACCATTTCCATATCCTCCAAACTGAGGTTGATTTTACAGGGGAAAAATGTTATCTGGGTAACAGTTCATTATATGGTTCTTCGCTCCAAGATGGCCCTTCCCTAAGTCCTGTGATGACCTGGCCTGGCTGTTTGGTATTAAGTTTAAAGGCCTGGAATTAGTTCAGAGAATACACACAGCATCAGTAATAAGTCTGTGAAGCTTGCCTTGGACTTTCTGACTCCTCCAACTACCATGCTAAAAACCCTACTTTTTATGGATCTATTTCCCAAACCCAAAACACCAACATGTTACCTGCTCAAATATGGTGTACCTAACAGAGGATTTGGGTTTCATCAAAATAAACTAACAGGCTGCCCTTTTTAATGAGTCACCAATGTCAGTTGCCTCAAGGTGACACAGGAGAAACAAACCTGACATTTGTGAAGAAACAGCAGCTGGAAAGAATCACACAAGAAGAAAGGGAAGAAAAAAAAAAAAACAAGGAAAACACTCCTTTCTGGGCTAAGAACTTGTATTTTAGAAATCTAAAATAAGCCTTTTATCAGAGCTAGGGTAAAGGTCATCACTGTGGTACTGGGGTGGAGGACAGAGCAACCTCTCAAATGTACTTCTCCCTGCTCTCAGGGACACGCCAGAAAGGAGGGTCTGTTCAGGTGCCAAGGGCAATCTGGCCTCTGTAAGGACTGGGCAGTTATGCAATACAATTACGCTTTTGCGTAGCATCCCTCCCACAGGGCACTCCAATAAGCCTGACAAAGGGAATCATTCACAGACTGGATAAAAGCAAAGTAAGGAGAAACACTGTAACATGGAGGAAGGACAGGAAATATAGTTCAGATATGAACAAGGCTCCCAGGCACTTCCCTCCAAGGCCTTCATCTTCCCACTCAATATGAGGGGCAGAGGTAGAAATGGGCAAGGTGACCAAAGGCACATGGAAGGTGAAGAGTGAACCAAATCTGAGGGACAGACACAGAGGGAAGGCTTACCGTCTCCTAGAGAAGGTGCATCCTTACTCTTGGCAAAGGTAGAATGATCTTCTGTCAATGGCCTCGGGGTTGGCTAGGGTTTTTTGTTTTTGTTTTGTTTGAGGCCAGCTATTTATTCTCCTTGTTAAATAATAAACACAAGTAGCAAAATATTTTTCTAATTTATGACTTACCAGTCTAATTTATTTTGATAGAAACAGAAGCACGCCTGCACACCAAGGCAAAAGTTGTGTTTGGCTTTTTAAAGATCTCCTTGGAATTCCTGCAAGAAATTCCTGGGTTTGGGCGGTCCAGGAGAAGGGGCTAAATGGCTTTTTTCAGTGCTGTGAGTCATCTAATGAAGTGGCAAATCGCCATTCTCAGCTTGAGCAAACCTTACAGAAATGCCAGTCTTTAGGCAGAGAAACATTGTTATAAGCCGTCTTCAAAAGAAGACATTATTCTTATGTTTTTCACCTTCCAAAGGCAAGGCTAATTTCTCCACCACACCTCTTAGGCACGGATGATCTCATGAACAGGAGAGGACTTTGATCTCCTCAGGAGGTCTCAGTCACCCGGCTCTGTGCCAGGCACTCCCCAGCTTGATGACTACTTGCAAGCCTGCCCCTTCCCTGCACCAGGAAGCTTTACCCACCAAACCTCCTGGGAATGAAACTTTTTAAAAAGTCAGCCTAGGAGCCCAGAGGGACACTGGCTGGGGTAAGGTCAGCTCCAGCCCCAGGTTCTTAGCAGCAGCAGGTGTGCTGTCAGGTAAAGAACACTGCTCTCAGGCCTGCTAGGGCTGTATTTCCACAAGCTGTTACCTTATACATCTGAATAAAGTCACAAAACTGAAATCAGTGATTATGTGTTTCAGTGCAGCGCTACCAGAGTCTTCAAAAGCATCCCATTCTCCCAAGTTATGCAAGAACATTCCACAAAAGGTGCCTGGGAAATAAGAAGCTTGAATTCCTTAGGGCACACAGGGAATGCATTCCATTACAGATCCACCTTGTCTGATTTCCTATGGACCTTCATTACCAGAGAAGATTCATTCATCAAGAGTTAGAAACATGCACAATCAGAGAAAGGCTAGTCTCAGGATGCAGGAAAGGGACAACTACTTGTTCCAATTTTTTATTTATAGTAACCTCTACCACCTTTGTCTACAGCAAAAATATAATCTGGAAAAATCAAAAGAGTCACATAAACTCACATTTCAGAAACTTTTTATTATGTGAAGAACACAGATTATCCTATTCCCCGCCCTACTCCTCACAAAAGGAAAAAATATATACAGTTGTCCTTCGGTATCCACGGGGGATTGGTCCCAGGACCCTCTGCAGATACCAAAATCCACGAATGCTCAAGTCCCTTATATAAAATTATGTAGTATTTGTATATAACCTACACACGTCCTCCATATACTTTAAATCATCTCTAGATTACTTATAATACCTAAGACAATGTAAATGCTATGTAAATACTTGTTATACTATCTTGTTTAGGGAATAGTGACAAGAAAAAAGTCTGTACATGTTCAGTACAGATGCAACCATCCCTTTTTTAAAATATTTTCTATCTGCAGTTTGTGGAATCCACAAATGTGGAACCCACGGATATGGGAGGCTGACAGTGTATGTATTTAATTGTCAAAGCCAGCCCTGGAAACGTATGTGTTCTACAGAGGGGAGGAAGAAAAAAGCATAACTATTAATAGTAATTCTAAGGCCATGTCCATGTTCACATCATGATTTAGACAGAAATAACTTACTAGCAGCAAATCACTTTACGTTTCTCTACTTTGAACATATTAGGACATGCAGGAATTACATAAGCATTTTTTAATACCATATCACCATTAAGGAGACAATAAATGGAAATTACTGGCATGACTTTTGCTGATAGGAATCGTGATGGAGAAAGAATTTAAACAGCACCAGACCACATAAATTGGACAACAGTGACACCAACCAGCCCTGTGCTCTGCCCAACAAAGCCTCTCTCTTCTGAATCATCAGCACTGCTGCTGTCACTTGCTGAAGGCCCATGGGACAGTAGAGGTAAATGAATGTCCAAATTAGACAAGTAAATTGTAAAGAACCACAAAAGCTGAGAAAATTCCCAAAGGAACATCTTGGCAAAGTTCACTTTCACAGTACTCACATACATCATCTTTTTGGGAAAGTTGACCAGACAAAGTCCTACCATCAGAAATCATGACCATGGGGTACAGAAGCCCCACACATAGCAGGGTAAAGACGGAGGACAGAGATACTCACATCCTCCACTCCCCACTCTTCCAAGGCAAATGCACAACCAAGGTGGGTTCGCTACAGCAAGAACCAAGTCACTAAAGAACATGACTGTCCTGAACATTTGAGGAGAAGGCTTTAGAGACAAAATCAAAATGGCATCACATTTCTCCAAGGGTAACTCTAGGCATAGAGAACAAAGGCAAGAACACAGAATTACGCACCCCCCTCACCACCAAAAAAAAGTAAAAAATAAAAGCAGATTCCAAAAGGTCTAGTCTCTAAAAGAGAGGCAGGGAAAGCCTGAATTGGACAGAGAAGACTACTAGGAAAGTTAAAAGACTGATGGATGTTCATGCAGCCATTCAACAAATAACAACCAATGCCCACCAAGTAGCATGAACTATGTTAAACATAACTCAGGATGTAAAACTGGGAACAGACATACTTCTTATTCTCTAGGAACTTAAAAGCTACCCAAGGAAATAAGCTTTATGCCTAAGTTGCGACATTATGCAGCTATAGGTGATTTTCCCTAAGAGTCACATGAATCATGAATTTGGGGTGAGCATTTAGGTTGAACCTTGAAAGAGTCATATAATTTGTATATTAGTGGAAAAACCATGAAATGACAGCACTCCAGAAAGTAGGCAGGGAAGCAACAGGCAAAAAGGTGGGACCATTTATTTTCAGGAAGCAGGAAATAGTACTTTTGAGAAGTAAAGAAAGATTACTGGAAAAAGCAGACTGGAGCAAGATCATGGAGGGGCTTAAATAAGACGAAAGGAAAAAAAATTAAGTCCTCAAATAGCAGAGATAGGTCAGGACAACAAATATCACCTTCTATGATCGACTGCCCTATCTTTGAAATGAAATCAAACAGAGCAGTAGGAAATTTGGGATGCTTTGTGCTTTTCTCTGTTCCTTTCCCATGGAGCACTGTTTATTTAGGAGAGAAGAGGTACCCAATGAATCTCACACTAATCCTTATGGGACACTGTTACCTTGACTGGCAGTCAGTAAAGAAATGTCCAAGCCAAAAATCTCAATTCTCTCACCAGCCCTCCATGGTACTAAAGGCACCTTAGTGGCCCAAATATGTCCTTTTCTGTCAAGTAAAAAAAAACCCACAAAAAACAAACTTGAAAAAAAAAACAGAAATACCTCAGATAGCTTGGGTGTGTTCACACACTTTCCATCTACACACAAGTCTCAACTGATTGATCAACAACCCTGCAGAGTACAGATTAAGTCAGGTACTAAGGGGACTTCTTCTTCCCACACCAGATGGAGGAGGTCTCGAGTTCTCTCCCCTTCCTCAAAGAGGGGAAGGCTTTTCCCGTGACTTCTTTTACTTCCCCTCCTGCTAAATCACAGAGCGTTGTTTGCAGGTCTCTTTTATCCCTCTATTGTCCAAATCCAATGCCAGTCAGACAGATGCCCTTAGCTAAAGAAAAAGAAAGCATATCTAAACCCATTCCTGATCTTCTCTCCAAGGGGTCTGGAGCAAGCAAGCACTCCTCTCTTAATGCAAAAGAACTCTGGTCTCACAATTGCCTTCCCAGCAATCTCAATGTTGTCTAACCGTCCAGGTTTAGGAACTAAAGAAGCCATTTATTACAAGCAACCTTTAAAAGGATGAGACTGTCTTCACAACTTCACAGATGCCTTCCAGGCTCTCACAAGTTACTTTTACGTTAGGAAAAAGGTGAAGTCAAGTCCCTTTATCCCGCTTTTCCTGTTTTCATATTTCTTGTTTTCATATTTTTATTGCTAATTTTGACTCACAAGTTTGCTTTAAACTTTATCATTCAAGCATTATTTGCCTGTCTCACGATAGAATGCACCCCAAAACCTAAAGGCATGATATGGGGGGCATTCTCGAAGGAAAGAGATGAAGAGCCTTCCTTTACTTGTGTATTTGAATAAGGATAATAATCAAGGTTTGATCTTTGTAACAAATTTTAATGTGAGAAAATGATAGAACAAAACTAAATGACTCAATTAGCAACAGCAATAAATGCCAAACAAAGCTGAGAACTTCTCTGCTGAGAAGCAACACAGATGTAGTGAAAATGCTGTTGGTTTACCTAGTGAGAGTTCTCCTGGGACAAAGAAAAAACTGCTCTAAGCAGTATATCAATAATGGTTATGGGTGGATTTAGGGACTTTGGAGAAAGAGAAACGCAATCTGATCCAAGCAAATTTTTAAATCTTCAGGCTTCAGTTTCCTCATTAGCTTGATATGAATATTAAATGAGATGTCCATGTAAAGTGTTTGGCAGAGCAACTATTAATACAGCACTGATGAAGTGGAAGAGATGACTAACAACATGGCAACAGTGCTTTTCCCTCAAAAAGATGACATGCATTGTCAATGCCAAAAGAGATGTCAAAATCAAAGGCAAGGCCAGGCGTGGTGGCTCAAGCCTGCAATCCTAGCACTTTGGGAGGCCAAGGCAGGAGGATTGCTTGAGGCCAGGAGTTCAAGACCCCATCTCTACAAAAAACAGAAAAATTAGCCGGGCGTGGTCGGGCGCACCTGTAGTCCCAGCAGAAGGATCACTTGAGCCCAGGAGTTTGAGGATGCAGTGAGCTATGACAATGCCACTACACTCTAGCCAGGGCAACAAAGCAAGACCCTGTCTCAAAAAAAGAAAAAAAAAAAAAAAAAAAAAAAGGCAAGTCATTTCACTTGGATCAAGAAAAATAGTCCATAAAATCAAAGCCAGTATTTCTAGGGAAAATTCTGGTTCCTACCTAACAGTTCTACATCAAATGCTTGTGTAGCTTCTTCTGGATGGGAAAAAAAAAAAAAGCTTTTTATTGAAATTGTCAAAGATAATATAATTGTACATGTGTCCAATTGAGATTAAGATCATACACACTGCCTCATTGCCAGTTAAATAGTGCCTCCAACTAAATCTAGGCTGCACTGCAGGGGTCATTTTTTATTTTTTTCCCCACTTATTTTTTATCTGTATATGTTCATGGGGTACAAGTGCAATTTTGTGACACTGATATATTGCATTGTGGTGAAGTCGGGGCCTTCAGCGCACATATGACTGAAGCAACACACATCACATTTTTTAAACTGGGCCAGTTCATATAATATTTTTCTGGTTAAAAGGTAGAAATCTTTGGCTTTAAATGCTGACCTAGAAGACAGAGTCAGAAATAATGGTAATTCCTTTTGCTTCCTGGGTCTGTTTCTTTTGCATTGGAATAATTTGTTTACTTGGTTAAATCATAGCGAACTGCTGCTGATTTCAGCACAGGCCCGCAAGCGAACACATGAGCAGGATGATGGGAAGTAAAAAATTCCACTACAACTAGGATACCTTCGTTCAAAGGCACAACTCAGTTAAATTCACATCCTGTAGTCATTCGTTAAATTCTTAGAACAATGGTAAATATAGTTACAGGAACAACAAAAAACCATTGTTTCTTTTCACTATTTCTCTTCCTTGTTGAAAGTTTAAACACTGATTGTCTGAGAGTCCAGAGTTTGCATACACGATAAAAGCACGATGTTAACACATGCATATCAAGAAAACAGATACACACATACTAACACACATATTCAGCTGGTGTTAGCATTTAACCCATGTTGGTATAGGCAGCACTAAACTTCAGAAATTGTTTTATGAACAGAATTGCCAAGTGTGATCAAAACATGAGCCCTGTCTCACTACAATTCTGTCTTGGAACAAACTGCAACACACAGTGGATGGCTGGAATTTCGCAAATTGGATTTAAAATCCCTTCCTTTGGGATCAACAGTAACTATATGACACGCTGTTGATGAAAGACAGGACTTTGGAGATGGGGTGATGAGTTACACATCTCTACTGGAGAATTACCTCACTGGGTGTAATCATTTAACTGTCTGTTTCTCTCCTGCAGACCTTCCAAGGTTCTCAAGGTCAGACCCCAAAGGGAGCTTCCTCTTTATATCACCAGGATGTAGCAATGCCTGGCACACACCGGAGCTCGACAAAGACCAAATAAGTAGACAGAGGATGATCGACCTATCCTCTGGACAAGTAAAAGCAGGGAGATTTAAACTCTGACCTTCAGCCAGCTCACAGTTGGTTGCTCAGGTCCTTGCAAAGAATAGACTCTGCATTCTCCCCTCACTGTTCCACACTTTGAGAAGCATGGTTCCATCGCCTCTAATATGCAAGGGAGAACTTTCCTAACCCACACAGTGCCTTGCATTACCTGCCAGGAGATTACAGGCATATTTCGAGAGTGGTGTCATTGGCATCTTTTTTCTTTCAATAAACATTTAAAAGATGTTTAAAAATGTTTAACAGTCTGTTGTTTCGGCTGAATTTTCGAGTCTGGTTTCAATGTTTGGAAATACATGAGCAAAAACCCTGCAGTGTTTTCACTCGGTGTCTCTCTGCTATAATGAAATGTAAGTCTAGTGCCAGAATTGTTCAGTGCTCTTTACAGTTGTCAACACTTTAGCATTAATGCTAATAACTTTTCTAAACCTCCCAATGTCCCCCATCATTGATATGGGCAGATGACAGGCCTTGAGGATTGCTGCTTTATGCAACTTATTTATCAATTGCATTTTTTGGTTCTTTGTATGATTAAAAAAAAGGATGAGAGGAGGGACAGTAGAAGGCATTTTTAAAAGAGTTCTCATCGTCTCATGTCATCAAGATGTCATCTTCAGGGCCCTTTCTACCAATGTAGTAGCATTAATTATTTTGAGGACATATAAAAAGTGGTTTGCAATACAGGCACTTTTGTCCATGATTTTCCTATTTGTGAAATGTTTAAATAAGTGCTTGAATTATCGTAAGATTAATTGTTTTTTAACCTCACAAAATAAATCTTGTTAAAATATTAACATAAGATAAATATGTAAAAATTAGCACTAAAATATAAGGCTTGGAGGGAGAAACTTTGTCTGTCTTAATTACCATATAGTAGGTGCTTAATTAATGTTTATTGAATGACAATGAATTCTCTCCTCAGTGAATTCTCAATTAGCCACACCAATGGAAGGGTACACTGATGTGGAAAATATAAATAAGAGCCTTCACACACTGAGGACTTTCTATGTAAAACAGAGATAACAGTACCTGCCTCATTGGGTTGTTGTAAGGACTAAATGAGCTAACTATGAAAAGCTTTTAGCCCAGGAGTTGACACATAATAACTCCTCAGTGTTAACTGCTATTATTATAATCATCATCACTATTTACTATGCATTACAAATTCTTGATCTTTAATCCTTACTTCAGCCCTGCAAGGCCACTATGATGGTCCTGATTTTGATTATGAAACACCATGAAGCACAACGAGGCCAAGTAACTGGCACACAGTCACAAAGCTAGTAAATGATGCCACTGGGATGAGAACCAGGGTCCACCTGGAGTTTCAGCTCCAACTGCCATGTGATGCCACTTTAATAACAGGGACCTTTCTTTTAGAAATTCACTCCTTGTCCTGAAGTTTGAGAATCATAAAGGCAGATCAGATAGCAAAAGCAGAGTAGCCAAAGGGAACCGTGAAAAGGGCAAGGGCTTTGCAACCAGACAGGACTGGGTTCAGGTCCAGCTACGTGACCTTCAACAGACTGTGTGATCATCGGAGTCTCTGCCTCCTAATTTGTAAAATTGGGATAATCATACCAACCCCTGCAGGAATGATGAAAGGATCACACATAAAGTATGTTAAGTAATTGGTCCAGCACTTTATGAGCACACAGTGGGTGCACCATAAGTGTTTGTATCAGAATCGTCTACTTGAATAGCTTTTAAAAATCCTCATGGCATGGAGAAAAAAACCCTTTCCAGAATTCTGATTCTGATCAAAGATTACTTTATCTCAAGAGATATAATAAAATTCTCCCCCAAAGAGTCAAATAACTATTACATGTAATTTTTCCCATCATGTATAATTTTATGCAAATATACACACAAATATATCTTTTGCCTCTATACATATAACGAAAAAAGATGACAGTCATATATTCTATATGTAATCATATTCATACATACTTTGGCACATACAAGGGGAGAAATAAAAGAACGTAATGAAAATTAAACCAAAATAGAAAAGAATAGGAAATTCTTTAAAAAACAAAAAAATTCACTTTCTTACAGCATTGTTATGCTACAAAGTAACTGATAAAGAGGCATCTACACATATATTATGTGTTGATAAGACCATTAGCATTGAAAAAAGGATAAACACAGGGACATACAGCTAAAAGGGAAAATAGTTAAACTTTTTATGTAAATCTGGTAATCAGATAAATAGTCAAATATATAATAAAAAAAGTAATAAAATAGACTTTATTATTTCACAAAATGAAAACCAAAAGAAAGCACATTTACAAATATGCTCTAAGCCAAACACTGGGTGATTTTCTCACTGGTGGAGAGCACCAAAGCAATCAAATAGAAATTAACATGCCTATCAGCTAAAACCAGGCTGTCAAAATGAAAGCTTTAAATTACACATGTCCTTAGCAAAAAGAATTTAAAAGATTTTCTCCTAAATAATAAAGAGCATTGCACAGTCTTTAATAAAATAATAATGTTTAATTTTTGCATATGTGCTAAAAATGCATTTTTAAGCAGATTAAAACACGGAATTCAAGACCACCAGACTTTCCAAAATGAAATCAGACCATTTGGTTGTGTCTTCCAAATATGTTGTTGCTCGTCTTTCTTTTACCCACCAAAAATTCCTACAAAATCATAATCAAAACAACCGTTTAGTAAACAGGAGCTTACACACTGCTCCTCAAATCACATAACATTTCATGTGATCTGAAACCAAACTGAGACAGCACTTTATGAACATGGTTCTCATTTTTAAAAGTTAATAGGGAAACTACCCTCTGAGATTCTTAGGGACACAGGCACCAAAGTTAAGGACTCAAGAGTTACTAAAACATTCAACCTACTAGCCACTGATTTGAAAGTGAAGCAGAATGAGGTTCAGCAGGGAGAAGAATGGGGGAAAAAGGGACACTTGATAGTGACCCTCAGGAGGAAAACAAAGCAGCCTAGAGAGATCTTGCAGAGGGATATTAACAATCTTTCATCTCAGAAATACTGGACTGCCAAATACATCATAAAATGAGGGAGGATCAGATTCTCTTCCCAACAGCAAGGAGAAGATACTGCTGAGATAAAACCATTGACATAGGAAAATGAATTCTTCCATTAGTATCAGGTTCCAGGTATATTTTTCAGAACTTCACCATCATTACATAAACAGGAAGAGCTACTTCATAGCACTTTAAATCCAACAGAAAAGGCAAGACCATATCTCAGGATTCAGGTATCAGTATTTCAGAATTTAAGACAATTTACAACTGAGACTGAGCATAAGTTTTCCCAATATACATTCCATAGGGAAAAAGAGAGGTTGCTTCCAGGGAAGCATTTACTCACTTAAAAGAATTAGCTACTTTTTATGCACATCGTAAGTATATGTATTTTTTAACAAAAAAGTACATTAGATCGGGATTACATTTTGCTGATTAGGGGTGATATTTTCTGTCTCTCCCTCTTCAAAGGCAAGTGCCATCTTAGATAGGTGGCCGGTTACTAACCTAAGAGTAGTGTTACATAAAACACTAACTCATGGTGCCTGCCACCCCCTGCAGTCCCTTCCCAGGCAAGAGCTTCCAATGTTATGCCCTTATCCAAGGAGGGTGTCTGAGTCTAGGGCAGTTGAGTGTCCTACGAAGATACCCTAGTAAAAACTAGACTCTCAATCTTTGGCATTAAGATTAGGAAATAAAGAGAGAATCCAACAATTAGCAGCCGTATCTGTGGCTAAAAGAGGAAAGGAAGAGAGAAGCTGGATGGGCCATAAGGCACTATGAATGAGCCAAAATTCTGACTAAACAGAAACTGCACGATAGGGAAGAGATGCACAGATAGTAGATAAGGGAGCCAGATAATACCAGGAAGAGAAGCATGTAGACATGACCAAAGCAAACGCACAATGATTGGCTAGTTGTCTAAGGTTGCAGGATTCAGAATAGAGAGAATACAAAAATTCCTGCTGGTGAAGTCTTATCTACTTCCAGGGTCCATGAGAACACATTTTATAGCAATTCGCAAAGACCTAAGTGCTCAACTTTTCCTGGGCTGCTGCCAAATTTGGGATTATGGATAAGATTCCTGTCTCCCTGTTCCCACATCTATCTTTATAAAGAATGCCCCAATACTTGGGTAGTTTTAGTGGGTCCCTGTCCCTTGTAACCTAAAGGGTATATTAATCAATCAGTCTATAATCCAGACTTCTCATCAATTTAGAAAATCTTTCCATAAATTTGTTCATAGTAATAAACTTCATGACATTTCATTTTTTTAGTCCATAAAATGATGAAACTTTCACTCCCTAAATTCAGATGATAATTTCTCTCTTTTCCAATCCACTACTATGCTACCCCACCCCATTCACAATTTTCTCCTGGTCTTAGATATTTTAGACTCTGGTTCAAGCAGGGGATAAGGCAAGATGCCTTCTCAATCTAACTCCCTTTTAGCTTTAACACCAGTAATAGAAGCAACTAAACTAGTATTTCATTAGTACAACAACTGGATGAAATTTTCACAGTATCTATCAAAAGTATCAACACAATACCACTGCCCTAGCCATCCCAATTCTAAGTATCTATCCCACAGAAATATTGAAAACCTGGAAACAACTGATAAGTTCATCAAAAGAGGAATTGGTTAAATAAATTAAGGTGAATCCATAGAACAGACATGGATCCAGAATAGGCACATTTCTTTTTTTTGAGACAGAGTCTCACTCTGCCCAGGCTAGAGTACAGCAGCATCATCGTAGCTCACAGCAACGTCAAACTCCTGGGCTCAAGCGATTCTCTTGCCTCAGCCTCCTGAGTAGCTGAGACTACAGGCCTCTCCACCATGCCCAGCTAATTTGTCTATTTTTTGTAGAGACAGGGTCTGGCTCTTGCTCAGGCTGGTCTCCAACTCCTGACCTCAAGCGATCCTCCTGCCTCAGCCTCCCAAAGTGCTGGGATTACAGGCATGAGCCACCACACCCAGCCTCAGAATAGGCATATTTTAAATGAGGTAGATTTCTGAGAAATGACCTGAAATGATAGCTGTGAATATCTGTAATGTGTATATTTTACTAAAAATATACAAAAAATATATGCAGAAAATATACAGAGGTAAAATATTCAAGTAATATATATTACTTTGTAGAAGTAAAATTTACAAGTTGTAGAATAATAGGTATAGTTACCACATTATGTGCATAATTATTACATTTTTGAAAAATCTGTATGTATACATATACATAGGAAAAGATCTGGGCCAGGTATGGTGACTCACACCTATAATCTCAGTGCTTTGGAAGGACTCGGGAGGATCACCTGAGGCCAGGAGTTTGAGACCAATCTGGGCAATGTAGGGAGACCCCATCTTTACAAAAACAATTTTTTTTTTAAATTAGTGAGGCTTGGTGGTTCGCACCTATAGTCCCAGCTACTCAGGAGACTGAGGCAGGAGGATCGCTTGAGCCCAAGAGTTCAACACTGCAATGAGCTATGATCACAGCACTGCACTTCAGCCTGGGTGACTGAGCAAGACCCTGTCTCTAAAAAAAGAAAAAAAAAGATCTGGAAGGATACATACCAAACTGGTCACAGAGGATATCTCTGAGCAAGGGAAATTTAGGGTTGCTATTTTCACCTACTTGATTTGTAAGTATTATACATTTGTAATTTAAAATACTTTTTTAATAAAATAGAGACTAGTCATGCTAAAAGCTATTTCATCCTTTTGTTCTAAATACTATGAAATCCTTGAAATTTAAAAGACCAAAAAATTCAATATATCATCAAATTAAATTGCTAGACATTCATTTCTCCCACATGCCCATGAAATCAGATAGTTCCGCAAAAAGATATCACATACTTAACTAATCTAGAAAATTCTCACACTGCCAGCTCTAGGCTGATATGAAAGGTCAACGTAAAATCTGAAAGTCATTACTCTATTCAAACACATCCACAAACAATAAGAAAGTTACTGACTCTTAATTCTCTCTATGCCAGAACTTTCTGTAAAATGCTTTCACTTCCAGTCAGCAAAGTACCAAATACATAAGGTGATCCATTAGTACCCAGAGGACAAAAGGCAAAGTATAATAGGTACTTCTAAGAAATACTAAATTGTAACATAGACATTAAGTTTAGATTGTGTTGGATGTATTCTGTGATTTGAAAACATTTAAGTATGAAAAAAATACATTTATACACTCTTTCTAGTAATTATAAAGTATGCTTGACTATCAACGTTATACCAAATTCTCAAGAAACAAATCACTTTGCCAAGCAAGTATTAATCTAAGATTAGTTTATTTCTCTTGCTCTAACCAAATTAAATGTGAAAGTACTGGGAATGCAAAAAAGTAACTTTGCAAAAAAAGAAATTTACATTTCTTTTCAAAAGTCCTATCCCATTTAAGCATATGCTCCTACACCAAAATTCAAACAGTATCTAGTTCTGGGTGATGAGGTTACTGGTGACTTTCCCCCGTTTTACTCAACTGTATTATGTAAATTTTCCACAATGGCTATTATTGCTTATATAATATTTGGGAAGTTTAAAATAAATAAGCTTGGAATTTTTAATAACCTCAGAGGTGACCTTTCCTTATGTGAGGGAGGGGGGCCTTGGCCAACCACAGGAATGACACTCCACAATTCTAATCCCACCTCCAGATCTGTTTCCCCCGTGCAATAAAAAACAAATCACTTAGCATTTAAATCTCTAACTTTATAGAGATAACAGGCCTCTTTCTACATCTAAAAGCATATAATATTTTATGATAAGGGCTTTTACCAGAAAGACTTTACAATTCAATAAAAGGTGTAATTGCACATCTCCCCTCCTTCTATTATTTCTGCCAGTGGCATACAATAAACTAAAGAAAATGGGTGAATTCTGTCAAAACTAATAATTTAGGCTTCTAACCTTTCTATCCTAATAGGCTAATAATTCTTTTTTTAAAATTGGCTATAAAACAGGCAGTAAAATATTTCCGGATTGACTTCAAAATAAAGAAACTTTCTCAATTATCTAAGCAAAAATCTACCTTTAAATTCAGCAATGCATAGACAACATGATATTTTTAGGGCTGTGATAGATCTAGTTCAGGTGGCAGGAGAAATAATTACATATGCATGCAAACAGTCTATATTTTTAATGTGGTGTTGAGTTTTAAGAAGGTCAGTTTGGAATAAAACACCTCAAGGCTAAAAAAGGATCAGCATTACACACACACACACACACACACACACACCCCTTCGCCTTTCAAATGTCACATTAGAATTGACATCTTTAGATTTTTTAGCAAGCTATACATTCCAGAAGCCACATCTATAGCAAGAAACACGCTGATGGTTAGTTCAACACAGCAAATTAGTCTATGAAACCTATAATCAGCCACCAGGGTGAAGGTGGTTGGGTAATTGGTTCCCCCTACCACAAGTTAAAAACAAAAGTTAAATGAATGACAAACATTGTATATTCATCAACCTTGTGCTAAATAAAGATGCTGTGGCAAAGAGTTTGCAAAGACGGCAATAAGAATTCCCCTCCTTGTACACATGTCCCTTTGCCATGTGATTCTACCACTCCTCCCAACAAGTAGAGAAATCTATTTCCTTCCCCTGGAATCTGAGCTGGCCTTGTGACGTGCTTTAACCAACTGAAAGTGGCAGAGTGACACTGTGTGACTTCCAAGCCTAGGCCTCAAGAGTCCTTGCAGCCTCACTCTCACGATCTTGAACACTGCTGTAACCAAGAAACAAAGTATAGGCAGGCCTCCTGATCAATGAGAAATCCGTCCAAAGTGAGGGCCAGCCAACAGTCAACACCAACTACCAAACACACAAGTGAGACCACAGTCTATCTATCTTGCAATTGATAGCCCCGGTGGAGCTGACCACGGGACTGACCCTACGCTGAAGAACTGCCCAGCCTAGCCAAGCCCAAATTGCTGACCCATAGTATTGTAAACAAATAAAATGGTTGTTATTTTAAGCCACTAAGTTTTGGGGTAGCTAGTTACACACCTATAGGTAGGTGAGACAGGAAATGTCAGAAGCCATGATCAGAGAACCGAACCTTTCAGTTTGTCAGAGGCACCCAACTGAAAAAGGACCTGCTGCTGAAGCATTCTTGGAAAAATTACACTGTAGTTCCATTGCCTAGACCCCTTGTCAAACCCCACAAATTTTAAACTTGGATATGCCCCTGAGTTCTTATTCTCCCCCTTCCTCATGCCTGCTCAGGTCTGAGGTGCTTTGCTGCCATGTGCTAGTCTTTGCCTCTGAATGATCCCATCTTGTCTCTGGCTTCACAGACCTGATTCTGGAATCCCACTCACCACTCTAGCACCCATCCTTTCTGGTGGCCATCAGCTTTTGCTTTTGCTATCCCTACCTCTATACCAACAGCTCATTGTAATCTCTTACCACAGTCCTGGATAATCTCATTACTTTTATGAACCAGTGATCCCGTGTTTACTATTAAAAATTACAGTAAACAAAACTAACTTGAAACAACTAACAGCACTGTCAGGCTAAAGAGTTGTTTTGTAAGGTTAAATACTTACTCTAATAAAATCACCACTGCTTAAGACATTTTTGGAAGTATCTTAAGAGCAAATCAATGTCGTCTTAGAAAATTAGTCTCATTTCTTCACAGGAAGGCTGATGGAAATGAGTAATTAAAAAAAAAAAAATGTAGCTATAAAAACAAAATGGACACCCTCCCCACCATGTCCCCTTGAAGACAACAACACTTTTTGTATATATAAATTCTAATATGATTAATTTTAAAGATTATCTTTCATATTTCTGTCACTCCCTTTCTTTCAAGTAGTAGCTCCAAGAGACAAGGGAATATTTAATCTTTTTCTTTTTAGAGATAGGGTCTTGCCATGTTGTCCAGGCTGGTCTCAAATTCCTAGACTCAAGCAATCCTCTTGTCTCAGCTTCCCAGTAGCTGGAATTACAGGCATGCACCTAGCTAGAATATTTAATTTTCAACAACTATACACACCTGAAAATAATTTTTTAATATGCTAGACTACATGGACTATAACCTATAAACACTAGCAAAACAAGTGTCTGACTATAACTTTTACCTATCCTAGTGACTGGAATTTCAGTTATCCCCCTTTTCCTTAAGGCTATCGAAGCAAATCTGTAAGTTACAAAGCTGCCTATCTTACTTATTTACAATGGGCTTTAAAGAACAGGATGTGAAATTATAGCCTTCAGAAAGTCTTGCTACGTCTGTGAAAAAAATTAGGAAGATGGCTGTAGATGAACTGGGGCTATCATCTCTTAGCCCTAGAGATGGTCCCTTTTTAAACAACTGATGAGTATTAATTAGTAAAGATAAACAATCTAGCCCTGATCTTCACTTATGCCAAAAATATTACTACTCTTAAATTCATCCTAATGATCACAATTTGAAACTACACAGAAACACCTGCCCTACCTACCCCTATTTCAGCCACCCAACTACCCAGGAAAGGTGCCACATTAAAAATGTTTCCACAACTCTTGTTTAAGGTCAGGCACTGGGTTTAAGACTCCAGAAACTTGAAAGGGCATTTACAAGGAAAATTAAAAAAGGATTACATAGTAAAACGTTCTCTGTTACAGTCCCAGTCGCTCGAGGGACACTAAATGTGAGAAAGTACAGACTGTTCCTGAATTGCCCAAAATGAAACCCACTTAATCTCCCTACACCGATTTTTTTTTCCACCCCTCACTCATTAACTCCTTCTCCTAATAAAGCAGGTATCCTACCCAAATACTGGTTATTGAGTTTAAATTTCCATTAAGGCACCAACTTAAATGATATGTTTTATTTGCTTTGTGATCTACAACTTAGTAAACCATTAATTCTTTAATCACTCAAACACCAAAATGTTTCTAACTCAAAGGAAAAGAAGGGACTATGATTAAATCCACTGTTTAAGTGATTAAAATTAATATAGGTATTATTTTTCCTAAGTAGGGTTAATTTCAGAACTTCTCTGCAATTTCATTTTTAAAAATCTATTTAATCAGTTCTTTCTTCATAAATAAAAAAAGATAAACTGAAGTGATTCTACCACATCCAACCCCAAGACTCTAAAATTATTTTTTTAAGGAATGTAACATTTTGATACTCCTGAAAATATTGGATTTCATTTGGGCGGAATCTCTGTTTATAGTAATCACAAGAACATTTCCAGAATGAGTTAAGTAGGTAAGATTAAAAACTCACACTTCCAAATTATCTCCCTAAGCCGACAGGGATATGTGTTTCACCATACACAAGAATAATTATTCTCCTCAAAATATGAATTGATTAGCTTTCAAATAGGGCACAGAGCAAAAACAAAAGATTTTTAAAAGCAGGTTAGTGATGCCTGTCTCCTTTTTGTACTTCTAAGTCAGTGGTAACACCTTACCATGTTATGAGAAGGTGGCCTCACACTATCTATAGCCACTGTAATAATATTTAGCCAGTCTTTGAACATTTCTGAGAAATTACCACCCAGCACTGGCCCATACATCTTTCTGTGATGATGGAAATAGTCTGTATCTGCACTATCCAATAAGGCAAGACACCAGCCACAATTCACTACTGAGCACTTGAAATGTGGCTACTGCAACCAAGGACTGTCTCCTATTTCTTTAATTTTACTGAATTTAAATTTAAATAGCCACATGTGCTTAGTAGCTACATGTTAGACAGCATGGTGCTAGCCCAGGGGTGGGGAACCTGCAGCCTTAAGGCCAAATGTGGCTTTCTAGGTCCTTAAGTGAAGCCTTTTGACTGAATCCAAATTTTACAGAACAAATCCTTTCATTTTTATTAATACATTTTTGTTTGTCTTTTATATTTTTATTTTATTTTTAAAATGAATGTATTTAAAATACCAAAGAATAAAATAATGTTCAACGAAATAATCCTCCTAGATTGACCAGCACAATTAGAACATTAGTAAGCCATAAGGGCTAAATCGACAGCTGCTACACTCATGATCTAGTTCTAACTTCCCCCAACTGATTGGCACCACTACAGCATGAGGCTGGTTGGGGAGAGTTTATGGCGATTGCGTACACCAGTCTGTTATCAGCTTTTGACAGGGGCACACTATGTTTCTTCTGTTTGAAGTGAAATTTGTGAATAGTTGCACAGCTCCATAGTATTTTTTAATTCTGTCTGCTTAACAGCCCATCATGTCAAAGAAGACCAAGAGAAAGCTAAAAGAAGAAAACAGATTTTTTTTTTTTTTTTTTTTGAGACAGAGTCTCATTAGTCTGTTGCCCGGGCTAGACAGAGTATCATGGCATCAGCCTAGCTCACAGCAACCTCAAACTCCTGGGCTCAAACGATCCTCCTGCCTCAGCCTCCCTAGTAGCTGGGATGACAGGCAAGCACTACCACGCCCGGCTAATTTTTTCTATTTTTAGTAGAGATGGGGTCTCGCTCTTGCTCAGGCTGGTCTCAAACTCCTGACCTCAAGGGATCCTCCTGCCTCAGCCTCCCAGAGTGCTAGGATTACAGGCGTGAGCCACAGTGCCCAGCTGAAAAGAGATTTTTTAAATGAGGATTGGGAATGGCAATATTATCTTGTTTCTGCTAAAGATAAGATGATTTGCTTGCTTGGTGATACTGCAATATCAACATTAAAGAAATTCAAGGCTCATCAGCATTATAGCACTCATAAGGACCACAAATATTTTAAATTAGAGGGAGAGGCATTAAAGGTTGTATTGCAGAAATTAAAAGGTGAAAAGCAAAAGCAAAGACAATTCTGTCAAGCAGCAATAAGACCTGAAAATAATGCCACCGAAGCAACTTATAAAGTAGCTTATATACTCAGGAAAAAAGGGAAACCATTCAGTGATGTAGAAATTGTGAAAGAATGCATTGTCGAAGTTGGTGTCTAAGGATACTTAGACCCCAATAACATTTCAAAGTACAAACAACATCTGCCTCTTTCAAGGAGAACCATAACTGATCTGGCAGCCTTCAACTTAACAGAACAACTTCATGCAATACTTCAAAAGGAAAATATATATTATTCAATCATTTTGGATGAATCAACTGATAATACTGACTCTGTGCAGGTTTTATACTTCATTCAGGTCATAACAGAAGATTTTCTTTGCTATGATGAGTTACTTGCTTTGGGCACTCTTGCAAACAGAACATGGGGAATAGATATCTTCAACAATTTTCAAGATAAATGTCGTGAAGTTGGACTGAATTTGGTAAATTTAGTGAGTTTATGCACAGACAGTGCACCTTCCACGACAGGAAAACATGAAGGGTTTATTGCACAGATTAATAAAAAGTAGTAACAGATACAGATGCTCTCATTTCTTTTCATTGTACCTTGCATCAGCAAAATCTCTGTGCTAAAGCTACTATTTTAAGTGACACTTTGCAACAACTTATAAGTATTGTTAACTATATTTGTGCAAATGCAACATGGCATCATCAATTTCATAACATGCTAAAGTTGAACAATATTCAGTGTGGCATTCAGTGTGGATTTGCCATATTCTAAAGTGTGTTGGCTATTGCAGGGACAGGTATTAGCAAAAATGTTATCTCTGCAAGAACAGATAGTTAAATTTTATGAAGAACAGAATCAGCAATGTGAATTATTGAAAGAAGATTTCTATAAGAATGCAGCATTTCAGTGTGATATCCTGTCAAATCAAAATGAATATTTCTTTGTAAGATAAAACTAAGTCTATATATGATATGTGGCAAAAAATCCAAGCATTTTGAAAAAAGTTATCTTTTTTCAAAACACTTCTTCAAAAGGAAATTTCAGATAAACATCTTCCCCAGTCAGCAAAGTTCATTGATGAGCAGGATAATATATGTGAATCATTTGAAGAATAAGCAGCTGTTATAGACCTATTAATTAGAGAATACACTGAAAGGTTCACTGACTTTGAGAATCATAACATCACACTCAAATTAGCATTTCAGCCTCACCTAGTTGGTATCACCAAAGCACCTAAAAAACTACAGATGGAATTCATTGAGCTCTCAGTAGATTTAAAGTCATTGTTTGATGCTAAGAAAGATCTAATTGAAATATGGGAAAATGCAGTAGAATACCCACGCCTTCGGCAACATGCCCGAAAAATGCTTTCTTCCTTTTCAACCACTTATTGCTATGAACCTACATTCTCCTACCTAACCCAAATCAAGACACCTTTAAGGTCACAAATGACTGATACCCATCTAGAGCTGAGGTCCCCAACCCCCAGTTCTCAGACCGATACCTCATGGCTGGCATCACCGCCTAAGCTCCACCTCCACCCCCACCCCACCCCACCCCACCCCCAGTCAGTGGAAAAATTGTCTTCCATACAACCAGCCAGTCCCTGGTGCCAAAAAGGTTGGGGACCGAACCACTGATCTAGAGGATCAACTGAAACTGCAGTCCTCCATGCTGTAACCAAATATTCGAGTGATTTCCAACAAAAAGCAGACACAACAAAGTCATTAAAAGGTTAGTTAACTTTAAAATTAACAAATAGTTTTCATTTTTTGAAATTATTAAGTACACAGTAGTTAGATTTTTACAAAATAATATACATTTTTAAGTATACCTAATTGAAGTTTCTTGAATGCAGCCTTATTTGATTACAGCTAAATTAATGCAGCCTTCCAACATGAAAAGGTTCCCCACCCCTGTGCTAGCCACTCTTCTAGGAATGCTGTTGCTGCTCGGATTGTTACAAAGTACCAGCCTGGCAGAAGGGACCTGACTCTAGTGCAGAAACTTCACTCCAACTAATGATCAGCCATGAAGCATATATATTTCATACACTTTTCTTCACCCATCAACTTGCTGCTCCTTAACCTGACTTTGCAACACACACACACACACACACACACACACTCCACCTCACTGACCGGTTATAACCAAATATTAAAAATATAATCTATTGAAATAGACCAGGCCAAAGAAGAGGGTCGAAAGGAAGGTACTGCCTGTTTACACATAACCTGGTTTACATGTCAAATAAACATGCCCAGATAAAGAAAAAAATATATGTATATAAAAATCATTTTAACAAACCTAAAGAAATGAGATTTTTACTCTGATTCCTACATGGTAAATATGTTCTTGGATATATGTTTACTCTATTAAAATGGTAATTATAAAATTCATTGAGTCAATAATATTTCTAATTTATTTCTTCCCACCAAGAAGGAAACAATGTGATATAGGTGGAAGAAAATACTGAATTAGGGAGGAATTATGAGCCTGGGATTCTAAGGACTTTTGGACCACAGGCAAGTTACTTCAACTTTGGCCCTTAGAGTATTCAGTTATAAAACAAAGGAGTTAGAATGGACGTTTCTCTTCGGTCTCTTCTAAAATTAAATTTCCTTATTCTCCCTATATTCCTATATGTCATTTCTCACTTGGGAACTGACTTGTAACAGCCAGCCCTGACCTGCCATTCCTTCCACTAGGAACCCCCTTCTGCTGCTGCTCTTCTTCTGCTTTCTTGAGTCACCCCATAATTAAGCAAAGGGTGATATTGACATTGCCAGTGAAAGAAAGAGAGAGAAAGACAGAGAAAGAAGGAGAGCAGGAGAGAGGAGGAGAGAGAGGCAGGAAGAGAGAGAGAGAGAGAGAACCAGATGACTCAAATTAAAATCTAAGCAACATAAGACAGGTCAGTAGTCACCAACCCAGAAAATATAATCCTTTTTCAATCCCCAAACTAAACAAGGAAGGAAAGAAAGCAATTGGAATGTCCCTTATTACAAACCCTGGTACAAACTGATGCTACCAGTTCAAAACAAGATCATGAATTCTTCTAAAACCTCAACCATCAATAGAGTGATTATGAGAAGTCTCAGAACTGTCACAAGTCACTGGCTTCCAAAACACTCTGCCAATGAAGATCTATATCCCTAGGTCAGAAAGTCATCCATCTCTACTTTCCATCTAGTTTTTCTGGCAAATAGCTCCAACAGTGACTAACAGTTAGAAACCTAAACCCCATAAATATCACCAAAATGTATGCTCTTACCTAAGGGAAGAACAACGTGGGCACCCACAATACTAGGCTTCTGAGAGTTATGCTAAATGCCTCTTACCTGGAAGAAGTTCAAAAGTAAAATCAAAGATAAAATAAATGTCGAGGTCTCTACCAGTTCTATCTTAAAATGATGTTTTCCCATATATCGAAATATACAATCAGTCTAAAGGTCAATTCAGCTAATTCCTCAATGTCCAACAAGTTTCTTAAGGCTAAACCAGAGTTTACTTTCAAATAACCGTCAGGCAAGTGAGAAGAAATTTGAAATCTATCAGCATTTACTCACGTTGGATTCCAAAGTATTTATCTAACTCAACTCTAGAAATAAAGTACTGCCGATCCATTCT
The DNA here is from genome assembly GCA_023783475.1 of Daubentonia madagascariensis. Taxonomy (NCBI): domain Eukaryota; kingdom Metazoa; phylum Chordata; class Mammalia; order Primates; family Daubentoniidae; genus Daubentonia; species Daubentonia madagascariensis. The sequence goes on along the minus strand of JAKFHU010002088.1, from coordinate 38,952,096 downwards.
CTAAAGGGCTGTTATTTCTCTTCTGCTTTCTATTTAAGCTAAGTCTGAAATGCCTTTTTAAGTATATATTGAAATCTTGTCTATTATCAAAAACTTGACCAGGGAAAAGCACTGGAAACACTTGAATCACTCTACCATCTTGGAGTTGTTTCAATATAATTTAAACAAAACTATCCTGTAGGAAAATGTAAAGCCCCGCATGATTACATGGGGAATTATACTGAAATAAGAAAAAAACACTTTCCCAAAAAATATACTGTGCATGAGTTACATCATCTATTAGATTGGTTCTGACTTTAAAAGAAAGATCCAGTTCAATGGTCTTAGCATGTACCACACCCATCCTATCACCCTCAGTCCTTTATAATTTTATAAAAATACAACTCTGGCCATCATAACAACCTTTGAAAGCCACTTGTCCTGCAATTCTGTTCCTGTATTTCACCAGTATTCCTGATCTTCCCCAGAAGTCCTGATTTCTACATGGCAAGAGGCCCCACAGAGCTTCAAGGTGAGGGTTATATACAAATACATGAACAGCAAGAGCGAGATCACTGGTATACTCAAGAAAGGAAAGCTCTAGTCTAGAGCTTTTGAAGAAAAGGGCAGTGCCGGACATCCCTACCCCGCCCTAAAATGTCTAAGTAAAGGGACACTGGAACTGTGGCAGGGAGCTCTGGGTCCTTTAATCCTGACAGGCTACCTCTCAGTCCTATGCCCTCAGGAGAGCCAGGCCTCTGACTGCCTACCTCCACAGCATGGGTGGGTGGAAGCACTCAAAGTGCTTACTCTTGATCTGCGAGGATTAATGAGCTAATTTCTACAGAGCCCTTTAAGCTGATTGGCCCAAACACAACTAAATAAGCACTATCATTAACCACAGACAAGATCAAATCCTCAGGATCCAGCCAGGCAAATTTTTAGACATCAAGCAATGTTCCTGTTTCACAAGGTGGGGAGGGAGTATTTGTCCCCAGAACTCAGACCTTCATCCAGAAAACATTTATAAAATATTTAATATGAGGTATGGGGCATGGACATGAGAGACCCTGTTCTCAAGGAGAAGTTAGCAGCCTAGGGCCAGGTTGGGCAAGAAACAATGGCATACAGTGGGAGGACTGCCAGGGACTAAAAGACCAGAGCTCAAGGGGCCAGGGGGAGGAGGTTTTAGGGGTAAAGATGGTTTCTGTGAAAACAAATCACTATTCAGGCTCTTAAAAGGGAACCCTGATCAGGGTGCTGGCTACATGGGTATGTTCAATTGATGAACGTGCACCAAGATATACATTTTGATATAAACACCTTCCACATGCACATAATACTTCAATACAGGTAAAACTTAAAAGGAGAAACAGAGCTCTCTGCTATATAGATCAAAATGGAAAGGGAAGGGTCTATGTAACAGAGGGAAAACTTGCCCAGAAGAGGCTAGGGAAGCAAGAAGCATTTCAGCAACTACAAAAGGTTCCTGCTGTCTGGAAAGTCCATCCTGAGACTGGAACAGCAAGGTGGGGCTGGAAAGGAAGACAAGAGATGATTCCCAAAAGGTCTTAAACACCTTGCTTTGAATTAATCTTGAGGATGATGGGAGAGCTCCTAAAGGTGTTTAAGCCTGAAAGCAACATGATAAAAATTTTGATGGCAGTATCGCTTTAGTAGCAATGCATACTAGATCTGGTTAGGAAGTTATAATCCAAATAAGAATTGATAAGAGCCTGAACTAAGTGGTGGCCAAGATGAAGAGTCAGAGACGGATAAAAGAAGATACCAAGGATGCAGAATATTTAGGACTTGGTGACCAATTAGATGTGGGAGGCAGACGAAGATGGGAAGGTACAGGATAGCCAGCATGAGGGCTTTGAAGAATACAGAAGGAACCGGACTAGGACTGAAGTGGGGTGGAGAAACAACAAATTTAACTGGGAGTATGAAGTGCCTATGAAACATCTAAACAAAAATGTAAGAAAAGGTAGTCCAAAACCAGCCTAAAGTCAGGGAGACCCTTGGCATCTTAGGCGGTCGTTTAAAGGCTCAGACGGAGAGCTGTGGCTCCCACGGCGGGGCGGGCAGGAAAGCAGAGGAAGTCCAGAAGAAAGGGAGGGCAGGGAAGCCCAAGCCATGGCCTTTCTGAAGGAGAAATAAAAGACGGCGCCTACTCGCGCAGAGAGAGGGAGAGAGAGCAGGACTGCAGTGTCCCCTGGCTCTGGCCACAGAAGGCTCATGGTGATTTTAGAGAGAACAACTTGGGTTTCTTACGGAAAGGGCCGAAGCCAGACTGCAGCGCGCTGGGAGTGAATGGGAGCTTCCTTCAAAGAGTTTTAAAAGGTGAAAAGGAAGAAAAGAGATAAGGGAGTAGCCAGGGGAGAAAGGAGGGAGAAGAGTGTTTTGTTTCCTTCTCTTTTGCCATTTAAAGACAAGAGAGAGACTTGAGAATATTTACAAGCGAGGAAAAGCTGAGCGGGAAGGAAGGAGATAGGGAAGCAACGGTGATGACTATCTGAGAACCAGGGCCTCTGTCCTCTCACGCTGGGACACACAGTGAGCGTTTCTTTTAGTCAGCAGCATTTCCTGCCAGCATGGCAGCCTCCGGGCAAACTCAGAGGTGGAAGAAAAGTGCAGTCGTAGCAGGTTGTTCTCAGAGCCCTTTCATAATGGGCTGTTCCTCCCCACAACCTTCCCGCAGGATGCTCTCACCACTTGTCAGAGAGCCATTTGGCACCTGCACCCCTGAGCTGTCCAAATCGCCAGGAGCGCCACAGGTCTCTTCGGCTGCCTCCCCAGGGAAGCCGGGCCCACGAGGGCCCCCAGCTCCCCTTCAAGCCCCTTCCAGACAGCCGCTGGGGGAAGGAAAAGGGGGGCAACCTCTCCTCCCACCTTCCCCCTGCCAGAACCCAGCAGAGAAACTCTTCAGGCCACTCCACAATCTTGCCAAAGACAGGACTGTGTTCTCTCCTGATAACTCGAGTCTGATTAGCAAACGAAGTCTACAGGAGTCATGGCTAAGACTAATTGAGAGGCAGCGTGCTGTGTGCCAGGCACGATTCTGCGTGCTTTACATTCTCTCAGTCCTCACAACCCTATTTTTATCATCTCCGTGTTACCAATGAGGAAACTGAGTACAGACACATCTAATTTGCTCAAGGTCACAACGCCAGCGACCGACCGCCATTGCAGGACATGAAACAGCAGGCCGTGCGGCAACTTATTTTCAAACACCATCAAAAAAATGTAGTGTACAACAAACCGTAAGAGTCAGGGGAAAATTCATAATATTATCAGTCACAAATCAAATGCATGAAAAAAGCAAAGACTGTAGTCAATTTACTGTAAGTTTCTTTTTACCTTGAGATTTTTCCTCTTATGGTAGTTTGAACAGCACACTTAAAAGAACATTTCTATTGTGAATATAATTAATGCCACTGAATTGTACACTTAAAAATGGTTAAAATGGTAAAATTTTTATGTATTATATATTTTACCACAACAAAAAAAAAGAAAATTTCTATATACATTTTTCTCTTTATTAAAAAAAGTAAAATGAAATTGAAATCTAAGCCCTGCCTAATGCAAAGTATCTCAGGCCTCTCTTAGTATTTAAAAAAAAAAAAAAACTAACTAATCAAAGTCAGAGACCCGAAGCAGCAGCACCACAGCTTGGTATAAAGGTCTAGGAGATCAGAATATACACTCAGTGCTCCAACTTCCTCACCCAATGTAGCTACCACTGTCCTCAAATTGCCTCTCTGACATCTATAAAACCAGTCATAATCCCCAACCCATAGAAATCTGGAGAAACTCTGAGAGCACAAAGTGGGAATGCCCTGCACTGTCTGCAGGTCTCATTTTAGGAGAGGCTGTTGCTCTTGAAGACCTGGCCACTTGCCCTATTACCTGGGCCTAGGGAAAATGCACCTGAACAGATAAATAAAGCCTCACAGGAGAGGAATAAACAGAGGACCGTCTGTCCAATGATGGCTAGGATTCTAGAAATCAAATTCTTTTTGTTAACTAAAATGGCAAATTAAGTGTTACTTTTAGATCATTCTAAATGACCACCCAGGACAAAAGTGAAGCAATGCCAAGGAATCAAGTAAAAAACTACATAAAAAAGGCTCATCCTGCAAAAAATCTAAGAAAATCAAACATACTCTGAGGCTAGAGTCTATTTAGTGTTTTTCAGAGGAAAATCAGCAAAGAGAACAGCACTGCTGGAATTATCTGATTCAAATACCGAAATTGATACTGTGATGACTATAATTCTTTGAAGAAGTTAATTGTGGTTGTTCCATTCTAGTATGGATGTCCAAGTCAACATTTACATGATTCACCTTTCATTCTTTGTTTAGAAAAGACAGGTAATACTATTAACCACCAACAAATAAAATAATTTTTCAATTGGTATAGCTTTAAGTGCCCCTTATACTTCTAAAGAAGGAATTTGGGGGTGAGTTGAGAGGAGAGGTAAGGAACAAAGATTAATAAAACTGAACAGTGTAAATAGGCTGGAAAGCCTCCAAAGAGCTGTTATTTAAATAGGAAACAAATGTCTGAAATCTACTAAGACAAGGGTATCGATGGCCAAAAGAAGGAATTTAATAATTTCACAACATTTTTAACCTCCCTGTAAATGTAAAGCCCCTTCCAACAGATTTTACATCATTTCCAGGTCATGCATAAACTTCTGAACCAGATTACTCCTAAGAGCATTACAATTTCTCCATTGACCTTTTACAGCACAAGAACAATACAACAAAGAGAAAACTTTATTTTTAGACTTGCAAAATCCTGTGTTTATTTTTCTAAAAGAGAAGTCAAACAACTGAACTTGCTTTGTTCGGATTTTAGTATACCTATTCTCTCCGAATCCTGTGGGCCCCAACCTCTCTGCCCAGAAGGAAATGAAGAAAAAGTGTTCTGTGCCCCTGTGCCACGCTGGAAAGTTAAAACACGGTGCCTCCTTTGGCTTTCTGCTCAGGCACATCGGAGCCTCCTGCTGGTCATGGTTCACACTGCTGGAGTCATATCACATGACACCTGCCGTATGGCAGGTAGAAGCAAAGGCTGTCAACTGGCATTCATGCTGAAACTGGTTCAGTGTTTGAACCACTAACTTCTGCATGTAATGTAAGCAAAAGTGCTTAACCACAAGTTCACTCTTAATCACTCAACTAGCATTAAACACTAAATGGAAATGGATTTGTAATTCCCTATAAACATTTAGCCCTTGCAAAAACCTATTCCAGCGATTTTTCAACAACAGGGCTTCCACACAGGCTATCTCTTTTAGTTGGTAAAATATGAGATAAATATAAAACATACAAAAGCCCTTCCCATAGTGTGGACATGCAAAAACCAGGGTAGAATAAGCAGGTGTTTTGTTCTCAAATTCCTCAGGTAAATTCCTTTATTTCCACTAAATTGACCAACCATAATTAACAATGCTGTTACTGCAAACAGAAAGAAGCCCTGCAATTAATCCCACTTAACTTAAACTAAAATAAGATTTTATTTACTAGTTCACAAAAGTGGTCATATTGTTTTCAAAAGGCAAAGGTTGCATTTTAACCCTAATAATTAACCAAATAAGCACATAAGCTGATTATAAGTAAATTCTCCCAACCTTATGGACCCTATGGAAAACTATTTGATAGATACCATCATTCAACTTTTATGGCCCACCTCTTCATGTTGGGGACAAAGGGATAAAGAAGACCCTGGTGGAGTTCCAGCTGGTTAGGGAGGGCAGGAATGGAAATAACTAAGCACCTCACAAATTCTTACTCAGACTTCAAAATCCAGCTCAAATATGACCTCTTCTAAGAAATACCCTGCTTCCTTCTCTCTCCTGGTAGTCACTCTCTCATCACATCCTATAGAATCTGTTCTCTGTGTCTCCTAATAACTCATGAAGTCCTTGAGGCAGGGATCATTTTATGAATTTCTATACTGCTAGCACCTAGCACAATGCTTGGGGCGTAGGAGATCTTCAGATTTTGGTTGAGCAAATAACAACTATGGGGTTACATACTATGAGGTATGTAAAAAGAGGGGCAGAAGAAGCCACCATACTTTGCCTTGGAAGAAGCAGAGGCTTCTTGAGGAATATTCACTCGGGCCTTGGAAACTCAGTAAGATTCACTACACAAAGATGGGCACTCAGAGGACGGAAGAGCCTGCGCAAAGGCAGCCAGGAATGGAAAACCAGATGTGCTGTAAGATAGCAGAGTATTGAGGGTATAATCAAGGCAAGTAGAATATAGGACGAGACATGCAGGTTGAGAGTAAAGGGGCATATATGCCAGGTTAAAGGGGTTTTCATTGAATACTCTAGGTTTTGAGAAGCCCCTAAAGCTACTTAATCCAGGCAGTGTGACATGAAGACTCATACCTTGAGTGTCTTCAGCCAAAAATTATAAACAATCTGGGTTTTCAAAGAATTTTGCCTACAGATGCCTATTATAGGTTATCTGAAGCTTTTATATCCTAGGTTACTGACCTGCCCATCATTTTCTTATATATATATATATACACACACACACATATATATCGTTCTACGCCATGTTTCATTCACACAGTAGCAGATGATAAAAGCTCATTTAAACAGCTAATGAAATTCTTCTGTTTGAATTTTTTAAAGGGGGAGTGGAGAAGAATTTCTTAAAGTGAAAGAAAGAAAAATATGTTAAGACAATTCTGAATTCCTTTTTTTCATCGCTGTACTTGATTATCAAGATTATGGGAAAGGCAACATCCCATTCCAGCGCCAACAAGGTTAAGAAGCTGAGGGCCCACTTTACGTGGAGGCTCCCCTAAGTGACAAGACTCTCAAACTGAATGATCCAATAGGGAAGGTTCCACGAAAAGGAACCCCACAAATTACCAGGCCCTTCACGTGCTTGGCCCAAGGAAAAGTAACGCAGGCTTCTTGCCTTGAGAATTTGCCAGGTGTTTAAAAATATAAGATAAGGTGGTATTTGTGAGCCGACTAGAAGGCATGTAAAGGCAGGAAGCAGGTCACCGACAGCCGTGGGTTTCACTCTTGCAGCTCGGCCCTGGACCAGAGGCAAGCATCGGCCCGATGCAGGGCGGGAGGACAGGGCGCCCGCTTTCCCTGGGTGGCCGGGCTGGGCGGCAGGCGGCGCACCCTGGCACCGAGGGAGGCGGGTACCCGGGCGCGCCGGGCGGCGCGGAGAGCCGCACTGCAAAGCGGGCGTGAAGTGGCGGCTGTCAGGGAGGGAGGCCAGCATCCTCCCCAGCCTCGGGAAAGAACTTGGGCCTCCGCGGCTTCTACGCGGCCCCGTTACCCACGGCGAGAGGGTCACGAAGGGAGGCAGAGGCGCGGCTGCGCCCGCAGAGTCCCCCACGACGCGGCCCCCGGGGCGCGGCGCGGGGGCGCTGGAAGCCCTGGGCGGCACCCGGGCATCCCCACCCCACCCGCGGCTGCCTGCCCGCGTGGCCACCGGCCACAGGCTGCGGCCCCGGCACGCGGGGGGAGGGAGATGCGGCGGCGTAGCCGGGTCCCCAGCTCCGCCGCCCCGGCGATCCGGGAGATAAAAGTTTGCAGCATGCGGCTCGTCTGCAGTGCGAGTCACATCCGCCGCGCCGCCTCCTGCAGCACCAGCGCTCGGAGAACGAACAAATAAATTAAAAAAAAAAAAAAAAAAAATGTTGAAGCCGGTAGGCCCCGAAGCTGGCCGCTCTGCCTCCCGGGCGTGCACGCAAGCAAGCCCAGCATCCCGCGCCCCCTCTTGCCCCCGGCCGTGCCTCCCGCCCGGCCTCGGCGCCGGCCTGGGCCGGCCCCGCCGCGCCCGCCGCACTGACCGATAACCTCCTGCAGCTCGTACGCGTCCCTGCAGATGGGCCAGCCGACGGCCTGCGCCGCTGGGGCCGGGGCCGGGGCCGGGGCCGGAGCCGGAGCCGGGGCCGCGAGCGCCGCCGGGGCCGGCGCTGCTGTCGCGGCCGCTGGGGCCGCCGCCGTTGTCACCGGGGCCGCCTGCTGGGGAAGCTGGACGTGCACGGGCGAGCCGCTCGGCTCCGCCATGATGCTGCCGGAGAAGAGAGGAGGACGCGCCGGCGGCGGACGACCTTCCACTTGAAACTTCCCTTGCCTCGCCGCCGACACCTCTCGGCCGGCGCACGCCCTCCCCGCCCGCCGTCGCCGCCGAAGCCAGCCACGAGGGGAGGGAGCGAGGGAGGCCGAGCCGGGCGGAGGGAGGAGGCAGCGCCGGCGGAGGCGGGGAGGGGAGGAGGCGGCGGCCGCCGCGCTCGCCGCGCGCCCCGAGCCTCGCGCGCGCTTTTCTCTGCCTCCGCGAGGGGAACCGCCGCCCCGCAGCCCCCTCCCGCTCTGCTCGCGGCCGGGGAGGCGCCCACCAGAAGGGAGCAGGGCCGCTTTGTGTGTGCTTTCGGGGCCGGCGGCCCTCGCCCTCCTCCCTGGCCGCCTTCCCTGCGCCCTCGCCCCAGACAATCGGGCTCTCCAGAAGACGCTCCCTGGGGACCCCGAGGGCGGGGTCGGTGAACGGCCGCCAGGTTCTCGGATTCAGAAGTCTCCTACAACTAAAGAGAACCTCAAGTTCATTTACAAGTTAGCGAGTGAGACACCTACACGGCGTCCGTTTGTAGGACGCCGGTTAAAAAATAACCCAGGTTGTAACTTTCCGGAGCTTTACCTGCCAATATCCCCTTCCCACCTTGCCTAATCTAATCGCCGTCCTTCTCCTTTTTCTTAGTAAATGAAACCTGATTCGTTAGGTCCCTGGCTGTTCGCAGACTTTCATCATTTGTTCCAAGCCGCTTGGATCCCAAGGAGGTGATGTAAGGGACTATGGAGTTAGAATGTGAAATGAAGGAGATATTTAGATAGTTTACTTCAAATTCTACACCCTTGATAACATGCCACATTAACCCGTTAGGGCACTGAGGCTAGACATCACGCGTTTCTCTGACAGAGCGTACTTGGTGTACAAAGAATTCACTGAGGCATAAATAAGCTGCGTTGAAAAGTTTTAATTAATTGCTGTTTTTTCAACACCCCAAAAATAACCTCATCCTAATTACTATGGTAAAACCATAGGTCTTCCTAATTACAGGTGTCGTATTCAACATTGAATGTTCTCTGTGTTTCCAGGATTGCACTACTCTTGTCTAGAGCTGAAACGGTTTAGTGAACCAATGTTCACTTTGGCTGGGATTATCTTGTCTGGTTTTCATAACTACTACTGAAGAAATGGGAAAGAATAATGAGTATGTAATAAAAACTCTATGAAAGATGGTGACTTTGTCTCCTAAGTTTATGTACTAAGATCTCCTTAAAGTTTTTGAAAGATAATTCAGAAGAAACCCAGGAATTTATTAGGAGAAATGTTAGTTGTCTAATCAAAACATCAATGTCAACTGAAGATGAGTGCACTTTACCTCTTAGAGTATGATGGAACAGTTGGGGTAAAGCAACTACCCTGCTTTGGTCTTTGAGCAGAAGTTTGTGCTGAGCTAAGTGTACATTCTTTTATGCAGAGGTGTTTAAAAACTGTGTGTTGATTTTAATGTCTGTCAAGAAACAGAGTCCTTGGTAAACAAATTCTGGGCGTCTGGGGAACAGGGAGTTCTTCATATCAAGCCACACCTGCTCACCTCTTCAAGTGCTGCTCCCAGCCCACTAGAAGAACTTTTAAGGACTGTTTTTAAGGGAAAAGGAAAAAAAAATGATCAAATGAACATGACTTCCATTTTGTCATGTGAATTTATATTTTGACTTTCAAACCATAAAGTGGGATTTTGAAAGCCAGGAAAGTTCTTGGGACTTAGTCGGAAAACGTGATGCTGTCAAGACCAATATCACAGATTTGAATCAAACACAGATAATTTAGTCTCCCACAAAGAACAACTGTTCCATAGTCACAGACCAGATATCTGTTCCCAACCAACCAATTTCCAAATGGCTACCAGGATGACGACTTGCAAGAAGGGGTGATTTTAGTGTAGACCCATCACTTCTACCAGTAAATCAGTTTAAAGAAGAATGTCCTCATCAGTGCCCTTTGGCATCATTTTAAAATATGAAGAACAGAACACAAATAGTTTTAAATTATATAAAAGTGACCAGGCGCAGTGGCTCACACCTGTAATCCTAGCATTTTGGGAGGCCAAGGCAAGAGGATCCCTTGAGCCCAGGAGTTCAAGACCAGCCTGGGCAATATAGCAAGACCCTGTCTCTACAAAAAAATAAAATAAAATAAAAATTAGCTGGGTGTGGTGGTGCATGCTTGTGCCAGCTACTTGGGACACTGAGGTGGGAGGATCACTTGAACTCAAGAGTTTGAGGTTGCAGTAAGCTATGATGATGCCACTGCACTCTAGCACAGGTGACATAGCGGGACCCTGTCTCAAAAAAAAAAATTACATAAAAGCATTAGATTTGATTTTTAAGTTAATGTTTCTATAAACAATTGGGTAAATTGGTACTTAAAACTTAAAAATATATGTATTTAAAAAGTATTCAACTGGTATGCAAATTTCCCTGGAAATCCATTACCAAATTCAAATTGAAAGATGGTGAGGGAGGGGGTGTCTTTAAAATATAAACAAGGTTTATTTCCGTGCATAAAGAATACATTTAGTCAGTGACTTTAAAACATAGAAAGGAAAAATAAGGGTCTAAAGTTTTTTAAAGTGTATACAACTTTCTCATTATGTGTCAGAGTTTCTCAACCTCAGCACTATTTTGCACCAGATAGTTCTCTTTGTTGTAGAGATCTGTTCCCCTATGCTACATATTTGCATCCCCCCAAAATTCACATGTTGACACCTAATCCCCAAAGCAATAGTATTAAGAGTCTTTAGCCTTTAGGAGGTGATTAGGTCATGAGGGCAGAGCCTTCATGAGTGGGATTAGTGCCCTTATAAAAGAAGCCAGAAGGAGCTTGATCGCCCCATCCACCAAGTGAGGACACAGCTAGAAAACACTGCCTGTGAAGTAGAGGGTAAGCCTTCACCAGACACCCAATTTGCTGGCACCTTGATCTTGGACTTTTCAGCCTCCAGAACTGTAAGGAACAACTTTCTGTTGTTTATAAGCTGCCCAGTCTAAAGTATGTTGTCATAGTGGCCAGAACAGACTAAGACACCCTGGCGTCTGCTTACTAGATGCCAGTAGCATCACTACTCCTGAAGTCATGACTATCAAAATTGTGTCCTGAGGCTGGGTGCAGTGGCTCATGCCTGTACTCCTAGCACTTTGGGGGGCCAAGTTGGGAGGATCACTTGAGGTCAGTAGTTTGAGACAAGTCCGGGTAAAATAGCAAGACCTCAACTCTACAAAAAATAGAAAAAATTAGCCAGGCATGGTGGCACATGCCTGTACTCCCCACTACTCAGAAGGCTGAGGCAGGAGGATCACTTGAGCCTAGGAGTTGGAGATTGCAGTGAGCTACAATGAGGCCACTACACTCTAGCCCTGGCAACAGAGTGAGACCCTGTCTCAAAATTTAAAAAAAGAAAATATATCCAGACATTGCCATATGTCCCCTGGAGAGCAAACCACTGCTCTAGGTAAACTAAGTATACAAAATGTTCATTTTATAAACAGATTATTGCAGTGGTTATTTGCTTTACAAAGAGCTTCTGTAGGGTTCAGTTATTTATTCATAAACCTTTTGAACAGAGGATGTGTAGTGTAGTGGTCAAGGCCTTGAAGACAGAAAGTGTTGAATTCAAATCTTGCCTCCAACATTTTTTTTAAATCTCTGCCTTTGGACTTACTTAAACTTTCTGAGTCTTGATTTCCTCATGCACAAAAATAAGCACAATGATAGCTTCCACATTGGTTATTATAACATAATTTGTATATAAAGTGCTTAGGATAATGGTTGACACCTAGTAGGTGTTCAATAAAATGGAAACCACCACCACCACTGTCATTATCATCATCATTATTCTTATCTGCCAAGATTTTTAACAGAATACAAGGACAAAGATACATAGTAATCACAATAAGGCACTTTGCAAAATATAAGCTCTGTAAGAGCAGGAATTTTTGTTCCTTTAGTTCACTGCTGTGTCCTAGTACATAGAATAACATCTAGTACAGAGTACACTCAGCAAATATTTGTTAAATGTTAATATAACACTTTTAAAATTTATGAAAAGGTGGTTTTAAGCATCAGAATGAGTCAGTGATGTCAAAGGCAGATTATACGGGAGGACACTGGAGGCAGAGAGACTTATTTGGAAGCCATCGCAATAATCAAGTTAGAGAAATGTGTATGTGATTTAAGACCTGATATTAAGGGTAATGATGTGGAAGATAGATTTAAAAATCATTTAAGGAGCAGAGAAATGGAACTTGATGACAGATGAGATTCCTTTAAAAGTTAAATTGCCCCAGTGCATTAAAAAAATGGATGTACACAAATGCAATTTATAAAATGTTTTAGAAATACACCTGTGGAAGGAACTGGGGGAGTCTCTTGATTGACAGATGGTCTTTTTTCCATGGCTAACCTGTAATCTAACACAAAAGTCACCATCATTGCTTTGTGGGAAATAGCCAGATGTTCTTGGGTCTTCAGACCCAAGTGATACAAGCTATCACTGTATTTGTCATCTCCAATTCTCTCCTATCCACTGTTTTAGTAAGTCTGTTTGCAGGAAAAGTTGTGAAAGAGCTTGATTTTGATATAAAAGATTGTTCCCCAAGACAAAGATTGAACATTTTTTTGAGTTAGGGCAATGGTAGGGCATAGTGAAAAGGGCGTAGGCTTACGTCAGATATAGCTGAACTAAAATCCCTGCTCTGCACTTACTAGCTGGTGGCCTAAACTGTCTGAGACTCTGTTTTCTTAAAATAGGACAATCAGCCCTTGATTGTAGGGTCACTGTAAGAATTCAATGAGCTGGTATGTGTGACATGCCTAACCCACAGTGCACACTGCAGTAGTACAGTGGGTGGCTCCAGAATTTCTGACAGGGAGGGACTCAGGGGTAGCAGTCCTGGGGGAAGGTGGGCATTATGGGTTGAATTGTGTCCCCAAAAGAGTTGAAGTCGCAACCCCAGATAGTTGTGTATGTGACCTTATTTGGAAATAGAGTCTTTGCAGATGCAATCAAATTAAGACGAGATCATACTAGATTAGGCTGGGCCCTAATACAAAGACTGGTGTCCTTATAAGAAGAGGAAATTTGGACACAGAGACAGAGACATACACACGCATACACATACACACACACACACACACACACATACACGGAGATTGCCATGTGATGATGGAGGCAGAAATTGGAGTGATGTGTCTACAAGTCAAGATTGTTAAAAATTACAGGCAATCACCAAAAGCTGGGAAAGAAGCAAGGAACAGCTTCTCCCTCAGAACCTCCAGTAGGAATCAACCCTGCCAACAGGTTGATTTTGGACTTCTAGCCAAAGAAGTCCATTTTTCTGTGAAAAAATAAATTTCTGTTTTTTTAAGCCACTCAGTATGTGATAGTTGTTTACAGCAACTTGTCAACCTAAATAACAAACAGAGAGGGAGACTCTCCAAAAGAAAATGATGTTTATTTGGGAATAGGCATTCATTTACCATAGTATACTATGTGCTTATTCAGAGAGGTAAAGGAAGACAAAGCTTTTAAAGGAAAAATGAGAAGGATTACATAATTGTTTTCTGATAATTATCCTTACCCACAAGGATCAATAACAAGGGTGGTACCAGTCCGAGGTTGTACAGGCAGTTGCTGGGCAGATGTCCTCACGGAAGTATTTTGTGTGTATGTGAGAGAGAGGTTGAGATGGCCTTTGTGCACGGTTGTTTTTTGCAGTCTTTTGTGATAATCCTTGTTATCAGGCATTCCTGTATGAGAACCCTCCCTTCATGACCTTCCCCAGCTGTGTGTGTCAGGGTTTTTAACACAAGTGACTCCATTTTGATTCTGACAACTTTCAAAAGCCCTAAGAAATTAATACGGTCAAATTACAAAATGTGTCCTTTAGCCAACTGCATTTTATTTGGCCTGGCTTTAGCAATGAGCACTGCACTAATGAAAATTAGCCACTGCTTTGGAACCGACACTCTACCAAAGCCCTGGACTTTTCACTAAGACTTGTTTTTAATATTATTTTAAATGAAAAAAAAAAACCCTGCAAACATAATAAATATCTGAATGAATTCTCAGCAGAGATGTCACATGTGCATCTGAAAAATGCATTTGGAATATGTGATCCTTTCCAACTTTGAAAACCAAGCCATCTTACACTTAATTTAATGATAGAGGTGGCATGTGCTTTCCTCAGACACAGCTGATGCTAACTATTAACCAAAGTCCACAGCTGGCATGATTCAATTTTATTAGGCTTAACACAATTTAGTGTAAAGGTGTCATTACTACCTATTTGCCAACAATAAATGGAAAGAGGCTTTATTTTCAGCTAAATTATTGCAAAGACTGCCTTTGAAATTCATCACATGTGATTTGAGGGATTAAATTTATATGAATTATAACTTTCAGACATGTGTTTTCATTTATTTCCCAACCAGCTCTTAAAATTGACTTTCTATTGCATTTTATAATACACACAAAATTTCTCTAGTGACAGTTAATGCCTTTTCATTGATCTCAGAAGTTTCTGACCATGAGTCGGGTTCTGATAGAGAGTACTCACTAGGAGCCCTATTATCTCTACCCATTGGAGGAAGGCTTCTGTATTTAGCAAGAGTTGCCCTTGGCTAAAACACCAGAAAGCGTTATAGTCATCTGTGTGGCATACATATTTCTTTTATGCTGTTATCTGTCTAAAACCTGATAGTCTTATCCCAGGCAGAATGATATAAAAATATAATTTAAAGCAAGTTGATTCTTTAGTTCACTCTCTATTGAAGAACCACAAACAGGAACCATTACACATGAAACAGCACTTTCTGAAAATATTTTGTTCATCCCTCTCACCTTCAGATTCTTCCAAATACTCAGGATGTCTCAAAGCCTTTCACTTCTCTATTCAAAAATCCTCCACCAAAACCATGCACAAACACTAAACTCTCCTCTACCTCCACCTCTCTGGCCTCCCCTGCCAGGCTCAGATCTTTATGAGGAGAGGCATCTTGGGTTACATACATTCTGAACAACAAAGGAAGGCCAGCAGCTGACCTGGCTTGTACAAAGGGAGGTATAAAATAACACACAGTTTAACCTATTAATATTCTTTCATTCTATAAATACATTCTTAAGGTCTATGTAGTAGATGGCACTTTGCCAACTGCTGTGGGAAAATAAAAGACAAAACTATCTTAGCCCTTTAGAATTGTATAACCTAGTAAAACCCCACTTTATCCAGTGTCCAGACTTTGAGAGCCCCAGCTGCCCCCCAAATTTACCAAAACATGTGATCAACACTTAAATAAGGGAGAATAGTCAAAACCAGAGGTCACAGAGATGTAATGTGATTGGTCAAGTTTGCTGGTCAAAATAAATAACTTGTTTTACTACTGACTGGCAAAGTCTTTAAAAAAAAATGCCCTTATGGTACCAAAGTCAAGAATCCCAAGAGAAATGTCAGGGCCTGGAAAGAAAATAAAAATGAAAACCAGAGGAAAGAGAGGAGGGAGCAGAAGGAGAGGCAGCAAGAGATATACCACACACCAAGGCAGACACCTTTGACATTCAGCACTTTGGAGAGGACAGTAGAAACAGCCTTGAGGAGAGAAAAGAATTATGATGGAAGGAAGTTCAATATGGGGGCCAGAACCCCATCAAAGGAGACACAGTCCAGGTACACATGCATATGTCTACACAGTGTGAGTAGGGGGACCATGTCACACCAAAGACCTCTGGCCCAGCACAGCACGCTGTCATGCCAGAGAGCCAGCCCAGTGTTGCCAGATCTGAGAAGAGAAGAGAAGCCAACAAATCTGATTTTATATGAAATTTCTCAGTTTTTACATGTTGGCCCAACTTTATAAAATACTGTACAGAATCTGATACCATATATTTAATGTTTAAAAACAAGAAAACAGCACTAAATACAGTCTTTGAATAAATACATATTTACTGAAATATGGATTGGAATGATAAACTCCAAATCCAGTTGTTAACCCTGGAGAGAGGAAGAAAGAGGAAAAGTACACGAAGGGCTTCTATTGCATCTGTAATGTTTTATTACTTTATTTATTTTTATTTTTATTTTTTTGAGACAGAGTCTTGCTCTGTCGCCTGGGTAGAGTGCAGTGGCGTCATCAGAGCTCACTGAAACCTCAAACTCCTGGGCTCAAGCGATCCTCCTGCCTCAGTCTCCCAAGTAGCTGGGACTACAGGTGCACGCAATCACACCCAGCTAATTTTTTCTATTTTTTGCAGAGACGAGGTCTCACTCTTGCTCAGGATGGTCTTGAACTCCTGAACTCAAGTGATTCTCCCACTTTGGCCTCCCAGAGTGCTAAGATTACAGGTGTGAGCCACTGTGCCTTGCCTGTTTTATTACTTTAATAAAACTCTGTAATAAATATAGTGAAATGATAAGATTTGTTAGACTGGATGGTGGGTGCATGAGTTTTTATCACATTTTCTCTACTGTTTTGGAGGTTTGAAATATTTCACAATTAAAAACCAATATACTCTGTAGGACAAACAAAACGTTTGTAGTCCATATCAGGTCAGTGGAGCACCATTTTCAGCCTTTGCGTAGCATGCTTTAGTGAGTGTAGAGCCCATGCTCAGATCAGACAAGTGAGAACAGCCCTTTGGTTGTCCCCAGGGTAAGGCATAGCTGATCCAGGTGGTCTTTAGCCTGGATAGGCATCAAAATCACCTGTGCAGATCCTCACGTTAACAAAACTGAGAGGAAGGTATAGCATATACCCCTTGCCCTCACACTCCCCCATTATCGAAATCCTCCACTAGAGTGGTGCATTTGTTACAATTGATGAACCTACATCAATCATCCAAAGTGAAAATCCTGTGTAAGATACTATAATGGTGGCTACATTTGTCCAAACCCGAAGAATGTACAACACCAAGAGTGAACACTAATGCAAACTAATTTTTAAATTATTTTCATCAAAATGGTTAGGATGAAATAACATTTAGTGCATTAGTTTAAAGAAACAAACTGCACCTACCACCTACTATGTGCAAGCTTTCTGCATGGGACTGCGGAATGGGGGAAAAGCGAACATGACAATGTTCCTACTCTCAAACGCTCTTACGGTCTAATGGGGCTAACAGACATGTAAACAAATAATTTGTTCCCTGGGGATAAGAAAATTTGTGATATGCATAAGCTTACTGTTTTACCTTGAAGACTCCAAAACTAGAACGTTCAATTTATTGGGCCACAGGGTCCTATTTTAACCATTCTCTGATGGCCTGGGCTTGGTGAAGAGACCCCTGAAGCTGGGAGAAAAGAGCGGACTGGGTTGGAAGAGCCAGTGCAAACAATTTAGACTTCATACAATATCCATCTATGAAGAATTCTACAAATGATACATTTTGAGAGAATGTGCTTACCTTAAATCAATCAGCTTTGTCCACAAAAAATAAGCTTTTTCCTTCCTGTAAAGATATTTTTTCCTTGATAATGTAAAGGAGACGTCAATGTAACTTTCTCTTTGAGAAATCCACATGTGAATGAATCACTGAGTGAGTTAATAAAATTTTATTTTATTTTATTTTATTTGTATAAATGTACGGCATACAAGCGTAATTTTGTTACGTGCATAGATTGCAAAGCAGTGTAGTCAGGCCTTTTAGGGTGTTCATCACCCAATAACATGCACCGTACCCATTATGTAATTTCTCATCCCCACATTCCCTCACCCTTCCACATCTTCACTATCACGCCATACTCTATGTCCATGTGTACACATTATTTAAGTGAGAACACACAGTATTTGTCTTTCTGTATCTGACTTGTTTCACTTAAGATATGTCCTCGAGTTCCATCCATGTTGCTACAAAAGACATGATTTCATTCTGAATGAAATTTTAACTCTCATAACAAAGATAACATTGGATCCTAACATATTGCTTTAGAATGATTTTTAGGAACCTCTATAATTCAAAGAATTTCCTCTTACAATATAATAACAATAGCTACAAACTCTAGACTGAAGACATTGTGCTAAGTAGGTACATTGTCTCACTTGATCCTCACCTATACTTAATGATGTAGATTACATTATGTGCATTTTTTAATAGATGGAGAAACTGAATTTCACAATGGTTAAGTAATTTAACAGAACCCTAATCCTGGCTTATCTGTAGCAGAGCCAGGATTCAAATCTGCTCTAACACCATAGCCTTAAACTTAAACTGCACTACACTTCTCTATCTCTTCACAAAGGTATATGCATTTGCTATTTTACATTAAATATTTTAAACCAAATTTTATTAATTTAATTAAATTATTAAAATGACTACTGATGTGCTATGCAGTTCAATACCATCTAAAGCCAGGAGGTAAGGCTATAGATAGCCAGGATCTTGTGCAACTCCTGGGCTCAAGGGATCCTCCTGCATCAGCCTCCCAAGTAGGTGAGATTACAGGCACATGCCAACACACTTGGCTAATTTTTTCTATCTTTTGTAGAGATGGGGTCTTACTATGTTGCCCAGGCTGATCTTGAACTCCTGGACTCAAGCAATCCTCCTGCCTCGGCCTCACAAAGTGCTAGGATTTCCCAAAGTGCTAGGATTATAGGCGTGTGCCACTATGCACAGTGGAGTATTCCTTCTTAAAGCAACACATTTTTTTTGGCTATTTTGAGTTTAGAGGCAAATATTTCATATGTGCCTCTATTTCTCCATGCAAATATTATAAAAGTTAATTCCAAAAGTATGTTTATGCACCCTTAACAATACTCCATAAACCATGGTCACTGTTAATCTGTGTTTTTAAAAAGTGCTGAAGTTACTATTAATTTGAATAATCAATATAAATAATGTATTATTTTAGTCCCAAGTCAAGTAAAAGCTATATGACAGTATTTCATGGTTCATTAACTAAATGAGCAGTTAATTCAGTCACTTAGTGAATAATCTTTAAATCAATTCTTCCTCAAATACAAAGGATAATGGCATATATAAGCAATTCAAGAAAATAGTAAAGGCCAGGTAATATTATAGATCTTTGAAACATATTTCAATAGATAACCCAATCATTTTTCATATTTATTAGTTTAAATTTTTTTAAATTACATAAACACATGAAAGTACATTTTAAAAAATATATTATTTTTCTGTGATGTTTTCAAGTCATTAATGTGCACATTATTTGCATGTTGACAATTGTAGCAGGCTTACCATTTTGTGATCCTGTGGCAGGGCTATTAAAGTAGATCAGCCACTGTCTTTAGAATAAGAAAGAGTTTGACTTTTAAAAATTATTTTCCTTTTAAATAGATATTATATGCACAAGTTATAAAAAATTAAAGGCAGAAAGGGTACAGAGTGAAAATTACATCTCCTTCCAACCCTTATCTTCCAGCCACCTGGTTCTCTTTTCTAGATGTAAGGACTATTACCCTGTTCTTGCATCCTTCAAGAGATATTCTATGCATACGCAACTATATTCATATTTTTATACTAATGGCAATATTTGATACATACTGATCCATAGCCCAATTTTTTTTTACATAACTAATGTCTTGAAAAAGGTTTCATGGAGTCCTATGTTTTTTAACTTAACTCTATACTGTCCATGTTTCGTTTTTTTTACTGAAGTATAATTTACATTCACTAATATCACAGATTCAATTTGATACAGTTTAATAATTGAATACACAGGTGTAACCATCACCCAAAACAAGATATAGAAAATTTCATAATTATTCTTTTTAAGAGCTAATTAATAATCCATTTATTTAGCCAGACCTCTAATGATGAACTCTTGCTGTTGCTAATAAGGTTGCAGTGAATATGTACACATATGATACCACCTGTGTCTAAGTACACCTATGGGAAAATTCCCAGCAGTAGGATTACTGGATCTAAAGGTATGTACATTTTTTTAATTTAGAAGGATATTGACAAATTTCTTACTGTAGGGATTGTTCTAATTTACACTCTTGCTAATAATTTATGAAGGTTTCTTTTACAGTATACCATGACTACTCAACTTCTTGACTTTTGCCCATTTGCTAGGTGAAAAAAATATAATTGTAGCTTTAATTTTGTTTCTCTCGATCGGAGGGATACTGAGCATCTTTTCCTGTGTTTAAGAGCCATGAAACAGTTTCATTTTGAAAGAAAACTTGAACAAAAGCAAAGGTTCTGTGAAGACTGTGCCATGCATTTGCAGTGATGAGCAGAAATAGAGATGACTTGACATTTATTCTAAGCTTTCAAGAGAAACTGGATAAAGTAATGCTTTTCAGGACAATAGAAACTTAAGGAAACTTGATATTTCCAGTATGAGCTGAAAAAAACATTCCAAAATCTTGAATGAAAAACTCCAAGAACCCAAAGATCTAAGGAAATACGCCATCCAAATCACAAATCAAGGCAATGTTAATTTGTTTCTTCAACATAAATGGTCTTGTCCATGCTGAATTAATCCACGAGGTCAAACAGTCAGGCTTATTATGCAGGAATTCTGAAACATTTGTGGGATTGTGTGCAGCACAACTGATTGCTTGATTATCCCTTTTATTCACTACAGACTCAGTCCCCTGAGCCCTCCCCCAAAGTCTGAAAGTCCTTTAATATCCTGTAATAAATACTTTCCTAGCTAGAATGGATTATTCTTTGCAAATGAACCCTGACAATGTATCTTTACACATTTGTTCCTTAAATGTTAAACGTAAGGTTTTGCTTTTTATCATGGGTGTTGGTAAAAGAAAATGCTTCCCAATTTGAAACATAAATCTTTCATAACCAGTATTTTTGAAATCATAAGAGTTTTGTTTTTAATTGCTACTTCTGGGTCTATCAATAAAGCTCCACTTAGATATAGCTAGGAGAAGAGAGCCGACATTTATTGAAAAACTACTATATGCCAGAGACTTTATTAGTTAATTAGGCAAGTACAATTTGTTATCTGAATTTAACAGGTAAGAAAACTGAGACCCAGAAAGGAGAAATAACTTTAACAATACTTTGCAGCTAGTAAGTGGGAGTCTAATCAATTAAACAATAACATTCTTTCCATTGTTCCATTGTTCAAAGAAGTACTTTATCGGAGGGGGAGAGGGTAGTTGAAAGATTTTAACATCCCTGATTGACAGATTAAGATGGTATAAATGATGTAATTATCCAGCATGGAACCAATTTTAAATAAAAACTTCAAAATCTAAGACAGTATTGCTCCCTTCAAATAAGTCACATTGGGAGCTATGTAGTTATTTTAAGTATTGCCCCAAGTATTTTAAATCTTTTCTTTCAGAATTGCCATTAATACTGGAATCACACTCTTAAGGTGTGGTAAGGTTTTTTTGTTTGTTTTTTTTTTCTTTTCTGGTTGCTTTTTACCTTTTAGAAAATTGGAATGGCTCTGCTTTTAAGGACCAGCCCAAAGTTGTTCAAAGCAAAGTGCAGTGAATAAAATGGATAATAAAGCAATCATTTGTGCTGCACAAAATCCCACGAATGTTTTAGAATTCCTGCATAATAAGCCTGACTGTTTGACCTTGTGGATTAATTCAGCATGGACAATAACATTTATGTTGAAGAAACAAATTGGTTAATCTTAAATTACATCCTTAGCTGCAAGGGAGTCTGGGAAGTACACTTATTAGTTTTCCAGCCTCTACAGTACAGGAAGATGGGGTAGAAGTTAAGCACCAATCCACCATATCTACTACAGACTGTTCATGAAATTCTTCCTTGGGTTCAGAAATTAACAGCATTATATTTATTAAGTCACTTAATTTCCTGGACCTCAGTTATCTCATCTATGTAAAACTAAGATTACATGTGATCTCCAAAGTATACTTCAGATTAAAAATTCTGAATTTTTAACCATTTTTAACCATGTTTAAGTCTATACACACAAACATATTTTTCTACCTGTATATATCCACACAGTTTTCTAGACTTTCTTGAGGAAAGATACTAGATAGAAATTCTATAGCATTTCTATCGCTAACACTAGTGTTAACATAGTCAATGCTATCCTAGCACTTTCAATTGGCTGGAGTTTAAAAAGGTGCATAGAGTATATTCACTCTTTGGAAGGAGAGAATTTGTATAGGGATGGGGGGGGTGTGTGTGCACCCATGTGTGTAAATGTATTGTGCACGTAAACTCATTTGGTCAGCTAAATTTTCTCATGACTAAAATTCCTCATGACTAGGTAAAAGCAAACTGGCATAAATTCAATACAAACTGTAGAGACCGACAACAAATTGGACCCTACTTGATGTTTTCATCTGGTTTTGAATTCTTATGTTTGCTTCCTACCTTTCTTTTTTTCTAAAATGAATTAGGCCTATTAAACTTTGCAAGACTAAGGCTTTCAGACCTAAAAAATAAATAGGAAGTTGTGGATGTGCCTTACTATGTTAAATAACTATTATAACAGTAGAAATTTGTATTATTAGCTTTATAATTATTTATATATAAATTGGTTGATTACTTATAATTTTATCACTAATTTTATTTTTACACTAGGCAGGGACCTTTGCATACAATTCATTTCCTTAACATTTTGTATATTATCTATTTATAAGGACTAGTGTTTGGCTTAATAGATTTGCAAAAATGGCCACAAATTATCCTACTGCCTGTATCCAAGTCCCTTTATGATGTGACTTTTCAGCTCCTCCCATTAACAGGTAGAGTCTCTTTTCCTGCTACTGGGATCTGGGTTAGTCTTGTGCTTTGGTTAATAGAATGCTACAAAAGCAATGTGTGCCAGTTCCAAGCTTGAAATTCAAGAGTCCTTGCATGCTCCACTAGCTCTGTTGTAAACTTGCTGAATGACTATGTGCACAAGTCTAGCCTAGCCTGCTAGAGATCAGAAATAATACGAAGAGTGCCAAGACACCTTAGCCAACAACCAGCCATTCCTAGTCAACCTGTCAGTTGATCAGTCATATGAGTTAGCCTAACTGAGACCACAAGAACCACCCAGCTCAGCCCAGTCCACATTACTGACCCACAGAATCATGAATTAAATAAATGGTTATTATTTTAAAGACTGAGTTTTGGGATGGTTTGTTATACAGCTAACTACTATTCTCAGTTAACTTTATTTAAATTTCCTAACTGCTTCAAAAACTTGGATTACTTCTTTGCAAGAATAGCTCTTATGCTTTATTTTTCTATTCAAAATTAATATATGTTAATTATAGAAAATTTGAATAATACCAAAATGCAGGAAGAGGAATAAACAAATAGTATATGATATACTACTATAAGATAACTCCTAATAAAATTTTAATATATATCTTTCCAGTCCATTTTATAAATATAGACACATTTTTAGATAATTTGATGTTTTCTCTTTCTAAATAAAATTTTTATTTTAAAACTTTCTTGAACACTTTTCCATGTAATTGATAACCTACAATTTTTTAAATGTTTTCTTAGTATTATATCTTACATATATAATAATTAACTTTAAAATATTGTCAATTTAAAAAATCATTTCCAATTGATATTATGAATATACACATTATGAATATTTACACATTAACATTCCCATTAATAGTATATACCAATGCCTATTTCACTGAAACCTAGCCAATACTATATATTTATATTAAAAGCAAACACTAACTTTGCTGCCCTGATAAGTGAAAAATATTAATTATGGATGCATATCATGAATTAGAGTTCAATATTTAAGATTTTAAAATGAAATTTACAGTGAAATACCCAAATCTTAAGTGTACTATTCTATAAGTTTTGAACACGTAATCCAAACCTCTATCAAGAAATAAAACATTGCCATCAAACCCAAAAAGGCCCTTCCTTCCCTTCTCAGTCAATATTCACCCTTACCCTTCAAAGGCAACAACTTTTAAAATTTTTTCCACCATAGGTTAGTTTTGCCTGTTCTAGAACTTTATGAAAATGGAATTATATCATATGTAGTCTTTTGTTTAAAACTTCTTTCACTTAGAATAATGTTTTAGAAATTTATCCATTCTGTTGCATCTGTGAGTAGTTTATTCCATTTTCTTACTGAGTAGTATTCCATTGTGTGAATCATCACAGTAAGTTTCACCATTCTTATGTTGACGAATACTTGGGCTGTTTCCAGTTTTTGGCCACTGCAAATAAAGATTTTATGACTATTCTTGTACAATTGTCTTTTTTTTGTGGACATATGCTTTTATTTCTTTTAGGTAAACACCTAGGAGTAAAATTATTAGGCTATTGGGTAGATGTATGTTTAGTTTATTAAAAAATTGCCAAGACTTTTTCCAAAGCAGTTATACAATTTTATACTCCCACCAAGAATTATGGTTACTCACATCCTTGCCAGGATTTGACACTGTCAGTCTTTTTAATTTTGGCCATTGTGGGGTTGTATAGCCAGTCTACTTTTTTTTTTTTTTTTTAAGTAAAATGGATGTATTTATTAATGAATGGTTAATGGAATGCAGAGAATGGTCAGCTTTTTTCATTAAACATATGTAATCCTAAAGAAACAAGTTAATACTGTCAGAGAAGATATCATTTGTTCCAAATCTTGATGCAGTTTAAAAGATTCCCAAGCCCTAGGTAATGTCCAGATTTTTAATCAGCAATGTACATACCATAATTCTAGGGATACGTGATCTGCGCTTTTCATGGACACTGGTTTTCTTCAGGCAGCAATTCCTCCAGTTACAAGGTCATCCCAATGTGGTAAGAAATCCCAAATTTTCTTTTTTTTTTTTTAATTTATTTTTTTAATTTCAGAATATCATGGGGGTACAACTCTTTGGCCATACACATTGCCCCTGTTCTGCCTGTGTCAGAGCCACAATCATGGTCATCCCCCAAACTGTGCTCCCCACATCCATTCAGTGAGAGTTTTTCCCCTCCCTTCCACCCCCCTCCCGCCCGCCCGCCTTCAGATGAATGTTATTGCCCTGTGTGATGTAAGTGTTCATCAGTTAGTACCAGTTTGATGGTGAGTACCAGTGGTGCTTGTTTTTCCAATCCTGTGACACTTCGCTTCGAAGAATGGGTTCTAGCTCCAACCAGGATAATACCAGATGTGTTAATTCACTGTTGTTCCTTATTGCTGAGTAATACTCCATGGTATACATATACCACATTTTATTGATCCACTCGTGTATTGATGGGCACCTGGGTTGTTTCCACAACTTTGCAATTGTGAATTGTGCTGCTATGAACATTCGAGAGCAGATGTCTTTATTATAAATGTCTTTTTTTCTTTTGGATAAATACCCAGTAGTGGGATTGCTGGGTCAAATGGTAATTCTACTTTTAATTCTTTGAGGTATCTCCATATTCTTTTCCATAGAGGTTGTACTAATTTGCAGTCCCACCAGCAGTGTATGGGTGTTCCTATCTGTCCACATCCCCGCCAACATTTGTTATTTGGGGATTTTTTGATATGAGCCAATCTCACTGGAGTTAAGTGATATCTCATTGTGGTTTTGATTTGCATTTCCCTGATGATTAGAGAAGTTGAGCACTTTTTTATATGTTTGCTGGCCATTATTCTGTCTTCTTTGGAAAAGTTTCTGTTCATGTCCTTTGCCCATTTTTTAATAGGGTTGTTTGATTTTTTCTTGTTCATTTTCCTAAGTTCTGTATAGATTCTGGTTATCAGCCCTTTATCAGAGGTGTAGCATGCAAATATTTTCTCCCATTCTGTAGGTTGTCTGTTCACTCTAGTGATAGTTTACTTGGCTGTGCAGAAGCTTTTCAATTTGATCAGGTCCCATGTATTTATTTTTGTTGCTGCTGTGATTGCTTTGGGGGTCTTCTTCATAAATTCTTTGCCTAGGCCAATGTCCATAAGAGTTTTTCCAACGTTTTCTTCGAGAATTCTTATGGTTTCATGTCTTAGGTTTAGATCTGTTATCCATTGTGGATTGATTTTTGTGAGAGGTGAGAGGTGTGGGTCCACTTTCAGTCTTCTACATATGGCCATCCAGTTTTCCCAGCACCATTTGTTGAATAGGGAATCTTTTCCCCAGTGTATGTTTTTCTGGAATTTGTCAAAGATCAGGTGACTGTATGAGGTTGGTTTTATATTTGGGTTCTCAGTCCTGTTCCATTGGTCTACGTCTCTGTTCTTGTGCCAATACCATGCAGTTTTGGTTACTATAGCCTTGTAGTATAGATTGAAGTCTGGTAGACAGATGCCTCCCAATTTGTTCTTTTTGCTTAAGATTGCTTTGGCTAGACGGGGTCTTCTCTGGTTCCACACGAAGCATAGAATTATTTTTTCTAGATTGGCAAAAAATGATGTTGGTATTTTGATAGGGATTGCATTGATTCTGTAAATTAATTTAGGTAGCAAAGCCATTTTTACTATGTTGACTCTGCCTATCCAAGAGCATGGTAAGACTTTCCATCTATTTACGTCCTCTGCAATTTCTTTTCTCAGTGTTTCATAATTCTCTCTATATAGGTCTTTGACCTCCTTAGTTAGATATGTTCCTAAATATTTAATTTTCTTTGTTGCTATTGCGAAAGGTATTGCATCTTTAATTTGTTTCTCGGCTTGATTGTTATTAGCATATATGAAGGCTATGGATTTGTGTGTATTAATTTTGTATCCTGAGACTTTGCTGAATTCATTTATCAATTCCAGTAATCTCTTGGTTGAATCTTTGGGGTTTTCTATGTATAATATCATATTGTCTGCGAATAGTGAAAGTTTGACCTCTTCTACCCCCATCTGGACGCCCCTGATTCCTCTGTCTTGTCTAATTGCTGTGGCCAGGACTTCCAGCACTGTGTTGAAAAGAAGTGGAGATAGTGGGCACCCTTGTCTGGTGCCAGTTTTAAGGGGGAATGCCTTCAATTTTTCCCCATTCAGTATGATATTGGCTGTGGGTTTATCGTATATGGCTTTAATAGTTTCTAGGAATGAGCCATCTATGCCTATATTATTAAGAGTTCTTATCATAAAAGGATGCTGGATTTTGTCAAAAGCCTTTTCTGCATCTATTGAAAGGATCATATAATCTTTGTTCTTGCTTTTATTTATATGGTGGATTACATTTATAGATTTGCGTATGTTGAACCATCCCTGCATCTCGGGAATAAAGCCCACCTGATCATGATGGATTATTTTTTTGATGTACATTTGAATTCGGTTTGCAAGGATTTTATTGAGAATTTTTGCATCTATATTCATAAGGGATATTGGTCTGTAGTTTTCTTTTTTTGTTGTGTCTTTTCCTGGCTTTGGTATCAAGGTGATATTGGCTTTGTAGAATGAGTTTGGGAGGATTCCATCCTTCTGGATATTTTCAAATAATTTCTGCAGTATAGGCACCAGTTCTTCTTTGTAGGCTTGGTAGAATTCAGGTGTGAACCCATCTGGTCCAGGACTTTTTTTGTGGGTAGATTTTTTATTACTGCTTCAATTTCGGTGCTTGATATTGGTCTGTTTAGAAATTCTGTTTCTTCCTGGTTGAGCCTGGGGAGGTAGTGTGTTTCTAAGAATTTGTCCATTTCCTCCACGTTTTCGTGTTTGTGGGCATAGCGATTTTTGTAGTATTCAAAGATGATGTTTTGTATTTCCACGGTATCAGTTGTGACTTCTCCTTTTTCATTTCTATTGAGCTTATTAGAGTCCTTTCCTTTCTGCTTCTGGTCAACCTGGCAAGTGGCCTGTCTATTTTGTTTATCTTTTCGAAGAACCAACTTTTCGTTTCATTGATCTTCTGTATTGTTCTTTTGTTCTCGATTTCATTTAATTCTGCTCTGATTTTGGCTATTTCTTTTCTTCTGCTGGCTCTAGGATTGCTTTGCTCTTCCTTTTCCATTTCCTTAAGATGATTCGTTAGTTTACTGATTTGTGACTTTTCTGTCTTTTGGATGTGGGAATTTATGGCGATAAGTTTTCCTCTCAGGACTGCTTTTGCTGTATCCCACAGATTTTGATAACTTGTGTCCCCATTATCGTTTAGTTCAAAGAATCTTTTGATTTCAATTTGAATCTCCTCCTTGACCCAATAATCTTTCAGCAATAGATTGTTTAGTTTCCACATTTTTGGAGGACGATGTGAGTTTCTCTTGGAATTGATTTCTAATTTTATTCGCTGTGGTCTGAAAGATACATGGTATGATTTCTATTTTTTGAATTTGTTTAGATCTGTTTTGTTGCCTAGGATGTGGTCAATTTTAGAGAAAGTTCCATGAGCTGATGAGAAGAATGTATATTCAGTGTTATTTGGGTGGAGTGTTCTGTAGATATCTGTTAGGCCCAAATGTTCTAGAGTCCTGTTTAGGTCTTTTATTTCTCTATTTGTTTTTTGTTTGGAGGATCTGTCCAGTTCTGTCAGTGGGGTGTTGAAGTCCCCTGCTATTATGGCGTTGCTGCTTATTATATTGTCTAGATCTAGCAGTATTTGCTTTATGTACCTGGGTGCTCCTGTGTTGGGTGCATAAATGTTTAGGATTGTTAAATCCTCTTGTGAGATTTTTCCCTTCACTGCTATATAGTGTCCATTTTTTTCCTTCTTTACTTTTATTGCTTTAAAGTTTATGTCATCTGAAATGAGGATGGCTACTCCAGATTTCTTTTGGTTTCCATTAGCCTGGAAAATTGTATTCCATCCTTTCACCTTGAGTCTGAATGCGTCTTTGTGTGTAAGGTGTGTTTCCTGAAGACAACAGATACTTGGTTTGTATTTTTTAATCCATTCAGCCAGCCTATGTCTCTTCAATGGGCAGTTCAAGCCATTTACATTTATTGAGAGAATTGATATTTGGGGTAAATTTCTGATTATTCTGTTGGGTGGTATCTTTTGTTTTACCTCTTGCGTCATTGTGGAATCTGGTTTCTGGGGTTTTAGCTTTTGTGTAGTTTTACATAGGTGGGTGTCTGTTGCTCTGCTTAGTGTATAATGCAGGTCTAAGCACTTCTTGCAAGGCCGGTCTGGATTTCGCAAATTCTATCAGTGATTGCTTATCTGGAAACGTCTTTATTTCTCCCTCATATAAGAAGCTTAGTTTGGCAGGATACAGAATTCTGGGTTGACCTTTGTTTTGTTTTAGGAGATTGATGATGTCTCCCCATTCCCTTCTGGCTTGTAAGGTTTCAGCTGAGAAATCTGCAGTTAATCTGATCGGTTTCCCTTTGTAGGTTACGTGTTCTTTTCGTCTTACAGCTCTGAGGAGTGCCTCTTTTGTGTTTACTTTGGTCAGTCTAATAATTATGTGGCGTGGTGAATGCCTTTTCACATTGACTCTCCCAGGAGTCCTGTGTGCTTCTTGTAGTTGGATATCGAGATTTCTGGCTAAGCCATGGAAATTTTCCTCTATTATTCCTTCAAATAAATTTTCCAGCCCATGCAAATTTTCCTCCTCTCCCTCGGGGATACCTATAATCCTTATGTTTGGCCTCTTTACATAATCCCACATTTCTTGTATGCTTTTTCCTGCCTCTTGTTTTTGTGTTCTTTCTCTTCGGCTGATTTATTTAGCGCATAGGAGCTGTCTTCTAGCTCTGAAATTCTTTCCTCTGCATGGTCCAGCCTACTCTTGAGGCTTTCCACTGTGTTTTGTAGATCCTTGAATGCTTCTTTCATTTCTAGGATTTCTATTTGATTTTTCTGTAATATTTCTATTTCTTTGGAGATTTTTTCGTTCACTTCTTGCATTTTTCTTGTGGTTTCTTTGTGCTGGGATTCAATTTTCTCTTGAATTTCATTGAGCTTTCTTATAATCCATAAACGAAATTCCTCTTCTGTCATTCTACCCCTTTCATTGGGTTGGTATCCATTGCTAAGGAACTGATAATTTCTTTTGGGGGTGACTTTTCACTCTGATTTTTCATGTTCCCTGAGTTCTTTGCTGGTTTTTTCTCATCTGGCCTCTTGGTCGAGAGCTGGGGGTGTTAGAGCTAGTTTATGGCCCTGTCACCAGGCTCACAATTATTGTTCCTTGGCAAAGCCAGGGAGAGAAGTAGTGGCCTGTATTGCCTTAGGTGTATTTTAGCAAGTTTGGTGGATCTTGAGTTAACTCTGACCTGTGGTCTTCTCCTCTTCCCAGTGGAGTGTGGTGAGAATGACCTCCCAGCTTGGGCTCTGAGCTAATGCATTGTCCTTGAGGATATGAGTCCTCTGCTCCCTATTAGCTCGGTATTCTGTTATGTCCGTGGCAGACTCTGATTCCCCAGTTGGGGTATGCGAAAGCCCCGTGCTTTGGGAGGGGCCTTGTAGCTCCTAGGGGTTACTTTGACCCTGCTTCTCCTGAGGTGCAGGTAGAAACAAAATTTCTTTTGGCTGCAGTGTGAGAGCTGAGTTGGGAAAATTCTACACAGCTCAGAGGTTGCTCATCTAGCCACGTGTGTCTGCCCTTCTGATGTGCGTCTCCGCGTGATACTGGTTGATAGGGGGATCTCCAATTGTGCACCCCTTTTCCACCACTAGACCCCAAGGCAAGGTGGGTGGCCGTCTCTATCCCCAGCAGTCTCCACCGGGGGGATGTTCCCACGGGGAGGGGGGAGTAGTGGCCGCTGGAAGCGCTCTTGGGATGGCGTGAAATTCCCTAATGACGTGGGCAGGATTATGGGGATCTGCTCTGGTTCAGCCTGTGGCTCTTGAGGTATTTGGTTGTCATGGGAACCGGCAGTTATACCAAATGAGTCACTATAGCCAGTAACCTTCAAAATGAGCGATCTCTGGGGTACAGGAGGGCTGGGACCTGAAGGGCGGGCACTAGGACCAGCACGTAGCAGACTTGTGGGAGGCCAGAGCCGGGGTAGCAGAACCAGATGGACGAGCTGCAAACTGTTTCCAATACCCAAAGGTCCCGCTGCTACAGTTCCGGGGCCTGGTCCCACCTGGAACCCACGGATGCAGCTATCCCTGGCCACCAAAGGCAAAGCCTGTCTCACCCCAGCGGAAGAGCCCCGGGCCGGGCCTGGGCGGAGCTAGAGACGCGGCTCACAGCTCCACGCAGGCGGCTGTAAAGATGGCGGCCGCCGCCAGCCTGGCGCACAGCCGGGCTCCGATCGCGCCGGGAGCGCAGTTTTTCTCCGCGGGCCGCAGCGGCAGTTGCTAGCAGCCTCTAAGGGCGTGTCCCGCTCCCCGTTAAACTCCTGGGCACAGTCCCGCTGACTTCCAGTGACGCAGTGCCGGCCTGTGGGTTCCCGCGCACTGTCCCAGGATGAATCTCCGCCCAGCGTGATCCCCAGCCCTGCGCGGTCTCTGTACACTGCAGCTGAGGGTTGTGTTTGGCTTTCGTGATTACTCCAACTCCACAGCGTCTGTTGTCTGGTGCAACCGCCCTGCCCCAACTCTGGGCTTGTCCCTGACTGCATGTATGGGGAGGCGCGTAACCGCTTGGGGGGCAGGTCGCGCTGCGCCGACCTGCTGAGCGCGTCCTTCCCGCGCTCTGGGCTCTATTGTGCTCCGTGCGCCCTCCGATCTTTGTGAAAATTTTGTACCTGTTTTCTTGGGCTGGGCGTTCGGTGTTGTTTCTCTGTAATTCGCAATGTTGTTTTCGGAGTGAGCGGTCCGTGCTCGCAGGCAGCCGCTGGCGTTCTTCACCTCCTTCCCTGGGAGCGGTGCGGTGGTAGGACGCTATCAGATCGCCATTTTTCCGGAAATCGCCAGTCTACTTTTTAGTTAATTAATTTTGGGAAGGGTCAATATAGTCATTCATATATAGCTCAAAATTTGAAAGGTGCTAAAGACAGGTTAAGTCCATGTCCTTGCCACCCAGTTTCTTGTGTATTCTTCCAGGGATAGTCTATGTATATTAAAGCACATACAAGTATGAATTCTTTTTAAAGATATTTTCACACAAAATGGCATCTTTTTTTAACCTTTCAGATATTATTTCTTCTCAGTATATACATAGAGTTTAACTAGTCCTCTGTTTCTCCACATTTAGGTTGCTCCTAGTCTTTTGTTATTATCATAAATACTGCAAATGATTTTCTACATGTGTGTGTATAAAATTTTACATGTGCAAGTATATCTTTAGTGTAAACTGTTAAAAATGAGATTGGTGAGTGTGATAATTTTATGCATCACCTGGCTAAGTTATAGTATCAAGTTATTTAATCTAACTCTAATCTAGGTGTTGCTATGAAAATATTTTGTAGATGTGGTTAATATCTACAAATGGTTGACTTTAAACAAAAGATTACCCTTAATAATGTGGATGGGTCTCATCCAATTAGTTAAAGGTCTTAAGAGCAAACACTGAGGTTTTCAGAAAAGGGAGGAATTCTTCCCTAAGAGTAGCATTAACTCCTGCCTGAGTTTTCAGCCTGCTGGCTGGCCCTACATATTTTAGACTTGCCAGCCCCCACAATCATATGCACCAATTCTTTAAAATAAATTCTTTATACATTATCCTATTGGGTCTGTTTCTCTGGAGAACACTGACTGAAAACAGTGATTTGAAGATGAGTATTTTAGATATTTATGGATATTGCCAAACAGTCCTCTAGAGGACAATTTATATGCCACAAATAATACTTAAAAGTATCTGTTTCCCTTACACCCTCACCAACATGGTGTGATATCAAGTGTGATATCAAACCTTCCCCTATCTGATAAGTTTAAGACAGTACTTTATTTTAATTTTTTTTTTTTTAAGTCACGGGTCTCACTCTGTCACCCAGGAGTTTGAGGCTATAGTGGCACAATTATAGCTCACTGCAGCCTCAAACTCCTGGGCTCAAGTGATCCTCCCTTCTCAGCCTCCCAAGTAGCTGGGACTGTAGGCATACACCACCATGCCTGGCTAACTTTTTATTTTTTATTTTTAGAGATGGGGTCTTGCTATGTTGCCCAGGCTGGTCTTGAACCCCTGGCCTCAAGCAATCTCCTACCTCAGCCTCCTGAGTCACTGGGATTATAGGCCTGGTAAATTTTAATTTCCATCCATTAAATATTTTAATGTTTTAGTCTTTCTAGAATATACTATTTCATTTGATAGAAGGCAGGAACATAATTTTATTTTTCTCATAGTAAATAATATAATCTGTTATCACAGTCCATGAATTCAGCAAATCGTAACCTTTATCTCTATAAAATATCACCATTGTCATGTACTAAAAATATATGTATAAAGATTTGGGATACCCCTTCATACACATATTTCTGGGTCAAATCACATGAATAACTTCAAGGTATAAACCTCATTTATTGAGTAGGCTGTTCACTCCCCACTAGTTTGAAATGCTTCTTTTATCATACATTAAATTATCATATATGTCTTATTTTGTATTTTCCATTTTGTTCTGTTCTTTTGCCCTCCTGTTCTGATTTGACTTACTGCAATGTTTTAGTTTCCTTCTCTTATTTGTGCATATAATATATGGTAAACCAAGATCCCAATTTTTTTTTCAAAATTTTCATAGCTATTTTTGCTCATAGATGAATGTTAGGACAGTTTTATTTTTTTCCAAAACTTTAGGTTTTAGTTGAATGTCACTAATTAGATTAGACTGTGAAAAACTGGCATATTTATAGGGCTAGGTTTTTACCCAGTTTTCACAGGATTCTTTCAAGCAAGCTTATTTCTCTAAAAAGACAATCATATCATTTATAAATAATGATAAATTTAAAACATCCTTTTAAGTATTTATCATATTTATTTTGACTTGTGGATTAATTGCATGGACTAACTCTGAAAAGACAATGGTAAATAATAGTAACAATTGATTGCTTTGGCATCTTGTTTGTGATTTAATAAGAATATGTCTAATTTTGCTACATCAAGCATAATGCCAGTTGATAGTTATGTATACATGCATAGATACTTCTATGTATGGAGGTGTGGGAAAGAATTTATTCTTTCCATTTTAATTTTACTAATGCTGACTTCTGTACCCAGCTCCATCTAATGTTTTCTTATATGCAAAGACAGAGGATCAGAGAAGCAAAGTGGATTTAAAAAAGTTTATATACATTGTTCAAGTCCATCTGCTAATACAATGCTTCTTTAGCACTTAAAAATCACCTGGAGTGCTTAATAAAATACAGATTCCTGTGCAACACCCCCACCCCTCGAAATTCTGATTCATTAGGTCTGGGTGGGACCCAAGATGTGCATTTCAGGTGATGCTGCTGCTACCGGTCTACAGACCACACTTTAAATAGCACTGTACTAATTAATAGGTGACTTGTCCAAGGTGCTCTTGAGCAAGCAGACCCAGCATGTCCCTCTGACTTGTCATTTAAGCCTTCCTCATCTTATCTCACCTACTTCCCTATTCAAAAGCCTCTACATTTCACCAAAATCCTCTGTCCCAGTGGATCTTACAATATCACACATTCCTCTACCATTAAATAGCATTTATATTATGCACACATGCTTTTTTCATTTTAACATGTTTCGTGGGTGAAAGCCCCTTGATCAGCAGTAGTAGAATCTTCTTGGTAGTTCCAAAGGCTGGTATTCAGGAAGTAAGCATCGGTACTCAGGGATCTCTCAGTATGCCTTCTTTTCTTCTCTCCCGATAATAAAATATATGGCTGAGTCCACGAGAGTGAGAAACAAACAGAACATTTCCGACCCTCCCTTGCAGTTAAGATTAGTCCTGTGGTCAATGGGATTTAGGAGGAAGTATGGTATAGCACCTTGCAGGAACCTTCCTTAAGAGACAGCTCCCAAACACCCTTTGTCTCCCCTTCACCCTTTATTCCATTTGGTGGCTTGGAATGAGTTACCACACCTGGAACCATAAAGTTAAGGCCACATACAAGGAGCAAGTAGAAGGAGCATAGGTCTCTGTCACAATGGAATGCCTTGCCCTGGATCACCTGTCCAGAGCTCTACAAGAAAGAAGTACTAATTTCTATCCCGTTTAAGTGATTGTTAGTGCGGGTTTTCTGTTATTTGCAGCTGAACCTAATCTTAACTAAATCACTGGGACAATTAGAAATATCTAAATAGTCTTAGCAAAGGAACTCTTTGTTCCAATTTGATGAATTCCAACTGTCTCAAGTTTGTGGTTGCAGGATTGTAAACACTCGGTTGCCTCTCCTGATCTTGCCAGTGTCTTCATATATCTTAATTGACCAAGACATGCTCTCATAAATCCACTAATTTAGTACATTCTGTTTCTATTGCCATGTAATACATAATATGCCTGAGTACATAATTACATAATTATATGCTTATAAGCCCTCTAAGCAAATACATTTATGTACTAATCATTAACCTAAAACATTTCTCTTCTGATAGGTATTACTCATCATCTCCACATCTGTTACATGATTCTTTTTAAATTTCTTCCCTTACCATAAAAAAAAAAAAGTGCCTCTATCCCCTACCTCTTCCTCTGGATCAGTACTCCCGCACCAAAAACTGATAAATAATCGTGTATATATTTATGGGTATATTACTATATATTTTAAGTTCAATCTCATCATGTCCTCTCTAAATCTGTTCACTGTTTGTGATTGTTAAATTACATATTGACCAAGAATTAATATTCAAAAGAAATGAATACTCAACAGGTGTAAATATTTGTGTCTGTGTATATCAAAAATTATAGACTTTAGGTTACAATTTTACCTAATGAGAAGCTTTGAAAAGAGAATAATCTGTAGATACACACATACTTAAGTGCTATGTTGAAATTGTTCTTACATTTTTTTCCCATTATGGCAACCACAAAGATACTATGACCAAAGAATACCATTGGAGATTAGCCAGGGATAGCAGTGACCTTATTTAGGTTTAAATATATATGCTCTGTTTCTTGTTAGAATTATAGTCTACTATTTATTTTTTCTGCCTGTTTTTATGTTTGATGATAAGGGCAAGTGGATTTTTATGATACTTAACTGTTTACCTATAAAGTTTTGCTGTGTCTCCAAAAACTATACTCTTTATCCATGAAGCGTTAGTGACTAGATGTCTTGTTAGATTTACTCATTGTAGGAAAATGTGTTTGATCACCTAAGTTATTAAATGTGTCAGTTGTATGCTAGAGCCTACTCACACCAGCTTGTGAAAGCTGATTGGGTATATGTCTTCACAACTCTGCCTTCAGTGACTTCACGTTATCAGCACGAAATCAGCCAGAGTGAAAGTATTTACACCATACAAATGGGCAAATGCCACAAATCAAACCTCTTTTCTCACCCTAGAGAGCTGATTGTAAAACATTTACCAGCACACCACTAAAGATATTTGTTTCAAGAAATTTAATTTGCTCACTTAAGCTATAAATGAACTTACCAGACTTGTGTTAATTAATCCACCACTCTACCTACTATGTAGTTTTTATTAGGCATGGAACATTTTGATTCACTCGCTTATACAAGTAGAAAAATTGAAGTGATCTCTGGTAAAGTCGATTCAAAAAATTTTTCTTTATACTTATATTTGCTTTTTCAATTTCTGCATGTCCTCATTTATTTTTTCCTACTTGATCTATAAAAACAGATGGAGGTATATCTAAATATTCCCACTAATGGTTTTTTCAGTTTCATTTCGTATCTGACAATTGTTTGTGTATTTTTAAGGTATGTAATTTGGCTTATAGAAGTTATTTAATATTGTGTTTCCATTGTGAATTCTACCTTTAATCAATATAAAATGATTCTTTGCTCCATTTAATTTTTGTCTTGATTTCTACTTTGATACTAAAAATGCTACTTTTCCTTTCTTTATTTTACCCTTCATACATAACTTTATTTGAACCTTTTTTTATTTTGTTTTCATTGGGACTTTTATTAACAAGTTATACTTGGAAGTGGTTTTTTGATCCAATATGAACATCTTTTTTATTTTGTAGTAGAATTCAAACTATTTATTGTGAAATGAATATACTTGGATTTCCTGAAGTTTTTATTTATTTTATGCTTTCTTGCTATTTAAAAAAAAATATTTACTATGTTAGGTTAGTATCCTTGCTTTTTTTCCCCTTTGGTGATTTGACATTTTTATTTTGTTAGTGATTATGGCGGTAGGCAGAATAATTCCCTCCCCGCCCCCAAAAAAATATCAGGCCCTAATCCCTAGAACCTATAAATGCTACCCTGTAAGGAAAAAGGGTCTTTACAGATGTGATTAAGAATTTTGAGATAGAGAAATTATCCTGGAGTATCCAAGTGGGCCCTAAATACAATCACCAAAGTCCTTGCAATAGAAAGACGGAGGGAGATTTCACACATACACACACGTGTGCATGCACACAAACATATACAATTGGGAGGGGGAGAGAGGAGATAATGTAGCCATGGAGGCAGAAATTGGAGTGTTGTGGCCACAACCCAAGGAATGCCTGCAGCCACTAGAAGCTGGAAGAGACAAGGAATGGATTTTCCTCTAGAGCCTTCAGAAAGGGCACAGCCCTGCCAACACCTTGATTTCAACCCAATGATACTGGCCTTCAGAACTGCGAAAGTAAATTCACAGTTGTTTTAAGTTATCAAGTTCATAGTAATTTGTTATAGTAGTCATAGGAAATTAATACAGTTTGAACGTAGACTTTTCTACCAATGTCAACATACATCCATATGAGTTTGGTGATTTAGAATATATTTTATTCTTTTCTCCCATCTCTACTGCTTCTAGGGAGGGGGGAGGATTATCCACAACTTTAAATTTCAAGTGTTAATATTAATTTCTTTTTATGCATATTCTTATTAATTAGTTTCAAAATTATATTAATTTGTATAACCAGTACTTTCCTGTGAACAATTATTTAGGCCCTAACTCTAGGTTTTATTAATTATTACTAATTATTTAAACTACCCTGTTTATACTTTAATTTTTTTAATACTTTGGACCAATCTTTAATTGCCCAGAATAATTGGTTTTTTTATTTTTTTATTTTTATTTTTAGAGACAGGATCTCCCTCTATCGCCCAGGCTGGAGTGGAGTGGTACAATCAGAGCTCACTGTAGCCTTGAACTCCTGGGCTCAAGTGATCCTCCTGCCTCAGCCTCTTGAGTAGCTGGGAGCACCAATACACCCAACTAATTTTTAAATTTTTTGCAGAGGTGGGGTCTCGCACTATGTTGCTCAGGCTGGTCTCAAAATCCTGGCCTCAAGAGATCCTTTCACCTTGGCCTCCCAAAGTGCTAGGATTACAGGCATGAGCCTCCATGCCTGGCCCGCCTGGAATAATTGTAAGAAGTGTATGTGATAAACTAAAAAAATGTTTGCAGATAATACTACAAAGTATGCTTATATATGTAAATACGATAAATATATAAAGGGTTGCTAGCAATTAAGAAACAAAACACTTACAGCCCAATTAATAAATAGGCATAAGATATGAATAGACAGTTCACAGAAAAAGAACTACAAATGATCTTCAAACATGAAAGGATGTCTTACCTTTCTTTCTTTTTTTTTTGAGAGGGGCCTCACGATTTCGCCCAAGCTGGAGTGCAGTGGCTAATCACAGACACAGTCGTAGTGCACTACAGCCTCCAACTCCTGGCCTCAAGCGATCTTCCCACCTCAGCCTCCGGGGTAGCTGGGACTACAGACGTACACCACCGTGCCTGACTTCTAACTTTTTCTTTCATCATTTTGGATTCCTTTGGCTTTTTCCTTTTAATTTCTGGGAAAATTTCTTGAACATGTTTTCTAACTCTCTGAATCAATGTTCTGTCATATGTCACTTGTTTTTATTTCTTGTTATTGTTTATAATTCAGCAGTTGTGATTTGCATTTCCAAGAGCTCTGTCCTACTCTCAAATATTTTCTTTTTCATGGTTACCTGTTATAGTTTTATCAATGTATTGTCTTTGTGAAACTTGTTGAAAGCATACATTAGAATTTTCCAAACTTTTCTTCTTATTTATTCAGGAGCAACTTAATGTGATGATTCACATTGGCTCCAAGTGTTCAAAATGTTATATATTTTTCTATATCTGATTATTTTCTCTGGTCATTCTACAGAAAGGCTTCTAATTGTACTACTAATAATAATGGCTAATGTTTCTTGTGCACTTACTATGAGGCAGGGCTTGGCTAAATGATGAACACATGCCCTCCTATGTTATCTCCACAACAATTGGAGCTAAATATTATTATGCTCATGACCCATGGCCACTGCAAGTTCTCCTCCCTTCCACAAGAATAAGGCTGCTTCAAACAGTGTCCTGCCCACATCCCAACCCACCCACCTGTGAGGGATGAACCACCCAACCAAAAGGAGAGTGCATTTCCTTCACCTGTGTATGAGATTGATTTTCCCAGCTACTACCTCTGAGCCAAAAGTTTTCTATTATACACAGCTGTAGTCCAGTTAGCGTTAGCTTTGCATACAATTAGCTGGGTAGTTCTACTTTGGTCTTCCAGCCAATCACAGCCACAGTAAGTAACCTTCTTTCTATGTCCTTCATAGACTCATTAAAGAGGATAATACTACATATTTATTGAACTAATATAATCTCTATAAATAATTCATATCACTGAGGCATTGGAATCAATTCTGCCTCATCTCCCTGTGTGGGTTCTTGTTGCCAAGTCTTAGGCCTAGAAATAAGTAATGTTACAGTAATTTTGTTTCCAGTCATCTTAGAGGTCCAGCATTGTGTAGGAATATGGAGTGATACAGAGGAAGCAGGATGTTTGCATACCATGTCACCTGTAGCAGCATAAAGATAGCTGCGCTACTATCCCCTTGCACAGTTGCACTCATTAGCAGTAAGCCGTGGTCGGGTCCCCATTCTTTTCCTGACCCTGCTCTGCTTACCATGTGTAAACCTAAATGTGAGCCAGATTAATGCCCACATTTAACGGGTGAACCAGCTGGGCAGGTGTTTGGGCCAATGTAGAAGATGGTTATATTAGTCAACTATCGCTGCATAACAAACCACATCAAAACTTAGTGGCTAAAAACCATAATTATTTACTGTCATTTATGTATCTTCTGGTTGGTGGGATTGGCTTATCTGTGCTGGGTTGGCTGGATGGCTTCGTTAGTCTTGGCTGGGTTTGCTCTCACGTCTGTGCATCAGCTGATGGGGCAACTCTGCTCTACTTGTTTCTCATTCTCTGGTACAGTAGGCTAGAGGGGTGAAACCAGAGAAGCAAGAGGAAATGCAGAAAGATTCATGTTCTCCTATGGCCTAGGCTTAGAACAAGCACACTGTCACTTCTGCCCATATATCAGTGGCCATAACAAGTCATATGGTGAGTTCAAAATCAAGGGGCAGGGAAGGCAGTCATTGATGGTGAGGGCCTGTAGTTGCAGGAAGTGGTAAAGAATTGGGATCAATAATGGACTCTAGCTCAGGAAATGCATTTATCAAGAATTCTTTGTTAAGAAACTTAAGTTTTGAGATGAAACCCCCAAAGGATTTGTATGCTTAAACTAGCTGATTACTAAACTGCTTTCAAAGGATGTTGGGTTAACCACAGGTATTTTGTTTTACAGAGTGGAAGATGTGAGTTTGGACCAGAGCCAAATGCTTGGGAGGAGCGAGAAGAGACTTCAAGCTACTACCATTCTCTTTTATTCATGGGGTGTTTAATGTCATCTATACATAGATGCTGAACAATAGAAATTCAGTTTAATAGGACCAAATATTTCAGGACAGCCAAGGGCATCCGCATACTCTGTTCCACCTCGAGCTAGAGGAAACCTTCCCGTAGAAGCTGTTGGACTCAGATGGGCCTGCACTGACTTCCTGGAGCCTATTGCTCTTCCAGCCCTCCCTGCACTAGGTTGGGAATGCCACTGTTGTCCTGAAGAGCTTTCTCTCATTCGCCTTCAAGTCAAATTTGATTTTCACATGTAGTGTGCATTGAGTTGGGACAGCCTTCCCGCAGTCCTGCACCATCTGCAGCCTATTGTGTGGCAATTCTGCAAAGTCTACAAAACAGAATTTTTTGTTTTGCTGTGTAATCCACATGGTAACTGGTGTTTCAGCCAAGGTCTAACCTGGAAACAGAAACCACCTGAATATTTAGACCAGAGGATCTTTAATGCAGGGAATTGGCTACCCACAGAGATGGGGCCATTAAAGCAACATCAAGATTAGCAACAGCAGGAAGCCTCCACCGTGCCCAGGCAACAGGCGTACAAGGTCACACTGGGCCTGATTACCTGCAGTCTCCTTCCACCTCCCCCTGCAGCTCCTAGAAGAGACCTGCCCAGGCACAGGGAGCCCGGCCTCTCCCCTCAGTTCTCCAAGCTCCTCTGGCGCCTCCTATTGGCTTAACCCAGCTGTCAACAGCGCCACGAAACCTGGGAAACTGAGTTTATAGTCAGCCTCACTCTGCACCCAAATAGAGCAGGGAGAGGTTAAAGGAAGGCTCTGCAGGCAAACCGGCCCAGGGCCAGCAGCCTCCTCCCCATCCAAGGCACTTTAAAAACCCCAGTGCCCTCACCAAGATTTCTGTGAATCCCCAGGAGATCTGTTTGGGTCCAAACTCCCCTTCCGCTGGATTTCCTAGGTTGAGGAATAATCTCAGCATCCTAAAGGTGCTAGTCTTACTGACCCAGAGAAAAACTTTTAATTTTCATTAAAGAAAACAAAATGAAAAAGAAAACTTAGAAGGCATTTGTCAGCATATCCGACTCTATGAAGGTTTATAGGAACAAAGATTCACATAAGAGTAATACAAACAACTTTCAAATGATATTAGAAAGTCTTGTGCTTTAAAGAAAGGTCCCATCATCATTTCTGCAGATTGGGCTTCTATCTCTTTCCATCTCATTCCGCCTTCATCGCTCTATTCTCTTTTTGTACATCTTCGCTTTGCCATATTCCTCACAGGGTCAAAAAATAAATACAAAATAACAACCTGCCTCCCTGGCCCCGCCTCGCCTTTGCGTGTTTGTGTGTGTGTTTCAGCTCTCAGTAATCTCTCCTCCCAACTGAGCCCCCAGCCTAGCTTTGCACATCCAAGGCCTTGGGGTGAAGTTTTGAAAATGACATTAGAAGGCTGTCGTAAGGGCAGAATAGTTAGGGAGTTCTTCTGCCCCCACTGCCCTAGAGAGGCACATCCTGCCCAGTTTAACATTTATCTCAAATTTTTCATTTTCGTTAAAGCATTCTTATTAAAGTTGCATGACGCTAAGCCAGGATAGGTTTGGTAGACCCCTACCATGCACATCCAATTTCTACATGACAGACATACGTATAGTGAGCAGAGTTCTCACTTCACCATGTGGTCTCGTCTGAAAGATGACTAATGATAATCTTCCATGATGGTAATAACCATCTCCTCTAAACAACAATGTGCTGGGCACTTGCTGATACAATGAAGCTTAACCTGACATAAATGGCTAGTGCAAGCTACTTGCTTCTTGTCTAATGGGGATGAGAGAACTATCTAAAACTGCAGCCAGTCACCTGGTGTTCCACTGGTGG
Organism: Daubentonia madagascariensis; assembly: GCA_023783475.1. Taxonomy (NCBI): domain Eukaryota; kingdom Metazoa; phylum Chordata; class Mammalia; order Primates; family Daubentoniidae; genus Daubentonia; species Daubentonia madagascariensis. Next base: position 38,909,715 of record JAKFHU010002088.1, on the reverse strand, counting down.
TGCTATGTCTGCAGCTTGCCAGATGCACAAAGCTACCAGGAGATCAGTTGGTGGGAACAGTAGGAAATATGGGAAATTATAGTTTAAGTGTACATGAAATATATGCAGGAAATTGAGGTTGGGCATTTTTACCGAGAAGGGAGTAGGTAATCTAAACATTCTTTCTCTAGTATAACTCTTTGTTTTGTTCATAACCCTTTTTATTTTACAATAAAAACTTTCAACAACAATGAATTTTTTAAATGAAAATGCATGTTTTGGATAATTTTACTTAGCATTCCTCCTCTCTTTTTTCACAAATTATCTCCAAAAATAATTCTCATTTAAAAAAAGGCTAGTCTAGTTATATTTTGGCTTTATAATTTACCTAGAGACAGTGAGGAGTGTTAATTAACAAAAAGAGTCTTCTCCCTTGAGTTTGCTCAGCAAATCTAGAGCCATACAGTATGAAGCAACTACAACTACTTGAAGCCAAAGAATTTCTGCCAGAAATTTTTATAAGGAATTGCAGATTTTCTTTTTTTTTTGAGACAGGGTCTCACTCTGTTGCCTGGGCTAGAGTGCAGTGGCATCATCATAGCTCACTGCAACCTCAAACTCTTGGGCTTAAGTGATCCTTTTGCCTCAGCCTCCCAAGTAGCTGGGACTACCGGTGCAAGCCACCACGCCTGGCTAATTTTTCTTCTTTTTATAGAGATGAGGTCTTGCTATGTTGCTCAGGCTGGTCTCAAACTCCTGGCCTCAAGCAATCCTCCTACCTCAGCCTCCCGAAATACTATTAGGTTATCAAGTATGGAATATCTGATTTCCTTAAGTACTAAGTTTGACAGTTGATATCTCTGACATTTCACTTTGACACTTCCTGCTTTTTTTTTTTATTGTGAAGGTACATCCTCAGTCTTTCAAACGCACATTTTGGCATGTGATTATCTTTCCAAAACTTTTTTGAGAGCAATTTTCGTGAAACCATGGATAAGTAAAAAATTCATGTTATTTTTCCATATGAGTTCCGTCATGGAACCAATGCAGCGCAGACAGCTCAAAATATCTACAAAGTGTTTGGCAAGGATGTGGCTATTGAATGCACCGTACATCAATGTTTTGAGAAGTTCCATTCTGGTGATTTTAATCTTAAAAATGAGCCACTTGGGTGACCTGAGACCAAGGTGGATAATGATGAACTGAAAACTGTAGTGGAAGCAAATCCATCTCAACCTATGTGTGAATTAGCAGCAAGGTTTGACTTTGCTATTCCAACAATATTGGACAATTTGAAACAAATGGGCAAGGTAAAGAAGCTGGATAGATGGGTTCCGCATGAATTAAATGAGCATCAGAAGAGAAATATTCTGGAAGCTTGCCTTTCTTTGCTGTCATGACATAATGCGAACCATTTCTACACCATATTGTTATGTGTGATGAAAAATGGATTCTTTTTGACAATCGCAAGCATTCGGCACAATGGTCGGATAAAGATGAAGTGCTGAAACACAGTCCAAAACCGAATATTCATCAAAAAAAGCAAATGGCATCTGTTTGGTGGTCCAGCACTGGTATTATCCACTACAGCTTCATGAAACCTGGTCAATCGATTACAGTGTATGTCTACTGCAACCAATTGGACAAAATGATGAAGATGCTTGTGATTAAGCAGCCGAGATTGGTCAATAGAGACAGGCCAATCCTCTTGTGAGGCAACATTCGACCATGAGTCGCGCAAACAATGCTGCTCAAACTACAGAGGCTGGACTTGGAAACTCTCTGTCATCCACTGTATTCACCAGACCTTGCACCAACTGACTACCACTTCTTCCAGGCTTTGGACCACTTCTTGCAAGGAAAAAAATTCAATTTTCAACAAGCTGTGGAAAACGCCTTTCACGATTTCATCGCCACTCGGTCTCCAGGCTTCTTTGCTGCTGGCATAAACAAGCTACTGGTAAGATGGCAAAACTGTGTGGATAGTTTAGGCGCATACTTTGATTAACTCTACTGCTTCTTGTTTGAGATACAATAAACTAAACTTTTGATTCAAAATTGGACATTTCATATTTAATGACCTAATAGTATTACAGGTGTGAGCCACTGTGCCACACCAGAATTATAGATTTTTAAAGGCTTCTATTGTTTGCTTTTCTATTCCAAGGCTAGAAAAACAAGTTTATGAAACTCTGTCCAACTGCACTACCTAAAGTTTGGGTGAATTCCTCTTTGCTCAAGGGTCCCCAAATTTGCCACAGCTCCTGGCCTGCTAAGAAGTAAACTTGCTTATCACCCGTGAATCTGGGATTCTGAAAGCCATAGAATAAGACCAAGCCAGTTTTTCTGGAAGGGCTTTGTCAGCATTGATTCCACATAGAAAGTACAACCCTTGCTCCTTAATGGTGGACTAGTTATGCTTGAGTGCAGAGATTTAGTTGCAAGGATGACACATCAGGTATAGCCTTAGTTGCACAAATAATTGGTTCAATTTTCTGTAGTAAAAGTGAGAGAGATTCTTACTAAACTTATGCAAATAACTATATTATCATGAAAAATAAGAATACTTGCTAAAAGTATTTGCTGCTTTTGAATATGCTTTCATATTCAGCCAAGCTGAAAGTTAGAGATAAAATAAGAAGAAAGGAAAGGGGTTTCCATATATACACACATATGAACAGAAAATAGAACATAAAAATTAATACCAATATTTCCAAAAAAGCCAGTACAATTAAACATCCCTCATCAGTTTACTCAATACTATGTAATTAATTCTTCTAGCCCCAGATTTTGAACCAGTCTGTTTTCATGAAGTCATCTGCTTCTAGACCAAAAAGAGTCCTGGAAATCTCAGCTCAGTCCTTTGGTATAGTCTGAAAATTGTCTAAGTGTTGTCAGCTCAGAAGCCAGTACCCAGAGATTTATTTTTGAATGGTACAGTCCTTCCCATTAGGCTCTTAGACTGCTTTGTTGAAGACCCAATTTCTGTCTTATAACTTAAAGCAGAACCTCCAGAAAAGCATTAGAGCTGCGGTCCCCAACCCCCAGGCCACAGACAGGTACTGGTTAGGAACCAGGCCGCACAGGGCTGCACAGCAGAAGGAGAGTGGCAGGCTATTGTGCAAAGCTTCAAAGCTTTGCTCGCCATTGCTTGCATCACTGCATAAGCTCCGCCTCCTGTCAGATCAGCAGTGGCATTAGATTCTCATAGGAGCAGGAACCCTACTATATACTGCACATGGGAGGGATCTAGGTTGCACTCACCTTGTGAGAATCTAATGCCTGTTGATCTGAGGTGGAGCTGAGGTGGTGATGCTAGTGCTGGGGAAAGGCTGCAAATACAGATTATCATTCGCAGACAGGTTTGACTGCACAATAAATGTAATGCACTTGAATCATCCTGAAACCATTCCTTCCCCCTCCCCCATCCATGGAAAAATTGTCTTCCATGAAACCAGTCCCTGGTGCCAAAAAGATTGGGGACTACTGCATTAGAGAAATAGAGAAATACCTTGTAATGGCACAACTAATTGGCTGTGGTTAATTTGTTACAATAGCCAATAAAATCAGAATGGAGGGGAATGCCAGCCTTTATTGGGGTATAATATATTACTATTACTATTTCATAAGAAAGTGATCAATATTTCTCCTGATGATAAAAATATATCATGGACAGTGAAGGCATTGATACTTTCTTTTCTGTTTTGGAAAGTGTACAGTCTCTGAAACATTTATATTAAATACATTTTACCAATGGTAAATATTCTTTGACTTTACAACTCTTTCCAGTGATTCTTAGAGTAATTTTGAGCTAATTAAGAAATATGAAGCATGAAACAAGCCTAAATATTGATAATATTCATCTTTTTATAGGAGGAAATAACAAATATTTGTGATTTTCCAAGGTCCCTCTGGGAAATCTCAGATAGTTTTAGGTGAAAAAGACATCCTAAAAAAAGTAGGCTTGTTTTGTTTGTTTTTGTTTTCTGAATTTAGAGTCTGATCTTGGGAAGGCAAAAATCAAAAGAGTTATCAGAAACTTGGTCACTTGACTTAGCTGAGATTATGGGGGGTTTGAAACTGCAGCCCACCCCAAGGTCTCTTTTTAGAAGTTTAAAAAAAAATGTACAGTTTTTAACCATTAAACCACAAAATAGAGCTTTTTTATTCATGAGCACACTTAACGTGAATGTGTATACAAGGACCTTGAAAGAAAATTTGAAAAGAATTGAGGGAAAGTAGATGCATAGTGGAAGACAATGAAGATGGTTGTCGCTGGGATGGAGTGAGTATGACAAGAATCTGTTATGTTGATCTAGCACTCCCCCCCACCCGCCTCCAAAAGCCTCCAGTCATGTGAGTTTTCTAATTTTTCAACATTTAATCATTTTTAAAACAAGGTTATGTTCTTATACGATGCTACCTTTCTGGTCAAGTTTGGTCTGGGGTAGGCACCTGGTCCAAACTGCCTCAGTTACAATATGGTGTCCCTCTGGACACAGGTAATTGGACCAGGCCCCAAAGTCCCCAAGAATTTCCAGCTGAAACTCAGAGAGCTTTAATATGGTGTCTCCATGGTGGAAGATACAAGATGTAACATTTGGGAACCCTCAAGGCACACTCTTCTTCCCAGGTAGAGAAAGTTAGTCCTTGGTGTCAGAGAATAAAGCTAACATTCAGGGAGGAAGAGATGGATGACGAAGTGTCTTGGTGAGGGGACTCCCTTGTTTATTTGTTCCTGAGGTCCACCTACATCAATGAATATCATCATGTTTGTGTTGGTTCAAACCTCTCTTAGGTTTCATGAGCCAGTAATTTCCCCTTTGAGCTTAAACTAGGTTTTTGTCATTTGCAAAGAACTCCAAAGGCAAAGTGCCTATTTCACAGATTACTTAGGGATTGCCTTGTTTAAGAATGGGTGTATTTGAAGTTTCAATTATTATTACACAATTTAGGTATCTCAGCTCTTCTTTAAGACATTCATGTTTCTAAAAGTCACATCTTTAAATTAGAATGCTGTTTCTGTTAAATGGCTGCAGTGCTTGTGAAAAAACTCATTAAAAAATTTATTGGAAATTTAAAAATCAAATAGCGAAATGGCTTATGGTATTCCCGTTCCCTACCATTAAGAGATTCAGAGCTTGATGTGGTGGCTCATGCCTGTAATCCCAGCTACTCAGGAGGCTAAAGCAGGAGGCTGAGGCAGGAGGATCCCTTGAGCCCAGGAGTTGGAGGTTACAGTGAGCTATGATCATGCCACAGCACTCTAGCCTGGGCTGCAGAGTGAGACCCTGCCTCTTAAAAAAGAAAAAAAAAAAAGATTCAGAGAATATGTATCATCACACATCTATCATATAAAAATGGCTACGGTGATTTATAAAACAATGTTGTCAACACTTTTTTTTTTGTAGAGACGAGGTCTCGCTCTTGTTCAAGTTTGTCTTGAACTCCTGGGCTCAAGTGATCCTCCTGCCTCGGCCTCCCAAAGCGCTAGGATTACAGGCGTGAGCCACTGTGCCTGGCCTGTTGTCAACTTTTTAAGTCAGACTTTCATGTCAGAATGTCTGGCAGTTGAAAAATCCTGAAAATATTTTTCATAGATAATTAGTTGTAAGGACATCTCTGTTGAAATATTTCTTTTCCTATTTATTCACCTAATTTTCTTTAACATCATGATTCCTTATTTAAGGATAGGTAATAGAACTTTGTGACGACTTCTTAATAGGATATTATCTTGGTATATAGGGAAGAGCATAAGAAATTTGGAGTTGGGGGTGTCTATGAAGAGCAAGATTAGAATCTGGTTTATAGAGTTTAAGGAGATGTGCCCTTTTATATGAAACAAGATTGGATTTCTATGTTCTAACTCCTCAGTCTCCTGGGTACTCTGAAGCTAATTTATTATGAATGATGGATGGAGCTCTCCTTTCCAGGTGTCCTCTTCCCTGCAGTGACCAGAGAAGAACATCAGTAGTCAGTGAGTGCTGCTAAAATGAGGTTACAGCACAGAAAGGAAATTCTTCAGGCTGGCTGTGGGTCAGCTCCATTCAGGAGTGAGGACTAGTCCTGGGGGTTCCTGCCTGGTCCCAGGCCCATCAGTTTTTGCCAGGACTTTCCTAAAGATGCTGTTAGATCTTTAACACTGAATAAAGAATGAAGAATAAGGAAATCAAATAATTAAACCTATTTAAGTAAGAATAATTGCTAGGGAAACATTCCTATTACAGGCCTAATGTTAAATCAGAATGGGAGAAAACCCTGTTGACGAACAAAACATTATAATCCATTCCATTCCTGTTTTCCCTTTTTCTTGGCCCTAAATAAAAGATTTGCAGAAACCCCAAGAGATTGTAACTAACTAAGGCCCCTCTCCCCCTTTCTTGTAAAACCTGGAGGCCCTGGGATATTTGAAATGGTTGTAATAACCCATTGCCAGGAGTGTACACCCATGAGTTCTAGAAAAATGCTTAGAATCCCCAGAAAATCAGTCAACACCAGCCTTCCCCTCCCTCTATTATTCATTATGAGATTTAGGGTAATAAGCTGACTGCTTTTAGAAGGAGACTAAGGAAAATTGGTACTATTTGGTAGGCACTCATCCAAAACATTGTTATAGAAGCTTCCATCTTTGAGTCAGGTTTGGTATGCTCCCTGGGTCAACAACATTTCTATTTTTTTTTTTTTAGAGATAGGGTCCTTCTCTGTTGCCTGGCCTGGAGTGCAGTGGCATGATCGTAGCTCACTGCAGCCTTGACTCTTGGGTTCAAATGGCCCTCCCACCTCAGCCTCCCAAGTAGCTGGGACTCCAGGCACGTGTCACTGTGCCCAGCTAATTTTATTTTTTTACTTTTTGTAGAGATGGGGGTCTTGCTATATTGCCCAGGTAGTTCTAGAACTCTGGCCTCAAGAGATTCTCCTGCCTTAGCCTCCCAAAGTGCTGGGATTACAAGTGTGAACCACCACACCCAGCCAACATTTATTGATGTTCTGTGAGCCCAGGATCTCTAGCATCTCTCTTGTTTCCCAGGTCTCTGAAAGATCATGACCTCAAGGGAAGGGCCCCTGATGTTGGTCACATCTTCAGGGGGCTAAACCAAAATTCGAATATTTAATCTTTAGCGACTGAGAGTGTTCTCACACATTCGGTGAACTTTCTTATCATTACTAAGAAATATCAGTCATATTCAATTTAAATAGAATCAACCTGAATGTAAAATGTGATCAACATTACCTTCCTTAACTAAACTTCCATCGGTAAAATTTACTGTTGTTTTGGAGGTGAGAATTATAGTCTTGGCATATCAGTAGATTTTAATAAGGATTTTGGTGCATGTAACTGTTATTTTTAATCAACTCAATGCTACAATTGTTTATAACATCCCTTCTACTTGTAAGGCAGTTTGTTTTATAGTGGAATTGTTTTGACCCACAGTGTTATCCTTAACTAAAACAGAAATGAATTCATGGTACTCTGTTTTTGATTTTCTGATTAGCAGAAAAATACTATACAAGTATTATCTTTTGGCTTTTACTTCTATGCAATCATGTGTTTAGTTAACTTGTTATGCTTTAATCGCAGGACATTAGTGGGTTTCACATGTGTGTTGATGTAAGTATTACATTTCACATTAAGAAGCCAAATTCAACAAACAAAAATTAAGTTTTGGTGGATTCAATGTCATGTTTGAATTGAAAAGTAAACAAATGGATAGTCTGTGAGAAAAGAGGTAACTACAGCTCAAAAGATTAGAAAAAAATATGTTCTATGTTAAAACATTTCTGGAGATTATTTTAATTCTCTCTATTGGTTCCTTTTGAGTCCCCAGAATTTTACAGATCTCCAGGGAAATAAACATTTCTTGCCACAGCCCAGTATTACAGGTGTGGAAGGTGTAGCTGTATTTTTAGGTTTTTGTTGTTTTTCAGTTAGTCATAAATAACATCTTTCACCTGAAATGAAAAATCTGTGTCACAGTGATAAGAGCTGACATGGCTTGATTTTTTTTCAACGAAATGATATCAACTTCTTTACTTATTACTTGTTTCTTTTTCATAAAATCAGAAGAAACAAGATACAGACAACTTACAATCTGCTGTTCAGCCTTTTGATTGCTAGAATTTTGGGCATGTGGAAGTTTCATTTTATTGTGTGTTCTATTCAGAAATTCTACTCTATTTTCTCCTGGCATTTCCTCTGCAGTTCTCTCTGCTTATAGATGCAGGTATCTGTTACATAGGCCTCAAACATCCTGAAAGCAGATACAAATATTTTAAAAGTTCAACATCAGTTTATTGCTGTCATATTTTGCTGGATTATTTGCCCTTAATCATTATTAAGAAATATTAGTTATGTTCTTATTTTTTTAAGTAATTATAGCATTTGTTCTAAAATGGCATCCCCTTCGTTTGCCTAAAGAACTACCCCAAAATTTTGTGACTTAAAACAAAAACTTTTATTATATCTTATGATTTTGGGGGTCACAGATTTGAGCAGTTTGGCTGGGTGATTTTTCTGTTCCACACAGTATTAAGGGAGGTCATCCAGTGGTGTTCAGCTGATGGTCTGAGGGTCTAAGACAGCTTTACTTATATAACTAGCATTTTGGCCTACCTGGAAGGCTGGACTGACCTAGGACTGTTGACTGGAGTACCTATGTGTGGCCTTGCCAACGTGGTGGTCTCAGTGTAGTTTGTCTTCCTTCACGGCTGTTCTGAGAGCTAGTGTTCCAGTGATCAGGGCAGAAGCTCAAGCTTTCGTGGTCTGGCCTCAGAAGTCATACAGCCTCATATCTGACATCTTCTATTGGTTGAAGCAGTCACAAGCTTGCTCAGGTTCAAGTGTAGGGAACATAGATCCCATCACTGCATGGAAGGAGTGTCCAAGAATTTGCAGTCATGTTTTGAAATGACCAAAACCTTCTTTAAAAGGCTTTTCCCCATTCCTTCTTCTAATGTCTAAAATACGTTTGCTCTCTCCTTATAGACTCCTAGAAATGGTGCAGTTCTAGAAAATTGTTCGGCTTTAAACTCACTTATGGTGGAGTTTACAATTTTGTGACACAGATCTATATTCCCCCAGTATTTCTTGCCTGAAATAAGTAAGGGTGCCAGTATCCGTGTTTATAATATGTAAAGGTGGAAATACTAAGAGCTCTCTTCAGCAGGAAAGAACTCATATAATAGTGGACTTTATGCTCTATTTCCATGATACAATATAGGTTTTTTTTAAAAGCCAAAAATACAAAAATATAATTGTAGCTTATTAAATGTAATATCCTAAGAAAAACATAGAATTAGAATATTCTCAAAGTCCTGGTTTTTAATTTTATTGCAAATATAAGTATTTTCTACTTGAAAACCTTTCCTCTCACATGTCTCTACAAATAACTAAGCTAGCATTGATTGACGGATTAGGCTTACTAATATTGCCTTCCCTTTTCCTAAGTGAGATGTTCTCCTTACATTTTTGACAGTTGAAAATGACTGCTTGCCAACATTGTCAATGATATGTTGAGTAAGAAATTGTGTTCTTCTATCTAATCTCCCATTTTTCTAATCTCCCATTTTTCTTATTTTCTTTTCCTTTTCATATCCATTGTTCTTATTGAGATGAAACAATTAAAAACGATTAGATTATTCATCTTCCCTTTATCAGGTCCATTTATTCTTTGCTTTGTTTTGTAAATTTATTTTGTAGAACGAGATATAAAAGATGCGACTACTCTGCTGGCTAGTCCCCTCCACAATGACACTGTGCTATCTAATCAGCTCTGCCCCTGGCAACCCCACCCCACAGGGCCTGAGCCCATCACCCATACTCTGTTTGGAAGAAGGGTCACAGAACATCTTCATCACATTCTGGCAACAGAGAAACCATTTGGTTCTCTGAGATACTATGCGTTATATCCCAAATGCTGGATTGTAACAGAGCGTTGTGGTAGAATGAACCCTGGACTGGAAGCCAGGATGCTTGTCTTATCAAAGTGTAGTGGACATCATCCTGACAAAATGCCTGGGGATAACATTACTCCTATGTCTCAATGCTTACTCCTATGGCTCATGTGGGTGTAGAGGCATTTCCTAGATCCAGAGCTGGGTACTTGTCCCTAGCTTGGCAGAGACCCTTATCTCATGACCCTGGCACAGTGCAAGGGCGAGCGTATTCTCCAGGTAAATATAATAAGAATTAGACTTTGGACTGTTGCTGCACTTAAATAGAAAGAAGTATTCTCTTTCCAATGGGATTGTTAAAACATAATCCTTAAGCTTCTGGTGGTCGTGTTTGCCATCACTTGAAGAAAACCTGCCTTGAATGTAGTCAATTAAACCAAGGAAAAGAAAATTCCTCATTTAATTATTTGAGCACTGCCTGAATTCAGAACTACACCCTTGACTTTTCAGTTATAACGTCTATACTTGTCCTCGTTGGTTCTGTTTATAGGTAGTTCTAAAACAGGCACAACTCATTCATAGCAATAGGAATCAGATCAGTGTTTGCCAGAAGTGGTGAGAAGTCATTAACAGGGAAGGTGTATAACACAATTTTGTCAAAAAGCAGTTGAGCATATATGTGTACATCTAATTCTGGACTCTCCATTCTGTCCAAATGGTCTATATAGTGATCCTTACATCAGTACTACGCTATCTTGATTACTGTAGCTCTAAAATAAGTCTTGAAATCAGGTAGTGTAAGTCCTCTATCAATTCTTTTTGAAAATTATTTTGGCTATTCTAGGTGCTTTGGATTTCCACATGAAGTTTAGAATCAGCTTGTCAATTTGGAGAGAACTGACATCTTAACAACATTGAGTCTTCCAATCCATAAACCATGGTATTATCTCTCCATTTTTTAGTCTTCTTTAATTTCTTCTGGCAGTATTTTGTCATTTTTAGTACACAGATCCTGCACATATTTTTAGTAAATGTATCCCAGATATTTCAGTCTTTTGATTGTATTGTAAATGGTATTTTTAAAAATTTCAAATTTCAGTTGTTTGTTGATAGTATATAGAAATGCAGTTGATTTTTATATATTGATGTTTCTTATGCAACAATGCTACTTTCATTTATGAGTTCTAGTGGTTTATTGACAGATTCTTTAGGGTTTCCTATATATGTGATAATGTTGTCTGTGATAGAGACAGACAGTCTTACTTCTTTTTAATATGTGTGTCTTTTATTTTTCTCTTGCCTCCAGTACAATATTGAACAGAAATGGTGAGGACAGATATCTTTGCCTTGTTCTTGATCCTAGGGGAAAAGTGTTCAGTATTTCACCGTTAAATGTAATGTTAGCTGTAGTTTTCATAGATACATTTTATCAGATTGAGGAAATTTCCTTTTATTCCTGGTTTTCAAAGAGTTTATGTGTTTTATTGTTGTTGCTTTATCATGTTTTGTTTTATTGGATCATAAATGGGTGTTGAATTTTACCAAGTGCCTATTCTAGATATGTTGAAATAAACATACGATTTTTCTCTTTTATTGTGCCAATATGGTGACTAACATTGGTATTTTTTAAATCTCTATTAAATTATATATTTTCTTACATATTTAATAATACTGAATTATATATTTCTTTAAAACAAAGATATATTTATTAAAATTAGGAAACTAATATTGATAATAATGATATTATCTAATTTATAGGCCTTATTCAATGATGTCCTTTTCTGGGTCCAGGATTCAATCCAAGCTTATAATTTTTGTTAACTGTCATATCTCTTTAGTCTGCTTTAATCTCTAATAGTTCTATTGCCTTTCTTTTTCTTTGACACTTTTGAAGAGAATTGGTCAGTTATTTTTAAAAATATCCCTCAGTTTGAGTTTGCCTGATGTTTCCTCATGATTTGATCAGGTTAAGCATTTTTGGCAGAATGCCAAAGAAGTCAGCATTTCAGGAGGCACATGATGTCAATTTGTCCTATTATTAGTGATAACTCTGATCATGGCTAGGTCTCTCCACTGTAAAGTTATTATTTTTCCCTTTGTATTTAATTTATATCTTATAGGGAAGGTATTTTGAAACTATAAATATCCTGTTTCTCACCTTACTTTTACCCACGAATTTTATCACCCATTGATAATTCTTGCCTGAAAAAATTATTACTGTGATGGTTGCCGATTGGTACTTAATTCCATTATTCCTTCTACATTTATTACAGTGTCTGGTATTCTACCATAAGAAGGATCTTTCCCTTCTTTCCTGTTCTTTTATTCATATATATCTCAAATATGTTATAGTATTTTATTGTATAGTTTTCATTGTCCTGAGTCTTCAAAGTTCACTTATTCTTTTCTTTTTCTATAGTGTCTAACGTAGTCAGTCCATCTAGTAAATTCTTCATTTCAGATATTTTAACTTTCAACTTTAGAAATTTGACTTGGCTAATTTTTACAGTGTCTATTTCTTTCCTCACTGTATACATATTTTTCTTAAATTCTTAATTATATTCACTATAACTGATTTAACATAATTTTCTATTCATTTCATTGTCTCTGTCATCTCTGGGTCTACTTCTATTGACTGATTTTCTCCTGGTTATGGGTCACATTTTCCTGCTTCCTTGCAGTTCTTGCAGTAAATTTTTATCTTATGCCTTCTCTTATGAATGTTATCCTGTTGAGTGTATGAATCTTGTTATCTTTATTTGAAGAAGGCTAGGTTTTCATCCTTATGAGTAGTTAATTTGTATCTTATAGGGAAGGTATTTTGCAACTTTATAAATATCCTGTTTCTCACCTTACTTTTACCCACTGATTTTATCATCTATTGATAATCTGTAATAGCAGATCCCTTTGAGATTTTTTTCTTCCTTTCTTTCATTTTTTTTAGAGGCAGAGTGTCACTATGTTGCACAGGCTGGACTTGAACTCCTGGGCTCAAGTGATCATCCTGCCTCAGCTTCCTGACCCCCCTTGATCATTTTGAGGTCTGTTTTAAAGCTTTGGTAGGGCATGTGTAGAGTAACCTATACTTTAGTGGTTTTTAGCCTTAGTCTTAAAGCAGGACCTTTCTGGGGTCTCTACTGAATGCCCCATTTTTTCAAGGAGGTCTCTCTACTCTGGCTCAAGCACAGACCTTGAATGTCTTTCAGTCCTGTGGAAGCATTAGTAGTTTTTCAGTTTATAATTCCCTGGTAGTTATCTTTGCCTGGCCTTGATGAGTCTTATCCTATGCATGTACAAATTAATTAATATTAAGCAAAGATTCAAAGATTTCTGGAGCTTTTATTCTGTGTAGTTCCTTTTTCCCTGGTTTTCTCTGCCACAAATTCCAGCCACCTCAGCCTCTCTAAACTGTCTTCTTAGCTCAATGAGCCCACAATGCTTTGCTTGGGCTCTCCTCCTCTGTCACAGGGCCTGGGAGGTGACTCCATGCAATAAACCTAGGTAATTGTAGGTTTTACTTTTCTTGTTTTCCTTCTCTCAGGGTTAATAGTCTTATACTGCCTATAGTCCAACATCTGAAGACAGTTCTTTCAAATATTTTACCTAGTTTTCTAGTGTTTTACCACAGGAGAGCTAGTTCAGTACTAATACTCCATAATGGCAAAAACCATAAGTTCCAACACTATAATTTTTTAAACCAAAAATCATTTTTCTAAGAGATATAATTTTAAAAAGTATTTAAAAATGATTTTTAGATTACCAAAGGGATATCGGATAAAAAAATAAATGTGAGAAATCTCCAAGGTATTTAACTGAGGCTACCTTCACAGAGGTCAAATAAAAAACAAAACTTTAAGACCCAAGTAGTAATTACGAATTGATATCAAGATTTTTCAGTGTATGTCCCTTCCATTTTTGTCTCTCCACCTTCATCATCCAAGGATAAGCAAAATATTTTTCTTCTAAAAAGAAATTAATTAATAAAGAAATTAATGAATATTTCTTCTAAAAAGAAAAGGGGTTTATATTTTATTTAAAATAGTTATTTAGAAAGTGCTTAAGTACACAAAATATGCCTTAAAAAATACCCTAAATGGAAATTGTATTAGATAGATAATTACATGGGTCCAGAATAAATGTAAAATCTTTCTGGCTTCCCTCTATCAATCTTATAATAATAGCAATAATAATAATAATAGTTAAAACTTATATACACTATACTATGTGGTAGGTAATCTAAATACTTTACATATGTTAACCTGTTTAATAAGCCTATGAGGTAGATGTTATAATTTACTCACACTACAGATGAAGAAACAGAGCTACAGAGAAATTAAGTAATTTTCTCAAAGTCACACAGCTAGAATGATTCAAATGTATTCTGAATAAATTTTGGAGAAGGTGCTTCTGTCCTAGCCAAAAATAAGACTTTATTAGATACTTATTTAAATTTACAATCCCTTTTGACTGCTGGCTCAAGTCCCAAACTCATACTCATATGTAAGGAAAATCTTGCCAGATTAAATCAACTGAAATATTGCCTGCATTTATGGTACAAGACTCGCATCATCCTAAATATCCTGCAACCGAGAACAGAATTTAGGAGAAAAGTGGCCATTCACATCAACAGTGTTACTTGGATTGAGAAAACTGTCTGTCTTCTTTGCTAGCATTACAAGAGTTTCATTTAAGACATTGTTCTTGTATTTTTAAATGAAAGTAACATTCTGGGTTGGTTCACTAAAAGAAATTTTACTTTTTCTTACAGGGTTGAAGGTTGCGAGACTTGGAAAATACCTACACATTTTGAACTCTTGGCAGGAGAGAAAACTTTCTTTCAGCACATAAAATCTTGATTTTTTATTTTTTAATTTCAAAGTATTACAGGGGTACAAATGTTTTTGGTTACATGGATCGTTTTTTGTAATGCTTGAGTCCAGGTTAAAAGTGTGCCCATCACCCAGATACTGTTCTGTTCATTGTACCTGTTAGGTAGGTTTTCACCTGTCACCTCCTCCCCGCTCCCCCCTGCTTGATTTCCATTGAGTTTTACTTCCCTCTGCAGCACAAAAAATCTTAATGATTGAATTTTATGTGTGTTAAAAGCCCCACAGGAGAATTGCTCATCCTGTTTGGGAGAGAATCTACTGATCGAGGCAGAAAGTAGCAGCTAACAGAGGGGGAAACGAAGGTGCCCCCTGGCAAAAATAGGGATGCTAGCTGGAGAAAAGGGTGACCCGGGGTGTTCACATCTTTGGAAAAGGAGGAAGTATTTCCTGGGACCCTAGCCCACCGAGCGCATGCAGTTTTCGTTCACAACCAAACCAGAAAGAAGTGACCCACTTGGGTGAGTGAAATCTCCCAAGAGCCAAGTTACGGTAGATTGGAAAGATCTACGGATTCTTTCAGCAACAGCAGAGACCCTATAGACCTGGTTTGTCAGGAATGCGTAGCGCATCTCTTTAGGGGCCTGAAACCAGTGGCAGGCATGGGGAAGTTAGCACTGCTTCCTCAGGGACATATATTGATTACATCTGAAGTGAAGTGTACTATTGCCTGAACAACATGGCCTGATGTGATGGTACAAACACATCTCCTCTGGTTAGGATGATGCCCGCTGAACTTGTCCCCTTCAGAGCCTCTAAGCATTGAAAAAAAAAATGGTACCCCTTTCCCAACACATATGGCTAAAAGGAAAAACAGTTTTAAGCCAGAATATGTAAATTTTACATTAAAGAGAAAATAAAATACTTCCTGGATTTTCAGATGGCAATATTCTGATAAATTCATTGAAACTGAGCCATGTTATCTCTCTCTCATTTTTAATGCCCCAAGCATGTGTTTAATCTGCCCATTCAGTAATCCAGCCCCACTAGGCTGCTCAAGTGTAAAAATTTCCTTCATATCCCATCTTTATTTTAGTTTTGAACCTACTAATCTACCAGTTATTTGGTTCTCTTGCCAATTGGAGTATTTTTAAATGAGGGCTATTTGGACAAAAGCATAGACTATTAGCTGCCTATGTCTTCATAAGTATCAATTGCTCTGCCATACTCAGGGTGCAAGTAACAGCAAATCTATTTCCTTTTTCCCAAGTTAAATTAAACTGGTTTAAACCCCAACCTGCCAGATTGGGGGAAAAAATCCTGTAATACACTCTTTCAGGGGTACCCCAATCACTACGTGTGCTCATCCAAAAATTGTGGTGGCTTTTCATTCCAACAAAAAGGTCCACCCACTTTCATTTCTATGTGAGGAAGAACTTTGTGTCTCAAGGTCTGCTGTTGCCCATGGCCATTGTTCCTTATTGCTACACGCTACCCCTCTTGATGTCCACTGAACTTCCAGAGCCACAGGGAAGTCACCCTCAACAAACTTGCCACAGGTCATCCTAAGCTTTCAAAGGAGGCCACATCTGTGGGTGACTCCATCTGACCCAGAGTTCCCTCTCTGGGTTCCCTAGATACCACTTAAGTGCCCAAGCAGCCAAATTCTTCTGCCAAGAGGTGCTATGCTTGAGCTGATAGCGGGGTCAGCCCATCACAGAATATGCAACTACTGTCCATCTTTCCAGTGTCAAAAATTCAGGGAGGGTGGGGGAGGGGTTGGCCTTTCTTTCCCAACTCGCAAAACGTGGAATGCTCTTTCCATACCCTTCATCAAGAAACAGAGCTTGCTTGCCTTTGAGAAGGACTCAGATTGTGTTTAATGGGAAATACTTCCTCTGCTTCCCTGATCAGTCATCCTGCCCAGGATGATCCAGAGGATTCTCTGGCATCTATCTTGCTAAAGCAACAAATAAGTCACCACCACCACTACCAACAACAGAATTCAAAACAGAAGTTATATCTTCAGTGGGTCACCTGCCACCTTTATATCACAAAAACCTTCAGGTGCTTCTCTATTTTTTAAAACATCCACTGTTTCCAATGAACTATCACTATATTCTTTCGGGTGCCAGTTTTAGGTACAAATTTTAGATGGGAACTATATCCAAGTAGGATATAGAGCAGTGCTGTCCAATAGAACTTTCTGTGATGATAGAAATGTTCTATATCTGTGCTGTTTAACATGGTATCCATGTGGCCATTTAGAACTTGAAATGTAGCATGTGCAACTTCAAACCTGAAATTTAAATTTTATTTAATTTTAAATAATTTAAATTTAACCAGCACATGTAGCTAATAGCTACTGCATTGGACAGATAGAGCATTTGCCTTAATTATTCCTTATGAAAGAAATTAATCAAAATTCATTTCCAGAGTGAATCTTTTTTCCTAAATTCTGAGTTTAAATGTGAATTTAATAGACTCCTCTTTAGAAAAACAAAACAAAACACTCCATCTGGTATTTTTTAAAAACTCTGAAAAGATGTGTTTTTGTTCTTTTATCCAAACAAAAGCTTGTTATAAACTTGAGAAGCAGATATTTTTGCTGGATGAGCCTAAACCATTGGCCGTTCCCTCTTCTACAGCATGGCTGTCATAAGTTAAACATTTGCAGTGGTAACATAAATAACTTCTCCCCCAAATGAACACACACTGACTTCTGAGTGCAGAGAGGCAGTTTCTACCACTCCACCCCTCCTCAACCCATCTTCCTGCCAACATGACCTGTCTCACAGAGCTGTTCTATGAATTGATTCATTTATGAAATGCACTTTTTTGCTTCTTAAAAATAAGACCCTACTGTGTAGAGAAATTGAAAATTAAAAATAAATGTGAACTCATGTTATTTCTTTAGACTATTTCTTTGATAACTTGCCTTCAACTAAAACAAGACTGAGTTTGGTTAATAGTCTCACCCAACCGATTCTGGTTTATATCCCACCGCAAAAGCTAAGTATATACGAAGCTCAATTGTCTTTAGTAAGAGGTATTTTAATTTACCACAGGGCCGCAGTTTTGTCCATGGTTATTTTTAGAAGCACATTCAAGGCCATGCACGGTGGCTCACGCCTGTAATCCTAGCACTTTGGGAAGTTGAGGTGGGAGGATTGCTTGAGGCCAGGAGCTTGAGCCCATCCTGGGCAACATAGCAAGACCCTGTCTCTACAAAAAATAGAAAAATTAGCCGGGAGTGTTGGCACCGCCTACAGTCCCACCTACTCAGAAGGCTGAGGTGGGAGGATCACCAGAGCCCAGGAGTACAAGATTACGGTGAGCTATGATCATGCCACTGCACTCCAGCCTGTGTGACAGAGTGAGACCCTATCTCTAAAAAAAAAAAAAAGAACATTCATATTGGACAATCATATCCTCTGCCACCATGGCTGAAGTTAGATGCCAAAGATCCATTTATCTTCTCTGACACTTTCCGGGCCCCCATTCTCTAAAATTATTCTTAAAATGTCTGATCACTCAGAAATAATTCCAATGTTCAAATATTACATATTTTGAGATTATATATTTTCTTTACAGATTCACTTTTCTGAAAAGTGAATCTGTAAAGAAAAATAATTAATTTTTGATTCTGTGACAAAAAGGCTAAGAAATGTCATTTGGAAAATACTATATCTGTATTTAGAAAGTCTAATTTGTGCAACTTGTGGTCAATAGATCTTTTAACAAACAATTGACATACCTGAGTCTTCAGTAAACATGGTTTAAAAACTGCCTCTCAAAGAACTTGTTGAAAAGATTTATAATCCAAATTTAGTTAGTGGTTTGCACAACAAAATATTTTCTACTCAGATGAAAATTATGCTAATTTAAAGAATATATTTTCTCTTTAACTTTCTAATATAGTGGCCTGAGAGATGTGCCCCGACTATAAGAATAATTTATTCAAGAATTCAAAGCCTATGTAAGTCTATAAACAGTCTATACAAGTATCATGCAAAATTGTGCTTAATTTAAAATGCCTTCTACTGAAGAAGGAAAGTCATACATCAGAAATGTACCAAGGGATTATGTGAGTAAATAAATGCTAGGAAATTCAGGCTGAAGCCTTAGGAGTTTTCTCCTGTGGGTCTGAACATTAAAAAGAATTATGTACTGAAGGAAGTATACTTGTACCAAAAGGTAATAACAATGCATCACTGGCTTGGTTTCTGAGTCCAAAATGGGATTGATTAAATCTCTCATCCACACAATATGGCTAGGAACAAGTGCATGAGAAACACATAGATATACATTATTTATTTCTGTTGTACTTAGCACAGTGGGATCCATGCCCTTCAAAAATTAACTACTTAGACACTGAGATGGGCAATTTGAAGTCAGTGATAGATTTGTTACATTGACTATGTTCCCTATCCTCACCAAAGAGCCACAGGAATAGAGGGACGCAAATCACAGCAAGAATGTTACCTAAGGAGGTGGCATAAACTTCCTAAATGAAATAATGAGATATGAAAACCATTCCCTGAGAATTGGTACAATCTCTGTCCTGAAATATTTCAAAAATAAGGTACTCCCCATCTATCTGGTACCGATGCCTTACATGTAACTTCTTTGGAAATAGGGAGTATACTACAACTAAGGCTGGGAGTTACCCATGTGTGGCCATAAGTCTAGGATGCAGCTGTTTCTTTTTATCCATGGCTATTTTTACTGTGTGCCTTGCTAGAGACCTTGCTTTACAACTGCACCAAAAGAGCTCAATAATTATTTGTTGGATCAAGTGAATGAATGTAGAAAGAAATGAAGTTAGTTTCTATTGCTATATAACAATAGTATCTCATATTTAGCAGCTTAAAACACAAATATTTATTATCTCATAGTTTGTGTGGGTCAGGATTTTGGAGTGGCTTAGATGGGTGGTCAAGGTCTCTCATGAGGTTGCCATCAAGGTGCTGGGCTATGGTCTTCTGAAGGCCTGACTGCGGCTCTAGCATCATCTTCCAAGGTGGCACGCTCATGTGGCTCTAGGCAGGAGGCCTCAGACTCTCCTGGTCATTGTCAGGAAACCTCAGTTCATGAGTATCCTGACCACATGGTAACAAGCTTCTTCGAGAACAAATGATCCACAAGAGCAAGTTAGAAGCTACAGTGTCTTTTATGACCTAATCTCAGAAGTCATGCTCTGTCATTTCACAACATTCTATTGGTTACACAAGTCGACCCTATTCAATGTGGGAAGGGATTGACTACACAAGGGGCATGAATACCAGGAGGTGGGACCTTTGGCTTTCTTGGAGGCTGGCTGCCACAGAAGGGTTATTAGAACTGCCAATAAAAGTGTACACTATAGGGCTGTAGTGAACGTTGGCTTGAAAGTGAGTTACACGCTGTTGTGTGCTCATGTGGAAGACATTTCCCTCCTTCCCATCCACTATCCTGGCCACCCTTTCTTTTCCATCCTGGATATGGCTCTAGGCAAAATTGTAACGCATCTTCCTTCGCATACTTTTATTTGGCACACAGATCCTTTTCTCTCCCGTCACTGATGGTATTCCATGGCTACACTCCTCTTACAGATTTTTTCCACCAAAACGGACTTGTTCTTTCCTTTTTTCAAGGTTGCTAAATCAAATCCCTGTTTCTGATTAATGTGTACTCATGAGCTAATGTGTTAATACCAGTCAGTAACCGAGGAGGTGTTTTAAGGAATGTCACGAGGATGGACTGTGGAATTAGCTACCTGTGTCCCAGTGCCCTCTCAGCTGCTTACTTGTTATGTTCCTTGTGAAAGTTTCTTAAATTCTTTTGGCCTCATCTGTAAAATGGAGGTAATCATAGAAGCTATGTGGTAGGTCTTAATCAAGCCCACTGCACTGAAACCTCAAGTAAGCTCAGTGGCATAGCAAGAAACGGAACGCAGGAGGGTATAACTGTAGCGTAATGAGAATTTCCTCCTGTGGTGACCCAGTGGGCCCAGAGATCTGACAGGGCTCCTTCCCACAGCTGAAATGGCAAGAAGGTAGTGAAGCTGCAATTCTGTGGCTCTCTGCACTCATAGAATTTTCACTTTGTTCACACTGGACGTGCTTATTTATGATAGAGACAAAAAGAAGTACCCAAAAGCCAAGTCCATTTATATCTTCTGTATGCATTTTTGGTGGTTTTATTCCTGTTTTATCCTTGTGGATAGAACCTCGTTTATAATCCTTGATAATCTCATGGGCTGAGCAGTCTTTGTAAATGTCATAACACACAAGGAATGATGAAGGAAGTGGTTGAGAGGTGCTGGATCTGCATCCAGAGGCTTATCTGGGAAGCACACAGATGCTTAGAGAATCTCAGTGGGGCAGGACCCACTGTGGCTGGCTGGCTATGGCAGGGGCCTTGAGAGCCATGAGACAGGTGGAAGGAGAGACCAAAGTCGGTCCACTGTAGGAATCTGGGAGCCACAGGGGAAATTATTAATATTAGGGAGCAGGAGGCAAGCACAATGAAGAAATGGGTAGAGATCCCAAGCTTAGATATACCTCCCAGAATAAAGCTAGAGGAAATGGAACTGTGTGAGGAAAAACAAGGAGGCATCAGAATGTCAAAGCAGAGTGAAGGGGAGTAAGGGGCGAGCCAAGAAGCAAATGGCTTAGAACAAAGAAGGCGGGAGGGCAGATCACACGGTGAAGAAAGAAAGTAGGTTGCCAAGGACCAGCCCGGGCACCCTGATTTGGGCCTTCTGCTGCTCAAAGTGCCGGTCCTTGCTCACACAGGTGATGGGAGGGTCGGACAGGCGGGATAAGTGAAGAAGGAGTTGCAGGAGGAAGTTGAGAAGAGGGGGAATTTTTCATCCTGAAGACAGTCCTCTGTGGACAGTTGCCTACTCACCCTGGTGGAGTTCTGGCCCTGTGTCTCCCTTGCATTTCCATGAAACATTTCTTTAGTTTAGCTCCTGACCTTGCCAGAGTCTCAGATATGACATCATGCTAATGCTTCTGTCACCATGGGATTCTGAAAATATTTATTTGCAACCCCCACAGATGGAACATAAAATCAATAAACATTAGGCTCCATCAGTCTTTGAAAATATGCCACCATAAGAAATATGTAAAGAATTTACCTTTGATTATTTTAAAAACAATTAAGAACATTAGAATATGGACTGGGTATTAGATAATATTAAGTAATAATAGTTAATTTTTTAAGGTGTGACAATGGTATATACGGTGGTTACCCTGGAAAATGTCATTGGTGATTAAAGTTCTAGAGGCCTAATCCAGTATCTGGATGCAATCTCACTAGAGGATCCCTATTTTGTAATTGTCTTGGTCCATTTTCTGCTGCTGTGACAGAATACCACAAACTGGGTAATTTATTAAAAAAAGGAGTTTATTAGCCTCCTGACTCTGGAGGATGGGAAGCCCAAGATCGAGGGTCTGCATCTGTTGAGGGCCTTCTTGCTACCTAATAACGTGGTGGAAGGAAAAATGAGCACATGCAAGACAGAGAGAATAAACGGAGGCTAAACTTTTATGCTTTTATCGGGAGCCCACTCCTGGCATAACTAACCTATTCCCACAATAATAGCACCATTCATGAGGGCAGAAACCTCATGACCTAATCAACCTCTTAAAGCTCCTACCTCTCAACACTGTTACAACGGTGACTAAATTTCAACATAGTTTTGGTGGGGACATTCAAAACATAACAATAGTAATCTTGCTTGATCTGCAAATTCTCTCCTGTGGAGCTGACATCATGTGTTTGACACCCTTATACTGGGCACAGCCTTCATCCTGATCCAGTCATATAGCCCTGCCTCATCCTCTGACTATAGAGCTCTCACTGATCTTCTAACTTCTGATGTTCTTATCTAATGATAGCCTTGTTTCACCCCTTAGACCTGAAATTGGGCACAGCATTTCTGGCTTCAACATTGTGCTTCCTTCTTCAGCTATAATGTGAGCTCTCCTTCTGGTGATATGATGTGAGTTTTCCTAATAGCTTTGGTCCTTACGTCTTGGTTCAGTATATGTGTATATGGTGTCCTTGCTGGGTTTGTCACTAACATGAGATGAGATCTTCACATTGATGACCATGTTTATTGCCTTCCTTGAATTATGTCTGAACCATGTCAGCTCTTCTTTTCCTATTTCAAAGTCCACATCTTCCTTTGGATCACCCACTAGGTTTGTTTCCTATATGCAGGATGCTTCCTATACTTATCGGTTGAGTAGAAATGACTGGCATACACTGAATCCAATGAATAACCAAAATTATCCTGGCTGGGAAGTTCAGCCCCATTCATCTCTCTTCAACAACTTATCAATCGTGCTACCCCAGGTACCCACTTCTGTATTCTGCCCTTGTATATAATCAAATTATTCTATAACTTCTATCAAATGTTTTCGGTAGTTTACTAATACAGAGGACTTCATGGAGTGCCTGGCTTGGTAAACTTTTGATCCTCACAGATCCAGAACTCAAACTTCCAAATTCCAACATAGAAATTCACAGAAGTTATCTAAATCAATCACTCACATCTAGAGTAGCAAATTCTACATCTTGCTATTAAATAGTGTCAGGACTCAGAATACAATACCCCAAAGTATGGTGCCTTGGCATGCTGAGTACTTTGAACAGCAGGATATTGGAAGGACTTCAGAAGCAAGGTCTCTCTGACTTTCTCCTGTCCTCCTGTTTCCCACTCCTCTTTCTCCCTTGAAGCAAGACATAGAAACCAGAATTCCTCTTCCCTGAGGTGGGTCACAGAAAGTAGAATGCCCCATTCCCAAAGTAAGCCATAAAACCTAGAAAGGTCACTCTCTCCTTCTCTTTTCTCCCTTGAAGACCCTCATTCCAGAGGGATCCTTCTCCATACCCAGGAAGAAGGGATGCTACACAGAGAGGCCAAGAAGATTCTGAACAGACAGGCCTAGCTGCGTTGCCCCCGACTCAGTCTATCACCATTAGATCACACCCTTTTGTCCATTCATAATTCTGCATGGCTGTCCATTTTTCATTGGACCGAAGCATAAAAACAGACAACTTTCCTTGGGGTCTTTGGGTCTTCATTTCTGAAGTCTCCTGTGCCATGTGAAACTTTGATTAAATAAATTTGTTATGCTTTTCTCTTGTTATCCTGTCTTTAGTTATAGGAGTGTTGGCTATGACCCTTATGATGGGTGAGGAAAGTATCATGCTGTTCTGCCTCTACAATAGTAAACTCAGAAAACATGAGAGCATTTTGGAGTAAGCAGTGACATTTTTAGAAGTTGGTATAATCCATATTGACAAATTGCATTTGTTCTTCACTTAGCCAAAGAGAACTTCAAGCAGGATCTGTGGTTTCGCTCAATTCCAGGCTCACCCTTATGTTGTACCCTGGGTCCCCTTGCTCCAGTGAAGTTGCTGTTTGGAACAGCATGAACTGAGGCCCAGGCAAAGAGGAAACCCATCCATTTTCAGGATATGGCTTGTACTCGACCCTAACTGAATTCAATTAAAAATATTTACTAAGTTTGTTTGGTCTATAACCCATTATACTAGATGCTAGAATACTGGAAGAAATTTTAAAAAATATAAAAAACAGTCTTTGTCTTCAAATACTTTCAGCTTTATAAAAATTTACACATATAATTATGGTACAACAGAGACAAGTAAGAGGTCTGAGAGGGCCCAAAAAAAACCCTGAGGGAGTTTGAAGAAAGGAGACATTTAGGCAGTTGAGTAGAAAGTGGGTGGTGTGAGGAGGCATTTAACACAGGCTTGTAATGATAAATGTGATTTTGACAGCAGCAGTAGGAGAGGGAAGGGTGGGAAGCTGCAGTGTGTTTCCTTTGGCTGGAGGTAATGGAATTTTTAGGGGAGAGAGTGGGAGATAAGATTGGAAAAACTGGTCGAAGCTCAATTATGCAGAGCCTTGAATGCCTGTGTAAGTTCATCAAGCAATAAAGAGAAGCTCAAGGTTTTCAAGCAAGGAAAATATGACAGAGCTTCAATTTAGGAAGATTAATTTGATGAGAGTATGTAGGATGGAATAGTGTGAAGACATGGGGGGGCAGTACACAGAGAAAAACAAATGGGGTCTGAATTAGGATGACTGTTACAGTAATTGAAAGGTAGAGACAGAAGGAGGGACCAGGTGCCTTGTTATTAAGGAAAGAAGTAAGCATATTGTTATGGAAAGTACATTTGCATTTGCAAAGTATGGCATATAAAGGCAAGGTTTGGTGGAACCAAATGATTCACAAATACAGTTATTAGTAAAACGAGATTTCACAATGTCACCATCAAGTTTTACTTCACAAACTGGAATTCTGATTCTCAGGCTGCCTAATGCAGCAAGTTGACACTGTCCCAGTGAGATTCTGTCTGAGATCTCCTATCTGATGATCAACCCAGGATTTATTAAAGACTATCTGTCATCAGAGATCGCCATGTCTCAAGGGAAAAGCAGACAAGAACAATGTATGAAAAAAGGTTTGGGGAGAGAAGAAATTCAAATGTATTCCTTAAATACGAAAAAGAAAACAACTGAAGTTAACATTATTATTGGAATTAATTCACAAAGCTAATAAACTTAAGTTTTCTTTTGCAAAACCGCACAGAAAGCATGAATAACAATTGACACCTCACAAGGTCTGATATCTCCAAAGGACAATCTAGCAATCCCAACCTTTCTTGTAGTCATCAGCATTTTCCCCTCTAGAAGGAATAGAAACTAAGTGCCAAGGCTATTCCATGATCACATATATTGGGGTGCAGAGAATGATACCCCAAGGTATGGTGCTTTGGTGTGCTGAGCACTTTGAATTAAAAGAAATTGAAAGGCCTGAGAAGCTGCCTCAGAACCAAAACTTTCTAACATTCTCTTGCTTCTTCCCCCACCTCAAGTGCAGGGAGGGACTCTCTCTGGAATTTGCTTATCTAAGGAAGTTTCTTTCCAAATGAAATGCAATTGTCCTAAGACCCCCTCCCTAGGGATCTCATCAATTAACCAGGAAAGATTAACCACACCCAGACAGACTTTTCATTAATTTTTCTGAGGGCAGCTCTAAAAGATTACTGGGAGACTTCATCTACATCACAAGACAAGCTTTGCTCACGGTGCAATTCTGCCCCTTTCCTTCCCATAACTTGCCAGTACCATTCAGTTTATCAAGAGAATCATTTACAAGATAATGTCTGCCTCTTGGGTCCATTTATTCCCTTAAAAATCATTTACTACCCCACAAAATCGCTACATTTCCCCCATTTCTCTCTCCACTATTAAAAAGGTATTTAAGTCAAAATCATTTGGCCCTTCCTTGAGGGTCTCATATTTATGGGACTTCTATGTCCATGTACACAATAATAAATGTGTATGCCTTTTTCTCCTATTAATCTGCCTATTGTCAGTGCATTTTCAGCAAACCTTCAGAAGGCAGAGGAGAAGCTGTCCTTTGCTCCCTGCACTTAAAATGAACACCCATAGACACTCCTTTGTACAACTCCGAACCCAGCTTTGAATCAGACAGCCCCCTGAGCAGAATACCCTCTATCAACAGCAGAAAAAACTTCAAGGAAATATGGGGGGGGGTTGAAGGGAGAGCCCCAAAGCTATATAAATATAATAGTGAAAAAAGTTATATTTAAAAGATAAATAGAAACTAATAAGTGCTCTGAATATTCTGGTGCATATTTGAGACCTTTTTTTAGAAGCTAGAAATTATTGAGTCTTCAGGGACATAAGCCAGAGCAGTTCCCTAGAAGGTTCTAAATGGTTATTGGCTGCTGTGATCATAATGTGTAAATATTGGGAGGTTATTCCTCTCAGGGGCCTCATGGGCAGAGGATTTAAAACATTTTCTTAGACTAAGCAACTCCCTGCCCCCCACCTGCTCTGAGTAGTTGTGAATTTCATTTAGTGAAAACAGCTTCCTTTCATACATCAAAAAAATGGTAGCATAATTTTAAATATGATTGCTTTTTCATTTAGCCTATATAGCCAAAAATAGCCAACTTTAAAAAAACAAACATGTTTTTCCTGTCACTGTTTGCTGCCTTCAGATTTGTAGCAACACTATAAACTCATTCCAAATGCAGAAATCTCAAAGAATTATGCCTTTCTGAAGAAATAATAACATGGCTGGGTGTGGTGGGTCACACCTGTAATCCTTGCACTTTGGGAGGCCGAGGTGGGAGGATCGCTTGAGCCCAGGAGTTTGAGACCAGCCTGGGCAAGAGCAAGACCCTGTCTCTACTAAAAATAGAAAAATTATCCGGTCATGTTGGTGCACACCTGTAGTCCCAGCTACTCGGGAGGCTGAGGCAGGAGGATGGCTCAAGCCCAGGAGTTTGAGGTTGCAGTAAGCTAGGATCACGCCACTGCACTCCAGCCTGGGTAACAGCGAGACCCTGTCTCAAAAAGAAAAAAAAAAAAAGAAAGAAATAATAACACCACCTTCAATATTGAACATACTGTAAATTATATGTAATGATTCATGGGGGAAAATTTGTGCTTGTAGCCTAAAGGGTAAAATTTTCCAGAGTCTTCCCAATTCTACTCTTTCCTTTCAAAGAAATTTATTGCAAACTAGTATATTCATTATTCTCTATTGAGTACACTTAGCCACCAATTACATGAAACTGTATTATAAAAATAATTTCTTTTCATCTCATTAACCAACTATTAGGAAGAAAAATGATGAGAAATCATTCAGCATTTTATTAATTCTAAAACAGTATTTCTAATGAATCCTCTTATCAAATTATTATATGTAGAAAAACATTTCCCTCCCTATTTTCTAGTGAATTAGGCAGCACTTGAACAAAAAGATAGATACTCCCATTATGAACACATTACAGCATTCCCCATGGATATGGACACTCCAGCATCTGGGGGGAAAATTAAATCCTGCCTTCCCACTGTTCCTTCTCACAGGCTTTGCAGCAGATTTAATTGCTACAAAATTTACTATTTATTCCTTTTTGAGTAATTGCAAGAAATCTAGCATGTCCTTTTAGATTATGTGTGTCACAAGGCTTGAAAGGAAAGGGAAGTGCTCTCAGACGGCTCCATAAACTCACAGGGAATGGGCCAAAGAACAAAAGACTTGCACCTGCGTTTTCGTTCCTGCCCTTTCCCTCGGGTGGATGCAGGTGGGGTCTGTCTTCTCCACCCCCATGCCTCATCTGTGGCTACAGCTTAGCCTGGCTCATTTCCTGAAATAAAGAAAGGTTCATCCGGGTGCTACCTGGTTGACTTTCACAACAGTTCACACTACCTACCTTTGGTTCAGGGCTATAGATCACAGTTGGATTTGTCTGAATTGTCTCATTGTCCTCATCAATAATTTGGGAGTGGGCTAACAACATGGAGTTTTAGTAGGTCTGAAGGGACCAGGGCTATAATTTAGTTCCTCAGCTGCCTTTTAAATCCAGTAGGGGCAAATCAAATCTACTCAAATCAATATAATTTAGTCATTATTAGCTATGTGCAAGACACAGAGGAGCCAGTACAGGACAAATTGCTAAATGGCTCATAGAAAAGGTCCCATCCAAATCCAAAGCTGGGAGAGGAATTTCTAACAGGACTCAGCAGAGGCTGTTTGAAGAAAGAAGCAGTCAACTTGGGGGCTTGTAGACCACAGAGGATTTGAATAGGCAGAAAGAGCGGGTAATCCCTGGCAGGTGGGATAGTATGAGAACAAATTCAGCTGACAATATAAGAAGTGCTTTGGGAAGACTAGCACAAGTAGTTTGGCTATAGCAGTGGTTCTCAAACTCAGAATCACCTGGAGGGCTTATTAAAAACAAGTTGCTAGATCCTCTCACCTGCCCCCACCCTCAAGGTTTCTGACTGAATAGGCCTGAAGCCAATTGAGAGTTTGCATTTCTACCAAATTCCCAGAAAATGCTGATGCTGGTGGTCCAGGGACCATGCTTTGAGAACCCCTAGACAAGAATGTAGCATTTCTAAGGTGAGGCTGCAAAGTGAATGGAAGGTGATTGTGAATGGCTCCGAAGGTCAGGCTAAGGACTTGGGTCTCGTTGTTTAGGCTGTGAAAATTGCAGAATGGATTTTTTACAAGGTGAGATGGAGTTGAGAAATGAAAGAGGTGTTTTGGGAAGGTTGCTCTGATCACTATGCTGAGAATCACGTGGAAAAGGAAAGGACTCATCAAAGGGGATTTTTGTAGTGGGTGAGACCCAAGGTTTTAGGTCCTTGACATGGATGTGGAAGATAGACTAGCAAAAGAAAGAGATCGTACAAAACCTCATTCATTTCATTTTCTTTTAAACTAAATCTAAAGATATATTTGCACAAGATTTGACAAAACAACTAACTAGCAAAGCCTGTGAACTAGTCAAATCTTCTAAACTACTCAAAGGCTATCAAAATTTAGGAAGGAGGCTTACTGGAGAAGCTTGTTAAAAATGCAAATGCCTTCTAGGTATATACCCAAAAGAAATGAAAGGGGTTCTAACAGATATTTGTGCACTCTTGTTCATAGCAGTGAAGGAGCTCAGGAAATTTTACCCTAAAATACGACTCCTTGGTATAAAGAGTATTTTGAATTAAAGGCCCTTGGAGATCAACAGGCCTTGGAAGGGGCTTTCCCTCTATCTGCATAAAACCAGACAGACCCATCAAAAGAACAATTGACTTCCTTTCTCTTCCCTGTTATCTCAATATACTGCAGGAAAGAAGATCAAGAATATAACCAGACCTGGCCCAAATCATTTTAAATATAATACCTGTCTTTTAGGTTAATTTAATTCCCAATGAGAATCATTTACAAGTCAATCTGTTTCCCCCATCCATTCATTCTCCCAAATATCTATTCATCCTCCCTAGTAACCACGCATTGCTGCTCAACAGAATGACCTATACTCCTCGTCTCCCCCTCCCCTTTAAAATGAGAGTATATAAACTTCTGGACCATATTGGCATATTGGGTAATCACTCTGTGATTCTCCCCGTGTGCAGGGTAAATAAATCTCTTTCTGTTATTAATCTGCCTTATTGTGGGTTGATCTTTCAGCAAACCTTCCAGGGCGAAGGGGAAGTTTCCCCTCTCCCCCACAGCAGCGTTATTCACAACAGCCAAAATAAGGGAAACAACCCGAAAGTCCACTGACAGATGGATTATTATCCAGCCTTAAAAAATTTTTTTATTGAGGTAAAATATACATATATACTTTACCATCGTTACCATTTTTAACTGTACAGGTAAGTGGTAATAAATACATTTATATTCTTTTTTTTCCCTTTCATCCTCCCCCGCTTCTCCCCTTCTTGGCCTCTGGTAACCACCAATCTGCTCTCTATCTTCATGAGATCCACTTTTTTAGCTCTCACATATGAGTGAGAACATGTGATATTTATCTTTCTGTGCTTGGCTTATTTCACTTAGCATAATGGCCGCCAGTTCTATCCATGTTGCTGCAAATGACAGGATTTCATTCTTTTTTATGGCTGCATAATATTGTATTGTGTATACAGACCACAAATTCTTTATCCATTCATCCATTAATGGGCACCTATGTTGATTCCATATTTTGGCTATTGTAGATAGTGTTGCAATAAACATGGGAGGGCAGACATCTCTTTGATATATTGATTTCCTTTATTTTGGATATATATGCAGTAGTGGAATCGCTGGATCATATGGTAGTTCTATTTTTAGGTTTTGGGGGAACCTCCATACTGTTCTACATAGTGGGTGTTCTAATGTACGTTCCCACCAACCGTGTGTGAGGGTTCTCCTTTCTCCACATCCTCACCAGCATCTGTTATTGCCTGTCTTTGAGATAAAGGCCATTTTAACTGGGTGAGATGATGTTGCATTGTGGTTTTGATTTGCATTTCTCTGATGATTAGTGATGTTGGGCATTTTTTTCATATACCTGTTGGCCATTTGTATGTCTTCTTCTAAGAAATGTCTTTTGAGAAATGTCTATTCAGCTCCTTCACCTATTTTAAATTGGATTTTTTTTGGTATTGCATTGTTATATATTCTGGTTATTAATCCCTTGTCAGATGAATAGCTTGCAAATATTTTCTCCCATTCTGTGGGCTGTCTCTTCACTTTATTGATTGTTTCCTTTGCTGGGCAGAAGCTTTTTAGCTTGATGTGATCTCGATTGTCTATTTTTGCTTTGGTTGCCTGTGCATTTGAGGTATTAACACAAAAATCTTTTCCCAGCCCTGTGTCCTGGAGCATTTCCCCACTGTTTTTTTTTCTTTTTCTAGTAGTTTCATAGTTTCAGGTCTTAGATTTAAGTCTTTAATTCATTTTGATTTGACTTTTGTGCATGGTGACAGATAGAGGGCTAGTTTCACTCTTCTGTACATAGTTATCCAGTTTTCCCAGCACAATTTTTTGAAGTCTATCCTTTCTCCATTGTATGTTCTTGGCACTTTTGTGAAATATGAGATGGTTGTAAATGCTTGGATTTTTAAATCTCAGTTGTCTACTTTGCTCCATTGGTCTATGTGCCTGTTTTCATGCCAGTACCATGCTGTTTTGGTTACTATAGCTTTGTAGTAAATTTTGAAGTCAGGTAGTGTGATGCCTCCAATTTTGTCCTTTCTGCTTAGGATTGCTTTGGCTATTGGGGGTCTTTTGTGATTCCATATAAATTTTAGGATTTTTATTTCTATTTATGTGAAGAGCGTCATTGGTACTTTGATAGGGATTACATTGACTCTGTAAATTGCTTTGGGTAGTATTGTCATTTTAACAATGTTAATTCTTCTAATCCATGAGCATGGAATATCTTTCCATTTTTTTGGTGTGTCCTCTTCTATTTCTTTCATCAGAGTTTTGTAGTTATCCTTGTATAGATCTTTTACTTCTTTGGTTAGATTGATTCCTGGGTATTTTATATTTTCTGTAGCTATTGTAAATGGGATTGCTTTCTTGATTTCTTTTTTCAGATTGCTTGCTGTTGGCATATATAAATGCTACTGATTTTTATATGTTGATTTTGTATCCTGCAACTTTACTGAATTTCTTTATCAGCTCTAAGAGTTTATTGGTGGAGTCTTTAGGTTTTTCTAGGTATAAGATCATGTCATCTGTGAATAAGGCTAATTTGACTTCTTCCTTTCCAATGTGGATGGGCTTTTTTTCTTTCTCTTGCCTAATTGTTCTGGCCAGGACTTCTAGTATTATGTTGAATAATAGTGGTTAAAGTGGGCATGCTTGTCTTGTTCCAGTCTTTAGAGCAAAAGCCTCCTTTTTCCCCATTCAGTATGATGTGAGCCATGGGGTTGTCATACATGGCCTTTATTATTTTGAAATATGAAAGAAAGAAAATTTTGACAAATGTTGCAACTTGGATAAAACTTGAAAACATTATGCTAAGTGAAATAAGCCAGACACAAAATGACAAATACTGTATGATGCCAGTTATAGGAGGTACCTGGAATAGTCAAATTCATAGAGACAGAAAGTAGAATAGAGGCTATCAGGGGCTGGGGGGAATGGGGACCTAGTATTGAATGGATGTGGAGTTTTAGTTTAGGATGATGAAAAAGTTCTGGCAAGGGATGGTGGTGATGGTTTCACAACAATATAAATGTACCCAATGCTACAGAATTGTACACTTAAAAATTAAAATGGTAAATTTTATGTTATGTACACTTCGCCACAATAAAAAAAAAAAACAGATGCAAATGCCTGAAGTAGCCCTTCAGCTAGGGAATGTGATTCAATTGGTCTAGGTGGGACCCAGGAATGTGCACTTTAACATCTAGCCCAGGGGATTCCAAAGCAGGTGCTAGAGGACAAACACCTCTATCTCATCTCTAGGGAAAAGTAGCCCCTCTGAGTAAAGTCTTTTGTGAGAGAAGGGATAGGGTTTGGCTTAATGGGAGAGTTTTTCAGGTACCACTTAGACCAGTAGATTCTCCTACCTAAGGCCATAGATGTCCATAACATTGCTGTGACTATAAGAAATCCTAACAGAAGTCTTCATGTGGGGCCCTGTTCACCATTTGAAGACAGCTGCATAGGGGAGTCTCCTCTCCTGCACTTCTTGCATTGCATGTGTTCTGTAATAACTACTAGAAACAGAAGTAGAAAGAACAACTTAAACACAGGTAATGAATTTTGTGCAGTTGAAGCAGAATGCCTGAATTTTATGGCTTGAACTTTGTACAATTATTGACTGACTGAGAGCTCTCTACAATGAGTGTTAATTAATGGGAAGTAGGAAACAGTCCAGCAGAAAGCAGAATGGAATATAGATGAGGATAATGGGGGTTGACGATGCGGAAGTGGGAGAACTGATATGAACAAGGATCTGCATTAGGACCAAAGTGGAGATACCATGTCAGCTGCTGTCTGATGATTTAACCCTGGAGACCTCAGAGGTTATTCCCCCCCAGCCTCAACTTGTGTATTACATAATTCTAGTATAAAGCAGATTTACTTCTGTGAGCCTTTTTAGGAATTAAGAATTATAGGATCAATTATATGTAACTCCAAATAGAAATTTAGGGAGAATAACCCTAAACTCTGATGAGACCAGAAAGGCAGGAATCAAAAAAGAAGAAAGACACTTAATATACAAATTATATGGCAATAGAATAAAATTAATTTTAAGGTTTTTTTTTTAAACTGGGAATGTGCTATAGGGGTGGTGCAATGACAGTTTTATGTGTCAACTTGGTTGGGTCATGGGGTGCCCAGATATTTGGTCAAACATTCTTCTGGTTGTTTCTGTAAGGACTTTTGGATGAGACCAACATTTAAATTGGTGGACTTTGATTAAAGCAGATTGCCTCCCCCCATCCCTCCAGGGGTGGGCTTCATCCAATAAGTGGAAGGCCTGAATAGAACAAAAAGAACAGTTTCCCTGAGCAAGAAGGGATTCTCCAGCAGACCGTGTTTGGACTTCATCAGCAACATCAGCTCTTCCTGGTTCTACCGGAACACAGGCCCTCCTGCGTCTCCAGCCTGCCACAGAATTTGGACTGGCCAGCCTCCATAATTGCATGAGCCAATTCCTTATAATAAATCTCTTTCTATATATGTACACATGCTGTTGGCTCTGTTTCTGTGGAGAACCCTGACTAATACAGGTGATAGATGAAGAGATCTGTAAATGTTTCCAGTAGTTAGGAGAGGTAAAATGTATGATTATGGTGGTTTTTAAACAGGTCAAATTCTTTGACATTCATCTCATCAAGAGGTGAAGTCTATGTCCCAACCCCTTGAATCTCAGTGGGCTCATGACTGCTTTGACCCCAAAGTATGGCAGAAGTGGCACTATGTGACCTCTGAGCCTATAACATAAAAGAAAGTCATCCGACTTTTGTCTCGTTCACTAAACGCACACTCCTGGAGCCCTGAGGGGCCATGTAAGAATCCTGAACACTCAGACACTGCCATGCTGTGAGGAAGCCCTGGCCACGTTGAGAGGCCCTGTGTAGGCTCTCTGATGACAGCCTCCACTGAACCTAGCCTTCAAGTCATCCTGGCCTAGATGCCCGACATGAGAATGAAGAAGCTTATAGGTGATTCCAGCTGCCAGTTAGTAGGGTCTTCCCAGTTGAGGCCCCAGACATTGTGAAGAGGGGACAAGTCATCTATGCTGAGTCATTTCTGAATTCCTGATCTGCAGAATCCACGAGCCTGAATTAATAAAACGGTTTAAAATTTTTAAATCAAATTCTTCCTTAAATTCTTTTCAGTGACTTTTTCTACTTTAGGAATCTTTAAGGATATAATCATTGCTAAGGAGGAGAGAAACTTAATTTCTAATATATATTTGTTAGTTGTTAGCAAACTGTAAAGAGTTGATTCCAAAGAATATTTGCTGGTTTTCCTCAACTTCCCTTTTTGTCATATTTATAAAACACAGAATTTTAAAAATTCGTGGAATTACTACCAGGGAGAGCTAACTGAACTATTGTGGAACTTATCTGTGTTTGAAAATATTGTCAAATACTCTTGCCTAATTATAATCACACTACTGAACTCCAGCCTGGGCAACAGAGTGAGACCCCGTCTCTGGAAAAAAAAGAAATACTATTGCCTATTTATCTGACTGAGTAAAAGAGGTGAGCACAGATTTTTAGTAGGGTTTTATAAACCCCAATGATCACAGTAATTTCAGTTAACAAGGGAGAATGTTAATATTGTTCAATGCAAGAAATATTATTAAGCCCTATTATTTGTAGATTTTGGGCTTGAAATAATTAAGAGAAAAATTACTCTTTAAAAGTATATATTAACTACTATGTTAAGGTAAATATTTTACTATCTTGAAAGTGTAGTTACATCACAATCATCAGTGATTTATAAAAAAGTTCCCTGAAATTGAGTTAATTCAACCACATTCATAAAGCTTTTATAGTGTCTGTTACTCTACTAGATCATGTGATGAATATTTTAAAAGTTAATACATATATATAGAACCTGACCGTGTGAATCTTTTAGTCTAGTGAACACAGTAAGATTCACTCACTTGAAACAACTATGCAATAGTGCTTGGTGGAAAAGGTACATTCACACAAGAATAAAGGAGAATTACTTCTGAATCTACAGAGCTTTTATGCTGGACATAAAGAAAATAATTTCCTAAGTGATGGGATACGCATGATTTCATTTCTTTTTCTAAGGAGTTCTAATAGTTTAAATTTGGCAAGCTCCTTTCTGTATTTTCAACTTGGTAACAAAACAAAGAAAAGAAAAACAAAACAAAAAACAAACTACTCACAAGAACTGGCATGTACTAGATCTGGAATCTTGGATTGGCTAATTTTGTATTTTTTTAAGTGTTATTGAACCTATGTCTTCCTGTAATTAAAAATTTTATGAAAATGACTGTACTAGATTAGTAAACAATCCAGGCTACACAAAAACTTGTTTTGTTTTTTTCTTACTTCTGTTTAATACTGTGAACTAAACTAGACTTGCTCCCTGCCTACTCTTCATATAAATAACTTGGTCCCTCGAGATCTCAGTAGTCTGTAATTCTGTTTCATGTCTCACACACTTCTGTGACTTTCAGAAGCAGAGGGGTGCTCAGAGAGGGCAAAACAAAGTTGTATTTTGGGTAAAAAATCACATTAAATCCTATACCATAGGTAGTCTACCTTGCGAAGGAAATAAAAAAGAGATAGCAAGCACAGTTGTTGCCTTCAATAAACTGGTAATTTAAAAGAATTAGTAGTAGTAGTAATATATAAACATTCCAAATCTTATAAAGATGAGTAATTTATTTTAATAAACTTTTTGGAACTCACAACACTCGCATTATTTCCCCCAATCTTTCCTCTATACCAGTGGTCCCCAACCTTTATAGCAGCAGGGACTGGTTTCATGGAAGACAATTTTTCCATGGATGAGGGTGGGGGCAGAGCTCAGGCGGTGATGCAAGCGATGGGGAGCAGCTGTAAATAAAGATGAAGCTTCACTGGCTTACCTGTAGCTCACCTCCTGCTGTGAGGCCAGCTTCCTAAGTTTCATGGAAGACAATTTTTCCACAGACTGGGGGTGGAGCTCAGGTGGTGATGCACGGACCAGTACTGGGCAGTGGCCTGGGGGTTGGGGGCTGCAGTGCTATACAATGCCCCATGCCTGTGTGTGTTCTCTCTCTCCCCAATCCCCTCCTCCAAGCTGGCATCCTGACTGGTCCTACCTGGAGTGGAGCTCAGTCTCTGCCAGTTCCTCAGGCAGTCACCTGCATGGCCAGGAAGTATGGCAACTGGCTCAGCCCTACCTCCTGGTGGGCTGGTGTTAACTGTGGGTCCAGTGTCTCAGGACATGCTGAGTTATCTTCTTAACCTTCTCCTCATTAGTTCTCAGCCCAATAACTTACCTAACAGGCTAGTCTTCCTTTAGGCCTATAGCACTTCCCTGAACCTCACCAGCCTGCCCAGGACTTGAATTCCTGTCTCCTCCTGGTCAACCCTGTTTCAGTTATATATTGCTGCATAACCAACTACCCCAGAATGCAGTGGTTTCAGATGACTATGGTTTCTTCACTCACATGTCTGTGTCCTTGGTCTCCTTGGTCCCCCTCTCTCCCCTTGATATCTCTCTCTCACTCTCTCTCTCAACCTAGGCTTATCCTTCAGGGCCTAGACACAGCACTGTGGCTTGGGCTTCACATACATGAAGGTCTTAGGGTCAGTGGATTTCTTACATGGCCCTTGGCTTTCCCAGAGAGAATGTTCCAAGGGACAGAACTTGGAAGTTGTTAGTCTCATAAGGCCTGGGCTCAGAAACTGGCACAGCATCACTCCTGGCAAATTCTCTTGGTCAAATCAGTCACAGATTCTGCCCCAGTTTCAAGGGGAGGGGACATAGATTCCATCTCTCAGTGGGAGGGTTGTCAGAGTTTGAGGCCCTCTCTAATCTGCCATTACCCCCTTTCCCTAAAGTCCCTGTGGCTTCAACCCTTGGTATGAGTTGCACTGTGGTTTACTGAAATGTTAGAAGCCACTTGATATAGCTGAGCCTGACTCCATTTGTGTTGGTGCTGCACCTACCAGGCCATATGCCAATGCTACTGATTACCTAAACTTTTCTCATGCACTTGTTACACCCTTTTGGACACTGTGCTTGGGCTGCCCAAATGATATATGTGTATAATAACTATTATTGTAAAGAAATGGGTCACATGATTATGGAGGCAGTCAAGTCTTATGATCTGTAGGGTGAGTCAGCAAGTTAGAGACCCAGGAGAGCCAATGCTCTAGTTCCTGTCCAAGTCTGAAGGCCTGAGAAGCAGGAGAGCACATGGTGTCGTTCCTGTCTAAAGGCCAGCAGGCTTCAGACTCAGGAAGAGCTGATGTTTCAGTTCAAGTCCAAAGGCAGGAAAAAAGCTGATGTCCTAGTTCAAAAGCATTCAGGCAGGAGCAATTCTGTCTTACTCAGGGCAGGATCAGCCGTTTTTGTTCTAGTCAAGCCTTCAACTGATTGTATGAAGCCCACCCACATTAGGGAGGACCCTCTGTTTTATACTCTACCAATTTAAATGTCAAACTTATCCACAAACACCCTCACAGAAATACCTAGAATTATGCTTGACCAACTATCTGGGCACCCTGTGGCCCAGTCAAATTGACCCATAAAATGAGCCACCACACAAGCTCAGTTTCTCCAGCCCTGTGTGGTCTCAAGAGCCCCTGCCACACTCTCCCTTGTGACAAAGCCTACTCCGTGATAGCAAGAGCTGCTGTTGGTAAAAGAGAACGCAATGTCTTTCACAGGAATTGGGACAGAACTGGAAGCCTTTATCCTGAGTGAAGTAACTCAGGAATGGAAAAACAAATACTACATGTTTTTGCTTATAAGTGGGAGCTAACCCATGTCTATGCATGGTCATGCAGAGTGGACTAATGGACATTGGAGACTCGAGAGGGGGCAGGGTGGAGAGGGGTGAGGGATGAAGAATTACCTATTGGGTACAATGTATACTATTCAGGTGATGGGTTTACTAAAAGTCCAGACTTCACCACTAATCAATATATACATGCAATAAAACTCCACTTTTACCCCCTAAATCTATTGAAATAAAAAAATAATTAAAAAAAAAAAAGAGCTGCTGTGTCTGAGTTTTAAGGGCACCATTTCCTTAAGATGAATCACTCCTTCCAGTAATGGTGCCATTGCTATATGACTTGTAATTTGTTTATGTGGACAATTGAACGATTACTTAATAGTCAAACCAGGTAAATATCAGGTAAT
This sequence comes from Daubentonia madagascariensis, assembly GCA_023783475.1. Classification (NCBI taxonomy): domain Eukaryota; kingdom Metazoa; phylum Chordata; class Mammalia; order Primates; family Daubentoniidae; genus Daubentonia; species Daubentonia madagascariensis. The sequence goes on along the minus strand of JAKFHU010002088.1, from coordinate 38,871,317 downwards.
AGAAGCACAGTTGTCTCAATGTGTACATACGCATTAGACGGCTATGCAGGGGGTCACGGAGGTGTTTGCAGGAAAAAGAACAAAGAGACATCAATGATCACAAAATGCTAATATTTGTCTAGTGCTTTATAATTTACAAACAACTTTCATATACCTTACCCCCTGCAGGCCTTGTAATCCTTATAGTTGGTATCACTATTGTAAAAGCTGCTTTGGGAGAAGATAGTATCATTAATAATAACAGCACAGTGCTAAAGAATGGACCTGCATAGTCTCCTTTATTTTCACAACTATCATTCATTTATTTATGTTCATTCATTTATTCCACAAATATCTATTGAGTGTCGGGCGCTGGAGATAAATTGGCGAGAGAAAACAGAGGTGTCTGTTTTCATGGAGCATGTGGATGATAGGAGGCTGCTGTTAATTGAATAATCTCACAAAACAATATAAATTTAGAACAGTGATCAGTGCCCTGAAGGCGAAGTACATAGCGGTATGAAGGAGAATTGGGCCTTATCGCTGAGGAAGCGAGCACTGGATTGATTCTGGAAGAAAGGGCATTTACCAGGGTAAGGGACTGGGGAGGGGCCCTATGTCCCAGGTGGAGGGAACAGCTTTTGCAAGAGCCCTGTGGTAGGAGGGGGTGCTCCTAAGAACTGAAAGGCGGCCGGTGTGCCTGGAGCACAAGCCCGGTAGGGTGGGTTTTGTAATTTATACTCATCCCATTTTACAGGCAAAGAAAATGACCTTGAACAGAATTCTTCTCTTTCCTTGGTTTCTGCTCCTCCCTGTACAGCTTGCTGTTTGACACAGGTCAGTTTCAGCATTTTTTTTCAAGGAGGAAAAAAAAAATGTAGCATGACCAGGGTGGGAAAAATATATCCAGGCAAGAAGTGTGGATGGTGTTGCAGAAAGACATGAGCTGGGAATTTTAAGCAAGGGAGCTGAGCTCCTGGGGAGAGCTTGGAGAAGGGGTGACTAAGATCAAAGCACCCAAAAGTAAGGGGAGCAGGTGTACTTTTGTGATTAGGATACTGGGTTTGAAATAATCGTGGGTCAGTCAATCAAATCACAGCAGAAGATGGTCCTAGCGTTCGAGCAGTGTAATCTGTCACACTTTTCCTCAATAGTGGTTTTTAGAAATAGGATCAATGTTCATCTGAATAAAGCAGTTTCACTTTTATCCTCTGTGGAAAGTAGAGTTGAATGAACTCAATGATTTCTCAAATTCCTAGTGATTCATAAAGTGGTAGGTCTCCTGAGTGTGTGGTGAAATATTAATACAAGGCTGGGCAGAGCCAGACTACACTCTAAGGTTCTTGGCCTCCCAGATGGAGGAGAATGTTTTGTCCTAGAAACTTTTCAGAAGTTACTACAGGCTAAAGAAAGACTGGACTGGTCAAGAGGAAATACTAGTGTGTGCATAAAGAATATGAGGAATGCTGGCACTGCCTCTTACCAGCTGTGTACGGTGGGGAAAGCCATGCTACCCCTTTGTACCTCAGTTTCCCCATGTTTACACAAAACAGCTCCCAGCCATTGCACAGTGGTATGTGCAGATGAAATGCGCAAATGTGTCCTAGCAGCTTGTAGAGAATCTGTACAATTACATCCTTTCCTCTTTCTCCTTTCAGGGCGACAAATGGCAATCTGGGTGACTCAGGAAGGGGGGGAGGAGGAGAGAGGGGGAAGGGATGATTCAGACAGCGTTTAAAAACAGCCCTCACGTGCACAAGCACAAAGCCATCTCCAGCTCCGAGGTAACAACTCTCCCCTTTCCCGCAATTTTCTTCCTGCTCCCACCCCCACCCTGTCTCTCCTAGACACCTCTTATTATTTATTCTAACCCAGCTTTATCTGTGTAAAATGTTCAGAGGTTATTAAAATATTCCAAGATAGGAATAGCCTCTTTTTTCCTGCTCCCCTAAATCATCACGCTACTTACTGGTGAGGGCCTGACCCAGTAAGTTCCTGAAGAGTAGAAAGCCTTGCACACACCTGTAATCCCAACTACTCAGGAGGCAGAGGCAAGAGGACCGCTGACGGCCAGGAGTTCAAGGCTGCAGTGAGCTATGATCTCGCCGCACTCTAGCCTGGGCAACAGAGCCAGACACTGTCTCTAAAAAAAAAAAAAAGTAGAGACTGTATTTTGCAATTTTTTTGTCCAGTGTGGAACACAATGCCTGACACGTGGCAGTTAATAATGTACACTGAATTACTGAATGACTCCAGAACAACCTTTCTTGGCTGTCGTCCTGTAATACTCCCATGGCTCCCATGCCAGGATCACAGCTAAGTATGAAAGAAACATTTTCCAGGAAGTAATATATGTAAAACATCTGAGGTGCATTTGCTTATTGAAACAAATGCACCTCTAATTGGTCAAAGTTCACACTGGGGCATTGATTTAGTGACATGTGGAAGGAGGTAAACGGAACACTTCCAGTCACTGAATTTTTTCCAAGCACTGGCTATTTTAAGCCAAACTAGTTCCAGGACTCTAGGATTCTGGCTTTTGGTAACTGTTCTGAGTGTTCCCTGTTAGTCTTACAGGGCAAACGAGATTGAGATGATGATATTTGGTTGGGACGCAGCAATGTCAACCCCCAAAATCCATCCCCACCTCCCCATGGCCTCACTCCCTGCAGCAGCTGCGCAGGTGTCTGCGCGGAGAGCGACACCAGGTGATTTCACACATTTTATTGCCAGGAGGATTCCATCTTGGTCCTTACTACGGATCCCAGGTGAGCCATTCTGGGACCACATGGATGATGTTTTGCGCCGATGGCAGACACAGACCTAAGGAGGAGTACACCACGGAAGTAGGCTGGCGGTTTGTGTCCTAAAAAAACAGCTTCAGATGCTCTGTGCTCTGGATCTGGCCAATCCAATGTTGAGGGAAGGAGCCCCCCACGCAGACGCAGCGCTGCCCCACGGCCCCTCGGTCTCAGTGTTCCTCCTCTTTGGACATGCAGCCAGGCAAGAGGCAGGGCAGGGAGAGCAGTGAGGAGCAAGTCGAGGCTCACACGCGCCTTAGCTGGAACCCCGAGGGCCTCCTGGACTCTGGTTGCTAGAGAAGGGGGGTCAGGGCAAGGGCTTGATCTCCTGGTTTTGAAATCCAGGGTCCTTTAGAGGAACCCCAGAACGACTTCCAACCGTCTCGAATTTTTCCTCCGTACAGCTGACTCTGGAATTGCTTGGCTTGGCTTTGTTGACATGATAATAATTACAGTCATTTTCATTAATTGCTCCCTATTTGAGCCTAATTGCTATGGAGTACAATAAAAATTATGCACATCATTCAATGTGCCATATTAACTTCAGCTCTTACTCCATTGTAATACTAGATTTGGTTCACATGTACATATTATTTATTGCACACATGACTTGGTTATATGCACATTTTTTTTTAAAATAGGAGAAAAGACCTATTTTAATAAGCCAAATCAGTGTAACCAGCAGGGGAGCCTCGAAAATAGGAAAGTTGTCCTTTCTGCTTTTCTCTGTGCAACCCCTTTGTTCTCTCTTTCTCCCTGACGTCTTCTTCTGCTTCTCTGTGCACACGGCAGAAGATGCTCTTCCACGGAGACCCCTGAGTTTATACAGCCTCCATTCCTGTAACCAGCCTGGATCTATGGCTCTTTCAGGTCTGATTCCAAATTCGCAGGAGAAAGAATCCAGCTAATCCGGCTCATTTGACTATTTCTGGTTCAATCAAGTGTGGCAATTGATCGATGGGGTAAAGAAGTTCAAGAAGAGAGTCAGGCATTCCCAACCTGTGGGTGCCTGGGTGGGTGAGGGTGGCGGTATTGGTATCTCTACTAAAGCGTGAGACTGGTAATAGTCTGACTTTACTTCTCCTAGGAGACTTGCCATTTACCAGGAATCAAAATGTCCACTTCTTTAAGCCTTTCTGTGAAGTGGGAGTAACAGCGCATAGAACCTGTGTCACGGTGGTGGTGAGCGTTGCGAGAGGCAATGTTCACAGAGTGCTTTGCACAGTCCTGGCACGTAGAAAGCACTGAAAATACTAGTTACCATTATTGCTGCTGTTGTCTCTTTGGGTCCTTTTTTTTTTTTTTTTGAGATTTTTTTGGCAGGTATGATTTCAAAATCTATAAAATCCACCCAAAGATTTATTTGAGAAGAATCCAAGAATCTTGGGGAAATCATCTCCAGAAGTTTTATTTATTTATTTTCCCCCAAAGGGAAACAGCGTTTTAAACATTTTCACACGTTAGAGCCAATTTTGGAGAGCTCCGAAGCCAGGCATGTGATATTTCCCTAATCCACGAGGGGGCGGGCTTCCCAAACAAGTGCTCCGTGCTGGCGCGCCTGCTGCGGGAGAAACACAGGTGAGTCCTGTGACAGACGACCGTGGTACAGAACCTGTTGGCTGTCAGAAATCCAGTATTACCTTCGAAAAATGTAAGAAATAAAAGGCAACAAAACATTTTTAAGGCCTAGAAGAATTCCCAGCTGTGTGACCACACTGGCTCTTGTCACCTGCCAGGCCAGGTCTGCTACAAGCCTGTGAAATAAGCAAAAGAAATTTCCAGTGTCCCCAACCACTCTTATCTTTGCCTTGGTATCTGGTCCTCCTCCCCTTTCTCCCTGTGTCTTCCTACTTCCTTGTCCCCTTCTTCTATGAAAACCTGCCTTCAGGAAAAACAACTGTGATTTAAATTTTAAAGAAATAAGAATCCTAGGGATTTTAGTTCACTGTAAACACTATCAAGAGTGTGACAATTACTAAAAATGGAACTTGCATTTTCAGATTCCCTCCCAGGACTCATGTGAAGAAAAGGGGAATATTAGTGGTTAAAGCAAGGCCATGGAAGGTAGACAGGCCTGCATTTAAATCCTAGCTTATACACATTACTAGCTCTGTGACCAGTCCCTAGCTCTGTAACCTGGGGTAAGTTACGGAGCCAATTTCTCTTCATCTGTAAAAGGGGGAAAATAATAGATCCTATCTCATGAGGATTAAAAAAGATAATTCATGTATAGTACATAGTGTTTGGCACATAAAACCGACTCAATAGTAGTTGCTATTATACTAAAAGGTTTATCAAGTGATAGTACATTGATGAATTATTATAGTGATATGATTTTATATTACTTAATTATTAGATTTTTTATCATGGTCCCATTTTATCCTCCATGTTAGATAATTTCTGGAGTGCTACCTTTAGGTCTGAACTGGAGGAAGAGGACACATTTTAAATGCAACATGGACAGATTAGAACAGAGAAGGAAATGACTAGGGTCGTGGAGGTTCAGGAAACGACCTTATGAAAATTAGTTGAGAGAATCGGGACCATTGAAACTGACGAGTACGAGATTTACGGGCAGCATAAGAGCACCTATCTTCAAATGCAAGAGCCCAATCCTCTGGAACAAGTAGGTTGTGCATTTGTTTCTGTTATCTTCCCAAGGGGATTCGTGACCCCATCCCAGGTTATGTTTCTTTCTTTAGTTTGTGGGCTCTTGGAACCAATATAATAACAAATTCTCAAGGGAAACGTTCCCCCACTGGAACCCAGACCAAGACAGAAAAGCATCCTTGTCTCCCTGAGCCAGTGGGTACATTCCCTGATTCACTCTTTCACCCTTGTATAGCCCTTCTCAGGACGACGCTTTCTAGGGGTCGCAGTTTACACCCAACACTCTGCACTCCAAGCCTCACATCCTGCCCTGGCCTGGGCATTCGAACCCAAGCCTGTACGGGGCTAAGCCTGGCAACTCCCACCCTGCGTGACGGTAGCATCCACACATCCTGCTCTCATTTTGCAGTTCCCGCTTCATTTTTGACCCCAGGGACTTTCCATACTTTCTTCCAACGTTTAGCCGTGTCTTAAAGGAGACTTGTTTTACTGGATCCAGAATTTCTGATTATTTTGGAGCTGGATGGTTTGGGGTTGTCTAGTTTACCATATACCCAGAGGCGGAAGTTAGTTTTAAAAATAATTAAATAAAAACTTAATCATCACATTTAGAAGGAACTTGGAAGTTCCCGAGAGAAAGGTTTAAGCTCTCTGTTCAAGGACGCTTGCTGAGGGCTGCGGGAAAGGAAGCGGGTGTCCCGGGGAGGCGGGAGACCCAGGCAGCGCGCTGGTGGCTCTGTGATGCCATCCAGGAGATTCTCACACTGGATGATTCTGAGGCTGAAAGATTTAAAGGAATGTGTGACCTGCCCCACAGTGTCCGTAGTGAAGACTTAATAGTGAGGCTGTGGGGAAAGTAAGCAAATGTTCAGAAGGGCACTTTTCTGAAAAATCTCTACATACAGGATTAAGGACCCCCCAGTAAGGAAGGCTGGACCCAGTTAACTATTTCACAGGCTTAAATCTGATTCTTTGTGTTTGTGGGGCAAGAATGAGTCAAGAGCACCAGAGCGGTTGGGCTCAACAGAATACATTGGCTGGCAAAGAGTCATAGTCAAAATGCTGCCTCCCCTTCCTTTAAATTCTGGTCATGATGTTCATGAAAGTCTTTCTGGCTTTATGATATTTTACAGTTTAAAGAGTTTCTCTTCCACACACATTTTCTTTGTCGTAAGAGTCCTGTGAAATAGACAGAGATTGTTGTCCCCACAGCAATTTGTCCAAGGACACATAGAGTAAGTGGACAAGACAGGACATGACTTCTGTTTTTAGGCCAGATCATGGGATGCCAATTCTTTTGTGTGAATTGCAGTCATCCTAAAGCCTCTGACATGTCAGTAAGCTAACTTCTTTGGTTATCTCTTTTGGGGGCTGTTGGTCTCTAATAGAGAGCCTCTGTTCTTACTTGGTTTGTCTGATTTTAAATCCGTCTTAGAGAAGAAGAAGGTTAGTGAAAAAAGTCTGGTGACCCTTCATTCCACTCTGTCACACCAATCCTACGCCTTTGGTGCTATGCTGCTAGGTCATAACCACGATCAGTTATACTCAAATCACTGCACTAACTCAGAACAACCATATTATGGAACATAGTAGCTACCAGAGACAAATCGGGGCTTGGGCCCATTCTTTCAGATCTTGTTGTCAATTGAAGTATAGTAGGGAACAAATGTTAATGGTCAACCAGTTGGGCCAGAGCAGCAATCATCACAGCAGGTCACAATTCTTAAGGTCCTTTAAATGCAGGTTTTTAAAGCTGCCTTTAGTGGGAGTATGTACATTCCTCTCCACCTCTCTTTTATGCTCCAATCCCAGGTAACTACTCATTCATTGTAGAGGCTGGAGTGCTGTGTGGGGACGTAAGGGGTTGTCCTAGTCATCTGCCATAGTCTTTTTCTGAGGCTCCTTCTTTCTGCGGTATAGAAAATGCTGGCCCCGCACTACAATACAATGTTTTGAATTCATTTCTTCCCTGCTGACTTCACATAAAGGCTCTGCATGCCATGAGATCACCAACCTTAAGCTCAGCCTGGCTAATGGAAACAGTCATTGAAGACACCACACAGGGCTGTTTTTACCAGTTGCTCACATTTATTTTTGTTGTAAACATCATTACCTACTTCCCCTTAGACTCCACAGAAAACCATAAAAATAACCAGAAATAATTAGATGGAGCACAGACGAAAAGCGGCAGTTGTCCTGAACCACAGCAACAGCTGCCGCCGGCGCCGGATTCCGGGGCGCAGAACGCCGCGCCGAGAGCACGGACAGGATCGTCGCCCTCTCCGCGCCCGGGGCGATCTCCTCCCGGGCTCGGGCCGCTTCGCCGGCCAGACTTCGGGGACGTTTCCAAATGGAACCACCGCGTGGTGAGCCACCTGCTCTGTTACCAGACCAACTACCTGGCGGTGGCCGCCACGATGACTTCCGTCGTGGGGTTTCCGAGCGCCTGCAGCGTGCTCCTTGGAGGAATTGCGGTGGTGCTGGTGACCACCGGGGTCGTGAGGGCAGCCCGCCGTAGAGATTCCCTCCGCCAGGTGAAGAAGCGATACCCCAGGCTGTTCGTCATGGTGGGCATGTTGGCCAGCTATTTTCTTATATCCGTGTTTGGGGGAGTCATGGTCTTTGTGCTTGGCATCACTTTTCCTTTGCTGTTGATGTTTATTCATGCGTTGTCCAGACTCCAGAACCTCAAGAACAAGCGGGAGAATAAAATGGAAGGAATAGTACTGAAGAGGACACCAATGGGCATTGTCCTGGATGCCCTAGAACAGCAGGAAGAAAACATCAGCAAACTCACTGACTATATCAGCAAAGCGAAGGAATAAACCTTGCTTACCTGGTGATAGGGTTGCCGCAGAAATTGAGTTGCAGTTTGCCTTTGTCCAGACTCACTTTCTGCTTGTATTTTTTAAATAGGAGGTGCACGTACCACCCAACTATCTATGGCAGTACGTATGTATAGGCCAAGCTATTAACATCTCTGATGTTATGGAGAGAAGACCTCAGAAACGGAAGAAAACCATGCTCCTATTGCATCTGAAGTTTCAAGTGTGTTTATGAAATTTAATGGGAAATGGATCACACTTATTTCTTTAGGGGAATAAAAGAAAATAAAAGAATTATGGGTTCTACAGCAACAATACTGATACCTTGTAGGAAAAAAAATCATTGTAAAGTATCAAGGCAATATGAGTAAATGAACAGGTTGTTAAAGTAGATGATGTCATGTGTTAGCTTGTTTCTAATCCCCTCCAGCATCCTCCTCCAAAAATATCCTTTAGGATTATAATATGTGGGGTATAAATTTTAGTTTTGTTTTTATTATTACTCTCTTAAAATCAAAGACAATCTCTCTCACTTTGCTGCCTGTTTGATGTGCAGTGGAAACTGGATAAACCAGTTGTTTATACTTTGTTTACACATATAAGGATAGCTGTTTAGAATATTCTGTTAAATTTTTGTAAATTTTTGAAATAGTACTAAGGTACCATTTGTATTTCAAAAATACCAGCAGGTATTTGTTGCAAACTTAATGTCATTTTCCTTAAGAAGGTTACAGCTACATAACCTGTATTATTCTTGACAGGCTTGTTAAAAAATAAGCAGACAAAAAAATAAAACTTGAGTTCTGTTTATATTGAAAAAAAAACCCAGCAACAACTAAAGCCAACAAATATTGTCAATAGCCTTTTCATCTCTCTGGCCTTGGTCATGCATGTATGTTTAAAGTGCTAAGAATCACTAATAACATTGAAAAGCTCTCATTATCTATTAAAGCAAATGCAAGATGGGATATACTTATTGTAGGAAATAAAAATATGTGTTAAAAACTTCATGACTTTGGAGGTGAATTCCAAGCTCTGTCTTTTCCTCTCAGTGCAAAGTTGTCAGAGACAAATAGAAAATTGATAAGAGATTTCTGCCTCATAGAGTATAATGTGTAAATATTGTAGAAATGACTTTCACAAGGGTGATAAGCATAGCCCTGTCACATTTAGTTCAGCTGGAAAGTCCAACTAAAACATTAAAACTCCAATTACTCACTCTAATGGTCAGATATTTTATAATATAACAATAAAAGTAGCTGGGTTTATAGGCATAAGCTCAGATGGCACTTGGATGTTCATCCATGCAATTTTGCCACCTCAACAGGTTGCAAAGCCCACCTTCTCACTGCTCTGACCCCAGTAAAATTGTGAAGCTTGTCTTTGAAGCTCCCAGATTCCTGGATTCATCCCTGTTCTCAATATAACCTTTCCATTCCCACTCAGACACTTCCCAGCTCTCAAAAAAAGACAAGAAAAGTAATTTCTACTAAAGTGTGAGACTGGTAATAGTTTAACATACACGTCTTTACTTCTCCCAGGAGAGTTGCCATTGAACAGGAATCAAATTCTAAGCTAAACACGGAGCAGAACAGTATTTATAGTATGCTACTTTTTGGGTAAGGAAATATATAATCGTATCTGCTTATATTTTCAAAAATAAGCAATGAAAGGATGAGACAAAAATCTAACGAAAACGATTATCCCTTACCCCTATGTAGGGAGGGAGGGATAATTGGAATTCACCTCCAAAGTCATGAAGTTTTTAACACATATTTTTATTTCCTACAATAAGTATATCCCATCTTGCATTTGCTTTAATAGATAATGAGAGCTTTTCAATGTTATTAGTGATTCTTAGCACTTTAAACATACATGCATGACCAAGGCCAGAGAGATGAAAAGGCTATTGACAATATTTGTTGGCTTTAGTTGTTGCTGGGTTTTTTTTTCAATATAAACAGAACTCAATTTAAGAGTTGAAAGCACAGGTATGACAGCAATCCTTTTCTGAGTGTACTTTGTTCTGTGGCTTTTACTTTGGAACAGAGAGGTGTGCTAAAGCCAACTTATCCCAGGTAGAAAGAGCCAATTTTTAAATTTTCAGGAATTTTGTGAGCCAGTTATGAAACAGCAAGCTATTGTTAAAAATAAAATTATGTACATTGAATATTAAATAGGTTATATTAAAAAGAAAGACAATAAATACTCAAAATTCATCACATTTTGATTATTTTTATTACATTTTACTATTATCTATGCTACTGAGATTATTTACATGTGTTATATCTGTATGTTAGAAATACTATATAATGGTAAGATACTGTGCATCTGCCAAATTGTGCATTCAGTGACATAACATTGATAACTTAAAATCGGTCATGGTCATGGTAGTAATATTTACTATATTGATAGTAATATTGGCAAAGTTAGGTCTTTTATTTATAAATATTTACTGGCAAAATGCCACTTTGGAACCATGTTAATTTAAAAGTTAACATTTCACACAATTTAAAAGTTAAATTTAAAAAGAGTAACCACTAAAAATAAACAAAATAAAATAAACAAACGTATAAAATGTGTATCATTTGGCTGCCATACCAGTGTGAAGAAAAATTATTTCAAGTGACTTTAAAACATAATATTTTGACTGTAAATTCTTATGGAATATATCCTAAAGGGAAAAAATGAAAAGAATTCTTAATCTGCATTAAGCAGTCTTACTCCTAGTAGTAATTATATTGTTACTTTAAAACTATTATATACATACACATACATTCACATGTGTGCATGCAAATAATTTTCTTATTAGAAACCAAAATTTTTGCAGTGTAAAAGTCATAAAATACAAAAAAAGTTAAGTAAAACTTAATAATCTTAAATTTAAATCATAGGAATTCATGATTTATTTTTTCTTTCTATAAATACTTATTTCCAAGCTCTCCACTGAATGGGCTTAGAAGCAATGACAACCCAGGAGGAATAAGCAGCCCTAGCACCCAGATTATGGTCTCTAACTACCATTTCCTACTAAAAAAGGATGAGGGCTACCTAGATAAATAGTTCATTGCATATCTGGGTCAGGAAATATACAAGATGAGCATGGTATATTGTGTTTTTTCAGAAAGCAAAGAAGCTACCAAAGACCACTGAGGTCATGTCAAAGGGCACAGAGACCAGTCTGAAGGGGCTCTCTGTGAGTAAAGATGGAATAGCTTGAACATAAAAAATAAATATATCAAAGCTCATCAAATACATTAAAATCCATGAGCTCACAATGATAACTTAAATATAATTTTAAAAAGAAACTCAGTGGTTACTTTAGAGGCTACTAGCAAAATAGCTAATTATTCTAAAAACTGAAAAATTTGTGAAGAGAGCATTTATTTTGCCTTTTTTCTGTGAACTGTACTACTGGGTAGCAAATTATATGATGTAGGAAAGATCTTCTTTATAAAATAATTCCAACAAAAAATGCAGAAATAATGAGAGAATTTAATATGATTTAAATGAATTTATATTATTATTATATTAATATGGCTGTAGGACATGAACATCAATGACTGCTAAAACTATTAAGTGAAAGGCTGATGGATTAAGACACTGGAACCACACAACAAAAGATAGTGTTCCCTAAAAGATGGGAAACAAATGAGGTGAGCCCTATAATTGTACCTGGCATACAAAGAGGCAGGAAAATAAGAGGCATAAAGAGGAGAAAAATCAACCAAAGTGGACTCAGAACTGACACAGGAGTTAGAATTAGCAGACAAATACATTAAAATGGTTTTTATACCTGTATTCTATATGTTCAAAAATCAAGTAGAGACATAGAAAATAGTAAAAGAGACCAAAATCAGACTTCTAGGCCTGAAAACTATAATGTCTGAGATTAAAAAGAAAACAAACCACACACACTAGATGAGGTTAAATACACAACAGATTTGCAGAAGAAAAGACAGTAATGGAAACCACCCAAAACAAAACACAAAGAGAAAAAGGAACTTAAAAAAAATGAACAGAGCACCAGTGAGCTGTGGGACTTTAAGTGGTCTAATGTAGGTGTAACTGGAGTTCTTGAAGGAGAGGAGAGAGAGAGGTAAGAAAGAAGAAATAGTTGAAGAAATCATGGCCAAAATTTTTCCAAATCTGATGAAAACTATAAACCATAGTTCCCGAAAAGCTCAGTGAACCCCAAGCAAAAGAGAAAACTACACCGAGGTACATCACAGTCAAATTGCCCAGGACCCCTGATAAAGAGAAAAGTTTTAAAACAAGGGCTTGGGGAGGCATGTTATGTACTAAAGGAATGAAGATAACAGTAATTTTCCCTTTGGAAACAAGGCAAGCAAAAGGACATTGGGGTAACATCTTTAAAGTACTGAAAGAAAAAAGTCAACCTAGAATTCCTTACCCAGCAAAAATATTTTTAAAAAATGAAGATTAAAGAAAAAAAGACTTAGACTTAGACACAAAAGCTAAATAGAATTCATTACCAGCAGGCCCACACTGCAAGAAATATTAAAGTTCTTTAGGCAGAAGGAGATAATTCCAGATAAAAATGTGGATCTACAAAAAGAAATTTAAAATACTATGCATGGTAAGTACATGAGTTTCTTTTATCCTATCATTAAAATCTATTTAAAAGATAATTGACTGGTTAAACAAAACTGATAGCAACATAGGGTGGGACTTACAATACATATAAAAGTAAAATACATAAAAACAACAGCTTAAAAGCTGGGAGGAGAGAGGTGAAAGTGTACTATTGTGAGGTTCTTATACTATACCTGAAGTGGTATAATAACACTTGAGGGTAATTTGTGTAATTTAAAGATGTACATTACAAATCCTAAAGCAATCACTGAAATAATGAAACAAAGAGCCACTGCTAGTAAGCCAACACAAGAGATAAAATGGAATAACATTACAGGCAGAAGAGATAATTTCCTTATGACAAATTAGATAATTCATCAGAAGACATAAGAGTCTTAAATATTTATGCCTCTAATAACAGAGCTACAAATTATATGAAACAAAAACAGAGAAGTACAAGGAGAAATAGACAAATCCGAAATATAACCAGAGATTTCGATACTGTTCTCCCAATAACTGATAGAACAAGTAGACAAAAAATCAATAGGAATGTAGAAGACTTGAACAACACAGTCAACCAACTTGACCTAATTGACATTTATAGATTACTCCAGTTTTTTTTCTTTTTGATTATGAACCGCATATCCACTGGAAAAACATTCCACTTAACAAGGGCAAATATACGTTCTTTTCAAGTGCCCAAAGAATATTTGCTAAAATAGATCATATTCTGAGCCATAAAACCAATCTTAATACATGTAAAATTTTCAAGTTGTATAAAATGTGTTCTTTGATCTTAATAAGATTAAATTAGAAATAATAACAGAAAGATCTCTGGAAAACACCCAGATATTTGGAATAATACAGTTTTAAATAACCCATGGGTCAAGAAGAAATCAAAAGGGAAATCAGAAAGCATTTTGAATGAATAAAAATAATACAACATATCAAAATTTGTGAGATACCACAAAAGTAGTGTTTAGGGATAAATTTATGGCACTATAAAGCTGTATTAGCTAAGAAGAGTGGTCTCAAATCAATGACTACAGCTTCCAACTTTAGAAAGTAGAATAGAAAAAGTGGGCAGATAAAACCCAAAGTAGGAAGAAGAAAAGAAATAATAAAATCTTACGTGAAGTCAATGAAATAGAAAATAGAAAAACAATAGAGAAAATCAATGAAAACAGAAGGTGATTCTTTAAGATCAATAAAATTGCTAAACCTTCAGCAGACTGATAGGAACCAAAAAGAAGGAAGAAACAAATTATCAATATTAGGAGTTAGAGAGATGACATCAGTTCAGATTCTACAGATATTAAAAGGACAATATGGGAATATTATGAACAACTTTATGCTAATAAATTCACCAACTTGGATGAAATGGACAAATTCCTTAAAAATTCCAACTACCAAAACTCTCTCAAGAAGAAATAAATAACCTGAATAGCCCCAGATCCATGAAAGAAATTGAATTTTTAGTTAAAAATCTTCCCACAAAGAAAACTCCGGGCCCATGTGGCTTCACTGGTATATTCTACCAAACATTTACAGAAGCAAACTACCAAATCTACACAAATGTTTTGAGAAAATTGAAGAGGAGAGAATGCATTCTATAATGTATGATGATTCTAGAACCTAAGACTTTACAAGACAAGAAAATTACAGACTGATAACCCTCATGAACATAGATGCAAAAAATCTAAATGAAACTTTAGAAATCACGTCCAATAATATAGAGAAGGGAGACTACATTATGACCAAGTGCTGTCTATCTAGGAATCCAAGAATTTACATTTGGAAATCAACTTAATGTAATTCACCATATGAACAGACCAAAAGAAAAACACTGAATAGGCATAGAAGAGAATTTTACAAAATCTGACATCTGTTTTTCATAAAAACTCTCAGCAAATTAGGATAAGAAGGGAACATCTTTAACCTGATAAAGAGCCTCTAGGAAATTAAATATAGCTTACATCATACTTGATGAGGAAATACTGAATGCTTTCCTCTTAAAGAGAAGTAAAACTCTCTTTATTCCCAGATGACATGATAGTCTACATAGGAAATCTGAGCAAATCTTTAAGAGCTACTAAAACTAACAAATAAGTTGAGCAATGTTGCTGGATACATGGTCAGTATTCGAGAATCAATTATATTTCTATGTGCTAGCAACAAACTACCAGAAATTTAAATAAAAACAATACAATGCCACTTACAATAACATAAAAACTATACATAGAGATAAATCTGACAAAACATGTGAAAGACCTGTATACTGAAAGTTATAAAACATTACAAAGAAAAATTAAAACAAGCCTAAATAAATAAAGATATATTATGGTCATAGGTTTGAAGATTTGATATTGCTAAGATGTCAATTCTTCCCAAATTGAGCTATAAATTAAATACAATCTGAATCAAAATCCCCACACACTTTTTTTTGGTAGAAATTGACAAGCTGATTGGGCAATTTATGTAAATATGCCAAGGACTTAGAATAGTTAAAACAATTTTGAAAAAAGAAGAACAATACTAAGGACACAAAACACTACCTGATTTCAAAATTTATAAAGCTGCCGTAAGACAGTATTGGAGTCAAGATAGACAAAAAGACCAACTGAACAGAATAGAGAGCGCTGAAACAGATCCAAACGTAAATGAAAAATTGATTGTTGACAAAGTTTAAAGCCCATTCCTTGCAGAAAACATAGCCTTTCAACAAATGGCTCTGGAAAAACTGAATATCCATGTGCAAAATAAATGGACTTTGATCCACACCTTGTACTAAATACAAAAATTAACTCAAACTAGATAATAGACCTATGTGTAAAATCTAAAATTGTGAAACTTCTAGAAGAAAACCTAGGATGCAAATTTTATGGACTTAGGTTAGGCAAAGATTTCTTGCACACAATACCAAAAGCACATACTGGGCGAAAATATTTGCAAATCATGTATCTGTTAAGTAACTTTTATCAACAATATCTAGGGCCGGGTGCAGTGGCTCATGCTTGTAATCCCAGCACTTTGGGAGGCCGAGGTGAGAGGATCGCTTGAGGCCAGGAATCTGAGACCAGCCTGGGCAACATAGCAAGACCCCTGTCTCTACAAAAATTAATATTAAAAAAAAATAGCCAGACATGGTGGCACTCACCTATAGTCCTTGCTACTCTGAAGGCTGGGGTGGGAGGATCGTTTGAGCCCAGGAGTTGGAGGTTACAGTGAGCTGTGATCACATCACTGCACTCTAACCTGGGTGACAGAGTGGGACCCTGTCTCAAAAAAAAAAAAAGAATTTATAAAAATTCTCAAAATTTAGCAATAAGAGAAAAAAAACAACCACATTAAAAAGAAGCAAAAGATTTAGACAAAACAGACACTTCACCAAAGAAGAGCTATCGATGGCAAATAAGCACATGAAAAGATGCTTAACATCTTCAGTCATTATGAAAATGCACATCCAAACCACAATGAGATAGTACTACACATCTATTAAAGCAGCTAAAATTTAAAAGATGACCATATCAAGTGTTGAGGAGGATGTGGAGGAACCAAAACTCTCACATACTGTGTATACTTAAAGTGTAAAAATTGGAAAATTTTTGGCATATGCCTATACCCACAAAGTCAAGATAGTGAACATGTATCTATCATTCCCAGAAGTTTACACATGCCTGTTTGTAATTCCTCCCTCCCACCACTTCCCGCGACACCCTCTCCCTTACTCCCCAGGCAACCATGGATCCTTTCTCTGTTACTACAGATTAGTTTGCATTTCTTAGCCTTTTATATAAATGAAATCATATAGTATGTAAGATTTTTTTTTGTCTGGCTTATTTCACTGTGCATAATTATTTGAGATTAATTTATGTCATTATGTGTATAAAAGTTCACTCCTTTTCGTTGCTGAGCAATATTCCATTTTATGGATATACCACAATTTGTTTATCCATTCACCTGTTGGTGGACATTTGAGTTATGTCCACTTTTTGGCTATTACAAACAAAGCTGCTATGAACATTCTTGTATGACATATGCCTTTCTTTCTTTGAATAAATACATAAAAGTGCAAAGCCTGCATCATATGGTAGGTGTATATTTAATGTTTTGTGAAACTGCTAAGCTGTTTTCAAAACCTTCTCCATGACCTGTCGAGGTAAGTCTTATTACTGCTATCTTAGACAGGAGGAAACTTGAGTCTCAGAGATGTCATGTTGATTTGCTTAATGTCACTCAGCCAGTAAGTGGTAAAACCAAAAATAAACTTAACTCTTCCAACTCTATACCCACAGAAGCTTCCATCAGCCCATAGGCATTCATAAAAACCCAGTCTCTCCACTAATCTTACCAGGATTGATATGCTGTTACCAGTGAAATAGGAGCTTGGAGACAGTGCTTCAAAAATTTATTTCATGCGACATTAGTTTTACGAGATCATATGTGACACAAGGGTTCCGTGGTCAAGGAAGTTTGGGAAGGCCCCTGTGTAAATACATCATATTAAAATATGAAGGATATGAGAAATTCTTTAGTAACAAAACTCATTTATATTTGTTTAATCAAGTATTTCCTAACCATATTCGAACAAGTCTTGAAGAAATAAAACTCTTGCACCCAGGCATCAAATTGAGGCTTCTGTATAGATTGTTTAGGTATCAGAATAAAATCATTTCATTCTTATTTTGAATCAAAACCTATTGGGGCTTGTTAATTTCAAGCTGAGTTATTCTTTGACATTTTGAACTTCCTGGAAGAACAAAAATCTTTATTCTATGCCTTTTCAAAGTTGATGAACAAAGAAAGCCCTGTCTAAGTTGCAAGTACATCTCTTCTCTTGAGCCCTGCAGATGATGGAGCCTTATGTAATTAAGTGAAGTGGAAGTACTTAACAGCAACTTGTTGACCTCTATGGCTTTTGTCTGCAGGAACTAAATTCTGTTCAAAACTGCACATCTACACCACTTTTATGCTCTAGGAAAAAGGCATCAAATTTTTCTATTTGATTTCTATTTTAAATTCTATTTAGAATATTTCTATTCTAAATTCTATTTCTTTTTTCTTAGACACAGGGTCTCACTCTTGCTCAGGCTGGTTTCCAACTCCTGAGCTCAAGTCATCCTCCTGCCTCAGCCTCCAGAGTGCTAGGATTACAAGCATGAGCCACCACGCCAGGCCAAGGCACCAAATTTTGATTCAGACTACCTAGGTTGCCTCTTGAACCTACCAATATCTTTGTTCTGAATGTGATTTTTTTCCCCTCAGTAGAGGAAATGTTTCCCAAATCATAACGGAGAGCATTGCAAAATGCAGAAAGAATAAGATGGCCGGTTCTTCTCGCCCACTTACACTGTCATTGACTGTACAGAGCAATGAAGAGGTGGGCAGAAGGATGGGAGAAGGCTGTGTAGAAATGCTGCGCAAGTTACTCTCCATCTGCCCCTTCAGATCCACCCTCTGTCTTCTTCGTCCTGCTCTGGGCCTGGGCAGGCCGACCTCCATGGACTTCTTCCATCAGGCTCCCTTTCCTCCAGCTTCTGACTGGCATTCCCAGCAGGAAACACGCACAAGATGGTGAATCTTTCTGCCACCCCCCACGCCCTCCTTGCCTGGCTGTGCTTGGCTGGGGTTGCCTTCCTCTGCCCTCAGCCACAGCTCCCGCTGGGTGCCAACCTCCCTCCCACTGCTCTGCAGCTCTGCTTGGCATCCGGCTCAATTCTCCTCCCCTGGTCCCTGCTGGCCTCAGGATGGTGATGGTGGCTGCCACGTGCTGCTGATCCCAGGGCTCTTCAGCCTCCCTTGTTTTTTCTCTTGACTCTGTTCCCACCTCTGTAAATATTAAACTTTCACTAATTACCCCTTTGAGGATGCCAGCTGTTCCCTGCCAGTATTCTGACATTTATCCCTGTTCTAATGTTGTAATTCCTACCAAATCACTTAATATTGTATTATGGTTCAAAGTTGTGATGTGAAAATCTTTCAAATTAGATGTCCTGCTTTGAAAGGGGAATTTTTAGAAAATGTAGAAGTTTGAAATAAGTGAGCATATTTGATACTAAAATGGTGAATCCTAACTTTTTTTTTTCAGTAGGTTTAAGAAAGCATTTTTGCTACTTAGACTGGCTGTCAAAGGTGTATCTTCTCTCCTTCTTACTTTTCATACTCACAAGAAGTTCTGGGACATGCTGGCCCCAACCCAGGCCATCTTCTCAGCCCATACCCAGAAATGTGACTCCTCTGGATAAAGGACAAAGTCGATTTGCTTCCCTTGTTTTCAAACCACAGCTGCTGAATTGGGGGGAGTCAAAGGATCTGTAACTCCAACCCTCTACATCTCCTTCCAAAGTCTTCTTCTCCACTTCACCCCCTATTTCACCCCCCTTTCCATTTCCTATAAAATGGTTTTTCTTCCTTTTCCCCGTTCCTTTCCATCTTGTTCTTTGGTGACCCATGTCCCAAGGCTATGACTCTCATCCACTTATAGGGTGTGTCGCAGTGATGTATAACTAACAGGAGCTACAGTTCCCAAGCCACACATACATTACTTAAAAAAACACATTTGAGTGAATTCAAGGTAACCCCCCAAAACAACGTAACTGTCAACCATCTCAAATCCATAATGCTTTCTTGAGTGGGAGAAAAAGATATGGCATTATTATTAATGTGTCAGGAATTACACATAACTGGCAGTCTTGTCTATCCACCAAGATCTACATTTAATAGCTCTGACCATTACAAATAATTGTAGTGCTTTATGTCTGCACACACAAAAATTGTTTTTGATTCATTAAAATCTGGGCATGGCTGTGGAATGGCATATTTAAATGTCTTCCATCAAGTGAGCTGCAGTGAGCAATGCAAAAAAGGTTGAGCACAGCCGCTCCAGCGAACTACTAAGAGAAATCCCATCATGGCAGGGAAATCCGCGATGGAAGCCTTGCTATGACTTGAAAGAGAAACTCTTGATTGTAATGCTTACATTATTATATTTGTGGATCTTAAATGGGTCTTATCTGTTGAAGATTGTTTCCCCCTTCTGTGTCTCTTTTTAGATCCATTTTTTTTTTCTGTAGCATCTGAAAAAACTTCCACACAGGCTAAGATTGTTAACTTTTGCTTCATCTCTTGCTTTCTCTTCAGTGGAATGGAGTAAATTAGCCTAAGTTCAATCTTCTGTACTCATCAGTCCGGGCTTTCTGAGGTTGAAAAGTTGTAATGGCTTAAATGTAATATGTATGTTTACATAAATTTTATTCAAGTAAAAAGCAAAATGCAATTTAATGGGAAGTGGGCAGTGTCTGCACTCACTGTGCCAAGGAATATGCTAACAAAGACAAGAGATAGATAAGGTTCTTGTCTTGTGGACTTGGGAATGAAGCTTTTTGTTGTTGTTGTCTGTTTGAGTTTTTAGATTAATGCTTCTCTCTCCACCCTCACTTTTAACAGCTTTCATGTTTCAAAAGAACAGGTGACAGTGAGGGGCTGGGTAGAGGAAAAGAAAGACAAGTTTCAAATAGGCAACAGGAGACCATCTTCAGTGTTAATTTGTAGAATTTCCTAAGTACATGTCAACTCCTTACCTAGAATTAATTTGTTTTTTAATGACAAATTTAGAGAATATTAAAATTTCATTTTCACAGGCAAAACTATGCTCCTGAGTATTCAAGTAGAACCCCTAAGTCCTAAGTTGAAAAGCAATCATGTAAACAGTTTCTAAACTGCAGTGTTTGATTCTGTTTTCTGCACAAGATCACACCAGGCATTGCAGTTATGAAAAGGGATTTGTCAGGGCCTGGCTTGACTGGCTGCAACAGGGTCCTGGGAGGAGACTGCTCTGCAAGGAAGATCCTCATGTGGGGTGGCGGGGTTTGGGGTATGGGGGGTGTGGGGGGGGAGTGGGGGGGCGGGGGGGGGGCCCCACGAGCGCTGGGCTGGGAGGGCTCTCATGTCGCAGGTGGAACCCTATGTCCATTGAACCACCTTACAGATTGGACAAGTTGTTGAGAACAGAAATTCACATCATAGCAGGCCAGAAGGGCATATCCCCATAGGAGGACTGGTACTGGAAATAAGGAACAGACAGGCTTCAGGGGGCTAAACAGCAGCTGGCAGCATAGGGAATACTGTCTTCTAGCAGCTGGGCCTCAGGGTACAAATGCCACACCCTGGAGCATCTGGTGAGAAAACGGCAGGGTCAGTCCTAAAGGTACTGGTACCAGGCAAATTGATCAGGTACAAGAACCAGAAGAGATTCATTTGCAGAACTGGGTAAACAATGTGAATCAGGGCTCAGAAATGGATCCTGTTATAGAAGTGAGACATCAGGGCAGTAAGCAGAGAGCTAGCAATGCAAAATCCAGAGCTTCAGAATAGAGCTTGTTAGCCCCATCTACTTAAAGTCTGATCTGATTTTTAAAGTGGGGGCTGGATCTTCACACTGCAGAAACTTCTTTCTCAGCACTTAAAAAATTTTTTTGGTTCGCTGAACTTTTCTATGATACATAGTATTAAGTCAAGATTCTTGGAGGCCAAGTGACAGAAATCCAATAAAAATTAGCCTGAAGCAACTACAATGAAAGGAGTGTACTGGCTCATGTTACTGGAAAGCACAAGGTCTGGATCTGGCAATTACAAACACTGTTGGATCCAAGGGGTCAAATACTGTCCCTTGGGCTCCTACCTCATCTTTCACTTTTACTGGTCTCAGCCTCATTGGCTTTGTCAATGTTTAACAGCTAGATCTCTAGAAAAAAATATACGTATGTACATACATACATAAATTTATTGTAAATTTTGCTAATAAAAGGATGTATAGCACAATTTATAAAAAATACATAATACTCTTTATATAAATTCAATATAGCTGATTTATTTTCACAGAATACTTTTGTTGATTTTTGCCAAACTCTTGTATCTATAACCAAATATGGTTGTTATTGAGGAACCAGTGTAGTTCTGACTTGAAGGTTAGTTGATATTTTTATTTAAAAGAAACACAATGCTGGCTGGGCACAGTGGCTCACACCCATCATCCCAGCACTTTGGGAGGCCGAGGTGGGAGGATTGCTTGAGGCCAGGAGTTTGAGACCAGCCTGGGCAACATAACGAGATCCCGCCCCTACAAAACATAAGAAGAAATTAGTGAGGTGTGGTGGTGTGTGCCTGTAGTGCCAGCTCCTGAGGAGGAGTAGAGGAAGCAGGAAGATTGCTTGAGCGGGAAGATCGCTTAGGCCAAGGAGTTAGAGGCTGCAGTGAGCTATGATTGTGCCACTGCACTTCCACCTGGGCAACAGTCTCTATCAAAAAAAAAAAAAAAAGAAACACAATACTATGGACTGAATTGTGTCCGCACAATTCAGGGTGAAGAAGGTTTATGGCTGTAGCCAAATTAACAGGTTACTGCTGCATCCTCTTCCTTCTTTCTTCTTGGTGGCAGCTGATAACAGAAACTGACACTGCGGCAGGATGTCAAAGTCCAAGAGTTAGCTTCCCTGCCTTTACTTGGAGACGGGATTATCGGGATTATCGCAGGAGATGTGACTCTGCCCTCGAGATATGGCTAAGGCCTGAAGTTCACACCCTGCTGTTCAAGCAGGAATTTTTCAGACTGTAAAAGGCAGATTCTCAAAGGCAATTTTGAAAGAGAAAGGTTTACATCTCTTTTCTGTCTGTTCAGCTCTTTTCAGAAGTTGTGCAAAACAGAACTCCTGTAGGATGCCTGTTAGTGAGAGAACTCACAGGATTGATCTTTCACTGTTAGTAGGAAATTGTGGGATTAGATATGTTCCTGCTAATTTTTGCAAGGCTGTCCCTTTCACCAGGGAAATATGTAGCCACTCAAAATTCCTCCCCCCTTCCTTACCATTATGTGATGGGGCCATTTTCCCTCGTGACCGCTCTCTCTTCCATACCCCTGGCCAGACTTTCATGTTGGCCAGAAGCACATCTAACGTAGCTGTTTTCCTCATTGTTTTCACTACCCTAACAAAGGGGAAATTGTCCATAAGCTAAGCCAAGGATTTATTGGGTGCTCCCCTGTGGGCAGAATGGCACTTTTGCAGAAGTATGAATTTCCAGGCCTCCATTGCCAGGCCTCCATTGCCAACCTTGCCACTGTGTCCTTCTGAATTTCACACAGGGATCTGTACCTTCTTGACATACTTCTTCCATTAGCTTGATTTTCTGACCTAGATTTCCCTCCTAATTCCCCATCCCAGTTGACAGTTCTATCCCTTTGGGACTTTGTAACACCAATGGTGTTGTCAGGTTTAGTCTGAAATGTCGGTTCTTATGGGCGAGGAATGGCCAGACGCACCAAAGTAAGGCAAGCATGAAAATGAGGTTCACTGAGGAGAGAAAGACAGTATTATAGAGCAAGAGCAGGACATAGGTTTACACAGGGTGATACATACGCTACAGATGATGACCGGACCCATTGTCGCAGTAGAGGGAGAGTGAAAGGAAGGGGCCAAAAAGGGCCTGGTTATGGTCTGCGTCTTGTTTTACAGTGCCCGGATTGGGACCTCCCTCATAGCTCAGATGTCACCAGGGAACAACTTTGATTGGACAGTTGGGAGCTTCTGACCTGAGTCTTACTGTTCATGTGGGTTCTAGGTCACTTTCTGGACTCTATGGTACCTATGCTGCTTGGCCCATGGGCTAAAGAGTCCTCTGCATTATTTTGCAGCTGTTGTGCTAAGTTATGATTGGGTGATTCATAGGGCATTCCCTCCTCCCCCAGGTATGGTAGTAGCTCAGGGCAGGATTAGGGTAGGGCAGGACCAAGAAGGGGGCATGGGCCCCACCATTGTCTTTCTTCCCAGGTGGGGCAATTGCACCAAGGCAGCAGCACACACTTTCATCCCTAGGAGACCCGGAATCCCTTGCTATCTACCTACCTAACAGTGTCATTTTTACTCTTCTCTGGGAAAAGATCAGGCTCATTTTCTCTAATATCTGTATTTTGTAAAAACTTATTTATCTCTATATTCCTAGCATTAAGCTGAGTACCTAGCACATGATAAATAGTCAGTAAGTGCAGGATGAATAGACATAAGCTGGTATAGACACATATAAAACCTTAAATATTTTTTAAAACTCTCCCTTTGCTGTATTTTCTTGAGAATAATTGAGCTTCTTCCTTGCTATTATTCTTATCTCTGTATGTCATGAACTTATATTTTATGGGTTTATAGATTCTGGAACTTGAGTTTGCAGGCCTAATATGTGCCTATGGGCTCACTAGGATTCAGAATTACCTTCTTGCTCTCCCTCAAAGAACAATATAGCATTGGGACTTGGTGAGCCATAATTAGAAAGCCAAGGGTGAAATTTCACTGTAAAACAGCAAAAGAACCAGGATTTCCGTTATTGTTTTCGGGCAAAAGATCACTTCTTGCATTATTACAAGCTGTCTCATGAGAGACTTGCCTGCTTTTCAGAAGGCAGTATTGCTGTATTTGGGGCTGAAGGAAACAGCAGAGCAGAGGAGAAAGAGAAGTTTGAAAACTCAAAGCTTTTATTCTAAGATATAAAAAAGTCACTATGGATAGTGTTCCTAAAAGAAACCTACAAACAGCTTTTATAGGCAAACCAACAAAAAGTTAATTGAAGATTCAGGAAGAGTAATACAGAAGATAGGACAACTATTGGTTTAGGTTTAAAAAAGAGTAATTAATATCAGTGTTCCTCTGTGAGTTAAAAATAACAAGAAAGAAAAGAGTAGTTAAATCAGAATAGAAAGTTCATATTTATTTTCAAATAGATTGAAGAAGAAAGGAAAGACTGAAAGGAATAATGGAAACACAGCAGGTATCTGGTCAGAGGAGCATGTTAAGAATCCTGTTTGTGGAGGGGACATGTGCTTCTCTCTTGTTCCTCATTGGCAAATGATGGGAGCTATTGTCTTTTAGAGTTACACATTTTTACAGGCCAATTTTCTAGAAAAGCATTTATTTTCAGATGAAATAAATTACTGGAAATTTATTTCATACTGAAATAAATTTCTGAATACTGAAATTGAAATCTCATGCGACTCAGAATGAACTTAGAGGTTCCTAAATGAAGAAACATCACCATTGTGCTCACGCCAAAATTTCCTTTGTTAATGATGTTAAGGATTATCCCTGTTTCTTCAACAATTTCTCTTTTCCTTCCTGATGTCCATGGGCATTGGCAGAGCTCAGTGCTTGGATTATTGCTCTTGTCCTTGACACATTTTATTTCAGAAGGCTCATTGTTGCCCACAAATTGCAGCACCCCCCTCTTATTATTCATAATAGCCAAAGGTAGAAGCAACCCAAGTTTCCACTGAAGGATGAATGGATAAACAAAATATACATACAATGAAATACTATTCAGCCTTATAAAGGAAGGAAATTCTGACACATGCTGAACCTTGAGGACATTATGCTAAGTGAAATAAGCCAGGCACAAAAAGACAAATATTTTATGATTTCACTTATATAAGGTACCTAGAGTGGTCAGATTCATAAAGACAGACAGTAGAATGGTGGGTGCCCGGGACTGGGAGGAGGGAAGAATGAGGAGTCATTGTTCAATGGGCACAGAGTTCCAGTTTTGTAAGATGAAAAGAGTTCTGCAGATGGATGGTGGTGATGGTTTGCACAACAATGTGAATGTACAGGACAGAGAGTAACCAGGGCAGAGAGTAACAGGGTGGGCTCTACAGAGTGGGCAGAAGGGGCTTCTCTGAAGAGCTGGCATCTGAATGAGACAGGAGTAATGGGAACAAGGAGCCAGGAGAAGGTGCTGTCAGGCAGAGGACGCAGCAACACGAAGCCCCCTAGGCGGGAAAGAGCTCGGTGTGCTGGAGGGACAGAACAAAGGCCCATGCAGCTGAAATGTGGTGAAGGAGGGGACAGGGAGTCAGGGCACATCCTCACACAGGGGACATGAGTGGCAGTGTCAGTCTGCAATTCAAGTCAGCAGGCCAGCCGTGTGAACCCCCCCGTGCTGTCTTTACTCTTTCTTATGGAGGGATTCTAATTACTCTTATCACCCTATCTCCCTCTTCAGGGGACCAAGATTAAAATTTCTTTCTGATGAGCTTTCTCAGGAGTGTAAAAGTAGGGAAATATGGAGGCCTGAGGCCTGGCATGGTCCCACATGCCCAGAAACACAGGCAGTGGGTACCAACTCAATTCAGTTTAGAGTATCAGAAAACCACCTTTTGAGTTTAGCCCAAATCTTTTCTGGCTGTGTGACCTTTACCTATTTGCTTCACATCTCTGAAGCACCGTTTCTCCACCTGTTGGGTGGAGTTTGTTATAATGCCTTCCTCACAGTGTTGTGAAGATCAAATTACTTGTGAATAACTAGTTGTAAACTAGTGTTATTTCCATGTGGTTATTATGCCGTTGATTTTCTGGCGCTGTCTTGCCACAAGACAAGATTTCATATTTGATTTTATATTTATCAAAATAAAATTTAGGAACATTTTAAAAAGAAAAGATGTTACCTGTAGCATTTTGGAAAGTACACAGAGAGGGGGAATGGCGTGATATAAAATATTGTCTCTGGCAACTCTAGAAAGGGGTGGTGTCTGGAAGGGCAGACCCTAGGGAGCACACACAGCGACTACAGTGACAGTCAGTGTGCCTCCCTGGCACAGCTTCCTGAGGTCACAGTGTATGGAAATCTGGGTTTTCATTTTTTTATGGTCTGTTGGTGACAGAAGAGAAAGGCTTAAAAGAAATGATCTACTGAGATTATTGGAGTTTGTTCAGAGAATGAATTTTAAATGTCCCAGAGAACCTCACAGATGGAAGGGACTGAGAAACATTAAGTAGGATGAATGGAAAACTCCCTTTAATTGTGAACATTTTGACCATAGAAGAATAATGTCTTTTGAGACTGGGTCATGCTTTGGCAATCTTTCAACATATTGCAAATGAGGTTCTCAATTGTTGTATTAGCCCCTATCTAGATAATTGTTTGAACTTTTTACAGCATAAGCAAGTAAGAATATTATCTGTGGAAGAATATGCTTTAAGCAAAGTGTGGTTGGACACAGGGAGACACCCTGGGCAAATGATCAAAGAGCGCATGTGGTCACACACAGCTGACTCTTAATTAGGACGTAAATTCCACACGGCAGGGACCATTTCTAGTTGGTCACTTTTGTATCACTAGAGTGTGTCAAGTGTCTGGCACATAGTAGGTTATAAATATTTGTTGAAAGAATAAATGAGTGAATAAATTAACAAAGTGGGTGTATCAGCAATTTCTCATTTGCCACCTTTAATGAAGAGTGATTTTTCTTCCCCAAATAGTGGTTCTAATAATGAATCCATTGAATAAATTGAATCATTTCAAAGGCTGTTTGTTACTTTAATAGCCGTTAATCAGAAAGCTGCCTCAGGGATTGTTGGGGCACAAAGGAGAAGGCAGGTGCTGTGGGGATATTCCAGCCCTCTTCCAGCAGAAGAGCTGTTTTCGTCTGCTTTGCACACTGGGAAACTGTACAACTTTTATTTGAAAAGATTTTGGCCACTTAAATAACAATGTGAAAAACTACTGTTTTACATAGCTGAAACCAAGTGATTTAATTGGCCCATAATCAGATAAATATTCAATAAAACCTTTGGAAGATAATGATGAATACATATATTTATATGTAAAACTGTGCAACATTCATTAAAACTTTCCTACCTCCCTTTTCCTTTAATAAACTTTGAACCAGCAAATATCTACTTGCGCTGTGCTGCCCCTCAGGCATTTTCTGGACTTTTCTCTACCACTTCTCCCAATAGGTCCTTTCCATCAAAAAATAACCTGTCATGAATTCCCATTCCTTTAGGATCTGCTCTCTGTGAGGTAACCATGAATGGTAATAGGTTTAACTAGTCTTATTAGATGTGGTACTAATCCTAAAACAACATCTTTACCAGAAAGCCCTTAAAGAGCTGTTCTTCTAAATCTGGGTCAGAGAAATATTTGGGGTCAAGTAGCTTTTCAGAGCCCTAAAATCATTTCACTTGGTCAGTTGCCCAGAGTGCACAGGGACAGCCTAAACTAGGAAGCAATAATCTTCGAGGAATTAGACCTCTCTCTATATCTGACCTCTCTAACTGCTCTACCATTGGAAGAAAAATGTTCTAATTAGAAAACTTTTGCACAATTACATTCTTTCCTGTGGATTAAACCATTCCCTATATTTCTTCCTGAGATAAGCAGAACCATCCACTAACATTATGATTATTTCTGCCAAGATTATATAGTTCAGAAAAGTGTCTTCATAAAGTTTCCTAGGAAACTGGAATGTTGGCAAGATGTCATTGGGGACAACATGAAAAGAGTAGGCGGTGGGAGGAGGTGGAGGGGGAATTTTGTAACAGAATTTCAATAGAGTCAAAATAATACCCGTAATGCTGCTGAGGTTCTGTAAAGGCTGAAAAATAATCTACACCAGAGAAATGGCTATAAACACACAAGGCAAAGGCAAATGCAAAACACTGCCAAGCAAAGGAGGCTGCTGAACAGGGAAAAACAGTAGCACATAGACTCTGAGATATGAACCAGTGGAGCTAGATAGTAATTAGTGACTGGATATTGTATGAAGACTTAATTAATATTCCTGTATTACAAAAGAGCACCTGCAAGGCATTGCACACTCAACCCTCTAATGAGCATGAATTCATGTTGGGCTAGTAAAGAAATAAGAGAAATTGCTGCTATCATTTGCTTTTAGGGCGGTTGACAAACAAATGCTATGTTGTCTTTTTTTTCTGCCTGGGTAATTTCCCAGGCTTGTTAATCACATTTGTCCTTGTCTGTCTCTATAGGTTACCATCAGTGAGTATTTTTCTGTCAAGTATTTTATAAATCAGGAGACATAGATTTGATATTATTTCATACAATAACTATAAAAACTGAGGATCTTTCTACAACAGAGGAAAAATTTCCTTCCTGACAACATTCATAGGTAAACAAAAATACATTGACCATGAATTTGTTTTCAAACACAGGACACACTTGAAGTAGAAATCATTCTTTTATCTATCATTTGTGTTAAGTTTTAAAGGCATCAAGAGCCATGTATCTTTAATGCAAATATTAAAATTTGATGAATTGCCATTAAAAATGATCACCTTTGTTGTTTGTTTATTTATATTATTATTATTATTATTTGAGACAGGGTCTCACTCTATTGTCTAGGCTAGAGTGCAGTGGTGTCATCATAGCTTACTGCAACCTCAAACTCCTGGGCTCAAGGGAGCCTCCTGCCTCAGCCTCCCAAGTAGCTGGAACCACAGTGTTATTTATTTTTAATGGACTCTGATGGCATATATTCATTTATACTTAGCATAGAATCTATCTTTAGCAAGTGAGAAAATGGGTTCAACAGCAACCACAACTGTATTGAACAATATTTTCAAGATATTTTATCAAATAAAAAAAAATGTAACCATGGTGGAAAAAAACCATGGCAGTGAAGAAAAAGGATACGGAGGACTATGAATCCACGTCTTCCCAGAATTCTCTTGGGTTTGAGATAAACATTGTTTTTGTTTAAAAAAAAGCAACAAAAACTAATCATTTATGTACTTGGCTTAAACATTGCATTCTAGTTGAGCCTTTGTGGAAATTTTACAATTACACTATAAGTAAACTATTAAAGTATTGAGAACAGGACTTCTAGTAGAAAAAAAATTTAATTCCTAATAATATTAAGTTGTTTTTAGATAGTGTGGTAGACAGAATAATGGGCTTCCAAAGATGGCCATGTCCTCATCTCTGGAACTTGTGAATATGTTACCTTTCACAGCAAAAGGGACTTTGCAGATATGATTAAATTAAGGGTCATGATAGGGGATTATCCTGGATTATCCAGGTGAGCACAATGTAATTACAAGTGTTCTTGAAATAGAGAGGTGAGAAGATCAAAGTCAGAAAAGGAGAGGTGATGATGCAAGCAGAGGTTGGAGTGTCGCACTTTGAAGATGGAGCATGGATTGCAGGTGGCCTCTAGAGGCTGGAAAAGGCATGGAGGCAGATTCTCCCTGCAGCTTCTAGGAGAAACAGCCCTGATACACCTTGACTTTAGCCCAGTAAGACTCATATCAGACTTCTGACCTCCAGAATCATAAGGGTATTTGTGTTGTTTTAAGCCACTAAATTTCTGGCAATTTTTACAGCAGCATCAGGAAACTAATGCATACAGCTTTTGAAAAGCAAAAATTACCTCCTTATTCCTACCTCCTACTGAGAGCCATCAGTAAGTTCTGCTGTGTTCACATTTACATATATATTCACAAGCACACAGATTGCAGAAATGAGCTACCACCCTTCAGACTACTGGTTTTTCTAGATTGATTTTAAATTTTAAAATTTATTTTCATTTATTTATTTTTACTTTTTAGAGACAGAGTCTTGCTCTGTCACACAGGCTGGAGTGAGGGACATGATAACAGCTCACTGCAACCTCAAACTCCTGGGCTCAAGCAGCCCTCCTGCCTCGGCCTCTCAAGTAGCTGGGATTGCAGGCACGCACCACCATGCCCACCTAATTTTTATTTTTATTTTTTGTAGAGACGGGGTCACACTATGTTACCCAGGCTGATCTCGACCTCCTAGCCTCAAATACCGTCCCACCTCAGCTTCCCAAAGTGCTGGGATTACATGCATGAGCCACCACAAGTAGCCAATGATTTTTTTTTTCACACTTAACATTGTGTCATTGACGTTTTTCTAAAGACTGTGTGTGAATTTTCACCTTTAACTTTGGTGGGGTGCAGGGAGGACAGATGCTGTAGCATAGTTTGTCTTAATGTGGCCAATCTAATTGATGGCAATTCAAGGCAACTTTCCCCCCACTTCTTTACACTATAGGCAATAGGCAGTATTTGATGATCATCCCTATACATCAACAATGCCTTGAACCAAGAAATCCAAATGGAATGCAGTGGAAAAACTTTACTGCATCTTTAAAAGAGCTCTATAACTATTTAGATTGCTTCTGTGATGTATTTGCACAGGCTTTTTGTTGGTGAGCTTTGAGTAATTTTTGGTCTACTCTTTATTTCTTCTTTAATAAGAATTATGATTCAGGGTACCTTTGAGATGATTATTTAAAATTTCACATAAAGTCCAGGTGTATCAGTCAGGTTTTTTGTTAGCAAAACCAGAAACTTACTGATTATACAGAAAAGAATGTAGTCACAGGATACTGGGTAGTTCAAAGATTGGCCTGTAGAGCTGAAAAACCTGCTTGGAAACCACTCAGCCAGCTCCCAGCCATAACCATGTCAGCAAAGTGGTCCCACACTGACTTCATTGATGAGCACACATCAATAGCCTGCACACTGACACTGAACTCAAACCCTAGCACCACTGCCACTTTCTGCCCTGCGGGCTTCCTGTCTGCCTCCCCCCACCCCGAGAAATGGGCAAGGCTGCCAGAGCCACTGCCTCAACAACAGGTCTTCTCTGATCCCACTTCTTTGGGTCACCCAGTTACCTTTTAAAATCTGGGGCAGGTGTGTCTCAGTGGCTAAGCTGCATTTATGGCCATGGCCCTAGACACAAGGGAGCTGGGAAAGCTAGTCTTCCACATTTTTAGCTCCTATGGTGGGAAATAG
Organism: Daubentonia madagascariensis; assembly: GCA_023783475.1. Taxonomy (NCBI): domain Eukaryota; kingdom Metazoa; phylum Chordata; class Mammalia; order Primates; family Daubentoniidae; genus Daubentonia; species Daubentonia madagascariensis. The sequence goes on along the minus strand of JAKFHU010002088.1, from coordinate 38,839,904 downwards.
ACTCTGTCTTCCATGAAGCCTCAAGGAAAAGAAGTCTCCAAAGACAGAAATGGGTATTTAAGTGATAGGCAGACAAAAATAATGATATCTGTCTACTACATAGGATAGTGGACCTTCAACTTCTTGACTTTCTCCAATAGACTGACTGCTAGGCATGGTTGAAATTGCTCTTATCTTTCTTTGACTAAAATTTGAAGCTATGGTGAGTCAAGGGAACCAGGAAGCACATTTAAACACAGAAGAGACTTCTAGCACTTTTTTTAAACATTGATTTATTGCATGTTCAGATGACAACTCTAAATTTAAGAACAAATTGTGCATTTACAGATGAAATGTTATGCTGCCTTAAATTTGCTTCAAAATTGTGTGTAATGGTATTAAGAAGATGAGGTATAGAAACAAGATTGGCCATGTGTTAACAGTGGTTGAAGCTGGGTGGCGAGTACTGAGATTTTATTACAGCGTTCTCTCCAATTTTGTATTTCTAAAAAAATCTTCCATAAAAGAATGAAGAAGAAATTGTGTAAAGTCATATTTATCCAGGAATGCCTCTGAATAATTTTATCCCTTTAGGAAGGCAAAGAAACCTTAAGTGGTTCCCAATGAAGAGTTCGGCCAGATCATCTCCATAGACATCGGCTTGTCTGTCATGATCTAACAACCATTTTGCTTCCACCTGGAAAATGATGAGCTAGGCTTGGTTACCCCCCATGACTATGGTTTTTCCATATGATTAAAAAAGTGAATGTACCTTTAGCTTCTGAAGGAAGAAACTACCATAGATTGGCTTACTGCCATTAAAATTTATAGCATCAATCTCAAAAATTTGTTCAACATACTTAAGTCTTTCCACTTTTCTTCTAAATTTCTTCTAGAATTTTCTTCTAAAACAGTAAAAGTAGTTCTAAGAGGGAAGTTTACAGTAATAGCCACCTACATCAAAAAAGAAGAAAGACCTCAAATAAACAATCTAACATTGCACCTCAAGGAACTACAAAAAAAGAACAAACTAAACCCAAAACTAATAGAAAAAGGGGGATAATAAAGATAAAAGGAGAAATAAATGAAATAGAGACAAAAAATATAAAAGATCAATGAAATGAAGAGTTGGTTTTTTAAAAAAATAAACAAAATCAACAAACCTTTAGTTAGACTAAGAAAAAAAGATAGAAGACTCAAAAGAATAAGATCAGAGATGAAAAAAGATAAATTATAACTGATACCACAGAAATACAAAGGATCATAAGAGACTATTACAAATAATTACACACCAACAAATTGGATAGCCTAGAAGAAATGGGTAAGTTCCTGGACACATACAACCCACTAAGATTGAACCATGCAGAAATAGAAAATCTGAACAGACCAATAATCAGTAATGAAATTGAATCAGTAATAAAAGTTCTCCCATCAAAGAAAAGCCCGGGACCTGGTGGCCTCACTGCTGAATTCTACCAAACATTTAAAAAGAACTAATACCAATTCTACTCAAACTATTTAGTAGAATTAGGGAAGTATAACTAAGAGGAGGGAATACTTCCAAACTCATTCTACCAGCCCAGCGTTACCTTGACAACAAAACAAGGATGCAACAAAAAAGAGAAAACTATAGGCTAATATCCCTGATAAACATAGGTGCAAAAATCTTCAACAAAATACCAGCAAACAGAATTGAACAGCACATTGAAAGATCATTCACCGTGATCAAACAGGATTCATCTCAGGGTTGCAAGGATGTTTCAACAAATGCAAACCAATAAACATGATCATCACATTAACCAAGTGAACAACAAAAACCATATGATCTTTTCAATAGATGCAGAAACAGCATTTGATAAAATTCAGCATCTCTGCATGATAAAAACTGTCAACAATTTAGGTATAGAAGGAATGTACCTCAACACAATAAAGGCCATATATGACAAACCCTCAGCTAATACTTAATGGAAAAAAGTTCAAAGCTTTTTCTTTAAGATCTGAAAAAAAGACAAGGATGCCTACTTTGGCCACTTCTATTCAACATAGTACTGGAAGTCCTAGCCAGAGCAATTAGGCAAGAGAAAGAAATAAAATGTATCCAGATTCGAATTGAAGAAGTCATATTATCTCTGTTTGCAGATGACGTGATCCTACACAGAAAACCCTGAAGACTCTACTGAGAAACTGCTAGAAATAATAAACAAGTTCAGTAAAGTTGCAGGATACAAAATCAACATACAAAAATCAGACACATTTCTATGCAGTAATAGTGAACCATCTGAAAAAGAAATCAAGAAAACAATCCCATTTATAATAGCTACAAAAAAAATAATAAAATACTTAGAAATAAATTTAAACACGGAGATGAAAGATTTCTACACTGAAAACTATAAAACATTGATGAAAGAAATTGAAGACACAGATAAATGGAAAGATATTCATGTTCATGGATTGGAAGAATTAATATCATTAAAATATCCATACTGCCCAAAGTGATCTATGGATTCAATGCAATCCCTATCAAAATACCAATAACATTCTTCACAGAAATAGAAAAAACAATACCAAAATTCCTATGGAAGCACAAGTGACCCTGAATAGCCAAACCAATCTAGAGCAAAAAGAACAAAGCTAGATACATCACACTACCTGACTTCAAGATACACAACAAAGCTATAATAAACAAAACAGCATGGTACTGGCATGAAAACAGACACATGGGCCAAGAGAACAGAATACAGAGCCCAGAAATAAATCCACACATCTACACCCAATTGATTTTTGGTAAAAGTGCCAAGAACACACAATGGAGAAAGGAGACAGTCTATTCAATAAATGGTGTTGGGAAAACTGGATATCCATAGGCAGAAGAATGAAATTAGACCTTTATCTCTCATCATATACAAAAATCAACTCAAATGGTAAATGTGTAGAGTGATGAATATGCTAATTTCTCTGATTTGATTGTTACAAAATGTATACATGTATCGAAACATCACATTGTACTCCATAAATATGTACAATTATTATTTGTCAATTAAAAATAAAATAAAACTTCAAGAAAAACAGTATTCCCAAAACATAGTTTTCTCCATTTTCATCTATTTTAATGCCCATTCCAAGAATACCACTACCTAGGTAACCATTAATTTTAAGTATTCTTTAGGGGGAAAATAATCCAAGTTTTCTTCTCTTTTCTCCATTTCAGTTCAGATACTAATGCAAAAGGATTAACTTCCTCCTTGTCATGAATATTGTCTTTTTATTTCAGGGATTTTATAACCTGCTAGAGAAATGAACATTCTGTCTTTCTGATTTTGTTTTGAAATTTGACATATACTTTTGCCAGGAGAAAATCTTTTATACATTTCAAAGAAGGAAAAGAAGTAGTTCAATCCTGTTGAGTTTTCTTTGACAAGAGAAGGAAATGATTTAATTTGGATGGGGATCATGCCCATAGGAATTCTGATTTTAAAAAATTCATCAATAGACAGAAAGGTGAACACTCTTTTAAAATTTCATTATTATCTTTTGGCTTTATTATTAATAGACTTTGCATTTGATTAAGAAAGGGGTAGGCAGGGTCGAGAATATAGAAATTTTTGAAGTAACATTGTCAAAGGCTGAGAAGAGTCTTCAAAACTGTATTTTTTTTAAAAAAAGCAGGAAGGAAAAAGAATATACCAAAATTGCTTCCAGAAGTGATGTCTCCATGCATGTGTGATTGTCCACAATTGTCCTGTGTTCACAAAGTAATAAATATTTCAAAAGGCTCCACCATACACCAGTTGTTCTGGAGGAAGAAGGCAAGAAAGAAGGTGGTTGTCCTTTGCTATGTGGATTCTTCCTTGAGGCTGAATTGTTTGTTCACAAAGGCAGAGCCGGTAAAATAACGGAAGACTAAAATGGGAAAGAAGAGGAGAGAATCCAGAAATGTTGCACAGTGGTAAAAGGGGCATGGAAAACCCCTGCTAATATTTTAAGCTCTGAGTTTAGTTTAAAACGACTCTAAAGGCAAGTTAATCCATAGAAAAGGTCACGACAAAGAAATATGCAGTTTAGACAGATGGGGAACAGAGCTGAGCTGATGCCAACTTGAACTCCAAGACAGGCAAAGATGTAGCGGCAAAGAGGATGGATATTCGAACCAGACACACTTGACTCCAGCAGTTGCTGGATGTGTAATCTTGGGCAAATTACTAAGCCTTTTAAAAATCTCCGTTTACTTATCTTTAAAATGGAGAGAATAACTGTGCCTACATTATATGACTATTTTGAAGTTATGTAAAAATGCTTAAAAGATTTGTTAAATTGCTTGGTGGAATGCTCAGAGAATAGTAAGGGCTCAAGAGAAGTTAGCTACTTTATTTATAATTTTCTCTGGCCTGTACGCTGGCCTCTTACTGCTCCTTGTGCAAGCCTCAGGGCATTTGCATAGTATGTTCCCTCTGCTTGTACTTGTTTTTCCTCCAGATTGCCCTGTGGTTCACTCAGAACCCTCCCATCCTTGTCCAGATGTCACCTGACCATCCTATTTGAAAATGCAAACATCCTAGCCTCTGCTCTCACTCCGGTACTTCTTATCCTACTCTTTTGTTTCTCCATAGCAGTTATCACCTTCTAATTCTATAAAATGTATCTATCTATCTATCTATTTTCTCCTTACTAGAATTATATCCACAGGAGCAAGGATTTTTATCTGATTATTTTTGTTGATGTATGCCTAACATCTAAAACAAAGCCTGGCATGTAGAAGGTGCTTGATAGATTATTACTGAGGGAGTGGTCAACTTCATCAAATAATGCTCTCATCACACTGAAGTACTACCCCACTGACTTTTCTCATTCTGTTGGCTTTTGGCTTAATTTTGGCTGTTGGCTTAATTTTTCTTCAAGTTTGCTCTTATTGTTTATTTTAGCTTTATGGTACCTGTATTTTCTCAGGAATTGAGCACAAAATACGCTATTCATCCTCTAAGTGGCCATACCTCATTCATCCCCTAGTAGGCTACTATTTTTCTATAACCACTCATTTACTTTATTGAGCTTCTGAATAAATTACTAGGTGAAAACAGTTGTTGCTTTTCTATGGCAAGAGAATTAAGATAAACCAAGTCAACAGGAATCCATCTGTCCATAGCCACCCTCCCTTCACTGCCAAGAGAACCGAAACTTTCTAACCCTAGAATTCAAAACACAGGAAATGCAGAGAAAACACGTCCGTTTTAAAGGAATTTGGATTAGATAGAGAAAGGAGGAGGGAGGGGGACAAGATAAAATTACAATAGGGCAATCAAATTGTCAATCATTTTTTGATTGTTTACTATGTCCCAGAAATCACACCTAACACTTAAAATACACTGTTTTATTTTAGAATCCTTGCAACAACCCTGTGATAAAGCACTATTGTTATCACATTTAATGGATAAAAGAGGTGAAGCCTGGAAAATTGAGGCACTCATTTAAGGTCACATGGCTGGCAAGAGATAGTGCCAGGATGCAAACCCCAAGCTCTCTGAGCCCTGAAGCTGTGCCTAACCGCCGCACTGTCCTGATGCCATGGGAGGTTGGAAAGGTGAGAGTCAGCCATGCCTAGGGACAAGCTAGGAGAAGGTATTGCTTCACCTCAGACAATTTTATTTCAACAACAGCAAAAGAGCTGGTAGTTTTGCAATCTCTCGATCACTGAGTGTTTGCCGAGAACCTACAAAGCGTAAGGCTGTGAGATGGGCTGTGAATGGGCACAAAGGCATATTAGACATGGTTCTTGTCCTCACCTTGAAGAAAAAAAACACAGACAATGAAAGATAACGGTGAAAAAATATTAACAGCTTAATTCATCAGAACAAGGGTTGGTGAGCTTTCTCTATAAGGGGCCAGATTGTCAATATTTTGGGCTTTGTGGTCACATGGTCTGTATCACAATGACTCAACTCTGCCACTGAGGCACAAATGCAGCTGTGGACAAAATGTAAATGAAAGAGTGTGGCTCTGTTCCAATAAAACTTTATTTATAAAAACAGTGAATGGGCTGCATGCCCCAATTTGCCGATCCTTTTGTTAGTGAAACCCTGAGACAATATATGGTATATTTCTGAATGAGCTTTTGGGACTTTAGGTGCTCTGGAAAGTTCAGAGGTGGGACAAGAAGGTGGAAGCAAGGAAGAAATAAATAGGAGGGGACAGAGAAGGAGGAAGAGAATCAGAGCAGAATAGTGCCATGGAAACCCACAGAGAGAGGTGGTGTGTCACTAAGGCTTCTAGGATGGTGATGACTTTGGGTGGGCCTCAAAGGCTGAGTAGGATTTTTGGAAACTGAGAACATCATAAGAAAGGCATCACTTAGGTATAGAAGCCCATCAAGGTTTTTTGGATGAATTTGGGAAATAAAGATTTATGTGGAGGAACACGGTTTTGTGTGGAAGCAAAGCTGGCACTGGAAATCCTGCATTTGAGAGTGATGAGGGCAAATGTGGGCCAGCTACAGTGCTGCTTCCTTTGAGACGGGGCAAGGCCTTTCCCATCCCTCCAACCCAGACCAGCCTAGCTTTCTCTCCACCCATCTAACCTTGTACGGAGCTTTCTTTTCCCTGCTGCCTTTGATTAATGACAAACATTCCCCTGTCTTGATTTTTGTATCTTAAAGCAGTCAACTTTACTTACGCTGTACTTTAAGCAACTCCACGTTTCTTCAGATTAGTCAGTGGGTTTTCTTGCCCCAAAGGTTTTTTTTTTCTCCCCTTGATTTTTTAATTTCTCTGAAAGGAAACACAGCCAAAATAAGTTATACACGTAGGATTTTTGCTTTTTTGTGGTTATTTTATTCACAAGCAGTTATTTTACACAATTACAGAATGTTAGCCCCTGAAAGGCTTCCAATATCATTTAGACTAACTCATTCATTTTATATTAAAAATAAAAAATGAGGCCCAAAGCAGAGGAAGGACTTTCCAAGGCCTCATAATTCTCACCACTTGGGATAGTCTTCTTTTTAAAACTTTTTAATTAACCTTTTTATTAGAAAATATAACACAATTATATTCTGAAATAAAACAAAGGTGAATATAATAATTACTGAACAGACTGAATGTCACTAGAGCGAAAAATAGAGCAATGCCAGGCCCTTCCCACACACACCCCCATACTGAGGCAGCCACAAGCCTGACTTTTTAAAATTGTGGTAAAATACACATAACATAAACTGTATCAGTTTAATGATTTTTAAGTGTATAATTCAGTGGCATTAGGTGTATTCGCATTGTTGTGTAACCATCCGCTATTCATCTCCAGAGCTTTTTCATCATCCCAAACTGAGGCTTTGTACCCATTAAACACTAACTCTTCAGGTATTCTTGATTAAGAATTTCCCACATTTACCAGAGTTCTGGTCTTTTCAACGATAAAAAAGTTTTTAAAGCAACGTAGTGATTTGTACTCGTATCAGTTGAAGGGAGAAAGCTGGGATTAAAAAATTGAAGCTACTTGATAATGTTTTACTATTTAGAGGACTTTGAACATCTGTGGCAACCTTGCAAGGAAGTTAAGGCTGAACCTGATCATTGTTTTTAAGTTGAAAAACAAAGAAAAGAATACGAATGCCTATCATTGGGAAGTGCCAATAAAGTCCTTTTTCAGGAGCTCCCTGGGATCAGAGCTTATGCTGCAGAACATATTCTACCAGCCCCTAAGGCTTCCCCTCTGGGCCCAACGTTGGGAGCCACAATCCCTTAGTAACTGATTCCAAACAAACTATAGCAGAATGTGCTTTTCCGTTTAAGAACATAACTTGTAGGCCCAGCTTCTCAATCTTTTATTACTTGGAGTAAAGCAATGGAATGTTCACAACTCCCCCATCTGAGTAGTTTCTCGTCACAGATACTAATTGCTATTTTTCTCTTGCCAACCATATAAATAATGGAATCTTTCCTCCCACTTACAGAGTCCAGGAGCAAAGAAGGGCCCAGGCAGGTCAGTGAGAATTCCAGGAGGTGCTGGATCGCAGAGGCACTGGGTGGAGGCAGGGGGAGGCTGCAGAAAATGCCGTCTTCCTCTCATGCCCTTTCCCCCCTAGAACATGTGCTTCCTGGGGAAACCAAGTTGCAGTGAATACCAAGGGCATAATCTGAACAGAGAGACTACCCAAGTTCATGATCATATTCTTATAATACTATTTATCTTAGATATAATTGCATGTATGGGCAACTGAATACAAAGAATAAAGGTATCGATCATGTTATTATCATAACCCCATTCTGAAATATTTTTCCTCTGCATTAATTAAACCAAGGCCACAAACTGAATGGAAAAGGAAAGGTCAAAACCGTGAAATGCCACTCCATTCTGGCTTGAGGGACTGTGTCACTGTGCTGTGCTCTTCTGAAAAACAAAGCCCTCTTTTCCTTTTCAGGGATCTGAGGTCTCAATAGTCCTTAGGCTGAATTAGTTTGACTGCACCTGAATGCCTAAAGAAAACAGAAATTCCATTATGTCTTAAATGAGTCTCAATTCTTCTGTTAACCTGCAGAAAAGACCTGGAGTTATCACCTTCTTTATTAGTACTATTAACTTAGAAAATTATATTGTTTACATCAAAACTGTCTCTACTGTTCTCCTTAATTTCAACCCTGTTGCCATCACTGAGATGGATTCCGCTCACACTGCTCATGTTCATCAGACTGAGTCACTTTGCCTCCACTTCTTGAATGCCCCTGGCATCTGCTGTCCTTGTTCCCATTGCCACACCCCTTTTACTCATCTGACCCATTATAATAACCTCCTGCCTCTCGTCTCTTTATTTTTCAGTCTTTATCAGATTTTCTTATTATCAGAGTTTTCTTTCCTCAGGAAAAACAAACAATCCAAACTCATAATTGTGCTTTCTTTAAGGCTTTCCACTCTTAAAACTTGTTCTCAAGCCAGTCTTCTCTTACCACTTCCAGATTCCATCATCATCATCACCGCCGCCACCACCACCACTGTTGTCATTTTGTCTTTATGTGACTCAGTTTTTGGCCACTTAAACTAGCAAGGGAGTCAATTTGAAATATAGTTTTCAAATTTGATACTGATGAATTATGACCACAAACCTCCTTCCTGACAAGGAATAAAAGTGTACAACAAAAAGTCTGGAGTGCAACAGAGGTGGTGAAAAGCATCTGCATTGCTAGAATGAGATGTTTTTTGCAGGCACAGCCATCAGCAAGTGGCTAACTCAAGATCCTGTGGAAAGAGACAGATTCAGTGATATCTGAGAAGACCTCTGTGTCAGAATGAGACCCTGTGTTTTTAAACCTGGGTTCAAACAACCTTCTCTTTCTAATCCATTGTTGCAGTCATGATCTTGAAATTGTAGTTTTCCTGCATTGTTTCAAAGTCTTAGACTTTGCCAACAGTGTGAAGGTGAAAAGCATCTATGAAATTATAAGATGATTCATCAAGAATAACAATTAAGCCACCACCCTTCACACCTTTGATGGTCAGGCTTTGAGTACCTTGGGGCCAAGTCTTTATTTTCCTGCATGTTGTGAGTTTTTGACATATAATTTTTATTTCGAGAGGCAGACAAGTGCTGAATTTTGAATTCCATTGTAGAAAATGCTTCGTTCTCAAGGATCAGGTGATTATTTTCAAATACATAAAAGATGATTTTTTAATATAGCAGCCAGAGTAATCTTTTAAAAACAGAAATCTGTTCCTGTCATATCCCCCTTGATTAAAGCCTCAAGACCTCCAGCTGGCCCACCGGGCCCTGGTGGCCTGGCCCTTCTCCACCACGGGCTGCCTCCTCCTCACTCTGGCTGCTCTGGCGTCTCTTTCATTTCTCCCAACAGGGCAGGCCCAGAGCTCTCACACACTGCTCTTCCTCTTGTCTAACTCTTGACCTAGCTCATGTCTACTTGAACTCCAGGTCTCAGCTAAAATATTACTCCTTCAAAGGGGCCTTCCCTGATACCCCTGCTCCCGATCTAAATTAAGGCACTGTATTTATATTGTCTCATCGAAGCTTGTACTCTTCCTCCAAATCCCGTAACACAATTGGTAATCGTGTAGTACACTGTATGATTCTTTGATCAATGCCTATCTCCTTGTATCAGTCAGATTTGATCAGAGAAGTAGAATCACCCTGATTAATATCAAGAGATTTATTATACGGATTAGACCTTATGCAATTCTGGGTGCTGGTGGAGAAATCTATGGGGATATTGCCTGGCCTTTGATGGTAGGCCTGAGGCCTGCACAGCTCAGCAGGACTGGCAGTCAGGAAGGACTCGTAGGCGTGACGTGAGGAGACCAGGGGCAAGCAGGAACACGAGGACAGACTGAAACCCACGTCCATCTCTTACCACCCCCAACCTTGATGATGTAGGAAATGCGCAAAAGAAGCTAGTAGTCTTCTTTGTGGGGATACACATATGTCTGGCCTGGGACTCAGAGAAGATGGAAAAGGATATCAGGCAGGAGCTGCCAGAGCTGCTGCCTGTTGCCAACAAGGTGAGCCAGCAGATCAGTGACGATACATATGAGCTGCAGCAGCCCCTGGCACCAAATACTGACTTTCGGAGCTGCTGCTTCCCTTACCTCCACCTTCCAAATCCCACACTGATGTTCCCTGTGGTCAACATTAAACCAGAATCATACGTGAAAGGAACTTCTTCTGAGAAACATGGTTTCAGCTTAGCCAAGGTGACGCAGTGCAAAACTACTCATTCCCTTCCTAGTCTCTAAATTCCATGATGGCAGGGAATATATTCTTTATATGCCCAGCACCTAGAATAGTTTTCAACACATAGTAAGTCCTCTATAAGTTGTAATTCAAAGGATGAATTGTTTTGTTTTTGTTTTTTTGAGATGGGGTCTCGCTCTGTCACCCACACTGGAGTGCAGTGGTATGATCACAGTTCACTGAAACCTCCAACTCCCAGGTTCAAGTGATCCTCCTGGTTCAGCCTCCTAAGCAGCTAGGACCATAGGGACACATCACTACACCTGCCTAATTTTAAAATTTTTTCTAGAGATGGGGTCTTGCTATGTTGTGCAGGCTGGTCTCAAACTCCTGGCCTCAAGAGATCCTCCTGCCTCAGCTTCCCAAAATGCTGGGATTATAGTTGTGAGCCCCACAGCTGGCCCAAAGGATGGATTTTTTAATTAAAAAATTCTATTTTTGTCTATGAGCAAGATCAATTTATTCATTAAAAAAATCATCCTTTGAATTGCAACTTCTTGAGGACTTGATTATAAATCATAACTTATAAAATTGACAAATTTTGAACATGATGCTATTTTAGTAGTGCATTAATAGATTTAACCACTGTCGGCAGCTTAATAATTGGTGCAAACAAACTTGCAAGTATCTCAAATTATTATTTTATTTTTTAATTTTAATTTTTTTTTTTAGAGACAGGGTCTTGCTCTGTCACTCTGGAGTGCAGTGGCATGAACATAGCTCACTGCAGCTTTGAACTCGTGGGCTGAAGTGATCCTCCTGCCTCAGCCTCCTGAGTAGCTGGGACTACAGGCATGAGCCACTGGGCCCACCCGGCTCAAATTATTTTTGAATATAAATATAGTAAAGTAAAATTAATTAATTAAAAATGTCACTATAGGCAAAATGTTGCTGGTCCTTTTCTTGATTATGAGACATACACTTTTAAGAAATCAGAAAAAGAAATGCCTTGACAATTCCTTAGCACATTCTTTTTAAGATGTAAGTGACGGGAAAGAACGAGACTGCCTTAGTCAACCGTTAAACACTGTCTTTGGAACGACCCTAAACTGCAACACTGCGTTGAAACTTAGGGCCTTTGGTGGGGCAGGGGAATCGGAAAAACAGGAACTGTCCACTGCCATTCAGAGAGTCCCTGGGCCCTTCCTAGGAGCTGGGATGTGAAAAGCCAACTGCCTCCCTCTGTTTGACTATGGAAATCCCCAGGGATCTGGAGTTCCCTACCCAGAGCTGATCTTTGACATGCCTGATCTTTATCTTGAAAAGTCAGCATTTGACAACTCTTGGGTGAAAATCCTTTGCCTAATGGTGCTTTGGTTTGGAGGACATGTTGAAGTCTACGACTGTACATTTTTCCATGGATGAAAACTGTAAGCAAATACCTTCTGTATGGTATGTTTATTTGAGTAATATTTAGTTTTCAAGTTTAGAAAACTCCCCCAGTTTTTGTCTGTTTGTTTTCACTCAGGGTCTTGCTCTGTTGCCCAGGCTAGAGTGCAGTGGCATCATCATAGCTCACTGCAACCTCAGACGCCTGGGCTCAAGCCATCCTCCAGCCTCACCCTTCCAAGTGGCTTGGACTACAGGCACACACCACTATGCCTGGCTAATTTTTCTACTTTTGGTAGAGATTACATCTCGCTATGTTGCTCAGGCTAGTCTCAAACTACTGGCCTCAAGCAATCCTCCCATCTTGACCTCCCAAAGTGTTAGGATTACAGGTGTGAGCCACCACACCTGGCCTCCCCCACTTTTTTATGTGCACTGGATGAGGAAGAGGAGAATCACATGGAATTTATCCAGTCTTAAGGACTTCAAAGAAATATTAATACTTTGGCATGTCAGTTCAAGCAGGTGAAGAAATTTTGAGAAAAGCAACCTAATAAGGAACATTGAGTTCTTATATGAGCATTAGGCAAGTTTTAAACAGAGACTAGAATAAGCACATCATTTTTCTGAACAAGACTGGTTAGGTATGGGAAGGAAAATAGAAGAGATAGTCCAAAAGCCAAGATCACTGTAGGGAATTCTTTGAGTTCTTTTAGAAAGACCTGATTCTGGTGGGGGGAGGTAGGAGTGAGGACAGAAAACAGTGACCCCTAGAGACTCCTTCCTACACCTCCTCAGACTCCTCCAGCTGGCAGAGTGTGGACGGGATGCATTAGTGAGCAGAGAGTAAGTAACAAATGAAGCAGAGGCACCAGCTCCCGTGAGGTTTAGGCAAGATGTCAATGGTAAGGAATTACTACATTCTTTTTGTGTAAGAGGACAAAAATGTGAAAAGTTCTGGGAAGGCATTCATCCCTTCCAAAATTTATCTCTTGCTCTGCCAGTCCAAGCTAACTTCAAACTCTAGCAGCAATAGGACCCATCATATATTGTCATATGGTTATAGAGCCTCTCAGAAGCCAAGAGAGGTTTGAGCCACTCTATTTTTTTGAGTCCCTGGCATATAAAAAAATGGTGAAATACCAAAACAGACTTATACTAATTTATTATATATTATTTGCAATTAACATGCTTTTGATACAAATTATAATAAAATGTAAGTACACTAGTCATCACAACTAGAAATTATGAAAAGTGTGAATTCATAGTGCACTATGGAAGTTTGTTGCAATGATGACATAGAAGTGTAAAGTCCTATAATGAATGTGCTTGTCTTTTCATCCTGTCAGTATTTCTGTGGTTGTATGTAATACCTCAATAGAAGATCTGGCTAAAAATCTACAGTTAAGCCTCTTTGTGAGTAAGTGGTCCGGGCCAAATGGCCTTCCTTTGCCAGCCCTCCCCTCTCTCTTCGTTTTAAGTTCTGCTCATGGGGATCCCCAACCAGACTGTAGACCACTTGGGAGAACAACTGTGATTTGTAAGTTGTATGGCAAGAGGATGAGGGGAACAGTGGTGGGACTCTGGCTAGACCTGTGGTAGAAGGGCACATACTGTGAGTCCCTGGATGGAAAGGACAAGGTCAGAGAGTATGACATGAAGCAGGAAGGGCAGGGAGATGCCCTAGGTCCAGGCAGGTAAGGTGCCCGGAGCAGAGACTTGTGCCTAGTCTAACCACCATGGGTGGACCCTGGTGGCCCATAGGACGATGGTGGGGTGTGGAATGGGTGAGTGGGCTGGACTTTCAACTACCTTCTCTATGCAATCCATGGTCTCATTGCTATGTCTTTTTTGTTGTTGTTTGTTTGTTTTAATTGCAGAATATTATGGGGGTACAATGTTTTGGTTACATGAATTACTTTTGTACAGTCTGAGTCAAAGTTGTAAGTGTGTCCATCACCCAGATAGTGTGCATTGTACCTGTTAAGTGTAAATTTACCCATCCCCTCCCCCCCACCTGTTTGATTTCTGTTGAATTTTAATACAGTACACATGAGTGTTGATCATTTAGTTCCAGTTTAATTATGAGTACATGTGGTGTTTTGTTTTTCCATTCTTGTGATACTTCACTTGGGGGGATGGTCTCCAGTTCCATCCAGGTTGTTACAAAAGGGGTTAGTTCCTCATTTTTTTATGGCTGAGTAATACTCCATGGTATACATATACCACATTTTATTAATCCACTCATGTAGTGATGGGCACTTGGGTTGTTTCCACATCTTTGCAATTGTGAATTGTGCTGCTATAAACATTTGCGTGCAAGTGTCTTTTTTATAAAATGTCTTTTTTTTTCCTTTGGGTAAATACCCAGTGGTGGGATTGTTGGACCAAATGGTAGGTCTACTTTCAGTTCTTTGAGGTATCTCCATACTGCTTTCCACAGAGGTTGAACTAGTTTGCATGCCACCAACAGTGTATAAGTGTTCCTTTCTCTCTGCATTCATGCCAGCATCTGTTGTTTTGGGACTTCTTGATAAAAGCCATCCTTACTGGTGTTAGGTGATATTTCATTGTTGTTTTGATTTGCATATCTCTGATGATTAGAGACGTTGAGCATTTTTTCATGTGTTTATTGGCCATTAGTCTATCTTCGTTTGAAAAGCTTCTGTTCATGTTTTTTGCCCAATTTTAATGGGGTTGTTTTATTTTTTCTTGCTGATTTGCTTGAGTTCTTTGTAGATTCTAGTTATTAGCCCTTTATCGGATGTATAGCATGCAAATATTTCTCCCAGTCAGTAGGTTGTCTATTTGAGCTATTGATTGTTTCCTTGGCTGTGCAGAAGCTTTTTAATTTAATCAGGTCTCATTTATTTATTTTTGTTGTTGCTGTGATTGCCTTTGGGGTCTTCTCCATAAATTCTTTGCCTAGCTCATCACCATGATTTATTCTTGTATTTCACTTCTTTAAAGGTTTTTCTACTGAGTCCTAACAACCATGATGTTAACATTTGAGATATTGTTGAAGTAAGTGCCCCTTTGGGGAAATATGCTAAGAGAGTGGAGGCTTCCCCCATGACCCTCCACCCCTAAGAACACACACGTGCCATAAAACTAAGCTTCTGACTTAAAGTCTGGGGAAAGCAGGCAACAGGGGTACATACTTAATAGAGGAGGGCCTAGGATGGGGAAGAGTGAAGGAATTAGGGGTTCTGGACAAATAGAGACAAAATCCCAAGCCAAAGAATCATGAACAACAAAATGAGGATCTAGGCATTGGGCACCAGCAGTGGAGGATGGAGCGTGATGCTCAGCAAGGTTTCCCTGTATCCCCACTGCTCAGTCCAGAGGGGGTCTGGATGTGATGGGCCTCACATGCAGGGGGAGGAACCACCCAATTCCCATAATGTACACATCTCTTATGAACTCATCCCAAGCAGAAAATATATCACCAAACCTATTAGAGGGGTTCTATTTAAGAAAAAGAAAAGTATAACAAAACTCTAAAATGTCAGATCCTCCAGAGACTGTGTGTGAGTAAACTGTTAGATAATCTGGCTGAGGGATCTTCATGGCCTTTTGTCATTTGACAATATTTTCTTCATCTGGAAACCCAGGATGATACAGTACTACTAAGAGAGAATGGAACAGAAGGGCCTAGAACATTCCATTCCCAAGAGATAACTTATGTAAGTTATAACAAAGAGAAGAGAAATCAATACATAAGATACTCTTCAGACATTTTGCACAGTCAAGAAAATAGTTACATGCTTACTGCTTTGTTATTAAAAACAGAGAGCACTCTCCTCCCAACGCCCCAAATGAGAAAGGGAAAGTTGCAACTGGATGTCATCACTGTGTGGACAGGCCAGTCATATCAAGGAAGAGAAGAGGGACCAAGCTATGTTGACAACGTCTGGCTGTGATGAACCTCTTTCTGTCAGCCCCTTCTCACTTGGGTAGGTGGGAAGCGAGGAAGGTGGAAGAGAGAAAAGTGGGAAGACCTTCTAGAGACCTAGAAGACAGAAAGTTCACCTGTAAATGGGGAGCCAAGGTGGATTATAATTTAACATAATCTTGAAAATAAAGAGACTTTGATAAAAGCAAAATGAAACATAAAAGCAAACTATTTAAATTAATTTGGGCCCTGGTAACAAGAAGGTAGTTTCCCTTGACCTTTGGCTAAAAAGTCCTCTTAAAAAACTGGTGGCCCAAGGAGGAAGGCTATGTTTGCAGGGAAAGTTGCTGGACAGTCACAGAAAAGTTACTTTCTAGTCAGAGTTTAACAGAAAAACCCCTAGAAGTCTAAAGGTTCCCTCTCTGCGTCATTTTGGGTGGTTGTCATTTATCCCTAACTCCATTCAGATTGAGCAATGACAGAGGATTTGGGAGTGTTTCTGTGCATTAATATTATCTATTTCTAGTTTTTAAAAAACCTCATAAACTAAAAATAATAGCAAGTCCAATGATAGTAAAAGCTTAAATATTTTTTTCTAAGACAAAAATTCTTTTAATTAGAAAACTACCTCCAAGAAGTTTGTTTAAAAATTCATGAGATCAACTGGTCTATATCTAGTCACACATTTGTTCTGTCAAGCCATTAAGACAGCTTGATAGAACATGTGGTATTTTGAAATCACTGAATTACAAAAATTCTTATGGAAACTATTCTCTTCCATTCTCCCTCCAAAGTGACTGTGGACAGAAAGGACGTGGAGGTGATAAAATATCAAAGCATTGCTGGAATTTAAAATAAAGAGGCTTCCAGATGCAATTAGATCAGTTGCTCTCAACTCTGATCGCACAATAGAATTACCTATTTAATGTTATTCCAGGCTTTTATTTCAACTCAGCTTACTTAAGATACATCTTTGGTTATTTCTTCTATTTCAAATCTTCTCATCTACCCCTCCCATTTTACCACCACTGCCAAATTCAGCCATGGGACCCCTATACTCCTTAGGAGTGATTTTCATTCTGTCTTCTGTTTGGGATCAACTTCTCTCTCATCTCTTTATAATGTGGAATATAATCAATAACAATCTGCATTTGTTTTACTATACTTGTTTTCTTTCTAACGGTTAATGTATTTATTACAAAATAATTAAAATGTTAAAACTTGATAAATATAAAAACACAGTGATAATACACAGAAAAGGAAATATATTTATGAAACATATAAAAAATGTTCAAGGAAATGCAGAATTATTCAAATATTATTTTCTTGTGTACCAAGGTAACAAAGACTCTTAAATGTGTCATGCCTAATAAAATGAAATAGGCATTCTCAGGACTTTTGGGTAGGACTGTAGATTATTACCACACTTTGAAACACAATTTGACAATATATGTCAGAAGTCTTAAATATTATATATTCATTTCCAAAACCTAGCATTAAAAAAAAGTCAGCCATCTCAATGTGTCTCTGATTTTTCTTTATGAATTTCTGCTCCTTTGTCATAATAGCCATGACTCTGGGCATCCTATTTAGAATCCCAATAAGTGTCTTACGATTTTTTTCTAGTTTCCATATTAAATCAATTTTAAAAGTACACATATCTTCTGAATCTTCATCAAGGAAGAATCTCTATTTTCATAGGCTTCAAAGTGAGAATCATAATAATACCAACTTCACAGCATTATGGAAATTAAATAAATTTTTATGTAGAAGGCTGGGATTAACTAGCTGGTGGGATTTCTGTAGTTCACTCTGTAACTGAAGCCCAAGTTCTTAATGGTGAGGCTGGTATGATACGGCCAATAGCATTACATTTCTAGTATGTTTCCCAAATTTCCTCACATTGCTGTGAAAAGTAATCATGGACACGTCAGGTTACCAATACGCTCTGCTACTGGGGGAATGGTGGAGACCTTCTAGAGAAGAGAAAATGGAGGAAGGTTAGGGTGTAAAGGCTATGGTTTTAAGGGGAGAATTTTCCCCATTTCTGCCCCATTTCGCTAGGGGCGAATGCCTGCATCACAAGGCAGCCAATGAGACTGGAGCAGGTAGTTACCCTTCTATTTGGGGGCTGGTGTTGTGAAGATCATCCCAGGCAAGGAAGAACTCCTGAACTATGAACTAGCTATCTTCCACAAACCATCAATATTTTTAGGCCTTATTTTCCCTACTCCTGCTTTCTACTATTCTGGGTCGAAGTGCATTTGTCCCATCACAAAGGACCTGTAGAGACACATTGTTCCTTTTCATCTAACTCAAGTCATTGCCTTTTAACTTGGTTCAATTGATATAGGATTGTAATTTTTCAGAAGAAACTTGAATTGGCAACGAGAAGGGGAAAAAGCCTAACAAAATAAAAGCACACAAAATGAGCTAGTTAATAATTTCTTTTAAGATTTTTCCCTCCCTTTCTACCATTCTTCCTTCCTCTTTTCCTCCCTTTAATTCTTTCCTTTTTCTATTTTCATTATATAAACGTGTTGAGCACTGCGCTGGCCAGTGGGGAGACAGGGATAAATAAGAGGCATGATTTTCTTCCCCTAATCTGGCTACAGTTGAGCCAAGTCGTGGCTTGGCTGCTGCAACGCATAGAACTACCTAAATCCATTCTCTAGCTTTAATCCTAAGTATGCCTAGTCCCATTTCAGCTCATTTTTATTCTAAGCTTCTCTTTGAGGTTCTCAGTATCTGATATTGCATGTAACTTATTTTTGGGGTGACATTTCTATAGTTGCTTGGCAATGTACTTGCATTACTCTGAACTGCCACCAGGTGGTGTCTAATGCTGGAGCCCAGAGTTTACAAATACTATTTATTTTAAATAAATTTATGGTGAAGTCAATTTTGCTTTCTCTATAAAAATATACCCTTAAAATACAATATAGTCATGTGCCACATAATGACGTTTCAATCAACTATGGATCACATACACGACAGTGGTCTCAAAAGATTATAATGGAGCTGAAAAATTCCTATGGCCTAGTGATACTGTAGCCATCATAATGTCATACATTTTCCATGTTTATTTTTTTGTTGGTTTTTTTTTTGAGACAGAGTCTTACTCTGTCACCTGGGCAGAGTGCAGTGGCATCATCGTAGCTCACTACAACCTCAAACTCCTGGGCTCAAGAGATCCTCCTGCCTCCCGCGTAGCTGGGACTACAGGTGCATGCCACCACGCCCAGCTAATTTTTCTATTTTTAATAGGGATGGGGTCTCACTCTTGCTCAGGCTGGTCTCGAACTCCTGGGCTCAAGCAATCATCCCACCTCGGCCTCCCAGATGTGTGAGTCACTGCACCTGGCCTACATTTTCTATGTTTCTTTATTTCTATGTTTTCTATGTTTCTATGTTTAGATATGTTTAGATACACAAATACTTGCCATGTGTTACAATTGTCTACAGTATTCAGCACAGTAACATGCTGTACAGGTTTGTAGCCTAGGAGTCATTAGGCCATACCATACAGCCTAGTTGTATAGTGGGCTATAGCACATGGGTTTGTGTAAGTACACTCTATGGTGCTCACACAACGCAGAAATCACCTAATGATGCATTTCTCAGAATGTATCCTTGTAGTTTTGATGGGGAAACATGACTGAATAAAGTGCTTAACCATTTGCTCATCCCTAAATTTTGCATAACCACAACCAACCAACATTTGTATTCTGCTTTATAATTTGCCAAGTATGTTTACATTATTATTTCTTTTGACATTTCCATAGTAGTTTGAGGTCAGTGGGGCAGGTGTTTTTATTTGCCACACTTTACAGAAGACAGAAAGTTTAGGTGACATGGCCAAGGTCACACATAGTACTAAGCAGTAGAATAAGGATTTCAGGCCTGTTCCTCTGATATTATGTCCAAGCAATTTGCTTAACACTGTGCTATAACGACATGAATGCAGAAGAAACACCCAGGTATAAGTCCTGTAAACGTAAAACTAAAGCCCCAGTATTAAAATCTCTACTCAATTACCATCCTCCTTGTTGCTTTTAGGAAACTGTTGAAGTTATGTTCTGCGTTTGACATCCACATTTTCCAGGTGTTGTATGGCTGAGACCCACATAACATTCACCCACCTACTTTGCAGTTTTAGATGAAGTGTTAATTACCATTGTAATCTTCAAAACTCAGTAATCTCTGAGTTCAATACTCTTTCTTTTTTGTCTTATTTTGTACGATGAGAGACTGCCCCTCTTACTTTATTTTCCTTTAAGGATAAGGACCCCTAAACATGACACACATCTAAAATGATATGTTAACACATGATTGTTTCTTCCTCAATTAAAAAAAAGCAACAATTTCCCTAGTAACCAAGTCGTTCCATTCTCTTATGAAGCTCAGCTATTATCACTGAATGCTCAAATCTATCTTTATCTTCTTAAAGGATCCAAACCATTTTTTTCCCTTATGGGCAATTTAATGATGCTTTAAACACAATGAAAAAAACCCAGTTAACGTGATTTCCTCATGATTATCCACTCATGGACTAACTCATGGTAGGCCAGTGAGATGATAAGTGTACTTAGAAAAAAAATAGTAGTCCTAGCAATATACATTTAATGAGCACTCACTGGCAAACAGACACTCTGCTAACTATTTAAAATTTCTTACAGCTCATTTAATCTTTGTAAGAACTTTACATAGTAGGTATCTTTATTGTCTTCATTTTCCAGGTAAAGAAACTGAGGCTTAGAGATGGGTAGGAGCTTGGCCAGAGTGAATGATGATGCCAGGATCTAAACAACCTGGATCTGCCAGAAACAGATCTAGGTCTGACCACCTTTCTCTTTGTGCTCATCTTAAGGCTTCCTAGGCTTGAGGATAAGCCAGACTGATTCTGTACTCTTCTAATTAATAAGCTGGCCTATCACACTCTTTTTATTTTCCATTTTAGGGCTAGGAAAGTGTTTCAACCATCACCATCTCACCTTTGAGTGCAGGGAAAAATCTGTGCATGGCAACTCAGAGGAAGGGAATGCTGATGACTTGCCCTGTAATGTTGGGCTTTTAAGGAGCTTTGATGTTGGGCTTTTAGGGAGTTTTGACGTCAGGAATATATCCTTCATGTTCTCATAATCTTAGGATGTGGATGAAGAAAGATGTCTCATGAAAGAAAAGAATTTAAGTTTTTTGGACCTTAAAACACACCTTTGGGGGGTGTACTAAAGATATAGAGGTTATTGTAAATATTTTAGCTGCCTCAATTACATAAGTATCATCATTTGTTCACTGACTACTTACTGTGAGCCAAGTACTGTGCTGGGGATAATGACACAGGAAATGGCACAGGAAAAAAAGATGCTATCAACAACATTCATCCAACAGAAATTTATTATTAGACACCTACTTACTTATGTGTTAGTAATCATACTTGTTGCTAGAAATACAAAGATCACTACAACTTATTTCTTAATTTTAAAAAGCTTCCAGATTGAAGGGGAAGAGGATACAGATTCAGAAATGGAAATAAAATATGGTAAGTGTTATTTTAGGTGCCATGGCTTTCAAGAATGCTATAGAGAAGGGGTGAAATTTGGTTTGAGTCTTGAATGAGGAAGAAGAGTTCTGCATTCGAATGCAGGCCCTTCTTTTTAAAGTCTTGGTGCTACCAGGGCCGGAGCCCTCCAGACTACAGAGTTTCTAGATTGGTAATGAATTGACCCTTTGGTTACACTCACCTCAGCCCATCATGTTGTTCACTCAAGCCTCCAGCCTGGTCAGCCTTCCAAGTTGTAGCAGTAGTTGATTGGGTCTCTGCCTCCTCTTTGGGCTTCCGGTTTCAGGTGTATGGCCGGCAATGAGCATACTTCTTAATGAAGCATCCTTCTCCCTGACACCTCATCCTACTTCCGGCCTGGCTCTCACCTGTGATCTGCCCCACTGCTGATAAGCTCTTTGCTGATACTAACTTAGGTCATTCTTCAGGTCACAAGGACATGACATTCCAGGAGAAGGGAGGCATGAGCTAGGGATGTGAGCGTAGAATAGCACAGTGTGTCCAGGGGATGGCAGTGGTTAGTGCAATTCCAGCTAAGGTCTGTGCTGGGGGACAGAGGAGGGAGGACACCTGGCTAAGAAGGAAAATTTGGCCCAGATCGGGTGGGGCCTTGTCCTAATTAGATTAGACTTGATCCAGTAGGCAGTGTAGGGCTACTAGCAGGTTTGGGACAGGAGATTGAGGTAATCATATCCCTGTTTTAGGACGATGACTTCAGTGGGGGGATTGGAGGGTGAGATCGTGGGAGATGGTGAAGCTTGTTAGGGGAGGTTTGCCTTAACCTGGGCAGGAAATGATGTAGGGTGGACTCTGAGGCTTGGCAGTGGAGTGGAGAGGATAAGGAATATTGGAGAGATTGTTTCAGAAAGAAAACTGATAAAACATTTTGACTAGATGGATGTAGGTTAGAGGGAGAAGGGAGAGTCAAAGGGGATTTCTCCTTAAACCTATACAGAGAAGTTTGTGCCAGTAACTGAGTGAGAAATATAGAAGGTGAAGCAGGTTGGGCACAAGAAGACCAGCTCTGTCCTAAACATGTTGTCTGAGGACTGAATGGGGAAGTGAAATGGGTATGAGACAGGCAGAGGAAACACTGGGAGTTAATCATAGACTTTACAAGACACATCAAGAGTTATTTCAAGGCTGGGCACGGTGGCTCACGCCTGTAATCCTAGCACTTCGGGAGGCTGGGGCGGGAGGATGTCTTGAGGCCAGGAGTCCAAGACCAGACTGAGCAAGACCCCATCTCTACAAATAATAGAAAAATTAGCCAGGCATGGTGGTGTATGCCTGTAGTCCCAAATACTCGGGAGGCTGAGGCAGGAGGATTGTTCGAGTCCAGGAGTTTGAGGTTGCAGTGAGCTGTGATGACACCACTACACTCTAGCCCAAGCAACGGAGCAAGATCCTGTCTCAAAAAAAAAAAAAAAAGTTATTCCAGATGGGTTCAAATCAAACCAAAGATGAAATAGAACTTGGGGACTGAGTGACAGATATCAGGACTCAAGGGGATGTGATAAATAACTGGGTTCAACACTCACCGAACATCTAAATTACTTGGGAGCCTTTAAAAAAATTAGCAGCTTCATTGAGATACACTTTACATACCATAAAATTCACCCACTTAAACTGTACAATTGAATGGTTTTTAGTATATTCAGAATTGTGCAACCATCACCACCACCTTATTTTAGAACAATTTTATCATCCCAAAAAGAAACCTTGTGCCCATTAGCCATCACTCCCCATTCCCTCGACTAACTTAAAAAAGACAAAGGTTGCTGTCAAAAGGGTATGATATAGCTTAGCCTCATGAAGAGCTGAACTACCAGGCCTCAGCAAGGGCAGGAGATGCACTAGCTTTGGAAGTCCAAGCAGAAGAAACTGATGGAGTCTTTCTTCACAATGACGCCAGTTCATGGCTCAGCACTCACAACTTCTCTCCTTTGAGTCTCTGCGCAGTTGTCATATTCCAGAGAAGGAAACTCAAAGTGATCTAGATTGGCTTCTCTGTATATCTCCTGTAACTGTGACAACTCAGAGACCCCTGGTCAGGGATGCTAGTCAGAAAAAACAAACAAACAACAACAACAACAAAAACCCAGATGCCCAACACGTTGCTGGTCTGGAGGAAGCAGTTTCAGTGAGGACACCATATTGCATCCAGTTAGAGAGTGAATTTGAGGTGAGGAAATACACACAGTACATGAAGCCTTACTCTTCATTAAGTCTTTACTAAGGGAACAAGAAGTAAACTGACTGTGTGGGATGGGGGTTGGAAAGGCCTTTTATGTTTCTGTTTGTCTTTAAGATATGACGTCCTTTCTAAAATTTAAAATTTTATTTTTTTTTAGAGACAGGGTCTTGCTCTGTTGCCTAGGCTGGAGTGCAGTGGTGTGATCATAGCTCACTGTAATCTTGAACTCCTGGGTTCAAGCAATCCTCCTGCCTCAGCCTCCCAAGTAGCTGGGATTACAGATGCGCGCCTGTAATCCCAGCATTTTGGGAGGCCAAGGTGGGAGAATCACTTGAGGCCAGGAATAAGAGACCAGCCTGGGCAACATAGTGAGAGCTCATCTGTACAAAAAATTTTTTTAAAAAATTAGGTAGGAGTGGTGGTGCACACCTATAGTCCCAGCTACTTGGGAAGGTGAGCCAAGAGGATTGCTTGAGCTTGGGAGTTGGAGATTGCAGTGAGCTGTGATCATGCCACTGCACTCCAGCCTGGGTGTCACAGTAAGACCCTATCTCAAAAAAAAAATGTTGTGAGGTTATAATTGGACTTCAGTCAACCACACTTCCCCATCACAACCCCTAGGCCATGGATGTCAGTTTGTCTTGCCACTCTCTAGGGCTTGGAACCCTTGGTTCAGAGGATGAGGCAAGAGTGTGGCAAATCCACTCAGGTGTAACTTTATCACCCAAGGGTGCACCAGGTAGTGGTACCTAAGTACTTGGTACTGCCAGAGATGTACCAGGGAAGGCAGTTTATATCATTTCAAGCAGGGTTGTCATAACAACCAAGCAAAAATGGCATAAAGACCATATTTACCTTCCATACCTGCAAAGGGCATCCTTGGCAAGTCAAAAGACCTCTCAATTTAAGGCCAGGTAACCCTGGGTGAGATGTCAGACAAGATCTGTTCCCCTCTGAATCCTTTAAAACTGAGCCTCCTCTCTTGGCTTCAGAATGGCTTCAACCCAAACATCACCGGCCTTCCTGACAGCACAGCCCTAAGAAAGAGCATCATGTCAGGTTGCACTCTGATGAAAGAAGCAACTAGATGGTGCAGGAATTAGATTAGACACACCTGAGTTAGAGCCCCTATCCCACCACTTCCTGTGTGTCACTGGGCAAATTACTTTTTCCTTCAGGTCCTATTTCTTTCTCCATAAAAGAGCAATTTTAAGATTAAATGTGGATGATAGCATTAGTGAGCCTCGTGCATGTTAGGTGGGCAACGAGTGCTGGAAATAGCAGACCATGATATCTAATTTGATTAAAAATTGTGTAGGGTCACTCTCAGAAGCATCTAAAATACGCTTGTGAAGTTCCTCTGTGGATACAATGTAATACAAATTCAAAGTAAAAAGGAGTTAATCCCTTTACCAGAAAAAATACAAGTGACAACAAAAACAACAAACAACAGATAAAAAAAAAAAAAGGAGAGCGTCCTGGCAATTCATAGAAACAGACATGTTCTCTCAAAGACGGCGAACGAGAGTCGAGCTGCCAAGGACGCCACGTTGTGCTAAAGCAGCGGAAGGAGACGACGGATGACACCGATGCCCCCACCGGGCAGCACTTGGATCGCCTCCCACCACTGTTGTCAAAGCCTCAGTAACTCCTCAGTGCCACCCCTGTCCCTTCTGGTCTTCTCCTTCGCGATTTCCCGTGACCCTTCGGCTCTGCTGCCTGCCCTGTCGTCCGGGTCAGCATTCTTGCTCACGCCGCCCCCTGTGTGTCTCCCGAAATCTTTCTCCCGGCCCCGCCCGCAACCCCACCCACTTCCTCATCCTCCGAGACTCCGTGGGATCTCCCCTCCTGTCTAAAGCCTTCCTCGTCCCTATCTCCTCGGAGGCGTCACTCTCTGCTCCAAAGTCCCACGTACTTTTCTTCTGCAGAACTAACTTGGTCAGCTAGTTGGAGGGGGCGTGTGCCATTCTCTCCTGCCGCTCGGCATCCGACCCGTTCCCGCGCGCGCACAAGCGGCGCCCGCCTCCCGCTGGGAAGCTGAAGATGCTCAGACTCTTTCCCAGCCTCCCTGTGGGGAAGATGAGGACGCGTGGCCGAGGCTGAGCCGCTCAGATGCACTCACCCCACTTTAAAGGGGAGGTCAGGGCTGTGAAGACCCAGAGACGGTGCAGTCCCGAAGCGGGTGAGGGGGATTTCTGTGCAGACA
The DNA here is from genome assembly GCA_023783475.1 of Daubentonia madagascariensis. Classification (NCBI taxonomy): domain Eukaryota; kingdom Metazoa; phylum Chordata; class Mammalia; order Primates; family Daubentoniidae; genus Daubentonia; species Daubentonia madagascariensis. The sequence continues at coordinate 38,814,012 of JAKFHU010002088.1, read as the reverse complement.
GCTGCGATCAGTCTCCTGAGTCAATGATGGCAGAGATTCTAGCAGCAGTGGCAACTGGACACACCGAGTGGTCTGTGCTCTGTGGTACCAGTGTCAAGGTCCTCACCAAACTAACTTCATGGCATGATTTGGGGTGTTGGTCATGGCTGGTCTTCTTCAATCCTGATTCTCCAGCTTTGCTGAAAATTTTGGGCTAAAAATAGGAGATTTCAGCATAGTATGAAACAGGAAACAGCTTAAAATGGAATACAAGGCCTCTCTGGGAATTGCTCACTGCTTGTCTTCTTAGAACTTTGCCTGCAGCCATGGTAGCAGGCCTTCTTTCTCCCTTGGTCTTGCCCAAAGAGAGATTTGTAGCTATATTTTTGGATGTTGCAATGCTTAGGAGGGAATGCTGACATTTGGGAGGGGGCAGAGATACTAGTTGTCCTGCAATGTTCAGGACAGTCCCACACCATGAAGAACTGTCTGGCACCCCTTGCCATTTTCAAATATCCCCAGGTTAAAAAAAAAAAATCCTGTTTATAATTACCTGAGCCTGAATCTGAATCTCTTTTACATATAAAAAAAAAAAACCTGGGGGCTCTTTGAGGGAAGATTGCATTTGGTCTGGAACTTCTCCAACAGTCCTTCGTTATTTGGGTATGGCAACAGTGTGCTTGTGGTTTGTCAATACAACACATGAGAGTTCAGTGCCCAGTTGTCACCACTGCAGTTGCTGGATTCTGTGGCTAACACAGCATCTGACTCTTTCATTATGTATTTTCTAATGTCCTCCTGGCTAAGCATGTATATATTGTATACATATTTTTATGTATTTCTTAAATTGCTTCCCTTTTAATTCTCCTTTGTATTACAGTTAGGGAGGTATATTAAATTTCAAAACAAGACTATTAATCAAAACAAGACATTTCAGGATAGTCATGGTGGCAGCCTAAATTACTTATTATAAAAATGAGGTATTTGATCTAGTAGGGTCACAAACCACGACCCTAAAGTCCTGTCTGACTTTTCCACAGTCTTATAGCCTACCTCCCTCAACCTGTTTGTTACTAAAGATCCATCAGTATGGAATTTAGAATGTTATTCCATTTTTTAAGATAACGTACTTTTCTTCCCATTACGTATATAAACACTTTTAGAAAATGGCTCTATTCTTACAACCACAACATTTTGGGTTAATACTGATTGAAGGTTTAACGGCCCATTTCAAATGCTGGTGGGGGAGAGGGGCTTTAAATTCATCAACTCGCAGGCTCCTGGGAGCTCAATTTCTCTGGAAGCTTTATTGGGTGTAAAGAGTACATAGTGACCCAATCCATACTCTACACTTAATGACCACTGAGGGAAGAGAGGTTTGCTTTATCTCTGGATGCTTAAAAGGCTTTAAATATAAATTAGCACAAGATTTGAAAATGAGAAAAGAAGTAGCATTCTATTCTATTTTTTTGCTACCAGCCATCAAATTCCAGTTGGCAAATTTTGAGCAGAATGAGCTACTTGGCCTCATGTTGACAGCACACAGAGACTCCCCAGGACAAGGTGTCCACAGCCAGCTCATTTGCAGATTGCAGGTGAAGCCTTGGTGTCCAGTGAACAGGCCCAGAGGCTTTCTTACCTGCTTCAGACCTCTTCTTGAATGATAATAACCATGAGGATGACATTTGGGGGAGAATGCGTGCCTTTAAAAAACAAACTGAGCCTCATCGTATTTTACTAGTGGCCCTTGCCTGGTGACAATCTTCATCCTACCTGTTTTTGCTGGAAATCAAAGTGCATCAATGAAATGCTTTTTCCAAGCCTTATTATCTCGGCATGCAGAGCAAGCAGCTGAGGATTTTCTATACCACCTCAACCTGTGTGTACTGAAAGACCTGAATGTACATAAAGGGGAACTATGGTTTTAAAGAAGACTGAGTTTTAATCACTTTGAAACTGCATAAATTAACATAATTTCCAAAATCAACAGTCTGAGATTTTTATTTTATCAACTCAAGAATCCTTGAGAGATGATCTATGGGAGTCAAAATGTCCTGGAGCTTTTATTCAAGATGAGATAATGCATATGAAAGTGAAATACCACACAAATGTAAAGTATTTTAGGATGTGTCACTCATTGTCATAGTCTCCAGGGAAATGATAGAACACAAATTTGCGAACAATACAATAAATACACTGAAAAGCCGCATTCTCATATTTTAACAGCTGCTCACTGAAAAAAAGGAAAACTGAAAATAATGGCAATTTCTTAGGACATTGATTAATAACTTTTTAAAATTTTTAAGTTTTTTATTTTTATATATTTATTTATTTATTTTTTGAGGAGAAAGAAAGAGAAGTTTATTACTTTGCCAGCAAAGGAGGAAAAATGGTAGACTCTTGTCTCAAAAAATCCAAATTTTCCTGAACATAAGCAGAAATACAGAGCTTTCAAAGGGAGGGCCCCACTGCCTCCCTGCCCTGTTGAGAACATGTGACCAGCTGGTGGTCAGGCAGCAGGTGTTTGTTGCCCCAGCTGGACCCCAGACTCCCTGTGTGGGGCTGTTTCCAGAACCAGCTGCCGGCCTCTGGAGGGGGCAGATCAGTGCAAGTTTGAGTCTGCAGTGCCTTACCACAGATTGCCCCAACTGTGATGGACACGGTGGCTGCTCCCCCAACCCCCTCCCAGGGAGTCGGCAAACCTCCCACCCTGTCGCACACACGCCTGGGGGTGGGGGAAGTTGGCCAACAGGAGCTCTCTCCCCAGCCCCTTTACCATGTGGTGGTGGGCCATGCCCACCAGTTTCCCCTTCTGCTGGGGGGAATTCAACTGTTTAAATAAAACACAGTATACCATTAACTTTATCTCAGGCCTTTAAGACCTGACCTTTGATAAAAATAATTTCAGTTATAACACAGTACAATTTAAAGTTTCATTTAACAGCCACTTTCCCTCACACTCCAGCACATACATTGGATTATGATAAAACCATTAGACATAGGTTCGCAGCTGTAAGTTAATCATTCAGCCAAAATTTTTCACAAGGGACTTTTAGATGGAACTTTTCTATGGTGCAACAAACCTCACAAATAACAAACACAGACAATACAGAGAATTCTCAACACAAAATGCCAGGCCTATCAAACAAATGGAAATACAAAGGGGACAAATGGCACCTCAGCCAGTGCTCCAAATGCCCTGCCATAGGGCTGGAAGTTTCACGAACGGGAATCCAAAGGGGATAAATGCCACCCTTAACTGGAAGGTTCAAAAACTCTCCCCAAATGGGTGGTCTAATCCCCTTGTTCCCTGGGGAACCTTCCCCAAAGGTGGCTTAGTCCGCGTGTTCCCTGGGAACCGCAAATGAGCTCCAAATCCAAACCAGGTCCCCAAGTTCCACTAAACCATTTGATTTTCCACCCCAAATTGGCACCTCAGAACAAATTCAATGGGAAGGTCTGAAAACGCCCTGTATGGGTGGAAACAGTGTCTTGGCGTTCCAGGGAACTTTACTTACAAATGGCTGTGGCTATCACAATGCATCCCAAATCTGTTTGCTTCTCAACTCAGTTCAGGTTGGTTGGAGCTGCATCCATCTGGGGAGAAAGAGATGGGACTCCTCAGAGCTAATCAGGCCCTGGAAGCTGCTAGGAGAATCCCTTTCTTTCTTACTCAAAAAGCCAACACTCCTGTCCATGGCTTGACCTGGAGCTGCTCCCTGCCTCCTCCAGCAGTCGAAGGGTGCCATTCTACCAGGAAGCCAATGGCCCACCCAAAGACGCCAAAATCTGTTACCGAAAGGTCAGCACTTGTCCTTGAGGCCACATCAGAAGAATGAGAACAAGTGGTTTGAGGAGAAGGAAAGAGAAGTTTATTACTTTTCTGGCAAAAGAGGAAAAATGGTAGACTTTTATCTCAAAAAATCCAAATTTTCCTCAATAACTTTTTTTTTCAAATGGATTTTACCTGTTTGATTTTGAGTCAACCAGATATAAACTGAGTGACCAAAAAGTATAGTGTTTTTTTTTTTTTTGAATATGCCACTTTTCTATGCTGGAAACATTTGCTCAAGATGTGATTCAACTGTGTCTGCCACACTGAAGAGCTTTAAAGAATCCTTTTACACTGAAGTATCAATTATTGCTTTATTCTTTTCAGACAGTTGAGTCACTTGATACTCTCTCATCATTATCTGTTCATCTGGTTTTCTTTTTTCAAATGCTAAAGTGGCCTGGCGCTTTGTGTCAATCTTATTGTTTTCATAGCTCCCATCACAATCTCTCTTTCTTTTTCATCCTTGTCAGTTTCACAACTTTGACCTCAAGGATGTTTTTCAGCCCTCAGAGCAACTTGCAGCTTCCAAGACCTTGCTTTGCAAAGATGCCTTTGACTTCGTGAGTACTACCTGTGCCTTGATGTGGTAATAGATACTTCCCTTCTAGGAGTTCAGTAAGGCACAATAACTTGTTTCCTTGACTTACACACTGACTTAAATATTTATTATGCATAGTATGGGGATGTTGGGAAATACAAAGATGGGTCCCTCCCCATTTCCTGACCTTAAGAAACTTATATTACATAAAATAAAATGTCAACAACACATGCTGAGTGCTTTAGAACTGCTGTATCCAATAGAATAGCTGCTAGTTAATTGGCTATTAAGTAGTTTGAAATGTGGCTAGTCTGAATTGAGATGCACCATAAGTATAAAATACACATCAGATTTCAAAGATTTAGTGCAAGAAAATGCAAAATGTCCCCATTTTTTATATTGATTACATGTTAGTGGGATTATATTTTGGATATGTTGAGTTAAATAAAGTATATAATTGAAATTAGTTTCATCTGTTTCTTTTTACTTTTTTTCATGTGGTTACTAGAAAACTCAAAATTACTTATGCTGCTCACATTATTTGTTTTGGACATTCTTGCTACAGAAATTTAAAGGGGAGTGGAGAGTACTTCCTGTGTTTGGTGGGGGCAGACAGAGAGGGTCATAGGGAGCAGAAAATTATCTGAGAGGAGATGACACTTGAGCTAAGTCTGGAAGGGTGAGTAGCCTTTCGACATGCAGAGTGGAGAAGGGACCTCAGCCAGCAGCAGAGGCGATGCTGTGTGATAGGCGAGGCAGTCTTTGGATGACATCTCAGCTCCTCTGATTATAGTTCAGCACAGTGCTTAGAACAAGAAAAAGCACTCAGTAAGTGGTAGCTAATTTTACTAGGATGTGGACATGAGCAGGGATAAAGGAAGATTTGAAAGATGTTAAAATGACGTTTAACCTAAAAGTCATTTCCTCAGCTACTATGGCAGAGACACCACCATTAAAATCTTGCCTCTCTTTTCACATCATTGCTTATAAAATAATTGCTTATAATCTGAGTGAATCCCAAATTCAACACAGCACATATTCAGGAACAGAGGGGAAAAAAGATATATCTTTTTATATAACTAACTTTATAATATTTTATGACATTTGTGTGTGTGTGGTGGGGGGAAAGGTTAAAAGTAGAAAGGGGTCATTGTCGTTCCTTTTCCTGTTGAAATCCTTGGTCATTGGGAACCCCAGGAAAATATTCAATGGTCCACATATATCTACATCAAAATTATGGATGGCTCTGGAAACTAGAGCAAATTCTGAGAATAATGGAGTTGCAATTACCTTAGTGGCACAAGATAAGTTTGGCATATTCCCAAATCCCCATTAAAGCAGTCTGGCTTTACAGAAAAGCTTCATGACATGCTGATACCTTACTGAAATATTCCAGGAAACTAATAGTAGACCAGTATATGATAGGTCACTTGAAGGGTAATTGACTGGAGAGAGAATTATAATTTCATACAGAAGCTAGCTGCTGTTAAAGACTGTGCGTGCCACAGGCTGGTGGGCTAACAATTGTGAGGCCCCCAGATATGACAGTGGCCCCAACAAACACTTTCTCTCTTCCATCCTGAGGAGGAGTGAAAACAAAGTGCAAGCACGACCCCAGACCTCTGTCTTCTGACTCAGTTCCTCACTCATTCCAGCTGCTCTTTCCCCTGGTTATCTGTTCAGAGAGCCAGGAAAGGGTGTGTATTGAGAGCCCTCATTCACCTCAAACTTTTGCTTAGTAATTACCTTTTTTGTTATAATAAAAAATATCTGACATTATTGGGCACTTGCTGCTGTGCTGAGTAGTATACTACTTCTTTTAATCCTCGTACCACCACCATGCATTAGGTATGGTAGTATTATTTTAGTTCTCTATTGTCGCATAACAAATTACCACACAATTTAGGGGCTTACGACAACAATAATCAGTTATTATCTCTCATGGTTTCTGTGGGTCAGGAATTCAGACAAAACATAGTAAATATGGTTTATCAGTTTATTTCTGCACCAGGAGGTCTGGGATCTCAGCTGGAGAACTTGACGACTGGGCCCTGTAATCATATGAAGGCTCATTCACTCACATGTCTCATGGTTAATGCTGGCTGTCTGCTGTCGATTGGGACACCCACACATGGCCTCCCCATGTGGCCTGGTCTTCCTCACAATACAGTGACTGTGTTCCAAAGGCAAGTGTCCTGAGGGTGGGGGGAGAGAGAGAGAGACAGAGAAAGAGAGGGGGGTAGAGATGGGAGAGAGAGAACCAGGCAGAAGCCCATTGCCTTTTATGACTTAGCTGGAAGTCACATCTTTTTTGCCACATTCTTGTGGTGAAGGCAGCTACAGAGTTTAGCCCAGACTCAAGGGAAGGGAATATAGACCCCATCTCTTAATGAAGGAATGTCAGTGTCACATCATGAAAACAGCACATGGGATGGAATATATATTGGTGCAGCTGTCTTTTGGAAAATATAATCTGCCACACACCTATATTTTATAGATGAAAAACCAGAGGCTTAAAGAGGATAAAGAAATTGCTTGTGATCATGCAACTGGTAAAAAGAAAAACAAGATGGAAATCTACTGGTTTCCAGAATCCATTCTCTTAAAAAAAAATCACAATAAAAAAACCCAACCTTGTTACTAAATCTCCCACCCCAAATTCTTTCCAGCTTTTAATTCTAAAAAAATGATAAAGTTACAATAATTAATTTCAGTTTCTATTATAAAAAATGTGCCACAAACCTCATAAACCTGGATGGAGCAGAGGTTGGTCATATGACATCACAATAATTTTAATGTCCAATTGCAAGAGCTCAAGCTTCTAATGATTCAAGTCTTTGACCTCATTGTTTTCCCCAAAATGTTCCCTTTCTTTCCCACTATCTCTGTAGTTCCTAAGGAGGTGTGTCTCACGTGCCCACAAACCCATCTGTCCTCCATGTGACAGCTGCCTTGTCTTTGTTTCCTCTGCCGATGGGGCTTCTGAGAACACAAGGACAAGGAAGCTGGGCCTGCTCACTACGGTAGCTGCTGGGGAAGCAGGAGGGGAGCTGGTTTTGCACAGAGGTGGGAACAAAGACCTGCATCCTAACTCTGGGCCACACTCTGTTCTGTCACCTAGGCAGAGAAGCAGCATTGCCTTTCCCAGAGAGTGGCGGGGTCCACGAGAGCTGGTCCTTCAATTCCATCTCCACATCATTCTCATTTCTGTCACTGATGCTGATAAGACAAAGCAAAATGATTCACCCCATCCCACCCTAGTGCTGTCTAGGATAAGCCATAATTCAGTCCGGGTCTCCAAACGCACTCCTGTAAGGGTTAGGAACATTCATCTTCTTCCTTCCTACCAAAAACCTGCAACAAAGTGGACAGGAAGAAGCTCAGCTCAATAATACAGGAATTTACATACCAAACATAAACTCTGACTTCTAGGACTAAGCCTGGGTCTTCTGACTATTGGTGACCTCACGGTTCCTGCCAAAACAAGGGTTGGACATTTACTTTTCATTTGTATGTCTTAAAGAACAGTGAGGTAGTTTTGCCAAAACAAAAGAGGAGTTAACCCAGAGATAAGTTATCTTTTTGTACCTTGCCCAAAGCCGTGGAAAACAGTTTTCCCAGGCTTCTCTCTACCCTATCAAGATATCAAGGCCACAGCGTCTCTGTAACAACAAAAATTCTTCCTAAGACGTAGCTCAGAAATGGGAGCCCAGCCATGGGAGCGAGGAGAAGGCTTTACATTCCACAGCTGGCTTTCCCCTTTTGGTATTAGTATAACGCTAGTAATAGTAGTAGTAATAATGAGGACAAGGAGAAGGAGGAGGAAGAAAATAAGGAGGAGAAAGAGCAGGAGGGGAGAAGTAAGATGCACTGATCCTAATAAGTGCTGGGCACTGGGCTAAATGCTTTCATCTAGTTCTCTCGGCAGCTGGGGGAGGTAGATGCTGTTAGATATGTATGTTAAAAATACCCCATTTTTTCAGATGAGGAAACTCAGGCTTAAAGACATTGAGAGTTGAGAGCTGTCCAAGGCCACATAGCTTGTAAGAGGTGAAGCTGGGATTCAGATCCAAGCATTTTCACACCTGGACTCTTCCACAGTTCATATCAACTGTCTCCTACCCCAAACTAGTTGTTAGCTGTTGTTTTCCTAAGAAATCCAATTAGACCAGACCTTATTAAACATTCACTATACATAGAAATCTGAGCTAGGCCCGGGGATGATGGAAATTAAATAAGAATTAAATAAGCTGTCCCTGGCCTGAGGAAGCCAGTGGTTTAACAGAGAAGACAGCATGCATGGCGGAGAGGGCTCTTAGGGTCCTCTGGGGACACCAAGTAGGGAGGGCTTAGTTCTAACTCTGATGAAATCTAGGAAAAATTCCAGAAGGTGATTTTTGAGATGGAAATTAGCTTACAAATACAATTTCAATAGGTAGAAAAGAAAGAAGGGAAAAAGCATTCTAAGTAGGGGGAAATAGTATGAAGGGAAAAAAGAAACCAAAAGGCCTATTAAAACGCATGGCGTGGGCCTGGCGGGGTGGCTCCTGACTGTAATCCTACTCTGGGAGCCCAAGGCAGGAGGATCCATCACTTGAGGTTAGGAGTTTGAGACCAGCCTGAGCAAGAAGTGAGACCCTGTCTCTACTGAAAACAGAAAAAAAATTAGCTGGGCGTGGTGGTGCACACCTATAGTCCCAATTACTTGGAAGGCTGAGGCAGGCAGATCACTTGAGCCCAGGAGTATGAGGTTGCAGTGATGACACCACTGCACTCTAGCTGGGGTGACAGAGCAAGACTCTGTCTCAATAAAAAATAAAATAAATTAAAAAAATAAAAAGCATGGTGTGGAGTGAGGAAGGCTGAGTTGTCAGGGGACGGGTGGAAAGTTAGATGGTTTGGCTGAGAGTCTCAAAAGATGGATCAGGAAAGAGAGAGTGGAAGCCACTGGTGATGGGCTCTGCTTGCCCACGAAGGAGTCTGTCCCACAGACAGGGAGAGCCGCATGGAGGCTTTTGTACAGAGGAGTGGCAGAATTATTTGGGTGTTTCAGAAACTTGGCAGCTCCAGCAACCGCTATAATGGGCGGGTCTTTTGGATCCACCTCACATACTACCCAGCTAGTTGGGGCACCCCAAAGGGAAGGCTAGACTCACGGGGAAGAAATCCATGGAAACCTCATCTTTCACCTCCCCTCTATGGTTCTATTTTGTTTCCTTGAGTTGGATTTTTGTGGCTTTGTCTTTCACATGGCTCTCATGTTACTTAGATATATTCCGATGGTGCAGGAAAAGGAAGGCTGGGATGTGTGCTTAAACCCTCAACCAGAGACCAGATGTCGACCACTGGCAGTCACTCCCAGCAAGAGCAAAGGTTTGGGCCAAGGTTTGCAAGGGGGAAGAACGTGTGTGGGAGGAGAACAAACCGTCACAGGCCTGAAGGGGACCCAAGGGATGGAGTGAGGGGAAAGGGTTACCTCGTTACCTCACAATTACAGCCTTTTCTCTGGGCCTCTTCAATAACATTTGTTCAGCTTTTTTATTTTTAGCCATAAACAATTAGAATAATTTTCCATTATTGAAAGCCTAAGACATGAAGTTTTTCTAAATGATTTGTTATTCCTCTTTGATACTGAACAGAAGAGATCTTCTTCACTGAGATCTATGAAGAGTTGATTCCTAGTTAATTAGCATTTCTGAGAATGGTCTGGAGTCCAGAAAAGCAATGCCTGCAATGACCATATTATCTCTTTATCTTGGCTAACCTTGAAACGCCTAAGCAGAAAACTCTATCTGTGCAGCCTGTCAGGTTAGAGCAGGTGAAATCAGATATCGTGAGAAGATAAAGCAGGCTTTTTGCCTCAGCGAAAATTTCTTCTTTCAAACCGACAGTTTATAAACTGTCCAATTCCACATAAGCTGCCATGTTTCCCTCAAGTGTTGAGCAGCTAGAAAGTTAGTCCATTGAGCAAAAGAGTTAGTGGTTGACTACAGAATTAGGGTGGTATAGAAGGTTTAGAAAACCATATCCCTGTGTTTAAGTACGCTAAGATTAATTGAGGAGGTAACACATGCACAAACACTTATGCGAACTGTTCATCAAACCAGTGGGATAAACTCCTTGAGTCTTGATTCTGTGGCCCCAGCAAAGTTAAGAGGAGAGAGGAGTATCTGGAGTACAGATACAGCTTCTGTACATCAGGTGGGCCCAGGGCCAGGGCTGGGGGCCTGCTCGGGGCATTTGGCCTAGTCTTCCTAAATCTATGACATGCCTCAAATGTAGACATTTGACCTTACAAATGTAGGTCAAAATGGGATTAATCCTAGAGCTGCAAAGAATCACTGACTACTGTAGAGGGAGAAGACATTCCACAGCAGCCTTAAGTGTGTGTACCAGACGATACCACCCATTGTGCTCTATAATTCATGTTTTTTAAATAGATTTTGTAATTGTGATGGAACAATTATATTGCATTGTGTTTGTGTGCATTAATAATGTTACTTTGAAAAGTTTCTAAAATGGTTAATTTTGTAATTCCATAGAGCCCTTTTATTATTATTTATTTTAATACACTGGGAGCCTCAAAGAATTGAATTAAATAGAGACTCACCTGACCTCACTGAGCCCTGGGGAAGCTAAGGGGCTTCCTCAGCTTGTTTCCTTAGTCCCAGACATAGAAGAAAACACCTCCAGGTTTGGAAGACTGGTGTTCATTAGCAAGAATTACATATGTATCACTACTTAAGCTTGCCCATTCTAGTCCTGCTATAGGCACCGACCTGCCCTTCCTTCCTGAAGCACTCTGCAGCATTTTCTTGTTCCCAAAGCATTTAAGGGATAGTCTATAATTCTATTGTTAAATCTGCCAAAAATGAGAATCTATAGATTCTGTGTAGAGACAGCACAGAAGGGGGTTGAGCTGGGAACACTGCAGCCCAGAAAAATGAGTAACATTGCGTAGTGCTGTTAGATAATCCTGCCAAGTGCTCACCATGGACTATACTTTGACTGATTCTGGTCAAACTCACCTAAGATGGACAGTTTCAGTGGAAAGGTTTGTGTGTGTGCATGTGACTTTGGGTCCACACACAACTGTTCTGATTAAATAGCTGGGGCCCACGTTGCCTACACACAGGATATCCAGCCAGTTTTCTAGCTCAAGTTCCAGAATAAATCTTTTTTTGATTGTTAGAAAGAAGTAAGTTTGACATTTTAAAAAAACCCTGCATTTTACTCATTTAGCAATGATTTACTGAACAGCCACCAGGTGCCAAGTGCTGCCTGAGGCATTGGGTAGAACAGTGACCAGGACAGCTCAGGCTCTGCTGTCCCTGAGTCCACACACCCTGAGTGGAAAGACAGGAACAAACAAGTAAATAAGTAAACCCACAAGGAGATTTCAGATGGCTACACGTGATGTGAAGATGATAAAATGGGATGATTCAATAGAATGATTAGGTAGCAACTTCACATTGTATGATCAGAGTTGGCTACCAGAGGAAGTGACATCTGAGCCCAAGACATGATTTAGAAGTTTTTGTTATGTCCCACAGCTATCTAGAGCTACCTGATTCAAGAAGAATTCCAGAAGAAACAATAGATACCTAGATAACACTAAAGTCTATTAGACTATTATTGAAAGGGGTGGCCTTGCTGAAATAGCAGGAAAAACCTAATCCTGCAATTTAATAGTAACAGTGAAAGATCAATGCTATGAGTTCTCCTGCTAACAGGCACCCCACGGGAGTTCTGTTTTGTACAACTTCTGAAAAGAGCTGAAAGGATGGAAAAGAGATGTAAATATTTCTCTTTAAAATTGTTTTTTTAAGAATCTGCTTTTACAGAGTTCCTGAGTAAACGGCAGGAGAACGAGCTACAGCCTCAACCACATCTCGAGGGCAGAGTCACATCTGCAATAATCTTGTCTCCAAGGAAAGGCGGGGAAACCAACTCTTGGACTTTGACATCCTGCCGCTGCTTTTGTTATCAATTGACAACCATCACTATTTGTTTTCTCTCCGTCCCCCTTAAAATCAGCAAGCCACTTGGCCTCAGTGCTGGCACCACCCTTCTCTTTCTTTGGGACGCCACGCTGTCTCCCTGCTCTTCCCCCCACCCCACACCTTCCCTCTCTCTTTCACTATCTCACTATTCTCTAAGAAGATAAAATAAACTTTTTTTCCTTTTATACTTTAAACTATATGTTTATATATCCTAATTTCTGTGTGAGAAACTTTTCTCCACCTGCGCCCTGAGCACCTAGTGAGCTTTCCACCTTAACAATTATAAATTGTCTCGTATATGGTTAGCTATCTCTCAGTTCAACCAGTCTCCTCTGAGGTCATTTGATTTTTACTTTTGTGGCAAGGGCAGGCTGCTTGCTTGTGGGGAAAGTGTCAGGGTTGGCAGGCTGCTCCTGGTGGTTGGAGCTTAGTTAGAATTGCCTGGTATTAATTACAACCCTTTCCCTCCCTTCATTTTTACTGCTCTAAAGATTTTTTTCCTGGAAGGTTCTTTTATTTGAGGTATGATGACATCAATGAAACTGATTTTACAAACACCAGTGGAAATTTGTCTTACTGTTTCATTGTGACATCTAGAGTCTTTTCTGTCTTTGGCCACTGCTCTGTAGCCAATGAGTAAAAGAAATACTTTCAAAGAGGCTGTTGACTCAATATCAATGTGTGGCCCACTGCTGTTTAAAGATGCAGGGCATTTCCAAGCTTTCCATGAGGGAATAATTAAACTACTGCAGGTAACAAAGAATTAATTTTGAGGGATATTAAGCACCCTTAATTAGCACATTTGAGTTTTGTTTCTTCCATAGGGAAAATACTCTCATGGCAACTTGCCATGTCAAAGCTTCTAAAACTTCTCCCTAAACTTAAAGCTGCAGTCAGTTTTACAATGCAAATGAGGACTGCAAAACTCTTTTAAGCCAAATCATTCACAGCATTTAAGAAGCCCCAGGGCCTCTGGATTTTGTTAATAATTTCTGTGGCCATCACTGGGGAGGTCTTCTGAAAAATATATAGCTGGTGAATTCAGAGTGCCTAAATCTTCTAATAACCCACATCTGTGTAGATTTTTTAAAGCCTGTTTTTTTCTAAATCCTGATTATGCTGTATTTTAATTGCATTTTAAAGTTTAAGCAAATTTCAAGATCATAAAAATGCAAGACGAATAGAAACATCTCAGACTAGACACATCCATCACATGAAGTTGATCGCTTACAACATCACATGCAATTAGGGCAGCAGCAGGTGTTTCAGTTTATTGGTCTCAGATTTCTTAATTTCAATTAAATGAAATCAATTAATTCTTTGGAATATTTACAATGTGATTCTTCTATCCAGGCATCTATGCTGCACTGCATTTAATTTAACAATGAAAGTGGGCTGATCTGTTTGGTTATCATATAGAATGACATATTTTTTAATTTTAGAGGAAAGACTTTTAAAATTATATGTGCTTTCCAACTATGACTATGTAGAGATTAATTTAATATATGTTAATGATTGCCAAGTAAAGTAATATGTATTTTAGACCTGGACATGAACATTTGCCTTAGATGCACTTCTGAAAGCAACATTAATGATGCACAATTGTTACAAGGGGAAGTTACCTTTGAGGTTCTACTCTTTCTCCTTGGATCCACACATGAGAATGAACTTGAACTCTATAAACTTTTGAGGGAAAGAAAGAATACAGTCATCTGATCTAGTATCAGTTCTCAGATAGTATAGAGTGATTTCTGAAGTCTAATTTCCCACTATTGAAAACAGCACAGAAAAATGTCCAAAGTACAAGGAAGGGAAGCTGATAAATAACAGGTAATGCCAATATAACCATGTGGCCTAAGCCCTTTGATTTTTTTTTTTCCCCAATGGGAAAAAAATGGGATCCTGCAGGCAGCTTGTATCATATTCTGATATGGCCCTTTGGACGCTTCGGGACTTGGTATAGGGTGAAGCAAGAAGTGATTTATTTATTTGACTTTTTAAATTTCTCTTTCTAACTTTTGAGCATGCTTCTGACAGTAATTTCCTCTGGCTTTTTCCTTTCTTTTCCTTTTTTTTTTTTTTAACTTCATTCCTTGTTTCCTCTACCCTCTAAGAGAGTAGCAGTTTAGGACAGACAGAAGAGGTCCTAAAGTATTAGTGAATTGCCTAGTGTTCAACATTTTGGTTTGTGTTATCAGAGATCTTGGGTAGCAGCAGAACAGGGTAAGAGGCTAGACCATGTGTGCAAAGCAAAGAAATGTGGTACAGCTGGGGATCTAGGGTTACAAACAAACCTGCCAGTAGCTAGAGACAGCAGGCAATAAAGGTTCTGGAAGGCCAGAGTAAGCATTTGGTATGAATATACAAGTAATCAGAGGGCCAGAGACAGACATATGGACGGCAAGATGATTTAAGCATGAAACAGTAGACGTAATGCACTGATGACACCTTAAAAACAGGGATGCTTTTGTCTAAGCCACTTATCTTCTTATACGCTTCTTATTGGTCTGTAAGGTCCAAAACAGCACCATGCTTCTTTTGCTCACCATTATATATTTAGTACTTGGCATTGGGCCTTGCAACTATTTATTGAATGAATTAATGAATTCTGAGACTGAAGTGCATCCTAGGGTGTTACAGTCCAGGATCTGCAGGTGGAAACACAATTCCTTTTCCTCTTCTTCCTCCTCCTTTACATCTTCTGCATCTTTCTCTTCCTCCTCCTCCTCACCATCGAAATAACTGAAGCTACTTTTTATTGAACACTGACCATGTGCCAGGTGCTATACTATGTGCTTTATATCCATTATCTTATTTGAAACTTACAACAACCCTATGGGGTAGGTGATGTTTTCTTTGTACCTATTTAATAGGAAATTGAGTCACAGAGCTTGTTACTTATGAACGGGCACATAACTAGTGAATAGTGGCCCTTCCTCCAAACACAGGCATTTGACTTGAGGTCCCATGCTTTCAACCAGTAAACTATACTGTGTTCTCTCTTAGTCACAGCATCAAGAAAATGAATCCCTTTAAATTGAGATTTCTTGGTTTGAACATTCATGTCTCACTTTGGAGTTAGACCATAACATGTGACTTGCTTTGGCCAATAAAATGTGAGCATTAGAAGCAATGTCACTTTTGGGTAGAAGCTTTAAGCACTGGTACGTGATTTATCATGCTTGCATTTCCTATATTGATAGTCAGGAAAGTGCACCTTGAGATAGAGGTTTTTCTACCCTGAATCTGTAATTGATTAAAATCTCTTATTGATTAAAAATCTCTGCTGATCCACATTGGACATGGAGTATGAATGAGGAATAATCTTTTCTTGCATCAAGCCACTGAAAATTTGCTTTTTTCATTACTGCAGCGCAACAGCACTTATTCTGACTGATACAGATGTTCCTCAATTCACCCCCACCAAAGGATCTAAATTTATTCTAGAGCTGTCTACTTAAGGATGTTAATTATTCTCTGAAGATATAAAAGTATGTTAAAGGAATTTGTTTAAAATTACTTAAAGATCCCATATGAACCTAAAAATCAATTCAGTCATTTATATGATGACACTATGTAAGGGTATGAAATAATTTTAAAAACACAATTTCAACCTCATCATTGAAATGACCCATTTCAGTTACCTTCAGATGATAGACCATTAACAGTCTAATAGTATTCCTTTGTACTGCTTCCTATATCTCCTTTATTTATTGAACTTCCTTGCATAATTTCATTTTTCTTTTAGGCTTTCATTCTTCCCCCTTTTGAGATGGTTAATGCGAAGTCTCTGAGGATGAGAAAAGTATCCATAGAATGAAATTGCTGAACATGATTGACTTCAAAAATATTCAGATTAAAATTTCCACATTGTGGGCATAAGGAAAAGGAAATTATTAGGGTACATGTCTTCCTCCAACTGAGGAAGCTCCTTAGGGCAAGTCTGAATCTGTTTTGTATCCCTGCCCTTCTTTCCATGGGATAGAAGAAGATTTTACATTAACTCCAAAATATTGAAGGGGACTTAGATGACACCTATTTCCAAGTCAGTTTCAGCCGGGACATTTCTAATGGTAGAATTCTGCCTCAACACTTCCCACGATAGAAGTTCACTGCTTGATGGGCTGCTGATTGATTTTTAGCCAGCTTTGCACATTTCTTCTATGAAGATAAAATTAGCCTTTTGGGTAATTTTATCCAAAATTGTCCTAAGTTCTGCCTCTGGATCTATACAGATCAAGTCAAATTGCACCCCGACAGCCCTTCCAATATTGGAACACACATATTGGATCTCCCAACAAGTTTATCTTCTCTAGTTTCTTCCGTGTTACCAGGGTGACTGGAATACAGCTGTTCCCATGGATCACACCTGCTCCTTACACACGGTTCCAAGTCAGTTTCTTGGTCTCCTGAGATTCAAAATCCATCTCCACAATTTCTCAAATTTTCTTCAGCTTACATCCTCTGACTTGCTTGTTTTTATAAGCTGCCTGTGTCAAAACCCAGTCTCTTTACGGGTTTCCACAAAATGTCACTGGTTCTAAGCAGTTTGTGTTTAAGATGTTTATGGTGGCTTTGTGGTAAAAACATCATGAGGAATCACACAGCAGATGCACAGGCTTCCGAAACCTCTTTCCATCCCCTATGGCTCCCTTCCTTGCTTCGGCCTCACTTTCTCTGCCGAGTAAAAGCGAATTCTTCCACTCACCTTAGAAATAGCGGCTCCCTCATTCTCAGATTTGAAAGGCTTAGCTTACCTTGAACGTAGATTATCTCAACAAAGTTTGTGTCTTTTTTCCTTGAAACAATGAAATGTTTATGACATAGTTACTATACATAATAATAACTTCCTCCATTTAAATGTAAAACACTTTACATTATCTCATTTAAATCTTACTTTAACCGGCCCCCCACCCCCTGCCCCGTGGTAGATAGTATGATTCCCTTCATACATGTGAAGACACTGAGGTTTCAAGAGGTTGAGTACTTTTTATAAGGAACAATAGGTTATGACTGCCAGAGCCATACCCTACATTTTCTTGTTAACTCCAAAGTCAGTGCTGTTAACATGTAGACTAAGCATCTCCTCAAGATTCTCATGTCCCTCACCATTCTGATTGTTGTTCACTGGATAAATTCCATCTTTCAACAAAAAAGTATTTCTTTTAAAATATGGCCTCCAAAACGAACATATTCCTTTAAATGTGAAGACAAGGAAATAATTGAAGATTACAAACACTGGCCAACAGGTGTGTTTGACTTTCCTGTATAGTGCTTTTAATAAAGAAATAGAAAACAAAATGAAAGAAGAAGAAAAAAGGAGAATTTGAACCCTATAAAATCTCCAGATCATCCCTATTTTCTTCACCTGGCCTGTCCTATTCATTTTGTTACCTGTCTGGCTCCTGAAGTCATCTGAGTTTGCAATTCCTACTTTTAAATAACATGGCACATTCTTGGCATCCATGGATTTGATAGTTATACTTATAATTCTTCCCAAGCAACTCAATAGGTCTATGGCTGACTGTAACTTCTAACCTTGCTGTGGAATGAATATGAATCGCCTATCCTCTAAAACTACATTTTGGAATAAAGTAATTTAGCTAGTGTGTGCACCTGATAACCACCCAGCTTCTACATCTAACATGGCCTTTCTGTTCTCTACTTGTCTTTACATTTTTTATTCTATGCAGAAAACTATATGCTATAAGGTCTTTCATGTTCTGTAGAATTCATGAAGATCTTAGGATTTAAACTTGAAGAGTTTCAATTTTTTTCTCCATCTACAATGCTGACTGATGAGTCCCATCATTCTTAGCTGTTAACAATTTTTTTTTCAAGGATATCCAACCAATCTTTTTTTGGCTAAATTACAAAGAGCACAAAATTCTCCATGAATCATTAGGCAAATGATCGATGATTCTGCAGGCAAGGTAGGCTTTTTTGTTGTTGTTGTTCACAGAGGCAAAGAACCCTTGGGTAATATAGAATATAACTCAGAGATATCCCTGATGTCTTTATGTAGAAGTGATTAGTCAAATACACAGTGCTGTGCTTTGTTTAAGGCGATGTGACTAGACATGGATCTTATCCTTGAGTTCTAGGTCCATCTAGTCAATGTAAAAATACTGTCCTCATATTACAAGTGTGAAGCTAAGAAGATTTTGCTAAGCTCCTCAAGATCATGTCTTTATTACAGGATTTTTTAATAGTCATAGGTGTGCCAGAATGGAATGAGTCAATCTGTGAGGTAGTGAGCTCCCCATCATCAGAGATGTTTAATCATAGTTTGAATGACCATAAAGGGTGAATTGTATTCTTGGCATATAAGATCCTTTTCAGTCCTGAAATTCTATGTTTCTATATAAAATTGATGATTTCAAGCAATATCTTAGGTTATTTACTCCTCCCATAAATTAGCCAGATGATTCATTGAGTTTTCTGTTTCTTTTTGATTATAAAAATCTTTGCAGAGTGGAAAGTAGAATTTAGGCTTTCTGGCTAATAAATACGGTGCCCTGCTGCTATGGTTTGAATGTGTCCCCCAAAAGCTCATGTGCTGGAAATTTAATTGCCATTATGACAGTATTAAGAGGTGGGACTTTTAACAGATGAGTAGGCCATGAGGGCTCTGCCCTCATAAAGAGATTGATGCTGTTATCTTGGGAGTAGGCTGGTTATTGTGGGATTGGGTTCCTGATAAAAAAGCCTCATTTCTCTCGCTGTCTTTCACATGTACTTGCTGGCCATGTGATGTCTTCTGCCATGGGATGACCCTCACCAGATGCACGCACCATGCTCTTGGATCTCCCTGTTTCCATAACCACAAACCAAATAAACTTCTTTTCTTTACACATTACCCAGTCTGTGCTATTCTGTTATAGCAGCAGAAATTGGACTAAGACACCTGCCCTCTAAATGTTATTCACCTATGTGTACATATAGAAAATTCCATCATAGTTGATTATACCTAGCAGGAGGTTGAATGTACAAAGTTATGGATGTATAACTAAGGTGAATTTAATCCCTAACTGGACAGCCCGCAGTCAAATAACCTAGTTGTTTCTCACACTTCTTTGGTAATTTTGCAATACATTTGGCCTGCTTAAATTTTTAATGGGATTCTGACACAACATTAGTAGGTTAAAGAAAGCTGGAAAGAGGAACATTAGCATTTAAATAGATTTTTATTATTAGAGAGAAGACAGAAAATCCAGCCAGTGATTTGGTTTAGCTAGGAATACCAGAGTAATTGATGGTTGTCAGTATCAGAAAAGGTTTTCCAGAGGTGGGAACTGTCAAGGTACAGGAAGGAGGAGAAAGTTCTTCAATACCTGGCATGGTTGTAAGAAAGACTGTGAACATGGAAGGGAGCACCTCCTGCTGGAGATCTTCCAGCAAATAATGTGTGTTCAATTCCTGTTCAGGTTATAGGACTTCACTCAAACTAACTTCAATGCTGTGAGTTAAATACTCATTTCCTTTCTTAAGATGGCAGGAGATGCTGAGTTTTCTGCACTGCTCTGGGTGATTTGCAAACTGGGGGGATAACTGTTGCCTGTTTCTTGCCCAAACCACTCCTTCCCCACTCTCACCTAATACTGTATAAGTGAAAACCCAAGGGACTAATACCTAGAAGCAAAAAATAAGTGTAGATTTAAGACAGTTTTGTCAACCACGGCAAGAAGGTGTTATATTCATGAGGAACTACTGCAGAAATAAAATTTAGTAATACTTCCATATTATTCCCAGTGAAAACCAGCTTCCTTTAAAATCAATGAATTATGTGTTTAAATTGAATGCTTACATTTAGCACTATCCTGTGTTTTAAGCAATAAATAAGTTTATTTGTATATATACTTGTATATATTTAAAACCTACAATAGTTGAGTGTGTATATCATACTATAGAACTGCTCATAGGTTATGATCATAGATAAAATACAGTTCTCACTAAATAAGTAGAAGTATTCCTTTGCCTCATACTGAAGGCCATTTGTAATCTGGAGTCTCAGCAATGTTTTGTTTTTTGTCTCTCAGCAAATCTTCCTCACTTTTTACCTTTGCTCCTGCCTTTTCAAATCTGATTCATGCTTCAAAGTCTGATTCCATTTCTGCCTCTTCCTTGAAGTTCCTGACCTCTTCAAAACAGAATGTATCCTTTTTCATTTGAGCAGGAAGCCCTTGTTATCTGCAGTACTCAAGCACTTGTCACATACTATTGAGGGCCATCTTGAGTGGAGCTGGTGTGTACTGCTCTCTGGCTTTCCATGTGAGTACATCCTGCTCTCCAAATAGATTTTGTGTTCTTTTTGTAGAACAAGTACTATAGTTTTGTGTTACGCAACTCATAGTGGAAATGCATCTAAACTTCTGTCTGTTCTCCTGCATCCCAGAAGTGGAGATATTTTACAATGTGAACTCAAATGTATGTGGAAGCATTAAGACCTGGGTGTGTAGCTGAGAATGAAAGATAAAGTTCAGCTTTGTTGATATTTTCCAGTCGCTTGGAAATAAGGGTGTATTCTCAGATGATGTTTTATATTCAGGAAACAAAGCATGCTTTCCTAATATACGGTGCAGGCAGTGTCACCTCCCTGCCAACAAATTTTTTTTTCACCTTTTATCTCTCCTTGTCTGTGGTATTTACCAACTATCCACTTTCTCACTGAGCTATGTATTTGTCTGATGCATAAATTGTATTTTGGTTTCCTGGGGCAGTAGTTAGAAGTCTTTCCTGCACAGGTATAAAGTGGCTTCCTTGAGAGGTGTGCTGTGCTATATGTCCTTCCTGTGACCAACCTTCCCTAGGGCCTGAGCTGAGCTCAGCATAGTGTTAAAGACATGTACTCTTAGAGTAATGCCTTGGATAGTGGGACTTTGAGGGTTAAAATAACAGCAACCCAACCAAAAAGGGGAATTTATCATGAAGATATGAGACTGTTTCATAGAACTGAAAGATGAGAAGGCAGTTGGCCCCCAGGTACTGGGGCTCTCTGTGTGCCTCTTACCTTTACTTAACTCTACAGGTATGCTTTATTCTTCTCTCTTTTTGCACACTAGCTTCTGCATTTTCTAGCTGTATGATGAAACAAGGGGCTAACAGCCTCTGAATTTGAATCCTTGAATCCAAGTGTCCAGAGAAAGACTGCCTTGACCCTATCCCCAATACCAGAAGACAGACTCTAATTATTATCTTGGGCCAATAGTCCATACCTGGACCAATAAAATGTGGTCAGACATGGAATGATATTTTACTCTATTATTTTTCTGGGGTAACCATTTGGATGGAGGGTGGTAGGAAGGGGCCATTGCCTGGAAGAGTTTTGCTAGATAGATAAAAGAGCAGATATTTACTACACTGTACACAGGTACAGAGGTGAATAGTTTATAAGCCCTTTCCCACATGTTATCTCACGTGAACCTCATGACAGTCAGGTGACAGGCAAGACAGACACTACTGGTACACAGGAGGGCATTAACATGCTCATAGAAACTAAGGGACACATGCAAGATTCACAGGTAAGTACCAAATCCTCCTTCCACTGTTCAACAAAAGTCAGCTTTCAAAATGTTTCTGAAATCCCACCACCTTCTCAAGGTTGTGAATGGGAGAGCAATACCATTTTTTGCTCTCCTGTTAGTTTGGCTTTTCTAGAAAAAGAGAAGTTCCAGGGAAGCGTATTTTCAGGGAAGCAGGAATGAGGGTAAAGGCAGTGAGACAGAGACAGAGGACAGGTACATAAGGGGGTGAGTTCTGAGTGGGCCCCAACCTTGGAATAAGCTGATTGGTTTGTATCATAGGATATTTGCATAAAGGCTGTTTGAAGCTATTTACTGTGTGTTCGAGGGGCAGGGGAGGGAAAGGAATAAAACTGTATCCACCGGCTTCCACTGCCCAGCATCAAAGTTCAGGCCCCAGGGCATTAACTCACCAACACTTACTATTGTGCATGCTTGGGGACATAGAATGGGCTGCTGGATGGCACAGAAGCCCTGGGGTAGGATGCAAGGCACTATCAGGTCACATAGAAGGGAGTGACACGAGAAACTAGGGGGAGCCTCAAAGGGGGTATGGTGGGCCCAGAAGGCTAGACTCCACCATGACATGACCTTTGGCCACAAAGGTGGTGAGAGGCCTTAACAAACCTCCTCTCTATGGCCTACAAGAACGCAGTTGGTGCCAAGGCATCTTCCAGAGAGTCTGAAGTAACAGTCCAGTAACACTGAACAGCTGGCCACATGGTCTGGAGTCAGGATGATGACATCTGCTCACTGATGAAGACTCACTTCAATGACACCTCCCCTCCCTCACCCCAGAATTGACCAATCCCTTCTTTATGCTCGCATTATTCCTCACCTGAGTCTAACATGGATATGTAAACATTAACACAATTATGCAGATGTTTTCCTCACCTAGAGAAGATTTTTTTGAGGTTGGAGTAATGTCGATTCATTAATTTAATATTTTATTGAGTACCTACTATGTGCCTGGCACTTTTTTACATGCTAGGGATAGAATAGTAGATAAAATAGACACAAATCTTTAACTTTTTGAAGGTTACATTTTAGTGTGTGTGTTGGGGGAGACCAATAAAGAAGTAAGTAAAATACATAGTGTGTGGAAGGTGATAAACGCTTTGGAGGAGGAAGAGTGAGTGTTGTATATTAACTAGGGTGGCCAGGGAAGGCTTCAACGAGAAAGTGACATTCAGGAAAGAGAAGACATGGATATCTGTGGGAAAAGAGTTCCAGGGATGGAGAAAAGCAAGTGCAAAGGCTGTAAAGCAGGTCTGGTATGTCCCGGGAAAGGCAGGAGGCTGGTGTGACTGAAGCAGAGTAAGGGAGAGCATAGAGTAGCTGAGTCAGAGAGTTAGCACGGAGCCAGATAGCACAGGGCATTGTACTGACTTTGCTTCTACTTGGGGAGTGATGAGGATGAAGCAGGGTTTTCAGCCCAGGAGTGATCTGACTTACATTTCAACAGGATTGCTCTGGTTGAGAACAGACCAGAGAGGGACAAGGGTTGAAATTGGGGGTTCGGAGGTTACTGGGGTGACACAGGTGAGAAATGCTGGATGCTTGTACCAAGATAGTAGCAGAAGTGGTGAGAGATGGTGAGGTTATGGTTTAAAACTGGTGCTGACAAGAGTTGTGATGGATTAGAAGGGAGGTATGAGAGACAGAGGGAAAAAAATGACTCCACATTCTTGGCCTGGGCCAAGACTACAGGAGGAAGAGATTTAAAGGGGAAGATTAACAGTTTGGTCATTAGTAGTTTGGCTTTCAGACATCCAAGTGGAATTGTTAAATTGAAGTGGATTTAGGAGTCAGACATTCAGGGAAAAGTTCATGGCTAGAGATACAAAAGTGGGAGCTATTAGTATGATGTTGAAGTCCACACAGATGTCATCAAAAGCTATGAGACTGGATGAAATTACCAAATGAATGAGTGCAGACAGAAAAGTGAAGTGGATTGGCTCCTAGGCCACTCCAGCTTCCAAGGGTTAGGAAAGTGAGGAGTAGTAACCAGGAAGGAGACTGAGCAGAAGTGGCCATGACGGAGGAAGATATCCAGAAGAGTATGGTTTCTGGAAGTCAGGCAAGAATGTTTCAAGAGGCAGAAACTGAGCAACTAAGCCAAATGCTACTGAAGAGGTGTTGAGAACTGCTATGAACCGAATACTGCATCCTCCCAAGTTCATATGCTGAAATCCTAATTCCCAATGTGATGGTATTTGGAGATGGAGCCTTCAGGAGGTAATTAGCTCATAAGGGTAGAGTCCTCATGAATGGGATCAGTGCCTTCATGAGAAGATATATGAGGGCTTGCTTCCTCTCTCTCTGCTCTCTGCCCTGTGAGGCTACAACAATAAAACAGGTGTCTGCAAACCAGGAAGAGGACCCTTGCCAGACTGGATCTGCTGGCACCTTGATCTTGGACTTCCCAGCCTCCAGAACTGTGAGAAATACATTCTATTGTTTAAGCTGCCCAGTCTAAACAGCCTGAAGTAAGAGAAGAATTGACCTTTGTGCTTAGCAGCATGAACATCATTGGTGACCTTGAGCAGTTTCCGTGCAGTGGAGGAGGCAAATGCCCAAATGGATTTCAAAGGAGAACAAGAGGAGAGAAATTGGGAGCAACAGTATAGGCCGTTCTTCACTGTTTTGCTTTAAAGGAAAGGAGTGAAAAGAGGTGGTAACTAGAGGGGAAGGAAGAGTAAAGAATCTGTGTGTGTGTGTGTGTGTGCGCACACCCATTGGAAAGACGCAGAACTTATTGGCAGAACCATGCAGAAAATGAATAATTGTGAGGAAAATGACCAAAACATGCCCCAGAACCAGGTCTACATGGGCCATTGAACTAATCCACATCTGGTTCCTGTATCAATGGGGACGTGTATTATGGGAGGAAAGGTGCCTGGGTTAGGCCTCACAGGCCTAATACTTAAAGCAGTAGTCCCCAACCTTTCTGGCACTAGGGATCGGTTTCATGGAAGACAATTTTTCCACAGACAGAGGGCGCGGGGAGGCGGAGCTCAGGCGGTGATGCGAGGGATGGGGAGCCGCTGTAAATACGCTAGCTCCTCCGCCTGCCGCTCACCTTCTGCTGTGCGCTCCCACCTTCCAATTTTTCCACGGATGGTGGAGCGGCAGCGGAGCTCTGCGGCCCTGGCCCGTGGGTTGGGTACCGCCGGGGGCTGGGGACTGCAGCCTTAAAGGTTTCAGATTCAAAAGGCATAAATAAGGAGCCTGTCAAGTAGCAGAGTGGAGGTTCTCTCATGATCTGTAAAATCAAAATAATGGTCTAGCAGCATTTCAGACAGCTTAGTTGAGGGGCGGTTTTACCGAATGCCACAGTTGCTAGCATCATCATCAAATAGCAATTAGTAACCAAATAGCAATTCAGTGCCCAATTTCTTGTACCACCTCATAAATCAAAATAGAGCGCCTTGTTCCCTGGGGGAGCCGCTTTGGTGAGAAGCAGTAGTACAAGGAGGCCGGAAGGTCAAAGACTGGGGGAAAGACAGACGTGGGGCCGAGGCAGAGGCTCTTGCCACACCATCCTGCCCCAGTTCCTGATTTTCACTCTGCTTCTCCAAGCAATGGAGTAGATGATCCTTTCCCTCCTACTTCTTCCTCCTTTGCTCTTTGCGCCCCCTACTTCTCCTTTTGCTGTTCTCTCGCAGTGCAGGGCTGGTTCAGAAGCTGAGCCTCGGCCCCCACCTGGCTCCCCACCGCCTCCGGGCGCACGGGAAGAGGACTGAGAACCCTGAAACTCCGGTGGGGCAGGAGCCAGCGTTCTGAGCATGTGCGAGCAAGCCGGGTACTAGGGCGGATTTGGGGGGCCGGCTCCCGGACGCTGCCCTGAGCGCAAAGCGAGAGCGCCGCGAGCGCAGGGCCCGACAGCACTGCCCCGAGCACTGCCCCGGCGCCCAGGGCGCAGCGGCGGCACCCTGCCCTCCGGGCGTGGGCGAGCTGGCCGCGTGTGCCTTGCTGCTTGACGCGACGACCAGCCAATCAGGGCGAGCGGCCCGGGCTGCCTGTGACGGGCGAGGCGGCCCCTTTCTCCAGCGCGGCCAGAGGGAGGAGAGAACCGGGGCTCGCCGCGAGCCTTCGAGAGCAGCGGCCGCGGAGGAGGAGGCGGCGGCGGCGGCGGGCGGGAGCGGCGGCGGCTGGGGCGGCGGCACAGGCTCGGGGCCCGCTGGGCGCGCATCCCCGGGCGCCCTGCGCGGCGGAGAGCGCGGCGGGCCGCGGGAGCCGCGGGACAGGAGTGGACAAAGCAAGATGGCAGGGATCTTAGCCTGGTTCTGGAACGAGAGGTTTTGGCTCCCGCACAATGTCACCTGGGCGGACCTGAAGAACACGGAGGAAGCCACCTTCCCGCAGGCGGAGGACCTCTATCTCGCCTTCCCCCTGGCCTTCTGCATCTTCATGGTGCGGCTCATCTTCGAGAGGTAAGAGGGGCTGGAGCACCTCCTCCCCTCCCCCTGCACACACACACACGCGCGCACACACACTCGCGCGCACACGCACACTCGCGTGCTCTGTGGCGCACGCCCTCGCGCCCCCAGCGCTCGCGTTCACGCCTCCCAACCTTTGTGTTCGGGGAAGGCTTGCTGACCCCTCTGCCCGGCTTGCTTTCTGGGAGCCAAAGAGGGTCTTCTGGCTTGCCTGCGGATTTCCTCCCCGGCGCCGGGAAGGGGCCGCGGAGCGTTAGGGTCGCCTCCCGTATTCCTCCATGGCCCGACTCTCTCCTCGTGGTGAGGGCAGGCGAACAAAGGTGAGGGGTGGCCGGCCGTGGGACCCGCAGCACTCCGCGGGACTCGTCCCTGTCCACCAGCGCGGCACGCAGCGCTGCCGGGCAGGGCTTCCCCGCCGAGGCTCGGCGCCACCCACCTGACAGCCAGGAACGTTCCGGCGCGCGGCGGGGAGGGAGGAAGAACCGCGCACACTTGCGATCTTTACACTCTGGCTGAAGGATTGTAGTGACTATGCTTCAAAAGAATACGCCAGGGACTCCTTGGCTTCTGGTCGCTATTTGGTTTCCATCCTTGACACTGAGTATCAGGCCCACCGTCCTGAGAAGTAGGTGACAATAGCACTCCGTGTCACTAGCGGTTTCTTTAAAAGAGGATTAGGCAGGATGGGTGCACATCTTGCAAAATGGTGATATTAAATTGATAGCTGTGTCCTAGGAATAATCATACACTTTTTTGGGGGGCACCAGCACACACTTAAAATTTTGAAGAATTGTCATATAATTGTTTGTATAGTTCCTGGATTTGGTTGGATATCTCCATTGTGGCACACACAAACTTGTGTTGTTCTCATTGAATCAGTTTTAGTCACTAAACTAGATTTTGCCTGCCAAGCATTCTCTGGGTGCTATTGAAAAAAAGCAGGCAGGACTGCAGCACACGCTTTTTCACAACAGAAAACATCATTTTCCCCTTCTTTTTGCCCACCCCTCCTCCTACCCAATTCATCAGTAAAGGCTGAATTTCTTAGATCACAAAGTAGAGTTTAGATTCCGTTTCTCAAATTCCATCCACCTCGCTTTCCCCGCCTCCAGCTCACCTTGGTTTTGTTTCTGTTATCTTGTTTGCTGTTTCTGTTTGCCTAAAACCACCATTTAGGGTGGCAGAATGTTGTCTTTTGTGCCATTTGCAAGTGGAAATGGCTACAAAGCTTCACGGAAGCAAAAAGTATCTTTTGTTTAAGGAAGGTGTATTTTTCAAAGGGCAGTATTGTTACTTGAGACAAAATCAGCCGGTCACATGCAGAAATTGACGTGCACAAAGGAATAGACTTCTATTTTAACATGATTTGGAGTCCAATACAGATATGTCATTGATCTTATCTTGTGCTGAGACTTACTGTGAACAAAGTGGGTGTGTTTGCAGTCTCAGAGTTACTTCTAGAGCAGATCTTTACTTATGGAAAATATGAACTCATATCTAATCTTGCAGTCTCTCCAAAGACAGGCAGGCTGTCAGGAACAGCAAGTTGCTCTATGTTGGCACATAGTAGGGGATACACATACAATTGCAGAATGCCATCTGATAAATTCTGACTGTGCTTACATTTGGATAGCTAATGTATTTGAAAGAGATGTGCAGTCTTATGTTTTGGAGAACAAAAGCATGACCTGTATGCAGAAAGCTGCGTTTTCCTGACATCCTTCCTCTCTATGCTGATTCCAGGCTATTCATTACATTGAAAAAAAATTAATTTTTTTAGAGAATGGAGATAGCTTTATACTTAGACTCTCTCTGCCTTTAAAAAAGTAAAACACTAATGTAATAGTTGAAAACTGGAAGTTCGTTTTTCCTCTTCCTGAACGTTTTTTCTTTCTTTGCGTAATCCTGTGACTTGATTTACAGTTTACACAAAGAAGTCAGCTGCTTTCAACTGTCAGTCACAGCAAATGTCCTTATATTGATATGTACAGAGTTGGTCAGTTTCCTTTAGGTCATTGATCCAAGTAGAAGAGATTTAGGGGCCTATATGGAAAGTGAAGGTTTATGGTTAATGTTGAGAATAATAATCCAATATGGCACATATACCACAGGAAGGTATGACTTTTGGAAGGGTGTCTACTTTGGTTCTTCCTATAGTAGTGACGGCTCTGTCTTTATTAACCATTCAGACTCTCTCAGGTCTCCAAAAATCCCAGGGTATAGTTATATCCAGAGTTAGAGGTTCTGCATGTTTCTCCTCTTCTTAAACCTAAGTGACGCATTCTGGGAACCAGTCTGTAATCTTCATCTCAGGAGCATCCATCAAGGGCCTGAATCAATATAACTGAACCAGCCAATATTGTTATCACTGATAGAACTCACTTTCAGGACCCTTCTAACATTTTGTACATAAGTTTTCTTTTCCAGTATTATATAATGTATAACATGATTTAAAGAAGCCTGTTGTGAATCCCTTTATAAAATGAAATGCTTTTGTAATAGGAATAATTTCTTTGAGATTCTATTCCTTTTATGCTTCTATTGTCATGTGTTTCCAAGCTGAGAACATATCTAAGAAATACCTGATTATCTAAGATTTGCATTTTACACTAAATGAGGTCAGTAATGCCTTGTTGAGGCTAAAATTGTGAATTTGAATGCCTTTTCCTCAGTTTTACGTACTTCTCTCTGTAAAGAGAAACACTATTGAGGATTGACTGAATTGGGCTTTGCTCAATTGAACAGGCCTATCATTTAGTTTTCACCCTCGCTGTTGGGGTGTTGACAGTGGAGGCCTTGGTGGCCAGAACATGCCACTTTATGGCAGCATATGGGCAGCAATATGGAAGCCCAGCATGGTTGGTTAAAAATGGAGCAGCCTAAGGTCAATGACTTTGGCTGAGTCTCTGAATAGCCCAAAGCTTGGTGGTTTTTAGCGTAGCCTTTATACTACACTTAACCCTCGGTAGAGACATGCTACTTGACCCACAGATTGAAATATCTGTTGTTTAAAAAAACAACCGGATGGTTTCTCTTAGAAGGAAAATTGTACTGTGTACCATTATATTATGTTGTTGACTTGATGACAAAGAACAAAATATTATTTAATAATATAGCATTATCATCTATTTGATGAAATTTTCTTGACTTAATGCTTGTTTAGGCTCAGTAAGCCATTCTCAGGAATTTAATAAATGCTTCTTCCAACTTCACTTTTTCAGAAATATGTTTTGCTGTGGTATTCATAAATGTGGAATTTCTGCTGAATCTCTGTTTTAGAAATAAAAATTCTTTGAGTTGTTGTTACAAACGGTAACTTTAATGCATTTTCTTCCCTATGGATTTAGGTGAGAGATGCAGAAAGTATTGATTGGGAATCAGAACACTCAAATTCTAGTCAAAACTTACCTCACTGGGGCAGCCTCATAATTTATCTCAGCTTATTTTCTCATTTCTACAGTGGAGCAAGTGGCCTGTGTAATCTAAGTTTGCTTTCACCCTCCCAATTCTCTGATTCCTGTGAGTCTTCTGTATTTGAAGCTTACTAATTATTATTTCATGAAACTTTGAAGCAGTCCAAGTGTCATTTTTGTGACAGGCAGAAATAAATCCTCTAAGAATAAAGAGATTTTTTTCCATAGAAATATTCTAGTCAATGGTTTTGTTTATTATATTTTTCAATTGTATTTTGAGTCCAGAAAATCACTTGAGCTGTTATCATTTGTGCTCCAAAGAGTTATAATATTTCAGAAAAACCAACAAAGATGATTCTGCAGAGAAAGCAGTTATATTCCCTTTTTGAAGGCCTCTTTTAGATGAAACCCAGAGTAGACCTGGCACCTCTTGTGATGACTGGGTGAGAATGAGAAGCTCATTCCTGTCAGGTTGGATTTCAAAATGCCAAGGTATGTGAGGAGTGTCATCCTTCAGGAGGCTGACACCAAACAGTCTGGCTTGGCTCATTTAGCCCAAGAATGATGTGCTACTCCCAAACCTTCAAGGAACAACAGTGTCACAAAAGGCGGGGAGAAGCCGGGAGAAGGGGGGAAGAGAGAGAGAGAGAATGAATGTGTTCCTAGTAGTTAGGGGGAAAGAAGACGAGTGAATGACTGCCAGGAAAAAGTGGGGTAGCAGGTGAGGTTCATTACTTAAAGAATTTGTTCCTATAGTGTACCTTGTAATGAAGAGATTGATATCATCAGATATATTTTAAAAGAGTTTTTTAGAACAATTTGCATACAGACATGGTTTTTCTCATGCAATCAGTGCTGGATATTAAACTCTGTAAATGTACCTTATTTAGCTTGTTAAATGATGGTGTGATTGATTCAGATTAAAACTGTGGATACCTGCTCTGCCAGAGACTAGTGTACAAGGTAAAAGTTGGGTTCAGACACAAGTAGGTTGTTCCCTACAGTTTCTGATTGGAATAGGAAAATTGAATTACAGTGGATGTTTTGTTGGAAAACAACCTAAAGTCAAAGGAATGGTATTCTTTGCAGAACTTTAGTACTGGTTTCTCATCTAGCAAAATAAAAGGGTGCAGTAGTTTGGCTATTTGTAATAGGTTGATTTGTGAGTAAAAGCATAATGTTACTCTTAACGGGCAGTGGCTTAGAAGGTAGGGAAGGTAGGGGAGACAGTTTTAAATTATCACAATGTTTTAATGTCATCAAGGATTATGAAATCAATACCTTGAGTTCACTTATATCTTTTCTGTTGGAGATACCTGAATTCTCTATGGACGGGGTGGATAGTTTTCTCCTGGATTGCTAGTTCGTAAGGTATTTCAGAAGTGGTTAGTCTTCCATGATGGGGAAGGGCAGGTGGCAGTGGAAGGAAAATGGAGTTTCATGTGAATTTCTTCCATCGGTATACCAGTCCCGTGGCTTTGTGAGACATCACTGCACCTTCCTCAGGCTTTCCTTGTGTATTTTATTTTATTTTGTTTTTGAGACAGAGTCTTGCTCTGTTGTCTGGGCTAAAGTGCAGTGGCATCATCATAGCTCACTGCAACCTTAAACTCTTGGGCTTGAGTGATCCTCCTGCTTTAGCCTCCCAAGTAGCTGGGACTACAGATGTGTACCATCATGGCAAGCTAATTTAAAAAAAATTTTTTTGTAAAGATGAGGTCTTACTATGTTGCTCAGGCTGATCTCAAACTCCTGGCCTCAAGTGATCCTCCCACCTTGGCCTTCCAAAGTGCTAGGATTACAGGTAGGAGCCACTGTGCGTGGCCTTCCTTGTGTATTTTACTCACCTGATTAAACCTTGTTGGTGAGTGCTAGACTCTAGGTCCGTGTTGTATATTGAAGGTTTCAAATGTTTATTATATACACTTACATTTCTTCCTTTAACACCAGGTGAAACCAGATTTTCTATTTCTTTCTTTGAAAATCAGGACTCTCAAAATTTGTTGGTTTCCCCCCGCATCTTCTTTTGATCAGTTCATTTCTTGAACACTTTTGAGTCAAGATACTGGGGTTCCAGCTTTTGTTTGCTAGTAACTAGTTGTGTCACTTTATGTATTTTAGGAACCATTTTTTCTTAATTTTTTTTTAAAGGTAAACAAGATTGCCTCTTCTAATACAAAGATCCTTCTATATTAGTGATGACCTCAGAATCTTTACTTCTAAGATTTTATTCTTTGCTTTCTTCCCCACATCCTTTTTAAATGATTTCATTGTCTCTTTTTTTGTGTCACTTTTCTGACACCATAATCTTTATTGACGCTCCAGGCCCTATGCTATGACACAATTGAACACAAAAGGGTGATTCTTGCAGTGTCTTTTTGGGGTATCTTGTTAGTAATGCTGTGGATGATTGTTTGCCTGGGGCACATGGTCTGTAGCTTTGGCTTAGTGTTTACCATCTATTTTGTTTGATGTTTGACTATTGTGAATGACAGCCATTTTTAATGAATATCTTTTTAAATTTTGAAAATAATAGCAACAACTAATATTTATTCCCTGACGACCTTATTACTTTACATAGTTTACTTTATTTAATTCCCCCTCAAGTCCCGGGAGGTAGATACTAATTTTTACCCAATTTTACAGATAAAACTAAGGATTGAGAATTTAGGAAATGCACCTAACTTTATACAACTTAAAATAGCAATGTAGGCATTTGGAATAGGTTTCTAGATCTAATAATTTTGGAGATCTTCTATTTTAAAGTAAATATCATGAAGTCATACTATATATGTTGTTTTATATGCAGCCTTTGGCCATTTAATGATACAATCTGAACATTTTCCATGTAATTAAACTTATTCAAAAATATTTTCAATGACTGTACATTATTCTACACTATAGATATACCATAATTTACTTCACTGGTTCCCATATTTTTGTAGACATTTAGGCTATTTCCAGTATCTGTATATAAATCTTTTAATTCTTGATGATTTCCCAAGGAATGTTTCCTAGAAGTGGCATTTTAAAGCCCAAAAGGATAAATATTTTAGTGCTCTTGATAACTGCCAAATTGTTGTCCAGAAATTATACCCATTTGCACTTCCTTATCAAAATGCAGATTATTATCATTTGAAAAAATTTTTACTTTGAAAGAAATGTTACTGTTGTAATGTGTGTTTTTATATTACTCATGATGAACTTATTTCAAATATTTATTAATCATTGGTATTTCACTTTCCATGAATTCATGTATATTATCCCATTGGGATGAGGAGATGCAGTTTTGTCTTTTTCTTGTAGGAAAGTGGTGGCCTTCTTTTTTTTTTGTTATTTTTATTTTTAATGCAGAATGGTCTTGTCTTAGTCTGTTTCTCTGGTCACATGTTCATACTCTTTTCTTTCTTTGTCTCCTACTTCTCCCCCACAAGCTAAGTCACCATCTTCAGGAAGAAGGCGTCTCAGATTCTTCATAGTGGAAGGGATGCATTCAAGAGGATGATGTAAATGATATCCATGCTTCATTGTAGAGAGGGAGGCAGAGAAAGGGCTGGGAGGAAGACAGAGGCATCAAGAATGAATGGGTTTTTATGAAGGAAAACTCAGGGATAGAGCATAAATTCTTCCAAATGATCTTTCTGCACTTTTGGTTAAAAATGACTTACTAGATTAATTATTAGGGAAATGTAAATCAAAGCAAAGTTGAGGCCTGATGTGGTGGCTCACACCTATAATCCCAGCACTTTGGGAAGCTGAGGTGGGAGGATCGCTTGAGGCCAGGAGTTTGTGGCCAGCCTGGGCAACATAGCGAGACCCTGTAACTTCAAAAAAATTAAAAAATTAACTGGGCGTGGTGGTGTGCATCTGTAGTCCCAGCTACTCAATAGGCTGAGGCAGGAGGATCCCTTGAGCCCGGGAGCTAAAGGCAGTAGTGAGCTATGATTGCACCAGTGCACTTCAGCCCTGGACAACAGAACAAGAGACCCTTTCTCTAAAACAACAAAAAGAAAAAAGAAAACCACCACAAACAACAATGAGATACCACCTCATACCTATTAGGATGGCTGCTATTAACACAAACAAACAAAGCAAACAGAGAGTAACAGGTATTGGCTAGAATGAGGGCAAATTGGATCCCTTGTACACTGTTGATAGCAATGTAAAATGGTGCTGCAGCTATGGAAAACAGTATAGAGGTTCCTCGAAAAATTAAAAATATTATTACCATATGACACAGCAATTCTGCCTCTGGGTATATACCCAGAAGAATTGAAATTAGAGTCTCAAAGAGATATTTGTACACTCATGTTCATAGCAGCATTATTCACAATAGCCAAAAGGTAGAAGCAATGTGGTACATACATGTGTCTCAGTCTGTTCAGGTTGCTATAACAGAATACCATAGACTGAGTAATTCACAAACAGCAGAAATTTATTGCTCACAGTTCTGGAGGCTGGGAAGTCCAAGATCAAGGTGCCAACAGATTTGCTATCTGGTGAGGGTCTACTTCTGGGTCACAGATGGCACCTTGTCATTGTGTCCTCACATCGTGAAAAGGGCAAGGCAGCTCTTGGGGCCTCTTTTATAAGGGCACTAATCCTAGCCCTCGAGACCTAATCTCTTCCCACAGGCCCCACCTCCTATCACCATCTCACTGGTAATTAGGTTTCAGCATATGAACTTTGGAGGGACACAACATTCAGAACCTAGCAACATACAGTGGAATATTATTCATCATTAAAAAGGAAGGAAATTCTGCAACGACATGGATGAGCCTTCAAGACGTTATGCTTAGTGAAATAAGCCAGTAACAAAAAGACAAGTGCTGTATGATTCCACTTACATGAGGTACCGAGAGCAGTCAGCTTTATAGAGACAGGTAGTAGAAGGATGATTGCCAGGCGCCGGGGGCTGGTACAGAGTTTGAGTTTTGCAAGATGAAAAAGAGTTCTGGATGATGGTGATGTGATTGTACTTAAGAACATAAAACTGTACGCTTAAAAATGGTTATGATGGTGAATTTTATGTTAGGTGTATTTTACCACAATTTAATAATAAATAATAGGTTTAGTGACTTTAAAAAAAGTTACTTCCTAGAAATAACTGACTTCATTTTCTAGGCTTGACAGTTTTCTAGTTAGGAACAAACATCCCAGTCCTCTTGACCTCAGTTGCATCAAATGCTGCCGTTTTTGTTGTTGTTAAGTGCCTAATTCCCTTCAGATCTAGGAGAGCCCCTCTTCCTTCCAGAATCTTCTGGCATGGGTGTGTGGGAGGTGAAGGTTTAAAATCCAGAAAGCACTTAAGTATCCTGGGGTTTTTTTTTTTTTGGAAGGCTTCAAGTCCATTTGTTAATATGACAATTTAATAACAGTAAACTGACATGTATAGAAAAGGAGAACAAAATGTCTTTAGAAAAGCACCTTGCATAGTTTCAGAGGATCCCTAGGATTAAAGTAAAAGCATCCTGCTGAGTACACAATCCATTTAAAGCAAACCAGGATAATGGGATAAAATTCGTATAAGGGAAGTGGCTTATGCCACAGATAGATCCCTGTGGGAGCTTTGGATGGGTTAAGATCAGATTTGACCCTCTTCCCTCACTTTCAATTTAACTTTACATGCATTTTATAAGCAAATGATTGAAACATTGGAATACTTGAAGCTGATTTTTCTCAAATACTATATATTATAAAGACAATCAGATTGTAAGTGTTGGCAGGTACGTATCAGTGAACATTCGTTTTTGAAGTTTATTCTAATGTTTTGTCATTGTATAAAATGCTGCTTTCCATAACTCATCTGTGAGGATATTTGAGCATTTTCTTTTAAAGGAGAACTTTCTTTTCCTCACTACTGGCCTTCAAAATGGACTTCTTTTGGGTCACTGCTGCTAGCTCTTCCTATTTTTGCTTTTATTAACTCACAACAGGATTGTGGGCTTGTTTTTGGCAGAGGTGGGGTTGGAGATACACAAATGGTTTTTAGTGGGAGAGATACATTCCTTTACTAGGTAACCCTTTTCACACAGTGACCTAGGAATAACATTTGTTTGTGACTTGCCATTGTCTCCATAAATGTCACATCTTATCTTTGAGGTTTTCAGGTTACAAAGCTATTGTTGCTGTCCTGAAGCTGTGATTAAGATTATATTTTCTTTCTTCTCCTCTATCCCTCCCTCTTCCTCCATCCCCCCCTTCTTTCTTACTGTCATTGGTACAGATCCTTTAAAGACACAGGGAAGTCTTGACAGAAGAGGAACAGCACTGAGTTAGGAGTGGGGGAGGGGATTAAGAAAACCATCTAAAATCTTGTCCAGGGACACAGTTTGGCAAGTAGCAGAGTAAATGCTGCCAGCTAGTCTAAGTGGCTCTGTAGATCTTGTTTTAATAGATCCCCATTTCAAAGCAGAATAAAGACTTGGTGGTTTACTCAGAGTGGCAGTTGTGGACACAATAGCTTGAGTGAAGGAAAGTTGAGAAAGAAGCAGTCAGTCACTTAGGCGTTATGGAGATTGGCAGACTAACAGGGATTTGTGGGTCAGTGGGTGTGTGTATCTTTGAGTGCATGAATAGGCTTGATGGTGACAGTGCATTTAAATTATGTTCCTGTTTTGCACATTTATTGCAATTAATTCGAAATGTATATTCCTAACTGGAATTGAAAGGAAAATGAATGGGATATCAGAAAGATTGAACTCTAGGTTTCAACCGAAACACTGCCCTTTATCAGCTGTGGAGCAGTAGGCAACATACTCTCTGAAATTTGGTGTCTTCACTTGTAAAATGGGGAATATGCCTACTTTGCAATAGTGGAGGATTCTATGAAAATATATTTAAAGGGGATTCAATAAAAACTCGTCCTTAAAAATACATGTTGTAAAGAAAATAATTGATACCAGAGTACAATATTTAGTACCTACTTCAGAAATAATGTTCAGTAATGTGATTTAATGTGCTGGGTGTGTGTGGAGGGATGAGAATGTGGGGAGAGGATGCAGTTTGGGGAAGCAGTAGGGCCTGTTTATATATCTGGTCATGGAACTGGAGGATTTACTTGTTCTGTTGAAGAATAAATATTTAGAGTTTTAGACAGGCCTCAAAGCCCCAATCTCTGCAGTACTGTGCCTGTTTAGGGAGGAGAATGCTTCTAAGCCTTTTCTTCTCAACGCTTAGTGATGTGGATTGCATGCCAGGGACCTGCTCATGTTTGGTGGCAGAAAACCCTTTCTGTTGGTGGGGTGTTAAACAAGTGATGGGCCGCTGTGGG
Source organism: Daubentonia madagascariensis (assembly GCA_023783475.1). Classification (NCBI taxonomy): domain Eukaryota; kingdom Metazoa; phylum Chordata; class Mammalia; order Primates; family Daubentoniidae; genus Daubentonia; species Daubentonia madagascariensis. Next base: position 38,777,008 of record JAKFHU010002088.1, on the reverse strand, counting down.
CCACTTAGAGCCTGGCCCCTGCTCTGGCTTCTGTGCCTTTGGAGAAAGCCCTGGAAAGATGGTCTCCCTCTAGCTGGAGTTTTCTAAGGAAGCTGTGTTTCAGTGAAGGAAGGCCTTATGCAAATATCCCCACCTGCGTCCCACCCCCTGTCCAGCCCTGATGGCCCTTTTTTTTGCACACAGTTTCCAGGGAGCATTGGGTATTCATTCACCCACTGGTAATGGCAGACATAAGATTTGGCATTTGTATTGATTTAAGATCTGGGCTGCATTCTGGGCCTGCCACTTGCTAGCTACAGGTCTAGGAGCAAATTACTTCACCTCTCCAAGTGAAGTTTCCATCTGAAACTCACAGGGTTGCTGTGAGGATTAAATGAGATAATAAATGCATTGTGTTCAGGGCAGTGCCTAGCTCATTGAAGTGGTGATTACTTGCTCTTCAGGTTTATTCAAGGCACACGAACACACACACACACACACACACACACAGTCACTTCCTGAGTATTTGTTGGAACTCTTATTTCTAGAAATGAGACTTTATAGGCCTTAGTTTTATGTCAGAACTCTACACTGGCTTCTGAAACCCTTTACTGGCATTAACTTTATGTCATGGACATTTATGAGAACCCCATTCCTGTATGATAGACTCTTATTTTCACTGGTTAGGGTAGCTGATACAGTAATTTAAGTTTTACTTTCCTTACTATTTTTCCTCTTCTCTCTCTCTTCTTTTTCCTCCAAGGAAGATTCTGATGCTTCCAGCTATAGCTGCCAGAAAATAACCCTAGCAGCTTAGTGAAGAACTGGGCCTTGTCCACTTCACACTCATGTAATATACCCTTTGCTGAGATTGTACATTAATATTTACACAGCTCAGAAATAGGAAAGCTTTGTGTCTGACATTTATTGATTTCTTTCAGAATTTTAAGCCTAGTGAATTATCTTAATTTGATCCTTAAGAAGAAAAGAAACTCATTCCAGTGGCACTGGGACCATATTTATGAAAATGCAAACATTCAAAATTAGCTGAAGCAATATATTTATATATTTTTTTCTTTAAGAGAAATAAATCTGCACCCCCACATTTGAACTTCCACAGGTGTGAATGTGGCTAACCTAGCCTGACCAAATTGGTTCGGAAGGAATTTGCATCTGCTTTCAACTAGAGGCATTTTTCCAGCTCTGCATAGTTTAAATATAATTTATGAGTAAGTTAGCCACGTAAATAATTTAACAAACCTGATAATTTTTTTAAGGCTTTGACAGAGGCATCTTATCAAATATAACATTTGTGGTGGGTTGTCTTTTAAATGAGGAAGTAAGGCAAAGATGAAACCACAATGCTGTAGAACAACAAATTACCAAAAACGGTCTCAATTAATAATTTAGTCATAGTTTAATAGAGCTGTAGACTTTCTACTTAAAAAGGAAATTGAAACTTATTCATTCAAAAATATTAAGTCTTTTGTGGGTCAGACAACAGTGGTGTACCGAAGTGGGCAGTGGGGGTGGACATGGCCCCGGGTGCATGCAATAAGGGGGTGTATTACATGTAGAGGGTTTTAAAAAATAATAAAATTAACTAAAAGTTGGTCTGTTTTTTATTAGCACCCTGTGAAGCCAATTCTAAACAAAGAGTTGATAGAAGTGATAAAATACTTCTGCCCACCAGGGTACACGGCTCCTACCCCCCTGCTTATCCCCATTGTCTTGGAATACCACTGCCAAACACTGTTTTAGGGCACAGGTGATCTGAAGATCACACTTAGAGAAATACTGGCAGAGATAAAAACACTGCTCCACCTTCCATTTTATATGTCAAGCTACTGAGCCCAGAGAGATGAAGTGACTTGCCATCTGCCACCCACTCAGGCCCAGTGGAAGCCCAGGCAGTGCCATGATAGAGTGATTATCCTATCCTGGTTTATCTGGGACTGTCCCAGGGAAAACCAAAACAGTTGGTCACTCTCTCTAATTGCTCACCCTATGAAACCCATTCTTGTCACCAGCCGGGAGCATTTTTACAATACAAAGAGCTTCTCTGGCTCTCTCTAAGGGTGGCTCAGGGAGTTTGTGGGAAGAAGTATCCTTGGTGTTTGAGGTATGTTGCCTCCCCTCACTGTCCATGTGCCACATTTCATGGCTTTTTAAAAAAGCAATCAAAGGGCTTCCCATTAAGTGTGGGCTGGATCTCCTGAGGGCAGAACTTGTTTTGCAGATACCCAGGGCCGGGTCTTGGTGTGCTAATTCCTCCTTAGCCTGCCTGTGTCTCTGATACCATAAACATTTTTGTGTTCCTCCTACTTCCACCCAGTGTGTGATAAGTCTAGTTTGTTAAGCTCCCACACTTCAGTAGCTGCTTGCAGAATTGTAAAGGGACTGGGGAGAGAAACAGACATGCAGGTGTGGTAGCTGTTAAGCAGAGGTATTTCTAAGGCGGGTTCAGGCAGTCAAGTGGTTTTGTGTGTGTTTTATGTTCATGGTTTTGTTGAGTTTTACAATGTGTGAAGCTTACTTTTGCCAGTGTTCGGTATGGTTTATTGGAAAGAACTAGGCTCCTGAAATAAACATGCCAGTGAACTCTATCTTAGAGTTTAATGAGGAAAGTGCTAGGAAATTCCAGCTCCTCTAACGTTGCCTCCCTCCGAGACAGGCTTTAGCTATGGGTCTCTAAGCAGGCAAACAGGCTTGCCAGTGTCAGGGCTGTGCTGTGTCCTTCCTCATCCCCCGGGTGGTACACACCTGCACAGTGTCAAGCTGTATAAGACTGGGCAGAGGGCACCTAGTTAACAATTTAGGACTGGGGCTTATCACTCCTTTGACTGCTGGATCCTGTTTGCCTACCGTAGTGCATCCACATCTTACTTCCCCCTCTTACTCAGAACCTACTCTGTCTTCAAATCCAAAGTCCGCTGGGTGAAAGGAATCTCCTGATTGGGAAGGGAAAGTCTTCCTCACCTTTGGCCCTAAGCCCTGCCTGGTTACCAGCTGTTCTGTTAGTACTCATGTTTCCCAGGGCAATAGCGAGTTTGGGGCAAATCCACTTAGAAGGGTAGTTAACAAGAGCTTTCATCTCAACTTTTGCTCACTTTAATTTTTTGGTGTTTAAAAAATATGTAATAACATGGAATAAATATTCTTTCTGTTTTCAAAGATAACTTCATGGTTTTAGACTGTTTTTCTGATTTAAAAAAAGGAAATAAATTTGAGTTATTGTGTTCTACTATTTTAAAACAAGAGTTTATTGTTTGGCAAGCAGTTTCTCCCTTCTTCAGAGTTGAAGATGAGACAAAAATGTTGCATTAAAAGCAGAAGCAAACCTGGTTAGCCTTTTTCTCCATCAATCCCCATTCCGTTTTCCAGCCAATGTCTAATCCTTTACTCAGGGGTCAAATCTAAGGGATTTTAGTCCTTTCAAAAGCTTTGCTAAATTGGATGCACTTAGCTGCTAGAAACTTCTTACTGCCCTATTTTAAAAGCCAACCTAAAAGAGTCAGGATGCTGCTCTGAATGGGAACTGCTAAAGTAAATAGCATATGATGATATGTTTTGGATATTGACAACAGATTATACTTATCTTTGCAGGTAAAGCTAAACACAATCTTTCTGGTCCTGAGGCCCAGTGTTCAGATTTGTGGATGGAGTGGGGGAGGTGGAGAGAGAGCGAGAGAGAGAGAAAATGAGTGTGAGCACAGACACTGACTGGTGCTCTGCTGTGTATACTGCAAAAGGGAGCATAGAACCCTGGCTTAAAATTCCATCTTGGAGAAAGCCGTGTTCAGTCACCATTATACCCCAGTGGATATTGTCTGTAAACCCCAGCACTCAAATGTGTAATCATCATTCATATGGCATTCTTATAAAGTGCTTTTTTTTTTAAAGTAAGGTTTGTATTTTGTATGTGTAGCATGCATACAGAAACATGCCCAAAATACGCCTAAATGGACACTTTGTTGAATTATCACAGCAAAGTGAATATACCATGTGTTCAGTAATCAGAACCCAGATCAAGAATAGAACATTACTAGTACCCCAGAAGCTTCCTCCTTTATTAGTTTTTACACATTTTTATAAATTAAGGAAAAATTATTCACAGTTATGAGGATGAAAGGCCTAATCTATGCAACAAAACCCACTATTCCACTTAAGGTCTTTGGCTCTTTATGGAGGAAAACAGAAGCTCTGGTACTTGCCATTACCAGCAGAACTGTCTTTCTTCTCTTTGTGTTAGATTTGTGCAGATGCTTGGAGATGTGTTTGTATGTGTGCGTGTTTATGTACAAAATCTTAGTATTTGGCTATCAAATTTAGTAAGTTAAATAAATTATTTAAAAAGGAATGGGAAGGGAATGCACGAAAGTGAGTGAAAGACCATAGCGAGAACACCCACCTTCTTTCCAACCTTGTTTAATTAGTGATGATGTTTTATAAGGATAGATGCCAGTAAAGGGACAAAAATACAGTGCCTTTACGTATTTTTTTAAAAATAGGATAGGTGTGTAAGTTTGTTGACAAGCTTCTGTGTCCTGTGTTTTGAATGTAGATGGCCTCACATGATTCGTGGTTTGAGACAAGGGAATCAAAGCTATCATATACTTTGGATTTGAAAAAGCCAGATGTTTTGAACACTAAGTATTGGTTTGTGACATTGAAATACTGTATTTGTTTTGAAAATAATATCTTATTATTGCAGTGCTTTGCATTTTGGAAATTATACTCACCTTAAAAAACATGTATCCTTGAATCTAAATTTTTCTTATTTAAGAAAAATTTTTTTTTCTGTCTTTGGATATATCTTCAATTCCATTTGTATTCTCTTCTTCAGGAATATCAGTTGTACATATGTTAGATTTGTCTTCCTTTCATATTCATCATCGCTATAATCATTTTAATATTACTAATTTTTTACATATGGTTTTATTAATTTTCTTCACTCCTACCAACCACATGTCTTTTTCACTCATGTTCATTTAATTTTTTTCTACTGCTCTTAATGTTTCCGTAGTCTTTTAAAAAGACCTTTCCTTTCTGTTGTACTGTTATCTCTGTTTGCATTTTTTTGCAGTTTTATAATCACTTTTCTGATCCTTAGTATCTATTCTTTGACCTTTTGTTTTGGTTTTTGTTTTTTTGAAGAACAATCATGTGACCTGCAGTTTCTTTAAAATTTTTTGTTTAAAGCTTTCCTACATTCCTGTGGGTAATTTTTTTTTCATTTATTTTCTACTTATTATTTTGTCATTTTTATGTATTGATTGTGCTGGTTCCTACTCATGCCTTTTGATCCTAAATTAACAGAAAACATTGGCTCTCTTTCTGCTTATTTTCACAAAGAGGGTATCTTAAAATCAGCTTGTTAAAATCTCCTATTGTTTTTAGACTCATAGCATAATAGAATGATTTTCTTTAAAAATAACATATTTCATTGAGAAAATCTTCAGTATTCTATTACTCCCAGTTTTAAAATTTATGAGTCTTAAAATGTTCAACTAATACTGTAGTGTTGAGGTACAAATTTTCCCAGAACTTTTTTGTGAGGGTTGTATTATAACAATATTCTTCCAAATTATGCATGTTTGAGATAATTGTTTTTTCATACCAGTTTTAAATGGAACTTATGAGTTTTTTTTCAGCTTTCTTGGAAATGTAATGATACAATATACAATAAATAAATATTTTGGTACAGTATTATCTCAGCAGTAACTACTAATATTTGTTAATTTCTAGTGTATTAATTTTAATTTGTTGACTTTAAAATGTTTCAATGTCTCACATAATTAATAATGCTACGAAAATTATTTGAGACATTTTTGAATATTTAAAATGATAAAGCCTCTTGATTTAGCACATTGACTGCCACATTAGAAAAAAAATTTTTTTCCTTGGGGCCATGGTGTTTTATTACAAAAATAGAATAAAAACTTCAAAAACAAAATGATCCTTTCTAATTTAATGAAAAATTTGTTATTTTTTATTGTTTTCTGTGTATGAGTTATATGCAACTTGAAAAATAGTTCTTGTGGCTCCCAAGGCGAAGAGATGTGTGAGTTACATATGCTTCACAAGGCCCCGGGCTCAAAGCTAATGTGAGTTAAATACAACTCACATGGCAGTTAATGTGTTAAAAATTATTTTTAAAATTACCTAAAGATACATGTCTATTGTCTCATTGGGAACTCCTAGTATAAGAAAAAAACAACCAATTCTCCATTTTCACTGTTTCCTTAATATCACTTTCTTTGCTAGATGTGAACAGTATTAGCAGCTGATATACATGTTGTGTCAGAACTTTTTCAATGCATTAATCTATATATGTGTATATGGAAATATAAACTTTGTTTAAAACATGGATGATGCCAGGTGCAGTGGCTCTCACCTGTAGTTCCATCTACTCAGAAGGCTCAGGCAGGAGGATCACTTGAGGCCAGGAGTTTGAGGCTGTAGTGCCCAATGACTGTGCTTGTGAATAGCCACTGCACTCCAGCCTGGGCAGCATAGTGAGACCCTGTCTTAAAAGAAAAGCATGAATGTTATACTATAAGTCCTATTCTCAAACTTGTTTGTCTTTTTTTCACTTTAGGATTATGTCTTGAAGATTTTCCAATGTCAGTGAATGTAGAGCCACTTTATTCTTTTTTTTTTGAGACAGAGTCTCTCTCTGTCACCCAGGCTAGAATATAGTGGCATCATCATAGCTCACCGCAACCTCAAACTCCTGAGCTCAAGAGATCCTCCTGCCTCAGCCTCCCGAGTAGCTGAGACTATAGGTGCGTGCCACCAGGCCTGGCTAATTTTTTCTATTTTTAGTAGAGACAGGGTCTCACTCTTGCTCAGGCTAGTCTTGAACTCCTGACCTCAAGCAATGCTCCCACTTCGGGCTCCAGAAGTGCTAGGATTACAGGTGTGAGCCACCACACCCGGCCTACTTTATTCTTTTTAATATCATGGCACAATATTCCATTGTTCGGGTGTTTCATAGTAGTCCATTTAACTGCTTCTCTGTAAATGCTATAAGAACAAGGCTATAACTTCATTCTTGTACAGACTTCTTTGTACTTAGGTATATTTCCCTAAACTAACATATAGTTGCTGGATCAGAGGATGTGCAAAGTTAGAATTTTAATAAAGGCTGGTAAAGCCTTTCAAGAAAAATTATGCCAATTTACACCCCCTACCAATGCTCTATGAGAAAACCCATTCTTCATTTCCTCCCCAGCCTTACTTATCCTGCAGCAAATATGATGTAATTTTAACAAACTGTCTTAATCTATGAAGAAAACAGCTGTTTTAACACGATGACTTGTCCAAAGAACAGCAGATTGGGGTTCTGACTAAGAAGGAAATTTAGTAATATCTGCCATGAAAATATATTTTGCCAATCTTTCTTTACCTGAAGAGTGGGAATAATAATCATAAAATACAATGAGAAATTCCTTCAAGTTTATAGTTTTGAACTTCGCAACATCTATTAACAAACATTTATTTAACAAACATATCTCACCCTTTCCAACTCATTGCCTTAGGATTATTTAGCTAACAAGAATAGTGAATGTTTTGTTATGTTCTTTTACAACAAATAAAAGTTAATCATAAGTTAACATAAGGTAAATGTTATTACCTTGTGCAAGAGATCATGAATGAAGGATGTCTCTCCTTATATGGGGTTTCCTAATAATTTGTTATCAGAGTAGTTACCTTATGATTAAACTCTTCTGATGGTAGAAACATGTCCATTCAACAAGTAAGCAAGTAATAAATAATGAAGATTCAACAATAATCATGAACTTAGACCTCAAGAGAGGAGGACTTTAAATGTAGAACTAGGTTATTCTTCAGTACAGCTGACTGCCCACGCCACCCTACCTCCCAGTCATCACATCACCTCATCATGCCTTTCTGCTTAGGGAAAAGTTATGTTCTTATACCTGTTGGATAGCATGTATTAATTTTTTTTGACCTTTATGAAAATGATCAAATATAGAGAAAAGCTAAAAAAAATACACCATGAACACTCTTATACTTACCATCAGAATTCAAAGATTGTTAATATTTTTGTCATATTTTTCTTTTTTTTCTGTACCATGCAAAGTAAATTGCAGATATTATAACACATCACCCTTGAGTACTTGAATGTGGATCTGTCCTCCAAGAATAAAGACATTCTAGGGTGGCCTTTTAAAATAACTTTTTGAAAATGAATTTTAGATTGTGGAATTTATCATTTTTTTCTTTTTGACATGTATAGCTTTAAAGCTGTAGAAAATTCATTGCTTATGGGTTTGGTAAGATTACAAGGTAAAGGAAGACCATAAATTTAGACTTGATGATTAAATTTAATGGATATATAAAAAACAAGGCTAGAAGTGATAGTTTAATGAAAAACGGGTGACTGTATGTAATATTTTGCTTGATATTTCATGGAAGTTGTCTAAGAGTTTGAACTGAGAAACCATGAATATACAAGAAGTAGCTAAGTAGTTTATTAATATTTCTTGGCTTTAGAAAATCAATATAAAGCACATTGGCTCATAAATCAGGCTGTTAGACTCAGTTTTATCAGGCAAACATTTCTTGAGATTATTAGTTCCTGCACCTGATGTGGTAGTGCTTACACTTCTGTGGATCATGTTTGGTTTTGGCATGGTGGCTTCAAAGGCTGAAAATCAGACATTTGTTAATATGGAATAAAATTACTCTCTCAGATGCGAGCCCAGATTCACCATTCCTGTTAGTTAGGTAAGTGTAAGGCAATGAGTTGAAAAGGATTTAAATATGTGAGATATGTTTATTAAATAAATGATCACAATAGATGTCATGGGGTTCAAAATTATAAACTAAAATAAAATTGTATTATTGATATTATTATTTCTATTTCTCAGGTATAGAAAGAAAGAGTAGCAAAAGAGGTTGCCTCATCTCCCCCAAACCAATTTTTAGGCAGAAAAAGGAAACACAGCTTCCAGCCACGGCATTAACTGTGTGCTCTTTTCTGGAATCCACTTTTTCTTATCATCCTATTATCATCACCTGGACCTGTGTAATTCTTGGGGGAGGAAGCTGATGAAGAAAAAAATCAATATATGCATATTGTGAAAAACTGTCAAACAGTAAAATAGGGTATACAATGAAAAATAAAACTCTCTCCTCAGAGGCAACCAGTTGCAACTGCCTTCTGGAATTTTTTCTATGCATATTCAAGCATATATGTACTGGTTTGGGCTTTGTATTAGTCAGGGTTCTCCAGAGAGACAGAACTAATAGGATAGATGTAGATACAGATATAGGTGTAGAGATAGATATAGATATATAAGAGGAGATTTATTAGGGGAATTGGCTCACACAATTATGGAGGCTGAGAATTCCCACAACAGCTGGAGAGCCTGGGATGCTGGAGAGCCTGGGATGCTGGCAGCTTGGCTCAGTTCAAGTCCAAAGGCTTGAGAACCCTAGGGGCGACTGCTGGTATAAGTCCTGGAGTCCCAAGGCTGGAGAGCCAGGGGTCCTGAGGTCCAGAGGCAGGAGGAGAAGAGTGTGCCCCAGCTCCAGAAGAGAGAGAAGAAATCCTTTTCTTATGTTTTTGTTCTATCCAGGTCCCCAGCCAATTGGATAGTGTCTGCCCACATTGAGGATGGATCTACAATCTAATCTCCTTTGGAAACACCCTCAGAGACACACCAAAAAGATAATGCTTTACCAGTTCTCTAGATATTCCTTAATCCAGTGAAGTTGACACTAAAATTAACCATCACAAACTGCTATAACAAAATACCATAGACTGGGTAGTTTAAACAACAGAAATTTATTTTTCTCGGTTCTGGAGACAAGGAAGTCCAAGATGAACGCACCAGCAGATCCAGTGGCTGGTGAAGGCCCTCTTCCTGGTTTGCAGAGGGCTGTCTTTTTGCTGTAAACTCACATGGTAGAGAAAGGTAGGGAGAAAGGGAGAAAGGGAAGGGGGGATTATCTCACTAGAGTTTCTTCTCATGAGGGCACTAATCCCATTTATGACGGCTCCATTCTCATCTCCTAATTACCTCTTAATACCATCACGTTGGGGATGCAGGCTTCAACATATGAATTTGGTGGGAGGCCAGGGGGACACAAATATTCAGTCCATAGCAACATATAATCTCTCTATACACTTAACACAAACTGTATATGCTCTTTTGCACTTTGTTTTTCACTTAATATATCTTGAACATCTTTTTATGGAAATACTGAAAACTAAACTTTTTTCTTATAAATGGTTATGTAGAATTTTAACATATTATATGTATTATATAACATATATAATACATGTAATATATTTATCATAATTTATTTATTTATTTATTTTGAGACAGAATCTTGCTCTGTCATCCCAGGTAGAGAGCAGTGGCGTCATCATGGTAGCTCCCTGCAACCTCAAACTCCTGGGCTCAAGCGATCCTCTTGCCTCAGCCTCCCGAGTAGCTGGGACTACAGTTGCGCATCAGGGCACCCGACTAATTTTTCTGTTTTTAGTAGAGACGGGGTCTCACTCTTGCTCAGGCTGGACTTGAACTCCTGGGCTCAAGCAATCCTCCCGCCTTGGCCTCCCAGAGTACTAGGATTACAGGCGTGAGCCACCACGCCTGGCCCATAATTTATTTAACCACTGTCCTATCAGTGCATCTTTAGGTCATTTCCAATTATATGCTATTAAAAGCAATGTCACAATGGTATTTTTGTACATCTGTCTTTCTTTACATGTGAAATACCTTAGGATAAATTCCTATTTGTGTGAAGTTGCTATGTCAGTTTGAATTTTGATAGGTATTGCCAAATTGTTCTCCTAGGGAATTGCGCTTTTTTATATTCCCACTAACTGAAGGAGCACTTCTAACAGTATGATGGAACTTTGAATGTTCGCCAATCGGCTATGTGAAAAAATGGTATCATTTTAGTTTGCTTTTATTTTTAAGTGAAGTTCAGCACTTTTTCATATGTTTTAAGTACATTTGTATTTAGTTTTCTGTGAATTACTTGATGTTTTTGCCCTTTGGGGGAGTGTTTATTGTTTTATAAAAGCTTTCTATGTAAAAATAAATTTGCTATTTTTCATGTATTCTGTGACTGTTTGCCTGTGTTTTTTGTTTGTCTTTTGACTTTAATTATGATTTATTTCTGGGCTGAAGATTTCAATTTTTATTGTAGTCTGATCAATCAAGGTTTTCCTTTAGAGCTGCGGTCCCCAACCCTTGGGCTGCGGACCAGTTCCAGTCACCACACCCCTCCCAACTTTCATGGAAAAGTTGTCTTCCATGAAACGGATTCCTGGTGCCAAAAAGGTTGGTGACCGCTGCTTTAGAGTGCTTTCTCTTGAGCTGGTCAATTTCCCCAAAGAACAGCCCTCCTGTAGCCTGCCTGGGGGTTGCAAGCCTGCTGCCACCATTCTGAAAGTTGAGCAATGAGCTGAAAATTTTCACTCATTCCGCTGTTTTGATCATCACTGTGCTCATTGTTCCAAAGGCCAGGTTCTCTGTGATTCAGATTTTCTGGGAGTAAACCACCCTTCCTCTGCTCGGTCTGGGGAGAGCAGTTACCTGGCTTCAGGGACCCAGTCTGGAGGTCTGTTCCTTATACAGACTTCAGACAGGTCCTCCAATGCCAGCCAAACCCTGTATACCCTGACCACTGGAGGTATCTGGTGTCTGCAATTCTCGAACGTTCCTGGCATTCTCTACTCTAAAGCCTTGCTACTCAAAGTGTGGATCACAGAGCAGCAGACTCTGTCCATGTTACCAGGGGAGCTTGTTAGAAACGCAGCACTTCAGGCCTCATCTCCGACTTACTGGATCAGAATCTGTACTGGGTGGGGATTGCCAAATGATGCTTGTGCACATGAAAGTGTGAGGCATCTTTCTTTGACTTCCGTTACTGGAGGCAGTTAGGCTTCACCTGCCTCCACTTGGCTTAATCAGTTACGCCTCACCCTTCTGCCTTCTCTCTTCCAAAATTCTGAGTGATGGCACTTATCTTTTTCAGGAGGTTTGGAGATAAAAACATTTACTTTATTTACTATGTTTAGCAAAATTCTTTCTTCTAATATTTTATGTGTTTTTTTGTTTAAATCTTTGAGCCATCTTTAATTAATTTTGGTGTGAGAAATGAGGACTTCATTAATTTTAGTGTCAGAAATGGGAATTTCAGATTTAGTTTTCTTTCCCCTAATTGGCTAGCCAGTAGTCCTAATATGATTTATTAAATAATCCATATTTTCCTCTCTGATTTGAAGTGCTACTTCTATCATATTGTAAATTTCCATTGTATGACTATTTTAATTATTGTAACTTTACAATATTTCTTACTATCTGATAGTACTGATTTCTCTTCATTGTTAGAAGACAGAGTTTTAAAACTCTGAGTTAAAATAAATGATTTCTATATTTCTAATTTATTTTCATCTCATTTTTATTTATTCAATTTTATGTTTACTTATTCAAAATGATAGGGTTGGCTGGGCATAGTGGCTCACGCCTGTAATCCCAGCCCTTTGGGAGGACAGACTGGAGGATCGCTTGAGCGGAGGAGTTCCAGGCTGCAGAGAGCTCTGATCACGTCACTGTACTCCAGTCTGGGCGACAGAGTGAGACCCAGTCACACAAAAAAGCCCCCCAAAAAACAAAAAAATCCCGCAAGAAACCAAAATGGTAGGGCCATTAATATGTTTTCATTTCTAACTAGATTTTTTAAGATACTAAGTAGATATGCTTTTGTGTGTGTATATCTTTTTTTTTTATTATGGACTTTATTTTCTTTTTTTCACATATGACAAACTTGAAGCCATTCCTAGGAGAATCTGTTTCATCCTATCTTTTGGGAAGGGTACAATGTAAATAGTGTTAAATGCAATAGAAAGTCTTACTGCGTGCATATTATTTACTGCATGCACCCAGTTATTTAGTGATGTCTGGCTCCAGGGAGCTCCTCATGTTCATGATATTAGAATGACTGATGAAGTATCGCACCTTTAGATCCCTGCTGCCCTACCGTGCCAGGGTAAGACTGTCAAGTGTTCCTCTAAGTCAGGAGAAAGACTCATATTCAGTGCCAGCTTTGAGCCAAGTCTGCTTTCTCAGTGAAAAAAAACAAAAATCAAAGGCTCTTTCTCGAAAGAGATTGGCCCTCCCTTGACCTTTTCTTTTGCACAGGAGGAAGCTGAAACTCAGAGGATTTTGAGTAACCAGTAACCAGTATCCAGTCCAAGATGAGCCAACCAGTCAGCATACAGAGCTTCCGGTCTTCAGTCCAAGCCCAGGGCTGTAAGATTAGCTATGTTATCTTGTACAAATTATTCTACCTCTGTAAGCCTAACTTCTACATCTATAAAATAGAAGTAAAAGTAGTACCTACTTCACAGAGTTTATGTGAGGATTAAATGAGATAATCCACGTAAGGCTCTAAGAATGGTGCTTGGCATGGAGCACAGCTGCAATACATGTTAGCCATAATTTTTGATACTGACAACACCACCGCTACAGCTATTAAAACACTACTGCCATTATGAACTGGGCATTTTTTAACCTATTACTGTTTTTCTTTACTCCTGCCTTCAGACTTTTCATACTGTCCAGACCATCATACATTAAGTTTTTATGCAGCAGACATGATCCCATCATCTATTGGGCTATGACGGAGTTTACAATAGATTAAACCATCAAAAAACTTCTTAAGAGATGGAGATCTTTTATTAGCAGCTATTCCAATCATTAGACACTTTATTTTTATTTCCATTTAAAGTTTAGCTCTTACACAGATAAACCACATAATTATGTCAAATGTACATAGCCTTTATCCTGGAGAGCTTCCTGAAATTCAGGGAAAACAAAAAGCTTAAAAATAAGTCTGGCAAATTAAAAAGCTGCCTTCAGCTCCTTGCCACTGCATGGATCAAAGATAGTCTGAGTTTCCAGTCTTACAAATGAAAAACAGAAACTCTTCTCTGAGCAAATCCTCCCAGATATATGCCTGATTGCAACCCTTTGAAGTTGACACAGTTGAAATCAGATTTTTTGCATGAATTATGCACGACAGCGGAACAGAAGCAAGACCACTCAGAATATGACTCATCGTACGAGAAAGCTAATAATGGCACAACTTGTACTGTGCATTTTCTGGGAAACCAACATTCCTGAACTAGGTGAGAGGCACATGTTGGAGGGTTACTTTAGCTTTTGTGAATACAGCAGTAAAACCCACAAGAGCTAATGACTTCAGCAACTGCACAGACTCACTTGTCTTTTGGTGGTTTTTGTCCCACTGACTTCCAAGTCCATTGATCTAGTCTACCATAACTGATTTTTTAAATCCGGTGAGCAGATAGAAAGTTAACATTCATTTTAATTCATTTCAATTAAATCAAGATAAACCTAACAAAATCTATATTAGTTTCTCATTAAAGTCCACCAACTATCATCATTCAGGATTCTTCAAGTCCAAACTTAAAACTTCATTTAACTTTTTCCGTAAAAGACTATGATTCAAGTTTAAATGCCATAATTTATTTCAGCACTTGTGCTCTAACTGTGAATTCTACAAATCAAAATTGTTCATACTTATTGGATTTCTAAGGCCTCCCTAGCAGATTTTTTTGAGTCTTTGAAAAATGTTTTTAAAGATTCCTCTAAACTTATTCAGATATTCAACCTAAACTTAAATTGTTGTTTTCTAAAGGGAAATAACTTCTAAACTGAAACTGCTTCTAAATCAAATGTATTCATGCTGGTGCTATTTCAAATTCATCAAGACACTAGAGGATAATAGCTGTTCATATTTCCATATGAATGGTTTATTAGTTCAATAAGTAAGCCTATATTTGGGAGAAACAACTGGTCTTTCAGCTTGGCCATGATTTCAATGTTATTCCTACTTATATAACAGATAAAGCATTTATTTCTCAATACCAAAGTCAAAAGCAAAATTAGTTTGTAGGATAAGAGGCAAATGTGAGAGTTGGAGAGCTTTATGATATTCTGAAGGCCAGCTTCAGACCTGGAGGCAATGAAGATGGGGCAGCAATTGCCCAGGAATACTTTATTTACTCTATTCCATGTTTGCACCTAGAGGCCCCAACTGGCTACGGTTGATCTGACTTGACCAGGAAATCAAAAACCTTCTGAGCAAAGGCAAAAAAAGTTGCACACTTGCAAAGTCAGCTTGCTGCTAATGGCGTGTAACTGTCCCTGTTTCAAACCACAAAACTCCTCAAGCATCAGCAGTACAGGTGCTTCTCTGGGAGTCGAGCCCAGGTTGGTGCTCAGCCACTGTTGAAGTGATGTTTCATTCCTACATGCTTTTTCTATATACCACTGGCAAACCTGGACTTCTAACCACTTGCTCTTGCCCATGATGTTTGTGTGTTCCTTTATCTTGCCTGTTTTTCTGACGTGGAATCCACACCCTACCCAGGACTTCTATCCCCAGCTTAATTTCCCAACAGACTGGTTTGTCTGAGGGTTCTGACATTTCACTTTTATTCTGACTTGGATATATGTCTACTCTGTTAAGCATGATTTCCCCCAGTTCTAGCTTCTTACCCTAAATTTAGTGGCCCACACCCCAGTATCACACAATTGAAGCTGTACTTGTGAGTCAGAGGAAGGTATCTGGCTCAGAAAAAACTCAAAGAGCAAAAGTTCAAAAATGTTTCTGTTCCTCCAAGCTCATGTGTCCCTTATCTTACATTTGGCTGAGGTCCCAAGACATCAGTTCTCAGGCACATCAGTGGCTCTGGAGATGTACCTATGCAAAGACAACCTTAAAGGGTAAATAACGAACACAGAACTGGGAATGAACATAACCTATTTCTGATCCTAACTGCCAGTAAGATCACACCCCACAGTGTGTGATCTTAGATGAGTCATTAGCCCTCTAGATATTTTCTAATCTCTAAAATTAAAGGGTTTTGTAATTTCAAAGTTCTTTTCCAGCTGTAAAATTCTGTCATTGTATTTTGCAAAAGTAATTGTCAAATGAATTCCCAGATGTGTTTAAAGGCTTAAAATATTGTCTACTGTTATTTACTCCTGCCATTTTTCTCCTCTATTTGTATGGGCAATTGAAAGTCGATTATGTATGTTAAGGCAAAGACATTTGCCTATGAATTTTATTCCACTGGCATATCTGAATGAACAATTTAGTGCCTTGTTGATTAAAGTACTCTGAAAGACTCATCCGTATCAACTTCTCTCACAAGTTTTAAGAAGCAGAACCCACTGGCTGAGTACCTACTGTGGGCCAGGGGTCTAGTTAAGCACTTACTGGCTGATTCCAGTCCTCACTATTTGCGAGGTAAATATGGTTACCATCTCACAGGATCAGAGAGGTTCTTTAACTTACCCAGGGTCACAGCTCCTAATACGTGGTGGTGATAGAATTCAAGTGCAAGAGCTCTGCTTAGGGCTGGCCCACCAGTGATGATCAGAGAAGGCATTTAACATCTCAGTCTTGGATAGAAATAATTATTATCCTCAAGCTGCCTGCCACACATGTCCCCCTGGAGGGCTTGTTAGAACAGAGGGCTGGGTGCCACCCCCAGAATTTCTGATTTGGTAGATCTGGATTTGAATTGCATTTCTAACAGTTTCCTGGTAATGCTTATGCTGCTGATCCAGGGACCACACTTTGAGAACCACTGGGCTATCTCTATGTATCCAAAATATTGTAGTACTGTGTTCAAAGCTAAAAGGTAGGCCTTGCTTTTTAAAAGCACGATCAAGAGAAAATTCTACATGTCATTTAACACAACAAAAGTGCTGTTGTTTTTAGTACTAGGCTTTTTATAAATCTTAAGAAGCGGGGAAGAAAGTAGCTGTCTGCTTTAACCAGGCCAGTAAGGTGGTATGTACGTACCTTCATAGGCACATAATCTTCCTGAACTGAGTACTCCTCTTAAACATCTGGGAACGCTGTACTACTTGCTGGTGTTCTGGGGGAGAATTTACTCTCAACTCTTTTTCAAGGTAAGTATGTGTGGGTTTTTTTTTCTTCAGGTAAGAACAGGGGCTTTTTGCTGTCTTTTCAACCCAAACTTTTCTCAGTGGAGGTATTCAGCGTTTAAGTCCTGATATGTTGGTATTTCTAGCCAGGTGAAAACTCATTGAAAGCTGCCTTGGGTCCAGCTTTTAGGGGATGTGGAGAGAGCTGTTTCTGTAGCTAAATCCTTGGGAGCTGAAATAACATTTCATATTCTCTCACAGTGGAACAGAATGCATCTTTATGAAAATAAATAAATGAATAACTAGGCATATTGGAAATTAGTGAGAAAAGAAGGCCCTTCTTGTCCCAGCTGGGCTCAAAAAAAAAAAAAAAAAAAAGAAGAAGAAGAAAAGAAGGCCTAGAAAATGATGGGCAGTCTTTCATTAGGTGGTTTTCTGTTTAGTTGTTTTGCCTCATAATACAGTTCAAGCTTATGAAACTGGAGAAAATTGAAAATATCCTTTGGTGCCATTTAAAAATCTTGACCTTTAAGTAAGAAACAAAAACACAAGAGGTGACACACTGCCTTTCTTTTTTAAAAAAAGCATCAATAGACTAGTATTTTCATCAGTTTTAGGTTTACAGGAAAATGAATGGAAAGTACAAAGTTTTCGTAGTACCCCCCTCCCCTGCCATTTTCCCCATTATTAACATCTTTTGTTAGTGTGGTACTTTTGTTGCAATTGATGAGCCAAAATTGATCCTTTTTAGTAGTTAACTAAAGTCCATAGTTCACATTAGGATTCATTCTTTGTGTTGTACATTCTGTGCGTTTTGATGAAAGTGTAATGACATGTATTCACCATTATGCTATCATATAGGATGATTTCACTGCCTTAAAAATCTTCTGTGCTCTACCTGTTTATCCCCTCCTCCCCACTGAGCCCCTGGAACCACTGATCTTTTTACTGCTTCCAAAATTTTGCCATTTCCAGAATGCCATATAGTTAGAATCATACATTATGTAACCTTTTCAGATTGGCTTCTTTCACTTAGAAATATACATTTAAGGTTCTTTCATGACTTTTCATGGACTGATAATTCAATTTTTATGGCTAATATTCTATTTTCTGGATCTACCACAGTTTATTCATCCATTTTCCTATTGAAGGACATCTTGGTTGCTTCCAGGTTTTGGCAATTGTGAGCAAAGCTGCTGTAAACATTCATGTGCAGGTTTTTGTGAACATAAGTTTTCAACTCATTTGTGTAAATACCCAGGAGCGTGATTGCTGTATCATATAAGACTATGTTTGTCTTTTTTTAAAAGGATTTTAATATGGGAAATACTGCATTATGTTAAATAAGCAAGACATAATATTTATATATTTTATGTCAATTATGTTTATATATAAACATTTATATATGTCAGCACCCCCCGTCCCCAGCTCTATTGAGAGAGGAGAGGGGAAAATGTCAAGAAGAAGGAAGAAAGTGAGGGAGGGAATAGGAGGGAAAGGGAGAAAATAGTAGGATGAAATGCTCTAAACTATTAATAGTAATTATTTGAGCTGTGGGTAGTGAGTGATTTTTTATTGAAGGGACAGATTTTTTCATTTATACTATAAGAACTTTTCTTAGTTGTAAGATTATGTTTGTCTTATAAGAAAGTGCCAAACTGTTTTCCAAAAGCGGTTGGGCCATTTTGCATTCCCTCCAGCAACGCATGAGAGTTTCTGTTGCTCTACATCCTCACTAGCATTTTTTGTTGTCTGTGTTTGGATTTTAGCCATTATAATAGATGTGCAGTGGTATCTCTGATTTAATTTGCATTTTCTTAATGATGTGATGTTGAACATCTTTTCATATGCTTATTCATCATTTGTATATCTTTTTTGGTGAGATGTCTGTTCAGAGTTTTTACCCATTCTTTAATTGGATTGTTTTCTTATCGTTGCGTTTCAAGAGTTCTTTGTAGTCCTTTATCAAGTACGTGTTTTGCAAATATTTTCTGTCTGTGGCTTCTCCTTTCTTATCTTAACAGTGTCTTTTGCAGAACAAAGGTTTTTATTTATTTATTCATTCATTTTTTCTTGAGACAGGGTCTCCCTCTGTCACCCAGGGTGGAGTGCAGTGGCATGATCATAGCTCACTGAAGTCTTGAACTCCTGGGCACAAGTGATCCTCCTGCCTCAGCCTCCTGAGTAGCTGGGAGTACAGGTGCACAGCATACATCCAGTGTTTTTTTTTTTTTTGTAGAGATGGGGCCCTTACTATGTTGCCTGGTCTCTAATTCCTGGCTTCAAGCAGTGCTCCTGCCTCAGCCTCCCAGAGTGCTGAGATTGCAGGCATGAGCCACTGTGCCTGGCCCGAAGGTTTTTAGTTTTAATGAAGATCAATTTACCGATTTTTTTTTCTTTCTTGGATTGTGCTTTTGATCTTGTATCTTTTTTTTTTTTTTTTTTTTGAGACAGGGTCTTATTCTGTTGCCTGGGCTAGAGTACAGTGGCATCATCATAGCTCACTGCAACCTCAAACTCCTGGGCTCAGCTGAGTCTCTTGCCTCAGCCACCCAGAGTGCTAGGATTACAGGTGTGAGCCACTGCACCTAGCCTGATCTTGTATCTTTTAAAGAGTAACTGCCAAATCCCAGGGTCATCTAGATTTTCTCCTATGTTATCTTCTAGGAGTTTTATAGTTTTTGCATTTTACGTTTAAGTCTATGATCCATTTTGAGCTAATTTTTGTGAAAGGTGTCTAGATTAATTTTTTTGTGTGTGGATGTCTAATTGTTCCAGAATCATTTGTTTGAAAAGAGTATCGTTTCTCTGTTGAATTGCCTTTGCTCCTTTGTCAAAGATCAGTTGACTGCATATGTGTGTGGGGCTATTTCTAGACTTTCTACTGCCTTGCCTTTTAGCTGCAGATTTGTAGTAGTTGCTTTGGGTTTCTTCCCTTGTTGATCCTCCTTGTAGTATAGGTGGGTATTTATGCCCAGGACTGCTGAAGGCCTCTGCTTATTTGCATAGTTAGCATTTCACTCCTCCAAACATTCCTTCTGATGTAGTGAAAGGAAGGACCAGGATTTCACCTCTCCTTGTCCTTATCCACTTATTTCTCACTAGCTTTCATTGCTAACATCAAACCTATTCTAGTAAATGAATTTAATAAATTCCACAGAGTCCACTTAATGATTTTTTTGGGTGTGGTTTCTGGGAATGAACTGAATCATAAAAGTGAGAGGTGCCTATATTGATAAAGCACTTTTTGTCTATGTGTTGCCTAATTTATAAAACAGAAATAATACTCCTTTTACCTACAGCAGAATGACCTTGTTTTTGTTTTGAAATCAAATTGCAAAATATATTAAAACACACAAGGTGGGGGAAGGCATTGATAGTCCACAGGTACTGTAAGGTTTGGTTTTTTACTTTTCTTTCTTTTCATTTTGTACTTTATCCAAAACAATTCATCTATTCCCCTAGTTTTAACTATAACGAACAGTTTGTATTGAAGACTCTGATCCGTGTGTTTGAGACAACTGATGAATTTCCATTGCAGAAGTTTCCTCCCTTGCCTGATCTCCTCTCTCTCTCCTCTCCCTACCACCTTAAAAAAATGATTAGGGAAGAGATGGAGTCCCTGCAAAGTTGCATTTTCATAGTGAGAATGGTTGGGTACAAAATATTGATTGGAAAGATATCCATCAGGTGTAAACCCCAAAGCATTATTTTCACCATTATGAAATAAGATGCAGTGATAGGCATGATCTATTTAATACTGTTGCTAATCTTTGTCAGTATAATAAAATTATAAGAGGCTTATCTACCTGCATACTATACAGCCTTACGCTTGCTTTAGGCATTTGTACTGTACTCAAAATCTGCATTTGGTTGCTTCTGAACGTATTTTTTTCTCAAGCTGCTTGTGTGAGTTCTTTCTTTCCTAGCATTATTCTCTAAACCACCTAAGATGTAATTTCTAATGAGAATCCTATGCCATTCCTAAAGCCTATGAAATCTTCTCTGTACATGTGGGATTTAGCACCTTTTCTATAGATCTGTTTGCTATATGTTGCTTTTCTTTTTTAAATACACTGTTGCATTAATGTTGTCTGTCTTAGATGGGAAGTTCATAAAGTGAAGGGGTATGCTGATATATTTTGTAAATCATTAATGAACATAGCTTAGTATAGCTGGAAATGGTTTCATGCATAATGAAGGAATAGCCACTATATATAAATATGTTAATATAAAGGAATTAAAAACCGGGAGAAACAAGAATAGGAGATGGGATGAATCATATAGCCATTCTCGCTTTCTTTTGATTATTATATAATACACTGTTTTCATAATTTACTTTTAATCTATCTAGGCCATTGCATTTAAAATGGATTTCTTGTAGGCAGCATATAGTTGGTTCTTATTATTTTGAAAAATTTGACAATCTCTCTTTTCATAGGTGTGTTTAGATCATTTCCATTTAATATAGTTATTTGATATGATTGGATTTAGATATACCATTTTGTTATTTGTTTTCTGTGTGTCCCCTCTGTTATTTTTTCCTTTCTGCCTTTTCTGTCTTCTTTTGGATTATTTGAATCTTTTTAGTATTATATTTTAATTTATCTATTAGCTATTTGGCTATCTTTTTTTGAAAAAAGTTTTTTTGGTGGATGCTCTAGGAATTACAATATAATATACCTAAACTTTCACAATCTACTTAAGAGTTGATGTTGTACCACTTCAAGTAAAATGTGGAAACCTTACAATGGCATAGATTCCTTTATTCTCTCCCAGTCACCTGTGTGTTATAGTCATATCGTATATTATATCTACATGTACTGAAAACCCACCAATGTTATAATTTTTTCTTTTAACAATCATTTACAGTTTCAAGAACTTAGGGGAAAAGTAGTGTTTTGTATTTATCCAGATATTTATTATTTCTGTTTTTTAATTTGCGAAGATCCCAATTTCTTTCCAGTATCATTTCTCTTAAGCCTAAAGCATTCCCTTTAGCTTTTGTTTTTTAGAGCAAGTCTGCTGAAAATGAGTTTTTAGTTTTTCTTCATCTAAAAATATCACTATTTAGCTTTTTTTCCTGAAGGATATTACTGATGGATATAGAATTGTAGGTTGGTGGTATTTTTCTTTCAGTACCTTAAAGATGTTTTTTCACTGTTTTCTGGCCTGTGTGGTTTGTGATTTAGTAATTCAAATCATTTTTTTCCTGTGAATAATGTGTAATTTTTCTCTAGCTGCTGTAAATATTTTTTCTTTATGTTTGCTTTTAAGCAATTGTGTAAGTGTGATTATCTTTGCACTTACTCTGTTTGGGGTTTGTGAACTTCTTGCATTTGTAAATTTGTGTCTTTTAATAATTGGGAAGTTTTTGGCCATAATTTCTTCGAATGCCTTCTCCACCAATTTTTTTTCCTTTTTTTCTAGAACACAAATGACATGAATACTGGAAGTTTTGATATTCCTCTGCAGGTCTCTGAGGCTCTGCTCATTGTTCTCAAAATTTTTTTCTCTTTTTTCTTCATATTGGATAATTTCACTGACTCTTCAAGTTCATGCAGACTTTCCTCTGTCATCTCCATTCTTTTATTGAGCCATCTAGTTAAATTTTTACTTCAGATATATATTTTATTTCTACGATATCTTTCTCTGTTTTTACTTCTCTATTGAGAACTTCTTTCTTTCCATTCATTCTGTATTTTCATGGAGGATGGTTACAATATTTGTTCCTCAGGTGTCTCAGGGTTGGAATCTGATTGCTTTTTTCTCTTAAGACCTGGCCCTATTTTCCTAGTTCCTCGTATGTAGAATGTTGGCTTGTATCCTGCACACTGTATATGTTATGCTGTGTAGATTTGGGTCCTATTATAATCTTCTGAATAATGTTGCTTTTTGGGGTTTGTTTTAGCAGGCAATGTACCCAGTTAGATTCAGACTGCATTTCTGTCTCGCCTTTTGTGGGCGATGGTGCTGATCTCAGTTCAATGTTCACAGTCTTTTTCATGCTACTTTGGGTCTGTCCCATGCATGTGCCTCTCAGGGGTTAGTCTGATACATGGGTGGTGGTTTCAGACTTAGCTCAGTTCTCAAGGCCTTTGCTATACTGCTTTGGGTCTGTGCCATGAATGCACAGCTCAGGGTGAAGCCAGGAATTGTGCTGGCTCATGTACAGAATTAGGGGACTCCCTTCTCCATCATCTTTCTCTCCGTGATTCCCCTCGTTCCCCTTGGCCTGCAAGGCCACTTCCCCCAGGTTCCTGTGGCCAGAAAGTCAGAGTTTCATTTGGAGTGTTAGTGGTTCACATTGTTGCACTGCTGCTCTGTGGCTGTGCAGGGGAGCTCTGTGACTGGGTCCTGCTCCAGGAAAGAGCTGCCAGAAGAAAAGAAAAAGACCAAAACTGGGAAATTCACCTCCTTGTAGGTCACTTCTCTGAGTTTGAGTCCTCTCCACAAGGGTGGTTAGCGTTCAGTCCTCAGATATTGCTTTGTGTTACTTTGGTAGCTGCTGAGTACTGCACAGGTGCACCTGCTGTGCAGAGGACATGGCTTTTGTCACTCAGGCCACAGCCTGCACTTCCCTGTGTGGCTCATCTGTGGCCCCAGGCACTCAGCTCTTGTGTCTGGAGCTTCTAGTTGTAAAAAGCAAGAGACATAGGCTCTAGTGGGCTTACTCCCGTGGAGGAACTATAGAGCTCCCTGCTTTTCTTTTGCTTCTGCTTTACAAAGGACTTCTACACCTCATAGGAGAGAATATGTGATGTTAGTGCACATGATGCCAATATATATTGCAAAAGAGCTTGCAGAGAAGATCCATATTTTGCCAACAGCTGACACTTTGGCATCAGGCTAACTTAAAGCAGTAATTTCCTAACGTTCACTGTTAAGATGCACTTTGTATTCATACTTTGGGGAGGCAGGTAACATTTTCTGAGAGGGAAAACTAAGTTCCATAGGAATTGGGAGGCCTAGAAGCAAACAGTGCCAAAGAGGTGAGGGAAGAAAGAGTGCTAGGCACACTGCAGATGGAATCTGTGACCTGACTCCAGCTAAGTGCCACTATCACCTTCTCTTCTCAAATGGCTAAAAGCAGGCAAGCAGGGTTTACACATGTAGCAAAAAAAACTATAAGGAGGGGAAAAGGATTAGGTCAAAAGTATTTAAAATGCAGGTGTGAATTTTACCCTGCCTTTCTTGAAATAGGGCTTTGAGGTCACATGTGGCTGGGTTTCATCTAGAAGACAGTGTTTGCTTTGAACTTACTCGTTTTAGTGTGACAATTTTGGCTTCTTTATATTTGATTTTGTATTTAGGTGTTGGTAAAGCAATTCCTATAATCCTACCACTTGTCATTTTACTATATTTCCTATGTGCTATTGGTTCTTTTTAAATCTTTGGGTTTTTTTAAAATCATGAAGTACTTACGGTAAGTATTTATCTTATCTATTATCTGAAAACTGCCTCATTTCTACAATGAGAATATTATTAGCTTTTCCCCAGGGTTTTGTGAGGAATCCGCGAGGGCTCAGCGGATGTCTTCCTCATCTTTTACCCTTCTGTGCTGTGATATCCCGTCACTTTTCCATGGTGGCGGTTTGGCAGGTGTGATTAAATGGCTCTATATTGCTTGCTCTTCCCCAGCCCCTCCTGGCTAGAAGGTGAGCTCCAGAGAGCTTGTGATCTCGTGTTCTCCCGTAGATCCTCAGTGTTTAGCTTTGTGCCTTTTGTAGAGCACAGTGATTAAGAGCCTGAACTCTGGACTCGGACAGCCTCAGCTCCCACATTTATTGGCTCTTTGACCCTGGGCCAATTACTTAACCGGTCCGTGCCTCAGTTTTCTTATCTGTTAAATGAGGACACAAATGGTCTCTCTGTCTCTCTTTCTCATCATGAGAATCAAATAAATGAGAACATGTGTCTAACATGGTAAATGTATATAAATGCTTGTTAAATAAAATAAATAACAACAGTTGCTCAATATCTGTCAAATGAAAGAATAAATGCGTCTTTATCAGCCATTTCTGGTGAGCTGGGTGGAAAATGCATTTATAGACACTGCATTCTCCTGAAATACTATAATCTTTTGCTTAGATTTGGCCACTGCTGTGACATATGGTTTGGCACATGGGATGGCTAAACTCTCATGAATGAAATTGTCCTCATTTGGAACAAAATAACTAAGAAACCTAGCCCTGTACTTGTGATAGTCTGACTCTCAGATTTCTGAATTGTACTTAGTCAAAATCATTTCTAGTGTTATATTGATAGAGCAATAAAAGCAGTGAGAGCAATATGTTAAAAAAATTAACTCCTTTCTACTCTTCCCCTGGCCACTGAAGCTGTACAACATTAAGTCAAAGATAAAATGTTGTTTAAAGTCAAAACAATAACTAATCACCTGGGGTTTAAGTTTTCAGATGCTTAACAGGGGTCAGAAAGGCTAGTTAGAGTTGCAAAAATGCAAAGTCAAGTTTTCTGCTTTCAGATGGTCCCTGTCCCTCACGTCCACTGTGTTCAGTCTTTGCTTCGGGATCTACGTGGGGAAGCAAAAGATATCTGTTGACCAAACAAATGGCAACAAAGATAGCAGAACAAAATAAACAAAACAAATAAAACACAACTTTCCAGAGAAGCCAAAGGGCCAGTCCTTGTAAATCTTGAACCCGGTTGGAGTATCTAATGGTATTTTTGTGTTTTGAGCTCCATGTGAAGAGTACCGAATCTTGAAGTTGAGAAAACTAAAAAGCAGTTCTTTCCCCAAAGTAGTGATGACTCATATGCTCACTGCTTTGTAGTTTCCAGTGTGTTTTCACATACAGTACCTTAATCTGTCTCATGATCCTTCCAGGGGGATGTTATTGTTTCCATTTTGACTTTGCCCTTGTGCACTCATGTGGTACAGTGGTTATATTATTTATCTACATTCACCTGCTACAAATATTCAATAGGCACAAAAGGGTATTCAGCAAAACTTAAGTATTCATCACCACCCTGTCTCCCAACCACCCAGTTTGTCTCCTTGGAGGCAACCACTTTTATGTGTATCCTTTGCATTTATAAGCATATACACACGTTCTTTCTTTGGTCCCTACCGTGTGCATGAATGTTAACACCATAGGTACTGTTCTGAACTGTGCTATTCTCACTTACTGTGTGTCTCAGGGATTGTCCCATGTCAGTGCACCACATTCTTTATACCAGTTCCTTAGAATTCCACTTATTTAATAAATCTCCCAGTAAAGGACACTTAGGTTGTTTCCACTATCTTACTATGCAAAAGCTGGTACAGTGAATGATCTTGTTGAATTTGACACATATACAGTGATATCAGTATAATAGTTTTAAAAGTTATTTGGTGGTCGGAGGACTTGGTAGTCACGAT
Organism: Daubentonia madagascariensis; assembly: GCA_023783475.1. NCBI lineage: Eukaryota > Metazoa > Chordata > Mammalia > Primates > Daubentoniidae > Daubentonia > Daubentonia madagascariensis. The sequence goes on along the minus strand of JAKFHU010002088.1, from coordinate 38,750,668 downwards.
GTTCTTTGCAGGACAGTACCGTGAAATAGATTTGTGCTAGATTAGAGATTGCCTTGTACTAGATACAAGTACAGCGAATGGTGGTGGGTGCTCTGGGTTTAAAATAAAAATGATAGGAAGCCACTGGGCTCTCTGAGAGGGAGTTCTTGTCTGTTCCCACACTGTCACCAGCACCTGGGACATCACTATACAGAGTCTAGCTCCATAGCACGTGTTGAATTTCTGTATCTTACCTGCCTACTCAGGGTTTCTGTGGGAGTCTCATGAAGTATATAAAAAAATTTTTTTGGTCAACCTGAAAGCACTTCATATAAGCTATTATCACTATATAGCACTTAGTTATAGCATGTTTCTCATTTTGTCTCTAGTAGCAGTGCTAGATTTTAACACATTAAGTGCCATGTGAGTTGTATTTAACTCATGCTAGTTTTGAGCCTGGAGCCTTGTGAAGCATATGTAACTCATGTCTCTTCACTTTGGGAGCTGTGAGAACTATTTTTCAAGTTGCATATAACTCACACACGGAAAACAATAAAAAATAACAAGTTTTTCATTGAATTAGAAAGGATCGTTTTGTTTTCAAAATTTTTATTCTATTTTCCTAATAAAAAACTGTGGCCCCAAGGAAAACTTTTTTTTTCTAGTGTGAAAGTCAGTGTGTTAAAAGAATCTAGCATGATCAGAAAATGCTTCACATAGGAATTTTCTGGATTAGCTTGAGGCTTCCATTTAAGTTCTAAAAGGAAAATTTTACTTTCAGCTTGATGGCTATCGTGTGGAGTTTGATGGACTCAATCTAACCTTTTTCTGACAATTTGCAACCATCATTATCAATATTGAACAATATGCATTAAATAGTGAGGCTTTTAAACTATCAGGCCTTTTCCTATGCTGAGTATTCCCAAACGTGTGTGTGTTTTGCTTATTGCTGCTATTGGTAGCTTTCTTATTGCCTCTCAGGTTGAGAACCATTAATTCATGCCATCAATACCCCTGCCTCTAAAAGTCTTCTATCCAGCCTGCTATTTCTGTTCCAGCGTAGGCAGGGAAAGCAGTCTTGGCTAGTTTATAACTGTGTCTCAGGTGTGAGTAAACTGCTGTGAACCACAGCCTAGCATGGGTGGCCTGGGAAGGATTACGTGGAAAGGAACCAGTTGGAATACCTTCTTAGAGAAAAGAAAGTATGATCGACACAGAGGATATTCAAAGTATAAAGATGGTGACTGAGTTGTACGTTAGAAACCGTTTTGTCTGGTCAGAGTAGAAGGAATTAACTTGGATTTAAAAATTTAGCAAATATTGACTGAGCTCCTTCTGTGTGCCCCATGGTAGTCAGTAAACTGCGGAGAAATACAATGTGTCGGGTGCTAGTAAGTACCACAAAAACAAATAAATAAGGAAAGAAGGAAAGAAAGGAAAGAAAGGAGGAGAGATACATAAATACGCACATACAGGGGTGGGAGTCCTGCTGGTGAGCTCTTATGTAGGTGGTCGGGGAAGAACTCTCTAGAAGGTGACCTGTGAGCAAAGACTGAAGGAGGTGAGGGAGCCAACAGCAAGAGCAGGGGCCCCAGGGCAGTACCTGCATAACCTGTTCCAGGGAAAGGAGGGGGTCCGGGTGGCTGCAGTGGGGTGAGCAAGGCAGAGAGCAGGCACGACAAGGTTGGTGGGGTGTGTGCCTGGTGGCGGGCTGAGGGCGCAGGGCCTTGGAGGCACCTGGAAGGTCCCGGCTTATTTTTTGCTCTGAGTGACAAGAGCTTCCTTCCTGGCTGCTGCATGCAGGGGAGGCTCGGGGAAACCAGTTAGGAGCCTCCTGTGTAATCCAGGCGAGAGATGATGGTGGCTGCGAACAACCAGAACCTGAGGATGCTTGAGTCAGTGGAGGAGATCACTTAGGGAGGCCCTGATTAATAGTCACGGAAAACGGCCACTGATCTTCGGTTGGGGCTCCTGGCACCAAGCCTTCTGTGCTTCCTGCCCCAGCCCGCACCCTGAGCCCTTCGCTCTTCCCTTCCCTGTGTCTTTCCTGGGAGAGGAGCCTCAGCGTAATACGCCGTTATTGGTGGGCTTCAGTTTTATAAGCCCTACAATCCTGAAAATCGTTATATGGCTCCAGTATTTGCCAGCCTTTAAAACCCTTTTCTAAGGTGATTGACAAGCTCCTTGTCAAGTTTAGTGGCATTTATTCTTTTCTAAATCCCTCCGCCTCTCCTTGGAATTTTGTGTTGTCCCAATGCAGTGTTTTTATTCTTTCTCTTTCTCCTGACCCCTGACCTTTTGGCGTGTGTCCACCAAGGTCGTGTCCTCCGTCCCTGGCCCTTCTTTCTTTATAAGCTCATACTCTCTAGGTGAATTCATCACGCCTTTGGTTTACCCACCCTTTGGCTGGGGTCACAGATCCCCCCTCTAGTTTGCTGTGTCTGCTCTGTGTTGGTTTATATTTTCTTAAAACTGGTTCCCTGTCCCCATTCCTCTTATTGGTGTTTCTTATCTGAAAATAGAGCCCGTCCTGACACATTTTTCTGTTTCATTTCTTTTCCAATCTGTTTCCAAATCTTATAGATCCTTTTTTGGAGTGTCTTTCAGGTCGGTGCTTTCTTCTCTCGTGTAACAGATACTCCACCTCCCCAGCCTTGCCGTCTTGTTGTTGGAGTCCAGCCATAGCCTGTGAGTGGCTAATTTTGCTTCCAGCCTCCCCCAGCTCTAGTCCTTCTTGTATAACCGTCTTAATTCACTCAGCAACTACTTATTGAATGCTTATGATATGCCAGGTACTGTAGTAGGCACGGGGGATGCAAACAGGCAGCAGCCTGCCCTCAGGAGCTTACATTCTGGAGTGGGGAGAAGACAGTGAACCAAATGAGCAGAGAAATTCTGTGTTTGGTGTTAAGGAAAGAAAAATAAAGGCAGGGAAGAGGAATAGGGGTAAGAAGTACCAGATCGGGAGGGAGTTTACAATTTAAAATAAAATGGTCAGGAAGGGTTCACCATGAAAGTGACTTTTCTTTTAACTTATTTTTTATTGAGTTAAATATGCATAACAAAATTTACCATTTTAACCATTTTTGAGTGTACAGTTCGGTGGCATTAAGTACATTCAGATTGTTGTGCAACCACCACCACTATCCCTCTCCAGAAGCTTTTCATCATCCGGACCTGGAATTCTATACCCGATGAACAATGACTCCCCTTCCTCCCTCCCTGCAGCCCCTGGTAACCACCATTCTACTTTCTTTCTCTACGAATTTCACTATTTCTATACCTCATATAAGTGGAATCATACGATATTTGTCTTTTTTTGTGACTGCCTTACTTCACTTAGCATAAAGTTCTCAAGGTTCATCCATGTGGCAGCATCTGTCAGAATTTCCTTCCTTTTAAAGACTGAATAATATTCCATTGTGTGTATGTACCACATTTTCTTTATCCATTCATTGTTGATGGACACTTGGGTTGCTTCCACCTTTTGTCTATTGCGAATAATGCTGCTCTGAACGTGGGTGTACAGATATCTGTTTGAGTCTCTGGTTTCAGTTCTTTTGGGTATGTACCTAGAAGTAGAATTGCTGGATCGTATGATAATTCTGTGATTAATTTTTTGAGGAACCACCGTACTGTCTTCCTCAGTGGCTGCACCACTTTACCTTCTTCAGAAAGTGACTTCTGAATGAAGACCTGAAGGAGGTGATGGTGTGAGCCATGAGGACATCTGGGGAGAGCATCTCAGGCCGAGGGAACTCAACGTGCAAGGGTGCCAAGGTGGGAGAGCAGCTGCCACATGTGAGGCTTAGTAAGGAGGCAATGCACCTGAAAGGGAGGGGAGGTAAAAGGATTAGAAAATGAAGGCAGAGAGGAAACAGGTGTCCAAAATATATAGGGCCTTATAGACCACTATAAAGACTTTGATTTTTACCTCAGTGATGTGGAGAGCCCTTGCAAGGTTGTATCATCCTACTTTCATCAGGTCAAATCCCATCTTAAAAATAAAAGATTTCCCAAATGCTTGCATTTGGTCCAAACTTTGTAGTTCCATCTGTCCAACTATATATCTCATAGTGTCCCATAAACTTGCTCGTGTGTATCAGGCTCCGCTCCTGTCTTCTACCACATGCATTCATTTCTGTCTCCATATATGGCTCACACGCTTCCTGCCATCTGGAATTTCCTCACTGTTTTCTCTACCAGTTCTATCTTGTCATAGTTTCTACTATGAGATTTTTCTCAATAACTTGTTTTCCTTATAATCACTGTTGTCATTTAGCACAAAATTATTTTTGTTATGTGTTTTTATCTCTCCCAAGTAGGTAATGTATTAGTCTGTTTTGTGCTGCTATGATAGAATACCTGATACTGGGTAATTTATAATGAACAGAAGTGTATTGGCTCACAGTTCTAGAGGCTGGGAAGTCCAACATCAAGGTGCCAGCATCTGGCAAGGGCCTTCTTGTTGTGTCATCACATGGCAGAAAGTGGAAGGGCAATCCAGAGAGCAAGAGGGGGCCGAACTTGCCCTTTTATAATGGCACCAATCCCACCCATGAGGTTAGAGTCCTCATGGCCTAATCACCTCCCAAAAGTCACACCTCTTAATACTGTTAAAATGGCAATTAAATTTCAACGTGAGTTTTGGAGGGGACAAACATTCACACTGTAGCAGGTAATAAGATCCTAGGTCAAGGTTCATTTATTATAGTGCTTTAGGTCTCCTGTAGTGATAAGATAGTGATGGGCAATTATGTAAACCATTCTGTCCAATAAAGATAAGCTGGGGTGACCATATAGGACTTGCATAGTAAATACTTGTGCTACGTTGATTCTGTACTTTTTGGTGAGCATATTAGGGTGGTTTATATAGATAATAAAATTAATTAGATGCCAATAATTCCTCTTTCACTAGATTGTCTAAATTAGCATTTTAAAGATGAAGTCTAAAAGGCTGTCTTTATATTTGCTGTACAATTTTTAAAAATTAGCTTGCCATCGTGGAGACTGAAGCATGCCAATTAAATACTTATCCAGTTTTCAGAGCTTTAGAGAAAAGCAGTGGGTTAGGAATTCTTCATTTTAATTTTATGAATTACTTTGAAAAACATTAACAACAGTTTGTAAAGTTTCAAAGCATTTAATACAAGTACATCCATTTAAAAGTCTCATATCAGACACTGCAGGAACTGAATTCTACTCAATGTGAGATTTCTGCTAGCTCAGTCAATTCATGCTTTCTAACTATACAGTCAGGACTAACTTTAGACCCTGGGCATGTGCCATTATTTTGTGTTAAATTATATGGCCTGGAAATGATTCAGTAGGTTGTTATTATGAGTAAGCCCCTCTGTATCAACATAATTATATAACGGGCATCTTGTATCAACCATCCAGAATAAAAAATTGCTAACGTTTTGCCACTTCAGATCTTTGGTTTTTTTGTAAAGGAAATAAAACCTTACAGATAAAATGCACTTGATCTTTCATCCCTAGTGTCATACCCCCCTCCATTCTACAGTCATCCACTCGTGGTGGATTCAGTACCTCTCCTTCTAGCCTATTTCTTATACTTTTGCACATTTAGGGATTATATTCCTGAATTAAATGCAGTATTGTTTTATTAGTGTTTTAAAATTTACATAAATAATGCGTATTATGTTATTGTATAACCTGCTTTTCTGAGGCATCCATTGACCCGGGTTGAAGGTACTTGTTTTAACTGCTATATAGTATAATAATTCTGTTTTATGATTCTGATGTTTTATTTATCCTTTTAATTATTGATGAATGAATATTTTTTACATCTCTTTGAACAGATAATACAGACTTTCTGTAAGGAATTGCCCCCTTTGGTATTTGACTATTGGTGGCATGCTGTTTACAGAGTACCTCACAGCTGAGTGAGCCACGTCTGGATGTAATAGTACTGAGGTTGGGAGCAGCTATCCCAGTCATTGAAAGATGTAGCAGGAGCAAAGGCCCAACTGCTACCCTTGCAAAGCTCTGAATCCAATTATGAGTCAGACTCATGGGACTTAGGATAGACTTCATAGGGAGTCCATGATAACCTGTTCCTCCTTTTGCTGCTTCTGGTGCTATTAACCAAGGGACTCTTTTTGCCTTTGTTCAAACTCCTCATGAAAAAGGATCTGATTGGGTAGGTCAAAAATACAGTAACTTTCACAAGGGCAAGGAGAAAAGCATTGTATCATTTAAAGCAGATTAGTTCCAATTAGATTACTAACTTTCCATATTATTGAGTTTTGGTGGCTAGAAAATTAAGCTCATTTTTATATTGACATCCTTCTCTTCAATTAAATATATTACCTAGGTTATAATAATATATATTTTCCCAATAGATTAATTTTTTAAGTAAGTAATTTCAAAATGATTTCACACTTATGGAAAAGTTGCCAAATGGAACAAAGAATTCCTGTATTCCCAGGTTCCTCAGGTGTCAACATTTTTTTACTTTATTTGCCCCATTGTGTACTGTGTGTATGTGTGTGTGTGTGTGATCTTGTGTGTGTGATCTTTAGTCTACTTTTTAACCTTATGAGAGCAAGCTGTAGACATAATGTCCCGTCACCTCTAAGTACTTCGGTGTGCTTTTTTCCCCAAATAAGGATGTTCTTCTTCATAACCAGTATACAACACTCCAAACCAGGAAAAAACCATTGGCACAACACTACCATTCAGTTCATAATGTCAACATTGTGAACTCAACAATAGGTCTTTTTCCTTTCTGGTCCGGGATCCTGTCCAAGAATATATACTGCATTTAATTTTCATGTCTCTTTGGACTCCTTCAGTATAGAAAAGTTTCTTAGTCTTTCCCTGTCTTTTGTATCCTTGACAGTTTTAAAGCATATAGACCTTTAAGTAGAGTGTAGGATCTTTCTTATGTTTCTTCATGACAAGGCTCAGTTAATGCATTCTTGGTGAAATGCACAAAAATGATGCTGTATTCTTCCCAGAGCATCAAATCGGTGGCATAAGATGTCGACCTGTCCTACCAATGGTGATGTTAGATTTGATCACCTGGTTGTGTTGGTGTATGCCAGGTTTACCCGTGTTAAATTTGCTATTTTCCTCTTTGTAATTGATTAGTATTTCAAGGGGAAGTTTTCCAAGATTTCATCAACATCCTGTTCCTTATCAAATCTCCTTCCACCAATGTCTAATGACAACTTCCACCTGAACCTACCACCTCTATGACAATAGCAAAATGCTACTTCTTTCTACATTTATTAGTTGGCATTGTGTTCTAAGAAAGATCTTTCTCTTCTCCTTCCTCCCTCCCTTCCTTCCTTAGGAAAGTTCTTTTAGATTTATAACCATTAGATATTTCAAATTTGATGTTCTTGGTAACTGTGGCTTAAGCACAAGTGATGGTATGTTTAACTCATATGTAAAAAAAATGGGCTGACATAGAGGTTGTACCATCTATTCTTAGACAGTTATATATTTAAAATTGTATCACTGAGTATGAAGTCACTTAGTTCTTGGCTTTTTTTTTTTTAATTTGTTTCTTGTCGGTCTGTCTTCTATGATTGACCCTGATCTACTATGTTCCAGTTGTATGGTAGAAAAGGAGGATACTGCATGCCTGAGAAAATACAAGCTGATAAGTCCTTTCTCAATAACTGATGGCCATAGTTTGGAAAATATTGATTTACAATAGGATTGTCTACCTCAGTGTTAGAATAAATTCATAACTTCAGGGCATATAGTGTTACATCTTTAAAAGAACCAGCAAAAACTGGATAAAATAGCAAAGCTTCCTGGGTTGAAACAATTGGATTGGGCTAAGGTAAAATTGACAGATAAAAACGTTGGGTTTATTGCATCCTCAGGCCAGCACATTCTCTCAAGTCATGTTCACTTTTGCCCTAGACAAGGCTTGAGTGGACACTTCCAACTCTGCCTCAGAGCCACCTCCTCTTTTAAGCATGTATCCTTCCTTCTACACTATCAATGCACCTTTTCTAAAGATACCTTAGTGTCTCAAATCAGAGGACTGTTAAGTGTTTTTAGATTTTGGGGTCATTTTGCTCCTTTAGGTGACATTATATATCTCCCTTATCTATCTTGGGTTGATTATGGATTTTACTTTTTAAGTGGTAATTTAGATGGTAATTTTATTTTCTTTATTGCCATTGTTGCTATGCACTTATGCTGGCTACAAAAGAGTTCAGACTGACTCACTCTCTTCTTCTTTAAGGATTGATTCTGTACCCTCAGTTGGCTTCATAAAGGCTCCTGCTGACTTGACCAAATACTCCTTTTTATTGGTCGCAGATTCATATATTCTTAAACAATTTTACCACAAATAATATTTCTTCAATTACTTTTTATAAGACAACAACAAAACCCACGGAGAGCAACAACCATTTTTTCCCTTTGTATTGTAAAATTACAAAAGCTAAAAATCACCTTTAATTCCATGCCATTAAGACAACCAGTTTCATTTTTGAGTATATTATGAATGTTTACAGCACTTATTTTCTACTCATATTTTCACACATTTATTTCAGTCTCCATATTGGAAAATGGTGGCGCTAAGAGCCAGGTGACCCTTAGTGAGAACAGTGGTGACCAGACCTGCGTTCTGGTCCTGCCGCCATTATTAGGTAGCTTTGGCACTGGGAGAAACTCATGCTCAGGATCTCAGGATCTTCATCCACCAATGGGAATGTTGGATTAAGTCATCTCTAAGGTCTAGTTTTGTGGTCTAAATATATTCTAAATGATGGGTGAGATGATGATACCAGATGATGAACCTCAGAATTTGTAGAACACTTGGCTGTACTGATATAGTTTCACGTAAAGACTGCTTTGAGGCCAGACCAAAGGCTTTCTTTGAGAAGATAGCTGTGCTTAGATTTGTGTCGTTTTAGTTTCCATACCGTTTATATCTTTATTTTCTTATGTATAAAAGAGGGTAACAGTAACAATATACCCCCCGAATATAAATCATAAGAAAAATTAAGAAAAAGATCAGTTGTGTTTAATATATTATTATTATATAGCTACAGTACTTGATATTTTACAATAATTAATAAAAACAATAATTATCTCTGTAAGAAAAAAGTTTGCAACATGATTTATGCATACAGGTGGATGAAAAAAGAAAGACATTTCTTTCACCAGCATACTTATCCTTCAGCAGATTCAGGTAATTTACATAAACATTTCCTTTAATTCTAATATTTTCAAACACAGATAGAGAATTTTTCTCTATTTAAAATGTGTAAGATTCCTGCACAGTGGACTTGCTGAGGATGAAGCCTAGAATCTGATACTGTGTATTCAAAGAAGCATTGTTTTTATTCCTTCATGTGGATCCTTAAGTGGTTTAGACAGTGTGGTTTTAGTGCTATACGTTTAGGTTAATAGAAACCATAGGCTCATTAGAAGATGATTTGCTGATAAAACAACATGAAGAAAATGTGAAAATGGAAATTTAAGCTCTTATGTGAATTAAAAAAATAGAAATACATTAAAAATAATATATGTATCTTAGCTAGTGTGAGAGTTTTGAAGGAATAGTAGTAAGATTTTTTAAGTTTTTTTTTTTCAAAGTAATACGTGTGCATGGCAAAAAAGAGCTTGCTTATAATAAAAAGCAGTATTTTCCATTATTTTATTAAATTTTAAACAGAAAATTGAAATAATAGCATAATAAACACCTATTCCTTTCACATATATTTAACAATTAATATCTAATTAACATATTGTTACATTTGCTTTTTCTTTCTTTGTATATATATACATATACACATATTTAAAACACGTGTGTGTACATAATGTGCTATACATAAGTTTTTTCTCATTCGTTTGAAAATAAGTGACAGATATCATATTTGACTCCTAAGAATCATTTATCTTCTAAGAATAAAAGCATTCTCCTCCTCCATAACCACAATACCAGATGACATACAAAATTAATTATTCTGTAATATCATCTAATAACCAGTTCATATTAAAAGTTTCCCAATTGTCCCCCAAAAGTCTTTAAGCTTTTTTTTTTTCTTTTATTTTAAACCTGGATCTCATCAGATTTCCCACAATGATTTTGGTTGCTATAGAGGCAACTACTTTAAATTCTTTCAGCTGTTTCTTCTGCAAATTATTTCCAAATCACTAAATAATATGCTTATATGGGTACTTCTTAAATAGTGAGTACCTAATATATTGACATTCTGCTCTGAGAGCTGAGGATTTAACTTTTTTATGATTTCCCAACACCCTCTTTCCCTATCCTACCTATGTAGTTTTATCACTATTTGTAGTTAAAGCAATAATTTGTTTATATAGTCATGCACCACATAACGATCTTTCACTCAGTGATGGACCATATATACAGTGGTAACCCCATAGGGTTATAAAAAATATGTACAGTACACAACACTGGATAATGATAATAAATGACCATGTTACTAGTTTATGTATTTATTATACTGTACTTTTTATTGTATTTGAGAGTGTATTCCTTCTATTTAATATAAAAAAAAAAAGTAAACTGTAAAACAGCCTCAGGCAGGTCCTTCAGGAGGTATTCCATGAGAAGACATTGCTGTCATAGGAGATGACAGCTCCATGTGTGTTATTGCCCTTGAAGACCTTCCAGTGGAACAAGATATGGAGGGAGAAGACTGTGATATTGATGATCCTGACCCTGTGTAGGCCTAGGCTAATAGGTAAGTTTGTGTGTTAGTTTTTAACGAAAAAGCTTAGTAAGTTAAAAAAAAATTTTTAAATCGAAAAAAAGTTATAGAATAAGGATATAAAGTATTATTGTACAGCTGTACAACATGTCTGCATTTTAATCTAAGTATTAGTACAAAAGGGTCAAAAAGTTAAAAAAATTTTAAAAGTTTATAAAGTAAAAAAGTTACAGTAAGCTAAGGTTAATTTATTATTAAGAAAGAAATTTTAAAAATAAATGTAGTGTAGCCTAAGTGTACAGTGTTTATAAAGTCTGTGGTAGTGTACGGTAACATCCTAGGCCTTCACATTCACTCACCACTCACTCACTGACTCACCCAGAGCAACTTCCAGTTCTGTGAGCTCTATTCATGGATAAGTGCCCTGTCCAGTTATACCATTTTTTAAAATCTTTTATATCATATGTTTACTGTGTCTTTTCTATGTTCAGATATGATATACAAATACCACTGTGTTGCAGTTGCCTACAGTATTAGTACAGTCACATGCTGTACAGGTTTGTAGCTTAGGAGCAATAGGTTATACTTTATAGCCTAGGTGTGTAGTAGGCTATACCATCTAGTCTGTGAATACACTCTATGATGTTCACACAGTGTACCTAACATTTCTCAGAATGTGTCCCTGTCATTAAGCGACACATGGCTGTACTGACATCAATATGTAAGTATTGTTCTATAAAATCAAGAGCTATGATTATATTTACTTTCTTATTTGGCTTTTTTTCCTTCTTCCTAGAGTTTATGAGTGTTTAAAATTTATGTTGTTTGCTTTCTCCACCATTATCATTGCTGTCATCCTGGCCAACTTTTATTAAGGGCCTGATGTGCCAAGTAGTTACATGCATTAACCAATTTAATCCTCACGACAACCTATAATGTAGGAATTATTACAGATGAGGAGACTGAGGAATAGAGATGAGCAAGGTAAAGTGTCCAAGGCTATTCAAGCACTAAGTGGTAGAGCTGGAATTTGCACCTGTGTCGGCTGCATGTTGTGGCTATGCTCTGTATCACTTTGCAATAGTATCTCTCTCGACAGATTCAGAGTACTAAAGTTCTCATCCTTATTCTTGCTGCCTGTCTCCATCCTCCTGTGCCAGTCTAGGCTAATTGATTTTCTAGGTATGCCACACAGCTGTCTTCTTAAGTCTTCATTTCTCCCTTGGTTGGATCCACTGTTTCCTCTGTCCTATATCTTCTTCTTTCATGGTTTAATTCTATGTTTCGTTCTAGAGCACATCTGTAAATAACTTCCTACAAAAGGATGTTTAAAAGTAAATGTTCTGGATTCTTGTATTTTTTTCATTTTATTTGCTTTTCTCATCTATCTATCATCTCCCATTAAATTGATAGTTTGGCTAAATTGGAAGATTCTGGACTGAAAATCATTTCCCCTTAAAATTTTAAAGCCATTGCTCTTTTGTTTTTGCTTCCCATGTGGCTGATGAGAAGTTTTCTTGCCTGTCTGATTCTCTTTCCTTTGTGTGTCTGGAGTTTCGCAGTGTCACATAGGAGTTGGTTTTGTTTTCCATTGTGCTGAGCATTTGTGGGTCCTTTCAGCATGAGGACTTAGAAGCTTCTGCTCTAGGCAATATTCTGGTGTTACTTCTTTGAAAATGTCTTCCTTTGATAGTCCCTGTTCTTTTTTTCTGGAAATAGAACTCTTTCTAGTTTGCTTGAACTTTTCAATTCTCAGTTTTTCTCATTTTTTCTTTTATATTTAAAGTTTTTTAAAAATTTGGGGTATAATTTACACACAATAAAAATCACTTATTTTAGTGTACAGTTTTATAAGTTTTGACCAATGCATTTAGTAGTGTAACCGCCACCACAATCAAGATAAAGGATTCACAATAGCCAAAAAATGGAAGCAACCCACGTGTCCATCAATGGGTGAATGGGTAAGCAAATTGCGGGATACACACAAACACACACGATGGAATATTATTCAGCCTTAAAAAGGAAGGGAATTCTGACACATGCTCCAACCTGGGTTAAACCTTGAGGACATTATGCTCAGTGAAATAAGCCAGCCACAAAGGGGTACCTACTGTATGATTCCACGCATATAAGGTTCTGGAGTAATCAAATTCATAGAGACAGAAGGTAGAATGCTGGTTGCCAGGGGTTGGGGGGAGCTGGGAATGGGGAGTTAGTGTTTAACGGGTACAGAGTTTTCAGTTTTGCAAGATGGAAAGAGTTCTGCAGATGGATGGTGATGAGGGTTGCTCAACAATGTGAGTATGCTTACTACTATTGAACTGTACACTTAAAAATGGTTAAGATGGTCAATTTTTTGTTATGTATATTTTACCACACATACAAAAAGATACAGGACAGTCTTATCACATAACCCCCTGAATTCTTTCTCTCTGATTTTTTTGTTAAATCACTTTATCTTCATCTTTTTGGTCTATATCCTGGAATATTTTTGACTTTGTTTTCCAGACTTCTTGGTTTCTTATAAAATTTCAGCAATCATAACCTTTTTTAAAATTTCAAAGTGCTTTAGTATATTCTGATTGTTCCTTTTTCAAAGATCTTGCTCATATATCATGGATGCAGTATCTTCTTGAATTTCTGTGAGAGTACTCATTAAAGATTTTTTTACAGTTCTGCTTCTTCTTGGGGGTCATTTTGGTTTTGGTTTATATTTTTCTATTTTATTTTGCAGTCTTTCTTCAAATGTTTAGTTCTCAGTTATCCCATATATTTGAGATTGGAGCACTAAAAAGTTAATTGGTAGTTTGTGTACAAGAATGAGGTCTGTTTATTTTTTAAAAAAATAACCTTTTAATTTTAGAATAGTTTTGTATCTATAGAAAAATTGTGACCATAGCACAGAGAGTTCCCATATATCCTGCTTAATGTTTGCCCTATTGTTAACATCTTACATTAGTATAGTACATTTGTTACAATTAGTGAACTGATATTGATACATTATTATTAACCAAAGTTCATACTTTATTCAGAATTCCTTAGTTTTTACCTAATGTCTTTTTTCTGTTCCAGGATCCCATTCAGGACACCACATAACATTTAGACATATCTCCTTAAGCTCCTCTTGGCTGTGACAGCTTTTCAGACTTTACTTGTTTTTAATGATCTTAGCAGTTTTAACGAGCACTGGTCAGGTATTTTGTAGAATGTTCCTCAATTAGGGTTTGTCTGATGTTTTTTTCGTGATTGGACTGGGGTTATGGGCTTGGGGAGGAAGACCACAGAGGTGATGTGCCATTCTCTTCCCATCATGTTGAGGATGTATCTGATGTTGACCTTGATCAGCGGCTCAAGTAGTGTCTGCCAGATTTCTCTGCTGTAAAGTTAGCCCCCTTTCCATACTATAGTCTTTGGAAAGAAATCACTACAGCCCTGACACTAAAGGAATGGTCTTTCTTCTCTATCTTCCTTTGTTTCCTACTCCCTGTCTGGTTTCTCCTTTTTATCATTCCTCCTGAGGCCTTTGGAACTTGGGAGTGGGGTGGAGCTGGACCCGAGCTGGGGAGTGAGAGAGGCAGTCACTCACCCGGATCTTGCCACCACCACCCAGGTTTGCCTTCTCTTCTTCCCCATCCCACTGCCTACTCTGAAGTGCTCTGCCTAAAACACAAAGTGGAAAGAAACCTGTGCTTGGTACTGCATCGTAATTCTCAAGCACAATTTCCAAGAATCCTGGAAAGGGAAATGGGTAACAACTTACAGTGTTGTTATTTGTCATTTTCAGTTTTGACTATTTCTTTTGAGGAGTCTGGAAAAAATTAAAATGTTTTTCTGGAAGCATTTTGGCATTTTAGGTACTAACAGTCATAGTCTATCAGGCCAATATTTTTAAACCAATATTTGCTCCCGCTGGTCTTAAAAATTTTCCCCCAAACTTAGTTATCTAAGTACTCCTGGAAAGTCAGACCTGTTCCCTGGTGCCACCTCCCATCCTTAGGGAAATGAACTTAAGAAGGTCCCCGCCTGCCACATTAATCTCCCTCCCCCTTAGTGATTAGAATTCTAATGCTTTAAAAGACTTTGGACCATTCCTTTTCCATTACTGCCAGCTTCACCTCTGATATGGCTTGTTTTTCCTAGATCTAATTGGATCAAATCATTTATAATAGTTCTTTCCTTTATCAAAGAAAAGGGCATAGGTGAGATACATGCCCTTTAGTTCTGGGGGACAGCGCGCACGCACACACACACATACACATACACACACACACACATATATACACACACATACACACATATACACACATACACATATACATACATACACACATACACACAAACACACATATACACACACACACACGTGTTACATAATCTTTTTTCAACTGAGAATATGCGACACAATTACAAATTCAAGTGGTTTTAAGGAAGATTTATTTAATAGGCAAGAGTTGATTGCTTGCCAAATGTGCTCATCAAAACCAGTGAAACAGATGTTATAGGCTAGAAGAGAAGAATCTGTCTCTCTTGGGTTAGTCACACTTTTTTTTTTTTTTAAAGCAAATAATTCCTCAGATAAAAAGGGACAATAGGCAGTGAAAGTGAAGATAAGTTTGTTTCTAGTAGAAGTTAATTCCTTTGGGGAGATGAGAGAAACTTCTAGAATGGTTTTGGAATTAGAAGGAACCCGTGAGATCATCCAATACCTTATTTTCACAGTTGTAGAAGTTGAGTCCTAGTGAGGAAAATGGGTCAACCAAAATGTAAGACTGACTTTACGGCACCACCTGAACCAGATCAAAGCCCACCTAAGTCTCAGTTCTGAGTTCGCTCCACCACCACAAGTGGATTCTGGTAATGTACCAGCCTCCATGCATGGGTGTGTGGGGTGGGAAAATAATTTCAACTTCTTTGTAATTGATTTCTGATATTGGAAGCTGGATAATAGGAATAAAATGAAAATTTAGCATTTTAGAATTTCTCCTTGAATAACCTTTAAAATTGTTATTGCCGTGAACATGAATTCATTTAATTATTTTACTGCATAGTTCTGTTGTCTATATTTAAGCATTGCAAGAGAGCATTTTCTGTAATTTAATAATTAAGAAATGACAATTATATATTTTTGCCAATTTCATTTAACACACAAAAGTATAATTGGATTGCTTAAACTATATATCCAAGCCCAGTATACCAATTAATAAAATAACTTTTGAACGTCTCCTTGAATGTAATTTTTGATAATTTAACCATGTAGTCACTGTGGGGGAAAAAACTTTATAAAATGAAAATTCTTTTAAATTTAAGGATGGTCCTGGTCCAAAGTCTTTTAAAGCATTAGAATTCTAATCACTAAGGGGGAGGGAGATTAATGTGGCAGGCGGAGACCTTCTTAAGTTCATTTCTAAACACGTCAACAAAATAATGATTCTCTCATTTTCCAGGGCTTCTGGTTCTCAGGCTTTTGCCTGAGGAGAAGAGTAATTGGCCCTGTTAAAAGGATAGTTTGACAAGTAATTTTAAGAGACATACTTTGAGCATTACTAGCAACAGAAGGAATGCAGTATTTTAGAAGTCAAGATCAGTAGGTTCCAACTTGCTTGTGAAATTGGGCTACTATTTTTGAAAGTACAAGTCGTGCCAAGAAGAGAATCTGTAATGAGGCACTTTTGTTGGAGAAATTGCCTGTACCATAGCCGACACTACTCTCTAGCTTTCTGGGATCCTAGCCCTGGTGACTTTTTTGGAGAAACACCAGCTCATAGAGATGTCTGTCTCTTGCAATATAAAAGAACTGAAAAGAAATAAAGAACTCAAACCCTTTTTGTTGGACATTGTCCAAACAGAGCTGGAACTTAAGAATTCTCCAAGTGTTTGTATTAACAGCTTAAGGTGCATCTTGAAATGAGCCAAGTCTTTCATTTTCAATAGTTTAGTCTCCTTATTGCAGGTGTAGTTTCCAGAATATTCAAAACCACTTACATTTTCTTTGGCTAGAGGTTTGCCAGGTGGTAATGGGATTGGTGTGGCCTGGCCCATGGGAAGAACGTAGAGCTAAGATATCATAACATTTTCCTCTGTAGTTCAAAGAACCAGACTGACCCACCATGGAATAAAGTCATAGAATAGAAAAGAATCCTAGAGATCGCTCAGGGGAGTTATCCAGCTTCTGCTTGAACATGTCCAGCATCAGGCAGCTTAATAATAATTTAATTGTATAAACTATATGATATTATAATACATAATAAATAATAATATTGTTATTTTTATGTCAATAATGATAAGTTACAATACCAGCTGTAATTTTTTGAGTGACTATGTCCTTTCCTGTGCCATGTACCTTATTTTATTTAATTCTCATAGTAGCCCTAAAGGGTGGGGAACCTGCGGCCTTGGGGCCATATGTGGCCTTCTGGATCCTTGAGTGTGGCCTATTGACTGAATCCAGATTTTACAGAATAAATCCTTTTAATAAAGGGATTTGTTCTGTGGAGTTTGGATTCGGTCAAGGGGCTGTACTTGGGGATTGGGAGGGCCACATGTGGCCTTGAGGCCACAGGTTCCCCACCCCTTCATCAAGTTGTTTAATCTCTCTGTGGAACCTCAGTGTCTGCACTGGTAAAATGAGAAATGGTGTAGTACTACCTTTTAGGGTTACTATGAGGATTAAAGGAGTTAGTAAGCATAAATTGCTTAGAAGAGTGACTGGCCCAGAACTGTTGTGGTAACTATTCCCATATTAGAAATAAGAAAAGTAAGATTTAAGTTGTTATTTGATATGTGGCCCTAGGTCTGGAAAGAGCTGGGACTCAAAGTCAAATCTGCCCACCTGTGAAGTCCGTTCCTGTTGTTAACCTTGAAACATATTGCTTCTCCAGTGTCACGGCAGCCCATTTCATTTCTGAATGATTCTTGTGGAAGTCTCTTTTTATATTAAATTGAATTCTGGCTTCTTTTAGTTTTGTGCTCTTGGTCTCAGGTCTATTAAAATATAGTGCTTTGTCCTAAAATGGAAAAGAAGAGTGTCCATTGAGGCTTTCTCTGCATCTCATTAATGTTAGGATACTGAGCTAGACATTTGATATGCGTTGTTTGGATTCTGGAAACCTTATGATTTGGAGAAAAGATAGGAACACCTAGTTTGGAAAGCTGTCATATGAGCCCACACGGACCAGAACTGGGTCTCTTGTTTAAACAATTTATTTTCTTAGGCAAGGTCTCCTTCAGGAGGATGGACTGCTTGGGTTAGGAGGATGATTTTGAAAACAAGTGAATGGGAGCGGTGGTCCTATCTACTGTTTTAAGGGGGATATTGAAGTCTTTAACACTTCTTGTTTTTGGCTACTGGGGCAAAAATAGCCTCAACTTTCATGGAAAAGAAGAGACATGGGTATCTTTTTCTTTTTCCTGAACTGTTAAAGATTCTGCAAAAATTGTTCTTGGAACTGGGATTAATTTTAAAAACCTATACTAACAAACTGCAGGGATTGTGGGAGTATAAGAGATTACTCCCTTTTTGATCTTGATTATCTGTTGGAAGAAAACCTCTAAAATTTTGGGAGGGAAAGTGTTCCTTCCACTTTCTTTGGGCAGATACATACCAACTAGTTAGGGTAGCCATGTATAGCCACAGACTCCTTTTAGACAAAAGAAAAAAGTAAGATGCGTGCCCTTAATGCGCTGAAGGGGCAGGATAGTGTACAGTGGTGATACAGCAGAGGGATTATTCTTATGAATAATTCTGCAGTAAATGACTTTTGGTGCTTTGAAAACACATAACCACTGTGTCATAATTCAGTCATTGCTGTTTATGTTGTCATTTTTCACTTGTTCTCCATTGGGAATCTAGTTTAGGGCCCAAATCTGAAAATTTGGCTTTATTTTTCCTTCTCTGTGCTGTAAAGCAGAGCTGGCTCTAGCACATAGTCTAACATTTGATTATATATTGTCTCATCTTTGGTTGTTTGGACCTGCAATTCAATAAATTCCTGGAGGATGGGGAATACTTCTTTCATTCTCCTGTTAAAAACAGCATAGAGCTCAGTGTCTTCTGAAATTGTGTTTGAACTAGTTATATGGGAAGATCATCATTAAAACACTCACCCCAAGAATATGAAGACAGATTTGCCTATGTGTAAGAAATGACTCTTGAAATCTGTGGGATTTCTGAATGTTTCATAGCTAATGATTAAATGACTTACTCCATATTTTGCTAGAAATCTCTAAGTGTGTATTTGTCTCCTTCTCATCTTGCCTCCTGCCTCCCCCCCCATCCTCTAATCTCTCCTTCCCTTTTATGATCAAGGCTTAATTCTGGGCACCCATACAGAGCTCTCCAAGCTGTGTGCTGTAATCCCTTGCCTTCAGCCAATACCCTCTGCCTAATGTTCTTCCAGCTGCATCTCTAGGGCCTTTCACCACTTAGACTCTTTGCAGCCCCCACAATTCCAGCTGTCACTAAGCATCGACATGGTGAAAAATGGATCAATTTCTCTTTCTGCAGAGCTGATGTCTTTCTGAGCTGCCTTTTTCTGTCAGCAGATGGGACTGACCATTGGTGTTCTCTTCCTCCTTTATGCTTCTGTCCCATACGCCATGGCTTCCCAGGCCCCTGCCTCTTGCCCCACGTCCTTAGTGTTTTGCGCACAGTCAGTAATCCCAACCCAGCTGCACATCAGAATTCCCTGGGGAGCCCTGGTCCTACTCCAGTTGAGTCATAATATGTTTGGAAATGCTCTAAGAGATTGTATTGTGAAGCAGTATTGAGGATCACTGGAGTGATGCTAAATAAATATTTTTAACTAATTAAATAGTAATTTTAGGAAAAATGGCGGTCTGATAGAGTCCTCCCACCGCACTGCTCCCAGGGAAGGAGGTGAAGAACGCCAGCGGCTGCCTGCGAGCACGGACCGCTCACTCCGAAAACAGCATTGTGAATTACAGAGAAACAACGTCGAACGCCCAGCCCAAGAAAACAGGTACAGAATTTTCACAAAGATCGGAGGGCGCACGGAGCACAATAGAGCCCAGAGCGCGGGAAGGACACGCTCGCCAGGTCAGCGCAGTGCGACCTGCCCCCCAAGCGGTTACGCACCTCCCCATCCACTCAGTCAGGGACAAGCCCAGAGTTGGGACAGAGCAGTGGCTCGGGACGGCGAGCCCTGTGGAGAGGAGGAAGTAGCCAGAGCCAGACACAACTCGCAGCTGCAATATACAGAGACTGCTGAGGGCTGGGGAGCAACTGTGCGGGGACTGAGCGGAGATACAGCTTCCCGGGACAGTGCGCGGGAACCCGCAGGCCGGCACTGCGCCACTAGAAGTCAGCGGGACTGGGCCCAGCCCTTACAGGTTGCTCGCAACTGCCACTACTGCGGCCAGCTGAGAAAAGCTGCGCTCCCGGGCACGATCGGAGCCCTGCTGTGCGCCAGGCTGGCGGCGGCCGCCATCTTTACAGCCGCCCGCGCGGAGCTGTGAGCCGCGTCTCTAGCTCCGCCCCGGCCCAGCCCAGCCTGGGGCTCCTCCGCTGGGGCGAGACAGGCTTTGCCTTTGGTGGCCAGGGACAGCTGCATCCGTGGGTTCCAGGTGGGACGAGATCCCGGAACTATAGCGGCAGGACCTTTGTGTATTGGAAACAGTTTGCAGCTCGTCCATCTGGTCCTGCTATCCCGGCTCTGGCCTCCGACAAGTCCGCTACGTGCTGGTCCTAGTGCCCGCCCCTTCAGGTCCCAGCCCTCCTGTACCCCAGAGATCGCTCATTTTGAAGGTTGCTGGCTATAGTGACTCATTTGGTGTAACTGCTGGTTCTCATGACAACCAAATACCTCAAGAGCCACAGGCTGAACCAGAGCAGATCCCCATAACCCTGCCCACGTCATTAGGGAATTTCACGCCATCCAAGAGCGCTTCCAGTGGCCACTATTCCCCCCTCCCCGTGGGAACATCCCCCCGGTGGAGACTACTGGGGATAGAGACGGCCACCCTCCTCGCCTTGGGGTCTAGTGGTTGAAAAGGGGTGCACAATTGGAGATCCCCCTATCAACCAGTATCACGCGGAGACGCACATCAGAAGGGCAGACACACGCGGCTAGATAAGCAACCTCTGAGCTGTGTAGAATTTTCCCAATTCAGCTCTCACACTGCAGCCAAAATAAATTTTGTTTCTACCTGCACCTCAGGAGAAGCAGGGTCAAAGTAACCCCTAGGAGCTACAAGGCCCCTCCCAAAGCACGGGGCTTTCGCATACCCCAACTGGGGGATCAGAGTCTGCCACGGACATAACAGAATACCTAGCTAATAGGGAGCTGTGGACTCATATCCTCAAGTACAATTCACTAGCTTAGAGCCCAAGCTGGGAGGTCATTCTCACCACACTCCACTGGGAAGAGGAGAAGACAACAGGCCAGAGATAACTCAAGATCCACCAAACTTGCTAAAATACACCTAAGGCAATACAGGCCACTACTTCTCTCCCTGGCTTTGCCAAGGAACAAAAATTGTGGGCCTGGAGACAGGGCCATAAACTAGCTCTAACACCCCCAGCTCTCGACCAAGAGGCCAGATGAGAAAAAACCAGCAAAAGAACTCAGGGAACATGAAAAATCAGAGTGAAAAGTCACCCCCAAAAGAAACCATCAGTTCCTCAGCAATGGATACCAACCCAAATGAAATGGGTAGAATGACAGAAGAGGAATTTCATTTATGGATTATAAGAAAGCGCAATGAAATTCAAGAGAAAATTGAATCCCAGCACAAAGAAACCACAAGAAAAATGCAAGAAATGAATGAAAAATTCTCCAAAGAAATAGAAATATTACGGAAAAGTCAAATAGATATCCTAGAAATGAAAGAAGCAGTCAAGGATCTACAAAACACAGTGGAAAGCCTTAAGAATAGGCTGGGCCATGCAGAGGAAAGAATTTCAGAGCTAGAAGACAACTCCTATGTGCTAAATAAATCAGTTGAAGAGAAAGAACACAAAAACATGAGCCAGGAAAAAAGCATACAAGAAATGTGGGATTATGTAAAGAGGCCAAACATAAGGATCATAGGCATCCCTGAGGGAGAGAAAGAAAATTCGTGTGGGCTGGAAAATCTACTTGAAGGAATAATAGAGGAAAATTTCCATGGCTTAGCCAGAAATCTCGATATCCAAGAACAAGAAGCACACAGGACTCCTGGGAGAGTCAACGTGAAAAGGCATTCACCATGCCACATAATTATTAGACTGACCAAAGTAAACACAAAAGAGGCACTCCTCAGAGCTGTAAGATGAAAAGAGAAGGTAACCTACAAAGGGAAACCGATCAGATTAACTGCAGATTTCTCAGCTGAAACCTTACAAGCCAGAAGGGAATGGGGAGCCATCATCAGTCTCCTAAAACAAAACAAAGGCCAACCCAGAATTCTGTATCCTGCCAAACTAAGCTTCTTACATGAGGGAGAAATAAAGACCTTTCCAGATAAGCAATCACTGATAGAATTTGCGAAATCCAGACCGGCCTTGCAAGAAGTGCTTAGACCTGCATTATACACTAACCAGAGCAACAGACACCCACCTATGTAAAAATATGCAAAAGCTAAAACCCCAGAAACCAGATTCCACAATGACGCAAGAGGTAAAACAAAAGACACCACCCAATAGAATAATCAGAAATTTACCCCAAATATCAATTCTCTCAATAAATGTAAATGGCTTGAACTGCCCATTGAAGAGACATAGGCTGGCTGAATGGATTAAAAAATACAAGCCAAGTATCTGTTGTCTTCAGGAAACACACCTTACACACAAAGATGCATTCAGACTCAAGGTGAAAGGATGGAATACAATTTTCCAGGCTAATGGAAACCAAAAGAAATCCGGAGTAGCCATCCTCATTTCAGATGATATAAACTTTAAAGCAACAAAAGTAAAGAAGGACAAAAATGGACACTATATAGTGGTGAAGGGAAAAATCTTACAAGAGGATTTAACAATCCTAAACATTTATGCACCCAACACAGGAGCGCCCAGGTACATAAAGCAAATGCTGCTCGATCTAGACAACATAATAAACAGCAATGCCATAATAGCAGGGGACTTCAACACCCCACTGACAGAACTGGACAGATCCTCCAAACAAAAAATAAATAGAGAAACAAAAGACCTGAACAGGACTCTAGATCATTTGGGCCTAACAGATATCTACAGAACACTCCACCCAAATAACACTGAATATACATTCTTCTCATCAGCTCATGGAACTTTCTCTAAAATTAGAAATCAATTCCAACAGAACTCACATTCATCCAAAAACATGGAAATTAAACAATCTGTGTTCTGAAAGACTATTGGTCAAGGAGGAGATTCAATGGAAATCAAAGATTCTTCGAACAAATGATAATGGGACACAATTATCAAATCTGTGGGATACAGCAAAGCAGTCCGAGAGGAAACTTATCACCTTAATGCCCACATCCAAAAGACAAAGGTCACAAATCAGTAGCTAATGAATCATCTTAAGGAAATGGAAAAGGAAGCAAAGCAACCTAAAGCCAGCAGAAGAGAAGAAATAACCAAGATCAGCAGAATTAAAGAAATCGGAACAAAGAGAACATACAGAAGATCAATAAACGAAAAGTTGTTCTTGAAAAGATAACAAAAGACAGGCCACTTGCCAGGTTGACCAGAAGCAGAAAGGAAGGACTCTAATAAGCTCAATTAGAAATAAAAAAGAGAAGTCACAACTGATACCAGGAAATACAAACATCATCTTCGAATACTGCAAAATCTCTATGCCCACAAACACGAAACGGGAGGAAATAGACAAATTTAGAAACATAGTACCTCCCTAGGCTCAACCAGAAAACAGAATTTCTAAACAGACCAATATCAAGCACCGAATCGACAGTAATAAAAATCTTCCCACAAAAAAAGTCCTGGACCAGATGGGTTTACACCTGAATTCTACCAACCTACAAAGAAGAACTGGTGCCTATACTGCAGAAATTATTTGAAAATATCCGAAGAATGGAATCCTCCCAACTCATTCTACAAAGCCAAATCACCTTGATACCAAGCCAGGAAATGACACAACAAAAAGAAAACTACAGACCAAATTCCTTATAAAGATGCAAAAATTCTCAATAAAATCCTTGCAAACTAAATTCAAATGTACATCAAAAAATAATTTCCAGGTGGGTTATCTCCAGAATGCAGGATGGTTCAACATACCAAATCTATGAAGTAATTCACCATATAGAACAAGAAACAAAGATTATATATCCTTCAAAGATGCAGAAAGGCTTTGACAAATCCAGCATCCTTTTATGATAAGAACTCTTAACAATATAGGCATAGATGGCTCATTCCTAGAAACTATTAAAGCCACATACGATAAACCCACAGCCAATATCATACTGAATGGGGAAAAATTGAAAGCATTCCCCCTTAAAACTGGCACCAGACAAGGATGCCCACTATCTCCACTCTTTTCAACATAGTGCTGGAAGTCCTGGCCACAGCAATTAGACAAGACAGAGGAATCAGGGGCGTCCAGATGGGGGCAGAAGAGGTCAAACTTTCACTATTCGCAGACGATATGATATTATACATAGAAAATCCCAAAGATTCAACCAAGAGATTACTGGAATTGATAAATGAATTCAGCAAAGTCTCAGGATACAAAATTAATACACACAAATCCATAGCCTTCATATATGCTAATAACAATCAAGCCGAGAAACAAATTAAAGATGCAATACCCTTCACAATAGCACCAAAGAAAATTAAATATTTAGGAACATATCTAACTAAGGAGGTCAAAGACCTATATAGAGAGAATTATGAAACACTGAGAAAAGAAATTGCAGAGGATGTAAATAGATGGAAAGCCCTACCATGCTCTTGGATAGGCAGAGTCAACATAGTAAAAATGGCTTTGCTACCTAAATTAATTTACAGAATCAATGCAATCCCTATCAAAATACCAACATCATTTTTTCCCGATCTAGAAAAAATAATTCTACGCTTCGTGTGGAAGCAGAGAAGACCCCATCTAGCCAAAGCAATCTTAAGCAAAAAGAACAAATTGGGAGGCATCTGTCTACCAGACTTCAAACTATGCTACAAGGCTATAGTAACCAAAGCTGCATGGTATTGGCACAAGAACAGAGACGTAGACCAATGGAACAGGACTGAGAACCCAAATATAAAACCAACCTCATACAGTCACCTGATCTTTGCCAAATTCCGGAAGAATGTACACTGGGGAAAAGATTCCCTATTCAACAAATGGTGCTGGGAAAACTGGATGGCCATATGTAGAAGACTGAAACTGGACCCACACCTCTCACCTCTCACAAAAATCAACTCGCAATGGATAACAGATCTAAACCTAAGACATGAAACCATAAGAATTCTCGAAGAAAACGTTGGAAAAACTCTTATGGACATTGGCCTAGGCAAAGAATTTATGAAGAAGACCCCCAAAGCAATCACAGCAGCAACCAAAATAAATACATGGGACCTGATCAAATTAAAAAGCTTCTGCACAGCCAAGGAAACTATCACTAGAGTGAACAGACAACCTACAGAATGGGAGAAAATATTTGCATGCTACACCTCTGATAAAGGGCTGATAACCAGAATCTATACAGAACTTAGGAAAATCAACAAGAAAAAAATCAAACAACCCTATTAAAAAATGGGCAAAGGACATGAACAAAAACTTTTCCAAAGAAGACAGAATGATGGCCAGCAAACATATAAAAAAGTGCTCAACTTCTCTAATCATCAGGGAAATGCAAATCAAAACCACAATGAGATATCACTTAACTCCAGTGAGATTGGCTCATATCAAAAAATCCCCAAACAACAAATGTTGGTGGGGACGTGGACAGATAGGAACACTCATACACTGCTGGTGGGACTGCAAATTAGTACAACCTCTATGGAAAATAATACGGAGATACCTCAAAGAACTAAAAGTAGAATTACCATTTGACCCAGTAAGCCCACTACTGGGTATTTACCCAAAGGAAAAAAAGACATTTTATAATAAAGACATCTGCTCACGAATGTTCATAGCAGCACAATTCACAATTGCAAAGATGTGGAAACAACCCAGGTGCTCATCAATACACGAATGGATTAATAAAATGTGGTATATGTATACCATGGAGTATTACTCAGCAATAAGGAACAACAGTGAATTAACACATCTGGTATTATCCTGGTTGGAGCTAGAACCCATTCTTCGAAGCGAAGTGTCACAGGAATGGAAAAACAAGCACCACTGGTGTTCACCATAAAATTGGTACTAACTGATCAACACCTACACCACACAGGGCAATAATATTCATCAGGGGGCAGGCAGGAGGGAGGGGGGTGGAAGGGATGGGAAAAACTCTCACTGAATGGATGCGGGGAGCACAGTTTGGGGGATGACCACGATTGTGGCTCTGACACGGGCAGTGCATGGGCAATGTGTATGGCCAAAGTGTTGTACCCCCATGATATTCTGAAATTAAAAAAAAAAAAAACTAAAAAAAATAAATAGTAATTTTAGGTACATCATAAATAACATAAATATGGGTTACTGTTTTGGTGCTGGTTGCTACTCATTAGAATGCTGGCCTTCGTAGCATTTTCCAAATAGTCTTAGTGACCACACATCAGAAGTCATAGATTCTTGGTAATACTATGCCATATCAGAAAAATATATTGGGGAGTGAGGAGGAGATTTCTTTTTAAAGGGATATAGTCTTAAAATTTCTAAAATAAGCAATGTACATTTATGATCTACTTTTAATTAAATAATGTAAATACATTTTGGAAAGACTTCTAAAGTCTTTTTCTCCCTACTGCAGAATACAGTTTGCTTGCTCATGTTTATAAAAGCATGAAAATGCTATTGTCTATTTCTTATAGATATATAGATTTCTATTTTTTAGTCAAGCTTGACCAGAATTGGTTTAGGCTTAACTCTTCAGGGAATAAATCTGTTCTGACAGACAGACAAGGCTGTGCGATGATAACACGGGAAGGCAACAGAGGAGGCTCCAGATGGTTTCCAGAGCTGGGCTCGGGACAGCTGGGCTAACACAGCCTGACAGAGTGATGATCTGTAAGTGAAACGTTACAGTTTAATGGTCAGCGTGGGGTAGTGGGGAAACCAAAACCCTTATTTTTTTCCTGTTGATTTGGCTGTGCAAATTTTGACCATATTTTTCTCTTCTCTATCAGGGAGAGAGAATGCATACCCCATAGGCCTGATAGATTTGTTATGAGGAGCTCATGAGATGAACGGTGTGACAGTGGCTTTGAAGAACTGGCAAGCTCCAGGTGGAGGAAAGGAAGGAGGAAGATGGAAGGGAGGGGCTGGGGGGGCAGGAGTGATGATAGTAAGAGAGCTGCATCAGACAGTTCCAGCAGGTCACTAATGCGGTTTCTCGGGTGCGTTTGAAATGAGGCACTTCCAGACAGGCGTCTTGCGTTCTTCTCACTGAGTCAGAGGTGAAATATGAGATGTTGTCATGTTAAACTAATAAATGACATTAGTAAGGCCAGGAGTTGAAAATAATTCTGCCTGCAGCATGGGAGCTTCCCCCGCAAAGGTTTCCAAGGTCTAGGAACCAAGAAATCCCTCATTTCTGACAGGAACAATGGAAAGATCTAAACTAAAAATGGAATAGTCTTCAGAAACCTTCAGGCCCTAAGGGGCTTTGCTAAGCATAACTTTCTTTGAATAGAAGTATAAGTTTATAATTTGTTAGAAGGAGTTTTTCAAAAGTAAAATAGAAGCATGTAGAGGTTTTTAGTGCCTTTCCAGCTCCTTCAAGGAAAATCTATTTTAGTAAATGTGTTATCTTTAAGGTTCCTGTGCTGGGCAGTGATTGATTTGAGAACACAGTTGGAAAATTTATTGTGAGAATGATATTTTTTGTGACTTTTCCTGGTTTTGATTCTTGTACAATTTTACCACTCTATATGTCTGGACACAGTTGTATAGTGTTGGTCTTGAATGCTGAAGAGGAGTCACAAACCTATGGAGATTATAACCCCAGATTATAATCCCAGATAACTAGTAGGACAGGCGGCAGAGAACTGGATGGATGAGCAGGTTTTTATGGGGTTTCTGATATAACCCAGCTACTTCATTTAGGGTAAACTGTTGGCTATTTTGTAACTTATACACTATCTTTTAAAGCAGGTGTCATTTAGAACTGCACATGTAAAATTTTTATCCTCTTTGTTACTGTGAGTATAATTTCTTCTGAACAAACATTTCCCTATTATTTTTTAAAAATTAATTTTCTATACCAAAAGTTAGCATTCAGTGATAGTTTAACGTAGGTGAAATTTTGAATAAAAAGGGAGAAAATGGTGGTGGTGAGATACCAAGAACTTTTGTGTGTTTTCTAACTACTTGAATGGATTAAACTCAGTTAGATAGATCCATCTTAATAAACGCTCAGGTATTTCGTATGTGCCAGGAATGATGGTAGCTGTGTTAGTACAGTAAGGCTTTTGGCTGAAAGTAACTATACTTGATTGACATTGGCTAAATGAAAACCGATTGCCTTGCATAACAAGAACCACGTAGATCAGTGGTGCCAGTTTTGATTTAGTAGCTTAACAAAGCCGTAGAGACCTAGGGTCTTTCTGCCTTTTTGCTCTGCCATTCTCAATGTGTTGGATTTTGTCCTTAAGCTTCTCACTTCTTGATCCCATTATGGCTTCGACTGCTCCAAACAACACTACCTTTTACAACAAGGAAAGAAGAGGCTGAGTGGAAAAATGAACAGTTCTCTTATCAGGGAAGAAAATTTTTCTCCATCCGTTCCACAGCCTACAGCAGACTTCTCCATAGCCACTAGGGAAACAGAGAAAACAAATATTTAGAGAATAAGAATCTGATTTTCATGATTGTATGAGACCAATCATAATTCATAATTAGCCTTTCCACATAAAAGAGATGTTTTGTTTGTAAGAAAGAAGGAGGGGTCATTGTTGGGTGGGAGACTCACACTGTGTATGTAGTGGCAGGTACAGGGCTTTTCAAGAAGACAGAGCAAGACCTGGTCATCAAGGATCCCACTACCTGGTGGTGGGGAGAAGACATGTAACCAAATGGCCAAAGTGATCGTGAAATAACAATTGTGTCAAGGAGCTACAAATACAACGCTATCACAGGAAGATTTGGAGAGAGGTGTGGAGGTTCAAGAAAATCTTGGAAAAGATACCGTTTGAGGTAGACACTCAAGATGATAACTCAAAACTCAATTTTTCAATAGGTGTAGATGGACAGGCAGTGGCTTTTAGACATTTGCAAAGGCAAAAATCTTGGATTTGTTTAGCAGGTGTCCCAGGAGAGTAATCATTGGAGTGTTTGCAGCCCAAACATGCCAGGATGGCTGCTGCAATGCTGCATTAAACAGCAGTGGATGAATAAAAGTATACTTGGTGTCCTCTGCAGGCCTGTCTGTTCTGTGCCATGGGCTGTGCTGGGTGTCTCACTTGTTCTGTGCCAGGCATGCTGCTGAGTGTCCCACCTGTTCTGTGCCAGGTGCAGTGCTGGGTGTCTCACCTGTTCGGTGCCAGGTGTGGTGCTGGGTGCTTCTGCAAATAGACTTACCTTCCCCAGTGGATGTGGATTGCATTTAAAGTTGAATTTTGAGTTCATGTATGTTTCTGAGGTCTGTGGTTTGTAACCTGTAGATGCAGGTGTATGTTTTAAGTGAAAGGAAATCGCAAAGGACCTTGAGTCACAGTTCCAGCTTTCTTAATGTGATGTGATAATATCATGCAGTTTAATGAACTGTGGTAGGCTTATAATACCAGTGATTTACATTAGTTTCATTTTGAATGGTGTTTAAAAAACCATGCCAAGTTATTTTTCATACAATTAGAGAAGTCATTAAGCTAATTTTTCTGTGTAGAAAGAAATTACAGAAAAGAAGTGGTAATTGTGAAAAATATGGAGCTAGATCTTAGTTTTCTCTGAAGTCTCTGTCCAGATAGACCAATGCTGCCCCAGGCTGCGGTGCAGCTGAGGCAAGACTGGAGACTGGGGTGGAGAAATGATCGAGAGACCCAAGTCATCTTTCAAAGAATGGCATTTTTAGAAAGAAAAAAAATCCATGTAACAAGAAGACAGACAATAATATTATTGTTGATATAGCACTCAGGGGATTGGAATGACAATATGCCCAGTGAATGATGGGACTGCTGAAAACTGATTGTTGGCATTTGACTTCTAGTATGAGAAAGATGATAATTCTACTCTTCTTTGAGTTAATATGAGATTTTATGTATTTTTTATATATATATTTTATACATACACATATCTCTCTCTTTAAAAAGGTTTTATTTTAACATAGTTACTGTGCCATTATCATACCCAATAAAATTAATGGTAATAGATATTTTAATATAATGTTAACATGTATTTTACTATATTACTTATTTCTATATTATAAATCTAAATTATGTGTCTATATCTATGTCTTTGTCTCTATCTATGTTGACATTTTACCTGAAGAAAAGAAGATTCATAATGTTACAGCTGTTTTTGAATGTTGTAGGATTGTTATGTGGAAGGAAGTTTGAGATTTGTCGTTTTTATTTTTCTTGGTAGAAAAGGCCCAGTTGGTAGAGTTATGGAGGGATATTTGGGCTTAGTCCTAATGAAGAATTTTCTTAGGGTGCTGCCCACAGACGCAATGGACCAGTTTAGAGAATTCCTTCGTTCCTTAAGACCTGTCTGTTCAAGTCTAGGCTAATGCAGTGGTTCTCAGGCTTCAGCATGCATCAGAATCGCCTGGAGGGCTTGTTAAAACCCATGTTGCTGGGTCCCACGCCCAGAGTTGTTGATTTGGTAGGGCTGGGGTGGGGACCCCAGAATTCGCATTTCTAACAATTTCTCTGGTGAGGCTGAGGCTGTTGGTGTGGAGACCACACTTTGAGAAGCACTGGGGCTAAGTACATACGGCATGCTTCTCAAACTGTACTGTGTGTGGGACTCATCGGGGGATTTTTGTTAAAACACCCAATCAGATTCAGGTGGCCTGGAATTGAGCCTAAGACTCTGCATTTTTAATGTCTCCTGGTTGATGCCAATGCTCTTGGTCCATGGACCACACTTTGAATTACAGGGGCTAAAGAACCCTTTGTCAGGGATATGATGAGGCCTAAGGACATTTAAACATTCAGTGGGCTGTTGGACCAGAGGATGTTCGACGTCCTATACAACTCTGACCTCTTGTGAAATAATTCTATTTTGGTAAGTCCCTAAAGGGGACAAAGAAAAAGTTGACTTTTGCTTTTCCAAAAATTTTTTTTCACTGTAAAATACCCTTTTCTTGCAATTATCACACCTTAATTACTAACATTTTATGATCCTTCTCTGCAGGTCTTTAAATAAGAACTCATTTAACTCACTCTATAAGCCTTCCCCCCTGCCCCAGGAAAATGCCTTATTGATTGAATCCACTACCGAGCTTTAAATGGAAACGAACTTCATTTAAAAAATTTAATTGAGCTCTGATATTTACTTGCGGATTTGGTTATTTCTCATAAATGCTTCTATCAAAGAATCTTGGCAGTGTAATACCATTATGTCCGCTCAGTGTGCTTCCTAATGATACTGCTGGGGCTGTGGCCATGCCATGGAAGGGTTACAATAAATCAAGAGAATACTAATCTTTTAAAAAATAACATGGATCTGTATCCACTGATTGGGCAATGCAATGTTGCATTAAGAAAACGAAATGTCCTTCATGAGGAAACACAAGTTTCCTTATTAAGAGCCAAGTGAATATTTTATTCTGTTTTTTCCTATTTATTTCTTATGAGTAAGCTGTGTTTTGCCTTTTCTGGCTTCAGAGTTTGCTCTCCGAGTCCTTGTATTTGAGATGCTCTTTGATCCTAATCTTGTGAGCTTCCATTGCTGTTTAGGTTTAGTTTAGGGGATATTCTCGTAGAAGCACAAGCGGTTCTTGGACGAACTGTGTACGTGGACCAACTGGAAGTACAAGACAAAGACCTCAAAAAAGAAAAGCTGATTAGTAATGCCTCCTTAACCTTTTGATATGTTATTTTTCTCCTACAAAGGGAAGGAAGCCAGCATTTGCTAGTATACATGCCAGCCACTTTACACCAATGTTCCTTTAATTCTTTAAAAAGCCATATGGTCCAGGTGATATAATTGTATTACAGGGAAACTGACTCAGGGAGGCAAAATATATCTCACAGCTAGTAAGTGATCACATCAGGATTTGCAATGTGTCTCCAATGCTGCTTAGCTTCTTTTTATACAGTGAGGCTGCCTGAGACAAACAGCACATTCTTGGGAATGCAGATATTCCCATACCATGTACTAGCGGCCAGACAGCAGAAGGTTTTGAACGGGTGAGGGAGCAAATAAATGTCCTGGTCTGTCAGTATCTTATCTCTTTAGTATCTATCGGCCACCAACAAATTCTGTATTAGCCTGTGCTACAAAAATCGAGTGAAGATCGATGCCCAGTAGGCAGGAACATCCCCAGATTGAAGATTTTGAACATGTGAAGAACACTGGGTGCTGATTATTAAGCCATCACCTCTCAGCTCCAAACCCACCCTTCAGTTTGTGTCTGTGATGTTGGGGCTGAGGCTCTAGAACATTTCTCCTTTGCTGGCTCCTTCCCTGCAGTTTCTGTCGATAGGAGGCGCTAGAGGGAGACTGCTTGCCTAAAGGAGGGAAACTGAGCATGCTTATCATAAGTGTCCCCTCAGCAGCAGTGGGTTTTCTTCTTTTTCTAAATAGACCTCATTTTTTATAGTGGTTTTAGGTTCACAGCAAAATTGAACAGAAGGTACAGAGATTTCCAATATCCCCCCTACCCCCACACGTACACAACCTCCCTTATTATCCACATCTCCCACCAGAATGGTACATTTGTTACAATTAATGAACCAACATCACATCATTATCACTCAGCGTCCATGGTTTATGTTAGGGTTTGCTCTTGGTGTTGTACATTCTGTGGGTTTGTACAAATTTATAATACCATGTGTCTTAGTTCATTTTGTGTTGCTATAACAAAATACCTGATACTGGGTAATTTATAATAAAGAACAGAAATTTATTCCTCACAGTTCTGGAGGCTGGGAGGTCTAAGATCAAGGCTGGCAGGTTTGGTGACTGCTAAAGGCCAGGTCTCCCTCTACTTCCAAGATGGTGCTATGAGCATTGCATCCTTCGGAGGCAGAAGAACAGAAGAGCAAGAGAGCAAACCCACTTCCACGAGCCCTTTTTATAATGGCATTAATCCATTCATGAGGGCAGAGCCCACATGACCTAAACACCACCATTAGGCCCCACCTCCCAACACTGTTGCATTGGGGATTATGTTTCCAACTCACAAATTTGGGGAGACACTTTCGGACTACAGCACCATGTATCCACCATTATATTATCAAACAGAGTAGTTTTACTGCCCTAAAAATCCTCTGCTCAGCAGCTGTTCTTCACCCAGCAGAAGTGGTTTGTTTTCAGTGATTGATTCTGGTTCCTGACTTTCCCCAGCATTCCCAAAATCAGGTACATCATGCCCCTCAGAGGCACCATCTCCAATTGGCAGCTGTTCCCTAATCAAGGGTCTGGGTCCAGCTTTGAGGTTCCGCCCCCACCTCTACTTTCTATGCTTCTGACCCTAGGGCTGGTGGCCATTCTTGCTTCCTCTGTGACATCTCAGGGTTTCCTTTGTATCTTTTAGTAAGTACTCTGATACCAATTTAGCTATTCTTTATATTGAATTATCTCTGTTAAAATAACTTGTGGTTTCTGTTGTCCTGACTAGATCCTGATGGATATACACTCTTTTGGAGAATAACTTCTAAGCTATGTTGAAGCGTGTGCCATGAACATACACTGCCCATTGCTGACGTACGTGAGTTAGGCAGGAGTTGTAGAAGAACTTGAGGGATTTGCAAGCAAATTTGTTAGGCTCACATATTTACAGTGCAATTCAACCCTGGGATAGCATGTCAAATGTGAGAAAAGATTAGGAGGCAGCATTCAATGGCTAGAAGCTGTGTGTTTTAGCGTCATTGGCTTTTCCTGTAGGTTTGGGAGCAACATTTTCTCTGGACCTCAGTTTCCTCACCTTTAAATCTTAGGTAGTACTAATTATGGGGTCAAAGGAAGTTAAGAGAATTAAGAGTACTAGTAGAAAGTGTGAGGCCTTGAATTAAAGTAAACTATTATGATGATCAAGTAATATTGTAATGCTGTCATCGGACTTGATCTCTGTCTATGTAAAGGAGTTTGCTGAGACCATAGGGGTTTTTAGGTGATAAAGGAGTTAGGGCTGTGAGGGGCTGTGGAGACCAAGCAGTCTCTGAGGGCCACTCTGTCCTGGCATTGTGCTTGGTGCATGACGTCTGCTGTCTCATTCAACTTTACCATTTTGAAGAGGACAAAACTATTTTGCTGGCGCTGAGAGTCGACTTTCTTAATTATTCTCCATTCCTGTCAATGTGAAGGATGTGACCTTCATTCTGTCTCATTCTGTCCATTGTTCACAGTTGTCCTTGATTGTGAAACAAGCGCATGGTAGGTAGTGGTGTTAGGCTGTCAGATTCTCCTGGGGGGACTTTTAGCATATTAAGAGATCAGGAGTTTTAACAAAAACCTTTATGAAACTTTCCTTTAGGACTTGGCGACTTTGTTTTTTGAAATTCCATAATGTTATTAGTAATCCACCATGAAAATAAAGGGCACTATCCTTAATAAACTCTACAGTGGTAGATCAAGAGTAAAACCAGGCTCCGTTCATTGACCAAATGTTGTGGTTTTGAGGTACCAGTGGACAGTCCTTGTGGTGTTAATATCTAGGCCAAGAGAAATGTTCACAGACCTATGAGCATATGCCAACAACTAAAAAGCCAGAAATGTTGAGAGACCTCGGTTCTTGGAGCAGAATGACAGGGGTCTGTGTTGGCATTTACCTCTACCTCTGGTTTTTAGTTCAAGTCACTGAAACATTGGAATTGGTTCTTGTTTCTTCATTTGTAAAACAGTGCTGATCATATCTGTTTGCTTATCCCTTGGAGACAGTTCGAGGATTGCCTGAGATAAAGTGTGGAAGGCCTTGGTGAATTGTAAGGCACTCGGCAAATGTAATGGAATTAAAGGATTAGTGCATTGCAGGAAGGCTTGGAGTTCCCTCAGACCTGATATTTAGCTTCAGGGCCAATTTTGAAATTTGGAGACAAATCTACCAGTCACAGGGCCCCATAGGACAGTCTGTGCACAGGCCTTGAAGGCCTGCTTCTTACAACTCTGCTTTCCTCAGCTGGTCGTCTGAGGAAGTGACTGATAAGGGATGCCCAGACCCCATCACAGGCTGAGTGGCCTGAGGACAGTGACAAGAAATGTGTCTGTAAGAGTGCGAGGGGTTTGGTTAGTGGGAATTCTGTTGTACTCCGGCAGAGCTCTTGATTTGTGGGACATGTCAAAAGCTGACAGACGTGCTGGAAGTAGCAGTTAGAGATGAAGTTGCTGAAATTGCAGTCAATGAGGTACAGAGGCATGGCTGACAGTGACAGATTCTGTGAGGGTGCAGTTATATCCCTCCATGAGAGGTCCAGATAGTATCATTCTCAATGTGTGAAGAAGCATAGATTAAAAATATAGCTGTACTCGTATATGTACAGTATTCCCAAAAGATTCATTGACAATTATGATAATTTTATAAGCACCACAATACTATGAAAATATCAGCTAACACATAGTGGGAATGTCTTAGAGACTTTCCTGACTATAAGGGTATTTTCATATATAAAAACACACCATACAATTGTTGTTCTTATAAATATTTTAATGTTTTTTGTATCTGATTTTATGCAAAATATGGGAGCATATTTTTCATTGTTTAAGATGAAGACACAATTTCTTTGAATTTTGTGAGCTTCATCCTTTAACAGCTAGATTCAGTGTTTCTTCAGTAGTTGAAATGAACTCATGATGAAATATCTGAAGTCTAGGGTATTTTTTTCCTCAGAATCCTGGAAGTGTGTAGCAAAGAGAGGCAGTTTTGACATTTCTCAGGTCACCTTGCGCTTTCCAAGTTACCAGCTCTTAGTTTATGACACTTGATGGCCTTTCAGTTTCCAATCTGCCCCTCAGATGAGGTTGGTGTGGACTAGACTGGCAGATCTCTTTTTTATTGCTGTTTAAGATTTAGCTATAATTTTTAGAAAGCTTCTGGTGAATTTTAATAATCATCACTACAAAAAGGCTTTGGCAATAATTATTTATTAATAAAAGCAGCCACCATCTAAGGGTCTCTACTTCCTTAAAACCTAAAATTACATTCAGAAAAGAATCCTTAAAACAATAAAAATTTCTAAAGTTAGAAAAGAAAAAGATGGATGAGGAAAGGTTTATAGGACTCAAGCTGTTTAATCTGGAAGAGGGAAGAATACAGGATGAGTAATCAGTGCTTTCAAATATTTGAGAAGGTTATGGACTGTACTCTCTCTCTAGAGACTGAGCAAAGAGGAAATGGCTTTACATTTCAGCAAGAAAGAATGATGCAGAAAGCACATTTTGAGTCAAGTATGATGAAAAACTAAAATAGAACACTAAGGGAAGATTTAAAAATTTTATTTTTTATTTTGAAACAATTATAGAGTCACAGGAAATTGCAAAGAAATGTACAGAGAAATTTTATGCCTAAAGGAAGTTTTTGAGTGATCTCTCTAGAGAAAAATCTGGCTTGGAGAAAGAAGACTGGGCCAAGTGACATAGTAAGCTCTCAAGTTTTCTGGCTCTTTCACGAATCTGTGCTACCCTTATGTTCTTCCCATGACAATTTTCCCCTTATGGGTCACTGACCAGCCCAGACTGTAGTAGCTTCTGTTGTGTGAAACATATGCTTCTTGTCATCAAAATGTAAGGAGAGTTAGCACTTACTGAATACTTTCCAAATATTGGCCTCTGTGGTATGAGGTTTATATTCGTTTTGCCAATACTCACGCAAAATTTGCCTTGTAGATTTTATTGTCTCCATTTTATAAGCATAGTAACTAGGGTTCAGAAATATTAAACAGCTTTCCAACACTCCAAGCTCAGAGTAGGTACACCTGGGATGTGAGTTTGCACTAAAGGAGTTGTTCTTTCTACTGTTAATACATGGTGCTACTAAGCAAACAGTTCATATTTTTTCCTAAGAAGAAAATTGTCTTCTGCCCGCACACCACTCTGCATGCCGTCCTTCCCTATCTCTGTCCCATTCCAGTTGCTGTCAAGATGCCAGTGACTTAGAGGTCTTTCCCAACATGAAACAGAGTGTCACTATGATTTTCAGTATATAGATGAGGGAGTAGAGGAGTGCCATGGTGTCTCCAGGCACAGGCAGATGAAGTGTCTTTCCTGGTGCTGGCATTTCAGATTCTCTCAGCTGTTCTTATTTAATGTTGGCAACGCCTTTCTGGGATTATTTTCGCCCAGTTGCATAGTTTCATATCTTTTGGTGTTCTCATTGACTTGAATGTCATCCTTTTTTCTACCTGACCGGGGACTGAAATGGCATTTTATTTTTACTCCACCTACTGTTCTCTTCCTTGTCTCAGTTGTGCCATCCTTTGCCAGAAGAGCTCTGTGGGATTAGCTGAACTGGAGCTGTCTCAGGGCTTTCCATGTTAGATTTTTGTTTCATTGAGGTTTTGAGTCTTACCTGGGATAGAGACCATCTTGTTCATCTCTATTTTTAAAAGTTCTTATTTTTTATTTTTAAAAGACTATAAAAAAACCTCTTAGAGATAACGAGTTAGACCACAGGTGTTTTAATTAAACAAAACAAAGAAGATAGTTGTGAATTTTTTCTTCTGAGGGGACAATTACGTGTTGTAAATTTATTTCTCTTACTTTCTGTTTGATAGTGTATTTTTTTCTGTTCAATAGGTTATTGGTAAGACCACCTTTCAGGTATTAAAAGTTTGCACTCTCATTTTAAGATGTTGAAAAAATAGACAAGCATAAAAAGGAATATGAAAGTAAGCCATAATTCTATCACCTGGCAATGAACACAGTTGACCTTTTAATATATTTTCAACTTCTTTTATATGGTGGCGATTTATGTGTATATATAAATAAATAGTGATCATATAAACATTGCTTTATCTCTTGTTTTTGAGCATTTTCCCATGTTATTAAATATTCATTGAAAGCATTTAAATGTTATTTATCTTTAAAATTAATATAAAACAAACTTAAAACAGTACAGAAAAATATAAAATGCAAATTAAGTCTTCTTAACCCTAAAAGATTATACCATTAACTATTTCTAACTATTCTTTCTGATAAAAATTTTTTAAAGTACATATGCAAATGGATTATTATACTTGTATATCTTATATTTTACATTTACTATTATGTCTTGAAGCACAACAGATCTGACTCATTTTAACAACATTGTAGAATTCCATTGTATCCTTCGGATAAGTATTTGTTTTTCGTCCTTTTTGTAATTTCAAACAATGCTGCAATAAACTTTCTTTTTTAAAAATGCCAGTATATCTCTTGGTAAATTTCTAGGAGGATATATAACTAGTAAGGCCCACAAGGGATTAGGCATTTTAACAATTTCCTAAATACTGATAAATTGCATTTCAAAGATTGTACCAGTTTAGCAGAATACCTGTTCTTTCCTCACTCTTGCCAGTATTGGAATTTATCAAAATTTAAAATTTTTTGTAAATGTTATAGGTGAAAAGCGACATAATGTTTTAATATCAGTTTTTTTAATTGAGTGAGGGTGGCTATCTTTTCATATGTCTATTGGTCATTGTCATTTATTTCTGTGCATTACCCTTTTATATCTTGTGTTTATTTTTTATTAAGCTTCCATGAGCAATTTATTGGAATTCTTGTTTCCCTAAAAACTCAGCTGTATTTCCCATTATCAGACCTGCCTCATGAGTGTGAAATGGTGTTGCATTTTCCTGCTGAGGTTGAATATCTCTTTGTACATTTGTTGATACTTCCATTTTCTCTTCTATGAAATGATTATTTAGCATCTTTTGCCCATTTTTCTATTGATCATCAAAAATCTTTAAAAATGTAAAAATTCAGGATGTAGAAGAGTCTAGAGATTTTCCTCTTTAAAACTTTATGGGTAATTTCTTGAAGCTTTGGAAATGTTAGCTATGAAGGGTGATCTTAAATTCAAGTGGCAGAGATAAAGCAGATGGAAAAATGGACAGTTATTCTATGATGACAGAGTAATTTAGTGTCCATTTAAAGAATTTAGTTCTTCAAATTCACCTTTGCTTGAAATCATCTATGTATCATGGTAACATGTTGGAACTTTAAGCAAGGGTTCTGTACTGTCAAAAATGGTCCAATAGCTGTGTCTTGAGAAAGTCAGCAAGAAATAAGAACAACAATATAGGATGAAAAAGTCTAGAGATCTAATGTACGTAAGGACTATAGTTAACAAAATTGTATTGTATTAGAAGTTTTTGTTAAATAAGTAGATTTTAGTCGCTCTTGTCACACACACAAAAGCAACTATGTGAGATGATAGATATGTTAATCTGCTTCACTATAGTAACCATTTTACTATCCATATATATCCCATAACATCTATTGTCAACCTCAAATATACACCATAAAATATATTTAAAAAAAAACACAAAAGAACAACAACGTAAGTCTATGTAACCATTAAAAACCATGTTTTACAAGGATATGTAATTTCTTGAGGGAAATATTCACAATAGGAAAGTAAAGCAGATTAGTAAATACATATACTGTGATACAATTTTGTTTAATAAAAATATAGTAGGCAGAGTATAAAAAACATCTGGTAGAACATGAGGAGGCATAGCAGAAAATGTTCAAATGTTAGTAATGGTTGTCTTTGGGTGATGGCATTCCTGGTGATTTTTAATGTCAGTACAAGTGCTTTTTGTTACTTCTACTCTTGGTGCAATATATACTGCTTTTAAAATGCACAGAAATTACAAAAATGAAAACTCAGTAGAATTTTGATGGGCAATAAACCTTTCTTGAACTCTTAGAGGACATGGACTGCTGTACTCTTTGTAATTGTCTTTGCCCTGTCCAGGTTCCTTTTACTGAAAAATTCATTATGTTTTTGTGAACTTCATCACCTTTTTTCCACCTGGGTTTTATTGTTACTCAACAACAAAGGAAACACAAAAGAAATATAATGCTAATTTTCTCTGATATAACATATCAACTGTTTTTTTTTCAGATTTTATTCTATCACATACTTTACAGTTACCATTTTAGTATATATATAGAGAGAGCCTGTTTTTAAAAATTAATGTATTATAAATTTTCATCTACATAGTTTATGTAAGTATCCTTTTTAGTAGTTGTATAATATTTCCTGGATTTTTTTGTACTCTAATTTACTTAAACATTAGTGTTAGAGTCACCTTAGAGTTTATTTCTTGAATCTCCTCTCTTATTTATATTCACTTCCCAGTGATTTCCTTGGTCTTATGGCTTTATATGTCATCTGTATGTTGGTGACACCAAATTTGTATCCCTAACAAGCTTCTCCTGAACTCCAGAATACTCTGTCCACCTGCTTACATGACATCTCCATTCATAAGCCTAATAGCCTAATAAACATAGCCTTGAACTTACCACGTCTCACACGGAAGCCATGAACTTCATCCCAAGCCCCAAGCCTAACTGTATCCTTCCAGGTGCTCAGGCCAAGACCTTGTCATCACCCGTCATGAATCCTGGGGGCCCATCTTCAGGAGCGTTCCAGGCGGTGGCACTTCTCACCGCTTCTTTTGCTGCCACCATCTGTGGCCTAATTGCGGTAACTTCCCAGCTGGCCTTGCTGTTCCCATCCTTGTTCCCCTTCAGTCTGTTCTCAATGGAGGAGCCAGTGATCCTGTTAAGACGGAAATCAAATCATTTAGGTTTTCATCTGAGTCCTGCAGTAACTTCCTACCTCACTCAGGGTAAAAACTCAGGGCCTTAAAATGGCCTCCAGGACCCTGTGGTGTGGCTGCCTGCTCCTCTCTGACGCACTTCGTCGCTCTGGGCTTCCCAGCTCTATTCTAGCCACACTGGCCTCCCACATATGCCTTCCACTTCTCAGTCATAGTCCTTCCTCAGGGCCTTCATCCCTGGCTGCTATTCCAGAATATTCTTCCCCCACTTACCTTTCTAGTTTATTTCCTTACTTTCTTCAGGATTCTGTTCACTTTCTCACTGGGCCTTTTCTGGCCAGTCTATTTAAAATTGCAACCTTTGTCCTTCTTTGCACACTTTATTTTTCCCTATAGCACTTTTCACTCTCTGGCATAACATACAGTACTTTATTTTTAATCTCCCCTGCTAGAATGTAAGCTCCATAAAAGCAGGGATTTGGTTCACTACTGCATCCCCAGCACTTAGAGCAGGACTGCTACATCATAGATGTACAACGAGTCATTTAGGAGTGAATCATTAAGCTACTTAGCATTTTCCCCCATAGGTAATTGTGCGTGAAAATCTTTACATTTATAGCTTTTTTCTTTGTTTGACAGATTTCCTTAGACACGTGCCTAAATGTGGGATTACTGAGTAAAAATGTATGACTATATCACAGATATTTTAACAATGCCTCTCTAATTAATTTATCTTTTCTTATTTTAGGAAGAAGGGAAAATGTTGTTTTTACTAATAGATTATGGTAGGAATGAGTGGGCCTAAATTTTGTCTAAGCGTTTCAGTAAATTATGAACTGCATATGTAATGGTGGCCCCGTAAGATTGTAATATCAAATAATCATTTCTGTGTTAAATGGGTTTAGATACACAAATACTTACCATTGTGTTACAATTGCCTACGACATTCAGTACAGTAACGTGCTGTACAGGTTTGTAGCCTAGGAGTAAAAGGCTACACCAAATAGCCTGGGTGTGTAGTAGGCTACACCATCTAGGTTTGTGTAAGTACAGTCTGTGATTTTCGCAGTGGCAAAATGGCCTAACAACATATTTCTCAGAATGTCCCCATCGTTAGGTGATGCATGACTATCGGGAATCCCGCCTCTGCCACCTCTAGTACTTTGGAAAGGTCACTTAACCTCTTTGGACCTCAGTTTTCTCATTTGTGAAATATATTCATTGTACTAGGTTGTTTTCGAATAGCTTTAAAGTTCTTTAAGCCCAAAATTTGATCTGGGAAGTTGTAGATTATTATTTTTTCTAATTTCTCCCCCCACCCCCTCCCCCATCTGTACCTTTTTTTCCTGAGACATCAATTACTTATATGTTAGACTTTTTGAAATTGTTCTACAGATCCTCAAAGTCCCTTTATCTTCCCATTATTTTTCTTTCTCTTTTTCAGATTGCGTGGTTGAAATTCACTGAGTTTTTCCTTTGTGTGTCTTTTCCCCTAAGAGTTGGGTCACATTTTCCTCACTCTTCATCAACATTTCAGATTGTGTCCTAGACACGGTGAAAGTTATGTTGTGGAGATTCTGGATTTTTTTACATTGCTCTGAAAAATGTTGATGTTTTGTTAACAGGCGATATACTTGGACTCACACTGTAGCCCGTCATGCCTGCAGTGGACAGTGGCCTCCGTCTCCGATCAGTTCTTTAAACCGTAGCTCCTTCTGCGTTCAGTTTACCTTGTATGTTCATGGTTCAGAGGTCAGCCAGAACCATGCTTGGTCTGTACACAGAATTACAGTTTGCGTCTCTAGCTTTTTCCATTCTGTGGTTCTCTGGTCACACTCTGATTTCCCCAGGCTCCTTTCCCTGGTTCTGCAGCGAGAAAGAGAATGTGTTTTTCTATCAGTTTTACCTGCTGCTGTGACTGTGTCTGATCTTGGGTGGAGCTGCAAAATAAATATGTAAATAAACAGAGAGATTGCTCTTTGCTGGTTGCTTTGCTCCAACTTTTGATTCCTTTCCCAAGTATATTTGCTTTTATTCAGTCTCCAGAGTCCTCAAGTAGTGTTTCTTTTTTGTATTTTGTTTGTTTGTTTGTTTTGGTTTTCTGGCGGAAGCGGTGTAGGTATATTATGCAGAATTTTTGAAGATGAAAAATCTGTTTGTTAGGAGCTCATTCCTCCACAAGAAAAACAGAATGTCCCTTCCAATTTTTTTTTTAATTGAAATCTTTATTGAGGCCAGGAACAATGGCTTATGTCTGTAATCCTAGTACTTTGGGAGGCCGAGGCAGGAGGATCGCTTTAGGCCAGGAGTTCAAGACCAGCCCAGGCAGCATAGCGAGATCCCTGTCTCTAAAAATAAAAAAAAAAAAGAAAGAAATCTTTATTGAAATAGTCATAGATTCACATACAGTTCTAGGAAGTAATACAGTGAGATCTCATGTACACTCTACTCAGATATTCCCAATGGTAACATTTTGTAAAATGTAGTATAATATCACAACCAGGATATTGGCATTGATAAAATCTGATCTTACTCAGATTTCCCTAGTTTTACT
Source organism: Daubentonia madagascariensis (assembly GCA_023783475.1). Taxonomy (NCBI): domain Eukaryota; kingdom Metazoa; phylum Chordata; class Mammalia; order Primates; family Daubentoniidae; genus Daubentonia; species Daubentonia madagascariensis. The sequence goes on along the minus strand of JAKFHU010002088.1, from coordinate 38,707,551 downwards.
TGTGTTCATGTGTGTATGTAAAATGTGTTTGTGTGAGAGAGAGAGAGAGATTTAATTCTATGCAATTTATGACATGTGTAGGTTTGTGTATCCACTATCACAGCCTTCCAACTATCTTTGAAAAGTGTTGGAAATGTTACAGTTGAAAAAGACTAAAAGTCCCTGGCCATGTTACTCAGATGATTAAATATTGTTAAGTAATTAGAACACTGACATATACCCTGTAAACATTTATTTTTTTATAACCTTTTTTTCCAGATTGTAAACTTCTCTGAGTGCAAAGTTCACATCATGTATTGTCTATACTTCATCACACCACTGCCCAGTGCTTACTTCAGTACTTTGTACAGAGATGTTTAATTCATGTTTAAAATGCAAATACATGTTGTTAAATAGAATGGAAAATAGGAATGTCTTAGGTATTTTCTCTGCTTTTTAACTGAGACTAGGATTTTTCAAAGTTTACATCCTTAATATATTTACTTTCAAATATAATACATGAAAGGACTTTATAGATGTTTGATCTTTGAAGGTGGTGGTGCTGCCTTTGATAAAAAAAGTAATTAGGTGAGCATTTCCTTGTAGAGGTAACCATCAAAGCTTGAAAGTACATATTTCCTTCCAACTATTATATTGCTCTACCCCGTCCCCCATCTATCTGTTTCCCTGTCTCTGATGCTCTTTCTCTTCCTATCAAGACATTGTGAAAGACAGCTTTTGTGAATTTATTTCTGCTAGAGCCAGCATTTAAACAAAATCCAGCTTTTCTCTAATGGACCATGACAATAGGTAATAAAATTGTAGTAGTTGTGTCATGGGTTTTATTTGGTATCTAATATACTCTTGGGGAAAAAAAAATGCTAGAGGTGATTCGCAATTTCTTTGGAGAAGAAACACAAATAAAATTTCTATATTTTCGTATAATCAGGGATACTGATTAGGAAGATATGTGCTACTTCTTTTCTTTCTTCTCCCAGTTGAGATTTGGTATTCTCTTTTCCTGCCTATTTTAGGCAGTTTTTTAAATATTGGAAATTTAGTGTTTGGCTCTCTATACTGGATAAGTTGAAAAGAGAACACCGAGTGAGGGGTTGGTGGAGCCTACACAAGGGCTCTTTGGAGTGGCTTTGACATCACATCATATGTACAATGGGAGTTCTAGAAATGGCTTCTCATGTTGGAATGGTCGGTCTCCTACCCTCTGAGTCCCACATGACCCTGGGTAGATATGGATATCCAAGGGAATTAAAATACACAGCCCCTTTGGAAAAGATAGGGTACCTACCATTGTGTTTTAGGGGATTTGTTCGTTCATTCGTTCAGCCATTAAATATTCATTGAATGCCCACAGCGTGTCAGGCATGTAAATAAAAACATTGTTATGACATCTTTCAAAGAATTCAAGTGGATTGATATTTGTGCACACCCACCATGGGCTATTTAAACTTTAAAGGGCTTCCGACCTCTCTGGTCCTCTCTGCAAAGCACGGCTGATGACAATCCCACTTCCTGTGGCCAAGGGAGGGTTAAATAAGATCATATACAAGGCTCTGGAGATGTGGACTTTCACTAAGGCCAGGTCCTGCCCTCATGGAGGCCATTCACATGGGAGAAGGACACACACGCTCATACTAAGTATCCTGTGGGATTTGTGGCTGCAGCAGCCTGGAGGGCCATCAGGGTGGATAGGGGAGCTGGAAAGGTTTGGGCCCTGAGAGGAGGCCAGGTGTGCAGGAGCTCAGACGCTGATCGCATTGCTGGTGTGGACTCCTTGCAGACCCACACCAGGCCTAGGGCTTGATGATGAGGGTCACCACAATTTATTGTCCAAACAGGACCAACCCGCCTTTTTTTTTCTTTTTACTGTAGCAAACTATCAAATGGGGACACTTTTGTAGGTAAAGGTGGTGCCATCAATAATGATACTGGGAACCCCATTACTGAGGGCAGATTGGGGTGAGTGGTTACTCTACCTGATGGCCCTTGTGTTTTCCAGTGTCTGCCTTGGTTTCTGGGCTCTATTTTTTGCTTGGTACTTTTAGAACTTGTTGAATGCACATGGCTTGGTGCAGTGTAGCTGAAGCTGGGTGGGTTGCTGGACCCTGGAAAGTCATGGTGAGTAAATACTATGGAATGAAACCCTACCCATGGCTCATGTCAAAGATTTTAGACAAAGAGACTGTGTGATATTATCTTTTAACATATGCATGTATCTGTAGGCACACATACATGTACATATGTAATTATAATAATTTTTTACATGTAAGGAGATTGAGGCACAGAGATTAATTTCTGTAGCTAGGGCTCCCGAGCCAAATAGTAGTAGAAATAATTCCCATCCTACCCTTCAGGCATTGCTTTAAAAATATGTTCACAGAGCATCATATTTATTTGATTTTGATTAATTGACAAGTTTGGTGATTGAGGGTTATGCTATTGCATTTGTTCTTGAAATTTAGAGAAAATAGAGTTTTAAAAAAATGGCTTGAAACTTAAAAAGAGAAAGGGGGAGGCATAAGATATCATATTGTGTAGTAAATACTAGAAAAAACTCTTTTGAATGCATTTGTAAATTATTGGAAGATAATATCTAAGGTGAGAAAGTTGCTATGGAAGAGATGCTATCGAGTAAATTTCTTGACTCTCCTACTGCCTTCCTACACATTGTTATGGGTCACACAGAGAATATCTGCGAACTTGTCAGTCGCACTCAGCATCAGAGTAGCAACAGTGAAAACATATTTACTGAAGATAACCAGTTGACCAACTCTCTTGACGCCCTCCTGTGTGTGTCCAGATGCTGTCATGGGGTATACACAGATGAAATGATCAGCCTTTGCATTTAGACCCTGCACCATTTAGAAGAAGAAAGAAGACTGTGTACTAGATTTGCGGGTTGTGACAGGATAGTGATGACAAAGTCCCAATGGGAATTTGAACATGGTGTGTCCAGATTGTGGGAGTGGGGAAGACGAGGGAAGGCTGGTGGAATCCAACTGGGAAGAGTAGAAGGAAACCATTGGACGAGTTGATTTTGACATTTACACCAAATTAATTTTACTCTTTTACTTTATTTTTTACTTTCGCTGGACCTCATGTCTTTTCACATTGCTCATTATACCTTATAATAAGGAGACAAATAACCACAAAGCAGGAAATTTTGTCAAGGAAACAAGTTCTGGACTCTTTCTTGTGGTCACTGTCCATTAAATCCCTTCTTTCACCACTAGAGCCACAGCCATAGCTCTATGATTATTGTTCATAGTGAAGACCCAGAGACATAGGAAGAGGTGACACTTCTTGTCAAGAAGGTATAGGGACATAGGTGATGTATCTCAGAAAAATTTTATATTAAAAAAAAATTGAGAATGCAAAAATTTGGAGAAAACTACAGTTTCTAAAAGATTTATATATTGGGAAAGTGTGATTATTCTTTCGCCCAACTTTGTCCCAGAGAGCCCAGTGTAAGAGGTGTTATATTGCATTTTCTGTGTATATCTTTCCTGGTTTAGGCTTGCACATGCACAGCATTCCATTTTCCTGTTTGAATAAATTTTTTCACTTTTACATAAAATAGGACCCAGTAGGATATTATGTAGTACTTCGTATGTAAATTTCACGGGTCCCACTTTTTAGAAAAATCCTTTGTCTACTGTTTTTAATCTCACCAACTGTTATTAAAGAAGCTTCATCTAAGATTTACTCATGATGTTTTGTACATTTATCATTTGTCACCTTTGACCAACATTAAATTAACGTGAATAATACTTTCGTAAGATATTAATTTATTCTGTACTAGTAAAAAATGTTAAATATTACTACTGAAATTGAGCATTTGTAGAGCGTTATTTCTTGAGCATTTAGTCTAAAACCACTCTTAAAAGTTGTAAATGCTTTTCTATTTTTCACACAGCTTTATTAGAGACGTCACCATGGCTTTGGGGCCCATGCACCTCACCTGCTCTCCTTCAGTGTCTAATTCACACGGCAGATGTGACCAGAAACAAGGCTCAGTCTTCCCGTTCTTCTTGACGTAGGCATTGGCTTAGGATAAAGACAGTTCCGCTGATGCTTGTAAACATTTCAGACTTTTCAACTTGTCTGAGACATCATGCCCTTTGACATCCTTCATTACTCCTTATGAGAAAGAAGCATATAACCCCAAAGCAGAGAATTTTAAGAAGCCACAAGAGACTGGGGCTGAATATAGCACACTTTGATTATAGAGATAAAAATGGCCAAGTTTATGACTAGGGGTGATCAAAAGCACTCTCTCTGCATGTGTAACTAGATGCTTAGTAAACACTTTCTCATTGTAAAAATATAACATGACTATTTCCATATGTTAGTAAGAAGAGTATAAGTTATATCATTTTAAAATCATAATTTGTTTTCTGTATATATCTCATACACTTACAGTTTCATCTGATAGTCTTTCTATCTGAGTCTCATTAGAAGTTGAGGATCGGGGGTTTAAATGTGTTAAAAGGATTTCTTTTTAAATGTTACTGCTGAGAACAAAAGGAGAAAAAAACGGTTATCTGCTTTATAGTTACTGATGTGAATGTTGACAACATACACTCATAAAATCCTACCAGCACTTTATTGGGACAATTGAGTAATGTGTAACTGATGGCATTAAGAACAGCTATACAAAGAATAAGTTCTGACTTTCTGCCTTTTTTTTTTTTTTTTTTTTTAGATTTATAGCCAAACCGTGTGCCATAGCCCTCAACATTCAGGCCAATGGACCACAAATTGCTCAGCCCAATGCCATTCTGGAAAAGGTCTTCGCTGCAATTACAAAGGTATGCCTGTCCTTTCCTGGAGTATAAATTGTCCCAGTCACCATTCTCAGCCTGTAGTCATTCAGTTCCTTCTTTTCTGCATTTTGAGAATGAACTTTTACATAGCCTCATGCAGGAAAGCGTGTTCTCAGAAAGAATGCAAGTACAGTATTGTGGTGAGATGCAAATAGTAGAAGTGGACTAAAGGTGGGCGTGTCTTAGATCTGTTAGTTTACTTTCGGGTTGCTTGTTAGTAGCATGTCTGTAGAGAACAGTCTTGATTAGATAGTGATTAGTCTAATTCTGTGCTTCCTTTAATCTACAGAAGAGGGCTGGGTGGGACTTTGTGGAGGTGACTGGGTAGAGCCGAAGAGTATGATTTACGCACGTATGCAGAAAGGACCTGTTGGATTATGGCGTCGTCCGTAGATTCTAGGAGTTGTGATAGATAGGCAAACATGAACGACGACGACAACAACAGAGGCATAAGTGAGGAAGAACAGAGTGGCACCACGAAGGAATGAAGGACGAGGGTCTGGAGAGTTATAAGTGAAGAGATCCGTTCACTGTGGACAATAGAAGACAGGAGATAAGCAATCTGGTGAGAGTTGAAGTCCAAACTAGGCATGGGAAGAGCGGGAGAGAGGGGTGGGGAGAAAAGGCTGCCTTCCCTGCCTCCACCCTGCCCCAAGGTGATTGACATCTCCTTCAGCGCGGAGACGGAGGAGAAAGCTGGAAATCAGAAACCCTCAGTCAAAGGCCATAAGAATATGAAGCAAATCACAGATTTCCTGTATCTTACTTCTGTCTGTCTTATATCTCATCTCTCTCTTATATGTCTTATCTTACTCTCGCCTGGACAAGGAAGAGGAAAAGATCAGGAGAAGTATAACATTCTGTGAGAAGCGTTGTGTGTTCATATGTTAAATGGTTCATTTTCCCTCTTTGGTTTTTCTGGGAGAATTACTCAGGCTTCTAAGATGTGATTTGACAGTGTTAAGCGAATTCTGTTCCTTTTTTGGTATTTGTGCTGCTAGCCGTTTGTACTATTTGTCTCTTGTCTTACAGCTATTAATTCAAATGTGCAAACACTTTTGTTTATTATCTTCATTTCTGCCGAAATCCTCTAGGGGTTTCCCCTCTATCCTTTTCAAAATGGTATTTTTCCCGAAAAAGTACAAGAAAGCACCAGGTGTTTTTTTACATCTCTGCCAGGAAGAAGAGAAGAATGAATGGAATTTTAGGAAAAGCTCTTTTGGTAGTTCTGTGGGTTGGTTTTAGATTGCCAGGTTCCAACTTGAAGGGACACATAACCTATGGTATTTAAAAGAAGAAAATATTGAGAAAAAACTTACATGTTCATTTAACGTATCAATTTACTGTAGTGAAACACCTCTTTCCCTTTTCAAAAAGCGGATATGTAGGGAATTAGAAGGTTCATTTTAAAATGTGATTACAACACATTTGCATTTTCTTTGTGAACTACTCTAAATGCATTAAACATGCAATATTCTATATGAATAATAAAATGAGTTTTTTACCCAAATTTTATGCCTCCCTTTAGAAACCTTGCAGTAGACATTTTATTTTCCTTATCTTATGTTTATTATGATCATTGGAGAAATTTCCTCTATAAAAGTAATAAAAAGGTTTTGTGGCCAGGTTGACTGCTCTGAAGAATATTTGCTTCTAGCTAATTTTAATGATCATATTCTCTTAGTTTCCAAGGTGATTCCTTCGAAGGTTTTTACATAATTAAAACAGAAACCTCATGTTTTAAATATAAATGCAGCACAAATTGGAATTGTTTTTCCTTGTATTCTTTTGTAGTTCTCTAGTCTTAGAGACTAGAAAATGTAACAGGTCAGTTGAATGGAATAGCAGGACCAGGATGTGGAGAGCTCTAGCAAAGTATCTGGATGTGTCTGAGTGATCACCCGGCATGCTGGCCTCAACCACATTTCCAAATGACCTTTTGTAGAAAGGCATGATTATAATCCTTCAAGTATGAAAGATAAACCCTCAAAAACCCTTAAAATCTACTGTGTACAGGATTGGCTACAGAGTTTGTGAGGCCCAGTACAGAATGAAAATCTGGGACCCCTTGTTCAAAAACCATGAAAAAGTGCCGCTAAAAGTACAAAAATATAAAGCTTTTTTCTTCCTCCCTCAGTCTTTCTCTACCTGTCAAGGTGTTTTTTATCCACTGTGTAATGTCCTGCTCACTCAGACATGGGAATATTCACAGGGCAAGTGCAGACTTTCACAAGTGCCTGGGGGACCCACCCTGTGACTTAGTGCACACATGACCTGCCAATTACCAGGTTCTCCTTTTCTCTGGACACTGGCTGATGTGCTGTGTCCTGCCCAGGGGTGCAGAGAAGTTGAGGCAGGCCTCTCTCCTGTCCACAGGCCCACTGCCCCAAACCATGGGGGGCAGGTGACCTCCAAGTGCATTACAACCTTTGTGCCCAGATCAGGAGTGGGCAGGAGGCTCACTCCTGCTGAGTCACATGCCAAACCCACTGAGGTGGCTGCCTCCATGTCCGCCCTGAGACACCTTGGGGAGTACAAACTTAATCCTCTACTTGCTATGCTTGCACTCAGGCCCCTTCTTGGGGTTGAAGGCAGTAGTACTCACGAGGTGGAGAGGAGAGAGGGGTTCTGGTGGGTGTTGGAAGCCAGGGGGTGGGGAATTGGGGGACCAAGTGCCCATCTGGCAGAAGTGGTGGGACTATGTATGAACCAAGACTCTAAGCCCCTGGCACATGCTCTTTTGCCCCATTGGACTTCACCTACAAAATGCAGATTCTATGATCAAACTATTAAGAATTTCAAGATGGTGGCCACAGAGCTTTCAGCCCCAAGTGTGGGCCCTTCTGGATGTGGGGCCCTGTGTGACTGCCCTGCTCACATGCCCTGACTGTGTAGTTCTCATCTGTGAAAGTAGCTGATAAATTTGAACCTGTTTATATTCTCCAACAGTCTCTCCTTGTGAGATAACACCTGTCTGTCTGAGGTCTATCTCTCTCTTCTTTCCATCCCCCAAATCTAAAGTTTCAGAGAATCTACCAATATTGTAAAATAATTAGAAGCTTTGGTGTTTAACACATTGATTGCTGCACTAGAAAAAAATTTTTTTCCCCTGGGGCCACGGTGTTTTATTACAAAAATAGAATAAAAACTTCGAAAACTGAATGATCCATTCTAATTTAATGAAAAATTTATTTTTTATTGTTTTTTGTATGTGAGTTATATGCAACTCACATGGTGCTAGAATCATGTTTTACACTGCATGCCACTTGAGTTGTATGTGACTCATGACGTACTTATTGAATTTGTTTTGGAGAATTGAGTCTTCATATGCTTCATGAGGCCTCAGGCTCAAAACTAAGCATGAGTTAAATACAACACACATGGCAGTTAGCGTGTTAAGTCAGACAGACTGACTGCTCTGCTGCTTCCTAGCATTGTGGCCTTGGGCAAGTTTCTCAACCTCCTGAGTTTCTTAACTTCCCATAGCAAGTTTCTTAACCTCATTTGTAAAAACCTTTGAATAACAGGCATTCTTGAGGGTTAAATAAAATAATGCATGTAAGTCATTAAGTAAGTGATGTGGCATCTTTTCAGGCCAGTGGTTCTCATACTTTAATTTACATTAGCATCACCTGAGGAGTTAAAATGCAGATTGCTGCATCATATTTCTAGAAATTCTGATTGAGTAGTCTTGGAAAGGGACCAAAAAATTTACAATTATGGATTGTCAGTCCCATTCACATGAAAATAATAAATATTTCTCTTTAGTGAATATTTTTGAGTTCATGTTTCTGAACTGGTTATATTCAGAGTTATCTGGATATATTTTTAACTTTTGGGGATTCTCCTCCACTTATTTGTACGTATATATGATGCCAGCTACCTTACCTTTCTAGTCAAATCAGTTCTTTGCCATGGGGTTAAGAATATATGTCAGCTATAAAGCTAGGTTTTATGATCCAGGGGAATCATATCATAATCCACTTTTGATATTTTAGACTATATTTTAAAATTATAGGCAGATTCCCCATAATTTGTTCTCCCTCATTCTCTTCAATACCTATTCCCCTTTGTTTTTATTTTTTACTTTCCTTTCCCCCCTCCCACTACTGGTAAAGGTTAGTGTTATTAAAATTAACCTAGGTATTTCTAGTATAAAAATGTTTATATAAATCATCGTTATTCATTTCTTTCCCTAGAAATCTTTCAAAAAATTATGGGAAATAATAATAAGAAAAAACAACAATAAGAAAATATATGCACGTGCATATACATACACACAAAGGAGAAAGAAAAGGATCTCACAAACTTTATATTTGGCAAATTAGGAGATACGTATCTCTAGATTTCAAAATATATATAAAGGCTAAAAAGAAACAGTTGGGATTGTGCAGAAGCCAAGTAGGAGAAAGTGTAAAGCCTGAACGTGGATGGAGGGCCCAGTGTGGGGAGATTTCAGGAAAGCCAGCACAACGACATTTCCTGAAGGCGGGGTAGACAAAAGCTCCATCCACTGTTTACAACAGTAAGTGCAGGAACTGGTGAGCAAGGCTGGTAGAAGTGGAGGAGGCACCAGAAAGCCAGGTGGATAGTACATTTTCAGGAGGCATTCTCGGTCGGTGGCAGCCAGACTGGAAGAGCATCCTTGCTGCCACCCATACTGAAAGTAGCTGGTTACGAAAATCCAACTCATTCGAAGATTATTAGTAAAGAAGCAACTCACACAACGTCAAACAAAGACAATAAAACGAAAAGGCAGCAATGTTTATTAACAAGAATTGTCACTAGAAAAATGAGGCCAAATGAAAAGGCAAATGAAAATTGTGATTAAAATTTTACCAAAAATTTTCAAAGGTAATGAACTAATAACTCTGTGAAGGAAGATCACAAAGAAGAAATATGAGAACTAAAAAAAGAATAGTCAACAAGGGGAGTTGGAATGCAAGTTCCTAGAGTTCAGGAAAAAGTACCAAAACCATCACAGAAATGAAGACAAAATTGGGAAGAGCCACAGGAAACACTAAATACTGTAGAATACTCAGCAATGAACATGAAGGATAGAAATAATAAAACTGAATTAAACGAAACAAATTAAAAAATAGCTTAAAAATTTTGTATATAGGCCAAGCAGATCCAGCATCTCACTAATCAGAATTCCTTAAGGAAAAGCAAAATAAAACAATGAATTAGAACAAATATTGAAAGATATAATTCCAGAAATTTTTCCTAAAATAAGTGGAGATTTATTTTAATATATTAACAAAAATGTAGTGAAAATTGACTCAGAAATTTCAACACCAAGAGTTATATTATTAAAGTTATTGGACTTGGTAAACAAAGAAATACTTCTTTGAGCATTCAAGCAAAAAATGAGATCACTTATTTAGGGGAAATGCCACATGATTGTAGGCTTCTCTATAGTAACATTTTCAATGGAAACTAAGAATTTTATATCTAGCCAAATTATTTTTACTCTGTAAAGGCTACAAACAAACATTTGAACATGAAAAAATTTAAGGGACTTACTCCATGAGTCTTGAGATTATTAAATCATTAATTTTAGCTGACCAGGAGATTACTGGGAATGTTTGTGAGTTTTGAATATATTTAAAGGGTAGAACTAAGAAAGGAAGAAACGTGAAGATTGGTAACAGAATGTTAACATTCTAGGTTCTCACAAATGATGCAACTACCAATAACTGAGAAGAAGGGGAAAGAAGGTGGGAGGCAGAAGAAGTTGATTGCATAATCAGCTGTTGATTGCTGATTACGTAGTCTCTAAGATTTGGGTGTCAAAGCACATCAATTAAAGCTGGCCAATCAAATAGAAGTATAAGCATATTTAATAGTACAAAAGTAAACTCTAAGAAAGATAATATTATTGACCAGTATGGGGTGGTGGAGGAAAGGAAGGGAGGAAAAGGAAATAAGGCTAGTTTTAAATATTGCTCATATGGAATTATTAGAGATGGAAAAGGAAGCATGTTATATGGATAACCACCAGAACAAAAATTACCCACAAAAGGAAAGAAAATAAAACAAACCATACAGTAAAATATTTTTTAAAATCATCAAAACAAGAAGCAGAACATAACTGAATAGGGAACTATAAACAAACACAATCATATCAATACATGTAAATGGATTTAATTCACCTAATAAAAAATAATGCAGGTTTTGTTTACTGTTATGGGTTGAATTATGGGGGACATAATTCAAACATTAAAGTCCTAATTCATACATTAGGCCCCCCCAGTTCATATGTTAAAGTCCTAATTCCCTGCACCTCGGAATGTGACCTTATTTGGAGATAGTGTCTTTACAAAGGTAAATAAGTTAAGGTGGGGTTATTACAGTGGGTCCTAATCCATTATGACTGTTGTCCCTATAAAAAGGGGAAATTTGGACGCAGACATAGTGTTGAGGGAAGATGGTGTGGAGGAAAGTAGGGAAAACACAGGCCCTCTGTAAGCCAAGGAGAAAAACTGGGAACAGATCTTCATGGCCCTCAGAAGGAACCAACCCTTTGACCCCTTCATCTGGGACTCACAGCCTCCAGAACCAGGAGCCAGTACACTTCTGTTATTTACCCCACTGTGCTTGTGGAACTTTGTTACAGCAGTCCTAGTAAACTAATAATACAGTCACAAAAAAAGGCATATATGAGATACCTTAAGGCAAAGTAATTACAAATGTTGAAAATAAGAGGATGAGTGAAGGTATCCATGCAAACATAAATAACAAAGAAAGTAGGTTTCTAAAAGTGTTAATGAAGTGAAAAATTAGCTTTTTATTGCCAGAGGACACAATTCACAATGAAGATAAAATAGTTATGAATCATATATGTATTAAATATATATTCATAAAAAGGAATTAAGGAAGAAACAGAAACACAATGATAAATTTTAATTTACCTCTGGGTCATGACAGATCCAGTGAACAAAATATAAAATAGAATATAGAAATTCTAAGAAGCATAATTAATGAGGAAGATCTAAGGGGGGTACATTTAGAACCCCTATATTCTGAATACAGAGACTATACTTTCAAGTACCTATTAGATATTTATAAAAATTTACACTATATTGTGTTACAAAACTATAATACATTTTAAAAAATTAGGCTTGATTTAATAATACTATAAATTAGGAAACAGAAAAATCAGAAAACAGAAAGCCTCTTGCTCCTAAAAATTTATAAACACTATCTTAAATAACTCAGGAAAAGTAAAATTTCAGAATATTTAGAAAACAGTGATAATGAAAGCACTACTTATATGTACCATGCCAAAGCAGTGCTCAGGTGACTCATACATATATGAAAAAATAGTTAACCACTTAATTAAACATTAGAAAAAGAACAAGATAAATGGAGATAATCAGAAGAAAGAAGCTAAAAAGATAAAGACCAAAATTAATGAGTTAGTGAAACTATAGAATTAAAAAATTTTATCCAAAAGTACTTTATTGGTTTAATTATTTTTACAAAGCTAGCTAATCCAATTAAGAAAAAAAAGCAAAGTGAGTACAAATAACATAATAATTGGCAATCACAGAAACAGGAAATTAAGAAAGCTGCGCAAATATAATAAAAAAAACTTAGATAAAATATAAATTATTCTAGGAAAATATAATTTACTCTGTGTTTGTGTGTGTGTGTGTGTATCTCTATCTACCTAAAGATCAAATTAAAAGAACCAAACTGCAAAAAAGTAGCCTGCTCTTATGCTGTCACAAAATAATTCTTACTTTTTTCATTCACTCAAAGCCATGTAGGCATATGTGTTTCTCATCACTCAGGTGATTAGCATTTATAATATATGTAAAGGCCTAAATTTACAACAACAATATCAAAAATTGTATTTACTCTTTCTCCTTTATTTTTTATTTTAAATATTAAAAGTATACAATGTGTTGTTTTGATAGACGTAGTGAAATGGTTACTATAGTCAAGCAAATTAATGTGTCCATCTCACAAAAGAATTCTAACACACTCTTAAAGAGAAGATAATCGTGTTAGGCTATAATATATCAAAGCATAGAAAGTTTAAAAAGCCATCCAGTTCTCTTTTAATGTAGCAATAATACATTAATATCAAAGCCTGAGAAAGATTTCATCAAAAAAAAAAAAAAGCATGACTAGAAACCAATTGTATTTAGTAATATTGATAAAGAAACCCTCAATAAAAAGTTAGCAAACAGAATCTAGTAACACATTAAAAGAATTAGCATCACCAAATAGAGTTTATTCTAGGAATGAAGGGCCATCCCTATATTTGATATTATAAAATCTATAGGATTCATTTTCTTAATAGATCTAAGGAAAAAAAAGTACATGATACTCCTTGGATGGTGAAACCTAACATTTTTGATTAAAATAAGTTATCTAACTGGGAATAGGTGGTTTCTTTTACATAATAAATATATTTGTATCTTGGTCCTAAATCTGGCCCCTTACTTAATGAGAACATTAAAAGTCCAGAACAGATAGGAATGCCTGTTATAACCACTGTTCTACATTGTGCTAAATTTTTCATTGAATTAACAAGTAAATAAGAGAAAGGAAATAAAGTCATAAGAATTGGAAAGGAGGTTTTGAAGATATATTCATTCATTCAAGAAGTATTTACTAAATCCTGCTATAATCTAGGAACTGGTGAAAAAAGATAATAAAAATTTCTTTTATTTATGGAGCTTACATTACAGTAATATGCTATTATATTATTATAAACCCCCAAAATTAAGATAGTTGAGTGAAAAACTACCACAAACAATATGAAATTTTAATACAAAATTAGTAATAAGAAACCAGTAGCTTTCGTGTATATGTAAACAATAAGCAGTTAAAAGATATAAGAAAGTACCTTATTTACAGTAGAAACCAGAAGGGATATTATCCCTAGGAATAAACATAACAAGGTATGTGCAAGACCTTTGTAAGGAAAATTTTCAAAACACTCTTGAAGGACACAAAAGACAAATTGCATAAAGATGTCAATTCACCCTACATTAATTTAAGAACTTGGTGTGATCTTATTAAAAATACCAATAGGTTTGCTTGTTTGACCATTTGTTTATTTTGAAAATAGACAAGCTAATTCTAAAGTTCGTATAGAAAAATAAACAAAGATTTCTGAGAAAACTAACTGTATAGTACTGGCACATGAATAATAGACCAATGGAAGAAATTTGGTCTTTCAATCTGGAAAAGATGAATAATGGTATTGAGATATTGGTTGGCTATCTGAAAACAAAGTTAGATTCATACCTCATACTGAATACCAGTATATATTCCAAATGCACTAAAGATTTGAATGTAAAAATCAAAGCCCTAGAGGTATTAGAAGAACTAGAAAAATTCTGGGAGAAATTTTTGAACATTTGGCATAAGGGAAGCTTTTCTAAATATGACTCTAAATTTAGAAGCTATAACAGAAAAGAATGATAAATTCAAATATATTTTTAATGAATTTCTGCAAGTAAAAAACAAAAAAACATAAACACATTCTAAAATACAAATGACATACTAGTAAAAAGTTTACAACTTATGATATAGCCAAGAGTTTAATCACCCTAACAAATGAAGAAATCCTACAACTCAACAGAGAAAATGCCAACAAATCAAGAAAAAAAAAGCAATAGATATGCATACTCTTCACAAAAAAAGAAATACAAAATGATTTTTAAAACACGTGAAAAGACATTTCTCTCATAAAAAGAAAAATAAAAAATACACTGAGAATAATACTGACTATCTTAGTTTGGACTGCTGCAGCAGAATACCATAGACTGGGTGGGTTAAGCAACAAACATTCATTTCTCACAGTTCTGGAGGCTAGAAGTCTGAGATCAGGGTGCCAGCGTGGTTGGGTTTTGGTGAAGGCCCTCTTCCTGCTTTACAGATGGCCATCTTCTCTTGTATCCTCACATGGCAGAGAGAGAGAGAGAGAGAGAGAGAGAGAGAGAGAGAGAGACAGAGAATGAGCGAGCGTAGGCACTTGTGCTCTCTGGTGTTTCTTCTTATAAGGGCACTGATCTCATCATGAGAGCTCCACCCTCATGACCTCCTAATACCATCACATTGGGGATTAGGGTTTCAACATATGAATTTGAGGGGGACACAAACATTCAGTCCATAGCACTTATTCCTTGGGTTGCCTGAGATGCTTTTAGAAAGGTTTTATATGTACATCCCACCCATACACCTTGAAAGCGGTCAGGCTGCCTGCTCCCTACCCCTTTTTTGGTTATTTTTCCTGATCATTAACATTAAAGCCTTGATATTAAAGTAAAGATAGATTAGGATAACATCATTAATATTAAAGAAAAGATAGAATACATAAAGGAATGGAACTCACTTGGCTTAGTTTTGCTGTGCAGTAGGACACCCTCACGTGACTGTTGTGCTCTCTAACACTTTGGAAAGAGGACAGGGATAGGAAGGAGGAAAACTAACATTGACTGAGTTTTACATGCATTTGCACATTTCGTTCTTACTGCAATCCCATTGAGGTTGATAAACAATCCATTTTTTTTTTTACAGATAAGGAAACAGGCTTAGAGAGGTCAGTGGAGTGAGGCCTGGGGCCTGTGCCTGTCGTCGCAGGCATCTCTTGCTGCTTCACCAAGTTCATGTCTGCAAGTAACGCACAGTCTCAGTAAAAGACTTGCTGTGGCATGGGGTCAAAAGGAATGAGCAAGAAAAGCGATAGAAGGAGGAATGTGTGAAGAACGAGCAGGGAGGGGGTGAGAAGGGGAAGGAAGGGAAAACACGTTTGATGGTAGAAATGGTACCTTAGGCTTAAGTGAGGCATTTTGGGGTTTTTCCATGCTTTTTGTCTGTACTGCATTATCCTGATATGTGATAGTTGGATATGGCTTTTTCCCCATGAGACAGTGAAATGTTTGAATGATGCCTCTTTGTCGATTCACCTTCACCGAGCGCTCTTCCCCTGAAGGCTGACGGGGCCGACTCAGCCAGTTGGCTGTTTCATCCCAACTTTTTTGCCCCTTGGGAAGTACCTTGCTGGTAAGGAGAAGTGTAAGCATCAGAGCAAGATTCATGTTTTTCAGTGTTGTTTCATAATGAGTAACCTTTCTTGTCCTAGTGGTTATTTGTGTTCATGCTGCTAGTGGAAGGCCTAGATCCTCACTGGTAAACGTAGAAATCTCAGTGGCAGATAGTAAACAATAGGAAAAAAAAATCTCAAACATAAGCAAGGGCAGATCTGTTTATGGTGAAGGTGAAAATGGGTTGAAAATTATTTTCCTGGTACCCTGTTTCATAGCATCCTGATGAAAAGAGATTGGAAGGCCTCTCCAAGCAACTGGACTGGGATGTCCGAAGCATTCAGCACTGGTTTCGACAAAGACGCAATCAGGAGAAGCCCAGCACCCTGACGAGGTTCTGTGAGAGCATGTAAGTTGCTGTTTTGTTTTTGTTTTTTGAAAGAAAAGCCTGCCTGAGTTCTTATGCTGTCCTTGAGATGAAAAATAACAGATTCATGCAGGCTCCAGCAGCCCTTAAAAATTAGCATGCCATTTGGTGGGAAAATAGTTCAGGAAAAATGGGGGGAATAGTAGTTTGTAAGAATTTATGCTTTCCACTTTGGATGCAGTAAGTGAAGCTCACTTCCTAGTGGAGTTCCTGCAAAGTAAGCAGATTACAAGGGCCTACGGTGGTATTCCAACCAGCCATCTTTGAAATATAGCATTAGAAGACATTACTTTTATAGATGCTGACAGTTTGAATTTTAATAGAGGGGACTTAGTCAAGATGTTCCTTCCACTGATAAAGACTGAGATACTAGGATATAATATCAGAGGGTCATGCCACTGTCCTACATTCCTGGAGAGTTAAAAAATGGCTTTATTACATTCCTAGGTGAGTTTAATCAAGCATTGCTTGAAGGTGGGGAATAGAATGAAAGTCTCTTTCATTTCTGAAATGTGAACTTTATGGTATGTAAATTATATATCAATAAAGCAATTAAAAATAATAAAAATAATAAAAGACTCTTCTAGCACAGTGATGTTTTGGGGTAGTGATACTCAATATACTTATCTATAGGAAAATCAGAGAAAGAAATACTGAAGCATTGAGAACATCCCCAATAAAGGGAAGATTCAACCTTGAGAGTCATTATCCCATCGGGTCTTCATCTTTTGGGCTATGACTGTTTCTTTGTCTAACAGTTCTTTCTTCAGGGAGCTTTTCCCTGACACCTGGTCATTTAGACAAGAGTGCTTTCAGTGTAGTTCTCTTAGTTGCAGGCCCTTTCTATTTGGGGTTGAAGTTGCATTTTCAGGTTTGGCTTTTAATTATGCCCAAAAGGTATGTTAGTAATTGCAGCTTTAGAGGGAAACCTAATGTTATCAGAGAAATGAATGGGAGGCAGAAACATCATAAACTCCTAGGCCTGGGTAAATGTGGAGAGCGTAAATAGGGTCTTTAGGAGGTCAGAATGTTTATAAAACCAGGAAAAACAACCTAGTGGATACAATCTGTAAAGCCCTTTCTAGAACTTAACTTAGTGGCAGTTTATGGAAGAAGGATTTATGTATGTGGGCTCCTGGTCAAAAGCCAGATTGCTTCCTGGCCTGGCCCTGCCACATCCTCAGAGGGCTTGGGTTCTGTCACTGAGCCACGGGTCTGAGCAGGGTGAAGTTGGGTCTTAGCACGTGCCTGCATGCTGAAACTCACATGCTATCTCCTCCAACTAACCTCTTTGGTAACTTGGTGCTAGCCCCTTCTATACTGTACTGAGTCTAGACCAGTTTCTCTCAAATACCAGTGTGCATAGGCATCAGTCACTTGGCAATCTTGTTAAAATGCAGAATTCTGGTTCATTTGATCTGGGATGGCAGCTGAGATTCTGGGTATTTAGTGAGTTCCCAGGTGATGCTGATGCTTCTGGTCCATGGACTGCACTTTCAGTAGCAAGGACCAACACTAGACCAGTGTCTGTGTCTTCTCCCTGAATCCAGCTGGTCTTTATCTGCATACCACAATAAACAGGACAGTCATAGTTATGATCAATTAAAGGTATTTCTAAAGGATTGGTAGTGGCATGGCAGTGTGGGGGCACCCTGGTGGGGGGAGGCAGTACATAAATTATCCCTATGATTTCTTCCCTCAACAGGCTTATTGTCATAATGTCAAGGTGGTAAGATATAATATCTGTGTATGTGTGGATTGATGATAGACATTAGAAAATAACCTGATCTGCGTGTTAAATTATTGGTATGTACTAGAGATTAAAGGAAAACAATCAACTGTGGGTTGGGCACACAGGGGGTTGCTGGGACTAGAACTGGGGCAATGTCAGTGGCCTTTGACCTCTCCATTGCATGAGATAGTGTTGATGAACTCTTGCTTTGAAACTCTCTTCTTCCTTGGCTTCTGGGTTGCTGCTAGATTCTCCTACCATTCCAAGGTCCTTTGTTTGCATCATTTATTCTGCATTTCCCCTGTGGTCTGTAGGATGCTATTTCTCCAGATTCAGTCTTCAATGTCTTATTTCCCTTACTCTACCTTCCATTCTCTGTGTTGAAATCCTTTCCTGTCACCAGCTTCTTCCAAAGCCATGTGTCCAGTGCAGATGTTTCTCCCAAGACATTGTTTTGATGTCTCCAACTGGCTTCCACTCCTGACTTTCCCTGTTCTCCTCTTGTTCGTATGCCTTTGTTTTGTTATAGGCTGGAAACGCAAGCCAATCAGCCACTGAGTTATATTAATTCTTTGTAAACTCACCACTATAGCCCAGATCCTAATTGCTCTCATAGTCTCCCTATTATTAATATTTATCTCTCATACTCATAGAGATTTAAAAAAAAACCAAAAACACTTTTCTAAAATACTACTATCCCCACATTCTGCTGCTTTAAAACTTTGATGATTTTTCTATTAATATGGAACAACATATAGGATAACTTTTAGAACCCTGAGCCTGATAACTAGAATCTGGCCTTCGCCTGTTTGATGCCAGTCACCCAAGTGACCTTCCAGAGGGCTGTTGTTCTCACTGCCCATGCCTTGTTCATTCCTGCCTTGGTTTGTGTGGCGTCCTGGCCCAGAACACCTACTGCCTCTCCCATTTATCCCCAGCTCATTCTTCAAAGCCCAGGCCCTCCCTGAAGTGTGGCCTGACCGTTGGATCTGGAGATGTACAACTTCTCCTGAATCCTTAGAGCACTCGTTGTTAGTACTAGCAATTTAATCCTGAATCATTATGCTGCCTTAAGTGATTACTTAACATTTCTTAACTTGGCTATTTCTACTCTAGTACTATCGTAAGTGTTCCGTGAAGAGCACAGGGCCATGTCTTATTGTTTTTACTTTCTTCTCAGCCTTACCGCAACACAGACCTACTGAATAAATATTTGTTACACAACTGTATGTTAAAATGGCGTTTTTTGGAAGGAGTTGCTGATCTTGTTTGCCACTTTGCCCCCACAAATGAAGAGTATCTAATATACACTGACTTAGCATAACATTTGTCTAGGAAAATTACCTATGGAAAGCTCTGTGACAATTTTAAAGACAGAAATTCAAAGGAAAGAAAGATATGCAAAGGAGAACATTTAAAGAACACCATGAGGGATAAAGTAGAATTATATTGGTATATATATGCACATGTATGTGTCATAATTATTTGCCTATAAAAAATGATCTAGAATAGTTCTTAACCAGGGATTCATTTCATAATCACCTGGTGACCTTTTCAAAATATACATGCTCAGGCCTCATGCTGGGTGTCAGTATAATGACACAGGTAGAGTCTGGATGTGTATATCTTGGAAGAAATGCCTCAAGTGCTTATGACCCACATACCTGGTTAAGAAAAAGAGCTGACTGCTATTCAGAAATATGAAAAGTCAAATTAGAAAGCAAGAGAACACAAATTTGGGGCTTGTAGATCTAGGGCCAAAATATAGAGAATCTATAGTTTTTCTATTATCTAAGCTACTATTTTAGAAAATGTAGAATTCCTACAGGGGAATTGTATTTCATCTTTCAGCAGTGTGGAATGGCACCGATATGCATGCCAAACAGTTCTTGTAAGCATCTGCTGTCATGTCCAATTTCTGGCACACCCATTTCATGCAGATGGACCAAGTAGAAGAAGTTGTTCAGCAAGTCAAGCGCTGAAACATTGCCGTGATTTTTTTTTCCCCCTCTTGCTTGATGTCAGTCATTCATAGTCATGTCAGTTTTGATGAGTATTTCTTCCAGAAGCATTTACATCCTTATTGGCAACTGAAATAGAGATTTTCAAAAGGAAGTGAAGAAGTTACAAAAATGAGATGTCATATGAGACATTTTAGGAGAAACTGGTTCAGAATGGAAGCTGGTGCTGGTGGAGAGCCTGCCTTTAGTCTGGCGAAGCTATGCCATCCTACTCGGACAATTGCATCAGAGTTGTAGGTTTTTATCATTCAGGATAATATAAAATAAATAATGCGATAAAAAATATCTGCTGGATGAAACGGGAAGAAGCAGAGATAAGATATCAGAATAAATGGCTTCCTTGTCATTTGGGCCCTACCTGTGCCCATCATTTTTTGAATATCGTGTAGTACGTTTCATGTGCAGGTCTGGGAGGGAGTATGGGTTTCATTTAAGCAATCTCAAATTGATCAGAAAGATGAATCTCCCATACGATAATCTGAAAATGTAGGGAAAGTCGTATTCACACGTCACAAATTAATACTAATTTATTTTAATTGAAGTTTGCTCCATCTGGTGCTAAAGTTATGGAGCTCGTTTTGTGTAAGATGAGGGCCGAAAACTCCCTTTTCTTTAAGAATTCCATTTTAGAGTTGAGACTGATTAAAACTACCCTCAAATGCTTCCATATCTGGATGCTTCTGTATAGTGGTAGCAGACTCACCAAAATCTGGGAATCTTTTGAAACTGTTACCTTATTTCTGCAAAGAAACCCTGTGATCTTCTTGATTTTGATTCCATTGAACTCAGGGTAATTCATCAGTGAAACATGAGTAGCTTAACCAATTGTTCTCATGCCACCATCTCAGTCACCGTGAATCTAAATAGCCGTTTTTACTTGGATAAATCAGCAGTGTTGTCTTGTGACCTTAGTAAGAAAGTAGAGCCAAATAATTTATGGTGGGGGAAGGGAAGCAAGGTCCTACAAGAAACAAACAGTTGAATCTCTCATATCCCTTTATTTCAGATCGATCTTTGATCTGAGGAACTGGTGTGGTGAATACTTTCAACAAATTTTTGTAACCAGCCACTTGTTTGCAAAAAGACAACTGAATTTTTGTAACCTGTGTCCGTATAGTCCATGTTCTGGTGATGGACAAAGTTTTGCTAGAGAGAAAATTCAGTTTTGATTATTTTCTTCATCAGATCGTGACATGAGCATCTTTTTCAAAATTTAATACCAAAAATCTCTTTGAGATTAATGAAGTTTTTGAAGGGGGAATAAGAAAGTATGATCTTCTAGAAAAATGGCATCTTAATTTTTTCAGTACTAGGATGTGTGCATGCTGATCATAAGTCTGGCAAAGAAGCTAATCATAAAATGGGAGGACAGTCTCTTAGTTTCTGAAAAGTACAGGGTTGAGCTGTTTTGTTTCTGTGATGGTGATAGTGGTGGTTGTCTGCCAATTAATACAATGTAGTCCCTGGATTGGTAGACAGCTTCTGTCATCCAAAGTGCATAGTTATAGTCCTAGTTATTGCTCAGTGAATGTCTTGGCATTTACGACTATTACTTTAAACAGTTTTATATCTGTGGCTTGTATCAGGTCAATTTTAGCTTTGGGGCAGAGGTCAGCCAACTTTTCCTATAAATGGCCAGAAAGTAAATATTTTAGACCATAAAAACATTGTTGCAATTACAACTCCGCTGTTACAGCACAGAAGCAGCCAGACACAATGACAATACAAATGTGTGTGGCTATGTTCCAATAAAGCTTTATTTATGGATCCTGAAATTTAAATTTTTCATTTTCATGTGACATAAAGTATTCTTTAAAATATTGTTCAGCCATTAAAAATTTAAAAACCATTCTCAGCTTGTGGGCTATACAAAAGCAGATGGGATGTTGGATTTGGCCCTCAAGCCATAGTTTGTTGAACCCTACTTTAGGCTTACAGTGCTATTTGTGGTTCTTTCAGAGTTTCAAGAAAGAGAATGTGGTCTCATAGTGCCTGGCACAGTCATCCATTTCTCAGAGTTTCACCATATAGTAGAAAACGTTAGAACAGTTCTGTCATCTGTATGTCCATCTCCAGTGTTCCTGGGACGTGATGCCTTGATGCTGTGCAGTTTCATTTAGCCTAACCAGGCATTCTTTGAAGGTATTAGTATCCTCAAGGCACCATCACTATCATTACAAAAATTCTGAGGATTGATGAACTGGACTGTGGACAGTCTACTCTTCTGCCTTGAATAAGCTTTTGAAACCTTGCCCCCCTTTCTATTCTAGACCTATCATCTGCGGCAAGTGAACTTATGTTTCCCACTTAGAGTAAACCTCTCACATTCCTTGATGGCATATGGCTAGGCCTCTAATGCAGTTACACTGGCTAATTAAGGAAAAGAGATTTTTGCTAAAAATATCTGACAGGCCATACCTTGGTCAAGCTGGCTTCATATTAGGTACTGCTGTGCTCTGCTTACATTTGACTGGTCAGTTTTTCTTTAGACCCTAAATTTCTAAAGGCTTTTTCGATAATTTTCCAGTAATTTTGGCCAGCATGGAATTGGATAGTGACAAAGAGGACAGATTATATAGAGGAATAACTGAATTTATTAAGGCCTAATGTTCTTATATAATTCTGTTTTTTGAACCTACGTACCATTTCTCTTTGTTGTTTAATCTATTTTAAAAGCTATTTTTTTCTGATTTAGAACAGAATCATATAAATCATTATAAGCAATTTTGATTATAGAGGATATGTAAAAGTGTATATAATGTTCATAAAAAATTGGGGGAAAGATATTCCAAAGCCTACCACCCAAAAATAAAGACTTTAACATTTACTGCTTATACAGTGTCATATTTTATACATATGCCTGCACAAATACTTATGCATACTGTGTGTTGGTGCTTGGTGCCTGCCCTTCTTGAGATTGTTTTTATAGAACCTGCCTCATCAGAGTGCTCAAAGAAGGCTGTAGAAACATTATGTATTATGCTTCATCTTCAGGACCAGTAAGTGGAATTATAGTCAGTTGTGCTATTACATGACATATGCATTCCTAAATATGGTCACACTATGCAAAATTGCACAACAAAACAAAATACCATAGGGGCTTGTGAGAAAAGTGGGTTAGAGGCTCAACACTCAAAAAATTTATCTGTGACACACTGAAAAAAAGACAGGAACCTAATAAAAACAGTAGTAGTTTTACATATGTTAAATGGTTAAGAAATACGTAAATACTTGAATAAACATGGCACTTTACCTTGAAAAAGACCTGAAGTTTGCTTGCAGTTGGTGTTGGTGTATTAGTCTGCTGAGGTTGCCATAACAAAATACCACAGACTGGGTGGCTTAAACAACAGAAATGTATTATCTCACAGTTCTGGAGGCTGGAGGTCCAAGATCAAGGTGTTGTAGGTTTGGTTTCTCCTGAGGCCTCTTTTCTTGGCCTTTCCTGTGTGTGTGCACATCCCTGGTATCCTTTCCTCTTCTTTTAAGGACACTACTCATATTGGAATAGAGTCCTACCCTTATGCCTTGTTTAATCTTAATTACCTTATTAAAGACCCTGTCTCCAAATACAGTCACATTGGGAGGTGGGGCTTCAACATGTGAATTCTGGGGGTGGGAGGACACAATCTGGTCTAGAGTGATGTTGGAAGGCTTGCAGCTTGTGAGCTACTGTGAAGTGGTGCACAAAGGAGGATCTGAAATCAGAGGGAATGTTGCAACACCAGGTTGGTGTGGCTCGTGATGTCTGTGAACTGAGGCGGCTCAGACAGGTTTGTGAGGGGTATATGTATTCCTGGGCCACTCAGGTCAGCATGGTGCTATTTTCTGTGTTCACCTAGTGTTTCTGGCAGATGAAATCACATATAAGCTCATATGAAATTTGTGTTATGCTCATGTTGGAAGACAGTCACATTTTCACCAAAAGCCTTCTAGCAGGACTGATGGGGCAATGCAGTGGTGAAGGAAGTGGGCCGTGGAGCCAGGCAGCCTGACTTTGCATCCTCTCTCTAATAAAAATCAGTGGGGTGTTTGGGAGAGTTCATGGTTACCCTGCGTGTCAGTATCTTTATTTGTAAGATGGGCATCTTAATAGTGCTTGCCTCCTAGGGCTGTTGAGAAGACTAAATGAGTTCATATACATAAAGTGTTTGGAAAGGTGTCTTGCACATGGTGAGGAGGTAGTGAGTATCAGCTACGTTCGGTATTATCACTTAGTCAGTTGTTAGTCTTGAGCAGCAGCAAATAGCTCTTAGTCTGTCACAGCCATGCACGGGTCACATGGCCCCATCAGTACCACAGGCATGTTACCTTGCAGAGGATGCCCTGGTCTTGGTCATTTTGGGAGGAGAGATCCAAAGAGATGCAAGGAGAGTGGGCTTTCAATTTAGAATGAAGTTCTTTTATTTTGTGGAACCCCAAGGAGGCAGAATCCATGTGGATTCACAGGTCTATTGACTTGGGCGTGACTCACACACAAGAAAAAGATGCAAAACCAATGTGAGTTCAGAGCCTCCACGCCTCTGACTTGCTGCGGTGAAGCTGTGTGACAGAAGTGGGTGAGAAAGCCATCCTCCTCAGCAGGGAATGATGCCGCCGAGCCGCTAGAAGCCAAGGCTTTTGAAGCACTGCAGGAGAAATGTCAGAACACAGTGAATGTCTTTGAACCACAGAGATTTAAAATTTGCCCTGGTGATTCTGAGGAGGACACAGCTTGCCTCTGCCAGGGGGAGAGAGGAACAAAGCCTGGGGCTCTGTGGTGCTGGCTTTAGTAAACCACCTCTCTGGGGCCAGGATTGTCTGATCAGCCTTAGGAGGTCAGCGTGGCTTCTGGGCACAGGAGTTTGCAGTTGTTACCTTCAGTGTGCAAAGAAAGTACTAGTGCTAAGGAGGTGATTGATCTAGAACAAATTTGAGGGTGGGAACCAAATGTGCCTGGTTCATGTCCTGGTTCAAGCTCTGTTACCTTCAGCAAGCAATTTACCTTTCCTAGGCCCTAGTTGCCCCTTCTGTAAAAGAGAAACAGCAAATCCCGTTTATAGGGTCATTCTGGGGATTAAATAAGGGGATGTATGGATAATGTGCATCTCTCAGTGCCTGGTTCCCTTTCAACTAGGGTTGCAAATTTGAGTAAGTAACAATTTCTGAACTTGTGAGACTCAACAGGGGCAACTGATTCTGCTTATTAGTGAAGTTGTTCAATACCTTAGGCAGGGAGCCATAAGCGCCTTTCTTGGGCCCCTTTCTCCTTGCCCCAGTCATGGGTTCTAGGCCTTGTATCCTAATTTGCCATCAAGAGAACCGTGTTTTAGATTGCTGAAAAGGAAGCACTCTGTTGCTTCCTCTTGGGAATCCAGTCTGGCTGCTCTCTCTTGCTTGCCTTCTCTTTCGTCTTCCCTTCCTCCCTCCTTTGAACTTACCTCCTGCTGTCGTAGGGGCAGGTGCCTTCTGCTTGGAGCCAGAGTGTCTGATTTCCTCCTGGCTATTTGCCCTTCTGTGATTATCTCCTGGTGACCACAGCCCTTGGCCAGGGGCAGATGAGAGGCTTAAAAGAATCCTCAGCCATTACTAATTTGACTGTGTTTGTCCTGAAAGTTGGCACATTGCACGTGAGTCCTGATATTTGAATGTGGTGCCTAGTAATGTAAGGGGTGAATGAATTTGTCTGTAAGATGGTGGTGGTAGTGAGGATGGGCATTTGGACTAAGCAACAGGGCACCTAGTCATTTCCCAAACTGGGCAGAGTTGAGCAGATTCCAAATGACTACTGGGGAAGCAGGTTTTTGAGGTTTATTTGTAGGCCTCCCCAAATGTAAATTCATAATGAGTCCACCATGTGATAGAAAACTTAACTAAAAGCAATTAAGGCCAACTATGTTCATTTAAATGTAAGTTGAGCTGCTGGCAGTGTCTATAAGACTTTTGTGATTTGAACGAATTAAAGTATTTTAGAAAAATCACTATAAATTTGCCCAGTGGGAGGCTATTTACTGCCCTCAGGGCTCAACCAAGTAGGGAAGTTAGGGATGCTGTTCTGCGGAGGAGATACTGTGAGTGAGGTGGTGGTGCAGTGTTACACACATGGTGCACCACGACACCCAGGTCAAGGTTAACAGGAGAGTGGGCATTAGAAGCTCAAGTCTTAGCCATATTGCTTAATTCTGCAAGGTTCTGCTAACTCCTGTACTTCTTCCTTTGTTTAGCCACGGATGTAATGAAATTGTATATTTTCAGCTTAACATATTATTATATAATAGATTTTCTTGTAGATTTAGCGGGCACTAATGCTGCCAGGAGACTTGGATCTTAAGAAGAGAGGAGAAAGAGGTAATTACTGAGGTTGTGTTATGTTCCAGATTCTGTGATGGGGCCTTTACGTGGAAACAACAACCTGTGTAATATGTTAGATATTAAAAGCCTTTCTTACCTGTGAAGAAAATGAAGCAAAGAGAGTTGGAGTAATTGACACAATACGACACAGCTACTGAGTGACAGAGCTGGGATCTGTACCCAGCTCGGGGTGGAAATCACTGGAAGGGTATGGTATGACCGGAGAGCTACAGCCAGCATGGAGGTGCACAGTGCATGAGGGAGGGGAAGCCGGGAGGCAGATTGAGTCCTGCTAGTCAAGCTAGAGCCCTGAGCATTTCTTCCCAGCCTCTCCTCTAAATGTCTAGGACTACCTGCTCTTCTGCTCCAAAATGTCCTAGCTTTCTCAAAAATTTCATGTGTACTAAGGGCTTGGCACATTTATAGAACTAGCTTTGTATTATTAGTGCCTCATACCAATGTATGACTAAATTTGAACTCTGTATTGTTTTGTTTATGTAATAGAGATGATTTTAAACAGGGACCTTCCTGTGTTCCTTGTGTGGTCTGCCTTCCAGGCTTTATCTTGTTCTTATGAAGAGGATAATATAGTACATAGAATTGGCATGATGATACCTCCCCCTTTTTTTCCCAGCTCCACACAGACATGCAAAAATTAAACATCCAAAAGAAAAGGAAATAGAACCAAATTAGACTGTCATTTCATTGTTGGCTATACTTACCATGTCATATTTCACAGGGAAAAAACCAGGGTATGGGACCCATGATGACTTGTAGTATACCATTAACCCTCAGCAGAGAAGGTCCAGCATTAAAAGAACAAAACCAAGACATGCAGTCAGGAAAGCACAGACACACTTGTGTGCTTTTGGGGACAAGTAAAGATTTGAAATCAAGATTGTTCCAGAAAATCCGGAACAAACCGTACACCCTCAGGACTTAATTTTCTTCAATTTCCCAAATGGTTACAGAGGACCTATTATGTGGAGGGGCTTGGTGCTGGGGGATTCAAAGATAAAAAGGACAAAATCGCTATTCTCTGGTGCTCCGAGTGGGAAACAGGCACAACAGCTTAGAAGAGAGCCCAGGAGCATCTAGCTCCTCTGGGGACAGGGCTGAGCCATCATATTGTAATTGAGTACTCGAGGGCTGGCAAACCAAATTTGAGATCAATCTAAGAATTGGTCAATGTAGAGAGCTTCTTGTGAATGCATTTTATGGTGGATTTGGGGAACAGAATTAATACTGAAGCATATAGGCTAAGTGGTTTATATCACAATTTTGTGTAAGTTTTTCCTTTCAAAGGAACAGTATTTACCTAGTGATAGCCGTGGAATGACACGTGACCATCTTGTAATAGGATTCTGCCAGATCTTCCCACAGTGAAGCATATGCCATTAAGGCTCACAGTGTTTATTATTGTTCTGGGTGCTAGGAGAGTCACTAAGCCTGGAAATGCCTTATTTATGCAGGACCTTTGATGCTCCTTGTCAGTGGAACCCAACTTTTGTCCAGAACCATCACTGAACTTATAGTTCTCTCTTCCTTCCCCGGGGGTGGGTGGGCATGTGGACAAGATTAGGTGAGAGGCTGGAGGGGTCAGGAATATGGGAGTGGTTTTTGGTTTATATCAGGTCCAACCCAGTGATCTGAAGACTGGGATACTGTTTGCAGAAAAATGGAAACCGAGAGAGAAATTCTCAGTGTATGAAGAATGTAGTGGTATGCTGTGTGAGATAAGGTGTAAGAGGCTTAAACCTGCACCTGTAGCACTAGTTGAGAGGCCCATACAGATCTCAAGGAGTAGCCAAACGCAGACTTTGCTCCAGAGTTTAGTCTTTTAGGTGTACTTTTCAACGGACACCCTTATTTTTCTTCCATTGTTCATTGAGGTGGTAGTTCTCATCTACTATTTTCTGTCCCATTGTTAATTGTAGTCATGGAAATGTGTCCAACTTGAACTGATTTCAGTTTTTTATTGATTCCAATTCTAAAATAGGACTTGAACCTGTGTGCAGCATTTCTATTTTATTGATTTAAAAATAAAATATTGTCTTATCTGGAATTATGAAGTGTTTACATGAATCTGAGCTAATCCTTGGTGTACCAAAACTGAAAAGCTTCTCTTGTTCCGTGATTTTAAGCATTCATCTTTCTGTTTCTTTCCAACACTTAGGCGGTTCAGTAAGCATTTTTGAGCATTTACTATATGCTGGGTTCTGTATAAGATGCTAGATGGGAAACAGGACCTCTTCCCTTGCTAGATAAATTACTCTCTTTACTACATCCTCTAAATCTTGGTTGCCTCATCTATAAAACAGGGCTAATGATTGTAAAAACCTGATGGAGTCATTATAATGACTAAATAAAATCATTCACATAAAGTATCTAGGATAGTGCCTAACACATATTAAGAGCTCAAGAAAAGTAATTATTTTTGATTAGTTCTAATTCCTGTGTATTAAAGGCTGGCAAAATAAATTGAATTCCCCTACCTAGTCAAATAATATCATTCCAAGCTTGCTTAAATACTCTAGGGTACATATTATTACTATACGTTTTATCTGGGGATATTAAATCCCCAAATTTCTAAAGATGTAATTATTTGGTAGGTTTGATGTGATGACTTTTGTTGGAGGAGCTAAAGTTCATATTTTAATTTTCTTCCTCATCCCTTTCTTTAAAGAAAAACTTCTTAGACATTGATGTGAGAACATGGTTTTCTGCCTTTCTGACTTTTAAAGTGGCATGTAATTTGAAACCACAGTTCTTTACTTGTCTAAACAGCAGGATGAGGCCCTTGTGGTGTAACTGGGAGGTTTGTATCTTAGGCCAGGAAGTCAGAGTACACGGGGCCAGCAGGCACAGGATCTAGGGTGCCAGCTCTACCTGCCTGTCTTTACCACCTGCCAACTTGCCCAGCCTCAGTTTCTTAAAATTTACCAGGGGTCGAAATAATACCTTGCATTTAAAATGGGGCTATAGAGTTGTTCTAAATAACATAGAAAACTTGTGCTTTGCAAGCACGTAGTAAAGGTTAGCTGTTATCATACTCATGATAGCGCTATAGTAACACTGTAATTATCTCTGAAGCAAAGACAGGCCTTCTTTGTGTGGACTCACTTCTTGATCAAGTTTTAGCTTTTCCTAAGAGTATCATGAGATTTACAACCATCTATCCCTCTTTGGCTTGTACTGCTGGGTGGATGCACCATGCTCGTTCCCACCCCTTGGCCTTTGCTCATCCTCTCCCAACCCTGCCCAGCCCAGGATTCTCTTCCCTCTGCCTTATCCACTCGACAAATACCTGATGCTCCGTCAAGACTCAGCTCACCTTCATTTAGGAAACTGTGGGTATTTTTATCGGGTGACTACTTTATGGCAGACATGGTGCTCAGTGTCTAGCAAAAGCAGACCTGGAAACAGATCATTGTAACCTGGGCGGCCTCCTCTACTCTATGAAGGAGGCAGCACATCCCCATTCTCTTTTTCCCAAGTAGAACTTAGTCCCTCCTTTGTGTACCCCTTTAGTAGTAATGATAACAGTTCATTGCTCTCACTTACAGTCGTTTCATCTGCTAGACTGTAAATTCCTTCAGGGCAAGGCGTCTGTCTTACCCCTTTTTGAATACCCAGCACCTAGGACTGTACCTGCACCTAAAAGGTGCCCAGTAAATGTTTTCAGAATGATGAGCACATATTTTAGGGCTGACAACCTTCTAGAGATTATTTGCCACGTCTTTGTTTTATTTACTGCTCAAATATATTGTGAATGCCTACTATATGCCAAGCAGTCTTGTAAGTGCTTGGGATACAGTTTATTATACATGTCACTGAGAGAGGAGATAGTAGACAAATAGGTAGAATAGGTAGGGTATCCATTGGCTCAAGGTACTGTGGAGAAATATAAAGCTGGGAAGAAAAATCAGAAGTGTGTGTGTGGACGGGGGCTTGGGTATGAACATTGGGGAGGTCTTCCCTGAGAAGATGATGTTGGGTCCAAGGCCTGAAGGAGGTGAGGAAACCTCATTCAAGGCAGAGGAGGAGCAATTGCACATGTCCTCAGGAGGAGGTACCTGGCCCCTGTGAGGTCAGGGGTGTCTGGAGTTGAAGGGTCGGGGGAGAGGAGGTATAGTGAGGGAAGGGGGTGTCCATATTGCGCAGAGCCTTGCAGGCCATTGCAAAGACTTTGGCGTTTTGCTCTGAGAAGGGAAACCGTCGGAGAGTTTTCAACCAAGGAGGGATTTGTTCTGATGAACATTTTGACAGGATCACGCTGCCAGGTGTGTTTGGAATAATCTGTAGGGAGGTAAGGACAGGCACAAAGATGAGGTAGAACGCTACTGCAGTAATCCACGTGAGAGTTCTTGGTGGCTTGAACTAAGGTGGTAGTAGTGAGAGTAATGAGGAGAGTTCAGATTCTGGATTTTTAAAAGATTTTAATTTTTAAAAATTTCAAACATGTAAAAGAGAAAAACAATAGTTTAGTGAATACCATGTATTCATCACCCACATCCAATAATTGTTAGCATTTTGACATATTTGCTTTACCTATAGATTTTTTTACTAAACCCATTTCAAAAATGTAAATTACAGATATTGTGAGACTTTATATTTTGGCATGAATCTCCAGAAAATAAGGACGTTCTCCTATATAAACAGAATTCTATTATCATGCCAAACTAATATGTAACTCATATTCAAATTTCCCAATTATCTTCCCCTTGATGTCTTTTATATTTATATTCCTTTCCAGACAGAATCCAATCAATATTTATACATTATATTTGGTAGTTAAGCCTCTTAAAACTTTCTCTTTCATTTTAACTTTTTAATTTTGAAATTTTACAGAGAAGTATAAAGAATAGTATAAAGAAACCCTATCTAAACTTCCCCCAGATGCACTACCGTTAACATTATGCCATACTCGCTCTGACATTCTTTCTGTTTCTCTCTGTGCATGTGATGTGCACGTGCACACATGTGTCTATACACACAGACAGGTTTTTCATGAACGATTTGAGTGGAAGGTTCAGATCAGGCTTTATTTTGAAGAGAGAATGCACAGAATTTTCTGAGAGATTGGTTGTGTGCTGTGAGAGAAAGTGAGGACTGGAGAATGACACTGGGGTTTTCTAACCCTGGGCCATCAGAAGTAAGGAGTCGAGGAAGAGCCGGCGGGAGCAGTCCTGGGAAGAAGCCCAGGGCTTTGATTTTGGTCACGTTAAGCCTGAGGTGGCTATTAGATGTCTACACGGAGGGGTGCCGTGGGCTGGCTAGGCAGATACCAACTTGGCAATTGGCAGTGAACAGCTGGCGTAAACCCTGAGACGGTGTGAGACCTCCGAGGGGCTGAGCGTGACTAGGGAATGGCCTGCGTTAGAGGTCATGGAGCTGAGGAGCTAACTAAGGGCTGAGGGAGTGGGGGGCCCAGAGAAGAAGGTGTTAATGGTCGGCTGCCAGGAACACTGCCGATGGGTCTCGTAACAGCACAGGAGTCACTGGTGTCTGTCAAGAGCAGTTCCAGTGGAGTGCTGAGGGTGTAACCGCAATGCAAGAGGTCTTAAGAGGAAATGGAGGCAAGAAATTGAAATATGGGAACTCTCGAGAAGTTTGTTATAAAAGGGAGGTTCGGAAAAAGAGGTCGGTAATTGGAGGAGGAATTCAAGGTTAAGGATTCTTTTTTTTTTTTTTTTTTAAACAAGGGGAAAATGATGGCATGTGGGTATGCTAGTGGGAAGAGCCAGCAAAGAGGGAAAAATTGATGATGTGAGAGAGGAGAGAAATGACCGGGGCCGGGTCCTTGCCGAGGCAAGAGGGGCTGGGTTGTGGTACCCCAGTCCAGGAGTTGCCTCAGAGTGGAGCACGGACAGTCCCTCTGTGCTAACAGAAGGGCAGCCTGAGTGCCAGGGTGGGGACGCAGGGAGGCAGAGTTGAGTAAGTCTGTCCCGATTGCTTCTATCGTCCCAGTCAAACAGGAACCGGGCATCCAGGGGAGGAGGAGGTATTAGAATGTCGGGAGAGGGGAGAAAGTGTGCAAGAGTTCTCTAGAGTGTGCTTAATTTCTCTGTACGGAGTATCTTTATCTGTGTGTGGGTGGCAGGCAGTGAGGGTGAAGGGCATCAGTAGATTGTCTTTTCTAGGAATATGGGGTGTAGGTGACCGAAAGGTGTGGTCACCCACAGGTCACCCTTTCCCAATCCAAATAGCCAAGGAATTGGGACGAACCTTCATAGCATAACGAGTGACTGCTTGAATGGAAAACTAGGTGGAAAGCACCGTTGGGAGGTTTGGAGCCCTGACTCAGATATTTGATGCAGGCATTTGTCAGACCAGACTGTGGAACTGATATCAACTAATAAGCATTTATTTGTTCTTTATCATTTCCACATTCATTGTTTACCAGAGAGGGAAGGCAAGTCCCTTATGTCCTTGAGTCAGTCTGTAACTTTTGAAGATACTGAGGGTACAAAACCAACCCATAGAGCCTACTTTGCATATGATTACCTTGAAGGAAAATGTTGCCATGTTAATGAAGCACTATTGTGTCTTTTCCTTCATTATCCAGGGAGCTGCTGAGGTAGTAAATTCTTGGTAAATTGGATGATGTTCCATTCCAAACTCCCTTCTTGCCTAAGAAATGCTATACTACATACTGCAGATTCTTAAGCTGCCACATGCATTTCTCTTGTGTTTTGGATGATTTGATGCATTAGACAGTTTTATTTAATTTATGCTTTTACTTTTAAGAAGCACATCGAGATGTGCCTACAGCCAACCAGCCAGTTTTCTAAAGCTGCATATAAATAAGAGAGAGGAGAGAAAAGAAAGAAGAAAAAAAAAAGCAAGCAGCATGTTTTCATTTCTTGCCCAGTTTTTTCTCATTATACATTGCACATTGTATCCTCATTAGGTGTTTTAGATCTGGGTTTCTCACTTTGAAAATAAGGTTTTCATTAGGAAGATGACCAAATAAATGAATCAAAAATTGTAAGGGATGCATTTTTGTAAAATCCTATGAGTATAAAATTTTGGTTCTTAAAAAATAATCTTAGGCCTCTGATAATTGTCTCAAATAAAATTTTTTCCCTAAAGTTATTGAATGTTTAATTAAATGTAAGCTATGATTTAATGGCTGAACTCAAGTCAGAGATTTATATATAAATATAATAAATTCTTAATCTTAACAGGAAGAAAATAATTCTTTCAGTTATTTTAAACTTTTTATTATGAAAATTTTGACATACCCCAAAGAAGAGAGAATAGTATAATGAATTCCCATGTATCCATCATACAGCTTCAACAATAGTATACATTCTGCCATTATCTTATGATAATAATTCTTTTTTTTTTTTTTTTGAAATGGGGTTTCACAATGTTGCCCAGGCTGGTCTCAAACTCCTGGGCTCAAGCGATCCTCCTGCCTCAGCCTCCCAAGTAACTGGGACTACAGGCGCCTACCACCGCACCCGGCTTCTTATGATAATAATAATTAAAATGAAAGTGATAAAAAATATAAAAAAATTTTTTTATAGACACAATATTAATATGGGATGTGGGTTCAAGATTATATGTTTAATATGCTTTAAGATGGGGTCTCCAAATTAGAGACGTAGGCCTACAAAAGTTTTCCAGCCTGTCCCTCAGTTCTCCATGGCCTCAGGTTCACAGGGCTCACCAATAGTTGTGTGATTTCTTCTTGCATGTTGTGTTCTGGTAATAAGTAACTGCTCAGAGTTCTCTGTACATTCTGTTTCAGGGCCCCACCCCCTCTCCCCCTGCATTTGACTCTTACTCATTTCTTTGAAGTCCAGCTCAGCCACCCCCTCCTCTGAAGTTTCTCATCATCACCTCACCTCTTGCCTGGAACAGGTGTGCCCACCTGGAGCTCCCACGAGAGCCCTGTCCCCTCCTGTCTCCACCCTGGATTAAAATCTAACCTGGGCACCCTGGCCTGCAGGGCTGTGCGTGGTCTGGATCTTGGCTGTCTACCTCTCTGACTTCATCTCCTTTCCTGGCTCCTCTCACCGTGCTTTGGTGACACAGAGGTGCTCTCTGTGTACCGAGCTCGTTCCTGCCTCACGGACTTTGCACTTGCTCTCCCCTTGTCCTGAAACGTTCTGTTCCACATCTTTCCTTCTGGCTCTTTCTCCCTGGAGACCCTCCCTCCGCCCCCGTGAAATCTTTGCCAATCATAACACCACCTTTCCTCCTAAGAAATAAACACTATATCAACTTATGTGGTAATCATTTTCTTCATTTTACTCATATGCTTACCATTTATACATGCATTCCAAAACACTATAGTTTAGTTTTGCCTATTTTTAAACACAGTATGAGTAGGATGTGTTTTAGATGTGTTTCTTATAGATAACATATGGTGGGATATTTTTCTTATTTGGTCTGAAAATATTTGTTCTCTTTTTTTTCCACCAGAGCTTATTCCATATATACTTATTATCTTTTTCCTTTTTTTTTTTTGAGACAGGGTCTCACTCTATGGCCCAGAGTAGAGTGCAGTGGCGTCATCATAGCTCACTGCAACGTCAAACACCTGGGCTCAAGCGATCCTCCTGCCTCAGCCTCCCGAGTAGCTGGGACTATAGGTGTGCACCACCACGCCTAGCTAATTTTTGTATTTTTTGTAGACACAGGGTCTTGGTATGTTGCTCAGGCTGGTCTCGAACTCCTGGCCTCAAGCAATCCTCACACCTTTGCCTCCCAAAGTGCTGGGATTACAGGTGTCGGCCACTGTGCCTGGCCAGTATCATCATTTTTAAATGCTTTTAAATCTCCCACCTTACTTTGTACCACTTTGTCTATTTTATGTTTCTTTTTCTCCTTTTTCTTGACCTGATTCCATTTTCCCTCTTAGTTTTGAAATTATAGACTCAATTTTTAATTATTGTAGTGGTTACCTGAGAAAGTGCAGTGGGTATACCTAAGTTATCAAAATCCAGTGTTGGTCCATTTTTTACCTTCCTCCCAGACAATCCGAGGTGTTTAGAATATTCATCTCCATATACCCTCTTCTGGCTTATGCTATTTTTGTCATGCCTCTTATTATTTAAGACATTATTAACCTTAAAAAACATAGAGGCAATGTTCTTTTAGATTGGCATACACATTTACCATTTTCTTGTTTTTCATTCCTTTTTGTACCTAGACCTCCTGTTTGGAAACTTAATTTTTGTCTGAAGATCCTTGAGGCTTGCTAGAGATGAAATCTCTTGGTTTTTGTTGTCAGAAAATGAGTTCATTTCTCCCTCCTTCTTTAAAGTTTTTTCTTTGAGTATAGAATACCAGATTCGCAGTTACTTGCTTTCAGCACAGTGATGATGTCATCCCACTGTCTTCTTGCTTACATGGTTGCTATAGAGAAATTGATGGTTACTTTGTCATTCCTTTGAAGATAATGCTTTTTTTTTCCCCTGTATGCTTCAGGAT
Organism: Daubentonia madagascariensis; assembly: GCA_023783475.1. NCBI lineage: Eukaryota > Metazoa > Chordata > Mammalia > Primates > Daubentoniidae > Daubentonia > Daubentonia madagascariensis. Next base: position 38,671,762 of record JAKFHU010002088.1, on the reverse strand, counting down.
TTTTCCCTTAGTCTTTGTCTTTCTGCATTTCCAGTATGCTATGCATAAATGCAATATTTTTTTTAAAAAAATTAATTTTCTCAAGATTCCCTGGGCTTCTTAAATCTATAGATTTCTATCTTTATCAGTTCTGGAAAATTCTCAGCCATTATCTCTAAAATATTGTCTCTTCCTTACCCTCTCTATTTTCTTCTTCTGTATATAAAATTAAATATATTTTAGACTATCTCCCTATCCTCATGTGTGTTAACTTCTCTCCCGTGTTCATTTTTTTTTGGTTTCTTTGGCTATATATTAGATATCTGACCTATTTTTCAAATCATAAATTCTCTTTTAGTTGTTTCTAATTTATTTCCTTCTCCTTCTAGTTTTTTATTTGGTTACTGTATTTTTTATTTATGGACTTTCCATTTGGTCTTCTAAAAACCTGCTTGGTCAGTTTTTATAGTTTCCTGCTCTCTGCAGATACTTTTTACGTGGTCTTTTATTTCTTTACATAGAGTAAGCGTAGTTGTTTTATTATCTGTATTTGATAGTTCCAATATTTGTGAGTCTGTGTCTGATTCTGTTTCATGGTATCTGTTTTTCCTTGTGTGCTTAATTTTGTGTTACTCTTTGTTCTTAAAAATATTGGGGAGGGGGTATTTTTAAGACCTAGGAAGAAGATGCTTTGCTCAGAGAGTTTATGCTTGTGTTCCTGTTAAGCACTGCCAGGTACTACCAGCCCAGGGTCACCTTGAACCAAGTTTGTGGTTTCCCATGATTCCCAGGTACTGCCTAAGACTGAAACCACCTAGGTGAAACTCAGGTTTACATGTGGTGGCAGATGCCCTCAGGGCAAAAGGAATTGTGATATTCTACTTAGGTCTCTGGGTTCCCAGTTTCCCTGGAATTTTTACTGAGAGCTGCTTACTATCTTGTCACCTTTGCTACTTATTTATTTGTTTGTTTATTTTTTATTTCAGAGTATTATGGGGGCACAAAAGCTTTGGTTACATAAATTGCCTTTGCACCGCCCGACAACCTCTGCTACTTTTAAGGATTTTTTTTTAATTGAGTTTAGTTGTTTTTAATAGGTAGCAAGGGGTTGGTCTGGATAGACTAGCCTGCTATGTCTGGAAGTATTAATAAGACCTTAAAATCTAATAAGTATAATCTAGTACTTAAAAACAACGATGTGTGGTATGCACACATAAAATTTCAAATGTAGTAGATGAAGGATTTTGAAAACTAGAATTTTCATATACTTTTATTTTATGTGATACATCATTTTAATATTGATGTGAAGTTAAACAAGGTCAGTTTGGCCTTGTGTCCAATGTGACTTTTCAACTTTAACTGCAGCAATTTCCTAAAACCGTGTACAGCAGCTTTAGTGCCTAGATTCACAGCAAGCCAGTGAAATAGCCACTGAATTCACAGTGAGCCAATGAAATGGCCATCTTTGCCAAGCGCCCACAGTGTATAATGACGGTACAGAAGGGCATGTTCTTTCAAAGACGTGAAAGATATAGATTAGCCTACATTGTTGTCTGATACATATTAGGTAATAACTGACAAAGAGATTATTGCCTAATATTACCAGAAAAAAATGTAGACAAGGCTTGTTCTTATAAAGTAATACACAGACAAATGTAGATGTAATCAGATTTAGCTGGTTTGGGGAAATGTTGCTTATATGCAGCACAGATTGATCAATTTGGTAGTGTTAAACAGAAAATCTCTCTTAGGGGATGGAAATCTTGAGTAAAGTTTTGAACCGTAGAAATATACGTTAGTGACAGTGTGGTATATGAATAGGTAGAGATGAGGAGGGAGTTGGGACAGGCACAAACAAGTAGAGTGTGGGGACTGGCAAGCATGTGCTTTTGTTGAGGATAGAAACTCTAATGAGAAAGTGATTGGGGAATGAATCAGCTAAGAAAGGTGTGAGAGAAGGAAACACCATAGTTCTGACTTTCAAGAAACAGCCCCATCCGATTTGGATGGGGCAAAGCCCAGCTGCAGTTGGTTTTTTAGCCAACCACAGAATCTGTTTAGCTTTTCTTGTGTCTTACCATTCACTTTCTCTTTTGACTTTGAGAAGAGGGTTGCAATTTAACCAGATGCAATGAGCTGAGGCTTCTTGTGTAGCCTCCCTGGGTGTTAGACCAAACCAGGGAATAGTTCAAAAATGCCAACCTTAAAATCATCAGGGTTGTTTGAACTATGGTAAGAAGACAATGAGCATGAAGCAGGACCTTTGGTGGACTGGGTTGTGTAGAATTTGTAGTTATTTGAAAGGCTACAAGGTCAATTTATTCATGTAATTTTATTTGCCTTCCCACTCTGATGTATCATTATTTGTCATCCATGGATATGGAATTCATTCTATCATTCAATAAAATGAATGCTGACTCTGTTTTGGGTACTTTCCTAGGCCTGTGAATATTCTCCATTGTGAATTATTTTAATGGCCTTTGCCATCATGATTTGGCCTTCTACCATCATGATAGCATATAATATTTATTGAATACTTATTATATACCGAGATCACTCCCTAAGTCATTTTATTTAATCCTTACAACACTCTCATTGATAGTTTTATCCTAATCCAGAAAGGTTAAGCAGTTTGCCCACGATACGTAATGAGAGGACTGTGTGTGACTCACCCTAACATCTATGCTTCTTTCTCTGCATAACCACTGAGCTTGTGACTTTAAAAGTAAATTTTAATGGTGTTGAATTCCTAAGTAATTTCCTAAGTAATCAAAGCTGCCTTTAAGGTTGACTTTCTCTAAAGATGTGGGCATTGCTCATTCCTCTTTTATGGCTGAGTCACAGACATAATGGATACTACTAATGTACTGCAATGAGACTCTATCTTTAAAAGAAAAATGTATTTTAGATCTCTCAATTCCCATGTTTTTGGTGTTTATGTGATACCTATCTATGGAAAATAACAGTTAGTTTTTCAGTAATATCTATCCACACAGATAAACTTCACAGTGGAGTCTGTATGCTTGATATGTATGAGAGAGAAAGACACACAGACACAGTGATATCATTACTAACATATCCATGACCAAATTGTAGGCACAAATGCACATGACTTCTGTGGGTCTCACTGAAACTAAATTTGGCCACAATTCCTAGTTTCTTCTTACATGATTTCCCTATTTTACTGTGGACCTTTCCTGGAACATCAGTTCATCCCAATGACTGTCAAAATAGATAATGGTATGATACTGGTCATTTGGGGTTTGCTAATACTACTTGAATTAGAATCTATTCACATACTTCAAGGCATTCTTTCATTGAAATTGAGAGATGATAATTGGCAATTTGATATGGAGGATTTGGGGCAAGTCTTTCTTTTTTTCTACCCTAGACATTGACACACAAAAACAGCTGCAATAACTTGTTTTTTCGTTTGTTTGATTTTTGTTTTATGATGTGAAACAAAGTGGTTAAGAACAAGGTTTGTATCATTTTCCTGTGAAATGGCTGGAGGAAGTAGAACATATGTAAGTAAATATTATGTCTAGATTTATGACTATGTTCATTGTCAATTTTGGAACTCTCTCAGTAGAAAAGACTGGCAGAAAGCTTTACCAGGATTTCACCTCCTGTCTTAAGAATTTAACAAAAATAAATGCCAAGTCCATCTCTGCTGTGCTACAAGAGTCTATTGATTCTTCCAGTTGAAATGGTAAGGAGCATGCGAGTGGTTTGTGTTCCTTGACCTGTGTCAGAAAATACATGACTCACTGATTCTCTGGGGCCCAGCATTAATAACAGTGGAGATGCACGCTCACAGGATGCTGAGTGAACAGCACCTGGCTGGGTCCAGGTGGTGAGATTAAGAACAGATTCTTGGTCACTCCCCTTAGTGTGGCGTTAGTTCATTCATTCACTCATTCACCTAATAATATTCATTGAGCACCTATCATATTCTGGGCAGTCGCTGCAGGACATAGTAATTTGACAAGACACAGTGCCAGCCCCCATGGAGCTCTACATTCTACACTCTTCACCTATCCCTGTCTCTCTCCTGAAAAGTGTGGCCTAATGGTGAAGCACTCAGGCTACAAAGTCAGGCAGACCTGGACTAAAGTCCTCTGCTTACTAGATGCATGACTTTGGCCAAGCCAAGTTTGCCTCAGTAAGATTTGCTTTCTGCATCTGTAACAAGTGGAAGGCAGATCTTACAGGGAAAGGGCTTTTCACAGTGTCTGTGGTGTCGCAAATGCCCCACAGATGTTACCTATCACCACTCAAGTTTTGGTAATTGTTACGATTATATTCTGACCCAGTGTTTGAGGAAAAAGGAAAAGTGTTTGAAATAAATTGGAAGAATGTGGATCTTGGATGTGCCAGAAGGAAGAACCAAAGGCTCATAAAGATAGATTTCAGCCCCACCGGGAAAATAGGTAGGGCTGATTTTTTGCAAATCTTGGACTGTATGCCTATCTATTTAACTTCTTTCCACTTCCAGGCATGATTTTAACTTGATTTCTTTACGTTCAAATGTTGGACAGCTAGGGAGGGAGACAAACAGTGGGATTTACCCTGAATCTTTCACCATATTAAGTGTAGCTGTCCCTGGGCCCAGGGAACCCAAAGGGGGAAACAGATGGTTCTTTGTAGAAAATAGCCGTTATTGGGTAATCCTGTCAAATATTAAGCTTGTAGGAAAATTTGTAGAAAGGCATTTAGATCCTTCAATATAAATTATCTTAAGTAGCATACTTGCTAGTTACAGGTTAAGATATTAAAAAAAAAGAAAGGAAAAAGGAAGCTTACCATGTATGCTGCTATCTTTTAGATATTCAAAGATGGACACTTTGACTTTGATTTAAAGAAAATCAGGACTAAAACATTTCTTTCTTTTGCCTATTATAAAACATTCTTTAAAAGCATTTATATAAAGCATCCCTCATTTATTTATTTGATGGAAGCCATTTTATTTTCAGTGGAAATTAAAAGTTTGAGAGAATTGCAAATCATATTTTGCCCAGGTATATATTGTTTTTCCCCCTTTACTTATGTACCTTGAGGGAAGTTTCAGAAAATTATCTGATCTTCAAATATAGCAAAGACCATGTTCATTGGAGTTACCCAACCATTGACACAGACAAAATGATTATTTGGGGTCTGTTCTATTTTTTCATTTAATCGTCCATAGTTTCACATGTTATCATTGGTCTTAAAAGTTCTGAAATTTAGGTTTGAATTCTGGCTGTACCCATAATTAGTACATGGCCCTGACGAAATCACTTAATTTTTGGAGCATACTTCCTGACTTGAAAAGTGGCAATAATGTTACATATCTCAGAGGGCAGTTGTGAGCTTTAAATAATATAATGTGTTAAATTTCTTGGCACATTCTTTGGTATGCTTGGGGTTCTTAATAAATGCATCAGGATAGCTTTCAATTCTGGTTTCTCCATACTCAGATGCATATTATACTTCCAGATAGCCCTCTTTGTGGATTTCATAAAGTTGTGTTAAAAATGACCAGGGATGACCTGAGGAGATCATATCCTGTGGCAGCTACTGAGTAGGGCAGCATACTGAGCGGCCTGGCATTATGATTTTGGCAGGAGCAGAGATAAACCAGTTCAGGAGATAGAGATGGAGCTGAAAATAAGATCAGGACAGGGCTGTTCCTTGCCAAGAGCCTTTGTGTAATGGGGGTTTTCTTGGCCCCTGCCTTGATGCCAAGTGATGATTGTGTTAAATGCTTTTCTTCTCTGTTTCCTTTGCCGAGAGGTAGTTGCTAAGGGTCAGCTCCTGGCTGTGAAAACTCCTGTTTTCCTTTGTGGAAGGAGTAGTTTGAGAAAAGAAGCTTCAGTGAAGGCATATGTATGATATACAGGCAAAGTTAATGTGGTTTATATATAATTGTTTAAAGAGCTTGTATTGAGGGTTTTTTATTTTAGCCCATGTTTCTTAAAATCATATTTTAGAAGGTAGAACATAATAATGATACAGTATCACATTATTATTGTTGTTAAAATTTATTAAGCACTTAGTTTGGGCAGGGTACTGCTCTAAGGGCTTTATTTTTTACTTTTTATTTTTAATCATGGTAAAATACACATAACATAAAACTTACCATCTTAACCATCTTTAAGTGTACAATTCAGTGGCTTTCAAGTACATTCAGAACTCTTATCTCACAAAACTGAAATTCTATACCTATTAAGCACTAACTCCCCCCCGCCAACTACCATTCTTTTTGTCTCAGTGAATTTGATTTCTGTAGGTGACCTCAAATAAGTGGAATCATAGAGTGTTTGTCTTTTTGTAACTGGCTTCTTTCACTTAGCATAATGTCCTCAAGGTACATTCATCCATGCTGTGGCATGTGTCAGATTTTCTTTTTTTTTTTTAAAGGCTGAATAATATTCCATTGTATGTACTCCATATTTTGTTTATCCATTTATTTGTTGATGGACACATGTTGCTTTTACCTCTTGGCTATTGTGAATAATGCTCCTATGAACATAAATGTACAAATGGAGACCTGCTTTCCATCTTTGGGGTATATACCCAGAAGTGGAATTGCTGGATCATATGGTAATTCTATGTTTAACTTTTTGAGGAACCACCGTATTGTTTTCCATAGAAGCTGCACCATTTTACATTCTCAGCAGCAGTGAACAAGGGTTCTAATTTATCCACATCCTTGCCAATACTTACTTTTTCTTCCTTCCTTCCTTCCATCCATTCATCCATCCATCTATCCATCATAGACATCCTAATAGGTGTGAGGTTAGGGCTTTATTTTAAATGTACTAACTTATTTAACCTGTTAATATATAGAGAGAGGTCATATTATCTCCATTTGAAAGAAGAGGAAACCAAGTTGTTGGCTGGTAGAATTGGAGCTGGGATTTGAGCCCAGGTAGCATGGCTCTGGGGCCTGAGCTCCTACTACCCTGCTATCACTACCTATCTTATTGTATAATCCTTGCAGCAAATTAAAACAATAAAGAAATCATTGTGATACCAAGTGAGCTTTCTCCCCAGTGCCAATATGTGCATGCTTTCAAATTCATCTCTGGAAATTTTGGTGTGTTTCCTCCCAGAAGTGGGTGTATTTCTATGTTTTTACATATATGAATATAATTTTTAAAGGGTTCATGCTTTACATTTTGTTCTAATACTTATTCTACCCCACTTAATTTATTAAAGACATCTTTCTAGTCCAGTACATATAGATATACCTCATTCTGACTAATGACTGCATTTCTGCATTTGGCAGAAATTTAACTTGTTAATCATTGTTTTATTTGTATAACCGTTAGAAAGACGGAACATGCCTATATGTGCATATTTTATGGGGATATTTTTTGCCAAACAGGTTCCTAAAAATGGAATCTGGGTTGAAGAGTGTACACATTTTATGTTTGATCCTAGAGTTAAAAGCAGACCATGAGTTGATTGAAGACCTAGCCAGATGAAATTCCTTGTCTGCATCAAATTTGTTAAACAAGTGCAGTCCCTGGGAGAAGACTCCAGAACTGATCAGATGACTGCAACCCAGCCCCAGAGAGGTTTCAGCTGGGCATGGCCAGCTTCAGCTAACAACCCCACAAATCAGCTAAATATTTGACCCACTGCATTTGGCCCAAATTATGAAGAGCGTTCTTGCTGTGTAATTTCTTTCACCTGGGAAACCAGAAGAGGACATGGTCATAGCTAAAAGAAATAGAAGAATGAAGCCTGTTCTTTTGCTTGAGGCATATGCTTTAATTTGGTCTTTTGGCTATTTTTAACTTAGGTTCAGTAACTAATTTAAATAGGTTATTGTATAAATAATGTTATCAGAGAAAAATTACTAAATAAAGATGGTATTTGAGTTAAACTACCAGATTTATAATATATATACATATATGTGTATGTATTATATACTTATGCATTTACATACTGTGTGTATATAATTCCAGTGTATATTAGGGAAATGATACTCCTATTAATGCAATCCACTTGGAGGTGAAGTTTTAAAGTAAATATTGATTGCTTTTTTTACCCCACTATGTAAGAATATGTATAAAATTATGCATTTTGGAAAATAAAGGGGAGAATAGTATAATTAGTTAAAGCATTTTTCAATGTATAATTTTATGTTTTTAAATATAGTTGTGGGATTATAGTACATATACAATTTTGTTCCCTACTGTTTTAAAGCCTATACTTGAAAGTGTACTATTAGTGGTGGACATTGGGTTAAGCATCCTGTGTTGATTAACTTGCTTAACCTTTACAATGACCGTCTGTGATAGGTTCTGTTTTTGTTCTCATTTTATAGGCAAGAAAATGAGACTTAGAAAATCTGAGTAACTTGCCCAAAATACATAACCAGGAAGGTGTACTGCCACAAAGACCGAATCCAAATAACTTGCCCATGTTCTCCACCTATAGGGGGACAGATGAGTTTGCATTTTGCTGCCTTATATGGCATTAACATCCCATGTTACTGCCATCTCTTTCTACGTGTTTGTTTAAATAGCTATGTAATATTGCATCTAGTGGATGTCCCAAGGTTTATTTAATTATTCCTCTGTTATCCCCTGTTAAAGGCTTATTTAATTATTCCCCTGGTATTAATATATTTTTTATTACTGTAAATGTCTTAGAGCCATAAACATCTCTGTGTATATTTTTTACTCTGTAATTTGGACTATCCTTGGAATAGAGTCCAAGTAATTTAATTGTGGGTTAAAACAACTAAACTTCTAAAAAAGATAAAGATGACTTTTAAATTATTTAAAAATCTCTACATAATATTGGTGTTATTTCCCTTCGTCTCTAGAAGATAGCACAGCCCAAATGACTTCACCATCCACGTCATGAAATTTCATGGTGTCCTTAGACTACTAGCTGCAGAAAATGACTTACAGAATGAGAGTTTGACACCCAAATTCAGATAACTGGCATTTAAACAAAATTACACTTTTAAATAACTTGGATTAATAGTGCTACTTCGTACACAATGTTGGCTCATCCTTAACATACTGTGTGACTAATGGTTATGCAACTACTAGTGTTAACATCAGACTTGCTCTTCAAATTGACATTACTTATTGACTAAAACCTTCAGTAAGGAAAATTTATTGTTTTTGTAGCAGACCTTCTTTTTTCACCATACACTTAAATTGTATCATTTTAATTATTGGCTATTGCAGTGCCCCTAGTAAAAGATTTTCTTTCCCCTTTAAGATTGTTCCCTGGTTTAATTTTATTGTTATAAAGATACATAAAAGCAGATCCTAGAAAAGCTTTTTAAAGTGTGGAACACTTGAATTCTGAGATGTATAATATAATAAGGAATAGTAACCTAGACTTTCCAACTCTCCTTAGATTTCAGATAAGGGGACTGTGGAGGGAGAAGTACAAATACATTCTAAAGAAATAGAGTGGCTCTCCCCATGGGTGCCCCAATGCTGGGATGTCAGATGGTTTCAGAATAGGGACTACCAGGATTGAGGCATTCTTTTAAGAGTATGGCCACCCAACTGTTTACTTTGTTTGGTGGCAGCTTTCAACTGGGTATCATATCACATGTAATACAATTCTGATGAATCTTTGGATTTCGGAGAGGGGATGAGATGAGAATAAAATAAATGCCCCAAATGAGAGGAATGTGCATTATGCCAGGCACTTGATATAGCAAAATCACGGGGCTTCACATGGGATGAGAGAAAACAATGTTTTTAAGTATAAGAGGACTTAGTGGAGGAGATGGTATTTCAGATAGACCAGGAGGAAGGGACTGAATTTTAACTGGCAGAAAAGACAGAATAGGTAGGAAGATTATTCCAGCCAAGGGAATGGCATGAGCTGAGGCACAGCTCAGGAAAGCACTGGAGAGCCTGAACTGCCCACTGGCTGGAGTTTAGGATTTGGGAAAGGGAGGTTAGGCAGGTGGGGCCTTGTGGGGAGGGCCCTAAAACCCAGCAGTGGACTGTTAACCAGGGTAGCCGTGGCAGTCAGTGAAGGCTTAGACCAGGAAGGGGATTTGATGGGCGATTAATAAAGAGGGTTAACCTGACAGGGACATGCAGTGTGGGGTGAAGGTAGGCTTTGGGTGTGGTGCCTGCAGAATTGGAATGAAAGGCTGGGGGAATGGGGAGGAGAGATGTCAGGGATGGCAGAAGCTCACCATCCATGACCAGTAACTAACTGGCATTTACCCCTGCCCAGCGGGATGGAAGGGCAAATTTTCCTCAGCTGTTATGCTGCTGTGGGTTGGAAGAGGAGAGTGGAAGACCATCAGTATTATGACAAAAAATACCCCTTCCTCTAATAGCAGCTTCACTGAAGTGGTCTATTTTGGCTGTTATTATGTGTATTAGTTCCTATGGTTGTTGTAACAAATGACCACAAACTTAGTGGCTTAAAACAACACAAATTTATTATCTTACAGTTGTGGGGGTCAGAAGTCCAAATGGTTTCACTAGGATAAACTCAGGGTGTCAGCAGAGCTGCATGACTTCTGGAGGCTTTAGGGGGAAATCTGTTCCCTTGCCTTTCCCAGCTTCTAGGGCCACCTGCATTCCTTGGCTTGTTGCCCCTTTCTCCACCTGGAAAACCAGCAGCATAGCATCCTCAAGTCTTTCTGACTCTGACACTCCTACATCTATCTTTCATCCCCTTTTCTGACTCTGACTCTGTTACCTCACTCTTTTCCTTTATAAGGACTCTTGTAGTTTCATTGGGTCCACCCAGAATATCAGGATAATCTCCCATCTTAAAATCCTTAATTTAATCCTTCAGTAAAGCCTCTTTTGCCATGTAAGCTAATATACTTACAGGTTCTAGAGGTTAGGATGTGGACATGTTGGGGCCATTATTCTGCCTGCTACATCACTGTACTGCAGCTTCATTGTCATCGGTACGTTATGAGAATGAAAATGCCCAATCTGCAGGTACTCTCATTTGGAATCCCCAACTTTCTGAATTAATCTCATAAGTGACAAGGTGACTTACATAGGGGGATGAGGGAGGTATCGTGTACCTAGGTGCATGGGTGTAAGTCTTCTGGCAGTTTTACTTTGGTTGAAATTTCTAGGAGTTGTGCTGGGTTCTCTACTTAAATTATCTAATTGAATCTTCACAAAAACCCACTGAAATAGGTACAGGTATTTCCATTTAACAAATTTAGGTGAGGAATTGAGAAGTCAAAAGAATTGTCTGTGATAACACAGCCTGGGTGTGAACACAGATCTTTTGAATTTAAACGTCTTTTCACTAGGCTACAATATAATGATTTGAAACTTAAAAGTGATATAAGAAAAAAAAACCTGCAAGAAGCAAAACAAGCAAACACCAAAAAGATAATATAATTTCATATCTTCTACATATTTATACTAATAAGCAGTGCATGAAAGCACTATTTTTTTTTTCTTATACCATTGTCAATATTATGTATTTTATTTTATTTTTTTTTAGAGACAGGGTCTTGCTCCATTGCCCAGGCTTGGGGTATAGGGGCATGATCATAGCTCACTGCAATCTCAAACTCCTGGGCTCAAGCGATCCTCCTGCCTCAGCCTCCCCAGTAGCTGGGACTACAGGTGTGTGCCACCCCACATGGCTAATTTTTTTTATTAAAACATTTATTTTTTGCAGAGATGGGGTCTTGCTATGTTGCCCAAGCTGGCCTCAAGCGATCTTCCTGCCTTGGCCTCCCAAAGTGCTGGGATTATAGTCCTGAGCCACTGACCTGGCCAATATATATTTTAAAAGTTAAAACAAAACTTATCAATATGATATGTAGAAAACAGTATTTTAATTTTCATTTGCTTAATTATTACTAAATTAAGTGACTTTCTTCCCTGAATTATCTATGTCCTTTGTCTTTTTTTTTTCCTATTGGGATAGTCTTTTTCTTTGCATGTATAGAAGATACTAGCTCATTCTCTTTCTCTTATTATAAGCCTTTTAGCTGTAAAGAATGAGTTATAATCAGGCCAGGAGATTCCGGGGATTGTTTTTCCTGTTCTTTTATAAAACTTGATAGAACATCTTAACTTTTTCAAAGGTTCTAGTTCCCTTTTAGAATCTGATAAAACATTTTCCTTAGAATAATTTGTATTTATACATACCTCCTAAATTTGCGTAAAATCTCTAGTGTTTCATGGCAACCCTAAACTAAGTCTCTTTTGTCTTAGTACAGTAATGCCTGTTGCCACGAAAACTTGAACCAGCCCTAACCACGACCAGAAACCCCTTTTTACTCTGTTTTGTGTGTCAACAAGTACCAAGAATAGTTTTGCCACATTGCTTTTGGTTGTAATTTCAGCTTTCTCCAGCTTTATTGATATTTTTGTTTTACTTAAAAACTTTCAAAATCATTTTAGATCTTGTACCTTTGGGCTTATGTTAATGTTCATGATTATTTTATTTTACACACAGATAACATCCTGAATATTTTCCCATTAATGAAGCATAAGTAAGCTTTGTGAAAATACTGTTATTATACTTATAAGAGTTATTTGTAAGGCAGTGTTTATAAAACTTCCCGAATCCCTTATTGTTAGTATCTTATGTAAATTACGTGGTGTTTGCTGGCTTCATTTAGTGACTCGTTTATCAAATAAGAGTATTTATTGTGTAGCAAGACAAGATGAAGAATGGTTAAAATTCATTCATTTAAAAAAAAATTTACTGCATACCTGTTCTGCACCAGCCACTGTCTAGTCTCTGGGGATGCCGCAGTGAACAGAGCACATGTCCTGCCCTGGTGGATCTTACATTCTCAGGTCTTACTCTGAGTAAAAGACACAAGAATGTGAATCCAGGGACCAGTACTCAGTACCTATATGACCCTAGACGAGGCATTGCACACATCTGATCCTCAGTTTTTCTTGTTCCTCAAATGAAGAAAACAATACAAACTCACAATTAAATAGCTCATAGATATGTCACGCAGTGCAGAATATGGCACAGAGTAAGCTTTCCATAGTCTTTGGTTATTTCTGTCATTTTGTGACAAGCCCTTTGCCATATCCTGGTAATATAGTAACTAACGGCACTAATGTTTTTATGTAGAAAGCTGAGATACTATAATCACACATATCCCTTTTCCTTACATTCTCTATTTATTTTTTATTTAATCTTTCCCTATCCACCTCTGTCTTAATCCTCTCCTCACCTGTCTATCCATTCCCGCACTCCTTACAACCATCTAGAATCTAGTTCTCCATCTTCTAGGTACCCTTTGTTGCACATCCCTGCATTCTGTTTTCCCCTTCTTAGCTCTGCGGTTTTCCTTTCCTCCCCAGTGTAAGTCCTACCTACCTTTCAACGCCCAACCCAAGTCCTGTTATTACCATGAGCCCTTTCCACTATTCTTTCTCACACAAATCTCTCCAGAAGTTCCTCCGTGAACCCCTGTGGCACTAATAATTAGCACTACCCATTTTAGCCATTGGCCACTATTTAGAATTATTCTCTATTTGTTTCGTGTACCTTAAGTGTTTGTTTTCTTCCCAACTAGACTGCTTATGCCTGCAGACTATGCTCAGTGAATATATGGTGGTTTGCTGATTGACTCAAGGTGGGTCTACAGAATACATGTCCTTCCTTTGAGATTAAGGGAGGTGCCTAGTGCTGTTTCAGGGCTGTGAGGATGCGCAGGTATCAGCTTGCAGCTGACCCTCAAGTTCAGCGAGGCCTCGTTAATGAAAGTGGCCATTGCCCTCTATTGCAGTCTAACCTGCTGTCTTGCAGAGACAGAAGCACCCTTACTCTCAGACCATTTCATGATTGCTTTTTAAAAAAAGTTTGCAGGACCCAGTTTTTAAGGCTCTTACCAGGGGAAGCATGACACAAGAGGACAAGGAGCAGATGTATTTATATGCAGTGCTTCAGAATAATTCTACCCCCAACGACTGACCATCGGATGGTGAAATGTTTGGGAGAATATTTTCAATCTGACGAGAGGAATTATTGTTTAGTGTGAGATTTTAGCCTGCACTTTCCTTTCGTGTGGTTTCTGCTTAAGAGTTCTTAGACCAAGGTTCAATTGAATATTGAGACACTTTGGGGAGTGTAAAAATCAACGAACAAAAGAAAAAGGTATAAATGCCATAATTGCGTTCATTCATTTCTCTTTACTTTTTTTTTTATCCTGTATCCCCCTCCCTTGGTATAATAACAATGTTAATTGACTGCGTGACAGCATTAAAGTGTAAGCTCAAGTTTGATGTAAGGCTGATGGCACTTATGAAGACCCGCCCCTTTAACATTATCACTATACATTCGGACACATTGCAGCAAATGAATTTTAATGGTTTCAATTGGTATCATTTTCACCTTTTCTTTCTGTAGACATCAAATAACATTTCCTAATGTTTGACTCATATGAATATTGCCTTATAATTGGCAAAACAGTTATGCTGCTATTTACACAGTTAGTTAAGATTCCTGGAGGAGATTAAAGAGAAGGATTTTATGTTTTTTCTTTTTGGCAGACTTTATTGTTTAATGTAAGTAGACTTAAGTGGGCTTCATATTTTCTTCCAGATGTAAAGGAAAGGTGCACAAATTAGCAAGACTTTTAAAATTATTATTACTAAAGCTGCCAGAACTCAATATTTGTTGATAAGTGTTCGTGTGTGTGGTTAATAGACTTGGATCTTAGTCATGAGCCACAAGGAGAAGAAATTCAGTGTGTTGTAAAATGAGTGGCTTTGTTTTTTGTTTTTTTTTTAATCATCTCATTAAGGGCACTCAGTTCATTGCTGATCACAGGGTCATGTGAAATGGGACCTTAATAGGGTGAAGAATAGATTATGTAAGGGAAGTTTGTATTCTTGGGGCAGTTTTTACCTGACGACCCAGCCTCCTTCCAGAAATTGTTCAGGGGAATATAGATGGAGGGCCTTGGCAGAACATAACATGAGCAGGAAAATATGAGATTGAAAGAAAAACTTATATTTAGTACAGTGGCCTTTTTTCTTGTCTTATTCCATTGAACTATTGTTCAGGGCCCCATTCCTCTGTTAGTACACAAAATTTGGAGTTAAGAGCAAATGCACTGGGATTTAGTGCAACTTTTTTTTGTTTGTTCTACTAGGAAATTTGAATGTGAGAATTCTTTCATTATAGCAAAAGTGCTAAGCTAAATACTCTGCCTCGTCTCTTTAAAATACAATGCTGTGTTCATGGTGTCTTTCCTATTTCTTGAACTTTAGTAGCTGAGCATTGAAGTCAATAATCTGACTAATCTGTAACTCATTTCCACACTAGTATGAGCTTAGCTTCTACTTTTTTCAATTGCCAAATACCATGATGGGTAAAGGTGTAGGGTGCCTCAGATATAAGGCAGGTCCCCAGTTTCCCAGTGGTAAAAAATATTCTGGGTCCATCTTGAAGATATAAACTTTTATAAATGAAATAATTAATATGTGTATTAATAACCTTAGTTAATGTTTGTTTAGAAATGTTTTTCCTATTCACTTTCATGAGATAATTTATTCAAAGTCTACATTTGCATCTTTGACATCATTGGAGCTACTTTCAAAGTCATCTAGGACAGTATGTTGGGGTATGTTCTCTTCACTCCTATATAATTGCATGGACTTTAATGCAATTTGGTATCCATGTAAGAAGTTATTTCTATAAATTTTGTCCCAGGCCCTAGCTCTCTTTGCCTATCTTTCAGACTTCCCCCCCGACCCCCACCCTCTATCTATAGGTATATATCTCTAAGAGGTAACTATTTTCTGTCCTACCTTTAAGAGGGATCTTTAAAAGGCTTGTTTATAATGATATCTAATACAAACAATTATGAGGTCATGACCCTGGGGTTAATGACTGTTTTTATTAAATTTCTTTGCTTCCTTAAAATAGCTGATTCCATCAGCTGACTTTTCTAAGCATTCCAAACTAGCATTGATGAAGTTGTTACAGATTTGAGTGTCTTCGTTCAAAGAATACTTCTTTGTTAAAAATGAAATGCTTGAGAGAGTGTTCTGTAAATAAGAGACCGTGTAAGGACTTGAATATATGGCAACCTCTCTTTTTGGAGGAAGAGGAAAAAAAAAATCTTCAGTTTGTATGTGGCATAGTAATTAACCAAAGGATTTTCTTTCTTCCCCTCCCCCCATCTAATGGCAAAATTGTTTATTTTCTTGGTAGACATTCCTATGTATTTTTTGAAAGTAAAAAAAAATAGTGGCAAGGGGCAAAAAATCCTGGTTTACTAGAAGACAGAGAATCTAAATAGGCTAATGATTATCACATGGTACTTGTAAACCCTTAGTAGTATAGTGCCATTATAGAAAATAAAACTGCAGGATTAATGGAAAAATAGGTCTCAATTTCCCAACTAGTACAGAAAGAAAAACTAATGACTTTGCTTACAAGATTTTCATTAATCTTCACTTCTCCAAGATAGAGCTATCCCTTGATCATTTATATATTAATTTCCGTTCAAAATGGTGTCAGGTATTGCAGTGATACAACATAGAACAATTAATATAAAATCTGAACGTTTTCTTTGTAGAATTTGGTGAGTTTGGGAAGAGCAGTTATAGGATAAGAATCTAATTGGGAACATGGTCACAACTGATTCACCTCTCTTGAGACCCTTTCCAGCCTCTCTAGCAAGAGAAACACACGTCGGAAGAGGCCGAGGAGAGTAAGTGGGCAGGTTGTAATGAACAGCACTTGACCTTTGTATAGCTCTGTAACTTTCACGGAACTTTTGTGAGCATTACTTAGTTCCGTCTTCACAACAACTCTGAGATGTGGATAGAACATTAGAGGGATTGCCTCCTCTTCCTCCTTCACCTCCTTTTCTTCGTCCTCTGTTTTCTTTTTAACACCTAAGGAAACTGAGGCTCTGAGAGATTTAGCACATTGACTCAGCTTACCTTGTAGGGGATGGGAAACAGGAGCCAGGCTGCTTCGCTGGGTAGAGGAAAAATACTAGTACAGTTGTGCTGTGTGTTTCCCCCCTCCCCGCCACCCTCTCAAATCCTATTTCTCACTCCTGTTCTTTCTAGGGACATGTGAAACATAGTTGTGAATGCAGTTTGGAGGTGATTATCTTAGAAATGCTTCCCATGAGTTGTTTCTTTTTGAAGAAGGGCAGTAAATTCTTATCCTGTCTATATTTTCCTCTCAGCATTCTTACCCTTGCCAAAAATGAGAATGCAGGTACATTTAAGAACAAAGGAAATATCAGTATATTTAAAAGTGAACATTTTCAGAGTAAATCCAACTGTGAGTTGCCAGGGTTTAAAACCTCATCCTGAAAGACTTCTGCATTGAAGTAGGTTAGTAACTACCACCCCCCGCCATCCGCCAATCTTTTTAGATTAAAAAACATTTTTCTCAAGAGATAATTTCAGGAAAGAGATAATTTGCTGACATTCATTTGAGATCCGTCTAACATTGTTTGAAACCTTTATATAGGTTTTATAATATGCTCGAGGTTTTTTATATATAAGTGTGTGTTTGTGAATAGTCTGAGGACCCTTTGAACCCTTCTAGATCATAAAGTACCTACTTTGTAAAAGAATATTGTTTTGAGCTTCCCATGTAGAACCTGTTTGACAGTCTTGGGTAAGTCTGATTAAGTATCACAAATATTTATTGAATTCTGAATATAAGCAGGGAGTGGAGCTGGTAATACAGAGATGAACTCTTTGCCTTTAAAGAGGTTAACACACTGGTAGTGGGCACAAGACAAGAACAAGAAGGACTCAAGTACACAAGAGAATGAATAAATGCAAAAAGAGAAATATAAACTCTAAGCCCTTCAAGGATTACAAAAGAGGGAGTGTGTATGTCAGGCTGGGAAAATCAGAATGAGCTCCACACTTGGGGCTGGGCCCTGGAGGAAGTGTGATATTTTGATGGCAATATATGGAGGAAAGGTATCCTAGTGAAAGAAACAGCATGAACAAAGGCATGGAAGCAGGAAAATAGAGGCTGTATTTGGGAAACAAGGACTGAGTTCAGAATGGCAGGAAGAAAATGGAGTAGGTGGTTGTGGACATCACATTTTCCAAAGAGTAATGAATATATCTGTGACCGTTAGGTGAATTTTGACTTTCTGGGGGACTAGGA
Organism: Daubentonia madagascariensis; assembly: GCA_023783475.1. Lineage (NCBI taxonomy): Eukaryota > Metazoa > Chordata > Mammalia > Primates > Daubentoniidae > Daubentonia > Daubentonia madagascariensis. Next base: position 38,653,687 of record JAKFHU010002088.1, on the reverse strand, counting down.
AGAAAACTCCTTTCCTTGAAAGGAATTTTGAAGGAAGGAAAGAAGGAAGCTAGCTGGTGTGTTGCTTTTACTATGTCAGACTTGTTTGGACAAAAAGATTTCTTTATTGTGTCTTGACCTCTCTCCTTTTATCCAGAACCTTCTTGCTATCAAGGGCCCAGTATGCAGGAGCGACACAGTAACCTCTACACAGCTCTTGCTCTCTTTTCCGGCAGCCCACCCTCTACTATCCTTCAAAGGCATACTTCCAGCTTCCTTACAAATTAATCTAGCAAGAGGTTTAATATTTGTTGCTCTCATGTGTGATTTGACCCAGGGATATTTGCATTTTTATAGCCAATAATTCCTTATCCAAGGTTTTTTGTCTCTAGTAGTGTAATTTTCAGATACTGGCAACATACTGGTGGGGATTCGGGACCAGAATGGCTTTGAAATCAGATTGACCTGGGATAAAATCTGGCTTCCCTGCAGTTATGGTGATACAGTGATGCTTTCCTCCTTGGGTTGTTCCAGTGTTTGTAACTTGCGTGTGGAGGGCTTCAATACATCCTAGTTTCTCTTCCCCCTCCTCCTTTCCCTTCTCTCCATAAACACAGATGACAGTGGTATCTGCTTATCCAGCTTCTCATTCTGCAGTTAGGAAGCTACCATACTTCTCTTAAAGCAAGAGGAAAGCCCCTCAAAGTCTGTATGGTTGCCTCAGCCCCTTTTCATATGTCCCTTCCACCTCGAAGTGTCTCTGCGGTACAGCCACTTGGCATCTCGCTCCTTATCTGAAACCTGAAGGCACCTTGATGATATTAATGTTTACCTCATGTGTGTTCCTGAGTTGTGGTTATTTGTCTGTTTATTCCATCTCACTTCTTGACTGGAGGGTCTAGACTATACATTCCTTAAGAGCATCTTTCCTTCCTGTGGTGTCTAACACAATGCCTTGCACTCAGTAAGTCTTTGGATTGAATTAAATTGATCTAATGCTTTCGTAATGCTCACATAAAAACAGTAGCCAAGTCTAGTTCCTACTTTTCTATGCCATTGGGCAAAGTTAACCACCACCCCATTTCTATTTACCAACGGACCAAAAAATATCGTCAGTGTGTCTAGAAGCATTACACCCAAACAGACCTCACATGGGTTGATTTCCCCCACCCTCCAGAGCAAATATGGAATTATTACCATGGAATCTGCGGCTCCTTTATCAGTTTCCTCACGCTCCCCACCACTTAGTACTTATTACACCTCAGCCTACGCCCTATGATTCAACCAGGCAAATTGGCTAGATATACTCCCTTTCACAAAGGTGGATAAAAATATACATTGTCAGCTGACATAACAGGTGGCTTTCTTTTACCACCTAGAATTCCTTAAAAAAATGTTGGCACAGACTCCCACAGAAGGTCACGGCCTAATCTGGGAAACAATTTTGAACCAGCCCTAGTACAATTGTGACTCTCAATACGACCGATCTATTTCTCTCCTTGATGCTAACTCATGATTTAAATTAAATTTACATTTATTGATCATATTTCATGTTCATCTCCTGGTTGCTGTGGACCTCTGCTTTCTGAAGACAAAGACCAGTGATGAATTGGGATTAACCAGTTTTTTAGTACTAGTGTTCTCATAGTCCAGCCATCTCATTTTATAGAGGAGGAAATTGAAACTTCTCAGGTAGACATCAATTTCTTGGCCTTATCTTGGTATCTTTAAAAAACAAATTTAATTCATAGGTCTTATATAATATTTGCATGCAAGATTGAGCTTGAAAATACAGAAGTAGAATATTTTAAAATAACTTCCAGAAAAGGAAGCACAGATGTAGTAAAATTTACTGCCCTTCTAAACTACAAAATCATAAATACCTGATATGAAATGCCAAGTCAATGAAGTTGGGAGGCAGTCAGTATGCTGTGTACATATTTTAGTAGTAAGAGAGAGATGAGGTGCTGGTTGCAAATAGCAAATAGCAAGGGTATTGCACAATATAAGCATTGGCCAATTTTTTTTCTTTCTCTCATTTAGAAAATATAAGGGAATTGATTTTCACAGTCTTTTTTCAGATCAAGTGGCATATTAAAAATCACTTTAGCAAAAATTAAGGAACATAGAAGTATTTAAAAAATATGTCTCTGAATGCAACTAAGAGAGAAGATACGTGAATTATCTGCCTGCCGTTTAGGACTTTATTCTCTATAATTTCATTATCTTCATGAAATGTGAAAGTGCTAAAATGATACTGGCTCATTGATAGAAGCAATACCTTTAGTTCAATCTGAGTCATTATAGCTTTAATAAATAAAAAAATAACCCAGATCAACCTACCTATGTGGATAGACTTTTTACAAAGGAACATGTAGTCAAATAACATTTTTGAGCGCCCAGAATTATTCAGTGCTCAGAGAGTTTAATAATTTAGATAAATGTTATTTGCTCCTGGGGAAAGAGATTAACAAGTGTCTATGCATGCATTGTGGTCAATGGGCATAAACTAACTTGAATTCATTAATCTCATGAGTTGACGTCAAGGACAGGGAAAAATCTGATCTAATGAAGTTCAGGGTGGTGGTTATTTGTACATGCATAAAGGAACAGGGTTTGGGGTTTGACCTGGGCAGTCACTCTTTGGGACTTGGACAGTATTTTATTCCCAGCCCCAGCCTCTCAGTCCTGGGCAGGGCACCATTCAAAAAACAGTTACCAATAATGCCATAATATCAGGGAAATTCTTTTGGGCACTGAGTCATCTCCAAGTCAGCATGAAACATGTTGCAGCTAAAGTATTTCATAAACTTAATGTTTTGTGAAATGTACAGATTATCTACCTGTATATAGTTCAATTCATCCCACCCCTCCACTTCAACATTTCCATGTAGTGAGCCTGTGACAATGATCTTCCATTCTATTGAGGGAGAAACAAGCGCAGAGGACCTCACTTCTTGTTACTCAGCTGCTGCTGGGGTGGGGTGGGGTTGCCCTTTGAATGTCCACGTAATATTTGTAGCACCATGATGTTTATGCTGAGTATCTCATCATTTTGAGAAAAGAAGTGAAATGTGCCCATAGGGCTCACTGGGGATGGTAAGAGTTTAGACCCTCCTTCCTTATTTGAACATTTCCCTTTTCATCAGCCCCACTGAATCACCCCGAGTGACTTAGATGGCTAATCCTTCTCTTGGTAAGAGAAGGATTTGAAAGAGATGCTAAGAACCCCAGTGGATATTTGTAACATTTAGGGACAATACAAGAAATGATTATCAGTAGGCATGTAAGTAGATAAGCATCTGGGCACTGATTCAGAAACAACTGAAAAAAAAAATCAAAGAATGATTTAGCTAAATAGTGCCTTGATTTTACAAGAGATCTTAATGTTTGTGGATGTGCCAGATTTCACCAAAGCCCATTTTGTTATGCACTAGCTGTGGCCTTCCCAGCAATCATTCCAAGGCCCTTTTAACATCTTTCAGCTGCGCCCTGGGCCACAGGTGTAGCTTGGCCTCTGGGAAGGCCATTTCTCTCACAGCTGCCAGTGGGAGGCCTGATTGTGATTCTAGCTTCCGTGATGCGATGTCTTTGAAAGCTAGGCTACAGTTGTTGGCGTGGTGCCCACAGTACCATTGCTGTTAGGAGACTGAGGCGTAGAGGCCAGAATGAGGAGCCCTTGCCCCAGGGCCAGGTGATTTTAAGAAACGGTGTGAGGCAGGTGAGACTGGTCTGTGGGCTGGTTGTGTTCTCTCTAGTTCGTAGTCTATACCTCAGTCTGTCTCTGGGGTTCACTGACCTGGAGCCTGAGATCTGTTGTGAAACAATAAGCCTGTTTGGTTTCTTTGTGCCGTGGGATTATGCAGAACTGTTACTAGATATAGTTCGATATGAAAGTGAAAACTTATTGGAAGTTAAAGTGTGTTTAAGGGAGTCATTCCCAGTCAGAGAAGACAAAGATTTAAATAGTTTTACATTTCTTGGAACCATTCTTAATTAAGGTATGCTTGATTTTAGTCCTTTTCCCTCAATCCTATTTCCCTTACAACGTTGAAAGTTAGAAGCAATTTCTGCTGTGGGTTTTGGCTACTTGAAAGGTGTGCCTTTCAGAAACTCAACTTTGTAAAGATCTAATTCCACACTGCCCTGGAAAGTGTGTTTGAAAAGATTGGTAGCATGGAGTGTGTGAGAGACAGATGGAAACTGAGCAGTTGTGTGTGTGTGTGTGTGTGTGTGTGTGTTTGGAGAATATAGAGGTCAGGAGTCGGTAAACTAAGGCCAGTCAGCCAAATCTAGCTGGCTGCCAGTTTTTATACCACCTATGAGATAAGAACGGTTGTTAGGTTTTTAAATGGTTGTGTAAGTACTTACATAGTATCCCTGATTTTTGCCTCTTGGCCCACAAATCCGAAAATATTTACTAACTGCCCTTGTAGAAAGTTTGCCAACCTTTGGTCTAGAGCATGACGTTACAGCATCTCTCCTGATTTTTATTATAAGAAATAGTCATACCCTGACCCTTTTGTTCAACTCTTTTAAAGTTTTCTTTCCAGTAATCAAAAGTAGTATATCTTAATAGAAATGTCTCATTCTTGCATTCTTTTCAGAGGTTAATGAAGGAGCTACAAAAGGTTTACTGCAACATAGTAAAAAAATCAGCCAGTAGTGATTACATGTATTTTGGAAGTATGCAAGGAGAAGAGAATCACAGAATACCCTCCCCAGATGAAGGGGTTAGCCCTGGGCTGGCATGGAAGGGAACGTTCCCTAAGTGTTTGCTTCCAACATGAAATACTTTGGGCACCAGTTCTCTCTTCTATAATGTTTGTCCTGTCCTTTTGAATGCATGCGTCAGAGAGGGAACCTCAGTTGTAAGCTAATCTCCCTGCGGAGCAAACAGAACAACTATAGACAGCCATGGTAGGAGAGCTGCTTTCAGCGAGAGCAGTTGCAGTGCAACCAGGGAGCAGAGGCAGTGCTTGTTTAGACAGGTTTATTGAGGTATAATTTACATACTACAAAATTAACCCATTATGAGGGTACAACTCCCATGATTTTTAGTAAATTTAGGGTCATAAGCATTGTCATCCAGTTTTAGAACATTTCCATCACCCCAAAGATAACTTGGGCCCATTTGCTATCACTGCCTTTTACTCCTAATCCTAGGCAACCACTAATCTGTTTTCTGTTTCAATAGATTTGCTTTTTCTGGACATTCCATATAAGTGGAATCATCTAATACATGGTCTTTGTGGCTGACTTCTTTCACTTAGCATAGTGTGTTTGCATTTCATACATCTTATAGTATGTAACAGTACTTTGTTTGAGTACCTCATTTTGCTTATCCACTCACCATTGAATGGACATTTGGATTCTTTTAGCATTTTGGCTATTATGAATAATGCTGCTATGAACTTTCACATACAAGTCTTTGTGTGGACATATGTTTTCATTTCCCTTGGATAGATACCTAAAAGAAGAATTGGGGCCAGGCACAGTGGCTCATACCTGTAATCCTAGCACTTTGGGAGGCCTAGGTGGGAGGATCACTTGAGGCCATGGGTTCAAGACCAGCCTGGGCAACATAGCAAAACCCCATCTCTACAAAAAACTAGCTAGATGTGATGGCATATGCCTGTAGTCCCAGCTACGCAGGAGGCTGAGGTGGGAGGATCACTTGAGCCCAGGAGTTGGAGGCTGCAGTCAGCAGTGATCACATCACTGCACTCCAGCCTGGGCAAAAAAGCGAGACTGTCTCTCTTTCTCTCTTTTTTTTTTTTTTTTAAGGAGTTGCTTACTGGGTTATATGATAAATTCGTGTTTAATTTTCTAAGGAATTATCAAACTTTCTGAAGTTTGGAAATGGCTGCACCATTTCATGTTCCCACTAGCAGTGTATTCAGGTTCCAATTTCTCTACATCCTTAAAAACATAGTTACTGTCTCTTTGTGGGTGTTTTTTTTTCCCCCCAAGACAGAGTCTCACTCTGTTGCCCTGGGTAGAGTGTAGTGGCGTCACCATAGCTCACTGCAACCTCAAACGCCTGGGCTCAAGCCATCCTTCTGCCTCAGATTATAGCCATTCTAGTGGGTGTGTGGTGGTACCTCATTGTAGATTTAATTTTTATTTCCATCATGTTGAGTATCTTTTCATGTGATTAATGGCCATTTATATATTTTCTTTGGTGGAATGTCTGTTCAGATCTTCTGGCCATTTAAAAATTGGGTTTATCTTTTTAAGTTTTAAGAGTTCTTCATATATTCTGGATACAAATCCTTTATCAGATATGACTTGTGAACATTTTCTCCCAATCTGTGGCTTGTCTTTTATTTTCTTAATGTTGTCTTTGGAAGGATAATGCATTTTGAAACGTGGATTATAAATTGATAACATGGAAATAATTTCCAATATTTTTTCTCATGTTAATTATTTTGTTCCATAGCTGAAGTTTGTAGGAGCTTGTGGAACTCCTCCAATGAGTCAGTGGTACAGTTGGTGATAGCATCACCTCTCTTTAGGTAGTTTTTAATGCTTTGGATACCCACACAATGCTAAAGTTCTAGGCAACTCCTGGTTTACCTGCTACCTATATCTGTTTACTTCAGTTTCCATTTAGGGTGTGGCTGTCAAAGGTGACTTCAAGGACATTGGTAAAGGAGAAGTTATCTTGGATGGTTGGTTCCATCCTGAGGGTAGCCTAGAGTTTCATCTTCTCAGGACCAAGGCCAAGAAATGGGAGTGTTCCTTTTTCATCCCCCCATCGCTTTTAAGAACCTGTTTTTTTAAAAGACTTCCCTTTATGATGTAAAAAGGATGACTGGGAATATAGGAAAAGTTGAACATAAGAACTATAAAGGCCTCAAAGCAGTTGGGCAGCATTGTTAGAAGATGGGGCAGTATTGCATACTGGTTAAGGGCATGGACTCTGCTATTTACAAGACCTGGAGCTCAGGCATGTTGCTTGATCTTTCTATGCCTCCTTCCTCATCTCTAAAATAGGAGTAATGGATCTACCTTGCAAAGCAGTTGTGAGGATTAATGAATTAGAACGTATAAAGTGCTTAGAAACATGTCTGCTGGTAATTACTTGGTGTTAACTATTATTTTTATTGTTGTTAAATGATAGGTAGAGTGCTGTCATACAAAAAGCACAGGCGTTAACATCAGACACCCTGGGTGACATCTTGAGTATAGTTTCCAGCTTCTATATTTACTAGCTGTTGACCCCAGACTAGCTACATTGAAATGTTGCTGTGATGGATAAAATGGAATTACATGTGCGAATGTACTTAACAGTGTGGCTGGAAGATAGTAGGTAGTCAATAGATATTTTTTGTTGTTGTTTGGTTTTGTTGGTAAGGAGGCATGATTGACAATGCAAAAGAATCCTATAAACCTTCTGCAGGAGAGCACCTCAGGAGTTGGAGGAAGAGGGGAAGTCTTGCAGAGAAGTGAGGCGTATTGGCCCTCTAAGGGACATTGGTTTTGGACAGATGAAGGGTGGTCAAGGCTGCAGCAGGCCCAGAGCCGATGTTTCAGGAAACACACACATTGGGCTAGTGGGGACCAAGACAAGAGTCTAAAGGTGGGATTTGATCATTGAAAGCCTTGAAGGCCAGACTCAATTCATAAGTGTTTTCAGAGTTCTTTTGAGAACCTGAATCTGGCCATAAATGGGCAAAATCTTGGAGTCAGAAACCACTTCCAGGAACACTGCAGGTTTTAATTATTTACCTCCTTAGAAAGAAGTTCTAATTAATCTCTAAGCTTGGTTCTGAGAAAATCTGCATGCCATCTTTTCACTAAAGACACATTTGCTCCCTACCTGTCTCCTTTCTTGGCAGTGCTATCCTGGTTAATCTGAGGTTCAACATGAAAGAGCTTTTATAGTACCAGGAAATAATGTTACTCTAAATCATGCAATGGAGCAAAGAATGTGTATTTGTTACATTAGCAAGTATATTTTAGAGATGTACAAGTGATTACAAGGAACTGCTTGAGAATCGATTGTGTATCTCTACCTTGAATTACATAGTATATATGTTCTAGGAAAATTGAAAATTTTATGTTTGAAATTTGAATTGTTTTCCCGTTAACATATGCCATCGTTTAAGAGATGCTTTGAGGGACCAATTTGCCATAGTAACTCTAGCTGTAAATTTCTTACTGATGCCTCCCCACATACCCCACCTATTCATTCTCCATGCCCCTCCTCCTTTCTTTTATATATTTTCAAACTTAAAAAAATTTTATGGTCAAAACTTTGGCAATGTGATGGATATTTTTGTGATAACGTTTCCTTTTTATCATTTTCTTGAAGTGTGAACATTGATATACCTTTATTTTTATATGAAAAGGAAAGAGAAATATAAGACTGTAGTTTGATTATATCAGGGGTACTTTAGTCCTCAGTCCTTTTCTGGTCCAGAAGGGTACCAGAAAGGGGCCTGCGACCCTCGGCTCCCATGCCCGTGAGCTCTTCCTCCACTCTTCCACTAACGTGGAGCAGGGACCTCCATATTTCTTATGGCAGCTCCTTGCCCCTTGTGTTGGGAGCCACTGAAGCCTTGCCCATCTCTCCCAGCTCTCTGTTAATACCCTCAGGTCTTCGGAGGATTTGCACATTGGGGAAACTACTTTGCTTGTTGGAACTTTCTCTTAGGTTTGTGTTCTGCCTCATCCTCCTTTACCCCCTACCCAACTGCTCTCTCCCCCAGCTCACCCAGAGAAGGGACAGGGTGTGACACCATCCCTGTCCCAACAAGATTTCCAGATCTGACATGGAAAGACTGAGTTCTTCAGGCATTTTTTCCTAGTGACACTAGGGCAGGATGATCTTGAGAGCAGAGGTTACTCGCTAGATATTGTCGTAAGCTAGGAGTGCAGGCAGAAGATGTGACTGACTTCTTAGAATAGGTAAGGTCTCCTTAGATATGCAGCTATCACCCATCCGTCAGGAGGCAGCTTGGGAGATTGTCTGCTCCTTGAGGGAGAGACCATGACTTATATTTATATTCCTAGCACCTGGAATATGTCTTGGCATTTAGTAAATCCTCAGTGTCTTGCTTGATGAATGGCGTCTGGTTGTTAGCATGATTACAAACAGAATTTCTTTGATTTGACTTTTCCATTTTTATTGGGTGGGTATTTTCTGAGAACTGAGCAAAAGTTCATTAAATTATTAGAAAACAAGAATGAATTTTTACCCATGAAAATTCCATTCCTCAGGAAAGCAGACAGTTCCATTCTGGCTATATTAACTATATTTATATAGCTTAGAGAATAAGAGTTAGGAATAAACTAACCCACCCATCTCTGCCACATCTTGTAGTTAGCAGTAGTGTTCAAGAGCTTAAAGCATAGGTTATGAACTCATGGCCCCAAGTTGAATCCAGACTACAAGATTTAGCCTGTATGCTGTTTCATTTTTAATAGACTTGCCGGCATTTAAGAAAACCTGATTTTATATAAAAGATCTGAAATATCAGATTGCCAGCTTTCTCTGAAAAATGGGAAAAATGTGGCAACATTTGAGTTTGCATTCCTTCTTGACATTTGATTGGCCCTTATTTCAATGGGGTAGTGAAGTTGCCACAGTCCCTAGCATTGCCTGTCACATTGCCAATGTGGAGACTGAGTGGCAATCACCATTCATCCCAGTACTCAGGGAGCTAAGTCTAACCAGCTCCTTGTTTGCCAGACCTGCCTGGTCCCTGTACGGATTTAAGTTTGCAACTCCTTATTTAAGAGACTCTTGGTTTAAAGGTCGTACATGATGACCTGGAAGTGCAGATATCTAATTTCGTGACCATAAAATATCAGAATACAAAGGGGTTTAGCAGCTCATGAATAAACACAACTCATTTTGTTCATCTGTACAATTTATTCAGTGGTCGATTTATCCATGTATCATGTCTTATTTATAACACCACATTGCCATGGAAATTCACTGCTGTGCTTTTTACTTCCCAGCCCTACTAAATATTACTCTTAACATTTTCAGAGCTGCTTGTACGTGTGCAGATTTAGTGTAGTAGCAGTCTCAAGTGGTTTTTGTAACATTAAATATTAAATAACTTTAAAACTGTAAACAAGGAAAAAAAGCCAAATCCTGACACAAATTTAATGAAAAAAAGAAAAGAAATAGAGTCTTTCGTTTATACGACCTACTGCTTAACCACTGTATAAAAATGAAGGTCTTTTCTATGCTTCTGTCTTTTTCAAATCTAATAGGAGATGTCTGTCCTAGAGTCATATTCTAGTTTGGTAGTCTGTCTAGCCATTGGCACTGGCCCATACAGTTAATCATAAAACTTCATTCAGAAATCATTTATTGGGTACATGTCATATACCAGCTATATAAAAATAGTAATGATAGTTTCTGAGCACTTGCCGTGTGTCGAACACTATGTACTTTACAAGTATTGCCTCATTTCATCCTCATTCTAACTCTTTGAAGTAGGTGGTTTTATCTTCATTCTGTAGGTGAGGAGAAAGAAACTCAGGGAGCACCCAAGATCAAATAGACTGAAAATTGTGGATATAGTTCTAGCCCAGGCTGTGTGAACATAGCTTCCTGAGGGCTAGTCCTGGGTAGAAAATTTAAGACACAGATATTTCACTCCAAGCTGAAAAATTCCAACTGATTGTTGGTTACTTAAAGGATAACTATATGTTTCTTAATGTTAGAACAATATCTTATGGGGATAAACACTTCTTCTGCCTTGGGAAGTGAAGACCAGATAAAACTTCAGAAAGATCATGAAAGGTTGAGTTGGATAAAGATGAAAACTCAGGGTTATGTTAAGGTTTAAAATTTTTTAAAAAGGCATCCACAGATGATGGAACAGCAATGAGATTTGTCTAGCCACCCTAAAGAGGTGATCCCAGGCTAGGCTAGGGCAACAGTTGATTAGCTTTACCCAGCTAAGGAAAGGGTGGGGGCACAGAGCCATTATCCAAGTCTCCCATTATAGGGGACAGTTTGAGATACGAGTTGGGTGAGAATATTAAAGCATGGGGGATTAGGAGTGTTGGCCTCTGGACTGGTAAGACTTCCTCCTTGGTGACAACACCTTAAGCCATCTATCTGAGCAGCACTTCTTAAGATCCCCAACTCCTCTTGTTCTCTTTCCACATTTTGTGAGCAACCTCCTGATTATACTTTGGATTTCTGTGTAGATTTTCCTGTAGGAAGAGAAACTCTTATTCCTGCCAAAGTAAATATTCTGGACTTTGTGACTATTCTCTTCCTCATGATTAATCACTTGGCAGCCTAACTTAAATGTCTGGCTGTGGTGCTCAGCTAATGCTAACCCACCTCTTCAAGAAGGACAAAGCCAAGGTGTGGTGGGCCAGGGAAGAAGGCAAGGAACAAAGGAAATACACGAAAGGGTTATTTCCAAAGTAGAACTTTGAGATTTGGTGACTGAGGGGTAAGGAGGTTGAAGGAGGAGGAAGACTCAAGCATAGGACATTGGGTAAATAATAGTGTCCTTGACTGAGATGGAAGGGAGAAGCAGTGGATTTCTGCGGGAAAGATAACAAGGGTGTGGGGTTGGTTTTTTTTGTTTGTTTTAATTTTGAGCTTGAGATACTTGCATTGGTGGAGGGGTCTGACATTTGGGTGTCCATGGCTAAGGAGCTGGTTAGGGGCAGCGACTGCACAGCATACAGGAGTGGATGAGTTCACCTAATGGGAGCATATGGAGTGAGAAGGAGGCTGAGGGTGGAGCCCCATGTGTCATGGCATTGACAGAACAAGGGCAGTCTGTGCAAGAGACAAAAAAGGCAGAGAGTTGGGACAAAAAGGGAAAGAGCAGAGCAGCAGTGATTCAAGCAAAGCAGAATGGCCAGTTGTCCAATATCACAGGATTGAAATATAAGACTTAAGTAATAGAAGACTTGAAGAGACTTGAACTTGCCCAAGATCGCCCTAAGTGCATCAGAGGATGACTACAATGTTTGCTGCTTGGCAATCTCATGTTTACCCCATTGTATCATGATGCTCATTTGAAGTGGTCAGCCCAGTCTCACTGTCTTCCCATGGTCATAGTGAAAAGAGGGCTCTAGTTAATTATAGCATGTGGTGCTGCAGTATGAATATAGCTGGTGTGTGGGCAACTCATAACTCTTCCAATCAGCAAGCAACTCATATGACATTGGCCAGTCAGCCAAGAACTTCACTGTGTGTGTTGTAACTGGGTTAGATTTTGTGAAATGGCTTATTCTCTTATGCAGGAGTGCAGGTTGACTGACATTTGTTGGAAAAATCTCAGTGATGACAGATTGTTAGGCTGATTATATCCCTTGTTCTGAAAGAGGAAGGAGCAAGAGCATCATTCTCGTAAATAGAAAATGTGAATTATTGGTCAGAAGTCTGCATGAAGTCTACATTTGTTTCCCATTGGAAGATCTTGACATATATGAAGTTAACTTTCATACATATGTACATGCAGACATACATGTATATACACATAATATGTATAGACAAGTGATGGTCTCCACCCACATCCCTGTGAAGTTCTGCTCAGTCTCATATGTCATTATAAGACATGTGGTAGAGCCTGCAGCAGAGTGACACCAAACAGGTCCTAGAGAAGGGGAAATTCATTTCCTTCTTGAAGTCAAATGTACATACGTTTTGGAAACTTTAGTACTGTTGGTTCTCGTTTTCTTCTATCCCATGCAATCACAGTGTCAGTGCTGACCAAGTGACTTTTTGTCTTCAATGTGCTTTGAGATAAGAAAAAAAAAATTACGCAGAGACTATGAAAGCACTTTGTTCAAGGGACACATGGCACTAGTTTGACTCTAGATGATAATATTTAGGTGCTTTTGCCTTAACCGCACACTTAAGAATTGTGACATTTGCAAGTGCATGCTCCAAAGTCATATTGACTAAGATTATTTTTGGTAACAGGGGATCAATATTGGTTTTATTCCTTTTTTTTATCCTCACCCTAGACCAAGGGTGGAGAACCTGAAGCCTCAAGGCCACATGTGGCCTTCTAGGTCCTTAAGTGCAGCCTTCTGACTGAATCCAAATTTTTCAGAACAAATCCTTTTATTTGTATTAATACATTTTTCTTCGTCTTTTATATTTTTATTTTATTTTTAAAATGAATATATTTAAAATACCAAAGAATAAAATAAGTTTCAATGAAATAATCCTCCCAGTTTGACTGGCATAACTAGAACATTAGTAAGCCATAAGGGCTAAATCAACGGCTGCTACTCTCATGATTTAGTTCTAACTTCCCCCACATGACTGGCACCACTACCACATGAGATGGGTTGGCAAGAGCTTATGGGGGTCGAGTACACAAGTCTGTTATCAGCTTTTGACAACAGTGCACTGTGTTTGTTTGAAGTGGAATTTGTGAATAGCTGCACAGCTCAACAGTATTTTTTAATTCTGTCTGCTTAACAGCCCTTATGTTAAAGACCAAGACAATGCTGAAGGAAAAAAAATAGATTTTTTAATGAGGATTAGGAATTGCAATATGTTTCTGCTAAAGATAAGATGATTTGCTTGCTTTGTGATACTGCAATATCAACATTAAAGAAATTCAATGTTTATAGGCATTATAACACTCATAAGGACTACAAATGTTTTAGAGGGAGAGGTGTGAAAAGTTGTATTGCAGAAATTAAAAGATGAAAAGCAAAAGCAAAGACAATTCTTTCAAGCAGCAATAAGACCTGGAAATAATGCCACTGAAGCAACTTATAGAGTAGATTATATACTCAGGAAAAAAGGGAAGCCATTCAGTGATGTAGAAATTGTGAAAGAATGCACTGTCGAAGTTGTAGGATGCTTAGACCCCAATAATGTTTCAAAGTACAAACAACTGCCTCTTTCAAGGAGAATCATAACTGATCCAGCAGCCTTCAACTCAACAGAACAACTTCATGCAATACTAAAAAAGGAAAATGTATATTATTTAATCACTTTGGATGAATCAACTGATACTACTGACTTGGCGCAGGTTTTATACTTCATTTGGGTCATAACAAGATTTTCTTTGCTACGAAGAGTTACTCGCTTTCAGTACTCTTGAGAACAGAACACAGGGAATAGATATCTTCAACAACTTTCCAGATAAATGTCATGAAGTTGGACTGAATTTGGCAAATTTAGTGAGTATATATACAGATGGTGTACCTTCCACGACAGGAAAACATGAAGGGTTTATTGCACAGATTAAAAAAAAAGTATTAACAGATATAGATGCTCTCATTTCTTTTCATTATATCTTGCATCAGCAAAATCTCTGTGCTAAAGCTACTATTTTAAGTGACACTTTGCAACAATTTATAACTGTTGTTAACTATATTCGTGCAAATGCAACACGGTATCATCAGTTTCATAACATGCTAAAGTTGAACAATGAAGTATTCAGTGTGGATTTGCCATATCATTCTAAAGTGCATTGGCTATCTCAAGAACAGGTGTTAGCCAAAATATTATCTCTGCAAGAACAGATAGTTAAATTTTATGAAGAACAGAATCAGCAATGTGAATTATTGAAAGAAGATTTCTATAGGAATACAGCATTTCTGTGTGATATGTCAAATCTAAACAACTTGAATATTTCTTTGCAAGGTAAAACTAAGTCTATATATGATATGTGGCAAAAAAAATCCAAGCATTTCGAAAAAAGCTATCGTTTTTCAAAACACTTCTTCAAAAGGAAATTTCAGATGAACATTTCCCTTAGTTAGCAAAGGTCACTGATGAGCAGGATATATGCAAATAATTTGAAGAAGGCAGCTCTTACAGACCTATTAATTGGAGAATACAATGAAAGTTTCACTGACTTTGAGAATTATGACATCATACTCAAATTAGCATTTCAGCCTCAACTAGTTGATATCACCAAGGCACCTAAAGAACTACGGATGGAATGGATTGAGCTCTCAGTAGATGACATTTTAAAGTCATTGTTTGATGCTAAGAAAGATCCAATTGAAATATGGAAAAATGCAGTAGAATACCCACGCCTTCAGCCACATGCCCAAAAAATGCTTTCTTGCTTTTCATCCACTTATTTCTGTGAATCTACATTCTCTTACCTAACCCAAATCAAGATGCCCTTAAGGTCACAGATGACTGATACCCATCTAGAGGATCAGCTGAAACTGCGGACCTCCATGCTGCAGCCAAATATTCAAATGCTTTCTGACAAAAAGACACAACAAAGTCATTAAAAGGTTAGTTAACTTTAAAATTAACAAATAGTTTTCATTTTTTGAAATTATTAAGTACATAGCAGTTAGATTTTTACAAAATAATGTACATTTTTAAGTATATCTAATTGAAGTTTCTTGAATGCGGTCTTACTTGATTACAGCTAAATTAATGCAGCCTTCCAACATGAAAAGGTTCCCCACCCCTGCCCTAGACAATTGTGAGTTGGAGAGTGCTCACCTATCTTCTTCTGGTATCTACAAATTGTGGGCATTCAAACAAGTATAAATGGACTTTAAGCTGGTAACTATAAGTTCAGTCTATATTCAGGGGAATTCTAGGAGTAATGGGAAGTACTTTATGGGTAGAATGACCCTAACAGAAGTGTAATTTATAGACATTGATTTTTTTTTTTTTGGCAGATGTATTTTGAGTAGATTAATAGGAGCCTGGGGCTGATGTTGGAAAGATGATGGGAAGGGACAAATGCCGGTGATGCTGAATTCTACCTTGCTGGGTGCTTCACCAGTGTAGTCAACTTGGCGAGAAAAGGATGGGTCCCAATAAAGAACGGAAAAAAGAATCGATATGACCTAACTGTCAACAAGCCTGTGAACAAAGCATAAAAAGTCAAAATCAAAGTTAAATCTATGAAACTAAGCATAGTAGATTTAGAACTACATCTATGTATACAATATCTGAAACACTTTCAATGGCCATTTTAGCCACAAAAGCATGAACAGAATGACAGGAAAATAGTAAAATTAATTATGATGCTTAGAAAAGGATGCTTGGAGGGATGGCATAAAGAACAAGTCATACACAGTTTCTAAGTGTGAGAAGGAACAGACATCGTCATTTAATGTTTTTTAGGGAGTATAATTCTTATATATCTTTAAATAATGAAATATTTTGTAATATAAGCACAGAGACTAATATAACAAAAACCCATTCAGTTCTGTCTGATCCTGTTTTAAAGGACTAAAATATTACAAAATCAACTGAAGCTCCCTGTATACCCCTTCTCTATTCTCTACCCTTCAAAAGTAATACCTAGTCAGAATTTGATGTTTATATTTCCTTGTTTGGGGCGTGGCCTACATATATATGTATGTATATATATTTTTGGGATATAAGAAATATATGGCATTGTTTTGCATATTATCAGACTTGACTTAAGTGCTTAATATATCTTTTGAGTTGGTGACTTAATGAAGACTTTTCTGTTCAAATTAAATTCACTTTTAACCTGAGAGTGAAAAGTGAAATAGGTTTGACTTACCTCCAACCTCAATGACTTTGTGTTGATAATTCTGTTTCTTCTCAAACAGAAACAGCTGAGCCTTCAGCAAATGAGGAAAACTATTTGGAGTGACAAAGTTAATTATTGATGGAAGTAGAAATAGTTCCAGGAAATGTTTGCCTTGAGGCAAAAATTCAAGTCTGCGTAACTGGTCCATGGGATGAGTAACATCTTTTCCCCTAGCTGTAGTATTTCTTTGGATTCCTAAACTAATGAAAATTTGAAAGCTACCTTGCTGAACTTATTAATAGATTTTTATATCAGAGTTTCCAAAAAGGAATCTTTAATCTCACCTTTATTTCATTCTTTAAGGTATGTGGCATGTTTTTCAAGCTTGAGTCAATTTACTTTCTCTCTAGTTGATAAACATCTCTATTATACTCAAGTAATAAAGTCATTGCCCCTGTAACAGCTTGAAAAAGAGACCACTGACCTGAAAGTCATGTTACATCTTTTAAGAAAATATTCTTGAAACCAGTCAGTTAACCAAGACTTTAGGTTTCTTTCACTTCAAATGATGGTATCAGTTTGAACTCATAGAAACAGAGTAGAATAGTGGTGACCAGGGGCAGGGAAGTGGTGGTGGGGGATATTCGTCAAAAGGTACAAATTTCAGTTACAAGATGAATAAGTTCCAGGGATCTAATTTATAGCATGGTAAGGTGACTCATGTTTAAAACTAACTTTATTGTGGTAATCATTTCACCAAGTATGTGTGATTCAAATCATCACATTGTACACCTTAAGATTATACAATTTTATCTTTCAATTATACCTCAATAAAACTGGAAAAAATGGTGTCATACATGTAAGATAACTAATTTTGGGGGGGAGGCACTTTGGCTAAAAGCCTATGGAACAAGAAAGAAACATGTATCTGCATCATTAATGTGCTTCAATGTATCTGATGGCATTGTTAGATTTACTAAATGCAAAATAATTGAAGGGCCTTATTTTATTCTATAAATCAAAAATCCAGCAAATCACCCAAACAAAAGTCTGAAACCAGTGACCTTTTAAGAAACTTAGGTGTTGGTTTAATTTGTAAAATTTAGTGTTCATACACTAAAGAACATTATACTGCCTTCCGAGAGAGTAAGCATCATCTTGGATGTCTGTTGAGTTTTTTGACAGTTATTCCTTTCCGGTCTTGACTTTAAGGCCATAACATAGATGGAGACCTGGTGTGAAAGATGAGGAGACCTGTTTTCTTTCACAAAGTTACCTATAAATGTGGGGAAGTTGTACAATTCTGCAGACCCAAGTATCCTTATGTGTAGAACAGGGTGGTAGATGGGCACACAGGGCTCCTACTTAGCTGTTAAGAAGAATCTCTTTTTCATGAAAATTAAAAAATGGAGGGTCAGATGCCTCTGATTTATGTGTACAGAAATATACTGATATTACTATAATATACCCAGAAGACCAAATCCTTGCCTTTAGTGAGCTGTTTTCCTGCCTAGTGTAAGCAGCATGCGTTCACAGCACCAACTCTGAATAGGATTCTAACTGAGTCATTTCGCTTTGAGTGTGTTTTACATTATTCAGAGGAGTGAAGGGAAAACAACAGAGAGTCTTATTTGCCCTCCTGCATTAGCATAGAAAAGGAGTTGAAACCAAGATGTCGGAGTAATTCCACTGATTTGTGTGTAATGTGGCGGGAGAAAGAGCTGCAGAGTAATATTATTCACAGTAAAAAAAAAAAAAGTCTTATGTGTTAAAATAGTCAATATTTATTAATAGTACTAAGGATCATGGTCTCTGCAGTCAAACTGCCTGAACTTGAATCCCAAATTCACCACTTGCTAACTATGTCTTCCGGCAAGTTACTTAAATTCTGTCTTATCATAAGATGGGAGTGATGGTAATATGGTGTATCTATCCCATAGGGGTCTTATAAGATGCAAATGAGTTAATATATATAACACTCTTGAGATGGTACCAGCCATAAAGAAAGTGCTCAAGAAATGACAGATACTGTTTTATAAAAATAATGACCCCCAAAGAAAACCTGTAAGTAAAAAGGACTTCACAAAGATGATTATTTCTATCAAGCTTGAAACCACAATTACTTCATATCAAAACTTTGTGGAAGTGAATATGTCAGAAATAATAGAGTAGAAACCTCTTTGGAGGGTCTTTATAAGTCTAGTTGTACTTGACTGGAGAAGTGATAAAATAATACTTGTAGCTTTGTTCACATCTTATGAAAGTCATCAGCTGTGGATTTTGAGTAGTAAAATAGGCACTTAATCTACTTAGTGCTTAGAGGTAAAATGATTATGTATTTCAAAGTATCAATAAAACAAAGTCTGTGTTAATCCTAAATATTTTGCTTACTTATCCAACTGCATAATTTCATTTCATTTGTAATAATTTGCAAGATATAGCACAATGATTTATATTAAATATTAAAATTTATAAAATTTTAATGTCATAAGCACTACGTCACTTCTCTTCATGTATTTGATAAGAAATGGGTTAATTCTTTTTGTTTAGATGATGGAAGAGCTGAAGTGAGAAATGTCTCAATAAATTCAATTTCAGAATCAAAAGAACCATATGCTAATTTTTTGTGCTCTAGCAGTGTATCCTAGTTTTGTACCCAATAACAGAATTTTTCATTACTTAGACCATTTCAGAGTTGACATTTTTGATTCCAGATTCCTACTGATTATTTTAAAAATTTCATTGGCAATGTTTGTCATCTCTTTCCCCATTCTTGTTCATATTTGCACAGTTCCTGGAGGGAATTGATGAAGTATTTGAAGGACTATCTTGGTTAAAATAAACTTAAATGAAAGGAACACTCATACCCTTAAATTCAGATGTCAGTTTAGGAGCTCTTCTTTGCAAGCACTGTTTGCTCTCAGCAATGCAAAAATAAGTAAGACTCAGTCCTACCCACTTGGAACTCGCAAGCAATTCAAAGGTTTGTGTTTATAATCAAAGATTAAAAAAGGAGGTAAAGAACACCATATCAGACTTACAGTGCTTTCGATGTTGCAACATTCAGAAAAGGTGTCTTCATGGAACAACTAGCGTTTGACATAAATCCTGAAGGAGAGATAACGTTTCAGCAGGTAGACAGATGAATGGCTAGGACAGAGAAGGGCACTCCAGATAATTACTATTGACTTTAGTTATAAGCTTTATTTTAGCTACCCTGGTATTGGGAAAAAAGCACCAATGCACTCCCCTTTCCCCAGATTTGCAAACAGTCAGTTGCTATTCATCACGATAGAGACTGCTCTCAATATGTGGCATCCATTAATGTCCACCAGGTTAGAAACACCATTTTAGTTGAATCTGTTGTCTTCAATTTTTGGGTGTATAAAATCGGGAAGAGGCAGCATAGCCTAATGATTAGGAGCTTGGATGCTGGGACCAAACTGCCTGTTTTTCAGTGCTGACTCTCCTTTATTAGCTGCATGGCCTTCGGCAAGTAATTAACCATTCTGTGCTTGTTTCCTCATCAGGGGGAAAAAAACAGGGATGATAATAGTGCCTACCTTGTTACATGGAGTAGTTTCATTAAATCACTTCCTATTTGTAAAGTGCTTAGAAGAGCTTGTGGCATAGAGGAAGCACCACATAAATGTTGTAAATAAAATTGCCCCTGTGCCTGCTCTGCTCTCCCTGGAATGGCATGCTGAGTTGAGCTCAGGGGGCAGCTCCTCCGGATATTTTTTCCCTGCTCTGGCTCCTCTGTAGTTTAGGATCCCTGTGTCATTTGGATGACACATGGTAGCAAGACATGAGACCTCAATGCTCTGATTCCCTGCTTTTATGGCACATTTTATTAGTCTTGATTTTAACAAAGAGCCCTGTTCAGCCTTTTTGTATAAGGACGATAAACCAGATTCAGTGGGTGGTAGTTTTTATTAGCTTCCTATTCTAATTTCCAGGTTTGATGGATATAAAAGGCTTCCATATCTAAACAAATGTAGTGGAACGCATTGACTTCTCTAGACAAAGAAAGTGTGCTCTGATTCTGCAGAATTTGAGAAAGGGCTTTAGTCAGTGCTAGGTTTGTGTCCTGCTTTTGCCAAGTACCACCTGTGTGGCCTTGGACAAGCTAATCCCTAGGATTCTGTTTTCAGTAGAGGTCTTGCAGAGTTGTGTCCTCATCTGGAGTCTTTCTGGGATTCTGTGGTCCTTCTGAGCATCCTGCATGAATAGCTTAGATTCAGCTCCTGGTTCTACTAAGCTAACACCCCTCCCCTTCTGCCTTCCAGGCCCCCAAATGAGGTGGTTGTCCTTGCTTCTGTTTTCTGTGTCGTCGGGAGTTCACGCTTTACTTAACAGAATCCCTCTTCTGCTAGTTTATTGGTATATTCATAAAGACACAGAGATAAATCTGTGCTTAATTTACCATTTTCAACCCAGAAGTCTTCTTTGTTTTTAAAGAAACATTCTTGACTGTATTTCTCTAATTATCAAAACAACAATGTCTTTTGAAATTTCCCTGTTAGAATCAATTTAATACTTCCCTTCTCTGTTCCTGTTTTCATTAATGTGAGGATTCATCCTTTGTTGTTTAAATATTTTATATCAAATTATTCCTTAAGAACAATAACATTTAATTTGGCAGTGAAATTTAGGGTAATTATTTATGTTGCTAACTATAGTCCTTTTATTCTAAAATTATGCTTTTGAATTCTTAATTTTTGTTTGTATCTTGGTGAGTTGGATTTGGCCTAAGTAACTTTTTACTAAAGGTTAGTGAGTAACGTATTTTCAGAGACTTTGAATATATGAGAATATCTTTCATATTCCTGCTCAAATGAAAGAGAGTTTGGCTGGCATTAGCTCTCTCTGGTTGGGTCTTTCCTTTCTTCTGGCATTTGGTAATACAGAAGAGAAATTTAAGAGCAGCTAGACATTGTTCCATTCATGGTGACTTGTTTTCATTTGATTTTTGTGTGTTGAGTTGTTTTTGTTTTCATGCCTGAATAGTGAAGGTTTTTTTTCTTTTTTTACTGTAATCCTAGGATTCAAAATTTTTTTCAGAATGTGGCTTTGAATTGATATTGTTTGAATACAATTCAGTTTTTTTTTCCCCTAGTTCAAGTCCCCCCCCGCCCCGCCCAATTGTGTCTTTGATTATTATTTCTATTTCAGTTCTTGTGTTTTCTCAGAAATGACTATAATTAGATTTGTTTTTTCTGGTCCTCAAGATCTAGGATCTTTTTTCATCTATTTGTTCTTTTGTCTGGCCTTGTGGTATTTACCCTCTACACAAATGATACTTTACATCGTGTGGATCTACATTCCCCCCAATGTGGATAATGAGGCTGCACTTCAGTTTTAGAATCCATGCAATGCTTCATTTCACCTTTAGTCACTTTCTTACCCTGCAGTCTTTTATTGATTTATGACTTTCTACTTTTGTCTTTAGGGGTCATATCTTCTTGTGTTGTTATGACAATGCCAAATACTTTCCCAAAAATTACTTCTGATTCCTCTAGGAAGTTATTTTTAAGAGTCAGTTCTTCCTCTCAATCTTTAACATGCTCTTTTCTTCCCATATTCAGTACTATTTAGTAGATCCATGCTGACATTTAGCTGTTATTTTCATTCCTGAATTTCAAAATATTCATCTAGGCCTACTCACAGAGAGGATGTATGGATTGCCCTTGCCCCTACTGTCTGTCCTCCTGTTAGTAAAAGTCCTGTTTTAGATCTCTGATTTTGTAGCAGGTTGATGTTTATAAAAGGCTCTGACCCATTTTCAATGGACTAGGAGAGTTTCACATAAAGCAGCTATCTCCAATGCATTGCTGTGTTACTTTGTATATGGATTATGTAAGAACTCTACCCTCATCTGGTTTTCTGCAACTGAAACTGCCAGGGTGCAAAGTACTTCCCCTTCTTCCTGGATTTTCTCCTTAAAAGTAGAAATCACTAACTTATGGGGCGGGGGATTCTCCTGCTGCCTCAAAAAGCATTAATATTTATGACAAAGTGCTGTCTAGGTTTCCGACTGATATACATTTTGGCATTTCTATACAAGATGGCAGAAAGTGGAGAAAGGGAGATATGCAGATAAAGATTTCCCTACATCCTTCAAGGCTTGTCCCTTGTTTCTCACCATGGCTAATCACAAGTTTTAAATCTAATTTTACTCTTTCTCTGTTGTAAGAATTCTTCCCTGATTCTAGCAGTAGATTGAAGGTCTATCTTCCTTTTCATGGTTGCATGTACATTTATCTCTTTTTATAGATATTTTAGTGAAAGGTTGGAAGAGGCTCAATCAGGGCTGGTAGCTAACATTTAAAACTATAACATGAAACTCCACAGACACAAAAAAGTACTTTATCATATTGCAAAATGCTTAAATTTTCCTTCCTGCAGATATTTTGTGAAAATAAACTCTGCCTTGTAAATATTCATCACAAGTTGTTATTCAAATGATGGAGGCAACAGTGTTCCTGTAATAGAACCTATGTCTTATGAAAACTGGGTCATTTTAGTGATGAAATAAAATGTAGATACATAAGTGATGGTAGGAATTCCAATGACTTCTATAAAATTGTTAAATATAAAAACTGCCTGATCACTGACTACTAAGTGTCTTAGAGCTGAAACAGCTGTTATAAATCATTTATTTATTTATTTTTATTTTTTGACTCTGTAATTCAATGGATGCAAATAAATCATTTAATCTAGGAATTGCAAATTCAGTTTCCTCCAGGGACCAGAAAAGTAAGGCGAATGCATGAAGTAGGCTAGTTCACTACTATAGGGAGTGGGAGGGACTAGAGAAAAGTGGAGATTACTTGTGTTACTGAATCATTGCATCATCATTATAGTTTATACCCACTCTTCCATTATAGAAATGGAACAGAGGTCAAGAGATATTAACAGATTGCCCAAAGTTGGGAGAATCTATGTGTCTTAACCAGAACCAGCTGCATAATTTGCAGGGCCCAATGCAAAATGAAATGCTGGGCCCCTTGTTCAACAATTAAGAATTTCAGAATAGCAATAGCAAAGCACTAAATCAAGCATGGGGCCCTGTGTGACCACACAAGTCACACACCCATGAAACCATCCCTGGTTTTAACTTCTGATCTAGAATTTGTACATCCAGACACAAACACACCAACACTCTTACCTACAACCACCAAGAAATTGATAATGGAGATGGGGTTAAAATTAAGTTTTTGATTTTGATGCTACAATAAGTAAATCATCTTTAGTTACAAGAGGGCTTTTTGTATGACCTCAGGAATGCTATTTAGTGAAATCCAGCCAGCTTTTAAAGGCATAGATATTCATACTCAGAAAGTACAAAGAATAACATTGGAAATTGAATATAGGGTAAGAGTTTTTTATGATAAATACATACACACACATCTTATTTTAAAAGATTTAAACCATTTCAATCATTTAAAATCAGAAGAAAATTTAAAATTTTTTCCTCATTAAAAGTGAAAGTCTAACAACTAGACCAACAGTTTAGAATGGTATAAGCGTGTCATTTATAGTTGTAATTTGACTTTTCTATATGCCTTCCTTTATCAACATCCACAAAGATGTTGACAAATAGTTGTTAAAAGACAAAAAAATTCTTACCTAATTTAAAAAATATTGAGGCTTATATTTTTGAAACAAATATAAATGTCAAGTAATTTACTTAGTTTTGATTTGTTTCATTCAGATATTATCTTATACGTTCATACTGTCGAACCATATTCCTTCATGAATGATTAACAAGAGGAAACTCACATGTTGGGGAAAGAGAAGATGAGCAAAGGGGCAAATATAATAATTAATTGAATGAAAAATTAGCTTATGAATATAATTAATATATAAAATATTTGCTTTAAACCATGCACACTAGTGTATGTGTTCAGCTAGTGCTGAAATGTCTCATTAAGTTTAATTCCTGGTTGAAGGGAGGGCAAATTTAATGAACCTTTCCCCCCCATATGTTTTAGAATATACTGGGAAATACATAAACTGAATGTCATAGAATTTTTTTTTAACCTTCTACAGGTGGAGATTTTCATTTTACCTTTATGTGTTTACCTATGGAGTCCGATTCCTGAAAAAGGTAGGATCTCTCAAATTACTCTATATAATTCTTATGTAACTATAAGCCTATATATCCCATTTTTTTGTGTGACTGCAGTAATATCTTAAATAATCATAGCAGGCTTCCTAAGAATTGTGCATTTTCACTTGACTTACAAAAATATTTTACAGTTCATTCCTTGTAGTAAATCATTTTTAGGCATATATCTAAAATACTTTTGAAAACAATTTGTTTTTCCGGTGCTTTCACGTTGCTAAGTCTCATGTTCACTCTAGTGGATTATTTATTACTTTTTGGCATTAGGAACCTCATAAATTCCATCTGATGCTTTGAAAGAAGTTCATTTCTGCATCACACATAACACAACTTGAAAACATCAGTCGTTGCAATGTGTATTATCACTGTAGTCTTCACCAGTGGAAATTATAACCAGCATAGTTATTAACAGGGCAACACCAACTGCTGGTGGAAAATTAGTTCTTTTCTTAGATTATGTTTCCTCTGCTATTGCTTTGTTACATCCTGCATGATGAGGCACCTTAATCTATGAAAGTAATTCTTTGTGTCTGCCATAGCCTTTTCCCAGGTTATTTCAATTCTTATTGGTACTACTAACAAGTTAGGCTCCTTAAATTCAAGACTCATGACTTACCTTCACATAGTCATGCACATATTAAAAATAGTGATTTGGCATAAAATGGGGAATTATTTTTAAAAGTACTTTATAGTATTAACCTCCAAAGTGATATCAGTGTTGTCTTCATTTATTACGAATTTTTTTCTAAAATATCTCATGTGCCAAGTGGTATGTCTTACTAATAAATCTTATAAATATTGACATGAAAATTTCAAACGTTTTTATTTTTAAAGCTTGAGTTATCAGATATTGTCTGCCTGTGGTAAATTCTATTATAAATAGTGGTTGTTTCCCTAAATTATATTTTTTCTAGAGGAAATTTTTTTTTACTTGTCTTTTTCTTTGGTAACTGCCCTTATTTTTCTACTTACTAAGACCATATGACCCAGAGGCCGTTTGAATATATTTAAAAGGATGAACTTCACTCTGTAGGCTTTCTAAGTGTGAAGAAATTCTCAACTGGGGTAAATAAACATGGTAGAGACTGCTTATTTTGGAACTCTACTGTCCTAATTTTCAAGTTAACTTATCTAGAAAAAAATAGAATGGCTGTAGAGCTTTTACTACCCTGGAAGAGGAAATAGCATTGGATGGAATTTCAGCTGATATGGAAGATGTGTACTTCCTGGGAGTGCCGAGTTGCTAAGGTAGAGGTTTGGAATTCATGTCTGATTCTGTTGGTGAGGGGCTTTGATGGTGAGAAAGGAAAGACGGTAAGAGCCAGGAGCGCTTTTTCTCGCCCTTTCCCCTAGGTCTGCTGGATGTGGTCTCCTTTAGCTCTCACACAGCAAGCGTGGCTATCTGTCATCAGAACAGGAGACACTTTGAAACTTAGCTCGGGTTCACCCTGTCCATAAACAAAATGAATGGAATGAGAATAGTTTTTATCCAACAGTCCTCAGTGGGTCTGTGTAAGACAGTAGGAGGGCCTGCCAATAGTGTTTGCTTAGAAATTGTTTTTCCTTAAACTATACCAGTTATATATTAGTTTCCTTTCAACTGCCTGTGGTTAATAACAAATGCATAAAAAGGGGAAAAAAAAAGAACTGGACATTGTTCTTCTTGTTGAATTAATTTGTATGGGATGTCTTGCTGTAATGCTATCCACACAGCACTCAGTTTTGGATGGGCTGTGTGGTTTAGTCTTAATCATAATGTGAGATAGAAATGTGTACATGGAATCCATCTGACTGAAAGAGCTTTGGAGGACTTCATATGCCATCTTGTCCAACCCTCTTATTTCACAGCTGAGGAAACAGAAATCCAAAGTGGGTAGGTGGCATTCTGAAGGTCACATAGTTAGTTTATTAAAGGCTGAACCTGAAATGAAACACACGCTGCTGTCTCGTATTCCAGTGCTTTCTCCCCTTTGCCAGCCTGCCCTAACCCCAGCAGGATTTCCAGATGACTTCCTTCTCTGGTTAAGTTAGCAAACTTGACCTAGCCAAGCCATTATTCTATTTATGGAACTTTAAGTACTATCTTTAATGTATATTTTTAAAATGTTTCTATTAACTTCCTTGGAATGGGCAATATATTTGCCTATATAAACTGAGAGAATTATCATGGATGCAGTGTCAGAAATAATCAAAACAAGGTAAATAAAATTTTTATAATACCCTAAATGTCTTAAAATATACGCATTTCCATCAGTATAGCACAAACTTGTCTTTGTGTTCAGATTTTTAAAAAAAGTATAGTAGGAAAAATCTCATAGTACTAGAGTAATGGACCAATTTTAAGAGGTGAGAGGCCATGGCTGCCTCTTAACTTCCAGTATTAAAAATATGGATTATTATATAGGCTGTTAGAAAAATGCGAGGACAGCTTGCACTTTCAGTTTTCCCCTACCTTTAGGTCAAATAAGCGTGTTATGTCTCATTTTCTAGGGTGGATTAAGTTGCCCTTTTTACCCTAAAAGGATAGGGAAGTAGACACCAATAAGGCATTGACCTTACAAATATGTTAGTAAACTATTAAGTAAAATTATTGCTAGGTTGGTAGGAAATATTTAAATAGTTGAAAGTAAGCCTGACTCAGTAGTCTGCTCCTATAATTGCTGTACACATGTGACTCTGCCCATAAATATAATTGGCAGAGACAAGTACTTTTGTAAAAGAAAACCCAGAATTAAGGTGCTCTGAAGTCCTAGCATACAATGTGCTCATACAAATTAACACATTTTTCTAGGTCCTGAAAGAAACTACATATTAAGCCTTTTTAAGGCTCAAAAACAGAAAGCTCTTATTTACTGTTACCTTTTTTTTTTCTCATTTGTGGATGGAAGTTTCTGTTGGGTGGAACTCTTTGAACGTTTTTCTTTGAGTTCCTTAGTTTTTGAAGAATATAGTGTCACAGGAAAATAACGTAGATATTTGTGCAGCTTGGATTTGGATAAATATTTTTTCTTATAATCTACATTTTAGGCTTTTCCAACTTTTTGACCATATGGTACATTTTGTATCACAATCCATTTTGCACACACGCATGTGTATAATTAAAAGAAAAGTTACAGAAGTTAGGCATAGGTATATCTTCAGTATCGGTCAGGGGCCGGTTAGGAGACAGAAACCGTAGGAGTTATTTTAGGAGCAACTATAATATAAAGAATCATTAACCAGAGGGAGCTGCTAAGGCTGTGTTACTCAAAGTAAATTGATCTGCTGACTGTTTACCACCAGTCTGCAATGAGATAGGAAGCTTGCACCTGAATGTAAATCAATGGCGCTGCTTCTTTTTGAGAAAGTCTGCCTATGAAGAAAAGTTAGCTGAATTAAACAGTGTGCTTAGTGATATAGTTAATTTACACTCTGGTGTAAGCTCCTTATGTCATTGTGGACCAGTGACAGATGTTTCAAGGACTGGCCCTCATCTATTAGTGCTGCATGGAGATCATGGAGGTAGTGACAACAGGGAAGACCAGCAGGTTCCACAAAGAGGCTGAAATTGTCAAAACTAGAAGCTGGAAGGAAGATCCGTGGAGCCGGATGTGACTTCTGAGGAGGGGACATTGACCAGCTGGTGTCTCTGAGGTAGCAGGATGGGATTGGCTCTGGGGATGTGGAAAAGCTGCAAACTGGAACCAGCTGCTACGACTAGAAGGAACTGCTGCTGCTGCTGCTGCTGCTGGGATGAAGATGCATTGCTGGGCGGAGTGGGGTGGGCAATGACAAGAACTGGAAGCGAAACAGAAAGGAACAGGTCCCATCTTCCTCTTGCAGCCTTCCAGCCTCCCTCAAGTGCTTCAAAGAGACTGAACTTGGCAAGGCACCAGCTCCTTAGAGCCAGCAGCAGTGCCTGCTCTGAGACTGACAGTAGCATCTCACTAACTAGCCCAACTGTGCCCTATTGCTGCATTCTGCAATGTACTCTGATAACTTGTAACTTATTTTATTACATTTCTTAAACATGCAAGTTGCCACCTATCACGCATCAAGTTGACTTCATCACTAACTACTGGTGAAAACTTGTAATTGAAAAGTGCCTTGCCAGACTGAGCCCTTTGCCTATACTTTCTGAATCCAACTAAGGCACAGCCTTTTTTTGTTGCTATGGTGTGCTTTTCAAAGTTCAACACACCAAGCCATGAACTGTTCCACTGGTGTCATGCTTCAAGATATTCTCTTTTGTTCATTGGTTAGCTTGGAACCTTTCTGAAATGGAAACAGGATTGTCATCCTTTTGTCTGTTTTGGGAGTGAAAATAAAATTTGTCCAGCCATTAGAATGTCCACTTTAAAGTTTGTTCTCCATGTCATTTAAAAATTCTTGAAATTGCTTGGACTGTGTCACTTGTTTAAGGAGGCTTGAAGTTTAGTCTTACCTATGAAAATGGCCCCCATCAAATACTTCTGTAAGAAGTGCACAGGACATGTAATACTAACATTGGGAAGGGATCCTAAAGATCAGCTATCTCAAATTTCTCACTTCAGAAAAGAAGAAACAATTTCAGAAGGATGAATTGACTTGCCTGAGGCAAAACTAGAAGCTCATCTTAGGGTCTTTAGACTTTCTAGGTCAATTTTTAAAAAAAGAAAAAGAAAAATGTAGAACACAAGTTTCAAAAAGCTAGCAGTTCAAGTAATATTTTTTTTGTTAGTAAGTTCACCTTACTTGTTAAGAAATAAAAGTCACGTCAGTATAGGACAACGTGAAGTTAGAAGTCAAGACTGAGGTTTGTCTTGGCTCTGCCAATAATGTTTAATGGGTCTTTTGCTCTCTGAAACCTCTCTTTTCCATCTGTAAAATGGTGAAATGATCTTGCCCTGCCTCAGCTTGTGTGTGTAGACATGCTTTGGAAGCTATAAAGTATTTTGAAAATAGAAGGTGTTACACTAATTGTTACTGATCGAGCGGTGGGCTCTGCTGGGAATCATGAATGCCTAAGTCTGTTACAATCCCTTAACATGAAGCTTTAAAATACTGTGCTGCTGCTGCATCCTAGTCAGTAAGACCCCTTGTCATGACCCTGCTTTGACACTTGCAAATAGGTAAACATACATTCTGGAGCAAAAATGATCTTGAATAATTTTAGAAACTTCTTCAATGCTGCTTCGTGTTGCATTTTCCTTTCCCCCTTCTACCCACATCTACCCTCTTGCATATTTTCTGATGCCCTCTGTTTTCCTTCTGTGTGGATTTGTGGCTTCATTCTGTCTGAGGAGGGCATTCTGAGGTTCTTAGTGAGAAAAACTAAGGATAATGTGACATAGTGAGGGTCCTAAAGAGAGTCAGAAGGCCTGTGTTTGAGATTTAATTCTGCCATTAATCAGCTTTGCAACTCTAAGCAATTCTCTTAATCTCTCTTGGATTTAATTGCTTCATCTCTAAAATCAGTAATATGGACTAACATAACTTTCAGCTCACATCCCATAATTCAGTGAAGAATTTGAAACTGCTGATAATTATGGTAAACTAGTACAACCTGCTTAGACGGCATCATGGTGATACAGAATAATCTTAAATATCTTATGTTTCAACCTGCCAATTCAAATCCTATTAATTTACCCCAAGGAAAGAATTACAAAGAAATACAAAATATGGGTATGAAAAGTTATTTCATTTCTTACAACTTAATATATATGAGTATACACACATAAAATAGCAAATCCAAAACAGAATTTAAAACAGTCTTAATGTCTCATATTAGAAGAATCACTTAAATTATCAAAGTTATAAAATGTGTAATATTTAAAAAAATAACTATAAGGTAATACATAGTCTCATTAAAATGTTTAGAGCTTTAATGATAAGTTTAGAGCTTTAATGATAACTCGCTTGTACATTTTTCTGTGACAGTCATCTATATAGATAAATGATAGCAATAGGTGAAAATGAAAAGATTCCTTTTAGAAATAGAAATTTGGATAATTTTTTTCAAAATATCTTTAATATTTTCTTCTCTAATAAATTAACCCTAAGGTATAGGAATTAGAATGGAAATGACTATGCATAGGTTTAAGTATATCTGGGTTATAAGAGCATGAATTTGTGAACTTTAAAGAAGAGAAAATAAAAACTAAAAGTTCAATTCCATTTAAATGGCAAAGAAATAGAAAAGTTTGGTCCAAAAAATCCAACTGTTCGTGTCTGCCCTGGCCTCTGAATATTTTCTGAAAAGTTCCCTTTACTTGATTATATTTCCCAGAATACCCAGGAATGGCACTGTCATAGGCTTCTAAGGACATTTTGTAGTCTCCTGTGTGATTCTGGTAAGATTCAAGCTTTGTTTCCATAGGAGGTTTGTATGACCTACGTTAGGTAATAACTTGAAATTCTTCATTATGTATAGTACTTAAAAACAAATAAACTTTTCTCACCAGGTGCAGTGTCATGTGTCTGTAATTCCAGCTATTCAGGAGGTTGAGGTGGGAGGATCATTTGAGCCCATGTTTCAAGGTGCCTGGGCAACATAGCAAGACCCCATCTCTTTTTTTAAAAAAATTAAATTTAAAAAAACGTTTCTCATATTGAAAGTTCCACCTCTTTTGGAGTGGGATAATGACTTGAAGACACTACTGGCTTAGTGAATAGCCAGGAAGAAATTTTGAATACTGATAGTAATCAATCATAATAATAGCTATACTGTATTAAGCACTCAGTTTGGGTCAGGCCTTATGTTGATCACTTAACATTCATTTCTCATGTGTTGTATAATATAACTCCTCATTCTTATAGATGAAGAAACCGAGATTTACAAAGGATCAGTAATTTGCCTGAGGTCACACAGCCAGTCAGTGGGAGGGCTGAGATCTAAATCTAGGTACCTTTGGCTTCATGGTCCAATCGTAAGCAGCCATCGTCACCGTATAGATCTACTAGTCAGATCAGGATTGACCAGTTAACATGAGAAAGCTAAGGCTCTTTCTTATAACTCTTATGTGTGTTAAGACTACACAGTTAAACTTAGTGATTATATTCGAAAGGCCCAAATTAAGTACCACACTTGGCTTTATTTATCTACTATTTCCAATTAAAGTCATACTGACAAAGCTGAAAATCTGTGGTTGCTGCATTCTTAATGTTTTTGGATCTTATCACAAGTCCTCTTCTAATTTTCAGACTGGGTGTAGAAATCCCTTTTTACACAAACTGATATAATTGCAACAGCCCATTTTTTTCTCTCCTGTGATATATTTATTTTCTACAATGTGACTAGCAAATCATTAATATACTATTCACATTAAGAATCTGGCTGGACAAAGATAAAAGTTTGAGGTGATATCCCATTACTCTGATTTGATTGTTATACATTGTATATAGGTATCAAAATATCACATGTACCTCCAAAATGTGTATAACTATTGTGTATCAATAAAAACAAAATGAATAAAATTCACTTAAGGGATTTAAGAAAAAGCTGGTTGAGACTTCATGTTTTGTATATTTTGGGAAATATACTTTTAGGTGAAATTGTTCATCACCTAGGATCAATTAAAACTTGTTCAGATGATAAAGGTATTTCATCAGCACTGAGATTATAGCTTCTTGTTTAATGATATGCAATATTTTGGTTTTGGTTTTATGAAAGTTTCTCTAAAAGGCATTGAGAAGTCCTTTCCCTATCTTGTCTTTGCATTGTGTTCAGGCTGTGTCTTGAGACAGTGACATTTCACACAGCTTTCTCCAGGCAGTGAGGTGGAAAGGCTTTAAAACTTCATGGAGGTGAAATGGATTTTTGTGGGGGGGAATAGGGAGTGCTTGATTCCCAAGTACAAGTGGTGACTGCTGCCTTCCTGAGTGATGCTTGTTCTTCAACTATACAAGGGTTTCTGGATTTGGTGCTTTATCAAACCATGATTCTATTCAGCTCAATTGATAACATATCAACTTTGTAAAAACTCTAGAAATTAAAAAAATGAACCCATATTTCAGAGGTACCCAAAAGAACACTCATTTAAATACGATGTTCATTATCATTCAGTCCCCTAAAGGCATAGACTTCTACCTCTCAGAGGTTTCCAGCTGAATTTGACTGTGAAAAACATTGGTCTATATTTGTGTGCTGTGACAAAGCTAACATTACAGGCTTCTTTTGGCTGTGGGCAGTACCTGAGAACTGAATTACATTAGTATTCATCCCCTCTTTCCACGGGAAATAGAAAACTAGTCACTCTCAGACAAGTTCAGATAATTTGATGTGAAATATTGATCCATGTATCAAAATCTGTACCTATGCTGTCATTCTGCATTAGCTGAATCATCATCAGGGACCTCTCTGACACTCAAAGAAAAATCATCTACAGAATTCAAGGAAAACATTATTTTATTCAAGTGTATTTTTATAAAATCTGAGAGCTAATGGCTTTCACATATAGGGATTGCCCTAATAAAACATTTTCCCAATCAACAACAATAATGAAACAAACCAGATGTTTTTTGCTTAAAGACAGCAGCTTTCTGGGGGAGGCAATGAGATGTTCTGCTTCTACTTATGAAACCGGTGTTCTTTGTCAGCAGGGAAGGGCCTAGTCTTGTCTGGGTGTGTTTAGGGTGGGGGTGGGGGCACTTAGTACGAGGACTTGATGTGGAGCAGAGCAGCAGGCATTCCGATCTACCAGCTCATGCTCTGATTATAGCTCTGTGTGTGTGTCTGGAGAAACTCTGGCTCAGGGAGCATCTGGTACTGGGTCTGCTGTCAGGTGGGACAAATGGCTTAGTGTTGTGTCTTGTTTTTTGCCTCCCTTCTCATTTGTTAATGCACACATAGGTCTGCTTGGCAGGGACCTTTGCTGTCATTGTCTCGGACTTATTAAGCAAAAGTCTGGTGACAACAGTCACCTTGGAATGATTATTCCAAAGCACAGAGAAGATGTTCTTTCAGGCAAAGTTAATCTATATTGATAGGGGTAATTTTACCTGAGGGACTGGGACCACAAGAGAGCCTGCTCGAGGGAGTGCTGGAAACATTCTTGATACAGGTGGTAGTGTGAATGTATACATAAGCAGATATATATTGAATTTCTATGCCTTTAGGTTTGTGTGCTTTACCTTATGTAAGTTATACAAAACAAAAACAAAACTTAATAATGGTTTTTGATAATCCTATAGCAGCCGTATAAAGCAATCCTTGCATGTTGCTGAGTAGAAATGTGGGCACAAGGCATTGGTGGATGAAAAGCTATGATTGGAAGGGTATTCCATTCATGGCTGCTTCTAAGAGCTTCTGTTAGTTACTGATGGGGAATACTGATCTCTGTTCATTTGTTCATTCTTTCATTCAGTATCTATTGACCACCTATCCTATGGCAGCAGTTACTCTAGGCACCGTGGATAAAGCAGTTGGCAAGACAGTCTGAGTCCCTAACCTCACAGAGCTGATGTTGTAATGGCTGTCTTTTCCCTGGTGTCATCAGTGGCATGGGAATTTAACTTCATTTAGCTGACATTTATCAAGCATCTATGCAAAAGGAATAGAGTCAGATATAGGAAATCATGGTTCCGGCCTTTAAGGACCTTATAATCTAGCAGAGGAGTTAAGGTTTGTCTAAAAATACTTTTGATATGAGGCTTTGTGATCAATGGAATTCACACTAAGGAGATTGGGCTTTATAGTTAAAGTGGCCTTAGTTCTCCTGAGTGTCCCCATTGTAAAAGACACCTGGGGTTTGCATGGAAAGGACATCTTTCCTTTTCCTCCTCCCTGACCCTGATCTGTGGTCTCCCGGCTTATTAACTCATGGATCTACCTCTTCCCCGTGTCTTCTGTGTCCCTCCCCTTCTTCCTGCACATAGGAAGTGAGTGAGTGGAGTTGGGGACCAAGGATGATGGTAGAGAGTTGTTTCAGTTCCCAGCCCCATGCAGGTATGGATTGCTGTGAAATTACATCCTTAATCCCGGCCAGCAGAGCATAACCACCAGACCTTGACCTGACTATTCCTTCATTACTACTGTAACCCTTTCACGAGCAACATGACTGCTGGCCCTTCCCCAACAGTGGTCCTTTCACTCTTGTCACACCAGCTTTCTCATTTTGAAATTCCAGGTAGGTATTATATCTACTCTACCAGCAGTGGCATTTTCCTTTAGATATTTCTATCAATTAAGCTGACTTTAATCAATTTAACAGATTTATTCTTGAGGGTTCTGCCCTGACTTCCCATAGAAATTGCA
This sequence comes from Daubentonia madagascariensis, assembly GCA_023783475.1. Lineage (NCBI taxonomy): Eukaryota > Metazoa > Chordata > Mammalia > Primates > Daubentoniidae > Daubentonia > Daubentonia madagascariensis. The sequence continues at coordinate 38,618,919 of JAKFHU010002088.1, read as the reverse complement.
CTGAACAAAGTCCCCGGCTTTTCCTCTGGGCATTAGCACCTCTGACAAAGGCAAACACCAGATAAAACTGCCCCCAGCCTTTATACCTTTCCACTGCTCCAAACCCTCCTGTCCTGAGCAGGCTGGATACATGGCTACCACTGGGTTTGCTTATGTAGCATCACTTACTTAGAATGACCTTCCTCATCTTTACCCAAAGCCTACTAGCCCTGATTCTTCATGGATCTCCTCACCATGGAACACCTGTAACTGAAAGCCCATTAAATCTGTACTTTAGTGCATATATTGCAAGGTTGTATTGCATACATAAAGCACCAAGCTTTGTCTCTGAGCCATGAGAGGTGTTCAATAAATAGGAATTATCATTATCAAACAACATCATTCAGTACTGAAGTGTGAAGTACACATGTCTGTGTACTTTCATCTCAAATTTATTTCTACCTGATTCTGTAAACTGCTCAAAGCAGGGCCTCACCCCATGTGAATCTTTCTATAGTGCTTGCTATCCAGCCAAGAATATAGTAGGACTCAGGGATCCCCAACCTATGGTGAGTTGTATAGTTATTTCATTATATATTACAATGTAATCATAGAAATAAAGTGCACAATAAATGTAACACACTTAAATCATCCCGAAATCGTCACCCCCCTCCCCAGTCTGTGGAAAAATTGTCTACCTTGAAAATGGTCCCTGGTGCCAAAAAGGTTGGGGACTGCTATAGTAGGTAGTTCACAAAAACTTGAGTAATGAAATGAAAAATATGCCATTTTGCTGTTTTGTAACAATTTTGTTTTAAAGTTTGGGGGAAAAAACTAATGACTGAAACCAAGTACTGCAGAGACTAGTTGAGAATTCTCATTATCTGTGGTTACTCTGTTTCCCATTAGTAAAGGACATGGAGTTGGCAGTAAAAATTAAGTAAAACTACCTTCTTTCCCTGATCTGGTACTATACCTGATCTTAGCCCAAAGGCTAAGAAGCAATCTCTGAACTGGTAGATCGTTTGAATGCAGGCCTAAACTCTTCCTGATATCTAACCAGGTCTACCCTTAGATTGTTGGTTCTGAATACTTGGTTGGGGATTTCCAGTTTTACTGTCTTATATCTAAAGGAGGACGTGTGTGTATGCATGTGATCTGGCTAGTGAAGCTTTGTTGACTAATATTCAGGGTCCTGCCACTAAGGTGTGACTGAAGTATGCTTCACGATGTCTAAGGGGTTCCATTAGTGCAGTGTTGACAGGGTAATCAGGGAGCAAAAAGCTGACTCTTAGGTCCTAAAACTGAAGGAACAGATATTCTTGCCTCTCCTTGGCACAACACAAGTTGTCCTGACGGTATCATGAAAGTTGCAGAGTGGAGTATAACCGTTTTGTATTTTACTTGCCCTTTCTGTCCAGAATAAAGTTCCATATTGCTCAAGACCATTAATTGATAATATTCTAGGAATTGTCTCTACAGTGACTTGGATACTAGGTGGGCATTTAGTAATCGCAGAATAAGTAAACATAGTCTGTTTCTGCAGACAGTGGCCCTGTTGTGAGTTATCAGTGTCTCCTTTGTGGATGTGTGTTCCTTTCCATAGCAGAGCCTTGATTAGAGAGTTAAGAGTAAATGATAAGATATCTTAATACAGAGTTTCTTAATAGGATGCATGGTATTCAGTATTAGCAGAAAAATTTCATTTGGCACCAGATATTTGATACAAGTGGGTGGAGATAATAACTAGACTGCAATGCTGTGCCTCTGGGTGTGGGGGTGTGTGTGTGTATGTGTATGCATCATTGATGCCTGAAGCATGAAGCAAGAAATAGCTCCTTTCACTTTGTTCCTAATCACAGGCCCTCCCATCCTCACCTCAATTTTTGTTTTTCATAAACCAGTGGTTGAAGCTATAAAGAAATTGATAAAGTAATGTTTTGCTAATTACCTTGATTTCATGTGAATTATATTTAAAAAACTGTAAAAACAAAATTACCAAATGCTGGGGTATACACACATTGAGTTGGGTCCTGTCAACCTAATTTACAAGAATTTCTTTTCTTCCGGCCCTAGGCAGAAAAATGATTTCTCTCTTACCTTTTGCTTGTTAACCAGCTATTTGACTTCAGAGAATGGACTCTTCAAGTTGATTTCTATGTAGTGCAAGAAGTTTTGATAAACATGATGTTTTGTCATCAAAGACTGGCAAGATTCTGATTATTGAACACTACCACAGTGCTATAGATCATTTATCATAACTTAATGTAGCCCTTTAGATGAGCGTATAGAAATTAAAAATAAAGTTTAGGTTTTGATACTGATTGATTATTATGATCATCTCATATCAAGATATGACATCTGTTCCCTCAATAAGTAGCTGCTTGTGATATGAAATCTGACTTTAAAAAAATAGGTATTGTAGATAATATTATGTAAAAGTTGTACCTAATGGCCACTTTTAGCAATCATTTTGGAAATGCTATTCTTTTCCTTTTTTAACTTTTTCTTGACATACATTTGGATTTAAAAAAAAAAAAACTTGCCCTTAATATAACATTGGAAGTTTTATCCTCCTGTGCCCTAATGTGGCAATTTTAGGCCAAAAACTTCATAGGAGTACAGAAAGAACTCCCTCTGAATACAACAGAGAAATTGGCATCGTGAGAAAAAGTACTAATCTGTGGTTCCATTTATTTAAAATCTATTTTGCCTGCTAAGAAAAAGCATTTTATTTAGTAGCTGGCTCCAGTGAATGCATTCATATTTTACTTTGCTAGTTCAAACATTTAAAGCACAGAGGAAATAGACTTTAGATTAGTAATAGCTTCTCATGCTGTTATTTTGAAGACTTGTTTGCTGTTTGTGCTGCAGTGTATTCGTGATGTGCCTGCTGTTTTTCACATTGTGTTCTCATAGCATTTGTTTCAAAGAGATATTCTATTAGTTTATTTCATCCTTTAAAAATTCCTGACATCCTATTAATTACCAAGCTCAAAGGGAAAATATCGTAGTGGTTCTCAAACTTGAACATGCCTCAGATTTGCCCGGGGGGATTTGTTAAATCAGATTGTGGGCCTTCCCCCAGGGCTTCTGATTCTGTAGATCTGGATGGGACCTGAGAATTTGCATTTCCAATAAGAGACAAGGTGGTGGTGCTGGTCTAGGAACCTCACTTGGAGAACTGTACTATAATGTGATGCCCAGAAAGGCTAAATACTCACTCACTGTGTGTATTAGTTTTCTATGGCTGCTGTAACAAATTACCACAAATGTAGTGGCTTAAAACAACACATTTATTTTCTTAAGGTTCTGGAGGTCAGAAGTTCGAAATCCATTTCACTGGACTAAAGGTACCAGCAGGCCTGGTTCCTTCAGAGGCTCTGAGGGGAGAATTCATTTCCTCACCTTTTTTAGCTCCCAGTGGCCACCTGTATTCCTTGTCTTGTGGCTCCTTCCTCCTCCTTCAAAATGCATTACTCCAATCTCTACTTCTGTCATCATATTGCCTTCTCTTTTGTAGTCAAACCTCCCTCTGTCTCCTTGTAAACCAGGATAATTTCTCCATCTCAAAGTCCTTGATCACATCTGTATAGTCTCCTATGCCATATAAGGTAACATCCACAAGTTCTACGACATGGGTATCTTTGTGAGTCATATTCAGCCTGCCATACCATGCCACTCCCCTGTTTGTCTCTCCTGATGTTTCAGAAAGCATTCGCTAGTATATCCAGAGGGAAATGGTGTTTATAGCACATTTAAAATTGGAGCCATTTCTCATGAAACTGGAGATGATTTGCTGGTGGTAACACACTTGCTTCTACAATAAATGTTCATGTTTTTCTGTTATTTTAAAACACCATGGAGAAAAAGGTTAATTAAATTTTCTAACAATTTTGATTTTTATTGAGAACACACATAGCATAAAAGTTTTTCTATGGAAGGCTCACGTATTCCTTATGCTTAAAGAGCTTACAGGCTGGTGGAAGATATGACTTGCTCACAAGTACATTTGATCTCAGCCAGCACGAGGTAAGTACTATAATGGTGGTACCGACAGACCTCTAGGATTAGAGAGGGGGGATGTGGTACCAAGCGTGAACAAGGAAGGCCGCATCAGCTGATGAAGATGAACACGGGTGGTGATGGGGAAGAATAGAATGTGGTAAGGCTGGAACTTAGAGGGTTGTGTTCGGTGACAAAGGGAGAAGGGGAGGCAGCAAGTATGACAATGGAGAGGGTCAGGTGGGGCAGATGCCAAAGGCTGGGATTGCCAGGTCAAGAACTCAGCTTCTGTTTAGTGGGGAAAGAACAGAGGGGTGACTGACAATTGAGCTAGAGCTGGAGAGAGGCCAGTGGCCTGCAGTGTGGAAGGAATTAGAAGCAGCAAAAACTGGAGGCAAGGACACCTGTGTTAGCCACTGTGACAGCCATACTAGCCGTTGTCCTTGGCATTGGCCCACGTGCAGGTGAAAATAGGCTCTTAGGTATCGGTTGTGGACTTTATGTCAGGTACGCCCAGAAAAGTTGGCAGAAGGCCAATTTCAGAGGCTCCATCTTCGCAACAAGCAGGAAATGGCTTAGCAGGCGCTGAAGAGGTAAGGTTGAACTTTAGAAGAGAGAAAAGAGGAGACAAGCAGAATGTGCTCAGTGTATTGAAAATAACTTGTGAAAGGGGAGAAAAGAAAAAGTGAAAGTTTTAAACAGATTTCTCCTGGCTTCCCACTCCCCCCCGCTGCCCCCCCCCCCAAGAATGACTATTACCTGGCAAAAACTGTGGCTCTTTTCCTCGTGATGTCTTTCCACAGGGGTGAGAAAGTGCTTTTTCATTTAGAGTCTCTAACTTAGCAGGAAAGGAAAAAATGATCAAGGGACATTCATATGTCAGTGAAGATAATGAATACCTTTTTTATAGAGAGGGGAAAAAAACTGTTCCTTAGTTTGCTTTAAAAAATTTTTGTGCTTAGTATGTAATACAAATAATTTTAAAATATACTTTAGTTTAGGGGAGAGAGGGCAGCTGATTTTAGAGAAAGAGACAGAAGAGTCTTTAGCCACAGTGGCCACGTGCTTCCTCAGCCTCCTGCCCTGAGCTGTGCTGTGCTGAGTCCTTGTGGTGTAATATTTCGTGGATCTTCTCCCGGGCCCTCTGAGGTTTATGTCAGCACTCCATTTAAAAGAGAAGGAAACAGTCCCAGAGAGGCTAAGTAATTTTAAGTGACAGCCCCGGCTTGTGTGATTCTTCACACACACTCATCGCTGTTAAATGCGCCTTCCCAGTGTTCAGTCAAATCCTACAAAGCAAACCTATTCCATGATGTTATGTCTTAATGTGGATAATTATGATGGAAAGATGGGAGACAAATGATAAAATAAGAATAGTTTCAGCTTTAAAAGTGTTTAATTTCTACTAAAATTATATAACCATAGGGTTTCCAGAAATCCTATTTTTATATTTTTTAACCAAGAAAAGCTTTTACTGTACTAAAAGTAGAACATTTTACTTTGTAATGGGAAATATTTGCGGTTTCCCCACAGTAGCAACTCTGTTTTGCCAGTGGTGGACATAAATGGTATCACCCCTTCCTAACTTGGCTAAATCCTATGATTACATATGTCTTTGTTCAAGTTTCCTCCTCTTTTCCCTTTCCCTCCTGCCCCTCCACCCTCTGGGCTATCCTAAATCCCTGCCCTCCCCTCCCATAACACCCTGTGCCCCATCGTGGACTCTGAAGAGCTCTATTTCTATACTTGTCACATGATTCCGTGTCTGCCTCCCCAGACTTACTCTAAGCCCCTCAAGGATAGTTCCTGAAAATAAATATTCCATAAATAGTTGTTGAACTAGATCTGCTCTTCGTCTATAAGGTCGATGAGATTAAACTGGTGGCATGCCATGTTAAGTAAGATATATTGAGAATTGAGAGCAATTTCAAAAATATAGAAGGAAAAAAAATAAACAGGAGAGTGAAACTTATTTTTAAAAAGGAGCTGCTGTATCTGTAGTTGCTTACTTGCTCCAGGTTTAACTCGGTCATTGGGGGAACAGATCGTAAAAGCCAAAGAAATGTCTGTCTGCATAGGATGTGGTATATCCTGATTATTCGTTTTCTTTCCTGCAAACATTGGAGTTGGTGTCTCATGAGAGGAGGGGAAGGACGGGATCACAAATGCCAAAGAGAGTCGGAAAGAAAGGCGGCCTCCACTCTATTGCTGTCTGTCTGTTAACAGAGCTTGTTAGTTTATTGCTACAGCCTTCCCTCCTGCTCTGAACACTGAGAGTGGCTCATTAATTGTTAAGTCCTTTATATTTCTTTGGCCCTACCAACAAATATTATTCCTTTCTTTAAATGAAATAGCCCAACTCCAGAAGTCTTTAAATCACCACCAAATTAATTCATAGAGAGATCCTGGTGAAGTTTAAATCCCCCCTTGTCTATTTATTGCATTCCAGCAGTATTATATGGTTGCTTTTATCTACTTCATCTGACTCGCAGTGATTTTTTTTTTTGAATAAGAATCGACCAGTATCTGGTATGTTAGTATAACCCTTCAATTATTATTAAAATTTCTATCACAGTATTTCTGTACAACTTTGAATATGCATTTTGTTTTTCCTGCTGCCATATAAAGTCATCTTTATAAAAGCATCAACAATTAACTTGCTTTATATCTCATTTTTATCAGTATCACTATTCTTGAACAATACACAGGTAAAAACTTTTTCTTTCAGGATTGTGGGAATCTTGTCACTTGGTAAAGGGGCAGGAGGGAGGGGTAGCTTGAAGAGATTGGGTGGTAAGAGAAGGGAAGTCAGGATATTGAGGATAGAAAATTTCCATTTATAAATGAAGGAAGAGGTCTTGGGAGGCAAACAATCTGTGCTACAGTTTTTCTTAAATGGTGATAATTAGATTTACTAACTCCCTTTATTACAGCAATACTGAGTTTGACCTGTGATACTTTGCAGTGGTGCATGTTACAGTGGTGCAGTTTCATATGGCAACTTACCTAGGTTTCCATGTCTTGTGAAGGTAACGGTTTCTCCTCCTTTTCTTGCTAGTCACTAAAGGATAGTGTATTAAGGCCAAACCATATGTTTGTTTTCCAACATGGTCATTTATGTTTGTGTTGACTATCTCTTGCATAGCCTTTGGGACAATTATACATTAATTGTAAAGGGAAGGAACAATAACTTAGGATTTTTAAAGTGACTTTAATCTGAGTTAGGCCTCAACATGTCTAAACCCTAGTCCCTTTTCCAAATATGTACCTTTTGAAAGAGTGGCAAATATCTGTTATCAGGCAGTTCATGGAATAAAACTCTGCTATAATAGTGATTGATAATTTATTAGCTGGTAAAGCATATCTCTGTGGTATGTTGTTGTTTACAAATCTTTTTCATACACTGTCTTTTTTTTTGGAGGGGGTAGCTTCACAACAACCCTTATATGATTAGACCTTGTGTTAAGACCTATTTAAAAGAAAAAACTTGTAAGTAATTCTAAATAGCAATCACATTTGCTGATGGTCTGTGATGACTCTAAATCAAATAATGGAACTTAGTTCAAGGAAACCAGTAGTTAGGGTCACTAGTGGATCTGTGGCCAGAAGCTTCATTAATTTGATAATTTTCACTCTCTGCTGCCAGTTGACTTCTGGATTTTTGCCTGTGTTCAGGTTAATAATCAAAACATTGCCTCTAAAAATGGAATACCAGCTAATGATAGGAGCAAGTTTATGAATAAGTCTAAATTTAATTTCAAGAGCTAAATGTTGAGTTACTAATTTATTGCTTGATCATAGGGATTAGGTCATGTAGCCATTGTTTGAGCTTGGTTCCTTTGTTTTCAATCTGGAAACTCAGGCATATTTAATAAACCACATAATTTATTCATGGTCTCTAAGTCCTAAGCCCTTACCTGCTAAATAAATAGGTAAGTTTAAAAAAAAAAAAAAAAACTAAGAAGAAAGGGTATTAAAAAAAAGAAAAAAATAAAAATAATGAATTGCTAGTTTTTTTAAAACTTCCCTTCTATTACTTGTATTTCAAGTTTAATTAGACTTGAACATTTGCACATAGACAAAATAATGGGTGAGGCAACAAGAGAAAACCAATTTATTGTTACATAAGTAACAATGAAAAGATCCTGGAAAATCTGGCTCTTTCCCCACATTAAGCCCATGAGGAGCCTCTTGCGTCCATCCTAAGGGAATCACTCTCTTCCTCTTGCTCACAAACACACAGACGCTCTTCCACAGTCTTTCAGTTTCATTCCTTGTGAAAGTCCATGAAGAGTCAGGTTGGAAAGATAACCTGGACACCTGTTTTAATTCTGTGGCAAAGTATTGATTGTATTCTTTATCCATAGACACCTTTGTCCAACAATCAGCCTTTGCATGTGTTGTATATTCAGATATGTGCAGCGAGTAATATGCATGTGAAGTCTGGCTTCTCTAGGTAACTAGGTGATAGTGTTATCAGGTAGTTGGAAGTAAGGTAACTATGAAGGAAAGTTTTGGGTTTGTTTTTTTTTTTGACAGTATTGTCACGAGTATTAAAATCATTTAAAGATTTGCAAGTCCCTCAGAAGAAAAATGGAATACATGGGACGTTGTGTTTGTAAATGACTGTGTTTCCAATGAGACCCTGAAGGGAAGAGACCTCAACCCAGGCCGCACCCCAGTGGGCTCTCCGTAACTGCATTTCCAGTGGCAGCTCTGCTTTTCTTGATGGGAGACATTTTTTAAACTAGATGGCTCTGACGCAGTAATGGCCACCCTGATTGCATCAGGGGGACTATTCATAAAACAAGGACATTTAGGTGCAGGTGGAATTTTTTTCCTGCAACACAAAGAAGGATTTCAGTTCTCCTTTGAAAGAGAAGATTTAAAATTACATGGCGGGAGGACATTTTGTGGTGTGCTATGTTTGTTTAATTGTCTTAGGTATTTGTGAGTTATTGTTTTCCGTCATCTTTTACGTTTATCAACTCCACATGACTGTTTGTAAATCTTCATCACTATTATTTTGCTCCCCTCATTTTTATTGCTAATCTAGGACATCTCTTCCATGGACTACTGCAGCAGAGAAATGGTATCTGCTGCGAGCAAAGCTAACAACTGTGACAGGGAAATTCTGCCAAAACCAATAACAAATTGGAACTTACAAATCCCTGTCTTAGCAATATGCCCTGGGACATGGAAAATATTTCTCTTTAATAAATAGTTAGAAAATCATCTGCTTGAAAGTGGTTGTCAGATGGCCCCTTTTGGTACCATCTTTATGTTGGAAAGAAAAGACATTGGGCTGAGATGTTGCTGATTACTAGCCATTCTGTAATATCTTTTTCAAATATATAATCTTCCTAATGAATTTTAAAGTTGAAACCTTTCGTTTGGTATTATTAAGCACTTAAACTCAGATTCTTCATGCATCTCAGGATATCAAAGACATCAGCGTCTAGGAAAAGAAATTACTAATAGATATAGTAATTTCATGTAAAATGTTGTATAAAATGATTTAGATTTTGTTTTTAGTTATTGGAATAAGGTGTTGCTAAAGTCAAGGTTAATAGGTAGTGTTGGTCATGAAGTCCTGAGAGCTGACTGGACATCTTAAAAATATATGCCATAATTCACAGGGCAAGACCTATAGAAGCATATGAATCTGGTGGCCACACCAGTGTGAAACCAGTTCTGAGTATGCTGTAGCCATCAGTTAGTAGTAGAATTTTGTGGAAAAGTATGTTTTATGTCATGACATTTCAAGTCCTGTTACTGCATGTAACTTATGGCCCCAATGCTTATCTCATGCTTTTATAGGACACTTTACTTTTACAAAGCACAGGCAATACATTCTTATTGATAATCTTAAGAGCTCTGTGGTAGATGAGGTATCCGAAGGCCAGGGAGTTTGATTTGACCAAGGTCCCTCTTTCATACATCCTGGGCACAACCAGGACTTTAAGCCTTTTCATCCTGAGTTAATTGTTAAGGGTCACTGGACTGCATCCCTGCACATAACACTCTATAAATAAGGACAGTACTTACAATAGGAGAAAAACAAATAATCTGATTAAAAAATGGGCAAAGGACCTAAACAGACAATTTCTCCAAAGAAGACTTAAAAATGGCCAACAGACATATGAAAAGGTGCTCAACATCACTAATAATCAGGGAAATGCAAATTAAAACCACCGTGAGATATCACCCCATGCCCATTAGGATGGCTATAATCAAAAAAACAAGAAATAACAAATTTGGTGAGGGTATGGAGAAAAGGGAATCCTAGTACACTGTTGTGAGAATGTAGATTGGTACAGCCATTCTAGAAAACAGTATACAGGTTCCTAAAGAAATTTATCCTTAAGAAGGAGATGATCCTGTCATTTGCCACAACATAGATGGACCTAGGGGACATTATGCTAAGTGGAATAATCCAGACACAAAGAGAAATATTGCATGATTTCACTTATATGTGAAATCTTTAAAAAAGGTCAACTATACAAAGAGAATAGAACAGTGGTTCTCAAGGGTCTGGTGGATGTGGGAAGAGGTTAAAGGATACAAAGTGTCAGACATATAGGATGAACAAGCCTAGAGATCTAATGTACAACATGAGAACTATAGTTAATAACAGTGTATTAGGGATTTTTGTTAAATAAGTATATTTTAGCTATCTTGTAATACACACAAAGAAGGAACTATGAGATGATGGATGTGTTAATCTGCTTCAGTACAGTAACCATTTTATTATCTGTATGCATCCCATAACATCACGTTGTAAACTTCAAATATATACAATAAAACTTATTAAAAATAAATAAGGACAGTATGCATTTTGGCCTCCAAGAGGAAAGCCTACATCTTTGCTTGTGGGCTTCTTGTTAATTTTTAGTTTTATCAAGGCTGATAGACCTTTCCTCCTAAATAGGTCCCAGAGGGTTGTTAGGAAGAGAGATTCTGCCTTGATGGTGGCAGCTGCTTATTCCAAAGCATCCATTGATCCCAAGATATGGAACAAGCGTTCCTTTACATGAGGTCAATATGTTATTATCTAGAAGGGGCCTAAACCTTACCAGAAAGGAAGGCTATTCTATAATAAGCCGTTTTAATTTTTTGGTGGAAGTTTTGTAACTTTTAACTGATGTGGTATGTGGCATAATGCAATACAGTAGTTAAGAATGTGAGCCAAGCCAGTTTGCTGGACTTAAGTCTCAGTTCTGCCATTTACTAGATGTGTGATGTGTTGCAAGTTACTTAACTTCTCTGTGCCTCAGTTTCCTTATCTGTAAAATTAGATAATTGGACTCAGCTAAGAGCTTTATTGTAAGAATTAAATGAGCAACATCTAATCTATAGTTTCTACTGAATATAAATGTAATATAAATAACTTTGTACAATAAGTTTTCGCTTTTTTTAGGGTCCTTGAGGGAATCCCAAGGAAGTAGATTAGGTCTGTCCCATGTAGTAGAACTTTGAAGCCTCTCTTGCTTTCATCTTGATGTGATGGTACATATTCAGGGTAATTTTCTAAGAAATTTCCTGGCTTTGTTTCTGATTATTTCCTTGCTCACTTTAGATTGCAGGTGATTCTCTTTAGAGTCTGCTCTGTGGCTAGGCTCTTGACTCTCCACAGAAGAGGGAAGTCTTTGCTGGGGCGTGGGAGTCTGCACCCAGCCAGCAAAGGCCACCGTCCCTAGTAGTGGCATGCTCAATGCCTGAGCAAAGTTTCAGATGAGAGAAAAATGAAGAATGATTGTGTAAATAGCTAACGTGGATTGTTTGTGTTTGTGTCTTTGGCACTATGCTAAAATTTGCATATGTATTAACTCATTTATTTCTCACCAAACCCTAGAGGGCAGATAAGGAAACTGAAGCACAAAGAAGTCAAGTAATTTGCTCAAGTTGTTACAGCAAATTAGGAGGTGGCACCGTGATTTGAATTTAGGCCATCTGGTTCCAGAGCCATGCTATTAACCAGGGAGTCCCAGTCTTTAGGATTGAACTGGTCCCTTCAGAAATGCTTTTGTGAATTCACTTGGTGTGATGGCATCAACTTCTGTTGGGAGTCATTATGAGAAGTCTTATAAAACCTGTCACTGGATGTTATAAGAAAATATCAGGATATTCTGTATCACACAGTATCCTCTGTGTGAGGACTTTTAGGAGAAATTTCTCTCAGTTCTTAATAATCAGAATAGATAAATTCCCTGAGCAAATTGCTCCGCTTTTATTTCTTAGACATTGTAAACTTTCTTCTTTCGAGCTGACCACTAGAAGGCTAATAATATTTGTAGCCCCCCATTGGTTTGTCATTATAGTTTTGTCAACCTTGCCTTCAATTTTGTCAGTACCTTTGCTTTTGATTTCATTCCACATTTTAAAAGTCATCTTTAAATTCAAATTATGCATGCATGTGGAAAAATATTCAAATAGTGCAGAAAAGCATAAAAATGACAAATCTTCCCTCTCCCTAACACCAATTCCTACCCCTAGTTTTTTCTCTTTAGAAATATAAGTACTTCTTGTGTATGTAGAGGTGCTTTATGCATAAACAACATATATGTACATTATTTTAAATAATGGAATCATGCTAATATACACTGTTTAGCACATACCTTTTTTATTTTAAAATTTCTCTTTTAACTAGAGAAATCATTTTAAGATGTATAAATAAAAGAAAGGTTAATACTAACCCCCAACCATTATTTCCCGTCTCTCCAATGTATCCAGTGCTAACACTCCCCATATGTGTTCCCAAGGTGCCTTATCTTAATTATAATGCCTGTTTTACCATATTGTCTGCTTTTTATCACCTGAGCTGTGAACTTTTTGCCAACCTGGACTGTGGCTTGGTCATTATAATGTTTCTGGTGCCCAGTTCACTGACTAGCACACAGTGAGTAGTCAACATAGTTAAAGGCAAAATGAAAGAACATATAGATGAAGAAATTAATGCCATTTTCTTCATATAGAATATTCTCTTTAAAAGGCTGAAATGGAGCCCGAGTATTGCACTATGACCCAAAGTCAAGAAAACAGATTATTTCCTTCTAAATAGAGGAGAAAATTTGGATAGATATGTGGCAATGCTCTGCTTTGAGTGAGTGTATCTTTTTGTTGCCAGTATCATAGCAAGGACACAAGGTCCTTAAGTGACTGTGGAATATAAATGAAAATTCTGTACGTGTTTACATGGCTGGCTGGGAAATTTACTATGCTCGACATTCAACAAATATCTATTGAGCAGCCTCTGTGTAGGGGGCACTGGGTTGAGCTCAAAGAACACTGCAGTCAAGTTATACTTTCTGCCCTTAAGGCCTCCATAAGTAAGGAGAATCCAAAACCTGGCTTTACCCCACTCCTCTGCACTCCCGTCCTCCACAAATAAAGGAGATTTGAGAGAACCTTCTAACTTTATGTTATCATACCGCCTGGTTAATTATCATCTTGTGTGTGTGTGTGTGTGTGTGTGTGTATTTTTTTCCCCTGCTTTCTAACAATCTCTCCTTTTCATAAGAGCCCTGGTAATCTTTTCATCTATACCTTGTAATGCCTTATCCTACTGAGGCTTTGCTTTTCTTTGCTTTTCCCAAGGGATGGGGTAGAAAAATATTTTTATACTGTGTTCTAAGCTCTGTAAGAAATACAAAACAAATATATGGGAAGAAAAAATTTGTTCATGATATATTTTGACCACTATCTCTGACTTTTTAAATATGTTCACAGGAAGTAAGAAGAAAACCTTTTACAAGAACGTCTTTTCTGTGAGGAAAACCATAGCAATGCTGTCATTATCTTTGGATATCCACTTTCTCTAAAGATTTCACATAGTCTGTTGATACCACGTTGTCTTTTTTCATTATTTCCTTTTTGCTTCAGTTTGGTTCTGAGTCCTTTTGTAAGAAAAACTTATCTGTGCCTTTAAAAAAAGATAGGTAGGTTTGCACTACGGGAAGAAAATATTTGACCTAGAAACAGTTTCAAAAATGACTGTCTCTCTCCTAGAGTCCATGCTTTGTATGCATTGAAATTTGATGTTTAAGTAGAGGTCATGATAATTAGAAGTGGCTCCTGGTTTTAATATAACAGAACAAAGAAGTATGCATTTTATGTCCAGACAATAAATCTATACGGATTCCTATCTAGAGTGGCAGTTGGAGGGTGGGAGGTGGGAGGTCGTATGCAATCTGGGTCTCTACTTAGCGTTATCTGTGTCCCTGGAGGATGTACCTATGACTCAAGAAAAGAAGGGAGATAGGGAAACCAGCCCAAATCCAAGTATAGTTGTATCATAACAAAGAACATGCTATAAAAAGGCTTATTTAAATTTGCTATCATTAATGTTCCTAATTATATTTTTAAATGAAATGAAGATTAGGAAACCATTCCAATTAAGCATGTAAGATTACCTGCTAGACTAGCAGCTAGAGAATTATGAGGTCCATTAATTATAAAGAATTTTCCAAGTACCAAATGTACCCTTTGTAGACAGGCTATCATTAACAAGTTACGGGCAATATGTGGAAAGGAGCACAGTGGTTCATATTTTTCATCTCTGACAAAACCTTTCTCCCCATTTAAGATTATAGGAAGACACTTTACCTTTCTTATCTTCTTGTGTTTCTTCCAGTGATTCATTAGTGGTTCAAAGGGTTGTTGTTTTCCCAGAGCAGGTTTAATCCTGACATTTTCATCCCTCGGGTTTCGAATTAGATTTTTGTCTCCCTCCTGCATTCAGGGCAAGCAATGTAAAGTTGTCAGGGATATTCAGCTAAGAGTCACCAGCACCTTTGAAAACTAGATCCTTGTAGAGAGCCAAATACACAAAAGTACCAAGATGTGGAAGCATTAATGCTGCCTGGATTCCCAGTAGAATGCTGTATGCAGCTGTACTTAATGGAAAATGTTACATTGGTAGTGCATTTTGATGGTCAGAAAAGATTCTCTCTTTTTTGTATTATATGGCTAAGAATCAAAGGATAATTTGGACTATTTTTACCAAAAGATTGATGAAAACTTATTGGCTTACAGATACATTGCTTTTTCTTTTAAATAAGATTATTCTGTTCTCTAATAAAACAGTTGGCAAAGCATCAGGGCAGACTATAACAATAACTGAGTTCTCAGTTACAATTACCTTCAGCTGAGATCCTTGAGCCCTGGTGTACCATTCAAGGTGGTCACTATTTTTTTTTAATTATGTACAATTTCTCATTCTTATAAACCTGCCTTTTGTTTTTTTTGCTAATTGGTATTCCAACTTTTTTTGCCTTTTTTTTTAACCACCTTTAAAAAAATCGTTTTGGAGGCAATACATTTCACATACTTTGCTACGTTTTATTTTAAATGCTTTCTGGATTTCACGCAGTGGTTTCTTTTGGTTAGTGCAATTGCACCAGTAGGTGAAATGGAGAGGAGGGTCACTGTGAAAGGAAGAGAATGCTGGTGAGGGCTGGGGACAAGGGCAGTGTCTGAAGGGAGCAGCTGTGCTTACTAAGGCCCTGGAGAGAAAGCTAGACCCAAAGAGCTGGGGCCCACCAGGCCAGGCTCCCACAGGCCAGGGAACATGGTGTAGTCTTTGGAGCCTCCTGCCAAACATGTTGCTGACATATAGTAGATACTTAATAGCTATTGAAATGAAGATTCAAATATGCCATAAGGAGTGGACAGGCATAGCCAAAAGTATCAAAATAAGGCTGGGGATTTTTTTTTTTAAATTTATCCCAGTGATAAATAAAAGCCTGGAATCAGATGACAATGGAGCATATTGTTAAGACTTTAGTATCTTGGTAAAGATAGAATCCGCATCTGTTCAAGTCTTTAGGAGGTTAATGATGATGTTTCGTGGGGTTTTTTTGTTTGTTTTTGGTGCCACATGGTTTTCTTCCTTTGAAAACCTGATGCCTTTGAGCTACTGATACTTATTAATGCTTCCACACCACCATCCAGTTAAACACTTGCAGTGTATTTTTTTTCTCTTTCCAAAGTTAAAAGTGATAGTACTTTTTAAAATGCATTATTAGTTCAGTTGGTGATTCATGGCTTTTAGACTTCTGAAATTCTATACAATCAGGGATTATAGTTTTTAAATAATGTAAAAGATCATAGGAAAATGCAAAGGCAGTCAGGTAGTTCAGAACTACTGGAATGCAGAATTAAATAGTTATAATTTTAAATTCAACATTTTCTATGTAGAGATTTTAAACTATTGAATTTATGTTTTAACTATCATTCATATATATGTTGCACGGTAAATGTTTTCCCATGTCTTTAATATTTTAAAATATTACTTCAACAGCTGCATAAAAAATCATTATGTGGACTCACCATAATTTACTTAAGTGTTCTTATAGTTATATATAATGCAAACTTTAAAAAAAAAAAAACCCTAAATCTTTCTTCAGTCCTAAAATTTATCGGAATTTTTGTCTTTGATAGACTTTGGATCATTTTTTTAAAAGGGCTACTTTTCCGTAACAAGTCAGCAACTATCTCCAATTCCCTTCTCTCCCAGCAACTGCATAAAATCTTGCAAACAAAAAGGATTTCGTCTGCATTTCCATGAGAGTTGTGGGTGCTCCATTCAGCCAGCCAGATGGGTGGGATGGCCATTCTGTTTCACCCTGTTTCTTAGCTGGACACACAGCTGCCAGATCAACAACCTCTACCTCACTTGCAGCCAAGGGCATTTTTGGTGCTTAATACATACATGAGAAGTGCTGCAGGATGTGCCCTCTGGGAGGTCTCTTCAAAGATAAGCAAGAGGCCCTTCTCTGTCTCTTCCTACTCCCCACACCCCACAGATGTGATGGCTCTGACAGCTTTCTTGGACTTACAGACTAAGTCCACACCTCAAGAGAGGCAGTGCAGTGAGCTAGGAAGAACCTAGGTCTTTGATGACGTTGTGGAATCATGACACCGGTCCAGGATCACCTCTCTCCAGACTTTTTACGTAATAAGTGAATGCCTACCTTTACTTAAGCCCCTGTTTCCTTGAGTTTTTCTGCTCTTTGCAGCCAAACCTAACCTACACATATACAGTTGCCAAAATCTTTTCTAGGCTCCTTCAACGTCATTATACATGAGATTTCTTGGCAGAAGTGGATAGAAAGGTAAATGAAAAGATAGTTTCTTACTAGTAAACAATCACAAATTCTACAAGGGCTTATTTTTCCTGAAGTGTATAAGTCTCTTACTTAAAGTATGTAAATTTTGAACTTCCCATGATACTAGCTTCTGCTCTAGCATTTCAAGAAAAAAAAAATCAGCGATTGAAATATGGTAGGTATGATAACATAAAAATTATTCAAAAGTTTATTGCCATTTACTTAAGTTCTTGCTTAATAATAATTGATAAATAAGAGGCCACCTTTGGTGACTGAGCACTTCTTCTGTGCCAGGCACTATTTATTGAAGCACTTTCTATGGGAGCTCTCAGAACACACAGTGCCCTCAGACAGTGGGAACTATTACATATCCCTGGTTAGTAGATGAAGAAATACTTCCTAGCCCATCCTAGTAACCCTGGTCCCTCTTAATCTGCACTCCTTTTTCCTTTTTCTGACTACACAGCACCTTCTCACTTGCTGTATAATTTACTTTATCTATTGGTTTATTTTTAACTTTCTCCACCCGGTAGAATAGAAGCTTTGAGCGGCCAGGTATCTTTGTATGTTCACTGCTACGTGGTACATGCCTACAACAGTGACTGGTATACAGCAGTTACCCAACAAGTCCTCACTGACATAAAATAGAGATTCATTTGCTTGAGATTATGCAACTAGTAAGTGAACAAACTACAATTTGAGCCCAGACAGTCTAGCTCAAAAAGTTATATCCTGAATTATTATGGTATATTATCTTCCAAGCTACTTACTTTTTCTAACTGTTGACAGAGGCCTATTCTAAATTAGTTATTAAATGGTTTGAAGGTTTTAAGGTAATATTCTTTCTTAAAAAATTAGTAGACTCTATGTATATTTTTTGGAGCAGTTTTAGAGAAAAATTGAACAAAGTACAGAGTTCCCACATACCCCTCACCTTCCCATCGCCTTCACTCCCCCAGTTTTCCCTTTTATTGACACCATGTATTATTAGTGTGGTATAACTGTTATGGCTAAAGTATATAGTTTACATTGGGGTTCACTCTTGGTGTCGTACATTCTATGTGTTTTCACAAATGTGTGATGACGTGCATCCTCCATTACACTATCATACAGAGTAGGTTCACAGCCCTAAACATCTTTTCTGCTCCTCCTGTTCATCCCTCTCTACACCTCTAGGACCTGGCAAACACTGATGTTTCTACTGTCACCATAGTTTTGCTTTTTCCAGAATGTCATATAGTTGGGATCATACAGTATGTAGCCTTTTCAGATTGGCTTCTTTCATTTAGCAATATGCATTTAAGGTTCTTCCATGTCTTTTTGCAGCTTGATAGCTCATTTCTTTTTATCTCTGAATAATATTCCTTTGTGTGGATGCACCACAGTTTATTCACCTGACTGACATCTTGGTTGCTCCCATGTTTTGGTAGTTATGAATAAAGCTGGCATAAACTTTTGTGTGGACCTAAATCTTCAACTCACTTTGATAAATACCAAGGAACATGATTGCTGGGTCACATAATATTAGTTTTTATTGTGTCTTTATAATGGGCCTGTGTTGAGAACCAACACTGAGAAGCCGTTTAAATTTGAGTGAGGCTGCAAGTTTCCTTTTTCTGGGTCTCCTCTCTTAGAGAGTCTCCTAAAACCATATTCAATTCTGTGTATAAAAGACCTGAGAGCTATGCATAAAGCTGCATATATGAAGACACTGTTTCACAAGGGCTCAAATCAGTTCTTGTGTGGTCAGTACTTCATAATATTAATAACACATAGCTTGTGTTTATATTGCACTATATCATGCTAATTAAAAGGTAATCTACATACATTCGATAACCTTTGTTAATTCTCAGCAAAAATAAGAGTGTATGTCACAGAAAGCTGACAAAAATGTTCACATATGACATGGGTAACACTCCTCTGTTGTCTACCCTGTAGCTTGCCATTATTTTATTTTCTCTTTTTATTATACATTGGAGAAGGTAAGCAATATATTTCTGGATTGGGATTTGCTGTGTTTAATAAATGGATGGTCCATGCTGTCCTAGTGGCATTTAGAAAACCTTTAAGCAGGAAAACACCAGACCTTATCTGACAATGCACTTTGTCAGTTTCTTGTCACACACAGTTGTGAATAAACAAGTAGCTGCATCTCAGTTCTGCTGATGGGGCTATTTTATTAATATAGGTAAGGTGGCTGTTGTGTTCTGGTGGCTTGAAGAGGTTTCTTATAGTGCTTTTCTTTCTCCAGCCCAGCCCTGCCTCATATCATACTCCTGTCTACCTTTACCAAACATGAGCTATTAATTCTGCACTTGTGGTGTATTTTGCCACATGAAATAAAATTATCAGAGACTTGAGTGTATTTGTTTCCTCTTTTCCTTGTATAAAGCTCCTTTACTTCTGTTAGTTATTTGACATTTTTTTCCTTTTTCTTATCTGGTCTCTACAGATAAAAGGTACCACTGTATTATTCACCCAGCCCTGACAACTCAGGGTCATCATTGATCCCTTTCTATATTCCAGATGAGGAAAATAGAGTAAGCAAAAGCTTCAGTTAATTAGGAAAGTATTGGAGTTCTTATCAATTTTGATGTGCTGTATCCAAGATAATAGACCTTCAAATAGTTTTGTCCAGTATGGAAGGTGGACAAGTAAACAGATATTTGCAGCAAAATGGATACATGTTATGAAAGAAATATGCATGGGGGGACCTTCTATGAAGCTTTTTGGGGGAAACTGAACAGGTACGTGTAACTTGAGCATAATGCTGGTGTTTGGTGGGGACTTGTGGGCAAAGAGGGATGTTAGCAGACAAATCTGTAAAGGTAGGTTGATGCCTGGTTGTAAATTATAAATTGTAAATCCATTTCAGGTTGAAATCATAGGGAGCCTGGGCTTTATTGAGTAATTGGTTTGGAATCATCGAATGTTTTTAAAATGCAGAAGAACAACTGAACCTGTTTTCTAATTGTCTTCTGGACTTTGCATTGTATCCCATAGACATCTCAAAAGCTCTTCAAGGTCAAAGCCAAACTCCTTATCTTCCCTTCCTCATTATTCCTCCTTTGGCCTCCCCCATCTTATTTATGGACTTCACCATCTGCAGCAGTCAACCAAGCCAGAGATCTTGGGGTCATCTTCATCTCCTCTTTATCCTCTATCCCATGGCCAATGAGACAGCATATCCCAATGAGTCCTTCTGTGTGAATAGTACTCTGGTTCATCCTCTGCTCTCCATTTTTAATTCTAAGCTTTTATCAATTTAGCACCATTAAACTACACTAACTATTCTTTAGTATACAGAGGTCAAGTAAAGTATTTTACTTTATTGCTTCAGCACTTGGGACTGAAATGCTACTAACTCTTTTTGTAAGCTTAGAGTTATATATATATGCAACATGCCTTTTAAGAATACTGGAAGCAATATCAGTGCACAAGAAATTCTCAGGATGGGCACTATACACCATTGAAATTTCTCTCTGACTTTATATGTCCCTCAGTGATTCTCTCTATTATGTTAGTTAGGATTAGGTTTGGAACTATAGCTATCAATCAATCAATCATAGTGGCTTACATAAGAAAATACTTTGTCTCAAGTCAAAGAAGTCTGGTGTCTGATATAATGGCTCCATTATGTCATTAAGGATACAGGGACTCTCTTTCTGCTCTGCTGCACTAGTATGCAGCGTCCATCTTCTGGGTTATTTTCTGCTGCAAGATGGCTCTTGGGACTCCAGCCATAACATCAATGAAACAATCTCCCCAAAGAAAAAGTAGACAGGTAAAAAGTTGCTGTACAGCTAAGTCATCTCTTACTGAGCAGCCTTTATGAACATCCCACATACTATTTTGACTTCATAGACCACAATTGAGTCACAAGGCCCAACCTAGCTGCAGGAAGGCTGAGAAAGGTCATCTTTGCTTTTTCAGAAGACAGTGTGCTCAGTTTACTTGGGGTTCTATCATTAAGGAAGAAAAGGGAAAATGATGGTGTAGGCAACTGCGGCAGGGGGACAAACAGCTCTGCTCAGGGTCGATAAAACCACCCTCTTCATATTGGGTGAAATAAGGCTGTTATTACTGGCACTACTGTGTGTACCATGTCTCACATACTTACGCTGTGAGGCTGCCATTCTAGAAAGTATCTTCATTAAGTAAACTCACCTTCCAACATTCTAATCTTCTACTTGTCAAGTCACATGAAGTGTCAGAAGCTTAGAACCTGAGTGCTGTTCTTCACAGAAAGGTAGGAGCATGCCAAGCAGCTAAATTAGGCGGTGACAAACTGCTCTTCCATGGAGTTCCCCCCTTGACACGCTATGTATTACAGGGTTCCGCAACTTGCCTCAGTGTGGTTGTTCTCAACCCTGCAGATTAGTCACCTAGAGAGTTCATTAAACATATACACCAACCCCCACAAAGGTTCTGTTTTAATAGATGTGGAGTCCATTCCAGGAATCTGTAAGTTAAAAAAAAAAAGATTCTGATATGCAACCTTAGTTGAAAATCATTGCCCTCATGAATTTACAGTATTTGATTACTGTTTCCTAGGAATAACAGCCACTGCATAAAGTAATATGCTCCTGGGTTATTCTAAGACATAATCAGGAGATTGTCATAAGAGGTCTGGATCAACATATATGATTGTATCAGAAGAACATATAGTATAGGAACAGCAGGCTTTTTCCAAAGACCAGAATGATTAGACACACTGGTCAAACATATTGAAGAATTAAGTATTCTTCATATAGGTCTTTGATGTAAAAACACAACTTCTGAATCCTGACTACATTATCAGTGTAGTCTTTCCATTGAATTCATTTTTATGTCATTTACTTTGTTGTTATCTTCTGTTATCCAAATATGTTGCAATTGGGGTGCTCTAAGGAATAAAATCAATGACTTCTGTTAGGTCTATCTGGATGTTCCCTGGTCTTTGGTTCCCAGTGTCAAGAGTAGTGAGTACTGGTACCGAGTTGAGCCAATGATGCAGTGAGCACAAATACAGAGCAATCCCACACCCTGTAAGCCTCCCCCGGGCCAGGCCAATCAAAGGAAACCACCTGGGAGTCCTCAATGTCTTTCTCCACTCCTGGAGACTGACCCGTTCCTCTTTCTGGAATGTATTTTCACCTTGGGTAGCTTCCTTTACTTTCACTTTGTATAGTTTCTTTCTTTTCTGCAATAAACTGTTTGTGTGGGATTGCTCTGTATTTGTGATCACTCCATCATTGGCTCAACTTGGTATCAGTACTCACCCTTGGCACTGGGAACCAAGGACCAGGGAACATAGAGATAGATATAACAACTTCCATTCCTGCACTGTTTTTACTTTTAAAATGTTCGTTTCTTTTCAGAAGGTTTGATAAAATCTTGTGTGATACTCATCATGGTCATTTTATAGAGCAGAGAATTGAAACAGAAAATCACAGTTTTTTAAGCTGACAAGGTGTCAATTTAAATGAAGAAGCATTTAAGGGATTCATGTGGAAAAACAGCCAATTTGTCTGCATTTTTTCCCCTTTCATTTTCCAACTTGCCAGAGAATGCAAATCTTGTGAAAGATCTGAATTCCAATGACATCCCTATGCCCCCCCCCCCACCTAGGTCTCATTACCCCCATCTCAGGGCTCTTTCCAGGAACCATAAATAAAACTAGCAAGGACCCACCTAAGGATGCAACTTATCACTCACAAAATGACATACAAACTTATAAATGTAGAAAGTAGCAGTGAAGTTACTGCCAGTTAAGTTAAATTTTCTTCTCTTTTCCCTTTATATATGCCTTCTCCCCCTCTGTGTGGATGATTTATTTTATTTACATATAAATAAAGATAGAAACTAGGAAATAATGTAGTCAAGACAGAAAAGTAAAAGTTACGATGGCAGAATGTTTTCCTTCATGTTTTTTAGTGAAGCCTTTCCTGTCTACTCTATCAACATGATCTCCCTCGCACGCCCTCTGACATGTCCTGTTCCCTTTTCCTGCTGCATTCTGTCTCCGTAGCCTTCATCATACATAACAGATTCTGTATTTTTGCTTGTTTCTCTTGTTTATTGGCAGTTTCCTCCACTAAAAAATAAGTTCTGTGAGAGCAATGATTTTCTATGTGTTTACTCCTAAATCCCAAGCACCTGGAATGCTGCCTGGCACAGAGCAGGTGCTGGATAAATGAATTTTATTGAATGAATAAATGAGAGCACATTAGGAACTTAATTGTCCCAGCATTCCCTTTGATTATTTTTATACCACTTGTTAAAGTGGTGTCGTTTAAATAAATATAATCCAAAACTAAGGCAATACATGGTACAGCTGACCTTCTAGTTCTATCTTGTTGCTATTGGAGCTTGTTGCAGATGCCAATTTTCCCTATGTTTAGATAAGTTTTGATTACTTCTTGTTTAGACTAACTGTAATTTTCCTCTCCTTGGGTATCCTCTTAGTTTTTCTAGGGGCAAAATTGCAGTGAGTCTTATTTAAAAAGTTTGATGTTATAATGAGTAGATTTATTTCTATCTTGGATTGAATTTTGTTCAATGGAACAGTAAGTACATATAATACAATCCTATTATACTGTTAAGTAAAAGATTATGTTATATTTATAACCAATGGCATATGAAAATGGGGCCATTATTTCAGGATTTATGTTCTAGAATTAGAAGCTAAATTGATGAATTCTCACTCAGCTTATTATAAAACATGTATTTATTGAATTGGTGACTTGTAATATTTAAGCACTTCAAACTGAGTTATCCCTATAGAGTTGAAAATATTTTTATGGTGACAAAGTCCCTTAGAAACAAAGTCCCTTAGACAAAGTATCTTAGAAACTCTAATTGAAGGCCTAAATAGCATTGTTATTTAACTGAGTGATGCACCTGTTAAATAGTAATTACACCTTAGCTTGATAAGAGTTTTCTAGATAATACTTCCCAAAGATGATGGAATAGTGTCTTCTCAATTCAATTACTAAAGTTATTAGTATTGGAGCAAGTACAATGTCATTGTCTGGTGGCTGTTTCCCATTTAAAGGTTGCCTCATACATACATACATACATACATACATACATACATTCTGAGTCATGTCCCTTGGAAGTATAGATTAAAGTCATGACGTCATTTGTATACCTTAGCCTGGAGGCTGATGGCTCCAGCTTGATTCAACTTCATGGCCATTTTCAGCATTGCCAATTTCTAGTACAATAATAACTTTGTTTTTCACTTGTTTGCACAGGCAAGTTCTGTAATTGATAGTCTAGTGCTTGAAGAATCAGGTATTTGTCAAGTAATATGTGAATCCCCATGAGAGTATGAGCCAAACTGTAAGAATGTAAACATTGATGGGTTAATATTGTAGACATAGTGAAGTCAGAAATTTAGGTGTTGGGGTAAACAAAGAAGCATTCCAAAAATACGGCAGAAGATAAAAAAGGGACCTAGTTCTACTTGGTATATTCTATCTGCATAGATATAGGTTGGTAAGTGATATACTGTGGCTACTTGGCTGGCTAGTTTTTGTTTCTATGTAAATAGACAGATAATTTGAGATTAGGTTTTTAATATCATGCCAGTTTCATTAATCACCCAGTCTTTCTGTCTCATTGATTTTAAGAGCTCTCTTAATTCATTGAGAGGGAAACTTTATCTTATATTCAGCAAACTTTTCTTGTATTGCTGGTTCAGCTTCTTGATATAGTTCACTTGCCTTAATCTATTTTGTATCTTGCAACTCCTCCCCCAAAAAATGATTACACAATTTGGGTGGATTAGAAGCTGGGAAAACAGCAAGACTGGCTTGATTATAATCAGAAACTGATTATCAAAACTTAACTGCCTGAAGATCAGTTCCTTCTTTGTAATTAACTCAGCAGCTCAAAGGAAAATTTCTCTATCCTAATTAGAAGATAAATAATATATAAGGATGTTCCACTCATTTAAAGGGTATAGTTTGATCAGTTGTCTTATTATTATAGTATTGAGTAATGATAAACCAAATTGTGATTCCCTTTTGAATTTTAATATGTGAAAGCAGCTTTAAAGAAAGGAGAGGTAATTATTTTCCTAAACTATCAATTTTTCATCAGTGTTTAATTTAGAAAATTTTAATATTTAATACTGAACATAATATAAAACTTGAGCCTCAGTTTTATTCAAACATTACAAAATTGGGTGAAATGAGCTTTTTATTGTCCTGATTACTAATAATGCTCTGATTGTGTTTAATAAAAGTGACTTAATATGTCAGTGATTCAAAAAGTCTAAATTGCAGTAGATAATTAGGGTTCCTACAAAAAGAAGAAAAGGAGAAGTCTCCATGTTGGGTTTCCATTCTTGGGGTCAGAGTCAGCACCAAGGTCAGAGCATGATAAGTCAGGATTTGTCTTTTGGGAGGTAAAAAGACAGTGACAAAGAAGGTGGTGAAATTTAGGGCTTGAAGAGATCCTAGAAATTATTCAGTCCAACTCCTAACTTCATGCATGAGTAGCCGGGTGGGTGAATTGACTTACCCAATGTCACATGGCTGGTTAATGACAGACTAAGGCCTGAGAATGGGGCTCCTATGCTTTGCTGGTTCTTCCCTGTTTCCTGCTCTTTATTAATTGCAGGGCTTGGGAAAATAAAGGATCTTTTCTCTCTCTACTTCTTAATTCCCCTGCCCTTCATAAAAATGTTGTTCTCTATTTATATAATGTTACAAGTATTTGGCTGCTTTGCAGGTATCTGAATTTTGTATTTTCCCGCAGCATTCTTAAATAATGATAGCATAATACCATTTTTTTCTTTTAATATATTCACTCATGTAAAATATGTTTTCCATGGCCATATATGGCCATTTCTAGACAGAAGATTACTGGCAGTTTCTCCTAGGATATGAGTTTTGGAAATATAGCACTGTTTGTATTTAATATGTTTGGATTCATGATTCATATAATGTGACCTATTGTAGGTTTTCAGATATAGTACACAGACATGGTGACAAGATAACAATTTAAAAAGCAAGTTAAATTTCATACATAAGAAAAGTCAAGCCTAGAGTACTCAATATTTTTTAAAAAGAAGGAGAGAGATGGCTTTTCAACCTTTCCTTATGTAATTTCTTTAAAGTGTCATCAGGAAGATGATTTTTTAATTAGACCTTAGCTCAAGGTAAATTCATTTCAAAAAATTGATGACTTGTGAAAATCCCAAAGCTCGCTTAGGCTGTATTTTCTCAAAGGCCAGTCCTTATTCTCTTCCACGGCTAAGGGTTGTCTAATTAAATGTTCTGTATTGCTAACCTTGACAAAAAGAGTCTTTCTCCACGCAACTTGATTTGACTCGATGGCTTTTAGATTCTCGATATGAATTTTGGCTTTGACTGGGAAGGTTGTGGGAGCGTACGCTTCAGATACTCTTGGCATAACATTGCTCATGCTGCATATTGTTTACTTGGGAATGTATTGGAAGGAACTCACATCTTGAGAACCAGGGCTGTCGCTGTATGTGCCTTGAATTGATCAGGATGAAGCAGTAATACAGCAGAGAAACTCAGCAGCACAGTGGCTTAAAGGACAAAGAAGTTAATTTCTGCCTCATGTAACAGCTCCAATATGAGTGGCCTAGGTCAGCAGAGCAGTTCTGCCCCACGTAGTCTTCAGAGACGGATTCTTTTCTTTTTGTTGACTTGCCATCCTTGGGGCAGTGGTTCTCAACGTTTTTTGGTTTCAGGACCCCTTTACTCTTGTAACAATTATACATGATCTTAAATAGCTTTTGTTTATGTTATTGATATTAGTTGTCACATCTGTTATTTATTATATTACAAATTAAAGCTGAGGAATTTTTAAAACATCATTTTAAAATAACAATAAATCCTTTCCATGGTACCATAAATGACATTTGAAGAAGAATAACTATATTTTCTAAAACAAAAAAGGAGACTTCTGCAATTCTCTTTAATATATAATTTAACAGAAGAGAGCTGGATTCTCACTCCAGAGAATCAACCATTGCTGTGGTTGACGTATATGAAGAAAATCTGGACTTAACAAGATTTGTAGTTGGGTAAAGTAGAAGTATCTTAATAGTGTTTTCCAGAACACTATAAATACTCTTCTGCGGTACTACAGCAAAATCCATGGTCATTTCGTTAATGTCAATCAACATTTTGCACACAGTTAACATTAACATCTGTTAACCTATCTTTTCCTTTGAATGGCTATTTCACCCACACATGATATTTTAACATTATGAATTGGTCATTCGGAAATTACTCGTTCACTGAGTTATGGAGTTCTTAAAATGTTTACACACACCATTATAGAATATCAAAGACATACATTAGTTAATATTTTCACCAATCTCCTCACAAAAATTTTTAACCATTGGGAAGATGTTAGACTCATAGTAGCCTATAAAAATACTAATAATATTTGTTTGAAAGGTTGAATTTTATCATTGGCAACAAATACTGTCATTTGATTTTTTTGAAGTGTTCATTTTTGAGAAAATGTCTGCAAGTATCAATTCAGAATAACCACACCTTGTCAGTTTTACTTTTGTATAAAAATAGTGTTTTGTGAAAAAAGTGCCTAGTTCAGCCTGCAGCCCAAATGAGAATCACACAAGTGCTTGCCATCTGGACTCCCATTGTAGGTTGTTATGCCTCAGAAGTGCTTCGTGTGTACTTCTTGTTGCATCACTCGGATGCATACTCAAGGGTAGAGGTTTAATGAAGTTAGTGATTTTTACTGCTTCATCAAGGATAGTCTTAAGTGAAACTTTTTCTTTCTAATTGTGCCTGTCTGGTGGCAAAGAATACAATGACTACTAGTGCAGTATTGTGCCGTTGTCTAGTTTCATGCTAGAGCTTTCGTACCATCTGCCCAAATACCAACACAGTGAAAAAGCCAACTGTCCTACTATCTTACTGTTATTATGAGTAGAGTTTTCACCTCCTAGCCCCCTGAAAAGGTGTCAGGGACCCCCAGGAATCTGTAGATGGCACTTTGTGAACTGCTGCTTGATGTACTTTCAGGCAGGGTGAAGCTAGATCCCTACTGTACATGGGTTCGCGCTGGCTGAAAAGGAGGAGGCAGAGAAGCAGTGTCCAGCTGGGTAGTGGCACTTCCAGCTATAAGTCTATTATCTTGGAATAAGGGAAGAAAAAGATCTTGGCTCACAACTAACAAGCCTTTGTGGGAAAAATAAACAGCCAATTTCCACTTACATTTCATCCTTTTAAGTTCCTTGTTTTGTTTTTCACATATGTCCTCTACCTCCATATTATTATTTTTTTCTCTGCCCTGAATATAAATGTTCAGTATAGGAACAAGAAGACCTGTTTATACATGGTAATTATACTTTTATTACCAGCCCTCCATTCCTGGTGGGGGCTGGTGGCCTTGAGGAGGTGGCATGGCTCCAGGAGCCCTTGTGAATCCCTGTGTGGAACACACAAGACTCTTTAGACTCTTTGTGTTAGTCACTAATTGGGACAACAGTATGCAGCCCAACACCTTGGAATAATTTTTGTTTTCATGTCATTAGAAATAGACTCTCCATGATCCAGCAATTCCACTGCTGGGTATATATCCAAAGGAAAGGAAATCAGTATGTCAGAGATACCTGCACTCCCACGTTTATTGTAGCAATATTCAAATTATCTAAGATATGGAATTAACTAACCTAAGTTCCATCAACGAATGAATAGATAAAGAAAATTTGGTACATATACACAATGGAATATTATTTGGCCATAAAAAATAATCCTGTCATTTGTGACAACATGGGTGAACCTGGAGGACATCATGTTAAGTGAAATAAGCCAGACACGGAAAGACAAATACCGCATGATCTCACTCATGTGGAATCTTTAAAAAACAAAAGTTTATCATAGGAGCAGAGAGAATAGAACAGTGATTACCAGAGACTGGGGAGGGGAAATTTAAGGAGAAGATGGGGAAAGGCTGGTCAATGAGCACAAAGTTACAGTTAGATAGGAGGAATAAGTTCTGGTGTTCTGTCACAAAGTAGAGTGACTATGGTTAATAGTAAGGTACTGTTACACAGTAAGGTAACAGTCAGGTATATTACGAAATAGCTAAAAGAGAGGCTTTTGAATGTTCCAGCCACAAAGAAACAACAAATGCATTAAGCAATGAATACCCTAACTACCCTAATCTGGTCATTATCTAACATATATATGTATCAAAACATCAAATTTTACCCCATAATATGTACAATTACAATGTGTCAATTAAAAATAAAGAGACTCTCCTTACGTATCCAGATGTTTCTATCAGTGGATCTTAACATTGAATTCTCTCCCTTCTCTCTCTCTCTCATCTAGCTGTGGCTCCCATTCTTCATCTCTTTCTCTTTTTCTGTTTGACAAAACTGTATCCTGAAATACATGAAAATGAAATTCATGAAAAGCAGTCATTTGATTGGAAGACATCGTGCAGGGAGGTTGATGCCTTGCTCACACACAGCCGGGCATGCTTGAGAGAAGCTTGAGTTCAGGTCCTTTGCCACTGCAGGCTGTTCTCTTTGTGGCATTTGTGCGGTTTATGGTGAGCACCTCACACAGCAGTGCCTGAAATGACAGGTGGGTCTCGTAGTGTGCCTGACCTCTAGAAGGGGCCCAATAAATATTGGGTTACTTTTTCATCACTTGCCTCTGTCCTCTGATCCACATTGTTCTCGTTTAGGAGCAATACCCTGTGACCCGCTGCCTTCTATGTGCTTAGAATTCTTTTCAAAAGTTGACAATTATCAGCAGAGTGGCACAGTGGAAGCATGCTGGGCCCATAAAAGTTGACAATTGATTAGGCGAATCAATACCAAAGAACATGAAACCACAGGGAAGCATAATAGGCACTTTTATAACATTGGAAGTAGTTTATGGACTGCACACTTTTCCAAGAAGCTGGAGTTCCATAGGGAGGAAGACTCCCATCTGCTCAAAATGATTTCTGGAGGCAGCAAGTCAGCAAACGAGAGCCTGAAAGATCAGGCAGGTGGCAGAAAGGCAGAGGGGTGGAGATATGGGATGCCAGACAAGGGGCCTGAGCGGTTCAGGCGTGGAGATAAGAATGAATAGATGGTACACCGCAAGGAGGCTGGCCTGGGGAGGGCAGGGGATGCTTGTTGGGAAGAGTGGAGTCAGTCTCACATGGTCACAGTGGCCAGTCAAGCAAGGAGGAACCTGGAAAGCCCAGCAGAGGCATTTCACCTTCTTAATTGGACACGGGGAGGAGGTTTTTGAGTTTTTTTCCTCTGGAGAGTAATGCAAAGAAAGGGGTGATTAGGAAAAAAGATATTGTTAAAGACAGGACGTGGTCCTTCAAACAAAAGTAAGCACATATTCTTCCTTCCATTTGGCAGTTCCTCTCCTGCATCTACTGACTACCTTCTGTTTGTCCTTCTGTCTTCAACTACCAAGGCATCTCCTAATGGAGCCTTCCCCTCCCTCCCCACCTTCCCAGGCTGCTGTGGTTTGAATGCATCCCCCCAAAGTTCAGTTGTTGCCCTTTGATAGTACTAAGAAGTGGAGCCTTGGCCAGGCTCGGTGGCTCATGCCTGTAATCCTAGGACTCTGGGAGGCCAAGGCAGAAGGATTGAATCCTTAAGGTCAGGAGTTTGAGACCAGCCTGAGCAAGAGTAAAACCCCATCTCTACTAAAAATAGAAAAAATTAGCCTGGCATGGTGGTGCGTGTGCCTGTAGTGCCAGCTACTCAGGAGGCTGAGGCAGGAGGATCGCTTGAGCCCACAAGTTTGAAGTTGCTATGAGCTAGGCTGACACCACAGCACTCTAGCCTGGGCAACAGAATGAGACCCTGTCTCAAAAAAAAGAAATAAGTTGGGCCTTTAAGAGGTGATTAGGCCATAAGGGCTCCTTCCTCCTTAATGAGACCGAGGCCCTTATAAAAGAGGCTTCATGTGGCATTTGGATAGCTTGCCTTTTGCCTTTGGCCATGTGAAGATGCAGGAAGAAAGCCCTCACTAGACCAAATGCTAGCACCCTGATCTTGGACTTCTAGCCTCTAGTACTGTGAGAAGTAACTTTCTGTTCTTTATAAATTACCCAGTCTGTGGTATTCTGTTATAGCAGCATGAAACAGACTATGACGGTGTCTTTTTATGTACTACTTCCAAGCATCTTGTGTTATACCTGCTATAGCCTATAATGTAATTGTTTTGGTTACCCAGGAGCTGGAAAGTTCCCTGAGGATGGAGAGATTGTCTATTGTATCTTCATGCCTAGCAGAGTGCCTGATTCGTGGTGGCTACTCAGTAAATACTTGAAGGAGTGTGTGAATGAGGAGGGCGCAATACTGTTAGCACAAAGAGATTAGGGCCTAGGCACACTGGTTTAGAAGCAGTAAGGAAGGGGTTGATGGGGATCTTAGAAGGTGAGAGTAGGTAGGGCAGGTGGCAAAGTGGTTGATTATCACTGTAATGAATGCAAGGTTTTATTCTGTGTTCTTTGCTCATCTTATTATTTGATATTTCCCTCATTCTACTTTCTCTTAATTGAAAACTTAGAATAAAATAATTAATGATTTGTTTATACTTGAAATGTCACTGTCAACATATATATACTCTATAGGTAGCTGTTTCCTATGCTAGCTTTTAATTTAAAGTTAATTAGAATTATTGAATAATTTGAGGGTGACAAAGTATTATTAATACTATTAATGCTGTTTGTAGATATAAAGCAAATGTGTTTTTTTACTATTCTCATTTTTTTTACTTCTATTATTTTTAATTGACACATAATATATATTCATGGGGTACAGTGTGGTATTTTGATACATGTATATACAGTGTGTAATGATCGAATCAGAGTAATTAGCATGTCCATCACCTCAAACATTTATCATTTCTTTGTGTTGGGAGCATTTAAAATCTGCTCTTCTAGCTATTTTAAAATATACATTAAGATGTTAATTATGGTCACAATAGTGGTATGGAATACTGGAACTTATTGTTCCTGTCTAGCTATAATTTTATATCTGTTTGCTAGCCTCTGTCTACTTCCCTGCTACCCATCCCAGCCTCTAGTAACCACTATTCTACTCTCTACTTCTATGAGATCAACTTTTTTAGCTTCTACATATGAATGAGAACCTGTGGTATTTGTCTTTCTGTGCCTGGCTTATTTGACTTAACATAATGTCCTCCAAGCTCATTCATGTTGCCACAAATGATATGATTTCATTCTTTTATTCCATTGTGTATATGTACTGCATTTTCTTTATCCATTCGTTTGTTGATGGACACATAGGTTGAAGCCATATTGCCATATCTTGGCTATTGTGAATAGTGGTGCAATAAACATGGTAGTGCAAATATCTCTTCAACATACTGATTTCCTTTCCTTTGGATATATACCCACTAGTGGGGTTGCTGGATCATAGGGTAGTTCTATTTTTAGTTTGCAAATGTGTTTTGTAATAAAACCTGTTAAAATTACATGAACTTGGCTTCCTTTTATTATTCAGATAAGACTTGTTCATTGCAGAAGAATTATAGATACGATGATGTATAATTTAGTAGTAATATACAAACATAAGGAAATAAAAGTCACCTGAGATAAACATAACTCGGAGATTATCATTAAGTAACTTTTGGTGAATATACTGCCAGGCATTTTTTTTGTGTGTGTGTGTGTATCTAAATACATATCTGCTTTTAACATAAGGTACACTGTATAATCTGCTTGTTGTCTGATTATAATTTAAAATATGAGTGTGCCTATTACATTGCCTTAGCCCATTTGATTTTAGCACAACTGCGGTGAACAGTTCTATGCACCTTTGACAGTGTCCCACATGACTTACAAGCTGGACTGTATTTCTGCTGTGCTTTCTTCAGGGCTACAAAATCCCCTAGACACAGGAAGATACAACCTAGAAATATGGGGGAATTAATGCTGTAACCCTCAACCAATGGGAGATGGGAGTTGGTGGATAAAAGCCCTAGCATCCCTGTCCTGTGTTGGGCCAGTTATGAGACACATGCTACCTAGTTCTGCAGGGGCTCCCCAGTGGGATTGAAATGCAGTTACCTTCAGCAGTAGCCAGCTCATTCCTTAAAACCATGTTAGATTTTCTCCCTCAGGGTCTGCTTCCAGAGAATCCCAAACTAAGAAAATGTCAACCCCGTATTATTGAACAATTAGATGTATTTCAATTTTTTGTTATTGGAAAAAAGAATTGTGATGAATATCTGTGTATAAATGTCTTTACATATGGGTCTAGTTAATTCTTTTTTTTTTTCAGTAAGTGCTGGGTCAAGGATATGTACATTTTAAAGGCTCTTGATACATGTTACCAAATTACCCTTTGGAAAGGTTATTCCAGTTTGCAGAGTGTTGGTTTTCCTATAAATGTATAAGTGACCTTTGGGTATTAACCTTTTAAAATATTTGCCAGACTCTTGGATAAAAATTGTCTAGTTTTAATCTATAATTTTCACATGTGCTTTTGGTCACATAAATTTTTGTTTAATGTGTTGCCTGTTTATATCTTCTCCCATTTTTCTCATTGGATATTTAAATGTTTTAATCAATTTTTATGAGCTCTTTACATATTAGAGATATTAATCCTTTGTCATATGTTATAAATTGTTTCCCTAAATTGTCTTTTCACTAATTTTGTGCTGCTTAACAGCCACTCTCATTGGCTTCATTCCCAAATTCTATTATACATTGGCCTGCACATCTCTTGCCCTCTGTGTTGACATCCTCACCATTTTCCCCTCCCTGTAGGTCTTCACACCTCATTTTCTACCATCTTCTTGTCTTTCCTACGTCTGGTTTCTTTACCCTAATTCCTATTCGAAGTATGAAATTGATTAATCTGTTCCACTTTGCAGTGATTCTCACTGGGGGTGGAGGAGAGTCCACATCAGAATGGATAGGAGAGGTGGCCTTCAAGCTGCATGTTCCCCAGACTCTTGAGAAGCACAGCCATAGTGTCACTGTGACTGTCATGTGTGCGGAGCCCCTCAGCTGAGCAGAGGCACAAAAAGTTGAGGACCATTGGCTGAAAGGTTTAAGAAGGCATGGGAATGCCGCTTACATTGTCCTTCTCTTTGTTTCTATGTTAAAACTCTCTTAGGGCCCTTCTCCAAAAAACTCCTAACTTATGTATGCTTGACAGAGCTGCAAATTACTTTTTAAATTGATCTCAGAACGTGCGGAAGGCATGTGCTAGACTAAGTCTAGAAGACCAGCATCCTTTTTAAAGCCTGATCGATAAGAAAGGCTACTATCTTTGTATAATGCCATGGGGGTCATGTCCAAATTACATTTCCACATCAGAAGAGCTTTCAAAGCTAATGCAGATGCCACAGGCCTCTAGGGAGGGGTTACTACTGTGCTTTGTAGATTTATAGTCACATGTCTACTGGCCCAGGAAAGGAGGAAAGGGTGACTGTTGTGTTCTGGGAGTGCTCTAGTGCCCACAGCTACTAATCAGCAGCTTCTTCAGGCTGAGAGTCTACTGGCTCCCTTCTTTTCACCCCAAAAACAATTTGTTTATACATTTTTAAATTCACAACACATGAAAAATTTCTTTGCATTCTGACTTATTTTACAATGTGTATTAAATTAAAACTGTGGATTATCATCTCAAATTGATGTTATATTAATTCATGTAAATTACACAGTTGGATGTTTCTTAAAAGGATCTTCAATGTGTATATAATAATAATATTAACATAGATGTTGAGCATTTAAAAATACACATGAAAAGAGAAATAAGCAGAGATGTTGAGAGGCAATCACAGTTGCTGTGACTGAGCTTTAGAATTAGATCTCAGCTTCCCCAAAACCAAGGTAGAGAGGTAACAGTGGAGCAACATAATTCTCACTTGGCAAGAACAAACATGCTAAGCTTTACAGAAAAGAAGTATTTTCTTACCATGGACTAAATTTTGGAGGAAAAATATCACGTGGAACTTACACATGGGACTTAAGGTGAATATTTCCAGTATAAGTTCATTGCAGATACAGAAGCATTTTTCTTTTTTGTTTCCTACAATAAATCATCAATATAAGAAAAAGGTGTAAGGCTTAAATATAACTGATTTTTTTCAGAGTAGTTTTAGTGAAAGTACTTTCAGAGTAGTTCAGAGATCTAGCTTTCTGATATTTTTAAACATAATCTAAGGATCCATATATTTAGGACTAAACTATTTAGAGAACAGATGTCTTTTAGACTATATCCCTTGACTATTAGTTGTATCAGCTGGGCTTTGTGAAAACCAGGTAGGAGTTTTAATGGAAATAGCAAAAGATGAAAATTACCTCTAAGGTGCTGACTTCAGGTGAAGACCCACACACTTTTCACATCTTTGAGGCAACAAAATGTCTTTAATACTTTATGATTCATATTCTTTTGTTAAATAAAAATAGTTATTAATTCAAAGAAACTACTATTCATTCAGCTGCAGTTACCTACTGATTCTTGGAGAAAGAAGTATATATGTGTATTTATATTTTTATTTAACCACTTAACACTTGCTTGATTAACCAGGTATCCTTTTCTCTGGCTTCAATATCTGTTATCTCTTTAGGCTTGCATTGACATGATTATTCCAGATGGTAAAATCAAATGATCAGACCTTATCTATTTTTTGAGTTCTCTTCACAATGAAATCTCTATAGTTCAGCCGATTCAAAAAAAAAAAAAAAAAAGCAGATTTGCAGTTGAGCCCATGCAACAGCTGACACAGAAGCAGGTGGAACAGATGTAGCTGAAATACTACAACTCAGATGTGCACTAGGCAGCCTTTGTACTGCCTGAGTTTGCCTGCAAGGCCCTGAATGATGTGGGCTAAGCCCGGGTGCCACTGCTGACACTGGCCAGGACCTGGAACCAGGGAGCCTCCTGGGTGCTTGGACCTTTCCAGCTCTGGACCAGACCTGCCGGCTCTCACTTGCCAACCAGGCAGGCCCCACAGTGCTGCAGTGTACTGTCTACCTGTCTCTCTCTTCATGGCATCCGGCCTCCAAGCCTATGCCCACTGTGTACAGTGCCGTCTCTCTGCCTTTGTTTCCCACTCACTCACCAAACACGTGTACTTAGAAAAAAATAAAGGCTTCTCTACCCTTGTCTTAAAAAAAAATTATAGAATAAATAACACTCCAATCTTATGTGTATGGTCAAAATGCAAATGAAGGCTCCAGGGTGACTTCCAGCAGTGCATCTGGCCTCCATCCTGGTGCTGGGGTCGGGTTTGTGCAGGGTAAGAAGAGCCACAGACGCCTCCCCTGGGGCCCTGTTATTGATGGGTATACTTGCTACTGAGTTGTCCCAAGTGATGTGTCTGGGAGCAGATGTACCTAATATCATGAAAAATCCCATTATATATTGTGGTTTAGAC
Source organism: Daubentonia madagascariensis (assembly GCA_023783475.1). Taxonomy (NCBI): domain Eukaryota; kingdom Metazoa; phylum Chordata; class Mammalia; order Primates; family Daubentoniidae; genus Daubentonia; species Daubentonia madagascariensis. The sequence goes on along the minus strand of JAKFHU010002088.1, from coordinate 38,582,444 downwards.
TGAGAGTATTAGAGGTAATTTCTCATCTGCTGTGATATGGTCTGTCGTAGTCTTACTCAGATGTTTTATAAGTCTCCTTAAATTGAAATTAGTTGTGTAATTTAATAGCTATTAAGCACCATTTATGAGGAGTTGTCTTATGATGCTGTGTTAGCTCAGGCTACCATGACAAAGTGCCACATACTAGGTGGCTTCAACAACAACAGTTTATTTCTCACAGTTCTGGAGACTGCAAGTTCCAGATCAAGGCCCAGCAGGGGTCAGCGTCTGGTGAGGGCCCTCTTCCTGTTATGTGACAGCCGCCTTCTCACTGCTGTCTTCACATGGCCTTTCCTCTGAGCACGCATGCACACAGGGAGAGGAATGTCTCTCTCCTTTTCATAAGGCCACCACCCCTGTCGGTTTAGGACCTTACCCTTGTGACCTTATTTAACCTTAATTACCTCCTAAAGGCCCTATCTCCAAATACAGTCATATTGGGGATTAGGGCTTCAACACATGAACTTTGAGGGAACACAGTTTAGTCTATAGCAGATGTAGGAAAAAAAATGTCGATACAATTTCTATTGACGGCGGCGGGGGGGGAAGTAGGTAGTAAGCCTGAGGGGTCTGGTCAGTGATGGATAACCATAGAGTGGTTTAATAATAAGAGGCCTGGTTACCCATCTGGACATGTGGATTGTTCTGTAGATTATAGGCTTTGGAAGTCCTTTATAACCCTAAAATTCAGTATTTTTAGGTAACAGCTCCTCTTGGGGAATCTATTCCAAATGCCCATGATGGTTTTCTGTCATTACTCATTCTTTGTCACACAGAGTACCTGGGGGAAGGCATAGCAGAAGAGCCTGGCTGGCCTGGGTTTGATTTCCACCTTCTCTATTTATCAGCTGGGGAGGCTTCAATTAATTACTGTGCCTCTCTGAGGTTGTTTCTTTGTCCACAAAATAATTAATGGTACCTTGATATATATAATAGTGAGAATACAGGCTATACTACTATATATATATTTAAAACAAAACACAGTAGCTTAGATATGAGAGAAGTGATAGGAATTTATTTATCTCATACATACAATCCAGAGAGAAGCAGACCAGGGCTGGTAGGAGACCTCTGACACCAGCCTCCATAGAAACTTCAATCTCAGGGCGAAAGGTGAGTGCTCCAGTTTTCATTATCTCCCTCTGGTGGGAATGGAGACAAGGTGAGAGGAACTCATTCACATGAATTCTTAGGGCTACCATCCCAAAGTGGCGCACACAAACTCTGCTCACATCTCTCCCACCAGAGCTTAGGCATAGGCTTATATCACACAGGGAGGCTGGGCGGGAAGCATTGTCTCTAGCTATTGTCTTGCTAGCAATGGTTGTTCTGCCTCAGATGGTTATTGTAAAGAGAAGAAATAATTCATCAATTCATTTATCTACATTTGACTGTGAAATGTCATAACAAAGTGTTTAGCAAGGTGCTTTGTATGTGGTAAATAGTGAAAAGATGGAATCAGCCTTCTTCCTTTCCCCTGGCACCTTACTACTGGCCAAGTGTGGTCCATGGTCTGATGGCATCAGCATCACCTGGGAGGTTTAGAAATGCAGAATTTCATCCCCCAGGCCAGACCTACTGAGTTACAGCCTGCATTTTAACAGTTGGAGAAGCTCCAAACTGGCATGTTCTTCTTTGTAAATCTTTCATGGCATCTGCTGGCTGTTACTTTGATCACTTACAATGTTGTTGTGAGAATTAAGTGAGATAATTTGTATAAAATACTTTAAATCTATAAAGTGTTTTATAACATTATCTAAGTATACACGTATGAAGAGAAATAATGTGAATTAGAAGTTATTAGAACAATAAAATTTGAGAATCAGTGTGTTTTTAGATTCCCAACCTTGATAACATTCCTTGATGTTGGCATTCTGTCTCTAGAAAATGTGCTTGAATTGCCATGCACTGTCTTAGGTACAGAGCTTTTATTACTTAAGGAGATGCTAGGCCTACCCTTCTAAATTGAGGGTTTTCAGTGTATTTTTAATCACCGTTCCTCTTTTATGATGTCTAAATATTTCAGCTTTTTGTGTTCTTAATTATGGTACTATCCTTTAATGTGTGTAATTGAATATATAGATTTTGACATCAAATGAATGTGTAAATGATTTTGAAAAAGATACCTAAAAACCTAGAAAATTTTTATCAATGGAGAAAATGAATAAATGATGACTTCATGGTATCAATTTAAATTAAAGAAGTTATACCTAATGTATTACATTATAAACAGCCATTCAGATTCATGCACCAGTCTTGAGCTATAAGAAACCAGGAGAATCACCTTCTCATGGACTTCAGTATTCTCATCTGTAAATTGGAAAAGAGATTTGTTCTGTCTCATAGTGTTTTAGGAGCATAACGTGAAATCCTAGAAAAAGGTATCGTGTATATAGAAGGTGATGTTAATATCTAGTGTTGTCACAGCTAGGGTATATGTGAACATGTATGTGAAAGAACTTGTTATTAAAATGTTTGACAAGCTTGCAAGCTGAGCTAGGGCCCTGGTGGCTCCATCAGATTCACAGTGTCTCAGCCTTTGCTCTTGCCTCAGGTGGGCAGGAGCCCGGTGAGAGGCAAACATGTGTGTACTGTTTCTGCAGGTCAGTCGGGTGTCAGGCACATAATGAAAGCAGGTCGAGGTGATGCATATCTGCACACAGGCAAAGGCCTAGGTTTTAGAAGAAAACTAATCAGACAAGACGCTGTCAATGAACACATATTGTTTATATAACTATGGAAATACAATAACAAACTTTTGAAGCCTCCAAAGTATATGAGAGAAGTGGAGGAGACAGACATACCTACAACTCAGACACTCATGAAGTTACGTGCAGGGAGATCACGTGATACAGATAGTTTTGAATGGGTAGCAAATGGCCAAACCAGGACCAGAGTTAAGATCTCAAAAAGGAAAGAAAATGAATAGTACTTGAACGAAGGGGAAATGTAAAGATTCTGGGATGCTTTTAGGTTTAGGGGATGGCATGGCTTTTGACTTCAGTCTGGCTCCCTCCACTGAGGTCTGGTTAGGTTTTATCAGACTCAGGGACAGACAGGGTGCACAGTGATTATGTTTGGGTTTGGGACCAGTCTGTGTTTGATTTTCTACCCTGGCACTGCCTAGCTATTTAACAGTTATTTATGGGCAGTTATTTACAGACTCAGGGCCTCCATTTACCTATCTATAAAATACTAGTAGCTACTGTACGGATTAAATGAGTTAATATGCATAAGATCCTTTAAAAGTATATGGGACATAAGGAGGGCTCAATGCATACCAGCTGTGTGAAGCTAAGCACCCTCATCCCTATGGTACAGGGCTGATGAGGATGTCGGGGAATTAACCATAAGAAATACACAGATGTGTATCGAGTGTGTATAGATGTGTACCAGAAAGTGCTGATAGCTGTAGATGAGGGATGCAAAAGAATTACAAAGTTAAAACAAAAATATGAGAAAGCTTGTGCCAGTATTATTGGATGATCCAGCTATGTGTTTAAATCTATACCAATCCCTCCCTGGTGATCACAAAAGTTTGGAATCTGTGTGTACACTTAGATTTTCTGTTGGATTATACTTTGTTGTAAGGTAAGTAATTGCCCCCTAATTAAGAATGATTGTTTGGTCATAAAAAGACTTTAACCACAGGTCAGGGGGTGACAGTGTGTGCTGTGAGGGTTAGTCTAAGCTGTCCTACTGAACTAAGTGTACCTGCATGTCATGGAACCCTGGGAAAGACACGAATATTGTTGCTTTGAAAACATTGAGTCTGAGGAGTTTCAGGGTAGTTTGTACTGTCAGCATTGTTTATTGATAACAGTGAGGTGGAGGATTTGCATCTGGTTTCTGTGAGACCCCTGCAGGGCTCTGCTGTTGAGGCTGGTTATATAGCAGGAATATGTCCAAGTGACCAGCGAAATATAAAAAACACCAGCCAGACTCCATCCCAGAAGCAGCCTGAAACACTACCAGCTGAGTTTAGATTACCCAGACAGAATATATGGTGTGATGCTACTTTAATAACCTATTCCTGGTTTTTTTTAAGCCCTTCAGTTCTTACATAGGTAAATTATTGAAATCCCAAAATATCGGTGCAAGAGCCTATTGTAAACCTCTCTTATCCTCTTATCTATGTTCCAAAACATGTAAGATATGTTTGTCATTTTTTTCAGACTCCCTGGTTGTGGAATACAAAGCACTGCTGGTACAACTACCCCTATCAGGTAAGGAGGCATTACAGTCTGGGTGTTTGTACATACCAGGTGTCTTCCTGAGGTCAATTTCATATTGATATAGATTTCAACCCAACAGAGTGGGCAACCACCTTGCTTTTTGGCCCCATTCCTGCTGACCTATGCCGGATATGACCTAGTAAGGACAGTAACTTGTATGTTCTCAATGAAGTTCAGATTCAAAGCCCAATTGCTTTAGCAGATGGAATAAACTTGGAAAGTACATTTGCTGGAGAATAGGATGCAATCAGTTCAACAGGTGGATAATTCCCATTCATAACAGCAGAGCTGCTTCTAATCCCTGAGGAAAATCTGAAGACCTGTTGACAGCACAGGCCTGCCTCAACAGCAAGTGGGAAAACTCAAATGTGGAACTAGAGCAGGCATGCTGAGTTCAGTTCACTTTGTGGCTTAAGAGCAGCCTCTAAATATATAAGTCAAGCACCATTTCCTTGAGCACAGAAAACCCCATTACACATGCATGGGTTATTCCTGCAGCTAAAAAAAGCATCATTGAAAATGAGATTAAAATTATATCCCAGAAAAGGAGCATTTAGATCTCTGCCCACTGACATTCCTTTGCATCTTTCCATTAATTCAATAATATTAGCATGTATTGTTATGGTCCCCAGATCAGTTTGAATCACTTTGATATTTGAATATCAAAGCTGGGACTTTTCTAGAAATTTCTAGCTGGGAAATTTCTATAATTCCTAGTTCAATTGGGATATGTCATATAAGAGAAGCAAATGCAGCTAGGTATTTTGGTGATAAAACAAAGAGAGATGCATTATAATAAGCAACTTGGAATTTTGAGTTTGGGGTTTTCTTGGGTTGTCTTTTAGAGGCATTTGGTCTTTTTTGGTGTGCATAAGGTTAATGCCCTCTCTCTTCTCTGTTGCACACGGTGTCACAGTGGGGGTGGGGGTTGGGTGAGGACTGGCATTGGATACTCCTTGGGCAAGTCCAAGGCGAAGGACACACTGAAATGGAATTCCAGTTTGCATTTCCATCTCTTTCAAGTAGTTTACTCAGATTAGAAAAGAATGTAAATAAGCAACAGAACATGGTGAGAGAGAACTGAGCGTTCAGGGGATATCTGATCGTGACTAAAGCAGTATTGCAACCAATCACTTACTTTATACAATTGCAATTCTCAGGCCCAATTGCTGTTTTACTATCTTAAATACTTGGAACATTGTCATTTAGGTTCTCTTTGTATGCTATAATCGTATATTGAGCTGCAGAAGCCATGTAAATGTAAATTTCTATTTATAAAAGTACATTAAAGGCTTCTAGAAATCTGAACTGGAATGCTGGCATGGCAGCTGCTGTAATGCACCGCGTTTATGAGGTAAATCCTGTCACATGAACAGTTTTGAGACAAATGCCATATGAAATGTAATGCCTACTCTTCTTTCTAATAATGTAGTCCAAAATAACTTTCATGTTTATGGCTGGAGCTGAGAAATGGCTTATTTCTGAGAAAATGAGTTGCTAGGCTGTGGCCTAAAGGGTAGCTACAGACTATTTCATAGATAGCACTATAGATTCAACGTGAAAGTTTAAGAGTCATGTGGATACAGTTATGTTTAAAAATAGGAAACATCACTAGTATGGAAGTAAAGGTGCCATATGTCAGGATTCAGATCAAGATTGTCTTCTACTGTATGATCCAACATATAGCTCCAGAAATGTAGGAAAAATTTATGATCTCTTGTGGGAACTGTGGTCATCCTTGATAAATACCACATGCTAATAAAATTAGCTGCTTTTTGTGTATGTGTGTGGGGGGAAGATCTTTGCAGTTTCCAGATCTGATCTAACTTGCCCTCATTAATTCCTCTGGGGAATTTTCCCAGGCGGTGAGGCCAGGAAGTAAAAGAATCTCATTAAAACTGAAATTTATCCTTGGCTCAAAGGGTCCTGAGCCAGGGCCCTGTTTTCTAAACTTCATTGCTGCCACATATCTTGCCTGAGTACCTGTCCTTCATTGCTAATGCCTTCCCGTTTTAAAGGACAATTTAGTGGGAAATATATTCTTCCTAGGGAGATATTGAGGTTGATTTTTTAAAAAGCATTGATGCTTGTCTTAGTTTAGGTTGCTGTAACAGAAATATCATCAGAAGAAATCATGTCCCTTCTTATAAGGGCGCTAATCCCATTCATGAGGGCTCTGCTCTCCTGACCTAATCACCCCCCAAAGCCTACAAATACCATCACATTGGGGATTAGGCTTCAACATATGAACATTAGGGGGACACTGACTTTAAGTCCATAGCAATGCTTATGGTCACTTGGAGTTTAGAGTTGGTGGTTGGAGAGTATCCTGTCCCATTGTGTGTTTTGTTGTCAAAGATCTATGAGAGGGACAATTGTTTTCCTTATTCCCATGCTTAGAGTTGGTAGTTTGACTGCCAGTTTCTCATGATAGTTGTTCATTATGCACCTATTGGTGTACAAAGCATTAAGATTTCAATTGTACTTACTATATATAGTATTTCCTTGTATATAGGGGTGTGGGCTTGTGATAAGTTTCAAACATTTTCTATTTTGATAAAGCAAGACATTTCATCACAACTCAATAAAACAATTAAAAGCAACTCATCGAAAATGTTTTTAAACTTTTGTTTTTATGGATTTATGGGCAAAATAAATACTCCTGACTTCCACAGCTTTTCTGAGCCTCTCCCCAACCCTGAGCCTCCAAGGCTGTTAAAGTAGGTATTCACCCCCATATTACAAATAGACTAAGGCCAAGTTTCATACCACTCAAGCTGTGGAGCTGAGACTTGATCTCAGATTTCCTGGCTGGGTGCCTAGTCTGGTATCTCTTAGCAGCCTCTCTGTCCCTCTGATTTTTTAATAAATATTTTTGAATCATTCTTTTTAATATTAATATTTGCAAGATACTAAACATTTCCTATAACAAAAAAGGCTTTCTGATTAACGTGAAACTTGAAACTATGCATCAGTGACCCATATATTTCTCCAGTTCCTATCACCTGCCTTCATTGTCCCTGTACTGTGGAATCTCACAACAGTTGTCCAGGGTTATTCTTTGTATATATTAGATTTTTTTTTCAGGTTGCCTAAGGAATCTTGCAGATACTCATGTCAAAGAATCATAAATGCTATTGTTAAGCTGAATAATGAATTGGGTCCCAAATGTTCATGTTGATTAATGCTTTTTAGATTGGAAATGAAATCAAAGTAATGTGGATGAGAGACACCCTCAAAGCCCCATTATCTACAAAGAGAATAGGGCAGGACTGCATCTGTGCAGCTGCAAGACCATGTTACTTTTGAGCACTGAGCTTGAGATGTTTGGAATACGGATTTAAATTCTCTATTAACTATTAATCTTTCCCTTTTTTCTTTCATCTTCAGCCACTCACAACTGACCTTCACTACTATTACATCCTGGAGCTGTCGTTTTATTGGTCTTTAATGTTTTCCCAGTTCACTGATATCAAAAGAAAGGTAAGAGTAGTTATGTTATAAAGTACTTGCAAACATGTGTCTTTAATGGCCCTTGACAGGTGGGTGTAGAGTCTCAAAGTCACTCCCTTTGTTCTCCTGGCAGTAGTAGGAGAATTTAGTATTACTTGCTGCATTATTACAAAAAGTTCTCTACTTTTGTTTGTGCTGTTTTGTATTTTGTTCCTATTGTCTTTTTACTCTTCCCACAAACCTGGTGTTCTTTTCTCCATGAAAAAATACAGCAGTGAATCCCAACAGCTGTAATTTTCTCTCAATCTGATTCCTAAGTCCCTCTGTTCTCCAAATTAAAGAAAAAAGAAAAACTTTATTTGTAGCTCCTGGGAGAGAGTAAAATCTCAGTGTTTCAGCCCTACAGAATGAATTCCCCAATTAAAGGGTTATCTAGTATCAAAATGTGTCACGGAAATGCAACATTCCTAAATAAACTGTGATCTGGTTTTCTCCACTGGAATTGCTTTAGCTGAGGGTACCAATGACCTTGTAACTGTTGAATCCACTTATTCTGGTTTTTATTCTACCAGCTTCTGGGCAGAATTGGCACTTTTGGCTCTTCACTGCTTATTTTATCCATAACACCATTTTCTCAAGATTCCCATATTTGGATTAATCCTTCAAAGTTGTCTTGCTGGCTTCCATCTTAATGCCCCATGCTCTATATGTTGGGGTACGCCAGCGTTCTGGACTGGAGTTAGAGGATACCATCTCCCTGCATGATCAAGCTAATACCTCCTAACATTTCCAACCCCACAGCTAATGTACCAGTAACTCCCAAATGTTTCTCTTCTGCCCCAGGTTTTCTCTGGGTCCATATTTCCACACCTCTAGTCACAAATATTAATAATAGTATAGCTTGAGCATCCCTAATCCAAAAACCCAGACTCCAAAATGCTCTAAAATCTGAAACGTTTTCAGCACCAACATGATGCTCAAAGGACATGTTCATTGGATTTTGGATTTTTAGGTTAGGGATGCTGAACTGGTAAGTATAATGCAAACATTCCAAAATCCAAAAAAACCTGGAATCTGAAGACATCTGGTCCCAAGCATTTTAGATAAGAGATATTCAACCTATATTATGTTCTTTGTGTTTATCATATCATTTAATCCTCACAACAATTCCAAGATCCAGTTTATTTATTATTTACTCTCATTTTATGAATGAGAAAATTGAGCCTTACATAGAAAGTATTCCTGACTGAAGACATGATCTAGCCTTGTTCTCCCTCCAGTAACCCTTATAACCCTTAGTCATGGAAGCCAGGATGTTTTCCTTTGCTCTCCTCTTTGCCACTCCTTGTACTTACTTCCTTAATACTGCTGACATACTTAGCTTGAATGCTCTCTACTTTTGCCCACTCTATTACAATAGCTTCCTGAACAGTCTTCCTATCTAAGTAGTCATTTTTATCTACCTGCCATCAACAAGTTATGTTTCTAAAACTTTCAAGACAAAGCCCAAATACTTAGAGTGATATTCAGGTTTGTAAACAGCATGACTCAGACCCACCTCTGCAGTTCAATCGCTCACCCCTACTCTCCCCATTCAACACACACATACCTCCTGCCTACTAACATCTTCTCACCGTTGTCTAAATGCATTAAAGTTTTTCTGTGCATGTTCAGTTTTTACAAGACCGTGCCTGTGGCTAGAATATACTGTCTTTCCCCCTCCTCACCAAACAAGATCTAGCCCCAGAGTAACCTCTTCTTTGAAGCCTTATTCAATTCAACTCCTTCCGGGTTTAGTTTATAAGAGTCTCCTACACTTACCATATTGCATTCTAACAGTATGGTGCCTACCTTTCCCTTTCACAAGACTTAGAGGATGAAGAGCAGTGTTTTAGTCCATCTGTGCTGACTTAACAAAATACCATAGCTTATAAACAACAGAAATCTGTTTTTCACGGTTCTGGAAGGTGAAAAGTCCAAGATCAAGGTGCCAGCAGATTCAGAGTTTGATGGGGCACTGCTTTCTCAGGGAGGGCACCTTCTCACTGTGTCCTCACATGGTAGAAGGGGTAAGGCAACTTTCTGGGGCCTCCTGTATAAGGGCACTAATCCCATTCATGAGGACTCCTCCCCAAAGGCCCCATCTCCTAATACTATCACTTTGGGGGTTAGGATTTCAGCATATGAATTTGGCGGGGGGTGGAGCATAAACATTCAGTCCATAGTAAGCAGGAAATGTTTATCTTTGCAAAGAGATTAATAAAATAACTAATAGCTATCAGTGTACCTGCTTATGATGGGGACCAGTAAGTTTAGGGTGAATGAATAAGTGGTCTCAGTTCCTTTGCAAACAGGACTTTACATCTATTTTGTATAAAATGGCAGCTAAAAAGCACTAGGAGTCTGTGGGCCTAGTACCTGAGTCTCCTCTCCCTGGGTACACTCCTGCCGCCATCCTACAGCAGGGGCATACTTGGTTGGCAAAAAGGTGTCTTTACTGACTTGTATGGCTACAAGGCCTTAAAATCGTATGTCATCTGATTTTCAGAAGCGGACAGTCCCTGTCAAGGCTAGTTAAGGCATAACAGATGACTCATTGGCACCTATAATTTGTGGTTGCACCAAACACTCTGGGTCAGTTTCTGGAAACATTTAAAGTCCTTCAGTGATGGTATGCCAGCTGGGTCTCCTCTGTCTTACACGAGGAGCCCTCTTCTTTCATGCAGTGTCAATACTTGTAGACTGATCATCGTCAGTGTACCAAGCACTGTGTGAGGCTCATTTTGCATTTTAGTTTCTTTTTGAGGAGCCCTTTTGTCCAGGTTGTCACACAAAACACTCATATAACAGAGAGGTAGAACATTCTTCCCTTTTTTTTTTTTTAATTTGGGAAAATTGAACAGTGAATTTATGGAAGTTTCTCAAGGCCATGCAATGTGGGAATGAACTAGAGGCTAGGTTTACCAAACAAAGTGCTATGATTCACTCTTAGATTAGATGTGTACACAGCCCTTGCCTTGCCATGCTCTTGACATTAGAGGTAATAAGCCTTTCACAGCTCTTTGCTATTTTATTGGTTCTTCTTTTGAGAATTAGGGATGCCATCCAGAAACAAAGAGATTAATAAAAGCTGGAGTAGTTGTCCTTGGCTTCCAGAGCCTATCCTATAGAGATATTTCTATATCAGAAGTCACCAAGCCCCCTCCACTTGCTTGAGTTTTCTCATCATGTGTGCAGCATATCTGTTCATTGAGCCAACAGGGCTCAGAGAATCTTCATCCCTTTAAGCCAAATGACCATTATATCAGTTTTCGTAGGTGAATTACTTTCAAGGGTTGAAGTGTATCATTTTGTATGATTTTAAATATTTAGCAACATAGAAAACACCTATAAAAAGGATAATTTTACAGTAAGGTTTATGGAATTGATACTAGGCCTGTACATATTGTCAGTATTTAGAAATGAATAATATATTTGTTTTCCTTGTCAACTCCAATAGCTTGTTTTATATGTCTAGCACCTCTTCTTCTGTTGGTCAGTGTACTTTGTACATCCTGGTGCAGCTGGCTTATTCTTGTTTCTTGTACAAAATGGGAATTTGGCCACTACCAGACATGCTTAGTCCTCAGCATAGGTTTTAATAAGGAAGGTTTTTCCTCTGCTGCCATCTCTCATTAGTGAGCTGTAACCCTTGCTTTTTCCTTTTGCATCTTGCTGAATGGCCCCATGGGTCCTTGGCAGTTCTGTCCTCATTACGCCCCCACCTGGAGGACCTGCTGTTCCAGCCATCAGTGAGGCTCTATGGTACATTCTGTCTGCCAGATACATTCTCCACCTTCTGTATTGGAACTGTTAACTAAACCCTCTAAAAACAGCCTGCTTCTTAATTATGGAATAGAGATGTTTGAAGATACCAGTTGGCAATATAGTATAGAAACCAGCTTCTGAAGGCTGTTCATAAGGTTGTTAATAGAAGGGTTATCAAAATGTTTCTGTGGCTCCCCTGTTAAATGACAATGAGCATGAATAGCCATTTTTTCTTTCTTTCTTTTTTTTTTTTCCCTTTTGTGAGACAGGGTCTCGCTCTGTCGCCCCGGGTAGAGTGCAGTGGTGTGATTGTAGCTCACTGCAACCTCAAACTCCTGGGCTCAAATGATCCTCTTGCCTCAGCCTCCCAAGTAGCTGGAACTACAGGTGCATGTCAAGATGCCCGGCTAATTTTTCTATTTTTAGTAGAGACAGGGTCTCACTCTTGTTCACGCTGGTCTTGAACTCCTGAGCTCACAAGCAATCCCCCTGCCTCGGCCTCCCAGAGGGTTAGGATTACAGGGATGAGCCACCTCACCTGGTCTATAAACGGCCATTTTCAAACAGGGACCAGGATTTATAAACATTGGATATAAATGCATGCCTCAAACTCTTAGAATCAATACCTTAAACGAGGTTTAGCAATCACTTTTCAACTTAATGGGTTCATGAATCTTTCCAAAATGGCTTTTAAATTCACAAACTCTTTTTTTTTTTTTTTTTTAGCTTTTTAAAAAATTGCTCTATTTCCACATGGAACCTGGAGTTTAAAAATGAGGGGAGAACCTTTCATCCCTGTGATGACAGAGCACATTGCCTGTCTTTTGATCATTTCCACAGTTGATACTTATTTGTTCAGTAATGGAAGAGAAATACTGTTAATCTTCCAAGAGGAAAGAGACTAGCCAAGATATAATGGACTTATCATTTAAATACTCTACTGTATGCTACAAAGATATTTAAACCTTTTTGAGGATTTTTTTTCCTTTCTTTTTTTTCCTTCCCGCCCTTCCCTCTTCCTTTCTTACTTCTGTCCTTCTTTTGTTTAAAAAAAAATCATTAAGGTGTCTTCTTAAAACAACATGCATTTTCTTGGTGCTCAAAGTTGTTTGAAGTATCTATTTCCCGAGGCTTAATTTTGTTAAAATTTTATCCTTAAGCACCTGTTCACATTGAGCATTTCTCCTGCACATCTAAATTTTCCAAAGAAGCTAATAAATATTTTTGTGTCAAAGCTCAGAACAGCTTGCTTATGTCTAAACCCTTTGTCCCTTTTAACTAAGCTGCTGTTTGGCTTGAAGGCCTGGGCCCTTGGCCAATGAGTTCTGCTCATGTCCAGAGTCCTTGTCAGGAAAGCATCCTTGGCAGAGTTCCAGGGCCCAGCTGGTGAAGTCAACTTATTCCTCTTTTGGTCTTTAACCTGAGAGAAACACTGCATCTTATAAAAGATTCCTGACTGAGAGAGGTATGATGATTAGTTTAGCAAGAAACTTATTGATGGGCTTGTGTTTGTTCTCCGATAACTTTTTGCAGAGAATAATTTAGTCCATTACTGTGAATGCTTTAGCTATCTTTTGGGACCCTGTCATGCTTCAGATCTTTCCTGCTTCAGTTAGTTTGAGGGTAAAGAAAAATACATATTTTAATCTTCTTACAGGGAAGCAGCATAGCATAGAATTCAATGAAATAATGTGCATAAAACCATCTAGTACACTGCTTGACAAATAGAGCTTAGAATAGTATTTGGTCATAAAATGACCAAAATTTGGTTGAATCAAAGACTAATGATCAAACAAATAAAAAACTCAAAACTAGTGGTTATAGACCTTTGTATTTTTGGTCAGTTAAAATTGACAAAATAATTATGAAAAGGAACTAATTTAACATTGCCAACCTTTTACTTTTCCTCATAAGGAAAGTTAAAAGTCACCTATCATTTATCATGATGAATTCCTAAAGAAAGGGGCATTTTAACATAAAAGAAAAGGAGAAAGAATATCTTGTAATAAAGGGACAGTTCTTTAAATTTATCATTATGAAAAAGTCCTTATTTTTCTCATTTTGTCCTGGGATGGGGAAAACATTGTTATGTATGATATATTAATAGCTTAGAGGTTAAAGGCATGGGCTCTGGAGTCCATCTACCTGCCCAGCAGCACTCTTAATTTGGTGTAACCTTGGCCAAGTTACTTTACCTCTCTGTGCCTTGGTTCTCTGATCCAAAGAATGGAATTCATATAACCTACTTCATGGGAGTGGTTATAAGCATAAATAAGTAATACTTGTACTTGAAACAGTGCCTGGCACATGATAAATGCTCAATAAATGTTAGTTCTTACTGCAGTAGTTAATGCAGTCACCACATATTGCCAGCTCTCTACCCTCAGGCACACCTAGGATTGTGCTTCTTAGCCAGCCTTTAGTGGTTGGATGGCGTGATGTGACTAGTAAGCTGTGAACAGAATCGATTTGAGTCACTTTTGGGCTGAAGTATTTAATAGCCAGTGTGAGACTCTCTAGAGCTCCCCTCTCCTCTAGCACAGTGATTGGTAACATTGGAGATGGAGGCTGCTCCATCGACCTAGGTCACTGAGAGACTCAGGCAGGCAGACCTCCTCCTCTGCCCCCCAACCGAAGGTGACATGTAGTAAGAAATAAGCCTTTGTTTTAAACCACTGAAAATTTTAAGGGCTTGTTATTGCTGTATAACCTAGCTTATTCTGACTGGTACAAATATTACTAATATGGCTAGTTATTATTTCTTAGGACAGTATTTGCAAATAATTTGTCTAAATCAGTAGTTCTGAAAGCATGGGCTTCAGATCCCTGGTGATTCCTGAGATCCTTTCAGGAGGTCTGCAAGGTCAAGACTGTTTTCATAGTAGGACTAAGCTGTCATTTGCCTTTCTCATGGTGTTGAACTTTGCACTGAAAATGCAAAAGTAATAGTAGGCAAAATTGCTAGCAGTGGCACCAAACCATACTAGTAGTCATTGTATTCTTCACTGCCACACTCTTGCAGAAAGAAAAAAATGTCAGTTTCACTTGAGAATGCTCTTGATGAAGCAGTAAAAAATATAGTTATCCCTCAATATCCATGGGAGATTTATTCCAGGACCCCCCTGCAGATACCAAAATTCATGGATGCTCAGTCCTTTGTATAAAATGGTGTAGAATTTGTATATAACATATACCATATCCTCTCATATACTTTTAATCATCTCTAGATTACTTATAATACCTAATACAATGTAAATGCAATGTTAATAGTTGTTATACTGTATTGCTTAGGGAATAATGATGAGAAATGCCTATACATGTTCAATACAGACACAGCTGTCCATTTTTTCTCCAAATATTTCAATCCGCTACTGGTTGAATCCATGGATGCAGAACCCAGGGATATGGAGGGTCAACTGTATCAATTTTATTAAATCTCTATTCTTGAGTATAGGTTGAAAAAAAAATGTCATGTGATGAAATGGGGAATAAGTAGACATTAAGAACTGCTGCTGCATAACAGTTCATGATGGTGTTTCAAGAAAAATCACGTGTAGTTCTTTGTATTGAGGAGAACTAGCTGTTTTTTTTTAAACATAGAATCCCATTTTTACTTGAAAGAATGACAAACTATGGTTATTCCAACTTGTGCATTTGGCAGACATTTTCTTGAAAATGCACAAAGTGAGTTTGTCAAGTTGTTTCAATAAAAGCAACTGACAGGATTTGTTAATGGTAAAGCTCAAGCTTTCAAGCGAAAATTAGATTTTTCAAAGGCTTATGTGCACCACCAAGCACTTGACAGCATCTCAACACTTACACTTTTCTGATGAGATTGGTAGTTATATTAACAAATGTGACTTTTTAAAAAAATATTGTATAAAAAACATGTCACTAATTCAGTGAACCAATATTTTCCCAATGACTAGTGCATGATGTTATAAAATCATGCATAAGTGAAAGATCCATTCAAAGGGCAAGAAGACCAGTGGATTTTAATGTAACAGAATATAAAAAGTTTATTGATATAGATTCTACAACTAACCTTTAAGAATGTCTGACTTGATAAGTTTTGGTACAGTATCAAAGAAGAATATCAATAACTATCCAAAAAGACTATTAATATCTCACTCTTCCAGCTATATATCTGTGTGATACTGGATTTTTATCACATACTTCAAAACAACATACAGCAACAGATTAAATGTGTAGACACTTATGAGAATCCAACTCTTATATTAAGCCAGACATTAAAGAGATTTGCCATAATGTAAAACGATGCCACTCTTCTCACCAATATTTTTTGGAAATGTAGTTATTTTTGGTAAAAATATTTGTTAATATGTAATGGAGTTTGTTTTTATTTAAAATTTAAATGTGTTTAAAATTTTTTTTAATTCCTCAGTTTTAACCTCTAATGTGGTAAATGCTGATAGATACAGCCCATATAAACTAATACTCTTTGGTATCCTCAATAATTTTTAAGACTATGAAGGGGTGTTGAGGCCCACATGTGTGAGAACAGCTAGTCTAGATTCTTTTTGACTCCCAGGTAGTGCCTCAGATTGTCTTAGCATGTCCTTTCTTTGCTTGAAAAGTTATAGTCACACCAGAGGACACGTGACCATCCTGAGCACAATAGGGAGTGATGTAGTCTTCTCGCTGTGTAACCTCAGTACTGCTACTTGTAGACACAGTCAGGGAGGCCACTTGACCTCTCTTTCACAGAGGTGCGAAGCTGCTCTTTTATATGTCTTCTCGTGATTGAAATCACAATATTCTGCCCTTGACGCTTAGGTTTCTTCTGAGGCAGATATTCCTGACTCTAAGGCCTCTGTCCTGTTTCTTTCTCACTGCTATGTCTTCAGAATATAAGCAGGGAAGAAGAGACAGCTTATTTTCATAAGCTACCATCTGTGTTCAAAGTGTTTTCAACCCAGTGCTGTGTGTAGGCTGGTGAAAGAACAATAGAACACCGTTGTCTGGAAAAGGAAAGTGTTTTATGGGGCAATTTTACAGGATCTTATTCAAAGGTTGCCTTAACTAAGGGCTTACTCCGGTCATCAAGTGTCCAAGTGCCTTGCCAAAGGAGAGGGTCTTGGGCGTTTTTAGATCTATCTCACAGTCAGATGACTGGCCACTGGGCAGCCCTGGGGTTGTCACAGACTCTGCCACGTACTGCTGTTGAGGGTGCAGGAGGGTGCCGGCCAGGAGCCTCTTCCTCCAGTGTGCTACAAAGGGCTGCAGCGTTGCTGCATTACGGAGGGACCCATGCCTGGGATCCACACAGTGCTGCTGGTCTCAGGCTCTGGATCCTTAAGTTAAGGGCCTCAGGAATCCCACCCTCTCTCGGGAGGTTCCACTTGCCCTTGGGAGATTCAGTCATTCAGCTGCTTCTGTTTTTGGAAAACAACAACAGTATTTTATTTGTCAAATAGTTCTACTGATTTGTTCTGAGCTCGACTGCCTTAAACACGATTCTTTTGGACTACAGTTAATGTCATGGTTCTGCTGGTGTCAGTTGTGTTTGCTCATGTGTTTCCTGTTAGCTGGAGGCTCTGCTCTAGCCTGGGCTTGGCTGTGCACCTTAGCTGGGACAGTCCTGCCCATGTGTTTCTTATCCTCTTCCCAACGTAGGTCTTTCTCTTGGCAACAGAATAAGCATTAAGCACGAGCCAGCCCAATCATACAATCATGGTTCAAGACATTCAGCTTCTTCTGAGGAGTTTCTCTCAAGTCATCCTTGGGGTCTTGGAAAATCGCCCACTTTGGCTTATAATAGCTCTAACTATCCCCCTGTAGTCATGAACTCCCTCAATTTCTGTCCCCACAAATATAAACGAACCCATTCATCCATCCTTCCCTTTGGCCTCCTAAGAGATGCCCCTTCCACACCTTTGCCCTTGATCCCACATGTATTCCTGTCCTCCAGGAGTGGACCTTCTTCTATTTGTTAGTCTCTCACTCATATGTGTTTTCCAAAGTGCCCCCTCTGCGCTGCCTCCTTCCTCACAGAAGCAGCCTGCCATGGTGGTTAGGAGCCCGAGCTCTGGAGCCTCACACAACTGGATTCAGATCTGGCTCTAGCCCATCCTTATTGTGTGACTTGGAAAAATTATGTAGCATCTCTGTGTCTCAGTTCCTATATAAAACAGAGTTCAAAGTAGTACTTGCTTTACAGGGTGGTTGTTAAGAATAAATCAGTGTGAGATAGAGCCTTTGGCATGTGAGCATTAGTAGACCAATCGGAGGGTAGATAGTTCACTGGGTGGTGAAGGTGGAATGGGGCTGGGAGAAGAAACTGCATAGCCACTGCATGGAGGCAAGAAGCAGCTTCCAGTAGAGTCTGCACCTAGAGTCCTATGTGTGTGAAGGACTGGAGGTGGACAGCTCAGGCAGCTGAAGGAAGAGGAGTTAGAAGGGGGAAGTTAAGGCTGAGAAGAGTGTTCCTGAAGCCCTCCTAACAACTCACAGTACCATCCCACCCTGGTTGACCTGAAGGAGACGTTTTCCATCTTCCATCTAAAGCACAAAATTAAGTCCTTGGTTGTCCATCGTCATTTTGGGCCATAAGAACTTTGCGGTCAGTGAAGGACGGCTTTTGAGTCCTGGGCTATTTCTGATTTTAGGTGAGCACAGTCTGCCCCCTACTGATCATTCTGGATGTTTTCAACCTGAATGGGTTTACTTGATATCATAAATTGTCGCCGCTGTCTTTGCCCTGGGGATTATTGCAGGGACTGGAGAGCTAAGCCCGTTAACCCTCACATCACTTAAGACTGGTACGTTGAGTATGTTTTAAATGTCTCAGAAGTGACCTTTCCCCATTAAAACCTGTACAAACTACTGTGACTGGGACATGGGTAATTCAAACAGAGCCCCAAAGGTGTATATAAAGGCCTTCAACTCCAGGCACTTATTATTTGGCAAGGCTCATAGTGATGGAGAGTTTATGTGGACCTAAAGTTCAATGAGTAAAAAGACATGTGTGTATAATTTTTAAAAATATTTACATCATTTGAAAGCAGAGTGCATTTGGAGAGTGTGCTTTTGATGGGGAGAAGGAAAGTGTGAAGGAGGACTCCAGGTCATTGCAAATCAAGCTCCACGCTTTGGCCAGGCCCACCACAACCGAATCATTGGCACTGTATTATTGTTTTCTATTGTACAAATAAAATTTTATTGCATCTTTTGCCACAGTAATAAAATCAATTAAAGATTAAATATTAACTAAATAATTCACAGAAGAGAAGATTATGAGTTCTTGATCTTGAAATGGGACCATAAATATTGCACAGGTGAAAGATTGGGTAAACACTGCTTATACAACAGTTCTTTATTTCATTTTTGTGTGTTTCCAGAATCCATAAAGTAATGACACATCTAGCAGTAGAGAAAGTAATACTGAATCCAATCAGGCAGCTCTTGCCTTTAGAAGGTGATGACGAGACTCCTTGCTTTTCAGATTGTCTTGAAGTTGTAGTTATAATTGATCATGAGAATTTGGATGGTGGTACCTGCCAGAACTCTTTATTTATAGTTTATCTGAATTTTGAGAGTAATATTTAATGGGTTACTTCAGAATAGCTATGAAAATTAAATCTCTTACACATTGTCCAAAGAAAATGTGGAGAAGTTGGCCAAGAGACTATGCAATTCCCACATCTCAGATAAACATAACTTAGTTTCCCATAATATGTCCTTTGATGTGACTCTAAAACAGGGGTCATAAAACTTTTCTGTAAAGGGCCAGATAATAAATATTTTAAACTGGTAAGACATGTAGTCTCTGTCAAAACTACTCAACTCTGCCACTGTAGCACGAAAGCTGCCCTAGACAGTAAGTAAACAAATGGGTGTAGCTGTGTTCTAATAAAACTTTATTTACAAACGCAAATCTGGCCATGTGGCCCTTTGCCCATCTATGCTCTAAAGTGGAATGATCTGATGTGCATTTTTGGTGAACAGTGAGGATGTCAGATTTAAGAATGGCTAGTAGATATATTTAAATCACATCAGTATATATTTTATAAATATTTTGATAGTAACCATAGTAAATTCAAAGTCTTTAATCAATTAATTTCTTGGCACTTGCTCTTTTTAAAATGAAGGCTATGTGTTACAGTTATCTCCCTCAAGGACCTAAATCTGGATACAGTTAGTCCAAAAGGAGAAAAATCTAATCTATTGGGGAAAAGTGTTGAAATAGATTCGACTCTAGGTTTAGTGTGAATGAGGTTTTTTCACAGATTGAATTTTAGAGAACGAAATAATTGACTCATTCCTGCGAGGACTCCTCCACTTTATAAATGAACAAACGCCTCTCGTATAAGTCACAAGTTTTCATTCCTTTCTGGATTTTCCTATAAATGTTTAATCTAGGGTATATAGTCTATACATGAGAATAAAAGTGAATTCTAGTTACAGTTTTTGAAGAGCCTTGTTATGTGAAATATCTTTCTTTAAATGTTCCTTTTAGCCAACTCACTTTGTAGTGAGCCAGAATTCAAGGCCAGTCAAAATATAACAACCAGATAAATTGTGGGAAATTGCAGATACCCAATGGTTGGCATTTATATATATTTATGTGAATTTTTCACATCATGCACTGGTAAAAGGAAGGTATGATTTTTCCTCAAATTGCCTAATGAGGAGCAACTCAGAACCAACTGAATTCTGTAAATCACCCTGAATATACTTTTAGTTACTGTCTCAAAACATATACAGTTTTTTAGTCTTTCTTTTTTTTTTTTTTTTTTTAACCAAATTGTTAAAGCTTTAGAAGTTACGCTGCTAGGTTATTTGAGAAACTTTACTAAGGCAGGACAAAGCAGCTAATTATCATGGTATTACATTTCATTTTTGCTGTAATGACTTATTCTGGAATTTATTTTGAGTATAACACAGTTTTAATATTATGATTTGTTAGTATACTAGTTTGGGTTTTTTGTTTTTCTTTGTTTTTTTAAGAGGTTTCATATATATTCATGCTATTCATCGGGACTTCACCCATCTCCAAAGGTTGAGAATCTATTATATTTTTATATTCCTCAATGGAAAAGCTGTTTAACTCATTATTCTTGGCATATGTAAATTTTGTCTGAAATCCTCACCCTCTCCATCTGTTTATTCCTTCTGGAATGGAGACGGAGGCTGAGTGGCTGCTCTCCCTTGCACGTTGCCAAGTTATATGCTTGAAGTCCACTTCCTAAACAGCCGTGCTGCCCCCCGACATTCCAAGTTTTACCCCCAGGTTACAAAATCCCAAGTGGTAAGAAAGGAGAACTGTTGTTATTGATCTCTAAAAAGAAGAGCAAGTTACTCTGTTAAAAGTCATACAAAGTTCTATGAGCCTTGAAGGTTCAAATAACAGAACTGTTTCCCCTCCCCCCAGGAATACTGTGTTGAGAAAGAACTATTTAAAAAAAAAGAAAAAAGAGGATTCCTATTATTATTGCAGTTGCCATAAAAATGAAAGCATCTTTAAGCTATGCTGCTCTCCTTCTGTTTCCTAGAGTTTGAAAACCTGTTCAGTGGGTAACGTGGTGCTTGTTAGCTGATTTCTATTCATATGAGTTAAATTACAAGTTTATTAATTTTAGTTATTGAGTTCAGGATAGTTAAATACATGTGATTTGCATCTGAGAGAGAAGAAAAGCCTCTTCTTTGCCTTGCACTTTAGAAGTATTTCATATTCTTCACCATCTGTGCACATCTAAAGCAACCTGTGATTAAAATCTTGGGTCTTATTCCTTTTATGAAGAAACTCACTAATGTTTTTCCTTATTAAGTTGCAAAGATTATTCCCAAAAGACTATATAAAATTATTAATATTTCATCAGCAAATGGGAATTTCTTGTTTATGGTATATATGTATTTTTTTTTTTACTGAGAAATTGGTGAATTTTGTTTTCATAAAGCCATACACATCAAGATGAATTTGAGATGCCTCCTGAAGACAGCAATATTTCAGATGCCCCTACAGCCTGGTCATTATGAAGGGAGTTCTGTCTTACAGAACCTCAGACTCATGTCTCAATGAGAGGTTGATCCCTCAGGCCTTTTGATGCTAATATTTTGTTGTGTATAAAATTCCCCTGGAGAACTAAAGATGTCAATTCTCATTCTAACAGTTGGAGAGGGGTGGGGAACCTGCGGCCTCAAGGCCACATGTGGCCCTCCAGATCCCCAAGTGTGGCCCCTCAACCGAATCCAAACTTCACAGAACAAATCCCTCTATCAAAAGGATTTGTTCTGTAAAATTTGAATTCAGTCAAAAGGCTACACTCAAAGATCCAGAAGGCCACATGTGGTCCCAAGGCTGTAGGTTCCCTAAATGCTATTTGGAAATATCTTATCAGCTTTTGGTATTAAAATAGATGACACTTCCTTGAATTCTTTCATTTCAGACTTGTTCTACTAATAATTGATTTGGAGTCACTACCACATTGATTTTTTGTTGTTGTTGTTCCCTGTCTGATAATTAACATAGGGCAATCCACTGAAATAAGGGCTGAAGTTGGGGTAAATGTCAGGCAGGGAATGTAGAAGGAACTGTCAGTGATGGCTGTGAATATGTCCAGAAACAATATGGCAGAACAGCAGGAGGTTGGGGACACCACTGAAGCAGGTGCCCAGGCCAGTCTGTTTTGAATAAGAGCTTTGGGATCAGTCTTCAGGCTGAGGACCAACAAGAAATCACAATCTCTCTATTTAATTGCTGCTATGGAAAATGCAGGAAAACACTTCAACCTGAAATGCTAATGTTTTTTTGGCCATACCTATGTCTGCATACACACTAATCACTTACAGCAGTTACAAATGAGGATGGAAGTTTTCCACCCTGCATTGATAAAATCCAAATTGACAATTTGTTTAAAAACTGTTATTTGGACCAGATTCAGTGCCTGCTCAAAGAAATGTGTCAGGATAACAGTATGTGAATAACACAAAAAATAATGACTGCATGGCTTTTATTAAAGGTATTTTATTGTGTATAATGCTTTCTGGAGCAGAAATGTAAGAGACAATAAAATCCATTATTCATACTTTTTTCATATTCATACAGATATGACTATAATGAAAGTTTGTCTTCTGCCATGGGCATAACTCTGAGCCCCTCAGTAATAAAACAAATGATTTCTAGGACCAGGGGATTTATATGCAAAAATCATCTTCACAATGCAAACTTTGTCTGAAAAACAAGGCTCTTGTTTTTAAAGGAGCCTTGCTATATTGCCAAGGGCATTGTGTTGTTTATTGACATTTATATCAGATACAAATTAGGAAGCTTAATTATAAAATGATATTAATCCTCCTCCATAAGTATTTTTATCAATTTATATTTATTCATTTTAAAATTAAATAGAGAAACTCTCTTTCAGTGAGCCAAGAGCAATCATTTTGGGCTGCACAATGAAAAATGTGGGAAGTATTGTTCTGATTAGGTATTCAGCTGGTGAGACTTGTATATTAAGCATGGGCAAATATAAACATTGAACTGTTGAATTAAGCACTGTGTGTTTTCATGTAATTATGTTTAGGAAACAGTTTAGAATATCAGTGGATAGGTTAGCTATACTTTGATTGATCCATTGTTTTGAAGTGGCTATTGTCTGGTAGAACACTGTATTCCAGGTGATAAAACCTAATAAATAATAGCCTGGAGAGAACAGATTTCATCTTTCAGTGGAAAACATTAGCAGTACAATTTTTATTGTATGTCTATGGCATTTTGGTATCATCCAGCTTCAATGACTTAGGAAAACCCCTGGATACTACAAAAACATCAGAATTTCAGAAGTAGGGAAAACTGGTAAGTTGTAACTGTACATAATCACTTATTAAACTGAGTGTGGTCATCCTTTCACTTCTGTCAGTGAGCTGGGAACTAGATGTAAATGTGGTTCTAGGAGGAAGGAACATAGTGATAGGTCACCAGGCCACTGAGTTTGCAGTGCTCAGTTCTGTTGTGGGCAGTTAGAATTAATTGATACAAGACACGTGATTCTTCCAAGAATGGTATCCACCATCAGTGTATTACGACTACTTTGGAGACTAGGTTACAAGTTTATTTACTTGAAAATAAGAGAAATAGTTGTACTTCATTTATTAAATTATCTGACCTCATTTAGGAAACTAGTATGTTGTTTATGCTAGTAATAAATCAATGTGTGGTTATCCATAAATGTTAGTATTTTCCAAGGGAAAAAAATAACCTCTAGACATGTTCACCAAACTGTACAGAGAACCACTTAAACAATTAAAGTTGTTGAAGTTGACTTTTCAAGCCCAAACTGTAGTGTGATCAACAGCTCCTTAGCTACTGAATAAAGAGGGTGCATGTGTGTATACTTGTGTGCACTCTCTCTCACTCATAAATTTACACAGGTACGAAATTAGTAGATTAAAGACTTCAAATATTATTTAATTACTTCAGCTACCAAGCCTAGAATTATAGAGTTGACAGCTTAAAAATAACCTGATTCAGTCTCTTAATTGTACAGATGAGGGAATTGATGCCCTTACCAAAAATTACAAAATTAATAAGAGTTGGAGCCTGGATGACAAGTTAGCTCTCATGCAGTATGTTCTCCACAATTGTCCATTGAGCTAAATAAGACATGTACATTCTCCAGGAGTCTAATCATGCAAATAAGACCCTGACTTTCACTTTCTTGAACCTTTGTTTTAAAATAGAAATTGCCTTAACCACAGACAAACTGAACAAAAAATAATTGTTTAATTGAATTGAACTGGAGATTTCTCTGAGTTGTGGAAAGGGTGACTACAGGGCCAGGATAGGTAAGTGGGGTCCAGGAGAAAGTAGCTCTTTCACCCAGGAAATCAGGGACCAGGGCAGAAACCATGAGAGCTAAATGGCTAGAGAGGGAGAGTACAGAGCAGCTCAGAGAAAGAGACACCACTAGGGCCTCCGCCTTCCCCTTGTGTAAAAGATTAAGTCAAATCTGCAAGGAACTGAGGACTCAGCCTAACCTAGTTAGTTGTTGGTGCCAATGTAAATCAGCACAAAGTCCAAGTAGCTTGGCTGAACATCCACCAACCTTAGCACTGTTGCATACACTGACTCTCAAATAAATTTAAGAATAGTCTCAAGGGAATGTCCAAAGGAAGGAGTTTGTAAAGACATCTGTGAGAATAAAAACCTAGCCCTGTTTCATGGTGATGATGACCAGGAGTAGCAGTAGAGAGTACTTATAAGTGCTTTGTAGCTAGTCCAATGTGGTAAATAAAATGAAGTCCTTAACGCCCCAGAATTAATTTTATTCTTGACCCCTCCCTTAACCTCCCAATTTATATGTGAGTGCACATGTTACCTAGGATACTTATATGCCACGGAATAAAGCATGGAGTGATTACTTTCTAGTCAATGAAATTAAAATATCTTTTTAAAATAATGGTAATAGAAAGAAGCTAGTAATTTTTTAAAAATCTATAACATGGCCAGTCTCACCTCTACTCTCTCCTCCTCTTACCTGACTCCAGCCACACTAACCTCCTCGCTATTCTTTGAACGTGTCAGGATAGAAAAAGGAGAATGGCTGGAGCCTTAGCCTTGTTTGTTTTCTCTGCCTGGAGTGTTTCCCCCATCTGTCTGTAGGGCTAGCTCCCTCATCCTCCTCTCCAGCAGCCAGGACTCCCTACCTGATCGTGATTGCTCCTTTATTTTCCCATAGCACTTTTTTAACCTCCCAATATAGAAAATTATTTACTTAGGTGCATTGTCTGTTTCCCCCACTAGGATATTAATACATAAGCTCCACAAGGACAGGAATCTTTGCCTAGTTTGTTTACTTATTTATTACCAGAGCTTAGAACAGTATCTGGAACATAGTAAATGCTCGATATATATTTTTAAGGAATAAATGACCATAAGAATCTTGACTTCCCAGGATAGAAATTTAGGAAAAATTCTCCTAGGGTTAACCCATATGTTGCCCTTTCTCATTACCAGGATCTGTTCCTATGTCGGTTGTGATATGCTTTTCATTCCAGCTAATTTATTTGTCTCTAGATGAATGGTCTATAGGGAAGTTTTCCACTTTCTCCAAAAGCTTCAAATAGAGCAACATTAGGGCCAATCTTGGCATTTAAGTCCCAGAGAAACTCAGGTTTAATCTGGAAGATATACCTAGATTAGATAAGAATAAAAATATCAGTAAAAGAGACTATATTTCTAAGCAACAGAAGTTCTGTATTACAACAAACCATGTCCAGATGGTCAGGAGATAGTATCAGAGAAAGATGATCTTTCACCTGAGCCAAGAGGAAGCTCCTTTGAAGCTGACCAAAATAAGGATGGATAATCTGTTATTACTACTGCCAAATGTTTTTTTCTAATGACTGTGGAGAGATAATGATGAAAACTTAGGGCTTGTTTGTGTAGGAAGACCCATCAGAAAAGCCAAAATGGTAGATCTCTTATTTTAGTATCCCAACAGGCATATTCCAGGAGAAGGATTTGAACACTGAGATACACATTCCAGGAAATCTGAGATAACAGAAAACAATCACCACCTGTCTTAATCCATTTGGGCTGCTGCAAAGAAATACCATAGACTGGGAAGCTTGAAAACAATGGAAATTTATTTCTCACAGTTTGGATGCTGGGAAGTCCAAGATCAGGGCTAGGGCAGATTTGGTACCTGATGAGGGTACCAAATTTGCTGGTTTGGTTGCTGGTTTACAGATGATGCTTTCTACCTGTGTTCTCATATGGT
The DNA here is from genome assembly GCA_023783475.1 of Daubentonia madagascariensis. Classification (NCBI taxonomy): domain Eukaryota; kingdom Metazoa; phylum Chordata; class Mammalia; order Primates; family Daubentoniidae; genus Daubentonia; species Daubentonia madagascariensis. The sequence goes on along the minus strand of JAKFHU010002088.1, from coordinate 38,556,169 downwards.
GGGTGGGGCAAAGCAGCTCTCCAGGGCCTCTTTTTTTTTTTTTTTTTTTTTGTCACGGGCTTGTCACGGTTGCTGAATGCACATTGGGTAATAAAGACACTCCCACTGAGTTATTTTATTTTATTTTATTTTTTTTTTTTTTCTGGCCTTTTTTTTTTTTTAATTTATTTTTTTAATTTCAGAATATCATGGGGGTACAACACTTTGGCCATACACATTGCCCCTGTTCTGCCCGTGTCAGAGCCACAATTGTGGTCATCTCCCAAACGGTGCTCCCCACATCCATTCAGTGAGAGTTTTTCCCATCCCTTCCACCCCCTTCCCGCCCGCCCGCCCTCAGATGAATGTTATTGCCCTTTGTGATGTAAGTGTTCATCAGTTAGTACCAGTTTGATGGTGAGTACCAGTGGTGCCTGTTTTTCCATTCCTGTGACACTTCGCTTTGAAGAATGGGTTCTAGCTCCAACCAGGATAATACCAGATGTGTTAATTCACTGTTGTTCCTTATTGCTGAGTAATACTCCATGGTATACATATACCACATTTTATTGATCCACTCGTGTATTGATGGGCACCTGGGTTGTTTCCACAACTTTGCAATTGTGAATTGTGCTGCTATGAACATTCGAGAGCAGATGTCTTTATTATAAAATGTCTTTTTTTCTTTTGGATAAATACCCAGTAGTGGGATTGCTGGGTCAAATGGTAATTCTACTTTTAATTCAAGGGCACTAATCCCGTTCACGAGGGTTCTGGTCTCATGACCTAATCACCTTTTGAAGGCCCCACCTCCTAATACCATTACCTTGAGCATTAGGATCTTAACATATGAATTTGGGGGAGGGAGGCGGGACACAAATATTCAGACCACAGCAACGCCTTAAACCTTAATATGTGGCTTATCAGGCCTTCTAGAGCTAGCATACTCTTAGGTCTGAGAGCCATACAATGCCCATTTCCTCTGACCTTAGCCTGCTGTCCTTTCAAAGATGCCGCAGTCTGGTCAGAAACACAACTTATACTTTCCAAAGCCCCAGCCACTAGTAGTCATAGAAGTGGACCAGCTGGACCAGTATGGCTGCCCCAAAGATCTTCGTCAAGTTAAAATCCAAGTAGTGCCCTTCTTTGCTTGAAATCTTGCATTGATTTCTCCCATAGCTTCAAATTCTGTCTTAGTACAAAACACCCTTTATTATCTGGTCTTTGTTCTTGCATTCATCACATTCTCCATAGTCACTGGTCTCCTGTGTGTCTCTGTCAATATATGATGGACTCCCAGAGGATAAGAATTATACCTTATTCATTTTAGTATCCCCAGTGCTAGGCCTGTGGAGGTTCTTAGTAAGTGTTTGTTCAGTGGTTGAACGGATCAGTGGAAATGTTGTGATGTTGCTAAACCCTAACACCGCTGTATTTTTCCTTCCCCAAGGACTTTGGCATTATGTTCCTGCACCACCTTGTATCTATTTCCTTGATTACCTTTTCATATGTCAACAATATGGCCCGAGTGGGGACCCTGGTCCTTTGTCTTCATGATTCAGCCGATGCTCTTCTAGAGGTAAAAGTTTTCTTTCTTTTTTAAGAATACAAAATCCAGAATTCAGGAAGTCCCCAGGATCATCAGTTCTTCAGTGTAATGCTAGCTGGTGCTTGGGGACGATAGCAAATGACTGCTTTAAAACTGTGCAGTGTTTTTTTATAAGTTAAATGGGTGAAAATGAGACTTTAAATTAGTATGTAAACTTTTATACAAAAAAGGTTAGCATACTTTATTAATAGGATGATTTATAATTCCACATTTAAGGAACAAATGATTTTACAAAGGCAAATTATTATTTGAATGGGTTTTGTCTCTTGTGTTATAAGTTTCACATTGATTTATGGGAATTTTATATAATTCAGGTTAGTTACTAATGGGAGCTGTACATCCCAGTGAAATTAAGTAGTAGTCATAGTTTTTATTGCCAATACACATATTGTCCTAGTGTTTTTACAGAGAAAAGAGTATGTGAATTGTAAATTATATATAAAAACTATTTTTTATGTATGTGAGTATAAAGAGTATCTGTGGAAATATTGGTTGCACTTGAATGAACTTGCTAAACAATCATCATTTAGAATTCTTAAAGTAGTAAAATAAATAAAAGTGGTCTAGCATATTTCAAAGGTAAAATCCCAAGGAAAATTTTGATGTGGTATTTACTCCTAATTATGGTTCCTGAGAAGAGTCACACTCAATAATGTTATATAAATAAATAAAAGTCTTTTCACTTGGTACTGAGAAATTTATATAACTGGTCAAAATTAACTTAAAAGAATGCAAATTCCGTTTAGAAATGGGTCTTAGAATCTGTATTCTGATGGGGGTTTTTTATTCCTTTTGGCCCACAGTTTCTACACCTTTGAAGCATTTACTGTTATTGTGAATATAGAATAGATGTGCCCTCAAATAATGAACCATTATTGTAATATAAGCAGAAATTCTATGCCATAAAATTGAATCTACTATAAAGGTAATAAGTTAAGATTTGAAGTATATGCAGTACTTTATTAAAAATTCTGATCCTTCAATAGTATAAAACAGAAAAATATCCCTAATGGGCTAGATAATTCAAATAATAATTTGACACTATGATTTTTAAGTGATTCAAGCTCCAGTCTATTCAACATATTTTTTTAAGGAGAAATATAATTAGTACAAGGGCAATCTCCTGGAAATTGTTATCATTTGGTTTAATCTTAAGTATGCTTAGAAGCAGAAATTTATACAGCAACCTACAGTTTTGAAATCAATCCTGTACAGTCAGCCAACTTTGATGCCTGTGGAAATAATTGGCTGGCATGGTGTTTGGTAGTGCCATTATTCAGAAAATTTTGACTGAATTGTCATCTACCACTTTTATCCTGAAAAGAATAATCCAGAAATCCTAGTCATGTGGCTTAAAAACAAATGTTCTTCATCACCTGAGTTCTTTTTAACATTATAAAATAAATAATGCTTGAGAAACCCAATTAATGAGATGATATATCAATTGTCAACTCCTCAAAATGGGATCTATGGCCCAGGCATTTCTGAAAAGTTGATGTTTAATGCGTATTTACTGAATTCTGGTGAATGAATGTAAAAGAAAAACTGCATGGCTTACCTAGCCAGAGGAAGGCAGAGGGCGTTTTTCTTTTATCATAATTCATGGTGTTATACCCAAAGTATTCATGAAATTAAAAGCCTCATAATCCTGGCTTCCACTCAGTTAATAGATATTTCCCCTTAGGAATACATTTCTCTCGTAGCTTTGTGCTTTACTTAACGCTATTAAATTACAGCTTCTGTGGATACTGTCAACAATCTTTTCAAGTTTAACTCATCTAATTTAACTTTCCAAGCAGTAGAAAATAATGTTATGAATTCAGAAGACATCATCAGTTTGTAACCCTGTGTGTAGGTGCTGTGAATTCTATGTGAAAATATAAAAAGAGGTGATCAACAAAACTGTTTTCAGTCTCACCTGACTTTCCTTAGGATCACCTGTAAAAAGTAGATGTAGAGAAAGGGATGCAATTTCTTCCCTAGACTGATTTATAATATATTAATAAAAAATGGTCACTTAAATCACTGTCATAAATTATTAGAGTACTTCTCACAGACACTTTGAACATTAGTGACTTTCATCTAGAAAGTGACCCATTAATGTAACTTTGAAAATTCTACCTAAATGGATTAGTTGAAATAACATGATCTTTGTTCTCACTCATATGTGGGAGCTAAGTATTAAAAACAATTGATCTCATGGAGACAGAGAGTAGAATGGTGGTTACCAGAGGCTGGGAAGGGTAGAGGGGAGTGGGGGATAAAGTAAGGATGGCTAATGTGAGACTATAGTTAGATAGAATGAACAATATTTGATAGAACAACAAAGTGACTATAATCAACAATAAGGCTATACTTTAAAATAATTAAGAGTGGACTTGGAATGTTCCTAACACAAGGAAATGAGAAATGCCTGAGGTGATGGATACCCCAATTACCCTGATTTGATTTATTCACATTGGATGCCTGCATCAAAACATCACATGTACACTATAAAGATATGCAACTATTATGTACCCATAATAATTAAAAATAAAAATTTTAAAAGGTAATAACATCATCTTGACTCTTCCTTCATTTCTAAGTTTATAAGGATAAGCCAGGAAACTATATCCCCAGAGTACTCCCTGTGTCTGTTTACAGAAAACTTACAATTCTAAGTAGAAAGGAAGAAAAATGCAGAAAATCTCCATAAGTTCTGTATAAAGTTTATGGCCTTAGTATTTGGGATTCATTAAAGATTTAAAGGATTATCCAGCACTTTCTATTTTGACCTATTATGCCAAATTTCTGTTTTGGTGTTTCTGCCTTGCTAGTATCATCTATAATGTAGGAATTTCTTATTTTTCTCTCTGTTTTTCTGAAATCAGCCATAAAATTGAATTTTTCAGGTTGCTGAATATTTTATTAAATCTGTAACAGTCAGTAATTCTACTTATGGCTAATGCCGCATTTCACTCACCTTATGGTTAATTTATAAATACTGATGCATGATGCGTGACATTTCAAAGTAGCAGGCAATTTTATGCATTTGGTAAGTTATGTCTTACAGGAGACTCATGCATATGGAAAGAAACTTATTTATCAGTTTTAACTAAATTAATATGTCACACTCCTTCCTTTCATAGGCTGCCAAAATGGCAAATTATGCCAAGTTTCAGAAAATGTGTGATCTCCTGTTTGTTATGTTTGCCATGGTTTTTATCACCACAAGACTGGGTATATATCCTCTCTGGTGAGTATGCCAATCTTCTCTCTGATAGAGCCACCTCTTCCAAATTAGCTTTATGAACCATCTTCCTTTTGAATTTTACCATAAATACTTAGTAAAATGTTTAAAGATAGTTGGGGAGAGACTCAAGAAATAGCTTGATTTCTTCTTCCAGAAGAGGGTTGCACTCTTTACTAATATTTTCCACAGGATAGTTAGAAAAGGATGTGGTTTATACACGTTCTGAAGCCACAGAAAGCCATTGTCATCTTAGACACTAGGCTAGAATATGACTCAAGAACCTCAGCCGTGAAGGTTTGAATTAAAAAAGGAAACGTGTTGTAACCAGGTGTGTGTCAGGGATCACAAAGGGTTGACCCGGGACCAGCAGCAGCATCACCTGGGAGCTTGTTAGAAATGCCAACTATTGGGCCCCACCCAAGACCCGCTGAGTCAGAAACTTTGGAGATGAGGCCTGGCAATCTGTTTTGATGCCTTCCTGATGATTCTGCTACATGTTTAAGTTTGAAAATGACTGTCCTAAATAATTCTCCCCATCAGCTGTATGCACAGCTAAAGCAGATGGAAGATGTGACTCAAAAATAACCCCTGAAGTTCTTTATGGCTCCTGAATGAATGTCTGGATGTCTTTTCTTTTGTTGAGAGCTAAGAAAAAGATATGACAGATTTTGATGGAATTTGACAATTCTTTCTATAGAAAATAGTTGCACTGTCATTAATCTTTTTGTGGAAGGCTGTTACTTGAACTAAGAAAAAGAGATGAACTCTCCATATCACTTGAAGTCTACCATTGATGGTAGATTTTTTTCCCGTTTTGGAAGATCAATTTTAATGCAAAATTCAAGCAATGGAAATTGGAGAAAGTAGAGAAACAAAGGGATGTAATACTTTGACTTTCCACCCCAATAGAAAAACAACAATAATAAATTTGGGGCTTTTAAGTGAATAATGTCTATCACTGGGATTCCAGTAACGAATTACACACACACACACACACACACACACACACACATATACACACACACACACACCCCCCTTCTCCTTGAGACTCACAGCCCTTCTAGACACTTACTATGAAAATCATTTCCAAGTAGCAGCACTTGGCAAGACATTTATAAAACCTCATTATAGTTTAATATGGTCATAGATAGTGAATATGGCTGTAGGTAGGGAACATTGAAGTAATTTTGAATATAATGTGTCTGTAATTTTTTCAGAGTTGGAGCTCTTTCAAGATTATTAGCAGAAGTAGTGGTAAGAATTTAAATAGAAGAAATGCAAGCAAAATCCAGGAAATTTTTCTCAAAAGAGTAAAGCTTTTTCAACATAGGATTTCTGAGAACCTGAGTTTTAAAGAAATTAGTGCTACTATTAAGTACTTTGATTTGCTAACTTCACTTTAAGGGTAGAATTAAAATTGAGATATAACTCTTCTTTTTCCCTCGGGTTAACTGTAAAAGCTCTTGAGGTTTAGACAGCAGTGAGTTACCTAGAACATAGACCTCAGAATACAGAAATTCATCCTGCTACCAATAAGATAACTTACAGGTATGGTCTGTGGTGATGACCTATCCTAGCTGCTTAGAAAAATTCTTGTAACCAAATAATTTACCTATTCTGGTCATTTCATATAAATGGTTTCATACAATATGTGGTCTTTTGTGACTGGGTTCTTTCAGTTAGCCTGATGTTTTCAAGGTTTATCCATGTTGCAGCGTATGTTAGTACTTCATTCCTTCTTATTGCTGAATATTGTTCTATTGTGTAGATATACCACATTTTATTTATCCATTCATCAGGTGATAGACTTTTGGGTTTTTTCTACTGTTTACCTATTATGAATAATGCTGCAGTAAACATTGTATACAGGTTTTTGTGTGAGCACATTTTTTTAGTTCCTTGGGTGTATACCTAGGAATAGAATTGCTGGATTACATGGTAACTCTATGTCTAACTCTTCGAAGAACACCAAACTCTTTTCCAAAGTTGCAGGACCATTTTACATTCCTACCAGCAATGTGTGAGGGTTTCACTTTGTCCACATCCTTGCCACCACTTGTTATTATCTATCTTTTTTATTATATTCATTTTAGTGGGTATGAAGTGGTATCTTGTGATTTGGATTTGCATTTCAAATCCTTTACCCATTTTTAATTAGGTTGTCTTTTTAATGTTGTGTTTGTTATATATAATTATACGTCTGATAATAAATCCTTTACCTGATACATAATTTGCAAGTATTTTCTCCCCTGCTGAAGGTTGTCTTTTCACTTCCTTGATGGTGTCCTTTGAAGCACAAAAGTTTTTAATTTTGATAAAGTCAAATTTGTCTATTTTTTTCTTTTGTCACTTGTGTTTTTGGTGTCATATAAAAGAAACCATTGTCAAATCCAAAGTCATAAAGATTTACACCTATGATTTTTCCTACATGTTTTCTAATTTTAACTCTTACATTTAGGTCTATGCTGTGTTTTGTATATGGTGGGAGGTAGGGATATGATTTCATTCTTCCATGTGTGGATATTCAGTCATCCCTACACCATTTCTTGATTGGCTATTGCTTTTATTGTGATCATCTTCATCACTTAACTCCAATGAAGTAAACTCTTTTTTGTCACATTTCTCATTTACTGCCCTTTTACTGGCTTTGATCCATTTCTACCTCTTGGAATCACACCATATTTTATCTGGGGCCTGCATATTCTAGATTGAGTCATTCGTCCTGCCTGGAAGCTCTTCATCCTGTCCAATAAGCCAGGAGGTAGTTACAGCCCTTTCTCCTTCTCTCCAAGCTGGGATGCTGTCCAGGGAAGTGGTGATCATTTCTGTCCAGAGGACATCTGGGGTACAACATGCACAGGTCACCAAAAAATCTCCACATTATTCCTTCCTGAAGGTATCACTGTCCTCTGGCTTCCCTGTGTAGACCACACCAGCCAATGCCTAGCCTTGCTATTCCCAGGACATGACTTACCCCAGAAAGTACAACTTTTGTATCTACTGTGTGCTGCCCTTGGCCTTGCTAAGCTGCCTGTTTTGCAGGGAGGGTAATTTAAGTAGCAACTGCTTCTCTTGGCCATAACAATAGCCTTTCATATTAATACCTCCTCCAAATGCATGCTTATTTATTTCATATGGTGTTATATATGGTCAGGACCAAATTTTAGCTCAGTCTTTATTTATTACATACTCTGACAGAATTTGGGTTACAATCGGTATTCAAAAGCTCCAGTGATATTGGATATATGTTGTACTAATATTACCAAACAAGTAATCACTAGGGCCTCACATACATGGAATCTGGCCATCATTCGAAAAAGTATTTTAAAGTTTAACTATTTTCTCTTGCATTTACATTTTTAGAAAATTGTGTCTAGTTAAATTCCCTCAACTCAAAAATTTATGTATTTTAGCCTTCACTTTGTAGTCAATGATTTGATCCTTTTTGAGGGTAAGCCTATCCCTTATTGTAAGCTGTTACCATTTCCACTGGTCTGCCTCTCTTTCTTATACTCCACTCGTGTGTAATCACTAAAATTCCTAACAATTTCCCATAGTTTATGAAGCAGTGGTCTGAATTTGTCATAGAGTAGATGTGTTCAGTCTCATTATAGCATTCCATCATGATGCCTTACTCACAATAGCTACTCAATAAATATTTGAGTGAATTAGGTACTCTTAAATTCTAAATGGTCTCACATCTGTTTTCTTAGTCGATCTCCCTAAATCTTTGTGAAGTTAGATAGGTGCAACTTCTCCCTTATCACACAGAGAAAACTAATTCATTTAGTTGGTGATTCACCAGGCTTTCTAGACTCTGGTCTTCTAATATCAGTTGAATTCAACAAGTACTTACGACGTTCTATTTGTTCTCTCTACAATATAATGCTGTCTTCAAGTCCATAAAGTAATTGATGAGGTACATTTTGATAGTTGTTAAATAAGAGTCATTTAAAAATGATTTCCCCTGTCATTCTGCCCCAGCCAGATACCATATTGTAAACATTATCATCTCTCAGCCATGCATTAGAATCTGATAAAGAAAAAAACAAATCCACAAAGAACCTGAAAAGAGAGTGGCATGTTGCGGTCATTGGAAAGACTGTCTGCCTAGAGTAGTATTTCTCCCCGTCAGTATGTCTGAAGACTAGATGTATAACTTCTCTGTAACTATGTCCTCCTCAGTAAAATAATAAATACTCTACCTATCTTACCAGAAATGTTAAGGATCAAATGAAATATTGTTTGTAGCAGTGCTTTGTAATCTATAAAGTACTTTATAAATATATTAAGCATTTTTCAAAATGTGCTGCTACTGTTAAAGATGTAAATTCCCATTATGGCCAAGTGGTCAGAAATTTTGATTACATTTTATAACCTCCAACTAGTCTAGATTAAGGAACCATAACCATAGGCACTTTTGAAATAAAATTTTAAAACACTCTCTCCAATTATGAAACCCAAACGGTCTCATTTTAGTTGCTTCTCTTCTCGGTACTCGGCATGTATTATTGAAAGTGTACCAATTTGCCTTATTCCTGCAAATCCCAAGTGACCATACCTACTTTGAGCCACCAAAAGCAACTCTTATTATTCACAGAATCCATCAGAATTTCATAAAATGCAAGTGAATGTCAGGCTATTCTCTCTTTATAAGACAGAGTCTCAAAGTCATTATCCATCCGAGAATGGGCATGTCACAATTGCCAGAACCTCTTCCTGTGGCCTAAGGGTGATTTTCCACCTCTCCATTTATGTTGCACCAAGTGCCAACTCCTTGGCTGCTGGAGGGTTAGAATCAAGTATGTGCCTTTAGTGGTCTGCTGCTGTTCACATGGAAGCATCTTCCTTCTCAGAATGTTGCTTTCTATTGATCTCGCCCCTGCAAAGCAGGGGAATTGTTTGTGTATTTGTATTCTCTGAAGGTTTCTGCAATTTAAAAAAAAAAAAAAAGTTCCAGAGGATCCTCGATCATTCCTTTACCATCTTCCTTGATAAGACTTGAAATTCATCCAGATGCATAAGGGAATATTAGCTTTTTATCTGATTTATTTTTCAAAATATATTTTACTGAAGCAGCATGGCTTATATGCTTTTCTGAATAGCTGATAAGAAACAGATTAGTGTCAGAGTTCACAAATTTGTAAAAGCTGACTTTTTTTTTTCTGCAATCCCTTGACAAATTTGCTGTGAAATTTGCCTTGGTGCTGGTCTGTGTTAAATGTATCTGAAAGGTAAACGATGAAACCTGATATCCTCTGGCCATTAGGTACTTTGGTATGTTTTTAATAATTCTTACATCTATTAGTATTACTTAATACCTTCATAAGGTAGGGAAAAGGTAGATGGAAATAATGTATGTTGAGATGTTTTGTCTCTTTCATTTGAACATAATAATTTTAATTTTAATTTAATTTCAGGATGGAAGGGCTAGACCAGAGGTCAACAAACCGTGGCCTATAGGACAATGCAGCCGCCACCTGTTTTTATGAGTAAAGTTTTATTGGAACACAGCCTCACCCATCTGCTAATATTGTCTTTGGCTGCTTTCTGCTACAATGGCATGGTTGAGTATTTGCAACAGAGTTGTGGCCTGCAAGTCCTAAAATTCTCATTATCTGGTCCTTTACAGAAAAGGTTTGCCAACTCTTTGGCTAGGCCATTAAGAATTAGTCTCATGAGTAAGAATAAGGCAATGAGGAGGGAGTGATGTTCTAAATGTATTCAGCCTTGGGATATTCTCTAGAAGTATTGTTGACCTCAGGCAAAAAACATGCAGGTATTCTTAAAATTGTGGGGGAGCAGCAGAGGAACGGCAGAATATGCTCTCAGTTAAGTAGACTTTTTCCTTTTGTGACTTGTCAACAAAAAAATACAGTATCCTAGTAACGCAGTCTACACAGAATTAATGTCTTAAGTGTTCCCTCCCTCCCTCCCAATCACTGCAGAGAATTCTTTGCTGGGGGGAAGAGGAACAAATAAAAAGATTGCTCAAAGTATTATAAAATGTTTACATACCATCTATGGAAAAAATTCAGTATGCTCATTTCATCTGTTTTAAAAATATCTGAGTATTGTAATGAAGTCTAATGTCAGGACCAGAGATTTGAAAATTGTATATTTGACCAAGGGTCTCACTTATTTGAGAGAACTGATGCTTTATGGAAAATACTACAGCAGAGGAAGAACCGACATCAACTATGTTTCCGTTTGCTTACATTATCATGTAGCGCAGCTACATTCCAGGCGAGTCCTCTCCTCCTCCACTTACCCGCAGCTCCCTGACATTGGTCCCTGGGTCTCTCCTGCCAACTTGCCACTCTTGTCCATGCTGAGCCCCTTCTCGCTGTCCTCCACCCAGCCTTGGACTGACTTGTGCCTGGCCTTTGCCTACATCCCTGTCTGGACCAGCACTGGAGCCATCCCAGAAAGCATCCCTGCAGAACCCCAGAGTGCAGGGCACCCTGGACCCTGGCCATGTCCTTTCATTGGCTCTGAGGGCCACCTCTGGGGATGTCAGTGTTAGGGTGGAAACTTTCAGTCAGTGTTGCCAAGGAGGCAGAACCACTGCATCACTCACATGTTCAGGATCCTTCTGTTCTTTTCAGGGATATGTCTTATTATATATTGTCATTTAACTTTTTATGTCTTCTTTCCCAGACAATAGAGAAAACACTTTGCAAATTCCTCATAGACAAGGAGCCGTTTCTTCAGTATCGATCTGTTTATCACACTTCACTGTGAGCCTGTCATGCGACAGGCGCAGTGTGGGTGATGGGGACATAGATATTGATTAGGTCATGTGCCCAGGAACATGCAGCACAAAAGAAAAAAAAATCAATAAATATTTATTCAATGGAAAATGAAATTTTAGAATCTCCCATGCAGTTTGGCACAGTCGTGACTGAGATTTGCAGCCCACGTGTGTTTTTCCTTATGATACAGAATAGGCCCTGTCAAAGAAGACAAAGATGATGGTGACTTAGTAGCTTTCAATGGCAGGAGCATTCTAGCCACTGAATTTTTATCAGACAGGATTTATAGACACAGAATTGTGCCATTGTTTGATAAGTACTGCCTTTATCTATAGCAGATCATAAAATAAGTAAGTATACTAAAGATGCAAATTGTGACTAGCCACCTGATCAGGGGTTGATGGGTACGTGTTGTACGGTGGCTCCTGAGTGAGGTAGAGAGAAAGGCAGTTGTCAAGAGGTTCCAGGGCAGCATAGGAAGGGAGCAACTGTCCAAAAGAAGGAGAAAAAGAAATTTTTTAAAAAAGAGCATCTTTCCCCCTTCCATGTGATAAGCAAAGGAAGTGTCCTGGTATAGTAATTTTTAATTTCTGCATGTCATCCCCAGCCACCATTGAGGACTTCTCACTGGGCTTCCTTGGTGTCAGGTGCCCAACCTGAAATTTATAACAAACTCTGCATCTCTCAGCACAACTTTCAACAACCCAATTTAATGGACTTCTTTTTTGAATGGACAGGATTTAAACTCACATCTAATTTTTCACAGACAGTTGTGTCTTGGACTACTTCATATTCTGTACAGTGCCAACTCATGCCTTAAATAGAGTTGCTGCAAATAAATATTTCATTTGATTTGCTAGCGGTTCATACATTGTGTTGTGATCTTTGAGTTATATATTCAGTAGTTATGAAGAAATGTAGAATACAGCATTCATTAAAATATTTATTAAAACTTGTTCCAAAAAGCCATGAAAAACATGTTCAAAGAAATGCTTCTGAATACATTCCTTTGTTTAGTGCCATATAAGAATGACTAGACTGAAACATTTAAAAACAAATGTTTTTAAATTCTGAGAGATAAAGAAGTATGTTTTAATTACTTAACATTTTTAGATTGTCTTTTTAATTGAAATATAAATATAGCAAAATGCATCTAATGAAATGAAATTGTCTATTAACTGTAATTTTACTGCCCCGTATTGTATGCTAATCAAATGAGGACATATTTGGGATTATTTCCCAAAATAACCTCCAGGGAGTGCCCTGAGTCACTTCCGTTCCAAACTAGTCTCCTACCTGCTACATCTGTTGTGCTCTGCAGTCATTGTTGGTGTTAAGGATGTTAACCTGAAGCAGCACAATGTTGTGAACCACCAAATAATAGTAAAATATTTTTCACTGACTTTATTATTATGCATTGACTAATAATAGATGAACAAAACAAGGAAAATTTTCTAGTTATCACTAAGTTATCTAAAGTATTTCCATTAATCAAGATTTTAGTCCACCAAATTTTCCTTGTTTTCATCCCATGAAAATATGAGGGTGTTTTATCTCATCTGCTACTAAAGGGCCAACACCATGATATAGCAATGAACACTTTAAGTTGATGTTAAAGTTATCATTCAAACATATCCTATTCAGTCAATTCAGAAGGTATGTAAAACACTGAAGCTGTTTTCCTTTGTGTGCAAGCCCCTTAAATTACCTCCCTTTTTCAAGACACTACATTATGTTAGGAGCACAATTTGCCAAGTCAGCACTTTATATAAAAGGCGGGGGGATCAGATCCCCTTCCTATACATGAAGTCTACAGTTTCTTCCAGAAATAAGTTAAGTGTTTCACAAAGTAGGTTAAAGCTGCCATGAAGAGGTATAGAAAGAACAGGGCTTGAATATCTCTCTGAGTAATGAATTATTCACGGAACTTGACTCCCTTTTCCCTGTCTGCCTAGCCATATGATTCCATTCACTTCAAATTCTGTCTCCCCAACCCCATTTAAAAATTTAATTAGATGTTTAAGTCCCCTACTCTTAGTGGAAGTCCCGTGGCATTTTTCTGAAGCGCTGTCGTAATGATATTGTTTGATATTCATTTCCTTGTCACCTTTTTCCACTCAAGAGTGAGTTCCAAAGGGCTGGGACTGCATTTCATTCTCCCTTTATGTGCCCAGTACCTGATGCTGATTTATCTTGCAGTAAATCTCTGATTTATTCTATATCTTAATTTGGATTTCATCTTCTTAACAGTGTTCTCCCCAGGCAGGTAGCTTGTTTACTTATTTCGACCTAATAGGGCGTAACTCTTTGTATTTTTTTCTCCCCAAGTCAAGGAGAAATACTCTGAATGTCACAGTAATGCTTATTTAACGTCTCTCTTCTCCTGAGCCCACATATCCTACCTAATTCCCCCTTCTATTGTTTTCTTACCCCACATGTTGTCCCTTGCAGCTGTTGTCTCGGTTGAACTCTCTTTCAGGCGTGGTATGTAGGGGACTGGCCTTTGGGGGGCCCACACCAGACATACTGACTTGTGACTGTTGTTGTTGTTGTTTTTTTTTTAACTTGATCTCTATCCATCCTTCAAAGGTTTGAGGAAGATGATGAAAATTGTCTTATTCTGAAAATAACTATGTACACAAATAGGATCATCATTTTTATCTTCTGGCCTACTTTTTTCCACAAAGAGGTAAAATAAAGTGGTGCTCTAATTGTGTATATATGATAACAAACAGATAGGTAGATATATCAAATAGCTCTATATATATAAAAAAAAAAGAAATCATACAGTAAAACTGAGTTTTGCTTGCTCTTATTAACATCCAATAAATATCACACCAGCTACTTCCATGAGTTCATGGGGTTTCTTTTTAGTGATTAAAATATGGTGAGACTATCGATTGTTTTTGCTGCAAAAGAAATAAAAGGAATAAAATTGAATACTGTATTTGCCACATAAAAGCATTAATGGTTTTGAGATTTCAGATAAAATAATTCCATTGCATTTACATGAAAACCCAACAGTTTCATTAAAACTTTATTTTGCTGGCACTTTTTGTGCCTACAGAGTCTTGGTGCTGTAATTGGGCCTGAAAATTGTCATATCACCATTTAGAAATAGAATCTCAGGATATGCTTCCCTGGACCAGTATCTTGAGAACCTTGAAAAATAGCCAAGTAGATTTCCAAATCACCTGAGAACAGACCCAGAGTGTTTTCCCTTAGCAAAGAGGAAAAAGAGTTAATTTTCCTTCTTTAAATTAACACTATGTTCCTGTTCTGGTATGCAGTGACAACTTGTTGTTATTGTTTCTACATGTGCAAACTTCTTGGCAGTAAAAAATGATGTACTTTCCTATTGGAGAAGAGGGAGAAAAATTTGACATTAAAGTATGTCAGTTACTAGAGTGGTCATTTAACCAAATGAATAGCTTATAATAGAACAATATATAAAGTTTTTTTTTCTAAGGTAGAAGCAGCTCAACTCCAGCACAGGAGGAAGACTAAGTACATTTCTAGGGAATTTTTCTAGACATAAAAATGCCTGATTATGAAAACAGCTTGAAACTAAAGGGAAACATGGTGATGGTGGAGGGGTAGGTAAAGGGTGGTGGTAAAGGGTGTCACCTGAGAGTCTGGATTAAAACAGATACATGTGATAGTAATTTTGTCTTGAGCCTAATGTAGTTTATCCTCAGGAAAATTTCTCAGGTCTTCTCTTTGAACCAATCAGAAAAAAAAAAAAGATTGACAAAACTATTTGTTGATACTTTAACTGGTGTTCAGAAAAAGAGAAAGGGGTCTGCAGCATCAAATACTGCAGGGGAGACAAAGACAAATGACATGACCAGTCACTGTAGAATTGTGCACATATATGTTCATCTATAAAATGGGAAAGTTGGAATTAATATTAGATACTTTCTAGCTCTGAAGTTTGTTGACTTTATGATTTGGCAACCACACATGGGTTGGTGACCTTCCACTAAAAAAATTTTATAGTTATCCCTGCAAGGGATTCTGGTGTGGGGGGAGTAAGTGGTGAGCAAGAAGACACTGTGGACATAGACTACTTGTTTAAAAAGTTTGCAGTATATAGAAGGAAAGAAATAGGATGATCATCAGTCTTTGGCTGGGAGATGGCCAGGACAAATATGCCTTGGCTCAAACACTGGGGCAGATTCTGAGTGCCCTTCTGCTGGAGGCTCTCAGCTAAGTGTGCTCCTCATAGCTGAATGATAAGTTCTGTCTTGCAGGGAGATCTGCACAGCACACGTCCTTGGTATGATTTATGCCAGTGTAAATAGGAAGCTAACATTGAAACATTCAAACGAACGAACCATCAGGAACAAAGGGTACACGTGCATCAACATGGCAGTGTTTGGCCATCTATCAGTAGTCAGCAGGGTTAATCAGATTGTATATGGGGAGCATACATTGCTTTGCTTTCTTATAAACTTAATTTTAATTTGAAGAACAGTGATGATAAAGAACTCAGTCTGTATCTAACACTTTGGTTTAAAAGTTGCTTAGCAAGGGGAGAAAAACAAAAGAAGCAACTAGGTTTATATTTAGTGCTCTATCCTATCTGTATGCATCTGGAGCACATTTCAGGCATAATTCAAAAAGACCAATCCATTTCATGCCTCCTGCTACTAAATGAATGTGGGAGTCAAGCTGCTATTTTCACAGTGCAAGACATTTATTGTTGATTAAAAAAAAAGAATTCTCCCACTTATACATAATGACTATCCTAGCAAGTGATGCTGTAGAATTTCAGCTGCTTAAGCATAAGGTAGAACAATCTTTAAAAAATAAAAACAAGAACTAAGCCTTATGAGTTAAAAGTAAAATATTAGTCAACCACAGATCAAAGCATTTTAAACACATAGATTGTTCTCAAATGGACCAGTTCTTTACTGAGTATGTTTTCTTTAGGTTGACAAGACTGATCTTTATGTGTCACCCATCCTCAATTGAACACTATAGCCCTTTGATTATTTAGTCAGTCAATATAGGACTTTTTAGCTCTGTTCCAGGCTCGTTTACAGCTGTCTGTGTTGATGCAACTTCATGTCATCTAATAGTTTTAACAAACTTCTTCCACATCCCCTCCACTCCACCCCACAAAAAAAGGAGTATATAATCAACTGATCAATTGAGGTCATGGTTTTTATAGATTTAAGTCTATAAATTGTTTTACCCACCATAGTCATTTCTGCTTCCTAAAAGTTTATATAAGAACAGTTTTTCCTGGGGTGAGAGGGGGCAGTTGGTACCCTAATTCTGTTTCTTCTGTTTAGATTGTGAAAATGTTTATAATCAGACTGTTTCAGGTCTCTAAGAGTGTGATCCTTGGATTGAAATGGTTTCTGAGTGCAGGGTATGAAATGTCAGTGATATTTTGTCACCAACAGCACTTAAATATTTTTCTGGGCTGACAGAGCTCAGAAGAAAAGGAAAGGAGGCATAGGAAGGCTAAATAAACTGTATAAAAACTAAGTGATTAGGAGAGATAGGATCCATGAGAAATAAAAAAACTTTAAAAAAATAAATAAAAGTAAAACTGAGTTAAATGCCTTATGAAAACTAAAAAGCAAGTATCTAAAAAACAAAATCACTGTTGAGTTAAGTGTAAATGAGAAAATTGTAAAAGACTGGGAGGGGAATCATGAAAATCCAGAAGGCTTCTGCACTAAGATTGCTTCTAAATGGCTTTATGCTTTCACTCAAAGAATCCCAAAGTGGAAATTATAAGACTTTGCATTTTGAGAATGGTGTATGCAAGGAATGCTATCCAGAGAACCCATATTCAAAAGAAAAACCCTTGTCTCTACATCAAAAATTGATGAATGAAGGTGCACGTATACTTTTAAGGTACATGTGTGTCATTTTAATTATTGTCCTCGTTAGGCTACCTTTTCAATTACTAAAACTGTTCCTCCCAATTGAATCAGATAATAGAGCAACCCATATGAAAGTATATGTATGAATGTGTTAGTATGTGGTATAGAATGTGTCATTGAACTCATGTTGGCCAGGAATATTGGAAAGCTATTTCCCAGTAGCCTGGAGGCTGATTGTTTTTCAAAATAGGCTCTTAAATGAGATAATGAGGAAAATAATACTGGACTAGAAATTAAGAATCATGTTTAAGTTTTAATCTTGATACTGATTTACTGTTGGTAAATTTGATCAAATCACCCCTCTTCTGGTTGCTTTTGTTACCTCCACTGTAAGCAGGTATAATAAAGTCTTCCTTGCAAAGCGTTTTGGTGTGCGTTAAATAAGAATGCACATAAGAGTACCTTGAGAAGCGTAAAGCACTATGTAGCATGGCGTCTGGCTCATGTGAAAGTGATGACTCATATATATATAGATGAGAACGTTTGCAGACACAGGTAGGCTTTAGATGAGAGTACTGAGGCAGAAGAGGGTTCTTTGAGGGATAAGGCTTAAGTCGAGAAAACATCTGACTGTTCAGATTAGAATGGGGAAAATTAAGAATGATCCGGTTGCAGCATTTAGTCAGAGACAAGAATTCTCTCCCACTAGCTAGCATTTTCCTTCCAGGTTTTCAGATGGAGATGACCCTGGCGTGTTGGCAGCAACATGGCAGTGTGCTGGCAGCATGTTACTGGTGCCTGCTTTCCCCTTTACCCTCACCTTGTCTTGCCCTCAGAACCATGACAAAAATTCTGTTCTGCTGCCTCACCTCTGGTCCCTGTCAGGTAAATGTCTGGATCTGATTCTCTACCTTGAAGAATTTGTGTTAAGGGGCCCCGTTGGTGGCAGTACCATCTCTTTCTCTCCACTACTCTTTTTTCTGTTCCCTGTGCGGAGCCATTGCTCCCTGTGTCTGTTACCTTGACCTCTTCTTCACCTGATAGCATGCCAGCCTCTTAAGAGGCAAGAGCAATTGCGACAGAGACCAGATTGAGGAATAGGGTGACAGCATCTTCCATTAGAGCTGCACTCACTCTGAATGCGTCTGTAATCCATAAGAGGGTCTGAGGAAAAACACAATGAAAACCTTTCAAGACTGATTCAATTAAGTACCTCCCAGGAGAGACTGAGCACCAACAGTGGAAAATTCAATATTGGCTCACAGAAAAATACTTCATCTCATAAATGTCCCTTTTCTCTAATGTGTAAGGAAAAAATTCTGCAGTAACCTTTTGAAAAAAAATGACATTTGCTTTTTTAAAAAGTACTACCTCTTTCAAATTCTTTAATACCAATATTCATAGGAAATTCACTGGGGGTATGTGAGATGATAAAATGATCGCCTGCAGTGTCTAAAACCATTTGTTCAGATACACAGTTGCAATCTTGCATGAAATCATCCGTGTTTGTGACCCTAGGTAGGGATCAAAAAGAAGAGTGGCTGTCAAGCTTGATGGGGTAGTGTGGATGCAAATGATTGTGTTTCTTACTTTATATGTGATTGAATAAGTATGATGTGTAGCCCCTTTCCAAAAGCTGAATTCAATATTAAGCAGCATTCAGAGACCGAGCTGTTTTTCTTTGTCCTAAAAGTGGCATTGTAATTGTTGATCATCATGTGTACAGCTGCTTTTGAGCCTTTGAGCTGTGAATAGGGAAATACTCAATAAGAACTGTCTCTGCAGCAGGATCCAAATGGGGTCGGCAGGTGAATGTGAATTATTGTTGATGTCTTTAGTTGTGACGGTGGCATTATGGTTAGGGTTTTTAAGAGTTTGTAGTATTTATAGATTAAATAACATGGTGTCAGGGATTAGTTTCTAAATAATCCGAGGTAAGCACGGGAAGAGAAGTATAGGTGAAAACACATTGACCATGAATTGATCATTGTTAATGGTGCTGAAGAGCATTTATTGGGGGGAAAGGGTGCGGTTGTTATACTATTTTCTGTTTGTGGATATATTTCAACTTTTCAATTATAAAAGCTAAAAACGTAAATGTAAAATTTAGTTTTACATACAGGGTGAGAGACTCAAATTATGAATTGTTTGACTTAAGATAGGATCCCCTCTGTGGCAAGCAAGGTTGGGTATGGAAGTGAAAGCAGTTGCTTTCTGCTAACAGTTATTTGCACAGAGCTTGTTAAGTCTGACCACCAAAAAGAGGTGTGAATCAGCTCTGCTCTGGGATTCAGTGTTGACGGATGGTGTGAAAAATTTAAATGACAGATGGTGGTGATTATTAAATGATAAATAATGGCAGTTTATCAGGAACCAAACAGAAAATAGTTACTTTATGCTTCTGGTATGCATCTAAATTATCTCCTTGTTATATAATGACTATTTTAACACTGTGATATGTGTACAGTGCTTACACTATGGAAGGTTAGGACTTCAGAAAGTTGAAAACTCTATCTTAATGTTAACTATCATTCCTCAGAATAGAAATTTGGATGTATTAAATAGTCCATTGAGGTATGTACTTCAAAGTAAGCATAAAACTGAACATTATAACTTGGAGTTTGCATCACAGGTATTTTAATAGGTTATTGGTCAAAGAAAATGTCATGATTTTTTCATACCAAATATAAATTATCAAAAACTCAGGCTGGGGTCTAACCATTAGGGATACAAAATGAATACGATACCCCTGCCCTCAAGGAGCTTGCAGTCTAGTTCTATAAGAACATTGAATGACCAGCTGTAACCCACAATGGACAACTAGAAGTTAAACAGAGGTAGCAAATTTTGCAG
This sequence comes from Daubentonia madagascariensis, assembly GCA_023783475.1. Classification (NCBI taxonomy): domain Eukaryota; kingdom Metazoa; phylum Chordata; class Mammalia; order Primates; family Daubentoniidae; genus Daubentonia; species Daubentonia madagascariensis. The sequence goes on along the minus strand of JAKFHU010002088.1, from coordinate 38,535,898 downwards.
TGGGGGTACAGTAGTTTTGATTAATTCTGAGCAAGGAAGCAAAGATGGTTTAACCCAGGAAATGATATTTGAGCTGGGCCTTGAAGAATGAATAGGTAGTAAATGGGAGAAAGGATAGCCATCCTAAGGTAACACCATGAGGAAAACAGAGAGGGGAGAATAAGATACAATACAATGTGGAATAGACTTTTACTCAGGAAAAAGGTTCTAAGGTTGCACGTAAGGTAAAAATTGAGAATATTAAAATTTTTCATTAAAATTCCTAAATTTACCACATATACAACAAGATGGTCTCACTACAAAAGGCAACTAAGGTAAGAACTGAGAAGGGCCAAGGGTACGGAAGATTCCTGTCCCCTGTCTCCTGTGAGTTGAGAGGAATGGCAGATGGGTTCTCCCTCGTTATTTAAATTTATTTTTTCATTTACTCTCGTTATTTTATGCTGTTATTTAATTTCATTTTTTTGGCTAAACATAAATAGTGGAATCCTCAGTTAAATATTACATGATACAACTGAGTCTCCTGGCTACCGTGCTGTAAAGAAAATGTGGGAGAGAGATATGGTTAGAAGAATCAAAATTTAGAGGGATGTACCTTAAGCTCTCCAGGTCCAATTAGGAACTGATTTTGAAAAATTCACTATGGCAAAAAAGAGCAAGGAAAAAAATTAGTACTGTGTCCTTTTCTAGGATTTATGCATATTTGGTGCATAATGAGAGAAAATTCCAAATTTTTTTACTTATATACTTGTTTAACAGCACATCCCATAAAGTTGTTTCACATCAAGTGAAAATAAATATTAACCAAGCACAATTTGAAGAAAAAATGGAAAGGAGAGGACTTTACTTTTTTTCTATATAACTTGAAATTTCTATATGATACATATTATTTTCAGAAGTAGAAAATATTAGTGCCATTCTAATTATGGAAAAATTTCCATATATCCTACAACTATTTGAAAAGTTACTATTTGCCAAACACTAAACTAGATAATTGAGACCAGTGATGAAAAAGGCAGACATTTTAGTCCTTGCCATTATGAAGCTTTTGCTCTAGGAAGGCAGACATCAATCACGTAGTTACGATGTGGTGAGTATTATGAAGACATATTGACGGCTGTGAGGATCCAACCTTTTCTGAGGGTCAGACAATGCTTCTCTGAGGAATGACTTTGGAGCTGCCATCTGAAGAATGAGTCTGGGTTAGCTTGGCCACTGGGGGCTCACAGATCTACTCAGGAATTAAGAAAATGTTCTGAATTTATTCACAGTAGTAGTCTAATTTTTTAAAATATACATATTCTGGATTATCTGGATGACCACCCCCTGACCAAATAATGCCACATGATTGCATTGCTCACTTTGTCATTTTGTTTATGATCACCTGAAACAAAGTCTAACTGGGAGACTAGAAGCCTATGACAGTGACTGCCTAGGTAGGAGCTGGTGGTGGTTTCGAGTAGAGTGGTGGCAGTGGTGGTAGACAGAGGATTCCTGAGGAATTTAGGAGATTGACAGGGCATGGAGCCACATGGTTATGGAGGGGATGGGCAAAGGGGGTGGAGGTAGGAAGGGTGATGCCACTGTTTTGACTTATGTAACTCATTGAGGGCTAAAGCCATTAGCTACAGTAAGGAAAAGATGGTTAACAGAAGGGACTCTGAATAAACCCTGCACACGTTCACATCCTGGCACTGGCGCTCTGTGGGACTCTAGGTGAATTATCACTCTAACCCCAGTTTACTAAGGTGCACAATTGGGGGATGAAAGCAATAGTATATCTTTGGAGCTATGATGACTAATAACAGGAGTGGCGGTGGTAGTGGTGTTGTTTGGAATAGGAATAGGGTTGGAGGGAAATATGAGTTTTGTTCTGGAGGTGCCTCATAAATATCCAAGAGGAGGTACCAAATGGGCAGTTATATATGTGGATTTGGAACATTTAAAAAAAAAACACAAGACAAACTTAGCTGGAAAACCAATTAGAGAATCATAAGCATGATTTTGACTGTGTGATTGAGCATGGTGGTAATGAGACCAAAGTTCATATATAAATAAAATGATTATTTCTGGGCCACAGGCTTTAGCTCAGCTCAGGCAGGCATGCTATAAAGATGTGTCACTGTCCATATGCAAAGACCATGGGTGTTACCGTGCCACGTTTGTGGAGCAGCAACAATAGCATTCTAAGCATTGGTTCCTTGGTGCAAAGGACATGTAAATAACAGAAGTCCCCGGGTTATACAGTTGGCATCTAAAAACATCAATTTCAGCATAGTATTCATTTCTAGAGGTGAGCACATTGTCGGCAGCTCCACAGTTGTTGCAGGCCCAACTTGAGTCAGAGCATGAAGGAAAAAAGTTTGAGCTTTGACTTGACTGTCATTTGCCTTACTGTGCAGAGGAAAAACAATCACACTGAATATGATAAAAATGCATAGTGTTAGCGTTTCGTTGGTACCGCAATTTGCTTCAGTTCTGCATGTTATGCTGTTCACTTTAAATGGCTTCCAAAGTCACTTTGTATTATATTAGCCTCAATGTGAGGTTTCACCCCCTTTATTGCCTACCATTCTAATAACTTTATTTGCAGGAGCCTAATGTCCTCATGCTTTTTTTGTTGCATGTCCAAAGCTTTTGCTAAAACTAAAGTTTTGGCAGTAAACAGGCCAAAAACAATTATCATGGAACAGTGCACTGAAAAATTATGCCTATGGGTATAAACTATTGCAAGGGAAGTCTTGAGGAGCAACCGTGTTCTCTCTATACTTGTCAATCAGTGTGTCCAGCTGTGGGACACTCTGTGGGCTGCTGAAGTGAGCTTCGCCTGCTGTCAGTTTGCTTAGAATGGAAATTGATCAAGTATCTGCCATCATCAGCACCTAGTATCTTATAAAGAGTTTGTAAATGCCTTGGCAGATCCAAAGCAGGTCAATTGTGCTCCCTCATTGCACTTTTAGAGCTTATGCTTAAAGTGGGAGGCAGTGAGATCTTGGACAAATATCTAACATTATGTAAACACACAAGAAAAGACAAGTCATAGGAAGAGGCCTGGCAGAGGGAAACACTAGTAACAACACCCTCAGGTGGGCGTGGCCTTGACCCATTCCTGAAACAGAAGGAAGATTGAACATGAGGGAGAAGGTAGGCGTTGAGGTTAGGAGGGGAAGAAGAGGAGGAGATTTGGGACTAGTGTGGGCCTGGTTTTTATTCTAAACTTAAATGAACTTAAATCTTTTAACTTTGAATCTTTATACTTGAACGTAAATCTTTGTTGGTAACCCTTATTTCTTTAAAGAGAGATAACTATAACAGTGAATTTGAGGTTTAAGAGCCATTTAAAAATATTCTTTATATATATGGCCAGATTATTTTCCATAAAGATTTTACCTACTTACACTCTGACCAACTATATGTATTTGAGTTTGGTTTCACTTTATTTTTGATGACACAGTGTTTTATCTTCTTTTTTATGTACATTTGATGATCTGCTAGTTTAAATGTTATCTCTCTTAATTAGTTTGAACATCTTCAAACCTACAGAAAACTTGAAAAAAATGCAGTGAATATGCATATACCCCTCACCTGCACTCACCAACTGTTAGCACTGACAATACCTATTGCCCTTCCTACATGCACTAACACACACGTTTGCCACATCATCTGAAAGTAGGCTGCGGATATCATGACACTTCAGCCCAAAGACTTCAACATACATGTATCTTGTTATAATTTGTATTTATTGGATTATTAATACAGTGGAACATTTTGTTCATGTTTTCATAAGCCATTGTGTTTCTTCTGTGTACTGTGTTCATATTCTTTGCCCACTTTTCCCTTGAGTATGTAGTGTTTTTCTTATCAACATCTAGGGTATATGTGAGTGAAAGCTGCATCAGATGCTACTCAGATACCACTTAACCTCCTGACAGGGTGCTAGGCCCTGTATAGTCAGGTGTAGCCAATCATGTGTAAGAAATTTCCTCTGTGAGTTAAGGTATGGCCTTGGCTATTGCTGTTTCTGTCATTGACAGAAGTCTTGCATTCAGCTTATTGACTGTAAACATTTTATTCATGATCAGGGACTATGGAAGAAGTAATTAAAGTTGAATGGATAAGCACAATTAAACTCAATATAAGTAGTAGAAACACAAGAGAGTACCTTGAACTGTTAGTTAAATGATTTTTGAAAAATTATTTTTAGATGGAACCCCCCCTAGGACACTCTGTATCCTGTCTTTCGAGTATTGGAAACTAACTTTTACTAAATAAAACCCCCATCTCTAGAGCCACTACGTGGATGTGTTTGCAGTGATTTCTGCAAAGGAACCCACTGCCGTCCAACTCCTGAATCTGTCTGCCCTCACCAAGTGGCTGGCCTGGGGACTGCTTGCATCAAATCGTGTTTGTAGTTCTTTCTTCCTCAGTAAAGTGAGCTTGCCAGGAAATTGATCACACCAGGCAGATTCCCAGCATGGCAGTTACTGGTAGAAAAAGCTTTCAAATCTCAGGCCCTGAGTTTTGCACTATTTGTCTTGTGGCTGTCTATTTTACAAGAGTAACATTTAGTCCCAGAAATGGGGTGGCATTAAATGCCACCCTAAGTTTGTTCACGGCCTGCCCTGACCTGAAATACAGGCATCTGCATTGTTCCAGGGAAACAGATCTCTCCTTTCTGTCTGCCCTTTTCCCATCCCCTCATTCCTGCCTCCCCCAACCCTTCCTCCCCCTCTCTCTTTCCCTTTTCCTATTCTGCTTACCATTTCCACCTTTCCCAAAAGACAGGATTTTGAGGTATTGTACCCATAGTTTCCAGAAGTGCGCTCTCTCCCATTTCTTGCAAAATCATGACATAAGAAAGCAGCGGAGAAGTGCGGAGGCCAGGCAGGTTTCGTGGTTTTTAGGCAGCTTATGAAGCTCTAAATATCGGTCACCCTGACAAAAACAGCTCCAAACATGCCAACAAACACGCATTCCAGGGACAAAAGATATAAATTTTGCATATTACATGTGTTTAAGTTGGCGCCTCACACTCATAACCATGGATGAATCTAGAGAGCTGTTTATTTTGTTCGGTGGAAATTAAAAATCTGTTTTTGGAGTGAGAAATACGCAAGCCCATCCCAGATGAGCAGGTACTTTCCCCCACAGGTGTGCCCTCCTCTTCCCCGGCCACCTCTCTTAGTGCTCCCAAGGAGCCACGTGCTCACTGCAGGCTGCCCCCACCCCTTCCTTGACAGTCCAAGCAGAAGGAGGGGGAGTATTTGGGTTGTCCACAGGGAATGCTTCCAGTCACTTCTCTTCTGGAGCAGGAAGCTGGTACTTTGAGGAGAATGGTGTCCAGCCAGTCAGGCTGCCCTCCGGGGCTCTGAGACTGGGGAGGGGGCTTTCTGGAAATCCATCCAGCTCTGCAAGGATTTATTGCACTCTTTACCCCAGTTAAGACCTTTATTGGCTTTTGTTAACATTTGACTATATATTATCTTTCTCATGTGATTTCCCCAAATTTTAATTTAAGCTAATATTTATGTGATTTCATACATGTTAATTATAGTTAAATACTCCTTACAGAAATTTTGTAGAATGTACAAAACAACAAAGAAGAGGGAAAAAAACTACATCCCAATGCTGTAGCTCTGAGGTAACCATTCTTCATGGTTGATGTCTTTGTTTCTGACATTTTATATGCTTAAAATTACATATTTTTTCATTACCAAAATGGGATCATCCTGCACATACTGTTTTATACCTTTGCTTTTCTCATTTAACACTGTACTCTGAGCATTTTTCCATTTCATTAAATATTCTTCTATAACATAATTTTATTGGCCACAGAATATTCTACCATATGAAAAAGTCATTCTTTATCAATGCTTTATTTTTGGACATTAGTTAGAATGTTTCTAGTGGTTTGCTGTTATAAATAATATTAAAATCAACATCTTCATGGACAAATCTTTTCACAAATCCCTAATTACTTACTTAGGACAATGTTTGGAAAGAGAATCACAGGCTCAGTAGATGTGCACATGTTGATACATATTGTAACATTACCAGCAAAATAGAATATACCAATTTATATTCCAACTCCAGTTCCTCAACCACGGAATGAGTTCTTTATGTATCCCCACAGTTCCCAGCAGTGTTGGGCATACAATACAAACTTAATAAAAATAAAGATAATTCTACTTAACTTTCTTAATTACCAATACCAAATAATTAACCAAGTTCCCCTTGCTACCTTTACTTGCTCACATGTTATAGATGCAAAAGGTAAGTGTGGTCACTGGGCTAAGGACTGATGGCAGTGAACCTGGCCAAAAGCCTTGTTACCTCAAAGTGGATTCTTTTTTTTTTTTCCACTTTTGGTTCTTTTTATTTCAGTAGATTTAGGGGGTACAAGCAGTTTTGTTGTTACATGGATGAATTGTACAATGGTCGAGTCAGGGCTTTTAGTGTACCCATCACCCGAATAGTATACATTGTACCCAATAGGTAATTTTTGATCCCTCCCTCAGAATGGATTCTAATGGCCAACACAGGTATGAGGTTACAGCAGTGAGTGTCTGGAGGCTAGAATATGTGCTGGAAATGACTGACTTACTACGATACCAACAACCAGTTGTGACAAATGAGTTGGTCCCCTTTCCTAAAGAGAAAGGGACTGCGGATGTGGTTTAGGGTGTGGGCTGCCTCGGGCATTTTGTCATCGCCCGAGTGCGGTGCTAGAACACAGAGCACTACTGGATGAGGGGGAGGTGGGTGCAACCTCTCCTAGGTGAGCCAGTGCCGTCCGCAAATCAAGCTTTGTTCTCTCATGAGGAATCTCGTTCTTCCTATTTGTCCTTCTCTCTCACTGCTCCACACTTCTCCGGAGCACTTATTTCCATGAACTATAATCACTGGGCAGTCTTTTTTAAAGAACAGCTGTGTTTGTCAAAGACGCTGTTCTGCCTCACTCTCATTTTTAGGACCCTTGTGTCCTCTTGCCAAGATCTCTGCAAGGTCCCCTACCCAGCATCCCCACATCCCCTGTCTGCTAATGGAAACCATCCCCATCCCCAACAGAGTTTCCATAAGAGTCTTCCTAAATCAGGGCCTTAATCTCGTCCCCTCACCCACCCATTCCCAAATCGTCCAGGATTGCCCTTTTTTTCCACAGTAAGTTTAAATTTCTCCTCCCAGCAAAAAAGACCTTCCACAAAATGATACCAACTAACACTCCTTTGACTACTGCCTTCCAGGTACCCTGTTCAGCTATTCATGATGTTTTGTGTATACCCTTGGCTTTTCAGCCTACACATGCCTTTGCTCAAAATGCTTCCTTGGAATTTATTATATTTAAGACGTTCTACCTCAATAACCAATGTCTTTGATTCTCCTACACTTATTTGTAAGCTCTTTGAGTATAGATAACCGAGTCTTATCCATCTTAAAATCCTTCTCAGGAATACCGTTGCATTGGTAGGTGAGGGAGAACCCAAATGTCATCTTAATTTTAGGACATGTCATTTTTTGTAGTCAACATACTGGTCATAGGGAGAAAAAAATCTTAAGAATATTGATTGTGCTGGGCACAGTGAAACATGCCTGTAGTCCCAGCTACTTGGGAGGCTGAGGCGGGAGGATCTCTTGAGCGCCCAGGAGTTTGAGGCCAGGCTGAGCAACATAGCAAGACCTCGTCTTTTAAAAAAATATATATTTTTAAAAAATATTGATTGTGTTTGGCGCTGGATTGTATCCAGTGGCATCAAGTTACGTAATTCATGTCTCAAACTTTGCACATATATTGAAAATTAAAAAGAGCAACATCATAAAACTTGTTTCTGGTTTGCTGGAAAGTGAGGTGAGGCTGTGGACTCCCCCATCTACTGCCAAGTCACGCCCAGCTGGGCCTTGTGTATTCGTATTCCTGACTGCCTGGTTATGTGAGGAAACGGCAGTATACCCAAGCAGAGGGCTTACTAAGCAATCCTTGTAGCCATCGGAATCTGATTTCGGTGGCCTGCTACTGAGAGCTAAGGGTTCTGCACACCGTTTCAGCGTGCTCAGGACCTAGAGTTATGCAGAGGTTTGCTCTCATAAATATAACATTTGCTCAAGGCCTTATATCCTTTGATTCCTTTCCAAAGATAGGGTTTTATACTTTTTTTCTCCGTTGTTTTCTACTTTCTTACTTGTCCTCATGTATCTAGAAGTAAAAAACACAACCACCTTTCCTCAGGTTTTCTTGGCCTTGATTGCTAAGTTCAATTCAGTGAGACAAATATGACTCACTTGAGAGGAATGTGTTTATGTGTATGGGGTATCTTATACATGGAGGAAACAATCAGAATAAGTGAAATGTTAGGTAAATTAGAAAACATAAGAGTTCATAAAACTGTTGATGTTAGTGTTTAAGAAACCTTTAGTAATCATCTTAGGTTTTTATTTTGTAGATGAGGAAACTTAGGCTTGGAAAAAAAACAAGACTCACAACATCACAGAGCTAGTGAATGCAAGAACGGAGTCTAAAAAACCAAGTGTTTTGACTTCTAGTTCAAACGTAATGCTCAATACTGTCAGCTCTTTTGAGTAAGCTCACTTCCCACCCATACTCCCAAGCACATCCATCATATTCTACAGCAATTATCCCAGTAGTTAACATTACTTCAATTCTTTTTTAACCAGAATGCTATGATTATGTTTTTGTTGATCGATTGACTTGTTATTATTCAATGCATATAGTTTTGTGTGTGTTATTTTTCTTTCAAACTCGTAAAGCCTGCAAGAGCAAATTTTTCCTATCTAAATCTCGGCATTCACTGCATTCAGTCTCCTAGGGCTTTTTCTTTCTTTTTGTTTTTTTTTTGTTCGTTTCCCTTGATTTTGAGCATCTTATAAGTCAATTTCATCAACTCTGACTAACTCCGAGGAGACATTTCTTTGTTTAAAAAACAGGTTTACTATATCCCTCTTATCAACCAAAAGATAATAAAGATAATATGGTACAGAATATCCCTCAAGACTGCAGGCCTCTCATACATTTTTCTCTTTGTAGCACACTTCCGGAATATGCAGGGACATTTCTCTAAGATAAAAGTGAAGATTTCATGCTAGAAGTACTTAAATAAAAACAGATTAAAAAAAAAAAAAAGTATTGTAACACTTCCAGTAGAATCCATACATGTTTAGAAATTCCACATGCACATTTATGTCCCCACACACACAACTAGCTACAGGAGAAATTTCATACAACCTAGGTTGGGAGTGACAGCCACGTGCAAATGGAAGAAGTTGGTGTGGCTTGGTGTGGGGGGAAACACTCCCCATATGAAAGGATGGAGTCCAGAGAGCCAGGAGGAGCTATGGGTCCGAGTCTCAGGTCTAAAAAGACAGGAGATTTGAGAACAGGGAAGTTAGGAAGGAGGTCTGTTTATCAGGAACAGAAGATATTCCTTAGCATACTTTTTGGACCCTTGGGTTTCTTAAAGGGCCAGAGGACATACACAAGTGAGGATATATATTTTATATAATTATATAATATTTGTTCAGTTTTCAGAAATTAGATTTCAGATCAACCTCTTTCTTAACCTCTTAGCTCTAGGAAAGCCATTGCTTCCTTGATATGGCAGAGAAATCTTACAACCAGGTGTGTGGGCAGATGAGGTAGGGCCTATCTGAAATTCTGATACCTAGAGCACACACACAGTTCCTGAGGTGACACTGACTTCCTTCAAGCTTCTAAACAAAATGGGTGGAGTTTGACCCCTGAATAATTAAATACTGAGATTCTCCCAGTATCAAGACCCTACTGGAACCTTCCCAAGGAATTTTTAGGAAGCAGAGCCAGCCTAAACATGATAGCTTCTGAACCTCTCTTTTAGCTCTTATTTGCTAAAAATTTTATCAAGAGTACACAAGGCTCTGTTTTGATGTAATTTTTTAAAGAGAGAGAGAGGGAGACCTAAAAATAATGTGTTTAGATTAAAAACAACAAAACCTCTACTGTGACCTTGGATAATTAAATACTATTTTGGGATCTTGGTCTCTTGACCAAAAAGTTGGTGTTATATGTGCTCTGCCAACTTCAGGTTAATAATGAGACTTGATCTAATAAACATGAAAATCCCTTGAACATCTTCCAAACAGAAGGAAATATTACTCTTACACAAGCTCTCTTCAAACAAGTCCTTCAGTGGACTAGTTAGTGACATATTTTACTAATGCTTTCTCTCTGTTCCTTGCCAGGGAGGCTCATTTTAAATCTCCATGTGTAACCCCCAGCACAGAGGTACAAGGATGGATGCTGCATGCCTCCTTTCCTTCTCGAGGGAAGGTGCAGACCACATCACTCCCATGGGCTGTGACTGAGGGCATAACCATGTACCCAGTGGCAGGCTCTTCCAGCCTAAGAGCCTTTCCCACACACAAGTTGCTATTTAAATTGGGGTGTTTTTTTGTTTTTTGTTTTTGTTTTTGGTTTTGGTTTTTTTTGGTGGTCTGTGAGTTAGCATTATATTGTTACATTTCCTTGGTAATATTGGAAGAATATCAAAATCAGTTATTTTAATTTATAATAAATACAATAAAAAGAATTACATAATAATTGTTAGGCCCACATTGTAACATGACTTACAGAGCCTAGTAATACATAAACCTCTACCAAAATGTGTGTGTATAACAGACCACAATTCTATTTTATTCTGCACTGATTGTGTTCGTGGCCAAGTGGTCCTGTCTAGACTCACTTTTTTACAAAAATCCTGGTTCTCAGAAACAGAAACACGGCTTTAAATAAATATCTTCTTTATCCGTTGTAGTGAAAGTCCATACACTTTCACATAGATCCTTCTTTGTTTAACAAGAATAGAACATTATCATTACCTACAAATGCTTAACTTTCAGGATCTAAAGTACAGACATGATTAATGCCATTTCTATGCATTTATCTATTTGTTCTTGGGTGCTTTTGCTCAGTTGTGCTATTGCTGAGCTTAAGAAGGTTCCCATTGTGCATCTTTCCAATATGCGCTCTGTAGACTGCTAACATGCAAACACAAATGGCCCCAGCCCCAGTAGCTACCTGAATAGGGAGCCAAAATGAAAGATATTCCCAAGAAGCAGGAAACTAGAGCAGCCTCGCAATGTTCCTGTTGTAAGTAGCCACACTGAAGATGGGATCTTTCTGCCAGGCAACTGGCAGAAAGCCAGTTCCTGTCAGAAGCCTGTGGGGTCCCTCGGGGATGAGTTCAGTGAATTCTAAGAATGCCAAGCTTTTCTACTTTAACTGCGTTAATTGATTAGACCCAGAAACTTCAAAGCTAAAACAAAGACTCTCACAACCAGAGTTCCAAATTGGTACATATTTAGCCTGTACTTCCTCTCACACCTACAAAAATATCATTCATATCCCCAAGGGCAGGGGAAAGGAGAAAAAGGCAAGGAAGCCCGTGGCAGTCTGGGAGCGTTCTCCCACCTGGGCCCAGGAGAGCTTGGCCTGCCCTAGGCCGTGCTGGGAATGGCCCCTACAACGGACATGAGCAGAAAGTAGCCCTTCAAGGGAGGAGCATGCAAGTTTGGGGAGGTTTCAGAGCCTATTCTTTCATCCTGCCCCTATGAGGATGGTTTTATGCTCTTTTAGAAAAGTTTTAGAAGAATAAGTCCCTGGAATCTTAGTCTCTCTTAGATTTCTACCTGCCTAGCAGGAGTCAGCCTTACTTGACCTTTTCCTGAAGTAAAGGGTATTTGGAGATATACATGTGCTTCAACCCTTTCTTAGAGAAAAGCAAAGAAAAGGGCACAGGGCTGGTGCTCCCTTTTTCTGAGCTAAATTTAGAAAGAGATCTTTGATTCTGTACCTTAAATGTTTCATATACGTGACAGGGTTGTAGTGAAAGGCATTAGATGATTTTCAGGAATGGAGATAATTCTATTGGGATTTAAGGGTTGAATGGGGTGGACTAAAGTGGGGAAACCAGTTAAATAAGTCCAAATAGGTCATTTTAAGCAGGAAGGGCCTGGTATATGGCTACCAGAAATAAGATTATGAGCCCAAGAGATAAAACATCTCAGGAAAGAAGAACAGGAAATGGCAGACCATCGGGAAAGATCTGCACACATGCTGAGCGGCAGGTGCCTGTGTGTGCCCTCTCTGTCCTGATGGTGATGGGTTGGCTCTGGGCTTAAGCTAGGGGTGAGGAGCTAAGACAGTGCTGGGAGAACCCGAGGGCCCACACCAGCAGACAGGGCCTCAGGTTCATCTCCCCCACCGACTCAATCCGATCTTGGGGATGTTATTTACACTCCCTGTGCTTCCATTTCCTCACCTGAAAAATAGGGATAATAACAGTACTCGCTACAGAAAAAAAATGAAATAGAATTTATTCTATAGTTTATTTCATGAGGATTAAATGAGTTAACATATAAAGGCTCAGCCCAGTCCTGGCACACAGTTAATGCTCAAACAATATTAACTAGCAGTAGTATTACTATATGAAGATCTCACAGGGATGTTGAAAGGATGAAATGAAACAGTGTATGTAACATATTTGGCCCAGTGCTTAACACTTAGCAAATATTCAATAAAGAGCAGTATGGAGAACCAGGTAGAAGTCTTTTTCCACCAGCATGTGGGCAAGAAAGAGCTAGAGAGTATTGAAATCAAGCATGTTAGAATCAGGATACATCCTGAAGGACATATCCTTGGCTGGAAGGACTCAGGTTGGGAGATGGGGAACGTAGAAAGGCAGGCCAGGCAGTGGACGGCTTAGGAATTTAGGTAGGCAGGCAGCAACTAATTTTGGGAAAAACATCTGCCCCAGCCAGGAAGTCACCAGTTACAAACTTCCTGTGGTAAGGGACCAATTCCTAAGTCTGGCCAGGCTACAACCTAAAAGTAAAAAATTAATTGACCACACATCTTGGTTGGATAGGGATACAGACAGAACTAATCTGTCCATTGCTAAAAGAAAGATATACGGTTTATCTGTGTTCAAGTTCAGATTCCTGTCAAGGATAAAGAAGTCACTTCCATGCTTGTGCCAGACTAATAGATTAGTGAATCTATTAGTTAAGATAATTAGGCAACCATGACACAAGCTGCCCAGAAACCGTCCTGTTGAAACAGGGAACTGGCTAACACCAGCAGTATTACGGAGAAATCTAAGCTGCAGGTGGGGCTGTCTTGTTAAAAGGAGGAAACTGCAAGCATGGTTTTCAGCCTTGTAGCAGTCTTCACTGTTCATTCAACACTTGGCCAAGATGTTATTTAAGCCTGGAGTTTTTATTACCTTAGAAAAACCAGCACAAAGAGGAGGTGCTTGCTGTATTGAATTAATTACCTGGCTTTTGGGTTTTAAGTGCCCATGGTTTGTGTTCAGAGTAAATTTTAAATGGGCAAAACATGCTAATAGATTCTTGATAATCTTTAGGTAGAATCTACTTTTATTTATGTTTTGTGTAGGTCAAATGAACATATATGCCAGAGAAACACACATCATGAAATACAATGAGGTCTGTCTGGGAAAGCAAAATCAAGACCGTTCAAAAGCTCTGAAATAAAGAACACCCTAGTTTTGACCACAAAGCACATTTTACTTTTCATGAAATCCAGCTGGGCATGATGGCTCACACCTGTATCCTTAGCACTTTGGGAGGCCGAGGCAGGAGGATCACTTGAGGCCAGGAGTTCAAGACCAGCCTGGGCAACACAGCGAGACCTCATCTCTGCAAAAAATAGAAAAATTAGCCAGGCGTGGTGGTGCATGCCTGTAGTGTCAGCTACTTGGGAGGCTGAGGGAGATGGATCACTTGAGCCCAGGAGTTTGAGGCTGCAGTGAGCTATGATGACACACTGCACTCTAGGTGGGGCAACAGAGCAAGACCTTGTCTCAAAAAAAAATCCTCACCTGCATTTATGTAGCGCTCCTCAAAGTGAGGCCCTGACTCTGTTTGCTAGAGAAGCAATCTTGGCTCTCTTTGGATATTTGACATGGCTCTAATTATTGTTGTGGTTTTTATAGAGCTCATTCCAGAAACATGCAACCCAAGGCTCAGATGGAGCTCTTTGGTGGGGTTAGGGGAGAAGGAATTGACGCAAAGCTGGTGGTTGCTTGCCATGGCCAGGGGCCATGATCTCATCAAAAACATCCACCTGCGTGCAACTCATTCATACTATGAGATCACCTGGTCCATCTTTAACATCATCATCACCATTATGTGCTCCCACCTGTATGTCACTAGAGAATTTTAAAAATAAGGTATATGGGGCTAAAAGTTAGAATGTTCATTTAACTTTACATGTTAAAGATAATGGATTTAAACACTCACTTGGGAGTCATGATAAAACTGAAGAAATCAAGCGTTGGAGATAGCTTTTGGGAATGAGATGTCAATGGGGATCTTTTTGCACAGGGCTGTGTGACATCATGAGACATCCTGAGGCCAAGGCCCAGTACCAGTCTGTGGCCTGTTAGGAAATGGGCGCACATCACTGCCTCTGCACCTTTCCACTCCCTGGTCTGTGGAAAAATTGTCTTCTGTGAAACCGGTCCCTGGTGCCAAAAAGGTTGGGGACCTCTGCTTTAAGTTGCGTTGATACTTAGAATATGAATGAGTATGGCCTTAAATATCTTATTTAAATGAGACTACACTGTGTTTTCTTTGCTTAACAAAAAATGGTTGTAAACTTTTCTGCATGAATGTATGCACACCCTCCATATCCTGTATAACATTTCTGTGATAATCAAATTTAAGATGAAGAATCCATAAAAGGTAAGAATGAGCGAAAGTAACTACAGGGCATAGCTGAATTAAAATCTTATGATTCATTAAAATCTCCCACTAAGGCTGAGCTATTGGTGTGGTGATGCGTGTTGCCAGTGAATTGCAGGGAGCCCAGCTTTGCCCTGTGGGCACCTGTTTCTGTCAAGAGTCAGGCAGGAAGAAAAAAGCTCAGATTGGAGCCTCTTCATTCAATCATTTGACAGGATTTTTAGAAGGGAGAGTATAACGTGGAGATCAAGTGTTTTCTGTGCTGGGACTCGCTGTTGGCAAATGTTTGGGCAGAATAGACCTGTTTGAGCATACTTTGGGTGTGTGTGATGTGCCACCTAGTGGTTACGTGAGCCTAACATTAATGAAAAGAAAAATGGTCTTTGTCCCTTCTGTTTCCATATTCTCTACCACTTGAGTTAAGCGGAGGTAGAGGGTTGATGCTGTAGGGTAACTATTATTTGGGGGAAGAAAATTTGTTTTCTAAGAAACCACATGTTGAACACAGATTATTGTGGAGGAAAAATACTGATATTATCGTAATTATTCAAACCAAAAGTCACAAATTGGCAGTGTACGTATGTGTTTTGTTTGACTCACAGAGTACTTTTTTCCATTTTATTTTGACGTATAATTCACATACTGTATGGTGCACAAATCTTCACTATGCAGCTTGATAAACTTTTACATTTGTGCACATTTACGTATGTGTAACCTATGTAATCATCACCCAGATCAACATATAGAAGTTTCCAGTCTTCCTTATCCCCCTCCCTGGCCAGTACTCCCTAAAAGGCAACCACTATTCTGAACTCTGTCACCACAGATGTGTAATGGCATCATTAAAGTACAAAGTTTGTCCAAAAAGGGGCAGTTTCCTCAACATTAACATTCTGTGGCCAAACAATGGCTCTTTCCTGGGCTTACTGTTTTTCAGAGCCCAAGTGTCATATGTTCTCTCTCTCTCCCCAGTCTAAATTCCTGATATATTGTTTTTCTTACCAAGCCTCCCACTGAGAGAGAGATCCATTTGGTGCACTGATTGCATTTCCCCAAGTCAATTTGCAGAGAAATCCCATTACTTTTGGGCAGCATCTCAAAAGTAATCAGAAGTGCCACTGATTGTCATGGCAAAGCCTATGAATTCTGATGCAGTGTTTCAGAAATTAATGTGAATGCCATGCTGCCAGCAGCTGCTCTGACACCTTGTTCAAATTAAGCCAAGCAGTAGCACCAATCCTAGCATCATAACAATGAGAAAAGTTCTCAACCTATAATCCAGCAAAGGCTAATTTATAACGAATAACATAATGCAATCATTGTTGCTATTTATATAGGACCGCTTTCTGTTCCAATGAAACTAAATTCTCTCTGAATGTCAAAATGTATAGTATGTCAAGAAGCAGAACTAGTTTTGAAATAAAATAGTTATTATTCCAGAGCTTTCCTGTGTGTATTCATTTATTTGGTTGCTGGATAAACAAACACACAGTCAATCAACAAATGTGCCTAGCAAACACGTTACTTCCAGGTGTTTTGCAAGGTGCTGGAGGTAGAAAGGTGTAAGGCCTGTGTCCTCCCTCGCTGCCATGGACTTGAGCCTTGTTTAGACCTGTTGTCTGTCCCCTGGCCTGCAAACTGGTGTTTAAAGCAATCACTGTGTCTTCGGATAATAAACAAGGCAGGAATATAGGCATTATCCTAATTTAGTCCCTTTTAAAAATTACTTGTATTTTTTTCAATTGTCATGAATTCAGAAAATAGAAGAATGTAAAGAAGAAAATCTAAAATTTCCTGATCCACCAGAGAAAATGTACAATGGCTTTCATTGCTCTCAGAGAATGGTAGTTCCTTCTCTCGCTCCTTCCCTCCCTGTTTTGTGGAGCTGAAATGATGCCGTCTATTTTCCTCTATCCTCAGAAACTCTTGAAACATGTTTAATACTTTGAATGACTTAATTTCTGGACTAGGAATGAAAACTGATTTTTTTAATCATTCCGTGTTATGGGACATTGGGATTGCTCTTTTTAAAATATTTATAGATATTTTATTTCTATGTATTTGAAATTAAGTCTCTGACTTCGTGCCGCACTCAATGGCCAGAACTTCCAAAATGGTGTTAAATACTAGCGACAGTACTGATTATCCATGGTTTGTTTCTGATTTTAAAGGAAGTAACTCTGGTGTGTGTTAATATACTGATTTGAGAGGGTTAAGAATCATTGTAAGTCCTCTGAGTTCTAATTGTTAAACATCAGCAATGGGGAATTGAACATTACCAAATGTCTGTGGCGCTGCTGAAATAATTAGGTTTGTACCAATTTGGCCTGTGGATGTGATACGTTATATTAATAGATTTACTAATATTAGTCCCCCTTTGCCAGAGTGCATACTACTATATCGTGGAGTATTATACTATTAATGAATTGTTAAATTCAGTTCCATCCTATTGTGTTTAGGATTTTAATATATGTTTATTATGTCTTGTTCTTCAAAGACAACTAGTGTGGTAGGTTAGAGACAAACTCTGTCAGCCTCACTCTAGCCTATAAATGGGGGTTGCTGAAATAGAGGGTGGGGAACCTATTTATGTCCATTTTTCTTTTTTGTACACCCCTTATTCTAACTGTGATAATTATTTTTTCCTTTTGTGAATTCACAAAGTATTTTTCTTAATCTCCCTCCAAGCACTCATCACACTGTTTCTTATGTTAAAATTGTCTATGTATTTGTCTTCTGTTCTTATAGGAGTGGTCTAGGATCAGCAGTCCCCAAGCTTTTTGGCACCAGGGACTGGTTTCATGGAAGACGATTTTTCCATTGTGTCGGGGGGGAGGGAGGCAGAGCTCAGGCGGTGATGTGAGCAATGGGGAGCGGCTGTAAATGCAGATGAAGCTTTGCTTGCTGGCCCACTGCTCAGCTCCTGCTGTGTGCCCCCACCCCCCATTACCTAAGTTTCATGGAAGACAATTTTCCACAGGTGGGCAGGGGTGTGGCGGAGCTTTGTGGCCCAGTTCCTAACAGGCCATGTGGCCCCAGCACTGGCAACCACAGGTTTAGGTCTCAAAGTCAAGAGTTTTCCATCCCATACTCTTAGCCACTAAGTGTTGTCCACCTGGCCTCACCTATAGTATCAGATTGTCCCCACACAGTGCTGCAGTGGCAGGTGGTGGAAATGCACTTAGGTGAGTGAGTTTTCTTGTGAACACCCTTAGATCTCCGAACCAGCCTTGTGGTGAGCTGAGAAGGAGAGCAGAGAAGTAGGAGTGATTCCAAAATCATGTGGGTGTCATGCTTCTCTGTGGCAGCAAGATGGGTCCAGAAGACATGAGTCAACTTACAAGGGCTTAGGAGCAGACACAGGCAGGGATCAGAGCAAAGTACTAAAACCAGCCTTCTGCTGCTAATCTGCTCCAGGTGGCTGTTCCATTCTAGTTCTGATGGTAGATTACAAAGAGAACCAATTACTTCAAATAGTTATTCCTAATTCAAGTACATACTCTTACATACTCTTAAAACTAAATGCATTCATTGTACTCTAATAATTTTTGTAAAAAAAATCCTTTCAATACTGATTTCAAGGCGTCACTTCAAAATGATGTCTTTCAGTTGTCAGTTCTTTCCCAGGGAGAGCCTTGCAAAATTAAGGACCCTCTAAATGGCTCTCCTACAGGCATAAGCCTAGGTCTCACTCACGTTCTAGCTCCCGCTGTGCTTTGCACTGTGCGGGGTGTGTGGTTTGTACTTACCTAATGTTTCCAGAGTTCATCTTTTTTTCTCGCAATGTAATATTATTGAATGGTATTCTTCACACTTACTTCAAGCCCGAAAGCAGCTTCAAAGACCATGTAGGCCTTTTAACAAGTAGTTAGATGGAGAATCACAACCAAAAACTTATTGAAAATTAATGGAAGAAATGATGAAAAAAATGAAGGGGAAACCATACGATCCAGCAATTCCACTTCTGGGTATATACCCAAAAGATATATATACTCAAAGAAATATTTGTACATGCATGCTCATAGCAGCAGCATTTGCAATAGCCAAAAGGTGGAAGCAACCCAAGTGTCTATCAACAGATGAAGGGATAAACAAAATGTGGTATATACTTATTATTCAGCCTTATAAAGGAGGGAAATTATGACACAGGCTACAACATGGATGAACCTTGAGGACATTATGCTAAGTGAAATGAGCCAGTCACAAAACGACAAACATGCATGATTCTACTTACATGAGGAGCCTACAGTAATCAAATTCATAGAAACGGAAAGTAGAATGGTGATTACTAGGGGCAGATAGAATGGGAAGTTATTGTTTAATGGGTACATAATTTCAGTTTTGTAAGATAAAAAATGTTCTGAAGATGGATGGTGGTGATGATTGCATAACAGTATGAATTTACTTAACGCCACTGAACTGTACACTTAAAAATAGTTAAGATGGTAAATTTTGTGTCATATGTATTTTACCACAATTTTTTTAAAAGTGGATAGGGAAAAGTACACTCTTTGAGCTAGAACCAAAATGAAAGTCATTCCACCTGGGCAATATTTCAGGTGATGACTCTTCTAAGTACGTGGTCAGCTTTCAGAACATACCTCCAGGGAGGGAGCAGTTAGGACATATTGTAGACCTGGTGATTCTGTGCAATAACTAGAGTTCCTTTGAAAGCAAAGTGAAATGCTGTCTTCAATAATTACTTTCTTCTTTTCCTTAGGGTGTTAAATACCACATTATTTGAAAGCTGGGAGATCATCGGACCTTACCCTTCCTGGTGGGTTTTTAACCTACTGCTGTTGCTAATACAAGGGTTGAACTGCTTCTGGTCTTACTTGATTATAAAAATAGCTTGCAAAGCTGTTTCAAGAGGCAAGGTAAGCTACAACTCACTTTTTTCAATGTGTCTCAGAAAATTTTGTGGGTTTTTTTGGTTCCTCTGGATCAACTATTTGTTATTTCAGATTTCATCAAAACTGGTATTATTTCTTCAAAATTTAGCAAAACTGCCTAGAAACACAAACCAAATTTTCATTTTCTTCTCTTTAGTTCATTTCAGTCTTTAGTATTGCTGTGCTGACGATGATGCCCGACGATCTGCATTTGCAATTTTAGATTGAATGATGATATATTATTTGTTGTGTTCTTTCTGTCCCTCTGTCTCTCTTGGTCCTTCTCTGATTATATTTATACAGAAGAAAAATTTAATAACTTCTTTCTTTTTATGAGAAGGGGTGTGTGGTGCAATGTACCTGTTTAAACCATTCTCTCAAATTGAAGAATAAAACCATTTATGACTTTTCCAGCAAAATTTAGTTAAATCTTTTTGGTTAAAAATGGACTCATAAGGCTGATTCAAATAAAGCTTCCTGAGCCTTAGCACCTCTGTGTAGAGCAGTGACTTTTCCAGATCGTTCTCTGTGACATTTTCTTACTTGTTTGTTCTCTTCCTTCTGCCGCCCTGGAAGGCTGGGAAGTGGAACCCTTTACATGTAAGTTTCTCGTACTCTCTCTATCCCTGCTCTGGGTGCCACTTACCTGTTGGAGGGGCACTCACAGGCTTTTGTTTCTGTGCATATTGTTCTGTCTGATCTATTGATTGGCACTGACTAGGGTTCATGCGAGGTATCGTTTCCATTAGCTGCAAGGGATACTAGGAACAGCTCTGTTAGTGCCCTTTTGTGTGAGCTTGTATTCTGCTAAATTTTGCATGGCCCGACAGAGGAGAGGCATTTCTTTGATTGGTGTTTAACATGTGGGCTAGAAGACAGAAATAGACAAAATTGAAGTAGGGGAAATAGAACTAGCTGGGGAGCAGGGGAGAGGATCAACACAGTGCAGAATGGAGGCCTGGGCCTCAGCTGTTTGCCTGATCTGCCTGGGGCCACAGGGCAGCCTTGACCACTTTGTCCTCATTGAGGTCAGCAGAACTGGCCTCTTCTACAGGGGAAGTCAGGCTACCTAGTCCTGATCTATGAAGCCAATACTCAGTGTCAGCTCCAGTATAAATCCTACATATTTTGATCAGTTAATTGCTGAGAAGCTAAAGTTCATTTTTCTCTGTGACCTCTCTTTAAAATGAACACATATTTCTATTAAAAATTTTTCTTGTCTTCATTTAAATACAGATTAAATCAGCAGGCACAATACTGTCAGTTTGATAATAACTCAAGATGCAAAGACACTGTCAATTAGATTACTTGTGTCCTTATTGTGTTCCTATTTCTACCAGACATATTTTCTTCTCTTCAACTCATTCCTTCCACTTTATGAAGAGATGATCATTAATTTCATTCCAGATCTCAGGCTTCAGAATATCTAAACTGCCCTAGCTGCTCTCACCTGGGATAGTAAGGTTCATCTTGGCCATGAGTTTTTTTCCTGTGGGTTATTTAGATATATTCTAAATTGTCCTATCTTTGAAGGTAACATAAGTGTAGATTTCTCCCAGTGCAACTTAAAATAATCTTACTAAGCATGCACATGTAAACTAATTATTCTCTGAAACTGGAGTTTTCTAGTAGCAGCTTAACTTGTGACTAATGGACTTATAAACACAGTGGAGCTTTACTATAACACTGTCTTTGTGACCGATGATTTTTAAGTTAAAGTATTTTTGTCATCTAGTCATTTTGGTTTCTCAGTATCTAAATATTTTTGGAGATGATCTATGTGAATTCAGTCTCATCTCAAGGGACATCGGAGGGAGGTTCATTTTTTACATTATTTGCTCCATCACTGGTTGGAACGGAGCAATAATTCTCAGCTTTTGCTTTCTCCTATCCCCACCCACCTGAGAGAGATAACCTTCTCCCACAGTAATGGTGGCCTCTCAAGTTGGGGTAGAGTCCAGGATTCTCAAGTTAAAGTTAATGGTGGTGGCACAGAGAGGATGTGATTTGGAAAAGTCCCCAGTTAATTCTGGTATACCTCCCATGAGACTTTGCCAACACCCCCTGGAGAATCACAGGAGACCAGATTGGGGAAATTTCTATAAAGCCAAGCCACCAGGTCCCCTTTGCCACCCCCCTTAAAAAATAAGTAAATGGTGCTCAGTTGCAAATCTTAAGGCCTGCTGGGTAAAAATGCTTACCAAAACTTAGACTTACAGAGTAGGAAGTTCAAACTATTTTTATTTTATAGGCAGTAACAGATTTTCTTAATTTGCCCCAAAATTATTTCCTTGCTAGACAGTAGGATTTTTTTCATCCTTTATGGGAACATATAGATTTATATCCTGATGCCTTATTTTGCCATCCTCATTACTCAATGGAGCATTGAAGAAACTTGGGAGAGATGGGAGTCAATTCCTGGTCATCCAGTCAGTGGATCTTCCTCAGGAAATATTTTAAGCTAGACTTCACCCAGCAGGTTCTTAAAATGCCTCCTGCTGCCATTAATTTATGGGACATATAAAACAAAATTCCTAACTAATTTTAGCAGACATAAAAAAAATTAATCAAAAAACAATGCATTACAGAGCCAAGCAGGAATGATTTTGTTAGTGTTCTGAGCTGGTGGTTATCTCCATTAGTGTGGTGAGAGCTGACTTTAAATCATTCTCAAGGAGGATGTGCTCATCAGCGGGTAAACTGATCCATTTGTACCAGATTCCCGTGATGCCATTCCAGTGCTACAGGATGCCACTTTCTGGGTGAGAGTGGGATCCATGGTCTAGTACGTTCTCAGCATCAAAAGGTACCTTGAAGAGGTCAAGTCCAGTCCTCTGTGATGCCTAAACCCACCACCTACATTCCTTCATAACTGACTGTCGCCCAAATTGCATCTCTACAGTGAAAGGGAACTTACCACTATGGCCATGTTCTTATGCTCTTTGATTTTTTAGCACTTAGATCTGTTTACCTTTGTATATGATTGCATGTGCTTCTGAGCATGGCTTGATGATTTCTTAGGAGCCGGTTACACTCACCTTCTTGTATTCCACAGGTGTCCAAGGATGACCGAAGTGATATTGAGTCTAGCTCAGATGAGGAGGACTCGGAGCCTCCAGGGAAGAACCCCCACACTGCAACAACCACCAACGGGACCAGTGGTACCAACGGGTATCTCCTGACCGGCCCTTGCTCCATGGATGATTAATTACCCAAATCTACAAGTCCCGAACAAAGTGAACTGTTGGTTCCTGGAAGTATTTAATAAGTTGCAAATGCAGTTGCTTTCATAATATTTCAGCACCTGAAACAAAATCAAAGCATTTTGAATAGTGCACTGCCATGTGTCCTGTCTGTGAATGAAGAAGAATTCCCATTCTCTCTATGTAGGCATGCTGTATGTAATTGACACAAGGGAACAGTATTTGCATTTGTACTGTCTTAGAATATTATTTATTTTTTGTATTTGTTTGTAAATCTGTGGACAAAAGAGGGTTTCCTCACTCCTTTTCCTCTCTGGGTTCATGACAGTGAAGGAGATGCTCCATCTGCATCTAGCTCTTTCCCTTGCTGAAGTCCAATGTGCTGTGAGCATCAGCTTAATTTGTCACTTAGGGTAAGCAAATCCCAGTGCAAGATTCTTGTACTGCTCCAAATAGGTTTGCTTTCTTTGTGTTACTGTGCCCATTTTGAAATTGCCTGTGTAGTCTCAGTGACCATTTAAACAGGATGAACTAGGTTTTTAATTGTCACTGTTCATGGTCAATTGGGAGTTCAAATTAAAGAGGACGGTTATTGGAGGACTTTTTAAAAATTGTTTTGTATTAAATTGCTTTGGAATAGACTTGATTTCTTGTGCACACAGCCAAGATTTTTTCAGTGAGTGTGATAGCTAGTTGGGGATTAACCTTGTAGGTTACAGAGTTGCTTCACCCCCCCCCCCGCCAATGATGAGGTCGGTGCTCTGACTCCAAAGGAAGATATTTGCTTAAGCTCATAGTTATAAACAAAGAAATCACTCTTAATATTGGCAATTTGTCCTGTGTTCTAGGAATGACGTAAAGAGTACAACTTATTTCAACCAGGTCTTGCCACTACCCCTGTAATTGGTGCAGTCTTCTGCCATGTCATGACAGAGAGAAGCTAAGTATATTTGGGGACAAAAAAAAAAAGGAGTCTTTCAGGAGTTGGCAAAGATTACCTCCAGTGCAAAGCACTTTATTGTAACCAGCTTTCAAGAAAAAGCCCTATCTGGTATTAGATCTTAATGTTTTTATTTTGCTGAGTAAAATAAAGCCAATGGGAGAAAAACTATTTTACCCTTTGCTTT
The DNA here is from genome assembly GCA_023783475.1 of Daubentonia madagascariensis. Taxonomy (NCBI): domain Eukaryota; kingdom Metazoa; phylum Chordata; class Mammalia; order Primates; family Daubentoniidae; genus Daubentonia; species Daubentonia madagascariensis. Next base: position 38,511,922 of record JAKFHU010002088.1, on the reverse strand, counting down.
TCTCCTTAAACATTACCCAGAATGACTTTCCTACTACTAGAAACTGAGCGTCATTGCACTCCAAGGCTTCTTTGCTTCCTTGAAGACTTGTTTGGTTTCCAGGAATGCTTTTTCAAATGAAGCTATTTCCAGAAAAACAAAAATTCTATTGAACAATGGTAATATCTGCAATTAGGAATATTACTAAACTTTCCATAAAGGCTCCTATATGGCAGTGTTATTTATGTATAGAAAACCATACATAAGCCAAAGGTTTTATCCCTTCTAACTTTTAGTAAGAGGGAATAAAAAGGCATTACAGATACTTATTTTGTAAATCAGAAAGACCACCATCTAAAACAAGAGTCCAAAACAAAAATGCAGTAATATAAATGTGTGAATCAGGGCACAGCAAAAACAACAGCAAAATACTAGAGAGTGCTTGTCCTGCTCAAAGCCATTCACATTCAGTTTAATTTTTTGAAAAAAATGAAAGCTTTGTGCCCACAATTTGCAAACTATGAGTTAATTGTTAAAAGAATGCTCCAAACAAAAACCTCTCACTGTAATACTTATATCTCTCCCCACCTATTTATGAGATAGTATGTTTCTGGTATGGCCCATAGTAATAATTGAAGAGGCTTGGAAATATGTCTGCTTGTTCATTGAGAAAACAGTGTAACTAATTCTGCTTGCAGGGCCTTATGATTTTATTTCACAAAACAGGCGTATGTCTAGGAATGTAATTTGTGGATGGTTAAGTTTGTTAAGATCAATCATAAAACACCCAAAGTACTTGTCATCAGAGCATCAGCTAAAATACAGGTATATAAAAAGTAATACCAAGCATATTATAGCTGAAAATTTTGAGAAGGTGAAAAGTTTCTGCACTAAAATATGGAACATATTTACCTTGCTTTAGTGTCTGGGGCAAGTCCTCTTGATGGGTGAAACCAACTGGAGAAACAGAGTGCTCAAGTGACACTCTTTAGCACAGAAGAATAATTTCAAGATCAGCTTAAAGGTTTAGATAACTTGCATAAAATGAAGTAAATTGAGTCTGTCCTTAGCTAGCAAAGGCAAATCTAAATAATCTTTTGTTTTTCCCAGAAGTCACTTAAAAAGAGGACTGGGAACACTTGGGGCCTCTCTAACTGAGGACATTCACTCAACACACTCCTCTACATATCTATAGATTTTTATTTCATTTTACATTTTAGGACAAAGAGTTCCTTTTGGCTATTCAGAATTGAGTTTATAGGCTTTTTATGCTGTAGAATAATATATCTCTGTCTACAACTTTCCCATGGTAACCTGATAAGGCTGAGAGAGAAAAAATATGTCATTGTATCTTCCCTGTGTGCCAGTTCATAGCTTTGGAAGTATATTTTGTAAATTCAACTATAGGTTAGTGGGAATGTGGTTTCTCTTTAATTAACTTAACCTGTGTTGATATCTCCTTCCTCCTCGTCACAGTCAATCCTTCCCAGAATACAAAACGATATGTAGAAAGGACTCTAGAAAAAGTAATATTTTATTCTCCAATGTCATAGCTTTTATAGAACTCTTAGTGGGGGGAAAAGTAGAAAATCAAGTAGAATTTGGCCTCAGGTCAATAAATGATATAAAAATGTGTGATCTATGTATGTGTATATTTCTCCAAAAATGTAAGAAAACCAAAATATCACTCATCTTTACCCATATTCTTTTCATGAAAACCATCCACCATGTACAATAGAAACTTCCCTCCTCCTTTGTCAGCCTCCTGTTTGTGTTCCCACACAGCTGAGAGTGGCAGAATCTTTTCAGCCTCTTAGCCACAGAGCTAAATATGCAAAGCTCAGGTCGTAGAGCATCTAAAGTCAGTATATAAGCCAAATAACAGTTCACATTTCCAAATTCAGTCCTGTGGATGTTGACAGTAGGGGAGCAGCTATCAGTATTTTGGATTATTCAAGGGTGTGTTGTAAAAATGCAAATGATTGCCACTTCACCCCAGGGTTTTTTTTAACATGGTGCTCCTGCCGGGCTGCCACAGATGATGTCCTGATGAAGTTGAATAAGGTGGAAATGTAGGGAAAAAGCAAGCTAATAACAAATCACCATTAGTCAAAATGGTGGGTGAACCGCCAAACATCCAATTCTGTTGCCAAACTTTCCATTCTGAGTATTTGATAGAGTTTGAATTTGAGCAAACTGAATGCCTTCGTCTTAGATAGAAAGGGTCTGAATCTTCCACTTTGTATTCAAACTCATTGTTATTTGGGCTTAGTAAAAAGTGAGATTTCATTTGGGCTCACCTGAGTCTTTGCTGAAGCGTTCTTCAGAGAGAGCTTTATGGACACCTGTGATTGTTCCCAATCTGTTCATGATTTTGCATTAATGGTGGTTTTTGTTTGCTTTTCTTGGAAATGATAATGCCAAAGTTACCTGAATATTTGAGTATTTTTCTTAATTTGAAGTATAAAAAGTGTACAAAACAATTCCAAAGGTGTTAAAAGACTGTTTGTCAGTATGTATGGTGATGTCATTATATCCAGAGAGGCTTCAAGAAATCCTTTGGAAATAAAGGGTTAAATGTTTACATTTCGTGTTGTATTTAAGGTCTTAAGGTTCTAGTTAGCTTATTTTTTTTCCGTTGTCTTTGGCTGATTTCTGCTTTGTAGATAAACAATAATAGCCCTGAAATGTTTCTAACATCCAAGTTAGATCAAAGTCAGCCTGCTGGGAAATTGTTCACATGGCACTTTGTTTCTAAGTTATTTTTGTATGGAAAGAGAAAATGCAGTGAGCTCTAGTTACTGCGCTTGCCATCTAGCTTGCTGTCCGTGGAAGGAATAATCAGAAACAGTTCTCGAAGAAAATGCAGCAAAATATTTTTTAAATGGAGACGTCATTGTCCCCAGAGTCAGTTTAGGTTTCTCTTAGTGAAATGAAATTGTGCCATTCTGAGATTACCCCGTAGTGATTAGCACCAGTTCACCAGCCACATTTTAGTCCTTCACAGTAATAGGCCAGAAAAGAAAGGGCCCTGTGGTTTGCCTTTGTGTGCACCGCTCTTCTCCTCCCCTAGGGGGCACTCAGGACGTGCTGAGGAGGCCTGTCCACTCCTCTAATAAATACTCAGAGATAGCATACCTGATGCTTGTTTTCATGGAGAAGATTGTATTAGAGAAACCGTCTTAAGTATTGTTAATAAGATCTGTAGACACCCAAAGGAGAACTTTAGTTAAATCTTTTCCAGGTATTTCCAACTTGAGTTCAACCCAACGCCTTTGAAAGCAATGCTTTACCAAATGGCCACGTGCTAAGACCCCATCAGGTCAAAGAAACAAGGAAGTCTCTGCAGCCAGACAGCATGTGGTGTCTCCATGAAACTAGACATTCTCAAGGTGCCCAGGAAGTGATGTTAGGGGACCGTTAGCCTAAGATTTCTCTTCTCTCTCATTCGCTCACGTTCCTTTCAGCCTCCTGGGCTAACTCTTGATAAAAGGAAGCCAGGATGTTATCATTTTTCTGCTGTCGATTTATCAGTAGCCTTTGGATCAGTTGTGTACCCACACTTCCTTCTCTGCCTGATTTCATTTTTCTGAAAAAATATTGTGCCCGTGTGTGTGTGTTTTCCTTAACACAGGTCCGTGAAAACTTGGCTTCCTATTTTGGTGTATATTGCATGGCCTAGAAACCAGGGAACAACAGCTATTGATACAGTTTCAATGTTCAGTGAAAAATTAGGTTTCATTGAGATAATTTTTTCTTTTTTATCTACAGTGAATTTTTTAAACTCACTGTAAAACTCCCCTTTAAAAATTGAAAAATTGGGGATTTTTAATGATGAGCTGCAAAAAAGAAATTAGCTCTGTGATAGGAACAGTTATGTGATGATCTGGAACTATAACTTAGAGCTTCATTAATTTAAGAGTGGGGGAAACCCTCCAAGTTTGATCTCCCAAAGTTCCCTAAGCTCCTGGTTTTCATGCACTCTGTTCACCCACACAGTCATTTACTTTCACAGCCATTTGTTGTCATGGGAGGGGGTGGTGGTTAGTTTTTGGATTTGATTTTTTTTCAACTTGCAGTGAGAAATAAGATAGGTGACAAAACCTTACTTGTTTTCTTAAGACAATTCTGTGCTTGGGCATCTCTGTCACAAATGGAATGATATACTGTTAGCCAATTAGAATTATTTTATGTATTGTTAATGTGTTTTGCTGATTTTTATATGAAAATATAATTATTCATTCTTGATCTCTGGAAGCAATCATTATTATGAGGATCATTTTACTTTGGAAACACTTTCATAATAAAGATAAGTATTAAGAGTGCAGTCTAAGTGTCCTTTACTGTAAGTGATCACCCACTCATGTTGCTAGTACATCGCACCTTCCTGGATGAGGTTACTAAAGGCTCACATCAGCCCAGCAGTTTCTTACAAGCCTCCTCCAATCCCAATATCACTATGATCACTGAGAAAGTAATGTTACATTACCTTGTGATATACTGTAGTTATTTCTTTGAAAATTAAGATACAAAAACTTCGATGTTGGATTTTATGTAGCATTTTATTCTGGAAAAAATATGATTTATAGAGCTATCAGTTTAAATATATCAGACTATGCTTATTTTTCCAAATTATAACAGAGGCACTAAGGGCAGAGAACTGTCCTTCTCTGTGTATGTGCACCTCATAGGAGCTTGGCCAACATCATCTTCTCTGGGTTTGTCCCCCACTTGGTTAGATCTTCTCTCCTTTCTCTCTTTCTTGTGAGACTCTGTCTTTCCCGACCTTCTTTTCTTTTCAGCTAAGCTTATTCACCTAGTATCTCAAAAGCCATAAAAATCACACTGAAATTCAACCAGACACCCCACAATCAGTATTATAAAAAATAAAGCAGACACCCTATCAAAAATCTTACAAGTATTATAACTGCCTTGAACAACAATCTGATTCCAAGCATGAGTTATTCTCATAAACCACTAAAATTTCTCTGAGGTACAAAAATATAGGCTATGAGAAAATACACCTCTTTGGAAACCATGAATTCTTCCAATTTTGTAAGCATAGGATAACCTAATGCTATAAGCATCTATTGTCTTCTGTTTTCTATAACAGAATACCACAGCCTAGGTAATTTATAAAGAATAGACATTTATTTGGCCCGTGGTTCTGGAGGCTAGGGAGTCCAAGAGTATGGTGTTGGCATCTAGCAAGGGTCATCCCATGGCAGAAGGCTTCACATGGCAAGCAAGTATGTGAGACAGAGGAAGCAGGGCCAAACTCATCCTTTTGCCACTCCTGCGATAATGGCATTGAATGATAGACCAGGCACGATGGCTCACGTCTGTAATCCTAGCACTTTGGGAGGCTGAGGGAAGAGGATTCCTTGAGCTGGGAGTTCAAGACAAGCCTGGGCAACATAGCAAGACCCCATCTCTTAAAAAAAAAAATTGGCCAGGCATGGTGGTGCACACCTATAGTCCCAGCTACTCAGGAGGCTGAGGCAGGAGAATCGCTTAAACCCAGGAGTTTGAGGTTGCAGTGAGCTATGATCACACCACTGCTTGGGTGACAGAGCAAGACCCTGTCTCTAAAAAAAGAAAAAAAAATTTTTAAAGACAGGACAACAAAGCAGGGGAGTTGTGTACCAGTATCTACTGGGATGCTGGGTGGTCCCTCAGAACCAATCATCACGGTGCTGGAGCCTGGGCCCCACACACTTGATTGTCCCCAGAGTGCTGAAGCATGAAGAAACAAAAGTTATATCATTCCTAAACATTGAAATTTTAAAATTATATAAAGTCTATATTAGGGTCCAACTGGGAAACAGAGTCACTGTCAGATGGTTAAGTTGAAGAAACTTCAGTAAAAGGACTACTTTACAGAGGCATAGGCCTTTGATTACATGATCAAACGAAGGAGAGCAAGATACCCAGAGGCTAGCAAGGATGGGAAGCCATTAGCATCCCTGTAACCAGGAGCCAGGAAGAGGGGATGGTGTGAGGGAGAGGCCCCCCTGTGGGGCCTTCAACCTGGGTGGAGAGCAAATACCCCGATATCTCTCTTCCTGCTTTGTCATGCCACCCGTTGGCTGAACTCAGCCAGAAAGCCGCCAGTGTGGAGCCTGGGAGAAGCAGGCTACAGTGTTCAGCCTCCCACAGTGCAGAGCAAAACAGAGACTAGATCTGGGAGAGCAAACAAAATACACAGCATAAAGCCAGTATTCCTAGAGCCTCACATAGGGTCTGGCATGTAATAAGCCACAATAAATGTTTGTTGGAAAAACAAATGAGCCTAGTTAGGAGAGAACTGGTAATATGTAAGCTATCAGTGATTAATGTCCCATCTGTTAGGAAACAAGATGAGCAGGAGAAAGCACCTTGTCTCCAGCTGTTTCTGAACTCAGGGTTTCCCTGTGTGGGTTCCAGCTTCTCTCACTGCTGCTCCAGGCACAGAAGCTGGGGGGCTTTATGGAAGGCTCAGGAAGCCACCTGTTGCACCAGCATCCCAGGCCCAGGCATCAGGGGAGGAAGATGGAGGACTGAGGCTAGAGAAGTTGCTAGAAACAAGCTGAGAGGAACTGAGGAAAGAGGGTGTGGAGAACTGGAGAATTAATGAAACAGCACTGTGAAACGAAAATGAGGTGAAAAGTTCTATGCTCCACCACTTATGACCAAGTTTTCAAGCAATTCTTCAGGTAAGAAGTTGTTTATTTTTTTAACCTAATGAATAATGAAAAATATTTGCATAGCCAAAGATAACAAACAGCAAAGGCTCAGGTCACTGGTTGCATCATTCAATCATTCAAAAATACTTACAGAGAGCCCCACTACATGCCAGGAATTGTCAGAGGCACTAAGGATAGAATGGTGGAAAAGACAGATATGGTTCCTGCTTTTATGGAACTCACAATCTAGTAAGAGAAGGAACAAAAAGAAGCAAGGAGCTGCACATCATATGTCATCGGGGAAATGCAAATTAAAGCAACAATGAGATACCATTACGCATGTATTAGAGTGGCCAAATTCCAGAACGTTGACAACACCAAATGCTGGCAAGCATGTGGAGCACCAGGAACTCTCATTCATTGATGGTGGGAATGCAAAATGGTGCAGCCACTTTGGAAGACAGTTTGGTAAATTCTTATAAAATTAAACATACTCTTACCATATGATCCAGCAATCATACTCCCTGGTATTTACCCAAAGGAGTTGAAAACTTATGTCTACACAAAAACCTACACATGGATGTCTATACCACATGGATGTTTATAGCAGCTTTATTCATAATTGCCAACACTTGGAAACAACCAAGTCCTTTAGTAGGTGAATGGATAAAATGGTGGTACATCCAGATGATGGAATATTATTCAGTGCTAATAAAGAAAATGAGACATGAAAAGATACGGAGGAAACAAATACATATTACAAAGTGAAAGAAGCCAATCTGAAAAGGTTATATATTGTATGATTCCAACTATATGACATTCTGGGAAAGACAAAACTGTGGAGACAGTAAAAAGATCAGTGGTTGCTAGGGGATATGGAGGAGAGAGGGATGAATAAGCAGAAAAGAGAGGATTTTTAGGACAGTGCAACTACTCTGTGTAATATTATAATGGTGGACACACATGTCATTATACCTTTGTCCAAACCCATAGAATGTATAACCCCAAGAGTGAACCCTAAGGTAAACTACGGACTTCGGGTGGTCATGAGGTATCAATGTAGGTGCATCACTTGTAACAAATGTACCACTCCAGTGGGGACTGTTGGTAATGCGGGAGGCTATGCGTGTGTAGGGTTAGGGAGTTTATGGCAAATCTCTGTACCTTCCTCTTAATTCTGCAGTGAACCTAAAACTGCTCTTAAAAATATAGTCTATTAAAAAAAAAGAAGAAGAAAAGAAAGAAAGAAGGCGTATTAGTTTGCTAGGGCTGCCATAACAAAATACCACAGACTGGGTGGCTTACAACTGTGAGAAAATAATTTCAACAACAGAAATTTATTTTCTCATAGTTCTGGAGGTTAGAAGTCCAATTGGGATCAAGAGGTTGTCAGGGTTGATTTCTGAGGCCTCTTTCCTTGGCTTACAATGGCCTCCTTCTCACTGTGTCTTCACAGGGTCTTTCCTCTGGGTATCTCTCTGTGTCCTAACCTCACCCTATAAGGACTCCAGTCATACTGGATTGGAGTCCGCTCATATGACCTCATTTTACCTTAATCATCTCTTTAAAAACCCTATATCCCCAAATTATCACATCCTGAGGTAGGGGAGATTAGGATTTCAACATGAATTTGGGGGAGACACAATTCAACTCTTAATACAAGGCAGTTTCACATAGCAACAAAGGACAAAAGTCATGAAGAAACAAGGTCATTACATGGTGACTGCAGACTGGATGGTCACAGACACTTCACGGACAGGTGATCTGAGCGAAGACCTTACTGACAGGATCTTGCATAGGAGTGGTCCAGGCAGTGGGAACATGAAAGACAAAGGCTCCAATGTGGGAATATGCTTGTAAACTCAAGGAACCGCAAGAAGGCCAGTGTGGATGAAGCATGGTAAATGAGGTGAGACTGCAGGCCTGTGTCCCATGGTAAGGAAGGTAAGTTTTAGGCCAAGAGTAATGGGAAGCATTTCAGGGATTTGAGAAGAAGGTAGCATAATCTTATCGGTTGTCATCTCAACAAGAGAAAGAACACAGGCTAAATAATGCCCATCCTAACCATAACCAGAAAAACCCTTCTCAAACTCCTGGTGTGTCAGTGGTGTCTGCAGATGTTTGCTGGACATCACATGACAAGGCAGGATGATGGGCACATGGCCACTGGAAGAAATAAAGGATTAAGCATTACTGAGGATTTAACCCACACGCAACAAAGTCAGTCCTGAAGGAGAACGAGAGGAGGAAGGTTTTGCTGTAAGGATGCTGAGATCTGGGACAGGAAAAGCCTTCAGGTCCTTCCAAGGAAAGTAGCTTGAAAAAGTATGAGAAATTGGCCACCATCGGCCAGAGGAGAACCTTAGGTAGAAGGGCAAACTTCCGGATTGAAGGCAGTTCTTTTCCATTGTTATTGTTAGCACCTTTCTTTATGTAGTTCAAAGGCACCTAGTGGACTGTGAATTGATGGATGAGAGCAATTTCCAAAGCATCTCTCTGGAGGAGACAATCTCATTGTCTGTAGATTTCATACCTGCTGGTGGCATAGGAATGAGCCTGCCTGGGTTAGCATCATACCACCCAGCACAAGGAGGTGAGATGAAGAAGAGACTAAACCTCTTAGGGCTTTCCTACCGTGTGCCAAGCCTCATGCTGGGTGCAAAACTATCTCAGGCAAGTCAGCCATCCCCTAAAAGGTAGATAGTTGATTCTTGTTATTCATGACAGTTATATTCTATAAAGTCACTGCAAACACTGAATTAGCCAATACTGAACCATTACTCCTAGAAGAAATACAGGGTTAAGTTCCTTTGAACCTCAGTCACAATATTTTCATCAACTGATTAATACATAACCTTGTTTTATGTATGTTTGTTTAAAGGCTCCCTTATTTAATAGACATTATTGCTTTATTACTATTGAACTCACGGACATCAGCGCTATATATAACTCATGCCTGAACAAAGCTTATCAACACACATATTTTCTCTGTAAGACGCATCACAGTCTTCCTGCACTTAAGAACACTAGACCGCAATTCATCACTACACTTGGGGCCATTTTAAACAGTGAAATCACCCAAAGAAAGCACAAAAATTCAAAAGACATGGCCCTAAATAGACCACAGAAAGGATACTTGTTGACAGTATGAGAGCTGAACAAGAAGGCAGAGTGGTGCCTTGTTCCGCCTCAGCTGCTAATGTGTGCATTGAGTGACTCGAAAGCGTCACCATTCTGCACACGTCCACAGATGACACATATAAAAGTTCCATGTAGCCAGGCAACGATGGCTCACGCCTGTAATCCCAGCACTTTGGGAGGCAAAGTGGGAGGATCGCTTGAGGCCAGGAGTTTGAGACTAGCCTGGGCAGCACAGGGAGACCCCTGTCTCTACAAAAAATTTTAAAAATTGGCCCAGGTGTGGTGGCACACACCTGTAGTCCCAGCTACTCAGGAGGCTGAGGCAGGGGGATCGCTTGAGCCCCGGAATTGGAGGTTGCAGTGAGCTATGATTATGCCACTGTACTCCAGCCTGGGAGTAAGACCCCTGTTTCTAAAAAAAACAAAAAACAAAAAACAACAACTCCATGTATTAGTCAAGGTTGTCCAGAGCAGAGCCTCTCTCTATATATATATATAGGGAGAGAGAGAGAGAGAGATTGATTTATTATGAGGAATTGGCTCACATGAAGAGTACAGAGGCTGAGAAATCCCAAGATCTGCTGTCACATGCAGGAGACCCGGGAGAGCTGACAGTACAGTTCTAATCTGAGTCCAAAAGCTCGAGAAGGAGAGTGATGGTACAAGTTTCAGTTGGAATCTGAGTCTAGGGGCAAAACCGTCAGTCATAGAAAGACCAAATTCTTCCCTTCTCAGCCTTTTTGTTTAATTCAGGCCTTTAAGAATTGAATGAGGCCCACTCACATTGGGAACGGTAATCTACTTTACTCTACAGATTCAAATGTTAACCTCCTTCAAAAACACCTTCATGGGTGCACCAAGAATACTGTTTAACCAGATATCTAGGGACCCTGTGGCCCAGTCAAGTTGACATATAAAATTAACCATCACATGCTGTGAGTATTGATTTGGGGTTTACAAATAAATTTTAGCAATTAGGTGAATTTGTAAATATGAAATCCACCAACAATAAGGATCAACTGTGTTATCATTCATCAGTGGAATGCTGGAGCCAGCTCATACTAGCTTGTATGAGCTGATTCTTATATTTCTGAAATTTTGCAAGCTGGTCATTAAACACAGCCATTATGAAAAATTATATAAACTTATAAATTAAAAGTATATTTAAAAATACAAGTAATAAATACTCAAAAACATTACTTCTTAATGATTTTCCTGTGTGTTACATCATCTGTGCTCTTGAGGTTATTTACACCTATTGTATTTGTATGATGGAAGCACTATATCATGGTGTGCTACTGTGCATTTCTTCCCAAATCTGTGTTCAGTAACATCACATTGGTAGTATTGCATTTAAAATTTGGAATTATTTATTCTATAGAAATAAGCAAAAGAAATAAGGGCTTGCTTTCTTATTTATTTATTTATTCGTTTATGATGAGCCAGTTGTTAAACATTAGCCATTGCAGTAGAGTTGAGATTTGACCCTGAACCTGAGTGATTCTCAAAATTTATGTATATTTTTCCTGGTTCATTACACTGCTTCCAATGTTTGTATTTGTTCGTGAGAAGACTTGGGCTGCTGAGCTTTCTACTGTATTTGAATTCTCCCTCGACTTTTTTCTTATCTACCTCCTTTAATTTTCCTCACAGATCTCTAATTTTTCCTCCTGTAGTTTCATCTCTATTTTTGCTCTTTTCCACATTATATTGTTTGGTGCTTTCAACCACATCAGAAGCCCTTCTTGGGGAAGACTGCCAATAAATTAAATATATCAATGACTAAATTCAATTTTTTTCAAGTTCACTGTATTGGTCCAATTCACAAAGCATTTCCTTCCCCACCCTAACCCTGGGAATTTGCAAGGGCAAACACATAACTCAGAAAACAGGCTCAAAAGGAATCAGTCCAAACATGTCAATAATTCAATACATTGCAGACTAGAAGGACAAACGATACCTAGGTAGTGGAATTAGTTATTTAGAGGTCTGATTTTTAAGAACGGGTTGAAAATCTCATAGGGAAATAGTCCTAGGGCTGGGTGGTGGGTGAGGGATGGAGAGCTGCAGAGTGAGGAAGTTACAGGAAATGAAAGGGCAATTACCAGGCCTCCTGTTCTTGAGCCATAGCAGTTAATTTGATTTGTCAGGATTAAACGCTTGTTTCCTGCTACTACTGTTCCTGGTCTAGGATGCTAGTAACTATCTGGTAAGCCATTAAGCAAGCCCATGCTGGATGTCAGACGAGTTGGAGCCATATCACCAAAGATGTGTTCAAAAGGGTTCCTAGAATTTTTAAGACTAATGAGTATTTGTTTTCTCTCGGTTGAGGGTACTAGGTGGTACATAGAACACAGCCCTGACATACTGCACTCTCGGTGCTGCCATTCTTAGTTGTATCACTTACAAGTCATTTATGAGGGTGTGTAAAATAGTTTGCACTATGCTAGCCAATAGTTTACCCTATGCCAGATGTATAGAACAGTTTACATACAGAGCCAGAATGCTAATGAATGCAATAAAATGCACATCAGAATTAAGTCAGTACATGCACTGAGCACCAATTCCATATGAAACATTATGTTAGGCTTTGTGAGGGGTATAAAGAAGTCAAAGGCAAAGCTGCTGCATTTAGGGGGTTCTCAATGTGGTCAGGGAGGTAGGCCCCAAGCAGTAGTTATTTTAATGGATCAAGATAGCTCTAAAGAAATTAATACTTATTTTATTGTGCAGATCAAACTTAATGATAAAGGTAGAAGGCTTTTGAAAATAGTAATTACTCTAGAGATAGAAGACATTACTATCATCATCATTTCAAGTATATTGTTAGAATAGTAATTGCCAGATAAGTTCAGAGGAGAGAGACGTTGCTTCGGATTCAGGTAAGAAAATGTTTCAAGGCGAAAGCCAAGAAGAATGGGTAAGATTTGGATGAGTCAAGTGGAAAGGGGAAGGAAATTTGAGAAAAAGGGTATAGAGTGAGGCAGTGAGTCAGCCTTTGGGACCTACCCCACTGTAAGTGGCCTGACCCTGACCTCCCACTCCATCTGCTATCTCAGAAGGAGCCATGCCCTGTGACATCTCCAGCACTTTGTCCACTCTGCTTACTCTGCCTCAAAGATTTTTTTCTCTTCTTCTTCCTGTAGCTAACTCTTATTTGGCCTTCAAGACTAATTTATGTATCACCTCTTCCTGGAAAGACTTAGTCTCTTGGAATTTGGTGCTCTTCCTAGAGAAGAAAAGGTACAGCCATCTGACTCAATCAGATTGCTTGTCACACTGATTGTCACACAGATTGCTCTTAACTGTAAGCATCTTGAGGGCAAAGACCTTGCCCTTTAGATCTGATCCTTTTCATCAGCCACACTGTCCATTACATAGTAGGTGCTCAATAAATGCTTTTTAGAATGAATGTATATATTTACAGAAACAGAGAGCTTTGGGAAGATGACTCAGTTTTGGAAGGGAAAAAATGAGCTGATTTTTACACTTTGAATTTAAGCTGATGAGAGTCCATTCATGTGGAAGTGTCTGCCAAAAATTGGAAATATAGGACTGAAACGAGGTGCTGTTATTATTTCTTTTTTTTTTCTCACAAAGAAACAGAAGCACAAAGACTGTAAGAACCTTGCCCATGGTCTTACAGCCAGAAGGTGGTGATGCAAATAACTTAGTCAGGGCTCTGAGTCATTTCTCCGCTCCCGTGCCTGCCAAAGCAGAACCTTGAGAGAGGCCCATGTTTGGGAGACAAAAGGAAGAAGATAAATCAGCAAGGAAGACAATGATAAGAAAGATAGAAAAGAAACTGATTTTAATAATAACAATGACTTTCCCTTCTTTCTCTCTTTTCCTTCCTTTCCCTTCTCTTCCTGGATTGTTCAGTCCCAAAGCCTGAGATAGGACAGAGCCGAACAGATGTCTGTGTCAGGCAAGGGAGTTGTGGTGGCCCAGAGTGGGGTATTAGGATATGGAGGTGTCTGCAGGGGAGGACAGCCCAGCATGGAGAATCAGAGCCAAAGCAGGATACTACCGCAGGGGCGGCATGGCATGGGAGGTCAGAGCGTGGAAAGTCAGAGTGGCAGCAGTGGGAGACTGGTTACATCTAGGCAGTCTGATCAAAGGCATAAATATTAGTATATTAAGAATAATGGAAGCCAGTTTCTCACTGCTGGAGAAGGGAGTTACAAATATGGAGGAGAAGAAAACTGATTGAACTTAGTAGTATTGGATTAAGATCATAGGCATCCATGTATGGGTCTTTTTTGTTTGTTTTTTAAAAATAATACAATTTGTTTTAATTTAAAATTGTTGATTTCATTAAAGCTTGTTAATACCATATTTTTAATGTGGTATTATCTTCTTTTTAATTTCAAAATATTATGGGGGTACAAATGTTTTTGTTACATGGATACCTTTTATAATATTTAAGTTGGAGTTTTTAGCATGCCCATCACCTGAATAGTGTTCATTGTATCTGATAAGTAGGTTTTTACCCCAACACCCCTCTTGATTTCCAATGACCTTTACATCTCTTTGTGCCCGTGTGTGCCCATTGATTAGCTCCCAATTATTAGAGAGAACATGTGGTGTTTGTTTTTCCATTCCTGAGATACTTCACTTAGGATAATGGTTTCCAGTTCCATCTAAGTTGCTGCAAAAGACATTAACTCATTCCTTTTTATGGCTAAATAGTACTCCATGGTATATATACACCACATTTTCTTAATCTACTCATGAATTGATGGGTACCATGTATGGTTTTTAATAGCTAGCTTGCTAGATATCAAAGTGAGCATAATCTAAGTATATACATGCAGGTATATGTGAGCATATATAAAATTATGTGTGTGTATGTATATATATATTCCCTAACTCTGTCCACTTCAGGGCCTGGAATCAATGACTCCTCAATAGCTCCTCCTCAGCACACCTAATGCCCCAGGCCTTTGTTTCTAAGTCCATGCTAAACCCATTCTCCACTAAAAGGAACCAGGGCTCCTTGAAGAAGTAGCTGAACCCAGAGCTGGGGCAGGGAAAGCAAAGGCTGGGTGTGGAACATCTTGTCGGGCCAGAAAGCAAGGAAATGATCAAAGAATAACAGGGAAAGGTTAGGAGGACACAGAATCAACTCAAAGGGGCTCTTGCTGGCCAAATCTAGGATTTTTTGTGCATCAAAATTAATAATATTAATAGTAACAAATTATAGTGCATTGAATAAAATGGGAAACTGTGAGTTCATGTGATACAAATCAATAAATAACAAACTGAAAGTTTGATGAGGAATAAGGTATTTGCCTAGTTTCAAAGTATATCCCCACAAAATATTTATCAACTGCAAAAATTAAAGTAGTAACTTTACAGTGAAGAAGCCTGGCAGACACCATTGTAATCAAGTAATGACCACCGGAAATGGAGCAAATGAAATCACGAATCGTTTGAATGGATGCCATAAGAACACAGCATCACTTCTGTGACATTCCACCCAAAGATATGTAGCCTGAATAAACCCAAGTTGAGGGACATTATCTAAAATAATTAACTGGGAATCTTCAAATCTGTCAATGGCATGAAAGTCAAGGAAAGACTCAAGAACTGTACCAGAATAAAGGAGACTAAAGAGACATGACAACTGAACACAAGGCATGATACTGAACTGATCCCGTTGCCATGGAGAACTTAAGTAGGACAACTGGTGGAACTGAAGGTTAGATAGTAGTGATTAATCAATTTCAATTTCCTGCATTTGATGGTTGTATTGTGGTTTTGTTGGAGAACATCCTTGCTTGTAGGAAATGCACACTAAAATATTAAAGAGTGATGGGGCATTAAGTTGGCAACTTATTCAGGAAAAAAGAAAAAAAATCTTTGTATTGAACTTGCAATTTGTCTGTAACTTTCAAGATTGTTTTTTAACCATTGTATTTGTTTTCAAAACCCTATTTATGGCCCAAGTGAAATTTTCAGATATTTAGATGTAGCAGTGGCTATTGTTTAAAATAAGAATGCCATCTTTGAATTCCAAGAGCAATAATGATACAAAATGCTTTAGCCTATCAAAGGAAAATATAGTGAAAGAATAAAATGCATTAATTAAAACTTCTTAAGAGTTCTAAATTGTTTGGTGAGTAGCATAGTCATGAGTTTTTGCAAGTAATATACAATCATCTTATTAACATCTTATTTTATTCTGCAAAAAATAAATTAAAGTGATAATGATAACAGTAATAATAGCAGCCAGTGTTTATTGAACACTTATTATGTGTTACATTCTGCTAAAAGGTATATGGTGTTATTACTTCCATTTTGCATATCGGGAAACTGCAACTTAAAGGGGTTAAGAAATTTCTCCCCAAATTAGCATACTAATGTGTAGTGTAGCCAACTTTTGAATCCTCCACACTCCAAAACTTATACTATGAATTCCTGCCCTGTGGAGGCCATAGAGAGGGGGATTTTAAGGAGGATTCCAAAAGCCTGTGCTTCATTCTAGATTCTTCCCACTCCCACATTACTTACCCCAATCCAATCCATCACTAAGTGTTGCTAGTTCCACTTGAAAACTCTACCCCTTCCTCTCCAGGGTAGTTAAGACCTCACTGTTTTTCTCCTGGTTCCTAGCAACAGGCTCCCACTGTTCCTGACCATACCTCAATTCTCCTTAGAGTCTCTGTACTGCTGTCAGAGTGAACAGTATAAAATGCAAATCCAAATATCACAAATGTGCTTAAAATCCTACAGATAGAGAAGACACCATGTGGCTCCAACTACCTTTGGTTTAAAGTTAAAACATGGGACAGGAGTCATCCCATGATCTGGCCTCTGTGCATCTCTCCAGCCTCATCAGCTATAAAATCCCACACAAGCTGCATGCTCAAGGCATTCTCGAGAGATCTGTAATTTTCTGAATACACCAACATTCACTCTGTTATACAAACACATACATTTCAAGCATCTGCAAGTGTGACCGTCTCTTACTGGCATTTTCCAACTTTCTCCTCTTCCCAGCCAGCTGAGCTGGGTACCTCTTTGGAATTCCTATTCCATTTCTGTAAAGACTTCTTTGATATAATCTATCATAACGTAATGTAACCTTCCTTTGTCAAAAACTGGGCTCCTTGAGAGAAGGGATTGAATGAATGAATGAACAAATATACGTCAATGAATTATCAATTGTGTAAAATGCTGCAGAAAGGCAAAATGAAAGAACCAGTGATTTTCAGTAGAACCATTTCAGAAGAGTTTTGGGAGGAGCTAAGGAGTTAAATAGTTTGAGTAAGAAAATAATAGGGGAAGATTTTTAACAAGTACACAGATGGCTGTTTGGCTAAACCTAAGTTCTGAGTGAACAGGCTTTATACATTGTGTGCCCTCAGTCCTAGGGGTGTGCGATGGCTTAAAAAAATTAGTATATCCTTTTTTTTTTGAGATGGGGTCTTGCTATGTTGCCCAAGCTGGTCTTGAACTCCTGGCCTCAAGTGATTCTCTCGCCTTGGCTTCCCAAAGTGTTGGGATTACAGGTATGAGCCACTGTGCCCAGCCAGTATATACTTTTGAATAGATACTGCAAGCACATCATATAAAGTTCCAAAAGTGTAAAAAGGAATAAAAAGTAAAGCTCTCTGGCCTCCCATGCCATCCCTCAGCCCCTCAGTTGCTGTGCAGAAGGAACCACATTAAATAACCATTTGGAGTGCTTTTTTTTCTTTCTAAGAGTCTATCACCATAACCTGGAAATGATTTATAGGAAATTACTATAAATCAATGACTTAAAAAGTGTGGAGGGGACCAAAGTGGAAAAGGCAAATAAATTCTGCTGGTGACACTTTATTTACATATACAACAATGCCAAGCTCATAATTTGCCCTGGAGACGAAAACAACACTATACTAGACATTCCAGTGTACATTTTAATCAAGATTTATAAGACTGATCATAGATTAGCTTAGAAAAATGTAAGTAATGGCACATGAATATTAACATAGGTAATTAAATGAAGATATAATGTAATTTGGGCAATTCTGCATTTGTAAAATGTCTTGTTGTTATGCTTTTCCTTTGGAAGTTAAAGCCATAGATCATGGCCGTAGGATGACTTGACTGTTAATTAGTTGTCCATTAGTCTTCATTTCCTCAGGCTTATTGGGGAAAAGTAAATTTATGATAATTTGTTTTATGCAATTAATCATTTGATTTCATCTTTTTTCTCTATTAACACCTGGAATGTTTAAATTAATATATATGATAGTTGGGCATACATAATGAAAATTAAACCCTAGCACACTACATACAAGACCAGTGTGTATATGTAAAATAAGTTAATTAGGCCGGGTGCAGTGGCTCACGCCTGTAATCCTAACACTCTGGGAGGCCGAGGTGGGAGGATCACTTGAGGTCAGGATGGGAGACCACCCTGAACAAGAGCAAACCCCATCTCTACTAAAAATAGAAAAATTAGCCAGGTGTGGTGATATGCGCCTGTAGTCCCAGCTACTCAGGAGGCTGAGGCGGGAGGATCTCTTGAGCCCAGGAGTTTGAGGTTGTGGTGAGCTATGATGATGCCACTGCACTCTAGCTGGGGCAACAGAGTGAGGCTCTGTCTCAAAAAAAAAAAAAAAAGTTAATTATGACCATTTGGGCTCACATTTTAAAATTCGTTAATTTTTATGAAGTGGTAAGAGGTAAAAAGCTTATTTTGTGCAATTAAAAAAATCCTGATGTAATTAGTACAAACTGGGCATAAAAGTTACCTTAGATGCTATAAATTACGCTGGCTATTAACAGTATCACTATAAGTGTGTGCCCCACTGCTTCTGCTACAGTTCAAAATACTCATCAGTGCTTCTAAATTGGATAGTTTTGGGTTCCCCCCTCCCCACCCTCCGTATCCCGAGGCTTTGGGCAAAGGTACGCTTTTTTTTTAATATTTGCATTCAGACAAGGTTTCAAAAATGTTACCTTCCAGCTTTGGAGAGATATGGAAATTAAACAAACTAATCACTGCAGCAACCAGAGACTAAAAATAAAGCGTAATTTAATCAGAATGGGATTGTGTCTACACTTCCCTCTGAGGGTGACTGGTGCAAGCGATGTCACGCCTTGTGAACACTGCCTGTGGCTCTCACGCGCCTGCAGTGGCAGCAGAGCAAGACATGTCACCCATGTCGCAGCTAGTCCCGGGAGGAAAGTGCTTTTCAAGATGCGACCTGCTGAAGGTCAGCCGCCCCACCTGAAGCCCCAGCCCCTGGATGCCACGAGCCTGGCTGAGTGTTCCTGCTCACTGGGTCTTTGGCACCAGCAGGCCAGCTGCCCTAAGCCCAGGTGCTGTCCCTTTACATTCATGCTGCTGTGAATATAGCAAAAATTCTCTTAGATGTTCTTGGCAAACTTTCCAGAACTCAGCTTATTTTAGACGCCAGCTTTCCCAAACTTACTCTTAACATTAGAGCACTCTTTGATTCTTGGTCCCAAGATTCTCCTTACCTCATCTGTTTATATCTTTTTAACCAACAAATCTCCAAGAAAGTTCTCTAAGTGGCCCCTTGGGATTCTTGCTGAGTCCTTCTCAGTTTCCTGCTTCTCAAGGCTGTTTTTAATCAATGTCAGAGCCTCCCAAGTGCGTTTGAGCCATTTCCCGTTTTAGAGTTCCTGCCCGGAAGGTCACACTTATCTTCTCTCTCAGTGTTTTGAACTCTACTTCCTGAGCACTGAGGATATAGGCCTACCCACGGGCAATATCCCCTGCCTTGTCAGTGAAGGGGAACTTGCTAACAGGGCCACTTTCTCAGTATTTACTTCAACCCAAATGAAAGCAATTATTTATTGAACATTTACTTTGCTCCAAGTACTTGGCTATAAGGAGCTCATTGAGTAGTGTGGGAGGAAGATCATTAAACTAATAATTTCAACACAATAGGATAAATGAATCAAAAGAAGTGTGTGCAACAGATAGCAGTAGTACAAAGGCACGAGTGTGCTCTGGGGAAAATGACACAAGCTAGACTTTGGAGATAAATAAAAGCCAGCCAGGCCAACATAAAGATAGAAGGACTTCCAGGTAGAAGGAATAGCATACACAAAATCTGGGAAGTATAAAATAATAAGGAATGCTGTTGCCATTTCAATTGTCAGTTCTTCCTTTCTAAAAATTAAAGTTAGCATAATTGAAATTCTTTTAAAAATTTTTACTTGTCTTTTTTGGTTTCTAAAGCAATATATGTTTGTTTCAAATATTAAAATTATGCAGAAATGTGTGGCCTAGAAATTAAAAGTCCTCCATAATCCCAACCTTCGGAGATATACTATTGTCTGTCTGGTATATATGTGCCTGGACCTTTTTTTCTTATATAGGTACCAAACTAGAATCATAGTTATTGTTTTGCAACCTGTTTCTAAGTCAATACATATAATTAAATGTTCTATACTATATCCTTAACTTTTGTATGTTTAGTATCCCATTGTCTGAACGGAGTGGCGGATAGCATAGTAATTGAACATGGGAGCACTGGAGTCAGATGTGTCCCAGCTATACCACTTACTAACTGTGTGACCTTGAGTAAGTCACTTAACTGCCCTGTGCCTCAGTTTCCCTATGCATATTATAAGGATCAAAATAATACGTCTACCTCAAATGATTGCTGTGATGATGAAATAAGTTAATAAGGCATCCCCCAGCCTCTATGGGGGATTGGTTCCAGGACCCCTCCCCCATACCAACATCCCCAGATACTCAAGTTCTTGATATAAAATGATGTAGTATTTGCATATAACCTATGCACATCCTCCCACATGCTTTAATTTATCTCTAGATTACTCATAATACTTAATGTAATGTAAATGTTATGTAAATAGTAGTTATACTTGTATTGGTTTTACTTATATTATTTTTTATTGCTGTATTGTTATTTTTTTTTATTATTTTCATTCTGTGGTTGGTTAAATCCACAGATGAGGAACCCCTGGATATGGAGGGCCAACTAACTGTATCTGTAAAGCACTTAGAATAGTGCCTGACACATCACGAGTCCATAGTGAGCCCATAGTACCATAAGCTATTTAAGCAGGTCTCTATTATGACGTTTATGCTGTTTCCAATTTTCCACATGCTTTGGCTACTAAAGAAACTTCCAAGGCAAGGTTTGAATTGTTCTTGGCTCCTATTACATTTGGGCTCCTATTTCTTACTGACTTAATGAGCACCCAGCATTTGCTTATGAGTACTTAGTAAATAGGTGCTAATGTTGTTGCCTCCCCTATAGGCAGCACCAGCTGTGCTAGGTGGAGTCCAGTGGAGTGGCTTCCAGGTCAGACCCAAAGGGAATCTGCTGCAGGTTTTCTTCCTCCAGAGAAGCCATGCCAGGAAGGTGAATGCTGAGCACAGGCCGAGACAGGAAGCAGGGAAAGCTTAGGATCTGAGAGGTCACACAGCAAGTCAGACTGGAGACCTGCCTGGGAAGAAGCCAGAGAGTGAGTGAGGGTCAGAAACATACGACCAGAGACAAATCTGAGGACAGAGAACTCAAAAGGATGCTTTGGGCACTACATTTTTCAGAAAATGAGTATGATAGACCTTCTTTGAGGAGGTGCTTCACTACATATATCATCAACCTGTAGGTACAAATGAGGTTATGTTAATATTAACTCCAAAACTACAAGGCTCTTTGCCTTCTTACATGGGAACTCAGCTTCCTCCTCCCAAAGTCTGTGTGGGCCATTTTTGGGAGTCGGGGGCTGGGGGAGACCTCACATGCATGAGGACAGGTGTCCTGACTTTGGCCTGCTCTGGCCTCCTTGTCAATGGCCCACTCCCTCAGTGCTGGCGATGCCTTAGAGAACCCTGACGTCCACCCCAGCCCACCCCAGGAGAGGTGTTCTCTGCTTCGTCCCTTGGCAGAATATGTGTAGGGTGGGATGTGGGGTCGGAGAGGAGACAGCCCTTTATCCAAATCTCTGTCTTGAGTCTTACATGATTTAGCTCCTCTTATTTCTCTTCCTGACCCCAAATCTCTGCTGAAGTCCAAAACCTGTCACCCCAGATGTATACCAGCCACACCCTCCTGTGTCCTTTCTGCTTTATCTCTCTGGTCACTCAAGAGCAAACATTAACTGACCATTGTAGTAGAGTGAATGTAAAACTAATCCCAATTCTCTGCCCCTCTCTGTGTCTATGCCGTTTGCAATGGGATAGTCAGCTCTTCCCATTAAGGAGTGGAATATCCCCACCCCCACCCCCTTGAATCTGGGCTGGCCTTTGACTGGCGTCGGTCAGCTGGATGTGGCTGAAGTTACGGTGTGTTGGTTCCAAGCGGCACCTCAAGAGACCTTGAGCTCTTCCACTCACTGTCCTGGCTCCTCTGGCATACCTTGAGAACAAACTGGTTAGACTACTGGCTGATGCCAGCCCCTTGCCTAGCAAAGCCCAGAAGAACTGCTCTGCCAAGCCCAGCCAACATCAACAGAGCTGGGTAGATGACCCACTTTTGCATGAGTGAGCCCAGGAGAGCCACCTGGTTAAAACATAGATTCATGATCTAAGTAAAGTCTGTGTCATTTGAAAGCCACTGGGTTTTCTGTTTGTTACACGGCATTATTGTGACAAGGGATAAATGATACAAACCTCTTTCTGACCTCCAAAGTCAAGGCTTTTTGCAGATTCAAACACCCCTCTGAGAAGCTCAACAAATAGCTGAACTCTAATCTTCAGTCTGGATTCAGCCAGGACCACTGCTGTCCTTACGACAGTCTGTGAGAGGGCTACTGTAGCAAGGCGGAGGTCTTTTAATCTAGCAGATGTCCAGGAGGTCTAGGGAAAGCTAGTCAGCCTGCTGGGAAAGGCACATGTGGGGAATGTGGACATGAGGATGCCCTACCAACCTGTAATCAGTCTGCAGAGATCACAGGAAGTTTTGTGTGATGGCATTTCTTATGGAAACGGCAAGGGAGGCCAATCTCCCCATTTTGGGCTGAGCTGAGACTGAATTGAGACAAAGGTAGAGGAGCAGAAAAAATGGGGCAGGAATCACAGAGGAGACACTGAGCTGCGCCAGGTCCTGGGACTGAGGCTGCAGCCGTTTCTCTAAAATCTCTGAGGGCAGGGAAGCCCTCTGCTAGGAATCTGAGTTACATATTATTAACCTCAGTTTATACCCTGCCTCTAAGCTTCTTTCATTATGCTGATATGCCTTGTCTAATTCCAGCCACATGATAGCTGCTCAAGGTTGTAACCTCCAGTGATAACCGTCCTTTGCATAAGCCAAGGGGGTGGACGTTGTTAAGCGTGTGAATGGTGGCCCCTGCCTAAGCCCCTCCTCTCCACTCTGGTTGCAAGGCAAGTTCTCGCCCCTCCTTGTCCCTCCCTCTTCTACATTATTTCTAGGGACTTTGAGTGGAGCCTGCACACGGGGGACGGAGGAATGGAGGGGGGTGCCAGCTGGGCAGGTGAAAACTGGCTGCTTTTAAGCTCTAAAGTGTTTTACTGGGCCGTGCCAACGGGGCTCCTTCTGGCTGGGGCCTGCCCTGGCCTGCCTGCCAGCAAGGAAAAAGCTGTCCACAGCCTAGCAAATGGCCGTCACAAGCCAACAGACCATTAGTTGGAAATCCAAGGACTGACAACTGGGACCACAGGTGCAGAGAAAGCAATAAAATAATAATAATAGTAATTTGTGACGGTTGAGTTCTAATTCTGTCTATCTTTTTGAGTGATGACAAATGAGACCGAACATAAGGCAAATTCTTCCTAATTTGACGGTTTAGCCTCCTGGTCCTGTTGGGCCTGGAGCGAGGGTTGGTTTGAGTTAGGCTTAGAGAGGTGGTTAATGTGTACCCTGCTTCATAATAGACGTTTCTGGACATTTTATAGCTATAGTTCTTTAAGTTTAGGTCCCTAGATGTTTGGTACCTCGGTCTGGGGTGATATAATATCGGCTTGATATGTGACAGTCAGATAAAGGAGGCGGTTGGGGGTTTGGGCTCTGGATCGATTTGTTTGCTTATCAAAGGCATGCTCTCAGGCAAATTGTTTGCTATCTCTAGGAATTAGCTAACCCTGAGAGAGGCAGTCTCTCCCCAGGTCCACAAGATCCCCAAATGTCAAAGCACGGTAAAATACAGAAAATAAAAAAGTATGACTAATACACCAAGCTAAAGAATATGAATCTCTCCACCATCATACTGAACGCCAGAATTATTGGGGCCATTTTACAGCTTCTGGGCCTTCTCTCAAGGCTATGCTGTTCAGGACTCAGGATCCTGCCCTGTGAGTATTTACAGAAGTCATCTTACCATTTCACACTGGCTCTCTTAACCCAGAGCAGTTCTTTGCTTTTTCAGGAAACAAACGAGATGAAAGTCCAGGACTGGAACTTCCTCCTTGGTGTGTTTGACAAGGACTGACGTACTCTAGGCCCTTTGAATCCCGGAAGTCCAGGACACACCCAACCTCGAATGCAACGTCCAGAATGCTGGAGCGTAGGTGAAAGGACAAAATCAAGAAACATTTCAACATGAGGGACCCACTGACAGATTGTTCGGTGAGTAGCTCAGTGTGGTTTTTGTGCCTGCGTGTGGGAGAGGGTGGAGGGTAGATTCGTGTGTTAATGGTTTTCATTTCAGAAATCTGAGACACTCAGAAACCAAACAGGTTTAGATATTGGCTGTGGTACAAAAGTTTCTGGTTTTTCTTTGGTTCAATTTAAAACAGAGCCTTTTCTAGGAAATGACAGGACAGGTAATTGTCTTTCATTCTCATATTCTTGGAAAAAGTTCGAGTGAGTATAGCATCATATTTGGATCCAGACAGTGGCTGTTTGGAAAACATTCTTAAGACATATACTAATGGTGCCAACATCATGTGTGGAGTGGATACAAAAACACACAGAATGTCTGCAGCCAATTTTTGGCTCTAAGAATAAAGTCAGAGAGGAAGGGTTTTGCACTTTTTCCCCATGTCATTTACAGTCAAAGATTGCAAGTCCTACGGGAAGAAGGACAGACTCCCCACTCTGTCTGGACTGTGGTGCTTCTCAGACTGATTTACCAGCATGTTTGTCCCAGTCCTGGGAGCATTACCAAAAATAGATGATTGGTCAAAAGTCCAAAGACACTGTAAAGTGGTTAGCAGCAATAGCAGAGAAGTCATTTAGGAAATAAGAAGCAACTAAAATAAAGGGGGGATATATTTATTTTGGAAATAAAGTAATCAAGAATTATAGCTGTCTTATCCCAATAAATGGTGCTGAAAAGCTAAAAATGGTGACATCATAAGCAAAGGGTTGCAGTCACCCTGAATGTATGTTATTAAAACAACTAACTGTGGAGAGGCAGATGAAGGGCACATGAAGAAAAACATCGGCAGAGGAATATTGGTTTCTTTTTTGTTTGTTCCATGAATGGGGAAAGCACATGATTTGAAGAGATGGAACTATAGCTGTTATTCCACAAAAAGAGTTCAAGAATCAGATGAACTAAATGAGAGGAACTCATAAATCACTAGTAACATTAATAACAACAACAGAGTAGACAGCTCTGCCTAGTTTTACTTTTTTAAATGCAAAAATATGTGCTTAATGTAAAAACAAAT
Organism: Daubentonia madagascariensis; assembly: GCA_023783475.1. NCBI lineage: Eukaryota > Metazoa > Chordata > Mammalia > Primates > Daubentoniidae > Daubentonia > Daubentonia madagascariensis. The sequence goes on along the minus strand of JAKFHU010002088.1, from coordinate 38,486,563 downwards.
TCCAACAATATAGTTGTATATAGATTTTAAGAGTGAAAATTTCTCCCTTGAATTACCTCAATCTTAATCTTCTCTCCACTGGTAATCATGGATAACTCCTTATAAAAAGTCTTTTATCATTTATTTATTTGTTGGCTTGTTTATTTTTCTGTCTTTGAGTTTGTTTGCTTCCTTACTGAACTGTTAAATGCTCTCCTGTCTCAACACTGATGCCTTGATGCCATTTTTGTGCAGGGGTGGCAGAGTAGGACAGGGACGGTATAAGTGGAGGCAAAAACTTGCCACTAGTAGTCACCAAAAAAGAAAGTCGACACCAGGGGGAGAGTGGGAGAGACAGAAGAGACGGAAAATGAGGCCAGGTTCAATTAAGTTTAAAAAAAGAAAAAGTAAGAAAGAAAGAAGGAAAGGAAGAAAGAAGAGCTGAAGGCCTTAACATCCTTTTAGCAGGCATCGAAGTCAGTCTTCAGATCAGGAGAAATGCTTTCCTTCAGCAGGCCCCAATTCAACCCATCACTACCTCTATGTCGCTTTAGAGCTCCACTCCCTGCCATGCTGAAGAGTTCTTTGCCTGATGCTGGGCCATTGCCCAAGGACTCCTGTCCTTGTCCACAACTCTGAAGGTCATCACTATGGGCTCATTGCCACCAGAGGTATCCGGGAGTCATGGGGAGGCGGATATCCCTTCAGCCTGGGTTTCTAAACCTTCTAAAGTCACAGAATATTTATTTATTTGCAATTGTTTCATCTTAATCAAGTGTTCAACTTGATTTCCTGGTGCAGTCTTAGCTTGTACTTGGGGAACAATGCTTTATGAAGACGAGTCTGCAGCTTGGGAACATAATAAAACAAGGGAATGGATTGCATTAAGTCGTTTTATAAAACGACTTATAAAAGAATCCAAAGCTTTAGCCACCTGCAAAATGTCCCATTCCATGAGTCCCTAGGGTTACACAGAACACAATTCATAAAGTCTTAGCTTAGCTACAGTTCTTAACCTGACCCACACCAACGGGTATGTGTATGGAACTCAGTGTGTTACGTGAACTTCAATGGAAAAAACATCTATATTTGTATTAATTTCTAAGTGAAATTTAGAATTTCCCTCAATTCTGAATATAGGCAACAAACCGCAATGCTACTAGTAGTGTCTGTGATCTTGTAACCGATAAAAATCAGATATTTCTATATAACATTATAGTTGTTACAGATATCTAGAAATACTGTTCACACTCAGCCTGACTTAGAAATTTTGGCAATTCTTAAGACATGTTATTTATTATGTAAATAAAAAAGCACACACAATATCACAATTTTAAAATATGTTTTTATTAATACAAATATATATCAATATAATTAGTTTCCTTTATAATCCTATGTTATATAATTTTATGTATTAAAAATATTATTCTGAATTAAACAGGTTTCATGAGACTACTAAAGGGGCCCACAGTACAAAAAAAAAATTTTAAATCTCTTTTAGATCATGCCCTAATGGGCGAAATAGACTGATAGTTGGGCCCTTCCACCTCAGAGAGCCGGGTCAGTGTCTATTTTCAAATTATTGTCACCAGGGTGGTACAAAGTTTGCCTAAATTCTGTGTAGGGCTTTTAACTAATCTTGAGAGTGTCAGAACTTATTTGAAGAAGATTTTTTAAAGTTCTGTTTTTGAAAAGGAAAAGAATTGGCTCTGGGCCTTGATGCCTTGTTGCCTATGAGCTTAGCTTCTAAACCTAAAAATATGCCAAGGGAAATCATCTTCAAATCCATGTACAAGGAAATAGGATTAAATGATCCCCAAAGGGATCCAGTCATAAAAAACGTAGTGCCTTCCAATGAAATAATGCCACAGAAATCAAGGGCAAGTAATAAGCTGTAACCAAATTTTTATTTTTCCCGCACTCATACAGTATCCAGGGAGGGCCCTGTCAAAGCAAGGCTCCCAGACTCCATACGGTCAGCCCCTTCCCTCCTGTCATCAGTTGCTGAAACAGCAGCAGGCCGCCCCTCAGGTCCACAGCCTGAGGTAAACTGGTTCAGGTGCCAACCTGAGCTTCCCATCTTGGCAGCTGAGCCTGGGCCACCAGATGGTGACTGGCACTAACTCAGATGATGCCAACGTGATGGTCCATAGCTTCTGAGGGATTCTGACTCACTGTAGAGATGGAGGGGGCAGGCTGAGTCCGGCATGGGTGTTGAGTGGCCTGCAGCATCCCCGACATGCATTAGTGAGATGTGTCACATGCCATTCCATGTTTCTTGGGCCTCCGTTTCCTCATCTATAAAGTAAGAGGACAAGATGGAGTAGGCTGTGTTCTTTAATGTTCTATATCTCATAATCTATGACAGCCAGCCATGAGGATTCCAAATACTACACAGACGGCTAACAAATACATGTAATCCCTTAATTAGAGGGGCAGTGCTTTGAAATATCACCCCCAGTGAATCAGAATTCACATTAAATTGGTAGCACAGTGCCTGGCATAGGAAAAGCATCCAGAAAAGCTCATTTTATTAAATTTAAGTGGAATATCATAGTTTATTTAACACTATGAGAACCAGTATTATCCAAAAAAAAAAAAATCTTTCCATACTAGCACCCATAAAAATGAATTTTTCTAGAATAACTTAATTTAACCTTCTTAATCATGCAAACTGTAGAAATTCAGAAAGAGCAGCCAGACCAAGCTTGATATAGGCACTTTAGATTGTCTATAAGTCATCTGTCTAATCATGTCATGTGCCAATTGCCTAGATTACTAAATTTTATTTTTGTAATGGCAATATTTATACAACAGAACTTGCTTGCAAGTGCTGGGAAGAAACATTTTCCTAATGGCTGAATGGGAAATGCCTATGTAGACCAGTTGTCTTTGTGAAAGGATATTTTTTTTAGGGGCTCAGGAAGGTCCCAAATATTCTACCACCAGCCTTCCCTTTATCAGGGGGAAAAAATGACATCTTTTCCTAATAATTAATAATCCCAGGGAGATGCAGCATGTTAATATAAATTCATATGGAGATATCAAATCAATAGTAGAGTCTTTCCTGGCAAGAACATTTGGTGGTGGTGGGGGTAGGCGGGGAGATGTTCGAAAGCTCAATGGGTAGAAAAAGAACACCAAAAATTCACCTTACATATGACGGTGACCAGAGCAAATCCTTCTTGTGCTGGGTGATGACATTAAGAAGCCATCTGTACTGCTCATAATTCTTAAAAGTTACTATCACTCTGAATAAACTTAGTGTGATTATACCAATTAGCCATTTATAAATATACTTGTTTCTGATGTATTCTCTAATTGATTTGCATACCTAACATTTCTAATCACAGTTCTGTCTCTAACTAATGAGGTTATTATCTTCAGTTCTTTGGGCCTTAACTGTAAATAAGAGGATTGGACTTCAGTGGTTTCTAAACTGTGCTCCATAGAACCCCTTCTGAGTCCTTGCTGCTGGTTTGGAGTGGGGAGGGATAGGAGTAGCCAAAGCCAATGTCAAGAGATTTCACCCCCTCGAAGCAGATATGTTCTAAGATTTTTTGATTACACACACACACACACACACACACACACTCAGAGGACTAGGTGGTCTCTGGGGGTCTGCTTTGGCATTTGTGCAGGTCTGCTTTTCATGGTTTTTGTCTTCAAGTCTGAGTAGATGGTACACAATGAAAGGTACAGAATCATTGATTCTAAATAAGGAGTTATGCTAGGATGATGAAAATAATCTTAGCAACTCTTTTATTTATTGATGTCACCTTTATCTCAATCTGAATCCGGGTTTGCCAAGGAGTTTACAGCACATTGTATGTAGGGTCAAAGATAAAGATTCTCTCCATTGCTGTTAGAAGCACAACATTCCTCTCTTATCTGATTGTCAAGTTAACAACAACGTCATGTAGAGCTTCCCAGCTTGTGTATGCCTGGGCAAACTGGAGTTTGAGGAATGGGTTACAGGTGTGCCTGAGATGCAAATCCCCTCAATCCTTGAATTCTTGAATTGGCAGAGTGTGGTTAGGGGTAGGCAGTGCCATGGGCCAGTTGCCTCTACCTGGAACAACTTTGTCCACGTACCACACCGTTCCAGTACAAATATTTTCTTTCTGTGCCATGATGTAAAAAACGTTAGGAAGTACTAGTCTATGAAATGACAGGAATCATCGTCCAAAACCTAAAACTGGCAGCCCAGGGGTCAATGGAAGCCACAGACTGTGCCTTGTTTGAGCAGCCCCTTGCTTTAAGAAGTTGAATGTGAATGCCTTTGGGGAGACAGGCACTCTCCACTTTGCCACAGGCTCCACCACTGCCAATGATGGAAACTGAGTTTTCGATCAGTGGTTTATAAATGTTCAGGATTGTTTGGCCCCCTAAAATTAGTCCCCTGGAGATAGTATTTTTAAAAATGTGTCTAAGGGAGTTTTGATGGATTAATAAGTTTGGGAACTGCAGCAACCCCTGTAGCCCCCACACATAGAAAAATTCACAATTGTTTCTACTCATTTCCACTTTGGTTATGGGCAGGGTTTTCCCTACATGCCCCCATCCTCACACTTGGTGTCCAAGTTCCCTTATTCTCTCCTATAGGGGACTGTTATATAATGTGCACACTGTCCTCAGATGATGGTGGGTTGGTGGGAGCCCTTCCCTTAAGACATTGCGTCTCAGAGTCCCTCCTTCCACTCCTGGTTCTCCTGATGGGAGGTCCTTTTCCTCCCCTGACCCTGAAGGCTCCAAGTCCCTCCAATCCATCTCTCTGCTGTGTCTTCTCTCATCCCCAGCCCTGGCCTCATATAGTGTTGGAAAGCAGAAAAACTTACTCTGTAAGTTTTTTCTTCTCTTGACGCCTGGGTGTGTTTTGTGGGATACTATTAGGTGTTATAGGAAGAAAATAAACGGATTAGGGAGAAAGCATGCGTCCAAATACTTCCCTCTTGCACATGGCCCTGTGGTTGTCTTAGTTTCTGCTTTGCTGAGGGCTGGAAAGAAAAGCAGATAGGATAATACATAAAGACACACAGCTTAATACTGTGAGATATTTCTAAACAAATAAGAAAGCTGCAGGACCTATAAAGAAAATCATAAAATTTTATTGAACATAAAATAAAATTTGAACAAATGAAAAGACTTACTATGTCCTTGGATGGGAAGTCTAAATACCATAAAAAGTCAATTTCCCCAAATTGAGATACATATATTACACATATATATATGTAATGCAATTCCAATTAAGGTCCCAATAGGGATTTTTAAAAAATGTAATTAGATAAATGTTCATATGGAGGGATAAATGCCCCAGAATAGCCAAAGAAATTATGAAAAGGAAGGAATAGTTGTTTAAAGAGGGAGCAGAAGCAAAGTGTTAATATCTCTATAACTTAGGTAGTGAATATATAATGTGTATCATTATTATATTCTATATCAGTATTATTTTATGAAACATAAAAATGTTTCACAATTTAAAGTAAAAAGTTAAAAAGACTGTGTGTGAGTTGGAACTAAGTTCCACTGCATTTTAGAAAAACACCAAATAAGAATGTCTTAAAAAACATCATTGTATTCCTCTCGCGTACAGAATTAAGTCCAAACGCAGAAAGTTGAGGGCTCATGTAATGAATGACCTTCACAGACATCAGGGACCCAGCCTCTTTCTTTCTGTTCTGTAATCTTAGTACATGATGTTCAGTCTCAATACCACTTTATGGCAACAACCATTATTTCCAAGTCCAGAAAGCAGAAAAGAGGAAGAAGAAACCTTCACCAGAACTCAGTTCAGAACTTTTGCCCATATCTCTTTAGACAACATTTAGTCACATTGTTATTAATATATACCTAAGGATGAGGGAGGCAGAGAAATGACTTTATTCTAGGGGCATGTACCCTGCTTAATATTTATGTATTTTCTTCTCATGACGCCTAGGTGTGTTTTGTGGGATACTATTAGGTGTTATAGGAAGAAAATAAACGGATTAGGGAGGAATTTAGTGAAAATATTTAGGTAGCATAGGAGTAAACAAAGATGCTAAACAAGTTTCTTTATTGTAGGACTACTCACAATTTCAAAATGCTCACCAAAATTTTCCCAGTGTACTAATAAGGCAGGGAAGGAGGCCTTAACAGTATCATATCATTCATAGATGACAAATCACTTTTACTGGAAATAAAAATTAGAAAGTCTGGTTGCTAAATAGTGGCTTTACTTTCATTACTCTCAAAGGAGAATTATTTCTTCTTCAAGACACAGGCTACAAATTAGAACCCCACTATAAGTGTGTTTTGCTTGCGCTGCAGAGAGTTTTAAAATTTGTGAATTGTTTCCTACAATCTTTTAAAAAACCATATTTCAGATGCAAATCCTGATTCCAGCTTTTTTAGACAAACTGGGAGATCTGCCTGTCCTGGCCCACCCTCCTATGCCGCAGCAATGGCCAGAGTGTTTCTGGCAGCTGCTTCTCCAGCTCACTGTCCCCACCTGGCTCCTCACATATTCCGGTGCCTGACTGGTGCCACAGGCACGTGACCATGGAAACCCTGCTTCAGAAATGAACAATTTCCTTGTAAAAAGCTTTGCAGCCTCACCACTCTCCTTGAGTCCCAGGCAGTTTCAGTGAAGCCATTTGCTACTACCGTGTTTCCACCAAATCCTATCATAACTTTGTGTGTTAAATTCAGAGGAAAGTTAAACTACTGCATAAAGAGAAAAGGATTTACTATCTATAAGACTGTTCCTATAGCCTAGGCATTCGTTTGTTCCCCAAGGTAGTGACCTGGATCAGGTCATTTCTTTAGGTCCTTCCTCCTCTGCAGTCCTGTGACCTTGGTTTGATGCTCTGCTAGCATCATACACTAAGTGCTTTGTTAACTGAAAGGCTTCCTGGGCCCTGAGGGTGTCTGTGTTCATGAATGTGTTTGCTGCGTAGAACACACTCAGTAAAAGTGAGTTTCTTCCCTTTTCTCTTCTCAGTATGGTGCCCAACTGAATACTGGAGATATTTGAACACTAGAAAAGGCTGGCTCATTGTATGAGCAAAGAGCCACAGTATGGCACTCAAACCACAAAGAATTTTGGTCCTCTTATGTAAAATCTCATTTTTTTTTAAAGAGACAGGGTCTGGCTTTGTTGCCCAGGCTGGAGTGTAGTGGCATGATCATAGTTTACTACAGCCTTGAGCTCCTGGGCTCAAGCGATGCTCCTGCCTCCGCTTCCCAAGTAGCTGAGAACACAAGCACATGCCACCACTCTGGCTAATTTTTTTTTTTCATTTAATTTTATTTTTTATTTATTTATTTTAGAGATGGGGGTCTGGTGATGTTGCCCAGGCTGATCTCAAACTCCTGCCCTCAAGCAATCTTCCTGCCTAAGCTTCCCCAAATGCTGGGATTACAGGTGTGAGCCACTGCACCAGGCCTAAAATCTCACTTTATAAAATGCGATCTGCTGTTGCACCTACCAAATGGAAACTCTGAGAGAATGTGTTTGCGATGTTCCATCATCAAATTCACCTGCTCTGTGTCAGAAAAAGCTACAGAATGAACTGCCATTTACCTTCTCTGTTTGGGCACTTAAAATCTATTGTCATCAATGTCTACATTTACAAATATAATTTTCAGAATGACATTATGGAGTTCTAAATCAAATGACAAAACTTTTTACTTGAATTTCTTGTGTCTGTAGGCTAAATTCATATATAAATCAATTTATAAAGGTTTACTTATACATTTATAAAGGTTTGGTTTAACCAAAATATTCAACTCATTATTATAACACTCTCATTACTACAGTTAAATGAGACATAAAAGGGACTAGGACAAACTTTTGTTAAGTTATTCACTTACATTTTCATATCTCAGCCAAGAAATGCTCACTTTAATGGTTCATGGTTTTTCGTGAGCCCCAGGAATATTATTTTGGAGTTTGTGTGTGTGAGAGGGGACACAAAATGGTTATGTGGTATCCTTCAGAATGTACTTTTTTCCTTTCCTGGGAACAATAGGGGTGACAGGAAACCAGACTCCAAATGTACCCCACTGCTTCGTTGTTTGCATCTGGCCCAGGGGAGAAACAGATAAATCAGCTTTATTTTTTAAAAGTTCTCCAGGATCTTTCATGTGTAAGCAGAAGAGACTCATTCTTTACTTTAAGAGTTCATCTAAAAAGTGTGCATCCCTGTAGCTTCAGGATCATTTACAATGACAGTCATCATTACAGCAGCGTTCTGAATTTATAGGTTCTCTATTTTTGGGAGTGTTCATAGTCTTCCTGTTCATTGTTTTTTGTTGCTGTTGTTTTTTTTTTTTTTCAGTATAATAAAGTATACAAGAACCTAAAGGAGTTTTCTCAAAATGGAGAGAATTTCTGCAAGCAGATCACATCCGTTCTTCAGCAAAGGTACAAAATGCACGTCTGCAATAAACAGTGCTTCCTCTTTAGTTGTAGCAAGAATATGACTGGGGGAGTTATTACAAGCTCTCCTAGTTTCCAGAACATGGTGTTATATTTTGGTACTCAAGAGATTGGTTTGAAGAATGATTCTCCTCTATTGCACATTTATCAATTGAGTACCATAAAAATCAAGGAACAGCAGGAAGTGTTCTGCTTCAGAAGGCTCAGTCAAGTCTCTTTGGACTCCTCAGACTGAGTTTATCGCCCCTTCCTGAGGTCCACTGTTGTATCTGACATACACAGTCACTATTGTACTTTTCACACTGACAGCAAGTATTAGCTAACATTTTCGTCTCCCCTATAAGGGCAGAGGCTGTATCTTACTCATTATTATAAGCTGAACTCTTAGAGCCTGGCCTTTTGATTTCTTAATAAATGTCTGATGAATGAATGGATGGATGAATGAAAAGTCACTATTTTCAGTATCATCTTCTCTTAATACTAGGTGTGATCATGTGTAAAGCTGTTCACTGTGCTGAAATTAGCACATTTAACTCAGTCAAGGAAGTTACAAAAATTCCTGCTTGAAATTAGAGAACCCAAGGACTGAATTGGGTCATAAGAGGTCTTTGGGGCCTTTTCCCTACCTCTAGACAGCTCTGTAATAAGCAACTCTAAAGAGAACTTCAGAAGAGATTGTTTATTCTTTTAAGGTAAGCCATTTCATATTAAGAATATCGTATGAGTGCCATTAAGAACAAAGACACCATGGATTAATAGCATCTTGTATTAGTAGGTTGTAGGGGAGAAAACAATTTCTTTTCTTCACTTTTTAGGTTCTTAATTGAGACACTCTTCCGAAAACAAAAGTCAGATTAACAAAAGAAAAACAAGCAGAAGTTTATTAACACTTACATGCTGTACCCATAAGGAGGCAGAGGACTCAGCTCAAAGGTATTTCTCTCTCAATGCAGTGGCTTAGAGGCCTTGCTTAAATAGTATTTTAACAAAGAGCCATAAATCCTGTATAGTGACAAGACTAAGAAGAGAGTATCTTCAGGCTTCCAAAAGGCAGGCAAATGTAGGGAGGTAAATTTATGGGAAGAGTAAAGTGTGCTCCTAGATGCTGCTATCACTGAGCTCTGTTTCTGAGCTGATAAGCAAGTGCTATATATGGGCCTATCTTTAGGTGGGAAAGGCAGAGAAGAGGGGCAGAGTGTGCCCCTGCATTTTTAACCTTTTTTTAGCTCAACAATTCCTAGTGTTTTTGAGAGGAGTATTTTGGTTTCCCTCAAAATCAAGACCAAAGGAGAATATTAGCTTTATCAGGACCAATGGATGAGGCCAAAGAAGGATATGAGAGAGCTCACACCCGCTGTCATAAAGAAAAAAAACAGACTTGGCAAATGAAGTCAAAGATAAAAAAATTTTAAATATGAAGTTACTTCTATCCTAACTGCCAAACTGCTTTGATTCCATGAAAGAGAAAGGGGGAGGACCCATCTAGGAAGGAATTTTTTCTATAACAAAATATTTTTATCAGTCTGAAAGGAAATTATTTAAAATAAGACTAGTTAGGCCAGGTGTGGTGGCTCAGGCCTGTAATCCTAGCACTCTGGGAGGCTGAGGTGGGAGGATCGCTTGAGCCCAGGAGTTTGAGGTTGCAGCGAGCTACCATGATGACGCCACTGCACTCTACCCGGGCCGACAGAGCAAGACTCTGTCTCAAAAACAAACAAACAGACAAACAAAAACCCCAGTTAACTATTCTACAAATTCAACTCATTACCTAGATTAGAAAGCCTCTCCCTCCTGCACATCAGCCAGGTATAGGACCTGGGTTGCAATCATCTGGGCCTTGATTATTGGTATCTGGGAGTTCAAAATGAATGTCTGGTAGAGAGCTGTGAAGGTGGAAGGCAAGGGGTGGATAATGTCTACTGGCAAGCAGACTCAACAGTGAACTGAAAAAATTGGGGGGAGTCACTGCTTGAAACCTGATGTATTGTTGTACACTTGTCCATGTCACTCTACATCCCCACCCTGCCACAGACATATCCACTTTCTATATACAGCCAGAGCCTTCATTTCTTACCTACATTTCTCTTGAAGTTCCTTCCTAGGGCTACCATCTGTCCTGGACCTATGAATGTGTGAAACCCTCCACCCGCACATTCTAGAGTGGCAAACATGCCTAGTGAGGAAGAAACACTTGGGTAGCTAAAGATATCTCCCTTCATGGCTTCACTTCCTTATGGAGAAGAATTTAGAATTTGAAAATCTAAACAGTGCTAATGGTTAGCAAAATTACAAGTACATTCCCAGATAAAGACTGCATAGCATAAATGCAAAGAACAGATCTAATGTGTTACCTAGACCAGAAAAATTATGTTAGAGATTAGGTCACTTATGCAATAGAAGCTTTTCTCAACATTTTGTGGAGCTGAACTTGTACAATTAAATCATTTCCCCTTAAGAAAGATGCCATTTTTCAGAGTTAATTTATATTGATTCCCGATAAATGTGCGTTTGCAATGTCTCCTCATCTTGAGCTTTCAAGTTTCTTCCCCTTCCTCAGCTTTTTGATCATGTAGTTAACCTGAAGGATGTTTGTCCACACTAAAGGAAATGGTATTTGGGGAGAACTGTTTTCTAATGGACCCAAACGTTCTATTAAATCTATGAATATGTGGCACACTATGCACTTTTAGACTAAATTCCTATATGTCAGCAGGGAGGCCGCTTCACTTCCCAGGGTTGGGTCATTTCTCTCCCACAGGAGTGATGTGGTGCTGACTGGGTCACTGCCGCTTCCTGCTGTGTTTGAACTGAACTGAGATAGTAACCATGTGAACAAGGACTAATGGCCACAGCCTAATGGTGTTACATTCACCTCTGCTCTCCCCATTCTGTGAATTTAGAAGTTACTTCCCTAGACATCCAGTATTACATAAAATGCTGAATCCCACCAGCTATCCAAAAATGAGCCCAGAGCTTATTTTCCTTTTAAATGGGTGGGCTTGTTATACATGAATCAATGATATCTTTCCCTGGTATTAGAAAAATACCTGGAAAGCCAGGGAAGGATAGTGAGGAGGGGGGATAAAGTAGGATGGTTAGTGGGTGCAAAAATATAGTTAGATAGTTAGACAGAATGAACAATATTTGATAACACAACAAAGTGACTATAATGAGTAATAAGTTAGGGTGTACTTTAAAATAACTAAAAGTACAGAATTGGAACGTTCCTAACACAAAGAAATGATAAATGCCTGAGGTATTGGATCCCCCAATTACCCTGATTTGATTAATTCACATTGTCTGCCTGTATCAAAACATCATATGTACCCTATAAAGACATACAACTATTATGTTCCCATAATAATTAAAAATAGAAAAGGAAAAAAAAGGATTAGGATACTCTAGGAGCTGGAGGAGCCCATGACGGAGTGAGCAACCTGCTCTCACTCTCACTGGATTGGCACCAACAGAAACAGGGACTGTCACGTTAAGATACTGGAGGGAGAAGGTAGTGGGAACCGATGCCATCAAGCTTGCTCTTGCTTATTTTTAAGCCATAATATTCCTTTGGCTTCAACTAACACAGCTTTCCTCCTCCTCCTGGCAGAAAGAAAGAAAGAAAGAAAGGAAGATAGATAGATAGATAGACACCTGGAAAGCCAGCACTCTTTCTAAAAGAAACTATCCTATTACTTAAGACTATAAACAAGTAATGGGAAACCCCATAAGTCAAGTAAAACAGTAGCCTTGGAATGCAGAGAGCAGGCATTTCCAATGAGGGTTATGACAGAAAATCCTGAAGGCAAATCCAGTGGCAGCATAATGAAAGACACAGTGAAGAAGGACATGCGGCTTTGGATTAGGGGTGGCTGCCACATAAAACGCATTCAGTAAATACTTGTAGATTGAATGAATAAATAAATGAAAGATAGGCAAGGGGGTTACTATTATTATTATTATACCTACATTATTAGGACAAGGTCTTTACTGTCCTTTGAGGTTTATATTTTCAGACCCCTTGCTTAAGAGGCCACTGGAATGTGGTTCTGCTCCACAGAGTTCAGTATCAGCACATGGATACAAAAGGCAGCATCACAATCAAGCTGCCAGGCCAGAGAATTTTTCCTTTCCAACCTCAGCTGCTTCTTGCATTTATTCTAATTGGTGAAGATAGAAAAGTGCAGTTGTTGGCTGGGTGCAGTGGCTCACGCCTGTAATCCTAGCCCTCTGGGAGGCCAAGGCAGGAGTGATCCCTTGAGCTCAGGAGTTCAAGACCAGCCTGAGCAAGAGTGAGACCCTGGCTCTAGGAAAAAAGAAAAAGAAATTTTAAATTAAATAAATTAAAAATAAAAAAAAGAAAAGTGCAGTTGTTATTGAAACACCATTTTGTGTGGATATTCTGCAATTCATGGTCACGCTTAGCTTCTTTTACCCAATTAGTTACTTCAGTTTCTTTTTTTGCAGCAGCAAACTCAAATTTAGCCAGAGAAACACAGAAGCGCCTACGATACCTAATGCCAAAATGATCAGGTTCACTTTAATGCAATTACAGATCAGATTTAAAGAGACAAAGGCACATTCTCAGAAATTATTTGTGAGTGTTTGGTTCCCTGCATCCTCACAGCTAATGTTTAAACAGGCTTTGGTGGGAAAATCAATTGTTCCTCTGTTAGGAAGATTAAGGTCAGGTTTTCAAACAGCAAGAACTGCTGCTCTGGCCATTAAAAAACAAAGAAAAAAGAGGTGTAGTTGGCCATTTTGTTCAACTCATGATTCATTGCAGATAATGTTAACAAAGGAATAAAAAATTGAAATGAAATCTTCGGTAAATCCTCACCTTTTCTACTTAACTCATCCTGGGTGATCTGAACTCGCACAGCCTCTGCTCTCTTGCATATTGATGACTTCCAGACATATATCACTATACTACATGGCTAAACTGTATTTTAAACCATTTATTCGACAGTATATTGAACATTTCCCCCTAGATGTCCAGTGGAAACACAAAGTCAGTATATCCAAAAGAAAGTTTATCAGCATTTCTCCAAAGCTGATGCTCCCTCTGGATTTTTTACCATGGTGACTGGGACCACTGCCCACCCAATCAGGCCTGATACCTGGGACCACCCAAACCCATGGTTTCTTCCGTCTCAACTCACAACCAAGACCAGGTCTCTCTCTGCTAAGCCCTCTTGATAACCATAGCTTTCTTTGCATTTTATGGTCTCATCCATTGTTCTGGCAAAACTCACTTAAGCTATTCTTCTGTCTGGGGGTGCTGTCTCGCAGCTGTGTAGTTTGTGTGCTGCACAAAGGCAGCTGGCTGAGTGCAATGAGTTGAGGCAGAAATCCAATCCACTCTCACTCCCTGAGTCTTGCACCCTGACAGAGCTACGTCCCTTTAGAGGACATTTTTCTAATCCAAGTAAAGTTACCTCGACTTGTGGGCTAGCTGGGGCCCTGTCCCTGTGTTTAATGCATCTTCCACTCTGTGGCCATTACCCTGTTTAAGACCCTTCAAAGACTCCCGTGACTTTCAGGATAAAAGTCAGCCCTTGTAGTATTTCATAAAAGGACCTTTGAGAGCTGAGCCCTGCCTTCCTATTTATCTTATCTCTCTCCATCTCCCCATGACCCCTGTCCCCTCCTTCTTACTGAGCCACTTATAATCCCAGCCCACCTGGGTCCCTGCATGTGCACAGCGGTATCAGCTGCCTAGTAGATGTTGCTGCACCTTCATTGCGGGGCTGCATTCAACACATTCTGCAAGATCCAGTAACCCACTGTGACAGGCCTCCTTTAACTCCAGTCCCTTGTCTCAAAAAATTGCCCCTCAGACCTATGTGCAGAATTAGTGCTTGCCTCTCTTGCAGCTCTTACTGCCTACACTGTTCACATGTCTGTCTCCTCCCCTGGAGGCTGAACTCCTTGAGGGTCTTTGTATCCCACTGGCCTGGGCCTGGGCCAGGGCAGGCATTCAATAGCTGTCCACTGAGTGAGTGAATCATGTATGAATGACTCTGTACCTCTGGGCACTCATAACTTTTAAGAAGTTTAAGTTAGGCCGTTTCTGAGGAGCAATAAATAGGTATGTCAAAGACATTTACTGACATAACACATAGCATATTATCTTGAACAAAAGCTAGAAAAAAATAATAAAATCACAGAAGAAACCGTTTATCCAGCACAACCTATAGACCAGGCACTGTGTTAGATGTGTCTTATACTTGGTGTATATTTAATTCTTTAATTAAAATCTTTAATTTAGTTTAATCTTTAATTCTCACAACCCAATGTGGCACGTATATACTCTTATCCATTTTTAATTTACAGATAGGGATATAGAAAAGATTATACATTTTGAATCCCACCCAGCCCCACCTAGGCTTAGTGCGAGGGTGCCCTCCATGGGGGCAGGCAGTTTTGAGCACGGCTGTGGGAATGTCAAATGCTCAGGGGGGCAGCTCCCCTCACAGAGCCTGAGGGACCTTTATGGGAAGGGACTTCAGCCCTCATCAAGACCAGTGGCTTTCAAACCCTGTAGCCCAAGGGGTCTGTGGGGAGCCCTCAGGGGCCACTTCGGGGGGTGAGGAAGAGGTTGAGTGGGCAGGGCTCTGCGCCCCCACGTGCCCTCTCCCATTTAATCAGGACAACTTTATTAGTATTTATGCGATATGGTGGGGTTCTGTATAAAATTTTGTTTCCCAGCGAAAAAACTTTGAAAACCACCTTTCTTGTCCACTTTACCTGCCTCTCTCCACCAAAATATTTCCCCACCCCAAAAATGCACTAAGTTTGGGAATGAACAGACATGCAGGACCTGAAGTTCTAGAACTGCACAGCTGACGTGTTCCCAGGGCCAGGGTGAACAGTGACTCGGTGAGTCTCTTGGTCTGGACACCCTAGAAGGACATCATTCAGGTGTCTTCCTCCCGTTTCACCTTCTTTTATACTGTTCTTGGGAACCAGGATGAAGGCAATCAGTAACAATGCCGTGGGTGTCCTGGGCTGGCTGGAGAACCTGGCCACGTGAACAACAGAGGTTCAGTGTGAAAATATCTTTCAAGTTGCCAGTAATGAACTTTAAATACAGCCTATTTGTAGCCTATTTGTATTGCACAGCTCCTGTCTTTTGAAAGGCATAGTGATAAAGCTAGGATGGAAAACATCAGCATACCTGGCCCCAAACCGGAAGACATTGCTGGTCCAAAGTAGGAGATAAATGACGAGGGTGATATCACGATAGAAGAATTTGAGATTACTAAAATTCCTTCTTAATTCATAATGATGGGAGGGCTCTGTCCCCTGCTTCTTTCAAGCATGAGAAGGATTTAATTTTAATTAATTCCTCGTAGACACATGGGGCAATTACTTTTGTTTGGTTGGTTGTGCTTTTTAAAACTATTTTTTATCATCTTAATTTTATTACAGGAGGATACTCTAAAATTGATTAGATGGTCATTTATATTATTCTTACAGTTTAATTTGTGCTTTATCTAAAATATTGAATCTGAAACCATGTATTTTCCATCTCTCCTTTCTTTCAAAAGTATCATTTATTTTAAAATCTAAGTCAAACATTGGCCTTTGACTTATTGGTCTTCATTATTACTAATGAAAACCTATTGACCTACCTTGCACGCTGAGAGGAAATTAGAATATGAATGGGTTAAAAGTCAGTGCATGTCATTTCCCTGATCCAGAATCTTTAAAACTCACTTGAATATTCTGAGATTGAGTTACCCATCAAAAGATATATACATCATCAATGTCACGTGTGCCAAGACAATTGCTTGGAGAAGGCCTCTTAACTCTTATTAGATATGGTGGCTCTAGAAGGGAAAGAAAAAAAGATGGAAAGTGCTAGAAAATTAAGCACAATGAACTTATAAGCTTGTTTCTGATTATTTTAATGAGGAAATGAAAATTTCACATCTCAATTTGAGATTAGCTCTGTCTCTCTTGACTCTCTTTGCATGTGGTGACTTTTCAGCCGGAACCATATATGATAAAGCACCTCCCTTCAAGGGACTAACAAGTCTAAGTGGGGGTGTACATTGCTGTCTCTGCCTTGGGAAAACACCAAGGTCATTTCAAGTCTATTTAGCAGGGATCCTGAAAGGATATATATACTGCTTCTTTAGACCATAAGCATGGAGGCATTTGTTTCCATTTACAAACATTCTGACTTATAAAAATGACAGCTGTCTCTACGTTTGCCACTTGGAACATGGCTTCTTATAAAAGGGCAGTTTTCTCTGGGATGGAATTTACCTATTAACATCTGTAAGATAAAAGCCATTCAGGGCCAGAGGCCTGAGAGCCTTTTAGTCGCAGGCAGAAGAGAGCAGAGTGACAATCGCCCACGCCTGTCCTCCCCACCACGCTTCATTTCCTTTCCTTATGACTTGCAGAGTGATCTGCTGAGGTTCCCGAAACAGTCATTAGGGCTTAAAATGGATGGGTGGGTGTAATAGATGAGCAAACTGTAACCTGTTTGCTTGGTCAATTTCAGTGCTAGGTTCTAAAACGCTTCGGGGTCATTAACGAATTACAGGCTGAAGGAGAAAGGATCCAAGTGTGCTGTTCAGAGAGGCTGGGTCCCACTGGTCCAGCCTCAGAGGGCTAGCTCGGTGACATCTGCAGTCAGAGCCCCGGCCCTTCCCACTGTTCCAGACGCTCTCCACCGGTGCTCCCCAGGCCTGGAAACGCCTCACAGCTGCACACAGGCTTCAGAGTAGGTAGACCCAGGAAGCTCGTTCTGTCTACACGAGGCTGCTGTAACTGGGTCTCTAGCTGCTGGGCTGCTGGGGGCTGCGGTGATTCAGAACACTGCCACTAAAGGCGGAGTGAGAGGCGGTGTCAATTCTAAAAAGGACTTTTGTTTGACCTTCCCCCCAGTTCTCCACTTGCAGTCTCTTCCCCACAACTTCAGAGGCAGGAGTGTGGAGTGTCAAGCAGGACGGTTCTCCAGCCCATCTGTCTGGGCTTGAACCCCGGCTCCCTCACCTCCTTCACGCGCGCCCTCAGGCAAGTGGCTGACCAGACTCTCTGCCTTGATGTGCCCCTCCATGACATGGTTAAAGAAAGTATGCCTACCTTGAGGATGGTATGGTAGATTAAATGAGGAAATATACCCAAAACAGTTAGAATGGTGCCTGGCATGTTGTAGGTGCCTGATAAATGTTGGCGTTGCTACTTTTCGTCTAGGCAGAACACAGGTCATGCATCAGCAACCTGTCACAAAGGGGAGGCAACACATTTGTCGGGAAAGCACTGTTTGGACTCACCCACTTTATATGCAGGATTCAGGGATTTTTAACCTGAATACCAAACTGCAAACCCACAAATCTGCTGAAGATTTCTAAGATACTTGTATATAAAGAGAAGTCTTCCAATGCAAGCAATGCTGCATGGCAATTGAATCCCTTTAGGCTGTTTCCTACCATGCTCAAGATAAAGCCAGCGTGAATACTGGGGCCCAGGAGGAAAGGTGGCCAAATTAAAAAAAGAAAGCCCAATCGCCTCAAAGTGAACAAGGACCCTCTTTCTTGCCACCAAAGCCCAATTCCCCCCTCCCCCAACTGGAATCCAATTAATTTAACAATATAAAGAAAAATAACACTTCTTTCTGGTAGTTGTCCTTTTTACTTTTGCTTAGCCTCTGAGACACCTTGTACAGCTTGCAAAAACATTCTGAAAGTAGAACTGAATTCTGAGGAAGAGGCTATGCCTGACAGCCTTACCTTTCCTGGCAGAAGCCATCTGAAATTGTTCTGGAGGCCAGGAGTTCAAGGCCAGCCTAGGCAACACGGATCACTCGAGGCCAGGAGTCTGAGACCAGCCTGGGAAACACAGGGAGACCCCGTTTCTACAAAACATTTTTTGAAAATTAGCCAGGATGGTGGCATGCACCTAAAGTCCCAGCTACTGAGGAGGCTGAGGCAGGAAGATCACTTGAGCCCAAGTGTTCGAGGTTGCAGTGAGCTATGATCATGCCACTGCACTCCAACCTGGGTGACAGAGAGAGACTTTTTCAAGAATTCCAACCAAGACCTGGCGGGAAGTCCATTCATACATGCAATCACTCATGATGTATATACTGAGCGCCTATTATGTGCCAAGTACTGTTCTAGGCCCAGGGATACAGCAATGAACAAAACAATTCTTGGCCCTCATGGAGCTGTCTACATTCTAGGGATGTTCACCAGAGTACATGAAAAAATCATCATGTGATATAAGATATAATAAGTACTAGGATATACATAAAGCTGTAAGGGGCTAGTGACAAGGATCCTCTTTTAGACGGGTAGGCTCGGAGGAGGTGACATTTGGACAAGTCCTGTGGGAATGACATGAAGGAAAACACCATGTGGTTATGTAACAGAAGGAGTGCTCACTTGGCAGAGGCCACAGCAAGTGCAAAGGCCCTGAGGCAGGACAGCAGTTGGCCACTGAGCAGGAAAAGAATGAGCAAAGTGGTAACTGGTAGGAGGGACATGGGAGAGGGAGCCGGGGCTCAGATCATGCAGAGCCTTACAGGTCAATAGCAATCATTCCAGTTGTTGAGCCCCTACTAGGCTTGGGTTCTTACCACATTTTAATTTTCATACAGCCCCTTGAAGCAGGTCTGATTACTCCCTTGTAACATTGCCTGAAGCCACCCCACTGAATGGTAGCAATCTCCTGGGATTCTGGAGCATCTGAGTTCATCAAGGGGAATGGTCTCTCCCAGCTTGCTGGGGACCAGCACTCTCTTATTCTTTCTCTCTCCATCAGCTGGGACATATGCCTAGAGCAGGGAAATCTATTTTTAAATGCTATGAGATACTTATTTACTAGCTTCATTATTTTAAAATACTTACCTTAACCTTTCCTTATATCCAAGCAAGTTCTGACACCAAATAGGTGTTTTCTGCACCGAGGCCTTAACGTACACCCTACAGTAGTCTCCTTTCTTCCCAAAAGTGACAAAAACCAACCTAAAACACAACTGTACCAACAGGGAAAAATGAACAGAAATTTAACAGTAGATCAACAGCCCATGATGTTCTTTCTTTCCAGACAAGAAAGAAAACAGCTGTCTTTCTTGTCTAATTTGTGTGAAAACGTGCAGGTATTAGGTTAGTTATCAGAAAGTTCTGGAATCATTTCCCAAATGAAATGAAGTCATAAAGAATTCTAAAAATATTTTATAATAAAAATAGAAATAAAGGACTGAAAAATGCAATAAAAATTCTTGTGGTCTATGTTAAAAAGGAAAACATAAATTGAACTTAATTTCCTACATTTTTATTATCTACAGCCAGAAGTGAGATGAAGATGCCCTCATTTTAGCTACAGATGGGCCTATAAATAGACAAAGTAAAATAAGTTTAAGATGAGAGTGATTCAATCAGTCCAAAGGAACCAAGGAGTTTGCTTTTGGAGGGCATGCCTGGACTTCCTACTGAGTCTTGTGCTGCATAGAAAGGGATAGAAATTTGTTTTCTAATCTGGTGTTGGCCACTGCTGCAGATTCCCATTAGAAAGTTACTGCTTGGTTAATTCAATCATAATTTGTCATTTTATTGCCACCTATTATAATCTAGAGCATCTGATTAGTGCTAATGTCCCAAGATAAGTAGGACAGTTTTCTGCTCCTTGTTAGTTACATACCTTTTTAGGGCTGTCATAACAAAGTACCATAGACTGGGTGGCTTAAACAACAGAAAGGTATTGTCTCACAGTTCTGGAGGCTAGAAGTTCAAGATTGAAGTGTCAGCCTGATTGGGTCCTTCTGAGTGCTGTGAGGGAGAATCTATTTCATGCCTCGTTCCTAGATTTTGGTGGTTTGCTGGCAATCTTTGGCATTCTTTGGCTTGAAAATGCATCACTCAGATCTATGCCTTCATGGCATTCTCCCTGTGTACGTGTCTATTTCTGTATCCAAATTTCCCCTTTTTATAAGGACATATCCTTAGGGTCTGGGCCCACCCTAATGACCTCATCTTAACTTGATCTTCATCTGCAAAGACCCTATTTTCAAATAAGGTCACATTCACAGGCACTGGGGTTCAGGACTTCAACATATTCTTGGGAGACGAAAATCAAACCCTTAATATAGTGTAAAATAAAAAACTCTCTCCCTTTGTAGGGTCCCCTTCAATATCCTTAAGGATTGTGCTTAAGGACAAGAAGATCCTTATCATATACAAATCATCTCTTCTTTATGCAGGCATTACATTTCCAGCCTGAGCCCTCCTTCATGTGTGCGTGCATGTATGTGTGTGTGTGTCTAGTTTTGCTTGATTTCTGGCCAGCAAATCCTATTTAACCAGCCCTTTGCTAACAGGGCAAACCTGGAGATAAGCTATGCCAAAGGACTTCAGAAACTAGCAAGCAAGCTGAGCAAAGCATTACAGAACACAAGGAAAAAGTAAGTATCATGCTGAGGTAAGGAAAAATCATTCTTAAAAACATTAACAATAAAAAGTGACATATGATCATTTCTAGCTTCCTCTGACAAATGTGGCAGGTATGTAATATCAAGCAGGGCTTCCAGTTCTTGGGCACTTACTATGTGCCAGGGACTGTGTTAAATACTTTCAAGATACTCCCATTTAATCCTCATGACAACTCTTGAGAGATCTTATTATTATCCCTATTTACAGACAAGGACTTGAGACTTGGAGAGTTTAAGAAACTTCCCCCAACCACATAGGTAGTGAGTTGCAGAGCTGGATTCATCCCGGGGCTTTCTGACTCCTAAGACCACATGCATAACAGGCCTTGGTGATGATAATTAACTTGGAAAGTGATGTTGTGAAGTCAGAAGCCTTGGCATCAGGAAGTGTGAGTCCAACGTTATCTCTACTCTGTGACCTTGGACCAGTAACCTGGCCTCTCTGTGCCCTGATTTCTCCCTCTGTTAGATGGGGTAATGATATGTGCTCCATTGCATGTATGTGTGTGCATGTGGGGGGGTGCATATAAAATGAGATAATATATGTGAAGAGCTTAACACATGAGTTGCTAAAAAAATGGTTCACATTCTCCTTCAATATATTGCAGCACTATGAATGAAGTAGATTCCTTTTTGGCAAGGAGAGAAGAAAGATATCGGTATTCTAAAAAGGGTTCATTAGTGATAATTTGCTGCAGAGATTCTTGACCAATGCATGCAGGCGTGACCCTAAACTGACGGTGCCCTTGCAGAGGCCCCTTTCGATGAAGAGGAGGGGAAAGGGGAAAGGAAGCCTTCTGGAGCTCAGATGCCCACGTCTCCTTAGGCTTTGAAATTGCTCTGACTTTTAGCTTTATTTTTATTTTTAGGATAGTATTTTAGTAGACTACAAAGGAGCCAGAATAGCACAGTGGTTGAATATAGATAGACTTTCATTTGGACTCCCCAGGTTTAAATTCTAGCTCTACCACTTACAGGTGAGTGACCTGGGGCAATTTATCTTCTCAATATCTCTTTAAAATGGTAAGACACGTATTTTACCTCTCTCGTATGGTTGCTGTGAGGATTAAATGAGATAATGCAAGAAGTGTGCTTAGCAGAGCACCTGGCATGAAGCAAAAGCTTCATAAATGTCCCTTATGATTTAGATTCTAATTATCTGCTAAAGAATGAGAGGTATCAGGGCGTAGGGGTGTTGCAGCCCCAATGCCCAGCATAGTACTCCAGACCTGGCATGTCCAGAATGTTTGGTTAACTGGAATTAGTACAATATTTAATAATAAACATTAATTAACTATTATCTATACCAAAATCTGTGTTATGTACTTGTACAGCTGTCCCAAGTCATTTCTACTTTAAAGGATCAGTTAAGTGAGGGCCAGAGAAATCAAGTGGTTCTTCCAAGATCATGTGGGAAACAAAAAGGGGGCAACTACATTCAGACCCAGGCACCCCTGAGGCCCCACACTTGGTCCACTGCTCTGCTGCCCAGCTCCTCGGAGGGGCAAATGTCAGATTCTCTTCCCACAAGTGTGCCGGACTTACTTGTTAAAAATCAACTCTGTTGAGGTTTAATTTACATGCAACAATAAGCACCCATTTTAAGAATACGGTTTGGTCAGTTTATGAAAATACACTGCATAGCCACCACTAAGATCAAAACATAGACGTCTTCATCATGCCAAAAGGCTCCTCGTGCCTGTTTGCATTCCTTCCCCCACTCAGCCCCAAGCAACTGCTGATCTGCTTCCTGTCAATATAGACTAGTTTTGTGTTTTCTGGGCTCTCCTATTGTTGTCAGCATGCAGTAGGTATTATCTTAAGTCTAGTTTTGTGCCTGGCTTAGGATGTGTAGAAAATCTGGCGTCCTTTTGCTTTAGTTCCCTCATTTTCAGACTGCAGGGTGCAAACTAAGACATTTCGAGGCAAAACCTCTGCACCATTCTGATTTTGGCAGGGATGCAGATCCACCCCTCCCCCTTTGTTGAAATCTATCCAGGCCTCTCTCTGTCTGGGTATTGTTGATACAATTGGACTTACTGTCCCGACTCATGAAGGCAGACTATATGGGCCTCTGTGAGCTGGGTCCCTTCTGTTGGAGAAAATGACTCACACTTCCTAATCTTCCCTCTATGCCCTCAGAGACAGGGCAGTGCTATTCTTTGTGTTAAATTAGGATACCACTCACAGGACCATAAAATATCTGAGCTGTTGTCCTAAAACCCAGCAGGGGGACAGAAGCTGGACTCCAGCCCCAAAAGCAGCAGCAGGACATGACTGGGGCTCTCAAGCCCTTTATCATTTAACTTCTCTGAGTCTCAGTTTATTCATCTGTGAAATGAGAAGCCTGAAAAAACTGTCTTTGAGGCCCTTCCAACCCTAGCATCCTAACAGCGCCTGTTCTCACCCTTGCCTACTTAAGTCCCCTGATTTTCTATAGACATGAAATGGGAAATGAACATCTGAATGAAAAATGACTAGGAAAAAAAGCAATATATATAATTAATAGAGTGCAAATAAATGTATTGGCAGAATTTGATCTAATGGAGAAATTGAAATAAGGTTAGGAAATGAATGCAATTCCTGAGTGTGGTGAATCAGATGTGATGCCTTATTTCGTAGAGTGTACTGGGAAAACGATGCCCACCTTTTCTCCCCCCTGTTTTTGCCTCCAGCTATCTCAGCAGTGCCTGGGCCTGGGCCTCGGAGGGCATGAAGTCCACAGCAGATCTGCATCAGTGAGTGCCCCACCCCGGCCTTGCTCCAACTCCAAAGGGAGTCCTAAAGATTTAAAGTGGGTGTGCTACAAATATTCCCCTTCCAACTCGCACTGAACAGATATGCCATAACACACCATTTCATTTCCCCAGAAAGTAATGTGGAAAGTAGATGTAAACCCTAATACTATGCTTGTGTGTTTTTTATGTTTTATTTCCAGAAAACTCGGCAAAGCAATTGAATTGGAAGCGATAAAACCAACTTATCAAGTCCTGAATGTCCAAGAGAAGAAGAGAAAATCAGTGAGTCAAAACTTTTCTTTTTTCCCTTGTTTAAAGCAAGATTTCTGTCTTCGGCCCAAGGAGGAAAAGGTGATCTAAATGTGGTACTAGGTTTCAGGAATTTATCCACAAATAATTAAAAACACAAATCCAAGATTGATATACAAGGATGTTTGTTAGAGTGTTGTTTATAATGGTAAAAAACAGGAAAGTACTTCATCATTCAAAAATAAATTATGATTTATTTAAGCAATGGGATACTTTACAACCATTACAAATCTCATTATGTAAGAATTTAATCACATGGAAATTTTTTCACGATATAGTGTTAAAAAGCAGAATGAAGAAATGTAATAAATAATATATCCTCAATTTTATAAAGTATACATGTGTATACTTGGATAGAAAAAAACCTGGAAGAACCTTCCTGAAATGTTAATAAGAATTATCATTAGATTACAGAATTAGAGGTTATTTTTAATTTCATTTTTTGTACTTTTTTATATTTTTATTTTTTTACAATTTTATTTATTCTATGTATAAATAGAAGAATGATAAACACAATATTTTGAAAGGATACTTTCTATGCATATCAGCTTGGAATTTTATAAAGGTAATAATGGGTAAATCTTTAAAATTAAAGAAAAATAGCTAAACAATTCTTTCAGGGCACCTGGTCCTCTTATAGCATATCCTCTGGTCTGTCTCTGTGCCTTTCCTTCCAGAGTGGTTTTATTTGTGTTCCTTTTTCTTTTTCTCTGTGTGTCATTCAGTTGTTAAGCACCTTAAATGATGTTTCCAGGCAACACAAATGGGTGTTTAACAAATGCTGCTTGGCCCTGGATGGGGCTGGGGTCATGGTCACTATTTGTTTCAGGGCCAGGTGCGGGTAAGACATTCCTAAGCCATAGTAGGTCCTTGTGAAGGGAAGGAGCAGTGGCTAAGGGGAGTTTCAAGGCTAGATAAAGCAGGTGCTAACAGCAGCAAGTCAGAAGGATGAGGGGATTTGTGAATACTGTGATGGAAGAGAAATTATAAAAAATTTGTTCAAACTCATTGAACTGAGTCAGCAAGTAGAATTGATGTTTGTATGTATATACATGTGTTTTACCAGAATGGATGTTCTCTCTAGGGATAGGTTGATGGATAGAAATTTATAGAAATTACTAGAAAACAATACAATCTTTTGTCTTTGCAAGCCAACTTAATAAAAACCAAGCACTAGTCTACATTTTATTAATTACAAAATATTTTTTCATATTACAAAATAATATATAGTTATTAATGTTTCTTTAGTGCTTACCATAAATTAGGCACAGTGCTATGATAATTGATCACAGTGCTTTAGTTCACTGATGTCGTGACAGCCACTAAAATGCCGTTCCTGTTCATTATCTTTTCTGCATTGCCCCTCCCCACTGCAGCCCGCCACCCCACTCCACTCTCTCACAAAACATAAAAGATTAGATTTTATTTCAAAAATTAAACTTGTTCTACATTTCAGCTGAATACATAGTCAAAAGTGGCATAGTGCATAAAATTATTTTCATTGTATTTGTTACAATAAACCATATACTCTAAATTTAACCAGCTGGAAAAAATAAAAGTGTAGTGTTTGCTAAATCTCAGAGTAGTTGAATAGTGGCTGATCTACTGGGATCATGGTCCAGGAAAAAAAGTTCTGCTGTAACTTATGTCAGACCTCTCTGAGACGTTGCCTAGATCCACTTTTATCATTATTACTATTGTTCCCTTGGCTGTTTAAAAGCAGGGGGGAAAGTTAATTATAATTAAGAATTCAATCTCTTTGAAATTAAGGAAATATTCACTTTAGGGGAAATGGAGACACTTAGTAAAATTAGCACTGCTAGGACTGTTACCAGCTCTCATGGTGTTGAAGTTTTCACCACATGGACTGATGTTGAAGACAATGTGATGAGACCTGCACTGATACCAAACCATGCGAGGGCCTCCTCCACACAACTGCACGTTTACATTGTTATAGATTAGAAATCATTATTTTACCGAATCCTGTCAAGAGACACTTGACACGGGGATAAGATAATTTGGCTACTTTCCTCCATATATGTGTCCATTGTAGGAGTTTGAAATTCCCATGAATTGTGAGAACAATTGTGCCAGAGTTAATAAGCCATCACTATGACTGTCTTCGTCAGTTCAGGCTTCTACCACAAAATATCATAAACTGGATGGTTTGTAAATAACACAAATGTATTTCTCATAGTTCTGAAGGCTGGGAAGTCCAAGATCAAGGCACCAGCAGATTAGGTGTGTGGGGAGGGCTGGCTTCCTCGTTCATGGCTGGCTGTTTACACTCACTGTAACCTCACATGGCAGAAGGGGTGAAGCAGCTCTCAGAGCCTCTTTTATAAGTTTATAGCAGTGACTAAACAAGAAGAAAGCAAAATATGTTTTCCTTTTTTTTCTCTTCAATAGCTTGATAATGAAATTGAAAAGACAGCAAATCTTGTCATTAGCAACTGGAATCAGCAAATTAAGGCAAGTATCCACAAATATTATTTGTGTAAACTGTTTTCAGGATTGAAGCTTTTTGCTTTTGTATAAATATGATCCCGCGTTCTTGTGTTAGTACTTCAAAGTGCTAACTGGAGAGAAAAATGTTTCTTCACCTGAGTTATTGCAAAGATATATCTTTCACCCAAACCAATAGAAAAGCATGGCTCTAAATATGATTATGATTTATAGGCAACACTTACACAGCATTGATTATGTGCCAAGTGCTGTATATTTATATATCTAATCATCACACAACCCAATGTAATGTGACCTTGTGTTGTCCTATTTTACAGATGGGGAAATGGAGATACAGAGAGGTTCGGTAATTTGCCCAAGGTTACAAACCTAGTTAATGGTTGAAGCAACAGTTGTTGCAAGTCTACAAGTCGTTGGGCTCCAGGGTCACTCCTCTTAACCATTACACTATACTGACTGCCTTGCGATATAATTTGCAACTTAGAGCAAGTGACAAACACCATCTGAGTTCTGGTTTCTTTCATTTGTAGAAGGGTGTTAGTGAATCTACCTCACTAGTGAGGATGGTGCAGTGAGGGGTGGGTAGCAATATGTAAAGGGGCATGTATATATCAGCTCCACAAGTGTGTATGGTCCCTTTCTTGTGCATAACACTATGATTCTTGTTTTCAAGTAATTTAAAATGTAGTTAGCTAGATAACATATGTGCAGGAAATAGTGAATAAATTCTAAGGAGAGGAATTATGATCTGGTGTGAGAAGCTAGAGCATATCATTATGGGTTCTTAAGCAGAGAAAATAACAGATGGAGTTCATATGTACAGAAGATTATTCTAGAGCAATCTAGTATGGGAGGAATTCATTTCAAGTAGAAAGGACTAGAAACCAGGAAATCTGCTAAGAAAACTCAATGAACCTCTTTGAGAAGACTTACACTCCAAAAGCTGAAATTTTCTTTTTCCATCTTCAAAGTGTTAATGACCAAAGAGAACCTTTACAAATAAACAGCCACTAGTGCCAGATAACTAGCGATGGATGCCCTCAGAAACATGTGGCCCCAGCGTGGCTTCTGAAACGTCTGCTGGAACTAAGGACTGACTCCAAGGACATTAAGAAATGCTTAAGATAAATGAATTTCTATACCCACAGTCAATATTTTAAAGTCCCAGAAAAAGTATCCAGTCATTTATTTTTAAGTTTTGCTCTTGGTTTTATGAGCTTTCTTTAAAAGGGTTTGTTTTTAAAAATCCATTTTCTTTAAATATTCAGCTTTCACAGGAAATTCAATACAATGGACCAAATGCCAGAAACAAAGCTCAGCAGCTGCAATTGCCTCCAAGAACAAAAAACATCTTTTATTATTTCCCAGTTTCTGCCAAGTCATTTTTCTAAATAAAAAGATTTTTTTATGAAGAATGACAGAGAAATTAGAGAACATAAGATTCTTGAGCTGTAATAATTTTCTTCCCAGATACAATTCAAAGGATTCAGCATGTCAGTAATGAAGCATGGTCTTCTTGCAGCCACAAATGAAAAGCCTTAAAGCTGCAGTCCCCAACCCCTGGGCCGAGGACCAGTAATGGTCTGTGGCCTGTTAGGAACTGGGCTGCACAGCAGGAGGTGAGCAGCAGGCCAGTGAGCGAAGCTTCGTCTGTATTTACAGCCACTCCCCATTGCTCGCATCACTGCATAAGCTCCGCCTCCTGTCAGATCAGCTGTGGCATTAGATTCTCATAGGAGCAGGAACCCTACTGTAAACTGTGCATGTGAGGGATCTAGGTTGTGTGCTCCTTGTGAGAATTTAATGCCTGATGATCTGGGGTGGAGCTGAGGCGGTGATGCTAGTGCTGGGGAGTGGCTGCAAATACAGATTATCATTAGCAGAGAGGTTTGACTGCACAACACATGAAATGTGCTTGAATCATCCTGAAATCATCGCCCCCGCCTCCCCGTCCATGGAAAAATTATCTTCCATGAAACCAGTCCCTGGTGCCAAAAAGGTTGGGGACCGCTGCCTTAAAGGACCAAGTCTTCTTGCCTCCCCTTCTCATTCATCAGCAGGCATGTGACTGATGGAAGGTAGAGGGAGAGGCCATGAGCTTCTTAGTCCTTTGATACCCTTTTGTAGAGGCTTCCCATGTTTAGAGGGAGACAGAAGGCTTTGTCTCTGGTTCTCAAGGTAAAATGCCATGGAAAGACAGACCTGAGCCTTCTCCCTTCACTATCTGGTTTTACAATACTTGCAACCTCTAGGTGAAAAACCAAACAGTCTTTCAATTAGCCCAGTTCCTGAACAGGCTAAATCCAACTCAAACCAAATTTTGTGTGCTCATTTTATCTCCGGAGCAACATGTTCAGCCAAATGCAACTGTGTAGAGGAGGAAATGACTACCTGAATCCTAACCCACTCCAAGGGTTCAAACATCAACAGGGTAGGGTGACTTTGAACACTTCTTCCTTCGGCACCTCTTCCCTCTCCCCCAACTCCAACAAGGGCAGGGCATTTCGCAAGATGCCAGCCAAGTGCCCAGCTCTTGAGCCTGGGTGTCAGGGAGCAAAATTTTGTCCCTTGCTGCAAGTTTTAAGAGAACATTTTAAAACAACCTCAATTGTTGCCCATGTTGGTTTAAAAGAATGATGCAGGCAATCTTGTGTGTTTGTTGTGATATTTTTTGTGGTAAAGCCATCATGCTCGCTAGAACATTGTTTTGGAGGATTGCAGGCCTTCAGTGATTTAGCAAAATGAATAGTCCTCTTGCGTTTACCCAATATAATGAAAAATATGCAGGGGTTCTCAGGACAAAGTATTGGCCGCTATGATGTTTTAGGTAGATTTTGAGATGAGGGTGGGAATAAAGATCTAAAAATACACAATTATTAAAGCTAGCGCATGAACATGCCCTGTTCCAAATCACAAGAGCTTTTCTCTTGCTATCAGTTTCTGCTCTTTTTTTTCTTGTTTGTATGTTTTTTACTCCAGGCTAAGAAGAAATTAATGGCGAGTACCGAGAAGCATGAAGCACTTTTCCAGCTTGTAGAAAGCTCCAAGCAATCCGTGAACGAGAAGGTGAAGCGGAAGGTAAGCTGTCATGGCTGGTTGGGTGCGTGCGGCTTAGAGACGGATGGTTTGCTGCCTTTGGCTGTGAACACAGAGGACTGGCCGATTCCGCCCTCTGTGTGGGGTCTCAGCAGAGACGTAGCTTGGCAGAAAACGAGAAGGGATTCTAAATCATTCCTGCTCCACACAGACATATATTTTAAACTTTTTTATTTTGAATTTTTTTTTCAGAGACGGGGTCTTGGTATGTTGCCCAGGCTGGTCTCAAACTCCTGGATTCAAAGGATCCTCCTGCCTCAGCCTCCCAAGTAGCTGTGACTATAGGTACACACCACTGCACCTAGCCCACATATATTTTGTAAAAATATTATTGGCAGATGACAAATGAGACCAATGGTGTCCAAATTTTTTGAAAGGGAATACTCTTAATAAAAAAAACTCTCTCAGCTCACACCCCAAATAAGTTAAAAAATATATATACTTCATATATGTTGTATGTTACATATAGTACTTTATATATTATACGAATATGTTATGAACATTATAAAGCATAAAAAAGTAGAAATGTTTGCAGGATGAGATAAAGATGAAATAATATTTTAAATGATTAGCTAACCATGATGTCTTTGTATAATCATTAAGTAATGTTTCCAGGCAAAATATACACTTGGAGCAAGCCTTAACCATCATAGTAAATATAAATACATATTTTTGATAGTCCTCTTGATGATTTTAAATTTTTTCATCATATTCCTGTCTGATCTCACTAGGTCATTTCAGTTTTTGCCTTTTCATGTGGGTGATGACATGCTCATAACCAGAAGCTGGAGAGAGCAACAGCTCTGACTTTTTTTGGAGCATCCTTGTGTTTATCTATTTAGTAGTAACATCAATCTCTAGGTCCTTGGCAGAAAGATTTTTAAGATATTTGTGCATTTTGTGTATATTAACCTAAGTGAAACCAGACAATAAGTCTGTAAAGCCACATAACCCAGGCACATGACAATGGCCACATGTCCCTGGAAGCTGGAGGTGAAGATACCAGTGAGGCCCATGACAGCTCCTCAGGTTGCAGAATCCCCACCTTTCCCCCAGGACACTTCAGAGTCTACAACTGTCCATGTGTGGGCACCAGTGTGACTCATATATTAAACAAGAGTAAGCTTGATAATTCTGTTTTTAGGCAAAAATGAACAGAAATAATTTGGGGGTAGAGGAATAAAATCAAGTATGTTCTGGCCAGGGAAAGTGGCTCATGCCTGTAATCCTAGCACTTTGGGAGGCTGAGGCAGGAAAATCACTTGGGCCAGGAGTTCGAGACCAGCCTGGGCAACATAGGGAAACCTCTTCTCTACAAAAAATAGAAAACTTAGCCAGGCGTGGTGGCACACTACTTGGGAGGCTGAGGCAGGAGGATTGCTTGAGCCCAAGATTCTGAGGTTGCAGTGAGCTGTGATGACACCACTGCACTCTAGCCCAGGCAATAGAGAGAGACCCTGTCTCAAAAGAAAAAAAAAAGTATTTTCTGTTTACATTCCAGTAGATTATCTTGCACACCCATTGTGGTATGTGCCCCAGATTGGAAAACTTTGAAATAGTTACTATCTTCTCCAAAAGATAGAGTCCCCCTAAGGAAATGCAGTCAGCATCACTGCAACACCAAATGTTCTTAAAAGGAAAAGAAAATTTTCATTGCAAGTAGCTCTCATTTCAGCTGAAGAAACTACCAGTTGAATAACTTAAATTCATTGTTAGCAAGATTTTATGTTCTTATTTCTTCACATGTCAGTCTGCACAGTTGGAAATTATCATAACCAGTATTGAATAATGACGCAGCTTCCAATGAGGCCAACCCCTAGAATGTTAAAACACCAAGCACCAGGTCCTGCCAGAGGTATCCGGAGCCCTCATTAGAAGCTATTCTTTATTGATGTCAAGCGTTAACAAAGGAAAAAGCATGGCAGCTAAGGGGTGAATTTCCTCTTCCTACCCTCAGCAGCAGCTTCCCTGGGAGGTCAAAGTCCACAGTGCTGCTGCCCCCTCCACTGGTCTTGTAACCATAGCCTCTGCTGTCATTCCATCACAGACCCCTGCCGTCTTCATTGCTTAATCTCCGACCTGAGCCACTGTCCTGTGCTGCTCCTAGTTTACTGCTCAGCAGTCCTGGTGCTCACCAGATGCTGATTTAAACCTCTGTCTGTCCTCCTCGCGCCTCCATCCAGCCACTCCCAGCAGGCTATCTTGCCTCCTACCTCAGAGCAAACAGAAGTCAGCACAGCCACCTGCTGACTACAGTAATGGCACCTACACATCTGCAGCAGAGAGGCCAATTCCTCATCCTGAGCTCCCACCCCATCCCACCCTGTCTCCAGAGGCCCTCTCTTCATTACCCCGCTCTCTCCCGTATCTTGGACAGCCCCTCTCTAATGGTTCCTTCCCATCAGTCTTCTCAGCTCCCCTGTCTTAGTTCTGGCTGCTATAACCAGGTACCATAGATGAGGTGGCTTCAACAACAGACATTTATTTCTCACAGTTCTGGAAGCCGGAAGTCCGAGATCAGGGTGCCATCTGGTGAGGCCCCTCTTTCAGGCTGCAGACTGCCAACTTCTCGTTACATCTGCACATGGTAGTAAGAGGGCAGAGCAGCTCTCTGGGGTCTCTTTTATAAGGGCACTAATCCCATTCATGAGAGCTCCACCCTCATGACCTAATCACCTCCCGAAGTCCTCACATCCTAATACCTCACATTGGAGTTAGGATTTCAACATACGAATTTTGGGGGGACACAAACATCCATTCCATTGCACCCCCTATCTTGGGAGAGTAGGGAGAATCAGGGAGACACTTTTCTACGATGTCTCCTGTTCTCTGCAGATATGGTCATATCTCTTTCTTTTTACAATAATGTTACTGAAAGTTCGGTACTTGTCCCCAAGGCCGAATCAGTGAGAACAAAGAATGAGGACAAGCGGTTTGAGCAAAAGGAAAGAGAAGTTTATTGATTTGCTGGCAAAAAGGAGGGCAGCAGACTAGGGTCTCAAAAGACAACCATCCTGCCTTTAAGCAGAAAAACAGGGCTTTTTAAAGGGGGGTTTTCAGTGGTTGAGCTCTGGTCTACGTGACATGACCAGTGTGACACGTTGTGGCTTCAGGCTATTGTTGTTTAACTATAATTGATGGTTTCACAGACCTTGTGATCATCGCCAGTGATGACGATCTTGTGACCCTTGGACAATTCTGTTGAGCCATCTCCCATGGTTTAAGATACTAGAAAACAAACAGCAAAGAGCATTTTTCTGTCCCTTTAATTACTGGCCTCGGGAAGGAATGCAGGTTTTAATTCCCAAAAAGGGTGGGGGGTGTTAAAGTGACAACTCATGAAACATTTCCTTGCCCTTTTTCAGACCTTTACCTTGGTTACAGTAAGATTTAGAAAGGGATGTCTGTGCTCTGTCTCCACTTTCTCATCTGTTCATGCTTCAAACCACCCCAATCAAGCGTTCACCATTCCACTAAGAGCATTCTTGCCATCAGAAACAATGTTGCTAAAGCCAAGAGGTACTTTTCAGTTCTTCCCCTATTTAACTTCTTGAAAGTATTAAGCATTGTTTATTTCCCCTTTCTAAAAACATTTTCTTCTTTTCACTTTAGTAACACCTCATGCTTTTGGTTTTCCTCCTACTTTTCTGTAAATATTATCTTAGATTTCCTTATGGATTCCCTTTTTCTGCCTGACCTTTATATATTGCAGTTTCTGAATGTTTCTCTCCTGGGCCTCGCTCTGTTTTATTTGCCGTTGTATCTCTAATGTCCAACATAGTACTCTCAATATCAGGTACTCAGTATATATTCTCAAGGCTTTAACTACCATATCTATGCTGACAATACCCCAATTCATATCTCCAGCCCCAACCAGTCTCTAAACTGCTTTCTAGCACCTCAAACTCAATATCCAAAATCAGACCCATCACTTCTCTCTACCAAAAATAATTTTTGTTTCTGTGTTCTCCATATCTTTGAATATCACCACCCACCATATCCTCCCAACTCTAATTCTTAAACCAAATACTTCTTGAATTTGTTTGCTTATGTCTAATTGCACTGCCAATACCCTCTCTCAGGCCCCCATCTCCTTCTGCCTGGTTTATTGTAACTAACAAATTGGTCCTTTTGCTTTCAGTGTTGCCTGTTCTTATCTATTCCCCATGTACAAGCCAAACTGACTTTTCTGAATCTTGAATCTGAGCATATCATTCGCCTTTTGAAAGCCTTCAAAGGCTTCCCGGTGACCTCAGAATAAAGTACAAACTCCTTTACGTGGCCCTTAAGACCCTTTCTGACTTGACCCTTGCTAACTATCTCTTCAGCATCATCTCTTACTACTGTCCCTCTCAAACTGTGTGATCCAACTTTATCTGAAAAGTTTTTTCTGTATCATGCCATACTATTTTGCCTTACCAATTTCTCCTTTCACTTTAGGTTTATTCACATGGGGATCATTTTTTTGAGCACCTTCTAGGTGCCAAGTTATAGCTTAATGTCATTTTAATTCCAAGGCTGGTTTAGGTGCCTCTCTTGGTGCACCAGTAATAATTAAGTATTTCTATCATCCTGGGATCTAGCACACAGGATGGTAATGGCCTGTATGGGTCCCTGACTAGAGAGGGAGCCTATCTTGTTCCCTTTCCTATCCCCAAAGCCTTGCACATGACACATGGAAGGCACTCAATGTCTGGTGAATAAATGAGATGTTTGTTCCAAGACAAAGAAAAAGAATTCAAGCTTTGACAAATTTTAGTAAAGGTCCCTAAGAAGTTCCTTAAATAAAAATATATGAGTCTTTCTTTCTTAAAGGGAGATCTATAACGAAAGAATATAGGAGTCTATATTCTTCTTTTATATCTGTTTGGGACTATTTGTGTAAATTTGCTGAGCTGAAACTTCTAGTCAACAGCTCTATAGTGCAGGCTGGTGAATATGAATGGTGATCTCAAAAGTGACTGAGTTCTCATTCCTAGGGGGTCTGAGCATTCTCAGTAAGAATCTAAGGATGATGATTTAGCCAAGTATAACCATGGCACCCTTTGAGTCCTTTCACTGTATTATTATCAGGTTAAAATTCACAAGCTCATGTTTCTACAGAT
This sequence comes from Daubentonia madagascariensis, assembly GCA_023783475.1. Lineage (NCBI taxonomy): Eukaryota > Metazoa > Chordata > Mammalia > Primates > Daubentoniidae > Daubentonia > Daubentonia madagascariensis. The sequence continues at coordinate 38,452,003 of JAKFHU010002088.1, read as the reverse complement.
GGATGTGGTTCATTACACTTGATATATATACAAAACCAAACACGGCCCATGTAAGTCACACATCAGAGCCAAGGGACAGTTGAATAGCTAGCATATTAACTGGAATAATAAAGTGAGTGGTATTAACACTCGGCACTTTAAATGAATGTTCTTCATTATTGTAACATTAGTCAAAATGTCCTTAAATATAAAGAAGGTCAATCTTAAAAGCCTTTATCTCTGCCCTTGAGTCCCCTAAACTGCTTAAGTCAGGGGGGTCCTTAATGTTCCTTAAAGAGTGGTTTGAAGACTATTTGCATCAGAATCATTTGAAAAGGTAGTCAAAATTCAGATTTCCTAATCCCACTACAGAGCTACTGAATCAATATTGCTACTTGTAGAACCCTGGAATTTGTGATTTTACAAGCGCTTCACGTCCTTTCTAGACACATTAAAGTTTGAGAATCATTCACGTAATCCAACCTCCTCATTTCTCATGAAATTACTTGTCTGGGCATTCTGAGAGTCAATTTCAGCTACTGCGGCCCAGGAAGTTTTGGATTACTGTACTTTGATTTTCCAGAAGATTCAACAATCAGAATGGCAGATTTTGGTGGTTGGCAAAAGGGGGCTCTTTGTGCAGAAGCACATCATGGGGGAGCAGGGTGAGAGGAAACCACCTGTCAAGCTGCCCATAACTTGCAGTGAATATTGGCCATATATCTCAGACTAGTAATAATTATACTTGCTAATCTTTGAGTGCTACACCAGGTGTTGGGCAGTGTGCCATGTGCCTTACATGCATCACCTACTTGGATCCTCATAGCAACCCAGTGAACTGGGAGCTATCATTATCCCCATCACGGAGATGAGAAAACTGTGGTTCATGAAGGCTAACTTGTCTGCAGCTGGAACCAGGACTCTAATCCTGGAAGTCTGATTCCAAAGCTCTACTGTTTGGTTTATATAGTGAAGGCAAAGTCAGATTGTCAGACAGGACAGTAGCCAGGCCCATTCTAAAAATTAGTTCTAAAAATTACATGATTCCACAAGTCTCTACTTGTCCTGGTAAGAAATTCAGGCTCTTAAAGGGTTTGCCAGGTAAGACTATAGGATGCATTGGTCAATTGCAGTCTTGAGCTGGAGATCCTCGACCTGCACTATCAATTTTCCAGTGCGCTGTTGTTTCACTGTCTCCTTGATTGGATGGAGACAGTGAAATCACCTCATCTTTAAGGGCCTTAGTCTCCTCATCTTTAAGGGCCTTAGTCTCCTCATGTGTAAAATTATGGGGATCATACTGAAAGGCTTTAGGTTTCCTATGGCTCTGCCATTTCTTTTTTCTGAACAAGATCTTTGGGTTTGTGAACTATAGCCACTGTTTTGTGACTCTAGATAAGAGGTAAGAAACCTGTCACTGAGCCACATATACTTCTTTCTATGGAATACAAAGGGCTTTCATAAATGTGTTAATGAGTATGTGACATTGATGTTTTACTTTAGCTCCTGAGCAAACTGAAAAAATCGACTGAGAAGTTGGAAAAGGAAGATGAAAATTACTACCAAAAAAACATGGCAGGCTATTCTACAAGACTGAAGTGGGAAAACACACTAGAAAACTGCTATCAGGTAAGTTATGCATTCAGTTTTTCTTCTTCTCCTGAGCTTTGTGTGACCTTGAAAATGGAGGTCAGATCTACAGTTACAACACCCGCTCTTTGTCTCAGCTATGGCCCTCACTCATATTGTGACTCTAGACAAACCACATTTCCTCTCCTTGTTTCAGTTTCTCCATGGATACAATTACCAGTGAAAATGTACTGAATATCTTTGGCCAGAGTTTCTGCTCCTAATTCTCAATGGACACAATAGCACTCAGCTAACTTCAAAAAGTGCTGTCAAAGTAAAGTGTAAATTAAGGCTTAGGTATTAGGTACTCAGAAGTGAGTTTTAGGCATGAGAGCTGATTCACACAGTGATCACTTATGGATGTCAGGCATTGTGTTGGGCACTGCAGATATATAGCGTTGAATAGAGTACCACCTCACCACTTGAGAGATGCACACCTTAGTAGCAAAAATAGATACATAAAGAAGGAATTGTGGCAAATCATCTGATAAAATTAGGCAAAAGATGTCAACAAGCAAATCACAAAAGGGGAAATCAAAATCACCAGTAAACATACGAAAAGGTGCTTAATCATTTGGCAAAAATTAGAAAATGACAATATCACGTTTTGGCAAGGATATACCCCTGTAGTGGGAATAATTTAATGGTATCTAATAAAACTGAAATGTGCATATACCCACAACACAGCAGTTCCCTTTTAGGCATACATTCTAAAGAAAAATTTACACCTGTACTCCAAGAGTGATGCATAAGAATGTTTATTGCAGAATTGTTTATAATTGCATGGTGAGAAAAAATTGTACACAGTCGTCATACCTATGAGGAGAAGAATTACACTTAAAATATGCTCTAATTTGGAAAGTGGACTAATATCCAGAAATAAGAAGTTAATTAAATCTATATTTAAACATGAATTAACCTCAAAAATATGATGTTGAAGAAAAAATATACCATTTCTACAGCTATGTAAATTAAAAAGCTTTTAAACTCATACCCAAACTATACTGCATTTGTAAACGAATGCTTTTAGACTGGACCTATGTTGAGTGGAGGAAATGGAGCTCGTGGGGGAAATACAGCAGAGCTGCCATGCACGGCCACGCAGCTTATGCAGGGCCCTGTGCGGGGATTCAACAACTCCAGGCTCAAAAGTTACCTCCACTACATAGGAATCGTTTAGCTCTCTGTTTTTTAAGTCAACATAAATATGACCAAATTAAATAATTCTGGATGGTAAGAACATGAATATTTTTGTTTTATTTTTCTCCACCTGTTTTAAGTTAAACGTTTAAAGCAGGTACAATTGGAAAAAGAAGTGATCGAATGGCTAACATGGGACAAGCGCTCGGTGCTCTCCTTTTCAGGCACTGTGCTAAGTACGTTTCTGTGCATTACAGCTTGTATTCACCACAATATTATGGGGAAGGTAATCATTTTATTCCCAATCTGTAGTCGTGGAAATTGAGGCTGGAGAGATGGAGTAACTTGCCTTAGGTGGTTTCGGGGTTCAGCCTGGGCCCCTGCACTGTGCTCCCGCCCCATGAGGAACTGGGAGGGGAAGACTGCATGGCGAGCAGACACTGAAGGGCTGTATTTAAATCTCCCGAGGTTCCACCGCTTTGAAGGTAGGGCAGATGCAGAGTTAGAGAAGAAAGGGGAAATTATTTTTTTTTAATTTATTTTTTTATTTGAGAATATTATGGGGGTACAACACTTTGGTTATATATATTGCCCATGCACTGCCCGTGTCAGAGCTACAATCGTGGTCATCTCCCAAACTGTGCTCCCCGCATCCATTCAGTGAGAGTTTTTCCCAGTCCCTCCACCCCCCTCCCTCCTGCCCGCCCCCTGATGAATATTATTGCCCTGTGTGATGTAGGTGTTGATCAGTTAGTACCAATTTGATGGTGAGTACCAGTGGTGCTTGTTTTTCCATTCCTGTGACACTTCGCTTCGAAAAATGGGTTCTAGCTCCAACCAGGATAATACCAGATGTGTTAATTCACTATTGTTCCTAATTGCTGAGTAATACTCCATGGTACACATATACCACATTTTATTAATCCATTCGTGTATTGACAGGCACCTGGGTTGTTTCCATAACTTTGCGATTGTGAATTGTGCTGCTATAAACATTCGCGAGCAGATGTCTTTATTATAAAATGTCTTTTTGTCCTTTGGGTAAATACCCAGTAGTGGGATTGCTGGGTCAAATGGTAATTCTACTTTTAATTCTTTGAGGTATCTCCATATTACTTTCCATAGACGTTGTACTAATTTGCAGTCCCACCAGCAGTGTATGAGTGTTCCTATGTGTCCACATCCCCGACAACATGTGTTATTTGGGGATTTTTAAATATGAGGCAGTCTCACTGGAGTTAAGTGATATCTCATTGTGGTTTTGATTTGCATTTCCCTGATGATTAGAGAAGTTGAGCAATTTTTTATATGTTTGCTGGCCATTTTTCTGTCTTCTTTGGAAAAGTTTCTGTTCATGTCCTTTGCCCATTTTTTAATAGGGCTGTTTGATTTTTTCTTGTTCATTTTCCTAAGTTCTGTATAGATTCTGGTTATCAGCCCTTTATCAGAGGTGTAGCATGCAAATATTTTCTCCCATTCTGTAGGTTGTCTGTTTACTCTAGTGATAGTTTCCTTGGCTGTGCAGAAGCTTTTTAATTTGATCAGGTCCCATGTATTTATTTTGGTTGCTGCTGTGATTGCTTTGGGGGTTTTCTTCATAAATTCTTTGCCTAGGCCAATGTCCATAAGAGTTTTTCCAACGTTTTCTTCGAGAATTCTTATGGTTTCATGTATTAGGTTTAGATCTGTTATCCATTGCGAGTTGATTTTTGTGAGAGGTGAGAGGTGTGGGTCCAGTTTCAGTCTTCTACATATGGCCATCCAGTTTTCCCAGCACCATTTGTTGAATAGGGAATCTTTTCCCCAGTGTACTTTTTTTGGAATTTGTCACAGATCAGGTGACTGTATGAGGTTGGTTTTATATTTGGGTTCTCGGTCCTGTTCCATTGGTCTACGTCTCTGTTCTTGTGCCAATATCATGCAGTTTTGGTTACTATAGCCTTGTAGTATAGTTTGAAGTCTGGTAGATAGATGCCTCCCAATTTGTTCTTTTTGCTTAAGATTGCTTTGGCTAGACGGGGTCTTCTCTGGTCCCACACGAAGTGTAGAATTATTTTTTCTAGATCGGCAAAAAATGATGTTGGTATTTTGATAGGGACTGCGTTGATTCTGTAAATCACTTTGGGTAGCAAAGCCAATTTTACTATGTTGACTCTGCCTATCCAAGAGCATGGTAGGGTTTTCCATCTATTTACCTCCTTTGCTATTTCTTTTCTCAGTGTTTCATAATTCTCTCTATATAGGTCTTTGACCTCCTTAGTTAGATATGTTCCTAAATATTTAATTTTCTTTGGTGCTATTGTGAAAGGTATTGCATCTTTAATTTGTTTCTCAGCTTGATTGTTATAGCATATATGAAGGCTATGGATTTGTGTGTATTAATTTTGTATCCTGAGACTTTGCTGAATTCAATTATCAATTCCAGTAATCTCTTGGTTGAATCTTTGGGGTTTTCTATGTATAATATCATATCGTCTGCGAATAGTGAAAGTTTGACCTCTTCTGCCCCTATCTGGACGCCCCTGATTCCTCTGTCTTGTCTAATTGCTGTGGCCGGGACTTCCAGCACTATGTTGAAAAGAAGTGGAGATAGTGGGCACCCTTGTCTGGTGCCAGTTTTAAGGGGGAATGCTTTCAATTTTTCCCCATTCAGTATGATATTGGCTGTGGGTTTATCATATGTGGCTTTAATAGTTTCGAGGTATGAGCCATCTATGCCTATATTGTTAAGAGTTCTTATCATAAAAGGGTGCTGGATTTTGTCAAAAGCCTTTTCTGCATCTATTGAAAGGATCATATAATCTTTGTTCTTGCTTTTATTTATATGGTGAATTACATTTATAGATTTGCGTATGTTGAACCATCCCTGCATCTCGGGAATGAAGCCCACCTGATCGTGATGAATTATTTTTTTGATGTACATTTGAATTCTGTTTGCAAGGATTTTATTGAGAATTTTTGCATCTATATTCATAAGGAATATTGGTCTGTAGTTTTCTTTTTTTGTTGTGTCCTTTCCTGGCTTTGGTATCAAGGTGATATTGGCTTCGTAGAATGAGTTTGGGAGGACTCCATCCTTCTGGATATTTTCAAATAATTTCTGCAGTGTAGGCACCAGTTCTTCTTTGTAGGCTTGGTAGAATTCAGGTGTGAACCTGTCTGGTCCAGGACTTTTTTTTGTGGGAAGATTTTTTATTACTGCTTCGATTTCGGTGCTTGATATTGGTCTGTTTAGAAATTCTGTTTCTTCCTGGTTGAGCCTAGGGAGGTGGTATGTTTCTAAGAATTTGTCCATTTCCTCCACGTTTTCATGTTTGTGGGCATAGAGGTTTTTGTAGTATTCGAAGATAATGTTTTGTATTTCCATGGTATCAGTTGTGACTTCTCCTTTCTCATTTCTAATTGAGCTTATTAGAGTCCTTTCCTTTCTGCTTCTGGTCAATCTTGTGAGTGGCGTATTTTGTTTATCTTTTCAAAGAACCAACTTTTCATTTTATTAATCTTCTGTATTGTTCTTTTGTTCTCGATTTCATTTAATTCTGCTCTGATCTTGGTTATTTCTTTTCTTCTGCTGGCTTTAGGATTGCTTTGCTCTTCCTTTTCCATTTCCTTAAGATGATTCGTTAGTTTACTGATTTGTGACCTTTCTGTCTTTTGGATGTGGGCATTTAAGGCGATAAGTTTTCCTCTCAGGACTGCTTTTGCTGTATCCCACAGATTTTGATAACTTGTGTCCCCATTATCGTTTAGTTCGAAGAATCTTTTGATTTCCATTTGAATCTCCTCCTTGACCCAGTAGTCTTTCAGCAACAGATTGTTTAGTTTCCACGTTTTTGGATGAATGTGAGTTTCTGTTGGAATTGATTTCTAACTTTATTCCACTGTGGTCTGAAAAGATACATGGTATGATTTCTATTTTTTTGAATTTGTTTAGATCTGTTTTGTGGCCTAGGATGTGGTCAATTTTAGAGAAAGTTCCATGAGCTGATGAGAAGAATGTATATTCAGTGTTATTTGGGTGGAGTGTTCTGTAGATATCTGTTAGGCCCAAATGTTCTAGAGTCCTGTTTAGGTCTTTTGTTTCTCTATTTAATTTTTGTTTGGAGGATCTGTCCAGTTCTGTCAGTGGGGTGTTGAAGTCCCCTGCTCTTATGGCATTGCTGTTTATTATGTTGTCTAGATCGAGCAGTATTTGCTTTATGTACCTGGGTGCTCCTGTGTTGGGTGCATAAGTGTTTAGGATTGTTAAATCCTCTTGTAAGATTTTTCCCTTCACAACTATATAGTGTCCATTTTTGTCCTTCTTTACTTTTGTTGCTTTAAAGTTTATATCATCTGAAATAAGGATGGCTACTCCAGATTTCTTTTGGTTTCCATTAGCCTGGAAAATTGTATTCCATCCTTTCACCTTGAGTCTGAATGCGTCTTTGTGTGTAAGGTGTGTTTCCTGAAGACAACAGATACTTGGCTTGTATTTTTTGATCCATTCAGCCAGCCTATGTCTCTTCAGTGGGCAGTTCAAGCCATTTACATTTATTGAGAGAATTGATAGTTGGGGTAAATTTCTGGTTATTCTATTGGGTGGTGTCTTTTGTTTTACTTCTTGCATCATTGTGGAATCTGGTTTCTGGGGTTTTAGCTTTTGTGTAGTTTTACATAGGTGGGTGTCTGTTGCGCTGGTTAGTGTATAATGCAGGTCTAAGCACTTCTTGCAAGGCCGGTCTGGATTTCGCAAATTCTATCAGTGATTGCTTATCTGGAAAGGTCTTTATTTCTCCCTCATATAAGAAGCTTAGTTTGGCTGGATACAGAATTCTGGGTTGGCCTTTGTTTTGTTTTAGGAGACTGATGATGTCTCCCCATTCCCTTCTGGCTTGTAAGGTTTCAGCTGAGAAATCTGCAGTTAATCTGATCGGTTTCCCTTTATAGGTTACCTGCTGTTTTTGTCTTACAGCTCTGAGGAGTGCCTCTTTTGTGTTTACTTTGGTCAGTCTAATAATTATGTGGCGTGGTGAATGCCTTTTCACGTTGACTCTCCCAGGAGAGTGTGTGCTTCTTGTACTTGGATATCGAGATTTCTGGCTAAGCCATGGAAATTTTCCTCTACTATTCCTTCAAATAGATTTTCCAGCCCATGCGAATTTTCTTCCTCTCCCTCAGGGATGCCTATGATCCTTATGTTTGGCCTCTTTACATAATCCCGCATTTCTTGTATGCTTTTTTCATGCCTCTTGTTTTTGTGTTCTTTCTCTTCAACTGTTTTATTTAGTGCATAGGAGTTGTCTTCTAGCTCTGAAATTCTTTCCTCTGCATGGTCCAGCCTATTCTTAAGGCTTTCCACTGTGTTTTGTAGATCCTTGAATGCTTCTTTCATTTCTAGGATTTCTATTTGATTTTTCCATAATATTTCTATTTCTTTGGAGAATTTTTCATTCATTTCTTGCATTTTTCTTGTGGTTTCTTTGTGCTGGGATTCAATTTTCTCTTGAATTTCATTGAGCTTTCTTATAATCCATAAACAAAATTCCTCTTCTGTCATTCTACCCATTTCATTTGAGTTGGTATCCATTGCTGAGGAACTGATGATTTCTTTTCGGGGTGACTTTTCACTCTGATTTTTCATGTTCCCTGAGTTCTTTTGCTGGTTTTTTCTCATCTGGCCTCTTGGTTGAGAGCTGGGGGTGTTAGGGCTAGTTTATGGCCTGGTCTCCAGGCCCACAATTTTCGTTCCTTGGCAGAGCCAGGGAGAGAAGTAGTGGCCTATATTGCTTTAGGTGTATTTTAGCAAGTTTGGTGGATCTGGAGTTATCTCTGACCTGTTGTTTTCTCCTCTTCCCGGTGGAGTGTGGTGAGAATGACCTCCCAGCTTGGGCTCTAAGCTAGTGAATAGTACTTGAGGATATGAGTCCTCCGCTCCCTATTAGCTAGGTATTTTCTTATGGCCGTGGCAGAGTCTGATCCCCCAGTTGGGGTATGCGAAAGCCCCGTGCTTTGGGAGGGGCCTTGTAGCTCCTAGGGGTTACTTTGACCCTGCTCCTCCTGAGGTGCAGGTAGAAACACAATTTCTTTTGGCTGTAGTGTGAGAGCTGAATTGGGAAAATTCTACACAGCTCAGAGGTTGCTCATCTAGCCGCGTGTGTCGGCCCTTCTGATGTGCGTCTCCACGTGATACTGGTTGATAGGGGGATCTCCAATTGTGCACCCCTTTTCCACCACTAGACCCCAAGGCGAGGAGGGTGGCCGTCTCTATCCCCAGCAGTCTCCACCGGGGGGGATGTTCCCACGGGGAGGGGGGAATAGTGGCCACTGGAAGCGCTCTTGGATGGCACGAAATTCCCTAATGGAGTGGGCAGGGTTATGGGGAGCTGCTTTGGTTCAGCCTGTGGCTCTTGAGGTATTTGGTTGTCATGAGAACCAGCAGTTATACCAAATGAATGACTATAGCCAGCAACCTTCAAAATGAGCGATCTCTGGGGTACAGGAGGGCTGGGACCTGAGGGGCGGGCACTAGGACCGGCACGGAGCGGAGTTGTCGGAGGCCAGAGCCGGGGTAGCAGAACCAGATGGACGAGCTGCAAACTGTTTCCAATACCCAAAGGTCCCGCCGCTACAGTTCCGGGATCTGGTCCCACCTGGAACCCACGGATGCCGCTGACCCTGGCCACCAAAGGCAAAGCCTGTCTCGACCCAGCGGAAGAGCCCCGGGCTGGGGTGGGGCGGAGCTAGAGACGCGGCTCACAGCTCCGCGCGGGCGGCTGTAAAGATGGCGGCTGCCGCCAGCCTGGCGCACAGCCGGGCTCCGATCGCACCGGGAGCGCAGTTTTTCTCCGCAGGTAGTTGTTAGCAACCTCTAAGGGCGTGTCCCGCTCCCCGTTAAACTGCTGGGCCCAGTCCCGCTGACTTCTAGTGGCGCAGTGCCGGCCTGCGGGTTCCCGCGCACTGTCCCGGGAAGCTGAATCTCGGTCCCCGCCCAGTTCCTCCCCAGCCCTCGGCAGTCTCTGTATATTGCAGCTGCGAGCTGTGTCTGGCTCTGGCTACTTCCTCCTCCTCTCCACAGGGCTCGCCGTCCCGAGCCACTGCTCTGTCCCAACTCTGGGCTTGTCCCTGACTGCGTGTATGGGGAGGTGCGTAACCGCTTGGGGGGGCAGGTCGCGCTGCCGACCTGGCGAGCGCATCCTTCCCGCGCTCTGGGCTCTATTGTGCTCCGTGCGCCCTCCAATCTTTGTGAAAAATTTGTACCTGTTTTCTTGGGCTGGGCGTTTGGCGTTGTTTCTCTGTAATTCGCAATGCTGTTTTTGGAGTGAGCGGTCCGTGCTCGCAGGCAGCCGCTGGGGTTCTTCACCTCCTTCCCTGGGAGCGGTGCGGTGGGAGGACCCTATCACACCGCCATTTTTCCCAGTCTCCCCTCAAGAAAGGGGAAATTAAAAGAGAGATCAAAACTTGGGCCAAAGAGAGGAAGAAACGGGAAGAGACTCTTCTTTAATTTCAAACACAAGCCCCTGGCACTCCCCTTCCTTATGCTGAATAGGTTTTAGAAGAAGGCGAACAGAAAAGGGCAGGGATTTAAATTTCAGCTTCATTCATTTGCAGTCTGGCTGTCCCACCTGGGCTCTGATCTTGCCTCACCTCCTAGCGCTTCCCAATGAAGCTATTGCCTTTCTACCAAGGCCGGCTTCCCTGTTGGGAGACGGGAAAGACATTTCTGCTCTCGTTGTCTTCCAGGCGCCCTTCAAGGGTTGTGAGAAAACATTTCATCTCAGTGTCCCCATCCCCCTCACCTGACAGCAATGGGAGATAATGGTCCTACCTGGTAGAGCTGGCAGCTAGCCGGCCTGCAGTACGTGTCAGGTACTGCTGTGACTGTCCTCGTTATCAGAGGGTCTTGCTAGGTCTCTCCCGCCCTCACCTCAGTTTCCTTTTCTCCTGCTAAGGTCCTTCCACAGCTTCCCCCTCCAACCCCTCCCCGCCCCTTTCAGCAGTCCCAATTTTTATGGTGAAACATCACGAAAATTATCTTCTTTCCTTACAAAGTCTTCCTGATGGCAACAAGATATGCACCCATTTATGTTTCAAAAGACGTCCTTTCAATTTAGCTTTAAAATATTATTTAAGACCTAGGTTTTTTTTTTTTTTTTTGAATGATTAGAATCCAAGTCAAATGGAACATCTACTCAAAGTCATAATGCCCTGGGGAAGAGTATTTTCTTTCACCCCTCTTGTATCCAGGACTTTTACTGCCACTATGCTGGAGGCCACTGGTATTTCACTCCTCCTTTTAGTTGACACAGCTCCTCTTACCCCACCTTCCTCTGCATTCTCTTCTGCCTCTGGAGTGCCCGGCCTAGCCCACCAGGCCCAGCTCAAGACACCCTCTGTCAAGTCATCCTTGCTTCACCCTCACCCCCAATAATAATCCCCTTCCGTCTACACCAGGAGGTCACGGACTCACAGGTTACTCTCTGCATCCTATACCGTGTATACATTCAAACACGAGAGTAAAATATTAGATTCATGAAGACGCATAACAAAAGCAGGCTGAATTGACTCAAAGGGCAATTTTATTATAAGTGTGAGAGATGGATATGGGACAATGGGGGTCTCTCAGTTTCATCCCCCCGTTCTCTCATGTTCTTTTGTAAAAATTGAATATGAGAATTTATTTAGGGTCCTAGGAGGTGTCCTCTTACTCCTTCTTACTCTACAGGTTGGATTTATAATTCTTTCAGAGAACATTCACGGAACAATGTTCCAGGCAGTGTACTGGATACTGTGGGACATAGTATAAAGTCTCAAGTGTGGCTATTAAGCAATGAAACCAATTCCACAAACCCCATCTCAAAATTAGTCTTATTACTTCATAATCATACTATGTTCTAGCCACATCCTACCTTCTAAGAAGAAACAATTCAGATGATAGAAATAATCTATAATATATTTTTTAATATAATAGCCACACTACCAAGAATTACAAAGAATCAAATGCTCGGTACTGATAGTACTTATTCAAGGAATCATTTCAGAAAGCCATTTGCAATATGGGTCAAGAGCCTTAAAATGTTCCCTTTCTCAACCAGTGTTCCTAATCGAAACCACAGAACACAGAAAACAATTTGAGTGCCTGTTTTCTCGGTTCTGCCAAGGATGGTACTTGACTAGTACCACTCTAGAGGCAGACAAATGATGACTCATTACACGCAATGGATGTCTTAGGACATTAGGGCTTAATTCTCTCCTAGGATCCCTATTGAAAAAGGTAATTTCTTTTCTATAAATCTATCTTGAGGAGGTAGCTGAAAAACAAGACACAGATTTCTGTTTAAAACACATTAAAAGTAAAAGGGAGGAAACAACCCAAATGATCAACATTAAAGGGATGATTAAGTGAATCAATACACACCTACACAATGGACTGCTTTGAAAAGATTAAAGTGGTGTTTTTGGAGACTTGTGGCATGGGAAACTGTTCATGTTTAAGGTTAAGTAAAAAAACCAGGATAGCATATTTGAATAATTTGATAGATAACTAGAAGATAAAATCATACATACACACAAACTTAGACTGAAATACATCAAAATGTTAACAGCAGTCAGTCACCTCTTGGTGGAAGAATTATAACTAATTTTAAAATGTGTTTTCTTGTGGCCCTCTGTGGCCCTAGGACGATATCTCAAAGCACCTGGGGTGCTTGTTAAAATTCAGATTCCCAAGCACCTCCCTAGACCTGATGACTCAGAACCTCTGAATGATTATAAGAAGGGGTTCAGGTGATTTCCAGGCATTCTAAAGGTTGAGGGTCCCTGCTCTAGAAACAGCATATTTCTTCTACCAGTTTTATGACAGCAATTTAAATGAAAATGAGGTTGTTCCAAGCTCCTCCTGGAGTACAAACAGGAAGACCAGGGCAACAGGAACTGAAGAGAATGAATGAAGAGCAAGAATTTTCCTGATGCCTGGGCCCCAGACACGTTCTAAATTTGCTGTTTTTTCATAACTTTCTGACCACGCTTTCTTCGTATGTGCTATTGTGAAAGCACGAGAGGACGCTTTGAGGTCCTCCAGAGTATATTCCTTCTCTATTACCTATTTCATGCAAAAAGAACAAGATAATAGAAAGCAACGATTCATTAAATGAGATAGGGATTTCCCCTTTGCACAGTGGAATTTATTTCTACCTCTTTTCATGAGCAAACATAGATCATTTTAGTGATTTCCCTGCAATGTAATTAAAGTCTGTTAAACATTACCATCTCCAAGGGACACTGGTTATTCCAGCCTCAGATTGGTGCTAATAGTTCAGCACTTGTTAAAGTAAAGAAACAGCTGCCCACTAAGGACACAATGTGTCCTAAAACCTGGCTTTTATTTCTCCTCTCTCCTTTGCTCACAGGCTAAACCAGAAGCGCTGATTTCTAGATCTTTTTCTATAGGGTAAGGACTTCTTCTTTTTGAAGACTGCCCATATGAGGTCCAAACAACTGAGCAGAATTTGTTTTACATATTTGTTATGAGGCATATCCATTCTGCCCTTTGAAGAAGCAACACATCTGATTGGCTATTCTGTGTCTTTATTCCTGTCTCTGGGAGACAGAAGGGCATATGGCCACATTCAAATTAGCTGGTGCCTGTGATTTTGGTGAAAGACTCAGGAGACTGCCAGCAGAAACAAAAGCATTTAGTCCCCATTGACTTACAAAAATGGTGCAGCTTCTGATGCAACTAAGGTGACCACGTGGGCACACGCCAGGCTTCTGATCCAAATGTCAAGACACTTGGTACAAAATCTAAATTTGCATGTGATTGACATAGATGTTCATAGTTACTGTCTGAGTCTTTTACTATTTTCATTTAAAAGCCGTGTTGAAATGAGTCTACACCAATAAACAAAATGTGGTACATACATACCATGGAATATTATTTAGCCTAAAAAAAAAAGAAATTCCGGCACATGCTACATGGATGAACCTTGATGACGTTATGCTAAGTGAAACAGCCAGACACAAAAAGACACATATTGCATGAGTCTTCTTATATGAGGTACCTAGAAGAGATAAATAGAGACAGAAAGTAGAATCGTAGTTGCCCGGGGCCGGTGCGGAGAAGGGAATGAGCAGTTAGTTTCATGGGTACAGAGTTTCAGTTTTGTAAGATAAAAAAGTTCTGGAGATGGATTATGGTGATGGTTGCACAATAACGTGAGTATACTTAGTGACACTGAAATGTATACTTAAAATGGTTAAAATGGCACATTTTATGTTATGTAAATTTTATCATAATTTAAAAATATAAATAAATTAAAACAGATTTTAAGCACTATATAGCATAGATGAAATAACTACATGAGGATGTCGAGGAATACCACACTAGACCAGGCCAATGGGCCCCTGCAGGCAAGCCAAGAGAGGCAGGCTGAGAGAACCCACTGATCTTGGTGACTCGCCACCCCATCTCCCTCGCCCTACCAGCCTTGAGACATATCCATCTTTATTCCTCCCTATGGTAGCATTACCCACCAATTGGCCCAAAGCCCTCTTCGTGACAGACTACTGCTGAATGCTCTGTCCTTTGTGGGATGGAGTTGGTGAGATGGTGGGTATGAGAGCAACCAACCTGGCCTTGTCTGAATAAAAGGGTGAATGCTCAGGCCTTGTCCTTACAAATACAAGATGGGGAGAATTTTGCCTTGGACACCTGCCACCTCTGTCAAAGCCCAGAGTCCTCTGGGCACATACCCAGCAGCGTCATGCTGCCCCCACATGGCCGAGGGATCCCCCTGCATACCCCACCTTCTGCAACACCTAGCTGCTGAACTTCCCTGCCCTCCCTAAAAACCACCAGTCAGCAACTCCAGTGGTAAGAGTCTGATAACTTTTTCCAAGCTCTTAATAGCTAATAAGGCAAATGTGATTCCTTTAATTTTCTTATTTACCCTGCCTAGCTAAAAGTCATGAGTCTAATAGAACTTTTGTCATCCCACAAAAAGAAAAAGGAGGCTGTGTTCCCACCTTCAAAGAAGTCGACTCTGACTCCTGGGCCTAATTTTAGGTCAGGATCATGAATCGATCAGACTTTGGGATTTTTCTCTTGTCAAATAGTCTCCTCAAACAGAGACTGTCTATCTCATCATCTTCTCCCCCACAGAGACTGGAAGAATGCCTTGCATGCACTATAAACAACTCTAAAAGTATTTAGTGTCTTATTTTCAAGATATGCATCTGGGTTTTACTGGGCTTCACTCTCCTCTAGAACTCACAGATGCTTCTCAAGTGCTTCCTTTTCTCCCCCTTCTTTGTGAATTTCAGGGAACCCACAGCATCTACCTAGATGCTTTTTGGGGCAAAAGAGCCTGGGGAAAGTGTGTGAATTAAATCAATCTTAAAGGAGGATAGTAGGACAGACACCAAGTCACACTCCTTTCCTGGAAACCTCCCTCCACTGTGGCTTGGATGGGACGCAGTCGAGAGGCAAATCAGGACAGTGTACTGGGTCTGTCTCCAGGTGCACCAGTGTTGATGGGTGACTTCGCTTTTGCATAACAACCGTCTTGCTAAGGAACTTCATTTTCCATCCCTTTCAGAGCATCCTGGAGCTGGAGAAGGAAAGAATTCAGCTCTTATGCAATAACTTAAACCAGTACAGCCAACATATTTCTCTTTTTGGCCAAACCCTGACCACAGTGAGTAGTGAAGATCTCTCCATTTCTGGTATGCGTGGTAAGAATTGGCAGGACATCTTTCTTTAGCAACCTCATTCTGCTTTCCTTGGCACTGCAGTGCCACACACAGATTCACTGTGCCATCAGCAAGATTGATGTCGAGAAAGATATCCAGGCTCTGATGGAAGAAACTGCAACTTTATCTACAGAAAACAAATCTGAGTTCCTATTAACCGATTACTTTGTAAGTATGGAATGGAAGGTAGTTGCATTAATGGGGAACCTTAGTCATGTGTTAAGGGACTCATTTGGAAAAAATTGAAAGCAACTGTAAAGGAAACATCTTGTTTTATAAATGAAAATGTTGATTTTTCATAGTCCATTTAAATAAAAAAACAGAGCATGTGGTTTACAAACTGGGCAATGGAAACGTGTCTTTGGTATTCTTTGGAAGGGAAGAAAGTCAAGCATGGTTTTAGAATCTTCGTATTAGGTCTTCTATAAAAGTAGTCACAGGCAGACATGTTTCATGATTATAAAAATCACTGTATATCACATGGTGCCTGTCTGTATTGGTTGTCTGCACTAATTGCTGTGTAACAAGTTATGCTGTGTAACAAATTACCCCCAAACTTAATTGCTTAAAACAAACATTTATTATCTCATAGTTTATGTGGGTCAGTAATCCAAGCGTGGCTTAGCTGGGTGCCTCTGAGTCCCTCCCAAGCCTGCAATCAACGTGTCAGCCAGGGTTGCAGATAGCTCAAAGCTCTTCCAGCAGAAGACCCATTTGTAAGCTAACTCACATGGCTGTTGGCAGGCTCCCATCCGCACTGGCTGTTGGTTGAGGGTATTATTTTCTTGCCATGTGGGTTTCTCCATGTCTAACAGCATAGCAACCTGCTCCCCTCAGAATGAGTGATCCCAAAGAGACAGAGACAGAGTACCCAAGAAGGAATAATAGTCTTTTGTAAACTAATCTCAGAAGTGACATTTTATCATATTCTATTTGTTAGAAGCAAGTCAATAAGTACAGCCCATACTCAAGGTGGGGGGAAGGGGATTGCCCAAAGGCACGAGTCCCAGCAGGTGGGACTGCTTGTCAGTATTTTGCGTGGTCCCTTACCTTGAAAAGCTTGGACCGAATCACCTGACGCTGATTTTGAGGGCCTTTGGGTGATTCCTACTATGGAATGAAAACTGATCAGCGTGCCTGGTCAGAGCCCAGGCGTTTCGCCTCTCTGCTGTCCTGGGGAAAATCTTTGTCCTCTTGGATCATGTCCTCAAAGGTTTTAGCCTCTGCTCCCCTCTTGATATTCTTAATTATAGTGTTCTAGGAGCTGGTTGTTAATTACCAAAATCTGCAGAAAGAACTCCTGATAGTTTTCCCCTGGGCCCTCTGCTATATTTTATTCAGACTTTCAAACTCCAGATTGGGGGTTTCAATCCTCTGGTCATGTCCTTCTATAGGACTGAAAGTACAGCCTAGCCAACACCCCTGGACCCCTGCTCAGGGAACAAGAGACAGAGGAGAAGAAAGAGGCAGTTAGATCAGGCACAGCAGAGAGTCCTGACCAGCTCTCCCCCTTTCCTACCCTCTAAACAGCAGCAAATGGCCAGCTATTTCTTTGAGTCTTTTTTTCCCACCCTGGCAAAGGTGAAGTATATTAGCAATAGCAATGTCTGTTCAAAGCAGAAACAAAGGCAGAGATGGGAGTGGAAAGGAAGATTTGATTACGTGGGGAAAGTACTTTTCTTTTTTTTCTTCCAAATATCATATGTGAGACCTGAGATGGAAAAATGTACAATAAAATGAGTCCACTACTTTCTTACAAAAGATGATAAAAATGCCCCTATTGAATTGCCTGTCAATTAAAATAAGGGTCATTCTCCTTGCAAATTTGACTAGGGTTCTACTGAAATGTAAGGAGGCAGCCACAATGATTTATCTTTAATTGACATGCTCGTGGGAATTTTTGGTTTCTATGAAACTTCAATGCGCCAGAATTCACAACCACATATCTGTTGTCTAAGAGAAAGGACTGTGTCTCAAAATGAGTGAATGGGATTTGCTTGACATCGTTAAAACAGAGCACCCCAATGTCTGACTTTATAGTCATTGGCAATAAGTGTAGACTGGCTTTTATTCAGCGCTATGAAATTTTCATGGACCGGGGTAAGACAGGAGAACAATCTGAATGCAACAATTGGAGGGCTAGTGACCAGTGTGAAAATATTTGTAAGGTTACTATAAATGCCACGTTCAAAAGATTGTATCTGTAGTTTTATCTGCTTCTCCAGCATTGACCTTCTTCCTAACAAATCTTTGGAAGAGATGGTAATACACCCAATCCTCAAGTTGATCCAGGAGCAATCTGTCCCTGGAAATACAGGTTTAAACAATAGGTGTCCCCATATAAACCGAGTGAAGTCTTGGACTGGTGTGGGAGCTATGTAACGATTTGTGTTCCTCCAACAAGGAAGGACTTAGGGTTGGAGTTAGGCATCTCTGCAGCTTAGTCAGAGCTCACCTGAGGATGTGACATCAGCTTGGGCCTCAGCTATGGGCAAACATGTGAAGGAGTGGTAGAGCATTTGAGGTCAAAGTAGTTGGTTTTCAGGAGAAAACACTTACTAGCTGTTTCAGCCTGGGCCTTATTTTATTTCTCTGTGTCACAGGTAAAATGGAGAAAATAAAACCAACCTCATTGAGTTGTAAGAATCACATGTAGAATTGCATGTAATAAAAAATAAAGAAACCTTTATAATGTACAATGCATGATATGTAAATCAAATATTTTTGTATATTATATTTTTGTATTTGCTCCAAATCCTCATGCTTCTCCCTCTTCATGAAGATCTATCTTAAGCTAATCTCTCCACCCGTATTCAGGATCCTAGTTTTTCTCCTTCCTTATCAGAGAATCCTGCCTCCTCCCCTCCCACCTTGAGTCATTAGTTTCCCCTCTTTCTCCACAGGTTGCTGTCCATCTGCCACATGCATGTTTAGCCACCTCCTACCCCAACCCCACCATCCTAATTTTTTTTCACTGAACTCTTGAAATATATGCATGTGAAAGCTCAGATATTATTCATAGCTCCTCATAATCTACAAGATGAAATTTCTATGTCAGCCCTAAAATCTAGCCTAAACTACCAAGACAACTTTTTCTTTCACTATTTTTGGTAAAGCAACTGGTCTATTCATTGTTCCTGGTACATCTCAAGCAGTCCTCGCTCTGCCCTCTGCTTGTGCCATTTCTCCTGACTAGGGTGCCCTTTTCCCTCCTTCCATTTGACTAAACATTCACGTCTTCTTGCCTCTTTGAAGCTTTCCACTGCCCCTGCTCTTGGTGTCTGTACCATTCGTGATTGAATGTGGCCTTGTATTGCTAGTTTTCTTAACGTTATGCTTCAAGGCCCAACTAAATCATAAACCCATTCTGGGCAGAGCATATGTTTCAGCTCACATGTTCCAAAGACTGAGTCAACACAGAACTCAATGAAATTTTCTTCCACTCCTGAGGCAGTTGTAGCCCAAAACACATACATGATTTAATATTTGAACCATTAAAGGATTCTAACTTGAAGAAAGGTTAATAGGGAGCAATAAGTATACAGCTAATAGATTTATCAAGAAACTGAAATAACTATAGTAAGGCTCATCCTCAAAGAATAATTTACTCTATCAAAGAAAGTGCTCAGCCACATATTACAAGCGATGTTTTCTTATTAAGCAGGTCTAGAACAGGTAGAACAATGTGTGTAAAATCAAAGATTATCCTGCTTTTATTTTTTAGTTTTTTTCTTTTGTAAAGTTAAAATTAAATGCAGTCAGTGAAAGTCTCAGTGTAACTGGAAGTAGCAACTTACTTTTTTCCCTTTAAGTTATTAAACATCCTTTTTTTTTCCTAAAGGAGGAAGACCCTAACAATGCAATGGATAAAGAGAGACGAAAGTCTTTCATAAAGCCAAAATTGTTGAGACTGCAAAGAGACATTGAAAAAGCCTCAAGAGACAAGGAAGGTGTGTGATTATTTCTTTGAATGACCATATAAGGGGAAATATACTCAGAGGTTTCACTCAGAGTTAGGATTAATCTACTTTTGCTGACTTGGGCAGGGATCATTTCATTTAAAGAACCATATATCAAACCTGAGTTGTGTGAATAAAGAAAAATAAAAAAGAATAAAGAGAGAGCAAAAAAATAGAAAATGACATTTTGATCTATTTGTGAGGCCTATATAAGTACTTTACTACTATTTTCAGAAATGTTGAATTTTACTGTGTTTCTGAAATTGGCTGACAATTTGGTTTTAAACATGGTAAACCTCTGTGCACAGGACATTTGGGGTTTGTTTGTTTCTTTCTTTCTTTTTACTAACTTTTGAAACAATGTAAACAATCATTCAAATTAAATCCTATGCTTAAAAGTTAGGCACCTTAGATTGTGAAGCAGCTCTCCAGCAATGCAGATGATAAAAAAGGACTCCACGCTTGTGATTCTGATATGTATACAGTAGTTTGTTTTATGTGGATCACAATAACTCATTGCAATGTAATACTGGATAGGAAATCCAACAGAAAATGTTTAGTGATGTAAATACCATTATGAGGAAGAGACTAACATTGTGTAAATGTTAGGAATTGCTGGAATGGTTCAACCAAAAGAAATTCAAAATCTTATCTTGAAAAATGACAATCAGGACACTTTAAGCATGAGCATTTCTCAAATTTCATCAGTAAAATTTAGTAACTATTACTCACAGAAACCCCTCAGCCATTTAGGAAGTCCTACTGGTGTCACTTCTAGGCTCAGGCTCCCTTTGAGGGTAACTGACTCCCGCTGTGTCCCGCTGGGACAGGATGAAAGGTAACTGAGAGCGTGACTTCACTTTCAGGCCTGCAACGAACGCTTAATACATACTCCAGCAACTCCTCCTTCTCCGACGCAAAGAGCCAGAAAGAGACAGCAGCATTAATGGACGAGGTAAATATTTGCAGAATGCAGTTTCCTAGTTTTAGTGATGAAAGGGTTATTTTTAGAATACTTGTTTTCTGGCCCATTTGGCTTCTGTTTGCCTTTCCTTTCTCGTGACATAGAACAATCTAGTGGGAGAGCTTATAGGGTCAGCTCCTTTATAAGAAGTTTGAGGGACCTGGACAAATCTAACCACCTAGAAATGTTTGCTTTAGTGTCCTCGTAGGAAAAGAACTGTGTCTGAAATAGTGTCCTCCAAAATAGAGTCATTCTTTATGGGCCTAGAAACCATGTGCACTTTAACCGAGTTAAGAAACGTGAGTGAAAACATGGGGTCTGCCTTCAGAAAGGCCTATATCTGGATTTAGCTCTGCTGTCTATAGGGACCTGGGACAACTTTAGTTTGCTCATCTGTAAAATGGGGATATTGGTACCTACCTCTGGGGCTTTTGTGAGGATGAAATATTATTTAGGAAATGCTAGCATAGTGCTCAGAGGAGGAGCTCGAAAATTAGTAATTTTTATTAAGATGCTATTTTCCATTCATCTTTCAGCTGACATCAGGGTCCTTGGAGAGTAACAGGAGAAAGGAAAGACGAGGCCGCACAGAAGGAAGAGGGCAGTCTGGGGTGTGAGGCAAAAGCTTGTGAGGAAACAAGGAGCAACTTTGGAGGCGATGTTTCCTGGGGGGTAGGGATGAGGCATGGAGATGGTCAGAGGAAGCAGGGGCTAGGCCTCCTCACCTTTTTGCTGAGCGCCCGGACTCCAGTGGCAACACAGACACTCTTAGGGATGGATGGACATTTTGGTTGCTTTGGAGAAACCCACGTTAAAAGGGCAGTTAGCAAAACACCCATGAATTTTATATAGGAATAAAAATGTACAGATATGTGTTACCTATGTGTGCAAGATACGGGTTTCTGCTATGATTAGCGTGATCGGAAGTGGACTTGAGATCTGAGAATTCAGGAAGAGAGAAATTTTTGTAGTAATGTTTTGAAGGATACAGGAATCTGGGCTAGCTTTCTTTACCTTGCATATAGCTCAACTCTCTTGTGAGAGTAGGTTCCTAATAATTCTGCCCAAACTGGCAATTTCAATAGTTCTTTGGTGAAAGTAGACAGATGCAGCCAGGTACAGGTGACCTATTTTTTAGGTATAGGCTTCCTTTAGTGGAGGTGCTATTGCAGAAACAAACCTAAAACTTCTTGTGAAAAGAAAGGCCTGCAATCTGTTCACTTGGGAACAGAGGTCTAACATACTTGCAATGACACATGGCTACTATTTTTATGAAGTTCTAAAACAGACTGTAGGACATTTTCTATGATAGCATGAAATGTTTAGTTAACTAATTCAATGCTAATAACATTTGCCAAATAAAGTCATAAAGAGCATTTTGTGATGCCATTGATTTATGAGTTTATTTTTTTGATTGTTTTTGTACAGCATTTTGTCATTGTCATTACCATCAAAGAGCATGTATTGGGATCATCTGGGTACACAACTAGCCTGATGCACACAGTGGAGGACACAAGGTGGGATCTAGTTGAGGAGCAAGTATGAACTTTCAAATAATGGATGCCAAGTATCCATGTAACTTCCTTATACATGGTCTGCATCTGGGTAGAGGGGAACTAGTGATATTGTAGATTTTGTGTTACCCAGGGAAGGTTCTTGGAGAGGGGAACTCTGTTCCATTTAAATGCTTTCCTACTTCAAATATGGAAGTGCCATATTTGAATCAAGAGTGTTTGCAAGTCATGTTATAAGAAATTGTTGCAGAAACTGGAGGCACTTAGATTAGCTATTGTCTTCAGATACTGGAAAGAGTGCCACATACAAGATGAACTAGACTTGCTCTATGACTATCAGATGAAGACTGGGTCTAATGGTTGGGGGGCGGGGAGCTTTTGATTTCATGTTAGGTAAGCCTGCTCCACAATGCAGTGGATTGGTCCAAGGATTAGAGACTTTCCCCATCAATAGGAGCTATTCTAACTATGGCTGTGACTCTCTGGCAGGGAGGTTAGGGTTAGGAATCCTGGGCTGGAGGCATGCAGGAGAGAGAGAGAATGGTGAGGAGGACGTTCAAAAAGCAGGACACTTCCAATGTCTAGATTCTGTTATTTGATTTACTCTGACTGAACACAGCCTGACAAAGAAGTAATTATAAAGTTTCTACTTTAAGGTCAAGTCAAAAACAAGACTAGGAGTTTACCTTTGGCTTCACTCATTATTTTTGTACTCAAATACCCTAGAATATTGTTTCCAGAAGTGTTGCTACAAATTTCCTGCGTAACCTAAGACCCCACCACCTCAAAAAAAAAAACAAAAAAAAACCCCCAAAAGCCAAAAAACCCTCCACAAAACCCTTACATTCCTTTTAGTTTGATTCTATTGATGTTAATTCAATTCTGTTCACAATATTGAGCACCTATGGCCCAACTGCCCTCCCTCCCAGCCCACCAAAAGTCTACCTTCTGCAATCAGCATTTATGATTTCTTTTCTTGTCCTTCAACAGAAAATTAAGTAAAGCTATTCATTGCCACGGAATACTGAGTAATCTATCTACCAAGATTTCCCATTCACCCCATTTACAAGATACTAAATAAGACACACTGAACAACTAAAACGTCCCTCTAGACTGCTTAAAGGGTTTTCTCCCCATTTTTCTCTTCAGCATTTTCTGTGCGTATCTCCACGTGAGCTGAATGTGTACTTTTCTAACCCGTCTGTCATCGTGAAAGTTATCCTGATATTCCTTACCTATCCAGCTGTGCCTCATTTTCTAGAACTTTATTCATGTGGCCAAATGCTGTATCCACAGAACAATTTGAAACTAGACCTTTTGGAAGCGAACTCCTATAAACTGTCCTCAGTATTAGCAGAACTTGAGCAAAGACCTAAACCCAGCCATCCCTGTAGTACCTCCATCTTCAAGTGGAAAGAAAAGGTAAAATTTGAAGAGATTCATTGTAATTTCTTGATGGGGTTTCCTGGGTGGAGTGGCTTAAAGTAGCAACAGAACCAAAAAGCTATAAATTGTATGTCATCCCGAGTCCTAATTGCAGAATTTTAAGATAAATTTATTTGTGTTCCTTTTGGGCACAATAATAAGAGCTAGACACAACTGAATACATTCTTTGTAGACTAAATTACTGTAAGGAGTTAAAAACACTTTGGATTTCTTCTCTCTCCTCATACCTTAACTCTATCCTTTGAACATGCTTATATAGTAAAATTTCCCTTAAGTTGAAATCTGAGTATTCACACAGATCTAAATTGTAAGATTTTGTGACGTGCATTAGTCTCATCTGCTGAACATAGTGGATAATTTAGATAATGCATGAATACAAATTTAAAGAGTCCCACACCCGTATTTTCCCAGCATCGCACCCTTCAGGAATTGATGAGTGGGTGAGCGTGCATCGTGGCTATTGCTTGCAGCTGTGTTCCATTACCAGTCAGAAGGGCAGCTGTAACCATCTTATGATGAAAGGATGGTTTTCTTTCTAACAGGCTCAGGAGCTCTAAAACAATCTCAATAATGTAGACAGTCACGATAATTGCATTTGCATTAAACCAATTAAAGTTGAATTTGTGGAAGTAATGCTGTGAATGTTATTACGTGGCCTAGACATTCAGGTCAGAATTGGAAACACAGGCTATAAAATACAGTAATTGTCTAATTCTGAAAATATTAAGGCTTCAGCTTAAAGCTAAAACCTAGTAGGGCTTAGAAATGTATTGAATAATTTATTTATACACCCTCCAATTAAAAAAAAACCAAATTCCTGAGGAAAACAGCTATAGAAGATTTAATTTTCATGAATACTTATGATAATAGTGTTGTTAAAAATGACTTTTTAAAAACTATTTGAACAGGAGCATACTCATAGTTATGTAAAAATATCTCGGCCTTCTTTGATGAAGAGATTAGAGAATGTTGTGAGCACAGCAACTTCTGATGGCCAGAGAAATCCAAGTTCTTCATCTTCAGGTAATCCCATGCCCAGAATAATATGGGGCTGGGTCCTATGGGTAAGGCACATTGCTACATTTAAATTTTATTTTCAGAGCCACGTTGACCTGTATCTGTTCAAAGAAATTTATATTTCCATTAGGACTCATTAATTTGTTAGAATCTGTAGCTTTATGGACGAATGCAATAACAAAGGTGGGAAAGAGTCAAGAAGAGTAGAGTGTTGGGGAAATTATCGTATAATATGAGAGGTTGCCTCAGGTATTTGATGACTGGTATCCACTTTCTTCAGATGGCCTGTAATTTGCCATCTATGCCCTCACCCCTAAACCACTGTGAGCTTTGTGGCTCTGCCTCCAAACTCACATGGAAAGCCTGTCCTCACTGTAAGAAACGTGGTGATCTGGATGGTTTCCCAGGGCTACACTTGGGCTTGGAAGTCACGGCCAACAAACCCCCTTTATTCAGTCATTTGTCCATCCACACCCCACTGCCCTTCACCTTTCAACACAGGCATGTGCGTGCACTCTCACACACACACAGTCACTATCCCGGATTATTCCACTCTAACTACCATAATCTCGACTCTCTAGTTTCTTGATTAGAAATTGGCAAAAAGGGGTTTCAATAAAACCAGGACACTTTGGTCCACACGATATGTTAAAGAGTCATCGCTGCATTGTTTGAGAAACAGTTTCATAAGCAACTAGCACATGCTCTAAATATCCCTTATCTATACCTGAACGGCAAAACTAAAATATGTTTTCCAAAACATGCGTGCAACTACCACACATATTAGCTAACCAACGTTGACTAAACTCATATGGGAAACGATATTAATTGTCATCTTTATTACTATTATTACTACAACAGCATTTTTCTCCAGACTTATTTCCTATATTATAATATAGTTTTTGGTTATATAATATACATAGTCCATACATAAAGTATATCATAAATGGTTATTGAATCAAGGAATGAAAATTATGTAAAATTATAAACTTTGCTTTTGAGAAAATTTCAATATATTTAAACTCTGCACCACACTGTTAAATAACCAAAGAGCTTCCAGTGATATTCATCTCGCCTGCTAACATAGCATAGTAATTACAACTTAATCTAACTTTCAGCCTGTGGTGTGGCCCAGCTCGGCAACAGTCTTTGCAAAGCCTTATATTCTTTTCAAGCCAGGCAAGATGATGAGTTGAATTTGGAAAAAGGTAAGAGTCATCCTCAGTGTTTTAATTGCCTTCCTATGTTGATATCCTTACTGCGAATAAAACCCTATCTTAGCATGGCAGCCTTAAGAGTTACTACCATGTCAAATCAGTTCAGGTTTATAATCACCTGAAGATAAAGGTAAAGCACATCGAAAACTAAAGCTCCCATAATGATACTAGATAACACTTATTCTGTATTTACCATGTGCCAGACACTGTTGCAGGCAAGTTGTCTAATTTAATATTCATATAAACTCTCTGCAGTAGGTATTGTTATTTGTTCCCATTATATAGCTGAGGAGACCAAGGCACAGAAAGGTTCAGTACTTTGGCTAAAGTCACAGACAGTGGCAGCACAGGATCCGAACTCAGAAACTCAGCCATGCTCCTGATCACGGTGCTACACTGGGGTAGTCATGAGAGACGGAACCCACCTTTTGATTTTTCAGAAGCTAGACACACAGGAATGTGAAGTGACTTCCTCTCTTTACTTTATGTGAGAGCAAGTTCTAGAACCTGGGTTAACTGACCCCCAGTTTAATGTTTGTCCCACTTAGCCCTCAGGAAAGCTTCTTATGGCCCGTCTAAAGAATGAGACCCCCTTCTTCATGTCCTAGATTTTTATTTAACATGGAAAGGAACTACATAGTGGGTTATATAAACCTCAGCATTATTAAATAAGAAAAAGTCTCCAGCCTCAACTTTCTTTACGTGTCCATTTGGCGACACATTTGGACATTAGCGCTAAGGCACAGATCTGGAAGTGGAAGTGTCAGTGAGAGTTATGTGATGGGGAAATGTTTATTACCCATGACCAGGACACAGCTCCCAGAGCCAACAGAAACTCAAGATAGATTTTGTAGCCAGATAACAGGGACACCACACGCTGGCTATTATTTATTGGGTGCTTTCTTTGCAGTGTGCTAGTCACATTTCTCCACGCAATTACTTTTCCTCCTGCGTGAATAAAAAACATACTTCCCAGATGCCACCTAGAACCCACGAGCCCTGCATTTGTGTTACATAGTTCACAATGAATCGATTAACTTGTTTGTTCTCGGCTCCCTGTTGGTTGCAGAGCCTACTTATACTTCATATTCCAAGTAGTTTCTTTAAATGAAATACAACACCGGGGGCTTAGGGAAGCTGGCAATACCATTTTAAATCATGTGCTTGAATTCCCGTTAATAGATTACGTCAAACAATCTACTGACCTAAGAGAAGCCATTAGAGGGAGAACTTAGCCTGAGCGTCATCTCCTACAAGAATAAACAGTGATTTATGACTAAGAAAAGATAGAAAGGGGGTTACTAGTCTCCTTCGCCTTAGAAAGAAACTAGCTGGAAGAAAGAATGAAGAAAAGACTGAAAAGTTACCTCAGAATGTTGCTAAAGAAAAAGTAGCTCTCGGATCCGGAAGGAAGCAGAGGTTTCTATTTTGATGTGCAGGAAGCAGGCAGGAAGAAAGGACTTTTTCTCTCTTGAGAGGGGCTTAGCCAAAGGACTTGCAGCACTAGGTTAAGTTTTGGAGATATTAGTATCAGAATTAAAAAAAAAAAAGAGAATTGGACAAGAGCCATGTTGCTCAGGAATTCTGTTTATTAGAATCATTGCTTTAAAAAAGTATTGTCTTCAAACTGATGTTGTATTAAAGTTATGTAAATTGTTGGA
This sequence comes from Daubentonia madagascariensis, assembly GCA_023783475.1. NCBI lineage: Eukaryota > Metazoa > Chordata > Mammalia > Primates > Daubentoniidae > Daubentonia > Daubentonia madagascariensis. The sequence continues at coordinate 38,424,748 of JAKFHU010002088.1, read as the reverse complement.
TGGTGAGTTATATTTCTGTGCAAAGCTGTGAGTTAGAATTTTGGACCGTGAAGCAAGGTATGATGGACGGGCGTTGTCTTGATCTTAAGAAAAGACTATGAGGCGAGACATACTCACAGCAGTCAACACACCACACTATCGTGGCCACCAACATGTGAAATCCTCAAAGTACGGACACCAAGAAAGAGTTTGGTGACCATCCACCAGCTATATACAAAGTGAGCCAGGCAGCACAAGAAGGACATATGATCCAATGTGATTCTGTTTTTAAGCAAACTATTTTATGGCATAACTCAGTTGCTTATTATCTTACTCTTTTTACGATTCTCTGGATTGTGCCTGCTTCCTACAGAGGTGTTCAATACATTTTGCTTCCTCTGGATCAAGTGCAGAAAATATAATGCTTCCAAGGAACTCCCTGAAAGCAGAATTTCCTTAAAACTCTTTATCAGTCAGGCTCAGGCATGTGTTCAAATCACAGAGACCCATTTGTCTAATTAAATGTGTATTTTCACAGGTGACATTGTGATTATACATGAGAAAAAAGAAGAAGGATGGTGGTTTGGATCTCTAAATGGAAAAAAAGGCCATTTTCCTGCCGCTTATGTGGAAGAGCTACCTTCAAATGCTGGGAACACAGCCACATAGGCACAAAGTGCAGCTCCAAACACACTACGTTACACGCTCTGTAAACTAACTATACAATGCAGTGCAAATAAAGATAAAATGCTGTTATCTTTACAAGTTTTTCTTTTTAAATGGGTGATGGAGTCCTACCTGCATGTCATAGCACTTTGCACTCGCCGTTATTTGCCTGAAATGGAGTCAGATAGAAGACGGATGGGTGGAGAGAAGCAGGGAAGAGTCTTCGTGGTTCCTAGAATTTTTGAATTCTAAGAGACCCTAGAGATGATCCAGGACAACCCCTGGCGTCACAGAAAAAGAGACTGAGTCCAGGGTGGGTTCAGCAGCTCACCTGACATCACATAGTTTTCTGGTAGCACGACAGCAGTTTGGACTTGGCTGTCCTTTTGCTCTGGAATTGGGTGGCAACAAGACACAGCAGGCCTGGGAGATGAGGAACACAGATTAACCAAGAACAGAGACAGGCAACCAAGACTCCAGTGAGATTGACCCAGGTGATGGGATGGTAGAATCAAGGATCAGGAGCAAAGGCCAAAAGTCTGCAGAATCAGAAGAGAGGGTGGTAAACAAGAGATCCTGGGCAGAGGGCAGAATGGAGTTTCATCCTGAGCCAGCAATCTCCCGAGGCAGGGGCTGCTTACCACCCCGCTGCCCACCACCAGAACTGCCACAGAGCGAGGCCAGGTGTGAGCCAGAGATGGCTGGGGATATGAGAACAAGAGCAAAGTGGACAGGAAAGGGTTAAGAGACAGTGCCCCAAATTTCATGCCTCCTTGCCCATTTGGAAACTTCATTTACCAATTCAGAAACAAGGAATCCTGCACTTCCCAACAAAGTCATTATGGAAAAAATATCCTAAGCAGCTTCCTAATAAAAGGAACTTTAAATGCCAATGGGTCTTTAGTTTGAATGGAAAGTTCTGGAAAACAACCTTCACTATCAAAATGGAATATTTAGGGTTAAGGCGATTTGTGCCCCACAATCATTTCATTTGGAGCATTCCTCGAATGCCACATAATGAGAGGCTGGGAATGAGAGAGGTTAGGCCCCAAAACTCCCTCCCAGGGGAACAGTTTAGAATGGAGAGAATGTTACAGCAGCATCTTTCAGAAAATGACCCAAGTCTGCCTGGAGATCACACATTCCATTAAATGGAAGGTTATGGTGTTGACAGAAACTCCTGGGCATGTTTACTCTTGTGCCAAAAAGAGAGTCTGTCCTTTAAAACTTCAATATAGGTATTAAAGGAGTAATTAAAATCCATCCCATTACTGTCCTGCCCCATCTCTTTTTTTAAAATTCATCAAATTTTATACTTTCAAGAAGGAATTTTTCAAACTAAGGAACATATTTTTTTATATTCTGTGCCATTACACTCCTATAGCTGGATATAACTAACACAATAGATATTTATAGATACAGATATTAGACCTGAAGGAGCACTGGTAAAATTTATATCAGACATAACTTACAGCCCAGAAGAACAGATCAGAAGTTTTAACGCCACCCTTAATGGTGTACTAATGAAGGCTTTCTGCATGTAGAGAGCTGGCTGAATAATAAGCCATTAGACCATGAACACAGATTTTGAATTTATATTTCCTTTTCATCTTACTTCTTTCCATTAAGTCTTGATGGATAAAAAATTGTATAGCAATTGACTGCAGCCTTCACTGGACCATTTTGTATAAATTGGTGATAATGGTGGTTGGACCCTGAAACTCTTTGAAGGTGATTTTCAAAGAAAGATTTCCTTCTTTCTTCATAAATCAGTTGTGTTTAGTGAAAACATAAATGGTTCTTTTCCTGTTTTGAAATGTTGCTGCAAATTCTTTTTGCATCTGTGATGCATAATTTTTAAGCTTCAAAGAAATACTATAGTTTTAATCTAGATAAAATACAAATATAGGTGAGTATAGCAGATTTGTTGAATATCTTTTTAGTACAGCAAGAAGTTTCTAATTGGATAGCTAGGGATGGTCCTCCTTAGGTTTAGGAGAAAATTAAGTGCATATTGTGATAAAGATTAATTACATGCCCTGGTCTTCTATATAGAATAAAATAATTTTAATATTAATGTTTTTAAACTATTAATTGAGCATTCATAATTATACTCCACTAAGTAGTTTCAGATGTCAGGAAGTTTTTAGTACCATTAACACCCTGAAATACAGGCCGTAGATTTTCACAGAGTACACGGAAGATGTTATTCTACTTTATCTCCTTTCCAGTAGATTAAAGGCTGCCATACCTATCATGTGATCAACCAGAAAAATCTACTAATTTCAATTATTTGCATTTTCAATTAGCCATAATAATTAATATTCACAATGACAAAAGGCATTTTAAAGTGTCTTATAATTCATAAAAAAGCATGACATTCAGTTTGGGATAAAGTAAAAGTTATTAAACAATATTATAAGCCTTTAACTGATTAGTAACTTGAGCATAGTTTAACTTTGTCCACTGCCCTCCCTCCCCCAAGACAAAACCTTCTCCCAAAGCCTTGATGGGCTTGAGGGGAAATCAGCCTGACTGGGAGCAAGAGAAGTGCATTGTAATCAAAATAACAGAATGTCCTAGTGTCCTTTGCAGTATCACATAGGAAGATGGGCCTGGGGGTGCAGGGCATGAGCAGGTGGGACTCAGACTTGGACCAGAGTGCAGAGAAGAGAAGGAACCTTTTGCAGAGAGAATAAAGCTAGAGAGGCTGGATGAAGGGAATGTCAGAGGTCCTGGTGTGCTGTGATCCAGAGCGGAGGGTCTGGGTCCCCAGACCTTCAGCTGAGCAGCAACGGCTCAGCGTGGACAGGAGAAAACCAGCAACCTAGAGAATCCAGGATGTGGTTATATAGATAGGAGCTTAGCTCAGGAAAACTCAGGGGAGGTACGAATGCCTGAGGTCAGGGAAATCCTGCAGAATGGAGAGAACCCTGGGGATACTAACCAGGTCGGGGGTCAGAGAAATGGGAGGGAAGTATCTTTGCCCTGAGGTTGGAGTAAATGGACCTGCACAGAATTAGGGTGACAACCTCTCTCTCAAAGACCTATGGAGTTGGAGCAGACCTAGGAGGGGAAGTAAACTGAATGGGCTGGAGAAATACTTTGGCTCTAAAGCTCAGAACCTGTAATCCAATCCCAGCACTTTGGGAGGCTGAGGCAGGAGAATCGCTTGAGGCCAGGAGTTCAAGACCAGCCTGGGAAATATAGTGAGACCCCGTCTCTACAAAAATATATAAATAAAGCTCAGGACTAATGGAGGGTTCTGAAGACAACAAAAGGAGTCATGCAGGGAGCACTTAGAAGCGACTGGGGCCAGGCTAGCCAGGTATATGGGGTGGCAAATGTGTTATTGATTTCAGTTTCAACTGGCTGGTACATTGAGTTTTCTTCACACTGGGGCATATGGTAATTGCTAATTTCAGTGGTTCTGCAAGTATGGTGCCTGGAACCAGCAGCACCAGTATCACCTCAGAATATTGGAAATGCAAATTATTGGCTCCCATTTTATACTCTGAGTCAAAGACCCTGGAGATGGGACCCGGCCATCTGTGGTTCAATATGCACTCCAGTTTGAGAACCACTGGTTTACCTGAATGGATCCCGAGGGCTGTCTGAACCTCAGCAGACACCCAGGAAGGACTGCCATTGGAAAAAGTAGAGAAAGCCATACACACAGTGAGCAAATTTTAAAAAGAAATATAACCTCCTTTTGACGCAGTAAGTTTTCCAAGATGAGTGGTGTTGGAGACTAAGCTGGAGAAGTTGTGCTCCCTTGTCGGGGCTGCTCTAGTTAGGGGACCCCTTTTCCTCTGCTTGATCATATTCTTTGTTGGCCCAGGAAAGAAGGAATACTTTGGCCTACATTACACTCTCTCAAAAAAGAATTTTATTCCTCTTTCTCAGCCACTTGCTTCATAATCTCGTTGGCATAAGAAAGCTTGGTATGGCCATTTCTTGAGACCAGAGCATAGGAAGCGAATTCAACACTGGAAGGGAGGCTTAGCATGATTAGCTCCATTTTCCTTCTGACCCCCTGCAATAATATCCTTTAGGGTAAAAGCTTCTGCTTAGCTCTGCACATAGGCCTGCTAATTATAAAAAATTTGCTTTGTAGTTCAACTCCAAAAAAAAGATAACTTTCCCTTCCCCAAAACTAACTTCTGGAGAGATAAGGAAAGTATGCACACGAGTAACAATGCTATGTTAAAGATTTATAGGAACATCATGACCTGACCAACATCCTCTAAAGTTAACTGACCAAGAACAGATAAGTTTTACAACCTCGTCGGACCCTCGCTGACACCCAGATGTCTGTGGTCCTCGGTTACCTCCTGCAACCTCACTTCTCCTCCCCCTTTCCTTAACACAAAAAGGAGCCCTAACTTAAGACAATTCTTTGAGACAATAGTCCACCATCTTCTCGGTTTGCTGGCTCTCCAAATAAAGGTCACTTTCTTGCCCCAACACCTTGTCTCTTGACTTACTGGCTGTTCTGCAGCAAGTGATCCGAGCTTGGACTCAGTTACACGAACAGCTCTCTCTCCCTCAGTACACCCCTTGGCGCCCATTCTCTCCCTTCTTCTCTGCCCTTCTCCATTCTCTGACCATCTGTGCTCAGACATGGCGACTAATTCTGCACATTTAGGTGCCATGCTACCCGGCTCGGTCTTCCATCTCTGATTCAGCTTCTCAGCCTGCAACTCGTCAAATGAAGAAGCATATTCTCCACAATTTGAAAGAGAGGAAGAAGCAAGTACCTGTGTTTACGTAGAATCTAAACTCTTTCTCCATTTCTGACTTACCATTAATACAACCAATACCGTTCCCCATTTAGCTCCCGAGTTTAATATTTCCAACAGAGGACACCAACATAAATACCTTCAGAGGCCAAGGAAGTACATAAATAAATGAAACCGTTTAAATGTCACACTTTGGGAAGTGGTGAAAATATGTCCCCCTAAAGCTGTTTAAAAAGTAATACTCAGTTTGGGGTAAATTTTATTGTACAGTCTGTCCGAAATATATCTTCAACTTACAGGCCATAATTTTATGATCTCCACTCCTTTATATGTTAATTGGTATTCCCCCACCTCTATAAGGTTTGATAGTGTCCTAATATATCTATCAGACTGTTTGATTAATCGGAACAGTTTTAACCAAAAAGATAAGCTGAATTTGCTGAAATAAACTGTAGGATGGTATTTAAATCCATGATTTTTATTCCACATAAAAAATGCTCTGGAATTTAACTTCATTCTCACTTTTTTCTAAGGCCATAAAATTTTTCTTGTAAAATGATTAATTGAATAGACACAGCAAGTTTAGAGTCCTATTAATAGAATCTCAGAGCCGGGAAGTAATTTCAGGGATCATGCAGCCCAACCCATTTATTCAGTCACTCGTTCATTTACGCATCTACCCAGCCACTTAGTCATTGAACGCTTTAATGTGTAGCTGTGTACCAGACAATGGGCTAAGTGATAAAGATTAAAAAAAATAAACTAAGCCCTACCCTCAAGGAGTTCACAATCTCATGGAAAGACAAAAATGGAAACAAAATATTACAATACAATGTGAAATAGTTTACATGTATAGTCATAGTTTAATTAAATTCTTTCCTATTCTTTAAAAGCTTTGAGGTATAATTTGCATTTAATAAGATTTACCCATTTTAAGTATAACTTGTTCAGTTTGATAAATGCGTAGTCTTGTAATGACCACCACAATGAAGTGTTAAAATACTCCCAGTGTCCCCAAAATTCCCTCATATCCCTTTCCAGTCAATCCTTGCAAACCTGAGGCAACCACTGATCTGTGTTCCCAAGTATGCCTTTTCTAGGATTTTGTATGAATGGAGTCTTTAACTTAGCACAATATACTTGAGTTTCATCCATGTTTTTGCATGTATTAGTTCTTTCCTTTTTATCACTGAGTAATATGCCATTGTGTACATTCATATTCACACTTCAGTTGGTGAACATTTGGGATGCTTCTATTTTTTTGGCCATAATGAACATTGTTGCTACAAACATTTATAGTCTTTTTGTGGACATATTTTCAGAATTCTTTTGTGTAACTAGGAGTAAAGTATCTATCTATCTATTTATTTATTTAGAGACAGTCTTACTGTTGCCTGGCTAGAGTGCAGTGGCGTCATCGTCACTCACTGCAACCTCAAACTCCTGGGCTCAAGTGCTCCTCCTGCCTCAGCCTCCTGAGTAGCTGGGACCACCATGCCTGGCTAATTTTTCTATTTTTAGTAGAGACGGGGTCTTGCTCTTGCTCAGGCTGGTCTCAAACTCCTGAGCTCAAGCAATCCTCCTGCCTCGGCCTCCCAGAGTGCTAGGATTACAGGTGTGAGCCACCACTCCCGGCCATATATTTAATTTTTTAAAAACCTACAAACTTTCAAAATGGGCTGTACCATTTTGCATTCCCACCAGCAATGTATGAGAGTTCCAATTGCTCCACAGCCTCATCTGCACTTGGTATTATCAGTCTTTTCAATTTTGGCTATTCCAGTGGGTGTGTACTAATACTTCATTGTGGTTTTAATTTGTATTTCCCTTGTGACTAATGATGTTGAGTAGCTTTCTACACGCTTATCAGCTATGAATTGGCCCAATGCAGTACCAGTTTTACATTAAGTAAACACTTCTTAAGTAGTTGCTTGCCTTTGAAACAGTTGTTGCTTGCCCTGAAATGGTTGTTTTTAATAATTTGTCCAGTTTTATATTTCTGTGGGGGGTAATAGCCCAGACTCCTCACACCGGAAGTAGTCTTTGAATTGGATTTTGAAAGGTGAATAGAAGTTACCATGTAGAGAGTTTGGGAAACAATAGACCTGTCACTTAAATACTAGGTCTAAAGACAATGGAGTCCTTTTCCTCAAAGAGCCCTCGGTCTCTCTTTTTATAAGGAAGACAGACCAGTGCACAAGTATAGTACACTGTGAGGAGTACGCCAGGAGGCTATGAGGGTATTTAGGAGTGATGGGTACCAAGGAGGACCCAGGAGACCAGGGAAGGTCTGAGCCGAGTGGGAGTTAGGCAAGGACGAAGAGCCAGGTGAGTGCTACAGGCAGATGAGAAAGAAGGCACTGCACCTACCACTGGAAAATACACATTTATAAAAATTCACATGTACCAGTCCATAAAGTAAGTCTCTAGAAATTATCTGACCACAACATAAGTTAGAAATCTTTAATAAAAAGGTAACTGAAAAAACCCATGCATTTGGAGAACATGTGTGTGCCCACACCCATGCAAGCACACGCTTACACACATGCATACACACACAAACTTCTAAATAACCCATGGTTAAGGAAGAAATCTTAATGGAAATTAGAAAATGTTCAAAATAAAAATTTTAAAAATACTATGTATCAAAATCTGTAGTTTTAGGAAAGCAGCTATAAACAAGTGCTACAAGGAAAGGAGAAAGGCTAAAATAAATAAGCTAAGCATCCTAATTACAAATTATCAAAACAGCAGAATCAACCCAAAGAAAGTAAAGGACAAGAAAAGAAAGCAGAAATTAATGAAATATAAAACAAAACAGAAGTTGGACAAGGCTATCCATTGGTTCTTTGAAAGGATTAATAAAATGATCAAACCTCTTGTGGGATTAAGAAAGAAAGGCATAAGTAAACATTGTTTATAACAAAAAAGTAGATATTATAGATACAGCAGATATCTAAAAGATAAAATTATATATTATCATCTTTATACCAATTAATCTGAAAGCAAGCAAAAGAGACAAATTTCTCAAAAAATATACATGATCAAAACTCACTGAGAAGAAATAGAATAAATAAATGATTTAATAACCATTAAAGACATTTAATGAGTAGTTTTAAAAAAACTCTTCCTACAAAGAAAACACATGGACCAGAAGGTGAGTTCAAAAACAGATACTCTTATTCAAACTTTTTCAGGAAATAGAAAAAAAAAAGGACACACCTCAACTATTTTCAAAGGTTTAGGACCTAGTATAAACTTGATGCCAAAAATGAGACAAAGTTAACATACAAAGGAAAATTATAACCCAATCTCACTCATGGCTACCGACATAAAAATTCAAAACAAAATATTCACAAACTGAAGCCAACACTATATATATTTTTTAAAGAAGGTTGACTATCATAGCTAAGTTGGATTTATTCCAGAAAGGCAAGGTTGATTCAACATTTTTAAAAAAGCCTATTAATATAAATCATCACATTAATAGGTTAAAGAGAAAAATCTTTATAGATGCAGAAAACATGATAAGATTCAACATTCATGAAAATTACTTTTAGTTAACTGGGAATTAAAAAAACAAAAAAACCCTCCTTGGCTTCTAGAAATGTCCAAACACTGCAGCAACATGTGTGCAAGTGTTATTGAACGAGCCAGCTCTTTTTCAAAGGTGTAATTTTGATTCCCCATTAAATAATTTTCTATTGAGTCTTGATAATGTCTTCAACAGTGACAAATATTTATTAAGCTTCTACTATGTGCCAGACACTATGCTAGGTGAGAGCTAAACAGGCAATTTGTTTTGCCATGGTACACAAATTAAAACATAACTAATTTTCTCTGTATAGGATTCTCTGAATTGGAAAAGAAGCAACACTTTCTAATTCTCATTAACTTGGAAATTAAATTAAATCCATTAGTAGAATACTAGCAGATTTTGTGCTTTTTTTTTTAACTTAATTTGTGATTAAGTTTAATTTTAGAGATCTTCTTGTTCCATTTTATTATAAAATGTGAAATAGATTAGTTGACCCCACTTGGATTCCATTTCAGTGTTACTACTTATGAATATTTTTTCCATTTAAGAAAATCTTTTATCTTTGTATCTTATGCTTTATTTCCACATTAGGAAGATTTTAAATGCTTAAAATTGTTATTTCATTTTTACAACATACCGTTTTAAATATAATGTATAAAGAGAGCAAGTCTAAGAAGATGGCTAGTTTCGCCTTTCGTGTGTATTATTAATCATTTAAAGTGCAATTTCCATAATGTATCAACTTTAAAACGTAAGCTAATATATTAATATCAGCTCCAGAATATTCCGAGGTTGGTACATAGTAAACTTGTAAAAATTAAGGAATTTATATTTGATTGAACAGATTAAAAACTTATGTAAGAGTCAATAGCCCTCCCACTCAAGATTCTCATAAAGACCTGGGTTGATGACTGCAGTCTACATCCCTAGAGACTGTTCTCAATGAGCCACTGGGCCTCTAAAATCCAGGTGCTCTGCTCACTTGTTTCACTGAGATCTGCAGCTGCTTTGCCATTTTAGTGATGCTATTTCCTAACTGCTATGGTTTGGATATGGTTTGTTTGGCCCCACCAAGTCTCATGTTGAAATGTGATCCCCATTGTTGGATGTGGGGCCTGGTGGGAGGTGTTTGGGTCATGGGGGAGGATGAATCATGAATGGCTTAGTGCTGTCCTCACAGTGAGTTCTATCTCTATTAGATCCCAGGAGAATTGCTTGGCACCCCCCTTCCCCCTCTCTTGCTTTCTCTCTAGCCATATGATCTCTGCACACACCAGCTTCCCTTCGCCCTCACCAGAAGCAGATGCTGGTGCCATGCTTCTTGTACAATCTGCAGAACCATGAACCAAATAAACCTCTTTTCTTTAAAAAAAGTACCCAGCCTCAGGTGTTCCTTTATAGCAACATAAAAACAGACTAGGACACTAAGGATCCAGACAAAACATATTCCTCCCCTGCTTTCAAGAAAGTTTACTTTTTATTCTTAATCATTATACTTCTATAGAAACACAAAGGCTAAATTATATTATAGAAGTTCAAATTCATTTAGAATCTTTAGTAACTTTGTCTTTGCATACTTTCCCTGCAATATAGTATGGAAAGGTGTCGTCTAGGTGAAGCTCAACTGGATTCATTTGCCAGCCTGTCATCTGGGTTTGAATCCCAACTCTAACGCTGGCCACCCACGTGCCTTGAAGTTACTTAAACTCCCAGCATCCTGGATTCCCAATCTGAAGAGCAAGGTTATGGATAGTATCCACCTCACAGACTGTTGAGAAAATAAATGAGTAGATACTGTAAAGAGCTTATAACAGTGCTGGGCATGTAGGAAGTGCTAAAAAAATATTACCTATTATTTTAAGGTGGTCAGACTGCTGGGATAACCCCAATCTTGGAATGAGTCAACTTCCCTGTTGAGAAAACAAATCAATATAAAGTTCCATGCCCAAGGCCATTTGTTTGGCATAATACTGCACTTTTCTTTGTATATTTGACTATGGATCCCAGCAGCAAAGCTGGTTCCTACACTACCCTTTTGTGACCTTCTTGCTATACGGTCTTGCTATATGGTCCAGATCTTGCTCCAATTCCACCCACCAGTTAGACGGGAACAATGGCTGTTCCCTGAGGAGAAATGGGCCCTAAATGGGGAGCGACCCATTTCTTCTCTCATCCCCAATCCACATTTCTCTAAGTTGCAGGTTCACAAGATCCCTCAGAATTTCTTCTTGCCGAGCCAATGCCTCCTAGTGCCTTCTCACTGTGTGGTTCAAAACACCATATTGTCAAGAGTTTGCAGTATGAGACATGATCTTTCTTTAGTCTTGAGACAAGATCTTCCCTCAAGTTTTGTTATGTTTGTTCATTGTACATATATTTCAAGTGGAGAAATTCAGTAAACATGTACTCACTGTAGTAGTCATCTGATTTTTTATTACGCTAAACATCTAGGCTCTCTTTCTCTTTGGAGAACTATAACAGCCCCACTCTTAGCCCAGTTATTGAGGTTAATCAGCCTTCACACCTAAGTTTCAGGGAGAGTTTGGTATAAACCAATACATGTATTTTTACCCCCTTGATCACCAGAAGTTGGTTCAGAGACTGGGATGAAGTTAAAATTGCTGAGGTCTACCACATGGAGCCTTAATCCAGAAGAAACAGCTAAGAAATCAAACCTGCTGATATAATTTAAGCTCCAAATCAAGGTAGGTCCACAAAAACCAAAGTTTGGGTTTTAATGTGGTTTTATGTATTCATTTAAATGTAAGGATATCAAAAATAAGGCTAAATGTGAAGGTCTGCCTAGGAAAATTGGACAGTTTGCTCACTGTACTCCCTCTGTTAAAATACTCCCTTTAGCTAAGCCTATGCTGAAATAGGATAAGCCTATTGCTAGTAGCACACAGTTTATTAACCTTTTATCTCTGCAGAAATAATACCAATCAGTGGTTCTTAAAAGCTGCTCTGCATACTGGTATGTATCAGTGACAACATTTCCACTAGTCCACAGCATTATTTTCAGATAAGTTCTACTGCTATATGATGGTGAGCAAAGCCATGAGCCAAGTCCCAGGCATGAGTGGTGCGGGGGCTCAGAACATGACACACCAAAGTATGGTGCTTTGGCATGCTGAGTACTTAAACTAAAGGAGATTGGAAGGCCTCAGAAGTATCTTCAGAAGAAAAGTCTCTCTCTGCCCTCCTGTCTCCTGCCCTTCTTTCTCTCCTAAAATGAGTCATAGAAACCAGGACCCCTCTCTCCCAAAGCAAGCCATAAAACCTAGAAATATTACTTTAACCTGCCCCTGCCTTTCTCTGTAGGAGCTGGCCGTAAAGACATTCTCTGACCTACCTTGTCTGATAGTAGGTCATAAGACCCTTGTTCTAGAGGGGTCTTGCTCCATACCCAGGAGGAAGGAATGCTACAGAGAGGCCAAGAAGAATCTGAACAGACAGGCCTTGCTGGGCTTCCCTCTTCAGTTTATTACCATTAGATCACACGTCTTTGTCCAATCACAGTTCTACATGGCTGTCCATTCTTCATCAAACCAAAGCATAAAAATACAGACAATTTCCCCTGGGTCTTTGGGTCTTCATTTCTAAAGGCTCTCATGTCATGTAAAACTTTGATTAATCTGTTATACTTTTCTCTTTTTAACCTGTCTTTTGTTATAGGAGTGTCAGCCATGACCCTTATGATGGGTGAGGAAAGGGATCACACCTTTCTGCCCCTACAGTGGCAAATGTGAGAGGATGCTCTGAAACTTCCTTTACTCTCACTAACTAGGCAACTGGTCTGAACTTTCCCCCAGACTATTCAGGGAGAAGGCAGGAGAAGCAATGGGAGGCATGGAGGCCATTGTTCTGCGGCTTTTAGGTATGCCCACGATATGCTAAAACAGTATTATGTGGCTTCCACTATAGCCAGCACACTTAAATACAATAAAATTTGCAAGGAAAGAATGGTGACAAAAACAAAATCCCAGAATGAGTTGACATTTGAGTTCTAGTCTGTGGTGAATAGACTCCCAAGATGACAAACGTATATCTAGGCCACAATTAAATGGTATAAATATTACAAAATGGGAATTGACTATACATTTCTACATTTGGATTTTGAAAAATATATCCTTTTACAGAATACTTCCTTCTGATGTGAAGGGCTGTCCTTTATTCCAACTGTAGATCTCTTTTGGTGTAAGACGAAAATACTCTTTCTTTTCTGACATCAGGATGACAATAAAATAGTAGTATTTAGTTTGCCAAGTACATTTGAAAAATTGTCAACCTTAGGTTGGACACACTCTCTTAATTTTTTAATATTAAGAGTCCATGACCTTCAAAAGCTTAGAGACCACTGAGACACAGTGCAGTTTGCACAAATTCCCATTTCCATTGCTAGCCATAAACTACCCATGCCTGACATTTAACACATTGACTGCCACACTAGAAAAAAAAAATTATTCCTTGGGGCCACAGTGTTTTATTATGAAAATAGAATAAAAACTTTGAAAACAAAACAATCCTTTTATCGAAAAATGTGTTATTTTTTATTGTTTTCTGTGCATGAGTTATATGCAACTTGAAAAATAGTTCTCATGGCTCCCAAGGTGAAGAGATGTATGAATTACATATGCTTCCTGAGGCCCCGGGCTCAAAACTAGCGTGAGTTAAATACAATTCACGTGGCAGTTAATGTGTTAAACAAAAACATACACACACACACACACACACACACACACACACACACGTTATCTCTCATTTTAAAAAGAATACATTGTACTTTATAATTTTTGCCTATGATTTGAATTAAAATATAGTAGTCCCCCTTATCTGTGGGGGATATGTTCCAAGACCCCTATTGGATGCCTAAATCCATGGATAGTGCCAAACTCTATATATACTATGTTTTTTCCTATACATATATACCTATGACAAAGTTTAATTTATAAATTAGGCACAATAAGAGATTAACAACAGTAATAGGAACAGAACAATTATAACAATATACTGTAATAACTGTTATGTGAATGTGGTCTCTCTCTCTCTCAAAATACCCTATTGCACTATGCTCATTCATTTAACCTTTTTGGACCACGGTTGAGCACAGGTAACTGAAACTGCAGGAAGCAAAGCTGCAGATAATGGGGGGATACTGTGACTTAAGGAAATACACCACACGGAAATGTTACAAAAATACCAAAGAATTATAGGTAGGCAACAAATAGAATTCTTTTAAAAAGAGATACACAATAGGAAAAAAAAGTTTTTATATACTATTTGTACATTAATTATAAACCATAGCAGTAAAAGCTTTCCGGACATTGGCAAGAAAAGCTGAAAAATTGTTGGTCTTCCTTACATTCTCTTGAAATTCTGCTAGGCATTCAAGGTGAGGAGCACTATCTGACACTAGAAAAAAAAAATCGAAGACAATTTGAATGAGATTTTTGATGTGGCACAGAAACATTTCTAATTTACATGCTCTCATCTGATTTGAATGTCAATTCCATTTTAATGAAATGCTTTGAGCATAAAATGATACACTTGATTTTCATAAGCGAACTATCTTTTGGACCTTTCTTTAATCTCTAAATATTCAAATCGTAACTACTATAATCTTGCTTTAAATTCAAACAGATGGCATCCAAGGACTGAAGAGCTTAGTGATGCAGAATGCCATTTCCCATCCTCTTAAACCTATGCATTTTCTTTTAACTATTTAAACTGTTTCAATAGTTTGTTTTAACTGTTAAGTCATTTTTCTCTGCAAAACTTTGGCCTGATTGACTTCTGGTTTCTGGCCACTGGATAAAAAAAGAACAACTTTCAATGGTAATACTTAATTACTTACGATTATGGAAAGAAATATCTAAAGTTTTATAAGTGAAATGGAAGGCATTAGAAAATGTGGTTGCTACTCCAAGAGTGGTATTTGCAGGGCCTATTAATCAAATGAGGCTCAAAAAAATCACAAGTAACAGTATGGCCCTCTATGTAGTCGAACTGGCTAGTATACTGGGAGCAAGTCTCCAGTAAGGGTGGTCAAAGGAAAAGAATGATCCAGCTTTCTCTGCCATCAATCTTGTCCTTTGTCCAGGGGAAAGAAATCCAACAATATCAGATTTCCAGCTCTTTGGCACAGACTGCTTAGGAAACAAGGTCTGTCTACAGCAGAGAAAGAACAGCAAAGAGCATTTGGTTCAAAATTTATCCTGTAGATTCTATTTTAATACACTATCATATACCATCAGACTATGTAGTAATAGAGGATATCCAATTTAGAGAAAATTGAAAAGCTAGGTAAGAGGTTTCATGGGCTTGCTTTTTAAAATCTAGCATTCATTAGATTAGAAGGTATTTACCTAAAAAGAAAAAAACCAAACATTTATATATGAATTAAGTTCATAAAACATAAATTCTATAATAGGAATTGAGTCACCAGGGCACAGGAGAGCGCCAACTCAGCAGTTCACCTGAATATCTGTCAGCTATAAATGCTTTAAGATGATACATAGGTGTAACAAGCTGAGAACTGTTTTTATGAATTCCAATAAATTAAGGATTACTTATATAGTGTATTAGAAGAATAAAAAAGATAAATATATTTCTACTCTCTTCTTGTTCACATGATTATGAATCATATATATTCTTCATAAATCAAAGGCTTTTGGCCTACTATAGAATCAGTAACTAACCCGTATCATCAATGTGTGAGATTTTCCGGGTATGATAGTTTTTTGGAAAATTTTTTTTTGGGAAAATAAATTATTAAATTCTGATGATTTTACACTTGATTTTAAAGTCACCTACTTGAATAAATTATAATATTCACATTTAGGCAGACATATCTTATAAAGCTTTAGCTTTTATAAAAGTTCTCTAAAAGGACAATTCATATTCGCATATGAAATGCAGTGATCTTTGGTTTTTTTAGACTTTCCAGCCACTGTGGCACTGTACCACCCTGAAGAGACGTTACTTATTAAGACTCCTTGATAATATCTATGAATCAAAACCACATTCACATCCTTTAGAAGACTATATCCCAAGAAGCAAGACTGGAAAAGGACGCAATAGCTTGCAGGAATGTTACTTTCCTTCATATTACTTTATATTCTAATTCAAATAACATTTTGGGATGCCAATCTTAAATACCAGTTAAGAGATATTAGTACATACCTTCATAGTCCCTTGCTTCATTTAGATGCAGGGAAAACATAAATGGACTCTCAGGATGC
The DNA here is from genome assembly GCA_023783475.1 of Daubentonia madagascariensis. Lineage (NCBI taxonomy): Eukaryota > Metazoa > Chordata > Mammalia > Primates > Daubentoniidae > Daubentonia > Daubentonia madagascariensis. The sequence goes on along the minus strand of JAKFHU010002088.1, from coordinate 38,408,582 downwards.
TTAGGGTCAATATTAGTGAATATAAACTGCAATTTATCACCTGAAAAAAAGAGATTAAATTACTTAGTATGAGAATATTTTAGTACGCCAATGGAGATAAGCTTTCTTAACCTGTCTTTAATCAATATCTGCACTGCTAAGTATATATGGTCACTTAACCAATGTCTCCAAATGTAGAAGCTACAAATTAGTTTCAAAATATACTGTAGTTTAAATATTACAGCAAAAACACAGTCAACAAAAGAAAATATAAATTGGACTTCATTAAAATTAAAAACTTTTATTCTTAAAAACATTATGAAGAGAAGGAAAAGACAACGCACAGAATTGAAGAAAATATTTGCAAACCATTTATCTGACAAGGATTGAATAAATACAATAGATTTTAAAACTCCTACAAACGAACAAAAGAAAAACCAATCAATTCAATGATGGGCAAAGGACTTGAATGAACATTACTCCAAAGAATATATGGCCAATAAGCACATGAAAAGATGCTCAACATCATTAGTCATTAGGGAAATGCAATCAAAACTACAATGAGATACCATTTCACATTCAGTAGGATGGCAATAAAATAAATAAATAGAAAATAACAGTGTTGGTGAGGATGTGAAGAAATTGGAACCCTAGTACATTATTGGCGAGAATATAATATGGTGCAGCCACTGTAGAAAACCATTTGGCAGATCCTCAAAAAGTTTAAATATAGAATTTCAATATGACCCAGCAATTCCAATCCTAGGTATATACTCAAAAGAATTGAAAATGGAGATTCAAACAGATAACTTTATGCCAATGTTCATAGTAGCATTATTCACAGTAGCCAAAAGGTGAAAAAACACAGTGTCCACCAACAGATGACAGATAAACAAAATGTAATATATATATGTATACACACACACACAATGGAATATTGTTCAGCCATAAAATGGAACGAAGTTCTGTACGTGCTACGACATGGATGAACCTTGAAAATATAATGCTAAGTGAAATAAGTCAGACACAAAAAACCAAATATTGTAGGATTCCACTTATATGAAATATCTAAAATAGATAAATTCATAGAGACAGAAAGTAGTTTAGAGGCTACCAGGGAATGGGGGAAGGAGGAATGGGCAGTTATTACTTAATAGGTACAGAGTTTCTGTTTGGGGTGATGAAAAATTTTGGAAATAGATAGTGGTTGGTGATGGTTGAACAACCTTGTAAATATAATTAATGTCAATGAATCATACACTTAAAAATGGTTAAAATGGCAAATTTTATGTTATATATAGTTTACCACAATAAAAAAATGTATTGTCAAACAAATTCAATTTGACATTTTTCTACAGCTACCTGAACTTAAAGCCTATTTCCCAAAAGACCTACAAATGCTTCCAAAGGAGTAAATGCTTTGTAGAAATTCAAAACAGCAGCCACAAACTATAAATTCACATGCACTTTAGCTTTTTTCTACAGCATAACTAAAAAATCTCATTAAAAATTTTTTTAATTATAAAAAGGAATCTTCAGCAACTTTGAAAAGAATTTGCCTTGAAATCAATTTCAAAATGAAATAATTATGTCAGTATGCCAAGCTGTTTTTTTGTTTTTTGTGTTTTTTTGAGACAGGGTCTCGCTATGTTGTCCTGTCTAGAGCGCAGTGGCATCATCACAGCTCACTGCAACCTCAAACTGCTGGACTCAAGTGATCCTCCCGAGTAGCTAGGACTACACATGCATGCCACTAGGACTACGCATGCATGCCACCAGGCCCAGTTGATTTTTCTGTTTTTTGTAGCGTCCAGGTCCTGCTATGTTGCTCAGTCTGGTCTCAAACTCCTGGCCTCAAGCGATCCTCCTGCCTCAGCCTCCCAAAGTACTGGGATTACAGGTACAAGCCACCATGCCTGACCAGTATACCAGGTTTTTAAACTGTTAATAGTAATGACAGGGATGCATGCCAAGGAAGAAAGATTTCACAAGATACTCAGACAAAAATGAAGAGTTTTAATTTGGGCTTTCTCTTCCTTAAAATATTATTTCCTGACTTTGTGGGCCAGGATAAAGTTCTATTTTAAATCTAAAAATAATTTTTAAGGGCTTAAAATTGGCTGTTTAAAAACAAAACTAAACTAAACAAAAAGGTACCCAAAGATGACAGTGAATATATACTTAGAGTTCAATGAATCAAAAGTTCAGAGTTGGACCTTATATTCTCCTTTAATCAAAAGGTCAATATTTTTTGTTAAAAACTCATTCCAATTGCTAGGAAAAACACCAAGACCAATAGATACATGGATAAGGGACTCACACAGGCAAGAAAAAAATATAATTCGTAAACAAATGGGGAAAAAACCCAGTCACCTTTTCATTAATAGTCAAAGAAATGTAAGCCAGGCATGGTGGCACACGCCTTGTAGGCCCAGCTACTCAGGAGGCTGAGGCAGGAGCATCACTTAAGCCCAGGAGTTTGAGGTTGCACTGAGCTATGATGATGCCACTGCACTCTAGCTGGGGCGACAGAGCAAGACCCTGTCTCAAAAAACAAACAAAAAAAAAGAAATGCATTTTTAGAAAAAAGATTCTCTTCATGCCTACATAACTGCATGCCCCAAAAAACCTCAAAAAACCCACAAATCTGGCAACAATACACAAAATGAGTTCTGTCTTACATTGTAGATAGGTGTACATAAAAGAGTTAATATAGCAGGCCTGAGACTGCTATCTTAGAAACTTAGAAAGGCCTGCTTTTCTGGTTAGCCCTTGGCTAGTGTGTCTCGCAAGGTCCCCAAGACCACTCCAGGTTTGATGATTCCTTAGGGGGATTCACTCAACATATTCAGGACTATGATTTATTACAGCAAAAGGACATAGTAAAATAAGCAAAGGGAAAAGATGCATGGGGTAAAGTCCAAGGAAAACCAAGCACAAACTTCCAGAGTCTCTAATGAGCTTCCTCTTAGATGACACTTCATGTGTGTTGGTCACAATTCAATGTAGAAGGAATTAAGCATGTTCTGTTTGACTCTACTGGGTGAGGACTCTTGAAAGCTTGGCCTGGGTTCCTCTAGACCAGCGGTCCCCAACCTTTTCAGCACCAGGGACTGGTTTCATGGAAGACAATTTTTCCATGGACGGGGAGTGGGGGATGGCTTCGGAATGATTCAAGCGCATTACATTTATTACATTTGCAGCCGCTCCCCAGTGCTAGCATCACCACCTCAGCTCCACCTGAGATCATCAGGCATTAGATTCTCATAAGGAGCGTGCAACCTAGATCCCTCGCATGCGTAGTTTACAGTAGGGTTCATGCTTCTATGAGAATCTAACGTCAGCTTCACTTGCTCACCAGCCGCTCACCTCCTGCTATGCAGCCCTGTTCCTAACAGGCCACAGACCAATACCGGTCTGCAGGCCGGGGGGTTGGAGACCACAGCTCTAGACTTTGACCTAGGTGCTTTTTTGCTTTGCTGGTCCTGTTTTGTATCCTTTCACTGCAATAAATCTTGGCCATGAGTTTGACTATATGCTGGGTCTTGTAAATCCTCCTAGAGAATGACCAAACCTGAGGATGATCTTGGGGAGCCCCAGTACAACAGACATTGCTACACGTTAGTACATAAACTCATAACAGCCATAAAAATATTCATGTGCTTTAACCTAGTAACTCTTCTCTGGGAAACAATTCCATGAAAACCATACAAAAAAATGGGAGATCTATGTTCACTGTTGTACTATAGCCCACCCTTGTCCATGGGGGATACGTTCCAAGACCCCCAGTGGATGCCTGAAATCGCATATAGTACTGAACCCTGTGTATGTGAATGGTCCTCAACTTACAATGGAGTTATGCCCTGACAAATTCATCATAAGTCAAAAATATCATAAGTCAAAAATGCATTTAATACCTCACAAAACTCATTGTAAAATCAAAAATTGTAAGTTGATCATCATAAGTCAGGGACTGTCTGTACCATGTTTTTTCCTATACATACATATCTATGATAGAGTTTACGTTATAAATTAGGTGCAGTAAGAGATGAGCAACTAATAATGAAATAGACCATGTATAACAATGTATTGTAATAAAAGTTATGTGAACATGGTCTTTCTCTCTCAAAATATCTTATTGTACTATAATCATCCATTTAATATTTTCCAGACCATGGATAAGGAGGGACTACTGTATTTCTGAAACTGAAAAAACCTGCCAGAATCCAAATATTATTAGAAACAATACATGTATTAAACAATAGACAAATGATTGAATAAATTAAAAATTACTATATGAAGGCTATAGAAACTGGAGAAATGCTAACAACATAAGGCCAGTAAGAACAAAGAACAAAAATTATTTGCATGTAACCATGCCAAAAATCATTTACTAAAATATTTACTGATGAATAACCAAAACATCATTAACTGTGTTAGAGTGACAAAAAAAATTATAATTTTTTCCTATTTTCTGAAAAGTTAATAATGTGGTCATTATCTTAGCTGAAAATATTTTTAAAATTCTCCTCTACTTAAGAAAAGACATACTTTTCTAATCTCCTATGTTTTACTTATATTAGCATACTTACCATAAATTTTTCGAATTTCTAGTCCAAGGCGATCTTTATACAAGTCTGCAGATTTCTGCAGCCTTTTTAACCTCTCTGCATTAGCTTTGTTAGCAGTAGAAATAGCTATGATTAAAAAGCACACAATCAAATATTTAAAATAACATTCAATTAATGCTCATTTTTTAAAATTAATTTTTTAAAACTTGAAAACAACTATAAAAATAATGCCAAGCATATGAATGTGCTTACATTTATTCAGTTTATTTCTCTACCAATTAGCCAAAAATGCTTCTGTTCGTTCAAGATGGAAGGAAAAATTGCTCAAGAAAATATATACAGATAATGAGAGGAATACGTTTTGTTCCATTTTATTATGTAGTTTTGTTCTGTTTTATTATATAGTAGCCAGGGATTTGCATGGCTAGCATAGAAATAGAAAGACTTCATTTACACTATTTTGCTTTTTCTGGATAGCCAAAGATATACTAATTCCTTCATGGGAAAAGTATTCTATTCCTTTGAGCATAACGATTTCTCATAAGAGATCAGCCTTATTTCATGCTAGTTTAGAATTTTTTTTAAAGTTACCACAATAGTCCCTAAGTAATACTTAGCAGAAGAGAAATAACTTCACAATTTAGACTTGGACAAGAATTCTACAAGAAGAAACATTAACAAAACAAATTTTTCTATTTTCAAGAGATTTGAAGAATTGATTACTTAGTTTATGGGCACAAAAGACTCCTTTCTAAAAGAAGCATTCATTTGAATGTAAAAGTTGTTTACACAAAGAGACTTTGCAGCATAATAAGAGTGCTTAATGATACCTAGCAGAGAATGTATGGTCAATAAATTATGTTGCATAATAACAATATTATGCAACAACAATAAATATATGCTGCATAAATTACACTAGGGCTTCTCCATAGCAAATCTTATTTAGTGACACCATTTCCCACCTGCTTAATTAAACCTTCATATTAGTTTCCTTATTACTAGTTATATTAGAAATCAAAGGAGACGGCCCTTTAAGCATAACAAAAGAAAATGAAGCTCACTTAGCTAACTTTAATGACACCTTGCAGAGATGAGTAGCTGGTTATACCCTGAGATGTCCATTTTTTGCAGAGCTGGAGCAGTCAAGATACACATAATAATTGTGAACTATCACCACTTCCAAATTTGGATTAATGCTTTAAATATGTTTATAACTGGAAACTTACTTTCCTTCTTCCTAGAATACTCTTCCTTAAGATCCTGGATATTTGCAGTCAGTACTTCCAATTCCTGCTTTTTGCCTTTTACTTCAGCAATCAACTTTAACAAGTTATCTTTTTTTTCTTGAATGAGCATATTCTGCCTGCAGATCTCTGTAAGAAGCACAAGGTATTAGCTAAAATATGTATGCTGTGCTCTCTGACATATATCTAAGACTAAAATTATTGACTTTTGTAAGATTAATAAAGAATGGTTTGATTGCTAAGCATTTCCTAATGATTCAAAAATTATAAAAGACCAAAAAGAAAAAAATCCAAATCTATTCTTTCCTAATGTCTTTGAAAACAAAACTGAGACAGAAATGCTTTTTAAAATGAGAATACCACATTAAACCAAGAAATAGATAATCAGAAGATCATGACCCCTGCAGCTCCCCACCTCCAAATAAGTACATAAATAAAACCCACCAACAAAAACAAACCAACTCTAGAAGATGGTTTTACACAGTGCTTTGAGGAAATAGTTCATTCTAATGCTATATAAATTATTCCAGAACATATCAAAAAGATAGAAAGAAGTAAAGGAAGGTAGGCTGGTAGGCAAATCTTATAATGTTAGCATAATTCTGAAATTAAAACTCAATAAATATAGCACCAGCCCTCTGCCTACAACCATACAAACTAATGTCACTTAAATACACAGATGTAAAAATGCTTAATAAAATATTAGCTTACATTTTAAAAAATCCATTAAGAGCAACTACAATTTATTCTAAGGATATATAGTGAAGGTGTAACATTAGGAAAATCCATCATATGAACAGGCATTGAAGAGACCTTTTATATAAATTGAGCGCCCACTCCTGGCACTGATTTTTAAACTAGATTGAAGGACATTTCTTTAACATGATAGAAACAAAACAAAAACCTTTGAAATCTCCTAATATATATTTGGCATTTCCAAAAGGAATAAAATAGATGCTTGTTATCACTGTCATTTAATATTTTCTCTAGAAGTTTCTGGCCAACACAAGATACATAACTGGTAAAACTACTGAAAAGGAAAAAAACCATTTTCATTATATGTAGACAATAGGCATCTATCTAGAATACTCAGAAAAATCAACTGAAACCCTATCAGAATTTGCATTACTACATACCACAATGTTGGTATTTTAATCTCCTCCATGAATGTTGGAATCATGAATGTTCTTAATGGCATCTAGAATGGTGAATCCTTTCCAGAAGGTTTTCAATTTGCTTACTCCAGGTCTATTGGAAGAATCACTATCTATGGCAGCGATAGCCTTACGAAATATATTTCTTAAATAACAAGACTTGAGGCCAGGCTCAGTGGCTCACGCCTATAATCCCAGCACTTAGGGAGGCTGATGGAGGATTGCTTGAGCCCAGGAGTTTGAGACCAGCCTGGGCAACATAGCCAGACTCTGTCTCTACAAAAAATAAAAAAATTAGCCACTCATGGTGGCGTGACCTATAGTCCTAGCTACTTGGGAGGCTGAGGCAGGAGGATCACTTGAGCCCAGGAGTGCGACGCTGCAGTGAGATATGATCCCACCAGTGCACTCCAGCCTGGGCAGCAGAGCAAGACCCTATCTCTAAAAATAAAAATAAAAATAAAAATAAAAAAGACTTGAAAGTAGAAATTACTCCTTGATCCATGGGCTTCAGAAAAGATGTGTTAGCAGTCATGAAAACAATAATCTCCTTGTATATCTCCATTAGAGCTCTTGGGTGACCAGATGCATTGTCAATAGGCAGTAATATTTTGAAAGGAATCTTTTTTTCTGAGCAGTAGGTCTCAGCAGTGGGCTTAATATATTCAGTAAGCCATGCTGTAAACAGATGTGCTGTCTTCCAGGCTTTGTTGTTCCATCTCTAGGGCACAGGCAGAGTAGATGTAGCATAATTCCTAAGGGTGTTAAGGTTTTTGGAATGGTAAATGAGCACTGGCTTCAATTTAAAGTCACCAGCTACATTAGTCCCTATCAAGAGTCAGCCTGTCCTTGAAGCCAGACACTGACTTCTCCTCTCTTGCTATGGAAGTCCTAGATTACAACATCCTCCAATAGAAGGCTGTTTCACCTACATTGAAAATCTGTTTAGCATGGCCATTTCCACCAGTTTTCTTAGCTAGATCTTCTAGATAACTTGTGGCAGCTTCTACATTAGCACTTGCTGCTTCACCTCACACTTTCATGTTATGAGGACAGCTTCTTTCCTCAAACCTCATGAACCAACTTCTGCTAGCTGCCAACTTTTCTTCTGCAGCTTCCTCCCCTCTCTCAGCCTTCATAGAATTGAAGAGAGTTAGGGCCTTGCTCTGGATTAGGCTTTGGCTGAAGGGAATGTTGTGGCTGATTTGATCTTCTATCCAGACCACAAAAATTTTCTCCATATCAGCAATAAGCTGTTTCACTTTCTTATCATTTGTGTGTTCACTGGAGTAGCACTAATAATTTCCTTCAAGAACTTTTCTTTCACATTCACAACTTGGCTGTTTGGCACAAGAGGCCTAGCTTTCGGCCTATCTTCACTAAGCTTAATCATTTCTAGCTTTTGATTTAAAGTGAGAGATGTGCAACTCTTTCTTCCACTTGAATGCTAGAGACCACTGTAGGGTTATTAATTGGCCTTATTTCAATATTGTTGTGTCTCAGGGAATAGGAGGCCCAAGGAGGGAGAGAGAAGGGAAAGGACAGGTCAGTAGAGCACACAACATTTATCCATTAAGTTCACTGTCTCATATGGGTAGAGTTAGTGGAGCTCAAAACAATTACAATAGTAACATCAAAGATCACTGATCACAGATCACCGTAACAGATATAATAATAATGAAAAAGTCTGAAATATTGCGAGAATTACCAACATGTGACAGAGAAAGAAAGTGAGCATATGCTCTTGGAAAAATTGTGCTGATAGACTTGCTTCACTTGGGGTTGCCACAAACCTTCAATTTGTAAAAATCACAATATTCGCGAAGCACAATAAAACGAGGTATGCCTCTACCAAAATACAGGCTTTTTATATCTATCTCAGATATTGGCCAGCACTTCATTACCCCTTCTTGACTCTAATCCCTCCACACCCCCTGCCTTCCCCAGGTCCTCCTCATTACCCTACAAGTCTTCCTATTCCTCTTAAACTCTCCGCTTCTGCAACTACCATGCTCCTCTCTCACACACACGTGCTCAAAATAAAAATAACAAAGCCTATCCATAAATCTGGCCAGACCTCTCTGCTGGGAAAGGGAATAACACTAGCAGAGCCACTCCCTCCTCTGTTGGCTGGAAAACAGGTGCAACTGCTGCTACTTGGGCCCACTGCCCAGAGACAGTGGTCCCAAAGTGCCAGTCAGGGGGCTAAATAGGGCAGGAAGGCACTAAAAGCCTGAGAACTCTGGGGCAGAGGGTACTGAGGTCAAATAAGCAGAGCCAGGAGAGCTCGAGTGGAGCTTTATAATGTACTCATCAATTTTTTAATTAAATATTTAGTTTTACTAATATTTAAATGAAATCTGAACACTTTAAAATCAAGTGCCAATTAATAATACCAATTGTCAAGCATTATATCAAATAAACCAAAATATCTATATTGTCATTTAATTCCAGTATTGTAATTACATGTAAATACGTGTTCCAAGGATAAGTGATTTTAGAAAACATTTTTCTTAAAGTTAAATAAGTTAGTACACCACAGAACTTGTAAGGACCTTAAATACCATGAATCTTCAAAAGGGAAATACACTATGATCTGTTTCCCAAATTGAACTGAGCATGGAATTCTCAGTGCTTGAGGAACATCTCTCAAGACCAGCATTCCTCAGGCAGCAGGGAAATCTCATTTACAGTGGTAACAAACAAAACATTCAGGGATAACCTAGACCAAAAAATATGTGGGCTCTGTATGGGAAAAAAACTGCGAAACTTGCCTGAGACACATATTTGACCTAGATATGTGAAGAGACATTTTATAATTTTAAATATAAGGATGCCAATGTTTCCCAAATTCACTTTTATATTTAACTCAGTCCCAGTGGAATTTGGGAAGAAGGGAAAAGGAGGATCTAATAAAAGTAATTATTCATCAGGTGAAAATATTTAGGAAAATATGGAAAGAAAAATACCAAGGAAAGAGACTTGCCTTATCAAGTATAGCATTTGTGGTTGTGACACTATAATACAATAGTGGGGTACTAGTCGAAGAACTGACACATGGCTCAGTAAAACAAAAAAGACATCTCCAAACAAATGTTGGCATATTTAGGAAGTTTATATGATAATAAAATACCATCAAATCAATGGTTCATAGGTAGATTAGTTCCTAAACAGTGCTGAAATCCAAAATAAGTTCCTTATTTATTAAATATTTAAATATAAAAGGAAATCTTACAAAACCTGAAAGGCAATATCTGTGAATACAAAATTAACTATATGGGGGAAGATCTTTTTACACAAAGGCAAAAAGAAATCAAAGTGAAAGGCATATATGGCTACATAAAAATTAATGGTGAAAAAATTCATATTTGACTCAAATAAGAATAAAACTCTACTATATGCTAGGTACTTTGTTCAACACCATATATTTATACAAAGTTACTTAAGTTTCACAATAATATTATTATACAGGTCTTACTGTCTTTTTTAAAAGAAGAGCAAAAAGACTCAGCATTCAGTAACTTGCCCAAAGCTGTATTTGCTAGGATACAATGAATAACAGGACCTGCATTCAAACTCAGGCCTTGACTTCAAAGGCAATGCTTTTGTCCATTAAACTATCCTCCTGCAACAATGCATTACCATTTTAATCTAAAGAGGAAGACACAAATTCCTAAGAAAAAGGCAGACAAGGGGATAAACAGATGAAGCACAGAATGAACATGGTTAATAAATATGAAAGACAATTTAACCTCAGAGTAATCACAGAAATGCAAATAAGGCAGTAACATTCCAATTTTCATTATAACAATGTTTACTAAAGTAATAGCTAGTGTTGAGAGGAATGCAAAATGCTAGGGTCCTTCTGGAAAATATTTTTGATGTTGGAAAAATAAAAGAGCCTTAAAGATATTTATGTCCTTGGACCCAGCTATTTCATTTTTACAAAGTTACCTTAGGGAAACAGGATATATGCAAATACTTATATGTAAAAATTCTTTTTCAGTGTTTATAATGATGAAAAACTGAAAATATCCTGTATGGCTAACAAATAAATGATTAATATATGATATATCAATACGATAGAAAATATTTTCAAAGAATTTGGCAATGTGGGAAAATACAAAGTGGAAAAAAGGAAAAAAAATTATAGAGATACCATGAACACAATTTGTTTAAAAATCTACATAGCACAAGAAAATTAAAAGCTAAAAAGTCATTTTGTTAAATATGGTTCTCAACATTACAGATATTTTTTGTTTACTTTTCTGTATTTTCCAAGAATTTGGACATTACTGTATATTATGTCAACTGTAATTTAAAAATAAACATCAGAATTACCAGAAAGAAAAATGCTACTATTTAAAGAAAAGTATTACGTAAAATCGTACTGCAAAAGAAATCCAGATTTAAAGTCAAAAAATCTCAACTCCAATCCAGCTCATCAGTTGTTACCCAAGGACCTTGGTCACATCACAACTTCTAAAACTCTTTTCCCTACCTGAAGAATGGGGATAATAACGGCTGCCCCATTCATTGGGGTTAGAGTATCCAATAATAATGTGAAAACTTTTAAGCTAGTAAGTGACACAAAAATACCATAAATGTGAGTGTTTTTATTGTAACGTCTGAAGAACTGTGTGAATTTGTGGTGATACAAATGTAAGGGCCCTTGATGTTGCGTGACTGTTACTATATGTCTACACGGTTGGCTGTTTCTTATCCCCCAGGACCGATATTTCAAACTTTCACTCCTACTCACCATAGGAACCCTCCCTCCAAAGTTGGTCAGTATGGTACAGTGGAAAGAGCATAGACATTTTGGCTACAAGCCCAGACCTTAGGCAAGTTTCTTAACCTCAGTGAGCTTCAATTTTCTCATCTGTGAAACAGGGCGAAGCTCTTAGACAGATTTCAGGATTTAAGATAATTTAAGAGCCTGCCCATGGTAGATGCCTGTCACTTTCAATGGATGATCTTTCTCCTTGCAATAACAAGATGGAACAGATGCTCCAGGTGGGCCAAAATTTTTGGCTATTTGTCCTTTGCAAGACATTCCTAGCAGGGTACCTGGCACAGGGTAGTAGCTCAACAAATATCTGGTGAGTGAACCAATTCCCTCAACTCTTCCTACTTCCCACATAGTATTTTTATCAGTCTTTACCTTATTGGACCTATCTGTGACTTCCCAGTGCTGACAATATCCTTTCTTTGTTCTCTCCTTTTAGTTTCTCCGACCTTCTCTCTCACTTTCTTTGCGCTCCAGTTACTAATTCTGTCTTTCCTGGTCCTTTCGATTTACCTCCTTCTCAAATTATAGAAAGGAAATGTAAAGTTTTGAATGTGAATGAGGCCTCTTGAGTCAATTTGATGATCCAGGGCAAATCACAATCTCTTTGAGCCTGTAATATCATCAGTAAAATAGGAATAATACCTACTTGGGGAAACTGTCATGTGGATTGAAGGAGACAGTGTATGTAGACTTTAGCACAGTACCTGACACATAGTAATGACTCGATAAATATCATTACCATCCTAGGCTCTCTTCTTTCACTCTACACATTCTTCCACGGCTTCAACCCCCAAAATCCACTAAAGACTCCCAAATCTCTATCTTCAGCAAAGACCACTTTCTTTGCTGGTCTCCAGATTGAAATATCCATTACCTACCAGATATCTCCACCTGCAAGACCCACTGCACAATAAACTCAACACGTTTAAAACTGAACCCATTCCTTCCCACTCATAAAAACATGCTCATCTTCTCATCCCTCACTTAGTAAATAGATCACCAATGAGCACACTTTGAGACTCACAGTAGTAAAAATTGACAGTCTCAAAGTTTTGTTTTTTTTTTTTTTTTTTTGAGACAGAGTCTCACTCTGCCTGTCTTCCTGGCTAGAGTGCAGTGGCATCATCATAGCTCACTGCAACCTCAAACTCCTGGGCTCAAATGATCCTCCAGCCTCAGCCTCCCCAGTAGCTGAGAATACAGGCGTGCACCACCATGCCTGGCTAATTTTTCTATTTTTTTTTTTTTTTTGTAGAGACAGGGTCTCGCTCTTGCTCAGGCTGGTCTCAAACTCCTGGCCTCAAGCAATCCTCCTGCCTTGGCCTCCCAAAGTGCTAGGATTATAGGCGTGGGCCACTGTGCCCAGCCTCAAACTCAATTTTCTAATGCCTAGGGATTCTATAAAGAGTGTTTAAAGGACTCAAACTTAATATCACTCTTATACATATGCACACACACACACACATGCATGTGCAAACAAAAGAGGTTTTGCTTTTTGCTTAAGGTTACAGAGGGGATGAGAGAAGCAGTGAAAGGGCATGGAAGATTCAGGGAAGCTTAGAAAGTAAACATGGGTAAAAGTCTGGCATAATAACCTACCAGGGCTACAAAGTCAAATGCCTTCATGGGCTACACAATGAGGAAAGTGGGTAAGGAAAGGCAAAAGGGGACTCTGCCAAAGGGGGCTGTGGCAAATGAAACAGCATATGCCCCATGTAAGGATATTCCAATTTAAGTCTTTAAAACGTAGCGTCACTAAACTGAGTATCTCTAGTGGAATTTGATCTGTGGCCACAAGTTTGTGGCCTGTGTGTGGGAATTCAATAAAAGCTACTGATCCACTCTGGACTATCTGGAGAGTGGGAAATGAGAAGGCAAGAACAGTAGTAAAAACATGGAGAGAAAGACTGTCAGAGTACAGCCCTACCCCAAAGAGCTGAGAGAACCCCAGCTTTTCAATGCCCAGGCTATGATGGCCAATGTGAAAGCAAACTCTTTTTTTTTTAAAAAAAACTTGCATTTACACATCAGCATAGGCAAATCTCACAAGTATAATGCTGAGTGAAAAAAAGGGACAGAATACATACAAAAGAATGCCACTTATATAACATTCAAAAACACAATACTAAACAACATATTGATAGGTTAGTTCTGGAAGGTGGGAGATGAGAAAGGTGTAAGATGGGATGTTCTTTCGTAAGCTGGATGGTGAGTATGTAAATGTTTATTATTTTTTATACATGTTTATATGTATATATGTGAACATATATCTATACACACACAAAATACATTGTCTTACTTGTAGGAGGGATTTCATGATAAAAACGTTTAATCTAAAAAAAAACCCTTGTGATTACAGTTTTTCACATACGATTTTGATATTCCAGAAACATCTCAACCATTCGTTCTTCTTCCTTTAATTTCACAGACAGCTTTTCTGAAAGAGAAATTGGAATTGAAGTTTCAATTCGGCTGAAATAACACTAAAACATAAACAAGAACAGCAAAAATAGCATGTTACAAGTTAAGTTTAGGTACCTGCAAATGCTTTGATGGAGTCCTTGTAGGTATCTCTGAGCCCCACCATCTGACTGGAGGTGTCAGTACTTTTGAATTTATTCCAAAATTCATTTATGCTTTTATCGAATAACGCCAGCTCGTCCTCTACCATTATGTAAGACAATGCTACAAATAGAACCCACATTGTATTCTTTAAGAGTTATTGAAATGAAATCAGCCACATATTCCAATCAGGTATACAGTATTTCAGCAATTTGGCCTTTGCTAGAAAATGGTTAGTAACTTATCTTTAATTCTAGGTACTCAAGGGTAGATCGAGCCACCTAGGCTTAACTGTGGTTAAGGTGCAGCAAGAATCCAGGACACCTTTACCTCCTAGAAACTTGTTAGTAGGTAAATGTAATTGCACAGGACACTCACACGCTCTGTGACCCGGGGAAAATGACTGTGACTCCGTTTCCTCACAAGCAAAACTGGTGATTTATAAGGCCCCTTCCAACTCTGACCCTTTCTGGTTCCAACCTGGATCACCAGATGGCCAGCCCCCCTTCCATAGGATAAGACCCCACACATCTACCCTGCCTCTCCCTCCAACCCCAGAACAGGAAAAGTAACAGTAAAATGGAGAGTGGAGTGCGAACTTCGTGGGTTCAGCCCAGGACTGTTACAAGTCAGCTGGACTCTCTGGGCTTCAGTACCCTTCTCTGTAAAAGGATATCCTGTAAGACTCCAGGCCCCACCAGTTCTCCGTGACGCTAAAACCTTCCCAGGAGGGCCAAAGGCATCTACTGAGTGAAACCCAGAACGCTTCAGCTCCGCCGATGCCCTCCTGGCTAGGCCCAAACAGCCACAAGACGCGAATTTCACAAACGCCGCCCCGAATATACACAATCTACCCCCAAACCCACTTTCCTCTATGGCGACAGGCAGGGCGAGGAGCCCAGCTCGGCGCCCACCTCCCTCACCTTCGCAGGCAGGCCTGAGCCCCGCCGCCTTCCCCACACCAGACCTGCGCTGCCTCCGGCCAACAGCAGGTCTCCAGACCCAGCTCCCGGGGACCCGCCAACTTTCCGATTTCAAACCTAGGGCACCTCCCGCCACCCGCCTCCAGGCAGCCTCTCGCCTTCTGATTGGCTGATAGCACAGGCTCTCCATGAAAGGATTGGTTGAGCTCACCCTCCGAGATTCTCGCGGAAAAATAGGAAGGAAATAGGGCGTTCTGGGATTCGTAGTTCTTTTCTGGGCGACAGCCAGACTCTTCGCTGTGCCCTTGAAAGTGTTAACATTAATACTCGCCCCAGGACAAGCTATTCATAGGCTTTCAAATAAACGTTTCTGCAACAAATATAAATATTGACCCCCCCCAAATCGTTTTTTTTTTGCGAAGTAAATACCGTCTTCTTTGTTATTTTTGTTAAAGTTGACTCCAATTATGAGTAGGCAGAAACATCCAGACAATCCTAAGAATAGGTTTACAAAAAATTCCGTCTTTTCCGCCCCTCCAGCTTTTCTAAGAATAGTTTTGAGGCTCACAGGAACAATATGTTACTATCTTGTATAACTAGAAGGGACTCAAACACTATCAACATCACCTGCTATGTTCCTTGAGGACAGGAAAGAGGCACTAGCTAATCAACTCGGATTGGCCAAAGCCTGGGCAAGCTGCAGGGAAACCGCATCGTCCAGGAAATCCAAATGGGTGAAATGGAGTCACTATTTGAATCCTTCTGGGTAAAGCTGAGGAAGAAAGAAAAATAGGGAAAGGACCCAGAGAATATGCTCTCTAAAGAATGGAAAATAAAGATGGCTAGTAATATGAAGCCAAAGTTATTATTTTCATCTTTGACTATGACATGTTTGTGAAAATAAGGCCTTTTATTACACACCAAAAGGTCTTCCCTCTACTACTGCTTCCTTTCATCTTCGTTAACAATCCAAACACCGACAATAAAATAAATGTGTAAATAACATACTCAGGGTTACCAGATATTGGCTATTCTATCCCCAAGAGCTAAATTAAGACCTATACAATCAGGACAAGTTATTATTATTAATATTTAACACATCATAATGTACCCAAAAATCAGCTTTCCAGCCTAGGGACTGTTATTAATAAAGTTAGTCATATAGTTTGCTGTGATAAGTCTCCTTTCATTTCACAAATATTTGCCCAAGAACTCCTGGTTTTAGATATCTAATAGTATTTACCTTACAGCAAGATTTTATGGGTGGAGCATCTCAGAACTTCAGCTGAATGAATGATAGTGTTCATTTCCAGGGTTTTCACTGACCTGGATTAGTGAATACAGTACTTAATAAGATTCATGGAAGGGTGCTGACTTGGTACCATGTTGATAAATTGCTCAGAGTTTTTACACTAATCTTTATCAGGCTGTTGAGTGAAGATTCTTGCTTCTCTTTGGACCTTGGACTGAGTGGGGTGATTGCCCTACCAATGTACAATTTTTAGGGCAGCCCCAGGGTACCCATTTTATTCTTTTATTCTTTCTCAGGTCTCTTCCCCAACCAAGGTGTGAGGGAGAGATTTCCATGTCATTTGTCCAAATTTTCATCTCTGGAAGACTGGTGAATGATTTCTTTTTAATCCTCCAAGCATAACTAAGGACAACAAGCTCTTCTTTCTGCTCAGCTCCCAGAATAGGGCCTCCAGTTTTCTCAGCTTTAGAAAGGGAAAAACAGAAACCTTCCATTACCACCCACACAGCACACCATCACTACCACCACCACCATACTTATGTGCCTTTCATTTCAACCCATCCAAGATTTATTAAGTATCTATTATGTACCATGTACTGAGTTGAGCATTTTCTTCTCTGGGATATATAGTCTGTGACCCAGGGTTGGGTTTCTGCAGGGTGGGGAGTAGAAAGATGGCACGTCTTCCCAGTCTGGAGGTGTTTCTGAATGGTGATTATAAAGAGCCTTGCTCACACTGACTGAAAGCTCCATTGCTCCTTCCCTGAAAATTTAATATTTTCTCTAATGGGTGAAGGATCATGAGGTAGGTACAAAGAGAAAAGGTTATTGTCCTCTATGGCACATACCCTTGCTAGGTAAATACTTTCCATACTGGAGGCAGAGCTAAGGATAGAAATGATAATGAATAAAGCCCTAGTTTAGACCAGAAGTTCCCCACCTTACTAAGTATGAAAATCTCTTTATGACATCCACATTTATGCTGAACCCCCAAAATGCTGGTACATGTACTTTCAATAACCATTCACTGAGAAAATTAGAAATGATAAAAGCTAATCTGAATTCAGAAAAGAAGAAATTTCTTCCTGGAGATTCTAGGTTAAGGGCCTCTGATAGAGAAAATGCTTGTTGTATTGAAAAGATTCTTGAACAGAAACTTTCAATCCTCTAGATTTTTGAATGGCCTATGTCAAGCTCTAGAATAGATGATTTAAGAAAATACGTCTTCTGACAATTGCTATAATCAAAGCACAGTATCCAAAAGTCAACCTTCAGTGCCAGGTTCCACCTGGAATCTTTCATCTCTTTCCTAGAATTAAAAACAAAATAAAATGAGGAAAGGGCTGGGACCTCAAGCATGGTGGAATGAGGAAGTCACCAAATCTTCTCCCCCCACCAAAAAAAACCTATAAAACTGGGCCAAATGATCAAAAACAATAATTTCAGTGCCCTGGAAATTGACTAAAGGGTTATAGCAAACTAAGAAGCATTTATTCATGAAAAACTACTCCAAAACTTTATACTGAGTGCAAGAAGCCAGATGCAAAAGACTACATATAATATGATTGAATTTATGTGAAATAACCAGAAAAGTCAGATTCATAGAGGCAGAAAGCAGTTCAGTTTTTGCCTGGGAGCAGAAGCAGGCATTCACAGCCAGAGGGTGCACGGGAACTCTCTGGGATGATGGAGATGTCCTAAAACTGGTTGTGACGATTGTTGACAACTGTATATATTTACTAAAAATCTTCGAATTGTACATTTATAATGATGAAGTTCATGGTATATAAACGGTATCTCAATAAAAATGTTAAAATAAAAAAAGATGAAGGATATCAGAGCTTCAGAAAAAAAGAGAGAGTACATTTCCCAAGCACCCAGAAAACATTCAGTATAGGGAGACAATATTCAGGTTTTTTATTCAGGCAAAACACACAACATAAAATTTACCATCTTAACCATTTTTAAGTGTACAGTTCAGTGACATTAAATGTATTCACATTGTTGTGCAACCATCACCACTATCCATCTCCAGAACTCTTTTCGTCTTGCAAAACTAAAATTCTGTGCCCACCAAACAATAAATCCCATTCTCTCCTCCCCCCAGATCTTGGCAACCACCATTCTACTTTCTATCTCTGTGAATCTGACTACTTTATGTGCAATTTTTCAATCGTCACATAAATGTCAAAAATATAAAAGCTTTTATAGCTTTTAAATACAATATATTAAAGTTAATGCCTTTAGGTGTGATAATGGTATTACCTCCATTATATTCTTGAATATATTTTCCCCTTTCAACCTACATTTCACATTTCTAAATTGTAGCCATCTACCAAGGCCCAGTTACTTGGCACTTCCTCCACAAAAGCTCCCTAATCTCATAGACTGAAAATTGTATCTGCCTTTCCTTCTTACCTTTCCATTTAATCTATCTGTTCACCTCTAAGGGCACAATGGTATGTCATTTATGTATATATCTTATCTCCCCTACTAGACCACAAGCTTCTTAAGGTATGATCTATGTCCTGTGCAGTGCATGTAAGAATCAGTGTCCTACACTAGTGCTTCTCAAAAGTGAGGTTCCCCACCCAACAACAGCATCAACATTATCTGGGAACTTGTTAGAAATACAAAGTCTCAAACCCCACTCCACTCCTATGAATCAAAAACTCTGGAAATGCGACCCTGTAATCTGTGTTTTAACAAGCCCACCAAGTGAGTTGGATGCACACCAAAGTTTGAGAGCTATTGCCTTACACAAAGTAAGTACTCTTTAAGTCACCTATAAAATATGAACCCAGCTATACAATATCTTAATTCTATTGTGAAGAAAATTAATAGTACTCAGTGGGCAACTCAGTTGACTCCTTTGGTAATCCAAGAAAAACCTTATAAATGTATAGGTCATGATCATTTCTAGGGAAGAGTACATAATGAGACTAATGGAGGGGGGTACCTGGAACAGCTGCAGCAGGATCATTTATAATAGTGTCATTATGGAATGTCAATATTCCTGGGACGCTAGCCAGAGTGGAAGTAATGATTTTCTGAAAGTCACTAGGGTCTAAACTCGGTCTGAAATAAATCCATTTTACATTGCAAGGTGACACTGGGGAGATTTCAAATACAACTTATTTTAGAGAAGGCAGATAAGTTTGTGGTAAAAGGATAGTGACCAGGCAGAGACATTAAAGGTCAATACCTCCAAAATATATTTTTGTTTACTGCCACTGCATAAGTAACACAAGTTAAAGTCAAATATCTCTGAATGATGTTGAATTGAAGTGAGCCCTGTAACTCAGTGATGAATGGTTCATTTTATGATAAGAATATATCTTGTGGTTATATAATATTTCATTGCTGAAATATAGCAAAGAAATTCTAGCCTCTGTCCTACAGGTTGCAATCTAAGAAAAACAGGCAGGATTTACTATAAATCAAAACCTCAGGAGAATTTAAATGAATCAGAATGAGAGCATTGTAGAAAGAACTGGAAGTATTCAACTACTGAGATTAACTAAAAGCAAGGCAGTAGTGTAGGGTTTTGGGACCAGCTATAGTAGTATAAACTTTTGTAAAAAATAAATAATCATTAAGAGGAAGGAAGTCATTAAGATGAGCAAATCATGCTGGGGTGATTGGCGTTCTGAAGCTATCTCAGAGGAAACTGGGGAAATGAGGGTATCCTGGTAGAGGCCCCATGGATAGTGCATGGAATTCCAGTGAACTTCATGCTGTACTTCATTTGTTTGGGTCAGGGATTCCATTGAGAATCAGTGAAAGCTGTGGCCTTTTTCCAACAAATGTGTACAAGCACGAACATTTTGCATGCAATTTCAGGAAGTTCACTGACCCATAAATAAATCAATTCAGGTTATAGACTGCCTGGTGACAAAAGAGATTTGGCTAAGATTAAACCCTAAAGCACATACTCATAAAGATTTCTCCCACTCCAAAAGCGCTTTTTTCTGGCACAGCAGAGTTCTAGTTGTTGAACACTTGGAGGAATCAAATGGAGAGCTCTGCTACAGCCGGAAGAAAAAGAGTTGATCCTGAAGGGAGTGGTGGTTGGCTGTGCAATTTTCTAAAGATCCTGTATTTAATGCATGTAGGACATTTGGCTTGATTCCCAGATGCAATCGAGGACAACTCAGACTTGTCTCTGCTCTGTTGGAGGTGTCTTTGTTCTCAGGCTGGAGGGTAAGGTTGAAGACACTGACCAGTTGAAAGATTCAGACAACTAAGTATTCCTTGTGAAGAAGAGGGAGGGCAGGATGGAGGGGAGGAAGGGGGTGGAGAGAGAGAGAGAGAGAGAAGAAAAGAGAGGGAAGAAGAGGCAGAGAAGTCAGAGTAAAAAGAGAAGCAACATAAGAATCATGTGTGGGAGCAAAAGTTGTATCACTTTGCCCTACTTCTGCTCTGAGCAAGCATTTCAGAGTTGGAATTCATCTCCACTTTTACCAACTATTTGGCAAAATAAGAATAACTAATATTAATTATAGCTAACTTTTTTTTAGTATTAACCATGTGTCTTGGGTCAAAAATGACAATAGAAAGGAAATCTGAAAGGAGGTATATAAGAACAGACCAAGCCTTCATGCATGGGAAAGAGTGGAACAATTACAGATCTTAAATAAAGTAAATGAGAAAAAAATGCCATAAGGCAGAAGTTAAGAAAGTGGTACAAGGAAGGGCCAACTCCACACAGGAGGCGTAGGAGGGGTGTAGACACCTTGTTTTAAGGGAGGATGAATTAAAACAGAGCTTCTAAAATTTGATGTGTACGAAAACCAGGTAGGAAGCTTACTAAAATGCCCATTTCTGGACCTCATTCCCCAAAAGTCTGATTCTGTGATCTGGAGTAGGCCTGGAAATTGCATGCAGGTGGCAGGTGGCAGGTGGTCTGTAGATCACAATTTGAGAAAGACAACTTCAAAAAGAGGATGAGAGGACAGGTAGATCTACCTTCTTTTGGATCTGGGTAACTTGAACATGGCTTTGTTCCATCATCACTTGGTGAACTGATTTTGGACAGTTCTTGAACTCTAACAACTTTGGCTTTGAAATGACTCAGCTTATCGGGCAGGTTCTTACTAAAAGGAAAAGCTCCACTGGAAGATTATTAGTGTCAGAAAGAACCAGCCTTCTGTATCTCCCTCCTGCTGGGGTCCACATAAGCTAGGTCCTGGGGTGCATCCTCACCCTGAGCCACAGCAGCTCTAGTGGCAAATGACAAACCGGGAGGACTAAGGAAATGCTGAGGAAGAGATTTCTCACAGGAACAAATCATAAAATACATGTAGGTGCTGAAAACCTTGAAGTGAAAAGCTCACCAGTATGATGGATCAGGTGTTATTTTGTTTTGTTTCATTTTTAAAATGTATGAATTGCTTTTGATTTTAATTTTGTTTTATAATTACGTAAAATATTTACATGGCTTCAAAGTCAAATCTATAAAATAAGCATACTCAAAGTTTAGTTTTTATCCCTGTTTCCTCTACTCTGTTCTCTTCTCTCCCTTATAGATAACCTTAAAGAAATTTTTTTTTCTGGCTGGGCACAGTGGCTCACACCTGTAATCCCAGCACCTTGGGATGCTGAGGTGGGAGGATTGCTTGAGTTCAGGAGTTCGAGACCAGCCTGAGCAAAAGCGAGACTCCATTTCTACAAAAAATAGAAAAATTAGCCAGGTGGGAGGCTGAGGCAGGAGGATCACTTGAGCCCAGGAGTTTGAGGTTGCAGTAAGCTATGATGATGCCACTGCACTCTAGCCTGGGTGACAGTAGGAGACCCTGTCTCAAAAAAAAAAAAAGAACAATTTTACTTGTTTATTATTCTATTATCTTTAAACATAAGCATAAACGTAACTCCTTTCTTAGATAAACATTTACATACTTTTCTCTACCTTAAATAAGCTTTCTTGACCTTGCCACTTTATAACATCATCTCTGTGGAAAAATGCATTTTGAGTCTGCACTAACCAAATAACAGACATAATTTTTAAACATAGCCTCTTTATAAGTTAGTTGTCCTATCAACCTTTGTTCAATAATTCATTCATTCAGTAAACATTTACCAAATAACTATGATGGGCCCAAGGGCAGTTCCAGGTCTTGTGAAATCTGAAGTTTCTCTTTAATAAAAAGAATATAAAATTATGAATATACTCTACAACTCCCAGCAACAACGTGCCATCTTAGGGTCCCATGCAAGCTTTTTGCCAGCTTCATGGGAAATCAGCTCCAGCATGAGCCTGTGTTGGGAACTGCACTAGTAGCTGGTACAAAAGCAGACATGATCCCTTGTTTTATGAAGCTTATACTGTGGTGCAAGAGAGAGATACTAAATATGCAAGCTCAACATAAATATATAATTATACATTGTGTTTAAATCCCTGTTATGGGCTGAATTATGTTCAAAATTCATGTTGAAGCCTGAACTGCAACACCTCCCAATGTGACTATATGTGGAAACAGGGTCTTTAAAGAGATGATTAAGTTAAAATGAGGTCATTAGGATGTGCCCTAATCCAATATGACTGGTGTCCTTATAAGAAGAGGAGATTAGGACACACCCACACAGCAGGGAAGACCATGTGAAGACACAGGGAAGTACAAGCCAAGGAGAGAGATCTCAGAGTAAACCAATCCTGCCAACACCTTGATTCCAGATGTCTAGTCTCCAGAATTGTGAGAAAATATATTTCTGTTGTGTAAGCCACCCAGTCTGGTACTTTGTTATGGCAGCCCTCGCAGGCTAATACAACCCCCTATTGTAAAAGAGAAAAGAGTGCTTGAGAGAAAGCGTTTTCGGAGGAGCGGTGAGGATGCTGGTCAGAGAAGGCGTCGCTGAGGAGGTGCGTACAAGCTAAGATGTGAAAAGACAACAAATGATGAACTGTGAGCAATAAACAGATTAGCAGATCCTGTTAAAAGGCAAAAGAAATCAAGGTGCTTTTGCTTCAGTTAATTATCCCACAGTCTACAGAACCAGATAGTCATCCAGAGACAGTCTTTCTAAATTAACTGCCTAAGAAGAAAGGCTTATATGCAGCCAACTTCATCATAGTCCACAGACTCTGAAGTATTGAATGAGCAGGAAGTTTAGTTTTTAATTGTAAGACAAAATGTATTTGATATCATTCACATCCTGATTTATGGATAAGACATTTCTAAAGAAAATGAATATTATGAATTATGTAGCTCAAATACTTCTTAGAGAAACAATAAAGGGAAGTTATGTCCTTCCTCATGGCTCGTTAAAGAGATTATGGAAATTTTGGAACCTGAATATGCAAAATAAAAAAGCCAGAAGCATAGACTGTGATTAGTCAAGGCTAATGCCTCATATGAATTGCTTTAGCACACTGATTCTAAACCCTTATTCCACATTGGAACCACTTGGGAATTATTTTTATAATACCAATGCCCACATCCCATCACGAGAAATTTAATTGATTTTGGAGTGGGACAAAATTATGGCATTTTAAAAAAGCACTCCAAAAGATTTTAAGGGATCTTTTTTTTCTTTTTTGAGACATAGTCTCACTCTGTTGCCCAGGCTAAAGTGCAGTGGTGTGCTCATAGCTCTCTGCAACCTCTTACTTCTGGCCTCAAGCAATCCTCCTACCTTAGCCTCCTGAGGAGCTGGGACTACAGGCACACACCATCATACCCAGCTAATTTTTAAATTATTTTTATAGATAGGGTCTCACTATGTTGCCCAGGCTGGTCTTGAACTCCAGGCCTCAGTGATCCTCCCTCCTCAGCCTCCCAAAGTGCTGGGATTACAGGGGTGAGCCACCATGCCCAGCCCCTTTAATGGATTTTAAAGCATTTCTTCCAGAGGAGGCAACAGAGGCCTGGAAGGGCCAGGTAGACACTGAATCCCAGTAACAATGATGCTGTTAAATGATGGGACAGAACTCCAGGAGAAGTTCAAAGTGATATGCATAGCCTGTGAAGGTTTCTACTGAAGGAGGCCTTGATTAGCAAAGACAACAATCTGAATGGTAAGGTAACAAGTAAAGTTACCTACTGCTACCCTCAGCCACCCGGTGGGGCTTAATTGCTTTCCCACCAATGCTCGCAGACAGAACTTAGCTCTCTAAAACCAACATCTCACTCTGACTTGGACCCATGGGTCTCTCTGTGCTGCCTTTCTGTTCATTCTCAACCTACGTGTTTGTTCTGGTGCATCCCACTTACTTCTGCTGAACACTCTGTTCTCCACAAACCATTTTCCTGATTGGTCAAAAGCCCTTGGAAGTCTGTCCCTATCTTGGTCACATGAGTCCCCAGTACTCTCAACTGTATTCTCTAGTCAGTAAAAGATACGACTCAGTCCTAACACATTTCTGTTTTCAAAGTGACTTCCATTTCTGCTTTCTTGCCTCATGGTCACAAAGCAACACATTTCCTTCCAGACATCTTATATTCTATATGTCTCCTTCCCTGTTCCATGTATAAATTCTATCATTCTCTTTGACAATAAAGAAATATCAAACCATTCTTATTTAAAAATCTATGATCAGAAAATAATCTGTCATATATATTTTTCATGCCTAGATATTTACTCAATTGTTTTCCTCAAAGACCCAACAAAATAATCAGGGAGCTTCAGCCTATCCTAAATTAAAATGCATGTCTTTAAGGGCTATTTGACATACAATAATTATTTGCAAAGTCTTCTAGCCAAACACAGAAATTGCTAATGTCTGCCCTTGAAGTAAATGAACTGTGCAAAAAATTTCAAACAAACATGATCCAACTGTTCACACAAGGGGGAGGTTGCACAAGAAATTCATTGTGTTTCTATCCAAATTCCCCCTCAAGTTGCCACAGATCAGCATGTACTTCACCTCTGTGCCACCAATTAAAATCATAAACAGATGAGTTTTTTCAGCAGAGGAGAGCCGACATGCCCTTTCCACAGATGGTCAGTGTCACATGCTGCCGTAATGGCTCAACATGCCATGAAGGTGCCATATATAAATGGTGGGAGACATAGCATTTCAGCTCCAACTGCTCTGTGTTTAGAATTGCCTCTTTTTCAAGATGGATTTCCTTCATAGGAATGGAGTGCTCATAATTCAGCATTTGCAGAAGGACTACCGCGCTTGCTACGATTTTCTAAATTTTATGTCCAATGTTGGAGACCCCCGGAATATCTTTTCAATTTATTTTCCACTTTGGTTTCAACTTAATCAGACAGTTGGAACCAAGATGATATGGGTAGCAGTCATTGGGGATTGGTTCAATCTTATATTTAAATGGTAAGACTTCTGTTTTGTTTCATTTTTCCTAAAACTTATTCTTAAATATGTAGCTTTGGCTTAATCAAATTTCAGATGTGTATAGTTTTACTTGGAAAATCTTTCAAATGTACCAGTAAACTTGAATCACCAGATTCATAAATAGAACTTTAAGAAAGCATAGAAATGTATAATTTAATGACTTACAAGTAAATTCCAAAACGCTATAACGCATATTCTATGATTACCCAAGAAGTTAGTTAAATGAGCAGCATCATAATGAACAGATTAATGATTCCAGGGAGCACTTTGATATTCCCAGTCTAAGTACCCAAAGCAACCACAGGACATCTCAAAGTCTCTTAATCATGAACTTCCCCCATTGCCTGTCTGCTTGAGTTATTTTTATAGGAAAGAATAGCTGGTCTCCAATTAAGTAATAGCTGTGCATTTAAATATATATGCATATTTATATTTCTTCAAATATAGGATATTATTTGGTCATCGGCCTTACTGGTGGGTCCAAGAAACTCAGATTTACCCAAATCACTCAAGTCCATGCCTTGAACAGTTCCCTACTACATGCGAAACAGGTCCAGGTAAGCAGTTATAACAGCCTCGAGGTACTAAAGATATTCCTACAGAGAGTAATTATGTATGATTATCATCTAATAACTGATATGATATTATATAGGGTATTAAATAAAACATCATGGGTGAGAATGCTAAAAGTTCATCACCATCAAAATTGCTAATGAGGAAGGAAAGAAATTTTATGAATAATCAAACTGCATTTTGTTGTTTGTGAAAGGGTAGACTGGGAGAATACTCCCCAAATGATTTTATATTTGGGCATTTACTTTGTGGAAGAATGCAATTTTTTGATACTAAAACAAAAAAAAACAGCTAGAATGATTTCTCCAAGAACTATATTAAGATACTAGAAATGTTGATTTATCTGCTGCTGAGCAACTTTTGAAGTTATCATAGGGCTTCTGAGAATCTCATGAATGAGGGAAGAATAGCTAAGTTTTCTGTAAGAAAGGTAGGGACTTCCCAATATTGGTATTGCCAGTAAGGATTATCTCTAACCTTAGAACAATTTCTTTAAAATTTCTTTTTTTCTCTTGTGCATATAGTATATAAGTAAGCTTCTTGGGCCACTTCCTTTTTTATTCTAAGTAAGATTCTGTATGAGTGTAAAATTTTTATTGTGGAAGTTGAGTATAATACTGTAGAAAGGTTTTTTTGAAGTATATATAAAGGAAAATTACATGTTTTTTTCAATTTACAAGAGTGTGTTTTATTGTACCTCACCATATTTTGTTATGTAGCATAATATTCTTGCCATTTGGCATCCTTTGAAACTAACCCTGAGTGTAGTGAATGTATAAGTTCTTAATGAGTTTTCTAAATATCTTTCTTTTTTGTTCCCATAAAACTATACATACATCTTTATATTATTACCAATGTGTGATCTTCCTCGGCCCTTGTGTTTGGAGACAAAGAATTGAAACCAAACACCAAAGTAGCAGAACAAAGTGAAAGAAGTTTATTAAGCAAGTATACCTCCAGACATGGAGGGGGAGGTCAAGAAAGATTAGCAAGCGATAGTACACTCCAGAAGAGGGGTAGGAGCGGGCACACATCCAAGAGGACAGTGACCCTGGGGTTCTCTTCTGGTTCCCCTTTTCTTTCTTCTGACTTCCTCATTCTTGTGTCACCATCCCCCTGGCCAATGAGAATGTTATGTCCTCCCATCCATAGGGTGGGGGAGTTTTTTACTGTATTTGTTCAAGTCCAGAAGTATCATGGCTTCCAAAGCCCATTCGGGGGGCAATAATATATGGTAATGATGGTATAATGAAGTCAGAGTCACTTGAGGACACTCTTGCCCTCCATCTGTGCAGGGGCCTCCTGAGGGGCTTCCCCAAACTGGAGTAAACAAGGTGTTTCTATCATGGTTACCATAGCAGCTTGACCATAGCTTTTGTTCTCATTGATCTGTGGCCCTAATTTTGTTCCTACCATTCTGCCCCACCTGTGTTCCCTATTCTGATCTCCTGCCTCAATATCACTTATCAAACTGTACTATAATTCTTTGTATATCTGACTGCCTAGACTGTGCAGTCCATGAGGGCAGGGATGATGTGTATTTTATGTTTGTGAAACCAATGTGTGAAGAATTGATGAATGGATGGATGGATAACATTTGACACAATTGAAACGCTATTTTGGTCTACACCGGCACGTCCCAGCATGTGTTCCATCTTATGAGACATTTTCTGGAAAAAGAAGGGGGTGGGGGAGAGGGGGAGAGAGAGGGAGAGAGAGACAGAGAGACTGCATTCTATATTCATCCCTTGAAGATGTACAATTCACTTAAGCATATACAAGGCTCTGAAAATTCCTGCAGATAAGAAATTGATTTGTCTTTGTTTAACAAAAAAGAGACTGGTGTTTAACCTGAAAGAACTTCTGCTAGGTTAAAAAAAAAAAATCAGGGAGAACACCTAAGTAAAGTGATTTAAAAAAAATTAAGCAACACGGAAAAGACACTCTAGAAATAGAAAGCCTACCTGTCTGCAGACTTTTTCTGCCAGGATTAATGTCCCCTTTACAGCTTTTCTTCATCCTCTATTCTAATCCTCTATTTTATAACCAAGATTCTCATTGCAGTGGCCACAAGATAGGTATAGAGGTAGCTGCTTATATACAGTAGTCATTTGTAAGTCAATCAGTAAACCACAGGCATACCAATGATATTCTCTAGAGTTTGACTTTTCAGCCCAAGGCAAATAAACTTATTCAAGATCCAATACAAGTACATTAATTTTCTTGTCAATTAAAAACAATTAGATATGAAGAATGAGCAGGGTTGTGGCAGATTTTGGTGCAACAGCGTGAGTTCTTAATTAGCCTTGAATATATTGATTTCTGGAATTCAGCTTGAATTGAGCTTGAAAATCTGGGGGAAAAAATTTTGAAATAGTGTTTTTGAGGCTCAATTTCACTCACTTATTTCTAGCTACTTCTAAACATTGCATATAGCCTGTGCCCTGTGTTTTTTTTTCCTGAGTTATTTGGCATTTTCATGGTAAATATGCTGTTCTATTGTCCACTTCTAATCTTGATAGTTAATTAGCCACCTTTCACATGGATGGACACTTTTTTTTTGCAGGAAGTCCATCTGGCCATGCAATGGGCTCATCATGCATCTGGTACGTCATGGTAACAGCTGCCCTGAGCCACAGTGTCACTCGGATGGATAAATTCTCTATCACTCTGCACAGGTCAGCTTTGCTGCAGTTTCTGTAGCACTGGAATATGACAGTTTAGAATATAGAAAGTTGTGTCTAAAAATTCATTTTAGTGTCTTTTAGTTGTTGAATGAAATGTTCTTATTCTGTTCTTTCATAATCAAAATAATAAAATAAATAGAAAACTAATATTTTGCTTTAAGATAATGTCCTAATTAGCTCATAGCTATTTCCACTGTACAGAGCTGGAAATGTTTAACTGATGAATGACTTGCTAAATGTGCTTTTGGATTTCCAAAATGCAATAATTATTTTGGTAGCTCATAAATAAATCATCTAAAACTATACAGGATAAGGAAATACTTTTGCATGCACGTTCCTTTGCTTTAAGATTAACTGGAAGTTTTGAGAATCATCATTCCCCTTGAATGCATCAGTTTATTTAGTAAAATTATGCTTCCTTCTTTGAATAGTCAATGCTTTTGACATCAATAACAAATATTCTAGCTCTAAAAACTATGCAAACTTTTTAATTAAAAACATTCCAGAAGAAAACTTAAATTTGAATGTTAATAGATTTAATGTTAGTAGATTTCTTAATGTTTAGAAAGGCCTAGAACTTTAAGATTATTCACTATTTTGTAGGAATTGGGCTGTTTCTTTCTTTTCTTTCCTGAAATCCTTTAACTATCATTAAAACAATCCTGAGCACCACTTTAGCCATAAATTTTTAGGCTACTTGAGATTAGATTTGCCAGTTTACCTTTTAAAAAAATACAACAATATATACTATTATAAAAGTTTCTTCTAAAATAAAATATTTTCAAGATCCATCACAGATTCCCCTTTTAAGAGTAGTATTGGACAATATAAGAAACAAATGACCAAAGGAATTTGGGCATCTTTAAAGTTTATTCTAATGAGACTGTGGCCTGTATGCCTTAATGTATTCATTATCCAACCAAAAACAACAACAGTAGAGAAAGGTGTTATAATTTAAAGAAATTAGCATTTTCTATCCATAGACAATTTTCAAAGTAGGAATCTAGAAAAGCCTTGCCTTTTCTCTATAGTTCATGCCTTCCTCCAATTACCAAACCTGGGAAAATACATGTTTCTTCTAAGAAAAAAAAAATTCTCATACCTCCTTTTTGAGTTTTTATAACTGTAATATTTCTTTCATCTGTAAAAATTTGTTGTGTGCTTACTCCTTACCTTCACATTACCAAATCCTTGTTTATTCTACTTCTACGTGGATAATCCTTGCTTATTTCCTCTTTGAGAGTCTCATTTCTCTCTATTTTTAATCTTTCTATAACAAAATTTTGGGCTGTTTATCAGGAACAAACCATTCAGGGCTTCCTGAAACTCAATACTGCTAACACTTTTTTTTTTAATGACATGAAGTGCTTGGTTTTAATATTTTTTATGTTTTTTGCATGTTGCTGCTTCTAATTCAAAGTATATAACCTACAGGTCAATTCCCTCATTCCTCATTTTGTGTATCTCAAAAAACAAGGAACCAGGACTCTTGAGAGTCCATGAAATTAAACCCAGTGAAAACGTGCCCTTGTTGGAATGCGCACGGGCTTTTCATCCGAGTGGCAGCTGCCTCTCCACTGAGTTTTCTTCAAGCAAAGAAAGGTTGAGAGAGGAGGGTAAGGAAGAAGCACATAGGACAGGGTATAAAAATATATATGGTTTGTTCTTGGTCACTCTGGATATTAATAATTCCCCCAAACTTGAGTTTCCCCTACTCCATTAAAACAATTATCATTATTTTAAGGATGTCACATTGGCCTCCTTTTAGCATTTATTAAAATCTCAGGATATAACACTGGTTACATTTAATGCATTGAGAAATGTAGAAACCTCTTTGTTAAAGCTTTTCAAATCCTATGGAGCACATGGAAACAACATTTGGGAAAAAAAGACTCTAGAATCATGATGTTATGTCACAGCTAGAAGATTCCTCTGAGACGGATCGTCTGGTGTCACCCCCCTAATTTTATGAGTGATACAATTTCTTTGCTTTTTACGCTTGTATCTATTCTTATATCGTAGACTGACCTGGTCATTTCTTTGGAGTCTTTTTTGGTTGATTCAAATCAGTGTCTGCATCTCCAGAGTATTCATAGCAACACATTTTCCTCATCAAGTTATTCTTGGAGTAATTGGTGGTAAATATGATCACTTACCTTTAGTTGTGTCATTTGAAAGCTTTAGATTCATTTGTTTAATGGTGTCAGATTCTGCCTGGCAATCAGTTTTTTAATTTCAGAGGTAATTCTGCGAAGCCATTGATATTAAATACTACCCTGGGAGCTTAAGTGGTTCAACACACCTCTCATAGCCTCCATGTACACAATGGCACAGTCTCACTCAGTGGTATAAATGCATAACTGACATGGGCTTTTCTGCACTTGGACTACAGCTATGTCCAACTCCAAACCATCACTTCAGACAGTGTGTTTGTATCTTGGGCTGGGGGACTTAATGACCCTCCAACCTGCACACCATGCTATTTTCTCTGAAACATGTGAGGTGACTATTCCATGACTATAGACTTCATTTAGTAGCTGCTTTGTATTCCTGCAGCAGTGTTCACCATGATTGAGTTTCCCCTGTTCAGCCCCACGTAACTTTCAAAGGCTTTCTAAGTTAATTGGCTATGGCAACTGAAATATTAATTGCAAACACCTAAATCAGTGTTCTGCCTATAAAGTGGGTTATCACTCAGTGCCACCAACTCCAGAACAATCCTTCTGGGCTAACATGGATAGTGAAACATCATGGGCAAACATGTTTTTAATTACTGCCTTAAAAAGGCTTTAGAAAATTGATAGAACCAGGGTGTGTAAAGCCCTTTCTCATTGAAAACTATGGCTAAATTCTTTAATGCAGAGAGGAATGATTCCCAAGGAGCTCAAGGACACACAGTCATTGTCAGTGTCTCTTTCCAATCCCCAGGCATGGTGGTGGCAGAGGCCTTTGAACACACTCCAGGCATCCAAACGGCCACCCTGAGCACATATCTGAAGACCAACCTCTTCCTCTTCCTGTTTGCCCTTGGCTTTTACCTGCTTCTCAGACTGCTTGACATTGACCTGCTATGGTCTGTGCCCATAGCCAAAAAGTGGTGTGCCAACCCTGACTGGATCCACATTGACACCACACCCTTTGCTGGACTCGTGAGAAACCTCGGGGTCCTCTTTGGCTTGGGCTTTGCAATCAACTCGGAAATGTTCCTTAGGAGCTGCCATGGGGAAAACAGCTATAAGCCAAGCTTCCGGTTGCTGTGCACCATGACCTCACTGGCCACACTGCAGCTCTACCATTTCATCAAGATCCCGACTCACAAAGAGCACTTGTTTTATGTGCTGTCTTTCTGTAAAAGTGCAACTATCCCACTGACTGTGGTTGCTCTGATTCCCTACTGCATCCATATGCTCATGAAATCAAGTGGTAAGAAGATTAAATAGATTTGTGCAGAGAGTAGTGCCCTTGGCCACAGGACCACCCTTCTCCATCCAGCAGTTAGAACCACAGAGCAGGGACAGACAGAGACCACAGTGCGGCAGTGCAGGCTCTATCCTCTGCCCTGCCCGTCCCCGTGTTTGGCCTTCATTGTGCTTTTTTTTTTAATTAGTTGCCAACATTTAAAAACCAGAATATTTAACATAAATCTGAATTTCTGTATTTTTTGAAAATTCTGATGATGTGGCAACACAGGGCCTGCATTTCTACCTGCAGACAATTGACTGGAGCTGAGTACTGACTGTCCCCAGTAGGAGGCAAGGACTCTGCATTTTATCACAGTCTTCAGGATCCTAACAGGACTCCAGTGTCTGCTTCCTTTACATCTTAAAGCCAGGCTGCTTCTGGCTCCCATCGGCATTTTAGCGGGGACCCCAGGCACATCCAATCCTCTCAGTTTTCAGATAAAGAAATGGAGGTCCATTCAGATGAAACAGCTTGCCTGTAGTTATGCCACCTGCACAATAGGAATTAGAACCCAAGTCTTCTGACACAGATTTCCATTACACTGTGTTTTGTTTCTTCATTTAGAAGAGGTAAAAATCAGTAGGAGTGAATGCTTTTATTTAGATTCTGTGACGATTCCCTTGTAAGTCAGCTACATTTTCAGAAATGACATTGAAATACTGCATCCTCTTTGACTTATACCCTGCACACAGGGTCTAGATGGGGTCGGTATGGCTCTACATATAGATATATAAGCATGTCCAGGGAAAACAAAACAGGCCAGGGTACTGTCTGGACTTGAACCTCTGTTTAACTCCTTGTCTCTGTTTTACAGTAGTGCTTGCCAATATTTCAATAAACCGTGCTGAAGATAAGCTGCTAGAGCATTATTTACCCCCTAAAAAGGCTCATCTCATCACTATGACTCCCTATACTTTATTTTTTAGAAGCCACTCTTCCAAAATCAGAGAAATCAAGTACCTTTCTCAAAGTCCTGCTCCAACCCAAGAAAAATATTAAAGTTTGCATCTGTTAGGTGGATTAATCCCTATGTATACTGAACTGGGATGAATGTCTACAGCTTTACTTTAGAAAATTATTATTGATGGACTATTAATATTATAGTAACAATTTCTCAGTAAGGGTTTTTTCCCTCATTGGACCTAGTAATTCTGGATTGTAAATTGGTAACTGTGTCATTTCGATCAAGTACAAGGATTCTTATTCAAATTTTGCTACATATCTTAGTGACCTGTGATCCCCCACAATGTTTTGTGTAATCCCTGTCAAGAATATCAACACATGAATTATTTTAGATGATGACATATTAAATGATGCATAAATATTTATGGAAACGTAACAGTTCAAGGGAGTGCTAACTGACAAGATAGTAGTTGGGGATAACAAAACCTCTAAAAATCAAAGTAATTATTGACCCCTTTCCAAGTGTATATATAGAATATATGCTATTGCTTTTATAAAACACATTTAATAGCATTCTTTTTAAACAGTAACTGAACTTGATTTCAATGATTGGAAGATTCCTAAGCAAAAATCAGAGGGATGAAGAAAGATTATCTTAAGAGTGAAATTTGTTTCATGTTGATGGGACATTTAGGGTGAAAGTAGAAAAGAATGATTCTTAAGGTGACAACCCTTATTCATTGGTTCAATCTCACCCTACCCAGACCCTGCTGTACCTTTAGAAGGTCACTTCAGTCCTTGCACATTTTATAATGCATTTGCCTCATCACATCTCCCGCATATGTCAGGAACCTCATTCCTGCCTGAAAGCCCTTTGTCAAAGTTTCATATGGGGTAATGTCAGTCTTGAAGAATCCCCCATCCTAGTACAATCTCACCCAGCTCTCATCAAGGCCTGAGGAAACCGGGGCATTAGTAGCCAGAGAATTCTGCTGCAATGCTTGGCTGTACCATAAATCCCTTCACAGTTTCCATAGAGAAACTCTCTTCAGCCACCCCGCAGTGCTGTCTATTGGGTGACACATGACCCTCAGAGGGGCAATGGGATGAAGTGTGGGTTGTTTTCTATAATTAATCCCCAACAACTCTACCTCTGTCTGCCATAAAACCCCAGAGTCCCTGTGTGAGGAGATTTCCCCTTTTACTCTAGTTGAAGTC
Source organism: Daubentonia madagascariensis (assembly GCA_023783475.1). NCBI lineage: Eukaryota > Metazoa > Chordata > Mammalia > Primates > Daubentoniidae > Daubentonia > Daubentonia madagascariensis. The sequence goes on along the minus strand of JAKFHU010002088.1, from coordinate 38,373,964 downwards.
TCCTGGAGGGATTCATGTGGTGGTAAATTGCTTTTGCAATTGAAACTGCTCAGGCAGCAAAAGCAACAGCTTTTCATAGCCTTGGAGAAAATGCCTGCCCTTAATAATGATGGGAAAGACTCTTCTGCTTCCAATTTATTTGTCAGAAATAAGCAGAATTGAGCTCGTTTAACTTACTGTTACTATATCCAGATATTCAAAATGTCTACACATTTACATATTCAGGAGAAAAATGTCAATATCATGAGCTTCAGGATGAGAAGATCTAGACAAGTGGCTTGAGAAACTGTCCAACCAAACATACATTTGAAAAGAAATGCAAAGGAATTTATTATTGCTGAAACTAGCTATCAGGAAGAATGTTAGTTCCTTTCCTTTGCCAACCTATTAATCGGACATCTGCCTTAGAAGGTTAAATTGGTACCTTCTCTAGACATTTCACTATAACAGAAGGGTGATTTTTAAAAAAATTGTTATAAGATGTCCTTGAAACTAAAAGTTATATCTCAAAATGCTTTATATTTACTCAAAATTTGTAAATAAATTATGTGATTCATTATGTGTAAAAAAATGTGATTCACTCTTAAATATATTAAAACTATATATTGCAGCCCTCTTCAATTGAACTTTTTGCAATGATGGAGATGTTCTGTATCTGTGCTGTCCAATACAGTAGCCACTTGCCACATGTGGCCGTTGAGCTCCTGAAATGCAGCTGATACTACTAACTGCATTTTTAAACTTTATTTACTTTTAACTAATTTAAATTTAAACAGTCATGTGTGTCTAGTGGCTACTGAATTGGATTTCACAAAGTCAAGTTCCACAGTGCTTTTCCTTGAAAACAGAACAAAAGTACTTTGTATATTGTCACCTACACCACGTTCCTGTGAAACAGCATGTATCAGTATGAGCTGATATAAGAAGATAACAGTAGATTCTGCTGCATTTTCCAGAGGGACCCTTTGCAGATCTGGGGTTCTCTCTCTCTGCAGCTTCCTCCTCTCTCACTGTGGCCTGTGAGCTCCAGCTGCCTTGGTCTCCCTGGACTCTCAATGCTGTTGCCTCAGATTTGGAAGTCTGGGTTCCCCTTCCCTGCACCATGTCCTGGAAACCCTCTAAAGGCTACAAAACTGGGTGGAGTTCTACCCAATATTCATGACCACATCCTGGATGGCTGGATGACTTTCTGACCAAGTTTTCCTGCTTCTCTGGGTTTAGCATACACATACGCCTGACACCAGTACTTCTGTGGATATTCAGAAACTGTCCCAAAAAGGACCACTAGCGTCTAGTTGCCCCGAGGATTTTGCCCTAGTGGATGGTCTGTCCCAGCCACTTTGGAAACTGCAAATAGCTTCTGGGATGAATTGCTGGACCTACTTCAGTGTCCCCAAGAAACTGAGGTGTTGTTTCTAACTTTTCCCCTCTCCTTCCCGATAATGCTTTCAGATGGTGATTCCATTCTGAAGGCGATGCGGTGCCGTTTGTTTATTTTTTTTAAGTCTTTATTTTGTTGTTGTTGTTTTTGAAGTTAACAGTAGAAAAGATCTATAAGAAGCAACAGCTCCAAAATGTCTTCCAAATGACAGAAACTCATAAGAAAATTCTAGGAATTAGAAGTGCTTTCACTTTCAGCTCTGCAAAGGACAAATGCAGTTTATGTCAAATTTGAGGTGGGTTTGGTGTGGAGTACTAATTACTGTCTTTGCTGTCCTTTGATGGAGATCACAGTAATGACTCAGAAAGAATCACATCTCATTTCTTTTGGCAGCACAGAAGTGATTGCTCTAAAAGGAGTGAAAAAATTCAAAGATTGAGGTTATAAAGGTTAGCGTAAAACCGATTAATTATCTTCAGTTTTGAATTTTTAAATTTCTTAGTATCTTTTCTTTTTTACTAACATTTTGGCACGTGATTTCTGAAGAGAATCTGTCTTCAGTTCGAAAACTGTGATATTTTTCCAAAGAACAGTGTGTTCTGAAGGAGCTGCCAGGACAGGGGCAGGGATGAGTGAAGGCACAGCTGTGGTCCTACGAGTGGGGCCCGTGGCACAGACCAGGGACTGCCGGGAGGAGCGTGGGCGCCGGCAGCACATCAGCCCTTTGCCAGCGCCGGCCGAGTGAGAGCTGAAACCACTTCGGAGGGAGGATCTGGGTGCTCTGCGGGGGCAGCAGGCCCCACGCGTGCCGGGAAAAGAAACGCAGCAGCTAGTGACGACAAAGCGCCACTGTCCTCTCCTTCTCACTTGCCCTTGCGCAGCCACGGGGCCAATCGCCCTCTAACTCCTCTTCAAAGAACCGGCTTGTGCCAGGATTCAGGCTTTGTCTTACGAAGAGTACTGGCCAGATTGTCATCCCTGCTCACGCATCCTGCTGTTATTGGAAGGCGTTTGCTAAAGGTGGGTGTTGCCTTCACCCCTCACTGCCCTTCACAGACACCACCCTTGCCTTCAAGCTCGATAATTCAGCATCAAAAATATTTAACCCTCAAGATCTCTTTTTCTACATATCTTTCCAAACTCTGCCTTTTTACAATCTTTTGAACGAAAGAAATGGTAGAGCCCTTGCTATCTTTCTATATGAAAACTGCATTGACTAAACAAAGGAAAAGTAAATGTTCCTGCCTGAGTTTTTGAGATTTTACTGTGCATTTTATTCTCTTAGCTTTGGAATGTTGATGCACTGCCCATTCTGGCGAATCAAGAGGCTTGTGCCACAGGTCTGCGTGTGGATCCCAAGGGGTGTCAAAACGCAGGTGGGCAGGTGCCAGCAAGTTCAGACAGGTAGATGTACAAAAGACTGTATACAGTTTAGCAACAAGCACCATGGACTGGAGTCATCGGACCTACGTTCCAGTCTGGCTCTGAATCTAACCACTGTGACTTGAGGACGCCATTTAACATTGGTGGGCTCAGTTTACCAAGTTCTCAGTTGAGGCGCTCAGTATGGGCTTGGAATGGAAGGTCCGTTCCAGCTGCGACATTCTGCAACTCTGAGGGTCGCATTAGATCAAATTTAACATGCTTTGGCTGTCCATCCAGTTCCTCTGTTTTGTTTGCTTTTTGTAAAGCACTTTGTAGAAGACTTCCAGAGGTATTGTTTATTTTTCTGTGAAGTGGAGCAAAAAGGTGACAAGGAAGGCCTTGGCAAATGTACTCTATAAATATTGTTTTCATTTTACTTACATGCGATGAACAAGACTGAGAATTCTACAAAGTAGTCTATTTTGAAATGAGCTACTTTATTAAACAATTTTGGATTTTTGTAATACATTTCAGTCTTTAAAACATTCTATTCCAATTAGAATCTGAATTTTATAGCTATGAAAACGAATTATAAACGAATTACTTCACATAGATATGTGAAGTAATTTAACTGATGTTATAGGACAAAATTATTAACATGAGTATATTCATAGACTTCCTGCTCACTATCACGCAGAAGTGATCCTGTAATTAAATTACCAACTCCATTTTCCCTTCCTCAGCATCCTAAAGAGGAAATTCTTCTTGCTGGAAGAGATAAGCAGATAACACAACAGGCTGAGTGAGAAGAAAGGAAGGCTGAGGGACACTTGGCTTTGGGGGAGGGAGGGTTGGATGCTTACTGAGTGAGGAGAACGACTCTAAGTTTGAAATAGCATTTCAGTAACTTTGTTGTGGACTAATTATGGATCTCTCAAAGACATAAAATAAGATTTTTACTTTTTAATTCCCTATGGCTATTGAAGTATGCTTCCTGAATGCAACACAACTCTAGCACCAAGTTATATGATGCCAAGATTTTTGAGGATGATCAAAATTAGAGATCCAGTTCCAAAAAGCTTCTAAAATCTTCTCAGGCTTAACTAGGGCCCTTTCTGTCCATGCTTTTCTTTTCTAATTCTCCCACCCACCCACCTGACAAGCATCTATTAAGTCCCTTTAGCTGCTAGAGATACAAGGGTGAGTTCAATATGGGCTCTTCTCTGGGCAGGGGTTGGGGGAATTCCATTGGTTCTGCGCTCACCTGTCACAGCTCTGGGTGGAGTCAGGGATACCTCTGGCCTGTGGGCTTGAAGAATTGTTTGTGACTATATCCAGCTGTAAATTAACTGGTAACTTTATTCCCTATCTCTTATTACCACCCCCCTCCCCTCGCCTTTTCAAATTCATTTTCTTCTTTTTTTCCAACTCTGGCATATCCTGCCAATGGAATCTAGATCATTCCCCATCTAACACCAGTTTTATCATATGAGAGGATGAGAAAGCATAATCACAAAATGTCAAGTGCCTAAGTAAAAGCTTCCTTCATTTAAAGCAGGGTATGTGGAATGTTCCGGGAAAACCACTAGAATGAGCTGCAAGGATTTCCCTATAGTGATATCGTCTTCCCATAGCAGTGATATTTGAACAAAGACTGATTAATTCCTTCTTTCAATGAATATTTTTGGAATATCTCTAGATATAAAGATCATATTTGAAGGTTATTTAAGCACAAGTCAATACTTTAAAATTGCATTATTTTTCTATATACTTATGTTTCAGGATTTTTATTAGTAAAAATCTAACTGTGTCTATTAAGATTGTGTTAATCCATAATTAACAACAACAACAAATACAACTACAAAAATCTACTTCAGTGGCTTAAACAAGTCAGAAGTGTCTTTTTCTCCTATAACAAGATGGCTGAAGGCAGGCAACCCAGGCTGGAGTAGCTGCTCAAGGATGTCCAGGAATCAGGCTCAGTCTACCTTCCTGCTCTTCTATCTGTTGTGTGTGGCTTTTGTCCAAATGATCACAGCATGGCTGCTGTGCATTCAGGAGGGAAGAAAGGGGGAAGGGACATAGGCTTTCTTTTACCCAGGCTTTATTCAGGAAGGGACAGCCTACATAGGGCCTTAGTGCCTATATTTCCTCTAGCTGCAAGGGAGTCTGGGAAGGTAAATACTTTCCAGGGGAAAACAAAGGAAAGGGATGCAGGATTGGGTGTCAAGTGAGCCAACACCTGCCATAGTGACTTATCGAGTACATAACAGTGAATGCAACTTAACAGCTGCATCCCTTCCCTGCAGCCTGCCAAATGATTTCACAATAACATGCTAAAACTAGGAAGGCAAAATGCTTTCTAAATTATAAAATGCTTTATGAACATTATCATGAGGTATACTTCAATGATTATTTAAATTTTCACCTTCCAAGAAATTTTATTAAAACGTTGCTCATCTCTTACTTTGATTCTATACTTGATATATCAGAAATCTATGCTCTCAACCAATAATATATCACAAAGATTTTCTCTTTTTTTCATAATCTTTTGTAATAATTGTAGGCACTTGTTCTGTGTCACCTTGGGTGAACATTTCCCTTTCTATCTCCAGCTATTCTGTTCTCACATTTATTTCTTTGTTTTTGAGAGTAGGAGCTGTACCTGAACTATAGGAAGAAGGAAATTGCCAATTTACCAACTGGCTCTGTATTCTTCTTTCTTTTTATATGGCACATTTTGTCCTAGCTCTGATTTATTGGGTTGAGTAGTTGCATCCAGACAGCTACATGCCAATCATGTGTATCCTGATTACTCATTATCAGCCTTAGGATACCATACAACTCACTAATGAGCACATTATAATGCTGGCCAGTGCTAATTAGATGATAATCATGTGCATTGCTTTATTTACAGTCTATCCATTTAAATTAATTGGGCATTTAATTGAACACAGTGTGAAAGAAATTGGAATTGGAATTGGGTTTAGAGGTTTGTTGAAGTTATATTCACCTGCCATATCATATGCAGGTGAGATTATTCACTTGATTTGGAAATTTAGAGAAAATGCAAATGGACATAGTGCTTATTTTATAATGGTACATGCACATATGTAAATTTATCTCAAAATGTGTATGGAAACAACAATCAAATTTGCAGATTTTTTTATCTCCTCTAACATCCTTGTGTGACCTGATTACAGAGAGATTTAGCGTGCATAAGAGATGGTAAATAAATCAAACCCTTATTTGGAAATATAAGGTAGGACCCTAAATCAACATGATGAGAATGTTCTGATATTTTCTTAGGAGTGGAAACTTACATGTAATTCCTGAATAAATATGTGGCAAACTATACCTAATTATGACCGTATGTATTATATATTAGAGGATTTACATTTTTAAATGAGTATATAATTGCCAAAAACTGCATGCATGAGGGCATCACTAAATGCAAAATGTCTTTTCATTGAAATGATTTCCTAAGAGCACATGTGGAGTAGACCTAGAGTAACTATATGAAAAAGAGTTTTTAGACAAAAAAAATTTAGAGGCCAACTTTTCTACTCTTTTACTCAAATAGTAGCATTTCTGGTTTATGGGTATCTCTGCCACGCAATTTTGAGATGTACCAAAACTGACTCAGGTTCTCTTTGCAAAATAAGTTGGAAAATGTGCTGCTCCAATTTTCCTAAGAATTGTTCATAGAAAAAAATCACAGATGATTCTTATAAATTAATTGAAACAAAACTTGTTTTGGCAAGAGGTCCTTGGGAAGCTTAGATAATATGACCATTTTTAAAGTTATACTGTATTTTGTTACACTAAACAATCTTAGTTCTTTCTCTTTTGATTGTCAAACCGGTAAATCAAATAAAATGGATTATGTGAAGTATTTTAACAACCTCTTATAAGGGCAAATGTGATTCTATTTATAACTTCTGACATCAAAATGATTTATTTGAGTCTGCCAAGGTCTTTCTTTAATCCAAACCGACACCATGCAAAACTAGAGAAGTTTTGCAAAGTTTCTGATGAGAAATAAATAAAATCCTAAGCCCCCCAACTGACTGAATGGACTCCCTCTTGGCCAAGAGGACCCCAGAGAAACCTGAAAAACTAAAATCCCAGCCATGATGGATGGGAGGTCAGACACGCCTAGTTACACCTCCTCCCTTGCTAACCGCCATCAGGCTTCTTCCCTAAGAGTTAAATAGAAACCAGCCCTTTGGAAAGACTTGCTCGACTGCTGATTTCAACCAACCCCCTAATGCTTCTCATCCCTTTTATGGTTGACACAACTAACCAGCATTCTTTCCTGATAAGATACCACCAACCATAGAGTGGTTCTGGCCAGTCTATGAGGCTGCATGCTGAGTACCTTCATGTCCTCTGCTTCACCTTTTGATGTCAGAGGGCTGAAAACTCCACCCTCGGATCATGCGAATGCTGCAATGTTTTGTACAAGGAAGCGGCATGAAGCTCAATTGCACATGAACATGTTTCTCCTTTCATAAATATTCATGATTCTTCCTATAGCTCATCAAATATATATATTCAATCACCCCACTCAGCATAAATTCCTGTTACCTTTAGCCCTCCCTGAAGCGCCTGTCTCTGGTCTTTGCCAGAGGCTATGCTTCCCAGCTTGCAAGATGGCCAGCCTGCATGCTGCAACTCTTTATGAGAAATAAAGATCTCCTTTCCAAATTTGTGAACCTTGTGATTCTTCAGTTAATGCAGAATACAGTATAAGGACACATTCCAAGGGGGAAGTTGGGCTCCTGTTTTTATAAGACTCAAATCGTGGAGGGGCAACTGAGGTTCAGATGAGGAAATCCATGAACCTGATTCTCTAATCCTGTGCTGTCCAATATAATAGCCACTGGTCACATGTGGCTATTGAGAACAGAGCTTGACATGTAGCTAGTCTGCATTAAGATGTCCTGTACCTGTAAAAACATATCAAAGTTTGAATTTGTAGTGTGAAAATGTAAAATATCTCAGTAATAATTTTTACATTGATTCCATATTGTGATGGTAATATTTTTAATATATTGGGTTGAATAAAATATATCAACATAAATTGCACTTGGTTTTTTTTCCTTTTTAAAATGTGACTAGAGAATTTAGAATTACATATGTGGCTCACATTAGTGGCCCGTATTTTATTTCTGTTGGAAGGCACTGCTGTAACCTATGGGAAGAATGGATATTTCCCACTTTTGTTTCTTGTCTGGGGGCTGACAAATTATGAACTACCTGTGTGAATTTAAAAAATTATTCAACCAAGATGTATTGAGATATCACCGTATGCCAAGTACCAAGTAAGGCCCTGGGGATATTAAGATGAACTAGACACAGTCTCTGCCCTCAAGGGGCATAGACATTTAGTATGTGCAGGGAGCTCTGGTCACACAGGATGAATGGCTGGAAATAAAAGCTACCAAACTTTTGGTAGAAATACTTCCAGATATCTCTTTACGCATACAAGGATGTACAAGAACACACACGAACACAGATACACATAAAATGGATGTGTGTGTGTGTATGCACAGATGATAGGTAGGTAGGTAGATAGATATGGATAGATAAATAGCATCATACTATCTGAGATGATCTTTTATTTATTTATTTATTTATTTTTGAGACAGTCTTGCTCTGTCACCCCTGGTAGAGTGCAGTGACATCATCATAGCTCACTGCAACCTCAAACTCCTGGGCTCAAGTGACCCTCCTGCCTCAGCCTTCTGGGTACCTGGGAATACAGGTGTGTGCCACCGTGCCCAGCTAAGTCTTCTATTTTTTATAGAGACAGGGTCTTGCACTTGCTCAGGCTGGTCTTGACCTCCTAATCTCAAACAATCCTGTTTAAGAGTTCTGTTTCTTCCTGATTGTCTTGGTAGGTTGTGTGTTTCCAGAAATTTGTCCATTTCCTCTATGTTTTCAAGTTTATGTGCATAGAGATTTTCATATTATTCACAGATGGTACTTTGTATTTTTATGGTATCAGTTGTAATATTTCCTCTTTCATTTCTGATTGAGCTTATTTGGGTCCTTTCTCTTCTATTCCTGGTTAATCTAGCAAGAGCTCTATCAATTTTGTTTATCTTTTCAAAGAACCAACTTTTTGTTTTGTGGATCTTCTGTATTATTTTCTTGTTTTCTATTTTGTTTAGTTCTGCTCTGACCTTAGTTATTTCTTTTCTTCTGCTGGCTTTGGGTTTGGTTTGCTCTTCCTTTTCTAGTTCCTTGAGATGTGCCTTTAGATTGTTAATTTGTGATCTTTCTGTCTTTTGGATGTAGGCATTTAAGGCTATGAATTTTCCCCTTAGTACTGCTTTTGCTGAATCCCATTGATTTTGATAGCTGTGTAAACTTTGTCATTCAGTTTGAGGAATCTTTTAATTTCCATCTTAATTTCATTATTGACCCAATAATCATTCAGCAGAAGATTGTTTAATTTCCATGACTTTGTGTAGAATTGAGTGTTTCTCTTGGAGTTGATTCCTAGTTTTATTCCACTGCGGTCTATGAAGATACATGGTATAATTTATATTTTTTAAATTTTTTGAGCCATGTGTTATGGTCTAAAATATGATAAATCTTGGAGAATGTTCCATGTTCTGATGAAAAGAATGTATATTAAGTAGTTTTTGGGTAACATGTTCTGTAAATGTCTGTTAGGCCCATTTGCTCTAGAGTCCCATTTAAGTCCAGTGTTTATTTATTTTCTGCTTGGATGATGTGTCCAGTTCTGTCAGGGCGGTGTTGAAGTCCCCAGTGATTAAGATGTTGCTGTTTATCTCTTTGCTTAGATCTAGTAGGATTTGCTTTATGTATCTGGGTGCTCCTGTGTTAGGTGCATAAATATTTAGGGTTGTTATGTCTTCTTGCTGAATTGCTCCTTTTACCATTATATAATGATCATCTTTGTCTTTCTTTACAATTGTTGATTTAAAGTTAATTTTATCTGATATGAGAATGGCTACACCTGCCTTTTTTTGGTTGCCATTTGCATGGAATATTTTTTTCCATCCCTTCACCTTGAGTCTGTATGAATCCTTGTGGATTAGATGTGTTTCCCGGAGACAGCAGATACTGGGCTTGTATTTTTTTTTTTTTCTTACCCATTCAGCCAGCCTATGTCTCTTGAGTGGGGAATTCAAACCATTCACATTGATTGATAGAAGTGATATGTGGGATAATGTTCTGTTCATCCTGTTGGGTAGTACCTTATTACTTTGCTTTAACCTCTTGCACTATTGTTTTATATGAGGGCTGAGCTTTAGCTTTTGGGTAATTTTACTCTGGTGGGTGACTATTTTGCGGATGCATGTATAATGCAGTTCTATGTATTTCCAGCAGGGCAGGTCTGGTCTTGACAAATTCCCTCCGTGTTTGCTTGTCTGGAAAAGTCTTTATTTCTCCTTTGTATATGAAACCTAGGTTTTGCAGGATACAAAATTCTAGGCTGGAAGAAGACTGAAGATGGGGCCCCAATCCTTTCTGGCTTGTAAGGTCTCAGCTGAGAAGTCTACAGTTAGCCTGATGGGTTTTCCTTTGTAAATTACTTGATGTTTTCACCTCACAGCTCGCAGGAGTTCTTCCTTCATGTTGACTTTGGCCAGTCTGATGAATATGTAACTTGGCAATTGCCTCTTTGCAATGAATCTCACAGGTGTTCATTGAGCTTCTTGGACCTGGATGTTTAAATCACTAGCAAGACCAGGGAAGTTTTCCTCAATTATTCCTTCAAATAGGCTTTCCAGCCCTTGCGCATTTTCTACTTCACCCTCAGGGATGCCTATGATTCTTATATTTGGCCATTTTACATAATCCTATATTTCTTGTAGGCTTTGTTCATTCCTCTTAATTCTTGGTTCTTTATTTTTGACTGAGTTAATTCGAAAGAGTTGTCTTCAAGCTCTGAGATTCTTTCTTCTGCCTGGTCTAGTCTTTTCTTAAAACTTCCCACTGTGTTTTGTATTTCCTTAAATGAATTTTTTATTTCCAGAAGTTCTATTTGGCTTTTTAAAAATCTCTTTAGTGAATTTTTCATTCATTTCCTGAATTTTTTTTCTGGTTTCTTTGAGGTGGTTTTCCATTTTCTCTTGGAATTCATTGAGCTTCCTTACAATCCATATTTCAAATTCTTTATCTGTCATTTCAATATTTTCATTTTGGTTGGTATCCATGGATAGAGAGCTGGTGTTCCCTTTTGAGGGTGTCCTTTCACTCTGATTTTTCATGCTTCTGGAGTTCTTTTGCTGATTCCTTCTCATCTTGAGCAGCTGTTGCTTCTTATTTTTGGATTTTCTTTTGTTTAGGTAGGGCCCTCCCCCTTGGCACTCATAGGGGTGTGTTTGTAACATATGTTGGGTAAGAACCTTTGGCTTTGCTTGTGGGTGCTTTGAGGGCAATCTAGGTTCTGGGTGAATGCCTTGGTTATAGATATCCTTAGTGTGGTGGTTTTCTCAGTTGCTAGTTGTTTGTAGGCTGTGGCAGTGGTGAGTTATGTGAGTGGGGAGATTCCCTGTCTCTCTTTGAAGAGGGAGAATAGAGGTCTTTGAAATTCTTTCTCTTTCCCCAGCCCTGTGGTTTTCTTAATAGTGTGAATTGTATTGGCATGCCCAGTTTAATCTCTGAGACAGTAGATGGTGCTTGTGGGTGAGAATCAACCACACACTGTATGATTGAATCAGTAAATGCTGTAATGGGCATGCAAATTGACCTCCCTTTCAGTAGGTGACACTTGCCAGAAGGAATAAGCTGCAGTGCTGTTTTGGGGACCTGTGACTGGCTCTGGTCCCTCAGGAGAAGCACTTGAATGCCCCAGGTGGGTGGGGCCCTGGAACTTTCAGTTGAGTCCATAGTCTCTGCCATAGCAGAGGCAGGTGGGGGAGTGAGGCTGGGCAGGGCTGGGCTGGGTGAGCTTGCCCTTAGGCTCTACAAAAGCTGGCAGGGTAGCTGTTTCAGCAGGGGTGAAAGTTCTGCTCCCAGTTTCTGGGTAATGCTGCCAGGGAGGGGCTGAAGTGGCCCCACCCAGCCACAAAGTCTACTTGTGGAGGCGGGGCTGTCTGAGGCTCACAATCTGGCTGTCAGGAGCAAGTTTTGCTCTTCTCTCTCCTCCCCTGCTTCATGATCTCCTTCCAGTATCAGCTGGCAGGCAAGAGCTCAGACTAGCTGAGCTCCTCCATGATTGCACTGCAGACTGGGAGCTTCCCTGACCAGGATCCCAGCCTGGGCTGAGAGCACAGCTTTTCTGTGGTCAGTGGGGTGCTCCACAAGTATGCTGAAGCTGGGACCCACACTGCACCCTCCTCTCAATTCTGCCATGCAGGCTCCCTCGCCTCCCAAGATTAGTTCACAAATCTCCCCTCCGAACCCCTGAGCAACATGATCAAGACCAGGAGGTATGGGATCTGGCTTATAGGCCTGTCCTGGGGTGCCTGTGGGCCAGTCAATCCCTGGCCATGCCAGGGAAAAGCGCACTTGTCTCAAGTTGCCTATGGTGTGCTCAAGCAGGTTTGATGTCCCCCTGCTTCAGGGTGTGCCCTGCTCTGATGGAGCCAGTGGGCAAGCAGCACCAGGGAGTGCTGGTGAGCAGGGAGCTCATAGTCCAAGCACCCCTCAGTCCACTGCAGGACCTTAAGAGGAAAGGTTTGACCCCAACTCTCTGTGGAAACCTTGGTGTCACGGCTCAATTGTCTCTCTTGGCAGCTGCAGGTGGGAGAGGGGAAGGGGAGGAAAAGAGTCTGGATGGAGGAAAGCTAGCACTCTCATTATCTCTGTCCCCCTCTCCGGAAGTCAGCCTTCCTAGAACATCCAGGCTCTGGAGTCATGCAGATCCCCCAGGACCCACTGGGCCCCTGTGGCTCTCACAATCTGGGATGGAGTTGTGAAATGATTGTGTGGGAATGAGCAAGATAAAACCTGAGGAGGTGAAGCCCCCTGGGGAGGACAAAGGTACACAGTGGGTAGAGAAGCAATATGGCACCTGCCATCCTGGCTTGGGTCTGTGGTGACAGGAAGCACTCCAGGGGGGCTGGGAGCCTGATACTTTGTCCACAAGGAGCTCCCAGTTCACTGGCAGCAGCAGCTTTTGGGCTCATGGGGGTAGATAGTCTCTCCAACAGCTCGGGAACCTCCTGACTGTCTGTCAGAGATGCGAGGCTGGGAGAAACAAACCACTCCACCTACCCTTTTCGCTGACTCCAAGCCTCTCAAGGGTTGATCTCTGCTGATATCTTGCTCCTTCTTGTTCTGCTCCGCAACTTCTTTCCATGAATTCTCTTATAGGTTCTGGCACCCTTCCCTCAGAATTACACCTGATCTATGTTTGTTTGTTTGTTTGTTCTCTTTCATCTAAAATTTTCCTTCTTACTGAGACACTCTGGCAGCCGGTGTCTCTGGTCAGCCATCTTCCCCCAAGGAGCTCTGGTCATATGTCTTTCAAATCTAGTTTCAGTATCTATTGTTTTAATTATTGTGACTCTGTGCCAAGATTTTCCCCCCTCTTTATTTTAATTTTTTAACTTTATTTTTTTAAATTATAAGGTACACATGTACATAAATGTTTTAGCTATTTCTTTGGTATTTACCTTCATCTTTTTAAACAATGTTTTTGTTGCTATTTGTTTAAATTTTTAACTATTTAGTTTCCATCATGAAATATGAGGAATATGAGGATTTAGTTCTTTTACACCCATATCCTAGCCCATCCTCAACCTACTCCATGTATTTTCTCCTACCTTTCATAACCTGTCTATAATTTTGGTTTTGATCAATATTAAGCATTTGCATTGATATGACTTTATAAATAACATTGTCAGGTGAGTGTGCAGTGTAGTATATATATTTCCTTCTTGTATAATTTTTCTTTTTCCCCAAAGCTAATAGCTAATAATTTCTTCTCCCTCTCTTTCTCTCTCCTCTCCCTCTATTTTCTGTTACCTGTTGCTAATTTACCCACAAACTCTCCCAGGGAGTTATGTCTCCTCTTAACATTCAAACCCATCAGGCAGTCTAGCAGCATCATTTTTTGTGAGAGACAGCCTCATCCCGCTCAGAACCCACTTCCCTGCTTCAGGCTGGGTGGCTGCTCTCTGTGGCCACAGCACCCCTGTTATCCTGGGCTCTCCCTTCCTAATCATCCTGGCGAGTCCCATCTTCTCATTCTTGGGTTAGGTCACCTGTTCCTATGTTCCATATCTTCCTGTTTCTTTGTTTATTCTCTTATTTTAGGAAAACTCTCCTTTTGTGGCTTCCTGAGGAAAGATGAACGGGGAGTAAATGTTTGGAGACCTTGCATGACTGAGAATTTCTTTAGACTTCTGTCATTCTTGAGAATACTTTGCTGAGTAGAAAATGATTTCCCCTTAGAATTTTGAAGGCAAATATTTATGTCTTCTGACTTCTAGTTTTATTGTCAAGAGGTCCTGTGTCATTATGATTCCTCATTTATCCCATGTAACATGTTCCTGGTGCAGGGAGAGGTGACTCTCGCCTGTGGTCCCAGCCACTCAGGAGTTCAAGGCCGCAGTGAGCTATGATCACACCACTGCAATCCAGCCTGGGCAACAGAGCAAGACCCTGTCTCTAAAAAAACAAAAACAAAATACAAAAAACATGTCCCCTCCTCCCTCCTGGAAAATTTTAGTAGTGTCTTTTCCCACCATATTCTAAAATTTCATAATAATGTGCCCAAGTAGGATTTTTGCATATTATATTCATTGCTTGGTAAACACTTTCCAGGAAATGTTCTTGGACTATTTCTTTAATAATTTCTTCCCTCAGTTTTTTTCTGGACTCTCTGGAACTATTATTAGTTAATTAGTGCACCACCTATATTGTTACCTTAAATTTTTTCTTTTCTTTTTTTCTACTTTTCAACTCTACCTTTTTGTTTTGTCTTCAGAGAGAGTCCCCCAACTTTATCCCCCAATCCTTCTATTTTTCCTATAAACTTTTATTAACTGAGATGATGGAGAGAGTTCACACATTGTGGAAACATCAGGAAATTACAGAGAGACTTGCAATAAGTGTCAAACAGAACAGATTAGCCAACCCCTTGGTCATCTCAGCAACAATAATGCAAAATGGCAGAGACCAAATCTTTGTTAGTGATAGAGGATGCAGGATAAAAACGAAGACATTGACACCCCCGGTCTTGTAACATAAACATGCAACTTTATTTATCTATTCATTTTTGAAGTTGTAATCTTCCTTGTCACTGAGCCTGAGAAAGCAATTGTTTTCCCAATTTCAAGCCCCATCTAGTAAATCTTTGCCCTCTTATCAATAACTTCCAAGTAAATTATTTGAAAAAAATAACTTGTGTTCATTCCTTTTTCACATCCCACAAATTCCATTCCAGGAAACTAGCAACCTCCCAGCTCAGAGCCCATGTTCTCCCTCTTGGAAATGTGGAACTACACAATGGATTTTAGTCTTCTTTCATCAAAATTAGGGGATCAGCCTGTGTTTACTGCAAAACTTAATTTCTTCTAGCAGGCATCTTTATTCTGCCAACTTATTTGCCATTGCCGTTTTCATAACTCAACTAGAATGCATTCCTCCACCTTCTGCCTCCTTGTGTGGCCACCGTCAACAATTCTGGCCTGACCAGTTAACCTGCTAAATCATCTTTGCAGTTATTTACCAGGAAACACTGGAAAACAGACATAAATATTATACCTCCATATAGCGCAGCTCAGGCTTAATTTGTAGACAGAATTGCATTTGTTGGCCAAAGGAAGGAAAGACATCTACACAGAGTGGGGCTTGGGAGGAAGACAGAGTAGGGAAAAGATGTCACGATGGCTGGACAACTCAGTGGCACCCATGCAGTCCTGCTATTGAATTTTTCATTTCTGCTATCAAGAGCTCCTTTTTGTATGTTTATTTTTTTGTATGTTCACTTTTATGGACTCCCGTTTTTATTTAAATAGATGGAAATATCTTCTCTTTTCTGGTTGACTGAATTTCTTTCCACTTTTTGAGTGTTTTCTTAATCTTTGCATTGGCTCTGTTACTTCTAATTTCCTCCCTCCTGGGTGTTCTATTGTTGCTTTTGCTTTGTATGTTAAAATATTTGCTCAGTGTCCGGTGATCCTTGGCAGCCCATTCTCATGCAAGAGGGAGACACTGAAAAGCCTATGGAAGCTCTGGGTAAGGGGGTGCCTGTTGCTAGCAAGTGGGCTTCACAGCAGGGCGATCTGGCTGGAAATTTTTCTCTGGAGGATTCCTAGCATTGGAGTCATAGGTCTCCTATCTTAGATTGGCCAGTTTCCCCCGAGAATGATTCTCCAATGTCCTGTCAGAGGAGAGGGGCTGGGAGTTTTCCTGTTCACATATACCTTTATACTCAATCCCCCTGTCTCTTGTATGTTAACCACCCCTCCAACTGCAACCTGTGTCCTTAAATCCAAGCCTGTCTGTCAGCTTCCCCAGAGAGGGAGTACCCAGTGTTCTGCTGGGATTGGGGAAGGGCAGCCACCCTGCTGCAGGTGGGGCTCTGTACCTCTGTTTCTACACATGCTTCCAGCCCACTCTTCTGTCTTCAGCCCCATCTGTCCTCCTCCTTCCCACAGGACCCGGTGTCTTTACATCCTGAGCTTTTCTAAGGGTCTGTGATACAAAGCAGGAGCTTCCTGGGCTTCCCCCACTCACAGATTATGTTTTTGTTTTTTCTCATCTTTTAAATCCATTATTAGTTGTCCATTTGCTTTCTGGCTCCCAAAATCTTGTTGCTGGCATCCTTTTGTTTTCTTTATTCTTGTAGATTCACGCCTTCTTTAATTTTCTTAATGTTGTACAGTGGTGTTTTGAGGGAGCAGAGATAAACATGTGTGTTTTTCTGCCATACTCAGTTGGCTTTTTTGTATAGCTTATGAAGCTATAGCAAAGTAAAATGCACTATTTTCACCTCATGAATAGGATTTCCAGGAAATAAAGAACAGCAACAGTATGGGGAGGGGTGAGGAGGAATACTAGGCCTGGGACGGAGTCCCCCACTCCAGCCACACCAGCAGCTTCAGTAATGGTGACTTCACCACCCACGCACTGCACCCTGAATCTACAGCATCTGTCAACACCCATTAACTGGCCAGCCTTGGCTAATGTTATACTTGCCCCTCCTGCCACACTCAGCCTGAGAGCATCCAGTGTGTCAGAGTCCTCCTTTCCCTAGCCTTGGCCCTAAGGATGAATGAATCTGCTTGCGTGTGCAAGAAAACGTTAGTTAAGAAATACAGCTGGTCTTCTGTTCCTTCTGTTCTTTTCACATATGACTTTGGTCAAACAAACATTAGTTGAGTGCTTGTTATAGGCCAGCCTCTGTGCACACCGAGGGTTCAACAATGCCAGAGACAGTCGTCTGCCCTTGAGGAGTTCAAAGTCAAAGGAGTTTGAAGTTACTCTGGGACTTCTTACATAGTAATTGGGACTGGCTCCTGCACGGACAAGTGCCAGGTGATGGCTGAGAAGCCGCTTGACATTGGATTTTCACTCACTCTCACCGTTGTTTCTTTCATTTTCTATATAGACATCTAAAACTGAATTATTATTGAAAATCATTAGAAATTAGCTTGGATCCCAATGTGTGACAATGTCCGTAAAAGTAAAATATTGACATTCCTCTCTAAAGAAACAACAACCCCAGAACTGCTGCAGTTGGTGCGTCATCTGTGTATGAAGTTCTTGGGTCGGGTCAGCTGATGGGGGCTCCTGTGGTGACTAGTTTGTAGTAGGCTCCTTTCTGGGCCATCAGTTCCTCGTGGGTCCCCTTTTCAATCACTGCTCCCTGTGCCATGACAGCGATCACATCTGCATTCTGGATGGTGGACAAGCGATGGGCGATGACAATGCAGGTCCGACCCTCTCTGGCTTTGTCTAGAGCAACCTGCACCGTCTGCAAAGAGGAGATGGAAAGTTGAGGCAAAGACGCATGATGTTCCCTAGCCCACTGTCACAAGAGTGCAGTTAACGTCACCTGAGTACCAACCCTATACTTGGGGGTAAACCCAAAGGCTCGACATAAGAGAGGATTAAGCAAGTATTCACTGCATGCAGTGCATCAATTATGTCAGCAGCAGCGCACAGGCTGAGAAATCTCAGTGAAGCAAGGAGGAAGCAAACTACAAAATCATTATGTAATTTTATAATTACTTAGGGATGGTCTAGTTTACTCAAATGAAACCCAGGAAACAATGGAGGGTAGCAGTCAAATGGTTATTCCTGATACCGTTCTTCATTGAGGACATATTAGCTCCCTCCAAAATGGAATCCTGATTTTTAAGATATTAATCATGAATTTTAAATTTCATAATTGTGTTTTTCTCCATTGCATCCTCTTTCAACCAAACCACACATCAGATATCACCTCTGTCTTTGTGGTGATAGTGAAAGTGAAATCTCAACCCAGGCGTGTCTAGCTTCTGAGCCTCTGCCCAGCGTTCTCCCCTGCCCTCTGCAAGATCTGTCTCCTTCCTCTGTCTCCCTTGCCTCCTGACAAATGCTCAACTAAGCCAGGTGAGACCACTGACAACCTACTTGGTCCTCGTGGAGACCAAGTGCTCAGGGAAGGGTGTCATGGGCAAGTCTACATGAGAAAGAGGCAGTAAACCAATTCCAATCAGTGTTGTATGTGGCCTACCTTCTCTGTCACATAGCTTTAGAACTGTAAAATATGTAATGCCTAACAGGTGACCTTTTACTTTATTTAAGAAAGCCAATTATTTGCCTTTGAAGAAATGTCACTTAGCCTAAAGAATCTAAAAAACAATTCTTATTTTAAAGTTAAAATTTTTTTTCATTTGAAGCAATCTTATGCTAAATCACTTTCCTTAGATTACTGTCTTTT
Organism: Daubentonia madagascariensis; assembly: GCA_023783475.1. Taxonomy (NCBI): domain Eukaryota; kingdom Metazoa; phylum Chordata; class Mammalia; order Primates; family Daubentoniidae; genus Daubentonia; species Daubentonia madagascariensis. The sequence continues at coordinate 38,355,353 of JAKFHU010002088.1, read as the reverse complement.
GGTTCCACAAAGTATTGCCAATTTCTACTGTTAATGAATCAGAAAATTGAAAATAGTGCCATTTTATAAGGACAAATCTTACAGCAAAAGACTCATTTATAATGATCTAAGAGTTTAGAAAATCAATAAGTACCTTTTCACTTTCTGTGTCTAAGGCAGAAGTGGCTTCATCTAGTAGCAAGATTTTAGGATCTCTCACGATGGCCCGAGCAATAGCAATGCGTTGTTTCTCACCTCGAGAGAGTTGAGACCCCTGGGACCCAACGTTAGTTTCATATTTCTGGAAAAAGTATGGTAAGTTTGAGAACTAGAAACAGTTATTGTTCCTGTGTCATATGGAGCCCACATCAATGACTCCCATGTGAATTTAAATTATTTGTTGTTTGTTGAACTTGGGTATAGTGAATGACTCCTCCTATAGAGGATGTCAAATCCACTAAGGAATATTAAAAAAATATGGAATCTGTGAGTTTTGGTGCTGGGAAACAAGGGACTTTATTCCCTATTTATGTATTTCTTTTAGGTTTATATTTCCAATCTCTTTCTCCCTGGGTTTAGATAAAATCACATATATGAGATCCTTCTTGACTTGAGACTTCCTGATTTCCAGTCTCTTATCTGAAAAATCCTTCCAAGGTAGAATAATCCCAGGAATGGAAATGCCTTTCGAGAGATCTTCTGGTCCATTCCTTTATTGCGGAGGCATCATTTTGGAACACAAGCCTTGGTTAGAATCTCCACTTTGTTGCTTACTAGTTCTGTGATCATGAAAAAACTATTTAAAATTCTTTGAGCTGCAAACCCATCTGAAAAATGCAATATTAATAATGAGCTCAGAGACTTACTGTGAGTTTTAGATGAAATTAGGAAGGGAAATCTCTAGCTAGATGCTTGGCATGGCTACATAAAAGTTAATTAACATTCACAGTACCTTTGCCGTGCATCAGGTACAGTGCTAACTATTCTAGCCAGGTTATCATTTAATATTCACAGAAGCCATTAATCTGTATTTTTCAGATTACAACACTTAGGCACAGAGAGGTAAGAAAATGGTGCAAAGACAAACAAATAACAGGCAGTGAAAGCGAAATCTCAACCCAGGCGTGTCTAGCTTCTGAGCCTCTGCCCAGCGTTCTCCCCTGCCCTCTGCAAAGAGATCTGCCTCCTTCCTCTGCCTCCCTTGTCTCCTGTCAAATGCTCGGCTAAGCCAGCTGAGACCACTGACAACCTACTTGGTCCTCGTGGAGACAAAGTGTTCAGGGAAGGGTGTCATAGGCAAGTCTCTATGAGAAAGAGGCAGTAAGCCAACTCCAATCAGTGTCTTGCACAAAATGAGTAGGCGTTCAATAGAGATTTGTGGATTAAATGAATCTTCCAGGGGACACACAAGCTTTACTTTTCAACTCTGGATGCTGCAAATAATAATTTGCACCTGCTCACAGATTGCACCACCCAGGTAACACCTGGGCCAAGAGCCTAACACTTAGGAGACCTTGTGAAAAGAGCAAACAAAAAGCCCTCCAATAACACCACAAAACGTATAAAATAATCCCTTACAAAGAAAAATAATTTCCCCAGTGGCATTTAAAAAAAAGGAAGTAGAGAGGTCAAAGGTAATAGTTGGCTCCTACAATTTGGTTTCCATGTTTTAATTTGCCTTGTAATCAACCACCAAGAGTTGGATGAGACAATCCTTTCCAAAACTGAAGAGCATGTTGATGAGGACATTCATTTTGCCTAAAAGACTAAGACAATGCTGGGGCACCAGGAAATCAATTGTGTTGCCTTTGACCTTCTTCTTGAGCCGTGATCATAATATAGGTTGAGTATCCCTTATCTGAAATGTTTGGGACCAAAAGTGTTTTGGATTTCATATTTTTTTCAGATTTTGGAATATTTACACATACATAATGAGATATCTTGGGGGTGGGACCCAAGTCTAGACACGAAATTCATTTATGTTTCATATACATCTTATACACATAGCCTGAAGGTAATTTTATACAACACTTTTAATAATTTTGTATATGAAACAGTCTTGGTTTTGTTTTGACTGTAACTTTTCACATGAAGTCAGGTGTGGAATTTTCCACTGTGGCATCATGTCAACACTCAAAAAGTTTTAGATTTTGGAGCATGTTGGATTGCAGGTTTTTGGATTAGGGATGCTCAACCTGTACTTGTTGGTCGTTCTACCTCTCCCCAATCTCATCTCCTGTGGGGAATGGCTGTGACACTCACCTCTGGGAGGGACATGACAAATTCATGCAGCTGAGCCTGCTTTGCAGCTGCTATGACTCTTTCCATGGGAATGTCTTTGGTGTTGTCACCGTACTTGATATTGTCCATTATGCTACAGGCAAACAACACTGGTTCCTGGGAAACAATTCCGATGGTTGAGCGGAGGAACTGGACATTTACTTTTTTGCTGTCGTGCCCATCTATCATCTACCAATAGAGGTGACAACAAAGGGCATTAAGTTTTAAAATTTCAACAGTGAGGAAAGTTCATATTCTAGAGTTAAGAGTTATGCAGGACATTTCGTTTGCTTAACAGACAACAATCCCAGGCCTCTGGGCAATAAGTTATGTTGTTTTTGACCTCTGGAGCTAGTGTCTGACAGGAGTGGTGTCAAAGTTAACACTGATCAGACTATGATTTCATTTGTTTGTTTCCCAAACTCTAGATCTACGTTTTTCCACTCTAGGTGGAAAAATGAGAAAGACACCCAGGACAGTATTTGGTTAAGAAAAAATTTCCCCTTATGCTTTGAATGTAGCACACTCCACAAATATGCAGAGTTGCTCAATTTTGAGACTCCATGAGTTATAAAAAGGATTTTTCTATGTGAAGCTATTGGATAATACAACGGTCAAACCTGCTTCTTTGATTTTACTGACACCATTCTCTGAATAACTGAGATAATAGAATCAAATTTTAAAAAGGAGTACATTTATTCACCTAGTCAATCAAGAAACATATATTGAATCACCTGCCACAAAAGCACCAAACTAAGCAGTCTGTGTCTGCTTTAGAAAGAAAGCATAGGCTGGGCACAGTGGTTCACTCCTGTAATCCTAGCACTCTGGGAGGGTGTGGCGGGAGGATTGCTTGAGCTCAGGAGTTTGAGACCAGCTTGAGCAAGAGCGAGACCGTGTCACTATTAAAAATAGAAAAATTAGCCAGGTGTCGGGTGTCATGGTGCACGCCTGTAGTCCCAGCTACTCAGGAGGCTGAGGCAGGAGGATCACTTGAGCCCAGGAGTTTGAGGTTGCAGTGAGATATGATGAGGCCACTACACTCTACCCAGGGTGAGAGAGCAAGACTCTGTCTCAAAAAAAAAAAAAAAAAAAACTTAATGTCTGTCTCCTAGAAACTCAATCTAGTTAGGCAGTTAAGTACAGGTACTCAAATATCTATCATTTGAGCTGGTTCACTTGAGAGTCCTAGCGTAGTAAAGATACAGTGTGTCTAATATACTACTATAAAGTGGCCCTTTGATTTCAGAAAAAGATTATGTTAAATGGTGGGAACAGATTTTATTTTAGATAATTTCTCAGCAATGGAAAAAGCAAACACTATTAGAAAAAATATAAGGCATTCCTCAATAACAATTAGCCCTCACTTATCTTGCTCTATTCATTTTCCATAGTACTTAAGTCTGTCTGCAAAGCACAATTTAATAATTAAATACTAGAGCTGTTTGCTAATTGTTCTGTCTGTGCTGTATTGCCAGCTCCTGGAAGACAGAAGACATGTTTATGCTCCTTAGAATCTTCCATGGGACCTAATGCAGGAACAGGCACATCAGAGGTATCCACTTAAATGGTGAAAATATTGAATGCTTGTATTTGGTAGCTTCCTTAAGAGCAAAGGGGACTTTAAAAAATTGATTAAAAGTGGCATATTTCCTACTTAAAAATGTTTGTAGAAATGTTTTACAATGATATAACAAAATCTAGTGTATGCCTATGAAATGCAAGGAATCATAACAATTTCTCCAGTGGGCCTTGCTTTCTACCTGTGACCAGAATGTTCACTGGGCATATTCAGAGAAATATATTAATAGAGTGTTAACGTTGGAAAGGTCAAACATGAAGGATTCAGGCTCCTGAGTCCCATGGAGTTTGCAATCTACGTAGATGACAGACATGATAGAGATGACATTTTGGAACAGTGAACCCTCTCTCTTACAGAGATCAGACCTCTGGTGCAATGTGCATTCTAGGTTCACCAATCACCAAATACATTCAAAAGAATTAAAATCTTTACACCTAAAATTAATAACAGAAGTGATTATAAATTACAGGTAATCAACTCTTACTCTTTATTTTTATAACTTCCTGGATTCTGCCAGGAAGAATAAGTTTGCTCATTTCCTTGCTTTGCTTTATGGAAGGGAATCTTTAGTTGCCTCTTTCAAGTTTCTCTCGGCATTTCTGTTCATAATGTTATCTATCCTCATTGCACTGAAGACTATGCTATTCAGGAAAACAAGAAAGGCCACTTTCAAAATATTAAACAACGCTTCAAATATGGAGCAAAATAAAACATTTCAGACCCATACCTCTAAACTATTTTCTGGAAAACTACTTGTGGGTGTGCTTCAACAAAAGGATGGTGAAAACCAAGAAAGAGAGAGATACAGGAACTAGGAAATAATGGATCTAACCCAAGCAAACGTTGCCAGGAACTCACAGGATGACAACTGCTCAACAGGCAAAGGTTGCAATTAATCCAGGCAGTGACAAAAATGAGGGAATAGATGGCAGGATGGAGATATTAGCAGAAAAAGATTTTTATAAAGGCAGAGAATGCAAGAAAAAAAAAGAAAGCTTTTTAGAAAAACAATCAAGAAAGCAAATGTAATGCTAATGTACCTCACTATTTGACTGTAGGATGAATAACATTTACATAATCATAAAAAAAGCTATTCATTGATTTCCAACTTTTAGAATCAACCTAGAGTGAAAGCAGGAAAGAAAATCAGCATTATAAATAGAACATAAGCATTTTATATTCTTGATAATATAAAAGTGCAGTTAGAACTTGAGAGGGAAAAGGAGGGAGTAAGAGGTGAAAAAAAAGGTAGGATTGTGAGAATTCTCATTTTAGAAAGCAAGAATTCAAGAGATATTTTATATAGGTGGTAGAAAAGCGACAGAAGTGTATCAGTTAAATTTACAAATAGAGGGGCTAAAAAACGATGCAAGTGTATTGGGAGGAGTTGGGTAAAGGGAGGGAGTGGTGAGGGGAAGCTAAATCTCTGTCTCTTGAGAATAAGTCAGCAGAGAGTCTAAATTTGTTAAATTGTGAACCAGCAGCATAAGCATGTTGTTTAGAGACATAAAAGTAATCATTGGGAAATCAAAAAACACCAAGTGGTTAAAAATAGTTGCCTTTGAGCAGAGAAATGTGGGATGAGGGTGGAAGGGTAGGGTAGGGAGTTGCTTTTTATTATTATACAAACCTTTCTTTGCTATTTGATTTTATAATCCTCTGCATATATTACTTTGAAAGAAAGAAAAAAGGGAGAGAAAAAAAGAGAAAGAAATTCTGTAAAAAATAAGCAACAAAGTAATTCACCAATTTTTCAAATATTCTTGCCAAAACTTTGTGGTGCATGGCTACCAATTTGAGTTCCTTTGATTATTTAGACTTAAACTTCTTGAACAAGGATCGTCTCAGACTTTTTCATGCTAAGTTCCCTTTCTTGCTCATTTATCATTTTGTCCCTTATCACCCTCACTTTTTCCATTCCTGGTCATTAATTTCCTGGTTAGTCTTGTACTTTCTGCCCCATTTACGGGTAAACGAATGCTTCTGTTAAATACACTCATCTGCAGCTTTGCTCTGTGCTCAGTTTTCTTTGCCTAACTGGTCAGCAGGCCATCTGGAACTGGGAAAATATGATGTTAGAAACTGTGGGGTAGAGTCAGGTCAACCAGCAAATGACTGGAAGCGGAAAATACGCATAGGGGACAAAGTGTGAAGGCAAGCATTTATAGTGCGTCTGGCAAAGCATAATCCTGAAGACCACTTTTAGGGGTTGGAGATATTCTGCAGAAGCAACATTCTCAAAAGCATTTGCATTGCTTACCACCTTCCCTTGATCAGGATCATAGAAACGTTCCAACAGCTGAATACTGGTGCTTTTGCCACATCCACTGCTTCCAACAAATGCCAGTGTCTGCCCTGGACTAACTGACACTGACAGACCATTCAAAACTTGCACGTCAGGTCGAGAAGGATATGTAAATTTACAGTCAACAAAATCAATCTTCCCCTGGAAGTTGTCCTGTGAATGGGAGGATTGAAATTACACATGTTCTTCCTGGAGCCTAGAATATTAAAAATGTACCTAAATCTGAGTTTTAAATCCCTTCTTAAGACACCTTCAAATCATGCTGCCAAAGTGCAAAGTATAGAGAGACCAACTTAAGGAAAGGGCACTCCATTCCCTGTTCTAGCAGGTGTAGAATAAAGGGAGGCTTGAACAGTGAAATTAAAGACATTTGACTATTATTCCCAGTCTAACCTAAGGGGATTTCCTTGTCATCCACTACTTGACATTCCGAATAGAAGAGAATAGCTAGAAGATATCATTACTTCACAGAAGCCAGATGACTGCTCAAACCCTACAGCTCTGCTCCCCAAAGACTCAAAATAATAACATTACACTTAGAATGACCTACAGAGAAAGTTACTTGAGGTCTGTACTGCAAAGTTGAATATTTTCTATTGTACCGTGTGCTTAAAACTATCTAAATTATGAACTCTAGAAATGGACAGACATCTAATAGACCACACACAGACTTTACTTTTATTGAGCTGAAGGAGAAACAGGTCATTTGATCAATTTAAAAAGATTTCAGAATTTAATTTGGCTTAACTAGTGTTTAGGCTTGTTTTGCTCTCTTGAACATACTGAGGTTTTCAAAAATAGGCAGGGAAGACCAAAAAATGCCTCTGGGGCTATCAATTAGAAGAAAAGACACCTTGTTGAGATCAAATTAAATTTTCTGGGCATCCATATGAACTAAAACTCAAAGCCAGATGAACATGAATCAAATCAATATCATTGGACAGGAAGAGCTGGTTTTTCTACATTCCATACCAGAACATCAGTAGAAAACATGATGGTTGGGAGGTCTCAAAATACAACAGGCTTCATTCATTCGGGAACTAAGTGTATTTTTTACAGACAGAATTTAGCATTCATTGGATATCACTGCCTTATTCAAATGCCAGCTTTAGGAATAATTTTTAATGCTAATTTACTTCATTCCTTTACATTCATAAATCTACTGTCTGTCCCTTCTGAGTGTGTATGAATGAACCCATATACTGCAGGAATTTAGAAGCTAAGAGGTATTGTATGACCATCCCTAATGGCTGTTCTGCATACATACACATAGGCACAACCAGAACTTACCCATTTTTCACCTGCACTACTGTATACACTGATTGGGGGGCGTCGGTCCAGCAGTTGAAAAAAGCGTGCAGCTGCTATTTTAGCTTTGGCATAATTTGGGGTGTAACAGGAGGCTCTTCCAAGAGCTGTTGCACTCAGCACAACTGCAGAGATCACCCTGCAATCAGACAGACACCCAGGTAGAGAGGGGTGCAATGCAGTTGGTGTGAGAGGCAGGAATTTGGGGATCTAGCCCAGGTTCTGCCAGGAAAGGACCAAGTAGCCTTGATCAACTCACTTTAGACTTGCCTGGGAATAGGGGGTGAGATTGGGGAGATTAGCAGTGTGCAAATTGTGTTCTATGAGAAAGGCATGAGGGGAGGACTGAACAAGGGGGCATTCAGAACTCCAAACCCTCATTCAACCACAATAGCCTCTTTTTTTCAAAGAAATTGTTGGACACAAAAAAAGAAAAAAGACTTCTGAAAATTAAAATAAAAAGGAGGGGACTTGAAAGATCACCGGATTGGGGTGATTTTCTTACCACTCTAACATGTTTTGAATCTATAATAGGTGTGTAAAAGATAATGGTTGGTGATGTAAGCATCAATTCTGTGCCAACCACGCATGTAATTCATGCTTCATGGTCTGCACCACCACGTGCAGAGGGTCGGCCTGGGATGGGGATGGGGGCAGGAAGTGTGTCTTTGGGTGTCATACAGCTCAGTCTATAAGCAGGAATTGTTTCAGGCCGCAGTTGCAAATCCAAACATCTCCAGGAGCTCAGTCCAAAGTTTAAGGGAATGAAAAGTACTTGAAATAAAATAGAAATGGTAGAAGATGACCTTTCAAGTTTTTAAGGTGAAGCCAGAAATCGGGAGTTTTCTGTAGTCTCCCAATTTTGACATGTTGGCAAATAATTCTTTTAAAACCTTATATAAACTAAACAATAACAAGTCAACAGTTTGTGTTTTCTGATTTGGGTTGGTAGCTTTAAATATCCAAAGATTTAGACAAAGGCTTTCCTGGCTGGGGTGGGTGCAGTGGAGCAGGAGAGAAGTGCTAGAAGACAGATGTCAGGTGAGAAGGGAGGACGCGTGGCTAGAAGAACAGATTCCCAAGGGACTGCCTTTCCTAATGCCCTCCAAGCCTTTCTCAGACCATCTCTACCCTCACCACTCCCCACCACGCCCATATACATGTGCACCCCGTCCCCTGGCATCCTTAGGCTCTCACTTCTGGAAATGTGAGAAACTGGACTCAAAGATGATCTTATTAGAAAAGCAGGCTCTGGCTATAATAAAGGAACATAATTCCCCTGTATGGCCTATGCTATCTCTGCCTAGGAGGAGACAGCTGGAAACTTGTCCTTTTTGCAAGAGAGGAGTAGAGTTCAGACAAGATGGTTCTATGAGCCATCTTATTCAAGGCCTCTAGATTTTCTCAGTGTTAATGAACGTGGTCTATTGTTTGTAAAAACGATCACATTAATTCATCCTATTACATGACCCTTTGCAATAGGAATTTTTTACTCCTCTCATCAAAAGGTGGATCCCACTTCTCTGTTCTTCAAATCTGTATTGTATGACTTTCTTTAGCCAAAGACACATTAGAAAATGTGATGCATGGAGAGACTTGAGAAGTGCTTGCACACTGGGGCTTGCCCTCTCTTGTTGCGCTTGGAACTCTGAGACCATAAAGTAAAGAAAAGCTCACCTGCCAGAGGGGCCATGCCGAGACAGAAATACACTCAGAAGCTAAGGGAGTCAGCCTGGGCCAGAAGAACCACCCGACAACCCACAGAATCTTGAGAAATAATTAATCCCAGCTGTTTTAAGACACCGAATTTGGGATGGTTTGTTAAGCAGCAAAAAAGCTAACTGATAGAACCAGGCTATTCCTTCCTGGAGTGTTGACTTTTTATGACCTTCACTGGATCTTCCTCACCTGAACACATAGCTGAAATGGAGCCCCTCATTGGGGATTAAGTAACCTCCATATCTGTAGGAAGCAGAATTAGCAACAAACACTATGCTTTGGGAAAAGCCAAAGCACAATCCATAAACATTCGCTTTCCAAATGGCTGTCTTGAATGGCTTCTCCAGCTCAGTCTCAAATGCTTCCATGAACCACCGCTCCTTCCCAATTCCAGCAATGGTGCGGATATTACTGAGGGCTTCACTTGTAATCTGAAGAATGAAAAAAAATAGAAATAAAAGGGCAGAAATAACTCCTTTCATGACATTTGAATGGCTACATGGATTAGATCTTGTGCAAATGGCAGGCTATGGTACAAATCAGAGATGGAGGCATTGTCTGGGAACAGAGAGAGATTGCTAGAGATCAACCCAACTGGACCATGAGACAATTTTTCAGTTAAATTCAAGTTCCACTTAATTCTAACATAGCACGGCTTTGCTGCTTCCCCTTGTGCTGGAAGAAAGAAGGGGGAAAAATGGTACATGTGGTTATCTGGAAAGCTTTTAGCTTCTTTGCTAATTCATTTGAAATACATAACATGATTTCTTTAGACCTCTTCTGAGACAAAAGATTGTTTAATAATATAAATTAAAAATTTTAAATATTAGATTTTATTTTCTTAAAATTTTAATCTTACCAAATACTACATAAGATAATTTAAAATTAAGTATAAAAATTTTATTTTCATCTATACTATGAATTTGCATTTGTTTCAATCCACACTCTAGGGTACATAATCACTGCTTCTGAATTAGGGCCCTACCCTACAAAAGCACAAAGGTGGGCTACTTTCTTCCATTGACGTAAGAAGTCATTTTGGCTTCTGCCTACTTGAACAGTGTCCACATTCACTCTCTTAAAAGAGCCAAAACTGAGATTAGAGTGAATTTGTTAAAAGAGCGTGTGTGCGTGTGTGTATGATTTCTTATACCTGATAAACGTCTATGCCACCATCCCCTCATAACCCAATGACAGATATTAATCAGAACATACTTTTAAAAATGCACAGCTAAAACCTCAGAGTATCCGAAACCTAATCTGCAGCTCCTGATTCTTGCCCCAAGCCTAGCAGACTCTAAAGTGTGAAAATTGAAGGTGTGTGACATCAAAAATAATAGCTCCTTTCTGTGTAGACAGCTCCTCAGGGAAAGCATTAAGCTGAAACAACCTCACAGACAGAAAACTGAACTATCCACCCCTGCAAGTGAGAATATGACAAATTAGGATGTGGAACAAATCACTATTCGAGAGGAAATTGAACATGTAATCCTCTGTGTTCACCCCATATTTCTCCACGACCCCTCAAACTCAGAGCATCAGAGCTCTGGGCCAAGGCACGTATGAAAAGGGTGTGGAAGGTTTCTCACTGTTCGTGTCTGTGGGCTGACAGCTTCCTTAAGTCTGTTTATACTACCTATCTTTAACAGTTTGTCTGATAGCCACTCAGCCATAAGCAGTCTGAAAATTAGGTCTGGAAGATTACCTGTCCCACTATCTCCATGGCCTGCTTGTCTTTAGAGGCAAATCCTGTCAACATTCTGGTCTGCACGACTCCTGACAAAGCCAAGAAGGGGAAGAAGCACAAGATGACCAGGCTCAGCTTCCAGCTAAAGAAGAAGGCAATGATCATGGCCACAGTGACGTTGGTGAAGGAATTGACCATCATCCCAATTTGAGAGCCAGCAGCCTGCAAACCAAAAGCAGTCAACCCATCTCAGACGCACAGTCTCTTTTACCAAATACCATTATGTGAAAAGGCTATTTTATACCAAAGAGAGAGGTTCTTTTTTTAATTGTGACAAAATTTACATAACAATCTTGATCACTTTAACCATTCATAAGTATATAATTCGGTGGCATTAAAAATATTCACAATGTTGTATACCTATCACCACATACATACCCAATAAAAACTGTGTCCCCTTTAAACAATAACCTCCCCATCCTCCCTCCCCACCCCCAAGCTCTTGGTGACTTCTATTCTCTCTGTCTCTATGAATTTGCCCACTCACCTCATATGAGTAGAACCATACAATATTTGTCCTTCCATGTCTGGCATATTTTGCTAAGCACAATGTTTTCAAGGTTCATCCGTGTGGTAGCAGGTGTCAAAATTTCGTTCCTTTTTAAGGCTGAATAATATTCCACTGTATGTACATACCACATTTTTTTTACCCATTTTTCTGTTGGTGGACACCTGGGTTGTTTCCAACTTACGGCTATTGTGAATGGTGCTGCTATGAACATTGGTGTGCAAGTATCTGTTCCTGTCCCTGCTTTTAATTCTTTTGTCTGTAGACCTAGGAGTGGAATTGCTGTATCATATATAAGTTCTTTGTTCAAAAAGTTAAGTTCTTTCAAATGATGAGCTTCCCTAATGTATATGAAAGCTGGATTAATAAAAGCCTACTTTATTCACAGCTTCTCAGAAGTTCATTTATTGACTAATCTCATTTTATAGGTGTCAGAGCTAGGGCAGCCTGTCTAAGATTAATGCAGCACTAAGCATAGGCTGCATGTGTGTCTGGTACCTATGCATTTGGCTTGATTGAAGACACCCAGGCATTGGGCTTGTGTTGATATTACTTATTATTCAGTGAACATTAATGCTTGCTGTATAATTATATTTTTGAAGTCAATACAAGACTGTTACAAGATACTGCTGTGATTCTCATTGAAGTTATTCTGTTCATTGGTACAAAGTTACACACTACCTTAATACATACACAGCTGTTTAGTCAATGCAGATGGGCAAAATGGATTCAGTCCCAATATAGGTAGAGGATAGACCACTGTGGTAACTATTAGCTATACTAATCAGAAGTATTCAATGGTTCCAAGTCTTCATTTCAGTTGCAGCTGGGTAGATATGATCAAAAGTTGGTGTACTCTGTGTAGAAAACACCTGGGTGGGGAGAACCACATGACTTCTTGTTAAAATTGTAGAGACCTAGCATTATTCAAGACAAAAAAAATGTGAAACAACCAAAGGTAAGCTGTTAGTAACCATTAGGTGCTAAAGTGGTGTTATTCAGGAATAATCTGCATCTGTATACTGTATTGAAAACACAAATGGAATGTGAAATTGTGTTCCAAAGCATTCCCATGTGTTGGTACTAATTCCCATGGAGACTAAAAGGCTAAGTTAAGAATTTCTCATTTGTATACTCGTGTTCATAGCAGCATTATTCACAATAGCCAAAAGGTGGAAACAACCCAGCTGTCCACCAGCAGGTGAATGGTGAAACAAAACATGATATACACATACAAGGAATATTATGCAGCCATAAAAAGGAATGTAGTTCTGATACATGCTACAACTTGGATGAACCTTGAAAATATTACTTTAAATGAAGAAGCCAGACACAAAAGGACAAATCATATGATTCCACTTGGAGGAGGTACTTAGAGTAGTCAAATTCATAGAGACAGAAAGTAGGATAGTGGTTGCCATAGATTGAGGGGAGGGAGAGTAGGGTGGGGAGTTATTGCTTCATGGGTAGAGAGTTTCTGTTTGGATAATAAAACATTTCTGGAGATGAACAGTGGTGATGGTTGCACAACAATGTAAATGTATTTAATGCTACTGAATTGCACACTTAAAATGGTTAAAATAGTAAATTTTATGTTATGAATATTCTACCACAATTTAAAGAAAAAGAATTTCTGCTTGTCAAAGACTATCAGGCATTACAGGATATTTGAAAAGCAACTCTGCAGTTATTCTTTGGGATATCATTATTTTGTTTCCTTTTACATTTATTCAATTGATATTTTTAAAGAATGTAAAAAATAATTCAGACTAAGATACAAATAAAATATATACATATATAACAATATACATATTTTGATAGTCTTTTCACAAAAAGGATAATACTGTACATATTACTTTGTACTTTGATTTTTTTCACTTACCGATGTAACATACCCATCATTCCATATCAATATATGTACAACACTTTTAAAAATAGCTGTGTAATATTCCTTAGTATAGATTTATCATAATTCATTCAACTATTTTCCTATTGATGGATATTTAGGTAGTGTCCAGGGGATTTTATTAAGTTTTTGGTCAATATAAAAATTATCAATGTCCTTAAACACACATCCTTAAAAATAGGAGAGCATTTACTCATGAGAATTCTGGTCAAAGAGTATACAATTTTTTTAAAAAAGAATTTCTGGTTGGCTAGGACTCTCAGGCATTACAGAGTACATGAAAAGCAACTGTGCAGTTTTTCTTTGCACTAAATCATTATTTACTATTACTCTCCAAAAAAATTTATTTACTATTATTTACTATTACCAAAAAATGTTGAAAGAATTCATACATTGTATGAGAATGTCAGTTACTCATCTTCATGAATATGGGAACTTGTCATTCATGATAGTTTTAGGAGCACTACATATAATAGGAATATTAACCCATATTTTAAATGTTTTTCTAGTTTATCATTTGTTTATACAAAAATTTAAAATTTTTATGTAGTCCAACAAGTCTACTTTGTAGTTTTGAGGTTTTTGTCTTGTTTAGAGAATCACCTCTACTCCCACTCCTACTACTCAACAATGTTTGGAAGTTCTAGCTAATGAGATAAGAAAAGGAAAGAAAATAACTGGTAAATATTAAAGAAGGAAAGAAGAGATAAAATTATCTTTCTTTACATATACCGGCATACTTCGTTTTATTGTGCTTTGCTTTACTGGGCTTTGCAGATATTACGTCTTTTACAAATTGAAGGTTTGTGGCAACCCTGAGTGAAGCAAGTCTATTGGTGCCATTTTTCCAACAGCATATGCTCATTTCACGTTTCTGTGTCATATTTTGGTAATTCTCCCAATATTTCAAACTTTTTCATTATTATTATATCTGTTATGGTGATCTGTGATCTTTGACATTACTATTTTAATTGTTTTAAGTGCCATGAACTCTGCCCATATAAGAACGGTGAACTTAATATATGTTGTCTGTGTTCTGACTGCTCCACCAACGGGCCTTTCCCCACTCCTCGGACCCCCCTGTTCCCTGAGACACAACAATATTGAAATTAGGCCAATTAATAACCCTACAATGGCTTCTAAGTGTTCAAGTGAAAGGAAAAGTCACACATCTCTCACTTTAAATCAAAAGCTAAAAATGATTAAGCTTAGTGAGGAAGACATGTTGAAAGCCAAGATAGGCTGAAAGCTAGGCTTCTTATGCCAAACAACCAAGTTGTGAATGCAAAGGAAAAGATCCTGAAGGAAATTAAAAGTGCTACTCCAGTGAACACACAAATGATAAGAAAGTGAAACAGCTTATTGCTGACAGAGAAACTTTTAGGGTCTGGATAGAAGATCAAATCAGCCACAACATTCCCTTCAGCCAAAGCCTAATCCAGAGCAAGGCCCTGACTCTCTTCAATTCTATGAAGGCTGAGAGAGGGGAGGAAGCTGCAGAAGAAAAGTTGGAAGCTAGCAGAGTTTGGTTCATGAAGTTTGAGGAAAAAAGCATCTCAATAATATAAAAGTGCAAGGTGAAGTAGCAAGTGCTGATGTAGAAGCTGCCACATGTTATCTAGAAAATCTAGCTAAGATGGAAGTGGCCACTCTAAACAGATTTCCAACATAGATGAAACAGCCTTCTATTGGAAGATGTTGCAGTCTAGGACTTGCATAGCAAGAGAGGAGAGGTCAATGCCTGGCTTCAAAGGACAGGCTGACTCTCTTGTTAGGGACTAATGCAGCTGGTGACTTTAAGTTGAATCCAGTAATCATTTACCATTCCAAAAATCCTAAGGCTCTTAAGAATTATTCTAAATCTACTGTGCCTGTGCTCTAGAAATGGGACAACAAAGACTAGATGACAGCACATCTGTTTACAACATGGTTCACTGAATATTTTAAGCCCATTCCTGAGACCTACTGCTCAGAAAAAAAGGTTCCTTTCAAAATATTACTGCTCATTAACAATGCACCTGATTATTCAAGAGCTCTGATGGAGATGTACAATGAGATCATTGTTGTTTTTGTGCCTGCTAACACAACATCCATTCTGCAGCCCATAGATCAGGAGTAATTTCTATTTTCAGTCCTATTATTTAAGAAATACATTTCATAAGGCTATAGCTGCCATAGATAGTGATTCCTCTGATGGATCTGGGCAAAGTAAATCGAAAACCTTCTGGAAAGGATTCACCATTCTAGATGCCATTAAAAATGTTCATGATTCAGTGGAGGGGGTCAAAATATTAACATTAACAGGAGTTTGGAAGAAGTTAAGTTAATTCAAACCCTCGTGAATGACTTTGAGGGGTTCAAAACTTCAGTGGAAGGGGTAGCTGCAGATGTGGTAGAAAGAGCAAGAGAACTGGCATTAGAAGAGGAACTTGAAGATGTGACTGAATTGCTGCAATCTCATAATAAAACTTGAGTGGATGAGGAGTTGCTTCTCAGGAATGAGCAAAGAAAAAGGTTTCTTGAGATGTAATCTACCCCTAATTGATAAAGCAGCAGGAGGGTTTAAGAGAATTGACTCCAATTTTGAAAGAAATTTTACAGTGAGTAAAATGATATCAATTAGCTTTACATGCTAAAGAGAAATCTTTTGTGAAAGGAAGATTCAATCGATGAGGCAAACTTCATTATTGTCTTATTTTAAGAAATTGCCTCAGCCACCCCAGCCTTTAGCAACCAACCACCCTGATCAATCAGCAGCCACCAACATCGAGGCAAGACCCTCCACCAGCAAAAAGATTGTGACTTGCTGAAGGCTCAGATGATCATTAGCATTTTTTTAGCAATAAAGTATTTTTTAATTAAGGTAAGTACAGTTTTTTAAACATAATGCTATTACACACTTAGTAATCTACAGTATAGGGTAAACATGACTTTTACATGCACTGGGAAACCAAAAAAATTCACGTGACATGCTTTATTGCAATATTTGCTTTTTGCAGTGGTCTGGAACCAAGCTCCCAATAAGTCCAAGGTATGCCTGTAATTTAATTATATACCTAGAAAACCCAAGAGATTATATTAAATTTTAAAAATTACAATTAATAAGAGAATTTTGAAAGGCCTTAAGATAAATATGCAAAAACTAATAGCTTTCATCTCAACCTACAACATTCATTTAAAAATGTAATTGAGCAAAATGTATCATTCAACATAGCAGGAAAAATACACAATGAAAGATGAACAAGATAGAGGGACATATTAACATAGCTATAAATTTTGCTAAATACTAAAAAGTTTTGTTTCTATGTCTCTCAGGAAGATATAATATCCCCACAATAGCAATCCTAGCATGTATGTTTGTGCGAATTCAATCAGAATCAAAAGGAAATTTTGAGGAAGTCAAAATAAGTTTAAAGTACATTAGAATAATTAATTTCCAGGAACAGATAAGAGAATTTTGGGGGGAAAAATTAGTGTGCAGATATCTGCCTTACCAGATACTAAAAATTTATCAAATTACAATAATTAAAACAGTAAGGTTTTGGCATAGAGTAAGTCAGATTGATTAGTGAAAAAGAATAGAGAAACCCTACATAGTTCCAAGTAAATAGGGGAAGTTAACATTCACAGTGGGAAGAAAGATTTCAAGTCAGTGGAAAATGGAATTTACGTTTAACAAATATTTTTGGAATATTTTCTCTCCAATTTGAAGTAAACAACAAAGATATTAGAAAAACTCATAGAAAATCTCCGTCTTTTAAAGACAAGTGAAATTTTTGTAAAATAATTAGATGCTGCTCTCTGAATTCTAGTGATAGTGAATGACCTCTAAAAGTCCCTTGCATATTGAAAGACACAAAAATATAACAGATAATATTATGACTTATTTATTTAGCCTAAATTCAAGAGTAAGGGGAATAGGTACTAGAATAGTCAGATGATGAGAGTGAAGTTGGATCAAACTTTCTTTATGCAGTAACACAATGCATATCAAAATCTTCCAAAATGATTAAACACTTTGATCCAGTAATTATATTTTGAGAACTAAGAAAATAATCAAGGATGTGGCAAGTTGATGTAAAATGATATAAATTGCATAAAAGGAGGAAAAAAATAGGAAAAAACCTAAGTGGGGAATCCTTTAAGAAATGGTAGTACTTTAAAATGATGTACTATGCAGTCATTAAAAATCTATTGTAGAAGAATATATAATGGTGAAAATATGCTCACATTAGTTTTTTGGGGGGGAAGAAGAAAGACCACGACACAATATGCATAGCGTGGCCCTGAGTCTGTGGGAAACACGTGTACGCACAGACAAAGCCTAGCTGGGGTGAAAGGGAAACATTTATAGGGGTTTTTCCTCCAAGGGAGAGGATTCCATGTTCCTTTGAAATTTTGTCATATCATTTTTGATATTTTTGGTTGAACTAGCTAGGAATTGAGACACATTACACTACAGCACTATCATCAATCCAGTAAAGTTTTTTTCTTCCAAGAGCTTCACAAACAATGATTTAGTTGGAAAACCACACTTTCCTTTCTTTTTCTTTTTTCTTTTTTTCATTCTCATAGAAAGTGGGTAGAGGTGCTAGGAGGCAAATTTGGCTTCCTTCACTTTAATCCAATGCCTGGTTTTATAAAGGCATAGCCTTATCTTATACATGTGTGTAAGTCCCTTGAACAAGGCTGAAGGTTCTGGGGTTTACAGAGAACAGCTTTGCTTTTCCTAAGGCAAATCACACCCTGGAGGCTTCCACATGATCTTTGCTTTCACCCTCTGGGCGGCGTTATTAAGTCTTGTGGAAGCTGAGCCTCTGGGCTTAATACTCTGAGAAATGAGTTTCAGGAAAGTTCTTCTCACTTGCTAGACCCGGAGGAAATCCAAAACCCAGACAGATGTCGAGGCACGCCAGAACACTGATTTTAGGCACTGCTAGGAGATGCTGTGTTTAAGCTGCTATTCATCAGCATTAAAAATGGTAGAAAATGTGGCTCTGGGGTATCCTAATGCCACTGGTTCCTATTCCACAGGAAATACATAGGTGGTTGTCAGAATGCTCCAAGGAAAGAATGTGAACTCTGGTTAATACAGCCCTGTTTACCTCCATAGCTTACCCCTTGAACTTGGGAAGCATCTGTAGCAAGCCTTGTTGTCAATGCTCCAGGGCTATTTCTGAGGTCATCAAACCAGCCAATGTCTTGCCCCAACATTGCCCTGAAACCAAATTTACGTAGCCTTTTTGTGAGGAGCTCCCCAGACTTAGCAAAAGCATATCCCTAAAACATAAAGAAGGAGTTTTTAGTAATATTTGAACATGAAAAAATGGGAAAATAGCTAAATCACTTACTGAAAAATAAAATTCCTTACCTGAAGAAATTGGGTGATAAGGGATACACAGCCTATTGTTACAAAAAGTAGGCATATACCATTGATCTGTGACTTTTGTTCCTCTTTATCAGGAAGTGAAAAAGTCTTGGAAAGATAGTAAGCAAGGAAGAAACATTATTATTATAAAGAGTACAAAATAAATAAATTCAAATATGTTTGAAAGAAATTTCTTTTAACATATCATTATACATTTGTCCAAAGCCATAGAATGTACACCACCAAGAGTGAACCCTAATGTAAACTATGGACTTAGGGTGATCATGCTGTGTCAATGTAGGTTCATCAATTGTAACAAATGCACCACTCTGGTGGGGGATGTTGATAATGGGGAAGACTATGCATGTGGGGGGGCTTGGGGTATACAGGAAATCTCTGTATCTTCCTCTCAGTTTTTCTGTGAACCTAGAACTGCTCTAAAGAAAAAAAGTCTTTAAAAAATGGTTTCATTTTAAACATACTAGTAATTAAACCAAATTTAGCTATAAACATGATGATGAGGTATTTCACAGTCTTCTGTGGGGAAAGAAACCTGGTGAATGGAAACCGATGGTGGCGACTTACAGAATTTTTGCCTTGTTTCTTTGCTTGATATAGGCAATTATGTTGGCTGTTCTTTGACACAAATGAAAGAGGTGATGAAATGACTCAAATCTTTTAAGTAATAAAGCAGAGAAAGAAGGAAGAAATGGAGAAAGGAAGGGAAAGAGGGAGAGAGGAAGGAAGAGGGAGAAGGAAGGAAGGAAGGAGCGGGGAGGAAGGAAGATACTTGTGAATCTGAGAATGTTATCTGGGACAAAACTCAAAGTATTATTTTGACCCTGTCTTTCTCAAATAATAGATGCAAAAAAGATGATTTTCAGACTCAGATAATTTGCCTGTTATTAGTTTTATAGAATATATATCATTAAAAAGGAAACTAATTATTAAGGCATTGACTGGAATTGGTGTAGGAAGAAAGAAATTTCCATTCATCTGAGACTGAGGTTGTTGTCTCTAAATCACCAGAAGCTGAAAACATTCCTCTCCAAAACTATGGAAATTGTGGGTGGGGTTTTTAGTCTGTAATGAATAGTAAACTGTACTCATAAATATATTCTGAACTTACAGATGTTTGCTCAAGTAACTGATTTGAGGATTAAGCTGTTACAATAAGAAAATGAAAAAACATATTCCAATTACATTGCCTGGCAGTGAAATGGATTTTAGGTAAAACAAAACCTTCCTAATTCAGACTATACAAAGGAACTGGGAGAGTTCAGAAAAAGTATGCATTAGAGAGCTGTGTAATAAATCCTTAATTATTGTTCTGAATTAATTTGAGTAATTAGAACAGTGCCAATAAGCAGTTGCTCAAAGGAAACCATTTCTTCAATAAACATTTATTG
The DNA here is from genome assembly GCA_023783475.1 of Daubentonia madagascariensis. NCBI lineage: Eukaryota > Metazoa > Chordata > Mammalia > Primates > Daubentoniidae > Daubentonia > Daubentonia madagascariensis. The sequence continues at coordinate 38,335,242 of JAKFHU010002088.1, read as the reverse complement.
AGTGCCTACTATATGCCAAATCAATCTCCTTGAAAACAATGTGTACTTCTCCAGTTTTTTGTAAAGCAAAAGTAACCTGTTCAGATTTTCACAAGTTCCAAAGTGGGGAGGAGGCATTCTAGATTAAAGAGATTTTACTGTTTCTAGAACAGAGTTTCTAGGGCCTTCATGGTTCTCAAAACAGGTGAAAGAGGGTTCATAAGACACCACAGTAATTTCTCCCAGCATAGCAGAACTCACAAGTTCACTGAATTTACACATTCAGGAATTTAAAGCTATATTTCAGTTTGGTTTTTAAAATCACTATACAAATACTCTGAAATCCCAAACTGCAAGACCACAATTCCCGTTCCTTCCTAAGGCCACGTTTCATAACCATGGGCTCTAGAACTGCAGATTTGCCCATTTAAACTCTAACAGATGGAACATAAAACCCAAAACATCAAGTCATTTACTCAAGTTCATTTAGCTAGTGGTTATTATTGGATAAGGAAAGGCCTATTTTTCAGCTTCTGGTGTAGTGGTTTTCTTCTGGGCAAGCTCTTTAGGCTCTTTGTATTTCCTACCTTCTCAGTGTTAAAAAGAGTTTGTGGCTAATGTTAAAATCCACACAACTGTCCTATTTGAGATTGGGCATCTATCTATCCATAATCTTTTTTCACAAAATTCTGCTCCATGAGTTCTTTGCACATTCTTAGTGTTGAAATGCATTCCAAAGGGCTACCCATCTGTAGATTCCTCTATTCTTTGATTAGCTGTAGTTTGAGCACACACTTTTGTCATTTTTGTAATAGTTAAGTTTGTTTAAGGGGAAAACTAACATTCATTGAACTTTTGCTACATACCAGATGTCAAATGTGTGAATTAACCTGCTCTAACTTAAATTAGGATTTTCTTAAATTAGGATTCTCAAAACAACCCAGTGAGGTAGGTTTTCTTGCTCCATAATACAGATAAGGAAACAAAGTCTCATCAAGGATGAGTCACTTGCCCAAATGTGCACAGATAGTACAGAGCAGAAACCTACTACAAGTCCAGGGCTGGCTGACTCTTAAGTCCATGCTTTTTCCCAGGACACTACATCCAAATTGCTGTGCTTGGAACTCTTAGCACATTTTCCAAGTCAAGTAGACCCAGGGAAAGCAAAGCAGAAAAATCATGCCTTACATGTATATTGAGGCTTAGCTAGATTAGCAACCACACTCCTAATAGGGCCCAATTGTTTGCTGGGTCCATTCCCACAGCATGGTTTCAATACACCAAATGTGAATATTGTGCCCTTTAGGTATGTCAAAACGAAAATAGAACAATTAAAAGCAGACTCATAACTATACTCTGTGAGATGAAAGCATCATGAGTTTGCTGATGAATCCATGATAATTATGCTAAGAGACAAACAGAAACAATCTTCTTTATCAGAGACAAAATATAGTAGTTTGTTTAGCTTTATTTTCTTAGCAAAAGTAACCCTGTGAGAACATGAATGCTGACCCAACTTTGGATTTCACCAACTAGATCCCACTACTCTGCTCCTGTGAAAAGTGCAAAGCTCAATTGCTTGGTTGAAATCCATCCTAGGATTCCTGGTAATGACTAGAAGAATCACAGAGAATGTTCTCACCACCAGTGACCGAGTGCTCAAAAAGGGCAGACGTTATAGCGGAATCATAGTTCGGGTTTTTTCCCCTCATTTGGCCATTTCATAGACCACTAGAGCTGGAGGGTGTCTTGGAGACCATCTTTGTCAATCCTTTATTCTGTAATTGAGGAAACTGAGGCCTGGAGAAGTGCCATGGTGTGACCCCAGGGCACACAGGGTATGGTAAGTAACTATTAATAGAAGAACCAGTTTCAGAAAAAAGGTCTCCTAACTGGGAAGTCAGGATTCTTTCCACAGCAGCTCAAGTACCCAGTGTGGGTGGTATTGGGTAAGTATATTCTTTACTCTGCTTTTATAAAAGAGGAAGAGGTAATCAGCAAAGAAGCTGACATTCTGGATTTGTTTTTTACAAAGCAAACATCCAGGATTCTTTCACATTCAAATCTATTCCCTACACCTACTACACTTCTGTGGTTGCTCAGTGAGGTGCATTTCCTGAGCTTCCCCTACTGGAATGTCAGCTCTTTGAGAGCAGGGAGCAACCTTGATTTTCCTTGTTCTCCACTCTATCCCCAACACAGCAACAGCGCCTGGCCAAGTATAAGGTGGTCAATAAATAATTGTTGAGTGATGAATGGATTTTTCTGTTTAATGTCTGCCTTCCTTACGGACTGGAAACTGCACTGGGAGAGCACCGTAACTGACATGGCATTCCCCAGACCTGTTCAGGGAATAAAAGATGATTTATTTTGTATTTGGATATGGTCCTACTGGGAGATAAAGGAACATAAATTAATTAATTATTTAAAAGATTTTTAGCATAAAAGGTTGTGGCGCCGCATAACCAGAGGTTCAGTTAACCAAAGTTAAAGGTCCAGGTGTTTCCAGTTCTCTACCTCCCTGAAATTAACACGATTTCCTGATTTACCACAAGGTGGCAGTGTGAAAATTAAAGCAGTGGCTGAGGCCCTCCCTACACGATGGACTTCATTTTAATTGTGGATTATCCAGATATTTCTGTACAACTCATGCCTGTAGGGACATTTTTATGGTCAGGACCTTTATGGGAGAGGTGATGAGAGAGAGAGAAAAGTAGAGGAGGGAACTAAAGCATAAGCTTTTATCACTCACTAAACTCTAACAATGTGGTGTGCTGGCAAATCCTTTAGAGTTAGGCTTCAGAAAACCTGGGTTCTAGTCCTGGCCCCATCACCTAATGGCTGTGTCACCTTTAACAAGTTAATAAAGTTTCCTAGGCTCTAGGTTTCCTTCCTTGTGGACCTCATAGAATTTATCTGTGTGTGAATTCCCACTAGAAAAACATGATCACATTTTAATAACTAATTTTGCAATGACAAATTTTATTAGAACTTGGCTCTACAGTTACACTGGCTGGATTTGAATCCTAGCTCCACCACTTGCCATCCTAAATTCTCCATGCCTTGACTTGCTGCTTTGTAAAGTGGGAATAATAACAGTACCTACATCAGATGGTTATTAGGAAACTTAAATGAACAATTACACATGAAGTGCTTAGATAGTGCCTAGTAAATGTTCACAGTTATTATTATGAGGACTATAGCAATAAAGTCAAATGGAGATTATTAAAAAACCTAGGAAGTGAAAAATTGAAACGGGCTTGTTCTTTATCCATGCCTTATTTTACTTCTCTCTTCCTTTTCCTGCTTCCTCTCCACATCTCTATTTCAATGGTTCAATCAGTAAAGAATTATCTATCACACACTAACACCTGCTATATAAGTCAAACTTTGTACCTCAGCTGTTAGGCAAGATCAAAATTGCTCTGAAATCCTTTTGTATTATTCAACGAACCTGCTTTGCATTTTTAATAGGTTTGTATATACATTACTAGGGAAATTGCCCTCTTCTAACACTAAACTTGCAGTGATAGTACCATTTTCTACAGGCACAATGACTGTACGAGTGCCCTGCCAGCCCAAACGAGAGTGCTCAGCTTTGCCTTCTGACCTTCTGCGTGATGGTGACTCGGGGAATTTTTCATCCTTTAGAGATGAGGAAAAAGTGCTAAATACATTAAAACAAAGAGCTGACCTATCAAAAATGATAATATCCACTGGTACGAAAACAAAAGGTATAAGGAGAAGAAAGCTAGTCCACTGTGTGCTTACCCCGAGAATCTGGCTGAATAAAAAGGCATAGAAGGGTGTGACTGTCCCATTAACAGCTGCACCCATAGTCCCTACCAGCATGTAGGGCCATTCTGGAGCATTGACTTTCAGAATCCTCCTAACTGGGGCAGGTTCAACTTCTTCTTCCACAGGAGTGTCCTTGTCCTTGAGGGGAGAGAGGGTTACATTAACCATCGAAATACACACATAGACATTTTGCATATACTCTATTATTATACAGCAGACCCTTTGGCATTCACAGATTTAAGAGTCATAGTTTGGTTATGAGTGACCTCAAAGATGTATGAGATGCGGTGGTTTGTTATTTTTCAAGGAATGGTTTTGAATTGCTTGAGACCGTGCTGTGGCTTGGATGAGACTGAACCTGAAGGTGAGTTTGTAGTTCTCGTTTCATGATCACATATGTATTTACTCTCAGGGAGTAATAAATGTGTCGGATCTTTGGAAAAATAACTCCCAATTAAAAAAAAACTTTGCTATGGTTGTATTTACACCTGTGGGTACTTGTGAAATTTTCAAGATATGTTTTACACAAATGTCAAGGTTCTATAATCTAGTAACTGGCTAAAGCTCAAAGGCAGACCAGTATATCTGAAACCAGACAAAATAATTTTAAAAATTAATTAAGTGGTATCAACAGTTATCACTGATACGTTTTCAGTAAGATTTTCCTTAATAAGTACCCAGAAGTAAGTGGTACTCCATTTGGATTTCTAAATTGCACATTTTCTTCACAAGGACTGAAAATTTATATTTCCCTATTCTGCTCTCTTTAGTTGCCATTAATGTGTCAGAACTAGCAAATTTTTATCCTCTCAATGGCAAATATTATATACAGAACACTATCATTTTTGCCATCATTTTTCTTTGCTATAGATATTACTCAGTGCTTGGTCTTTAGGCCCATTTATTCAATAATTTGTTAAATTTATTACCCACTTTGAGAAAGGATTTTAGGTGGCTTATATAGATTTGTATTGATTCCTTTAAACTTTCCTATTAAAATATACTAAAAGTATCTATAGCAAATTGACTGCAAAACTATTTTTAATGCTCTCTTGCATTAATACATAGTAATTTACCTTTAGGTAGCTGAATGGCAAGAATAGACAACAGCAAGGATCTTCAAAAACTTTCCCTTTGCTTACAAAGTCAAAGACCACATCCAATTTAAATAAAAGCCTGGTGCCATGTCCATTTCATTATAGTTGCAAGCCAGATAGGATGAAGGAAGGCAGCTCTGGCTGATGATGAATTTGTTACTGCCTCCATTTCAAGTTCTCTCTTGGCCTGCCCCCAACATTTGCACTTTGTCACTACTGTTCACTCATGCAGCAAATCCTTCTGTTCAATTATTTCATCTCTGACAGCTCACTGACTGTAGGCAATCCATGCCAGAGAGGAAGAAAGGTGCTTGGGAAAGCATGAGTGGAACAGGCATAGGAAGAACGGGGTTCTTGGACAAGCCCCACACAGCCACCAGTGGAATACATCACCAAGTGCTCTAACTCTCGGAACCTGTTATCTCACCCATGAAACAAGAGAGTTGTCTCCCCAGAACAGCCTAGTTGTTGTGGGGAGACAATCTCTCTGGGTTGCTCACGTTTCTGCATATCTTGTGCACAGAGTCATTTACTACCTTTGGTCAGATTATTTTTTCAAGGATGTTTTTATAACAAACAGCCTTGGAAGACAGAGATGGTATCTTCATCTCAAGCAAAGGGCAGATGGTCCACCCACAGCCTGACATGATAGAAATTTTCCTAACCTTCTGATACCTGAAAGTATCCCCAACCCTAAACAACAATACCTAAGATATTTAAAAGCAATGTGAGGTGATCTTTGCCCAGTGGTTTTCATTTCAAGATAAATTAACAAGAAATGTAAATTAATTAATTTGATAATTTTCTTTTGTCCCCCTGCACTAAAAGTTTGACTTTAAAGAAAAGTGTTCCCAACACCCTCCCCCAAATGCAGCTGTCAAGCCTGAATGATGTAACAACTAGAAAATCTGTCCCTGAATAGCGAACTTTTGATTGCATTTTATTTGATAGCTCTACTAAAGGAACAGTAGAGGAATAAAAGAAAACTACAGGGTATCCCAAAAGTCTCCATACAAAGGAAAAATTTTGTAAAATTTTGTAATGAATATTTTGTAGATAAAGGTACAATTTAGCTACAATTTCCCATTTTCCCTATGTATGGTGACTTTTGGGATGCCCTGTACGTAACAATATAATTAAAGTCCTTCTGTAAGGAAAGATTTTTTTTTCTGATTTTGTAAAACTAAATATAAAGGGAAGATGGATAAATTAACAGCAAATCAGGAACTCACAGAGAGAGGTAAAATTATAAAATTTATATGTGTTTCCTCACAGCAGAGTTCATGCCTCTATTGTAACACTGGCAGGTTGCAGGCGGCTTATTTTTTTTGTCATATGTAAGAAGTACCTGTCAGCAACTCCATGGTAGGGAGAACCACAGCAGCTTTTGTACATCTTTGCATCCCCAGCATAATACCTGGCACTTAATAGGTGTGCAATCAGTGTTTATTGGCCAGGGGAAAATATTAATATAACTTCCAACTTAAATCTTATGTCCTGCTTTCTATACTTTGTCATACTGGTTTCCGCATTCCATTCAATAGAGGTCTCCTGCCCTAATAATAACTTTAAGATTTGATGATAAGAAATGGTAACTACAACAAAGAAGCAGAGATTTTCCAAATGAACAAATGCCCATAGTCATTTTTATGGGTCCTGTCTCTGTCTTAACTCTTAACCTATGCCTAAATCCTATCTTAAAAGTTAACTGTGATGAAGTTATGGATGTCTAATATTTGACCCTGACTTAATCTCATATATATATTCTGCCTTGTTTTTTAGTTTCACTGAAAGAGATGCCTGAGTGTTAGAGACTGAAACCTCCAGCCTGTGGGTTTCCCCTAATCCTAAACTTAATTTTATCAGCACTATAATTTAGGTATGACCTCATTTATGGGAGCTAATGGTGCAGCTTGGAGAGCGAGGAGAAATGGACTACAGTCTTGTCTCTGTTGCCAGCTAACTGTGACCCTTAGGGTAGAAACTCCACTTAAGAGTTCGGAAGCACAGACTTCTTAGTTTTCTGAATCAATACTCTGTGAGACCACAAGGTGGAGATAACTCCTTTGTGTAAATCAACTTTTAGCACCATAGAACATTTCCCAATCTACAGACGCAAGGTTAGGGCTTCTCCATCAAAATGAGAAAAAGAAAGGATTTTCCCAATGCTTTGGCTTGCAAAATTTAGTTAAGTATTAAAATACTTTAAAATGCCAAAACTGAGCAACATTTACTCATATAATGTTCCTTGTGATTAGAAATTTCATAAGTCAAATTTTATTAACCCTAATTCTATTGTTTCCTTTTCAAAAATAATTAACTCTTTAAATCTAAAGGACTCATACAATTATTGTACAAACAAGCAGTATTCACATAATACCTTTTCCTCTTGGAGCTTTAACATAATCACATTGGCTTCCCTTTCATTTTTTTCTCTTTTTCTTTTCTATCTCCCTTCACTAGAGACAATAAAGTAGCATCTTTTAAAAATTACACTGCTTTATACTTAATTGAGTTTAATTGTTCTAGTCTTAATTTATAATGCTGATGAGTAGACTATAATATGAGACATTTTCATCTCTCTCAAACTAGCCCCTACATTTGATTTAGATTTTCATTCATTTGAATAACTCTCTTCTGAGTGCTTCGTGCACCCAAAGAACTCTGTGGGAATCTGACCAAAGATCTCCAAGGAAACTCACAGTTCCCTGCCCTGCAACTATGCTAGGCCATCTACCAGCTTTAAACAACAACAATGAAAAAGTCAGATTTTTCTTTCCTCTTTCCCTTCTTTCCTTCTCCTCTTCCTTTGCCAAATATCTACCCAGAAACTAGAAAAAAAAAGCGAAAATTGAATATGATTGGTACTGTTACGTTTCAAATGTTAATGTAGTGTTCAGTTCTCTCCCTTGTATTGAACTCCTATTCTTCTATAACGCATCTTGTAGTTATTCATGTCAGCATCATGGACTAAATGAAATAGTTATTTCTAGAATTAGAAGAGGAGTTGAGTCTTTAATGGCAAGATGCAGTAAGAAACCTGCTTGCTACATATGTTTTCTCTTGCTGTGATTCATCCTGCTGCTCCTGAGAAAAAGTGTTCTATGGAATTTATTTAAACCAACTCTGTTAGATACTGAGAACTCTATTTATTCAATGTGAATATATTAAAACCAGAAGATAGCCTTAATAATCCTTCTGTCATAGTCATAAGGTAGTCACAATCATAAGGAGTACTGTACTTTATTCCAAATTTGTCCATGGTGAACCAATGTTCATAATTACTTCCTCATAGATTCACATGCTGGAATTTTACTGAAGACAATTTCAAATTATATCACACATAAGGGATGTGTTTGCAATTAACATATTCTCTGACTTATTTGCTTTGATAAATCTTGCAGTATGGGCTTTATTTTATTGTATAACTTCAATTTTTCATTCTAGTTTTAAAATCTCCTGATGTCCTACTAGTTGTGAGGCACTGGGTTAGGTGACCAAGTTGATTCAAACCCAAATAACATGTAGTCACTAACTTTAAGAAGCTTATAATTTAGTAAGTGGATAAGGCAACATGGCTTCAATTGAGGCCCAGTAAGAAAATTTACCATGAAAAGCTTCTAATGAAGGGTTACGGGGGAATGAAAGCAAGAGGATCAGGGCTGAAGTGTGAAGGGCAGGGACCAGGAAAGGCTTGGAGGAGAGCGGATGGTCACCTCTATGTGAAAGTTGTATAATGTCCACAACAGCAGGACACCTGCATCCTTATGAAGAAAGTACTATCTTGCTATACACATTGCCTCCTCTCCTATCTCTTTAATTTTCGTTATTCTGAATTATGTTAAAATTAATAGTATTATTTTAAACATATCCTCAAATAATTATTATAAAATTATGTGAAGTAAACAAAGGTCCATAAAACCTAATCAATCTCCATTAATTAAAAAATTCTGATAACTTGTATAACGGCTAGCCTGTTCAATTATCTCTGTTCATCAAAATATTTTTGCCAAGATTATTATAATCTAAGAAGGAGATTTTAAAATTTGAGAACAAATGTTTTCAGGTATTCTTTAAAACTTTGTAAAAGGATATCTACATCTAAGCAAATAATCTGCAAAGTACATATACTTAACACATTCCCTGTGTTTGTTACAATAGTTTGTCTAAGAATTATTAACCCTTAGAATTCCAGAATTTTAGAATTTCAGTTACCATATATTCTTAAAAGTAATTAACTACCTAATCTGCATTTCTTTTAAAATATTGTGTAAAATTTTGAGCTTTCATTAGGTTCTAATGTGACATCATTTAGTTTGAGTTAGTGAAACATTACTAGATATATGCCTAGAATATACTCATATTCTTGGGTTTAAAGGGTATACAACAGCCCCAGGAGAGATTTCTTCCATTTCCCCATGAGCAATTGGTGCCTGACCTTTCTGTCTTCTTTGTAAGTAGACTTATGATCTACAACAGCTAATGGAGGTTCCTGTACCAGGTAAGAAAGCTGAGACTTGGAGCATTGTCGGATGGAAGCTCTGTAAATAAAAAGAAAGATGAAAGAGCATAGATTGTGGTCAGATTGGAACATGACTCAACTGGTGTCCAAGTTAACATTCCATATGTCGCATAAACAGAAATGTTTGGTAGGTCACATGGCAACCAGGTAAGGGGGCTTACAGGTTAGTTTTGACAGAGCTTTTCTTAGGGCAGATCTAGTTAAGTTGATTGCTCTGGGCCTTGAGCTCTTGCGACTCTTGGACCCAGATTCAGAGTGCAGCCAGGGAGGGAGAAAGAGAAAGGGAGCAAAGTCCACCAGTCCACCAAGAAAACACCCAAGGCACAAATACATTCTAACCCACATGATTCTGCTAATTGCTACCATGGCAATGATCCATCACATTTACCTCCCTTCTGGTTTAGACTATAGTTTTGATACCTCTCTCTCTCTTCCTCTCTCTCTCTGTCTCGGTCATACTTGGTGTTAGCTTTGGTGTGATGCCACCTGGATACAAATGATAGTAGGAAATAGAGCTCCTAGTGAGATTTTCTCCAGGCTATATACTACCCATAGGGAGGCTTTAAGTATCTTATTGAAATATAATTTAGATTAATATGTTCATTCTTTCATTTATTAATTCAACAGAGGCTTATTAAGCACCTAAAACATGCAAACAATGCCAGTGCTGTGGGAGACACAAAGACTGGTCAATCACAGACTTTTCCCTTAAGGAGTTTAGATCTTATAGAAGAGGCATGTACCTAACTCTGATGTAAGGAAGAATGTAGTAAGTGCTATAAGGTAGGTTTGAAGAAAGAGTGTGGAAATTCAAAGGAAAAAGAAATACCTGGCAAATGTTACCAAGACAGAATTCATGGAAGAGGTGGCTAAGGTAGGGTTTGGGTATTTGTAGACTAGAGAAAAGACCATTTCTGATTGAGAGAATAGTATAAACAGGAGCACAGAGGCTGGGGAGAACAGGGTTACTCCTTAAATATACTTAGCACATGCAATGACAAGCATAAGAAGTAATTGGTTCAGGCTGCACCCCCACCCCAAGATTCCTAGGAAGGAGACTCCCCATTATCCTCTAAGTTAACCTGCAAGTATGTAGTGCTGGGAGTTGCTGACAATTACATTGAGACCCACCAGAAAAGAAGCTTCTTGAAAAATGAAGCCAACAGTGAAATAGTAGAGCTGAGAAAGGAAGAAAGAGAAACTGTATTTATCTTGGACATAGCATCGAAGCTCTGGCCTTGCCTGAAGCCAGAGCATCTTTGGACTATTTAGTTGTGTGGGCTGATTCTTTCTTTCTAAAGGTTAGATTGGGTTAGGTTTTCAGTCATCCACAAATAAAGAGTCTTAAATGACAGAGGCAATGCTGAAGACTTGGGAGGAGGAAGTTACATTATCAAAGCTGTGTTTTAGGAAGCTTAATCTGAAGTACACGGGTAAAGAGAGATGTGAGCCACGAGATGCACATCAACTGTTCTAGTGCACAGACAGAACCATTCATGTGTCTCTCCATCATTTTGTATCCAGGTGAAATTAGACTAAAACAAATATCACGATGGTGCCTGCCTACTATATGCTCGTCTAGCCTCCTTGAGAAGGCAGTAACAAGTCAACTTAGTTACTCCAATTTGTCTCCACATTCTGTTAATGACACTGCCATCCTCTTAGTCACCCCAGGTTCAACACCGTGCATCTACCTCTAGTCCTCCCTCTTCCTTGCTCCTGCATATTCAAACTCTTGCCAAGTCTCATTATGACCAGGCATGAAACCACTTCTCAACCCCACCCACTCCATGCCACCAAACTGGCCTCTGGAACAGCCCCATTCCCTCCCACCTAGCCTGAAGCTCTACCACAACAGAGTCATTTCTTTGGGTTAGGTAACTAAGGCTGGTATGTCTTCTGCAGAAGGAATGCAGAATAGAATCGAGTCAGCTGGAGAGAGCAAAGTGCATGATAGGGGGAGACTTAAGGTCACAGGCCTAAAAAGCAAACCCAGAGCAATTGGACACCAAAGTAGGAGTATGTGGAGGAGAGGTCACTGAGGTATGAGCGGACTACCTTCCAGTTCAGAGAAGGGAAGACCTATACCCTCGACCCCTCAAATTTCTACTACTTTAACCTTATATTTCTTAAGTCTCTCTCTCTCACCCTTCCCAAACCATTCCACTTGTCTAGCACAGGCTTTCACGAGAACATGGGCAGTAAGTGTGTTGGGCAGGTGCTCTACCTGCCAGAGGGTTCCCCTCTAGTCTACCAGGAACACCAGAGTAAGAATTCTCTCCCGCCCTTTTCAGCAACCTACATCTGCCCCTCCCCTCCTCAGAAGCTGCATACCACTTCTCACTGCAAATAAAAACAGCTAATTTGGGGAATAAATACTCTATTTCTTAACATCATTATTTAGGAAATTAGTTGCTGTTATCCACTAAATTGTTCTTGAATCTAAAATATATTGCTGAAGAGGGACTCAGCCATCAGAAAGACTGAAATCAAAGAAACAAGATACAAATTAACATTTCATTTAGCCATCTTTTAGCAAAAAAAAAAAAATCTGTCAGTATACACAATGAGATATTTTTAATAGACCTTCTTATTCAAACTTATTAATCTTTCTCTGCAGGAGGTTAATAGCTACTTTCTGTGTGTTGATTGTATTTCTGGATTTCTCATTCTAGTCACCAAAATGTAGAATTTGTGAGAAATTATAGCCAAATAAGAAGTGTCTATATTAAAAATGATTATCTGGTCCTAATAATACATTGGAAGTAAACTACTTAGATAGAACAGGCAGAATTTTGTTCATCTAGAAAGTTAAGAAAATATTTATTTTCTTTTTGGCATGACCACAAGAAACACTTCCACTTTGCAATCTTCAGCCTAGTGACCAAAAGAGATGCCTAGTTTCTCTGTGTTTAAGAAGTTAGTTGGTTTATCTTCAGGGTGTGATTCTAATGACTTCCATGCTTTTAATTTTTTATTCCAATCAGAAAATCATGACTAAACTTACTGGCAGATATCTATAAAAATTGCCTGATAATTTTGGCAATTTTTATAGCTTTTACTTTATAGAGTAACTTGAAGCTATTGCTTTGTTATTTTCTAAATTCAGTAGATTCAATAAAATTAGCACTACTTAAAATTGTTTTGAATAGACTTTTCTCAAGAGAAAAAATTAAAAACCCTCGTCTAAAAATTCAGATTGATAAAGAAAAGATGCACTAGGGCCTGACATATCTATCTACATTTGAAAATAAATACAATACTTTTAAGTAAACTATTCTTTGAATATTTAAATGACTAAATCTGTGTTTGAACTACAAGGAGTTGTTACCTGAATGTCTTATTTTAAGCCTCTTTAACTACTTTTCAATAAACAATTAGCCATCTTGAATGAGCTAGTCATATATCTGAGTCTTTGCACAGCCTTGCATTACATGTCCTAGAAATGGTAAAGGCAGCGACAGAGAGATTGCTGCCATCCCATTACCTCCTACTGGCCTCCTAACTTAGGAAAAAAAATCTTGAATAACATTTTTATGAATATAGGCAAATATTCCTGGGCAGAATTCTTAATACACAGACTCTTAACATTAGAGGAACATTTTTATTGAAACTCTTAAACCAAATGAAAGACTAAAATTTATAATCTTGCTAACAGCACACTCCAAAAATATGTTTTGAAAGTAAATACCTTTATATTGATCCAGAAAAAAATACATAGCTCCATGTTTAGGAAAATTCTTTTTTTTTTTTGAGACAAAGTCTCACTTTGTCACCCAGCTAGAGTGCAGTGGCATGATTGTAGCTCACTGCAACTTCCAACTCCTGGGCTCAAGCGATCCTCCTGCTCAGCCTCCCAAGTAGCTGGGACTACAAGCTAGTGCCACCATGCCTGGCTAATATTTTCTATATTTAGTAGAGACAGGGTCTCTCTCTTGCTCAGGGCAGTCTCGAATTGCTGAGCTCAAGCAAGCCTCCCGCCTCGGTCTCCCAGAGTGCTAGGATTACAGGCGTGAGCCACCATGTCTGGCCAGGAAATTCTTTTTTTTTTTTTCCTCTTATTTCAGATTATTATGGGGGTACAACACTCTCATTATATATATTGCCCATGCACTGCCCATGTCAGAGCTACAATCGTGCACATCCCCCAAACTGTGTGCCCTGCACCCATTCAAATACATTTCCTATTTCCTCTAGTTAAGGAATGATTTGATTTCAGGTGGGTTACTCTGGAAACAGAAGTGTTAGTAATTCAATTGCAGCTTAGTAGGTTTAAGAATTGAGCTAAAGGCGCGAATTTGACTTCCACGTAAGACAGTATTTCATACCACAGTTAGCTTGGGGCATAGAAAGACTAAACACAGATTTTTTTAAAATCCCCTTTCTAAGCTCAATAAACATTTTAACCATAGAGCATCTCCATCATGACGCCTACCCCCAGTAAGATGAGATGCTAAAGTTAAACAAAAAGACCGTGAATTGGAGAGATAAATGTCAATGTAGCAACCAAGGATCTTAGCATATTCATATTACATAAGACTTGGGAGTCTGTTTAGGGCTCTCCTTGTTGCACCTGAGATATTCCCTGAGGATTACAGCTGCAGAAGACTCCTAAGAATATTTGAAAACCTTAAAATCTACCCCGCGGCTTGAGCTTACCTTAAGCTATCCTGGTAGCTCCCTCTGCTAAAGGTCCTCTCAGGTATGCCAACTTCAGTTGCATCTTTTCCTATTCAACACAACAGGAGTGATTCCTTAGTGTATACAATAAACAGAACCATATTGAAATAGATTTATTTATTATGTTTGCTTAGAATGTAATTACTATGTTTAATGCCAAAACATTCTATTAACTTTATTGCAATAAATAAAACTTGGCACTTCTCCAGCACATTCTAACAAAAAATTTCAAAAATTTCAGCAAGATTGAGGCATTTGAAACATATGATAGCCTGTATCCTCTAAAGAAATAGGTATCTTTTAGCATGACTCATAAAAAGTTTAAGAGAAGTCCACTAGAAGTGGCAAAAAAAAAAAAATGATAGAATCACCAAACTTTCCAAAATCTATTCAGAATAACATGTTATGTGTGATGGCTCCTGACAGTGACCCAGTGTTAAATGTATACAGCAGTTATACCAGTGGAGTTCACAAAGTGAAGTGGTGGAGAAAGTTTAGAGTGGTAGGTTAATTTAGATTGGGGCAACTCTCAAGTCTGAAAATTCAGATTGATAAAGAAAAGGTGCACTAGGGCCTGAAATATCTATCTACATTTGAAAATAAATACAACACTTTTTAGTCATTGATTAATTCACTCAACCAATAAGCATGGAGTTCCCACTGTGTGCAGGACACACTCCTAGGAAGCCTCTCCTATTTGCACAGGGTAAAGAAAAGGGGATAGAATTGAAAGTTAGAAGACCTTGGTTTTAGCACTATGACTTGATCAAATAACTTAACTTCCTGAGCTTCAGCTGTCTCCTTTACCATCTATACAATGCCTGCCAGGGCTGTTGGGAGAACAAATCAGTGTATATTAAAATGCATAGGAAGCAATAAAGCACTATATATATTAACTATATAATATAATGGACAAGCGTAAAGGAAGAGGCACTTGCCCTTTACATCCTCTTCATTAAGGGCTTGATCTCCTTGACTTTGCAAAGTCACTAGAGTGAAGTAAACGCCTTTCCTTTCCAACAGTTCTTCATGGGTGCCCCTTTCCACGGCGGTGCCATGTTCAAAACCAATGATGATATCTGCAGCTCTGACTGTGGACAGGCGATGAGCAACAGAAATGATTGTATGCATGTGCTGAATCTGTAAGAACATGCAGTGCACCGTTAAATGAGACTGTAAGACAGAGCTGACATTGACCTTTGGATCATCTCAGAATCGACAACTGAGTCAGAGCCTTGGTTCCTGGGAATATCCTTAAATAGGCTTTGCAGACATTAGAAAAGGCCAATACATTTCCTTGTGGCTATAAACGTCATGACACATTAGTCCCATTGCTGCTATTAATCAACAGCTAAAAACAAAAGAAAATGTAATTTTAGAAACCACATAAGTTAGTCTTAAGATTTAAAATTTTACATGTGCAGCTTTTGGAAACAAATCATAACTGTCTTCCATTCAACTGTGGAGAAGACAGTAGTCAGCCAGTATTCTCGAGTCTAAACAATCAGCCTGGAAGCAGGAAACCACCACCACCCACCCCCACACACTCTACCCCAAGGATCTTTCCTGCAGTAGCACAAGTATTTCCACATGGACCTGTAAGATGAACTCAGACTTTCCACAAACCTTACTCAGTGCTTCTTGAACCATGGCTTCACTCTCATTGTCCAAAGCAGAAGTGGCCATGTCCAAAAGCAGGATCTTGGGGTTTCGGACGAGGGCTCTAGCAATGGCCACTCTCTGTTTCTGGCCACCACTCATCTGGCTTCCTCCTTCTCCAACAAGAGTGTCAAATTGCTAGGAGAAAGGTCACACCAGTCATGAAGAGAGAAGAATTTGATGGCTCCTGACAGTGATCCAGTAGGAAGTCCTTTTAGCTTCCTTCTCAAGCATGAATTTTCACAGGTCCAACTTTCACAGAAGGAAATACCCTTTCCTGAAATGGGTTATTGTCTAGCCAATATTTGTGTGTGAGATAAAGAAATTGATTTATACTTTTATTGCCAGGTTCACTGGGCTGTGTGCTCAACTTCGAATAAAATTTTTCAACCAAAGTAAAAATTGATCAGGGTCCTGAAAATCCATCTTAGAGGATTAAAGCACATATCAAACCCTTGTCTCTTTTCTCTAGTTAGACAACGCAGCAAAGCATAATGTTAAGGCTGTCTTTATTTTGTGAATAAAAGGTCAAACTAGCTTTATAATTATTACCATCAACAGCAGATAGTTACTGAGTATCTCACATGCCTAGCTCGACATTGGAATCTAACAGGGAGGTGTTAAGTAATCAGACACTTATCTTGCTTATTATAAGCCAACATGAATTGAGCACTCACCATGCATGAAGCGTGGTACTCAGCTTTTCACACATATTATCTCCTTTAGCTCTCAGACACACCCCATGAGGCAGGTACTGTGTTCTCCTCAACTGATGAATAAGGAAACACCAGGGCATAAATGGGTAAAGTAACCTGCGAAAGTTCATGAAGCTTGTATGTGGAGAAGCTGGGATTTGTATCAAGGCAGTCTGATTCTAAAGCTTTATACTCCTTAACCACTAGACTATATCATACTCACAGCTGCACTCATATTCATAAAGATAATTTAGAAGGCTGAATAGAAAGTGTTCAAGATCACTGACTCTAGAGCCAGACTACCTATGTATAAATCTTGTCTCTCCTGCTTATTTGCTATATAATCTTGAGCAAGCCATTTGACCTTTCAGAACTTCAGTTCTCCATCTATGGATGGGCAAAATAACAGTCGCTACCTGACAGGGTGGTTGTGAGTATTGAATGAGTTAATATATGTAAAATGCTTAGAACAGTGCCTGGTATGTTGTAAGCACCATGTGCATGTTAACTGTTAATAATATTTCTTCTTCAACTTAGCAGACCATCAGCGACAAACTCCATATAAGTATAATAATGTGGAGTTAATTTTTTGTAGTTGTCGCTTAGAATGAAGATATATGAAGAATTGCTTTTGAATATGTGAGATATAGTACTGAGGACACAATATTAGCTGCTAAGCACAAGAAAATTAAAGAGCAATGACTATGGTAGACATGAAGAAAGCATTGTGCAAGTTATTGCCACATGACAAATTTAGCATCTGCTTAGACAAATGCTTAATTGATAGAGTAAGGACATTGTATTTAGGTCAAAAGGAATTTTAAGAAAGATATTTCCCCAGTTTGGCGGACTCTTAATATAGTAACTACAAAGGGAACTTTTCAAAAGAAAGCTCCCCAGTTTGGTAGATTTTGAACGTATAAACAATGTGTTTTCAGTTGAAATGGAAAATTCATGGAGCATTTCCAGGAGCGAAAATAAAACATGACATTAAGAATTTAATGATTCAAGATTTAAATGAAATGTGTATTATTACACAACTTTTTTTCTTTCTGTGACTTCTGGGTTTCCCCTTGGAACATAAGGCTAGAGGTACCTGTGGCAGGTCCATGATGAAGTTGTAGGCATTGGCCTCCTTGGCAGCTCGGACTATGTCTTCCATCGTTGCATCTTCTCTGCCATAGCGAATATTTTCTGCAATGGTGGTGGAGAACAGAACTGGCTCTTGTTCCACTATTCCAATCTGATCTCTGAGCCACTGAATGTTAAGAGAGCGAATGTCATGACCATCCAGAGTCACCTAGAAAGAATGAGCACAACATCACATCTCTTGGAATCCTTCAGGGTTCTGAATCATAATATTATGTTGTACTCGACCAATGGGGTAAAAAAACAGAGACTAACAAGATTGTAACAGAAACAATTCCTCTTGAGATGTGGTTGTTTATATAAGAATGACAGTATATAATTGAAATCAAGTATAGCTTCAGGACAATTCATTGTAGAAACACAAGTGATGTAAATAAAGGTCATTTAATTTAACACTATTGGCCCAGGAATGGACAAGTTATTAATTCCTCCGTAAGGAGTAGAATCAGTTATTCACCTTATATTCATACTGTGGATATTTTTATTATCTTTTGACTTGTGACCAAAAATGGACTAAAAAATATAATAAAAATAAGCAATGATTCCTATCTTCTATATGTGCTTTATGGTAAATCTTACTTTGTGGCCAGACTCATCAAATAACAGCTTTGCTGTTCAAAAGCAATTGAAGCTATGAGTGGGAGCAAATAAAAATCACTATTAGCAAAACTGTAAAAATCTTACATCAAGAAACCATGATTTCTATATATTCGGAGTGTAGTTATGGTGGTATATAGTAAAGAATACCCAAGCGGAGATAAAATGTCTACGAAAAAGGAAAATTCTGCTATGTTTGTCATGTCAGTGTAACATTATATGCATGGTGGAGAACTCATTTCACTGAAGTCATTTAATACACAGTCAACTGATTTTATCTCAAGGCATCAAGGAGATGCTGACAAGAATGATTTTAAGACAGAAAGAAAAGAGTATGTGCTTTGGCACCCAACACACCTGGTTTCAAATCCTGAGTTGATCACTTACTAGCTGAATGACCTGAGGCAATCTTAATCTCTCTGACTCTCTGCTTCCTCATTTGTCAAATGGGCATATGTACCTTTGGGGTCATTGTGACAATAAGTAATCATTTTTATAAAGTACCTGACATATAACATGTGATAAATAAATGTCAATTATTAATATTAATTGTCTTAGTTTCAATCTATGTTTATAGTCAAACACAAAGAAAAGGTGACTAAGTAGATTTGTAAAATTATATCACTAAAAAGCCCCCAAGATTTTGAAGCAGTAATCAAGGGCTGTTCTCTGTTAATTTCTAGCTGTGTTAGCTTTCCTATACTTAGCATTTGGAGAACTTAAGGAAAATATGATTTTTTGACAACACAAAGAAAGAAGTAGAATAGATAGTTCACTGAAGAGGCAGCAATACCATTTTGAATGTACCGTCATGTGTTGCTTAACAACAGGGATATGTTCTGACAAATGCATCATTGGGCAATTTTGTCATTGTGCAAACATCATAGAGTGTACTTACACAAACTTAGATGGTATATATATTTTTATTTATGTATTTTTTCATATAGAAAACCAAATGTCCCAGCACCATTATTAAATATCAATCATTCCCCCTAACTTATCTGCAATGCCAACATCAAATGCCATATATCAAGTTTCTATATATGCACCATTATAATCTTATGGGACCCCTGTCATATATGTGACCTGTCATTGACCCAATGGTCATTATGCCACACATGACTGTGTCTGCACATTCAGTTATATTACTCAGAGAATGGAATCGACTGGTTATTCATTGAACACCGTCACCATATAGGGAGTCTGTCCCATCAATTCAGTAATAAATCATTAAGCCAACTATGCATGTTCCGGGACAGTCTCAGTATATGCTAGGCCTATGTGTTTGACCAATATGCTGCCATTTGTACTCTCCTGTTCCCGAGTATTGAGAAGTTTCTGGAAGACACACACCATGCCTTCACAGGGGTCGTAGAATCGCTGAATGAGCTGCAGTGCTGTACTTTTCCCAGCTCCACTGGATCCTACTAGAGCTGTCATTTCCCCTGGTCTAATGACCATGTTGAGATTATTTAAAATCTGGAGAAGAAAGAAAATAATAAAGTTTAGACTGTAACAGTGTACCAAATCAAACAATTAGGCTGCAGGTAAGGATGCTCTGTGAGGACACTCTGTGTGTGCATGTGTGTTTACATATGCTCCCCAAAGCAATATACATCAATATCCATCAATGACCAGTAAAAGAAAACAGTGCCTAAGATGAGGTTTTAGCATTTAGCACATTACTTAATTATTTAATGGATAGCTGTGGCTAAGAAATATAATGATGCATGTTAACACAGCTGAAGTAAATAAGCCATGTTAACTTTAAAAATTATGTTCCAAAATCTAATTTAAAATATATCTGACATACCAGGATAAGGAGACTGTGCCAAGTAGTCAAAGAAAAAAACCACTAAGTTAGAAATATAATACCAATTTACTGATCATGGATTAGAAATAAACGAATTTTCAGATTTTAAGCTCTCACACACTTGTATGGTATGCAAACATATCGTTTGAATAAATTTGCCTAATAAATGTTCATGGTGTGTTTGCTAGGTAGAGACTGAATGCTGGTAGGTCTTGGAAGGAAAGAAAAAGAAGCTAATTTGTAACTATCTCTCAGATATTTTTACCAATTAAGAGGTGGTTTTTGTACTGATTATGAAAAAGGTAGTTTAGAGTTCTTTGTGTGACAAAATTTCACGTCTTTCATTTCACACTAGAAAATCAAGCTTGTGAGCATATTTCCACTTACTGGCCCTGAACTGGACTATAAGCTCCCCAGGGCAGCCAGGGATCAAGTGTGGTTTTTTATCTTATAGTCCCAGTACAATGTGGCACCTAGCAGAGCTAAATACATACTAGAAAAATGAAATAAATGTGTTTCAATTCAACCAGTATTTGTCAAGCAGCTATGATGAACTGGTTCTAAATAGCTACTATAAAGAAAGTTTTGGCCATCCATTCAGAAATATTTACTGAGTGAGGGTGTACTACCTTGTGATTTATATCTTACAAAGCACTTTTACATACATTATCACATTTGATGTTTAGGTACATATGTAATAGATAATAATAAAAATAAACTTCAAATACATAATCAGAATATATAATATTTACTTACTTTTTACATATTTATGTATATAATGTAGGTAAATATAGACACATTTACAACATATTTATATATTTGTAATGTATATTTATGGATATAGATTTATATTTACCTATATACCTATAACATAGGTGTGTGTATATAGATATAAAATGTAAATAAATGTATATAAATATTTACATATCATATATCTATATATTAAATAGTATATATTATAAATATTATATAATATAAATATTTACCTACATTATATATATGTTTATCTTCTCTTTCTATACATACATATATATACACACACATATATGTCTACATTATAGGTATGTAGTGTCAGAATTAAGTTATGCTAATAAGATCGGATATAGTCCTTTGGGGATAACAGAAATATTATTAAGAAAGAGTGCCTAGAGATACTCTGTTAAAAATGAGGAATAAGTTTCATTTCAAAGCCAATTCATTCAGAGGGAGTAGATCCTAATTTTCCTGTAAATTGCATTTAAAAGTACGTTAAAGGCAGGAAACTAAATATTCTTCACCATGTGCCCTGGACAGTCTCCTAGTACAAAACAACGTGAGCATAATATTGCAAGGATACCTTCCTGTAAGGACTGATCCAGTAATCCTGGAGAACTTACAGATGGGAAATAAAAACCTACAAAAACAGCAGCTTTCCTTTACCATTTCATTTCATCCCCTACCATCAGTGCACTCCACTCTCTGCAGTCATTAAGGCGGGGGATGAAGCTGTACTTCCTGATTGCTCTGATTGCCTTGCCATTTATCTAGCATGTGCTTAGAATGACAGGACCTGCCACTCATTTCAACAGAGTGTCCTACAGTTCACTTGGCCTGAATGTGTAGCCAGACTGTTCCAACCAGAGGGATTTGCATAGGATGGTTGTCACAAAGGAATGTGGTGTGTCTCCCAAGATGACACCACACCCGAGGATACTTCCAGAGAAATATGCCTCCATTCCCTGTTCCTGGGAACTGAGTCAGCCTTCAGAAAACAAGCAATTTGTGGCTCTGGAAATGAATCATCAAAGAAGAAAATGTCTATTGTTCTGGAGAAAAGACTGGCACTCACCTTCACCTCTGGCCTGGAAGGATAGTGGAAGGTCACATTATGGAATTCAATCTCACCCTTGATTCGATCCAGCTTGTAACCGTCTTCTGACATGCAGTCAATGATGGGTTTCTGGAGTGGAATAAGAAAGGTATATAGCAACAACATGTGTTATATGTATTTACTGTCCATCTTAGTTTAAATTTACCCATAAAACAGAGCAATAACCAGAGGAAACATTACAGAGATACACCAAAGATAAGTTGCTTTCATATTAAGTATTTATTAATAATGGTGATAATAATCACTACTACTTATTGAGATGTTACTATGAGATATTATATTACCATACATTAATACTATTGTTATTATATATAAGATAATATATTTTATTAATTAATTTACTTAATCATTATTATTTATTGAGTTATTACTATGAGATATTTTATAATATAGTACCATTATATAATATAATTTACTAATAGATAATATATAGTATTAATATAATTAATATATAATATATAACAATAATATTATTATGTATTATAACACATATCATTATATTACTGAGATAATATTATCAAAGAACCAATGTACAAGGTTTTTTAATATGCTTTTTTCATTTATGTACTTGTCACCATAACCTAACTAGACAGGTGATGTGCCCATTTTTCAGTTGAAGAAGTTGAAGAATTTCAGAGAGATTAAGTTTCTTGCCTAAGCCACGCAACTAGTCAACCAACCTAGAGTCCAATAGTATTCTAAATTTGAGTATCCATTGCCGATGATGATCAAAACTGAGTGTTCTTAAGCAGTGTCTTCAAATAATACCAACTTTCGACTGATGTGCTGAATTTCACCTCTGTTGTTAGTAGTGAGCCCAATCTAGAATTTAACCATTCTGATTAATCAGACAAAAGTGAGGGCCATCTCCTACTACCAGAACACTCCAGGATCAGCGTCTTCCCTCTTCTACAACTAGTGATAGAAATTCATCACCATAGCTCTATCTAGAAGTATAGTATAATTTACCTTCTTCTTCTTGGGTCTATACTAAAGATCATAAAATAATTTTTAAATGCCTTAATTTTTTGTAATGGTTTCAGGGCCCTTTTAGAGTCATCATCCATCTCATCTGAACATATAACAACCCTAACAATGGGGCAGAATTTGAACAGATCAACAATTTTATGTGGTTTCCAACAATATCTCTATACCCCAATATATGAAACCCCAAAATATAAAACAGATAAAGTGATCAGTAGTTTCCTTAGGTAGGTTACGGCCTCATTGTTTGGCAAAAAAATACTCATAGTTCAGGGGAACCCACAAATCCCCTCTGGATTTTCAGGGCTTCTGACTCTTAGCCCAGCGCTTTTTTTTTTTTTTTTTTTGGAGAGAAAGAACAACAGTTGCCAACTCCCCCTTCTGTTCTTGGATTTTGACTCCTTAGCTTGACCTCCAATGTGCTTCAATAGATTAACCAGGAAAACCCTAGCCTGGCTACCAAGGTCCTTTACAAGTTTGCAGAGACTTGCTGCCATATTTAGACGCTAATCCAGTCTTATGAACTTGGCCTTAAAGTCCTGCGTGGTCTGGCCCATTCCATGCCTCCAGTTTCTGTCCCTTGCTCACTCTGTTCTGTCCACTGGACTTCTTTCAGCTTCCTGAATTCATTAGCCCTTTCCCAGCCTGGAGGTCTCTCTTCCACAAACACCCTCCCTGCTCTTACTTGCACTGCTCCCGTGTTGCCCCCACACACTTTTCACGGCTGACTGTCCTCCTTTTTGTTCTCAGCTCAAATGCTACCTCCTCAGAGATGCTGTCCCTGCCACCCAATTTAAAGACTCCTCCTCCTCACGTTGCCCTATTTTGTTTCTTTCATTGTATAATGTGTATCCCTATCTCACACTGTCTTGTCTTTGTGCTTACTTCTTTGTTGCCTGTCTCCCAGCATGAGTAAGACAGCAGGGGCCTTATTTGTTCCAGTTCACTGTTGCACCCCCAGCTCTTAGAATCGGGTCCAGCTCATGTTAACACTTAATATTAATAAGTATTGCTGAATTAAGGGCCTTATGATAGCTCCTCATATTTTTAAACATTGAAGGTAAATTCCTCAGGGGTTCATTCTCCACCTTCAACCCCCCACCTGTCAATGGCCTTTACTTTTGCCTTTTACATACCCGGTCTATTGTCTCAAAAATGCTGGAGGCTGCTGCACGCCCAGCTGCAAAGGCTTCCAAACAAGGGGATGCATTGCCAAGATTTAAAGCTCCTACTATGACACTGAGGAAAATCTGAAATGAAAAGAGAGAGAGAGTTTTCATGTGTTTTTGTCAATGTGTAAGTAGTGCTATCATTTGGGCCATCCATGTGAACTCAGAGATTTCTCAGAAATATTCTTCCACAGGAGTTTGAAAGCTAAATGCTCTTTGGTTCTTTGGAAACGCCTAGAATAATTTTTGTTCTGTAAAGCATGTCCAATTTTTTCCACTGCTATGATTTAAAAGACTACATTATTTTTTACTGAACATCACTCTTCCACAAAGCAGAACTTATTTTGGAATGAGTAAGAGGTCTAAGCAAGGCAGCATATAGCACATGCAAACAAAGTGGGTTAGAATTGTGATACGGTAATTGGAGTTGTTACATAATCAGCCTTATAATGGTTTCCTGGTGAAAAGGTTGCCAAAAACAATAAAGACACTAAGATCAGCTTGATTGTCCTAGAGGTTGGCACGTACAAAACCTATTTGCTACTACTGCTGCTAGTACACTAGTCACTAGGATAACTGTTGCTACTACTACTACTACCACTAACAGCAATAATGACAAGGAATGTCTCTAAGTGCTTTATCTGTATTACCTCATTTAATCCTTACAACAGAAGGGGAAACAGACATATGTGGAGGTTTCCTAACTTGCCCTAGGTCACAACGTTTAATAAGCAGTAGATCAGTGTTTGAAGCCAGGCCCTGGACTGCCATTCTGTCTAGCTCCCAGCCTCACCTGTTGTTGGCTGCATGCAGGTGGAGTGTCTGGGTCCCTGTGCAGCGCTGGAGAAGCTGTCCTTTGACTCACCAACACAGCCATCTCATTACCTTAGGGGAAGCCTACCTGATCATGACCAGATGTTCCTACCAAATAGCGCTCTGATTTTATTATCGCTGTTTATAAAGACGAGGATGAGGCAATGAGGCAATTCCTCAAGTTTCCTCCTCTCCACCCTGCCAACCAAAGAACGGTCCTACTCATGTGACTCACAATGAGGACACATCCTTGGCCACGGTCTATTGCCAAGCTAAAGACTGGCTCCTGCCTGAATGTAGTCTTTTTCAGGTAATCAAATAATCCCAGTCTGTGCTGGTTTCCATAGCCATACCCTTCCCACTGGTTATATCACGTTGGGGCAAATTACCCCAGAGTTTCTCCCCGCTCCTTCTTCCTAGTGGCTGGAGTGGTTGGACTGTGGAGAGTCTCAGAGGCTCCCAGCTATGCCCTTCCCTCTTTAGTAATCTCTCCATTCCACACATCAGGATGATTAACAGGCCCAGGGCTGCTCTAGCCCGCTTGCGCCTCCTCCCTGAATTCCCCAGCCTATGCACGGGGCAAACATTTTCTCTCCATCAGTCCTTCTTGTTCCTTTTCCTCAATTATGGCAGGTGGTTCCTCCCATAAACAGATCACTTAATATTTCAAGCCCCAATTGCTTTATCTGTTACCCAGGGATAATGACAGTAACAATCAAAGGAATGTTACATGGATCAAATGAGATAATATAGGTAAAGACCATTAATGCACGTCTAGTCACTTAAATAACAGCAATGATGATGGTGATGATGATGAAAGTATTGTGGTCCCACACTTAGGAGGTGGTAAGCACAGCAGACAAAACAGTTCTTATAGTCTAATTTGGTTTAAGACCACCCTCATCAGAGGTCTTCCTACCTCAGCAAAGGAATCTTTTACATGCCCTAGGTCAGGGTTGGCAATCATTTTCTATAAAGGGCCAAATAGTAAATGTTTTAGGCTTTTCAGGCCATATGGGCCCTGAAGCAATTACTCAACTCTGCATTCAGTACAAAAGCAGCCACAGACAATATGTAAATAAATGATTGTGGCTATGTCCCAATAAAACGTTATTTATAAAAACAGGCAACAGGCTGGATTTGGCCGGTGGGCCTTAGTTTTCTGACTCCTGGTCTGAAGTCTGGACTGGCTCACTGGAGGCCTAAATTGAGGTTCGGGGATTTTTAGGGGAGGAGTAAGACAGGACAGAGGCACATGCCCAATACTGTCACAGTAGTTGCACACATCCCAACAGGCCATCATCTTTCACCCCAAATATCATATTCTTTAGCCTTGTGGCAGTAACATGGAAAGAGATGGGAAGAGACACTGCTGTGGAACAATCAATCTAGTGTGTGCAGAAGAAAAAGGGGTCTGTGGCCCCTTGGAAGGCAGGTTCAGAGGCGGTAAACAGTGGTTAATGGGTCAGGCCCCAGAGCCACAGAGACCTGAGTTCAAATCCCACTCAACGCCACTTAGCACGTATTTCTTAACCTCATGCCTCCCATTCATTTTATAAGTGGTAGTACAAGGACACCAATTACAGCATGAAGTTCTGAGCAGTACCTGTGGTAATCTTATTAAACCCCTCACTGAGTATTTGAGATCTGTATACACTAAATGTTACCCTCTATTATTGTTATTAGTTTTTATTAATGAATCCCGAAACTTAAGAGGGGCATGAAAGAGCAACCTTCTGCACCATTCAGTTCCCCTTCATCTTTCCCTAACAGACCACAGAGTACATTTTTTGTCTGTGTACAAGCAATATTAGTTACAGTCATTTATGTGAACTACTTACCATTTATGCCCAATAACCATGCAGCCAGTAATGATTTTGTGCATCACAAAATATATTAGATTAACCTAATTGTTAATTATTAATAGTTTTTGTGGATTAAAACACTCAGATCATGCATACTCAGCCTTCATAGTTTGCCGCTCAGAAGTATGGCCACGAGCTCACAGCAAGAGACAGCGAGCGAGCGAGGATTATAGTGTTAAAGGATGCCTCTCAAAGCAAGGCATCCCAGAGAGAAAGTTCTTAAGGTGTCAGTGAGACTTATAGGAAGATGTTAGAAGCAAGAGGTTAATACTTGGTGATTAAAATGTCAGAGACACATAGTATGCCATGTCTGGTATACCTTGAGTATGTTAAGTACTCAAGGAATTTCAGTTGAAAGAATGAATTATTTACAGAAGATATAGAGTAGCCACAGTCCAACTGGCAGGAAACTTGAAGATGAGAACCATAAAATCGGATTCTTGCTGGAGAGCGTCACCAAGGGGCTTTTTATTCAGTGCTTCCAAATGGAATTGTGTATTATTTAATTTTCAATTTACCGATTCATTTTTCCCTTTGAACTGTTACTCATGCATACCTGTGTCCTCTCCTTGTAGGCATGGAATGAAAGAAAGGATGACTTTTCAACGTATGTCTTTCTGCATAGCAAGCAGATATAAGCAACTGGGACTAAAGTCAACTACTGGTATCCCTAGTTTGGTAAATGTCAAAAGTTCTTGGGCAAAATTGGATCAATAAAGACAAGGGACTTTGTAGTCAGATTTCAGACCTGCAATACTTTCACTGCCTTTCCCAGTGTGCAAAACCAAATCTAAGTTCTTAAGAAGTTAAGTTATGATAATAGTAACACTTTCCATCTATACTATCTCTTTAATGTTTACAAAACACTTTAACATGTGCTGTCATATTTAGTTTTTTTAAACAAAGTTCAAAGAGATGTCAGCTGTTCATGTTGCAAAGATGAACAGAATTTTAAAAGTCGTTCTTAGTGTGCTATCACGCTCTTAATGAAATAGTGGCTTAGAATGATTACGGTTTCACCACTGATAATTATTTCTATTTTCAGATCCAAAATGTCATTCAAGTTTCCCTAGAAATATGTTTATATTAAAGTAGTAGACCTCAAATTGTAAGCTTTCAGCTAGCAAAGGTTTTGACATTTTTCCTTGTTTAACTGGTGCCTGTTTCACTCTGAATCTGCCGCCAAAATATTTTACTTAAGAATCTTATATGAAATTACTTCCTGTCTCCCTCCTAGGCCAAATAAAACAAATATTTAATTTTTGACTTCCCTGACCTCATGGATCTTACTAGCTGAGGGCAGAAAGGGGTGGGGACAAGCATAAATACATGCAAATGTTCAATGTCACATGAGTGCTCTGAAGGAAAAGTGCCACATGCCATAAAAGAGAATAAAAAATCAAATGAGCATGGAGGGCCTGACTAGTAAAGTGCCATTCTGCTGAGAATCTGAACAATCATGGGACTCCAGCTGTGACGAGAGAGGGCCCTAAGCTAAGGAGGGAAACCTTGGGAGAAGCCTTCCCTGACTTCAGCCGCACCTGGTTATCCTGCCATCCACTGTCAAGGTTCCCTCTTCTCCACTTTACAGCTCATGTCACCACTTGTCTTTATGCATTTACATGATTATTTAATTATTTCTTGTCCTCCCCACTAAACTGTAAATTCCACCAGGGCAAAAAAAAAAAATCACATTTCTTTTGCTCACTATTGAATTCCCTGCACTTGGGTCTGGCACATAGTAGATGCTCAATAAGTACTTGTTAAATGAATAACTGAAAGGACACTGAAAACTAAAGTAGCCATGGCATTAGCTATGGCATGACATAGCAGAGTGAACAGTAAAATATATTTGTATTACCTGTTCAGTTAAGGATATTACTGACTTGGTATTTTAGTAACTCATTATATTTCACAAACATATCCATTAGCACATATCTTGTACTATTATTAAGCTCAATTATATGAGCTCAATTATGTTTTAGTTGAGAGACCACAGACTTTCCACTTTCATAGTATATTTTCTTTTGGACTCAGTCAGAAAATCATTGTTTTACAGCTATAAAGTCTTCAGTTAATTGGAAATCATTAAATTGCTGGTCTCATCAATTCAAATGTTTGGCATCTCTTTACCATAAAATGCATAAGTATTGCTTGTTTCTGCAGGTGGACTCCATCAAATCATTGATGCTTTCCTCCCTAAGACACTAAAGGAATAAACAAAATGTGTAATTATGGACTTTTCTGATATACCAGCGGGAAATGTTATATCTAGGTCAACAAGATCAAAGCACCTGGACGAGGCCTCCTGGTGTATATTCTCCTTCATCCAGGACAAGTTTGGAGCCATACCAGAAGGCCAGTGCATAACAAAAAAAGATGAGACACCACAAGTATCCAGTAAAGAATCCCATCACTATCCCTTTTCTAATTCCCCAACGCTGGGCAAACACAAGATTTTTCTCATACCTGTGAAGAGAAAACATTTGAGTTAATTTCAGCAGCAGCAGCTCAAATTGTAATGTTTAAAACAGAAAACCATGCAGTGGTTTTACTAAATGATTATAAAATCACCCCAAACACAGAGAAGCTTTGGGGAAAGAAATCTACAATAACCTCTATGTAGTTATTTAAAGTTTGTTTTAACTTGACAATGAAACATCTTGAAAGGATGATACTTAACAAAGGCTCATAGTTGATTGCTGCTTGGATTGCATAGTGGGGTAAGCTTGGCCCCAAGAGAAAAGAATTTTCAACACAAATATTTGGACATAAGATATCTAATACTATTTGTGTTTGAATTGTTTCTTTGAGTCACATAACATGTTTTTTATCAGAAAAGAATACAATTGGCTGCAAATAAACAGGTCTGACTGGGTGTGTCCAGTTCCCCAGGCTAGGACCTAGTGTTGGCACTAACTCATCTACATATACTCACTTGTCTGCCGTGTGGCCGAGATGCTGTGCTGTGATGTACTGGTCAGGTTCACAGCCATGGGACCTGGTGAACTGAAACCATGTGGCAATTCAATGCAAGGACTAGGCTTCAGTAATTCTGTGATCTAGCCATGAA
Source organism: Daubentonia madagascariensis (assembly GCA_023783475.1). NCBI lineage: Eukaryota > Metazoa > Chordata > Mammalia > Primates > Daubentoniidae > Daubentonia > Daubentonia madagascariensis. The sequence continues at coordinate 38,305,479 of JAKFHU010002088.1, read as the reverse complement.
CAATGGGCGTTGTCTCATATGTAGCGCAGACATGCTGAAACCACCTTCCTTCATCTCAAAATTTAAACTCATGGAGAACTTTTAACCTTTCACTGGACACAAACTGAAGGTCTATCCTATGTTTGTTATCATTTTTAAAACACTCACTGCCCCTTTTACTAGCAATAAAAGATAATATCTTTTATGGTAGAAGAAATAAGCTACTGAAATTTTTTGCAAGAAATTAGGTAACCTCACTCCACAAACCAAGAGAAGTGAAATAAAACAAACAAGGAAAAGAAGATAGAGATTGTAAATCCTATTCTCTTTTTTATTTGGTGAATTTGGTAGCAATTGAGAATGACATCATCTTACTAGATCTACAACACGTAAGAGTTTCCATTCAGTTGGTGGTTATTTTGTTAAATCAGTACATGGCACATGGTAAACACTCAATAAAAATTAGGTAAATTAAAGAATAAATAAAATCATATTTTTTTACAACTGCATTGTTTTGGCCACTTGGGTTTTTATTTTCATTAAGAATTTCTAGAATGATGGTCTATAATATACCAACACCAACTTTTGTTTGATTAAATGGAAATCTTATCAGGCTTTATAAAGAGCATGTAGCACAGTAGCTGAATAAAATGTATTTAATAAAAAAAGTATTCAATAAAAATGTGTGAAATTGCATTTTGGATCATGCTAGCTCTTCTTTATTATTATTATTTTTAAAATAATAAATATTGTATATATATATATGGTACACAACATGATGTTTTGAAATATGTATACATTGTGGAATTCCTAAGTCAGGCTAATTAACATATGCATGACCTCACATACTTATCTTTTTTGTGTGTGTATCGTGAGAATTCTTAAAATCTAGTCTCTTAGCAATTTTCAAGTATACAACACATTGTTTTTAACTATAGTCACCATGTTGTACTACAACAAATCTCTTGAATTTATAAACTGCCTCTCGTGTGAATAAGAAAAGGGTTTTTTTAAATCACCATGAGCTGGATTAAAATAATTACAATTAGATAATTAATAAATAAGTATTAAAACAAGCTCTTGAACTTATTCCTCCTGCCTAACTGAAATTTTGTATCCTTTGGTCAACATTTTCTCAGTACTTGCCTGAAAACCCCCACCCCCCACCTCTGTCAAAGTCCCTGGTAACCACCATTTCGCTCTTTGCTTCTGTGAGTTTAACTTTTTTTTTTAATCTAGAGTACGTTTTTCTGTGCCTGGCTTATTTCATTTAACATAATGTCGTCCAAGTTCATCGTGTTTTTGCAAATGGATTTCCTTCTTTTTTTCTTTAAGGCTGAATAGTATTCCATTGTGTATATATACCACATTTCTTCATCCGTTCATCTGCTGATGGACACTTAGGTTGATTCCACATCTTGGTTATTGTAAATAATGTTGCAATGAGCAAGAGAGTACAGATATCTCTCAACATACTGATTTCATTTTCTCTGGATATATACCCAGTAGTAGAATTGCTGGATCGTATAGTAGTTCTATTTTTAATTTTTTGAGGAATCTCCATACTATTTTGGCTGTACTAATTTACATTCCCACCAATAGTGTACTAGGGTTCCCTTTTTATACATCCTTGTCAACACTTCATATCTTTCTTCTCTTTGATAATAGCCATTCTAACAGGTGTGAGGTGATAGCTCATTGTGGTTTTGATCTGCATTTCCCTGATTATTAGCAATGTTTGACATCTTTTCATATACCTGCTGTCCATTTTTATGTCTTCTTTTGAGAAATGTCTATTCAGGTCCTTTGACCATTTTTTAATTGGGTTATTTGTTTTTTTGCCATTGAGTTGTTTGATTTCCTTATATATATTGGATATTAACCCCTATGTATGGTTTGCAAATATTTTCTCTCATTCTGTAAACTGTTCACCCTGTTGATTGTTTCCTTTGAGAAGGTTTTTAGTTTGATGTAATCCCATCTGTCTATTTTTGCTTTTATTGCCTGTGCTTTTGAGGTCATATCCAAAAAGTCATTACCTAGACCAATGTCACAGAGCTTTTCCCCATGCTTTCTTCTGGTAGTTTTACAGTTTTAGGTCTTACATTTAAGCCTTTAATCCATTTTGAGGTGATATTTGCATATAGAGTGAGATAAAGATCTAATTTTCTTCTTCTGTATGTAGATATCTAGTTTTCCCAACACCATTTATTGAAGTGACTGCCCTTTCCCCATTGTGTGTTCTTGGCATCTTTGTTGAAAGATGTGTGGACTTACTTCTGGGTTCTCTATTCTGTTCCATTGGTCTGTATGTCTATTTTTATGCCAGTACCATGCTGTTTTGATTATTATAGCTTCACAGTAGATTGTGAGATCAGGTAGTACGATGGCTCTGACTTTGCTCTTCTTGCTCAAGATTGCTTTTGCTATTTGGGGCCTTTTGTGGTTGCATATGAATTTTAGCATTTTTTAAAATGTCTGTAAAAATGTCATTAGAATTTTGATAGGGATTGCATTGAATCTGTAAATTGCTTTGGGTAGTATGGACATTTTAACAACATTAATTCTTCCATTCCATGAACATGGGCTATTTTCCCATCTATTTGTGTCTTTTTCAATTTCTTTCATCAATGTTTTATAGTTTTCAGTGTACAGATATTTCTCCTCCTTGGTTAAACTTATTCCTAAGTATTATTTTGTAGCTATTGTAAATGAGATTGCTTTCTTGGTTTCTTTTTCTGACAGTTCGTCACTAGTGTATATAAATGCTACTGATTTTTGTACGTTGATTTTGTACTCTGAAACTTTACTGATTTCATTTATTACTTCTAACAGTTTTTTGGTGGAGTCTGTAAGGTTTTATATGTATAAGATCATGTCATCTGAAGTCAGAGATAATTTAACTTCTTTCTTTATGAGTTGGATGCCTTTTATTTCTTTCTCTTGCTTATTCCTCTGGCTAAGACTTCCAGTACTATGATGAATAGAAGTGATGAGTGGGCATTTTTGTCTGATTCCTGATCTTAAGGGAAAAATCTTTCAAATTTTCACTGTTGAGTATATTTAGCTGTGGCATTATAATATATGGCATTTACTGTGTTGAGATACATTCTTTCTACACCTAATTGTTGAGAGTTTTTACCATGAAAGGATGTTGAATTTTGTCAAATGCTTTTTCAGCATCTATTGAGATAATTATATGGTTTTTGTTTTTCAGTCTCTTAATGTGGTGTATCACATTTATTGATGTGCCTGTGTTGAACTATCCTTGTATCCCAGGGATAAATCCCATTTAATCCCACTGAATGATCTTTTAAATGTGCTGTTGAATTTGGCTTACTAGTATTTTATTGAGGATTTTTGCGTCTATGTTCATCAGGGATATTGGCCTATAATTTTCTTTTCTTGTAGTGTTCTGGTCTGGCTTTGATATCAGGTTAATGATGGCCTTGTAAAATGAGTTTAAAGTTCAATTTTTTAGAAGAGTTTGAGAAGGACTGGTACTAGTTTTTCTATAAATGTTTGGTAGAATTCAGCAGGGAGGCCATCAGGTCCTGAGCTTTTCTTTGATGGGAGATTTTTTATTGCTCATTCAATCTCCTTACTCATTATTGGTCTGTTCAGATTTTCTATTTCCTCATGATTTCATTTTGGCAGGTTATGTTTCTAGGGATTTATCCATTTCTTCTAGGTTATCCAATTGTTCATAGTAGTCTCTTATGATCCTTTATATTTCTGTGGTGTCAGTTGTAATGTCTCATGTAGGCTTTTCTTTAAAGGCAGCAAACAGCATGATAAATTGGGATGAGGTATGATATGTGCACCTACATATCATCAGAGTGTGAAATAAATATCTAGCCTAAGTTGGCTTTCTAAAAATCATGAACGACAACATCTTTAAAAATGCATTGCTAAAGTCTTGGGACTTCTTGTAGTGCTTTGACCAATCTAAAGTACTCTGCTACCTCTTAAACAAATGCTTCTTCAGGGTACCATAGACCAAGGTGGATCTGCCACTTTATAAGAACTGGGTAAGATTCAGGGTACTATGCAGATTGATGAAATTCAGGAAAGAGGCAGACATTCCAATTAACCAACCTTTCGACCTCTCTTTTCTCACCACCAAAAGCAGCCACTGTTCGCATAGATGAGATGACTTCGTCAGCCACTGACCCTGCTTTGGCATAGGCCTTCAACTCGTAGTCTGTAAACTTAGACACGCTCTAAAATACAAAAAAAGAAAAGAAAATGTGAAGACCAGGTGATTAGGTAAGTCAGCCTGTCGTTCGGTGATTCACTTAACAGAGTAAACATGTAGTACGGTTTAATACAAGATAAGATTCTCACTGTAACATCATTCACAGGAGGAAGGAATTTGGTCCAAGTTTGGTCTATGTTAAACCTCATCCAGGTGTGTTTGGTTGTTCGTATATCAAAATGACTCCACTACAATCAGTCTCTAGAACCCTCCCACAGAATAAGTCCCAAATAGGTCATTCTTTGAGACTAAAGTGTTTGTTATTACACTAATAAAATTTTCAAGTCAAACTATGTTATAGTTCATTACAATTAGCCAAAGGCCATTACACAATTTATAGATAAACACCAGAGGCAAAGGCCAGAGGCCCAAGCAGACATCATGATTGAATATAGAGCGAGAGAAAGGATCATAACAAACAAAGGCATGATATTGCAGAGGTAATTCCAGAGACAAAAGTTTCAGGTAAATATTATGCAATTTTGACTCATTTGAGGGGGGGTGCTCAACTATAGTTTTGATTTTTCCAAAAGGAAATGAGAAGACATCTGTACTTAATAGTAGACAAGTTACTTTTTCTAAAATTGGACTTGAATTGAGTCCTAGTCAAAATTAACTCCCAAAGAAATCCCTGGCACAGATTATAAAACAAGGGGACAAAACAAATATTGTGGAAGGTCAACGAACTCAGGAATCTAAAAAATATTAACCCAGACTAAGGGAGTTTATCTTCCAATAGTTTTTCCAGACTTTTAGCAGCAAAGCTCTTATCAAACAAAATATTAGAATTCTAAGACACAAAATAAGGAAAAATAGTAGTTTTTTAGACAACATATTTGTTTCATCCATCCATATTTTATAAAATTTGTGAACTGAAAAAGCCACAGTAAGGAAAACGAAGCTATAATCATTAACATTAAAATGTGCATGTGGGCGTTATGGATGACATTGCAGTTCTTACCACACTCCTCATCTAATTTATTCCTAAAATGTGTATTGGCAGCACAGTAACGAGAAAATTAAGTAGTTGTGAATGATATCTGTTTTTATTGTAATGCCACATTAAATAATCTCAGGACACTTCCATTAAATTGATAGAGCAGCTTCAAAGATGTTAGGGAATTGTTAGGAAATATCTAACAATTTCTCATGTTTCTCACCATAAATTAAAAAGTCAGACAAAAGCATCCAAAACCCATGATAACTTCTAATATGTCATATGCTGCCCATCTCTGCCCTTTGCATGTGTTTGTCATGCTTTTGAATTGAGCCTAGTGAAGTTGCTTGTATCAATTTACAGGAACAAACATTCCAGGGATATACTCACAGGAAGTTAGAAAGGGGCACGGAGGCCACAAGAGAAACTATATTCTAAGTCTACTTAAAACCAAGTTAACCAGGCTATGTTTTTAGTCTCCAACATGTAAAAATGTGGCCTGTGATCCATTAGAGTGTAGATAAGAATTAATTCACAGATTTAAGAAAGAGATTAAATATATTAGGAAGAAAAACTTGAATCAAATGTTTACAGAACACCTGAAGCCCCTCTCTGGAAGTTGAGGGGTTCCCTGGAGCATAGCTGGACAGTGTTTGTTAGGGAAGATGGTTGTGAAGTTTGCATGATTGTGGATTGGAAAAAATAAAATCTCTCTTTAGCAATAAATTCTGTGCCAGACACTGCTTAAGTGCGTGATGTGGATTATTTCCTGAATCATCACAATGACTTTGGGAGTTATTATCCCTATTTTAAAGATAAGGAAACAGAGGTTTTCATGGGTTAAATATATTTTTCTTGAGCCACACAACCTGTTAGTGGTAGTACCAAAGGTTGACCTAGTAGAGTGGAGTGAGCTCTTTGCTACTGTCCTTTCAAACCACTTTCTATATTACCTAGGAAATGTTTGAATAATATAACCAGTGGATTGTGGGAATATTTTTCTAGAAAATATCATCATGGAGATTGGTACCTATTGTTCAATGACGTGTGAGTGCGTGAGCAGCTTTTCAGTTAAATTCTATTCTCCTTTACAGCAAATTATTAGTGTGCCTGATTCTATGACCTGCTGTCTAATGTGGACGCTCTAAAAGTAATGATAATAATTTCTCAATTCTTGGGAGTGTTTTTGACTGGACTGACCCAAAATTCCTACTTCTACACTTTGTCTTGGCTTGAATACCTGGGGAACAGAGACTGTGACAGGGATGATGCTCAGAATGGGTCAGGTAACCTCTCTCTGAAACTGATCAGATAAAATGGAGAACACAGTTGTGACTGCAGAAATCTCTTTTATGTGCTTGTTACTGATGTGAGCATGTTTGTTGTGCCTTTTTGAGGTGAGCATCTGAGCTTGGGAGAACTTGGGGAGCAATAGGCAAATTAGAGAGTAGTGATTTAGAGTCAGGCTCCCTTGAACTTGAATCCTGCTCTGCCAGCTGTGCAGTCCCAGACAAGTCCCTTTACCTCTCTGAGCCTCAGTTTCTTATATTTAAAATGGAGTTAGTACTTACTTGATAAGATTGTTGTAAGGATTAGAGACAACGAATATGACGCTCTAATAGTGCCTGGAAAAATAGTAAATGCCCTATAAATGTAATTGTTTGCTGTTAATAAAATAATACTTACCTTATTAAAACAGCATTAATCCCTACTCTATGGAATGTTATTTGGCACTGGGGAATAATCACACAACATAAAATCAAAATAGTGATAAATTGGCCAGGTGTGGTGGCTCACGCCTGTAATTCCAGCACTTCGGGCAGCCAAGGTGGGAGGATTGCTTGAGGCCAGGAGTCTGAGACCAGCCTGAGCAACATATTAAGACCTCATCTCTACCCCCTCCCAAAAAAAATTAGCCAGGTGTGGTGGCATGTGCCTGTAGACCTAGCTACTCAGGAGGCTGAGGTAGGAGGATCACTTGAACTCAAGAGTTCAAGGTTGCAATGAGCTATGATCCTGCCACTGCACTCTAGTCTGGGCAACAGAGAGAGACCTCATCTCTAAAAAATAATAATAATAATGATAATTATCTTGGCTAAACATGCTCAGGTAAGGGGACTCAAGCTTCACATGGCTATTTTTGGCTATTTATTAGTGCAAATGTCTTCCCATGGAGAGATGCAAAAAGACATTCTTACCAGACCAATGATGGCTGCTCCAATCCCAATGAGAGGGCTGACAGAAATAATAACCAAGGTCAGTTTCCAACCCCTATAAAATCCCAACAGGAACCCACAGATGGTCGTGGTTATGCGCTGGATGAAAATGGCCATTTGGTCACCTATGGCATCATTGATTTTATTAATATCACTAGAAACAAGAAAGACTTTGGTCACTAAAACTGAATTTGGTCATTCAAGTGTTTTGCTGAAAAATCTCAGTCTTTCCCTTTTAAACATTCCCATCTCCCTACCCCCACCACCCTTGGGTAACATGACAGCCTCTCAAATCTTGGAAAATTTGCTGCACCTTAGGACATTATCAAGCCTCTCTCCTCCTAGCCAACCAAGTTTGTCCTCAACCCAGCTTTCCTAACTGGTATTCACTCAATGCTGATAAAGGATTTTGGAATCCATCTTGTCTCTTTCTTTCTTATAGTTAATATCCTTGGTCTGTTCTGAAGAGCCCTTCTTTCCTTCTTCGTGCCTACTAAATTCTTTCAGCCTCAAGGTTCTATTCACATACACTCTCATTCATAAACCTTCTATAATCCCCCAGGAAGAAGTAGTACCCTCATCCCTATGTTTCCATAGCAATATAATTAATCTGTGTTTGTGTGTGTGTGTGTGTGTGTCTGTAATTATTGCATTCTACTCGTTGGCAGTATAGAACAGTGGTTAAGAGCACAGACCCTGGAGCCAGATTCTCTGAATTTGAATACAAACTCTTCTTGGGCAAGTTACTTAACCTTTTTGTGCCTCAATTTCCTCATCTGTAAAATGGGGATAATAACAGAACCTACCCCAGTGGGTAGGTAGTAATGAAGATTAAATTAGTTAATATATGTGAAGCACATTGAACAGTGCCTATCATATAATAAGCAATCAGTATGTGTTAGCTCTGATTGTTTATTTGCTTGCTCTTCTTATTCTTCCTATTAGGCTGTAAGTTCCTAAAGAGCAGGTATACAAGTTAAGTGATCCAGAATATTGATTGAATATAATACATTGAATTCATATTCCTGAGAACATTCCCTTAATCTGTTGTCCAGATGGAGCAAATAGGGCTTGAGAATTAATAGCAAGAATGGACCTAAGACATTAGCCAGAGATTAGACCACATTCTAGCAAGGTTAAGTAACTGTTCAAGGTCACAGTAAGGGGCAGAGTAAGTGCTAGAAGCTAGGGCTCCCAACTTTCAGTGTGCTTTATCTTCACTATACAGTGACTGTCTTTCAGGGACCTCAAAGTTCAATTCAATAGGGTTCAACTGATTTTAATTACTCTTATTCAGAACTTCTGGGAGGTTATTAATGATTCAAACTAATTTTTAGGTGTAAACTGAATTTAAATCCAGTTTTTTAGTTTTAATGTATCTCAAACTATATTTGGATTTTTTTGTTTTTGTGTACAGAAGTTGCCTCCCCAGACATAGCAAGATAATTATTTTTAATTGTATTGCTTTTCCTTGTATATACGCAGATTGTGGCATCCCTCAATTTCTCCTTCTAAAGCCAAATAATGCTTTTAACTCTCTTCTATAATTCTTCATTTCTAATAGTTTTATCAAGGCCTACAAACCAAATTGCAGTATTTTGGCTTTCAATTTTTAATGATCATATTTGGTAAGGCATGCCTTTGAAAAAGCCATGCTACCCTATGAAAGCCCAACTTAAGAGACCAAATGTATCAAAAATAACTGAAAATGTTTTAAAATTGTTACATAATTCAGAAACAAGAGTTTTATTATCCAAAAATCACACATTAAAATTTTGTTTTACCAGCTACTTACTCTGAGAATCTTGTATTCTGCTCTCCCACTGAATTGCAGTCAAACCATCCTATTTCCATTCTCATTATGCTCCTAAAGTAAATTTTTCTAATATTCTGTACCTGACGAGCTGCAGCAATTACCCAAAAGCATATCTGGAAATGGGCAAAGGAATGTTTAGCATTGCAATATTACAAATATTTGTCAATTCCTTCTTCTATTCTCAGAAGAAAATACTTTCCATACAATGGTTGAGAAAAAAAGGGAAATGATCCACAAAATTCCTCTTCCTGGGCACTAAGGTGTGAGCTCTGGCATCTGCTGCTAAAAGTGGAGGTGAGAACAACTTTGGACAAGGTAGCCAGAGGTTTGGGCTTGAATCCAGCTCTAACATTTAAGTAGGCCCACAACTTTTGGACTTTACCCTAGTGAGTTTCACTTTCTTCATGTGTAAAAGGCAGCACCCCAAAGAAGACCATATTGATCTTAAATCACCATTTTTTCATGCCTCCCCATTCTCTCATGTCCTCTCGACATACAATTGTAGTTCTTAGGGCTTCTGAATAGCTTAAAGGGTGACAACACTTTGCGTTTCATTGCAATGTTTTTGAACCCAAATGTTCATCTAGAAATAAATGGAGGAGCTACTAACTTGAATATATCCTGAAATAAGTACTGCAGCAGCAATTCCAGCATAGTAACTGGCAAATTTGATCATTTCATTTTCAATGTTCAGCAACCTTCAAAAGAAGGAAAAAAATGTTAAGACTTACAAGTAGGGTCAAGCTCCCGAGGATTATATTTGTGGGTACAGAGGGATTTAAATGTATGTGTTATAGAGTAAGACATTTTATCTATGCAGAATTATAATCAGTCCAACAAAATCCCTAAGTAGAACTCATGCACAGGCACAGAAAATAAGTCTGTCCCCTTCATTTTTACAGGCAAAGATGCAAGGACTGTGAAATCATTAATCAGCAGTTGATGGAAGCCAGGGGCTCTAAATGCCATCCCCGTGCTTGGTCCACTTTGGCTCCTTTCACTCAGACTCATCATGCAGTGATAGAGCAATCATAGCTAAGGTTTTCAAAAACCAGACAGGCTGTCTGAAAAGACACTGATAGAAAGATGTGTGCTGTAAATCAGGAGGCTTACTGCCACCTTTCTAGGAATCTAAGCCAGCTTTTCAACTTCTCCATCGCAGAGTGACACTGTGAAAAATGTGCCTGTTATCTTCCCATGGGGGGAAAAGCACTTTATTAGTTCTGTCTTTCTGCTGACTGCAACCCATGAAGTCTCATTCACCAGGACAATTTCTGAGGTTGAAGCCAAAGACACTTGTTGGGAGTAGCAAGAAATCTCTTTGGCATTTTTCCTGGCAGAACTACCATGCTGTAGCACAGGGTTTGGGATTGGCAGGGCCAAGGAGGGGAAGAAAAAGTATTCTGAAATTGCTTTCAGGAAATATGGAATTCTATAATTAGAAGATTAACATATTGGTTGATGACAATTCTGATCCTCGGGGACAGGTTAAATGATATAGAGGCTATTTCTTTAGAAAATCAGAAGGCAACATCTTTAACATGGATGCCCTCATCCTATGTCCTTTCTGCTATCAAGACTTCTTTTTGTGATTTGAGCTTGAATTAGTTTCTCCCTCTACTGAACTCAGATCAAGTATTGCAATATAACTCATTTAATACAGAACAAACTATTTTTCCACAACAGATTTTATTGCCATCTTGCACTATTAGTCAATATCTTTATTGAATATATTTATGTTTGTTTGGATAGCGGATTGCAAACTACTGGAGGGCAAGGGCTGGGCTTAGGCTGCTTGGTCACACTGCCCAAAGCCTGGTACCATATCTTATAAAAAGTAGTGGTTAATAAATGTTTCTTGATTTTGATTTGACTTTCAAAGTACTAATTAAGAAGGGAAATAACTGCCATGGTCAATGCCTCTGACAATCTCAAAATCAGCTAAAATGTCTTGTGCTCACCACATTCCCAGTCTTTTATGAGGACTTAGGGGAACCCCGAGAATGAACCAGACCTAGCAAATCATAAACTTATATATATATAAGTATCCACAATCAGAGGCTCTTATAAAAGCTAAGTATCTCTGTACAGAGAGTATAATGTAGTATTATGAGTAAAGCCTTCTAATGTGTATGTTAGTCAATGTTCTTAGTTTTCAACTTGTGAAATAAAATTTGGGTGTCCAAAACCAGAAAACCATGAGCATTTGTCAAAAAATTTTACTTAGAGTACAGTGGTTAACAGAGGCTGAAAAGGGTAGGGGGGAGGGAGGGATGGGGAGAGGCACAAAGTGACAGTAGATTGGAGGAATAAGTTCTAGTGTTCCCTTGCACAGTACGGTGACTAGAGTTAACAGTAATATATCATATATTTCAAAATAACTAGAAGAGAGAATTTTGAATGTTCTGACCAGAAAGAAGTGATAAATATCTGAGGTGATGGATATGCTAATTACCCGAATTTGATCATTATACGTTGTATACATGTATCGAAACATCACACTGAACCCCATAAATATGTACAATTTTTAAGTGTCAACTAAAAACTTAATAATAAATAACTAAATAATTTTACTTAAATTTCCTGTGGTGAATTCATTCCACGAACACATTAAGCAGAAGTGAGGAAGTATCTGTCATGAAAAATGCCAGTTAATAAACAAATATATGCAGATTGAGGATACTGGGCACCAACCAAGCTTTGGGATTTCCTGGAGCAAAGTTCAGAAGAGTTGTATCACTGCTGGATATGTGCAGTGTATGATTCTTCTCACTCCCAAGGGGCCTCTGAAATGAGTGGTTAGCTCATTTCTATTTTATTCTGAGAAGAAGAGGTTATTAAGGCTTTAGAGACTACTTGAGAATATTTCTGGAACAACAAGACAAACCTATCAGAAAAACCCATAGGATAGAAAAGAGCAGGCCTGGCTTTGTCCCCTTGACTGCACACCATGCTCTTCATTGTCTGCATGGTGGGATGCTCTTGTGATCACAAAACCCTGCACAGGAGTCTGTAAAGGGTACAGGTGATTTGGGCCACAGAATCAGCAAAACTGACATGAATCTATTTGAATGAATTAAGATTCCCCTGACGCATTTGTTGCAGAGTGAAGAGGGGAGGGAGATGACAGAGGGAAAGGTAAGAGATGCTTTACAAATTATGATGATATGAGGACTCTTTTTTGCTTTTTTTCTTTATACTCTGCTTTTTAAGAAATACAAAAGCACCATAAAATTGTAACACTCAATTTACATATCCAGGTTTCAAATTTACTAAAACTGTAGGTTTTTCATTTAAAACACTGAGGAGTTCTTTATAACAAGGTACATTGATTGCTTAATAAGGAATTTTCTTTTCCATGGTTCTCATGCATCGCAGACCCTGTAGCAGTTTCGGAGTGAACATCAGCGACAACTCCTGACTGAGTGTCATAAGCTGGCAGAAATGTATCCATGACCTAGTTTCAGAAGAGTGGAGCCTCTATACTCCTTAATGCATAGGACATTTACCTATGGACAAATGACTTATCACTGGGTAAAGTTGCTTTATAGAATATCCATGCAGTATGGTAGCATACTGTAAGAATGGCTAGATTTTCATTTCAGAGAATCCATGATCATTTTTTACTCCTAGGAAGTTATTTTTGTTTTTGCTTGTATGTTTGTTTGTTTTTAATTAAACTTTTTGTTTTGAATAAGTGTGTATTCACATGCGGTTGTAAGGAACAATACAGCAAGATTTTGTATACCCTTTATCCAGTTTTCTGCCAATGGTGACATCTTGCAAAACTATAGGACAATATCACAGCCAGGATATTGATGTTGATATAATCAAGACCAGAACATTCTCATCACTGCAAAGCTCCCTCACATTGTTCTTTCATTCCTTACACATACTACATACCTCCATCCAACCTCCTTCTCCTCCTGAGCCCCTGGCCACCACCAATCTGTTCTTAATTGCTATAATTTTGTCATTTCGCGAATGTTATATAAATAGAATCATACAGTACGTAACCTTTTGGGATTGGTTTTTTTCCAATCAGCATAATTCTTTCAAGTTTCATCATCAATAGTTCTTTCCTTTTTATTGCGAAGTAGAATTCCATAGGTAGATGTATCGCAGTTTGTTTAACCGCTCACCCATTGGAGGATATCTGGGTGGTTTTTCCTATTACAAACAAAGTTGCCGTAAACATCTGTGTACAGGTTTTTAAGTGACATACGTTTTCATTTCTCTGGGATAAACCCCCAAGAGTACAATTGCTGGATCATATGGTAGTTGCATGTTTAGTTTTCTCTTTTAACTGCCAAAGTGTTTTCCAGAGTAGCTGTAACATTGTTCAAATTGTATGAGGGATCCAGTTTCCCCACATCTTCGTCAACATTTTTTATTTTAGCCATTCTGATAAGTGTACAGTGGTACCTCATTTTGATTTTAGTTTACATTTCCCTAATCACTGATGTTGCTGAACATTTTTCATGTGCTCATTTTCCATCTTCATATCCTTAATGAAATGTCTTTTCATGTCTTTTTCCCATCTTCGAATTGGAATTTGTTGTTTTTAACACTGAGTTTTGGGAATTCTTTATATATTCTAGATCCTAGTCTTTTGTTGGATATACAAGTTGCAAATATGTTCTCCCAGTACGTAGCCTGTCTTTTCGTTCTCTTAACAGGGTTTTTTCTTGCAGAGCAAAAGTTTTTAATTTTAATTTTAATGAAATTTATCAATTTTTCTTTTTGTGGATTGTGCTTTTGGTGTCAAGTTAAGAGCTCTTTGTCTAGCCCTGGAACTGAAAATGGTCTCCCACATATTTTTCTAAAAGTTTACAGTTTTTTTTTTTTGCATTTAAGTCCAGGATCCATGTAAGCTATTTTTCATATAGTTTCATTTTTTCCTATGGATGTTCAATTGCTCCAGCACAGTTTGATAAAGTTTATCTTTCCCCTTGAAAAGGCTTTTCCACCTTTGTCAAAAAATCTGTTGGACATATTTGTGTGGGTCTATTTCTGAGTACTCTATTCTGTCCCATTGATCTGCTTGTCTATCCTCTGTCAATACCACACAGCCTTGATTGATGTAGCTACACATTGTGTCTTGAAATTAGGTAGATTGATTTCTTCCACTGTATTATTCTTTTTCAAATTGTTTTAGCTATTATAGTTCTTTTGCCTTTTCACATAAACTTTAGTATAATCTTGTCAATATCTATAAAAAAATCTTGCTAAGATTTTGATAGGAATTGTATTATACCTCTATATCAATGTGGAGTAATTGAAGTCTTTACTATGTTGATTAACAAGTCATTGACAATTAATTAACATAGTATATCTCTCCAATTTTTTAGGTCTTCTTTGATTTCTTTCATCAGCATTTTGTAGTTTTTAGTATATAATTCCTGTACATATTTTGTTATATTTACTCCTAAGTAAATTTTTTTGAGTAACTATAAATGGTATTATATTTTGAATTTTGGTACCCACATGTTTATTTCTAGTATTATACATAGAAATACTATAGCTTTTTTATGTTTATTGTATTCATAACATATTGTATTCTTTGACCCTGCTGAATTCACTTATTGGTTCTAGGAGCTTTTTTTAGATTCTTTGGGATTTTCTATGTCAATAATCATGTCCTCTACCAATAAGGATGGTGGCATTTCTTCCTTTTGGATTCATTTTTTTTTTTGCATTTTGAAATTTTAGTTGTGATAAAAAAACACATAACATAAAATCTACCGTCTTAACCACTTTAAAGTATGCAGCTCAGTAGTGCTAAGTATTAGATTTATATTCCTTTCATTTTCTTGCCTTGCCTTGCACAAGCTAGAACTTTGAACAATATGTTGAACAATGGTGGTAAGAGTGCTCATCCTTGCCTGTTTCCATTCTTAGGGAGATATCTTTCACTATTAGGTGTAACGTTAGCTGTGGGATTTTTTGTAGCTGTTCTTTATTAAGTTGAGGAAGTTCTCCTCTATTCTTAGTTTTCTGAGAATTTTTATCTTGGATAGGTGCTGAGTTTTTCAAATGCTTTTTCTGCATCTATTGAGATGATCATGTGATTTTCTTTATTAGCTTGGTTATATGGTGTATTACATTAATTGTTTTTCAAATATTGAACTAGTTTTGCTTCCCTGGAATCCACTTGGCCATTTTGTATAATTCTTTTTATATATTGCTGAATTGTTTGCTAATATTTTGTGAAGGTTTTGCATCAATATTCATGATGGATATAGTCTGTAGTTTTCTTTTTTGTATAATTTTTGTCAGGGTAATATTAGCTTCATAAAATGAATTGGGAAGCATTCTGTCCTATTTTCTGGAAAGGATTGTGTAAAATTGTTGTTATTCTTCTTTAAACATTGGGTAGAATTCTTCCGTGAAACCATATGGGCCTAGAGGTATCTTTTTGGGGAGTTTTTAAATTAAAGTTTTAATTTCTTTAATAGTTAGGGCTATTCAAATTATTCATATACTATTGAGTGGGTTATGATAGTTTGGTTTTCAAGGCATTTGCCCATTTGTCAAAGTTGTCAAGTTTGCATGTGTAAATTTGTTTATAGTAATGCCTTATTACCCTTTTGATATTTGCAAAGTAGTCAAATCTCATCTTTCATTCCTTGTACTGGTAATTTGTGTGTCTGTCTCTCTCTTTTTTTGTTTTTGTTTTTGGTCATTCTTGCTAAAGGTGTGTCAATTTTATTGATCTTTTTAAAGAACCAGCTCTTTGTTTTAGTGATTTAAAAAATTTTTTTTTTTGTAATTACTATATTCTCATATGCTTGCTTTGGATTGATTTTACTCTTTTTTTCCTAGGTTCTTGAGTTGGGTGCTTAGACTACTGCTTTGAGACATTTTCTCTTTTCTAATGTATGCATTTAGTTTGCCTTCCTATGGGCTACTTGAACTTTTTTTTAGAATTAAATTTTAATTTATCTATAGTGTTTTGAAGTGTACCTCTTTGTATAGAGGTTATAGTGTTTGCTCTAGGAAGTACATTATAGATGCACCACCTATCAGTCTACTAGTGTTGTCATTTTACCAATTTGGGTGAAGGATAGAAAGATTACCTCCCATTACACACCTTTACTCTCCCCTGTTAATAATATAAATGTTTTAACCATTTGTAAATCAAATATACATCAAATAGTGTTATAATAAGGACATATCATAGTGTTAGAGTTTTTGCTTCCACCATAAAACATAATTTAGAAAACTCAAGAGGAGAGGACAGTTTATTGCATTTACCCATGGTTTTGCTTACCAGGTTTTCCCTTCCTAATGTCCAGGATTTCTTCTTTTATTATTTCCTTTCTGTTTAGAGAACTTCCTTTACCCATTTTTTTTTAGGTTAAGTCAGTTGGCAACACATTCTCTTAATTTCTTTCATCTGAGAATGTCTTGATTTACCCTTCATGGGGGTGGTGGTAATGTCCTGATTTCCTGACCCCATCCCAGCAAGTAAGGGGAGGGTTGCCTTATTACAGTGGGGGTGGTTCAGGTCTACCACATATTCTTCACTGACCCCATGGGAAAGTGATAGGGTGATACAGGAGGGCTCATTACCATCCAGCCAGTGTAAAAGTATATGCTCTCAATTTGAATTTGTTGGCACAGGTGAGAGTGGGGTTATAATTTTCTTCTGTGATGTTTGGCTGGAGTAGAGCAGTTAGGGTCTAAAAGTTTTCTATAAGGCTTCCTGTTTCTGGTCCACTATCTAGAAAGAGCAGGATTTTGTTGGTCTTTTTTGGTTTGCACTCATTGGTGTTTCTAGGTTGCCAGCTTTTTCACCACCCAATGTAGTATATATGAGGCACAAAGAAAACCCAGGGAACTCACAACTGTGTTATTACTTGGCTCCTGAGGGCTCTAGCCAGTTGGCCTTCTTTTCTCCACTTTTCAGAGTGTTATGTTTGTTTTATATGTAATTGATTAAACATACAATTAAAGGGCAGAGATTGTCAGACTGCATAATAAAATAAGATCCAACTATATGCTGTCTACAGGTGACACACTTTAGATTCAGAGTTACAAACAGGTTGAAACAAAAAGCTAGAAAAAGATATATCATTGTAAGAAGAACCATGAAAAGCCAACAGTGGCTATACCAATATCAGAAAAAATAGACTTTAAGAACTTGTTAGAGATAAATATCATTTTATAAAGACAAAAGGGTCAATCCATCAGGATGTTATAACATTTATGGACATATATGCACCTAACAACAGAGCCCAAAAATACATGAAGCAAAATCTGACAGATTTGAGGGAAGAATCAGATAGTTCAATACTTGTCAGAAGCTTCAATTGCATACTTTCAATATTAGAGAGAACAACTAGGTAGAAGGTCAACAGGGATAGAAAACTTGAACAACAGCATAAACCAACTAGACCTAACAGAGATCTTTAGAACATTCCATCCAACAATAGCAGAATACACATTCCTCTCAAGAGCATGTGAAACATTTTCTAAGATAGATACATGCTAAGCCATAAAATAAGCTTCAATAATTTTAAAAGAATTAAAATCATACAAAATATATTCTGTGAACACAATGGAGTAAAATTTGAAATTAAAAACAAAAAATTGGGGAATTTCACAAATGTGTGGAAAAAAATACACTCAGAAATAATGGGTCAAAAAATAATAAGAGAAACTAGAAAATACTTTGAGATAAATGAAAATGAAAACACAATGTACCAAAACTTATGTGATGCAGCTGAAGCAATTCTTGAGGGAAATTTATAGCTTTAATATCCTATATTATTATTTTTACTTTTAGAGACTTGTCTCATTCTGTCACCCAGGCTGGAGTGCAGTGACACAATCATAGCTCCCTGAGCCTCAAACTTCTGGACTCAAGTGATCCTCCTGCCTCAGCATTAAGTAGCTAGGACTATAGGCAGACAGCACCACACCTGGCTATTCTTATCTAAATTTTTGTAGAGACAGGGTCCTGCTATTTTGCCCAGGCTGGTCTCAAACTCCTAACCTCAAGCAATCCTTCCACCTCAGCCTCCCAAAGTGCTGGGATTATAGGCATGAGCCATTATACCCAGCCCTAATTGCCTATATTAAATAAGAACAAAATCTTAAATCAATAACCCAACATCTCTCTGGAGACATTGGAGATAAATTGGCAAACCAAGCCTCAAACTAGCAGAAGGAGGGAAATAGTAAAGATTAGAGTGAAAATAAGTGAAGTAGAAAATAAAAAAATAATGGAGAAAATAAACAGAACCAAAGCTGGTTTTTAAAAAAGATAAGCAAACATGACAAATCTTTAGCTAGACTAACCAAGAAAAAAACAGAAAACTCAAATAACTAAAATCAGTCATGAAAAGAGACATCACTATTGACATTACAGTAATAAAAAATTATAAACAAATACTTTGGATAACTGTATGCCAATAAATTAGATAACTGAGATGAAATGCACAAATTCCTAAAAAGCACAAACTATTGAAGCCAACTCAAAAAGAAATGGGAAAAAATGGCAAAAGACCTGTATAGAAATTTCTCAAAAGAAGACACGTAAATGGTCAACAGGTATAAGAAAAGATGCTAAACATCACTAATCATCAGGGAATGCAAATCAAAACCACAATGGGATATCACCTCATACCTGTTAGAATTGCTATTATCAAAAAGAAGAAAGATATCAAGTGTCGGCAAGGATGTGGAGAAAAGGGAACCCTTGTGCACTGTTGGTGAGAATATAAATTAGTGCAGCCATTATGGAAAACTGTGTGGCAGTTTCTCAAAAAAATTAAAAGTAGAACTACCATATGATCTAGCAATCTCATGCTGGGTATATATCCAAAGAAAATGAAATCAGTATGTCAAAAAGAGATATCTGCACTCCCACATTCATGGCAGCATTATTGACAATAGCCAAGCATGAAATCAACCTATGTGCTCATCAACAAATGAATGGATAAAGAAAACGTGGCATATATATACAATGGAATACTACCCCACCTTTAAAAAAAAGAAAATCCTGTCATGGGCAAGAACATGGATGCAGCTGGAGGACAAAATGTTAAGTGAAATAAGCCAGGTATAGAAAGACAAATATAGTGTAATCTCACTCAAATGTGGAATCTAAAAAAGTTGAACTCATAGAAGCAGAGAGTAGAATGGTGGTTACCAGGGGCTGGAGGTGGCAAAATTGGGGAGATGTTGGTTAAAAGATACAAAATTTCAATTATACAAGAGGAATAAGTACAACATGGTGACTATGGTTAGTAATGATCCATTGTATACTTGAAAATTACTAAAAGAGTAGATTTTTAAATGTTTTTACCACAAAAAAGTGATAAGTATATGAGGTAATACATATGTTAATTAGCTCAATTTAGCCATTCCACAATGTATACATATTTCAAAACATCATGTTGTGCACCATAAATATATACAATTTTTACTGTCAATTAAAATTTTAAAAGAAGAAATAGGAAATCTGAATAGATCTATAACAAGTAAAGAGATTAAATCAGCAATCAAAAACTTTCAACAAAGAAAAGCCCAAGACTAGATGGCTTAACTGGTGAATTCTACCAAATATTTAAAGAATTAATAGCAATTCTTCTCAAACTCTTCAAAAAACAGAACAGAAGGGAACACTTCCCAATTCATTCTACAAGGCCACAATTACCTGATAACAAAAGCAGACAAAGACATTACTAGAAAAGAAAATTTCTATATCCAATATCTTTTATGAATATAGACACAAAAATCTTCAACTAAATATTAGAAAATTGAATCTTGCAGCATATTCAAAGGATTATACATCATTACCTACCAAGTGAGATTTATTCCAGGAATGCAGGGGTAATTCAACATATGAAAATCATTCAATGTAATATACCATATCAATATTATAATGAGCAAAACCACATGATCATCTTAATACATGCAGAAGAAACACATGACAAAATTCAATACTCTTTCACGATTAAAACATTCAACAAACTAGAAATAGAAGAGAGCTTTCTCAAAATGATAAAGGACATTTATGAAAAACTCTCAGCTAATATCATACTTAAAGGTGAAAGACTGAATGTTTTCCCCCTAGGATCAGGAACAAGGCAAGGATATGTGCTCCACTCCACTCAACATTGTACTGGAGGTCTTGGCCAGAACAATTAGGCCAGAAAATGGAAAAAAAAAAAAAAAAAAGCAGCTAGATTTGAAGGGAAAAAGTATAGTTATCTCTATCTGCAGATGATATGATCTTATATGGAAAATCCTAAAGAATGCACTAAAAAACTATTGGAACTAATAAATAGTTCAGCTAAATTGTAAGATAAAAGAACAATATACAAAAATAATTGTATTTCTGTATAATAGCAATGAAAAAACTGAAAATAAAATTAAGAAAACAATTCCATTTAAAATAGCATCAAAAAGAATAAAACATCTAGCAATAAATTTAACAAAAGAATTGCAAAATATATATTCTGAAAACTATAAAACTTTGTTGAAAGAAATTAAAGACGACCCAAATAAATGGGTCATGATCAGAGGACTTAATATTGTTAAGATGGCAATACTCCCCAAATTAATCTACAGATTCAGTGCAATCCCCAGTATTCTGACTTCTTTGCAGAAATTAAACAAGCTGATATTTGAATTTATACAGAAAAGCCAACAGACCCAAAATAGACAAACAATCTTGAAAAATAACAAAGTTAGTGGACTCATACTCCCTGATTTCAAAACTTACTATAAAGCCACAGTAATCAAAATGGTGTGTTACTGGTATAAAGATAGATATATAAATCAATGGAGTAGAAATAATAGTTTGGAAATAAACCCTCATATTTACAGAAAATTGATTCTGATAAGGATTCTGAGATTATTCAATGAGGAAAAAATAATCTTTCCAACAAATGGTACTTGGAACAACTGACTATTCATGTGGAAAGGAATCAAGCTGGACCCGTACTTCACACCATATAGGAAAATTTACTCAAAAATGGATCATAGGCCTAAATATAAGAGTGAAACTGCAAAACTCTTAAAAGAAATCAGTACATCTTCATTACCTTGGATTTGGCAATGGTTTCTTAGATATGACACCAAATGCAGAAGCAACACAGCAACAAAAGAAAAAAATAAACTAGACATCACCAAAATTTAAAACTTCAGTGCTTCAAAGGTCACCATCAAGAGATTAAAAAGACAACCCAAAGAATGAGAGAAAGTTTTTGCAAATCATATCTTTGATAAAGGACTTGTATCTAGAATATATAAAGAATTCTACAACTCAATGACAAAAAGACACATAACCCAATTTCTAAAAGGGCAAAGGATCTGAATAGATATTTTTCCAAAGAATGATACACAAATGGCCAATAAGCACCTAAAAAGATGCCCAACATCATTAGCTATCAGGGAAATGCAAATCAAAACCACAATGAGATACCACTTCACACTCACAAGGATGGCTATTGTACTAGTTCCCTATGTACCACAAACTTGGTGGCTTAAAACAAGAGAAATGTATTCCATCACATGCCTGAAATCCACTCCACTGAGTTGAAATCAAAGTGCTGACAGAGTTGTGTTCCCTCCAAAGGCTCTAGGAGAGAATCTTCCAGCCTTTGGTAGCTGCTGGCCTTTCTTGGCTATGGCAACATCACTGTACTCTTTTCCTCTATAATCACCTGGCCTCCCCTCTTCTCTCTACAATAAATCTCCCTCTGCTTCCTTCTTAGTAACTGCCCCTTTTAAGAACACTTATGGTCGCATGTAGGGCCCACTTGGATAATCTAGAATAATCTCCCAATCCCAAGATCCTTAATTTATCATGTCTGCACAGACTCCTTTTCCATATGAGGTAACATTCACAGGTTCCAGGGATTAGGACCTGGATATTTTGGGGGGTCAATATTCAGCCTGCTAGAGCTATCACCAAAATACAGGTAAAAACTAACAGATGCTCGTGAGGATGTGAAGAAATTGGAGCCCTCATACACCATTGGGGGAATGTAAATGTTTAACAGTTGGTAGTTCTTCAAATGGTTAAACATATAGTTGCCATATGACCCAGTAATTCCACTCTTAGGCAGATACCCAAGAGAAATGAAAACATATGTCCACACAAAGATCTGTGCACAAATGTTTATAGCAGCATAATTTGTAACAGGTAAAACGTGGAAACAACCCAAATGTCCATCAACAATGAATAGATAAATTATATTATATCCATATAATGAAATATTATTCCACAATAAAAAATAAATAAAGTACTGACTCATGCTACAACATGGATGAACCTTGAAAACAATGTGCTAAGTTAAAGAAGCCAGTCATAAGAGCCCACATATTGTATGATTCCACTTATATGACATATCCAGAATAGGCAAATCTACAGAATCAGAAAGTAGATTCGTAGTTGCCTATGGCTGGTGGGGCGAAGGGCAGGAATTAGAATATGATGGATGTGAAGTGAGGGGTTTCTTTTTGTGATAATGAAAATGTTCTGAAATTGTGGCAATGGATGCACAACTCTATGAATGTATTAAAAACCATTAAATTGTACACTTTTGGTGAATTTTGTGGTATATGAATGGTATCTCAATAAAGTTGTTTAAAAAAGTGCATGATCTTAAAGTGTCTTACTTCAAAATAATGTTTGCATACATAAACTGAGTGTACATTGCTAAGAAAATAGACTGAAATCCAAGTGAAAGTACAGGCTTAGATTTCCACATTGATGCATCCAGGTGGGGCAAGTGAAGACATGAACTTCCCCAAGGCTGTAGTCAGCCTCCAAGGAGCCCCCCTAAAATTCTTTTCTCCTGGTATTCACAGGGTTGGTTTGTTTGACCAATAGAATATGGCAGAAATTATGGTATGTCTCTTCCATGATTAAGTGAAAACAGATTTTGTGGCTTTTATATGAGTGTTTATACTTTAATTGGATTTTAAAAAGTAAATTGAGTTGTGGTATTTTAACTTCCCATTCTTTTATCCGCTTTTATTCTTTTATCTTAGTGACTGTCCTGAGCAGAAATTCTGATAATCTAATCAGGAGACCTGATGTTCTGTAATCCTTTTAATCAGTGTTATTCTCTGAAAGCCACTTGGAAGGCTTTAGCTTAAAAATTCCATCTAATAGACTACGACTGATATGTGGAAACCACTATAATAAAACCAGCTCCTACCATTACACATACATGCTTATGTTGCTACAATTATTGAGTTGCCTTGTATATTCCAAGACTAATACACCCATTATAGTAGGTGGAGAAATTGTATCTTTAATGATACACTTTTTCCAAGAAAGACACTTGCAAAAGGGTTGGGTAACTTTGGAGACATATAAACTATATAGGTAGGAAAATGTTCTCTCCCTCCCCTCTGTCCTACTCAAGTCTATTTTCACAGTGATCTTGCCACATAAGAGCTAAATAAACATGTTATTCAGAAGTAAAACACGTGGTATTCATGTCAGTGATCATAATAACTCACAATTAAAGCATTTAACTCATCAAGGACTTCCTGGTAAAGGAATGGCCTAGAAAGGTGTGGTCTATACAATTTCAGATATCTATGTGAAATTTTTTAGAAAAAAAAAAGAAGAAATGTCCATTTATACTTTTGGTATCATGTGGAAATTCAGCCACAGCCAATAGACTTCTGGAAGCCCCCAGTTTGCATTACTTGCTCACCTTCAGGTATGTGACCCAGGAAGAATGATTAGAGTGAATAGTAAGTACCACAGAGAATTCCTTTTTAATGGATGCCTGTGATGCAAACATAAAAGGTAGATTCATTCTTTAATTCATCTAAAAAATATTCACGAGCACCTCTTATCAGGGATATGCCTCAAATTTTGGCCCCTCTAATATTTACTTTCAAATTTTAAGGTGTGACAGGATATACTTAAGGACTTTTCCTTGAAAAACATATTTTTATGAGTGTTATTAATTGATTTGGGTCAATTTACATCATATGTAAGTCTGAATGCATCTTTTTTTCCCCAAAGGAAAGAGTGATTAACTTCACATTTTGTGGTCATACTACTCTGTAGAAAGCAATTCATTTCTGTCCTCTAACATAAACGAAGAACTTAAAAAGATTATTGTTGAACTCAATCTCTCTTTTATACAAACTGCTCTGAGTCTTTCAGATGAAAAGAAAAGAAACTTCCAGGTTTAGAAAAGAAACATACATAGTCAGACATTAGGAAATTTATTTCTAATGAGTAGGCTTATTAACTTTTAAAGGGTAATTTTGCATATTATGTGTTATACTGTGCTTTTCCATCAAGCACCTACCAGTGTGTAACTACATGTTTGTTTGAATGATATTCTGGCTGGCTAGATCTAGGCTCCACAAAGACAAGGGCCATGACTCAAGATAATGTGTCTTTGATGTTTCCACGAGTTCCTGGTACATATTAATAGTTGGTGTTCAAAAATTTGGGTTGGGCTGGGCGCGGTGGCTCATGCCTGTAATCGTAGCACTCTGGGAGGCTGAGGTGGGAGGATTGCTTTAGCTCAGGAGTTTGAGACCAGCCTGAGCAAGAGCGAGACCCCGTCTCTACAAAAAAAATAGAAAAATTAGCTGGGCTTCATGGTGCACACCTGTAGTACCAGCTACTAGGGAGGCTAAGGCAGGAGGATGGCTTGAGCCTAGGAGCTGGAGGTTGCAGTAAGCTATGATGATGCCACTGCACTCTACCCACGGTGACAGAGTGAGACTATCTCAAAAAAAAAAAAAAATTGGGTTGAATGAATAATGAATGAACGACCCTGAAAGTAGATAATATTATGGAAGAGTGTAGGTGATTTAGAAGGACTTATTCATACTCTGGAATCAAACCTGTAGAAAATTTCAAAAATGAAAGTGAAAAATATGAATTCATTTGGGGGAGCCATTCCAAGCACCTTTCTAGCCAGGATGTGCCCTGCCCCTGATTTTCAAACCTGTGTGTGTGGGTTCATACATGCAAATGAGCTTGTTCTGAACCTGAGGCAGCATGAAGCAGGCTGCAAAGTGCATGCTATGACAGTGAGTCAGCCCTGAGTGCACTACAGACTCACTGATTACAAGGTGGCCTGTCAGGCTTATCACAAGGGGAATAGTAGCATAGTGACTGTGCCTGTCTGAGTTCTGGCTACATCTGTATGGATGCCTCTGTTCACAGCACCACAGCACTCTTCCATAGAAACTCAACTACTGACTGAGACCAGTGTCCCCTGCTCCAAATAATGCAGCATGCTCATGAAATTCCCATTACAGAGAGAAGGCTTAGGGTCAAATGGATCACAACCACAGCCACAAAGCTAAGGGGCAGGAGGGAGTCAGTGAAAACAAACAAGAAAAGGAACTCTTGGATGAGACTCACGTAAGATTCATGGGTCACCTCCCCGGTAGCATTAAGTATTGGTAATATCGTACTCAAGCCTATATCAATAAAGGTTCAATTTTGGTGACGTATTTGATGAGTGATTTTAAATTCTGTTTCTGTTAAGATTTTAAAACCTGGTAAGATGGAAAGAACCTCAAGGCAGAGTCATTTCTAGAAATAAGAGTAAGTTTATGTTTCTGTTCTCTCTACGTTAGACACAACTCCAGTTCAGCCTATAAAATGCCCTTTACACATTTTGAATTACAATTTAAGATATGAGCAAAAAAAGTAAGAAACTTCTTTAAAAAGCAGCCTACCCACAACGTGTTCCATTTGTTATGTTCTGGTTGAGGGAGCTGTTGGTCCATACTATGGTATTATTCACACATGCTTTTCCTGGAATCTTGAGTTCTTGTAATTCAGTGTCATACTCAATAAAAACATCCGTCATGGTACCAAAAATGAGTAGCACGCTTGGCTGGGCTATTCCATGGAGGAATGCACACAAACTTCCCACAACCATCAGCCAAATTTCAGTCGATGAAGAAAACCGAAACTTGAAAAACAAAGGGTTCAGAAATCATCTATGGGTGAAAAGCAGGAGAGGTAGGAGGACTATTTAATTTTAGTTACTAGATTCTGATAAATAGTACTCAACACAAATTTTATGGAAGTCATCTTAATTGAGCAGTAGAGTTCATACTAATTATATTGAAATAAACTGCACATCAAATATCTAAAACGTTAGAGTCTTACACTGCTAGATCATGCTCTGAATTCATTCCCTTTACCTCAGGAGCTGACTGTAGTTTTTAATTACTCATCTATAACTCAAGGGGAAAATAATCACTGTCACTGATGCCATTGTCAAGTAGATATACTCTGTGAGACATTCAGCAATGGCAGAAACTGGCTCCCAGAATAATGACAATGAATAGTGCCTATTTGTGCCTAGAAATGCCTCCACCCCATGCAAATTTGGTGTAAATACCTATACTGTGGAATTTCTAAAGACTTCTCATAAGAATAAGTATACATAATGTGATTATTATGATGATTTTTCTTTACAAAAATGATAATTATGGGCTTAGTGATTATTTTCCAGGACATTTTTCCAGGACAGGATTTGTGTGTTTAATCAGCAACATATTTCTAATAGTTATTCAACATATGGTCACACAGGCAAAGTTTATGACTGAAAAAGTGATCACTGCAGATAAAAACCTGCCAATATGACTAAAGATTTAATATTTCCTCCATGATCTAAGCAATTCACAGCTGTACATCTGATGCCATCAATCAGCACAGCTTTATTACCAATTGAAAGAAGCCAACTCGAATGCCATCATCTTTCTTCTCATCTTGTAACCTGAGGAGAAAAACAGGGATTTAAAGACCGTCCTTTCCAAAACAATGAGAAATTCTCCCCAGGTGGTGATTTTATGAGTTATTCCTTAGGAAGAAAGAAAGTTCCCACCGGCTGGGAAATTCTGGCCAAACCCTGTATTTTAAAAATAAGCTGTTATTCTAGATTTCCCTCTTCTAGAGATTTCAGTATAGCCACATCTCAGGTTCAGTAGAAATTCACTGAGGTTTTTCTGAGAGGTGTGCAGAGAAAGTAAAAAATCCTCTGTACTCCCAGTTATACCAACAAATAACAATCTGCCCTAAGCCATGACCCTTAACCTATTTGTGCCTATATGTCCTCATGAGTAAGTTGCAATGGTTGGATTAGCTGATTTTAAAGCTTCCTCGTAGCACTTAAAAATTTTGCATCTCCATTAAATAGAGTTGATATGACGGGAAATCCAAGAACACTCCCATACGTACCATAGAATCATATTTCCTTAGTATTTTCTATTCATTTCTCATAAGGTCATGCTTAACCCATCTTTGACCTCTTCAACTTCAGGGATCTACACTTCACCTGAGTCACCGATTCCATGGATACACCCTGGACCCTGCTGTCACCAGGAACTACTGACTGACATGCATCTTGTTTTCTCACTTCCTCATTCCACACCTATTTGTCAACCTCAGCTGAGAGCTGCAGTCCCTTAAATCCTCCATCGCCTTCCATCCTTCGCCAGGCATCCCAGGCCCCACTGCCCGCATCTGAAGCACGCTCTCACTGTCACCATTCACAATCCTGTTCCCCAAATCCACCCTTGTGAACTCCATCTCTGCATCCATCCAGCTGTTTGCCCCTCTCCTGCTTAAGCTGGGCTGCTGGAGACAACCTCACCACCTTGGGGACACATGCGGTTCCCTGCCAGCCCGGGGTCCCAAGTCCTTCCTGAGACGCTGCCCAGTCTCTCCACGGTCTGGCCCATCAGGTTAGCCCTCTGACCCGTCTCCTCCTCCTGCATTTCAGCTCTCAGCACTCCAGGCGCCCGGCCTCTCGCCCCCCTGTGTCCGTAACCTCGGGGTGGAGCCTGGTGGGCCGTCGGCTGGAGCTTTCTTCTTATACACACACGGGACAGCCCCCTCGCCGCCTTTAGACCTGCCCTCAAAGTCACCTTCTCCACGAGGCCTTCCCTGGCCAAAGTCTTTACGGTTTCAACTTTCCCCCCGCACACACACCATTTCATATCTCCGTTTCTATGTTTACTTTTTCTTCTTAGAAAGAAAGTGCTAGATTATCACCAGCTACCATGCTATGCTTTTTGTTTATTCATATTTATGGTATTTATTATCTCTCCCTCACTAAAATATAAGCTCCTCAGAGGCAGAGATCGTTGCTTGTTTTGTTCTTTTCTGCACCCGCAGCACCTGTAATAGTGCCTGACACCTAGTAGGCACTCCACCCGCATTTGTGAAGTGAATGAACAAGTGAAGGAACGAATGGGTGAGTAAACGTGTGCTCCCCAGCCCAATGCGCAACTTCACCCCTCTCAGGTCGCCCGGTCCCCTCAGCAGCTTTGTCAAACCTCTGCTACAATCTTCTCATTGTGCAGCCACCTCCTCTAAAAACAAAACAACCCGCTCACCCTCCCCTTCCTACTCACCCCTCCTTGCCTTTTGCCTACACCCACACCCCTCCCCTCTTTCCCACCAGGGAGAAAAGGAGGTTCTTGGAGGGCCAGGCTGAGCCTCCCACTCTCAGCCCAGAGCTAATCTCACCACCCCCACCCCCTCCCCCTGCTGGGAAATACCGAAAATTTCTTGAATATCTTCACCCCTCCCTTCCCACCACTTCCAGTTGAGGCACCTACCTGAGCCTCCCTTTTGTCTTCTAGATTAGACCTGTCTAATCCTGCCTTTAGTGTCATTAGCTGACATTTGTTCTGTATGAGAATTTAAACTCTTTAGCTAAAGAGAAATATCTAATAATTACATTTGAGGTTTCTACTATTTGCCTGTGGCAAGAATTTGGGGTTCAAGGACCACCATGATGCCCATGAAATCACACTTTTTTTCGACTTTTCCTCTGCCCACTTA
Source organism: Daubentonia madagascariensis (assembly GCA_023783475.1). Classification (NCBI taxonomy): domain Eukaryota; kingdom Metazoa; phylum Chordata; class Mammalia; order Primates; family Daubentoniidae; genus Daubentonia; species Daubentonia madagascariensis. Next base: position 38,276,457 of record JAKFHU010002088.1, on the reverse strand, counting down.
GGTCAGGAATTTTGTGGTGTTTCTGGATACACAGGGGAGAACTGGACCTAATCCAGAAGGGATATTCCACAAGTTTTTAAAAATCAAATTATAGGAATGTTTTAAAGAGAAAAAGAATGGATTATATATTCCATTTTATAGGAAATGCAATGTGCATGGAAATGTTCTCTGCTTTGTGCCTTTTAGAGGACTATTATGGAGTTATTCTAGAAAAGATGCTGCATTGTTGAAATCAGTCACTTACCTTGTATTCTTATCATTATTATCTGTCAGGATAAAAACAATACAAAAAGCAGTTACAATAATGACAAAATGCAACACAGAAATTAACAAGTTTGCTCTGGAAAAACATTCCTATAAATTACTTTAATTTATGGAACATTACAAAACAATTATTTTATCTTTTCTTTTCTTGTTCATTCTCTGTCTCTCTCTCTTTCTACATTTATACACACACACACACAGGAAGATAATCTTTCACATTCCAGACTACTGCCTTGACTACATTTCTAGACTTTTCTCCAGGACATGAAATATTTGTATCATCTGAATATCAAATTCAGACCAATATTTCTAAATTAGCTGAAGAAGATCTGATTTTTTGAACTATAAAATAAAATAAATATTTATTTATTCTTTGGTTCTTTAGGAGCATCAGAATTTATCTATTTAAAACATAGACCACAAATTAGCTAGACAATAAGATGTCACTGACACTTCCATGGCAGTAGAAGCCATAGGATTGAGCCACATGTTATTTTCCCCTCTTGGCTAGGTCAGAGCAGATGAAGAGCAGGAGGTGAAAGTGGGGGGTTCAGGGCTATGGGTGTAGGGAAGCCACAGGGGGCAAAAACCCTAGGATGCTTTGTCACCCATCACCATGGGACAGCATATCCAGGTTCCCCTGGCATTTTAAGTTAGTTTTATTTAAGAGTAAAGAGGTATTATAGTATAGATAGAAGGCAATATCTTAAGCTTGAGAATTATGGTTCCATTCATTACTCCTGATGTGACCTTTTAAAACTTGGATAAGTTTTAAAAAATTTATCCAAGTCTCAAGTTTCTTCATCTGTAAAATGTAAAAGGATTAAAAAAATAATAATAGGCCAGCACAGTGGCTCACGCCTGTAATCCCAGCACTTAGGGAGGCTGAGGTGAGAGGATCGCTTGAGCCCAGGAGTTCAAGACTAGCCTGGGCAACATAGCAAGACCCCATATCTACAAAAAGTAGAAAAATTAGCCGGTGTGGTGGTGCACACCTGTAGTCCCAGCTACTCGGGAGGCTGAGGCAGGAGGATCATAGTGAGCTATGATGATGCTACTACACTCCAGCCTGGGTGATGCTATTTCAAATAATAATAATAATCGCTCAGGACCATCCATGCTCACGACATGCCAGATACTAGTGCTACAGGCCCCTTCCACATGATCTCATTCTGGCCAGCAGAGTCCAGGGAGAGCCCCTCCTAAGGAGCAGTGCTCACTAAATGATTGTTGTCACTACCAAGGTCAATAATAACAATGCAGGAATAAAGTCAATAATAATAGCCACTGTTGGAACAACCCTACTCTTATCTAGGAAAGAGATGTTTATGGAAGATGCTTTCACTCACCCACACTTTGTGTTCTTGCCTAGTGCTTTCAGACACGACATGGCGTGCATTCTAGGGAGAACCACACAGCCATGTGTAAGAATCACGCCCAGGGATAGTTCTACGTACTGTTGCTGATTTTTCTGCTCCTCCAAACTTCACTAGCTTGTCTCACTTTTGCTTTCACCTCTCCTTGTACAAGAGACAGCGAGAGAAAAAGCCCACTTACGTGATTTGTCTGATTCAAAGCCACAATCTTCCTCTCCTAATTTCTTCACACTCTGAAGAATTACTGAATCAGACATGATAATTGCAATCTGCAGCCAATGACCCTGTAAAATAATAAAATAAAATAAAATAAAATAATAAAATAAAATAAAATAAAACATAAAATATTGCAATCATTATCTCTTCTCTCTTCCTTGACCAAAGTAGCCAAATGAAAGAACAATTTGTTTCAAGAAATAACCTTCACTAACCAATCCCAGACAAAAGCAGGGTTTTAAACCTGTTAATCACTCCAAGAATGAGCCCAATTATTAGGAAATATAAGCTGAAACTATTGATAACGGTTTTCCCTAGATGGTAGATGAATGGTTGTTTTTTATTTATTTGTTCTTTCTGCTTATCTGTGCTTTATTTATTATTTTTTTGTGAGTAAACATAAAAACCACGAGAAGGGCAAACCAACTGGTGATAATCTTGAGACAGTGTAGTTGGTGAACGACACCCAAATGCTGTTGGGTAGCCTTCAGAGCCCGTTTGTAAACGCAGCCCCAAGATAAGGCAAGTCCAGCTTGGATCAAGGGAACAGAGGAGAAATATTTTCTGAATAAAATGTAAATGTCTACAGAGTTATGGTTAGTCTTACAGTAGAAAAATCAGTTAATAGGAGGTGCAGGATTAGAATAAATCTATTAGAATAGACTTATTTATTTATGTTTAATTTTTTATTTTTAATTCTTATGGGTACATATGAATTATATATCTTTATAGGGTACATGTAATGTTTTGATACAGGCATGCAATGTGAATTAATCAAATCAGGGTAATTGAGGGATCCAATACCTCAGGTATTTATCATTTCTTTGTGTTAAGAACATTCCAATTCTACTCTTTCAGTTACTTTAAAGTATACCCTAATTTATTTTTGATTATACTCACTTTGTTGTGCTATCAAATATTGTTCAGTCTATCTAACTATATTTTTGCACCCATTAACCATCCTCACTTTATCCTCACCCCCTCCTCCCCGCTACACTTCCCAGCCTCTGGAAACCATCATTTTACTCTCTGTCTCCATGAGATCAATTGTTTTTAATATTTAGCTCCCACATATGAGTAAGAACAGGTGAAATTTGTCTTTCTGTCCTTGGCTTATTTCACTTAACATAATGTTCTACAGTTGCATCTATGTTGTTGCAAATGGCAGGATTTCATTCTTTTTCGTGGCCATATAATATTCCATTGTGTATATGTACCACAATTTCTTTATCCATTCATCCATTGATGGACAATTAGGTTGATTCCAAATCTTGGCTATTGTGAATAGTGCTCTAATAAACATGGGGGTGCAGATATCTTTTCAATATACTGATTTCCCCTCCTTTGGATATATACCCAGCAGTGGGATTGCTGGGTCATATGGTAGATCTATTTTTAGTTCTTTGAGGAATGTCCATACCGTTCTCCACAGTGGCTGCACTAATTTACATTCCCATCAACAGTGTACGAGGGTTCCCCTTTCTCCATATCCTCGCCAGCATTTTTTATTGGCTATCTTTTTGATAAAAACCTTTTTACCTGGGGTGAGATGATATCTCATTGTAGTGTTGATTTGCATTTCTCTGATACTAAGATGGTGAGCATTTTTTCGTATGCCTATTGGCCATTTACATGTCTTCTTTTGAGAAGTGTCTATTCAGATCCTTTGCCCATTTTTTAATTGGATTATTTGATTTTTTCTTATTGAGTTGTTGGAGCTTCTTGTATATTCTAGTTATTAATCCCTTGTCAGATGGGTAGTTTGAAAATATTTTCTCCCATTCTGTGGGTTTACTCTTCGCTTTGTTGATTGTTTCCTTTGCTGTGCAGAAGCCTTTTAGCTTGATGTGATCCCATTTGTCCAATTTTGCTTTGGTTGCCTATACTTTGGGGGTATTACTCAAGAAATCATTTCCCAGACCAATGTCCTGAAGTGTTTCCCCAATGTTTTATTTTGGTAGTTTCATAGTTTCAAGTCTTAGAGTTAAGTCTTTAACCCATTTTGATTTGATTTTTGTATATGGCCAGAGATAAGGGTCTAGTTTCATTCTTCTGCTCATGGATATCCAGTTTTCCCAGCACCATTTATTGAAGAGACTGTCCTTTCCCTGCTGTATGTTCTTGGCAACTTTGTCGAAGATAAGTTCACTGTAGATATATGGATTATTTCTGGGTTTTCTATTCTGTTCCATTGGTCTATGTGTCTGTTTTTATGCCAATATCATGTTGTTTTGGTTACTATAGATCTGTAATATAATTTGAAGTCAGGTAATGTGATTCCTCCAGTTTTGTTCTTTTTCTCAGGATGGCTTTGGCTATTCTGGGTCTTTTGTGGTTCCATATAAATTTTAGGATTATTTTTTCTATTTCTGTGAAGAATGTCATTGTCATTTTGATGGGGATTGCATTGAATCTGTAGATTGCTTCAGGTAATATGGACTTTTAACAGTATTGATTCTCCAATCCATGAGCATGGACTTTCCATTTTTTTGTGTTTTCTTCAATTTCTTTCATCAATGTTTTATAGTTTTCTTTATAGAGATCTTTCACTTCTTTGGTTAAGTTTATTCCTAGGTATTTTATTTTATTTGTAACTATTGTAAATAAGATTACTTTCTTGGTTTCGTTTTCAGATTGTTTACTGTTGGCATATAGAAATGCTACTTATTTTTGTATGTTGATTTTGTATCCTGCAACTTTACTGAATTTGTTTATCAGTTCTAACAGTTTATTGGAGGAGTCTCTAGGTTTCTCTAGATATAAAATCATATCATCTGCAAACAAGGATAATTTGATTTCTTCCTTTCCAATTTGGATGGCTTTTATTTCTTTTTCTTATCTGATTTCCCTAGCTAGAACTTCCAGTACTATGTTGAATAACAGTGGTGAAAGTGGGCATTCCTTGTCTTGTTCCAGATCTTAGAGGAAAGGCTATCAGTTTTTCCCCATTCAATATGATACTCATTGTGGGTCTGTCATATATGGCTTTTATTGTGTTGAGGTAAGTTCCTTCTATACCTAGTTTTTTTAGAGTTTTTATCATGAAGGGATGTCAAATTTTATTGAATGCTCTTTCAGCATCAGTTAAAATGATCATATGGTTTTTGTCCTTCATTCTGTTGATATTATGTATCACATTGATTGATTTGCACATGTTGAACCATACTTGCACCCCTGGGATGACTCCCACTTGATCAGGATGAATAATCTTTTTAATGTGTTATTGAATTCAGTTTGCTAGTATTTTGTTGAGGATTTTTGCATCTATATTCATCAGAAATGTTGGCCTACGGTTTCTTTTTTGTTGTGTCTTTGTCTGGTTTTGGTAGCAGGGTGATACAGGCCTCGTAGAATGAGTTTGGAATATTTCCTCCTCTTCAATTTTTTTGGAATAATTTAAGTAGAATTGGTATTAGTGCTTCTTTAAATGCTTGGTAGAAATTCAGCAGTAAGGCCATCGGGTCCTGGACTTTTCTTTGATGAGAGACCTTTTTATTACTGCTTCTATCTCGTTACTTGTTATTGGTTTATTCAGGTTTTGTATTTCTTCTCGGTTCAATCTTGGTAGGTTGTATATCTCTAGGAGTTTATCCATTTCTTCTAGGTTTTCCAATTTAGTGTCACATAGTTGCTCATAGTAGTGTCTAATGATCCATTGGATTTCTGCAGTATCAGCTGTAATGTCTCCTTTTCCATCTCTGATTGTATTTATTTGGGTCTTCTCTCTTTTTTCTTAGTTAGTCTGGCTAAAGGTGTGTCAGCTTTGTTTATCTTTTCAAAAAACCAACTTTTTGTTTCTTTGATCATTGAGTTGTTGTTGTTGTTGTTCCAATTTCATTTACTTCTGCTCTGATCTTTATTATTTCTTTTTTTCTACATATGTTGGGTTTGATTTGCTCTTGTTTTTCTAGTTCTTTCAGATGCATTATTATGTTATTTGAAAATTTTCTACTTTTTTGATGTAAGCACTTATTTTCTATAAACTTTCCTCTTATTACTGCTTTTACTGTATCCCATAGATTTTGATATGTTGTGTTTTCATTTTCATTTGTTTTGAGGAATTTTTAAATTTCCTTCTTACTTTTCATTGACCCACTGATCATTCAGGAGCATACTGTTTAATTTCCATGCATTTGTATATTTCCCAATGTTCCTGTTGGTATTGACTTCTAGTTTTATTCCATTGTGGTCAGAGAAAATACTTGGTATGATTTCAATTTTTTTTTAACTTTTTAAGACTTGTTTTTTGGCCTAAGATATGGTCTATTCTTGAGAATGATCCATGAGCTAAAGAGATAAACATGTATTCTGCAGCTGTTGGATGCACTATTCTGTAAGTATCTATTAGATCCATTTGGTCTATAGTGCAGATTAAGTCCAATGTTTCCTTGTTGATTTTCTATCTGGATGATCTGTCCAATGCTGAAAGTGGAGTGTTGAGCTCTCCAGTGATTATTGTATTGAGGTCTATCTCTCTCTTTAGCTCTGATAATATTTGCTTTATATATCTGTGTGCTCCAGTGTTGGATGCATATATATTTAGAATTATTATATCCTCTTGCTGAATTGACCCCTTTATCATTATATAATGACCTTCTTTGTCTCTTTTTATAGTTTTGTCTAGAAATCTATTTTATCTGATAGAAGTATAGCTACTCCTACTCTTTTTTGGTTTCCATTTGCATGGAATATCATTTTCCATCTCTTTATTTTCAGTCTATGTGTATCTTTATAGATGAAGTGTGTTTCTTGCAGACAACATATAGTTGGCTCTTGTTTTTAGTTTTTTGGGTTTTTCTGTCCATTCAGCCACTCTATGTCTTTTGATTGGAGAGTTTAAGCCATCCACATTCAATGTTATTATTGATTAAGGACTTACTATTGCCATGTTATTATTTGATCTCTGGTTGTTTTGTGGTCCTCTCTTCCTTCCTTCCTGTCTTCCTTTGTTAAAGGTAATTTTCTCTGGTAGTGTGTTTCAACTTCATGCTTTTTATTTTTTGTGTATCAGTTGTAGGTTTTTTGATTTGAAGTTACCATGAGGCTTGCAAAAAACATTTTATAACCAATTATTTTAAACACAACTCTGCTTACAAACAAACAAACAAGCCAAGAGAAATCTAACAGAAATTCTACCCTTTAACTCCATCCACCCCCCACTTTTTAACTTTTTGTTTTTTCCATCCCTTTTTTATCCTGTCTATCTTTCAAAAAGTTATTGTAGCTATTTTTGATAGGTTTGCCTTACAGTCTTCCTACTCAAGATATAAGTGGTTTATACACCACAATTACAGAGTATTCCGTATTTGTGTATTTACTGTTACCATTGAGTTGTATACTTTCAGATGATTTTTTATTGATCATTAATGTCCTTTTCTTTCAGATTGAAGAACACCTTTTAGTGTTTCTTGTAGGACAGGTCTGGTGTTGATGAAATCTCTCAGCTTTTGTTTGTCTGAGAAAGTCTCTATTTCTCCCTCATGTTTGAAGGATATTTTTGCATGATATAATATTCCAGGGTTAAGGGATTTTTCCTTCAGCACTTTGAATATGTCATGCCACTCTCTCCTGGCCTGTAAGGTTTCCACTGAGAAGTCTGCTGCCAGATGTATCAGAGCTCCTCCTCTTTAAAGCCAATAACTCTTAGATTTGCTCTTTTGAGGATATTTTCTAGATCTCTTAGGCATGTTTCATTCTTTTTTATTCTTTTTTCTTTTCTGACTGTGTATTTTCAATTAGCCAATCTTCAAGCTTGCTAATTCTCTTTTCTACTTGATCAATTCTGCTGTTGAGAGACTCTGATACATTTCTCAGTTTTTCCATCGAATTCTTAAGCTCCAGAATTTGTGCTTTTTTTCTTTTTATTATTTCAATCTGTTTGTTAAATTTCTCTGATAGGCTTAAGAATTCCTTTTCTGTGTTGTCTTGAAGTTCATTAAGTTTCTTCAGGACAGCTATTTTCAAGTCTTTGTCTGAAAGGTCACATATCTCCATCACTCCAGGATTGGTCACTGGTACCTTATTTAGTTCGTTTGGTGAGGTCATGTTTTCCTGGGTGTTCTTGGTGCTTCTGGATATTCATCTATGTCTGAGCATTGAAGAATTAAGTATTCATTTTAATCTTCACTGTCTGGACTTGTTTGAACCCATCCTTCTTGAGAAGGCTTTCTAGATATTCAAAGGGAATTGTGTGTTTTGATTTAAGTCTCTGGTCACTGCAGCTGTATCAGCACTGGGGGTGCTGTGACTCTTGCAGACTCCTGGTGGTACTGCCTTGGTGGACTTGGGTAAGATACAGGAGATTTCCCTGGATTACCAGGCAAAATCTCTCACTCTCTTCCCTCACTTTCTGTACTGAGCTACAGGACTTGGGGGAGAAGTAACATGGGCACTCCCTCTTGGCCACCAAGTGATAAGTCACACATGAAGCCAGCCCAGTCTCACCCAAAGCCCATGGTGACTGTTGCCTGACTACCTCTGATGTTAATTCAAAGCCCAAAGGCTCTTTAGTCAGCAGATGGTGAATCCTGCCAGGACTGGGTTCTTCCCTTCAGGGCAGCATGTTTCCTTCTGGCCCAGGGTGGGTCCAGAAATGCCTTCTAGGAACTAAGGCCTAGACTCAGGGTCTTCAGGAGTCTGCTTGGTACTTTATTTTACTGTGGCTGAGCTCATACCCAAGTTCCAAAACAAAGTCCTCTGAACTCTTCCCTTTCCTTTCCCTAAGTGGAAAAAGACTCCCTGAACCACACTGCCTGTAGTTGGGGGTGGGGGCAGTGACATAAGCACTGCCTTGGCTGCCACCACTGGTGTTTCACTGGGTCACATGCACGCCAAGTCCACTGGCTCTGAGCCAGTACAATCACAATGGGAATTGCCCAAGGATTGCAGCTTTTTTAGCCCAACTGCCTTAAGAATTTAGTCCAGGCCCCAGGCTGCTTTTTGTCAGCTAGTAGTGAGGCTAGCTGGAACTCGGGTTTCAGGACAGAGGATTTCCCTCTTGCCGGGCTGGTCTAAATGCTCCCTCCATGGGCACCAGCAAAATTCTGTTCCCCTGTGCCAGGGAGGCCCTGAGTTTCAATGCAAAGTCCCACAATCACTTCACTCCCTCTCGCAGGCACAGAGATACTCTCTCCACTCAGTATGCTGGCACGGTGCAGCCAGGGGATGAGAGAAGGGTGGCGTAGGCAATGCAAGACTGTCTTTTCTGCCCTCTTAGTGCCTCTTCCCTTGATATAATGTTAAAACCAGGGAGTATGATCGCTCACTTAATTTTCGGTTCTTCTGAAGGTGCTTCCTTGAGTGGCTAGTTGTTGAATTTGGTGTGCGTACAGAGGGACGATGGCTGGAGATTTCTATTCAGCCATCTTGCTTTGCCCCCTCTCAAGACCTAGACTCTAGATTCAGCATAAAGTTTACACTTCACTTTCTCTGCTTCAAACATATAGCAATGATGGACAACATGGTTTTTGTTTTTGCTTTTTTAAAAAAAGATACTCAAATAAGTAGTAATAAACATCTTCATGAACCAGAAAGGGAAGAGAAGTACCAAAAAGTAAGCAGAGCCCAGCAGCAGCTGGTATTTTCACCCCAAGGTCTGGGTGCAGACAGGGATGTGAGATGTTAGCTCCTGAGAGGGCTCTAAGTGCCCTGCACCAAACACCTCTCTGCTTGGAGCCAGGGGCTAACAGGGGCCTCCTGTACTGCTGAGAAGACCCTGAGGAATCTACTGTCCATCATTGCCTGGGGAGTAATTTTGTATGATGAAATGCAGACCATCGAGGTTATATGAAGAAACAGTGATATATATTACCTATGTACACACACAAAATATGTACAGATAAGAGAGGAAGGTGGAGTTATGCAAAGCTTCTAAACTCATCTAATTGAAATCCCAGAAGAAGAGACTGGAGAACGACAGAAATGTAATAATTAAAGAGATAATTGCTAAGAATTTTCTAGAAGCAATGATCTGATTCCTCATATTATCAGTAGACCCAAATGTTGATCAGGATAAACAAAAATCAATCAAACCTTAGATACATTACATAGAAATACAGTCATCCCTCGGTATACATAGGAGATTGGTTCCAGGACCACCACATAAACCAAAATCCACATGTTCTCAAGTCTTGCAGTTGGACCTGTGGAACCTGCGTATAGGAAAAGTTGGCTTCCCTATATGTGGGTTTCACATCCTGAGAATACTGTATTTTCTCTCTGCAATTGGTTGAAAAAAATCCACGTATTAAGTTGACCTGCACAGTTTAAACCTATGTTGTTCAAGAGTCAATTGTAGTAAAGCATCAAGAACAAACAAAATCTATCTTAAAAACTATGAAAGGGGGAAATACAATATCCAAACGGAAATAACAGAGTGACAGCAGTTTTCTCATCAGCAAAGAATCTGGAAGGCAATTGAGTAATATCTGCAAAGTGCTGAGGAAAATAACATTTGACCCAGAATTTTATACTGAGCCAAAGGAGCATTCAGCACATTTACAGATTTTCAAAGCTAAGAGGGTTTGGCACCCACAGACCTGCATGAAACAGCTATTGGAGGATGTTCCTTAGCAAGAAAAAAAGAGAATCCAGAAGGGAGTCAGGAAAGAGAGAAACAAGTATAAACATAAGAATTAACAAAATATGTCAGTACAGTCAATCAAATAATGATATTAGGTATAACTTTTTATATTTCAAAAGGGAAAAAACTTCATATAATAATAATAAGATAGGGTTTTCAATATTTATATGAAGCATGTTAAGTTCATTGTCATGAAATTCTATGAACTTTGTTTTAAAATTATAATTAAATATATATTAGATTAAATCAAATGAAATTGCCAATATTCTTTTTTTCTTTTTTTTCCCTTCCTCTACTCTGAAGGAAGAAATTGCCAATATTCAATCATTTTTTTACTTACAAAAAGAAAGTAAAAAAGGTGGAATAAACAAAGTTTTAAAATCATAAGCAAATACTATAAGTGACTTTATATTAGTAAATTTGAAAACCAGGATAAGATTAATTTTCTGGAAAAACATAAATTATCAAAATTTATTCAGAAGGGAATAGAAAACAAAAATTAATAGCTATTAGAAATATTAATTCAATATTCAAAACCTTTCTACCCCAACAAACAATAGAACTAGATAATATTACAGGCAAATTTTACCAAAACTTCAAAGAACAGATATTCTTATATAAGTGTTTTTGTTGAAGAGAAAAATAGGAAAAGCTGCCCAATTTATTTTATAAAGTAAGTATAATCTTGATACCAAAACAAACAAGGATATTATAAGAAAAAAATAGGCTTATAATAACTTTAGAAAACAGATTTTTAAAATGTTAAATAGGATATGTTAAGTATAAATCAGCAGTTTATGAAAAAAATAAGCAATGTTGATCACAGGAATACAATGACTGTGTAAGGTTAAAAATTTTTTTCCTTTTCATAGGTGTAGAAAAAGTATTCAATAAAAATTAATATCCATTTCTGATTTTTAAAAGCCTATAAAATTAGAAAAATCATTATTCTGCAACCTCAATGAACAAATTTTGGGTAATGATCAGCAACAAATACTAAAACCATTCATTGAAATACTGGCAAAGATTAAATACCCAATAGTACAAAGTATTGTGAAGATGTACAGGAAAGAGTCCTCTCATGCACAGCTAATGAGAATATAAATTGAATGACTTTGGAAAGCAACTGGGAAATATCTGGCAAGGCTAAAAATGTTAATACTCCAGGTCCCAGAATATCCTATTCTAGAATTTTCCTTAATAATTTAATAGTTAACACTGAAATGACACTTAATACATGACAGGCACTGTTCTAAATGCTTTACACATGTTATCACTTAAATCCTCCCAACAACGTCCTGAGATGGGTACTAATACTACCCCCATTTTCCAGATAAGGGCAGTAAGGTATGATGGGATTAAGTCATAAGCTCAAAAGCACAAGTTAGTAAGTGATAGAGCCAAGATTCAAACTCAGAAGATGCATGCAGAGATACGGGTAAGCATCATTTCTTTTGAAACAAAAAGGATGAAGAAAATATAAACGAACAAGAGAATGACTCGATCACTTATAGAACAGACATGCAATGAAATACTATTCAGCCATTAAAATCAGTGAATTGTTATGGATAAATCTCAACAAACCTAAATTTAAACAAACAAGGAAAGTTTCAGAGTGATACTGTATGATCCCATTCATAAAATTTTTTACCTGCAAATCAATATTTATAATGTTCATGGATGTATAGATATAATATAGAAATATAAAGACTTGCCTGAAAATAATAAGCACTGAATTAATGATAGTGGTTATCTCTGAGGAAAAGAAGAGAAAAGAGACTGGGGAGGGGTTCAGAGGGGTACAGGGTTCCCATGTACCCCACACCCAGTTATTAACATCTTTTATTAGTATGATACATTTGTTACAATTAATGAACCAATATTGATACATTATTATTAACTAAAGTGTATAATTTATTCAAATTCCCTTAATTTTCACCTAATTCCTTTTTCTGTTCCAGTATCCCATCTAGGATACAAAATTTACTACATTAAATTAAGTTGTCATATCTCCTTAAGCAACTATTGGCTGTGACAATTTTTCATACTTTCCTTGTTTTCGACGACTTTGACAATTTTGAGGAGTATTGGTCACTGATTTTGTAGAATGTTCCTTCACTGGGATTTGTCTGATGTCTTTCTCATGATTAGTCAGGGGTTATGTATTTGGGGAGGAAGATCACAGAAGTAAAGTACCCTTCTTGGATCATATCAAGGATACATATTATCAGCATGACTTATAAAAAGTAAATTTTAAAAAATAAATAAAATATTAAGAAGTAGTGAGAAATATTATTTAATTAAATAGTTTATGAGATCAGTCAAAAAATCTTTTAAAAATTAGATTCAAAATTCTATTATTCAACAACAAAATTTTTTCACTACAGCAGCATTACCTTCAGAGACTGTAATATTTGCTGATTACATAATTTTTGAGGTGTTAACCAAGATTTGTTTTCAAAAAGCAGAGACTCTTTAATAATGAGAAAATAACAAAACGCCATTTAACCACAGTTGAAATATTTCATTTCCTAATTTTAAAATATGACATGAATTTTAAAAATTCAGTGCCCAATTATGTTTTTCCTGGCTTAGCTCTCCATTTAAAAAGGTTTCTTTCCACAGATGTGCAAATATTTAGCAATATTTAGAAGACAGTGGTGTAGTGACTTGCCCAAGAACTTTGGAGTTTCACAGAATTTAATGCTGCCTGTTGCTTCACTCTGTGTAGCTGGATGTGTTTTTTAACCTCTCTCCAGGTCCTGATTTCTCCATCTTTCATGCCAGAGAGTGGTGGCGATGGTGATAACATCCACCTTGCGGGATTGGTGTGAAAATGAAATGAAACTGCATCTGCACAGCAGCTAGCACAAAGGGAGAAAGCAGCTAAGTTCCCTTTGCCCTTCAAGCTTAGAGATCGAATCCCTGCTGCCTGATACCCTACCCCGCCCACCCTTGCAGTAACCCGCCCTCCACTAAGCCCAGGGGAATACTGATCCACCAACCTATTCTCTTTACTTTCTTTCTCTGTCTCCTTAGCAATTCCATACATCAGGTTCCACTTGCTTACATTTTGCTTCTTTCTCAACACCCTTACCAATGATTTTTGTGATCTCTATTTTACTATTAAAAAATACCTCCTCCAAGGCAAAATTCATCAAAGCATGGGTCTCTATGCCCATAGCATTATCAATGCCCTTCAGCCAACGAACGCCAGGAACACAGCTGTAGCTAAACAAGTTGTGTTTATTACTCATTGCACCGAGGGAGAACACACTGTGGGGGCCTATGGGACGTCTCAGTAAGAGGGTGTTAGAAGGAACCTATGATAGGACTTGGGCTTTAGTTAGGCGATTTGGGGAAGGGTCTAAATTTGTGAGGGTTTGCCCTAGAATGGATGCTGTTAGAAAGGTGGAGCAATTTTATGATTGAGTAAAGAAACAGCAGTCCTTTAGCAAGATGTTCAGCATTTTGCCAACGCTTAGACAAAATTATGAATTGGCCTTGCATTGTCTCAGAGTAACTTTGTCTAAGGCTGGTATTCTATGAGATTGTTTATGTCAAATAAGAGAATAACATGACTTAGCCGACAGTACCAGCCAGGTAAAGAATGGCAGGGGCTGTTCTTTTGTTTGTTTATTTGCTTTCTCAGCATCAGCTGCACACTCTATCACTGTTTTCTTTTGACATACCAAGGATCTGTACTTCAAAACACGTGTACTCTCCAGAGCTAAAGGCATGCATTGCTTGCTCAGTCAGAAATGGAAGACAGTTCCCTTATTTCTGGGCAGCTCAGAAATGGCAGTGATGACTCTTGAAAGCTATTGTGTTGAAAATGTTAATTACTTGCATGCACCCGCAAAGACTCTGTGGGTGTTTTCCAAACACTAAGTTTGGGAAAGTGTAATAAAAAGCCAAAATTACTAGAGAGAATAAATGAAGGCCTTGTTTGTGATATTTTTCAGAAAAGGTAATGTTTTCAGAATTGGATGTTAAATGAATTGTCTTGTATCATTATAAACGTAGAATGAAACTCTGATATATTGTTAGGCCATGTTTTCTCCCACTGGCAAATTCTCTTTCTACTAGATGAGATCTTGGGAAACTCAAATTCCAAATGTTAGAGAATATCACTGCTAGCCTCTGAAACTCTGGAATCTAGTGTTCAGTGATAAACAGATTTGTTTTACATAGTCTGGAGAGTATGTCACCTCCTCACTTGGTACTTTCTATGATTTAAGAGTACCATGGTGTTTTGCCACATTATTTTTTCTCACCTATACAAGCAGATGTAATGTCCTCTGATTTTACTCTCTCAGCTATTAACTACACCATTTTGTTGGCACCTAAGCTAACAATTTGATTTGAGCTAAATACATTGCAGGAAGCTGTAGTTAGGGTTTCTTAACAATTTACAACAACAAAATTTTACTTTGACTAACACAACATAACTCACAGTTAAAAATAAGTTTCAATGCTATTTCCCTTTCCCTCTGCATTTTTATATATTAAATTATTTTAACCTTCCCTAAATCTCTTCAGAAACAGATTGAGAATTTTCAGGATCTTTCAGAAAAAATCTATCTTCCAATAAACTTAAAGGAATCTAGCAGTTAAAAGTAGAAAATTGAGATTTCTGAGCACTGGTTGGCAGACTTTGGCCACCTAATCGTGGAATCCCCCAAGAATTCTTAACTGCCCACACCAACACCAGCGTCCCGCTCTGCTAAATGACATGTGGTCTATAACCTGCACCCTACATGTGCTTCTGTTTAACTATCCAGTGTTGAAGTTTTCTTTTGATAAAATGTGTAATCTTATCAACGCAGATACGCACATTAGAGGACAGTCTCCTGACCATTACTGGTAAACATATCAAAGATTTTTCTACTTTAGAACATCAACAACAGCATTCTGGAAGACCACTGTGAGAGTGCAGTGGGTGGGGCAGACAGAAGCACCAGGATGGGTCACCTAAGAGAATCTGGGTCATTGATAGACTTCAAAAAGGGGGCTGAATGAACAGTACCACAGAGGGCTTGAGGCTGCCAAAATTGGAGGAGATACCGCATTCTACAAGCCATATCAGGAGCAAGTCAAATATCCTGAGAGTACAGAGTGGCAGGGCCCACCACCGGCCATCACACCAAGGCTGCTGGTGTGACCCGGTCGAGACGCCAGCCCAGAGTAGCAGAGGAAATGGTCTGACCGCCACCAACAGCCGATCCACACTGGCGATACTGGCTGTTGGTGTCACAGGAGAGTTGAAGAAAAAGAAAAGAAAAGAAAACTAAAGAAAAAGAAATGTGTCACTGTTGAGAAAAGGCCTCTCAGGAGCTGGCATCCTTCTGGGCTGAAGGAGACTACTATAATCCTATTTTTGTAAATACAGTTTTATTGGAACACAGTCACGCCCATTCACTTTCTATAGTCTGTGACTGCTTTTGTGCTACAAAGGCAGAGTTGAGTAGCTGTGACAGAGACTCCATGGCCCTTTCTCTCCCCACTGCCTAAAATATTTCTGTCTAGCTCTTTACAGAAAATCCTGACCCCTGTACTGTCAGGTCAGTTTTTGACAGCCTGAAGCCCAGGAAGAAATCTTTGGGGACGGATTTACCCAACCTAAAAGTTGTGTGGCGCCCTCTAACCGACCCTCCCCTCAGGGAGCTTATGGTGCAGCAGGGGAGGCAGGTGGTGCCTAAGAAATGACAAGCAGGATGGCTGTGAGCGAAGGGGAGGCACGGGCTTCTCCTGGGCTCCCAGCCAAGGAGCTGCCTTGTCTAGAGAGCTGGGGAGGGCTGTGGGGCGAGCACTTGGCATGAGACCTTGGAGGTGAGAGCAAGCTAGCCAAAGGAAGAGGAGAGGGGAGAGTATTCCAGGTGGGGGAAGAGCATATGCAAAGGCCCAGACCTGAGAGACAGTACAGTAGGGTGGCCAGTGGAGGGGGCAACTCTGACCCTGTGTCTGGTTGATTCCTCGGGGTCTTGTGATCCTAACACTGGGGATCTGGGACCCTACCCCAAAGGCAATGGGACGTTAATAGAGGCTTTTAGACAAGAAAAGAATATGATCAAATTTATACTTAAAAAACAATTACTCTGATAAGGCTTGGGACTTGGGAGCCCATACCCAGATAGACTAGGAAATCGGTTTGGGAAGGACAGAAATCCCACCAGACCAAGCAGTGGAGCACCCTGCTTTATCAAGGCCAGGGTAGGTTCTAGGTTTTGCATTTTCTCCGGGGAAATTTTTTCTGCTTTCCGTTTAATTTTCTCCCAAATACCATTTTTGAAACATATTGATCTTGCCTAGACCGAATTCAGGAGGAAGGGGTTTTTCCACACCCAGGCCAAGATGGTAAGAAGAATCTAAATGCCCTAAAAGCCCTTGAGGAGCTGGAGACAGTGAGGGGAACCAGGCCCGGCTCAGCAGTGGAGAGGCCTCCCCTGACCCCCGCATCACACTGCGAATATTCTGAGCATGTGGGGGTCCTTCCGTGGCTTTTCTCTTGTGAAGTCTTGCACTTTAGTTATTATCAAACCCAACAAATGATTTCTTTCTCCCAAAGATCATTAGAGGAAGAAAAAGATATTAATTTATGCTAAGAAGCAAGAAAAATAGAAAAGCATTGTCTTACAGATAAGCCGGTTTCGGGTTGATGGTGTGTGTCAACACTGTGGGAGGCCCTGTGGGGGATAAGAGGCTACAATAAAGTGGGGCCCCTCCAGCCCTGAGGGCTATGGCCAGTGGAGAAAGGAAATAAATCCACGGTGGTCCTCATTGGATACAAGAAGGTCCTTTCTTCACAGTCACAACTGAGCTAGAGGATGAAAGAACTGCTTGTGAAGAAAACAGAATTTAATGCCAAAGGTAAACACCACAGCTATTCTTTGTCTCTAAATGTATAGTTCTTTGAACTTCACAAAGCAAAGCATAACTCCAATACTTGATTCCTGCAATGAAACTTGTAGCATCTTTTAAAACCACAAAATGGGCACCATTTTTCCTAAATAACTTCCTAGTCCACTTTCAGTGTTCATCAACAAACATTTGTCACCATTACTCTTGGTGCCAGGACACACAAACTATTCAAGGGCCTTACAATCTAGTCTGGGGAGCTGCCTGTAAGCAGCAGCTCCTGGGCAGTGAAATGAGTTTCAGGCGGAGATGACCACAGTGCTGCACAGTGCACAGGAGGGGAGCAAGTCTGGGGAGGCGGGTATGGCTGCACGTGGAAAACAGCCTCTATTAAACAACAGCCCGTAAGCAAGTTAACACTTAAAACATACACCAATAACCACTATTAGACCCTAACATTAAAAAGTTTTAGGCACAACCGTAATAATTTGTCTCCAGCCTGTCTAGAAAGCTATTCCTCCCTCAAAACATTTAGAAATACTGCCTTTGATTCCCAATATTAAATGTGAATGACATTTGATCTCTGTGCTGAAGTCATTAGCAGCATGTGATTCCTGCTGGCTTGGGAAACTTAAAAACTGAAATTCAATTCTAGAAACACAGTTTTCCCCCTCTAAACATGCATCCAGAGCTCATATTTTTAATATCTATATTTTCAAAAACTGGGAGAGTGCTGGAGAACAAATGAAGTCGGTGCAGTCCAGTGTGTAAAAAGAAAATGCAAGTCTCAGGGCTGCCCTTCCAACTCCTTATGCACAAGAAAAGGGAAAGGCCTCAGGGACCTGCGAAGAGCCGGCCCCACAGATCATTCATTAAGGAAATTTCTTGCTCTCCTCCCACAAAAGGACATACAAATTACACCTATGTCTAGCACCTAAAACTAAAATCTGTTTGATTCCACACTAATAATGAATTGCAAGTTTATTTTTACAGGTAACAGAAAGGTAACAGAACTGGAGACACAGAACCAGACATTCTTCCACCTACCCAGGGACGTCTCTTCTAACATTCTCCCCATTTCATGTAAAATGTAGATTTCCTGGGCCTCATAAGAATGTAACAATTTTACCTCATCAGCCCCCCCGCACACACACCCCTTTTTCTTTTTCCTTCTCTCTGCATGCCTTTAAAATGCTCAAGCTTCCAACTTCCCCTCCAGAAAAACAGCCACAGCTTTGTGTGCGGTTCTGGGCATGTCTTCAACTTTAGCTTAATAAACCTCTATTGATTGAGATTTTTGCCTCAGTCACTTATTTGGATTGACATGTATTAAACCAGCTTTCCAGAGCAGAATTTGTGATTATCAGTGCAAACAGAATTGTGCTTTCATAAAGTGAAGTTAAAAAAGAAGCTCCCTGGTATTTTAACTTTGGGCAGATTATTCAATCTATTCACCCATTTGCACCACACACCCACGTACACCACACACATACACACACACACTCAAGAGACCTAATGCATAAAATAGCATTGTTATCAACGAGACAGCAACCGAGAGTCATCTGTATTGTATAAAATATTATGAAATCATTAATGCATTTTGTAAGTGTCTATCCAAGCTTTGCAGCACTGTTTATCACACAAGAGGCCAGTCTTTGGTAAATCAGAAACACAACACCCCACAAACTAAGACTTAAAGGGACTAGGGAATGGACTTGCAGAACATAGTCTTTAAATGCTGTAGACAGGTACAAGTCACTTACCTGTGAACGTGAATTTGAGGAGGCCAGAAGAAACTATGGACTCTGCTGTGGAGAGTCAAAGGGCTTTACAACCTTTTCCAACCTTGGTTTTCGTCATTCTAAAGAGTTGAACAGAATTCAAGCTTTTTCCAGAACATTATCTATTTGCTTAAGAGTCAATGCCCTGAAGGCCAGCCTAAGCACAGTTCAGTGACATCTGAGGGACATACTAACCCCAAACACAGAGATACCACAGAGGAAACCCTCTGAGGGTGTCAACAGGCTTTGGAAAGTGCTGGTTCACTTTGGAAGGAGAGACAAAATGAGCAGAGCATGCCCAGAAAGAGCCCTGGGATTCTGGCTATGCCCAACTCTTCTTTTCACAAACCATTAGTTTTGAAAAGTTACTTAAAAACATAACAAGACAAAAAAATACCTTTAAGCTTTCCCCCTCAATATAAAAGATTACTCTTAGAAAATCCTCAGTTGCAGGCCCCAATGTTCCTGTCCCAGCCCTAGAGTTTCGTGGAGACAAATAACCTAAAAGAGCACCTGAAATAGCCTTTGCTCAAAACTCTGAGTGCATAGACGACCCTTGAACTCTGGCCTGAACAGTCAATAACATCAGACTCTGCCCACCAGATGAAGCTCTGTATGAGCAGAGATTAGCAATTTTTGTTAAAGTTTCAAATGAACAGAACCCCAAGTCAAAATAGGCACAGAGAGCTTCTCCAATGGGCTTGTGCTGCCACCTCTCCTCCGCTTCCTTCTTCTTGTTAATCTTTCCATTTTTCTCCAAATGGTCTTATTTTTCCTCTCTCTCCTTGCCTGAGCTCACCCTTCCTAAGTGTACCTCACTATGGCCTTCAGCAAGGAAGGATAACAGCCAACACTGGTCAAGCCCTTCTTAGGTGCCTGGCCCACTTGAAAAGTTTTATTGGTATCAACTTATTTGGGCTTTTCAACAGTTGTAGGAGTTAGTTGCTATCATAAGCATTTCCATTTTATAGTTGGGGAAGCTGAGGCACAGTTAGATAATCCAGCCAAGGTGTTACAATTAGGGGGTATAAAGTGACAGGTGAGTCTATGCTAACCTTCTTCCACCCTGTGCTTGAAATGCAACTGATAGACCGGTGCTTCCCAATTTACAAAAAATAAACTATAAGATCAAATTTTCTCAATTTTCAGTTTTTCTGCCATACATTTTCCTTTAAATTTCAGCATCCACTACTTTTTCTTTACTGGAATCCATGTATAAGATGGTTTATGACTTAGCCTATAAACCAACTTTTACCCCATAAAGCCAAAAATTATAACATATAATTTTGTATGTTATTATATTTATATGTTAAAATCTCAATATATCAAGGTCAGCAAAGAAAAGCAAGATTTCTAGATGTTTCCCTAGAAGGCTTGGGATGGGTTGACTTCTGAGGTGACATAAATGTGATAATACTGGGTTTGGCACCGATTAGGACCCAGGAAAAAGAATTTTACTTCACATGAAACCAAAAAGACAGCACAGCTGTGGGGTTGTAGCTTTCATTGGGAAATGATTCGCAATAGAATTTTGATACCTTTGTTGTGTTGAAGTTATTGACAGCAGCCAAATTAAAAATGCTCAAGAGAAAACTGTCACCTCTGGACCAGAGACGAGCTGCTCACAGGTTCTAGGGTCCTAGGACTTCCCTTCCGATAGCACATAGACCTAGGGGAAGGTAAGCGTGGGATTTTAGAGCTAGGAACAACACTGAAGATATTTTATCCAATAACCTCATCTCACAGATGAGAAAAGTGAAGAGAGTGGCGACATCTCCAGAGCCCCCAGAGGGTCTGTGGTATCCTCCTCTGCCCCTTCCCGCTGGCCCCTAGACACACCTGGGCAGTGTGAATACTGAGCTGATGGCTCCTTACTCACTTCAGCAGTGGGTTAGTCTTCTTTATGGTTCACAGTTTGAAAACAGGTAGGGTTGTGGTCCCAAGAGTCATCCCATTAAAATATCAACTCTGTTTTGAGTGTTTATGTGCCAAATACTGTTCTAACCTCTGGGATACAGCATGAGTATCCTGTCCTCGGGAATCTTATATTCTGGTTGGGGGTGGTGGGTAAAGAAGAAACAAATAAGTAATACTTATAATATGTCAGTGATAAATGATACAGAGAAAAGCATTGCAGGAAAGGGATATGATAGGGAGTATGTATGCGTGTGTGTGAGTGTGTGTGTGTGTGTGAGTGTCTGGGGGAAGGAAGATATTGCCATTGTAAATCAAGTGATCAGAAAAGGGCTCATGGAGAAGATGGCATATGAAGAATGACCTGAGCAAGGTGAGGGAACAAGCACACGGGTATCTGGGAGAACAGAAAATGCAAAAGCCGTGGGGCAGGAGCATAGCTGGTGTGTTTAAGGTACAAGGAAGTCAGTGTAGCTGGAGTGGATTAAGCAAGAGGGAAAGTAGAGGCAGAAGGTGTCATAGTGGTGGGAATAGGGGTGAGGCAGGATCTTGTAAGGCAGTGGTCCTCAAAGTGTGATTACCGGACCAGCAACATCACCATTATCTGTTAGAAGTGTATATTCTTGGGCTTTACCCTAGACCTACTGAATCAGAAACTCTAGGAATGGGGCCAGATAAGCTAAGGCTTGAGAACCAATAATATAGGGCCTTGGAGGTCACTGATGAACCATTTGGACCATGTTTTAAAATCAGAAAAAATGCCTCAGAGAGGGTTCCAGATCACAGAGATAGAATTTGGCCAACAGTTGTTTTAAAACCATATTGAGGATTATTCTAGGCACTACAGAGGATGCAAGAAGTACCCATTACTTTATTCTTTGAATCCTTCAAAAACTAATAACTGAGCATCTTCTCTTTGCAAGTCACTATGCCACGTTATGCTGGTTACCAAGTTGTACACATTATGGTTAGGGTCTCTGAGAGGATTTAAACCTTAAAGGGAAGATAAAGCTTAGCACATAAAGCAAGTAAGAGTAAAACAAGATAGAACAACAGCAAATGTTGCAATGTTCAACGTGGATCTTACGTATTAAAAAAGCGACACATTAGCACGGACAGGCCTTGTCAGGGGATGATTCTTGGAGGAGGGAGGATTTGAGTTATACCTCAAAGTATGAGAAGGACCAGGGCATAGACACAGTGTGAGCAAGTCTGTAGAACACATGTGGGCAACAGTGAGAAGAGCAAGATGGCTACTGAGAGACGAGGCTATCTGCTGGCCAACAGCAGCATGTAAGTGGGCTTGCGTAGGTGAAGACAGGCAAAGAGGGGCTTTCAGTGCTGGTAGGCCAAGGTGCACCCAGGCTGAGGTTGGAACTTCAATCCAAGGCCAGGCAGGGTGGATGATGGTAAAACAGAGGCACAGGAGGGGATGGTTTAGGCAGGACGTCTTGCACGTGTACACCAACCACAGACTCTTTTGCTTGGTTATTACCGCCCAGAAAAGCAATATAATGTATGAAAAGCCAGCTTAAGTCAGTTACCACAATATAATTGGCTGTGTTTTTTGTGGCATGGAGACTAGCAGAGAGAAAAATGTCTACATTAGAACTTCCTTGGTAGCTTTTGTGTTTTAAAGCAAGCTGCATGGAAGGGTACAATTTCTGTCATTTGGTTCACTACAGAGGGAGACAGAATGGTGTAGTGAAAAGAGCACAGGTTTACAAAGTCACAAAAAAGCTGGCTTCATATCCTGGTTCTGCCACTCACTTCCTAGGTGATTTAGTTAAGGGAATGATACTTGCTAATTATTTCTCCCTCCTACAAAGTCCAATAGACCTTGAAAGAGGAGAAGTTGGTGGCAGGGGAGGGCTCTCTCTGCTCCATGTAGTCATTCAGGGACCCAGACTGACAGAGGCTCTGCCATCCTCAACCTGTGGCTTTCAAGGCCTCCTTGGGCATTGACATCTAGCCATCCCACAGGGGAAGAGAAAATATGGAGTATTATGTGTGGACAGTTTCCATGGTCCAACCGTGGAAGTGGCATTCCTTTCTTCTGTCCATATTCCCTTGGGCAAGACTGTCACATGGCCACAACTAACTGCAAGGGAGATGACTGGGAGATGAGGTCTGGCTCTGTACCCAGGAGGTTTGGTTCAAAGCTAGCCAATCTCAAGAAATGGGCTTTGGAATCACAAAGATTTGAGTTCACGTACTAGCTCTGTGACTTTGGGCAAGTTATTTAATCTCCATTAGCCTCAATGTCTTCAATTTGTAAAATAGAAGTGGGAATATCACCTTCACAGGGTGATGAGGCCTGGCTGCACTTCCCTGTGCCATAGATTCTGAGCAGATATGAAGCTGGTGGGACAATGTTTTGGATGTGTAGGCAGAGTAGGTTCTCTTCCAGCATGAGTGCTATCAACCAGTGGATCTGATGCCCAGGGATTATGCTCTAAGATGTAAGTTTTAGTTTTGAGTCTGAGGTTTTAGTCTATCAGGATGGCATGTGGATGTATACCCCAGATCTAACATCCCCCAAGGCACTGATCAGGCCCTCCTTAATCACATTCTACAGGCATGAGTATGGCTGGCTCTGCCCTAGAAAAATAACATGTTTAAGACTTTTTCCCCTTTTTTAATTTTAATAGATTTAGGGGGTACAAGTTGAATTCCATTATATGTATATATTGTGTAATGGTGGCGTCTGGGCTTCTGGTGTACTCATCACCTGAGTGGTGTACATTTTACCCCATAAGTAATTTTTCATCCTTCACCCCCTCCCACCTTCCTGATATTTTTAAAATAAACTTTCTCAGTCTCATTCTGTCTGGTCAAGGGGTCCCCATGGTGCTGGATAAGGTATCAACAGCCCTGAAGTAGAAGCCCTTCCCAATAAGTCAATGATATCCAAAAAAGATTTGGCTGCATGCAGTGGCTCATGCGTGTAATCCCAGTGCTTTGGGAGGCCGAGGCAGGAGGATAGCTTGAGGCCAGGAATTCAAGGCTGCAGTGAGCTGTGATTGCATCACTGCACTCCATCCTGGCGACAGAGCAAGACCCCCATCTCTAAAAAAAAAACGTTTACCGTATGTTTGTACAGGGATGATTTATATTAGCGTGGTGGGGTAACACTCTGAACCCCTAACCCGTGCATTTTCCCTCTTCCACTCTCTTTTATCTGGGGATTCTCCCCCAAGCAGGCATTTAGGTGAATTTTGTATATTTTTTCCTAACCAAAATTAGTATATTCCTAATTTTGTTATGTAGACATGTAAAAAAGACTAGAAGTACATGAAAATATAAAAGTGATTACCTATAGGTTATAAAAATGTGAACATGGGTGATTTTTATTTTCTTCCTTGTGCCTTTCTGCATCTTCTAAATTGTATACAATAAGAATAAACTTTTTTCCTTGAAATATACAAGTTATTAAATAAAAATAATAAAGAATATGCCAAAAGGTAATGCCTATAAGGATGCTTAATAAAATTTATACTAATAATGAGTTTTTAAAATATATTTAGAGAGTCTGGGTGTCCTCCAAATATTAGCTGTGGTTCAGTCATTACTTTTCTGCCTGGAAGGCTCTGACTTCTGCAGGAAGAATGGAGCCCTTGTCTGGGCATCACAGGCAAAGTCTCCATGGATTCGAAGCTTTTGTCCACATTATAATCCTGGTTGATCCCAACACAAATCAGCACAGCATAGTGGTGCCTGAACTACTCCGTGGTATGGCCTGATGGTCCTAAACCTGGAGGTAGATCCATCCCACACCAGGCTTCTGCCCCTGGGCCCACTTTTACCAAAAGCCAGTTCTCATCTGAGCAGTCTTGGGGGTAGCCTTGGGCTCAGAGTGCAGTCTGTCCCAGCCCTGCACCATGTCTGGGCAAGGCTCCTGGAACTTCTCCAGGCCCCACTGGTTTGCCGCTCAGAGTAAAATACTAGACGCATACAACACTTCATTATGGTCTTCAAATCATGCTTCCTTTAAGATGATCTTGAGGACAAATGTTAGAAATAGTGAGTCAAGTAGCCTCAATATATTTTTAGATGTTCTATGCTCCCTCTGTAGAATTACTAGCACCAAATAAGACTGTTTAATTACAAATCTTAGCAAGTTGTCGTTTATAATTATCTAAATGAAATGCACTGATTTCCACAGCTATTTATCATCTTTCAGCACTCAGTACTCAGTCAGATTTCTATTTTTCTTTTCCCCTCTAATGAGGAAAACCAGCACAAAAATATAGACTCCATTCATGAGCAAATTTTTCCTCATATTTTTGGGTGTCGTGGTTCTCATCTTTTCCTGAAGGCTCATCATTGTGCATAAAGTTATAAAAAGTATGAGGGAACATCAGTGATTGCAGAATGGAAAGGAATAGGTGAAATACATAAAGAAGAGCAGAATCAGAGAGAATTCTGTTACAGAACCAAAGTCATAAATAAGTAGGTGTGCCTACAGTGTTGAATGCTCTTTTGAAAGGTCAGATGAATTTGTTTATCACTGAAGAGGGGCAAGCCCGCCTGAGGCTTTGAGCAGATTGGGTTTTCATGTCTTGGCTTTATCCAGGACACCTCCCTTCTTAAAGTGATGTATCAGTCTTGGAAACTATTCGTTTTTTGAGATGGAAGAGGAGGTGGTAAGAAGTGGATGTTTGTCAAGCATAGGTCACAGTGATCTATGCCAAGTGGTTATAAATAAAGTGTGGGCGGCGTCTACTGCTCCCTAGCTTAAAGCTAGGCAATTCATACTGAATGCAACATACCTGGGTAATAAGGAACCAGTTTTACCAAATTAGTCAAACATGTCTTTGATAGCAATCTAACAGCCTCATGAAATCAAGATCCTGTTTTCTATATAAGCCTTTCAATCCAGACAGATGTTGGTAAACTAATATTTTTAACTTTGAAGATGAAAAAAAATGAAGGCAGACACATTATTTTTATTGCTATGTTGTAAATGGCTGTTCAGAGCTTCCCAGTTCCACCTAAGACTGTCTCTGGGTGACTCCTTAAGACACCAGGAAACTTTGGTTGTGAAACATGGCTCTGAAGCAGTAAACCACCTAGACCTGAGTCACTACTGCATCGCTTCTCACTGACACTTGTCTAGGCACACATTTGAGAAGGTCACAATTTTAAACAACAATGGTTAAGAGCAGTTAACTATTGGGACCCTGGTCTTGAGCACCAAACCTCAAACTGAGATAGGACAAAATAAAGGTCTTGCATCCAAGTCCAAACTGCATCTGACTCTGATGGAAATGTTGAGGTGGCTGCCATGACACTAGGGACCCTCTCCCAGTTCAGCTCAGGGGTTTCAGCAGATCCTGTGTCAGAGTCCACACTTACCTCTCCAAGGGTGCAGCCAGGCATCCTTACCTTTTGACCACAGCCCACTCCACACTAGTTGATTTTCCACATGTCCATAGGATTCTTTACTGAGTATGGGAGGGTGGTTGTCTGCATTCTCAGGAATTCATTTCAGCACTTTACATGTTACTTATGGACATGTGCTAACGACGGCCACTAGTTCTTTTTTTTTCTTCTTGATTGTTTTATATGTCTTTACTTTTAGTATACTTCAGTGTGTGTGTGGATATAGATATAGATAGATATCAAGTCAGATGTCAAGGAATTATATCTCTCTGCTTCTTTGCCACACATTGTTTACACATGGTGCTTACCAATTACCAATTCCGTAACCATAACCTCAACAATAACAATTTATGCTTGACAGGCTCTAGGCTAGTGCTTCATACATTAATTTATTTAATCTCCCCAAGGTAATGATTCATCTCTCCACTTAATGAGAAAACTGAGATTCAGAGAGGTTAAATAATTTACTTGTCCAAAGATGCACCCATGATAAGTAGGATTTAAGCCCAAGTCTATCGGACTCCAAACTTATACCCTCTCCACAAAGTCAAGTTGCTTCTTAAAGATCTTTACCAATTGCCTTAATATACCTTGTCTGGCAGTCACTGTGTGCTGTTAGTACTTCCTTCCTTAGTAACAAAACCCTAAGTCTGTGCGGGTTTAGGGCTGACATACATTCTGGAAGGGGGGCTACAGACCCAGCCCCAGCTCCAAAGGCTAAATCAGTCATGGTCATTCCATCCCCTTCTCCTTTTGAAGGAATGGAGTTAGACATGTGACTCAGTTCTGTTCAGCGAAATATAAGAAGAAACTCTGCTGTGGTCCTTCTGGGAAATAGTTTTTTTCCTGATGAAAAGACGAGAAATTCTTTTGCTCTCACGTTTTCCCTGTTTTCAGCACTCTTGTGTGCAAATGTGATATCAAGAGATGCAGCAGCCGTGGGGGATACACCAAACAAGGAAGAGCCACATGCTGAGCATGGCAGCGTGGAAAGGTAGAAAGAGCCTGGGCCTTGAAGATGTGACTGAACCACTGACTCAACCCTGAAACCAAATACCTCCCGATTTTATGGACTGTGAAATAATCACCTTTATTACTTAAGCTATCATCACAGAGATTGTCTTTCATATGCAGCTGAATGTATGCCAATTGATATCCCTTAATTCCTAGATAGCTTCAGAAATTAAATTGCATTATTACTTTGCAAGGAGGTATAGGCAAACACACACACACACACACACACACAATTTCATATCTTCTGAAGATTTTGTCATAGGGAATTTAGAAAATGACACAAGAAAGTATGAAAAGCAAAATAGGAGGTCCAACTAAGGAAACTAAGAAAAGGAAAGAATAGTCCAACTAAGTGACTCTTGAATGACTCATCTCAAATCTTCATTCCAACGGCTTTTCATGGCTTCTCTGAGTGATCCCCCACCTCAGTGGTTATTGACTTCCCTCTCCTCCCTCACTCGGATTCCTGATGTGTCACTGCCAATTCAAATTCTCTGTTAGAGCATTAAGCTTGTCTCTCTTCCACAACTCTACTTCCTGGAACTCTTATCTTATTATCAGTCTTATACAATATCTATACCTGAGTCACCAGCCGTGTAAGGTGACAAACGTTCCATCCTAGAACCATGGTCCAATCTGTCTGTAACTTCACTGAGAAGACCCTGGTGCTGGGAAACACTGCTGTGAGGTTCTCAAAACCTTCACTGGCCACATTTTGACACTAGGCCAAGGTTGTGCCGGATCCTCCAACTCCTGCTGAGATCCCTACAGCTACTTACAGCCTACAAAAAAATAAGCAATAGAGCTCAAACTGGTAGCTTTAAACAGCTCACTGTTAAGGAAGCTGTGCTGAATGGTTTGGTGGGCACCGAGGTGTGAATGTGGTTTTCTGTCAGTGAGATCACAAGTGAACATGACATCATTGGCTTTAATATTTGAAAACCAACTTTTAACATCTGATTATATTTAGTTTATTATTTGAGTGTTCTTGGGCCATGTGTAATCAGATTGCTGTCTGATTATAGATAATGTAAGATAACGTATGAAAAAAATTTCTATACATTCTTCATGCATAAAACCCCTGATATCTCCTACTATACCTTAAATTCCCAAACATTCAAATTTAAATTTTTCATATTAAAATGAAGTTAAAATTTACAGCAGTGCTAAGTTTATGCATCCTTCCTCATAATTTCCAGTGTTGCTTCCTAATCATCACCTTTAAATCTCTAAGCCCATAAATTCTTTATAACTCTCAACTCTGAAACCCACTTCCTCTTTTCTTCACACTCCCTGTGGATTCGTATTTTTTATTTTCCCTTGCCAGGGCCTGCAGCTGTGTTTTTGGGTTTTTTTCTACATAGTTGTCAGATTCTATCTTAACTCCAGTGTCCTTTGCTTTTCTTTCATTCACATCATCATAACATTTCTGATGAATTCCTCTTGCAAACCCATGGCCTTTTGAGCTTAACAATTCAATGTGTTTAGCTTCCTTCTTCATCGGAAACTCCTGGTTCCTCTTGAGCATAAAGAATAAGACTCCTCCCTTGCCTTTGGCTCATCCTGGCATTCAATTCCTCCATCCCAGAGCACAATCTTTGGAAAGCAGCCCACGTGCCCTGATAACACAAGGGGGAGAAAAGAACAAGGAAAAGTAGGGTTCACTGTCATCACTGAAATGTAGGCAGATGCCCACGAAACACTTAATGCTCACTACCCTTACTCTGGAAGAACCAGATTAGGACTAATTCCGTTCCCTAGTCCACTCATTTTTTCATTTATTCACTTAACAAATATTTTTTGACGAGTTATTATTAGCTTGGCAACTTGCTAGGCACTATGGATAAAGATGATGAGCAAAACACCATGAAAGATGGTCTCATGAAGCTTATAGTCCAAAAGAGAACCAATAATAAATAAACAAACAACCATAGAAATGATGAGAAAAGTGGTAAGGTCTATTAGAAAAAAGTTCAGGAGGCAACAGGAGAGTTAAGAAGAGGGATCTAACTTAGACTGAGGATTTAGAGAAAGCTGGCCTAAGGCAGGGATGTTAAAGGAGTTGGCCAGGAAAAGGGTGGGAAGAGGATAGCTGAGGGAAAATAGCTCCTACGAAAGCCCTAAGGCAGGTGAGAGTTTAGGGTAACTGGAAGAAGTCCACTGTGGCTGCAGAGTGCTGAGAAAGGAAGAGAGCAGTATGGCCTGTGGCTAGACAGGCGACTGGAAACCTGATCGTGCAGGACCTTGGGTGCCACATTATGAGTTTTAATTCAGCAGAAGAGTAATGTAATCTGATTTGCATTTTTTAATAGTCACTCTGATTGCAGGGTGGTTTGAATGGAGCCAGCTTGGAAGCAGAGAAACAGGTAGAAGCCTGTTGGAGTAATCCAAGCAAAATATGCCGTGGCAGCTTATCTTATGGTGCTGGTAGTGGACTTGGCAAGAAATGACTACTCTCATGAAATATGTATAGGATTTATTATTACTTTTTGATTACTAAAATTCATAGGATCTGGGCATCACAAGGAGCAGGGAGTCAAGGACGACTCTACAATTCTTAAACAACTGGACAGGTAGAAGTCTTATTTAGTAAGATGGAGAAGAACTAAGGAGAAAAATAATAGCAAAAGTAAAAACTAAGTGTTCAGTTTTTAAATATGTTTATTTTAAAATATTGTGAGATAGCTAAGCAGAAATGCGGAGTAGCAATTGGGTCTGGAACTCAGCAAGTAACTCTGGACTAGGGATATTAATTTTGAATTCATTGGAGTAGCTATAGTATTTATGGGCTTGGGAGAATATAAAATCTCCCAGGAGAGTATAGAATGAGAAGAAATTCTACGGTTGATCCCTGAATGACTCCATCATTTTGGACTGGGCCAAAGGAGGGGTAATCAGCAAAGGAGACTAAAAACTGGCTTCTAGAAAGGTAGAATAAAAACCAAAAGAGCTTCTAGAAATGAATTCTGGAAAATAAGCTTTTTAGATAGTCTATCTTTTCAGCATACCAGAGAGCCAGACATTGAGACAGAAAAAAAAAAAATCCCACCATTGTCCTCCACATCATCAAAGAAGGAAGTATGCTAGATAGTAGAGGGTAAATTAATAGTATGTGGCTCAATCTGTTATCTAATTGGAGATATACAAAGGAAATTTAAACATCATCCAAGTGGCTTGGTAACATCAGTGAAGATGGCGAGTAGGGACCTCAAGGGGCTTGTGCCTCCCCAGAAACACCAAAAAATCTGAGAAAAACTATCAAGATCACCCTTATTGGAACTCTGGAAGATAAGAAAAAGGTTTACAGCAACCAAGAGAACAATTAGCCAGGGCAAAGATCACTAGGACATAGTAAGAGAGCTTTGTGGAATTTTAACTTACGCTTTCCCCACCCACCTCCCTGGCATGACGGTGGCCTTGAAGATGGCAGCCTATCCCAGTGTTGATACCTGGTCCTGAAGGGAGTGGAGAAAGCCTTGTTCCCCAGGAATCACATTTGTTTTGACCTGTCAAGAACTGACACAATGGGCCTGCCTTTGTATTGCCTAACCTGGAACTCTGTGAGGGTGCAGGTCATTCCTCAAAAACGTTGAAAGGCAAATGAACAAGCTGCTGATCAAGAATTAAGGTAAACAATAGACTTGACAAAAGGTAGGTAGGAAAAACTGGGGAGTGAAATTATTTGGGAAATAAGAGCTTCGAAAAGATCCTGTGTACACCAGAGAATCTAGAAAGCCATGTGCATGCCCAAGGCAGGGTGCATGCTCAGAGGAGACCAGAGAAGACCACAAGCTTTCACTTCTAGCTGATCTTGAGTCTCAGCATAGGCAGGAAGTGAAGACTAATTTACAGTTGTAAATGGCCTGGCTAAGCATTGAAGAGTGTCCAACACAGACCCAATCTGCAAAGACCTGGAGACTATTTTCTTTTTTATCTTTCTTGTTTCTTTCTTTTTCTTTTTCTTTTTCTTTTTTTTTTTTTTTTTTTTGGCTTTAGGTATGTAGGTAAATCTCTGTCAAACAACTGGCTGACTATTGAGTTAAAAATACCCAAAAACTCAACAGAGATCAACAAAAAATACACTGTTTGCAAAATAGCTTAGGAAAGTCACTAAACAAAAGACTATAAACCACAGCAAGGACAGACAACAAATTCTAGAGTGAGAGAAAAGTTTGATTTTCAGAGTTATCACATCATAATATTCAAAACTTCCAATTTTCAACTAAAAATTACAAAGCATGCACATATGCAAGAAAATATGGCCCAGGCTGAGGGAAAAAAGAAATGAACAGAAACGGTCCATGAGGAAACCCAGACATTGGCCTTACTAGAAAAAAATCTTTAAATCAACTATCTATCAGATGCTGAAGAGCTAAAGAAAACAGAGGACAAAACCTAAAGGAAGCCAGGAGAACAATGTCTCAACAAATGGAGACTATCAATTTAAAAAATAGAAATTATAAAAGGAAACAAAATAGAAATTTTGGAGGTGAACAGTTTGATAACAGAAATAAAAAGTTGAGCCATAGGGATTCAACAGCATATTTGAGCAGACAGAAGAATCAGCAAACTTGAAGATAGGTCAAATGAAGTTATTCAATCTGAGGACAGAAAGAAAACAGAGTGAAGAAAAATGGGCAGAGTCTAAGTGACTTGTGAGACCCACCAAGCACACCGACATACACATAAAATGAGTGGCAGGAGAGGAGAGAAAGGGAGAGAAAGAATAGGTGCAAAACTAGAGACTGCTGTATCCACTGATAGACATTGAACAATTTGCTGTTGTTCTTTTGATTTGCACTAGGAGGCGAAAGAAAAAAACCCCAGTGCTTTCTGTCTTTGTGGCAGCCCAGATTGAATCGGGGAATACATCTGTAACCTAAGACATGTTAAGTATTCTGATTGGGAAGAAAAATGTTAACACAATCTTTCTTGTTTTTAAAAACAAGAAAAACTAAAGGCTGAAAACCTTCCAAATTTGAAGAATGATGTGAATCTACACATCTGAGAAACTCAACAAACTCTAAAAAGGATGAAGGCAAAGAGATCCACACTGAGATGTGCTATAATTGTATAGATATGGAAAGACAAAGACAAAGAGAGAATTTTGAAAGTACCAAGAGAGAAGCGATGCATTCCATACAATGGATTCCCTATCAGATTAACAGCTGATTTCTCAGCAGAAACCCTGGAGGCCAGAATGTATGAGATAACATTTAAAGTGCTGACAGAACGAACCTGTCAACCAAAAATCCTATATTTGGCAAAACTATCCTCCAAAAAATGAAGGCAAAATTAAGATATGCCAAGAGAAACAAAAGCTGAGGGAGTTTGTTGCTGGAAGAACTGCCCTATGTAAATGCCCAGGACCAGACAGCTGCATTGATGAATACTAGCAAACATTTAAAGAGCTAATCCCAGTCCTTCTCAAATTCTTTGAAAAAATAAAAGAGGAAGCAATACTTCCTAACTCATTCTATGAGATCAGCATTACCCTCATACCAAAGCCAAAGATACTACAAGAAAAGAAAACTATACACCAATATCCCTTAGGAAGATAAATGCAAAATTGCCAACAAAATGCTAGCAAACCGAATGCAGCAGCATATTAGAAGTATTATACATCGTGATCAACTGGGATTTATCCCAGGAATGTAAGGGTGGCTCAACATACCAAAACCAATGTAATAAATCACATTAATAGAATGAAGGGGGAAAAAAATCACATAATTATCTCAATTGATGCAGAAAAAAAGCATTTGACAAAATCTAATACCTTTTTCTAATTAAAAAAAATAGGAAAAGAAATGAACCTCTTCAATATGATAAACGGCATTATGAAAACCCCACAGCTAACATTATACTCAGTGGTGAAAGCTTTCCCCTAAGATGAGGAACAAGACAATCATGCCCTCTTTGCCACTTCTATCCAACATTGTACTGGAAATTATAGCCAGGGCAATTAGGCAAGGAAAAAAAAAGATTGGAAAGGAAGAGGTAAAATTATCTTTATTTATAAATGTCAAGATCCAAAAATAGAAAATCCAAAAGAATCCACCAAAAAAAATTGTTATTATTAGGAAACAAGTTTAGCAAAGTTGCAGAATACAAAAGCAACATGCAAAAATCAGTTGTAGGCCAGGCGCAGTGTCTCACCTCTATAATCCTAGCATTTTGGGAGGCCAAGGTGGGAGGGTCTCTTGAGGCTAAGAGTTTGCGACCAACCTGAGCAACATAGTGAGACCCTGTCTCTACAAAAAAATAGAAAAATTAGCCAGGCATGGTGGCACATGCCGTAAGTCCCAACTATTTGGGAGGTTGAGACAGGAAGATCGCTTGATCCTGGGGGTTTCTGGTTGCAGTGAGCTACGATGACTCCATTGCACTCTAGCCAGGGTAATAGAGTGAGACCCTGTCTCAAAAAAAAAAGTTGTATTTCTATACACTAGCAATGACCAATCCAAAGTGAAAATTTAAAAACAGTTCCATTTACAAAAGCACCAAAAATAAAAACAGCTAGGAATAAATGTAATATAGGAAATACAAGACTTATACACTGAAAACTACAAATTATTGCTGAAAGAAATTAAATAAGACACAAATAAATAGAAAGACATTCTGTGTTCATGGATTGTAAAACTTAATATTGTTAACATGGAAATACTCCCCCAAAGGGATCCCCAGACTCAATGCAATCCCAGTCAAAATCTGGACACTCTATATTTTTTCAGAAATAGAAAAAAAGCTGAACCTAAAATTCATGTGGAATTTCAATAACCCAAACCATCTTGAAAAAGAACAAAGTTTAAGAACTCACACTTCCTGATTTTAAAACTTGCTACAGAGCTACAGTGATCAAAACAGTGTGTTACTGGCATAAGGAGGGATATATAGATCAATATAGTAAAATTGAGAGTTCAGAAATAAACTCACACATTTATGGTCAACTGATTTTTGACAAGGGTGCCAAGACCATCCAATGGGGAAAGAATAGTCTTTCCAACAAATGGTGCTGGGACAAGTGGACATCAACAAGTGAAAAAATGCAGATGGACCCCTACCTCACACTATATACAAAAATTAAATCAAAATAGATCAAAAGCCTAAGTGTAAGAGCTAAAACTCTAAAACTCAGAAGAAAACATATAGGCAAATCTTTATGACCTCAATTTGGCAATGGTTTCTTAAATATGACACCAAAAGAAAAGCATTAAAAGAAAAAAAACAGCAAAATTGGACTTCATCAAAATTCAAAACTTTTTTGTATCAAAAGACACTATCAAGAGAGTGAAAAGGCAACCCACAGAATGAGAGAAAATATTTGCAAATCAAATATCTAATAAGGGTCTAGTGTCTAGAATATATAAAGAACACTTACAACTCAACAACAAAAAGACAAACATCCCAATTAAAAACTGAGCAAAGGACTTGAGTAGACATTTCCCCAAAGAAGATATATATACAACAAATTTGCACATGAAAAGATGCTCAGCATCATTAGTTATTACGGAAATGCAAATCAAAACCACAATCAGATACTACTTCACATGTACTAGGTGATAAAGATAGGATGGCCAAAAGTTTAAAAAGTACATAATAACAAGCGTTGACAAGAATATGGAGAAATTGAAACCCTCATACATTGCTGATGGGAATGTAGAATGGTACAGCCACTATGGAAAACAGATTGGCTGTTCTTCAATAAGTTAAACATAGAATTACCATATGACCCAGAAGTTTCACTCCTGGGTATATGCCCAAAAGAACTGAAAACAGGTGTTCAAACAAAAATTTGTAGATGGATGTTCATGGTAATTCTATTCATTATTGCTAAAAGCAACCCAAATGTTCATCAACAGATGAATAGTTATCCAAAATGAGTGATATCCATACAATGGAACAGTATTCAACTATAGAAAGGAATAAAGTACTAATATATGCTACAACATGAATAAACCTTGAAAAAATTATTCTAAGTGAAAGAAGCAAGACACAATAAGGACACATATTGCATGATTCCATTTATATGAATTATCAAGAATGGCATATCCATAGAGAAAGAAAATAGATTATTGGTTGCCAGCGACTGAGGGGAGGAGAGAATGGGGAGTGATTGTTTAATGGGTAGAGGGCTACCATTTGGGATGATGAAAAATTTCTGGAACTAGATAGTGGTCATGGTTACACAACATTGTGAATGTACTTAGCACTTCTAAATCATGCACTTTAAAATTTAAAATAGTAAATTTTATGCTATATATATTTTACCACACAAAACAAAAACAAAGCCACTATCCAAACGAATAGAAAGTGCTTCCAAGGTAAACTTATATGTTTTATCTAATTGAAAACATCATTTCTAGACTCATCACTTCTACTAATTAAAGGATGATTAAGCAGGAATAAAACAAAACAAAACAAAACATGACGCTTATACACACAATGATTATTGATGAAAAGGGAGCATAGTCTTTACAGTTGAGGTAACTGCCCCCTCCCCATCCATATCTTGAAGGTTTAATCCTCAGAATGTGATTGCATTTGGAGGTAGGGCCTTTAAAGAGGTGATTAAGTTAAAATGAGGCTGTTAGGGTGGGCCCTGATCCAATTTGACTGGCATCCTTATAAGAAGAGAAAATGTGGGATCACGAAGAGACCCTAGGGATGTGCATGCACAGAGGAAAGACCATGTGAGGACACAGTGGGAAGATGGCCATCTGCAAGCCAAGGAGAGAGGCCTCAGAAGAAATCACACAAGCCTCCACCCTGATCTTGAACTACCAGCCTCCAGAATGGTAAGAAAATAAATTTCTGTTGTTTATGCCACCTTGTCTGTAGTGTTTTGTCATGGCAGCCCTAGTAAACCAATACAGGTACACAGACCAGAAAGTGACTTACTGTGGAATTGACACCAAGAAAATTTTAGAAAACTTTTTAACACCCTGAACACGAAGCAGGAAGACATAGATTAAATGAAATAGAGAAGACATAAGGAGAGAAAACAATTACATGAAAAGATAACAGAATGAAATAAGGAAGGACAAGAAACTAACAATGCATTGCGGTATCAGAATTGAAATCTTCATTGTGAATAGTAAACAACAAACCAATACTACAGGAAATGGAATTAGTGACATGATATATAAATGGGAGAATACTTCCAGACTGTAGAGGAAGAAGATAAAAATATAAAAATGATGGAAATAGAGATTATCAATATAAATGACAAAAAAATGGAGACTTTAAGAAGTGTGAAGCTTCCTGAGGAAGAAACAAAGCCCATAAAATTGAAGCAATAATCATTTAAATAAATTAACTTTCTGAGTAGAGAAATTTCCAAGGATAAAGATTTAAGGTCCATAAAAATAGAACCATACTTGGTTGGCTTCTGGCAAAAATTTCAATTCACGAGGATAGAGACAAAAAGAAGTTCTGAAAATACCTAAGTTAAAAAACAGTTAACCTTTAAGATTATCACTTACCATGTTTGATATTCATTTTTAAAAATTACTGGTGCTGTTATGTTAAAAACTTGATAGTAAAGATTAAATGATTTTTCAACTCCTTGCAAACATAGAACACTGTCTTTGCCAAGGGAATCATTAAACATTTGCTTTTTTATTATTCAAGCACATAAACAGTTGCTTATGACAAATAAATGAGGGCTTTTACTGCCAAGGAAATTGAGAAATGATATTTTGTGTCTTTAGAATCCATATTAAACGACCAGTTAATTAGAAAAGACTAAAGAACCACCCACAGACACACTTGGTTATCAAGTGGTCTCAGTGTCATTTTTCATCTAGGAATTGCAAATGACCCTGTAATAAGGAAGTATAAAAATAAACATCTGCTATGTTTATTTTTATGACCCTGTAATAAGGAAGTATAAAAATAAACATCTGCTAACTGACACAAAAGCTTGTGTCAGTTAGCTTTTGCTGTATAACTCACTACCCCAAAACTTCATGGCTTAAAATAACAATCATTTTATTTTCTGATGTAGGGGAGAAAAAGTAATATCTTTTCCTCACCCATGGCAAGGTTCATGGTGGAGACACCTGTAACAAAGACACATTAACAAGAGAAAAAGTATACAAATTCTTAACATAAGTTTTACATGACATGGGAACCTTCAGAAATGAAGACTCAAAGACCCAGGGAAAACTGTATTTTTATGGACAGTCATGCAGAACTGTGATCAAATCATAATAAATCAGAGGGAACTTAGCAAGGCCTATTCATTCAGATTCTTCTTGGCCTCTGGGTATAAGGTAAGACCCCTCTGGAATGAGGGTCTTATGAACTACTTTCAAGGAAGGTAGGTCAGAGAATTCTTTTATGACCTATTTCAGGGGAGAAAGGCAGGAGAAGGTCAGAGATTAACCTTCCTGCTTCTGCAGTTTTATCGATTTCCTCCAGCTTAAAATATTAAGTATGCCAAGGTGTCATATTTTGGGGTATCATGTTCTGAGCCCTGACACTGACAATTCTATGAGTTAAGAATTAAGGTGGGCTCAACTGGGGGTCTCATCGGAGGGTCACACATGTGGCTGCAAACATCAACTGGCGCTGGCTGGCCTGAGGTGGCCTTGGTGGTGGTTTGGTGCTGGCTGTTGGCTATGCCACAGGTCTCCACCAACCCAACCCAGACTTTATATTGTGGCAGTGTTCCAAGAGGGCAAACCCCAATGTCCTTTTTACAACATGTGCTTGTATCATGTCTGTTGATGTTCTGTTGTCCAAAACAAGTCACGTAGCCAAACCCAGAGTCAATGTGGGAAGAGACTACATACAAGGACATGGACATAGAGAGGCTTGTTCATTACTGAAACAATCCACCACAAACTTCAACCATATAAACATGCTTAAATGGTACAAATTTTAGGAATTCATCTTAAGGAAACAATTAGTTGTACACAAAGATGTTCATTTAAAGATGTTCTTCAAATCACTATTCATAATAATGAAAAATTAGAAACAACCTAAATGCCCAATTGCAGGAGGTTAGCCAAGCAAGCTCATATGATGGCATATAACACAACGATTTTTAAAAATTACTGAATAAAAGCATATTTATTGATATCATAAAGTGTTTGGGATAAGTTTATGGCAATTTTTCTAGAAAGCAGCCTACAATACATACAATATTTTTATTTAAAAAATATATGTAGACACACAAGCATATATTGTAGAGTGGAAAAAAGAGTAAATGGGTATACTCTCAATTGCAATAGTGATTAAGAGTGTAACAATATGGACTCTAAAGTAAGACAGGCCTGGGTCTGAATAACTAAGTAAATTTGATCCATTATTTAATCCTTCTGAGTCTCAGTTTTTTCCACTATAACTTAGAGCAGGAACAACTGCACAGGATTGTAGTGCTGATTAAATAAAATAATGCTTGTAAAGTAGTGCTTGGCAAACTAAATTAAAGATTGTTAGTATTAACAAATCTGATTTGTTAAATAAGTATTCATTTTTCTTCTATTTTTCCCTCTTTCTTCTTTGGTGAAACTAAATGACTTTTATTTAATAACAAAACTAATTAAAAAGAACAGCAAAAAAACATTTCTTGAAATTATTGGCCCCAGGGATTTTGTTTAAAGGTTAAACAAGCCCCATACAGATTGACTGAGCCTAAACCACAGTGCTGCAGCCCTGATTCAGCAAAGGAAAGAGGGTCGGGTCCCCTCCTTCAGAGAGGAGGTGGAAACAGAGGAACACCCACCCCTAGCCCCGCACTGAGAAGCTGCCAGCCGGGAAGTGCACCTGGTACATTGTGAAGATGAAGTACAAAGTTCATGTGGGACATTTACTTAACAAATTCCTTGATATCACATGGAGTGAAATGAACCTGTATTAGGCCAGATCTACTTCACTGCAGGCCATTTTCTACAGCCAACCAACTTCAACAGGGTAGTTATAACAGTATGTCCTTTATTTTTGGTAGATTTCATCAACAACATTGCCATTCCCAGAATGTGATATGCAAGGGAGGAAAGATTTCTCTCCTTAGCCATCACAAAGTTTGTGGCTGAGGCCCCTACAACAAAAGACAGATTAACAAGAGAAAAGCATATAAATTTATTTAATGTACGTTTTATGTAATATGAGAGCCTTTAGAAATGAAGACTACAAGACCCTGTGTATTTTCATGCTTAGGTTTGATGAAGAGTGGACAGTTGCATAGAAGTGTGATTGGACAAAGGGGCTATTCTCTAAAGTAATAAACTGGGGGGAATTTAGCAAGGCCTGTTTGTTCAAATTCTTCTCTCTGTCCCTGTGTCTTCAGAGGAACATTTTATGGCCTGCTTCAGGGAAGAGGTGGCAAAGGGAAGGTGAGAGTGACCCTTCTGCTTCTGCTGTTTTCTCAAATGCTGAAGTTTGTGTTTTGGGGTAGCATGTCCTGAACCACATCAGATGTTTTGCACTGAAATTAGTTTATGGGAAATTTGCTTTCAAACTAATATAATAATTCACATTTTATAATACAATAAATAACTACCATAAAGTCAAGTTTACTTAATTGTTTTCAAGCAGGAAAGATATTTGGGTTTAAAACCATCAACTGTTGGAGACATTGCAAGCATGCTGAGGGCCAAGTTAGTGTTTGTCTTCCCCATGACACCTGGCAAAGTGTTTTGCATAAGATCTCCCTGGGGCCCAATTGGTTTTGTGGCTGAATATCCAAAAACACTTGAATTGACATTTGGGTGGTAGTGCTGCCTTGCAAATACAGGCTCAGCTCCATAACCATAGGGAAAGCATTTGATGCATTTTACAAAATGGTAATGACGTATCTTATTTTTTCTTAATACCATGTGGCAAAGGAGCAGGGAAAGTTTGAATGGATACTTAGAAATGCGAAAAGCTGACAGCAAAACTGTACCTTCCATTGAGTGGGCAGCCTATTCTTAAGACACGCAGCCCAGGCACAGCTGTGGGACCTAAAGTTGATCTCAATGTGTCTGTCTCCTCCCCTGCAATGCTTTAATTCAGTTTTGAACTTTAATTCAGGAGAACGTTAATTTTAAAAACATATCAAAATCAGTCTTTCTTTTTAATTTACTTAATTTCTTTTAAAAATACATATTTATAAAATATTTATATAATATTTATAAAATATTTATAAAAATTTTTAATTTTTATTTATAAAATATTTTCTATAAATAATAAAGTGTAGTCATACCTTGTTTTAAACTTTTTATAACAGAATATTTAAAACATACATAAAAGTAGACAGAACAGTATCGTAAACAGCCATTTACCCATCACCAGTGCCACCATCAACCCACGGCTCATCCTGCCCCATCCATACCCTTGTCCATTCCTCCTGATCCCGTATTATTTTGAAACATTTCCCAGACATCATATATTTCATTCATAACTATTTAGGTTAAATAGGTAACTAATTGACCTAAAAGATAAGGACTCTTTTTTTAATAGCCATAATACCATCATCACATCTGAAAAATTAAGAATAGTTACTTAATATCAAGTATCTATTATTTAAGTTTAAAATTGTCTCACAAGAATTGTCATAAATGGGTCTGTTGTTGTTTTAAAGCTTGTTCCTTTGGATCAGGATTCATACGAGGGCCACATACTGCAATTGGCCATTATATTTTTTGTCTTCTTTAATCAATAGATTCCCTCACCATTTTGTGTGTGATTTATTTTTATTAAATAATCAAGTTGTTTGGCCTTTAGATTCCCCCATTCGTTTGCTGATTACACTCCCAGGGTATAGTTTATCTTGTTTCCTTTATTCTCTGTATTTCCTGTAAATTGGTAATTGGATTTAAAGGCTCTGTTAGATTCAGGGTTTTTTTGTGTTGGGTTTGTTTTTGTTTTGTTTTTTGCAGGGAGAAGACAGGACTTTTTCCTTGCTGGCATTGTGTTGGATTCTATCATTTTCTGTGCAGTCTTTTTAAAATATCTTTTCCTTTTTCTCTTACCTCATCCTCACCTTTGTTTTGCCTACACCTCATATTTCCAAGTAACCTATATTAGCATTTCAGTGCATATCCCTCCATATTTTTCTCCATGCTCACTTAGATATCTTTACACATGCACACACAGAGATTTCCTGTTTGCCTTCCAAGTCAAATAGTAGAGCTCTAATTTGTTCTATTTAATGGCTGCAAATAACATTCCATTGTGCACATGCACCACAATTTACCCAGCTACCCCACCACTAGTGGACACTCACTTTGCATTCAGTTCTTTTTGCCGCATCCTGTTTATACACACTTGTACACTGCCTTTTATTATTATAGGATAGATTCCTAGGAGTGGGATTTCTGGGTCAAAAGTAGTATGTATTTTTTATTTTAATAGATGTTTCTGGATAGCTTTCCAAAAAGGCTGTAGCAATTTACATAACCATCAGCAAAGGATGAGATCACCCTTTCCCCCACAATCTAAAATAGTCACAAGGAGCCAGCAAGGAGCAGGGGTTATTTAAGGAAAGGGAAAAGCTCTACGAGCTTCCTTAATGAGCAATCAGTGAACTGGTGGTGAATGATTCCTCAATAGAAAAGGCCCTATCCATTCATCTTTGCATCTTCCAGTCAAATAGGTCTGGCACAGAAGCAACAGTTCAGAAGACCCCAAAACAGGGTCTGAGGACAGCAGTCTCTAATGTTGAGAGTTATCTCCAACTCCTCCCCACTTCATAGATCCCAGTGAGTGCTTCCTCACTGGCTATTACCTGCACATTACATGATCGGATGTGCCTAGCATCTGCTCTATCGAATTTCATTTGATATTTTGCTCATCTCAGTTAAGATGCTGGGAAAACGAAGCTGTCTGGGATTGAAAGAAACCAGGAAATTTAGCAAAACAATCCTGCTTAAGCCAGGGAAATTTTTTTTTTTAATGCCTTGCGTAAGATGGTCATACCAAAAGGAGTACCCACCTCCCTCCCTCTGTGAGAGTCACGTTTTTTCTTACTAAGCCTCCACCCTTCTTTCTCGAAAGTCTCCATGTTGCTGGGAATCCCCAGTGTTTCTGGTCATTCGTTACCGCCATTCTTACCTGTCTTCTCTCCTGTTCTGTCTACCTTTTCAGAACAATAATCCCCAATATAATACTCCTCTCCCCACTTGTCAACACAGGACCTTTTGTTTAAGTTAAAAGGATGTGTGTTCTGCAAATACGAAAAATCTTTCTTCAAAGAATCTACCCAATGTTGCCATGACTCAGTCTCTATTAGTATATCTAAGGATCTTAACAGTTTAGGGAAACAAAAGATTAGCCCAGCTTCATTTTACAATTGAGTCATGAAAAGCCAAATGAGAAACTAAGCTCCTATTTTGACCAAGCCTAGCTACACAGAAGCTGCTTGCATGTCAAAGGCATTGTTGGTATAAAAAGGGGACCAGGGGACAGATTCTCCATAGTGGAAATAAGAGAACTGTTAACAAAGGGAGGGAAAAGAAAATACAAAGTACACTTTTTAAAACATGAAGTCATTATACTAATTCATAGTCATTCAGGGAAACACACTCCACTGTGACTAACCTGGCAGAGGGGATTTTATTATGATGCCAGGAAGGAAGAGGTCCCCATGCATGCTCCATAACCAGCCTCACCCACCTGGCCAGCCTTAAAAGGGTGACATCAGACATACTCCAGGTGCTGGATCCACCACAGCCTGCAGTGCTGGGGTAAGTGCTTTTCTCTATTCGACTCCCATTTTAGAATTATCTGTGATTTAGACCATCCCCAGAACAGTGCAGTTGCAAGAAACCTGATATATGTTGTCGAGAGAGCCTTGGATCTGGGTATTCTTGGTTTTGGTGTTTGGAAAAAGGGTGGAGAGGACACTCTTGGGCAGACATAAGGGGAGCATATAGATTTAGAAGAAAAAGAAGGAAATCCATAGCTTTACTGTTTTGCCTACGGCAGTATCTAGCCTTACCTCTATATACTTATAGGCCACTTATCAACATTAAAATAAAATTCACAGCGCAACCTTTTGTTTTAAAAAGGAACTAGAAAAAAAATCAAAAGGCAATTTGGTTCTGGATTTTTTTTTTTTTTACATCACCTTTGAAGACCAGAAGTTCAATGTAGGGAGAGTTCTGAACAAAGTAGCAATTTCAAAGGTTGCATATCGAAGGGGTGGAATGAAAGACAGCTTAGCACTTAAGATGTGAAATTGAATGTGGATATGGTTATGGTCTGGATAAGATGCTGCTAACAAACGATTTCATTAACTGATCACCTAAATGAGACCATTTGGCAAGGGGAGGGAGCATTCTAATCCTGGTGCCAATATACTGAAACTGAACACTTGAGTTGGGCCCACTGGAACAGAGGGACATAACAGATAGATGGCGAGAGTTCTAATTCCCACCATGCAACTCAGTCTAAACCTCTGATTTTTAAAAAATTCTATTTGGGAAATTTTTAAATAGAGCTACACTAGGCAACAATATTAAGTAAGAAAAACTTACTATTTCTATAACCTTCTTTGACCTTTTCCCTTCAATACTCTATGACACCCATGGGCTTGAGGCTCTTTCCACCTCTCAATGACAACAACCTGCACACAGGAAGGGTCCAATATTAATTATTTATACCTTTACTTATGTGGATCTAAGTAGTATATTATTTCTCTAAGAGGTCTTATATTTAAGCCTTATTTTGACTTGTGGAATGTTAAAAGGGGAAAAAGTATATTTGGGCACTCTAAATGTTTACCTGTGTAAACTTCAGTCTTGGTTTTTTATTCCTTTGGAGAAAAAAGATCCCCCATTTAATTCAAAGGGTGATAGCAGTGTCTGGACTTTACCTAGACAGGTATGTTTATTTGTATGCTCACCCCACCTGAACCATAATAACTGCATTTTTCAAAGAAGGAGCTCAGAGTCTGGGAAATTTGAGGAGTATGGCAATAAACTGGTATAAAGAAAATGAAAATTAAAAATCAGTGGAGTTTGTACCTGCCTGTGTGAATAAACAGGGTCGTGGCAGCCTGGAGGGGGAGACTTA
Source organism: Daubentonia madagascariensis (assembly GCA_023783475.1). Lineage (NCBI taxonomy): Eukaryota > Metazoa > Chordata > Mammalia > Primates > Daubentoniidae > Daubentonia > Daubentonia madagascariensis. The sequence goes on along the minus strand of JAKFHU010002088.1, from coordinate 38,232,064 downwards.
GCATCTCCCTTCCCCCTTCACCTGCAGCCTCAGTACTTTCCATTTCGGTCCCAGGATACTCCAGGTCAGCTGTGATAAACTCCAAAACAGACCCACTCTGGGAAGGGAGGAGGCATCCTTTCCTATTATCAGTGGTCTCAGTTCCAGAAACCACTTTAGTAAACTCTCCTTGTCACACCTTAAAACACAAATTAAGACCCATAAATAATTTCAAAACCTCGTTTCATTAAGTTGTTTTGGTGTCCTTCCTCAACAATCTTAAATAAATGGTAAAATGAATCTCGGAGACTGATTTCTCCCACTTACTCCCTTGGAAGGGAAGGAGTACTAAATAAACAAAACCATGTTAAAGGAAGGGAAAAAAAACTAGAGATCATGAACAATAATCATACTTTGAAAATTAAATTATTGAAACAATGCATCAGGCAGTTTGCAAAATGCTTCCATGTTACATTCTTTCAGCTGCTGAACTTGGTCAAGAGATCGTCCTCACAGTAAAATGAATGTTATTGATCATTTGTAAGTCCTTTCTAAAAGTTGCTAAATTTAACTTACTAAAGATGCTGCTGATTCCTCCAGCTTCTTGGCTTCTTTCATCCACGGAAGAGAGATTTAAGTCATCGCTCAGTTTCATAGTGGGCGTGACTCACAGAGCAGGGAGAGAAGCTGAGAACTCCTCACACATGTAGTACGCAGAGCTCGAGGGAAGCCCAGGCACCTCGACCGTGAGAGGATCCGTGTGGCCCGGGTGGCACAACACTTCCTTCCTCCGTGCACAGCAGGAAGATTGCCATCGGCCGTGCAAGTCCACCAGCAGCTCTGTGTCCCACTTGTCATTAATAAGGTAACTGATGACTGAGTTTTGTCATTTATTCTTTCATTTACCAAATCAATCTAAAATTCTTCTGATTTTCCTCACTTTTACTGAATGAATCAAGTTGTCTTTCAAGCTGTAGTCAAACTGTTGCTATTTTTTTTTTTAATGTAATATGTTGGAAGGCAGTGATGGGGAGCCAGGTCCATCTCACCACAGAAATCTCAGTGTGGCCTGGGATCGTGCCTTAAACTCCTCCACATCTCTCTTTGAATGTCCTTTAGCTCCCTAGAGTCACAATTAAACTTACATCTTGTTATTCCTTCTGTGTCTATTTGGCACCATCTGTGAATGTTATGATTAATTGGAAACTAGAGAGGGAAGTACTCCCAAAAGCATAGGCATCTTCGATGAGTTTCTTATTGGAGCAACAGATTTGCTACCAACTGCAGGTCTGATCTGTTTGTCTACCTGCTTTACCAGTGTCATCAGATGTCAGTTTATGTGAACTTGCACACACTAAACTGGTGAGAGAAATGCCCTGTAGGTCATAAGGAAGCAGAGAAGTTCCCGACTGCACGTTTGATCCCTGGATCCTGGGGTGACAGCAATAAATCTGCTTCAGATATTTACTCCCCATTCTATGATCCAGTGGTTTGGTATTTCAAATGGTGGTATGGTTCTCTCTCTCTATGACTTGATTTTTCACAGGTGGGGGCAGTTTAAAGAAAGCACATTTTTAAATCAAAAATTTAGGTTTGTACAAATGGCTCTGAAATGTCCCGCCACATTATTAGCCCAAGGGAGGAATTATGCTTCATTTATCTTAGTATCTCTTGGCGTATATTAGGTGCTCTAAAAATATCCTTGGCTGGATACTGCATAAATGAAAGTTAAATGTTATATCATCTTTGTATTGCATTTTTTTAAGATTTAAAAGTGGTGCTCAAATTTTAGAACAAATCTCAATGTTTAAATACAAGAAAAAAAAATCACTACCTCATACATTTCAAATGGGGAAAGTAGGAATCGGTTTTAAAACCTTATAACAAATGTCACTTTCTTAAGGGACAGTGTTTAAAAACTCAGACCTTTTCTTCTGCTCAAAGACAACTATGACTGAAGGAAATATACTGAAGGTTTGAACACACTTTTGGCATCTGTACACACATTCTCTCTCTGTTCTAAGCTTTCCTTAAAGCCTTGTGACTACAAGCTACAATTCTACCCAACATATAATTTTTTCCAGCTAGCAATTTTTGTTCAGTGACCATAAATAAAGTAACCATGGCTTTAATAATAATTCTTATCCTGCCAATACTGTCAGGAAACATATGGACAAATAATAATTATGGATGCTATGGTGAATTATAATTTAAAAGTTTTGAGGGAAGACAAAGGAAAATCAGGGATACTTTTATCCTTAGAACTAAAAGTGTAAAACGTAAATCTGGCAGGTCTTCCCTGTAGGAGTTGATTACCTCCACTGGGAGGGAGAGCAGCTGTGTTGGGAGGAGGCTGTCTGAATGACTCTACAGAGGAAGCACACAGACTTCTCTATGCCTCATTGGCCTACTACCCAAAGCAGAGTCTGGCTACCAAGGGCTGCCTACCTCCTTCTGGGAAGCAGGATTGAAGAGAAATGTGACTAACCAGTGGAGGAGCTTCTTCATCCCATTGACTGAAGGAATTCACCCTCCCATGATGAATACCATCTCAATAATATCATCAGCAGCATCACAATTATTACAGTGATTATTTAATCAAACTCTCAAAAGAATATTTGTTGCTTAATGCAAGCACATTTCCTGTAGGGTTCCTTGGCTCCATTCAAAAAAATAATTTTCAGATTTCTGGGCACCAGCCTGAACATTTTTTCCACAGAAACATAATTCTTTAGTTATATAAGTTAGTTTGTATCATTAGGTTCCAATGTTTATTTTTCTTGAAGAAAAGTGCAGCAGAAATCTCTGAAAGGCCACTTGAGTTAACAAGAAACAGAGTTTTTTATTTCAATGAAAAGGTAAAAATGAAAAGGAATTTTGTGCAAGTTAACCAGATTTACAATATTTAAATGTACAAGGGGCATACACATTCAGCTGCTCTCAGTATTAAGAAAGCTTGTGCAAGAGAACTGTTTAAAAAAGAGACTGTTTTAGAAAGTTGTTGCACAAGGCTCTCTATTTGATGTATTTTGGTAAGCAACATAGTTGTTGATTCAACTTAGGCCAACATTGTAACAGATTGGAAGTAAATAAAGATTCTACAAATGCCTATCAGTGGGGTTGACTAGCTTTAGTATTGTTTTCTGAAAGGAAACCCTTCATGAAGTTACGAGGAAATAAAATCTAGTGGTCTAGGAGGAACTATCTAGAAAGCACTCCACATTTCTTATAAAAAGTACACCCCACAATGACATTGAGACATTTTCTGTCCCCTTTTTTTTAAACTGTATCATTTATTTTTAAAGAACAGAGGAAGGTGAATAAGAGAAGTGAAATCAAAGAATCTTATTTAAAAATTTTTTACTAGGAAAAGAAACCCAGGAAGAGAAAGTTAAAAGAAGCGGAAGTGAGCAAGGACAGCAATCAAGTTGCAATATTTTCCTGTAGTTGCTGACAGGCAGTTACTATCAAGCATTCTGGCAGATGAAAGAGAAAATTAGTTCTCCTCTTTTGGTTTCTTTTGAATCTCTGTGGAATGGTAGAAATTTTTTGATAAAGTGTTTTTTATTCCTGCTACCGGCTGATAATATGTTGCAGTTCTTCGTTCTCTTTTCACACAGTTTGGCAGATCAGAGACCAAAGATTTAGTTCTGGCCACTCTCTGGCAAACGACCTTGGTTATGACACCTACCCTACACCAAAAATATTTTGACAATTAAATGAGATAGGTATTACATGAACACTTCTCAAAACTTTTTAAAGTTACCAAAATTGGAAGTGTGAGTATTATGTTATTATAATTACTATTATAATTTTGCCCCAATGAGTCACAGGTCTCAAAGAGTAATCCAATCATCAGCAGAAGCCTGGAGCTAGAGTGGAGACTTCCTTCTTCCCTTCCTCTCTTCCTTCTTTCCTGCCACCACAATTACTGAACATCAGCTTAATGCCAAGTGTCGTGTAAAGCACTGGTGATGGGGAGAAGTCTACATGGCCCAGACTCCCAGAGCTGAGTAGGAATGCAGACGGCAGTGATGGAACCAGAGTGGTCTGGGTATCAGTCCCAGAGTCACCACTACAATTATATCTCCAGCCAATTAAACTGTATTTCTAAATTTTTTTCATCATCTATAAAATGAAGATAATTTTACCGTAAGGTTTAAATGAGGTGAATATCTATAGATCCTAGCAGAGGGCCTAGAACATGGTAAGCATTCAAGAAACCATAGCAATTACTACCATTCCTACCTGACTTGGTCAACCAGGAATCCAAGGACCATGGATTTTCTAGGAGTATATTCTGAATTCTGTGAAGTCAGTTGGCCACGCACCTGAAGGGCACCCCCCCAGAAGAGTTTGTAGTGGCCCAAACTCAAAAGACTCAACCAGAATCCAGGCCTCACAAATGCTATGAGTGCTAATTTGGTAATTTCTAAATTCACAATAGTGTCATACATAAATTTGGCTTTGTTCACTGCCTTCCTATCCTCCTGATGACAAAAAGACTTTTTAAAAAAATTACAGAAATTAATGCTTACAGCAGCAGGATATGAGTAATTTTTATAAGGAACAAAACTTTTCTGTTAAGGCCATAAAAAATAAATTCTCATCAATGTGATACTACTAAGGAACCAATGACTAAATTTCCAGAGAAGTAGTTCTGGAAGCTATGAAGTTCTGGACTCACCAAGACAAAAAAGCTGTAGACCAGTGGTTCTCAACTGGGGCAATTTTGTCCCCCCAGGAGACATTTGGCAATGTCTGGAGACATATTTGGTTGTCACAACTGGAGGAGGGGTGCTACTGGCATCCAGTGGGTAGAGGCCAGGGATGCTGCTAAAACATGCTACAATACACAGGACTGACCCCATAACAAATGATTATCTGGCCCAAAATATCAAAAGTACTAAAGTTGATGGGAGGGGGGTAGAGGGGATGGGTAAATTCACACCTAACAGGTACAATGCACACTATCTGGGTGATGGACACACTAAACTGTACAAAAGCAATTCATGTAACCAAAACATCTGTACCCCCATAATATTCTGAAATTTTTTTTAAAAAGTACTAAAGTTGAGAAACCCATGCTTAGATAAAAGCAATACATAGAGCAGACCCTTCACAAAGTGAAAGTGATTGATCCTGCCATAAAGGTAACAAGGTCCTTCCCATGTAGCAGGCATGGAGTCCCTTCATTTTACCAGGTACTCTCCAAGGCAGATGTTATATCTCTATGTTACAGGTAGGAAAATGGAGGCTCAGAAAAGATAAGTAATTTGACCAAGGGTCCTCTGATGGTAGTGAAACTGGGATGGAAACTCTATCTGCCTGCTTCTGAGGTCTGGGCTCCTAACCACTGCTCTACTGCCTTGAGCCAAGCAATTTGTTGTGAGATAAATTGCAAGACACAGCAGATAGGCAAACCACTCAAGCAACTAAGGTCAGTGCCCTGAATCTCTGAACTGTTGGGACTAGGGAGCCATGCGGAGGTTACCACAGCTGGCAGACTGTGGTTGAGGCAGCCCTATTAGTGGCTGTTACTCATTCACTTCTCAGTGTCAATGAACCAATTGGCCATCAATCGACTTCTGTGTACAGGTCATGTTCCCAATGGCTCTGACCAGAGGCTGAGGCTCAGAGGTGGTATCTTGGCTAAAATGCCACTAGAGGTCAAAGACATGTGTTGTTTTGTTATTTACTTAGTCCAATGATTTAGAGGAATGTGAACCTTAGGAATTGAAGAAGAACCAGCATTTTTGCACAATAATATTTGGGGCAAGGACAGGCTTTGCAAAACTCTAGGGCAGGGTTAGCAGTCCCTAGGATTCGGCCTACAGGCCTGAATGACCCTCGGCCCAGGGGTGTACCCAATGAGGACAACACTTTTTGATTGAGCCCATCCTTAACAATTAGAAAGCTCCTCTCTGTTTACTTGTCGCAAGAGGGAAATGGATCTGGTTAGGGAAGGAGGGGTTGAGGAGCAAGTGGAAAGCCAACTGCTTTGGTGTAAGTTTTTGTTTTTCTCTAGTGGTCATGGAGGTGAGCTTACCAAAGAGTAGAAGACAGGCAACTTGGTGTCCCAGGTTACCAGACTCCAAAATCCTGGGGTTCTTACCTATTTTGTGCATGGAACCCAAAGGAGTCCAATGAAGCCTTTTCTCAGGGAAAAAATGCTTTATTTTCCTTTGCCAAATTTTTAACTTTTTATTTTGAAATAATTTCAAACTTACGGAAAAATTAGAAGAATACTACAACCGAGATTCTTTAAGTATTAACATTTTACCACATTTGTGTGCTCATTCTCACTTTATATACATATGTATGCATGATTTTAATGTTTATTTATACATGTATTATTATTATTTTCTGAACTGCTTGCAAGTTGAAGACATTACGCTCCTTAATCTTTAAATACTTCAGTGTGTATTTCCTAAAAAGCAGGCCAATGTTCTTCATAATCATAGTATAATTATGAAAATTTGGAAATTAATATTAATGCAATATTATTTATCAAATTTATAGATCTTTTTCAAATTTCACTCATTGACCTAATAATGTTCTTTCTGGGAAAAAGAAAAAAATACTTTTTGTCCAGGATCACGTGCTGCATTTGGTTGTCATATCTCTTTAGTCTCCTTTAATCTGGAATAGTCCTCAGTCTTTCTTTTCCTTCGTGACGTTGACGTTTTCGAAGAGTACAGACCATGTGTTTCGTACAAGTGGAAGATGTTCCCCATGCGTAATTAGCTTGGGTTATGCACAGAAGTGCTGCTGGGTCCTTTCAGGAGGCACGTGACATTGGCTTGTTCCATAACTAGTGATGATAATTCTTATCACATGGTTATGACAGTATCTGCCGGATTTTTCCATTGTGAAGTTACTATTGTTCTCTTTTTAATTAGTATATATATTAAGGGGAGATTATTTGAGATTCTATAATCATTGTCTCTCATTCAAATCCCACCCACTAGTTTTAACATCCATTGATCATTCTTGCCTGGAACAATTGTTATTGTTGCAACTTGTCAGTTGCCAAGTGGTGATTTTCTAATTCCATCAGTCCTTTGACCTTTATTAGTTTCATATTAATTCTAAGGAAAAACTTTCCCTTCACCTTCATGTATTTGTTTGTTTATTGATTTACATCGGAATGGACTCATGGATTCATATCTTATCCAGTGAGTTATGACCCATTATTATTTGCTTTGATGCCCAGATGGTCCCATACTTGGCCAGTGGGAGCCCCTTCCAGCTTGCTACCATGTACTTTTGACATATCGCCAACATTCTTTGAGCACTTCTTTACTTCATAGCATAAAATGTTCCAGGTTTATTTTGTACATACCCAGCCCAACCCAGCCCAGCCCAGCCTTGACATGAACTTGCCCAAAGAACATGAACATGATTTAGAAATTAGGATCTGAGCTCTTGTATGTTCATTGCTATCAGAGTATCATGGTTTCTAGCACATCAGGTAAATATAGAAAGTTACTTTTCTATTTCTGTATCTTCCTACTCATGTTAAAAATATAGTTCATACTGATTCCTCCAACTGTGATCCAACTCCACAGGGTTCATTCCAGCCTCCCCTTTTCCATATTTTCAACTCCTCTCTCTCACCGCGTGAAGCCCGGCTTCCTTCATCCGCAATACATTTACAGATGACTTTTGAACAATGCAAGGGTCAGAAGCGCCAATGCCTCACACAGTCGAAAATCCATGTATAACTTTTGATTCCCCCAAAATTTACCTAATAGCCTACTGTTGACCAGAAGCCTTACTGATAACAATTGATTAACAATTGATATTTTGTATAGTATGTTACATGTATTACACACTATATTCTTACAATAAAGTAAGCTAGAGAAAAGAAAATGTTATCGAGAAAATCATAAGGAAGAGAAAATACATTTACCCTTCATTAGGTGGAAGTGGATCATCATAAAGGTCTTCATCCTTGTCATCTTCATGTTGCATAGGCTAAGGAGGAGGAAGGAGGAAGAGGAGGGTTTGGTCTTGCCGTCTCAGGGGTGGCAGAGGTGGAAGAAAACCCACATATAAGTAGACTCACACAGTTCAAACCCATGCTATTCAAGAGTCAACTGTACTTATTTTCTAAATCAAGTAATTTGAAATTTTAGAGTTGTCTGTTTTCTAGTTTTGATGAAGGCAAAACTAGATTTGATGAGATTTTATTTGTTCTTCTTATTGAAGTGTATATATATTTTTGGAGTATGTTCTAGCAAATTTGGATTTACATGACTGTCATTACCACAGCTACCTCAGAAGTGAGATTAATTTTTTTAATCCTTTAAGTAAAATGCATAGAATTACAAAGGAAACCTGCTATATTGAAATACATCCAAGATATTTTAAAGTTTCTTTTATTAACACATTAAATAGCAAGATATGGTGGCAGGAATGATAACTATCACAATTATAAAGTAGTAATGAGCATAAATTATATTTTGCAATGTGACATGAAAACATTTGTGATATCTACTGGTACCAAAATCACAGGTACTACAAATACTACTGTGGTTTGTTGTTACTTTCATAACGGAAGATTGTGCTAAATTTCAGTTACAGTTTAGAAAGAATAAAGATGGAATTTTTTCCCATCCAAATGAACAGACCTATGAGTTTTATCCATAGACCCCTCTTAAGGATGTATGGAAGCTCTTTGCCTGAAAAGCTTTCACAGTTGCCCAAATCATCTACCCAAATGAATTCAACCCACTTTCACATGCGGGAACAGAACCTACCTTCCTCATGGCTTCCCTTCCACCAGCCCCTCATCTACGTTCCCTCCCTCTGGGAACTTGTGTCAGTCATTGAACTGTAACAGAGGGGCTAAGGGGGGAAATACTATAGCAACAACTATATCCGAAATCAGATGTTGCTTTGGCCAGTAGACTTTTATCCCAGCCTCTTAGCACCCACGGGCAAGGTGTGATGTGTTGATTCTATCAACTCAGCTTGGCCACTGCTCAATCCAGCCCAGTGTGCAGGCACTCCAGTCCCAGCACGCCCTCTCCTGTCCCTCACCGTGGAAGGGCACAGCACTATAGTCCCAGTGGCCTTGGCAAATCACTTTGTTTCCTTGAGCCTGTTTCTGAGGCAAATACGCCCTTTCTAACTCAAAAAGCTGTTGAAAGGATCAAATGAAACCCATAAAAAAAAAAAAGTGCAGTGCAGAGTGCTTTACTAATGTAAGCCATTATCTTACTGTTACTCCCTCATGCTTGGTCCTGGGGAAACTGACAACACAAAAAGTTTCCACTCTCTGCTCTAGGGAACATTAAGCCCTGTGAATATTTGCCTTCTTCAAATAATTCCATTGGGAGTTTGGATTGTAATGAAAGCTACAGAATCCATTCAGGGAATATATTAAACATTTAGTTACCCAATAATTATTTATCGAGGCCAAACTTGAGCAAAACACTATACTAGTTGAATTTATAAATATGAAATTTCCTTAAAATGTTTAAATATGTAATTTTGTAAGAGTTAGTTATACCACCACCACCACCCCCCCCAATTACATATTTGTAATGTGTTTATATATTTCAGAAAGGAAACCCTGCTACATGGACACTGATTTGTAGTAAATCATAACTCCTACACAGGAAGGAGTTGGGAAAACTATACCAAATTATTAAACCATGGTAGTCCAAAAACTTGACTACTTTAGAAGTAGTCACAGCTATACCACCAAAATCAATGAGTTTCCCCAAACTTAACATATTTTAATATTGTCCTGACTTAATTTTTATCAGTTGACAATTCTTTTATGTTTTTTTCTTTATTTATAGATCTTTTGGGGAAAAAAAGATGAAATCAGAACCCAAAATTTTCTTGAGAAGTGAGGAAGACACAGTACATAGAATTATTTTTTTTAAATCTGAAATAGTCTATTCCTTATACAGCAGTAGAAATAAAGTGCACGTATGTGTATGTGTTTAAAATTCTATCTGTATATATGTTTATATTTCTTATTAGAGAAAAATATATTTCCATATACAGAAAAAACCAGAACAAAATGCACCAAATATTGAGTCAAATTTGATAATCATGACTACCTTCTTTAATTTTTTCTGTATGTGTGTTTTATTTTATTTTTTTACCTTAAGCATAAATCACTTTTACAAGCGGAAAAAAGTAAACAATTTTTAAAAGGTGTTCAAAGGAAAAACCAGGAATACTTATAAGAAAATAAATGAAGTTCAAAGTTTATAAACCTGCTTGGCCTTGCAGCTTCAAAAGGAACACAAAGTCCGTGAACAGCCATGATTCCAGAAGCATCCAGGAGGTGGTCTGAACGTCAACTCGAGGCCTATTGACTGTCCAATGTGAGGTACTCAAAGTCCCCCTTGATCCTAAGGGTGGGTCCAGACCAAGGGCAAAGATAGTGTGTGGACACAGAAGAAAACTATTTGGGTTATGAAGGAAAGAAATAAGGTCTTTCCCACATGAGATGTTCTCTTTGGGCCCTCTTCCTTCCACAGGGTCAGACAGCCCATACAGGCCCTGCTCCTCTGTAGGGAGGGAGCCGATGCTCCCTTCCCTTGAGCCGCCCCGTGGCTGTGAGTTTGGAGGGCTGGGCCTCCATGACGCTCAGGCCTGAGGCAGTGGAGCTTACATACAGCCAGGGTACCCAGCTCGGCCCTCAGGTTCTCATTCACTTCCTCCTTCTGTATAGCTTGCTCTTCCCTGGCCACCCGCACCCCAGGGTAAGAGGGATATATGCTGGAAGGAAATGCAGGCACAGGCCTATGAGGAAAAGGGAAAGGAAGCCCTCTGTCTGTTTGATTTTAGGCCCTAGGCTGCCTCTAGCCTCCCAGGATAATTAATTTTCCAGGTAGTTATGGTCAAAGCCTCAGTTTTACAGTATAATTTTGCTTTAGTTCGTCCTCTGCACATGTGATTTTTTTTCTCACAGGAGGCTGGTATTCATAGAACATAGAATTAGAGTATTTGGGAGTCTGGCTCGGCACACTGCGCATCGGCCAGCATTTCTCTCTCTGTCACTTCCCATTTTTCTTACCCTTTCTTGGTGAACTCCCTGGTGGCCTCCCACTGTAATACTGTCAGCACTGAGTTGGGTTGAAGGTCAACATTGATCTATTTAAAATAAGAAAATGGAAACTAAGTTGGGAATATTTTCTTAGTGGCAACATCATAACGCTCTCCTTTTCCTGACTGAAGATAATTGGGAATCTGACAGAACAATTAAAATTGCACTATTCTTTCTAATAGACTTTGAACATATTCTGCTATTGAATTTCATGAAGTAGAAAGAGGTAATATTTTGCCATGAGAGTCTATCTTTCAGATGGATGAATTCACTCGTTAAAGTAATGTCATCACTACACACAACTTCAGCTGCCCATGTCAACCCCACGACCCTGTCACCTCTGCGGTGGTTCTCCTCTGTCTTACAATTAATTTCTTTGAACACTACTTGGTTAGTTTTTGCATTTCTTGAGAGGAGCAGTTAATCGTTTAAATGGCCATCTTCCCAACAAATGACTGAATAAGAGTTATTGTTTCTTTAACTTTCTACTTACCCACTCAAATGCATTAAAATATTTCAAATTCATCAATCCTGTGTTATAATGCCTTGATGATTCTAATTTGAGTTTTCTTTCTAATTTTGAACGCTCAGGATACCATCTTCTTTTATTGGACGAGAAAACAGTGTCCCTGTCACATACAGGAAAAAAAGAATGTTCTTTTTGTTGTTAACACTCCTAATCCTCTGTGGTTTTCTGTGGAATTATAAAGGACAGCTAAAGATTACAGACATCACTGATAAGTACATCTTTATCACTGGGTGTGACACGGGTTTTGGAAACTTGGCGGCCAGAACTTTTGATAAAAAAGGATTTCATGTAATTGCTGCCTGTCTGACCAAATCAGGATCATCAGCTTTAAAGGCAGAAACCTCAGAGAGACTTCACACCGTGCTTCTGGATGTGACTGACGCAGAGAATGTCAAGAGGACCGCCCAGTGGGTGAAGAACCAAGTTGGGGAAAAAGGTGAGAGATACCAGAGTGGGGAGGATGGGGGTGAATAGAGACATAACCCAAGCTAAACAAATGACCTTTTGAGAAAACATTTCCTAAATACCAGCTGTGTGCTTCCCTAATCTTAGGATAGCGTCTGAGTAGTTCCAAGTTGCAGGCTGTCTGTGTACATGAGAAACACAGCCCAAATTATCCTCGGTCTTAAGTCCCAGTGGGTGAATTTAGAGCTGAGATGAAAGTATTGACTTTCTCCAGTCTTTTCTCAATGAAGTGCTACTCCAGCCACAGGCACAGCCAGAAAAAAAGTCTTGGGGCTAAAATTTACAGGAGAATATGGAGGCAATGCCCAAATTGCCATCTAGTTACCTTGGACCCACTTCTCACTACAAAGTGGTTCTAGAGGTCACACATTTTCAATGGGCAAGGTAGAAAACAGCCTGAGAATTTGAGTATCAGTGTCTTAGTCGTGGTAGAGTAATGAGCCATTGGACGCTCATTCTGCAATAGAGTCTGCTAAGATCTGAATACTAGTTCAGATTGTCTCCTGAACTAGAAGATTTTTATTGGCTTCGAATGAAGTTTGGAAAATACTGGGGTCCACAAATGAAAAAACAAATGGATGTGATTTTTGTCTAGTACATCTTCATCACATATTTGAGACTTTGAAGCTCAAAAGCAATGATTTGACAAGGTTCCAGATAATTTTTAATGCTTGAATTCCAAACACCTTAAACAATATTAAATATTTCCCATCATAAAACAAGCCAAGTGAATGACTGAATTTTTTTACCCAAAATAAACGTGAAGTAGATTGGTATCACTCTTTGTCCACATAGAATATTTTATAAGTATTCTCTGGTCTTGCTGTCAAGCAAAGTAGGAAAAACAGACCAATTTACTCTACATCTGAGATTAAGAAGTACAAAGATTCACTCAGAGAGTATCAGTATTTGACATTTAGAACCTGCAATAGGATAACAGTGAGACCTTTAACTATTTCAATGTAACCTCCCACTCTCTCTGCTATACTTCTCAAAACTGCAAAGTATTTCAAAGTAGGAATATGAGTACAAAGAGGAAAAGACACCATTTTGTAGAGCAGGGGCTGTATTTTCATCAAAGATGCCAAATAAGTACCACCTTTTACCATGCCTCCTTTCCTTCCTCTCTGCTCTAGGTCTCTGGGGTCTGATCAATAATGCTGGTGTTCTCGGTGTGCTGGCTCCCACAGACTGGCTGACAGTGGAGGACTACAGAGAACCTATTGAAGTGAACCTGTTTGGACTCATCAGTGTGACATTAAATATGCTTCCCTTGGTCAAAAAAGCTCGAGGGAGGGTTATCAATGTCTCCAGCATTGGGGGTCGGCTTGCATTCGTTGGAGGGGGATATAGCCCATCCAAATATGCAGTAGAAGGCTTCAATGACAGCTTAAGGTAAAGCAAATTAATTGATGTATTAGAAAATAATAGCTTCCAACATTTATTGAATGCTTGCATACTAGACACTAGTTAGTACTTTATTCCCAATTTATAGATAATACCACTGAGGCTAACAGAGATTAAGTAACTTGCCCAAGGTCACCCAACTGGTAAGTGATAGAACTGAGATTTGAACCCAGGTCTATCTAACTCTTTTTTTTAACCTTTTGCATTAATGAGTGATGCTGATAGCGGCAGTGAATTTATATTCACCCACTGAGTGTGTCAAATAGTTAGGGAACCATATAAAGAGGCTAAATCAGGGTAGGTCTCTCCATTGGTGTTATTGTCAGTTGCAGACACAATAGTGTCATCTAATTTAAACCTTCAGTAGAAAAATATCAGTTATTCAATAGCTGCTCCATGCATTCTGTCCAGGTTTTACAGCTGCATTCAATGAGAGAGGCGGGGACAGGAGGGGAGTGTGACTAATCCATCTTACCTGGAACCAGATCTGAATCTGAATCTAAATTGCAAGCGGTTCTCTCAGTCAAGGTTCTGGTAGGAAATAGGGGCACATCGACATTGGGTAAAGGAAACAGTTTGCTTAAAGGACCATATACAAACATGTGGGAGGTATCTAGGGAAATCCCAAAGGACAGTGTAGAATTGAGGGGCTAATGACAGCAGGGGCCACGGGACTGAAGGGACAAGGAGACAGGGTAGTTTCCAGAACTGGAGACACAGAGGCTGTTGCCTTCAGTTGAGGGGTAAAATAACCAGTGTTGACACCACAGGAGAACTAGCCCAACTTGCTCCCCTCTGTCCTCCTGATCTTCCACTGCACTTCCAGTCGAGTGTACTGGACAGAAGCCAGAATACAATTAATGCAGGTCAGCTCCCAGGATGTGGTGCAGGCAGAAGGGTGGAGAAAGGGACTGGAGACGCAAGTGGAGACACTCCGCTGAGTGGTCCTGCGATAGGCAGGAGAGAAGAAAACATTCGATACAGTCTTTCACCCATTCGCTTTTTCAACTAGTATTTGTTGAAGGCATATGTTAGAGTTTGTGATCTATACCTTGGATCTAGGTTTACCTTACTAGTAAAAGGTTAGATTGTTCCGCTGAGATTGATAAAGATAGAACAACTCCATTTTACCACGTGAACAGGTCGCCAAGTTTGATTCTCCTAGGAAATAAACACAATAATATTAGAACAATGCTTCCAAACCATGAACGTGCATTTGAATCACCTGGGGATCTTGTTAAAAGGCAGATTTTGATTCGGTGGGTCTGGGGTGGGGCCTGAGACTCTGCATTTCTTACAAGCTCCCAGGTGCTGCTCATGATTCAGAGATCACACTCTGAGACGCAAGGTCACAGAGAACCTCCGTTAGTCTCCTTGGTTGACCTTTGGTTCCATTCTACAAGCAGCAGTATTACAATAAAATTTTAGTATGCATACTTAGACATTTACTCACTTTTAAAAGAGATTTCAACTGAAGGGTTTGTGAAATTTGCAATGCCGCTAGCTATATCATACCTAAAAATAATCAATCAAGAGGGTTTATTCCTTTATGAATCGTGGAACTAGTATTTGAAAGGTATTATGCATGTATACCACAATCCAGTGGCAGCTCCAGAATTTCTAGGTTTAGGGGCAGCAGTTGGTTTGAGAAAGGGTTGGGGTTCTTTAAAGCTGTATTCGCCCAGCAAACATATTGATTTCATACTGTTTTTACTCACCTGGTAAGCTTAGATGGGGTTAAAGCCACTTGTCCCTAGATTGTGTGTTATTTTCATGAGTGGGCAAGGAGACAAATCATCCCAAATACCCTCTTGGCACTGCTACTTCCAAGATCCAAAGGAGATCAGACAACAGGTGATTAAAATATGATTAAATTGGAAAATAATCTTTTTATTTTAATGCAAATAATATATCTTTTGAAATCTTTCAAAATCAAGCTAATTTGCATTATTAGTAAAATATATTTCAAACTACCAATAGTTATGTTGCTAGAAAGCAGAATCTAAGATAAATTAAATCACATTTTAAGTTCACTAACAGAGCTTTTAAAAAAATCTTATGGTGAACACTTCTAATAAAATGAATAATTACTTCCTTATATATTCCTTGTAGAAATATAAATTAAATTTAGGAAATGATTATTCATACTGATCTGGGCCACATCCTACTGGGCCACAGCAGCAAACCACAGCTCTCAGTTAGCCATGAGATCACTCTATGATGTGCTGTGTTGCCAGATGGTTTTGCCCAACTGCAGGCTAATGTCAGTGTTCTGAACACATTTAAGGCTAATGTCAGTGTTCTGAACACTATGATGTTTGGTAGGTGAGATGTATTAAGTGCATTTTCAGCTTACAATATCTGAACTTTTGATGGGTTTATCAGGATGTAACCCCATCCTAAGTTGAGGAGCATCTGTTCATTGGTTTGCTTTAAAGAAAGGGGCACTATGATTCCTCAAAAACTTTGATGTCCAGTAAATGAGTAGACTTTTGGTTTTCTGTAGCAACATGATGAAAAAGCTTGCTCAGCAGCATAGGAAGCAGGTTAATCATGTCTGGGATTGTCACATTGTGTCCTTCAGCATAACCTCATCTGTGCTGCAATCTCCTCACATTGCTAGAATAGGGGTCAACTTGTCCATCGAGGCCAGTCATCAGTCTATTTCACCATAAGGTATTTTAGGTACTGAGAAGAAACCTGCCCTTAACCTGAATGCTTATCAAGATAATGATGAGAGGATGGCTTAGGGAGAAAAGCACTGGCCTAGGGGTAGGTCCACACAGATTCCTTCTCTGTCCTGCCATTAACCAGCTCTCACTTCACCACACTGAACTTCAGTTTCCTCATCTGTAAAATGAGATGTTTTACAGGCAATACTTCTTTCCAATGCACCCAATTCTGTGATTCCGTGAAAAGATTCATGAGAAAATAGTCCCCCAAATAGCAAACATTCTCTAAACAAATCTGGATTAAACATCTTCAATGGGTTCTTTTCACAGACGGGACATGAAAGCTTTTGGTGTGCATGTCTCATGCATCGAACCAGGATTGTTCAAAACAGAATTGTCAGATCCAGTAAAGACAACTGAAAAAAAACTCGCCATTTGGAAGCATCTGTCTCCAGATGTTAAACAGCAATATGGAGAAGATTACATTGAAAAAAGTGAGTTGCTGGGTGGATCCAGTGTCCTCTGGGATTTATTGTCCTAGGCAGCATGAAGGAGGTTCAAACATAAATGAAAAACAAGGTTCCCAGAGCAATACACCAATAGGGGATCTTAAATATGGATCCAGGATCCCTATTAATTTCAGTTTCATCTCTTGCTTCTCTGAGTGTTTACAAACATTTACTGAGCATTTACTAAGTGCCAAGTTCTATGCTAAGTGTCATGAATTATATCATTTACTCCTCAAAAACTGTCGGAGTAGTGAGCAGAGGCTTCGAAAGGTGAAATGTTCTAACCAAGGTTATATAACTCTTCCTGGTCATGCCAGGACCTGAACCCAGGCAGGCTGACTTTAGAGCCCAAAGTCTTCATCTCTGCATATACCTCCTGTTTTCATTAAGCGCCAGCTGCTCACTCAGCATTGTTCAAAGATCTGTGGAGGATAAAAAAGGGAACCAGGAGTGGTGGCTCATACCTGTAATCCCATCACTTTGGGAGGCTGAAGTGGGAGGATCACTTGAGTTCAGGACTTTGAGACCAGATTGGGCAACACAGAGAGACTCCCATCTCTAAAAAGATAAGAAAAAATTGGCTGGGTATAGTGGCACACGCCTATAGTCCCAGCTACTGAGGAGGCTGAGGCAGGAGGATCACTTGAGCCCAGGAGTTTGAGGCTGCAGTGAGCTACGATCATGCCACTGTACTCTAGCCTGGGTGACAGAGCAGGACCTTGTCTCTTAAAAAAAAAGAAGATGATTCAGCCTCTGACTCATCACTAGTTTACAATCTAGTTGACAACAAAAAGTAACCAAGTAAGACTGTGAAACACTCAAGAAAACTGATCCTTTACTTAGATGTAACCCAACAACTCAGAAGTGGTGCTAGATGCTGTGGTCTCTAAATGCCCAAGGAATTCAGACCAGGAAAGAGACATTGCTGGTTAAGAAGCCTTATTAGGACAGATCAGGTTTGAATAAGGCCTAAAGGACAGGGAGGAATTAGTTGGGTGGAAATTTTCTGGAGCAGGAACCCTTGGAGAGGAAGATGGAAGGAGAGGTAACATAAATTAAGAGATTGAGTCAGGGATGGAAGAATAATAACAACTACTCCACATCACATAATGATGACTAATGTATAGTAAACATTTACTAGACACTTGTCACCATTCTAAGTGCTTTACATGGACTCTTTCATTTAAAATCCCCAGATAAACTTTATGAAGTAGATAGTATTATCATCTTCATTTTATAGAAATAGAGGCATAGAGAAATAACTTACCTGCAATTGCACAGCTAGTAAGTGAAAGAGCTAAATCTGAACCCAGGCATCCCGACTGCCATTTATTCTTGGCCACTGCACTGCAATGTGAACAAAGCATTAAGGCCTTTGGTCAAACTTCCTGTATCGGAGCTCTCTGTCCCCTGCAAACTTCCTGGCCCTATTAAAGTTTACTTGATATTCCTCAAACACTTACTGAGCTCCTGCCTTGATTTGAGCAGGGTCCCACCTAACTATGTGTTGCTCTGTTCCTCCAAACTATGATCCTGCCTTGTCATCAGTGGACTTGATAAGATAGTCAACTATGGCAAAGTTCAAGGTCAGGAGTTTTCAAGGTAGAGCTAAGAGCTAAGTCAGATCCACCTGGGGAGGTTTTTAAAATTACTGACTCACCACTACTACTCCAAACACACACACACACACACACACACACACAGGTACACACATTATATATATGCACTAAAATGTCTGGATTGACAAATCTCTTAATGCTAACATGTTACTATAGGTTTAGAACCATTTACATTAAATGCCCTAATTCTCACTAACTCTGAAGGTTTTATTGCAGTTCTGTCTAAGACTGAACTTAACCCTTCAGACTTAATACTTCAGAAACAAAATTCCTCATTTAAAAGAACTTTCTCTGTTTGATATTGACATTGATACTTTTTATTTATTTATTTATTTATTTTGACATTGATACTTTTTAAATGCCTGTGAATATATTACCAACTTCCATCTCAAATTATTTTTGACTTGGTCCCTGGTTCAGGTGTTCTGTCTCAGGAATACCAAAAGGCACTGAGCCCAATTTTATACTGTTTATTCTTATTAGGGTTTTCCAAGTCAGCAGTTGGAGATCCACCAAATTCACAGTCACAGAGTAGAACACAAATTTAAGGTCCCCTTTTCTTCAGTTCCCAACTGGAGTCTAAAATAGTCACAAAGACTTACTAGGTTCTTTGAACAACTTGTAGCTAGTGGGGCCCAAACTTGAAAGAAAGAACGAAAATCATAGATTTTCCCTTAAGAAGACACAACTCAGGTATGTTTCAAGAGTATATGAGGATCATATGGTAGCTCTACTTTGAATTTTGGGGGGAACCTCCATACTATTTTCCACCACAGCTGTACTAATTTACATTCCCACCAACAGTGTGCAAGGGTTCCCTTTGCTCCACATCCTCGTCAACACTTGCTATCTTTTTTTTTTGATAATAGTCATTCTAACAGGTGTAAGGTGATATCTCATTGTGGTTTCAATTTGCGTTTCCCTGATGATTAATGATGTTGAGCATTTTTTTCATATACTTGTTGGTCATTTGTATGTCTTCTTTTGAGAAATGTCTATTCAGATCTTTTTCCGTTTTTTAATCAGGTGATTTATTTTCTTCCTATTGAGTTGTTTGAGTACGTTATATATTTTGGATATTAACCCCTTATCAGAAAATAGCTTACAAATATTTTCTCCCATTCTGTAGATTGTCTCTTCACTCTTTTAACTGTTTCCTTTGCTGTGCAGAAGCTTTTTAGTTTGATGTGATCCCATTTGTCTATTTTTGCTTTTGTTGCCTGTGTTTTGGGGGTCAAACACAAAATCATTGCCCAGACCAATATCAAGAAGATTTTCCCCTATGTTTTCTTCTAGTAGTTTTATACTTTCAGGTCTTACATATAAGTCTTTAATCCATTTTGAGTTTATTTTTAAATATGGTATGAATAAAGGTCCAATTTCATTCTTCTGCATATGGATATCCAGTTTTCCCCACAGCACTTATTGAAGGGGCTGAAGTCCTAAACCATTACCAATCCCTTGCAAAATACCTGCCTTTCTAAAAGTATCTTGGCTCATTACTCAATCACTTTATCTTCATGAGAACTGAGATACTTCGAGCTTCCTGAGTCAGGGCATTTGGGGATGATTCTCTCTTTATTCACAGAACTGTAGAGGCATATGGTATATGAGTGCACTCTCACATCTACACGTGCACTAGCACACATGCACAAGCACACATGCACACCCACATTTCCTGCAAACACAGTAATCCCCTAAAACAAATTAGAAGTAAAACCTGTAACTTTCCAGGATCAGGGGCTTCATTACCTTATGGAAGTATCTTTCTCTCGCTGTTTTAAAGCAGTACTTTGCAAAGTTTGAACCAGCAGCATCAGCAGCATATGGAAACTGGTTAGAAATGCAAATTCTTGGGCCCCACCTCACACCCACTGAATCAGAAACTCTGGAGGTAGAACCCAGCAATCTGAGTTTTAGCAAGCTCTCTAGTTTTAACAAGCTCACTCTGCTGCCCACCCAAACTTGAGAGCTACTGGTCTAAAGAAAGTGCTGCTGCATCCTTTTCTGAGGAATAGATAGAAAACTACCACAATAGGCCTCAATTATAATGGCAAATTCAAAATAAATTCCCTCACATACACCCTCCCCTTTGCATCCTAGCGTCCTACTCTGCTTTTCTCCTTTTTCCAAAAAGTAAACATGCTTTTGTCTCTTTTTGTAGGTCTAGACAAACTGAAAGGCACAACTACATCCTTTTTGAACATGGACCTCTCTCTGGTGGTAGAGTGCATGGACCATGCTCTAACAAGTCTCTTCCCTAAGACTCGTTATACTCCTGGAAAAGATGCCAAGACTTTCTGGATACCTCTGTCTCACATGCCAGCAGTTTTGCAAGACTTTTTATTGTTGAAACAGAAAGTTGAGCTAGCTAATCCCAAGGCAGTGTGATTTAGCTGCCCACAAATGCCTGCCCCAGGCTATGAGATTGGCTGATTTCTAGAACACATCTCCTTTTCAATTCCATTCCTTACCTAATCCAACCTGGACTCATTTACATCATGCTTCTTTTGATAAAAGAAGAGGTCCCAAGATCACTGGTGATGTCCCAGAGTCCCTTCTCAACTCTTTTTTGAAAAGAAGGGCCAGGATTAACATCACATAAGCAAGTCCTGCCCAATATTTGGGTTTTGCCTGCTTGATATGATGTAAGGGAAATTGAAAGACTTCCCCACCCAAAATGATCTCCACCACTGCCTGCCCCATGCTTATAGTCCCCAGCATTCAGAGTAAGTCCTGGGTATTAAATATTGTCCCTTCTCAAAATATTAAGAGATAAGTAGAATATTTGCATAAGTAGATTAGACATATTCTGTTATCTTGCTGAGAATAAGACTCCAAAGGACTGGAGCTCTGTTCTGTAGAGGTGGGGTCTCACTGTGTTGCGCAGGCTGATCTCGAGCTCCTGGCCTCAAGCAATCCTCTGGCCTTGGCCTCCCAAAGTGCTGGGATTACAGGCATGAGCCACCACACCTGGCCCCTGGAGTTCTGTTCTGATAACCTTTAGTGGGGACAAGCAAAAGAAGGGCAATGAAGCTTTGTGTGACACTGGTATAAGCTAAGGGGCAGCAGAAAAACGCTAGGTAGAACTGCAAGTAGAAGGGCAGAAAAAGACAGGAAAAGAAATAAGAGGACTGCAAAAAAGACTATATATATGGAAGTGGAGAGACTCCAAGACAAGCCTTCCTATTCTGGGGGGTGCTATAGATAATAAACATCCTATTCAAGGCCACTGTGAACAGTGATGCACACACAGTTTTCTGGTGGGAAGATATAACGGAGTAACTAATCATTCCAAAAAAAGAAAAATGTAGAGTATTTAGTTTATTCTGGTGATTGTAAAAGTCACAGGACCCAGACTATGTGGTACAATTTCCACCGGAGATGGTTGGAAATCCTGCCTTTGAGGTGTCTCTGAAGCCCCATGAAGATATGGAGCTAAATTAAAAGGCTCTCTTTAGCCTACACTTACAGTAAAATTAGATTCACATCTTGTTCATATTCATGGTTTCAAATTGGATTGACTCTGGGCCTACCCTCCATCCAAAAGAAGCAGTTCCCTAAACAGATGTTTCCCCAGATTCCAATAGCTAGTTCCACTCCAAAGATTTGTGGAATATTTATAGGAAGAAGCCTGAAGTGGCAAAATTCAACATTTTTTGCAGAATAATGTGGTGTAAAAGAGCCAGAGAAATGATCTAGTGCACATGTGTGAGCACACACAGACTCTTAATGTATTGTGAAGAAAATATTTAATGTCTGCTGCTTGAAACCATGTTCATTTGAAGGTATCAGTAATTCTATTTATGTTCATTCACCTTTCTGGAAACATCTGCTCAGACATAACTTCTTTCTTCCAAGTGTACAACACATTGGTGACTGAAAGATCAAGTTACCAATGGTGTCAGTCTACCTGGACATCTGTTTCATAATTTTGAGAGAAGATGTGCTCATTCTTTTTTGCATCAAAATGAAAAAAGTCACAGCAAGAATGAGACAGAAGAATCCTCAGTCAAAGTTAGCTGAGCTACTGCTACTACCTACCTGGGAAGCCACGCCCTTCTTGGTCCTAGCCCAGAGAGTCCACCTGTGCATCTGGCTGCAGTTAACCACGTCTCACAGCTTGTCCTCAGAGCTGAAGTTCACCAGTGTCGTTCGCTGGGGCCCCTCCTTCTCACCTTCACTTCCCAGATCTCGGCTTCGGTTCACTGCTTTGGAATTTATGACAAGCTGCTTCCTGACTTTCCAGACCTCCTGGGACTGCCAAGACTTTTAGAATCTGAAGAAACCTTCTTTGCTGAACTTCAACCATCCCAGTCATATTGTTGGGCCTACCTAATTGTATTATTTCCTTTGTTTTGCCCAGACCTGAGTTCTTTGTTTATTCTTTCACGTAGCTACAACTTGGTAACTCCCTGTTTCATCCAATCAAAAAATTCTCTCCTTAAAACAAATGTTGCCAAGCATGGTATTGCTCCAAAATAAAACCAAAAGACCCAAGCGACTTTAAAAGGTTTTTAAACTAAATGAGAAGGAGGAGTATTTGGAAACATGGAGGCGTTAAGTCTCAACAAAGGCACAAGATTGGGAGGGAGGGAGGGAGGAACACCAGGAAGTCACTGCTTCAGCATCCCAGGCATGGGTTCCTGTACTTCTCTCCATGTTGCTATCACTTCTTATCCTCTGTACTCTTGGGAAAATACATATCAAATTTTTATCTATAAATATTTGAGGAAGCATATTATGAATATGTTGGGCATTCTTCTATGGTTTCTTCCTTCACAGAGTTTTTTGGGTAAAATCCAAAGGCTGAGGTCAATATTCAGGGAGCTTTAGGGAACCTTCTCCAGGAATCCATGGGCAAGATGAATTAAGATGTTGTCTTCTACCACATCTAGCTTAAAGGCTCCTTCCTCACTTAGTTTGGAGGTACCAGGAGAACTTTCAAAACCTTCCCTCTGATCCAATCTAAAAATCCACTGTGTTCCCCAAGGCTCTATCTGGGTATTCACAAGATATTCAAATCTGGAATTTCTGTCTCCCCCCGCCATCTACCCTCCCTGGTCCAGCACCAACAGCTGTCAGTTTTATGTCCTAAAGAGACCTCGAGTCCATCTACTTCCCTTCATCCCCAGTGCGATCACCCGTTCCAGCTACCCGCGCTCATATCATCTCAACCATAGATATTCACCCTTGTGCACCTTCAGCGATTGCTCCTCACTGCAGTCAGAATTGTTCAAAATTCAAAGCCGATCATTCTACTCCTCTCCCTACCACTGCTTTCTTAAACCCTTCAGTGTGCTGCCATTGCACTTGGGCTAAAGACTAAAAGGCATGGCATGATCTAAGTTGCCCCAGCACTCCTCACTGGCCTCATTTCAGACCACTGTTCTCCTCGCTTTGCCACCTCAGGACCTTCCCCATCCTCCTGCCTAGGGAGTTCCCATCTTAGCTGGTTATCTGGTTTCCTCGCCCTGCAGCTCTCAACCCCTTCCACAGGGAAGCCCACACAGTTCTAAACTCTGACCACCACCTTTGCATCCCAACTAGGTTCCCATCTTGTACGCTCTCGCTGTGCCCTATAATTTGCTTCAGGAATCTCTCTACAGTTTGTAACTATATATTTGCATGGTTGGTTAGTTAACATTGGTCTCCCGTATCAGATTATAAGCTCCGTGAAATTAGGAACAATGATGCTTTGCTTATCTTTGTATTCTTTTACCTAGCTAGCATATTGCTGGCACTTTGCCGGCCCCATTAGTTGTGCTATCCGTGTGTCAATTCACAGTTGAAGTCCCATAACTTCCTTAAGCACTTTCTGAAGGCTTCCTAGCTCTGGTCCTGCTGTCAGCTTCCCCTCAGAGACTGATCAGTGTTGCCACAGTGATTTCCCATAACCAGCAGGTCCGGGGACAAGGAGCTTGTCTCCATGTTAAGCCATTGTGGGCCCAGTGGTCATAGAACAAAAAGAACATCAGAAATCATTTAGTCCATTTCTCTGCCTGTAGGCAGGACATATCTAAACCATCCAGGCAATTGAAGAGACATAGGCTGGCTGAATGGATTAAAAAATACAAACCAAGTATCTGTTGTCTTCAGGAAACACACCTCACACACAAAGACGCATTCAGACTCAAGGTGAAAGGATGGAATACAATTTTTCAGGCTAATGGAAACCAAAAGAAATCTGGAGTAGCCATCCTCATTTCAGATGACATCAACTTTAAAGCAATAAAAGTAAAGAAGGACAAAAATGGACACTATATAGTGGTGAAGGGAAAAATTTCACAAGAGGATTTAACAATCCTAAACATTTATGCACCCAACACAGGAGCACCCAGGTACATAAAGCAAATGCTGCTAGATCTAGACAACATAATAAGCAGGAATGCCATAATTGCAGGGGACTTCAACACCCCACTGACGGAACTGGACAGATCCTCCAAACAAAAAGTAAATAGAGAAATAAAAGACCTAAACAGGACTCTAGAACATTTGGGCCTAACAGATATCTACAGAACACTCCACCCAAATAACACTGAATATACATTCTTCTCATCAGCTCATGGAACTTTCTCTAAAATTGACCACATCCTAGGCCACAAAACAGAAAAAAAAAATTGACCACATCCTAGGCCACAAAACAGAAATCATACCATGTATCTTTTCAGACCACAGCGGAATAAAATTAGATATCAATTCCAACAGAAACTCACATCTTCCTCCAAAAACTTGGAAACTAAACAATCTATTGATGAATGAGTATTGGGTCAAAGAGGAGATTCAAAATGAAATCAAAAGATTCTTCGAACTAAACGATAATGGGGACACAAGTTATCAAAATCTGTGGGATACAGCAAAAGCAGTCCTGAGAGGAAAATTTATCGCCCTAAATTCCCACATCCAAAAGACAGAAAAGTCACAAATCAGTAAACTAATGAATCATCTTAAGGAAATGGAAAAGGAAGAGCAAAGCAATCCTAAAACCAGCAGAAGAAAAGAAATAAACAAAATTAGAGCAGAATTAAATGAAATCGAGAACAAAAGAACAATACAGAAGATCAATGAAACGAAAAGCTGGTTCTTTGAAAAGATAAACAAAATAGACAGGCCACTTGCCAGGTTGACCAGAAGCAGAAAGGAAAGGACTCTAATAAGCTCAATTAGAAATGAAAAAGGAGAAGTCACAACTGATACCATGGAAATACAAAACATCATCTTTGAATACTACAAAAATCTCTATGCCCACAAACACGAAAACGTGGAGGAAATGGACAAATTCTTAGAAACACACTACCTCCCTAGGCTGAACCAGGAAGAAACAGAATTTCTAAACAGACCAATATCAAGCACCGAAATTGAAGCAGTAATTAAAAATCTACCCACAAAAAAAAGTCCCGGACCAGATGGGTTCACACCTGAATTCTACCAAGCCTACAAAGAAGAACTGGTGCCTATACTGCAGAAATTATTTGAAAATATCCAGAAGGATGGAATCCTCCCAAACTCATTCTACGAAGCCAATATCACCTTGATACCAAAGCCAGGAAAGGACACAACAAAAAAAGAAAACTACAGACCAATATCCCTTATGAATATAGATGCAAAAATTCTCAATAAAATCCTTGCAAACCAAATTCAAATGTACATCAAAAAAAATCCATCATGATCAGGTGGGCTTTATTCCCGAGATGCAGGGATGGTTCAACGTACGCAAATCTATAAATGTAATTCACCATATAAATAAAAGCAAGAACAAAGATTATATGATCCTTTCAATAGATGCAGAAAAGGCTTTTGACAAAATCCAACACCCTTTTATGATAAGAACTCTTAACAATATAGGCATAGATGGCTCATTCCTAGAAACTATTAAAGCCATATACGATAAACCCACAGCCAATATCATACTGAATGGGGAAAAATTGAAGGCATTCCCCCTTAAAACTGGCACCAGACAAGGGTGTCCACTATCTCCACTTCTTTTCAACATAGTGCTGGAAGTCCTGGCCACAGCAATTAGACAAGACAGAGGAATCAGGGGCGTCCAGATAGGGGCAGAAGAAGTCAAACTTTCACTATTCGCAGACGATATGATATTATACATAGAAAACCCCAAAGATTCAACCAAGAGATTACTGGAATTGATAAATGAATTCAGCAAAGTCTCAGGATACAAAATTAATACACACAAATCCATAGCCTTCATATATGCTAATAACAATCAAGCCGAGAAACAAATTAAAGATGCTATACCTTTTGCAATAGCAACAAAGAAAATTAAATATTTAGGAATATATCTAACTAAGGAGATCAAAGACCTATATAGAGAGAATTATGAAACACTGAGAAAGGAAATTGCAGAGGATGTAAATAGATGGAAAACCTTACCATGCTCTTGGATAGGCAGAGTCAACATAGTAAAAATGGCTTTGCTACCTAAATTAATTTACAGAATCAATGCAATCCCTATCAAAATACCAACATCATTTTTTGCCGATCTAGAAAAAATAATTCTACGCTTCGTGTGGAACCAGAGAAGACCCCGTCTAGCCAAAGCAATCTTAAGCAAAAAGAACAAATTGGGAGGCATCTGTCTACCAGACTTCAAACTATACTACAAGGCTATAGTAACCAAAACTGCATGGTATTGGCACAAGAACAGACACGTAGACCAATGGAACAGGACTGAGAACCCAAATATAAAACCAACCTCATACAGTCACCTGATCTTTGACAAATTCCAGAAAAACGTACACTGGGGAAAAGATTCCCTATTCAACAAATGGTGCTGGGAAAATTGGATGGCCATATGTAGAAAACTGAAAGTGGACCCACACCTCTCACCTCTCACAAAAATCAATTCACAATGGATAACAGATCTAAACCTAAGACATGAAACCATAAGAATTCTCGAAGAAAATGTTGGAAAAACTCTTATGGACATTGGCCTAGGCAAAGAATTTATGAAGAAGACCCCCAAAGCAATCACAGCAGCAACAAAAATAAATACATGGGACCTGATCAAATTGAAAAGCTTCTGCACAGCCAAGGAAACTATCACTAGAGTGAACAGACAACCTACAGAATGGGAGAAAATATTTGCATACTACACCTCTGATAAAGGGCTTATAACCAGAATCTATACAGAACTTAGGAAAATCAACAAGAAAAAATCAAACAACCCTATTAAAAAATGGGCAAAGGACATGAACAAAAACTTTTCCAAAGAAGACAGAATGATGGCCAGCAAACATATAAAAAAGTGCTCAACTTCTCTAATCATCAGGGAAATGCAAATCAAAACCACAATGAGATATCACTTAACTCCAGTGAGATTGGCTCATATCAAAAAATCCCCAAAAAACAAATGTTGGCGGGGATGTGGACAGGTAGGAACACTCATACACTGCTGGTGGGACTGCAAATTAATACAACCTCTATGGAAAAGAATATGGAGATACCTCAAAGAATTAAAAGTAGAATTACCATTTGACCCAGCAATCCCACTACTGGGTATTTATCCAAAGAAAAAAAGACATTTTATAATAAAGACATCTGCTCTCGAATGTTCATAGCAGCACAATTCACAATTGCAAAGTTGTGGAAACAACCCAGGTGCCCATCAATACACGAGTGGATCAATAAAATGTGGTATATGTATACCATGGAGTATTACTCAGCAATAAGGAACAACAGTGAATTAACACATCTGGTATTATCCTGGTCGGAGCTAGAACCCATTCTTCGAAGTGAAGTGTCACAGGATTGGAAAAACAAGCATCACTGGTACTCACCATCAAACTGGTACTAACTGATGAACACTTACATCACACAGGGCAATAACATTCATCAGAGGGCGGGCGGGCGGGAGGGGGGTGGAAGGGAGGGGAAAAACTCTCACTGAATGGGTGCGGGGAGCACAGTTTGGGAGACGACCACGATTGTGGCTCTGACACGGGCAGAACAGGGGCAATGTGTATGGCCAAAATGTTGTACCCCCATGATATTCTGAAATTAAAAAAATAAATTAAAAAAATAAATAAATAAACCATCCAGGCAGAAGAGAATCTCTTCTATTTAAAATTTCTTCAGAAACCCCATTACTTTTGTGAGCAGCCCAGACCAATATTTAACGAGGAAAACTTGTAGAAAACTTCTAAGACAAGTGATCAATTTTAGCTCTTCTCCACACTATTAATCCCAATAGTTCTCAAGAACATAAGAGATCACAGTCCCATCAATGTGGAGGACATAGCTAAACATTCTCAAAATGAAAAACTTTTCGATATTTAGAAATTATTTGTGACAACTTAACCTAAGCCATAGTTTATAAGGACAAAGTTAGCCAACAGTTTTGTGAACTTTTGCATGTTGAAAAATAAGACAATTCTGTTGCTATTCCTAATACTCACATTCTTCCTCAACTCTATGATTCATTTTCAAAAAGAAAATATGAGTAATTTCCATTGTAGTATATGAGGTACTAAAATAGCCAGGGCCTTAATGCAGATTCTGGTTTAGCAGAGTTTCCAAGCTCTTTTTGCATATAGCACCTGCTCATGAAAGAACCAGATCATAGCCCTTGCCTGATGGATCCCCAGGAATAGCACTACAGCCTGAAACAGGTCAGGCCAGGGCAATAGAGCATTCTGTCACATTCTACAACTGGAAACAGCCCTGAACTGTTCCATTTCAGTTCCTTTTGAGAAATTGGAAATAGAAAGGATTCTGCTATGGATACATAGCATAAGTTCTGGGCAAAAACCAGCCAGTCCCATATATAGGCAAAATATCTACTTTCAGTCCTCTGGGTCTGTTTTTTCCTCCTAGATATGGCAACTATAACTTGAGTATGATGCCACCCATGAATGCTGGTGCTGGATTATGAACCAGGTAATCCAAACAACCTGGCTTCCCACAGGTATGATAGGAAAAATAGTAGTACTGATTATTTAATACTTAGGACAGGTCAGATTCCTATTACATTTTACTGTATGTTACATGAATCATTTCATCTAACCCTAACCACATCTCAGCTAGGTGTGTTTTTCACAAATAGAGAAATGAAGTCACAGAGAAGTGGGCAATTTGTCCAAGGTTATACTGCTAGTGAACGTGGGCCAGGGTTCAAACCCAGACAGCCTGTTGTTGGAGCCCATGCTCAGAACCACTGTGCTATGTTATAAAGAATCTGAGTTGTACAGAATATTTCTCTAAACTTTGATTCTGATTCTACAAAAGCAAGACCTTTATTAAATTAATCTAACACTAGTCTTGCCTAGCCAATAATAACTACGCACAAGAGTGATGTGTGATTTTGAGCAACACGCGAAGATAGACTCTTTTTTGCTTTCCTATATTTTCTCTAAATTTTTCTCACTTGTGATAAAATGATAAAAGCACTTATACTTCATTCTCCAGATCCGTGAAGTTTTCTAACTAGATTTCTGGATTTTCTTTCCTTCCTTTTTTCTTTCTCCCCCCCCTTTTTTCTTTTTTTGTTGTTATGGATTTTATTTGCCATTAGTTGTTCTAAGAATTTATTTGCAATCACCTCTTTCTAATCTCAATGAAGGTCTTAGATCAACTGTCCTGACCCAAGACCCATACTTTGAATCTTTCAGCTTTTGAGATCAGAAAAAAGGAAAAAGGACAGAAGACTAGGGTCCCACAGATATTACGCTCCCTGATGGCTGTATTTTTTTCAATAAATAATAGGGCAAACTGTCCTAGTCACTGTGGCAAGGGCTAGCCCTGGGAACACTAATGCGAGAAATGAGGGGACCTTAGCTGGAACGAGGTCAGGGCCTCTCACCACTGCCATGCTGCAATCTCAGAAAATGCTAGTAAGTGGCTGGACTTTCTGCTTTGGCAGGAAGAGGTCATAAAGCCCCACATCTCACAGAGACACTTCCACTAAGAACATGCCCAATATGACAAGTTTCTGCTCCAATACCACTGAAGAATGGAAGGTCACCACCTTCTAATTACCTTGTTGACTAGCTCTAGTTACTAGAACATTCTTTATAATTTTTGACCCAAGATCTATGGAGGAGGAGAGAAGGGCAGAAACAGCTATTGTTTCTGCTGCCATCATGATAATAAAGGTTCACATTCATGGAGCCTTTCAGATGAGCCAGAGTCTACCCAGTGTGCCATCTATGCATTTCCTCATGAGGTCTTTACAACTTTTACACAACAGATACTTTTATTGTCCCATTTTACCAATGAGGAACCTAATATCCAAGATTCATAGATAGATGAAATCTCTAATAATCTAAGATTCCTAAATTCCCGCTTGATAAAATGCTAGTTCTCAAAAATAAATAAATAAGAAAAGAAAAATTAGACAATGGACTTTAAAACCCAAAATTCTTCTTTCAAGTTCTTT
Organism: Daubentonia madagascariensis; assembly: GCA_023783475.1. Taxonomy (NCBI): domain Eukaryota; kingdom Metazoa; phylum Chordata; class Mammalia; order Primates; family Daubentoniidae; genus Daubentonia; species Daubentonia madagascariensis. Next base: position 38,201,413 of record JAKFHU010002088.1, on the reverse strand, counting down.
CTGGGACTCTGGAGCCATTCTAAATGAGAAATTCTAAAACTCCGAGTGCTGGAAGCGTAAGCCAAGCTGCTGGCTGGAGATCCCAGGCCCTCCCCGTGCCTTCAGGGCCTGGGGAGGGAGGGTGGACGGCGTGCAGGCTCTTCTCCTTGTCCCACCCACTCTCGACGCCTGCTGCGAACACCCTTCTAAGAAGTGAGGCTTTCTTTCATGAGCAGAAATACAAACAGGTATCTCCATGCTTTATAAATGTTCATTCGGAATGAAATAAATAAAAATATTCTGGTCAGAAAACCCTCCAAGCATGCAAGTCTTCTTTGGACCCCTTACCCCCTCCCTTCTGGCCATTCTTTCACCTCCAAAGTAGAATGGAATCTAATCTGAGTTCTGTCCCCAACAGGAGTATTTGTATCACTGATCTAGATGAAGACAAAGGCGGGTTTTTTACCCACCAGGGGAATTCGTGAGAAAACTGAATCTGGGTCTAAACTGCTTCTGGAAGTTCTAACCACATGCTAACAAGATGACATGATACAGAGAAAGATGCAAGGCTCTCCTGTGGTTCCAAAAAAAGCAAGCATGGAATTCAGAGTCACGCTGTGAAAATAACTGAGGTGTTTTATGCAATAATCAGCTCAAAGTGAGTCAATAGTGTGATGTAACAATGGGACATAACTACTACCCTCTTCCCCCCACAGGGGAAAAAAAGTAAATGGCACTTTGCCCTTGGTTTAAATTTTAAAATGACAGCATGTAGAGTAAGCATGGTGATGGCTATGTCTACTCCCAGCTGCTCAGAGCACTGGTGAAATTTGCCTTCACTGTTGGGAACCCCACCCTGCCCAGCCACAGGCATTCTGGAGTGGTGGCAGGAGATCAGGCTGCTGAAGACCACGTGAGCTGAAGGAGCCCGGGTGGTTTACCGGGAAGAAGAGGCTGGGGGGAGACAGGAATCGAACTCATATCAGAACGCACAGAATGGTAGGGCCAGGGTCATGGGTGGAAATACACGGAGTTCAAGTTCAGCACCACATAAGGATGGTTTTATGCCAGCAAGGGTCTGACTGAAGGGGAGCCGCCATTGGCAGGCCAGCCCGGGAAGGACAGCCCTTGGCATGGAGATGCCACAGAAGGGATTCAAGCCATGTGGGGCCGAGCTTGCTGACTTGATTGATATTTGAAGGTTCTCAAAGCCTTCAGATTCTATGACTGGGGACAGGGGCTTTCCTCAGACATGGCACGTACCGGTATATAGACAGCCAAGCATTTCTAGTTTCTGAAGTCTGAGGAAACAACAGCTAAATGTCTTCACCCCAGTTCTCACAAGGCATGATTTTATTTCTTCAAGACTTGGAAGATTGCCTTAGCCTCTGACAAGGATAAAGGAGGCAGGTCCTGAAAGGGGAACAAAGAGACAAGATGAACTTAAGCTAAACTTCAGACCTTGCCTAGAGGCAGCCCCAGGGCTAGCACAGGAAAAAGGAGGCTGGAAGGATTCTTGGAGCAACCTGCAACCTGGACGTCATCTTTAACCAGTTTAGATGTGTGTGTGTGTTTATCAGAAACGCGTGCTGACTTGTTCAAATAGGTGTTATAAATGGATGTGGTATAAACAGAGTGATCAAATTCTGCAAAGGTATACAGTGAAAACTTAGTCTTCCTCTCGCCAGAACTCCAGCCCCTACCCAGGAGTTTCTCCCGTCTCCTCCGTGAGATGTGTAGATAACCTCATCACATGCTTTTTTACACAAATGGTAGCAGAGCTAGACTCTATACACTTTTCTCTATTTTGTTCTATAACATGCTCAAATTTTAATAAACAAAAGACTAGCAACCCCCAAAAATAATGTTCACTGTTGTCCTTTTCAAATCTGACCCACCTCAGGCAATAGACGGCTACGATTCCATCAGTTTTACTTCAGTGCTTGACTTAACAAATCAACATACTGTCAAGCTAAAGAACAAACAGAGAAAGCCTCTCTAAAAGAAAATGATGTTTCTTCGGGAGTAGGGCACTGTGATGGGAATACACGTGCTGTAGTAAACTGTGTGCACATTCAGGGAGGGAAGGAGAGGCAAAGGTGTTTAAAGGAAAATGAGGAGGATTACATAATTGTTTTGGAATGATTATTCTAGGCTTCAAAGATCAATAACAAGGGTGATGCCAGTCTGAGGTTGGGCAGGCAGTTGCTGGGCAGATGTCCTTACAGAAGTAGTTTTTTTGGTAAGGTTGCAATGGCCTTTGTGCAAGGTTGAGGTTTTTGTGGAGTCTTTTGTGATAGTTTTTTTTTTTAATCAGGTACACAAGCAAGAGAACCCTCTCTTCATAGCCTTCATATCTCTATTTGTCAGGGTTTTCTGTTTCGTTTTGTTTTGTTTGAACACAAGTGACTCCATTTTGATTCTGACACTTTCACAATAGTCATTAAATATTAATAATGATCCTGTTCTTTCATTAAATACATCTTGAAATTAGTATTCCCTATGCTCTGGTTTCCTCTCTAATTTAGTACAGGAATTATCTTTACCCTGTATAAAAGAAGAAAGGAGATAATTGTGTTCATTGTAAGCAATTCTTAAGAGTGTAATGCCATTTATCAACAATAGCAGTTACAAGTGGAATTACCAATCCACTAATAAATTATTCTAAAGGGAAGTTGCTCCTCTATGTAAGGTTAATTAATTCTTTTAGGAAACTATTTAGAAAATGTTACATTTCTCTTGGTAATGTCTAACTCCCAAAGAGTGTTTGACTCACTGAGAGTCAATTCCATGACATCAACAGTCAGGGCTTCTAAAAGTGAGACATTGATTGAAACTTTCCTTGTATTTCTCTATTTTTTAAACCTGTTCTTTCTGTTTTTGTAGACGAGTACCCAGAGATCCACTTACTTGACTGTTGGTGAAAAGTAGCAAATGAGGCATTAACAAAGTTGCCCTTTCTTATTCTAAAAGCTAAACCTCTTTGACAGTTCCCTGTTAAGGAAACCACATCCCTGCTGTGGGGAAATGGAGTCATCATGCTGATTATTACCTTGAAATGACAGAAGGGAGCTCTTATGGGTTGAAATCTACTCCTCCCACAAAAAAAAAAAAAAAAAATGTGTTGGGGTCCTAACCCCCTGTACCTCAGGATGTGACCTTATTTGGAGACAGCATCTTTACAGAGGTAATCGAGTCAAAATGAGGTCATTAGGGTGGGCTCTAATCCAATAGGACTGATGTCCCTATAAAAAGAGGAAATGTGGACACAGAGACATGTACAGGGAAGATGATGTGAGGAGACACAAGGAGGAGACAGCCATCCACATGTCAGGGACAGAGGCCTGGAGCAGATCCTTCTCTCTCAGCCCACAAAGGAATAAATCTGCCACCACATTGATTTCTGGCTCTTACCTTCCACACGTGTGAGACAATAAATTGCTGTTGTTTAAACTACTCAGTTTGTGGTCCTTTATTACAGAGCAGTGTGGTGACATTAATGTGTCCTTGGTTTGGAAGGACCACTGAGTGAAAGCAACCCTCAGGAGCTCACCTAGCCCACCTTCTTGCCTCTGAGCTTCTTTCCCAAATGAGAACTTCTTTTGAACATGAGAAATCTGTCTAGAAGTGCTTCATAAGTGGTCAAAAACAAAGAGTTTTTAATTGAGCTGCTGGAGTCAGAGCCCAGCTCTGCCCTTTGCATCGGCTTGATCATTGCTAAATTACTTAATTTCTCTAAACCTTAGTTTCCTCATCTGTAGAATGGGGATAAGAAGAGTACCTACTTCAGACAGTCTTAAGGATTAACCAAGTGAATGCGCATCAAAGCATAGCACAGTGCTTAATAAATCTTAGCTATTATTATTGTTCATTTTGTTGGCACTTTTTCAAATTAGCTTAGCTTAGATTCATGGCAAACGCACTAACAGGTCACCTCCCATCCTGGTCTGTTATTTGAATAGATTGGCTGAGGACAAGGACAAGAGCAATATTCCGACTTTTGTTCTTCCCTATTTTGTAAGTTAACTGTGACAAGAAGGGATTGGGTCCACAGCGGGACGCTCAGAATGATGAAAAGGAGAAGAACCAAGACATGGGGGGCGGGGAACCACACAAAACATCCATTTGTCACCACTTTCTCAGCACCTGCTCTGCAAAGAGTCCAACCTGAGGTGGTGTGACTACAGAGGAACAGCCAAAAATGGAGGATTGGCCATTCTGAAGGCCATGCTTCAGTTACCAGAGGGATGTTAGTGTCCAGAGGGTCAGAGCTGCAAGACCCACCTCCCAGTTTCTAAGAAATTACCACCAGGTCATTTCAAAGAAAAGGGAACAGAGGCCCTGAAAGGTGGGGAGACTTAAACAATGCTATGTCAGATTCAGGACAGAGCAAGACTTGGATAAGAAGAAATGAGCTTCCTCTGTTGTAAGAAAGATAGGAGAGTTCTGTTGCACAGCAGAAGACTGACCAGAATAGAGAACTAAGAGCCCAACATCCTCATCCCTGAAGAGTTGCAGAAATAAGATAATGATGATGATAATGAGTATTACTAAATGCTGAACAACTGTTAAGTAGCAGTGTTAACTGCATGTTAATTGGTTAATTATTAAGTAAACTGTGTTGTTTTGCATGCATGGTTACCTCATTTAATCTTCCCACAACATCCACGAATGTAGCTCTGACACGGGCAGTGCATGGGCAATATATATAGCCAAAGTGTTGTACTCCCATAATATTCTGAAATTAAAAAAAAAACATCTTCCCACAACAACCTTGCCAGAGGGTTGTGAAGAAAAGCACAGCTCAGATAGGATACACAACTCACCCAGCATCTCAGACTAGGGGGTAGCAGTTGGGACCACCGGCCTCTACTTGAGACAGCCTCCTAGAGGCAGCCAGCAGCAACAGATGCTGCTAAGGACCCTTCTTGCTTTGTGATTATATATTTTTAGAACACCCAAGCCACAACAATGCATTTTATCTTTCATCAGTGAAGTCTATTCACTTGGTCATATAGAGTTTTGAACCATGAAAACTGTCATTATCAAAAATAACTACCACAATCATCTTGGTGAAAGAACAGGTTCTCCTGCAAAATCTTTGGTTAATTTGGGTCTGCTTTTGTTGTACTATAAACTTGCAGAAATCCTCGCTTTCCCCCTGGGTAATGACAGCAGCATTTGCCCTTGTACTTTTCTAGCACAGTGTAATGAAATGCAGTGGAAACCACAGGAAATACTGTGGTCAGGTTTTGAACTTGAGCTATCACCCTCAACCTGAACACTGGGACAAGGGTACTGTGGAATAAAAAAAAGGGAGGGGGTGACATAATGGAGAGGTCCTGGTCCTTCTTTAGGTGACAAAGAAGCCTAGGCATGACGGAGGAACACTATTGGAGGAAGACTGGAGGGCCTGACTTATGGCTCTTGGTCGCAGATGTCTCCATTAAAACCCAAACTAAGAGAAAACCAGGGGCACTCCTTCCAGCACGCCCCTCAGCTCCCAGAAGCAGTCCACTGGAGAGGGGACAAGAGGATGCCTACCTTTGTGAGAACTGGCATATTTCCTAGACTTAGAATTTTATTTGGCTCCGACTTGGGTGACAAGCATATCCTGAGCACCGTCTGTTTTCAGAGCCAAGTAGAGATTGTGTAAGATCTCTACATCTTATCCCTAGATGGTTAAACCAGCGAGTGCTCTTCTATTTCAGCAGGAAGTGAAGTAAACTACTTGTACTTCTGTAAATTGTTAAGGAAGCCTGCAAAATGTACATTAAGAACCCAAAATAAGTCAATACAGAAAGAAAATGTGAATGAATAACAGCAGAAAGATGTGTCATTTATTGGATACATTTTATGTGGATATGTGTGCTATATGCATTATCTGATATAATCTTCTCAACCTTCTGTGGCAGGTGCCATGACAATGCCTCATCTTACAGATGGAAAAAATAGAGATTTGAGAGAGGTAAGTGTCATGCCCAAGGGCACACACACACACACAAGCACAAGTGCACATGCAAGCAAGTGACTAACTTGGGACTCAGTCCTGGCTCATCAGACACTGTGGGTGTCTCCATCACTCCTGTCCCTTCCCCCACAAATGGCAAGTTTTCAAAATGACCTACTCATGTGTTTGAATTTATTCCTCTTTCTTGTAAGTATTTAAGGCTACAGTAAAAGCAGGTAGTCTGTAAATTATTGTGCATGTTTAAATAGGCCCACACTTACCTATGCTACCGAGGCTACCTATAAGCCCTCTTTTCTCCTTTCATAGTAAAAATAGAAGGCAGAAGAGTATTTTCTAATTAATCCAAACTCTTCTGTGATAGAGAAGTGGTCCCAAATAAATTGAAAGTAGAAGAAAATTAGAAGCTAAAAAGATTTGAGGTTTGTTAAGAAAAAGTTTTAATATTAATTGCAGTGGTCACTAGGAAAATTGATTCATGACTTTTAGTGAAGCCAGAAGCTCTATGTCAGCAAGATGTGAGTTGTTCCTGCCTGGAGGTTCTGTGCCAGCGACTCCAGGGCAGCCTGTCAGTGGGTTACCTCGTTCAGCCTGACCGGCAGCTCAGGCTCCAATGCTGCAGCTCAGCATTTCTCATAATTGTCAAAGAGCAAATGGCCACATCTGAGCTGGAAATGGCTGCATAAGCTATTTGAGGATAAAGTTTGAGAAAGATTTACTTTTTAAAATCAATTAAAATGGAAAAAAAAACCCTCTCTATACTATACTGTTATAGACAGAAATAGCATGTTCATGAACACAGCCCATGGGAGCAATTTCAAATTTGGGATGAGGAACAGGCAACAGGCAAAAGGGCCTGAAATTTACTGAGAGGCAGCAGCAGGAATTTCACAAATGTTGTCCTCATTCTTGTAGGATTCTCCTAATAACCCTGAGGTACACTTATTCCTGACACCATTTTGAAGGTGCCGCCATCAGAAAGGTTAAGTGCTTACACTAAGCTCATGCTAAGTTAGGAGTTGAACTGTAGCCTCTTTAATTTCAAATTCAGGCTGGGTGCAGTGGCTTATGCCTGTAACCCCAGCACTTTGGGAGGCTGAGATCAGGAGGATCTCTTGAGGCCAGGAATTCAAGACCAGCCTGGACTACAGAGCAGGACCCTGTATCTTCAAAAAAAAAAAAAATTTCAAATCCATCCCCTTTCCACTACATGAACCTGATCTCCTCATAATACTGGGAAGATAAGAATGTCCTGGACACAGTATGCCCTTCCTTTAAGTGCTTGTGGCCTGGATACAGGACACTGCAGCTTCCAGGGGCCTGGGCAAGTTGCTTCCTGAAGGGAGCTACCTCCCTAATTCCATCCCTCCCTCCGATACCTTGGCCCAAGGAATGAATGGAAATCAAATGCAATTCCCCTCCTACCCCAGCATCTGTGCTCAATTTTGTGCCAGGATTAAAGCAGGCAGGCCCAGTGCTGCCACTTGGACACTAGGGGGCGCCTTATGCTCACAAAATCCCTGGACTCCCCAGCCAGGATCCTGTAGCCCTTGCTTGGTCATAGTGGGAAGGAGTGTTCATCCCTCTACCCCTAAGAAGTATTGCTTACATGGATCAAAATCTACCATGTTTTGGAACAAACCTAGTTTCATTATTGGGATTATCAGTAGGAAAGCTATTTTGGACAACCTAAATCCAACATGCTACTTGTTTGGTACTATAAGAACTCAATGAAAGAACAAGTCCCCAACCTACAGAATGGGAGAAAATATTTGCATGCTACACCTCTGATAAAGGGCTGATAACCAGAATCTATACAGAACTTAGGAAAATCAACAAGAAAAAATCAAACAACCCTATTAAAAAATGGGGAAAGGACATGAACAGAAACTTTTCAAAAGAAGACAGAATAATGGCCAGCAAACATATAAAAAATTGCTCAACTTCTCTAATCATCAGGGAAATGCAAATCAAAACCACAATGAGATATCACTTAACTCCAGTGAGATTGGCTCATATCAAAAAATCCCCAAACAACAAATGTTGGCAGGGATGCAGACAGATAGGATTCACAATTGCAAAGATGTGGAAACAACCCAGGTGCCCATCAATACGTGAGTGGATTAATAAAATGCGGTATATGTATACCATGGAGTATTACTCAGCAATAAAAAACAATAGTGAATTAACACATCTGGTATTATCCTGGTTGGAGCTAGAACCCATTCTTCGAAGCGAAGTGTCACAGGAATGGAAAAACAAGCACCACTGGTACTCACCATCAAATTGGTACTAACTGATCAACACTTACATCTCACAGGGCAATAATATTCATCAGGGGGTGGGCAGGAGGGAGGGGGGTGGAGGGGATGGGAAAACTCTCACTGAATGGATGCGGGGAGCACAGTTTGGGGGAAGACCACGGTTGTGGCTCTGACACGGGCAGTGCATGGGCACTATATATAGCCAAAGTGTTGTACCCCATAATATTCTGAAATTAAAAAAAAGAAAAGAGAAACTAGGGAACAACTGTTATATGAAGAAATAAATTTCGTCCCTGTTCCAGATGGAAAATGAAAAAAAAAAAAAAAAACTGCCTCCGGGGAGAAAAAAAAAAAAAAAAACAAGTCCCCACTGTCTGATGGAAAACCACCATCCTCCCAGCTCAGCTATCGCCAGCCCCTAGGATAACCCAGGGTAACACACAACACTATCAACCAGTGATAAATGTAATAAAAAGGCAAGTGATCAAAAAAATATTCCAAGGCATAAAAGAAAAATAAACCCCATCTCCAAAGTGCAGCCCCTGTGCCCAGAAGGAGCCTGCATGGGTGAAGGTGGCCACTTGGAGAAACTGTAGTTTGTTGTCCCGGGAAGCCAAGAGAGCTGCGTTGTGTTCTCATTTGGTGAAGCCCCCTGCAGAAGCCCCAGGTGCCCCCTCTGTGCTGAAGCCTTTCCAAGCTGGGCCCTTGGCAACAGCCTTTGCAATAACTGGGTGCTGGCAACACAAGTTTGGCATTAATATGCAAATAAGAATACTCAAGTCTCCCACTTCATGCTTTTGGATCTTTTAAAAAATTCAGCCACTAACCATGACTAACAGAAAGTAAAGGAGGGAAAAAAGTGGTACGACCTTTGCGTGGTTTCTCCCACTGACCTCCTTGTGCTGGAGCCAGAGCACTTTTCAGCCCAGCGAGAGAGAGAGAGGGCTGAGGTCTGGACGAGGAGCCCAGACCGCCTAGTGCTAAGGACATTTTCACCACCCAGCTCTAACAAAAGCTTTGGAAGGGATAATAGGCACTACTCAGCTCCGTCAATCAACCTCAGTTGCTCTATTTTCATTGCTACTAAGATGTATAAAAAGCTAAAGTTTGCTACAAAGCCCCCATCGAGGTATTCAGCAAGTCTTGGGGAGGCCTGCTGGGCTGATGGCTGTGAACTTGCCATTGTGTGCATCATTTTCTTACAGACTCCATCCTGCCTTCCACGCTTCTTCCTTTGTTTGCCCGCTCCCCGGAGATGGGCCTGCAAAGAGGCACCTCAGAGGCAAGCCCCTCTCTATAATAAGATGTGACAATGAGTTTGGAGAACTCACTACTTAAATACAATTATAAAAAAAAGAATTTTGCATCATTATCCATTGCTTTTCTGAAACACAAACGTGAGTGGTGAGGCTCTCCCATCCCTACCACTCTGAGCACAAGGGCGAGCACAGAGCAGGTGTTACCTGACCAGCCAGACGGCAAAGCATCCTGCCAGTGGGGAGGGACAAACTTAAGTAAAATCTGACTCAACTGTCAAACCAAACCTAATGCAAACAGCTGAATAGTGATGAAACAAATAAACAAAACTTAAGTCCTTAGAAGATTGATTACAACCGTTTTCAAAATTCCTGGCACACTAGTAGAGGAATCAGAGTCCGTGGACATTTCTTTGCATTGGTATCCTTGGTGAGCAGGGGATTTCAAGCTTTTGCTACAGGGATAGTGTCATAAGATACAGGGCTGGAGACCGGGCAAAGACTGTATTTTATCTGCTAGTGCAGAACCAGGAAGAGGTAGCCTTGCTGTCACTGTGATGTGATGACCACACTAACACAGATAAAAACAAAACCCTCCCAGCATCCATCTCTGCAGGCTGGTAGATGATCACCTCCACGTCACTAACCCACACCCACCCAGCAACAGTCTCTATCGCCCAGCCCTGAACTCTCCTCCTGTTTTTGATATCTGGCCTTGCCCATCATTAACAGTTATGCACCTGCTGCTTCTGTGGACACTGCCCCATGATGGGGTTCAGGACATGCCACGCCATGCTGTTTGAGGAAACAGCAGAAGCAGGAAGGTCACTCTCACCTTCCCCTGAAGCAGGTGGTAAGATCCTCATTTGAGGGGTGCCCTCCCTATACTCAGGGGAAAGGAGTCAAAGACCCAGAGACACTAAGAAGAATCTGAACAAACAGGACTTACTAAGTTCCCCCCAGTTCCTTACCAGTAGAACCTACCTGTTGGTCCTGCAGGCACACTTCTCCATGATCGTCCACTCTCACCAAACCTAAGCATAAAAATACGCACAATTCCCTGTTTGGATCTTCATTTCCAAAGGCTCTCATGTCACATAAAATTTGTGTTAAATAAATTTGTATGATTTTTCTTGTTAATCTGTCTTTTTGTTATGGGTGCCTCAGCCATGAACCTAGCAATGGGTGAGGAAAAGAACTTTTCCATCCTTACACCCTACACAGAAAGATGTTATCTTCCATTATTGGGATGGGGATGGGTAGTAGGAGTCACATTTTTCAGAAGGAAAAAGTGAGGCCCAGGGACCACAGACGACCTTCCCAGGGACACAGAGTATCAGAGCAACATTGGAGCATCAGGATCTTCTTTTCCCAGCCCCATGGGCCACAGCTATTTCCTGATTGAGCAGGTGTGCCACATGTTTACCACCCTTGGCCTTCGCCCTTTCGCCTCCTCCTGCAGATCAATCGAGCCGTCCCAGGGCCTCTGCTCCTTCTCTAGGCACTACATCAACCTGGGGGAGGAAGTTCTATCAGCATCCCCATTTCATGGAGGAGGAAACTGAGGCATAAAACAGCCTTCCCAAGATCACACAGTTAATGCGGGGCAGAGCCAAGCTTGAAACCCAGGAATCTTCAATCCAGAGCCACATCTCTCCCACCATGATCCATACTGCTTCTGGGTCATCTCTGTGATTTGAGAATGGAAAGAGCCCATGCTAAGGGGTAGGAGACCCAAGTCTAATTCCAGGTTGGCCAGAGATTAGTGATGTGGTCTCTGCAAAACAACTTGCCTGTTTTTGTATTTCTTAAATGGGAGGTTGAAGTAGATCAGTGGTTTTAACTCATTCATAAAGGAAGAAGCCTTTTATTAATTCCATATGGCCCACACTTTGAAAAGTATCATCTATCAAAAGAATTGTATTTATTGAGTAACAGTTACTTTGTTTTCCAGTTTTAAGTAATTAATTCAAGTCAGAGTTGCCTGTTCTGTTACCGAAAAACTGTGTTCTTTCCTTACTTTCTATCAGCCTCAAGGAAAGAAGATTCCATTGGTAAGGTGTTCAGGTTTTTAATTCTTTCACTGAGGAATGGAGAAGGGGGAGCTTATGCTCTAAATCACCTTTTCCCTGAGTGAAAGCAGATGTGGGACTTTTAAAGAGTTGGATACCGGACAGAGGAGGTGTGTGAGCACGTGCAGGGTGGAGCGTCAGACACGCAGGTGCAGTTAATGTACATGCTTCCTCATGTATTGCAGGAAGAGTTAAAGGCGACTGGAGGTTCCTGCTCTGGTCTGCATTGACTTTGCACAGGTCTGGACCTGTGGCATTCGGCAGGGGGTCACGTGGCTATTTGTAGCATTTGGGCCTTCTGGTGTCGTTGAGCATCTGGGTTTCTAGATAAAAAGACTAAAGAAATACTGTTAAAAGAAAGAAAGAGAAGAGAAGGGGGAAAAATGGCTAAACTTTTTGCAACTGTCCTTCTCACTGAAGCAATTCATAATGAGTAGGGGATACTCTGGTGCCACCTGCTAACACCCAACTGAATCCAGACAGGGTAACCCCCAGGGCCAGGTAGCTTAACTGTATTCATGACAGACAGACTTCTAGGCAGTAGAACTTCTCTCAGGATCCCAGTTGGTGGTAAGAAGTCAACTCACTGTACCATTGTTAACCTACACCCTTTCTACTCAGTCACTGTGCAGCCTGAAGAAGCTGAAGAAAACACTTTCTTCCTGGGCGCTCATTCATATATATGTGTGTGTGTGTGAGAGAGAAAGACGCTTGGATCTATTCCTTCATGAAGCTAAACATTAGTTTTGTAAGGCCTCAAGAATGTTCTGGAAAGCCATGCATACAGCTGTAAAGATAGGAGGAAGGCAGGATAAGGAGAGGGAAAGTTGAATCATGGTGCCATTGTCACTGAAGCCTCACCCCATCCAATTGGATGCTCTGGAACGAGGAATGATCCTTCTGACTTGTCCAAAATTGAAGTGAAGGTCAAGCCTGAGTATCCCCACATCAGCCAGGCATTGGCCACCGACCACCCCTATAACCTTGGATGAGGTGAGGCAGCACGCTGGCTGGGGACAAGTCCATCTGGGAGCAAGCCAGGAGCCCTCAGCAGCTGGGGGAAGGTAACATAGGCCCTAAAGTGGGATCTAAAAGGAGCATCACGGTGAGTCTTCAACTTTCATCTGATGTCGCTACCATATCCTAGAATACTTGATTTGCCAGAATGGAACAGAACAGAACAACTTGCCTAGCCACAACTGTGTTGCATTTAGCAAAGCAGGAATTGACCTACAAATAAAAATGACCTGGCCCTTCAACAGCCAGATTTTCTGACGGAGCAACCACCCCAAGACTAAGCACTAGAGGAAGGTTTTCTCAGTGCCCCTCCCTCTCTCCCTGCCTCCCGTCCTCCCCCTACCCCTTCTTACCACCTCTGTTTTTCTTTTCCTCTTCTCTGTTTTATTCTTGAGCTAAGCTATGAGAGGCAGCCTTTGAGGGCTGTGAGGTTGGTCTTTGCAGCCTTGCCCTGGAGAGTGAGGCTGAGGGGCAGGGAGGGATGAGGCTGGGGTGGTGAGTGGGGAACGGGGGTCTTAGAGGGATGGAGAGATGGGCGGAGTCCTTTTTTTGAGTCAGAATCCTTCTGCTGATGAGAACTACACATGTGATAGCTGTTCTAAATGGAAGATGGCCAACAGTCTTCTGAGAATACAGAACTTAAAACTGAGCCAGGGGGTGCCCAAAGTTTTTTGACTGCAGAAAGGGAGGTATTCTGATCGTGCAGATGAACACAGCATTTCTCTGAGCTCATTTGTTGGCAGAGGAAGTGCATCCTGGGTTGTTTGTACTTGTCTCTACAGAACAGTGAGTCATCCTGAAGAACTAAATGGATATTCAATTCTAGAAAGGTTGGGGTGGTTGAGATTGTGCTGGTCTTGACTTAATGAGCCTGCTTTTCAGACCTCATGGGAACCCCGGCACCCCTTCAGATGTCTCGACTTGCTTCTCTAACTCATTAACTACTGAGTGTCACATGTCTCACACTGGATTGCAAAGGGGAATTTATGTTTTATAATTTTTTTATGTAGAATATACCAAATGCTCAGATTCCAGGTAATAGCCATTGAAGGAATCTATTATTCTAAATGTTTTATTTCAAGATGGAGTTATCTGCACAATGACTCATCCCTTTGACAAGTACACTTTCCTGAGGCTCCAAGGAGGCTTAAGAAAACCTCTAATTAGATACGTGGAGGCTGTGGTTATAAAGACAGCCCCCAAGTCACACACAATCTGTGGTTTCCAGCCTTCCTGCCCCCCCCACCCTCCCCTTGGCTTGGGGGAAATCTGGGGTCTCTTAAGAATCCATAAGTTAAGAAGACAAAAAGAAAGAAGTTGAGAAAATCAAGAACAACTTGGGGCCACATTTTTGACCCCCTCTGTGGTGGAGGTGGGAGTCATGGAGGTCTGGCTCCCAGGTGAGCAGACCCCCAGGTGACGTCATGAGCTTGGAGGGACATCGCAGAGAGCCTGGTGTGGGGCTGCTCTCATAACCAGCTACGTCCTTGGGGCATGTTATTTAATCTCAGGTTATTTTGCTGAGTGAGATGGGATATGACAAGACCTGCCCCTGGGGCTATTGTAGACAACTAGCTGGGTAGTGCATAAGAGTGTGAGCTCCATGAGGTCAGGGATGTTTGTTTCATTTGTGCTGTAACTCTAGTGCCCACACCATTGTTCTTGCCACTGAAACATTTGCTGAGCAAATGGTGTAGGTAAGCCACCGAGCACAGGACCGGAGCCAGTGCTCCTAGCAGCATGGCTGATGGACTTCTGCCAGGGATGCTCCCTGCACTCTGCTGCCAACCCCATCTGGACGTCTCCCGGAGTCCTTGCATGGAGCCCTCGTGCAGATCCGTGCAAGGGGTCTGTGGGGTTGCGGTGGCAGCTAGACACTCAGTGTTGGTGCCTGGAGCATTTGACATCGGCACCCCAACCGTGAGTGGATCCTGCCAAGGGCAGGCCAGGCCAGGGTGGGGTGCCGGCTGAGGGATTTCACTCAGCAGGGGTCCTGGGATGCTTGAGGAGAAGCCCCTGGGTGCTGGCAAAGGGGTGCATGGGGGAGTTGGCAGGAAGCCAGAGATCCAGCGTGCTTCATTTGTTTCAGGAACCTTCCCAGGACTGGCCCTGTACCCAGGAGGGGAGGACGTTTTCATTTTCTTTTTCTTTTTCTCTTCCCTCCTGATTCTGTGACCTTCTGTTGCCAAATCACAGAACCAAGCCTAGTACAGCTAGTTTTACAGCTGGGCCACATTTTGGATTCAATGGGCTCTTGCTAGCTGGAAAGAGATCTGAACCACCAGTTGACACATCGTTCCTATGAGAAATTCCTTCTCAATTCCAAACCCATGATTAATGGCATAGGTCTCAGGATGAAACTCGTTGTGTGCCCTGTCCTGGAATCCAGACAAATGGGGGCTTGTTTTGGTGTTTGGACATGGGGGAGAGTGGGGAGCTCTGTTTGCATAATAAAGACCTTGTAGGCCCTCCGAAGGCAAGTGAAGGTGTTACCAAGATAATCGGTTTTTCCCCAAAACATGGGATTCTTGCCCGTTAGGTGTCACAATGCCAAAGTATGAAACTGAAAGTGGGTGTTGAGCAGGTCAGGCTTCATTTAACTGGCCAAGGAACGGAGAAGCAGGAGCACAGCTTACAAATCAGCTTATTGTGTGAGAGGTGAGGGGGTTAAAATATGGGATTTTTTTTCTTTCTTTTTTTTTTTTGAGACAGAGTTTTGCTCTTCCACCCTAGGTAAAATGCAGTGGTGTCATCATAGCTCACTGCAACCTCAAACTCCTGGGCTCGAGCGATCCTCCTGCCTCAGCCTCCTGAGTGGTTGGGGCTACAGGCACGGGCCACCACGCCCGGCTAATTATTTTCTATTTTTGGTAGAGATGGGGTCTCGTTCTTGCTCAGGCTGGTCTCAAACTCCTGACCTTGAGCAATCCTCCCTCCTCGGCCTTCCCAGAGTGCTAGGATTACAGGCATGAGCCACGGTGCCCCACCTAGGATTTCTTTTAATGAAGGGCTTGGGTATTAAAAGCAGAGGGGGGAATATTCAAGTCTTTTCTGGGATGGTGGAGAATTTCTCAGAATGGAACACCACCTTCTTGTCCTTTCACGGTCTCTTCCAGCCATCACCGTGGTGACTGCCAACTGTCATGGAGCCGATGGGAGTGCCACTTAGCATGGAAATTAGATTAGAATGAAGGTAGGGGTTTATGGAGGGCAAGTAGACCACCATCTTGGATCCCACCAGCCTTAGCCAGTTTCAACCTGTCTGGCGAGGAGGGTCTCAGGCATCCTGCTCCTTAATGATAAGCTCAGACAGAGTTTGAGGGGGAGGTAAATACTCAGCTACGTCTCACAGGTGTTACATTGGGTAACAAAGGTAGACTATGGCGCTGATAGCCCCAGTGCAGAAAATTCCTAAATAGACAGGAAGGGTGCAAGTGAAGGCCACGGATACTTTAGCTCTATGATATCACAGAAAGTGTTCTAGCAGGGGAAAATTTCAACCTGTAGAGCGCGTGCATATGTACCAGCTGGTCTGGGGGCTTCCTGAGCCTCAGTGGTGAGGACTGTCTTGAAAGTGGCCCTCTAAGTGTTGTTCATGTCCCCTACACCCCCCAGCCAGGCTCCTAAAGAGGCCTGTGGCACAGTCCCGGGGAAGGAGGTGTGTGAAACCGGCAGAAAAGGCCCAGGAAAGATGTACAGCACTAGTTAGAGAAACCCTGAGAGGGAAGTCCTTTTTTCGGGACCCCATGGAAGATTGATCATGGTGGGGGGAGGGGTCCCCTTACATCACAAAGAGAGTGAATGTGACCATCTCAGTGCTGGGGAAGGGGACAAGAATGACCAGATCACCCTTCAGCAGCCAAGGACTGACCTGGCCACCCACAGGGAGGAGCCCTCTAGCAGCAAGGCAGGACTATGGGTACCCACGGCCTCCACCCCAGACCACCTTCTTGGCTGGTATCACGTGGTGGCACCAGAAGTCCACCAAGACTTTGTGAATGTGCCACCTTTGAAATCTGGAGGTTACCCTATAGATTTCAGCAGGGGTCTCCTCCTACCTCCCCTCTAGTGAAGAAAAAAGGAGGGAGATGAGGAGCTGGCCAGATGGTACAACCCTGAGTGGACACAGCAGTTACATAAGGTATAATGGTTTCCAGTCAGTTTCCTGCCTCCCTTTGTTAGCTACAGGAAACTGATTTGACAAAGTTTGACCCAAGGGGCAGCCAATCACTTCCCACCACTTCTTTGCCCTGCTGCCAGTATGTTAGAACTTGGCGTTAGCGGAATGGCACAGAGCGCAGACCCGGGGGCCAGGCTGCCTGAGTCAGGGTCGTGGATACAACACTTACTAGCGGTAAGACTTTGTGTGAGCTACTTAACTTCTCTCACCTCAGTTTCCTCATCTGTAAAATGGGGATGATAATAATAATCTGCCCCATAGAGTTGTTGGGAGGATTAAACGAGTAATATTTGGAAAATGCTTAGAAGGTTCTTGGCACATAGGAAACTTTCAATAAATATCTGCCCTTATTATTGTTGTTGCCAGGCCACGTAGGTCCCTCCGAAAGCACTAGAACTGGAATGGAGGAAATAAAGGCAAATTGTTCCTAGGTCAAGATCTTGTGCCAAAGCATGTTGTATTGTGCTTTATAACTTATAAAGCATTTTCTCCACATGTAATCTTAGTTTTCAGATCTACAAAATGGTAAAAATAGTACTACTTTTATAAGGATGAGATACTTCACATAAAGTGCTCAGTGAATGTTACCTGTTACTATTTGATGTTATTCCCTGGCACCTCGTACATGCTCATTCAATATCTGTTGAGTGAATGAATAAATTGTATTCCCACGACAGCCCTATGGAGTTTATTGTCCCCATTTTTAAGAGACAAATTGAAGTTCAGAGAAACTCATCAGCTTGCCCAAGGTCAGCCAGCGAGTTAGGGAAGGAGCCACAGTTCCAACGCCTATCTACAAGTTCCTACTTTCCAAGATACCATAACCGACTCCTGTAACCCAGGGCTTGGTGGCCATTTGCTTACCAAGCCATTAATAATATTGGGGCTTCACACTAAACACCACAGCCTTGACCCATCCTGAGAAGCAACTCATGTGGACATCACAGCTGACTAAGGCATTTCCTGCTGGGCTGGGCTGAATTTCTTGCCATCTTTTCATGGGTTCTGACACAGGCCAAATATTAGAAGGTAATACCATGCCTCAATAATTTTCAAAGCCATCATAGGCAGCCTTCTAAGGCCATCTTGAAAAACAAAAATAAAGCCTCCAGATGACAGATTGATGATTAAAAATTCAAGTTTAAAATTTTAGGTTATGTGTATTTTACCACAATTTAAAGGTTAAAAAAAATCATGTTTCACTTCCAAAGAATAGAAAATCATGGCAGCTGTCCCAACCCAGGAATCTCAGCACTTTGATCTCTACATCCCTGGATCCATGGCCAACACCCCCCAGCACCCAATTGGACCACAGAAGTCTTGGGGGACTGTTGGGTCCCAGGGGAACCATGGGTCTCCCAGAGCTTGGGCATTCAGGGCAGGCTGCTTCCAGCCGAGAGGAGAGAACAACACGCGGGAGGGCCCCATAGGACAAAGGGGACCAGGGCACCAGCTCCCCACCATTGGGCCTTCTCCTCCTCCCCTGCCCTACGCACTGCTGCCAAGACAGCTATGCTGTTTCCACTGGAGCATTTCAGCCACAGCCCACAGCCAGTCTGGTAGCTCTGCACACAGTAGGTTGAGCTGCTTCCACCACTTATGCTGCAGCTGAGCCAGGGTGGGAGCTGGGAATCTGGGTACTTTTATGCCCCCAAATGACAGAGACAGCTATAACAACCAAGAGAGGGAAGTGTAAGCAGCTTGTGTGTCCCACATCTGCCTGCCTCTGTTAATAACATCAAGAAGGGCCTGCCCCTGTTAATATCATCAAGAAGGGCCTGCCCCTCCTGTCACAGGCTCATAGTGCATCTTCCCTTTTCCTGCCTAAGCATTCTTCTGGAACAGGAGATCACCCCTCACTATCACAGCCAGAGCCTGAACTCAGGGAGTTTTGAGGGCAAGTCTGCCATCCCGGTCTCAGTCTGCTTCCCCCCAGGACTTAAGCATGCCATCCAGGGGCCAGGGAACTGGGGATTATCTAACCTAGTCCACCACTGCTGGGACCTGAACACTCTCTCAGGGGTCTGAGGTCTAACTGACCCAAATTGCCAGCAACACCACAGTGGGCACCTACTTGCATGAGCAGAAAGGCAGTGTACCTCTCCCTCTCTACACCGAGCAGCAGAGTTCCCGGCAGAAGAGAACAGGTGAACTGCAAAGCTATGTGTTTTGAGCTGAGAGAAGAGGGTCCAGATGAGAAGTAACCAGCATGAGAACTCTGGCAATATAGAGAAAACAGGCTCCTTTGACACCCCTGAAGGATCACACTAGCTCTTTAGCAATGGACTCCAACCAAAAGGAAATTTTTGAAATGTCAGATGTGGAATTCAAAATATGGATCACAAGTAAGCTCAATGGGATTGATGAGAAAGTTGAAAACCAACACAAAGAAACCATAATAATAATAATAATAATAATAATAATTCAGGACATGAATGAAAAATTCACTAAAGAGATAGATAGCTTAAAAAAAATAACAGAACTTCAGGAAATGAAAGAGTCATTTAGGGAATTTCAAAATACAGTGTAAAGTTTTAACAACAAACTAAGCCAAGCATAAGAAAGAATTTCAGAGCTTGAAGACAAGGAGGTGAAAGATCTCTACAAGGAGAACTACAAAACACTGATGAAAGAAATCTTTGATGACACAAACAAATGGAAAAACATCCCATGCTCATGAATTGGAAGAATATTATTAAAATGTCCATACTGCCCAAAGTGATTTACAGATGCAATGCAATTCCCATCAAAATACCAATGTCATTTTTCACAGAATTAGAAAAAAAATCCTAAATTTCATATGGAATTAAAAAAATAGCCTGAATAGTCAAAGCAATCCTAAGCAAAAAGAACAAATCTGGACCCATCACATTACCCAACTTCAAATTATACTACAAGGCTATTGTAACCAAAACAGCATGGCAATGGTATAAAAGTAGACACATAGGTCAATGGAACAGAATAGAAAACCCAAAAATAAAGCCATGTACGACCAGCTGATCTTTGACAAAGCAGACAAAAACATACACTGGGGAAAGGATGTCCTATTCAACAAATGCAGCTGGGAAAATTGCAGAGCCACATGCAGAAGAATAAAACTGGATCCCTATCTCTCACCATACCCAAAAATTAACTCAAGATGGAATAAAGACTGAAATGTAAGACCTGAAATCATAAAAATTCTAGAAGAAAACTTAGGAAAAATTCTTCTGGACATTGACCTAGGCAAAGAATTTATGACTAAGACACCAAAAGCAAATACAACAAAAACAAAAATAAATAAGTGGGACTTAATTAAATGAAAAAGTTTCTGCACAGCACAAGAAATGATCAACACAGTAAATAGACAACCTACAGAATGGGAGAAAATATTCACAAACTATACATTGGACAAAGGACTAATATCCAGAATCTACAAGGAACTCAAACAAATCAGCAAGAAAAAACCAAATAACCCCATTAAAAAGTGGGCAAAAGACATGAACAGACATTTTTCAAAAGAAGGTATACAAATGGCCAACAAATGTATGAATAAATGTTCAACATCGATAATCATCAGGGAAATGCAAATTAAAACCACAATGAGTTACCACCTTACTCTGGTCAGAATGGCCATTATTTAAAAAAAAACAATGGATGTTGGTGTGGATGTGGTAAAAAGGGAACACTTATACACTGTTGGTGGGAAAGTAAACTAGCACAACCTCTATGGAAAACAGTATGGAGATTCCTCAAAGAACTAAAAGTAGACCTACCACTCGTTCCAGCAATCCCGCTACTGGGTATCTACTCAAAGGAAAAAGAAGTCATTATATCAAAAAGACAAAGGCACTTCTATGTTTATCGCAGCACAATTCACAATTGCAAAGATATGGAATCAACCTAAGTGCCATCAACTGATGAGTGGATAAAGAAAATGAGGTGTATGTGCACCATGGGGTACTGCTCAGCCGTCAAAAAGAATGAAATAATGTCTTTTGCAGCAACTTGGGTGTTTGGAATTGGAGACCATATCCTAAGTGAAGTATCTCAGGAATGGAAAAATATATACTACATGTACTCACTTATAAATGGGAGCTGAATGATGGGTATACACGGTCACACACAGTGGTATAAGGGACTTTGGAGACTCAGAAGTGGGGAGGGTGGGAGGAGGGTGAGGGATAAAAAATTACCTGTCGGGTGCAATATATACTATTCGGGTGACAGGTACACTAAAAGCCCTGCATTCATCACTACACAACTCATTCACGTATCAAAAAACCACTTGTACCCCCTAAATCTATTGAAATAAAAAAAATAAAAATAAAAACAGTAGTATTGAATAAAAATAAATAAATGAAGAAAGAAGAGCAGCCACTTCTATTTAGAAGAGTAGCTCTCAACTCTGTGCATTAAATTCACCTGAGGAGCTTTTAAAAACAACCTAGATGGCGCTTCCGTTTTCCCTCTACTTTGTAAAGGATAACAATCATGGCTGCTGTTGACTGAGGGTGCACTTTATGCCAGGTGTCGGCCTACACTCTTTATATACCTTTCCACATTGGACTCTCACAACCAACCTCCCTGTTTTACAGAAGCAGCAGCTGAGGCTCAGAGAGACGAACAGCAGGAGGATGGCCCACCCCCTTTGCTGAAAGGAGCTGGCTGGGAAATTGTCCTCAGCAAATGACTATCACTACGGGAACACTAGTTATCAGAGGAACAGGACCACACACACAGCATTCAAGGGCTGGCCATATTGACAGCCGTGTGGGACTCTGACATCTACTAGTTTCTGGAGTCCTGTTTGTTTTGTTTCCAAAAACTTATTCCAGAATATCATAGACACAAACAAAATGAATGCAGAGGCTTGTTGATTTTCAAACAAATTGCTCTAGATTCATTTCCAGGAAGGAGTGGCACAGAACTGTTGTGACTGAGAGCACTCAAAGCCCTGAGCCTTCTACACAGCAAAATATAACCGATTTATGAGCAGGGCTTACAAAGCACACGGAAGACCTCTCATAAAATACACTTTTATTAGAAATTTTTCAGCAGCATCATTTCCAGTTGCTTTTCTAATCAAAGTACATTTCAAAGTAATTACAATCAGCACTCAAAATATGAGCAAAAAATATTTTGAGAACTCAGGAATAAAATAATCAGTAGTACATGTTTCATTCATTCATCCATCCATCCATTCATTCATTGTTTAGCAAATGTGCAATATCAGCACAGAGAACCAGGAATGCTACTTGCTATGGAAATTGTATATTCCTGCCATGGTTCCTGTTGTGGAGACTATAGCAACTATTTAAGAGAAGAGCTGGGCTATACAATACATTCTGATACAAATGTACAGATTTAGCCAAAGGACCTATACATAGGCTCAATAAGAACGGCTTCCCTTTCGTGTTCAACTTAGGAAATAAATAGTCATTATAATGATATTTTCACATATAGGAACAAAAACCCAGTTGAGGCTTTGCTCAACCGGTATTTGTTTTGCACCTTACTTTATGAAGACACAGATTTGGTTTTAGTCATTTAGCTACGGAGATCCAGCTACTAGGGGAGGTGACCACCTGAGATGCCAGGTAAGGGCAGAAATTGCTCTCGGGTCCATCAAGAGAAAGAGATCATTTGATTATATACAAACTCTACGTAGGACACTTGCACTTAAGGACATGGGATTTCTTCAGAGACATTACAAATAAAAATATTGACTTGGCAGCTAGTGAGAGAACACATATGAAATGGAGTATTCTGGTTAGACAACACAAATGTGCTGAAAGGTGAAAATGAATTGCTTTTTCTACCTTCTGTCTGAGGTGTCTATAGTCAAATCAAGGTATCCATCCAACATGTAGTGGCCTCTATCAATATACCTCTTAATCAAGTTGACATGTAATATTGAATATTAATGAAGTGCTGATGTGTAAAAATGGACCCAAGAGTGAGGCCTGGATTCCTTTCCTGGATAATTTTATAGGAAATATGAGTGGTGCCTCTTCTTTAGACATGGCTAAAGGCCCCAAGTCAATTCCTTTCCTCATTGGATCATTTACTATAATGATCACCAACCAATTCAGTAGATACTTTTATTAGCAAATTTGGTAATGTGATAATCTTTCCAAAATTTACAAATGTACAATATATTTATAGCATTACTTTCAGACAGCTTCAGTGCAAAGATATACATATAGTACATCGTGATAATTGTTTGTAAAAATATGAGATGGCATAAGTAAAAAAAAAAAGGCACACAAGACACTTCCAACTACAGGCAAACAGGGAAAAAATATATATTTTTTAGAAAGTACGGAATGTTAACTTTTTTTCATCTGTTTGTAAAAAATATGTGTGCAAAAGTGTGTTTCTAATTATTCCCTAAATAGCTGGCATAGCTATACCTCAGAGTCTTCTTTAACGAGATTTGCAGTGTCTTTAAAAGTGTCTTCTGTTGCAGTATAAGTTGGAGTTGGGTCTCTTTTTGGAGAAATTTTAGCAGGGAGAGAAGGTGATGGAGGTGGGGCCGCAGCAACACTTTCCTTTGGTGCGTTCTCCATCTAAGACCACAACAAAACAGGAATCACCCATTTATTCCCCCAACATGACTAGAAACAGTTTTTCATGAAGAAGACTAATTGTGGTTAATCTGCTCAGAAAAATCTAAGTGTGTGTCCAGTCTAGCCAAGCAAATGGTTTCTAAGAAAGAATGTCCGTGCTAAGAAAAATTGTTAAAAATTACCTCTGCGTAGATTGGATTTTCAAAGTTGGTAGTTTGTTTAGGTTTTCGTTTGAAGATATTCCATTTTGTTGCCTAAATGAAAGGGGGAAAACAAAAAATTTTCAGTAATGGAATGTTTTTGTGGGTTTCTTTCCCCCTGTGTAGATTTTAAAGTTCCTTCTCACTGAAGGACAAAGCAATTTGGAACCTGGGACCATGCGATTTGGCCCATGTGGTAAACTGGTCCCCGAACAGTAACCAAAACTCTTGGGCTCTTTTCACCTAGTAATTTCTTAATACTTCCTTGATTTGGAATTTATAGTTTACAGAATCTGTGCCACAGTATCTACAAGCTTTGACAAGCAGATCACTCTGACTACTTCTACACAGAGAGAACAAAACAGAGACACGCAAGATGCATCTGGAGAAAAAGAAGTTTCTGGGGCTGCCTGAAAATTGGGAGGAAAAGCCAAATAGTAACTCTTATTTTCTAAAGTAATGTCGTAACCTTTGGTCAACTCAGGAGTAGCCCTTCTCCCTTCATCACTTCCCCCTACAGTCATAACAATAGTAATAACCAAAACAACTAACATTTATTTAGTGCTTACGCTGTGTCAGGAATTATTCTAAGTGTTACAAGTTTCTGATTACATTTCCTTAACAATCCTTTGAGGTAGGTAAAATTATTATCCCTATTTTACACATGCTGAGTCACAGCGACACTAAATGACTGAATTGTGGGTAGAAGAGCAGGCAATGATTACTCAGGGGACTCAGAGGCCCTAAACTAAAGAACCAAAAGAGCATCACCCTGGGCCATGGCGCATGCCCCCGCAACCCATTACCGCAAAGTTGCCTGTAGTGCTGGCCACAGCTCTGGGTGCCAGATAAAATCTGGCAGAAGGGAACAGACAGCTTACTCCAACAGGGAGCTGAGGTAGCCCCCATGTTTTATGGGGTGTCTCTTACTGTGTGAAAGTAGTAGACCAACATATGAAGGAGCACATGACTACAGAAGTAGAAGAAGTCATTCACTCTGACCCACATCTAAGTGAGTACCTACTCTGTACCTGGTCCACTAAGGGGAAAATGAAGACCCATTCAGGTCAGAACCCTGCCTCTGGGAGCTTTCTTAAAAGTCATTGCTTCAGAATGGAATGGCTACTTGGAGTTCAGCAATTACTAAGAAGAGAAAGGGTGTGGTGACTCATTTTTGTGTCCTTGGGAGATTCCATGTATGTCGTCAATGCAACTTTTGGAAAATAACAGAACTGAGTCACAGGAGTTCATGTGCTTAACTTTTAGCCCTTTGAGCATATTTCCTGATGAAAGATACGTTTGTGAGACTCACTGGCACATTAATGTCAAAGTAGGTGACCTTACCCAAGCGCCTTCACTGCTTTTAAGCCATACTGGCTGTTATCTCAGTGCCCAGGAGGCAACAAACACCGGAGGGTCCCTGGACATACCATGGAAGACAAATCTTAGAGGGTCTCAGCCTCAACTGATTTAAAAAAGGAAGAGAAAGAACCAAGGTATTGCAGAGACGGAAATGAGAAAGGACTACACCTGGTGAAGATCTGCTTTCCTCTGAAAAAGCCCTTCAGTGTTCATTTTGTTTCTGATGACAAATGTGCAGGTCAGAGCTTATAGCCTCCCCACCACATTCCCCTTCCTGCTCAGGCTGGGGGATGTCTCTGTCTAGTGAAGAAGATCACTAGACTTCAAACAGACTGAGAAGACATGTTGAGAGCATAAAATAAATCTGGCACTGACTTGGGGTTGACTCAGACTTGCAGAACCAAATATATGACACTCAAGCATTCAGGTGTCTGTGAAAAATTAATCTTCAAATTCCATTTTTAAAGTAGCTTTTAAAGAAAAAAAATTTTAGTCCCTTGAGAAATATGGAACTGAAAATTCCTTTCTAGACACCATTCATGTATGTCTGTGTGTGTGCAACAGGAGAAGAAGGAATAGGTAATGGAATATGAAAAAGTGGACAGAGACCTTGATATAAGCTCTTCTCATAAGCATCAATTTTGTTCAAAGTTTATTTTAATCCAAACAAGCAGGACAGGAACCAGTGTCTGAGGTGGTTCATGGCTAAACATCTAATGAGACTTCTAAGTTAACCTTGAAGATACTAATGTATTTATAGATTATGAAATTTGAGAAATAAGGTTGTATAAAATGGAAAAATTTCTAACTACCCTTAGACTTTTGTTTCACAAAAGTGAAAATGGTCACAGAATCTTAGAATTGAGACATTCCAGATCCTAGTGTTCTCAACTGGGAGTGTGCATGTGCATGTGTGTGTGGGGAGGTGATTTCTAGGCTCACATTGAATTGAGGGAGACATGATTGGAATTTAGTGGACAGGGACCAGGAATACCGAAATCCCTGGCAGTGCACAGGACAGTTCTGTAGCACAAAGAACTGTCCCACCCAATATGCCAATAGCGCCCCCAGTGAGGAACATTGTCGAGGACTCCAGCACTCAGAGGTAAAACAGCCTGTCCAGAATCAAACAGGAAGATCTGGAATAGCTGCATATGTATCCATTAAAACTAGTGAAATATTATACATTAATATAGAGTTTTATATCAAATATATTTATTGAATTTCTCTCTGCAGACCAAATAGTCTATAAATTGCAAAAGGCCTGCAGGCATGGCAGAAAAGCTCCATGTAGTGGTCTTTTTTTCTTTGATCTCCAGTATTAAACACCATGCCTGGCACATTTAGGGCAATAAGGGTTAGACGATCGGTTTGGACAATTAGATGCATGACGAATGCACAGATAGATGGATAAAGAGGCTGTAAATTAGTGCCATCTAGTGGTAAACATAGGTAATCACTATGAACAACATAGACACTATTAAAGGAATAAAGATAATGGTGTAGAAAAATTGCATCACACACACAAGGGACTTTTACATGTATCTTCGACACAGTGAATTATTTATTCATACTAAGTCAATCTCTCATATTAAATGTCCCTGGTCTGAAGATACTGAATCCAGAAGTCTGTTTGCTTTTCTTTGAGATGCAGTCTCCCAAGTCACAAGGAACGTTATCCCCAACTCAATGCTGGAATGTAGCTTTACTCAGTAGAAAGTGTTTCAATCTATGATTTCTCTAAAACGTTGTCTTTATTAACTGCCTACACATCTTGGGATCTGTCAGTCTGTAGGGTCTCCTTGGTTTGCTTAGGAGTAATGACAACCCAGCCATTCCAAAGTTCTTTCCAAATCTCACATCATTTCAGCAGTCAGCAACTGTTACCTGAGTTTCATCAGCACCCGAGGAAGTTGGCTTTATCTCTGGAACTATCTCAGAAGGGTTTATGGGGCTTCCATAATTCTTATTATCCACACTTTCAGAGGTAGTCACCTGTGGACACATTGAAGGCCCTTATCCAGTTTTGAAAGAGTTCAGTAATAAATGGATTTGCTGTAAAGTTTGTTGTCAACTCTTTGATTCTTCTTACCAACTTTTTCTCCCAACAGACATGGTCAGGTACCATTTTTCTTGTATGAGCCAACCCAGGAGGCCAGGACCAAACACCACTCCCACCTCCCCAAAACCAACAGCACCAGCCATTAAGCCATCTCATGCTTTAATCCTGGGAAGCAAACACACCCCTCA
The DNA here is from genome assembly GCA_023783475.1 of Daubentonia madagascariensis. Classification (NCBI taxonomy): domain Eukaryota; kingdom Metazoa; phylum Chordata; class Mammalia; order Primates; family Daubentoniidae; genus Daubentonia; species Daubentonia madagascariensis. Next base: position 38,174,314 of record JAKFHU010002088.1, on the reverse strand, counting down.
CTGCGCACACTTTTTCTTATTAACAGAAATTTCTATTATATTCTCTATACCTCCTTACTCCCACTGTTGACTACATTTTTGGGTAAAAGACACTCTGGTTATACATTGGCAGCCAAATCCTAAAATAACAGCATGAATAATTCCCTGAACTCATTGGTAAACTGAGAATCTATCTTTATATCTTAATAATTTCTTTGGATATTAATAAATCCTATCTTTGGAAATTAATAATTTCATAGGACTGCTAAAAAGAGGTTGAATTTTTGAAATGATGGGTATAATAGAATTAATACTCCTCTACACATTTTTCTATAACATATGTATAATTCCAAGGTTCCCATGGTAATTCCAAATTACCATGAATATATAGTAAATTACAAGGTAGACAATTCACTCCTTTTCCTAAATTTTTACATTCACCACTTTATTTCTTCTCAAACTTGTATATATGTTTGTACACTTGGCCTTATTTTGTTTCAGATGAAAATGCCAAATAAAATGTCATATCTGTTTCATAATGTGATTAAAGTTTTGTTATCAGGTAAAATACTTTCAAGATTCAAACATCGCCAATCTTAAGAAAGCTATTTGTAAAATAAACATTTCTCTTATATGTTAAAATGTGCCATATCTTGAGTTCAAAAGAAGTTTAGGTGTTAACCATGAAAATTACTCATTGTCACTGATGCCACAGTTGTTTCGACAAAGGAGACAGGTTCACAGTGGACAGGTACTGAGAGTGGTGGGGGGCTATCGATGCAGACCTAATGAAAAGTTCTTGTCCTCCATCCATATTCCTATTTTCATCATCCAGCTCCTCTTAAGGATGACTAACAGGGCTGCACCAAAGGAAATTTAGGCATCTGCCCATCAACTTTGGAGACCTTTGTACTTTTCAGAAAAGTATCAGAAAAGCAAGCATATGAAGTCCCTTGTCCTTTAACCCACCTCAAATCACATGCTTGTGATACCAGTAAGAACCAGAGAATAGATCCAGTCCCCAAAATACCTGTATAATGACTTGAAAATCCTTCACTCATTCATTTCCCAAGTATTTATAGAGAACCTGTGGTATGTCATGCATTGTGTTTACCAAGCCTTTGAATGGACTCAGCTCTCTTGCTCTGACACCACTCAGAATGAAAAGGCTCTTGGTTAGTGCCCCCAGCATAGCTGCCAAACCTCATCGACTGTGCAACAAAACAGTATTCTGATTGTTTTCAAGCCTTATGTCCTTGGGTCGGTCCTGTTACCGCAGATAGTGAAGCTGAGGCATGGATCACTCACTATGCTTCCTTCCATTTGGAGGGAAGGTTAAGAGACTCTAAGAGGACATTACTCGATAGAATAAGATCCAGCAACAGCAGTAACTGAATGATTTCTCACCTGGGTTGGCTGAACCACTTTGACAGCACTGTCTCTGGCTGTATACATTGGGTTTTCAAATATTATAGGTTGCTTCCCCATCTCCATGACAAAGTCTTCACTCTGATGGGGGGGAGAGAGAGAGATCACACCATAACAATCTGGTTCACACACAGAGAAAGGTGTCTTCCTCACACCTGGAGGTATGCCAGGTGCAGAGCCACAGTTACGCAAAAGAGAACTTGCAAAAAAAAAAAAAAAAAGCCAGCAAGACACAAGGCCTCCGTATGGCAAATCATTTAAAGTAACATAAATTCATCAACTCAAGGAGATGGAAACATTCTTCCTATATCCAAATTCTCTATGACCCCTTAATATAAATAACTCATTTGGGGATTGGGTCTGGATAACAGAGAAAAGGGTGGTGGTGGAAGAAGAGTAAGAAGGAGAAGGGGAGAGAGAAAGAAGAAATAATGGATAATATTGTATTTTCAGGCAGGGCAAAAAATGAAAGATTCAGGGGAGAGACAAAATATTGAAAGTGGTTTCTCATTACTGATTATAGAGAGCTCCCTCTGTGCTAAGGCTGTGCAGTCCCCTCATAAAGTATTTCATTTGGTCCTCACAGGAGGTATATTGTACCCATTTTACAGATGGGGACAGTGAGGGTCGGATATCAAGCTCCATGCCTATTGTTACATACTTACTAAGTAGCAGAGCTGTGGTTTGAACCAACACTGACTCTAAAAATCACTGTTTATTCCATCACTATACATTAGTGGAAAAATATAGTTTCATACTCCTTTTATACATACAAAATGTCATCAAATAAAAACAAAATATCATGTTCTTCCCTACCCCACAAAAACCCATAAAACTCTTTAAGATTCCAATTAAACTTAAGACTGTTTATGATTCCAAGTCAACAACATGGCTTAGAGCTAATGTTTTCAGACACATTTCTGCAACAAACTTAATGTTTCCTAACTTGGCCTGTATAGTGCAGACTTCATTCTGAAAGGCCTACCACTATATTTCAATATTCCGTAGGTTAATCTTATTCTTTACAAAAAGTGTTTCTTCTATAAAATAGTAAAAATGACAACCTTCAAATAATCACTTGGAAACCACACTCACCATTGCCATCGATCTGTCGATAGCAGACTCAGGCCCAAAACCAGATACTCCAATGTCCATGTTAACATCTGCGCCTGACCTGAAGGCCACTCCATTTCCATTTGCAGAGGGTTTGACCAGACTGCTTAAGCTGGAATGAAGTAACCAAAACAGTGGCTTATTATTAAAAACAAACCAAAAACAAAACACAACAAACAAGCAAAAAAACCTTTTGCAACAGTACCCTTTCCTCCACATTGCTAAATCTTACTTAAATGAAATGCTCAATTCCCATCCTAAATCTACACGTGTCAAACACGGTAGTAAGTTCCCTTAGCTACCTGGAAACGTTAATGCACACTCCTGAACCCTCGAGATCTAAGAGAAAACCCATCAGGCACTTACAGGAGTAAAGCCTGGGCCATCGCACAGCCAACTCTGTAGTCAGGTCTGACCTGAGTGCCCGCCAGCAGGCACAATAGTTTGAACTGTAAAATGTAACTGTCACTCAGGCTTCAGAGAAGCACTCAATTAAGAAGTGTGATTTGAAATGACTGCTTTAAATCCTCACTACTTTTTGTTTCTGAACTGCAGAATAGGTGAACTGTGATTTGTACTTTCTTAACTTAAAAAGAAAATAAAGTTATTCACATGGTCACATCACACAAGCTTTGAACATCAATTTTGCACGTAAGGAAACTGACCTTGGCAGCTTGGGCAGAGCAGGCAAAAGGGAGCCGGTTTTTCTGTAGTGGAAAAATCCTACAACTGCCAGAGCTCCGATTATGATGATCAAGAGGATTGTCGACAGTGTGGCCACTGCTGCTACAGAAGAGGAAGAGAAGCAAACATATCAACACATGAGAGCCAACAAACCCGGTAGAAGCTGGATGCTAGAACCATTCACTCTTCAAAGAAGAGACTGGGTTAAATAGAATATCTAGGACAGCATTCAATTTAGGGGCCATGAGTATTTCCAAGTTGCTCATATTCTTAAAACTTACTTGTTCCTGGAGGGATGTCTTTTGAAAATGCGATTTCACAATAATTTCCGGTGTAGCCATTAAGACACCTGAAAGGAAAAGGAAAATCATTCATTTCTTAGGCTTCTACTGTCACCTTCTTAGGCTTCTACTGTAATTTTTTAAGCACATCCTGAGGTAGAGGGAGCTTTGATTGAGTAAATTATATGTTGAACAGACACCGTATCCTGCATGACTTTTGTTTATTCTACCAAAAGATGATGAGCAGAAAGAACAGTGATCTGACTTTAGAAATTCACTTTCAGTGGAGTAGGTGTAGTACCTACAGGATCAGCCTCGTCAAATAAACCTGTTGGTGTCTTCTCTAATCTATGCAATTCTTCTTTAGAGAGGAAAAATGGAAACCATGGTTGTGTTCTTTACTTTGTTATGCTTTTGTTAAATACTTTTTAAGGACATCTATTTATCTTGCTCCATGTTAGAGCTTTCTCAGTACAATCATCTTTCCAAATCTTTAGTCTAGTCTTTCTGCTCGTCATGGGTGCCTTGTACTAGCGCAGCTCTGCCAACAACTGTCCGCCCTCAGTGCTACTGTAATTGACAATACCAGGTGAGTAGGAAAATGCTGTCACCATCTCTCTAATCCTTACTCCCCAAAGTGTGGTCCATGACTCTGTAGCATCACCCGGAGCTTGTTAGAAATGCAGAATCTCTCTGAGTGAATGGGCATTTGAACCAGACCCCCAGGAGATTCTTACGCACATTATAGTTTGAGAAGCACTGCCTTAGTTCTCTGTGTACTCCCCCAGGGGAGGGCAAGCTGGTTAAAATGTAAAAATTAGTGAACTGACAAGCCTTCTATACTTGTTTTGCTGGCTACTTTAAGGATTCAAATTCCCCCAGAAGAGGCAAGGCCTACGGCTTGGACCTCAACATTCAGACTTACTTGCATTTGGGGAGGTCATTCTCATCAAAATAGCAATTTCCTCCGTACATACACCTGCATGGGGGGGGCATGGTGATGGGAAGTTCGATGGCTGCAGAAAGGGAAAGCCATGCAAGTGTTAGTCAGCCGGGCTCAGCAGAGCACCCACACCATGCAAACCTGCCCACTTTGTTATGGGGAGGGGGTGGGGAGCGGGCCAGCTAATTAGTCCTCCTGTCAAAACGTCACCTTCCCCCTAAGTCAAATGAATGTCCTTATCAATAATAAGATCTTGGAGTGAAACATACATTTATCGGAAAGAAAGGGGCAGTTTATAGCATTTCCCCCCCAAAACAGTGGAGAAGTACTAGATTCCAGAGCATATATTAATAGTTATAAGAACCAGTGGTAAAAGAATTTATGTTCCCATTCTCACTTAAGTTTTCAGAATTCTCCTCTGTGAACCCAGTGAAAATCCAGAGTTTAACGTAGGTATATCTTGAAAGTTAAACTAAAGGTTCCAAAGCATCAGTAATTGATCAGTCACTAGACAGTCACATAGCTGCAGATACACAGATCCTTGGTAGGCAGCTAGCTAGAGATCTCAGTTTTTAAGTCCTCCAAAACTGCCCTTGCTCTGGGTCCCTGCTCCCGGCCCAGCCCACACATACTCCCTGGATGTGCCTGATGGGTCATTAGTGCTTCAGTGCCTCATACTTTGAAAATGATTAGTAAGTATTTAGCATAGGTGTATTTTATTTAAGGAATTTGGATATCCTCCTGGCACAGTCCTTTGGTTTGAGGCTTTACTCAAAGTTCACTTTATCAGAGAGGCCTTCCCTGAATACCATCTAAAAGAGCAACTCCACCCACCCTACCCTCATCCCTCTTCCTCTGCTTTAGTTTTCTCCATAGTACTTTCACCACCTGACCTATTACATATTGGCTTCTCTATTTATTGTCCTGTTAGAATATAAGCTCAATGAGCACAGGGGATTTGTCTGTTTTGTTCCCTTCTGTTATCTCGAGCACTTAGAATAGTGCCTAGCACATAGTTGGCACTCAGCAAATCATATTAGGTGAACTAATTGGTTAATTAACCAATATATCAATTCAAGGCCCTATATGGATGGAATGACTACCTTCGTTAGTGTACTTACTTTGGTTAAAGTTTTTTTAAACAAGAATCTTAATATAATCCACTTGGCAAAAAATTTAACTGAGAAAAGGAGTAGATGAGGTGACAACTTTGACATCATCTCTCCTACAATATGAAATTACAACGAATGTCAGAATGATCTAGCTACAACATAGAACAAATCTCAAAAGCTTGAAATTGCCATTTGTTCAAAATATCAGAATCTTGCCATATTTCCCCAGTAGCGTTGGGATGAGCGTGGGGGTGGGGGAAGAAAGGAGAGGGGAAGGGAGGCAGTCTTTTCTCTGAGTTCATTCTCTAAATCTGCCATCGGTTCAGTCTGGTTGGGATGAGTCAAAGAGGGGTACCTTGTTTAAGTGCTCGCTCCCCCTGGTGGTAGAAGGTAGTTAAGCCTCTTCATTTCCCCACCAGCTAAAACTGGGGGGAAGGCCCCAAGGATGTCAGCCATCTAGCCTTCATCTCCCAACAACATAAGGTCCCTTTCAAAAGGTGGCCCTTTTTCAGTTGTCAAAACTCTGAAATGAGCATGTATAAGCTCCTCCCACCTCCGGAACATGTGTCTCCACCCTGCGGGACTCCTCTTATGGTTGAGTGCATTTGGGATCAACAGGCCTCATGGCAAACTCACCCTTCAAAGTGTCTTTACAAAACCACACAACAGTAGATTTGGGAGCACTGGATCCATGTCTCTACCATCTTAGCAAATACTTCTCTGACTCAGTGGAACAGGATGTCTGTTTGTCCCCTGAAGTCCCACGCAGCCGTTTCCTGCATCTCTCATTCCTCCTTCCAGCCAGCCCCACTCTTTCTCTAAAGGACCCAGCGTGCTCTTGGAGAGGCCACGGAGCTCCCCCCAGGCCCCCAGCCTGCCTGTGCAGTGCTCCTACCTGCATCACACTCCGTGGTGCTGCCCTCTATGAAGCTGGAGCCTTGGGGACAGGCACAGCTGTATCCTCCAGGTCTCAGCAGGCAAAGGTGGCTGCAGACCTGTTTACAAGGGTTGGGCACTGGAAAGCAGAACGAGAAGAGCAGTTAGGTCCTGATGGGAGAATGCACACCCCAGCCAAGAGGATGCCCAACAACTGGGCGTGGCTCTGCCAGGTGACAGCAGAGCCCAGGCAGCACCCCAACAACTCTAGGCCCCATGTCACCTGGCTACTCATCCTCATTTACACTACCAACCCTGCCACCCCATCAAAGTGGCCCAGTCCCTTCCTCTGCCCTCCATCCCGTTTCTGTACCTTTCACATTTTCTATTGGCATCATTTATCTTCTCTACTGCCCTGGCAGGTTTGGAAAGTGGGTATCTGCCTGGTTCACTGCCTAACCTCAAAATCTAATCAGTGCCAAACAACTTGAGATGGCTCAAAACACCAGTGAGACCCCTGTATTTTATCAAGATTTGTCATTACCCAAATATGGATAGATCATAACATATGGTCTATACAGAGCATATTGGAAGTGATTTCCACCCCAACCCTCCAAGGAGAACTTTCTTCTGGGCTTCGGTTTCCTTATTTGCGAGAAAATGGAATTTAGAGCCATGATTCATCAGAATCACCTGATTCAAAAACAAAAATGTTGATGCCATTCACAGAAATTCAGATTTAAATTGGTCTGGGATAGAGCTCAAGTATTACCATTAAAAGCTCCTCAGGTAAGTCTAGGGTCTTAGGTATTCTATCTTAGCATATATTATGATTTATCCAAGGGTTACACTGGATTAGGTGATCTTTAAATTCCTTCTCAGCCTAATATTCTGTGATCCTGATTCTCTGTCATCCAAAATGTAACCATAGACAAGGCACAGCTATAAAATAATAAGACATATTCCAAAAGCCTCAGTCAAAATCTATACCATTACTGTTTTGTCACCTCTCCAGAATGGAGCTTTTCAAGATTTAATGTGATACAAATCACTGGGGAATCTTGTTAAAATTCAAATTCTCATTCAGAAGGTCTGGGGTGGGGCCTAAGAGTCTGCATTCTAACCAGCTCCCATAGGGTCCCTATGCTACTGGTCTACGGCCCACACTTTGAGTAGCAAGGGACTGGAGCAGTGGTTCTCAGAATGTGGTCCCTGAAGCAGCAGCATCAATGTCACTCGAGAACTTGTTAGAAATACAAATTCTTACGCCATCTCAGGCATACTGTATCAGAAATCCCATGCATGCTAACATTTGAGAACTACTGGTTCAAAGTTGATGCTAATCTAGCCCAGCTGGGCTGGGGCACTGGCCTCGTCTCCATCATTATTTTCCAAAGGGCCCCAGGGCATTGGCTGGCTAAGATGCCTTTCCCTAGGGGACGGTCTCCAGACTTTCCTCTGCCTTCTCCACAGGGGCCAGAGGGGCCTCTCCAGGTGTACCATGCTCTCCTCTCTTGCCTTTAAAACTGTCAAGTGTGAGGGCTTCAAGAACACCTACGACACCAGAGCTGTTATAGTGGGAGGGTCGGGGTGTTCTGGAGAGGGGCTGGAGAGAGGTGATCACTACTAGCAGAACAAGGGAGCTACTCCCTAGAAAAGGCATTTGCCACCAGCGTACTCTCCTGGGAGTCTCAGCTCTGAGTTGCGATTTGCCGAGGCTGATTCAGGGTCTCAGAATATCAGTGGACGCAAGAGGACCCGGGCTACAACCTTGACTTACATACAGGGATGAGAAGGGAGTGCCTTGTCAAAGGCCACACAGCCATAGAATTCGACCTGGGATTTAGGCATACTGACCCCTGGGCCAAAGCAGAAAGACGCCCAGCTTCGGGTTGCATAGAATTGAACCTAAAAATCATTTTATTTGTGAGTTTAAAACTCACTCAAGTTACTAAATCTCTTTTAGCCTCAGTTTCCTTAGTTGAGATAAGAATAAAACGTCTTTATAGGATTTTGGAGAAGATTAATTGAAATAACAGATTCTGGATTAACACTGAAGAGAGAGTCTGACATACAGAACTTAGTAAAAGTCCATTTCCTTTCCTCGCTTTAAAAATTTCCTTTCCCTTTCACCGTGCTCCATACACTGCTGAAGGGTGAATTAGAACACAGGCAACCTGATGAAGCAGGACCCAAAACTAAGAAAATGAGAACAGGGGGAGGGCAGAGAAATGCATATGACTGATCATTTTATTTAATTTTTGGCATTTAAAAAATTTTTCCATTAGTAATTTTCATTAAGAAATGAGTTCTGTACATGGCAGATATAAAATAACTAAGAAAGACTGACATATTTAATCTATACATTTAGTTTAAAAAAATGTGATAGATGAAAATTGGCTAAAAGGAAACTACTCAGAATGGTACAAAGGCCGGGCATGGTGGCTCAGGCCTGCATTCCCAGCACTCTGGAGGCCAAGGTGGGAGGATCGCTTGAGCTCAGGAGTTCAAGACCAGCCTGAGCAAGAATGAGACCCTGTCTCTACAAAAAATAGAAACATTAGCCGGGCGTGGTGGCACACACCTGTAGTCCCAGCTACTTGGGAGGCTGAGGCAGGAGGATCACTTGAGCCCAGGAGTTTGAGGTTGCAGTGAGCTATGATGATGCCACTGCACTCTACCTAGGGCAACAGAGATTTTGTCTCCAAAAAAAAACAAAAACAAAAAAATGGTAAAAAAGTTAAAACTATAAGATCTCTTTCCTGTAGATCAACAGAAAAAGAGCCTGATTAATCCATAGCCAAGTGAACTAATTAAAAAAGACACCATGTGCAGTGAGCTATGATCACAACACTGCACTGTAGCCCAGGGGACAGAGCAAGACCCTGTCTCAAAAAAAAAAATAAATTAAAAATAAATTAAATAAATAAAAAATAAATAAAATAAAATAAAAAAGACACCATGAAGATGAAATTTGAAACAAATGAGTGACCATTTTAAACTAACCCTCATATATCTCAGGTTAACCTGACTAGCCTGGCCTTGCAATTCTAAGAGTGGATAAGACTTCTGTTGTCCATGAAACTCATTTTGTTACTTGTTATCCCAACTCACACTGAGCAGGGGTCTGATGTCTGCTGGATCCTATGGCCTAGAAGTATGTATCCGTAACCCCAAACAATGAGGACTGAAATATTTTTCTTCATATCTGCTAGTGTTTTGCCTAATTTCATTCGACCTCCAGTTTTATCTTTCTTTGCTCAAAATGATTAAAACACCCCCCAAATACACACACACACCCCTTTCATGCACCAAGAGATTAGCCTATTGTTATCCACTACATTCTCCAACAATATAGCCATTATTTTGAAATGAGGTTTTCAGATAATGAGAAACATCTTATTTCAAAGTTGGTGATTACCTGACAGATTATATCTGAATTGATGAAAGATTCGAACTTGAGTGAGCCAAGGGTTTACTACCAGCATTTTCTCTTTTTGTCCTTGCCCAAATTTATCTTGTTTCCACACTTCTCCCTTCTCCTTAGATATCCAGTATACCTGGTTTTCAAAGATGTCCAGACTGTAAGGGTGCACTGCTGCTTACCCGCAGGGGAAAAACAAAAGAAAACAAGGTTATTGAAAAGAAAACACCCTAGCACCACTTCTATATCTGATATTATTCTGCTTGAATTATTCCCTAATACAATGCCTTGAAACTCTGGAAACATTCAGGCAGACTTTCTGCACATGTGGGACTGTGAAAGTGTGCTGCACTGGGGAATCGATCAGGAGGACAGAAATTAAACAAGATTAATGCATACTGTCTGACACCCATTATAGGGCCCTAGCTCACTTTCACATTGCTGATTTTATTGCATTTTTGGAAAACAATTTGTATGCCAAAGATTTTATCTTTTCCCTTGAACATAAGATACCACTGGTCAGATAGGGAAAATGTGATATGTGCTGAATCATTATAGTTCTGCAGAGTCTGGATAAGAAAACAAAATGTTCCTCTCCTTCTAGATGTTTCCAGTTGTGCATAATGAGCAATCTAGCACAGTGAAAATGAATGTGTCCAGAAGTGGTTAGACATGATGGTACAGACACTGGTACATTGAATGCCACCTCTATAAGGGTGATCTAACAGGAGTCTCAGTTATTTCAATATCTGCTGCTGAGAAGCATTTTTTAAAATTATGTAAAAAGAACAAAAAGGATTTAATTATGGCTAATGCATTCATATGCATTTAATTCAGCAGCTGAGAATTGGGAGGGGAGGCGGGTATCTAAAAACTATATAAAGCATCTCCTAAGATCAGGGTTTCTTCTTGAGAAAATGGGCAAAGAAACTAGAAATATATTAATTAATTATTTAATATATTAAATTCTAAATTCATTTCTAACCTTCATGTAAAACAACTCTCCTATCAGTCCCATCGTGATTCATGGTTTCAATAACGTCCTCCTTGAAGTCACTCCAGTAGATCCGGTCATTGTTCAAATAATCAATAGTAAGGCCAGTTGGCCAACCAAGTTCCTGAAAAATCAGGACGTTGCGAGACTCCCCATTCATCCAGGCAGACTCGATTTTAGGTTCTTCTCCCCAGTCAGTCCAGTACATAAGCCTGTAACAGAAGGTTTCCTCATTGTAGCATCTCACCTCGTGGGACTACCAGCAGAGCACTACAGCTGCTCCACTACAGCAGAGCACGGAGCATTACCAACAGGGTAAGCAAGTGTTTTTCACAGAGACCTGGGTGCTAAGTGGCACTGTTTTTACACTTTACAGAAGGTAGGGAGTGAAAAGGGGGAGCTTGTGTGCTTTCAGTTCCTGAAAACTGCACTTCCTTAACAGAAATTGGCTGAAGGATGCACGTTTGAAGGCTTTAAAAGGTACATTACAAAAGCTGCTCATTTTTCAAGAAATGTTATTGAAGGCCTCCTGTGTGAGAGGCACTGTTCTATCCTTGGGATACCTCAGAGAAAAAAACAGACAAAGATTTCTACCCTTATGGGGCTACTTCTAACTGTTTTTAAATGTACACTTTGCATCCAATTAATAATTACCTACAGAGAAAGAGTCTATGCAAGCAAAGATGACCTGACATTGAAGAATTACCTAGGCCAGAGATTGCACCACTTCAGATACCCAGAAAGGACCAGGCAGGTAAGAGGAATGGGGAGAGTAAGACCCCGTGGCAGAGCCCCTGCCAGTGCCAGTGTTATCAGTTCCTCTGATTTTCCAAGCCAGAAATATAAATTTTATTTCTTTTTTTAAAATTTTAAACGTTAGCAACTAAGTGAAAAAAAAAGCCTTGAGCAGGGTGTGGTGGCACGGGCCTGTAATCCCAGCTACTTGGGAGGCTGATGTAGGAGGATCACTTGAAACCAGGAGTTTGAGTCCAGCCTGGGCAACAGAAAGAGACCTCATCTCAAAAAAAATAAAAATAAAAAACAAACAAATTAACAAAAACTAGCAACAATAACAAAAAACCTTCAAGCTCTGTGAGGGCCCTATTTAGTCCACCGGCCACCACTTTGCAGCCTCTTGTCTAAATCAATCATCAGGTGTAGACCAATCCTTAAATTCCATGGAGGAATGTGTAGGTCTTAGACAAACTAAGCTCTGGAAAAAATGTGGCCAGAGGCCTTTAAAGTCTCAACTACTGGCAAATACTACCTTGTTTTGTTTTCATTAAAAATGATAAACATGGCCAGGCATGGTGGCTCACACCTAATAATCCTGGCACTCTGGGAGGCTGAGGCAGGAGGATTGCTTGAGGCCAGAAGTTCGAGACCAGCCTGAGCAAGAGTGAGACCCCGTCTCTACAAAAAAATAGAAAAATTAGCCAAGCATGGTGGTGCGCGCCTATAGTCCCAACTACTCGGAAGGCTGAGGCAGAAGGATTGCTCAAACCCAGGAGTTTGAGGTTGCAGTGAGCTACAATGATGCCACTGCATTCCAGCCCAGGTAACAGAGCAAGACCTTGTCTCAAAAACAAACAAACAAACAAACAAAAAAGATAGTCATATGAAAGAAGCCAGTCACAAAGGACCACACACTGCATGATTCCATTTGTAGGAAATATTTACAATAGGCAGATCTATAGAGACAGTGAGTAGATCAGTGGTAACTTAGGGCTGGAGAAGGGGAGAGATGGGGGTTAGGGGGCGATGGCTAAGGGGTGCAGGGTTCTTTTTAGGGTAATAAAAATGCTCTAAAATTGATCATGGTAATGCATACAAAACTCTGAATACACTAAAAGCCATTGAATTATACACTTTAAATGGGTAAATTGCATGGTATGTGAATTATGTTTTAATAAAGCTGTTTTTTAAAAGAGGTAATAAATACTCAAAACTCAAAAAAAAAAAGTACACAGAATGATTTTTTTCTGTCATGACTTTGTTCATGCTATTTTCTGAGCTTATGAACAGCCTGCTTGCCTCCTTTGTATATTTCTATCCAAGACATCCTTCCAGGTCTTTCTCCAAGAAGAAAGACCTACACTGATCACACCTACACCTACACTGATCTATCACCTACTATACTACCAATGGCTCCCAATCTTCAACATTCAATTCAAATGCTACTTCCTACATAAAGCTTCCCCAGAACCCCCGCAAGGTAGGAGAACTATCACACTGTTGATTCAGTAGTTTCCTCACGACAATCCTCCTTTTCTACCTTATATTAGAGTCAACAATTGCTGAACAAAGGAACATGGTATTACTTTATCCACCTATGTAAATAGGGGATAGAAAGTTACAACCAATTGATAAGACTTTTGTATGATTCAAATGAGTTTATATACGTAGGACACTTAGCATATACCTGGCACATAGTAAGAATGTAATAAACGGTGGCTCTTCTTATTGTCATTGTGAGTATTATTATAGCGATCATCTTCATCATCCTTCAGACCCAGTGGCAAATCTGATTGCACAGAAGCTATGAGAAGTTTCACATATCACCAGTGCTTTCTAAGACTTAGGGATGGCTAGCCTCTCAAATGGATCATGGAATGAGGAGGTTTTGCAGGGCAGGTCTTGAGGCCTTAGGCAGTTAAACCCTTCCTACCTCCTTCCTTATTTCCTCTCTCTCTCCCAGGACTACACTGAGCCATTCCAGAGAGAAAGGAATTACAAAGAATAAAATGAAGATCTTCTATGAAAAAACAGTGGAGGGATATCAGAATGTGATCATAATATAAAAATGTGTATAAACATTAATTACAGAGGAAAAAATTAAACAGAACACAGGAAACAGTCACGTCATTCATACCATAGAACACTTTGCATCTCTTTGCTCCTAAAATATTGTATAGGTTGAGGACAAGTCCACATCACAGGTTAATCTTATCAGGCAAGTATTTTTCAAGTGTCATTGCTGAGTTTCTGAAGAGTATGATTTAACATATGAAATATAACAGGATCCCAGTAATAATAGCTCATAGTGCTCTATATGCAAATATTGGAATATCTACAAAGGGCCATACTGGTCCTGTCCAAATAGGTGAAGTATTTGGGGTTATTCAAAAATTTTTTTTAAAAAGTGTCACTATTCTGAGGCTAAGTTAATATGTAAGTACCCAGTCATTTCAGCTTAGTGATTATCCAAATAAATGTCCTGAAATATAGAGAAAAATGACAAAACTAGTTCTCATTTACACTGAGGTGATTTACAGATAACCTGCAAATTGAAACACTTCTACAAATGGGTAATATATATTTATATGCATTATTTTAAATATTTGCATATTTTGGATATAAATGTTTGGAAATATGACCAAATCCCTAGCTGAACTTCAATGAATAAGTTAGTTTAAAAGATCCAAATGAAAGGAAAAACAATTCTGATGAAACCTTCACTTAAGCAGTTAAACCCACAAAGAACTTTAAAGTTCAGAGCTCTGATTTGACAAGGAATCCATGTAACCGGAAAGGTTCTCAGATATGTTCTCAAAGGAATTTCTCCATCAGAAATGGTTGGTCCTAAAGGATCCCAAGGGCATGTTATAATTCTTGAAACAGTCACAGATGCTATTTCAAAAAAAAAGAAGGGCAATTTCGGTACAATTAGGAAAAAAAATCACTTAAAGACATGAAATTTTATCAGCATCCAGTGGAAATTATCTAGAACATTAGAGACTCCTTCAAGTACTTACCCTAGTTTGGGATTCACAGCAACTGCAGCTGGTTGATCCAAAGAGGTGGTAATTAGCCACTTTCTGTACCTTCCATCAAGTTTAGCCACCTCGATTCGCTTATTCTTGGCATCCGACCAGTAAATATGCCTGAATTCAGAGGGACAAAGTTAAACAACTGAAAAGTCTAGACTAGTTGTTTCTGGGGAAGAGGTCTGAAGATGAGAGCATTTTGTTTGAAAGCTCTGGCGAGTGAGACAGCGACTCAGATACCTGTCTCCAGAGCACGGGCCCCTCTCTGTGACGCCCCAATCTCTACGGCCAAAAGGACGTCTTTGGCAGGTTACACTTAGAAGAGTCAGGGATGGAGGGGACTCCCACCCAGTTAGCTAAAGCAGCTGAACCGGCCAGGATGGGTGAGGATGGCAGACACAGCAGTCAGACTGGCTCACATCTGCCACGATTATGAGACATGTGCTTCTAGGCACTATGGGCTGGTTCTTTAATTCTGACTGCCCATGAGTCTATTTCCTCCTCAGCAAAGAGCCCCACTGGAATCAGCAGGAATCTGACATCAGCTCCAAAGATGAGTGGGAACATCTTTTCAAAATAACAAACTCTGAAAGGCCATCCTGCCCTTACTTCCACTTCTAAGGCTGCAGGTCTTAGTCTCTTTCAAGCAGAAAAAGTTCCATTAGTTTCTTAATTCTCTCATTCAAAAAGGCTGAGAAAGAGGTAAAACTTCAAACAATAAGACAGACCTGCCATCGCTTGGTTCATTTTCAGAAGGAAGTGTTAATGTCTGGAGTTTCAAGTTCCTGACTCCACTAACAGTGGTCTGAGGCCCTGTTTCCTGACAGAAATGCTGAAATGAATCTCCTGTTAGCCTGCAGGCGCAGTGGGACACAATTAACTTCTTCAGAGACACTCAAGTCTCCCAGGAACACCAGACAAGTTTGTTAAAAGGTGAAAATGAGTTTACATTGCAAATAATTCTCTATTCCCCAGGAGGTCCCCTGTCCCTTCCCTCCCAAACATTTTTCCACTATTAGTTCATTTGCGAAGAATCACTTTCCCACCAACATCACTCCAGTGCAAAGTTCTTCCTTGAAGAAGAAGCTTAATAACTTTTCCTGACTAGTCTGCCCCTCATACACCTACTTGATGATGACCCTACATAAGGTTCTTACTTAGGGATCATCCAAAATGTGTGGGTACTAGAAGGTCCAGAAGAACAGAACAGAGCTGACACCTCTATTAACTTAACCCCAAAGACTAAGCAGGAAAGTAAAATTTCAACCTGTTCCGACTATATAGCCTGCCAAAAACACAAGACGTGGATTGTTTCTCCCCGAAATAATTACCACAAAGAAAAATGTTTCATCTTGACTGCTTTCCTGGGATAATTGTGAGGCTGTCCCATTTCTTCACAAAATGAACAGTGCTGGCACATTGAAAGTTAATTTTGGAATCCAGAACTCTGTTGGCAAGAATGCTCTCCTAGATATATATAATAGGGAACCTTGACCTGGGTGCTTTCTCAAACTTTTTCTTGGCATGCATTGAATACAGGAAATGATAATGTCTCCTTGACACACTGGGGTAAGCAGAGATGGCTGTTGGGGCTAGAGCCGGCCCAGGCATTGTGGAGCTGCACCAGCGGTTGAGTTACCCACATCTGGGCCAAGCTTAACTCATGTGCCATGGTGAGCAGTTTGACAACTCTAGCCAGGAAAATGGAATAGGCAAGAGGGGAATGTGCAGCAAATTTACCTTCCAACCCAGTCCACAGCTAATCCATCTGGCTGCATTACATATTTCAGTTTCAGGTCAACTTCCTGCACTCGATTATTGCTGCCGGATTCGAAGTTGGGGATGTAGGCACGCTTGATAGCACCAAACCCAGAGCCCTGCCCTCGCACAGTGTAGTATACAACACCTACAAGGGAAGACACTAGGGTCAGTTTCCTGTTAAGAGCACTAGGTAAGGGAGGAACTGGGGTCTAATTGGGCGACGTACTGTTAATTTATTGACATCTCTACCTCTTCATTGTTCTTATAATATGAATTAGTCAATTATATCAATATGATCAAACCTTAAAACCTATCATACTTGAGCTATCAGCTACAAATGCTTCAACTGATAGTGAGATTTACTTAGTCATCTCTATTTAAAAGTAATTCATTTAAATATATTTTGGCCAAGAGCTTATTTACTCTTATTAGAATCAAGTTCTAGTTTCTGGAACAGAATGTATAGATAAATGAGGACAGGGCAGGGCTGTTAAGAATTTAAAATCATACTCAAGATCAATGGCAATAAAGAAGCTATGTTTATGAGAAGCCCTATTTTATGTACAGACTGAAGGAGTGTGGACCTCAGGCATTTTAAAAGCATAGAAAGACTGTGACTTTGAAGGCATATACTGCCTAGGTAAGCACCATTCATGAAAAGGTTATTGTATTGCATGAATAAGTGTGAAAATACAATAATAAGTCCTACATTGGCATAGTTATTGATAGTTTGCAAAACCTTTCACATCTATTATTTCGTTCAATCTTGTAAACAACTTTCAGAGGTAAGCAGACAGAACAAGATTACTACTCTTATTTTACAGGTGAAAAATTGAGATTCAGAGAATTGTTATAATTATTTAAGCTCATAAAGCTAGTAGGCAAGGGATTCAGGTAGAGAAGACAAGTTTATAGGTAGAGAAGACAAGTTTTCTGACTCCTACCCCACTAAAATCTCCCCCACACTACCTAGAGCCATGAGAGACTCAACAACATGCATTATTCATTTTTTCCTTCATTCAACTAAATTTGTTGATCACCTACCATATATACCATACCAGATGTTGGATCAGGTGCTAGACATGTAGAGATCAATTTGATTCAGTCTCTGTCTCCAAAAAGCACATGGTTAGCAGGTAGGGAGAAAAAAATGTGGGCAACTATTGAGCTATATAACTCAACATCACATGTGCTTTAGTAAAAGCATGCATAAAATGCTACAGGCTCGGGGGCGAGCAATCATGGAACTCTGCCAGGAGGAATTATAGAAGATGTCTCAGAGGAGGTGACATTTGAACCAGGTCTTTGAGGTCTAAGTAGAAATTTTCCAAGTGTACAATGGCAGGGATGAACAGGATCTACATGAGCAAAGAGAAGGAGATGTGAGCTGGTCCAGAAAGGATAATCCCCAGAGATGGGAGAAGGTTTGGAGAGAAGTCAGGAAAGATTGGCTGGGACCCAAGGGCATGCTAATGTGTCAGGAGCATTCTGGATAGAAGGAACTTCTTCTTCCACTCATGCAACAAAATTCACGCATTAAAAATTAAATTCTTCAAAATTCAACCCTTTAAAATTCAATAAAGTCACTTAATGGCAATGAAAGACATTTTCATTACAGAATACAAAGTTTATACTCACTGAGGCCTATGCCCTCAGGATCCCAATCATAATCAACAGCTTGGATATATTCCTCATCTTGAAGATATTCTGAGAACCTCTCAGAGGAGAGATTGTATTTTCGAATTCGAACGTTGTCAGGCAGTAGCAACAAAGGAGGGCTACCTGTAAACAAAAGAAGGGCTACTTTATCTGTTTGAATTCTACCTGAACTTTTTGTATATAAAATAGGATATAAAATGCACAAGTACCCGGCCCCTTTTCAAAAAACATGAATTTTTACAGGAATCTGACTGACTCTATTAATCAATAAAGCTGACTATCCAACTAGGTTGCAAAGTCCATAACTTAACATTCTTGTCTCCATTTCAAGTGGAAAGCTAACATTTCTCCTAGGGATATTGTCAGTTCTTTATTCTTTGTCCTCAGTGGTGGTTTAGCGCAAAGCAAGTCTGAGACCCCTACATAGAGTCCTCATTTTTACTGAATTTTTTTTCTTTATTCAGTGACTTTAAAACAGACAAGAATGTAGACATTCAGTGTTACAGAAGAAATACAACATTTACAGCCTTATTAACAGTTTACCAGAATGTCTCTTTCCTCACTCTTTACTGGCAGATGTTATGATTCTTTTAGCAGGTAATCAGCTCCATGACCCAATTTATCTTCTAGTTAATGACGAAGAAACTCAGCTTGTTCTTGATTTTAAAAAGATTTTTTTAAACCTAAAGAGCTATTTCAAGTGGTGACTCATCCCAAGATGTATTGTCTAGAATTTTTTGAATTTAATTTACTTGCATAATGTCAATCAAATCCAATTTAAGTAACTTTTAAAAGTTCATTTTACATATTTCCTCTATCTTAACATTATGTTTTATATGACTATTCTAATTTATTTCAGTGAACTCCTTAGTTATAAGATTTAAACGTTTTTAAATTTGCTGCTTATGTACCACACCAACTGTTCAAATTCCTTCACCCTAGTTTTCATTCACTGTCAACAACATTTGGAGGGTAAAATATTTAAGTATGCTAGTCAAATGTATGATTTAAAAGCCCAATTTGTATGAAGAAACTGAACAGCTATTTTGTCTATTTACCTGTAATTTACAAAATTAGATGCTATTTCCTTATCAAGTCCCTTAAACTCCAGTACAAACTACAAATTCAAAATAAAGACCTATACCCCTTTATATATATATAACTAGGATATGATGATTTAGAATAGACCTCTGAAATTTGGAGTATGATATTTACGACTTACATTCTTTCTCTTTTGTCATTTCTGTTAAGTACTTATTACTGCTTTTTATCAGGCCTGATTATCAGATACTGGCATTAACCTAAAATGTAAAACTAATGATTGAAGTTATGAATGTACCAGACTCCTTTCTGTCTGTGATCAGTAGCCTGTGAAAAATAAAAAGGGGTATGTCAGCAGAGTGTCCTTGATTTGACCCGATTCAATGTGACTGTTTTTTGTGAGCCATCGTGGACTACAGGGCTCAAACCTTGATCTCAGTGGAGTGGGAGCTGCGGGGTCTCATAAATTTCCTCTGCTGATGACTATCCCACAGGGAAGCTTTTGTTGTTTCAACCTTCTGGAGGGTGACATCTTGTCCACTTTTTGAAGTTTTCATCAAGATGAACAAGAGGCTAAATCCAGAATAGTAAGTCACATCTGACTCTTGTTTTAATTCCTACATATTTGTTGGGGGACGTAGCCATTGTTTTAAGCTGGCAGGGGAAGAGTGAGGAGAGACTGAACAGGTGTCGGACGAGAAGTAGCTGGTGGGTTAAAAATAAGACTCTGAGAGTCTAAAGTTTATTTCCTGGTATATCCCCAAAAGTCGATTAATCCTGACATGAACCCATCATACCTTCAGCTGCACATCGTTTTCCATAGTCGTTACCCACAGACCGGAAGCCATCAGCACAGAAACACTCATAACTTCCTTTGGTATTTTTGCAGCTCTGGGAACAAATGCCAAATTGCTCACATTCATTGATGTCTGTAGGCAAAATAAAACCAAATATGCAACATCTGCTCCCATCCATCCTTGGAGACCCTGCTTCTGTTTAAACCCGTATTTGGCAGCAAGGAGGACTGAGAAGAGCAGATGAAAACAGGCAACGACACCAACAGGTACGGAGCACTTGCTAAGTCTCGGATATTTTTTCACACGCTTTCCATGTTTTTTCCTTCTTTAATCTGCCCAAATAACTCATAAGAGGTATGGACTATTATTAAACCCAAAGTCTCAAGGCTGGTAAGCAACAGAGACAGGATTTACACCGAAGCGTTGTTACCCCGTGCGATAGCAGAGCAAACCTGCCCTTGCAGAAAGCGTCTGTGGTGGTGTCACTTGGTATCACTTCCCTTCTGCCAACTAGTCTCAGGAAGAAGACTCGTTGATTTGGTTTTTTAATTGGGTTCTTAAGCTTCTGTTCCCAAACAAACTCTCATAATCATCTGGGTATGACACATCATGAGTTAGAAACAGGAAATTCAAATAGTAAAAGATAATTAAAATTATACTCATTGCTTACCATCTTGAAAAGCTACTTTCCAACTTCATACCTTAGAACTCATTTATGTTTGGCACAAGTAGGTGTGTAATAAATATGGGTTGTTTGACTTAAGATGAAGAAAGCAAACCTTGTGTTTGTTTTTTTAGAAACTTTGATCTCACACACTGGTACAACAAGCAGGCATCATTACCGAGGCCTTCATCCTTCATATCAATTCCATAGACATGACTGAACACACACTGTCTGCCAAGCACTCTGCCAGGCATTGGTAAGACAGCATGTATGCAAGGAAAAACAAAAGCAATTGGCATGCTTGAGTATTTTAATGACCTAGAACCCTGAGTGTAGCCCCATTAAGGAAACTAAACAGTGATTTATTTAATAAAAGGGAATGGGTGAAGAACCTAAATAGTATCAGATTCTCCTAATAGGAATTGGAGGAAGTATACTCTACCTAGACAGGAGTTTCTGTCGAATATATCAGCTTTGAACCCAGGTCTACAGGAGCAGATAAATCCTCCTTCATTTAGTTGGGTACAATTTTGTTCACATATATTTTCAGCACATGTTCTGTCTTTTCCTAGATCTGAAAAACACAATGCCAGCATTACAAACCAGATCAGCCACAAATGAACAGTCAAGTGGTGTATCAAAAGGAACACCTACCCATGATCACTATGGGACATCTTGAGATGACCCCTTTCCATAAGCATTTGAGAGGCTAGGGTACATGTGGATTCTGATTTCTGGTAATGGCCTGAAAGCCATTTATACAAATGTATGTAATGTTAAGTCCTTGAGGTAGTTTTCCCATTATATGCAGCATTGACAGGCTCACCTTCAGAGCATCCTATGGACTCTAGAACTATGAAGCCAGACCCTCTACAACTATTACCACCTGCTCTACTATCTTTAGTCCTATTATAGATAGATAGATAGATAGATAGACAGACACATGTATAAATAAAGGACACTGATACAGGTTAGAACAAAGTTACAAACAGAAGGTTATAAGAAGACTATAATTTGTCTAACATTGACCAATTAATTATATATAAGTAAGTCAAGTGTTGCAGAGTCATAAGTCATACAACTGTTCTTAGAGCTATAAATTGGTATACATGGAAAAGAATTTTGTAATATGAATGTGTGTATCAAGGGCTTTAAAAATATTCATATTCTTTTACCCAATTATTCCATGTTAATGAATTTTTCCTCAGGAAGGAATAAAAAATATGCACTATGATTTGTGTTTAAGGATTATAACATATACAGAATAAGAAAATTTTGAAAACAACTTGAATGTACATTTAATAATAGGGAATCAATTATAGTATATTTTATCAAATCTAAGACACTACAGATGTCCCATTATTTTATGTAACACTAAAATAGAAAATGTCCAGAACTCACATTATGACATATTATCAATTGTAAGATGCATCTTGGTTTCAGAGATGTTAAAATGTGAAAATATACATCTTAGAAGCAATGAGTTATGATTATCTACATGATGGATTGCTATGCAGTCATTAAAATTCATGATTTCAAATGATACTTTGACATGGGAAATATCTATAATTAAAGGAAGAAAAAGATTGAAAAACTCTCCATTTAGTATAGGATATTTCTTAAATTTTTTTAAATACTAAGAAATATTTTTTCACATCCATATCCAAAAAAAGACAAAAAGAGTACATCAAACTTTAGAGATTAGTTTTCTCTCAGTGATGGGATACAAATGATCTTTACTTTTGAGTGTTAATGTATTTTCTAGATTTTATAACTTTCATAGTAAAAAAAAAAAATCAACCAATAGTTTATTTTTGTAGGGCCCATATGAATAACCCTTGTTATCCCCGCTATTCTGAGGTCCAGATGTTCCAGGATAGACTTTAATAGCTCAGACCCTACCCTAACACTCCATTGCTCATCATTGCCCCAAGATCTTGTCTCTGTCAATATCTATCCAAGCTATCTGGCTTTCATTCTTGTCATTCTTATAAGTTTGCTTCTTTTATCCTCAGCCTCCATGTAGCCCCAAACCTAGGTCTTACAGAGAAGCTGAAGAAGATGAACATAGATAGTGAGTGATCAAGGGGAGGGAGGTAGGAAGTGGTTATCTCCAAGAAAGATTAAAGCTTCACCTACCTCTCAAATGAAATGTCTCCTGGTCACAGGCTTCTGAATATTTTAGCCAAAGAGACTGTGGTATTTCCTGGTTCAATTCTTTCAAATCAAAATAGATTTATATCTACCTATCTCTATACCAGTGGTCCCCAACCTTTTTGGGGGGGGCAGGAAGGAGGCAGAGCTCAGCCGTTGATGTGCAGCCTGGTTCCTAACTTATTTCCCCAAACCCAGACTTAAGATACTTTGTTTGTAAAAGAAATACTCTATTTTCCATTTTATGAAGAAGGAATAAGAATTATCAGACATAGAAACAGCAAATCAGTATATCTTTATAATCACACAATAATATTTGCCACCTGAGATTTACTTCTTTTCTTTATACCTGAACAGTGCTCTAAAAATGTTGATGTCTTTCTGTTCCTGGAAATTTGCTAAAACAATAGATTTTAGGTGCTCTTACCACAAAAAAATAAAATAAAAAGGTAACTATGTGAGATTAAGAATATATTAATTTGTTTGACTATAGTAATACTTCACTATGTATATCAAAACATCATGCTGTACACCTTAAATTTTAAAAAATCAAACATGTGTCCCAAATACCATGATGATCCTTTTGGAGAAGGAGAGGAAGAGGAAGGTGGAGAAGGAGGAAGAAGAGGGAGAAGAGGAGGAAGAAGAGAAGGAAGGAGGAAAAAAAACAAGGGCAAATAGATTAGCAGCGCCCAAGAACTGATATTTTAAATAAGAATCTTATGCCTCAAATTATTAGCCCACATTCTTTGCTAAAACTGGATTTAAAAAGAAAAAAAGAAAAAAATTATTAGCCTGCAGAAGTAAGACTGAATTCCATATCACATATCCACTTAATGCCTGAAAAGATAAGCTACTTCCATACCCGAACTAATGTCCGTGCTACTTATTTCCTTTAAATAAAACTTGCTTTTAACTAAATGCCATTTGAATAGAAAAGATTGTAGTTGATTTTAAGCCTTTGAACTGCCACAGACAACTAAAAGAGAAACCAGTGTTTGACCCAAGTTCAACTTGGAAATACTCCAAACTCCTGGAACCTTTCACATATCAGTCTCTGGGTGTCAGAACCCAAATCTGCCATCCAGCTTTGCAAATGATATCATGTTCATGCTTTAAAAATATTTAATCAAGTCACTTCATTCTGTCAATAACTCCACGCCCCGCTGAGAAGGTATGTAAAATAAATGGTAAACCAGCTCAGCATGGCTGGTTATTCATACCCCTTTGTAATTCACAAAGGAGAAAAGTTGACAGAAAATCCTTTGGCTGCCTCAGAAAAAATTGATTAAAGCCCCAGAAGTTGAAAGCACATGGAACTAACTAAGATGACTAAGTCAAATGCTTCTAGAGTTTGAAGAACTCCCTCCTTTTTCCTGTGAAGAAACCAAGGCCTGGAGAGGTCAGTGTGTGCCCCGAGAGGCACAGCTAGTGGCAGAAGGACTACAGACCAGCTCTCCTGGCCTGGACTCACATGACTGTTCAAGTTGTGCCTCTGCCTTTCTGGGTGACCTCAAGCAAGTTACTTAAACTCCCTGAGGTTTATTATATATATAGGCAAAAACAGCAACCCAATGGGGCTAACTTGGGTAACACATTAGAAAATGTATGTGAAAGCACTTCATGAGCCATAAATAGACTACAAAGGCCTGAGTTACTAACATGTCACTCCAACATTTCCACCAAAATATTGAGCTGGAACCATTCCTTGGTTAGGTTCATCATCCTTTTCCTACACAAAATTCTCTTTCTACTTTAAAAATAAAAGTAAATGTTCCTTCCAAGGTCCCCTGTGGCATTCCCATCTTGATCAACTACCCTCAGAAGATTTTCCAAGTGCCAAGGATACTGCATTTGGCTTAAGATTTTAAAAATGTACAGACTAATATAATATGTAGCTTTAAGGTACTATGAGGCACCTGGTAAACTGGGAAGAGGATGTGCTCTGCAGTTAGGCAGACCAGAGTTCAAATCCTGACTCTACCTCTTAATGACACTAAGACTTGGTCAATTTATTTAACCTCTAAGTCAGTTTCCTCATTTGTATAAAAAGAAAGATAATAACACCTAACCCATATGATTGTTACAAAGATGAAATGAGATAACCCACATAAAATGTTTGGCACAATGTCTAGTATAGAATAAGTGCACAATCACAGGTAGTTACGGGCTTGACTGAAATTCAGAGCACAAAGCAAATTAAAGAGAAATATGTGCTTATCATCTGCTTTATATTATTGAATTCTTTAATTAAGTAAACCTGAGTTACTACAATGAAATAGAAAAATAAGTGTTTACTTACTGCAACCCATTTCATCAAAGAAGTCACCACAGTCATTGACATCATCACATACACTGTCCTGTGAAATGCAACGTCCATTGCCACACTTAAATTCATTTTCCATACAAGGTCCAGGGGTTGGTTTTCTACCTGTAATTTAAGAACAAGTTAAAGTCAAAACTTTTTCTTCTCTAAAATGAAATACTTCCTTCTGTGACAAAGACAGTTATTGCTTACCAAATAAACAAGTGCTTCCCAGCATTTCCCAGTCTCCCTTGCAGCTGGGTTAGGACCATGTGACTGGTTCTAGCCAATGGGCTATTGAGTTGGAAGTGACATGTGACACTACTGGGCTGAAGCAATGAAAGCCCATGTGCTTCATCCATGTCTCTGACACTGCTGCAGCAACCTTGGAAGCCATGTGCTCCAGGTGGTATAGCTATAAGATGGAAGAGGGCTGTGCAACCTGTGTGGCCTTTATATGCGTGAGAAATAAGTCTTTGTTATGTTACACCACTGAGACTTTGGGATTTATTGGTTGCAGGAGCTAGTATTAATTACTCTGAATAATACACAAGGAAAAACTCCCCAAAGAGTAGAGTAAGAGACAATGAGGGACATTTGGACACTGGTGCTCCTCCCAGAGCAGAATCATGACCTAATCAATAAATCTCCTCCACTCCCCATAGTAGGGGCCTCCACATTGTCTGCACAGGGTGACCATACAATTTATCTCCAATCCAGTATGCTTTTGAAAGTGAAGACAGTGCTATTAATCATTCCACCAGGACAACAGACATAAATCAGGACTGTCCTATGCCAACATGTGTCATCCTAGCCCAGTGGTACTTCAGAATTATTACAGACTGGTGATTGTGATGTGTCTCTAATTCTTTCTTTCCACTGGGAGTGTTTATTTCTATTGTGTTGCCCCTGTTCTACCACTATCTATTGGGGGCAGGTGGCACAGATAAAACTAGTCTATCAGTTTACAGGTCTCCAAACCATGAGGAACCATATCTGGAATTGATGGAGTGACTACTGCCCATCACCCAGAGGTCCTGGATTTCAGTTACTGAATGGGACTTTGAGCTACATCCCTCAGGGAGGGGCTGAGGGTGTTCTGTGTGCGAGCAGAAAAGCATAAAGGGATATTTAGTGACACAAGGGTATGCTGTGGTAGATAGAATTGGTGCTCACTAAATATCCAGGCACTTCCCAGTCTCCCCTGCAGGTAGATTGGGGCCATGTGACTAGTTCTGACCAATGGACTGTGAGCAGAAGCCATGTCTGTCACTTCCGGGCCCAGAAAGTTAGAATTTTGGTGCTCCACCATTTCTTTCTCCTCCTGCCTTGGCAATCTTGAAGACTATGTGTTCCTGAGGGCCTAATCTTAGGATGGAGGAGGGCTGCTTGACCTCCATCAAACTTCCTATGAGTGAGAAAGAAACCTTTGCTGTTTTAAGCCATTGAAATATTGCAGTTTGCTCACTGTGAAGACTGGCAGTGGGTCCTCTCACTACAATCCGGCTCCCTGTAAAGAATAAAAGTTTACTGCTCTGTTTTTCAACTCTGGGATTTGAGCATGTGCTATAAATGCCTTGCTCCATTAAAAAAAAAAAAGGCATTATTAATAAGGGAAAAGGAAAGGCAAACAGGGAAGGGGACGAACTGCTCAAATTTTTAAAAAATGTTTTATTTCTGGGTTTTCATCCTTTTGTGCTATACCTCAAATAAACATATTAACAATGCTATAACCACAGATTCATCTCTACCAATAATAATAATAATAATAATAAAAATTGGGTACAAACTTGAACGCTACAGTAGTGTCAAAGTCCTTTCTGACACAGTCCGCTCTGGGAAGGGAGCTGGAAGTGAACATTCTGAGGCACAGCATTCTAAGGCCACATCAATACAAGGGATGGAAAATGGAAAAATTAGGCATTTATCTAAATTTTCCCAGATAATATTGTTTTAGGGGGGAAAAAAGTAATCGGAGGCAAGGGACATAAATTTCCTCACTGACTTTTTTCTGGGCAAATTAAATTGCCCAGAAAATTGATCAACTCTCCCCTTCAATGGATAGACTTTAAAATATTCTTAACATACAGGAAAAGCACAGATATTTTAATACCTAAAATATTAAATGCAGCCACTTTGAAATTTCTATCTTAAACTAATTTATCATTTTTCTCTTCTGGGAAATAAACTTTCACGTTCAAGAAGGATATTAGATAAGCTCTGTTAACACCATTGCTGTCTTACTTAACATGATCTTTGCAGCTGGCTGTTGAGAAGGAATAATCACTCACATGCCAGATCAGCAATTAGCAAGTCCAAGCTGAAGAATGACCAAAGCTCATCTTTGAAAACAAAACATTAATTTGTCAAGTGAGACCCAACCAGTATTAAGTGTTTCCTCTCATTTTCTTACGAAAAAAGAAGGGAAAAAACTCAGTAAATGTTTAAACAAAGACTGAAAAAGTAAGGGATTTGCCAACATCTTCATTCAAATGAGACAGGAAGAAGTGGGTGGGGCTGTATCTGAGTAGTGCATGTGTTTGCATGGTCTTGTAAACAATCATGTCAGCAGAGATCTGCAGTCACAGGTCCAACTCAAGCCTCTACAGAACGAACTGAAATCCCATCAGTACATTCTGCAAACTGCAGACAATTTGGGGCCCTTCATTTTTCCTTCTCCCTTTTGACTTTTGCTTACAGTGCTCCTCTTTCTCATCGGTTCCATCTCCACAGTCATCCAAACCGTTGCACACCTCATGGCTATAAATACAGCGATTGTTGTCACATCGGAAACGGTTTGGTGATTCACAGGGAACATCCGCTGAAAGGAAAGACAGAAAAATGAAATTACAAGTTAAGAGTAGAATATAAGTGTCAATATCTAAAACACTGCCATGCCAGCAGCAGGCTTGCTTCATTCATTCATTCATTTGCTCACTTGGTTGATCAACCAACAGATACATCTCGAGTGTCTCGTAGACACCACTGCACTGTGCTAGGCACTAGATACGATGGGAAACAAGAAAGTTCCTTGTCCTCATGGAACTTTCATTCTAGCAGAGAAACAGACTTTACAAATTAACCATCTATAACTGGGAAGCATCTACTGGTGGGATCTGATACAGGTCAGGGGAGGAAGGGTTAGAAGAGGCTTCCCATGGATTCTGAGTCAGAAGGGAGTGTGGCAGGTTTCTGGACCTGAATAAAGGTCTCTGTGGCTGCAGTGAGGACAATGGCGCCCATGAGGCTGGAGAGGCTGGCAGGACTGTACATGGGCTTTTATCCTAACAACCAAGAGGCCGCTGTTTGAACCTTCTGGCAGTACTTGTCACAGAGTCTCTAGAGCATGAAGTCTTTTCATTGAAGTTTTACGCTGTGGGCGATTTTCCTTCCTGAGTACCCTTACCTCTTACATTTAAAGCTGATACCTCACAATCGAATCCTGACTCATTTTGTTGTCCAGAGTGAGACTTCTAGGTGCTGCTTGACAGCTGTGAGGAACCCAAGAGTAGTACCCAGGTCCCTTACTTGTTTGGTACAGGGGACATGGTTCCCAACGCATGTACCAGGAACCAGTGAACTCAACATACATGTGTTCTTCTTTCACATGGAGGATTTGGGCTGTTTGATTTTCCTTCTGCCTTTGCACCACACGCCAGGATCAAGAGGACAGACTTGTAATAAGGTGGGTTAGGGGAAAACATCAGATCCAAGGGCTGGTTCTTGGAAGTATTGCTAATAGAACTATTGCAAGAATTATTTGCTGTGAAAGACAAGTACAGCGTTATAAAACAGTGTTGGTCATTTTTTAATGTGGCCATGTCCCTGACTCTCCAAAGTTTATTTTGACTAGCTATGGGCATTTTATCTTATGGAGAGAAGCAACTGCCTAATTACTTCTTTGAAAGTTAAACATGCCTGAGATATTTTTCAAGATTCATTAAGTTAAAAACAAAACAAGGCTAGTTCCTAACAAGTAAAGAAGTGGCAAGAAAAATGTTGGGATGCCACTGTGAATATATAATGTACACTAATTCAAGTTCTCTGGGAAGGAAGGGAAATACTCTGACATACCATTTCACAAGTCAAGTCTCTGGGCTAAAAGTGCGTAGCAATGAATCTAGGAAAGGGAATGGAAAAGGGAATGTGAATTTCAGAAGCAAGTCAGACTGGGAGCTAAGGGTTTTAGCAGAAGTGTTTCTAGAGGTCCCTTCTCCTGTGTTGAATACTTGTACTTATACAAAATCTTGAAGCTTCAGCTTGCATCGGAATCACCTGAAGAGCTCACTAATGCATAGATTGCTGGGCCCCACTGCCAGAAATTCACATTGGGTAGGTCTGGGGTGTGGCCCATGAATTTGCATTTCTAACGTATTCCCAAAGATACCAGTATTCCTAGTCCATTGAGAACTACTGCCCTAGAGTTTCTCCAGTGACTCAAAGCATATAGCAAAATGATTAAAACAAACTCTATTTTCTTTCACTTTGTTAAAATCAGTAGTCCTTGACCAGTGGACTAAACTAAAAAGCTAAGGAGCTTTTTAAAAATACATATGCATAGACCCCATCCTTGAGAGACTCTGCTTCTTTAGGTCTAAGCCTAGGATGAGGCCAGTGATTTTGAAACACTCCTCCCCCGTTGATTCTGACATGCACCCAAATTGAGATTCACCAGTTTAAAAAATAAATATGCATCATTCAACAAGAGGGAGTTAAATGGTCTTAAATTATGATGTTAAAGAGAAGTGACTTTAAAGAGTAAGTAAGTCTTAAAGTTTTCTGACAGTGTTCCAGGAAGCTCTAGGGGTTTGGAAAGGATACTTCAAGGATACCAAAAGTAGGACGGAGCAGGACAGGTACAACCTCCCCCATACTCCTCCTCAGACTTCAACCACAACAGACCTGCCCCTATTTATGCACACTGGGTTTCCAAGCAAGATTTCTTTAGAATAAATTGTTTTCTAGGGCCATAAAACATTTAAAACCTTGGAGCTTTGCCCAACGTTCTCAGGTTACAGAGAAAGGACTGAAGCAGGAAGGCCAAGTGAAATCACAACACTGATCATGTGTCCAGTCCTCAAAAATTACACAACTGCCCTCCAGAATCACGCGCTGCATGTAAGAAACATTGAGACTTTGCCAGCCGACACCACTCCCATGCAGTCCCTTTCTCTCCCTCTTACAGCACAGATGAATTTCTTCATCAGAACCATCGCCACAGTCATCGTCACCATCGCATTTCCAATACGGCTGGATGCAAACATGGTTTTTACATTCAAACAGAGTAGCCTGGCAGTATGCACCATTGGGAAAGCGAGTGGCTGTTGTGGGGGAAGAGACATATTCAAATTATTGTACAAATTGACTAATTTTGGAAAGCTTCCTACTATTTCTCCTTTGGCTCTTGCCATTATAACCTGCTCTTCCTTATTCATCAGGAGGTATTGTGGCCTTAACAAGTCTGAGAATCTGATGGACTGTGTCTTAAGAACATTCATCCAGGCCCAGCTTTTCAATGACATGAATCATCCATCACATGGACTTTGTCTCTGCGAGCAAGTGCGACTCTTCAACTGTGCCAGGACTGACTTTACCCACACACATTTATAGAGTCTCTCTGAAATCAGGTTTTAAGATGTGGCAACCCACACCATCATGGATAATCATCAACAGTTAATATTTATTCAGTGATTCATAAAGACTAAAATTTGAGTGATCATATTGCCTTTACATTTTTAATAATTTTTATGTGCCATCATGCGATTCTGAAAATTTTTAATGCTGCAAATTCAATATGTTCTAATACCTAACCGAAGTTCTTTATACTAGCTTATACATTGCTCAAATATTCTTTTTTGTACCTGAAGTTTTTTTATCCAATTAATGATTTCCATAGTAGCTGATGACACAGAAATACTTTGTTAGCATGGACTACTTAATACTTAATTCTCTGTTTAAATACTGTTAATGAAATGCACCTGGACGACCATTGTGACATCTATTGAGATGATGACTCAGACCCCAGGTGAACCGATAATTATCAACGGATGCTGAACAGAAAATACCGGTGGCCCTTTAATCTAAGACGTGGAGGCTGACTGGTATCTAAATTACTACACGATACTTTCAGGTGAGCAGCACTACAAGTGTCTAGGGACTTACGACAAGCAGCTTCATCAGAGGCATCGAGACAGTCAGCAGCTCCATCACATTTCAATTCGTTGGACACACAGTGTCCACTCACACACTGAAAATATTCAGGATGGCAGGTCCTCATCTCTGAAGAGAAAAGATTGTCATCCCTAGAAGGCTTTGTCATTGTCAGACAGGTATTAGGTACCTGGAGTATAGTGAGTACCCCATCACATTCCTGTCCATGCCCCATGGCTGGCTCACAGCTTGTGGTTAGCAAATGAACAAACTCTCAAAACTCACACTTTCCCCACTCAACACACAGAGATGGAAGTACCTATCTCCCCTCTATTAAATAATCTCCAGCTCTTAAGCTTTTCCTCAGAAATCAGAATTCCCTAATTTTTAATGTTTCCTGATTTTCCTCAGACCCAACACTTAATCTGTAAGGAGCTATAAAAATTACGACCTCTACACTAGGGAGCTACAGTAGTATATTCCTTAGGGCGACTTTCTGTGGAATAGCAGGAAGATCAATGTCTTTATTTGTTTGTTTACAAGGCCAATGCAAATTAAAGTCTGCTCCTAGGAAATGTTTAAATTAAAATCAGATTCTTAAAAATTCCTCACTATTTTCCCCTATTATGATTGATCTAGACTGCTATGAGTTAAGAATAAAACATAGAAAATACAGAGCAGAAGATACTGTGTTATGCTAAGGCTATATATTATAAAATTACATAAATATAATTTTACTGTAAAAAATTTTATAAACACTAATTTGAAGTCCCCACTCAGTCATAGTACAAGATTCTATGGTAAGCTTCTCAAAAAACTCTGACAGTTACCACAGTCCCGCTCATCTGAGTTGTCCCCACAGTCATTGTAATGGTCACAGATCCATCGAGAGGGAATGCACTGGTGATTGGCACATCGAAACTCACTCTCTGTGCACTCCCGGGGTACTGGAAAAGAAAAGCACCCGGCCATCAGTGTGCACCAGGAATCACACACTGGACACCTTACAAGCTGGCCAAAGAGCCCTCAGTGGCCAATGCACTCCTGTGTGTCAAGCCCCAGAGCTGTGCTGGGACAGATCATTCGTCCTCCAAAACTAGACCTTCCACGCCTCAATTTTGAATCTGTAAAGAATGGCCTTTATTACAAGGTTGTCCAAAGGTGATTTGATCTTAAGATAATTTTTATTTCATGAAACTCTAGATAACCTCTTATAGGATTCAACATGAACTTTTTCTCATAAAAAATAAAATGCCAATTGGATTACCCTTTTGTGTAAGAAGTTCTTAGCTGATTGATATTTACAGGTGTAATCAGCATCCTAATTCTCTCAATTGTCTATAGCAAATGGTGATCATTTTTTACTTCCAAAAGGTAGCTAAAGTTAGAATAGATTTCATATTAGTCAATTGGAAATTGACACATATTATGAGTCAATGATAAATGCTCAGGGCAGGGCTTCATTAAAGGTGTTTTCAAAACACACCCAATTATTCAGGACTGACCATCTGGTTTGGTGTGATCCAGATCTTTGGCTTCCTTTCCTCAGCCTCCCTGTCCAATGCCTCATAGTCAGTACCTTCAACTGGGAGAGAGGAAACAAAACCCGTCCTGTTATTTAACCATTAGCCCTCCTAACATAGGCAGCTAGTCCAGGAAGGATAACCATCCAAACACAAGTTCTCTCTCCTCTGCTATTAAGATCATTTTGGGGAAAGAGCTGAAGAATCAGGGTCTTTGGGTCTTTGGTCCTGACTTTCTATTTCTATTCTATTTCTCTTACTATATTTGTCCTTTAACATAAGTCACATCAAGTTCTTTTTGGGAAAAAAAGTTGGGTGTAAACAAATTCAACAGACAAAAGATATACTTCAGTAAATATTCTCCGCCCAAGCTTGATTTTAAGCATCTCAGAAGAAGATGACCATGTCTTTAGTCGAACAGAAAGCAGAAATGTACCAAACAGCAGAAAGAGTTCTAAGAGCTGTCATCTTGCCCATCAAGGATGAATAGCATAGACAGTTGAACTATGGACAAACAGCAAACGTCACAGCTCTGGTGGCAGAAAAGGATCATAGAAATGTGAACACTCACCACAGCCTTCCTCATCTGAGTTATCTCCACAGTCATTTTGCCCATCACATTTCCAGCGAAGAGGGATGCAGTGGTGATTTTTACAACGGAAGTCCCCCAAAGGATTGCACGTCACCTCCTCTGCAAAGCACAGTCATTGCAAAGACTTCATAAACCAAAGGTCAAGAAATGCACAAAGTGACACTGGCTTCCTCGTGAGACAGTCTGAGAATTACGTCACCACATTCTTGAAGCTCCCAGAAAAAGGAATGCCAGCAAGATTCCTTGCCAATATTCCTAACCTATCCTATTGCTTGAAACTAGATCCATTCCCTTTTGTAGAAACTGTTCAAAAAATGAATTGGTATCTGATTTGTAATTTGCAACAAAGACCTGGGAAGAGAAGCTAAAATGATGCCACAACAAATAGGACATTTCTATCACATCGTCTTCAGTTAATTAGACTCAGTGTCATTAAAATAACCCATCATCTTCCTTGTCTCTCTTCCAACTAAACCCAACACACACACACTCACACTTTGGTTTTAAGTTAGAGTATATGCCTAATCTTGACAAATTCCAAATTTGGCCTTTTGTCCCTAAATTCATACCATGTTGCCAGAGTGACTACAGCTGTCCAATAGATGATATGGAAAGTTAGAAAGCCATTCAGAATATGAAAATCCCCAAATAACAAATATTCCATTTGGAAATATCCTTTTTGGAGACAGATACCAAGTCTTTTCTCTACCCCCCCCTTACATCAATTTCAGTCAATGTATAAGATCAGACAAATAATTAAAACTTGTCAAGTGTGAATAAGGAGTCTACGTTTGGGAGAAATTATACAAGTTTCTAACATCTTAATAGTGTCTTCCTCAATCATAGCATCCTTGGGGGTGGGATGTCATTGAAGAGAATGTAAATTAAATTCCCCCAATAACCCTGCAAAATGCTACAAAAATGTAACATGTTATTAGAAGAATTAACAAATGGTTTTTTTTTACAGAGGTAAACAAAGAAAAGACAACATGGGAAAGGAAGTCCATCTCTTCTCTCATCTAATAAAATCTGCTTGTCACTCCCCTACCCCCCTGCAGCCCTCCTACCGCAGCCTTGTTCATCACTGTTGTCCCTGCAGTCATCGACGCCATTGCACAGGGCAGACCTGGGGACACAGCGGTAATTTGTTTGACAGCTGAATTCGGTAACGTTGTCGCAGCGATAGGCAGGGCTCACTGAAAAGTGAGCAAAACAAAAAAAAAACAAAAGCAGCAGAGTCAGAGCTGAAGGCATCGGAAGGCACCCTTAGGTTGTCACGTTGAGGCCGTGGGGCTGACTAGTAACAATTATCCTGTTACCAGCTAAATTGACTCTGGCAACATGTGTCTGTTTTAGGTGTGATCTGTTTACCATGAGCAACAAAACAGAGTCCTGACTTTCCTCACTATCTCAGCACCACTCATGTGTTTTGCAGTGTAACTTTGTGGGGGGAGAGAGGACTGGATTTGAAGTAAAAAACCTGGGCTGAAGTGTTAGTGTTGCCACTAAATAGTAATGGGACATCCACTTAATGGGAGCCTCAGTTTCCTCATCTGTAAAATGGGGATTGGTTAGTACCCACCTTCCCTACCTCACAATGTTTCTCTGAGGCTCAAATGAGAAAGCACTAGATGTACAAAATGTAAGTTCTTGGTATCACATTATGGACGGTTAGATAGTGCATCAGAAGGAAGCATTCGCCACTTCAGAAACTGGGTCTGGTTCAACCTGCAAGCCAGACAGCTAGACTTTGCCTTGCAGTGCCACAGTCGGCAGAGAGAGCCAAGAGGGAGCGTCCCTGGGGCTGAAGCAGGGGACTGCATGTCCTCTCTGAAACCACATGGAGGTTCTCCACGTGCCCTGCCTTGGCCATGCCTTGTCCCTCCCACAGGCACTTACAGCATTCTTGAACGGGCTCGTCCGAGTAGTCTCCACAGTCATTATCCACGTCACACTTCCAGGCCTGAGGGATACAGCGGCCGTTGGCACATCTAAACTGGCCCGGCCGGCAGGTCCTGCTGGCGCAGTGGGAACTGGCCTCATCTGAGTTATCCTCACAGTCGTTCACTGTGTCACACTGCCAGTGTTCCGGGATGCAGCGTTTGTTGGCGCACTGCCATTCGTTGGACTCACACTTGTGATTCTCTGCAAGCAGCGGCATTTGGTAATCAGCTTGGAAGGCGTCAAGAATAGAAGCTCCTAATTCATGCTGATGAATCCTGGAGAACTTGATTGTAATTTCTTCCTAGAGGACTTCCGGTCCTAAAGTGCTTGTTATCAACCAGTACTACTACATGGGCAGTTATTCCTTTGATTATTACTGTCTCCCAAATTCTTTTTTTTTTTTGAGACAGAGTTTCACTCTGTCGCCCTGGCTGGAGTGCAGTGGCGTCATCATAGCTCACTACAACCTCCAACTCCTGGGCTCCGACAATCCTCCTCCCTCACCTCCCAAGTAGCTGGGACTATAGGCTTGTGTCACAAGACCCGGCTAATTTTTTCTATTTTTTGTAGAGACGGAGTCTTGCTCTTGCTCAGGCTGGTCTCAAACTCCTGAGCTCAAGCCATTCTCCTGTCTCAGCCTCCCAGAGTGCTAGGATTATAGGTGTGAGCCACCCCAAATTCTTAAGTATCTTTTCTTGTATGCAGAATTAAGGGATAAGGACTGAATCCCCTGGTCTGTAAATACACCTTCTCCTGTCCATGTTCCCCTGTTGGACATGGTTTTCAAACTTTGTGTTTATTGCTGTTGTTGATGTGTTGTTTTTAGTTTGGAGGGTTTGGTGGGGGGGGGTTGCCTTTTAAAATGGAAACATAAATCAGTATAACAACTGAGAGTCCTTGTGTAAAATGGGGTTGGGAAACCCTCACTTCATCCTCAATGTTAGCTCTCAAGGAGGATTCAATGCTTAGCACATGGTGAAGAACCACCAATATAGACAACTTACTATCTACTTCAACCACTTGCCTTGTAAAGACCTTAGGATTTTTAAAATGCTTTATGAAAAACAGATATAGAGGGGACCATGAGTTTTCTCCTAGGCCTTTGAACTTGTTTCTGGTTTATGATGTTCAGGAAATCCCCCCACAAAATCATGATTGTACACAGTAAAGACAGAAGTGGGCAAAGGAGGCATAAAGCAATTCAACACACCACAAAGAAAAGGGTCTTCATCAGAGCCATCAGGGCAATCTTGGTGAGCATTGCACAGGGCCTGTGGGCTGGTGCAGTTGCCATCCTTGCACTGGAACTGTCCTAGTTGGCAGTAGCGCTGTGGGCAAAGGGCCAGTTCATCAGAGCCATCTGAGCAGTCTCTCCGTCCATCACATTTCCACCAGATAGGAATACACCTGCACAGAGAAAATACAGCCCTTTCTAGCAAAGCATGGGGATGGGGACTTCTTCTGAGGAGAAGAAGTCAACACAGAATTCCAAGCAATGACATGAGTTCTCTCATGACCCTAGAAGAGGACCAATTCAATTTCAATTACTGTTGTGTATTTTCAAGGAGAACATAATTTGATGAGATAGAAGAGGCTTGTTAAGACCCAAACACATACTTAACATACGTGTTGAGTATGATGATTACATCCCTTCTACAAGAAACAATGGAGTGAGTGTTTTGAGCTGTGGTTCTAGAAGCAGTGATTGGTTGAGATTGTCTGCCAGGCTGATATCATCAAAGACATCTGGGTATTGGTTGGGAAACTAGAGGGCACTAACAATTGTTGAGTGCCTATGTCATGATAGGTGCATGCTAGATTCTTAATCTCAGATATTTAATCACCACAATAATC
This sequence comes from Daubentonia madagascariensis, assembly GCA_023783475.1. Taxonomy (NCBI): domain Eukaryota; kingdom Metazoa; phylum Chordata; class Mammalia; order Primates; family Daubentoniidae; genus Daubentonia; species Daubentonia madagascariensis. The sequence continues at coordinate 38,137,269 of JAKFHU010002088.1, read as the reverse complement.
TACCTTGCATCTTAGATGCTATGATCTAGTAATGTCTCTCTCCATCCCACTCTCTGACCCAGTTCCCCCAGTCATCAATGGCCTGTGAACATGGTTAGAGAAATAATCTGTCGCCATGTTTCATAGCAAAGACAGATGATCAAAAATGGACTTGAATGTGAAACCCTGGATCTTCTGACATAGGTAACTAGGGAGCTAGGCCACTATAGGTGTGGAAAAGACAGTGAAATTCTATACTCCCGAGGGCTATTTTTCAGTACACATTTATATATACTGTGGCCCTGACACTCAGGACAATTTATTAGAAAGAAGAAATACATAGTTTGCTTCGTCTCTATGAATGCTTGCATACATAGGCATAACAGTTTGGTTAACAACTTCCTTCTATTCATGGAAAGAATTATCTGAAATTGGAGACTGAGATTAGTGTTCCACAGGAACTGAATTAATTAACCAAAATGTTGGTTCATTAGAAAACTCCCGTCCCCTGCAGACTTGAAGTTCAACATCTGTCCAAGGGATAAAAAGGCCCTGGGGAGTAGGAAAAGAAAGCCTCACTTTTCATTGTTAGCACACAGGAACTGGGTGCTGGAGCACACGGGCAGGCAGTAGGTGCTGCCTCTCAGCTGAAGGGTATGGAAGTCATCTGGACACTCGCAGGTGAATCCTTTTCCACCTGCTTTGATGAGGCAGAGATGAGAACAGCCACCATTGTTGGTACCACATGGATTGTCCACTAGTGAAAAAGAAAGAAAATATATGTTCATTTGCTTAAAGAGGGTATCAAGCACAGATTAGCTGATTACCCACTTTGACATGAAACTCATTACCTCTTCGTGAAAAATAAAAATAATTATCCTAGCTTTATGCTTTTTCCAAAAGTTCATAAATAGGACAGATGGTAGAGTTATATAAACAAAGTCGTGCTTTGAGAAAACTCATTTATGTGCTACCAGAAGTGAGGCATACCCAGTGGTGTTTTTGACTAGAAAAGATATGTATCTCAAAGTCCTGGGAGAGCAGGTAGTAAACTTAGCTTACATTCATGTGCCCAGAATCTAAGTTTTAATTTCCAGCAGATGCTATATTCATTCCCTCATTCTAAGGATACAGGTAACAGAAGTTTGGCCAAGATTAATATGGATAGATAAACTAAGTAATATCTTTACTCATTTTCTGGGTCACCACTTGGAGGTGAAGATTAACTTGAGCTTCTAATAATACGAGGAAAAGGTCCGGAAAGAAATATTGGATATCTTTATTTTGCTAATTCTCATTTTTCCTTATTTCCAAGTTTATTATATGTTTTAGCAAAGCACCACAACAAAACAGACCCACAAAAGCCAGTCTATCCCCAAAATATACTCCAGACCTTTGCTAGATTATCTCTAAATTATAAATGGCTTTAATTGCATGAAGAAGAATATAAATTCACAAACAAATAAAAATAGATTCTCTAACTTATGAGACACTAAAATGCATTGCTCTTGACATTATTATCTTCTAGAAGTTGAGAATAACATCTTTTTGATACCTAATACAAGGTCATACACAAATAGACATTTAATAGATGCTTTATAATGACTGTAATTTTCTTTTAAAGTAGATTGATCTTGGTTATTAAGAAATGATTGTTAATTTCTTAAGTGTCATAATTGTATTACGGTTATATAAGGAACTGCCCTTAGTTTTCAAAGGTGCTCTCTTAAGTCTGGAGGGCTGAACTGTCATATTTTAAAACACTTCAGTCTTCCCACCAAAATGGATAAAGTAAATATGACAACATAAAAACCGTTAAGTTTTCTCAAAAACAAAAACAAAAAAACCCCACAGATTGATCTTTAAGACCAGTACAAGTTTTGAGAAAGAGTTCTAAGAAGCCTTTCCCAGGGGTAGGGGAATCAACTCTAAAGATATTTGCATACTCTCAACTCTCAGCATATGTTTTGAAGAAAACACTAACAAGTAACAACAAACCCTTTGTAAATCATAATATTCATGCCTATAGAGACAAGAATGACATGCACATAACCTAAGGCAACTGTGCCAAACTCCTCAATCACCCACTCACCAATTGGCTGCCTGTATGGATGGTACACATGAATGTCAAATGGTCTATGTGTTGTGTTCACCAGCATCATCCTATTTGATCCATCATATTTGTTTCCCTTTTCAACTGTCCTTGTATTCCAATCTGTCCAATAAATAGTGTCTTCAAAAATGGTAATAGCAAAGGGGTGAGGCAGTGTCCCATCATACACCGTGTGTCGATGGTGACCTTCCAAATCTGAGTACCTGTGGCAGTAGAAAGAAACAGTCGCTTGATGAAGAAGACAACCCCTCTCCTCTAATGACTTTCACGATAAATGAATGAACAAATCAATTAACAAAATTCTACCTCCTAGAGATAACGGAAGTTCAGATCCTCCCCAAAACTCCTAGCCTTTACTTAAAAAGAACACTTAAAGGATTTATTTTAACTGAACAAAAGATGTAAAAGCTGAAAGGATGCAAAATGCTCAAAATGCTTAGGAATAGCCATGGGAGTTTAAACAATCATTAATTCCTAACCACAGCTGTTTTCTTGCAGATGCAGCTAGTAAGGCTGTTGTAGGTTTATAAGCTCTTATGCTGATGTTCTCCATTAAGCACCCTTCTGAAATCCTGGGGTGAGCACCATTCTTGTTTCCTAAGTCACTGGAAGAAATCAGAGGATAGCAATATAGAGCTGGAATTCCAACTTCTCATGAAGATTTCAAGAGAGAAGCTATTCTAGGAGATAGTCAGGTTCTCAGTACAACCCAAGGGGAACACAACTTACAGGCCTACAGAGTTAACTTTGCATACACCAGCAGCATGCTTATTATTAGTCACGCACGGGCACTATCAATGAACACTTTTCCAGATGAATAAACCTCCAGAGAAGGTTCTCTGATTTCAAGATGATACAGAGCATCCACAGCCAAATTTCCAAGTCCTCTTAGTTCTAATGTCTCATTCATTACTGTGAGTTTGTATCAGAAGTCATTTCTAAAATACTGACATTTTAATATTCAAAAGTTTTGGAACAGATCCTAAAACTCAAACAAGAGGTAGAATGAGCTAGCAACTAAGAAATTTGATAATGTTAGCTATGTGATGTTGAAAATATTTCCCAAAATGTCATAATTTATGGTAACTTATAGAAGCCATAGGAAAACTTGAAGACCTGCTTGGCCTCTGTTGATAAGAATGCAGGTAAATGACCAGAACTTAGTCACTAACTGTTTTTTTAAAACTCATAGACCAGAAAGTAGTCCTGAGACCTTCCCTTCCAGTTCTTGCATGATCTCTGTGTAGAGATCTCAGACACCTCTATGATTGTTTTTTGTCAAGAGTAGAACCACAGGCACAGCTCTAATGATATGTCAGTGCATCCCAAGATGTACAAGGAAGCAGTTAGATGCTCTATAAAAATGTATTGCTTTATGTATTTTATGAAATATATTTCTGAACACAGGCATTGCTACCTCTCCAAGAGATGATCAAGTCAACGTGGCTACATGAATATCAAAGGATCATTCATTCCTGGATCACAATGCCCAATATTATGATTTGACTTATAGACTGAAACTTACTGCCTGAATTTTAGAACCCAGCTATGCAAGTAATCTGGATCATATTTTATCAAAAAGTGAATAGAATATTAAGCAGCTAGAAAATTTCTCTGTTGCCTCTAATACTTCTGAAAACACTGTCTGTATGTACACTGTCCATTTCAGTTAAAGTTACTCAGCTTTCAAGACCAAGAATAATCTACAAGACCCAAAGGGCAATAAAAGTCCAAAAAGGAAGTTGTCGAAGCTTCTTTAAACACCTTGATAATTCTAATTCAATATGAAATTGTATGGGAAGCTAACTCAGTTCTTTGATATTCCTTTCAAGAGAGGATACACACACTGTGGGAAGGACCAAAGGTATCACTATTAGTGTATCACATTAAAATGATACAAATAAACTAGAAGTAATTTGCAATATTCTGCTGATTCTGACCAAAGTTGGTCTCTACCCTAAGAGTGAGCTAGTATCTGCTATGGTAAATTCTGCAATGAGAACGCTTAGGGCTACCTTAGTATACCAAAAGAACCAATTCAACAAAAGAGAGTTGCAGGATTAACTATGTCTGCCATGAATACCGGAAGAAAGAGTACTAGCATGTGTGCCAGGTATTCCTTCTTTCTCAGTGGCATGCTCCGAGAAAGTATAGGGTTAGAGAACTTCAAAACGTCCTACAGTGACTTTGGCAGCAAAATAAATGAAATAAAATGACAGAATTTCTAAAAGCCTTTGAAATAGCTCTACTGAATTAATGGTACTTCTATGGTCCAATTAAGCCACAACTAGCAATGCCCCAAAATAAACATGTACTGGTTGATTAATAAAGTATATTATCTTTTTTACAATGACTATTTTTCATTGAACAGTATATTTTACACACATTAAAAAATTATCCTATTACCAGAAAGATGTGAATGCATTATCATACTGAATTAATGTTAACAGACTCTACTGCTACATAAAACACTACATTGTACTTAACCATAGATGCACCAAAGTATTTTAGGGAAAGTCTTAACAACACTTTTGCTCTTTTCCTTTTCTCAAATACTAAAATCTATTTATCATATATTTGGGAAGGGAGAGCAAAGTAAAGAGTTAAGAAAATTAAGATGAGTTGAGCACTAAGCTGAACACCATAGGGGAGAAATTATTAGCCCCATTTTCTAGATTAAAAAAACAGTAAGAAGTGAAAGCGCCAGGCCATAGCCTGATCTGTATGACTTTAAAATTCACTCTCTCTCTATTGCACCATACCATAGAGTCCAGCAGTTTTAGTTAGAAGTGACCTCAGAGTGACTTCCAATACACAGGCCAGTTAAAAGATGCATGGGACTAATAGACTGGAAGCATAAGCCCTGATGCTGGGAATAAACAGCTACACCGTTGTTTTATTCTTTCTACGTACGTACTCGATGTAACCCAGGTGGGCATCTGCCCAGTACAGTAGATCATTGGTGTAATCAATGGTGATGCCATTGGGCCACGCTATCTTGGTAGAGATAATCACAGACTTATTGGTTCCATCCATGCCTACTCTCGCAATGTATGCGCGGCGAGTCCAGTCTGCCCAGTAGACGTACCTGTTGGAGCAAACACACAGGGTCAATACCTGATGCCAAAATAAGTCAGTAGCCAAAAGACACACTTTTTCTCCATTTAGAGAAATGGCTTTTACATTCTACAGAGACTCTCAGAAAGGAAAGAGAACTAACAGGAAATAATCTAAAAGAGAAAAGGGGCCAAGGTACAGAAAATGCTCAAGAATGAACATGATTAACCATGGATTTCAGTGGTTTTGACATGGAGAGTCCAGTAAAGAAGCGGGTCTTTTTAAACCACAATTTTCTTTGCATGTAGCCGAAATATGTGACTTGAAAAGTGAAAAGGTGTGTCATGGCAAAGAAAGCAGAACAGATGATGAGGATAATCAGAAGCAGCCATGCTTTTACCCATTAAACTAAACCATTTACCAGGTAGGAAAAGCAGAAGACAAATCCCAGCAAAACACTGGCCTTGAGATAGCTACATGAATGGCCTTTTTGATAACAAAGGTGGTATAAGGGCATGAAAGAAAAGCCCCGGATTACAGGGAGACAATACCCATATTGAGGGTGAAGAGCAATTCCTCTGGGATGGTCAAAGCAGAAGGTGTTGTTGGCATCCATGCAGTGCTGGGCCAGGTTGCGGCGGTGTTCACCATCGAGGTCGGAGACAAACAGGCCATCCAGGTGGGCATCCAACCAATAGAGCTTTCTAAAATGGAGAGCCAGGAGTTACCGACACAGTCACTCTGTGAAATGGTGCATGTCTAGCCACCCAATATCCTATCCACACTACGTGAGAATCACACAGACTGTTGTGAGAAGGCACCTTTCCCCAGGCAAATGAAGGCAGGAAGAAACAGGAAGTTAGCCTTCTTGCAAAGAGGCAACAGAAGATGCAAGAGTGTGTGCTACATTCCCACTTTAAAGTGGTGTCACATAGGAAATTCTGGGTCCACACCTCACACCAGGAGTCTGGTTTTACTTTCTTCATGCAGCATAAAGCATCCTTCCCAGGCAATGCAAAGGCTTAGAGGAACAGGGAAGCAGAAATGAGTCTCGTGAGTTACAGTTTAAATGGTAAAGTCAAGGGAACAGACTTATCTAAGTGTATTATTGAGACTGCCCAAAGGAATTCTGAATTGTGACATCTGTAAGACAAAGAGAAATCCCCCCATCCGTGGCCCTGTCAGATTAGGCTGTCAAAATGAGTTTCTTACCCTGTGACATGTTTTACTTAAACTTAAGAAGCTTTAGAAATGTATCAGAATCTGTTAGACACTCCTACCTCAAGGATATTTCAGTTCTAAATATATTGCTATTCAATAAAATCTATTTATTTTCTATAAGGCAAATGTTCTTAACCTGAGGTCTTTATTTGACATCAGGGAAGCCTGGACTTTGTGGGGGGGTCTATGTACCCTCTAAAACTAATGTATAATTGTGAGTGTAAATATATAAGCGCGGTTATCCAGCAAGGGATCCACGGCTTTCACCAGAGTCTTAAAGTATCCATAATTTTCCAAAGGGTTCACGCCCCAATAATTTAGTATCTGACAATCGTTTCCAACTGGAAGGAGAATGACTTCCCTTCTGAAAGGCTTGAATGCCTCTTTGCAAGTGGTAAGCCCTGATCCAGCCACGCTGGGTATCTGAATATTTAACTGTTAGGACAGTAGTATCCTTCTAGGTCTGAGGAAGAGGGAATGAGTATGCACAAATGTACACGCCTTGCCAGTGAATTCACTTGGGTAAATCCCGATTAATTAGATAGCCACAATCTTGGATTCCATCACTGTAGAGGCTAAGAATAGCATCAATAATAGTAGCTATTTACTGAACACTTACTAAATGCCAGGCCCTAGACAAAGGACTTTTTAAAACATACTATTTAAGATCACAATACCCTAGAGGGGTTGCCTTTATTATTCCTATTTTCCTGATGAGGCTGCTGAAGCCCCGAGGTTATAGAATTAGTAAGTGGTAGAGCAGGAATTCAAGTCCTGGTAGACTGGCTGCCACAGGGCACTCTGCTCTGTTGAGCTGACTGCTTTCCCATGAATTTCTCTTCATTCCACAGTCAAAAGACTGATCCTGCGAACAGATTCTGTTCAAAAGAACATGGAGAAGACATTCCATCTTCACTACTGGAAAAATTAAGATGACTGAGAGCCAGCACTATCTTCCAATGTGCATAACGGTGCTTTTTAAAATTGATATGTCAAGTTTTAGGGTTTTAGAAACCAAACACCCTTGTGTTGGCAGCAGAACTCTTTATGATACTGGAGAAAAAACTGTCTCTTATTTCAATGTTAGTAGGTTAGGTATGTCCCCTACCAATGTAAATGTAATTGGTCTCCATTCTTCCTTTGTGTTTTAAGGAATGTTGAGCCTTGTTGTGCTTCTTCTTGGACGTTCAAGAAAACCCCTGAGACATGGGGTATTTTACCCTACCCCTATCCAGACTTTCTTGCCCATCTTCCTCACATGTACGTAATTCTCTCCTTTGGTGGAGAACATGACTAAATGGAAAGGAAAGTAACTGAACTCCAGGGGGATATATCATTCTACCAGTTTTTGTTTGTTTGTTTTTTGTTTTGTTTTTTGAGACAGGGTCTCCCTCTGTTACCTGGGCTAGAGTGCAGTGGTGTCATCATAGCTCACTGCAGCCTCAAACTCCTGGGCTCAAGGGATCCTCCTGCCTCAGCCTCCCAAGTAGCTGAGACTACAGGCACGCACCACCACACCTGGCTAATTTTTCTATTTTGTGTAGAGACAGGGGTCTCGCTCTTGCTCAGGCTGGTCTAGAACTCCTGGCCTCAAGCAATCCTCCCACCTTAGCCTCTCAAAGTGCTAGGATTACAGGCGTAATCCACCATGCCCAGCCAATCATTCTACCAGTTTTTGAGAGAGAGGGCTGAATGACAATATCTTGGGAGTTAAGTATTATTTTTCCCTGCACTGGAGGAAAGGATGAGGTCAAGAGCAGGACCATGTTTAGTTCTGTTCCTGGAGATCATCAATCACTATGCTTTTGGACTCGTAGTAGAGCCACTACATATATACGTACTCTTAGTCAATGTTTCATTCACTATTCAGCAAGCACTGAGCACCCGTGTCAGGCCAGCTACTGGTCAGGGAGAACTAGGGAGCAAACTCTCCCCGTTCCCCCATTTTAGGATCTTTACCCTTGAGATGGCCAAATGGGAGGATGTGGAGAAAAGCCCTCAGGGAGTCTGCGCTGCCTGCAGCAAGAATACTTACAGCATAAGTGCCTGCAGCTGCATGTGTATTAACCACAAAGCCAACTAGTTTATGCTGTTGACTCGATATTCAGCAGAGACGTTAAGAAGTATGGTTGACAGTAAAGTTTTAGTTAAAATAGCACTGGCCAACCTTAAAGTCCCTGAGTTTCTAGAAGGACTATCTCAGAACAAGAAAGTTTCTTTCAGGTTAGCTATTCTCCTTTTCATGACCAGCCCAGGCAAGCCAGCGCATTCCAGGAGAGCAGGGGCTGTGTCTGCCTTGTTCACCTCTAGATCCTGGATGCTTGCTGTCACACCTGGCATGGGGGAGGTATTCAGGAAGCTTTTTTTTTTTTTTTTTTTTGGAGACAAGGTCTTGCTTTGTCACCCAGACTGGAGTGCAGTGGTGATATCATAGCTCACTGCAGCCTCAAACTCCTGGACTTGAATGATCCTCTTGCCTCAGCCTCCCCAATATCTGGGACTACAGGTGCACACCACCATGCCTCGCTAATTTTTCTTTTTTTTGTAGAGACAGGGGCCTCACTGTGTTGCCCAGGCTGGTCTTGAACTCCTGGCCTCAAGTGATCCTCCCACCTTGGCCTTTCAGAGTGCGAGGATTACAGGTGTGAGCCACCACGCCTGGCCTCAGGAAGCATTTTTGAATGACTGAATGCACCAGTGAATGCATGAGTCATCCCTTAATATTATCTCCAGTTAACTGAATGGCCAGCAATAACAGAGCTCTTTCCTCCCCTGTGCCCCTGTGATGACTCTCTCCATAAAAAGGATACCATAAATCTTTTATATAAGTAGATTGAAGTTCTATGGTATCCCATCTGAGTATTAAATACAAAGCAGAAAAAAAGCATGCAGCAGCATTACGTGTGTCCACATACTAACCCAAGTTGAAAAGATTAATTTCCTATCAAGACGAAATCATGGTTCAAATTTTTTTTTTTAACTTTTTAAAAAGCTCATCAGTGTTTTCTTACCTGGCAACCCAATCTACAGCCAGACTTTCTGCACCTGGTAGTCTGTGGCTTATAACTGTCTCCCTGTTTGTCTTATTCAGAAACATTCTCTCAATGACTTTCCTCTCAGTATCAATCCAGTACAATCTCTTTTCTACTCGGTCAAAATCTAGTGCCACAGCATTGCCCAGTCCTTGCAAAATGAGGGAGTAAAAGTAGCCGTCTGTAGTTAGGTTTCTCAAATAGTAACGGTTGCTAAAAATGAGATAGGGCTCGATGTTACTGTTCTGCCGGCAGGTCTTTCCATCTGGTTCTCGGATGTAGCCTGGGCCACACTTACAGATGTAGGAGCCTATTACGTTCTCACACTTCTGGCTACAGACAAAGGGCGTCTCCTTGCATTCATCAACATCAACACAAGTCCGCTTGTCAGACATAAGCTTGTAACCAGGACGACAGGAACAATAGAAACTGGTTAGGGTGTCTGTGCAGTTGTGATCGCAGCCACTGATTGATGGGTCATTGCATTCGTTAATGCCTGTAGGTAAAAGGCAGTTATTAGAGATCTTAAAATATCAGCAACCAACCCACCATAATGGTCCAAAGTCAACATTGCTACTAGACAGTGCCAATTCTTAATGAATCATGCTAAAAGAAGACAGACAAGGGTGATTTCCAAAGGCCGTAGTTTATTCAGAAGTCACTATTTTTCAACTTCCTCCCCAACTTAATCCTTCACCAGTGGTTTTAACAACTAATACAGGAGTATGGAGAAAGAAGAGGAGAAGAAAAGAGCCCAGCCAGTGCACTGGTAAAACAGGTCTTTGAGGAAAAAGAAAATGCTCTAATTTGTAGCATCTTCCATTTCAATGGTGTGACTATTCACACAACGGCCAATCTCAAACTTCCAGAGTGACATCACTGAACACAGAGCTGCAAAGAGATGCACACATTTGCCTCTCACCAGATGCATGAGCTCAACACCAGGTGCAATACAACACTAGGTGAACCTCTGGCTGGTCCTGAGACACATGACCAAGCTCACCCAAAAACTACCTACAGCAGGAGAAGAGCATGTTCTTATTAATTCTCTATTTAGCAAGGAGTAATAGGTTAAACATTACTTCATGCACTGCAAAATCCATGATCCAAATATCAGGCCTACTTCTGCCACTAGTTTCTGGGTAACCCCAAGCAATTCATTTCATATCTAGGGCTACAGTCTTATTATTTGCAAAAAGAAGAGGGCTTACAAGATCACTAGGACTGGTGATAAGAGTGGAGATTTAGTAGGTTTGAAAGAGACCTAATGAGATCAGTTTCTCTTCAAACTAAAAATTTATTTTTTTATGCTTTTTTTCTATATTGAGATTTTTATATTGTTCTTTATTCTGTTATTAATAGTTATATTGATTGAATTTTGAATGTTAAAATAACTTTGCATTCCTAGGATAAACTCCACTTGGTCATGGTTTATTAGACCTTCTATATATTGATGGAGTCAAAATATTATTATTTTTAAAGGATTTTTGCATCAATGATTGTGAAGGTTATTGCCGTCTGGTTTTCTTTTTAAAGTATCTACTGGCTTTGGTATCAGTCGTATCCAGTTTACTGGTCTCATATAACAAGTTCCTTTATCTGTTTTCTCAAAATGTTTGTGTTGAATTGGTATTACTTTTTCTTAACATATGGTAGAATTCATCAGTAAAGCTTTCTGGGTTTGGGATTTTCTTTGTGGGGATATTTTAAATTATATATCCAATTTTTGTAATAGATATAGAGCTATTCAGATTTTCTGTTTCTTATGTCCGTTTTGGTAATTTGAGTATTTCAAGGAATTTGTCAATTTCATTTTATTTGTTGGATTTGTTTATTATATTTCTTATAATTTTCCTGTCTGACATCTGTAGTGATGTCTCCTCTTTCATTCCTAATATTGATAATTTGTGTCTTTTCTCTTTTTCCTTGATCATTAGAATCTATCTGATAGAATCTTTCAAAGAGCAGAAATTTTTAATATTGATGAACTGCAATTTACCATTTTTTTTAAATTTCAGAATATTGTGGGGGTACAACACTTTGGCTATACATATTGCCCATGCACTGCCCGTGTCAGGGCTACAATCGTGGACATCCCCCAAACTGTGCTCCCCGCATCCATTCAGTGAGAGTTTTCCCATCCCCTCCACCCCCTCCCGCCTGCCCGCCCCCTGATGAATATTATTGCCATGTGTCATGTAAGCCAAACTAAAAATTTCAGTTTGAATTATGTGCAATTGAGAATTTAATTCCTGTAGTTTAAGTAAAGCAAAATAAATTAAAACGTAATGGAAATCTATCTTAATTAGGACTAAATATAAGAATGTTCCCTATAATTTTTTTATAAATGAGTAGTATATGTAATCACATTATTTTTCTTAATTTATTTAATTGGTTTTGAAACTTTGGTAGAAACTTATGGAAGTTTTCCTTGTAGTAGAGCAAATAACCAGTTTTTACATGACTTTTAAAATATTATACATATATATTCCCTTCTTTAAATTTCCATAGCATTTTCTATGTGGGTTTCTCTGTCTAGCATTTGATTTTTAATGTTGTTTCATATAAGTCTTATCTTTCCTATAAGAAAAGAAACCACATTATACACATCTGGTCAATTAGGCAAATGCATTTAATGGGTGCTGATGACAATGAACCAGTGGAATAAATGAAAAGATATGGTCTCTCCCTCAAAGTTATTCCCATTTTTATTACAGAGACAATGACAACATTCATGAAACAATGGTTGCAAGGATTAAACACCACAAACAGCATGAATTGCCAATATTATGGAGTTCAAGATGGTGCCAAGCAAGCAGTACTTCTATTATAAATGCACGACTGCTTTACTTGTGGTGACTGGGGTGACAGAGAGATTAAAACTCTCCCATTCAATCACCCAAGGAAGAAAATGAAGAACAGGTTAAGGAGTCCTAGCAGAGGGAAGCTTTGGGCAACAAGTCATTCCAAGGATTCAAAGAAAATCAATGCCATTCTCTTCATTCTTGGGCACCTTATTTAGCAATGATGTTAAATGATGGCCTGAATATTTGTTCATCTTTTGTTCTCTCTAGTGACAGCCTAACCAAAGAAATAGTCCAAAAATGTTTGTATACCTACCTTATGTACCAAAAAATCCTTGCCTTTTGCTATACAAGCAATAGTAATTTTCTGGTAACTTTCTAGTTAGAAGACAGATGGGAAAGTCTTGATAAGTCATAAAGGGTTGAGAATCCACATTCAGTCTCCCCCTTTTCCTTTTCCCAAATCTTCCATTATACTCACCACAGCCTTTCTCATCGCTGTTGTCGAAACAGTCATCTATGTGGTTGCAGAGTTTCACCATCTCGATGCAGTGCCCGTTGTCACACTTGAACTGATGAGGGGGGCACGTGGCTTCTGGGGTGTGGCACAGGTGCCCCAGCTCATCAGATCCATCCCCACAGTCATTGTCCTCATCACAGACAAAGTCCTGATGAATGCAGCGCCCGTTCTGACACGTGAACTGATGCTCTTGGCAGGTCTGGTACGAGCAGTCCCTCTCATCACTGTAGTCACCACAGTCGTTGCGCCGGTCACACCTGTGTCAGGAGATCCAGTACCACTCTTGGAGAGGTTGACAACAAACCCCAATTATCACCCACTTGGGCTTCTGCTTCCTTCTCTATCCACCTGGATGCCAGGTCAACCATTTCAATAACAAGATCACCAGTGTCCTTAGTCCTCTCTCCCCCAGAATCTACACCTATCTCACTAATCCCAAACTCTAAAAGAATCCAATATTTAGCACAACTTCCCCAGGTCCTGGTTGCTATCATTAGAAATGTGCTAGAGCTATTAGAAATAATTGCATTCATTTTTTTCCCTAGTTGATAAACTAATTAAATACAACTTTGGCAATTTGGACGTACATCAGATCTATTAATCAGATAATGAGACAGCTTAGGCACTAGAATATCCTGGGTAACCATATGATAGAAGTGTCCGTACCCAAGTGGAAACTCATAGGGTGAGTGCTTTATATTAGAAATGCTAAGACTGTTGCATGTGTCTTCTAACAACACATATCTTCCCGTTGGAATAATGTTTGCATTGGCAGTCTTCCATCTTTCCTTCCATCTTTCATTATAATATTTCTGCCATCTATTGTGAGTTATAGTGATGGAAAGGAGGGCAAACTAGTAGATTAGCATGGAATACTGGCAAAGGAAGAGGGCATGTTATAGTACTAGAAGCTATCTGGGGACCCAACATTCCCAGGCATCATCAGGACAATACAGTTTCCTGAAATTCTGTGAGCCAAACTGGTCTTTCTTCTCTACATTATTCCAAGATCCCATAAAACTCATGATGACTGAAGGGTGTCCTGCTGAGAGGAACAAAACTCATCATAAGTATAAAGGAGTCTCAGATAAGGATGGACAAAGCTAATGCTGGACAATTCATGGAACAACTTATCATAAAAGGCACGGGAGCTGGACATAGAGCATTATAACATGTTAAGGCACCAAAGGTGAATGTGGTCAGTTTTACAACTGACCTATGATCAGGTCTAATCAGCACTGCCATCCATAAACCCAGGGCATTGTCAACACGATTTACACCAAAATGTGTGCACGTGACTGTAAAGAAAGCTAAGGTCAAAGCAAACTGGCTCATCCCCATTCGGTCTCCTGGGAGTTATTTAACTCATTTCCAAAAGATTTGAGACACCAATGCTTCCCTTACTCTAATTTAGATCCAATCCAAAAGGAAAAAAAAGTCAATTAGGCAAGCAAATCACTAAACTTCCAGGCACAATTGCATGGCAGTATTCCAGCGAGTTGCTCACCACTCAGTCTTATCACCCATGCTTTTCAGCAGCATCAGTAATGAGCCAAGAGAAAAAAAGGCAATAGGAAAAATGATCTCCTGTCCCACTGAGCCAAATGGGGGAGCACACTGTCTGCCAAGCACACAAGAGGATACACACTAACAGCACACTTAATGGAGGCTAGTGGCCGCTTTGCACACACAGAATTTGGGTTATTCAAAACCCTATGGCTCAGGTTTGCAGACAAACAGTATATTTTTCTCTTGTCCCATAGCCCTTGGCAAAAACAATTTGGAAAGCTCAGGGGAAAAAAAGAATAGAAGAGAAAGAGATATAGGGAAAGGGAGGGAGGGAAGGAAAGAGAAAAAAGAAAGAACAGAGGAGATGAATGACGTCAGTGGAAGTCTGGCGGGGAGGGTTAGGTCAGCCCGGAGGTCACAGTAACGATGAAGGCAGAGCTCAGAAGGCTCAGAAAGGGAGTGATGAGGTAACCTAGAGTCTGGTCAAAATGAATACCCACTACGGTTCTAGTCCCTAGAGTCTATGCCTAGGTTTTCAGAATATATTGGTATCTAAGACTAACGGTTTTAACTATTTATAGAATTCAGAAAAACCAGTAGCACAAAGTGATAGAACTCTTGAGCAGGTAGGGAGAAAACAAAGGATTATTCACTTTCAGTACAAAGCATATAAATCTACAGATCACATCCATATCAGTTAAATACAGGCAAAGCATATTTTAACACAACTTCACTGCACAGGAGACAGCCCCAGCTCCTGGGCGTCTTCAGGCTGTCAGTGCACAAACTCCACCTCTCAGCCGTGTCTACTTGGGCCTCATCAGGGCATGAGTCACCCCACAGAGTACATTTTCTAGGTAACATTTTAATCCTCAATCACTTCTTTAATCTTTAAACTTCTTTAATCACGGTCCTTTTTTGGGCGCAATGCTGAGTCCCTGCTCCTTTTGCAGCCTTCACAGAACATGATTTAGCCTCTTCCTTCCTCAGGATAACCACCACCACCGCAAACTCCCCATTCTAAACCACACTGTATTCCAGTGGTACCTCCGCACCTGCTGGTGGGCTGCCTCCCCCTAAAGTAAATGGCCCGGCAGCTCTGCTGCTCTGATCTTGTGCTTGCTTCCTCTACTCTTCCCATCTCCTTCACTGGCAAGCTGTAAGCTGACAGTTCCTGTTGCTCTCAGCATGCCCGTGGGTCCTTTAACAGTCTTCGGCACATGCGATAACTCTTCTTAGCTCCAGTTCCACGTGTCCAAATGCCTAAGACATACTTTCACCTGGGAAGTCCTATTACATCAAACTCAACTCCCACATGGAGCAAACCCCTTTCTGGGCTCCCCTACTTTTGTTAATGCTCTTACTATTCTTCTAGGCCATCAGGACTGAAAGTTACAAATCATGCTGCTTCTCTGTCTCCCTCTATATCCAAAGATTTGTTAAGTCGAGGTAAAAAGTCGGGGCATTAAGAAAGTATATAAACCATTTGAAGTGGTCCATTTGGAGAAAGAGGTAAAGAATCAAACAACAGAACATTGCACCCAAATTGGCAGGCTGTGAGCTGAATCTGTGTGACCCACACAGTGTTTAAAGAAT
This sequence comes from Daubentonia madagascariensis, assembly GCA_023783475.1. Lineage (NCBI taxonomy): Eukaryota > Metazoa > Chordata > Mammalia > Primates > Daubentoniidae > Daubentonia > Daubentonia madagascariensis. Next base: position 38,121,438 of record JAKFHU010002088.1, on the reverse strand, counting down.
TTTAAAATTTGTTGCCGGCTTTTAAAATCAGAATATTTCATACGAAAATCCAGATTTCCAACTTCTCTCAAAAAAGAGATCATCAGGACATCTGGCCCTCCTGCATGATACTGAGTAATGCTTGCATCCTTTCTTGGAACATACGTCTCAGTTCACCCCACCTGCCTCTCCCTGTTGTCTCCTTGACCCTGAGCCTAAGTGCCAAGCTCTATTTATCATCATGCTTCCACTGCTACTTTTCTTATAGCAGAGAGAGGAAAATGCAATATTTCTTGTACCCATGCCTCTACTCCAAGTGGAAAACTAAGACGGTCACCAGCTTAAGAAAGAATTTTCTTATATGCAGCCCACTCCACCCATCTCCCTGGCCCTCTGTGCAAGGCCACATTATGCCCTTCACAGGCCTTAGGCATTTATGTCTTCTCAGGCCCCTTCCTCCATAAAAATATTAAAAAGTATATTGAATGACTACATTGGTATACAGCCAGATATATTAATATTATACATTAAAATACTAATACTCCCTTTGACCTAAAAGTTCTTTTTTTTTCCTTTTGATTTTAAAAGGAATCCAAACATTTTCATCGGCTACCAAAAGCGTCATGGGCCCTAGGCACTGTGGCCACTGTGCCTAACAGATAAGTCAGACCTGCCCGCATGGACAATTCACCTGAAGGAGCGTGGGATACACAGTCCATAACTGCAGGTGAACTCGTTTTCAGAGCAGGCTCTCCGGGTGCAGTTCTGACGCTCATCGTAGGCGTCAGCACAGTCCGCATCGCCATCACAGACCCAAGCTTGGGGAATGCATCTCCTGGCCGGAGGTCTGCTGTTCACACAGAAAAACTCGGAACTTGAGCAGTTCTGGTTCTCTAAAAGCAAAGCACACAAGGATCAGAAACCGTACGAGAGCTCAGTGTGGCAGTCAATTCTCTTGCTTTATGTTACTTAACATTCTGAGAGATGAAAGGAAAATGGGTAGACAAATCACATTGCTATGGTAACAATAGATCATAATAAAAATACCTCCAAAAGTTCCATTTTACTTGCTTTGGACCCTGGCTTTTTCAAAGTAAGAAATCAACATAATAAAACACCTCATTTAGCTTTCCATAAAACTAATGTAAGATCATATTTTCTTCCAGAGCTTCAGAAAACCACTCCCATTTTGTTAACTGGATACCAAGTGCCTTACATTTTGGTAACTTTTTTTTAACTTACAAAGTCTAATCACACAAGCACAATGTGAGAAAGGTATTTTTACACCAGTTCTACAGATGAGAAAACTGAAGCACAAAGTGCCTAGATGGCTCAAAGTCATAGAATTAGAAGGAGAAAGAGCTAGGGCTTCAAACCTGGCTCTTTTCCCTCCAAATTTAGTGCTTTCTCAACTACATTACAAGCACCCCCCCAAGCAGAATTAGGGTAGATAGGAGAGGCATATGTCAACAAGAGCTGTCAGAAACCATGATGCTGTGAGGAAAGAGATGAGATGCTGACACAGAATCATTAATGCCCCCAGAATAATAAGAAAAGGTATTTTATTCAATCTCATTGCAGGTGAATAGGAGACAAAAGAAAGAGAGAAGTCTTGGTAAGGAGAGGTGGAAGAAAAGTGTATGCTACAAACCATGTATGTGCAACTGTCACCCACCCATTTCAGTGGATAGAGAATATGCAGCACTATGGACCAAAGTCACCAAAGTCACCACACATGAGGCTACCATCAAATGCAAACATCAGGAGCCATTGATTTTATTGTCCTACCATGGAAAGACACTCTTCTAAGACACCTTAGCTAAGAATTCCAGACTCTGTTGGTAATGAAAATGGTGCTCCATAATCTACTGAAGAGGAATAACAACCCCCCATAACAGCTTTAAGGTGAATGATAAAACTGGAGGCACAGTTAACTGTTCTACTGTTAAAGCTACTCTTAAGAGTGGGCAACCAAGTTCTCTTTATTTGTTCTCAAAATGTAAGACATTTCCATTAGCCAAACGCAAAAGAAAGAAAGTAAATATAAAGTCATTATTCATCATTCTAAAGCATTTAAGTGGATGATAGCAAACAATTCCAGAGTGAAGAAACAAAAGTAACATTCTGTCAGTGTCCATTCAATTAAAGAGGAATTTGCAATCAGACTCTCCAAACACAGAAAAACAACTCCTCTGTGTTTCCCTGGACTGTGGCTCCGCAGGGAAATTAACCGGCTTCACTCACCACACTGGTGCCTTCCATCCTCATCACTCATATCCCCACAGTCATTATCACCATCACAGATCCAGTCTCTTGGGATGCACCTCCCACCAGCACACTTGAACTCATCACTTTGGCATGTGCGCTCAGGGTGTGCTGAAAAGATAAAAAGCGCGCTCAGTGAAAAGAGTGGTTTGCAGTCCAGGAATCTCGAGAGAAGCTGGCTATAGCATGGGTTGTCTAGAAAACTTGAGACAGAGCATTACCTAGTTGTACACAGCTAGGGTGGGTCCTCCAGTGAGACTCATACCAGCGACCAATGATTTGAGGTAAAAGTAGTTGACTGACAGTGCAAAGCCCTGATTATCTTTGGTGACTACGATGAGATTCAATATTCCCCTTGCAGATATGGTAGACAAATAACAGTCTTTGCCCCCGGAGATGATATAAATTACCTACTATTTCACGTGTTTCTATTTTAAAATCTACTTTTCATCCAAAACCATTTTATTTTGTGCAAACCATCTCTGCTTTCAACGCACTATACAATTTGCTTATTTGTTGCCTGTCTCCCCTTATTAGAATATTTAGCTCCATGTGGGCAGAGATCTTTGTCTCTCTCACTGATGTAGCCCAAAAGTGCCTAGAACATAGGTGTTTAATAAATATTTACTGAATTAAAGTAAGTCACTCTTCTACTTTAAATTAGCCATCACTGATTCAAATCCTTTAATCCTAACCCTACATGTTCCTATTTAACTAATCAAATTGTCATTGGCCCAAAAACCCAGGGCTCCCTCAAATTAGGCTAAGACAAAAGAAAATTTAATTTTAACTGTTAAAGATACAGCACAATGATAACAATAAGGAGAAACAGAACCTTTGAGAAGCTGGAATGAAAGTTGTGTACATTGAGCCAGACTTTTTGAAAAGACAAATCCCCGTTGACACAGAAGCACCACTTCTATAAATCTAGCCTGTAAGAATCTTCCCACATTCGCACAAAGAAGTTTCTAAAAGGATGTTCATTCCAGCATTATTTTTCATAGTGAAGAAATGGAAACAACCTAAATGCCCAATAGTTAGGAAAAGGATAAAAACATGTGGAGCATCCATATTTTAGATGCATTTGGCAAAGCATTTGGCAGTGCAAAGGACTAAGGCAGATCTGTATTTTCTGACATGCTGACAAGATGTTATTAAGCTAAAAAAAAAATGGGGGGGAGACTAATTGCAGGAAAATATGTACAATAATCTTCCATTTGTGTTTTTAAAAACTATATATCATAATATTTAGCTAAAGGTAAGAATTCACACCCATCCTTAATCCTGATTATCTTTGAGGAGTGAGAGAATTGGAGAAAGATGAAGAAATGTGAATTTTACTTTTTTGTATGCATCTTATTTCTTTAAAATATACTTCTGCAGGCTGGGCACGGTGGCTCACAGCTGTAATCCTAGCACTTTGGCAGGCGAGCTGGAAGGATCGCTTGAGGCCAGGAGTTCAAGATTAGCCTGAGCAAGAGTGAGACTCTGTCTCTATTAAAAAAATAGAAAATTTGGCCGGGCGTGGTGGTGCACACCTGTAGTCCCAGCTACTCGGGAGGCTGAGGCAGGAGGATCACTTGAGCCCAGGAGTTTGAGGTTGCAGTGAGCTATGATCACACCACTGCACTCCAGCCCGGGTGACAAAGCCAGATCCTGTCTCAAAAAAATATATATATATGTATTTCTGCATATTATTGTTTGAACTTCTACAATGAGAATACATTCATATATAGGTTCTGTGTTTATTTTTATTCAAATATGACAGGTAATTGGTTCTAACTGCTATTACTATGACTTTGGTTGCCATGGAGAAGTTTGGAAATTCGTATTCATTCTTCATATATTTAAGGCAACAATTCATTTATTTGAATGAATCTCTAAGACTATTCTATTCACCTCACAGTTATTAATTATTTCCTCTACACATCCTCAAAAATCTATGTGCCCTTTGCTTTCGACAAAACTTTCAGTTTGGAGAAAAAGAACCTAACGGAGAGCTCTAAATACCACTCTCCAACTATTAGCCACAGAATTTAAATCTGAGAAAAAACAGGAACAGAAAACAGTTTGACTTCAGCTATAAAACTATAATAATGGTCCTAAAAAATATTCCCAAAACAAAACATTTTATATATGATGGTATTTCCAGCAGCAATATTTATAATAGAGGAATAAAATGAAAGCAACCTAATGCTTAATAATAGAGGCAGTTAATTCAATGATAATATAACTACTCACTGGAATATTATAGTCATTAAAAAGGAATAGGAAGACTACATAACAAGAGTAAACAAACTTTTTCTTAACTAGATAGTAAATATTTTAGACTTACAGGCCGTATGGTCTCTATGGCACCTACTTGACATTGCAGGAAATGTCTTTGCGGCTATCTATGTGGCTGCATTCTAATAAAATTTTATCTATAAAGATGGGCAATTGGCCCACGGCCATAATTTTCTGACCCCTATATAGCAACATAATTTATTGACAGATAAAAAAAGCAATGTAGAATATTGTATCTTTATACTTTTACAATTATGTAAAAAAATGTGCATGGATATATGAGGGCTGTCTGGAAAGTATCCAGCCATGTAACCATTCTCATTATGTTAACAATGGCTGGATACTTTCCGGACAGCTTTCACAGATTAGAATTTGCAAAGGTAAATAGCAGCCTCCAAATACAAACAGGGCACAACTGCTTCCAGGAATATAACAAGAGGGCCCCTGGAACTTCTTGGGAAACTTAGATGGCCATGGGACCTCACTTCCTAAGCTGGCACAGAGACAACAGAAAGAGGATGTGCGCCTATAATATGCCTGTTCCCCATGTATATGACGATTCCAATCACTTTTGCATCCTCCAACAGTCTTACAGGCCAGAACTCAGACAAATTCAGAAATTCCAATTGACAATCAACTAAAATCAGCCAGGCCCTATATTGGGTGTATCACAAACGTAATCTCTCATTTTATCAGCACCAATCTGCAACTTCCATATCCCGATCAGCTCCCCACACAGTACCCTGCACTAACAAGTCTTCAATAAATGTCTGTTGAGTGGTTTCAGCAACCCAGCTGAGAGCTGGGGCAGGTAGTGCAATACTAGTTTGTATTTGAAGTGGCTGGAAGAGACGGAGGTTGTCTAGCTGCATCATAATGCTTTTCATACTTGCTTACTGTCTTACCACAAGAGGCAGGTTCATCAGAGCCATCAGAACAATCTATTTCTTGATCACAATGCCAATGGTGAGGAATACAGCGCCCAGATGTGCACTGGAACTCACTGCTGCTGCACGTGTGAATAGCTGTAGGAAGGAAAGAAGATAAAACCCATGAACAAAACACAAGTGTGTTCCCATCAGTTTTAACATTCTGCCTGTATCTCCAAACTAGATAATAGTCACCAAGAAAGGAAGACTGAGCCTGGAAAATGGACTTTTGTGTAAGCTTTCTGTGGGGAAGGAGGAATGCAGGAGAGACAAGGCAGGCAATACTGCCCCAATTCCCAGAATTTTTTTTCTGGATTCGAGAAATCCCAAAAATAAAGTGCATTTGTTAGACATACTAAAGAACTATCTTTGTGATAAATGAAATCACAAATTATGTATAATAAATCTTGGTTTTATTTTTTCCACTATAATATAAAATTAAATGAATTATATTGAAATAATAATTAAAAGCAAAAACAATAGTATGACCATATCTGAGCTCATCCCACATACAACTTTTTAGCCATGTTAGACCATGATTCTAGAGAGGCACAAAAGTTTTCCTCTTATTCATTCTTGTAATATGGTACTTTTATTTGAGTAAATGGGGGACTCTGCCTATGTTCGAACATTGATTCTTTCCTCAAATAACCTTAGGGAGCTCTGGTCATATGTATTTTCAAAATTGTTACATGGGTACAAACCTGAATCAAGTCTTGTAATTCTCCTGGTCTCTAAGGTTCTCTTGCTCTGGCTCATGACATCTGATGATTTGCCAAGGGGAAATAGATAGGGAAGCAGAGGTCCCTGAAAGGTCAGCAATAACTCCAACCTGCCTGACCCTGTCTCATTGCTGCATTCTGAATCTGCTTCCTCATGCTGCTGTTATTACAACAGATCCCTCTTCTTGGACTGTAGCCTGGCCTGGTGACAAATTATTGTCATGCCCTTTGGTTTCCTTGGGAGGGCACCAGCGATCAGAGTTTAACTACATATACCCCTAAACAGGGAAGAGCAATTACTAAATTCTTAACTTATGCATCTATTTACAGTAGTAGTCTCAAAGTTATCAAGCTTAAGAAAGGCCTTTTAATTTGAGCTATAAATACAGGAAATTGTCTGAATAAACCAAATTGCTAAACATGAAATAGAGGTTTCTGAAATTTTCAGTTCCCAGTGGCCACTACAATAATATTAGGAGTAAATTATAAGGGCTTAACACAGATTCTGCCTAGAGTCCATGAAGTCAAAAGGCCTTCAATTCTGGCAGAAATGATTCTCAAATTACAGCAGATGTCTGGAAGAAATATTTGGGGTCTGGGGATTCCAGCCAGGCAACAGAGAGTAGGAGCTTCTCATAACCCTGCACTCACATCCTAACGCAGTTGCCTACCGCATCTACTTACAAGGTCAATTTAAGATGACAATTGAAATTAGCCCAAACACCCACACTATATATCTTTCTATTAGCTCAAGATGTGCATCTCTGGAATGACAGAAAGAGAAGCAGTTTTATCTTACTCACTGCAATAAGTAGGGTTTTCATCACTCCTATCTCCACAGTCATTGTCTCCATCACACAAGTAAAGGCGAGGAATACAGATATTTGTCTCCTGACATTTTGTGAATCCAGGCTGGCAAGTGCGATCAGCTTGAAAAAGACAACCAGATAAACATTTAGATCACATCCACCAAATATGTATCACAAACACTGTCCATGCTAACAGATCTATTGCAGAACTCAAACCACTGGAAGGGAGGCATTTCAGAGATAGACCCTACTATCAGAGAGGCAGGAGCCACGACACGTTGCCTATAGATTCTAGTAAAGAGATATATTTCCAAGTGATACGGGGCGGGGGTGAGGGAAGATGGGGGCTGCTTTGTAATTTAAATCATCTGATTTCATTAATTAATGGTCACAACAAGAGTCCCAACTCTTGGTTAAATAAGCTATGGCATATCCACATAATGGAGTAATATGTAGCTATTAAAGGAATAAAGAAGATCTCTAGATATTGATAAGTAATGACAGTATGATCTCCAGGATATACTGTTAACAGTAGGAATGCAAGATTCAAAACTGTAAGCTATCTTTTGTATAAGAAAAAGGATTATATGAGTGCGTGTATAAGCGTGTGTCTGTATATGGCAAGAGAGAAAGAAAGAGAGACGTTTATACTGAAAACAATAGCAACAAAGAAAAGATAAACTAATAAAATTGCCCCCCCAGATAGGTTGAGAAGAGCTTGGAGGGAGCAGAGAGGAGAGGAAAAGATGAAAGACTTCTGTAAACGTGTCTTGCTGTGTAGTTTTAACTTTGGAACCATGTACATTATTTTGTACAAATACAATCAACGACATAAAAATGGAAAAAGAAGTTAAAATTGGAAAAAGTGACAAGTGAAGCTAACTGGATATCAAGTTGATAGCACAAACCTAGAGAGAAAAAAATTCGAATGTCTTTAAAACTTGTATTTTGACTGCATATCTCTAGTAGGACATAATCTAAAAACAAGAAGAACCTTGCACTGAGTATTATTAATAGTGTTATTTGTGTGGTTATAATAATTTTAAAATTATTACAGGCATTTCAAAATTACTGTAGAATAAAACAAATAAGTAACTATGGTAATATCATTAGGAACCAAAATTTTAAGCATGAGAAGAGATGTGATCATACCTAAAAAATAAACAACCTGTAATCTTACATTTAAATGGGAAGTATCAATGTAAATTTATTTTTCCTTTAAAAGCTGTGTTTCCTAGCTCTGACCATTGAAAAGGCCTAGGAGTAATGAAAGCCGATAGGAATGAACACCCCAACACTGTGATTTCTAAATATCACAAAATGAAGTCTTCTTGGATAAATGGCTAATTCCACTCTTTTGTTTTCCCAAGATGCTAAGATACAAATCCCAGAAAGTTTGGAAAAAGCAATTAATTAAAAAGCTATTTACCAGAAAAACTAAAGAGAAAAACCATTTTGATCAACACAGTACTATATAGCTTTTTGCACAACAAACATTAACCACAATGCATTTATACAATAATTTTTGTCAGTAACTATTGATAAAGCTTTAAAATAAGCAAAAATTTTATCAAGGGAATTTTTAATCTAGCAGATATACAAACCAAGGACAAAATACTCAAGGTTAAAATATTCAACAGTTGTACAGATCCATCAGCTTAAGTGAATAACTCAAATGTTAGGTAGAGTTGTTTGTAAAATCATTTAGTAGAATATATTAAAAGAAAATTGATGTTTTGGATGAATACATAGTTTAAATCCTCTGTTTTTATATAAAAATTTCATCTCCCATGATCTAAGACTTCAGACCCAAAACCACAACAAGCACTTGAGATAAACTTACGGCAATTTTTTTCATCTGTAGTGTTATTATCGTGGCAGTTGTCTATACCATTGCAGACAAACTCACGAGGTATGCACCTTCTATTATTGCAAGTAAATTCTGTGGTGGCGTTACAGTCCCTGAACAGGCACCCTGCCTCATCACTGCCATCACCACAGTCATTGTAGTAATCACAACGGTAACGGTAGCGGACACATCGCCCATTGGCACAGGTGAAGGCTGTCGGCGAGCAGGTGTGAAATGCTAAGAAGAGGAAAAAACATTGATAAATCCCCCTTAATTAAAGCATTATCCAAACTTCTAAAAAGATACAATTAAATAAAATGGACACTTTGAGTTTACCTTTCAAGACAAAAACGGCTGCAAATCGGACTGCATGCAAAGTGAGATAACACTTTGAATTAGTTAGATTAAGCAAAATATGTTGCATACCTTCTTTAAATAAATGAGTACTTAAGCAAAAATCAGTCACTCTATTTCTCTGTAATCTCAATTTATCTCAATCACAGAAAAGCATGCCAATACAGTTTATTTGCAGAAAATAAAAAGTCCTGGCTCCTATAACTGTCTGCTGGAAAAAGGTAACTAACCTCAGAATTCCCTGAGAAAGTCCACTGTGTTTTACTCACTCTATTCAGATGGAAGCTGAGGATCAGAAGGCTAAGTAACTTTCCCAGGGCTATATGGACTGTAAATGGAGTAACCAGGATTTTAATCCAGTGCTTTTGCCATTAACCACTACAGAGGTAATTTAACAGAAATGCAGGCTGGGCACAGCAGCTCACGCCTGAAATCCTAGCACTCTGGGAGGCCGAGGTGGGAGGATAGCTTGAGCTCAGGAGTTTGAGACCAGCCTGAGCAAGAGCGAGACCCCGTCTCTACTAACAATAGAAAAATTAGCCTGGCACAGTGGCACGTGCCTATAGTCCCAGCTACTTGGGAGGCTGAGGCAGGAGGATCACTTGAGCCCAGGAGTTTGAGGCTGCAGTGAGCTACGATGACACCACTGCACTCTACTCAGAGGGACAAAGTGAGACTCTGTCTCAAAAAAAAGAAGAAAAATTAAAAAAAAAAAAAGAAATGCAGTCTGGATTATCAGAGTAAATGTTCAGCTCTAATAAGATGCTTAGGCACAAATTTCAAGCCCATTTACACACAGCAGGATTCTGTACCAAACACATAGCATAAAGATGTCATTGGCTCCTCACAAAAGTGCCAAGTCCAACTTACCACAGACACTTTCCACCTCGTCACTGCTGTCACCACAGTCATTGTCGCCATCACATTTCCACTCTTCCAAGATGCAGCGCCCGTTGGCACAGGTGAAATGGGATTCACTACATCGTGCACCATTGTCCACAATGCAGTGTTTATTGTCATTGGCCAGATACCAGTTGCCCTCGTGTGGACACTGGCACTCGGCACCATTTGGACCTGAAGAAAAGCAGGCCCGGAAGAAGCCAAAGATTAGTGTAGCAACCATGGCATTGTCTCCTCCAGAATAACACTTGCGACAGCTTCTACCTCAAATGCTCTCTATGGCAAGCCATGGAAATTCTGCCCGTTAACCTTTAAACTATGTTCTGAGTCATTTTCCCATCAAGAAAAGTAACCACCAATTTCTAACAAATGTGCTAATTTACTCTAATCTTTATTTTTTTATTTTTTTATTTTTAGCTTTAATGTTTCTTTTATTACTTTTGATTGGTTTTTTTGCCCACTTTTTTTTTTTCAGAATATCATGAGGGTACAACACTTTGGCTATATATATTGCCCACGCACTGCCCGTGTCAGAGCTACAATCGTGGTCATCCCCCAAACTGTGCTCCCCGCATCCATTCAGTGAGAGTCACTCTAATCTTTAAACAACTATTTCTCATCTAAAATAGCAACAATTCTCTCTTCTCAGCAAAATCTGCAAAGCAATGATATCAAAAGACACATCTTCCCATGAATTTATTGCAAAATACACCATTATACACACAAGATCACAACCTCAGATACCACCGTAAATATTTCAAGCTATAAATAATACCTCCTAAGCAGAAAATCTTTTTATAAGGAAGGTAAGCTCATTGATGGAATTCCTACTCAACTCATGAAGAGAGGCAGACAAAGCCCTCATCTTGCTTTATACATCCATCAAGCTGGAATTTAAAATGCCTTCATAAAAGGCTCTATATTGAATAGAAAAGAAACCTGCCAAAGCCTTCCTTTCAAAATACAACCTCATATCTATTTTATAAATTACCCTGAAAACAAGGAGGATTTGTATTTTTTTTCTCCTGTTAAAGCCGAATATTCCTTCAGCCTTCCTTACCAGTTGTTACCAAGATCATTATTTCCCATGTTTCAATCTTCATAGTCAATGCCTTACCTGGTGCACAGATATGGCTGCAGCCCCCATTAAACTGATCACAAGGATTGCTACATTGCTGTTGCTGTTTCTTCACAACAGTGCTGATACCCCTAGGCTGGGCGAACAAATTCATGGTCATTGCAATCTGACCTGACCCATCATATTTGTTAGCTCGGTAAATTTTTTTTGTGTACAAGCCAGTCCAGTAGATATACTGGCCGTAGACAGCCACGCCGAAAGTATGAAAAGCTGTGCTGACAATGACTTCACGCTGCATGCCTGTTAGAGTGCTACGTTCAATCTTCTGCCTAAAATAAAGTAAAAAAAAAAAAAAAAAGCTAAAATCTAGAATGAATAATTTTCTCAACTGGGCCTGACCATTGCTTTATACAAGCCCCAAACTTTCTTTTCAAGTCAGGCATATGGCAGCTAGACATGTTTCTTCTGGTGATGAGAAGGTCTTATTTGCTTATCAAACAATGGCCTACATAAATCATTGACCTCCAAATATTAATAGTAATCCTACAAAAGGAACCAGATTGACATTAGAAATAGGAGAACATCATGAAATGATCCATGTAATACATGGAACTTGGTGTTGGGCACATAGGATACTTTCAATAAAACATTAATTACCTTTCCTTTCCACTCCCTTAGTGACTTTTTTGATTTGACATTTATTGAGTAACTAGAGGTGTTTGCCTAGAATGATCCAAATTTAGACACAAAGCATCACTGCTTTGTTTTAAATGAGAGAATAAAGAAAAGATCAGGATATTAGGTGCTCAGCATCACAAGACCAAAGTTATGAGAAAATAAGCAAGAAAAGTTAAGATTCCTGACATGTAAACACCAAACATAATAAAAAAAAACATTTCATCCCTTCACCTATTCCATTAGGATGACTGGAATGTGAGACATTCTGCTGTTACTTGGAGAAGTTACACACAAAACTAGAGTTGACAAAAGGAAAATATTAAGAAATTTGCTGAGAAGAAGCTTGCTAGAGAAGAAAGAGTCTATTTGAAAAGATAACCAAAAGTCAAAGACTACAGAAAAGCATTTTTTAAAAGACATTGAATGCTAAAGCTCAGAAAAAACTTAGTATCAGTGTGCATTTAAAAGTCATTCAGGCCGGATGTGGTGGCTCACGCCTATAATCCCAGCACTTTGGGAGGCCAAGGCAAGAGGATTACTTGAGGCCAGATGATTGAGGCCAGCCGGGACAACTTAGTGAGACCCTGTCTCTACAAAAAATAAAAATAATTAGCTGAGCATGGTGGCATGTGCCTGTAGTCCCAGCTACTTGAGAGACTAATGCCAGAGGATCGCTTGAGCCCAGGAATTGGAGGTTGTAGTGAGCTATGATTGTGCCACTGCACTCCAGCCTGGACAACAGAGTGAGACCCTGTCTCTTAAAAATATAAATAAATAAAAATGAATAAAAGCTATTCAAATCTTATGTTAGTTACCTAGGTCCTGCAGACTATAAATTGGGTAATTACATTTATAATTATAAATTGAGTAAATACATTTGTAATTATAGTTGAAATTATAAATGTGCTTAGTAATGCATCTTTAGATGTCTTTTAGTTCATAATTATTCAATTCATGATATAGATAAATTTTCACAGGTATGTTCACCATGCTAGAATATAATATAGTTCCTAAAACTGTGATTCTACATTTTAGCAACATCTGTCTGGCATATTATATTTTCAATACATTACACAAATCCCTCTTCTTTGGAAATGGGAGGAAAACTCTTCTAATCAACATCCACACGAGTAACCAAAGACACGTACAGACCAGCATCCGCCCAGTAAAGAAGGTCCTCCTCACGGTCCAGAGTCAGCCCATTTGGCCAGACCAGGCTGCTGTTCACAATGGGCACCCGGAAGTTTCCTCCCAATGTGGCTCTCTCAATTTTGGCATTTGTGTCCCAGTCAGTCCAGTACAGGTACCTAGCCATACAAAAGGAATCGTAATTAATTCACCACAAGGAACTTCACGGACCTCTTTACTTCAAAAAAAAAAAAAAAAAGGCAGCATGCTTTAATTGCAAATTGCCATTAACATGGCAAAAGAAACCCTACTCCATTCCCACCCACACAATTTTCCCAAAACGGATTTACTGAGTCAGAGTACTGACTTATGTACTGCACCCTCCTTCCCAGGTAAAATCACTCAATATTCTTCCACCCTTGAAACTATAGCCATAGTTTTATATGCCCATAAAACACTGTCTCTCTATGAACATAAAATAATTTCAGGCCCCATTCTTTCCAGAAATAAGCAGACAGAAATACAATAAAGAAGATGATGGCATACCCTCGGCAAGGATCTAACACAATTGCTCTTGGTTTTGAAACACGGGCTAGCACAGTCCGCTTAGTCCCATCTTCAGCCATGGAATTAATCGTCTGGTTGACGTAGTCACTGTAATAAATTCTTCTATTGATCCAGTCAAAGGCAATGCCATCAGCAGTCCCTATATCTGGACACACACCAGCAGACACACACACAACACACACAAAGGCGTTAGAGTCTCACTATGCAGTCATCCATGTGTGCTGACCCCATTGTGTCTACTTCCAAGACAAGCAGCACCTGGAGTACACTTACCTGAAGCAACGACAGTTGGGGTATGGATCCCTGAAGACAGGCTGACATAGGAAATCTGGCCATGGCCAGGGTTTACATTTTGTGTGAAGTAGATTCTATCATTTATGCTGTCATAGTCTAGAGCTACCGCAGTTCTTTCCACATTTATTGCTTGGAAAGGTGGGCTATGGTTTTCAGGGTCCAAGTGTAAGCTTCTCAAGGAATCAGCCAAGGCAAAGACAAGAAAATTTTCTGTTGAAATGGTACAGCTCTTGCCATCACTTTCCAGAGTCCCAAAGGCACAGCCACATGTTGGGGTGTGCAGTCCAGGTAGAGCAAAGCAGAAATGGGAACACCCACCATTATTTTCCAAGCAAGGGTTGTTGTTGACCTCTGCTGGTGACCGGGGCTGGACTTGTTCGTCAAAGATGGTCACATCTCTTAGCCAGTTGATATTGTCTCTTATCACTACTGGTGGTTCTGTGTTCTCTGGTTCCTTGCTAGCTTGGAAGATTTTTTTCAAATTCCTATCTACCCATATGATAGAATTTCCAAAAACAGTGATGCCATAAGGAGTTGGGTAACGACTGCCATAACGAATCACTTCAGACTCCCCTCCACCAAAATGAATCCTTGCAATTATATCTAAAGAATCATCAACCCAATAAATGTAGCCATTGCTATGGTCCACTGCCAAGCCCCGTGGTGTGACAATGCCCTCTGACACGAGCACAGTTCTATTGGTACAGTCAAGAAAAGAACGTTCAATCTTGGGCTTCTGCCCATAGTCAGCCCAGAAGAGGTATCTGTTCTTGGGGTCTACAACAATATGCCTAGGCATATCCACTGTGGCTTTAAGGAGAACACGGCGGTAGGTAGTATTGATCCGAAGAACTTCTATCAGTGTTTCAGACACAAAGGCATTGGTGAAATAAAGATTTCCTACAGGAAGATGAAAGAGCATGCTGATGAATGGAAAACCAAGAAGAACAAAGGTGATACCTTTGCAAATTCAGAACAAAATATGTAAGGTTGAGGTTTCGGTCTCAATATGTTGTCTTTTCCAAGATGATAAATAAATGCCTCAGTTTAGGCTTAGAAAAATAAATATTTAGTCTTAGGAACTAAAGAGATTGCTTCTTCAAATTTAGAGACAATGTGCCTATCTTCAACTTTTAAAGTAGATTAGAATTCATAGTAAATCTTATAGCCCACTTTCTACTGAAAGGTATATTTTCTAGAATGTCCTTCCTCTTCTACCTGAAGCACTGAATGTTTAACACCTACTCCAAAGACTAAATACACACTATCATTGCATAACTTCTACTCCAACATGATGAAAGTAGCAAACAGAGAGAGCATGCACAATTTCAGATTGCACTGATGTTATCAAATGCTCTTTGTGCTTAAGATTAACACAAGGTTCTTCTCTAGTCTTTCTAACTAATGCAGACGTTTTCGTCCCATGGACCTTCTAAAAGCCACCAAAATAAAAGTCTATTTCCCTTTGGGCATTATAGCATAATATAAATGCTAGAATACAAAGATAATGGTGTGAAAATCATATAATGAATAGAGAATGATCCAAAATTATTGATTCCATGTAGTTCAAAGTCTGTTGTTGAACTACCAATACTGCTACTAAGGCCTACATATTTTGTTTCTATATCTGACTCAAAACACCTCTAGAGAAATCAGGCCAATATGAAATATGTTACAGATATATTTTTTTCATAACCTAACTCTACTTGCTACATATATATACACACATACACACCCACATATATATATATAGAGAGAGAGAGAGAGAGAGAACACGCTATATATATATATATATATATATATATATATATATATATATTTGTTCATTTCCAATCCTTTAATTCAGGGTTGGCAAACATTTTCTGTAAAGGGCCAGACAGTAAATATTTTAGGCTTTGCAGAGCATATGATTTCTTTCACAAGTACTCAACTCTGTCCTTGTAACCTGAAAGCAGCCATAGACAATACATAAACAAAAGGGCATAGCTGTGATCCAATAAAATTTCATTTACTAAAAAAGACAATGGGCTGCCTTTGACGCACAGGCCCTAGTTTGCTGACCTCTGCTTTACCTACACTCTCAGAAACAGTAGATGTGTAATGAGGGATGCGATCTGGAAATCCAAGTAAAGCCTTATTTAACCAAACTACCACATTCACATTTTGCAATAAACTCTTATTATAGTACCTAGATTTCATAATACATGTTAATATTTCTAAGTGATGCCTACTTACCAAGCTTGATAACATACAATGATATCTATTTTGTATAGAATTAGATTATATTCCAAAAATTATAATACATTTTTCTCCCAAAGTATCATCAAAAATGAGTGGTAATTCCAGCTTGTGTGCATGAATCAATACAACCAAGTTAATGCAGTCTTGGGTCAGGAATTTCACTATAATTACTGATAGAGAAAGTATGCAAATCTAAGTATGAAAAAAAATCTACAAAATTTAATGCTTCTAGTGATTTTTGCCTGCAGTTATTATTATGTTAGTAATAGAAGAAAATGAGATGTAATATACAGTTATGAATTTGTCAACTGAAACACCTTATCATTTATTCAATAGACACATTGCTTAATCTAAAGGCACAATTCAAATTATCTTAAATGATCTCAGTAATTGTCTAGAAAAACAAATCTGTGGCACATGTAGTTAGGTTAAACTTTCTAGCATAAAATAAGACAACAGAGATGCAAACACATTAAAATCTCTATACAGCTTACGTACCTGCTACCCAATCCACTGCAATACCCCGTACTCCATTTCCTCCTATCCCATGTGTGACAATGTTCGTCAAAGATGACCCATCGGGTTTAATTCTACGGATTGCATTATAAGATGCCACATAGCTGCTAAAATCACACCAATAAACAAAGCCAGAAGACACATGAACATCCACATGCAGTGCATTTCGTCCTGGAACATTTAAGGAAAGATCATTAAACAATGCTCTGGCTGGAACTAGAACTTTTAAATGCCTGAACTTCCTCTTAAACCCTCATTCCCAACCCCATGCTCTGACAATCTCCCCATTACAAAACAAAACTCTTTTTCTTCCCAGATTCAATGAACACAACTATCACCCAGATCTTGGTTTCTAAATACCATTTCCCACAATAAGGAGCTCTGGCTCCAGGGAGAAATGGCTGATCATACATTGGGGCTGGGAAGGTATGAGGTGAGCATGGAACAGCTTATTGTACAAAGAAGCAAGGAAGCGCGCCAGTACAGATGGGATCATGTCAGAAGCATACAGGCAGCCAGCTGAAGAGGCTCTCCCTGGCCAAATGATCAATTGGAACACCAGAAGAGTAACTGCAGTAATTGATTATAACACACGGAATTTGAAAAACAAAAACTTGAGTCCACAATGATAATAAATTTTCTTAAAAGATAAACTGGGAAAAAAGAAGAGTTTTCCCTTATAAAAGAATATTAACTAACAAATGTAGAAGGAATGATAGAATAAGAAAATCACCATTTTGCAATCCCCAATTAAATAATCATTTCAGACAAGGATCATCAATGGCTGCTGAAACCAATGGGTAAAGGTGCTTGGGAAGCAAGATATTTTCAGGGCCGAAGTGTGACTCCACAGATTTCATACAAATTAAAAAAGGGAAAAATATACCTTTCAAAAGCAAGGATTTAGTGGTGCCCACCTTAACCAAGTGATCAAACTCAAACATCACTAAGAGCAGGGCGAGCTGACATTATGATCTTCCTGATAAGATTCTGTATCAAGTACATAGCATCACCTATGAAGTATTCTCGCCAAATGTGTTTAACCTAGATCTAACAAACAATTAGACCTAACTTCCATTTCATGGGAAATGCAGGGTATAAACTGAAAGGTTAAATGACACTGTGAGGAAATACTCAGACAGATTCTCACTGTGGGAATCTAAAAGACAACAGGTCTGCCTCTTCAAAACATCAATGTCATAGCAAAAAACTAGGGGTGACTACTCCAGATTAGAAGGAACTAAAGAGAGATTCCCAATGCAATGCATGAATCCTGATTAGATTTTGGCTGGAACAAAACAACAGCTAAATAAAACATTCTGAAGTTTGAGAACCACTTTAAGCTGAGCCAGTTGATTCAAAGGGAAAGACAAACTTCATTATTTGCTGAATCCAAACATGAAGAAATGCTTTTTGGCACCAAAGATTTCAACTTGGCACCAGATGGAGTCAAATCTCACTTTTATTGGAGTTGGCATACCTTGGCCTGCCACTGGCACCATGGCTTCTGAATGATCTGACAATGCCAAGCTAAAGCCTCTGATTGCAGACAGCATTGAAACAACAATGAAAGAATTATATGGAGAGCAGGTCCGATGATCAGGATTGAGTTTAAATCCAGTGGCACAGGCGCAGGAGAACAATCCTCCTGGTACTGGCAGGCAAATCTGCTGACAGGCATTCATGTTGTTGCTACAGCCATTTGAGGATTGGGCATGTGCTTATAGACATACGTGTATAGATGTGTGAATATGTATTATACATCCATGAATGTGTTTCAGCGACAAATACTTACTGCGTCTGTGATAAACTCGAAGGCCCCTCAGGTTTGGAATATTGTCTCTCAAGACTACCTTGTTGGCCCCAGTAGCCTTGTCAACTCTTTCGATGACCTCATACTGTTCATCAGTGTAATAAAGGAAGGAATCAGAGACTGCAATTCCCCAGGGGTGGGAAAGTTGGTGTACCAGGATCACTCGATCTGTTCCATCCACATTTCCTCTTTCAATCTAAAGGATCAGAATTTTCATCAGTTTTTACTGATTCGTTGTGAAATAAGAAAACATTTTAAAACTAATATTCTCCTAATTATGACACCTCACATTTATATTTCACTCCCTCCTTTACAGAGATTTTTCATATCTATTCTCTGATTTGATAGGCACAACCACACTGAGCAAATATCGTTATGCCCCTTTCACTGATCATGAAGATAGAGCTCAAGTCAGCCAGTCGACTTTGGCAGAGGGCATGGTGAAGGAAAATGAAACTAAACCACTCGTCCCTGCGTGGGATATTCTGGCAAGGATATACTTAAACGTCTGAGTGTGGCCCACTACACAGGAGCTGACTGACCATGAGTTTAACTTCCTCACCAACAATTTCTGTAATGAGGATAAGAAACATGCCCCAAACAGTCACAGAAGACAGCAAGGCTGGATGTGGGCCAAGGATGGCACTGTTATATTAGAACAGGTAACAAACTTTAGTCAAAATGACTTTGGTAAACTGGAAAAGAACTCACAAGAATAAAGTTCCTGAGGGGAAATGACAAGTATTCTGCTTCTGGAAAGAAAACAAAATGTAGATGTAGCTGGTTTAATTTCACTCCAAAAACCTGTCTCAAGTGCCTCCTCTGTGCCAACTTCTAAGCTGGGTACTGGCGAGAGAAACAACTGAGGTTTGGCATCACACCTCACTTGACAAGGGAACCCAGCAGTTACAAGAGTGGGTTATGCCCTAGAAACTGACAGAAGTTCCAGAAGTCTAGGGCATAGGGAACATGACTTTGGAGGGGAGCTGTCAAAGGAGGGGTGACTGGGACCAGATTAGCTGAGTGTTGTGAGCTACTCCTCAGGCTGAGGCTCCAAGCTGAGCAGTGATCAAACTTATGGTGGTGGTTTTATGAAGACGACACATCTCCAACATGAAAATAGGATTCAGTGATGAGGGCCATGGCCTAATCAAGGCTGAAGAGAAGTTGCTTGGAACACTGGAGGTGGCAGAAAATGGCTGGACATAAGCAAAGAGGCTCAGGATGAACTGCAGGATTTTGTGACGATTAAGTAAGGAGAGTGAAGGACAAATATGAGGGTACTACCTAGGAGAAAGGATGGAGAGCTACACCACAAACAAGCTCACAGATTCAGGAGGCAAAGCAGAGGTGGAAGTAGGAAGGCAGGGAGCTGGTGAATCCTGTTGGACCTGCTCAGTTGTATGTAGAAACCACACCATGTGACAAGAGCTTCCTTATCACTGCACATATGCATCCAGATCTGCACAGTGCTCTCACACACACCACTACTTCCTTGTAATCCCCAATGCTTATCCCCATTATAAGTCCATATTAGGAGGGATGTTAGTACTTGTTGAAAAAATAATGAACTGAAAGCCAAAACTACTGCACAATACTATGGAAAGCATCAATGTCAAAGATCTGAAATCAATACTGTTTAAAAAGCAAGGAAGAAGAGACTAGCACATATTTAACTCAACATTCAAACAATGGTTAACTGATCAATAATTAGTACTGGGCACCTTCAATGTGCCTAGCCCCAGCTCAGCTGCATAAGCACAGCAGTGAAGGTCAAAAACTATTTCAATGAATGAAGGAAACTTTATAGCTTCTGCTTCTTATTGCAGAATATAATGAACTCAACCTTGAAGTTTAAAATTACTAGTAAAGAAAGCTTCATGTGTGCATTAACCATGTTAGGATATTAGAGAAGAATGTGTATCTGTGAGGGGATGCTGAGCTCAGAAGATTACCACATAAATAGATAGATATAGATAGATAGATCAATCTACATCTATTAGTAGATAGATCGATTGATCAATTGATAGATAGAGATGTATGTATGTATATATACAGAAAGAGAGAAAGAGAGAGGAAACAAATATATTTCCTTAGTCTCTATAATTGGGGAACCTAAAATACTTTCAAAGAAAAGCATTGAAATCACTAAAACATGAAAGAAATGGCTCTAAAAGGACAAGTAAGAAATGACAAAGGGAATTAATTAATCCTGAAGAAAAACAAAGGTTGGAAGAAAAAAATAGTAAACATTGTTCTACAGGGAACTATGCACATAGTATATAAAGAACTGGACTTCAAGTCGGGCAAGATTTGCTCAAGGGAGAGAAGTTACTGGAGAAAGGGCAATAAAACACTGGTACAAGTTGCCAAGTGAGATTGCCCACGAACCACTGCCATACGACTCAGAACACTCAGTATCAACCACACAAGCTCAGCAGTAAAGACCAAAGGACTGAAAGGTGCTCATACCACTCCTCTTGCAGTGACTGCCCAGTAGACTTTCTGCTCCTTGATGTCAAGGGTGATAAACTCCAGGTGTTCAAGGTTCCCAGTGAAGAGAATTTTTAAAGATGTGCCATCCATGTTAGCACTTGCGATCTTGGCAGGAACCCCACTGTCAGTTCCTTGGTCTGACCAGTACAGTTTCCTACAACCATGAGAAACACCAGCATTTAACAAAACAGAAGGTGGATTAGAGTGAATGACATTTATAACTTAAACATTTAAACGAAAATGTGTATTTCTTGCCCTCAAGATGCTTCCAATACAATAGACAAAGTCTGAAACATCAATACCTTGTTGCAGACGATGCGGAGGAGTACTCAACCAGTGTTCTGTCAACATCTGTCTATTTCCTAGATATTATTGGGGTAGAGGCCATTTTAAATGGTGTCTAAAACAAGAAGCTAGGGTTTTCATTGGTGGCTGAACCTTTATTTTGGTCAGACATATGGGAACTGTATGACAAAGAACAAACCTACAACACAAACATCTTCAGAGAATCACATACTTAATTACACTGGGAAGGCCAAAGTTAATGTGAAAAGTTGTCAAGTACCTCCTTGTTCACTTATCAGACCTCTTATTTAATTCTTCTTCAAATCACCATCAACCACAAGACCAGCTGCTTAATGACCTAACCTGATTTCTGTGATGAAAAATGCAGAGTTCTGAAAACTAATGCAGAAAATAGGAGAAATAATGAGTAACACTTTCCTGAGAGAGTGGAATCCCATTGGCAGGCTGACAGGGGTTATGTATTATTTATGGGGTTATAACTTAATTTTTCCTTTCTATTCCAAAGTGATACCAATGAGCTATACTCAATACATATGTACACATGAACCATAATCATCACACAGCATTGCCCAGTCCATGATATATGACATTCATTAATATGTACGAAGGGTTGTTTTCCATTTCCACTGAAGACATAACTTCTAGCCTTGAATACAAGTTTTAATTCCTTTTGATCTCACCTCCTGCTATAGCTTCAATAGACAATCCTCCTACTCTCTTTTCTCAAAAGACCTCAAACTCCTTAATTCAAATAGTCTTTATTCACATACCTCTTCCACCACCAAATCAATATGCCCATCCCATGAACTTCATCTTCAACTCTAAACCTCTCTGCCTCTAAGTTCTCAAACTTTGAAATTCTCTGCTTTGACCAAACTCTCTCATCTCTTCCCTGCTCCAATTTTACTTTTCCTATTAAACTGGTTCTTTGCCCTTAAACCCTCCCTGAGCTCCTAAACCTCCAATCCCTCTATCCCTGGACATCATATCATATATAACCATTTCAACAACATTCTTATTTATTCCTCTGGGCTCCCGTTGTGCATAATTTGCTAATCTCCAACCCTGAGTTCCTGCCATGTTTTTTCTTTCTCCTCTCTCATTCCAGGCTACCAAGGGTTTGCTGGACATAGCACAAAACTCTTATGAATTCTGAGTTCACTAAAAATGTAAGCTCCCTAATCTTAGCTAAGGATTCTCATCCCTAGCTGACTTCATATAATGTTCCCCAAATCAGCTCATTCAAGTTGTTCCTATCTTTCATAAATTTCTAATTCCTTCTCCATAACTTTCACACTCAATCAATTATTTCTTCATCATTGATCTTTCATTTAGTCCTAAAAATATGCTCAGATTTCCCTATTCTAAAAGGTATTTTTCTGTTACATTTTGACATACAAGTTTGTCTTTCCCTAACTTTTCAATAATGAAACTGTTAAAAGAGTAGTCACATTTCCTCCCCTTCCTTTCACGCTTTAACTTCTTCTATCTCTATTGAACATCCTCTCTCAAATGTCACTAGGGACTCCATAATTCCTCAACCCCTTATTAGTGATCATCTACAAAGGTATTTTTCTGCAGCAACTGGTTCAATAACATTGACCACAACTTTCTCAAGACTTTCTCTTTACTGAGCATCCAAGATATTATATCCACAAATCTCTGTTCTGTTTCTCCTTCTACCTCCTCTGACAAATTTCTAAGCTCTTCTAATTGCCTCCCAAGCCAACTGGGCTGCTCTTAGTTACTTAAACAAACCCTTACTTTTCTGCCCCTTTGCTCTTGACTTTCCTTCTATCATATCATGGGCGATATCTTCAAAGCCAGCCAGCTCTGCCTTGTGAAATTCTATGTACGCTTTAAGATCTGGTCCAAATGACATCACCTCCACCAAGCAGAAAAGTCTTCTCTCTGTAGCACTATCATCCCAATTTTTTTAGCCTCTCTTATAGCTCTTAATCATATATGAACCTGGACTGCTGTTATTCATACACAGGCCTTATCCTCTTTACTAAGATATAAATTCTTGAGGTTACAAATTGGATCTTTAATCATCATTGTATCCACCCCCTAAATTCCCCACTATGGCTCCCTGAAAAAGAATGCTTCCACTCACCAAAATCAATGTCTTTCTCTTCTTTCCGGATAAAAAGCTATACTCGACGTCCTTCTTTGCAATTAGCTGTGATCATGTGACTGAATTCTAGCTTAAGGAATGTGAGCAGAAGTGGTGTGCACTATTTCTAGGCCTGGCCCCATCATGAAAACTTCCCAGAAAATTCCTGAGTGTTCTTCCCTTTATTGCTCAAAAGATGTTGACACTCAGAATGACCTCCTACTGAAGACAGCAGAGCCCCATCAGCCTGGGTCCCCAAGTGACTACATAGAGTAGAGCTTCCTCCCATCCTCTGCCCAAACCCTGCACCCATATGAAAGACAAATAAATTTCTATTATCTTTGAGCCATTACGTATTTTGGAGTTTATGTGCTTCAACCGTTAACCTATCTTAACTAATATACCACCCAACCATAGATGCACAATGCAGAAATGTCTGATGAATGAAAAATGAATAATGAGCAAGCTTGAGTTTCAAAAGTGGAACTTTAAATCTAGGATGGTCCTTCTTCTAGAAAGAATAACTGAAAAGTAGGACAAGCCAGCAAGAATGGAATGGAACTTCTGCTTTTGGTACCCTTTAAGAATTGGATTTGGTTTGCATGTCATCCTTATTTAAAGCAGAGAGCTCATACAAATTACTTCTTCGGTTCCCTTCCAGGCCTAAGAATCTAATGACTTCCAAATAGAAAGTCAAAATCCACTTGGAATGACATGACAATCTCTTTAAAAAAATCAATGCTCTCATTTTACATTTATTATTCTGGTTTATAATACAGTACAGAAGATCATCAAAATGAATAACTGATCAATCAGACCAGAGGACTCTAGCCTATCCTTTAAGATCATTTTCTCCTGACTGGTCTCCCTGCCTCTGGCCTCTCTCCACACCAATCCTGACCAAACTTTCCGAAATACATATTTGGTTCTATTACTCCCTGCCTCAAAATTCCCTGCTGGCTCCCTGTTACTCAAATGAAAAAGTCCAACTCCTTAGCATGACTTTAAAGGTCTTCCATGATTTGTCCCCAGATGACCTTAGCTGCTATATCTCCCATCTGGTCAACTGCTCCCTACTGTAAGCCTCTGGTTTGGGTCCTCTTCACAATCATGCTCAACACCACCACGCTTCTGTGCCTTCGCTGCTCCCTTGGCCTCCAGTACCACTCCCTGGTTCCAACCCATTCTCCACCTACTACTAGAAGCCTTCTCATCCTTCAAGGTCTATTTGCAAATGTTACGTACTCCCTTAGAGCTTCCTAAGTTTTTAATATTTTAGAGATGGGGTCTCACTACGTTGCCCAGGCTAGTCTCAAACTCCTGGTGTCAAGCAATCCTCCCAACTCAGCCTCCCAAAGTGCTACGATTATAGGCATGAGCCACTGCACCCAGGCCCCATTCTTATAATTCTATTTTAAATTTCCTGAAATTGTAGCTTGTTTGGAATTAATTTTAAGTCCAGTGTTATTAATTTGAAGAACATAAAACAAGACACAAATTATATCCTTCACATTAAATATAGCTCAGAGCTATTTCTCTTTCTCACTGAGATTGATATTTTTCAAATGTTGACATGTGAAATAAGAAAATGTCCTAAGCTTGAAATCTTCCATTTCATCAGACCACGACATTAACAAGAATAGTGCTGCGTAGAAGACGCGTGCCACTATGAACACTCACCCACGAGCAGGATCAACAGCTATGCCAACCGGAAAGCCAACTCCAAGAGCTGTTCCATCATTGGTAATCAGTGTCTTTCTGTATCTGATATCTCCCTGGAGTGTCGAAACCTACAGCATAAAATCACTTATTAGAATTGCGTTTCATAGCGGGGAAACAAAGAAAGCCGAGATGTAGGAGAACTTACATACACAACAAATTCCAAAGCACGATTAGGGATGTTTGCATGAGAGTTTGCATGAGATTCAGATAATCTCTAACTGCATTTCAGGGCCATGAGGAAATCAGCTCAATAGAAAATTAGAGTAAGAAATGCAAGATCATCTCCCAAATTCCTACTTCCAACTCACCTAAAATTTCAGGACAGAACAATTTTACAGATAAAAGAAAGATTCAAATGATACACATATAGAACCACTGCCTGAAGAAACTGCAAAAAACGCCCTCAGAAAAAGCCAAGAGAAAACTCCGGAAGACAAATGGGAGTTAGCTTTCCTGCACCCCAAATGACTAGGCCATGGCATTCAGTGGCCCATCACTGCCAACACAGTTGATCAAAACAGTACAAATTCACTCAGAGTTACAGTTAATTTTGTTCCAAGTCAACAACCTGAGTTGTTGGCACATGAGTTCAAATCTCTGCCCTGCCAGGTCCTGAATGTGTGACCTGAGGCAACTAAAGTCGCCTCTCTAAACTTAGTTTTTTATTGGTACAATGTGGGTGATAGTGGTGCTTTCTGCATAGAGCTCACAGGACTAAGAGATAATACAGAGAAAGCACTTAGCACAGCACCCAGCACACAGTTGTGCCCAATAAATTGTCTCCTTTTTTTTTTAATTGGTTCACTTATTGGTCACTTACTATGTACCAGACATTAGACTAAGTATTGTTGTGTTTATTCCTCACCAATAATTCTGTGAGGTGGATACCATCATTATGTCCACATTACAGATCTAGAGAGGTTTAGTGGCTTTCCCAATGTTATCTATCTTTAATTATTATTGTTATAATCACAATGTTAACAGGACCCTGATACAACACATAGAAATATGGTTTATTGGGCTAGGAGCAAGTTTCTTATAGGAATGAGGCTATTTTAATATGCTCCTGAAACAAAGACACAACTAATAAGAAATTAGAAAATGCCTGTTGATCTGCATTAAGGTTTTTCTATAAAATGACTTCTCAATGCAAATAGATTATTTGTGTATCTGTGTCTGTGTTTCTCTTCTCTCTCTCTCTCTCTCTCTCTCTCACACACACATACACACCCTTCTCAACCTTCTTAGTTTCTCTCTCTAAATTTTTCTCTCTCTCACATGTCTGGCACCTTTATTTATTTATTTTTTTTCTTTTTTTGAGACAGAGTCTCGCTCTGTTGCCCAGGGTAGAGTACAGGGCATCATCATAGCTCCCATGCAACCTCCAACTCCTGGGCTCCAGCAGTCCTCCTGCCTCAGCCTCCCGAGTAGCTGCGACTACAGGCGCGTGCTGCTGCACCCGGCTAATTTTTCTATTTTTTTAGTAGAGACGGGGTCTCGCTCTTGCTCAGGCTGGTCTCGAACTCCCGCGCTCAAATGCCCCCCGCCCCGCTTTGGCCTCCCAGAGTGCTGGGATTACAGGCGTGAGCCACCACACCGGCCTGTCTGGAAACTTTCACTCCCACTCGGAATAAAATAATTTTTCTTTTTTCAATTTACCTCTTTCTGCTACAATCTTTCTCCTTTTCCTAGGCCCAAGGATCTCTTTGGCTGAAAGGGAAGTTCCTCTCCTCATTTTCTGGAACGTATTAAGCTCTTGCTCTCACACAGCCACTCAGTAGGCTTCACATTTCAGCTATAAAATTTCTTTTAGTGAATGGGCACACAGCTACCCCTAGTGGAAAACAATTTCTTCGAAGTTTCTCTTTTATTCTCACGTGGATTTTATTTTCAAGGAATTAAATGTGAATTACTCTTATGCTGGAAGTAATATTACACAGGTAAACAGTGAGTGGACACTATTCCTATTTTCTTAATTAATCTAAAAATCACGCAGAAGATTTGCTTACAATTTATATCACCTAATAGAAAAACCAATAAAACACTAAAAGGGCAGTTTACCCTTGGATCATTATTCCCATAAGTCTTTTACGGATATTCTCAATATACTGATAATTTGAGGGAAAAAGTGCTCTGTATTTAAAGGACACCTCGGTATGCTGTACTTGTACTTACTGAGCTACTAACCCCATTTTACAGATAAGGAAGCAGAGGCTCTGAGAAGTTAAATAATTTGTCCAAGGTCAAGTATCTCACAAGTGGAGAAAATACAAAATACAGTGCTGTCACAAAATGCATTTCCATATTTCAGGGTCTTTATTCAAGTGTTTTTCTCTGCCTGGGATACCTTTTCCCTACTTCTTCATCTGGCAGAAATAAATACAGTAGTCCCCCCCTTATCCATGGGGGATATGTCCCAGGGCCATCAGTGGATACCTAAAACCTCAGATAGTACTGAACCCTATATATACTATGTTTTTTCCTATATATACACACCTATAATAAAGTTTAATTGATAAAAAATAACCAATCATAAAATAGAACAATTATAACAATATACTGTAACAAAAGTTATATGAATGTGGTCTCTCTCTCTCTCAAAATATATTATTATACCGTATTTTCAGACCACGGTTGACTGCAGGTAACTCTCGGACAGCAAAACCCTTGGATAAGGGGGAACTTATTAGTCATCCTTCAAGACTCTGCTCACAAGTACTCGCCAGTAGGAAGCCTGCATTCTCTCTCCCCTCTCTGCCCTCTGCCCCCAATCACTAG
Source organism: Daubentonia madagascariensis (assembly GCA_023783475.1). Lineage (NCBI taxonomy): Eukaryota > Metazoa > Chordata > Mammalia > Primates > Daubentoniidae > Daubentonia > Daubentonia madagascariensis. The sequence goes on along the minus strand of JAKFHU010002088.1, from coordinate 38,093,612 downwards.
CACTTTATAGGCAGTGTTCTTACCACTCTTATCACACTGGAGCACAGCTATTGTTTATGTGTCTATCTCTCAGCTGTGTGAGCTACTTAAAGGCAGAAATGTGTTTTATTCATCTTTGAATATCCAGGACCCACCATGGGACTGATCCACAGAAAGCATTTACTGGTGCTTGCTAAATGATCGAATAAAATGAGCAAGCAAGCGGGTACAAAGCCAGGTCTTCAGGCTCCAGATCACATTATATTTCCTCTGCACCACATTGCATTGAGGCACAATTGCAGACTGTTGGCTTCTGTGCTTAAAGTGGCTTTACCAATACACACACATACATGCTCAGTTATTCTCCAACTGGCTGCCTTTTCACTGTAACCGACACTGATGGGAAGACACATTGCCTAATTTTGGAAAACTGTCAAGTTAAAAAGAAAACCCCCATTTACCAAGCAAGAGACTAAGAGACTGTATAAGAGCATATTAATTGTCCTTTGGTATTAAGACAGCTTTGCACTGAGGGGACTCTAGAGAGATGTCAGTTTGGTATTAAAGGTCTTCGGCAGTAAATGTTACCTATGTTTTGATGGGAGGATGATATTTTTAGTTGAAATTATGGAAAATCTTCTGCCCCTGTCAAAGAGGGTTAAACCAGTCTGTATCACTGGAGATGTAGTTTATAACAGTGCAAAGAGGGAACACTGCCTGGGAATCAGGACAGTGAAGCTGATCACTTAAGCCAACTTCTTAACTTCTGTGGGCCTCGGTTTCTTACATAAAAAAATAAAGGCTTGAACCAGATGAGCCTCCAAGGTTCCCCTCGTGTTAACACCTGATGATTCTACCTAGTTTGAGATACTCCGTGGGTTAGCATTTGTGCATATTGCAAATTTCCCTCTCATTGTGAATAGGCTACTCTACCTTGCTGCCCTCAGGAACGTTGTGAAGATCAAATGGCATGATGTTTGTGAAAGACCCTTGTAAACTGTAAAGCACTGTTCCAGTGTGAGCTCCTCCTATAGAATCTGCTTTAAATTAGCTACCAGGCTGCTGTGTACCTTCCTCATCTTCAGGATCTGTCTGAATGTCCCAAAGAACAACCAGTTTACACACTGGTGCCCACCTAAAGCAGTGGATTATCACTCTACAGGGCTCTGACAACTGTCCCTCTCACAAAACCCTCTCCTTGCTTTAGGATGTTTCACTTTCAAAATTATCATGAATTAATAATCCCTTACATGTTTTATCCTTGTCCCATAGTGGAGCAAACCCACACTAATCAAGTTACCTCTCTGATTTACTTCACGTGATTTCATACCTGCACCTCATCTAGAATTTCTTCTGGGAATTAGAGTAAAAAGAACACTTATCTCAAAGAGGAGAGTAGAATCATATTTCTACTTTCTGTTTCACTGTTAGAAAAACTATATTGGAGCCATAAAAAGATTTCCATCTAAGAACAGAGGTAACCTATAAATTTTGTCGAGAACCAAAATAGCATTGATGCTTAGATGAGGAAAAGTAGTGAAAATTCCCTGCCTACCATAATCTTCCCTTCATGTTGAATTAGGAACAAGGTGGTATTGATAATTAGGAGGAAACAAAATAGGGCAGCAACAAATTTTAAGAATTTATTTTTAAGGTGGTCTTCCTCCTTAGCTTCAGACACTTTGATAGTCAATACTAACATCTCATCCTTTTTGCTTCTTGTTTAAAAATAATTCCAAAATCCATGAGAGCATTTCCTGAGAATAGATTTTATATGAATCTGAAACCAGTGTGTGTGTAAATAGTATTATGGAACCATTACCTCAATTGACTGAGTTCCAGGATTGGTGGAATAAAGGTTTCTTGATACCCAATCTAAAGCCAGGCTCATAGAAGAGCCCAACATAGAGAGAGAAGCAAACACGGTCCTGTTGGTGCCATCTGTCTTCACTCTGTGAATTTCACCCTGGGAAGAAAGACAAGAGGAAGTGAGGTGCTTCAAGGCCACAGCACGTTCTCCACGGTGGCTACCACCAGCTGCTGTGTTTCTTTAGCTTGCCTCACACTCGGAGAAAAGGCAAAGGTTCAGCACCATTGGGTAGGCTCAACACATACAATGCTAACGCCAACAACATTTTAAAAACACTGATTTTTAAGTGTGTCACAGGAATACACAAGGCTTAGCCACTCAGCCTACCTTTGGTATTGGCTACAGAGATATTTATTAACTACCACAGGCATAAGAATCATAAAAAATAAAAAAAAAGAACCCAAGTCACAGATGTGTATCAGAAGGCCAGGAGTATATTTTTCATAAGGGTGACAAACATCAAACACAAAAATCCTTCCTCTCTTCCTCCTTTATATTCTCCTTGCCCTTTCCTCATCCCTGAAGGGGGAAGAAAAGGTCCCAAGGGGAAGGGAAGTGGAAGAGTGTTTATTCTTACCCTGGAGGCAGATTCTGAACAAAGCCCAGCAGCCACATCAAATGCTTTCCTGAAGTCCCTTAGGAAACTACTACTTTTGTCATGAGTTATGGTCATTTTTATGTTAGTCTGATATTTTCTACTAGCTTAAAGCTCATTTTGGACAAGCTTTGCAACTGCTGCTTCTTGGCATGTATTCTGCAGTTATAAGCAGGTCATTCTGTGCAGGGCAAATTGTAGGCACTAATTACATACTTGCTGGATGAATAACTAATACAAATAGCTTAAATTTTTTATTGTTCTAAAGCTAAAGAGTTTTTTGATCTTTGCTCTAGGCCAAGTCCACATTTACATCCCTCATTGGATCAGAAAACATTTTGGACTATTTCCCTTTTACCCACCCAACAAAAGTTGGCTTATAGGAAAGTATCAGTGCAGACTGGCTCTTCAGGAATAAATTATACCCTTTTGATGTTATTCAGAACTTACTGGATTCTCAACCCAATAGATGAACTGCTCTGCGTCATCAAATTCGACATCATAACCATTCTGTATCCCTGCTATGGGGACCATAGCATCATTGCTTTTCACATCAGGATTAAGGGAGATTCCAAAAATTATATGTTGTCTTACAGTTATTAAGAAAGGTTGATCATCTGTGAAAATAGCAGAACATCAGTCAAAATTGTATCCCACTATTACAAGACATTTAGAGTAAGGGAAGGTAGTAGCTTGTTACCATTGTATGGGCTCAAATGCCATTGCAGCATTGCCCCAATAAATACCATGTATGGTAGATATTTCATCAGGCAGTCATGGGTCTTCCATAGGGTTTCAGCAGGTTGCTGGGTCACAAGACCTCCAACTCCACACACAATACTGTCTGGATTTTTCCAAGGCAGATTGGTATTTATCTTACTCTTCATTAATTCCTTATTTACATTGATATGCCATCCATGTTTGCTAAACTTCACAGTCAGGAAGTTCTTTCATTTCTATACATAGACTCACTAATACTGAATTCACTAATACTGAACTCAAGGAAAGGAGAGTTGGGTTTTGCAAAAACAGTGAGAGAAAACTTTTAGACTATTCTTGGTAAACAGCAGTTTACTAGTTTCAAGCACATTCAGAAAATAAAACAACACCATAAAGTATTGCCTAGAGACTTTAATTAATAAATAAATACAATTTATAATCTCATCAATTGTTGTTTAACTGTGTCTGTCTTCCCCACTAGATTCTGACTCCCAAAGGGCAATAATTGATCTAATTTGCTCACTATTGTGTCCCCAGAGCCTGGTACAGAGCCTGGCATAAAATAGCTGCCAAATAAATATTTGCTAACTAAATGATGACCACACAACAATAAATGGATGGATGTATAAGTGAATATGTAAATAATGTCTTCTAAAGTTCTCAAAAATATGTATACATTGCAACTTGAATATCCCCATAATATCCTATTTAAACTATTAGTTTACTTGGCCTCCTTAATAGATAAGAAATGTACCTTTTTCAAAAATAATTTAATCTTTATCCTGGCTGTAGTCCCCTGATCAAAATATTTAAATTAATAAAATTTAAGAGTGAGGTTTTATTCTAAAACTCTTCTCTGAGAAAAGGAAAACTTTTGAATATAAGTTTTGAGTTCTTAAGATACATATATAAGATATCACATATTAAGACTAAGTATAAAATGATAAATCATTGCATAATTTTCATTAGCTAAAAATGATGTTTTCATTATTTTGATAATCTGGGAAGCTTCACATCCTCAGCAGGATGACTTTAACATTTTTTCTTTACTTATTTTCACATCTCATTAGCTTTTCCTTGTTCCTGTCATTTCTATTACTGATGAATAACTCGGCATTTATTAACCTAGCACAAATTTAAATTTAATTTAATGTAAATTTTGCAACTATTAATGTTTTATATTTTACAAAGGACTACACTACATAGTATCTAGTCTTTCACAACAAGCCTGCAAAGTTGTTTGCAGCTGGGGCAAATGAGACTTGCAGGTGCTATGTGATTTCTGTAGGAAACAACGTATTACAGGATGGACCCTGGACCATGAACTTCCAAGCCCTTGCTCTCTCAACTGCCCCACACAGCCTTGCTTCTGAACAACTACAACTGCCAGAATAATCACCCCTTATTTATTGAGAATATGTGCCACACAGCCTGCACCAGGTAAATATTATTTCACTTAATTTATCTCCCTGAAGCTTCCTAATCCTGTTTGTTAGATAGTTATCTCCCCCAGCTTGCAAATGAGAAACAAAGAAATTAAGCAATTTAATCAAGGTCACACAACCAGGTCTCGTGGACCCCAAAATCTATATTCTTCATTACCACTCTGCAAAAAGTGCAGGCCACATACTACTTATTGCTTATCAAATTACCATTCATTTCATTTCGTTTAATTGCAATAATAGAAAATGAACACTATACTATGAGTTTCAGATGTACCGTGAAATTATATCAAGATGATTTTTAATTATTTATTGATTATATGTTATAAATGCTTATTGCTTCAGTAAAAACAAGAACTATTTCCCAATTTTATAGGGGAGTTTGAAATTTTACTCACTCAAAACCTGATATTACCCTCTTTAATGCGTAATCTTCCTTTTTCTTAATTGCAGTTAATTCTCAACCAAAGCATTGTTTAGGATCTAAAAAACTTTGCATTTCTCACCCATCATACATGTGCCTTCCTGATTCCTTCAATGAGCTCTTCCCTTACGCATCACCCAGCTCTACTTCTTCCTCGTCCATTACTGCTTCCTGGGGATATGTCTCAGGCCTTTTATCTGATTACTGATGGTGTATTTGAGAAGGTTACTACAAATGAGTACTTGAGGGCAACAGACCAGAGAGCAGCATATCACTGAATGCTGCACTGGCTGAAAGTGTGAGAGCCATGGTGGGGGATGACGACAGAGAAGCACTGGAAAGGAAGTGACCATCGAGACAACAGGTGGCACAGGAGGGTGCATGAAAAGTGCTATATGAGAAAGAAAAAAGGAGAAATGATTTTATGACACTGCACACCTTTCTAAGGAGAAAATGGGTGAAAAACAGAAGACTGGAGAAGGAGCAAAAATGGATATTGAAGAGCTTGTCAGTCAGTGAACATTCACTGAGTGGCACCAGGTGCCACAAAGTGCCACAGGTAATAAGCACACATCTAGGAATCAGGTAGAGGTTTTATCTTCAAGGGACTTAGGATCTAGAGGGCAAGACCAAGTATACAGGACCTTACAATTCACTATGATAATGGCATGAAGGAGTAGGCACAGAAGCACCTATAGTTGGATGGAAAGGAGTTCAAGAGGAGGTGACAGTTAAGCTGTCCTGGCTCAGTGTATCTCAGACTTTTGAAATTAAAGATCATCTCTTCATTTCTATTTTTCATGTCATAATCCCATTAATGTTGTGTTAGCGAGCAGAGAAATGAAGAGACTATAGTCAGGAATGGGAGATCAAGGTTGTAATTAAAGGGCAACATCTATGACCCCCCCAAGCCTAGGTCCTCCTTAAGTCATAACTGACCAGCACCACACCCTTTCTTAGAATCAGGGCAAGGAGTATTTTCTTCTTACTTTGCACATAATCACTGAAACAAGTACCTTGTGCCCCTTAGACTGAGTCAGAAACCTATTTTGTATTTGGGGTTATTTTAGGGGTTGCTGAGAAGATGTTTGGCTTGAATTGTCTGTTTATTTGGTTCTGGCATTATGGGGAACATATTTTCTAAAGAATAAAAAAAATGTTTCATATAGAGAAAGCTCTCATTGTAAAACTTTATAACATAAAATTAGAAAAAAGTAGAAATATCTCATAATTCCCTTATCCCAACTGTAACCACTATTGGCACTTGTCTGTGTTGTCTTCCACTTTTTGAATGCATGTTTTTACAAGGCTGATATTGGACAATTCTGCTTTTTCACTTAACTGTATCATATAAGGACTTCCAAATATATTCCAGACACTTAGTAAACACTATTTTAAAGGCTACTGAACAATTAAATCAAGTAAAATGTTTTCATCTATAAATGTTAACAACTCTTCTAAACTTCTTGTTGGAATAAAATGTGTAACCTTTTTGTAGTTAGCATATATTGGCACTCAGTTACCCAACTGGTGCTCAGAATCCAACTGGGAAATACTGAAAAAGTTCCACCTGAGTGAAGTCAACCCATGGGAACACCACTAGTGGAATTATTTTTGAAACAACAAAAGACACTATTTAGAATTAACACTTATCAATCATCATCAGATAGTAATATTGATTACACCAATCCCCAATGCACAGTTCAATAATCTTTGTGTGGTGAATGAATGCTTTGTATCCAAAATGTCTATAACCCAGTTTAATCTTCTCCTGAAAGACTCTAAGGACACACTAAATTAAACAATGTCAACAAGGATTAGGTGCATAACAAGTCTCTGAGGAAAAATGGCAAATGCCAATCCCTTTGTAAGCATTACAAATAATTAAAATCTTTCATCATGAAAGTATCATTGCACAACCTTACATGCTGATGGAATTTGATTTTCAGTAAGCCTATATCTGCATAATCTGTAAACACTATAAATTTCTTGGATTTAGTATGTATTTCCCACTTGAAAACTAAATTTCCCTCTAGATTAGGGCTCTATTATCTCTTAATTTAGGAATATGGTGTCATTAAACATTTCATTTCACTTGTCTACAGGTATTTTTATCAGCATCAAAATACATTCACTCCTCTTCACGGAGAAATGAAAGAAACTTGGGTTTAGAGTAACATTCTAAATTTTTGAGCAATGGAGAATGATTTTTAAGAAGGGTTTATTATACCCAAGTATACACTCCAGAAAAAATCTCTTTTGTGGACTGAATGCATCTTTTCCTTCCTCTCTTACTCCCTAAAGTACTTGGTATAATCTTCTAATCCTCCACATGCTCTACAATTGACCCAGTAAAATATCTCTAGGATGAGATGAAGATTAAATTGCTCAAATAACTACATAATATCTTATACAGAGACAGCTCCCCTCCTTAAAATATCACACGGTAATAGTACAGGTACCAAAATTGGAGTCATAAGACCCAGGCTAGAACACTCATCATTGACTATTGGTTATGAGAATAAAAACGAGAGAATGGACATGAAAAAATGAAGCTATACACAAATGTTGAGAATTTTTACTTCTTAAGTACAGAATTTGGAACTTCCCATTATCATAGCTTGTCAGAAATGTCTAAATATAGCCAGGTAAGTGAAAATATGAGGTAGAGATTGTTTAGTTACATGCATAGACAACATTAGTTCCACATACAGAAACTATATTACAACTGAGACACTCAATTAAATCACCCCACACAGCACACCTTCCACAGACACCGGTGCAATCAAAGGAAACACAGTACATGCTCAGTTGCAAGTGGGTTTAGAGTTTCCACTGCTTGGCACCAACTGTGACAAGCTCCATTTTCAGAGCACACTTAAGGAGCGTACTGTACCTCTCAAGCAGTTCACGGAATCACGAGAGAGACTCCATCCTGAAGGACAAGCACAGGAGTAAAAGTTAGGCCCCTGTGAGGAAAGCAGGCACAGATGGCTGCAGTGGGCAGAGGCACATGGATTCACGGCTGTGTGAGAAAGAGAAGAGAAGTAAGCCCTGGTGGGTGGAAAATCTCCTGCATTAAAATTAAAACAGAGTCCTACTATTGGCGTCCTCCCAGAGGCCCCAGTATTTGGAGACTCAGGTACTTTAAGCTACCTCCATTGTTTTCTCTTGTTTTGTTTTCCTTAAACCACATTACCCTTCCCTAGCATTATGCTTTCAACACAAAATTCAGAAGAGGCACGAGACAGAGAGAGAGAGAGAGAGAGAGAGAGAGAGAGGAATGACTTACCCAAGGTCACAGATCAATCCAGTCTATAACCGGATTATGAACAAACAGCCACTGCATAATCTGGAATTTAGTAATAGAAATATGATGCTAAATAATATGTCTCCTTGCCTGACCTAAAAGAGATCTTTTTGCACTAAATGAAAGTTGTGTGTTTGCTGTGTGACCTTGACATTTACACCTAGTGTTGCCCAGGTTTTGGTTAGATAATAATCTTTTATTTTTCTACTGATGACATCTCTACATGTCTCTGCACCTTGAAAAGAGGCATCGTGTAGGCATGCTCAACATCCCCTTAACACATTCACAGGTGTTCCCTAGATCCTGCATATTCTTATTAATATACCATGTTGGATTATTAATCCCTTCATTCATCCAAAAATTATTAAGCATTCACTATATATTAAACACCATTCTAAGCACTGAGGATACTATAAAAGTGGAGTATATATTCCAGCAAAAAGAGACAGAACTAAACTCACAAAGTGTATGCATGTGTGTGTATAATTTCAGGATGTGGGGGTAAAGTGCAAAAGAATTATGAGGGGGTAGCCATTTTAGGTAAGGCGGTTAAGGAGGGCCACTCTGAGAAAATGATATTTGGGCAGAATCCTAAATGACACATGAAGGAGCAGCTCGTGCAGAGAGCTGGAGGAGAGACATTCCAGACAGAGGGAAGTTCAGAGGTAGGAAGTCGCCTGGTGTGTTTCCAGACCATAATGAAGTCCAGCGTCGTGAGAGTAAGAGGGAGAAGAGACCAGGGAAGTAGAAGGGGCCAGATTCTGAATTGTGATAAGAAACTATTGGAGGGTTTCAGGAGAGAAGATTAAGGGAAGATTAAGTGCCTTACTGTCCCCTCCCACCAGAAAGAACGTGACGAAGGCCAAATCTTTCCATCACCTAGCCACCCACACCACACACTTTAGGATGACTCAGGGGGCCACAACAGAGCATCTACAAGGCAATAGTGCATAATAAATGACTCCTAAAAATAAGCTGCTTTAAACCACAGAGGGGTAGCAATAAGAGGATCTAAGGTACTATCTTGTCTATACTATATTTGTCAGCTAAGGAAACAGAGACTCAGAGAAAAAAATCACAGAGGCAGTAGCCAACTGCTGAATAAAATGATATAATTCAGATGTGCTGTTGTTACACCCAAGGTTTGTGTTTCCCATGGTTAAATAAAAGTAATGGCAATGTTAGGAATGTGGAAGTATGGAGTAGGGTGGTAAGCGGAAAAGGAAAATTTATTGCCCAAACAAATGGGTTTGCAATAGTGTGCACTCAGCATTCCCAGAATAAATGTTTTCCAAGCTATTCCCAGGCAGGAAGTTTCTCTGTATCACTTACAACTTGGCTGTTTCGAAGGATGAACCGCAACAATCCCAAGGGGCCGGTAAATATTGTACATTACAACCGACTGGTTCCCCCCGTGCCACTTGTTGGCTTGCATAACCTTTTGAGTAGCACCGTTAGTCCAGTACACAGAATCCTCAAAGAGAGTCAGGGCATAGGAACGCCGCAGAACCTGCAAGGCAGAATGGAACACTGAGCCCTCACCCGGAAATAGAAGCCAAGGTGAACTCAGTCAAAGAGGATGTCTGCTCAAGATGGTTTCCTTTAGCATGTCATTATTTAATAAAAACACAGGGAGGTCACTGTGCAACAGAGAGGCAAAAATTATACCACTGTCCTATATCCCACTATCCCACTCAAAATACCTTCACATACACCTATCATTTACTCTTCATGTTTACCCTGGTAATTACACCGAGCACCCATTTTACAAATGAAAACAAACTGAAGCACAGAAAGTAAGGTGACATATCTGCATCACCTATTAGCTAGAGGTTAGATGCAACCAGAGAACTCAGTTAGAGGTTCCTCATCCCCTACGCCTACGGTCCCCAATCCCCAGGCCACAGACAGCTCCGTGGCCTGTTAGGGACCAGGCTGCAAAGCTCCGCCACCCACCCACCCCCCAACCCCACCCAGGTCCATGGAAAAACGTCTTCCATGACACTTAGGAACCAGGGGGCCGCACAGCAGGAGATAAGCAGTGGGCGAGCAAGGGAAGCTTCCTCTGTGTTTACAGCCGCTCCCCATCACTCGCATGACCACCTGAGCCCCTTGCCCACCACCCGTCCGTGGAAAAGTTGCATTCCATGAAATCGGTCTCTCGTGCCAAAAAGGTTGGGGACCCTGCCCTACGCTATGGCCCAGTCCCCACCCCACTCCCACCACTCCTTGTCCCAGGCTGTGTCCACACTCTTGTTCGGCCACTCCCTGATCCACACCAATCTGTTACAGTTTAGGTGCATATTTCCTGAAGGCAGGGAGGCCTTCCCAGGGTCTCTACAAGTCCCAGGATCTATAAACAATGGCAATTTTAAATCAAAGTCAACAACAGCTCTTTGGTAAAATACGTATTTTCTGCATTTTCCCATTTAACTTGTGAAAATTAATTCAACAGAACTTACTGAAAAAAAATTAAATATACAACAGGTTATGATTTAATTGAGAAATGTAAATCGACTTAAATTAATTTTTGCTTAACACAATTTTTAAAGGTACAGAAGCAACAGAATCACATCTCACACAAGCTATTAATCCTTCCTGGATATGGCACAATCTGACCAGGAACTGGAATAAAAATATTCATTTTCCTATTAGTAATAGAGGATAGGTGGCCCCTCACTGTCATTGATATTTCCCAGATTGACCTGATAATGTCTATGACACAAAAATTAATTTCTTAGCTTTCTTGATACTCATCTTTCTACCTATCCACTATTGTAGTTTTAATTTGGTTTTCCTCACTATCAACTTACCAAATCACTGGCTATCACCTGCCTCCGATGGTGTCCATTATAATCACAAAAGTCTATGTAATCAAGATAGGCATCCATGAAGTAGAGCAGTCTGTTGGGGTAGTCAATAGTCAAGCCACTGGGCCAGTGGATCTTATCCTGGACAATGACAGTACGCAAAGTGCCATCCATGCTGGCTCGCTCAATACGAGGGTGTTGGCCCCAGTCAGACCAGAACAATAGATGTTCGCTGTGAAAAGAAAGGAATTACCAACTGCAGGGGACATATTTCAATATAACTGTCATTTTAAATAATAAAACATCCTGTTTATGCTCTGCTTAAAATAAATCATCCCTAATTCAGAATATATACACAGAGTTTATTATTTCCTCTGAGTGTCACAAAATAAAACCATAATCATAGCAATCACAAGCCATCTGGATGTTTTTAGAATGTTCATAAAACATGCAGTACATTACGACACTGAAATGTCCCAATGCCAATTCATGTTTGTGTACAACCCACAAATATTTGATCGAGAAACATCCCATCTGTCCTTGTTTGTCTACCCTGTCATGTTTTAAATAAGAGAATCAATTTATTCCTCATTAGAGATTCACCATAAATTTCACCGGTGTGTAATACTTTACAATAGCTAAGAAGTCAGCACCACATTGAACACAACTTGCCTAATTTACCAGCCTGCAGAAAAGAATCTAAGTTATAGAATATAAGCAAATTCAAGGAAGGAAACCCTCAAGGTTTCTAAATACATGGGAGAATTTCTCTTTCTTCCCTTTAGGACCAGCAGACAAAGATTTTCTTTTTATATGACTTAAAAGGGAGCTCTAGTAAACAAAATGAAACTGAAGCAGAAAATTCCAGCTCTTTTGTTGTATAACCATGAGGTATCAGAGTTACAGCAAACTGGCCCACCTATGGAATATTACTGCATGCATTAATTAGAAACTTAATTTTATAATGATACAATAATCATTTTAATAATTGTATTGCCACGTGAATAGAGCAATGTGATCTTAAAATGAAGGGAAAAATCAATTGCTCTTATGTATTTTATAAAGAAGACTATTCAGATAAAGGAGGAATAGCAACAACTAGTTGGATGCCTACCATGTTTAAACAAAAGATCATTTTAAATTTTGCATATCGGCAATACACGTATCAGCTACATCATGTTATTGTTGTTTTTCCCACATTATAACCATGCCAAGGCAACATAATTTTAAAAGTTAAAAAAAAAGTCTTACTTCATTCTGGGATCTATTGCTAGTCCCCTTGGATTTGTTATGTTTTTACTTATCAACACAGTCCTGTGGCTCCCATCAATTTTAGAGACTTCAATTGTTTCCAATGCATAGTCTGTCCAGTAAAGATTACGACCTACCCAATCTACCGCAATAGTTTCAGTCAGGACGACACTACTGTCAAATACCTAAAGACAAAAGTGAATAAAGGGTGAATTCTAAAGAGAATAAATGAATGCAAACATGGAAATTATATGAAAATCTAGAATAAGCTATCTAACTTGTCCTATAATTAATTGTGGTGATTAAAAAATTTTGTCTTCCCATGTAACTAGCCACCAATTCAACAGTAGCATTTTCTAGGAAAAATAAACAAGATTTTGTAGCATTGAATATTCTAAGATAACTCTATTGTCAGAATAGAGTGTAGTTTCATTCTGGTTTCAAAAGTTTTTGCAATTAATCAAAAGCTCTATCCATTCACTAAGTTGGCAACCTTACGAAACTTTATAGTGTTTACATGCCAAGAAAAATATCTTTATTGATTAAGCATCAACAATTACAAAATAAAGTTGTAAGGAGCAGAGGAAACATAACTATCAGGGCTCCAGAAACTGAAACTTGACAGATGGATTGAGAAATGTAATTAAATCAAAGTTAAGAAAAGCAACCCCTGAACTCTCCTGTATTTTCTTCTGCTCTCATCCACTAGAAAAGACTGCAAAAGGGACCTCAGAGACATTGCGAAGTCTCTGCATCACATGACCTGAAATTTAGAATCATGAATCTGCCTTCAGAAGCCAAAATCTTCTCTAAAACACCCACAAATTAGGAGTGATGAACATCCAGGCCTCTTGGATGTAATGTGGCCCAGAAGGAGCCATAACAGCTACCCAGGATGAGATAGGACCTTCTCTCACTGGTGAATAACAGCAAATAGACCCAAGACAGGGTAACTAGTCAGGCCAAAGGTCAGCAGAAATGTACTTACTACTCTTCTGTCCGTTCCATTTCGAAATGCACTCCAGGTTTTACCCTGACTGGCATCAGACCAAAAGATACGACCACTAACTGAATCAAAATCAACAGCTATAATGTGAGAACCATCCTGGACCATTGGATAGATATTGTGGACCTGGGAGGTAACATTGTCGGCAATAATTTTGTTCTGACTTGCCACAAGTAACAGCAGACCTTCAAATCCTGTCCAAGAAAAAAATCCAAAAATGTCAATGATTCTGGGAGAAAACACAATTAAAGCATTTCTAAAATATCTGATGCAATACTTTTGGTAACAGAAGGAAGATGTAATTCCAAACTACAGTAAGAGGAGGAGGGGTAAAGCCCCATAAGAATGATTTTAATCGCTTCATTCTTAACCTTAACAGTTAGCTGATTTTCGTGAGTATTTAAAATAGACTCTTTCTTTCTTGAATTATACTTCAATATCTGTCTAAATGCCAGTTTGGAGTAAACTATACTTATATTCTTCCTTTGACTGTATTTATTTTTATATTTTGCTTATCTTCCTTACTAGACTGTAGGCTTCTTAATAGCAGTTTTCCCTGAGGCACTCAGCTGTGTCACAGAGTTCTAATTATTTCCCAATATCCCCTCCCCTCTTTTTCTTTTTAGTAATAAAGCATGCCACATTTTAGCTTGGCACACAGCCCACCAGCTAGAGACATTTCTCTGCCTCCATTAAAGCCTGGAGTGACCACATGACTAAGTTCTGACCAATAGAATATGAGTAGAAATTATGTATCAAATTCCAGGTCACATTCTTAAAAGGAAGCTTCTTGCTATCCACTTTCTCTTTCCCTTTCCGACTTTCTGGGAGAAGGCAAAAACTGGAGCAATAGCAACAGATCCCTTGATGGAAGCCACATGATAAGGGTAACACACCAACTCTATCCCCTGGACTAACATCCAGACTCCTACTTGTAAAAAAAAGACACTTGCTATTTTGTTTTAGCCCCGTTTATTTGGTTACTTTGAAAGCAGCTGAAGCAATATCCTAATACATAGTACAATCACTTTCATACAGTAGAAACTGAAGCATTATTAAGCATTATGTAAAGATGTTTAAATATAATATAGAAATCATTTTTAAATAATATATAATAAAAACCATTTTGATATTATTTTAAGTAACAAAAATATCATCCTCTACCTGTATGTGTCTTAACCTCTATTCTCCAAAATACACCAAGATCTTAATACATATTACCTCATTTCATCCCCACAAGAAATTGAGGTTTAAGGAGATTGCATAACCTGTCCAGGATTCAAATTAATCTGACTCCTAATCAACATTATCAAATGCCTACATGTGACATTTGATCTTAAGCTCTGGGGTGTGCAGTTAAACTGGCTGGGGTTGGTTCACTATCAAGTTCAGTAATTACCTGTAACTTTGCAAGTCTTCCCATCACTTTCTAACAGGTAGTCTTCATCACATGAGCATCGGAAAGAACCTCTCATATTGTAACAGTGCTGGCTACAAGAGCCTGGAATATCACATTCATCTATGTCTTCACAGGTCTTAGAATCATTGGCAAGTAAGTATCCCAATGGACATAAGCATTTAGCCCCAAAGGGCTCTTGAACACACTCATGGGTACAACCACCATTGAAATGTGAACAGCTGTCCTCGTCTAGAAAAAAGAAAGGGAATCATGAAAAGAAAAAGTCAGGAATCTTTGTTTCTTTGATTCACTCTGATGTAATATTTATCATGTAGACTCATGCCACCTTCAATGTGATGCCCAGACAAGAGCTAAGAGCAGCATTCACTTGGATGAGTTCCACAGGCTGTTCAGTGCCTGTTCTGATTTGCCTGAGGATTTAACATCCTTCATATCCATTGGACTTGGACCACCTTCTTCACTACAACCTGCTAGTATAACTCCATTTAGTGCAATGAGGAAACCTTGGGAAAATATTGTTGACATCAAGAAACAAAATTGTCATTGATAAAGCATGCTTCTCACTTGCTTCCTCTGAAATTCTTAAAAGATATGACAAACATTCAAGAGAAAAGGCTAGAAGATCTGTGAAACTGAATAAATGGAAGGGGAAAGGTAATTAGAACATTAGAGGGCACAGATCTACTAACACACCATCATGCCTTACTTTCAGAGCCAAAATAGCAATGCCTGATGCCACCCAAAGACAGTTCACATGGCCGGGGAGGAAAATACCCTCTATTTCCATGTGTACCATAACTTATTTATAAGATTCATAATACAGAACATGCACTAGAAGGGGAAGTAAGTCAAAATAGTTAGGACATTTTCAGAACAAACATAACACATACGAAATCACAAGAATCTAAAATACTTCACAATCATACCTGGCTGGGGTTCATCTGAGAGTGAGCATTGATTAAAAAGGAAAGAAAGAAAGGACAGTAATTAGGATTACATGCCAATCACAGCATTTTAATCACAGCAAACACAAATCCCCAGACTTCATTTGTTTTGTGGCAAGTTCTGATTGAAATTAGAAAATATCAAAGTTAGAAAAATTAATGAGCACATTACCAACAGAACTAAATTTAATCTGACAATTTAATGGCCTCATTTTTCTAAACAATGACATAAAAAGAAGTAAAAAACACACAGTCAAGTGCAAAGAATTTAATGAGAAATATTATCCAGTGGTGATTTATTTGAGTTCAATTATGGTTATCCCTACACAGATTTGAACACATAGAGGAACTGAAATTCCTTCTTAAAAAGCTATACAGTGACTGTGACAATGGCTATACACACCAGGCTACTGCTCAAAATGAGTTTATGGCCAGTAAATTATGGTCAGGAAACTTACTGCAAAGTGGGGACTCATCTGTCCCATTGGGGCAGTCAAAGACGTTGTTACACACTGCGCTCAGATTCACACAGATGCTGTGGCCAGGACACTGCCACTGCCAACTGAGACAGTGAAAGGACTGAGTAGGGCAGTCCTTCTCATCACTCCTATCCCCGCAGTCATTGTCCTCATCACAGAGCCACTCCTTGTAGATGCAGTTTCCATTGTCACAGAGGAAATGAGATGGAGGGCAGGTCTTGGGGACACAGCCATTGTGCTCATCAGACCCATAGAGGCAGTCTGGATGCCCATCACACTCCCAGGTGTTTGGGATGCAGATACCATCTTCTTGGCACTGAAATTCATCTGAGTGGCACATACCAGGAGGCCTGGTTGCTAGAAAAAAAGCATGGGGAAAATGAGCTTGTGAGTGCAATTCATAATCCCTTTTATAGTCTAGAGTCAGAGGAAATGACTTTGGATCAATAGTAGGTTTACAATAATGACTATGACAAAATTAATAGTGAAGGCTGAAATAATATACGGTCTTCTCCCATACTGTGGCACATAGAAATATTTCTACATAGCAGATTAGTAGATCTGACAACAAAGTAAGTACAGGATGCAAAACTCCTGACCCAGTACCTGGGTCAAAAGAACAATCTTTTTCTAATGTTCATTCAGTTGCAGATTCAATAACAAAATGTATCCATCTCTCCATGAAAGAATCTCCAGAGAATTTCAATACATTTAAACAGCTATGGTTATTTTGAACTTCATGGTACAATATCATATATTTGGATATTATAATTTTCTTTCAAATGAACTATATCCAATGAAACCAGCACACATTAAATAAACTAAAGGTGACAGTAAATACTTAATTCTTTGCAAACTTTCCACTATTCATCAAGCAATCTTCGAGAGATAGGTAAGAATTGCTTCCCTATTTCACTGGGGTAAACCCAAGCTCCCTCCCAGGGATCTCACGAGGCACAGCAAATCAGTGGCAACTGGCAATTGAACCTCAGATCATCACAGAATTCCACGTTTTCAATGTGAAACAGGAAAATTAGTAGTTAGGAATTTTAAGGTGCTGTGCAAACTATAAAGTATATAAGCATTTTATTTAACTTTCCTTTTAATCTGTGGATTTACACACTTCCTTTTTGATTCAGGAGGAGAATAATGAAAACCTGCTTTTTATGGTCTGAAACACCACAGTTCAAACAAACGACCAACTCACTGATGACTTTCTACAAGTCTAAAATCACAAGAAGTGGGCAACAACAAACCATGTGATTATAGGTCTCCAGCCTGTGAAGATTACAGGTCCATCAGATTTATATTGTATGAAGTCCTACTTGAATTCTCCAACTACAAGGAATTTCTTTTCTCTGAACCTCCACAGAATTTTACCTGTCCTATTTCTAAGACCCTTGTAACTGTCTATTTTGCTTTCATTGTCTCTTGCCTTCTATAATCCCTTACCAGACTCTAAGAACAAAGGTCATATATCACATCTTAACAGACAGTCAACAAATAATAGCTCAAAGAATGAATTCATCAGAGTCAATACCAAATACAATTCTGTACCATTTCTATACCATGGTTTGACTTCTCTACTGAGATTTTTTTAAGAAACAGTAAAATATCTTTCTATACAGCTGCAGTCCCCAACCCCCAGGCCACAGACTGGTACTAGTCTGTGGCCTGTTAGGAATCAGGCTACACAGCAGGAGGTGACCAGCGGGCAAGCCAATGAAGCTTCATCTGTATTTACAGCCGCTCCCCATCACTCACATCATTGCCTGAGCTCCACCTCCTGTCAGATCAGCGGTGGCATTAGTTGCAGGAAAACGAGTTCATGGCTCCCACTGATTCTCCATTATGGTGAGTTGTGTAATTATTTCATTATATATTACAATGTTATAATAATAGAAATAAAGTGCACAATAAATGTAATGTGCTTGAATCATCCCAAAACCATCCCCCCAGCCCCAGTCCCCATCTGTGGAAAAATTGAAAATTGTCTTCCATGAAACCAGTCCCTGGTGCCAAAAATGTTGGGGACCGCTGCTATATAGTAAAACCTCAAAAGTTTAAACCCACTAATTTGGCATGTCTTAGCAAGAATTAAAAGTGAGAACAAAAATATCTAAGACATATTTAACCTACCTGAGAGACTATTTGAAGTGCTCATTTATAAACCACTTGATTTGCTAATTACACATAATTATTTGGTAATATCTAGTCAGTATTATTGTATGTTCAATACTGCATGCAATAAATATTTTGAGAATATATTGTAATTCAGGCTGTCTTTCCCCCAGTTTATCTCGGTTAAAGAAAATTTGTGGTAATATTAATACTGGTAAAAATGACATGGCCCCTTTGTCTGAAACCTGCTGGGGGTGTGGTACTTACGACAGCCTGCCTCATCAGAGTTGTCACTGCAGTCAAAAACACCATCACAGCGATTTATGTACTGAATACATTTATACCCATTGGCACACTTGAATTGAGAAGCAGTGCAGTTTAATACTAAAAATGAAACAGAAAAGTATCAGAAATTAGCTCAGTGAGAAAATGACTAAACACTGAGATTTTTCTAAACATCATGAGTAAAAATAAAGCAATGCACTTACCACAACCAGCCTCATCAGATCCATCAGCACAGTCCTTATCCCCATCACAGACAAAAGATACGTCAATACATCGATGGTCGGGGCAAGTAAACTGACTAGGTTGGCATGTCTCTGTCGATTCTAATGCCATCCGAAAACAAAACCGAACAAGTTTATTTCTTGTTCAATGTGTACCAGAGCCAAACTGAAAAAAGGCTAAGTAGCTACATAAGTTATCTCAGTTGTACACGTGTTCAAAATTGTTTCAAATCAGCCACATTGTCAAAGTCAGCCCAGCAAAAAAACAAAGCTAGGATAGTTTTTGATATCAGAAATAAAAAGATTACAGGGCAGAGTCAGAAACTGTGATTACACCTTGAAAAATAGACCACATTCAGAAAGTGAAGATCATGTGTTTGGACTGGGACTACTCATGAAGACTATGAAGTCCATGACTCTAGACGAAAGCCGAGCAATGGAGCCCAATCAGGCAGCATGGTCGACACGACCCACGTGCCTAGTAGCAACAGTGTGTAGACAGATCACAAAAACTGGATTTAATCCAAAGTCTAAGCAGAACAATTCTAAAAACCAGGGTCCTACCTTGCTGTTAATACCACAGCCTTGGAGTCAGATGTGTTGGCTGCCCCATCCACAACATGAAGTTATATTAAATAGAGACTTATAGAATGTGAAAGATAGAAGGGATCTTGGAAGGGATCTTAAAGATCATCTACTCTAGAAGGAAGTGACTTGCCTAGTCATGCAACCAGGGATAGAACTTAGTCCAAGGAACTTTGCTCCACCTTAAACTATTATTGAATATTGAATACATGAAAATAAACAACAACCTGAAGGAAATCAGAACTGGTGGCAAGATGAAAAGCAGGTGGGTAAGATTAATGGGAATTTTAGTTTTCTGTGCCTCTTTATTCCGTTGCCTTTTTGCCTGTATCAAATGAAAAGAAAAACCAATAGCCAAGTGTCTGGATATGTTTCTGCATTTTTAAAAAATTGTTTAAGTATCTGAATAGATTGTTGAGAGATTTTTGTTTTTTCAGTTTCTATCTGAATGTTTGGCATCAGAGACAATCCTTGTTTTGCTTCCACAAAACTCAGTATTTGTGGGAGGGCTCTAAGAGTCCCACGTGCAGGCACATGACTTCATTCTTATAGCCTATTGATACAGAGATTGACAGGTGAATGGAAGGGCCTAAGATGCAATGAAAATTGAGTAAGCCTTAGAAAGAAGATTATAAGGCCATTTGGTTGTTCAAATCTATTTACTAGGCTGATCAACCAAAAGAAACCAGTTCAAAACTTACTGCAGTTCTTCTCATCAGATCCATCCCCACAATCATTGTCTGTGTCGCAAAGCCAGTCCCTTGGGACACACTGGTTATTATCACAGGTGTAATAGGACTCAGGGCATGAAGCCGGTGCTTGGGTGGGGCAGTTCTGCTCATCGCTGCCATCCACACAGTCGTTGTGCTTGTCACAGCGCCAGTGTGCAGGGATGCACTCTCCTCCATGGCCACAGGTGAACGCCGAAGGTGAACAGGTATGATCTACAGCAACAACAAACTAGTCATGAAGACATTTGTTTTTACAGCCTTTTTAAGCCTTGGAAAGACCCAGTTCTTTTCCTTTTTCAATGGGAGCATTGCACAAAATAAGGAGAAATGTGCATCAAGTGATGCCATCATCATCATCATTATTATTGCCTGGCATTTATTTAGTATTATCATATATCAGGTACTTTTTGTAAATCTTCACAAGACCACTATGGAATACATATAATTATCTATATAATTATCTATATTTTACAGATAAGGAAATTGAGGCTCTGAGAGATTGAGGAATCTGCCTGAGATTCAAGCTCTAGTTGGAGTGATTCTAAACCTCATCTTTAACTCCTAAGCTGTATTTCCTCCAATCACAATTTCAAATCCAGACTACAGAAACCTTGAAAATATGTCATATAAAAAACACAAATAGATAAAATAGGTAAAAATACGTGCTCTTAGAAACAAGAAGAAAGTATATAAAAAGTTGGAAATTTTAGAAATTTCAGAAAAATATACAAGTGGGCAATTTTATTTTTCAAATCTAATTCTTCTTTCTCTACAAAAAGACAGGTATTATTACTATTAATCTCACCTTGATAGAGAGATTTCTGAGATTTCAAATGTCCTCTATCTTTATTTTTTCAAATATTAATGTAATACTTTTGCTTCTGCAATAGCATTTACAAGGCCTCAAACTTTATAGACTAGATTACCACCAAAAGAAGAATATAAAGGTTAAGACTACCATTTCACCCTTTATTTTCCTCCAAAAGGGGGAAAAATGAATCTAACACATGAGATTTTCAAAGGCTATGATTGCAAGGACCTATTCTGTGATACTATTTTCTCAGGTACTAAAGCCTATGTCCAGCCTATTTTGATTTGACTTTTTGAGGAGCTTGCCAAGATGTAATGACTGCATTGTTCCAAATATCCAATGTTAAAAAGAAATTTTGCTGCAGATAGTCTAAATCGATGCTAGAAACCATCTGTACCATTATGAATGAAATGTATTGCTTAGCTTCCTAAAAGCCTTTGGAGTACATGTTAAGAATCTGAAATTCTAAAGGATATTTTTTCCATATAAATAACCCAAGCTTTTTTTTCAATTCTTTTAAAAGCCCACCAATAGAACGCTGTCTATTCTATTTATCCCAGGAAACGTCTCCAGTGCACAGCTACTTACTAAGTGTGCTACATAGACGCTCATCACTGCTGTCATGACAGTCATCGATTCCATCACAGCGGTAGTAAATGGGCACACATCTGCCGTTGTCACAGGGGAAGGAAAAGGAGCCACACTGCTCCGTGGGTGGCTCATTGGTTGGATCTCCCTCGCATGTCAAGTGATTGGAAGCCAGCCTCATTCCATAGGGGCACCCACACACCCGCTGGAAATTCGGCACCGGGAAGCAGAAGTGGCTGCAGTCACCGTTAGGATGAGTAGGTTGACTGCAGGAGTTAGAACCTGCAAAAGCAAAGCCCCAAGACAGTAAGTTCTGCACCTTCCCACTAGGTTGATCACAGGTTTGATTTGTGAAGGAAGACAAATGGGAAAGAACACTTTTCGGGCCCAATACGAACAAGTAGCTTCCTCTTAGAAATCAACCTGCCAAATATAACATTCCATTTAGATACAATCCTAAGATGTGTTTTTCCTGACAACACTTTTAGGGTTAGCAGTGTTGAACAGAGATTTAAAGTCTTACACTATGAAGTTACGTGGGAGAAAGAATATAAAACTACCAGAAGCTATATCAAATAAGTACTTAAAGAGAAAAGGAGCCACCATATCAAATAAATACATCCATATAAAAAAACTTGGTAATTCCACTCACCAATCTGGATGTTGACATCATATGATTTCAAATGCAGTACATGACTGATGCCACTTCGGATAACTGTCATATCTCCACCATCTGTTTTCCTGACTTGAACAATAGCACCCAGTCTCCAATCAGTAAAAAATACATGCTCTAAGGAGAAACATGGGTGATGGTATTGTCAGTCACAACTCACTTATAAATAAATCAGTTGGGAAAATGCAATAGGCTTGTAATGCTTATTGCAAATGTGAGAATCTTCTCCCATAAATATCTCCAATATGTTTCTATAACCATTCTCCAGGACGTGTTACTCTCTAGAAATGCTCTTTGGAAGCCCATATTTTAATAATACCAGGGTTCAGGTTCAGGTTCAGGCAAGCACATATGGAGTTTTACGATGGCATTTAGTAGCAATTAGGCTTAGTCTTCCATAGGTAGTAATAAAAATAAGAATCTCGGGATTCTTCTACAGAGCACGAAATGAGGCCTCATGATTCTGAGCTCTTATCCCAACTAAAGAACTAACCTGTTGAGTGCTCTCGGGCACATACTTAACTGTTTGAAGGAAATAGACTAAATCATCTCAGAGATCCCTTCCAGGTCAAACATTCCATATCCTATATGTCTTAATGAGAACACAATTTTTTTTAATACTCAACTTTAATAAGAAGCTATTGAGAAAGAAAAGTATAGATCTAGTCCAAAAAGGAAATTTCAGTGTATGTTTGGGGATCAATAAAAATGTCAACAGAAGTGTGCATACACCTACAACCACACTAATGTTTCATGCTTCTCAGAATAGTGAGAGAGAGGCAATGTAAGATTCTAAACAGCAAAAATTTAATCATGCACATGTTACACTAACGACTGAAGCAGGAAAGAAATGGATTTTCTCTTTGATGATAGTTTAACTAACTAGAAATCCCAATTAATCAGAAAATGCTTAAGATGTCACAAATTTTATCATTCGACTGGTTTTCCTTATCTGCGGTCTAATCAATGACTAATCAATCATTGGACTCACTAAATCTTATCTCTACGAACTGGCAACCTCAGTTCCCGTCCTCCCGAAGGTATCTTAATATACTTAAATAGATAAGGACTTCAACAAAAGTTTCTGTCCTGTGTGTTACATAGTCAAGAAGATCTAGCCCTTCATTAAAAAGGTGCATAACTTCTATGGTGTTGCACAATAAAAGAACTTTCCACAAGAAATTCACAATGAAAGGCAGTGTTGAAAGAAACTAATTATTATTATTACTATTATTATTATTATTATTTGGGGAATGTTGTGTTGCTCTCAGGGATATGCATTCAAATTTTTTTCATACTGATGAAACCAAAAGGTACTGAAACTGCATTTTTATTCAATCCCAAAACATTCCAGCACAGAGTACAGAGAATTTAACATTCTTATAATGTTTCTATGTGACAGCAAATAGCGTGTGTCTGACATCATTAGTGAAAAGGGAGTATATGCATGGGGGAGGGAGGAGTATTTATAATTAACTCATCAAAAATCTCACAAGAGCATTTTAAAAATATTTTTAAATACCACGCACTCCTCCACAGATAAAAAGACAGCAGGACGGAACATGCAATAAACTTACTAACTATTCATTCCACACTCTATGTGTATGAGAAAGCCTTTGATTTGTAGACAGTGTCTAGTTTTTTTAAAGCACTATGCTAATATTCAAAGTAGGAGGTTTCAACCAGGGACAAAACTAGCATAGACATAGGTCCTTTGGTAGCCCTAAACAAAAAGTGACCCCTCAAACTGGACTACTTATGGTTTGTCAAGCAAAACAGTCTCTCCTAACCCTCTTGGCCTGGCACTTTTATGCAGCACACAAGCTATCCAACCATTCACAGAGACCCCATTTTCAAGCCTAAACAAAGCACCTGTTTCATGGTGCCAGGCTACATTCTTATTCCCAGCAATTCAACTCACGGCAGCATGCCTACACCTAACAGGGGAAGTGACAGAAGGAAGGCCAGCACTGGCTGTGATCATGTGACTGCAGCTTCCCAGCATTCCGTGCTTCCCAGCAATTATCTGGAAAGGTTGGTGAAAAAACAGCTATGTCTTGCTGTTCTTCATAAGCCATAACCTAACACTTTCTGTATAACAAAGATGATGACAGTAATCCAACATTTTGACTAAAAAGCTTCAAAGTCATTAGTGAATATATAGTTGATGAATATGCATAACCATTTTTCCATAAGGATTCTGATGAGATTCTTGAGAACACCAGAGAACAATAAAATGATACAACAGTTACTACAAACAGCTCTTGCTATTTTATTCTTGAAAATGAAGGCAGTAATTTACTATTTCTTCATGTGATTCTTATATAACTGAGTACTCGGGATGTTGAATTATATATGTGTAATCTACAAAGTGCTATACCCATGTAAATTGTCAATAGTATTATCTAAATGTGTCAAAACAAAAAGCACACTCTAAAAGTGAAATACTCCATCAACAAACCAAACGTTTTGTCTATATATAACAGCACCATTTTAATTTTTTTTTAATTGTAAAGTGACCATCTTTTCTGAAATTGTGAGAATGCCAAATGAGGATGAGTTTACTATTGCAACTTGCAAAGTATAAAAACAACACATATTTTTATTGCTTCAAAACATACCTTTAAAGATGGTAAGTCCAAATGGATGTGTCATCTGCTGTATGTGGCCCAGTCTTCTTCTATCTAAACCATCAAAGGTGCTATGCTCAATTTTATCAAAAAAGGCATCCACCCAGTACAATCGTAAAGCACTAAAACAATAAAATAGTTATGTTATCCAAAAACTAGAAGAGCACCTTTTACACTGAAGGCATTCAAAAACTATATGCTCAGTTGATACATTTAATAGACAAAGTTTCAAAAACTTAATTTACATTCATTAAAAATTTAACAGTTTTATGCCCCCTCCCCCCACCGAAAGATACAGCTACTTTCATGAAGTGGCTTTCAATTGTCTTCGAAAGCTTGAAATATCGCTGTCTTTGAGTTAGGAATTTTATTTTTCTCCTCGTGAAATCAAAAAATTAAGAAAAATATTGGTAGTAATCCATGTTTAAAAGGTTAAATACATTTCTTCTCTTTTTCTCTCCCATAAATTACTTTGGCATTATCATAGTTTCAAGCTTATTTACCCTATTCCTTTTCCTATATTCCTAGATAGATCTCAAGTTCTTGAGAACTATATCTCATACTTTCAAAATTCTCCCAAAGTGCACATAAACAACTGTGCATTTGTTGATTGACTCCAAAGACTTCCTATCAAGAGGCCCCCTGTGATTTGCATTTCATCAAATCTGTATGGTACTTTTAATGGGGTTTGGGACCCACCTCCTCCATCTTGACTTAATCCTGTCATTCTGCTTCCTCTAGTAATTTCCTCAGAGTATTTATGAATGCATTATCTTTCACCCCAGTAGTAGCCGGCCAACTATGTTTGTGTTCTTTGTGTAATAATAACATTCAACATCTTTCTCCCATCAAGGCAATGATTAAAAAAATTCTGAGGGTAAGCATACCAGTTTCCTTCCTCCATCACATAAACTCAACTGTCCTATGTGTGTTCCACAGTAAGAGGAAACTCAGGAATACAGAGGGTTCCTACTTACTCCCAGTCAATGGCCAAGCCATTGGGCCATCCAAGAGTAGTGTTTACTATAGGCAAAAGGTGAGATCCATCACTCCATGCTCTCATAATTTTAGCAGGACGGAACCAATCAGTGAAGAATATAAACCTAGAAAATGAGGTAATAAATCAAGGATGCTAATATTAGGACAAACTACATGACATAGAGAGATTTAGCACAAACACAGATTCTCCAGAGACTGCTATTAATTTCATTTTCTGTGTTTGCTATTGAGCTTAGCAGAATTAGTATATAACTGATCTAATTCTTAGTTAAAAGTTCAGTTCAACATGTAACCAAAGTCACAAATACAAATGGCATTAAAATGGGCATCCAGAGCACAGAACCTCTGTCCTAGACTTTAGGACCTAAAACCATTTTCACCCAACAGATTATTTTAAAAGACACAATTCAGGTTACATATTAAATACTCCATGTTGTTGAAATAAAATAACAAACTATGAGCAAGAAAACAGATTTTAATATTTCTCTTTCTCTCTGGATTTAACATCCAGGATCAATATCTTTACCCAAGGCATTTTTTTACATTCTGAGGAGTGGTAAAAAGATAGGAATCAAAATTAGTCATTTCCAAAATGTAACTTTCTGAAGTGTAACTACTTCATATCACTTCAAATGAAGGAGTCATTAGGAAAGGAAATTAACAGCTTTTCAAAACCAAATGCCAAAGATTTGGGTTAAGATAAATTCATTAGAAAATCAACTGTTTAACTCTCTATAGGGCAATAGAATCTCTTATCAATAATATCATCAGTTTTAAAATATGTTTTTTACATTTTATTACAAAGAGAAAATAAAAGCAGACACTCCAGAGGCAGCAAAAAGACTGTGTTAGGCACACAGGTATTAGAGTCGGACAAGCCTGGATTTGAATAATGACTGTTTCTTAATAGTTTCAGGTCCATCCACAGTCACTTTATCTCACTGAGACTCAGATTCATTATCTTTTAAAATGGGTGTTATACATACCTCCTTCACAAACTAGTTTTGGGAGTGGATGAGATTATGTATGTAAAATGCTCAGTATGTGCTCTGAGTGAATTGGGCTTTAGTGAATTAACAGCCATTTTTTTAATTATTCCATTCAAATACAACCTCATAGCTCACACTTGTTCTAAACAAACATGTTAGCTATTAAACATATTTAAATAAGAAATGTAAGAACCAAAAAGGAATATTGTGAACTGTTCCATCTTTTGTTACCTGGCACCACCAATTATAGAATGGTAGAACGTGAAACTTTGTGGTCTGAAAAACTTTTTACTCTGAAAACTACTGAATGATTAAGCAAGTTTTGCTAAGCTTTCTATCAATACATCAAAACAGGGAAAGAATTCGAGTCTTTCCTGATAATTCTGTTGCATTTTCACCCTTTCCCTACTAAATCTGTATCACATTGCTTGGTCCTCTGCAATTGTGAAAAAAACACACTTCAGTGAAGAGTAGGAAAGCCACAACTTAAAAGAAAGGTTTTTGTTGTGTTTTTTTATTATTATTTTTTTACCCCCTACCCCAGTTTTTTGAATAAAGTTTGTTGAAAAAGATAAAGTGATTACTGAAGTTTATCATAAAGGGATAAAATTTAAGGTGATTTCAAGTTTAACAGTTCAATCTTATATATGCTGAACTTGCCAAATCCTTACGGCATCACTTTTCAATGACTGTGAAAGACAAAAACGTTTCAAGTTCTTAGGAAAACACGAACACACTTACCCAGCAATAGGGTGAACTACGATTGATCGTGGGTTATTTAAATACCGAACTATTGTGCGCCTCCATTTATCCGCTAGCCTCATGACACTGATACTCTTGAAATGAGAGTCTGTCCAATAGAGAGTCCTTGAAATCCAATCAAAGGCCAAACTTTCAACATTTTCCACCCTGTTAGCTGCCAGAATTTCTCTTCCTGTAAGTTAAAATATGGACAAGATTTAAACTAAGCATATTTTATACGACATACATTTTCCTACTACTGTATATTTAAATTTTGTGTCAGAGTTAATAGCATATTTCAGCAACACGTGGAAATCTTTAAAAAGAAAAAACTGTTAACTACTGAGCAACAGCATGAGATAAACCTAGAATCTATCCATTCCCCAAACTTTGGATCTCAAAGAATAGATATGATACTGATAACCAGAACCAGGAGTGGTACGGCCCGGATTTACTCCCTTGTTCAACCTTCCAGAAAAAAATTTCTCATTGCAGAACATCTGAAGAGGAGATACCTGAGTTCACCGACTACCACCCCAGACGGCTCTGATAAGCTGACAGCGCCAGGTACGGCCGGAGGGTAACCACCAGGCATCACTGCCCAACCCTCTCATCAACAGTCTTTCACAGCCACCAAGTTGCCAAGTTTGGAAAAGACCAGCAAAGATACCAGAAAGGAAATCAGAACTGGGTACAGGAGAAAAAGGCCATGCTTCTCTTTTTGAAACTTTTATGCCCTTTCCCCTCTTTTTTCTTTTTTTTCACTAAAAGAAAATCTGAATCAGAATAAACTATCACACCTCTCTTGCAGTAGGAAAAAAAAATCCTAGTGCTGTTTCCATTCATTTATTCAGAAAATTGTGAAAAGAGCCTTTGGAACAAAAGACGTTCAAGCAAAAAAGGAGCAGAAGAATAAACTCAAGGAGCTAAAAGCAAAGGCCGTGGGGAAGGGCCTCCTGGCCACAGGTGGAATTAAGAAATCCGGCAAAAAGTAAGCTGTTCCTTGTGCCTGAGGCGATGGTGACCCTGAATACCTATTTAAACATCTGTATTCCCTGCCATAACATCTTTTGCCACCTATAGCTAAAATGAAGTATTGTCTTGGAGCCTACTGTACATTTAAGAATAAACTTTTGTTTAAAAAAACAAAGTCACACAGCAGCTCATCATCTCTTTAGTTGTTTTCACTCAGCCATTCCTACCCTAGCTGTGAATTAAAGTAAAACCAGCACAGAAAAAAAATAAAATTGTGAAAAGAAAGTCCTCTATGCTCTAGACAACCTACTCAATATTTAGAAAACATAATATTGCTAACAGTATTAATAATTATAGCTTATATTAAATGAGCACTTACTATGAGCCAGAAACTGGACCAAGTACTTTACATGGATTCATCCATCCTCACAGCCACTCAATAGAGTAGGCATTATTATTGCCCCTATTTTACAGATGAGGGAACTGAGTCAAAGAGAAGTAAAGCATCTGGCAAGAAGCGTGGACACTGCCCTCAAGGTAATTTGTAATGAAGTGTTGAGAGAGAAGGAGGCAATTAGGCCAAGACACAGAAGTGAAAGTGAAGGGAGTGGACATGGAGGTCGCACAGGATGGTAGGAGAACAAAGGCTCCCTGTGGAGCACATGGCAAAGCGGAGGTGTGGAGAGGTGGTGACAGAGGCCGGTTGAGAACGGCATGTGTTCTGGAAGCATGGCTGGAGGTTAACAAGTTAATGATAGAAGCTAGAGCAGAGTTCACAGTGACCACCAGGTGGCAGGGGCACCAAGGAAGAGGTGGGTGGTCACGCTTTTCCCCTACGGACTGTGAGAAATGGGGCGGAGGTGTCCACTCAGACATGCAGAAGGAGAAGAGGACCAATGTCGAACACCAGAGTTACAGTTATGTACAGGACAGGCAAAGGAGAAAAGACCTTCAAGGAATACTAGAAAAAATGGCCAAGAAACAGAAGGAAATCCAGGAATGTGTTGTCATGGAAGAAGGTAGGAAGAACAGACAGCCAGCTCCCCGCATCTCGTCCCCTACCCCAAGGACAATGGAGGCATCTAGTAAGGAGAAACTGATCGTCTCCAGAAATGACTCACCAACACTGACACTGGGCAGCTCCCCAACAACAAAGCTGCTACCACCCGAAGGGCACCAGCTGATGAGGCCCCCCACACGTACAGACCTTCTCGTCAGGTTTTCATAGCCTCACCCTTAGTACTAAACAAGGGTCACATACATTTGGAGAAAGCTTCCATCACAAAAAAGAAAGTTGAAAAGGAAAGGAATTGAAAAAGGAAAAAGGAATTGAAAGAAAACAGACACAGAGAAAGATTTTTTTTTAATGTAATTAATATCTGCAGAGAAGTAAGATACTGAATTTATGAAACAAGAACAGGTTATTACGAAAAAAGGAATAATTAGAGAACAAAAAGAAGCTCTTCAAAATTGAAAATAATCTAAATTAAATTAAAAATTGAATGGAAAGGCTGAAAACAAAAGTGCAAAATAATCTCACAGAAAGTAGAACAAAATGGTAAAGATTAAAACTAGAAGATGCCGTGAGTTGTCATCAACTTTTTAAAAATTTTATTTAGAAAAGAAAAAAATAAGTGATTAATCTAACATCTTACTATTAAGAATTATAGAAACAGAGAATAGAAAAAAGCAGAGGCACAAAAATTTCCCAGAATAGGACATAAATCTCAAGATTAAAGGGATAACAAAAAGATCCTAAAAGCATCTAGAGAAGAATGAAAACAAAACAGTAATAATAGCAACCAAAAAAAGCTCATACACATAGAAATGGTACTCAGAATGGCAATGGACTCTCAACACTGGATGCTAGAAATCACTGGAGCAATGTCTTCAAATTTCTGAGGTCAATTTACCTGCACCCTAAAACTTTATACCCCATCAAGATGGAGAGCAAAACAAAACACTTTCAGACATTCAAAGACTCATAATATATACCACCCTACTTATCCTTCTTAGGAAGCTATTAATAGGAAGCTAATAATGTGTTTCAGCAAATGAAGAAATAAATCTAGAAAGAGAAATAAATGGCCTGTCACAAACAGGAGATCTAGCACAAGAAGGTAGCAAAGGGAAGTCAGAAGATAAGAGCTGTACACCAAGTCCAGAGAGATACAAGTCCCAAATGGGACAGGGGATAGAGGTCTCCTGAAGGAAAAAAAATTATAGATCATTTGCTGTCTTTAGATAGGCATTTGATAGATTTGTTGGTGCATTTGGGGAAAATATATCATATTTATATAGTAAAGTAACTAAATGGATAGTTTTTTTCTGTTAACTCCAGAAAAAAAATGAAAAATTGTCAAGAAATACCATATAGAATACTACTTGGCTAAGCAGTGACCAATATTTATATTTATATTATATTAATAATGTAAACATCTAGTATTAATTTAATCAAAAATTACAATCTAGCTTTTTAGGGAGAATAGGGAGAAGGAAGGGGGAGTAGGGGGAGAGGAAGGAATATAAGAGAGCAAAATGCTCATCTATAACAAGGAATGTAAATGTCTAAAATGATAACTCAAGAAATAGTATAAACAAAGCATTTGGAAACATGGAGACAAACAATAGAAAAAACAATGCAAAGAGTGGTAAACAATTAGCTTCTGAGAGCAGGTCTGTATTAGGTGAGAAGGGAGGAGGGTAATATGGTTTTTTATTGATAGCAGCTATAATGATAACTAACATTTACTGAATATTTACTATTTTCCAGCCATTATTCTAGGTGCTTTGCATGTACTGGCCTAAAATTCCCCCAACAACCTTATGAGCTATGTATTACCTGGATTATTATTCCTATTTTACAGATTAGGAAATTGAGGTATAAAGAAATCAAGTAACTTGCCCAAGGTTACACAGCTAGGAAACGTGGGAAGCCAGGATTCAAAACCAGATAGTCTAGCTCCTAAGCTGGCCCTCTTAGTTGCTATGTTATGTTGCCTACCAATTTTATTATTATTCCAAGCCCAGCCATTGGCATTTAGGTAGTCCAGCATCCCTAAAGAGAGGTCATCTCATTCGATCAATCTGGCTGCCTGAGTGTGAAGAACAACTTCTAGTCAACTAATCTATTAATGGCTTTCATACACTTGACATCCTTTTATGTTAATATTTGTCATTGTTAAAATACATCCTCATTTATAACTTATTTAGAAGATAAAGAAAAGGTGTTTGTTTTAACTTAATTCATTAAAAAAAGCAATAGATTTATTTTCCCAATCTAAAAGTATTCAGGAAGCTTAGTAAAGACTGCCTAAGAAGTGCATATAAAGTTTTACTGAGGAAATTGTTAGTATTATTACTGAAAACAGGCGAAATAAGCACACACACACACACGCGCGCGCGCGCAAAAACCTCTCACCTGTGCCATCAATCTTTTGTTTAAAAATCATGTGTTTTGACATATCTGAAAAAAAGACAGTGCTATCCCGGGCATCAAAATCAATCCCAACAAAGAAAGAAGGACTCCCTGTCACTGGAACCATGACATCTTCCTGGGTAGACAAGGTGAATGGGATCCCACGAACAGCTGACTGGGATGAAAAGATCAGGAAGTTCTGAATAGCTGTGGGAAGAGGGACACAGCACAGTCAGCCACAGCATGGTTCTTGACCTCCCCCCAAATTCCAGATAAATCACTTATACATCCATAAAGCAAACTTTATGATTGTGAAATATAATTCTGAAATAAACATAAAAAATAAATGTGTGGAAAACATAGCTGGAAATAATGGAGGGGAGGAAAAAGGTAAGTAACTATGAAGGCAATACAAGTATTAGAATCTCACTTCTTTCTAGAAATTTATCCTTAACATTTATTTATATAAAAAATGATGTCCATGTGCTTAATTTCTAAAACAGTATTAACTGAATACATTGTAATTCCATCAAAATTCTCAACTTAGATGAACTTTTGTATGAAGATCCACACCAAGAATCCTACTGTGGTTTCTGAGGTATCAACAGCAGGAAGAGAGAAGAATTCAGAGCGACCAGAAATAGAAAGAAACGAAGGAGTGAAGGAAGGGAAGGGAGGGGAGGAATGAGGGAGACAGGTAAGGAGTGATGTTCAAAATCGAAGAAGGAGACTGTGACAGAATGTCAGGAAATCAAAAAGATGAAGGAGGGATGCCCAAGACAAAGGTAAACATTGCAGAAAGGAGTTTAAAAGCAAAATTATTGGGCTATGTACTCTTGATATAATAGTTATAAGTACATGGTTTTTTAAAATGAGGGTGAGTTTTCTGAATCTAGGATTACCTAACAAAGTAAAAAAAAAATCTGTCTGAGTTAGAATAAGTTAGAATAATACTAAGCCAGAAACAGTAACATCTGGGGAGCAAAAATTTGTCAAGGGCATAAAAATGAGATTTGTAGAAGTGAAAATAAGAGAAACCAATACTGCAGGAGTGCATTTCATCATCAGCTGGGGTCCAGGCAATGGCCTGAGTGTGAATAGATGAGGAGGCAACCAAAGAGGACGAAAGGAAACTTCAAGGTAAGAATGAAACCGAGAGCACAGAGACAGATATAAGGAAAGTTTGAGCTGAAATGTGAAAAACTAGATGAGGAATTGAGCCACCCAGATGCTCAGGAGTTTACTTTGGAATATAGCACAAAAACCAGTTGGGATTAAGATGTGATTACCTGACTCAAAGGGGCATCAGTGGTGGTCTAGGAGAAATCAAAAGCAATGAGAATTATAGTACTTCCCATCTAAGTTAAGGCTAACATCGAAAATGGAAAAGGTATACGTAGTACAGAAAAGAGCTCAAAATTCAATTATATGGAATTTCAAGACCATAGTTAATAGGAGAAACAGTTTCAGGGGACAAAGGGGAAAGGGAGTCAAGGAAACCCTCGATGTGGAATTAAAGGAAAGTCCCAAAGGACAGAAATTTACATCTTCAAACACAGCTCTGAATATAAAGGAAGTGATGCCTACCAAGAAGACACCCCATGAGCTACAGAAAGCTTATTTGCTGTGGAGACATCAGACAGGCAGCTGGTCCAGTCCAAGAGCAGCAGTTAGTCTGGGTAAAGGAAAGAACACACACACACCTGTGCTGCCTGCCAAAAAAGTCCAAAACATTTCTTACCAACGCAGTGGCGTGCATCTGTATCCAGTTGGAAGCCAAATGTGCACTTGCAACGGTAACCCAAACCGTCGTTATCTGTTCTGTGGCTGAGGACACAGACCTGCTCACAGCCCCCATTGTCATCTTCACATGGATTGCTAGCTGGAGAAAAAAATGCACAGGTTTAAATTGCAATTAGAAATGTACAATTATCCAAGACATGTGAAGCCACTTTGAACCCTGCAAGTGAAACAGAGTAATAGGGCCAAGTGTGGTCACTGACGCCTGTAATCCCAGCACTTTGGGAGGCCAAGGTGGGAGGATTGCTTGAGGCCAGGAGTTCAAGACCAGCCTGGGCAACATAGCAAGACCCCCATCTCTACAAAAAATAAGAAAAGTTAGCTAGGTGTGGTGATGCATGTCTGTAGTCCCAGCTACTTAGGAGGCTAAGGCAGGAGGATCGCTTGAGCCCAGGAGTTTCAGGCTGCAGTAGCCTATGATTGTACCACTGCACTCCAGCCTGAGTGACAGAGTAAGACTCTGTCTCAAAAAAAAAAAAAATCTTTTTTAAGAAATAAATTTTAGACTTTCTGAAAAAATGGTGGTGTGATAGGGTCCGCCCACCGTACCGCTCCCAGGAAAGGAGGTGAAGAACGCCAGCAGCTGCCTGCGAGCACGGACCGCTCACTCCGAAAACAGCATTGCGAATGACAGAGAAACAACGCCGAACGCCCAGCCCAAGAAAACAGGTACAAAATTTTCACAAAGATCGGAGGGCGCACGGAGCACAATAGAGCCCAGAGCACGGGAAGGACGCGCTCACCAGGTCGGCGCAGCGCGACCTGCCCCCCAAGCGGTTACGCGCCTCCCCATACACGCAGTCAGGGACAAGCCCAGAGTTGGGACAGAGAGGTTGCTCGGGCCGGCGAGCCCTGTGGAGAGGAGGAGGAAGTAGCCAGAGCCAGACACAACTCGCAGCTGCAATATACAGAGACAGCCGAGGGCTGGGGAGGAACTGGGCGGGGACCGAGATTCAGCTTCCCGGGACAGTGCGCGGGAACCCGCAGGCCGGCACTGCGCCACTAGAAGTCAGCGGGACTGAGCCCAGGAGTTTATCGGAGAGCGGGACGCGCCCTTAGAGGTTGCTAACAACTACCGGCGGAGAAAAACTGCGCTCCCGGCGCGATCGGAGCCCGGCTGTGCGCCAGGCTGGCGGCGGCCGCCATCTTTACAGCCGCCCGCGCGGAGCCGTGAGCCGCGTCTCTAGCTCCGCCCCGCCCCGGCCCGGGGCTCATCCGCTGGGGCGAGACAGGCTTTGCCTGTGGTGGCCAGGGACAGCGGCATCCGTGGGTTCCAGGTGGGACGAGATCCCGGAACTGTAGAGGTGGGACCTTTGAGTATTGGAAACAGTTTGCAGCTCGTCCATCTGGTTCTGCTACCCCGGCTCTGGCCTCCGACAACTCCGCTCCGTGACGGTCCTAGTGCCCGCCCCTCAGGTCCCAGCCCTCCTGTACCCCAGAGATCGCTCATTTTGAAGGTTGCTGGCCATAGTGACTCATTTGGTATAACTGCTGGTTCCCATGACAACCAAATACCTCAAGAGCCACAGGCTGAACCAGAGCAGCTCCCCATAATCCTGCCCACTTCAATAGGGAATTTCGCGCCACCCAAGAGCGCTTCCAGCTGCCACTACTCCCCCCTCCCCGTGGGAACATCCCCCCGGTGGAGACTGCTGGGGATAGAGACGGCCACCTGCCTCGCCTTGAGGTCTAGTGGTGGAAAAGGGGTGCACAATTGGAGATCCCCCTATCAACCAGTTTCACACGGAGACACACATCAGAAGGGCAGCCACATGTGGCTAGATGAGCAACCTCTGAGCTGTGTAGAGTTTTCCCAACTCAGCTCTCACACTGCAGCCAAAGGAAATTGTGTTTCTACCAGAACCTCAGGAAGAGCAGGGTCAAAGTAACCCCTAGGAGCTACAAGGCCCCTCCCAAAGCACGGGGCTTTCACATACCCCAACTGGGGAGTCAGAGTCTGCCACGGACATAACAGAATACCTAGCTAATAGGGAGTGGAGGACTCATATTCTCAAGTACAATCCATTAGCTCAGAGCCCAAGCTGGGAGGTCATTCTCACCACACTCCACTGGGAAGAGGAGAAGACCACAGGTCAGAGTTAACTCAAGATCCAACAAACTTGCTAAAATACACCTAAGGCAATACAGGCCACTACTTCTCTCCCTGGCTTTGCCAAGGAAAAATAATTGTGGGCCTGGTGACAGGACCATAAACTAGCTCTAACACCCCCAGCTCTCGACCAAGAGGCCAGATGAGAAAAAACCAGCGAAAGAACTCAGGGAACATGAAAAATCAGAGTGAAAAGTCACCCCCAAAAGAAATTATCAGTTCCTCAGCAATGGTTACCAACCCAAATGAAATGGGTAGAATGACAGAAGAGGAATTTCGTTTATGGATTATAAGAAAGCTCAATGAAATTCAAGAGAAAATTGAATCCCAGCACAAAGAAACCACAAGAAATGAATGAAAATTCTCCAAAGAAATAGAAATATTACGGAAAAATCAAATAGAAATCCTAGAAATGAAAGAAGCATTCAAGGATCTACAAAACACAGTGGAAAGCCTTAAGAATAGGCTGGACCATGCAGAGGAAAGAATTTCAGAGCTAGAAGACAGCTCCTATGCGCTAAATAAATCAGCTGAAGAGAAAGAACACAAAAACAGAGACAGGAAAAAAGCATACAAGAAATGTGGGATTATGTAAAGAGGCCAAACATAAGGATAATAGGTATCCCTGAGGGAGAGGAAGAAAATTTGCATGGGCTGGAAAATTTATTTGAAGGAATAATAGAGGAAAATTTCCATGGCTTAGCCAGAAATCTCGACATCCAAGTACAAGAAGCACACAGGACTCCTGGGAGAGTCAACGTGAAAAGGCATTCACCACGCCACATAATTATTAGACTGACCAAAGTAAACACAAAAGAGGCACTCCTCAGAGCTGTAAGACAAAAAAGGAGGTAACCTACAAAGGGAAACCCATCAGATTAACTGCAGATTTCTCAGCTGAAACCTTACAAGCCAGAAGGGAATGGGGAGACATCATCAATCTTCTAAAACAAATCAAAGGTCAACCCAGAATTCTGTATCCTGCCAAACTAAGCTTCTTATATGAGGGAGAAATAAAGACCTTTCCAGATAAGCAATCACTGATAGAATTTGCGAAATCCAGACCGGCCTTGCAAGAAATGCTTAGACCTGCATTATACACTAACCAGCGCAACAGACACCCACCTATGTAAAATTATGCAAAGGCTAAAACCCCAGAAACCAGATTCCACAATGACGCAAGAGGTAAAACAAAAGATACCACCCAACAGAATAATCAGAAATTTACCCCAAATATCAATTCTCTCAATACATGTAAATGGCTTGAACTGCCCATTGAAGAGACATAGGCTGGCTGAATGGATTAAAAATACAAACCAAGTATCTGTTGTCTTCAGGAAACACACCTTACACACAAAGACGCATTCAGACTCAAGGTGAAAGGATGGAATACAATTTTTCAGGCTAATGGAAACCAAAAGAAATCTGGAGTAGCCATCCTCATTTCAGATGACATCAACTTTAAAGCAATAAAAGTAAAGAAGGACAAAAATGGACACTATATAGTGGTGAAGGGAAAAATTTCACAAGAGGATTTAACAATCCTAAACATTTATGCACCCAACACAGGAGCACCCAGGTACATAAAGCAAATGCTGCTAGATCTAGACAACATAATAAGCAGGAATGCCATAATTACAGGGGACTTCAACACCCCACTGACGGAACTGGACAGATCCTCCAAACAAAAATTAAATAGAGAAATAAAAGACCTAAACAGGACTCTAGAACATTTGGACCTAACAGATATCTACAGAACACTCCACCCAAATAACACTGAATATACATTCTTCTCATCAGCTCATGGAACTTTCTCTAAAATTGACCACATCCTAGGCCACAAAACAGATCTAAACAAATTCAAAAAAATAGAAATCATACCATGTATCTTTTCAGACCACAGCGGAATAAAATTAGATATCAATTCCAACAGAAACTCACATCTTCCTCCAAAAACTTGGAAACTAAACAATCTATTGATGAATGATTATTGGGTCAAAGAGGAGATTCAAATGGAAATCAAAAGATTCTTCGAACTAAACGATAATGGGGACACAAGTTATCAAAATCTGTGGGATACAGCAAAAGCAGTCCTGAGAGGAAAACTTATCGCCCTAAATTCCCACATCCAAAAGACAGAAAAGTCACAAATCAGTAAACTAATGAATCATCTTAAGGAAATGGAAAAGGAAGAGCAAAGCAATCCTAAAACCAGCAGAAGAAAAGAAATAACCAAAATTAGAGCAGAATTAAATGAAATCGAGAACAAAAGAACAATACAGAAGATCAATGAAACGAAAAGCTGGTTCTTTGAAAAGATAAACAAAATAGACAGGCCACTTGCCAGGTTGACCAGAAGCAAAAAGGAAAGGACTCTAATAAGCTCAATTAGAAATGAAAAAGGAGAAGTCACAACTGATACCATGGAAATACAAAACATCATCTTTGAATACTACAAAAATCTCTATGCCCACAAACACGAAAACGTGGAGGAAATGGACAAATTCTTAGAAACACACTACCTCCCTAGGCTGAACCAGGAAGAAACTGAATTTCTAAACAGACCAATATCAAGCACCGAAATTGAAGCAGTAATTAAAAATCTACCCACAAAAAAAAGTCCCGGACCAGATGGGTTCACACCTGAATTCTACCAAGCCTACAAAGAAGAACTGGTCCCTATACTGCAGAAATTATTTGAAAATATCCAGAAGGATGGAATCCTCCC
Source organism: Daubentonia madagascariensis (assembly GCA_023783475.1). Lineage (NCBI taxonomy): Eukaryota > Metazoa > Chordata > Mammalia > Primates > Daubentoniidae > Daubentonia > Daubentonia madagascariensis. The sequence continues at coordinate 38,054,957 of JAKFHU010002088.1, read as the reverse complement.
AAACTCATTCTACAAAGCCAATATCACCTTGATACCAAAGCCAGGAAAGGACACAACAAAAAAAGAAAACTACAGACCAATATCCCTTATGAATATAGATGCAAAAATTCTCAATAAAATCCTTGCAAACCGAATTCAAATGTACATCAAAAAAATAATCCATCATGATCAGGTGGGCTTCATTCCCGAGATGCAGGGATGGTTCAACATACGCAAATCTATAAATGTAATTCACCATATAAATAAAGCAAGAACAAAGATTATATGATCCTTTCAATAGATGCAGAAAAGGCTTTTGACAAAATCCAACACCCTTTTATGATAAGAACTCTTAACAATATAGGCATAGATGGCTCATTCCTAGAAACTATTAAAGCCATATACGATAAACCCACAGCCAATATCATACTGAATGGGGAAAAATTGAAGGCATTCCCCCTTAAAACTGGCACCAGACAAGGGTGTCCACTATCTCCACTTCTTTTCAACATAGTGCTGGAAGTCCTGGCCACAGCAATTAGACAAGACAGAGGAATCAGGGGCGTCCAGATAGGGGCAGAAGAGGTCAAACTTTCACTATTCGCAGACGATATGATATTATACATAGAAAACCCCAAGGATTCAACCAAGAGATTACTGGAATTGATAAATGAATTCAGCAAAGTCTCAGGATACAAAATTAATACACACAAATCCATAGCCTTCATATATGCTAATAACAATCAAGCCGAGAAACAAATTAAAGATGCTATACCTTTTGCAATAGCACAAGAAAATTAAATATTTAGGAATATATCTAACTAAGGAGATCAAAGACCTATAAGAGAATTATTAAACACTGAGAAAGGAAATTGCAGAGTATGTAAATATATGGAAAAATTTACCATGCTCTTTGATAGTCAGAGTCAACATAGTAAAAATGGCTTTGCTACCTAAATTAATTTACAGAATCAATGCAATCCCTATCAAATACCAACATCATTTTTGCCGATCTAGAAAAATAATTCTACGCTTCGTGTGGAACCAGAAAGACCCGTCTAGCCAAAGCAATCTTAAGCAAAAAGAACAAATTGGGAGGCATCTGTCTACCAGACTTCAAACTATACTACAAGGCTATAGTAACCAAAACTGCATGGTATTTGGCACAATAACAGACACTTATACCAATGGAACAGTACTGAGAACCCAAATATAAAACCAACCTCATACAGTCACCTGATCTTTGACAAATTCCAGAAAAACGTACATGGGGAAAAAGATTCCCTATTCAACAAATGGGCTGGGAAAATGGATGGCCATATGTAGAAGACTGAAAGTGGACCCACACCTCTCACCTCTCACAAAAATCAATTCACAATGGATAACAGATCTAAACCTAAGACATGAAACCATAAGAATTCTCGAAGAAAATGTTGGAAAAACTCTTATGGACATTGGCCTAGGCAAAGAATTTATGAAGAAGACCCCCAAAGCAATCACAGCAGCAAAAAAATAAATACATGGGACCTGATCAAATTGAAAAGCTTCTGCACAGCCAAGGAAACTATCACTAGAGTGAACAGACAACCTACAGAATGGGAGAAAATATTTGCATGCTACACCTCTGATAAAGGGCTGATAACCAGAATCTATACAGAACTTAGGAAAATCAACAAGAAAAAATCAAACAACCCTATTAAAAAATGGGCAAAGGACATGAACAAAAACTTTTCCAAAGAAGACAGAATGATGGCCAGCAAACATATAAAAAAGTGCTCAACTTCTCTAATCATCAGGGAAATGCAAATCAAAACCACAATGAGATATCACTTAACTCCAGTGAGATTGGCTCATATCAAAAAATCCCCAAATAACAAATGTTGGCGGGGATGTGGACAGGTAGGAACACTCATACACTGCTGGTGGGACTGCAAATTAGTACAACCTCTATGGAAAAGAATATGGAGATATCTCAAAGAATTAAAAGTAGAATTACCATTTGACCCAGCAATCCCACTACTGGGTATTTATCCAAAGAAAAAAAGACATTTTATAATAAAGACATCTGCTCTCGAATGTTCATAGCAGCACAATTCACAATTGCAAAGTTGTGGAAACAACCCAGGTGCCCATCAATACACGAGTGGATCAATCAAATGTGGTATATGTATACCATGGAGTATTACTCAGCAATAAGGAACAACAGTGAATTAACACATCTGGTATTATCCTGGTTGGAGCTAGAACCCATTCTTCGAAGCGAAGTGTCACAGGATTGGAAAAACAAGCATCACTGGTACTCACCATCAAACTGGTACTAACTGATGAACACTTACATCACACAGGGCAATAACATTCATCTGAGGGCGGGCGGGCGGGAGGGGGGTGGAAGGGATGGGAGAAACTCTCACTGAATGGATGCGGGGAGCACAGTTTGGGAGACGACCACGATTGTGGCTCTGACACGGGCAGAACAGGGGCAATGTGTATGGCCAAAGTGTTGTACCCCCATGATATTCTGAAATTAAAAAAATAAATTATAAAAAAAAAAAGAAATAAATTTTAAAAAAAGAAATAATGGATTTGCAACTCACTGGACACATCACCACTGGTTACTACTGTATATGTCCACATCTGGCTGCACCAACCCTCTCAATTTCACTGCTACTCTCCCATCCACTCTTAAACTCATAGCAGCAAAAATTAGGACTCCTACAACTAGATAATTATGGAGTTCTTTCTCCCCAATAATAAATAACTATTACTCATTGAATGCTTACTTTGTAAGTAAGCCAACTTAACAACCAATAGCTCTAAGAGGTAAGTATTATTCTCCCAATTTTACAGAAAAGGAAACCAAGGCTCCAAAAGGTTAGACAACCTGCCCAAGATTATCCAGCAGCTAAATGGCTTAAGTAGGATTCAAATCCAGATATAATTCCAAAACCATATATGTCTGCAATGCAAACCAGTTTATACTTCCAAAAGCTAACCTCAGGAAGCTCACTGTACACTGTACACAAGGCTGCCACAGCTAAAAATTTTATATCTGCTTTTGAAATTGTTTTCTTAGCCTTTCACATATTCTTTAAAATATCCTCTTCGCCTTCTCAGGTGGATTGATCTGGGAAAACAACAGACAGATATCATTCTGAGCCAAATAACAGAAATAGTAATTTGGATGATCTAAGTGAGTAAGGGCAGGTGTGAATCTAGTAGCTTTTGAATTAAGTCTAAAAACTATCCCAAATAGGCCAGGCATGGTGGCTGACGCCAGTAATCCTAGCGCTTTGGAAGGCCAAGATGGGAGGAGCACTTGAGGCCAGGAGTTTGAGACCAGCCTGGGCAACATAGCAAGACACCTCCAGCCCACCCCATCTCTACAAGAAACAAAAAAATTAGCCAGGTGTGGTGGTGTGCACCTGTAGTCCCAGCTACTCAGGTGGCTGCGATAGGCAGATCATTTGAGCCCAGGAGGTTGAGGTTGTAGTGAGCTATGATGAGGCCACTGCACTCTACCCCAGGCAACAGAGTGAAATTCTGTCCAAAAAAAAATAACCTATTCCAAATAGATATTTCCAAAATATTTTCAGATAAGTATATATTTTCCTAGGATGACACTGTAGGATATTCATCTGAGTGTATCAATTCTAAAGGTTAGGTTTTTTTTCTTAAATTAACCTAATTACTTACAGTCTTTCTCCATCCTAAACAGATCCATCACTTAACATGAGCATTTTAAAGCAAATCTGTCTTTCTCTAAATTACAGCTCACCAATATTAAGCTTTCTACCAACATAATCTAATTTATCATATTTCTTTTCTTTGATCTACAAGCAAATATAGAAAAGAGCCATATGCAGTCCAGATACATGTGTCAAAGCTCAGTCTATAACCTGCAAACACAAATAAAACTTACTATAAAATAACAGAAGACTAAATAGTGTCTGAATCGAAATCTTGCTTTTCTTTAATAAGTGACCAGGCCAGAGAGACATCAAACCCAGTTGGCATATGACAGACCTAATAGGAACCAAAGGACAGGTACCATATATGAGCAACAGAGAAAGAAAAAAATGGCTCTGACACTACCTAAAACGAGCACTTAGACATCTCATTTTCTTCTATTGGGCCTCAGTTTCCATAACTATAATATTAGAAGTTTGAAATAGAAGATTTTTTTTCTACTAGAATGGGGATAGGCATTTTGGTTTGGTTTGTTTGCTGCTATACCCCCAGCATCTAGATAAGGCTTGGGACATTGCAGGTGCCAATAAATATCTGCTAAATAAAACTCTTAAATTCCCTCTAGTTTTGGCATTTTAATTCTGAAATACATCAATTTCTCCAGAATGCCCACAATCTGCACAGCCAATTTCAAAGAGTTTAATGCTCTAGATAACCCTTCATATGTTTGAAAACACCATCCAAATCTCATGAGATCCCTCATTATTAACTTCCATAACTTTGAGAAAACCCTTCTACCAAGTCTGGTAATAAGCATGGCGACCATTGTTGTGAGGCTTACCATAGGGCTGTTTGAGGGCATGGTAAACAGTCACTCCATAGGGCCTCAGGGAAGCCCGGTAGTACACTTGTGGGTTGGTCTCTGTGAACTTGTTTGCCTTCATCACGGCCATCTTTGTCCAATCAGTAAAGAACACATGACCTTCGAACAAGCTTATTCCAAAGGGATGAGGAACAAGTGAGCCTCCATGAACTACTGTCTTCCTGTTACAAAAGATATGGATGTATCATTCAACTTTTTGTTTATTTTGCTTTATTATTATTAAAGGTATAGTTAGTTCAATTAAATGCTGAAAAAGCTAAATAATTTCTTGCTACAAATGCATGTGTAATTCCATCTACATTTAACAGAAGGATTTTCATGTTGTCTCTTGAAAAAGACCCTTGAGACTTAAATTCCAGTCCCACTCAATCCTTTAGCTTGTCCTAGACCTTTATGGAAATTACTGTTTTCTAATTTGCTCTTCAAAGGTTGCTCCACATATAAAAGCCTAAGATGTGAAATAGAGTTTTGAATTCCATAGGTGAAAGAGTGTAACAAGGGTTTGGAAATCTGGTGGAAATGCCTTCAACAGTTACTTCCCACTGTGCCACTGACCATTTCTCAGCATTTAGGGACTAGGACAGTGAGTGGTAGAGTTCAACCCACGACAAACACCCAGATCTGTTCCTGATGGCACCTAAGGAGAGCAAAAAGCAGTGCTATCACTCTTACATATCTGCTTGATTAAACTGTCAACTATTCATACTTGTAGTGGAGGCACAGAGTGCCCAAGCTGCTTAAATGGGAAGAAAACAGGAGTAAAAGGCACTAAGTGAGGGCAAGAAATCAACGACACCTGCAATGACTACATCTATTATATATGGACAATGATTCAGTTAGACACACAAATAAAGTGAAGTAAAGGATGGTTCATGAGGAAAAACTTATTCTATTTCTTTTGGCATAATAGAAAGACCTCAAGGAAAAATCTCAGCGGCCCCTAAAAACGAAAAAGCTCAATAGATCTCTGAGAAAGACTTGAACATACGAAAGCTGGAAAACACACTGAAGGGGAGAAAACAAAGAAACCCAAGGTGGCAAGTTAGTGCACACTTTGAAACACTCTATCATGACATGGTACATTAAGATTAGAGAACGGTTTTCTTTTTCAGTTAGTAAATTCCAGAATCCTGACTGCCACCTGCTGGCAAAGCAAGAGGCAATGACTTTATAATTTCAGCTTAACTCATGAGCTTTAATATTTCTTTGAAGTTTCTGCATAGCCAGCAAACCACTCAAATCTTTCTGAAACTCCATTGATTTTTATCTTTTATGTTTTACTTTAACCTCAGCATAAAAATACTAAGACTATATAATATAATGCCAAAACATCCCATTGAAAGAGAAAAAAATTAGACAATTTCACAATTATTTTATATGACTTAAAGGATTAACTAAATTTTTTAATAAAATTATTTCATATTCATATGGAAACCAGTTTCATTGACAGGAAATCATAGTATTAATACCTGATCACTTCATTTAACCAAGCAGAGATTGCTCTATGGATATATAATCCAGTAACAAAGTGTGATATTGTCCTTACAAAATAGACATACAAGAGAAAACAAAACTATAATATGCTTTCATTGAGAAAATAATAAAATTGAGTCACTTAGAAAAATTAAATTGGTCAGCTTATTTGCTGGATCCATAACGAGTAATTTTTCTTGGTCAAAATTTGAAGGACATGTTTTACCCAATTTTTGAAAATACCAAAAGGAGAGGATCTAAAATAATTAACTAATTTGTAGTTAGCTCTAATCAGACTAAGAAGATGAGGAAAAAACTATGCTGTAGTCTACATCCAAATACTGTTGTTTAAGTATCTTTGAACTATACTAAGTAAAAATACAATACAAAGAATTTCTCCTTGAAATTTGAAATATATTACAGTAAAATCCAATAAATTCCCAATGGATAATATCAAATATATAATAAAACTTATTTTATTTATTGGGGTAAAGTTAGAAAACTAAAAGGTAAAGTGATCTTGAGAAATAAAGCATAAGGGACCTCAGGAAATAAATAGTGTTAGGAGTGAATGAAAATAATGTGCTTCATCTGGGACCAGAGGAGGGGTTGGCATGGAGAAATCAAAGAACAAATGATCGAGGTAATATTTAATGAGTGTTATTATGGAACACAAGAAAAGTTTAAACTCAGAGCAGGTCACTTCATGCAAATGTCAATACAAAGGTCATTTCAAGCTACCATATCAACCAACAAAGGGATATTTTAATTCTGGTCCTTTGATATCCCTCTCCATCCATTTTATGCACTTCCCCCCAAATGTGTAAGACCATAAAAAATAGTTCCTACCTCTGAATTCCATCATAAGTTACAGTTTCAATGTAATCAAACCTGGAGTCAACCCAGTACACACGCTCCGATATCATATCCAGGGTTATTCCTGCAGGCCACCCCAGCTTTGTTTTTACCAAGTCTTTACGGTTGCTGCCATCCATGAAAGCCCTTTCCAGCTTAGGCTCCCCAGAAAGGCTCTCCCAATCAGAGAAAAATAAATAACTGCAAAAGAAAAACAAAAGATGAAAGAATCTGGTATTTTACAAGTTTACCTAGAAAATATGCTTTTTATAAATAGCGTGTTTGGATCAATGGAAATTTTCTCCAGCTGATTAGAGAATCATGGGGGTAGAAAAAACAGAGAAATTAAAAAGTATTTTAAAAAACAGACTGTGAGGGCCAATCAGGACAGTCAACAACTCCAAATAGCAACTGTTAAAATGCACTAACATGGTAGCCTAAAAATTCATATTCCACTGGCTGTGGTGGTACATCCCCGTGGTCCCAGCTACTCAGGAGGTTGAGGCAGAAGGAGCACTTGAGTTGGAGGCCAGCCTGGGCAACATAGCAAGACCCCCATCTTAAAAACACAAATTTATATTCACCTTCTGAATTTTCTCATCTATTCCCTTTATCTGTCTTTTACTTCTCTTTTTTTTTTTTTTTTTGTGTTGTTTGTTTTGTTTGAATAAACTACAATCATCAGTTCACCTTAAAAAAACTCCCAAAGGTACAGGCCCCTAACAGTTTGAAAGGGGTCACGAGGGTCCCTCACAGCACCCTCAATTCTGGTGGGACAACTTTTTTCGTAGGATGAGCAAGCCAGAGAAATGCTCATTTCGAGGAAGACGCTAATAATAGAGACTGATAATCATACTTCCAACTAAGTGCCTAAAGTTTGTCAGGTCTAAGATAACTGTGAAATCTAGGAGAAGCAAGTCTCCTAACTCTTTCAGAGAGATCAGAAAATTGCACTGAAACCTGAAGAAAAGCATTACAGTAGTTTTGCTGGGTTGATTCACACCAAACAACTTGTAATGAGATATTACCATTGATATCTCAACCCCAGGCTTTAACAAGAAAGCACCAAGGAATCATTCTAACCTCCGTTCCCCTCTTTAAAAAACTTTACTGCTAATTCATGCTACAGTGCTCATCTTAATAATGGTGAAACATATGTAATGTTTTGTTGTAATAATATTATTAGATTGAGTCAGAACACAGAATCCAATCTCTTGGCTAGGCAAATGTGGCAAACATTAAGAATAAAATTCATATCCCCAAAACATCAAGTATTTTTAGTATACCAGTAGGTGTGTTTGGATTACATATTCTCAAATGGGATTATATTTAATTAACTCCTTTAAAGCATCCATTGCCAGGCGTGGTGGCTCCCACCTGTAATCCCAGCTTTGGGAGGTTGAGACAGGAAGATTGCTTGAGACCAGGAGTTGGAGACCAGGCTGGGCAACACAGGGAGACCCTATTTCTACAAAAATAAAAAAATTAGCCAGGCGCAGTGTGCGTGCCTGTAGTCCTAGCTGCTTGGGAGGTTGAGGCAGGAGGATCACTTGAGCCCAGGAGTTCAAGGCTGTAGTGAGCTATGATCGCAACCACTGCACGCCAGCCTGTGCAACAGAGCGAGACCCCGTCTCACAATTAATTAATTAAAGCTGCTATGAATAAGGACATAAAATAAACATGGGTTCTAGGGTATAGAGGCTAAAAGAAATCAGAATTAACCTTCAATTAATCCAATGGATGTTCAATGTATAGGGTAGAGATAAAACTAAAAATACAGGAATCAGTACATTTTCATATCACTTACCCAACAGTTGGGTCCAGGGCAATTCCTCTGGGATGCCCCAAGTTTTCAGTTATAAGGGTAACCCGGTAGCTTCCATCCAAATTTACCATATCTATGCGGTTGACCTTGGTCTCCACCAGATAGAGCTTATTGTTAACCCAGTCCACAGCCAGGTTCTCTGGAGTGTCAACAGAAACATTGAGAACTTCTTGGATATTTAAACCATTAATGTCAACTGAAAAAACCTGAAAGAAAAACCAAAATTATTATACTTCTTAAGCATAACTAACTGTGTGGTTTGTTTTTTTAGCTGTAATCAAATCAGAATTGCTAATAATCCAAATTCTTAACTTTCAGAAATTTTATACAAGTTATTTAAATAAATTAGAATTTTATTTATGGCACAAGAAAATGTAAGAGGAAGAAATAAATAAAATTCCATAATTCTTTAGGAGTCTCTCAAATTTATGTTTCAAAAATCTCCATTGCATTTTTCAAAGTTGAAGTTAAATCAATCACACTTTCCAAATAAGACAATGTAATAAAATTTTGGCTGTTAAACAAAAAATACTGTCAATATTTGTTATCCAATCCTCAATTACAATTCCATTTAGAAGATGCAGGTACAAATCTGATTTTTATCATCCAGGAAAGCAGAGTACTTTTTACATTTTAAATGATCAAGTTTCAAAAATTACTACCAAATATCTATCCCATTTTGAAAGAATGTCTACTATTTCTTTTAATTAGGCTTTTGGACTCCATTTCGAATAAAATTAAAAGTTGCTCAAGGCTAATCCATATAATAGACTGCTTTGTTTAACAGGTCACATGTAATAGTATAGCATGGAAAAGGTGCTGATTAACATAAAATATCTCAAGGGCCTTTTTTGTTAGAAAACAAAGGAACTTTCCCCTCTACTCCCCCAAAAATGAAAAACTATCAACACTTTGTGCTTGGGGTTCTATCCAGCTCCCAAGCTACACTCCTGAAATTTCTATTTACCTTATCTCGCACGGTGTCTGTCCAAAAGACTCGGTGCAGGCGATAGTGGAAATCCACACCCACAGCCACTCCACGATTCTGAGACTCTATGAGGCTCCGGAAGTTCCTTCCATGAATATCACCAATTAGCAAATCCCGACCATTGGAGAAGATAATGGAGGCCTCGCCGGCTAAATGTGAAGAAGGACGGCATCACCACTCCTTAGAGTGAGCAAGCATGGTGAAGTCTCTTGCAACTGATATGCTTTCTACTTTTTCAAATGCTATCTTCTATGTTATCTTGCCTGATTTTAACATAAACCTCTAAGGCAGGCTATCATTCTACCCATTTTACAGAAGACAAATTGAGGCACAAAGATGCTCAACGATGTGTCCAAAATCATAGTAAGTTAGGAAGAGTTTGGCAAGAATTCAAGAGTCCTGACTGCTAGTCCACTACCTTCAATGACATGGAGGAGAATACATCAGGGATTTTCAGGACTCCTTTGATGACAGAGGCACCTTACCTCCATGTATAACATTAGACTGTGTTAAACACAGAACACACTTTAACGATTACCAGGAAATCACTGTGAGAAACATGGCAATGGTGGTTCCAAATCTGCTCTGTCTATATACTCACAAGTATGCAAAATGACACAGTAATAAGGTTATCCATTCAGTCTTATTTGCAAGAGCAAGATATAAGAAATGATATAAAAGTCCATCAATAGGGAACTAGTTAAATAAATTACACATACCTGAAAAATAGGATATTATGCCATTATTAAAAAAGAATTAAGAAAGAGGCCTATATGCTGATACAGAAAGCTCTTGAAAATATATTAAGTGACATTAGCAAGATGCAGAACTGTGCATATAGTTTACTAGCACATATGTAAAAATAGGGTTAAATATATATATTTGTACATTCTTATTTTTGCGTTTAAAAATCTCTAGAATTGAAATAAAGAAACAGCAATTACCCATGAGAAAGAAGTGGAAACCAGACCAAGGGGAACAGGAATGGAGGGAGACATTTTACTATATATCTTCTTATAGTTTAAAATTTTTGAAGATATGACTATATTGCCTATTCAAAAATAACTAAATTGAATTGTTAAAAATCAGCTGTACACAGTTAGTACACAGCAAATCAGGTTATTTTTATGCAAAAACAACTAGAAAATGGGCCATTCATCAATCATGGGAGCAGCTAAGTTTCAGTAGGTACCAAAGGCACTTCAAAATCAAGTGTGAAATAAAAATTGGAAAAAAGGAGTTAAAATTGAGACCTTCTTACCCAAAAATCCACAATGACAAAACATTTTGGAGGGCTTATCTTTTTTTAGCAGATTTTCCCTATGACTTTTCTCTACTACAGTACTCTTAGATTGTTTCCAACACAATACCCAGAATGAGGGCATTCACACAAATTTTAATCCAAATTTAGCATGCCCATTTTGAAATACCCCTAAATTTTGCATGAACAATGCCAAAATTATTTCTATAGACAGTTGTTACCTACTTTTGTGGTAGGTAAATTAATCAAAAGTTAAGTGTCCAAGTCAGTCAAATGTAGGTATAATATTTATTTCACAATTAAATGTGGGTGACATAATAGCTTAGGCCAAAGCAAATAAGCAACCTATAAAAAAATATTAATAATGGTCACCATTAATATACAAATTGGTCCTTAATAATCAAAGTATGAAATTAATGTTGATCCATTCTCCCTGGCAGCAGGGACCATCCCTGATTTGTGATGATAAAACCCTGCCACCAGCAGGCTGAAATGCTAATTGGTTCTTTTGTCCTCGGCTATGGAAGGAAGATATCAGAAATTTACTGTTCAGAGACATAGGAGTCCGTAATTTACTCACAGGAATCATTAGCTTTACAATTCCGCTCATGCTCCAAGATATACCCTTCTTCACAGAGGCACCGGTGATGGCCAAGTCGGTTTTCACACTTCTGGTCACAAATTCCCCATATCTGGCAATCATCAAACCCTGCCACATGGGAAATACACATTTGTAATCATGTTTACCAGCATTTCTTGAGCATGACAAAAATCCTGGATAAGACGGCCAAGACTATAGTGTTGTTCATGTCTAAATAAGCACCCTCTGGAGATAGGCCCAGGTTCTAGGCATACGATAAAAAATAGGAGTTCAGAACAGCCATCTTCATTCCAGGGAAAAGAGCATTTAAATCATTTTTTTAAAATCTACATGAAGGATAACTTTACAGATGCACAACACTGCTTGAATTCATAGCCCTGTGGTATTACATTTCATTTATTAATGTTGGTTTACAAAATAAATGAATTTTGGTGTAAATGCTTCCCTTTAAAACTGAGCTTTCCAATATGGAAGCCACTGACCCCCTGTGCCTATCTAAATGTATATGTGGATTAATTAAAATAAAATTAAATTAATAATTCAGTTTCCCAGTCACACTTGTTCAAGTGCTCAATAGCCACATATGTCTAGTGGTTACCATATTGGAGAACGAAGATATAGAACATTTACACCATTGCAGAAAGTTCCACTAGACAGCACTATTTTGGAATAAAGTAAGACCTGCTTTATACTCAGCCCCTCAAGAAGACACAAGTCTGACTGCAATAAAGTGTTTGGAAAGATCTGTTTACCCTGCTGTCTTTCCTCTGATGTCAAAAAATCATAACCAAAATCTAAGTTGAAATTATTTTCAAGACATGAAAAATTTCTTCTCTCCTACTTATTCATTAACTTAGTATTCATTCATTTAATAAGTGTTTATTGAAAGTCCCTTACATAATAGAACTCAGTTCACTGCCAGAAAAGGCCCACCTCTACTGCGTAAAAAAGAGTTTCAATATAATTGACATAAACAATATAACATTGGGGAGGAACACAATAACATATAAAAAGGTCTTTCTTAAAGACTGTAAGGCAGAAACTGTCCTATACTTGGTACCCTTGAACTTCCAAGTCCAAATCTACTCTCCAGCATCCCTACCCAGCTCTCTTCCCTGGGAAGATGGCACAACACTGCTTGAATTCATAATTCATACCTATACCAGCAGTGTTCCCATGCCCTCTGGCTTCAGGAAATTCTTCAGTAGATTATAATTTCTGAAACCATTGCACCCTCATGTCCAGAATTCTCCAGACTTCTAGAATTTGATTCCATTTGCAGCAACTGTCAGAGCTGTGAATTGGGTTCTGCCATACCTGCTAGGTGGCCCACCATCCCATGATTCCCCAACTAGAAAAGCCCAAGAAGGTTCCGGGATCAAACTAATGGTTTCAGTTTTGCCTCCAGGCCAAACATAACAGCATGAGCCAGGATATCTTTCTTTGTGACTAGTCAAAGAAGAAAAATAATCCAATTTGGGCATGACCAAGTAAAAGGCCACATGGGTGTAAACTGCACTCGTTGATGAAATCTCTTCTGTGTCCTCACCTCAGCCCTGAGAAAGCTCCACCTAAGGCTTCGCCTCAGCAGGAATGAAAGTACAGGACATTCTCCCTCAAACGCCCAGAATGTCATGACCTCATTTTCAATGCAAGATCCGTGAGACTATGTCCAAGGGTATGGAGTAACTCTGGGAGCAGGAGCTTTGATGTCAAACCGAAGGAAACCAAGAGTGGAAAAGTCATAACTAGGAATTCTTAGACACAAATGCCCTTCCCTATCACCTGTGCTTTAAAGATCCAAATGAGTATATAAAATCACTGTCACTTTTAATGACGGAATAAGATTGTATCCTTTAGATCACTATGGAGAAAAATGAAAACTAATTAATATCCATCATCAGCCAAAGTGAAAACAGGAAGAATAAAAGTAGAATTGGGGATTTTTATGAAAGTAGAAAAGATAGTAGAAACTATGTAAAACACTGAAACACTACTTTATAACCCCCCTTTCACTCCAACACCTTTATCCATTTTTCTTTCCTTTTTATTCTTTGTCTCTTACCAACAAATACTGCAAAACCCCTTTTTTAGCTTAGATGCCCTTGGACACCCCCTGATACATCTGGCTGTGTGAAACCCCACCATGCTGAATGACCTCCCTGCCCTCACTCTGCACCACGATGTCATTCTGTCAACAAACAGCATGTCCTGTCAATCAGAAACAATGAGCCTGGTGAACTGCTTCAGCATGCTGCAGAGGTTCCACTGCCAGGTCAAGACGACCAGAGGCAGATGAATGGTAGAAAGACAAAGATTTCATGTCAGGATTATTCGATGTTATTCTTGGTTACCACCCAGGTATTCACTGTGGAGCCTCGTCTTAGATAACAAATGTTGCGTAGGTTTCTAACACCTGAAGCCTCTGTAATGAGTCAGCTGTGCAGAGGGTTACAGTCACACAGAGAGTACCCATTGAATTGAAATGCTTGAGAGAGCAAACCAAAACAATTCCCCTAAAATTTCGGCTCAGGTGAAACAAGTGCAACTGGTTTCATAATGTCATGTATTTAAGTTCTCTTCACAAAGAGAGGAAAATATAGTCTTCTTTGAAACAAATATGAAACGTTAACCCAGCTTCAAAACTCAGGAGTAAATGACACATACTTGAAGGACAGGGAAGGTCATAGAAAAAGTCTTTGCAGGTGGCAGAGGTCCTCATATTCACAATGCCCTCAAATGTAGACTTTTAAGATTATCTCCAAATGAGGTGGTCTGTACTAAAGTCCCAGAAACAACTGGGGGGATTGAAGGAAGATGTCTATTGTGGAACTTAAACTAGTCCCCAATATTGGACCACACTACTTCCAATGTGATATAAACTGAATGTGTTCTCTAAGTCTCGAAATTATCTTTTGTATAATATTACAATTTTCTGTATTACATTCATTAATAGTTTAAACATAAAATTGTATAAATCAAGAACCTTGTTATGACAACCTTTCACTTCCTAAGGGGGTGGCAAAAAATTGAAGTTGCCGGAACCTTTGACATTTAAGAAGCTCTAGACACTTGGAAGTATAACCCAAGGCTCATCAGGACTTATGCACTGGAAAAGATGGGAAATGTGCTATCTGGGCTTTAGGGTGGGAAAAAAGACTAAGAACAAGTTGTGGGGCATCACAAGACTGAACTAGGAATTCTGAAAGAACACATCGCTTTTACTGAAAAGACTTCATGGCCTATCAAGTTTCAACTGCAAGACAGCTCAGCCCCAACTCTTCTTTGGGGGTTAAGAAAGGAAAAAGAAGAGCTGATGTAATACTGAGACTGTGGCTTCTGGTATTTCTCTTGGAATTCCTTTTCTACTAAGAGAAAAGGGAAATGCCTAGAGAACTAAAAGGCTGGAGATAGGATTGGCAGCTGGGTGGCAGTAAAGGGGGAAAGAGAAGCCTGACATTTGCCAAAGACAAAGAGGCAGCCTCACACCCACAGAGGAGCACCAGCCCTCACGGGATGCCAAGAAGCACAGGCAGGGGCTCCAAAGTCAGAGAGCCTCCTAGCAAATAAGGACATTCGTGTGAAAAGTATCTGTAAATGACCAGAGTGCATCCCCCAGATAATGATAATCACAATAACAATAATAAAACACAAAAAGTGTCCTGCAATCTCATTTAAGGTCAGTTGCAGATCATAACATTTTCTTTACAAAATGTTTTGAAATGATTAGAAATTTGGAGGCTTTCTTAAATAATTTAGAGTTCTCTTTCAGGCTCCAGGATCTCTCAGGCTGACTTGCATAAACCACTTGATCTTAATATACCTTGTCAAATACTTAAGAGGAGTAAATACATCACGGGCAAACTTTAGGATATGGTCCTGATGTTACAAACCTAAAATTACCTACTTTGAACAAAATAAGGGCAACCTCAATTAGATTGATTTATCAGATGTGAAAATCAGTTTTTCTTGGCATTTGACAGGTACTGAATCCCACTATTATAGTTCTCAAGAATTCCAAGCTTAATTTGCAAGCCACAGTTTATTTCTGGTATCAAAATGTTTTTCTGGCTATGAGTAGTTATTAAGATCGACCATATTTGATAAAGTATAATTATGCTGGAAGCCATGAGCTGAGAATAAGGACTGAATAACTTCATTGGGTTTATCCAAATTCAATATTTTTTGCCAAATTATATTACTATTTTAGAAATTATTTCAGAAGAAATACTTTTCTGAAAGTATTTCTTATGCATGTTATGCTTGTTTTTATCCAGAATGCCCTAACAAATCTCAAATTTCTAAGGAATAGCAAAATAATACAAATATTCTGGGAAAATTCTGAATCATCTATTTTATAGAGATCCATAGATGACTAACAATTTTAATTAATAGTTTCAATTGCCTCCCAGATACCTTTTCCCAACACCAGGAAAAACAAAGTTTTTGTTAAACCTCTGTGATCACTTTCTGCCAATATGTTTGTTGTTCATGTACTAAAAATCAGAAAAAAGAAATCAGAACATTAAAAACTCATTGTTCAAATTCTAAGAAAATGAAAACTGATGATACTTGACCGTATCTAATTCTCCCTTGGTAAGGCCCCATCCTAATCACAGTGGGATGTAAAGCTGGCACCAGAATCAAAAATCTCACAGTGGGAGAAATCATTTTTATAAGTCAGATGGGAGAAATGTAGGGAAATATTTGTTGCATTGGTGTCTAGTTCAATACCAGCCACCAACTGGAAGAATCATGATAAAGAATTTGCTTGTCTTGAATGTTAGTTCCAAGTAGAGGTAAAAATCAGTGGAATGAACAGCCAGCATAGCACGGGCGCTGACCCACCAGTAAAGTCACCCAAGCAGTGACCTAGTGATCTTCTGCTCTGTCAGGTGACAACTCTTTAGTTGCTGGATCCTACAGACGTTTGCACATCCTGGAGAAAAGGCCAGGGGAGCAAGGTAGGGGTGCCCGATGGGCTCAAAGCAGCAGCTATCTACCAACCTCATAGAAGTCTTTCAGTATTTAGTAACTACTATGGCCATACCAACCCTGATTCCAAATACTGGAATACAGGCTGGAATCAACCGTGATTCCAAATACTTAAAAAGAAAACACAAAATTATGACCTCCACCATCAGGTTTTGGATAGGTTCCATATAGCCAGTCAACTCGCATATCACAGAACCGCTCTTTTGCCTTGTGCACCACACAAAAGCTCCTCAGAGTTAAAACTCCATATTTCCCAGGTTTTCTGTGAGGGCTGTGCTGCTCTTTATTAGGCCAGACCGTCATTCCTATCCACAAGTACACGCTCCATGATGTCAGAGATCACAGAACCCATCAGTGCACCATGATGAAAGACCAGTAGCCCCACCTGCCACTTACCAACACAAGTACGGCTGTCATTGTGGTTGATGATAAAACCTGGAGGACAAAAACAGGCCCCTCCATATGGTGTCTTGTGGCACCGGTACACACAGTTCAAGGCAGAACACATACTTGTACCTAAACAGAGAAAAGAACTTTGTTAAATGAGTGGTGACCTCTGGACAAGACTGATTTACCTAATAGGTTCTTTTCCCATAATTAAAAGCTGAGCAAGCATGTTGTACAGGTACAGAAAAATCTGTCACCATTCAAACCTCATTGCAATATCATGCAATAAAAGCTCAACCCATATTTAAAAAGAGAAAAAGAAAACTCCTTTTCAAAGTTATAACTATGTGCAAGTGCAAGTCATTATAAGTGTTATTTATGAAAAAAAACCAGGTCATAGGTCTATATTTGTGTCTACATAATAAAAGGAGCTAAGAACACCCAAGTGACTGGACCAAGAATATACTCTAAAAGTGTTAACTGTGGTTAGCTTCAAGTGATGGCATTTCAGGTGATCATATTTTTTTATTTCTGTTAATTTTTATTTTCCAAATTTTATACTATGACTACATATCTCTTGTTAATTTTTTAAGCTTTTTTAAAAGGGCTCCCAAATGCAATGGGGTGGGAGAGAAAATGCCATATTAGTCTCTGCATATTTAAATATTATGTTCAAGTCTTTCAGGAAAACAAAAAATAACCTTGGGGGCACAGTTACATGGGCATTTCTAGGCAACCACTAACTTAGTTAGAGAGTGTACTACTAATGAAATCGGGGTCATAAATTGTATTCCCTTACAGGACAGTCAGCTGTCCACAGAATTGATGGGTTGATGGTAGGGGGAATATTCTACAGCCACAAAAAAAAGAGAAAAAAACAAATTCTAGTCAGTTTCCTTATAAATGAATGTGGTCATACAAGACATCATCAAACAACACTGTTCATGGCCACTTCAATTTTACAATTGGAGAATAACTCAAAGTACATATCCCAGGAACAGAAGCATTTTTTTTTAAAGTATTGCAGACAAGACCTTTTTGCATAAGTATAAGCCAGGGAATAAAATCTCTAGAACACCGCCAGAGCCATCAAAATTGTCACTGAAATAATTCTCCCTGTGTGTGTATTGGAGGTGGGGGGTGGGGAGAGTCACCACAGATTTTCTGAGCTCCTCCCATCAAGGGATGGAGTCTACTTCTTCAATCCATTCTGGGCCTGGTCAAGTGATTTGCTTTGGCCAGTAAGACATTAGCAAATATGACATAACAGAGCCTTAGAAGTGCTTGAGCACTAGGGTTTGCCTTTGCTACCACCGTGCAAACAAGCCAGGGCTAGCCCAAGCTTTTATTGCAACATCCTGACATGTGAGTGAACTGGTGTAGGCCAGAAGAACTACCTAGCCACAATGCACAGAACTGTGAGAAATAATAAATGTTTCTTGGTTTAAACCACTAACTCTTGGGGTAGTTTGTTATATAAATGCCAACTGATACCACACTGTATTTGAGAATCTGTTCTAGAAAACAGAAATATCTGTATCTGAAAGCTATCCAGATGGATTTCCATACTCACCACAGTATCTTCTGGCAGTGGTACTGTTTTCATCTTCTCCTCCTGGACAATCTGAAATCCCATCACAAACTTTATAAATTGAAATGCATCGCCCCGACTCTGGACAAACCCATTGTCTTGGGGCACATTTATGAAGAGGATGAGGGTTGCTTTCTGTGGGGGTACAAAAGAGAGAGAGAGTTACAAGCCACATGAGAGGTAGAGCCAGCTCTGTTTTATGATTAAGAGAGGATATAGACCAAGTAGACAACAGAAATCTACAAATGACCTATATTTTACAATAAACTAGAAGTTTCTAACTCTACCATTAGCCTTTTATCGAGATTCTAAGGAGGAGCATAATGGAATTATTCCGCTCTTTCTGGAGGAGGCAGCCCCCAGCCAGGTAATAGGAGTAAAAAGCAGATATAGGTCTGAATTAACAACAAACTAGATTCATAACCCCCTAGGAGAAGATTCAGTTATTTAAGTCCTGAATTATAGAACTTGGGCCATCATGGGAACTCCAGGATTCCTGAGTTTGTATTTGGGTTATTTGATTTGTTTTGTTTATTTAGTGAAAATATCAACAGTTTATGAGAAACCACAACCCAAATATAGGAAGACCACTTCCCGGAGCACCAAAACATAAAACCAGTGGAACAAGCATCTCCCTTATTCTATCTGGGATTGGAATGGTGCAGGCAACTTTCTTTAGGGTGTGGGTATCTGTAACTCCTGAACTGTTGGAGGTACGCTAGCAGTATCAGCAGTGTGAAGGGATGGATATCACTGGCAATTTCCTTCTCAGAATCTTTAAACACTTCCCTGGATAGTAGCCTCTCCTACACCTACTAATCCCTAGCTTCATCCCGTATGTTCCCAATGTGGCCTCTTTTTCACTACTGCATGTCAGTGACTCATTTGGAAATCAAAATGGAAAAAAATAAAAAAAATAAAATCACAAAAAACTGAGCTGTTACCAAGGTTCAAAGTAATTTTTAAAGGTTATAAGGTCTAATGACAAATCACATTTTCCCCTATTTTTCCTTATTGCCCAACCTATTGCTCTTATATAGGTAAATCCAATTAAAATAGGCAGTCTTAAAGGGGGAGAGTCAGAGTGGGATACAGACGGGGGACTGTCCTACCTATTTTGCCTTTACGGTACTTTAATCTATAATATATTTGAGTTTGGAATCTTTTTAGGAAAAGCTAGTAGAATCACCTCCTTCGTCTTCACCCACTAAGTGCCTAAACAACTCCTTAAACTCCAGCCAATCCTGAGGCTTGCTTGTCACGCAAAATTTCTAAAAAGGAAAGGAGGAAAAACAAGTCCTGGAAAACACTTTAAGAAAACGCTTTTCAGTAGGAATCTCTTCCCCTCCTTACCACATCCATCTTCATCTCCGCTGTCTTTACAGTCACCGTCTCCATCACAGACCCAACTTTGATGAATGCATTCGCCACTGGAGCAAGTGAACTGGTTCCCACCGCAGGTCTGATAGTCTGGAAGGGAACCACAGCTGCACTCCAAAGACACAAATCACTTGGAAAAAATCAAAGTGCTCACCTTACTGCCTCAACAGAGCTCCTAGAAACTGAATTTTCTATGTCAATTTAATCCCTTAAGTATCTTGACAAAAATGACAAAAAGGAGGAAGAGAGAGAGAAAGAAGAGGGGAAGGTAACAGCAGCTTTGGGTGCAGGAAATGAACTCAGGTGCCAGTCTCTGTTTCTGAAGATTAGAAACAAAATGGTATGCAATAGGTCCACACAGAACAGAGACTGCCTACTGGGTAAGGATGTTACAGACACGCCAATGTCCAACATTCTCTTACTTTACCACAAGCACTATAATTGCTAATCTAGGACCAAATGATTCTGAGTCAACCATTCCACGATATCACATTCTCTTTAACACAGTCACTGAAATAAGCCCAGGTTCCAGAATGGAAATGGCACAGCTCATCGAAAATTAGGGTGATGTTGAAAATATTTAACAACACCCTAAGGCATGGGTACAAACAAGTCAAAACAGATGTGGAGAAAAATGATACATTCTAGTAAAAAAAGGATCACAAAAAGCTGCCAACTTATTGGAATGAGTAAAACTCTCATGGAGTCTTCTAACTTTACACATTTCAAAAAAAGGAGTTGAGAGGTGGCAACAGTAAGAGAGGCAGAGTGCATGGCAGTAAAAGTAGGGTCAGTGAAGAATTGGAGGTGACAAAAGCCACCTACGCCACACTGAAGCTTTCCTGACTCTCCGACTTTAATGTGGTAGGGGTTTCAAAGAGGAGAGTTAGAACTACCGCTGCTAAGGACCCTCCTTTCCCTTTCAAGCCCTTCTCTCGGCTATCAAAGTTATCAGACCCATTCCTGAGGTACAGGTAATTTGAGAGTCCAGTGACACAATATACCCTGTACCCTTGTAGCCTAAGGAAAGAATGCAAACCGTCCATCAGCAACTTTTCAACTCTGCACAAATCCTTGGAAGATAAAAGAGCCCAGGTCCACCAACACCACAAAGGCTCATGTCATGGCCCCTAAACGATCTTCTGGCTCCATCTGCCATCAAACATAGTGACTCTTTTCTTTTTAAAAAGTGATACATTTGTGGGAAAACAAAAACAAAAACGTTCCTAACAACATGACCCAGCATAAAGAAATCACCGTACTGCAAGAATGTTCATCACTGCCGTCTTCACAATCACGCTCATGGTCACAGACGTAGGCCTTTGGGATACATTCTCCACTGCCACACGGAAACTCGTTGTGCAAACATATCTCAGCTGGGACACAAGGTTAAGAAGGGAAAGAAAAGAAAGAATTTAACTCAATTGTAGCCATAGAATCTCATAGGAAGAGTCTATCTCAAGTTTAAAAAGAGATTCTGATTAGGCAGTGGTGTGCTGGTAAATATGTAATGACCAGTTCTCCAGGAACAAAAAGGCCCTGATCTGTAGTGCTTGCCAGTTTTCACAGTGTAAATTTTATCACCAGTGGCTGACTTGAAACTACCAACAGGAATTCACTGAACATGAACTGGGGAAGAGATGTGTGTGACTGGCCCTCCCAGGCCAGCATGAGCCAGCTTCAGCCACCACCGCCCACCTCACTTACTGCAGTTGATTTCGTCAGAGTAGTCCCTGCAGTCAACTTTCCAATCACACCTCTGACTAGTGTTATAGCAGGCTCCATTGTCACAAGTACGCTGCTCACATGTTGGGTATTCTATTTAAAAAAGAAAGAAATAAAGAAAAGAACAGAAATAGCAAACAAACTTTAAATTTCCTTCAGCAAACATTTCTTGGGTAACTACTATATGCGAGGCGCTAAATGCTGAGCACATACTGGTACACAAAAGAGACATTGTCCCTGGCCTCATGAGGATTACAGTTGGATAGGGGAGAGAGATGGTAATCAAATAATGACACAAATGGCAAATTACAAACTGGGTTAAGAGCGAATGTGGAAAGTACAGAGGGCTGTGAGACTGCACAGTGGGGGGGGCTGGGGGGCCCAGGGAAGTCTCCCCTGAAAGAAGTGACTTTTGAGCTGACAGCTGAAGAATGAGAAAGAATTTAATTTAATTCAGGATGGAACCTTCTTTTGCATAGTACAAATAACATCCCAGAAAACTAACGTACCACCACACATGCTTTGGGAAATGAAGGGCCATTTCCTTCACAGGAGGACTGGAGGAAGAAAGCAGGTCTGGAGGTCAGGAGACATGGGCCTGGGCCCAGGGGTGCCACTCAGCAGCTATTTACTCTGACTTGAGCTGCTTGTCCTCTCCTTATCCACCTGCTTGTCCACCTCCTTATCTGCACAGTTGGATAATCTACTGCACAGGGTAGAGAAGCCTAGTAAAGTACTTTGAAAAGCATAGTGTGCTCTACAAGCACACATTATTGTTGCCACATTATGTACATATGGTCACCTCACTGCTATTATCTGGATCTAGTTTTCTAGAGGGAAATCAGGATGTCTCTTACAGGAATAACATGTTGTCTGTCCCTCCTCTGAGCCTCCCCAGACTCGGAACACGTGTCCCTCCCGACTCCTAACTGTAGGCTTTATTCTATTGGCTGTTTATCCGTCTCCCCCATAACATAGTGGAAGCCCCTGAGATCACAGATCCTGACCTACTCATTTTAGAATCCCCAACACTTTGTACAGGGACTGGGACATTACTCACTGTGCTCAAGAAATGTTCAATATTACTATTAAGTTATTAATCACAGGTGAATATTTTAATTCATTCAGGTTTTAAAAATATTTTGAAACTTCTGCCTTTTATGGTCTTCAAATACACAAGTATGATGTCTTCCTTGGTCTGACAGTCTTTTTCATTAATGATTGTTTTTATAGTGATTCTCAGATTGTCTTCAGATTTCTTTTTCAACCATAGAAAAGGTATGTCTTAGTTAATATTTCAAAGACTAGACAGCACAGTCCCACTTTGAGGCTCAATTTTGCATTCAAGAACCCAATTTGAGGTTTTACAGACATATAAAGATACTTAAGATAATTCTTTGAATAATCCCAAAGTCTTTTCAAGTAGAAGCAGTGCACAAAATTCTGTGCTGAAACTATATTAAACTTGTGCCATGTTGACACTCACACTTTTAAAAAGATGGACTCTCAAATGATCTTTTTCTATTTTTTTTGTATACTAAAGGAATAGGCCTAAATTTCTCATCTCCAGAAGTTCAAAACTAGTCTATTAAGTGTCCTTAAATATCCAAATTGCCAAAATTACATATAGTCAATCATATATTAAAATGGAAGGTATTTTTAAATAGCTGATTAAAATTTTAAATTTTTTCTGAATTTATTTTGTTTTTTAATAGTCCAAAAATAAGCCAGTGCTTAGGGTTATTGCTGTCTTTTCATCATTGAGACAGTATGCCTTACAAACGTGCCTTCAAATGGGTCACACAACTCAGTTTATTAATTCTTCCTTCAAGAGATGCAAAAGGCCAGGTAAGGCTAGCCTTCCCCCTTCCCCCTGTGTGCTGGACACCTTCTAAAGTTAGCCTGTCATCTAGCCTTTTAAGAGCAGCAAGTAGGAGAAAAAAAATCCAGCTCTTTGCAATAGATAAGCTACCTTTCAGGAGGAAAATTTATTTGGGCTTGAATTGTGATTATCTCATTTAAGGTGAGTATCCACTGACATGACTAAAAGTTTACTGGCATGGCTCATTCCCCCAACAAACAACAAGGCCAGCTTGATGTCATCAGGGAAGGTATTGTGATGGCTACAGGTCAGCAGTTCAACACTCAGAATGACAAACGAACAGCTTTCTTGTCTCCATCCACACTGATAATGAATCTCTCTCAATCAGCAGAGGACCCCCCTCAGCCCCTGCACACCTTCTGATCTCTTCTGTGCACAGTTAACCTGAGGTGCATACTCATAGGAAAGATCACACTGAGCTCCCCAGCTCCACTAAATACTGAAAATATTTAGAAATCTGTTTCCAAATGGTTTTCCCCCTTTGGAGACCAACACAGCGAGAATAGGTCCAAATTGTTCACACTGAGCAAGGAAGAAATGAATGCATTCTACTTCTCTTGCTGATTATGTTAATTAATGAGTTTCAATCTACCCCATAAAACAGGAAGTCACACTCCTTTGAGCTCCCAATTGGGAGATATCTAAAAATCTTATTTTTTGGTTTATTTGCTTGGCAAGCCTGAGTCTAACCTTAAAAACATTTTCCCATTGAGCAAATACATCATGTGATTGAAATGTCCTGCAGGACTTTAAGTATAGGGAAGCTGCAATATGGGAAGAGACCATATGCCAGAACACCAAGAAAACTCTTCCTTCTGAGCTTTGTTTTAATGGAAAGATCAACAAATACCCACTACTAAGCCCCAGACCTTTAAGGTTTATCTGGCACAAAAACAGGAGAATATCCTTCTTCCCACCACTCCTTCCTTCTCCCTTCTTTATTTTTTCCCAGGTCCAAATGATACATGTTCAGGTTTGTTCCCCCAAAACTGGGAGCTGCCCCAAAATATGCACACAAGATTTTTTAAACTTTTTTCCTGCTAATGATTTGGTTCAGAACAAGAAAGTTTCATGCTATAGTTCTGTTTACATAATCAGGGAGGAAAGTGTAGAAAGTAGTTTGAGGACCTCGTAGACCTCCCAGAATAGAAATCATTTACAGCAGTATAAGATACAAATATAAGGCACTATTCTTTATGATCTTGATGGGAAGATTGTAAATATGTTTTATGCTCACAATTTGACAAAATGGCCAAAAAGGACATAGAAAAGAAGACAAATTATTATAGAGAAACAGAAGGCATCTTAAAGGTAGTTTAAGAAACTTAAGCCAATACTGAAAAAAATAAAACAAGAAGTTACCAATACAAGGTCAGCCCAGACACCTGGAACTTTTTAAGGTCTTAGAGTCCTCCCTGGTAAATTACTCTATATTACTCACTCTTGCTCCAAGACAGGTTAATCCAGTCAAAGTAATGATTTGCCAGAAAAGGTTTACCAGTTTAGCCACTAGCACTTTCTTGTGAGTACTACTCACAAAGTTAAGGAAGCAATAATCATCATTATCATCAATAACATATATTGAATACTATGTGCCAGAAACATGTCAAAGTACTCAATATGGATAAAATCATCTCATTCTTATAACAACCCCATGAGGTAGATACCATGATTACTCCCATTTTATAGATGAAGAACCTGAGGCACAAAGAGGTTAAAGAATTTGAAAAAGGTCACACAACTGGTGAAGTTGGATAGCCAGAATACAAATCCAAGCCATCTGGCTCCACAACCCACATTATTAACCACTACAATAGATATAACTACTATTTATAGGCTTCAGAGTGAGTAATAGGAATAGGTAAAAAATTACAGAAGAATGAAATTGAATGAAATGGGACTAGAAAATTTTTAAAAGAGAGTATGAAAAGAAAATGAAGTAACCCAAGGGGGGGAAAAAGGATTTATTTCATCCAGTCAGTTTCCCATCCACTTTCAGAAGTAGGGAGAAGTGAAGCCAACTCTAGGTTCCCATAATTTATGACATATTCTACAAAGGATTTTAATCTGATATAATCTAGAAATTCTAGAAAACCCTATGCTAGGAAACATAGCTTTCCAGAAGGAGTACCAGAACAAACAGGAGAGTCAATACCAAAAAACAGACCATAAAGTAGCAGGGACCACCCCACTCCTCACACCCCCACCCCTCGTCAATTTCAAGTCCCTGAAGCGCTGCCATCATGGGCTAGCTCTGAGGGATGGCAGTAACATACAAGAGCAAACAGAGGAGTGTTTTCCTGCCTCTTTCCAGAAATAATTTGAAGTGGATTTCGATAAAAAGCTATACATGATCAGATCTATAAAATGGAAATAAAAATTCAGCACCTTGGAAAGAGAAAGAAAATATGGTTACCCGCCAAGGGCTAGTAGGATCAAACTAACCTCAAGTTTGGTCTTAGCAGCTTTCTGGAAGCCAAAGCCAAAAAGGGAAACACATTGTTATCTAGTTTTCCTTACCCCTCTCCCTTTTGTACTAGCTGGGTCTTAAGCCCCAAATTTCTATCTGGTCTCTCTCTGTGTTGACCTGATCTTAGATCTAAATTAGAAATGTGCCTAATGGAAAAATAAATAGATAAGTAAATAAAGAAAAAGAAAAAAGAAATGTGCCTAATGGAGACCAGCCTTTCTCTGCTCCAAGGATTCTGGGTCTACAGCACCTTCCTCTTCCCACACACAGAGCTATCACCAAAAACTGCAAGAGAGGTAAAGAATGACAGAGTTCTAAATTCCTAAAAATTAATAATAAAAAATTTCACATAAACTCTAATACAAAAGTGACCGAGCAACAAGAAGGAGAAATGTACATGAAATGCTTCGAGGAATAGTGCAAAGAAGTAAAATGCCTTCTCATGGGTGAACAAATGTTTATAATGGGCACCTTATTTAGTGGTACTGGTTCTAAATAGAAGGAGTTATGGAGCGACATGTTTTCATTTAGGGCAACACAACACGTTGGTCCCATTCCTATCTCTTCCTTAGGGTTATTCCCAGGAACCACCTGGGCAGAATAAGCTGGCAAAGTCAAACCAAAGAGACAGGAAGACAAGTTGCATCCCAGGATTATGAGAGTGGCCACTTCTCAATCATTAGAAATGGTGTGGCTCCGCCCCCTGCCGGACACCTGGCCCCAGGTAATTTGAATACTCATCAGCAAAGCATTGCTGGGTGAATGTCAATACGCTAGGAACCAGTTATTCTATACAGCGCCATCTTCCTCTTAGTTAGAATTCCATTCTACTCAACATATGTTTATTGAAATCTGACTTCCTAGATCCTGTGCTAAGAATTGAATAAAAAGGAAAACAAAATTACAAGTGAAGTAGAAATTCCCACAGCTTTTTCCTAAACAGTTCATTCAAAAATAATTATTGCACACCTATAGATGTGCTAGGTACTAGATATAAAGCAGTGAAATAAAATCCCTGCTCTCATGAAACTTACATTCTGTTTGGAAGAGTGGCAAGACAGACATTAAAGTAAATGTCCCATAGGAAAAAAAATGTTACAAAAATAGAGCAGAGTAAACTGACAAAGTGTGACAGTGGGGAGTAGTTCTATGACAGGGTGATACTTGAAGAAGAACCATTAGGTTTAGCCAAATGGCAGTCACTGGTGGCATTGACAAGACCATTTTCAGGAGATTTGTGGAGATGAAGGACTGTTTTCAGTGGGTTCAAGAAAGGAAGGAGGAGAGTAAATGGCAGTTCTTTAAAGACAATTCTATGCAATTTTGTTATAAAAGGGAGCAGAGTAACTAACAGCTGAGAGGGATTTTAGGATCTTTTTAAAGATGGGGGATATTCATAATGTGCTTGTGTGACGGAGACTAAATAAAAGAGATTTTTCTCTCTTTCCTTCAGGTCTTAGGGCTCTGAATCCTATCTCAACCATGAGAATGCTACAGAGGTCTGTGATGTGACATGTCAGATGGGGTCCCTTGGAGGGTCCCCCACTGCTTCTGTCTGGCTTCAAGTAGAGAGAGGATAGTAGAGGCAAGCCCCACTGGGCAGCTTAAACATGGAGTTGCATGCGAAGAACATGTTCTTCATGAGCCCTCACGGCCACAGAATAACTTTAACCATCTTCTTTATTCCCCTCCAACTGCTCCCACAGTTGGAGTTTCAGCAGTTATAGATATAAAGGAAAATGTTTAAATTCTAAAGAACAGAAAGTCAATAGAAATAAAACTTCAGGGACAAAGCAGCTCCAGTCGCAAGCAGACCAAATACTGCTGATTACCAGCAAGAAAGCCTTCATTGTAACAAGGATTTTACCCTTTCTTTGGCATTCCTAAGTAACGAAAGAGAAGGGCTGCAAACCAACGATAATTAGCAATAGTTTTACCCACACCAAAATCATTCTACTATGGTACTCAATAAAACAAAATAATCTTTTTACTTAACAGAAAAAAAAAACTGTACTATTTTTGAGCAACTGAAAGTCACTTCAATATATTAATTGAATGACCCATAATTGGGGCATTGTTCTGATGTTTATCTTAGACTCTGCATGAGTGGTTTTTCCTTGATGCTAATCCCATTAGAAGTAAAATGGACTGCAGTTTTGAATCTCTCTGTTCCTTAAAAAAAAAAAAATTAATTGACAATCTGTTTAATAACAGGTGCCGTTTTATAGATGGCCAGATTGAATAATAAAATAACTTAGGAAAAAAAGGAGCTTTTAATTTGTTTCACAGTTTTACATATATATATATTATATATATATATATAGTCTCAGAAATATTTCTCAAGCTGTAGAATACCCAAAAATACCTTATGCATATAAGGACATAGCAGACAAAATGACCAAACGCAATAAGAATCTGTCATATTATATCAAATTTATCTCAAAAATTATCTTTTTATTGGGACCTTAATACCCTTGCCTCCCTCACCATGTCATCCATTCTCTCACCTCCTCTCTCCCTGCTTCCCTGGGAGGACTTTTACACACCACTCTTTGTTCTGTAAAGGAATGCCTGGAATGGACACAACGTGCTCTGTCTTAGACCTCAATGTCTTGACTTTAGAAGCTTGAAAGGGTAGAGACTATAACCTAGGTGTCTGGTCGGACAGGCAGAACTACAAACTACAGGGTCAAGCTCCCTGATCCTTTCAAATATTGGTCAGAAAAACGTTAAGTCCTTCTTTGGAGCTTTTCCAACATCTATTACTAATTTAGATGGTTTCCAGGTGCCTAATGTATTAAGACCCATTCCTATAGACAACTCGATTTCTGAGAGACAGAAAAACAAAAGTCGCATTCATAAGCTGATTCTAAGTTTGTCTACAAGTAATGATTTCCATGCAACACAACTTTGGAAACAATAGGAAAAAGTGTCATGTCTCATGAAGATGATTTCTGGCCAAGCCTCACTTAATCCTTGATCATGTGGAAACATTCTAATTTAAAGCAACTCACAACAGCTGCTATGTATCTAAAGTGACATTTAGAATAGCTAAGTACCACTATGACTAAATGGATCTCAGCAACGATCATCAATGGCCGCTAACATCACAAAGAAACAGTTAGACATTATGTGCCTCCTAATGGAAATATACAGGTTTATATAAAAAGTATTCTTGCCACCCCTGTTCCCTGTCCCCAAAAAAATCCTTGCATCTGTTCAATTCTCTAGATTAGTGATTCTCAACTAAAACGGGGCAGCATGATTTTGCTCCCAGAGGACATTGACAATGTCTGGAGACTTTTTTTGTCACAACTGGAAGTGCTACTGGTGTCTAGTGGATAGAGGCCAGGTACACTGTTAGACATTCTACAATGCACAAGACAGCCTCCCCCCATACAAGAAAGAATTGTCTAGCCCCAAATGTCATTGGTGCAAAGCTGAGAAACCCTTCTCTAGATCTAGCTACTAGTTTCCATGAAATACAGAGGACAGAAAACATGTTAAAGGACATCAGGGGATACAATCAGCAAAATCCAGACTGTAGGAAACTCCAAGAGGAGCGACCTGGGTTGTTTTGTTTTATTTTGTTTTGAGACAGAGTCTCACTATGTTGCCTGGGCTAGAGTGCAGTGGCATCATCATAGCTCACTGCAACCTCAAACTCCTGGGCTCAAGAAATCCTCCTGCTTCAGCCTCCTGAGTAGCTGGGACTAGAGGGGCACACCACTATGCCCAGCTAATTTTTTATATTTTTAGTAGAGACAGGGTCTTGCTCTTGCTCAGGCTGGTCTCGAATTCCTGACTTCAAGCCATCCTCTGGCCTCAAGCAATCCTCCAGCCTCAGCCTCCCAAAGTGCTAGGATTATAAGCATGAGCCACCTGGCCCAATTTTTTTAACAAATAAATTGCAAGGGGTAAAGAATAAAAATTTTTTTTAAAAAACCCTACAAAGACAATTGGGGAATTTTAAAAAATGACTGGATATCTGATTATTTTTTTAAAGTTTTTAAATTTCTAGGTGTGATAATGATATTGTGGTTATGTTTTAGTCCTTATATTTTAGAGATAAATATTAAATACTAAAATATTTACAGATGAAATTATACAATGTCTAAGAACTATTTCAAAATAAAGGGGGGAGAGTAAAGGGATATAGGTAAAACAAAATTAGCTATGAGTTGATAATTGATAGAACTGAGTGATGAACATGAAGGTGTTCACTACACAACTCACTCTGCTTCTGTATATGTTAAAAACTTCCATAATAAAAAGCTTTAAGCAATAATATTTAAAAATAATAGAACAGCTAAGTAAACTTCAGGCAAAAATACTTTATAAACTTCCATTGCTGGCTGAGTGTGGTGGCTCACGCCTGTAATCCTAGCACTTTGGGAGGCCGAGGCAGGACGATGGCTTTAGGCCAGGAGTTGCAGACCAGCCAGAGCGCGTCCCCATCTCTACCAAAAATAGAAAAATTAGCCAGGCGTGGTGGTGCACGCCTGTAGTCAGAGCTACTCAGGAGGCTGAGACGGGAGGATATCTTGAGCCCAGGAGTTTGAGGTTGCAGTGAGCTAGGATGAGGCCACTGCACTCTAGCCCAGGTGACAGAGAGAGACCCTGTCTCAAAAAACAAAACAACAACAACAAAAAAACTTGATTGCTATGGAAAAGTATTGTGAGAGCATGGCATACAGTTTAGACCGAGGTTAAAATCTTGGCTTCTCCACTCTTGCTTCTTGATAATCTTTACAAGCTCTGTAAAGAGGAGATGGTCACTACACTTACCTTGCAGCATTGATGTGAAAAGTGCATAAGATAGTGATTGGTGTTCAGTGAATGGTAATTCCCTTTTCCACTTTCGCAAGAGCTTGAAACAAAGCTTGAAACAAAGAGGGAAAACAAAATGTGCACCCCCAACCTCATACTGGCACTTTCTAAGGACTTTGATCCAGGCCATTCATTTCCTTCTTGGATGTATCTGGCTGTGAGCAGCAGATCAAAGCGCTAACAAGGAAACGTGAAGGTTCTTTTCTTAGTTTCCTCTGATTTGTGAGATTTGTTTTTTACCCTCCCCCATAAATAAAACATAGCAATAAATAAACAAGGTAGAGGGAAATAGGAAAGACTATCCCAATGCAAAACCCCTTACATGTGTGAGATTCATTTTAGGGCCATGTTGTGCCCTGAA
The DNA here is from genome assembly GCA_023783475.1 of Daubentonia madagascariensis. Classification (NCBI taxonomy): domain Eukaryota; kingdom Metazoa; phylum Chordata; class Mammalia; order Primates; family Daubentoniidae; genus Daubentonia; species Daubentonia madagascariensis. Next base: position 38,023,784 of record JAKFHU010002088.1, on the reverse strand, counting down.
AGGATCATGACTTGTATGATTCCAGAAACACTGAGAGCTATAAGTCTGGCTCTCTTTCCTTAATGAATCCTTATTTCACCAATTACTTGTACTTTAAAAAAAATTTTAATAAAAAAATTGATTAAAAATTCCTGCCCAGATGATTTATAAAGCTCACTTCCTTTCCTTCATTCCTTTTTATAACAGCTACTTGCATGCTCGTATCTTGCCAGGTTTTTTTCCGGAAGGCCCATTGGCAAAGTTGTGAGGCAGTTGTACTAGTGACTTTAGACTTGGCTGCAGGGTGTTCACATGGAAAAAATCCAAACAGTCTGTTTCAGCTGCCTTTTATTTTCCCCAAAGTAGCATTTCCTTCAGTCCCATTGCATTTGCAATAAAGCGCTCATTTTTATCCACTTGTAAACAAGGGATAAAGACACAGACTGTTGGCTGGTGGCACAGGCCTCTGGTGCTCTCTTAAGCTTGCACAAGGTAGGACTTTCCCCTTCTGTAAATAAAGTCCTTCATGAAGAGTGATCACCACACTTGGAACCAGAAGACAGGTTAAGCCCTAGCTCTGCCATACAACCTTGAACAAGTCACTCTATCCTTTGAAGTGTTAGGTTCTTTATTCATTAGAGAGTATAATAATGCCTGCCTTATTGTCCTCATTGAGGAACCTAAGGGTAACAACTAGAATTTATACAATGCTCTGAAATTTATAAAATGCTACAAAATATATGATTTATTACTAATCAAAAATATTTTCTTCATTTGCCTCAATGAAGAACCTACAGTTAGCTTCACAAAGTACTAAAAGGAGGATCCTTGACTCATGAACTTGCTATTTCGTGGCATCCAGACACACACTACCATCTCTAAACTTGCCAGTGTTGAGTCTAAATTCTCGCATAATTTCCAAAGTGAAGAAAAACCAAATTGGAGACATCATAATCTCTTTCAAAAGTGAACATTTAAGATGGAAATTATACCAGAACAGAACTGTATCAGGAACTGTGCTAGGGAATGCAAGATACAGAAAAATAGCACAGACCCTTCTCTCAAAGAAAAATAATACGCAAGGGGTGAAAGTATTGGAAGAGAATGTCATTTTTAAAAACGTACCATGTAATGACAGTATGGATACAGCGTGAATACAAGCCTGTTTAGGCACAGGTCTTTCCTTCTCCCACATACAAGTATTTCTTCCATTAACAGTACAGTTTGAACAGTACGGTGAATAGGAACAATCTGCTCACCATAACCAATTTATGTTAGCTCCCACTCTGGGCATGGCACCATATTGGGAAGTTAATCAACATTTACAGAAAATAGTTCTTTCATCAAAAAGAATATATACCATTTGGACCAAAGGAAAGAATTTAGGGATAGCCCAGAGAACTAAAATTAGATCAAAATTATCAAACAGTAGAGGAGGTGTCCCAAGAGAACAGAATAAAACTTAAATCTTCAGTTGGAAACAATAATAACTGAGAAGTTTATCATCAAGGTTTCTAAGGTACACAAAATCTGTTAACCAATTATTAGAATACTGGAATAACTCCTTGAAGTTTGAAATATAAATTTAAGAGCAAAAAAAAAAGTACAGTCATGCACCGTATAATGATATTTTGGTCAACAATGAGCCACATATACAACAGTGGTCCTACAAGATTACAATTAATACAATATTTTTGCTATACTTTTTCTTTTTTTCTTTTTGTTTTTTTGAGACAGAGTCTCACTCTGTTGCCCGGGCTAGAGTTCTGTGGCATCAGCCTACCTCACAGCAACCTCAAACTCCTGGGCTCAAGCGATCCTCCTGCCTCAGCTTCCTGACTAGCTGGGACTACAGGCATGTACCATGCCCAGCTAATTTTTTCTATTCTTAGTTGCCCAGCTAATTTTTTCTATTTTTAGTAGAAATGGGGTCTCACTCTTGCTCAGCCTGGTCTCGAACTCCTGACCTCAAGCAATCCTCCTGCCTCAGCCTCCCAGAGTGCTAGGATTACAGGCACGAGCCACTGTGCCCGGCCTACTATACCTTTTCTATGTTTAGATACGTTTAGATATGCAAATACTTAACATCGTGTTCCAATTGCCCATAGTATTCAGTACAGTAACATGCTGTTCAGGTTTTATAGCCTAAGAGCAATAGACTACACCATATAGCCTAGGTATGTAGACTACACCATCTAGGTTTGTGCAAGTGCACTCTATGATGTTCGCACAAGAAAATTGCCTAAGAACATGTCCCCATCGTTAAGTGATGAATGACTGTACCTTTATACAGCACAGAGTAAACCTACGAAGTGCAGTATGCTAAAAGGAGTGTCAGGAAAAAAATGAATTAAAAACAAGGAAGTTCCAGATAAATTCATAAGTGATAGATATATAAGAGCTTTTCAGAGACACTAGGTGTGTCTGAGGTTAAAGACAGAATTAGGCCAGCCACAGTGGCTCACGCCTGTAATTCCAGTACTTTGGGAGGCTGAGGCGGGAAGATTGCTTGAGACCAGGAGTTCAAGATGAGCCTGGGTAACCTAGTGAGACCCTGCCCCTACAAAAAAAAATTGTTTTTAATTAGCCGGGCATGGTGGCACACAACTGTAGTCCCAGCTACCCAGGAGGCTGAGGCAGGAGGATCCCTTACACTCCAACCTGGGCAACAGAGCAAGACTCTGTCTCTAAAAATAAAAATAAAAAAAAGAGAGACTGATTACTCTTTACTTATTTGCTAGTACATAATGTACCATGATTGTACTTTCTTATTTTGGTATGGTAATATTTATACATTATATATAGAGTATTGTGATTTATAGGCCTTATCTTGTGGTACACAGTTACAAACTGATATAGTATGCTGCCATTATAGGGAAAACCGTTTTCAAAATGTAATATTTTTCCAAGGTAATCTGGAAAATGTTGAGTCCACAAAAGCAGAAAAAATAATGAGAAATTTGACCTAGAAACTTACCATAGCAGTGTAATAAAAGTTAAAATTGACCAAACTGGATTTTGTACTCAATATATTCAATAATCTTTTTGGATTCTATGTTAATGTTAAAAGTTTCTTACTTCAGGAAGTACAGAAACTTGATGTGTTAAGGCAGGACATACTTACAATGTCTCATTAAAAATAGACTCCTATCAGAACATCACCCCTAATCCACAAAAGAATCTGCCAAGAGATTTCAATAACAAGAGGTGTATTGTAGGCATTTCTGTCCATCAACAAATCTAACAAATTGATTAAAATGCCAAAGGGACAAGGGTGAAACCTAATACAGTGCAAGGACTGAAATGGACTCACGGCAGTCTTTCTCGTCAGTTCCATCTGAGCAGTCTCCAACGTGGTCGCACCTGTATTCATTTGGGATACACTGACCGTCGGAGCATGTCATTTGATGACTCGAGCATGTTTTCCCAGCTATGAAAGAGGAAAAAATATTATTTAATTCATAACTACTGCCAGACACAGACTAATCTATTGACATTTACCAAATCTTAATGATGATATTAGAAAGCATAAAGTTCATGGGAACACAAGGTAAAGTACCCAGCTGCCACCAAGCTGAGCTTACAATGCAGAAGTATAATATTATCAAAATGTCCACAGAATACCATCAACACTCAAGCATGTTAGTGTAGACAATTACATTACCAACATGTGTTAATAATACAATATAGATTGAAAAGCTGCGGATGAATGAAATAAAAATTTTGCAGATACAGGTATTAACCAAGGGTCAGTAAGGTTCCCCTCATTGAAATCCTTGTATAAACAAGAAGGAAATGTACCAAAGGGTTAAGAGCTGAGTGGTGGGAATATGAGTAATTTAACTTTTTTCTATATAGTTTCCTCTATTATATAAACTGTCTACATTGACCATGTGTCAATTTTATAAACAGGAAAAAAAATTTAAGCCAGCTTGATTTTATCCTATGTTGATCAGTGTACGTGAAAGCTGAGCATCAGCAGTTTATCAAGTTTGCCTCTGGATAAAACGGATAAAATCAAATGAATTGATGCCCACAAGCATGATGTAAAAGCTACTCTGTAAATCTGAGGCAAGAATTACTATGACTTGGTAACATCTTATCATGGGTTTTTTTTTAATTGTCCACATAAAAAGAAAAACATTTGGGGAAAATATGATCCTATAAAAAAAAAGAATATAATCCTCTAATGGAAGAAAAAAGTTTTCCCTTGAATTTTTATAGAGCTTCCTACATTTCTGTATAGTAAAGATACTTAGGTTCAGCACAACTTGGTTTTCTGATAAAATTAGATGTCTGTTAAGGGATGTGCCATCAAAATTTAACAAGAAAAACTTTCTTAAAAGACAAGAAGATAATGATAGCTTTAGAGTTGGTACTTGAACATTCAAACATATAAAGATTATTATGTGATAAGATGTAAAAAAAAAATCAACCATAATTACTACCCTTCTCCATGCTTAATTGATTATATCTTTCTTGTCACTTTGTTCCTTCTTTCTGCTTAACTAATAAAATGATTTCATTTTGAATGTGTCATGTAATTCTTGAACAGCAAACAAAATTTTTCTAGTCAGCCTATTTCTGACACTTTGACAGTATGATTTCATATTCTCCCCAGTACCTTATATCTGTGGGTTAAATTTTACTTCTATTAATAAAGGCAGAATAAATACACTTTTCTAGAAGGCACTTAAATGTCTGAATTCTGCCCATAGCAGAGATGCAATTTTATCTGAATAAGGTTAAAAAGATTAATAGTTCCTCACTGAATTTCCATATAATTTATTTAAGTATATATTGCCAATTTCCACATAAAATTAAAGAACTTTGTTTTATTCCTGAAAAGGCAAGTCATGAGTAGTTTTAAACAAAATAAGAAAAGAAACTAAGTTGGGGTCAGTATTATTTAAATTACCTCAGCTTTTTTCTTAAAGCCAAGCCCAAATAATTCTAAATTTTATGCTTAAGATTTCAAAGGGTTTATGAGGGAGCAATTAAAAGCTCATTCAAATGTAGAGAAAGAATAAATTAAAATTATGTAGTTCCATCAACCAATCTAATGCTGGGATTCAGTTATTCATTCATTACACAAACATCTCTTGGGGGCCTACTATGTACCACAAAGTATAGCAACATGGGAATATTAAGACGAAAAAGGCACAATCCCCACCTCAAAGAGCTCACAGTCTTCTGGGCAAGACTTTAAGAAATAATTAGAAAATAATTATGAAAGTAGATTATAGACACACAGGAAGTATAGAAACATCAAGGAGGGGCACCTAATTCACTCTGGGATAAGAGCATGGACAGGACAGTTTCCTTGACGAGGGGACACCTCCCCTGGGTCTTAAAGGAGAAGAATCCATCAGGGAGGCCAAAAGGAAAGAAGGATAGTCCAGCAGCGGGCAACGAGCATTCAGGCAGCATGCACACAGACAGAAGGCTGAGACACAGCACGGCATGCCCAAGGGAACTGCAAACACTGCTGTGCCCCAAAGGGACACTTCAAGGCAGGAGAGGAAAGTGATAGACATGGGTGGAAAGCACCAGCCACATCTTGGAGGCCACTGTAAACCGTGTCAGGGAGTTGGAACTTTCTCCTGGAGGTGATGGAGAGCTCCCCAGGGCTCTGAGACAGATCAGCATCAGTGTCAGGGAGAGCCTGAGGGGTACAGGATGAGCCAGGGAGGCCAGTCCAGACGAGGGATGTTGGCACCAGATAAGGGATGCTGGCAGTGGGAGCATAAATGGAAAAGAAGAGATGACCTTTGTAAATGTTTATAAGGCAAATAGGCAGGAGTTGGTGATTCAATGAGGCCAGGGAAGGAGAGGAAAGAATCAAGAATGATTTCCAAGTTTCTAGGGTGGGTGCCTGGGGGATTGTGACATCCTTCTCATGCTGACTGATTATACTGTTCATGTCACTTGCAGCAATCTTTCTTTTTCATCTAATAAAATACTTTCATTATGAAATATGTTTTATGAAATTCTAGTTTAACAAGTAAAAGAGTCTCAATCTGCCTATTTCTGATAGTTTGAGACTGATTTTGGATTTTCTGCCAATACCTTATAGTGGGTTAAATGCTATTTCTATTAATAAAGGTAAAACATGTAGACAAGCAAATGTAGAAGGAAAAGCCAATCCAGGGGGGAAGATGATTATTTTCAGTTGGAGCACCTTGAGTTTGAGGCACCTTGGAGATGCGCCTCGTATACTCAGATGCCAGCAGGCAGCTGAATATACAAGACTGAGCGTGGGCAAGAAATCTGGGTTCTAAGCATAGACTTGGGTCTCATCAGCCCACAGAAGGTTACTGAAATCACGGGAATGGCAAGATTACCCTGACAGAGTGTACTGCTCAGGGCAGGGTTCTGAGCAACACCAACACTCAAGGGCTGAATAGAAGAGGAAAACAAAATGGAACAATTAAAGCAGTTAAGAAGAGAGCCAGGACAGTTGGGAGTCACGGTAGAAAGAGAGTAGTGTCAGGGAGGAAGGAATGGGTGACCACCAGAGTCAAGTGCAAAAGAAAGGTCCATCCAGTATAATGAAGAAGGAAAAGTGCCCACCAGGTTTGGCAATCAGGAGTTCTCTGGTGAACTTGGTGAGCATAGTGGTAGCATATTTCATCTGTGGTTAAAGGATATCTAATAAAGAATTTGTTATCTTTATCATTAAATATGTCAGAATTGCCTTATGAAACCCATACTCATTTAAAATGATATGTAACATTGCTCTTAAATGACTGCTATAAACTTATCTCCAGTCTCTTTTCCCAAGTAGTTGCTCTTAATAGTCCCATCATCTACCAGATGATCCTTTGCTAATCACAATAAAGCTCAGCTTTCTTCCCACTCTGTGCGGGGAGTAAGGGAAAGTGGAACCAAAATGGCCTAACTAACCAAAACATGAATAAGCCATCATTCATGCATTCAGTATCTATTTATTAAGAACCTACTCCCTGCCAGACAGAATGCCAGGCCTTGGGAATGCAAAGCTGGATAAAGCAGTCACTGCTCTCCAGAGATTCACAATCTAGCCCCATTCTCTTCCCACTGAGCACCTGCTTTCTGCAGGTCACCCCACCTTTCCCCTAGGACCTTTGAGAGGCCAGCCAGAATGAAGGATATCTTCCTGCCCCCTACTGTGCTTGGCACTTTTCCTTCCTCCTGTCAGTACTTCTGAACTCCACCCCCATCTCTCTCTTTCAGATCCGGCCATCCCCTTTTGTCACTCTACGTCCAATCCTGACTCATAACTGGACCTGATCTGGATATGCCATGCCCCTGTGTGCCTTTGACTAGCTCCTGTCCATGTCGTCCTCAGGACAGCCATTTGTCACCATCACCACCCTCCACAGCCCTAACATAGTTGGCTGGTTTCCCCTTAACCACCTTGCCCCAAGGATCACCATCCCTCTGTTGCTGGCAGACCCCATAGCCATCCTTGATGGGCGCCAACAGGCTATTTAATTATACAGACTTTATTTTAGATTTAAACCAAAGCCAAACTCATGGGCATTTTGAGAATTTCTATTCTCTTTCTCAAAAGACCCTTAGTATCCACTGGCCCAACTGAAAAGAGTTCACACTCAACATTGAACTCAAAAGTCCTGAGCTAAATTCCCAGTCTTTTATAAATGCATCCAGGACTACCGAAGGCCATGGAATTTCCATTGCCGGTCATCTAAAGACCAAACAAGTTTCCATATGAAGCAGCTGTCAAAAACGTCTGTTTCTTCTTTGATCTTGGTGGACAATGACTATGTGAAGACACTAACAGGATCTCAGCTGACATCTTAAAACTGGCACAGAGTGATGATAAATGTCCATAATTTGTGTAATGTGCATTTAATGAAGCACAGTGTGGTGAGGCTCAAAGACGAATGCCACACGGGTCAGAGTCGGACTCTTCCAGAGGTTAAGTGGGGTGCAGAGCCTGAGTCATTCATTCCAGCCTGATATCTTCTCTCCAGCATCCACCTTGGTCAAACCTAGACTTGTGGAAAGGTTTTTGGAGGTCGGGTTTTTTGTTTGTTTGTTTTCGTTTTGGTTTTATTAAAAAAAACACAGGGGAAGGATATTGACATTCTCTCTTTTAGATGTTGAAAGTTGCATTATGGGGATGTAAAATTCAAGACTTCAGCTTTTATGCAATCAAGAAAAGTCAATAGGATAAATATGGCAAAGCAGAAAAGTGGGGAAAACTTGGATAATGTTACTGAGCTGGGAATTAATCAATCCTACAATCCTACAGTTAGGCTTCTTATGATGTGAGATAATAAATCCCCTTTTTGTTTAACTTTTTTGAGTTGTGTTTTTCTTTCTTTGCAGCCTAAAACATCCACATTGATACAAGAATAATTTTAAATTATACAAATATCCTTAATAGAGAAAGCAATGGAATGATACACATGATAGACAAATTACTCACAGGTTGCCATCTTATATTTACCCAAGATTGTTCTCTTATCTAAAATTATTTTCAAAAGCATTAAAACACTCTTGCGCAGAGGCAAGAGAGTTGAGGGGACAGGGTGAGAATATAAAAATAATAAATAATAAATAAATAAATAAATAAAACACTCTTTTCCAGTTTGAGCCCAAAGAAATTGGAATTTAAGGGTTTCTTCCAGGTTACTGTCCCAAACCCCCTCAATGTCCAGGAATGCAGCAGTTGCCAAGGTCCACTTCCTTGCGACTATTTTCTTTCTTGCTGCAGTTCATCCTAGGGTAGATGTAGAAGCAGTCACTGAAGTAACCACTCAGAATACTTCCAACAGACCTACCTACTTCCACTCAGTCAAAAAGAAGAGAGTCTAATTAGTTCTGGGGCGGAAGGGGTGGAAGGTGTGAATGCAAAACGTGCAACAAGAGCAGAAGGACTCCAATGGCCGACCACGCAAATGAAGACCCCCACCTACACATACCAATAAATGTTTTATTTCTTCCTTGAGTGTAGCATAATCCAAATTAAAGACTGGGAACCTATCCCATTTCCAAATTGCTGTGGTATATTTATAATTCTTCAGTACATTCACACTTTCAATATCATCCAAGCCCTGACTGAGATTGCTGGCATAGGTTCCCTTGTCATTTAAGGCCCTGCTCTGCGTTTATAAAGAATCATCCCATTGTGTGTAACTGTCTGTGACAAGTGGGGTTTTAGGTGTCCACAGAGCCAAAATAAGTGCCATCTCCAAACACTTACGGCAATGCTGATGTTCATCTGAGCCATCGTCACAGTCCTGATCTTCATCACACACCCAGGAGTCAGGGATGCAACTTCCATCACTCTGACATTTGAAATAGCCTGGCTGGCAGGACGGAGGAGCTAAAAAAAAAACAAACAAGCACTCATTGTGGCAAGCATTCACCCCATTATAGCAGCAGGCAATGCTTGTTTCAGAAGAATGGATGTCAACTCCTGGTCAACTTATTTGAAAACAAATAGTAAACAACCCTTATATTAGAGTCTGTAGACTCTAATCAGAGTTTACTGCCAAATAACCTTAGCAATGGTATCACAACAAACTGATAATCCAAAGCAATATAAAAACACAGAGAATAAAATAAACTGCCCAAATACACATACATACAAATTTATGACAAAAATATTACATTAAAATTTTAATTTGAGTAAAAATTAACCATGAGTTATTGTTAAATTTTTTTGGTAATAACTAATAGTAAAGCATCATGATGAACTGAAAAATCCATGAGATTTAGAAAAGAAGACCCAGAATCAAATAATTATTATTTCTACAATTCACTTGCAGTAGGATCTGTGGCAGGTTCTCTGAACCTCAATGCATGCATCATAAAATGGGGACTATACTTATCTCATGGTTTGTTGTAAAGAAATAAGTTCAATAACAAATGTGAAAGTGTCATGCAATGTTAGTTGCTATCACTATTGTCATTGGTATTATTGCTGTTATTAATGTTATAGGTCAATAAAATGTAATATAGGGAACAATCTCTGAAGAGTTGTTGGGATAACTGTTCATTTATTCCTTTATCCCAGAATTTCTGCTTTTTTGCTCATATTATTTAACCAAAAATGAACTCAGTAAGCCCCAAGGAAGCAAATAGATAGCATATGATCATGTCTCTACAAATATAGCTACTCCCTTGCTCAAAGTGCTCCACAAACTAGCAGCATCAGCATCAACTGGAAGCTAGTAGAAAGGCAGAATCTAAGGTCACACCTCAAACATATGGAATCAAAATTTGCACTTTAATAAGCTTCCAGGTGATCCATTTGTGCATGAAAGCTTGAGAAGCACTGGACAGGACCTATTCCTCACACATCCTCCCATTTTCAAATGTGTCATCACCTAAACAATACACCAAAGTTTGACGGTTTTGTTGTGCCACAAGATGGCCAAAAATACTAAATAAAATTAATTGTTTTCAGCTGCTTTCCTGGTTTTTGGATGATAACCCTTGTCCATTCACCTATCAGAATGGGTTCTCCTATCAGACTGATCACAGGTGGCAAGCTGGGAAGAGCAATGGACTTGTGCATGGACGCACATACCGTGAGGCCTCTGATAAATGACTTAACTTCTCTAAGTCTCAGTTTCTGAATCTGAAACCTACCTCAGAGTATTGATGAGAGAACTAAATGAACAAATGTATGTAAAAATGATTTTATAATGAAATTTTGTTTGTTCTTGGTGGTACACAAAATTTACAGAGTGAGTATCAGAAATAGAGGCTTCAGAAAATTGCACCCAAATTTGTTTACACATCATTCATTTCATATCAAGGGATAAAGGTGAGACAGAAACAGATGTGAACTGAACCCCTACCTCAGAAGGGAGTAAGCCAATTACTAACACCAACAGTTCTCTATTCAACCACACAGATCTCAAACGACTTGGGCCCAGGCCTGGATCTATCACTAAAGGCACAGTTCTTCTCTTTGTTATAGCTGAAATCATCACGAAATATGTATGTTATTCAAAATAGAGCTTAGCCTGTCCCCTCCTCACTTACTGCAGCCATTTTCATCTGAGTCATCCAAACAGTCATTGGTTCCATCACACCTCCAGGCTGCAGGGATACAATTACCATTTCCACAGCGAAAATGCTCACTGTCACATCCTGTAACAAGCAACAGAAAGACATTAAAAAAAATGCCAAAAAAGAAAAATCTGTACACCAAGATTGAAAAAAAAGAAAAAAAAAATGCCACACAGAAACTTCACAAATTTTTGATAAAAATGAAAAATCATTCAACTAATTAAGTAATCAAAGGAATGCAAATTATTTATAAAATTAGGGAAACATTTTCATAATAATAATACAAAAATATTTGTTTGGGCTGGGCGCGGTGGCTGATGCCCAGCACTTTGGGAGGCTGAGGTGGGAGGATCACTTGAAGCCAGGAGTTCAGGACCAGCCTGGGCAACATAGTGAGACCCTGTCTCTACAAAAAAAAATTTTTTGATTAGCCAAGCATGGAGGCACACGCCTGTAATCCCAGCTACCCAGGAGGCTGAGGTGGGAGGATCAATTGAACCCAGGAGTTCAAGGCTGCAGTGAGCTATGATCACACCACTGCTCTCCAGCCTGGGTGACAGAGCAAGAACTCGTCTTGTCAAAAAAATAAAAAATGTGTTTGGAAGTCTGCAGAAAGAAGATCATTTTCATACAAAGTTGATTAGAGTATACCTTGAGGTAACCAATTTGGAAAGCAATTTGACATGTATCTTGCTTTTTAAAAATGTTTATTCTTTAACTTAGTACTTTTACGTCTAGGGTTTTTTCCCTAAGGAATTAGCCAGAGAACTAGACAAAGATTTATGAATAAAGATTTTCATCACAACATTATTTATAATAAAGGATACTGCAAACCTTCTAAATGTCCAATAATAAGAAAAGGGTTAAATGTTCTTATATCTATATATTGACATATTAGGAACTTAAGAAAATGGGTATGAAGAAATTCTAAATATTTGGAGAAATATTTATAATATAATGTAACAAAGACAAAGATACAAATTTTTACCTATAATAGACTTACATACGCAAAAAAGAAAAGGAAATATTAAAAAAAAAAGACCAGAATGTTAACAGTGGTTATCTCTGATTGATAACATATGAGTAACTTTTCATTTGCTTGACTGTGCTTTTTTGAGTTCCCCATCCTATATTTGTTTGAAGTGACTTTTTATTAGTTAGTCATATATAGCAAGTTATGGCCCTTCATTCTTAGATTCAGACCAATATTTTGGCTTTTATTTTTTGAAATTAATTTCTAAGTTGTCAGATCTGTAAGCTCATCTCTGCAAACGAATTTTTTTTAAACAAAAAAGCCAAAAGAAAAAAAATCTCTGCAGCCAACCAGAGTGTACAAACTTGGCACCAAAGGTTGCCACATTACCAAGTGGCAGTGATATTCGTTCATTCCCTAGTGACACTAGAAGGAAAATATAACTTCAACAAGTTCATTTCATTGCAAAAATATATCCTGTGATTTTCCTGGGTCTCCCAAGGGGACTAATTTGGCAGTTGGAAATCCTCCAAGCTTCCCCAAATATCTGGCCAGTGACCTTCCCAAGCATTATGCACCAAGTAGGAAATTTTTTAAAAGAGAATGGCCAACACCAGCCCAACTTGGAGAACACTCAAAATTATTCTTTCACAAATCCAAGGAATAAAGGAGTAATTTTCGGAGTTGGAAGAATAATTGTATTTTCCCCATGGATTTAGGCAATTTTTGGCTAATTAGCCCCAAATTAGGTAAATATACAAATCAATTACTTACTCCTAAAATAAATAAACAATGTGCTATCCTGACTTGTGTAAATGCAGGCATATCAACAGCATGACATAAACATAGTTAAGTGATCTATTCCTAGAGTATATAGGCTACTTTGTTCATGGAATGTTCAAATCTGATTGTCTGGTAGTGACATCCTGATTTATAATGTATGCTGCAAATGGTCAGAAACTTCCCTTGGCTAAATGATGGTACCGAGTGGTACAGGAGTACATACACCCAAATACCTTCTATAGACTAATGCATGATGGTGGTTGGTGGTGCAGGTCTGGGGTTGGTGGTGCAGGTCTCTTATCAACTACCTTTAAAACACAACAACCTCCCTTGCAAAAATGCCCCTAAGGAATGTACAAATTCACTCTGGAATCCCAGAACTTCTCATTGGATTTCGTTCCACAAAGCAATATTTCCATGGGAGATTAGGGGCTTTGGAGGTTTAGCTATTAACACAACATATAGTAAATCACTTTTATCAATTAGGTCTATTGTTAGTAATCCAATGTAATACATTTGTAAGTTCAGTACATGTGTTTCCCTTAGTTTCTAAGAATTTCTGGCTGAACAAGTTAAACACATCATGAAAAGCACAAAATACAGAGACCCAAAAGTCATTTTTTAAAACACTTCAAAGCCAATTATTTAAAATCATATAAAAAATGAAACTGATGGGGAAATGTTTCAATTAAGTAACTTTTTATAGGTAGTGATTTTCACATTTGATCTCCCAATCACTCCATTATCTAAAGTAACATATCAAATTCAATTTACTCAGTTTATCAACAGATCCATGATAATTCATTTGTCAAATTCACCTTTTCAATAGTAACTTCCATACCTGTTATAACTCCCAAATGACTATTGTTTGGAAATATCTCTCCAAAAAAAACAAACTGACACTTTATCATTGCTGGGTAACCTCCCAGCAATTAGTCAAAACACTTCGCTGGAGTCAGAAGCTTGTCATTCATTCTGTTATAAAGAGAATATGCGTTACTTCAAAACAAACTGCTAGTGAAAAGGTCTAGGTTAGATCTGATAACAATTGCAAGTGCCCCTGACTTCAACTGGTCTATGTGCACTTTATTTTCTGAATGTTTTGTTTTAAATAATTAGCCTTTACTCAAAAGCCCTCCAAAGGTTACTGGATATTATCTATGCTTTATTGCTTAATTATTTGAAGTAAAAACAAAAAAAATGGGAGATAATTTCATACAGTGGAGCCACCCACAGAATTCAAGGGAGAAAAAAAATGTAGATTTTTCTCCCTTATGTAGAGCAAGCTTTAAAACTCTGTTCAACAGTCTCTAAACACCCATAGTCAACCAATCCAGTTTTAACCAAAGGTAATATTGCAAACAATCACTTATGTAACTTAAAACATTTTCCCTCTAACAAAAACCAAGGAGGAAAACATAATAATCCATACTGAAATAAAAACCTTTTGTTAAGAATCAGGCACTTATTGAAAAGGAGCCAACAGAACCAAATCTCCCCAGCACTAGCCCCTGCCTTTCCCATGAATCAGAATAGATGGTGCAAAGATGAAAAAAAAATAGCATCCTAACTGCTTTGCCAATATTAGCTCATTAATCCTCATGACAACCCCATGAGACAGATACCATTATTCTGAACATTTTATAAATAAAGAAACTGAGGCACAGAGCAGTTCAGTAACTTGCCCAATATCCAATAGGAAATATGTGCAAAGCAAAGATTTGAAGCCGACAGTTCTGGTTCCAGCATCCGTGCTTCATTGACCACTGCTCTATGCTCCCTTTGGCCAAAACCCAAAAATGTTCATTCCACTAAACTCAAGAATGAATGTAAAAATTTGATTCTTTCCCAAAGTTGCTGTAACATTAATTGAGTTCATTAATTGGGCTGGTATGGAATCCATAAAGCTCACATACTTGAGTCGGAGAAAAAAGAGTAAGTAGCCTACTTGTGGAGAACTCTTGGGTTTAAGAAAAATTGCAACAATCAAAAGCAAAATAGGGAATTTTAAAGAAAGGATTTCAATCTCTTCAGGAAAATTTATATTAGACATAGGGATAAACTTATTTTCCAACCTTAAAGAGTCCATGGCTAGGGGGACCAAAAAAAAAAAAAAAGAGTAATCCTGTCTTCATAGTCATATCCCAAGCTTCGTGGCGTAAGTGTTGAACTAACAACGTGTTAAGATAAGATATTAGAGCAACAGTGCCCAGAGGAGGGAAGAAGTCCTTTGTTTGTTTTCCAGAGCAGGGAACATCACTGGACTGAGAACATTCATAGCCTGTGGTGCAGCGCTGGGCACTTGTGGGATGGCTAATGCATATACGAGTACATCAGGTAATGAAGATTCCTCTCCGTAAAACTCAGTCTGTTGAGACCATTATATATCAGAGATATATAAAACTACCAGAGCAAACAATGATACTTTAAACAGGAATTTACAATCTCAAATCCATAGACAGAAAAATGAAATCTGGAATAATTTGAAATAAGAGGAATATCCAGAAGTTTAATAAAAAAGAAAGAGAAAAATGTTGAATCATATTAATAGCAGTTTCATTCTTCTACCCTTTCCTTATAAGAGTTTCTTTTCCCTTCCATGAATTCTCTTCTTAGAAGAGAAAGGCAGTGGTAGTCAATGTAACATTGTCCAAAGTTAACAGAGTAAGGTAATTTCTATGGCAAATCCTATTTCCCTACAAGATTCTCTTAATACATACTGGTCCTTCCAAACACTTGGTCTACCTGAGAAGGTACATGTGCTCCTTTTAAAAATGTGTACAACTAAATCACATTTTAAGAGTCCTACCTTCACTGAACTCAAAGAAACAAATTTAAGAGGCAATCCCTTAATTTATCCATAATTTTTTCTTCACTTTTTTCTGTACTTAATTTTGATTCCTTTGGTATTGATAGACATACTTCTGATATTTATGATGCATTGTCATGTAGATACATCATTTAAGTACAACTAAAAAAAAAAAAAGAACCAAAAAAATTTCTTAACTACTGTATGCAAAACATTGTCCTAGGGTTTGTGAAAGAAAAAAGAAAGATAAGACACGGTCTTTTTATTCATAGAGCTTACAAGTTTATTGGGGGCAAAAGTTACTTATACATTATAAATTAAATACCCAGGCAACAAGAATATTTGCTATTTATTGAGCACCTACTATGTGTTAGACAATATATAAAGCCTTATTCACATCCAAGGGATCCTCTTAGAACTGTATGAAGTGAGATTTATACTTATTTAATAGAGGGGAAACTGAGCCTCAGTGACATTAACCAACTTTCCTCAGGGCCACAAAGGTAGAAAATGTCACAGTGTGATTCAGACCAAAGACCTGTGTGATTCCAGAGCCTGTACTCTTTTCATCATCCCACTTCCCACAAAACAAATGACAGCTTTTGTTCACCCAGAACTTGCCCACAGTATTTGAAATATCTTCCATGCATTATCTTGCTTAACCTCACAACGACCTTGTATGATAGTATTAACAGCCCCATTTCATAGATGAGGAAAATGAGGCTTGAGTGGAGCAGGGATTCACACTTAGGCAGTCTGACTCCAAACATGGTTCCAAATAGGCAGAACAAAATGTTGAATCATATTAATACCAGTTTCATTCTTTTACCCTTTCCTTATAAGAGTTTCTTTTCCCTTCCATGAATTCTCTTCTTACAAGAGAAAGGCAGTGGTAGTCAATGTAACATTGTCCAAAGTTAACAGAGTAAGGTAATTTCTATGGCAAATCCTATTTCCCTACTAGATCCTCTTAATATTATACATACTGGTCCTCCCAAACACTTGGTCTACCTGAGAAGACACAACTGGCCTTGAGGGGAAAAAAATAACACTGCAAGCTGGAGTGATCAGAGAAGTCTTCATGAAGAAGAATAGGACTACACTGGGTCTTTGTGGATGAGCAGGATTTGGGTGGGTGTATGTAGGATTGAAACAACTGGACAGAAGCCCAGCATGGGTGAGTGTCTAATGAGCAGGCCTCCATGGCCCAAGCAGAGGAAACCTCTTGGAGCATGGTAGACAACAAGGCTAGGAAGATGGAGAAAGAAGAGTCTTGCGTGCCAAGTAAGAGTGACAATATTAAATGGGTATGAGAGTGATCACTTGTGCCAATAACTATGTTAAAACTAAAGGTTGTTCTGCACAGGTGCAAACCTGAACTAGCACACATGCTTTAGCCATGAGAAAAGCTTGGATCTCCACTTCAATCTTCAGAACCTCCCCCAGAGCACAACCTCAGTGAGCAGGCTGGTGTGTGGTTTACTAAGAGGCTGCTAGCAGAGATGGATCTCACCTTGCAGCCCCTCCAGTTGCCTCAGGCCTGATGCAAAGCAGCTCCACTTGCAGGGAAAATTGCCAACAGGTTTCACACGGCATCACCAACAACGTCCTAGTGACCATTCCCCACCATCCCCTCCAAGCTGAATGTGCCTGAGTGTCCAGCCCACAGAACTCAGCTCTCAAGATAGTCAGTTGATCTCAAAGATTACTTAACTATTTGCTTAGTAATTAAAATAAAGTACCTATTCAATGACCAAAAGCCAGCAGAATGGGATGCACTATTAGAGTAGCCTCTCAGTTCTGACAAATGAGATATTTAAATTACCACCATTTGTAATGGAGCTACTCTCCTGCATTTCCATTTAAACACAAGGTACTGGCTTTTCTCCCCTTCCCCACAGTCTCCTACATCCCACTTATTTTCACTGAGCACCGGCCTGCCTACAACCAGGCTGTCAATCAGCACTACAGAGCATTATAAACAAAGCCACACTTCTCAGAGGTTCTTGAGAGGATGCTATTGGCATTTAGGGTGGAACAATTACTCATCTTGCGGAACTGTCCTGGGCAAAGCAGTATATACATCACCCCTGGCCCCATCTGTGGAATTCCAGTAGTGCCCCCATCACTGTGAAGACAAAAAACACTCCCATACACGTGCAAATACCCCTCGAGAGTGGCAGTACCACCCCCAGGAGAGAACAACGTAGAATCTCTAAGGTAGAATCTCTAAGCGGCTAGGACTGTCAGAGCTCAAAACATCTTAACCCACATGAAAGAGATCATCTAAGAAAACCCCTATAATAAATTCTTCCCTTCTAAAGATAATAAAATTTCTTAAACAGCAATCCAACTCCTTCTCACCCATCAGTAAGAGGACCTGGGATTGGGCAATATCATGCTGCATCTGCTAGTACCAGCAACTTGAAATGAACTCCCCTGGAGTGTGATAAAGAATTTAAGTTCCAGGGAGGCCTGCCTCACCCTGGAATGCTCCACAGTGCGTCCACAGGCTTACCCGTTCAAGGGGAGGGGGCCACACCAGAAAAAAACAAGCCAAACATCCAAAATTCTCAAGCAGTTCTTCATCAACGTAAAGGATCATTGCCACAGAAAACAAAGTCATTAACACATCTGTTTTATGGTGCAACATTTTCCCATCTGGTAAATTATCAGAAAAAAAATAATAATTTCTTCAAATGTCCTCTCCCCACACCCTACCACATGCACTCACAAAAAATAAAAATATGAATATAAAAATATCATGTAAGTGCCCAAAACATTCAAAAGAATCTCCAAGTTTTTACCAAGAACACTCAGCAATGAAAACTTCCTATTAGCCAGCACCAAAACACTGAAACCGTACTTGTATTAGTCTTTTCTGTACTTCCCCTGAATAATTCATACAGTGCTTTCTCTATCAGTTGAGACTGAGGTTCCTATAGAGGTACTCCCCCTATACATGGAGGAGAACTAAACCCAAGACCTTCTTCTCTCCTGCACCCCACCCCTACTAGGGACTAACTGGTTATTTACATTTTTAATGGCAAAAGAGCTACACTTGTAGGATGTTGAAAAGAATACTATCCAAACAGAAGAAAATTTAAGACAGTCTGTCTGCCTGGATAAATAAGTACCAAATGAATCAACCTACTTAAGAGTAAAATGCCCTTCAGCACTAAATGATTTAATATACTCTGTAAAAAAACTATAAATCACCCCCCATTTAAGAGCTGATTTCCAATCCCAATCACCCAAAGGATTCCTATATATGGCTTCTTGATTAGCAATATAAATTATTGGAAAATGTTTGAATGGAATCAAACACTAAAAATTAAATTGGCACTCATGAGAAACAAGTGGTTACACACATCTCCAGAAAGGCAGCTTTCCTCCTTAAGGCTTTTAAATGGTGTGATAGACCAGCTCTCAATGCAAAGACAGCATTTATAGACAGCATCAAACCAGGGTTTTTCTGATTAATTATAACCACGTGTTGAACCATAAATCAAACTGATATGGATGTGTTAAAGTTGCAAACATCACTTTTATTTCGGTCATCTTAATAATTAGATTAGATTACCAGGTTATAAAATGAACAACAGCTTGACACTGTAAGTTAATTACAATAGCAGCAGGAGTAGAAATTGACTCTCAATTGGTGGATTTGGTAATTCGCCATAGTCATAGACTAAATTGTTTATAACTACTAAATGGATCTTCTTGACTGAATCATATAAACACCTTGCTATTCCTTCTCCCTAACTCCATGTTATTTAGTTCTTGACTGTCACAATAGTTACAACAACAAGCTCTAAAAACATGAAAAGAGGGAGAAGAGGCAGAGACAGAGAGGGAGAAAAAGAAAAAAGGACACAGAGGAAGAGAGAGAGGGTTAGAAGGAAAGATGTCAAGGTTAACAATCAGTGTCCAAGACACTAAATTTAATGAGACCTAGTATCTTGCACCCTACCCTTGGTTTAAACCAAGGTTAAACACCTGGCATCTTGCACTTTAACTTCAATTTGGTACAAAATGGCAACTCATCCTTATTTAGCTATGGCCCAAACCCAGACTGAACCACTTATGTAATTGCTAAATGGGTTTATAAGCCACCAATTACACACTAGGAACTAAATAACCTCTCATTCTAAATGTGTGCATTCTCAGAAAGTAGAGATTACTTTACTCTGAAGCAAGCAATGCTTCAACATCATCAAGCAACTCTGATGACAACTCTGATCAGGAATGTTTATGATTATGGTAATGGTGGGACTCATTACATTGTTATTCACACAAACAGCAAACTTTATCAACAGTTCATTTGTTAGATGAACAGCTGAGGTGCACACACATGCATGACTCAACCTTGATTATTTAGTTATGGGCATGTATGGCTTCTGCTAACAAAGTAATCTTCTTAAACTGTTAAGAAATATTGTGTAGCAAGAATGCCAAAAGATTTCCAACAATAAGTTTAAAAGCATTTTCTTGGGCAATAAGTACTGATAATTAATCATCTAATAAACTGAAGTCAACATTTTTAATAAAAATGTATCACATCATTCCCATTTTTAAAAACTGATTTGTCAATGTTTTACACAATATTTTTATATTTTTTCCTTTCTAGTGACAAGTGATGCCTTAGAAAGGAGTCTATTAATATAAGCAAGAATTCAAAATGCTCCCACCATGACCTGATATATGAAATATAAAGAACAGAAGAACAGATGAGACTAAGTGACCAAAAAAAGAGTGATAGTAAGATGACAGGAATTTGTGATTATTCTATCATGAACAGAGTAGTATCCTAAGCTGTGAGCTCCTAAAGGAAAGAATGGATACCTCTGTATTCCCAGTGCCTATCACAGCACCCCCTAGTATCCAGTTGACTCTCAATAAATGAACAATATATGATATGTTAGAACATGTGTGTAAAGCCAAGACGATTTCCAAAAGATGATAAAGAGATCTTGATGATTCATGAACTTTTATAATGAATCCTGTTGCTTAGAGTCATTGTTTCTTTCAACCTAATCAACAATTCAACAATCCCCTTCAAAGCTGTCCTACACGGGTGGCCAAAGAGACTCTAAGAAGTCAGTACATCCTTGGGCCTAACTGTATGTTCAAGTCATTCTCTGCTAATTCAATTAAGGGCGGGACCTCCAAAACATTACATTTATATCCAGAATTACTCTGGAGCAGAGAGTACTCTGCACCAAAAAGGGGGGAGGGGGAGAACATGCTACAAAAGTACATCTGATTCCACAAATCAAAAATTGTAATTTTTATTATAATCAGTTTGCTAACATAGCATAATGATGATTTTAATTTCCCTATACAGAGACAAAGGTAAAGCTGATTTTGGTAACTTGTGAATCTATAAAATAGGACCTATTATATTTGCAAAGACTCTCATGGTAGAATGATAGTAAATTTCCTGTGTCTCCTCTACTACCTTGATTTTAACAGACTGAACAAAAGAACTTCAGAACACGCCTGAACCAGCAGGTTATCTGTTGCACCAGGAGTCCTTTGGCCCTGGTTTGTTATGCCTGGGCTCAAACAGCATTTATAGGTCTCCAAATCACTTCCAGGCTCTATAAATGTCATCACTTCATGTTATAATGTGATTGTGATGACCTCAAACAACTCAATAGCTTGTTGACACAGAATCAACAATATTATATTGTCACCAACTGATACTATGTGTAATGAAGTGATATTCAGGTTTCTGCTCATATATGGTGAATGTATAATGCCCCAATATTAATAGCAGCTTAAATAAAAAAAGTTTATCTGCAATGATTGTCAGAAACAGAAAGAAAAAAAGTAGAATGTATTTCCTAAGATTTTCCTAGTCTGTGTTTTAAGTACCATAAGTAATTAAAATAAAAACCTATTGTCACTATTATAAATTTTTAACCATGCACTAAAATAGAATCTTAGAATTTTAATGCTAGGAAAAAAGTAACGGCTTCATAGTAATAAACTATATCAGAAAATACATACAATAAAATCTCTACTAACTGACACACAAATAATTAAAACCATTTATTTACTGGAGTTTTGTTTATATCATACTTTTTTTAAAGGCAATTAAAGAAAATAAACTGATGTTAGAGATTTAGTCAAAAATGGAGTTGTCAGTGGCGGTCTCAATTCTGGAAATTGAGTAACTATAGTTGTAGTCTTGAATTAGCTAATGAATGAATGAGCTGGTATTCAGAATATGGGTCCATGGGCATCATAATAACTTTTTTGCTTTTTATATTTATAGTGTTGTAATAATTAAATAAAATTTAAATTAAGTTCAGTAAGAACTTCAGATTTTTCAGTAAGGAATTATCTTTCTATAATCATAAAAGGATTCCTATTGACCTCAGCTCATGCCTTGACATACAGCATAGACTTGAGGACATAAAGAAACTCAGGATTTTAATCACTGAAACTGAGCTAAAAAGTTTTCCATTTAGAAAGTTCAGCGATTCTCCAGCTCTAGGTTTAAAAGAATTAAATTTCAAATTCTTCCTAAAAGCATTAAAGATATTCATTACCCTAGTTCTCTAAACTTTCTCTCATATAATAGAAACATGCAATAAATGTAAAAATATTCTTTGATTAAAATAATATGTGATAACACCCTTGCATTCCAAGGAAAACTTTATTATCTCAAGTTATTACCTTACTTCTGGTTGAATGAGAATAGATTTCCATAAACCTAGACATCTAGGCCCTCCAAAAGAAGGCATGAAATATCCAATCACCACGACCCCACCTCTATGCCTACCTGGTAAGGAAACAGAGAGCTCTTACCACCCTCCTAAGTATTCTCCACTGCACACAGCACACACTCCAAACTAATTCACCTAACAAACATGTATTGAAGGGTTGACCATTTATCTTTGCGGTCTTAGGGAGGCAGAATAACACTTGTTAGAAAACAAGCCCTCTTGCCCACAACATTTTGGTTGTCCTCAAGCAAGCCAATACACCCATCCCATCCCCTTCCAGAAACCAAGAAACTAAGGTAAACCAGTTTTTTTCTGAGAAGAGTTATGTTCACTCTGTTTACTATGAACACTCAACACTTCACTAATTTTGGTAGGTAAAGTTACAAACAGGGAAAAGCAACTTAAACTTAAAAGGCTGTTCTGATAGCCGAGGAATGAGGTGATTAGAGCCTTATCTATGTAACTATTCCTACCTCTACCTCATTTCCCCAACCCTGGCTAAAAATCCTTTCCTTCTCTCTCCCTTGGCTCTCCACAACTTAGCCAGGGTGTTCATGGCTCGTGACCCCGACCCCAAAAATCTGCTCCCAAGTGAACGTATTCATAGGAAGGTTTGAGTGATTTTTAAAGTCTTCCGTGGGTATTTGCACTTTCAGCAGAAAATAGGAAGCCCTCAAAGGAATGAATTTTCTAATTGTGGCATTTTAGGCATTCCTAATGCCCAAATACCTTCCTCACCAGCTTGATGGAGCAGATTGGAGGGGAACAGAGTATCTTATCAGGGCTGCTAATATCGTACCACACAGGTTGTGGTACGTGTATAAGGCCATCTTTGCTAATGCCAGAAACTTCATCAGCAGTGAGATAGCATTTTTCCATAAAAGCACAGACCAGTTAAAATACAGTCAAAGGGCTTTCCAGGAGAATTTTGCGACATCTCTGGATCAGTGTAATGTGTTTTAGATTCATCTGGACTGAAGAAAAAGGCCCTAAGGAAATATTGCAAAAGCAATGACTCCAAAGCCCTCAAGAAAATCAACTAACAAATGAACATGATTTATTGAAACACTATAGTTTGGGTTCTTCAGCAAACTGAAACCCCTTGCTCTATTTGTAAGTCAAGGAACTCCTTCTACTAGAAATACAAGATTCACCATTTCCACCCAAAGTAGAATGTATGTGTATGTATGCATGTACACATACACATATATACACATATACACAAGGAAGCCCAATGTTACCAGGCTTACTGACCAAGGAATGGACTTGATATTCATTCCTAAAGGAGCACTTTACAGACTGCTCATTTGGCCATGAGTTGATCCAACCACCACTGGATTAACTCAAGATATTTCAGTAAATTTGCCCCCTGTTGATTCAACTACTGCTACATATGAAATCATTATTTCTTCAAGTATCAGAGTCTGTATTTTCCTCTTTCCATTCAGCCCAGCATGTCTAAAAGCCAACAGCTTTTCCACAGAAGGTTAAGAGGCAAAGTCTGAATAATCAGATGTCTGCACACTGCTGATAAACTACTGTACAATTACAGTAGAGCCAGGAAGGGGAAGAGGATGGGAAGACTGCTTAGAAGTCAAGTAACTTTCCAGAGTTAAGTCCCTGTAGTCATATGCCCTGCGTTCAAACCACAGCTCCACCTCTTACTAACTCTCTGGCAGTTATTTTAATTTCTGTGCCTTAGTTTCCACATTTAAAAATGGAGATAATAAGAGCTCCTACTCATAACATTAATATGAAGATAGAGTGAGGACCACAGGCCTGGCCCATCAGTACGTGTTTAACAAAAGTTGCCTATTTGTTACTATTTTGGGGCTAGTATTTTCTGATCCTTTAAACTCTAAATATTATCTCCCTTTGAACTCTACCGTTTTTTTTTCTGTTTCATATATTGTATATTTGCTCATACATTAGCTCTTCCACATTCATAATCTGCAGCTTAGTTTGAGAATCTTTTTAACTAACCTAATTATAATGATAGCTTATTCCCCAAAAAGTTGATTTAATACAGAAATTTGGGTATTATATTATTACTAACTTTTCACTTTCATTTTAAATTATACTCTCTTCCTAACTATATATCTCTTATAACTGAGGTTCACAAAAGGAAACCATATCTATATTCAAAATAAAACTGAACTGGAAAAATATAGGCCAGGTGTAGTGGTTTACATCTATAATCTCAGGATTTTGGGAGGCTGAGGCAGGAGGATCACTTGAGGCCAGGAGTTTGAGATCAGCCTGGGCAACATAGTGAGACGTCGTGTCTACAGAAAATTTAAAAATTAGCTGGGTGAGGTGATGTAGCACCTGTAGTCCCAGCTACTTGGGAGGGTGAGGCAGGAGGATCACTTGGGCCCAGGAGTTCCAGCCTGGGTGATAAAGTGAGACCCTATTTCTACTAAAAAAGAAAAAAAAGTAAAATAGAACTTAGTTCAAAAAGATAGGCAAGTTTTCAGGCACACATCTATTCCATGCACTTTCAAAAATATATCACTCCTTAGTAAAATAATTTAACTCTTTGCCAGACTATTTCTCTGGTTGATAATAGCTCTGTTTTTAAGACATTTTCAACATTTACATTTCAAGGGTGTTTAAGAAGTTTAGTAATAATAAAAAAGAATTTACGTTTAACTAAATAGCATTAACCAGTTACCTAAACACAAATATCTTAATCCAAAGAAGTTGATAGTGACAATATTTATTGAATCACTGAGTTAATACGGAATTCCTAAACCCTGATGTTAGTGTCTACAATTTAAGAATTCTCCTCACTTCACCCTGCTAAGTTTGGGAATTGTTTCTGACTTGATGACACTGTGAAAAAGGCCAAGCATGGAGGAAACATAGAGACCACTTCTCACAAAAGGAAAAGTCCTGAGCTTTTCCAAATGTAGGCTGTTAATAATATCATCACCCTTGTGTAAACCCTTGAGTAAAAGGGATTCCAATGTGAATGAACCACACAATAAGCAATATTTCTAATCTCAAAATCACAGACTCAAGGATGCATCTATATGGCACACATCTGTACTACAAGGTCAAAGGTTAAAAGAGGCCTTAAAGTCAAATTCCAGGATTCTTTTGGTGTATGTTATGCACCTACAATTTCCTGCCTATTTCTTGGAGTCATTTAGAACAAGTTGTATCCTTCTTCTGTGACAGTCCCTCAAATATCTGAAGAGAGAACTAGCCGTTGTTCCCCTTACTCTTCTCTGCTCCAAAAGAAACATCCCCGATTTTCCCATCATTCCTCCCACAACATTGTTTCCAGTTCTCTCATCACTCTTGTTTCTCTCCTCCAAACTCGGTTCAAATTTCCTATGTCTCTCCAAAAATGTGGTATCTGAACATGTGTGGCCAGGATCAGCGGTAGCATACAGTAACATTCATTCCCCGCTTCCTCTGCAGTATCAGAATCCTAGTGTTACTCAGGTGAACAATGTGTTCAGTTAAAAAGCTGCATTTCCCAAACTTCAACTAAATGTGGTTACGGGACTAACTAAGTCTTGATCGATGAGATCAAAGCAGTAGTGTTGTGTAGGACTTCTATGAAGTCTCTCTTTTTTTTTTTTTTTTTGAGACAGGGTCTTCCTCTGTCTCCCAGCTAGAGTGCAGTGGCATCATCATAGCTCACTGCAAGGTCAAAATCCTGGCCTCAAGCAGTCCTCGCCTCCCAAAGTGCCAGGATTACAGGCGTCAGCCACTGCACCCAGCCTGAAGTCTCCCCTAAGGAGAGAAGGCACACCCTTCTTTCTCCTCCTCCAATCCCACCACCTGGCAGGGAGAAGAGATGGCTATGGCAGCAGCAGCCATTTGGGTCAGTGAGGTGACTTCAGGAAAGGAAGCCACCAGCAGAGGATAGTGGGGCAGGAATATAGGTGCCTGGGTCCCTGATGATCCCACGGAAGTACACAACCAGCCTTCTACTGCTGGTTAGGTAAGAGAAATAAACGTTTATCTTGTTCAAGCCAAATGAAGTCCTCTTTGCAACAGCAGGCCAGAGTAGAGCATGCCTACTATCTCACCTATGTGATGGAGTTGCTTTACTATAACTCATGTTGTTCTTTTAACTTTCCATTAAACAAAGATTTCTTGAGTTCCTGCTTATGCATGGTACTGTGCCAGACAAAGGAGACCAGAGGAGGCAGGCATCACTCTTAGCATCAGTGGTCCTATTCTAGATAAAGAGATAAAATACATACATAAATAATTATAATTCATGGTATGGTGATAAGTGCTATAAGAGAGGTTCAGATACATGCAGTGGAGATCAAGAAAGGCCCTATAGAGGAAGGGATATTTAAGGAACAAATATGTGGGCCTGAGGGGAGGGGCTGCCTCCCAGAGGGAACAAACTGGAACTAGCACAGAGGCAGGGAAGTGCAAGGCATGTCCAAGAAAGAGCCCCATTCTTCATCCAATGTCACTGACACATGTCTTCAAATTACAAAGACCGTGCTTGAGGCAGATTCCTTTTTATGTGAAGTAAAAAAAACAAATTTGCAAGATTTATGACACCCTCTAAAGCCACTGAGTGCCTCCTTGGAGTCAATTCAATTCCCCAGGTATTTATGGGCCACCAATTGTTTTTCCATCAAATGAGAATTTCTCCCAATCCACAAAGCTTCCCTAATTTTAAACAAATGTCATCAAACATTTTCCATATTTTAAAAACCACTTGGAGGTAACAAGTTGCCAATGTTCTCCTGAACTGGCAGAAATGTTTCCAAGAGGTATATTTTGATATTTAAAGAACTATAAATGCACAAAGCAAATGTAGTTCTCCTTTTCCTCTCATAACTGATTAATTTATTAAATTGAGTATGTATATTCAATAAAAGTTACAGAATCAAGTGAGTAAAGCATGTGGAAATAATGGTGCATTAGAGTTATGTATGCAAGGTCTAGAGCCAAACCTCCTACTCTGCCTCAGTTTGCTCATTAGTAAAAAGGGGACAGTAATAGTATCCACCTCCCTGGGCTGTCAAAGGGACTAAATGCTATAGTTAGGGTGACCGTATACCAGGCATATAGTAAGTTTCAGTATACGACAGCTCTTATTACCAGTGTGATCATCCCTTCCTGCCTCTCTGTTCACTGCTTATCAACCAAGATGGGCCCCAACAGGGGTACTATTGGCATTTGGGCCTGGACAATTCTTTGTAGTGTGGGACTTTCCTGTGTATTGCAACTGGTTTAGCATTCCTATCCTCTGCCCTCTAAATGCTAGTTCTGATACTCAGGCATTGGGACAACCAAAAATGTCCCTACATGTTTCCAGATGCTCCCTAAGGGAGCTGAACCAACTAGGAATCAATGAACTAAACCAAAGAAAATGTCACACACCATTGACCCAGATAGTCAATATGCTAGAACTTTTTCAGACGGGAAGATTCAAGAATATACCATTGAGTCTTTGTGAATGTAACATATGTACATTAGAAAGCATATCTAATATCCCTATAAATAAAACATATCAACTTGTAAAACAAATAATGGGAATTATCAAAAACATCCACATATAAAAGCTTTCTCTACATTCCATGGTGTCTCACCCCTTCCCATCACCCTCCAGGTCCACGGGTTTAGTTCAACCCTCATCATCTGTCACCCAGGTGTTTCCAGTAATCCCTGACTTCATGGGTTGATCTGTTTTTCCTCACTGCAGCAAGTGTTATCTTTATAAAATGAAAGTGTGATCATTGTGCTTCCCAGCTTACATTTCTTCAAAGGTACAAAACATCTTAGCTTGACATACAAAATCCTCCACGGCCCACTCTCCCAGATCCCTCTCCCACAATGCACCCTCCTTCAAGACTCCAGTGGCAAATCTGTGCGGTCTTCCTCTGCTCCCTCAGGCCCCCTTATCTCCATCATTCCCTCTGCGATGCTCCCAAGCCTCTGTTATGACACCTCTCGCCTTGCAGCACAATTGTTTATTTATATGTCTTATTCATCTGCATAAAACCAGTTCCTGACAAAATAGGCTTTCAGTAAATGTTCGTGGAATAAATACATTAGTGATCACTTTAACCATGATTATTAACCAAATCTAGCTTGATAGCTTTCTCACCTATTGAACTTCTCACTGACTTTTCTGTAGTTTCATTAAATAATAGGGAACTCTTATAAGAGAAAAAACTCTTCATTGACTGTGATTCTAACATGTTGTGCCCAAAACTTCTCACAACATCAAGTATTCCTCTTGGAGTGTACTCTTCCCTGTGGAACTCCTTCTTCTTGACCAGAAGACGCACCTGACCTCTGCTAGACCCGTGCTTCTGTCATTCTTGTTCAGAAACAGAGACATCATCAGTAAGCTCTGCATAAAACTGAGTTTACAGGAAGCATGTACACAGTACACATAAAATGGAAACACTGGGTCCACTGAGAAGTTTGAACTTCTCAGCAACTTGATGTTTGGATCTGCACCTTCAAGACCTGGGAGGTGAAGGACAAAATATTCTCGAGGGTAGAGAGGCAGGTTACAAGACCTGTCTTCTAACATTTCCTTGTCTGGTAGTTTCATCTCCTTAAAAAAACTGTATTTTTCCCCAGAAATTTCTATGGATAGAGAACTTGACAAGTGGTTTCTTTATTTCAAAAGGCCACAGCATGGTGGCTGCTCTGCTGTACTGACCTAACCAAGAGCTGGTCAACTATGAAAGATTTAGCACCAGGTTCCCTGTGGGGCCAAATGTTTACTGAATGCTCACCAAGTACCAGGACCTTGCATGTTCACAATGTCCTTTATCAGGGGTCCCCAACCTGTGGTGAGCTGTATAATTATTTCATTATATGTTACAATGTAATAATAGTAGAAATAAAGTGCACAATAAATGTAATGCACTTGAATCATCCCAAAACAATCCCCCCATCCCCCATCCATGGAAAAATTGTCTTCCGTGAAAACGGTCCCTGGTGCCAAAAAGGTTGGGAACCACTGCTTTAAATATTCCCAGGAACCTGTGAGGTAGAAATTACTAATACCCATTGTATAGTCCAGGAAACTGAAGCTCAGAGAGGTCAAGCCCAGAGGTACACATCTGGAAAGCAGCAAGCTAAATCTCCAAGCTCCAATTCCAGGCTGTGTCCTAGTACCAGCAAGGGTTCCATCACAGGTTAAGGATGTCCAGGGTCGACCCAGCTGAGCTTGGGGGTCCTTGGGCAAGTGGGGAAAGGGCAGTGGGGCATGGCCAGGAAGCTTCTATAATAGTAGGAAGAGCCCAGAGTTTTGCTTGGCAGCCAGAGATTTAAATTTGCATCACTGCCTTCAGATCATTCCCATAATTTAAGCTACCTTTTATACCTTAAAAGAAACTGTAGGAATTTTCTCTTTATAAAATGTGATTTTAGCATAGAATTTCTACAAATATTTAAATATTTATTAATACTAACTCCTCAAAAGTTATTCAAGATGCCAAATATTCCTTCTTGAGGCAGTGGTATAACCCGTCCTACAATGCAAATCCTCAGAAAATGCAATGGCATTATTTGAGGGTATGGGATATAGTTTTGTTATGTTCTGGCTCACATTTCATTGGAGACCAGGACATGATAAAGTCATACAAGCAGGGAAGAGAATTTTCAATTATAAAGATTCTAAAAGGCAACAAGATTTTAATTGTATACGTGTATGGGATTTTTAAAATGCAATCAAGCTTTACAAATGAATCCAATCAATATATCTCAATATTTTGTTAAATTCCCTCTAAACAGAGCATGTAACATATGCATTAAAGTTCATTTTTAGCTAAGAGCCAAACCCTGTTTCATTTTATTATATCCCTCATTGAGTCTTAACTTAGAAAAAAGAAAGAAAACAAAACATTAAATGACAATAATAAAAGCTTATCCTAGAGTGAGTCTCAGCATCACTTACTACCCCTGTTCTCCCTCAATGTTACTACATACACACTTACTTATTAAGTTTCATTTCCCTAAGTCATTCTTTCAAAATGTGCTGAGACGAAGGAGCAAAGGTGTCCTTAAGCCTGACTTTACCTTAAAACCATGTATTAAAAGTTACCCTGGTGTGTTCTTCTCAAACTAAAACTGGCTTGTTATTGAAAGTAAGGGTGATGGAGGGGATGAGATGAGAAGGAGAAAATCTCTAATTTGTCATCAATAAAACCAATCAGAAAATAGCCTTTAATCTTATAAGAGTACAATTTACTGATTTAGTCATTTATTTACAAAATTGATGGAAATTGTTAACAAGGAGTTAATTGATTTAAGTCACCTGATTACTACAGTTAATTAACCACACTGACTTAATCTTCTTTGAAAACATCAACTAATCATTTCCCAGGTGTCAAGGGGTAAATCATTAAATAAAAAATAAACCTCTGTCCTCCTCTTCAAGGGAGATTTCTTGAGTGTGTTTTCTTTGTAGACTCCAATCTAGCAACAAGCCAAGTATGGAGAAATTTTTTTCTTATATGGTTATACCGAAAGAGCCGCCATCTTTCCAGAGTTTTTTTGCCTCCATTATAATAAAGGAAAGGCAGCCTTGTGACCTTACCATCCGTGTCATTTTGAATTACTTTGAAAATGAGCAAGAAACACTTCTTGAACAAAAATGAACAAACGAAAGGCAATTGAGACTTTCATCTGGGAAAGTGAGTTTTCAAAAAAGGAACTTAAAAAACACTTTATTGGGAGGGTGTGACTACAAAGGAATAACACAAGAGAATTTTTAGGGGGTGATGGAACTGTTCTAATCCTGATTGTGGTGGTGGTTACACAAATATATACATTTATTAAAATTTACAGAAATGTACACACACACATACCAATTTTAGCCTATGTTAATTTTTAAGATAAAGCACTTCATAAATGCCAATACTCAAAGCCCACCCCTATGAGAACTCTAAAATCTTATTCCCTCTTTTACAGATAGAAAAAATTAAGGCAAACCACTTGCCCCCACCTCAAAAGAAAAGGGAGGGAGGTGGTTAAAAAAACAAGCACTGTTAGAGAAAATCAGAAATACATCCTATGTGTCTCTCTTCGATCCAGCTGTCAATTAGTGGAACCACTGCTTCTCTTCAAAAGAAATAGAGCCAATTGTCTTTGATCTGCCAATGTGCCCATAGAGCAGGAAGGCCCTGGAGGAAACCAAAGTCCCAGGTCACTATGACAAGTCACTTAGACCTCACAAAGGGAGAGAGTACCAGGGCTTTAATAAAACTCCATCCTTCTTCCCTTCCCTTTCTCATTCCTTCAATCACGGCAAAATGCTTGAAAAATAAATCTGGATTACAGTGGGATTTTGTTGCACATATTCACAATCAGCAACTATTAAAGACCCTTTTGATTTCCTTTACAGGGAAATGAAAGTGTTCAATACAATATGATCCTTCTTGGCTCAAGCCCCTCTTGCTGCCATGTTCTCTCCTGCCTGCACTGTTGAGTTTAATTATTCACAGCAAGAAGCATCTAACTTTCACCGTCTTCTAGTTAGTACATTCAATCTTTAAACCATGTATTTTGTTTTTCACTAGAATCTCAGCACTGAATGATTACTTAGCAAATTCTTTCAACACCTCACTGCACCAAATATTAGGGGAGAAGTAAATTTTTATGTCAGAAGTGACCTGAAAAAGAATTCAGAATTTGGTACATAAAAATTAACCATTTAGCAATTCACTTGGGACATGTGTGTATTTGACTTTATTCATTTGCAAATTCTTTTTTTATTACACACTAACTTAAAAGAAAAACAGACCCAGGCACAGTAGCATGCACCTGTAGTCCCAGTTACTCTGGAGGCCTAGGCAGGAGGATCGCCTGAACCCAGGAGTTTGAGTCCAGCCTAGGCAACATAGCGAGATCCCATCTCTACAAAAAATAAAAAAATTAGCCAGGCATGATGGCACTTGCCTATAGTCCCAGCTACTCAGAAGACTAAGGCAGGATCATTTCAGCCCAGGAATTCGAGCATGCAGTGAGCTATGATAACGCCACGGCACTCTAGCCTGAGTGACACAGCGAGGCCCTGACTCAAAAAATTAAATTAAATTAAATTTTAAAATAACAGTAATCATTACAGTCTAGAAAAATTATAACTGCCATGTACATTCAAATCTAAAAGCCTCTTCTCAAACTTACCAGGCATCGATAAATCCCTAAGGAATTGTTGACAAAGTCTTACAACTCTGTTGCTTTTAAGGCCAACCTCTCCTTTTGTTCTAACAAACCTACTTCAATCAAGCTAACTAGAGGGAGGAAAGTCATACTAGATGGTTAGAAGTTCTATCTTCAGCTGGGTGCGGTTTCTCACACCTATAATCCTAGCACTCTGGGAGGCTGAGGTGGGTGGATTGCGTGAGGTCAGGAGTTCGAGACCAGCAAGAGTGAGACCCCATCCATACTAAAAATAGAAAAAATTGGCCAGGTGTGGTGGTTCCAGCTACTCAGGAGGCTGAGGCAGGAAGATCGCCTGAGCCCAGGAATTTGAGGCTGCAGTGAGCTATGATGATGTCACTGCACTCTAGCCAGAGTGACAGAGCAAGACTCTGTCTCAAAAAAAAAAAAAAAAGAAGTTCTATCTTTGAGGCCCACTTAACAAATCACAGGAGAAACTCCTCATAAAGCCATCCTAAGAAAAAGTACAGGCACTAATACCTTTTTTCCCCAGAAAAGGAAGTTGGCTTCTTTTCAAGACTACCTCACACCTTCTGGTACCTTCTTCCTCTCTTTCATCCCCATCAAAACATACCAGCTTTGGATCTCATTCTCCCTGAACCTTGCTCTGACAAACATTTACTGTGTATGACTATCTCAACTAACTATTAATACTTTACAGGAGTAAACATTTCCACATTGTAACTGGAGTTTCAGAGGGAAACAATGTCTTACTTTGAAGAAATGGCTTCAGTGATGACAGAGCAGGCATCTTTGGCCATGGTGAGAGATTTTGGGGCCAAGAGACCTTTAAGCACATCCACCACACAGGAAATGTCTTCTTCATCTCTACAAGAGCAGTCTCTCCTCTGGGATGTAAACTTGGTTCTCATTTGGTTGTTCATTACTCTCTTCAAGTACTTTGAATAAAAAAACTTGGGACTTTTCCCATCAATATTAAGCAAAACAACCTTTAAAAAATCTATATATCACTGGCCCCCCATGGGAAGTTAGAATAGAATTCTCTGATTAGGTAACAGTTCTTTGAATTAAAAGACATGTCATTATAGAGAAAAGAATGTTCCCAGATAATGGAATGGCAGGAAAGGAGAAACCCTGCAGGCAGGAATCAGTAATACTAAAGAGTACAGAGGGAAGACTAGGTTAAAGTGGAAATGTACCCTGTTCAACACTAAGCGTTCTGAACAGGGCTTATGTCAAGGGAATCTCTCTATGCTTTGTAGTACCTAGTTACACCAGGCCTGAAGTATGACAAGGTCTCAATCAACATGTATTAAATGAAAGAATGAACTGCCAAGTAGTACAAAAGTGTCTAAGAGTTGGGCTGCAAAGGTACCGGCCTCTAAAATGAGGTCGCCTCATCATAATGAGCCATTAAATGAGGCTTTGTTTGATTACGTTCAGAGAAACTATATTCCGCTTGCTCCTACCTATCCACAGTAACAACATATAAAAAATAAGGGTTCTGGGTGTAAATCTTAGTTCTGACACTTAGTAACTGAATGGCTTTGGGCAAATTACTTCACCTGTCTTTGCCTTGGTCCTTTATCCATAAAATTTGCCCTGTTAATAAAGTAGGTAAACTAATATCTGTAAAGCACTTAGGCCAATGTCAGGTACACAGAAAGCACTCAAAAAAATTCAGTCATTATTATTTAAGCTCATTCCCCCAACTTCTCTACCCATCCACACATGGAACCCAGTCATTCCCCTGCCTCTAACCTATTTGTTACGCACAGAGTCCTCAGAAGAATGGGGACTGGAACGAGAAAGGCTGTGCCCAGGGGACAAATGGCCATTGGCATTTGTCAGCAGTCTGGAGCCCTTTTTAGTTGGGCCCATTTTTCCTTCATTCATCAGGAACAAGACCCATGAATGTCTTGACTTGCCATGTGATGTTCTTTCCACCATAGTCCACGCCACCTCCCTGAGTTGGGAAACCACCCCCCTCTTCAAAGAGGGCCTTTTGTCTGATCAAGGCTGTTTTCACTGTGCCATGGGCACAGACAGCTTTTTTTTGTGTTCTGTTTAAATACAGAATGACAGTCCCCTAACATAAGGGCTAACAACTTTGGCTTATCTTTTTGTAAAAGCTACTATATCAAATCTGTCCTAAAAATAGCAGAATGACCCATTCTGTATGTACAGGGGAATTCTCACAGGGTAACCAAGTGTCTGGGATGGAAGTTAAAAAGGCTGACGCAGAATCAGCTACTCTCAAATGCACTGGGAATCACCAGTGAGGCGGGCGTGGGAGGCACTGAGGTGGAGAAAAGGGGGGAATCAAATGGAAAGAAACAGCATTGCTAAGCCGCTTGCTTTGATAGAGACAGCAATTTTCTTTTTTCTCCAGCAGCACCTTGACGCGGCCTCCAGAGGCCTGGGGGAATCAAAGGCTGGCAGTTCCAGGGCCATGGTGATTAGCTGAGGATGCCCCTTCTCAGCATCTATGGTGGCATCTGTCCATTCATTCATTCAACTTTATTTATTTGGCCCTGTTCTGGACACTAGGGATAAAGCAGTGAATAAGAGATGAAAACCCCTGCCCTCATGGAATTTACATCTTATGGAAAAGAAGACAATAAGTAAATAAACAAAACTAAGTAACACACCTTATGTCACATGGTGGTAAGTGCAGTGGAGAAAGTAAATTAGGAAAGAGGAAATCAGGAAAGAATCAGAGAAGGCCACACTGAGAAGATGACCTATGAGCAAAGACCTGCAGGAGGGAGGGGAGGAAGTGAGTCATGCATGATCTGAGGCAAGCATGCTCAGGAGGGAGAAGGCTCGGGCACGGGCCTAAAAATGCTCAGTATGCTGGGGGAAGCAAGGACGTCACAGTGCCTGGAGCATGGTGAGTGGAGGGAGGAGAAGGAGATGAGGTCAGGGAGGTAATGTGGAGGTCAGATGGTTAGGGTCTTATAGACCATTGTGAAGAGTTGGACTTGGACTTGGACTCTTCATGAGATGGGAAGCAGGGGTACACCTGGAGATGCAACACTCAGATTCCCCTTCAAGGTAGGACCAGCTGCAAGGAAGAACTTTCTTCCTACAGTCTGCTCCCTTGGGGTCTGCCTCAGCTATAGAAAGCCACCTATCCAAGGTCATGTCCTTCCCAGGGTAGGCCACATACAGTGACTGAGCGAGGCCATTTCAGCCTGACACAGGACACTCTAACACACAACTCTTGCTCCAGAGCTTCCACAGGGTTGAGCGAGGCCTTGTCAAGTTCAACTTTTTCTTCTGCCCATCCTCCCTTTCCCTTCATGGGCATTGATCTTAATAAATATCTTGTACTCTAAGCTCCATCTCAGTGTTTGTTTCTGGACAACCCAACTTGTATGTGACAGAGACCATGGGAACTTCTGGAGCAGAGGAGTGCCATGATCTGCCTGATGTTCTAAGAGGGTTGCTACAGCTACTGTGTTGAGAATAGACAGAAGAGGGACAGAGGGAAGCAGGGCATCAAGTAAGGAAGCTATTGCAATAATCCAGACAAGAGACAGTGGTCACTTGAAACAGTGTGGCAGTAGTGAAAATGATGAAAAGTGATTGGACTCTAGATATATTTTCAGGATTGAAATAATGAAATTTTTGGATGAATTAGACATGGGGTAGAAAAGAAAAGTCAAAGCAAAATCGAAGGCTTGGAGCCTGAGCAAGGATGGAGCAGCCATTTACTGAGATGAGGAATTCCACAGGGAAAGCAGGTTTGGGGCATTTGTGGAGATCAGTTCAATTTTGGACATGTTAAGTCTGAGATGACTATTGGACAGCCAGGTAGATATGTCAATGAGTAGTTGGATATACAGGTATGGAGTTTAGGATAGTAGTCTGGATTAGATTCATAAATTTGAAAGTTGTCAGCATATACGTGGTAAAGAAGTATACATATGTAGTCCTCAAAAGAATGGGGACTGAGATGAAAAAGGCTGTGCCCAGAGGACAAGTGGCCATGGGCATTTTTCAGCAGTTTGGGGCCCTCTTTGGTTTGGCCCATTTTCCCTTCATTCTTCGGGAACAAGACCCACAAATGTCCTGACTTGACATATGATGTTCTTTCCGCCAGTCGATGCCACCTCCCCGAGTCAGGAAACCACTCCCCTCTTCAAAGAGGGCCACGAGGCAGGACAAGGCCACCAAGGAAGTAGTAAAGAGGTCAGGGAGACAGGAGCAAGCATGAGATCCCAAGGAGATACCAAGGAAAGGCCAGAAGGAAGGAAGGAAACCAGGGGAATGTTGTTTCTTGGAAACCTAATTAAGTGTTTCATGGAGCATGGCAGGATACACTGTGTCCGATGCTGCTAATCAGTTAAATAAGACCAGAGCTGAGAATGGATCACTGGATTTAACAACATGAAGGTCAACAGTTACTTTGACAAAAGAAATATCTGTCAGGGATGGGGGCAAAAATCTGAATGGCATGGATTTGAGGAAACTTGGAGAGAAATTACAGTGGATATAGATGAATTTTAGTCAAAGAATTTTACTGTAAAGAGGAACAGAAAAAATAGGGTGATAGCTAGAAAGGAATGTGGGGGAAAGAGAGAACTTTGTAAAGGCAATTTCTGAGAGGTGAGAGGGAATGGGGTGAAGGACATTGAGAGTATGGAAAGTGCTTCCAGAGCAACAAGAGGACAGACAGGCTACACAGGCTGAAGTGCAAGGGGAGATGGCTGAGTTAGGGGAGCTTGTGGAGTTCTCTTCTGGTTGCTTCTATTTTTACCTTTATAAAAAGCAAAGTCAACATCTGAGCAGGTGACGTCAGAGGTTTGAGGAAAGAAGATGTAAGGAAGCAGGAGAGGGAATGGACTAGCTAGGAAGCAAGTCCTTCATGAATTTAAAGTGAGACTAGTCAGCAGAGTTTTGTGGTTTTCTCCTGCCATGTTTATTAGCTAGAGATGCAGATGTGCAGAATTCAATTTAACCAAGATTGGGGCTTTGCAGAGCACAGCAGAACAAGATAAAGGGGCCAGGCTGGTGATAGTAATGATGGGCCACACAATATAAGCTGAGGAAGCAAATACATGAGGGATTTGAGGGCAGTGAAGAGGTCGTAGGATCAATGAACTGTAAGTCCCAGTGAGGTCAAAAAGGAGTTGGGGTTAAGATATAAAGTTTTCCAATACTCCTATTCCAAACATGGAATTGATGGCTGCTCTAGAAGCCAGTGGGCTCTGTTGGGATACTCTGAGATGAATTCCTGACTTAGGTGAGAAAGGATTAGAAGACCTCCAACAGTTGTTCACCTCAGTGAATCTGAGGTTCTCAGGGTTGGAGGAAGGGCTTCAAGGGTGTATAGGGAAAGAGTAAAGAATACAATTAAGACATAAACAGTGACACATATAGGGAGGGATCAAGGACCTGTCAAGCTGGCCAGGAAAGGAGATGGGCAGGGATGGGGCCAGTCCTTCATATCACCCTCAGGCATAGTTTTCCTTTTTGTTGTAGCTACCTTGTAACACTCCCATCCAAAGGAAAAGCTAGATCTAACAGAATTTACTTAACCGCCACTGAAGGAATTTGCAATGGCAAATCAGTTCATCTCTAAGTCTCAGTGTACAAACTAAAAAATGAAAGGGATTACCTAGATCAGTTGTTCCCAAATTGTCTGACCTGGAATCTCTTGGAAATCACCTGGAAACTCTTAAAAACAGAGATTCCCATACCCCTGATTTAGTAAGTATGAGTGTTGACCTAAGAATGAATGAATATATATGTATGTATATGTGTGTGTGTGTATATAAATATATATATATATTTTTTTTTTATATATATAAAAGCTTCTCAGCTGAATTTGATGGTATGTTGGATATACAGGTATGGAGTTTAGGATAGTAGTCTGGATTAGATTCATAAATTTGAAAGTTGTCAGCACATACGTGGTAAAGAAGTACACATATGTAGTCCTCAAAAGAATGGGGACTGAGATGAGAAAGGCTGTGCCCAGGGGACAAGTGGCCATGGGCATTTTTCAGCAGTTTGGGGCCCTCTTTGGTTTGGCCCATTTTCCCTTCATTCATCGGGAACAAGACCCACAAATCACCTCTTAGAATCACCTGGAAACTCTTAAAAATAGAGATTCCCATACCCCTGATTTAGTAAGTATGAGTGTTGACCTAAGAATGAATGAAAATATATATATATATGTGTGTGTGTGTATATGTGTGTGTGTGTGTGTGTGTGTGTGTATATATATAAAGTTTCCCAGCTGATTTTGATGATATGTTGATATGCTAAATTTGGGCAGCTAGCTAATTTCTATCTAGGGTCCTTAGAAATTATAACATTTTGTAAGTTATTGTGGTAAGATAATGCTGTTGGGAGGATAACCGGAACCTTCGCAAAGTTGAATTCCCCCTAGATATATATGGTCAAGGAAACATGTAGCCCCATTTGTCCCAGCAACCATATTACAACCTATGGAAAGCCAGACTGAAAACAAAGGTGAAACCTATAGGGGAGCCAGGTCAAGGAAAACACAAAGAAAGGGAACTGGAGCCCTGACTGCACCTCACCTGAACCCCACTCTGCCTCAGGATTTCCTACTTACATGAGCCAATAAATACCCTTTATTGTTTAAGCCAGTTTGAGTTGGGTTTTCTGTTTCTTGTTTCTTGCAACAAAAAGTATCCTCCACATCCTTCCCCACGTCAAAATTAAAGCAGCATGAAAGTACACACTAGCATTTTTCTCTTCCCCTTTAGTGAGATTAAAATGTGGGTAAGATTGCCACATTTCAGATAAAATACTTCCATTCTTAAATACAACTTTATTTAAGGATCTCCCTATGAAATAAAGGATTTTGATTTTTTCAGCCTTTACTCAGAAAAGTTTCTCTTTGTTAAAGGACAAAAACCCAAAGAATTGGGCCCAAAGTGACATGCAAATGTCTGACACTATAAGATAGGTTGTTTTTATTTGGGAATTCAAGAAAGTCTGGCATAACAGAATTGTAGCTACTTTTCTTTTCATCTTTTTCAAGTTTCCTGAACACCCATTGAGGCCTCAAAAGTAGATACATTGTTACTGAATGTGAATCAGTAGATCTGTGAGGAAAGGCTTATTTCCAAAGTTACTAGGAATCTTCATGTGTCATTGGCTGATGTTACATAAACTTAAAGGAGATGTTGGGCATTGCTTACAAATTTGGATCTCAAGATCTGGACAATAAACAAGCCATTGTATCCATGGTAACAGTGGCTTAACTTTTCAATGCACAGAATGGTAATTACATTTCCCCCTTTCATTCATTTCTCACTGTTTCCAATAACCTTGGGGTCACGCATGACCTGAGGGCTAATGACCAAAAGTATTGAGATTTCAACGTGAAACTTCAAATTGTCTAATCTGTCATTTTCTGGGAGACACTTGTGTTTCCATGCATTGTGTTTCTGTGCTGTCCTAAATCAGAAATGCCCTAATATAAAAATTAACCATCTTACTTTTGGAATGATAATGTTTCCATTTTCTCAGCAAATGCAATTAGAAATAAGACTGAAAGACCAACAAAGTAACTATCAGCACAGAGTGCATATATCTGGCATTTCTGCATTAATCCAGTAAGGTGTAAAAGATACCTATTCTCCCATTTAGGGAAGCAGTCCCTAGGTAAAGTGCTAGGGACTCAGAGATATGCACCAACATGTACTCTGTCTCCACAGAAGCATCTTAACTTGTCTCCAAACTCTTCACTCTATGTAGCCCCTATTAGGATGTGGCCCCAGAGCCTCTGACAGCCATTTTACACCAGAGGAGAACATGTTTAAGAATGGCATCATCTCAGAGCTGCTGATATTTGACTATTTCTGCCTAGAAAAAAAGGCAATCTCGACCTAATGTCTGTATCTTTTCAATTATGTATTTCAATAAATTTCCTTTTTGGCTTCAGCCAGTTTAACTTAGGTTTCTGTCATTTATAAACCTGAATCCTAAAGAATATGTAAAGTTGTTACAGCCTCTAGAAGGATATATCAACATGCACAGGTACATCATTCACAGAAGTACTTTAAAGAAGATATCAAGATACTGCAATATCTTCCTCCCCTCAAGTTTGGAAAAAGTCAAATTCTTGAAGAAGGTAATAATGATGAATATAAATCTGTATGAGACTTCAGAGTCTACTAAACATTTCACACTCATTGCCTCATTTAATCTTCATAACCACCCTGTGAGGTAGATATGTGCCCATTTTACAGATAAGAAAACTGACCCAGAGCACGCAGAGTATGCAGTGCCGGATTTCCCAGATAGTAAATGGCAGAGCTCAGAACCAAACCCAGCTCCTCTAACTCCAAAATCTCAAGCTCTTCCCACCTTGTCTCAGAATGCTGTAATTGTCAAGAAATTACTTAGCAAACATTTGCATTAGAACCATATGAAGCGCCAAAGAAATGTTCTTAATATTTTAAAACTACCAACCGGATTATTTTTGAAGCATCCCAAAACTCTGATGCTGAAACGTCAAATCTTTCTAATGGTGGTGCGCTCCTGGGCAGGGTTATTAGGAGCCAGTAAATGACTGTCTCTGAATCTTTAATGCAAAACTGCAGTCCATTTTAATTGTGAAATCTAAACTCCTCTTTTCAGTTCTCATCCCCCTTAACCTTTCTGTAGTATTCATACTATTGACTCACCAGCACATTGCAGACACTTAACAAATATTTCTGGAAAAAATAAAATAAATGTTTGTGGAATGCACCAGAGTGGTAACAATTTTTAAAAATTCCTCAAGGTCATAAAGTTAGTAAGATATGATATAACCACTAAATTATACCAAAGAAGAGTCCGTCAAACTCATTTTCCCCATATTAGAATAGGGCTTCACAGTTAGTACATTTTTAGTTCCTCTATATTCATGCAGTTAACCTTGGGAATCCCTTTCCTATCAACTCAACAATCTTTTGTTAAGCACCTTCTACTTTCTACTTACCCTAGCCAGTGGGAGTTAATAGAAACCCCAAAGCCAATATGACAATGTGCTTGCATCTAGTCACACAGGAAATACATCTAGGTTCTTGACATCATTATTTTAAAATGACAATAAAAAAATTTACTTAAAAAAAATTTAAAAACCTGTCAGTGTTCTTAGAGTACCTGCCCAGAGAACATGGACATCAATTAACCATGACCTAGTAATTACCTTGAATAAAACTAAAAACCTAGTCCTATAACAGCCTACAGTACAAAACCCAAAGATCTTCAGGAATGTGCTTTGATGGCCCAAGAATGTGAAAAATGGATCCAGAGGTATGGTCTTTGTGAGTTGGGGCACTGACATGGCATCAGTTCTGGACCAAGCTGAAAGCACTTGGTACATGGATGTAATAACCTATGACAAGATTCCTCTTTGGCCTAGGACAGGGGACCCATCCAATTTATTTTTAAATATTTATCTATTCATCATACTGTGCTTCATCTGATAAGTCAGGATAGGCCAAAAGGAATCTAGAAATCTTCTCAACCAAAGAGGCTGGGGACATTCAGAGGACATGTATCTAAAAATGGTCAATTGCAAGTTCATATCTTAGCTCTATCACGGCCACATGCCCTTAGGCAAGGCACTTAACGCCCTTCCCTTTCACTCGTTCAGTATGCCCCCACCCCTCCACCCCTTCATTCCCCCCCACTCCCCACCCCTTCCTGGGCTAACTACTTATCTGTAAAATAATGCAAGCAGACTAGTTGATATCTAAGGTTCCCCTCTAGCTGTAAAAATTCTAAGTTCTACACAGCAGGCGCATGGTGTTCAGGCAGAAGCCCTATATAGACTGGCAAAGGAGAACTTTTTCAAGCAGAGAAAGAGAAGCCAAGTGCTATGAAATAAAAGCAGCAGCGAGGTACCGGACATGTGACAGAACAAAAATGTTGCATGTTTGTTATTGTCCCCACAATCCTTTTAAACACATAAACTTCATGTGAAGATATAACTGTCATAAAAGCTGATACTAACTCTTAAGGACATTACCAAATTTTATTGGATTAAAGAATGTATCTTTGTTTTAGGTCAATACAATTTTCTCAAAAAAACCTTCAAACCACCACCAGGCCTGGTGGCTCACACCTGTAATCCCAGCACTTTAGGAGGCTGAGGTGAGAGGATCACTTGAGGCCAGGAGTTCAAGACCAGCCTGGGCAACATAGCAAGACCCCAGCTCTACAAAAAATAGAAATATTGGCTGGATGTGGTGGCGTGTGCCTGTAGTCCTAGCTACCAGGAAGGCTGAGGCGGGAAGATCGCTTGAGCCCAGGAGTTCGAGGTCACAATGAGCTATGACTAGGCCACTGAATTCCAGCCTGGGCTACAGAAGAGACAGGGTATCTGACTCTAAAAAAACAACAACAAAAAAACTTCAAACCACATCCTGGGATCCAGGAATTCATCAAAGAACTATTAGTGAAAAATGCTTAAAGAAGATTTTCCTATGTACATTTAAAAATTGGAAATATGAATAGTAAGTAAAAAAATGTTACTTTATATGTTGATAAATATAATAAAAATAACTATTAGTTTATTTGCATTGTCTACATCATCATAAGCACTTTACATATTTTATCTCTTTATGCTCCCTAAATGCCATGGAATAGGGTCTCTTATTATCATATTGCAATTGACATGGTAATTAGAGACATGATAAGCAATCTGAGCTATGCAAAGTTAGATGACTTCCCCAAGCTCACACAGTTAGGAAGTGGTGAAGCCATTGTTGGAACCCAGAAGCTTGACTCCAGAGTTCAGGCTCTCCCAAATTTCTTCTTGAAAAACATTATACAAAATATAAGGAAAATGCAAATAGTTTTTAACTACAGAAGTGGTATAATTCTTAAAAAAAAAAAAAAGACTAACCATAGAACACTCAGAGTTCTTTTCCAATTTCTAGTGATGCAAAATTCACAGGGGGTCTTATCCAAATGTGGTGCTAATAAGGGCATTTACAATGTCATCCATTGTACTTTACTTCATATAAGAAGTCAGGATCAATACAACAGGAATCTAGAAATCTCCTCATCCTACCAGGCTGAGGATATTCAGAGAACATGTATCTAAGAAAGACCTATTAGGAAAACCACAATGAAGAGACTTGGGTTCAGGCCTCAGAAACCTGAAGATAAAGTCTTACCAAACATCCACAGTTATGAAGCAGCAGGTGGATTTTACCTTACACCATAAAGACTTGGAAAATGCCCCTCAGTTTCTTTAGTAACCTCACACATGGATAGTAACTTAGGAGGCATGACATTTTCAGTACAAAAGAAAAAAGGGAAACAAAAAGAGCCACATACTCTATGGGATAAATTAAGGTCTCTGGATTCAGAATCTTTTGGGTGTGCCATTCTAACGGTATGACCTTGGGCAAATCACTTAAGCTCTGTGCCTCCATTTTTCCATCTGTAAAATAGGGATATTGAGAGTACTTACTTCAAAGGGATATTATGAAAATTAAATGAGTCATTAAGTGTAAAATGCTTAGAACAGGGCCTGCCACCTATATAAGTGTAAGCTATGCTGCTATTAATATACATATTATTATAATATATTATTATCCTAGAATGGAAGATGAATGGATGAAACTACCAAGAAGAGTAGGTACTGGTTATTTAGTGACTAAACCCTCAGCCCAGGAAAGAGAGTATCTGTTTTGGCTGTACAGGGACATTCATAGATGAATCAAGGCAAGATTTCCTTTTGCCAGGCCCTGACCAGAACATATAATAAATCCTATCACCATATCTAGGACATGAGATATATATATAACCCTAAGCACTGTGCAAATTCTCCACAATAATAAATGCTCTTTCTGTGTTACCAACATTGAGAAAGGTGTTCAAAGGAAGAATTATAAACGGCCTCCCCTTGCCTCCTCTGCCTTTCCTAAGATTTTCTGAAAGACCAGTGGGGTTTGTTAGCGTTTCCAAACTTCTTCCCAGGAAGTCTGAAACGGGTGCTGCGTATACTTACTTGATTCTCTCTAAGGAGCTTACGCTAAGAATTGAGGAAAGAAAGCAGATTAACCATTTGAATACTTGCCACGGCCATCCACGAGCCCTCCCCCGCTCCTCCATAAATGGGGGCTTCCGCCTTCCCCACTCGCCTACTCCAATATGTGATCCAGGAAAATCAATTTATTGCTTCGGCTAATCCTACAACAATAGATGTTTCGTTTTCATTGTAGGACAATTAGGTTGTCGGAGAGAGGGAAGGAGCAGGGGGGACTCTCCCATCCCCACAGACAGATTAGTCCCCGCGGCGGCAGCAGCGTCCGCTCTGTCTGTCTGGTGGTCGGTCACACGCAGCGCCCGGCCGCTACCTAGCAACGCAAAGCCTGGGGAGAGCTCGCCGGTTCTCCAGCCGCCTCCTCGCCCTTCTCATTCATCTCTGGGGTCTCTCTCTCCCTCCCCTCCCCAGCCCGGGCTCGCTCGCTCGCTCCCTCTAA
This sequence comes from Daubentonia madagascariensis, assembly GCA_023783475.1. Taxonomy (NCBI): domain Eukaryota; kingdom Metazoa; phylum Chordata; class Mammalia; order Primates; family Daubentoniidae; genus Daubentonia; species Daubentonia madagascariensis. The sequence goes on along the minus strand of JAKFHU010002088.1, from coordinate 37,978,865 downwards.
ACTCGCTCTCTCTCCCCTCCTCTCCCTGTTCCTCTCTACTTGTTTTTCCCTCTCTCTCGTTCCCCCCTTACTGTTCTTATTCCCTCTTCTCTGTTTCTGTGAAAACAAACTCTCCGACAACGTGAGAGAAGTTTAAAGCACTTCATACCAGAACCTTTACGCGTTCGAGCCCCAAAACTCCGACCGCGCAGACGGGCCCCGTTCGTCAACACAAAAGCCCCCACCTCCCTGTTGGAAAGGGAAACCCTTCAAGAAAACACTCCGGTTTAACAGCCGCTCTCTCGGCCAGTCCCACCTCCCAGCCTTATCTTGACTCGTAAACGATCCGCATCATGAGATGCGGTCTCTCGGGGGTCACCGCGGGACCAGTTTCGCCGGTGGTGGGGGGTGGGGGGCCTCTGGCCGCGGCCGTGGGCGCGCAAAGGGATCTCCCCGGCGGGGCGCTGCAGGTGGACAACTGCGTTCGGAGCAGCGCCCGGGACCGCTCAGCCCCGGAGAGAGGAAATCCGTGGGAGAGAGCAGGCTGCAGATGGCAGGGGAGGATCTCATTTTTCCGGTTAGTACCGCAAGTGCTTTCCAGAGGGGTCGGGACAAACGCCCGTGGGAACAAAGACAGGGTTCCCGTGGGGTGGGCTGTCACCGAAACCGGCGGGGCTGCTTTCTCAAGTTTGCGGCAGCTCAGTTCCCGGGCGGGCAGAGGGGCGCTGCCGCTTGCCGCTCGCGGGGCAACCTGAGCGCCCCAGCGGGAGCAGGTCCGGCGCCGCCGCCTTGCCCTGGCCCCTCCCGGGCCACGCTCCCCTCCGCCATCCCGCGGACTCGACCCAGCCGCGGCCCAGGAAGTTCGGCGCTTCACGCGGGGCTCTGGCCGGCAGGCGCTTACCTTGGCCGCTGGCGGGCGCCGGGCAGGCGGCGAGCGCCAGCAGCAACGTGCACGCCACCGCCGCCGACCCGCGCTCCATCCCTGCGACGGTCCCCGGCCTCGCGTTCCTTCCCCAGGAGGTGGGCGCGCGTCGCACGCAGCACGGGCAGCGCCTTGGCTCGCGAGCGCTCCTTTAGGTCTGCACCTCGGCCCGCTCCTAGTGGCAGAAAGCCTGCCCCCGCGCCCGAGGCATCCCGTTTTCTACCCGCGCCAGTCCCCACCCTCCAGACAGTGCATAAAGCCCTTTAGACCCGACCGCCCCGGAACTAGCATGCGGGAATCCAGCCGGGCAGGCCCCCTGCCGCCCGGCCCGCCCCCTGAACTTTGCAGCGCGGGGAGGAGTGGGCACTCGAGCACACGCGTGCTCACACATGCACACTCCACACGCGCGCGCGCACTCACACGTACTCATACAGGCCCGCACACTCCTCACTGTCACACAAACTGACAGTCTCACACGCTCACTCACTCTTCAGTCACACTCACGCGCCCGCACATGCCACAGCTACACTTAAACACCGACATACACAGGCCCTCTTACGCGCACACTCTCACTGCCACACGCACGCGGACACGCGCTGCCCTCACCTTTCCGCGGGGTTTGCCCCGCACAGAAGCCGGCTAGGCGGCTCACCGGGAAATCTGCTACCCGCACAGTCTTAGGAACTAAACGAGCAATGCAAAGAAATGGAGAGGGAGAAAAGTCGAGAGTGGAGAAGAGAAAGAAAAAATAAGAAATGGACAAGGAAAGTAAAGCAAGACAAATAAGAAAAGAAGGAAAGAGAAAGGAAGAGAAGGGACAGGACAGAGGAAGGGGAAAGGGAAGGGAAGGAGTAAAGAACCTGCTGGAGAGATCTGTGACCTTCATTCCTGGCCTGAACTCTCTGGGCTCCCTGGTTTCCCCTAATAGGGTACAAGCTGCTGAGGAGGGGCGCTCTGTGTTTTTACAAATTAGAGAGAGTTGGATCATTGTTGGGAAGGGGGTTGGATCCTTGTTTAGCTTTTCTTAAGCACCACATCTACAGGTGTAGAGCTTCTTACAAGTTTGTTCATTTTTAAGAAAAATTAAAAAGAATGAACGTCTTCTCGGTGGTGACACTGACCATTTATAAGAGGGAGAAACACAAAGGTTCAGAGAAACCCGCGGCTCCCTTCTTTAGGGCCGCGTTGGACAGGCAGGCGGTGGCCCGGCCCCCAAGAGCACTGCGAGTGAACCTTACACGCGCTCCCAGCGCACGGACAACAGAGTCCACAGAAAAAAGTAAGATTGGTGCAAGTGGGAGCCCTGTATGAGGAGGGGCTGTTTCGGGGCCTGAGGTCGTCCCAGAATCTTCTGCCCCGGCCCCCGAACGAGCTGGACAGCGGGTCTTGGGCGCCGAGTCTGGGTCCCAGGAGTCTGGAGCCCTTTCCCTTAGGCGAGTGACGCATGGAGGCGAAGCCCTGTATGCATGTGGTCCCAGGGCAGGGTCCCGCTGCCTCCCCTCCCCGGGGACGAGAAACTGCCAGTTACTGCCAGCCCCGTCTCCGCAGAGCACCGATCTGCTGGGGCTCTGCAGACCGCAACAGTCCAGATCGCGAAGCTTCGGTGGGCTTTAGTGGTTGGTGCAGCCTTGAGTGAGGTGGGGAGGGGAGGGAAAAGATAGATGCTACTTTCCAAAGACAAAAAGAGAGAAATAGACACAGAAAGAAACAACTTAGACTTTAAAAAAGTAGGGTTGTGGGAAAAGGCGGAAGAGATTTCGTGGCTTTCTTTTCGAGATTTCTAGATTGAGAAATCCATAGATCTGTGCTCTGGCCTAAGTCACTGGAACTCTATCTCCCTGCAGTTTGACGAAGTGCCGCGCCGAGGTGGAAGCAGGATTGGGGACCGGAGGTGGGGGTGGGGGGCTGGGGAGTGCAAGGGATGACCCAGGTGGGAGGAGGGAAGGGGCGAGGGGGCACGATGCTGCACTCCAGTCTTCAGGGGTGATTTATGCCGGTTCCGGGCGGCCAGGGCGATGGTACGAGACCGCGCCGGGGTCAGGCCGGTCCGCCGCCCGCTGGGGCCGCGCTGCACAGTCAAAGAGAGTCCCCGCACCTCCAAGTTACAAAGAGCCGCCGCGGGCGGTGGGAAGGCGCGCGCGCCTGGGCGGGCTGGAGGACCGCGTGTGCGGGAGGGGCTGGGCTCCCTTCCCGGGCGCGCGTGGGCGCGCAGGCGCGAGCGTGTGTGTGTGTGTGTGTGTGTGTGTGTGTGTGTGTGTGTGTGTCCTTTCACTGTAGCAGCTGGGGCTCCAAACATTCCTTTCTGCACTGAAGGGTTTTCCTCATTGTTGTTGTCTTTGTGCTCCAGTGTTGCCAACTTACTGGAATTCCTGACGTGGTTGCACAGCAGGGCTCAGGCTGACCGTACTAGCCAGCTGCGTTTGTGTATGAGGCCGACCCCGCCGTTAATCCCAGAATAACGCCGAAGAAGGGGGAAAAGGAGGGAGGAAGAACCGGAGGGAGGGGACCAGAAAAGGGGTAGTGATGAGGACCACTAATGGAGCATGGTCCATCATTCTCAACACTCTGTATGTAGACTCGCACTGTTTTCCACTAGAAAAAACCATTTTCTCAATGCAATCCCAAATTCGTGACGCTTGAAAACAGCCTGCACCATGCACGTGTTTATCTCCCGCATCTATACCTGACAATGCCTGTTGCTAGATTTGAGGGATTAAATCCATAGACCAGCATCTGGGAAAGCCCGGGTGAATTCAGTTGTGATTTAAGCCAGCATTGTTTCTCAGTAATGCAAATGATAATTTATTTATTTGTCACATTTCTCTCTCCATATATGTATATAGGGCTTTTCAGGGCAGTCAACCAAAAGAGACAGGGGAAAATGCTGAAAAGTGAAATTCATGCTAGTAAATGTATCTTAATTGACTTCCTTGATATATTTTTTGTTTATTTATATTATTTTACTTACTCATCTCAACACCAAATTACTGGAAATATTTTCAGAGCATTTGTTCTTATCCTGAACCAACTTCCTGCAGTTGGTATTAAATTATAAAATCTCCTTGAGTAAAATCCAACTTCAGTTTGCTGTTAATCCAACCTAGATTTTCCTCCTGAGTGCGATAGAGCCAAGTGCCCCCTGAATAGCTCCAATCCAATTTCCTGAGACCTCAAACTCAAAAGGATGGAGCCTGAACCATAAAGCTTCTAGCATCCACCCCAGAGGCCAAGCAGAAATTTATGTCATTCATGACTCCTCCCTCTTTTCTTCACCCCCCCCATATGCAATCAATCATGAAAGTCTATTAACTCAAATTTCTCAGTCCACTCACTTCTCTCTCATATCCACCCACTTTTCTCAACCTCATTGTCAGTAGCCACCAACCTCTCTCACCTGAGCTACAGCCAGAGCCTTATAATGGGCTCCTTGTTATCAGTTTTGCACCCTCCCACCTATTTTCCATTCTGCAACCAGATGATTCAAAGTGATATTTCTATGAGCCTAGTGCCTTGCTTTCAAATAGAGGTCCTTACCCATTAGAGTATTATGAAATCAATTTAGTAGGTCAAGGCAAGAATTATATTCAAATGAAGTAGAACAGAATAGAAACTAAAATAAATTTCATAAGGAAGGGATATGTATTGCTTCATAAAACCACCGTTTCAGTGTGTGTGATACTGTGTTACCATGTACGATATATTTCTCATATGAATCTCAGTCAAAAAAATATGAGGTATCTCACCACACATTACTTATTAATTAAAAAGGGGAGAAAGTGACTTTAAGCAGAGAAATTTGGCAAATGTTTTAACATTTTTTTTTTAAAGTATGGTAAGGTCAATAGATCAGGAAACAACTGCCATTGAATATATGGTTTATTATACTTACAGGTTCCAAGACAGGGAGTACACATCATGCCACAGGGGACCACGCAGGGAGGCAGAAGGAAAGGGGAGAACTGTGGGCAAGCTCCTTTACTGTCGTTTCCACAGGAAGGAAAAGACAAGGCAGAGTAAGCAGGTTTAGGATTGACTTATCTGTATTTGAAAAACAGGCAGGAGGTCAAGGCAAGGTGACTAAGGCATATTAACAGGTTGTCCAGAACAAGGTGCACCTGGCATATGCATGCAGGACAGATGTTAAAGCATTAAGTTTATAGAAGCTAGAAATGTGGTAAATAAAATAGACACCACATTGACCAAAGAATCAAAGTTAACATAATAATCAAAGCTAATATGAGACAAACTGACATCATGTGCCTCCTAATATGACACACTCTGAAGGATATAGCAGTACTTCTGTGGTATTACTGAGAAAAATGCATAACCTCAATCTAATCATGAGAAAACACCAGAAAAAACATTTTCTCATTTTTTAGAAAGTCCAAATTGAGGGACATTCTAGTATTGAAGCATAGTATTTGAAGAATATCCTCTATTCTTAAAAAATGGCAAGGTCATAAAAGACAAAGAAAGGCTGAGGAACTGTTTAGAGATATGACCACTAAATGCAGTACGTGACCCTAGGGTGGATCTTGGATTAGAAAGGACGTTATTGGGAAAATCAGATGTGTCCTCTTAACTCTCTTTACTTCCCTCAGCCCAGCACTTGCTGCACTTGTTGAGTACTCATGGCCTTCTTAAAGCTCTTCTCCCTCTGCACACAGAATAATCTTTTTGCAGTTATTATGCAGACCTTATCACCTGTCTGATTATAATAACCCTTCAATAGTTTTCCCATTTCTCTACAATAAAATCCAAAACTTTTGGCCAGGACCTTGCGTGATCTGGCTCTTTACTATCTCTCAAACCTTACATGACAGTTCAGCCACACTGGCCTCCACTTGGTTCCTCAAATGTACTATCTGCTTTCCTAACCTTGAAGGTGAGATTAAGATACCTCAGAGAAAGAGGCAGAAATTCACAGAGTTGCCTAAGTTCCTGACAACTCTCCAGGTCTAGATGCTAACCTAGTATATCCTTACAAAAATTCCCCTTTTTCTTGAGTGAGTTTGAGTGGATCTCTGCCGCTTGCAAAACAGAGCTAGAATGATACCACCAAAAAGTGCCCAAAAGACATCATAAGGCATCTCACCTACTAGGCAGCCCCAGTATTATGACACTTTTTTTTTTAATCTTAAAGCCCTTTTATTTTTTAAATAACTTTGGACTTGCCAGCTTCAGGACCAGGTTCTGAGCCGTAAGTTAGCTGCATGTTCCTGGTGTGTAGCCAGGGCCAGGAAAGCCACAGCAAGACCTAAAGGGAAAACCAGTACAGCAGCCATATTTTCCACACCAAAAGATGAAGACACCAGGTATAAATATTACAAAGGAATCCTTTTGATTTGCAAATAAAGTCACATGAAAAGTCTTGGCAAAGGTTTAAAGAAACACAGGATACCAACAAGTCTCACTGGTGAAAAAATTAAATAAAATTAGGAGTTTTCCTGAAAAGAAATTTCAGGCTTGAAGACACTATCAGAGGAAGTCCTGGGAGTCACCTGGGGCTAAGGCAGGCACAAATGTTCCCATCAGGCCAGTACCACCAGCGCCAAAGTCAAGAACCTGTGCAGGGAGACGTCATAGTGCACAGTGAAGAAGGCTAGCAATACAATAGCAGGATCAAAATGGTCAGCCTCTCTGCTTTTAAATTCCTCTCTCTTAAGAGCAATTTCTGCAGGTAAAGGTCAGTGGAAACACCTGGCTAGATAATGAGTCTTGAGGGCCAGAAGACCAATGTGATTCCATCAGTCCCACGGTTCCTCTCTTATCTCAAAGATTGTGAAAGGGCTGGAGTTTGTAGAAAGGTATGTGATAAGGAATAGTATATTCATGAAGAAAACACCTATACAAAGTCAGGATCTATATATGATCCTTCGAGTAAAAGCAATGTGGACAGTTACCTCAGGGTCACCATTACATGTAAATCCAGTCTTCAGTGTTCACAGGTTTGGGGACATGCACCAGAATTCAGCCACACCCCCTGTCAAAGGAGCTAGGTCTGTCTTGTTCACCACCAAATCCCTAGAACCTGGCAAAGGACCTTATATATGGCAGGCCCTTGATAAATGTTTGGTCAGTTAATGAATGAAACAAAACATCATAAACTCTGCATTTGGCTTCTGGCATTTCACCCAAATCAGAATCAAAATATTATATTATACTGACCTTACAGGACACAACTTATGCTGATGAGATCTTGAGATCTTGAGTACCAGGGGAAGCATCCTCAGGGTATTTCAGAGTTTGAATTTCTCCTTAGAAATACTTGCCTGTAGGGTCTACGATTAACTTTGCAATGTGAGTTGAAATAGAACCGTATTTCTCTTATGTCCCTAGGGGACATTTGGCAATATTTGGAGATATTTTTTGATTGTTACAACTGAGGGGTTCCACTGTCATCTAGTGGGAAGAGACTATGGATGTTGCTAAACATCCTACAATGCACAGGACAAAAAATTATCTGTCCCCAAATTTCAATAGTGCAAGGTGAAAAAACCCTAGAACAATGAAATTTTTAAGATTTTAACGATAAAATCTTTCAGTTGTATTCATACCTTTAGATCAAGAACAAAATCATAAAATCCATTAAAAAACCACTTCTGCTAATTTCCTCTATCTAATAACTGGGAAATACAGTGGCAAAGAACTATAATTCTATAGATCAAAGTCCAGTCAAAAGAAACAGACATAAGATGAAGCATGCCAAGAAGCATTTCAAAATGGAAAAGGCACATAAGTATTTCTATGCTTCAGTGATACTTAAATGCAAACTAAACAAGAAGAGTAGTTCTCTCCCCTCTCCTCTCTGGTTGACCAACTTCTATTTTTTCCTCAAGCCCTCGCTCAAATGTTTGCTCTTTGGTGATAAAACCTCCTCCATCTCTCCCAGGGAACCTCTGTCTTTTCTGTAATTTTATCCCACCAAACACTTCATTAGGATTCTCACCATTTGGAGTAAATTCTTTGATTATGTTCATGTCTCCCCCAACAAACGTGAAACTCCTCAAGGTCTTCTTTTTTAAATAGAATTTTTAATTGTGGAATAGATTTACTGAAAAATTGCAGAGAATTCCCATATATTCCACACCCAGTTTAGCCTATTATTAACATCTTACATTAGTATGGCACATTTGTCACAATTAATGAACCATGATTGATACATGATTATTAACTAGAGTTCATAGTTTATTCATATTTCCTTAGTTTTTACCTAATGTCCTTTTTTTGGTCCTGGATCCCATCCAGGACACCACATTACATTTAGTCATCATGTCTCCTTAGGCTTCTCTTGGCTGTGACAGTTTCTTGAATATTGCTTTTTTTTATGACCTTGACAGTTTTGGAAAGAACTGGTCAGGTGCTTTGTATAACGTCCTTCACTTGGATTTGGCTGATGTTTTTCTCCTTAGACTGGGGTTATAGGGTTTGGGGGCAAAATCACAGAGGTAAAGCGCCATTCTCCTTACATTGTATCAAGGGTACGTATTATCAGCATGACTTCTGATAAGTCATGACTTGTGATAAATTGATGTCAACCTTGATGACCTGGCTGAAATAGTGTTTGTCAGGTTTCTCCATGGAACAGTCACTCCTTTTTCTTCCTTTTCATTCTGTACCCTTTATTAGGATGTCCCTCTGTGCAGGCCACACTTAAGAACTGGAGAGTTATGCTCCACGTCCTTGAGGGCACAATAAGGGAATTCCTCTGCATGGATAGATTTGTCAATCTGCTCCTGTTTATTTATTTATTCAATCATTTATTTATATCAATACAGAATTGTGGATGTTTATTTTATTTTATTTTATTTTTTTCCCCAATGTTGAATGCCTTAGGATATTTATTTTAGTTTGAGTTATAACCCAATAGTACATTATTTTATTGTCCAAATTGTTCCAGCTTTGGCCATTAGGAGATCTTTCAGTTGGCCCCTGTGTCCCTTGACACACCCTCATCATTGTGGGATTTTTTTTGTTGTTGCTTGTTTTGTTGTTTCGTTTTGTTTTTAAACACTTCCTTACTTTCTCCAGGTTCATCTTGTATATTCCCTGCCCCTGTCACAGAATCAGCCAAGGTCTTCTTTTTATTCTTCATTTTATGAAGAATGAAAATAATAACCAAAATTTACTGAACATTCACTATATTCCAGATATGAGCTAAGACTCTTACATGCATATACTTACTTACTGACATCAAACAAAATTCCAGCTAAGTAGTGTAATCGAAAGACCTTGTTTGTAATGAATTGCCTAGGGAAACATTTTATCTTATAATCTTAGTATAAGAAAGCCTGCCTAAGTAAGGCTATAATCCAGAATGGAAAGGATTGTTGGTTTTGTCTATATAAAAATCAAATTATTTTTGTAAGGCAAAAAACACAATGAACAGTGTTGAAAAACAAACTGAGAAAATACTTTTTACACCAATGACCAAAAAAAGGTTAATATTTACTAACATAGAAAAGTTCTTAGAAACTAATAAAAAATCGAGTATCCTCCTAGAAAAATGGTCTGCAAACACAGTTAGAGCTAACATTTATGTAGAGTTAGACACAGTTATTAATACTATATGCTAGACACAGTTCAAAGTGCTTTATGAATATCAACTTATTTAATCCTCATAGCAACCCAATGAAGTAGTTACCATGATATCTATTCCTACAGATAAGGAAACTAAGCCCAGAGAATTTAAGTGACTTTTCCCAAGGTCACACAGCTAGTTAGTAGCAGGCCTGGAATTTGAACCCAGTCTTACCAGCTCCAGAGTATCTAAGCTTGTATTTTCCCTGAAAGCAGATCCATGATATAAAGACTTGGGTGGATGTAATTTATTTGAGAAATAATACCAAGGAGCAATAATGAAGGACCAGATAGAGTGAGCTAGGGAAGGAGGAAGAACTAGATAGGGGTGCTATATTCATGGCACTTAGTTCTAAGAATGCTTCTCAGAATTGTCCACCTGAGGATCAACCATGAGAAATATTTATCCATTAGCTTCCATTTCCTATTGGTTAAGAGTTATTCTCAGCCATTAACTTCTCTGTATCCTGGGATATGCATGTGTGCTTACTGAGCCCACCAGTGTCTACAGCAATGGAGATGCTCCAGGGCATAAAATGAAAGCATATCCCATGGGCACCAGAAGCATAATGCCTCCAGTCTAAAGTGAGTTGAAGCCCGTATGAGGAGCCAACTTGCCAGCAGTTGTCTTCCCTTAATGTTCTGTGGTACTCTTACTGGTGGACTCGTTCCACTTAGAAATCAGGACTTCTAATCCAGCAGTGCCTAAAATGGCAGGAGTAGTAACCAAATTCCTGAGCTGATGGTGAGAGGCACCAATCTCTCTTCTACTTCTTGAGGACAGAGCATCATATACCACATCCTAGAGGACACCATGCCAATCCCACAGTTTTGTCCTTGAACTGGTGATTTAAATGAGAATTTATCATTCCATTGTTTTATTTAAGTGGCTGCTTCTAGTTATGAGGTGTATAAAAGGACCAAGACATAACAAGGCCATATTCCTAGTTTTATACCTCTTTCACTGTAAGTGAGTTGCTTGTGAAGGCAAACACATGCTCAGAGTATCTGTTGATTCTAATAAAGACAGATCACTTCTCCCTCTGCATGGAAAGGGTTCCAATATAATCAACATGCCACCAAAAGGCTGATTTTTCTATTTCTTTTCATTCATGTTAGTGTTGAACATTTGTGCTTTTCTAGGAATTTTTCCATTTCACCCAAAATTTTAAATACATTGCCATAAATTTGTCTGTTATATGTTCATATTATCTTTTTGGAATCTGCATGATTTATAGTATTCTCCCTCTTTTCTTTCTTTTTCCTTTTTTTTTTTTTTTTTTTGGAAACAGGCTCTTGCTCTGTTGCCCAGGCTGGAGTGCAGTGGCATCATCACAGCTCACTGCAGCCTCCAACTCCTGGGCTCAAGTGATCCTTCTGCCTTGGCCTCCCGAGTGCTGGGACTACAGTCATGGGCCACCGCGCCCAGCCTGATCACTCTTTGCATCTCTATATTGCTTATTTGCTGCCATTTCTCTTTTATCTTTGTAAATATTATAAGTCTTGTCAGTCTTTTCGAAGAACCAACCTTGGGTTTGTTTTCAATCAATTATATTTTTGTTTTATATTCATTGATATCTTCTCTTTTATTATTTCCTTCTTTCTACTCACGTGGGGTTCTATATACTATCAAACCCATCTATATTAATTTTTTATTTCAGTCATTACATTTTCAGTTCCAGAATTCCTATTCAAATATTTTTTAGAGAGCCCAGTTCTCTTGTGAAATTCTCCCATTTTGTCATCTATTTTCTGGAACATGTCAATCATGATTATTTTAAAGTCTGTACCTGATAACTCTAAGATATGGATTGCCTCTGTCTGTTATTTGTCTTTATTTTCAGTCCTTTCAGCCTAGGTTCTGGTATGCCTGGCAAATTTTAATTGAATAATTTACATTGAACATGAAAAACTATGTAAGCTGTGGATGATGCTATCTTCTCCAAAGAGGATTTATTTTCCTTCAAGCAGGCAGTTAGAATAGAGACCAATCCTTGACCCAATCAGAATGAGTTGTCTTAAGACTAGATTTCAATCTTTTAGAGAGCCGAACTATTTCTGATTTGTCTTTACTACTCAGGTGTAACCCTTCAGATAGCTCAATGGAAAACATGAACTGCTCCTTCTCCTTGGTAGGCTCTGAGCTCCAGTGTTTATCTCACCAGCATCATGACACTACCAAAAGCTCTGATTAATCTTTTTAACATCTTGGTTTCCACTTTATATTAGTAACGTAGCTTACAAATTTGAAATTCCTTGAGGCCAGGCGCGGTGGTTCATACCTGTAATCCTAGCACTCTGGAAGGCCAAGGCAGGAGGATCACTTGAGGCCAGGAGTTTGAGATCATCCTGAGCAAGAGCAGGACCCCCATCTCCACTAAAAATAGAAAAATTAGCCAGGTGTGGTGGCACACGCCTGTAGTCCCAGTTACTCAGGAGGCTGAGGCAGGAGAATCTCTTGAACCCAGGAGTTTGAGGTAGCAGTGAGCTACCCTCTAGCCCGGTGACAGAGAGAGACTATGTCAAAAAAAAAAAAGAAGAAAGAAAGAAAGAAAGAAAGAGAGAGAGAGAGAGAGAGAGAAAGACAGAGAGAAAGAAGAAAGAAAGAAAGAAAGAAAGAAAGAAAGAAAGAAAGAAAGAAAGAAAGAAAGAAAGAAAGAAAGAAAGAAAGAAAAAAGAAAAGGAAAAAGGAAATTCCTTGAGGAAAAAAGTAGCAGAGGATTTCTTCGGGCTTACCTCAATGTTTTTCTTTTCTCTCTTGAATCTTGGTCTCTCAAGTGCTAGATGTCTTGTTGCTTTCCAATGCCTTTAAACAGTTGTTTTATAGTTAAAAATTTTAAACATATATTTTTAGATAATATGGCTACTCTCTGATACTACAGCAAAACTCGGTAAGTGGTAGTTTCTTGAAGGTTAATTGTACTATGGAATCAGAAACCGTATCAATGAACTTTTTTATCCTCAGTTATATTAAAACCCACTGGTCTATCTCTCAGTATTAATGGCTTTTGTAGCATTATGCATTGGTCACTTGGAAAATACTACTTCACTGTTACACAGTTCTTCTAAATGTTGATTATCTAATTATAGAATTTTTAAAAATCACATTTGTTAATATCACCACCAAATTCATCAGAAAAATCTGTAAGTATTGTGAAGCTATCAAATTCCAAGTGGCAGATACAAGTTTTCCAAAGTTCTAATTTTTCAATTGAAAGCATTATATCTTCCGCTTAATGATTACAGTATACCCTGTTATCACAAGAACCGTTTTAGTAACAAATATATGTCAAAAAAAACCCTACTGTATTTGAATATATTGCAAGACAACATTTGGATTATATGTCATAGAATTTGTACATTCTGTCAACATAAAGGTAACAACTTTAAAGTAATATTTCACCCTAGAAATACCCCAACCTGCAAGGCAAATCATGCTAACTAGAAAAGATTTTTAAATTAGAGTAAAAACAAAATACCAGATGGATCCTCCTGCCATCTGTCCTCACTGACCATGGTAATTGTGAGTAAATTGACAGAAAACTTTTTAACCAAGTAGCTCCACAAATCATTCTTTAAAACTGATCTATTGCATATTTGGCTCTTTATAATGAAAATCCTTACTATTTCTCAAATTGTAAAATTGGAGGTGCTTCATAACATAGGTTTTAGAAAAGAGCCCTGCAAATTATTTTCTTCCAGCACAGCCCCTTTGAGTGGGCAGATAAACATGAGGGTATTTTCCATACCTGAGTGCCTCTGCCTCCTCTGCCTCAGAGTTGGCTGGTTTTCATCTGGGTTCCTGTCTTCACTCACCAGCCATGGGAAGACTTCTCTCTATTGTCTTTCTTGTTCATATAGTTATTTCAACCAGTAATTAGACAATTGCCTCAGTTATAAAAGAAGAGAAAGGTTATTAGGACTAGAACCTTACAAATTAAAATTTAAAAAAACAACTTTATTTGCCTTTCATAAAGTCCTTATTTGTAAATTGGCTCTAATTTACTTGCCATGTCATTTCAGTTATTAGAAATTTAAAGGGTGGCCAGGCACAGTGGCTCACATCTGTAATCCCAGCACTTTGGCAGGCTGAGGTGGGAGGATCGCTTGAGCCCAGGAGTTCAAGACCAGCCTGCACAACATAGCAAGACCCCGTCTCTACAAAAAATTAGCCAGGCACGGTGGTGCGCACCCGTAGTCCCAGCTACTTGGGATGCTGAGACAAGAGGATCGCTTGAGCCCAGGAGTTCAAGGCTGCAGTGAGCTGTGATCATGCCACTGCACTCCAATGAGATCCTGTCTCTAGAAAAGAAAAGAAAGAAATTAATTTAAAGGGTTAGCTTTTTATAAACATTACACATTATTTTCTCTTCATAATAATGTTTAAAAAATCAGTCTGCAAAGTAGCATGTATTATATGCACTATTCTTCTACATGGGGGGGTGTGTGTGTGTCTGTGTCTGTGTCTGTGTGTGTGGAGAGAGAGGGAGAAAGGTGCATGAGACTAAGGCCAAGATTGAGCTCTACTATGAAAGAATGGTCACTGAAACAGTAAGAGTTTAGCTCCAAATGGTGGAATTTGGGATGACTTTTTTAGGCTTTTCTATATTGTTTAAATTATCTATAATGAATACTTATTATCTTTATGAAAAAAGAAAAGAAAACAATTAAATTACATTTACAGTCCATCATATAGTTTCCAAAGTTTATTTGATCACCTATCTTACTCTTACTCTCAAGATCACTTACAGAATTTCCTAAAGTCACCAACAAGTTGGTGACACAGTCAGAACCCAAATACAGATATTGTGACAGTTAAACTGGGGTTCTTACTATGTTCCTACTGGGTTTTTTCTTTTCAAGTTTTTTGTTTTGTTTTGTTGTTTGTTTGTTTTTGCACTGCAACAGAAATTACTGCAGAAATTGACTTTTACAGGACCCTAAGGAAACTGAAATAAGCCCTTCCCCAAAGTCCCTGGATTGACATTTTATGACACTATAGAGCTTCTCTTAAAAGATCCATAGGATTGACATTTTATCCTTAAGATAACATCTTTAGTTTGCTAATTTTTTGTCATTTTTCTGTAAGTCACAAGATCCTTCATTTAAATCTAGCCTAAGGTGAAAAAAATAGGGCAAATTAATGGAGGGAAAGGGTGAGAGTATTAATTTTTTTCCCATTGGATAAGAGATTGGCACTAGACTTCAGCAATGGACACATTATAGCAAATGCAAACAAATGTGAACAGCAAAAATATAAGTTCTCAATCTAATTCTCAATAGACTACAACTGATCTTGGCATCAGAACCCCCTTACCCCTCTTCACCTATTTTGTGGCTGTCCTGACTCCATAATTCATAGCAATAGCAAATGGTAGTCACCAAGGGCCCTCCCATATAGGCATGATCTGGCCTATGATCCTTCAGAAACATACTTTTAACAGGGAGAAGAAAGACTGCATTAGCAATGTCAGAATAAGTAAAGAATCTGGGGTTTTTAATACATTTGCCCAGGTGTTATATCTTTCATTCTGTTTGTGTGTGCATTTTATATACTTGTCATGAAAAATCATTTATTTCTTTCAGAAAAAAATTTGACAAAACTTTCATAAGGGACAAAGACATGGGTTTTCACAGAATACATAAGTAAATCCTGAAAGCAAGCTAGGAAGGACTTTTACGATGGTTAAAGTTGCTCAGCCCTGCATTTAGCCTGTGTACACTTACCAAATATCTATGTGACAGGCACTGATGTTAGAGAGATGAATAAAAATTTGCCCCTTTTTTTGAGGATTTATGGCCTAATAAAACAATACAGCCTGATAAATATTATAATCAATGTATTCTCAGAGTGTTATAAAAGCATAAAAAGGGAACATTTAACTCTCCTATAGGAGGAAAAAAGGATTGGAGAAAAAAATCTATAAACTGAATATTGAAAGATAAGTAATTCACATGGCTGAAAATGAGGAAGGAAAAGCTAATAAAAATCATTTATTTAGTGCATCATAGTTGTCAACAACCTTACATAATAGGTATTTTTCTCTATCCACAATAGCATTGCCACATATTATTTATATCCAAGTTCTTATCTTAGATATATTTTTGGAGACCAATGTTGTAGATTCCCTCAAAAAATTTTCATTGATTAAAGTACTTACTAAATACTTAACAGACCCTAAAAAGTTAGGGTCTTAGAAGATGGTTAGCTCTGCAAAAGGACCTAAACACCCTAAATATTTATATGCTAGGCATATTGCTTAGTCCGTAATTCCCATACCTATTCAAGGATATTTTTTAACATTATTAGAAAACTTTGAGACTCCTAAAGCAATGGCTTTTATATATTATGGTCATTTTAGCTTCTTGCTAAATTTGGTAGATTTCCTCGACCTGGAAAAAACAAAATGCAATGAATGAAATGGAAAAATTATTAGAAGCATACTAACTACCAAAACCAACTCAAGAAGAAATAGAAATCTGAATAAACCTCTCACAAGTAAGGAGATTGAATTAATAATTTAAAATCTCTCAACAAAGACAATTCCAGCCTTCACTTGTGAATTCTACCAAACATTAAAGCAAAATTAATATGAATCATTCTCAAACTCTTCCAAAAAATTGAAGAGGAGGAACATTTCCTAACTCGTTCTGTGAGGCTACCCTTACCCTCATGCTAAAGCCATCTTAAACTATAAGAAAAGAAAATTACAGGCCAGTATCCCTTATGAATATAGATATAAAAATGCTCAACAAAATAATAGCAAACTGAATTCAACAGCATATTAAAAGTATTACACACCATGACCAAGTGGGATTTATCCCCAGAATGCAAGGGTGGCTTAACATACAAAAGTCAATCAATATAATACACCACATTAATAAAATGAAGGGGGAAAAACAACATGATTATCTAATTGATGCAGAAAAAGCATTTGACAAAATTCAACAAACTTTCATGATAAAACATTCAACAAATTAGGAATAGAAGGGAACTTCATCAACATGATAAAAGCCATACATGAAAAATCCACAACTAACATCATACTCAGTGGTGAAAAAAATGTAAGCTTTTTCCCTAAGATTAGGAACACAACAAAAATACCCACCTTCACCGTTTCTATTCAGTGTAGTACTAGAAGTTCTTGCCAAAACAATCAGGCAAGAAAAAGAAATAAGAGGCATCCAAATTGGAAAGGAAGAAGTAAAACTGTCTCTACTCAAAGATGACATGATTTTGTATATAAAAAACAACGCTAAAGAATACACACACCACACACACACACACACACACACAGTTAGAGCTAATAAATGAATTCAGCAAAGTTGCAGGATACAAAATCAACACACAAAAATCATTTGTATTTCTATACACTAGTGATGAACAATCTAAAAAGGAAATTAAGAAAAAATTCCAATTACAATAGCATCAAAAAGAATAAAATACCTAGAAATAAATTTAACCGGTGGGGCACAGTGGCTCACACCTATAATCCTAGTACTCTGGGAGGCCAAGGCGGGAGGATCACTTGAGGTTAGGAGTTCGAGACCAGCCTAGGCAAGAGCGAGACCGTTCCTGTAGTCCCAACTGCTCAGGAGGCTGAGGCAGGAGGATCGCTTGAGTCCAGGAGGTTGAGGTTGCAGTGAGCTATGATGACACCACTGCACTCCAGCTGGGGCAACAGAGCAAGACTCCATCTCAAAAATAAACTTAACCAAGGAGGCAAAAAACTTTTACACTGAAAACTACAAAACGTTGTTGAAAAAAATTAAAGAAGACACAAATAAATGGAAAGACATTCTGTGTTCATGGATTAGAAGCCTTTTTTTTTTTTTGAGACAGAGTCTCGCTCTGTTGCCCAGGTTAGAGTGCAGTGACATAATCATAGCTCACTGAAACCTCAAACTCCTGGGTTTAAGCAATCCTATTACCTCAGCCTCCTGAGGAGCTGAGACTATAGGTGTGCACCACCACACCCAGCTAATTTTTCTATTTTTTGTAGAGATGAAGTCCTGCTGTGGTGTTCAGGCTGGTCTTGAACTCCTAGAGAAGACTTAATATTATTAAGATGACAATACTCCCCAAAGCAATCCTCAGATTCCATGTAATCCCTATCAAAATGCCAATGTCATATTTTGCAGAAATGCAAAAGCCAATCCTAAAATTCATATTGCAAGGGACCCCAAATAGTCAAAACAATCTTGAAAAAGAAGAGGCTGAGGTGGGAGGATTGCTTGAGGCCAGGAGTTCAAGACCAGCCTAGGCAACATAATGAGACCCCATCTCTACACAAAAATTTTTTTAATTAGCTGGGTGTGGTGGTGCATGCCTGTAGTCCTAGCTATTCAGGAGGCTAAGGATTGCTTGAACCCAGAAGTTCGATGGGCTATGATCACACCACTGCCCTCCAGTCTGGGCAACAGAGCAAGACCTTCCGCCACATACATTAGGATGATCATATAATAGTAAATTAAAACCAGAAAATAATTAAGTGTTGGCCGGATGTGGAGAAATTGGA
Organism: Daubentonia madagascariensis; assembly: GCA_023783475.1. Taxonomy (NCBI): domain Eukaryota; kingdom Metazoa; phylum Chordata; class Mammalia; order Primates; family Daubentoniidae; genus Daubentonia; species Daubentonia madagascariensis. The sequence goes on along the minus strand of JAKFHU010002088.1, from coordinate 37,960,865 downwards.
ACTTTTGTGCATTGCTGGTGGGAATGTAAAATGGTGCAGCCCCTGTGGAAAATTGTTTGATGGTTTCTCAAAATGTTAAACATAGATTACGATATGACCCAACAATTTTGCTCCTAGGAATATATGCAAAAGAATTGAGAATAGAGACTCAAGTAAATGCTTGTACACTGCAGTTCATTTCAGTATTATTCACAATTGCCAAAAAGTGGAAATAACCCATGTCTGTCACAGATGAATGGATAAACAAAATGTAGTATATTACATACAATGAAATATTATTCAGCCATAAAAGGAATGAAGCTCTAATACATGCTACAACATGGATAAACCTTGAAAACAGTATGCTAAGTGAAATGTCAGACACAGAAGAACAAATATGATTCTACTTGTAGATAAGATATCTAAACTAGGCAATATATAAGATATCTAGAATAGACAGAAAATAAAATGGTGGTTACCAGGGTCTGTGGGGAAGGAAAAATGGGAAATTATTGCTTAATGGGTATATAGTTTCGATTTGGGATGATAAAAAAATCTGAAGATGAACGGTGGTGATGATTGCACAGCACTGTGAAAGTACTTAATGCCACTGAATTGTATATTTTTAAATTGTTAAAATGGTAACTTCTATGTTAGGTATACTTTAACACAATCAAAACAATTCAAACAACAACAAAAAATAAAATGGAAGTCAACAATAGACAGCCAGCTTTACCCTACTTTCTTTTTGTAGAGGACCTATTTGGCAATCAACACAGACTAAAAAGTACATTCGAAACTTCTCATGTTTTTGTCCTCCTTAGGGGCTTCAGAATTTCTTGCTTTTTTCCTGCAAACTGAGACAAACCCATATTCACCCACTTTTCAAAAACAAATGTGTAATTGAAAACATTTATACTCCAAATGAACTCAGGAGGTTTTTTGGTAAACATCCAGGTGCAAAGATGACCCATTAGGCTCTTTAAGTGGCAATAGTATTTCAATGGGTTGACTCTGTTCGTATAAAGTGGCATAAGCAAAATCCATTACTTGTGTTTATTTCTCCAAATTTCCTTGTATATAGTTGAAAAATAAGAAAATAAATGAAAACTCAAGTTTTCTGATTTTTTCAATGATGTGCGGGTATGTCTTCTTTTTATTCCACATCAATTCAACAAATAACAATTGACTTGGCTATGAAATGAAAGGTTTTGTGGTAGGCACTGTAAGGGGTAGACACAAAGTTGTCTAATATGTGGTTCTTGCCTTCCAGGAACTAATAATCTTAAAATAGAATTCAGCAAACTACAGGGCCAAATCTACCAACTGCCTGTTTCATACATCCTACAAGCTAAGGATAGTTTTTACAATCTTATGTGCTTGAAAAAAATCAAAAGAATGATATTTCATGACATATTAAAGTTCTGTGAAATTCAAATTTCAATGTCTAAATATCAAGTTTTATTAGAGCACAGCTACACCAATTCATTTATGCACTGACTATGGCTGCTTTCATGCTACAACAGCAAAGCTGAGTAGTTACTACACAACAGAGACCATATAGGCCACACAGTCTGAAATATTTACCATTAGGCCATTTACACAAAAAGTTTGCCAACCCCTGATCTAGAAGGTGAAGTGAAATGCATATGTAAATAACAGCAAATTCAGGGAGGATGCAGTAAACACCACATGAGTGACTCCCACCCTGAGCTGAGCACTGGGGGACTACAAAGAACAGAGTGATCAAAAAAGGCATCATGAAGCTGGTCCTTGAAGGATAAAAAGAGTTTCAATAAGTGACAATTCAGAAAAGGAGATTCTAAACAAAGAGGAGAGCTTACACAGAGAAAAGAGAAGGAAAAGTATAAGCCGGAAAAGGGTTTGGGCATAAGACATCCCAACTCTATAGTCAAAAGGAATTATTGGGGCCGGGCACAGTGGCTCACACCTGTAATCCTAGCACTCTGGGAGGCCGAGGCAGGAGGATCACTTGAGCTCAGGAGTTCAAGACCAGCCTGAGCAAGAGCAAGACCCTGTGGTGTCACGTGCCTGTAGTCCCAGCTACTCAGGAGACTGAGGCAGGAGGATCACCTGAGCCCAGAAGTTTGAGGCTGCAGTGAGCTATGATGATGCCACTGCGTTCTACCCGGGGCAACAGAGCAAGACTCTGTCTCCAAAAAAAAAAAAAAAGAAATTATTGGGAGCAAAGAATGTGAATAGCCCAGTTGTTGCCCCCTCTTTATTGCATGCTACAAATTATTAATAATTACAAATACCAAATGTCAAATATAGTAGCACTCTAATTCTCACTCAACACTATCATCTGGAATTCCATGCATTCTAAGAATTTTTAGAGCAAAGTGCATTAAAAATTATATAGTCTGAGAAATAAGATGTACTTAGATTGGATTGTTTGATAACCACACGATTGGTGGTTTGAATAAAATGGATATGAACTTCTATGATTTTTTTCTTCAGATGTCCCACTTTACCCAAAAAATGTCCAACATTTTATAATTGTATTTTAGTATGTCAAGACTATATCTGCATGTCTGATGGCTTAAAAGGCAGTTAATAAAAATGAGCTAGTTCCCAGAAATCCTATATGACTGCCAAAGTACATGAACTGTGTCAGTAATCCAAAGGTCGTGAGCCTCCCACCCCCAGTTTGATGGTTACTAAGTAGTCAATTTTTTACCCCTTTGCCAAGGTGTTTTCTTAGTTAAGAACCTTCCCAGAGAATCATCTCTTAGGGAAAAAGCAAAGTTCCAACCCTTGGACCCTGAGATGATTAAGGTAACTGTTTTACTTGATAAACCATGAAGGAGGTTAGAAAAGGTAGTATTTACCTCTTGCTGCTACTTTTGTGCACATTAAAAGTATACAGGGCTTCATGGGCCAGCTTGGCTGTGCAGCTCTGCCAGTGCTGGGGCTGGGCAGCACTTTACAGGGAGCCCTACTGGTGTTATAGAAAGAAGATATTTTCAACAAGTTCCTCCAGATCCTTCCAATAATAAAGCCGATGAGCCTATCACAGACAACCATCACAATCAAGAGCTACACTACCTAAGTTCAGATCCCAACTTGACTACTCCAGCTGTGTAACCTTGGTAGCACAACCTTGGTTTGTCACCTCCCTGTGACTCAGTCTCTTCATCTATTGAAATGGGAATAATAACAGTGCTTACCCCATAGGGTTTTTGTAAGTGTCAGTTATTATTATCAATGGCTCCAACGTATAAGCCCTTAGAAAATCAAGGTACTCACTCTTCTCTTCCTGTCAAGGAGTCCTCAGTCTTCCCTAGGATCCATTATATTAGTGAATCCACATTTCTCACCATATAGTATAAACTTCCACTTCTGTGAACGTTCTTTCTTACCACTATTCATCCAACCCCATGGAGTCCTTTGTGAGATGTAATAACTTCAGCCTCAGGAAAAGTCTACACTTTTAATCTGCAAGAAGGATGAACAGACTAGAAGTCTATTATTAGAGTTGTCTATCTGTTACTGGATAATCAAGCTAGAGAACATCTGAATTATATTATATCTATAGCTGGGGTCCCCACAACTGAGAGTGGGACCATACATGCCCTTAAATCTTCCAAGGGTCCCAAGATCTGTAAGCCCTTGTTGACTAGGCTGATACTCCTCTGGCTCAAAAACCACATATGTGGCTATTTGAATAAGAATCAATGACAAAGGCCACTAACAGTTAATACTCAAGAAGTCCCATAAAAACAAAGCTAAAAGCAGGCAGGGGAGATTTGTTGAAGAATTGTTTGTGAAAAGCCAACTGTTTCAGAGGAGCATCATTAAAGATGGAAGTTTTGTACTTACCAGAGACCTAATAGAGCATTATTTCAAACCTCTTCAGTGAATGTGTCATATTTTTTTTGGACTTATGAAGTGTTGAAGATCCATTTGGGTTAATGGATTAATTCTGATGAAAAGAGAAACCTCTCAGAAAGCAGTCTCATGTGCTTTAAAAGCTTTCTAGCACTACATCAGAGTGAATTATAAATAATTTGTGTCTTTTGGGCTGCCATGGACTCAACAGCAGAAAAGAAAACAAATGCTATTTCCTTATTCCCATTTAGGAAATACAGCCAGGTCTTTGTGTTTTGAGTTCTGGGTTCCTTTGCCCCAGAAGAGATAACAGTGTTTCGTGCGTTTCCTAAACTTCCTTCTGGGAAGGTCCAGCCCATCCAAGGAAATGATGTGAAAGCTTCTGTGGTTCCAAGGAAGCCTTATTCCCCTAGACTCTCGGGTATTGCTGGATCCTTGCGATACTGGGAGAGTGGAACGAGGTTCTGTGTGGGAGGGAAGCCTATGCCAGCTTCCTTGCAGGGCCCTGGATGTGGAAGGGGGAGGCTGGGCACACGGATGGACCAGAGCCTTGGGAATAACAATGAGGCTTTCCATAGTCAAACTTGTAGAAATTAGAGATGAGCTTGGTGAAGGATGCCTGTGCAGTATACCTGGAGCCAAACAGGGAAGGACCAGGACGTGACAGGGGCATCAAGTAGCGGGAGGAATGGATTGGTAATGGTGACCACTATGAGTTGAAGACCGAGCTCTCCCCGTGATTTCCATGAGGGCAGGGTTCTTGTGCAAGCCAATGGCAGGTGAATGATTTATATTTATCAACTTGGCAAATCGAAATTGATAAATTGATATCAATTTATCAATGACTTATTATTTATCAACCTTAGCAAATCGAAATTCAGAAGTAGATTCAATTTTATTTTAAAAAATCTAAACAAAGTGACAAATTGTTATGGAAAAATTCATGACTATTGTAGATTCTTTTACTCCCCCCCAACATGGAGATGCTAATAATAATAATAATAATAACATCCATTTCAAAAATTATTGGTATGGCAAAATGAGATATACAGTGTAGAGTACAAAGTGTGCTTCAAATATTTCTTATGCTGTTATAGATACCCTTAGACATGGTTAGCATGGACCTGCCTTGCCTTGCTGGAGGGTTGACTAACCATTGCCCCACCATCATCCCTCTCTCTTTTGCACTCAAATAAGTGAAGGCTCAGTTTATTGCAGCCAGCAAGAGTAGTTCTATGAATGTCAGGAAAAGGAGACAGACCCATGGCCAAGCCTCTGCTCTTTTGAAATTTACTTTCCCTCCCCACACCAACACCTAATGCTAACATAAGGCCATGGGGCAGAAGCTTCACCCTACACCAACTAAATCAGAGTCTCTGGGAGTAAGGCCTGAGTGATTTTTTAAATCTTCCAGGTGATTCTAATGTGCAGCCAGATGGAGAACTCTGATTTTGGGGATGCTTAGACAATAACTTTACAGAGCTGTGCAGACAGGATATTAAAGGAAGGATTTGAAGCAGGTTGAATTTTCAAGCAATTATTGTAAGACTCTTGTTGGCTTTGTTATGAGTTTCATTTGTAAAATATGTACCTATGAAAGGGGTTTTTTTTAGGTCAAGTCTATTTTTCTAGTCTGGGGAAATTGATTTAACTCTATTTTTTCACACACACACACAAAAAGGATTCTTAATCCTTTCTTGTGGTTTTTGCTTGTTTGTTTGTTTAACATTTCTCTTACTATCCACTCTAAGAATGACCTCTGAAGCTACCATGACTTTTAAGCATGACTGTAGTAATGCAGAAATCTAACCAAACAATGTAGGAAGCTTTATTCAGCCTGAAAGCCACCACTGTCACTCTCTTGGAAAAATTATATTGAAGGGGAGATGATTTAAAATTTTGACTCCAAGACTAAAAAGGGACAATCCTGAATAACTTAATTGATTATAGCTAATCATATAATATAGATAACATTTAGATGAGTGTCTAAAATATGCAAATGTACTTTCCTTCTCAGAATTTTAGTAAATGTTCTATATACAATTTCTTAAAAGTAGCTAAGGGATCTCTTAATTAACGAAACTTTGTGTACTGGAAATAATCACTCTCTGACACTCTTCACAACAACCCTCTGAGGGAGCTGTTAGTAGCTTCGATTACCCAAGAGGAAGCTGCTTAAGAACATTTAAGCAATTCAGCCCAAGTTCCAAAAGGTAGGAATTGGCAGAATGGGGGCTGACCCCAAATCTACCTGATTCAAAGTTTACACTCTTGACCATGAAGCTCTAGGGTCATTCTAACTTTCTGAACAACAGCACCAAAACTCTTTTCCTCCTTTCAAAGTCTTATCTCACCCAACCCAATCCCTGCTTTAAACAGGAGTCTCAAACTCAAAGACCTATAGGGGCCAGGCTGGTAACACAAATGAGTTAATATGGGTCTTATATAAGAAAAAAAACTTACATTGTTCCACAGCATGTAACTTGGCTACTGCTCAGCCTCAGCCAGTTATTGTCCTGGGAGAAGTTAATACTAGTTTACCAGTTCCCCTAATTTTGTAACAGAAGCCATAAATCTGGATTTTTGTGAGAAACACCCCAATTTTTAAATGTTGGCAATAAATTTATTTGATTTTTAAAAAACATTACATGGGACAACACCGAGCAGGCTAAACTATGTGAGCCATAGTTAGGGAGAAAAAAGGAGACATTCAATATTCCTGTCTTTTGGTTTCTGATAGACATCAGTTGGTTTAGGTGCAAGTAAATCACTTTCTAGACAACACAGTAAGAGAAAGGGGCAATGCCCACAAGTCCTTGTTAGAAAAAAAAAGTCAGCTCATTAATTAATTGGAGTCTTACTTTTACATATACCATGAAAGATCACCTTTGATGATCTTAAATCAGATTTTATGCCTTGATGGCAAGGGTTAGCATATAAAAATACTGTGTACCAATTACTGCAAAAATATTATAGATATTATATGACATTTATGAATATCTCCTTTGACAACAAATTCTTGTAGCAATTTAAAGCTAAATCAAAATCAACAAATTCCTTTATGGCAAAAGCTCTCTTATCTGCAGCTAACCAAGGAAGCATTATCAGGTTTGGAGGTAGGTTTTTGTTTTTCCCCCAGGAATGACAACTTAAATGAAAAGCCCTCAGGTTGAATTACAGCAAAAAGAAAAAAATTCCTATTTTCTGAAATCTCTCTTTAACTCTGGCTCTCAGATCTCTGAACTAGAGATAGGGATGGAATGTAGATGCAGACTGGGAGTAGTGCAGAATCTATTCAATGGATGTGCTTCTAAGCATATGACTTTTAAAAAGATGTTTCCCAATATTACTCAATGGAAAAAAAGATTTATTATTTAACCTCTGGACCTCAAAATAAGTACTGAGCCAATACTTGTGTCTCCATTTCATTTACGCCAGCCACTCACATGAGTAACTATAGTATTTTCATTTGTCTTTTTTTGTTTTCTCCTCTCAGCTACATATAATTTTTAAAACCATAGTTATGTTTGAAGATTTCTAACAAATTATTTTGGATGCATCACTGCATTTGTAAAGGCATGGCTTTCAAATGGTACATACTGAAAGATCAAAAGAATGAAAATAAAGAACAAAAAAGACTTGGAGGCCCATTTTCCCTTTGAATTTATGTCAAATACAATGATTTCATTCTCAAGTTAAGGAAGAATCACACCCCTTCTGTTCAAATGCAACTTTAAAAGTCATTATTTTTTGTAATGCCCAACATGGAGCTTGATATGTAATGAGTAGACCATGAGTAGGAATTGCTGAACTGTATGGCAAAGATTTTGTAAATTCTAAATTTTAAACAGTATTAAGTTCAAATGTTTGCTGTTTGAATTTCTGTCTCGTTTTATTTACTCATGGGTATCTTTGGTCTGCCTTGAGATGCACAGAGCTGGAACCTAGGAGTTTTTGCGCACCTTAAATAGGGAGCCAAAGGCAGTAAATGATTATATGAACCAAATTAAAATGTTTATAAGGGTTCTTGCTACTTCTTAATGTTTCAACTATGTAAGGAGAGTGTTTTTTCATTCCTAAAATGAACCCATACATTAAAAACATTTTTTTATTCCAACCAGAAAAGGGAAAACGAAATTGAAGGAATTGTTAATACACTTCAAAAGAATTTCTGAGCAACTCTGGATACAAAGAAATAACTTCATGTGGCGAGTTGTCATATTTTTTTTAAAAGTATACAATGAATGGGAATACAGAACTCTGAGACAACTATCTCTATATTTCTAGAAAGCTGATAGCTATTTTAAATATAAAATTGCCCAGATTTTCTATAATTAATTTATATTTTAAAAATCTGTAAAACTGCAAGAGCTGCATTTACTCTGGTGGGCCATTAAGGATCCTGTGTTTTCCAAGATGAAGCCTTAATTGAAACTTTTAAAGGTAGAAATCACGGCAGAAGATCAAAGAATGAGAAATAGGTTGTAAGCTGTGGTCAGTTCTACATCAATAGCATGCAGCCGCCTCCTCCTTCTATTTCTAGATAAAAACCCATTAATTCCCACTCCCTTCTGTGCTAACATTCATTTCAAGAAAAATATGCTTGGGCCTGCCTCGCACATACATGCCACTCGCACTGTGAGGAGCAGAAGTGCAGAAACATGCTGAACATCTGAAATAGTTCTCTTCAACTCCACCATGCATCTGGCACCTCTGCCCCTCCTCCATCCACCTGTGAGGTTCTCGCAAGGCCCTGAGGAGGACTTTTATCATTCCCTTTACTGCCTGGGGTGGAAAGAAGATCAGATAAGGGCACATAAAAAGGTTATACAGTGACCAAACAGGGTACAAGCATTTCTAACTCCGAGCTCATGGCAATAACCAGAAGCCTACAAGCCCCCTGTATTTTTCCATACAATTTGAACAAAAGATTCCCATGGGGTAGATTTGTATCTGTTACATTCTTAAATAAATTTGCTGATTTTGGAGAAACTGGGTTTCCTGGAAGGAGTGAAAGGACTGGGGTGCAGGATTAAATATGACCATTCTAAAATGTGAGTCCTACCAATGCTTGTTTCAATCCTTCCTTTAATGTGGTAAAACATAGAACCTGAAAGTCTTACATACAGATGGCACCTAGCCTATATATATGCTTTTAAAGAGTAAAGTATATACACAAATCATTAAGTTAGATGAATTTTTCACACATTAATCCATGCAGCCAGCACCAGATCAAGAAACAAAACATCACCAACATCCCAGAAACTCTCCTCATGATCATTTTGGTCGTTCTCATCCCCCGAGGGTAACCAATACTCTGACTTACAACCATGTGTATTCATTTTAGGAAACTTTTTGTAATATAATTGAATTGTGTTTTTTTGTGTACTTGGCTCCAGATAAAATCTGCAGATATGTATTGGATCAACCTAGTTGTCCCAGGCATTCATTATTTGACTACTTGGCTATGCTGAGTCCTATTTAGTAAATATCATATTGGAATAAAAGACCCCAAATTTAGAAGCAGGAGGATCACTTGAGCCTAGGAGTTTGAGACCAGCTTGGGCAATCTAGTGAGACCCCTATCTCAAAAAACAAACAAACAAATTAGTTGTAAGATCTAGAGGGAGTCGCTTCCCCATTTTGGCCCTTAAATTCCTTATTTGTAAAATAACTACATTAAACAGGAAAAGCTACAAATTCTCTTCTGAAAGAATATGCTCAACAGAATGGAAATATTAAGGATATATACTTCCAACTGTATATCACTTTCAATTATATTTATATAATACTGTACCTACTTACCTTCCAAGACAAGTATTTATTAAGGCATTGCACATGCAGTAGTGTGAGCACATCCAGGGTTCCTGCCTTCATACTGTTTCCAGTCTCGTTCTACCTAACTCAAGGAAAGAAATTAATAAATGGTTAATAATGGAGAGAGGGAACCATAGGACTAAATATATACAGTTCACTAGATGACAATTCTCAGAGAATCACAAACCCAAGGAAACAGAGGAGCTTACTTAACAGGACAGACTGCCCTAGCTAGAACTCCAAAGTAGAGGAAGTTGACCTTTAGTGTACTAAGCCTTAATAATCTTCACTTTTCCTCTACTCGGTAGGAACTCTTTCTCTTCCCAAAGTGCTCAGTACCCTTATCCCTCAAAATCTGTTATTAAGATACATTTATTCTCATTAATGGTTGTCAAACCTGAATGTTCTCTTTCACAGAAGTATTTACACTTACCAAGACGTTTTGATTTTAAGGAGTGAATCTCTAGTTATAGAATTTCATGTATCAGAGTCAGGAGAGTAGGTCCTCTCTTAGACAAGGAACAACTAAAATCATCCTTTGCAGGTTAACCATGAAAGCAACCTGCTCTCTCAGTATTGGCGGCCACTGTTGCTTGAGCACTTACTATGGGCCCTTTACATACATAATCTCATTTATTTCCACAGGCAGTATCATTATTATCGATTTTATTTCACAGATGAGGAAACTGTTAGTATCTAACCCAAGGGGACACAACAAATGGCGCTAAATCCCACGTCTGCCCATCCGAAAGGCTGGTTTGACACTGGGTTTAGCAGCAGATACCAACCAAAAGCAAAAGTAGAAACTAGAGGCCAAAATTCCCTGAGCAGACCCAGGAAAGGAACTCATTCTTCTGGATCATGGGTAGTGGAAGTCTGAGAGGCAAGGAATGGCCCCTCCTTTTGTGCTGCTGGCACCTTCACCCTTCCTCCTTTGTGCTGGACCCTTTCAGATGCTGCAGTAATGTTTTCATTGCCCATTAAGTTAAACAGCAGCTAGACTCTAAAGGCACATTGAAATACTGCTCTGGAAGGCCAGTAGAAGAGCCAGCAGCCCTGATTTAAGTCCCTCCTTGCTAAGACATAATTGAAGCTTCTGAAGTCAAGAGGACTTCAGCTGCAAATCAAGGGCAGCTTCTGTACCTCAGAACAGGACATAAAACATCTAACACTTACTCCCTTCTGGACGTAAGCACTGACCACTTCTCTTAACTGTCAGAAGGCAGTACTGCAGAGTCACTCCAAAGGGGACTGTTTTATACCATTTATAGAATTACAAAGCCCTGAGGCTTTTTGAAGGTCCATTCACTGACCAAGGGTTCTAAATACCGTGCTGAGAAAGAGAACACAGCTTGGTAATAGGTATCCCCCAGCATTTAACACTCACTGTATGTCTAATGATCCCCAGGGATATGAAGCAATACTGTAAAAGTGCTCAAAACGAAATGAATTCAAAACCTAGGTATAGATGCCCACAGTGCATGGGATGAAAAGGGATGTGGAAACCCAACAGCAGAATACAACAACTCCAGAAAGTTAGGAATCATCGGCCACCTGTTGAAGGTATATCTCAACACCTCTTAATTACATCGGTTTTAGAAAGATTACTAGCATTTTGTCCAGAACTGTTTCAATGTCAGTGCAACATAATGGAAAGGTGAATCTGGGACCACAGCAACCCTAATAATCATAAAGACTCATTTGGGGCATCCTTGTTCATGGGCTGAGAGATTCAAGTCCTAAAATACTAAATTTGGAAAAATAAAAACACATTCAATCTAGTTAAATAGCTCAGAAATGAATGAAATCAAACTGCATTGTTTTACTCAAATGAGGGTTTTTAAAAAGTTTATTTGCAAATATACAGCTTTATCTAATTTTATGGTATGTCTTCTCCTGAGCCCTTACAAGGCTGTGGTGTGTCTTGGGGGCCATGATACGGCTGTGGCTTGGCTTAAATGGACCATCGACTTCTAAGAAGATTTATCAGCAAGTGTAAGATAAACAGAAGTCAGAGGTATGTTCAAGATTGGTGGAGGGGTTTGGAAGGAGGAGGAGGAGAGGGGGCAGCAGAGACTTGCAGACCGTCAAAGGTGAAGACGTCAGCTTCTCTGTGTTCCGTTTCCTCTAATCTGGATTGGCACGTCGGACCAAATTCTTGCCTTTAGTGCCATTTCACTTTTAAAATCCTAAAAGAATATCAGAGCACTCTTCATAATGTTTTTGAAAAAGTATGGTCTCAATTCAGCATGTGGCAGATTTATATTAACTGATACAAAGCAATGTCCAAGATTCAGTGTTAAATGTACAAAAAAAAAATTTCAGTGCCATTTGTATATAAAAAAGAGAAGAGCTATGTATACATAAATGCTTATGTATGCATACGGTGTATCTAGATTCCAGAAGGATGCACTAGGAGGAGGTAATGGTAAGCAGAGCAAGAGACTAAGTTCCCCTATATCATACAAACTTTTGTAGTTTTACATTTTTTCCTAGTTTGAAAAGGTAATCATAAAATAAAATGCACTATTTTACTAAGAGAGCTACATTTTCCAGACCAATGTTTGACCTGTGGAACTTTGAAATTTTATATAGTTAGTAGTGTCCAGAAATCAGGTCACCCAATAATGTCTTACACAGCTGGTCAAGCTTAGCCCAGAATAATTTTTAAAATACAAATATCAGTCTACTTTTGTTAAAGAGCCTTCTCTTGCTACTATTTTCAGTCTCTTTTTCCTTCTTAGATTTTTTGAAGATTAAAATCTTCATGGTGGTGAAAGAGAAATCACAAAGACTTTAAAAGAGAAAAATGTGTCCCACTTGTTATTAAATAAAATCACTCCTCTAGCTCTCTGGAGAGAGAACTAAGAAGAAAAGCTGGAGTCATAGATTTTTCTTTCTCTAACTACCTGTGACTATGGATCAAGATTGACACCCAGTGGCCAAATTTAATCCTTTTTTTCACTAATTAGCCATTTTCTAACAATTTCCCTTCATCTGTTTTAGATGGAAAAATATTATTTAAATCTATGACTTGTTTACTGAAAGTAAACTGTGTCTTAGAGAGCCAGATTAAATTAGTAGGTCTTGTTTCACACATAATTAACAGGTTTATTTCTGTATCCTCTTTGTTTGCATTTTTACCTAATATTAAAAAGCAATTTGCCTTCAGTTGACAAAACAATGTACAGTAAGTCCTGTGGAAACTGCGACTTTAAATGAAATGACGTACAGCAGGTTCTTGAATAATGGCATTTTGTTCATCGTCGTTTAGTAATAATGTTGATAAGAAAAATAAAATTGCTTTTGTTATATGTAATTTTGCTCAAAGTTGCAGTTTTTAAGTTTTTAAGAAGCTATCTATGACATTGAAAACTTACTGTATTCAATTTCTAGCAGAACTAATGGGACAAATTGGAATTATGTAGCAAACCTACTTAGATAACCAGATAATTAATATCTACAACTTTTCCTATATCAAATAGTAAAATTACCTACTTCTGATAGCTAAGCTACTCATAATAATTATACATTTTAATAATTTTAATTTTAAAGTTTGAGGGTGAGGTAATTGTTCATAAAATATGCTAGTTAGGGAACTCTATCAAAGAAAATTTGTATCTCTGTTTAAGGAAAGGGAGGAAAAAAAGCCATAAAATATGTAATTTTGTAGAACAAGCTCTTATATAAGCCCTTTAAAAGTTTTGTGTTAAGGTTTAGATGTGTATCATGGCATCCATTTTAAGGGTTCTAAAGTAGAGAAAGGAAAAAAAACCCTTGACTTGGACAAAATTCATATTTTAGCAAATACATTTAACATGTTTACCGAACAGATTACCAAACAGGAAAGTAGCGAATTTAAGATTTAGACAGATCAAAGTCCAAATTCTAGTTGGATAATCTTGAGCAAGTCTCTGAATTTTACTAAATTTCAATTCCCTCACCATTGTGAGGATTAAATGAAATGCAAATTTAAAATGCTTATCATGGTACCTGGCATGTATATAAAGAGTAGCTATCGTTATTACCAGAATACCAGAAAAAGCAAGGTTACCGAAGTCAGAACCACATGAAGGAGACATCTCTTCTCGAATCAACTCTACAGTACCTACTTTGATAAAAGAGAATAGTGGCCCTGGATAATCTAAAAGTATAAATAATTCAAAAAATCAAATAATCCAAATAAAGTCGTTTACAAGTGGTTCATATTACACATTTTTAATGGCCTATTTACTTTCACTATCACTTTTTTATCAAAAATTAAAATTAGATTGAAATCCAAAACTCTCCAAACTCTTTGCCTTTCAGGAAAAAATAAGTTTAGTGTATACCCTATAAACATCCATATATGATTTATATAAATTTATTTATAAATCATATACACACTATTTTACTATGTATTATGTACAATTGTAAAATATGCCCCCAAAATAGAAATTTTTAAAGTGTGAGATAAATATAAATCAAAGTGGAGGCAGTTCCCTTCTAGCCCTCAATGGAGTATCTTGCACGTGCCTAAAGTGGTTATCCCCTACTCTGGAAGCTGCTACCCTAACAGTTCTCTGTCTCTCACCAGGAGAAAGGAGAGAGACAAACTGATCACAGGGTGGAATAAGCAAGGGCTTTGGTGAGCCCAATCCTGCATTTGAAAAACTGCTGTTCCATATGGCTGGTGTGGCCTTGGCAAATGTCTTAATCTTGCTTAGCCTCAGGGTCCTCTTCCATCAAAGGAAGGTGATTATACATACAAATGATACTGTCCATGAAACACAGTGCTTGGAGCACAATATCATTATTACTTAGAGCCAAAAGAAGCTTTCAAAGGTCATGAAGGACACTAGGACTAGAAGGATACAGTCTGCTGGATTTTTAAACCCACACAACTGGCTTCTGACAAATCCAGCACCACCTTGCCCTCTTTACTGAGCTGGTGCCTGCCTCAAAAAAATGTGCTGTCAGTTTCCCTGGGAATATCAATTCCACCATAAAATTTCCCACACATATCGTTACTCTATGTGTAACCTACAGAGAGGAACAATTAATAGTTACCCATAAATTGTTGTTACTAAATGGTTTTTAAAAACCACAAACCATAAAGGAAAATATGTTCTATTACCAATATTAAAAATTAAATATACTTTATTTTTAAATCTATACAATGGGAAAAGCTCTGGTGTAGAAGGACTGCTACTTAGATTCTAGTCCCAATTATGACATGAACAAGTCACTGGACCACTCTATATCTTATTTTCCTCATACATGAAGTGAAAATGTTATTTGCACTTGTTACAAGGATAGCATGCAACAATATAGGTTAGTGAAAGGATTCTACAAATAACAATCATTATTACTAATGCCCTCCCCCAACAACAGTAAAATTACCACCCCCACCACCCCTACACACACACTTGAAAATTCAGTATCCTTCCAACCCGAAAGTCCTTATTCCTTTAGAGAGGATATCAAGGACTACTCCCCTAGGCCACAGGTAGTCTCACCAACAAAAATCATTGACATTTTCTGTCTTTTCTGACCCCAAGAGGGAATGGCTCCAGGCCTGGGCCCACTCTGAAATGTTCCTTATCAGCAGCCCCAGGGCCTCTGGCCTGTAGCCCAGGTGGAGAGTTTGCTCTGGCTGAGCCTTGGAATTCCAGGTAGCCAGGTCATAGCATTTTCTATCTGACCTCCCCATGACCAAGCCTCCTGAGTCCTTACTTATGACAGCATCTGCTTTGGCTCACCTGTTTGGAGCTCTGGTCCTTAATAGGACTAATGCCTTATCAGCCAAGAATAGATGCCCTATTATGGGCCTACTGCTGTGCTGGATATTTTGCATACGCTATTTCCACTTCTTACAATAACTTGTGAAATGGTGATTATTCATCCACTTTACAGTTATGGAAACTGAGAGTTGGAGGTTAATTGGCTTCCCAAAGTCACACAGCTACAAAGGGAAAATGCCAATCTGGCTCCAAATCACGTGTTCTTTCTGAAACATTTACCATCCTGATTCCCTGCCTAGTTCCTGTCTAACCTACCTTCAGATTCTGGACCCTGTTTCCTTTTCCCTTGCTGGGGTCCTGCCAGAAACCACTGGACTGGCATCCTTCACCGTCCCTGCTTCTAACCTTACCTACTAAATGGAGCATACACTGGCGCATTCAGCATTGAAGCATTCAGCGCGACACACATATGCACTGGATTCACTAATTGCCTGACAGGCTCATGTCGCTACAGCCTTTAGGCCCAGGGCATTGTGTTGCGCGGCCTTGTCGCATGCACGCTTCCACTTCTCTCTCGGATTAACCCCAGTGTCCTCCTGTTTCATGCCAGCCAATGTTCCTAAGGTTCCAGCGTGCTGCACATCCCAGCCTGCCTCAGTTACAACACACACAGCACCTTATTACTTCCCCAGAATGATGATTTAAGGAATTAACAAGTTATTCATTACCTTGGAAAATATCGTATTTCGTTTGGATGGATAACTGTGATTCACCATTAAGGGGGAAAAACAATAACCAGCAGACAGCTTGCCTTTTAAAGACAAAGCAGTCATTTGAATTGAAAACATCTGTGAGTAGCAAAAGTCTTTTTAATCTCATAGACACACAGTGGAAGAGTACCCCGCCAGCACCACATTCTAAACGCAGGGACACCGATATAAAGTCCCAGTAGAGGGCAATAATCCATATGAAATTCTAATGATCCCACCTTCATTCTCCAAGTTCTGAGAGATGGAAAAAGCACCACAATCAAAATTTTATAGGCATTTGGAAAAGATATTCAGAAAGCACAAATTAACTCTGAAATCCTAAGAGTGAGCGCTGTGGACCTTACAGAATGGGAATGATGCCACACGTCTGTTACAAGTCACTTCGCTGTAGACTTAGAACCCTGATTTTAAAAGAAATCTCTGCACTTCTCATGCTCTGGCGAAAATAGTCATCTTTAGCTATGATACCAATTATGTAAATTTATCAATTTAGCAAAATTCAGACCAATAGCAGAAGGTAGGCACAGGGCCCTAGCAAAGAGCCTTCAATTCCAAGATTAAAAAGTAAGATATGTTGCCTGAGATGCAGGTTAAAAAAAAAAATTGTTAAAAAGACAGTTCCTATGAGGCAACTGTGCTGCAATTATTTAAACAGCTATTATCGAGCTTAGATGGGGGTAACTCTGTTCCCATCACCAGAGAACTGTGGCAGACTTGTGTGACACCTTTGCTCTAATTAGACTTTAAGGTGTGATCACACACATTTCTCTCTCCCTGCCTGTCTGAGAGCTGAACAAGTATCACAAGTGGAATTTGTTTGAGGCAGAGTGATTCAGTAAGGCAAGGAGGATGGGGAAAACATACTCTTACGGTGTGTTTATACTTCAGTAAGTCGCTGTGCTTCACTTTGTTTGGCATTGTTTTCTCCTGTGTCAGAAACTATGATGGAAGAAATGAGGAGATGCGGGTTGAAGGGCACAGACTTTCAGTTATAAGAGAAGTAAGTTCTGGAGATCTAACGCGCCACATGGTGACTGCAGTTAATAATACCATGTTGTATCCTTGAAATGCACTAAGAGAGTAGATCTTGAGTATTCTCACCACACCACACACACACACACACACACAAAGGTAAGTATGTGAGGTGATGGATATGGTAATTAGCTTGATTGTAGAAATCATTTCAGAATGTATTTGTATACCAAAGCATCACCCTGTACATCGTGAATATATATAATTTTTATGTTAATTATACCTCAATAAAGCTGGGGGGGGAAGGAACTGTAAAGGCAAGTACTCCACCATATTCATGAGGAAAGGTAGCAAATGCCCCTGGCAGCACTTGTGCGGCCAAATTGCTAAGAGAATCTTAAAGGGTAGAGATCAGAACTAATTAGTGTCAGTGCCCTCGCAAAACAGCTAGAATCTACTCAAAACTTCAGACTTCAAAGAGGACAAAAGTTGGTTTCCACACAAGTTCCCATCAATGTTGACAGGGTCATGGATGTCACCCTGTATCGGGCTTTTTTCATGACTTGCTGCTGTAATATTGTGTGTTTAGAGATTTTCATTCCAGGGAACCACTCTGATTCTTTTTAATCTGCAATCAAGAAACATCAGGAGTCTTCCAGTTAAATACAGAAACAGGCCTTTACATTTTCCTAAGCCTCTAGCAGAGATGATCTCTGCTTAATATCATCAGAAGAGGATTCATTCTGGATGCACTAGGACACAGGTATGCATAGGTGGCATTGCCTATCGTAATTTGATGTTGAGATTTTGGTTCTTTTGTGCTCCTGTTGTCCCCTGGTTCAGCGATAGGGGCTGGGCTGAGGGAGTTGCTGAGGGATCCCATGGTAGTTTTGCAGTCATAGGGATTCTCTTGTCCCAAGCCAATGTCCCAATACATTCCTCGCCTTTTTATCTGTCGCCCATATATGACAATTGAGATAATCCTGTAAAATGTTTATCATAGTACTTGGCACATAACTGTTCACTAAATGTTAGCTCTGATTAATTATTCACTTTTTTTGTCTAAGAACTGTAGCTTACGTGAGGATCAGATCAAATCCATTGATTTTTCAAGGGAAATAACCAAGAAACTTTGACTAAAAATTCTTAGTTCCATATCAAATGCTCAATAATCACAGCTCTATGTCATTTGTTAGCAACACATGGATTGCCAGGCACGAATACTTTGACAATACACTGTGAAAGCTGCAGATACCAGGATGAAATCACTTTTGTCAGACCCAGACAAAATACATGTCTGAGACAAAAACTGTCTCCAAGGACTTTCTAAAAACCCTTTTTCCTTCATACATCTCCTGCTTTGATGAGTCCTTCAAGCATCTCCTGCTTTGATAAGGTTCATCACTAGACATTCTTTAGGACTGCAGTAATTCAGATAAGATATCGTTGGAAGAACACCTGTCCAGTAATGACATCTCCACCAACTGGAACTATAACTGACAACTCTGGCTTTGAACCTCTGGAACCAGTGGACTTTGCTTCTAAGCAGTTTATGTAAATTTCTTTTTTGCTAGTAAATGCTCCCTTTACCTGCCATTTCATGCATTCCAGATTATAACCCTTATTTCTATTCCCAAGTAAACCCAACATATTCAGAAATAATTTTCTCTAGTGTCTATTTTTTTTAGGTTGACAACACTGTAAAAAGATAATTCCCCAAGAAAGGTAAAATCATACTTTCATACAGATATAAACATGAATGAACACAGACCATACATTAAAGATTTTATTTAACACAATGAGATAACTGGGGAGATGTTATACCCAGTTCAAAGGAGAAATAAAAACAGCAAGAACATATATGGGATGGAGAAATGTCGAAATGACTGCACAAGTAGAGACAAAACTAGCTCCTCCCAAAGAGGGGAGGGTAAGTAATCAAACCTCTACTGGACAGGACAGTTTGCATGTCCATAGACAAGAATTATATTACATTGCTATCAGTTATCTACAGTTTACAGAACTATAAAATAGCTCCCATAGAATCATAATCAGATAACATGGAAGGGTGTCCCCTAGGCAGTGCATAGTTTTTCATTGAAGCACAAATTTTTCCCTATAGCAGCTATATTATGCCAAGTTGAGATTAAGGAATTAACAGATAGGTAACTGATCCACACTGTTGTCCAAGTAAATAGTCTAAAAGAATGGTGCAAATTACCAAAGACCTTTCAGGGAGCTTGGCTAATAGGGCTTTTCCCAGTCTCATATCACTAAAATGTCACTGCGTGTTCAATAATAGTAGTAAATACTACTAGGTGTTTAAATGTACATGTAGTTGGTTTCAGAATGATGATTCAGCCATTGTATAGCATGTTCCTTGAGGAGCTACAGCCCAAAACTGTTTATTTGGAACATTGCTCTATCTGCACCTAAACTTTGTCAGCCTAAAGGAAAACACTAAAGCAAACTCAATATAAGTAGAGAGTTTATTTGGGCCAAATTTGCAGATTATGACCCCATTATACAGATTTAAGTTGCCCTGAATATACACTCTGATTAGTAGCAGTTACAAGTGGATTTTTAAAGGAAAAGAAGAGGCAATCCCTAAGTTTTTACCAAGAATTTACATTAAAATAACATAAGCTATTGATTGGCTATATATTGTTCTTTGTTTCACTAATTCCAGGACAATAAAGATAGTGAGGCTGCTAGTCAGGAACTGAAAGGTCTTTAAACAACTGCCCCGCTGCCCCCGGTACAGAAGGCGGAGGTGGGGCGGTGGGGAATGACTGAAGTCTCATACTCGTGTCTCTCCAGGCCTGATAAATTTTGCATACTTCACATAGCTCAGACCAGTCTTTTTTTCCCCAATTTCATTCATTTTTTACCACAGAGTAGGATCTGTGGGACCGGATAGAGGAAGGACTCACAGCACCATAACCAAGATAATGATAACTCTTACATATATTGTTCCAAGTTCAGACGGAGCGTTTAAAATTGCTATCTTGAGCAGTAATAAAGGTCTTCCTCTAGCAGCTCCTCCAGTGCCACTTGGCTTTTTTAATTTAATTTTTACTTAGTTTTATTTTATTTTATGTGGCTCCATCCACTGAGATCTCATAAGTCTACTAAGTGAAGGAAGCAATAATTCCTCTCTGGCCACCACAATTACTACAATAGAGTCAACTGACATTTCTACACCTATTTGTATAACTCACAGACAACCTCACAAATGGCACTCCGCCTTCCTGGTTAGCCAGTGGAAATAAGTGCCATGGGTCTGCCTAATAATGGTGTAAGACAGCATAATATTTTTTAAATGTTAAACTGATGCAGTTTCCCCGAGGCCTCCTACTTACCTAGCTAGCATAGAACAAAGAAGTCAATTGAACTGCTTCATCAGCTCACAGAAAACGCAATAGTCTGAAAGCAAAAGCCAAGGGAATTGAGTTGCAAGTGCTTGAGAAAGTACAGTGATGGTTTTGCTTTGAATTGCAACAGGATTTGACTTAGAAGATCTCAAGGAAAGTTTAAAGGACTAAGCATAGAATTTTATGTTAGCCATAGCAATGATGCAATATAGAAACTAGTGGCAGATTTTTACCCCCATAACGAGGATAAAAGACCTTTCTAGGTTTGGAGAAGGAGGGAAGTTCAACTGCAAGTGAAGGGTCTGCTTCCTGGCTCCCTCCTTCTTTCCCCCTGGATGAAATTCAGGCTGTTCTAGACTCTCCTGGTCATTCTTAGATAATAAAAAGCCAGAATGGTCACATCAAGTTGCAAACAAAGTCTCAATTTGGGAAATGAATGTATGCAATCTCAAGTAATTACCAAAACATTGAATCTGATTTGACAGTTAAACTTCTCCCCTCTTTCGACTAGGGTCTTTGTAGGTAGGTAACCCAAGAATGGAACACAATCCTATTGTCCCACCCTAAGTTTCTGCCCCTTCTCTCCTATTTGCTATCTTACTAGCTGTGTTTTCTGACTCCTCAAGGGCAAAAGCAGGAGGAAGGAAAAAGGGAAGGGGAGCTGGGAAAGGGAGAAAATAAGTTATCACTTGTTTGGGACTGTCATGAGAGGGGCTTTGCCCTCTGGTCTAGCAGATGCTTCAAGCTGCCTTTCAGACTTTTGGTCCCTTTCGTGAGCCCCTTCAGAAGTCTTTACTGGGAGCATTCAATTGTGTTCCTAGTCATGGAGGATGCATTTTCCTCTGGCTAACAGCTCAACGCTCAGCATTCCACAGTCCATTCTCTGTCTTGGGTTTCTGTCACCCAGTCCAGGCTTGGACAAGATGTAAAAGAGCCCCAGGCCTGCTCTCCCCCAGGTGGCCACGTCTGATCAAGGAAGCAAGCTTGCATCATTTGCTTCTACCTTGGATCAACTGGATAGCCCACATTCCTGCCTTTTACATTTTCCACTCAAAAATCAACAATCCACACCTCCCAACCCCCAATTGCATGAAACGCATATCAAGATTTCTGAGGAGCTCCTCTCACCAGGCTTGAAATTAAGGAAAGGAAGGCAGGAAGAGCTTACAACAAGAGCTCTCTTCAAAGACATCCTGTACCCAATCCTCTCTCTATTATTTCCAACCCTATCCTTTAGAACTTCGATATGAGAAAGGTTTAGAAACATCCTCTGAAATTTTACAAATCCCGTTGGATGATCTCACAATCAACTCTGGCATCTGGCATTTGCTGTCTTAGGATCTCAGCTTAAGCTTCCATTCACAGACCCCATTACAAGTGTCTTCTACTATTAGAGGAAACGAGGACAAATGAACAAAATAGGCTCAGTTATAGAGAAAAAAAGAAAGTTAAATTTTAACACATCTAAGTTATGACTAAATTTTGACCCAGCTTTATACTATTTGACCCTGGGCACAATACATGCATGTAATAAGAGAGCCCTGAAAAATTCTGGGGGTGGGGAGGGCTTGAAGAACCCAGTGGAAACAGAAATCAGCTCTCCAGCCAAGAAAGGAAAAGCAACAGAGTGAAGAGACAAACAATTTGGAAACCACCTAAAAAAGGTCAGGTTTCCATCAACATCAGAGAAAGTTTGTGTATGTATAGCTCTGCAGTCCCAGAAAGAGAGAGAATAATCTAGTCAGTCAGTTGATGGCCACTGCTGGGTCTATAGTTTCAATGGAAGCAAGAAGTAAAAATATTCATAACCGAAAAACAAAGAAAGCAGCACCAGGAGCATCAGGGAAGAGAAATGATGGTTCAACTGGAGTGAACTTGAAAGAAAGTTCTGACTTACAAGATTTGCTACTGCTGGGCATCTCAGGAAATGTCAGGTAACTGAACACTGAATACTGGGTGACAGAGTGTGCCCAAGGGATTAAGTTACCACCTACAAGAGGAATTAGGTAGTATTGTTTGCTACTAAATAGGATAAATGGGTTGTGCAACTTGGAGTCTTGCACGAGTTCCGTGTGAGGCCAACAATTGTAATGCTTGATACGGTTCTGTTTGTCAATCCTGTTAATTTAATGTCAGTCTTACAAACCCTGTTTCAGATGTCACCAAGAGCACTAGAAGAGGGGAACTATGTCACCCAGCATTTCCCTGATGCTCCGTGAAAACTGGAGGAACTCATGAAAGACTACTAGATATGAGAACATTAGTATCTTACAGTTAAGCATCACTTAACTATGGGGATACGTTCTGAGAAATGCATTGTTAGGTGATTTGGTCATTATGTGAACTTCACAGAGTGTACTTACACAAACCCAGATAGTATAGCCTACTATATACACACCTAGGATATATGATATAACCTGTTGCTCCTAGGCTACAAATCTGTACAGCACGCAACTGTACTGAATACTGTGGGCAATTGCAACACAATGGTGAGTATTTGTGTATCTAAAAATATCTGAACATAGAAAAGGTACAGTAAAAGCACGGTATTATAGTCTTGGGACCACAGTCGTATATGCAGGTTTGTCACTGACTGAAATGCCATCATGTGGCACATGACTGTAATTCTTTTGCATTCTTGAGGTTGTCTGTTAAAGTAATACATGAAGGGGAATTCCCAGGGTGGTATCAGAGCAATTAAGGACTGTCACATAGAGGCTTGCTCCTGGCCTACCTGTGTGTTTAGAAATTTTACTTTTGTTCAGCATAATCATTCTCCCAACCTAGCTCTCTTCCCCTGGAACTTGATAAACCTACTCCCATGATCTCTTCTGTTTTCATTACTGTTGCCATGTAGCAAATTACCCCAAAATTTAGCAGCTTAAAACAACCATTTTATTTTGCTCATAAACTCTGTGAATCAGGAACTTCAACAGGGCACAGCAAAAATGGCTAGTCTCTGCTCCACAGTATTTGGGGCCTCAGATGGGAAGACTCGACAGACCGCTGGGAATGACTTTATGGCAGAGAGGGGGCCGGAATCATCATCTGGAGGTGTCTTCATTTGCATGTCTGGCAGGCAATGCTGCTGTCAGTCAGGACCGTAGCTGGGACTGAACACCTACATATGTCCTCTGCATGTAACCTGGACATCTCATAGCATGGCAGCATGGGAACTTACATTCATGGTGGCTCTGGCTTCTAAAAGTTGAATCTACGAATCTATATCAACTTTCTGACCTAGCCTCAGAAGTCATGCAGCACACACAGTATCACACAGTGTCAAAGAAATTATAGCCAACTTTTAAAAACCACCAACCGTCCTTCACCATCACTTGAATACATACACTAATGTCTTCTCTGTTTTCCCTTTTCACAATTTTCACAGAATTAATTAAGCAAATAAACTTCTCTGTTGTACTTAAGATTCAGGAAAACCATCAGAGTTAATATTATCTTTGGCTGCAAAGAGGCAAATCTTGAATTGTTCAACAAAATTTAAGATTTTTTTTTCACCTTTCAGAAAAGTTTAGCAAGCTTTCTATCAACTTCTTTACATCAACTGATTCTGTTTGTTTTAAACACCACTAATTTTCACACTAGCCATTGTTTCATGACATACACTTATATAAGCAATGTTTCAAGGTAAACATTCTTTATAGCCCGTGATGGAAAAGTAAAATATTTGATCCATTAGCAGTAAATGAATGCATAAGTAAAGAATTTCTTATCTTCTTTAAGAAATATGTTGTTAATAGCCAAGTGAACAATGACTGTTGCTAAAGAAGTTAAGAAACTTGTATTCACTTTGAAACATTTTTTCTTTAGTCTTCACTGTTGATGGGAAGCATTATATTGCTTTGAAGCTCTTCACCAGCCTTCTGATCATATTTTTGTTTGAGTTGAGAAGCATTTATTTTCATCTCTCTTTGATATAAACGGATGCGTACAAATCACTCCAATTTTTAGCAAATCCCCTTGTGTGGCTTCTTAAGCTATCATCTGCTGCTTCCTAATTATCGGCAGACTGTGAACATTTTAAGACTCTATTTCTTGCATCTTCTTCTTGGGCGGAAGATGAAAAACACAAAAGATGAGAAAGAGAAAGGAGCCCAACCCCTTGGAGGATAACTACCCTGCCCCCAAATCCATGAAAAAGGCAAAAAGAAAATACGTATAACCTTTGTTTAGTAAATTCAAATAACTATTCTATGGTTGCTTTTACCAGATTATGCAAGTATAATCCAGGAATCTCAACCATGTTGCTAATTAACATGAAAAGACAATGCTAAACAGTATTGACAGTGAAAGGGAAGAAACACAAAATTCTCCAAGGTTATCAAGGCTGGTTTGAAGTCACTTACCCCAGGGGGATGAATCTGTATCTCATTTACGTTTACATTTATAAGTTTACATCTATAAGGCTGGTTTAGAACTATAATATAAAGCAGAATGTGACTGCCATGGGAGGTTGAGCGCTTTGGGGATTAAAAGACGAAAAGCACATAGGTTAGAGGAGTCATGAAAGGCCTCATAGAAGAAGTGGCTACACAGAGACTTAAAAACAACTGCATAGGGTGGAACACTACAGAAATGAATGCTCAAGATTTATCAGATATTTCTGGCAGACAACAACATGGAAGAGGGAGAACAAAACAAGCACACCATATGAAAAGAAAGGAAGGAAAAAATCTAAAAAATTCAGAGGAGGGGCCAGACCCGGTGGCTCATGCCTGTAATCCCAACACTCTGGGACACCAAGGCGGGAGGATCCTTTAAGGTCAGGAGTTGGAGACCAGCCTGAGCAAGAGCAAGACCTCGTCCCTACTAAAAATAGAAAAAATTAGCTAGGCTTGGTGGCATGTGCTTGTAGCAGTGAGCTATGATGACCCCACTGCACTCTAGCCCCAGCAACAGAGGGAGATCCTGTCTCAAAAACAAACAAACAAACAATTCAGAGGAGGGGACAGGGAAATGGGACCAGATGAGGGAAGAAAACTTACCAAAAAAAGAATGGGTGCTATGAAAACAGATAATCCAAGAATAAGGAAGAGCTCTTGGCAATGAAAAATCTATGTATTCAAATCTTAAAAATAAAATAGAAGGGTTGGAAAAATTAAGTCTTCCCAGAAAGTAGAAAAAAGGAGAGCAGGGGGATGGGTGCAAGATGAAAAATACAAAAGATAAGAAAATCAGAGGATCAGTTCTGGTTATAGAACATGTATGTGATAATTCTGAGTGCCAGGAAGGAAAAAAAGATTAAATGAAAGCAAAAAAGTGATAATCTAAGAAATAATTGAAGAAAACTAGTGGAACTGAAGGACACAACTCTGTAGACTAAAAGGACTCACCAAATGACCAGCACAATTAATTTCAAAAGTCTCATTCCAAGGACAACATTACACAATAACTGACTGTTGGGGATAAAGTGAAAATTCTGTAAGTTTTCAGAAAGGAAAAGAAAAGATCACATACAAATGAATAGAAATGAGAATGGCCTTGAACTTCTTAATAATAACCTTATATGTAGAAGGAAAAGATCAGAATTCTTAAAAATTTTGAAAGATAATGACTTTCAACCTAGAATTTCAACCTAGAGTTTCATACCTGGTCAAGCTTAAGAGTAGGCTGAAAGCATTTGCAGATGCACAAAGACTAAACAAAAGTACTTCCTTTCTTAGAAAGCTAATATATGGCCAGCAAAATAAGAAAATGGACAAGAAAAAGAGAAATCATGCATCTCCAAAACTAAGTTATCTATTTAGGAATAAGTCCAAGAATAGTCACAGGGATGACAGTTGACCTAGACAGCAACCAGTCCAAAGTGAGCGCCAGAGAGAAAGCTCTGGGAGAAAGAGTGCCAGGAAAGCGAAGGAAGTTAGATCATCTGACATACTCAGCAGCTCATCTGCAAAACTACTGAGAGGAATTTGACAAGTCTCATGAAAAAAATTAAGGATAAGCGATGGAAAGTACGAAAGTGAAACAAATGCTGCAATCATTGACTCCAGGAAAAACAGGCATAGGAAGTATAAAAGCAAGGAGATTAAATCACAATACGTTATTTGGCTCAGGAGTGAAGAATATTTTTATATTAATAGTATGACAATGTTACCAATGACTATCAATTGAACCAAAAATTGTGATATAATTCTATTAAGATGATGGAATGCTGTTTCCTATGCTACATTCCTTCCCTCCTCCCCTACCTTCCTCCACCTGGATTTTATTCAGGTATCTACCATTTTCTGCCTGCCAATGTGCTTTAGGGGAGGCTGAACCCAACCACAACCCCAAGGGGTAAATCTGATTAGTCCCAATTGTGACAACTCATTCCTTTTACTTGTGATTGTTTTAGGAAAGGGCATATGACTCAAGTCTGTTGAGGGGCTTCTTAAACAGAGACGCAAGGAAGAGTCAGTCTCCTCTTCTTTCTCTGAATACTGTCTTATGTGGAAAAGGTGACTAAATCTGCTGCCTTCATCTAGCAATCATGAGGGCAGTTGACCTGAAGACAAAGTGAATGCCCCAAGGATAGCAGAGCAAAGGTCAAAGTACCTGGGGCTTGATGATGCCTGTGTATTATCCAACCTTGAGAAGCACTCTCTTCAGACCAATGTTACGTGGAGATAATAAATTTCCTTATTAAGCTAGTACAATCAGAGTTTTCTGTAACCCTCACTGGAAAGCATTCTAACATTCTAATTGCTTTTATTGGGGAGGGGCGTGGAGCGGCAGTGAGGGGCATAGCCAGGTAGTAAGGGTGCTAAATTCACATCCACCGTAACAGGAAATATATAATATACTATCTAAAATTGTTAAATTGAGATAGAGCAGTGTAAATCCTACAATTAGAAACATAGAGGTACCTACTCAGAGAAATAGCTAAAATAATAGGGAGCGGGTGCTTCTAAGGAGCAGCACTAAGAGTTGCAGAAAGATGAGGTAATACTATTTGATTGGTTTTAATTATGTGAGTAATTATTTTGATAAAAATAAATAAGTAAGCAAACAAAAACACAGAAAGTAATTTTCCAAGGTCACTGTAAAGAAAGGTTCCCAAGCGGCTATCAAAATAACTTTTTTTTTTTAGAGACAGCGTCTCTCTCTGTCTCCCGGGCTGGAGTGCAGTGGCATGATCATAGTTCAATGCAGCCTCGAACTCCTGGGCTCAAGCAATCCTCCTGCCTCAGCCTCCCAAATAGCTACCACTACAGGTGCATGCCACTGTGCCTGGCTAATTTTTTTTATTTTTATTTTTTGTAGAAATGGGGTCTTACTATATTGCCCAGGCTGGTCTCAAACTCCTGGCCTCAAGCTATCCTCCCACCTTGGCCTCCCAAAGTGCTGGAATTATAGGCAAGAACCACCATGCCTGGCCCAAAATAACCATTGACATTCCCTCAAAAACAAACCAGCTGCTTCGAGAATCTAATAGACTCATCATAACCACATAGATCTTAGATCTTACAGTGCTAGTCACCCCATAGCTCAAATTGGGGGTTAACCTAGATCTTGTTAACTGCATAATGCAACCTCAGATAGTTTCAGACAAGAGTAGAACAAGGCAATATGAGCACAAGGTGATTTGGTGAGGTCTAAATCGACATCACATGGCTTCCCAGTATTCTTCCCAAGTTATTTGCTAACTGCCAGATTCATTGGTTTTTTTTTCTTTTTTTTTCCCCTTTTCGTATGAACCTGACATTGTGAACATATCATTGTTTTTTAATTAAGAAAAATATCTTCCAGCTCTCATTTCTCTGTAATTCAGATATGAAATTTTACTATCAAGTCTCAACATGTTAAAGGGCTAGCTGCAAATGAAAAAAGATCTTTTCAGCAAACTTCCATGATCTGCGACAACAATTAGGGTCACGTGAAGGAAGCTGATTTTTTGATAGTCAAAGAAAACGGAAAGGTAAGATGCGGGGGAAGAAACTGTCATTCTGTCAAATATTCCAAATGATCTCAATTGGCTTATCTTTTAATTTTTGACAAATTAATAAATAAATTATTTTTTTTCTTTTTTAATATGAAGGGGAGAGTAAGGAGGGCAGTTCAATTTCCTTTTCTTTTTTTTTTTTTGAGACAGAGTCTCACTCTGTTGCCCTGGGTAGAGGGCAGTGGTATTGTTGTAGCTCACTGCAGCCTCAAACTCCAGGGCTCAGCCTCCCGAGTAGCTGGGACTACAGGTGTATGCCACCACACCCGGCTAATTTTTCTATTTATAGTAGAGACAGGGTCTCGCTCTTGCTCAGGCTGTTCTCGAACTCCTGAGCTCAAGCGATTCTTCCGTCTCGGCCTCCAGAGTGCTAGGATTACAGGCGTGAGCCACTGCGCCTGGCCCAAATAAATTATTAAATAAACATATATTCCAAAACAAAATTTAGTCATTGGGCCACCAAACTTTTCACTAGATCAAATAATGAAAATGACTGATTCAAACTCGCTTCCTTCTTGTTTCCTAATCACCTCTTGGTCTAGTATAGGAAAGAAGTATAGTTACTCCCTAGGGTCTTGGAGAGTCAGGGGAGGGAGACCAAGGCACTATGAAATCAACAGATCCTGGCCCCACCGCTGATTAATACGACTTCACCCTTCTATGCCTCAGTGTCCCCATCAGTAAAACTAGAGACAGTCACTAGGCTCAATCACTTCTGACATCCAATTTCCAAAATTATATTTAATAATTGTGTGATATTTTACAGTTTGGGAACTTTTAAGTCAAATGGGATATAGGCCTGTTTGGTTTTCTCCTTACAATAGGGCAAAAACATTTCAATCCAGAGAGATTCTATGGAATGGGATCTAAATGTATTCCCTTTGGAGTAGAAAAAGGGAAAGAAAACTGGATTCAAACCCTCTCCATTTTAGGTTCCAGGACTAGAAAATAATGGCAAATGGCTGCTTTGGGTGCAGTTTTGTGCAAGTTTTCCTGGACCTCACCACTCCAATCCGAAAACAGAGTGGTTTTGCATCAGAATGGTTCTCCAAGTCTTATGTCACCCTACTGTGTTGCCAAGGAAAATTATGTTCTTATTCTTATATTATTCTTAAATTTTTATGCCACTCCTTGAAGTTTTCCTCATTATCTTTGAAAATTTCAAGAGTCACAAAACTATCTTATAAGGAGATGCTTTCTGTCGGCAGAGAAAGACTGGATTTTCCTGGGGTCCTTTGATAAACTGATCTCTTCAACCAATTCAGTATTTATAGCACGGCCTGAGTCTACAGCAGTCTGTAAGTTATTCCCTGTGTATCTAGATTAAATTTATAAAGATCAGTCCCTAAAATGTGAAAAATAGGTCCCTAAGATCTCAATGGTACACAGTTGGGTATTCCCTGTGGAATTTATCACAAAGCTGAGAATATATCTGTGGTTTGATTGTTTATGTGAATGTCATTTGCTTACTGTTTCTAAGTGCAAAAGAATGGTTGATACAATTTATTTTCTTGCAATTAAAAAAATTAAATAAGATGGAGGATACTTAATGAGCAAATTCTAATAGAAAGTGCCCAGGTGTTCACTTTATTAAATACCAACTCTAAAGTGAGAAAGCAAATTTATATACTTTCAAAGTGTTCTTTCCCCTGAAGAACACTAAATTGTTAAAATCATTTATTTGACTTTGGACAATTAAGCATATGACAATGTCTCAAGGTTAGTAATTTCTGCCATATTTTAATATATCAGAGACAATAATAAAAGGATTTATTTTATTTTTTAGAGACAGGGTCTTGCTATGTTGCCCAGGTTGGCCTCGAACTCCTGGGCTCAAGGGATCCTCTTGCCTCAGCCTCCCAAGTAGCTGGGACTACAGGTTCAGGCCACTGTGCCTGGCAAAAAGATTTATTTGAAAGCCTATACTTCTCACGTGAGCAACAGACCCCAAGAAGTATCCTTATTTGGGGAAGTAGCTTTCAAGTATGTCTCATCCAAGGGAGTCTATCCCTTAGTTATTACCTTTCTTTCAAGAAGGCCCTGGACCCCCTTTTTATCTCCCTGTCTTCACACAAGTTCTTCCAGCTGCCACGACAGCTCATCCCTCCTCTTCCCTCCCATGTCCCCTGTTCTCTCACTCCGGTCCTCCTTCAGGTCTCAGTTTTCTTCTCTAGGAAGCCCTCCTTCTCCTCCTAGACTAGGATCGTCTCCCTGTCACACTTTCTTGAAACACCCTACCGCTATCACAATAGTAATCAAATAATTATTTCTGTAATTGTTTCCCTGTCTGTCTCTCCCACTAGACAATAAATTCCATAAATGCACAGATCGTGTATATTTGATTCAGTTTTCCAGTACCTAGCACAATGTTTGTCATGTTGTACCTGGTTAATAATTAGCCAACAACAGAAAACAGGGAAACAAATTATTTTTAAACATATTAAAAGATGTTTAGCCTCACTCATAAATAAAGAAATAAAAATGAAATCATCAATGAAATACTATCTTTGAAAAGTTCCAAAAATTCAATAATTCACTGCGTTGGCAAAACTGAAGTGTGACAGGCATCCCCGCGGGGGGTGCTTAGGCTGGCAGTCTCTTTGAAACAAACTTAGCGAAATATTTCAAAATTTTGGTGCATATGTCCTTTCACCCAACAATTTCACATCTAAAATTTTATTCTACAATTATACTTTCATTTATATGCAAAGACACATGTACAAGGATGTTCATGATTTTGTTTGAATAGAGAAGAATCCTAAAATCATATGATAAAGAGTTAAATTATAGTACAAAGTCATATACTAAAATATTATACAGCAGTAAAAGAATGAGTTAGGTATATATGTAATGATAAAGGATAATATCCAATACACATAAGTAAAGAAAATAAAATATGAAAGTGTTTATATTATATTTCCATTTGTTGTTTTTGTTTTTAAAGGATATATACATGCACATAGGATATACCTGGGAACATACAAAAGAAACTGGTACCAGAAGTTGCCTCTGGGAAATTAGGATCTGGAAAAGGGGAAGGACTTTCTTTATACTCTACCTTTTTGTACTATTCAAAGTTTTTAGCATGTGCTTTAATACATTTTTATATACAACTTGTTTAAAAACATAGTTCTCGAAGGAAATTTTTTCTAAGCTACATGAATAGACTTTTCACTTAGATCTTTTCCTTTAATCAGTTTGTAATTACAAGCATGTAAGATACTGAATTCTGATTTAGATTATTTTGAAGATAATCTCTTTAATGTACATTTATTGTATTTCTCTGTTTAGAAGAAATGTTCTTAAAATACAACTAGTAAAAAATACATAGCTAATAACTTTTTCTAAATAGAGAAATGTAACAAATGTCTAAGGAGAGCTCTCTAAAGTAGCCGTATGCTGCCCCAGCCATTGAGATTCCGAAAATGTTCTGGAATCAGGGGTGATCACTACATAGCTCTATGAGTATACTAAACACCACTAAATTTTACACTTTAAAAGGTGAATTTTATAGTATGTGAATTACATTTCAGTTAAATTTTTAAATAACATGGGAGAGAAAAAGACAAGAAAAATCAGAAAAAAAAGAGAGTTTTTTGAATAAGATAATTAAAGACCATGTATTGGTCATTAAAGCTTGTCTCCTGTTTCTGGAACATCCTATTCAATACCCTCCCAGATCAAAGTGCATTTTGACTTTGATTCTTGCGATTCAAAATCTGACTGACTCTCCAAGCCCTCAAAAGAAACACTAAAACAGTATGTAGAATGTTGTCATGATTAACCTCTGGTTCGCCCATCCATTCTGTTAACTAAAAAAAAACTAATGAGGTTTATACTTTGGAGAAAAGGAGAGCTTTATTTCTTATAAAGGGCAGCAGCCTGTTGGTGGCCATTCCAACAGGCTGGGAAGCAGAGCCCCACCCAGAAGCCAGACACACGTCAAGATTTTACACTGAGAGGGGTGGTCATATATACATATTCACCAAGCTGTGGGAGGAGTCATGAATATTTATGAAAAAGGGAAATTAGGCACATGTGTAATGTAATTGTACTTTATCTCTCTCCCATCCCGCCATGGCTGGGAACTCAGTTTTAAGATGTTTTGGAGGTCCCCTTAGCCGAGAGGGATCCCTTCAGTTAGCAGAGGTCTTAGGATTTCATTTTTAGTTCACGATTCCAAGAATGCAAGGACAGATACCTCCAAACCTTTGTGTTCAAGTGTTATTCACCCTGTGACCCTGGCCCCTGTGATCTGGCCCCTGCTGGCTAGGAAAGAAAACCCATCTTTCCACCAGACTCCTCCTGTTCTCTACCTGGCACCATTTTTGCACCAATACTGTATTCCAAGACTGGCAACAGCCCCAGGACAGACTCCAGTAGCGGATGAATTAGTAATGTCATGGACCAGGAAGCTCAACTGGCCTAGTTGGCGCCTACACTCTACTATCATCAGCCCACAGAGTGCTCATCTCACGTCCTGCCTTTCCCAGAAGAAAGAGGAACATCTCAGATGTAGAGCTGGCATATTTTAGACACTATTATTCTGTGCTTTCTTCTCAGGCTTTTCTTCCCATCCATCTCACCTGTTACCACTGCCTTCTTCTTAGTTTATGCCTGGATTCCCACCCTTGCCTCTAGTTTTCTGTTTATAGTCTTTCCTGTTTCTCTTTTTTAAATATCCCTAATATTTCTGATCATCCCACACACAGACATCAAATAACCTTCCTAAAACATTTTCTCCTTATTACTTCTTTGTTTGAAATCCTTCTGTGCCTCCCCATTGCCAATTGAATGTAAATAAAATTTAACTTTTGAACCTGGTTTTAGAGCCCTCTATAATCTAGCTCCAATCTATCTTTCCAGACTTGCACAAATTCCCATTTGCTTACATACAGTACCCCACACACAACCTAGTACTGCCTCTTTCTGTGTTCTTATCAGTGCCTTCTCCCTAGTGTCTAATTCCTTCTTCATTGCTGCCTGTCAACATTCTTCAAGGTCTTCAAGACCTATTCTTCAAGGCCTATGTCAAGTCTTAGCTTTCCAAGACTTGATTATCCTAGCTGAGATTAATCTCCCTCCTTGAAACCATGGCCACCCCCTGCTTTGTTACAAAATCACTCCTGACCTCCCAGCTCCGCTCTGACTTTCAGGAGGACACAGAGAGCCAGCCAAATGCAGACGCCAGATCCATTCTGCACAGTGATTTCAAAACTTGCAGTTGGTTGTTACCAACATTTAAAAGTTGGGAGATTTCTCATAAAAATCTGGGTTTCCTTCTTCTTTTGAAGATTTGAAAGATCTTGCCACACTGGACCTGCACTCCTGCTTAGAATATGCTGAGGCTAAGTAGTGACCACTCCTGAAGATGGGGCCTGTGTTCTCCAATTCACTGACATTCCTGTCTCTCAGAGGTCCTTAAACCTCACTCATACCCTGAAGGCATTTGAATTTGTGATCCCCCGTTCTGACACCTCCACAGAGTAAGAGATGGATGAATAGATGGATGGATGAAAGCAAGGATAAGTAAGCAAACTAACCTAGCATGTGGCAAAATTTGCATCCTTCACGTTTTCGGCTGGCCAGAGAGCTCAACTGCTAAATCCTCATAGCTGCCCACTACCCCACTCTCTTCTTTTCTTGTCCTGGGTCATACACAGAAAAATTCTGGTCTAAGCTCGAGTGGAGAAACGAGATATTCCTTTTTAATAAGGACTTTCCATTTTCCATCTCAAAACTCATAATGAGTGTGAGGTGGCAGTCAAGATTTTTTAAAAAATCGTTCTTGTGCCTCTGTGTCTGAAACTGGGAAAGTAAAAAAATCAAGAGAGATCCAAGCGAGGCTTTGCTTTGATGTGCCCCTTCATGACCCATGCTGAGGCTACACATGGCTGTGGGTTTCCATTGTAAGAGTAAATGTGACCTTTCTTACACAAGGGGATTGTGGTTCTGATCAATTGAAAGGACCCTGTGGGCAGCCAGGGATCAGCATAAAGGGTGAAAGGTGAGCAATAAATATGCCAGTGCATTAACACAATTAGGTTTGTAAAAAAGGCACTGAAGCTAAATGGAACATTGGGAGTTTACAAAAGCAACTGACGTGTTCTGTGTTTTAGAGATGGATTTATGGCTAATTAACTCTCCAGAACCATTCTACCTCCTGTACCTAGGAAAACATGAGCTGAGACAAAGAGTGATTGATTTTAGTGAGAAAGTCCTGCATTGAGAAAGGAGAGAGAAGGGAGGACAGTGTAAGGCAGTTATTTGGAAGTACTGAGTTTACACAACTTAGATGTGGGATCAGGATTTTGTAAGAGACCGGGTTTTGTTGTTGCTGCTGTTGTTCTTATTGCTGTCGTTTGTGTGTTTTTTAA
Organism: Daubentonia madagascariensis; assembly: GCA_023783475.1. Classification (NCBI taxonomy): domain Eukaryota; kingdom Metazoa; phylum Chordata; class Mammalia; order Primates; family Daubentoniidae; genus Daubentonia; species Daubentonia madagascariensis. The sequence continues at coordinate 37,926,056 of JAKFHU010002088.1, read as the reverse complement.
GTATCTTGTGAGGCAGTAGTTGTATCTGTCATGAATGAGTGGCTGGACCACAATATTTAACAGAAACTTCTGAAGTTACTAGCATTGGAATCCAGAAAAAGAAGGTATTAATCAACTCTCATTGTGTAGAGATTATCACACTATCATTAGAAGAAAGAGGAGCTTTAGCTTTAACAGTAATTACTTTTTCCATATTTAGAGTTTCACCAGGATTTCAGGGGCTGAGAAAGTGCCATAATAGGAACAGGCACTATCACATTTGCAAAATGTAAATAATTTGTGTTTAATTCATTCTATGTCCTGAAATAAATCATTTTTGCCAACAGCCCCATGCGTATCGACTTTTCTAGATTTGAAACACTGTCGAACCAAGTGTGTGTATACCACTGATGAATACCAGTCTAATACCAAATATGTGCATTCAAAATAAGGCCTAAGCACAGATAACAGCAACAGGATTCACCGCCTCTGTGGTTCCCTTTCCCTCACTCTCTCTAAAGGTCTCTCTAACTGCAGCTACGCATCTCCTCTCACTGGAGGAACTTCTAAGGAGGGTAAGTAAGAATATAACTAGAGGAAGAAGGAGATGCTCAGGTCTAAAAAGGGAGAAGACATGGCAATAGAAGACAGAGGGGTCTGCAAAGAGGTGAAACGTGTTGAATGAAGTTTGAGTTGGTGGTGAGTAGTTAAGATTAAAGATAAACAAACGGCTTGCTTTTTTGAAAGTGAAATACTGGGTTCTAGATTCTGTCAATTAGCTGGTATCAAGCTCTAGAAAATATAAACTGGCTTAAATGTAGAGTTGGTTAGCACTTAGAAAAGAAACTGGTGATAATTCAGAGCAGGTTTCACAAATTAACCTCTTTTTCTTTCCTGCTAGGCTGTCTCCAATGGTAGATCAGGGAGAGGTCACTGATGTAAGTTAGGGATTTCAGAAAGTCATATGACAAAGTCTTTCGTGATAGCCTGGTAGGCAAAATGGAGACAAGTAGGCAATGTGATAGCACAGGTAAGACTGGCAACGTTATGAGGACAGAGAATATGACTGACTTGTTCACTGCTATATCTCCTCTATGCCTCACAGAGCATGACCCAGGCTCAAAAAATTTGTGTTGATTTAGTTAAGTGAGGTCCATTCACTGATGATTCAGGAGTAATATCCAAAGCACATTGTTTTCTGGATCTTTGTCAACAAGACTTGGTTTTATTTGCCTCTACCTCCAGGGCGTAGAGTAGGTACTTAATAAAATTTGACAAATGAATGAATAAACCTGTAGGTCTTCTTACAAGTTTCACTTCTTAGTCTTAACATAGGCAACATTTTAATCAATGACTTGATTGAAGATGTATTTTTAAAAGGGATTACCAGTTATTGTAATTGCACACATATTGAAACAATGTGTTCATGGATAGATGAAATACAATGGATGAAAAAGACATAGGTCAATACTAATATGACAAAATTTAGTATCACCAAATGTATATTCCAAAAAACGCACAAATGAAGGATAGGAGGGCTTTCAGCTTGAAATAATTTACTTTTTAAAAAGACATGATGAAAAAAATAAAAAAATAAAAAGACCCGATGGTCACCAAGATCATCACCCCTCTGACGCAGCTATAAAACCTAGACAGAATGCATGGAGCACCTACTTAAGAATACTACAAAGTAAATGATAGCAGGAAGATTTGGGAAGAAGACCAGAATCCAAAGTAACCGCCAAACCAGTACTGAGTTTGCCCTCCAGTATCTCCTAGACTCAAGGCAGCCTGAAACTCAGAAGTGGGCACCCAGGTGTGGACAGAGCATGCTCCAGGTGGAGCCCTCTAGTTTTGGCTCAAGGAGTGTTTGGCTAACACTCATCAAGATGGGGGCAATTCACCATTTTCCTTCTTTCACTGTTCTATCATGCCTCAGAACCCAGACAATCCCATGGCAACAGTGGCAGCAGAGGCTGTGGGTGCCTAAAACTCTGAGGTACAGAATGTTCCTCTCCAATCAGAGGAGCTGTGGTCACCCAAAGTGGGGCAAACTCTTGTTGTTGCTTCTTTTCTCTCTGTCCTCCTGCCATTTGACCCTGAATGCACACATAATCACAGAAGTGTGCAGCAGACCAGGATAACTAAAAACTGAGGTTTTTGGCTGGAGAACCAAAAAGGGAAGCCCCAGGGAACCTGAAAATTCTGAGGAGATCATAGAGAGGGAGAAGCCAGGAAATGGGACCCAATAAAGTAGTTTCTGGATTCTGGGCTTATCCCTGAGGGGCACATGCATGGCTCTGACCCTTGACAGCATACCATAGACTTTGAGAACTGAAATATGGGACAGACTACTTCCAAGTTCCCAGACTGTCCATTGCATGGCACAAACATGGGACAGATGCAGGTAGCACTACATTAGAACAACAACCCAGAGTGGGCTGGCCAGAAATTACAGCCTGTACCCAACTGTTTATGTACCCAAAGGTTGTATGCGGTCTACTTATTCTGTGGATTACTAAGAGAGGAAGGTTGAAGTCTCCAGCGGTAACTATAAATTTGTCTATTGCTCCCTCTAGTTTTGTAAATTTTTGCCCTATTTATTTTAAAGCTTTGCTGTTAGGTGTGTACACATTTAGGATTATATTATGTGTTCTTGGCAAATGGACCCCTTTTTTTTCTTTATGTAATGTCCTCCTTCTCTGTCAGAATGGATGAAAAACAAGTCTCCACTATATTATGTCTACAAGAAACTCAATTCAAATATAACTAACATACAGGTAGGTTAAAAGTAATTGGGGGATGGGACTGGGCATGGTGGCTCATGCCTGTAATCCTGGCACTTTGGGAGGCCAAGCAGGAGGATTGCTTGAGGCCAGGAGTTCAAGACCACCCTGAGCAACATAGTGACACCCCATCTCTACAAAAAAATAACAAAATTTGGGCATGGTAGCACACACCTGTAGTCCCAGCCACTTAGGAGTCTAAGGCAGGAGGATCAGTTGAGCCCAGGAGTTCAAGGCTGTCGTGCACTATGATCATGCCTGTGAATAGCCAGTGCACTCCGGCCCAGGTAACATAGAAGACCCATCTCTGAAAAATAAATAAATAAAAGACCATGAAAGCACTAATTAAAAAAAAAATTTTTAAGCTGGAGTGGCTATTTAATAGCAAAGAAGAATTCAAAACAAAGACAATTACCAGAAATAAAAAGGGACATTACCATTACGTAAAGGAAAAAAGGTCCATTAACAAAAATATGTAACAATCCTAAATGGGTATACACCTAACAACAAAGTTTGAAAGTACATAAAGCAAAAACTAACAAAACTGGAAGGAGAAATGGACAAACCCACAATTATAGTTGGAAACTTCAACTCTACTCTTTCAATAGCCAATAGAACAAGTAGACAGAAAACAGCAAGGATATAGAACTGAACAATGCCATTAAAGAACTGTGTCTAACTGACATTTACAGAATATTCTACCCAACAACATAATACAGTCTTTTCATATGCACATGGAATATTCATCAAGATAGAGTATATACTGGATCATAAAATAAACCTTACCCAATGTAAAAGAATTGAAATCATACAAAGTTTTCCAACCATAAGAGAATTAAACTAAAAATCAACAATAGCAAGAAAAAATTTCAAACACTTTGAAATTAAATAATAAACCTTTAAATAACCAATGAATCAAAGAGGAAGTCTCAAGAAAAATTAGAGAATGTTTTGAATTGAATGAAAATTAAAATACAACATACAAAAATTTGTGGTATACAGCTAAGGCAGTGTTTAGAGGGAAATTATACTATTACATCTCATATTAGGAAAGAAGAAAGAACTCAGATCCATAAGCTGAGCCTCCATTTTAAAAAAAGAAAAGAAAAATAAACTCAAAGTATACAAAGGGAAGGAAATAATAAAGATAGCAGAAATCAATGAAATTGAAACTAATCGAACCAAAAAAGATGGGAGAGGGGGAGGACTAGAGAAAACCAAAAGCTAGTTCTTTTTTTTTTTTTAGTAAGAGACAGGGTCTCACTCTGTTGCCCACCCAGGCTGGAGTGCAGTGGCTATTCACAGGCTCAACCATGGCGCACTGTAGCCTCAAACTCTTGGGCTCAAGTGATCCTCCCATCTCAGCCTTGTGAGTGGCTGGGACTACAGGCGTGTGCCACCACACCCAGATCAAAAGCTAGTTCTTTGAAAGATCAGTAAAATTGAAAATCCTCTATCAAAGCCAACGGAGAAAAGAGGAGAAAACACACACATTACCAATACCAGGAAAGAAATACGGAATCACTACAGACCCCACGGGTATGAAAAGAATAATAAGCGTGTACTTCAATTCTAGGCACATAAATAGAACTAAGACGAAATGAACCAATTCTTTAAAACCTTAAAATGCCAAAACTTACCCAGGATGAAGTAGATAACCTGAGTTTTCCTATACCCACTGAAGAAATTGAAACTATAATCGAAAACCTTCCAAAAAGAAATTTCTAGGCCCAGATAGTTTGACTGGAAAATTCCACTAACCTTTAAAGAAGATATTACACCAATTCCACACAATCTCTTCCAGAAAATAAAAGAGGAGAGAATTCTTCTCAATTAAGTTTATGAGGCTAGCATTACCCTGATGACAAAACCAGAAAATGACAGTACAAGAAAACTATAGATCAATATCTTTAATGAACATAAACACCAAAATCATCAACAAATTACTGTCAAATTTAATCCAGCAAGTACAAAACACAAAAATACACCACAACTAGGTGGGATTTATCCTGGGAAAGGAAGGCTGCTTCAATATTGAAAAATCAGTCAATGTGATCCCCCATATAAATAGCCTAAAGAAGAAAGACCACATGATCAGATTGCAATTGTTGTAGAAAAAAGCATTTTATAAAACTCAACATCCATTCATCAGTAAAACTCTCAGAGTACTGTTGCACCAGGAGGTCCCTCCCAAAAAAATTAAAAAATTTTTAAAAATTTTAAAAAACTCTCAGCAAACTAGGCATAAATGGGATCTTTCTCAATCTGAAAAAAGGCATCCTCAAAAAAAAAAAAAACTATAGCTCACATCATACTTAATGATAAAAGACTGAATGCTTTCCCTCTACAGTAAGGAACATGTCAAGACTCTCACCACTCTGACTCAACATTGTACTAAAACTCCTAACCAGTAGAATAAAGCAGGAAAAAATAAAATAAAATGCATACAGATTGGAAGGAAGAAATAAATCTGTTTCACAGACATGTAAAAAATACTAAGGAATTTACAAAAACAACTCCTAGATCTAATAACTGAACCTAGCAAAATTGTAGGCTACAAGGTCAACACACAAACATAAATCATATTTTCATTTACTAGCAATAAACAATGGGAACTTGAAATTTAAAATACAATACCACTTACAATAGCTCCAAAAAATAATATAACTAAGTATAAATACAACAAAATTTTTTACAGGATCTGTATGCTGCAAACCTCAAAACACTGATTTTAAAATATTAAGACCTATATAAATAGCGAGATATACTATGTTCAAGGATTGGAAGACTCAATCAATGTAGTAAAGATGTCAACTGATCTATAAGTTTTATACAATTCCAATCGTAATCTCAGTAAGAGTTTTGATAGATATAGACAATCTGATTCTAACATTTATATGGAAAATTGAAGGAACTAGAATAGCCCAAATAATTTTGAAAAAGAATAAAGTTGAAGGAATCACACTACTACACTACTGTATTTTAAGATTTACTACAAAGCTACAATAATCAAGAGAGTGTAGTATTGGCAAAGGAGTAGACACATAAATCAATGAAACAGAATACAGTCCAGAAACAAAACCACATATATATTAATTTTGACAAAGGTGCAAAAGCATTTCAATGGAGAAAGGATAGTCTTTTCAACAAATGGTATTGGAATAATTGGACATATATATGCAAGACAGTGAACATCAACCCATACCTACCATCATACACAAAATTAACTCAAAATACAAAATAGATCTGAATATAAAACACAAAAACTATACAATCTTTAGAAGAAAAAGTATAAGAAGAATTTCATGACCTGGGGTTAGGCAAAGAGTTCTTGGATATAACAACAAAAACACAATCTAAAAAAGAAAAAATTAATAAATTGGACTTCATTCAAATTAAGAATTTTACTCTGCAAAAGATACTCACTGTTAAGAAAATGAAAAAGACAAGCTACAGACTGGGAGAAATTATTTGTAAATCATATGTCTGATAAAGGACTTGTATCCAGAATATCTTTTTATTAAAAAACTCTCAAAACTCAATGGTAAGAAAACAAACAGCTCAATTAAAAGACAGAAAAAGACTTGAACAGACATTTCACCAGAGAGGATATGCACAAGGCAAATTGGTATAGTACAACATCTTTAGCCGATAGGGAAATGTGAATTAAAACCAAGAAGAAATATCACTAAACACTTATTTGAATGGCTAAAATAAAAAATGCTGACAATACCAAGTGCTGACAAGGATGCAGAACAACTGAAACTCTCATATGTTGCTGATGGAAATTCAAAATGATACAGCCACTCTGAAAAACCACTTGACAGTTTTTTATAAAGTTAGACATATCCCAACAATCCCACTCCTAAATATTTACCTTATGGAAATGAAGACATATTCACACAAAAACTTGTACATGACCCTTTATAGCAGCTCTATTTATTTATTTATAGAAATATTTTTGAGACAGGGTCTTATTCTGTTACCTGGGCTAGACTGCAGTGGCGTCATCAGAGCTCCCTGCAACCCCTGGGCTCAAGCGATCCTTCCTGCCTCAGCCTCCCAGGTAACTGGGACTACAGGCACGTGCCACTGCACCAGGCCAATTTTTTTTTTTTTTACTTTTTATAGAGACAGGGTCTCTCTCTTGCCCAGGCTGGTCTGGAATGCCAGCCTCAAATGATCCTCCCACCTTGGCCTCCCAAAGTGCAAGGATTACAGGCATGAGCCACCATGCCCCGCCAGCTCTATTTATAATTGCCAAAAACTGGAAACAACCAAATGTCCTTAAACTGGTGAATAAATAAACAAATTATGGTACATCCATATAATGGAATACTACTCAAAAATAAAAAGGAACAAACTACTGACACATGTAGCAACTTGAATGAATCACAAAGGCACTATGCTGAGTGAAAAAAGCCAGTTTCAAAAGTTACTGTGATAGAGTAAGAAATATATATTTAGTCTTAGTCTCTGGTTCCTGACATAGAGCTCTTAAAACCCTTGTGTTAATAATTTCCTGAGTGATAGGGTTGATAGGAACTTTTTTTGTTATTCACAGCAAGCCGCTTTCAACCATACTTGAATTTATGATAATCAGGTGACTCTTGGTGGGCTCCTAGATAGCTTCAGGATGGGGGCTGGTTGCCAGAGGAACCAACCATGTGATTAGACGGTTGGAACTTTCAGCCCATCCTCAGACCTCTAGGGAGGGGAAAGGGGTAACCGAGTTAATCACCAGTGGCCAATGATTTAATCAATATGCTTATGCTTGTATAATGGAACCTCTAAAGAACACTAAACAATATGGCTCAGAGAGCTTCCAGGTTGGTGAGCACATTGAGGTGCTAGAGGGGGCAGTACACCCTGAGGGGCATGGAAGCTCTGCACCCCTTCCCCCTTACCTTGCCCTATGTTCTCTTCCATTTGGCTGTTCCTGAGTTGTATCCTTTATGATAAACTGGTAATAGTAAGTAGAGCACTTTCCTGAGTTCTGTGAGTCATTCTAGCAAATTATGGAACCAGAGGAGGGGGTTGTGGGAGCTCACCAACTTGGGTGGCTCAGACATGCAGTTGACATCTGAAGTGGGGGCAGTCTTGTGTGACTGGGCCCTTAACATGCGGTGTCTTCCCTAACTGCGAGTAGTTAGTGTCAGAATTGAGTTGTGGGACATCCAATTGGTGTCCAGAGTTTGAGAATTGGTTAGTGCGAGGAAGAAACCTACACATTTGGAGTCAGAAGTGTTGTGAGTAAAAACAACTGAGAATTACATACTGAATGATTCCATTTATATGACATTCTTGAAAAGGCAAAACTATAGTGATAGAAAACAGATTCGTAGATTCCAGGGGCTAGGGGCCACTGGAGGGTGTGATTACAAAGGTGTAGCAGGATGGAGGTTTTGGGGGTGATAGAACTGTTCTGTTTACCGATTGTGGTGGTAGTTACACAAATCTATACATGTGTTAAGACTCATAGAATTATACGCTAAAAACGTTTATCTTACTATATGTTATTTTTTAAAACTACATAAATTTCTTAAAAAGATATGACAGTTTTTGTTGACCACAGCTAAATATATGCCAAAAGTATGACTTAACCACCAAAAGAAACAGCTTGAGCTGCATTAATGGAAGTATTAAGTACCGACCAAAGAAAGTTATAGACCCATCGGACTCTAAACTGATCAGACCGCATCTGTCGTATTCTGTTCTGATTGGCACGTTGACAGAATGAATAGCTGGGTGGCCAGGTGCGGTGGCTCACACCTGTAGTCCTGGCTATTTGGGAGGCCAAGGTGGGAGGATCACTTGAGGCCAGGAGTTCCAGTTCAGCCTGAACAAGAGCAAGACCCCCGTCTCCACAAAAATAGAAAAATTAGCTGGGTGTGGTGCTGGGCACCTGTAGTCCTAGCTTCTCGGGAGGCTGAAGCAGGAGGATCCCTCAAGCCCAGGAGTTTGAAGTTGCAGTGAGCTATGATGATGCCACCGCACTCTAGCCCAAGTAACAGAGCAAGACGCTGTCTAAAAAAAAAAAGAATCAACACCATCTAGAGGAAGATGACCAAGATGGTTAGAGGATGATAGAAAGGATTGGAAATATTTAGCCTGGAGAAGAGAAGGAATGACATGGTAACTCTCCCACTGTATTAGAAAAATTGCACAGTAGTTTACTGAGCCTTATTCTATATTATTTCTGAGGAAAGAACTGGGTCCCCTAGGGAGTTGTAACAAGAAGGCAACCCTCACATCACTATGAAGAAAAGCTTTCTAATAATTCAAGTTGAGAGTAAATAAAATGACCTGCGTAGATAAACAGTCAGCTTCTCATCAGTGGAAATCATTGAAAATGTTCAAGCAGATGTTAAATAACCATCTATCAAGGTTATTGCCAAAGGGATTACTTCACTGAGTAGGAGACTAATCTATTTAACCTCTAAGGTCTCTTCCAACTCTACCTCCTGTATTCTAAGTTACAAATGATGTTGTAAATCACCCTCACCCTGTATGTATCTCCAACTCCCTACAATTCATTATATTGTACCTTATACACAGGGTGCTCACAAAATCCCCATGGACTCCTGCTAACACTGACCATCCCGAAATAGCTTTCAAGGCTGCTTTAATGATTTCCAACCCGCAAAAGGGGAGAAGATGTGCAGAAGAACATGTGAAAAAACTAAAATCTGTGCACAGAATGGATAGATAACTTTTAGCCAAGAAATTTTTGGGAATTTTTGACCCTGCTCTATGTTTAGTGAGTTATTGTATCAGATCCAGAATGAACTATTGTGAGATTTGAGACCTATATTGACTTCTTCCATCTTAAAAATTACCAATATGCTAAAATAAATACCCCTATTCTTTCCTGCACTTTTCAAACCTTTGAATCTCACTCTTTATATTTTCCTCTCTAGTTTTCTCAGTGTGAATTACCTAGGCCTGAACCTTTCAAAAGTCTAGCTACAAGTTAGGAGCAGGAGTGACTACTTAAGGTCACAGTGGGCAGGATCAGGGCAGGCAGCAGGCTTAGCAGACATCAAGTTAACAAGGATTGGGACAACAAGCTATAGAGATTAGTTTTGTCTGGCAGGACATGAGTCAGGGCAACTGATCAGTATTGGGATATCTGAAGTTGGAAGGGCAATATTTAAAGCAGTAGGTCAGGCACAGGTTAGACAGGACATCAATCAAAGGTTACATGGCACCCCAATGATTCCAAGAGAGCAAAGTTTCACCGCCCAAGTCCAGGGCCATAATGACGCCTTTCTGCATCAGAGCCCACAGGCCTACCTAGTCTTTCCCTTGGTGAAACTCTGGTTCTAAATTATTTATATCAGATGCAACTTTACTCTTTTCTGGGTGGTCATGAAGATATTTCAGTTTCCTTTATCTATTATTAAATTTAAATATACTCCAGAGGAGTGTATTTGCCATCTTGCTCCAACTCTGACCCAGGTGTGGCTCCAGGGTTTGGCTGATGTCACTCTGTAGAACAGGATTTAATATTCTATTACTCAGTCTTGGAAAAGGGGTCCTCCTTCTCTCAGTAGATATCCAGGCCCTCTGAGGCAGAAGAAATAGGATAACTTTAAATATCAGTTAACTAATAATACATATGTGTATATTTATGTATATTTAGCAAAAAGGAAAGAAATACATCAAAATGTCAACAGTTACTTATCCTGAATGATGAGATTAATTGGAATTTTTAAAGACTTTTTTCTCATTTCACTTTTATGTTTTATATGTGATTGTGTACTATTTTCAAGAAAAAATATAAATGCTATAAGCAAAAAATCGTATGTTTGTATAGTACATTATCATTTTCAAATTTATAAGCACAAGTTTTCTCAGTGGATTTTTTGCATATTTTGAATATAAGTCATTTATCAGATGTGTTTTGCAAATATTTTCTCTCAATCTATGGCTTGTCTTTTCATTCTCTTAACAGTGTCTCTTGCAGAAGTTTTTAATTTTAATAAAGTCCAACTTACCGATTTTTTCTTTCATGGATACAATTCTTTTTATATCAGAGAAATAATTCTCTACTATTATTTATTTCCATTTTGCAGATGAGGAAACAAAGACTCAAAGATTAACTAACTTGACTAAGCTCAGAAACGCAGCAAGTAATAGGTTTGGAACTGATTAATATTCTAATCCTCTTTTCACTATATAATGTTGCAATGCCATCTAATCCTGTTCTTCTTGCTTTTGTTTTCTTTGCCTTTCTTTCTTTTTTTATTTTGTCTTTTAAAGTTTCTTTTTAGATGTAGGGTGAGCATGGTTTGCCAGAAGAAATGGCAACTCCTAGAGAAAAAAAGATTAATGAAGCTAATCCAAAATCTACCATAGTGGCATTGTTAGAAACATGCTCAAAGAGGCTGAGTACCGTGGCTCATGGCTGTAATCCCAGCACTTTGGGAGGTTGAGGCTGGAGAATCACTTGAGGCCAGGAGTTTGAGACCAGCCTGGGCAACTTTTGTAGAGATCCCCATCTCTACAAAATAATTTAAAACCTAGCCAGGCGTGGTGGTATGCTCCTATAGTCCTGGCTACCCAGGAGACTGAGGCAGGAGGATTGCTTAAGCCCAGAAATTCAAGGCTACAGTGAGCTACGATCGGGCCACTGCATTCCAGCCTGGGCAACAGAACAAGACCCTGTCTCTCTAAAAAAAAAAAAAAAATGCTCTACAGTGGCAAATGTCAAGTATTGTGGGAAACCTGGATCCCATGAAAGCATGTTATAAAATCAAGGGCCCATTTCCCTAGAAATACACATACACACATTTTCCATACAATCTTGGGGGTTCCTGAATGCCACAGCTGCTCTCCAACATAAATATATGCATAATTAGTTTAGCCCCTGGTCATGTGGGGAAAATATAAATTAATATAGGGAAATAATATCTATGAAAACACCAGTGTAGATCCTTTTGTTGTTCATAAACTGGGTTTTCAGGTGCATGTGTGAGATGTGCCTCCCTCAAACCTAGTTACGAGTCAGTACATTACCCGTCTGATATGGGGAAAAAAAAAGAAAGCACCAGTGTAGTTCCTAAGGATAGTAGGCACTTGATAAATTCTTTGAATTTAATCCAAAATCTGATTAATTTGGTGAATAGTAATTTTTGCTATCAAGTAGAGAATCCATACCCCCTCTGCATAATAGTCTTATTCTAAGAGTTGGCCACAGGATGTCACTATTGTTCTAAGGAAAAACTTGAACAGACCATGCTCCCCCCCCCCTTAATTTAAAAGGACTAAGCAATACCTGTGTGGTGAGGAAAGGGCTGGGGGAGGGCATTATTTTTGTATCCTGAGAGTTTTGTTTTTATAATAAATGTAATATTAACATAATTCATCACATTTGAATGTTCTACAAAAAACATTACATCAACTTAATATTTCAGAGTTGCTCTCGGTGTAAAAATATCTAAAAAGCACTCTTTGGGTTCAGAGATTTCCTTCTAACCCGGAAATCCATGGGGAATCTCAGTCATTCATTTACTCACTCGTCAAAGATTTTTTAAATACCCGCGATGCAATAGGCACTGTGAAATCACAGCATGCCAAGAGATTGGGCATATCTGGTCACACTCACAATAGCTCTGGGTGGTTAGGCCCCAGCTTAGGGTAGCAATAGCATAGGGACTTGGTTCAGGATCCCTGCAGAGAACTTGGTCCCTCCAAACAGGCTCTTGTAGCTACTCGACCTGAAAAAATGTCATAATAATCCTATATTGTATAGTGCTGCCTGCAGTAATATCCATCCATCACTACTTAAGTGAGTAGCAAACAGTCATCTGTAAAATGTCCACCTGGCCGGTGGCATCCTCCTTCTGGGCACCACTGAAGGCACATCAACATTCACATGAACACTTTTGTTTGATAACAGTGTTTTTGAGGTATAATTCACATATCATAAAATTCACCCTTTTATAGCATACAAGTCAGTGGTTTTTGGCATATTCAGAGAATTGTGCAATTATCACCACTATCTACCTCCAGAACATTTTTATTACCCCCAAAAGAAACCCCATACCCACTAGCAGTCATGTCCTACTCTCACCTTTTCCCCAGCCCCTGGCTACCACCAATCTACTTTCTGTCTTAGTGGATTTGCTTATTCTGGACTCATGTAAATGGAATCATACAACATAAACTGTTTTTAAATGGCAAAGGAAAGTAATTCTGTCATGTAAGTTGATAATTCTGTCATAACTACCATGGCTAGATTGGGTGGGTTTCTGCTTCCAGAAAAGGACTTTCAGAGTAGGGCCTAATATGTAAATCTGTAATATGTAAATCTGTAAATCTTAATAATATAGATCATGACCTCCCTTTGGGAATTTTTTTTGACTTGTCTAAACAATACAGACAAACTGAAGTGAAGTTGGCTTGATCAGGACCAAAGTGGCTGAAATTAATCATCTTCTAAAATCATTACTTTTTAAGTATCTTCTATGAGATTGTGGAGTCTGTTTGGGTATAGTGCTTGTATCTATTATTCTATATTCTGAAGTGGGAGACAAGAAAAATGAGCTATAATCCTCTGCTAGTCTATCTGAATTAATCATTAGCTAAATTTCCAAGTTCCAAGTACACAGGGTAGAGTGAGCTGACAATGACTGGCCTGGTGGTGGAGAACAGCATCTACAGAGAGAAACATGCCAGACATTGACTGGCCATCTTCCTCCCACCAATCCTGCAAGATAAGTACTATTAAAATGAAAAAATGAGACTCAGTGGGATTCAACAACTTAACGAAGGAAGGTTATGTGGATTGTTAAGTAATGGTTAAAAGCACAGAATCAGGAGGTAAGCTTTCTGGGTTCAAATCCTGATTTCTATAGCACACTACCTGTGTGAACTAGGACAAGTTCCTTAACCTCTCTGTTCTTCAAGCCACCTCTGTAAACAAGGGATGCTAATAATACCTACCTTATAGTGTGGTTTTGAGATTCAAAGAAGTTAATACCTAAAGTACTTAGAACAGTGCCTGGCATATGGAAAACCCTATATAAGGATTAACTATTACTATTATTAAAGTCCAAGTTTGCCTGAATTTAAAGTCCTTGGTCCTGCTTCTCTATGCTTACCCTATATTCTTGCAGGTTAAAAATCCCACCACATTAAAAATGGTAATGGGAAGGGTTATGGCCTGAGCTGAACTGGCAGTGCTGCATATGTGGCCTCTCAGTCAATGTGCAGGCCTGGTACAGTGAGTACATTGGTGGTGCTAACCTGTTCACACTCCTGAAGATGTCTGCTGCATCTTGTTTCCTCCATCCACTATGCGCAAATACCACAGCTCTGACATGCCTTGCAATACTGTGCATTATAAGGATGGAAGAGAAGGGTTTGAAGAGCTGCTGCCTCCTGCAACAGCTCTATTACATCACTGTAGCAACAGACTAATAAAGTTTCTCCATTTTCCAAAAACGAGAAGCAAAACCAGGCCAATGAAGTGATAACAAGAACCAACAGGCCGGGTGGGGTGGCACACGCCTGTAATCCTAGCACTCTGGGAGGCCTAGGCGGGAGGATCACTCGAGCTCAGGAGTTAGAGACCAGCCTAAGCAGGACCAACACCCTGTCTCTACAAAAAATAGAAAAATTAGTGGTGGCACTCGCCTGTAGTCCCAGCTACTCCGGAGGCTGAGGCAGGAAGATCTCTTGAGCCCAGGAGTTTGAGGTTGCAGTGGGCTATGATGACACCACTGCACTCTAGCTGGGGCAACAGAGTGAGACTCTGTCTCAAAAAGAAAAAATCTAATGGCCAGGAAGGCATTTTACGGCCCAGGTCCCAAAGAAATAGGGACAATTAAGCTTATTTATGGCAACAGTGATGAAGTCAACAATGTCTTTATTTTAAGAGGACTAAGTCCTTTAGGTCTTAGGTCCTACAAGTCTGCCCAGATTCCCAGGAGAAGAAAATGGGAGTTGGGGGGAACCTGTTCTCTAAAACATAAATAAAGAGGGCAAATTAGACCTTTAAGTTTTCTTAATAAAATGTATTATCTTGATATTTGCAAAACTTTCTGCTTGCCTCACTGGAATTGTTTTGGAGAAGAATTAGTAGTCAATAAATAAGCAAAACCCTGCTGTTTGTGACCTTGGAGCTGCTGTATAGGGTTGATCACATAAGCAGAAGCTCATTAACAATCCAATACCTACAATTTCCAGCACCTGCCATTGTGACTGTGCATTGGAAATCTCTGTTGTTTCTCTAAATACCTAGAGCTTCTCTCTCCTTGTCCTCAATCTTGGCTATATGTTAGAGTCACATAGGGAGTTTTTAAAACCACTGGGGCCCAGGCTGTGCCCCCAAAGAGTCTGGTTCCTTGGGTCTGGGATGCAGCCTGGGCATCAGGAATTTCAAAGGCTCCTGAGTCATAGACAACCAAGGTTGAGAGTTGGTGCTTGGTTGTCATTCACATGGGTCTCTGGTCCTGCCTCAGTTTCAGCTGTTCTAGAGGATGGCTGCCTATATTTTGAGATCACCCTTGTGGTCCCTTCACTACTGAGTGAATTTTAATTTTCTATATGGCCCATGGTTCGTATTTTATTTCAGATCATCCCAACCTGAGCCTTCAGGTCAGGTCTCCTAAGTGAGCATGAATTAGTGAGAGTTACCTTCCTCACAACCTCAGCTGAAATGAACCCTGATAGATACCCAAGTGCCTTAGTCAGTTTAGTACTGTAACAAATTACCATAGACTGGGCTGCTTAAACAATAAAGATTGATTTCTCACAGTTCTGGAGGCTGGGAAGTCCAAGATCAAGGTGTCAGCAGATTTGGTGTCTGGTGGGGCCCACTTCCGGGTTTGCAGACAACGTCTTCTCCTTATATCCTCACATGATGGAGAGAGAAAGTTTGGTCCCTTCATCCCCTTATAACAGCACTAATCCCATCCACGAGGGCTCTATCCCATTACCTAATTGCCTTCCAAAGGCCCCACCTCCCAATACCATCACTTTAGGGGTTAAGATTTCAACATATGAATTGGGGGGGGATCATTTGGGGAACATTCGGTATATAACACCAAGTAATAGAGATTAGCTGAAGGAAGAGTTTGACTATAAACTTAAAAAAGAGACTTAGTTCTGGTAATATGTAGATTGCTTAAAAATTATATTCAATTCTGTTATTTTTCCTCTTAATAGAATAGGCTAGAATTATATTACTTCAGTATAGGGTCCTATAAAAATATGCAATGTGATTAAAGTTTGTAATTTAGCTGTAAAGCAGTGTATTTCCTTTTTTGCTGTCATAGAAAGATGGAAATCAAAAGGAAACTACCAACCAAAGAAAGAACATCTTATAAGATGATTGGGCCAATAAGAATGAATACTGAATTGAGCATTGAATTATTTCCATTCCACAACAGACACTTATGAAGCAGCACAGGTGCCTGGCACTGTGCCAAGAAATGCCCCTTGTGGGGCTGGCCATCTAGTGAGAGATCAGATAATTTCAACATACTGTGGTCAGTGCCCCACTAGAAAGGGATGACAGAGCAGGAACCTTGAACTCAAAAGGGAGAATGTTGGTGGGCAGGGAAGTCTTCTTGTGGAGGAAATACCTTAGCTAAGTTTTAAAAGATAAGTGTTATCCAAGTGAGGTGAAATATTGAGGTTTAGGAGATAGGGCCTCACTTAATCAAACTCCAGCTTCCTCTAGGTTCTGAATCAATCAATAAATTGACCCATGGGTCAGCTAGAGATCAAAATCTCAGCTTTTTTATTGTTACCTTTGCACTACTCTACAAGTGACCATGACTTTGCCAGGAGGCTAGAGTACAGTGGTGTGATCCCAGCTCACTGCAACCTTGAACTCCTGGGCTCAAGCGATACTACTGCCTCAGCCTCTGAAGTAACTAGGACTACAAGGTGTGCACCACCACCCCCAGCTAATTTTTCTTTTTTTTTTTTTGTAGAAACAGGGGTCTCGCTGTGTTGCCCAGGTTGGTCTCACACTCCTGGCCTCAAGGAATTCTCCTGCCTCAGCCTCTTAAAGTGCTTTCTAGCCACACTTCCTGAAATCTATGGTTATATAAACAGTTTGTTAAATATGTCAAAATTATTCATTATTATTTACCAAGTAAAGCAGCTTCATCAGAGTCCTTAAAAGACCTATAAGAATATATTTTTATTTCTCACAAATTGTAATTGAAGAGAAACAGAACGTCTTTGTTTTTATTTGAACTCATACCAGAATCAGTTCTAAGCCAGATAGTCTATTTGGCACACACTGATTTATGGATACTCATATTTATAATCAATCTTGGTCCTAAAAGCTAAATGGGAGATGTCAAGACCAGCTTCTCTAGAGCCTAGAGGCCATACAATTATACAATGTGCAATAAAATTTTTAAAACTATTGCTGCAGCATTTATATATATATATATATGAAATATTGATCTCTATCAACCACCATGTAAACTTTTGTGCCACCTTAGACCCAAAGGTAATCAAAGCCATAGTAAAGTCATCTCTATTAGACTATGTAAAATTAGGAGCCATGAAATTTAGCTCCTCTTTCTAGTTTCTACAGGGGGGAAACATTCACACAGTCTTTGTGTTTCTAGTAGATTTTACTTAAAGTTTTGTGAGATGAATGGGGTTTACATCACAATCCTACCAATGACTCAAAACTGAGAATTAGTTGTCCATGGCACTCAAATGACCTTCGGCCATGAAACTGCCGTTTCCACTTCCGAACCTCCCTCCAGGTTTCTCAGCTCCCCCTTCCCTTTTCTCTCCCCATCCCCTCACGATGTAAGTATCCTGAAGCTATCTGCATAAGCTGGCAGCATTCTGGAAAGCATTTCTCATGCTGTTTACTTTTTTATTAGTACAGATAATATTATAGCTTACAAAATGGATTTTCTAAGCTTTACAACTTATGTTATAATCAGTAGATACTAGAACTTCCAAGAAACAGACAACTTTTTTCTTCTTTCTATAACCTCTCTAATCTTTAAAACTTAACCTGAGGGTTAATGTGCCATAAATAGTTCCAACATCATCAGATTGTTTTTGTGTTTTGGATTCACATGAAAGAATAATAACAATTAAACTCATTCCATTCATAATGTTTATGTTTAATGCTGTGATGAGTTGCACTTTTACCAACCCATTGAGCATTGAAGCTCAATTGAAGTGTACAAGATCGGATTGTAAGACAAAATAATAACCCTTTAAATGTGTTGCTATGTGCTGTTGATGGCATGTTATTAAAATAACTCTGGGCGCGCCATAGTAGATCTACTTTGGAGGTATGGGTTGAAAATGTCTGTAAAAATGTTTTACAAAAATAATTAATAATGAGTATAAATAATTATAGACATTTTCCTTGTTCTTTTTTCTACAGAAGATAAACAGGAGTTATGATGTAGATTGACCTGGATCAAGGCCATGCTATGTGTGTAATACAGTGGTAGTACAATATGGATATAAATGACTGTACTTAGGTTTGGTAGAGTGGTTGCCACAGAAATGCCTGTCATTTTGTCAATGAAGGTCAACATAAAAACCTGTTCATTTTTTAAATAGAGGTTGGGGTAATACTATAAATGTGAATTTAGGAGTATAACTTAATGGTCTGAAAGGTTTAGATCGGGGAGGAGGACGTATCCAGTCAGAGGACAACATAAAGAAAAGCACAAGGCACATACTGGGAATCAGGGGCTTAATAGTTCAGAATACCTGGCCATTGGTAAATAGTGAAATGTAAGGCTAGAATTCTGTGGTAACCTGGCTTGATAATGATAAGGATTAGGATAATTACAAAGAGAACTCAGCCTTTTATAGGTTAAGGAAGAGACATTGAAGGTATGGTGAATGGAACTAGGGTGATTCACTCAGTAGTCATTGTTTTTTTTCTAATTTGAACAGATAAGAAGTCAGCGGGGCTGTTGACATTGGGAAGAGGCCTGGTTCTTCTTATTACTAACAGCATCAAAACACAGGGGTTACAGCTATTACAAGGAGAACTAGGTATCTTGGTAGAAAGATATGAGGCAATAAGTACACAGCCTTCCTCTCTTCCCCATCTTACCCCTATGTATACCTCCTCTACATAACCACAAACACCTTTTTATACTAACTGTCATCTCAGTCTACCCAAGCAAGAACAGATTGCACTGGATGTGGTACATTAAGAAAATGAACTTGTTTTTACAGCATGGCACACTATTCTTAGCAACATATTAATATATTCATTGCTGATGAGTTTAGCCACAAATTGAGAATTTTTGTGCGTACTGCATTCCTTTTCAGTGACATAAGAAAACATCATTTCTCAATGCTGCAAGCTCTATGATATCCAGGAATACATCCCATACAACATCTTGTATATAAATCATAGTGCTTCATTTTATTTTGTGTAAGCTTGAAGTCTTTAAATGGATCCCACAACTTCTTTATAGTAAGAAAATCTGCCCCGCATGGTGGCTAACGCCTATAATCCTAGCACTTTGGAAGGCCGAGGTGGGAGGATCGCTTGAGGCCAGGAGTTTGAGACCAGCCTGAGCAAGAGCAAGACCCCATCTCTACAAGAAAATAGAAAAATTAGCCAGGTGTGAGGGTGCATGCCTGTAGTCCCAGGTACTCGGGAGGCTGAGGCAGGATGATAGCTTGAGCCCAGGAGTTTAAGGTTGCAGTGAGCTATGATGACGCTACTGCACTCCAGCCCAGGCAACAGAGCGAGATCCTGTCTCAAAAAAAGAGAAAAGAAAAGAAAATCTTTGTTCCAACAAAGAAACAAAAGATTCAATAAATTCAACATTTCAGTAAACAGATTAAATAACTTTAAATAGAAATTTTTATAGTCCCATGAAAATTCTATTAGCTTTTTCTATTTTAAAGCAATGTACAGTAAAGATTACTCAGGAATTTCTGACATATGTTTATTGATTATCTTCACATAGAAGTGAAGGAATAGATCAGAGTTAAGGTACAGATCAAATACTTAAAATAGCTCAAATATAACTACTTCTCTCCTTAAAGGCTATTTGCTTAGTAGTTAGACTTGGGAAGTTGTTCCTAAGTGCAATAATTTTATTTTAACATAGAAATGTATTTTAAAAAAACAAAAGATAACAAGTGTTGGTAAGGTTTTGGAGAAATTGGAGCCCTGTACACTGTTAGTGATAATGTAAAACTCTATAGAAAACAGTATAGAGGTTCCTCAAAAAATTAAAAATAGAACTACCATATGATCCAGCAATCCCACTTCTGGGTATATATCCAAAAGAATTGAAATCAGGATCTCAAAGAGATATCTGCACTCCCATGTTCATTGCAGCATTATTCACAATAGTCAAGATATGGCAACAACCCAAATGTCCATCGACAGATGAATAGATAAAGAAAATGTGGTATATGTAGTCATACATTTCTTAACAACAGGGATATGTTTTGGGAAATGCATTGTTAGGCAATTTTGTTGTTGTGTGAACATCATAGAGTGTACTTGCACAAACCTAGTTGTTATAGCCTACTACACATCTAGGCTATATACTATAGCCTTTTGCTCCTAGGCTACAAACCTGCACAGCATGTCACTGTACTGAATACTGCAGCAATTGTGACACAATAGTCAGTATTTATGTATCTAAACATATCTAAACATAGAAAAGGTAAAGTAAAAATACAGTATTATAATCTTAAGGGACCACAATCAGTCCTATAGTATATGTGGTCTGTGGTTGACTGAAATGATGTTATGTGGTACATGACTGAACATACAATGAAATATCATTCATCCTTAAAAAAAGAAAAAAATCCTACCACTTGCACCAACATGGATGAATCTGGAAGACATTATACTAAGTGAAATAAGTCACAGAGTGATAAATACTGCATAATTCCTCTCATATGAGACATCTAAAATAGTCAAATGTATAGAAGTAGACAACAGAACGGCAGTTACCAGGGGATGGGGGAAGGAACATATGGGAAGTTGTTCAATAGGTGTAAAGTTATAGTTAAGATGAGTAAGTTCCAGAGATGTGCTGTACAACATAGTGTTTATAGTTAGCAATAAGGTATTGTGCCCCTAAAAGTTTAATAAGAAGGTAAATCTCATGTTAAGTATTCTTACCACAAAAAAAAAACAACCAAAAACTACAAAGAGATTCAAGGAAGTTCTTGGAAGTGATAGATATGTTTATTACCTTGGTTGTGATGACATACACCAGTATATTGTATATATACAAGTACATACATATGTCCAAAATTATATGCAATTTTTTGTATACCAGTTATGTCTCAATAAAGCTAGAAAAAAGAAATATATTTCAGTCAACATTGACTGCCACCTTACTGGAAAAAGAACAAAATATTTGCACTGAAGCATATTTTATGCTATGTAAATTCTAGATTTTAGAGTGTTTTAAATCTTAAGGTTATAAAATATATTTTGATTTACTGAATGTCTTCTAATAAGGTGTGTCTGCTTGAAAGAAAGAATAGCAACCACTGGGGCATCCAACATATTGTGGGAACTCAATGAAAGGTGAAAGCTGACACCTTGGAGGAAAGGTGCTTACTATCATCCATAAACTCTCAACATTAATAACAAAGGTGATCATTTTTAAAAGGAGATGAGTAGAGAAGGGAGAAGAAAAATGACTCAGTGACATAAGACTAACAACTAGTGTTTACTCTTGTTTTGTCTTTATTGTGCTTTATTGTGCTTCTTTGTTATGCAGGCTATGCACCGTCTTTCACTGGGATATAAGCTCCGTGAGGGCAGATGCCACATTTGTTCTGTTCAGGACCACTACCCCAACATTGAGGATAGGACCGGGCACATAGCTGACCTTCAATAAATATCTCCAGAAGTAAATAGATGAAGCATGTTGTTCAGTGATATAAAAAACAATGGAATTTTCTTTGAAAATCTTCCAACTGCTTATTCAAATTCTTCCTTCGTGGGTCTCACATAACTCATTCATTTATTCATTCATTCAGTAAACATTTATTGATATCACATTAGTGCTAGATACTGGGGATACAACTGGCAGTTTTTTAAAAAGTTAAACACACACCTATCACATGACCCAGCAATTCCACTCCTAGGTATTTGCCCAAAAGAAATGAAAATCTCTATCCACAAAAATACCTGTGCATGAATGTTCTTGGCAATTTTAAGTTGTGCATGAATGTTCTTGGCAACTTGCAGCTGAACACTGGAAACAACCCCCAAATGTCCAAGAGGTGAAATAAATTGTGGTGTATCCATAGAATGCAATACCAGACAGCAATAAAAAGGAATGAACTGGCTGCTCTGAAGGTAGTGAGTTATCTAAATTGATTGTTCACAGTTAGTTACAGATTGAACTCCTTGTTCTACTCTTTCCCCACTTCTCACTACTGCACTTGATTAGTCTTTAAAAAAAAAAGGAATGAACTATTGGTACATAACAATATGAATGAACCTCAAAAACATGTCAAATAAAAGAAGCCATATACAAAAGAATACATATAATACATAATTTATTGCACCATTTATATGAAATTCTAAAACACTCAAAACTAATTTATAGTATGGTAAATTTTGTTATATATATTTTACCACGATAAAAAAACATTAAAAAAATCTATAGTGATAGACATCAATTATGAGGTTTCCTGGGGCCTAGAGTTGACTGCAGAGGAACATGAGGAAACTTTTTGGGGTAAACAGAAGTGTTCTATAACTTGTTCTATAACTTGATTATGCATACACTTGTCAAAACTCATTGAAGTGTACACTTAAAATAGGTATTTTTTGTAT
This sequence comes from Daubentonia madagascariensis, assembly GCA_023783475.1. Lineage (NCBI taxonomy): Eukaryota > Metazoa > Chordata > Mammalia > Primates > Daubentoniidae > Daubentonia > Daubentonia madagascariensis. The sequence goes on along the minus strand of JAKFHU010002088.1, from coordinate 37,903,496 downwards.
GTAAATTATACCTCAATAATGTTGATTTTAAAAAGTACACACACACACACACACAATTTTACTTACAAAGGCAGGAGGGAGGAAAAAAAATATGGGAAACAAACTATGTGAAGATCAGTTCTAAGCATACTGATGAGTAATAGGCTGTTGTTGTCTTTCCCCAGTCTTTGTTTCAAAGGTTCTATTGTGATGTCAATGTATTAATTATCTTAGAAGTTTAAAACAACACAAATTTATTATCTCACAGTTTTTGTGGGTCAGGAGTTTAGGCTGGGTCCTCTGCTCAGGGTCTCATCTGAAATCAAGATTGGGTCAGGAATGTGATCTCATCAAAATCATACAGATTGCTGGCAGAATTCAGTTCCCTATGGGTGGATGACTGGAGTTCCTGTTTTCTTGCTGTCTCTCAGCTCCTAGAGGTCACCCTCAATTCCTATCCATGTGGCCCTCTCACAACATGGTTTCTATTTCATCAAAGGCAGCAGGGGAATCTCTTTTAAGGTCTCACCTGATAAGGTCAGGCCAGCAAGGATCGTCTCCTTTTGATTAATTCAAAGTACATTAATGACATCTGCAAAATTCCTTCACCTTTGCCATATAACATAACCTAATCACAGGACTGATATCCTGTTGTATTCATAGATTCTTCTGCACTTAAGAGGTGGGATTATGTGAGAAGTGTACACCAGGAGGGCAGGAACCTTAGGGGCCATTTAGAATTCTGCTTATCACTGTCTGCCCACTGGCCCCCAACAATTCGTTCCTTCCAAAGGAAAAAAAAAATTTCCCCTCCCAAGGTTCCCCTCTCGTCTTATTACAGCATCAGCTCAAAGTCCAAAATCTCATCATCTAAATCGTCTATATCTGGTACAGATGAGGCTGGGTATAATCTGATACATTCAGTTCTTGAAAGCACAACTCCTTTCTGTAGACCTGTTAGACCAGCGGTCCCCAGCCTTCTTTGGCACCAGGGACCGGTTTCACGGAAGACAATTTTTCCACGGATGGGGTTGGGGGCTGGGGGTTGGGGTGCAGGCGGAGCTCAGGCGGTGGGGATCGCCTGTAAATACAAATGACGCTTTGCTTGCTGGCCTGATGCTTACCTCCTGCTGTGCAGCCCAGGTTCTTAAGTTTCTTGGAAGACAATTTTTCCACGGATTGGGGGGAAGGGGGAGGTAGAGCTCGGGAGGTAGAGCTCAGGCAGTGATGCGTGGCCTGGTTCATAACAGGCCACAGACTGGGCCACAGCCCAGGGGTTGGGGACCACAGTGTTAGACTAAAGAGACAAGTCTACTCCCAACACTCCCATCACACAATGGTGGGACAGACATAGGATAACAGCTATAGACGTATCAGTTCAAAAGGGGGGAACGGAAGGTAAAAATGAGTCACTGATATATAATAATTCTGACATCCATTTGGGCAAATGTTGGATTTTTATTGATTGAGTTTTAAGACCTAGGAATACTCTTCCTTGACTTTCAGTCTACCCTTTGGACTCTTAGTTCTATCCTTTGAGTCATCCTTGCTTTTTCATGGAAGGTATCATAGGTTTGCAGGTGAGTAATTTTATCAGCCTGCTTCCTACTGGTAGAATTTTGCTGGGTCTAAAAGCCTCTGTCTGCTGCTCAGTTCCGTTCCAAAGCCGATTCCACATTTGGTTTCTATTGCTGCATAACAAATTGCCACAAGACATTTATTATCTAAACACTCCTGTAGGTCAGAAGTCTAGGCACAGCTTTCCCGCAATCTCTACTTTAGGGTCCCACCAGGCTGCAATCCAGATGTTTCCTGGAGCTACAGCCTCATGAGAGGCTCAACTGGGGAAAGATTGCTTTCAAGCTCATTCAGCTTGTTGGCAGATTTCAGTTCCTTGCACCTACAGGCCAGAGGCCTCTGGTACTAAAGTTCATATCATAGCCCCTGGCTTCTTCAAGGTAAGCAGGAGAGTCTTTCTCACTTCAGTCACCTAAGACTGAGTCTTATGTAACATAATATAATCATGGGAATGACATCTTATCACCTTTGCTATGTATTCTATTGGTTAAAAGCAAGTCACAGGTTCCCACCACACTCTAGCGGAGGGGATTATAAAAGGGCTTGACTCACTGGGGGCCACCTTAGTGTGTGTCCACTGCATGTGCCTTTGTCTCCATTACCCTCTTCACTCTGAGAAAAACACATTCGTATCCCCAGTATTGCACAGAGCCTGACACATAGGAGCTCTAAAGCTACAGTTATCAAACTTTTGCTCTCAGGACCCCATTTAAAACATTACTTTAAAAACAAAAACCTCTTAAAAACATTATTGAGGACCCGAAAGAGCTTTTGTTTATATGGGTCATATCTATGGGTATTTAATGAGATTTCTTTATCCACTTAAAAGTAACAATAACTCATTATTTATTAACATATATAATATTTTTTAAAATAATATTTTCCAAAAAATTGTGAGAAGAGTAACAGTGCTTTACATTTTTGCAAATCTTTTTAATGTCTGGTTTAATAAAAGCTAGATTCACATATACGCTTCCACACTCAATTACACATCACACAGCCTCTGGAAAACTCCACTGTGCATTTACGAGTGAATGAGAGTTAAAAAGGCAAATAATGTCTTCACATTATTATGATTATAGTTTGACCTTGAAGAGGCTCCCCTGAAGAGATCTTGCCGACCCCCAGAGGACCCCAGCTCACTCTTTGTGAACCGTTGATTTAAAGAATTGTCATGTGTTGAGAGAAGAAAAGCACTTTGATTCATTCAAAAAGCATTTATTGGGTCCTCCTCTGTGCTAGGCATTGCTCAAAGCGGTGAACTAGATAGATCAGGTGCCTGTCCTCAGGTTGGTCACAGACGAGAGAAAGATGACGGACAGCCGCAGTTACGTTTGAGCTGCGACTTAAGTGACAAAGGGCAGGCCATGCAGAGATCTGGGGAAACAGCGCTCCAAACAAAGAAAGGGGGCCCTCCAAAGGCTCTGAGCCCTGGCTGGCTGCAGTATAGACAGAAGGAGGGAGGGCGGCTTGAGGTTGGAGAGGTGGGTACGGCCAAATTGGGCGGGGCCCAGGTAAGGAATTTGAAGTTTTAAGTCTAAATTTCTTGACGGTGCAAAGAAATGGTGGGAGGGGTGGAATGGCTGACGGATGTCTGGGTGGAGGCGGGGAAGGTCGCCCAGAGGTCATGCACACTCCCCTCCGCCCGGGCGGCTCGGCTGCTCGGAGACTCCCTTCCCAAGCCCGGCTTCCGGGCTCAAATCGGCTTACCGACGCGAAAGGCAGGGGAAGCGCGCGCGCTATCTCGCGGAAGCTTGGGTCCCGGCGCCCGCCGTACACGTCGTGACAGAGGCGGCCCGTTGCCGTGGAGCCGGCGAGACGCGGCTGGGCCTCCCCGGCTGCGGAGAGCGCGGGCCGCGGGCCTCAGTCACCATGTCGGTGCTGGACGCGCTTTGGGAGGACCGGGATGTCCGCTTCGACGTGTCCTCGCAGTGAGTTTCCAAGGTTGTCCCGGGGCCTGCAGCCCGTAGAGGGCGCCGCGGTGCGAGTTCGGGACCCTCGGGGGGAGCCTGCACCCCCGCAGCTCACGGCCCTGGCCAGGGTGGGAGGAGGTTTGCGCCAGTCGTCTGGCCTCGGGAGACCCCAGACTGGCTGGGCCGCTGCGGCCTTCCGGAGGCCGGCGCCACAGCGAGAACGCGTCTAGATTACACGGTTTCGGCCCGGTGCTGTCTTCGGCCCCATCCTGGCCCGAGGGACTTATCAGGAATGTGAAACCGAACGTGGCCGGGACCAACCCTGGCTAGGGCGTCCAGTACACCCAAGTGAGCTTGGGATTTCAGTTTCGTGTGGTGGCAGGAATGCAGGGTGGGACTCAGGAAACTGGGGTTCTAAAACTAGGTCTGGAATAATAACACACCTTGTGGGCCCTTGGACAAACGACCTCACCATTCTAAGCTTAAGTCTTCTTGTCTGTAAAATGAGGGAGGTGAGAGTAAGCAGTCTTCAAAATTCCTAACCGCGCAAACTTTATGTTCATGGTAAGCTTTCATCTAGTTACTCATCTAAATCACCAAGAAGGAGACCTCTTTTGGAACCTCTCAAACAGAAGCCCTGCTTTTGGAAAATATCATACTTTAAAAGAGAAGATGGTTAGAAACCTCCTGCCCAAAAATCCAGGAAAATAATGCCCATTGGGATATTAACTGTTGGAGAACGTTAAAGCTAAGGTTTTTGGATTAATGGTGTGGAGCTTCTTAGCCACTTCTTATGGTTCCTTATCATGGACAGCACCTCCTTAGATGGAAAAATGAAATATTGATGCATCTCCCAGGCTTAGTTGTGGCTGGATTTAATACTAACATGATATTAGATCCTTTAAGAAGTTAGGGAAAGGAATTTGTAAAATTACAAACCATAGTTACATATTACATACATTCTATGACTTTTTCTGTCATTCTTGGAGGGTTTTTAATCCAAACAAAAGTCCATTTCATGAACATTTTTAGTTTATTAAATATTTATCAAATGTTTACTATGTGCTACTTCTGCGGTCCCCAACCCCCAGGCTGCAGAGCTCTGCCGCCCCCCTGCCCCATGGAAAAATTGTCTTCCATGAAACTGGTCCCTGGTGTTTCAAAGGTTAGGGACTGCTGTGCTAGTTACTGTGCTGATAGCTAGAGAAACAAAAATGATACTCATACCTTCCCTCTATTCTAGTGCAGGAGATACACATAGACAATGATATCAAATGTGGTAAGTACCATTCTGAAAAAATGAACAAAAAGCTGGGGACCATAGAAACAGAACAGTTTATTCTGCCTGGGGAAGGCCTCAAAGAGATAATATTTGAGTTGGTCCCTGAAGGATGGACATGACCTTGTCACGGTAGACAGGGGTAGAGTATTGCAGGAAAAAAAAAGAAAAGGAAAGAAAGAATTAAACTTTAGAAGCAGAGTCAGGGAGATAGATATAACTTCATTGGCTAGAAGGCAGGGTCTGTAGCAGGGAGAGGTTGAAGGTACAAATAGAAAGATAAATTAGCCAGATTGTGAAATTTTCAGCTGAGGATTTTGGACTTCAACTTCTAGGTAGAGAGCTGACATGGAAGGCTTTTAAGCGGGGAAGTGATGTGCTCATGTCTATATTTTCAGTAGGTAATTGACTTGGCTCTGTGGGGAATGTATTAGAAGGTTCTACCAGATATTTTGGTAGTTTTTTTCAATACTATAGAGTGTATTCTATCAGTCAGCAAGCTATTCTTCATTCTTTATTTCCTTTTGTCTCCTGTGTCTATTTGCCAAGTCCTGAAGATAATTTTCATGCAACTCTTCTTTAACCTTGCCTGCCATAACTGCCTGATGTCCTTTGCTCTACTCAGAAACCTCTGGGGTTTTCCACTATCCACAGAATAAGGCCTACACCTATCAGACTGGCATTTAAGGTTCTCCATAATCTGGTTCCTCCTTAGTTATCCAACAGTATTTCTCTGACTCCCTCAATATGGACCTTCTTCCCTAGTCTTCTCACATGCCCCTGGTATTTCTTGTTCCTGGTCTTTAATCATGGACTCTCCTCTCTTTCCCCTTTATTTCCCCAAATCCTACCCCTCCTTCTAGTCTGGCTTACTGCAAGTGGCCGTGCTCACTCTAGGCCCCACTGATCTCTAGGTTCTTGAAGTTCTTGAAGACCTTATTTTTAAATGCATGAGCATTTGGTACAGTATCATTTATACTGTTGGCTATTTTATATGCATATGTCTCTTTTCTCCCTAGATAGACTGTAAGCAGGTATAGTTGTAGCTATAAAATTAAAACCTTCACATTTATTTTAGGCAAATGAAAACAAGACCTGGAGAAGTCCTTATTGATTGTTTAGATTCAATTGAAGACACCAAAGGAAATAATGGGGATAGAGGTGAGTATATTTTTTAATACATTGTATATTTTTGGTTTAATTTACAAATGTTGAGTCATATTAGCTGGAGAATATATGAAACAGCATCATATGTAAATATAATTGTGAGAATGGGAGAGTTAAATCCACATAAGACTTTTCTCAGACTTAAACAGAAGAAAGGGTAAGTATTAAACATATAGCCAGGGAACACAGGTCCTCCCTAAACTTTGGTCCTTCAGTAAGTCCTAGTTCTAACATCACCTTTATCCAGTGTAACTGTTAAAATTCCAGGAGTTGGCTGGGCATGGTGGCTCATGCCTGTAATCTCACACTTTGGGAGGCTGAGGCAGGAGGATCACTTGAGGCCAAGAGTTTGAAACCAACCTGAGTAACATAGAGAGACCCCATTTCTACCAAAAAACAAAACAAAGCAAAGCAAAAAACCCACTCTAGGAGCCCTGTTTGCAAAGGGCCTGGGATAGTTCTGATCCTTGGATCTGTCTCCCCCGAAAAGGATATGAGGTAGTGGAACATAAGCAGGTCATAGCTGTGGTGACTAGAACCACGCTTCCTTTTAAGAAATCCAGGGATAATGCACAATTGCCTAAGATTGACACCTAGAGATGGACATGTGGAGAGCAAACTTAGTGCTGTATTTTGAAGGCAATTTGTAGGTCAAGCACTGCAAGTCCTGTGAGATTTCTCTGTCACTGAGAACCAGTACGGATGAACTCTATTTTGGTTTCCAAACCAAATTCCCCAAGGCTGGAACTTTAAAGTCTAGGCTGCATACGGCAGCTGTCTATGGAGCCAGTAACCAGCAATCAGCAGGTCTTGGAAGCATTATTATTGTTCTTCAAGGAAAAAAATTGAGAGATGAGGAGTGGCAGCTTATTATATCCAAAAAGTTTCTGGTGGAGGAGAGGAAGTTTAGGGGAAAGGGACATCAACCTCTTATTGGAGAGAAGTAAGTGGGGACAAGGAGCTGAACTCATTCAGATAAGGGGGATCAATAAATCCTAGAGAAGGAATAGTAACTTGTATTGGTAGGACATGCTCATTGCAGCTTTTTGGGTGGCCACTTGCTCTCTGAGCCTTTTTTCTGGTCTGCAAGTAGCAGATCCTGTTGTAAGCCTTTCTTCTCTGAGGGTAACCTGTCACCACCAGCTACAGGCAGATTCTGTCAATGGCTACGGCCCATCCTTAAAGGAATGCTTAGATCACATTTCTGAAGTGCTTCCTGGTGTCAGTCAGGCCCAGGTGAGAGTGGATTATGAAGATCTAGCAGCAAACAAGAAGTCTTAGTTTATGCCTTTGATAATTCCACTGTCAAGATGGCTGTATCTTGAGGAAATCTGAATTAACTTGAGGAAACCAAGAGAAAATTTGGTTGTTCTCATATAGATTGGCAAGAACTCTTATGTGACAGTCCATCCACAAGTCCAAACAAAGACCATGGGTAATAGAACATTTTTCAATTCATCAAATACTCATTGAGTGCAGAATCCTGTACTAGTACTTTGGAGTAGGGAGGGTAAAAAGCCTCCCTGGCCAAAAATCTTCATCACAATGCCTGAAATCCTGCTACTAATTAAAATAACTGTCTGTGTACACAGACCTCAGAAACCTTTGCTCAAATGAAATTTTACAGGAGTGTGTAAAGCTTCTAGTTGATAGGAGGTAGAAAAGGGAAGGAGAATCCTGCCTTCCAGCCATCTCCCTCCCCTCCTTCCCAGCAGTTTGAAAATGACCAACTTAAGACATTGCCAAGTCCAGGAGCCCCCATATTAGAACTATAAATACCCCAGAAGATTAGCACATTTAATCCCTCTTCAATTGTAAGTACCCTGACTTGAAATTTTCAGATTAGCTTTGCACACTGAAGCCATGTGAGAACAAAACAGGGACAGCTATATTTCAGTGTTTGAGAGATTAGTAGAAACAGGGACAACTATATTTTGGTGTTTGAGAGGACAGAGAGAAAAGTCCCTGCCTGGAACACCTGGTTTGGAGCTGTAGGATGGGGTCCTTCAGCAGCGGCAAAGAGGCAGCATAAGAATCCTAGAGACTTGTAGGAGATATACCAAGAGCAAAAAAAAAAAAGGTAAACAGAGTTGGTCGGTGGTTTTATAAGGCAAACTGTCCCCACTCCATAATTTCTCCTGGGACCCTCTGATAGAAAAATATAAAAGAGTCAATAGATGTCCTGAGCTCATATCTCAGTTGTAGAGATAAAATTTTGCCTAGGTAAAAATAGCATAAGGAAAACATAAACCAATGTGTCTATAATCAAAAAATAAGTCATACAAATGAATTTGTAAAGGATTAAGATATTTTTAAAAATAGCTGTTAACATTGTGAATGTTTACTATTTGCCAGTAACTGTTCTGAATCATTTATATAATATATAATCTCATTTAATAATAATAATAATAATAATAAAATAAAAAATATAAAGTAGATACTATTGTATATTTTTTTCAAATGAGGAAACTGAAGAATAGAGAGGTTAGTTAACTTTTCCAAGGTCGCGTAGCTAAGTGATGAACCAAACTGCCTGCATTGCTTTTTAAACTGCTGGGGTCACAATCCTCAAAAATTTTAAATCCTCCCCAATTCCAACCCTAAACCCCACCCCCGACTCTACTACCTCCATTACTAATAGATCGAAGTCTGGATTTATTTATCTAGCATTGAAGAACTTCTAGTTTGTCCACAAACAACTTTTCTTGCTCATGCTGCTGTATTCCATGTGTCCCTCCAGGTATAGCACCTGTCTCCACTCTTTTCCCCTTGCCCTGGGAAGATGACTTCTATAGAGTACATCAAAGGGTTCCTTGTACACTCTGGCTTCCAGTTTTAAGAGCCATGGCAGAGGATCAAAGGGAGGCAGGAACGTGAGGGCTGGTATTTATTCTACTAGTTCTTTCCCAGTGAGAGGCTGGCTATGTCTCCCCTGTCAAAGCATTCAGCTACATAGGACTGTTGTTCCTTCCAGATTTTGTTAACTGCTCCCTTCTCTTGTCCTTTTGGACGTGGGGTGGTAGCAGGTCTGCTGACTCAGGTTCCTAACACTAGCCATACTTTTATAATAAGCCCTTTTGCAAATAACCTCAGTTATCCTAATTTGAATGTGCCATCTGTTTTCTGTTGGATCCATGACTAATAGGTGCAATACCAGTCTTCTATGATCTTGTGTGAACCTTACACTCCAGCCATGCTAGGTTACTTACTGTCAAACATATTCTGTGATTTTTCACAATCTCCCTTGAGAATGCCTTCCTTTTTTTTTTTAGAACCTCCTTTTCTATTCCATCTAACTCCAGGATCCATGTAGGCCTAATTTCTTTGATTTTAGACATTCTAGAAGTTTTCAAGGAGGAAAGAGTATGACTTGGCTATAGATTACTCATCAAAAGAATTCTATGGCTATAATTTGTTAGAGAAATAATGTGTTAAAGTTAAGTGAGTTCATTATTTCAGGATATCTCAAATCTATCCTAATATGCTAATTGTATTGTGTATCTCTAATACACCTAGTTTACCGTGTTCAGATTCACTTGATTTTTTTTTTTCTTGGAGCATCTGTAAGGGGTTACTACTGCACAGGACACACTTTGAGAAATGAAGTATCTAATTTTGTATTTCAGTGTAAGAACATCAGTCTGATACTAAGAATAAAAAGTACAATGCTGGGCACAGTGGCACATGCTTGTAATCCCAGCTACTCGGGAGGCTGAGGCAGGAGAATCACTTGAGCCTAGGAATTCGAGATCAGCCTGGGCAACATAGCGAGACCCCATCTCAAAAAGAAAGAGAGAAAGAAAGAAAGGAAAGAGAGAGAGAAAAAGAAAGAAAGAAAAGTACAAAGACTCAAAGCCTTAAATAGACTTCAGCTTGGGCATAATTTCATATGAGCAAAAAAGTTTGCTCACAGCAAAATTGGGTGTATAAGTATGTGGCTTTTTAAAATGAGAACTGCTAAGAGATCACTCATACGGCAGAGATTAGTATGTATGTGAGAAATCTTTGAAAAGTGTGATTTCTGACGGGCACAATGGCTCACGCCTATAATCCCAGTCCTTTGGGAGGCCAAGGCAGGAGGATTGCTTGAGGCCAAGAGTTCAAGACCAGTCTGAGCAACATGGTGAGACCCTGTCTCTACAAAAAAATTTTTAAAAATGAGCTGGTGTGGTGGCACTTGCCTGTAGTACTAGCTACTCAGGAGGCTGAGGCAGGAGGATCTCTTGAACCCAGGAGTTTGAGGCTACAGTGAGCTATCATGGTACCACTGCACTCCAGCCTAGGCAACAGAGTAAGACCCTCAAAAAAAAAAAATAGTGTGATTTCAATGAATGGCTTTGTAATTATCCCATGTGCATTTTCATTTGTACACATATGACCTCCTGGAACCCCAGAACAGCTTCTACTAAGACAAAAACTAGTACACAATTCTTCCTCAGTCATTTTGAGTTAGAGCAAGGTATTGGCACAGAATACCTATAGCCCTTCTAAAACTGTCAGATTTTGTTTCTCTGGGATTCTGAATCATGTATTGTATACCTTACATAGCGTAGATATGCACAATACATATTTTCAGTTAATAAATATGGGAAAAATATCTATGAATGTTGCTGCTGACACTGGGCCAGAAGTTCCATATTCACCTCATTCAGTACTAGAAAAATAGGTCCTTACTTAAGCTAACCTAATTTTTATTTGTTTGCTTTTAGGTAGACTCTTAGTAACAAATTTAAGAATCATCTGGCACTCTTTGGCATTACCCAGAGTCAACCTTTGTAAGTATCTTTGTCAGATAATTATAAAGAAAAAATCCTTTGTCAAGTGAACTTGGATATTGGCTTTTGATACCAAAGTTATACCATGAAATATGTGGAAATCTTAAATTGATAAAAAAAACTTCAGAAATCCAAGAGTAACCACAGACTGCATCATGATGCAAAAGAAATTATTATTTTTTGGTCTGTTCATTCTGTGTCTTGTACGTATATGAGATTAGGGCTTTGACCTTGAATGGTTTTTGTCTTTTTGCTTATCTTTGACAATGTGCTATAACTTGTTTCAAGTAATCCCAAAGAAGGAAGACCTACGCTCTAATAAAGTACAATCTTTCATTGTGTTAAATTTGTTTCACTTATTTTTAAAAACCCTCTTAGATTATCCTGCTAGAGTTTTTCTTTTGATATAGTAGTGCTAAAATTTTCGGTAAATAAAGCTGTATAGGTTTTAGAAAAGCAAACTTCCTTTTCCCATGTTATATTTTTGTTTGTTCAGAGGCAGAATTGACTCTCTAGTTCTTTTAATTATTTAACTTAAATTTGTAGTTATTTCATTAAAATTTTTAAAAGTTCTATATATGCTTAATTTTTAAAATTGTTAAAAGTTCTGTATATATGATTTTTTTAGAAAAGTATCTTTTCTCAGTTTACTGTTCTTTAAATTCTTGCTTTTGGATTTTAGCTATCGGTTACAACTGCATATTGAATATTACAACAAGGACTGCTAACTCCGTAAGTCTAAAAAATTTTATTGAAATACATACAGTAAAGAAACATTGGATATTTGGGGTTGATGTTTATTTTCACTATAAATGAGAAATTGCTCTTAATATCTGAACTTTTAAATCAATTTGTCCCTTACAGAAATTACGAGGCCAAACTGAAGCTCTTTATATACTAACAAAATGTAACAGCACTCGTTTTGAATTTATATTTACAAATCTGGTTCCTGGAAGTCCTAGACTTTTTACTTCTGTGATCGCAGTACACAGGTATAGTAACACTTTATGGTTCATTGAATATTTTTGGATTATTCTAGGATATAAAGGTTTAGAGGATAAAGTTTAGAAGTGCGGTACTGTCTTCGTCCAAGCTCTATTACAAAAATCCTGACTATATTTAGAAGAACACATTTCATTATCATTTAATAAGCACTTTGAAGGTATTTATAAAACACATAAAACTACTGAAGATTCATAAAAATTTCTACTGAAGATTGGATTAAATTAGCTACCAAGGTAGGTAAAGTGAAATAAAGAATTCATTCACTGTAGATAATCAAGTTGGATAATTCAATTAATTAATTGAAAAGATTTTTTTTTTTTAGCAGTAGAAAGCATGTTTGGGTGTTTTCCCTGATGAGTTGTTTTATTGTTTTGTTTTATGGGTTTTTTGTTGTTGTTTGCTAAATTCTTTTCACTACCTCCACTCTTTTTTTTAAAAAAACAACCCTTAGTGCTATGATTTTTCAAAGAGCTTTGCTAAGATGACAGGATATATATGTAATTGTTTAATTTGTATTTCTTTTATTACTAGTGAAGTAGAAATTATTCATGTATTTCATAGTTTTTTGGGGGTTTTTTTGTTTTCTGTTGTAAATTTCTTAATTATACCCTTATCTGTCATATATGTTGCAATATTATTTCTTAGGTTCCTAGTTTGTTAGTTAATTTTTAATTTTATTGATGATGTTTTGATCTACGTAATGGTTTAATTTTTTTATTGAGATATAATTCACATAACAAAATTTCACATAACATAAAATTTACCATTTTAAAGTATACAGTTTGGTAGTTTTAGTATATTCACAAGACTGTGCAACTATTGCCACTATTCAATTCCAGAATATTTCCATCACTCCCAAAATAAACCCCATACCCATAGCAGTCATTCATATTCCCTCTTCCCCACAACCTCAGTAGGTTACTGAGATAAAATGTGTAGATACTACAATAAAATGACAAAGTCTACAAAAAATTGTAATCACCAAAACTCATTAAAAAGAAAAATACAGCCGAGTGCAGTAGTGCATGCCCATAGCCCCAACTACTCGGGAGGCTGAGGCAGGAGAATCGCTTGAGCCCAGGAGTTCGAGTCTAGCTTAGAAAATGTAGCAAGACCTTACCTCCATTTAAAAAATGTTTTAATTAAAAAAAAAGAAAAATATAAAAATTTACCATGGATAATTATTCGAGTGATGTACATAAATACTAACAACTATCTCTTTTAGTAGATAGGTAAACACAACGTAAAAAAACACATTTTCAGTTTGGGTTGGTCTTTTGTTCTTTTTTATAGAGCATATGAAACTTCTAAAATGTATCGTGATTTTAAATTGAGAAGTGCACTAATTCAAAACAAGCAACTAAGATTATTACCACAAGAGCATGTATATGATAAAATCAATGGAGTATGGAATTTATCCAGTGATCAGGTATTGTGCAAAGAACTAGTGAACCTTTTGGGACAGTGTTTTGGTAATCATTTTTCCATTCATCATTGGATTTGTATATTCATTCAACACTAATTGTTAAAATTAGCATTGTAGCCCTTGATATGCATTAATATTCTGATTTTTATATTTTTATGGTTTTATGCTCTTTTTAGCACCTTTTGTTATGTATAGAATTTAGGGCTGAACCTTAGATATCATCTAATTCAGTCTTCCTTCACTTATAGATGAGAAACTCAAGCCCCAGAGAGTTAAAATGACCTCACACATCTAGTTCATCCTAGAACCATGCTCTTCCCTTGTATTATGCTGCCCTCTACCACTTGATAAACTTATGCTGATGGAGGAGAATCATGATGTGGATAGTAACAGAAGCCTTTTAATCTGGTCTTTAGGGAACTAAACATTTAACTCATTTGGTAACTTTTTTTTTCATTTGGTGACTCAAATCCATTATTATAACTTTTCATTTGCTCTTGAAATTATGACTAGTTGAAACCTGTAAGCAAGTAATAGTTAGAATAAGTAACAGATCAATTTCTAGAGAAAAATACATCCTTAGTGTGTGTTACAACCTAGGTTAGACTGATAACCACTGTGGTAAAACTGTATCATTTGAATGAAGAGCTTCTTGCTAGGTATTGAATCATAAACAAAAATTGTAAATGAACTTTGCTGACTTGAAAAGTTCTAATTTTAAACTATGATAAAGTTTCTATAAGATTTAGACAGCTCTCCACCTGAATAACTCTCTGTCATCCTTTAGGTTAGTGTTTAGCAAACTTTTTCTATAAAGGGCCAGATAGTAAATACTTTAGGTTTTTGCAGGCCATACAGTTTCTCTGGCAGCTTCTCAGTCCTGCCACTGTAGTATGAAACCAGCTGTAGACAATATGTAGACAAATGAGCATGGCTGTGTTTCAATAAAACTTTGTTTATGGACACTGGAATTTGAATTTCACACAATATTCATGTGTCTTGAAATATTATTCTTTTGACTTTTTTCCAACCATTTAAAAATATGAAAATTATTCTTTGCTTATGGGCCATACAAAAAGTGGTAACAGGCCAGATTTGGCCCATGAGCTGTAGTTTACAGACCCTTGCTTTAGATTATAACTTAGATATCCCTTTTTTTTTTTTGGCATAATAAATTACTTTTATTCATTTTACATGACTGATAAATTGAAATTTTCTTTCAAAACAACAACTTTAAAAAATTTTAATTTGGTTTTTAAAATTTTTTCAACTGACAAAAATTGTGTATCTTTCTCATATGCAACATGATGTTTTGAAATATGTATACCTTGTGGAATAACTAAATTGAACTAATTAACATATATATTACGTGACATACTTATTTTTGTGGTAAGAATACTGAAAAATCTACTCTCAGCAGTTTTGAAGAATATAATACATTGTTGTTAACTATAGTCACCATGTCGTACAATAGATCTCCTGAATTTATTACTTCTAACTGAAATTTTGTATCCTTTGATCAACATCTCCCTAATCCTAACCCTCCTTAATCCTAACCCCCCATACCACCTGCCTACCTTCTCAGGCCTTGGTAACCACCTATCTGCTTTCTGCTTCTATGAGAGTTCAGTGTTTTTGGATTCCATATATAAGTGAGATCATGTGGTAGATGTCACTTTCTGAAAGCTTCCTTCTGTGTGTTCCTTATGCATACTGTACTTAACAATTGCGCTCCAAATTAGTACTACTCTAAAATATATAGCTTGTCTATACCCCCACTTTAGATTGTAGGCTTTATAAGGGTAGGTGTGGAGTTACTCTGTTCATAGTTAGATCTTTACCACCTAGCATGGCACCTGGCATTTTTGATTAATTAATTAAGGATATATTCCAGGATTATTAGATATATCATTTTATTGAAAACAAGGATGTTATTTTCAACCTAATTTGTATTTATGGGAAAATAGTAAAACAAATAAAATATGTTCTCCTATTATTTTAAAAAGTCTTTAGGAGTTTTACAAGTTGTTCTCTTTTTCTAAATAAGAGAAAACAGTGACATAAAGAATTATTCCCTAGCCGGGTGTGGTGGTGAGCACCTCAAAAAAAAAAAAACTAAAAGAATTATTCCTGGCCAGGCAGAGTGTCTCATGTTTGTCTGTAATCCTAGCACTCTGGGAGGCTAAGGCGGGAGGATTGCTTGAGCTCAGAAGTTCAAGACCAGCCTGAGCAAGAGCAAGACCCCATCTCTACTAAAAATAGAAAAATTAGCCTGGCGTCGTGGCGCATGCCTGTAGTCCCAGCTACTCAGGAGGCTGAGGCAAGAGGATCACTCAAGCCCAGGAGTTTGAGGTTGCAGTGAGCTACAACGATGCCACTGCACTCTACCCAGGGCGACAGAGCAAGACTCTGTCTCAGAAAAAAAAAAAAAAAGAATTATTCCTTATAAAATTATACTGCATTGATTAATGGGCAGGGAATAATGGGGTTAAATTTTTTTTCTGTAGAAGAATTTCTTACAAGATGAGAGTGGAAGGGGAAATACATAAGTGGATTTGTTTATAATTGGGGAATAGGATGGTCATCCCAGAAGAGGGCTTTAGAGGTTCTGGGTTTGATTGTGAATTAATGTTTTATGCCCAACCTCAAAGTATAAAATAAATTCTTCTGGATGTGTGTGTGGTGGGGTGGGGGAGAAATGGAGGTAGAGAATGATAAATAAATGGTAGAGGCAGGTAATTTTGGTGCCATGTTATTAGGTCTTAAAGATTTTTTGAGAACATTTAGCTATCATACTGGGATAATTTTGAATAAATGTTGAGGGGTCATATAACTGGAGAACAGTTTTGCTCCCTGTTAAGTGTTGAAGAGCCATAAAATATTTCTTGTGGATTGATGGGGGTTATTACATGTGCCGCAACTCCTTTGCCTTGATTTATCCCAGGTGTTGAATAATCATTATAGTAAAATCTAACATTTGTCGAATGCTTACTGTGTGCCAGACACTGTGCTAAGGGCTTTATTTACATGAGTTATTTAATCAAATCTCCATTTTACATTTGACAAAACATACCAAGAAGAAATTTTTGCATGGTAGTTGCTGATGGTTTAATGATTAGGCAGTCTGACTCCAGAGTCCAGGCTCTCAGTCATCTAATTGTACTGCCATCCAATGAATGAAGTCATTAATACTCCATAATACTCAATTCTGGTATTATTTGCTGCTGTAATAATCAGAATTATTCTGGTGTTTAGAAAATAAAGAATAGGTATCCAAATAAATGATTACTGATGTATCTCTTATTACTGTCTTTTACAGGGAAATTTAGGAACCTTTTTTATTACCAATGTGAGAATTGTGTGGCATGCAAATATGAATGACAGTTTTAACGTCAGTATACCATATCTGCAAATTGTAAGTACATGCATTTTGATGACCTTTTTAAAAAGTAGAATAAATAATTTCTATTCAACAGTTAATAGTAGTTTATAATAATAAGCAGTTAATAATTTCTGTTCAACAGTAATTTGGAGATTAGATGAGTTCTTTCTCCTTTTTTGAGTGGCAGCAGTTATTAGCTGCGAGCATATTTTAAAGATGTAGATAAGTTACTATGAAATATTTAAACATAGAAAAGATCTAATTCTACTTATATTCAAGGGAAACAGCACCATTATCAACTTCTATTAGGAGAGAAAAATACTGGATTCTAAAAATTTAAGTAGTTATCATACAGAGTAAGTTGTCTCTTAGATTCCATCTAAAGGCCTTTAGCTATTAAAAGTTTTCTGTAACCTTTTCACGAGACAGGTATATGGCAGTTCCTTGGCATGGCTTTAGCACACTGGTCCACACAATTTATCCTGGCTTTCTTGCCACTTTCTGCTCCAAACTCTTTTAAAAACTAGAATGAATTCATTAATTCTGTGAATGAACTGCTTTCATTGTTTTTAGATACAGAATGTAATACAAGCTGAATTCATACTACAGGTTTAGTGAAAGGAATCAAGATTATGTTTAGTGATAATACTTTTAGCTTAAGTTCAATTAAAATTATTAAAATCCAGAATAAGAACTGACTACATCTGAGACCAATTTGTTTTGGAAGTAGGTATAGATAGTTGTTTTTACTCAGCTGCTGCTATGATAAATATGTGATTCAGTGAAACAAATAGTAAACTGCAATGCACTAAAGAATTTCATTCTATATAAAGAAACTATTTACAGAATTCTAATACAAATTAGATGGAATTTAAAAATAGTTCATGAAAATCCTATGAGGTTATCCTATGATAATTGCCCTTATTGTAGAATTATAGTCTTAAGACTAAGCAGTTTTATTAATATTTATTGAGTAGATTACAATATATGTGATATCTGGAAAATGTCATTTTTTGAGAAAGAGAATTCTTGGCCTATGATAAGGATAATTCTTTGTAAAATATTCCCAAGCCTATCTTTTGCTTAATTGTTTGATTTCTGAGTTTCTTTAAAATATCTGATAATTCATTCATTCATTTGCCATATATTGAGCACCTACTCTGTGCTAGGTGCTAGAGATACAATCATGAAAATCATGAACCAGTACACAGTTCCTGCCATCAAGGAGCTTTCAGTCTGGTGGAGAAAAGCAGCACATTAAACAGAAAATCATAGAATCTCATAGGAAGAGAATTATTTCTGGCCATCTAAAGAAATGTAAGAATTTATAATCAAGGCTGGGAAGATGTGACAGAGTCTACATAGGTATTTGACAAATTGGTATTTGTATTGTTCATTGCTTTTTTTATATTACATTTACATGTGTTATAACTTACCTAACTTCTATTATGCTGAATAATTACTGGGTAGTAAACAATCTTGTGCTGTTCTGTTCTTCAAATAGGATACTTTTTGTTATTTAAGAATAGAGTTGCCAAATACTGCTCTGGAATAAATTCAGCCTGGCCCAAACAGCTTGCAACCTGATATCATCACAGTCTATCACTGCAGCAGTCATATTCTAACTTCAGCTCTACACCTCAGTACCCTGACCCTGCTCCTATAGATATATATCAGCTTCTTGCTGGTTTCTGTCTTATCAGCCTATATCACCCACAGATTGCCTGTTGACAGCCAGAGTGCCAGTATTCTATGTTTCTTAAGTGGGACTGTGTATACTTCTGGTGGGGGTATAAAGTAGTCTAGATGAAATGCCAGGTTTTCATAACAATAACCATGAAAGCCTTTCTCTCTTAATTCTTTCTTCTCTCTTCTCAATCTCTCTGTCTCTCAACTTCCAATGCCCATCTGTCTGGAAGTGTGATATCCCATCACTTGCCTGCCTACCCCTTCTTGGGCTATTGGTCTGCTGGTCATGTTAGGTCCTCCATGGTTCTCCCCTATCCTGCTAGCAGGTACATTTTGTGTTACTTTCTACAGGTCCTACCTGCCATTGTGCTTCTAATTCCTCCCTTCTCCCAGGCCACTGATATCACCACCCCATCTCCTGCTGACCAAGCTTACTCCTTATGTCATACTTACTAATTGATGTGAGTTACACTTGATCTATCCCAGCCTTCCGTGATGCCCAGTGATGAATGCCCATAAACTTATTTTTTAAAAAATAAATAGAATGGAGATTCTTTAAGAATTTAGCCACCTACAATGTGAGAAACAGAAGGCACATGTGACTTTAAAAAATTAAGCCAGCCATAGCAGGCATGAAAGACACTGGCTCACCATAAATAAAAGATTGCTGGCCGTTTGTTTAAATTAAAGTTGATTCCCTAGAAGTGAGGAATATTTGAATCAGAATTTTGTACAAATTTCAGAGATGTCTTCTTTGTATTGCCTTACAAGTTTGCCACCAATTTTCAATATGAATCTTGGTTCATTTACTTGATATCTGTGGGAGTTTAATGAAGGAAAGAGGGAGAATTCTGTTCTTAGCGGTCCCCAACCTTTTTGGCACCAGGGACTGGTTTCATGGAAGACAATTTTTCCACAGACTGGGGCGGGGAGGTATGGTTTCGGAATAGTTCAAGTGCATTACATTTATTGTGCAGTTAAACCTCTCTGCTAATGATAATCTATATTTGCAGCCACTCCCCAGCACTAGCATCACAGCCTCAGCTCCACCTCAGATCATCAGGCATTAGATTCTCATAAGGAGCCTGCAACCTAGACCCCTCGCATGCACAGTTTACAGTAGGGTTCGCGCTTCTGTGAGAATCTTAACACCGCTGCTGATCTGACAGGAGGTGGAGCTCAGGCAGTGATGCAAGCAATGGGGAGCAGCTGTAGATACAGATGAAGCTTTTCTTACTTGCCTGCTGCTCACCTCCTGCTTTGTGGCCTGGTTCCTAACAGGCCACGGACTGGTACCAGTCTGCAGCCCAGGGGTTAGGGACTGCAGCTTTAGACTATGAAAAGTAGTTACTATGTAAAAGTTTAAAAACTGTGTTAAAAAGTCATTACTATCAGATAATAAAAACATGCATTTTTTTTCTTTTTAATTTTATATCTAGCGTTCAATAAAGATTAGAGATTCAAAATTTGGTTTAGCTCTTGTCATAGAAAGCTCTCAACAGGTAAGATTTTTTATATTTTTATTAATCTTTGGTAGATTTCTAAAACTGTGACAGTCTAGATTTTTAGTTTTGTTTATATAGTAAGCAGTTTACATCTGAGAAGAATATTAGCTGTAATATGAAGTTATTTGAAGTATTTGAAGTCTTATAGTAATTGCCCCCATAGGAAGAATCCAAGAATCCTGCTTGTGTTTTTTTGTTGGACAGACATAATCATTATTGTCATTATGATCATCACTTCTGTTATTAATGACAGAGCAAGTCACTGTGCTAAGGGCTTGTCATACACTATCTCAATCTTTATACAATTCTATGAGGCAGTTAGTACTTTTTCCCCATTTTGTAGTCAGGAATCTTGCCCATGATCTCACAATTAGTAAGCAGTGGAGCTAAGTTTGGATTCCAGGCCTGACTGATTTACAAGACTTTGAGCAACACAGATACGCGCACACACGCGCGCACACACACACACCCTGTTTGAGATTTTATATTCACAGGCATAGATTATACTGTATCTAATTATAGCCTGCTATACTATATAATGCCTGGTTTTTGAAGAAACACATTTATTTGTTTTCCTTTTTTTTTCTACAAAGACCCAAAGGGAGGAAGTACATTTAAATAAAGCATTTAGGCTGGTCTGATGATAGTGGGTTATCAGATCTTATTAACATTAGTGTTACTAAAGTTGGTATACAACTCCCCACTGCTAAATTTGACTGGCTGAAAAAAAAGGTTAAATACATTTTTAAAAAGTGATTTATAAAATCACTTGTCTTCTGAATTCTAAATTTAAACATGAATGTCTGCTCATTCCTTTACCCTGGCCTATAGCTGCCATTTATTGAGTGCTTACTCTGTTCCAAGAACTGTACCAAGTGTCACATATATGTTTGTCTTATTTAATACAACAACTGGATAATGATTTAATAGTTAGAAAATTGAGGCTGAGAAAGTTCAAGGAAAGTAAGTGTCTCAGTATCATACAGCTACTAAATTAGTTGCAGAACCAGAATTGGAACTCTAAAGCATGTGCTCTTAACCTAAAACATATGCTCTCACCTATTACAGTATGCTTAGTTTAACACTCCTCTCCAACAGCCTATCACCGTCAAGTTTCTTTCCTAACTCTTCAAGGTAATAGCCTCAGATAGGCCATTTCCTTTCTTCTTCTGTTCCTTTTCAAAGCCTAGTTCAAGAAAAACTGAGTTTCCTTGGCCTTCACTGTCTACAGTGTATTTTCAAATCTTGAAAGATGAGCTTTGATATTTACAGATGAAATGATGTTATGTATGGATATGCTTCAAAATAATCCTGAGTGGGGGTGGGGGGTTTCAGTTGAGGGACAGGTTACAGATGAAACAGAGTTGGCCACGTGCTGCTACTTGTTGAAGCTGGATGATGGCTTCATGAAAGCTCATTGTACTCTTCTATTTTTGTATATGCTTGAAATTTTTCATAATAAAAAGTTTAACTGAAATAATCAACTTACATATTGTGCTCTAAAATAAGGATAATTAGAGCTATGGTTTATCATATAATATAAATATTGTTCCTCAGGCTTGCTTATTTATTTATTTATTTTTTTCTTGTAGAGTGGAGGATATGTTCTTGGCTTTAAAATAGATCCTGTGGAAAAACTACAAGAATCGGTTAAGGAAATCAATTCACTTCACAAAGTCTATTCTACCAGTCCTATATTTGGAGTTGATTATGAGATGGAAGAAAAGGTAATTTGTTGAGTGTGTGAAATACAGTGTTTGCTGAATTGCTTTTATACAATCTATAAAATTCAGATATAAACACCACTGTGTACAATTTAATTTTAAACTGTATTAAAAATGATGAATATGCAGACTCTGTTCAAGTGAACATGGCTCCTGGACCATTGCTAATTTGTGCCTACTTCCTGTCTTCTCACTAGCTGCTTCATCATTCATTCCTGCCCTCCATACCTGCCCTTCTAGGTGAGCAGCCATCCAGATAAATCTCCATGTGCAAGGCTCTACTGATGTAGACAGACTTGAGTCACTTATTTTGTCAGCTGTATTTTTGTTCTACTTCTGCCCCCAAGTAGCATGGACAAACTTTATAGGCCTCATGAATACCATCCTCTTCCCCGGTGCCCCACAATATAGCAACTCCAGGTGTCTGCTATATTACTGTGGTCTGCATTCATGCTATTGATCAGTGCCTGTGCCATACCAGTTAAGAAATATTTTGAATATCATGCCCACATGATACTCAAAATATCATGTCTGCTCTTTGCTTTCCTCATGATTTCTGGTTGCTGCCCCATTCCCTGGCTGTCCGAGTATATTAGCTCTCTTTTGGCTTTACTTGTCTCTTCAGCTGGGACCCCCGTCATCCAGTCTATCACTGCTTTCCTCACCCCTCACTCCATTAGAGATGTCCTCACTGTCCATTCTACCACCGGCACTCTTGCTGGAGGCTCTGTCTCTGATACAGTCACTGTCCATTCTATCAGAGGTGCCCCCACCATGTGTTCTATTGCCATTGCCCTTGCTGTCTTCTCTATCCCAGTCCCGCCACTTTATTGCAGGCTCCCTTGCTCTTGGTTCTTTTGCTAGAACCCTCACTATGCACTCTGTTGCTGGTGCTCTTGCTATTCGCTCTTTCATCAGTGCCCCTGCCAGGACTCGGCATACTGAGCCATGTCACAGCCATTATCTATATCTCTCCTTCTGCTCTTGGACTACAGCATGTGACCAGAGAGGATGAGGAAGCAGACTTGGCAGCAGAGTACAAATTCGTACCCTTTGACTTCAGTGAGGCTCTTGTTGCCTGGTAATGTCCCTCATACTAATTTTTTTTCTCCCTGTCAAATTCCACATATATCCCCTTCCAGCTAAAACTTCTCTCTGGGTTGCTGACACTGTACTATACATACACTGTATATAATCATCTCAACTGTCTTTTTCTCTTCCCAACATGTTTTTTCTTCAGCATTCTCCCTTTCACTCTACCTTCTCTGTGTAGTCCTCAGTAATGTCACTTGCTCATTCAGTTTCTTTTCTTTCCTAACTTTTTTTTTTTTTTAGAGAGGCAGGGGTCTCGCTATTTTCCCCAGGCTGATCTTGAACTCCTGGCCTCAAGTGATCCTCCTGCCTCGGCCTCCCAAAGTACTGGGATTATAGGTGTGAGCCACTGTGGCTGGCCTTCGTTTAGCTTAACTTGTACTTTTGTGGATGACTCCAGATCTCTCAGCTTTTCATGGGTCCAGATACTCTTAAATATTTTCACATAGATGAGCATCTCAAATAATATAAATTGTATTTCTCATTTCAGGGTTTATCTAAGTAATTTAAGTAACTAAATAATTATATAAATCAGGAAGATACACTAGGACTTGGATGAGCATCTCAAATTTGGCATGCCTAAAACTGGCCTCATTTTTTTCTCCAAAGCAGCATCCTACTGATTTACTGATTGATTTACTTACATATTTTTAGCATTGTCAAAATCAGCTGTACTCAAAACCTTGGAGTCTTCCTTCATTTTCCATTACCTTATTTTACACAGTCAGTTATACCAGTCTCTTCCCTGTTCCTGTCCGTTTCTTGCCATGGAATAATGATGTAGAACAAGCAGGGTCCTTGGAACCTGACTTTCAATCCCAGTTTCACATATAAAGTTCTTAGAGCAATGAATGAATTTTTGTGATCCTAAGCAAATCTGAGCTTCAGTTTTCTCATTATAAAATGGAGATAATCTCTGACAAAGTTATTGAATGTGGCCATAAAATGCCTGGCCCATGGGAGATACCTGACATGTTAGTTCCCCTACCCATTCTCCCTCTACCTTTCATTTCTTCTCTTCTCCTCTTCTTTCACCCCAGCACATAATAACAGCCTGCCATAATAGCTCACTGTCTCACCTCGTGTAAGTCCCTACTCAAATGCCATCTCTTTAGGGTCTTCCCTAAATATTCTTCTAAAACAGCAACCCCCATCACTTTCTTGTCCCTTACTCTGCTTGCTTGCTTTCTGTCTCCCTCCCTCCTTATTTCTTTCTCTCTCTCTCTGGTAATACTAATCAGTCTCCTCCACTATAAGTGATCTCCATGAAGTCAGGGGGTTTTGTCTATTTTGTTAAATGACTGTATCTCCAGCAGTCAGAACTAGCACATAATAGGCTTTTAGTGAATATTTATAGTTATTGGATAACCGTGTTAAATATCTACTGTTTGCCATTCAGTGTTCTAAGAACTTTATATGTACCATCTCGTTTAATCTTCCCAACAATACTATGAAGTATATAATTATTATTGTCCTTATCTCATAGTTAAGGAGACTGAGGCTTAGCTAGGTTAATTTACTTGTACACAGCCACACACAGAGCACTGAATGTGGCTGAAAGACTGAGGCTATCCTCAGATTTGTTACAGCTGCTTTTCATAGGTTGAACCATATGATATTGTTAGTATTTTATCATTTTTGACTTATAAAAATGGCAATTTCATATGGTTCAACATAATATTAGTTATTGTAGTTGTGTTTTATCTTTCTATTCTCAGTAAATTATAAACCCTTCATGGGTAAGGGTTGGGATTTTTATACCCTTGATAATACTAGCATAGTACATAATATAACAAAGACACTCAAATATTTGAAAAATGAACAAATAAATAAATATCTTCACTATATTTTATTCTTTACTTTAAGAATATTCCATACAAATATTACTTCTTTTACTTTTTACAAATTCTATTTTAATAACTATTTTGAGGAAAATTGAAAGTTTGCTGTTATACAAAATTTACTTTTTTTTTAACAATGTGAAAGAAACTCAAAGTGAGTTTTTTTTCTTTAAGGATAGCTCTAAGTATTGTATTAAGTATGTGTAAATTCGCCATTTTAATTCTTTTGATGATATTCACTTCAGATTTAAAAGCTGGGGTTTAACTGACTAGTTTTATTACTTGTTAGTTTTTAAATAAAAGAATATAAATTATATAGTGATTTTTGTAAGACTTGAATAGTTTGTAATTGTGTTATCCTTTTACAAGTATTTACGCTTCTCACATTTAATATTGTCTCTGATGCATTTTAACACATACTGATTGATTTTTAGCCACAGCCCCTTGAAGCTCTGACAGTCGAACAAATTCAAGATGATGTAGAAATAGACTCTGATGATCACACGGACGCTTTTGTGGTGAGCATCACAAAGGAGAGCCATTAAATTTCTTATGGTTTTTGTCTGAGTCTGTTTAATTAAATAACAGTTTAAGTGTATAAAAATAGAACTTGAGAATTTTGACAGTATCTTAAACATAAGTTTGAAGGTAATGTGTTTAGTGAGGGAATTTCTTTTGGGCGACAACACTTTTAAATTACCAAACTGGGAAACCGTTTGAGAACACAGTTATTCAGAGGATTTTAGATATGTGAAGTTCTTTCATACTTTAGAATAATTGAACATGTTAAATATTATAGTCAATTAAATTAATTTAAACTCTACACTTTCCATAATTAATCTTTATAAAATGGTCTTCTCTTAATTTATAGGTATACTGTTTTTAAAAGGATATGTATTTGAACAATAAACTTTCCTATTTCCAAGTTGGTATTATTTAATTAATAACCAAAACGATAATAATCAATATTAATTATTAATTAATTAAATAATTATTAATTTAAATAATTAATAATTATTATTAATAATAATATTAGTGCTTTCTCCATACTGTGGTCTATGAATCTGACCAGAACACCAGTCTGGTAACAAATATTTTGAAACAAAGTTGTAAAATTAGTATAAAATAATTTACTTATAAACTACTACTACCTCAAAGTATATGCATTTGTTTTGTTTTGCATCTTCTTTTGAACCAAAAGTAGGAAAGCACATTTTTTAGAGCTTAAAGGATAACTCTTGTAGACATTAATAATGATTAACAGAGTGAATTCTGCTACCAGCATTGTAGAGATAGGTGAAAAAAACATTAGACACACAGTAAAAGAACTTGAAATACATTTAGTTACAATGTCATTCTGCAAATTAATTACCTATTTTTTTAGCCCACTGGTCTATTAGAATATTATTTGTCCAGTATGTGAAATAGAATTTTCTTTGTTTTATAGGCTTATTTCGCTGATGGCAATAAGGTAAGGATATTTTACCTATAGTATATGAAAAAAAGTTTCTATATTCCAACATTTAGCATTCACAAACTTATGTGAAACCTATTTTTTGTTTTTTTCTTCTTCCTTGCCCACCTTCTCTATTCCCATCTCATCCTCTTATCTCCCAAAAAGCAACAAGATCGTGAACCTGTATTTTCAGAAGAACTGGGGCTTGCAATAGAGAAATTGAAGGATGGAGTCACCCTGCAGGGACTTTGGGAAGTAATGAGTTGATCTTGAGTTGAGCTGGATTTCTATTTAAAGATATCTCAAGATTAAAGATATTAGTCACCTGCTATAAGCCATGGAATAGTTTTTATATTTACAGCTTTTATATCTAAAGCTTTTAAGAGTTTTTTAATGATTAAGGAAAAAGTAATTTAGAAAACTGCCAGTTTTCTAAAAATTATATTTAAAATTGTAATCGAAATGTACCTGGTTTGTAAATGTTTATTTTGTACCTAATACTTGTAAAGTATTAGTTTTTCAGATATTAAATGACTGTATCATGTTGGGTTTAATAAAGAATTTATGCAGTACCATTTAATGTTTTGAAAGTATTATTTAAAAGAATAAGACTATTTTCTTATGGAATAATCAAAATACTGCTTTAATTATAAAAATCTGGTTAAATATATTATCACATAGCTCCAAATGTAAACCAACTCTAATACAAATTACAATCCTTAAACATGTCATTTTTAGAGGATCATTTTTATAAAAAGTAATAATTATAACTAACTCTGGAGTACATCAACCCCTCTAAAGTTTTGGGTACTATTTTATAAATAATTTCAATATAGTTTGGGCAAGAATACATCTATTTTGTAAGGAAATAGTGTTGTCCATTTATTAACTTTCTCCTTGTTTGTATTCAATGAAACTTCTTTGAAATTTTCAAAAATAGGATATTATTTTTCTGATTTCTTGGTTAGGTAAGATTTGATGACCTCTCTAGCATCATTCAGTGCTTCTGGCCACTGCTTCAGTGTAAAAAGCATTTTAAGAAGCCTTTGTTAAATAATTGATATTAGCCAAAAGAGCCCTCTTTTTCTAGAGGGAAAGGAGTATGTAAAAAAATCTAAAATAAGATGCAACTGTATGTACAACATAGACACATAGTACAACTGAATGATAACCTGAGTTGATTAAAATCAATGAACAAAAGCTACAAGTGGGTTTCTTCATTTAAATGGAAAAGGATGTCTCCATTTTTAAGGGATGAAGTTATAATAAGCCACCAATATTAGGGGGGAAGGTTGTTTGAAAAATTTGTATGGGTCACAAATAAATGCTGCCATAATATTTAAATACTTTTTTTCAAGCAAAAGCAACTCTATAAAATTGCCAACTAGTAAGGAATAATCTCAAATGTCATGTCATGGTGTTTGCATCTGACTCATTAATCTTTTCAAATGTTAGATGTTATGTGTAGAGAGAAATGAGTCATTTATTGTTTAAACAAGGAAGCAGCTGTTATTTTCTAGTGTGTTAAAACCTTCAGTGGCATCTATAAATGGAAAAAGAGTCAATGAGCTCTTCTTTCAGCTGTTGTTTTAGCAGCTGACAGTACCACTGACTTCACTATGATGTAAAATAAAAGAAAAAGCTTTTACTCATGGATAGAGACACTGAAGTTTAAAAACACATAATTCCCTGATCTGGGGGCATTCATTCATTCAACAAATATTTATAGAGTACCCTTGAGGCTATAGCATTGAACAGAACAGACCCTGAAAAAAAAATCCCTGTCTTCATGGAGCTTATGTTCTTTTGGGCATGTGTAAGAATACCAACCTTTGAAATTACAGTATTTCTACAGCCCTACTGACAATATGATTATGTAATAAAAGTATTTAATGAAGAAGTATATACCATCTATACATAAACAAAGAATCGGTTTTCTTTCACATCATGACTTCTACATTCCATAATTAATATGATGTTCTATTATAATCAACTTATGATTCCAGTTATATATTTTTTTAAAAAAATAAGGCCTGTTCTTCAAATTGTATGACCAATGTAGGACTTCATGCTGATTTTGCTGTGTTCTGGTGATAACATTGTTCTCATGGGGTTACATCTATTCTATTTTTTAACCTTTTATTTAGTGAAAGATAATTATCAGCACAAAATTACAGAATATCTTTAGTGATTATATTTGTATGTGTGTGGGTTTTTTCCTTTTCCTAGCATTGACTTTTAACTATTTTTTTTTTTTCTGGTCTTGATTCCTTTTAACCATTTGCCTTTATTTTACTTTTTCTTATTACTGTTTGCCACATCAAATCCTTAGTACAGCAAGACAGGGTGTGAATACATTAAATAATTTTATAACTTAATTCAATACTAATTATAGCTTTTCCACTTAAGAATAAAAATAATTTAGAATGTTTTAGAAAATTAGCAGTTTCTCTGTATTTATTATTTCAATTATGATGTAGGTATTAAAGGTTTTATAAAACTGTAGTACATAAGTAAACATCTTTAAATTTCCTATTTCTAAAAGAAAAATCTATATCCCACTGTTTTGAGTGGAATATAAAAATTTGTGTGTAACAATTATTGGAAATGGGATCTTGCTTATGAGTATTCAAATGAACTCACTTCATATTCTGGACCTCTGCATCATTAATTCAGAGAGCCAAGTAGCTTGCCACTAGAACATTTGTAGAGGAGTGACTCATTTTAATGATTCATTTTTCTTTTAATTCAGTATTTTCTTGTAGCCTTTATTAGCATATATTCTAATGCTTTATGTATTTTAAAGCTTCCTACTTAAATGTCTCATTTCTTAGCTGTTTCCTTAGTGATTAAAAGTTCCAGTTGTTACTTTCAATCTATAACAGCTGCAAGAACAACTCTTATCCAAACTAGCTCTCCTAAATTCCCGTTGTTAGAGTTGGTATCTATATTTAGCTGGTGGGATTAAATTGCAAAGGCTTCGAGCTGGGCAAAGCACACTGATCTGCCTTTTTACAGCTAGACCTGTGTTCTGCAAGGAGCTAAGGCTTTCAGTGTCCCCTTCCTTACCCAGGTTACTCACAAAATGGATTCCCAGCGGGAACTCGCAGAGGAACTGCGGCTTTACCAATCTACCCTTCTTCAGGATGGTCTAAAAGATCTCCTGGATGAGAAAAAATTCATCGATTGCACCCTAAAAGCTGGTGACAAAAGTCTTCCTTGCCACAGATTGATTTTGTCAGCTTGTAGTCCTTACTTCCGTGAGTACTTTTTATCTGAAATTGGTGAGGAGAAAAAAAAGGAGGTAGTGCTAGATAATGTTGATCCTGCTGTACTTGATTTAATCATCAAATATCTGTACTCTGCCAGTATTGATCTCAATGATGGAAATGTGCAAGATATTTTTGCATTGGCCAGCCGCTTTCAGATCCCTTCAGTGTTCACTGTCTGCGTTTCTTATCTTCAGAAAAGACTTGCTCCTGGTAATTGTCTTGCCATCCTAAGATTAGGACTTCTTCTTGACTGCCCAAGACTTGCCATTTCTGCCCGGGAATTTGTGTCTGATCGCTTTGTACAGATTTGTAAGGAAGAGGACTTTATGCAACTCTCTCCACAGGAATTGATCTCGGTCATTTCAAATGACAGCCTAAATGTAGAAAAGGAAGAAGCAGTGTTTGAGGCAGTGATGAAATGGGTGCGAACAGACAAGGAAAACAGGGTTAAAAACCTTAGCGAAGTGTTTGATTGTATCCGTTTTCGCCTTATGACAGAAAAATATTTTAAAGATCATGTTGAGAAAGATGATATAATTAAAAGCAACCCAGAACTCCAGAAAAAAATCAAAGTTCTAAAAGATGCTTTCGCAGGCAAACTCCCAGAACCTAGCAAAAATGCTGAGAAGACGGGGGCTGGTGAGGTGAATGGTGATGTTGGTGATGAAGATTTACTTCCTGGTTACCTGAATGACATTCCCAGGCATGGAATGTTTGTCAAAGACCTCATCCTCTTGGTTAATGACACAGCTGCAGTGGCTTATGATCCCACAGAAAATGAATGCTACCTTACTGCACTGGCTGAGCAGATTCCCAGAAATCATTCCAGCATTGTTACCCAGCAAAATCAGATATATGTGGTAGGAGGACTATATGTGGATGAAGAGAATAAGGATCAACCTCTACAGTCATACTTCTTCCAAGTAAGAAAGACTATTTTTATATAAGTAGAGGCATAAAGGGAAGGCTGGTTATTCACCAGCCAGTTAGCCAATTTGTGAATTATTCAGGCTGTTTGCATTTTATTCCAATTGATGTCTTATTCTAGTCCCTTGCACTTTCACTACTTTGAGGGTTAACAGAGAAAAATATTTGCTTGTTAATATTTAATAAAAGGTTTGATGAATAATGGGGTTCTAATTAATGTTTAACTCATGACTTAAGATTTTCTTTACACTCTTTTACCCAAAATGTCTTATTTATAGTTGACAGTGACTATAATCCTTCAAAGCCTAGTATTCTGGTAAAAACTAAATTCAGTCTTGTACACTCTTGCCTATTAAAATTAGCTTAATGTCTTTCCCTAAATCAAATTATTTCCCTAAATGAAAGTACACATTACAAAGAAGTAATAATTGGTCAGATTTTCTACTTTCTTCCAAGTTTCCTTAAATTGATTTGAAGTTCTTAGAGGTAGCATTTCATCTCTTATTTATGGTTACTGCCTAAAATATAATTTTGTTGGAAATGAAAAGAACTGTTTACATATTCTAAACACTTTGGATTATCTCCTAGGAAAAACTGTCTTACACAAGTGTCACTAATTTGAATTGATTGATGATATTTAGAAGTTTTTATTTATAATATCACATTTATGTGGAGCAGAGATGTATTTAGACATTATTACAAGTTAAATTTTATTTATTTATTTGCTTCTGGGTCTGTTTTGTGAAACCACGTAAGTTTCCAGAAAAACAGATCCTCCTAAACTAATAGACTCTTTACAGTTTGTTTGAAGGGAGTTTGTTTCATATTATCAATGCATTATACTTTATCAGTTTATGAAGGAGTCAGTTTAACCTTTATCTTCAATAATGTCAATACTGATACTTTGTAGCTTACTACTAGCTCGAAAGAGTTGGTTTAGGTCATAGCTAATCATGGATTTATGGAGACTTGAGTTGGAAAGGCCAAAGATAAGCAAGTGTAGAATGTCATACCACAGTCACAGTATGCTCTAAAAGTGTATGACATTGCATTCACAAAATAACTACCTTTAATCAACTTTTTCTAATCTTGAAAAATGTAGTTGTAATAATACATATTGTTTCTTAATTTTCAAAGTTCCAGTGAAGAATGTTATCATACATATTTTAATGTGGGACAGAAAATTTCCTAAGCCCTAATTTTAAATTCAGATAAACTTCAGAAAGGGCAAAATCAATGAAAAAGGCTATAAATATATCCAGGAAATAAAAAGATATCAAAACAGATAGATAACAGATAGTTACCTAGAAATCAGATCCAAGGAAGTTATAGCCATAGAATAAATTCTCCAAAACTCTTAGAGTTTTTTTCCATATTCATATTTAATCTATTGACTATATCCATAACCCAGCCCCTTTATTTTCAAGTGTTCAGTTTAATCTTTATCTTTATTCTCTTCTATTACTACCCTTACTTTAACTGATATGGCTTCTCATTTCTGGTTCAAGAAACCTGCTTGATGTTCTTTATAGCTACAAAAACAGTTACACAAAGTTGGAAGGTCAGCTCCCTGTCATTACCCTGCCTTGCTGCTTGTAAAAGGCACAAACAGTAGAACAAGATACCAGGATAAATACAACTGACTATAAAAGAGAGTTTTGACTCACAAGAGAATATTCATATGTGAATTTCAGGCTTTTTATTTTTCTGCTTGGTCACATGTGTTTAAAATGTATTAATTTAGGAGTAATTTGACCCTTGATTGTATGCTGTAAATAGATTATGAGAATTTTTTATCTTGGTAAGAGAAATTTTTTCCCACCCCCATAGAATTAGTAGATTCATCAAATTTTTGAACAGGTCTTAAAGTAATCTAGGTCCAAACCCTAATTTAACAATGAAGAAACCGGAACCCAGAGAGGTTAAATAGCTTTACAACAGCTCATCTATAGAGCCTGGCAGGTAGTCTATTGTTCTGTCTGCTATAGAAAGTGCCCTATAAGTAGTACTATGGAAAAGTAAACAGTGCTGTACAATGTGGGAATTAAGCCCTCAGGTTTGGGATTATGATGGCTGCTGTTCCATTCTTTAAAACAAACCATGGATTTAGACAGCTTAGATTTGAATACCACCTAAAAGCTCTGTGAGTTTGGGAAAATTATTTAATCTTTCTGTGCCTCAGTTTCCTCATCTGTAAAATAAGGATAATAAAAGTGCCTACCTGGAGGACTAAATGAGATTACCTGTGTAAAACATTTAGTTCAAAGTCTAGGACAGGAGTCAAAACTCCATAAATGTTCATTATTATTTCCACTATATTACACACCATCTTCTTGATCAAAGAATTTTTTTCAAAAATGAAAACATAAAGGATCAAAATCTAGATGTTGAAATTAGTGAATTCAAAGCTAACAATGCACATGTGGGATTAAACCCCTCATGTCATCTAGTCTTAATTAGTGCTTTGCTTAACTGAGGTTACTAGACCAGCGATAGATAGGCTTCCACAGACGCCCCTCCCTATACTATAGCCAAATATGTCCACATCTATTCTTGGTATCCAGTGAATCTGGGTTTTATCCATTTTTCTTTTGCAATCTAGAAGTGGCACCACAGAGATCAACAAATCTGCAGCTGCACTCTCTCAGAAAACAGTTTTCTTGTGCCTTGGTGTCCTAAAATGCAAAGTGGAAAATCTTAATATTACCAACAGTAATTGCTGAGACAGATGCCAGCCATGGAGATGCACCTACCCCACAGCATGGGCACTGGGAGGGCCAGCTTAGGCTTGCAGAAGTACAATAGCAACAACAAGCAAAGCTACTTCTTAATATAAATCAAAACAATAGAGAAGGGTATTTCAAATGACTCTCAACAAATGACTCATGAATTCAATTTAACACCTGCCTGTATCAGAAATAATAAAGCAAAACACAGAGAACCTAAAAATTTTTTAAAGAAAGAAAAAAGATTGCCTAACCGCCCAGTTGTCTGTGGACTGAGTGACAGGTCCAGCTGTCCCAGGTGCCAGCTTGGGGAACATGTTAAATATAGCATGCAGGGGTCATTCACATACTATGACCCTCCCTGCTCTGACAACTCTCTTTCCCCAGTGTCCTAAAAGTATCAGTCAGGATTCCTTGTTTCAAAGCTTAACAGGGAAACACGGAAGAAAATTTGACAAGAAGCCTCACAGTTCTAACTAACCTCTGGTGATTCTATTTTATACTCTTTCCTTTCTTTAAGTCTTGAAGATTTTGGTAAATCTTTGATAAAAATCTATTTTGGTATGCAAATACATTTTCTCATTCTTCTTGGTGATTATAAGCTAAGATACTTTGGGATTGTAGTTTCATTTTGCTTCTGAGCTCTTTGACTATCTCAATGAATTATACACACAAAATATAGCATTTTTGGGGTACACTTGTAACATTTTTCTAACAAGCTCCACAATTCCTCATTTTTTTTTTTTCAGCTTGATAACATAGCATCTGAGTGGGTTGGACTTCCACCTCTGCCTTCAGCACGGTGTCTCTTCGGTCTGGGAGAGGTAGATGACAAAATCTATGTAGTTGCAGGCAAAGACCTTCAAACAGAGGCTTCGCTGGATTCAGTATTATGCTATGATCCTGTGTAAGTTGGCATGATATTCCTGTTCTCTAAGCATTCAGGTATATAGGTGCCTACAACATATTCATATTTTCATACTCTGGAATTTACTGAAAGCATATAAATTATATCTAATTTTAGGGCTGCAAAATGGAATGAAGTGAAAAAACTTCCTATCAAAGTCTATGGACATAATGTGATTTCACATAAGGGGATGATATATTGCCTAGGAGGAAAGACAGATGACAAGTAAGTACCTTGAATTCTCCTTATGATTTACACCCAAATGGTTTTTTTATCAGAAGGTTTTCTTCCTCTCTTCATTTGAATCTACATACTGACATGGGATGTGGTTCTCACTCATCATATTTTGGAGGTAAAATTTCAAAATAAAATTTCAAAAAGTTATTGAAGGATATTATAAATGATTTCCAAAGGAAAACTATAAAATTTAAAAGTTACTAAAGTAAATATGTAGATACTCAGCATACTATTAGCAACAAGCATAATACCTCAATCATAAGCATTCTTAAAGTGGAAATGCAGCATCTAGGAACATAAGTCTTTTATTCAGCTGATTTATAAGTGTATTTTACTATAATAAAACCAACAAGATTTCTTATTCATTTAGCCATAAGTAGATAAAAATTTAAATGTATTTGATAATGTAGTATTTACAATATTTTTTCTTAGTAATGCATAAAAATATTGTGGATTTGCATTTTACGTTCATAAGAAGGAATTTAGATAGGTCAGTTTGAAACTGAAAAGTATGGTGATTGAAAAGAAGGCAGTTATTTCTTTTGAAACTTTCACCTATTTACTCCCTGACAGAGGTGATATTCAAAATATTTAACAAGTACTCAAAAACAGACTCTCACTAGAGCCCAGTCTCTTATGAGAAAACCAGGACAAAGTTTCATATATAAACCTAACTTGATTTCTAGGCACTTCTCAAGGAAGAGGTAATTAGGAAAGACATCTTACAACTCAGAGAGAGAAGTGAGCTCAGAATGCTCCAGAGTCAGTTAAGCCAGTAGCCTGTCTGGTAAAATGAGCATTTTCAGTTTACTAAAAAGTTTAGTAAGAACTAAACTCCTGCTCCTGGAAACTCTGCCTGATTTGGCTTATCATCATTTGCCCACTGTTTAATTAACAGAGATGTTAAATCCTGGAAAGGGAGCCAAAATTAAGAATTTTAAGGGTAAAGCAGGAAATGAGAGTAAACTATGCAAATGTGTTAGATGCAAAGAACTCTATTCTAGAGTTAATAATTAATGGTTCTGACCAGGCATAGTGGCTCATGCCTATAATCCCAGCACTTCAGGAGGCCAAGGTGGGAGGATCACTTGAGCCCAGGAGTTCAAGAACAGCCTGGGCATAATATTGAGACCCCATCTCTACAAAAAATAAGAAAAATTAGCCGGGCATGGTGGCCCGCACCTGTAGTCCCAGCTACTCAGGGGGCTGAGACAGGAGGATGGCTTGAGCCCAGGAATTTGAGGTTGCAGTGAGCTGTGATCATGCCACTGCACTTCAGCCTGGGTGACAGAGTGAGACCTCATCTCTAAAAAAATAATAATAATAATTAATGGTTCTCATTCAATTAAAATGATAAATATAGCACAGAAAATGTGATTTTAGAAAGCAATGGTTTTTATACAATCTATCCATATTCAAAGATAATATATTATGAAATTTTGATATTCTCCTTAATCCCAGCTATTCCTATCAAATTTAAAGGACAGTATATTATAAGCTTAACCAGTTCCAAATCTTATTTGGGGCATTTTTCCTGAGTAAATGGAATGGAAAATCTCTACTAAAGAGTGTTCTGACTTTGGAAACACAGGAACCCTGCCAAATGATTTAAATTGTTTCCTTCAAGTAGCATTAATAACTAGGAAATTGATATGTCAGTAAGAAGCATACAGTTCTTGTCAGTAAGAACATACTAATGTTGAGAATATGATTAACCAAGACAACACTGCTTGACAAATGTCACAGTCAATAACTTCGTAATGAGTCATTATCTAAAAGTAAGTGCTTCATTGCCCTAGTTCCCGCTAATGAATTTGAAGAATATGATTTTGTATAATGCTCTTATCAAGAAGTTTTCAAGTGATATCCATAGTCAATTATTAGAGGAAATGCTTCTACTCCAGATATCTCATCTTTTGTAAGATTAAGAAAAAACTTGTCCTCACAAAAAGCTGGGCTGTTTTTTTGTATTACCAAATATATCCAGTTAATCAGTTATTATTTGGAATTCTGAACTCCCATCATTAAATTATGGGTAACTTTAAGGAACCATAAGGAATATACTAAGAAGAATAATTCAGAGGAGTCCAGGTTTTTCTGGCAGCATTAGCATATAACTTTTCTCATTACTCATCAGCTCAGATTGTCTAATCTATGGTCCCAGATTTCTTAAAATGCATTGTTACTACACTAGTAGCAGTGTAAAATGAAATGAGCTATCATATTAGTTAAATTTAAAATAGGTATATTTGCATTTATTTTTTAAGTTGCCTGATTCATTCTGAGGATATTCATATAATACACATTTTTGTTAACTAAGGCATAATAAAAGGTTTATTTTTTTTTTTACTCAAATAGAGTAAAAAAAAAGTCTTCCACTGAATTTAGTAGTATATAGGACTAAAATCTACCATGCCTGGGCTTCTAAGCAAGTTGCCTAGAAGTAAAAATACCCTACTTTCCAGTAGTATAATTGTTATAAAATAGTTTTGGTCCCCACATTTGGAATTGTCCTTTGCTTAGTGGCATAAGTTCAAATTAAGAATTTCTTTGGACTTTTTCTGATCCTCTGCTATACTACATATTTCTTATGAGAAGCAAAGCCAAATTATTAGTGACGGTGCTTTCAAAAAAAGAAGGTTCTAAAAGGAACACTTGTTTTTTATGTTTACAGAAAATGTACA
Organism: Daubentonia madagascariensis; assembly: GCA_023783475.1. NCBI lineage: Eukaryota > Metazoa > Chordata > Mammalia > Primates > Daubentoniidae > Daubentonia > Daubentonia madagascariensis. The sequence goes on along the minus strand of JAKFHU010002088.1, from coordinate 37,866,932 downwards.
AACAGAGTGTTTATCTTCAACCCCAAAAAAGGAGACTGGAAAGATCTGGCTCCAATGAAAACCCCTCGTTCCATGTTTGGAGTGGCAGTCCATAAAGGCAAAATTGTGATTGCAGGAGGTGTCACTGAAGATGGTCTTTCAGCTTCAGTTGAAGTTTTTGACCTTACAACTAATAAGTAAGTTGCTGTATCTTACTACAGCACATGAACCACTATACATTTTAATTGTTAACTTTGGATAAAAACTAAGTTTTCTAATTAGGATGTGGGGAGAGAAGGACAGGGAGCCACAGATTAAAGAGGAAGTATTTTCATCTGGGTTTCTTCTGCTGTTACTGGGTATAAAACTCCTCTAACATTTTGATGCGTTATGTGTTTGCAATATAGAACACATGACCCTCAAGTTAATGTTGGCATGTTCTGTTTATCCTTACTTGTTATTAACTTTGTGATTTTAGTCATGCAAAGGTATTACTTCTGAATAATTGTATACGTGTAGATGGATATACATGTCTCTGTAGAGTTATTTGATTTGAAATATGTAGTTTAAGGTTGAGATCTTCACTTAACTTGTTAATGGTTGATATTTGTAAAGTATGAATGCTTTAGAAGTTCTAATTCCTTTATGCTCTTTATAATTTTCTTAAAATTTTCATTTTTAAGCTTTTATTGACTTAATGTGAAAAGGTATTTGAAAGATATTCTTCATATAAAATTGTTTTTTTAAAAATTTTTGAGCCCACACATTTGGATAAGTATATACTTTTTATACTCCTACTTTAGCAATGAAGAAAAAATTAGAGCACTATTATTATTCTTTTTAGGAACCATATATGCCTGATTACAAAATAGACTTTAGTATCTAAAAATCACAAGGAACTTTTGTGGAACAGGATTTAAATGATCATTAAAAATGTTTTTGAAGACTATGTCATATAGGTAAACACTCATGATATATAAGTGAAAGAAGCAGCACACAAAATTGTAAATACTCTATCTTCTTAGTTTTATTTGTATATATGGATGCTTGTATGTACATGCTTTTTTAAAAGATGACAAAATTACACGAAAATGTTGCTTATGATTATGTCTGGAAGGTATGATTATGGGGATATTTGTTTTCTGGTATAACTTTCTATACTTTCCAGATTTTCTACAATGTACATATATTATTTTTGTAATTAGAAAAACATATGTTTAAATAAAAACTAAGAGGTCCACTTTAATGCCAAAGTAATATTAATAGAGAGCTACCACAATGACTAATTCATTCTAGATTCTTGATACTTCCAACTAATTTGACTGACTTTACCTTTAGTTGTTTTATTTCAGATAGCTGTTAACATTAAAAAGTTCCCTTAAATCCTTTATAAAAATAGATGAAGTATAAACCATTAAAAGAAATTTTCCATTCCTACTTTCAAAACTATCCTTATCATGTGCTTTTACTGCAAAAGATTTAAAGATTTCTTGAGAAAAGATGGAGATCAGGATTTTAAAAAATTTGTATTTGTATTCAAATAAAATCTAACACAGTGGCAGGTTTGAGGTCTAGGAGCCCTAGACATGCCACAAAACCCCCACTGTTGGTGACACACAGTCTAGTAACCACTGCAGGAGGTACTAATTCATGAAATAGTCTAGGATTGACATACTTAGGGATTTATAGCTAATATGGTTACATCTTTCAAATTAAGGAATTTTAAAATATTTTCCAGTAGGAAACTCAATCTTCTACTTTTGGGTGCCTATACTACTTGAATTTTTAAATTATAATTTCCTGTAATTGTTCAGTAAATACATTTGTCACTTCTTTTATGTTTTACACATTGACTGTATTTTCAATAATATCTAGATGGGAGGTAATGACTGAATTTCCCCAAGAAAGAAGCTCCATCAGTTTGGTCAGCCTGGCTGGATCTCTGTATGCCATTGGCGGTTTTGCTATGATTCAACTGGAATCAAAAGAGTTTGCACCCACTGAAGTCAATGACATATGGAAGTAAGTTCTCTTCACTCCAATTTTCAGAACCACATATTAAATCAGATGACTGATAATTGATAAACAATTTTGTAGTAAATAATAAGTGAGGCTTTATCAACACGCAAACTACTTCTTAGTAGTAGACTAAACACTTGGAACCCATTTGAACTTTTGCACATGCCACTTACTTGATCAAGTACTGTTTCTAATGTGAGCATGGGAAAGAATAGAAAAAACTAGAGATTTCCAGGGAGCAAAGAGGTTAGAATTAGCAAGAGGGTAAGATGGGGAAAGGCTGGAAGCAGTTGAAAAAAAGGGATGAAATAATGAGGGTTAGGAAGGTTAGGGTTTTTGGAAAACAGGGCCAGGTACCAAGTATAAATACACAGTGATTCTCAACACTGGCTATACATTACAATCGCCTGGGATGTTTTTAAAATATACCAGTGCCTGGGCCCTAATACAGACCAATTATATCAGAATTTCTGGAGGTAGGGTTGTGCATCTCTACTTCCTAAAACCTTCCCAGATGATTCTAATGTGCAGCCAGGGTTGAGACTGATGTTAAGGAGTTGTGTGCTATCTGTCAATCAGCTGAAACTCACCCAAGCCACCTTCATTCCTAAGGGTAGTCAAAAGCCACGCTGCCCCAGCAGGAAAAAGTTATAAACAGCAAAGGAAAGTACAGCATCTCCTGCTAAAAGTGGCCCTCACATAGCTGAGAGGAACCTGAAAGAGGGATCCTCGCTGATTGTGGCATATTTCACAATTAGGGCAGTGGTTCCCAAACTTTCCTGCACATTGGAATCACTAGGGTGCTTCAAAAAGTACTAACGCCTCTGTCCCACTCCCACTGATTGTGATTTAATTGGTCTGGGGTATGGTCTGTGCTTTGGAAATTTTCAAAGACCCCTGGATGTTTCTATATGGGCAGACAAGTTTGGGAATCACTGGATTGCGGAAGGGGAAGAGGGGGCATTCATCACTACCTGCTTGGCAGTAAAATTTTAAATTTAGATACTGGTATTTTCTAATTTTGGGTAATATCTGGAGCGTGATTCTCAAACTTTGCTGCATATTAGAATCACTTGGGGAACTTTAAAAATTGCTCATGCCCAAGCCACACTCTATACCAATTAAGTCAATCTCTGGGGGTAGGACCCAGGCACCCATTTCTTTAACATGCTAGGTGGTTGCATTGGACAGTTAAGTTTGAGAACTAATGATCTACTACAGTGGTTTCCAAAGCAGCATCAGCATCACCTGGATACTTCTTAGAAATGCAAATTCTCAGGCCTCACCTCAGACCTGCTGAATTAGAAACTCTAGAGATGGTGGAGCACAGCAATCTGTGTTTTAACAAGCCCTCCAGGTGACTGGGATGAGTGCCAAAATTGAGAGCCACTGATCTAGGGAAAGGCAGCTGCCTACTTGCCCTTGACTTCTTAGTGAACCTGTGTCTATCCTCACATGCAAAGAGATGAAAACTCCCAGTATACCACATTCTAAACCTATAGACCCTTTTACTATGATGTGCAAAAAACATTTCCATTCTTCTATTTTTTCTTGAAATCCTTCCATTATTTAGGATTGACCAAGCTGAAAGTAAAAATACAACTGCCAGAAAGCAAACATTTTTAAGCCTCATTTAACCTCAACCTCCTATTGCTTAAATATGGTCACTTTTTCTTTAGGTCATTTAAAAATATTCTTTATCTCTTAATTTCTTGCCCTAAATTTTATATTATTAAGATTCTTCCTTTTATTAGTAGTAAAATATTTTTTGTCTACTTTCCTCTACATAAAAATTATTCAGTGCCATAATATAAGTGTTGAGAATTAAATCTGGAACATTGATGAAATTAAGTCAGTGCATATCTTAGTATCAGCTAATTTTAATAATTATTTTAAATCTCATTAAATTTTCCTAGAATGATTTGGGGCAGATGTGGGGAACCTGCGGCCTTTAAGGCCGCACTTAAGGACCTAGAAGGTCACATGTGGCCTTAAGGCTGCAGGTTCCCCACTCCTGATTATTTCTTACGTGCTAAGTCTTAATAGCTTCTGGAGGAAAGAAGATATTAAGGTAGATAAGTATATTATTTATCCTCAGCTACCTCTGGGCTTGCTGAGGACATAGATATAGGGAAAAAATTAAAATAGAATAATTGCTATAATAAATACCATATAAAGGACTATGTGAGAAATGAAGAGAAAGCAACAAACTCTGCTTGAAGAAGGTGAGAAAGCTTTCAGAGAGAAGGCAGCAGTTAGGAGTTTCTCACACAGTGAGAGAACATACAAGGCACCAGGCAGAGGAGACATGTTAGGCACACATGGTACAACAAGGGAATTCAAGTTGTCTGTATCTTTATAACCTTGAATATTCAGAGATGAAGACAACTTCTTACCTAAAGTCAAGTGCAAAGTCTAAGAGTAGTCCTCAAACAGAACAATAAAGAGGGAGGGGAACAAATTTTTATGAAGTGACCACTATGTATCAGGTGCTGTGCTAGGTACTATGTATAGAACAACTGAAGTCATAATTAAGGCTACTAACAGTCCCTGCTCTTCCCAGTTCTTACTCTTAAGGAAGAGTCTGTTTACCTTGACTCAAAGAGACCAGCTGTCTTCATCAGTCCAAAGATGAATGATTAACTGCTTAGGTATCTATTACTCCTCTTCTCTGAACAATCTTTGATTCCCAAAGAAGGCTGAACTGCCTAGGCATCCAGATTAAATACTGTGGCAGTAGTTTAGGCATATGCTCATTCAGAGAATGTGTATTTGGGGAGGAATTCAAGTGTTATTCAACCAGACAGATGTATCCTCTTCTGAGTAAGAACCACTAGGGTTTTTTCAAAGATCCACATTTGTATACTGAACACAGGGAAACCTATAGAACTAAAGCTGCTTACTGATTACTTTTTTTCCCTCCATCAGGTATGAAGATGATAAAAAAGAATGGGCCGGGATGTTGAAGGAAATACGTTATGCTTCAGGAGCTAGTTGCCTAGCAACACGTTTAAATCTCTTCAAACTGTCTAAACTGTAAACAAGGTGACAAAACATAATAGATTGGGAGGTGGTTTGTTTGGTTAATAGGGCTTTAATTTATTCTGTTTTTTAAAAGCTTGTACAGAGATTCATGTAGTAATTATTCAGGAAGTTATTGTCTAAAAGGTGAGCAGTAGGTATCAAAACCTCAAAGTCATTAAATCTTCAATGTAATGATTAGAGCTTAAAACCATTTTATAATAAGAAATTAAATATCCAGTTGAACAAATTATTTCTTTTGTCTATGTCTCACTCAAGGGATTATAAGGAAGGTTCCTAAATTTGAATTGTTTAATTATCCTTTCATTTGCATTGTTAGGGTAACTTTACATTCATTTTCTATTAACAAATGGAACTGGAGAATGAAATATGTACATCTACATTTTTTAAAAAGTTTAAAATATTAAAAGCCTTTCCTCCTGCTTTAAGATGTGACAAGACTCCTGTGCATTATTTTAAAGGTTACCTGCCGTAAGAAGACTTTGGAAATGCTATCTAAGGAGTTTAATAAATGGGTCTCATTTGAAGGGGAAAAGTCTCTAAGTAAAAGTAGTCAAATTCAAATGGCCTTTCTTTTTTCTCCATTCTTTTTGCGACACTGGCATATTATTTGTGATTTCCAAATCAAATTCAAAAACTTTTAAGTTCAAAACCAAGTAAATCATAGTGTTCAAGCCATTAACTACAGCATCTGTGGCAGGAGGGTGGAGGAGCACCCTCAGGAAATGGATGGATCCTTTAAACTGCCGGGGCAGAAGCTGGGGGCAGTGGGTAATGTGGAAGAGGGTGTGTACTCACTGGTTTAAATTTTAGATATATTTTCCATGAAAGGGCTACCTATTTGCTAAATTTCTGATAGCAAGAAAGGTAACTATGTTATTGTGCTTTCTGGGATGTGAGGCCTTACATTCATTGTTTCTTCCTCATGTATATAGTAAGTTGACTCCTCAGTCTGTCCATACAATCACATTCAACTCTATGCAACTCATCAATTTTTTAAAAGAAGTTTTTTAGGGACAGTGTCTCACTCTGTCCCCCAGGCTGGAGTGCAGTGGTGCAATCATAGCTCACTGCAGCCTCAAACTGCTGGGCTCAAACGATCCTCTCACCTCAGCCTCCTAAGTAGCTGGGACTATAGGCGCATGCCACCAAACCTGGCTAAATTTTAATATTTTAAACATGTACTTTAACTAAGCCTAAGCCAAATATCAATGGAGCAAATTATATGTAGGACATATATTTTAAAGCTATCCTTATGATTGAAGGTACTCTTGCTACCAACTTATTTCGGAACAGAGTAAATTTAGATGGTCACGGAGTCAGAAGATAGCCAGGTTTCAGATACCATTTAGCTCCACCCCTACCAGGTGGCCTGTGCGTAGTTACTCTGTGGCTTTCTGCTGAGCACAAATGTATCATTCTTGGAGAAAGGGTTGAGGATTATATTCACATAGTAGGCCCTTTGTAACTATTTTATTGAATAAATGTGTCATGAGACAGATTTTTAAAAAATCATTGTTCCCTCAACATGTGTAGGATCAGACCAGGTCAAGATTGGTCCACTCAGCTATCACCCCATTCCTTTGCTTCGATTTATAAGAAAACTCATGTCTCCTCCTATTTTCTCTTGAACCAGCCAGGCTTTCACATTCACCACTTCACCAAAACAACTTTTTTCAAGGTAGTAATGATTTTCATGTTGCTAAATTTAATGAACATTTTTTCAGTCCTCATCTTACCTGATCTGTCAGCAACTGATATAACTACTCCTCCTCCTTCAAATGCTTTTGAGAGTTGGCTTGTAGGAAGTGTCACTACTGCCTTCTCTGACTTTTCTTCCTACCTCATTGGCCACCCCTGCTCAGTCTCCTTTGCTGGTTCCTCTTCTTCCTCTGGATCTCTTCATGTTGGAGTGCCCCAGAATTCAGTCCTCAGAGCTCTTCTCTATTCATACTCTTCTCTAATCACATCTTAAGTGATTTTTATCTAGTCTCATGGCATTAAATACTGCTGACAACTTCCAAATTTTTATCTGGAGCCCTGGACCTTTTCCTTGACCTCCAAACTCATTTCTTAAATTTTCTATTTGATAGCTCCACTTACATGTTTAAAAGGTATGACAAACGCAATATGTCTAAAACAAACTTGTGACCCTTCCCCCACCCTGCCCTTTATCTGGCTCTTTCCATAGACTTCCCTATCTCAGTTAATGGAAGTGACATCCTTTTAGTTGCTTAGGACAAAAACTGAGAATTATCCTTGACTCCTGTTTCTTTCATACCTCATGTCCAATCAGTGAGCAAATTTTATTGCCTTTACCTTCAAAATATATCCAAAAATCTGACCATTTCTCATTACCGCCACTGCCACTATTCTCTCGAAGCCACCACCCATTTCTTGCCTGGATTATTGCAATGACATTGTCATGGGTTTCCCTGCTTACACATGTGCTGCACTGCAGTCTTTCCTCATCTCAACGAGGTAGCCAAAGTGATGCAATGAAAATGGGAGTTTTTACCATTCCTTGCTTGAAACCCTTCAATGGCTTCTCATCTCACTCAGAGTAGCCATGAGGTCATATATATTTGTCTCTGTTATCTCTCACCTTTTTTCTTATTATACTCCCACCCCACTAACTACTTGTTCTGCTCCAGCCACACTGGATCCCTTGTCATTCTCAAACACACAAGGCATGTTCCCACTTTATGATATTTGTACCTATTATTTTTTAATTGAGTCAGGCCACTTAATTAAAACAAGTCCAAATATGACACTCCATGGTAACTCATTTTAAATAAAAACTACAATCATGATTTGCCTTCTCTAAATATACGTTCTCTCAGGTAGTCCACCCGAGCATCCTTTGTTGACAGAGCCATAGAGTTCCATTCAAAATGAGGGATCTGTAAAATAAGTAATGCAGTTTGAATGAAAGTTTTAAAGCAACAACAAAAAACATGACAGAAGATGTATAAGCACTACTGAGCAAAGCTGTAGGAATCCTGTGAAATTAGTCTACACAAGCATAGCCTGTCAATCTTTTTTGGAAGCCAAGTGGATCCTTCTTCCCAACATTGCCTGGAAAACTTTTTTCTGCCTCACAGCTTCTTTCAGCCTCCTGTTCCTACAATACCAACAATGGAAATTTTTTCCTACATACCCTTCTACATTCACACACTAGGTCTTTTTTCTTTTTTTTTTTTTAACATCTTTTAGACATGGAACATACACTAGTCTTTTTCTCTGATAATTCTATCCATCTCCATAGTGCCTCTCCTCTTTCGTAAGATAAATATACAAACAACAGATCTTTTAAAGACAATAAAAGAAATGATAATTTCTATTTCTTATTCTATAAAAAAAAGATATTTTGTTTCAGGGATACTTTAATGTAACTTTTTTAAATATAAAAAAGGTAATTCTAGAACTTTCATATCAAAAGGAAATACATGTATAGCCAGTGTCTCTGAGCTTTTTGGAGGCTGAATTACATGAATATTTCATACCTGAATTACATGATAGCCCAAAATTTCCAAATGTCGTTTCTTCATAGTAGATTTTCCTTTTATGTGGGGGATATTTTTACAAAAAGCTTTTGAATCCAAAAATTCCAAAGCAATCCTACGTAAGATAAAAATAAACATTTACTTCCAAAACGAAAATGAGAAACTGAGTATTCCAAGCCTTTCAGGAATGAGACTGCATCTTCATAGACCAACAAGCCATGTGAACATAAATGAGTACACCAAGTTATTTTTTCACTTAAGAAATTAATAACTGATGACAAACCTATTCATTTATACAAAATTATGGTAAATATCTGCCTGCTTTCATCCATTTGTCTGTCTAATATATATTTATTACACAGCTACTATATGTAAGGGGCACTGTGAGGGATACAAGGATAAAACAACACAGCTGATAGTGAACAGAGAACGTAAGCTGGATAAGTCACTGCAGTGCAGTGGAGGAAGTGGCTAAGTGCTATGAGAAAAGTAGACAGGTATGGGATCACAAAAGAAGATACTATTTTACTTCCAGTTGAGGACAGTTAGGTTAGCACTTTAGTTAGGGAGATTGCTAGGCTATGGACAAGAGAAGGAAGGACACTAAGGCATAAATGACAGGAAAAGCAAAGGTAAAGAGGTAGAATGCATGAGATGTATGAGGAACAAATTCTACTACATTCAATCCTTGATAACTAACTTCATTACATTATGCCAAATTTAACATTCAGATAAAATATAAAACTAAGACACAAATACCTTTCAGCTCCTGGTGGCAGCCTTGATCCAACTATTTGAGTATTTGATTTCCAGTGCACTTCTGGTAGTTTTCCCAAAGTTACATTATGGTTTCCATAAGGAAGAGGTTTTTTTCTTTTATCCAAGATACACTCAAAATCTTCAGGAAGTATAGAAATTGGCAGTATGAATTAGGTAAATTTTTACAGGTAAAAGTTTAAGGTATATTTTAAATATATATATATATATATATATGTAAAAACACACACATGAAAAGAATGATGAACCTCCCTGATTATCCAACTTACTTTATAAGATCTAGTCCAGTGGTACCTCTCTTTGGAATCAATCAATAAAAATAAACCAGCAAGAATTACTAAACTATATTAAGCACAGGACTACATTTAGCACTGTGCTAGGCCAAATCACATTAAAAGGTTTTATTTTGATCTCCTTAAGTCTCTTGGTCACATTTGGAGGAAGATAAACCAACTCATTTGAAAACTAGTAAGAACAAAGATTCAGGTATTTATCCTGTCTTTCCTATATGAACTGTACATAGGATAACCGAATAACTGATACGGGAAAGTTGTTTTTAGACAAATTTCAGCTAAAAAATATAGAAGGAATGATAGATGTAGAGTATCGCTACTTTGCCACCCCTAATCAACGATGGATTTAGGCAATGAGTGATCATTAACAGCTGCTAAAATCAGTAGGTGTAAAGCTGATAAGGGAGGGATGATGAATCAATCAGCTGACAACATACAAACCCACTGATGAGTATTAATATAATAAAAAGACAACCAGCATTGTGTGCCTCCTGATATGATGCCATGAGAAGCACACATCACCTATGAAGTAGTCTGGCAAAAAAATAAATAAATAAAATAACCTAAAATCTAATTAAACCTCTAGATATAACTGCTGGTTTATAGGAAATACAGGGGAAACAAGAGCATGTTAAATGACACCACAGGGTTGTAATCAGAAAAGTCTGGAAAGTGAAAAAAAAATTATTCTTAATTAAATTGTAAGTAAAAAAAAGGGGAGAAAGGTAGAACTTAAAAAGACAAATCAACCAAATGCAATGTTCAGATCCCAATTTGAACAAATAAACTATAAAATAAAACATAAAACAATTAGAACATAAAAGTTATGTGATATTAAGAAATTATTGTTAATGGCTATAGGAGTGATAATGGTGGTATTGTTGTTATGCTTTTAAAGTTACCCTCATCTTTTACATATACATCCTGAAATGATATATCGTCTGTGATTTGCTTGAAAAGAATCAGGTGCAACTCTGGTGAGTGGGTATTGATTACTGTTGACTCTGGATGAGGGTTCATTATATTATTCTACTTTTGTATATGTCTGAAATTCTTCCATAATAAAAACCATCATAAAACTATTTAAACCAAGAAAAAAGAAACAATGAATGGAAAGGAGGAAAGAGTAGGTTAATTATCTACTTTTTTCACATAAGAGAAACTGGAGAACTGAACCATCTTCAAGTTAATTAAGAAACATAAAATATTTAGTTCTTTCATGAATAAATTCTGGAGCTAGAATGCCTAGGTCGAATCCTGGCTCTGTCATTTGCCAAGTATATAAAACCTTGGGCAATTAATAAGGTTTCCGGCCAGCCTTGGTGGCTCACACATGTTATCCAAACATTTTGGGAGGCCAAGACAGGAGGATCGCTTGAGGCCAGGAATTCAAGACCAGCCTGGACAACATAGCAAGACCCCATCTCTAAAAAAATAATAATATAAATAATAATACTGTTTCTGGGCCTCAGTTTCCTCATCTGTAAAACAGAATAATTTAGGGATCTAAAAAATAAGTTTACTACACACACACACATATATATATATATATATATATATAAAGCCTTTAAGACAGTGTCTAACACATAATAAGCAATACGTAAGTATATCCATTATTGTTGTTGTTAAATGAAATAGCAGCATTCTTTGACAGATGCACATACCAGCAAAAAATCTTACAGATTAATTAAATCATAGCATACTCATTAAATTAAATATGCAGTCACTAAAAAAGATGCTGTATATCTGTTGGCACAAAAAAATATTCATAACATATAAAGTTACAAACTGCTATAATCTGGCCAGGCGTGGTGGCTCATGCCTGTAATCCTAGCACTCTGGGAGGCCAAGGCAGGAGGATCACTTGAGCTCAAGAGTTCGAGACCAGCCTGAGCAAGAATGAGACCCCTTCTACTAAAAATAGAAAAAATTAGCCAGGTATGGTGGCGCATGCCTATAGTCCCAGCTACTTGGGAGGCTGAGGCAGGAGGATCACTTGAGCCCAGGAATTTGAGGTTGCAGTGAGCTATGATGATGCCACTGCACTCTAGCCCAGGCAATAGAGCAGGAACCCGTCTCAAAAATAATAAGAAGTTTGAAATATCAGGAGAATTACCAAAATGTGACAGAGACACAAGTAAAAATATACGTCTGTATACATACATAGACATCCTGTATGTATGTATGCAGATGTTTTTTAAACCTAAATTTAGAAAGTTCATGTTAATTCTCTTAAAATTTTATCTTTTTCATTTAAGCCCGGCACTAGGATTTAGCAATATCTTTTTAAATTTTATATTGCTGTCAACATAAGCTAGTCCACTAGCATTATGTCATTTACAATTAAGTCAGAATGCCTTCTACAACTAGACCACCTGAGAAACAAGATTGATCAGGTTAGCATCAAGCACAATACCTCTGGAAATCTTCATCTGGGCTGATAATCCAACTTAGTTTTTGAGATGAAGTTGAAACAATGGAATAAAGACAAGAAGTCATTTCCCTTCCTTTAGTGCACTGAGTGGAGAGGACAGAATCTTTTGAAGATTCAGAAATGTTCAGTAAGTCTGAATCTGGGTTTTACATAGAACTGGTGAAAGACTGACCGTCATTTTTTTTTTTTTTGAAGAACAGCAAAATGCTCATGGTTATCAAAGCTGGGCTATGGGAACTTGGGAACTTGAGGATTCATTGTATTGTTCTTTCTATTTTTGTCTGTTTGGACATTTTCATGATAATGACTTAAAAAAATTCAACAAAACTTTTTTAAATTCCAACTGATAACACTATTCTATTCAAATTAGTTTGGTCTTCTGAAAGTAGATAATAACCTACTGATAACTTACCTACTGGGTAGTAATAAGGTGTAAGAACCGAGGCTTTTACACAATTGATTCCACCTAGTACCTCTGCTAACATTTTATAAATGTGCTGTTGTGCTCCATTCATGCTGCCAGTATCTTTATAAAAATAAAAATAATTAGTGCACTTAAGTTAATTGATTTTTTAATGAAAATCATCCCAATTCTACAAACTGAAAAATAAAGATTAACATTTCCAATAAGAGCTTCAGTGTAATACCATATGTAATAACACTAAATCCAATACAGGACAAGTTCTTTGCTCTCAGCCAAAAGAGGTTTGGTGTCCCAAATATTACGAAATTCTTCTAACACAAATCTCACCTGAAAAATTAAACAGGTCATGGCACTCTTAGGAACTCTGGTGTCATGTTTAAGTTTAACAACAATAACAATGTACTACTTAATATTTACTTTAGAATTAAACTTTGCTATCTGACCAAAAGAAAACTCAAACCTTTATTATATTGTTGACAGAAGCGGTCATGAAACCACGGAATCTGAAACTCAGGGCATTCCAAGCAGACTGCTCTATTTAACTCCATAAGACGAAACTGAACCCTCTTATTTAGAGATGACGATAAAACTGAAATTAATAAAATAATGGATTTTGATAGCTTAGACCTAGCAAAGACAACCCATTTATTTACATTCATTTATTAGTAGATGCTTTTTTCTCATACTATAAAATCACTTCATTTGTACATAAATGCTTTATATTTTTAAATTATTACATTCAGTGGCATGATTAGGACCAACTCCTATGTTATTTTCACTAATGAATGTTAAAACTACATTTAAAAAATACTACAAAAAATTTTCATTGACCTAATATTCCACACTTGGGAATTTATGCTAAGGAAACAATGATTCATGTATAACAATTCATTATTTATAATAATGAGGAACTGCAAACAAGCTATAACTAAATTTTATTATATCATATAATGGTATATTATGTAACCAATAAAAAAATCATCATATCAAAAAATATTTAATGACATGGGAAATTGTTCAAAATATAGGTAGATAGAAAAAGGCAGCATATAAAAGTGAATATATAAATAATCCAAATTTTATTTTAAAATATAGATATATAGACATACAAAGAAGAGCAGGAAAAAGACCAAAAAGAAATACTCCAAAACTTTTAAAGTGGTAGTTTCACTCAGTAGTAAGATTATGGGATAATTCTTTATTTTCTCTTTTATACTTTTGTGTGTTTTCCAAATTCTCTACAATAAGCATGAATACTTTTATAAACAGAAAAAAGTTATTAACATTTAAATGCTTCAGTATAGGTAGAGCTGAGACTTGGATATAAAGTACAAGTGAGAATTTAATAAATTAAAAGGTAGATACATACTTTCAAGTTGAGAATCCAATCTGGCTAAGAATTTGATGTTAAAAATTGCCTTTAACAGATCTTCTGGAAAATATTCAAGTGTGGCCAAAGAGAAACCGAGAAACACTAACATTAGAGGATCCAATATACCTAAAAGAAAATTAAGATTGTAAAGCCAGGTTTTTAAAAAAGAATACAAAGACAGCCTAGACAAAACTAATCTATGCTATTACAAGTCAGGATAGTGGTTAAGTGGTTACCTTTGGGCAGGGGTGAAAAGGGAGACAAGAGAACAAGGGCACTATTGTTAATATTCTGTTTGTTGATCTGGGTATTGATTCCCTGAGTCAGTGGTCCCCACCTTTTTGGCACCAGGGACTGGTTTCAAGGAAGACAATTTTTCCATGGACGGGGGGTAGGGGGGATGGGGGCAGGTGGAGCTTAGGCGGTGATACGAGCAATGGGGAGTAGCTGTAAATACAGATGAAGCTTTGCCCCGCTGCTCACTGCTGCTCACTGCCTGCTGTGTTGCCCAGTTCCTAAGTTTCATGGAAGATAATTTTTCCACCAGTCAGGGAGGGGGTGGGAAGGTGGGGAGAGCTCAGGCAGTGATGCGTGGCCTGGTTCCTAACAGGCCACTGACGGGTACTGGGCCACGGTCCAGGGGTTGGGGACCACAGCCCTGGGTGATTCAATTTGTATAAACTCACACTATTATATTAAGGTTATATGAACATTTCTGTTATTATACTTTGATAAAAAGTTTTAAAAACTACCTGGAGAAGAGAAAGCATTCAAAACAAAATTTCAGTGGTATAAGTGAAAAGGAGAAGTGATTCCAGTCTCTATGTATTGGTGATAATAATATAACATTGCTCAGAATGTGTTAGGTACCATTCTAAACACTTTACATATATTCACTCATTTAAACCTTATTTCCATACATAGTAGGAACAATTATCTCTGCTTTATAAATGATCATAAGGAAGCAAAGAGAAGTTAAATGACTTGCCTGAAAGTCACAGAGTTAGCAAGTGAAGTGTGGGCTTTAATCCAGAAAGTCTAGCTCTGGAGCCTGGACCACTATACTGTGCTACTCTCTGGGGATCTCAGATCTCCAAGTTGAGTACACACACGTTTCAGGCTCAGGTCTTGCCTAGTACCTCCTCCCTTACCTGTCACCAGCAGCATGGCAGTGTCCCAGAGTATAAGGCTTGAACTTATATACCTGATTTGCCTCATCCAAGAGACATTTCTGATGTGGGGGAAGGGATCACCTAAAATGCCCTGTTGGCATCAGTGTTCTTACAAAGGACAAAAAAGACAGTATCAAGTCTTTCCTTTTGTATTTTTTGGTGAGTTTATTTAATAAAGCAAGACCAAGTCATAAATGAACTTAATAGTGATGATTCCACCAGCAAAACTAATGTCAAAATTAATCTTTATTCAAAACAAAGAAAATTATTACTCCATTAGTTATTTAAAATTTACTTATAAAGGTCTCTAAGAATTTTTCAAACATTCTCTAATTAAGTCTTAAAAAATCAAAGCTGTACTTCTCAATCTTTCTTCTGTTATACCCGTTAGTAAAAAAAAAAAAACTAATTTCTAAGTCTCTATTTGCAGAATATGAGAAGAGATGTACTTTCATATCTTTCTGATTGTTGACACATGACTGAACATCCAGGAGAACAAACTCTAGGTCTCAGTTTCAAGTCTCATCTTTCTACATATAGTTGTGTTACCAAAAGTGGTGTAAATGGATGCCACACACGCACACATCCATACACATATACATACCTACATATCACAGCCCCATTTTGTGGGCTGTGACATAGTACTATCAGACATGGTTAGATTCTATCTGGCCTATAGATTCCACAAAAAGGTAGCAAAGCATGATACTGATATAATTATTGTGTATATACTGGTTTCACACCAGCTTAACCAGAGATCTATATAAATATACCCTAGTGTAGAGCCTAACATCTTACACTGGATGTGGAAGCTCTCACTAAGTATCTTGGCAGATGACTGGGTAACTTACTCTCTAGGCACAGCAACAAGCTTTGAAGAAACCAGTCGCTGGCTGTCTCTCCAACCTCATCTCCTACCAACTCAGTCTCCTTCACTCCACTCCAGCCACACTGAATCCACCATTCTTGGAAGAAACCAAACAGGCTCTCACCTCAGGGCCCCTTATACTTGCCTTTCTTTCATCCTGTGACTCTCGTCCCCATCTATCACCATGGATCACTCCCTCACTTCATTTAGTCCATGGCTAAATGGCATCTCCTCAGAGAGGCAGTTCCTAAATCCCTTATCCAAAATCGTACTCCATCCCACTGCATCCCACCCCACCCCACAATGCAACATCCTACACACTTACCCTGCTCTACTGTTCTTGAGAGTACTTATCACCATCTGACCTTAGAGATTTGCTTACTGTTTATGCCAGTCTCCCCCCACCAGGAAGTAAACTCAATGATGGCAGTTTATCTGTTTTTATTTTTTCTTGTATCTAGAATACCTGACAATAAGTACATGGTGAATGTTGACTGAAAAGGTAACAACTACTGAGCCAGATATTTCACTTCTAAAACTTCCATATCATACTAACAAGTAAGCAGTGTGAGTCTGAGAAGAAAAGTCCCATAAAGCTCTACTCCTTGAAGGAAAAACTGTTCCAAATACAATTCAGGAACCAAAATAAAGAATGAAAAGGAAAAAGGAAAAGTAATTTCCTGCCTCTGCTGTCTTCACATAGTGCTTCCGCTAAGGCGAACAGAAGGAAGGACTGTTTCTGTTCTACTTTTTTCTAGTACTGAAACACTACTTAAAGACTTTTTTAAGAGGTGAAAAAAAATCAATCAGTACCAGAGCAACAACCCTTCAAACAATTCATAAACATCTATAAAGGCCCTTATGAAACATTTATTTACTTTTTAAAAATAGACTATTAAAATCAATAGAAATAATCACATATTATGTGCCTCCAGATGTGATCTAAATATAAGGTACACACAGCACCACACACAAGATATTTTTGCTGAAAATGTTTAATCTGAACTTAATCAAGCATCTATACCTAACTTCTAGTTTACTGGAAATGCAACCAGAATGTGGCACTATTTATAATAAATGGCCAATCTCTTTTATAAAAAATAAACATCAAGCAAAAAAAGATGGGGGAAAATGACATAACCATTCAATGTTGGTTGTTCAAAAAAAGTTGCAAATGGTAATTTGGTGACAACCAGGAAAATTTGATTATAGACTAGGTAGTGGATGGTACTGTTCATTTTCTTTGGTAATATCCTGGTATTGCAGTTACATAGGAGAATGTCCTTATAACCTGAAGTATATGGAGCTGACAACTGGAAGGTTCATCATACACACACGTGTGCTTGTGCATACACACTGAACAAATGTGCCAAATAGTAATCATTATTCAAGCTAGATTGTGGGTCTACAGTATATAGATTTGTTTGTTTGTTATATTGTTCTTTCAATTTTTCTATATATTTGAAAACCTTGATAACAAAAAGTTAGAAAAACACCAAAAATCTTTCCCCCAAAAGTCAATGCTAAGCAAAAAGAAAAAGGGAAAAAAAATATTCTAGACTATAAGAGACTAAAGAGATAACAACCAAACACACTGAGTAAATCTTAATTGAATCCTAGGTCCAAAATAACCACTCTAAAAGGTATTCTGGGAACAATTAGGGAGATTTAAACATGAACTGTATATTAGATATTAGGGGATTATTATTAAGTTTCATAGGTGTGCTAACGATATTGTGGTGATATAGAAGAATGTCATTATTCTTAGAAGATGTATGCTAAAGTAATTAGGGGTCATGGGTCACAATGCCAACAGGTTTTTGAAATGGCCCAGAAAAAAATAAGAGCAAGAGAGACAAAAGGATAAGGCAAATGTGATAAAATGTTAACATTACTGAATCTACACAATGAGTATATAGGTGTTCCTTGTTCAATTCTTTCAATTTTTTATACAAAGTTTGACATTTTTCATCATAGAAAAATTTTGGAAATGGACACAAAACTTTTTTAGGTGTAGGATTCACGGCTATTATAGTTACCCTTTTAAATGAGGGTAGCTCAGCAGCAACGGGTATCCTCTGACTTAGTCACTCAATGCATTATCTAATAATATACCTACCTAAGTAAGAATTAAGGCGTTGCAAACAAGTGTCAAAAAATTCATCTCTTTGAGGTGGATCATAGTTCAAGATGCTGAATGGAAGAATAATAGCAAGGATTGCATAAGGATGGATCTATACAAACAGAAAAAAATTTTATAATTTAAACTTCAGTAAAGCAAAACAAAATTTTAACCTAATTATTATTTTAGGTGAAGTCTTTTTCTAACATGCTTATCATTAAATAATAAATGCATCTCTGCTTATTAATTTTTCCACCCTGCTATAATTAATTTAACCCCACCACTAATTATTAGTGACTCTAAAAGCACTAATGCAGAAAAAATAAATCAGATAATCTATAAATTTATTTTTTAGGTTTAATACCCTGTTCCAGAATTCATTAATCATTTAAATGAATAGGAAACCATATCAATAATCTCCATGCTATCAATACATTTTATAGAATCATAATATAGTGTAATTAAAGAAGTTTCTTTCTTTATAAATCATCAGCATTTTTCTTTCATTCATTCACTTTTTAATTTCATTTTTCACCCCCTCATTAATGACTGCCAGGCACTATGCTAAGCAAATAAGATAGACTTTTATTTTCATTTGTGAGAAATAATGTCTTCTAAATAAAGGTACCCTAATATATCTACAATAGTGATTCTATAAGTGAGTTACTTCTCACATAATCCATAAAGCAGCATTTTACAAGTCCCAGAAATAAATCTGTAAGAAGATACACTGACAATTTAAGAATAATGATGTCAATAGACACCTTGTAATTTTTCTCAGCTTTCATGCTTATCTTGTACCTTTGAATGTAATTTTTTTTAAATAGTAAAAGTTATACCAAAGGATTACAGAAAAATTTTAAAAGATGGCCGGGCATGGTGGCTCACACCCAAAATCCTAGCATTCTGGGAGGCCAAGGTGGGAGGACTGCTTGAGGCCAGGAGTTCAAGACCAGCCTGAGCAAGAGTGAGACCGAGACCCCATCTCTACAAAATAGAAAAATTAGCCAGGTATAGTGGCACATGCCTGTAGTCCCAGCTACTCGGGAGGCTAAGGCAGGAGAATTGCTTGAGCGCAAGGGTTTGAGGTTGCAGTGAGCTAGGATGACACCACTGCACTCTAGCTCGGGCGACACAGCAAGACTCTGTCTCAAAAAAAAAAGGAAAAACAAAAATCATTTATACTCCACTACCCTAATACAACTGGTATCCTAAAAGAATTCTGATTACTGATCTTAACAATATTTTAATGAACCAAAGGATGACTGCTGATCTCCCCAAATCTGCAACGCTGGAGGAAGAAGTGGCTTTAAAGGGTGGAACAAATTGGTGAACCAGAAGCCAGAGTTTAATTTTTAAACTTTAAATTCTAATCCATGTTATCAAAGTGCTTATGATAAAAATTATGCTTCTAGAAGTTGACAACTATATAAAACTAACGTGTAACATTTAAAGTTCACCTTTTCAATCTGCTGAACAACCACTGAGGCTATCCTATCAAGTAGCAAAGTACTGAGGTAGTTAGTTCTTGAAATAAAAGATGCAATCCTTGCAACATTTTTGTAATTAATTTCTTCCATCAAACGCTGTAAAGTAGCAATTGTTTCTTCAAGAAGTGACTCAGGAAGGCATTCTCCTTTGAAAGATTTAAGTTCCTCCCATAATAGATCCAAATTGTTGCTGTGTTGTAGTCTCTGATGACCATAGTGATCTAATTTTTGAAGTAGTTTCAGTTGTTTCCCAGTAATACTATCCAAATACATGTGACTGTACTGAATCCATCTTAAAACAGATGTGGCAAAACCATTCAGGTCATTTAGGTCACACTGTGGTAAAACTGCTTCAATTCGGGATATCCCCACTTCATCCAGATGAGGAGAAGGAAGCATGGAAATAGCACAGACCAAAATGGAAATCTCACTTGGTATGACACTAATTTTCAAATAACTATATAGGAAGGGAAAAAAATGAAAAGAACAAAATTAGCACATCAGCAACAAAACCAAAATATATATGTATTAAAATATGAATATATATTATTATTACTATAATTAATAGGTAAGGTAGGCTTAAGATACAAGTTCATTTAAGAAGAGTTAGGTAAATTCAAAGACAACAGGTCCATAAAGGGATACTAAAGGAAGCCTAAGATGTTCTGAAGCACTTTCCAAATTTTTTTATGCAAAAATAAAACCAAAGTCTCTGGCAAACAAAAGGTCAGTGTCAGAACAATGTTTCCAGTGCTGTCGCTGGGAAAGAACTTGGGTTCAATTTCTGATATGATCTGGCAGGAACTGGTATGACCTAGTACAGGCCCTGGCATATAGTGATCATTCAATAATATTGGTTCCCTTCTCATTTCTGGTACATAGGAAGTCCAATGTTTAAAACAAAAACAAACAAACAAAAAAACACAGGACATACAATCTACCCCATTTCTCTACAACTCCTTTCCCAAATCCCCATGGTTAAGAGTCCCACCACCACGACTGCAATTGTTAAAAAATAAAGGCTGGGGTGGTGGCTGACAGCTGTAATCCTTGCACTTTGGGAGAGCGAGGCGGGAGGACTGCTTCAAGTCAGGAGTTCAAGACCAGCCTGGGCAAGAGTGAAACTCCATCTCTACAAAAAATTCAAAAATTAGCAGGGAATGGTGGTGCCCACCTGTAGTCCCAGCTACTCGGGAGGCTGAGGCAGGAGGATCGCTTGAGCCTAGGAGTTTGAAGTTGCAGTGAGCTATGATGACACCACTGCACCGTACCTGGGGTGACAGAGTGAGACCCTGTCTAAAAAAAATAAAAAATAAATAAAGTGGGAGCTTTAAAGAATCTCTAGGTTTAGAAGTAGTGGATTAATATAATCCAAATTAAAACAAAATTGAGTTACTTTTTAAAATATTAAATTAGCATACTAAACTAATGAAAATATTCAATGCTAGCAAGGGTGCATTGATACAGGCATTATCTATCATTCACTATTAGTAAACTTAAAAAGTTGGTGTAACCTTTCTGGAAAGTAATTTAGCAGTATGGCTCAAGAACTTTGAAAGTATTGTAATTATATCATTTGACATAGTCAATCCCTGTCTAGGAAACTAACCTAAGAAAATAACACAAAATCCAGGCAAAGATTTGTATTGTTACTCATCATATTTTTTTTTGAAATGGAATCTCGCTATGTTGCCTGGGACAGTGTCAAACTCCTGGGCTCAAGAGCTCCTCCCACCTCAACCTCCTAAGTAGCTGGGACTACAGGTACATACCACCGTGCCCTGTCAAATTTTTTATATGGTTAAAATGTGAAAACAATCTAAATAATAATGGGAATAGTTATAAGTGAATTAGGGTACAGTCACATGATGGGTATTAACCAGCCATTAAAAAAGATTTATAAAAAGTTCTTAATGATATGGGAAAACGTTTATAAGGTAAAAAGGCAAAATAAACCAAACCAAAACAAAAAAACTGTTATGTTCATTATTATTAACTATGAAAGAAAAAATATACATATGTAATATACAACAAGGAGATAAATTATTGACAGTGGATGAATGGGTTTATGAATGATTTTTATTTTCTTTATACTTTTTTCTATTTTCCAAAATTTACAAAATGATTTTTATATAAAATTTGGCTTGGTGCCTGACACAAGTATGTACTCAATAAGTACTAATGAGCCATAGCACCCAGCTCATTATTCTGATTTTTAAAATAAAAATTGTTAATGCAAAATCCCATGTTAGCCTAATGGAAGTCAATGAAAAACTGAATAACTTTGTAACTGGAATATAAATGCTATATCCATAGAAAATAAGGTAATTTTAAATTATAGACAGAAAATTCTATATGAAAACACCTTTTCACTAACATTACCATTATATCGTAATTTTAAAATTTAAAATTTAAAAATTTAATAAGCCTTTCAACAGACATGTAAGCAAGCTAAAGGGCCCTAAATGAGTGCTCCCAAATAGAGTTTTGCCTTCTTCAATGTCCCAAACTTCTGTTATTCTATTCCTGCAGGAAAGGAGAATGGCTTTCACCAGTTAACTGCCATTCCTCCCCTAGGGAACTCAATCACCTTACTGGTCTCATTTCCATTTCAAAATATACCAAGCACGGGCACTGGAACAGAATGGGCATGTCTCCATAATGATAAGTGTCTTAACATTTTTAGTAATAAACTGCCTAATTTTGCTTCCAAAAGTTCCAGCAACTTTGTACATAACAAAACAAATATCGCAGCTAGATTATAAAATGAAACACTAAACACTTATATTTTAATCTTACCTAAGCAGTAATTCTCTGAGTTTCACAAAAAGCTCCTTACTTTGAAAATGTAGAAAAATCAATGCTTGAGTTATCTTCAATAACTCTATTGGTTTATAGCTATCCAAATGTTTATGTAGAACTGAAGCAATTCTAAAAAGAATGACAGAACATATATTTTAACCAGTTCATTCATTTATTTATTAAACATTCACTGTGTTGCTTTCATGTCAGACATTCTGCTCTACGCTAAAGAAACAGTAATGAATGAGAAAAGATTTTCTATTCTTGAAGAAATCTCTCAAGATAGTGCTAGAAATGTAAATAATTAATACAGAATGAAGAGCGATCAATGAAGTGTGAATGAATTAATATTCAATTATCAATAAACAGTAAGAGGAGAGAAGAGCATAGTTTTACTTCCTCACTCAATAAAACAAATCCTCACATAACAGCCATCAATTCCACATCCTCCCCATAAAAAAATCTTTACCAAGAGTTACTAACAATTAGCAAAACTGATTTACTTTTCTTTCTCATATACAGCTCTGAAATGGAGATGCTTAAAAGCAATGGGAAATGCTAAGAGGTAGTAAGCTGGAGGTAATGGGGCAGAAGAAATATTAAAATAAAGTAAGATACAATAGATCATGGAAAATTAAACATATATAATTAAGCATATATGTAAAAATATAATTATATATTTTTCTTCTTAAATCTCAAGTTATCAAAAAAGCCAATATATGTCAGTAGGATTTCAAGGTAACATTGTGGTGTGAGACAATTCAAGTTCATATGGATGTTAACTGTTCCGCAGAAACTTTCCTTTTGAAAAGTAGGGTCCTTTCTTTAAGCTCTCCACTTTACTAGACAATGATGCTCTGCTTGAGTATAAAAACAGCACCAAATGAAATGAAAGATGCTACAAACAATTTCGTCATCTCTATTTTGGAAAACAAACTAAAACATAAACAATGCCTTAAGTGTTAATTCTTTATTTCTTCAAAACAACAGCCAGGTTAAAAAAAAAAAATTCTTCCTCAGAAAAAATGGCCTAATTGTGAATGACAACTAAAGTTAACACCATAAATTTCAGAAAAACCTACTTTTTAATCAGATGTGAATTTCTGCTTTCCATCTCTTCCATTGCTCCCACCACTGCCAGGGCTTGCTGGCTGGTCAGTTCCTCTGACATCAATAATATAGTTGATTTAAGTCTAGAAGCAAAGAAAAATATTTTTATGTTGAAAAATTGAACATTAGTTGCAAAAATTGTTTTAAATAACAGTTCTTGGATAACAAATAGAAAAGAAATAATATAAACAAAAGTTAAATATAATATATAATTCTAATTTTCTTCCCACATACTTGGAGATAATATAAGATATTACTGAATCAAAAAATATATATTTTCTTCAAAGTAAGTAAGTCCTCAGTATAATCCAATCTTAAACTGTTAGAAAAATACAGATAAAAAGTCTTTTAATGATTTTCAAATAAGCTTATGATTATAAAATGCTATGATTTAGTGAAATTATTCAATACTAAAGAGCTAAGGAACTAACAACTGATATTCTAACGATATCCTAATGTTTTAAAATTGAATGAGAACTAAGCAGGAAGTCAATAAACCTACATATTATCAGAAATCTTACAAAATAAGCACTTGATACAACACTATAAACTGAAAATTAACAAAGATGGTCCATTTTGAAGCTATCCAAAGCGGTGCAGTAATGAAAGTATCAAGATACAAGTGTGGTGCTTGCTTCGGCAGCACATATACTAAAATTGGAATGATACAGAGAAGATCAGCATGGCCCCTGAGCAAGAATGACATGCAAATTTGTGAAGTGTTCCATATTTTTAAAAAATAAAATTAAAATAAGAAAAAATTATAAAAAGATACAAGTGTGTCTTTTAGAATAATTTAGAAGGCAAGCCTAAAACATGACATTTGAGAATATCAGGATAAACTAATTGTCTATTCATACTGGGTAACTTCTTGCCATCCTTTTCACCAACCTTTTTGAATGTTTCAAAGCCAGCTTCTCCCCAAATTTTTCCCAACCACTTCAGTAGACGTTTTTCTCTCCTTTCTCTGTCTGCCCACAGCACTTACTAACTACATTACTAATTTTATTGCTTATTCATAAACTGTATTATGATGTTATGGTATTTATATATTTCAATTATATATCTCTATCCTCTCAATTGGAATATAAATTCCTTGAAGGCAGAGATTCAGTTAAATACAACTTTTATACTGCTTTAGAATATGAGATTTTAACAGTACTCAGTGACCCAAAAAAAGAATCCAATAGGCTGGGCGTGGTGGCTCACGCCTGTAATCCTAGTACTCTGGGAGGCTGAGGCAGGAGGATTGCTTGAGTTCAGGAGTTCTGAGACCAGCCTGAGCAAGAGTGAGACTCCGTCTCTACTAAAAATAGAAAAAAAAAAATTAGTCGGCATCCTGGCACGTGCCTGTAGTTCCACCTACTCAGGAGGCTGAGGCAGGAGGATTGCTTCAGCCCAGGAGTTGGAGCTTGCAGTGAGCTACCACGATGCCACTGCACTCTACCCAGGGTGACAGAGTGAGATTCTGTCAAAAAAAAAAGGAATCCAATGAAGTTTTTAAAATAATCATCTTATTCCCATCATGATATAATCTTAAAATGTGCTCTTAAATTTTTTTCATATAATTCAAAGTACTCTTAAAAAATAAAACTTTCTCCATAAAGTTTTCCCTAACAGAGTAATGATGCAAAGTAAAGATTCCTCTGTTTTGCAATTCCTCAAATTCCTGCTTAAGTGAATCTACTAATCATATTTATCTTTTAGGACTACTATAATTCTGAATATTTCATACACTTATGCTAGGCGGAGGAAGCTTATATCTGTGTATAAATCCAGTCACATGGCCTAGGAAGGGAAAATCTTATCTACTAACCATACTTATGTACTAATTTAATATTTGCTCATCTTTATACCCCAAATATTTCTATCTACATCAGTATCTGCCAAAACTAGAAATCCTTTTTTTTTTTTAACATTTTTTTTTTTTTAATACGGGGTCTCGCTCTTGCTCAGGCTGGTCTCAAATTCCTGAGCTCAAGTGATCCTCCCACCTCAGCCTCCCAGAGTGCTAGGATTACAGGCACAAGCCACCACGCCCGGCCCAAAACTGGAAATTCTTAAAAGAGAAGAACCAGATAAACTTCACTCTAGCCTGGCATAGGGACATATACCAAGTACATAATAAATGCTTTGATGAATGTGATGAAGATAACATAAAATGGTCCATTATTATGACAACTATAATTCTAAATATTCCATACACTTATACTGAGTGGGGAGTCTTATACCTGTGTATAAATCTAGTCACATGGCCTAGGAAGGGGGAATGAAAACACTTACATGGTGTTCTCCCTCATCTTTTTCTGTGCTGGTCCAGCACCAGAGGTTTATTGGACACCTTTCAGAACATAGCAGCAGACTAAGAGTTTGAGATGTAAATTAGAATAATCAGAAAAAGGATCAAGGAGCAGAGCATAAGACATTAATTTCGCTTCCAGTCTAATGGGGTGATTTTTGTGCCTTCCGGAGCTGAAAGAAGACCTAAGCTTGAAGGCTCCATATATTCCCAACAAGAAAAGGAAAGCATTTTAAACTGAACTTACTGTTTCTTTTCTTCAGGTCCTGCCATGGGTCCCAATGCTACAAACAATTTTACAAAGCTATCAGGGTGATCAAACAGAGGAATCATTTCAGTTAGCCTCTTTTTAGCCATTGTAACAAACTCAAAACTATGAAACTGTAGAAACTGGTATAGACTAAGTATTTTACTGATGGAATCCAAATCAAGGTGGTTCACATTACTTAAAAATACTTCATTACACCTTTCTAACAGTGGGGGATAACTATATTTAATATTTCGAAGAAATTGTACTATTCTTCTTGCAGTGTCGATCTCAGAAGAATCCACGGTGTCAAAAAGAAGTTCCGTTTTGTTCACTAATTGTTCTTGAAAATGTCGTGATATTAAAGAAGATATGTTGACCATCAAGATAGACAAGGACCTGAAAAAGAAAAAAGATGCAAAGATTTTTACATCACCTAAGAATAATGACCAATTCTAAAGCTAAATGATTAGATATAGAAAGGAAGCAGTAAAAATATTATGAGTTTTCTGCCATAAAATTTTTCTTTTAAATATTAGTGGGAGTTGAACTCTGATCTCCTAATAATCAATCATCTCTTTCAGAGAAAAATCACTGAAATAATATTTTGCATTGACTGCATAAAATACCTTTTTCTGTAGATAAAACAACATTGGTGGAGAATATTCTAGTGAAATTTACTGAGAAATCATTCTGGACCAACAACTCATGAATGCAACATTAAAAGTCTCATTTTGAATTTTTAGAAGTAGACTTTTTTATTACTCCTTTCTCTGCATATGTGTAATTTGCTAATAAAATCTTAGCAAAATTTTTCTCACTATTGAATGATTTCATATTTTTTAATATTTCATGCTAGATTGATATTAATATACAACAGTAAGACTGGTACTGAACAAGGGGTGGCATTTAATATTTCTTCACTCAATAAACACTTAAGGAGCATAAGTCACTTTTCTAGGCACTATGGAAGACATCAAAATTACTAAGTTGTGGTGCATGCTTTCAAAAGACTGTTCTGCCATAATACAACAATCAGAGAACTATACAAATACAAGAATGTACCTACAGTGAATAAGGTATGAAAATAGAAAAGAAATAAAACAAATGCTAGGGAATAATTAGGAAACAATCTACAAAAAAGACAAAAATACAAATCTAAAATCATCTCAACCATTAGGATAGTGAGACTGTTGGTATTTTTTGTTTCCAAATTTCTCCAATCTTTTAGATAAAATAAATATTTTTTAAAAATCTCCAGTTGTACAATACTTTGGCTTCTCCAGTTAAAATGTTTAATGTTAATATTAATTAACAGTGATTTTCACAGTCTCCACTTTTATAGGCTACTTTCAGGCGGGGGGGGGTTAAATATACATAACAAAAATTTACCATTTCAACTATTTTTAAGACCATGGTTGAGTGGTATCAAGGACATTTACATTGTTATGCAGCCATCATCACCATCCACCTTCCACTTTTTCAGCTTCCCAAACTGAAACTCTTTACCCATTAAACAGTAACTCCCTATCCCTACCTCCCTCCATTCCCTGCCAATGACAATCCTACTTTCTATTTCTATGAATTTGATTACTCTAGGTACCTCACATTAAATGGAATCATACAATATTTGTCCTTTTGTGTCTAGTTTATTTCATTTAGCATCAAGCCTTCCATGTTTATCCATGTTACACGTGTCAGAATTTCCTTCCTTTTTAAGGCTAAATAACATTCCATTGCATGTATATACCACCTTATCTTTAACTATTTGTCCATCAATGATGGGCATTTGGGTTGCTTCCACCTTTGAGCCATTGTGACTAATGCTGCTATGAATACTGATGTACAAATATTTGTTTGAGTCCCTGCTTTCAATTCCTTTGAGTATATACCCTGAAGTGGAAT
Source organism: Daubentonia madagascariensis (assembly GCA_023783475.1). Classification (NCBI taxonomy): domain Eukaryota; kingdom Metazoa; phylum Chordata; class Mammalia; order Primates; family Daubentoniidae; genus Daubentonia; species Daubentonia madagascariensis. The sequence continues at coordinate 37,839,071 of JAKFHU010002088.1, read as the reverse complement.
TGCTGGATCACATGATAATTCCATGTTTAATTTTTTGAGGAACTGCCATACTGTTTTCCACAGTGGCTGTACCATTTTGATATTCCCACCAGCAACACACAAGGGTTCTAATTTCTCTATATCCTTACCAACACATTTGTTATTTTCCATTACTGTCTTATCTTCAAACACGTAAGAACAACTAGTTAAAAAAAAAAAGGCATCAAAAACTAATCATAAGCAACACAATTCTTTGGAATCAGAAAACTTAGGTTCAAATCTTGGCTCCCCCATTTATTGGCTGAGAGACCTTGGGCAGTTTACCTATCCTCACAAAGCCTTAGTTTCTCAGGTAGAAAATGAAGGTATAAATATTTATCTCAGAAGGATGTTTGAGGATGGAGCTAAAAAGACATCCATATTCAAGTTTTTGCCCTTCTTTCAGCTCTAGATAATTGCTTTCATTTTTATTTCAGAATCCTTACCCCAGCAGTCAAACCTACCTCCATCTGCCCCAAATATCCTCCCAGTCTTTAATCAGCTCTCATTCTCAGCTGTCTTTCTACTCTTACTTCTTATTATAGTGGAGACCCGAAATGATATAAGAGAAATATTATCAACTTATACTGACCCTACTCCCCCACTAGTAATGAAAAGTTTCTATCATTTTACTGAGATTACCAGCATTGTTGTATTTTAAACAGTTTTCTTAGGTTCTCCTTCAATTTCAGCATTTCATGACATCAGAAATGGCCCAACCAGAGCAGACACTTACAAAATGCTATCTGTAGGGTAACAAAAAGCTAAGCTCAAAATATGCCTTCCCCCACCCTAACAAGATAATTAAATTCCCACTATTAAAGAATTTAGCACCATCACTGAATACAAAGTCAATATACAAAAGTCAATTGTTTTTCTATATGCTAGCAACAAACACTTGGAAAAAGAAATTTTAAAAAATACCATTTCCAATAGCATCTCAAAAAATAAAATATTTAGGAATAAATTAAACAAAGATATGTAAGATCTCTACACTAAAAACTCTTTCCTAAATAAACGAAAAGCTACACCATGTCCATACATCAGAAGACTTGATTTTAATAAGACAGCTGTTTCCAAACTAATCTATAGATATAATTTAATCCTTGTCAAAACCAAAGCAGGCATTTTTAGAAATTAACAGGCTGAATCTAAAATTTATAAGGTAATGCAAAGGACCTACCATAACCAAAATGATATTGAAAAATAAGAACCAATTTGGATAACCTACACTATCACACCTCAAGACTTAGTATAAAGGTACAATAACCAAGAAAGAGTAGTTTTAGTGAGTGTATAGATTACTGAAACAGAGTAGAGAGTCCATAAAGATTTCTAAACATTATCGTCATATAATTTTAGACACAGGCACCAAAGCAATGCAACTGGGAAAGTAAAGTCTTTTTACTAAATAGTGCTGGGGCCCCGCACAGTGGCTCACACCTGTAATCCTAGTACTTTGGGAGGCTGAAGCAGAAGGATAGCTTGAGGCCAGGAGTTTGAGACCAGCCTGAACAACATAGTGAGACCTTGTCTCTACAAAAAATAGAAAAATTAGCTGGACATGGTGGCATGTGTCTGTAGTCCCAGCTACTTGGGAGACTGAGGCAGGAGGATCGCTTGATCCCAGGAGTGTGAGATGAGATTGCAGTGAGCTATGACGATGCCACTACACTCTAGCCTGGGCAACAGAGTGAGACCCTGTCTCAAATAAATAAATAAATAAATAATATAGTAAATAGTGTTGGAACAACTAGTCATCCATACGAAAAGAAAAAAGTCTGCCGGGGCAGTGGCCCACACGTGGAGTTCCAGCTACACAGGAGGCTGAGGCAGGAGTTTGCTTGAGCCCAGGAGGTTGAGATCAGCCTGGGCAACATAGTGACACCCCCGTCTGTAAACAAATAAGCAAATATACAAAAAGAAATAAAAAAGAAAAAGAAAAAGAAAAACATTTTGACCCCAACCACATACTATACCCAAAAACTAATTTGCAATGGATCACAGGCCTAAACATAAAAGCTAAACTATAAAGCTTGTAGAAGAAAACATAGGAAAAAACTTTGTGATCTTAAAGCAGGCAAAAATTTCTTAGCAAAAACAAAGAAAGCACTACCCATAAAGGAAGAATTTAAAACTTCCGCTTATCAGATCATATCATTAAGAAAATTAATTGAAGAGCCACAGACTAGTGAAAATATTCACATGTTATCTGACAAAGACCTTTTTTTTCCATTTCAGACCTTCTAGAAAACTTATATTAAACATTCACATAATTATACATATGTATTTGTATGTACACACACACAGATTCACTTGAATATAACTATAGATACAAATTGTCCTTAGAGCATAACCAATAAAAGCAAGATGCACAAGAGAAGAACATACAACATGGTTGTATTAATATAAAATTATTCATACAAATACAACCTATGTGCTTATATTTACATAAACATATTTTAGTAAAGATACAAAAAATAAAAGTAAAAAGCCTGATGACAGCCATTATCTTTGGGAAAAGAAACTGGTAATCATAGGGCTAGAAAGATAAGACTTTCGATTCTGAATTTTTCAGCACTATTTGATTCTGTTGGCATGTTCATATATTGCTTCTGACAAAGATCTTGTATCCAAATATATAAAGAACTCCTACAACACAATAAGAAGACAAACAAGCCAATTCTTTAAAATGGGCAAAAGACTTAAACAGATGCTTCAAACACAAAAAAAATATACAAATAGCCATAAGCACGTGAAAAAGTATTCAACCTCATTAGTTAACAGGACATTACAAATTAAAACCACTGAAATACCACTACACACACAATAGAATGGCTAAGACTGATAACATCAAATGTTGGTCAGGATACGGAGCAACTGAGACTCTCATATATTGCTCGTGGAAATGTAAAATAGTATAACTACTTGGAAAATTATGTGGAAGGTTCCTAAAATCACCCATCTAACCTATGACCTAGCAATTCCATTCCCACCTACCCAAGAGAAATAAATACATATGTCTACAAAAAAACTTGTATAGGATATTCATTGCAGTTTTATTCATAATAATAAGAAATGAGAAATAGCCCACATGTCCACCAACAGATGAATAGATAAACTGTGATATATTTACTCAATGGAATACTATGGAGTAATAAAAAGAAATGAACTACTGATACACGCAACATGGATAAATCTCAAAACAAAACAGGATCAAGATAGCCACAGGTAGTATATGCTTCCACCATGGAAAGGAACCAGAATAGTAAGGAGACTCACATTTTGAACAGGTCATACAGGAGAGAACACTAGGATTCACCAGGGAAGTGACAAGAAGCTCCAAAAGTACATAAGGAGAAGGTTCAGAGCAAGTTGTCCAGCCAGGGACTGGCTAACAGCTAGGAAAAGCTTCTGGACACAGGGACACAGTGAGAGAGGAGCCCCAGGGCTTCATGCTCCAAGAAGAGCTTTTACGATCTTGGCTACAAGAAAACCCCTGACACACGTAGGACTTGAGCCTAACATAGGAAACTCCTTGGAGATTAAACAGAGATGTTGATACAGAAAGGGAATCCATGCAGAATTTTTTTTCTAGAGCAGCCTAGAGCAGCTTGAGCCGAGTACTATTCAGACAGCCTAGATACTGGGAAACCCTGGGCACAACCAGCAGTCACCGCATGGCCCCAAGGAGGGATAGAGGAGCCCAGTGCTCCCACGCACCCCTGGGAAGGTCTCCACTGCCCTGCTGTGGGCTGCTGATGAGACTGAGATGTGAGTGGATAGCATTTTCCAGTTTCTTGCCCATGCTGCTTGCCTGGGTGAGGCCCCAGCCTTTCCAGTTGCAGGTCCAAAGCACCGGTTTGAGAATTTGACACTGGGTTGTGTCCTGCCCTTGGGCTGAGTTTGGGTTGACATGGCTGCAGCACCTGCCTAGCTGGGGAGGGGCAGGGAAACCAGGCTTTCCAGCATGCATCTGGGATAGTACCCACCATTGTGCAGGCAGCCAGCTGCTGTGGGACCAAGTCTCAAGCGAACTACACTCCCCACAGTTTCCTGCCAACTTAGCCAGCCTGAGAAGGGACCCATCCTCTCTGATTACAGGCCCAAGGTGCCATTTTTGGGAGTTTAAAGCCAGGCAGCACCCAGCACAGCTGAAGCCCCACTCAAAGGGGGAGGGATAGGGAAGGCCAAACTCTCCTACACACATCTAGGACAATTCCTCCCACCACCCTGTGACATGCCCCTGTGAGACAGAGACGTAAATGGACCACACTTCCCACAGTTTCATGTCCATGCTGCTTGCCTGAAAGGGGCCCTGCCCTCTTTGATTGCAAGCCCACAGCCAGTGCCATTTTAAGAGTTTAACAATAAGCCATGCTCTGTCCTCAGGCAGAGGTGCAGCCACCACTTGGCCAAGAAGGAAGGGGGAGACCAAGCTCTCCTAAGCATGCTTAAGACAATATCTACCAACCTATTACAGACATCTATGGGACTGGGGACTAGCCTGCCCAATCCATTGCAGCTACCAGTAACATCAATACGGACCACTTAGGTCCTAGTGGGTGGCTCCACCACTACTACTGCCATCTTCCACATCACACCAGCTGCTCAGGGACCTGAGAACCTGCCCACTCACCGGGACCACTGCTCCAACTGCTAGCTTCTAAGCAAGCCACCTGAAGGCCCAAGAATTGGCCCCCTAGGATATACTAACACCACTATCAGCATAGGCTGCTCTGGGACCTAAAATCAGGCATACTCAGCCAACTGCTTCCGCCACTGGGGCCCAAAGACTAGCTCAACTAGTATTAAAGCCCCCAGCAAAACTTCACCACAGCCTAGCTAATAACTGTTCCCTAAGCCACCAAGGAAATCACAGATACTACTGGCCCTGTGTACTGCCTAAGAAATCATACAAAACCACACTACTGCAAACATCCAAAATCAAAACCAAAGTGTTCTACTCAACCAACAACATATATACATCTTCAGGAAAAAATAATCCCCTTCAAAAGCAATTTTTAAAAATCAGAACAAGTGACTGCTACAGCAGATGTGCAAATGTCAGCAGAAGGACACAGGAAACATGAAAAAGCATGAAAATATGATACCACCACCACAATTGTCCAGCAACAGATCCTAATCAAAAAGAATTCCTTCTAATGCCAGATAAAGAATTCCAAATATTGATTCTAAAGAAGCTCAATGACATGCAAGAGAAATCTGAAAATCAATACAAAGAAATCAGAAAATCAATTCAGGCTATGAATGAGAAATTCACCAGAGATAGATATCTTTAAAAAAAATGAAACAAACCAGGCATGTTGGCTCATGCCTGTAATCCTAACACTTTGGGAGGCCGAGGCAGGTAGATTGCTTGAGGCCAGGAGTTCGAGACCAGCCTGAGCAAGAGCCAAAGCCCCATCTCTACAAAAAATAGAAAAATTAGCTAGGATGGTGGTGTGCACCTGTAGTCCTAGCTACTCGGGAGGCTGAGGCAGGAGGATCACTTGAGCCCAGGAGTTTTAGGTTACAGTGAGCTATGATGACACCACTGCACTCCAGCCCAGGTTACAGAACAAGACCCTGTCTCAAAAAAAAAAAAAAGAAAAAAGAAACAGCAATTCTGGAACTGAAAAATTCATTGAAGGAAATACAAAACATATTTGAAAGCTTCAAAAACAAACTAGACCAAGCAGAAGAAAGAATTTCAGAACTTGAAGACTGGTCTTTTGAAATAATCCAGTCAGACAAAAATAAGGAAAAAAGAATTTTAAAAAATGAGCAAAGTCTTCAAGACAACTGGGACAACATAAAGCAAGTGGACTTACAAATTACTGGTATTCTCAAGGGGAAAGAGAAATCAAAAAGTTTAGAAACCCTATTTAAGGAAATAATCTATGAAAACTTCCCAGGACTAGCAAGAGAGTTAGACATTCAGATACAGGAGTCCCAATGATCCTCAGGCCAATACACTGCAAAAAGGACTTCACCATGGCATATTATAATCAGAATGACTAAAGTTGAAGTGAAAGAGAGAATTTTTTAATTAGCAAGAGAAAAGCATCTAGTCACCCACAAAGGAAACCCCATCAGACTAACAGCAGACCTCTCAGCAAAAATCTTACAGGCCAGAAGAGAATGGGATGGCATTTTTAAAGTGCTGAAAGAAAAAAAACCTGCCAGCCAAGAATCTTATATCCTGCCAGAATAAGCCGCATAAATGAAGGAGTTTTTCCCAGAGAAGCAAATGCTGAGAGAAATAGTCACCCCTAGACCAGTCCTATAGTAAATGCTCAAAATAGTCTTAAAAATGGAAATGAAAGGTTAATTTTCACCATCATGAAAACATATGAAAATATAAAACTCACATGTCTTATAAAACCATCACACAAAGGAGGAAAAGAATTAAATGGCAACATGAGAGAAGTTCAGCAAACCACAAAAAGAAAAAGAAAGAAACAAAGAATTTATAAAACTACTAGAAATCAACTAATAGTGTGACAAGAACAAAGCTTCACACATCAATATTAACCTTGAACATAAATAGATTAAATGCTCCACTTAAAAGATACAGATTGGCAGAATGGATTTTTTAAATGATTCAACTATATGCTGCTTACAAGAATCTCACTTTACCCATAAAGACACATACAGACTGAAAGTAAAGGGGTGGAAAAAGATATTCCACACAAACAGAAACCAAAACCTACCAGGATATTTATATCAGAAAAAACAGACTCTAAATCAAAAACAGTGAAAAAAAAAAAGACAAAGGTCATTATATAATGACAAAGGGATAAATTCATCAAGAGGATATAATGATCCTAAATATACATGAACCCAACATTGGAGGACCCAGATTCACAAAACCAATATTAATATACCTAAAAAAAGAGATCGACAGCAACACAGTAATAGTGGGAGAGTTCAACATCCCACTCACAGCACTAGACAGATCATCAAGACAAAAAATCAACAAAGAAACATTGGGCTTAAATTGGACTTCACACCAAATGGACTTAACAGACATTTATAGAACATTTCACCCAACAACTACAGAATATACATTCTTCTCATCAGTGCATGGAACATTCTCCAAGACAGATCACATGTTAGGTCACAAAACAAATCTTAACAAATTTCTAAAAATCAAAATCCTATCAAGTATCTTCTCAGACCACAGTGGAATAAAGCTAGAAATCAATACCAAGAGGAACTTCAGAAACTATACCAACACATGGAAATTAAACAACATGCTCCTGAATGATCACTGGATCAACAAAGAAATACAGATGCAAATTTAAAAATTTTTTGAAACGAATGAAAATGAAAATACAACTTACCAAAACCTGTGGATACAGAAAGAGCAGTGCTAAAAGAGAAGTTTAGAGCCTTAAATGCCTACATCAAAGTTTAGAGCCTTAAATGCCTGCATCAAAAAAATAGAAAGACCACAAATTAACCACTTAACATTGCACCTCAAGAAACTAGAAAAACAAGAATAAACCAAACCCAAAGTTAGCAGAAGAAAGTAACAACTATCAGAGCAGAACTAACTGAAACAGAGACCAAAAAAACTATATAAACGATCAACAAAACAAAAAGTTGGTTCTTCAAAAAGATAAACAAAATTGATAAACCACTAGCTACACACTAACCAAAAAAAGAGAAAATCCAAATAAACACAATCAGAAATGAAAAAAGAGCCATTACAACTGATACCACAGAAATACAAAAGATCACCAGAGACCATTATGCACAACTATATGCTCACAAACTAGAAAACCTAGAGGAAATGGATGAATTCCTGAAAGCATACAATCTCCCCAGATTGAACCAGGAAAAAACAGAACTCCTGAATAGACCAACAATGAGTAGCGATATTGAATCAGTAATAAAAAATCTCCTGACAACAACAACAAAAAAAGCTCAGGACTAGATGGATTCACAGCCAAATTCTACCAGATGTACAAAGAAGAACTGGTACCAATCCTACTGAAACTGTTCCAAAAGATCAAGAAGGAGGGAATCCTTTTTAACTCATTCTATGAAGCCAGTTATCACCCTGATACTAAAACCAGTAAAGGATGCAACAAAAAAAGACCTATTGCAACAAACCAATATGTCTGATAAACACAGATGTAAAAATTCTCAACACATTAGCAAATCAAATCCTACAGCACATCAAAAGGAAAATTCACCATGATCACATGGATACAATCCCAGGGATGCAAGGACAGTTTAACATACGCAAATCAATAAATGTTCACTGCATAAACAGAATTAAAAACAAACACCATCTGATCATCTCAATAGATGCAGAAAAAGCATTCGATAAAATCCAGCATCCCTTCATGGTAAAAACCCTCAAAAAACTTGGCACAGAATGAACATATCTCAAAACAATAAAAGCCATATATGATAAACCCACAGCCAACATCATACTAAACGGGGAAAAGTTGAAAGCATTTCCCCCTAAGAACTGGAATAAAACAAGGATGCCCACTTTCACCACTTCCATTCAACATCGTACTGGAGGTCCTAGCCAGAGTAATCAGGCAAGAGAAAGAAATAAAGGGCATCCACATTGGAAATGAGGAAATCAAATTACCTCTGTTTGCCAATGATAACATCTTATACCTAGAAAACCCTAAGGATTCCTCCAAAAAGACTCCTAGATTTGATAAATGAATTCAGCAAAGTCTCAGGTTATAAAATCAATGTACAAAAATCAACAGCATTTCTATACACCAACAATGACCAAGCTAAGAACAAAATAAAGAACTCAACCCCATTTACAACAGCTGCAAAAAAAATAAAACACCTAGGAATAAATTTAACCAAGGAGATGAAAGATCTTGAAAATAAGGTCAAATCTCAGACCCTTCACAGACCTCAACAATATTGTATTATACTTTATGAACCTTATGTGTAATTCCCAGATCAACACTGCAAAGTAGCTATTACTGTTCCTATTTTACAGATGAGGATAATGAACTTCCAAAAGGTTAAGTAAATTAGCCTGAAGTCACATAACTACCAGTGGCAAATCTGTGTCTACATCCAAAGCCCAGGATCTTTCCACTACAAGACAAAGCCCCTAAATAAATTTACCTTAAGTCCTGTATGGTTTCCAAGTTCCTATGTACAATATCAGCTATTTTTCCCATTAATGGACTAAAATGCAGATGTTGATCCACTAGGCAAGAGGAAAATTCTGACAGCACGTTAATATCAAACCTATTAAAGGAAATACATGAAGGAGGTCATTAGTATCTACTCTTTCTTAAAACATATAATACTTAGTTATAAAATAAAAGCAATCAAAATACTAATATATTATTAATATAAAATAAATTTTCTAAAATGTTGATTATTTAAAAAGTTACAAATAGTAACAAAATGTTGATTAAAAGTAACAAATCTAACAGTTAAAAAGTCAGACACTACAGAAAGATTTAAAAAGGGAGAAAATCACTCAAAATTACTTGAATCATTTACTTATTAATTTTTTGAGGTGATAGAACAATTTTGACTCAGTGTTGCATATTAACAAATATAACAACTGCTACTACAGTGCTATAAAAAACTTCAGAATTTTTCTATAGGAAAATGATATCATTATTTAAAATATACTGAAGGGTGTGGAGGCAGTGGGAGGTGATACAGATAAAACAAGACTGGCTATATGTTGATAGTTATTGAAGCCGGATGATGGGTATATGGGAGTTCATTATACTAGTCTCTCTACTTTTGTAAATGTTTAAAATCTTCTATAATAAAGAATTTTTTTAAAAACTTGGATTTCAAATACATGCTAGTTATCCTTGCCATAATCCATCATATAGTACTAATCCAGAATAATCTATCCCATTTGAATCATTATAAATTATAGTTATAAAACCATAAATTCATAGATATTTTGGCAAGATCATTGATTAATAGCTATTATAGTAATAAAAAATTAACCTCATAGGCCACAAAGACTAAAAATTCAGAAATTATACAACTAATTGATCACAACCAGTTACAGATTGCTTTGTTCCTTCTCCACTCCCACTGCTTCACTTGACCAGCCTTAAAAAAAATTAAAATAAAAAAAAAATTCAGAAATTGATGATTATTCTATGACTATTAGAAATTCTACATACGAAATATAAATTAGGGTTTAAAAAATTTTTATAACCTATTATTTTTAAAAAGTACTGCTATAAGAAAAAAACCCATATAGAACAAAGTCATTATTTTCTGTCTTATTTTGAAATGAAGGAAAATTTTAAAGAAATGTCTTACTGGGAAGTACAACTATACATTTGTAATTTAAGTGTCTAATACAGTAAACAGTAGGATCCAAAAAAGCTACATAATACACATAACATTTAATGTTGCTTTGAAGAGAAGTAAAATGTTGTGATCTATTATCACCAATGACCAAATTCAACCCCAAAGATTAGTAAGCAGATAGTTCTTACGGTTAGCAAAAGCAATAAGATTACTCTCCTTATTTTCAATAAAGGATAGTTACAGGCAGAGAGTACAAGAATAGAGTAGATGAGAAGACAGACAGATTTAGAGATTAACTGAAATCACAACTCAAGATGAATGCAGAATTTATAAACCCAGAGAACTGTTCTATCCCTTGCTTAATTTAATCCAGCCCATGTGTCTATAATTGTAAGAATTAATCATAGTTTAAGCTTTAAGAAGCAACACACTAAGAAACCAAAAAACAAAAATATCAGAATGCTTGCTCCTCTCTGTCTACAAATAAATAGCCTGTTTGTTTCTCTTTTATCTTAATTGAGCCTTTCCTTTCTGACCTAGGTTTCTGTTTGGTTTAGAGGGAGAGTTGCTCTGTGGTTTTAAAAAAACCTTCTCTCTCTTACCTTGATTTTCTCTTTCCAACCTAGCATTTGCCTTATTCCACTAATAATGGACCTTGGTCAGCCAGAATTCCTAGGTTAAAAAATTCAAAGTTTTCAGAGATATATGAAGATTTCCCAAAATGAGCTCTGCTATTATCTCAGCTGTTTTATAAACAAAGAGCTTCTCATATATACTTACAGAATAAATTTCTTTATACTCACAAGAAGAGCACCCTGAACAGATTTCCCATTTTTCTAGATAATTATCAATTGCGGCAACATGCTGAAAATATAGTTGTGTATAGTATAGAAAATAATCAGGTCCATACCAGTGGACCTGAAACTTAAAAAAGCTTCTAAGTCACCTATAAACTCTGGTCATTGAATCTCCATAAAAACGGAGTGACAGACAAGTAGCTACGGATGCTCCTAAACAGTGCTACATGGCCTTCCTTTCTACTAAACTGGTGTCTTTTTTTTTCTTCTATCGTGGCTCCTGCACGTCTAGGTTTTTATTGATAGCCAATCAATTGAGAATCTTTTCTTTTTGAAGCAGAATTCTTGCAGAAAAGAAGATTCATAAAGGCCAGTCCATGAATAGCTGTGACTCTATCTTACTTATATTTTGATTAATTATACATGTGGAAAAGCACACTGTTCCCCACTCTTAAATGGAAAATATTTGAAATACTTTCTTTTCTCTCTTCAAGAAAGAATACACATTACACAATCAAAAATCCTTGAACTGAACTGAGTTTAAATATATTTTTTTCAATGATGCTGGACAGGCAGGCAGCAGCTCCTTGTTCTTTTCCTATTTCACTGTGCTAACCCTGATCGTAGAAGATGAACCCAGGGTACTTGCCTTTCCAGCCTTCTCCATGCTTCTGTAACTAGTGCTTCAACTAGAGGGTCATGGGCCTCAACAGCAAACCTCAATAAAAACAAAAGAAAATAATTTTCCATACATAAACATATTTAGATCATTCAAAACACACGCAGGAAGAATTATAATGCAAAAGCGAACCTCAAGTTATTTTCCTCTTACATAGGCAGTCCTTACTTCTGGTCCACTCTCATTTCAGTATTCTGATCTCTTGGTACAGCCTAACAAACATCTACACTTTATGCCCTCTCACTCTTTTATCTGCACATTTCAAAATGCCTTCCACTGACCAATAAAAATATTCAATGATATATTTTATGTTAAAATTAAATATAACATGTATTACTTTGCACTGACTATAATATTTTTATAGGAGAATGTAAAATATAAAAAAAAAAACTAATAGTCGTCAATCACCTTAATCATTAAGATTAAGCATTCCCTTCATGTAGCTCAGAGAAAAAACTTTGTAACCTGAGAAAGATCACCAAAAAAGATAAAAATCATCCGTTTTTAGCCTAACACCAATATAAGTCTTAAGCCCCTTTCCTATAAATGCTAATTCCCTAACAAAAACAACTTGCATCTCTAATTTGCATAATGCTGACATCTACAACTACTTATCCCCAGAAGGTTAGATCATCATAAGAGAAAACTGCTGTTTTTCCACAAATGAGATGAGTAAACTGACCAATTATAATTTTTGTGTGCTTTTTTTCCCTTGTACATCTGCTTAATCCTTTATTCAGGGAATCCAGTTCTCCTGAAGGCTGGATTTCCTTGCAAACAATGTAAAATTTATTTTCTTATTGTTCAACTTTTTCTTATTGTTCAAGAAAACTTTTTTGAGTTTTGAGTTCTTTGACATCAAAGAAGCCTTTTTTCATGTAACACCTGTCAACAATCCATGTAATATAATTTGTGACACATTGTTATCAAATACAAGTGAAATCTACAAAATAATTTTTTTCCCTTTTCCATTTTATTTTTTTAAGAGCTGTTACTGGGAAACAATCTATTGTACCAATAGGCCCTAGAAAATATATCTGCCATCAATATAATTACGGTAACCAAGAGATTGCAAACAGGTTATCACAGACAAAATTTACTAATTGCTGATTGTTATTAGGCATTAATCTGAACTCTAACTGTTTACTTATTATATCTTCATTATCTTTAGCTTTTTTTTTTTTTTTTGAGACAGGGTATCACTGTCATCCAGGCTGGAGGCCCAATCATAGCACCGTAACCTTGAATTCCTAGGCTCAAGCAATCCTCCTGCCTCAGCCTCCAGAGTAGCTGGGACTACATGTGTGAGCCACCACACCCAGCCTAGACAACTACATTTCAACAAAATTCCACAATAATCCAGTTTTTATATACCCAAAGTTAATCATATCTACTTTCATGATTGATTATATTCTAATTTTAAAAACTGTAATACTACTAATAGGTATCAAAGAATATACTCCAAACATCTTTAAAATATTAAATTATCAGGAAAACCCTTTACTAGGGAAGAAAACATACTGTTTTTCATTTTAAATAGATTTTTAGAAAATTAAAATATAACTATATAATCACTTCCATAAAATCTAAAAGTAAATTACTTACTGTTGTGTGATGTATAACACATTCACTAGGGTATCATCATTCATTAATTTGAATTTATTTGCAGTTAAATTCTGAAGAGTAAGAAATTGGGGATGATCTCTGACATACTCAACATTTTTTAACAAGCTGGTCTTCTGCTTTTGAAGCTGCCAAAGTATATTAAATGCACACCCCACTTGCTTTTCTGAAAGTGTGGCTTTGTTTCTTTCAATAAGATCAAATATTTGCTCTTCATCTGTGCACTTATTCATCTGGATAACGATTGGTTCACAACTGAAGGGTCGAAATTGAAACGCTCTCCAGGAGAATGGACAAACAGCTCTTAGTCGAAGCATATTTGTAACCAATGAGTCTAGAAAAAAGGTATCTTTTCATTTACATCACAAACTTTCTTAGGCAAAAAAACTATCTGCAACTAATAGTTAGGTACAACATGCTGGTATAAAAATGACTGTTTTTCCTTCATGTATTTTGCTTCCATTATAATGGCTCTAAACCATTCCAACATGCAGCTTCTGTAAAAGAATTGGTTTAACACAGTTAGGTTTATGTCATTAATATCAAATTAATTCCAAAGTTAAAATTAAAATAACAAGTTCTTTCTGCATTAACTAGAGACTTTTCTTAGTCTGAACTAGATAGCAGGATTTGATCCAAAACTAAATGACCAGAAAAAGGGACTTCTTTCTGCATCCATTTAAAAAATATTTACATTGTTTACATATTAAATTGACATTTACATAAAGTCTTCAAATTTGACCATAAAAGCAGAAGGAAAGAAAACAAACTCAGAACTGTCTTTTTGAATAAAAGGGTAAAACTGTTTGAAATAAATAAATATATCACCTTTAAAGTTTCTAAAAAGAGTAGCCATTAATTCAAAGCCATAACTTAAAATTTTTTTTTCAGAAGGATGGTCTCTGCTATATTTGCTTTAAGGATAATTTCTTGCTCCTTTCTTCTTGTGCCCTAAAAGAACTCAAACAATTTAATCATTACTGGCCTTAGATAGGATTTAAACAATAAACGAGACAAGTAAAGCACCAATCAAGAAATATCAAGAACTCAAGTAATATTTAAAGACATGTTGAAGCAATATAAGAACTAAAGATAATTATGAAAAACAATAATTTGTCTAAAAAATATATTATATATGTTTACATTTATAATTGAGAAGCAATGGTTAGAAAAGCTGGAACTAAAATCATACAGTCTATTAGTTCTGCAACATGTTACAATTTACAAAGAACTTTTAAAATACAATATCTCATTAAATTCTCTCAACTAACATTCCAGGTAGATATCATCATTTCCATTCTACTCCATTCTACAGATAAGGAAAACTAGGTTCAAAAAGGTTAAAAAACTGCTCTAGTACTAGTGAAGCTGGTACTACAACCCAGTTCTTTCTACTTGAACACCCTCATTACATCAACAAACCAACACGTAGTTACCGTATCAGTAAAGCATGCCTCAGACCCCTCTCTATGGCTTTGCCAAGCTGTCTGTTCACAAGCAAAAATGATGCAACTGTACTGGCTATTTTGCGGCATCAGTACAGCACCCTGACCCAAGGTGACCTGGGTCACACACCTACACAAAAGCCTCGCGCAAAGCAAGGCTCCTCAAGATACTATCCATCCACAACTCAAAGTGGAGGGCGCCCAATGGTTAAAACACAAAGTGTTGAATCCCCAGCTGAGTGACCCTGGGGAAGTTAAATAACTAAAGAAGGGGCCTTGGGACTGTAAGTGAAAGATAGGTACGAGTTGTAAACAGGCATAGCGCAGGGTAAACAGTGACAAGATTTGCAAGTGACCAGAATCCTCTCCGCCAGACATACAATAGAGCTGAACAAATGAGTAAATGCGGTCTCCATAGTCCCGGCTATGAGTGGGCTCAGCCCAGCCCTAGTCCTCCGCGCTTCAGAGAACCCAGTACCCCGGAGGAGGCCTCCGTATCTCCACGGAATCCTGCATCCCTGGCCCGAAGACACGCTCGGTGAGAAAAGAAGAACCCCCACCGCTAACCAGCCCTGACTTGCCAGCAAGGTTTCCCCTCAACGCCTAGTAACTTTTCTGGAAGATCCCGGGGGAAGTCTGGTTACAAAGGCTCAGAAGTCAGGGTTATCGGTCCCTAACAACGAAGGTGGGCTCATTTGTCTCGCTCACCCCTCATATCCCAGGGTTTTTGGCCTTTCCTCGAGAGACATCACCTTTTCCCACGTAGAGTCTGTCACCAAACCGGGAAAAAATGCCGGGCGAGGGTAGCGTGCGCTGTGGACGGCGCACTACATATCCCAGGGGGCATCGCGGCGAGGCCCGAGGAACGGTCGTCGCTTACGCATTTGGAGGAATTCTGGGCATTGTAGTTCCTCATTGAGACAGACTAGCGCAGTATGTCTCAACCTGTTGAAGACGACATAGGTCGTTCAGGCCAGTGTTTCTCTACTATCTGAGGTTTGTTTTCCCAATTCTTAGAGGACTGATATTTTATAATATATCAAAAAAAATACAATTGAAGACCAAAAATAAATAAATAAATAAATAAAATATTTTTTTTAATTTTAAAGTGTAAACACAGAAATGACACGTACAGATTTTTGTTTCTTATTATTTTCAGCATATATGAAATAACTCTCGCAAGTAGCTATAAAAGTATCAAAACTCTGACTCTCAATTTCTGCTCTTATGTCGTGGACAGGTACCAGTTCTCGACTACACTTTTTTTTTAAATTACAATGGTACTTTATTTAAATAGTCACAAGATTTGACACTTTAAAAAAAAGATACCACTAATAAATAACAAAAGAGGAATGCTTATCAAAGTTACAACAGACATAATGTTCAGGTGAGAATCCTTTCAGCAAAGCGAGGGTCTAAAGATACCAGAGCATACGATATTTGTTGGAATATGCCATGCAACTTTCTTACTGTGTGAGTTACAGAGGCAGCCCTGGTTCTATGTGGTCAGGGTTATAGTCATACAACCAGTTTTAATTCAGACTATATTTTCAATAATTGTGATAGTCTACACAAGGTGGTGATGAATGCCCCCTGGAAAACATTAAAACTTGCAGACTTCCTTCTAGAATTTCCAGTAGCCAATATATGTATATTCTTATGCTCCTGAAAACAGAGCAAAATGAAATTGAATAGGTGTTGGTATTCACATCTAATGTATCAGGTTCACTTTATGACTGACTAGTCTTAAAACTTCTAGATTTTGGGGTGTAGGGGTGGCAGAATGTGTTCAAGTAGAATATGGAAAAAATTAGGATAAAATGAAAACACATTTCTTGACTAGTGTCAATAGACCTCAATTAACCACGAAGACATACGGAATGGTTAAGCCATCAAAACTAAAATAGTTTTTTATATTCAAATGTTTCTCCATATTAGGAACAATTTAAAGTCACTAAAAACTAAATGTATAGTTTACCTTGTAGAGGTAATATACAGGAATGAACTGACAAACAACAAATTCTGAAAAACACTAATCCTCTAAGTGTGTCCACATCCATTCTTTATGTGTCTATTTATATACCCCACCCACTACCCCACCCCAAAAAAGTTTCAAGTTATGTCTCAAAGTGACCAGTTCATGAATTACTTTCAAGTGAGCAAACTGCACTTTAGTGTATTAGCTACTCATGTCTAAACATTCTAGGGTAATGTACTTTTGTAGTCCTGGTTCTCAAATTTGGAGATCTGCTCAGGTCCATACTCCTTTTAAAACCGTTCCCAATAAACAGAATTTGTGATCCCTAGATTCAGCCAGTACAAGTTAAAATGGCCTAATATGTTAAACTCCTCCTTTTCAAATTTTTAAATAAAAGCCATGGAAAGATTGTATAAACATATTTTTAAGTTCATTTTGCTGGACTTCATTAACCACTTCAGGTTCTGCAGGACTGTTTTGAAAATTTGCCTCTGCAAAGTTTATCCCGCGGGTTAATCCAGCTTGGATAATACTAGCAACCTGGACCATGGAACTTTTAACCTTTGCAAAGGGAGAGACTGCTCTGCTGCTACTGCTCTGTGAAGAAAAAGGAGTTACATGAAGCCCTGTCTTAAGTTCAAGCATGCTGGCACCAGAGTTGGGGGTCTTTAGAGATATGACTGAATGCACTGGTTCAACTGACAAAAACTGTGAGCCTGTCATAGAAAAAGACAAATCTAATTGAAATGGTAGAGAAGGTGTCTGTCCTGTTGTTTCTGATTGGGTTTCTTCATTGGAAACTTGGTCATTTGATTTCCTTCCTCAATATCCTGCTGAGACATAGATCTGGACTCTGATATCTGGGTCATTTTGTTTTGTATATCTTGCACAAATCTGTGGCAGTAAATATCCACAGGCTTGACAAAACCAGTCAATCTGTGTATGTTGTCAGCAGAAGGACTTTTCTTCAAAAGAGACTCCTGACCTTTTCCAAGGCCACCTCCATGAGCAAACAGTAATCTCTGAAGGAGCATGAATGCTAATATCAATGCTGCTAATAGACTGGGATCAACTGCCTAATCAAGGTGCTGAAGCAACAACACAACCAGGAAGAACATAATCTATTGGTCCTACACTCTCTAAAGAATTAGCTAGCTGCCTGTCGTCATCAGACTTGGAATTTGTAAGGTGGTATGAGTCATTATCTGAAGATATGTCACCAGCAGACTCTGCCTGGACATTATTATCCATCACTCCTGTGTTTTCTGTGGTTTCATGACTATTATCTGATTTCCAAAGATTTACTGTTAAGTTTGGTTTTAGAAAGTTAACTTTCTTTTCAGGTTTTGTAAAATTTCCTTTCTTTTGTAGGTTGCCAATATTTACATTAGATTTGGTCTGCTTAACTTTTTGATTTAGAGATGAAAATTTGCTCATTAAAAAATTGTTTCCCTGGGCCAAAGAGCCTTGGTTTTGAGATCTGATACCAATGATTTCTTCATGAGGTTTACTGCTCTTCCTTTTGTTGTAGCACACCCAATTCAGTCTTGTGTACCCAATGCATAGTTAAAGCCAAACACTGTGACACCAGTGCTTGGAGATAGAGAAAGGTTTATTCAATTTGGCCAAAGTGAGAAGACAGGAGAGCAATCTCTCAGATCTGTCTTGTCACAGAAAAAAGGCAGCAGGGTTGGGGGTAAGGTAGGAGGAAGTCTGTGTTGCTTTCAGTCTCAGATAACACCTTGAGTAACCAGATGTCAGCAGCTAATTGCAGCTTTTTCAGGGGCATTCATTGCTTCTGCAGAACAAATTCGTAGACTTTCACCATGACCCTGGAGTTATTTCCTCCTGCTTGACAAGCAACTAAGCAATAGTGCATCTGCAGTTAGTAATTGCTGTGAGAATAAGGGGTGTTGTTCTAGACTTAGTCATTGATATTGGTTTACTTTATCAACTTCATCATCATAATAAGCCATGTAGTAGGCAGAATTAGAAAACAATAACAACACATCCACATCTCTGTGAGTAACATCAATAAGGGTGCACTCTGAAAATTGTTGCTGGAGCCAAGCCATAAAAATTACATCATGACACATTTTAATATGAAATAAATTCTACTCCTATTAATTACAGTGGTTACGTTCATCCTTGCTTCCTATTATGGCATTAATATTTACATCAGCCAAACATGATCCTCAGTCAAAAACATTATGTCCTTAGTGAAAAACACTTGGTATGTAACAGAGAAAACGGCCTGAGATTAAGGTTATCTGAGTACACAGAATAGAAGAGGTTTTCAAACAACTGTGAGAAAAAGCATAGAGATGAAACAACATGATCTCCGTCATTGCCTTCCAGTCAGAAACCAGGAATACACCTACAGTTAAACATAATTGGGTTTATTGACTGGTTGCAATGAAACAGAACACACCCTAAAGGGTGTCTCAACAAGAAGGTGTCAAAACGACCTCATCATAGTATTTAGCCCTGTGTTAAGTGATTTGGGGGTGTTTTGGAGGGGTTTCTCTAGATTGGATGCTGTAATCAAGGGTAATTCTACATTGGGTATCTTAACAAACTTTATCTAGAAGGCAGGAAGAATGAAGTGAGGTTAAAGCTGTAACTGATTAAGAAGCAGCAGTAACTTACATTAGCAATGATAGCTGGATGTTTGGTCATTTTTATGGTTTGGACAATGTTCTTGTTTTTGTCTGAGTTCAGACATGATTATGGAATGGTCTTGTTTTTTTCTTGATTCATTGCAGTCAGAGAGTAACTGTTACGGACTGAATGTTTGTGTCCCTACCACCCCAATTCATATGTTGAACCCTATCCCTCTACATGTAATGGTGTTAGGAGGTGAGGCCTTTGCAAGATAATCAGAATTAGATGAGGTCATGAGGATGGAGCCCTCATGAATGGGATTAATGTCCTTATAAGGGTCATGAGAAAGCTTGCTTCCACTCTATGCTCTCCACCACATGAGGATACTACAAGAAGTAGACAGTCTGCAACCTAGAAGACTATCCTCACCAGAACCCAACCATGCTGGCATCGTGATCTCAGACTTCCATCCTCCAAAACTATGAGAAATAAATTCCTGTTTTTTATGTGTCAACCAAGACGAGGCAAAAGATCAGACTGCAAAGCTGTAAGACAAAGTGTTTTTTGGAGTTTTACGAATTGCAATTTGGGAGACACAGATTTGGCTAGAAGCCAAACTGTGTTGTGAGGAAGGAAAGGGAAGTACGGATTTTTAAAAGGATGCTGAGGGTGATTACACAAGTTGTTTTGAAAGAGTTATCATTGGTGGAGAAAACTGGCTTAATACGAGGCCAGATTGGATGCTGTAAGTAAGGTTCACTGCTTGTTGCTGTTTAAGAGTTGCGGTGCTGGCAAAATTCAGCTGTTTTCCAGGATGTTGTGGTCATGGCAGTTTGGCCCAATTAAAAAATTCCAGGCAAGTTCCTGTTTTGCAAGGTTGCAGGTTGTGCAGGTAGTCCTTCTTAGAATGGCTTCCCAACTCCATTTTAGTGCTCTGAACCAGAGTGACACCATTTTGTATATCATATTTCACTTAAGCCACCTTAGTTTATGGTATTTTGTTATAGCAGCCCAAGCTGACTAGGACAGTGATATTGTCTGATGTTGGTGTTCTGTGAAATTGTTTGTGTTGAACAGGAGAACACCAAGGCCAAGCTGTGAGTGCCAGACCAGCTCCTGGTGACACAAAGGCCTAACTGATAATGCCAGGACAGTTTTTCACTGTTTGAGGGCTGTTTCCTTCTCACCTGTTTGTGGAATTGTAAGGAGACTGGCCTAAGGAGCAAATTCCAGCAGCTTGCCTTCCTTTGGAATCTTTTTGTGAGAAAGGAGACACTTTTTGTTTAGTCACTATTAGTGACTTTTTTCTTTACTGGCAGTCTGGGGCATTCATAACGTACATATTTGTATACAAATCACACCTTAGAATAAAATTAAGGTAATAATTTAAACCTACCTCCTGTTATATGTAGTTTTGTCATTAAATAATTGCAGCATTTTGGTCATGTTTAAATATTCCTTGTGGAGTTCAAGACGAGCCTAGGCAACATAGCAAGACCCCATCTCTATAAAAAAAAAAGAAAAATTAGCCAGGCATGGTGGTGCATGTCTGTAGACCCAGCTACTGGGAGGCTAAGGCAGGAGGATGACTTGAGTCCAGGAATTTGAGGCTGCAATGAGCTATGATCACACCAATGCACTCTAGCCCGGGTGACAGAACATGACCTTCTCTCAAAAAAAAAAAATTGTGAACATATTTTTTTGGGAGGGGGGGCTCACTATGTTGCCCAGACTGGAGTGCAGTGGCACAATCTTAATGCACTACAGCCTCGAACTCCTGACTTAAGCATCCTCCCTTCTCAGCCCCCCACGTAGCTGGGGACTACAGGTGTACACCACCATGCCCAGCTATGTGTACATATTTTAAAGCCACCACACTGTTCATCAGTTCTGTTTAATGAAGCAATGCATTCCCCTTTTTACCTAAGATGGTTAACATTAGGTTTCTGTTATTTGTAAATGAGAGCTCTCATTAATACTGTCATCAAAAGACATGCACGGTAAGACTATAAATTGGAGCAACCACTCTTTGTAAAAACTCTTTGGCAGTATCTACCAAACCTGAATCTACCCACACCTTAAGATCTAACAATTCCATTCCTAAATATATTTTCAACATATATGAAATATATGTGTTCCAATATGCTAAGTATAAGAATGTTTGTAGAAGCTTTATTCATAATAGTTAAAACCTGAAAACAAAGTGGTACATATGCATAATTCCATTTATATAAGGTTCAAAAATAGCCAAAACTAATATATAATGATGGAACTCCAAATAGAGGTTATCTTTGGCAGGGGTAGGGGTAGGTTGGTGAAATTAGTGGGAGGGGGTATGAGGAAGGCTTCTGCGTTGCTGATATTGCTCTTGCTCTATGTCTTAATCTAGTGGAGGTTACACCTGCATGTTCACATTGTAAAAATGTATTGAGCTGTATTTATGATATATGGATGTATGTTAAACTTTAATTTAAAATCTTACCTTAAAAAAAGGCATGCAAAGTAAGTCAACAGCTAACTAAAGCCACACTTGAAAATCCCTCTTTTGATGACTGTAAAA
Source organism: Daubentonia madagascariensis (assembly GCA_023783475.1). Classification (NCBI taxonomy): domain Eukaryota; kingdom Metazoa; phylum Chordata; class Mammalia; order Primates; family Daubentoniidae; genus Daubentonia; species Daubentonia madagascariensis. The sequence continues at coordinate 37,817,077 of JAKFHU010002088.1, read as the reverse complement.
TATTTTTTTGTCTTGAAATCTGCTAATTTTTTTTTTTTGAGACAGCATCGCACTCTGTCTCCTGGGCTAGAGTGTAATAGCACCATCACAGCTTACTGCAACCTCAAACTCCTGGGCTCAAGGGATCCTCCAGACTCAGCCTCCCAAAGTAGCTAGGACTACAGACACTTTTTGTAGAGACTGGGTCTCACTATGTTGCTCAAGCTGGTCTCAAACTCCTGGCCTCAAGTGATCCTCCCAATTTGGCCTCCCAAAATACTAGGATTACAAGTGTGAGCCACTGTGCCTAGTCTAAAAATATTTCAAAACACTGCAACATTATAGTGAATCTTTTGTCTACCCAGAGTGGAGAATGGTCACACAAACTAATTATGTAAATAACTATCTTTTAAGGGGATTATATGGCCCAGACTATTAATTTTGCATTATAATACCTTTTTGTTTTCTTTCTGGGCACATGCCAAGATCATCTCCCAGAACCTAGTCATTGGGCTCGGCCCTGTAATTTTGTCCTCATTGATGGAATTAGAGCCAAAGTGGCATGTGCTACTTTCTGGTTTAGGCCTTAAGACATTGCCTCTTCTTTTCTCTTCCTGCCAGCTAAAACTCAAAGCAACACACTCTAATCTTTCAATGACAAGGCCCTGAGGTATGTTGGAATAACATGGTGGGAGGAACTCAAGTCCCTAAATAACTACATGGAGCAGAGCTGACCTCTCAGCTGGCCTACTTACCTAAGATCTATTATGTAAGAGAGAAATAAACCCATTAAAGTCACAGTATTGTTGGAAATTACAATGTTTCCTTTTACTTGCAACTGCTTCCTTCTTGGAACAATAAATCTATGTCAAGTCAATTTTGGAAAGTTTGGGATTTCACAGACCAATGAAATTTCAATGTATTTGGGGCCAACACGACATGCCAGTTTTTCATTTGTCCAAGTAAGGACATCTGGAGAAAGAAAACAACTACCATATTATATAACAATCATTTCATAAAACGGTAGTTTAACACTAAAAAAAGGTGACAAACTTAATTTCAAAACAAAATAAAACAAAACAAAAAAGACCATTCTTCCAAAGAATAGAGCTGTGAAAACTTCCTCACGGCTCAGCACCAGCCACCAGTCCTGGAATTGACATGGGTAATGCTGGTTCAAAACTTCTTTCAAAAAATGTGACCATTTATAATGTATACTATAGCTAATAAGTACTTATTAATATTTTACTATTAAATAATTCTTCAGTTACTTCACATATAAATCTCTTTCTCTATGAAGATGGTATACCCTGAACAAGACAAGTAATGTTACCTTTGTATACCTCAAAATGTCAATTATGGTATAATGATCTCTAACATATCCTCAAAAAAAGTCTCTGACTGAATGGGTGAGAGAGAGAATACACCAATACAACAGCAATGCCACTTACACATTACATCTACAAGTAAGTGGAATCCTAAGAAACTAATTTGTATATCATAGCTACATAAAAATATATTCTAAAGAAAGCTGCACAACAAACCAATGCTCATAGAAATTCATCTTTTAAAAAATACTTTTTCAGTAGCACTTAATATAAATCAGATCTTTTAAGGTACTGCAGAATTGCCCTCCCCACTGCAAAGTGTAAATCCATATAAACTCTAGACAGTCTAAATATGTGTGTGCTACTTCTCTCCTGCTGTAAGGGGGAAGGGGTGGCAGTCTGTTGGCAGAATTGTCCTCTCAGTTTTACTGCTATGTAAAATTGGTCAAGCCCCTTACAGGTACCACATGCCTAATTGTGTTGATAATTAATTTACCTGAGGTAAATGAGTGAAAATTTTAAGTGATCATAACTTACATTCTTTTTAAACCATAGGAGCAATTTAAGTCCTCTAACTAGCTAGTTCCTTTAAAACACACCCACATCCCTACAGAGGTTGCTGCCCCTTCCCCAGCCCAAATAGCAGTGGTTATTTCTAACATAATCCAGGGGCCCTTACCCCTTACAATAATTGAATAATAATATATACGACATATTTTCCCTAGAAGGCACTGGATTTGGAATCAAAAGACTTGCTTCGGTAATTATGAACAGTGTGTTTGAGAGGGAGGCACTTATCCACCCTCAGCCTCAATTTCTTTATCTGTAAAATAACAACAGCAAAAAGGTCAATACCCTTTGCAATTTTCTCTTCTTTCCTCAATAGCACTTTGTTCATGGCTGCGTTTTAGAACTTGTATCCTAGCGTTAACTGGAAGCTGAAGTGAAAACTCCATGAAGGTAGGGCTCTTTTCCAATACCCTGGCAGAGGATCAATAAATGTTTATTAAATGAAGCACTTTATTTCACGAACGATATGGCATTTTGACGGTTACAAAGTCCCCAGTCAAGTCACACTCAAGGTATTAAGCTACCTATAAACTAGCTATTTGAAAGGCACCAAAATCCTAGAAATCCAGGAGGGAGTGGTGACGCAAGCAATGGAACGCCGGGAGATGCCGTCAACCTAACCGTGACGCACTTCCGGTGCGACGCTTTCCCTCCACGCCGGGACGGGCTGTGGGGGAGGGAGGCGGTTAGCGGGCTTTAGCGCCTTTTCTGGCGGCGGTAGATTTGAAGCGCTTTAAAGGACCCGACCCAGGGAAGAGGAGACTCTACCGGTGCAGGTAAGTGGCTTGAGACTTGTTATTTTGGTAGCGTCATTTGCAGCAGTCCCGGGTACGAGAGTAGCAAGCGCCCAGGAAGACGGGCGGAGCCGGCGCGGCAGGCCGGGCCGGGTTAACCGTCTTCCCCTCGAGGTATCTGGGCTGCTTGGGCCTCGAGGGGGCCCTTGAGGACCGCAGCACTGGCTTTTGCAGCTGGAGAAGGCTTCCAGCCGAGCCTCCCGGGCCTGGGAACGGCCCTTGCTGTGCCAGCCCCCGCCCTCCCCACTCGGGCGCACACCTCCCTCCCTGACGCATTTTGCCGCACAAGCTGTAATATGGCGGCAGCGACGGCGGCCTGAACTCTAGGGATCCGGTTTGATTTTTAGTGCTTCAAAACCGTAAGACAGCACTACTGCAGGGTAGGTGGCAGGGTTGGTGGTGAACAGGGAGGCGCAACCTGAGGTCCTGTCAGTTTAGGGTTGGAGAGTGACGGGCGAAGAGCCTGAATCACAGGGATTGAAATTGAAGACAAGCTTTTCCTCCTACTCCGACCTTTTCCTCTCGCAGGACAGCGGTTTTCGTGCATAGTTAAGTGGCCCAGGCCACTTTGTTAAGCGTTCTCCTAAAACTCAAATCCAGGGTTTTACCTGAGCTCTTGTGAAGTTCTCCCACGTTTCCGAGGAGCTGTGAGCTGAGGAGGCCTTTTAGGAGGAGATAATTTCTGTTTAGGAGGAAGGGTGATGGTTTCGAAGCCCCATATGCCTTAAGGAGAAGTGTGCTAATTTGGCTGATCTTTAGTCGTCTAAGGAGCAAAGTCTAGGTCTGCCGGCAAGGAGAATGTCCAGTCGTTTTGAAAATGTTATAAAAGCACCATTTTGTGCATTGATTTTAATTTCGTCCCACAACGGTACTTTCTGTACAGTGCCAAAATTTTGAAGTAGTGATCACAAATACGGCATCCAAGGAACAATGAAATGTTTTAGAAATTTGGTGGTCCGATAATAACTTTCAGTAGCTAAAACCAGAAAGGGGAAAGTACATATGTTTGTGTGTGAGTGTATTCCTGTATTTTCAGTTGGTAAAGGAGGATGGCCAGTATTTGCTAGTTCGTAACAATGATGGGAGGGAGGGGGAGGGAGAGAACATTTTATAAATTTTGAAATCGTGCCATAAAATCCAGAAAAAATACAGGTATATAGAATGGCTGCTTCTCTCTTTCGTGTTTTTTATATACCTGAAAATTTGCCTGTTTAGTACCCTCCCCCTTTTTTTATGTTAACCATTTGGAATGGGATTATTTCTACAAGAAATTACATACTTCTCTGTCCCATTTAATGATTTTTTTATGATTCAGAATTATTAATGTCCTGAGATCCTATAGGGTCTTGTAGTAGAATTCTGCCGTTTGAATTGTGTTTCCTTCTTAAGGCTTTTTGTCTTCTCTGCAGGCAGTTCTCAGGGTTGCCTTCCCCTGCTGTCAGGAGTGTATACATATGCAAACTTCATAGGTTAGAAAATTTGTATTGTCTGGCCCAGTCTTCTTTCTAAGCATCAGTTTCTTCATCTGCAAAATGACATTATTTTGATTTCCACCTGTCATCAGCTATCGGCTTGAAAAGTACTCATGTTTATTAAAACATAATTCAGCGGTTCTCCTGTGAGTGAAGAACGTTCATTACGCTTAATTTGACTTACTAAAGGCCTTTTTTTTTTTGGTGCTTGTTGGGTTTTTTGGATTTATTTTGTTTTATTACATAAACTCAGTGTACTGTGGTGCTTGTTATTGTGGTGTTGCTGTATTGGTGGCCTCTACATAGGTCTTTGTCTTTTTGATATTTTGCCTATTTTAAATTAGATTTTCTGGTAGGTAGCATTCCAGTCTTTATGCAAAGAGAAATTGGTAGCCATTCATAATAGAAAGATGAACTAGTTCTATTAGTTATGACATCTGCAATTCTTTAAATAGTAGTTGCCCCTTTTAGGAATTACATGTTGACTTCCCCTCCTTATTACTTTACAAATAGAGTACTTCAACAGAATTATAACTTACTGTCTATTTTAGTATCCTGATGTACTAAGAGGTCATATGTAGTAGGAATCCAGAGATAGTTCAAGTGATTTGAAGAGTTTGTTCCAAGTCTTTCTGCTACATTATGATATTGCTTGCCTTTTTTTTTTTTTTGCTTTTAATATTAGCACTAAACTTCAATTTTCATTTTGCTTAAGTTTCAGTGATTTTGCCCTGGTTTATGGTTGCCATAGAACTTGATGTATTTTTATTTCTGTAGGGCAAAACTTGCATCTTGAAATTTACTATAGGCAGTATTATAAATATTCAGAGAAAACTGCTGTAACTGGGACTTTGCACTTTTAGTGGCAGACAGGAAAACTTTTGTACTTTGCTTTAGAATGACGGCTTAAAATGATCACAAACCTCTTCTTTGTATTTGATTATATAATACTAATAAATGTAAACCTTTTTCTTTGATATTAAAACGATAATTTAAAGACGTGAATGATTCCTTAACTCATTTTTTAAATGAATGAAGTGATTTTGTTTATATATTAAGGTATTGTTAATTATGTGTACACTTTAAGGTTTATTCATAACTAAACCATTGCATTATGGTCACATGGTGGAAAGTAAAATTAAATAAGCCATTATCTGGACTATTTGTGAGTAAACTAGTTTTTACAATGAAGTTGTAGAGAGTACTAAACCAGAACTTTTACTTTTTTCCATTTGTGACCTTGAGCCAATCATTTCAGTTCTCTAGTCCTATTGTTCTTGATCTATAAAATCAGAAGATTGGATCAGATTATCTCTTAAGGTTCCTTCAAACCCCAGAATTCTTTAATTTTTTTATGTAGGAATTACTGGATTGAATAACGGGGCTAGAATGGTTGTGAATATGTCTCTAAAGACAGTGGGGTCAAATTTATGATCATAAGAATTTAGATAATTGCAGGCATAACATTAAGGGTATTAGCAGAGATTGCCCAGTTAGTATTTGCTTTTGTGGTTTGGTGCTGACATAGTTGTATTATTTTTACATCTCTCACATTGTATGTATAAAGAGTGCATAAATCCTTATTTAACACTGAATTTGACAACGTTACAGATTATCTCTTTTTAAGTTTTCTTAAAGGATTTAAGAATTTCAGAAGTGCCTATAACACTGTTAATCGTGCTGCTACCAGTACAGCAGTGGTTTATGTCTGTCAGAAACACCAAGGGAATGGGTGCTATATGGAAGAGCATAATTGCCTTTCCTGATACTCACCTCAGAATGTTACCTTGTTTTTACTTAATTCATTAGCAACTTGGCATTCAAAAATGTATTCAAATGTTTTTGAAGAAGCAAGCCTATTTTCATTTCTCATTTGATCTGTGTGAACTACATTAGGAGTGGGCTTAAGTGGCTGGTATAAATGTTAAATTGCTTTCTTTGAAAGTAATCATAAAGATCTGCTATAGTTTTAATTAATTAAACTTACGTGATTGCACTTAGAGGTGGAAATCTTGTGTAAAAACTGTCTCCTGTTTCATTAAACTTAGCAGATGAGAATATCCCTTCTTTGTTTCTTGGTCTCCAACTGAAGAAGTGGTTACTGTTTAAAAAAAAGGAAAAAGGAAAAAACCACCTTTTTAATAGAATGCAGCCCCAGTAGACAGATTTAGGGAATGGGTTCAGTTGTGGATTAGGCTAAGATGATTACTGTTAGGCTCTGGGAGAATTTACTGACTGAAGATAAATATTAGCAGTAACCCATGTGAGAAGCAGTACATTTAAGGGGAAAGGCGCTGGGTTATAATAGAAGAGTCTAGTTCTGCTCATGCCTCCATTGACTAGCATTCTTTCTGTTTGGTAAAATAGTTACTGTGCTTGGTGTTGAAGTTACAAAGGTTTTGAATTGGTGGCATCTACAAACAAATTTATGGGATAATGAGAATAAGATTCAACCAGGGAGAATTGTTTTACCCTTAGAGAGTCAGTGTGAAGTTCCCAGAGAGTGAACTCTGGCTAAGTTGAATGTTAGAGGACACGTAGGAATTAGCCAGGGGAATTAGAAGGGGCAGAGACTTGCCCAGCATCTTAATAGTTAAAAAGAATTTGCTGTCTTTTTCAAGACTGGAGACTCAATGCTATGCTGACTCTCTCATACTGTGTGAAACTTCCAAATAACTTTTTGAATATAATAAAAACTCACTGTATTACTTATTGCCTAATTACAAATACCATGTCCTTTACCATATATGTTAGTAACTCGTTGCTGTATCATTGTTCTCTTTTTCATGGCATCCTTTAGTCATGTTATTTTAGGATGAATATGGAAATTATTTTGTGTATGAAATGACAAGATTAAACTTTTTACACACAAACTGGTTACCTCTTGTTGATATTTTTTGTGAAATGTATTTGTTGGAGAAGTTGATAAATCTTAGCATTTTGTGATATTTTAAATTTTTCTTACTTTATTATTGAGATACAAAGGTGACTATATTGTTGATAGACATTAAAAACATATTGTAATCATTTGCTTAGAAAAATAGAATGTAATAACAATATTAAAAGCTATAACTAAGTATTAGGATTTTGTGCATTTTTGTATGATCTAATTTTTTCAGTGAGCTTTTACTTTATTGCTTGTCTTACTAAAAATGTATTTTCATTATGGAAAAACTAGATGAAATTTGGTATACGAGGCTGGGAGCAGTGGCTCACGCCTCTACTCCTAGCACTCTGGGAGGCCAAGGCAGGAGGATTGCTTGAGCCCAGGAGTTCGAGGTTGCAGTGAGCTAGTATGATGCCACTGCACTCTATCCAGGGCAACAGAGCAGGACTCTGTCAATAAATAAAGAAATAAAGAGATAGATAGAAAGAAATTTAAAAATAAAAATACTGTAATAATTGTTAATTAAAAAATAAATTTAGTATTCAAATTTCTGAAGGGGTCAGGAAGATAATAAATGGTAACAGCTAATAGGCAATAGTGGGAACTAGGTCAAACTAGAACATATCTATGTCATCTAGTGGGAGCAGACTGTGTTGATTGCTCTGCAGAAATGGGGCACAGTGCCAGCTATGGTGATTTTTTTCTTTTCCCCAAGAAAAATTCAAATCTGGATTTTATAGATAGAGCTGCAGCTCATTCAGACTAAACAAATTTGCAGCGGACAAATTTGCAGACTACTACTCTGGAAGCTTTGATTATATTCTAATATTTTTAAGCAATTCATTAATTATTTTATTGAAAATTTCATGGGCTTAATTTTTCCCTGAATTTTTGATATCTCTCAGCATTGTCTTTTCTTTACTTTTTCTTCTTTTTTTTTTTTTATGGAACTCTTCACGAATTTGCACGTCATCCTTGCGCAGAGGCCATGCTAATCTTCTCTGTATCGTTCCAATTTTAGTATATGTCCTGCCAAAGTGAGCACGCTTTACTTTTTCTTGAAAAATGAGAAGATTCTTGTCTGTGTCTGATTTTAGATATTATTTAATTGGTAATACCAGGAAATCATAATTGTAGAGGAAATACTATATCCTATTTCTGATTAGTAATAAGTAACCTTTTAGTAATGGTTAGTAATTAGTCGCATTTTAGTAATGTTAGAGACTGTGTGAGCCATCTTTTGTGTCACCATTGTTCTTCGTTAGCTACTAATAGAGCATTTACATACTCAAGGGATTTATGTAGTAATTTTAATAATAATTTGCTGTCTTTCGTCTTTCTTGAATTTAAGATATATTTGATTTGCCATTTCAGGAAAACTAATTTTAATCAATTTCTATGAAAAGTATGTCCTTGAGTGATAGGATCTAAATATATCTTACAGCCATTTACAGACATTATAATCTTAGAAGAGTCCATATACATTTTTCTTTTATTATGAATTTTTTTCTTTATAATGCTTATTAAAGAAAAATAAAAAGAAATAGTGAGGCAAAAGCCCTCTCCAATCTTACAACCAAACACAGTAATGATTATTTCCTTTCAATATTTTTTTTTTCTTTTTGTAAATCTTTTCTTTGCCCTAACTTAAGGGTTGGGAGTAGTTTACGTGATTATAATATTATATATACTGTTTTATATCTTGATTATTTTTAACAAATTATGAGCATTTTCTAAATTATTAATCTTTGCATGCATTCCTTTAATAACTATGATATTTTGTTGAACCAGAGACCATAATTTAACCATTTTTTTGTAATGTTGGATAAGCTGCTTTTGATTGTATGTTACTAAAAAGAGCACCAAGATAGGCAACTTTATACATGAAGGCTTTGTGAATTTGGGGTAATTCCTTAGAATAGATTCCCAGCAGTTGAATTTTACTGGTTCCGGTATAAACATTTAAGAATTTCAAATATTGCTGAGTTTTCAAAGAGTTGTATACGGTTACTAGTAATATAATAAATTCCTATTTCTCTCCATTTGCACATTTATTGGGAATTCTTTTAAAAGATTTTGCTATTGATAGGCAAAAAAAATCTCATTAGTATTTCTCTAAAAATATTTTTTACTTGATTATGAAATTAGTATCTGTTGAAGAAATTTGGAAAACAGAAATACATTTAAAAAATCATCCTTAAAGGCTGGGCCCGGTGGCTCACACCTGTAATCCTAGCACTCTGAGGTGGGAGGATTGCTTGAGGCCAGGAGTTTGAGACTAGCCTGAGCAAGAGCGAGACCTCATCTCTACCAAAAAGAAAAAATTAGCCAGGTGTGGTGGCGAGCTCTTGCGTGCCTTTGGTCCCAGCTACTTGGGAGGCCAAGGCAGGAGAATCACTTGAACCCAGGAGTTTGAGGTTGCAGGGAGCTATGATCATGCCACTGTACTCTACCTAGGGCAACAGAGCAAGACTCTGTCTCCAAAAAAAAAAAAAAAAAAAAAAAATCATCCTTAAACCCATGGCTCAAACATAATTATTGTTAATGTTATGGTATAAGTTCTGTTTTTTTGTGTGTGCATACTGACACGTGTGAAATTGGGATTTTATAGTCAATACTGTCTACAAACTTGCTTTTTTCACCTGATATGAATATTCTCTCATCCATGAATAGTCTTTGATTGTTTTTCATTTTCCGTTTTATACATTTTAAAAATAATTTTTAATAAATAATATATTCATGTGGTATAAAATTGAAATCATATATGTATAAAGTAAAAAAATCTTACTCAGCTACTTATTTCCTTTCCCACCAGATGACTTTATATTAAACTAGAAAATATATACTTTTCATTTTGCTTCTTTTAAAAATATACAAAGAAAGCATACCATACACACTTCTGTACCTTGTTTTTGTTTTTTGTTTTTTGTTTTGAGACAGTGTCTCACTCTGTCGCCCTGGGTAGAGTGCAGTGGTGTCATCACAACTCACCACAACCTCAAACTCCTGGGCTCAAGCAATCCTTCTGCCTCAGCCTCCAGAATAGCTGGGACTACAGGTGTGTTCCACCATGCCCAGCTAATTTTTTTTTTCCCCCTCTATTTTTGGTAGAGACGGGGTCTTGCTTGTGCTCAGGCTGGTCTCAAACTCCTGAGCTCAAGTGATCCTCCTGCCTTGGCCTCCCAGAGTGCTAGGATTACAGGCATGAGCCAGTGAGCCTCCATGCCTGGCTTATACCTTGCTTTTTTTTTTAATTTGACAAAATAAGTTAACATTTAAATATCTTAGGAGATAATTTTTCCTGTCTTAGAGAGAGCAGTACATGAACAGCTTCCTCATTCTTTTTTATAGCTTTGTATAATACATTGTACTGATATGCTATGATTTATGTAACTTGTCCCTCCCTTATGGACATTTAGGTTTACAGCATTTTACTACTACAAATGATAGTGCATTGAATAACCTGGTACACACTTTATTTTGCAAATGCATAGAATAAATTCCTAGAAGTGGGATTACTGAGGCAAAGAATATTTGATGCATTTGTAATACTGATATTTGTTGTCAAATAGGCAAAGAATTAAATCAATTTACCTCTTTTATCTCTTTACCAGCAGCAACAGTGTTTTTTATTTTTGTCAATCCAATAGGTGAAAAATGTTATCTCTGTAATTTTAATATATGAGAATATGATTTCTAATGGGTAGATGGTATTTCATTTCATGAGGGCATCATTTATTTAACCAATTCCTATTACTGTATAATGGTTTTGTTTTTTATTTGACTATTATAAAAAGTCCTGCAGTGACAGTCCCTATATATGTTTTTTAAATATTTAAAATCCTTTAAAACTGTATATTAGTATCTTTCTATTTTCATTTAGCATTTAGCAAATATTTTTTCCATGTTATAAAAAAACTTATTTTCCTAGGCAGTCCATAATATGAACTAATTTACTTAACTCTTGTGTTAGGTATTTAGGTTGTTTCTAAATACTTACTATTATTACTAAAAAACTTTTTAAAAAAACCCAAAGACTATTTCATTTAAAATGTTTGCCTTTACTAAGCTTCCAGCACATAGAATTACTAAAATGTTAAGAGGCACAGTGAATATGAATATGTTCAAGGTTCTTGGTCTATAATGCCAAGTTCTATAATAAAATTGCTGGTACCATTTATGGTTTTTTGTTATTTCACTTTTTGTGAATTGTCTGTTCATGTTCTCTTAGGTGGCCTTAGAGCTTTTAGTTATTTGGTACATCAACCCTATGGTGGTAGTTTTCAGAGGTAGGACAGAGGGACAGTGAAGTGGTTTTTTGGTTGTCACAGTGACTGATATTTAATAGTCAGGGCCAGGGTTGCTTAATGTTCTGCAATGAATAGGATGGTCCTACTCAATGAAGAATTGTCTTAGTGCCCCCATTTCTAAGCAGTATTATACAGTAAGAAAATTAATATAGCATCATATTTGTTGAAAATATTTTTCCCAATTTTTTCCTAATTTCCCATAGACAAGTAAAAACAGTAAATGTTTTCGTGAGTTCAAATCTGTTTATTCATTATTAGTGAATCTAAAAAGTTATTTAATATCCAGAGTTTAGGCAAATATTCACAGGTATTTTTTTTAGATTCCATTTGGGAAGTGGGTATGCAATTTTGTGAAAAGAAAAATCATTTCCTAAGATCTTTAAATGTTAAACAGCAGTACAGGGTGAGTATCCCTTATCCAAAATGCTTGGGACCTGAAGTCTTTCAGGTTTTGGATCTTTTGGATTTTGGAATTATTGCATTATACTTACCAGCATCCCAAATGGAAATCTGAAATATTCCAATGAGCGTCTTGTCAGCACTCAAAAAATTTTGGATTTTGAGTTTTTGGGTTTGGGATGCTAAACCTGTAGTACTCATGAAAGTGAGACACTTAAAAAATACATCTTTGAAAATTTAAATTGTGTGCTCATTTGAAGAATTTCTTTTATAAGTCTGGTGTAGAAAACCCGGGAAATGCAAAAACTAAAATAAAAATCACATATAACCCATTCACTTAGACATAGACTCTTAATATTTGTGTGTATTTCCTATTTTGTTTTACTATGCAGGTATTTTTAAATTTTATTAATTTTAAGTTGAAACACTAATACATGAATATATTTGTGTTGCAAAATTCGAATCTTACAGTTTGAATTTTAACTCTAATTGAATGATTATAGTTAAAGCTAAAGACCCCATTGATTCCATCTGTAGTCCCAGTCCCCTTTGCAGAGATACTGTTAGGAGTTTTGTTATAAATAGTATCTCAAGACCTTTTTCTGTAGGAATATGGTACTATTTTAGGGTGTTAAAATAAATACTTATGTGCAACTTTTTTTTTTCTTTTCTTTTTTAAAATTTTCATTTATTTATTTTTATTTTTTTATTTTCTTTTTTTGAGACAGTCTCACTCTGTCGCCCTGGGTAGAGTGCAGTGGTGTCATCCTAGCTCACTGCAACCTCAAACTCCTGGGCTCAAGTGATTCTCCTGCCTCAGCCTCCTGAGTAGCTGGGACTACAGGCGTGTGCCACCACACCTGGCTAATTTTTTTTTTAATTTTTATTTTTTTTAGAGACAAGGTCTTACTGTGTTGCCTAGGATGGTCTTGAACTCCTGGCCTCAAGCAATCCTCTGGTCTTGGCCTCCCAAAGTGCTGGCACTAAGAATTAAGAGGGGAGTAAGACTGAAAATTCAGGTCTGTCACATTGTGGAGCTTATATTTTAGTGAGAGGAGATATAGAAGCTTGAGTTTATAATAAAATACCAATTAGCGATAAATGTTGGGAAGCAAATTAAAGCAGAATAAGAGGATATAAAGTGTTGGAGGATGGGGCTGCTCTTTTCAATATGGTAGACTAGTCAGGGATGGGCCTCCATGAAAAGGTGATATTCAGCAGTGAGTCAAATTAAGTGAGGGTATGAACCAGGAGAAGAAGGGTTAAGAGCATTCCACATAGAGGGAACAGCAAATGTGAAGGACCTGATGAGAGAATAGGCCTTGGGATATTAGAAAAGCAGTAGGATACCGATGTAGTAGAAGTAAAGTTTAGGAAAATGTTAGGAGATGAAACTTGAGGAACATGCATAGAGGTCAACAATAACTAAAATATTTAGAGCCGTCTAATTGAGAATATGGGAGCCATGAGCCACATGTGCTTATGAAGAACTCAAAATGTGGCTAGTCTGAATTGAGATATGTGGTAATTATAAAATATACACTGGATTTCTAAGACCTTAGCAAGAAAAGAATGTAAAATATCTCAATAACATTTTTATGTTGATTATATGTTGAAATGATAATATTTTGGACTTAACAGGTTGAGTATCCCTAATCCAAAAATCTGAAATCCAAAATGCTCCAAAATTTAAAACTTTTTGAGCACCACAAGTGAAAAATTTCACACTTAAGTACTTAATAAAAACTTTCTTTTGCTGGGCGTGGTGGCTCAAGCCTGTAATCCTAGCACTCTAGGAGGCTGAGGCAGGAGGATCACTTGAGGTCAGGAGTTCGAGACCCTGTCTCTACTTAAAAGAAAAAAAATAGAAAAATTAGCTGGGCGTCGTGGCATGTGCCTGTAGTTCCAGCTGAGGCAGGAGGATTACTTGAGCCCAGGAGTTTGAGGTTCTTGTGAGTTAGGTTGACACCATGGCACTGCAGGCTGGGCAACAGAGCGAGACTCTGTCTCCAAAAAAAACAACCTTTATTTCATGCACAAAATTATTTAAAATATTGTATAAAATTACATTCAGGCTATGTGTATAGGGCATATAGGAAACATAAATGAATTTGGTGTTTAGGCTTGGGTCCTATCCCCAAGATACCTCATGTATATACAAATATTCTAAAATTCAAAAGAATCTAGAATCTGAAATACTTCTGGTTTTAAGCATTTCTAACAAGGGATACTCAACCTGTACTTACTGAGTTAAATAGAATATATTACTAAAATAAGCCTAATTTTACTTGTCAAAATGTGGCTACTAAAAAATTTAAAATTACCTATGTAGCTCATATTTCTATTGGACACTGCTGGCTTAGAGCCTTAAAATCCATGCTGAGACATTTCAGTTAAATAGGATGATAAGACATCAGAGTTTTAGGCAGGGGAATGATGTGGTAAGTTCATGTTTTAAAAGAATCATTCCACTCTGGTTATTCTGTGGAGAATAGGCAGTATAGAACTAAGAGTAAAAGCAGAGAAACCAGTTAGGAAGCTATTGTAATAGGCTGTATAAGAAATGATGATAATGGTAAAGGTAGTGAGAACGTTTGACATAATTTTTTCTTTGTTTCTTTAAAGAGAATGGGGTTTTTTTTTTTGCTCTGTCGCCTCAGCTGGAGTGCAGTGCCCAATCACAGCTCACCGTAATCTCAAACTCCTAGCCTTAAATGATCCTCCCACCTCAGTCTCCCGAGTAGCTAGGGCTACAGGCGCATGCCACCATGGCTAATTTTATTTTTATTATTATTTTTTGTAGAGATGAGTCTCACTATGTTGTCCAGGCTGGTCTTCAACTCCTAGCCTCAAGCGATCCTCCCATCTTGGCCTCCCAAAGTGCTAGGATTATAGGCATGAGCCACTGTGCCTGGCCTAATTATTTTTAATAAAACGTACACATTCTTAAGTGTAGCTCAACATTTTCCCAAAGTAAATTCATCTGTAAGCATTCAGATAAAAACAACAACAACAACAAACTACCATCCTAGTAGCTCCTCCCACTTATGCTCCTGACACCCTAAATTAGTAGTGGTATTTATTGCAATTTCCAAGTCCCAGAACTGTGGGATTATTACATTGTGCTTTAGAATTGTGAAACTTGGAAAATCATCAAAGATTGTGTCTAAAAGGTTATGGGTAATTAGGGATTAGTTTTTGAGTTTTCATAACTTTTGCTTGGTTTTCAAATTTGGAGTTTGTTTTTAAGAATGCAATATGTAAGAAATTAACTGTAATTGTAAACAAAATTTGTTATGTTTTTGACAGTGCTATACACGTACTACAGGAACAGAAATCTTCACTTGGGACATCGTAGTTAAATACCTGTAGAAGTTTCTTGGGAGGAAAATATATAAATAAATCATTAAATTTCCTCTTCTCTTCCTCTGTCTCCCAAAGTAGAGAATTTAAGAAGGCCTACAAAAATTGTTCAGAAGGTAAAAGATAATCAGGCACTAAATACTAATTTGATGTTTTTCTTTAAGATAGGATAGTTCCCTCACATTTATGGATTCAAAGTATTCTCATTTCTAAATTTGCAGCAGTTAAAATCCTTAATGCTTATCAAGCAGAGTCCTGTGAAAGAAGTAAAAAAAAAAACTTAATGCAACAAATGTGGCAGGATATTAAGATTGCTAGGTTTTTGTTCTTTTAAGGAAGTCTGTGTCTGTAGTCTATTGGAGGATTAAAAGGTGTCTTTTTTTTTGCTTTCTTGTATGTGAAAAAAATTCTAGTATCTGTTACATCTGTTAGAAATTTTTAAATGGAGGAAGTTAGGAGAAAATGTTATTTTCCCCTCTTTTCCATGGAATAATGCCAAAAGTGAATATACCAACATTTGGGCTTAATTTGAACTCAATGTAATCTGTCTTTTATATAATTTAATTCTTCATTCACATAATCAGCATTAAACAAATGAACAGATATAAATTGTGTTTTTCAAATTGTTGGTAATTTGGCAAAGGGGTTGTTGAGCCTCCCCTTTCTCTCCCTTGCTTTTACACGTGTGATATAATTGTGTAAAACTAAACGAGTACAAGTAAAATTGGGGAAATGAGAATAAAAATAGGTGGGTTGTAACAGCATTGGTTGTATCATTATGCTATAGTTGTGCAATTATATCTCAATTTTGCAAAATGTTCCCATGTGAGGGGAACCGGGTAAAGTGCACACTGGATCTCTCTGTATTATTTCCTGTAACTGCATGTGAATCTACAATTGTCTCAAAAATTTCAATTTAAAATTATAAAGGGCCAGGCACGGTAGCTCAGACCTGTAATCCTGGCACTTTGGGAGGCCGAGACAGGAGGGGATCTTTTGAGGCTGGCATTCGAGACCAGCCTGGGTAACATAGCGAGACCCTGTCTTTACAAAAAAAAAAAAAAAAAATTGGTGTGTGTCTGTTCCTAACTACTTGGGAGGCTGAAGCAGGAGGATCGCTAGAGCCCATGTGTTCAAGGTTGCAGTAAGCTACTGCACTCTAGCCAGGGCAACAGAAGGAGACCTTGTATCCAAAAAAAAAAATGCTTTTATTCAGAATGTAAACCAACCATACATACCATTTCATGATACCATGCTGTCACTAAAATAACCTCACTTTTTTTTCTTCCTAGATGATTTATTTTTGGTGTTATTTTAGGAATTTGAATGTTTTTCTTTTTTCTGTTTTTTAAAGCCTCACATTTTCTTTTTCTTTTTTCTGTTTTTTTTAGCCAGTCAAATTTAGCAGTGGGGGGGTTAGATACCAACTTTAGTGACACTGATGTTAATAAGTTCTGATAAGTCACTACCATCAGACCAGCCAAACCTCGAATTTTAATCAGAACTCTCATTTTCGTTTTCCAGGAGCAAAGGGATTTGATCAGTTGTCCCTGGGTTTCCTGTTTGTTTGTTTTTGGGGTTCCCCCCCCCCATTTAAAGGTAATCTGTTGAGTTCACTAATGATACAGACTTCATACAGTTTTCTGTTTGGGCTAGTAATCTGTAGTCGGTTGATAGAATAGTAATTTGATTATGTAATGATGTTTAAGACTTATCTTTCTAGTCTTTTCTATTTGCCTCACAAAATGCAATCTAATCTCTAAAATGAAAGCACTGATAATTCATGTGATTTGCCTCATAGAAATAAATGTCAAATAAATTCAAACTACATTTCTAGATATGTTCCACCGAATTGTTTTTCCAGAAATTTGTGAAAAATCTTTGCTGTTTTGGTTTGCTTCTCTGAGACTGTATTTTACTTGTAGATTGCAGTCTTGGAGCCATGGGAATAAAGGTTCAGCGTCCTCGATGTTTTTTTGACATTGCCATTAACAATCAACCTGGTAAGAATATTAGTTAACATTTATAAACAAGTATTCAATAATTTAAATTAGTAAAGAAATTTAAACCAACTACCTTCTCTTTTTCAGCTGGAAGAGTTGTCTTTGAATTATTTTCGGATGTGTGCCCCAAAACGTGCGAGAACTTTCGTTGTCTTTGTACAGGTTTGTTCACATTTTCATCTCCTAATAGTAGTCCCACTTAACTATGGCTTGATTTTTAAAAGAGACAGTATCTCACTGTGTTGCCCAGACTGGCCTTGAACACCTGGACTCAAGTGGTCCTCTCACCTCAGCCTCCTGAGTGGCTGGGATTACAGGCGTGTACCACCACAGCTGGCATGGCTTGCTTTAATTTTTGATTTATTATATTTTTGATTTCTTCATGCATATAACTTCTTAATGTGAAGATTATATAGCGTTGACTAGGG
Source organism: Daubentonia madagascariensis (assembly GCA_023783475.1). Taxonomy (NCBI): domain Eukaryota; kingdom Metazoa; phylum Chordata; class Mammalia; order Primates; family Daubentoniidae; genus Daubentonia; species Daubentonia madagascariensis. The sequence goes on along the minus strand of JAKFHU010002088.1, from coordinate 37,799,544 downwards.
CACGAAAGTAATTCTTAGAAATATTGGTTGTAATGGGATATTATCTGAGTGTAATTATCTATACTCTCCAGAAAAACATGGGTGGTTTTTAAATTAACGTTTTAAAAAATTCCTGTAAGGAGTGAAAATTCTATAGTTTAAAGACATCTATAAAGTATCAAGAGACATGTATGTTATTCTTTTTAGTTGTAAGTTTTAATTTTTCATTATTTTTATTCCTTAGTATGAGGAGTATTTTGAAAGGAGATGTATATTTTACAGGGCAAAAGTTTTCATTTATTTTGGTTTAATAATGCATCTTTGATTTCTTTTCTACTAAATGTCCTACTAATTTTTCTTCTCTGTAGGTGAAAAGGGGACAGGGAAATCAACTCAGAAGCCATTACATTATAAGAGTTGTCTATTTCACCGAGTTGTCAAGGATTTTATGGTTCAAGGTGGTGACTTCAGTGAAGGTGAGACTTTTTAAAAAATCATGTATTTATATTCTTTGTTAAATATCATAGATCTCAAAGTTATACATCCCTAGTCTTAGTCCAGTTTTCTTCTCACTCCATTTAGTCGTTGGTCAAACAATTAGGAGTACTCATAGAAATATATAACAGGAGGAAGTACATAAAAGATAATTTCATCTTTGATACATGAATTAATTTCAGAAATTTGCTTCTGGATACCAAACAAAACACTGTGTTCATCTCTTAGTAATCTATCAGTGTTATGTGTTTGATTTTGTCACAACTAGTAATCCTTACTACAATATAATTTTTACCTATTTTTTTTACTGTAAAAACATTGAAACTGTATTTTTAAAGACACTTTGGAAAAAAGTCATTAATTCCTGTTACAAGACTTGCATAATGATCATTAGCATCTGAAAGTTCTTTTTTCCATGTGTGTTAATAGTCTTTGTCACAGTCATACCATATGTTTTATGATTTGCTATGATCCTTTGAATATTGTTGATTTAGAATCATTTGAGCACCTACTTTTTAATAAGTATATTGTTTAGGTAGCACCTTTGAGGAGCTCACTGGAGAGTATTAAGAGTTTGTGTTTTTCATGCTTAGGAAATGGACGGGGAGGAGAATCTATTTATGGAGGATTTTTTGAAGGTAAGAATGTTTACATTTAAACTGTGTTTTTAATGTTTTTTATTGTGTTTTATTTGATTATTCTCTCTTGACACAATAAGATTATTCATTAAACAGTGTGCTAATATCCAGCTACCTTCAATGAATCTGAAGGTTAATTTTCTTGTGAAAAATTTTATGTTCATTTACTTTTTATGGCGATGGGATTTTTTAATTTTTAGGATGTTTGTACATCATATTTGAAAGAATTTCAATGCTCTACACTAAACTGCTAGGATAGGAACTTTTATAGCTCAATCTTACCCTTCATTAAAGGAGTTCCAGCAATATTTCTTAGTAACAATAACCAAAATTTTTCGTATGAAAATTTTTAAAAATCTCTTTGATATTCTAAAATTTGGTTATAATTTTTTTCCCGAATTTAAGTTTTCTCTCTGGAATTTTTTATTGATAGGAAGATCATTTGGGAAACTCTAAGCATTTTTTTGTGGAAATAATTTAATATTTTCCATCTTTCACTTTTTGGATTCGGTGAAATTTTGTTTCAAATTCTACGTTTTGTTCTTAATATTCTTATCCAAGATTGGAAAACAAGTTCCTCTCTTTGCGATAAGTGATGCTATGGCAGAGGTTGAGTTAATAAGACCAGGCTAAATAATATTATGTGTGCCTCTTTGTGCTCGGAAATGAAACAAGTGAAATGTAAAAGAATCCTGTCTGGACTCTCATTTTTTCTGTTTTAGTTTTTGTTTTTAAGAGATGGGATCTTGCTACATTGCCCATGCTGAAGTGCAGTGGTTATTCATAGGTGGGATCACAGTGCACTACAGCCTTGAACTCCGGCACTCAAGCAATCCTCCTGTGTCAGCTTCCTGAGTAGCTGGGAGTACAGGCACACACCACTATGCCTGGCTAATTTTTTTATTTTTTGTAGAGATAGGGTCTTGCTATGTTGCCCAGGCTGGTCGTGAACTCCTGGGCTCAAGTGGTCCTCCCATCTTGGCCTCCCAACATACTAGGATTACAGGTGTGAACCACCATGCCCAGCCTTCTCTTGCTTTTTAAAGAGAGTTTAGTTTTTTATTTCACAAAACAAAGTTGTGTTGTCATTTCCAAAAATTGTGTAGCATAAATATAAGTGGAAAGAAAGGGGATTGATACAGTATTTGGGTTTTATAAGCAAGGGGCCGAAAATTAGCAATATTTTAATCTAAAAAGATGGGGAGAGAAATTCATTCATATTTGATTCATTCTTCTTTCATAAACTAATTTGGTTATCTAAGTTGTGTCTGGCACTAAAGAACACATCAGATATGAAGAGGTGTGAAAATGAATTTTTTGGAGCTTATGCCTGTAATGTAACTGAAAACTTGCTTCTCTGTAGATGAGAGTTTTGCTGTTAAACACAACAAAGAATTTCTCTTGTCAATGGCCAATAGAGGGAAGGATACAAATGGTTCACAGTTCTTCATGTAAGTATTTATAATCTGATGATTTAAAACATCCCAGTTTTGGTCTACCATTTTTCTGTGCACCTGCCATTGACGACTAATAAATAGAGAGGAATCCATGAAGGAGAGGGAATTGTTGGAGAGGGAACAAAGAATTTTTTAAGATGGGAAAACTGGTGAAGGGGAAAGTTGAACTGCACTACTAAAATTTTCAAATGATGGAGACTCGTCTAGAGGACACAGGAGCCAGCTTAAAGGGGTTCCCACTGGCCAAATTAGGACAATTTGAACATCAAAATCAATAATGATAATATTGGTTTATAATTAAATAGGAACCAGGAGTCCACACCGATATAAATAAATGAATAAATAATGAGGGAGAAGGGAAAGCTATTCCCTTAGTAGAATGTCAACTAAATATAAAAGGAATGATGGAATTAGAAAAGTCACCATTTTGCAATCATCACAGTAATAATTGATTCAGGCAAGAATCTTCTATGAATGCTAAATTTAGAGGGGCAATTGTAATGAGAACAGGAATGTTTATATAGAGCATTTCTCCACATAATACTTAATTACAAAGAGTAAGATACAGTCAGTCCTAACTATTCCAATTCTGTATTTGTGGTTTCATGTACTTGCTTAAATTTATTAGTAACCCCAAAATCAATCTGCTAAGGGTTTCCAATTCTGACTACAAAAAAATTGTGACCAGGTCTCCTGTTAGCAATGCATTTTTTTTTAATCCTATCCTATGGGTACAGATTTGCTCTTCTCTTCAGTAGCCTTGAACTCTTCTGGTCTGTGAGGAATCTGTCAGTGCCCTGTGGATTATTCTGGTGTTTCCTATTCCATACTCATTACTCCTTCAACAGTGAGAGATCTGGCTCCTGTAGTCTTCAATATTTCTCTTCATGTGTTGAATCCTAGAATAAACAATTGCCGTCCTATGTGCCTGTGAAAAAGAACCTACTAACTAGAGTTCACTATTTATTTGTAGTTATTTTTGTTTTTAGACTGTGGGTATGTAGTTAAAACACCATGTTTAAAAGTGACTTAGATTAGTACTTTCCTGTGTGATTTTTGTGTGGTTTTGTGATTCACTCAAATATGTTAGATTCATTTGTTTCTGATAGTATTTTATTTTGTTCTCCCTCCCACCTTGCTTTGATTTGCTTTGATTTTGCTTTGGTGTTTTTTTTTTTAAGTTTAGGAAATACTGACATAATTCCAAAAGTCAAAACACAAAGAATACTCTGAAGCGTCACTTCCACCCAGCCTTCCACTCCATTCCCATTTCCCCATTCTTTTCACCCCAGTCCCACCTATCCGTATTAGTAATCATCCTCACTAGCTTCTGGTTTATTTTCCTGTATTTCTTTTTGCAAACATAAGCAGACACATATATATTTTCTTATTTTCCCTTCTTTCTTACACAATAGATGGCATCCTATATATACTGATTTGCTCTTCAACAGTATATGCTTGAAATCACTCTATATATCAGTTTACAGAGATCATTCTCATTCTTTTTTTGCAGTTGCATAGTACTCCATTGTTTGCATTTACTGTAGTTTATTCAACTAATTGCTCATATATGGGTCTTTCTGATTTTTTTAAATGAAACAACTTATATTATTACCTTTGTTGTAGAAAAATTAGAAAACAAGGAAAATAAAAAATCTACTCCCAGATCATCTTTCTATGCAGTAAAAATGTTGGTAGACTGTTGCCATATGCTCTATAATCAACTTTTAAATATAACGTAAATCTCTTTGCACATCACTAAGTATTAGCATTTTAATGGATACACGTTGATCTCTTATTTGAATGTACTGTGCTTGATTAATTTAATTTTTGGACATTTGGTGTGTTTTCTGTTTTCCAAACAGCTTTGATGAACATTGTTGTGCCTGTTGTTTGGTGCATTTTTAAAAATTTCTTTAAGTTGCTAGAGGTTTACTTAGTGAAATATTTACATGTTTTAAGTCTTTGCATATATATTGCTATATTGACTTTCAAAAGGAAGTATAGTTCAGCACCAGTCGTATGTAAGGGCTAATTTCACCGAATTCTCAACAACACAGAGTAATATCATTTATTTTCCTCTTTTAAATAAAACCCTTCCTGTGCTAACCAAAACCCCTGTGTTAAAAAATCCTTCATGTGTATTCTCAGCTTCTAAGTGTTGCTTTCTCCTTATCTGTTTCCATTTTTTAGATAACCCTTCTTTACTTCTTCTGTGCTCTATTGTTGAAAGGCAACAAACAACTTCAGTTTTTAGGAATCTTCAATCCTTTAAAAAAAATTTTTACTATAATATGTGATTTGCCATTTTTGTAAGTGTTCAGTCACATTATTTTCACAATATTGTACAACCATCACTACTATTTCCAGAACTGTTTCATCATCCCCAAAACTCTAACCATTTCCCCTTCCCTCCCAGCCCCTGGTAACTGCTGATCTACTTTCTGTCTCTATTAATTTGCCTGTTGAGGATACTTTGTTTAAGTAGAATCACACAATATTTGTCCTTTTTTGTCGGGCTTGTTTCACTTGGCATGTTACCAAGGTTTATTCATATTGTAGCATGTATCAGAACTCTATTCCTTTTTATGGCTGAATAATACTCTACTGTATGTATATACCACATTTTGTTTGTCCATTCATCTCTTTTTTTTGTTTTGTTTTGTTTTGTCCATTCATCTCTTACTGGACATTTGTCTTGTTTCTACCTTTTGGATATTGCAAATAATGCTACAGTGAACATTGGCATTTGAGTCTATGCTTTCAGTTTTGGGGGGTATATACCTAGGAGTAGAATTGCTGGGACATATCATATGGTAATTCTATGTTTAGCTTTTTGAGGAATGGTCAAACTTTCCTACAGTGGTAGAACCATTTTGCATTCCCCCTAGCAATGTACAAGAGTTGTAATTTTTTCACATCCTTACCAACACACTTGTTTCCTTCTCTGTGCATATCTGCAAATGCCCATGAAAGCACCACAAGTATTAGTTTTGGGGTTATAAATAAGCCTTAGTGAGCAGGAGAACTTGCAAATGCAGAATCAGTGAAATGAGGATTGACTGTATCTTGATTCTTATATATGTATGCACTGTGCATGTAACCTGTAATGTAAACATATATATTGCTATATAAACACACACACATATATATATAGTATAGCAATGTTTTCACATTCCTAGGTGATTGTAGCAAGTTCAAGTAAGCATAGTGTTACAGTAAGGAAACAATAGTAGGTCTTTAATTTTAAAGTTAGGTAAACCTAAAAATACACCTATGTGTTACAATTTTTTTCAGTAGTATTGTGCTTGCTTTAGTCAAAAGTTAGCTTAAATTGTGTTCCTTCTTCCAAATTTCTACTACCTTTTTTGTTAAGATTTTTAAAAATAATAAATCTTATAAAATGCCCATCTTTAATCTATTATACCAGTATGTCTTCGGTACACATTCAAGTAGCAGTCTTCTTAATGACATAGGTTTAACGTAGATCTGGTGGGGGGATTTTAAAAAATTATTTCATTTGCCAAAAAATGCTAATTTCAGGTTTTGTTCCAAGTTCTAATCCAAGTCTCTTTCTTCATCATGAAGTTTACTTTATGTCAGGGGTAACAAACTCAAAGGCCTAGGCAAGGCAAGTAACATAAACAAGTAAAGCCTGCTGGGGCAAGAAACCAAATTATTTATCCTTGTATTAGAGAAGACAGGAATACTCAGCTCTTGCCAGCTATTGTCATGAGCCAGGTACCACATCTTTCGGATTTTCCGGAGAGGTCTGAGCTCTGGATTTTTATGTGAAAGTATCTGAAAATTTAAATGTTGGCAGCTGATTTTTAAACTTGTAAACACTATGTGGACCATTTCTGTTCAGATCCAACAGAGTATGTCTGAGGACCATCGGAATGTGACCCACACTTTAACTGTTTAAAATATTTAGATTGAAAAAGCACTATTGTTAAATCCACAAACTGGTGGAATGGTTTAATAAATTTTGATATGTCTATATAGAACAATATTATACAACCACGAATATTCAGTAAGAACTCAGTTACACGCAAGAAACAGGAGTGGATAGAAATAACACTAAAATGTCAACTTTAATTACATCCAAGTTTTAACAATGAGTAGCTATTGCTTTTATAATCAGAACAAGTTTTGAAAAATACATTATATGGAAAACATGTTGCACTCTGTTCTACCTAAGGTTAAGGTAATATGATTCTATTATGTTAAGATAGCATATGATTTCTTTGTTTTCAACTTTGGTTTCCAATATAGTTATTTTCTTTTCCTTTTTAGAGATGCTAACTTTGTTTTTCTCTGACTTTGTTTTTATTCTTCTATCTGATGACTTCCAAAAGAACAACAAAACCAACTCCTCATTTAGATGGGTAAATATTATTTTATTTACTTTACAACCTCATTTAAATTGATATTAAAATAAGAAGCTTTTATTTAATCATCTTTGCTTGACTCTGTAGGCATCATGTTGTTTTTGGGCAAGTGATTTCTGGTCAAGAAGTTGTAAGAGAGATAGAAAACCAGAAAACAGATGCAGCTAGCAAACCATTTGCTGAGGTACGGATACTCAGTTGTGGAGAGCTAATTCCCAAATCTAAAGGTAAGAACAAGTACGTGTTTCTGAAAATTCTTATGCATACAAAATAAGCAGAAACACTAAATAGTTGGCATGAAATTCATACTAAAGGTGATATAAATATTAGGTTTTTGTGTTTTTAAATTTATTTTTGTGCTTTTATTTTTTCTATTTTTTTTTTAATTTACAAAAATTGTATATATTTACTGTGAACAATATGATGTTTTGAAATATGTATACGTTGTGGAATGGCCAAATTGAGGTAATTAACACATGTGTTATCTCACAGACTTACCATTTTTTTGTGGTGAGAACACTTAAAATCTAGCCAGGCATGGTGGTGTGCGCCTGTAGTCTCAGCTACTCAAGAGGTTAAGGCAGAAGGATCGTGAGTTCAAGCCCAGCTTGGGCAACATAGTGAGACTCCTGTCTCCAAAAAAATAACATTAAAATAATCTACTCTCTTAGCAATTTTCAATAATACAGTACATTGTTATTAACTATAGTTATCATGCTGTACAATAAGTTTCTTGAATTTATTCCTCCAGTCTAACTGAAATTTTGTATCCTTTGACCACCTTTTCCCCAACCCCCCTCCCCTGACTCCAGTCCCCTAGAAACTCCCATTCTACTCTCTACTTCCATGAGTTCAGCTTTTTTAGATCCCACATATAAGTTAGATCATGTGGTATTTGTCTTTTTGTGCCTGGCTTATTTCACTTAACATAATGTCCTCTAGGTTTATTCATGTTGCTGCAAATAATAGTATTTCCTTCTTTTTTAAGGCTGGATAGTATTCCATTGTGTGTATATACCACATTTTTTTAATCCATTCATCCGTTGATGAACACTCAGCTTGATTCTGTATATTGGCTATTGTGAATAATGTGGCAGTGAACGTGAGAGTGTGGCTATCTCTTTGACATACTGATTTCATTTCCTTTGTGTATATACCCAGTAGTGGGATTGCTGGATCATAGGTAGTTCTATTGTTAGTTTTTTGAGGAACCTTCAAACCGTTTTCCATAATGGCTGTACTAATTTACATTCTCAACCACAGTGTGCAAGGGTTTCCTTTTTTCCACATTCTCTCCAACACTTGTTATCTTTTGTCTTTTGGATAATAGCCATTTTAATAGGTATGAGGTGATATCTCATTGTAGTTTTAATTTGCATTTCTCTGATGATTAGTGATATTGAGCATTTTTTTCGTACACTTTTGGCCTTTTGTATGTCTGCTTTTGAGAAATGTCCGTTCAGGTCTTTTGCCCATTTTTTATAATCAGGTTGTTTTCTTGCTAATTCATTGCTTGCATTCCTTATTTATTTTGAATCTAAATCCCTTATCACACGTGTGGTTTGCAAATATATTCTCTCATTCCAAAGGTTGTCTCTTTACTCTGTTGGTTATTTCCTTGGTTGTGCAGAAGGCTGTTAGTTTGCTGTAATCCCATTTGCCTATTTTCAGTTTTGTTGCCTGTGTATTTTGGAGTCACAGCCAAAAAAATCATTGCCCAAATCAATGTCATGTTTTCTTTGAGTAGTTTTACAGTTTCAGGTCTTATGTTTAAGGCTTAAATCCATTTAGAGTTGATTTTTGTATATGTTGTGAGATAAGGGTCTAATTTCATTTTTCTGCATGAGAATTACCTGTTGTCCCAACACCATTTATTGAAGAGACTGTCCTTCCCCATTGTGTGTTCTTGGCAATTTTGTGTTTTTAAATGTGTTTTACCCTACTTCTTATTTTGTTCATTTACCATGGAACCACTTGACTTTTTCTTGTTAATAATTTGCCCTTTTGCTTCCACTCGGTTTTTTTTTAACTATAGTTGCCTAAATAGCATGTCTCTTTCTAGAGAAAGAGACAGTGGGGGGAGAAAGACAATTGAAGAGAGTAAGATTAAGAAACTTTGAGTGAATAAATTATTTGCCCTTCATGCACTGCTTAGACTCAGAAGCATCCTGCATGTTTGAGAAACTTCTTTTATTTAGACCAGACCATTTGAAACTAACATGGGTAATTTGATATATTATCTGAAATGGTAAGACTTTGTTTTAAGTAAATATTTTAAGTTTTTATATTATATCTGAAATACATGACGACTGCCATTTATTCCAGATGTTGGATCTGGTACTCTAAAAGTAATGGAGTGAGATTACCTTCAAACCTGTATAGAAAGCAATAAAACGTTAAACTGACTCTACTCTTACTAGTCTAGGGAATAGTAATATGAGTAGTTAGTTTCCTAGAGCAAATGTGAGAGTTATCTATAATCTTTTCTGATCCTTGCAATAATCCTATAATATTATTTCCCCATTTTACAGATGAAAATAGTCAAGGATATTAAGCTATTGCCATGTCAGGGAACTAAGCCTCAAACCCAAGGTTGAGATCTAGAGCTTTTTCTGTTATATGTTACTGGTTCATTAAAGTTTAAATGTTTTTAACATTTCTTTCAGAATTGCCCTAAGTAGAACATTCTCTTCTCACCCATTAGGTAGACTGATTTGCTCTATAATATTTAGAAATATGCACATTTTGTTTTGTTTTAATTTTAAAAGACTCAAGATTGGCATAGAGAAGGCAAAATGTTTATTTTTAAATTTTTTATCTCTACATTCCATTTTGATTCTGATGATTTTATTTTCTTGTATGTCATGTCAAATAAATACCTGGTAAACCATTGCAGGAATATGCTGCAGCTCTTGGGACTATTTGTATAACTTCTTGGTGTACATGAGACTGGCTATCTACCCCACAAACAACAGGTGTAATGTGTGCCTTTGTTTTTTTTTGTTGTTGTTGTTGTTGTTGTTTTGAAGATTCAGTAAAGAATGCAATTATTTACATTTAAGAAAAACACTAAAAAGCAATCTGTAAGAATGTTTGCAAGTTTTAAACCCTGGACCTAGTGATGTTTAAACTTTGGAATATTTTAGTTTAAGGTATTACTTCTTCCTATGTCATCTAGAATATCTGTTGTTTTTTTAAAAGACTTGTCAACTGCAGTAGTGAAAAAGAGTGATCTTTTATTCTTTACTTGACAACTGATTTTTTTTCTTATATTTTAGTCTGTAAGGTCTTGTGTTAGGATCTATTCTCTACTTACAGATATTAAGGACACTGTGTAGTTTATATATTCAGAAAGAGAGTGAGGTAATAAAAAGCTCACATTTTAAACCATAAACAGTAATCATAAACTCTAATAGATTTGATATAAATATTCTTTTGGTACTAAAAGGGCAGTGTTTGAATATTTGCCTAAAGGATAAGGAAGTAAATGAATGTAGCTCTTTATACATTATTACATCTTTACAATGTATTGTCACCTGAAGAAATAAATGCTAGTTTTGCCCATTCCCTTGTGGCCAGGAAGTTGTGCTGAAAGCTGATACAGCATCCTACTGTGTGTCCCTGAAACCCATGTTAACCTAGGATACCTTCCAGGGGTGGGGAACCTGAAGGCTTAGGGTTACATGTGGCCTTCTGGATCCTTGAATGTGGCCTTTTGACTGAATCCAAATTTTACAGAACGAATCCTTTTAAAGGGATTTGTTCTGTGAAGTTTGGATTCAGTGAAGGGGCTGCACTTGGGGTAGGGTACCACTTTCATTCAGTATTTGGGGAATATTTGGCCCTTTGTTAACATCTGTCTATCCAGGAGTTCCTGAAAAGATCAGATTTGTTTTGAGCCAGACCTCCAGTGCCTGCCTGCTCTGTCCTGGATCACATTGTGGAAAGAGGAGGAGGTCTTTATGTTTAAGATTACACAGTTGGGTACCCGTTACCCCACAGTCCTTCAATTACCATTTGGAACATTGGTCAGAGTGGATTTTTGTCATGTATCTATGTAATTTTTGTAAGTCTGATAGCCTCTTTACAATAATTCTAAATTGGGTACCGTAAAAAAGCTTTGTGTAACACTGTGATGTTTATCATCATTATATTTAAAACCTTGTGTGAGAGATTTACACCCCCATTTAAAAAGAAATACAGGGGTTTTTTTTTGTTTGTTTGTTTGTTTTTTAACTTCCTAAAAGAAAACAAAAAGACTTCTGAAGAAATCTGACTGGGCCTGTCTGTTTATGGTGTTGGTAAGTCTGGGCAATCAATCTTCTGGGCCTTTCTCCCTTTGCAATTGTGAGATTATAGATTCTGTTTTTTGTGGCTATTTGCGTATGCCAGAAAAAGTTCAGGGTCAGGGAGAAGAAGACCCTTCCAGCAGATGCAGAGGTGGAACACTGGAGGCTGATAAAAACTGCATCCCATGTAGAAGCTCAGCAAAGGGCTGTCAAGGGGCAGAATGGAAGACAGAACACAGACCACAACCTTGATGAAGGTACTTCCTGGTTTTTCAGGAGTTGACATGACCTCAGGTCATGCTGTTCTTTTTAGAGTTCACTGCAGTTGTTAAAGAGGAGTCCGTCCATTTTGGCCATGGAACGAGAGATGAGGCCATTACTATATTATAGCGTACACAGAAATGTAAGAGCTGCATTGTGGCAATATGACAATAAATAGTTATATGAGAAGAAATGATAGGAACCAGATTGCCTGGCAGTACAGAAAGAATAGCACAGTAGAGGAAGCAGCTGGTAAATCTTGTACTCCGGAGACAAATGAAGAGGAACACTAGAGACTCATTTCTGTGGTGACAGGGTCCCATTTCAGTGTCCTTATTCTGGAAGTAATTCTGGCACTTTTCCTGGAAAGTAGTGCAACATTAAACTTAGAAACTGTTTGGGAGACAAGACAAGTAATATGAAATTGTCTAAAGGAGACCATTTTAGGAATAGTTCTGTTCTTTATTTCAAATCTTATTTTGATGGTGGTTTAGAAATTTCTTTTACTGTCAAGGTTTCAAGTGAAATTCATTGGTATAAAGTTTGTAGGTCTCAAATAAAAAACGGCTTTTACAAGTAAAATGTTCTAGAATTTGTTTTTTAAGCTTAATATTACACTTGTAAGTTCAATACCTAATTGATAGAATTACACCACACCACACCCCCCAGTAAAGGTCAGTGAACAAGTTTGAGAAATTCTTCTACATAATGATAAGCAAACTACATAATCTAGAATAAACTAACCCAGAAACGGCCCAAGAGTTGAAAGTGTTACTCTTTGTAATTCCTTTTCATCCATTATGATTCTTAACTTGCATTGTGGTTTTTGCTTTTAGTACTATTTCACTTTACATTAATGAAAAACCTTATGTGCTTGTAAAAGATACTTTGAAATTAAAGTAGTTAGGCTGGAAGTAGGGTTTTTTGGAGGTTGGGCTCAAAACAACTGTTGGCATGCTTGGAATTTTGAATTTTTTCCTTTATTTAAAAATAATTTACTGTAATTGAGAAATTATCATTGTATATATTTATGGGGTACAAAGTGATGTTATGACACATCTACACAATGTGGAATGATTAAATCAAGCTGTTTAACATATCCCTCACCTCAAATACTTACCATTTTTGTGGTGAGAACATTTGAAATTTATTCTAAGCAATTTTGAAATATACTTTTTTTTTTTTTTTGAGATAAAATCTTGCTCTGTTGCCTGGGCTAGAGTGCAGTGGTGTCAGCATAGCTCACTGCAGCCTCCAACTCCTGGACTCAAGTGATCATCCTGCCTCAGCCTCCCAAGTAGCTGGAACTGCAGGCACCATGCCACCACTAATTTTTCTATTTTTTGTAGAGACTGGGGTCTCGGGGCCTCACTATGGTGCTCAGACTGGTCTCTAACTCGTGGCCTCAAGGTATTCTCTGCCTTGGCTTCCCAAAGTGCTAGGATTACAGGCATGAGCCATCAGGCCCAGCCCATTATTATTAAATATAGTCACCATATGGAGCAAATAGATCTCAAAAAACTTTTTCTTCCTAACTGAAACTCTGTGCCCTAATTTTTTTTCGCTTAATACATTGTTTTGGTTCTAAATTGAGAAGGCGTAAAAGGATAGTCAGTGAAAATTCTCCTTTCTGTCTCTGCCCATGAGTTCCCATTCCCACATTTTGTAAATCATTCCACATGTGTGTGAATTTTGATTACATAGAATAAATTCCTAGAAATAGAATTGCCTGATTACAGGGGTTATGCATTCATTCATAATGTTGGTAGACACTGCCACTAGAATATAGGAAAATAAGTTGCTCTACACCCTTTGCAAAACCATATGTTATCAAACTCTTTAAATTTTTGCCAGCCTAATAGGTTTTTTTAAAAAAACCCACTACTGTTAATTAGCATTTCTTTAAGGAGTGTGACGTTAGCATCTCTTTAAGAGCTATTTATGTTTCTTTTTATGTGAATTGATTATTAATTCCTTTACCCCCTATACCCATTCTGTCCTTCCTTTCTGAAGTTCCAAGCCTCCTCCTGTTCTTTCCATTTGGAGAACTTCCTTTAGCCATTTTTTTTTTAAGTTTAGGTCTGCTGGTGACAAATTAGTCAAGTTTCTGAAAATATCTTTATTTCATCTTCATTTGTGATGCATATTTTCACTGAATGTAGAAATCTGGATTGTGGTAGTTCTTTCCACACTTGAAAAATGTTAAACTACTTCCTTGTGGCCCTTCTTTCAAATGAGAGGTCGTTGAAATCACTGTTCTCCTTTAGGTAATGTATTGTTCCTATCTGGCAGCTTTTAGTATTTTTTTTTCTTTGTCTCTAGTTTTAGAAGTTTGATTTTGATGTATCTTGGTGTGGATTATATCTTTTTTCTGAATTTTTTTATTTTTTTCATTAGTTTCAAGAATGTATGTAATTGTTCATTGAAGCATTTTTTATGATGGCTTCTTTAAAATTCTTCTCAGTTAATTCCAGCATCTGAGTTATCTTGCTGTTGGTGTCTTTTGATTGTCTTTTCTCACATAAGTTGTGATTTTCCTGGTTCTTGGCAGTATGATTTTTTTTTTAACTCTACACTGGATATTTTGGGTATGATGTTATGAAACACTGGATTCTGTTTATATTTTCTATATTAGCAGGCAGCCACCCTATTTAGGTTTAGCATGTTCTGGTCTACTTTTGTGGCTTGTGGTTTCAATGATAATTAAATTTTCAGGGCCTTTGCAGTGCTATTCTGGTCCACTTCATTTTTGTGCTATTCAGAAGCTAATTGGAAAATGTGGGTGCTATTCAACACTAGTTTAGTTCTGAAACCTTTTGCCCTATTAATTCTGGTCAGTTTCATTTGGGGGTTCTGCCAAGGCCTTAATATATAGGTTTAAAGAATCCCTTTCTTCAGTCTCCTCTCTGAAATCTCTGCCACTTGACAATGCAGCAGGAGTGTTGGGGGAAGTTGAAGCTCAGGCTTCCTACTTTTTCTCCACTGGCATCACTCTGGCAAGGGAAGAAGAATGGTGCTTGCTATTACCAGGAACACAGGGGGATTAGAAATCTAGGTTCTCCACTTGGTCCTTGCTGACACTGCCAGAGGTGGGGGCAGGAGGATACACACATTATTTTCCTTGGTATTTGGTTGGAGTAGAGCAGGTATTGGCCAAATTTTTTTCTTCCTTTTTTTTTTTTTTTTTTTTTTTTTGAGACAGAGTCTTGCTCTGTTGCCCAGGTTGGAATGCAATGATTATAGCTTACTGCAGCCTCGAACTCCTGGGCTCAAGCCATCCTCCCACCTCAGCCTCCTGAATAGCTGGGACCACAGGCGCACCACTATGCCTGGCTGCTTTTTTTTTTTTTTTTGGTTTTTTTTTTGGTAGAGACAGGGTCTTGCTGTGTTGCCCAGGTTGGTGTCAGACTCTAGGCCTCAAGTGATCCTCCCACCTTTGCCTTCCAAAGTGCTAGGATTATAGGCATGAGCCACTGCGCCTGGCCGTTGGCAAAAAATTTTATGTCCTGCTAAGCCATCCTTTTCCCAGTCGTTTGTCTGGAAAGAGCAGGGTTTTCTTGGAGCTTTTGAAAATCTGTGCCTGTTAGCATTTCTGAATTTCACGTTTCTTCAGCGTGCAGTCTAGCATGGGAAGAAAAATGAAAATCACTGTGTCATTCCCAAATCCAGAGGTCCTTGGACACTCTACCTTCTTTCTACTTTTCAGAATCTTATGTTTGTTCTTTGTATCATGTCTAGGGTGTCTACTTAGCAGGAAGAATAGGGAGAGGGGAATCTACTTTATCGTATTCAGAATTGTTCCATTCCTTTTTTAAAATCTTTTCATCTTGTCTTAAAAATCTTTGTTTTTTTGAAATCCAAAATGTACTCATCCTTAAATGAAATTACACCTATAAAGGACTTTGTACAGTTCTTAGCACTTTGCAAGTACTTTCTGTATATTTCTCCCCATTACTTTCTCCTACTCCTGTTTCATCCTAATACAGTCATTTCTGCTATACTGCTTGTTTTGAACACGTACGTTTGTTTCACTGTGATTGGTATATTAGAAAACAGTTTAAGCCTAACACCAATTTCGCATTTGCTCATGCATGATCTTGTCTGCAGGAAACACTAAGTTCAGAAAACCATATCCAGCTGATCAGCTTCATAAGAATACACAAAAAACACGCCCACACATACCTCAAACATCTAATAGCTACCTCAGTTCATCATGTTATGATCCATACTCATACAAAATCTGCTGTTAAAACTCTCCATCTGATTTCAGTTTACCCTCCTTCCATCACTTTACAAGAACACACAAGCTGCAGCCCTCTGACACTCATTTCCACAAGCAAACCCAGGTCTTTTCAAAGTAAAGTGCCATATTGTTGTATATATGTAATTTTTAACCATTTAACATATATAAAACTATGTTGCTGCTAATTTTCTTAGTTTCCTTTTTTTTTTAACTGTGCCACTGATGAAATTTTGAGTGTTGTGCCCTTAACTCCATTTTTCCCATTAACCATATTGTTTTTATTTACAATTTTTCATAGCACAGTGCTTTATAGGAAAACATATGTTGTGTTATAGCAGAACTGATTGTATTCTCTAAAGCCTTTCTGCTTTACTCTTACCCATATTAACTATACTCACTTCCAAGTTCATATACAATTTATAGTCTATAAAATGTGTCATGTAAGTGTATATTTTCTGATGCTGTTTGAATTCACACCTTTTGGCCTTATTTTCCCAAATAGATTATAAGCTCTGTGAAGGCAGGGCCCATGTCTTATAAAGTTTCCTCTGGAACTTTGTTATATACTCCACAGTTCTTTATTTCCATGTCCTGTCATCATATTGAGTATGTATCTATATACTATTCAGTTAAACATACTGGTTGACTTGGAGAAGGATAAAAATTCAGCCATATTCACAATATGTCTAAGTCATTTTTTTTCTTTCAAAGCATACCTGAGCTTGGATCCTTAATCACGTTTTTAATTTTGGGTTAACACAGATTTTGAAACTCAAGTTATGGTCTACTAGAATTACTATTGACATTGTCATGTCTCTCCGTTTTTTGCCTTTTTACCCTTCTGTACTTGAATGCCATCTCTTTCTCAATTATTTTCTCTCTTTTATTTCTGAGCCTCTTCATAGGAAAAGGGTACATAAATTAAATTTCACTCATGAAATCATATTGACAAACGTCAAAAGAGAGGACCTTTTTAACATTAGAGCTTTCTAAGCTCTATTTCAGGGCATATTTCCTAAAACACATTTTTATTTTCATTCTATAGTTAATGTCTGATATGCAGACAGATTATATTACTTTAAAAATAATTATAAATCTGGCCTTCCATATTATTGTGGTGTCTTGTTTCACTAAAATGCTTTCTTCAAAAGTGATATGGAAATTAATCATCATTTGAAATATATTTAATGCACTTGGTGGAGAGGGAGGGCTTACTTTTAAAATAAATCAACTGTGATGTCTTTCTTATAGGAAAGAATCTTTATACAAAATAAATATAAGTTGGAGCTGACGCATAAAACTTTGTTAATCATGGGATAAAGAGTTACTATGTTTTGTTGAATAATTTTAACAGGTATATTTTGTGTAATGTTAAGTGTAATATTTTTATTTTGCTTCCATATAATGTAGTCTCAGATTTTTTTTAGAGTTACTCATATTCATTAAGAATTTATTTTCTTCATTAGATTTCTTTAATATTTGATTTTTCCACCCCCCTCAGGCTTTTAGTTTAGTGTATATAAGTAGATTTTTCAATGTATGCATGTTTGCATCCCTACTCTGCTTCACCAGTAGCAGTGATGTTGGGTTCAGATTAACTGTTGGACTCATGAGACAAAATAAGCTTCACTGGGCACTAAGTTTACTTACCTTTAAGAAAGGATATAGGACAAGAAACAGCACAGCTGGTACAGCAACAGCATAGTGGAGCTCTCATGATTTCCAGGCATATTTTGCTTATATCTTAGGTATCTCACACTTGATATATTCATGGTCCTGAGGAACACAGCTGGGTGAGGAAGGACTACCTTAGTTCAGTGAGGCCATTACACCTGGAGTCTTGAGCTTTTATACCTTTTTCCCGTTATCCAGTGCAACATACATCTCATCAGTACTGGATAAGCAATCTTGATAGTGAACCACAAGTCTTTGGTAAAGTACATATTAACTTCTGCCAGATTCTCATTTATCTTGGATTTAGTATGTTCCTATAAATTCTAAGTTAAGAATTACAAGGATGAGCTGGGCATGGTGGTGCACGCTTATAATTCCAGCTACTCAGGAGGCTGCAATGGGAAGATCACTTGAGCCCAAGACTTTGAGGCCAGCCTGGGCAACATAGTGAGACCCTGTCTCTTTAAAAAAGAAGAAGAAGAATTGCAAGGATGATTTGGCCCAAGTGGCAAATCCTCAGATGTTTATGAGGCTAAAGGAAAGGTCACAAAACCAGCTGTTAACGCTTTCAATTAAGGTCCTATAACCAGATAGCCAACAAACAGTCCAAAGATATATATTCTTTGTCCTCTTTGACTTTTTTTTAGCTACCACCATAGTATCCAGACTTCTTGACTTTTCATTATGGAAAATATTCACATATACTGAAGTGAATAAAATAGTATAACAAACACCCATGTTCATTACCTAGCTTCAAAAATTTATTCATGGCTAGTCTCATTTTAACCATCCCCAGCCACTTTTCCCTTTCCTATTATTTTGAAGCAAATACCAGGCATAATATATTTATCAATAAATATTTCTAAAAGATAACCCTTAAAAAATAACCAATACCATAATTATAAATACACTAACTTGGTAGGTAGGTCTAGAAAATTGATCAGATGCAGTTTGACTTTTTTAAGTTTTTAATTCCTTTTGATGAGAGAAAGAATCACACAGGACAGGTTGTTGCTTTGTGCTCTGCAGCAGCCATTGGTGGTCATTGCCTTATAGGGAGTTGCAAAATTATGATATTCTAACCTTGTAATTCCTTCTTAATTTTTCCTGGAATACTTCTGATAAAGAGCAACTTCCCTTTGTCTATATGGTTAGCCAGTGGTACAGTTTGAATAGGAAAGGCAGGATAAATACATTATGTTTTATTTACCAATATCACAATGAAATGATAGATTTTAATATATTTGACATATTTCAGTTTATTGTAGTTTTCATCCATATATCAATGTTGTCCCATCTTTGGCCTGAATTAGCCTCTTCAAATTCACCGTGGTTTGAGTTAATACACGTTAGGATGGGTCAAGCTCTACTCAGTTTGTCATATCTTCCTCTAATCTCTGTTGTATTACACCTTCTAGCTTCACTTACTTATGTTAATTGCCTGATCCTTTTACGTTCTTGAGATTTTGGACCCTTTTTAAATTTTTTACTTCCTTAACGCAAAATAAAATTACAATGTGAATTTTTTTTTTTTTTTTTTTTTGAGACAGAGTCACCCAAGGTGGTGTGTGATGGCATCATCATAGCTCACTACAACCTCAAACCCTTGGGCTCAGGCGATCCTCCTGCCTCAGCCTCCTGAGTAGCTGGGACTACAAGCGTGTGCCAGCACGACCAGCTGATTTTTTCTATTTTTAGTAGTGACGGGGTCTCGCTCTTGCTCAGGCTGCTCTTGAACTCGTGACCTCAAGTGATCCTCCTGCCTGGGCCTCCCAGAGTGCTAGGATTACAGGCATGAGCTGCTACACCTGGCCTGAAATGATTTTTTATAGAGACCCCAAAACATAGCTATTCATCATGGGCAAATGATTTTTCTCTGTTATGAATCTGCTCGTCAGCTAAAGCTAAATTTCTTAATCATTAGAAGGCTGTTCAGGCATTGAAATAAGCCCATACTACTGAAGTCATGTTTCTTATCTTTCCATGTTTATGCAAAGTAGTTTCTCTGTTATTTCCCTGTTCCAGTTCTACTGCCAATCTTGATAATAAAATTTAAAAAGTGGAAAACTACAAGATTAGAATCTGGGACTCTTAAATGTTATTCTGTGCTTTTTAAAAACTGTTATTCAAATGTTTTTTAAAATTAACTTAGTTTAGCACTTTAGACTTACATATTTTCAAAAGTTCATTGGCTTAATAGATAACAACTTTGACCAATAAATCTGGAGATCTGGGTACCTTTGTTATTTGTTTGTTTTGTTTTTATAACTTAAAGAGCTTTATTTTGAGCCGAATGTGTGTGACCATGGCCCAGAGCATATGGCCTCAAGAGGTCCTGAGAAAATGTACCTGAGATCTGGGTTCTAATCCTAAGTCTTAACTCCTTTCCTCTACCCTTCACTTCACATAGCTGGATGAGCAAAGTGCTAACCACTGGACTTAGTGAGAAACTGCAGAAAAAATTTACATTTCCTCTTACAAAGTTTGCCAAAAGTTGTTGACTAAAACCTTTTTGTTTTTATTAAAGTTAAGAAAGAAGAAAAGAAAAGGCATAAATCATCATCATCTTCTTCATCATCATCCAGTGACTCAGATAGCTCAAGCGATTCTCAGTCCTCTTCTGATTCTTCAGATTCCGAAAGTGCTTCTGAAGAGAAATCAAAAAAAAGAAAAAAGAAACACAGGAAAAATTCCCGAAAACACAAGAAAGAAAAGAAGAAGCGAAAGAAAAGCAAGAAAAGGTCTTAATTTTACTTTTATAATGCTAGCTTTATATTCTGATTCCCTTTTGTTTATAAATAAATCTATTGGAATTTTGGATCAATTATATGAGAATGTTAAAATAGTAAGAAATATTTTATAGCATGGAGTATCGTAAGACCATTTTGATATTCTATAAATTTGGGTACATTCCTTTCTGTCTTTTTCTTTCTTTTTTCTCTAACCTGCTTCAAGAAAGATCATTTCCTTTTAAACAAAACCTATCAGTTCATTTTTTGTGCACTCAATGAAATGATGCTTTGGGCTTCGTAGGTTTGTATATTTTTATGGCAGGATTGCAGGATTTGTGAAAATTATAGGAAGCCACCAGTTGTTTTCCTTATTTTAAGTAGCAGTCTCCTTTGCTCTTATGGTAGCATAAGGGTGGAAAGCAGATAATGTCAGCGTATTTACTTTCTTTTCTGTTTTGTTTGAAATAATCTGTTGGTACTAAAACTTGTCTTTATCTTCCTATTGCCTCAAAAGCAATTAATTTCTTTACCTCTGTTTTAAAGCATTTTAAATTTATAAGAGAGTGCTTTGCTCAGTTTTTTTGTTCTTTCTTTTTTTAGTCATCCTGAGCCATGTTTATAGCCATGTTTCATATTTTGGATCCATTTTATGGGAAAATATCTTTTGAGAGCATGATAACAGAAACATTTTGTTTTGGTGTTTTGTTGGTTAGTAGGTTTGTCAGAGGAATAGAGGAAATTTTCCCCATGTGATTACATCTTTGGGAGGGACAAGATGGTGTACATATTGTGATATGTAAGAAAGAAATACTAACAATTAGAAATTTTGGGTAGGTGCATAATAACCAAATGTAATTTGTTTTGTTTGTTTCTATTAAGTGCATCAAGTGAAAGTGAGGCTGAAAATCTTGAAGCACAACCCCAGTCTACTGTCCGTCCAGAAGAGATCCCTCCTATACCTGAAAATAGATTCCTAATGAGAAAAAGTCCTCCTAAAGCTGACGAAAAGGAAAGGAAAAACAGAGAGCGAGAGAGAGAAAGAGAGTGGTATGTGAATGTGTGTATTTTGTAGAGTGCCCTACATGCTTTACCATAGAACTTTTCTTCTTTTTCAACAGTTTTTACTTATTTTAGACAAGATTTAATTGGTGACCTTTGTCCCAAGATTGAAATCTTTTTTATAGAGTGTTGTTAGCAAAGCTTCTTTTTGCTAACCACATAGCTAGAAAGATAAACTGACTTAAGTTACAAGCAAATTTTGAAATAAAGTTACTCTTTAAAAAAAATAATCACAAAGGCAAAAAGGATATTAAAGTGGTATTCCAAACCAATAACAAAATAGTGTTTAACCAATAAAACGAGATAGTGTTTTACTATGTTATTTGTGTATACATTAAACTTCTAAGCAAGTAAGAACCTTGATTTTTCAGTATGTCTAATAGAAAAAATGCTGTTTTCCTTACCTGATTTGTAATCTTGTAGTAATAAAAATTGATATCATGTTCAAGTCCTTTGAACATTTTTCTACATAAATCCACATTATTATCAGTAGTGCTAATGGTTCTTTATAAATCATTTTAACAATTATATTCAAAAGTAGAAAAAAGATTAAAGTCTTTCTCTTAGTTATGATCAGAAATATATTGTCAAGTAATAAAATTTTGAGCAATCCCCCTAAGCTTTCACAGTACAATAAAAATATAAAAATAGGGCTGGGCACAGTGGCTCACACCTGTAATTCTAGCATTTTGGGAGGCCAAGGCAGGAGGATTGCTTGAGGCCAGGAATTCAAGACCAGCCTAGGCAATAGTGAGACCCCATCTCTACAAAAAATAAAAAAATTAGCCGAGTGTGATGTAATCCCAGCTTCCTGGAAGGCCGAGGCAGGAGAATTGCTACAGCCCAAGTATTCAAGGTTGCAGTGAGCTAAGATGACGCTACTGCACTCTAGTCCAGGCAGCAGAGAGAGACCCTGTCTGGCATGAATGAATGAATGACTTGAAACTTGGAGTGATTTTGATGATTTGGATTGAGTTTATTTTTCTACTAGTATTAGAAAGGATGATTCTAAGGAAGTAAAAATTAAAGAGAAAATATTTGAACTGATTTAGAGTGAACTTTTCAGATATCACTTACATGGATGTTGTTAATGTGCTAATTAAATATTAATTGATATGACTTTTATTGGAAAACAGTTTCCCTTTTCGATATAAACCATGATATGAATGTTCGACTAATTCAGACCAGCTTGTCTCTGCTTAATTCACATTACTTACATTTCTCTATAGTTCTACTACCAGTGAACAACTACTTATAGGATAAGAAGATACTTTGAATAGGATAGTTTAAAAATTGTTCTTTCAACAGCATGTAGCTGCTTCTGAGCTCTTCTACATTAATTTTCCTTAGCACTATCAAATTAGTTTCATCTTAGAAATGAGTAATATAACAGTGTTTCTCAATAGGCCATGATTGGCATTTTGAGGCAGGATAGTCCATGTTCATGCTTACACATTTCAAGATTCTAGCATTTCTGACTCCAGGGCCCTACTTACCAGTAGCACCCTATAGTTAGTGATAGCATTTTTGATTGAGAACCACTGATTATACAGTTGTCCCTCATATCCACAGGGAATTGGTTCCAGGACTCCCTGCAGATACCAAAATGTGCAGATGCTTATCTCTTTTATGAAATGATACAGTATTTGCATATAACCTACACACATCCTCCTATATACTTTATACCATCTCTGGATTACTTTATAATACTTAGTACAATGTACATGCTCTGTAAATAGTTGTTAGACTATATTTTTTGTTTGGTTGGGGTTTTTTTTGTTTTTGTTTCTTTTTTTTTTGATACAAGGATCTCATTCTGTTGCTGGGTCTAGAGCACAGTGGCATCATCATAGCTCACTGCGACCTCAAACTCCTGGTCTCAAGTGGTCCTCTTGCCTCAGCCTCCCAAGTAGATGATACTACAGGCACGTACCACCACACCCAGCTAATTTTTTTTTTTTTTGTAGAGGCGGGTCTCACTGTTGCCCAGAACTCCTGGCCTCAAGCAGTCCTCCCGCCTTGACCTCTCAAAGTGCTAGGATTACAGGCTTGAGCCACTGCACTAGGCTTGTGTTGTTATTTTTTGTTGGAGTTTTTTTTCCTTAATATTTTTGATCTGTTGTTGGTCAACTTTGTGAATATGGAACCTGTGGATATGGAGGGCCAACTATATATAGGATTTTAAATTTATTAATTTAGATAGTAAAGCTGTATTCTGAAGATTTATTTTTATAAAAAGAGTGTGTTTTAACTTGCCTTTTGCTTCCTTTGCTTCTAGTAATCCACCTAACTCTCAGCCAGCTTCATACCAGAGACGACTTTTAGTTACTAGATCTGGCAGGAAAATTAAAGGAAGAGGACCAAGGGTAGGTGATTCTTTCCCAGAAATCTTCAAAGTATTGCATTTTGTCTTCCTTAAATAATTTTAGAGTTTTTCTTAAATTTTATTTTACTGTACAAGTAACTTAAATTTAGGAGACATTTGGATATTGAATTATATATTTTCTTTTTTATGGTAACTTCTGTTTGTTGGTACTTCCACACTGAAAATCCATAAAATATAAATAGATTTTACATTTATGTGGTTTAAATGGGATCAAGGTCTTTCTTGTTTTCCTTGTTACTTCCTGACCACTTTATTCTTGCTAAAAATAAATAAATAAAAATTAACCTTATTCTTGTGTTTCATTTTCTTTCTCTTTTACTGGATTGTCCTTATCAGAGTTTAAATATCTTCTTGTGTTTTTAAAACATTTTAAAAACTTGGCTGTACTTCCTATCTCATTTCTTCACTTCTTACTCATTCCTCAAGCATTTCAGTTTGTGTTCTACACCCACCATTCTGCTGAATGCAGCACTTGCTGTAGTCAGCTCCATGTCACAAAATCCTGTGGATCCTTTTTAGTCTTCATCTTACTTAATCTCCTTCCTTGTAACACTGTTTACGCATTGCTTTCATCACATTGTCTTCCTATCTCTCTAGCCAGTCTATCTTAAATTTCTAATGCTATTCATACTCCTTTACCTGACCTTTAAATATTGTGGTACCTCAAGGTTTCAGCTCTTCTTACACTTAATATACTTGAGCAGTCTCATTGCTCCCATGGCTGATAACTGTCAGATTTTTCTCTTTTCTCCTCGGCATCAAAGGCTTATTTGACTAATGAGTCCCTCAAATTTAGCTTGAACATAAGCACTTTCTGTTGAGATCTGATCCTTCTTTAGGTTCCTAATCTCAGTGACTGGCACCATCACCTGTGCAGTTCCTTAAACCTAAAGTCCAAGAATCACTTTGATTCTCTGCTTTTGTTTATACCTTATATATATTATCCATCACCACATTCTGTCAGTTCTACTTCCTAAATACTCTGAAATCCATCCGCTTCTCAAGCTTCACTCCCGCCATGTTAATTCAACTTACCATCATATTGTCTGAACTATACATGACTTCCTAACTGCTGTTTTGGTAGGTCTCAAATTTTTTTTGTCTCAGTACCTCTTTACACTGTTAAAAATTTTTGGCCAGGTGCGGTGGCTTATACCTGTAATCCCAGTGCTTTTGAAGTTCAAGGTGGTAGGCTCTCTTGAGGACAGGAGTTCAATACCAGCCTGGGTAACATAGTGAGACCCAATTCCTACAAAAGTAAAAAAATTAACCAGGTGTGGTAGCTTGCGCCTGTAGTTGTAGCTACTCAGGAGGCTGAGGTGGGAGAATCACTTGAGCCCAGGAGTTCGAGGGTACAGTGAGATATGATTATGCCACTTCATTCCAGCCTGGGCAACAGAGTGAGACCCTGTCTCTGTTTAAAATATGTGTGTCTATATATATTGAGGACCCAAAGAGCTTTTGTTGACATGGGTTATATCTATCAATATTTACTACAGGTGCACACCACCATGCCCGGCCGATTTTTCTATTTTTTGTAGAGACGGGGTCTTGCTGTGTTTTTCAGGCTGGTCTCGAACTCCTGGCCTCAAATAACCTTCCTGCCGCGGCCTCCCAAAGTGCTAGGATTATAGGCGTGAGCCACCTTATCTGGCCAATATTTACTTCTTTAGGAATTAAAACTGGGAGATATTTAAAACACAAGAATATATAAGCACACATTCCATTAGCTGTGAAGGTAATGACATTAAGACATGTCATGTAGTCTGAATAACTCCACTGTATGATAATGAAAGTAAAAAAGGCAAATATTGTGCTTTTATTATGAAAATAGTTTTGACCTCAGAGATCTCCTGAGTCTTAAGATCCCTAGATCATACTTTGAGAATCATTGATCTAATCCATTTTTAAAGCAGTAGCCAGAATAGTCATTTAAAAATTAAAATCAGATTTTGTGTTGCTTCTTTACCATTGATCTTAGGATACATCCAGAATTATTACCATGGCCTAGGAAACCTCACAAAATCTAGTCCTTGCTTACCTCATTAGTTCTTTCTTTTCTTCCCTCCCGCCCTCCCTTCCTTTCCTTCCTCTCTTTTTCTTTCCTTTTTGCAACAGAGTCTTGCTCTTGTGCCCAGATTAGAGTACAGTGGCATCCTCATAGATCATTGCAACTGTCAACTCCTATGGTCAAGCAGTCCTCCTGCCCCAGCCTCCCAGAGTGCTGGGATTGCAGGCATGAGCCACCTAGTACTACTTTCCCTTGCCATTTTTAGTTTAGCCATACTTGATCTGCCTTCTGATCTGATCATTTCTAAAACATGCTATATTCTTCCTATCTTAGAACCTTCAAACATGATGTTTCATATGCCTTATATATTTTTCCTCACCCATCTGTCCTTACCATGCTTTACCTCCTTTTCCTCGCCCTTTCTTAGGTAACTCATCATAAACATCCTTTAGTTCTCAGCTTGTATCATTTTAACTGTTAACTCTGTCATACTAGATCAGCTCTCTTTTATTACATATTCTCTGAGCACCTTTTCCTTTTATGCTCATTGTCTTATAGCCACATATATGTTTAACATCTGTGATTATCTGTCCATTCACGTGTTGTTCTAGACCTGTAGAATATAAGTTCCAGGAAAGCAAAATTAGATATATCTTGGCTTACTAATGTTTTCTCAGTATGTGGCAGAGTGATTGGCTGCCCTAAGGGTTGAGTGAGTAGTGGTTGAATAAATGAACATCTATGCATTTAGTCAGTTTTTCTCATATTATGGAAAACGTTTGCTTTGAAACATCAAGTATACATAACAGATTGGAACTTGGCAACTTGTAAGGGTTATTGCACTTTGCATGCTCTAGCAACATCACTTGCATAGACTCTTCCATGGAGAAGGAATGGGTGGCTAGAATTTTTGTGATTAAGGTTCTTATGTGGAATTTGCAACATGATTGAGTTTCTCTGCCTCATTGATTTCCTACCTAAAAATTGGGAAATTTTAGTAATTTTAGAGTGCATAGAAATTTCAGACATTTTATTTAAACCTAGATTATATACTCTTTAGCTGTTATTGTAATGCATTCATATTTTTATACATTAATTTTCCCCCTTTTTATTTTCCTTAGCGTTATCGAACTCCTTCCAGGTCCAGATCAAGGGATCGTTTCAGACGTAGTGAGACTCCTCCACATTGGAGGCAAGAGATGCAGAGAGCTCAAAGAATGAGGGTATCAAGTGGTGAAAGATGGATCAAAGGGGATAAGTAAGATTTAACTATTATTTCAAATCTAGTGATAAGTATTTATTTTTACCATTGTACATAAAGTCATTTTATTAATAGTCATTTTAATTTTTCCTGAATGCCTTAAGGAACATAGAATATCATTTTAGTTAATGATGTACACCTTTCTTTTCCAAATAACATTTCCAAAAAATCTTTATTTACTTTTTCTTATTGTTTAGGAGTGAGTTGAATGAAATTAAAGAAAATCAAAGAAGTCCAGTTAGAGTAAAAGAGAGAAAAATAACTGATCACAGGCATGTGTCTGAGAGTCCAAACAGAAAAAATGAAAAGGAAAAGAAAGTTAAAGACCATAAATCTAACAGCAAAGAGAGAGACATCAGAAGAAATTCAGAAAAAGATGATAAATATAATAAAAACAAAGTGAAGAAAAGGGCCAAATCTAAAAGTAGGAGTAAGAGCAAAGAGAAATCAAAGAGTAAGGAAAGAGATTCAAAACATAATAGACATGAAGAAAAGAGGATGAGGTCAAGGAGTAAAGAAAGGGATCATGAGAATGTTAAGGAAAAAGAAAAACAGTCTGAGTCTAAAGGAAAAGATCAGGAAAGGAGTAGAAGTAAAGAGAAGTCTAAACAGTTAGAATCAAAAAGTAACGAGCATGATTACAATAAAAGTAAGGAAAAGGATAGGCGTGCACAGTCTAGGAGTAGAGAATGTGATATAACTAAAGGTAAACACAGTTACAATAGTAGAACAAGGGAACGAAGCAGAAGTAGGGACAGGAGCAGAAGAGTGCGATCTAGAAGCCATGACAGAGATCGCAGCAGAAGCAAGGAGTACCATAGATACAGAGAACAGGAGTACAGAAGAAGAGGACGGTCACGAAGCCGAGAGAGGAGAGCAACACCAGGAAGATCAAGAAGTAAAGATAGGAGGAGAAGGAGGAGAGATTCACGGAGCTCAGAGAGAGAAGAAAGTCAAAGCAGAAACAAAGAAAAATACAGAAACCAAGAAAGTAAGAGTTCACACAGAAAAGAAAATTCTGAGGGTGAGAAAAGAATGTACTCTAAAAATCGTGATCATAATAGCTCAAATAATAGCAGGGAAAAAAAGGCTGATAGAGATCAAAGTCCATTCTCAAAACTAAAACAAAGCAGTCAGGACAATGAATTAAAGTCCTCCACACTGAAAAATAAGGAGGATGAGAAGACCAGATCCTCAGTGGAAAAAGAAAACCAAAAATCAAAGGGTCAAGAAAATGACCATGTACATGATAAAAAATTTGATCATGAATCAAGCCCTGGAACAGATGAAGACAAAAGTGGATGAGTGAGTTGGGTAAATTTATTTCCATTCTGTCTAAAATTTTAAGTTTTAGAGACTTGCTAATGAATCTCCTTTATGTTGTTTTCCTTTCCATTGTTTTCGGGTTATTTTATGTTTGTCCTTTTTTTTTTTTTTTTAATGTGGATTTCATTGAGTTGATCTTTTGATAATCTGCAATCTGGATAATTTGTACTGCTAAAGTTTTAATAAACTTGAAATGAGAAAAACACTTTGGTGTAATACTGTGTGCTGTGTTTAACTATTTTATGTATACATTATTGTGCTGCAGCAGTCAGCAAATAGCATCCTGATTTGTTTAATCAGCCATTTGGAAACACTCATAACTGATGGCTGCAATACATTGTTACAAAGGCTTGTGTTTCTCATGATTAAAGTAACTTTAGAAGCCACTAGAAGAAATCTTGTATAGATTTTTTGATTGCATTTTAGTAGAGGTTTGCAGCAGTTTCTTTTAATTATGCAGAAGCAGGATTCTAATAACTAGAGATCTTATTAAATCACTTTTGATTTTATAGTAATTTGTGCTTTAAAATAAATGTTTAGTTATTTATATTGCACTTCATACTTTATAGTTCCAGCCATAGCTTGTTTAATATTAATGCTTTTCCTGTCTAGTTTTGTTTTACTTAACTGCCTATAAAAGTCATAAGAGTAATTTTTCAGTTGATGTACTGATTGAGCTTGAGTTGCTGTTATACAGCATTTGACAGGAACTATACCTTGAAAAATCAGATTGTAATTCTCAATTCTATGTTGCTTTTGGTTTGAGAGTTGAAATTATTGCTTTGGGGGGGACACTTATTATTATTATTATTATTATTATTATTACCCTTTTCTAAAATTAAAAAAAACCTTTTCTCACTAAAGCTTACCACTTGTGCAGGACCTTAAGCTAGACAGATTCTAAAAATTGTTGGTATTGACACCTTAACTTCTAAGATTTCTGTTTTTTGGCCTCCAACCTATATAGAGTTGAGTGTTAACTCTGCATGCTTTTTTGTTTTTTTTTAAATTGAACTAACTCTCATAGCTGTGAGTTTCAAATGGCAAGAAAATGCATCTTTTCTATATCATGATACAGGCTATAGCATGTTTATGACCCTGGTTTCTTTCTGTTCAGGTGGCTTTATACCATTACTGTTAACGTTATTTTAACTTGGCATATGTAACATTGCCATTTAGAGTAGAGTAGAAAGTTGCAAAATTTGGTAGCTTACAGAGTTTAACACTAAACATATCCAAAGTCCATTTAGAGTTTTGTGTGTTGTATTTTGCTATTTTTGTGATGTGTGGCCTTTTATTATGTAATATCTCTTTTAAATAAAACATTGAACATCCAGCAAACATAAAACCTGCCTCATTTGAAAAGAAATTTCAAAATTCCAAGTAATAGTAGCCTCTAGAAAGTTTTGTACTTTAATATTTGTCAGTATAGTGTCAACTCTATTACCAAGGTAGCTTCTTGGTAAATCCAGTAGCTACTCAGTGCTATTTGTACTGAATAAAGCAATGCTTAACATGATACTTTCCATTATTCATTAATACAGTTAATGATACATTTGGCATTGTGATAGCTCTTGCAGAATGAATAGTGTAATGATTATAACATTGTTTGGAAAATTGTGAAACAAATATCCACAATGGATTCTTTCCAATTTTTTTTTCTAATGTTAAAATAGTGGATGTTTATCATAATCCAGGGTGATTGATTCCTTAGAGACTGACCACAAACCCACATTAGGGATAATTGAGTCTGAGTGTCCAAACTGTATAATCTATTATATATTTTAAACAAATTATTGTTTGTTTTAAATTCAGTAAATTGCATTTTAAAATCTTTGTTATAAACTATTTGAGCTTCAAGAAAGGTGCTATTTAAGAAAGGATTTCTAATAGTTATATTTTTTTAAAAAGTCCATGCTATGTAAAACTACTTCTATGTTGTCTGATCCCAGAGCTTTATCTAC
The DNA here is from genome assembly GCA_023783475.1 of Daubentonia madagascariensis. Lineage (NCBI taxonomy): Eukaryota > Metazoa > Chordata > Mammalia > Primates > Daubentoniidae > Daubentonia > Daubentonia madagascariensis. The sequence goes on along the minus strand of JAKFHU010002088.1, from coordinate 37,769,378 downwards.
TAAGAATTATAGACAAGGACTTTCCAAATCTTAGAGTTTCAAAAAGTAACCATAGGGGAAAAAATTTAGTAATTTCTATAAGCAGTATTCTCCTGTTTGGGTTACCAAAAGAGTGACTCCTTGCTAAGCATTATTTATAGTCCTTTTTTTAAAAGCCTTGTTAGCTCTTTTTACAGAACAGGTGTGGTGAAGGAGTCGCGAGAAGGACAATCAGATTTTGTTTTTAGAATATAAAGAACATTTAGAAAAAGATTAAATAGCATTAACTGTACCTCAAGATCTGCACTTGCATCTGAATAGCACATAGCTCAAATGGTCCTTTCCTTTTTTTACATTTTAATAGTTGTACCATCTTTAGTTTTTACATTGAACATTGTTTTCCTGAAAGCTGTTTTTTCCTTATCAAATTGATTTTATAGTTATGTCTAAGCTTATAGTTCATGTTGAAGTATCTTTGACTTAATATCCTTTTAAAGATATTTAAAGATATTTGATTTTTATTGCTTGATTGATGATAGCCAAGAAAATTTTCTCAGTATGTAGAATTTTCATGATTATTATTTTGTGTGAATTATTTTCTGGGTAAGCTGTCTGCCACAAAAATTGACACTACAGATAGATTAATATTAATGAAATGAGCAGTAGAGAAGCTGCTGGGCTGCTTTAAAACATTCTTTGATTAAGTTACAGTTGGTGAATTCATGCAGCAATGTAGTTTCTTTTAAGTTCCTTGAAACCCTCAGCAGTTGCAAAGAATTTATGTGATAAATCTGCCTTTGCACAAGTGTGATATTGATGCATGTTGGCTTTTGCTGAATGGCCTTTGAGTCTTGTGCCTAGTGGAAGGTACGAAACTAAACAGAGGTTTTTTAATGCTATGAATAGGCACAAATTGGGTTTCTGGTATTTTGGGTAGTGGTATTAACTGGCAGTTCTAATTTATTTTCTAGTTAGTATATGGAGCAAGTTAGTATGTTTTTCAGTAGTTTATAGTACTTCATTCCAGTTGGTAATAGTTTTCATCATACTGAACTTTTTATAGTAAATTTCTATAGAAACTTGAGTTTGCCTTCACGAGAAGGTACTTTAAATATACACCGTATAGCTGATAATTATAAAGAAATAAAATGGGTGTTTTTCTGTCTCCTTTTGGTTATGTTTTCTGTAATTATTTTGTTTAGGATTCATACATTTACAATTGAATGAACTCTCTAAAGGATTGTAGGCTGATAACCTGTTTATTGCGAAAAGATGTTTTATTACAAATACTTGTTTAAAAAATTAATAATATAAGCCCCAGGAAGTGCAGAATTGACTGGCACACCTGCCCATAGTGGGCTTCCCATCTAACTGCCTTTAAGGGATTCAGACAAATGCAAACTCTGTGGCCTCTTGTGTGACAAAGAAGTAAATATTAAAGGGAAAAAAAAATCACATGAATAGGAAAATTCCATCAGCGAGATTGGAGAAGGGAGTCTTTGAGGGTTTCTTTGTTTTTTGGTATGGAAGTGAGTGGTGGGGTTGATTTGTGTTTCTCTGTTTTTTTTCTTTAAGCAAATTCCATGTTACCAAAAGCACATGCTGTATATTTTCTTCCCCTTTTGTGTGTATATAGTCTTTCTGAAAGATTGATAAATGAATTGGGTATTTGTATGTGGGGATGTTCAAAGTTGTGGCTGCTCTCTTAGTGGAAGGAAAAAACATAAATGAAGTTAATGCACTTCTTTTCCTAGCTTCAAAGGTCACTGTGATGTATATTTTTTTAATGAAATTTAGAAATAAAGCTGTTGTCTTCTCAATTGTAAAATTGTAAAATGCTGCTTCTCTTATCACTAGTCTAGTAATTGTTGAGCTGTTTTCTGCAAACTGCATTTTACAAAATTTAAACTTCGAAACTGTATTAACTTTTATAGTTAAACATTGTATTAAATAAACTATATGATAAACAGTTTGAGTTTGTATTTTTTAAATTATTGTTGTATTTAACCTGTTTTTAAATTAAAAGCTAAATAATGAAAATAAACCAACTAAAAATACTTTTACCCACAGAGATATGAAATTATTTGTATTATGAGAAAACCAGACGGACATTTCTCCGAAGATGATATACAAATGGCCAACAAGCATATGGCAGTATGCTCAGCATCACTAATTATTAGGAAATGCACATCAGAACCACAATGAGATACCACCTCACAGCCATTTAGGATGGCTACTATCAAAAAAAAACAGAAAATAAGTGTTGGTGAGGATGTTCACTCTTGTTCATTGTTGGGAATGTAAAATGGTACAGCTGCTGTGGACAACAGTATGGCAGTTCTAAAATTTTTAAATAATAAATAATATGATTCAGCAATTCCAACTCTGGGTATGTATCCAAAAGAATTGAAAGGATCTCAAAGAGTTATTTGTACATCCAGCTTCATAGTGATATTGTTCACAATATCTAAGAGATGGAAGCAACCCGTGTCCATTCATGAAGGAATGAATAAATAAAATGTGGCATATACATAGGGTAGAATATTACTTTGCCTTTAAAAGGAAGAATACTGACATGCTACAACATGGATGAAACAAGGACATTTACCATAGTGTTCAAATTCATAGAAACAAAGTAGAGTGGTGTTTCCCAGTAATTGAGGAGAGGGAGGAATGGAAAGTAGTTTAATGAGTACAGTGCTTCAATTGTGCAAGATGGCAAAATTCTGCAGATTGCTCAGCAACGTGAATATACGTGTAAAAATGGTTAGGATGATGATAAGGTTTATGCTGTGTTTTTTTTCCACCAAAAAAAAATGAAAAAAGTAAAGGAACTGGGAATCCAATTCATAGAAACACTAAGCATGTGTATCAAGTTGGAAAACTACATGTAGAATTATTTTAAGTGACTAAAACGTTTGAGTGGGGTGTGGTGACTCACGCCTACAATCCCAGCACTATGGGAGGCTGAGGCAGGAGGATCGCTTGAGGCCAGGAGTTCAAGACCCGCCTGGGCAACATAATGAGGCACCCATCTCTACAAAGAAAAAATTTTTAAACATGGTAATTCACACATATCTAGTGAGGTACACTCCTATAAAATAAACCACAAAGAAGGCTTAAACTGCATTCAGTAATCCCGTTGTTAAGTAATAGTAGTATGTACAAAACTACTTTTGGACAAAGCAAATAAACATGAATTTCTGCAGAAAAGAAATATATCCAGTAGAATATTATTCAGCCATAAAAAGAAATGTACTGATACATGGTACAACATGGATGAACCTTGAGAATATGGTAAGTAAAATAAGCCAGAAACAAAATGTTACAGTATAATTCTATTTACGTGAAATACCCAGTATAGGCAAATCCACAAAGACAAAGCAGATTAGTGGTTACCAGGGGATTTGGGGAGGGAGAATGGGGAGTGTCTGCTTAGTAGGTACAGGGTTTCCATTTGGAGCACCAAAAGGTTCTGGCGGCACAATACTGTGAATGTACTTAATGCCACTGAATGTTCAGTTAAAAATAAATTTTACATTGTGTATGTATTTTACCACAATTTAAAAAAAGAATCTCAACTAACCTGAGGGTTCTATATATGCCCAATGGAAATACTGTGAAGAATCAAATCAGACATAATCGTACTTAGATGAAGAATAGCTTTATTAACAGAAATTTTAAGTATATAATCCATTTATATTTGTAGTTCATATTTGCTACAACTTCTCAATCAAAAATAAATTTTTCTACCACGTAAAACCTAGCCTTCCTTTAGACTTTTGAAAATTATTATATTTTGATCCCTGAGAGTTATAAAAAGGGAGCTGGACTCCAGCAATATCATTTGCCTGATAGCTGGGTCTTAATCCACCTCTGTCCACAAAAACTGGTCCATGGCCACCTCCAGGTCCTTCCTGTGCAGCTTTTACAAGAGGATAAATATATTTATTTGTTGTTTCGGACTCAAGTTCAATTACTTCTCTGGCGTAATCCTGAAATTCTTTCTCCTTTTCAGCTGCAAGAGCTTCAGTAAGTCTCCAATAATCTAATTCTGCTTGTTTTGCTTGCTTTGCATTAACCTTATTTTTGGCCTATTTGGGAAAGAAAGGAAATACAATTTAATATTGATTAAGAATATCAACTTTTTAAATATATGTGGTATTTGAAGACGTAGGTATAATTTTCTAAACTGACATTTTACAAGTTCTGATTTGACAACATATACTGTCATTTATTTAAGAAACTCTCCAGTGCTTCTCAGAATAGTATGCTCAAAAGCAGTGGCTCAAGGAAACTTACCTTTATTAATAGCCTTATGTGATACATCCTCAAAGAAATAATAGGGCAAAATAGTGAAAAGCATGAAATTTACATAAAAGGTAACTGAGTTTAGAATCCTGTTTCAACCATTTATAAGATGTGAACTTTGGCAGTTTAGAAGGCACACCAGTCATTGTCCTATCCATCCACTATTCTGAAAGAAAATACTTGCTCAACTCCAGTCCTGAGACAGCCCAATACACCCTGTGCCCGAGCCACATAAGATTTAATCAGTCGTGAATATCTGAACTAAATTAAACCAATTACATTCTGTTTCCCAAAAATTTAAAGTCGAAACAATGAGTGACATTTATCAATGTAGGTTGATCAGAAACCGAGTGGAGTAAGTACTCTAGGCAATCTGCCAAAAGCCAATTTATCGATATTTTATAAAAAATTTTTGTCTTGGAACTGTTTATATTAATTTACATTGAATGAGATGATTTTTATGGCTTTTCAGTGAAGTTATGGCTGGCAGCCTTTCATTTTGTGGTCACTATGGCATTTTAAGATGCTGAGTTTGTCAAAAAATAATTTTGTCTACTTAGGAATATAATTTAATATTCATAAAAATATTTTTCAAAATCTAAAACTTTGGCATAAAATAGTGGCCTAAACCTGATATCTACCATAAATTGAAATTTTTGAGGGAATAGAGCAACCATATGAATGTGAAATATCAAATTTTTTATTACTGAAGTGGGTATGGTAGCTCATGCCTGTAATCCCAGCAACTCAAGAGGCTGAGGTGGGAGGATCATTTGAGGACAGGAGTTCACCTCCAGGCTGGAGAACATAGTGAGACCCCATGTCTACAAAAAATTTAAAAATCAGCCAGGTATGGTGGTGCATTCCTGTAGTCCCAGGTACTGGGAAGGCTCAGGTGGGAGGATCACTTGAGCCCAGGAGTTGGAGGCTGCAGTGAGCTAAGACTGTGCCACTGTACTACAGCCTGGATGACAGACCAAGACCTAGTCCCTTCAAAAAAAAAAAATTATCACTGAGTGCTATTAATACAATTCAAATTAAGACTTAACGTGCTATTTGTGGAATTGATGATGGAATATCAGAGTTTGAAAATGATATCAAATAAGATTGGAAAAGAAGTAAAAAAAAAAAAGCTAACATCTATCTCATCAAAGGTAAAATGCTAAAATGTGGGATCTTAACAAGGAGCAACTGGGATATGTTAGTTTAGTAACTGTAGAAAGATATTGAGGGAACACAGAACCATTTGAAGCACAGGAAGGAAGTGACAGTCAAAGGAAAGATTATAATAGATTGATCATATGACTGGTGCCTCAAATTTGATATGCATTAAGCATAAATACAAATTTATTTTAAAAATTAGGTTTAAAATTCTAAAAATGTGAACACGGGGTATAGTAACAAGCACCTTTGTCAGATACTAGAGAGCTAATTATTTTGTAAACTGGAAAATAAAGCAAAAAAAAATCAAGTATCTATCTTGTCTTTTCTTTAAAAATTGTACCAAATAGTTGATCATGAAAATTTCTTTGAAGGCTTCAGCTAAATAAACTAGAAGGATTCCAAATAGATTTGATCCTGATTCAAATGACAAACTTTTAAAAATATTCATGAGACAATTTGGGGAAAATTTAAACACTGAATGTTGGTTGTTTTTGATGTGATAATGGAATTATGGCTGTTAATTTCTAGAGAGTCCCTGTCTTTTAGAGATACATACTGAGATATATACACATGGGTAAAATATGATATCTGGGATTTGCCTTAAAATAATATGGTGGATCCTACTTCTGGTAATGGCAGCATGAGGAGTTTGGCCAATTCCCCTACACAAAAAAACAAGTTTATTATTAACAATTATTAAAACCAACTGTTTCAGAACAGTAATAAGTGACCATGTGCTCACAACTACTTGAAAAGCATGTTTTCACACACACTCAAAAACCCTGCTACTAAATTAGGTAAGAACTCCAAAGTTGTGGCATTCCTAGTGAGGGTATTGCTATCCTTCCAGTTGATATGGTGAAAACCTGCCTATTTACTGGGCAATCACAGCAGATTCCAGTTGGGTTGGGTAGCAAAACAGCTGGAAATTTTAGGGTGAGAGTCTGGAAGTGAGACAGTCACAGAAGGGCTCAGATAAACTCTACAGATATCACTGACTAATTGCTAAACTACACATTCACACAGGAGACCCTAGGAAGCCTGGCAAAAATTAAAAGCCTAGAGGAAATTGTATTAATAAATTTTCTGTTCTTTAAGTACCTTCCTCAAGCAATACACAGCTGAAAAAGCATTACCGGCTTAAGGTGTCTGAACATAAACTCTGCCTACATTATTGGTTGGTTGATAAACTTCCAGTACAGCAAAGAACCCTAGGGAATCAGGCTTTAAACAAACAAACGAAAAAAAGCTGAGCAGAGACATCAGAGACTTGATATTGTGGTAAAGACAAATTTCAGTTTGAGTCCAGGGAAAGCAATTGCATACTAATACAAAAAGTAAAAACTCTCATAACAAAATAATCTGGAATTCGTACAACTTATTCTTTACAACATCAGGTTTTCAGCCAGAAAATACTAGACCACAAAGAAAAAGGGAAGTGTTATCTCATTCTAAGGAAAAAAAAAAGTTCAACAGAAACTATTATAACTCAAGAGTGGAACCAGATATTGAATTTAGCAATCAGATTTCAAAGCAGCTATTATGAATATTTCCAATGAATTAAAGGAAAATATGCTCAGTATGAGTGAAAAGAGAATCTAAACAGAAAAATGGAAACTATAAAAAAGGACCAAGCAAAATTGTAGAGTTTAAAAGTTCAATAAATGAAATGAAAAATTCAGTAGAGTTCAACGTCAGAATCAGTGAATTTGAAGGTAGATCAATAGAAATGTTCCATCTGAAGAACAGAGAGGAAAAGATTGGTAAAAAATGAACAGACCCTTGGAGATCTGTGGTGCAATATCAAATGTCTCTATGTATGTGTAAATTGAGCCCCTGAAGGAAAGATAAAAAGAGAGGCACAAAAAATATTTGAAGAAATAATGGCCAAAAACTTCCCACATTTGATATTAACTTACAAATCCAAGAAGCACCAAAAACCCCATGTAGGATAATCACAAGGAAAATACATCATGTTTGATCTCTTGAAAGCCAAAAATAAATCTTGAAACCAGCAAGAAAAGAAATGAAACATCACATATAGGGAACCAATGATATGATTAATATCTGATTTCTCATCATAAACAATGAAAGCCAGAAGACACTGGAATAACATATTCAAAGGCCTGGTAAAAAATGATATCTAATAAATTTATATCCAATAAAAAGGCAAAATAAAGATATTTCCTGAAAAACTTAAATTGGAAAAATTTATTGCTAGCACACCTGTGTTGCAAGACATGCTAAAGGAAGTTTTAGGCTAAAACAGAAATGACACAAAATAGTAACTTGGATGCACAAGGAGTAAAGAATATTAAAAATGGTAAATACATGAGTAAACATAAAATATTTTATATATATTTTATGTTTTTGGCTCTGAATACCTTCAAATGACATGTAACTAAAGCAAAAGTATACTTCTGCAATGTTAGATTTGTCATGAATATAGATGTAATATATATTAAAACAATAATAGCTCCAAGGGGAAGGATGGAGCTATATGGTACAAAGTCCCTATTTAGTACCAGAAAACACTATTTACTTGAAGTAGAATTTGATTACTAAATGATGTATGCTGTAATCCCCTGTATGCAGTGGTTCTCTAGGGATTTCCCCCCACCCTAAGGATATCTGATAATGTCTGGAGACATTTTTGGTTATTACAAGCTAGGGAGTGTACTACTGGCATCTAGTGCTAGAAGCAAGAAATGCTGCTAAACATTTGGCAATGCATAGGAAAGTCCCCACAATAAAGAACTATCTAATCTAAAATGTCAATAGTGCCAAAGTTGAGAAGCTGTGACCTAGAAAAATGACACATACATGTGAGCATATACTGAACTACAACTAAAAAGTCAACAGGTTAATTTAAATGATATGCCAAAAAAAGGAAATAAAGGAGTAACACAGGAATGAAAAAAAATGAAACCAAAACAGCTGAGATAAATAGAAAATAAGTCACAAAATGACAAAACTAAATCCAATCATAATAATTACATTAAATAGGACTATACTGAACACTCCAACAAAAGGCAGAGATTGTCAGGTTAGATAATAAAAGTGAGATGTGATCTAACTCTATACTGTCTACAAGAGATGCATTTTATTTTTTAATGTATAAAGAACAGAAATTTATAAAAATATGAAACACTTCACGAATTTGCACATCATCCTTGCACAGGGGCCATGCTAATCTTCTCTGTATCATTCCAGTTTTAGTATATGTGCTGCCGAAGCGAGCACAAGAGATGCGTTTTAAATTAACACATTGACTGCCATGTGAGTTGTATTTAACTCAGGCTAGTTTTGAGCCTGGGGCCTCGTGAAGCAAAACCCTGCGTGTGGTTCGTGAAAATCTTGTTGATGTTCTTATTGTTACAATTAATATTGACAATTTAATTCTAAAAACGTGCATTGCGTTGCATATAACTCATGCACAGAAAACAATAAAAAAATAACAAATTAGAAAGGATTGTTTTGTTTTAATAAAATACCATGGCCCCAGGGAAAAAATTTTCCTAGTGTGGCAGTCAATGTGCTAAAAAAACAAAAATAGGCCTGGCACTGTGGCTCATACCTGTAATCGTAGCACTTTGGGAGGCCGAGGCAGGAGAAGCACTTGAGGTCAGGTGTTCAAGACCAGCCCAAGCAAGCGTGAGACCCCATCTCTACCAAAAATAGAAAAAAATAGACGGGCATAGTGGTGCTCGCCTGTAGTCCCAGTTACTCGGGAGACTGAGGCAGGAGGATCACTTGAGCCCAGGAGTTTGAGGTTGCAGTGAGCTATGATGATGCCACCGCACTCTAGCAGGGGTGACAGAGCAAGACCTTGTCTCAAAAAAAAAAAAAAAGCTTAAAATGGTAAATTTTATGTTATGCATATTTTATCACAATAAAAAATAAGTTTAAAAATTCAACAATAAGAAAACAATAAAATTAAATAATTGGCAAGAGGCTTAAATAGACACTTCACTAAAAAGCATTCAAATGGCTAGCAAGGACATGAAAAGATGTTCACTATCTTTGGTCATTAGGGAAATACAAAATAAACTCATGAGGTATCACTACACCAGAATAAAATTGAAGGATGACAATATCAAGTGTTGGTGTGGATGTGGAGGAAGTTGTACTCCATACATTGCTGATAGGAATGGGAAATAGTACAGCCATTTGGAAACAGGTTTTAGTCACAAATGATTGGATGCCAGACCCTCCACACATCTTTTAAAATCTATGACAACCCCATTCACCTCAAATCTGAAACCTATGAGATCACAATCAACATTGTCTCTAATTATAAAGAGGAAAAAAAGTAAAACAAAGAAGATGAGCATTATGGTCTGTCACATGCATTTGTATTTTCTTTAGTGTTTACTAAAGCATAATAGACACTGAAGAAGGATAAACGTTTGTGTAAAAGATAAAATTAGTATGGGAACTTCAATGGAGATAAAATCAGAAATTAACCTCATATTTTTGATACATTTTATCAACCATAATGACCACTTGTTCTTATGCGACATAAGAAACTGCTTGAGATATAGAAAACTTACATATTTATTGCTAAAATAAGTATAAACAATAAGGAACAATTACCATTTGCTGAATATGGGAATCTTGAACTTCTCGGCGTTCTTTATCAGCTTTGCTTTTTTTCTCCTTTTCATGTTCCCAGAAAATCTGATCTGCTTTCATGACAGCCAGCCTTTGTTCTTTAGCCTCTATTTTTCTTTGTCTTTCTTCTTCCTCTTTATTTTTCATCTAGATGTTTAAAGGCAAAAGAAACAAACTAAAACCAGTTTTAGCAACCAGTCCTGTCTGCAAAGGCACTGAATTAGAAAGCTCCGAGCAGAGAGTCAACCAGGAGCAATGCAGGAGGAGAAAACTGTATACACCTGGGTTGACTCCCATGTGGCCAGTTTACTTTGGTTGTGTTCTATTTCCCAAATACCAGGAAACACCCAAGTGATACAGGACAATCTCTATTGGCTTAAAAAAAAAAATAGAGGAACTGAAAAGCAAGATCTTCTCAAGGTTGGGAAATATTTGTAGGTAAAAAATTGTTACAAAGTTTATAAACTACCCAATTTAAATGTTATGACAATCAGTATGTACGAGATCAATTCTGAAAGACTAAAAAATACAGGCCAGGCACAATGGCTCACACCTACAATCCTAGCACTTTGGGAGGCTGAGGTGGGAGGTTTGAGGCCAGGAGTTTGAGACCACCCTGAGTAACATAGTGTAGGCCCCATCTCTACAAAAAACTAAAAAATTAGTCATGCATGGTGGTGCACACCTGAAGTCCCAGCTACTTGGCAGGCTGAGATAGGAGGATCGCTTGAGTCAGCATTTTGAGGTTGCAGTAAGCTAGGATGACACCACTGCACTCTGGCCTGGGCAACAGATTGAGACCCTGTCTCAAAAAAAAAAAAAACCCAAAAAACAGAAACATAATAGGGTAATTTTTAGGTGGTTTGTCTTAAATATATTCAAATGAAAAGTATACTAATAAAAATCTTTGCCTTTCAAATGGTTCTGAAACAGAAGAGATTATTACTTTGCATCTATAAATATTTTGCTTATAATTGACTGTCATGTCATGTCATCTTCTCTTAGAAAGTAAAGAGATGGGGTGTGGTGGCTCACGCCTATAATCCCAGCTGCTGGGGAGGCTGGGGCAGGAGGATCACTTGAGCCCAGGAGTTTAAAGCTGCAGTGAGCTATGACTGCACCACTGCACTCCAGCATGGTCAACAGAGTGAGACCCTATATCTGGAAAAAGTAAACGTTCTCTGATTTCAAAAATATAAAAAGATAATTCATACATTGTTTTTCACATCTCTGCTAGTTTTTGGTCAGAGAAGCAGAGGGGGTGGAAATCACAGTGGAAAGGTCTTAAATTTGTCTTTCGGTTTTTATTTGTCATAATTAAGTTGTTTACCACAATGGCTCTATATTCTGCAATCGCTTTTAATTCTGCTTTGTTTTTTTCATATTTTTCTCTTTCTCTTTTTTCCCATTCAGCCTCAGCTTCTGCAATATCTCTAGCAATAATCAAATCTTCATTGTCAAGTTTCTCTTTCATTAGTTCACTCAGGAAGTTATTTATTCTTTCTCTCCGTTCCTCCATTAGCCTATAACAAAATAACCATACTTGTCAAATCTTCATGAACAGATTTGCAATAGAGCCAAAATAATTTAATTAGGGAGTCTGAGATATTTTATAGTCTTTTAGAAAACTAAAAGGAGCCCCATTGCTCCTTGTATACATTGATTAAGTGGAAATTTTTTTAATATAAAGAAACATATGTTCTAAAAATCCAAAGAGAGTGATATGTAATACATACAATATGATCTTTGTGCGTGTGTGTAGAAAGAGATGTTAAAATTCTCTACATTGAAAAACATTTTAAAATTATCAGACTACCCTGCATTGGAGGCTTAGGCTATAAAAGGCCTTTCTTTAAGTAAAACCAAGAAAATATCTAGTAAGGGCCAGGTATGGTGGCTCGAGATTATAATCCCAGCACTTTGGGAAGTAGAGGCGGGGAGGATCACTTGAGGCCAGTAGTTCAAAACCACCCTGAGCAACATAGTGAGACCCTGTCTCTACAAAAAATACAATAAAATAAAATAAATACAAAGAAAAAAATCTGGCTAAACTGACCTAACAGGAAAAAAAGAAGGAAAAAAAAAAGAAAATATGTAGTAAAAGTTATCAAAATCCTAAATAAATCCATCCCTCATAATACTCTGTCTGGCATTTATTCATAGCACTTTGTTGACTTGATTTATTTATATGTCTCTCTCCCTTTACACCATGAGATGCCTAAGGTCAGGGATTGAATGGGTCCTTCTCTCTAGTCCAGGGCCAAGCATGTGCCTAGTACATCATAACAAAAAATATATTTTTTTAATGAAATAGGTGCATTTTTATTTATGAAATTGGGCAAAAAAATACTTTAATTTAGTTGTGACAAATTCACTAATTTATTGAGTGAATTTGCAAAGCAATATGTGAGAAATGATGAGAAAGGATATAGTGCATTCCCCAAGGAAATTAGAATCTAAAGTGGAGTAAAAACATTTATGCAAATAACTATACAAGGCAAAGGGTGATAAATGCCATGAAAAAGCTAGACAGAGATATGGACAAAGGAGAAAAAAAGAAAGGTTTCACAAAAATGGTGACATTTCAGTTAGAATTTCAAAAAACAATATTTTAAACACATTTATTGATTGCTTACTATGTGCCTGACACTATTCCAGGTGCTGGGAATGTAACAGTGAGCAAAAACAGTAAAAGTCAGGTGCAGGCTGGGTGAAGTGGTTCACACCTGAGCTAAGGTGAGAGGCTCGCTTGAGGCCAGGAGTTTGAGACCAGCCTGGGCAACAGCAAGACCTTGTCTCCATAAAAAATTTTTTAAAAAATTAGCTGGGCATGGTGGAGCACACCTGTAGTCCCAGCTACTCAGGAGGCTGAGGCAGAAGGATTGCTTGAGCCCAGGAGTTCCAGGCTGTAGTACACTTGTGATCACACTTGTGAATAGCCACTGCACTCTGCCTCTAAAATATTTTTTTAAATAATAAATAAATAAAAATAAAAATCTCTCCTCTCATGGAGCTTTCATTATTGCTGTGGGAGAGGGACAGTAAATAAATGATTAAAATATATAATGCCATATATCAAGCAATGAGGAAAAAGCAGTTAAAATCATAAGCAATTGGGGAGGAGGTATAATTTTAAATAAGGTGGTCATGGAAAGTCTCAATGACAATATTTAAGTAAAGATCTGAAAGCATTCAGGGAGCAAGGTATGTGTTCTCTGGAGGTGGCATTTCCTAGAGAAGATAGAGAAGTCCAGTGTAGGTGAGAAGAGGGAGAGGAGAGAACAGTAAGAGATGAGGTCTGAGAGATGAGGCTTGGATCAGCTGGAAGTAGGGTAGACATAGAGCCTGATGGGCCATTGGAAGACTCTAAGTGAGATGTGAAGCCACCAGAGGATTTTGCAAGAGGAAAAAGCATGATCTAGACAGAAACATCCTGTACTGCAATTTGGCCTCCTACTCTTTTCTCTCCACCCCATCCCAAACTGCTCACTAAGGTAAGCAATGACCTCTAAATCTGCTGGACACTCGATTTTTTAAAATCTTATTTAATCCTTCTATTGATCTAACACTGGTGACTGCTTCTTACTGAAAACTCCACTCCCTTGATGTTTCTCTGGTTTTCCTCCAATCTCTGGAAACTATTCTTTGGTCTTCACATTATCTTCTTTCTCCATTTGACCCTTAAATATGGAGTTCCCCAGGGACTATGTAACCTTTATTTCTTACCTATTCACTCTAGGTGAGCTCACTTGTATCCACAACTCCAACTACCACTTATATACCAATGGCTCACAAAGCCATCTCCAGCTCATATCCCTCTTGTAGAGCAGACCAGTATTTCCAACCATCTACCAGATAATGTCCTGGATATTCCAAGGGTACCTCAACTCACATGTCTCTATTGAAATCATCAAGTCACTAAACACTCTACTCATATATAATATATGAAGACTTCCTAACAACAATTCTCATATCACAACTTCTGATTTGTAGTAAAATAATTTCAGGTAGTACTTTATTAATTGTACAAATAATTGTTTATTTATTTATATACTTAGAGACAGGGTCTCACTCTGTCACCCAGGCTGGAGTGCAGTGGCATGATCATAGCTCACTGAAGCTTTGAACTCTTGGGCTCAAGCGACCCTCCTGCCTCAGCCTCCCAAGTAGTTAAAACTATAGGCGCAAGCCACTGCGCCTGGCTTGCAAATTATTTTAAAAGCCTACCTGTGTGTTTCAGCTTCTTTTTCTTTCCCCATTTGTATAAGACGCTTTTTTGCTTTGATAAATTTTCTAATCTTTTCATTTTCCTCCTCTTGCTGCTGCTGTTCTACAGCTTTGATGATATTTTTATCATGCATATGTTCCTTGGGGAAAAAAGTATATATTATCCTATCACAAAGAAAAATATCTTTCAACATATCAGTATCTAACAAGAACCTATCAAATGGTCACAACTTCTGACCCAGTTATTTCTCTCCTGGAAATTTATCCCAAAGAGATGATCAGAGATGTGCATAGAGCTTTATGTACCACGTACTTCATCTCAAAGTTATTTATAATAGCAAAAAATTGGAAACAACCTCTAAATATTTAATAATAGAGAAATGGTTAAATAAATCATACTCTCAATAACATAGGATGATACAAATAATATAATCAATAAGTGGGAGGGGAAGAGCAGAACATAAAACATTACATAATATATTCCACTTTCACAAATACACATAAGTACAGCTTTATAATGTATATATGACTAGAAGAAATGTATCAATGTTAACAGTAGTTATCTCTGGGGTATGAGATAATGAGTGACTTTTATTACCTTTTTAATGCTTTTCAGTATTTCTTTTCAAATATCTCATTTCTTTAAAAATATGTAATTTAAAATAATTGCATATCATAAAAATACATTATATATATAAATTTCATTTAATGTTTAAATACTCTAGTCACATGGTTCAAAATTTTTAAATATTTTTTTTTTTTTTTTGTCATTCGGTGCTGGAGTAATTTTAAATATTTTTAACATACACAGTGTAAGGTATCCTTCCACTCCATCCACTGTCTCTTCCTAATTCCCCCTCCAGAGTCAATCACGGTTACTACTTGCTTGTCCAGACTTTCTTTTTGCATACATACAAGAAAATACAGATGTATATTCTAACAAAAATTTTAAAAATAGGTCACTAGTTTTTAAAACAACAAATGAAAATCTGTTCATATTAGCAAATGTTCTATGATCCCAGCCTGAGTTAGCCATCATAAAAACAGGTATCTTTGAACACAATACCCTGGGTATATAGATATTAATATATTGGTGATTCTGTTATTATAAGTAAAAACCAATTCAAGATGAAAGTTGTTAGGTGCAGCATTTAATCTTCCAAAATATTTATAACTCAGGGTCTAGCATGTGCCTAGAATTCTTAACTAATGTTCTACTTTATGGGTTAGCCTATAATCTGGTCAGGAGATATATCGGTCAATATGAAAAACTAATGAAAACACCAAACTGTTAAAAGTGATTATTTTGAATGATTCCTTAAAAGTTTTATTTTGCTGTTTTTTCCAAGTTTATTCTAATATTCATACAGATGTTTTATAATAGGAAAAATATGGAGTTAATTAACACAACTTTAATTCTCATTTTTCAAAATTGAAAGCTTCAGCTCAAGGTCACATAACTAGTAAATGGCAGAGTTAGCATCCAAAACTAGGTCTGTTCCACTCCAAAGTGACTTGGAGAGAGAACAATTACTGCACCCATGAACCAAGAACAAGATTTTATGAAAAAGAAGCAATAAAATTATAAGTAAAACTCATAAAAATTAAAACTTTGATAGCTAAAATAAAAATTCAATAGAAGCCTTAGAATACAAAATTGAGGACAACTTTCAAAGTAGAACCAAAAAAATGGCAGAAACAATTAGTTGCCTACCCAAGATTCTTTCTTCTCTGCTTCTTTAGTAGCAGAACCCAAATTTTATTCAGGATAAAAATATGCTCAGCTAGGAGATTGTATTTCCAAGCTTTCTTTTCAGCTAGGTGTAATGAAATCATAACCAATGATATTTAGTGGAAGTTGTTAAGTGGACTTCTGGGAACGTTCCTTAAAAGGAGAACAGATAGTTAGGGTACTCCCTTTTGATCTTCATCCTTTCTTCCTTCTTGCCGTCCAGAATGCAGACTTGAGAGCTAGAATTCAGCAGCTCTTCAGGGCATGAGGCAACCTTGAGGACAGATGCCATCTATGTCCCAAGAATAGCAAAGACAGAGAAGGTGCCTCAATCCCTGTTGACTCTGGAGGTGCCATTACCAGATTTGTAATGCATACCCCTGCACTTTAAGCCTGTACTTGTATAAGCTACTATTATTTGGGGTTTTCTATTATATGCTTTTGAGCCTTTTCCTAATTAATGAGAAAAGATATTTTAAAATTAGAGCATCAATTCAGAAAGTCCAATATCTATCAGAGAGGTTATAAAACAACAGAAGAGACAAAATGGAAAGGGACAAAATTATCCAAAAGATTAAACAAGAAAAGTTCTTGGGATGAAAGGGATGTAAGTTTCCACAATGAAAGTATCAATTGAATGCCCAGCAAAATGAACATAGGCACATCATCCAAGGCATATTTCTGTGAAATTTTAGAGCACCAGAGATAAAGAAGACCCTAAAAGCATTCAGAGAGAGAGAGAAAGAAGAAAAAGAAAAAAAATGAAAAACGATTACATATATTGGATGAAGACCATAAATGGCATCATACTTCTCAACAGCAATACTGGATGCTAGAAGAATAAGAAACAATGAATACAAAATTCTGAATTCTGTACCCGGAATTCTATAACCAGCCAAACCAATCAAATATGACTTTAGAAGATAACCTTTTCAGATAATTCAAAAATTTTACCTCCTATACACTCTTTCTTAGGAAAGTACTCAAAGGTGCATTTCAGCAAGATGAGGGAATAAACCAAGAAAGCAGAAGACATAAGATTCAGGAAATAGGAGGTGTGGCCCCAGAAAGTGGCACAGGAAAGTCCCAGGATGACAGCTGTGCAGCAGGCCTAGTGAGCAAGCACTCCAGAAGAAAGAGAAGCATGGAGGACTCTGGATGCGCAAGTTTCAAGAAAAACAACAACATAGATAATTTAATATTACTTAGTTGAACATTTGAAAACTAGTATCAATATACATTTGATAGAACTTACTGAACATATGGAAAAAATTGAGGTATATAGTCATCAAAGCAAATGAAAACAGAGAAATTATTTTAGTCATAGAAAAATAAACGTTTTTGCAAGCAAAGAAATATAACCATAGTATATTACTTGGCTCTGAAGAGAAAAATATTTAAATAATCATAATAATGATTTAAGTAAAATTGTGACAATTATTTGTGGGGGAGGAGAGGATGAGAAGGGGACAGTAATAGAAAACAGTTAAATCCTCAACTACCAGGACAAACAGGCAGGAAATATCTCAAATTGATAAATCAAGATGTATATCTTTTACAACCTAATATGTATTTTTAACATCTAAATATAGAATATTATAATATAATTTTCTAACAGAAGAAACAGCTAAAAGAACTTGGAAGTGGGCTGAGCGCGGTGGCTCCCGCCTGTAATCCTAGCACTCTGGAAGGCTGAGGCGGGAGGATCACTTGAGCTCAGGAGTTCGAGACCAGCCTTAGAAAGAGCGAGACCCTGTCTCTACTAAAAACAGGAAAATTAGCTAGGCATGGTGGTGTGCGCCTGTAGTCCCAGCTGCTCGAGAGGCTGAGGCAGGGGGATCCTTTGAGCCCAAGGATTTGAGGTTGCAGTGAGCTATGATGATGCCAGGAGTGGACCAAAGAACTGTTATTCTTCTTTAAAAACTTTTGGTGTTGTTTGATGTTTTAACTCTGTGTATGTATTACTTAAGAATAAAAACTAATTTTAAATAAAAAATGTAACAAGATTATAAAATAAAATAAAAGCAACATTCTTAAGATATTACCGTTTATTGAGGACATATTAACGACACAGCAGACACCAAATGTAAATCACCCCACTCATTCTTCACAACCACCATTTTAAGGATAAGAAAATAAATTCATTTGAAAAAAAAATCTCATTTTCTTCTCTCTCATTCATGTATGAGAGCACATACACATAAAACCATAGCAAATAGAGCTACCCTAAAAGTACATATTCCCTTAGAAAACCAACTTGCTAGCAACTTGTTTTCTACTCCACTACTTTTAAAAAATATATATTAGGAGTTAGGCATTTTCAGGCACAGAAGGACAAATACTGCATGTTCTTACTCACATGTGGGAACTAAAAAAGATGATGTGATGGAGGTAGAGAGTAGAATGATAGTTACCAGAGGCTGAAAGGGCGTTGGGGGCTGGGGCCGTACAAGCATACAGTTAGATAGAAGGAATAAGTTCTAGTATTTGACAGCATGGTAGGGTGACTACAGTTAGAAACAATATATTGCATATTTCCAAATAACTGGAAGAGAAGATTTCAAATGTTCCCAACACAAAGACATGATAAATGTTCGAGGTCACGGATAACCCTGATTTGGTCATTACACATTGTATGCATATATCAAAATACCACATATACCCCATAATTATGTACAAATATTATGTATCAATAAAAAAGTTAGGCATTTGACTTTGTACATTTTTGTACTTTTGCACTTTTAACTTACAAAAAACAGTCTCCTGCTTTCATGTATCTCTTCCTTTTTCTTTTCTAGTTTTTTTCTCATTTCTATTTCATATAATGAATTCTGTCGCTTTATTTCCTCAGCATCTTTTTCTTCATGTTTTCTCCTTCTTTCTTCTTCTTCTTCATGTTCCTTTATTCTAAAGGAAAAACATAATTACAATGGAGAACAAGCAGAAAAATAGGTTGTTTTTAAGAAATGAATTAGATTCTAACCTGGGATGATCTGAAGCTGCAAAGAACTTGTGAATTTCTTTGAGGAAAAGAACAAACACTAAACAGCAGTGACTAATACTAATCCAATCTTGGCTATCCCAGAATTGCCAACACTTTTGTTTCTTCAAAATTTATTTAGGCAGGCATGGTGACACAGGCCTGTAGTCCCAGCTACTCAGGAGGCTGAGGCAGAAGGATTGCTTGAGCCCAAGAGTTTGAGGTTGCTGTGAGCTATGATGACATCACTGCACTCTAGCCCAGGCAACAGAGCGAGACCCTGTCTCAAAAAAAAAAAAAAAGGCTGGATGTGGTGGCTCACGCCTGTAATCCCAGCACTTTGAGACGCCAAGACGGGAGGATCCTTTGAGGCCAAGAGTTTGAGACCAGCCTGGTCAACATAGTGAGACCCCATCTCTACAAAAAAATAGAAAAATTAGCCAGATGTGGTGGCATGGGCCTATAGTCCCTGCTACTTGGGAAGCTGAAGCAGGAGGATCACTTGAGCCCAGGAGTTGGAGGTTGCAGTGAGCTATGATGAGCTATGCCACTGCACTCTAGCCCAGGCAATAGAACAGGACCCCATCTCAAAAATAATAATAATAATAAGGAAGTTTGAAATATCAAGAGAATTACCAAAATGTGACACAGAGACACAAAGTGAGCACATGTTGTTGGACAAATGGTGTTGACAGACCTGCTTGATGCAGGGTTGCCACAAACCAATTTGTAAACAAAACGCAGTATCTGCAAAGTGCAATAAAGTGAAGCACAATCAAATGAGGTATGCCTATAAATAGATAATGTAATTACAAATTGTAGTGTTATAAAGAAAATAAGAGACTAATAAAAAAATAATGATTGAATTATTTAGATAACTTTGGACAGAACTGTACTGTAAGATAGGGAAGTACTCTGATGAAGAATGGCATAGTAAAATTCCAGACAGAAGAAAAAGCATGTAAGAAGGCACTGAGGCAAGCAAGGGTTTGGCAGGTGCTTGAGGTGCTGGAAGATCAGTGCTACAGAGGCATCACAACTAAGGGAAAGGAGTGGTAGAGAGGAGGTCATGAAATAGACAAGAAATAGACGAGGCCAGATCACACAGGGCCTTGTTAGAGATGATCAAATTTCCATTGTATTTTAAATGACTAGAAAGCCATTGAAGTGTTTAAGGTAGGAGAACATGATACATTGTCATTTTAACAAAAAACTTCTCTTGATGATAACTAAAGAAGGGATTGGGAAATAAGACAAGAATGTGAGGCCGGTTAAGAGGTTGATGCAATAAACCATGGAATATATGTGTGTGGCGTGTACTAAGAAGATAACAGTAAATTCAAGATTTGGAGGAAAAAATCAACATGAATTGCTATTAGATTTGATGTGGAAGATAAAGGAAAATGAGGAATCAAGGTGGATTCCTAGTTTTATGGTTTGAACAACTTGGTGGGTAAGGAGGCCACTGGAAAGTCCACTGTCAGGGGAGGGAATCAATAATTCTGTGTTAGACATTTTAAGTTTGACATACCTATGGGACATCGAAATGGAGATGTCAGGGAGGCAGCTGATATGTGAAGCTGGGGCTCAAGAGAATTGGTTTAGACAGATTTAAATGCCAGATGTAGGATGGCATTTAAATCTGTAAAATGAATGAGATCCCTTAAGCCCTCTTCTCTTTCTACTCTTTCCCTAGATGATCTTTATCCAGGGAAAAGTGATGCAAACTATCCTATGATGATTTTTTCTTCTTTTGGGAAGCTGATGGGATTAACAGACAATAATTAGTGAATTTTCTCAAGCAAGATCGACGAGCCCTTTATAAAGAAAGGCTAACCTATTAATAGAATGAAAGAGAGCTATGCAGTGTCTATAGATACTCTGTTAAGTTTCTTTTCAATAACTATATATAAAGTTCTTGGTCAACATCCAAGGGGATTTTGGTGTCACTATGGTCCCTTATTTGCCTCATCCCTATCATGCCCACTGGGTTATCAGTCACAGGTAGACTCTTATACCAGTCAAAGTCCCACAGAGGAATAAGCTGCCCAGATCTGGAACCTAGAGATTGTTTGGAAAGTGTGTGAAAAATCTCACTTTCAGGCATAGGGCCAGCAGCTGTGCTGTGTGTTTCAGTTATCTATTGCTGAGTAACTAAATACTCCAAAATGTAACAGCTTAAAACAATAAACATTTATTATCTCACACCATTCCTAAAAGTCAGGAACCTGGGAGTGACTTAGTCGGGTTGTTCTCGAGAGGATGCAGTCAAGATGCCAGTTGGGGCTGTAGTTATCTGAAGGCTTGGATGAGGCTGGAGAATCCACTTTCATGTATCTGTTGTCAGGAGGCCTCAGTTCCTTGCCACATGGATCTCTCCATTGAGCTACTTGAGTGTCCTTACACTGTGGCAGTTAGGTTTCCCAATAAGCACCCAAGAGAAAGAACAAGGAGGAAGCCACAATGTCTTTAATATCCTAATCTTAGATGTCACCCACCATCATTTCTGCCACATTCTACCCTGTAGAATGAGTTACTATGTATAGCCCATACTCAAGTGTGGTAGGAATTAGGTTCCATCCTCCAAAGGAAAGAATATCAAAGAATGTGTGGAAATATTTAAACCACCACAAGGCAGTTCCTGGGTAGCACTTGGTAATAATACAATTAATAGGGCATGCAAGGCCAGGCATAGTGGCTCATGCCTGTAATCCCAGCACTTTGGGAGGCTGACGAAGGAGGATTGCTTTGAGGCCAGGAGTTTGAGACCAGCCTAGGCAACATATCGAGACCCCATTTCTACAAAAAATTTTTTTTAATTAGCTGGGTGTGGTGGTACATGCCTGCAGTCCTAGCTACTTGGGAGGCTGAGGCAGGAGAACTGCCTGAGACCATGACTTCAAGGCTGCAGTGAGCTATGATCACGCCACTTCATTCCAGTCCAGCCTGGGTGACAGAGTAAGACCCTGTCTCAAAAAAAAACAAAAACAAAAATAGGGCATGCAAAAAGAGTCTTGCCTCTTGGTATCCTGCAATTTCCATTTCTTTGTGATTAAAATAATTAAAATATGGTCTTTGCCGAAAGAAGAGACTCATTCCAAATTGTGACAGACCTTAAGGCACATAGCCTACAAAGCACATCATGATCTGGTCCTAGCCTATCTCTCTAACCTCACCTTTGATAGTGCCCCCTTAGTCCTCTATACCAGCAGTCCCCAACCTTTTTGGCACCAGGGACTGGTTTCATGAAGACAGTTTTTCCACGGATTGCGGGGTGGGCGGGGAGGCAAACCTCAGGTGGTGATGTGCTGCCCTGATTTCCTAGAGGCCACAGACTGGTACCCGGCCACAGCCCAGGGGCTGGGGACCACAGCTCTATACTACAGCCACCTTGACTACTTGTAGTTCTCCAAATCCCCCATAGTCTACCTCACTTCTGGGCCTTTACCTGTGCTATTTCCTCTGTTTAAAATACTTCTACAGCCCATTCTTTGTATGGCTTATTCCTACTCATTCTTCAGAATTAAGTGCAGGAGCCAAGCTCTTCTGAAAACCCTTCTCTAGACTGGGTCAGATGTCCATTTTACATGCTTCCATACACCCTGTACATATATTTGCCAAAATATTTATCATTATATTTGAATTATTTGTTCCATTTTTGTATGTTCCTCTCCCAGATTGTGAACTTCTTAAGGAAGGAGACTGTATCATATTCATCTCTATATTCTCAATGACTAGAATAGTGACTGGGAAATGGAGGTTGTTCAATAAATGTTTGTATGAATGAACAAATGAGTATACCAATGAATGAATAAATTGCCTATTTTGAAATTTCGCCCCGGAATAAACTCTTATTATTCAAGAAAGGGGAATAATACTCAGCAATAGACATCCTTTGCATGTCTTTTCTATCACATGGTCCTCTGTTCCCAACTCAGGTTAATACCAGTACTACTATTCCAGTTCTATGATTTAAAAAGGCTTTTGATGGGCTCATCACCTTTATTCCTAATAGTATTTTAAAGTAACATGCCTTCTGAGTTCTATAAAACTGATACATAAATCAACATTCAACAGGACACAACTTAGTGATAATTTCATAAACTCATGTACTTTTTAAAAATTTATAATAATAGATTTATATTTTCCTATGTAGTCTTCAATTACAGAATTGAATGTTCCTTATTAAATTTAAGATATAGGACTTCTGGAAACAAATTGGCAACCCCAGCTTATATGTTGAACATTCTTTCTTTCCTAACTCCCCACAATGCAACCAATATAATGGGGGAAATTCTATATCATTACTAGAAATTAAACTAGGGTCTTACCCACATACTTGAATTTTCAAGAGATTTCTGGGGAAAATAAGGCAGTTGAGAGTGCATTCAGCATATATAACATTTGGCCACCATGCACAAGGACAGAGCCCACCGTGAGGACTAAGTAAAGGAATTTACACTTACCTCAGAACCTGATGAACATTTCCTAGACTGCACTGAAGATATGCCAAAGAAACAACTAAAACAAATCCTGAACCTGCTTGAACCTCTAACCTATTACCAAATACCACAAGGAAAGGGGATCCTGTGGCCTAAACACAGCCTACACACAAAGGCTGTAGGTGGGTGGATGGCCTGTGAAGGTGTTGCCAGGTAGCTTGCTGGAGAGCAGACTGCTACCTTTAATTATCTCTGAGCTGCAGTTTAGAAGAGAGATTTCTCAAATACAAATGACTCACTGATCAAATATTTGACTCCCTCTGCCAATGGCTTTGTCCTTTACTTGTGCAAACCCTTAGACACTGCCAAAGAAAAAATTACGATAAATCCAAAGGTTTCCCTTTTCTTTTTGCTAAGGATTGAAATAACTGAAAAATACACAATTTGTCAATATATGCATCCTGAGAATTTAAGTCTGTGTCACTTAGACACATGTGATTTTGAGAAATAATTTTATATATGACAAATAGAGAAAAGCATTTAATAAAACGATACTGTTGATTCAATTTCATTTTATAAAATATGACTATATGTGCTCAGGAAAAAAAGTCTGTATCAGTAGATCAATGATTGCCAAAGGCTGGATATGGGGGATAGAACTTAGTGCAAAGGGGCATGAGAGAACTTTTTGGGGTGATGGACATGTTCTATATTTTGATTTGGGTGGTAGTTATGCAGCTATATGCTTTTTAAAAGGTGAATTTTACTGAACATAAATTTTATCTCAATGAGCCTGAAGCCTCCACCATTAAAAAAAAGTCTTATGGCTATACACCAAAACAATAATAGTAACTTCCCACTTTCATGGATGTCTACTCTGTTCCATTATTGTTGAAGTTGGCCATGTGACTTGCTTTAGACTCATGGTAGGCCAAGTATACTTCCTTGTCCTTTGCTTTGGGTTTAGCCGTATTCTTACAAGCTTATGCTCGCTCTCTTACATCTCTGTCAATACAATATGAAAAGTTTCACCTAGGTGGCTTTTTCATCCTGGACCTCAGAATGAATACACATAGAGTGAATCAGAACCCTTCCCCACAACAATGAGCAAACCCAGCCAGTCCTGCAGCTTGAAGAAAAGCTGCCCATCTAAGTCCAGCCTAGATCAGCCAACCCCAGCCAACCCACTGATGCATGATAAATAAATGTTTATTGTATGCCACTAGATTGTGTGGTTGTTTGTTATGCTGCATTATTACTGCAGTAGTAACCAATACACAGTCTCTGAGTAAGGAAGTGATAGTGATTTTTAACCTTTTTCTTTGTACTTTTCCTACTGACTAATTGTTTTAGCATGCATTACTTTTATAATCAGAAAAAAACTATATCCATTTATGAGGAAAAGAGAAAGGTACAAAAAAGGTAATTTATATACACATACTGTTTTAGATGATCTTTGGCAAGAGCCACTCTTTCTCTGTGTCGTTTTTCCGCTTTTTCTTGTTCTTCTTTAAAAGCTTTTTCAATATTGAGTTTCAATTGTTCCTCCCATTTTTTATCTGATTTTATCTTACTCTTTTGGAATTCAATCTGAGCATCACGTTCTTTCATAACTCTACTAAGAAGAAGTCCTGACTACAAAAAAAATTACAGTATTTTAAGAAAATAATGTCAAATTATGTATAGATATGTTAAATATATATAAAAATACAAGAAAACCCAAGTAGTACATGAAAGTTTTTCACTCTTTCTGTCTGGTAGAACTGATATTGCTTTGCATTTTCAATGGCCTTTTTTCTTTCTCCTTGTTTATGTATTGCTTCTTCCACGTCAAGAATTTGTCTTTCTGCCTCTATTTCTTCATCACGCTTCTTTTTGGCTTCAAGTTTCTGTTCTTTCATTCCCTGTAAAAAGAAAAAAGCAATTTTTTGTTTTCATTTTTCAATTTAATTTTACTAAAATTCAATGTTATAATGTGATAATTTGAGCTTTCATTATGAGTCTTTATTGTATTTGCATATTTCATTAATAAATAAAAAATGAGGTTACACTTACAAGCTAATTGTTTAAACTGAATTTTTTAGGTAGGTTAACACATTTACATGGTTCAAAATCCCAACATATTACTGAACTATACAGTGAACTTCTCCCTCCAATCCTAACTTCCACCTGCAATCTCCTTTCTCTCAAAGATAATCACTGTTATTAGTCTCTTGTGTTTACTTCCAAAGTTCCTCTCTATAATTATATAATAAATATATATCTTACTGCTAATTACATAATAAATATATATCTTATTACTTTTGCTCCTTTAAAAAACCAATACTAGCACATTTTATATGCTCTTCTATACCTCTGAGGAGTCAACTCAGTGTTCCACAACATATGGGGGGGCTTTCTTTTCCTCTACTGGCCATACTTTCTAGGTCTTAAGAAAACCATACTCACCCTGATATACTGATAATATTCTATGATTTATGTCAAAAGTTTTACTGTTTTGCCTTTTAAATGTAGGTCTTTAATCCAGCTGAAATTCATTTTTCTGTAGTCTGTATCATTGGGATGTAATTTACTCTTTGTCATATGCCAATTATCCCAGTATCAGTTATTAAATTCCCATCCTTTCCTTTCTGATTTGCAATGACATTTATGTCATATGTCAAATTCCTATATATAACATGGGTTTCTTTTTTTTTTTTTTAACTCTTTTTGAAGACATTTCTAGTTGTCACAACATGGGTTTGTTTCTAGCCTATTATTTTGTTAAATCTCTGTGCCTATACCACAGTTTTAACTACTATGGGTTTATAGTAAGTCTGCTGCTGGTAAGATGAATCTTCATTTATTCTTCTTTAACACCCATGGAGGTTTAAAGCACTATGTATAGTGTGCTACTACTGTGCAAAAAAAATAGAGACTATATCCTATACTCCCCATTCCTTTATGTACCAGGGGCTTTTTAAAAATCAAGTTTTTTAGATTATAATTTACATATGTCCTTTTAGTGTACAGTTTACAAATGCTTATGGTTACGGTCACTTATAGAACACTTCCATCCTCCCCCAAAACTCCCTCATGCCCTGTTATAGCCAACTACTCCTCCACATGTTGTCCCTGACAACCATTGATCTGTTTTCTTTCCCTATAGTTTTGCCTTTTTGAGAATGTAATATGTTATATATATGATTTTAGCCATGATATCATTCTTCCCTCTTCTAGATAAAAATTAATAAATTATGAACATTGTTCCTAAAGAAAGGTACCACAAGCTTTCTATGTCCCTTCCCAAAGATAAATAATGTATATTGCAACAAAGGAAACATGCGATGTTTAAAAAAAAAGGTGAGAACTCTCCAGACAGAACTTACACTTGCTTATCTGTAGTTTTAATAATTCTATTATAAAATAAAAAATAACCCTGCCTCTCAGTGCCTCAAACAATGGAGGAAAGTGAAGGGCAGGGAAGGATTACCTTTTCGCAGCATTTCTCCCCAAGTGAGACAATAAAAGGAGTCAGGGCCCCACTTCAAAGTAGTTTCTCATTCATGCATATGGAACTAAACTGGGCTATTTTATCTCTCAGGTAGAGGCAAGCTAGCAGAAGCACAGAGAGGAGCACAGCAAAAGCATTATGTAGTTCCAGAGAGAGAAAGAAACAGGCAGACAGACAAATCAGAGGCAAATAAAGAGAAGCTGCCTTGGTTCCTGATAGTTTCAAGTATTCTCTGTCCTTCTGTGCAATCCTGCATCATAACAATAAACAGCACTACTCTGATACCAAAACCAGACAAAGACATTTCAAGAAAACTATAGACAATATCCCTCATGAACACAGATATAAAAATTAACATTTTAGCAAATTAAATCCATCAAAAGAATAATACATCATGACCAGTGGGAGTTTATCTGAGAAATGCAAGCTTGGTTTAATATTTGAAATTAAGACCTAAATAAACAAGGAAAGAGAGTACATTCATTGGTCGGAATATTCAGTATTGTAAAGATGTAAATTCTCCCCAATTGATATAGAGATTCAACATAATCCCAATCAAAATCCCAGCTCGCTTTTTTATAGGAATTGACAAACTGATTCTAAAATTCATAAGGAAGTGCAAAGGACCTAGAATAGCCAAAACAACTTTGAAAAAGAACAAAGTTGAAAGACTGATACTACCTGATTTCAAGATCTATTATTAAATCTACAGTTATCAAAACAGTATATTATTGGAGTAATTGATGAATATAGATCAAAGAAACAGAATACAGAGTTCAGAAATTTCCCCCACATGCATATGGAAAACTGGATTTTCAACAAAAGTGCAAAGGCAATTCAGTGGAGAAAGAATAATCTTTTCAACATATTATGCTGGAAGAATTAGATATTTATATGCAAAAACAAAAAAAACACAAAAATCAATCAATACCTCACTGCATATAAAAAATAAATTAAAAATAGCCCACAGACCTATATATGAAACCTAAAATTTTAAAACTCCTAGAAGAAAACATAAGAGAAAATCTTTGTGATCTTGGGTTAGGTAAAGATTGCTTACATAAGCCACTAAAAGAATGATCCATATAAGAAAAATTGATAAACTAGACTTCACTAAAGTTAAAAACTGCTGTTCTAAAGACAGAGTAAAGGAATGAAAAATCAAGACACAGACTGGGAGAAAATATTTTCAAATAAAATACCTAATAAAGAACTTGTATTAGAATGTTTTTTAAATTCTCTAAACTCAATAATAAAACAAACCTAATTTTAAAACAGGTAAAAGATTTGAACAAACGCTTCACCAGAGAAGATACGCTAGTAGAAAAGAAGTTCATGAAAAGATGTTCAACATCATTTTTTTTAATTTCATGAGCCCCAAATCCACTGGACAACATCATTTTTAATCTAGAGAAATTAATTTAATTAGAGAAATTTAAATTAAAACTATAATGAGAAATTTCACACCTATTAGAATGTCCACAATTAAAAAGATTGACTATACCAAGTGTTGGAAAGAATGTAGAGGAAATAGAACACTCATAGACTACTCTTGGGAATGTAAAGGTACAATTACTTTGAAAAACAGGAAGTTTCTTACTAAGTTAAATATACATTTATCATTAGACAGCCATTCCACATAAAGATATTTACCAAGAGAAGTGGAAGCATATATTCACACATAGATGTACACATGAATGTTCATTGCAGCTTTTTTGTAATGGCCAAAAAATGGAAACAACTCAAATGTCAACTATCAACAAGTGACCAGATATACAAATTGTGGTATATTCATACAATGGAATACTACTCAACAATAAAAATGAGTGAACAATTGATACACACAACATGAATGAATCTCAAAGTAACTGTGCTGAATGATATCTATAATAATAGGAAATAGATCAGTGGTTGCTTAGGGATGGGGAGGAGGGGCAGGAAGGAGCACGAATGAGTAAAACAAGGCAGGAGGAAACTTGTGGCTGATGAACATGTTCATTGTCTTAAATGTAATGATGGTTTTGGGGGTGTTTACATATGTCAAAACTTACCAAATTGTACACCTCAAATATATCCAATTTATTGCATGTCACTTATACCTAAATAAAACTATTGAAAATGTGTTTCAATGCATTTTTATGATATTTTACATGCAAAAATAATTATAAAAGAAGTATAAGAGAGTACTAAGAAACAAGAGTAAGTCTTCAGTGCATGTGTACACCTGGATAGTTAATACTTACTGCATATGTATTAGTCCAATGTTTTACGACTTCTTGGGATCGAAAATGCATTTCTTTCTTTGCCTTTCTTTCCGCACGAAGGCATGCTGCTTCTCTTGTCAAACTGTCGAGGCTATCTTGAATCCTTTTCCATTCATCATGTGGAATTATGGTGACCTGCTGGAGATCTACTTTGCTAGGTAGAAGAGGTGGATAGGGAACTTGATCTTCTCCAGAGTTTCTTATTTCTAATAAATTTTAAACAATGATTATTAAATACTTTCAGGAAGAGTTTAAGTGATTTTTTTTTCTCAGAAATTTCTATACCTGGAATTTGTTACCTGGAAATTGTTTCAAATATTGAATATATTCTTGTTATCTCAAGAATAGCTAGGATTAAATGAAAAAAATACAAGGCCTTGAAATCAGAAGACATAGATTTGAGTCCTTGATTAGTCATTTCCTTACTGTATAAACTCGGGCAAGTCATTTAACTTCTTGGACTCTCGGTATCCTCATCTTTAAAACTGAGATCAGTAATATCTATCCCAACACGTTTTATAAAAGCATTTTTCAAAGTTAACAAAGTGGAAGTTTATAAATGGATAACTTTGGGAATGTTCATCTTTTGGTGTTGTAGGCATTGTGATTGACTCTATTCAACCTCTTCCCCACTGAGTAGCAGCAATGCAATTTGGAGAAATGACTACGGTCCCAGGGTGGGCCTAATTAACTTAAGAATACTTGCATCTCCCTTGCCAATAATTATTTTTCTAATACGCAAAGAAAGGGGACAAAGGGTTTACTTGCGACTTTTAGAAGTTCTTCCTTGTTCTTCTGGGAGAGACATCCAAAAGACTCTCAAGCTAGATATGAACAAGGAAGGAAGAAGGACAGATGGGCAGCCATCCTATGACCACAAGATACCATGTACCTGAATCTTCACCACTGTTGCCTCTGAAATTGGACACTTTTGCTACCATTTTCTCCAAAGAATTGATTCAACATGCTGTTTGCTTCCTTATATTGCTCTCTTCAGAATATAAATCTGGCATAAGTAAAGACTCTGGCTGAGTCCTGGTCCCATGCTTTCACTCTAGCTGCAAGGGAGGCTGGAAAGATGAAATCTGCCTTCTACCTTAAGGAGGTAGGACTTGTAAGGAAGGAAATTCACCAAAACAGGAAAGGCATTTGAATAATGATGGGTAGCCACAGGCATAACAAAGGTAGGACAGCACAGTGGGTAAGAATGTGGATTCTGGAGTCAGACTACCTGGACTTTTTCTCAACATACCATATATTAACTATGTGAATCTAGACAACATTATTTAACCCTTCTGAGTCTATTTCCTTAATTGCAAAATGGGGTTAATAACAGTACCTAGTTTATATGGTTGATGTGAGAACTAAAATAATATACGTAAAGAATTTAGAATAGTGCCTGGTACACAATATGTTTTCAACAAATATTAGCTATTATTATTTTTACTATTTTTATGAGGAGAAGAATGAAAGAGAACTAGAGAGAAAGGCAGAAGGAAAAAAATCACATGGCTCCAGAAAGAGAGAAAGATACTGAAAGAGACGCTTCCAGGATCAATTAAGGTCTTCTTGGGGTTTGGATTAAGGTTGATGGGAGTGAGAAATTGGTGGCTAAAATGTGAGTTTAAAACCACAGGCACCATCTTGCCTACCACATACCAAGCCTCTGCATGTAGAATAAAGTCAAGTAAAGCCGAGAAGTAGAACAGTGTTCTGGATCAAGTTATACCTCAATTCCCAGGTATGTGAGCCAAAATATCTTCCTTTTCTTTTAACTACCATGAGTTAGATTAGTCACTTGCAACCAAAGAGTCCTGACCAATTATAGCCTTGATGGTTATAGTCCTAACATCCTTATAGCCTTGTAACAAATTTCCTTTATTTTGCCTAAACCAGCTCGACTTGGCTTGTGTTACTTGCAATCAGAAGTAGCCAAACAATGGCCTGTAAGTTAAACCATCTGCCTTTTTGATTAACATATTGTTAGGCATGTTAATATCTTTCTCTGACCTAAGAGTCATTCTAATTCTTTAAGATGTGAAATAAAATGGGGAAAATTTAATTCACCAAAATTCTAAAGAGGCTCAGTACAGCAAACAGCCCATTCTGGCAGGAGATGTTCCCCACAAAGTATACAGTGGTGAGCAGGCCTTGGCAGTGGTGTCAGGACAGTAGGATGTCAGAAAGCTGTGCAGTGCACAATGTGATCTCTCCTCTTTGACATCTCAAATCTTCAGTACAACAACTATATTCATGAGATGTTTCATTCAAGTCGATCTTTTCATGAACTCTGATACAGGAACACAACAAAGAGAGCAACCACAAAAGCAGGAATAGAGGTGGATAGTCATAAAGAAATAAGAGAGAAAGCCCATAGATAGCTTGGGAAAGGATTTTTAGTACCCTGGGCCACTGAAGTTGGGCCAGATTATCTCGTATCTTTCATATATCCCCACTTTAATCCACTGTGTTGGTGTAGAGTTTAGTTCTCAGAGGGCAATCTTATTTCCAAGATTCCTACCTCACAGTGGTTGTCATGTGATGCCAGTAGAGGCTGTTAGAGAAGTTAAAGTAGGGAGGGTAGGCCACAGTTGAAAGGAACAAAAGAGACAGAGACAGATGGACAGACAGAATATAAATAGGCAGACTCTCAGGCAGTAGAAAGGGGACAAAAGCAGTGGCAAGTGACCTAAAGGTATCTAAAATCAGTCCATGTGCCTGCCATATTGACACATTTTCCATGGATTACAAAATCTTTTTTATTGAGATATAATACACATATCATGTAAAGGGTAACATTCAGTGGTTTTTACTCTATTCACAAGGCTGTGCAACTATCAATATTACCTAATTCCAGAACATTTTCATCTCCCCAGAAACTGTACCCATTAGCAGTCACCCCCATTCCTTCCTACTCACAGCCTCTGGGAACCAAATGTACTTTCTATCTCTATGGATTTGCCTATTCCAGATATTTCATATACATGGAATCCTACAATATGTGGCCTCTTATATCTGGCCACATAATGTTTTCAAGGCTCATTCACATTGTAGCATGTATCAGTATTTAATTCCTTTTTATGGCTGAATAATATTCTATTGCATAGATGTAGCACATTTTGCATTTATCAGCTGATGGACATTAGAGTGGTTTCCACCTTTTGACTGTTATGAATAATGCTGCTATAAACTTCATGTACAAGTTTTTGTATGGACAAATGTTTTCAAATACCTTTGGTACATACCTAGGAGTAGAATTATAACTCCATATTTAACATTTTGAGAAAGTGCCAAATTGTTTTCCAGAGTGGCTGCATTATTTTACATTTCCACTAACAACATATGAAAGTTTCAATTTCTCCACATCCTCCCCAACACTTGTTATTGTCCCCCTTTTATATTTCAGTCATTCTAGTGGGTGTGAAGTGGTATCTCACTGTAGTTTTGATTTGCATTTCCCTAATGGCTAATGATGTTGAGCATCTTTTCATGTCCTTATTGGCCATTTGTATATCTTATTTAGAGAAATACCAGTTCAAATAATTTCCCATTTTTAAAATGGGTTGTATGTCTTCCTATTATTGAGTTGTAAGAGTTCTTTACAATCTGGATACTAGACCCTATCATATATATTATTTGCAGATATTTCCCCTCATTCTTTGGGTGTCTTTTCACTTTCTTGATAGTGTCCTTTTATGCATAAAAGTTTTTAATTTTAATGAAGGCCAAATCTATTTTTCTTGGGTTGGTTGTACTTTTGATGTCATACCTAAGAAATTGTCACCTAATCCAAGGTAATTAAGATTTATATCTAAGTTTTCTTCTAAGAGTATTATAGTTTTATCTTTTATATTTAGGTGTATGATGCATTTTGATTTAATATTTATATATGGTGTGAGGTAGGGAGCCCAAGTTTATTATTTTACATATGGATATCCAGTTATCCCAGCACCATTTGTTAAAAATACTATTCTTTCTCCCATTGCATTGTCTTGGCACTCTTGTCAAAATTCACTTACTATAGATGTATGGGTTTATTTCATTATTTCTATTCCATTTATCTGTATGTCTATCCTTATGCCAGTACCACATTGTCTTGATAACTATAACATTTTTTTTCAGAGATGCGGTCTCACTATGTTGCCCAGGCTGGAACACAGTGGCTATTCACAGGCATAATTATAGTGCACAAAAGCCTCATACTCCAAAATTTCTATTTGGTTCCTTTTTATAATTTCTCTTTATTGATATCCTGTATTTGGTGAGGCAGCATTCTTACTACTTTCCTGTAGTTCTTTAGACCTATTTTTTTAGTTCTTTGAACATATTTACAATAGCTGTAAATTTACAAAAGTTTTTGTCTAGTAAATCCAACATCTGGGCATCCTCAGGGACAGTTTCTATTGAAACTTTCTTCCCATGTTTGGGCCATACTTTCTTATTTCTTTGCATGCTTCATAATTTTTGTTGAAAACCGTACATTTTAAATATGTGTCAGGAAATCAGATTGTCACATACTCAAAGTTTGTTGCTGTTTGTTTGGTGACTTTTCTGAACTAATTCTGTAAAGTCTGTATTCTTTGTCATATGTGGCCATTGGAGTCTCTGATTGGTTAGCTCTGTGGTCAGCTAATGACTAAACAGAGATTTCCTTAAATGACTGGAACAAGTAAGTCTCCCAGTCTTTGCCAAGGGGCTCTCTGTGAGTATTGAGGCATGCCTTCAATGCTCAGACAGGTAGTTTACAACTCCATCTTAGCCTCTACTTTTTTCTTACATAAAGCCTCAAGGTCAGTCAGAGTTGAGACCTTAAGGCATTTTTAGGTCTTTCCTGGGGATGTGCATAGCTCTATGCATGCATTTGGGCTTCTTGATCCTCAGGAATAAGTCAGAAGCTTTCCAAAGCCCCTTACAGACATCTCATTTCCCAGCTATTCCTTTCAAGTTTTTCGGTCAGTTTGTTGTTTTCCCCCAACTGTTATCACTGCTTGTCTTAGTCTGTAGTCTGTTTGTGCTGCTATAACAGAATACCTGAGACTGGGTAATTTATAACAAACAGAAATTTATTGGCTCATGGTTATGGAGTCTGGGAAGTTCAATATCATGGTGCAAGCATCTGACAAGGGCCTTCTTGCTGTGTCATAATATGACTGAAGGCATTACATGGCAGAAGGGCAAAGACTGGGCAACAGACAGAGAGTAAAAGGGGGCTGAACCTGACCTTTTGTAAGGAACCCACTCCCAAGATAATGGCAATAATCCACTCCGCCCTGATGGCCTAATCATCTCTCATTAGTCTCCACCTCCCAATATTGTTGCATTGGGGATTTGGGGGATACATTCAAACCAGAGCACTGCCTGAGGCAGCTGTGATGTCAACAATTGCCACTGATCATTCTGACAAATACACCTGGTGTACTCTAAGCCAGATCAAATAACAAAAAGCCTTATGAGTGAGATGTTCCAAGGAACTGCCAGATATGTCAAATAACAGTTATCTGGGAAATGAGTTTTGGAGGCGGTCAAACTCTGTCCCGCCCCCTCCACAAGTTGCTAAATCACTGGTTTTCACGGCAATTGCTGTGGTTTTCTAGGCTACCATGGGACAAGGAGAAAAGTAAAGGACTAGGGCAAGTTAAAATGCCAAAAACCTTGCTGTTTTTATCAAGATTCAGGTGGTTTTCTTGAATAAACACTCCCCATATTGTTGCAGGCCTTTGGTTAATTTCCAGAGTTCTGAAAAAGTTAATTTTGATAATTTTTGACAGTGTTCTTATTGATTTTAAGGAGGAGAGGATTTTCAGAGATCCTTATTCCACTATTCTGGCTGATGCCACCCCACTAAATCTTTATATAATTATTTGTTTTTCAAATAGTTTTCTACATATCTGAACCCTTCTCCTATTTCACCATTCTTCAAATGGAGATTATAATTTAGTGGCGGGGTCAGATGGAAGCTTTTGAGCCAGCTGCCACAAAACATTATTTAACAACTATTAGGCAAATCTAAACCATCCAGTGCAGTACTGCATATATAGGAAAGTTGAATATGTGAGAGTATTTGTGCTTTTTCAATACTTGCCATTATCGAGTCTCTCTTTTTTTTTTTTTTTTGAGACAGTCTCGCTCCGTCACCCCAAGTAGAATGCAGCGGTGTGATCATAGCTCACGGCAACCTCCAACTCTTGGGCTCAAGGGATCCTCCTGCCTCAGACTCCCGAGTAGCTGGGACTACAGGCGCGCACCACCACGCCCGGCTAATTATTTTCTATTTTTAGTACAGTAGGAGCCTCACTCTTGCCCAAGCTGGTCTCGAACACCTGAGCTCAAGCGATCCTCCCGCCTCGGCCTCCCAGAGCGCTAGGATTCCAGGCGTGAGCCACCGCCCAAGGCCCAGTATCTCTTCTTTTATATGACAAGACTCTCCGCTGCTGCTTCATAAAGCCTTCACTGCACAAATATTCACTAGTGTCCTCTAGTGTCCCACTAGTGGAGAGAGAATGGTTGGCTCTCACTCTGCATCTGGCGCAGGGGGCGCTATTGCTACAGAAGCGCAGGCAATGACATGCTAGTTCAAAGTCCCAAGGTTCTAATTGTCACCATAACATTAAGTGCTAATTTACAGACTTAAGAAACTGACTAGTTGGAATTGATAAAGAGTTCTTTAGAAGCCTGTTTGTATTCCAAAATCAAATTTTTATAACAGGTCATCTGAATTACAATACCTTATGAAGCATTATTTTTTTTACACTCTATCAAAATACTTGACTTAGGGAGAGACTTTACCTTCACTTTCGAGAAGAGGAAATTTAGATACTTCCTTCAGAGACTTTAGTAAAGACCACTTGAGGTTTTGCAGCAGAGCCAAGACTCTAAAGAGGTCACTGATATTACCAAGAGCTAGTCCAATTGAATCAGTGACTAACAAAGCTTAAGGGTGCGGGAAGCAAACGCCAGATTCTTGGAGCTGCAATCGAGCAGTTTTAGGATCTGACGAGCCGGTCAGTTGGGGGTCTCTGATTTCCTATCTTTTCTCCACTCCTATTTCTGTAACCTTTCTCCCGCCCACTCCCCCTTCCCCTTTTTCTTTTCCACCCGTTCACCTGAGAGCAAAACGGTCTAACTTCCACAGAGCCCAAAGATACTTACTGAGGATGCTTTGGACTTGGTGGCGCCCACTTGAAAAGGCAACCGAAGCCCTCACTTGGCACCATCATCTCTCACCCTATGCCTGGGGACCAAAACCAATCCCTGTCCCGAGATGGGTCAGTTTAGCTCACCAGCGTTTTCCTTCGCCTGTCCACAGCGCCGTCCAAACTGCACCAGCATCTCTGACGAGGTACCCACGGCGCTCCCAGACCTGGAAAGGCAACTGCGGCGCCAAGCTTTCAGTACTCCAGCCGGCGGAATGTTTCTCCGCCGCGCGGTTGCTTAGCAACGCCGCCGGAAGTGACGCCAGCCGTCGCCGAGGAACGAGGAACGCGCTGCAGTCGGCGGGGGCGCTAGACAACGGCGGCTGCGCCTGCGCCTGCGCCGGGAAGCCGGGCGTGTAAGTGCCGCTGCCCGAACGCCCGAGCTGGCCCGGGCTGCGCAGACGCTGGGGCGGCTGCCGACGCCGGGTCTGGGTCAGTGAGGAGCTCTCGGCGCGCAGCCCTGCCTTCTACTTCCATAGCCACCTGGTGCGCGCATCACGGGGAACGACCCCCAACTAGGTCCAGACGCCTACCTTCGGGGTGGACCAGGCAGGTGTGTGAGAGCGCGAGGCCTAGGCTTGGTGTGTGCTGACACAGATCTTGTCGCGGGTGGAATGTGAAGAGCAAAGTCCTCCCTTAACTATAGAAGCCCAGGGATTAATTGACATGAAAGCTATTTTTAAATTCTTTGGTTTATGAGGCATGGTCAAGGCTAGATGGGGCTAAGTTTTTTTAAAAATAGGAATGTTAAAACTTGGGTGAGGTCCCTAGAACATTCACGTTAGGACCTTTAAGATATTTTAAATTGGTAAATACATTGTAGTAAACTGAACGTGTTTTGGAGACCGATCAGACCTCTATGGACACAAAAATCTGTTGAATGGATGCGCGCTTGGTTTCAAAAGATCCTTTTCTAACACATTGATGTATAAATGATTTCATTACTGACAAGTTGGCTCCGACGTGTACACATTAGGCAACAAATTGCAGTCGCTCAAAATGAAAGGACATAAAATTTTTAATAACGAAAGTTCTAACACATAGTTGTACTATTTTTCTTCAGGTTTACTATCAGATGTTCCACATAATGCTGGTAAGTATGGAAGAATTAATAAAATATTTGTAGATAGTTTGTGCACGTACAACATTGGTGGCTTTTTGGAAGCATAGTTTAAAATGTACAAGAACTGGGAAGAATCAGAGATTTTGCCCTATTTGTAAGCTAACAACTTAGCCTGGCACGGTTTTGTAGAAGACACAAGACTGTACTCTTAGAGATGAATTACTCACAACAGCCAGAATATCAGCAATTTTCCTGAGTTCCCCCAAGCCCCAGTTCCCACAGGATGATGCAAAGTGCTCCAGAAGTCAGCTGGATGTGGAGTGTGTTGCATTACAGGACAGGAACCCTGAGCCTTGGGAGCCCAGATGTTTATTTTGCATAATAAGCCTTTCAAGGCTGTTCTCTATACAAACATCTTGAGACAATAGTCCAGAGCAAAGGGAAGTGAGTGCCTTGCTTGTAAGACATGCAGAACTACTAGAGACTCATGGAGAGTGGTCTCCCAACAAAAATTCTCTGGAATTTTAACTAATGAGTTACAAAAAGTATTGAATCTCATAAGATTTAATGTCAGTGATTTGCCAGTTTGACATGGTGGTCAGATGTCCTTTGACTTCAGACTCCACGTTTTATCTCTCTAACCTGTGGATCATCATAACCAAGTCAATCTAGAGTTAAGTTATTTGTTCTTCTATAACCCCCATCCTTTTTTTTCTTTCTTGTGAATTTTAGAAGGCGACATATGCACTCTGATATAAAAGAGTTTAAATTATTCTGGGAAGACAAAGTTTTTATTACAAAATCAATGTAGAAAAAGTGTGAACTACAATTGAACCATCCATCACCACTGTACACAGAAACTTTTTTTTTGAGACAGGGTCTTGCTCTGTCATCTGGGCTAGAGTGCAGTGGCATCATCATAGCTCACTGCAGCCTCAAACTCCTGGGCTTGAGCAATCCTCCTGCCTCAGCCTTCTGGAGTAGCTGGGACTACAGGCACATGCCACCACACCCGGCTAATTTTCCAATTTTTGTAGGGACAAGGGTCTCACTCTTGCTCAGGCTGGTCTCGAAGTCCTCACCTCAAGCAATCCTTCCGCCTTGGCCTCCCAAAGTTATTTTTTAAACCAAAAATGGGATTATACTATACATACTATTTTGTGACTTTTAGTTTAATTTGAACTGAACATCTTAGCTTTTACTGGCTGAATAAACATTCTGTTATTTGGCTATCACATATGTACCTTATTTAACCGATCCCCAGTTATTCCAGATATTCTTGGACATCTATGTAGTTTCTAGTTTTCATTATTGTATAATGTAGGTAGGTTATTGTTACACTCTGGAAACATTGCATACATACCAAATAGACACTGCTTGTGCTTTTGAAGAGAATAGTTAATAATTGTATTTGGAATTTTAACAAATTGGTTTCAAAACAGATTCATATTCTTTAAATCTTTGTGCATATCCTTAATTTTTTTAAAACATTTTTGTTTCAAGTACAGCACTAAATCCCTGAATGTTTATTGACAACAGAATGTGGTATTCCTCTATTATTCAACAAGTAAAAAGAAAGAATGGAATCTGGAAATCTCAATCAGCTGGTGACTTTATCCACTGGATAGAAACTGATTTTCACATACTGTTCCCTGTTTTATATTTAAGGTTTTTTTGTTTAACCAAAATTTTCTTTCTCCCATTGCCAATAGATGCTTTTCTGATATAAGAAAAAACAGCATAATTAGAAA
The DNA here is from genome assembly GCA_023783475.1 of Daubentonia madagascariensis. NCBI lineage: Eukaryota > Metazoa > Chordata > Mammalia > Primates > Daubentoniidae > Daubentonia > Daubentonia madagascariensis. Next base: position 37,730,165 of record JAKFHU010002088.1, on the reverse strand, counting down.
ACACCAATTTTAAAACTCTTAAAATACTTTTTTTTAATTTTAGGAGTTAAGAAGTTTCCATTCTTTTGCTCCAAACCAGAAGACTTTGTTCCCTGTATATGGAATAGGGATAATGTTTAAAAACAACTGGCTGGTGTTTAAAACTGAAGATTATCATGACCTAAGCCTTATGCTGAAGTAAGATTAATTGTCTTAGAAATACTAAGTTGGGTAAGTATGTTTAATAAAGGTTTATATTGAGTGGTGAGAAAAGACTAATAGAAAAAGATCTGAAATTATGAAAAGTACAGTTACATTAGAAGTGGAACTATGTTACCTTTAGTCTCATGCTATTTTGAGGCTAATAGTTCAGAAATTGCAATAATTTGTGGCCAATTAAATCTAGGCTTGAGGCAGTTTTCAAGCAATGACTTACATTTTGAAAAAAAAACTTTAAAAATTGTAAATTCAGAATGCTCAAAAAGCATGTTTAATTTAAAATATGCCTTGGTACAGTAATAATGTAATTGTCAATTATGCCTTATTGTTATTTATTGCATTGTTGCTATGGGAAAGTGAATTCTGCATTTAAATTTCTGGGAGACAGTCAGAGACACCTGGATTAGGCATTTAGAGATACAAGGATCCAGAGTATTAGAATATTATATACCATCTAAATTCACACAACAGGAGCTACCCCTCTAGGTTAGTTATTCTCTAGATATTCTAAATTGAGAGACAGAATAATTACCCTTGAGTCAAGACCTCTATTCTGTCTTCACTAGGTATCCATTGTTATAAACTGGAAAATACATGCGGTTAAATGACATGTTTTCCATTTTTAATTGATCTCTTTCTTATCGGTGGGGTTCTTTGCTTTTCTTTTTAGGATTTCTTGCTGAAACCTCAGAATCTTTATAAAGTAGATCACAGATGTGTTATGGGTTGTGTGTACTTTGAGGCTAATGAATATTTATTTTCATGTAATTAAACATCTTTTTGCCAAAATGACATACTTAGTATTTTATTTTATCTTATTTTTTTTTAATTTTAGAGAGAGGATCTCACTCTGTCACCCAGGCTGGAATACAGTGGTGTGATCATAGCTCACCACAGCCTTGAATTCCTGGGCTCAAGCGATCCTCCTGCCTCAGCCTCTCTAGTAGCTAGGACTACAGGTGTGCACCATCATGCCTGGCTTTTTTTTTTTTTTTGGTAGAGATGGGGTCTCTCCGTGTTGCCCAGCCTCCTCTTGAACTTCTGGCCTCAAGCAATCCTCCTGGCTTGGCCTCCCAAAGTGCTGGGATTACAGGTGTGAGCCACTATGTTCAGCCCCCAGTAGTTTATTTTTAAACTAATGAATAGTCTTTAAATATTCTATTTCTTAGGCACTGGAGTTTGGTACTTAAAAGCATGAACTTTGGAATCAAACTAACGTTGGTCCAAAACTCCAGCTCTGCCACTTAATACTTAAGCACTTGAAGCTATAGTTTATATGTCTTTAAGATGAGGATAATAATAATTCCTACTTAATAGGGTTGTGACAATTAAATAAGATAATGTTGTGATGTTTTTAGGCCAGTGCCTGGCATATAGTGATCTCTCAAAAATATCAGTTATTCATTTTATTTGTTTTTTGATTATACACACTAATTATAGCTTTCCTGGGTATTCTGTATAATTATTTTTTGTGATAATTTTCATTCATACCATCTGTTGACCAGCTTATTCTTTCCTTTTCTCTTGAGGTTATAATTATTGACCTTATCTTCTCATGAAAACAGTCTTAAGTAATTGTCACACCATGAGCAGTAGATGAATTCAGATTATTTGGCACCCCAGAGCTAAACTATTTAGAGCAGATATAAATAACATGTGAAAACCAGTAACAAAAGTTACTTCTAGTTTGTAAGAATTAAATTGATCCCCAGTTCTCAGGTAATTTGTTTAGAATTTTAAGTACAGCATCAAGCAATCATTTAGTTATAACATTAGCATTTAGAAATTGATTTCAAGATAAACACCTTTTTTAAAAAATTGTTTTACATTTTATAAGATTTCTTGGTAAATTTGTTCAGAATTTTGGTTAGTACACAGAGAATCTATATTATACATGACCTGTTATTTAATAAGCGCATTATAATAAATATTTTAATCTAATAAGTGTGGCTATGATTGATAATTTAATGATAGTAAGAAAGATTAACCTGCATTTTTTTTTGTATTTTAACTTTTATAAGAATCATCCCAGGCTGGGTGCAGTAGCTCACTCCTGTAATCCTAGTGCTCTCAGAGGCCAAGGTGGGAGGATCACTTGAGGTCAGGAGTTTGAGACCAGCCAGAGCAAGAGTGAGACCCCATCTCTACTAAAAGTAGACAAAATTAGCCAGGCGTGTTGGTATGCGCCTGTAGTCCCAGCTACTTGGGAGACTGAGGCAGGAAGATCGCTTGAGCCCAGGAGTTTGAGGTTGCAGTGAGCTATGATGATGCCACTGCACTCTAACCCAGGTGATAGAGTGAGACCCTGTCTCAAAAAAAAAAAGCATCCTCATAGGAACACAATGAGACTATGAGTGTCGTTTTTATGTATTTTGTTTTCCATTCACTTAAAATACTCAAATATGCACTTTGCTTCTTAGGAAAAAGTGCTTAGGTGGTGATCTTAAAATGCTTAATCACTTGTTTATATTCCTTGTTTTAGCAGATTAACAGTTATGTTTATTAAATAAGTATAATAGCTAGATATGTAAGCAGAGTATGTGTAGGGAATAATATTTCTTCTTTTTCAGGGTAACCCAGATCTACTTCTGGAACCATGAAAATTTTGCTGGTTTTTGACTTTGACAATACAATCATAGATGACAATAGTGACACTTGGATTGTACAATGTGCTCCAGGCAGAAAGCTTCCTATTGAACTACAAGATTCTTATCAAAAAGGATTTTGGACAGAATTTATGGGCAGAGTCTTTAAGTATTTGGGAGATAAAGGTGTAAGAGAAGATGAAATGAAAAGAGCAGTGACATCAATGCCTTTCACTCCAGGGATGGTGGAACTTTTCAACTTTATAAGAAAGACTAAGGATAAATTTGACTGTATCATTATTTCAGATTCAAATTCAGTCTTCATAGATTGGGTTTTAGAAGCTGCCAATTTTCATGACGTGTTTGATAAAGTGTTTACAAACCCAGCAGCTTTTGATAGCAATGGTCATCTCACTGTGGAAAATTATCATGCTCATTCATGCAACAGATGCCCAAAGAATCTTTGCAAAAATGTAGTTTTGGTAGAATTTGTAGATAAACAGTTACAACGAGGAGTGAATTATACACAAATTGTTTATATAGGTGATGGTGGAAATGATGTCTGTCCAGTGACCTTCTTAAAGAAGAACGATACTGCCATGCCACGCAAAGGATATACCTTACAGAAAACTCTTTGCAGAATGTCTCAAAATCTTGAGCCTATGGAATCTTCTATTGTAGTGTGGTCCTCAGGTGTTGAAATAATTTCTCATTTACAATTTCTAATAAAGGAGTGATATGCCAACAATTAAAATGTGTATCAGTTAAGATTAGGTTCAGCAGCATAAAACTAAAAACCTCAAACACCAGTGGCTTTAAAATAAAAGGTGATTTTTAACTCTCACTTAAAGGAATTCCCAAGGCAAGTATTTCAAGGCTGGTGTTGCTCTACCAACCTCAGCACTTGGCTTCCAACCCGTGATCCAAGGTTACTAGTCAAGGTCCAGCCCTCACGGCAACATTCTGGCCAGCAAGGAGGGCAATGAGATGGTTACATCCCTCTGTCTAAGGAAATTTCCCAGAAGTTGTACTCAACACTTCTTTTTTAAAATGTCACTGGCCAAAACAGTCATAATGCCCCACTTGTAAACAACAAGGAAGGATGGAAAATACAGCTTTCATTCCTGTGGTCATATGCCCAGGAAAAGTTGGGGGAAAAAAGAGTACAGAATTGAGGTAGGTGCAACTAGTGGTCTCTATTAAAGGTTGTTGACAGATAGATTACATTTTTAAATTTATTTCTAAAGAGAGTAGTCATATTTTATTGTCTTAGATATTTATTTCAAAACTATGTCCAGTAGTTACAGATATTAAAAATAAGCTGGATGTTTTATTCACACAAGAATAAAAGGCTCCCAAAGGTATGTAATGTCCTTGCAAATCAATGTATTTGAAAGATAGGAATGCAGTATCAATCAAATTTTCATCAATTTCAGACTTTTCTTTCAAAATGAAATACATATTAATGTCCTTCACATATTTTAAATTTATATCATAGCATCATAGACAACTACAGTATACTAGTTTAATCAGTGTGTTTTTATTTGGCAATGCAGTCGTCGGCAATACAGTACTACATATTTGTAGGAATACTCAACGTTTTAACGGCTGTTTCATATGGGGATATTAGCAAAATATCAACTGATTTTAAAAAGTTTTATAAATCCATGTTAATTTCTAGATTCATGTTTTAGCCTTAAATATTCAGTATGTAATAATAGGATTTTATTTTCCAAATTATGGAAAGCTCCAGAAATAGAAATATTCAGTATATGGGAAAAAATTGGTACTCTCTCATCTATTTTTTCTAAGTTGTAAAAGTAAATCTTTGTTTTGCTTTAATAGGTTAGATTATGTTGAAACACATCTACTCTTATAGATGATTATTTGTCTACATGTTGAGGCCAGTAACAAATTATAAATTACAGAAGTAAAAAAAAACAAAAAAGACTTTTGTTTATAGTAAGGGTAGACCAAGTAATTTGGACTAGATCTGCTGAGAATGTCTAGAAAAGCTGACAGCTGAACAAAATTTAAAAATAGTCTGCTTGAAGACATCAGAAAGCTGGCAACAATGAAGAATTCCTAAGGAAGCACAGAAATTTTGGTAAGTGAGCTGTTTTCCCCTATGTTGGCCAATTCTGTGAATGGTGGCTGGGATTCTGAATGGCTATGTTGATAACCTCATGGAACCAGGGAGAAGAGGCTTTGGAGTATGGGGCCTGTACTGGTAAGCCCTTTCCCTTAATTTGAGTGAGGATACAAAATGGCTACCCACTAGGAGTAAGAATGACCCAGAAGTAAACAGGCCTTCAATGGGATGGCAGCTCAGCTTTGAATACTCTCAGTCTCTAAAACTGGATTGAGGTTATCTTAAGATTTTTAGAGCTTCCAGGTACCTGGCAGAAGCAAATCTAAATTTCCTTCTCGGGAGGAAGTCAACATCCTAGGTGTGGCAGACAGACTCTATAGTGGTCCATATAATCCCTGTCCTCTGGTATTCCTTTTGTGGGAGGGGATTGCTATGATTTGCTTCTAATCATTAGAATACCATGAAGATGATGGGATATGATCATGTATACAGGACTACATGAAATTCTAATGCCTGTCTTGTTAAGAGACTCCTTTGTGGATTTTGAAGAAGCAAGCTGCCATGTTATAAACTAGCCTTTGGAGAGGGCCACATGGCAAGCAACTAAGAGTGGCCTCTAGCCAATAATGGGCAAGAAACAGGTCCTTGTTCCAGTAGTCTGCAAGGAACTGAGTGTTGCCAACAACCATGTGATTTTGGAAGTGAATCTTGCCACAGTGGAGCTTCAGCTGAGACCACAGTTCCAGCTTACACCTCGATTGCAGCTTCGTGAAACCATGAAACGGAGGAGCCAGCTAAGCTGTATTTAGACTCCTGACCCACAGAACCTGTAAGATAATATGTGGTGTTTTAAGACACAGAAGTTGTGGTCATATAGTTACACAGCAGTAGAAAGCTAATATAATAGGCCTCAAATCTATAAACAGGTTTTTAAGTACATTGTAGGGCACACAATAAAAAGTAGCCACACAAAGACAGGAGTGAACGCCAGCAGAGGCTTCAATTTGAGCAGATCTGCAGGACCTCCAGGTACTGAAGTTTTCATAGACAGACTTCTAAAAATTAAAAAAAAATTAAAAGTTCAGAGGATTTTGGCAAAGAATTGAAAATTCTGTTAAAAACAAGGCCGGGCACAGTGGCTCAGTAATCCTAGCAATTTGGGAGGCCCAGGTGGGAGGATCACTTGACGTCAGGAGTTTGAGACCAGCCTGAGCAAGAGTGAGACTCTCTCTCTACAAAAAATAGAAAAATTAGCTGGGAGTGGTGGCACGGGCCTATAGTCCCAGCTATTCGGGAGGCTGAGGCAGGAGAATCTCTTGAGCCCAGGAGCTTGAGGTTGCAGCGAGCTGTGCACCACTGCACTCTAGCCCAGGTAAAAGAATGAGACCCTGTCTCAAAAAAAACAAAAACAAAAAACCCCCAAAACACACACAATGGAACAGCTACTAGGAGGAAGAAGTTGTAGTGCTTTATAACACTGTAGGATAACTGTGGTTAACGATAATATATATTTTCAAATAGCTAGAAGAGAGGATATTGAATGTTTCTAACACAAAGAAATGAGAAATGTTTGAGATGATGGATATGCTAATTACGCCTGTCTAATCACTATACATTGTATGTATCAAAACATCACCATGTGCCCTGTAAATGTGTACAATTATGATGTGTCAATTAAAAAATAAAATGGAAATACTAGAACTAGAAATTACCGTGGCTGAAATTAGGATCTTGATGGATAGATTTGACAGCAGAACAGACATAGTTGAAGAATTAGTGAATTAACACAAGTTAGAAGATAATATCCAGAATGATGCAGTCCTAGTTCCTCTGGTAGCTCATTTTTCTTTTCTTTTCCTTTTTTTTTTTTTGTGTGAGATGGAGCCATCTCCTGCCTCAGCCTCCCAAGTGTCTGTGGTTATAGGCTTGAGCCACCATGCCCAGCTCATTTTTATTTTTTAGTGGGACGTAGTGGTTAAGAGGTCTTCTCTGGATTAGAACGACCAAATTTGAATTATAGCCCTGGATTGAGTGAATTACTAGCTTCTTAATACCTGTTTCCTTTTCTATTAAATGGAGATAATGAAGGTACTACTTCCTAAGATTATTGTGAAGATTTACTAAATTAAGCATTGTATTAGTTTACTGTGCCTGCTACAACAAATTACCACAAACTGGGTAGGTGAAAACAATTGAAATGTATTCTCTTTTGGTCTGGAGACCAAAAGTTCGAAACAGTTTCACTGAGCTGAAATCAAGGTGTCCGCAGAGCCACACTCCTTCAGAGGCCCTAGGGGAGAATCCATTCCTTGCCTCTTCAGCTTCTGGCAGCCTCTGGCCTTTGGCTTGTGACTACATCACTCCAATCTATGCCTTCATAGTCAAACTGCTTCTTTCTCTTCTATGTCAAATCCACCTCTGCCCCTTTCTTATAAGGACACTTTGATTGCATTTAGGGCCCGCCCAGATAATCCAGGATAATCTCCCCATTTTAAAATCCTTAGTTTATTTAGATCTGAAAAGACCTATTTTCCTTACAAGGTAACATTTACAAATTCCAGGGATTAAGACCTGATGTCTTTGGGTGGCCCTTATTCAGTCTACTAGAAGGTAGAGCATTTGGCACACATTCACTGGTAATCAAAATATTTAACAACCATTACAGGCACCAACCATTCAGATAATAAGCACCAGCCAATAAGAATGAATGCGGGCCACAAACACCCCTAACAGTGCCTTTGACTGAATAGCAGCCCTGTACTTACCATATGCCAGCACCTCACTCACGTAACTATATACACCAAATAAAATTTCACTGAGGTCCAACTTTATTGTTAGTCATTTCTATTTCCTCTTTTTAAATATCTGGGCATATCCTTTTCTCATTTATCTATAGGGTCTTGTGTTCTGCTTATCTATTTGTCTATATTTTATATACAGAGGAGACTAACATTACCAAATTTGTCACAAATATTGTTTGCATTATATTGTATTAATCTTTTCTAAATCTTATGCTTGATTGTATGTATCTAGATAATCTGGTCTTAATCTTCATTTTGAAATATAAGCATATCTAAATTGAATAAATGGCTTATTATCTCATTAGATTGTATTGCACTTAATGAAACAAATGTATTGACATACACTAACTAGGCTTTTTAAAATGTAAGATTCATTTTCTTTAAATCCTTTTCTTTACAAACAAAAAAATCCCTATGTTTCCCCCAAATATAAGCAAATTCTTCATGCCAGTTTTTATTATGCTTAAATGTGCACTCATAAAATAGAGATATTAGAGTTTAATGTAAATTGAAAAGACTATTAAAGTCATGATAGAGTTGGATAGAAAAGCAGAGTAGAGGAATCTCCTGTTTGTCGAGAGTCTCTCTCTAGGATAGTTGTAGTGGGCAGAATTCTAAAATGGCCCCCAAGATTTCCCACCCCCTGCTGTACTCACCCTGCATAATCCCTGCTACTGTAAATTTGCTATATCTATTGCAGTGATTAGGTTATTTTTAGTTGACTTAGAAACAGGGAGATTATCCAGGTGGGCCTGACCTAATCACATGAGCTCTTTAAAAGCAGAGAGTTTTCCTAGCTGGTTGCAGAAGAGGAAGTCAGAGATTTGAAGTGCAAGAAGGGTTCAACATGCCATTGTTGGCTTAGAGATGGAGAGAGGTATGTAGTAAGGAATGTGGGCAACTTCTGGGAGCTAAGAGCAGCCCCTGGCTGACAGCCAGCAAAGAAACAGAACCTCAGTCCTACAGCTAAATGCAAGGAAATGAATTCTACCAACAACCATGTGATCTTGGAAGAAGACCCTGAGCCTCAGATAAGAAACACAGCCCAGGCTGACACTTTGATTTCAGCCTGGTGAGACCCTGAGCAGAGAACCCAGTCACACTATGCCCAGACTTATGAAGTACAAAATTGTGAGATAATAAATTTGTTGTTTTAAACTAAATGTGTGGCAATAGAAAAGTAATACAATATCTAATCCCATCTCTCAAGGCAGAGATAGCCTAATTTTCACTGGCATACCTTTTTTGTAATTACTTACATATTTGGCAGTTCACACTATAAAGTACTAAATTGTTTTTTATTCTTCTGACTAAACACCAAACATCATTATGATGTGAGAAGAGATGCTAGTTAAAATATCTCTGCCCTTGAGAGTTTGAAGGGTGATGTAATTTTTCTGCTAATCTATTTTCAAATTTTTCATAATATGAGTATGCTTTTTAAAAAATAAAATCAAATTTAAAGAAATAATGCATACCCCACCTACCAGTAAATGGGCCAGATCTGAGCTACCAGACAATATTGACTACATAATTTGCAAGGCCCAGAACACAATGAAAATGCAGCACCCTTTGTTCAAAAAATTGTTAAGAATGTCAAGACAGGGACAGCAGAGCATTAAACCAAGAGTGGGGTCCTTCTGAACATGGGGCCGTGTATGACTGCACAGGTCACAAGCCCATGAAGCTCCCTCTGTGCCCAGACCTACTCTAGCAACTTCCAGATAAAAGCTTAGCCAAGGGCTATATACTTTCCAAAGTCCCCACTGCTTCTTCACTGTTTGGGTGACATTTGCAAACTAATTGCCCATAATGCCACCACCTAGGGCAACCAAATCCTTTCAGAACGTTCTCCAAGTGCGTGTATATATATATAGATATATATGTGTGTGTGCGTGTGTGTGTGTATGTGTGTTTGTGTGTGCGCTCTTTGACACAGATGGGTTATTGTTACAATTGTTAGACTGCTTTTGTCACTTAAGATTATGGCAGGAGTATTTCTCTGTATTAATATTCTTTAAGAATAAAATTTTAAATATTCACATTTATTGTACTTTAAATGGAATGAAGAGTTAAAATTACGGAAGATTGTAAGGAAAAAGAGAGAGCCAGGAAGGAAAGAAGGAAGGGAGGAAAAAGAAAGACCACTGCCCTCCAAAGAACTCATATAGTAAAATAAAAGAACAGTATTGAGGAATAACATGGTTATTAAGAATCTATAAGCATTACTACATGCACCGTATGTGTAAACTCATTTTATCTTTAAAAAATCTTACAATATAGAAATATTCCAATTTTTCATATAAGAAAAACTTTTTTTACTAAAAAAAAAGTTCAATGAGGTCACAGAACTAAGCAATAGAAGGATAATTTGAAACTAGGTGACATTGAGTCAGGAGACCTGAATTCTAGTCCCAGCTGTAACTGCTAATTTTTTTTTTTTTAAGAGACAGGGTCTCGCTCTGTCATCCAGACTGGAGTGCAGTGGCACAATCATAGCTCGCTATAACCTTGAATTCCTGAGCTCAAATGATCCTCCCACCTCAGCCTGCTAAGTAGCTGGGACTACAGTTGCAAGCCACCACACCTGGCTACTAACTGCTAATTAATTAGCTGTGTGACTTTGGTAAATGATTTCATGTCTCTGGAATTCATTATCTTTTCTGTAAAATGACTAGATTGATTGTTTTTCTCTCTAAATACTTTCAAGTTCTAAAATTCTGTAATTTCAGTATCATTATGAATTTGAGTGGTCTGGCTATTAGTAGCTTTTAAAAATCTGTCCTTTGAATACAACTAAGTCATTATCCTATTTTTAAGCCTTCTAGAAGGAATTTTCCATTTTACTATAATTCAAAATCATTTAAGGGTCAGCCTTGTAATTTAATAGATTAGATCACAGGTGTGAACTCTCCGTATTGCTTAGTTTTCTTGTCTTTGAGCTAAATAACTATAATTTCTTTATCTGATTCTAGAAATCTATTTTTATTTTTTAACTCTCCTCTGACCAACTCACAAGTTTTCTCTGACCTTCAAGATTGTCCCTGAACCAGACACAGTACTATATTCAAGGATCAAGTCACTGATTATCTATCTCATTTTGCTCTTATAAGCATTGTCTTTGTCCTCTCTGAAAGGTGGTCTTACTAATAACCTATCTAACAGAGGAAAATAAACTATCAAACAGAAAGTAAGAGAAATAAACTCACAACACAACTACCCTTTGCTTAATTAAAACACATGTGGCCTAACTTGTTATCTCTGAGTGCTTTCTCAGCCTTGAAAAAGTTCCTGAGTGGACAATAGGAGTGTGAACTTCCCCTGCTTTCTCAAGAAGAGACAGTGCCAGATGCCTCCCGCTATCAAGAAGAAAGAAGAAACTAATTTCTGCTATCAATCTGCTACGTGAGAAACAGAAAAAGCCAACACAGCAGCTTCACAGCCACTTTTGTTATCAGTCTCCTGAAGCAGAAGGGAAAAAGCCATTTTTACCCTTTAAAAGCATTAAGCAACTTTTCTTGCTGCTGGACATTTCTTTCCTCCCTCTGTGTGTTGTGGCCACTCTCTCTCTCTCTCTCTTTCTCTCTCTCTCTCTCTTTCTTTCTTTCTCAGGAAAATAAATAAACTTTTACTTTTGTATATCCTAATCACTGTCTGAGAATTCTTCCCCCGCCCCCAGTATGGACTTCACACCCTAACACTATCTTCTTTTTTTTTATCAACGTATTAGAACAGCATTTTCCTGGGGATCATGTTAAAATGCCAATTCTATTTTAATAAACTTGGAGTGAGACTTGAGATTCTGCCTTTCTAACACATCCACAGCTGCTGCTTTGCGGACCATACTTTCAGTAGCATAGTATATTCTAATGAAATGTGCTTTGTTAAAAAAAAAAATGTTTTTTAAACATATTCAAACATCTAAACAACCACTGCACTCCAGCTCGGGCAACAGAGCAAGACTCTGTCTCAAAAAAAAACCAAAAAGAAGTGTAAGTTTCCTTCATAGGTATATAGCAATGAAGGAAACAGACAAAAATCACTGCTTTCGTGGAGCTAACATTCTAGTAGGAGAAACACAATAAACTGATTAAATAAGCAAAAAAGTGTACAATATTATAGATGGTAATAAATAGGATGGGTCAAAATAAAGCAGGGAAGAGGAATAGGGACTAGCATGTGGTGATAGGGAAATAATTTTAAACAGGCTGGTAAAAGAAAGCCTCCTTGGGAAAGTGGCATTTGAGCAAAGACCTAATGGAGATGAGTGAGCCAGTCATATGGCAGTAGCTGGGAAAAGAGCAGTCCAGGAATAGCCAGTAGTAAAGCCCTGCAGCAGTGCCATTCCTGGTGAGGGCAAAAGCAGGACTGGGTGTGGGGATCCAGGAGGCTATTATAAGTATTTTGGTCTTTCTGAATGAGATAGGAAGTCTTTGGAGAGTTATAATCTCAGACTTGTGTAAGAGTATCAGTCTATCTTGGTTTATTTGAGCCAATGCTCTTACTTTTATTCTTTTTCATTTATTTTTCAGTGTTTTTGTACAGACAGGGTCTCGCTTGCCCAGGCTGGTCTTGAACTCCTTGCCTCAAGCAATCTTCCCACATCAGCCTTCCAAAGTGCTAGGATTACAGGCATGAGCCACCACTCCCGGCCTCTTTTTCTATTTGGAAGAATTAGATTCCTGTTCCTTGTAATTGAAAAAGCCCTAGTTATACTGTCTTGTATTAATTTTATCTGGAATTTAGCTCTAACAGTGGCACACAAAAACATAGTCTCAAATAAACTGTTATCTTTTAAATGACACCCCCCTGCAAATAATAATAAGCTAGTTCCTATTTTGGGACTAGATCAGTGGTCTTTCAAATCTAATAAATTTGAATAAACTATGTACTCACTTCCACGTTTTTAGATTGATATTGAAAACTTTTCACCATAAGTTTAAATATTTGCCAACTTTGTGATTTCTAACATATTATAAATAATGACTTTTTAATAGACTGTTAAATAATTCTTCTAAATCTATTTAGTAAAATCTAAGTATAGCAATTCAAAACCCACCATCATTCATTTAAAAATACATAAACAAGTTGTTCTTTAAAAGTGGGAAATTTTTTAGCAAGGCATGGTGGCACACACCTGTAGTCCCAGCTACTCAAGAGGCTGGGACAGGAAGATCACTTGAGCCCAGGAGTTTAAGGTTGCAGTGAGCTATGATCACGCCACTGCACTCCAGTCCAGGCAACAGAGTGAGACCCTGTCTCTAAATAAATAAATAAATAAAAATTTTAAAAAGTGGGAAATTTTTGGCCTCCTGGTGCTTACCACAGGCTGTGTTCTTACACTGTATAGAAAAAGGAGGCAGAGTAAACCTACTCCATATACACCTCAGCCCAGGCCCTGTGCCTGGTCTGTATTATGAATGCAGGGAATGGAGTTGAGGGGAAAAAAATGGGAAATTTTTATCTCATTTTTTTCTCTTCTTGAGTTCTTATTTTCATTCCACTTCTCTCAGAGAAATTTGTCCCACTAAAAATACAGGAAGCCCTCACTTGGCACAATAGTACAGGACCATAAAAATAACTGTGCAAGTTGACAATGTGTGATGTGATCTTAATAATCAATGGGAAAAATTATGATTGTCCTGTGACGTTTAAAATTTTTTGTTGGAACATTAAAAACTCTCTTACTGTTATAAATGTATAGGGAAAATGAAAAAACAGAGTAAGCCTAATACTTATTTAGTACAGTGCTATTATTTTTATTTTCATTTATTTTTATTTGTTTATTTATTTTTAGACAGAGTCTCACTCTGTCGCCCCAGGTAGAGTGCAGTGGTGTGATCATAGCTCACGGCAACCTCAAACTCCTGAGCTCAAGCAATCCTCCTGCCTCAGCCTCCTGAGCAGCTGGGACTACAGGCGCGCGCCACGACGCCCGCTAATTTTTTCTATTTTTTGTAGAGATGGAGCCTCGCTCTTGCTCAGGTTGGTCTCGAACTCCTGAACTCAAGCGATCCTCCCGCCTCAGCCTCCCAGAGTACGTTGCAATTTAAAATATTGGAAACATTTAGAATTAAAGTGTTTATTTTTTTTTTGTAAAAAACGTATCAAGAGTAGTTTGGACAGTTTCTTGCCTTCTTGCCACAGAACTTACAATATGGAGTGACCATCTTTTTATGCCTTGGTGAGTTGTCAAACTTCTAAGTTTGGATCAGCTTCCAACCTGTTATCTTTCGCACTTTCAGTATCGTAAAATATCTGCGAGAGTTCCTTTAATGGAAGTTTTTTGCCAGTAACTTCCTCTGAGACACCTTCACCCTTTTCGTCACAACCACTTCCCTCACTTTTGTCATGAAGTTCATCTGCGCTAAATTCCCCCGGCTACATATCTGAAGTCTCTCCAAGGGTGCCAGCATCAACATTCCCACGGTCACCTATTTCCTCTACAACTTCATTATGTTCACTTCAAATTTCATTCGCAGCATTATGACTTTTTATTTCCTTGCTACACTTTCATCATTCTTGGCCAATACCCTGTTTCAATTATCCATTTTTGTAAAACGTCACATAGTAGACGTTTCACAGGCAGACACGTAGGCAACACAACTACAAGCCTTGCTGTCTGTGAACTGAATAACAGATGCACAGTGACCAATCACTGACAGCCTTTGATAGAAGAGATGTGATTGGTCACTGATCATGATGCTCATCTGCTAATGAAGTAATTCGTGGATCTGAGGAGGTAGCCCTCAAATTTTCATTTATGCAATTACTCACAGTTAATATACCACAGTAACTGAAATTTGAACCTTGTTCTTAAGGGACAGGTGTTATTTAACTGAACTGTGGTAATTAAAAGTCATGCATATTGGAACCAAAGAAAGGATTTTCTGTATATTTTCATACTTGAAAATATTTTATGAATCATCTCTTAACCTTCTCTGTAACAAAAATGTATATAAATTAAAATTTTAACTTTTATGTCCTTGATTAATTATTTTTAAAATTCTGACCTGATTAACATTACAATTATTATTATAATTAATCAAACAACATAAATCAAAAGTTAAAAATTATAAAAAATATTTCAATCTGATGAATGGGGCTCTCTTCTTTTCATCTAGAGCTTATGTCCTTAGTTGAGTATTGCTTACTGCTGGACTAAGACAGCATTTAGGATCAATGATATTCCTATCATTTTTATGGATATAATCCCTGAGAAAATGTGTTCACATAGACAAATAGGTCTAATGGGAGAAATTTTATTATAGTAATGCCACTTATTTCGTGAGTTCTTTCCAAGTTATTTGTCAAAAGTCCCCTTTCACTTTTGTTGAAAACAAGGAATTGGAAACTTCTGACTTGCAAAAGTATTTTTACCCAGTCACTGGAATGTTCACTGTCTTATTTTATAGGAAGCATACCAAAAAAGGCTTTACCAAGACATATCAGCTCCAGGGGAGCCACATACACCTGTGCTGGTTGTGTACTATACAATATTTTTTTTTTTTGGAGCCAAAGTCTCATTCTGTCGCCCCAGTTAGAGTGCAGCTCACTGCAACCTCAAACTCCTGGGCTCAAGCGATCCTCCTGCCTCAGCCTCCCGAGTAGCTGGGACTACAGGCGCATGCCACTATGCCTGGCTAAAACACAACTCTAGAGGATAGTATTTACCTTGTACTCTACTTGAGCGGCATGAGCTAGAATTGTGCAGTGCACAACTTACACAGCTGTATGTGGTAGCCTTATAAATTTTACCTACTTTTTTTTTTACTTAGCAGCAACCTGTTTAATCCAGTATGTAAATACAGTACACAACATTTTCTACCTATATCCATCATCTACACACATTGGTAATGATATCACAATTGGCATATCAAACGTTTAATGGCATGGCTGTACTTAGTGGGAAGATGTACTAACAAGGGAAAAATAATAAACGACATTATTATTTTTAGAACCAGGAGTCCTTTGAAAGGTGAAGTGTGATGTCAACAAAGCATCAAACTCCATGCTATGCTTAATATCTGCCAAATTGTTTATGTCTCATTTCCATGGTGGCTTTTTATTTCTTTAAAACTTGGAATCACAGATGGCACATCTGTTTTCTTAAACAGTGTCATTAATTTATTTTACTTATGAAAGCTAATTATATGTTTCTGAATGCATCAAATCTATCAGCACTTGCAATGGTCTCTTTGATAAAGCAAGTGGTAAAGAGAAACTACTCCAGGCAATATCCTTCAAAACCTACTCTGCTCTTGGCAAGGTAAAGCAGTCTAATAGTATATATATATTATATATACTGATATACTCATTTAGCAATAATTCACAACCGGGGAACATCAGGCAATGGAAGCAAATGTTTTCATTGGACCGTGCAGCAATCTGAAATAACTGCACAAATGACAATATAGTGAATTCTATTATTCAAAAATCATTTATTATCACATGTAGTTATAATTCTAAAAGCCCTTGCTCTAAGTTAGATGGAGCCTATAATATTTTCTGTGCATAAACTTGACAAACAGTAACTATAGCTCCAAAAACAGCCATCTCTACACTTCGGTGACAAAAATATTTAATAGAAAGAATGTTCCTTCAATCAGTCACAATTGTGTCCTTGAATGGCAACACTGACAATAGCATCACTATCAGATATGAAGGGCAAACTATCTATAATTACAATTAACTACAAAGTTCATAATTTTTGAAGAAATGTTAATAAGATACTAACTTCCAAATTGAGGTTGTAATGGAGAATTAAGAGTAAATATCCTTTCATTACAATAGCTAACATTTATATACCAAATCCTAAGTGCTTTCACATTAGTAATTTTATTTTATCTTTCCCATAACCTTATGTTAGCTTGAGAAAGTATTGATATTGTCTGTTTTACAGATCAGAAAACTAAACTAAGGATCAGAGAAGTTTAGTAATTTTTAAAGGCTATATGTTAGGTAAGTGGCACAGATGAGCCTTAAGCCTGAAATTAAATCTCATGTGCTGTCCTTCTCCACTAAACTGTTTACCAGATATTGGGATATTAAACCTTTCATTTTTCTTCCATTTTGGGTCCAACACACAATTTCTTAACTGTGCATGAGAATCACCTGCTGCCTTGATTAGAAGGCAGATTCCTAGGTCTCCACCCTAGAGAAGTCTGGGGGATGGTAGTTTTGTGGGATGCGGCATAAGCAGCATTCCACATAATTCAATTAAGATGGTCTGATATGTGGAATTAAACTAAAACCACCCAGAGGAGAACAAACAGAAGCTATATATTCAGAGCAAGCTATAGTAAGAGAGTCAGTCTCCATCACTTGCCTTTGGCAGAGGCTCAAAAACAGGCAGGGGAATGGGAAAGCTTCATGGAAGTGAAAAAAAGAAAAGCCCCGGGTATGCTCTGCTTGGAGGTCGTTGGCCTGGGAAAGCTGGAGGTGGGCTACTAGAAGTGGGGGGTATTTTATGTGATTGGTTTGGGGAACATATTTGGCTTTCTCAAGTTGGTCCTGAGTTGGAAATAGGGGTAAAAATAGGGAAGTTGGAAGTCGTTGACCACTTCCTGACTGTTTTGGTCCAGTTGCTGCAAAGGTTGTCGTTTGGCTTCGTATGTGGTTCAGAGTTCTGTTGTCGTATACTGTGTGGCCATTGTCTGTCTGTATATTCTGTTTCTCAGACCATACTCTGAGAAACACACCGAGGCTCTGGTGGTTTCATCCTGACCACCTTCCTCCCTTCAGGTGGCTAGACTGCAAGGTCCACGCGAACCATGGACCATCTTTCAATACTCTATTACTAGTGCCCAGCCCTATCAGGCACTCACAAAGCACTTAATAAAGTCCTGCTAACAAATTTCTGCTCGCTTCGGCAGCACATATACTAAAATTGGGATGATACAGAGAAGATTAGCAATTTTAATTTTTTATCAAAAAAAGAAATGAATGATACATGAGAATATTTGATATTGGCTTTTGTTGGAACAAGAAAATGAACTTTCTGGTATAGCACATGAACATCTTTGTATGAATAGACTGTCACCAAAAAGACTGGAGGCTGCTCCTTGCAGCTACTGCGCTCTAAATTAAGTAACCTGAATCTTAGCCCCGGCTGACCCCAGTTTTCCTCAAAGCTGGGTAACCCGTGATGTACCAGTCAGCCTCCAAGCCTCCCTCCTGAGCGCTCTGCTGAGGGTGGGATGGCATTCGTGGGAAAGGGCGGCTACTTCTAGCATTTTGAAGGCAACTCCAGTCCCAGACCTTTAGTTTTGCCACATTCTGTCCACACTTTTCCCTCCCTCTCCTCACCGTTAGGGCCTGGGGTGGTGAGAGCTACTGAGGCAGGGAAAAAGTACATGCACACCCATATATGGTCTTAATTTCGGACTCAGAGTATATCTAAGAGAAGACGCTCGAGAGAGTGTGTGAGAGAGACGGAGAGGGCGAGCCGAGGCAAGAGGGGAAAGCCAGCGGAGCGGGCGGTCTCGGCAGGGAAGCCGTCCCACCTGCTGCGGGGGGAACGGCCGGGGAGGGGCCGCAGCCGCGCGCCCGCCCGCCCCGCCCCGTCCCGCTCGCCGCGCGGCCGGGCGACGGGGGAGTTCCCGCGAGTGGCCCAGCGCCCAGGCCGCACGGGGGGCTGTTCGGGTGGAGGTGGGGGAGCAGCCGGGACACCAAAATAGGAGCCGCTTGTGGGCTGGCGCCGCACTAGCAGGCAGCCTCCGCCGCGCCTCTTCCAAAGATGGTCAGAGGGTCCGGCGGCGCCCCCGCTCCCGCTCGCTGCTAGCCCGCGGGCCAGCACCGCGTCCCGCACCCTCGGCCGGAGGTAGGTGCGGTGCGGACCCGCCGCCCGAGACCAGCCGGCGGGGAGCTAGCGGAGCCAGGCGCCGGAGGGCGAGGCCGCGCCGCCTCAGGAGCCCGCCCGCGGCAGAGGAGCGCAGACAATGGCCGCGCGGGCGCCGGCCCGAACGCGGCGCGCGGGGCCGCGTGTGCTGCCCTCCCCACACCTGTGCCGGTGCCCGGAGAGGGACGCGGGCACCGGGCCCGACGGGCGGCACGCGGTGCCCTCGCGTCGAGCCCGCGCCAGGCCCCGGGGCGGGGCGGTCTCCGGGCGGGAACGTGGGGCGGGGGCCCAGGCGGGGGCGCGCGGAAACCCCTGCAGCGGGCGCGGGGGAGGGGGCGCGGGCTGCAGGGGCTGCGCCAGGCCGGGCCGCTTTCCTTTCTCTCCTCGCTTAAGCTAAAAGGCACGAGATTTCCCTTTTCTGAGATTTCTTCTCGTCCACTTATATTTCAGTCATCCCTTTCTTGGCATTTCGATGTGATTTGAAAGGGAGACGGAGCTGTGGAAAAAGGTCGAATTGGGGCCGGGCTGAGCTGAGGCGGCCAAGCTCCGGCCTCGAGTGGGGTGACCCCTGGGACGCTTGGTTTGCCTGGTGTGGGATCTCCTCTCGGACCGCCAGGCCAGGGCAGACTGCAGATACTGGGTGAATGGGATAGCAAATCAATATTCTCAAAAGGACCACTGCGAAATCTGGGGGCCTCGTTTCAGAGTCCGAGCTGCCCTGAATTTAAATTGACCACCATATAAATTATGAAACAGTGCATCCACATTTTGCATTTGTTACTTAGAATGCTGAACTTAGTCTGGTTTTGAAGTGTATCCGATGCTAGCCAATCATTAGAATGATTGAAATATTTAGCATTGATTATTTGAGGTAATGTGCAAAATTGAAACACGTTTATTATTTCATATTTATTGCAGCCATGGCTCTAAAAGGACAAGAAGATTATATTTATCTTTTCAAGGATTCGACACATCCAGTGGATTTTCTGGATGCATTCAGAACATTTTACTTGGATGGATTATTTACTGATATTACCCTTCAGTGTCCTTCAGGCATAATCTTCCATTGTCACCGAGCTGTTTTAGCTGCTTGCAGCAATTATTTTAAGGCAATGTTCACAGCTGACATGAAAGAAAAATTTAAAGATAAAATAAAACTCTCTGGCATCCACCATGATATTCTGGAAGGCCTTGTAAATTATGCATATACTTCCCAAATTGAAATAACTAAAAGAAATGTTCAAAGCCTGCTTGAGGCAGCAGATCTGCTACAATTCCTTTCAGTAAAGAAGGCTTGTGAGCAGTTTTTGGTAAGGCACTTGGATATTGATAATTGTATTGGAATGCACTCCTTTGCAGAATTTCATGTGTGTCCAGAATTAGAGAAGGAATCTCGAAGAATTCTGTGTTCAAGGTTTAAGGAAGTATGGCAACAAGAAGAATTTCTGGAAATCAGCTTTGAAAAGTTTCTCTTTATCTTGTCCAGAAAGAATCTCAGTGTTTGGAAAGAAGAAGCTATCATAGAGCCAGTTATTAAGTGGACTGCTCATGATGTAGAAAATCGAATTGAATGCCTATATAATCTACTAAGCTATATCAACATAGATATAGATCCAGTGTATTTAAAAACAGCTTTAGGCCTTCAAAGAAGCTGCCTACTAACTGAAAATAAGATACGCTCTCTCATATACAATGCCTTGAATCCCATGCATAAAGAGATTTCCCAGAGGTCCACAGCCACAATGTATATCATTGGAGGCTACTACTGGCATCCTTTATCAGAGGTTCACATATGGGATCCTTTGACAAATGTTTGGATTCAGGGAGCAGAAATACCAGATTATACCAGGGAGAGCTATGGTGTTACATGTTTAGGACCCAACATCTATGTAACTGGGGGCTATAGGACGGATAACATAGAAGCTCTTGACACAGTGTGGATCTATAACAGTGAAAGTGATGAATGGACAGAAGGTTTGCCAATGCTCAGTGCCAGGTATTACCACTGTGCAGTCACGTTGGGTGGCTGTGTCTATGCTTTAGGTGGTTACAGAAAAGGGGCTCCAGCAGAAGAGGCTGAGTTCTATGATCCATTAAAAGAGAAATGGATTCCTATTGCAAACATGATTAAAGGTAAGTGCGGACTGTGTTTATTCTGTATGTTTTAGATGTTTGGGGTTAGGCCAGCAGTCTCACTTCTCTTGAATTTATCACTTTGGGATGCTATTTAGAAACTATAGTGGATTATACAACCAATGTTGCACAGAATGTTCCAGGTAAAAACATAGCATAGCATAGTCTTCATCTTGTCTCATAGTTATGTGATTAGAGTATGCTACTCAGAATAGAAAAGAAATACCATTTTTATAAGGAAACAGTATATTTCATTCTACTTTACATCCTAACTTTCGATCTTATTCTAGATCTTGCTTCAAGTCTTAAGAATTTATACTTAAGTCAAAGGCTAAATGAAGAGACAAATCTGGATAGTTTTATTAGTTCATGTTTTAATTTTTTTTCTTGCTTTTAAAATTGAATCCTTTTCATTTCTGCTTTTAACTATTCAACTTTTTTCCTCTCAAAATACACTGATCATCTCTCTCAAGAGGTCCTTCCTTAAAACCTTGGAAGGTTTGTTCCCTACACAATGTAACAAAGTACATTCTCCCGGGAACTAGAAACAAATAACCTCTGCTTTTTGTGATTCAGTCTTGTCTCATAACTTAAAGCAGAGGGGCAGACACCATACCCTCCCTCATGTGGCCCACAGAGGCAGGCACACTCCTGGGTCTTAAAATCTGTCTGATAAACACTGGATTTTCTTCTCTATTTGGTGATATATTAGCCTTGCTCTCCTTCTCTCCCACTGGAAAAAAAGTTAAACTGGAATCTTATTTCATTACATTTATTCATTGGTGCTGGGGAGTTGTACAAAAACAACTGGTAGGTTGTTACCAAATTTTGTCCCAAATGATTCTTCCCAGGCCTTTCTGTTTCTTTTTTAATGCTAGTGAGGGTGTGGGAATTTGACCTGGTCTGGACATCTGACCTGGTATGATCCTTGGATGACAAGCAGGAAGCTGAGAGGCAAAATGGTCTTGTGATCAGGCATGCTGCTTCTGGAACTAAACTGCCTGGGTCCAAATTCACTTGTTGGTGAGTTTGGGCAAATATTCAATCTCCCTGTGCCCCAGTTTTGCCATCTGTACAATGGAGATGACAATACTACCTAGCCTAAGGTCATTGAGAGGAGTAAATGAATGTTGATTGTGAAGTGCTCAGAACAGTGTCTGACAGTAAGCCCTCAGTAATTGTTAGGCATGATTGTCATAAACGTCATTATAGAAGAACATGTCAGCTTTGATAGGGCAGAAATATCTTTGATACTAAATCATGACCGCTCTCGTACATGCCCACAAGTTCAGCAATAGTTGGTAGGGTGGGAGAAGGTAGCTTAAAGCCTGTTGCTATTGCTGCTCTGGTTTTTGGTCTTTGCCAGAGCTTGACCACTACTTACTGACTCCAGGATGGTTCGGAATGTCCTGACTCCTCTCCTGAAAAAGAAACAAGGAAAGTAATCTTTTAGCAGTTATTGTAAACCTGGATACATTTCTGCTTCTGTTTCTTGATGATGAGATAACAGTGGTTATCAGTGGTTTTGTGAGTATATTTCTTTGAGGATGGAAGTTTATTACTTTACTGAAATTTTAAAAAATTATATTTGAACCAGTATACATTTTCTTGCTGAAAAGAAAATGTATCTTCTGTGAAAGAAAGCCATATGTGTTCTTGCCTTAGCCTTGAGTGGAATAGGAAACCCTCATACCCCAAAGGCCTCCCCCACCTCCTAGCTTGTTCTGAAATTCCAGTTTTATACTTGTAACTTGAATCTTTGATTCTTGTATATGTGTAGTCATCCGAGGAAAGGGTAACACTTTTTGTCAGTTATGTGCGGTTTTGACTAGTACTTGTTCTGACGGTTAGACTCATACTGAACTTTTAGTTTCCCATTTTTCTGTAGAAAGGATAACATTTTTCTCAGTTTGTTTCATTTTGTCATGAAGTGAACTAGCAGCTTTCCGTGGTAATGAGAACTTAATTTGGGTAGAGTCTAATTTCAAATTCATTTCCTTTTCTGGTCTAGGGATGTGATGTACAGAGAAGAAATAAATACTTTGCTGTGTAGGAACTACTAAATTTTTTTCTCACAAAAAACCCACTTTTATTTTGGAGTAGAAATGAACAAGAAGATTGAACTGCATCCCACGCATAACAGTGCTAAGTAAAAGTTGGTGGAAAGACAAAACCAACTTTTCGACTAAAATGAGCCTTACCTTTCTTCCTCTCTATCTTCCCCTGCTGAACCTATTTCCTCCTTCTCCTTACTTTCTGTAGCATCGGTGTTTCCTAGTTTTCCCAGCTGAGAACCTCAGAATCAGTCTGGTTTGTCTCTGACTCAGTCAGTCATCAAGGCCTGTCTGTTTTAGCTCTGTCTCTTGCCTCTGTGCTCTTCCCTCCATACCCCGTCTAAATCAGGCCCTCAATACTCGTCAACTGGGCCAATACCTAGATCTTTCTGATGCCTGTCCTCCTTTCTTTTTAGTCCCTCTGTTTCCTTCCTTCCTATGTTTAAAAACCTTAAAAATCTCAATGAATTAAGTCCATATTCTTAGTTGGGCATCAGTATCCTTTGCCATGTGGCTTCAACTTACCATGCCAGCCTGAATTCCCATGCAACAATGTGCCACCTGCCCTGGTCAAACTGGGTGACTTGACATTGTCCAATAAGCCTATGCACTGGCCTATCCCTCTGCCTAGAATGGCTTCCTCTTACCTCTACCTGCCAAAGTCCTACCCACCAAGGCTGAGGTCAAATTCTGACACCACGTGCTGTGATTTCCATAGTCAAAAGCATTGTCTCTTTGCTCTGACCATTCACAGTTGTTCATTTGTCCTTTTTTTATGGTACTTTTTCTATTCTAGACCTTGTGTTCTAATTACCATTATGCATTGCTTAATGGCAGGGTACATTATAAAATGTGTCATTAGGCGATACCTAGGCTATATAGTATAGCCTGTTGCTTCTAGGCTACAAACCTGTACTGAATACTGTAGGCAATTGTAACACAATGGTCAGTATTCGTATATCTAAACATAGAAAAGGTACAGTAAAAATATGGTATAAAAGATAAAAAATGATACAACCATATAGGGCACTAACCGTGAATGGTGCTTATAAGACTGGAAGTTGCTCTGGGTGAGTCGGTGAGTGAACGTGAAGGCCTAGGACATTACTGTATATTACTATAGACTTTATAAACACTGTACGCTTACGCTACGCTAAATTTACAAAAAAGTTTTTCTTCTATAATAAATTAACCTTAGCTTACTATAACTTCACTTTATAAACTTTAAAATTTTTTAAAACTTTTTGACTCTTTCGTAATAACACTTAGGTTGAAACACACATTGTACAACTATATAAAAATAGTTTCTTTATATCCTTATTCTATAAGCTTTTTTCTATTTTAAAAAATTCTTTTTAACTTTTTAAACTTTTTGTTAAAAACTAAGATGCAAACACACACCACTAGCCTAGGCCTACACAGGGTCAGGATCATCAATATTACTGTCTTTCACCTCCACATCTTGGCCCAGTGGAAGGTCTTCAGGGGCAATAACATGTATGGAGCTGTCATCTCCTATAATAACAATGGCTTCTTCTGGAATGCCTCTTGAAGGGTCTGCCTGAGGCTTTTCTTGAGGAGTAGGTTTATTTACACCAGCATCACCACAAACACATGAGTAATGCTTTGAACTATGTCTTTATAACAACTATGACAATGTCACCAGGTGATAGGAATTTTTCAGCTCCATCATAATCTTATGGGACCACCGTCGTATGTGTGGTCTGCAGTTGACTGAAACGTCATTGTTATGTGGCGCATGATTGTATGTGTGTGCGTGTCTTACTCTCTCTTACAAGAGCATAAGGAGTCTTCCTTTTTTATTCTTTTATCCCTCATAGCACCTAGCACAATACCTTGCATTTACCATCAATAATAACAAAAACAATAATAAACTGAGCTCAGTATTCACTGCAAAAAAGAATGAAGATTAATCTAAAGATGTGATTTTAATTAACACACAGGTGTGGGAAATGCTACTGCCTGTGTCTTACATGAAATTATCTATGTCATTGGTGGCCACTGTGGCTACAGAGGAAGCTGCACCTATGACAAGGTCCAGAGCTACAATTCGGATATCAACGAATGGAGCCTCATCACCTCTAGTCCACATCCAGGTAACAAAATGTCTCAAATAGTACATGTTGTGATGCAGTTTATCAGTACAAGGGATGGCTAAAAAATGGGCTGGAAATAGAAAATGCTAATTTTATAGTAGACTGCACATGGGCATAATTAAAAGGCTCAAAATATTTATATATCCATCTAACAATAATCATGATTTGATTTCAGTTAGATCTTGTCTGCAAATATTTTCCCTGTGTCTTTACACAATGCACATTTTAAGCCTATATGGTTAAAAGTGGTAGTTTCTTTTTAAATTTTTTTTCACCTAGGCTCTTTTGTGTGTTTCCTTTTCCTTTGTTATGTGCTTTCTTTCATTTACTACATGCATTATATAAAACACACTTTTTATAAACAGTCAAAAAGCAGTGCTCTACCTATCAAATAGGAAGAGTACCTAGTGATTGAAGTTCAGCTAGAGACTATTTCCTCTTTTAGAAGCATGTTCTTTCTGGATTTCAATTACTGTTAAGCACTCACTCCTACGATGTGCAGAGCCCTATGTTGGCCTTACCTTAACAACCATAAAGGGGACATGTTGTCTGCCTGTGGAATGGCCTGCCTTCTTTGATGTCTTTGGTCTTTGACTTGTCTCTTTGTGAAGCACTCAGGGGGAAGCATAGGTTTTTGCCTGTTAGAGTTATGCCATGTGTTTAAGTTTTTTTCACTAGGAAAGATTCATATTATCATATCACCATATCACTTTGAATCATTTTCCATACAAGCATCAGGATTCCATGTGGGTCACTAGAGACGGTAGTTGAAATTCACAAGCTTGAACTGTCTGAGAGTAATAGTAATAGCGAATCTTCTTGAGCCCTTACCATAGGTCAGGCACTTGCTAAGCACTTTGTATATAAGATGACCTTAAATTCTCACTATAGCTCTGTGACTAGGTATTGTTTATCACCATTTTACATATTTGGAAATGGAGGCTTAGAAGGGATAAGTAACTTTCCCAAGGTCACACAGTTTGAAAGTGGTTGACCATAATTCACATTCTGGCAGTCTGAATTCCTTAACCTGTGCTGTAACCACTTAGCAATCTGCCTCTTCTTAAGGGAGTCTCTCCTGCTTTTGACCACTACAGTTACTTCCTGTCCATATATCATCTATCTCATCTTACAGTTCAGGTGGAGCACACCTGAATCTGGTGCTGACTCTCCATATGCCACAGGCTTTGTGTAAGAAGAAACTTCAGCCACAGGCTGCCCTGGCTCTGAAGACATCATGGAGGGCATAGGTTTCTGCCTCCTAGTAGCCCAGATGCACCATCCCAGACTCCCCACCACTTTCTGTTGTGATCACTGAAGTTATAATGGAAAGTAATCATAACACTCATATTGAATAATAGCTAGCATCTATTCAGTAAGTATGTACCAGGCACTAACTATTCCAATAATTTTACATGTATTAATTTATTTAAACCTCACAATAATTCTGTGAACTAGGTACTGTTATTTTTTAGGCTGTCATTTTACAGGCTGATGAGGCACAGAGAAATTAAATTGCCAAAGTTCAGCCAGCTATTGCTTGTTAGAGGTGAGGTTCAATCCCAGACAGTCTGGCTTGGAGCCCATGCTCTTATCAGCTTCACTATTATCTCATTTGAACTTCATGTTAACCTTATGAGTTAGATATTACTCTGCACATTTTGTGGACAGACTTGTGTTTACAAGGAAAATCCCATGCATGAAAAGTCAGATTAAAAAATTAGAGGGCAGTTATTTATATTATAAATTTAATATATATTTCATAAAGGGATTCCCTTAAAAATTAATGTCCCATGACATATCTAAGTTGCATATAGCTTATTAACTACTTGAAAAGAATCTAAAAGGCAATGTGACTTAATCCAAAGTATTAAAAGCCATGGAAAATGGAAAATCAATCCAAAATAAATATTGAACTACAGTATAAATCGATGGGAACATATAATGCCACTTGTAAAATTTTGATTTACATTGGACTTTTTCCTGACGAATTATAAAAAACAGGTAGCAAATTAGCACCTTGCATGATATCTTGTATTTAGCTTTCACAGTGCTTAAAATATTTTTGAACTGGCTTGTTAACCACCATTTAAAATTTAGGAGATTTCAAATACAAATCATGATTTCTGGCCTTTAGAAAAATTGGAAGATCTAGCAGCCTTAGACATATTCCTTCCGGGCAGCAATCATTGGAGTCAGGTTATAGTTGTTCCCGTTAGATGAGGCTTGTATGCTCCATTTCACCACAATCCCTCCAATTCTCATCACATCACAGACCTAGGGGGCCTGTGCTATTGTTTTTATTACTCCTGGCCTGCTTCACTCAGCTAGTCTGTTATCCCCTTAAGCTCTTGCAGGCATTTGCATCTGCATCAACTGAATTATAGCAAGGTATGTTTCTTTTGCACTTTACCAGCACCTCTTGAGGAATGTAAAATGTCAGTCTGGAGTTGACCTTATAGAGATACATAGTTAGACTAAGAAGAAATGACTACTATTATTTTTTAAAGGTATTATAAACGTTATCTTTTATCTTAACTCCTTTAACAGGGTAGCTTTGTATAATTGAAAAACATGTGATTATAGTTTCATTAAATTCAACATGACATTTATTGAGACCCTACTTTTGGAAAGGTAGCATTCTGGTAATTATGTAAGATACAAAGATGATTAAGTGCTAGTCTGTACTGCCACAGGAACTCAGAATCTAGTAGCAAATATACATATGTAATGGGAATATAGGACAATATTTGGTAAGTTCTACACAAACAAATGCTATTGAACGTGAGAACAGGGAGAGCTTGAGTCTAATTAGGGGAAATCTGACACTCTTAGATTCTAGGGGTAGGTAGTTACGATTTGCACCTTAAAGAATGGCCCCAAATAAGGAAGGTAGCTTTTGAGGAAGGGTTTTTCTGCCAGGAAGTCAGTCCAATGGAAGAAGGTAGAAAGGAAAGTTTCAAGTATATTCCGTTACCTGGGAGTAGCCATGAGTGAATGAGATGGAAGAGGGTAGGGTGGGAGATAGGATGGGAGAGTGTGTCAGGGAGGACTTTGAATGGCAATCTGGGGAATTTAAAACACGGAGAACCATTTCTCAGCAAGAGAATAATGTGTGATCACCTCTAGTTTTAAGAATAGAACCCCTTTTAGAATAGATTGGGAGAAAAACAGAAGGTAAGGAGATCTGCTAAGACTATTGTATTAATAATAAGCCAGGTGAGGAATGCGGAAAGCCTGAGGAAGTGGTAGGAGTAGAAAGGAGGGGTAGATGTGAGGAATATTACGGATTTAACAGCCGATTGCTTCTTGGGCTGATTGGATACCTGCGATGAGGGAGAGAAAGGAGTTGACAGTCATCCCAGGGTCTCTGGCCAGTTGCCTGGGAGTATGGGGGGTCCTGAAGGAGGAGCCAATGGGGAGGGAGAAGAGGGGAAGTAATGAGCTCTGTTTGAAGTTGAGGGTGAAGGACTAACTGGAGAATCCAAAAGAGCTGTCCAGCAAGCCAGGGGAAATGTGGGTCTGCGGCTCAGGAGGAGAGGTGTAGCTACATATAGAGATCTAGGAATTGTTCGCTTGGATGACGGCTGTGAGTATGGGGATGAATGAGATGCCTTAGGAGGGTGGGACAGCAAGACAGTTACAGGCAGAATCTTGGGAAACAGGCTAAGGTGAAGAATGAGCTGAGGAAGAAGAGTATGTGAAGAATAGGGAAGGAGCAGTAGATGATAAAGGAGAAGGGCCTGTGGAGAGTGTGTCGAGTGGGGAGAGAGAGCTGTCTCCTGGATCTGCCATTTATTTACTTGTCTGTACAGTGGCTTAAGCTCTTGGACCTTACTTTCCAGTAAGATAAGGAAATTGGACTAACATAAGCTTTACAAGTCCTTTCAATGAAAACAATCTTAGGGAAAAAATCGAAATCAGTTCCAATGATTGCTTGTCTCTGAATCCCTCTATCTCTTTGTTCATATCACTCATGTTAACACAGAATACAGTTGCCATGTATTTATGTTTAATATTTATGTAAACTCTTTGCTCTGTGACAGACTGTGTCATTCCCAAGTTTGATCATTCATTTGTTCACCCATTCATATGTCTAACAGATATTTCCTGAATGCTTCCTACGTGCCATTCTGTACACAGTGCTAGGAGCACAATAAACAAGACACAGTCCTGTGGCCTCAGTAGCTTAGAGGAGTTGACTGACAAAAAAACACAGTTACAGCTGAGGAAGAAAAAGTTCCTATCAACAGTAACAGAACGTTGTATTGTATTTGGGTAACAGGAAAAAGGGTCAGGAATCACTTTATTTTAAACATTTTTACTGCTATAGGAAGACTGAGATACCTTTCTTAATATAAGAATCACAAATTGAGGATTTTTTGGTAAACTTTGAATAGCTTAAGAAAACCCTAGTAGGTTCATTGTTGAATCTCTTGTACCAGTTGATAAAATTTTTGAGCCACTCTTAATTTTCACAATAACCATTGATGGAATGATTCGTATAATTTATATAAACAATGTTTCACAAGTACTTGAAACAACTAACTCCTATAAAAATTCTACATATATATAACTGGAAAGTAAACAAGTGAGTTTTTAAGAGGTAGGAAATTATTTCTTGAGTAATTGAAATTTTTTCAATGAGTGAAACGAAACAATATGTGGAGTCAAAGCAAAGATGCCCTCTTCTGAAACTTTCCTTAGCCTTCAAGAGCTAGGTAGTGGGGCTGGGCATGGTGGCTCATGCGTGTAATCCCAGCACTTTGGGAGGCCAAGGTGGGAGGATGTCTTGAGGTCAGGAGTTCAAGACCAGACCTCGGGATAGGCAAGACCCCATCTCTTACAAGAATTAAAAATTAGCCAGGCCTGGCTGAATTTTTGGGACTACAGTGCCACCTTAGTCACTAGCTATCTGGAGGCTGAGGCAGGGTGATCACTTGAGTCCAGGAGTTGGAGGTTGCAGTGAGCTATGATGATGCCACTGCAGTCTAGCCCAGGCAGAGGGAGACCCTGTCTCAAAAAAAAAGAAAAAACCCCAATCTAGGTAGCAAGAACTTTACTGATAAGAAGTTGTCTTCCACTCTTGAAGAGGAAATCACATTTCTGATTGTATATTCTTTCTAAAGAAGGACTTGCTTATAAGATTTTCTTCTACATGACAGTGTGGGTACACATTGGGGCTCAAGAGGGTACAAGGTATAATTCATTCATTGATCCAACAAACGTTTATTGAATTCTTACAAGGTGCCAAACATTAGTCATTCTCCAATTGAGAATGGAGTAGTGGGCAGGACACGGTTCCTGCACTGCTAGGAGGGGGAGAGGGCAAAGAAACAAGGAACATTCTAGATAATGAGAAGTGCTATGGAGAGAAGTAAAATAGGATGATGTGGTAGACGTGCCTCACTGGCCACTTGAGGTTGGATGGCAAGGAAGGCCCTCTGTGAAGGCGACAGTAAGGTAAGATCTGAGTGACAAGAAGAAAGTAGCCATGCAAAGACCTGGGAAAAGGAGATACTTCAAGGCGGAGGGAACAGCTCAGCAATAGCAAGTTAAATCTTTACTTATTTGTTGTAATGTAAGTGCCACTGACAAATCCTCCTCTTCCTTCAGGGCTGCAGCTAGAAGTATTTAAGTGTAATTTTATGACTGACACTCCCAGAGAATGAATTATCAGGCTAGGAGTGATGTTAAAAGTGGGATTGTGGAAGAAATAGGGCTGGGACTAGGATGAAGCAAGTGAGACGTTTGAGGCACAGAATTTAAGGAGTTGCTCAGCGAGTGACTCAGAGAGTTGTGCCTCCTTACGTTTTGCACCCTCAGCACCTCCCTGGCCTCACTCTCATCACAGCCCTGGGAAGAAGGGAGAGGAAGTGGAGTTGTGAAATGTCCTGGTGCCTTGAAGAGCCAGCAGATTTGGATGTAGAGGAGGAGATGAATAAAATGTGAAACACTAAAACAGCCGAAGAGGGGGCCCCCTAGATACAGACTTACAGCCCTAGGACCCAGATCCCATACAGGAACTCTCTGTCGGGGGTGCCTTTCCCAACTTCTGGGATGGATAAAAGACTGTCATGCCTCACAAATCTGGGTGTGTGTTCCTCTGACTTCCTGTGTCCATAGCTGGACCAGAAGTGTGAGAGAAGCAAGCAAGGCCATCCTGTGTGGGACGTGTGGCAGCAAATTGTCTGCCACTGATTACAGGGATAGCTGCCAGGACCTGAAGGAACCTACACCAACTTACCTACTATGTCTTCCTGGAAGAAGGACTCTACTGCTAGCATCTTGACAGACAAGTGTCAAATGAAAGGTGTTCTGTGTTGGGAAATTCCAGAAGGGTGGTGGTCTGTGGGATGAGTTCCTCCCTGGCATCTTGCAAAGCACACTTAAGGATGAGCTGAGGGATAATGGCAGTGTGGCAGGAACAGGTGATCTGAATCAGGTGATAGGGAATAGATTTTAAGGCTCAGCATTGTAGTATTGTGTACCACGATCAAAATGTCACCACTATCCTATTTTTGTGTGCTAAGTTTTAAGGGATTATTACATTATCACACTATGGTATCTCTTTTGTTTGCTATCCTTAAAAAATTGCTCTTTTTTTTTCTTTTTAAAAGAATATGGATTGTGCTCAGTTCCATTTGAAAATAAGCTGTATCTAGTCGGTGGACAAACTACAATCACGGAATGCTATGACCCTGAACAAAATGAATGGAGAGAGATAGCTCCCATGATGGAAAGGAGGATGGAGTGCGGTGCTGTCATCATGAATGGATGTATTTATGTCACTGGAGGATATTCCTACTCCAAGGGAACATACCTTCAGAGCATTGAGAAATATGATCCAGATCTTAATAAGTGGGAAATAGTGGGCAATCTCCCAAGTGCCATGCGGTCTCACGGGTGTGTTTGTGTGTATAATGTCTGATTGAATCTGCAGAAATGACTAGGTAATCACTGTTTCGGAGTATAGTGAAAGAAAAAAAGAATGGCATGCAGGGTTTGGAGTTCCTTGTTATTGTGGTCTGACACATGACAGGGCATCAGTAAATTTTAATTCCTAACCCCACTCTACTCCCAAACCTAGTGATTAATGGGCAAGAAAAATCTTGTGTATATATACAGTTGAATCAGTGGAGTTAACCCCTAAAATCTCTGCTTTTCAAAGGTGATATGGAATATTTGACACCTGGTAAAATGTGAAATACCTTTGTAGTGAATCTTTTCCTCCTGGTAGCATCAACACTGGGGATAGGTCAGAATCATTCTATGGAATGAAATGTCTCTTAAGAGCCATTAACTAGCAGGAATTTGAAATTTAAAGAGGGAATCTTCTCTACCTCTACAAAATCAACACTTAAAATTTTTTTTTCACCTTTAAAATTATTTAGAATGTAGATTTACTTTAAGTCTAGTTATAATTTATTGTTATTCTTTATTTACTGACTACCAGATATATATAAAATACTGTGCAAAGGATTATTACTGTTCATAGAGTTTACAAACTAAATTAAAAAGAATGGCAAGTATGAAAAATTGCAGAGAAGATAGTCAAATATTTGCTTATGCTAAGGGCTATTTTTAATTTTCAGCTTTGATGTAAATTGCTGGCTTAGGTGTCTTTAAGCATGTTAGGAAATGCTCTTTATTCTTAAGTGTAAATACATGTCTGCATATAGAGTTGGATTTTAGAGGCAGAAAGCATGTAGAACAGTTGTGGTATAATAGAAAATACATTGACAAGAAGATAATTAGCATTCATTTCCCAGCTCTGCCACTAACTAGATTTTGTGACTTGAGTTGAGTCACTTAACCTGTCCTTTATTAGAGTTTCCTGACCCATGCACACTGGCACTGTGGGTCATAGATGTGCCTAGATATGGATCTGCTCACCCCTTGATGCAGCTAGAGGTGATCTGGGTCACCTTTGTCCATTTTCTCCAATGTGCCTACAGGATCACTTTCCATGTGTGCCATAACTTGGGAAAAGTTGGGAAGCACTGCCTAAGTTAACTCCTCTAAACCCCTGTAAGACCATCTATTCCACACTCTTCATTTTTTTTTAAAGAGGCAGTGATTATTTTTAACTTTAAATACTGACATTTAAAACTACCTAACACTTCTGGTTTTTAAAAAAACTTTTAGGAGATTTTTTTTTTTTTTCGAGACAGAGTCTTGCTCTGTCACCCCGGCTAGAGTACGGTGGTGTCATGATAGCTTGCTGCAACCTCAAACCCCTGGGCTCAGGCAATCCTCCTGCCTCAGCCTCCCAAGTAACTGGCACTACAGATGCACGCCACCACGCCCAGCTAATTTTTCTATTTTTTGTAGAGACAGGGTCTTGCTTCTCAGGCTGGTCTTAAACTCCTGACCTTAAGCAATTCTCCTGCCTCAGCCTCCCAGAGTGCTACGATTACAGGCGAGAGCCACTGCGCCTGGCCAGAAGATTGTTTAATGCATTTATTTCAGATGTCATTTTAAATGGATACAACCCTTTGGGAATGCAATATGATACTACATAGCAAGGGACATAAAAATAATCATATCTTTTGCCCCATAAATTCTATTCCTGTAAAAAATTTTTAACCTTTTTTAAAAAAATTCAAAAAAAGATAAACGCATGAAGATGTTTATGTCTGTATTACTTAAATAGCAAAAAATTGTAAAAAAAAATCTCCATGTCAAGGATGAAAGTGGGCTAATAAAAATAGTGACGTGTTATACTGCCATTAAAATAATTATTTGGAAAACTGTAGAAACATGGACATGTCTATGATGTGGTAAGTAAAATGAGCATAATACAAAATAGTATGCACGCTGATTGTGACTTTGTAAAATCCTTATGCATGTGGAAGGTGATATGCAAAACAGATTCATTGTGTTAGTGTAGGGGATATGGAATGACTTTTTATTTATTTAAATCTTTTTCTTTAGTATTACTTTGAGTTTTCAATAAAAATAAATAAATTCTTGTGTGCATGGTAAGACTGCTTTAATTTGGGCCAATTGGGTTAAAGTACAGTTTGAAATAGTGAAACAACTAAACTATAGACTATTTCAATCTATAATTGAATTATAGACTATTTTATTGCTCTCAAGAACATATAGCAATTAATACTGGATTAATGTGTTGCCCACTACTGCTTTACAGATCTGCTTTATGGAACAGATTAGAACAATTGAAGTCACCTTTCCCTCCTTTGCCAGCTTATATAGGTCCTATAAAATCCTGATTAAAGTCTGTCCTTCTCTGGGAATTCTTCCCTGTTTTGGCCACAGTAAAAGTCCCATTTTCACATTTAAGATTTTATCATTTATATATGCATAGCATGTCTCTTGGCTAAATTTGAGGTTATGGACCACATCTTATTCTTAGTATTCTCAAAGTCTAGCATTTCATATGTATATCCAGTGTACAGGGACTATGGTATGGATTATTTTTACAGAAAGCATTCTGGAGGTGCTTGAAGGAAAATCATTTGTGATTTGAGGCATTTAGTTCTTATTTTATGTAAAGTTCTTTTTTGCTATTGATTTGTGCACAGAAGAAAAGATTAAGGAGGGCACACAAATTTCTGTCAGTTATTCCAAGTTCTAAATTACTGTAGTGTGAATGAAAAATATTTTACTAAAATAAAATGCAAGCCATTGCTTTGAGAGGGCAAACACTATACTACAAAACAGTGAAAATTGCGGAGATGATTTTAAGCATGACTTAAGATGCCTTTATCCAAATTTTAAAAGTTGCTGTTTCTCACAGTTTTTATTTTTAGTGTTTTAGCTGAAACTGAAAGAGGATTAGCATCTAAGGTATTTCCTTAAAGGCACATTAGCCTTTGTTTTCACATTCATGTAAATATATACCTATTATAGACTGCGTGTTTATGTCTTCCCAAAATTCATATGTTGAAGCCCTAACCTTCAATGTGACCATATTTGGAGATAGAGCCTTTATGGAAATAATTAAGGTTAAATGAGGTCCTGAGGATGGGACCCTGATCCAACAGAATAAGTGTCCTTCTAAGAAGAGAAACCTTGCTGTCTTCAAGTCAGAAGTGAGCCCTCACCAGAACCCAATCATGTTAGCACCCTGATCTCAGACTTCCAGCCTCCAGAACTGTGAGAAAGAAAATGACAGTTTGCCACCTAGTCTATAGTATTTTGTTATGGCAGCCCACCCTGACTAATACAGCCTGCAAAGGAGATAGCCCTTCATATGATGCAGTTTAGGTGCTGGATCAACTAGCAGTAGATAATCTGTCCCCAGACAACCCCTCCTCCCTCCCACCACATGTGCAAAGCAACCAAAAACATCTGTTTTATTAGTCTGAAAATGTCTGAAACTACAAATACAGCTTCTTAGTTAGGTTAGAGTAGACACAGCTTGGGGTTTCTGTCTGCCTCACAGCAGTTCTCCCAAAGGCTGTGTCTGGGCTGATGCCCTAACTCCCTCCCTATGGGATACTTACACACCTGGACTTTGTTAGGGTTTGGATGTTTGTCCCCTCCAAATTCCTTGTTGAAATGTGATCTGCATTGTTGGAGGTCGAACCTAATGGAAGATTTGGGTCATGAGGGTGGCTCCAGAGCTATGATTGACCAAGTTCCCTGTTGTGAGGACTAAGCTGGTGTGAGTGAACAGAACTAACGTAGATGCTACAGTGACTAGGGATGGAGGAGGATGTTGACATCTTGGTTTTAGGCCTTCCTGATGCAGTTCCATCCCTGTCTTTTCCACACTTTGGTTATATGAACCAATAGATCCTTTTTGTTTTAAGTTGAGAGTTTTTGTCTTTTGCAACCAAAGAAGTGCTGACCAATGTCTTGCAAGTGCTTTGTCTCTTGTTAAAATGTAAATATTTTTCAGAGAGTATATCAGTTTTCTATTGCTGCTGTAACAAATTACCACAAACTTAGTAGCTTAAAACAATACAAATTTACTATTTTATAATTCTGTAGAAGTGTGGTACAAGTCTCAATGTGTTAGTGTTAGCAACCTTATTTCTACCTACAACTTTAATTCTCCTTTGCCATGTAACCTAATATGTTCACAGGTTCCCGAGATTAGGACATGGACGTCTTTAGGAGGCCATTAGTGCGCCTACCACAGATAGTAATATATTGTCTTATCCTGACTTTTGAAATTCCATTTGATCTGAGAGGAGATTCTGACAGAAAGCAACAACAACAAATAAGATGGGTCCCAGGGACTCCTGAGAACTGGAAGATAGAAAGTAGGTTAAAAAAAAAGTAAGTTGGATGACAGGGTCGTTGACTATTAGACCATTCTGCCAAGGGCCAGTGTGTCCAGCCTGAAAACAAATTATAATGTAAGAAAAGTCCCTAATTGTATCAAAGATGTGGATTACCAACCCTATAATCCTTCTTCGCTGGCAGAGAAGAGCCCCAGGTCTTTCTGTATATTAGGAATCCATGTACCTTAAATCTTAATTAGTCTAAGCCAATCATGGTTATTCCGTCCTCCTTGCTGGTATTTCCTTTAGGAATGTATGTGAAACAGTTTTAATCTCTAAGATTGATAAAAGGAGTTGTCAGGGGGGTCTTATAGCCCCCAAAAAAGGTTTTTTGCTCCTAGGAGATGGATAGAAAGATGACATGGAAATCTCATATTTCTTGAGGTTACTATACAAAGTTTTTTCATATAATTTCTTTACTGATTTTTTTTTTTTTGAGACGGAGTCTCACTCTGTCACCTGGGCTAGAGTGCAGTGGCCTCATCATAGCTCACTACAGTCTCAAACTCCTGGGCTCAAGGGATCCTCCTGCCTCAGCCTCCCACATAGCTAGGACTACAGGTGCACGCCACCACGGCTGGCTAATATGTTCTATTTTTTGTAGAGATGGGGTCTTGCTCAGGCTGGTCTCCAACTCCTATCCTCAAGCAATCCCCCCTGCCTCAGCCTCCCAAAGTGCTAGGATTACAGGCATGAGCCATTTTAACTCATAATAACTGCCTGTTTGCCAGTTATTATTAAATGTCAATATACGTAGGACAACCCAAAGTGGTTTATAATATCAAGCTTTTCATAAGGTGTTTTAACTATAGCAGTAACTGTTTAACAGCTAAGAAATAGAGCCGTGTAAGACAATATTTATTTTTATAAAATTATAAAATATCAATACTGATATTAAAGCTCCATTAATTGTCACAATAGTAAACATAACTTACCAATGTTTCACATTTGAAGGGCTCAATATGAAATTAATTCTATTGTCAAGAAAACAAAGGAATTTTAATTTTTATTGAAGGCAATAAATACAGCATCACCTAACAATATATATAATGTCTTTAGTAAAATCAGGGATACATAAATTATAAAAGTGCAAGAAAAAAAGCAATTTATGACACAAATTTTATGGACTATGTAGCAATGAATATAAAATTATTATCAACAGAACTGTCTTCTCATAATCCAGGGGTGTTATCATATGTATAGTCTTTAACTTTGAATCTGAGTTTCAATGCTATTTTGAAATTGTGAATTATAAACTGTTACCTCTTATGTTAGCCCTCTGAATTAAAAGTAATATTGTCTTTGGGCCGGGCCAAGGAGGCTCACACCTGTAATCCTAGCACTTTGGGAGGCTGATGTGGGAGGATCACTTGAGGCTAGGAATTCGAGACCAGCCTGGGCAACATAGCTGGACCCTGTCTCTACAAAAAATTTTAAAAATTAGCTGGGCGTAGTGGCATGCACCTGTAGTCGTAGCTGCTTGGGAGGCTGAGGCAGAGGATCACTTGAGCCCAGGTGTTCAAGGCTGTAGTGAGTTATGATCCTGCCTCTGCACTCCAGCCTGGGCAACAGAGCCAGACCCCATCTCTAAATAAATAAATAAACAAATAATTTTAAAAGATAATATTCTCTTTGAGGCTTCACTGGAAAGGTGTTGAGCATCTTGCTCAAACCACCAGTGAATATTGTAGATTCCAGATGGGCACATCCTAAGGGTGTTCTGTGCTGGTTTAGGAAGAGTCACTGTAAATTGTGCCCTGTTGTATGCACAAGAATGCCAGTATTTCAACTTTTAACTTTGAAATTTAAACCAGAACACAAGATTTTATACCTACAAGTACCTACAGAGGTTCTTGTTGAGGAATCTGAAATACCAGCACTGTATCCATTGGCCTTAACAGGGTACAGCCAATTATGACCCCTCAACCCCAACCTTTGTTCACCAGCTGGTCACATGTAATCTGTGAACACTCTTTGCAAAGCTTGTTAGCTGCTGAAACTTGCAAAATACATCTTCCATTTGAAAATCCACAGATAAACTCTGTTTCTAGTCCTTTTCTGGACAGATAGATACATAAAAGTGGCATTTGTGGTTTCCCAAAGGTATGTTTCTGCAGCCTTCTCCTATCCCTTTAGCTTTTTCCTCTTCACACCTTGCTCATTGAGGAAATGTGTCACAGCTTCTTCCCAGTGTAGAGATGATAGGAGCTTGTGCACAGGAAGACATTTGAGATAAGAGCTTCACTAGTTGTGGTATGATTTTTTAAAAACTTTTTTACTGTTAAATATAATACAAATACAGAAGTCCACATGAAACAGTGTACAGCTTAATGAGTTGTTAAAGGGCAACCCCCTTGTAACTGGCATCCACCTCAGGAGAGAAGACCTTGCCAACCCCCCAGACATCCTCTACATGCACCCCCCAAACCCCTACCAGTAACCTCTGTGTTCACTATGATGATTATTTTCTTTCTTCTTCTAGATATTATCACCTGCTTTACTAGTTTCCTGTGGCTTCTGTAAAAAATTTACTACAAACTGGATGGCTTAAGACAACAGAAATTTATTCTCTCAGAGTTCTGGAGACTAGAGGTCTGAAATCAAGGTGTTAGTAGGGCTGTACTCCTGAAGGCTCTAGGGCAGAATCCGTTCTTTTCCAGTTTCTGCTGGCTGTTGACATTCTTTGACTTGTGGCCACATTATTCCAGTCTCTGCCTCCCTGGTCACATTGTCTCCTCTTCTTCCATCTGTGTCAAATCTCCCTCTGCCTAACTCTTCTAAAGACACTTGTTGCATTTAGGGCCCACCCAGATAATCTAGTATGATTTTCTCATCTCAAGATTCCTAACTTAATTACATCTGGAAAGATCCTTTTTCTAATTAAGGTAACATTCATGGGTTCCAGGGAGTAGGATATGAACATATTTGGGGAGGGGGTCATCATTAAACCCACCATATCACCCAAGTGTAAATCCCTAAACACTGTATTTAGCTTTGCACTTATTTTGGTTTTCGCTCTCTTATTCTATAGGTGCGCCATCCATCTCTTCTTCTTTTAACCCCTAACAATGTACTTGTTGGGGAATCTGGATCATATAGCCTACTTTCCAAATGTTGGTATTTTACTGATGTGTTCCTGTTGTTTAGGAATCATGTCCCTCTGTCTGCTGTATTTCTTCTAAATTTGTAGTTAGATCTAGAGGCTTAATCAGATTCAGGGTTAATTTTTTTGTCAAGACTACTTAATAGATGGTGGTGTGTTTGGCAAAAGACATCTAACATCTGATTGTCTCTTTGTGATATTACCAGCCATAGATGTTCAATACCTAGATTCTTGATTCATTAAGAATTGTACAATGGTGATTTCCAATGCTATCATTGGATATGTTTCTTGGTATATTTGTTGAAATACTTCTAAAAAGAGAAACTTTTCCTCATTTGCTGGTTGTTTACCCAGAGGTATAGTTTGTATAGTAAAGGCAGGATAAATGCTTGATTCTTACCTTTATTTACCAGGTTGCAAAATAAACAGGTTGTTAGCCTCCTGCAAAGGTGACTCATTAGGTTTATTTTTTAAAATCATTATGAACTCATGGATTTAAACATACTTGGCATTTTTTAGTGCATTGCAGTTACTCTTATTGATGCTCAATTTATTCCATATTGAGCCAATAGAAGCCTCGGCAGATTATTTTCCCAATTCCTTTTGTTACAACCCTAATAGCTTTTGATAGCTTCTTTGCTAGCTGGTAGGACAAGATGTTCCTGGCTCATTTTGTACATTTCCTGCCTCAAACCTGGAATGAACCATTTGTCTAAGGAGTCCTGATTTCTTTTAGTGAGAAATGGTATTTCAAGACTATAGTCTAGACACTAGGGATGCTTATTGCTACTGGATTGTTCATCATTTCTAGGCCTAAAATTAAAATATATAATAGTAATAACACAAAGGCAGGAGAAGGGTAATAGAGTTAAAAATATTTAAGGTCCTAGCATTGTCAGGGAAGTGGTAAAAGTACCACAGGGAGTTTACAAACCCAATCTCTTCTATCCTAACAACTAGAGCCTCCTTTTTCCCACAAAAAGTATTCTGGTTCTCAAGGTCACCTGGGATGAAAGAATTAGGATATCACATTATAACTCATTTGCTTTATTCCACACCTCATACACACACACACACACACACACCATTCTCAGAATAACAATACCAACATGCAGTTTGAGAATGAATTTTTAATAATTTTGGATTTCTTAACCATTCCAAACAGAAAGCAGATAAGGTGAGGTTGAAACTGGTGAACTACCACCTGAGGCTTGGGATTTTAGTCAGACAGAAAGAAAGGATGGTAAGGAATTCCAGGCAGAAACACAAAACATACATAAAAAGTAGGAAAGTTTCAGAGCATTTTGTTCCATTTATTTATTTATTTGTTTTTTGTTGTAGAGACAGGGTCTTGCTATGTTGCCCAGGCAGTTCTTGAATTCCTGTCCTCAAGCAATCCCCCTGCCTCAGCCTACCTAATGGCTGGGATTACAGGAATGAGCCACTGTTCCCGGCCAGCATTTTGTTTTTTTATATTTTTGAATGTCTTTGAAACACAGTCTTTGTTAGAACTTCCTTCTGCTTTTCTATCCCCCAATTTCCAACATAAGGTATTTATTTTCAGGAGGACTGTTCCAGATAACATTGACACCTTGTCAACATGTTAGGAGATCCAATCAACACAAAAGAGAAATAAACTTATTTTACAGTATTTTTAAAGAAATATAGAAACCCAAAGTTATTGGTTTAAAAATACATCTATTCCTTTTTATAGTTCTGCTTTTGAAAGAAGTTAGAAAGACAAGGTAATGGAGTCCATAACCTTTGTCTGCTTGAATGAGAAGAAACTTCTCTAAGAAGGTTTGGGTCAGGAATTGCATACTGTTAGGAAGCCCCATGAATCCAAACATTTACTCAGCCTCACCAAAATCATAGCACAAAACTAGTTTATGAAATTATTAGAAAGTTTAAACCAAAGTTGTGCCCAGTAGAAATTATCATTACTTTCTTGGCTGGATACAACTTCAGTCTTCAAGTGTATTTTGTGGTTTTGTATCCCCTGTTTGAGTTTTGCATCTTGCATATCTATAATATTTTGAAAAGTAGTTCTAACTGGGTGTCTTTCTGTAGTGACATCCACCTTCTGTGAACCTCTGTGCTTTTATTCCATAAGTTATAAATAAAGAAGTTCTTGGCCATTGCAAAGAGTGAGCTGAAACTTTGAAATTTTTTTCAATGAGGAAGCTCAAAGTTTGATAAGTAAACAACTGAAAAAATATAACAAAACATCTGTGGAAGTAGCACAGTATCCTGTCTCTTAAAATCAGGATCGGAAACCATCAGGCTCCTTGTCTGTAAAAACTGATATTTAGAAGAATTTCAGATGAGGGAAAGGAGAGCCACCTGCCCAGTTCTCCAGTGCCCTAGTCTCCTCAACTTGTAAAGCAGCTTTACTTCGGCTTGGGGTCTTGGAGGCTATCTTGTGGTCAGCTCTTTGGAGAAGAGCCTTGCACTTTACCAGACTTTCCTTATGAGCAGATAAATCCCTGCCGACAACAATAACAATATAGTCTACAAGACACTGTGGTCATTCACTGCTCTGTTCAAATCCCTGGGATGACTCCCCATTTCACTCAGAGTTTGAGTCAAAGTCCTTGCCATTATATGCATTTGTGCTACAGCAGACTGACACGGGGTACCATATGCCCAGGTAGAGAGAGTCTTGTTACAAACAGGAAGATGGAGTTAATGGATCCTGGGACAACTGACAGTATATACTATACATTAAAATGCTAGTCTAAATGCTAGCCTAAAATGATAAGGCTACTATAATTAAAATTCTGATGTGTTATATTTCAAAATAAAGAAGGTTCGAGAAAAAGCTCTGAGGTACTGAGACATAAATAGACAAACAAATAAGTGGAAAACCTTTATCTTATAATACATTTTTTTATGTGTCTGGGTCTGTATTCATGTTCACTTGGAAGGAGTGTAACTTGGCACATTTCTGGTGGACAACTGAGGAAAATGTATCAAAATGACAAATGAAAAATCTTTTTGAACCAGAAGAGCACCTCAATAGGGTGAGAATGCTTTTTCCCCCCTCTTGATGTATCCTTTCAGGCCAAAGTAGCTCTACTAGTTTAACACGCCTGGCCTCTTTTCACCTCCCCCCTTGCTAGGGAAGAAGGATGACTTCTCTAATTGTTAAATTTGTAAAGAATAAGCTGGGAAGTCTCCATTCAACCCCTCCTCTTCCTAAAACCTGCATGGGGAAGGTTTTACCAACATTGCCTGTGATTAAATGGAAAGAGATCCAGAATTAGGAAGCTCTCTTAGCTGCAAATGTAAGCTACATTCTTCAACATCAGCTTTCATTAGTAATAAAGGGGATATTTTGTACACCTGTTTGCCTAATTCTTTTGTCTTATTTTCTAATTAGCTTAGAATTTGGGTGAAGATGAGAAGTGTTATTTATTGCTGTAAGATCCAAACACACATCTAGAGGTTTATCTTATAGACATACTTATATATATGGGAAGTGATATGTGTACAAGGTTATTTATTGCAGCATTATTTTTGTTTTTAAAGAAGGGAACTTGCCATGTTGCCCAGGCTGGACTTGAACTCCTAGGCTCAAATTATGCTCCCACCTCAGCCTCCAGAGTAGCTGGGACTATGGATGTGAGCCACCACACCTGACTTGCAGCACTGTTTGTAATAGCAAAAGACTGACAGCAATCTAAATGTGCATGTAGACGATTATTTAAATAAATTATTATAAGACACTGTTGCACAATGGAATACTATCCAGCCACAAAAATTGAGTAAACTCCAAGATATATTAAGTTAAAAAAACAGAATCATAACAAACAAAAACAAGGTACAGAACTATTAGTATGCTATTATTATAATTGTGTAAGAAAAGGAAAAATATATAAATATTTGCTAGTACATTCATGAATATTTCAGAAAGGATATATAAGAAACTGGTGACTTCTTAATTTTGTTTGACCTCGAGGGAAGGGAACCTGGTAGCTAGGAGTATTTTATATTTGTTCCTCCTTAAAGTCACAGAAATAATGGGTGAGTGCAAATTCAGAGCAGAAATTGTGTGTCTCAAAGTAGTATTAAGTACCTATAACTCTTTCAAGTCTTATTTGTTAGTAGATGGGTTACAAATTAATCATTCAATCTTTCAATCTTTCAATCAAATCAAAATGCATTTGCATTTATTTATTTGTATGAAGTGAAGCAATTCTTATAATTTTACTTTTTGGGTTTTTTTTGAGACAGGGTCTCGCTGTGTCACCCCAGGCTGGATTGAAGTGGTGTGATCACAGATTACTGCAGCCTCCAACTCCTGGGCTCAAGTGAAGCAATCCACCTGCTTCAGCCTCCCAAGTAGCTAAGACTACAGGCCCTTGTCACCACACTCAGCTAATTGTTCTTATTTTTTGTAGAGACAGGGTCTCACTATGTTGCCCAGGCTGATCTTGAAGTCCTGGCCTCAAGTGATCCTCCCAACTCAAGTGATCCTTCCACCTAGGGCTCTGAAAGTGCTGGGATTACAGGCATGAGCCACTGGACCCAGCCTAATTTTACTTTTTAAAAAACGTAATTACATGTTATTAAATCAGCATGTAATTGAGTAACTAAATGAAATATTCAAATAAACAGAAGTACTGGGAGAGTTGCACTATATGGCAAGTTTCATCATAAGAAGTTATTTATCTGCCTTTTTTTCATTTACTCAAAAAATACTTACTGAGGGCCTCCTCTCTGCCCTGCTCTAAACTCTGGGAAAGCAGGGGACCGAGACACCATCCCTTTTCTTAGTAGAGCCTACCCTGGTAGGGCACACAGATAATCAACAAGTAAATAAGCAGGTAAGCTAATTTTTCAAGGTGATAGTGCTAAAAGAAGATAAAGCAGAGCAAAGAGAATAGAGTGACTAAAGTGGGAAAGGA
Source organism: Daubentonia madagascariensis (assembly GCA_023783475.1). NCBI lineage: Eukaryota > Metazoa > Chordata > Mammalia > Primates > Daubentoniidae > Daubentonia > Daubentonia madagascariensis. Next base: position 37,686,074 of record JAKFHU010002088.1, on the reverse strand, counting down.
AGAGGGATTATTTTTTCCAAGTTAATTTTGTGTGGGGGATAAAATTTGTTAAACAAACACGTATAGTATGCCCCTCTGTGCCCAGTACTGTTTTGGGCACTGGGCATAAAGCATTGAACATAGAAGATGAAATCTCTGTTCTCAAGAAGTTTAAGACATTCTATTGATGCAGACTGACAATAAATAATCAAATCAATATTTAATATGCAGGGTCAGATTTACCATGATACCCCAAGGAGGGCTGGGAATTGCTGAGGGCTATAGAATGTTCTAGGTGGCAAGCCCAGATTGCAAAAACTATACATTCTTACATAAGCATTTCTGGTAAATTGCCTAAAGAAATTTTAGAGGGAAGAACTGAATCTCCAAGTCTCCAGAAATTTGTTACGATTTCTTTTCACATTCTAAATAAATAGTCACTTTCATACTTAATTTTTTATTGTAATTTTTATATTTTGTTTCTTAAAGAAGCCCCCTCTCAAATTGTATAAACTGCAGGCCCCACACAATCGGGATGTGCCCATGATAAGATACCAGGTGGTAGTAAGTGTTATGAAGCAGAGTAAATCAGGATGAAGGAGATGGGGTGAGATCACTGTGGGTTTCTACAGTGTGGTCAGCAAAGGCTCCTTTAACAGGATGACGTTTGTCCTGAGGTGTGAAGGAAGCAAGACTAGAACCTTGGAAACAGTAAGGGTAAAGGCCCAAAGACATATGTAGTGTGAAGTCTGTACATTTGTTATCTAAAAGGATTTTCCTTAGACTGAATTAATTCTTTTAGACTATTTTATATCTACAAAATCAAAGAACAATTATATTAATAAATGCATATATTCATTAAGCTATCAATGCATAAGAAATACAAAGGGTGACCTTTCATGAAAACAAGTTCATTTTCTGCAGATGAATCTGGAATTTAGGATTGTACAGAGTCTGTAGGCTGACTCACGTATTCCTACTTGGTCTTCCATAGTGATTACTCCTGAAATCCTAAAATGAGTAAGTTCTCTCTATTTCTACCAGCGGCCTTTCTAGCACTCTGCCTCAGAGAACCAGAACAAACCTCTTTGCATCTTCTGTGAGTCCATTGTTCAGAGACAAAGGAGGCCTGGGCAGGAAGAATCTTAGCTCTGTTTTTAGAGTAAACGCATCTATTTAATGAAAACAGGCAATGTGTGCACTGAGTGTTATTTTAAGGGAAATAGCACAGAAGGGAGAGATGGGGGAAAACCAAAAGAGATCAAAAGGTTATTAAACAACCTGGAATTAAAATATACTTTTTAAAAAGTTTCAAACCAGAGTATCCTGTTTCTTTTCTGTCCACCTTCTATGAAAAACAGTCATTAGAGAGAGTATAACTCATTAGAGATGAGTTTAATTAGACTAGCTTACCAGAGGCAAAGGCAGAGCCTAAGTTTTATTTATTTTTGGATCTTCAGGGCCAAGCACATGATAGGCATGCCATACATGTTTTGTAGAATTAATAATTAATGTTAAACTGAGCACTAGCAACCATAATTCTTCTACACTGCCTGGTGATACTTTGGTTCAATTTTATATATGGGCTTCTCATTGTTTTTCCAAGGCTTCCCTACAAAAAACCCAAGAGGATGAGATGGAGAATTTCTAGGCCCTGCCATACAGTCACAGAAAATAGGAACCTGCCTGACCATGGGCACTGCAAGAATTCCAAGCCCAGAACCTGGATGGCATGGTTCACAGAGTTTCAGAATGATCACCTTATATGGTAGTGTAAGTTGTTTCTGAGCTGATGTAGCTGAGAATATGGAAGGCAGGGAGCCTGTCATTCTATGTTCCTTTGCCTTGGTGGATATCTCACTTTGCAGAATTGGCAAGAAATGCAAACTTGTGCGTACTCTGGGAGATACCAGGGAGGCAATGGGAAGCCACATTAACCCTCCTGCATCTCTGTCTTGTTATATCCTTTGCTCTGCTGCTTAGTTTATCCAGAATTAAACCAAAGTAAAATCAACTTGAATGATATCCGAGTCTTTATTCTCTCCCTTCCCCAAACCCAGACTAGATTCCATGGCCTCGTTTTCAGCTTACATTATATTGTCCAGCTCTGTTTTTATAGTAAACACACACGTTTAATAAAAGATGACAATTTGTACACAGTGAGTACTATTTTAAGAGAAGCTATAGGAATATGCTCCTGCCCTCAAAGAACTGACTGTCTAGTGAGGGAGATAAAAAATATAAAAACAATTATTTCCTAAAGTATGTCAAAGTTATGGGATCAAATACCCATAGTGAACCAGAGGACATTCATTTCATTTGATGTAATACTGTGGAATTTGGCCTTTTCAAATCACTTATATTTTAATCAGAATTTTAAAACACAACAAAAGATTTTAAAGTATGGAATTATTTAATCTATCTAAACTAGACCTTCTTTATTAGTACACCACAATACCACACACATACTTCTTTGGGGTCAGGGTAGAAGGCTACAGAACCTTAATTTCTTGGTGTTGTCTGCAATGTCTCATTAGTCACCTTGTAGGTGTGGATGTTCTCTGCCTCCTGGCAGCTACCTAAGCTGCCACTGTGGCCTGGATGTGGTATGAGAGGATTTATTGAGATGAGGCCCAGTGCCTCTGGCCACAGTCTCAGCCTCCTAGGGTTAGGACAGTGGAGGGACAGTGCGTGCCCCTGCACTGGGAGCAAGGGTCATCAAGCTATGAAAGCCTGGGGATTATACGGAGTGAACCCTGATGTGTTGGTCCTGGATATGATGTAGCATACTTTGATGGATGTAGGAAGCAGTTGGGGATTGGTTCTCATAAGGTATGGAGGCCAGAATTGGACTTAGAGTCTTAGTTCATACATAAAAACAGTAATAAGTGCTATAAATTAGGGAAGCATGGGATACGACAGGAGCATAGAACAGGGGCAACTACCCACAAGAAATGAAGTCTGAATTCAGACCTGAACATGACTTTGACTTGACCTGTTTTCCCCCCATCCAGGCACTCTCTCCTGCCTCACCACCCCCTTTTCCAGTCCCCAGAAGCTCAAGTCTCCTCCATTCTCTTTCCACACTCTCATTCTGTTCAGCTCAGCTCCGGTCTGACCAAATCCCCTGCCCTTGCAGGCCTTCTAGAACCTTTCCTATGTGCCTTCTACAGCCCTGGAGTTCCAGATACGTGGTAAACATGCTCCCCTATATCTTTAACCTCTTTTGTCAATGTTTCCTCTGACTCCTTGACCTCACCGTGTGTGATCCGTCAATTTCCTGTGGTGACTGGCTCACATGTAGCCTTTTCTTTTCTTTTCTTTTTTGAGACAAGGTCTTGCTTTGTCCCCTGTACTAGAGTGCAATGGCGTCATCATAGCTCACTGCAGCCTTCAAACTCCTGGGCTCAAGTGATCCTCCTGCCTCAGCCTCCCGAATAGCTGGGACTACAGGTGCATGCCACTATGCCCCGCTAATTTTTCTATTTTTTGTAGGGACAGGGTCTCGCTCTTGCTCAGGCTGGTCTCAAACTCCTGGCCTCAAGCAATCTTCCCATCTCCGCCTCCCAAAGTGCTGGGATTACAGTAGTGAGCCACCGCGCCTGGTCTCGCCTATAGCCTTTTCAAGTGAAGTAATAATTCCTCTTACATCCTGTGTACTTCTGGGCCAAAATGTGGGATACTGGTTTTTGCTCTTTGCTACCCATTGTCACTTTCAAACTGTTCTTCCTTCTTTCTTCAAAAGCCCCACCTCCTTGTTCCTACAGTCTATTGATCTCCCAGTCACCCCTCATTCACTGAAGACTTGGCCCCTGTCTTCTTCTTCATCCTGAGTCATGTTGTCATCTTTATCCGTATATAGTCTCCCATCTGACACCTGGGGTCTTCAATCCACTACTTTTTAAAAATTGTTAATTTCTGTCTATCTTCTGTGTTCATCCTTTCCATTATCTACCTTTGATTTCCTAGTTCATCATTAGGAAAAGCAACTCTACTTCTTTTATACTCACCCTGCTGAGTAAAACTCCAGGACTTCTCTGGGCCTGCAGCAGAGCCGCTGAACACTGGAACAGTGCCTTAAATCTATGACTACAAAGCGGAAACAAACACTCAGTATCTGCTCGATAATCATAAAAGGTTTTCCTAGTAAGATCAATAGTTCATTCTCTGAGTCAACTATTTTATGTCTTTTTTTTTTTCCTAAAAATTTCAATCCTTCCTCTTTTGGCCCCACTCTCACATACTTTACTGAAAAAACATAAACAACTAAACAGGGACTCTGTTCTCCTAACTACCAAATCTTCCTACACCTGTATCAATATTTCCTGTTTTCACCCTTGTTGTAATACAAGTGCCATTGCTCCATCAAAGGCCAGCCCTTCCGTGCTCTGGAGCCTGCCTTCTCCTGCTGTCTCAAGGGCATCACTCTCTTTGTTGTTTTTTTTTTTCTTTTACTTCAGACCACTGAAGGAAAGACATCACTCTCGCATTTGTTCCCTCTCTCATGGATCCCCAGTTTCTCCCTTTATTATATGGAATTTACCATTCTTAGAGTTAAATTGTCATCCTAAACAAAAATCCTGTTGTTAAAAAAATCCTCAGTTTTCCATAGATCTTCTTCTAGGAGTAGCCCATTTCTTTGCTCCCCTTCATTGAAAAACTTCTCAAAAGAATTGTTAACCCTTCTGTTTCCAACTCACCTCGCATTCACTGTTCAACCAACTCCAGGGCTTCCACCCCCATCACATCATGGAAACTGCTGTTACCGAGTCATCCACGACTTACAAGTTGCCAAATTCAACAGACACTTCTCTCTCCTCATTTTACCTGAGATCTTGTGCAAACACATCTAAGCAAGTTTGACCCTTCTCAATGATGAGTTTCTTTTGTAGTTATCAGTTACCTCCAATAGATGCAGGTAAATGAGGGCTATAGTTCTCTTCTGATTCTGACTGGGTATTTTTGAAGGGCATTCTACCAAATTACTATTTAGCCTCCTCTATAACCATAACATCTTGAACTTTTCATTCTTCCAATTTAAAAAGTTTTCCCCAGAAACATTGATTCCAATGATTCATTGTGAGGTTCTGGCTATTGCTACCCCAAATTCCCTAACTGGCCTCCTGACTATTTCTAGTGTTGCCTTACATCTCACTGTAGGTATTGATGTATTACTTGTGGCAGTAAAGCTAAAAAAAATAGATGTATCACTAAAACCTTGGGTTTCTACTTTGTTGGCTCCTCTAAAAATTTTGGGTTTCTCAGAAGAGTTATCACTTGGGATCTACTGCCTATCAATGTTAATTCATTTTGATGATTTTTTAAGAATGAATCAATTGTTATGATAGTGTATGAGAGGTTGTCTGCTGCCCTACTCCACTGGCTGAGAAACACATCAGTAACTAATAGAACTTATCAGTTCAGTAGGGTCAGGGGCCAGTTAACTTCTCAGGTGGTACTATTTAGTGCCATGCTTATCATCGCTGGACTTGCAGTCAAACTCATTATTCTGAAAATTGGTGAAAGGAAAAAAATCATGCATTTATCTGCCCCTTCCTGTATGTACGTCAAGGAAGTCAAATTGTGAATGTGGTAAACTTTTTTTTTAATAAAAGAATTCCATCTAGTGAATGCAGAGGAATGAAACTATCAGCATTTTGACATCTTAATGAAATAATGGATCTAGGCAATGATTATCAATAGCTGCTAAAGTCATTAGGTGAGAGGCTGATGGGGAACTTTAAAATGATAGATCAGGCTGACACTTGAACCCCTGGTTGATTTTAATATTCCAAAAATAGAGACAAACAGACATTATGTGCCTGCTGATGTGATGCAATAAGAACACAGCACCACATATGAAGTATTCCTCCCAAAATATATAGCCTAAATCTTATCAGGCATCTAGACCTAATTTTCAGTTTCTATGAAATACAGAGAATGCAGAAACATGTTAAATAACACTTCAGGATACAATCAGCCAAATCTAGAATGTAACAAATTCTATAGGAAAAATGACTTGATTTTATCAACAATAAATGGCAAGAAAAACAAAAGAAAAGAACCTAAAGATTGAAAGAAATTTAAGAGCCATATCAACAATGTTACATGTGAATAGTATTTGGACTCTGATTTGAATAAGGCAAATGAAAAAATATTTATAAGACAACCAAGAAAATTTGAATACTGACTGGATATTTGATGATATTACATAATTTTTGTTAAATTTTACTTGTTGAGTATGATAATAGTAAATATGGTTATATATTTTTTAAAAGAGTCCTTATTCTTAAAGATACATACACTTTATGGATTAAATCAAGATGTCTGCCATTTACTCTAAGATAGTCTTGTAGCCAGGCATGGTGGCACACACCTGTAGTCCCAGCTACTTGGGAGGCTGAGGTGGGAGGATCACTTGAACCCAAGAGTTTGAGCCTGCGGAGAGTTAAGATTATGCCCCCGCACTTTAGCCTGGGAGACAGCGAGATTTTATCTCCAAATAAATAAATAAATACTGAAACAATCTTGCGAAGACTTCGGGGAAATGAATGGCATGGAGATAAAACAAGATTGATCATATGCTGATAAATGTGGAAGCTGGGTGATGGATATTCAGAGGGTTATTATACTATTTATACTATCCTTTCTACTTTTGAAATATGCTTGAAAATTTCCATAATAAACAGAAAACAAAGAAGCAATCAAACAAAACAAAAACCAGAATCAAAACCAAAAATCTTCCAACTCCCTTTGAGAATTCTTTCCAAAGTCTATGAATGGTTTATTAGTAATATCTTTAGTATACTTCATCTGATTTTTTCCTTTGGGGCTCCCTGATTCTCTCAAAATTCCCCATGGTTCTTTTAAGTTAATGTATTGCTTCAAATCTGTTTTTGAATGACTACGGTAGAATTATCTTCTCCTAATTGCAGTCAGTAATGCTCCCCAATGTGTGGATCAAAGCCATCCTCCCAGCAGGAGGTGCTGCCCTCAAAGTATTATATGTTTGCAGTGTGGCCATTAGAATAGATCTCCCAGGCCTTCCTGTGCTGCTCCAGTCTCCACACTGCTTTCCTGGGAGACATCTGCTTCACAGCAAATTTTTTCAAGCAGATTTTCTTCTGGAGTAACTTTCCACCACATTGCTACCTAAGTTGTGTGGGCCACATTTCCTCCTGACTGCGATTTACCCATCTCAGCTAGTTTTGCTTCTTTTCCCTCCTTCCTTAATGAGGTTCCTAGGCTTTTTTAAATATATGCCAATCTTCCACCCTAGGGAGAGTATGTCATGTTCTAATTTCATTACCGTTGTTGTTACTGTTGAAGTTCACCTACTGCCTGTTTCTTTAGTGTGTATTCTGAACACAGTCGTATCAGGATTTGTGAAGCATGATGCTAAATGCAATATGGGAGGCCCTCTTTAAGAAAAAGAATACCAAATTATGAATACAAAACTAGGTAGGAAAATGAATATCTATTTAGAATAAATAGATAAATCACAACAAAGACAAATGTCACAAACATCACAAAATCTAGGGGGAAAATTTTTTTTAATTAGTTAACTGCCAGAGACAGCGCCATAATACTTTTTTTTCCTACATTTTTTGGCTGCATAGACTTTGTTCACTCTTCATGTAACCATAATTTTGTAATATTTTCTACACAGTGGGCATTTTCTACGGAGAAGGTATAAGGATAATTTCTTCTTTCCTCTAGAATAGTTAGAATTCTTCTAGAAAGTTTTTTTATTATTGGTTGCTTAGAAAAATGTCAGCTTAACAACTTGTTATTGGTAATGTCTTGTAAATATTTAAGAGTATTACACATTTGGGGAAACCTCCCTCAGTCTTTTTCACATATGGGCTATAAGATTTCGGGACATATAAGTGTACTTGAGGGTACTCATTAAACAGTTTGTCATCAATGTCATTATAATGGTGTATTATAATTTTAGGTTGTATTTGTTGTTGTCATTATCAAATCATTAAAAAATTAAATTTTTTTCCATATTTTTATGATTTGCTCCTCTTTTTTAATTGGATTATAAACAATCTAAGAAGCTTACGAAACAAGTGGCCAAGGTGTCTCAACCCTTCCCAAATTTGTCTCCTTTTCCTCAAAAAATTCAGGTTGGTCAGAGCTGCATCTAATTTGGGGAGAAAGAGACGGGAGGTCCCCGGAGCTAAACAGGTTCTGGCAGCTGCTGGGGTAGTCCTTTACTCTCTCATCCCAAAAAGACACTGCTCCTACTGGTGAAGACCCATGGCTTGACCTGGGGCTGCTCCCCACTTCTTCCAGCCATAGCAGCAGTCATGGGGTGCCGTTCCACCTGAGCCCACCCAGGGATGCCAAATTCTGTTACCGAAAGTTTGGTACTCATTCCTGTGGCTGAACAAAGAACGAGGACAACTGGTTGGAGGAGAAGGAAAGAGAAATTTATTAATTTGCTGGCAAATGAGGAGGATGGCAGATTCTCATCTTAGAAAAAAACCATCATCCTATCTGTCAGCAGAAATACAGAGCTTTTTAAAGGGAGTTTTCAGCTTTGGGCTATTGCTGTTTAACTATAGCATCTCTGGTGCCCGGACAATTCTGGTGAGCCATCTCCTGTGGTACAAAGAACAAAAGACATTTCCCTGCCCTTCTGATCACTGGCCTTGGGCAGGGATGCAGGTTTTAATTCCCAAAAAGAGTGGGGCGTTTTAAAAGAGACAGCTCGTAAAACATTTCACTCTTTTTCAGGCCTTTACCTCTATTACAATATATATTTCACCCCAACATTTCACCCCAACATATGACTCCTTGGTATAAAGAGTATTTTGAATTAAAGGCCCTTAGAGATCAACAGGCCTTGGAAGGGGCTTTCCCTCTTTCTTCCTAAAAAACCAGACCCATCAAAAAGAACAATCGACTTCCTTTCCCCTTCCTGTTATCTCAATATATTATGGGAGAGATCAAGAATGCAACCAGATGCGGCCCAAATCATTTTAAATATAATTCCTGTCTCTCAGGTTAATTTAATTTCCAAAGAGAATTATTAACAACTCAATCTATTTTCCCCCATCCATTCATTCTCCCAAGTATCTGTTCATTCCCCTTAGTAACCATTTATTGCCCCTAAATAGAATTACCTATATTCCTCATCTCCTCCTCCCCTCTAAAATGAGGGTATATAAATTTCTGGACTCCACTGGGATATTGTAATCACTCTGTGATTCTCCCCATCGCACAGTAAATAAATCTCTTTCTCTTATTAATCTGCCTTATTGTGAGTTGATCTTTCCTAGAACCTTCCAGGGAGAAGGGGAAATTTCTCTTCACCCCACAATGTAATTAAAACTACCGATATAAGAGAAATAATTTTATATACAGAATGTATAAGATAAGCAAACTAGGTTTTTGTTACAGGAGAAGTAATTTAGAGGTTATTCAAAAGCAGCTTTAAGATGAAGGGATAAAAGAAGGCAAGCATGAGGTAGACAAACTGAATGGATATAGAAAGTTGGGAAAGGAAATAGAATGATAAAAATTGTCAAAAGTTATGAAAGGTTTATGGAAATCTTATCACATGTGGTCAAAATTGGGATTGGATGTATTTATTTTTATTAAAATTAGCTTTAGCATTAATAATATACTGATGCAGAGGTAGAATTTGGTTTACATACAGTTTTTTTGTTTGTTGTTGTTGTTTTTTGGAGACAGATTTTCACTCTGTTGCCCAGCTAGAGTGCAGTGGTATCATTGTAGCTCACTGCAACCTCAAACTTCTGGGCTCAAGTGATCATCCTGCCTCAGCCTCCCGAGTAGCTGGGACTACAGGTGCACAGCACAATGCCTGGCTAATTTTTCTTTTTTTTTGTAGAGACAGAGTCTTGCTTTTGCTCAGTCTGGTCCCGAACTCCTGAGCTCAAGTGATCTTCCTGCCTCGGCTTCCCAGAGTGCTAGGATTACAGGCATGAGCCATAGCACCTGGCCTACGTACAGTATTAATAAGAAACAGTAAAAAGTTTCTGTTCCTCTTTTGAGTTCACTACAAAAAAAAAAAAAAAAAAGAGGGCAGAGTTTGCCTCTACTGTCTTTGTTGGGTCATTTGATTTTTTGGAAACTGTGTCTCCTCTCTATCAAAGAGTAAAGGTTTTTGCTTTTTGAAATCTTTAAATTATCACTTTGGCTAAATGAATGACTATTATTTTACAGCAACCTGTGATCCTATTTTGATCAAATGTTATAAAACGTTAAGATTTGACATACTTCCCAAAATCAAATTTTAAAGTGTAAAATTAAGTCTTTTCCAAAAGGAACCCCTGGAAGTCCAAGAAAGACATATTATACTTATTTGGTATGTTAAAATCATACAGGAAGCATTGTCAAATAAAAAATGATGTTTAACTTTCTTTGAGTTATATTTGTATGGATATGTTTTTAAATATGTGTTCCAAGATTATATGAGATTCCTAAAATTCTGGTATGTCTTGATATATGTTGTCAGATATAATTATGGTTATCATGTTAAATTGTTGTATGCCACAGAAATAACTAACTTTCCTTGTCAACTGCATCTTTAACCATGGATACTCTGTCTTTTGTCGTCTACAATTATTGTTTTACTTTGATTTTCTCAAAAAGCTGTTTATAATCAGCCACAGTCCAAAATTTGCTTTTTCTTCAAGGAAATTCATGGAAAAGGATTCTGACAAGTACTCTTGAATACAGGTTTCATTTGGAGATCATATCATTGTACTAATTAAATAAAGTCTTTCAGAACTTTAATAAACTGATGTGTTCATGAAGATTGCTAACCCAACATTAAGCAGAAGAGTTAATTACATGAGACTGAACTGATAAAGGATTGAAATGATTTTTATAACTTTTTGTTTGAAACACTGCTGATTCCTTTTATATTTTGTTTTCCAGAGCCAGGAAAACTTTTTTCTTTTGAGCTATTTATAGCTTGTAGCAATTGGGTAAAATATACCTTTGTGAGCAAAATTAAAACATTTACTTTTCTCTTTATTTGATTTCTTCAAAATTTGGAAACTGTTAGTGAGTATTCTTATTTTATGGCAATCTAGTTATTTGATAAGTTCTGTTTTCCTTAACAGGACACAATTGGATACACTGTTTATTTTACCAAGCCTTTGACTGGAATGGCCAGACTACTATGAGGAATTGATGTTGACTTTATAAAGCCCATAAAAAGCTCCTTGGAAAGACTGGCCTGGTGCCTCTTCTATACCATTCCCTTTCAAAGTTTCTGACCTTGTAGCAAGTAAAGAATGTCACTTTCTGACAGGCCGAGGCACCTCAAGATATTTGGGACCTCGAGAAGAGAGGAATTCACCCAATTCGTATAGGTTTTACAGGCACAGTCTGATGGCAAATCCTTGGCTTGGCTTCGTAACCTCAAGAATTTTAAAAGTCTAATCTGAAATTCCTTATGAATGTTACAGCAAAGCCACCTTCTACATGGGGTTGGGTGCAGTGGCTCACACCTGTAATCCCAGTGCTTTGGGAGGCCAACGCAGGAGGATCACTTGAGTCAAGAAGTTTAAGAGCAGCCTAGGTAACGCAGCGAGATCCTGTCTCTACAAAAAAATTTAAAAATTTTAGCCAGGCATGGTGGCACACACCTGTAGTCCCAGCTACTGGGGAGGCTGAGGCAGGCGGATTGCTTGAGCCCAGGAGTACAAAGTTGCCAATGAGCTATGATCAGGCCACTGCATTCCAGCTTAGGTGACAGAGCAAGACCCTGTCTTTTAAAAAAAAAAAAAAAAAAGCATGTATTTGGCCAATCACTATTCTTGTTGCACTTTATGCAAATAAATCAGGCCAAGTATAATTCTAAACTTATTTTGCAAGTAAATTGGTCCTACTAAGATTTATCTTTGGTAGAAATGGGGAACTGGAGAGAGAAAAATTATGTTTCAGAGGAAAATTATAGCATACCTGTTATTAGATTCCAGCCCTGACCATTGTTTTTGAGTTTTTATTATTTTCCTAAAATTTGGACTGAATCCCCAATGTAATAGGTTTTACTATGTATCTCTTATTGTTTTACTTCTTCAGAGAAAACCAAAAGCATAAAATTCCAAAGACTAGAGATGATTCAACACGTGACAGCAATTGTATAAATCAATGACTTGATTGAGGACTATCAGGGAATGATCCTTCCCAATTATGAGGGATAAAGGAAGCCTATCCCTCTAAACTAAGCCAAGATTGATCATTAATGCTTCTGTAGGGAGCAGTGGCTCACACCTGTAATCCCAGCACTTTGGGAGGCCAAGGTGGGAGGATAGCTGAGGCCATTAGAGACCAGCCTGGACAATAGAGCAAGACCCTTTCTCTTAAAAAAAAATCTCAGAAACAAACAAAATGCTTCCATGGGAGGATTGTTGATCAAAAGGGGGTGGGGAAAATAAGGAAATAAAAATAGCTCAGAACAGTCTGAGCTATGCAAAATTTATCAAGCCCAGAGAGACAGGAGTATGGGAATTCAGTCACTCCCCCTACACCCAAGGAGAGGGGGCCATTGTTCAAAGACATTTTGTTCCTTACTAGCTGCCTCACCCATTATATGTTCCTGGAGTTTGTGATAAAAAGAACAATGTATAACCAATGAATAGTTTATGTTATTTTAACGTAAATTCTTAGTAAACAATTTAGGAACTGCCTCTTCTTTTTTCCTTTAAAAAGCCCACTTGTAACTGCTGCTAAACAGCATATATTGAGGTCAATTTGAATCTATGCTCCTGGGTTGCAGTCCTCAAGCTTGGCCCAAATAAACTCTCTACTTACCTAAGTTTTGCCTCATTTTTTTCTTTTAGGTTGGCAATATTGCATTATGTTTAATACTAACAATTGTATGAAGTAAGTGATATTTATCATTGGCCGTACTTTATACACAAAGGACAGAGAAACTGATTAACATGCCCAAGATCACACAGTTTGTATCAGGAGAACCATTATTTGAATGCAGGCATTCAGATTCCAGAGATCCAGCTCTTTCTATTGTTTACTCATTTCTAAGATTCCATGAATCTTTGCTTTTTAGAAAAAATTCACTTGTCTTTTTTTTAAACTATTACAACACGGTGTAGTTTAGAGATACATATATAAACAAAATTTTGAAAAATATATTATGAAATAAATTATATTTTGAAAAGTATAATATGAAATTTAAAAAGCCAAACACCTTATACGAATGGAAAACCAGAGGAAGAGCTAGGATACAAATGTCATCCAGAAATACTGAAAAATAAATATCTATCCTAACACAAACTAGCAGCCATCGCCAACCACGCGGCGTTACATTTTAACCCAATCCCCTCCGAGTAAGGGCGGGACTCTACAGGGCGTGGGAGCCGGCGCGGCCGCGCATACTCAGAGCGAGGCGCCGGCCCCAGCTTGTCCGCGGCCCCGCCCACTCGGGCCGCAGAGGCTGCCGGGACGGTCCCCATCTTCTTTGAGCGCGTTAGGCCGGCCGGCGACGCTGGGGCATCCGAGCGTTGCTGCTAGTGAGCCTGTGGTGTGGCTCTGTGGGACCAGGACCTTAAAGGTGAGCAGTCTCGGTGGCTAATGAGAACAAGGTACAAAGGGTCCGCTCTGCCTGGTGCGCGTCGGTAAGTTCCCGTGCCTTGCTGCCTCACGCGGCGTGCGTCTGCTCCTCGCCTTGCTCACGTTCGGGCGGCGCGCCGCGTGGGCCGCAGCCGGAGGCGGCGCGCTGGGCTGGGAGCTGAGGGGGCGCGGGCCGCGGCGAGGCTGCCCCTGAAGGGAGTGCGGGAGCCTGGGGTTGCCCACACGTGGCTGGGGCCCAGGCGAGCCGGTGGCTGCTTTGGGACGCGGCTCTGGCCGGGTCTTTTGGTAGCGGCTGACCCCATCCCTTTGCATCCTTTCGGTTTCTTACCTCCACCGCTTTCCAGACTGGCTGAAGGCAGAGGTTTCTGCCCATGTCTCTTAAGTGTCTGGGAAGGTCGGCACGGGGTAAACGCCAGAGGGTTCCGTGGACCCTATGGGACTCACGGGAGGCCAAAGAATTTGGGACCGCCGGTGTACCCCCGTCGTCACTCTCTTGGGTTTTTAGGGTCCTTATTCACTCACATCAAGCTTCTTTTTGAAATGGGAAAGCGTGGGTAATATTTCACTTCTAGTTCTATGCTCTGTAAAAGTATTTGATGGAACAATGGAACGAAGTTCCAAAATTGGGTAGGCCAAAGACGTCTTGCAAGGATTACACAGTTTTTTTATCTCATCGTTTGCTTTATAATGAGCCTTAGATCACGGTAGTAATTTAGGAGTGTAGATTGTCATAGACAAACCAATGCAGACATTGAATAAATTCTGTGGTGGGATGTACACCATGCAGATACCCACTGCAAGAGCTTCCCATGTATATCCAGGTTACTGAGTAGCAATTACAGCGATGCCTTCAAGAAGTGTACCTATAATAAATAGTTTATCACTAGAGTCAACTAATGGCAAATATTCTTGATGAGTTTATTCATATAACTTTTGTACAATAGGAATGACTGGGTGGTTCAGTCGCGCACAGGAGGCAAGTAATTTGAACATCACAGCCTCCTTTTTCCCCCTGCAATGTTAATGTCGGGGATATGAAACAGGAAACTGGCCATTCAACCTATCAGTGCGTTAGTAGGCATACCGCCTAGTTTAATGTTGTGTTAGTGCCTTCATGCTGTCAAATTTTCGTTTTCATATGTTCCTTAACATACAGTGTCTAATCTAACCACAACAACTGTTTGGATTTTTTTCATCTTAAAGTTATGATACCTAACTTGATAACAAGTTTTTGGTAAGTCAGCTGTGACTAATTTTAAAAGAAAGGGACCCACATCAGGCAAATAGCACAGGGAGCCATGGTAATAATACTGACAGACGGTGATCTGTTTAAAGCTAGAAATGTTAACATTGAGTGGAGTTTTTCCCCTAAAGATTGCTTGACCAGCTAAATGAAGATAACCAGTTGCTTTGTTATAGGGGCAGTGATTTACTGAAAGGGGGAGCAGATTATTGATAGTTTTTCAATTTTTTATCACTTACTCCAAAGTGTTGCTTTGTTGAAATATTTGAGAATTGAGAAAACAAACCTGTGAAATTAGAAATTCTTGATTTTTAAAGAAAACAATGGGATATTAATAATTTTTATACATTCTCTTTCTGGTATTGAGTTTTATGTTTAAAAAAAACGTAACCTCTTTATGCTAATTTGGGAAAATTTACAGATAGCCACAATGGCTGAAAATGGTGATAATGAAAAAATGGCTGCTCTGGAGGCCAAAATCTGTCATCAAATTGAGGTATGATTCTTGTGCTATAAGCTGCAAAAACAAGTTCCTTGAAAGGATATTGAGGGCCTCAAAACAAATACAGAAATAACATTTAATTTCGGTATATGGACCTATTCAATTTTTGGCTTGTCCTTGATTCGTAGAATTAAATGAATAGTTTTATGTTGGTGGAGCCAGACTGTGAAACCTAAGAGCTACAAACATTTGAAAAGGTACCACTGTAAACTAGTGTTACTTACTCTTTTATTTTCGTTTCCTAGGCTATATAAAATGAGATTGATAGTATTATCCTCCTCATAAGGTGGTTTTGAGAATTAAGTTAGTTAAAAAAGTGTAAAACACTTAGAAGAGTGCCTGACACATAAAATAACATCAAAATTCTTGGTAAAGTACCTTCCCTGTTAAGTAACACTATATTCTTGAAGATCTTAGTAGTTTTTTCTGCCCAGTTAGTTCTCAGCTCTTACCTATTTTCAAAGTCTTGGCATTTTTTCAAATTTAGTTACTATGTTTAGGTTAAAACTTTACAGTATCAATAATGGCTGTATGGGAAATTATCCCTGAATTTATGTTTTTACTGAGGAACCCCTCAGATCAAATTGTTTGATGTGGGTTTTTTCGGCAACTCTCAGAACTATTTTTTTCAAAAAGCTGTACCTCTCTGCCATATAAAATTTCCTATGTTACCATTTTTCAGTATTAATTTCTTTTTGATTGTGGAGAAAATTACAAATTATTCATTCTGTATTTAATGCTTAGAACAATACAAAGATGTATATAGAAAAGGTTATTAATGTCCCTCCCAAAACCTGCCATCTCTCAAAAATCCTGCCTTCCTGAGGTTATCAAGGTTAAAGGCCTTTCACACATTGCTTCATGCTCACATTAATGTAATATTTTTTAATGGACTTTATTTTTTAGAGCAGTTTTAAGTTCACAGCAAAACTTACCAGAAGGTACAGCGATTTTCCATATATCCCTGCCTCCATACATCCCCCACCAGATTGGTACACTTAACAATTTTTATTTCCTTCCCTTTCCCCCACCGAACATGGGATGCATTTTGGGGGAAGTAAAATTTTATGTCATCAATAATTTATCTATTCCCCTCTTTAATATGTAGATCTTACTAAGTTTTTTAGCTGTAATAGTTCTGTGATGAATATTCTTATATATAAATTTTAGTACACATGTTTATTGATTTCTTCTAGATAAAATTCCTAGAAGGAGCTGGTCCTGGCTCAAGAATTATGCACATTTTTAAAAACTTTTGATACTTATTGCCAGTTTACATATCTACCTGCCTGACCATTTCTCTGTGTTTAGGCCAAAAATGGGTATTCTTGTTTTTTGTTTTTAATTTTAGCCAGTTTGTTAGGTGAAAAAATGTTAACTCATTGCTGTAAATTGCAATTCTTTGATTAATAATGAGGTTGGACTTAAATGTCCTTTACCTATTTTTCTATTAGTGTGTTTGCTTTTTTTTTCCCTTCTTCCTCCTGTGTAAGAATTCTTTTTATTTTTTTCTTTTAGAGATAGGGTCTCGCTCTGTCATCCAGGCTGGAGTGCAGTGGTGAGGTCGTAGCTCATTGTACCCTTGAACTCCTCGGCTCAAGGGGTCCTCTTGCCTCAGCCTCCCAAGTAGCTGGGACCATAGGCACACCAGCAAATATTTTAATTTTTTGTAGAGATGGGGTCTTGCTATGTTGGTCAGGTTGTTCTTGAACTACTGGGCTCAAGTGATCTTCCTGCCTAGGCCTCCCAAAATGCTGGGATTACAGGCGTAAGCCACCGTGCCTGGCCAGTTTATAAGAATTCTTACACTTCTATGTTTGTCTTTTACTTTTTATACTTCTTATACTTTTTAACTTTTGGCATTCTGAGTAGTCATACGTAGGTTTTTTTCTTTGCTTTAATGTTGAGCATACCTCTATGCTTAAATTAGATAAATATTCACTTATTTTTTAACTTTTAGAAATTAAGAGTTATTAACCAGTTTACTCCAGTTCTTTTTATTTAACAATTTCTTCTTTCCACACTCATTTGAAACAAGAGACTTTTTGTATAATAGATCTTTAAGTCTAATTTTGTTTTCAGGCTTTCTAGTATCTTGACACATTTGTTACACTGTTTCAGTAATTAACATTTTAGTTTTATCTTTTTGTTAATTGTATTATAAACATTATAGCATATTTAGGAAAAATGTTTATTGCCTCTTATACGTTATGACGTGCATTTTTAAAGAATAGAACTTGATAGTGTAATGGTAATAAATAATTTCAGGATTGGAGTCAACATTATACAGTGCTCTGAATTATATTGTAATTATCTCACAGTATTATTTTGGAGACTTCAATTTGCCACGGGACAAATTTTTAAAGGAACAGATCAAATTGGATGAAGGCTGGGTACCTTTAGAGATCATGATAAAATTCAACAGGTAAAAACCTTTTAAAAAACATCTTTAGATTTTCTGTTAACAGTGAGTGCTGCTACTAAGTCTTACAATGTCTTTTATATCAACTCTTCAGGTTAAACCGTCTCACAACAGACTTTAATGTAATTGTGGAAGCATTGAGCAAATCCAAGGCAGAACTCATGGAAATCAGTGAAGATAAAACTAAAATCAGAAGGTCTCCAAGCAAACCCCTCCCTGAAGTAACTGATGAGTATAAAAATGATGTAAAAAACAGATCTGTTTATATTGTAAGTGGGCCTTTAATGCATTTAATATCTTACATTTATTTAGAAAGTATAGTGGAGTGGGTAAGAATAAGGGCTCAGGAATCATAGCTTCACCAATTACTGTATGTCCTTTGGCAATGTTCTTAACCTCTCTAAGCTTTATCTTCATAAATGTGGATAATATTTTCTACCTTATACAACTGTTGTGAGAATTAAATGCAAAAACCCATACCATTGGATGAAATCTTTGGCATATTGTAAGCACCCAGTGCATATCAGCTGTTCTCATTTATCAACAGCTAAACTTGATAGCAATTTTCTTTAGCATACTAATTTTTAAATAGCTTTTTTATTATGGAAAATTTCAGACATACAGAAGTAGACTGAATAGTATAATGTACCATCACCCAACTTCATCCGTTGCTAACACAACACATAAATAATCTCATTTTATCTCTGCCTCAACTGAATTATTTTGAAGCACATACTGATGAGTCACTTTTATTGCACTGGAGAATAATGGCTTTTAAACAAGGCTGTTAAGCAATTAAGAGAGAGAAGTAGAAAGAGATATGTATATCTTGGCTTCATTTCAAAACAAAATGAGTCATATGTTCTGGCTAACTGTTTACCTGAGAACTCATTATTTGTACCTTTCTTCCCACTCTTCACAGAAAGGCTTCCCAACTGATGCAACCCTTGATGATATAAAAGAATGGTTAGAAGATAAAGGCCAAGTACTAAATATTCAGATGAGAAGAACATTGCACAAAGCATTTAAGGTATAATTGTATGATGGTACAGACTTTTTCTAGTTCTAAAATATATGGGCCATAACTTAAAAAGAATCTTTTCTTCCCTTTTAATAGGGATCAATATTTGCTGTGTTTGATAGCATTGAATCTGCTAAGAAGTTTGTAGAGACCCCTGGCCAGAAGTACAAAGACACAGACCTGCTAATACTTTTCAAGTAAGTCTTTTTGCTAATGTTTCTTCTGGCCACTTAGTTAGTTATATAGAATTGACACACTGGGGTAAGGAACATGAAGTAGCATCTCCTATAAGGCCAATATTTTTAGTATCCTTAGACATCCTTTGAGAAATGCTTGCAATTTGTTCAGTGGGAACTGTACTAGTCCTTTGAGACTGTAGGAAAGTGTTTATTAGTACTTTTTTGCTGCAGTTATAAAGGAGGCTAAGTTTTAGTACTTACTTTGCATCTAAAACTTACATTCAAGTTGGATACTAAAATTTGGGCTTTTTGTGCAGTTGGAAAATAAACCACTGCAGTTTTCATCTGTTTTTATTTTTCATAGTCTATGCCGATATTTTTATGCAGTACAAAAGATGTTTTAATTAAGATTTGGATCACATTCTTGTGTGTATGTTTAAAAAGGAGGAACCAGAGTATTTTCATGATAAAAGTTAGTTGTAGGGCCATAGTTCCCTACTTTTGCATTACACATCTACTAAATAGTATGTATTAAAACTTAAAGATGTGTTGTGATGAATATTATCAGTGTTAAATCCTCAAGATTATTTTTTAACATGATTTCCATAATTGCTGTTATTCTTGGGTTTAGATTTTAGAATTTTCTCTTTTTATGAAATTAATTCTATAGAACACTATGAAACATTAAAGTTTTTTAATTTTTTACTTTATTATAGTACTTTGTTGCTGTTTTAAATGTTAAAGTATTTCCATGACTTCTAGTTTACTTTTTTTTCTACACACGAATGATAAATGAAAACCAACACGAGACTGCCAGTGGATACAAGATTGCTTTTTGGGGTCATGAAAATGTTCTGAAATTGGTAGTGATGGTTGTACAACTCTGAATATACTAAAAAATATTCAAGGTACACTTTAAAAGGGTGAGTTTTAAAGGCATGTGAATTTTTTCTTAGTAAAGCTGTTATTTAAACAGGAGAGTAACTTCCTTGGCATATTTTGAATTTTTAGGTGATTATGTTGATAGAAAATGTGTGTAACATTCGTTGCTATGCCATGTCTTAAGTCATTCATAGTAATTTGCAGTCTTATTTTTGTTCTCATGAACTTTGCCTCTGTATCGTATGTTCTTTAGGGAAGATTACTTTGCAAAAAAAAATGAAGAAAGAAAACAAAATAAAGTGGAAGCTAAATTAAGAGCTAAACAGTAAGTACATTGAACTAATCGTGACATAATTTGAATTCCTCAAAGCTCTGACAAGGGCAGAGTTAGTGGTTCTGGAAGAGCTGATGGTGAGTTCTGAAATGAGTGGCAGTAGGCCTTTTTTGCTAGTAAAACATTGAGAGCTTAACCTGCCGTGATAATTTGGGGGCCCCGTTGTGTTACAGTTTAGTATTGGAAAATCAGAAAACCTAAGGACTGGCTTTGGTTATTTATTATTAGTTTAGTGATCATGATCAAAGTTAACTTTGTTAGGATTTAATTATTTTATATAGTAAATGGAAACATACAGTTATAACACTTTTATTTGTAGAGAGCAAGAAGAAAAACAAAAGTTAGAAGAAGATGCTGAAATGGTAAGTATGTATTACTGGTATCTAATACATCTATAATTCAAAGTTGTAAGAATAACTTACAACTTAAAAGTCTGCAGACTTTTTAAAGAAAATAAGTAAGCAAATATATAGTTGTCATTGCACTAATGTAATACATAAATAATATTGCCTAAAATTATCCAGAGATAGTTTAATCAGATTTATATAGTTTATAACTAATTATATCACTGAAGAAATTAAGTAAATTAAAATCAGAAGCCATTGTAGAATAAAAGAGGACAAAGGAAAACACACTATTAACTACTTTAAAATAGCATTTTGGTTCCTAGGTTTCTCCTTTTATAGGTATAGAGTGGTGTGAGCCATTTCTGATTTGTGGTTGCTTTTAAGAAACTTTCTGATTGCCTTATATACTTTTATAGAAATCTCTAGAAGAAAAGATTGGATGCTTGCTGAAATTTTCAGGTGATTTAGATGATCAGACTTGTAGAGAAGATTTGCACGTCCTATTCTCAAGTCACGGTGAAATAAAATGGATAGACTTTGTCAGAGGCGCAAAAGAGGTTTGGAAACACTCATATGCTTCATGTGCAATCATTTAAAAAATCTGTAGAAACTTATCTTTTAAAAGATAAATTAGTATAAAGAAAGCAATTTTTTAAAAATTTGTTTATTAAAAAAGTTTCTACTTTGTCATTTGCTTTTTGTTATTCCTGTCACTGGATGTGATTCTGATATTTTCAGAATTATACTATGAATAGTTGTATTGGTGACTGCAGTTTACTTTTGTAGCATTCCTTTTCTAATATTCAGTAAAATTCATTCAAACTGGTAATGGCATGGAAGATTTGCAGGGTAGGAAAAATTACTTTGACCAAAGAAATTAATTGTGGGACTAAAAACTAAGGGTATGGTTTTCATGTTTTTCCTTTGGCATAGGGGATAATTCTGTTTAAGGAAAAAGCCAAGGAAGCATTGGATAAAGCCAAAGATGCAAATAATGGCAATCTACAATTAAGGAACAAAGAAGTGACTTGGGAAGTACTAGAAGGAGAGGTGGAAAAAGAAGCTTTGAAAAAAATCATAGAAGACCAACAAGAATCTCTAAACAAATGGAAGTCAAAAGGTCATTTATTCTGATTTTTCTTTAACAGTTGGTTATTTTAACTCATTTGCTTGAGTAAAAATTTTAATCAGTGTTCAAAATCATTGGCAAGAGACAGTTTCTTTACTAAGTGCTCAATTATGTCTCCTGCAGGTCGAAGATTTAAAGGAAAAGGAAAGGGTAATAAAGCTGGCCAGCCTGGGTCTGCTAAAGGAAAAGTACAGTTTCAGGGCAAGAAAACTAAATTTGGTAGTGATGATGAACATGATGAAAATGGTGCAACTGGTAAGTTTTTTCTGTCTTTTGGTAGTTTCGTGAGAAATTTGTACTTTCACAAGAAATTATTTGTCAGAACAGGGATGTGGTTTTTTAACTTCTGTGTAAGTGCCAATCTTGGATTATAATAATTTACCTCAGTTATGCTGTTTTATGGGTGGGAGACAGGATATTTAGAAGATTAGAGATAAGATAGTCTGTACTAAAGGAAAAGCCTTTTCTCATTGGTGCAAGGAAGTTGCTAATCTTTTCAAAAAAATTAACAGTTGTGCTCAATATTAAAATAGAGCAGTGCTTACATTGACTCTAATAATTAATTTTGTTATTGTATAGGACCAGTGAAAAGAGCAAGAGAAGAAACAGACAAAGAAGAACCTGCATCAAAACAACAGAAAACAGAAAATGGTGCTGGAGACCAGTAGTTTAGTAAATAAATTTTTTATTCATTTTAATTAGGTTTTAAACTGCCTTTGTTTTTGGAAGATTTTAAAATGAAAACCGAATTAGGTCCACTTCAATGTCCACCTGTAAAGAAAGGAAAAGTTTTTTGTTGTTTAACTTGTCTTTATTTGTGGTTATCCAAATGAGGATTTTTTTGGGATTGTATAGTTTGTGTTATTTCAGATGACTCAAATATCAAAGGGAAGATTCTTCCACTAAATTGCCTTTGTAATATGAGAATCTACTAGTACAAACTAATAAATACATACTATATAAAAAGAGCAAAAACTTAGTTTATTTTTTCCTTTTTTGTGCCCAAAGCATTTGAGAAAGAATTTAAAACTATACTATTGGCTACTGATGAGATTATGGACTCTTCCCACAGTTGACTTATCTCCTAGGCTGGCTTTCTGTATTTACCCAGGCAATTTGAGAACATTAGAAATAATTGCTTATTATAAACCTTTTCAATACTGAATGCAGACAAGCCAAAATCAAGAGACTTACTGATTTTTTTTTATGAAAGTTGTATGATGCTGGTAGGTCATATCGAAGCTCTGTAAAACAAAAGCCACCTAAAGATAAAAATTATACTTGCAAATATTTACTACCCTTGACTAAAACAACAACAATAAAACCAAAGTATTAAATGCTGGTAAACTGAACATTTAGACCTGTCACTTTAACTTATCCAAGTACTGACTTGATACAGCTCCAAGATTGGCCATAGCAAACTGAGCTTGGCATTTCTGTTATTTTGGCCATTTATACCAAAATTTTGAGATTACAGTAGAGTTTAGAAGGATAAGAAGTGGACAAAAAAGTAAATCCTATGAAAATGATAGTACCTTTCTATTAACCTTTCTATTAATTTCTATTTAATTTCTTAATAATCTGTAGCTAACTCAAGTCTCATAATAACCATGCTTATTTCAAACTTTTCTTGTCCAGATTTTAGTGATGGTAGTAAGTAGCTAATTATTTTCCTAATGAAAACAAATTTTTCATATTCTCTCCTTCTAAAGAATAATGTAGATTCTCCAAAATCTTACTACTGATCTATTTTAGAGGGATGGCAATGACCCTACCTATCCTTCATATTTTGCAGCATAAATTCTGATCCTGTAGGTCACAGCTCTCAAATTTTAATGTGCAATCAAATCACCTGGGGAATCTTGTTGAAATGCAGATTCTAATAATGTCCCGGGGGAGCCTAAAATTCTGTATTTCTAACAAGCTTTCCCAGGGATGTCAATGCTGATGTTTTGAGGACCACATTTGGAGTTGCAAGGATCTGGCCTGGTGTACTATTGGGACTGTTCTAAGGTATTCCATACTGCATATTGTAATACTTTAAACTGTGTAAGGAATTACAATACTGAATATAATAGGAAGACCAACAAACTTTTTAAATACTAAGTTAGTTATTATGAACAGTAATACCTCTAGTTATATGTTAAACACCACCAGGCCAATTCATGGTTGGTTTATTATTGTGTAAAAAACATGTTCCCCTTATTGCACCCTTACTTCAGGCTTTCCAAAATTATTTGATTATTGTAAGCCTCTAGTTAATATGCTTTTCCTGCTTTGATGCTTGTCAGTATTACCCAATTTAGTAATAAAAATATATCAAACATGATTTACTCATAGTGTGGATGTTTATATTCTATCTCCCACCAAAAAGTAAAAGGTCAGTGTTATTTGACTCCAGGGGCAATTAGAAAACTGAAATAGAAAGGCTAACCAGGCATAACCTGGTGGCATTTTCCATGAGTGGATTTCAGACCAAGGTCTGACCAACTATAAGCCCATGCTTTTAGTCATTGTGATGCTATGTAGTGTTCTGTCTGACCCTAGAGTGGCCACCTGAGAGCCAAGAGAAATTTTCAGTGAAATGCATAAATAGGGATCATCTCAGGCAAACCTTGATAACTGTTCACCTTGCCTTTACTCCACTTCCAATCTATTACAAGTCACGCTCACTGCCACACTGAAAAACACATTCTATGGTATATTAGCACCTGTATAAAAATTTGGTTGGGCTAATGCATGTTAGCCCTTTTAGATAATTAGGGTTGAAACTTGTCTTACCTGCAATAATATTTACCTTGATTTTCCATTCTGCAGCTTTCTTTAGAACATGCTGAATATAAATAACATGTTGTTACGAGCTGATTTTTAGAAATTGCTTTTTCCTAATACTTGAGATTAAGTTTTCACACTTAAAATTTCATTAGAAATTAGACCCTCCCCTTCTAAAAATATCAGTTGGGTGGACAGTATTTTGAAAATAAGAAATCAAACCATTTTTCAATATACTTAACAATCTGAACCAAATTACATAATTAGATCACGTGATTAAAAAGCTACTGTCATGTACCACATACGATGTTTTGGTCAGCAATGGACTGCATATACTATGGTCCCGTAAGATTATAAGTGAGCTAAAAAATTCCTATTGCCTAGGGACATCATAGGTGTCTTGACACAAAAAGGTAGTACAGTGTATTTTCAATGTTTAGATACATTCACATAAACAAATACCATCATGTTACAATTACCTGTAGTATTTAGTACAGTAGCATCTGTTCAGGTTTGTAGCCTAGGAGCAATAGGATATACTATATAGCCTAGGTGGTACACTGTATTCACACAGCAATGAAATTGCCTAATGACATGTTTCTCAGGATGTAGCCCTGTTGTTAAGGGACGCATAACTATTTCAGAAATGCATGAGTACTTGTATAGTTTCTGCAGCATTATTTCATTAACACATACAGGTAGCTATCCTTCTGGAAACCATTTAACAGAGATCTGTGTCCGCAGGCAAGTGAGTGACAGTATGGTAAGAGCATGTATCTCGAACTAGACTGCCCGCATTTGAAATGCAGATCTACTTACAAGCTATGTAACACTGCGTAAATTACTCATTCTCTCTGTGCCTCAGTTTCCTCATCTGTTAAATGAGAATAATATCTCATCGGATAGTTGTAGACTATGAAAAGTGTTTTGAACCATGCTGGCACACATAGTAAGCATCAAATATGTTAGCTATTTACAGGTCTAAAATTCTTGAACCACTTCACAAAGAATTACAAA
Organism: Daubentonia madagascariensis; assembly: GCA_023783475.1. Classification (NCBI taxonomy): domain Eukaryota; kingdom Metazoa; phylum Chordata; class Mammalia; order Primates; family Daubentoniidae; genus Daubentonia; species Daubentonia madagascariensis. The sequence goes on along the minus strand of JAKFHU010002088.1, from coordinate 37,660,666 downwards.
TTTTTAGTTAGTAATTTATTATTAAAGATTGCTTTATGAATTAAAAAATACACAACATTCCAACATCAATGGAAATGGAAAAAGAAAGTTGACCGTAATCCCTCTAAATTATGCATGTATACTTTTCTAAAAATGCTATAGTAAGAGATAACAATATTTGGTATTATAAGCATTTTGTCCATGTTGGAGTCTTAATAGTATAATTGGCATCAAGTTGATTGATAAAATACTTAACTTTCCCCAATATTTTAGGTTCAAATATTTCCAGGTTGTAAATAATACTGACAACATATTTGTGCTTATAATTTCTTCCTGAAGGTAAGAAATAATCCCAGTTCTGGGCACATTTTCCCCCTACTTCGAGACCTATAATTTCTGTATAAGGATACAGATGTTAATGCAAATAATATTGTAATTTAATGGAATCTTAGAATCTTTGATAAATTTGTGAGAAATAGAAGTACGACCTTTCTTTGTTACCTGACCCCTAAGGTTAGTGAAAGAGGTTTTAGATGTTAGATTATACAGTGGGATATGGTTGGTTCTGGCAGTGATATAAAAGAACGAATGGGTTGAGCTTGGAATAAACATTGAAAGAATATAGTGCCAGGCTTAGCTACTCTGCTACTCTGTCAAATCTAACTATGAGCCAAGAACTAAATCCTCACAATGCCTGATGAGGTAAGATATGGCAACGACTTCGAGTCGCACAGCTTGTTAGCATATCTGCCAGGATATACTTATTCTTTGACCTAAATCAGGGATGGGGAACCTGTGGCCTTAAGACCACATGTGGCCTTCTAGGTCCTTAAGTGTGGCCTTTTGACTGAATCCAAATTTTACAGAACAAATCCTTTTATTTTTATTAATACAGTTTTGTTCATCTTTTATATTTTTATTTTCTGTGCTCTGAAGAGTTACTTGCTTTGGGCACTCTTGTAAACAGAACACGGGGAATAGATATCTTGAGCAACTTTCAAGATAAATGTGAAGTTGGACTGAATTTGGTAAATTTAATGAGTGTATGTCCAGACGGTGCACTTTCCATGACAGGAAAACATGAAGGGCTTATTGCACAGATAAAAAAAAAGTATTAACAGATCCAGATGCTCTCATTTCTTTTCATTGTATTTTGCATCAGCAAAATCTCTGTGCTAAAGCTATTTTAAGTGACACTTTGCAACAAGTTATAAGTATTGTTAACTATATCTCTGCAAATGCAACACAGCACCCTCAGTTTCGTAACATGCTAAAGTTGAAAGATGAGGTATCAGTGTGGATTTGCCGTATCATTCTAAGGTGTGTTGGCTATCACAGGGACAGGTTTAGCCAAAATTTTATCTCTGTGAGAAGAGATAGTTAAATTTGATGAACAGAATCAGCAATGTCAATTATTGAAAGAATAGTTCTATAGGAATACAGCATTTCTGTGTGATATGTCAAATCAAAACGAATTTAATATTTCTTTGCAAGGTAAAACAGTCTATATATGATATGTGGCAAAAATTCAAGCATTTCGAAAAAAGCTATCTTTTTTCAAAACACTTCTTCAAAAGGAAATTTCGAATGAACATTTCCCCCAGTTAGCAAAGGTCACTGATGAGGAGAATGATATACGCAAATCATCTGAAGAATATGCAGCTGTCATAGACCTATTAATTGGAGAATACAATGAAAAGTTCACTGACTTTGAGAATCATGACATCACACTCAAATTAACATTTCAGCCTCACATAGTTGATACCACCAAGGCAACTAAAGAACTACAGATGGCATTGATTGAGCTCTCAATAGATGACATTTTAAAGTCATTGTTTGATGCTAAGAAAGATCCAATTGAAATACGGAAACATGCAGAATACCCACACCTTCGGCAACATGCCTGAAAAATGCTTTCTTGCTTTTCAACCACTTATTGCTGGGAATCTACATTCTACCTAACCCAAATCAAGATGCCCTTAAGGTCACAAATGACTGATACCCATCTAGAGGATCCACTGAAACTGTGGCCTTCATGCTGCAACCAAATATTCAAATGCTTTCCAACGAAAAGCAGACACAAAAAAGTCATTAAAATGTTAGTTAACATTAAAATTAACAAATAGTTTTCATTTTTTGAAATTATTAGTACATAGTAGTTAGATTTTTACAAAATAATGTATATTTTTAAGTATACCTAATTGAAGTTTCTTGAATTATTTGATTACAGCTAAATTAATGCAGCCTTCCAACATGAAAATGTTCCCCACCCCTGACCTAAATATTTCTATCAAAAAATTACATCACATATACCTATACTATGGAGAGAGGATCAAGCACTTTAAAAGACAAGGGTCTATAGTTAAGAATTCTGGGGAAAGGTTCAGCAATAATGTTACTAATTATATAGAATACTTAAACAAAATTATCCTATGTTTACAGCAGATACATCTACAGCATAAAATAGGGATTGTCTTAATATTAGAAGAAAATTCATTCCTCATACCTCCTTCCCAGTATACATAGTACACACCAGATTAATTTCTTAATTTATTTACTGTGCTAATGAAAATACTTCTGTACTAAGTGAAAAATGCACTTAAATGAATGAAATATTCACTTAAAATTCAACTATTAAGTTGGCCAAGGCAATGCTGATGATGCAGCCTCCTAGTGGTGGAGGACGGCAATACCAAACAGCAAAAATAGGAGTTTTTGGTAATGTGGTTACAGGTATTCATTCAAATAACTATATTTTGCTGCTTAATTGTACCATTTTTTCCTGGCATAGTTTACTGCATGAACTGTATTTGAGTTGGATAAAATCCATGCTATACCATGTTGTGCAGAACAGACTTTACAGCAGGCCTGACTGCTTATACTTAGAAAAGCCTGCTTGTAAGTTTGGCCATGGGAACTTAGAAGATTCTGGGAAGGTTCCCTCTCTGCACCCCCTTAATTAATACAAGTGGCTAAACTGCCACTTGTGGCTAAACTGTTTATGCTGAACACCTGTTTTCCTACTAGGAGTCTGGAATTGGGGTATGTGTCAAAGAGGGGTGCTTACAGAATCAGTCCCCAATAAAAGCCCTGGGCACTGAGTCTCTAATAAGCTTCTCTGGTTGGCAATATTTCACGTATGTTGTCACAATTCATGCTGGGGGAATTAAGCGTGTCTTATGTTACTCCACTGCAAGAAGACACAGGAAGCTTGCCCCTGGTTTCCCCAGACATTGCCCAATGCACCTTTCCCTTTGCTGATTTTGCTCTCTATCCTTTCACTGTAATAAATCATAGCCATGAGTAAGACTATATGCTGAGTCCTGTGAGATTTCCTAGTGAATCATCAAACCCGAGGGTGTTCTTGGGGGAACCCCCAACACAAGCTTTTTTGTTTTTGAGACAGGGTCTTGCTCTGTTGCCCAGGCTGGAGTGCAGTGCTGTGATCATAGACTGCAGCTTCAAACTCCTGGGCTCAAATGATCCTCCTGCCTCAACCTCCCGATTAGCTGGGACTACAGGCACGTGCCACCATGCCCAGCTAATTTTTCTCATTTTTTGTAGAGACAGGGTTTTGCTATGTTGCCCAGGTTGGTCTTGAACTCCTGGCCTCAAGCAATCTTCCCACCTCGGCCTCCCAAAGTGCTGAGATTACAGGCATGAGCCATCATGTCCAGCCTTACAAGCTTTTTGGATACCAATATTTACTGGTGTTTGTTTTCATGTACTGAATGAGTGTTTATTTACCAATAGTTATGTTGTGTTCTGTTGCTTGCCTACATGTACCACTACTCATTGTTAGCAGTATATTTCTTTTTAGCTGTTTGATTTTATACTTTTTAAAGGGTTATTAGATTTCCATATACCTAGAATTTATTATTTCCAACTGGGTTCTTATATACTGTATTTACACAAAATATTTTTCCTACAAAACCACTTTAGAATCTCATAATACATGTACGATTTAAAGTAAATGGTAATAGCTAACACATAGTAATTACACAAGCCAGATACTGACCTAAGTGCTTTGTAAATATCAACTTATTTAATCCTCACAACTCTATGAAGTAATGGGTACTCTTAGTTTCTTATACTCAAGAGTATAGGTCAGTACAGTAGATGAGGAAACTGAAGCTCATGTACTTTGACCAAGATACTTGAGAAGCAGCAGAGCTTAGATTTGAACCTAAGCAATCTGACTCCACTAAAAAGTACTGCCCCTCCCCCCAACTTCCTGGAACACATGTGAAACACCCTCTATGTTTTAGATGCTGGGAAAAAGAATAATGGGATAGGTGGTTTCTGTTAAAAACCAAGGCTTACTGCCTCCCTTAAGCACACTAGGCCACAGAGGAACAATGGGACAAAAGGCATCAACTAGGATTTACCCAAGCAAACCAAAAAATATTGTAACCCTAGTTATACCACATTTCTCTACCCCTGAATTATAGTCTTTTTCCTTACAACAGTTGCTGTCTGAACAAATCTTTTTTTTTTTTTCTTTTTTGAGACAGGGTCTCACTGTGTCACCCAGGCTAGAGTACAGTGGTGTCATCATAGCTCACTGCAACTTCCAACTCCTGGGCTCAAACGATCCTCCTGCCTCAGCATCCCGAGTAACTGGGACTACAGGCATGTGCCACCATGCCCAGCTAATTTTTTTATTTTCTGTGGAGATGGGGTCTCACTTTGTTGCTCAGGCTGGTCATGAATTCCTGGCCTCAAGCAATCCTCCCACGTTGGCCTCCCAAGGTGCTTAGGATTATAGCACCATGCCCAGCTATGAACAAATCTTTGATGATAGAAGGTAGTCATATAGGCTAAAAAAAAGCTAATCTCAGATGCTAGCTGGTTGAAGGGAAAATTCAGTTTCTAAGTGCCAGATGTCAAAAAGGTCAGGAGAAATAGATACTGTGGTATTTAGTATGCACAGCAAATCCCTAAAACACTACCATGAATTTAAAAATAAATGATACGAATATCATGATGATTTAACTTACTTCTCTAGTTGAGGATTTGTGTAAAGAATATACTGCTGTTCTTGCCATTTCCAAAGCAGTCTTTAGAAAAGCCATATCTGTTCCTGTGAACAGTAGAAAAAAAGCTATTTACATTATGTAACTCTTATGAAAATAGAAAATCAAATGAATAGGATTTAGAAACATTTTCTTCCATCAAAACTAGCAGCTTAAAAAAAAGAGAAATATTTTTTTCCAAACTCCAAAATAGCCACTTCAAATTCTTTCTGCAATGAGACAGAGTATAAATAAATAAAACATCAGAATATTCTGTTAAGGTTGATAGAATAAAACCAGAATTATACTGTCTTGATTAAATAAGGCTAAAGTAAAAATTTTGATATTATATTCCAACTTAATGACTTTCAAAGAGAGGAGAAGGGAACACATAGGGTAGTAATCAGAATCATCTTGACGGGGGGCAGGTACTTTCTAAACTATACACGTCTTTTCCTCCTTTTATTGACTTCCTATCCTCCTTGCCCACAGTACACACAAAATTAAGTGCACATAGTGAGTCACTGTTACTTATGGGCACTGTTGAAATGCTTGGGTCTGTTAAGGCATTAAAAACAGGTTCTAAAAGTATAAAATCCTTTGTGAGTTTCATCATTCATAAGGATTAGGCAAATTATTCTTGAAAGCAACTGGGGTATAAATAACAAAATAATAAATAAGAAGACTATGTTTACTTAATACAAATTTGTAAAAACAAAGGTTGAAAAATTCAATTCCCTAGCCATGCATTAAACAAATTGAAATTTAAATTGTAATAAGTTACAGGTAATAGACTGGTTTATATAATGAACAGTGATAAAATCAGTTAATCCAAAATAGGCAATGATAAAATAATATTTAAAACTTGCTTTTCTACAAATACACGAGTACACTTGATTCTTGTTACCAACCTTTATTATTTTTGGTCCCAAAGGGAGGATTCATAATTACTGTATCGAATGACTTGGACATTCTGTTAGATAATGAGCACACATCACATTGAACCATGTCAACATTTGTTAACTCAAATTCTTCCACATTCCTATTAAATATTTCCAGTGCATCTTCATCTATGTCAAATCCAACACACAACCTATAAATACAAAACATATACAGAGCAGCATCTTTAGCTCCCAAGTCAAAACAAAAACAAAACTAGCTATTTTACCATATACGTTTTTAACCCAATTGGCAAAGTAAGAATGAGTGTTGCTTTGCAATAGCATGATTTCCCAACCCAGTAGAGGTTAGAAACTAAGGTTTTGTATAAAGGGGACTGCTGCTCTTACCATTTTTATTTACTTATTTTTTATAGTTTGTTTTTATCATCTGCCCATTCAAGATGTACTCAGTATCGATTCTTGCACCTCCCCCATCCCATACTGTACAGTCCCATGAATATAATTCAGTTGATCATATTTATGCTTCTTATTAAAGCCGCCCATATCCAAATAGTATATACTGGATTACCTACCCTGCTCCTAACATTGCAGTTCCGATGCTAAGCACTCCACAACCACATCCTAGATCTGCAACCATTTTATTTTCAATGTCATCATATGTGTTATGGATTGTATAGAGCATACATGCTAAAAAAATTTAAAAACATATTAAGGAATAAGTAAGCAAGCTGATGACAAGTCCAATTTGTGCAAATAACTCTTTTCTTTTTTTTTTTTGTTTTGTGAGACAGAGTCTTGCTCTGTCTCCCCGGGTAGAGTGCAGTGGCATCTTCTTGGCTCACTGCAACCTCAAACTCCTGGGCTCAAGCAATTCTCCTGCCTCAGCTTCCCGAGTAGCTGGGACTACAGGCTTGAGTGACGATGCCCAGCTAACTTTTCTATTTTTTAGTAGACACGGGGTCTCGCTTGTGTTCAGGCTGGTCTGGAACTCCTGAGCTCAAGCGATCCTCCCACCTTGGCCTCCTAGAGTGCTCAGATTACAAGCGTGAGGCACTGCAAATGACTCTAAAAAAATTTATCTTGAATTATTTAGTCCTCCCCCAAATGGTGTTCCAGATGATTAAAAAAAAAAAGATAAGCTGTAGTAACTTGGTATTTAGTAAGAGGCACCATAAAGGAGGCTAACAAGCCAGTGGTTCTCAAAAACTAGTCTCTGCTCACAATGCCAAGAATGACAAAACTGTGACCCATCTCTGAGGTTACAGACGAGTGAAATGAGAAAAGTAAAGTAAAAATGTTTTATTTTTCCTCAGCCTGTTGAAAACATTGCCATGTACACATACATATACCAGTTCTTTGATGCTGAAATATTATTTTTAGAAAAGAACAAATAGGTTTTAAAAATATACTGCCTTATCAAAATATAAATCTGACAACCCTGTATCAGTCTCCAGAATTGTTTTGAAATTTTACTGATCTGTGAAATCTACAAGTCATCAAACAAACAATATCACAAGGACACAGAACTCTTCTGCAACAAGTTTCTAGAATACAGGCATCATAAGCTCCTACATCCACAATATAGCCTTTAGACACATATATTCATAACCTACAAATGAGATCTGATAATAGAACTACTGAAGAGCAGGCCAGAAGCTGCTGAGATTTCAAAGGGATCGTTCAAATACACAAGGGTCTTGGATATACTGAAGGTCAAGCATGGATAACACCACTGATATTTTCCTGTGCATATCTGAGTCCAGCAAGGACTGCTGGCCATCACTGATGCGATCCAAAGGTATTAAAAACACAATTACAGGGACATCTCAGACTGTGATATCCTGATCATTGCTGCAGGTGCTTTTGAGGCTGGTATCTCAAAGAATGAGCACACTCAAGTGCATGTTACATGCTGGGTGTGAAACAGCTGATGTTTCTGTTTGTTTTTTAAAATTGGATTCCACTAAAAATCTAAAGCCAGAAGAATGTAAAAAGCCATTATCTAAGTTAAGAAAATGGTCTTAACCTAGACACAGTAATTTTGTGCCAATTTTTGGTTGGAATTATGACAATATCTTGAAGTTAAATACAAGTATGCATGTATTCTTCACTTTCACTGGCAATTTAGAAACAAGTATTTTGGAACTGGAAAAAATTCCTCCTTGCAGGTGTTCCCAGCAAACTAATTTTCCTAAGGCTTCTCGAAGACTGGTAACACGTTTATTAAATATGAATGGGTTTTCCTGTATTCTCTTCTGTACTCTGGCATGAAGCAACAATGCTAATTCTCAGATAATTTATTAAAATTGAAATGCATCCTCATCTTTATATAGCACATATTCTGGTTTTGTTAAACTCTAGTATTTATTTCTAGGGCAGAGTATATATAGCACAGAAATCCTTGCACAAGCAATTAGTTGCAATAGGAAATCGATCCTTATTTAGCAAATATTTACAGAGCTCCTAAAAAGTACCAGCAACTTTAGGCACTGGGAAGTTAGATGTAAGACTAACAAATTCCTTGCCCTAAAGGAGTTTATAAGAAGAGACACAAACACATTAAAAAGATGTCTGACAGTGTTAAAGGGTATACGGAAAATCAAACAGTAAAACGATAAAGTGTGTGTCTCTGAGGGGGATTTTTTAGCTGCGGTGTCAAGGAAGGCTTCTCTAACATGACACGTGATCTTAGGGCAGAATTTCTCTAGAAATTCTTTTATCCAAGTAACTCTTCTATTTTCATCATGGAGTGAATTGACAGGACTAACCCCGAAAACAAGGGCGTGGGGAACCATCCGCCCTACCTGCAATGTGCGGCCGGGTGGGATACTGTTCTAGAAGTAGCTTGGGCTTTTCGAATCCATCCACTTGTTGCAGGCGACTCTCTAATTCCTTAAGTCTTAATTTCTTCATTTTTTTTTTTTTTAAGTGTGAGCTCGCAGGGTGTAACTGCACAGGATCTGCGGAGAAATCTATTTAGCCGGGATCTTGTTTCCTCCCCGGCCCCTTTTTCAGCGCCGCTGGCCAGGAGCCGAACAGGAGACTCGCTCCACGGAGGACAGGGACGCAGGGCGCTCAGGGTCAGACTCGGACCCGCCTCCAGGTATCACAAGCCGCCCTCTGGCCCCTCGGAGACGGCGACGGAGCGCGCCTGGAACGGCCGCAAGCTCCCCGACACCACGTCCACACTCCTGGGAAAGCAGCAAGCCTCTACACAGGGGCCGGAAGCGCCGCTACGCACGCGCGCACACGTCCGCCGCCCAGCGGCTCGGTCCCGAGCTGCAACCTCTGTCCGGCACCAGGGTTCCGTTGGCAACCCGGGGCCTCAGCGCCGCAACCGCACTACTGGCAGAGCCCGCCCTACTCGCAGACTGTCGGCAGGCCGTCGCCGCCTGTCGCATGCCCATTATTCTCTAGTTTGCCCCGAGTACCTGCTAGCCCTCAAAGGATGTGAAAAGAAAGAGGGTGAAAGTGATGCAGGAGAGAGGGTGTAAGTGACAGTCACTTTGTTTTATGGCCCAGAGTGACTCTTCTGCTTCTTGTCTCCCAAGTCCCGACTCAGAAACTAGCGATCTTCACCCACCTTTACTTCTTTCGCCATTCCCGTGCCCTACTTTATCGTAACATTGTTTCTCTCTTTTAGGTCAAGGGTGTCACTTACCTCAACTCTCACAGGGGAGGTGATGTCAGAGAAACCCAAAGAAGAGAGTTTAAATGAGAGAATAGGCAGTGGTGTCAAAGGCTGGAAAGAGGTGAGGTTTCCTAGAGTAGGAGCAGAAATCAAGTTGTAGTGGATTGTGGAGTGAATGGAAGTTTAGTAAGAAGAAAGCGTAAACGTGAACAATTCTTAAGAAATGGGGCCACGAAAAAGTAAGAATGGTTTGATGCTTTAGTAAGGTTGGGGAAAACTTTATTTATTTATTTATTTTTAAGGTAGGAAGAGATAAGAAAATATCTAAATTCTGACAGGATGGAGCTAATATAAAGGGAGGCGTTTAAAAAACAAGAAAGAGGATACTGGGTGGAGTTAGGATCCTGAGAAGGCAGGATTCAGTGCTTAAGTAAAAGGATTGCCCTTAGCCTGTGGCATGGACACCTCTTTTCATTATTAAAGGAGGAAAAAAAGGAGTGAATGGATGATGATGGAATAGAGAAGTGGTGTCTGAGGCTGCTACTTCCTATGAAAAGTAGTATTCAAAGTTATCTGTTTATGAGAATTAAATGAGTTAATCATATGAAGTTCTTTGCACATAAAGTACTTTGTCACATAAATGCCGCATAAACGTTACTTCCTAGTGGTGGTGGTGTTATCTTTTGATAGGAAGGTGATAGACTAAGGGATTTGAGCCAAATGGATACATGAAATTCGCCAGATACACAAAGGAGAATTGGTCCATCTGAGGTTGAAGGCAATTTTTTCTATTTTTAAAATTAAGTTAATTTTTTATTTTGAGATAATTGTAGTTTCATATGTAATCATAAAAAAATAACAGAGAGATCCTGTGTATCTTGTTTAAATGAAAATGTAGATAGTGGTGTCAAAGGCTGGAAAGAGGTCAGTTTTCATAGAGTAGGAGCAGAAATCAAATTGTAGTGGCAACTTATTTAAATTTTCTTTAATTTCTTTCAACCATGTTTTATGGTTTTTAGTATCCAAGTCTTGCATTTCTTTTGTTAAGTTTATTCCTAAGCATTTTATTCTTTTGGGTGCTATTGTAAATGGAATTGTTTTCTTAATTTTATTTTCAGATTGTTCATTGCTAGTGTCTATAAATCCAATTGATATTTGTTATTGATCTTGTACCCTGAAACTTTTTAGCTCTAACAGTTTTGTGTGTATATGGACTTTTAAAGTATTTTCTATGTATAAGGTCTTGTCTTCTGCAGAGACAGTTTTACTTGTTTCTTTTCAATATAGTTTTGTTTTGTTACTTTGCCTAATTGTCTTAGCTAGAACCTTTAGTATAATATTGAGTAACAGTGGTATAAGCAGGCATCCTTTTCTTGTTCCCAATCTTAGGGGTTGGCCTAAGGTGACTCACGCCTATAATCCTGGCACTCAGGGAGGCCAAGGCGGGAGGGTTGCTTGAGCTCAAGAGTTTGAATTGAAAGCTTTCAGTCTTTCACCATGAAACATAGTTGTTAGTTATGCTTTCGTAGATGCCCTTTATCAAGTTGAGAAAGTTTCCTCAAAGGCAGTAGTTCTAACGCACCATTCAGCAAAGTTGTGTGTGTTTTTTCTTCGTGAAATACTGAGTCAGGAGCAAGGAAGGTCTGACAGTTGAATAGATTCAGAATTGTTGTTTTGGCAGAAAGATACGATGGAAGCATGTGGGACAAGGGTATGGGTGTTATTGGCAGGAGAGTGGACCAGGGAGTCTGTGACTGGATGGAGAAAGAAGTGGAAAGGAGAGGAATGAGATTTAGGGGAATTATAGTATTACTATAACCCAGGGGTGAGGGCTTGCTAATGTTAGTAACAGGCTTAATGGCAGAAAGGGAGATATGAGAGCTCCAGAAGGTAGAGGCTGAGTTAAGGGAATGGAATATTGAGGTGTAAGATTTGTATATAGTGCATGGGGCTGGAGGTAGGAGCAGTGATTGCAAGTGGCACAAGTGACCTTTTTGGGAGATGATGGAAATGTTTTAAAACGAATTTCAGTCATGTTTGCATATCTCTGTAAATTTACTTAAAATCATGCTGTAAATTTACTTTCAATTGTGCTTTTAAAAAAGTCAGCTACTGAAATGTAAAAATGGGTTAAAAAAAATACATCCGTATGGATCATTCCAAGAGATGATAATGCTGAGGGTGAGGCCATAAGAATGGGTGGCTACAGTGGAGCAGAGGAAAGAGAAGATCAGTGTCTGTTGGATTATCCACACTGAAATCTCCATAATGGTGGTAAGGACTTAAAATGTACGGGAAAGCTTTTTTTCTATTGCCGAATCTTTTAAAAATGTAGGGGCAAGATCATTTGCTTTGTACAAGGCATTGATAAAAAGAGTTATATAGTGATTTAAATGGATGCCACAAGCCTTATAGGCAGGTACTTTCCCCACGTCATCAGGGAATCTCTTTGCTTAAAGTTTAATTGATTGATTAATAAAAATTTGTATTAGTTTTATGTCATTGACACTGTTCTAATGGTAGCTGAGAGCTAAATAAGATGTGTGATCCTTTCCATGGACAGTTGACTATTTACCTGGGGAAGCCAAAGATAAACATTTGAAAAATTTAGTAACAACCACTAGCACCTATTAGAGTGGCTAAAATTAAAAAGGGGGAGGGGGAAAAAGAAGAAACTAGCACTACCAAGTACTAGAGAGGATGTGGAGCACCCACAATTCTCACACATTGCTTGTTGGAATGTGAAATGATTCAGTCTCCTTGGAAAATAGTTTGGCAGTTTCTTATAAAGTTAGACATACATTTATCATGTGACCCAGTAATCTCGCTTCCAAGAGAAATGGAGGTGTATGTCTGCATAGAAACTTGTATACAAATGTTTATGACAGTGCTATGGTTGGAATGTTTGTGTCCCCCCCCAAATTCCTATGTTGAGTCCTAACCTCCAAGGTGATGGTATTAGCAGGTGGGGGTCTTTGGGGACATAATTAGGTCTTGAGGGTGCAGCACTAAATCAATGGGATTAGTGCTCTTATAAAATAGGTCCAAGCTTATTCATTCCTTCTGCCATGTGAGGACACAGCTGGAAGGCATGAGCTGTGAACCACCAGGCCCTCACCAGACACTGAATCTGCCTTGATCTTAGACTTCTCAGCCTCCAGAGCTGTGAGAAATAAATTTCTGTTGTTTATAAGCTACCCAGTCTGTGGTATTTTGTTATAGCAGCTCAAATGGACTGAGACAAACAGCTCTATTCAAAATCACCAAAAACTGTAAACAACCGAAATGTGCATCAACTGGTGAATAAATATATTGTTGTACATCCATCCACACCTAAAATACTACTCAGAAGTATAAAGAACTACTGATAAATGCAACAACATGGATGACTATCAGAAGCACTACATTAAGTAAAAGAAGCCAAACAAGGCTACATATTGTATAATTTCAATTTATTTGACACTCTAAAAGTCAAAACTATCAAAAGAGAATACAGAACAGTGGATGCTAGAGAGTGGGTGGGGGAGGGAGTAACTACAAATGATCATGAAGAAACACTTTGGGTGATGGACTGTGGCAGTGGGTGATGGACTGTGGCAGTTACATGGCTATGCATTTGTCAAAATTCAAAGAACGTACCTCAAAAGGGTAAATTTTACTGTAGATGAACTTGGCTTTACAAAAAATTTAATAACAATATCAAGTCAATAGTTCATACATTCATCCCATAGTTTAAAATTTTTTGGTCTCAGGACAGGTTTATACTCTTTAAAATTGTTAGGGACCTCAGAAACTTTTGTGTATGTGAGTTATATCTACTGACATTTATATTGGAAATTAACACAGAAAATTAAAAAAAACCCATCTATTAATTTATTTACAATAATAATTCTATGACTTGGCAATATAATATATTTTATATGAAAAATAACTATGTTTCCCAAAACAAAAAAAGTTAGTGGGAAGAGTTGGGTTGTTTGACATTTTTGCAAATCTCTTTAATGTCTTGCTTAATAGGAGACAGTTGGATTTTCATATCTGCTTTTGCATTCAATTTGTTTTGATATGTTGTTTTGGTTAAAGTGTTAGAAGAAAATCTAGACTGTTACAGTTATTTAGTTGGAGAAGTGAGAAGTATTTTTATAGCCTATTCAGATAATTGTGGACATTCTTCTTTGATATGACACCACAGGTGACAAGTGGTCATTTCTTGAGGGTTAGTTCAATGTGGAATCTTAAACCATACCAATGAACTCTCATACTGTTACATTGTAATCCTTTAGTCTATTTTAGACTTTGAGTAAATTTTTTACCAATATGTGATTTTGTAACATTATGCATCAGGCGTTTGGAAAACATTGGTTCACTGAGTTTTGAAAGTCTTCCACCGTGCTTCATTATATATCAGAAAATCACATTTATTAATATCACCGCTAATCTCTTCAGCAAAGTCTTTATGTATTGGAAAGAGTGTCAAGCTCAGGATGGAGGTGGATGGTAGTGAGGGTTCCACAACATTGTGAATGTGCTTAATGCCACTAAATTGTGCACTTAAAATGTTTTAAAAGGTAAATTTTATGTTATGTGTATTTTGCCACAGTTATGAGCTAAAAGTATTGTTCCCTCCAAAATCATATGTTGAAATCCTAGCCCCCAGTGTGATGGTATTAGGAACTGGGCCATTGGGAGGTAGTTAGGGTTAGATGAGATCATGAGGGTGGGGTCCTCATAATGGGATTAGTGCCTTTAGTCTTCTTATAAGAGACCAGAGAGCTTCCTTTCTACGCCCAACCCTCCTACCATGTGAGGACACAGTGAGAAGGCAGCTTTCTACAAGCCAGGAAGAGGGCCCTTACCATAACTGGACCATGCTGGCACCCTGATCTTGGACTTACCAGCTTCCACAACTATGAAATGTCTGTTGTTTAAGCCACCCAGTCTATGGTATTTTGTTAAAGCAGTCCCAGCTGACTAAGACAACTACAATTAATAAAAAAAAAAAAAAAAAAAAAAGGCTGGGCGCAGCGGCTCACACCTATGATCCCAGCACTTTAGGACGCAAGGTGGGAGGATTGCTTGAGGCCAGGTGTTTAAGGCCAGCCTGGGCAACATAGCAAGGCCCTGTCTCTACTACCAAAAAAAAAAAAAAGCCACTAGTTTAGCTTACCACTTCACACATGTGCTTTTTCCTGGATCCAACAAGAAACTTAAATATGCAATAGAAGTGCTTTATGTGCAATTATTAATACTAAGTCATCAAGAATATTAAGAAGATGTGTCCTCATGGATCAAAATATAGTAAAATGAACATTTTTTTGCTGTTTTATTGAGGCCATTTTAAAGTGAAACTGGCTTGTTTTTCTGCCAGTATTTAGCAGAGATAAATATAATGATAGCTAAGACAGTTTAGTGCCATTGGGTTGATTCATACCAAATTACAAGCAGTTGTATCCAGCATTGCTTTTGCAACATCATTTCAAATGTCAATGCAATTATTACAGGATAAATCATAAGATTCAAAAAAATTAATCAATACTCTGAGTATTTCAATATGAAATGTGTTTGTTGCCAAGGAGTCACATGAAAAATCATGTTTGATGATTACTTGGTGTTGCCTCAGGACAAATATAAGGAAAACAGCAAGTCTAGCCATATTTGTAGATTTAATTTCCCTTTTTAAAGCGAAAGAGTCATTCTTAAATGTAAGAAACCTATTAATACTTTTTCTTCTATTTTAGAAGGAAATATAAAATCCATAAAAATACAAGTTTTACTAAAATTTTAAAATTTAAAAGTGTTTTCGAATTAAAATAAGGCAACAAATAGTACTTCCTTTTTGTGTTTTCTTCATAGGGGCAATAAAAATGTCTGGATTTCAAAGTACAAAAGTACTTTGGGAGGCTTAGGTGGGAGAATCACTTGAGGTCAGGAGTTCAAGACCAGCCTGAGGAAGAGCGAGACCCCATATCTACAAAAAATAGAAAAATCAGCCAGGCATCGTGGTGGTGCGCGCCTGTAGTCCCAGCTACTTGGGAGGCTGAGGCAGGAGGATCACTTGAGCCCAGGAGTTTGAGGCTGCAGGGAGCTGTGATGATGCCACTGCACTCTAGCTCAGGTGACAGAGTGAGACTCTGTCTCAAAAAAAAAATTAAGATATAATTTACATAAAATGCACAAATTTTAAGTGTACAGTTTGACAAGACATGAATAATGCATATACCATGTAAGCACCACCCCGGTTAAGATCCATTTCCATTCATCCCAGTAATTTCCCTTCTCTTTACTATTTAATTGCTGCCATTTCAGAGGCAACCACTGTTCTGATTTTGATCATCATAGCTTACTTTTGCCTATTAGAAGTTTTCACATAAATAGAATAATGCATATGCTTTTGTGTGTTTGCCCTCTTTGTCTTACAATAAATCTCTTGAGATTCATCCTTGATATATTGCACTCCTTTTTATTGCTGGGTAGCAGTTCACTGTATGAATATACCACAATTTGTTCGTATATTCATCTGTTGATGGATATTTGGATTGTTTCTAGTTTTTGGTTAATATGAATAATGCTACTATGAATGTTCTTGTACAAGCCTTTTTCTGGATATATATGTTTTTCTTTTAAGTGTAATTTCTGGATCACAGAGTAGGTGTATTTCTAACCTTGTAAGAAACTGCTGAACTGTTTTCTAAAGTGGCTGAACCATTTTGCACTCCCATCAGCACTATTTGATAATTCCAGGTACTCAACATCCTCACCAATATTTGGTATTATCAGTCTTTTAAATTTTAGCCATTCTGTTGGGTGTGTCGTAGACTCTCATTATGGTTTTCATTGTTTTGGTTTTTGTTTGTTTCTTTGTTTTTTCTTTAACAGAGATGTAGTCTCGCTATGTTGCCCAGGCTGGCCTTGAACTCCTGGGCTCAAGCAATCCTCCCACCTTAGCTCCTGAGTAGCTGGGACTACAGATGCTCATTATGGTTTTAATTAGCGGTGCTCTCATTACTAATGATTACTTATTTATATCCTTATTTGTCATCTGGATATCTTCTTTTATGAAGTGACTATTTAAGTCTTCTGCCCATTTTTCTATTGGGATGACTGATTTTTCCTTATTGATTTGTATGCATTCTCTATATATTCTAGATGCATATCCTTTTTGGGTTAGATGAGTTGCAAGTATTCTGTCCCACTGTTTAGCTTGTCTTTTCACTCTGCTAATAGTGTCTTTAAAAAAAAACCCAGCAGATTTTTTGAGATCTAATTCACCAATTTAAAGTATACAATTCAATTTTTTTTGTATATTACTTTATTTATTTTTAAAGATTGTGGTAAAATATATAAAACATAAAATTTGCCATTGTAATCATTTATAAGAGTACAGTTCAGTGGCATTGATTATATTCACAACATTGTTCAACCATTCTTACTACCTATTTCTAAAACTTTTCATCACCCTAAACAGAAACTGTGTAACATGGTGTGTTTTAATGAATAGAAATTTTAAATTTTAAATTAACCCAATTTTGTTGTTAATCTTTCCTTTTATGGTGAGTGCTTTTTATGTCCATTAAAAATATTTTCTTGGCCAGCCACAGCAGCTCACACCTGTAATCCTAGCGCTTTGGGAGGCCAAGGAAGGAGGATTGCTTGAGGCGAGGACTTGAGACCAGCCTGAGCAAGAGCGAGACCCTGTGTCTACAAAAAAATAGAAAAGTTAGCTGGGGAATTTTTGGCATGTGCCTGTAGTCCCAGCTACTTGGGAGGCTGAGGCAGGAGGATCATTTGAGCCCAGGAGTTTGAGGTTGCAGTGAGCTGTGATGAAGCCACTGCACTCTAGACCAGGTGATAGAGCGAGACTCTGTCTCCAAAAAAAAAGTTTTCTCACTTCAGGATCAGAAGTGATAATAATTGCAATAAGAGCAATAATATATTTGTAGATTATGTTGCAATTCATAATATGCTTCCTTCAGTTTACAAGCTCCATGTCAGGAGCATTGTTTTCTATGTGAATATGGTGCCCTCTGGAGTTGTGCCACACCAGGCCATGGCACGGACCGTGTCTGTATTGTTCACAGTGCTCTCCTTAGCTCTAGCAGAGAGCAACTGGTAGAGGCCCAAGAAATATTTGTTGAGTTAATTTTTACGTGAATAAGGCAGCAGGTAAAAATCTTCTGGGCTTTAATAGAGATGCAAAGAAGGAAACTTTCCTAGAATTTCTTTTTTTTTTTTTAACTGTAATTTTTTTTTTTTGGTTTTTCTTCTTTTTTTTTTTAATTTATTTTTTTATTTTCAGAATATCATGGGGGTACAACACTTTGGCCATACACATTGCCCCTGTTCTGCCCGTGTCAGAGCCACAATTGTGGTCATCCCCCAAACTGTGCTCCCCACATCCATTCAGTGAGAGTTTTTCCCATCCCTTCCACCCCCCTCCCGCCCACCCGCCCTCAGATGAATGTTATTGCCCTGTGTGATGTAAGTGTTCATCAGTTAGTACCAGTTTGATGGTGAGTACCAGTGGTGCTTGTTTTTCCAATCCTGCAACACTTCGCTTCGAAGAATGGGTTCTAGCTCCAACCAGGATAATACCAGATGTGTTAATTCACTGTTGTTTCTTATTGCTGAGTAATACTCCATGGTATACATATACCACATTTTATTGATCCACTCGTGTATTGATGGGCCTAGAATTTCTTTAAAAAGCGAGGGAAAGAAAGTGAGGACAACCTGTAATAGTATTCAACAACAATGAAAAAAGACCCAGGAGGGTTGTTAAGCATTTATAACCTTGAAAAAGTTGCACAGACCAGTCTGTAGAGGAGCTAATATAGGTCAAACTGTTAATGCACTGTCATGCTTTTTTCCCAAAAATATTTCTAAAGCATGAGTTGAGACATTTACTAAAAATGTCCTTGCTTCATTATCGAACAAATAAGAGAATTGTAGTAAGTATAGTTGCAAGGTCTTAAAGGATTCAGTTATTGAAAAAGAAAGAAAGGAAGAAAGGAGGGAACGAAGGAATGAAGACAGGCACAAGTAGGAACAATGAATTCTTTTTCTTCCAGGGTTCGTTCTTATGTTTCAAAGGCTGTGAAATGAAGGGTATCACTGCTGCTTGTAAAATGGGGATAATAATAATTACCTCTCTGTGTTGTTGTGAATCTTAAATGTGATCACCTGACAGAATACCTTGTACTTAGTAGGCACAATGTTACTTATTGTGTGAATTTCAGCAATTGCCATTTTAATAGGTGAACTTACTGTGCACATGCAGAAGGTCTGGTCTGTATTTAGAGGCCAGGCAGAAATTTAGAAGTTAATACTGTTGTGGGCATCTTGTATATGTATTTGCCCAGCAGCTACCTTCTCCTCTCCCTTCTGGTAATAGGAGTGGCATGGGCCACCCGTTGGGTTGATTGAAGTACTTCCCCAGGGTTTTCAGTGGAACTGACAGAGAAGAGACCCTTTTTCTTTGTTATAAAGTCGTGGGGGATCTGGCCTGGAACTGGGGTCGGGAGAGGCCCATGCACAGAAGCTGTTTTGGAGACAATGTAGCTGATGCTCAGTGACAGCAAAGACGGAGATGCATTTAGGTGCATCTCTCCCTCCCCTTCATTGTTTATGTAATCTAATATAGTCCCTTTTTTACTTAAGCTAGTTCAAATTAGGTTTTTGTCTCTTTTAATTGAAAGAGTACTGATAAATAGAAATGCAATTTTGGAGTGTTCTTAAGTTCTCTGTTAAGGGCCTTTTTTAATTTTGGAAGAAATCATGTTATCTGTCATTTATAGCTTTTATCTTTTCTGTGGTTTATTTTAATTTGAAAAGCCAACTTAAAAATATTTATAATATTCTTCTTCACATTAGTTAAGCTAGAATACATAAAAACACATAGTTTTTATATATTGTCTTATAGCTTTCTATAAAAGTAGTATGTTGCATCATTACTTATTCAATGTCTTCAGTAGAGTGATAGTAGCATGCTTAACTGTTGCACTCTTATGAGGTATAGCATTTAAGTGAGGTATAGTATTTTCAGCTAAATTTCAACTTGGCTTTTCTTCATGGAAATATGATCATTGTAGGAATTAGAAGAATAGTTTTTATATTACACTAATACACTGAAAGAGAAGAATGTCTGACTTCCTGGATCAGAATGATAGGAGCCTTAGAATCCTGGGAGAAGCAATGATTTGGGAGCCTGTCATACTGATTTTGAAAGCTAAAGCAGCAAAATGTTTTTTTTTTTTTTTACTGCTGAACAGAACTTGATTATTTCACTCATTTCAAACAATAAGTAATATTATTGATTATTATCGTTAACAGTTTTACTGAGGTATAATTTCATGTTTTTAGAGTAGAATTCAATGATTTTTAGTTAATTTATATGATTATACAACCATCACCACAATCCAAATTTAGGACATTTCGGCTGGGCGTGGTGGCTCACACCTGTAATCCCAACATTTTGGGAGGCCAAGATGGGAGGATTGCTTGAGGCCAGGAGTTCAAGACCAGCCTGGGCAACAGAGCAAGACCCTGTCTGTACAAAAAGTAAAAAAATTGTACCCATTTGCAGTTACTTACTTCCTTCCTGTTCTTACCTCAGCCCCAGATAACCACTAATCTAATGTCTGTCTCTATAGATTTGCCTTTTTGGACAGTTCATATAAATGGATTCATACAATATGTGTTTTTTGGTGTCTGACTCTTTTCAGTGACATAGTGTTTTCAAAGTGTGATGTGAGAGACCAAAATAGACACCCCTTTATCAGCTAAGACAGATCCTAAGGTTAAGGAAACAAATGTTACCTGTGGATCAAGGGTTTGGGGCTCTGCTGGCATGGCAACTTCCTAAATTCCTATGGCTACAAGAAAATCCACACTCTTGCTAAACTCCCTAACAACAGGAGCTATCAGGCAAATTATCAGACCCCCTCCTAACCCTGATTCACAACCCATAGACCACTACAACTCTGACTGGACAGAGGACCAGCCTTATAAACATTCTTTCCTGACAAGCAACTGCAGACCTTAAGCCAGTTTCAGCCAGCTTATAGAGACTGCACAAAACTGTCTTGGTGTACTGTAGTTTACCTTTTGATGTAAAGAGGCAAATTCTACGTCATTTTCATGCTAAAACCCCACTCCAAAGTGAATATGGGATGTATTTTACATATATGTTTACCCATTGCGCACGTGCGTGGCTTCCCTCATAAATATTTTCCCCCAAACCTGCTAAATATGCATGACTGTATTGTATAATACAGACCCTGTGAGGCAGAAAACCCGACTTGCTTTTTCCCTCTTTGAGTGAATACCTTTGGCACATTGTGGAGACTGTCTCTTCCCGGTTTGCAAACTGATACTGCCAATAAGGCTGTCCTTCTACTATTTAGCCATCCTGGTGGTCTTTTGGATGACAGAAGTATCAGTCATCCAAAAGACTGTTGTATCAGTATTACATTCTTTTTTATTGTTGAATTGTATTCCATTATATGAATATGCCACATTTTGTTTATCCATCCACAAGTTGATAGGCCTTTGGATTGTTTCCAATTTTTGGCTATTTGAATAATGCTGCTATGAATATTCAGCAAAAAGGCATTATGTGGAAATATGTTTTAATTTCTCTTGGGTAGGTTTCTAGGAGTAGAATTGTGGGGTTCTGTGGTAAATTTATCTTTAACTTTTTAAGAAACTGCTTAAGTGTTAACCAAAGAAGCTGTACTCGTTTATATTCCCGTGATGTATGAGGGTTTCTGTTTTTCCGTATCCTTGCCAACATTTGTTATTGTCTGTCGTTTTGATTGCTGCCATTCCAATGGGTATGTATAGTGGTATCTCATTGTAGTTTTAATTTGCATTTCTTTAATGACTGATGAGTTGAGCATCTTTTCATATGTTTATTGGTCATTTATATATATTTGGTAAAATGTCTGTTCACATTTTTCACCCATTTTTTAATCAGATTGTTTGTATTTTTGTTATTACTGGTTATTTTTAATGGTTCTCTGATTTTTAATAGGTCTGATATAGTCATGAGAAGAATAAGTAGGAAATCTGGCAAATGTACAGATTTTTGTTTACATACTGCAATGTCCAAGCAACTGAAAAAGGGGTGGTATTTAAACTTTTTGTTTTTTTATTATAGAGCTGAGGAGACACTGGTGACAAGTGGTGGAATTTTGTGAAATTTGTAGAAATTTATGAGTGTGTGAAGACCACTGTAGAATGCTGAAAAGGCAGAGCGAATGTTCTTGTTGTTCTCCACGGGAAAGCAATCCTGGAGAAAAACTATTACCTTAACCCATAGACACTGATTAGTAAATACACATTAATTCTCCCATAGTTTGAAGCTGTTCCTGGATTTTATTTGCTTTATAATTTGGTGATTCATAAAGAGAATTATTGAGCAACCTTTAACTTAAACTTATCACTTTTAAATGATGATTGTGAAATATTTAACCAATTAAGAAAGCCAGGACATGTAAAATAACATGTTTTAATTATGTTTAATTCATTTCTATCACTGGATTTTAGGTTGAAAACACTCTTATTCTCCTTCTTTGGATTGCTCCTCCTACAGTTTTTAAATTCTTGGTTGTCTTTTGTTATGTGTTACTAAATTATTTGTACAACACATCCAGTTATGTGAAAGTTATTGAGCTACAGATTTTCATTTCTGGATCATTAATAATGATCTCTTTCAAGATTCATATTTTTCTACCTAGGGCAGTATAAACTCTAGAGATTCTGCTTTCTTAGGTCTGATATTAGGCCTGGAAATCTGTTTTTGTTTTTGTAAGTAGAGTTTCAGGTGATTCTTAGGATTAGGCAAATTTGGGAAACATTTGTGTGGTAGAAAGAGCAAGGCTTTGAAATCAGATGGACCTAGGTTCTAGTCACAGCTCACTTAACACATTGACTGCCACACTAGGAAAAAAATTTTTTCCTTGGGGCCACGGTGTTTTATCAAGAAAATAGAATAAGAACTTTGAAAACAAAATGATCCTTTCTAATTTAATGAAAAATTTGTTATTTTTTATTGTTTTCTGTGGGTGAGTTATATGCAACTTGAAAAACGGTTCTGGGCTATTAGTTCTCCCAAGGTGAGTTACGTACACTTCATGAGGCCCCGGGCTCAAAACTATCGTGAGTTAAATACAACTCACATGGCAGTTAATGTGTTCATAGCCTGCTGTGTGTTTGGGGGTAAAAAAAATCACCTCCTTAAGTTTTAGTTTCCTCTAATAATACCTACTTCATAGGATTATTGAGGGGATTAGAAGAAATACCATATAAAGAGCTGGCATATACTAGGTATTGAAGATGCACCATGTATTATAATTATGTTCTATTTAGCAATAATAATCAGACAAATATTTGAGCATCTATGGGCAATGATGAAGAAGACTCATTCTTTACCTTCAAGAAATTTACCATTAGTAATGGGGTTGGGATAAGATTTTTACAATTCAAGGCAGTTATATCATCAGATAAGTTCAGAGCCACTTTTGTTTCTTTTTCTTTTTTCTTTTTAGAGACAGGGTCTTGCTATGTTGCCCAGGCTGGAGTACAGTGGCATGATCACAGCTCACTACAGCCTCCAACTCCTA
Organism: Daubentonia madagascariensis; assembly: GCA_023783475.1. Lineage (NCBI taxonomy): Eukaryota > Metazoa > Chordata > Mammalia > Primates > Daubentoniidae > Daubentonia > Daubentonia madagascariensis. The sequence goes on along the minus strand of JAKFHU010002088.1, from coordinate 37,637,517 downwards.
GGCTCAAGCAACCCCCTCACTTCAGTCTCCAGCCACTGCATCAGGTCATTTTTTTTTCTTAAAGAAAGGAAATTACATGGGTAGATATTGCGAGAGTATGGTTGTGGGATGAATGTGGGGGCTGGAGTAGAGTAAGAGCTAGGAACAATAAAGATCCAGAGGTAGAACATGATAAAACATCTTCAGAAAACAGGCCCATTGGTCTCTTTCTTTTTATATGGCAAACTTGGAGTATCATCAGGAGATAAGGATGAGAATATAAGATATATACAAGGTAAGTTTGCGAGATTTGTAATGATGGTGGGTTGAGTGAAGATTTAAGGAGTTTGGTTTTTGTTTCCACTAAAGATTTTGAACAGGAAAATGACAGTAAGGATGTACTTTAGAAGATTACCTTGGTAATAGTGTGAGGGTAAGAATTGATTCAGGGGGAAAACTTAGAAGGCTGCTTCAATAATAGTAGTAGACTTTGATAACAGTAGAAATCTACATCTCAAAACGAAATGCACATGCCTAAAACACATCTGAAAGATGCTGTGTATAATTCCTGTAGTCCATGGAAATAAAGAAAAAATTGCTCTTATTAAAGATTTTCCTTAAGGTGAATCCCTTACTTCAGCAGCTCTCAACTTTGAAAGTTGAGAGCCAAGAGGTTGGGGGGTTGGGGAGAAGGGACTGAGGAGGAGCCCAGGCGAGAGGGGCGGGGAGAAGGCACCGCAGCCCGCAGGGGCGTGTGGAGGGGCGGGGACGCAGGCGGAGGTCCGCGGCAGCTCCGGAGTATCGCGAGAGTTGGGCGGGCGAGCAATCGCAGCAGTCAATTCCCGCACGCTCCCGGGAGGAGCCGCCGGCCCTGGACTCTCCAAATTCTGAGCTCTCATCATGGCGGCGGCGGCCGCGGCGGCCGTCGGGGGCCAGCAGCCGTCCCAGCCGGAGCTGCCCGCGCCGGGGCTGGCCCTAGACAAGGCGGCAACCGCCGCTCACCTGAAGGCGGCCCTCAGCCGTCCAGACAACAGAGCAGGTGCTGAGGAGCTGCAGGCGCTGCTGGAGCGGGTGCTGAGCGCCGAGCGACCGCTGGCCGCGGCTGCGGGCGGCGAGGAGGCGGCGGCGGCGGCCGGCGGCGGGGGCGGTCCGGGGGCGGCCGAGGAGGAGGCCCTGGAGTGGTGTAAGTGCCTTTTGGCTGGCGGCGGCGGCTATGACGAGTTCTGCGCGGCGGTGCGGGCCTACGACCCCGCGGCGCTCTGCGGCCTGGTCTGGACAGCCAACTTCGTGGCCTACCGCTGCCGGACGTGCGGCATCTCCCCCTGCATGTCGCTGTGCGCCGAGTGCTTCCACCAGGGCGACCACACCGGGCACGACTTCAACATGTTCCGCAGCCAGGCCGGGGGCGCCTGTGACTGTGGGGACAGCAATGTGATGCGGGAGAGTGGGTGAGTGGAGTCCTCTCCCCGGGCGAGGCTACGCTGGGCGGCGGACACTGCCAGCAGCCCAGGCAGGGGGACTGGGAGCTGACCCTGAGCTGTCAAGGGAAGAGTGTGGAGGAGGGTGCAGCCACATGGGGATGGAGGTGACTGAGCTGTCAGCGGTGGAAAGGGGGTGGGGAGGCGGGGAGAGCAGAGAGCATGTTTAGGGAACGGGGCTGTGAATTTTCGGGGAAGCCAGGGTGGGTAAGTGATAGCGAGAAAAGAGCCAGTGTATGGAATAGGAGGGGAGAGAGGAGGAAAGGATATTTGGGGAATCTGGTGTCGAGCTGTCGATTGTGTACTTGTTGGGAAAGGTTGCAAAGCTGCCTGGTTTTTTGGAAGAGACTTAGGTTTTGATTTGGATTGGCAGGGAGCGGGATGATATTGGGGATCGAATTGGGTCGTGGGATGATGAGAGTTGGGGAGGTAGTCTTGTAACTGTAGGGAAGGACGCATGGGGAAAAGGGCTTTTGAACTGTCAGTGTGTCTGTCAGTATGAGGGTTGAGGGAGGAGGGAAGGGGAGGGGCCTGCATGAAAAGTGACTGTTGAGCTGTCAGTGAGTATTTGGTGTGCTGGAATGACACCTAGAATTGGGCTACTGAGCAGTCAGTTATAGAATACCTTCCATACCAGAAGAACAAACAAAACACTGAGCGAATTAGGCATCAAGTGTTAGGTCTTCTCCAGTTAAGGGCACTTTGTTCATTGACTAATATGCGAACATCTGTTTAAAAGGAGACAACAAGTGCATTCATAACAGGAGCATCCATTTTTGACAGGAGCGATGGATCAGATGTTGGGACTTAGGAGAAAAGGCAACATTTCAGAGTTTGCAGTGAGTTATAGAGAGTTGGTACATCTCGGGTCTTGGCTTGGGACATGATGTCAATGTCAGGGACAGTCATAAAAAAAGAAAAACTTAGTGAAAGGGGGCGATTTTGGCTGGACAGTAGTTGAAAAAACACTAGCAAATCCAGTTTTTCAACTTTTTCAATTTTCAGGTCTTATAATTAATGATAGAGTATAATCTTTTTAGAAATTATCACCTTTTTCTTTTTTGGAATAATTGTAGGTTACTGTTAATACAAAATCTTTGTACCTACTATGTACAAGTAAGGCTCCTTGGATATTAAAAATGAATAAGACATTGACCTACTCCTTAATCCACTTACACTGGGGTAGAAAGTGATAAATTCCTTAAATAGTAATCTGGAAGTCAGAGGAGGGAGAGGAGCCTTCTGTGCAGAGGGAGTAAGAAAAAGGCTTCAGAAAGGAGGTATTTTGAGCTTGCTAATAACAACAACATAATAATTGCAGCTAACATTTGAGCTCTTGAACAGTATCCCTAAAACTTTAAAAATACTTTAAAAAATTTAATATTTGAATAGGTAAAATATTTATATAACTAAAAAAATAGTAACAGTAATAACAATATACACAGTTTGAAGTTTCCCTCCCATCCGGTCTCCTATCTGCTCAGTTCCTTGCCATTGTTAGTAGTTTCTCTTAGTGCAAAACAAGCAAGGATGAATATGTTTCCAAGTTTTTCAGTGTCTTTGTATGCAAAGGGTAACTTTTGCTGTTCTGCATCTTACATTTTTTAGTTATCTTAGATGTCTTTTCTTATCAGTAAATGTGTCCTCATTCTGTTTTTTAAAAACTGCATAGTGTCCCATGCCATGAATTTGCCATTCTTGATTTAATCATCTCTTTTCATGGGTGTTTGGGTTTCCAGTATGAAATGAAAAAACTATTATACCTGTCTTTTTCCACCTGTGCAAGAATATCAATGGGATAAATTCTCAAAAGTGGGGTATCCAAGTTGTACTCCATAGGGCTTAGTGTTAATACTAAGGAGTGTATGAGACTGCTTGTCATCCAACAGCTTCATCAACAGTGTTATTAAAACCTTGGATTTTTATCCATCATTTGGTTAGAAACGGTCAAATTCTTACTGCTTTACATGATTTAACTCGTTTATTCTTCAACAACTTTGAGATTGTTCCTGTTGTTATTCCCGTTGTACAGAAGAGGAAAGTAGGGGTTTACGTAGTTAAAAACTTGGTCAAGATCATATAGTTAGTAAGCTAGGCATGCTGGCTCCAGAGCCTGACTACTCAACTACTTTTCTCTACTGCCTCTACTAAGTAGCATTCTTATTGGTTCTTCTGTTCAATACTGTGTTTTCTCTCTTTTTTTTTTTTTTTTTTAGTATGCCATTCTTATTTGGGCCTTTGTTTCTTTTTTTTAGTAACTTTTTTTTTAATTTAAGAAAGACATCAAAACAGAGGAGTTGGAGCAATCCTTTACTGATGCTTAGACATTTTTACTTCTTGAACTAGGTTAGCATTTAGGAGACCCCCCCCCCAAAGAATATGAAAGTAGGAAATAATACTGGTTCTTCCCTGACTTTTGGAACACAATGTTAATTATCAGGTTGTCCTGGATGAGATGCAAATCTGATCTCTTGTGATGCTTCAGTGCAGGAACAGAAATATGTTAGTGAGTTTCTTTGAAGGTACTCATACAGTATCGGGGCATCCAGGCTGTAGATAGTTAACATCCTAATCTCATGGCATCCTAATCTCATAATCTTTACTGACATCTCATAGATAGATGCTTATTTGCCCAGTCTGGCAACCCTCTGTGAGTTGATACATAGTGTTTAAAGATTTCTTATTATCTCTAACTGAAATGCAGAGTTATTGCCTCTATGTGCCAGCAGTTGCCATGTCCGATTTCATAAAGGGCAATATTAAACAATAAACAGTATTGTGGCCATGTGATTATTCTGAAATTTTTACATCTCCTTGTGTTGGGTAGAATAAATTCTTCTGGGCTACACAACTACTTTATTGCTTCAAAAGACATAGGTCATGTTGGACAGCAGTGCAGGCTAAAAGGCTGCCTCTGGAACCTTTTTAGAACTGGAAATCATCAACAACTTGTAAGTGTTCCTTGGTAGGCAAAAGTGGACTACCCTGGCATGGACAGAATATATTTAACTTTTCTCAGCTTTTGATATTTTAAAAAATCCCTGTAGGTTAGAGATTGAACATGTGTTGATTTTGGCGTTTGTTATTCCAGCTCCCATAAAAGTTTGTAAATTCTATTGTTTAGTTAGTTTTAGAGGAAGGATTCCATTTTTCCTTGTATCTGTGTTCTTAGTAAAAGAGAAATCCTGCTGGGCTTTAGTCCTGTTCACAAGTGTCTGACTGTTGTGTGTAGGATGTTGTGTGATTGAAGATGGGGAAAAATCTTAGATTCATTGTAACTGTATTAGTATTTAATGTTCAAATTTGTAATTAAAGAAATATGGGGAGGATTCAGTTATTTTTGACTTACTAGTATCGATAGAATCACTGTGACAATATTAACAGATATACAAATGAAAAGAAGAAAACAATTGAGGATTCATTTGTGGGATGAGCTCTCAAAGGCTATGGAAACTGTATTGATAACTGTATGTATAACAACATAGTTTTACCACTAGTGAATAAGTACAATCATTGTCACAAATGGTTGATGGATAGGTGAACTCAAAACAAAATCACATGCCATGGAAAACCTAAAATACAGTTGTCGCTCAGTATACATGGGGAATTGGTTCCAGGACCACCTCACCCCCATCCCTGCATGTATCAAAATCTGCATATACTCAAGTCCTGAAGTTAGCCCTGGGAACCTGAGTATATGAAAAGTTGGCCCTTCGTATATTCGGGTTTCTCATCTGGCGAATACTGTATTTTCAATACAAGTTTTGTTGGAAAAAATCTGCCTCTAAGTGGGCCCGCCCATGCAATTCAAACCAGTGTTATTCAAGGGTCAGCTGTCATGTCTGACTGACTGATTTTGGGCTCTGATGGGGCACTAACCAGAAATTGGGATTTTAAACATTTAGTTCTCAAATTTTGATGCAGAGGATGTCTATTTTCATGTTCTATTCTGTATTATAGGTATTTTTGCCTCCTTGGTTGTTCTTCCACATGGATTCTAAGCTCCTTAAAAAATGGGGACTTCATCTTGATATTAACCAGTGGCCAGCACAGTCTCTTGCACTTAGTAAGTGCTCAAAAATGTTGAATTAAATTGGGTAAAAATAGCAGCTGCTATACCTGCAAGGTTGCTGTAAGATTACATTGCTTCAGTTATTCAAGAGGTAGCATTGATTATTAAGTCCATAGCAGCTTTTTTCAGAGTCCTTCAAGGGATAATTTTCTTTCTTTTTTTTTTAATTTCAAAAGTAATACGTATTGATTATAACAGAAAAATAAGTAGATAAGGGGTCAGATGCAGTGGCTCATGCCTATAATCCTAGCACTTTGGGAGGCCGAGGTGGGAGGAGACTAACCTGAGCAAGAGCGAGCCCTGGTTTCCACCAAAAATAGAAAAATTAGCCAGGTGTGGTGGTGCATGCCTGTAGTCCCAGCTACTCTAGAGGAGGCTGAGGCAGGAGGATCACTTGAGCCCAGGAATTTGAGGTTGCAGTGAGCTATGATGAGGCCACTGCACTGTAGCCCAGGCAACAGAGTTGATTCTCTGTGTCCAAAAATAAAAAAGTAGATTAGGTAAAAAGTAAAGTTTCCTTTCTCCATCTCACTCCTTAGTGAGAGATTTCCTTTACTTTCTTTTAAGCTTAGTTATGCATTTAAAAGGTGTTAGTTATTATTTATCCAGCATTTCTAGATGTTTTGTTGTGGGAGATTTTTAGGTTATTTGATCTGTGGCAGTGCCAGAAGTGGAAGCAGTGCATGTGTGGTTGAATAGTGTCATTCTCTTCAGTACCTTGCTCTTTTCCCTTAACGTATTTATGGACATGTCTTGTATTAGTGCACATAGAACTGTTTTGTTTTCTTTTTTATTCTTTTTTTTTTTTTTTTTTGCCCAGGCTGATCTTGGACTCCTGGCAGATCTTGAAGTGATCCTCCCACCTTGGCCTCCCAAAGTGCTGGGATTACAGGCATAGGTCATTTTCTTTCTAAAAGTTAAATAGTACTCCATTGCACTTTCGTATTTCTGTATTGTACTATAATTTGTGCGTTCAGTTCCCTACTTATAGACATTTAAATTGTTTTTAGTCTTGGGCTGTTGTAAACACTATTGTAGTCAGTATCTTTGTATACACTTCTTTGTGTATATGTGTCAGTATATGTGTGAGGATAAATTCCTAGAATTATATCTCTGTTAAAGGAAATGTGCATTTTAAACTTTAATAGAGCCCTCCAAATAGATTATTGATAATTTACATTCTTACCAACAATGTGTGAAAGAGTTTGTTTCCCCACATCCTTTCCAATATATTCATATATGGTGTTATCAGTGTTTCTGATCTTTGCTGATCTCATAAGTGAAAAATGATATTATGTTCATCTATTACCACCTCTCCCCCCACCCCCAGCTACCCCCTGCCCTTTTCTCCCAGCTTGGAATATTGTGAAGCAAATATCAGATATCTTATAATTTAATTTATAAATATTTGAGTATGTATCTCAGTAAAGAGATGTAAACTTTAAAACATAACTCAGATGTCCATTGATGGATGAATGGATAAACAAAATGTGCTATATACATACAATGGAATATTTATTCAGCCTTAAAGAGGAATGAAATTCTGATACATGCTACAACATGGATAAACCTTGAAGACATTATGTTAAGTGAAATAAGCCAGTCACAAAAGGACAAGTATTGTATGCTTCTGTTTATATAAGGTACCTGGATTACCTGGAACAGTCAAATTCATAGACAGAAAGTAGAGTAGTGGTTACCAGGGGCTGAGAGAAGGGGAGAATGGGGAGTTACTGTTTAATGGGTACAGACTTTCAGTTTGGGAAGATGAAAAAGTTCCTGAGATGGATAGTGGAGACAGGTGTATAACAATGTGAGTATACTTAATGCTACTGAATTGTATGCTTAAAATGTTTTAAATGGTGAATTTTATGTTATATATATTTTACCACAATTAAAAGAACAAGTCAGGCATGCCTGTAGTCCCAACTACTCAGGAGGCTGAAGCAAGAGTATTGCTTCAGCCCAGGATTTTGAAGCTGTAGTGTGCAATGATCGTGCCTATGAATAGCCACTGCACTCTAGCCTGGGAAACATAGTGAGACCGTGTCTGTAAAAGAAAAAAACCCAAAACAACCCCCCCCTCGCCAAAACCCACAGTACCATTAACACAACCTAAAATATTTACAATTATTTCTTAATTCTTCAATATCCGGTAAGTGTTCAGATTTTCCCAGTTGTCTCATAAATGATTTCTTAGACTTGATTTATTAGAATCAAGATCCATACAAGGTCTTCATATTGTATTTGATTGTTATATCTCTTAAATCTCTTTTAATTTATAGTCCCCCACTTCTTTTTTTCTTCTGTGTCATTTATTGACCTACATTTTGGGTTTTACTGATTGCATCTCTGTGTTGTTTAACATGTTCTGCTCATTATTTCTTGCACACCAATAATTGGCTCTAAACGCTTGATCTAATTGCAGGTTCTATTTTTTCGGTGAGAAAACTTTATAGTGGTGGCAGGGGGTGGGGAGGTCAGGGGTCGGGGGAGGAGGTGGTGGAGCTCTGTGGCCTGGTACTGGTCCGAGGCCTGGGGGTTGGGGACCGCAGCTTTATAGCTATACAAAACAGACTAAGACAGATATTCATTGTAACACTGTTTGAAATATGGAAGAATTGGAAACAATGAGATTAGTAAACTGTGGTTTAATCATGCAGTGGAATACTTTATGGTAGAATACATAAATTGCCATCTGTTTTAGTCTGTTTTTGCTGCTATAATAAAATACCTGAGACTGAGTAATTTATAAAGAACAGAAATCTTTTTCTTCCAGACTGGAGGCTGGGAAGTCCAAGAGCAAGTTGCTGGCATTTGGTGTCTGATGAGGGCCTCTTGCTGCATCCTCACATGGTGGAAGAGGGGAAAAGGGCAAAAGGAGCCTAAGCTAGTTCTCTCCAGCCCTTTTATAAGGAACTTGTATAAGGTGGAGCCCAGATGACTTAATCATGTCCCCAAAGGCTCCTGCCTCTTAATACTACCACAATGGAAGTTAAATTTCAACATGAATTTTGGAGGAGACACATATTCAGACCATAGCATTCCATTCCTGGCCCCCCCACCCCCAATTCATGTCTTCACATACAAAATACATTCATTCTATCCCAGTAGCCCCCAAAATCTTAACTTGTTCTAGCACCAGCTCAAAAGTGTAAAGTCCAGAGTCTCATCTAGATATCATCTCAATCAGATTTGGTGAGACTCAAAGGTGTGTTTCATCCTGTGGCAAATTGCTCTCCAGCTGTGAACCTATAAAGTCAAACAAGATATGTGCTTCCAAAATATAATGGTGGGAGAGGTATAGGACAGACATTTCTGTTTTAAAAGAGAGAAATAGGCAGGAAGAAAGGTGTAACAGGTCCCTAGTAGGTGCAAACTTCAGCAAGGCAAGCAACATTAAATCCTAAGGCTTGAGAATAATCTTTGGTTCCTTGTTCTGCATTCTGGACACAGTGGAGTGGGGGTTGCATCCCCAAGGCTCCCAGTGGCTCCACCCCAACAGCTTTACTTGAGCACAGTCCACATCGCACGTTTCACAGGTTGGAGTCAGGTACCTGTGGCTCTCCCAGGCTGAAGTTGCATGTTGGTGGCTCTAAGGTTCTGGGATCCTAGGGGGCAGCTCTGCACCCACAACCCCACTAGGCCTTGACCTTGTGAGAGCTCTCTTGCAGCTGCCCTGGCCCTGTGACTGTTCTCTGCCGGGGCCCCAAGGGTCTCTGGGGGCATCCTTTGAAATCTAGGTGGAGGAAGCCGTGCCTCCATAGTTCGTACACTCTGTGTGCCTGCAAAGTTTGCACCGTGTGGATGTCATCAAGGCTTACTGCTTATTCCTTTTAGAGTGGCAGCCTGAGCCACAGCTGAGTCTATTTGCGTCACAGGTTGGGTAGCCAAGGAGTGCTGCACTGGAATGCAGGGAGCAGAAACTTCAGGTGGTGCTGAGTAGCAAGCCCTGAGGTCCCAGGGGTGCCCCAGGCTCCCCACTTGAAGCCATTCTGCCCTCAAGGCCTTAGCAGTCTGGGTCTGTGATGAGTGTGATCTGGCTTCCTTCTGTCCATAATCATCTCTTTATCAAACAGTCACACCCTTGGCCACACCCATACTTTTCTCTCCTGAACACATTTTTTTATTTACATGGCCAGGCTGAGAATTTTCCAAGTCTTTGTCTTCTGCCTCCTTTTTGATTATAAATTTCATCTTTAACTTATATCTCTCTTCTGGCGTTTTACTATAAGCAGTTAAGAGAAACCATGAAGCACCCTGAACACTTTGCTTACAGATTTATTCCATCGAATATCTGAGTTCATAGCTCTTAAATTTTGCCTTCTACGAAGCCGTAGGACATGGACACAATTCAGCCAGTTTCTTTGCTGCTTTGTAACAAGAATGGTCTTTCCTTCAGTTTGCAATATGATATTCCTCATTTCTGTCTAAGATGTTGTCAGAATGGCCTTTACTGTCTATATTTCTACCAACATTTTGTTCACGACCACTCTAAGACTAAGCTTTCTCTACAAGTAACACTCTTCTTCTTCTGAGCCTTTATCAGCATTGCCCCTAACGCTCCTTTCGTGGCAACCTAGGCTTTTTCTAGCGTTCACTTCAAAATTGCTGCAGCCTCTATCCATTACTCAGTTCCAAAGCTACTTCCACATTTTCAGGTATTTGGTAGCAACAACCCCACTTCTCCTTACCAATTTCTGTCTTGGTCCATTTGTGCTGCTAAAATGAAATACTGGAGACTAAATAATTTATAGAGAACAGAAATTTATTTCTTTCAGTTTGAAGGCTGTGAAGTTGACGATCAAGGTGCCAACATTTGGTGTCTGGTAAGGGCCTTCTTGTTGTATCCTCACTTGGCAGAAAGATTGAAAAGGGCAAAAGGGACAAATACTATGACCTCACATGGTAATCACTTCCCCAAAGGCCCTACCTCTTAATACCACCACAATGGGGATTAAGTTTCAACATGAATTTTGGAGGGGTCTCATATTGAAACCATAACACCATCTGTATAGTATTAAATTTGCCTATTCATAAAGATAATGTAAGTTGTTTTTTCTTTCAATAAAGTAATTTCTTCTGTAAAGGTTTTGTATATCTTTTTGTGTCCTGGATACCTTATCATTTTTGTTTATACTATAAATGGTATCATTTTAAAAATTACTCTTTATAATTGCTTGTTAGTATTGATTTTTTCCAGTATTTTATATTTAAAAAATTTTCAAATGCTATTGAATTTTGTATTATTGATCAAGGAACCTTCTGAAGTCTCTTCTAGTAGTTAATGTGTAGATTCCCTTATTATAGGGCACTTGTTATATATCAGGAATTTATACATATCTTATTTAACATTTCAACAGGCCCTCAGTATTGATATTATTATCTACATCAGTAAAATATATTCTCAGGAAAGCAGCATGACCAAAGTCACACAGCTGTTAGCTGTAGCTAGTAGCTTTTTGTAAGTTCCATTGGATTTTCTATGTAGATGAGCATGTTGACTGTGAATAAAGATAGTTTTACTTCTTCCTTTCAAATCTTTGTACCTTTTATTTCTTTTTCTTGCCTGATTGCACTGGCCAGAGCCTCCAGTGCAATGTTGGGTAGAAGTGGTAAGTGTGTACATCCTTGTCTTATTCCTGATATTAGGGGAAAAATAATTCAGTCTTTTATTATTAAGTATGATATTAACTGTAAGTTTTTCATAGATGCCCTTTATCAGATTGAGGATTTTCTCTTCTATATTCTTAGTTTACTGGGAGTTTTTTTTTTTTTTTTTTTAAATCAGGAATGGGTATTGTATTTTGTCATATGTTTTTCGGCATCTATTGCGATAATAGTATGATTGTTCTTTTTTAATCTGTTGATATGGTGAATTACATGGAAAAACTTTTGAATATTGAACCAGTCTTGCATTCCTGGGATAAACTCCACTTGGTCATGATGTATTAATTATCCTTTTTATCTATTGCTGGATTTAAGTTGCTGTTATTTTGGGATGAGGATTTTTATATCAAGAGGGATACTGGACTGTAGTTTTATTTATTTATTTATTTTTTTGAGACAAGGTCCTACTGTGTCACCCAGGCTGGAGTGCAGTGGTGCCATCATAGCTCACTGCAGCCTCAGATTCCTGGGCTCAAGTGGTCCTCCCACCTCAGCCTCCCAAGTAGCTGGGACTATAGGTGTGTGCCACTACGCATGGCTAATTTTTTCTATTTTTTGTAGAGAGGGGTGTTGTTCTTGCTCGCACTGGTCCTGAACTCCTGGCCTCAAGCGCTCCTCCTGCATTGGCCTCCCAAAGTGCTAGGATTACAGGTGTGAGCCCCTGCATTCAGCCTGTAGTTTTCTCCTTTTGTAATGTCTTTGTCTGTTTTGGTATCAGGGTAAAGCTGGCTTCATAAATGAGTTGGAAAGGGCTCCTTCCTCTTCTGTACTTTTTAAGAATTTGTGTAGAATATGACATTATTTCTCCTTAAATATCTGGTAGAGTTTTTCAGTATAACAATGTAGGTGGGGAATATTTATTGTTGGAAGGTTTTTAACTACAAATTCAATTTCTTTAGTGACATAGTAAATAACCATTGCACTGGAGGTTCTGGCCAATGCAATCAGGCAAGAAAAAGAAATAAAAGGTTACTTTTTTTTTTCCTTGTGTGAGCTTTGGCAGTTTGAATCTTTCACAGAATTTGTCCATTTCATCTAAGTTGTTGAATTTGTGGGAAAATATTGTTTGTAATATTTCCTTATTCTCACAGTGTCTGCGAGGTGTGCAGTAATATCCTCTTTTTCATTCCTTTATCACTTTTATTGCTCTTTCAAGGAACCAGCTTTTAGTTTTATTCATTTTTCTGTCTTTTTAAAAATATTTCTGTTCTCAATTTCATTGATATCTGTTCTTTATTTTTTCTTCCTTCTTTTGTTTTGGGTTTAGTCTTCTCATTTCATTCTGATTTCTTAAGGTGGCAGCTTAGATCATTGATTTGTGGTCTTCCTTCTTTTCTAATAAGATGTTGTGGGGGAGAGGGGAAACTTCCCCTTTGCTCTGGAAGGTTTGCTGAAAGATTAACTCACAATAAGGCAGATTAATAAGAGAAAGAGATTTATTTACTGTGTGCATGGGGAGAAGAATCACAGAGTGATTACCCCATATTCCAATGGGGTCCAGAAGTTTATATACTCTCATTTTAGAGGGGAGAGGGTGTTGACGAATATAGGTCATTCTGTTGAGTGGCAATAAGTGGTTACTAGGGAGAATGAATAGATACTTGGGAGAATGAATGGATGAGGGGAAACAGATTGACTTGTAAATGATTCTCTTCAGAAATTAAATTAATCTGAGAGGCAGGTATTATATTTAAAATGATTTGGGCCAGATCTGGTGCATTCTTGATCTTCTTTCCTGCAATATATTGAGGTAACAGGGAAGGGAAGGGAAGTCGATTGTTCTTTTTGATGGGTCTGTTTTTTTTATGAAGAAAAAGATAAAGCACCTTCCAAGGCCTGCTGACCTCTAAGGACCTTTAATTCAAAATACTTTTTACGCTAAGGAGTCATATTTTGGCATGAAATTTGCTGAGCTCCTTCAATATAATGCTACAATCTTCCCTCTAAGCACAGTTTTAGATACATGCCACATTTTTTATGTTTTCACTTTTATTCAATTAAAATATTTTATATTTTCTGTGATTTCCTCTTTGGCCAATGGGTTATTTAGATGTCTTGAGGATTTTTCAGGTTATGTCTATTAGTAAGTTCTGGTTTAATTCTGTTATGGTCAGAGAACAAACTTATATGATGTCAATTCATTTAAAATTGTTAAGGTTTATTTCATAGGTCAGAATATGGTTTGTCTTGGTGAGTATTCCATGTACACTTGAAAAAAGTGTGTATTATTCTGTTCTGGGGTGTAGTCTTACATAAATGTCAATTTGGTCAAGTTGGTTGATATTGTTGTTCAGGTCTTGTTCTCTACTTATCCCATCTGTTCTTTGTTTGCTTTTCCCCTCTTTTATGCTTTCTTTTGGATCATGTCTCCATTTTATTTCCTTTGTTGGTTTATAAACTATAAGTCTTTTGTTATTTTACTTTTTGCTTTATCGTTTATAGTATATGTCTTTAACTTATCACAGTCTGCTTTCACTTATACTACTTCATGTGTAGTATAGGAACCTTATAATATTAATAGTTTGCTTCTGTTTTATTCTCTAAGTTTTTATCCTTTTATCTTTTTTGTCAGACATTTTACTTTTACATGTATCACAAATCCCTGAATATAATGTTATTTTTATTTACACAGTCAATAATTTTTAAGAGATTTAAACAATAAAAAAAACTAACCCATCATTAGTTATCATTTCCAGTGCTCTTTGTTTCTTTGTGTAAGTTCCTATTTCTTTCTGGTATCATTTTCTTTCTGCTTGAAGGACTTTATTTAACATTTCTTATAGTGTAGATTTGCTGGTGATGTATACTTTCTTTTTTTTGTATGTCTGAAAATGTCTTTATTTTGCCTTTTTTTGGCCTTTGTTTTGGAAAGATAATTTCTCTGGATGTAGGATTCTAGGTGGACAGTTTTTTGTTTTACCACTTTAGAGATGTTCCAGTGGCTTCTTGCTTGTATTGTTTTCAAGGAGAAATCTGCTGTCACACTTATCTTTACTTCTCTGTAATTAACGTGTCTTTTTCTGTGGCTGCTCTTCGGATTTTCTCTTTAACCATGTTCTGAGCAATTTGGTTATCATGTGCCTTGGTGTAGTTTTTTTTCATCTTTCTTGGATTTCTTGAGCTTCTTGGGTTTCTGGGTTTTATAATTTTCACCAAATGTGAGCATTATTTCTTCATGTGTTTTTCTACCCTCCCACATTTTTGGTGACTGAAATTATACATGAGAGTATGTTGCTTGAAACATAACTCACTGATGCTCTTTTCATTTTTTGGAGTCTTTTTTTCTCTTTGTCTTTTATTTTTGTTAGTTTCTATTGCCATATCTTCAGGCCCACTAATCTTTTTTTCTGCCTCATCTCAGCTGCTGTTAATTCTATCCAGTGTATTTTTTAGCTCAGGCATTGTGGTTTAAATCCCTAGAAGTCCAATTTGGATTTTTTAATATCTTCCATTTCTCTACTTTTGAACTATGGAATACCATTATAATAACATTTAATGTTCTTGTCTGCTAATTCTAACATGTGTGTTAGTTCTGAGTCAGTTTCAATTGATTATTCTACTCATTGTGGGTTGTGTTGTACTACTTCTTTGTATCCTAGACATTGGAAATTCTGACATTGTAAATTTTACCTTGTTGAGTGCTTGATATTTTGTTGTCTTATGAATATTTTTGAACTTTGTTTTGGTGTACAGTTAATTTTCTTGGAAACAGTTTGTTCCTTTTAGGTTTTGCTTTTATGATTTGTTAAGTGGGTCTGAAGAATTGCTCAGTCTAGGGCTAATTATTCTCCGCAACTGAGGAAAGACACTCCTGAATTATCTAATGCCACATGAATTGTGAGTTTTTCTAGTCTTGCTGATGGGAACAGACACCATTCTCAGTTCTATATACGAGCATGTACTGTTTTCTAATCCTTCCAGACATTTTTATTTCTGGCCCTCAGTAGTTTCCTCAGGCTTATGTGCTGGTCAGTACTCTGGTGAATACTTGAATGCTCAGAGGCAGTCTGTGTATATTTCTGGAATTATTTCTCTGTGGAATTCTTTTTTCTTTAGTATTCTGTCCTATGAACTGTAGCTGCATTGATTTTCCTAGACTCTCAGTTCTGCCTCCTCACTCAGGGGGTTTGCCTGGCCCCATTTTGACTCTCCTTCTTTGTGTTGTGGCCTGGAAAATCTCTCAAGGAAGTAAGCCATAGCTCTTGTAGGGGTCACTTTGTTTGCTTCCCATCTACCAGAGATTATTGTTCTTCTTTGCCTGATGTCCAGTGTCTTGAAAACCATCAATTCATATTTTTTATCTGTTTTTTTTTTGTTTGTTTTAGATGAAGGGGTTAATCCAATGCCTATTACTCTATCTTGGGCTGAAGTACAAGTCCTAAGGGCTTTGTTACTTTTGTTTTAAAGGCCTTGTTTTTGATACAGGTTTTATTTAACTTTTTTTTTATTAATAAAGAGTATTTTTAGAGTAAATAAGAGTATTATTATAGTTTTTTTCCCTTGAGAATTAAGTAGTACATTGATTATAACAGATTGAAGAAAAAGTGGTATTGCCTGTCTTCCCTTTTAGAGAACAGATATGCTTTTAAGTGAGATGCTTAGCTCCTTTAATTATGCACATATCTGTAATACAGTATTCTTACAGTTATATTTATTTTGGGCAGTCACCTAAATGAACATTCTTCTATATATGTGCTCCCAGAAAATCTATTGTTTTTGCTGTTTTTTGGAGAGGACTGTCTCCTTTTAGGGAAGACACCCACACCTATTAGAAGTCTACCCTCATCTGCTTTCATGAGTAGGGTTTTCCTGAAAACATGTAATGTCATTTCTTAATTTTTGAATTAGGCATCATTAGGTTGTTATTTATATGGGTTGGTCAGACATTCTTAAGTCAGATAGAATTTGCATGGCAAATCTCTTTCTGTCTTTTTACTTTTAACTTAAATATATCTTTATGTCTTTATATTTAAAGTACTTTTCTTATAGAGAGGATATATTTGGATTTTACTTTTTCTGAAATCCAATCTGACAGTCTTTGTCTTTTAGTTGGTATACTTACACTATTCACATTTGTTGTAATTCTTTTTTTTTTTTTTTTTAGACAGGATCTCACTCTATTGCCTGGGTAGAGTGCAGTGGCATCATCATAGCTCGCTGCAACCTCACACTCCTGGGCTCAAGTGATCCTCCTGCCTCAGCCTCCAAGTACCTGGGACTACAGGTGCACACCACCACACCCGGCTAATTTTTCTACTTTTTGTAGAGACGGGATCTCGCTCTTGCTCAGGCCTTTGCTTAGGCTTGTCTGGAATACCTGACCTCAAGCGATCTTCCTGCCTTAGCCTCCAACAGTGCTAGGATTACAGGTGTGAGCCACCGCGCCTAGCCTTTTTGTTGTAATTCTTAATATGGTTTTATTAACATCTACCATCTTGCTAATTTTCTATTTTGTGTTACTTTTTACACCCTTTTCATACACAGCAATCTCTGGGGTAGATAATATTATTGTCCTCATTTTATGGAGGAGAAAGTTAAAGATGATGGAGAGTTTTACTCAATGAGTAGAAAGTAAGCGACAGAGCTGGGACTCAGGTCATCTGAATTGGAATCTGTGCTTAATAAATATTGGTTTGAAATGTGAAACCAATTTTTACTTACTGTTTAACCATCTGCATGAAGACATCTTTTCAGGCTTATTCATTTTGCTTGTAACTTTGCTCTCCGTGTTAATTTTTTCCTGGCAATTATTTATGATTGGAGGGCAACATGGTTTAATCTTTCCGGGCATTAGACTGCCTACTTGTAAATGAGCACGTAAAATTTTAATGTTGGAGGCCTGGTGTGGTGGCTCACGCCTGTAATCCTAGCACTCTGGGAGGCCAAGGCGGGAGGATTCCTTGAACTCAGGAGTTCGAGTCCAGCCTGAGCAAGAGTGAGACCCCGTCTCTACTAAAAATAGAAAAGTTAGCTGGGCGTCGTAGCGCACGCCTGTAGTTGCGGCTACTCGGGAGGCTGAGGCAGGAGGCTTGCTTGAGCCCAGGAGTTGGAGCTTGCAGTGAGCTACGATGATGCCACTGCACTCTACCCAGGGCAACAAAGTGAGACTCTGTCTCAAAAAAAAAAAAAAAAAAAGAATTTTAATGCTGGAGCATCACTTGAAGATCATTTACTACAAACTTCATTTTGTAGTTGAGATATACCTTAGACATTTGAAGCATTGATTCAGACTTTTGTGTTTTAAACACTTTCTTCACAAACTAAGAGCACTGACCTCATTGATTAATAGATCAGTGGAATAATGGATTAATTTGATTAATGGTTTAGGTAGACTTTTGTGTGTTTTTTTTCCTATGGCTCTACATCCTTTGGATCTTTCTGGACCATGGGGTTGGCAAACTATTGCCCATGGCTGCTCGTTTTTGTAAATAAAATTTTATTGGAACACACCATACTCATTTATTTACTTACTGTCTGTGGCTACTTTCACTCTACAAAAGCAGAATTGAGTAGTTACAACAGATTGTATGGCCCTCAAAGCGGAAAATATTTACTAACTGACCCTTTCAGAAAACATTATTGAGTCCTGTAACTGAGCCATGGATTTTTGTGGATTTAGAAATTCCCATTCTTTCTCAACTAAATAAAATTATTAGCAAACATGCAAATATGAAAAACTATTAAATTAAATAATTAATTTGAGATCTCATCCAAACCCAAACAATGAAAGAATGTAAATTTTTTAACAGCTGTGTTTTTGGCTTTACTAGTGTATTTTCTCTTATCATACGATAGTTTAAACATAACTAACAATCACTTAACTATTTGAATTCCATTTTGAAAGGTAAGAGGGAGGAGTTACTTATGAATGCTTGAGAAAATGGTGCTGTCATTAGTTGCAGAAAGGAACCCAGGATGGAAACTGAACAGGATTCGTGGAGAAGAGCTGGGCAGCAGGCAGATACTTTTTGAGGACTTCCATTTTGTCTAGCAATGACTTGTTTATCTATTACCGATCAGGGTTTATTAATAAACTATGAGCAGGGTATTTTTGTCAGGCAGTTACAAAGATGTGCTTGGTTCTTGTAATGTAAATGTGTGTTTTTTCTCCTTATATGAAAGGACAGTTTGTTTGAAATCTGTATGCTTTTGTGTGTATGTGTATATGTGTGTGGGAGGGAATGAGGGAGAGAAGAAAGAAAAAGAGAAACCAATTTAAAAAATTCTAGTCTAAAGGTGCCCTGAGTCTACATTGGTAAATAGTTAACTTTCTTTTTTTAATGATAATAGGAAAAAACCTATACGGTAGGTGCTGTTCTTTGTCTCTGAAACTATTAATGTGTTACCATAGTTTTGGTGATTATATTTCTCGTCATCTACTCAATTACCCATCCTGTAATTAGGTACTCTAAAAGAAAAGAGGTTTAGGTTTTTATAAACCGGAACTTTAATACTTGGTAATTAGAGTTAAACCTTTTTTTCTCACTGAGGAAATAGGAAGTGATGCCTTGCTTAGGTTTATTTGGAGTAATATTGAGTAGAGGTTTTAACTCAGATTATGAGTTTCTGTAATTGGTAAATCTTAAGTGTATTTTATGTTACAAATTTATATACATAGGAAAGAGTTTATAAAATGTATATACAGTTTAAAGAATTTTAGTAAAATGGACATTCATATACCACTATCCACTTTATGAAATAGAATATAACGTATTGATAAGTATTTTGTGTCACCTTAATTCTAATCTCAAATCAATTCAAGCTAACATAGTTATATATTCTCAAGGTAAAGAAATTTTTTATGTTTTTTTAAGACTCAAATAAACTGTAGAGTATTAAGGGATTATGCATTGAGATTAGGAAGAGGTTAGAGAGGTTCAGCCTTAATGCTGGTATTAAAATACTATATATAATAGATCCTTAAATCAAGATAATTTCTTATTTTCATTAAGACATTGTCATTTAATTAGAAGGACCATACAGCCTGAATTTTTGAATCAGGCTGATTTTGGTATTCTGATTGTTTCTTTAAGCCATTGGAAATTATGGGAATTACAAAATTTTATTATTTTGGTTAAACTGCATCTTCTACCTTGTCTCTTTCACCTGGAAATAATATGAAAATTCTTTCTTGGACTGTGGTTTCAGAAAATGTCTTCAAAGGTATGGTGAAAAAGATTTAGAAATTAGGAGATCCTGACTCTAATCACCCTTGAATTATTGGGTCAAATGGCTGTACATTTATACTTTTGATAGACTTTTGCCAAATTGTCCTCATATGCTGATTTTTACTCTCTCCATTGGTACAGTGAGAATATTCATTGCTTTACTACCTGGCCAGCATAGTATATCATCAAACTTTTGGTCTTTGCAAATATGATAGAAAAAAAGGTATTTCAATGTAATTTTATTTCTTTTTTGGTCTCTGTGTTATTTAGAGGTGTTATATAATTTCCAAATTTTGGGGAATTTTTAAAGATATCTGTTATTGATTTCCAGTTTAATTCCATTGTGTTTTGAGAACATACTTTGTGTAAGTTTTCTTAAATTTATTGAGATATTTTATGAACAACAGAATGAATGTCTAGCTATTGTAGGGCATAGTGTTGTATTATTGTTAATAGATCTAGTTGGTTGATAGTGTTTTTAGTAGTTATCTTTTGCTGTGTAACAAATCATCCCAAAACTTAAAAGCTTAAAATAACAAATGTTTATTATTTCATAGTTTCTGTGGACCGGGAATTTGAAAGTGGCTTAGGTGGGTGGTTCTGGCATAACATCTCTCATGAGGTTGTAATAAAAAATCTTAGTTGGGGCTGTAGTATTCTGAAGGCTTGCTTGGGACTGGAGGATCTACTTCTAAGATGGGTCACTCACATGACTGTTGATAGGAGGGTCATTTTCTTGCCACATGGGTTTACCATTGGGCTGCTTAAAAAACTTGCTTTAATATTTCTTGTAGTGCAGGTGTGATGGCAGTGAATTCTCCCAGCTTTTGTTTGTCTGAAAAGTTTTTAGTATTTTTTCTTTTCTTTTTAAAAAAGAGATGGAGTGTCTATATTGTCTAGGCTGGATTTGAACTTGTTGGCTCAAGGGATCCTTCTGCCTCAGCCTCCCGAGTAGCTGGGACTACTTTCTAAGCCACTGTCCCTGGCTTGGAAAGTTTTTATTTATCCTCAGTTTTGGAGGGTATTTTCTCAGAATTCTAGATTTTTTTTTTTTTTTTTTTTTTATTTTTTTTAATTTCAGAATATCATGGGGGTACAACATTTTGGCCATACACATTGCCCCTGTTCTGCCCGTGTCAGAGCCACAATCGTGGTCATCTCCAAACTGTGCTCCCACATCCATTCAGTGAGAGTTTTTCCATCCCTTCCACCCCCCTCCCCCCGCCCGCCCCTGATGAATGTTATTGCCCTCGTTGATGTAAGTGTCATCAGTTGTACCAGTTTGATGGTGAGTACCAGTGATGCTTGTTTTTCCAATCCTGTGACACTTCGCTTCGAAGAATGGGTTTCTAGCTCCGACCAGGATAATACCAGATGGTTAATTCACTATGTTCCTTATTGCTGAGTAATACTCCATGGTATACATATACCACATTTATTGATCCACTCGTGTATTGATGGGCACCTGGTTGTTTCCACAACTTTGGCAATTGTGAATTGCGCTGCTATGAACATTCGAGAGAGATGTCTTATTATAAATGTCTTTTTTTTTTTTTGGATAAATACCCAGTAGTGGGATTGCTGGGTCAAATGGTAATTCTACTTTTAATTCTTTGAGATATCTCCATATTCTTTTCCATAGAGGTTGTACTAATTGCAGTCCCACCAGCAGTGATGAGTGTTCCTACCTGTCCACATCCCCGCCAACATTGTTATTTGGGGATTTTTGATATGAGCCAATCTCACTGAGTTAAGTGATATCTCATTGGGTTTTGATTTGCATTTCCCTGTGATTAGAGACTTGAGCACTTTTTATATGTTGCTGGCCATCATTTCTGTCTTCTTTGGAAAAGTTTTTGTTCATGTCCTTTGCCCATTTTTTAATAGGGTTGTTTGATTTTTTCTTGTTGATTTTCCTAAGTTCGTATAGATTCTGGTTATAAGCCCTTTATCAGAGGTGTAGCATGCAAGATTTTCTCCCATTCTGTAGTTGTCTGTTCACTCGTAGTGATAGTTTCCTTGGCTGTGCAGAAGCTTTCAATTTGATCAGGTCCCTTATTATTTTTGTTGCTGCTGTGATTGCTTGGGGGTTTCTTCATAAATTCTTTGCCTGGCCAATGTCCATAAGAGTTTTCCAACATTTTCTTCGAGAATTCTTATGGTTCATGTCTTAGGTTTAGATCTGTTATCCATTGTGATTGATTTTTGTGAGAGGTGAGGGTAGGTGGGTCCACTTTCAGTCTTCTACATATGGCCATCCAATTTTCCCAGCACCATTTGTTGAATAGGGAATCTTTTCCCCAGTGTACGTTTTTCTGGAATTTGTCAAAGATCAGGTGACTGTATGAGGTTGGTTTTATATTTGGGTTCTCAGTCCTGTTCCATTGGTCTACTGTCTGTTCTTGTGCCAATACCATGCAGTTTTGGTTACTATAGCCTTGTAGTATAGTTTGAAGTCTGGTAGACAGATGCCTCCCAATTTGTTCTTTTGCTTAAGATTGCTTTGGCTAGACGGGTCTTCTCTGGTTCCACACGAAGCGTAGAATTATTTTTTCTAGATCGGCAAAAAATGATGTTGGTATTTTGATAGGGATTGCATTGATTCTGTAAATTAATTTAGGTAGCAAAGCCATTTTTACTATGTTGACTCTGCCTATCCAAGAGCATGGTAAGGTTTTCCATCTATTTACATCCTCTGCAATTTCCTTTCTCAGTGTTTCATAATTCTCTCTATATAGGTCTTTGATCTCCTTAGTTAGATATATTCCTAAATATTTAATTTTCTTTGTTGCTATTGCAAAAGGTATAGCATCTTTAATTTGTTTCTCGGCTTGATTGTTATTAGCATATATGAAGGCTATGGATTTGTGTGTATTAATTTTGTATCCTGAGACTTTGCTGAATTCATTTATCAATTCCAGTAATCTCTTGGTTGAATCTTTGGGGTTTTCTATGTATAATATCATATCGTCTGCGAATAGTGAAAGTTTGACCTCTTCTGCCCCCATCTGGACGCCCCTGATTCCTCTGTCTTGTCTAATTGCTGTGGCCAGGACTTCCAGCACTATGTTGAAAAGAAGTGGAGATAGTGGACACCCTTGTCTGGTGCCAGTTTTAAGGGGGAATGCCTTCAATTTTTCCCCATTCAGTATGATATTGGCTGTGGGTTTATCGTATATGGCTTTAATAGTTTCTAGGAATGAGCCATCTATGCCTATATTGTTAAGAGTTTTTATCATAAAGGGTGTTGGATTTTGTCAAAAGCCTTTTCTGCATCTATTGAAAGGATCATATAATCTTTGTTCTTGCTTTTATTTATATGGTGAATTACATTTATAGATTTGCGTACGTTGAACCATCCCTGCATCTCGGGAATAAAGCCCACCTGATCATGATGGATTATTGGATTTTTTGATGTGCTTTTGAATTCGGTTTGCAAGGATTTTATTGAGAATTTTTGCATCTATATTCATAAGGGATATTGGTCTGTAGTTTTCTTTTTTGTTGTGTCCTTTCCTGGCTTTGGTATCAAGGTGATATTGGCTTCGTAGAATGAGTTTGGGAGGATTCCATCCTTCTGGATATTTTCAAATAATTTCTGCAGTATAGGCACCAGTTCTTCTTTGTAGGCTTGGTAGAATTCAGGTGTGAACCCATCTGGTCCAGGACTTTTTTTTGTGGGTAGATTTTTAATTACTGCTTCAATTTGGTGCTTGATATTGGTCTGTTTAGAAATTCTGTTTCTTCCTGGTTGAGCCTAGGGAGGTAGTGTGTTTCTAAGAATTTGTCCATTTCTTCCACATTTTCGTGTTTGTGGCATAGAGATTTTTGTAGTATTCAAAGAGATGTTTTGTATTTCCATGGTATCAGTTGTGACTTCTCCTTTTTCATTTCTAATTGAGCTTATTAGAGTCCTTTCCTTTCTGCTTCTGGTCAACCTGGCAAGTGGCCTGTCTATTTTGTTTATCTTTTCAAAGAACCAGCTTTTCGTTTCATTGATCTTCTGTATTGTTCTTTTGTTCTCGATTTCATTTAATTCTGCTCTAATTTTGGTTATTTCTTTTCTTCTGCTGGTTTTAGGATTGCTTTGCTCTTCCTTTTCCATTTCCTTAAGATGATTCATTAGTTTACTGATTTGTGACTTTTCTGTCTTTTGGATGTGGGAATTTAGGGCGATAAATTTTCCTCTCAAGACTGCTTTTGCTGTATCCCACAGATTTTGATAACTTGTGTCCCCATTATCGTTTAGATCGAAGAATCTTTTGATTTCATTTTGAATCTCCTCTTTGACCCAATACTCCTTCATCAATAGATTGTTTAGTTTCCAAGTTTTTGGAGGAAGATGTGAGTTTCTGTTGGAATTGATATCTAATTTTATTCCGCTGTGGTCTGAAAAGATACATGGTATGATTTCTATTTTTTTGAATTTGTTTAGATCTGTTTTGTGGCCTAGGATGTGGTCAATTTTAGAGAAAGTTCCATGAGCTGATGAGAAGAATGTATATTCAGTGTTATTTGGGTGGAGTGTTCTGTAGATATCTGTTAGGCCCAAATGTTCTAGAGTCCTGTTTAGGTCTTTTATTTCTCTATTTACTTTTTGTTTGGAGGATCTGTCCAGTTCCGTCAGTGGGGTGTTGAAGTCCCCTGCAATTATGGCATTCCTGCTTATTATGTTGTCTAGATCTAGCAGCATTTGCTTTATGTACCTGGGTGCTCCTGTGTTGGGTGCATAAATGTTTAGGATTGTTAAATCCTCTTGTGAAATTTTTCCCTTCACCACTATATAGTGTCCATTTTTGTCCTTCTTTACTTTTATTGCTTTAAAGTTGATGTCATCTGAAATGAGGATGGCTACTCCAGATTTCTTTTGGTTTCCATTAGCCTGAAAAATTGTATTCCATCCTTTCACCTTGAGTCTGAATGCGTCTTTGTGTGTGAGGTGTGTTTCCTGAAGACAACAGATACTTGGTTTGTATTTTTTAATCCATTCAGCCAGCCTATGTCTCTTCAATGGGCAGTTCAAGCCATTTACATTTATTGAGAGAATTGATATTTGGGGTAAATTTCTGATTATTCTGTTGGGTGGTATCTTTTGTTTTACCTCTTGCGTCATTGTGGAGTCTGGTTTCTGGGGTTTTAGCCTTTGCATAATTTTACATAGGTGGGTGTCTGTTGCGCTGGTTAGTGTATAATGCAGGTCTAAGCATTTCTTGCAAGGCCGGTCTGGATTTCGCAAATTCTATCAGTGATTGCTTATCTGGAAAGGTCTTAATTTCTCCCTCATATAAGAAGCTTAGTTTGGCAGGATACAGAATTCTGGGTTGACCTTTGTTTTGTTTTAGGAGATTGATGATGTCTCCCCATTCCCTTCTGGCTTGTAAGGTTTCAGTTGAGAAATCTGCAGTTAATCTGATGGGTTTCCCTTTGTAGGTTACCTCCTTTTTTTGTCTTACAGCTCTGAGGAGTGCCTCTTTTGTGTTTACTTTGGTCAGTCTAATAATTATGTGGCGTGGTGAATGCCTTTTCACGTTGACTCTCCCAGGAGTCCTGTGTGCTTCTTGTACTTGGATGTCGAGATTTCTGGCTAAGCCATGGAAATTTTCCTCTATTATTCCTTCAAATAAATTTTCCAGCCCATGCAAATTTTCTTCCTCTCCCTCAGGGATACCTATTATCCTTATGTTTGGCCTCTTTACATAATCCCACATTTCTTGTATGCTTTTTTCCTGTCTCTTGTTTTTGTGTTCTTTCTCTTCAGCTGATTTATTTAGTGCATAGAAGCTGTCTTCTAGCTCTGAAATTCTTTCCTCTGCATGGTCCAGCCTATTCTTAAGGCTTTCCACTGTGTTTTGTAGATCCTTGAATGCTTCTTTCATTTCTAGGATTTCTATTTGATTTTTCCGTAATATTTCTATTTCTTTGGAGAATTTTTCATTCATTTCTTGCATTTTTCTTGTGGTTTCTTTGTGCTGGGATTCAATTTTCTCTTGAATTTCATTGAGCTTTCTTATAATCCATAAACGAAATTCCTCTTCTGTCATTCTACCCATTTCATTTGGGTTGGTATCCATTGCTGAGGAACTGATAATTTCTTTTGGGGGTGACTTTTCACTCTGATTTTTCATGTTCCCTGAGTTCTTTCGCTGGTTTTTTCTCATCTGGTCTCTTGGTCGAGAGCTGGGGGTGTTAGAGCTAGTTTATGGCCCTGTCACCAGGCCCACAATTATTTTTCCTTGGCAAAGCCAGGGAGAGAAGTAGTGGCCTGTATTGCCTTAGGTGTATTTTAGCAAGTTTGTTGGATCTTGAGTTAACTCTGACCTGTGGTCTTCTCCTCTTCCCAGTGGAGTGTGGTGAGAATGACCTCCCAGCGTGGGCTCTGAGCTAATGGATTGTACTTGAGAATATGAGTCCTCCGCTCTCTATTAGCTAGGTATTCTGTTATGTCCGTAGCAGACTCTGATTCCCCAGTTGGGGTATGCGAAAGCCCTGTGCTTTGGGAGGGGTCTTGTAGCTCCTAGGGGTTACTTTGACCCTGCTCTTCCTGAGGTTCTGGTAGAAACACAATTTCCTTTGGCTGCAGTGTGAGAGCTGAGTTGGGAAAATTTTACACAGCTCAGAGGTTGCTCATCTAGCCACGTGTGGCTGCCCTTCTGATGTGTGTCTCCGCGTGAAACTGGTTGATAGGGGGATCTCCAATTGTGTACCCCTTTTCCACCACTAGACCTCAAGGCGAGGCAGGTGGCCGTCTCTATCCCCAGCAGTCTCCACCGGGGGGATGTTCCCACGGGGAGGGGGGAGTAGTGGCAGCTGGAAGCACTCTTGGGTGGCGCGAAATTCCCTATTGAAGTGGGCAGGATTATGGGGAGCTGCTCTGGTTCAGCCTGTGGCTCTTGAGTGATTTGGTTGTCATGGGAACCAGCAGTTATACCAAATGAGTCACTATGGCCAGCAACCTTCAAAATGAGCGATCTCTGGGGTACAGGAGGGCTGGGACCTGAGGGGCGGGCACTAGGACCGACACGGAGCGGAGTTGTCGGAGGCCAGAGCCGGGGTAGCAGAACCAGATGGACGAGCTGCAAACTGTTTCCAATACTCAAAGGTCCCACCTCTACAGTTCCGGGATCTCATCCCACCTGGAACCCACGGATGCCGCTGTCCCTGGCCACCACAGGCAAAGCCTGTCTCGCCCAGCGGATGAGCCCTGGGCCGGGGCGGGGCGGAGCTAGAGACGCGGCTCACGGCTCCGCGCGGGCGGCTGTAAAGATGGCGGCCGCCGCCAGCCTGGCGCACAGCCGGGCTCCGATCGCGCCGGGAGCGCAGTTTTTCTCCGCCGGTAGTTGTAAGCAACCTCTAAGGGCGCGTCCCGCTCTCCGATAAACTCCTGGGCCCAGTCCCGCTGACTTCTAGTGGCACAGTGCCGGCCTGCGGGTTCCCCGCACTATCCCGGAAGCTGAATCTCGGTCCCCGCCCAGTTCCTCTCCAGCCCTCGGCAGTCTCTGTATATTGCAGCTGCGAGTTGTGTCTGGCTCTGGCACCTTCCTCCTCTCCACAGGGCTCGCCGGCCCGAGCAACTGCTCTGTCCCAACTCTGGGCTTGTCCCTGACTGCGTGTATGGGGAGGCGCGTAACCGCTTGGGGGGCAGGTCGCGCCGCGCCGACCTGGCGAGTGCGTCCCTCCCGCGCTCTGGGCTCTATTGTGCTCCGTGCGCCCTCCGATCTTTGTGAAAATTTTGTACCTGTTTTCTTGGGCTGGGCGTTCGGCGTTGTTTCTCTGTCATACGCAATGCTGTTTTTGGAGTGAGTGGTCCGTGTTCGCCGGCAGCCGCTGGCGTTCTTCACCTCCTTTCCTGGGAGCGGTATGGTGGGAGGACCCTATCACACCGCCTTTTTTTTTTTTCCCTCCCAGAATTCTAGATTTACAGGTTGTTTATTTGTTTGTTACTTTTCTTTTAGTACTTTAAATATGTCTCTCTATTCTGTTCTGGCTTGTACAGTTTCTTATGAAAAGTCTGCTGTCATTTGTATCTTTGTTCCTCTTCTGGTTGCTTTGAAGATTTTCTTGTAATCACTGTTTTTCAGCAGTTTGGTTATGATGTGCCTTGGCATGGCTTTAAAAAAATGTTTATTCTGCTTGGGGTTTTTTGAGTATTTTGGATCTGTGATTTTATGGTTTTCAAAAAATTTGGAAAAATTTCAGCCATTAATTCTTCAAATATTTGTTTTGTCTCCCCTCCTCCCCTTTTTTTGGATTCCAGGGTAATGCAAGACTGCTTGTTATTCTTCCACAGGTCACTGAGTCTGTGTTCACTTTTCCAGTCTCTGTGCTTTTTGGATAATTTTTATTGCTGTATCATTAAATTCATTGATCTTTTCTTTCTAGTGTCAATTTGCTGTTAGTTCCATCTGGTGTATTCTTTATTTCTGATATTGGATTTTTTATCTCTATAAGTTCGATATGGGTCTTTTTAATATCTTCCATTTCTCTTATTATGCTTTCATTTCTGTCGTCTATCTTCTTGAACACATGGAAAATGGGTTTGCTAGTCCCATTATATCTATAATTTTTGGGTCTATGTCTATTGGTTGATTTTTCTCCTGATTATGTGTGATATTTTCCTGCTTTTTTTTTTTTTTTGCATGCCTAGAAAATTTTGATTGTATGCCAAATTTCTGCACTTTATGTTGTTGATTGTGGATTAAGTTGTATTCCTCAGATAGTGTTGGGTTTTGTTTAGGAATGCAGATAACGTTACTTGGACTCAGGGCTTAGCTTTAAACTCTGTTAGTGTGGGTTCAGAACAACCTTTAGTCTTGAGCTAATTTATCTGCACTACTAATGCAGTACCCTTCAGAAGATTCTGTGTGATTCCCATGTATTTTGAGGTTTTACCATTCTGGCTGTTGGGAACATGAACTGTTCCCAGTCCTGTGTCATTTTTGGGAATTCTTCTGCCTGTTCCTCTGTGGCTATTTTTCCCCTAGTCTTGGGTGTTTCCACTCATGAAAGCCAAAATTCCACTCAGCCAAAGACTCAAGTGGACCTCTCAGCAGATCTGCAGAGCTCTCTTTCAGTCCTTCAAATTCTAGCTACCTTAACATCTCTAAATTACAGTCTCTGTTTTCTCAACTCACTGAGCCCACAGGGCTCTTTTTGGGTTCTCCTCCCTTTGCTGCAGCCTGGAAAGTGTCTCTAAGCAGTAAGCTGCTGCAGTCATGGGTCTCACCTTTTTGTTTCCTTTTTCTTAAGGGTCATGGTCTTGCACTATCTGTTGTTCAGGGCCCAAAAACCATTGTTTCATAAGTTTTTTCCTGGTTTTCTCATTATTTAAGGTGAGGGCATAATTTTGTTCCCTGTTACTCCATCTTGACAAGCTTTTTGTGAATGTGAGTTTTTCCCCCCCTCAATGTAGTTTTAATGTGTTTATTGAATGAAGTTGAGCATCTTTTCATATGTTAAAGGCCATTAGCATTTCCCTTTCTCATTTTTCTTTTGGATTGTTTTAGGAAAAATAGATCTTTGACTAGTTATGAGTTGCAAACCTTTTTTCCCATTTGTCTTTTGATAAACAAATGCCCATGGGCATTTTTTTCCAAATAGAAATTTTTATGTTTATTAATCTTTTCTTCCATGGTGTCTAGATTTTGTTATACTTAAGCTGCCCCTTCTACATGGTTATTAAATAAATCTCCCAGTTGGTTCTTGCAATGTAATGATTTCACATTTTACATTTACCTTTTTGATATGTTAGGAATTTATTATCATGAGGTTAAGGTATGAGGAGATTCCTCCCCCCATACCCCAAATTAGCTGGTTTACGCAATTGTCTCAATACCATTTCTCTTATTGAGCTCTGTTTTCTGCGTAGATTTGAATTTTGCCTTAATTGTAAATTAAATTCCACTCATATTTGGTTCTATTTCTGGACCCAGAATAATTAATCTATTAATCTGTTTGTTCATGTGTGATTACCACATTGTTTTTTTCATACTTCAAGCCTTCAGTGTATATTTACTATCTTAATAGTTTAATAGATTCATATCTCTGTTTTTACTCTCATGTTTTCTTATACTGAATTTTCTTATCTAGTTGAATTTAAAATTCTTAGTTTTTGTAAATATTTTGCTTTTGCTTTTCCTAGTACTTTAGGGCCCACGAAATAGTATTTAAACTTGTATGGATGCAATTTAAAGGTTTTCCTTTTAGTTCTTACCATTTATATAATCTGACAATTTTAGACATAAGATGGATCTGTACTTTAATTAAGTCCTACGTATTAGTGATGTAGAAATGTGTATCTTAGAGATATGGCCCAGGAACACTTACAGGTGAATTTGGAACCAAATTTCTGACTTCCCCTTTCTCTGCTCTATAGTTTACTTAATTGTATTTATCATCATTGTCTATCATTGTCTATCTCTGCCCTCTAGAATGTTAGCTCCTTAAAGGCTATATACAACACTGTTTTGATTATTTCAACTTTAAAGTAAGTTTTAATATCTGATAAAGCTATTCTACTTTCATTACTTTTGTTTTTCAGAATTTTCTTAGCTATTCTTGCTTATTTTTCTATATGAACTTTAGAATCAGCTTGTTTATTCCTTATAGGTATTTTTACTGGTATCACATTAAATATATAGATTAGTTTAGGTAGATACTGTAGATCTTTATGGTATGCCTTTTGTGATCTCCAGGAGTCTTTTTTAAAAAAAATTTTTATTAATAGTTGTTTAGAGACAGGGTCTCACTCTGTTGCCCAGTTTGGAACTCCTGGGCTCAAGTGATCCTCCTGCCTCAGCCTCCTGAGTAGCTAGGACTACAGGTGTGTGCTACCACACCTGACTGATTTTTAAATTTTTTTGTAAAGATGAGGTCTCGCTATGTTGCCCAGGCTGGTCTCAAACTCCTGGCCTCAAGTGATCCTCCCGCCTTGGCCTCCCAAAGTGCTGGGTTTTGTGAGCCACCGTGCTCGGCCTCTCAGAGTCTTTAAATGCTGCTGTCGCCAGTCCCTGGGCCACAGACTGATACTGGTCTGTGGCCTGTTAGGAACTGGGCTGCACAGCAGGAGGTGAGCGGCGAGTGAGCAGGTGAAGCTTCATTTGTATTTACAGCTGCTCCCCATCGCTCACATCACTCCACTTCCTGTCAGATCAGCCACGGCATTAGATTCTCATAGGAGCATGAACCCCACTGTAAATGGCGCATGTGAGGGATCTAGGTTGTGTGCTCATTATGAGACTCTAATGCCTGATGATCTGAGGTGGAGCTGAGGTGGTGATGCTGGCACTGGGGAGTGGCTGCAAATACAGATTATCATTAGCAGAGATATTTGACTGCACAATAGATGTAATGTGCTTGAATCACCCTGACACCATCCCCCCCCCACTCTGTGGAAAAATTGTCTTCCATGAAACTGGTCCCTCATGCCAAAAAGGTTGGGGACTGCTGTTTTAACAGTTTTATTAGTTAGGTGTGTCATTTAATGTTTCTGAGATTTCCCTATCTGTAAAATGAAGGACATAGTTTATATCATCAGAAGCTTTTAATATAGGGTATATTAGTCTCCAGGGATCTCTGTGAATTATCTAAAATTATATATGTAAAATAATGTGTATGTGTGTAGTTTGCGCTAAGTTGGGAATGGGATGTACATGGGGGATTTTATTATCTCAGATGACTTTCTAATTCTTGAAAAATGTGGTTTAGTTACTTGGCTTGGTCTCTCCTTGCCCTCCCAGCCACCACCAAGTCTCAGTAATTTGCAAATAGACTAGCAGAACCCCCTGTCCCCTTTTGTTTCCTCTCTCTTCTCCTCTCAGAGTCTACGAATTCTGCTTTTAGTGATTTAAATTGGATATCAGTGGAGTCATAAGGAGACTCCAGGTGCTGGTAATGTTCTGTTTCTTGATCTTGAGTTGGTGGTTACATGAGTATGTTCATTTTGTGATACTTCATTAAGATACACACTTAACTTTTACGCAGCTTTCTGTCAGTTGTGCTTTAATGAAAAATTTTGAAAAGATGTCAAACAAAATTTAGGTCATTTTATCCACTGTTTTTATAGTTCTAATTTGATCATTCTGTTATTTTTGTAACATCCCATGAAGGAATAATATTTAACCTTCTTAATCTTGCAAAACTGTTGGATATTTTGAAGAAAGGATCTGTGACCTTGGAACTGCTAATGTGGACATTAGTCCCTGCCTCATTTTTATTTTCATTTTTATTATTTATTTATTTCTTTTTTAGAGACTAGAGTCCAGGCTAGAGTGCAGTGGTGTCATCATAGCTCACTGCAACCTCAAACTCGTGGGCTCAAGTGATCCTCCTGCCTTAGTCTCCTGAGCAGCTGGGACTATAGGTGCATGCCATAACGCCTGGCTAATTTTTTCTGTTATTTGTAGAGACAGGGTTCTGCTGTGTTGCTCAGGCTGGACTGGAACTCCTGGCCTCAAGTGATCCTCCCGTCTCGGCCTTCCAAAGTGCTAGGATTACAGGTGTGAGCCTCCATGCCCCGCCTTGCCTCATTTTTAATTTGGAGCTGTATCAGTTGTCTAGGACACCCTCCTCCTCTTCACTCGGGGAAGCAGTTCACCTGAAAATATTTCTCTCTCTCTCTCTTTCTCTTTCTCTCTCTTTTTCTCTCTCTCTCTCTCCATATACATATGTAAAAGACAAGGATTTCACTTTTCAATGATAATCACAATGCTGCTATTGTCATATCCACACAAAATAATTCCTTAATATCATGAGATAACCATGAACATTTTCTTTACATTGTCACAATGCCATTATCATACCTAGTAAAATTAATGAACTAGTAGCCAGTTCATAATCAGATTTCCCTGGCTGTCTAAAAAAATGCCTTTTAGAGTTGGTTTGTTAGAATTGGTTTACACATTACATGTGATTGATTATTGGGTCTTTCAAGCCTCTTTTTTTTCTTTTTTGAGACAGAATCTTGCTCTGTCACCTGGCTAGAGTACAGGGCATCATCATAGCTCACTGCAACCTCAAACTCCTGGGCTCAAGTGATCCTCCTGCCTCAGCCTCTGGAGTAGCTGGGACTACAGGCGTGTGCCACCATGCCCGGCTAATTTTTTCTATTTTTAGTAGAAACGGGGTCTCCCTCTTGCTCAGGCTGGTCTTGAACTCCTGAGCTCAAGCAATGCTCTGACTTTGGCCTCCCAGAGTTCGAGGATTACAGGTGTGAGCCACTGCGCCCAGCCCCTCACAGTTGATTTTTAATGTATATGGAATATATTTTGTATATGGTGTATAATAGGAATCAGATTTACTTCTTGCATTTAAATAATCAATTTTGTCCTAAAGTAATTTATTAAAAGTCTTCTCCCTACCACATTGAATTGAGGTGCTACATTTATCATATATTAAATTCACAAATTTACATATTCTTTTCCTGGACTTCACTGTGGTCCATTGATGTTATCACATTACCACAGAGTTTTAATTAAAATTGTTTTGTACCATGTTTTAAGGTCCAGTTCATTATCATTAATTTTTCTCAAGTTTTACTAGTATTTTTCACACATGTTCTTTTCCATTTGAACTTTAGAATTAGTTTGTGATTAATTCCATTGAGATTTAAATCTAATGGCATTAAGTTGGGGGAACTGCCTTTTTTACAAAAAATATAAAATCAGTCTTTCCATTTAGGAAGGTAGTTTTTCTCTGTTCAGATCTTTTATATTTTTATTTTTATGTTTTTCAGCTAAAATAGTTTCTGCACCCTTCCTATTTATTTCTAGTCATTTTAGGTGTTTAATGTGGCAATTTTGTGTTTGGTCACAAAATAACTTATTTTTGATTATTTGGATTGTAAATGCATAATAGTTTACTTCATTTTTGCTCAAGTACAGTCATATTTTGAAGTGAGTATAAACAAGATTAAAAGGAATGTGTACACTTAAGTGTATAAACTTTTGAAATAAACTTCAAGTATTTATATCACTCATCTACTCATTAATGCAGTAAGTTAGAAATAGTTAAGGAATGAAAAATGTAAATTCTTTGGAAATGATTAATTTGTACTTACTGGTTTATAAAGGGTGGAAGTAATAAAATAGTACTTGAAAGTAATAAATTGCAGTTAAAAAATTATAAATCCTATAATGAGATTTTCTTTTTGCATTCTAGTTGGTCTAACTAGTGTGGTCTTTTATTAGGAAAAATCTCCCTGAGTGCCATTTTTGTCTTAAACACTGATTAAAATTATATTATTTTAACTTGATACCTTAAAATCATAAAGGAGGATTATATTGGCTTTGATAGTGGCCTGTATTCTGTTTATGAATATTATAAATAGAAGTAATATATTCTTGGCTGGTTAGACATCACTGTTAATTTTTTTTCTTTCTCGTATTACAGGTTTTGCAAAAGGCATCAAATTAAATCAAGTTCAAATATTCCCTGTGTCCCCAAAGACTTACTGATGATGTCTGAATTTGTTCTTCCAAGATTTATTTTTTGTCTTATTCAGTACTTAAGAGAAGGCTATAATGAACCAGGTATGTTTTAATCCACTCCATATTAGTACTCTTTTTAAGTTCCCAATTCACAAAATTTAGCATTAATAACGAAGTGTATTTTTTCAGATATTGTTTTTTTGCTTAACATTTTAAAAGGGATGACTATAAAATACATAGACTGCATAAAAACATGCTAAAAATAAATCATATAACCTTATAGATACTTTGAGTAGGCATAGTTTGGTGCTTTCTGCTTTTGGAGTTATAGATGTTTTTGATCAAACTTTTACGGTTGAGAAAGTAATCATTTTATGGGGTTAAAGTAACTTTATTGGCAATATTATGAGAATTGAGAAGTCCTGGAAATGTTTGAATTTAACTTAGATTTTTTAGAAGATAAACTATTTTACCAATCTTTTTTTGGTAGAAGTCTGTATATATTTTTATTCCCCTCCATATATATTATCTAACAACTTATGATAGGATCAAATTGCTCACTTCTACATTACTGGTAGAAGGAATGGGTGTGAGCATCACGTAAAAGAGAAAAGAAATTACAAGCATTCTTCTTACCTTTTAAGATTTAGTCAAAATCTTGATTAATATTCATCATTTAGTTAAATATTTAGATTTAGGTATTTATTAAAGTTCTTAGTCTGACATTGTGAATTATAGATACCAATTTATGAAGTAGTATGAAGCAAATTTATTAACTTTTTCTGATAACTTTTACCTTTGTTTTTTTTTTTGAGACAGAGCCTTGCTGTGTTGCCTGGGCTAGAGTGCCCAGGTGTAAGCCTAGCTCACAGCAACCTCACACTCCTGGGCTCAAGTGATCCTCCTGCCTCAGCCTCTGGAGTAGCTGGGACTACAGGCATGCACCACCACGCCTGGCTAATTTTTTCTATTTTTAGTAGAAACGGGGTCTCCCTCTCGCTCAGGCTGGTCTTGAACTCTTGAGCTCAAGCAGTCCTCCTGCCTCAGCCTCCCAGAGTGCTAGGATTACAGGCGTGAGCCACTGCGCCTGGCCACTTTTACCTTTCTAAATAAATAATCTATATTTGATTTGAAGCTATGGCACACATTTTTATCTCCTATCTCTATCCTGAAAGTACAAGAGAATATTATACAACATCTTCATCATTTCTAAAAAATCTTATCTTTATTGTTACCAAACCATTGACTTCCTTATTTGTACATTGTAAGGAAAAACATACAAACCTTTGTTAAGTACTACTTCTCTCTCATATATATCTTAAAATACAGAAAAACAGTATTTTGATTTAGTTCCAAATAATAGCTCTTTGGAATGAGGGAACTAGAAACCAGCTGAGTTATTGAAATTGCTTTCTGCATTATTTCTCAGAAACTACTTAGCACACTTTGTGACAATTTACTTATTGTATTATGGGTGTCCTATTTTAGAAAAGTGATAAGGTAGAAATCATTTGTTATGAGAACCTTAAAGTTTATCATCAGTTTAATCAAAGAATACTTCCGCCCAAAGGTATATTTGTTTATTTTTTAATTTTTAATTTTTTTTTGAGATAGGATCTTGCTCTGTTGCCCTGGGTAGAGTGCAGTGTGGCATCAGCATAGCTCACTGCAACCTCAATCTCCTGGGCTCAAGCAATCCTCCTGCTTCAGCCTCCTGAGTAGCTGGGACTACAGGCACGTGCCACCATGCCCAGCTAATTTTTTCTATTTTTGGTAGAGATGGGGATCTTGCTCTTGCTCAGGCTGATCTTGAACTCTTGACCTCAAGCCATCATCCTGCCTTGGCCTCCCAGAATGCTAGGATTACAGGTGTGAGCCACCGTGCCTGGCCACTTCACACTAAAGTATATTATATTTATTTTTTTCTTTAGTGACATTCAGCAGTTATCAAAGGTAGATTACATAAGTACATAGCTTTGGGAATTATCTGTTATCATTATCTGAAAACATGAAGGAATGAATGGAAGCATTTTTTGTCTAAAGATGAGCTTATGAATGTAGGTTCATGAAATTTTCTTCTTTATATTACCACTTCTCAGCATTAATTTGTGCAAAAAAAGTAATACGGCATTACTTTGTATAGAGGTCATTGTTTAAAATTAAAGAAAGCACTTGCAGTCATCTAATCCAAGGTAATGGAAGCTCAGAGATCTTGTGGTTTCACAGTTGCTTTGAATTTTGTTTCTTACTTTACCCTACAATCCTTAGACCAGTGTTAGAGCTCATGTCAGAGTCCTTGGAAACCAAGAACAAACACTAATTAAACTTGTACTATGTTACAATCGAAGTCATGGGGGAGAATATAAAGATGAATAATATATAGCATTAGCTTTCCACTGAGAAAGTAAGGTTTTAGATGCTGAATAAATATTGAATGAAATTGATGTCTCCTTTCCTGGGCACACAGGCCCACTGTTAGCTCCCTGTATGTATTCTTTTTTTTGACCAATTATGGCTAAGCTCTAAATCTCTCTATTCACTTCCTTCCTTTTATACCTCTCTAAAACGTCTCTTCTTTTCATCTTTAATGTCCTTTCTCAGTTGCTCTCGAAGTTTCCCATCTCTCCCTCCAGCTCTATGAGGCACATATTGGCTGGAATTTTTTTAATAAAATTTTTCATATTTATGAAAACACTTATCTTTCATTTTAGTTGCTTTTGTCCTTCAGCTAACGTGAGTCTGTCTTTTTTGATTATAGGGGGTGGGTTATTTGTGTACAGGTTTAAGTTTAGAGCTGACATAATTTTGTCCTAATACTCTTACACTACTCTCAATAAATTTGAATTCTATCTTGTTTTATTCTGGGGCATAATGTTAACTTTGTTTTAAATACTGTCTTATTTTGAAATGATCTTATGGTTGCATTTATATATGTGGAAGTATAGGACCCTCAGATCGTATGCTTCTTATACAAATTAAATGCTTGTTATCTTAGGGGGTCGTCTCTTTTTCCTATCTACTTTTTTTCAGAGGACTAAATCCCTGAGCAGGTCTACCCTAGGCTGAGAGCTGGGCAGATACCAGTTTTCTAAACAGAGTTCTTATATTGATTTTATTGATTATAAAATACTATCATCTATGCCAGTATAATTTTAAAAGAATAAAATAGTATTATTCTTAACAAAATATTTTAAAGAAAATTATGCTTAATGATTTGTTGTTGTTGCTGTTGTTGTTTTTAGCAGCTGATGTACCATCAGAAAAAGACCTTAACAAAGTCCTTCAGCTTTTGGAACCTCAAATTTCCTTTTTAGAAGACCTAACTAAAATGGGAGGAGCAATGCGATCTGTTCTTACTCAGGTTTTGACAAACCAACAAAACTACAAAGACCTGACTTCTGGTGAGTTATGTTAGAATAGAAGAAATTTGTAATTTACTTACATTATTATAATTATAGGAAATTACATATTTTAGAATTTAAAAGTAAAATGTAGACTTTTTATAGAAAGCTGAAGGTGGAAGTAATTAAGAGAACTTCTTAGTTCATGGATGAGGAAACGGAGCCCCAGAAAAATTAAATGACCTATTTAAGACCTCATGATTAATTTATGTTGGAGTTGGGACTAGAACTCAGGTCTCCTAACTTTTGATGTAGCATAGTCATAATTACACTCTACCTCTCCTTCTTCAAACAGTAACAACAACCACTTCTATGTTTTCGTTTTTTTGTATTCTAAATATTTGGGTTGTATGGGCTCAGATTTTATAATAATATGGAGTTTAAGTTATAAAACTTGGAATTGTTGAGTATTTGTGTACGTGGTATACTGTTATACAAAATAATTTCTGCACCTTTAGTTTGCTCAAATTTAGAGTACAATAAATATATCAGTTATTTTAAAATCTTGTTTTAAGTATTTTAAGCAGTGTTCTTTTTGCTAGCTCATGAAATAGCATGTTTTGAAAATTGAAGTTTATCATATTTCTTCAGAGTGGTGAAAATTTCATGTGTATTGTTTACCTTATGTTATTTAGAAATAGTCTTGTCTGATATATTTAGTTCTTCAATAGATATTTATTAAGAACTCACTATATGCTTGGCTTTGTGCTAGACACTAGAGCATGGGGTAGGGAAGGTAACAGTCAACCATGTAATCCTGTCCGTGCCCTTATAAAGCTTATGGTCTAGTGAGTGAGGTTACATTAATAAAACTCACAAACCAAAAAGTTGTGTAATTATAAACTGTAGTCAATGTTACGAAAAGGTAGAGCAAGTGGTTGTAAAAGGGAGACCTGGTTTCAGTGGTGGGGGAGGTGGCAAAGCTTCGCTGAGGAAGTGATATTTAAAGTAAAACCTAATGATTGAGAGAAAGTCATTTAGCTAGAGGGTGAGGGAAGTTGGGTAGTAAGGGGGTGGGGTTAGATTCCAGGTAGAAGATGTCTTCTGCTCCTGGCTACTGGACTGGCCCTTGTATCATAAACAACATAAAACTGAACAAAAGATGAGGCAACCATTTTTAAGCAATGGACAATAGGCAGCACAAGACTGAAAGGAAAAGCCTGAGGTGAGCCCCACTATTGCTTTGGCTTGCTGTCTGGGGACAGCTTCCTGACTGTAGTACAGCAAGCTGTCATTGAGGCAGATCATGGTGGTCCCACCGAGTTAAGGATGCAGAGATCACAGTTTAAGACAGCTGAAGCAGTGGAAACTGTGTACTCTTTGGGGCAGAACACTGAGATGTGGAGGGGCAGACTTGTGGGGGACCCCTGAAAGTGCTTGGCTGAGGACTCAGTTACATATGTACAGGATGAGACTGCTCAAGGCTACTAGAGAGTGATTGCTGTGGGGTTAAAAGCAGAGATATCAAGAGAGGTCAAGCAGTGTTGGGGAACGTTGGAGTTTCACCCCAATCGGATTGGAGAGACCTACTTGCTAACACTAATACCCCAGGCATCTAGCTGAGACACCAGAATGCGAAACAGTGGAGTAAGGTCTACTCTAGGTTAGCCTTAGCAAAGCCTGTAAACCTGACAGTATCTGCAAGAGAGGCAGAGTTTGGAGGTGATTCCTGTCAATTGAGAGGGCCTTTTGAGCACCTTAGGCTTTCCACAAATACGAAGTGTAAAACCAAGCCTTCATGAGTTCTAGGTGATCAGCCTGTAATTGAACTCGCTTCTGTAATAAAATTAGTACTCTTTAGAGAAAGGTAACAGAATCCAGAATCTTCTATAATATGTCATTAAGATATTCAGTATGTGATAAAAAATAGTGGGCATGCAAGAAAACAAGAAATTGTATGCTATAGTCAAGGAAAAAAACCCAAACTAGTCACTAAAAATTGACGTGGAGACGGCCCAGATGTTGGATTTAACAGGTGAAGACATTAAAGCAACTATTATAAGTATGCTCAAGAAATTAAAGGAAAATATATTCAAGGAATTAAAGGAAAATGTGTTAATGAGTGAAGAGATAAGGAATCTTAGCAAATAAGTGTAAGCAAAAATAACCAATGTGAAATTCTAGAACTGAAAGTTATAGTAAAGTGCAGTAACTGAATTGAAAAATTCACTGGATGAATTTAGCAGCAGATTGGAGAGGATAGAAGGGTCAGTAAATTTGAAGACACATCAGCAAATTATCCAATCTGGAGAACAGAGAGAAAAATGATTGAAGAAAACACAACAGAGCTTCAGGGACCTATTAGAACCAGATAAACTAAGTTGCATGTCATTGAAGTCCCAAAACATTTGAAGAAATTATGACTAAAGTTCCCCAAATTGGATGAAAAACATCGATTTATAGATCCAAGGTTCTTATTGAACTTCAAACAGGATAAATACAAAGAAAAATCACACCTAGGCACCTCCTAGATTTCAGGCAGAAGGACCAGCATGTAGGAATATTTATGGGTGGGATTGAGTTTATTTATTTGTTTTTTTAATAAACTAAAAAGGCCAGTATGGTTGAAGTGAAATGAATGTAGGGGGATAGTGACACAAATAAGGCTACCCCTGATTTATAGGCGGAGGGCTTAACAGAAAAAAAGGCTACCCTATTAGACTAGATCTAGATCATGTAGGTCCTCTTCATGGGCCATATAAGATTTTATATCTTATTCTGAATATAGTGGGAAGTAATGTAAACACTTTAAGCTTAAAAATGATATGATCAGATACGTGTTTTAAAAAGATGAGTTGTTTTTGCCAAGAATATATTGGAAGGGGCAAGAAAAGCAGCTCAAGTGCAGCAGTCTAGGATAAAGATGATGTTAGCTTGTATTTGAGTTTTGGTGATGAAGCTGGAGAGGAGTAAAATTTATACCTGGGTGTCCATTATTTCTTCAACCTAGAAAATGGTTCTTTATTCAGAAACTCTCAACTGTTGGGAAAGACAACAGGCAGGCTGTTCTTAATCATTATAACAATGTATATCTTAGGAACGATTTGTGGTAATTGTCCTCTTTTATTTCTACAGTTTTTTAAAAGTCTTCTTTCTTGAAATTAAACAACAACAACACCAACCATTGTTAGCTTACTTTTAGTGATGGAAATCAAATTAGATTTTGATTCAAAAGTTTGTTGCAGTCTAGCTTCAATTCTACTGTGATTGCGCACACTCACTAGCTAGTTATGTTACTTTTCTAAGCCTCAGTTTCTTCACTTATGAAAGTGGTGATTATACATTCATTTATCTCAGGGTTGTGAGGGGTTGATGAAATATATTTGTTAATTAAAAAGTATTACAAAAATTTTATCTATCATTGAGTTCAATGCCTGGCTTTTATTATTCAGTAGACATTTAGTAATTTCTTATATAGGACTCTAAAATTTCTTTATTCTTTATAAACTAATTGTGGTTGTTTTTAATATGGGGCTTGAATTGAAAGAGGGATGTATTCCTGTTTGTTTAATCTTTGTTGGAGTTTGTTTTTTTTTAAACCAGCCCAGATAGACATTGGAAATTAAAAAAAAAACAACAAAAACCAAAACTCTGCTGTTTCAATTATTGAGGTTAGCAAAGAAAAGAAACACAGAAAACCTCAGCAAATATTAAACTCGTTCATATATTTATATAATCAGAGTGACTGAGTGCTTAATTTAAAATATATAATCTACCTAAGAGGTGGCATATGCCATGGTAATTGGGCTTTCATATGGATAATAATTTTTTCTTAAAGATCTCTCAGTTATAATCTGTTTTTCTTTTACTATTATTCTATCCTCCTTAGTATATTAAAACATAAAACAAAAGAAAAAATTGTCAATAATTAATAAGCTAAAATGCTATAATGAAAGTTCTAGGATTGTTTAATCATAGGACCTAAACTTTTAAATATTTTTGGAAATAAATTAGCCTTAACTGATACTTCTATAGAAATTATACTTTTAATTCTTAAATATGTAATAAAAAGCTTAGTAAATCAGGAATTAAAAGTAATTTCATTTGTAGTATTTGAAAATTCCACTCAGGTATTATCTCCTCCAGGAAGCCTTTTTTTTCTCAGTACTGTGCTTTGGATATGTCTGAGTGCTTAGTATTACGAGAGTACATATTGTCAAACCAAATGGTGAGGTCTGCTTCATAATTATCATCTATCATATTATGTCTCTGCCTTTATTTGCCACTAATTTTCAAGTTCCTTGAAGGCTAGGATCATGCCTTATTAATCTTTGCACCCCCTGTGCCTTGCATATATTCCCTTGCATATTTTAGATACTCAATTAGTTAGTAGATTTCACTGTTTTTATAAACATGCTGTACATTTTGGTATTGTTAATGCCAAACATAAGCAGAAAAATGTTATCTGAAGCTATTTTATATTATTCATTCTAGGGTTCTCCCTCCATTAGAATATTCACCAATTTTATTTATATATATTAGTTAATGAGATGATTGTACTTAGATTTTGAATGGAATATTTTTTTTCTGATTTTAAGTTTGTTTTAAATATTAGGTCATGGAGAAAATGCTTGTGCAAAGAAAAGTCATGAAAAGTACCTTATAGCTTTGAAGAGCTCTGGACTTACATATCCTGAGGATAAGCTTGTATATGGTATGCAGGAGCCATCTGCTGGTACTAGTACTCTGGCAGTTCAAGGTTTGTCTAAATATTTAATTTGAACAGTAGTAACTTTGCTGTATTAAAATAAAAAAGCCCCTCAAACTTTACTCATTATTGAAGAAATTTATTTTGAGCTAAAACAATGTCATTATTTGTAAGAAAAGTAGTAAAAATAGTAAAAATTTAGAGGTAAGAAAGAATAAATTGGCCAGAGAATGCATTTTCCTTAAATGGAATTTGGTTAGTTTATTAAGGTTTGGTTCTAACTCATGAGAAATGTGACAGTTACTATTCAAGAGTAGCCCCAAACTTTATTAGCTCAGTATTTAAGTAAACCATGCTTTAAAATTACAGAAAGAGATCCTTTTGAAACACCATTTGTAATCACTGTATTAAATCTGGGTTTTCAATGGAGATTTCCTACAGAAGTTTCAACTTGTTAGGTCCAAGCTTATTCAAGATAAATGTTGAACTTTGCCAAGGTAACTGTTAGAATGAGGTGTCCTAATGTAGTAAAACTTAGCTTTTTTGTATTTGTATGTCTCAAAGTAATTTTAAAGTAAAGCAATATATGGCAACTATGAAGGGCAACTTTTTTTTCTCCCCTCTAAAGGTTTTGCAGGTGCAACAGGAACATTGGGACAAGTAGATTCTTCAGATGAGGTGAGATTTAAAGTTTAAAAATTTTAAGAGTTCTAGCACTATACAGATTTGTGGGTATTATCTAGTTTAAGTTTCTCATTCTTTAGGTAAGGACCCTGAAGCCCAGAGTGGCTTCTGAAGGAAGCCTAGATCACACAGTTACTTAGTGAGAGAACAAGGAGTACAACTAGATTGGGTTCTTTTTTTTTTGGAGACAGAGTCTTTCTTGCTCTGTTGCCTGGGCTAGTGTGCCGAGGCGTCAGCCTGGCTCACACCAATTTCAAATTCCTGGGCTCAATTGATCCTGCTGCCTCAGCCTCCCGAGTAGCTGGGACTACAGGTGTGTGCCACCACGCCTGGCTAATTTTTCTATTTTTTGTAGAGATGGGGTCTTGCTCTTCTTCAGGCTGGTCTTGAACTCCTGACCTCAAGCAGTCCTCCTGCCTCGGCCTCCCAGAGTGCTAGCATTACAGGCGTGAGCCACTGCGCCCCGCCGATTTTTTGTGCTTGTTTATAATTCATTTCTCTTTTCACAGTTTAAAAGTGGGAGATAGTGCAAGAGCAGTGTCTCTGTTAGCAAAAAACAAACAAAAAAACAGTGGGAGATAGAGAGATTTCTACTCAGAAGGTATCCCCAGATTCATCCATATGGTTGTCATATGTACAATGAAATTGTTTAAAAAATTTGTCTAGCATAATTTATTGAAAGAATATGAAATGTAACTATTTTTCTAATCTCATAATAAAGTTATGCCTTATATATCAAGGATTATTAATATGTACTGGGAAATGTATCAAGGATTATTAATATGTACTGGGAAATAGACCATCAATTTGAAGTTTCAGTTTTTATAGTCTTTATTAATAATAAATACTTCTAATAAATCCTTTATTACATTTCTATATTTTATTAGTACATAATTTATAAGAGAAAAATCTCTTTGTTACTTATATTTATGTTCTTGATGCTTATAAAATTTAAATTTCATATTTCTAATAATACATTCAATGATTAAAATCTAAAAAATAAAATTGTATTTAAACATACACATCTTTTTTCTTTTTGAAATCCATTTTGAGGTGATAATATAGTATGAACTAAGCCAAGTACACCCCTCTTTGAAAGGCTGGTTTCTGTTATATAAGTCTTATAATTGATTTAATGCCTTAAAATTTGAATTTTATAGCAGTATATTTCCCTTGTCAAAAGGCTCTCACAAAATGTAACATTTTGTGGAGTCTCCCTTTGGCCAGTTTTAAAGTGTTTTCATCAGATTGGAGAGCTAGTTCAGTATGCTACTGAGGAGTTTGACTCTGGAATTAGATTGCCTGGATTCGAATCTGGGCTCCTGTGCCTAAAAGTACTGTGACCTTGGGCAAGTGTCTCAACTTCTCCATGCGTGAATTTCCTCATCTGTAAAATGGAGATAATAATAGTTCTTAATTCATGGGAATATTATGAAGATTAAATGAGTTAATGTATGTAAAAACTTAGACCGCTGGTACCTAGCATATTGTAAACATTGTATCTGTGTTTGCTAAAGAAACAAATTCATTTAAAAAATTTGTGTAAATTGTTAGCTTAAAAATTTTTCCTTTGTTTTTTTTTAACTTTAGTTACTTCTAAGAACAATATTGGCATAATGATAAATGGGGAAAACTTACTGATATTTAAAATAGACTTTCAAAAATATATAAACATTATTTATTATTTTAACTAAAAGTGTAATAATTCCATTTTGAACATGGGGAGGGTAATAGTGGGAGTAAGAATGCTAATTCTTCATATGCCACAGAAGGAAATAATTGATAATAGATGTGGTTTTAAACTGCTTATTCTGCGTTAAGGGCATTTTGTCGGGAGGCAGAATGGCCTATCAAAAGGCAAGCTCTGGGAATATTTAAGCGTTGAATATGAATGGATGAATGGGTACTCCTTTGGCTAAAGTCAGCTAAACAGGAGCCTTATTTATATCTATTGCAAATAGAAACTTTTGAAATTATTGCATAATAAATGGTTTAGTGATTATACAGAGCACTTTATTAAAATAATTTGAACATCTTGACTTGATTTAGAACAATAAAAATCTATGGTTTTATGTTTGTATTTATATGGTAGGTTAGAACCTTCATATTATTTTTATCATGCTCAGCATGGTGCATAACAACAGACTTGCTAACAATTCCCCTTATTTTCATGAATCGAGTTGATTTCTGGATATGTAAAAAGCTGATTTTCAATGTAGATACTTTCTCT
Organism: Daubentonia madagascariensis; assembly: GCA_023783475.1. Taxonomy (NCBI): domain Eukaryota; kingdom Metazoa; phylum Chordata; class Mammalia; order Primates; family Daubentoniidae; genus Daubentonia; species Daubentonia madagascariensis. The sequence goes on along the minus strand of JAKFHU010002088.1, from coordinate 37,592,764 downwards.
TCTGTCTAGTAAAGAAGTAATAGGAATTTTTGTCTTGGCCTAAACTGCACAGATTAGCTTTTACATTTCCAGTGGAGACTTTAATTGTACATAACTGTATTGCAACAACATCATATTTTATGGTTGGGTGCTAGACAGACATCCTTTTGTTTGTGTGTGTGTGTGTGTGTGTGTGTGTGTGTTGTGTATGTATGTGCGTATGGGGGCGGCTTTTGAATCTCTTGTAGAAGTAATTTCAAGGGCATTTTCAGGATTTGAAATATTCTCCTTTCTTCATTACTGTTGTTTCTAATCTGTCCTTTTTAGATCCTCTCTTCTGTTCCTTGCATTCTTTCCTCTTAGGTTCTTTGTTTCAGCAACTTCTGTGTATAATAGGTTTTATATGATCATTTGTTCCTTAATTATGATTATGTCTCAGTGTGAATATCATGGTAAATACTTTTTGATGGTGACTTTAAAATACTTTATTTCAGTCCCTGTTCTCATAATATACTATTTTTGCGATAGTAGCTGAGAAGACTTACTTTTAGAGCATGTGATGTATATTTAACCTATATATTTAAAAGTACTTTAGACTCTTTGGACTTTAAATCATAATTTATAATTAAACTTTTAGTCTATTTAAAAATACTTTTTATAGTTTATATATTTATTACATTTTCTAATAGGATAAAAATGGAGTCGTTTGGGCATCTGAAAACTTGAGAATTTGAAGTACAATTGTTTAGCTGGAAGTGGATTGAAGGGATATCTACTTTAGTTTTTCTTTAAGAGAAACATTAGAAACATGATTTTGTTTCCTTTTACTATACAGTTAATTCTTTAGGTACTCCCCAAGAGGGCATGTTATGTATACTGGAAAGAACTTGAGCTTTAGAATCAGGCGGACCTAAGTTTGAATCTTGGCTGATATTATCCCTATGCTTTTTACCATCTTTTTAAACTTCTGAACATCAGTTTCCTTGTCAAAAAATAGTGATAATTTTAATGTTAGAATTAAATGATATATAAAGTCGCTATCATGGGCCAGGTATAAATTTGGCTTTTGATAAACATTTTCTATCCTAGTGCTTTATGAGTAAGAGTAATAGTAATAGGGATTCAGGTGTTTGAATTTTGAGCTGTTGTAGGTCAGGCTGTAGAAATTTCTGCTGATCTTTCCAGAGGGAATAGTTTACTAAAGGATGGTTTAAAGGCAATGAAGTTTATCTTTAAAAATTTAATTAAAAGATTAAGTAATGTGCAAATACATTGTAGTTGTTTTGCTGGACAATTCAGATAAAACAAAAGTCGCTTCTTTACTCTTTCTAATAGTAGCCCCTTCTCTGGGTATCTATAGTTGATAGTTTGGATGTCCCTGACAGATCCATTTCTATGTATTTAAATAACTATGTGTTTATAGAAATGTATACTGTGTGTGAGTAAATAAATGTTACACTATTTGTGACTTGCTTTTATTTACTCTGTAATATGTTGTGTGAATCCGTCTTTGTATTCTCTTCTATCTGTTGTGTAGTATTCTGAAATATGAATACATTAGAGTTTATCCAGTTGTTTTCTTAATTTCCAGTTTTTTATTACAAGATACAATGCTTCCATTTCTTTTTGTGCAGATGTGCAAATATTTCTCTAAGATGTGGAATTGCTAGGTCAAGCATATGTGTATCTTAAATTAATCGATTACATTTCTTTCCGATTTTAAAAGTCACACACATACATATTTAAGGTGAAAAGTATAGAAAAGTTTAAAGATAAGACCATTACCCAGGGCCAATCATAGAAAGGTTTTAGTGATAAAGTTAGAAAAATGTCTATTTTAAGATTGTGATCATACTTTCTTATATAGAATATATATTCATTTATGTTTTGTTGATATATGTACTACAAAGTCTTTGCTTTGTGGTTTTGAACTTATTTTCAAGTCTTGAGTTAGAAATAGAAAAGTCATGTGATATAACAGAAACAAAAGTGAAAATTAAGAAGAGGCATTTCAAAGGCTATAAAAATTATGAATACTAGAGCTAAAAGGGACCTTTAAGTTCATCTTGTCTTTCTTATTTATGGATGAGGAAGCTGAATTCCATAGAATTAACTGATTTATTCAGGCTGGTAAATACCATCTAGTTAGTGTGGAGTTAAAATTGGATACTAAGTCTCTTATCTGCTGGTCTAGTGTTCTTTCTGTAAAGTCGACAGAACACTGTTCCCATTACTATTGCTGTGCAGCAAATTTGTCCAACACTTTGTGGCTTAAGATTACCATTGTATTTTGCTCATAATTTTATGACTCAGGAATTCGGGAGGACAGCTGAGCATTTCTTGTTTGGGTTATCTCATGTGGTTGATTTAGTTGTTGGCTGCAGCTACAGTCGGTTGAAGGTTAAACTGAGATGGAGATCTAAGATGGATCACTCATGGGACTGACAGTTGATTCTGGCTGTCCAGAAGGAGCTCAGCTGGCTGTTGATCAGAGTGCCTACATGTGGTTTTTCCAGCATGGTGGTCTCAAGTTGGACATCTTACAATAGTGACTGACTTCTCCCATAGTGAACAGCACAAAAGCAGAAGCCATATAGCCTTTTCTGAGCTAGCCTTGGAAGTTACATAGTGACACTTCCACTGTATCCTATTAGTTATAAATGAGTAGCAAAATATGTCCAGATTTAGTGGAAGGTGATATAGATCCCACCCCTTGATGGGAGGAATATTAAAAGAATTTGTAAACACGTTTTAAAACTTCTACAGCCGGGACATGACATTAGCCATTCTTTCCCTGGGTTCTCTCTTTTTTTGTTTGTTTTATTTATTTTTTTCTTTTTGGGTTCTCTTGAGATCCAATAATGATTAATGATTATAGCTAGATAACGTAGCAATAATTGATTATAGATTTTTCTATCCATTTCAGTGGCACTTGTCTCTTGGGAAAAACTATAACTGATAATAAAATACCGCCATAGCCAGTAATGGCTCTTACAGGGTTTTAATGAAAATCAGTTTTCTTTAACTATAACAGTTACTATTGTAAATCAAGAGGATAAAAGCTTATATTTAAGATTTAAGATATTTTAGAGAGTTGATTTTTACCTTTATAAAGCAAAAGGGAATATACTAAAATTTTACTATAATTCATTGTGGCTTAAGGAACAAAATATGGTTTTGAATTTAATACTAAAGCTACACAATTACTGTTACTCTTCTGATAGTCTTTTCTTGGGGTCATCTATCCCTGTGGTTCCCCAGCCCAAGGTCCGTGGCCTGTTAGGGACCGGGCTGCAGAGCTCCCCGACTAACCCCCCCCCCCCCCCCCCCAAGTCTGTGGAAAAATTGTTTTCCCTGAAACTTAGGAACAGGGGTGGGGGGGTGCACAGCAGGAGGTGAGCGGGCAAGCAGGCGAAGAGTCATCTGTATTTACAGACAACCACTCGCTCCCCTCCCCATTGCTGGAGCTCCATCACTGCCTGAGCTCCAAACCCCCCCTCCGCGGCCCCCCCCCCCCCCCCCCGTTGGTGGAAAAATTGTCTTTTGTGAAACCGGCCCCTGGTCCCAAAAAGGTTGGGGACCACTGGTAGCCTATTTTATTCTTGTTTGTTTCTTATTTCTTAATGGAAAACATTATTTTATTAGGACCAGTGGCCTACATGGGAAAAAACTTCCATTGGGGGCCAGATATCATAAGCAATAAACTAGTTAATTGAGTTTGTGTGATTTATTTAGAGAGAATTATAAGAATTTCCACCCACCCACTTAAAAACTAATGTCATTATTTTAAATTGTATTGTACTTTTGTTCTTTTCAGAGCATTTTTATATGTATTACTTAAAATGATCAAAAATGCAAGAATTAATAAAGAATGGAATAGATTAAGGAGAAAATATGTGAAGGAATAAGATAGATGGAAAGAATATGATAGAGGAAGAATATTTAGATATAGATGTTCTTGAGCAAATGCCTATTTTATGCCATTTAAAAATTTCATTAAGGCTTTTAAAGCCATACTGTAATTTATTTTATTTTATTTTTGAGACAGAGTCGTGCTCTGTCACCCAGGGTAGAGTGCAGTGGCATCATCGTAGCTCACTGTAACCTCAAACTCCTGGGCTCAAGAGATCCTCTTGCCTTACCCTCCCACGTAGCTGGGACTACGGGCAAGTCACCATGCCCAGCTAATTTTTCTATTTTTAGTAGGGACAGGGTCTCCTTCTTGCTCAGGCTGGTCTGGAACTCCTGAGCTTAAGCAGTCCTCCCACCCCAGCCTCCCAGAGTGCTAGAATTACAGCTGGGAGCCACCATGCCAAGCCCCCATACTGTATTTTGTTTGCAACTGTACACACAAATAGCATATTTACTTTAGTATTTATATTTGAAATTAAGTAGCGCTTAATGATTAGAATTCTGTACCCTTACTCTGTAGGACCATGGGATTATTAAGCAAATTCTTTTCATGATTTCATTCTTGTAATTTAAGAAATTATATATAAAGGAAGATGAGAAGAGAGCAGTGACATCTTTGTTACTACTATAGAGAGGGAATTTTAACCATTTATAAAATGTTTTAAGTCAGAATTTAAAATTGGAAGAGACTCTAGATGTAATCTAATCCAACCACTTCATTTTAAAAATGAAGAAACAGATTTGAAACTATAATGGCAGCAAGATTTCTATTTGCAGAGAGTTTCATTTGAACGATCATATATATTACAGTCGAGATAATTTTGTTCATACAAGTTGTGTCAGATATTTGTCCCCACTGTCCCTAGAGTAATAGAACATTATGTACTCAGCAGTGCTATTTATACACATGACATTCTTTATGCTACTACTACTTATTCTTTTTTTGTGTAGCTCATATGAAATAAGAGTAGAAAATGTTGTTTATGTTGTATTGAACCCAGAAAGAAAATGAAATTAAGAGCATATCTTAACTTTATGAAGTATTTTAAAATTTAAATTTATATTTATTCTTTTTTGTTTAAATTTATAACCATCAGATAATCCAATTCAAAAGAAAATTTCTCCAGTATTATGTCTAAGTGGGTCTAATTAGAGAGTTTCTCAGAGGGAATAGGATCTTTTAGGTAAAGATAACTTTTGAAGGGAAGAATATGTTTACTGTGGCCATTACCATAAGCAATTCCATTTATCTGTGTGCGATGACCACATCATTAATGTTTGTGACTTTAAGGTACCTAGCTAATAATACAAATGAAATCATTTAAAACACTTTCCTCCTGTGAAACTGTGACAATATGTACATCCATTGTGGAAGTATAGAAAAACAGAAAAAGGCATAAAAAAGGAAACATTTTCCTTCAGCTCTGCCATCCAGAGATTACCATTGTTTATTAGTTTTGGTGGTTTACTTCTAGTCTTTTTTTCTGCATACTCTTATATAATTGAGAAATGATCACTTAGCACATTAAAATAAGTTACTGTATAGATATGCTCTGAATATTCTTGCCTTTTTTCAAGATAAAATCCAAATGAACAGTTAAAACTAATTTGCCAAAACTTGTAGCAAAAGTAGGATTATTGAAATAAAAAGTTTATAAGTGAATAGGTAAAAGAAAATTAATTTTACTTTTGGAAGTATACGTTTTAATTTTAATTTGTTACCATAAATGTAATTATGGGGATGGGGAAATCACATAAACTTTTGGTGGGAAAGGCCTTAGAAATATCTAATGTATTTCTTTTCCAGTGCAGGAATTGATTTTACAACATTCCTGACAATTGGTAAGCCTCCAGCACTTCCAATGGTGGGAGCTTACCTAGTTTATGAGGCAACTTATTCGTTTGTTTGATAGCTCTAATAATCAAGAAGTTCTTCTTAATATTGCGTTAAATATTGTGACTTCCACACATTTTGTCTTATTTTGCCCTCTAGAAAGATTTTTATTTTTATTTTCATATGATACCTCTTTAAATATTTACCTTTAGTTGTACATAGCTTTTTTTTTTTCATCTGTCTGGTAAATTCATTCCCCTTTAAAATCTATGTTCTGATTCAATGCATAGTGATGGGACATCTTTTGATAAGCATACTGTGTCTTCATTAAGGCCTTGGGTTTTTTGTTAGCCTTTTAGCAGCTATCCTACACTGCTGGCAGGAGCCACAATGATCAAATGAAATGCCCAAGTTTCCTCTCCCACTAAATTACAGCTGAAATTTAGCAGGACCAAAGCAGCTCCCTCCCTGCTTTGTACTTCTTAAGTTGAATTAAAGCAAACAATATTAGATTATAGTGGCTTATATAAATCCTTTAAATTTCATTTTACTGTTCTAATCTTTCAAGATCTTCTTTGGATTTTATTTTTATAACCTGATATGTTAAAGATTCCTTCTAGCCTTGTGTATTCTGTATTAACATTCTTTGAATATTGCTTTAACCAACTGTGGATTTACTTGGCTTTTTTTTATGGAGCTCACATTTTTTCATCTGCATAGTAAATTCATCAAAGAAAGAAAGGTTAATTTGGGTTGAGAAACCATCTGTAGATTTTACAGACTGGGGAATCTGATTTTCTTGGACTTTCTTATCTTGTGTCTTCTTGTTTCTTGTCCAAAAAGATTTGGACCTATGTCCATATTTTGTGCCTGAAACACATGTAGCAATGGTGCCTACTTCTTCCCTGCACAGGTAGTTAAGGTCTGGAAAGTGTTTTTCTCTCTTTTTTTTTTTTTTTTTTTTGAGACAGGGTCTCTCTCTGTCGCCTGGGCTGAAGTGCAGTGGCGTCAGCCTAGCTTATAGCAACCTCAAACTCCTGGGCTCAAGCGATCCTCCTGCCTCAGCCTCCGGAGTAGCTGAGACTACTGGCACACCACCACGCCTGGCTAATTTTTCTATTTTTTTGTAGAGATGGGGTCTCGCTCTTGCTCAGGCTGGTCTCAAACTCCTGACCTCAAGTGATGCTCCTACCTCAGCCTCCCAAAGTGCTAGGATTACAGGTGTGAGCCACCTCGCCCAGCCAACTCAATTTATTTCCTCTTGTCAGTTGGACAGCATCATCTCCCAGGGTGTTATACTGCTTCCTCATAGATAAATGGGAGTAACCTCCCCATGATGAATTTGGAGGGATGAGAAATTGTGGTCATGGTAACTTTTGTTTTCATCTTCCTTAATGCCTGAAACTCCCGCTGTTGTAAATTATTCCTGTTTGTTAAAAATAGTATTCTTTCTCAAAATAAAAATATGGGACTTTTAAAAGATAACACGGTAATCCATTATCTTGAGCAAATTGTTATAATTAGTATTGGAAATCAGACTAAATTAATAAATTTTTAATTCATATTCACTGTTGAATAATAGACAATAAATATTAACAAAAAGATAAGAAGATTACTTAAAACTTTTATCACTTAGATGTGACTCACTGTAAACATCTGTATTCTAATAGATTTTTATATATAGTATATTTTAATGATTTCATGTTATACATACTCCTTTATAACTTGCTTTTCTCACTAATTATAGTTTTGAACATCAATAACAAGGAGCGTATTAACAGATTTTATTTGTGTATATCACCAGTACTTAAATGGTTTCATACTGCATATGCTGTTTTAAATAGCATGCTTTCTCACTTATAATAATAGTTTTTGACATCTGTCTGATCGCAATGAATACAGAACTCTAGCATTGCTTTTCTTTATATGGTACAGTTATGCTATTAGGTCATTAAATATGAAAAGTCCGATTTTGAATCAAAAGTGTAATTTCTTGTATCTCAAACAAGAAGCAGTACGGTTAATCAAAGTATGCACCTAAACTATTGACACAGTTTTGCCATCTTAACAGTAGCTTGTTTATGCTAGGAGCCTGGAGAGCTTGTGGCGATGAAATCATGAAAGGCATTTTCCACAGCTTGTTGAGAATTGAATATTTTTCCTTGCAAGAAGTGGTCCAAAGTCTGGAAGAAGTGGTAGTCAGTTGGTGCAAGGTCTGGTGAATACAGTGGATGACAGAGAGTTTCCAAGTCCAACTTCTATAGTTTGACCAGCGTTGTTTGTGCGACACGTCGAGCATTATCTTGCAAGAGGATTGGCCTGTCTCTGTTGACCAATCTTGGCTGCTTAATCGCAAGCATCCTTATCATTTTGTTCAGCAGTAGACATCTGCTGTAAATGATTGACCAGGTTTTATGAAGGTGTAGTGAATAATACCACTGCTGGACCACCAAACAGACACCATTAGCTTTTTTTGATGAATATTTGGTTTTGGACTGTGTTTTGGCACTTCATCTTTATCAAACCATTGTGCCGAATGCTTGCGATTGTCAAAAATATCCATTTTTCATCACATGTAACAATGTGGTGTAGAAATGGTTCACCTTTATGTCATGACAGCAAAGAAAGGCAAGCTTCAAGACGATTTCTCTTCTGATGCTCGTTTAATTCATACGGAACCCATCTATCTAGCTTCTTTACCTTCCGATTTGTTTCCAGTGGTCCAATATTGATGGAATAGTAACGTCAAACCTTGCTGCTAATTCACGTGTAGGTTGAGATGGATTTGCTTCCACTACAGCTTTCAGCTTATCATTATCTGCCTTGGTCTTAGGTTGCCCACGTGGCTCATTTTCAAGATTACAGTCACCAGAATGGAACTTCTCAAACCATTGACATACTGTGCATTCATTAGCCACATCCTTCCCAAACACTTCGTTGATATTTCGAGCTGTCTGCACTGCATTGGTTCCACGACGGAACTCATATTAAAAAATAACACGCATTTTTTACTTATTCATGGTTTCACAAAATTGCTCTAAAAAAAAATTTTGAAAGATAATCACAAGCCAAAATGTGCATTTGGAAGACCGAGGATGTACCTTCACAATAAACGTAAAACAAGAAGTATTAAAGTGAAATGTCAGATATATCAACTGTTAGACTTAGCACTTAAGGAAATCGTACATTTTATACTTAATAACATAATATAATTTATTTACCTAACCCTCTTCTGTGGGAAGCAAAAAACTTTTTTTTTTTTACTGTTATAAGTAACATTGTGATGAATAGGTATGCACATAGTTCCTATTCACTTGTCTAATTGTTTCTTTAGGATAAATTCTTAGACCTGGAATTTCTCTTCCAAAAATGAATATACTTTAAAGACTTTTGACAAGTACGTTGCCAAATTACCATTCAGGAAAATTATACTACTATATATGCTTACCATAAATGTACAAGAGTACCCATTTTCCCACCACTTTAGATGGAGATAATCTCCCTTTTCTAGTTGTATTTATAACAACGATGTTAAGCCCAACTCAGTGATCCATGTTTCCAGACTTTTGTCTTTGTGCCTTTGCTCATGCTGTCTTCTCTTTGTGGAATGACTTTCCCCTCCCTTACTTGGCTAAGTCTATTTTTCTTTAAGACTATAAGGCCAGGAAATTTACAGAACTTCATATTGCCGTGACCATCATTTGATTAAGGATACTCTTTTCATAGGAAGTTTATATTTGAAATTATCCTAGTAATCATAACCTGGGACATGACATGTTTTCCCAAGTTTGTCTTTTCTTTTAGATCTGGGAGAACAGTTCATAAGTGGCCTTTAGCTGAAATCTCAAACTTCTGAACTCTCTGTGATGTGATTTAACATTTTTGTGTTTGTTTTCTGTCTTTTAAAGCTCCAAATTTCCTTCTGGTGAATTTCTCCAGGGGCAAGGTGAGGGTGGCAGAGGAGGAGGAGACTGTAGTTTGACTGTAAGTCCTCCTGCCAGGTAGACAGCCATAGAGGCCTGGCAAAGGTGGAGGTTAACAGGGAGGACATATTGAAGTGCTCAGTAAATGCTGAATGAGCTAAGTAGTAGCTCTAGAAAACCTCAGAGAATGGCCCCTGAGGACTGATGCTGAACTTGATAGAATCCTGAAGTTAAGGCTGTTAGGTTTGGGTCAAGGAAGCTTCGCCAGTAAATAGAGGTGCAGCATGAAGCTGAGGCTACTTTTCTACTTTGGAGATTTGATGGTCTGTAATTGAGAAAGTATCTGGGAATTTATACTATAGTTCTGACCTACCACCAACACCATTGTTAACACAACCAACTGACTATATACCAAAATACTGCCGCACATGTCTTTATAATACTGGTTGGCTCATACGCGTTTGAAAAATAGGGAAAAGATGAGAGTATAACATGGAAATTGTTGATTCACATGCAGTATTCCTTGGTTTAGGAGAGCTGGATAGTGGGGTAGAGTCATAACCTTTAGGTGGAGAGGAAAAAACCCTGAGCTCTGCTGTGTAGGCAGCGGAAGCCTTTTAGCGGTATTTTAAGAAAATTAGAAAGGAGCACCTGCACCTAGGGGTTCCTCCCCAAGAGAGGCACCCCTAGCTTTCTCAGTTTCATGAGTGGCAGCCTCCTTTCTTTGCTCCTCTTCCCTCTGCATTGTCTCAGCTGGCTAGCTTTCTTACTCCGTTGTTGTGCAGTGTTGACATCCTCTGAGACAGCTTTAAACCACTCCAAGATGTTTGCCTGGGCATGCAAATTATCTCTCCAGGTATCAGTTATTGCTTTTGTTACTTTTCTGGTTACAAACTTGAATAGATTGTGAGTGGTCTACCCCTCATCCTTTTTTCCTCATAAGTCTTGTTATTTTAATGTGAGGTTTTTCAGGAATACATATATTCACATGTGAGCAGAAATGCTTGTATTTCCTTCCTGGATTTTTTTCCTGTGCATATTTTAATTTGTTTTTATTATTATTTTTTAGCTCTCAACTCCAGCTTCTAATATGTTGTGCTTATTTTTCAGAATTTGATTTCTGGAACTCATTTTATTTATCTTAGACACTTCAAAGCCTTTCCTCTATTCATTATTTTAGTCTTCTTCCCCTCTCTCCTGCCTTCCTTCCTATGATAATCTCTCCCACTCCCCCTTTTAGCTTTTTTGTGAATTTGATGTAATGTTTATAAGGCTAGGAAAACTTTTATTTGGCATTTTGGGGTGTTTGAGAGTCTTCCATTAGAAGCAAAGATTAAGAGTTCTTCTATTTTAATACTGGGATATTTCACTATATTTTTAAATAAAAATTAGTAGCATTAAAAAGATTTCATTATAGCAAATACATAAAAAGTAAAATATATTGATTAATAGTAGGTAAGCATGCATATATTATATGATTAACATAATTTATAAGCACATTTATATTTATTTAGAATGTACACATTTATGAATATGATTATATATAATGCTAATTTTGTTTTCCTCCAGGATGATCAGGATGGAAGTCAAGGTCTGGGCAAGAGAAAGAGAGTAAAACTAAGCAGTGGCACCAAAGGTATTTATATTCTGTTTTTTTCCTTGAATAAAATGCTTCTAAAAAGGCTTAATCACTATTAATACTTGATGGCTAGCCATATTGACATCAAAACTGTTTGAATGGAGAGTTATGTTATTAAATTTATCTAATGATAGAGAAGTGTTGTTAAGGGCTTGGTTGTGGGGACCTCCAAAATAAATAAGACCCATTGGGATTTTGTTCTTGTTTTCATCATAAAATGTCCTGTGTCATATTTGAGTCCCCCAAAAGGAGGTCTTTTCGTTGATTATTTGATTTGGATCCAGTATTTTTGGTGTGAAGTTTTAGTTTGGTTTATATCCTTTTATAATCTGAGTTATGCAATTTTAAGAGTGAAAAAGGAAAAGCAAGGGAGAGAGACAGACACAATGGGAATGAACTAATAGCACTTAACACATAGTAAGGACTCATATATGCTTACTTAAAGGAGGAAGTAGGTTTGCCTATAGTGAGGGAATAGATTAGTAATAATAATGATTAATATTTATTGAATCTTTTGTACGTGCTAAACACATCACATGCATTCATTTAATTCTCAAAGTGACTGTATGATGCAGGTTTTATTATTATTACCATTTTATGAATAGGGCAATGGAGACCATAGCTAATGAGGGGTAGATCCTTAATTCAAATCCCAGAACCTAAGCTTTTAACTACTATGTTTTCGTGACCCTCACTAAAAGCTTTTTTAGAGTACTTGTAATTATTTGGCAGACTGTGCTTTGGATTTTTGCCATGGATTTCCAAATCTTAACATGGTCTGTTTTCTGGGTTAGTGTGGTTTGTTAGAGAGTCTTCAGAGGTTAAAACATTTTGATGAAAAGAAAATTCTTACTTCTGCTGATTTAGTGTATCTTGTGGAATATCTAGGACTGCCTGGAAAGGTGCAACATGAAAGCTCTATGTCTGTTCTTAGTTACTTATGATGCTGCATTTAACTCATGAGCTGCTAGCAAAGGTTACGAAATTTGATCTGCATTCCATGATGCACACATGCATGCACACATGTTCTTCTTCTTCCTGGCTCAGCAAAGAACCTATAATGCCTGAAGGAAATTAGAAACCCATATGACTAGCTCTCTCTTTTAACTTCCAGAGTTGTCCGTGTACTTACCTGAGTCCTTGTGACACATCTGAGTTGGAGCAGATTGTTAGGCACATATTTGTGTTCAAGCTTTAGGGATGCCCAGAAAATATCTGTTATGGTGTAAGAGATCATTGTTTTCCTTCAGCCTGGTCACACACTGACTGAAGATACTTTTTATGCAAACTTAAGTTTTATACCTGAATTTTTTTCGCATGTAGATTCGGTTTGAATGCCTTCTCTTCCTTCCTCTAGTGGTAAGAAGTAGTACAGAAATTTAACACTTGATCAGTTATCATTTTTGGTTTAAGTTTATACATGGTAGAAATAGCTTTTTGAATTAGAACTTCAGATATTTTCAAAAGTGACTTGCTTTTTTTTTTTGAGACAGTCTTTCTGTGTTGCCCAGGCTAGAGTATAATGGCATTAGCCTAGCTAACAGCAACCTCAAACTCCTGGGCTCAAACAATCCTCCTGCCTCAGCCTCCCGAGTAGCTGGGACTGCAGGCCCGACCCACCATGCCTGGCTAATTTTTTCTGTTTTTGGTAAAGATGGGATCTTGCTCTTGCTCAGGCTGGTCTTGAACTCCTGAGCTCAAGCGATCCACCTGCCTCGGCCTCCCAGAGTGCTAGGATTACAGGCATGAGCCACCACACCTGGCCTAAAAGTGACTTGCTTTTGAAAATATCTGAAGTTCAGGGAGTGGTTTAGTTTTTGCAAGAATTTGGTTCAACATTTTGAAAGTGTGCTGAAAATAAAATATGTAATGATCGACAAGAAGGCACTATGCTAAACTCCTTAGTGCTTATTCTCAAAACCTAAATTTTAAGGATGAAGAAACTGAGACCTACAGGGCTTTAACTATATGGCCAAGATTATTGAGCTAGTGAGTGGCAGAGCTTGAACCCTACTGTCTAATTAAAACCTTTGCCTTAGTCACGTACTTACATTGCATAGTTATTCTTCAAAAATCTGTTTTAACAATTTGACTAAAAGTAATTTAGGCATTGTTAAAACTCATGACAAGATTTAAAGATAAATAGTCAAACTTAACTAAGAGAAACATCCCTAACCGCATTTCCCTAGCATTACACATAAAGCATATAACTCGTGCTTTAAACTCTTAGGAGATTGATATCACCTGTTTTAAGAATAAAAATGAAGACTTTGCTAGTTTTTTTTTTTTCAGTCTGAACGTACAAAAATTGAATTCTACATTACTGCAGCCATCCTCATTTTAGCTGGAGCCACAGTTTTTCTGGTGTATTCAGATTGTTTTATTGATTTAAAACTAAGTTAATATATCTTTTAAATTTGTGACAATTAATAATAATTATGGTGGCCTCAGCCTTTTCATTTGGCTAATGCAAGCTTGCAAAGTCATAACTATGAATTCTAAAATTAATAGTACTAGTTTTGTTCAGCTTTGTAAATACATTAAGAAGTGCTTACCTGTGAGGTTTTTATTGTGGTAGTCTGAAATTTTTAGTCATGTTTGTATTAAGTGAATTGTGAGAATTAAATTAAGTATAGCAATGTGCTGTGTATTATATTCTAATTTTTAATTATAATTCTTATATTTCTGCTACCTCATTCTCTTAGGCCCTATTTTTATTACTTTTTGGCCTCGAATCTGTCAGTGAGTCCCTTTGAATATATCTTACCTCATTTCTTGCAAGCTTTGTTTATTTCTGTTTTTATTGTCATGCCCTGGGAATGATCTATTTCAGGTGGAAGAGATTTCTGTTTTACAAGTAAAAAATTCTGAGACATGAAAAATAATTACTTAATTTCTAATGAAGATATGTATATTGTAATTGTATTTATATGTTAACCCCTATTATATATTGCTTATACCAATGGTACCACTGAAGTGGAGTTAGGGAGTTGGGAGATATTTTTATCTCTCTGTAGTTAAAGTCATGATATCTCCAGAATATATAGGATATTAATGAAAAAACTGGGTTAAAGTTATATCTAATAAGAATTAGTTCAAGCCTTAGTAAACTCAATATGTTTTATAAAAAATCAAGAGAGTGATGACATATTGAGGTTAACTGTTTTAGACCCATTATCTGAGGAGATGTGGTATGAACACATTATTCAGTAATAGAAGAACTGTGAAACTGGGGTAGAGTTAATTGAAAAAACTCTTGAACTGTGATGTAGTTAGGGCTGTACCTGAGTATTTTGACCTGTGTGATATGGTTTTTTCAAATCTCTCATCTAAATCTAGCTGCTGCTTAAGCAGTGTCACTGAGCCAGTCCATTCATAGTTGACACTTGCTGTATCCTCTTGATGTCCTTGTACAGAGCTGATGATGATTCAGAGCAGTAGCTCAAGATCATTTCCTCTGACAAAGATTAATAGAATTTTTTAGTTCATTTGCAGGAAAAACAATTAGTGAGAGAAAGAGATATCTGAAGTATTCAAAATATCTAGTTTATCATATACCTGTTGAGACCTTCTGTTGACTAAATGTGGCAAGGATGCAGAGCTTTGCAAGAGACAGACTAGCCTTCAAGGAGTGGCACTTGGCCTTGGAAATAGACTTTCTGGTAGATAATGCTGTCCTCTTTTGAATACCTTTATTCAGAAGGGACATCCATTTCCCCTTTCCTCTGTGCATGGAGAGGGCATCTTGAACCCAGCAGAAGTAAGCAGATTAAAACTCTCTATACTTTTTCTGGTGTGTTCTTACCAGAAAAAAGTAAATGCTTCTATATATTAGAGTAAGCAATGTATTAGTAATTTTCTCTAGTGAAGTTAATATCTCATTTATGAAGGATAATTTTAAAGAAATGGATAAATTATTGAATCCTATAAAGATTTCTGTCCTTTTTTCTATAAATTAAAAATTTAGAAAACTTTGGACTTTGTCATGTCCTTGAGCATTTATTTTTAGCTTAAAATTATTATTACTGTTTTAAATTAAGTGCCATAAATATTTCTCTTATGAGATAATTTTTTTTGAATCTTAGTAGATATTTTAGATAAATGGCTTATGTTTAAGGACAAGTAATTACTTATTTTTCTAATAACCTCTTTATATTAAAATATAAGGATTAAATGTTTTGTTACTTATATACTGTGGAAATTGTAGAAACTTAGCTGCTGCTTGTCAGTATTATTGCATTATTGAAAGGGTATCCTTAATTTTTAGATACATTCTGGTTTTTGTGGTTGATGGGTTATTAATTATAATAAGTTTAAATGAGATGAGCAATTTAAATCATTAAGTGATAAATTTTCATTTTCTTAATGCAGATCAGTCCATAATGGATGTTTTAAAACATAAAAGCTTTCTAGAAGAACTGTTGTTTTGGACTATAAAGTATGAATTCCCCCAGAAGATGGTAACTTTCTTACTCAACATGCTTCCAGATCAAGAATATAAGGTGTCTATATTTTTTCTGTATTTTTTCCTTGCTTTCTGAACTTTGCTTTCTTTTCATTGCCTCTTCATTACTAAATTATTTTTTGACATGTTTCTCAGCTGAGGATTGAATAAGCATGAGCTGCGTCTCTTGCTAAAACAGAGTCTGCACAGAAAGCACAGTATGTGTTGTGGCAAAGCAGCGTTACTCAGCAGAATACCTAAGGAAATTCTACATGGAACTTGGTCTGAAGGAACACGAGGGGTGAACATTAAAAACACAATTGCAGACATAAATAACGTAGTTACAAATTGTTCTAAGTCCTCTGAAGGTGAAGTACGAGTTGCTATGAGAATGTTTAATGAGGGCAACTGAATTTATTTATTTGTTTGCTTTTTAAAACTTCATTTGAACATAACTGTGCTTACAGAAATATACTTATATTGGTTAATAGAATGCAATTTAAGTTTAATTTAGCCTACACAATTTGGACCAAAAACTTAGTACATGGTTTAAAATTAAAAAACAGGATTTGCAATCTGGTTTATTTATTTTTTTAGAGAGTAGTCTCACTCTGTTACCCAGACTGGAGTACGGTGGTGTGATCATAGTTTACGGCAGCCTCAAACTCCTGAGCTCAAGTGATCCTCCTGCCTCAGCTTCCCGAGTAGCTGGGACTACAGACGCACACCATCATACCTGGCTTATTTTTTAATTTTTTTTGTAGAGACAGGGTCTTTCTGTGTTGCTCAGGCTGGTCTTGAACTCCTGGCCTCAAGTGATCCTCATGCCTTGGCCTCCCAAAGTGCTGGGATTACAAGCGTGAGCCACTGTGCCTGGCCTGGTTTATTGTTATCTACAAATATATAAAAGATCCTCTACCAGATGCTGCTAAAGAAGGCAGCAAGAACCTTGAGAAATTTACCTTTGGTTTGCCTCAGAAAAATAACACATACTGTACTGTATAAGTTTATAAAATTGGTCCAGCAAAACATTGTAATGTTTCAATGCCAGTTTACAAAGTACAGTAACTAATGGATGTGGAAGGGGGTGGGAGGGAGCCTATGTATTCATGTGGAACTGTATAAGCTATCTGATTTAGTTAATATTGCATGTAGATTGTAAATCTACACAAACCAAGATCCAGATAATTTCTTCAATCTGAATTAACACTATTAGCTCACTTCATCTGCTGAGATCAACAAGGAAGCTTGGCATACTAGCTGTAAGTTTTTCGGATTTATGCATAAAAGAAGATTAAGTTTCTTCCCCAGCTTTTCAGTCCTGAAGTGACAGTATACTACAGGCAAGGAATTCCTTCCGTTGTCAACATTCATGGGGTGACATGCAATGAAGTCTACTTGGGTTTTAATTTGTATCAGCACTCATATGCAAAATAGTCTCAAGTTAATGACCATGTGGCTTTAGAAGTGACTCTAAAAATTAAGATGGCCCTTCTTGGAAGACAAGAGCAAAACATCCAGCCACAGTTATAAGAAACTTTATCAAAAAAATGCAGCCCCTTGTGAATTACAACTCAATAAAAAAAGAACATCCCCAAAATAAGAAGCAGTTTTGAAAAAAAGAAGAAAAAATATAACGTAAAATATCTTGAAAACCAATATGAATATAGGTTCAAAAGATAGCAACTGAATTTAGATTGTGGGGTTAGGCATGTGAAAAACATGGGATGGGTCGTTGTTGGCCATAATCATTAAAGAACAGTTATTAAGTGTTAAATGTAGGTAGGTGAAGTTTCTAGTCCCAAAGGATCTGAACCCATCTGCTACCATAACCATATGGTTATGGCAAAGTGACACAACTGTGTATGAAAAGAAAATAAAACCATGCTATGATTCTTATGGTGTAGGTTAGGAGTGACACTTTAATTGTGCCATTGTTTTGTGTGTATTTATACCTGCTAACAAAGCAACAGAGGAGGTATACATGTTATACAGAAAGGAAGTAAGAGTAAATGTAAGTAAACTGCAGAGCATTTAGTCAGATTAATGGTCAGCTTTCAGATAAAATAGGAGAAGGTATTTGTTTTGCAATAATCACATTAACTCACTTGTTTAGTTATATTAAATCCTCTGTGATGGTTTGTAGCTGAGACTTCAGATTTCATTGTTAAAGTTGGTAACATAGAACAAAGACACATACTTTGATCTTAGTAAATTGATACATTTGTGAGCAAAGTATAATTTTGTATTCTTAAACCACAGTATTTGTAATTGCTTTAAATCTTTAATAATTTAAAAAACCTATTAAAATTTTTTTAACTATTAAAGTATTTTGTTAATGTTCCAAAAAAGGGAAAGACTACCGTCATCATTGAGAATAATTTTTTGGTTACTTTGGACATTATAACAAACCAGAAATAGCTTTAAAATGTTAATATATTGAAAAATGTCTCAAATTCAAAGTTAAACTAATGTGTGTTTTTCTTCCTATTTAAAAATTTCTACAGGTTGCTTTTACAAAAACTTTTGTTCAGCATTATGCTTTCATTATGAAAACACTGAAGAAAAGTCATGAGTCAGACACAATGTCTAACAGAATTGTGCATATTAGCGTTCAGTTGTTCAGCAATGAGGAGCTAGCCAGACAGGTAACAGAAGAATGTCAGCTGCTGGATATTATGGTCACTGTGCTATTATACATGATGGAAAGTTGCCTTATTAAAAGTGAGCTACAAGGTAACTCAGAATTATATTCACTAGTTCTATACTTTTTATAACAAGCCTTAAAAACACTGTATGCTTAAAAAAACTTTAAAAATCTATAAAAATAATACATATTTGTTAAAATTTTGAAAATTTCCAGTGATGTTTAAAGTAAAAGTTAAAATCACTTATAGTTTTGTCATTCACAAATAACTGTTAACACTTTGCTGTATTTTTCCATCTTTTTGTGTGATATGACTATATTTATAGATACAAGTACATACTTTAAAAAATGTTACCATACTATACATATCAAAAACATACTTTTTAATAATTGCAGGTATTAATATATGAGTGTGCCACAATTTAGCCGTTTCCTTATTAGACATGTTCTTATTTTTTAAATTTTATTTTCATTTTTTTAAATTTTTCCCTCCTCCACTCTGAAGGAATAGACATGTTCTTATTTTTTTATCATAAATTTGTTGCTGTCAGCCTTAGAAATTTTTATGTGCATATACTTTCATAATTTAAAAATTGGAATAAATCTTGCCTTTTTTATGTTCCCTTAGTGACAACTTTTATTTTCTTCTTTTGTGCCCACTATATGCTTGATACCCCTCAGCCTGACAATATTTCTGTGCCTCTTCCCATTCTCATTTCTCTGTGGTCTTTCATCTTAACTTTACCTCCCTTAAATAATTTATATTATTTGAATATTTGCTGTGTACCAGTCACTGTGTTGAATACTATTCATGTGTTGTCTCAATTAAGCTTCTGAACAACTCTCTGAGATTGGCATTATTATCATTCTAGCATTAAAGATAGTGTGTTGAGGCTTAGGAAAGTTAAGTCATTTGTCGTAAATTATACAGCTAGTAAATGACAGATCCAAGAAGGATTTCATGTCTCCTGATGTCAGAACCCTTGTTCTTAACCGTGATACAGCTAGGCCCACACTGATAGGACTGTGTCTTCCCTTGTTGGCACCTGGAGCTAAACTTTAAAAATAACAACAAACAATGCCTCAAATTAAATCTTGGAACCTTTCCATTCTCTGAGGAGGAGAGATCTTGTAGTTGAGCCTTGCCTTGTTCCACTGTTGCCTCCTTCTGCATATCAGTTCATATTTTCTTGTTACACTGATAGTCTGTTCTTGTATGTGACACCATATCCTGAAAATTGATATATGCTCAGTGCAGGGCATAATTCTTTATATATAATAATAGCTAGCCAATTATTATAGCTACCATCTTTTGAGCACTCACTGTACGCCAGGCTCTTTTCTCAGTACTCTATATACATTATTGCATTTAGCCATCAATAATTATTTGAAGTGTAGATATTGTTGTCTCCATTTTATAGATGAAGCAACTGTGGCTTCAGGAGTTGAAATCAATGATCTGTGGTTTTATAGCCCTAAGTGGAGGCCAGGTGTCTAACTTAAAAGCCTATACTCTTTCTTACCCACTATGTGACTCTGCCTTCCCATTGTAGGAATAGGGGGAGCATAATACATTATTTACATTAAGCAATATACCTCTTTACTTTTTTAAAGGAAAATTTAAAAGTTGCTTTGTGTTACAGTTTTTCTAACTTCATGTAACATTTACTGTTAGTAAATACAGGAGCTAATACAATGAGAACTCACATGGCCACAGCAATAGCTGAAGACTAAAAGAAGAAAGCTTTCTAGTAGTATACATGATCCCTACGTTTTACTTTGTTGTATTCATTTCCATACCATACTGCTTTGTGGTTCCAAACAACTCATAATTTTACATGTCTTTGAAATTTTAGAATTTGTCTTAGGAAACAGTCTGTGTAAAATGGAATTTAAAATCACGTGTTGCATAACCATAGGAATGTCTGTAGATGCTAATAATCCCAGATTGCTCTTCCTCCCTGCATATCAAACTACTTATTGAACTCTATTTTTTGGATGTCTATTAGCACTTCAAATACACAATATCCATTATCTTCTAACACAAAACTCATTATCTATCAAGCTGGCTTCTTTTCCATTATCCCGTGTGTGTGTGTGTGTGTGTGTGTGTGTGTGTATGTGTATGTGTAATGAGCACTCAAACGTGTTTTGATACCACTGTCTAACCAACTGTTGCCCAACCTAAAAACCTGGGAGACATCTTTGACTTCTTTTTACTCCTTGTAGATAAAGCAGACATCACCACTCTGTCATTTAAACCTAAATATCTTTACATGGATACTTCTCTTCATCTCTGCATCTTCATGCCACCACCTAGTTTAAGCCATTGCCGTCTCTGGGCCTCTTATCTCTACTTATCACCACCCTTCTTCAGTCACTTTTCACACTACACATCTGATCATGTTCCCTCTCTCAAAACCTCCCCAGTGGCTTGCCATTCTCTTCATGTGAACCCTAAACTCCTGAAGCTGTTTTATAAGGTCCTTTAGCCTCATTTGTACCACTCATCCCCTTTATTCTTTGTCTAAGTGATTCCAACCTTCTTACATATTTCTTCCTGTTACCTAGAATACCATTTGCTCCCCATCCCTAGTTTATCTAGCTAATCCTAATTCCTACTTTATTATACAGGATTTAGTTTAAACATTACTTTCTCAGGAGAATCTTTTCTTGAATTGAACGCTAGTTTTACTTTTCTTATGACTCCCTGTACTTTTCCTATTACAGCTGTTATCATACTCTGTCTTAGATATTAATTTCAGTAGAGAGAGATCATGTAAGTCTTGATTTATTTACTACTTTATTTTCAGAGGTTGGTTGAATACCTGACCCTCCGTAGGTGCTCAGTAAATATTTGTTGATGAGTGAATTTCATTTAACACTGAATCATTGCTCTTTATAGAGAGCAAAGTACCAGTTTGGGTAAAAATAGAAGTCCTAATCATTTTATTTCATTAAAGATTCCAAGGCATTTTTCACAAGAACAGTAGTATTTAAAGCACCGTCAGGACAATAGTGATTTTGATTAATTATATTCTGCTTATTCATCCTCTGGTCTCAGTTAAATAGAACAATGATTTTCAATTCTTAATTTAAAAAAATCCCAACATCCCTCAGCACTGTCCCATCAATATCAATGACTTACCAGCTCACAGTGGCAGTAGTTTTGAGTTGGGGGGTGCTTTTCAGAATCACAGATGTGGGTAATGTGTAAAAGGCCCCCTCACCCTCACTCCCTCATTGAGTTATACACTCTCTCATCCACCGAGATACTTGTTAAACTTTAGAGTTGTGTAAAATAATTCAGTGGGCTGAAACCTAAATTTGACGTGTGGAAATTAAGAAGTACGGTAGAGGCCCTCCTCACTGATGAGTTTGACAGGTAGTTAATTGAACCAGTTGGTTAAAGTGAGGAATCATTTAAAAAATGATACATGTATACCTTAAACATTGTGTTTTAACTTAAAACACGGAAACGTGTGTTCATTCTCCAATCTTTTAATTTTGGGTAAAGAACTTTCAGGATGTCGTTTCTTTGACTGGAGTTCTCTCTTATCCTTCTTATATATACCATATCTGTAAAACATTATCTGTGAATTCTAGTTTTAGTCTCTTTAAAGTAGAGATAGATTATAAAGATCTTTGTGAAGCAATCTGAGTATAAATACTTCTAGGCTTTTGTGATTTTTCTGCCCCAAGGTTTTTTAGCTTTTATCCCTGGCACTTTTTTTTGTTTGTTTGTTTAAATAGACGGATTCTCGCTCTGTTGCCCAGGCTACAGTGCGGTGGCGTAATCTAGCTCGCTGCAGCCTCGAATTCCTGGGCTCAAGCGATCCTCCTGGCACTTATTTTTGTTGTCTTTCCAAAGCATATGATCTAGTTTCTGTAATACGTCTCTTTATGCATTCATGTTTTATTAGTTCATATACTTTTGATTTTAATTTTATAATTATAAAAAGGACAATTAGCATGAACAAAAAAAAAAAAACACTGACTCTGGGTAACCATATACCTCAGCTTGTGTACTGAGGAATAGGCTACTAGTCTTGAACATTCCATGTATTATGGGTAATAGTATGTTTTACAGTGGGAACAGAGGGCTTCTTAGTCCAGTGAATCAGTTAAGTTGGAATAGGTTAAGAGAGCTAATGCATGTACACTAATAATTTTTGATGATAAAGATTTTGTGCAAGGCTAATTTTTTCCTCCAGCAATGTATTTAAGCTTTGAGGATTTTTTTAAGGCTTAAGAAGTTTGTGTGTATTTTTTCTTCTTTTATCTTTGAAATACTGTTTGCTAAAAATTATATTTATATATTCTTTGAATAGAAGAAAGCAAATATATATTGCTTGAAATCATACAGATTTGATTGATCAGATGGAATGAGATTAATCTAGGGATAAAAATGTTTTAATGATTGGAAATTGCATTGTTTGTTATTAGAATCAAGAAAATAGGATTTTATAAACATAGCTAGCTTAGTGTCATGTAATATATTGGACTTGTAGTAATAATTACTATGATAATGTGCTAAGTGCTTTTTGTTAATGCTCCATTTAATTCCTTTAAGATACATGTCTTTATTTTCCATTTTACAGATGAGGAAATTGATTCAGAGAGTCTAAATAACATGCCTAAAGCCATATAGGTATTAAATGGTAGGCTGGGGTTTGAATTTAGGTTTCTCCTGATTCTAAAGTGTACAATATTCTGTGTCATTGGTTAAGTTTTTTTTTAAAAACTTATTTATTTAATTTTGGGCTATGTGTGTCTTTTTTAGATGAAGAAAATAGTTTACATGTGGTAGTAAACTGTGGAGAAGCATTACTGAAGAATAACACTTATTGGCCTCTTGTTAGTGATTTTATTAATATTCTTTCTCATCAAAGTGTGGCTAAGAGATTTTTGGAGGATCATGGTTTGTTAGTTACATGGATGAACTTTGTATCTTTCTTTCAAGGTATGAATTTTACCCTTTCTGTTAATTTTTTTTTTTTGGTTTTCAAAATGCCTATTGCTAAGCCATTAAATACTGATTAAAATATAATAGCACATCATTCAGGCTACACATGAAATGGCTCATTATTTTAATTGTTATTTGTAAGTATTTTAATAAACTGTTCATGAAAACATATTAGAGAGTTAGGAAAAATGTCAAATTATTAAAAAGGAAACAGGAGTGTCATTTTTTTAATCACTTTAAACCATTAATGTAGAAATGTGAAATCTATTCTCCATGAAAGATTTATAACACTTTCATAAAAATTTCAGCTAACATTTATTAAAATTGTTTTGACTTTCTTATTTAAAGATATTAAATTTGTTATGTAAGAGACAATTCACAAAGTGTTTTTAGTTTATAAAAAATTCTAAAAGGACTAGATTATTTCATTTTAAATAACCTCCTTATTTCTATATGTATTATGTCACTTATGCCATTTACGTGTGTAAAATCTGTTTGGGACTGGGAAATGTTTTACTTGATTTTTAATCTGAATGCTTGCTTCCATTTGATAGGGTTTGTATCTGCTTTAATTTTTTCAAGGTATGAACTTAAACAAGCGAGAACTAAATGAACATGTGGAATTTGAGTCTCAGACCTACTATGCTGCCTTTGCTGCTGAACTTGAGGCCTGTGCACAGCCAATGTGGGGGCTCTTATCACATTGTAAAGTTAGGGTATGTTGGAAATATTTTTGTTAATTTTTATATTTACTTTAAAAATAATTATTTAAGAAAAAGATTTGTGAAAACTTTGGTTTGTTTACTTATATATAATGTGCAGCGTTTACTTCTGTTTCAAATTGAATTCAGTTTTGTGAAAGCTGACCAGAGACAATAATTTTTATTCTTAGGCAGGTTGGAATTCATTTATGTTATCAGATCTTCCCAGCCTGCCCCTATTGTGAGTAGTGTTTGGAACTATTATAAGTTCCAAAAAACTAATGTCTCCACATTCATCTTTAATTGTTTCATTTTACCCATTATCAGTTGCCTAATGCTGCTTATCTTTCAAAGGGTAGGATAGTCCTCAATAAAATTTACACTTTTAAGATTCTAAGCACAAAATCTGTATAAATTTCGCAAAACTTCCAGTTGTTGATATATATTATAATATATGATATTATAATGTAAACATTGGTTTGATGGGTATCCAGAAACCAATGGACCTTGGGCAGTCCAGAAAAATGGAATCTCCTGACCCTGTTAAACTAAGGACTTGACTAAGATTTTGATATATGGACACTAAGAAGTTTAGCCTGTTAGCCTGTGCCAGTAAACATGCTGGACAAGATTTTATAGTGGAAATATTTTGAAGCTCTGGGTTCTAGTCTTGGCTCTGCCTCTTTCTACTTGGGTGACTTGGTCAACTCATTTAAAACTATTTGAACTTCTCAGTCTGTTTCCTTATTCTTAAAAAAAAAAAAGAAACGAAAGGGAAATGGGACAGCAAAGCCTACTCTTCCTCATAGGTTATTATGGGGCTGTCTTCCATATACCTTTAAATGTATGTGTTTCTCTAAGCAGATTTATATTTTCTCCCATGAGTTCAGCTATTCTCTAAATGCAGATGACTCACAACTCTGTAATAGTCTTAACAGGTTCAAATTTCTAACAGGTCTGGTTATTTATGTAGATCTCCTTTTGGTAAATGAATTTTTTCTTTTTCCAAATGCTGTTGTAAGCCAAGATATTCACAGGCTACTTACAGCACTCATATATTCTGCCCTCCCTATTTTACAGTGTAAAATATACATAATGTAAAATTTACCACTTTAACCATTTTTAGGTATACAATTCAATGACATTAAGTACATTCACAATGTTGTACAACCATCACTACTATCCATTTCCAGTACTTTTTTATTAGCCCAAAAGAAACTCTGTACCCATTAAACAATAACATTAGGGAATTTATAATATTTTGGGAGTCTCTTGAAATGGAACTTGATTTAAATCTACTTAAAATCTATTTTAGCTTTCATTTGTTTTTAGAAATATATAAAAGGAAGTATGTTGTGTTATTGTGTTCTTTAATTTTCATATTTGTTACTGGTTGGTTGTGAAGGGATGATTTCTTGAAATGGCAAATATAGTGGTTATCTTGAAATCATTTTACCATTATATATACAATACATATTATTATGTATTATAAGTAATTTGATGTTGAAAATATACGTGTTATATACTATAAAATTTACATAATTTATTATTTTAGGAAACTCAAGAATATACCCGAAATGTTGTTAGATATTGCCTTGAAGCCCTTCAAGACTGGTTTGATGCTATTAACTTTGTAGATGAGGTATGTATATTTTTGATATATGCAAACACATTTAAGAAAAGAAGTATTAGATCCCATTTAATGTTAAGAATAATGAAAATCTTTTTATGGGATAGAGAAAGAAGTCAGAATGAACATAATTTTATTAGGCTTTAAAAAAAGAGAAGTTGAAAGGGGAGACCAGTTCTTTGACATTTAGGAGATTCTAGAATGCACAAATATGTCTACTATTTTCTAGAGAAGAGTGGCATAATTTCTTTTTCTGTTATTAAGTGTGTATGTCTTATTATTTCTCAGGAGTGAAAATTAGTTTCAGTTGAAACTAATTATACATATAAGCGACAATGCAAATGTGAAAATTAGTTTCGGTTGAAACTAATTATACATATAAGTGACAATGCAAATGTGAATAGGATAGGGGAGATTAATGGAAAGGGTATCACAACTTTATTAATTGGATATTGTTCTCCTTTTCAGAGTTTGTAGGAAAAGATGGGCTTGAACAAAGGTGATTGTTATTAATAATGGACTTAGAAGAGTTGGCACAGGACTTGGCTATGTATGCATTGAACAAGTGGTCGCTTTTATTAGTCAGCCAAGTTTACCATCAGAAGCTCCTTCTATTCCTCTTATGAAGTAGGGTCAGAATATGCTATCTGCAGAAGGAAGACCATGTTTTAGACAACTTGACCCCACTCCTCCATCAATTTTTGAACCCTGGACATATAGAAGTCTTGCTGTGTGTGTGTGTTTGTGTGTATGTGTGGAGGAGAGGCACATTTTAGCTCTTGCTTTTTCTTTTTTTGCTTTTTAAAATTTTGGCACAATCACAAATTTATTGAAAATTGGTTGTATAGAGAACTTTCTTTTCTTGAACCATTTGAGAGTTAAGTTGTTGCTTTATCACCCCCAAATACTTCAGCGTGTATTTCCTACAAACAAGGACATTCTCTTCTATAACCTGAATATAACTATAAAAATCATTAATATATTATTACCATCTAATCCTTGGAGGTCATTTATGTTTTGCCAGTTGTCCAATGATGTCCTTTATAGAAAAAGGATCTGGTTCAGAATCACATGTTGCATTTTGTTATCATGTCTCTAGTTTCCTTCTGGAATAGTTTCTCAGTCTTACTCTGCTTTTTAGGACAGTGACATTTTGAAGAGGATAGATCAGTTATTTTAGAGAATTTCCCTCAATTTGGATTTGTCTCATGATTAGGTTCAGATTACGTATCTTTTTCAGGAATATTACAGAAGTAATGTTGTAGTCTTTTCATTGCAACCTGTCTGGTGGTTTGTGATTTGTGTTTATTATGGATGATGTTCCCTTTGATCACTTGATTAGGGTGGTGCCTGCTAGACTTCTTCACCATGAAGTTACCCTTTTTCTCATTGTAATTAATGAAGTATTTTGCGAGGATGTACTTTGAAGTTATGCAAATATATCTGTTTTCTCATCCAATATTCTGTTCTATTCTGTTCATTTAATTTTTGAGGCAGAGTCTTGCTCTGCCGCTCTGGCTGGAGTAAGTGGCGTGATCATAGCTCCTGGGCTCAAGTGATCCTCCTGTCTCAGCCTCCCAAGTAGCTAGGACTACAGGCGTGTGCCACCATGCCCAGCTAATTTTTCTTTTTCTTTTTTGTAGAGATGAGGTTTTCCTATGTTGACCAGGCTGGTCTTGAACTCCTGGCCTCAAGTGATCCTCCTACCTCAGCCTCCCAAAGTGCTGGGATTACAGCATTCATTTATTTTTATCTATAGGGATTCATAATTTCTATTTTATTTAATGGGTGATAAACCATTACTATTGTTATTTGATGCTCAAATTGTTTCAGATTTGGCCAGTGAAAGCCCCTTCAAGCTGGTTTCTGTGTCCTTTTGCTTGTCCTGTCATTCTGTGAGTATTTCCTTGCTTTCTGGCCCAACAGGATGTTTCAGGCTCACCTTATAGTTTCCCTATTCCATTCCTGGAATCAGTCACTTCTTTAAGGTTTCCTGGTCACTTTTGGTGTAGAACAGCATTTAGAAAGATCTGGGTGCTAGGTGTGCATTGCTATTGGGGTGTCACTGCTCCCAGGCAGTAACAGTGAACAGAGGTTTGGAGTATCTATATGTATATACATATACATATTGCTGTATTTATTTTTCTGTCTCCTAATAGTCAAAAGCTATAAGTTCAAACTGGTATGTTTAATTCTAGGATAACACCATAGGACTTATTCTAGTTTTCTTCAACAGTGACGGGAACTGACTTACATCATTGTTAATGATGTTATTTAGAGGAAAAAATTCATATTTATATTTATATTTATTTATTTGATTTATATATATTTATATATAACCAATCTGTCATCTCTGTTGCTTCTTTCCCCTCTTCTCCCTGCTTTGACTCTGAGTCCTCATCCTGTTCCCCCTTCCTTCGTATGTAGACACCCTCCTCATCCAGCTGGAGCTCTGACTCCCCACTTTGAACTGCCCTTCTGTAAAGAAGCCCTTATCACATTATTTGTGCTTTGAACTGCCACACCAGGCTTTTCCTCTTTTTGGATGCTCATGTCATCCTGCTTTGCCTCTTTTGACGCCTCATGTTGGTCCCTTTGCATATGTGGTTAACTGCCTCACCCTGCTTGAATTTTGATTCTCTATTCCAGGGTGGCCCCCTGTATCATTGCCCTCTTTACCTCATTCAGGCTCTGATTCCCCATGCCGGGTCAGTCTCCACATGGAGGCGTTCCTCACCCAGATTGGCTTTGACACACTACACTGGGTTGCCCTGTTGTGTGGATGCCCTTTTGACTCTGCTCATGTCTGATTGCCTATGCCAGGCCACATTCCCTATTCTAAGTCACACCTGAGCAACCTGTGACATCTCGACCCCCACCTCCACCCCCCCACAGTTGCCTTCCTCGGTCTGGGCTCTGACATCCCTCTCAGGTTCCTCCCCTTTAGATGCCTATTTTCCCCTGCCCCCTCTCTTAACCTCCCACTGGCTTTAGGAATGAATCATTCAGGAAGGGAAGAGCCCTCTGTTATCTTTAATTCTTCCTGCCCCAAATTAATTTTTCTTTACCCCTCCCCCAACATTTGTGTCTGCTCTTAGCCTTGGATTTTGTTCATTTGGATTCTGATTCTGCCTTCACCAAATCACCTTGATTCTTAGCCTTGTCTGATTATTGGTGTTTAAGTTTAAACTTCGTTTATATAAGTGATAATGAGTCAGTCTTCAGAGAAAACATTCTACAGCCTCCACAGAGCTCTGTCCTATTTTCAACCTGCTTTACTTCTTCTTTGCCCCATCTAGGATTGGTCCCTCAGCTGGAGCTTTAGCTGGAGCTCTGCTCAGCCCGGTTCTGATTGGTGTTTGGAACTTTGGGAATTATTATTGAAATGGTAGCAGCACTAAGGCAACAGGAAGATTGAAGTAGGGGAAAATTACATTATACACAGAGAATTATATAGTAAATGACATGAAATTAATGCATGGTTAGAATCAAGAGTGAAGTACAGTTAGAATCATGTGTGATATACAGAACAGCTGAACTCAAGGAAGTTGTATATATGTTTTTCACACAGAAATATTTCTGGGAAGATACAGAATATAGATATATAGATAAAGACTTTATCGAATATTTAGATAAAGAATTTAAATTGGTTTTTAAAAGAAGAGAAAATAAGTATAGAACTTAAGGAATCAAACAATATGTTATGTTTTTATATAGTGTTTAAAAACTTTTTATTATCCCCCCCTTTTTGTAGTTGTGAAGTGGAAATGCAGAGATAGTAAATGACTTGCCTGTAGTTATGTAGCAAATTACTAGTAGTTCTGGGTCCAGAGCCCACATCTCTCAATTTCTTGTCTGGTGGTGTTTCAACTATACTGGTTATTGGCAGTGAAAAGAGCTTTAGAGTCAGGCAGATTGGAGTGTAAATTGGGCTCTGCCATGATCCAAGTAGCTATGTGACCTTGGACAGGTTTTTTAAAATTTTATTTTTTATATATTTTTCATTTTTTAACATTGCTGAGCCCGTTTCCTCATCTATTGAAGATGATAGTATTAACCAATGAGGATTGACTAAGAGGCACATATTACATGTGTGATAAAAGGTCTTCTTCCATTCTTGTGGGTGATATCAGAAGTTACTGTGGTAATCTAGTATAAATTAAGCTAATGATATATTTTGAACTGAATTAAGCCAAATCAAACAATCATACAGAAACAGGGGATGGAATAAATTTTCCTACGAGGAAGGCCATTTGAGAATTCTTTCATGCATGAATATCATGTAGGGCAATGATTGTGAGTATGTAGCAGAGTGGTTTAACTAGGATCCTCTGAAAAGAGGAAAGCAGAACATGCATTTATCCAGCAAATATTTATTGAATGTTTACTGTGTTGTAAACACTGGGGATACAGTGATGAAACAGTCCCCAATTTAAGGAAGTGGAAGACATGTAAACAGTTAATTTGATTCCAGTGCTTCTGTAAAGTTGTGACCAGATGCTATGGGGGAGAATAGAAGGGAACGCCTGGTTTGGCCTGAAGATCTCAGGAAAAGCTTCCTAGTAGAAGTGTCAATTGAGCAAAGTCTTAAAGATATATTAATCCAGTGGGAGAAGGGATAGATAGCATTTGAAACAGAGGAAATAGCATATACAAAGGCACAGAAGCTTGGTGGTTTAGGGGCATTACCTATGGTGCATGAATTTATATGATAAGAGATAAGGCTGGAAAGGTAAGCTGTGTCTTCTTAGGAGTTGGAAAGTTATCAAGAGGTTAAAACCATAGGAAGTCATTAAAAGATTGTGAGTGGGGGTAGTTCAAGATTAAATTAGTGTTTTAGTAAGTCCACCTTCTGGCAGCATATAGAGGTTTAAATAAAGAGAAGATATGTCTGTCAAGGTTCTTTTGACTGCAAGGGGGAAAATGATTTAAGGCAGCATAAGTTAAAGGAGGGGTGGTTTATTATGAATACATAGGGGTGTGTCAGGGATCTTAGGGTACCTAGACCTCAGGAATGGACTGGAAAGCTGAATAGGAACTCCTGTCTCTTGCTTTTGCTTTGTCCTGTGTATCTGCTCATTTTTCCTTCCCTTTCTGTACTTCTTGGCCCTTATGGTGAAATATTGCCTTCTTACAGTTGCCTAATGTTACCATTTCAGGCATACTCCAAGACAGTCTGGTAATGTCTCTGACTCCCAGCTCCAAATTTTTAAGAGAGAGAGAAACTCATTGCTCAGGCTGGGTTAGGTTCCCCCTGCTCTGATTCCAGTCAGATTTGGCTACTATAAACTTGACTGTCAGGCCCTAATCCTGTGTGTGTGGTTGGGGTGACAAGTAGTAGAGGGGGACATGTTTTGAGAAGATGGGAGGGTTGTGAGCTGGACAGACACCACAAAAGGTGTCTTACAGAGGGTAATAGTAGAAGCATGGGCTAGCAATAAAATCTAGGCACTAAATGTTGAGGGCCTGAACTAAGGTGCAGTGTAGAAAGAGAGAAGAAAGAAGACTTAAGAGATACTTAAAAAATTAAGTAAACTTAATTTGGTGCCTCATCAGATATAGGAGGTTTGTGAGAAGGAAGGAGTCTACTACATTTCATATTTAAATTATTGGGTATCTGGAGAAGAAATATTGAGTTTTAGGGCAAAGATGCTGAGTTTGCTTTGGACACATTATATTTGTAGTCCCTGTGGGATATTAAGTGTTGATGTTCAGTAGTTACTTTTTTTTTGTTCCTATCTCAGCAGCAGTTCAATTCAGTAGACACTTGAATGTAAGATTTGGAGTGTAGGAGTGAGATTTCTACTGAGATTTGGGAATTAACTGGGTAGAGTTAGCAGTTGAAGATGTGATTCTGGATAAAATCACCTATAATGAAAAATATACAGAGCAGAGAATGTAATCCAGTGACCACCAGTGTATATAGAAGTAGTGGAAGAAGAAGAGTTTTTCAAGTGGCCAATCTGTGACATTGGACAAGGAGGGAGTATGGAATTTAGCACTACAAAAGAATATGAGTTTAGGATATGCTAAAGACCTGAAAGATAAGGTAGAATGAGTCCATGGCTTAGTAGTTAATAGGAATATGTATTGGGTATTATGTTATTTTACTTATTCCTCATAGCCATCCTACTGTTTATTATCCTTACTTTACAGGTTAGACAACTTAGGCACAGAGAGGTTAAGTAACTTACCCATGGTTTTACAGCTATAGGGTGGTAGAGCCAGGATTTGAGCTCATGCAGTCTAGCTCTTAAGTGTCTGTTCTTAAGCACTGTGCTTTATGCCTTCAAAGGAAATTGAGGGAGATTCTAACTTATGGTAGAATATGTTACTAAAATGATTATGGTATTGGAGGACAAATTTTTTTAAATTTTATTTTTAATTATGGTAAAATACATATAAATTTACTAGCTTAACCATTTTAAGTATATAAGTCAATAGTGTTAAGTATATTCATGTTGTGCAGCAGATCTCCATAACTTTTTAATCTTGTAAAATTGAAACTCTATACCCATTAAATAGCTATTCACCATTTCCCTGTCCCCCAGCTTCTGGCAACCATCATTCTACTTTCTGTCTCTATGAATTTGACTACTTTAGATATCTCATAAAAGTGAATCATACAGTAATTGTCTTTTTGGGACTGGCTTATTTCACTTAGCATAATATCCTCAGGGTCCATTCATATTGCTGCATGTGTCAGAATTTCCTTTCTTTCTGTGGATGGCAAAATTTTATTTATTAGAAAAAATTTTTATAGCCTTTACTTATTGAGAAGGATGTTATTCTCATATTGGTTTTGAAATAAAATTATATCAGAGGTAGTGACATATTTTGACTCCTTATACCCTCTATAATGATATCACATTAGCATAATTATTTGAATGTTCTGAATAAAAATTTTTAACAGGAGAATATTTGCTAAAAACTTATAAAAGCATTAACTATAAATAATACCTTTTTAATTTTTAATTTTTCTTACTTGTTTAAGAAGGAGAACTATGGTATACTTTTGCCCTGTAGTGATATTGTGATGATCCATGGGACTCACAGATTTAACATACAATTTTTATAGTATTCACAAGGATGCCTGAGGTCATTGACATATAGTTTACTAAGTTTTGTTATGGAGGCTAGTGTGTTTGGCACTGATATGGGAAGTATGTTACCCAGCTGGTGAGTTTAGGGCTGTGGTCAGAGTCTTCCTACTACTTTGAATATAACAGTGGAGTCCCTAGTAGCGCCTCAGTTCACTACTTTTGAACTTTAAGTCACTTAAGTTTTCTAAGCTTGAATTTCCCTATTTGTAGAATGGGAATATCAATAGTTCCTATACTATAGTGTTCTTCTGAGGATTAAATGAGGTAATGTG
The DNA here is from genome assembly GCA_023783475.1 of Daubentonia madagascariensis. Lineage (NCBI taxonomy): Eukaryota > Metazoa > Chordata > Mammalia > Primates > Daubentoniidae > Daubentonia > Daubentonia madagascariensis. The sequence goes on along the minus strand of JAKFHU010002088.1, from coordinate 37,559,714 downwards.
AATAAAGTGTTTAGCATGATCACTGGCACATAGTAAGTGGTCAGTGAATGTTAGCTGTGGTTATTATTATTATTACTGTCATCATGTTTGATATACATGTGTTTGAAGAGTCCCAGATGGTCTACTGTGGAGGAAAATCTATTTTATTCCTTGTTTCTGTAATGGTTATTTGCTTTAGCTTAATTAAGTTTAGGAAATATTAATCTGTGCTAGGTGGACTCAAAGATGAGTAGTATACAATTGCTGCCTTCAAGGAACTTGTATTTAGGTGTTTAAAATGGAATAATTTTAACTATAGTGATTTTTTAAAGCTGTATTTTCTAAAATGTTAAGTTTTAATAAAAAAAAGTATAGAAATAAGTCCGGGTGAGAGTATGGTTTTGAATATTTTAAAACTGTCTTAGAACTTCTGTAAAACATTCTTTGACTTGTGGATCTTGTTTGTTTATTCCAGCCAGCACCTAACCAAGTCACTTTTCATCTGCCACTACATCGTTACTATGCTATGTTTTTGAGTAAGGTGAGACTGTCATTAAATAACTCTGTTCTGGGTTTTTTTTTTTTAATTTTGGGAATAAGTATTGAATTAGTAACTTTTTTATCATAATTTTTAGGCTGTGAAATGTCAAGAACTAGATTTGGATTCTGTTTTACCAGATCAGGAAATGTTAATGAAACTAATGATTCACCCACTCCAAATTCAAGTATGTATTCAGGCTTTTAAAAAGTTTTGAATTGGATTCCTTGGTTAAATGATTCTTCCTTTGTTTATTTTATCATTGTTATTAATATTTTAGCCAAAATGTTTGAAAACCTTTTTTTTTTAAAATTGAGTTCTTGTATTTTTGTCATATTATATTTATATATATATTTTTTCTATGAGATTTAGTTTTAATTTTCCCAGGAATTCTTTTCACTATATTTACTTATGGGGGAGTTTTAACATACTGTAACACTATTTTGGGAGTCAGGAGACCCAACAGGTTTTAGTCTTGGTGCTACCACTATTTTATTTTCCACATGGTTTAGGGTGATTCACCTCCTTGGTTCTCAGTTTCCCCATTTATAAAGTGACAGGAGAAAGAAGAGAGAAGAATTAGCTCGTATAAGCACTGTGATTTCTTTTAGTTCTGACACTATAATTTTGTGGGCCAACTTTTTATATACATTAGAGGGACTTGTACTTCAATTTGTTTTTCCTGGCAATGTTATATTATTGGACTTCAACTCTGGGGGTTAGGAACAAGTAAGAGATAAAGTTATGACTACTTAGTTTTAGTTGATACTGGACATAAATACATGAAAAATTAAATACTAATGTAGTAAGAAAATTTATTCTAATCTGACCCTTTCTTACCTCCAATTATTTAGAAAATGAGTAGTTTAGATTGAAGATTGAGTTAGGGTGAGTTAAAGATGTGGATTATATTCATTGACTTTGAACAATTGTCTTTATTTTGTGCTTATTCCAGTATGTTTCTTTAAGCATTATGTATGTTAGGGTTTTTTTTTTGTTTGTTTGTGTGTTTCTTGGGGGGTTTTTTTTGAGGGAGAAATAGAGTGAAACATAAGCTTTGATTCCTCATGAAAGATTTCAGTAAAAATTATTATAAATGTATCCAGAGGCTATCATGGAAAACTAACTCATGTATAAACTCTAAAAAAGGTGGCTATATAAAAATAGTATAGTCATTATTTTAAGAATGTAAAAGTATATGAACTGAATATCTTTAACATTGGACAGAATGTTAGGCTTATACTATGATTAAGTCATAAAATATTTTGAAATGGTTGTTTAATATAATTTCATGAAGATTGAATTTAAATGATTTATTCTTTGTCCGGTTTACTTATTCTTCATTTTATTAGGCAAGTCTTGCTGAAATCCACAGCAATATGTGGGTAAGAAATGGTCTGCAAATCAAAGGACAAGCCATGACCTACGTTCAGTCTCATTTCTGTAATTCCATGATTGATCCTGACATTTACCTATTACAGGTAAGCCAACTTGATAATGCAAATGTTGTATTTTAGAAATGTCTCATTTGTACCCATGGGATTTTAATTTATAGAGGTAACTGAGTGAGGACATGGAAAGGCCAATACCATTGATAGAAGAATTTATTATATAATCCCCAAGAGGAGGGGGATATGCCATACCACACAGGGTCACAAGGGTAGCACCAGGTTTTGGTTAGGAGGCAGAAAGGAATGAGGGGAGAGCCTAGGTAAGAGCCTTTATTGGGGTTTCTGTAGGAAAGGCAGGGCAAGGCAGGATTGGCTAGTTTGATAATTCTGACAGGCTTTGTGGCGTAGAGGTTATACCTAGCTTTGTGGTACTTGGCCCTGGGTTAAATTAGGGCAGGGAAATATCAGGTTGATGTGTGAGAGTTAGATAAACACGGTGGTGGCTTACGTGAGAGGTGCGTTCTCAAGTAAGTTGTTTACTATGTTTAGGAATTAGCTGGCCCTGACAGGGGCAGTCTCTCATGGGGTCTGTAAGGCCCCCCAAGATGTCAAAGCTTCGTAAGATATAGAAAATAAACAACATGATTAATAGAAGAAAAAGTAAAACTGAATATTGAAGCATTTTGTTTTCTTTTAAAGGTTTGTGCTTCTAGACTTGACCCAGATTATTTTATATCATCTGTCTTTGAAAGGTAAGCATAATTTTGTTAAGGCAGGTATTAGGAAATATTTGGGATTTAAGTTAATTTTGTTTTAACCTCTAAAAATTTGTCTCAAATATTTCTTCTTATAGATTTAAGGTAGTGGATTTGTTGACAATGGCATCACAACATCAAAATACAGTACTTGATGCAGAGCATGAGAGATCTATGTTAGAAGGCGCTCTTACATTTCTTGTGATTCTTTTGAGTCTTCGTTTACATTTAGGTAAAACCCACTAATACTAATACTTGGTATTAATTGTACTCCCCCCTTTCCTTCCTTCTCCCTTGTGGTAGTAACTGGCTTATGGAAAAAAGGAAAGGATGTGGATATATTTAAACATTGTTTCAAACTCTTGATATATTATACAATTGATACACCTTTTAGAATATCTTCTAAAACATCCTTTGCTTATCCTTTGCTTAAGGGAACTGCAAACAGGAAAGTAGTTAAACTGCAGTTATAGTTGTGGCATTGCTTCTTTACATTTTAATTTGAAGCATCTCATGTTTAGTAAAACAATTTAATCAAATGTGTGGTAAGTTGTTTCTTTATAATTTACATATACTCAGATTTATTAATTCTGTTTTTAATAATTTTAGGAATGTCTGATGATGAGATTCTCAGGGCAGAGATGGTAGCCCAGCTGTGTATGAATGACAGGACACATAGTTCATTGCTGGACCTCATATCCTTTTATAAGTTTAATTTTCTGTTAGTGGTAGGATCTAAAGTAAAGATTGTTATGGATTAAAGGTATATCAATATTTTGATTAAAAATGTTTTTGAAGTTGAAAAACAATATAGAAAAAGAGCTCCAATTGTTTGCTCAAGTATGTGTTCAGAGCTGGTAACAGGTTTTTTTTTTACCTCCTATTATTACCTCTCGGGGAGCTATCCTTAGACTTCAGCGTAGACCTCAGGACGGCTTTGGTCACCCTAGGTTCTAACCTTCTAGGACAGCATTAGTGAAAGGAAACTGGACATTTTGTAAAAGGCAGCTAACTCTACTTTATCTGTGTAGCCAGGCTAGAATTCATGGTTCACAGTTAAAAGTATACCTAATAATTGTTATTATCAGGATTTTAAATATTCTGAGGATATTTTGTTAGAATTCAATCTTAAAGAATTTTTGAGTTTGTAGATTACTATCTACAAACTGGGGACTTGTGGTACTTTGTATAGGACAGCATACAATGGGTACCTTATTTTTGTTAATAGTTAACGAAATTTTAGGCAAAGATTATCATGTTTTTTTTTTGTTGTTGTTGTTTTATTTCTTTTTTCTTTTTTTTTTTTTAGTAGACAGGGTCTCACTGTGTTGCCCAGGCTGGGCTGAAACTCGTGGGCTCAAGCGATTTTCCTGCCTTAGCCTCTTGAGTAGCTTGAACTACAGGCACATGTCACTGCACCCAACTCTATCATGTTATTTTGTGAGGAAAATATATGTCTAAATTTAGTATGTGTATGTCTTATGACTGTGTTTGGAAGAATTAGCTAAAATTTTGGTTATTAGAATTTTGGCGATTGGAATGCCCGTTTGACAACCTTGAAGATTTTTGTAAGCAGCATCAATTTGATATCGTCTGATGATTTCAGTCATTATATACTGTGTATTGGTGGTATTACACAGCAAAAACATTGTTTGTAACTTTGAATTTTAAAAAGAATTATGTACCTTAATGTGAAAACAAATGGGAGAGAGTCTTTGTGGTTTGCTGCTTTCCTTCTTTGTTCGAACTTGCTTAGCATCTTTTTTGTGCGCGGGGGGCGGGGGAATATTAATCTTTTTTTTGTTTTTAAGAGACAGGCTGGAGTGCAGTAACACCATCATAGCTTACTTGCAGCCACGGACTCCTGGGCTCAAGTGATCCTCCTGCCTTAGCCTCCTGAGTAGCTGGTACTACAGGCATGCACCACCACATTCAGCTAATTAAAAAAATTTTTTTTGTAGACGTGAGGTCTCACTATGTTGCCTAGGCTAGTATTGAACTCCTGGCCTGAAGTGATCTTCCCACCGTGGCCTCCCAAAGTGCTGGTATTATAGGTGTGAGCCACTGCATTTGGCTTCTTTGGGGATAAAATTTTGTGTTTTTGGAAAAATAATCTTTGCTCATAAAAAATCTTGGCTAATTTTTAGCATATTCTTCCTTGTTTTTTTTTTTTAAGGAAACGTACAACATTATTTGCAAAATGATGAAAATGAAGATCAATTAAAAAAATTTTTCCCCTCATTTACTGAAATATGATGCATTTGTTTGGGGAAAATATACCTGGGAACTACTACAGTATACAGTTTATTAGTAGGCTCCTAGATCACAAATATTTTTTAAAAATCACAATTAATTAAGTTATTATTGAACTTTTGTATAATATCATAGAGCCCTCTTGTGGCCAACTTTATGTATTACAGCCAATTACTATTTCTGTGGTCTCTATAGCAAAATCAGAAACTAGAGTACCTTGGAAAGCCTATGAAACTGGCTTTTTGCCATTAATGTTTTTTTCTTGACACATACATCATATTCCAGAAAATCCCAATCCCAAAAGTGGCATTATTCCAGGCAGTTACAGCTTTGAATCAGTTTTATCAGCTGTAGCTGATTTTAAAGCTCCTGTTTTTGAACCTGGAGGTTCTATGCAACAAGGCATGTATACTCCCAAAGGTACGTTTATATACATAAATATACTCTTTCAAATGTCAGTTCTTTTCAGGTTAATTCTTGTGTGTACTGAAAGAAAGTGTCTACCTGTTATTTATTCAACTTTGGTTTTCTTTTCTCAACTTTCTTATAAATGTATGCTTTTAATGGTAAACAGTAGTATTGCTTCCATTTATTTACAGATCTGTGATTTTAGGTTATAATAAAGCTTCTTAGATGACTCTAAATTGTAAAAGGAACTTTATATATGAACTCTAGTTCATTTTTATAAGTGACCATAACTATATATGAATCAGAAATTATAAAACAAAATATATATTTGAAAACATTTTAAATGTATTTGCTCTCTAAATTTGATTTTGAAACAGTTCTCACTACCAAATTTTAACTTGGAATAGTTCAAATTAAAGTCTATATAGAATACTGGTAGTACTTACATTTTTAAACCTATATAAATGTATAGAAACCTTTTCCTTAAGTGAATGGTTGGTTTTCCAAGGTTTTCCCCCTAGATTCATATGACATGCTTGATTACAGCCAGAAGTAGGTGAAGTTTTGATTTAGCATCTGTTTTTTTAAAACTGTCAGATTTTCACTTATCTAAGTTAAAAGTTTGGAGTAAGTAGCAGTTAGTAGTTACATGCTTCTTGACTCCCTCGACACTCATCGTCTAAATGAAAGTCCAGTGCCAATTTTGAAGTTGTAAATAGCATGTACAGTACTGCATTTGGCAAAGCACAGCAGAAAAGCCTTATCATTTGGGGTTTTTCAAGGAGTTCACAAGTAGCAAGAACAATCCAGCATCTTTGATTAGAATATATTCCATTAAAGGAAAAGCACAGTACTTCTTTATCATAGAGAACACTTTATGTATAAAGTTTAGATGAACTTGGCAGTCAAGTGGTGTTCTAGTGTAGTGCAGTGCTTATTAAAATGTGATATGAAAATTACCTTTGTTAGATTCGTTTGTATTCCTTATTAAAAATGCAAGTTCTTGTGCCTCATCCCCAATCTGCTCTCATGAGAATCTCTGTGGATGGAATCTGGGAATCTACTTTAAGCTCTGTAGATGATTGTTGTAAACAGTAGAGTTTGAGACACTGAGATGGAATAGTGGGCATTTGGAGATTAGAACCAAGAAATTGAGTGTCCTATTCAAATACAGTACTGAATTGTATTAGCTTGTTGTGTTTTAGAAAATCAGTTTTTTTATCTTTGGATTTGGCTTCTTGTCTGTAAAGTGAGAGAATTGGAATAGATGAATGGTTTTTAAACTTTCAAAAAGTGGTTGAAACAAGCTGTTGGTTTTGGGGAACTAAGTCTTAAGTGAATTTTTTATACAAAACCAAAAAACACTAGCCTATTCTTGTGAAAGTGCAAGTGGGTAGTGGACCTAGCTTCTCCTCTGTTCTTCTGTCCTGTTGTTCCCAAAGTGGCCCCCGTTACACCTCTGTGGAAGTCCAGCTCCATGAAACACTGAAGCCCACTGGATTAATTAATCACTAAATTTTCTTCCATTGCTAAGGTTCTATAATTTTAATAAAAACATTGGCATTTTAATTATACAAAATAATAGACTTTAAAGTGAAGGACAATAAATGATAATAGAAATAATAACAAGGACTTTGTGAAGGATTATCTTGAGGATTTTAAGTCATATTTATGATATTTTAAGATGAGTAGCCTATTATGTGAAAATAGGAGCAATGGTTAACATTTTCTTGTGCCAGAAAGTGGATGTGTACAGGGGGAGTTTAAGCTTCTTACTGTGTTTTCAAATATTTTTTGCTAGAGAGAATGAGAGGAGAAAAAAACTTAATCCAGGAAAGTCTTAAGGCAATGGTTTCTAAAATTATTCTTAGCCTACCTTTTAGATTTCACTGCAACCTTGAACTTCTGGGCTCAAGCAATCCTCCTGCCTCAGCCTGGTGAGGCTGGGACTACAGGTGCATGCCACCATGCCTGGCTAATTTTTCTATTTTTTGTGGAGATGAGGTCTCGCTGTATTGCTCAGGCTGGTCTTGAACTCCTCCTGGCCTCAAGTGATCCTATCATCTCAGCCTCTCAAAATGCTAGGATTACAGGCATGAGCCACTGTGCCTGGCCCAGTATTTTCTTAAATGGGTAAACTTTTAAAAAAACCTTCACCTCATCCTAAGCATGATTATTAGTGAGGTGTCATGAGTTTTTTTTTTTTTTTTTGGTCAATTTACAATTTTCTAATAAACATTAAAAATTACATAATTGTTAAAATAAAAAGCTTTATATACATAATACTTAGTTATCTTTTGTGCCACCAGTTGTACACATATCACACATGGGATAGTGGTTCCTCATTATGTGGAAGGTAAGGAGACCAATTATCAGTTTTAGCAAAGAAGCAGAAAATCTTTTATAAACAAAAAAAATTTGTAAAGTGAGACTCTTGAAAATCAACAGCTCATTAATTTTGTAATCTAGTTTTCATGTTTTTACCTTTGAATACTTTTAAAGGTGTTAATGTACTGTGTTTCTTACTTTCTGATTGGTACCTTACAAAAAACCCAATGAACTAAACTTTTCTGGTGAGGCATTGTTATATTACAAGACTTTTGCTCACTAGTGCTTACTGAAGTCGAGAGAACATTCCTAATCAGAAGATTTTGTGATTTTTGATTTAGAAAATTTAGTCACGACATCAAGCTTATTAAGGCAAATACTATAATCAAATTAAACTATTCCATCTTTTAAATTTAAAATATACTTAACAAATGTAATAAATCATTAAAGATTGACTTTATTCCTTAGAAGTCAATGTTCTGTTTCTGCTTTCTTTTGTATAATAGCTGAAGTTTGGGATCAGGAGTTTGACCCCGTCATGGTTATTCTTCGAACGGTTTACCGTAGAGACGTGCAGTCTGCAATGGACAGATATACTGCATTGTAAGTCCATCAAATTGATTAGTATCATAATAGAATATTTTGTATTTATATAGAAAAACTTCAGTTATAACACAAGTGTGATAATGTTCTCATTAAAGTATACTCTTGATCTTTAGAGGTGAAAATAATATTTTAAGGTTTAAAAAAATAATCTGGTTGAGATTTATGTTCTCAAGATCTTTATCCAAAATTTGATGTTAGTTTGGTAGAAATAAATTTTATAGAACGTGATCACTAAATCAAAAAATAGAAACTTATTTAGATGCATTTTGATCAATGGAATTAAAGGCTTGGTTTTGTGTTGTTCTGCTTTTGAACCAGCAGAGGAGGCACAAGTTAAGAGAATGGAATTGTATGACATCAGAGATAATGATTGGGTATCTATAAAAAAGTATGAAAATATTGTTATGTTCTTGACAACTGAGAAAATAGCCAAAGCAAAATGAATTTTACTTGTAAATATTTAACAAAGTAGTTTACAATGTTGATGACTGCAGAAATTAAAAGTTTTGAAGGATATCATTTTAATGAAGAATTTGATTTTGTATGTTATTGTAAATTGTAGACTTTTTTAATATATATTTCACCTCTTTTTAAATCTTACTTGTTTATATTGCTGAAAATCATAGCATAATGTCTTTTATTTGTGCTTTTCTAAAGCTTAAGTTAAACATTTTAAAAACAAGTTTAAAAAGATACAAATGTCTTTGATCTTGAGAAACTATCCAGATAGCTATCAAGGTGTGGATGTTAGGTGTAATTGAAACTTCTCTTTTGCTGAGACTGTGCAGTAATAGGTACATGTTGAGTTTAAGGTCCATCACAGACAAACATCTGAAGAAAGTTTGTTATGTGGAATTTTAACATGCTCCCCCACCCTCAAATAAAACAAAACAACCTAAAACTAACAAATGAAAAACAGCTCAGCCAGCATGATCTCTCTCTGCTTTCTCTAAACCCTTGGGGAGATATAGTCTGAAGTTCTCTTTCTCTGTTTTCTTTGCTACATCTTTTTATGCTTTTCATGTGATTTTGAAACAATTTGATTGCTTTTAGGCTTTTGCCAAACTCTTAGCTCCTTGAGGGAAGAGATTTTTGTCTCTATATCTCTTTTACATCTTCAGTACCTATTTCAGTGTTGGCACATAGTAGGCATTCAAAATGTATTTGTTGAATAAATAAATATTTCCTGTTGAAAAATTGAAAAATGAAAAAATGAATAGTAGGAAACATTTGCATGGAAAACCTAATGTGGACTTTATAAACACTGTTGTCTTAAGTGGCTCTGCCTTTTTTTCAGGGTGGTGGTGGTGGTTAGTCATTTTGAATATATAAGAATTGATTATGTAGTAAATTTTATTCTTCTCTTTTACTTTGTAGCTGATAGAAATTTAATTATATATAAAAATTGAATATAATATATTCAATATTCAACATATATAATATATTCAATATATAAGAATTGAATACATAGTACATTTTATTCTTCTCTTTTACTTTCTAACTAATAGAAATTTGGACTGAAATTGGGCAGAAACTTTTAAAGCTTTGAAGGAGTCATTTAATAATTACTGTAAACAGTTTTAAAGGAGAAATTTTATTTAACAGCACATATTTATTGAGTGCTTTTTACATGCCAGGTACTCTGTGAGGGAAAACAGAATAGTTTCTTTTATTTTTCACTTATCAGACTTTTCATTTAGCTTGGACAGTTTATTTTTTTCGAGAAGTGGTTCTCAACTAGGGACAATTTTTGGCATTTTCTGAAGACTGGTGAGGTTGTTGCTGACATCTAGTAAAGGCCAGGTTTGCTTGCCTCAGCCGAGAATTATCTTGCCCCAAATGTCGTTATTGCCTATATTGGTTAACCTGGTTTAGACCCATGCTGACATATAGGTACACTTTTTCTGTTTGCAGGTATCCTGTGTATTCAAATCTATTTTGTGTTAGTTGTTTAGATCTATATCATATTTTGATTTATAACTACTTCACATAGTTGGATAAATCTTATCCCCAAAGCTGTTTTTATCAATTTTTTCGCTTTCCTATTTTGTTCTCTGTTTTTCCTAATTCTCTCATTTCCTCCATTTGGCTTTTGAGTTCCTGTACAATTTCTTTATAGTTTCTTAGAAATATTTCTAAAGTGCTATGATATTTCTTAGCGGTTTAAAAATCTGTGTCTTAGAAGAAACGTTTACTCAAGTAAAGCAGTAATAATAGATAAATATGCTTTTTAGCTTTAGATGAAAACATTTAAATTTATTTTCTTTTAAATGTTTGAAATTTTGTGTGCAAACTATTATATTCCTCTGATAACATTTTGTGTACTTAAAATAAACCTTACATCCATGTAGAAATGTGTTGGTTACTGTGTAAAACCTAATCTTTTTTGAAATTTATTATGTATAAGAAATATTGCATCTGTATCCTTTATGTAGTATCTTTATTTGTTGTATATTTGTACAGTTGACTGTTTCAGTTCTTATTATAGCGCAAGTGGGAAAATAACCCTAAACTGTAGGATTTTTTGGCTGTTGGTCATTTTCATCTTTTTTTTTTTTTTTAGTTTTAAGGGACAAAAAGTGGCTTAACTGATTGTACTGGGTAGGATCCTTTTTTTATTTGCAAGAAGGCAATAGAAAGGCCTTTTTGAGAATAATAGTGAAAAATGATTGGCTAAATTAAAACTATTGTATCCTGATAAGATAGCTTGGTGCCAGGTACTTGTAGGCAGCCAGTAAATATTTGTTAAATGAATGAAAAGTAAATTTCTTTTAATTTTTGTGCTGAGAGTTTAAGTGAAAATAAGCCATTTGCTTTATGTGATGTTTAGATGTTTAGAATCTTGGAATCTTATTGCTGAAAAAGGCCTCCAAGATCTAGTCCAGGTTCTATAACAGTATCTCTTGGGCCATCACTGGAAGAGGATTTTGGGTGACAGCAAGAGAAGGCCTAAGAGAGTAGAAGTGGCTCATCCTGCTTCCCTTACTTCCTTCCAAATACCCCTTAATGGGTAGTTCAGCTCTTAAAAAGAAAACAAAAACGAGACAACAAGAAGAAAAAAGCAAACTGACAGGTGGAAAAGCATCCAATATAACATGAATTCAGTGTTATGTAAATTGTACAGGAACTCAAAAGCCAAATGGAGGAAATGAGAGAATTAGGAAAAACAGAGAACAAAATAGGAAAGCGAAAAAATTGATAAAAACAGCTTTGGGGATAAGATTTATCCAACTATGTGAAGTAGTTATAAATCAAAATATGATATAGATCTAAACAACTAACACAAAATAGATTTGAATATACAGGATACCTGCAATTCAGTGTTATATAAACAAGGACAGTGTGGCCCAGAGAGGCTCGGTGAAGTATGTGTGTTAATGGTAGTGTTGGAACTATGGTCTAGGCCATTTCCAAAGACAAAAGTGATTTTATACAGTGGCTATTTTAAATTCAACTGGAAAGTAAATTTTTTTATGTATAATTTCTCGTATTTCTGTTGCTTCCCATCTCCCATCTTGAAGGTTAATAGCTTCTGCCGCATGTTTGAAAGTATTATATATGAGTTTATATACGTCATTTTTGTCTCAAACTGGTCAATAATCAGGTGCCGGTTTGAGTCACTTAAAAAATTTTCTGTCATGTAGCATTTCATTTGCATTATTCCATTAATACGTCTGAAAAGAGTAGTCAAAATGATGTATTACCTGCTGCCTTTTACAAATATATAACCTTTATTTGGAACACCTTATTAATCTAGGTGCTGAATATTTAGGGGCTAGTGCTTAAAGCAAACAGAGAAACAAAATAAAACTAAAAATTGCTTTCCTATGCTAAATGAAATAGAGTAGTTGAAATATTTCATCATGGCTATTGGGATTGTTTTGAAAATTACACTTTTATGTTGCCACTATGGTGTTATATGGAAACCAGTTTTTTAAAAAGGTAAAGGTAATTTTATGGCATCCTCTTCATCATTCATAGATGCAGCTCATTTCATTAATGATAATTTTTAAAAAAAATTTTAAATAATCCCCCTTCATCTACATAGTATCTGTTTCCTCTAAGATGCATTTTCTATTGTTCGGTCTCTAGCTTCTATGTTAGAGGCATTCCTCAGAAGTCTGGTAATTCTGGATGTTTGTTATTAAGAACTCTGAGTATGTTGGTAGAGCTTGTAGATTCTGAACTTTAATATAGGGTGATTTGGGTAGGGTTGTTGAGAAGCCTTTATGTTAGTCTCATTAGATCTTTTCTTTGGTTGGGTCAGATTCCTCAAAGAAGTACCTTTAAATATTGCCCAGAAGGTAATGGTCTGGTTGCCATTATTCTGTGAACTGAACAGGAGACAAGGCCTAAGGGCTCTGAACCAAATATGCATACAATGATTTTAATCTCCCATCCTCATACCCTTAATTATACTTGGTGTTTTATCCTTTCCAGAAATGAGTCCAACTAGAATTCTGTTGCAGTCGTAGAGAGGCAGTTTTCATCAAGTCCTCCTTATTTTAGCCCCCTACCTCACCACCTCCAGTTATAAAGCTACCAGGTGCTGTCAGTTTCTTTGCCCATTTTTTAATTGGACTTTTTATTATTGAGTTTTAAGAGCTCTTTATTTATTCTGAATACTAGACTTATCAGATATATGATTTGCAAATATCTTCTGCCATTCTGTGAGTTGTCTTTACACTTACTTGAGAGTGACCTTTGAATCACAAATGTTTTAAATTTTGGTTAATTCCAATTTATTTTTGTCTTTGTTGCATGTGCTTTTGGTGTTGTATCTGTTGCCTAATTTAAGGTCACAAAGACTTAAGCCTATATTTTCCTCTAAGTGTTTTATAGTTTTAGCTTTTACATTGAAGTGTTTGATCCATTTTGAATTAATTTTTATATATGTCATGAGGTAGTGGTCCAACTTTATTCTTACTCATGTGGATGTTTCTTGAAGTTTTGTTAGAACTTAATACTACTTATTCTCTTTCTTTAAAGGTCATAGCCCTGCCTAGGTTTTTTATTTCTTCTTGAGAGGGATTGCTAAGTTATATTTTTCTAAGAAATCTTCTATTTTAAGTATATACTTAATGATGAGAAAATCTTGTCTGCCTTTTAATTCTTATTATATATTTGTTTGCTGTTTCTTATTCTCGTTTAGTCATATCAAAGGATTACCAGTTTTACTATTTTTTCTAACAACCAACTATTGATTTTGTTGCTTCTATCTCCCCTGCCCCTTGTTTTCTATTTCATTTTTTTTTCGGTTATTATTTATTATCTTCTTTCAACTTAGTTTGGATTTTCTTTCTTTCCTTTTCTTGGATGCTTATTTATTATTTTTTTAAGTTTATTTGGTTTTTGTTTTTAATTACTCCTTTTAAATTTTTATTGTTATAGATTTTGGTTTAATTTTTTTTCATGTAATTTTTAAATTGATATATCTTAGTTGTATATATTTTTAGAGTACATGTGATGATCAAAACAGGGTAATTGGGATATACATTACCTCAAACATTTATCTTTTCTTTGTGTTGAGACCATCTTCTAGCTATTTTGAAATATACAATAAAATATTGTTAATCATAATTTAGATTCTTAGTTTTTGATATTTAAAAAGGCAAATGCATTTAAAGCTTTGTATTTCTTTCCAAGTACTGCTATAGTTGTATCTCACATTTTTTTCTATATAGTTTAGATTCTAAATTTTAAAAATTTTCTGTTATGATTTTTAATGACCTCTGAATTTCTAAGAGCGTAGTGCTTTAAAATGTCTACATGTCTGGAGTTTTGAGTTATCTTTTTAAGTTGGTTTCTAGTTTTATTTGCTGTGTAACAGTGATTATGGTTCCTATATCAGTTCTTTTGATGCTTATTGAGATTTACTTTGCATCCTACTGTTCAGTCAATTTTTATAAATGTTCTAAGTGCACTTAAAATTATGTGTATTCTCTAATTGTTGGATATTCTTTATTTGTATTTGCCTCATGCTTTTTAATTGTGTTGTTAAAAATCCTTACCAATTTGTTTTTCTTGGGCTCTCAGAAGTATAAGATTATTGAGTATGAAATGTCTGATTTCCTTAAGTACTAAGTTAGACAGTTGATATCTCTGACATTTAACTTTAACACTTCTTGTTTTACGTTTATTGTGAAGGTACATGCTCAGTCTTTCAAATGCACGTTTTGGTTTGAGATTATCTTTCAAGTTTTGTTTTTAGAGCAATTTTTGTGAAACCGTGGATAAGTCAAAAATTCATGTCATTTTTGAATATGAGTTCCATCATGGAACCAATGCAGTGCAGACAGCTTGAAATATCAGTGAAATGTTTGGAAAGGATGTGGCTAATGAACGCACAGTATGTCAATGGTTTGAGAAGTTCCATTCTGGTGATTTTAATCTTGAAAATGAGCCACGTGGGCGACCTGAGACCAAGGTGGATAATGATGAGCTGAAAGCTGTAGTGGAAGCAAATCCATCTCAACCTATGCGTGAATTAGCAGCAAGGTTTGATGTTACTATTCTATCAACATTGGACCATTGGAAGCAAATCGGAAGGTAAAGAAGCTAGATAGATGGGTTCCGCATGAATTAAGCGAACGTTGGCGGAGAAATTGTCTTGACGTTTGCCTTTCTTTGCTGTCACGACATACAGGCGAACCATTTCTACACCATATTGTTACGTGATGAAAAATGCATGCTTTTTGGCAATCGCAAGTGTTCGGCACAATGGTTAAATAAAGATGAAGGGCGGAAACAGTCCAAAACCAAATATTCATCAAGAAAAGCTATTGGTGTCTGTTTGTTGGTTCAACGGTGGTATTATCCACTACAGCTTCATGAAACCTGGTCAGTCGGTTACAGTGGATGTCTGCTGCAACCATTTAGACAAAATGATGAAGATGCTTGTGATTAAGCAGTGAGATTGGTCAACAGAGACAGGCCAGTCCTCTTGCAAGATAACGGTCAACCCCATATTGCACAAACACACTGTTCAAACTACAGCAGCTGGACTTGAAAACTCTGTCATCCACCATATTCACCAGACCTTGCACCAACTGATTGTCACTTTTTCCAGGCTTTGTACTACTTCTTGCAAGGAAAAATATTCAATTCTGAACAAGCTGTGGAAAACGCCTTTCACGATTTTGTCACCACTAGCTCTCCAGGCTCCTTTGCTACTGGCATAAACAAGCTACTGATAAGATGGCAAAACTATGTTGATAGTTTAGGCGCATACTTTGATTAATTATACTTATTCTTGTTTGAGATATAAGAAACTACACTTTTGATTCAAAATTGGATATTTCATATTTAATGACCTAATGTTGATATCCCCTAATATGGTTGTGGGTTTGTCAATTTCTTTGTGCAAATCTCTCAAATTTTGCCTATTGTGTTCTGAGTCTGCTATTACAGTAGTCCTCCCCTGCCATCTGTGGTTTAGCTTTCCATAGTTTCAGTTACCTGCAGTCAGCTGCTGTTCAAAAATATTAAATGGAAGATTCCAGAAATAAATTATTCATAAGTTTTAAATTGCGTGCCATTCTGAGTAGCATGATAAAACCTCACGTCATCCTACTCTGTTCTACCTGGAATGTGAATGATTCCTTTGTCCAGCCTACTGTGCTGTGTACGCTACCCACTCATTAGTTAAGGACATTGTCTGCTCCTGATATCCAACCATCAGCATTGTCATGGCCCGATGATCAAGAACACCCGAAGCAGATGATCCTTTCTGACATATCGTCAGAAGGTCAGTAGTCCCTAACGCTAAGTCACAGTGCTTATGTTATTCACCTCACTTCATCTTACCATGTAGGCATTTCATCATCATTGCAAGAAAAGGGTGAGTAAAATACAGTAGTTTCCCCTTACCCTTGGGGAATATGTTCCAAGACCACCAGTGAATGCCTGACACCTCAGATACTACCAAACCGTATATGTACTATGTTTTTTCCTATACGTACGTTACCTATGATAAACTTTAATTTATAAATTAGGCACAGGAAGAGATTGGTTATAATAACTAATAATAAAATAGAACAATTATAACAATACTCTGGAGTACAATTTAAAACTTGTGAATTGTTTATTTCTGGAATTTTCCATTTAATATTTCGGACCACAATTCACCTCAGGTAACTGAAACTGCAGAAAGTGAAACTGTGGCTAAGGGGGGACTAATGTACAATAAGAGTTTTTTTTCCTTTTTTCCCTTTTTGTTTTAACTCAAATTTTACAGAAAATAAGATATTTTGAGAAAGTGCATATTTACCTAACTTTTATTACAGTATATTGTTATAATTGTCCTATTTTATTATTAGTTATTTTTGTTAATCTCTTACTGTGCCTTATTTATAAATTAAACTTTATTGTAGGTATGTATGTATAGGAAAAAACATAGTGTACATAGGCTTCAGTATTATCTGTGATTTCGGACATCCATTGGAGTCTTGGAACGTATGCCCTGCAGATAATGGAACACTACTCTATTTGCATACAAATTCATAATTATCATCTTCCTGGGGAGCCTGTTGTTTTTCCACAGGCTGTCCAAAAGGGACAGACAAACTTCTTATTTCTCCTTGTGGGTTACCCTTTCATTGAGGGTAAAGCCTTTCAAGGGTCTCAGCTTTAGGTGGAATCTCAGTTCCATCTCAGCCTTGTGTGAGCCCAGCATCTTGTAATCTGCCTGCTCAAGACCATTGGCAGAGTGTTAGTTCTTGTTAATTCCTTGTTTTTTTCTGGTACTTAGAACTCCACTTTCTTTTTTTATGGGCTCAAATATGCATTCAAAAGATATTTTGTATTTTATCCAGCTTTTCTAGCCATTGATAGTGGGAGAATTTTCAGGTATCTATTTTGCTCAATTGTTAGAACTGCAAATTTCTTTTCTGAGTACTTTACTTTGTATTCTTTCTGTTCTTTTCTCTTTGTTAGCGTTTTAAATTTTGTATTTCTTTCTAGTTTTCAGCTTAGCTTTTTCTACTCATTTTTATCCAGTAGGAAAAGAAATAATAGTGTTTACTGTGTAGAGAATAGAAATGTTTGGCATTTTAAACAATTTGATGAAAAATAGTACTGCATAGAAAAATGTGACAGAAATTGATGTCTATAAATCACTATTTAAACCACAGTTTAATTTTGAGTCTATCATCTAATTTTAGTTTTGTTGTATTTTTACAGTTTAAAACAGAGTGGAAAATTCCCTGGGAATCCCTGGCCTCCCTATAAGAAAAGGACGTCACTCCATCCTAGCTATAAAGGTCTTATGAGACTTTTGCACTGTAAAACTTTACACATTGTGCTATTCACTCTGCTTTACAAGGTACAGTAGTAATTTGAATAGAAAGACTTAGATCATAATTTATTTTCATAATTTTCAAATAAAATTGCCAAAGGATAATATTTACATAAAAGTACCATTTATAAAGCAAAGTGTATTTATACATTTAAGATGTATGAATATATGTTATAATCACATATATTTGAAAACCAAGTTGAAAATAGTGGAATAGCTGCACCATTCTTTGTGAGAAACTTTTTATCTTATCCAGCTACAGAAGGGAATATTTATTTATGGCTTCTGTAGAACAAGAAGTGAAATGTGTGGAACTACAGGACAGATGGAATTAACTACAGGGACTGAACAATCCCAGAACCCACTAAAATGGCAGCTATTTGGGCCAGTGACCCTTAGGTTGGGGTGGTTCTCTTTTGCTTTTTTCCTTTGATCAAGAATGTGACAGGGAGGGATTTGAGTGGGGTTCCTATGTGGCAGCATCAAAGAATTTTTTTTTTTTTTTTGAGTAGGGTCTTGCTTTGTTGCCCGGGCTAGAGTATGGTGGCATCATCATAGCTGACTCCAACCTCAAACTCCTGGGCTCCAGGGATCCTCCTGTCTCAGCCTCCCACATGGCTGGGACTATAGGCACGTGCTACTACGCCTGGCTAGTTTTTCTACTTTTTATAGAGATGGGGTCTCACTTGTGCTCAGGCTGGTCTTGAACTCCTGAGCTCAAGTGATCCTCCGTCCTTGGCCTCCCAGAGTGCTAGGATTACAGGTGTGAGCCACCAACCCTGGCCAAGAATTGTTTTTCATAAACATCTTAGGAACTGAAAAGATGATGCTTTTGCTTTCTTGTTACCTCGAATTTATTTTATTCTTGAATCTTCTCAAATAGAACTGACTTATTTGATGAACATTAATTGTGGACTCAAAATTGTATATAACATAATATTGTGTAGTGTGTATATATAAAACAGGGATTTTTGTGATCCAACCTGGATAAAAGATGAAAGATAAAATAACTATACTCATTAGATAAAATAACTATAAATATCTATAAAATAACTGTAGGTGTGATAAATATCAGTGATTAGGTACAAAGAAAACCTATTGCTCCTCTTCCTAATTAGAATTTGAAAAATTAAAAATTACAAGAAATTTGAAGAAAAATAAGCATATTCGTTATGCAAGTTTCCAATTACTATGTACAAATATTTTTTAATTACTTAAGAAAGTATACAGTAAATTTAGTTAAGTAGACATTTTAGTTTTTTTCCTAATGTTGTAATGAAATAATACTTTTAGATTTCTCTACCTCCCTTCTTTTTAACCCCACCCGTGGCCAGTTTTTCATTTTACTTGTAAAAGTTACTCCTGTTAAGATTTTAGACAAGTATCTCAAAAAATACCTTGAATGGTTTATTTTCATTGATTTCCAAAAAGATTATTCAGTAAATGACTTAAGATACTTTTAAAATTAGAAAATGTAGAATATCTTACTAAAAAGACATTTGTATTTATTTTACAAATAATGGAAATTCTTTGAATGTTTACTTAGTGCTAGATTTTGTTTGAGATGCTTTATATACACTTGTAGGCATTATTTTGTTTAATTCTAGCAAAAATCTTTATGAGTGAACGTTCTGTTTTTATTCTCCTTTTTTGGATAGGAAATTGAGTTTCAGAGGTTAAATAACTAGTTCAGATGGTGAAGCTGAGTACTGTTAGAAGTAATAATAACTAATAAATAAGGAACTCGTGAAAAATTATGGAAGCTTTACTGCAAATAATTTATGCTCTTTCAAGTTATATTTTCAACTTCTTCATTGCTTAATATAAAAATAGTATTTTATGAAAAATAAAAAGGTAACATGTTAGTTATTACAAGACGTATCATAAAAATATTTTGAAAATCTCAACTTTATAATAGCTTTCTTGACTTTAATATTAACAATAATAATTTAAAAAAATTTTTCTGGGGCCAAGTGCAGTGGCTCACACCTGTAATTCCAGTACTTGGGAGGCCAAGGCAGGAGGATCGCTTGAGGCCAGGCATTTGGAACTAGTCTGGGCAACATAGCAAGACTCAGTCTTTAGAAAAAATAAAAAAATTAGCTGGGCATGTTAGCGTGTACCTGTAAGCCCAGCTATGCTGAGACAGGAGGGTCGCTTGAGCCCAGGAGTTCAAGGCTACACTGAGCTAAGATTGTGCCAGTGTACTCCAGCCTGGGCGACAGAACGAGACTATTTCTCAAAACAAAAACACTTTTCTGGCCGGGTGTGGTGGCTCACACCTGTAATCCTAACACTCTGGGAGGCTGAGGTGGGAGGATCCCTTGAGGCCAAGAGTTACAGACCAGCTGAGCAAGAGTAAGAGCAAGACCCCGTCTCTACAAAAACTAGAAAATTTAGCTGGGTGTGGGAGTGTGCACCTGTAGTCCCAGCTACTCGGGAGGCTGAGGCAGGAGGATTGCTTGAGCCCAGGAGTTCGAGCTGTGATGAGGTCACTGCACTCCAGCCTGTGTGGCAGAGTAAGACTTCTGTCTCAAAAAGAAAACAAAAACAAAAACAAAAACCACTTTTCTAATTGACATTGCATTGGCAAGTCAACTTTCTAAAAATCAATTTCAGAAAATCACTGTTATCTGTTGCCATGTTTAACATTAAAGAACATGTTCAAATAGAACTCCCTGGAAAAATCATTTTTAGGTTTTTTTTCCCTTGTAGTAGGGAATCCCTTATAAAGGGATTTTTTTTTCTCCTTAGTTTTTAAGTTAGAGCTGTGATACTATAGGATTTCAAGTCAAAATTTATTTTAATTTAGCCAGTAATATTTTATTTGTGCCAATGGCACAAATAAACTCAAATTTTATTTGAATAGTTGTAGTAATGATAGGTGATGGCCTGGGAGTCTATGGTTTGTGTTCTAGTGTTGCTTATACTAGCTGGATGTGTGACTGAGCCTTGATTCTCTCTCTGTAACATACTGGATCAGAAAGGATGACTTCTGTCATCTCCCAGCCTTCAGTCCCCTCCTGCTCTTCACACCATTGGCAACACCCACTTACTATTAATATTTGTGGAACACCAATTGCTAGATACTATAATAAGCAAATGACAGATATTAACTCATGTAATCCTCACAACAATTCTGGGCTATCATTCCAGTTTCAGAGATGAGAAAACTAAGACCAGAGTCTGTTGGTCAGGATGAAATAGGTATAGACAGAATTTGTGTTAAAATTCAGGTTTTTAAAAGATTTTGAAAGCCTGTGCTCTTCACCACTGTGCCACACAACAGAAGAGTAGAAAAGCCATCTCAGTAGTCAAAAAAAAATTAGAAATTCAGTGAATTGAAAGATTCTTTAGTCACGATAGATTAGGTCTTAAGCGACTAAGTCCTCCTTTCCTGGTCCCCTCAGCCATTCGGGCAGTTTCTGTGAAGCTCAGCTTAGCTTGTCCTCTTTTTTGCTCTCTGCTGTCTCACCCACAACTGAAATTGCCACTCCCTACAGAGCATCTTCCTCTCATCCCTTTCGTCATTTGGCCAGATGACCTTTTTATAACGATAACAAGATGATAGCTGCCAGGCCATTTTTTTCTTATGGTATTTTAGATATCTTCTGGTTAGAGGTCTGTTGCATAATATTGAATGAGTGATTGGTGTAGGTAGCCCTGAAATCCTGTGTAAGGTGTGTAAGGCTTGCATTGTGTAATCCATATATAAGGTCAGATTTATTGAATTTTCCTCAGAGAAGCCTCTCTACTAACCACTTGCATCTCTTCTTCTTTCTCATCCATATAAATCACACACTGACATACGTACATATACAGCCACATAAAATACTCAGAGGCTCAGAGCTTTAATTTTAGAGATAGATTTTAAGAAAATTAATGTTCCAGATACACTTATTATGCTCCCAGACACATTTGCATGAATTATTCTATTTAATAAAGTTATTTATCTGATATCCTTGTCAGGAGAAGAATGTCAGCAAATTATGATATAAAATATTCTTGTTAAATTATTTTATTAAATACTGGTATATTTATATTAATGGTTTTAGTGGGCTGTTTGATGTGTTAACCTGAAATCTGTCAACTGATATTTCTAGATACTGCTTAAAGTACTATGTGATCTTGAGAGGAAACCTGGTTTTTTGGTTTTAGTTTGTCTTTTCACCAAGATGTAGCTTTACTTACATATCTGATTTTTATATACCAGATTATGTTATTTTCATCTGTAACGTTAAAATGCCTTTTGATCTTTAAATGAAATACATTTTGTGGAAAAAAGTAATTATGAGGCGTTTTCTTCCCTTCTTAAAGATTTTGATGGATCATCAAAATCTGTCAGAACATGTACTCTGCATGGTTTTATATCTGATTGAATTAGGACTCGAAAATTCTGCTGAAGAGGAATCAGATGAAGAGGTAAGTAGTTTCTTATATTTTAAAATTTTTAGATAGGGGCAGCCCCTATCTGGCTGTAGCTAATTGTTGCCATGCCAGACATGTCATAACTTTGTTGGTTATGTCATGCCTTAATAAAGCGTATTTATGGATTCATCTTGAAGTGCATTTATGGATTCATCATATACTCATGTAAGATCTTCTTAACAACTACTAGAAAAGGCCCTTTTTGATCTTCAAATACATATGGTCTTTTAGAGCTTTCATTGATATATTAAACCCTACTTATGGAATTATTGAATTTGAAATTTGTAGTTTGCATCATAAAAATTAACCTAAGAAAAGTGGTTAATGCATTTTTGGTTGCATTAAAAAATAATGGGATTGTAGATAACTTTAAATTATCTTTTATTTCCTCTGATATCTAAACAACTTCTGCCTCACTGCTCATTCATTGATTACTCATAAACAATTATTAAGTTAGGACTTTAGTCTAGAAATTCTAATAATTTAATTAGAGATAATTTTTGAGTAGCCAGTTCTTTCTGTAAAGATTTTAAGGTAATGGAATGCATATTATTATATGGGAGAATGTTTAAAGTACTTAAGAATGCAAGTTGTTAATGTGTTTCATTAAAGAATAAAAGCAATTGTTACTACAAATTAATTTTTACGAATGTGTAAGATTCTTCTTATCTTCTTCATCCAAAAAGACAAAATACAACACAGCATAATAACAACAAAAAACAAACAAGTTAAAAAAAGAACTCAGCAGTTCTTTGTAGTCCAAGTGGTATCAACATATATTCTTTCATAAATATTAAAAGGTCATTAAGACTCCTCTAAGACTAAGTCATACTTTTGGTTCATTTTTCAGACTTTCTTCCACAATTAGTCCAAACTAGCATTATTTGACTGTATTATTACTAATGGGTGATGATAAGTATTCTGTAATGTTAAGTATGTCCAGCTTGAAAAATGTATTTTTCAGGAGACATTTAGCAGATTCAATTAGACTTTTCCATATTATTGTTGAGAAACTTATTCGTGTATTTTGTGTTTCTGTTTGGTTTTATTATTTAAATTTATCTACTGTATAATTTGTGGATGCGACTATAAGGAATTCGGGAATTTGACAGGCAGTGGATGATTATTTGGGCTTGTTACATCTCCATCATACCTTAGACCTGATGTGGCAAGGTTTGATATTCATTATTTTTATGTTTTAGGCATCAGTGGGTGGACCAGAACGTTGTCATGACAGTTGGTTTCCTGGCAGTAACTTAGTGTCCAACATGCGACACTTTATAAACTATGTTAGAGTGAGAGTTCCAGAGACTGCTCCTGAAGTGAAGAGAGACTCACCTGCAAGTACTAGCTCTGATAGCTTGGGTTCTTTACAAGTAAGTGTAGGAGTGAGAAGGAAAAGCTTTATGTTATGTTGGGATATATTATTTAAATTATCCTGTGGTATCAAAATGAAAAAATGTGGTTGTAGATAACTTTAAATTATCTTTTATTTCCTGTGATATATATAAGCAACTTCTGCCTCACCAGTCTTTTTCCTTTAATCTGCCAGAGTTCACGACGGCCTAAAGTTCTTCAAAGAGAGGTAGATGTGTATGATATTTACATTAACTAGCAACATGGCTTTAACTGGAAATGGGGGAAAAAAACCCACTTTGAAGTATTTGTGTGTGTATGTGTGTGCAATTAATATGGTTAAGTTTTAAAAATTGTTTCTTTAATAATTTATGGTTTTTTTTTGATAAAGTGTTTAAGCTTAATAGTAAAGAAAATTCATATTATTGAGCTTAAAAATAATACTGAGCATTTAATAGTGGGTTTTTCTTATTAGTGTTAGAAGTATTTTGGACCAATTATAGGTAGCACATTGGGTCTATTTATATTTAGCATCGCAGCTGTATTACTAACATTTTAAAAATGACTTGGATATTTCCTAAATCAAAATAAATTTTATTGCTGGCAGCATGCTCATTTACAAATAATTTTTTTTGCTTCTGTGGCAATTAATTAACTTTGATAAAATAAGCCCATGAAAGTCTTCAAACTCTATATATTGTACATTTGGACTCATTTTGAAAATTAACTTTCTTGTTGCATGTAGGTTAATTTAATTAATTTTAAACTTTAAAAAGCAGAAATGAAATATCTTGAAATAATATGCCAAGGAACTAAACTTAAGCAGTTCTAATCCCTACAACCTAGATTTTTGTGAGTAGAGAGCATTGAATCAGACATTTCTTGTAGTAGATTGTATTCCTAGGAGCTTTCTTTGTCTTTGACGTGTTTTTACTGGGAAGGCCGTATAGAGTTTTAATTAAAATATTCGAACCTTGATAAAAGGCTTTTACCTCTAAAGCTAGTAGAGAGTACTTTAGAAAATAGCTTGGGTATTAAAAAATAGTATATACTATACTTTGACTTATAAAAGCTCAACTGATATTGGGGCATCCTTTCTGTACTCACTTTAAAAAAATTAAGGAAATCCATTAAATTGACTCATATCTTAATTAAAAGATGATTTCTAAGAGCCCTAATGCAATTTGACCACTTTAGTAAAAAGGCCATTTAGGAGAAATGAGAAAAACACTTAGTTAAAAAAAATTGTTCAGATAACAAATCATAGCAATAGTAAAATATGAAACAGATCAACTTGATTTTTTATTCTTGTATTTCAGTTTAGTAACCTTGAGCATTTATGTTAGAAGTAATTTTCAAACTTTGAAGTTCCTTAAAAGTAAAATTAATTACCAGTTCAGATTCATTAACTTAGAAATTTTTAAAAAATTAATTTGTAATTTTCTTAACTGGAAACTAGCAGTTTTCTGAAAGTTAATAAAGAGTATAGTATTCTTGATATACTATCAAGAATACTAGATAGTATATCTAGTATACTAGAATAGAACAGCTTTTCTTCTTTTAAACTGATGAGAAATTTAGTTTATGATTTCTCTTCAATATGACTATAGATACTACTTACTTCTATTTTTCCAGATAGATAGGCTCAGGAGGTTGAGAAAGAAGTGTTATTGCTGATAATCTACAGATTCATTTAAAGGGCAAATCTATTGAATGAATCTTTGGGTAAACTTCAAGCATTCCTGTTGGAAAATGTAGTACTAATATGTTTTTAAAATTGCTAAATAACTTCTCTTGATTTTTCTTTCTTTTTTTTAATGGTAGAATTCTGGTACAGCTCAAGTTTTCAGCTTAGTAGCAGAGCGCAGAAAGAAATTTCAGGAGATCATCAATCGCAGTAGCAGTGAAGCAAATCAGGTGGTTCGTCCCAAAACGTCAAATAAATGGTCTGCTCCTGGTTCAGCTCCACAGTTAACTACAGCCATTTTGGAAATTAAAGAAAGCATATTGTCTTTGCTGATTAAACTTCACCACAAACTCTCAGGAAAACAAAATTCCTACTATCCTCCTTGGCTTGATGACATAGAAATTTTAATCCAACCAGAAATTCCTAAATACAGTCATGGAGATGGTATAACTGCAGTAGAAAGAATTTTACTAAAAGCTGCATTGCAAAGCAGAATGAACAAACGCATCATTGAAGAGATATGTAGAAAAGTGACTCCTCCTGTACCACCCAAAAAAATTACTGCAGCAGAGAAAAAAACATTAGACAAAGAAGAAAGGTAATTTTTATTTTTAATGTTTTAAACATGTGGTACAGTCAAAGGTGTGATATTTTCTCCCTTTTGGTCATTTAAGGCTGATCGTCTGGATATTTAGCAGCAACAGTCATAGGTAATTAGTTTGTAAGATAAATGGAATGGAGCATGGTCAGTGCTTATATGTATAATACCCTGAATTCATTGGGGGAGAGAAGATGAGAGTTTCTGACTCCAACCTTAAATTACTACCTTTGGGGCATGGTGGCATGCACCTGTAGTCCTAGCTATTTGGGAAGCTGAGGAGGGAGGATCACTTGAGTCCAGGAGTATGAGACCAGCCTGGGCAACATAGTGAGACTTCCTTTCTACAGAAAATAAAAAAATTAGCCAGGTGTGGTGGCATGCATCTGTAGTCCTAGCTACTAAGGAAGCTGAGTCAGGAGGATTGCTTGAGCCCAGGTGTTTGAGGTTATAGTGAGCTATGATCATGCAATTGCATTCCAGCTTGAGCAACAGAACAAGACCCTGTCTCAAAAAAAATAAAAAATAAAAAAATAAAAAAATAAAAAATTACTACCTTAAACTTATAGGAAAAAAATTTTCTTTTGGAAAAATTGCTACTACTGTTACTGCTTTAGGGATCTAATAATTCCCTTGCTCTTTTCAAAAACTTATCAATTCCACTTTAAATGAGAATAGAAAAAATTTTAAAATATTTTAAATATTTCTGAAAATAAAAATCCAACTGCTTTAGTTCCTTTTGGTTTTTTCTAATCTTTATCAATATGTGATTGCTAGTTATTTGCAAAGTCATGTTTTTAAACACATTCTAACTTATGTCTCTAGCTTTTGGACCTTTAGGTTACTTTTAATATGTTGTTAAATTATAATATTTATAAACCTTTTTGTTCCATCTTTTGACTTTCTTTCTTGGGATGATGTTTTTTTATCCCAAGATAGGTGATGTTTGTGATGTTAAGTGGGATTTGTGGGTCAAGGACTATGAACATGATATGGTTCTTAGCACACATTGCTTGCCAGAGAGTTGTATTACTGTGCATTGTCACCAGCAGTTTCCCAACAGCCTTGTCAATATTGCCTACACTGCTGTCATAAACATGACAAGTGAACTTGAGAGGTTGGAACTCAGCATAACTGTCAAACGCTTGGAAAGGGTTCAGTGTTTATGAAAAAACAGTATACCTTCTAATGAATGTATGCAAAACTAAAAGACCCAGGACATTAAAAAAAAAGATTTCAGAATTTCAGTTGTTAGACTCGGTGATCAGCTTGATGTGGGAGATGAGGGACAAGTCATGAATGGTTCCCAGATTTCTGACTTGGATAATGTTCCTTTTACCAAGATAAGGGAGTATAGAAGGGGACTGAGACTCAGTGGTAAAATTGCTGTGTTTAGTTCTGGACATTACTGAGCTTAAGGAGGGCATCCAGGTGAAGAATTGTAGTCAGATGTAGAATTTGAGACTTAGGGGAGAATTTTTAGAGCTACAGATTTGAGCATATAGCTAATAGTGGATGTCTTATATATGAGAGAGTGTGTATAGTATGAAGATGAGAAGACTGAATATAGAACTGAAGGAAAAAACATAAAAGGGAATGATTGAGGAAGGAGTACCTACAAAAGTGACTGAAAACGGATGGCTAGAGTGGAATAGAAGAAAACAGGGGAGTGGTGTTAGAGAAAGCATAAGAAGAGGAAGTTCAAAAAGGAAGAAACTTACCAAAATTGCTAAGTACTAGTTCAGATAAGATTGGCTGTCCTATTTGATTTGTTAGTTAGGAGATAATCCTTTGGTAACTGTATCAAGGGCAATTTTAGTCACATATATAGTTGTACTTCATCTCTGATATCATTAAAAGTTTTTTACAGAAAATTTATATTAAAAGTATACACAAAGGCCTACAGTAAGTTAAGAATTTAGGAGCGTTCCTATTTTTTTCTCATAGGAATTTACAAATAGGAGTTATAAAGAACTAACATATGATTTATTTATTTATTATTTTTTAGAGGCAGAGTCTCACTCCATCACCCAGGCTGGAGTGCAATGGCACGATGATAGCTCACTGCAGCATCACACTCCTGGGCTCGAGTGATCCTCTTGCGTTAGCCTCCCAAGTAGCTAGGACTACAGGTGTGTACCATGGCACCTGGCTGATTTTTAAATTTTTTGTAGAGACCAGGTCTCGGTATGTTGCCCAAGCTTGTGTCAAACTCCTGGCCTCAAGTGATCCTCCCACATTGGCCTTCCAAAGTGCTGGGATTACAGGCATGAGCCACAGTGCCCAGCCAGAACTAACACATAATTTAGATGACAGTTCACTAAGTTTGAATTAGTAACAGTCTAGAATTAACTAAATCTACTGATTAGAAATAGAAAGTTGAAAATGAGGTAAG
Source organism: Daubentonia madagascariensis (assembly GCA_023783475.1). Classification (NCBI taxonomy): domain Eukaryota; kingdom Metazoa; phylum Chordata; class Mammalia; order Primates; family Daubentoniidae; genus Daubentonia; species Daubentonia madagascariensis. Next base: position 37,531,697 of record JAKFHU010002088.1, on the reverse strand, counting down.
ATTTTTATTTTTGTTAACCTCTTCTAAATTAGTGGTCTTTCCTTTTGGTTATATAGTAGTGTATCCTTTCCTTTTTCTCTTTCTAGTCCAAAAAAAAAAATAGTGTATGCTTTTTTTTTTTCTTGAAGGAAGATAAATATTTAGTGAATCAAAGTCTATTTTGTTTGGTTAAGGATATTCTGTAATTATTAATAATAGATGTGATACTAGAGGACATAGTTTAGATGCTGCTTTCAAAAAGGTCCAAATGCTCTTGTAATAATTAATATTCTAAAAATTTTAAAAGCTTTCATTGTAATAGATTTTATTTTCTTTTGGCAGTGATAGTATTGCCAAGGGCCTGAAACTAATTGTATAGCAGACAGCTAAGGATTAAGATGAATCTATTTGAATCTCACTGTGCTTCTCATATTTGTCTTTTCTCTGGGTTGTTTTTGGATTAAGTTTCATAATAAAGGCAGAGCAGTTCATAAACACTTAATGAGGATCCATTCTCAAGCACCCCATCTATAGACAAACGTAGCATCACTTTCATAATAGATTATCTTCATAGAAAACACGATACAAATAAGAAGCCTTAGATAGTTGTAATAATGTGCAGCTTCAATTTCTTCACCTCTGGGGCAGTAATGGAAAATTTCTGAGTTGTACTGAATCTGCCAGAACTTGTTTATGTCTTTTGTTAATGGTATTTATTTACATTTATACCCAATTTTAGAAAAGGAATAACCTAGATTAAGAAAAAATTCACAACAATGACATTCGATTTCTGATTATTATAGAAAGCTGGTATAGAAATACATTTTAATACTAGTGTCCAAGCAGTTACCTTTGAGGCTTTCTTATGTTTGATGTATGGATTTGTTATTTTTAAAAAATCTAATATGACAAACATTAGATGTTTAGATATTTGACATACTCTTATGAACATTTTTATTCTAAAATAAAATGAGGTCCCCAACATTTTTGGCACCAGGCACTGGTTTCATGGAAAACAATATTTCCACTGACTTGTAGGGCAGGGGGTAGGGGGATGGTTTGGGGATGATTCAAGCACATTACATTTATTGTGCAGTCAAATTTCTCTGCTAACGATAATCTGTATTTGCAGCCACTCCCCAGCACTAGCATCACTGCCTCAGCTCCACCTCAGATCATCAGGCATTAGATTCTCATGAGGAGCACACAACCTAGATCCCTCACACGTTCAGTTTACAGTATGGTTCATGCTCCTATGAGAATCTAATGCCACCACTGATCTGACAGGAGGCGGAGCTTAGGCAGAGTTCAGGCAGTGATGTGAGCGATGGGGAACAGCTGTAAATACAGATGAAGCTTTGCTCGCCTCCTGCTGTGCAGCCTGGTTCCTAACAGGCCACAGTACTGGTCTGTGGGACCCCCCTGGGGGGGGGTTGGGGACTGCAGATGTATTCTGTCAATGCTGTTGTTGCTCATAGCTTTTTTGGAGGTCTCTTAGGATGCTTTGAGCATCTATAGCACATTTATGTTTTGTTTCCATTTCTTCCATTGTGGCAAATATTTGTTCTTTGAGCATAGATGTAATTTTTAAAAACTTTTTAGTTTGAAGCAATCTTTTTTTTTTTTTTTTTGGAGACAGAGTCTTGCTCTGTCGCCCCGGCTAGAGTGCAGTGGCATCATCATAGCTCATTGCAACCTCAAACTCCTGGGCTCAAGAGATCCTCCTGCCTCAGCCTCTGGAGTAGCTGGGGCTACGGGCGCGTGACATTGTGTCCAGCTAATTTTTCTATTTTTAGTAGAGACGGGGTCTCACTCTTACTCAGGCTGGCCTTGAATTCCTGAGCTCAAGCGATCCTCTCACCTTGGCCTCGCAGAGTGCTAGGATTACAGGCATGAGCCACTGTGCCCACCTTGAAGCAATCTTAAACTTACAGAAATGTTTCAAGGACAGTGCAGAGAACTTCTCGAACCATTTCAGAATAAGTTGCTGATATGACACCCCTTCACCCTGAAATACTTTAGTGTGTATTTCCTAGAAATAAGGGCCTTTTCTAACATAACCACAGTGCAACTGTCAAAATTAGGAAATTAATGTTGTATTTGAGTATGATTAAATCCTTAGACCCCAAGTTTTGACAGTTGTCTCAAGAATGTTTCTTACAGCAAAAAGATCCAATTCATAATCACTCATTGCATTTAATTATGTCTTTTTGGTCTCCTTCAATATGGAATAGTTTCCTCTGTCTTTCTTTCATTTTCATGACCTTGGCACTTTTGAAGATTACAAGGACAGTAAGTAGTAACATTGTAGGATGTCCCTCAATTTGGGTTTTCTGCTGTCTCTTTATGTTTAGATTCAGGTCATGCATCTTTGGCAGGAATATCAATGAAGTGTTGCTGTTTTCTTTTATTTGCATCCCATAAGATGTCACATGATTTCAATTTGTTTCATCACTGGTGCTTAACTTTGATCACTTGATTAGGTGGGTATCTGACAGAGTTCTTCACTGTCAAGTTACCTTTTCCCCTCTTTATAATTAATACATAATTTGTAGAAAAATACTTTGAGATACTCATGTTCCAATCCTGTTAACTTTAATTAGATTTATTTATTTTTATCAGTGTGGACTCCTGGGTTCCTATTTTATCTGATATGGTTATTATTCATTTTGATGCTCAGGTTTTTCCAGATTTGGCCCCTAGGCATCCCTTCAAGCTGGTTTCTGTGTCCTTTTGATCTATCCTCATCTTTTTTTGAAAATATTTTTATTTTCTGGGGCCATAAGATGTTTCAGGGTCATCTTGTGCTTGGAGTCAGGCGTTTCTCCAAGGAGTCTTGGTTGCTTTTAGTGGAGAATGGTATTTAGAAAGCTTAATCCATATGCTTATTCTACTGAAGCATAGCTGTTTTCAGGCCTTCTTAGTGGACAGAGCTAGGGAAAATTGTGTGTGTGTGTATCTTTGTATGTCTGTGTTTGTGTTGGAGGGTGTGAGGGAGGGAGGGAGGGAGAAATTTATTTTTATGTCTGTCTATATGTACTGAAAACTATGAGTTCATCCTGATACTGCCAATTCCAATCTGACACCACAGGAGCCTTTCTTGTTTTCTGTCTTTCCACGTTTGTAACTGTCTACTCCCACAGTGAGAAACCTAGCACCCATAATCCTCAATATATATATATATTACTTTTTTTGATCAATTCCCTTATATATAATGAATTTCTTACAATCTTTTACCACACAAATGCCCTTGTGTGCCAGGATGTTGGATCCTCACACCTTGTGCTAGGCCACTATTGTCATCCTTCATTTTCAGGAAGGGAAGAGAGGGGAGGGGTAGATTTAATTTTTTGGAATGGCCAATGTCATTGAGAGTTAAGTTTGATGAATAAAGTGAGTGGTCAACTGCATAATAATATTTTGGTTGAAAAACAATATAAAAATTTTGTTATCAAATAAAGCAAGTTTTCTTATGTGGACTCTAAATTATCTTTAAGTGTTGGAAAGGAACATCAGAAGTCTTTTGAACATTATTGGCAAAAATATGTAACTTCTCATGGTAAGGTGGACCACAGAACTTGACTTTATAGTTGTTCCTGATTACCTCCACTAATTTGATGGGAGCAGGTATATGAATAGTCTAAAAATTACTGTTAGTATTCCATTCTTACAAATTCTATGTGCTCTATCCTTGAATAATTTCAGATTAGTAGAAAAATACTTTGAGGTTTCCCATAGAAATGATTGTGTAGACTCTTAGTTTAACATAATGCTTTGACTTTTATAATGTATAGATGTAATAATAGTCATTAAAAGAAACTGCTATAGTATATTCTGTCCATTATGTTTTCATGTCCTTTGTTCATGGGCTGTGATCACTTCCTCTTTGAGTTTTGTTCGAGTAAAAAATTTGTCTCTCTCAATGAGCTAATATATAACTTACCTCTTAACCTTTTTCTTTCTCTTCTTCCTCTCTCTCCTCTCTTGTTTAAATTACTATTTTAATCTTTCCTTAGTGGGAGTAAAATTTTATGCTCACTAGTATTATTAGCATTGCGTAATCTGGGGAAGCCTATCTTCTTTTTTTCATTAGTTTACTTTTATTTTCTTATTCTTTTGTGTGGTACTGTTGTATTGGTGGATTTTTTTTTTTTTTTTTTTTTTGCAACCAGTCTTAAAATAGTCTTTGGAAGTAGATAGGGATAAATAATAAATAGAAAGTAGTGAATTAATCCAAAGGAATATTTATGCTTAGATTGGGAATATAGTTTTATTCTTTATGTTGTGTTTGAGACTCTTCAAATTCTTTTACTTCATACAAAATAAACCAAACTTGAACTGTCTCCTAGTACAAACTGGGAAACTTACTGCCTTCTACTCATTCTGTGATAGGAGAGACCTATTCTTATCTTTTAGATTTTGTTTATATCTAAACATCATAGTTTCTTCTAGCAACCAATTTACTGTTAAATGGGGGTTAAATTGTTAGTCCCTTGCTAAAAAAAGACTCTTTGCTACCATCTGAAATATATAATTAGGAAATTGTGTTGTTGGAAATCCAGATTTTCTATCTACCTCAATTATTATTTCACATTTGAAGTAAATCTTAGCTTTTATTTTTATCTATTGAATCAGTGAGTTTGAAACTTGTATTTTTTTTATTTTGGAGACAGAGTCTTGCCCTGTCACCCCTGCTAGAGTGCGGTGGCATCATCATAGCTCACTGCAACCTCAAACTCCTGGGCTCAAGCGATCCTCCTGTCTCAGCCTCCCGAGTAGCTGGGACTACAGACATACACCACCATGCCCGGCTAACTTTTGTATTTTTTGTAGAGATGGGGTCTCGCTCTTGCTCAGGCTGATCTCAACTCTTGAGCTCAGGTGATCCTCCCGCCTCGGTCTCCCAGAGTGCTAGGATTACAGGCATGAGCCACTGTTTCCAGCCTGAATTTGAAACCTTTTTAAAGCAGTAGAATTCTTTTCAGGATAGTCAAGTCTTACTTGAAATTTAATGCATAATACAGAAAATAGATTGTTCTCAACTGTGTGCCAGGGGCTTTTCATATACGTTATATACTCCTGGAAGATAGTATATAAGTCTTAAGCACATCTGGTACTAGTAACTTTATTTTTGTTTAATCTAGGCGACAAAAAGCTAGAGAGAGACAGCAGAAATTGCTTGCAGAGTTTGCTTCACGACAGAAAAGCTTCATGGAAACTGCAATGGATGTCGGTAAGTCAAAATTTGTTAGTATAGAATTAGGGATGATCTTGTCCAGTCATCCACCAGTTTTAAACATTACAGACAAATGATTTCTAGTCTTTATTTAAACACCAGAGTGATGGAAAATCAGACCTTTATTACAGATAGTCCATTCTGTTGTTGAGTAGCTGTAATTGTTAGGAAGTTCTTCCTGGTGGTAGCAATGCAGTATGTTCCCTCTGTTCTCTTCTGTTAAACTATTTCTTATATTTGTGAGGTTCATCAGTATGCCTTTACTTATTTTGATCTTTTCCTGTGAAATTATCCCAAGATCCTTAAAATAGTTTTCAAATATTTTTGGTGCCACCTTTTTGCCACTGCTTCAGTATTTCTTAAAATCAGGTATACTTCTCACTTTTGTTAGGATTAGCGTTAGGATTTATGCAGTGAAAGGGGATGCCATGTTCCTATATCAGGGTAGATTGCTATTAGTAATTATACACATTGGAGAAATTAATTAAATCTCAATCTCAGTCTTCAGTTAGCCAGGATATTCTCTTCTGTATTTCTTCCATTCCAGCAAATTTTTTTCTTTTATTTTTCTTTTACACAAAATTGCTGAAAGAAAATAAACTAAAGTCATACATTTAGTTAAAGTACATACAGATATGTGCATTCAAATATACATCTACATTCTCACGCATTTTTTTACACCTAAGGACGTGTAATCAGTGTCCCGAAGAAGTGCAAAGAGGTGATTGGTCCAAATTTACCCTAATGTCTTCTAAACCATCAACAGTGTAGTTTATGGTCAGGATATAACTTTGATGGAAAGAATATAGGTTGAACATCCCTTAAGTGAAAATCTGAAATCTTAAACGCTTCAAAACCTGAAACTTTATGAGTACTGGATATGATGCCTCAAGTGGAAAATTCCACACCGAACTTCATGGGATAGGTAATAGTCAAAATGCAGTCGAGGTCAGGCATGGTGGCTCATGCCAGTAATCCCAGTACATTGGGAGGCTGAGACGGGATGATTGCTTGAGGCCAGGAGTTCTAGGCCAGCCTGGGCCACATAGTGAGACCCCCATCTCTAAAAAAAAAAAAAATTAGCCAGGCATGGTGGTAAGTGCCTATAGTCCCAGCTAAGGGAGGCTAAGGTGAGAGGATTGCTTGAGCCCAGGAGTATTAGGCTGCTGTGAGCTATGATTGCACCATTGCACTCCAGCCTGGGTGATAGAAGCAAGACCCTGTTTCTATAAGGTGTATATGAAACATACATGAATTTTGTGTTTAGACTTGGGTCCTATCCCCAAGATATCTCATTAGGTATATGTAAATATTCCAAAATCAGAAAAAATCTGAAATTCAAAACACTCCTGGTCCCAGGCATTTCAGATAAGGGATATTCAACCTGTACCTAAATTCTCTTTATGGATTTTACTTAGCATCAGTTGACTTTCTCATATGAAAGATGAGGGGTTTAGTTCATTGACACTACTTTTCCTTTCTCCATCTCTTCTTCTTTCCAAAAATTAATAATTATATTTTTGTTTTTTACATATTTAACATAATTATAATATCTGTTTATTGATCTATCTACAGTAGTCAGTACCCTGATACTCCTTCTTATAAAATGAACTAATAGTCACCCCTACCCTTCCTTCCGTTTTTCCTTTCCTTTTCTCTACCTCCTGCCTTTTATCACCTACTTGTTTACTTTTAAATTGTGAAGGTTGCTGGCATTATATTTTGCAGTCACAATAATGTCTTTTATCCAAAAGTTGACTCTTAAAAACAGTGAAGAGTACTTATATTAATATGACTTTTTGAATATTGTTGAGTACAGGGCTGAGTGACATGCTAGCATCTATTTACTTTTTTTGAGTCCTGTGGCCTGACTCTTGGACCCTTTTAAGGAGACTGTCTTTGGTACATGGCCTCATTTCTTACAGTCCCTTGATTGCTAAAACCCATACTACCTTTTATTTGTTTCTATTAGGGCCATGACTGTTATATTGCCTTTTGTTTTCCCTGAAGTTTCAGTCTTTTTTTATTTTTTAGTTTATTTTTTAAATTTTGTGATTAGAACTAATGGGCCTTTATTTGTTATCTCTATTATTCTATCCACTCAGTCATACTGTCCGTTGCATTGAATTCTTTTCCAGTTTGGTTCATTTGCTCTCTAGGTATGCTGTACAGTTATTGCCTTAGGATTTTCCCCTTGTAGGGTTGATCTAGGGTTTCTTGCATCTTATGTTACCTCTTTTTTTGGTCTTGTTTTATTTAAATGCAATCTCAAGTATATTCTTAATAATGCTTGTTGAGAGGCTAAACTGCCTGATTCTTTATAAATCTGGAAGGGACTTTAGTCTACTCTCATGCTTGATTGTTCATTTAAATGGATATAGAATTCCAGGTTGATAAACATTTTCTGTCACAATTGAAGGCATTGCTCTCTTGTCTTTTGCCATTCATTTGATGAGAAGTCTGATGGTAATCTGTTTCTTATACTTTTGTAGGTGAGCATTTTTTCCCTTTCCTGTGACACTTTATGATTGTCTAATCCTTAGAGATCTGAAATTTTATCATTTGTATCTATGAGAATCTTTCTCCATCCTTCTTAGTACTTAATGAGCATTTTCAGTCTGAAGACTTACGTCTCTGAACCTGTGAGAAAATTTTTTCCTGTGATTTCTTTGATAACTGGTGTAGTCATCCTCCAAGATAGTCTTCAATCATCCCTGCCTCCTGGTATTTATCACCTGTGTAGTCTTTTTCCCCACACTGCGTTAGAATTGGTCTGCATGACCAATGGAATAGGTCATAAGTGGTGGTATGTCATTTATAATAATAGGATATGAAAGACATATGGCTTCTGTGTTTGTTGCTTCCTCTCTTTCTTGAATACTCATCCCAGGAAAAGCCAGCAGTCATGTCATGAGCAGCCCTGTGGAGAGGCCCCTGTGAGTAAGGAACTAAGGCCTCTTATCAACAATCATGTAAGTGAGCTTGGATGTGAAACTTTCTGTGTAAGCCTTCAGATGCTGCAGCTGATAGTTTGATGGTAATTTCAGGAGAAATCCTGAGCCAGACCATGCAGCTAAGAAGCTCCCAGATGCCTGACCCTCAGAAACTGTTTGAGATAATAAATGTTTTAAGCTACTGAGCTTTGGGGTAATTTGTTATACAACAGTATTTTTCTCCTTGTATTTTACTCTCGTTTTTGGGACTCATAGTTGGATCTTGGATCTCCTAGAGTGATCTTTTAATTTTTTATGTCTTTTATCTTTTATGTCTTTTGTTCTTTTTGCTTTATTATATACATAGAAATTTTCTCTCTTCAGTATCTTGTTCTTTCTTTATGTACAAAATTTTCCCTAAAATCTTTTTGAATATGTTTGAGGTGTTTTCTTTTTTCTTTCCTTCTCTAAATTATCCTTATCCTTCTGAATTGCTTTTTAAATTTTTTTTTGCCTTTCATGTTGCTAATTTTTCTCATTTGACTGATGATCCTTGATTGTCCTGGAGAGATGGTCTGGATAGCTGATGGTGTGTTATTTTACTGAGGTGTGTAAAGGTGTTTGGTTCTAGTAATTGTGTCCAGTGTGTGTATATGGGTGAGGCATGTTGACTGTCAGACTTGGATTAGGAGTGGGAGGATAGCAGACTGCTCTGTGGCTGAACCCCCAAATGCTAACACTCAGATTAGAAGCTCCAGTGCTCTCCAAGCAGCTTGTTCAGTTTCTTTGGATAAAAATAGTTGGGTTTTGTTTGTTTGTTTTTTCCCTGAGATAAAAGGCCACCTGAGTTCTCTGTTCAGTCAGGGTTGGGGAAGGAATTGGGGTGCTAGGTAGTGATGTCTATGCATAGTCCTTAAAATAATTATTCTGTCTTCAGAGTCACTTCATACTTATGGCTCCTGTCCTCTGCCTCATTGGCTGATTCTGAGCCCAGACTTGACACTCTAATGGACAGATGAATTCTTCCTTTTCTCTAACTTTCTCATTGCATATAACTGGCTACAGCTTTTACCGCTTTCTTTCATCTGTCAGCATGTCTCCATCTCCTCCAATCTTTCAGAAATTTTATTGACATCTCTTATTTGTTGGTGAAATTCTCTGCCACCACTCCATCCTTTTTCTATATTCTTGTGGCAATATTTCTTCATGTATTTCTCTATTTTTATTTCAGTTTGTTTTTTAGAAGGAATGAAGGACAGAAGCTATCAGCCTGTAATCTTGAATTAGATACTGAATAATATATATTATTATAATGTACAAAGTTAAAATTTTTATTATTATAAAAGCATTAAATTTTATGGTAGAAACTTAGAAAACATGAATAATAAAAAATAAGAAAATAAGCCCAATGTGTAGGTACGAGCTTATAGTCCCAGTTACTTGCGAGGCTGAGGTGGGAGGATTGCTTGAGGATTGCTGGAGTTTGAGGCCAGCCTGGGCAACATAACAAGACTCCATCTCTATTAGGAAAAAAAAGAAGTAATACTGTATTTTTGCTACCAGATTTTCTAACTTAGGCTGTATCCCTACAAACATTTTTCTGAGTATATATGCATATAAATGCATTTTTTACCAAAATGAGATAATTTTACACACACTGTTTTTTCTTATAAAAAATTTAAAAGATACAGAACAGCTGAAAGAATAGTATTGTGAAAACCCATATGCCAATATAACCATCACCTTGTTAACTCTTGCTTTTTTTTTCTTTGTCTTTCTAATGAATGAAGTAAGTTACAGACATCAAGTTGGAGACTTTACTCCTAAATATTTCAGCATGCATGCCCTAGGATTGAGTGTTCTATCCAACCACAGTATATCATACCTAAGAAAATTATTTTCCTACAAAATAAAGAAATTGCCTTTAAAACAGCAAACTTTATATGATGTTAAACAATGAAATTATTAAGTTTAAAAATTTTTAATTGTTTATGTATTATTTTGTCCTTTATTGCATCCCACTAAAGATATATAGTCAGAATTCTGTGCTCTGAAGTCACTTAAGAACAGTCCTTTTTTTTTTTTTTTTTGGTGAGGTGATTCAACTAGTTTGATGTACAGTTTGGTTCATTTACGTCAGTTTGTTTGTAATTTTAAGAACTAAGAAAAAAACTTAGCTAATACTTTAAGAAGTAGTTTTTATCTGCTGCTTCTCACTCCCAAATGAGATAAAACAAAAACAATGCCCAGAGGAGATTGGGTGGTGTTGCCTTGAATAGGAGAATGGCTGCCTCATTCCTTGAGGAGATTAGAGGGAAGGAGGAAAGAGTGAGTGGAGGTAGAGGTAAGTTCCATTGGGTGTGAGGGAAATAGGAAGTTCAGGCAGGTCACTCTTGATTGCATTAGTTTTCAGAGTTAAGTAAAGGATGAGTTCTGCTGGAATTAAAGAATGTGTCCTGAAGTCTGGAATAGTTGCTGAGGAGAGTGGGAGATGCTGGTCACCAAAGCTGACTGTATAGATTGATAAGCAATACATAGGACCCTTTTATATTCGAGATGATGGATTTGAATGTCATTAGCCTGCAAAGTTATTGACTCACTCTCCTAATACTTTTTGGAAGGCTTGACCTTTTTTGGCAGTAGCCAGGGCGCAGGAAGAATAATTGAGGAATCATGCAGACGTGATTGCTAGCAGACAAAGACTGTTCACAGAAGCCATCAGGATAATGGGCTCTCCTTTCTCCTAGACTAGTCCCAGCTTTTGCATGCTGCAGTGGTGACAGGTGACAGGTGCAATAAAGATTCATGAGCACTTCATTTATCTGTGTTGGCCATGGCCGTATCAGTGTGATCCTGGATCACACTGATTCTATATTCCCTTTATTTATAACTTAATCCTTTTCCATAGAAATCTGACCCTGAAAAACCCATTTGAGATGCCATTTTTATCCACAGCCTGAGATAAAACTTGCAGAATCACACGTTGCTCTGCCTCCAGTGACTTTTTGCTTCATTTGCATGTGGCATTTTGTGTTATAATATTCTTAACATATGAAGCAGGACCCATACCTGAGGTACTACATGGCAGTGGTACTGATAAAATTTCATCTTAGCCTGATCCTCTGCTTCATTTGTCAAATTCCTTTTTTTGCCTAGTTTCATATCTGTGTTGTAAAAATGTAAACAATCTAACAATCTGTATAGTAGTCCCCCCTTATCCATGGGGGATACATTCCAAAGCCCCCAGTGAATGCCTGAGATTGCGGATAGTACCAAACCTAATGTATACTATGTTTTTTCGTATACATACATACCTATGATAAAGTCTAATTTATGAATTAGGCACAGTAAGAGATTAATAACAATAACTAATAGTAAAATAGAACAATTATAACAATATGCCAGCATCACCACTCTTGCACTTTGGGGCCATTATTAAGTAAAATAAGGGTTGCTTGAACATGAGTACTGCGATATCACAACAGATGATCTGATAACTGAGAAGGCTACTGAGTGACTAACGGGTAGTTAGTGTCTACAGTGTGGATACACTGGACAAAGGGGTGATTCATATCCCAAGCAGGACCAAGCAGGACAGTCTGAGATTTCATCATGCTGCTCAGAATGGTGTGTAACTTAAAACTTAAGAATTGTTTATTTCTGAAATTTTCCATTTAATATTTTTGGATTGTGGTTGACTGCGGGTAACTGAAACCATAGAGAAATCACAGATAAGGGGGGGACTTCTGTACAGTTACTTCTTTCTTATTTTGCCTTATCTTTGTGTATAAAAAATTTCTAGTCCAATAGCCTAACATAAAACATTTCAAATTTATAACACACAGTACATTACAAATCTTCTAATTAAATGCAGTACATTATTAGGTAATAATTTAAGCACAACAACATTTCTCTCGGAATGCAGCAGATTTCCACTCTGGTTAGTACTCTTACTTATCTGTTGTTTAATGCCTTTCTGTAGTTACCAGGTTTTCTACATGAAGAGGCTTACTTCTGCATTTCCTTGCATCCTTCTTTCCTGATCATTATCACCAATTTTCTCTCTCTCTCTTTTTTTTTTTTTTTACAAATCATCTAGGTGTAGGAGTTAAGGTGTTATGTTATAACCTTGATTTTTTAAGGTTTGTCAAGTAGGAATGGCTGAAATGCAACAGAATTGAGTTTCCAGTGGGAGTTCAGATGCTTAATATAGGGTAAGAATTTATTTTGTGAATTACTTTCTGATCTTAAACATACTACTTTTTAATTGTAAAAATTATACAGTGCAGAAAAGCATAAAGATGGAAAAATTTTATCCCTGATTCCACCATCCGAAGGGCATATACGTGAATGATTATAGTGTATAGTACAATTTTGCACAATGCATTTTTACCTAACACTGTAGCATGAGAATTTCCCTATATTATTATTGAAAGTTTCTTGTAACTATTAAAGGCTATACTTCATTGAGGAGACAGTACAGTGTAGTGGTTATGAGCGTGTACTCTGGAGCCTAACTGCCTGGGTTCATATCTCAGCCACACCATTGCCTGAAGTAATTTGTTTAACCTCTCTTTCTCTGTATCCTTGTAGTTTAAAAGGGATTTTTGTACTGCTTATCTTATAGGGTTCTTGGGAGGATTGACTATATCAGTACATTTAAAGTGCTTAGGACACAGTGCTTGGCACATAATAAGTGTTATATAAGCATTGCTTATTGCTATCATTATTTTTATGCTATAGTTTACTTAATCATTCACTCAGAATTGGACTTTACGGGGTTTTTTTTCTAATTTTAATTATTATAAACATTGCATACACAAAACTTTTCCTGTATTTTTGGTCTGAGTCTAAGAGTATGAATTTTGGGGGATGATGATGATGATGATACATATTTTTTGTATATTAACTGTGTACCCAGAACTGTGATAACACATTTTGTCTGTTGGTTTATACGTCCTAACACACCCGTGAGATAGGTGGTATTAATCCAGGTAAAGATGCGTAGGCTTAGAGAGATTAAGTAATTTGAGGTTATACAGTAGTAAGTGGTGGAGCCTGGAATGTTAATCAACAGATTTTGCCTATTCTTTATTATTTTTTCATATTCGGAAGAAATTGAGGAGAGCATGGCTTCCCTCTTCCCATCCCCATCCAAGTTGGTAGCCTGTGGATAGGAAGGGATAGATATGAGAACAGTTGCAAGGTAAGAATTAATAGACCTGGTGATGGATTGGTTAATTGATTCAGGCACAAGATAGAAGGGATGTTCAGCATTTTGGGGAAAATTTTATTTATTAATTTAAAAAAAAACAGTGAAAAGAACACTGTTCTTCCAATAGCTACAGCAGAAATCCTTGATGTGACTCTGTTAGTCTTGCCTGGTCATAGGGTCAGCCCCATCCAAATCATATGAATTGAAAAGGGTAAGTGAGGGAGTGGTTGTACATACAGAACAAAAATTGAGGCCTGCTGTTAGTGAAAGCAACAGTAGATTCTGGGTAGATAGAAATATCATCTGTCCACAGTCCCCATTCATTAAGGTTTTATTTGGAAAATGGGGCAGTCCAAGCAAGAGCTGGGACATGTCAAGATTTGTTGTTAGTTGTGGAGGGAATTGTTTGTTTTGTTATTTAATAATACAGTTTAATTTGTGATTTATCCTTTTATTTATACCAGTATAAGCAAATATGCACATATTTGCTTTGTATACTACCATTTACATACAAGAGGGGCTGGGGATATAAATATACTTATGTATATTATATTAGGATATAAAATATTTTATGTCCCCAGTGTCCCCTTCTTAGGTAAATGGTAACATATATGTATATTTTCTCTACCTTGCTTTTTTCACTTAACATTATATCCAGGAGATCCCACCATGCAATGTGTAAAGATATTACTCATTAAAAAATTTTTTTTTAAAGTTTACATTTTTATTGATACATAATAATACATATTTATAAGGTACATATGATATTTTGATATATGAATACAATATGTAATGATCAAATCCAGTTAATTAGGATGTCCATCACCTCAAATATTTATTATTTCTTTGTGTTAGGAACATTTCAGATCTTCTCTTCCAAGTGTTTTGAAATATATAATAAATTATTATTAACTGTAGTCTCCCCACACAGGAATTTACACCTTCTATCTAACTGTATATTTGTATGCATTAACCTCCCCAACACTTCCCAGCCTCTAATGTCTATCATTTTATTCTCTATGTTTATAATATCAACTTTTTAACTTCCACATATGAGTGAGGACATGCAATATTTGTCTGTCTGTGTCTGGCTTATTTTGTTTAACATAATGACTTCCAGTTCCATCCATGTTTCTGTGAATGACAGGATTTCATTCTTTTTTATTATGGCTGAATAATATTCCATTGTGTATATATAGCACATTTTCTTTATCCATTCATTTGTTGATGGCAACTTAGGTTTTTATCTTCACTGTGGTGATAATAATAAACATGGGCATGCAGATATCTCTTTGATATACTGATTTTCTTTCTTTTGGATATATACTCAGCAGTGGAATTGCCCGATCATAGGTAGATCTATTTTTTGTTTTTCGAGGAATCTTCATACTGTTTTACATAGTGGCTGTACTAGTTTACATTCCCACCAACAGTGTGCTAGAGCTCCCTCTTTCTCCACATCCTTGCCAGTATCCATGATTTTTTTCTTTTTGATACAAGCCATTTTAACTGGGGTGAAGTGATATCTCATTGTAGTTTTGATTTGCATTTCTCTGGTAATAAGTGATGTTGAGCATTTTTTCACATACTATTGGACATTTGTATGTCTTCTTTTGTGAAATGTCTATTCAGACATTTTACCCCTTTTAAAATCAGATTATTTGTTTTTCTGTTATTGAGTTGAGTTCCTTATATATTTGGGTTATTAATCTCTTGTCAGGTGGATTGTTTGCAAATATTTCCTCCCTTTCTGTAGGTTTTCTTTTCACCTTGTTGATTGTTTCCTTTGCTGTGCAGAAGCTTTTTACTTTGATGTAATCCCATTTGTCTATTTGTGCTTTTGAGGTCTTATCCAAAAAAACTTTGCCCAGACCAGTGTCCCTAAAGCATTTTCCCAATGTTTTTTTCCAGTAGTTTCATATTTTTAGGTCTTACATTTATGTCTTTAATCCATTTTGATTTGATTTTTGTATGTGGTGAGAGGTAAGGATCTAGTTTCATTTTTCTACATATAGATAACCAGTTTTCCCAGCATCACTAATTGAAGAGACTGTCCTTTCCCCAGTGAAAGTTCTTGGTGCCTTTATTGAAAACAATTGGCTGTAAATATGTGAACTTATTTCTGGGTTCTCTATTCTGGTCCATTGGTCTATGTGTTATGTTTTTATGCCAGTAGCATGCTGTTTGTTTATATAGCTTTGTAGTATATTTTGAAGTCTATATTTTGAAGTATAGTATGATGTCTCCAGTTTTGTTGTTTTTTGCTCAGGACTGCTTTGGCTATTTAGGGTCTTCTGTGGTTCCATATGAATTTTAAGATTGTTTTTTCTATTTCTGTGAAGGATGTCATTGGCATTTTGACAGGGATTGCATTGAATTTGTAGATTGCTTTTGGTAGTGTGTTCATTTTCACAATATAATTCTTCCAATCCATGAACGTGGGATTTCTTTTCATTTTTTGGTGACCTCTTCAATATCTTTCTTCAGTGTTTTATAGTTTTCCTTTTAGAGGGCTTTTGCCTCCTATGTTAAATTTATTCCTAGGTATCTTACTTTATTTTATTTTTTGGAAGCTATTGTAAATGGGATTGTTTTCTTGATTTCTTTTTCTGCTAGTTTGTTGGTGTATTGAAATGCTACTGATTTCTGTATGTTAATTTTGTATCCTGCAACTTTAGAGAATTGTTCATCAGTTCTAAGAGTTTTTTGGTGAAGTGTTTTCTCTGTGTAAGATCATGTTGTCTACAAGCAGGGACAGTTTGACTTTCTCCTTTCTAATTTGGATGCCTAATATTTCTGTCTCTTGCCTAATTGTTCTGGCTAGGACTTCTAGTACTATTCTTATTCCAGTTCTTAGAGGAAAGGCTTTCAGCTTTTCCCTGTTCAGGATAATGTTAGCTTTGGGTTTGCAATGTATGGCCATCAGTGTGATGAGGTATGCTCCTTCTTTACCTAGTTTGTGGAGGTTTTACCATCAAGGGATGTTGAATTTTATCAGTTGCTTCTTCTTCATTTATTGAGATGATCATATGGTTTTTGTCCTTCATTCTGTTGATGTAATGTGTCACATTTGTTGATGTGCATATGTTGAACCATCCTTGCATCACTGGGATAAATTCCACTTGATCATGGTGAATGATATTTTTAATGTGCTGCTGGATTTGGTTTGCTAGTGTTTTGTTGAGGATTTTTGCATCTATGTTCATCAGGTATATAGGCTTATAGTTTTTCTTTTTTTGTTGTGTCCTTATCTGGTTTTGGTATCAGGGTAATGCTGGCCTCATGGAATCAGTTTAGAAGAATTCCTTTCTCTTCAATTTCTGGAAAAATTTGAGAAGAATTGTTAATAGTTCTTTAAATGTTTGATAGAATTCAGCAGTGAAGCCATTTGGTCTTGGGCTTTCCTTTGATGGGAGACTTTTTATTACTGATTCAATCTTGCTCCTTATAGTTGATCTGTTCAGGTTTTTTATTTCTTCTTTGTTCTATCTTGGTTGTATGAGTCCTGGAATTTATCCATTTTCATTAGGTTTTCTAATTTGTTGGCATATAGTTGTTCATAATAGTCTCTAATAATCCTTTGTATTTCTGTGGTATGAGTTGTAATGTCTTCTTTTTCGTTTCTTATATATTTGGATCTTTTCTCTTTTTTCTTGATTAATGGTAGCTAATGGTTTGTCAATTTTGTTTTATCTTTTCAAGGAACCAGCTTTTTGTTTCATTGATCTTTTGTATTTTTTTCTATTTTCAATTTTGTTTATTTCTGCTCAGAACTTTGTTATTTCTTCTACTCATTTTGGATTTGATTTATTCCTGCTTTCCTGGTTCTGTGAGGTGCTTTCTTAGGCTGTTTATTTGAAATCTTTCTACTTTTTTGGATATAGGTGTTTATTGTTATAATCATTTTTCTTAATACTGCTTTTGCTGTATCCCATAGGTATATTGTGCTTCTATTTTCATTTGTTTCAAGAAATTTTCAAATTTTCTTCTAAATTTATTCATTGACCCATTGGTCATTGATGAGCATGTTGTTTAATTTCCATGTGTTCATATAGTTTCGAAAGTTCCTCTTGTTATTGATCTCTTGTTTTATTCCATTGTGGTCAGAAAAGATACTTGATATGATTTCAGTTCATTTGAATTTTTTGAGAATTGTTTTGTGGCCTAACATGGAAAATGTTCCATATACTGATGAAAATAATGTGTATTCAGCTGTTGTATGAAATGTTTTCTAAATGTCTGTTAGGTCCATTTGGTATAAAGTGAAGATTAAATCCAGTGTCTCTTTGTTGATTTTCTGTCTAGATAATCTGTCCAATGCCGAGACTAGGGTGTTGAATACAATACTGTTATTGTATTGGATTCTGTCTCACCCTTGAGATCTAATGATATTTGCTTTATATAGCTAGGTGTTCCAGTGTTAAGTGCATTTATATTTAGAGTTTTTATATCCTATTGTTCAATTGATCCCTTTGTAATTATATTATGACCTTCTTTGTCTCTTTTTACAGTTTTTGACTTAAAGTCTGTTTTATCTGCTCACTTTTGGTTTTCATTTGCATGGCATATTTTTTCCATCCCTTCACTTTTAATGTATATGTGTCTTTAAAGGTGAAGAGAGTTTCTTATAGGCAGCATATAGTTCGGTCATGTTTCTTTATTCATTCAGCCAGTCTGTATCTTTTAAGTGGGGAATTTAATTTAAGTTCAAGGTTATTATTGATAAGTGATGAATTACTCCTGTTATTTTGTTAATTGTTTTCTGGTTGTTTTGTATATCCTTTGCTCCTTTCTACCTCTTTTATTGTTTATCATTGTTGTTTGTTGGTTTTCTGTAGTGATAAGGTTTGTTTCTTTTCTCTTTCTCCTTTGTGTATCTGGTCTGCAGGTGAGTTTTACACTTCGCTTATTTTCATGATAGTTATTACCATTTTTTGCTTCCAGATGTAGGACTCCCTTGAACATTTCTTGTAAAGCTGGTCTACTGGGGACAAATTCTCTCAGGCTTTGATTGTCTAGGAAAGACTTTATTTCTCCCTTATTTCTGAAGGATGGCTTTGCTGATCATAATATTCTTGGCTGGCAATTTTTTAAATTTCAGTACTTTGATTATATAATATCATGCTGTTTTCTCCAGGGCTGTAAGATTTCTGCTGAGAAATCTTCTCTTAGTCTAATTATGATTTCCTTATATGTGACTTGTTTCTCTTGCTGTTTTTAGAATTCTCTTTGTCTTTGACTTTTGACAATTTGACTATAATGTGCGTCCAGGAGGACGTTTTTGGGTTGAATCTATTTGGGGACTTTTGAGCTTCCTGGATCTAGGTGTCCTTATCTCTTCTCAGACTTGGGGTGTTTTTAGCTATTATTTTATTGAGTAGGTTTTTTATTCCATTTTTAATCTCATTTCCTTCTGGAACTTCCATAATATGAAATTTGTTCACTTAGTGGTGTCCTGTAAGTCTTGTAGGCTTTCTTCACTCTTTTTTTTTTTTTTTGAGACAATCTCACTCTGTCGCCCTGGGTGGAGTGCAGTGGCATCATCGTAGCTCACTGCAACCTCCAACTCCTGGGCTCAAGCAATCCTCCTGCCTCAGACCCCCAAGGAGCTGGGACTACAGGTGCACATCACCACACCCAGCCAATTTTTTCTATTTTTGGTAGAGACAGGGTCTCACCCTTGCTCAGGCTGGTCTCAAATTCCTGACTTTAAGCGATATCTCCTGTGTTGGCCTCCCAGAGTGCTGGGATTACAGACATGAGCCACTGTACCTGGCCTCTTCACTCTTTTTCATTCAGATTTTTTTTCTCTAACTAGGTAATTTCAAATAACCTATCTTGAGGTTTAGAGATTCTTTCTTTTGCTTGATCAAGTCTGTTATTAAAGCACTCTATTGTATTTTTTATTTCATTTATTGCTTTCTTCAGCTACAGGATTTTTGTCTGGTTCTTTTTTATGATATATAACTCTTTGTTGAATTTCTCATTCATATTGTGAATAGTTTTCTTGATTTTGTTGAATTGTCTGACTGTATTTTCTTGTATCTCATTGACTTTTCTTTAGATTGTTATTTTGAATTCCTTTTATGGCAATTTGTTGACTTCCTTTCATTGGAGTCTGTTACTAGAGAGTTATGTTCCTTTGGTGGTGTCATATTTCCTTGTGTTTGCATGTTTCTTGTGTTTCTGCATTGATGTCTGTGCATCTGGTAGCATAATTGCATCCTCCAAACTTTCTAGAATAGCTTTTGTAGAGAAAGACTTTCACTTGTGGTTGGGCCTTAGTGTACCAGTTGGGAAGAATATGGTGACTATGTTTCTAAGTAGGTGTAGTGGTATAGTCTCCATTCAGCTTCTTTAGCTGTGTTCTACGTCAGCAGTAACTTTGGATACCTCAGTGGCCTAGGCTATGGAAGTTTGTGGTAGTGGCAGTGGTGGCGTAAGTTGTTAATGTCCTCAGTGGCAAAGGCTTTTGGGGTCCTCTTGTTCTCATTTTTTTCCAGAATGGTGAGACTTAGCCAAGAGAATTCCTGTGGTATAAGGTTTGACATGGCCTATAAGCAGCTGCACTGGCACTGGGTTCCAGGTTAAGGTGCTTGGAATGGCTGTGGGGCCAAAGTCCTAGCATGGTCTCATGAATCTGTTGTGGTACCTGGGCATTGGGGTGTAGGTTTGCTCTCTGTGGCAGGGTCAGATGTAGGTTGCCCACAGATCCAGGATCTGCAACTCTGAGGCCCCCCCAGCAGCTTGGGTCCAGGAGCCTGTGTTGTAGCTATGGTTCTACTACCCTTGGGGGCCAGGGCGTAGCTCTGGCCTGACTTGGGGAAGAAGAGGTACTCCTGAGATTTGAGCCTTGCATGCAGGGTACAGCTGCTGTTTGGGAGTCTGAGCCAAGAACTCTCAAGTGCTAACCAGGTCCCTGGGGATGAGACACTGTGTAGTGGTGACTCTAGACTCTGGGATGGTGGGGCTTGACAGTATCCCAGATTCTGTGAAGCCAGGTGCAGTGACAGCAAGTACCTGAGAATGGCTGAGCACAGATGTCATTTGGGCCCTGGCGTGTAGAGCAGCACAGTGATGATTTCACTCCCTCTGGAGAATGGTGTCTCAGAAGCTCAGACTCTGGGGTGCTAGTCCAGCTCCAGGGCAGCAGGATATTAGAGTTATTTGGCCTGCAGGGCAGGGTGTCTCAGCCACTGCTCTGTTTCCCTGGGATGCAGGGTACTGTGTCAGCCCAATCCTGGGCTGTGCAGCTGCTCAGTTTAGCCAAAGCACTGATTTCCCAGGAGCGCAATGCACTGTTAAGAGAATGAAATGATAAGCTAGAGACTGAGAGAAAATATTTGCAAAACACATATCTGATAAAAAACTTGTATCCAAAATATACAAAGAATTCAATAATAAGAAAACAAAACCCATTTAAAAAGATGGGCAAAAGATGTGAACAGACACCTTAACAAAGATGTTTGAAAGGCAAATAAACATGTCAAAAGATGCTGAGCAACATTTGTCATTAGGGAAATGCAAATTAAAATCAATGAGATACCACTACACAGCTGTGCTGAAATCCACAAATCTGACACTACCAATTATTCATGAGGATGCAGAGCGATGAGAATTCTCACTCATTGCTGGTGGGAATGCAGAATGGTGTGGCCACTCTGGAAGAGTCTGACATCTTTCTGTAAAGCTAAACCTAGTCATACCATATGATGCAGTAGTTGTGCTCTTAGGTATGTATCCAACTGATTTGAAAACTTATGTCCACACAAAAATCTGCATATGAATGTTTATAGTAGCTTTATTTATAATTGCTCAGAATTAGAAGCAGCCAAGATGTCCTTCAATAGGTGAATGGATAGTTAAACTGTGGTACATTCATGCAGTGGAATACTATTTAGCAATAAAAGGGAATGAGCTATCAAGCCATGCAAAGAAATGGATGAATCATAAATACATATTGCTTAGTGAAAGTAACCAATATGAAAAGGCTACATACTGTATGTTTCCAATTATATGACATTCTGGGGAAGGCAAAACTAGAGACAGTAAATATTAATAGATCAGTGGTTGCCAGGATTGAGGCACAGGCAAATAGGTGAAGCACAGGAGAATTTTTTAGAGCAGTGAAATTATTCTGTATGATATTGTAAAGTTGGATACATAGCACCATGTACTTGTCAAACCCCTTAGAATTTTATAGCAGAAAGAGTAAATCTTAATGTATGTAAATTTAAAGAAATCATATAGGAGGTTAGGGGAATCCCAGCATGTAATACAGACTATGATAGGAGAATCTAACTCTATTACAAGTGTGTGAAACAACCTTGCCGAAAAGGGTTGTGGAAAAGGTGCTGGCTAAGAAACTTTGGAAATGAGTAGAGTCTGTAAGGCTAAAGGCAAAAAAAACTGCACATAAGCAGTTGATAAAGTGTTTCCCGTGGCAGTATGGGTTAACAATTCTGAAACTACTATACATATATATTGAGATTGAACAATTAAGTAAATTAATGGCAGATGATGGGAGCTGGGTTTCTCACTGGTGGAGCAGGAAGTTACAGATAAGCAAGGGGAGAAGGCTGGAATGATTCATGTGATAATAGATTACAGTTGGAGACATCAGTGTGAGCTCATGTTTAGATAAATATAGATAAAGATAGAATTACATATATATATAAATATTTATATATATGTGCATATACATGAGTTAGTATACAGACATGTAGTCCCTTTTTCTGTCAGCTGAGAGGGCATAGAAGCGATGATGTTCTAGTAGATGTCCTAGTAGAAATAAGCACACCCATTGCCCACTGTTTCTAATACAATTACCCCTTCCCCACAAAAAGAAAGAAACAGGGTCCTTGGAGAAATGGTTGACTTCTAGAACTGGGCAGGGAATATGCAAGATGACTCTGGTGTATCTCATAGTGCCGGAAAGTAAGGGAGCACTAAAAAACGAACAAATAAGATTCCCTTCCACAGTGATGGGTTTGTGGGGCTATGTGAAAGAGACACAGGAGCCAACTGAAGGAGCTCCCAATGGCCAAAGGTGGAACAATTTGAGCAACAAAATAAAGTAGTATTGGATTATAACCCTAAGTATAAAATAAATGTCCATGAATTCATACTGATAGAGGAAGAGAGAGGAGAGAGAGAGAGAAAAGAAGAAAAGAATAATAGACAAATTTCCTATGCAGAAGTGTTCCAAATATTTGATGTAGATACTCTACCCTCAAGGAGGTGGAATATAACTCCCCACTCCTTAAGTGTGGGCTGAACATAGTGACTTCTTTCCAAAAAGTACTGTGTGGAAAGGGGAAAAAGAGTAACTTTGCAGTAGAGAAACTTAGCAAACTCTATCTTTAACCAGGTGATCAAGGTGAACATCAAGTCATATCAATACTGTGTACCCTTGATACAGTGTGATGAGAATGGTACTTTATCTCTCTGGTCTTCCTCCCTAATACCCATAACCTCAGACTAATCATGAGAAAAACACCAGACAAATTACAGTTGAGGAATGTTATACAAAATACCTGAGCAGTATCCCTCAAAACCGTCAAGGTCATCAAAACAAGAAAACAAGGAAGTCTGAGAAACTGTCACAGCCAAGAGGCGCCTAAGGAGACATGACAACTAAATGTAATGTGGTGTCCTAGAATAGGAAAAGGACATTAGGTAAAAACTAAGGAAATCTGAAGAAAATAGGGACTTTAGTGTCAATATTGTATCAATAATGATCAGTGTCATATCAATATTAGTTCATTAATTGTAACAGTCATATCATGCTTACGTTAGATGTAAGGGGAAACTGGTTATGGTGTATAGGGAATTCTATGTGTTATCTTCAAAACTTTTCTGCAGTTTAAAAACTATTCTAAAATGAGAAGATTATTTTTAAAAAGGTAAAGAATAAGAATACTCTCTCGGTACCAAGTAAAAAAAGGAGGAAAGCAAGGATGACAATAATAAAAATGATGACCAATTCAAGACAATACTGTACATCCTTACCAAAATTAATGATATTGTGATATTTTTGCCACATTCTCCTGATTAAAGCAAGTGAAGCCCAGGTGATATTCAACGAGTGGGGAGATCATCTCCTGTTGGGAGGAATTGCAAAGTCACATTGTGAAGAGCATGCAGACAGGGAAAAGTGGAGAATTGGGGCCATTTTACAGTCATTTAGCAAAGTGAAATAGCATTCAGAAGAATCACTTGCTTAATTCAGATACTCTTTTCTGTTCATGTAAAACCAAACAAATGAATTAATTGTTGCTTTATTTATTCATCTTTTTTGCCTTTATTGTAATAATATCAATTATGTTAATTTTAAGTAGGTACTTTTGTTCTCAAAGGACAAGTATGAATTTTATACAGGAACTTATAAGTCAAAGCAGGACTTAAGAATTCTAGAGTCATTTGGTAACAAGAATGTTTTCATTATTAGAGTAGTCTCTAGTGACACTTAGCTTTATTGTCTTTAACTATTACGCTCTCAGTTTTGCATCTTTCATTCATTTAGTTCACCTAGATTGTAAATCATTGTAATCTCTTCGTTGCATGAATTTGCAGGACACATCTTTTAGGGTTGTTTTGGTGTGTAAAATACATGCAGATGTTGATATGTGCATGTAGTTGGCCGAATTAAGTATCTTTATTATAATACTTAATACAGAATATACCCAATTATATTGCTCATTTGGAATAGGGATTTTTAGAAAAATTCTTTTATTAAAAGCATACACATAGTGCATGTATCAGAAGTGTAGAGCTCTTTGAGTTTTTACAGATTATAACTGTATAACCAGCATCCAGATTGAGAAACAGAACATTACCATAAGCCCCCTCATTTTCTCTTTCTGTTACGACTTCTTCCAAGAGTAACCAGTATCATTACTCCTAATTCAGTACATTAGTTTTTCCTGTTTTTGTTCTTTATGTAACCATTTACAATATGTAGTCTTACAGAGCTGTACTTTCAGAATAGGTGCTTTTAATTATATTTTTCCGTATCTTACTTGTAGGTGAGAAACAATAATCACATTTAAATACAAGCATTTAATTTGGTATAGATCCTTTTTAAATCTTTGCTAAAATATCAAAATTGGTATGGGAGTGATAGAATCACTCATATATTATCAGTAATATATTTTAATTCATTATAGGCTATAAAGAAGCAGTGGCTTTCCTCTTTTTTAAAGAAATAAACCATGATCTTTTTAGTTTCTTGAAGGAAAAAAAAGGATATTACTGTCTATAATTAGTAAAGTCAGAATTCAAATAAAAATTACTTTTCATGAAAAAGAGGTCATCTATTGTATTTTCGTGCCTTTAGCACTGTATCACCATCAAAGATTGTCAAGCCTTTCTTTTAAAAACTCTAGAAAAGGTGACTTAGCAGCCTCTTTGATAATGCATTTTGATATCAGGGTTTCCTTGAGGATTGTACCAAGACTTATTAAAAAAAAGAAAGCTATCTTTGTGTGTGAGATAGGGTTAATGAAATTCTATTTCTTGGCACTTAACATGAGACTGAGTTATTTCATTATACTTTAAGTCAGATATTTCTTTGTTCTCCTTTGAACTTGAGAACAGACAGAGACACATCCTGTCTTTTCTGTACTGAGTTTTCTCCCTAAAATTTAAAGTAATCTTTCTCGTGTCAACCCTTAATGGTCTCACGTGCTTTCTTCTTTTCATTTTGATCTGCTATTATTTTCATAGACATTGTGCTTTCTGGTTCTGATTGTATTCATGTATAGTTGGTGGGTTTTTTTTTTTGCTAATTTCTTTGTTGGCTTATTTTTATTTCCATTAATGCTAGGCAGTATTCAAAGTTCCATTTTAGGTTCCCGCCCATTTTCCTCTCAGTCACTGCTAATAAATATCAGACATATGTTTATCATCGTGAATTCTTATTTAAAACTATCTGAACTTGACATCTTTCTTTTTCTCTATCTGACATGTATTTTTACATATTTACTATTTACTTAGATATGCCTCCATCTTTTAAATATCTCATAAAGCACTTCTGCTTCCCTGGTCTTCCCAGTCCCCTCTACTCATTTCTTTGCCATGATGAGCAGCATCACTGATCTTCATGAGTTTAAGTGTCTTTATCTACAAATCATTATTGACGCAGTATTTTATTTCTTGCTGTTCATGACATTATATCACCAGAGGATTACTGTTATTTTCTATAATAGTTCTGCTTTATTAATATATAACATCATTTCTAAATGATTATCTTACATAAATAAACATATTGATAACTATTATTCCTGAAATATAATCACTAGAATTGGGAATAAGGAAGACATAGTTTTTTCCTCTTTTATCTTCTAGTAAATACTACCATTTTTTCCCCCAAAGTTGTCATGCTATTGTAAATTTCCCCTCTTAGATGCCTCAAAGAAAATTAAAACAAACAACCTCTACTTCTTTCCTTAGAATGTTACTTCAAAAAATTTTCTTTTTTTGATACAAATATCATTGCTTCTGTATTTTTGGTGTTAATTTTATATGTGAATGATACAGTGTTACAAGTGTATTTAACCATATATTATTTAAAATCTTTCATTATATAAAGTTGTTGCATTTTTTGTCTAACTTTGAGTAAATATTTTACTGAGTAAGGTAATTTTTTCCATGGTTTTATTACAGTATACTTTATTAATATTGAAGCTGAAAATTATTTGAACTTACTGCTTTTTCCCTATGTTTTTATTGAAGAGAGATTTTTCTCCATGGGAATTAAGAGATGTAACTTTTTCCCCTCAGATTCTCCTGAGAACGATATTCCTATGGAAGTCACCACAGCAGAACCACAGGTTTCTGAGGCAGTATATGACTGTGTTATTTGTGGACAGAGTGGCCCCTCTTCCGAAGACCGACCTACGGGATTGGTTGTACTGTTACAGGCATCCTCAGGTAAAATCAAAATAATTTTTCCATGGGAACATTTTTGAGCCAAATTATATACAACAGATTAGTAAGCAGTTGTATTAAATGAAAGTTAT
Organism: Daubentonia madagascariensis; assembly: GCA_023783475.1. NCBI lineage: Eukaryota > Metazoa > Chordata > Mammalia > Primates > Daubentoniidae > Daubentonia > Daubentonia madagascariensis. The sequence goes on along the minus strand of JAKFHU010002088.1, from coordinate 37,505,312 downwards.
ATCTTTGTCTAGTTATAACTGTAAATCTTTACAGCAAGGATTGATTTAGATCCAAATAGCAAAGATTCTTTATCTGGTTTTTTCTCACTTTTCTGGAGATGAGTGTTGGAAGAAGCCCTCAACAGAGAGATCTCACTGCATGGTTACTCAGTTTTTTCTTTAAAGTATGATGGTTTATCACCATTGCTAGGTGGCCAATAACTGAGTTCATTCTTGGTAATTTAATTGTTCTAAAATCTATAAGCTTCTTAAGCCCGTAAGTATTGTCAGTTTAAATATTTTAATTACTTTACGTAAGGGATATTCAAGCGGCTCTGCCCTTATTTCTTTCTTTATGTTGTTCTTTTTTTAAAAAGTCTTCATCTTGCATACCCTTATTTCTACAAATATTGGAAGCAGTAATTCTTGAAACAGCCTGCGGATTGATACATTTGCCAATTTAATAGTTTAGAAAATATTTTAAAATTTTGAAGGATTTGTCTGAGTGCTGTCCATCCTCTCCCATACTGAATGAAGTATTTTGAGGTAGTGATAATTCTTACACAATCTAGTCCCAATGAATTTAATCTGTTTTCAACAGGAGTATGTGTGAAGCAAAGAGAAAGTAAATTCTTACATATTTCTTCAGAGGATTTTTTTTTAAGGGTGTTTACTCCCTGAATTAGTATGGTAAGGTGGAAAGTGTTGGATATTGGAAATTCCCCTGAGATCAAATATGGTATTGCTTGACTTAGTATGGCCAAGTTTGTTGCCTTCTTTTAAATATGGGGATAATATTGACTTAAAAGGATTGTTGTGTTGACTAAGTAATGTAATATAACCAAAAAGAATCTAATATGGCACTTAGTAAATTAATTTCTTTTGTTACTCTTCTTGTCTAAAAATGAAATGGATCTGGGAAACCCTGATTGAGTGGGACATTGGAGTAGAGCTGTCAAAACCAGAAATGCCTACTAAAAAGGAAATGTGTGGGAGTATCAACTACTTTTACAGCTACTTTTTTCACTACTACTCTTTTAGAAAAGTTTATTAGATTATTGCCACTTGACTTTCAACTTCTGCACCAAATACTATATAATCATCAACTTATTGTTTTATTTTATTCATTAATTTATTTCACAAATATTTATTGAGCACCTAGATACGAGGCACTAATAAGAAACCAAATAAAACAAAATCCCTACTCTAATGAAACTTATGTTCTTGTTGTTTTAAGCTTTTATTTGTTCATTATTTTATATTTTAAAGTTTCTGTGATGTTACTTCATTTAATCCCTTTTTAACAATTTTGTACACTAGCTAAACCAGTTAATATTAGATAATTCCCCTATACTATAATTGTTTTATCCTTTAGAGATAGAAAAAAAGAATAAGAAACTAATATTAAAAAGTATTAAATCTCAAGAGTGATTTTGATTGGGAACTATAGCAGGTGAAATCTCTGGCTGTTTCCTTCCTTTCCTTCTGAGCTTTGTCTACCCATTGACACTTTCCCCTTTATCCCTCTTTACTTCTGCCTTCTTATTTTGATTTACTTCTTTGCTTTTTTTTTTTTTTTAAGATTTGAATATGGAAAATTTTAACCATATGTTAACGAGACTAGTAAAATGAACCATCATGTCTCCATCCATCTTCAACAGTGACTAATTTGTGACTAATCTTATTTCATTTGTTTCCACCCCCTAGAATTATGTTGAAGCAGATTTCAGACACCATTTCATCTGTAAATATTTCAGTGTTTCTGTTAAAAAGAAAGGTATAGTTTCTTAAACATAATCGTAGTCACTCCTAAATAAATTCATTCCTGAATATCATCAAATATTGAGTCAATATCCCCCTATTGTCTCTTATTTGTTTAATTAATTGATGTATAGTTATAGGGTCCTCTTGTGGTCCTTAAATTGATAGGTTCCCTTGTCATCTCTCCTTCCCCCTCCACCCTTTCTTCCTATGCATTATACTTTTTTAAGAAGTTGGATTATTGAAGAACAGTTTGGATTTTTTGAATGCATCCCTGTGAAATTTAATGTGTTCCTTTGTCCCCTCTATTTTCTGTTTGTGATGTTAGTAGCAAATGATAATTATTTCCTAGATCCATCAGTTCATTAGGAATTATAAGGAATTACAAATCTCTTTCATGTATTCTTTATTAGCTGAAATACTTCTATAAAAGAAATTTCACCTCATTAACTATTTTTGGTTACTCTGAGGCACAGATTGTACAGGAAAGGCAGGATAAATAGTGCATTCTTTCCCTTTATTTATGAGTGCTCAAAATATTGAGGTAGTGGGTTTTTAAAAATCATTTTCTAAAGATAATTAATTAGCAGTTTTATGTATCATTGTGAAATCTGTTGCAGTTAATTTCTTGTTGATGCTTACATTCTTCCATCATTGTTCAGTGAGAGCTTCTTCAAGTTGTCTCCTGAGTTTTTATGAAACAGAACTAGTATAGTAGCCTTGCAACTTCCTACATTTACAGGTATGGCAAGTTATACTTAATTCATCTTACACATTTCCTGCCCTGAAATCAGCCATTTCTCTAAGAATTATTATTTCCATGTAGTGGGAAATGGTATTTAGAGACCAAAATCTGTATGACAGGTGTGCTTATTGCTCTAGATCTTGTTAGTATCCACTGTTTCTTTACTGACTTGTTCTTAAAACCATGCATTAAAAAAAAATCCCATATTTTCTCCCTTTATTCTAATATTTGACTTGTACTGAATTATAGACTTTTGGTTAGGAACCCTTCAAAAACTGCTTAAATTCAGGGCCTTTATAGAAATTTTATCTACGTATAAAGATACTGATTTATATGTTATTTCGCTATTGCTCAGAATGCCTGTTGTAAACAGTACTGATTTGGGGAGCTTCAGTTCTCCATAGGAGAATAATGCAATATTATATTCTCTCTCCATTTCAATAATCCCCACAATCTTTGCAAAGGTATAAAAAGTCCAGTTAAAGTCTACATAGTGCTTTAAAAATAATACATAATAAGAAAGTAAATCTGGGAAGAACTACAGGTATAAATTTTTAAACCAAATATTAATGTTCTTGTCTATAGAAAAGCATAGACATTGAGATAAAAACAAAGCACAGGTTGGGGGTATTGGAGTTGTAACGGAAAAGAGTTTTTGAATATTATTGAAACTAAGTAGATATTAGTTCAAACTCGATTGTTATAAAATGAAGATGCTAATTGTTATCCCCAGAGTAACCACTATGAAAAAAACTAAGACACACACACACGCAAATAAAAGAAATGAGAAGGAAATCAAAACGGTATGCTATAAAATTCAACTAATTATAAAAGAAGGCAGCAATGGATGAATTAAGGAACATATATAAAACAAATAGCAAAATGGCAGAATTAAGTTCTTCCTTAGCAGTCATTACTGGAAATATAAATGCATTAAACTGTCCAGGTAAATGGCAGAGATTGACAGAATGGATAAAAAAAGTGATCCAACTGTATACTATCTACAGGAGACTCACTTTGTATCTAAAGACACAAATAAGTTGAAAGTGAAAGGATGGGAAGATATTCCATACAAATAGGAACCAAAAGACAGCTGGGATGGTTATACCAATATGAGACAAAATAGACTTTTAAATTAAAAATTGTTACAAGAGAAGAAGCCAAATAGACCCATTGGGACTTCTGGTTCCAAAAGGGTGGTATAGAATCAAACGGGCTTTACTTCCCCCAACAGAAAAGCAAAAACAAATATATAGTGGCAAGATTATCACCACAGATATCCTAGAACTCAAATGTTAAGATGAGATAGTTCCTTAGGCCAAAGAGAAGTGAAAAAATTCTGAGCAGATGGTAAAGGAATGGGACTTTCACATCCCTGATGTCCCTCTGCCTGCTCGGCTGGGCACCACCAAGTGCGTGGGAAATTTTCTGACTGACTTTCTACACTGGAAAAATTGGGATTGAGATAGACAACTAGCTTCCCCACCATCTTGGATTCCCTGGCAGCAGTCCTGTCCCTGCCTTAACCCATGGGAAGCATCGCAACTGTGTGAAGGGAGAAATATCTCTGAGGACGGGCAGAGACAAAGCGGGGAGGTGGAACTCCTGTCCCTAGCCCTGGAAACTCTGCTCTGTAACTTAGCTAAAGGAGATGCCAAATCACAGTGGCTGTTCAGCAGCACCACACTGTAGGAGTGTTCATCCCATAGGTCCCCTAGGGATTCCCCTTTGGAAGCTCCCCCATTCAGGAAGGGAAGTGGTGTCATTGTTTACTAGAGTTGAGGTGAACTGAACCTGGGCTTAAGTCGCCACCTAGAGCCAAAAAGGAGGCAGTGACCTCTAAGTAAATACATCCAATAAAACCCAAAACAAACCAGACTGAGAACACTGGAATAAATACTAAACCTTCCATGCAAAGACATAGATGTACATTCACAATAAACAATAGCAAACAGGGAACCATGATCTCCCCAAATGGACAAAGTAAGGAACCAGTCACTAACACTAATGAGACGGCAATACGGGAACCCTCTGACCAAGAATTCAAAATAGTAGTTATAAGGAAACTCAGTGATCTCCAAGATCACACAGAAAAGCAATTTAGAAATTTATTAGAAACATTTAACAAAGAGATTGAAAAACATCAAACAAATCTTAGAACTGGGAAATAATACACTGAACTGAAAAATTCATTAGAAGTTCTCAACAGAAGAATGGATCAAGCAGAGGAAAGAATCATTGAGCTCATAGACGAGCCATTTGAAAACATACAGTCAGATGAGAAAAAAGAAAAAAATGAAAATCAATGAAGATCACCTATAAGATATAAAAGATTACCCCAAAAGACCAAATCTAAGAATTATTGGTGTTTAAGAGGGAGATGAGTAGTAGCAAGGCATAGAAAGCTTATTAAAAACAAAACAAAACAAAACAAAGCAAAAAAACCAGAATACTTTCCAAAACTTGAGAAAGATATAAATATCCAGGTATAGGAAGTTTACAGAATACCAAACAGATTTGACCCAAATGAGACTACCCTGACCGATATGATAAGCAAAGTCTTAAAGGTCAAGGACAAAGAGAGAATCCTAAAAGCAGCAAGAGAAAAGAAGCAAATAACATATAATGGAGTTCCAATTCATCTGGCAACAGACTTCTCAACACAAACCATATAGGCCAGGGGGGAGTAGAATGACATTTTCAAAGTGCTGAAAGAAAAAAGAAAAAAAAACTATCATCCAAGAATACAGTGTCTTCAAATATGAAGGAGGGATTGTCTTCCCCACACAAATAAAAGCTGACAGAAGGTACCACCACCAGATCCATCTTATAAGAAATGTTAAAGGAAGCTCTTCAATCTGAAAGAAAAAAACACTAATGTACAAAACATTTTAAGAAAAACATTTGAAAATATAAAACCCACTGATAAAATTAAGTACATAGACAAACCTAGAATATTCTAATACTTTAATTGTGGTGTGCAATCCACTCATGACTCTAGTATGAAGCCCACAAGACAGATCTATCAAAAACAATAACAGCTACAGCAACCTGTTAAGAGATAGGTAATATAAAAATATGTAAATTTAGACAACTGAAGGTCAAAATGTGGGGGGAATAGAGTTTGTTTCTTCTTTTCTGTGTGATTTAATATAAGTTGTCATCTCTTTAAAATAACTTGTTACATCTTTTTTGTAAGCCTCATGGTAACCACAGTGGAAAAATCTATAATATAATAGATTCACTAAAAATAAAAAGCAAATAATAAAAACATACTACCAGAGAAAATCACTTAACCAAAAAGAAGACAGGAAGAAAGTCAGAAAGAAAGAGAAGATTATAAGACAACCAGAAAACAAGCAACAAAATCGCAGTAGTAAGTCCTTACTTATCAGTAATAACTGAATGTAAATGGACTCAATACTCCAATTAAAAGACATAGAGGAGCTGAATGGATGAAGAACAGGACCCAACTAGATGCTACCTACAAGAAACCCACTTCACCTATGAACATAGACTGAATGTGAAGGGGTAGAAAAAAGTATTCCATGCAACTGGAAACCATAAACAAGCAGAAGTACCTATACTTATATCAGAAGTAAACTACAAATCAAAGACTGTAAAAAAAAGGCAAAGAAGGTCACTAAAAAATGATAAAGAAGTCAATTCAGCAAGAGAATGTAACAATTATAAATATGCACCCAATACTAGAGCTCCCAAGTATATAAAGTAAACATTAATAGATCTGAAGGGAGAGAGAGAGACTGCAATGCAGTAATGGTAGAGGACCTTAATACTTTACTCTCAGTAATGGACAGATTATCTAGACAGAAAATCAACAAAAAAAGTTGGTGTTAAATTACACATTAGATTTAATAGGCCTAACTGACATTTACAGAACATTTCACCCATTTGTTGCAAAATATACTTCCTTTTCATCAGTACATGGAATATTCTCCAGAATAGAGAGAATAAGCCACAAAACATCTGAACAAATTTTAAAAAGTAGAAATCATATTAAGTATCTTTTTTGACCACAGTGGAATAAAACTAGAAATCAGTAGCAAGAAGAACCCTGGAAACTCCACAAACTCTTGGAAAATAAATAACATGCTCCTGAATGACCAATGGATCAATGAAGAAATTAAGAAGGAAATTAAAATATTTCTTAAAACAAATTAAAATTCAAATACAATATACAAAAATCTATGGTATACAACAGGAGCACTACTAATAAGGAAGTTTATAGTAATAAATACTTGTATCAAAAAAGTAGAAAGACTTCAAATAAACAACCTAATTATACGCACCTCAAGAACTAGAAAAGCGAAAACAAACCAAACCCAAAATTAGTAGAATGAAAGAAATAATAGAGATCAGAGCAGAAGTAAATGAAATTAAGAACAAAAACAAAGAAAGATCAATGAAACAAAAAATCAGTTTTTTGAAAAGGTGAAATCAACAAACCTTTGGCTAGACTGAGAAAAAAAGAAAGAAAACCCAAGTAAATAATGTAAGAAATGAAAAAGGAGACATAACAACTTAGACCACAGAAATACAAAGAACCATTAGAGACTATTATGAACAACTACACCGTAACAAATTGGGAAACCTGGAAGCAATGAATAAATTCCTGGACACATAATTGAACCATGAGAAAACAGAAAACCTCAATAAACCAATAACAAGTAGTAAGATTGAAGTCATAACAAAAAGTCTCCCATCAAAGAAAAGCCCAGGACCAAATGGCTTCACTGCAGAATTCTACCAAACATTTAATATGGAGAACCATACCAATTCTACTAACTCTTCAAAAAAATCAAAGAGGACAGAATGCTTCCAAATTCATTCTATGAGGCCAGCATTACCCTAATATCAAAACCAGACAAGGATACAACAAAACAAAACAAAACAAAACAAAAAAGCCCTAAAGGCCAATATCACTGATGAACGTAGATTCGAAAATTCTAAAGAGAATACTAGCTAACTTAATTCAATAACACATTAAAAAGATCAGTCACTGTGATAAAATGGGATTCATCCCAGGGATGCAAGGGTGGTTCAATATAAGGAAGTTAAAAACATGATACATCACATTAACACAACCAAGAACAAAAGCCACGTGATTATTTCAATAGATGCTGAAAAAGTATCCAAGAAAATTCAACGTTCTCTTTGTGATAAAAACCCTCATCAAACTGGATGTAGAAGGAACATACCTCAAAATAGTAAAGGCCATATATGACAAACCCACAGCTAACATCATACTAAATGGGGAAAAATTGAAGTTCTTTCCTCTAATATCTGGTACAAGACAAGGATACCCACCCTCACCGCTTTTATTCAATATAGTACTGGAAGTTCTGACCAGTGCAATTAGGCAAGAGAAAGAAATAAAGGGCACGCAAATTGGAAAGGAAGAAGTCAAGTTAGCCTTCTTTGCAGATGCCGTGATCTTATACTTAGAGAAACCTAAACGACTCAACCAAAAAACTGTTAGGACTGATAAACGAATTCAGTGAAATTGCAGGATAAACAACATACAAAAATCAGTAGCATTTATATACTCTAATAGTGAACAATTGGATAAAGAAGAAAGCAATCCCATTTACAATAGTTACAATGAATATAAAATACCTAGGAATCAACTTAACCAAAGAAGTGAAAGATAAAATGGAAAAATATTCCATGCTGAAGGATTGGAAATTAATATTAACAATATTAATAGTTAAAAATATTAATATTGTTAAAATGACAATACTACCCAAAGCAGTTTACAGATCCAGTGCAATTCCTATCAAAATACCAATAACATTCTTCACAGAAAAAGAAAAAATTCTAAAATTTATATAGAACCACAAAAGATTGCGAATAGCCAAGGCAATCCTAAGCAAAAAAACAAAGCTGGAGATACTACCTGACTTCAAATTTACTACAGAGCTATAGTAACCAAATTTGCATGGTACTGGCATAAAAACAGACACATAAGCCAGTGGAACAGAATAGAGAACCCAGATATAAATCCACGCATTTACAGCCAACTCATCTTTGACGAAAGTTCTCAGAACATAGAGTGGAGAAAGACAGTCTCTCCAGTAAATGGTGTGGGGAAAACTGGATAACTACTAATATGTGCAGAAGAATGAAACTAGATTCCTGTCTCTCATCACACACAAAAGTCAAATTAAAATGGATTAAAGACTTAAATCTGAAACCTGAAACTATGAAATTACTAGTAGAAAACAGTGGGGAAATGCTCCAGGACATTGGTCTGGGAAAAGACTTTTTGAGTAAGACCTCAGAAGCCTGGGCAACCAAAACAAATATAGACAGATGGGTTTACATCAAGCTAAAAAGCTTCTGCACAGCAAAGGAAACAATTAACAAAATGAAGAGAGAACTCACAGAATGAGAAAAAATATTTGCATACTACCCATCTGACAAGGGATTAATAACAATATGTGAGGAATTCAAACACATCAATATGCAAAAAAATCTGATTTAATAATGGGCAAAATATCTGAATAGATATGTCTCAAAAGAAGACATACAAATGTCCAACAGGTATATGAAAAAATGCTCAACATCACTAATCATCAGAGAAATGCAAACCAAAACTACAGTGAGATAACATCTCACTCCAGTTAAAATGGCTTTTATCAAAAAGACAGGCAATAATGGATGCTGGTGAGGATGCGGAGAAAGGAGAACCCTCATACACTTTTGGTGGGGATTTACATTGTACAGCTGCTATGGGGAACAGTATGGAGGTTTCTTTTAAAAATAGAACTACTATGTGATTCAGCAATTCCACTACTGGGTGGAATAGAAAGGAAATCAATATATCGAAAAGATAATCTGCACTTTCATGTTTACTGCAACACTATTCACAATAGCCAAAATATGGAATCAACCTAAGTGCCTTTCAACAGATGAGTGGATAAAGAAAATGTATGTATACACGATGGGATATTATTCAGTTGTAAAAGGAATGAAATCCTGTCATTTGCAGCACCATGGATGGAACTGGAGGCCATTATGTTAAGTAAAATAACCTAACAGACTTATATAGAACACTCCACTCAACAACAGTGGAGTACAGAGTTTTATTAATTGCACGTGGGACATTATGCAAGATAGACCATATATTAGGCCACAAAACAAATCTCAGTAAGTTTGAAAAGGTTGAAATTATCCAAAAAATCTTCTCTGCCTCAGTGGAATGAATCTAGAAATCAATAACAGAAGGAAAACTGGAAAACTAACTAAGTATGTGGAAATTGAACAACATACTCTTAAACAACCAATGTCAAAGAATAAATCACAAGTGAAATTAGAAAATACTTTGAGAAAAATGAAAATGAAAACACAGTATACCAAAACCTATGGGATGCTGTGAAAGCAGGGAAATTTACAGCTGAAAATTTGTACATTAAAAAAGAAGATCCCAAATCAAAAACCTAACATTATACTTCAAGGAACTATAAAAAGAACAAGCTAAACCTAAAGCTTGAAGAAGGAAAGAAATAATAAGGATTGGAGCAGAGATAAACAAAATAGAATCAGCCAAAACCAAAAGTTGGTTCCTTAAAAATATCAACAAAAATGACAAAACCTTTAGCTAGACTGACCAAGGAAAAAAGAGAGAGATTGCACGTAACTAAAACCCGAAATGAAAGTGGGGACATTAATGGAGACCTTATAGAAATAAAAAGATTATAAGAGAAAACTATGAATACTTTATGCCAAAAATTAGATGACCTAGAATAAGTGGATGATTTCCTAGAAACACACAAACTACTAAAATTGAGGAAGAAATAGAAAATTTGATCATATTTATAACAAGAGATTGGATCTGTAATAAGAAACCTCTCAACAAAGAAAATTGCAGGACCAGATGGCTTCACAGGTGAATTCTATGAATCATTTAAAGAATTAACACCAATACTTCTCAAACTCATCCAAAAAACAAAGAGGAGGGAATGCTTCCTAACTCATCATATAAGGCTAGCATCACCTGGGTACCAAAGCCAGCTAGAGATATCACAAGAAAAGGATATGATAGACTGATATCTCTTATGAATATAGATGCTAAAATCCTTAAGAATATTCTAGCAAACTGAATGCAGCAGCATATTAAGAGGATTATATATCATGGTAATTATATTTTAGCTGCTAGCATCCATCTGCTTCTGTTTCTCATTTCTTTTGCTGCTGCTATAAATCCCTCCAAAACTCAAGACCCAAAGCAATACACCTAATATTCCCTTTCCTAAGAGTAGCTCTTCCCATATAGACATCATGACATTTTATCCCTAAATAGTTTAATATATATCTCCTATGAGGATATTCTTTTACATAACTACAGTACCGTTATCATACCCAAGAAATTTAATATTAATAACATCTAATATTCTGACTATATTCAAATTCTCCCAGTTGTCCCCAATATTAATAATTTTTGTGTTTTATTTATTTGACAAATAATAATTGCATATATTTATGGGGTACAGTGTGATGTTTTGATTATATACATTGTGGAATGATTAAAGGTAGTTAACATTTATCACCTCACTTATTTTTTTGTGGTGAGAATCAGTAATATTTTTATAGCAGATATTTCATTTCTTGATCTAGGATCCAATCAAATATTATGTATTGCTTTTAGTTGTAAGTTTTAGTTTCTTGTTAGTCTCCTTTAATTTAGAACAGTTTCTCTAGTGCCTTTATAAAGTCCAACGAGTCTGGGGTCGGTTCCATAGAATATCTCAGAATCTGGATTCGTGTGGTCATTTCCTTATTATTAGAGTCAAGTTAAACATTTTTGGCAAGGGTATTAATAGGTGATGTTCCTTCCCATGGCATCACATTAGGAGGCTCATTGTGTTAAATTGTCCCATTATTGGTGATGCCAAGTTTGATCACTTGGTTAAGGTGGTAAGTAATCTATAGGACAGTGCCTTGAGACTCTACCCGTTTACCCTTCTGTCCCTTTATTTGATGTTCCTTGCCTGAATCAATGAGTATATTATCTGTTACCATCATTATTCTTTCTGATATTCAAATTTTTCAAATTTGACCAGTCAAAACTCCTTTAGGTCCTTGTGAAACTCCCTCCTCAATGTTTGAACACTTCCTTGCTCTTTGTCACACACAATTCCAGGCTCACCTTGCACTTTTCCCCAACCCTGGACTCAGCTCTTTCTCCAAAGATTTCTGCTTCATTTTACTGAGAAATAGTATATTTAGAAATGAAGTTTGTTGACCTGGGGAGTTGTAGCTTCTAGGCTTTTTCAGTGGACAGATTTAGGAAACCATTCATCCATCCATCCATCTATCCATCATGAGTTCATACTCATATTTTAGGTTATTTTTAAAAGTAAATATTGATATATTTGAAGCTTTATTTACTCTGCAGAAGAAAACTAGAATACTACTTTTTTGAGGGTCTTTAAAAATATTCTAACATTAAAATGTTAGCGTAGCTTGTGGTAAATAACTCAGCTTTTCTTGGTGAATCAAGTCTGTGTTGGTTAATTTTGGTTATTTCATGAGCTTTTATCTCTGTTGTTAATGTAGTTTTGGGGCAGTGCCGTGACAATGTTGATCCAAAAAAATTGCCAATCACCGAAGAGGAGCAGATTTACCCTTGGGATACATGTGCAGCAGTTCATGATGTGAGGCTTTCATTATTACAGCGTTATTTTAAGGATGTAAGTACTGTCTTTGTCAGATAGTATTTTTGTCTGCAAAGTTGATGGTTATTTCCCTCCTGAGTTTTATTTTATATATTTTTCTCCTACCAAAATGGCATTCTTGTTTTAAATCTGGAAGCTTATTAGAAAAAAATTACTGTGTGGATAGTAAAGAAATGGAAAACTGTTAATAAATAAAAATTTCAGGTTTTAAATGTTGTTTATTGTGTAGTGTACATATTTAGTTCAGTGGAATGATGAGAACAGCAGATCCTTGAATAGTGTCGTTTCCTTCAACGTTGTTTCTTTATAACGTTAATGGGAAAAAAAATCGATTCCTGACTAGGCTTACTATCTGTGTGGAGTTTGCTGGTTCTCCCCATGTCTGCATGGGTTTTCTCTGGATATGCTGGTTTCCTCCCACATCCCAAAGATGTTCATGTTAGGTTAACTGACGTGTCTAAATTGTCCCAGTATGAGTGAGTGTGGGTGTGGGTGTGTGTTTTGAGTGCACCTTTGCAATGGAATGGTATCCTGTCCAGGGTTGGTTCCCACCTTGCACCCTGAGCTGCTGGGATAGGCTCTGGCTACCCGTGTCCCTGAGCTTGAATAAGTGGGTTGGAAAATGAACGAATAAAAATTCTTAAAGTGTACAAATCGTACAAATGCATGACAATAAACAATCTGGTACAAAAGCGAGCCTGCATATTTGTTACTGTTTGTTTTTGAACTGCGTAGTGATAGATGTTCCTCACAGTTTTCGCTTTGCACCGCTGCTACCACCATCATTCATTGATTCACCAAAAATTAGATAAATAATTATCTTACTTGTTTTTATTCATGTTTCTTAAGTGTATGTTTAGCTCACATTCATTTCAGTGTTTCATATTAGAAGTGCTTTGGGTCTCTATTTAGAAGTTTGGTGATGTTTTTGTAACTACAAATATGCTGTAAAAACTTAACTCTTGTTTATATCAATTAGACTGTGGTAAAATTGGTTTTGTTAATACATCATTCTGCTTAAAGTTACAGTTTCTGAGAACCTACTGAGGATGAGGTTAAGTGAAGACTTACTGTAGTAACTCTATAAAAATGTTTAGATATGTTATGACTATTTCATGAAGATTTTTACCTCCTTCTTTTACTTTCATTTAAAGATATAGGATAAAATTTCATCATAATACTATTAAAATGTAAAGTAGGGATAGATTTGATTCATGTCTTCTATGACTTCTTGTTGTGAACTTAGTAGATTTTTTTCAACTTTTTGCATCTAGGGGCTGTAGTACTCAGAAATGTCTCAAGGCTTTGAAGATAAACTTTATTTAGTAGCAGCAGCATTGTTAACTTCTTAAAATTTCTATGTGATGTTTACTGAGTGGATTATCCAAAGAGGTTTCCTTTCTTCTGTTACACTGTTTTAAATATACTGTATCTTGAATTAAGTAAACATATGATAATAGCTTAAAATACATAGTAAAGCATTATTTTAAAATAGTTAGGTATATGAGATGATTGTCTGGATAGACTTCCAAATAGAACTTCCTTGCCCATAAATCCACTGGTTTAAATGGAAGAAACTAGTAGGATAGGTAGAAGACAGAATACTTAATTAGAATAACAGTTGCTGAACTAGTGATGATCAGAGCCAGTGGAAACTGCTTCCTTAATACACTGAACTGAGGAGACAGTTTCTGGTTGCTTCTGGAGGAGCTGAAGGCTCTAGTTAGGGAGGCATCCTATAGAGTCCTAGACCAGAAGAACTGGGGTTTGGTCCTGATTTTGCCATTTCTGAGGAGTGTGAGCTTGACCAAATCCCTTAAACACTGTAAAACTCAATTTCCTCATCTGTAAAACAGGCCTGAAAATGGTCTTTCTGGCAGTAACTCACCAGGTTAAAAGTTCCTTTAGATCACTTTGCATATAATACAAGTCAATATAAATGTAAAGTGATGATTTTAATATTCAAGCTAGCCCATTTAGGAGGGCTCAGTTTAGGCCTTATAAGGCAGTTTGGGTTAGGTAATGAGGGCCATGCTTCCATATATTTTCAGAAGCTTAAAATGAAATTATGGCTATTTTGTAAAAGCAGCCTCTGTGTATGTATAAATGCATATTTGCATGCACACATATACAAACTTTCACACTTTTTTCTTTATTCCTTATTGCTTCTTTGAATTTTTTACAGGGTACATATATTACTTTATTAATGAGACCAATAAATGTTTTCTTTTCAAAGAAAATTATGAAATTATGCTAAGTTCTGCTTTTGCAGAAATTTGCTACCTTATTTAGATTTTATTTTCTTGTAATAATCTGGTTTTTTATCATTTTGAATTACTTTAGAGTAAATGGGTAAAGAGGAAACCCAAAGCCAAAAGAAAAAAATTTTTGATTCAATTAAGATATAATTCAGACCTAAGACTGTAATAATTTTGAGGCAAGAAGAAATCTAATAAAGGAGAGAAAAGATGGGGTATCTCTTTTTTGCAGGTAGACTAGTTATTCATTTCTAGAAAAAAAGTCTTTTTATAGAAAGGCTCTGAACTGAAATCTGAATTGGACTGGACTCTGTTGTGTTTTTGTTAGTGATTGTGAGATCTCTTTTCCTACATTATTACTTTGGTGTACTTTCATAATATTTACTTTATGTATATATGGCGTATTCCTGGACTGTATCCCTCTGGAGTTCTAGGACCTTTTCTGTTGTTGGTTTTTTAGCCCTCTCAGGGCCTAGCACATGCTATGTGTGTTGTAGATGCTTACTGGATTTCTTACTGTATTAGTCTGAACATAAGAGTACCAGGGTTTAGTAGTCAGAACAGACTGTATAGAGCAGAAGAATAACTATCAGTGGGCAATGATACTGATTATAGAATTAAACTGTGTAGATTCTTCTGTCTTCAGATCATATGTATGCATTTTACAGAGTTGACATATATAATTTTTGTTATATAAGACAGTACTTTCACTATAGAAACTCGAAGTGTTATACATGGGAGATATGACATGGTAGAAGGAAAGAACCTGAGTGTTGGAGTCAGATAGACTTGGGTTTGAGCTTGGTAGTGGTCTTGGTAAAGTTTTCATTCTCTCTTGCAAAAAGGGATAACTCCACCTACTGTATGAGGTTTTAATAAAGATTGGGATTATGAAGAGTCAGTGTTAAGCACTTAGCACAGTGGTAAGTAGGCACATAGTTGAAGTCTCCCTAAAAAATTAGTCTCATATTAGTGTTTTACTGCATTTTTTGACTCTAGCAAACTCAAATAAGATATCTAACAGTAAACAAATAACATTATTTTCAGTTTTAAAAGCTAAGTGCTTTTATTAAAAATAAAGATTAATTACATTTTTATAGTACAGTGCCAAAGAGAGCAGCTTGTTTATTAACTGACTACCAACCATTCTAAAATGATCTAACACCAAAATCTGCTTCTATTTCAAGCAGCTCCAAAACATAAAACAGGAGTGAGCAGGCCTCCTGTTGTTTTTCTGATTTATAACAGTAGAAGCTTGCTCACCTGCTGTGAATATTTGATTTGTGCTGTTGCACATCTTCAAATCTGCCAGGCAGTCATTTTGCACGGTGTAATACTGTATTTTCAACTTTCAGTTACTCATATAGAGTCTTGATTTAATATTGGAACTTCGTTTGCTATCATTTAAAGATCATTTGGTCATCTTAAATTATAATGTATAAATTTCTTTCCAATACAAAAATTAAACTTAAAGGTTTATAGTTTTTTAAGCATGTAAGAACATTCTTATTTGATGGCTCTCAAATCTTGTATCATCTACTGTCACTCATGTGCGATCTTCTGCCTCATATTGCTCTGGCCTGCCCATCTATTTACTATAGATTCTAGGGGGTGAATTCAAGTTCAGGGCTAAATGCCATTTAACAAAAGCCAAATGATGAAAATTCCAAGAAAGAGATTTTAGGAGGAAAAGTCTTAAGCCTATGTATAGGTTGAGAGAGAGGAATTGGCATAAGAGAGCAGTTGAAGATGGAGGAGAAAGGGGAGCTGCAAGCAATTAACTTTTAAAACAAATTTCAAAAGGGTATATAGTTTGCTTACATAGTCTGAGTCCCTTCTTTATTGTATATCGTATTAAACCCTTGTAAATATTGAGGCATGTGTTTTGGGTTCTTCTCATGACTAAATGAGTACATCACAGACAGAAGAAGTTGGAGTAAAGGAGACCAGTTATGAAACTGTTTAAGAACCCCTTTCCCCACTCCAGGTGACATAGACTTGAATATTATAGAGGGAATAAAGAGGAGAGGCCAAAATTACGAGTTATTTAGGAGATAGAATCCATCTGGTTTGGGAACTAAGATTATGTTATGAAGATAAGTGTGTGATATAGAATGACTCTTACTTAGTGACTAAATAGATTGTGGAGTTTTTAAACCAAGAGGAAGAGAAAGATTCATGGAGAAGACGACAAGCTTTTGACACATTGATTTTGTATTACCTGAGGAATATTAAACTGGAGATTTCTGGTTGGCAGCTGAGTACTTGTATCAAACACTCAGGCGAGAGATCCAGGCTTGCAGGGTAGTTGAGATAGCTGATTAGTTTTAATGAGAAGAGAGTAGTGCTGAGAATAGAACCTTGAGGAATCTAAACATTGAAGGGACAGGTGAAGAAAGAAGAGT
This sequence comes from Daubentonia madagascariensis, assembly GCA_023783475.1. Classification (NCBI taxonomy): domain Eukaryota; kingdom Metazoa; phylum Chordata; class Mammalia; order Primates; family Daubentoniidae; genus Daubentonia; species Daubentonia madagascariensis. Next base: position 37,488,466 of record JAKFHU010002088.1, on the reverse strand, counting down.
CTTGGAAGAAGGCCTAAGAAAAACAGAGATAGGAGGAAAAGAAGAGGGAAGTAAGCATTTTAAGAGGGAATTTGTTAGTACATATATCACAGAGAGATTAAGTACCATACAGAACAGGTAAAATAATCAACAACAGTGTAGTTTACACAGACTATAGTGTAATATTGAGAGCTTATATTTTATGGGGTAGAGAAATGCTAGTTGATAATATTTATTTTCTTTCATGATGAGCGTAGATATTTGGGAGCTAAAACTTCATGCTGTTCCAATTTTAAAGATACTGCCTAAGGGCTGTCTAGTTGGGTGTTAATTTATATCACAAAAATAGGAACTCCACATTAATATAACAATATGAAATCATGCAGAGTTTTATGTGGATATATTTAAATATGTTTATACTTCTTTAAAATTAATTGTATTTATCTTTTGTTTTTGAAGAGTTCATGTCTCTTAGCAGTATCAATTGGCTGGGAAGGAGGTGTTTATGTACAAACCTGTGGCCACACATTACATATAGATTGTCATAAATCTTACATGGAATCATTACGGGTAAGTTGACTGAAAAAAATTTTTAAGTAATATATATCTTTACCAGAATTAATCTTTTTATAGCATATACATTGCAATTCTAGCTCATCATATGGAGTGATTTTGATCACCATATGAATTATCCAGCCTCACTGTTTCTGTACAACTTGAGGAATTTTCATTTTTTTTACTTCACTTTAGCAACTGACTTCCATGGCTGTAGTTTAGATTTTGCTACTCTAGCTCTAAAATATTAAACTTTAATATCCTACCATATCATTTTATTATGTGATTATTCTTCACATTCTCTTATTTTCACTCTCATTAGTGTGTTTTGCCTCTGGCATCAGAATCTCTAGATCTCTAGTCCTTTAACCCCTTTGCCTTTTTCCTAGTATATTAGCTTTTTTCTAGCCTCACTTTCCTGTACTATGCCCATTCTGCTCTTACTACCAGGCTCATTTAATCTGCCTCCTTTGGTTTTAGACCCAGGCAGCTAGCCCTGCTAGAAAAATCATAAAACCAAGTAAACTGTTATCATCACAAATTTGTGGTTTCCTATAACAGTGACTTAGACTGGGTTCTTGAGCTGTAAATATTACCTATCAATTCATTTACCTGTCTTCGATCAGTTCCCTCTCTTGTTCTCCTCAGCAGCTATTCCAGACCTTTGCCTGCCCTATCCTGGACTCTTCCCTTAAACCCCAAGATCCCTTTCCTCTTACCAGATTCTCTCTCTTCCCAAGTCACCAAGAAAAGTGTCTCCTGTCATATACTCCCTTAGCTTCCTACCTTGTTTTTCTGTTCCCTGATAAATGATTCCACATCCCAATTAATCCTTTCTTTTCTACTCTTTGAGGTAGTACTATATTCCTTCTTCTGTTCAGGAATAACTTTTCTCTCTGTGCTCTAGTATTCCTTTCTACCCAACACTTCAGGGGCCTCAGTCCATCAGTAGATAACCTCTTTTTCATCTATATCTTCAGTTTTCTGCCTCTTTTGTTTCTTCTCAGCTCATAAAGATACTCAAGGTCTTTCCCATTCAGAATCCTTCCCTTGGCTTTGCGTTTCTCTGTAACAGAAGTCTTTTCTTTCTCCTTCAGCTCAACTTCTTAAAAGCATTGTCTACTATATTCCCAGACTCCTAACTCAGAAGGAGTAGATTTCTCTTTTTTCTTTCCTATTTCTTACCTCTCACATTCAGTTGCTTACCAAAATTCTATGGATTCTGCATTCTAAATCTTACTTGACTTTATTCTACCTTCATTATTCCCACTGCTACTTTTTTTTGTATGCCTTTATCTCTCATTTTGACTATTGGAATTGCTTTCTTATTGATTTTCTCATTGCAAATCTAACGTCACTACATTGATCTTTATAAAATGTAAATCTGATGACATATGCGGTTGGCTTAAAAATTCTTTGCTGGCTTCCTCCTAATAGAATAAAGTTCACTCTTCTCTGAATGGCATTCAGGTAGTCCATAATCTGGGCTTACCTGTTGCTTTAGTTTTATCCATCAATTCATTACTAATAAGCTAATTAATAGTTCCTTAAGAACATTATACATTTTTCCTATCCCTGTATTCAACCATCTATTCAACAAATATTTATTCAGAGTCTACAGTGTTCCAGATATTGTGATGGTCATTAGGGATACAGCAGTGAATAAGGCACATTTCATTTGCTCAGGGAGTTTACTGTGTATTATGTAAGACAGACAAATAAACAAACAGTTGCAGTATAACATAACAGTGCTAAATGTTATGGAGTATACACAGGGTCTATTGGAACATCTGCCAGGTGCCAGAACATTTGATGAGGTAAAGTGCTTAAATGATGAGAGGTAAGACAGCAGAAGTAATTAGGGGTCAGATTGTAAAGAGCCTTGTGGGGTCCATGTAAAGAATTTGGACTTTATATAGATTCTTTAGATAAAGCCACTAAAGGCTCTTAAGCAGAGATATGACATGTCTAGAAAAAGTCATTGTGACAGTTGTGTACAGAAGGGATTGCAGAAGGGTAAGAAAGAATGTGGTGGTATTATTTAGGAAGTAAGAGGTGATGGTGGCTTGGACTTAAGTCATGGTAGTGGAGATGGGGAGGAGGTTGTATATTTGAAATATATTTAGAAGGATGGTCTTCTGGACTTGGTGAGAGACTGTGTGTGGAGCATGGGGGGAGGAAGGAACAAAGTCTCACATTAGACATTATACACATTAGGTCATGCAGTGGTGTGTTTGGGAGGCTAGTTAGGAGAGATTAGCAGAGGGAGTAAAAAGAAGAAAGTGGATAGAAGGACTGATGGGATTTATTAATTGTAAGTGGGAAAAGGCGGGAAGCTGAAGGAGCTGCCATGGCTTTCTTCTCTCTGAACTAGGAGGTACAGCTTTATGTTCTTAGAGTAAAAGGAGCAGGTGTGGGGTAGTTGAGGGACTTGACAAGTGAGGAGGTAGTTTGAAAAACCACTTTGGAATTGGGTGAGAGTGCTTCCTTAGATATTGGAGAAAGATTGCCAGGCAGTATTCAGGGCTCTCTTGAGGTTGGAAACTGTTTGCAACAAGAAGGTATATCATTTTTCTCTGACAGCACTTAGTTTGAGTGCAGAATTAGGGAAGGCATACGTGAGATTAATTTTGTGTGAAGGTTTTGTTAGATATGAATGATGGAAGGACATTTGGAGGCGGAGTGGGAAGCATTGCCAAAAGTTTTTGAAGTAATAGATCGTGGTGTGTAGACATGGTGTATAGGATAAACTGGGAGAAAAAGAAGGGAGTAAAGGAGATAGGATTTGGTAGTCAGAATGTAAGATGTTTGAATTTAATATTTTCATATATGGAACAATTTTGGGTCATTACAGGACAAGAGTGTGGTCATGGTAACAGATACTGGAGTACAGTGGAGGTCAAAGCCATAGGAGCTGATGAGGTCAAGGAGCTGAGGGACTAAGTATATGATTGATTGTTCACATACACACTGAAGTTATGTAGGAGGATGGCAGGACTTGCAGTGATGAGGAAAACTATCTAGGTACCAAAGTCTTCAGTGGTTGAGCGCAGTGGGTGACAGTGAAAAGGAAATCAAAGAATGGTATGGCTAAATGACATGAACCACAATAACAAGAGAATGCAGGAGTAATGATTTTGGGCCAGCACTGGAGATGAGGATGCTGAGGTGTGAGGGATGTGGGAAGCCTCTGGGGAGGATTCAGGAAAGAACCTAGTTTCAATTACGACAAGGAAGAGGACATAGCATTCATTGAAATTAAGGATATAGGGAAGCTTATCACAGAATGTTCTTCTTTGACCAGACCCTTGCTCTAACCTTCCAGTACACTCTTTATGTATATCTTAAAAATTTAGCTCACAAGTCTCCTTCTCTGGGAAGCCTTATCTTTTGTTGCATTTATCACGCTATAATTTATATGTCTAATTTTGCTTTTAAATTGTGAATATCTTAACGAGAAAATGTATCTTAACTCTTCATCACCTGGCACAGCATTTGGCACATAGTAGGAGCTTAGTAAGTGTTTGTAGACTTGAAGAAGATATGTTGTTACATTATTAAGGACTTAAAAAATTAATGTCAAAAAGTAAAAAATAGAATTCAGTTGTTTTAGTAGAAGTACTTGAGATGCAAGATATAGTGAAACGAGCACTAAATCAGTTGTCCAATCAGTCGTATTCAGCAGTTAGACATGTTAGAAGTGTCACTTTTTTAAGGTTTAATTTAATCCCAAAAGCTATCTATGCTACATCACAGAACATGAGCACTGGGATAATCTTTTCAGTAGTCACTGACTCAACAGCCAAGATTAAGAGAACACAGCTGGGGTAAGAGGAAGGTGATCCACTTTAATGTGGCCTGCTTTTTGAGTTATTTTTTTTTATCTTAAATCCACATTTCAGATTGATTGCATCATTTTTTGAATGTTTCATATTGAGAGAAGAGTGAGATACTTAAGCAGTTCATGGTGAGGGCAAGTGTTACATAATTGCTATGATGTAAGAAGTGATTTGGTAAGCTTCGACAGTTAAATGATTTGAGATTTTGTTTATTTCTTTATGACATTTATTAGGATGTCTTTTTTTATATTGTTCATTAATTTACTATAAAATGTGGTGGTGTAATTTTTGTTTCCTGTAAACATGTGTATCATATATCTGTATGTTTATTTCATCTTTTAGAATGACCAGGTTCTTCAGGGCTTCTCAGTGGACAAAGGAGAATTCACATGTCCCCTCTGTAGGCAGTTTGCTAATAGTGTTCTTCCTTGTTATCCTGGAAGCAATGTGGAAAATAACCTTTGGCAACGTCCTAGCAGCAGAAGCATACAAGATCTCATAAAGGAAGTGGAGGAGCTTCAGGGACGGCCGGGAGCTTTCCCAGTAAGCATCAGTGTAAGGCAGAAATACCCTGGTTAACTCCACTCTGCTTTTCAGCTTTCATTTTCATTCAGTTTATAAATTTCTCTTGACATTTGTACATTTAGTAAAAATTGCTTTTAGAGGTTTTTCTCTTCTGTTTGTGCTTAAGTGAAAGTAATAGAACAAATTGTTATCAAAGGCTATACTTTACTTTTCAGCCCTGTACCTTGAGGACAGTATCCTTAGTCTAAATTGTTAAAGTTTTAATATACATCTCCCAGGTCAAGAACTCCTATATGCTTAGATATGGTTAGGCTCTTTTAAGATGTTGAAATATTTAAAAGCAAAGCAAAACAAACACACATTGTATGATATTTATATATATCTTGCAATATAAAGCACAGTCTAATCATTTAAAAAATATACCCATTAAGTATATTAGGATTAAGATGTATTTACACACACACACATATTTATGTATTTACCATGTGTATGTATTAAAGAGATAAAATATTGTGTAATTGATTGAACTATTCACCATAAGTCAGTCTACTTTACTGTGGGGTTGGGTGTAAGTGAACTCATCTTTTATCCCATCTAGTAGGATTTATTTGGTTTAAGTTGTTAAACTATTTCACCTTCATTATACATTTATGATATGATCTGTGAGAGAAGTGACAGCTGTCCCTGGTTTATGTAGTAAATATATGAAAACTACAAATATTTGACTTTTGAAACAGAAATACATACTTTAAACCTAGAAAGATTCATTACCTGGCAATTGCCTCTCTCAAGTGATGACTAATTTTAGAGTTTGTGATATTTCTTTTGTAAATTGAAATTTTTGTGTGTTTAAAATACACTTAAAGTAAGGGACATTGATATTATTCTTTGAAAAATGAATTTAAATGAAAGTCAGGGTTTTTACAGACATGGAAACTTTGTTCTAAAATATTATTTTAATGGCATCCACTCAAACTATTGGTTTAGAATAGTTTGTGTGGTTAATTCTTAGTTGGATTATGGTGTTATCACTCGCAATATAGAATTAGAATAAAATACCACTTAATAAGAGAAAGTAATTTTTGATTGGTTTTATCTTTGTATAGTGGATATTTAATGTTATATCTGTTTTGACTTTTTAACTTTAATTTCCTAGTATGTTCATATGATAAACATTCTAGTTTTAGACTATTATTAAATAAAATTAATATGAACTTTATATGTATGTTTTCATTTTTTGTAGTCAGAAACCAATTTAAGTAAAGAAATGGAATCTGTAATGAAAGACATAAAAAATACCACTCAGAAGAAATACAGAGACTATAGCAAGACCCCAGGCTCACCAGACAATGATTTTCTCTTTATGTACTCTGTTGCTAGGTAGGTATATATAGTATATGCTTTTGTATTTACTTATTAATAGTTTGTTTTATTCTTTAATAAATCTTTGTTTTATTTATTGCCATTTACATTTATTTAAAGAAAGAATGTGTTATTTTTAATATTGGTTGAAATTATGGCTAGTTTTAGTATCTCCTAGGAGGACTGTAAATATGCAGCTTTCCTTTATTTCCTGGAGAGATTTTATTTTAATGAAATATTTGGGTAAGTGTTACATTAAGCATTATAGGACATGTGGGGAAAAGTATGTTATTAATATTTTAGGACAGATGTATACCTCAGAGCATGTGAGTATTATATATGGAGACTTGTCAAAAGTGGTAATACTGAGAACTAAAACATTATAGTTTGTTAAACAGTGTGAGTTATGGAAAAATAAGAACTGTAAGAAGTAGAAGAATTTATTTTGTTTGTTTTAAACTAGTGAAAGACCTAGTAATATCCTAGAAGACTACAAGTAGTTTAGAAAATCAGATATGGGAGAGGAAGCAAGAGATCAGGCATGTTCTAAGCCTCTATTTGTAGTGAGTAGGGGATTCAAGAAAACAGAAATAAGTGTTTCTCAGCTTTCAAATTCGGAAAGATTAGTCTAATTGATTGTGTTCAATACCTAAGGAATAGTTCTAAATAGGAATTTTAGAAAACTTAATTGAGTGAAAATGGAGAACCATAAGAGAAGTAAATGGGGAAGCAGACGAATTAGAAACTTGTAAACACATTCTGCTGAGACTCATATTATAGACCCCTGGTTATCTCTGGAAGCATACTTCATAATATTTTGTCCAGGTAGTATAGTAATAGGTAAGATTTAGAGAGATAATGTGACTTGAAGTCATGCAGCAAGTTAGTGGTAGAGTAGAACTAGAATTCAGATCTCTTGAGTCAAGGGTTAGTGTTTTTTCAGTTGCTATCCTCCTTTTTTCTCATGTGTTTGGCTTTTATAGGCTCTATTATGCATGCAGTTCATCATGGCTGCTATCTCTGCCCCACTCCTGGAGCAGAGGATAACAACAAGAGTAAATGAACTATATGTAGCCTTTAGAACCCAGGAAAATGGAACCAGTCTTAGAAAACTTGCAGCAAGGAAAGTAAAGCTGAAGATAAGGAACATTAGTCCTTAGTCTGAGAATGCAAATGCTGGACATGGGTTGATGTAAAAGGATCTGATGGATTGGAAAGTAACTTTCTAGTCTGCATATTCCTAGACTATTGATTTTGTTTATCCAGAATGCTTTAGGGGAAGAAACGACAGTTAATTTAGTATTTTATTTCTGGAGAGTTACCCATTATTGCATTCTTGCAGTAAAGGATACTTTATGTAAAAACTGAATATAGTTCAATTTGGCCAGAGTTCCAGGGTTTTACAGAACTTCTGTACAATATTGTAGAAAATTGGGTTGAATATAGACCAAATTCATTCATGCTATTTATGTTTATACACACACACACACACACACACACACACACTTATGTTGTTCATGTATTTATGCCTTTGATTTTATTAGTGTTGACCTTAGAAAATTCTGATTGAAATGGAAATGATCTGTACATGGAATTTTCCTATAATATGATAAACCAAATAATTTGATTTAAATATAATGTATGGAAGTTTTAGATCCCCATTTCTTGATTTAAATATATAAGTAACTTATAGAATACAACTTGCAATGATCATGGAAAATCTTTTGGATCAACGCATTTTGGTTTTTCTGTTTTATAGAGAAGCAGAAGCAGGTACAGGTGTGAAATGCTTTATTAAGGATGTAGGTAGAGAAACAGAAAATATATTCCCTCCTCTCATCCTTTTTTGATCCTAATGATAAACTCTAAAGCAACAAAATAATGATTCTGAAAGTGAAAGTATATAAAACTTAAAAGCCTTATTATCCTTTGGTTGGAATTACCTAGGACATTTAGATCTCCCGGTGAGATTGCATGTCCTCTCTAAGTTTTCCTTAGTGATTAAAAAGAAAACAAAAAACAAGGTGACTCAAAAATGAATAAAATAGGAATTGAAGGAAAAAGTATGTTATATGCTGTTTTAATGGGTTGTAATTTTCTCAAAATAGGAAACAAGGTTTTTATATTTATTTTATGCCTAACATACATTTATTTCATAAATACTTATGATTATAGAAATATTTATTCTTGAAAGGTGAGCATTAAAATGTTCAGTGATATTTAAATATTTAAGTAAAATATTTACCAATAAACTTACTTTGAATTATTTAACTTTTGAATTAAATGTAGTCATTCTTCAATGTATAATTCGTTAGAACTTGCAAGTTTATTTGTATTTAGCACTAATATTTTGAGTGGAATACAACTTTAGTTTCTCAGAGCTGAGTTTCTCCCACTGTATTTCTGGTGGGTTTTATAGCTCATTTTTTTGGTAGGACAATACATATCTTTTTGCTTTTAATTTTATTTGCATGGTAAAGCCTTGGAGGTTTTTCTGAGGGCAGCAGAGAAGAAACTGTTGGAATATCTTTTCAAAATTAATTTTAAAATTAATCAAAATCACTACATTCAAGTATTAATGTATTTCCAAAATTTCCATTCTGTTGCAAGTATCAGTCATTCAAATGGAAAATGGAAAGTTAATTTTGGAGAAGAAAGCTTTCTTCACTTCAATACCAATTCATTATTTCGTTCTTGAAACAATGAATGACGTGTATTTCAGTAACTGATTTTTTCCTAAGGATTTTTGGACCTAAGTTACATATAGCCTAAAGGTATTGGTGGGTAGCACTTGGCCTGTATATAGTGAGGAAAATGGAAATGGAAAGACGATGAAACATTATAAGTCTAAACTTTGTAAACTAATTGTGTTCAAAACAAAGGGAATGCTTGCTAAAATACCAAATTGGGAATGCTTTTAAAAAGCAAATATTCTTTCCTAAAACAATCTTTGTTTTTTTTGTTTGTTTGCTTGTTTGTTTGTGGTTCACTTCTGGGTTTAAGGGAATGGATGGCCAGCCAAAAAAAAGAAAAGAAACTGCAGGGACTAAAGCGAATCTTATAATTGGTTATATATCAAAACAAAGAGTTTGTCAGTTCCCATGAATTCTTTTTTTTTTTTTAGCACTTTGATAGGTACCATTGAGGATTTAGAAGCTATGTACGAAATGGTCCCTGCTCTCCAGGAATTTGCAGTTTATTTGGAGAAACAAAACTAATATACATCAATCTATATAAAACAGAGTATAATTTGTTTTTTAAAATGTCATATAGAAAAAGTGCTATAGAACTTCAAAAGGGAAAATGAGCAAATTGAAATATAAAGTATGCGGAAGTCCTTTTTTCCTGTCCCAGGAAAGCTTCTTGGAGAAGTCAGAACTTGAGCTGCGTCTTGTATAATGTAGGCTGTGGAATGGTTAAAGATAAAAGTTTTTTTCAGAGAAATTGAGTAACTTGCTCAACCAGTAAGTAGTAGCCTCAGGCAGGCCTTGAATTCCAATTTTTTCCCAGAGCCTTTGCCCTTTCCACTATACTAATGTGTGTTTGAGTGTCTGTGTGTGTGTATATACACATTTGTTTTTCAAATTGTAGCTCTAAAAATAGAAGTTAGTGCCAAAGGGGGGTTGGAGGGAGAGCAGACTTTGGTCATGCAAAAAGAAACTGGAGCATAGTTAGAGGGGTTTTTATATGGATGTATATCTAGGTGGCCTCTGTGATAGGCTTTAAGCAGTCTTTTCTCATCATTCTTTCAAATGTAGAGATTTTCTCTTCTTTTTTCCTTTCAAACTAATTTGAGTGTATTTGTTTTAGAAAATATAGGAGAGTCCTCTTTTTTTAAAGAACAAAAAACTCAGAAAACTCCCACTTCCGGCATATCTTTATTTTTGTATCATCCATTGAGGAGAAGGATGTTGGGGAATATTGTATGGGGATTTTCATCAGTGAGGGAAGATAGACATGGGACACGTGACCCATTTGTTTGTTAAATACTCTAGCAAGTCTCAAATTAAAGGATCAATTTTGATATAAATGAAATAAGGAAAAGTTAGGATTAGGGCCATATTGATTTTTAAAATCCTCGATACTGCTGGGCTTGGTGGCATGTGCCTGTAGTCCCAGCTACTCTGGAGGCTGAGGTGGGAAGATTCCTTGAGCCCAGGAGTTCAAATCCAGCCTGGGCAACATAGCAAAACCCCATCTCTAAAAAAAAGAAAAACTTAAAATTAAAAAAAATTAAAATCCTAGATATTATTGCACATTAACCCTTTGGTTAGGTAGTTTTTGTTTTTTAACTGAGAAGGAATGTTGTGTAGGAGATCTTCCAACCATAATCTGAAATTATTAGTAAAATTTAGTGGTCTTTTTTCCCCGAGTATTCTTTAAAATGATATTCCTAATATGTTTGTCATCCTTTAAAGTTTCATTCTGGTGATTGAAAAAATAGAATTGTTATTATATTTATATTTCAATGATAATTTTACAAATATGGTGAGATAAATGTTGACTTTCTGGTTCTGATACTCATTTGTAAGAATTGTTCATATTTCTGGTTAGCTCTCTTAGAAGTGCTATCTAGGAAATCTTAGTTTTTATAAGAGAATATAGCCATTAATTTTTTTCTACAGATTAGGCAACAGAAGATTTGTGAAAACAAAATGTATTGATCTCATTTATATTCCCTTGATGAAGGAACACATGCTGGTCTCCGCTCGCTTTCTGTCCACTAATATGAAATCCTTGTCCCTGCTTCCTTGCTGGTAGGTTTTTAGAAGTTCAGTGAGCAATGCAAATCGCCTGAAGGGTGGAAAATTCCCTTGTCACACAGATGCCCTTATCAGCAGCAACCAGATGGAGCTCTGAGCAGGAACATTATCAATGTTAAATTGCTTTTCTCCCCCTGAGTAGAGAGGATTAAAGCATTCCTTTAGAAATGGGTGGCAAATGTACAGACTTAGGAATATTAATATTTTTAACAGTTTGCATTTATAAGTAAATATATGAAAATATCATTTCAAAATATTCTGTGTTCAAAATACAACCAAACCAGTTCAAAATGTTTGTTTTAGATAAAATGGGATAGTAGTCTGTCTTGAATTCACTTGCAAAGAGTAAGCTTGAAACTGCCTATTTTTAAGGGTAGGATATCTCACTATTAGTGTCAAATGCATGTCTTGTATATAAACTAGTTAATTCAATATACTTTAATAGTTGTAGAAAAATAAAGGTATGTTTAAGTTTATTCATACTATTGAAGTAAAATATAATTTAAATCTCTCAGATTTTTTTGTTATTTTGGCATAATTGATTCTTTTATTGTTACTGTTTTTGAGTAAATCTTTAGATTCTGCATTAGTTTGATTTTTGAAGTATCTATTTATTAATTATTGATATTCTGTAAGCTAATCATTATTAAATACCTTCCAATTTCAGATCTGTATGAACAGTACTGATGTTTAGCCATGTCAGTAGTTACACAATGTATTTTAATAAAATTGTAGTTTTAGACGTCCATAAAAGAGATTGCTGTTAATTATATGTGTTGTTCATAGCCACTTCAATATTAGTGATTTTGTTTCTTAATATTGATTTCCAGATACCATCTAAGCTCCAATGAGTGATAACCATTTCTCTGATAGAAAAATTGGTATGCCCTTGTGTTTTATGTGACAGTAAACACCTACCCAGTGGCTGACAGTTGAAGTACAAATTCTTTCATCAGATTCTTATGCAGGTTTATGAAACATGTTGCAGTTTTTTTCCTTAAGGTCTAGTTTTTAACATTCACCAACAGTTGGGACTTTACAACAATTAAACTGTGCTGTGTACAATTTTTTGCAGGTATAAATATGAACATATAAGTAAGGATGGATAAAATGGTTTTTTAATTTCTAAATATCAGATAAAACATTATTACTGATGCCATATAAACTGTGCTTTTGCAAATAATAAAGTTGAAGAACCTTATTATTTAGGTTGATTCAGACATGTCGATAAAGCAAATTAAAAAGAATCTCTTCAGCCTACTGACTGAGCTATATTATAATGCATTACTTACAGAACCAATTTGGAACTTGAATTGATTCATCGAGGAGGCAATTTGTGTTCAGGTGGTGCAAGCACAGCTGGCAAAAGGTCTTGTTTAAGTAAGTACCAAATAGTGCTACATTAAAAAAAAATTCTATGTCATTTTTGAAAGCATATACAGGCAAAATGGTCTTTTGGTGTATTTTCAAATTCTGTTTATGTTACATATACTTTAACATCTTGTATCTGGAAGAATCATATGCATATTTAGCTCTTTCTAGACTATGATTATTTAGTAAATAAATGTCATACTAATTGGTCAGGTTTATGTATTTCAAAATTAAAACACTGTGTTATTCTCAGCGATAAAAAATTTGTCCTAAAACTTAAATTCTTTTAAAGAATTTTTACATTGAGTTGATTCAAGAAAATCTTTTTATAAAGACAGTTTATGTCATCTACATATTTCTATTATATTGTTATTAATTAATGAAGATATGAAGATACTTGTGCTATATTTTGATGTGTATATTAAAATTATGGATATTAGCTTTTATTTATACATGTATTTTATATTATAAAATGAGCATGATTCTTCAATACTGTTTTGTAAAGGTATATTTGAGAAAATAGTAATTTGGAACTTAAAGTAGGTTTTTTATGAGTGTGGTTTAGATGCTATCATTATTTAGTCATTGTTTAGAGAATTCATGTGAGCACTAAGAGTAATATTATTTAATGTCACAATATAGCTCATTATTGGCCCTACATCATTGGAGTTGAATATTACCTAATGTGATTGGTATAGGGAATAGAACTTGTTTAAAACACATAATGTATTCTTTTGAAAAATGAATATATTTTCTTAAATACTAAAAATAGTAATTATTAAAAATTATCAATACATACTGTTTTTGAAATAACTTCAAAAAGTTTATGTAATTTTAGATTGATTTCAAAGCAAAGGAGTAATCAAAAGCACCTTAAAATTTGTAACATAAAAATACAAACTGAAATTTCAACTTAATTATTTTTAAAATTCTTATAAGTCATATTAGATTTGATATTTTATTTTGGATTGTCACTTGATTCCTAGAACTTAAGGTTTTAGAAGTTTTTTTTTACCAAGTATTTAGTATTACATTGACCTCTTGATGCATGTATCTAAACCCTACTTATACTCAGTGTTTTAGTAGTATGTTTGAAAGGGAAAGTTGTTGACACATAGGAATTTTAGTTTCTAATCTATTTGAATTAATAGATACTATCCTTTCAATTGTATAAATTATTCTTTCTTGTTAATTTATTCTTAATTCATGTTTGTCATTGGCTGATAATATTCTAGAAACTGTTGTATTAGAAAGTGTTTAATAAAGGTATTTCTGTTTTATGTTTAAAAAATCTACTTCATTTTTTTCTCTGAGACACTTAAATTTATCCAGAGGCTTGTAAATGATGAATTTATCCAGGATCCCAAAAATAGTAATAAAATTCTAGTGGCAGTCACTTCAGTTACCAGGTTCAATTTTAATTTAAATTATTAAATTGATAGTTACTTCCAGACTTTTGTTTCTTTTTTCTCCTTTAGTGAATAAGAGATTATACTTACTGTGCCAATATGGAAAAGGTCATGATGAAGTTCATCGTAAATATAAGTTAATACTGTTTTTAGTTTTTGTATGATTTATTATTGTTCAATTGCTTATGTTATTTATCTTAATATTAATAAAAGCAGCCCTATAAATCATGTATGTAGAATATGTTGTATGTTGTATAAAATCCCATTGTCTTACAAGTGTATGAACTTAATATATCTAATTCAGACCTAATTTAAGTTGAATACCAGGACTTAAATTGATGATGTTTCATAGGATCTCAGAGCAAATATCTCATTTTTTTCCATATTCCAGTGTAATTTCAGGGTATTCTTAAACAAAAATTCTGTCTTTTTTCAAGGGAATCCTCATGTAACAGTATTTTCCTTTTCCCATTTATTGTTCTCTATTACCTTTTAAATATCTTCTTTTTAAAGTGATTTTCCACCCATTATCTTTGGGGAGAGTGAGTGAGAAAATGCTCCACTGATTAAGCAAATGATAAGAGAACCTTTATTTTTTTATCATTTTAAGAATACCGCACTATTGGACTACTGTTCCATCACAACTTCTTGATAAAACTGAGAATTTATCTAGTCAGGAAAACTTTTAACAAATTTTTGTCTGGAAAGGATTGAGTAATGACTGTTATATAATTATGGACACACACAACACACACACACAGTGGGGAGGGGGAGAAGATTGTTTTTTCCACAACATTGAAAGGAAATATTACTGGCTAAATTTATACTGAGAAATCAAATAAAATTGAAGTGGAACAATGCCATTCAACACTTACATCTTTAAACAAATTTTTAAGTAGTTGAAATAAAGTTACCAGTGTCCAATCAAAATAAAAGTTCAGTCCTAAATATGTGTCTGGGAAATTTTCCACGGTAAAAATTGACCAAAATTAGTTCATATAGCCATGTACTGTGGTATTTTAATAATACCTTACATTTGTAGTTTTAAAGTTTATAAAGTGCTTTCACATAAATTATTTATTCTTTAGAATGACCATGTGAAACAGGTGTTATCTTTTCTTCATTGAAAAGGAAATTGAAGTTCGGAGTGATTGCCTTGCCAAGTCACACAGCTGTAAAATGTCAGAGCTTGCACTTGAGCCCAGCTCTTCTGACTCTAAATTCAGTTATGTAAGGCATATCTCTTGCTCTTCAGTATCCCAAGGGATGCAGAACCTTGAAGACCCTTTGCCCATGTCCTTAGTCAAAGACATCCTACTGTATACTGTTGCCTTGGGATCTTTCCAGGCTCTGCCATGCTAACCCTCCTGTTTATCTTGTCTGTTTTCTTTTGTCAACCTCTTACTGTGAATCCTATTTTTGTTTTGGGCCACCTATTCAGCCATTTTCTCAAGTCCTAAGTCCTTCTTCCCTTGATACCAATTAGTTCTCCTTTATTCTTTACCAGTTTGTTGGCCAGTTCCCCCTTGCTCTTGCTGTGAGCCATCTGCATCAGCTCCCACATATAGCACCGCTCCTGATTCTTGGGTCAGAGCTGTATACCTCCTTCCTTATCCACCAGGGAAGGTCAGGCATTTAGGACCTCATGTTTAGCAGATGAAACTGGTTCTAGCTAATTTATTGTAAGATAGAAAGTGTTCAGTTCTAAAGAGGCCATGGATGAAGTTCTAGGAAATTTGGAGGTTTCTGATCATATCTGTCTGGTGGAATCAGTGAAGCTTTTGGTGGACATGGCATTTGAGTAAGACTTTGAAAGATAAGTGAGCTTTAGAGTTTTTTTTTTTTTTTTTACTAGTTGGTATGCACACTGATAAGTACCACCAACTTGGTTAGCAACATATGTAGGACAAAGAGTATATAAAAATTGAAGGCATAACTTTTTATTAAGAAAAATATTTTATTAAGGTTACTCTGTTAATTTCTTCATTCAAGTGATTTAAAAGTAAATATGAAACTCCATAGATTTTAGTGAAGTTCACATGCTTTCAACATGTTTTTGCCATGACATTCTTAGTGTATTTTTCAAGTAGAAATTTCTGAAATCATCAGTGGTGTCATTTGATAAATTATTAATATTGGAGTATAATATAAAAATTATTTATCTTTAGGTAGAACAACGTTTTTTTCATATCTTTGGGTCTGAGACGTTTTGCTTATTACTGTAATTTAACTGAGAAGCCACACACAGTTCTTGTCTCAAATGGATTCCATTATTTTATAGAGTGATTAAAAATCTTTAGTCAAGAGCGGCTGAGGCAAACTCTTGTTTTGACATTTTCATTTGTGAAGTTCTGACTTAATTTTGAT
This sequence comes from Daubentonia madagascariensis, assembly GCA_023783475.1. Taxonomy (NCBI): domain Eukaryota; kingdom Metazoa; phylum Chordata; class Mammalia; order Primates; family Daubentoniidae; genus Daubentonia; species Daubentonia madagascariensis. The sequence continues at coordinate 37,472,296 of JAKFHU010002088.1, read as the reverse complement.
ATAATCTATGATCTTATCAAGGAATGATGCATAGTCACTACAGTGAAAAACTTCCACCTGTGTTATTCATAGCAAGCAACCCAGCTTAGATCTATGCAGGCAACTTAAAATGGTTTTAGTTGCTCAAAGAATGAATTTTTGGTGAATTTAAAATTACAGAAAATTATTTTGACATTAATTTCTCCCTGTGGTAAGGCTGCGTAAAGATATTGTTGAATAAGTGATGAGTTTTCACAAAATTACTCTTAAGTAGTCTAGCCTTATTCTTTAACACTTAGTGGCAAAATTCTGACATTGATGGCTTACTAAGGTCTTTTTCAAATTTAAAGATTATGAATTCTACAAATAGTTTGAATCACAGCTTTTGTTCTATTTTTTAAAAAAAAAATTTTAAGGTAAAATATATAAATTAATACAAAAATGTGGAAATTGCCTCCTGAGACTAGTGGTCTATCACATTTCATTGTTAAAAGCTGATTTTGTGGTATTTGGAAATGTCTTCTGTTTTGGCAAGTAAATTGCTTGAGTCTCATTGTATATTTAAGGCCAACATGAAAGATGTGTGTGTAGTGGAGAAAGCAACATCAAACTAGGAGTCATAGGCATATGCTCAGGCAAGATATTTTATGCATTTGACTTCAGTTTCCTCATCTATAAAATTATTGGGTTACTCGTACGTTGTTGGTGGGAATGTAAATTAGTGCAACCATTATGGAAAACAGAATGGGGGTTCCTCAAAAAACTAAAAATAGAACTAACATATGATCCAGCAATCCCACTGCTGGGTATATATCCTGGGGATGGGAATTCAGTATATCGAAAAGTTATCTGCACTCCCGTGTTTATCATAGCTCTATTCACAATAGCCAAGATATGGAATCAACCTGAGTGTCCGTCAACGGATGAATGAGTAAAGAAATTGTGGTACTTATACACAATGGAATATTATATAGACACAAAAATATGAAATCCTATTTGCAACAACATGGATGGATCTGGAGAACATGGTGTTAAGTGAAATAAGCTAAGCACAGAAAGACAAATCTTGCATGTTTTCACTCATATGTAGGAGCTAAATATCAAAAACAATTGATCTCATGGAGACAGAGAGTGGAATCATGGTTACCAGAGGCTGGGAAGGATAGGGGGTAAGAGGTGATAAAGTGGGAATGGTTAATGGGTGCCAAAATATAGTTAGATAGAATAAAGAACAAAGTGACTATAATCAACAATAAGTTAGGGTGTACTTTAAAATAACTAAAAGAGTAGAATTGGAATGTTCCTAACACAAAGAAATGTTAAATGCCTGAGGGGATGGATACTCCAATTACCCTGATTTGATTAATTCACATTGTATGCCTGTATCATTCACATGTACCCTATAAAGATATACAACTATTATGTACCCATGATAATTAACAATAAAAATTTTAAAAATAAAAAATAAAAATAGAATTATTGGGTTAGACTGGATGATTTATGTCCTGAAAAAATGTTCATGGTTATTAACTCTGTTATTTGCAAATCTGAGGCTTTCTTCCCTTTGTTAATTAGCATGATCAGCATTCATTATGAAAGTTAAATAGCTGGACTAGGAGTTACACTGTAGCAACTTTTAGAATTATACTTAAAATAATCTACAATTATATACTACAGAATACAGCAAGGGTTGGGTTTTTGTTGTTCTTCTTTTCTTTTGGTGCTTCTTACAGATTCAGAAGATTTTGGTATTTTCTTTTTTATTTTGCTCTTCATTTTAAGTAATGCATAAATAGAAAATAAAGGCTGTCAGTAACATAGCATGATAAGTAAAATCAGAATCTTTGAGTTAAAAGTTACTTAAGAAGTCACCTAGTCTAAATGTTATCTAGCTCAGGCATATTCTACCTGCCATTCTGATCGTTTACTCTATCCTTGAATACTTTCAGTGATAAGGAGTACTTTTGGGATAGGTAAGGGACTTTGGTAAGCCTTTTAAAGGATGGTGATATTAAGAGGCAGGATAGCATAGACTAGATAGAGAGTGAGATTTAGGACAAAGTGCTGGGGTTTGAATCCTGACTCCATCCTTTACTAGTGGGCAGAGGGTTTAGGGCAAGTTATTTAACCTCATGGATTCTCTTCCTCATAATATCCAACCAGAGGATTGTTGTAAGAATTCAATTTTATAATATGTGTTTCTTCATAGATTATAAATCTCTATGTTATTATTTCTACTGCTTCAACACTATCTTAAATAAGACCTGGATTCATGTAGTGTGTCCTCTTCGGTAAGGAGGAAATTAGGAGTCCTAAGAACTGATTGTTCTCTTCCCCTTCCTAGGACTACCTATATGCAGAAGCAGAATTATACCTCTCCCTGCCCAGATCATCCCAAGCTATATTGTAAAGGTAAAAGGGAAAGGCTTCTAGTCACTTAAACCTTAAAGTAGAAGGAGGACAATTTTATGAAGCTAATACTAATACTTGTGATACTTAAGGTAACCAAAGGACAGTGGCATAGTGTGCCTAGAAGTGGAGGCATAGGAACTGCAGGAGGCAGGAGAGGAACACAAAAGTAGGAAAGTACTAAAGACAGCCTTTTCCTTCAGTATTTTCCCCTTCTTACATGGGGAAAACACATCTCCAAAGCAAGGAAAACTTGCCCACTCTATTCCCAGACTCGTATGTGCCCTTATTGACTAGAGACAACATAGAACACAGTGCTGGAAAGAACACTGGGTTGGAGTTAGAAGATCTGGATTCTAGTCCTATTTGTTATCTCTTGGACTTTAGGGAGGTAACCTAACTTTTTACCTTATTGTGGAAATGGGGATGATGATACCTGTGCTGACTATCTAAAATATCTATCATGGTTAATGTAATGATCAAATGGTATTAGATATTTGGGCTAAAGTATTTTATATATAATATGTTATTTTATTATATATAATAATAATTGTTAAACTTGTCTCTTAACCCTTTAAAATTCTACCATAACTGCCACTTTATTCTCTGCCCTGCCTTGCCTAGAGTGTTTAGAAATGGCATTGAGAGCAATGAGTCAGCTCCTGTCACTCCATGGCATCAACCTCTTATCTTGGAGCTACAGATATTCCCTTCTTCTTAGAGGTGTTACCAGACCTTATTTGAGGAGCTCCCTCCCAGCTGTCCACGGTTGATTTCTCAGGGACATACAGAGGAACCAGGGGAAGATGGCTCTGCTTTTGAGAGATGTACACTCACACCTATTACATTTACCCTGGAATAAGTGGGTCAGAGCCATTTCCTCACTTTGATTATTCAGTTACAGAGAAATAGAGTGTTTCCCCCCATGGTAATTCAGAGAGTCATTTGACTAGTTGAGATTTTTTTCATTGACAGTTATCTAACCAGTGGTGACTGAACTGATAAGACTGAAATTGTGAATGATCTAGAAATGCAGACCCAGTTAAGTTTACCTTGGGTACATTTTAACAGAGGTACAATTTAAGATAGAACAATTTATAAAAGTCTTTAGGATAACTCTTCTCTTTAGTGTGTGTTTATGTCTTAACGACTAGTATGAGTATGACATCTGTTTGAAAAGCATTAAAAATTTTTAAAAATTTTTTATTTGTATATATTCATAGGGTACAAGTACAATTTTGCTACATTGATATATTGCATTGTGGTGAAGTCAGGGCCTTCTGTGCATCCCACTGGAACAACGCACATTGTACCCAACAAGCAACCTCCCATCATCCGAAGATTTTAACATACCACAACTTTGGGTTTGGTTTCTTTATTTGGGTATTTCTGAGGTCATAAGAATTGGCATAATAATAGTGTTTCGTGTGTGTGTGTAGTATTCATAGATATAACATGTAAAACTCTTAATTATACAATAAATTTGGAGTTATAGTTTTATTTTATAGTTTTTTAAATAAAATACTCTTACCTTAATGTTGATAAAGATAGAAGGGATTATTAAATCTTACTTTTTTGTTCCAGCTAAGAGTCCTTATTATTAAATCTTAGGTTTTCTTAAGGATAAACCAGTCTTTCATTGTTTTCTCAGTTTTAGTAATAATGTGTCTATCTTGTGATTAAGCACGTTATAATACCCTAGACTTGTCAATGTTGTAAAAATTTGATTTAGGTATTGCAGAATATAGAATTCTTTGTCCCAGGTGCATTGTTGCAGCAAACAGCATGGGAAAGAAGATGGTAGGTGCAAGTAGGTCAAGCACTGCTTTAGCAGTTAGAGTTGAGAGGTCAGTCTCTTTTGGGGCAGTGAAAGTAGGGCTGATTAATTGGCCTACTTCTTAGTTACTGACCCAATGTGTCATTATAACAGAAAGGGAAAAGTATAAAACCATCATGAATTTTATGCTTATATAATTTTTTCTATAGGATTATATTATAGTTATATAAATATAATATTCAGCCTACTTTAAAAAATCCTATTATATATTAAGCACTGTGTTAGCCTAGGAGTTACAAAGATGTAAAGACACAATTATCTTCTTCAGGGAGCTCTCACCATCTAATAGGAGAGGAAAACATGTGAAAAATAATTACAAGGCTGCATAAGAAGTGCTAAGATAAAGTTAACACAAGGTATAGAGAATGGATAAAGCAAGGGATGATTAGATCTTTCTGAGCTATCAGAGAAAACCTTACAGAGGAGCACATGAACTGGCTCTTTCTTAAAGATGAATTGAGTTTGCCTAGAGGACAAGAAGGTACTATTCTAGGCTGAGAGAACAGCTTGCAAAGAGAGAGTAAGACAACATGACACATAGAAGGGAAAGAGAGGAAGGAAGGTTAAGAAATAAGCCTGGGTGGGGTGAGATGGTTCATGCCTGTAATCCTGGCACTCTGGGAGGCTGAGGCGGGAGGATTGCTTGAGCTCAGGAGTTCAAGATTAGCCTGAGCAAGAGTGAGACCCTGTCTCTACTAAAAATAGAAAAAATTAGCCAGGTGTGGTAGTGCATGCCTGTGTCCCAGCTACTCAGGAGACTGAGGCAGGAGGATCACTTGAGCCCAGAAGTTTGAGGTTGCTATGAGCTAGGCTGATGCCACTGCACTCTAGCCTGGGCAATAGAGCGAGACTGTGTCAAAAAAAAAAAAAGAAAAGAAAAAAAGAAAGAAAGAAAGAAAAGAAATAACCCTTAAAAAGAAGATAGGGGCTAACTCATGAAGGGCTTTCTATGCCCATTCCTCCAGTGGTTCACCAATCAATTGTGAGTCAATGTGAATAGATTTTCTGTTTAGAGGGATTGGAAGGGGTGAAACAAAAGACATACAGCTGAGTGAGCATTCTGTTGAGTAATCCAGGTGAAAAATGATGTAGTGGCAGAGTGGAGCAGAATAGGATGGATCGTAGCAGGCAGAACTGATAGGATTGATAATCAGTTGGACGTGGAGGGCAAGGATGTGGGAAATGACTCCTAAGTATGCAAATAGGGATTATAAAAGGAAGTGAAAATTGGAGTGTGTTAGGCTATGTAATCAAGTTAGTTTGGATATATTTTGAGATGCCTGTAGAATATCTGAAGTACTAGAGACCTTGTGAATTGTAAACTTATAGGTAGGAGTGGAAGACATGGCTTGAGTGAAGTAGTGTGTACAGAATGAGAGAGAAAATGTGGGAAAATGTTACCTTTTAAGGTTCAGTAGATATAGAAGAGCACATAAATGTAATTGAGAAGGAACTCTAGGAAAGCCAGGGAAGACTGGTACCAAAAATTAAGGAGAGGAGAAAGAAGAGGGTTAAGCATATATGTTAATATTTGTTTATGGAGTGATAGTTTTATGTGGAAACCTTAGGTTTCTGATATATCATTATCTCTAATTTTAGTTGTAAAATCTCAAGTTTACAAATATTAAACATATTTCATATTTGAAATTTATTCTTAGAAACCATGTATGTATCTGCATGTATGGAAACATACCTTATATACATACTACAGATTATGTTATTACTATAACTGCTATTACTATATAATAGCCCAGAAAGGTGGTATTATATCCATTTTACAGAAAATAAAGCTAAGGTTAGGTAATTTAAAGACACATAGCCAGTACAGAGCTTGGATTCAATCCAGGACTTCCTGGCTCCTACTAGACAGTGGTGCCTCCTATACATGGGTTGAAATCACAGCACACTTATAAGTGAATTTAATGATGTTTCTCATTTCCAAACCCTTTTATAAATGTAGATCAAAGTTTAGAGTTTTAAAATGTGTTATATCAGAAAAGGAGTTAATTCTCTATTCTTTTTTGCTATTGTTATTCAAAATTTTAATAATATGCTTTCTTGATATAATTATTTTTCAACTTTTAAATGTCATGCACGCAGTTGGTATTTAATACATTTTTTTAGTTTTTAGCTTTTTGATTATGATCATAGATTCTCCTCATCCTGAGTCTTCAATATTTGTCTGAGATGAGAGGTATTTTTGCTTCTAAGTGATTCTTAGAGTTCATTCTTACTGATAAGACTAAATTTTGAAAGCACAGTGTCTTGACATAGTGAAAGGTATTAATGGTTATTTGGTCAATTCCCTGTTTTCTATTGAAGTTATCTGCAATTTTCAGTGTTATTTTTGAAAGGTAGATAGACCTCATTAGAGTGTTATTCTTTGGTTCTAGTTAAAGCTAATACTGAAGAATGTTGTGGTATATCGTATGAATAGTTTTAGAAGATGACTCAGGATTACAATCTCAGTTTTCATAGGAATAAGAAGGCGTGTGTGTGAAAAAAGCAATTTTATACTTTTCTTTTAATCATAAAAACCCCAAGGAGAAGTGGGATGGTATAAGTAACTAAGAAGTAGCAAATCTTGAATGATATTCTTAGCTTTTCCAATAACTGTTAAGAGTAACCTGGCAGGGTAGTTCCTTCTCTGGGCCTATTTCCTTATCTGTAGAATGAGGAGATATAAGAAGATGAAAAAGTTTCCTTCTAACATTTTGAAATTCTTTAATTCTGGTAGAGGCTAGGAAAGTAGGCTGATTATAACATTATTTTCTGTGCTGGCCGTGGTTTCAATGCAAAACAAGTACAATGGCAACTTCTGTGCTTTTGATTAAATTGGGCAAACTGAGATGATTGGCGTTCATCTTGAAAGGAGATATTAAATTGAGCTCTTTGATCCACTTAACACCTATATAAAAAGAACGCAAAACTCCCCACCTTGAAACTTGAGATAATGTTTTTCTGCTAGAAGAATTTCGTTTTTTTAAACACTTATAGGTTTTAGTCATTAAAGTACTTTTTTATTATAAAGTATGTACTTAGTAAAAATAATCTCTTATATATAATTGAATTGAAATAAAATAAAATTTACCAATATGTCTGTTCTCATTATGTTATTCCTGTGCTAAAACTTCCTTTTTCTCAGTGTCATCCTTGGAACGAGGTTACTGGAAAAACTGGAAGTTTGGGAAACTTATTTGTCTCAAAAGTGGGGATAACAGTATTATGTATCTAGCAGAATTTTTGTGAAAATTGGTTGAGATAATCAATATAACAGAGTGCTTGGAACATAATAAGTAACTCAGCTAGTATTAGCCATTAATAGGATGAAGAATTGTTAAGAGAGACTATACATCGACTTATAAAGAGGAGATGAAACAAGATATTTAGATTCTTCTGTTATAGAGATCAGATTGAAATTTGGCAGAAATGTATTTCCTTTACCCTACTCCACAGAATGGACATTTATTTTGCTTAAATTATTGCTCTCATGTTTTACAACAGCTTCCCCAAACTACTGCTACTACTACACACATACCACACATACACACCCCCCCACACACACTCCACCCCATCCCACACAAGAGTTACATTGATGGATCTTGGGTAAATTAGTCATAAAATATAATTAATTTCTAAGTCTGTTGCTCAGAGAAACAAATCTTGTTTAGTTTTGATTATTTTGATTTAGAGAATAAATGACAATAGGTTTATGTCATTTAGCTAATTTTTTTTTTCTGGATTTAAGAGTTCAATCATATGTCAAGAAGCATTATCTCACTTCCTGGAATATGACTTTTGATTTGTAAATATCTTTGAGTATTTGTGGCGGAATAATTTAATTCAATTCTTGTCATTATACCCAAAAAGGGGGGCATCTGATACAAAAGCAAAACTTAGGCTTTTTTCCTGAATAATTTTTAACAAAAGCTTTTCTTCTAAGTGTCATGAGCAGAATTTAGTTAAAATCTAAGATTGGTAGATTATTGTTATAATTCAGATAGAAGAAATTAAAACAGCTGGAATAGTACTTCTAAATAATACTCTTATTTCGGTTATTTTTTCTTCATGTTGAATCAAAAGATGATGCATTCACTACTAAGTCTAAATGAGATTCAGGGGAAAATATTAGGTGAAGTAAGAACTTCACCTAACAGTAATTTATTAGGATATTATTGTCCATTTTGCCCAGGGAAGGGAATTGAAGATAATGGTAAATTTTGGTTAGGAGGAGACCACAACAGTGAGAAGTAAAAATTGGCAAGGCTGCAGCATAAAGTCAAAAGTAGTTCTGTGACAAGGGATGAGGAAGACAAACCACTCTGTATTAAGATTGAGCATAAGGACAGTCCATATTCTAGTAGAAATTATTTGGATATATATTTCAGAGTTTACCTTAAAAGGGAGTGTGAAGTAATTGGGACTTAAACTTGGTGCATTATAATTATCAGCATAGGAAACTGATTTCCTTATGAAATGACTAGAAATTTTGTCTGAATTTTGTTTTGGAAGAATTGTGTGAATTTTCTAATTACCTTTTCGTCTTCAATTTATTCAGATCAACTGTTTCATGTATTAGCCTTGCACATGCGGCTTTATAGCATTGACTCTGAGTATAATCCCTGGAGAAAGCTCACCCAGTTAGAAGAGATGAATTCACAGTAAGTATTATTGAAACATTAAAATCAATTAAAACTCCTTTTGAAAAATAGTTGGTAAGTATAAAACTAGGATTGAAAATTCTATATAAATACATAATTTTTTTACATTTTCTTTATGAAAGAGAAATACATAATAAAAATTGAAAACAGTTTGCCATTATACTCTGTAAATTGCATAAAAATTTCTATCGTGAGAAAATCTCTTCAAGAATCTCATTGATTTTTATGCAGATGAAACATTCAAGCAGAGGCACATAATGGCTGGTTGTTCCTCTTTTTTTTATTTCCCATTTTTTATTTATATACATTCATGGAGTACAAGTGCAGTTTTACTACATTGATATATTGCATTGGGATGAAATCAGGGCCTTCAGTGCATACATACAGCACTGAAGCAACGTACATTTAACCACCAAGCAGCCTCCCATCATCCCCCTCTTTTATGTCAGAATTGATTAGTGGGCTGAGGTAGCCTTAGTCTGACACTTCCATTGTGAAGTTCCCCATCAGTCTTTCACTTACAGTTTTAGCAACCCCTGATGATTCTTACCTAAATCCATTATTTCATTGGTGCTGTAAAATAGTGATTTTTTAAAAAGCTTACCTAGTTATAGGAGATGAATTCACCTTCCTTTTTATTAGATGGAATGTTTCTATAAAGAACTTTCCCATATTGGCCGGGTGCAGTGGCTCACACCTGTATTCCTAGCATTTTTGGAGGCTGAGGCAGGAGGATTGCTTGAGTTCCGGAGTTCAAGACCAGTCTGAACAAGAGCAAGACCATGTCTCTACAAAAAATAGAAAAATTAGCTGAGTGTGGTGGTGTGCCTATAGTCCCAGCCACTTGGGAGGCTGAGGCAGGAGGATCACTTGAACCAAGGAGTTTGAGGTTGCTAGGCTAGGCTAATGCCACAGCACTCTAGCCTAGGGGACAGAGTGAGACCCTGTCTCAAAAAAAAAAAAAAAAAGAACTTTACCATATAAAACTATTTATTAACCCTGAAACATAGCTTGGCAGAATGAATGCTTGATTCTTTTCTGATTTATAAATTTTTGAAGTAATGAGTTGATACCCTAGCTTCCAGTGGTAACCAATAGGTTATGGTGGTTTGTTTATTTTATAATCACAAGGATTTTTATATATTTGTTGGTGTTTCACTCCATTTCAGTCATTCTTTTTTTCAATACAAATTGTTCCCCTTTAGGTTAGTGAGAATCCTCTAGGTTGACTGTTGTACTTTTGACATGAGCCTAGTAGTCTTTGATAATATCTTTGCTTTCTGGTACAACAGATTGACCCAGGTATATTTTGTACTTTTTTTTACTCTATATCTGAAATCAACCATCTCTCCATGTAGTTCCTTTTAATGGCAAATGGTATTTGGAGACATAGTCTGGGTAGTAGAGGGTGTGTACATAGCTACTGGGTTATCATTGCTTCTAGGCCATTTCAGTGGACAGAGTTAGGAAATATTTATGTTTAACGGACAAAAATATCTTGAGTTCTTACTAGTATTTCTAATTCAAATACCAGATTGCAAGTTTTTAATTTTTTTTTCTGCCCACAAAGCTGAAAATAATTATTATCTGATCCTTTACGGAAAAAGTTTTCTGAACCTGATTTGCACTATTCCTAAGATCCAACGTGGAAAGGGGTGTTCAGGCTAGACGAATCATTATTTTTTTTAATTTATTTTTTATTTGTATATACTCATAGGGTAAAATGCAATTTTGCTACATTGATATATTGCATCATGGTGAAGTCAGAGCCTTCAGTACATCCATTTGGAGCAATGCACATTGTACCCACCAAACATCACTCCCCTCTAACCTTCCATCATCCACTGCCCTCTAACCCCAGTCCTCCCATTCCTTGTTCCATCATTCCACACTCTACTTTCATGTGTACACATTATTTAGCCACCACTTATGAATGAGAACATGCGATATTTGTCTTTATGTGTTTGAGTTGTTTCACGTGAGATAATGGCCTCCACTTCCATCCATGTTGCTGCAAAAGACATGATTTCATTCTTTTTTATGGTTGAATAGTATTCCATTGTGTATATGTACCACATTTTCTTCATCCATTCCTCTGTTGATGGACACTTAAGTTGATTCCATATCTTTGCTATTGTGAATTCTGCTGCGATAAACATACCAGGGCAGGTCTCTTTTTTATATATTGATTTCTTTTCCTTTGGGTAGATACCCAGTAGTGGGATTGCTGGATCATATGGTAGTTCTATTTTTAGGTCTTTGAGAAATCACCATAGTGTTTTCCATAGAGGTTGCACTAATTTACATTCCCACTAACAGTGTGTAAGAGTTTCCTTTTCTCTGCCTCTTGGCCAACACCTGTTATTTTTTGTCTTTTTAATAATAGCCATTCTGATTGGTGTAAGATGATATTTCATTGTGGTTTTAACTTGCATTTCTCTGATGATTAGTGATGTTGAACATTTTTTCATATGCTTGTTGGCTATTTGTTTGTCTTCTTTTGAAAAATGTCTATTCATGTCCTTAGCTCACTTTTTTTTTTTTGCTTTTTTTGCTTTGTTGCCCAAGCTCAAGTACAGTGGTGTCATCATAGCTCACTGCAACCTCAAACTCCTGGGCTCAAGCAATCTTCCTGCCTCAGCCTCCTGAGTAGTTGGGACCACAGGCGCATGCCACCACACCTGGCTAATTTTTAAATTTTTGTAGAGACTGCTCAGCAAACAAAGTTTCTAAGCTTAGTATTGGTTAATTGAAAGTTTAAGGTACTGACATAGATACTATGCTTTCCATAATACTGATTGCTGAATTTTGTTCATTTTAAACCCTAAGATTTAATGCACATTAGGATAGTAGTAAATGCTGTGAACACTTTTCCAGTACCTCATGCTAGGCATTTTTTGCTTTGCATATATAATCTCATTTAATCATCACAGTAACTATATAGTAGGTACTGTTGTTATCCCCATTTTTACATATGAGGAACCTGAGTCTTAGAAAAGTTAATTAACATGTTCTTTAGGTGGCACAGAGAAGTTGAGGAACAGAGCTGGGATTTGAATCCAAATGTTTCTGATTCCAGAGCCTACGTTTTAACTATTACTGTATGCTTCCTTCCCTAGTACTAGGATAGCTGAAGAATTTCTGGAAAATCTCGTTGATTTTTCCTCCCCAAATTTGTGCTCATTTTTATGGTTCATTAGTTCATTAAATTGTAATATTAGAGTTGATTACACTGTGTCATCTGTATTTCATATTTATGTATTAGATCTTTTAAATTGAAATGTCTTTTTCTGTTTTCTTATTTTAACACTTTTCCAATATGAACTGCTATATCTAATGATATAGGTTTTTCATTTATACTTGTTTTCTGTAATCCTCATGAAAATTATTTCCTTTATTTACTCTTAATTTTGTTTTGTTGATAATCACTTTGATTTTAAGAAATGGGAGAATTATCCTATTAACTCTGTTCCACACATTTCCTCTTATCATCCATAGAATTAATAGTAGCATATACTTTTTATAATCTGGATTTAAAAGACTATCCAAAACCTTTAAGAAACAGAAACAATTATTCTTTTAAAGATTTTGGTTTTTTGGAGCAGTTTTAGATTTACAGCAAAATTAAGAGGAAGGTACAGAGATTTCCCGTATACCCCCTGCTCCCACACATACGTAGCCTCCCCTGTATATCAACATCACCACAAGAGTGGCACTTTTGTTACGACTGATGAACCTACATTGATGCATCAAAATCGCCTGAAGTCTGTAGTTCACATTAGGGCTCACTCTTGGTGTTGAACATTCTATAGGTTTGGACAAATGTATAATGACATGTATCTACCATTATAGTATTATACAGAGTATTTTCACTGCCCTAAAAAACCTGTGCTCTGCCTGCTCATCCTTCCCTTCTGTAAGCCCCAGCAACCACTGATCTTTTCACTCTTTCCATAATTTTGCCTATTCCAGAATGTCACATAGTTAGAGTTATACAGTATATAGCTTTTCAGATTGACTTCTTTCACTTAGTAATATGCACTTAAAGTTCCTCTGTGTCTTTTCATGGCTTGATAGCTCATTTCTTTTTAGTGCTGGATAATAATTCCATTGTCTGAATGTGCCACAGTTTATTTATCCATTCACTTATTGAAGGATATTTGGGTTGCTTCTAAGTTTTGGCAGTTATGAGTAAAGCTGCTATAAACATCCATGAGCAGGTTTTTTATGACCTAAGTTTTCAACTTTTGGAGGTAAATACCAAGCAGCGTGATTACTGAATCATATAGTAAAAGCATGCTTAGTTTTGTAAGAAACCAAACTATCTTCCAAAGTAGCTGTACCATTTTGCATTCCTATAGAATGAATGAGAATAAGAGTTCCTGTTGCTCCACATCTTTGCCAGCATTTGGTATTGTCAGTGTTCTAGATTTTGGCCATTCTGATAGGAATATAGTGGTATATCATTGTTTTAATTTGCATTTCCCTGATAACATATGATATGGAGCATCTTTTTATATATGTATTAAGCACGTGTATATCTTTTTTGGTGACATATCTGTTAATGCTGTGGGACCATTTTTTAATTGTGTTGTTTTCCTATTGTTGAGTTTTAAGAGTTCTTTGTATATTTGGATAATGGACCTTTATCAGATGTGTCTTTTGCAAACATTTTCTCCCAATCTGTGGCTGGTCTTCTCATTATCTTAACATTGTCTTTTGCAGAGCAGAAGTTTTAAATTTTAATGAAGTCCAGCTTGACAGTTACATCTTTCATGGATCATGCCTTTGGTGTTACATCCAAAAAGTCATTGCCATACCCGATGTCATCTAGGTTTTCTCTTACGTTATCGTCTAGTAGGTTCATAGTTTTGTGCTTTACATTTAGGTCTGTGATCCATTTTGAGTTAATTTTTGTGAAGGGTGTAAGATAGATTCATTTTTTTGCATGTGGATGCCTAGTTGTTCCAGCACCATTTCTTGAAAAGACTATCTTTTTTCCATTGTTTTGCCTTTGTTCCTTTTTCAGAGTCAGTTGACTGTATTTGTGTTGGTCTATTTCTGGGCTCTCTGTTCTGTTCCATTGATCTATTTGTCTGTTCTTTTGCCAATACCATACTTTCTTGATTACTGTAGCTTTATCTTGAGTCTTGAAGTCAGGTAGTGTCAGTCTTCCAACTTTGTTCTTCTCCTTCAATATTGTGTTGGCTATTCTGGGTCTTTTGCTTCTCCATAGAAACTTTAGAATCAGTTTGTCAATATCCACAAAATAACTTGCTGGGATTTTGATTGGGATTGCATGAATCTATAGATCAAGTTGTGAAGAACTGACATCTTGACAATATTGAGTCTTCCTATCCATGAACATGAACTCTCTCTCCATTTGTTTAGTTCTTTGATTTCATTCATCAGAGTTTTGTACTTTTCCTCACATAGATCTTGTACATATTTTGCTAGATTTATACCTAAGTATTTCATTTTTGGGATGCTAAATTAAATAGTATTTGTGTGCTTATTTTCTAATCCTACTTGTTCATTGCCAACATGTAAGAAAGTGATTGGCTTTTATATATTAACTTTGTATCCTACAACCTTGTTGTAATCACTTATTAGTTCCAGGAGATTTTTGGTCATTTCTTTTGGATTTTCTGCATAGATGATCATGTAATATATGAAAAAAGGCAGCTTCATTTCTTCCCTCCCAATCTGTATCCTTTTATTTCATTAGGAATATTGCATTAGCTAGTACTTCAGTATGATATTGAAAAGGGGTGGGGAGAGGGGAATCTTTGCCTTGTTCCTGATCTTAGTGGGAACAATTATGTATTTTAAAATATTAAGCATTTTAAAAGATAGTTATCATAATGATGGTATTAATCCCTGTAGTCAAAATCTGTGGTTCTCTTTTCTACAGAGAGGTGCATCCATTCATTCATTCATTCTGATTATATACCAACCACGTGCCAGGAAAGATCCGTTTCTGTGTCCTTAGAATGGCTGTTTTTATCTTACTAGCCAACAAGTGCCGGATTGTTTTCTGATTATTATCAGAAAAAAAATCTTACCAAAAAAAAAAGTATCATCACTTATTTTTGGCTAATATGATAGATAAAAAGTGGAATCCCAAAGTAATAGAAATTTGATTTCTGGTGAAGTTAAGTATTTTTAAATTTATTAGCTATTTGTGTACACTTTTTGTGAATGGTATATTGAACCTCTGTCCATTGTTCTGTTGGCATCTTATTTTTTTTAATTATCTGAATGATTCTTTATGGTCTAAAATATTAAATCTTATTTTGTCATAGTTCAAATTTTTTTTCCAAAATATATTTGCCTTTTAATTTTATAATTACTTCTTTTGATATATTGAAATTTTGAATTTTCATGTAGGTAAATCAATCAGACCTTATATTTCTTATTTTTTTCCTATTACTTTCATACTTAGAATGCCCATCCCATCTAAAATCTGATTTTTACTTTTATAACCAGTATTACAGTGCATTCCCAGTCTTAGGATTTGCAATATCTACCTCTATTTTCTTTTTAGAGTTTTAAAAAATATATATATAATGCACTTGGAATTTATTTTCACCTGTAGTGTTAGGTGAGGATCTAAAATTTATTTGCAAATAACCAGCTAATTTGTAAAGCAATTTTATATCCCTTTTATTAAATACTATTGTGTATTATAGGCCTGATTAGGAGCTTTCTTCTTTGTTCTACTGACCTACAAGCCTACTTAAGTGACAATACCATGCTGGTTTACTTATTGAGGCGATTTATTATGTTGGGTTAGGTTCTTCTCATTTCTCCTCCCCCATTCCCCACCTCCTAATTTTTCTTTGCTGTTCTTACCTGCTTATTCTACAGATGATTTTTAGAACATTTTCTAAACTCTTCTCCTCACTTGTGAGTTTGTAATTATATTCAACTCATAAATTAATCTGGGAAAATAGTTACATTTATAATATACAGTTTCCTCAACTAGGAACATTCCCCATTCTTTTAATTCATTTTTTGTTTCATTCTATTGTGTGTATATTGTATTTCAGTTTTGAAGCATTTGTAATTATACATTCTTAGTAGTATATAATATAAAGGTGTGCTAAATTTTTAACAAGGTGTATATTAATTATTATAATAGAGGATATAATCTTAAGTATTCAGTGTTCCTTGCATACGGAGATTTGATCTAATTTTAAGTAATATTTGAAGGCCACATGCAATAATATTAATAATCAAATAAATAATAATAGCAAAAAGTAACCCACCTCGAATTTTTAGACAGATTGCTTCTATCGTAAAAAAAATTGCTAGTACATAATGTAAAATAAACAAGAATCTAGAATTCCGTTAGCACTTTAAGCTTTTTAGTTATTTATACTATCCCCATTTTGATAAATTATATTTAATTTACTCATTTGGGGATGCATTTCTTTTCTATACCTAAAAGCTCTGTAATTTGTTGGTCTTAAGGCTATGATGCGAGAAGTTCTCAAGCCTATTTGATTTTTGTGCAGTAAAGTAGATCTTTGCCCAGGTGTGAAACTGGACTAGCATAAATGGATCAATAAAGTTTCTTCTAATTTTAAGTGAGAATCTTTTAATCAGCTGTTATATTTAATGTAGCAGTTTGATAATCCAAAATCATTTACCACCAGTTTATTTGTTCATTCACCCATCCATTTTCTCATTAATATTTCATTTGTTTATTTATTCAGCCAGTTTTATTAAGTATTTTAATCCAGGCATTGGGATATAATGATAAACAAGATAGTTCCTACAGAAGCTTCTTCCAGGCACTAACAATGTGGAGGATGAATTAGAGGGACATAAAATTGGAAGAGATTAAAGGGTTAGAAGACAGTGGCCATAGGAATAGCAAAGAGGGAATGAAGATAGAGTCATTAGGACCCAGTGCCAGTTAAATATGGGATGAGTGAGAGAAGATGAGTTTGGGATGTCCCCATGTTCCTAGTTATTTATTCATTATACTTTTATTGTGTGAATATTATGTTTCAGGAATTGTGCTAAATGCTGGAGGATGTAAGAAATAAGCCACAGTAAGACTTACATTATGGAAGGACGAGCAGATTGGTTATGACTGGGGTGGAAGTGTGTATATAGAGTAGAGCAGAAAAATTATGAGTTCACTTATAGGAATGTTGAGATTGAGCTGCCTGTTGGATGTACAAGTAGAGATAATGTATATTCAGATACACGGTTCAAGAGAGTCATGGCTGGGCATACAAACTTGGGAGTCATCAATGTATGGCTGGCAATTGAAGTCATGGGTTAGGAAGTCTTTCGAAAGAGTCCTTAGTGTGAAAAGAAAGGGAAAATTGGAGTCTTGGAGAACAATGGTATTTTTGGTTGGTGAGAGGAAGAAGAGCCTGTGAAGAAGACTAAAATCAGAGAGGTAGAAGGGAACCTGGGAGAGTGTTTCACAAAAGCCAAAAGAGTTTTCCAGGTAGGAATGTTCAACTGTATCTAAAGTCAAGGCAAGGGCCAGTAAGATAAGGATTAAAAATGTCCACTAAATTTTGTAATTAGGAGATCATTGTTGATCCATTTCTGTGGAAATCCATTTCTTTGGGGGATTTGAATAATAGAAATGGTATCCCCCCAATTTTTTTAACCCCCGATTTTTTAAAAAAGAATTTATAAAGGGCTTATAAAGAAAGGAAAGAGGCTAGAGAGACTTGAAAGACAAGAAATATTAGAAGTCATAACATTAATGGAGGGTTAGCCTTAGAGAGGAAGGCAAGTATATTAAGGGATATTTGTAGAAAACGGACAAATTCAAAGAGCTGTCTTCCTTTAGCAGTTAAAAGCTTCACAGCAGCAGGGATGGATTTACTCACCAGTGTGTCCAGTGCCTAGCATATAGCGAGTAATCAGTAAATATTTGTTGAATGGTGGAGCCTGATAAAAGAGTTGAGCAATTTTTGCTCATCTCAAGTCTAAAGTATAGCTTCAGAACTTATCCAAGTTTGGAAGTTTAAGATTTACTTTTGTTCTCTGATGTTAAAAATTAAACCTACAGTCAAAAAACTTAACTTTGTAAAGGAGTTTGTAAAATTCTTTTAGAATAAGCTCTGCTGTATGACATAGTCTATGTTCTTCATAGTGCTACACATTCCTAAGGTTTACTACTTATCTTTTATAGTGAATTTTAAGTTCTCCTTTGGTTACCTTTTTTCGAGACTTTGCAAATGTTAAAGATTTTATTTGAATTTTATGTTAGTCATAAAGTTGAAACAACTTTTAAATAAGAGGTATTAACTATGCTTTTTCAGTGTGACTTGATTTGGGAGCTGTACCTATCCTTTTTTAAATGTGAACATTTATTCTTTAGTGCTAAGTTTGTGATAGTAAGTGTCCTATGAGCCACATCGTTTATAGTGAAACTAATTCTCTTATGTTCTATTTAATGTTTCATTTAATTTCTGTAATCTAAGAGTCAGAGAGACTCATAATTGAGTTAATATATCCCAGTTGTTTACTTTGGTAAGACTTAAATTTTCTATGTAATTTTTTCCTATTAGAAAGAGTCATGGAAACATATGAGTCTAAAAGATTGTATTTTTAGGCAAAAAATACAACCCCTAAGTTTTTCTTTTGATATTTCTCAGTTGTTTATAAAAATTTTATTTCTGTTCCACAGACATATATGTGAAATATAAAATAAATTAGAAAGAAAAGATATACAATACTATCTAAAGTGACTATGCATTTTTCTTTTAGTCTGGGAAATGACGAACAGCAGCCTGAAGTTCCAATTCTTTATCATGATGTAACATCCCTTTTGCTCATCCAGATCTTAATGATGCCACAACCCTTACACAAAGGTATGTCGTTATAGTTCAGATTCTTAGATATATACTTTATATTATGAATATTCTAGAGATTATAGGGAAAAATATAGCAGTCAATTTGGGGTTTTTTTGGTGGTAAATAACGGTGTTTTTTCTGTTATTAGTAAATAATAATCATATCTATGAAGATGACAATGAAATAAAGGTGTTTTTAAAAAATTTTTGTGGGTTTATTCCTTTCAGTTTTTTAGTCAACAAGATGTAAAGACGTAGGGAAAACACTCTGAAAACCTTTGTTTTTAAAAATAAATTGAAGTGATAATAAAAATTAAAAATTGAATAGAGCATTGTCAGCCTAAATGCCTTCACTCTATCTACATGCATACATATTTCTATATGGTAGTAACATAGCGTTTGTGAAATTTATGAAATTTTTCTTTTGTAGTCTCCGTACATAATTTTGTAAAATTTTGTAATATATACCTTTATTTACAAAATATTCATTACAAAAGTTTACAAAATTTTTCCTTTGTAGTCTCCATATGTAATTTTGTAAAATTTTATAATGAATATTTTGTAAATAAAGGTACATTTAGCTACAATTTCCCATTTTCCCTGTGTATGGCGACTTTTGGGACAACCTATAGTTTTCGCTTGAAGACATTTAAGATATTCTGTCAGATAATTAACATTCTTCTGTATTGGGAAATTAGTTTTTTGTTATTGTTTTTTGTTTTGCTATTGTAAGTTACAGTAGAATGAACAAATGTGGGCGTACAAAGGCCTTGTTCCTGGGGAAGACATCCTTTGTGTATACTTCAACTTAATCTTTTGATAAAACTTTTTACCTAAGGGTACGGAGTGATCATTTATTTTAAATATAGGCAAATTGTGATATTTCATGCAAATTATGATATTCTGTAAAGAGTAAAACAATATTAATAAACAAGCATATTTGTTTATGTTAGCACTGTGAATTTTGAATTAATATTTTTAATCATAATAGTCACATAACATAATATTTACTATTCCAACAATTTTAAAGTAGACAACTGAAGTAGCATTTAGTAAAAGGTGAAAGATTTATACGATCTGAAAAGAAACCAGAGTATGCAATGGCATTTAGTACTGTCACAGTTCTGTACAACCATCACCACTATCTAGTTCCAGAA
Organism: Daubentonia madagascariensis; assembly: GCA_023783475.1. NCBI lineage: Eukaryota > Metazoa > Chordata > Mammalia > Primates > Daubentoniidae > Daubentonia > Daubentonia madagascariensis. The sequence continues at coordinate 37,452,420 of JAKFHU010002088.1, read as the reverse complement.
CATTTTCATCAGCCCCAAAGCTGATAATTAATAAATGATAATTTTAGGAAAAGAATAAAATGTCTGATACCATCTTCGGATCATATTTTGTTCACTTGTGTGCTCTTCCCCTAGGGGTTTTATTGTTTTATATGTACTCTACCTTGTCCTAAAAGAAACTACAGTGTTTGCTTCTAAGGCATTTCAAGTAGGTATTGATTGTCCTTTGTTCAACCTCAGGTATTTTGAAAGTGGTTTTTTGTTTTTAAACATATTAATTTAGAGTAGATGTCTAATCCTTTTTCTTCTTTTTAAATTTTGATAATTGTATTTGAAGGGCTTTGCTCTCTATTGTAACCTTGAAAGATAGCAACTTGTTGACCTAATATAAACATCATATGAATGAGTCTTTGTTTTTCTAAGATATTGGTTTCACACATGGCAAGCATTCTATAAATATTTGTTAAATGAATGAGTGAATATGAGAGCTTAAGCTTAAGCTGTGACTTTAAACTGCCACTTTAAATATAGTTATCCTTTGGTATCTGTGGGGGATTGGCTCTAGGACCCCACCCATGTATACTAAAATCTACAGATACTCAAGTTCCTTATATAAAAGTGTAGTATTTTCATATAGCCTACTCATATACTTTAAATCATCTCTAGCTTACTTGGAATACCTAATACAATGTAAATGTTATGTAAATAGTTGATACACTGTATTTTTTAGGGTATAATGAGAAGAAAAAAAGTCTGTACTTGTTCAGTACAGACACAATCATTTATTTTTTTCCCAAATATGTTTGATCACGGTTGGTCAAATCCATGGATGAGAAACCCATGGATATGGAGGGGTGACTGTATTTTAAAAATGTTGATAATCAAGACAGCCAAATTGCTAAAAACCAAAATTAGTACTTTTCTACAATGAAAGGCTAAAATATTCTTATAGTAGCTATCATTTCTTTTAGTGCATTACTTCTCTTTAATCAAAAAAACACAGTTTACACTGAGAAGAAGCTATATGTGAGTGGTGTTTCTAGGCGATATAAATGACTTCTTGGTTAGGATCTTTTTGTTTGTCATTAGTAAAAATTCTGTAATTTTTATCATTCTATTAAAACATATAACTAAATGACAAAACACTCTTCTTGGCTTTGATGACACCATCCTTTCCTGCTTCTCCTGCTATCTCTTTTTCTACTCATTTTCAGGCTCCTTTTCATTTACCGCTTTTTCTCACCACTCTTTTAATTATTCTTTAGTCCATGTCCCTTTCTTTCTCAATTTTATCCCCTTTCCCATAGCTTCAGCTACACCTATTCTCTGATGATTCCCAAATCTCTAGCTCTAGGCTTTACAACTCCCTGGTAAGTTCCAGACCCAAATTTTTACACATGCATCAAAGTCAACATGTATAACATTAAGTTAATTTTCTTCCTGTCCAAGCCTGTTCTCTTCCTTTGTTTCCCATTTTAGTCAGTGCTACTACCATCTACCCTTTGTATGATGAGATAATACCATCACCCTCTACCTACAAAGTTCTACCAAATCCTATAATTTCTATCATCTAAATATTTCCATAATTTGACCCATTCTCTCTATCCTTATTGCTCTTCTTAGCTCAAGGCATTCTGAAACTATGTGGAGGTTCCTGAAAAAACTAAAAATAGAACTGCTAAATGATCCATCAATCCCACTTCTGGGTGTATATCCAAAGGAAATAAAATCACTCTGTTAATGAACTCCCATGTTTATTGCAGCTTTATTCACAATAGCCAAGATATAGAAACAACCTAAGTGTCTGTCATTGGATGAGTGGACAAAGAAAATGTGGTATATAAATACAATGGACTATTATTTAGCTTTCAAAAAGAAAGAAATCTTGCCATTTGCAACAACATGGATAAACCTGGAGGACATTATGCTAAGTGAAATAAGCCAGTCACAGATAAATACTGCGTGATTGCACTTGTATATGGAATCTAAACAAGTTGAAACAGAGAGTAGAAGGATGATTACCTGGGGTCAGGGAGGTGGGAGAAATGAGAGATGTAGGTCAAAGAATACAAACTTTCGGTTATAAGATGAATAAGTTCTGGAGGTCTAATGTACAACATAATGACTATAGTTAATAATAATACTGTATTATATACTTGGAAAATTTGCTAAGAGAATAGATCTTAAGTATTCTCAGCGTACACACAGACACACACAAAGGTAACTATGTGAAGTGATGGGTATATTAATTAGCTTGATTGTGGCAGTCATTTCACAATGTATACTTACATATCAATACATCACGTTGTATACCTTCAATATATACAATTTTGTCAGTTATACCTCAATAAAGCTGGGGAGGGGAAGATCATTCTGTAATAAAGGAAATAGATTGCAGGAGGCTAAGAAGTGATGCAGATAAACTACTTTGCAGAAAAGAAAAGGGCCTATCTGCTATCCTTGAAAGACCTGCTTGCAAGGTTGAGGCTTGACTGGCATCTGGGAACTTGGATTTTGGGGGTGGGGGGCTCCACCTTTCCCACAACTTAAAAGAGTGGCTCACTATGCCTAAACTGTTTGTACAAATAATGTGGTTTATGCCAAATACACCTGCTTTCCTCTTGGGAGTCTGGAATTTGGGTATGGGCCAGGCAGAGAGTGCTTACATGACCTTAGTGAAAACCTTGGGCACTGAGTCTCTAATGAGATTCCCTGATATACATTTCACACATGCTGTCATAGCTTGGTGGAGGAGTTAAGCACATTCTGTATGACTATACTGTGGAGAAGACTGAAAGTTTCCTTTGGACTTCACCTACTTTGCCTTTTTCCTTTGTTGTTTTAACTTACATCCTTTTGCTGTCATAAATCATGACAGCCATGAGTATGACTCTACTGGGTCTTGTGAATCTTCCTAATGAATCATTAAACCTGGAAGTGGTCTTTGGGGCCCCCATCACAACCACTTCAGCTGGGATTATAGATATAGGCAAGAAAAGGTGGAAGTCTGGTCCAGGGTATTAGAATTGGCTAGAGATATTTAAAATGTAGAATTGACAGGACTTGGTGATTATTTTAATGTGGGGAGAAAGAGACAGGAAAGTATCAAGGATGTCTGCATGTTTCTGACTCCAGCAGTTGATTAAATGGTAGTATGTATTTACTAGGGGAGGAACATAATAAAATACCAAACCTGAAGAAAAATGATCCGTATGGATTCAAATTCTGACCTGTGTGCTTACTAGCTTTAATAGCACAAACATTATCCTCTGAAGGTCAGTTGTCCAACTGAGACTATTTTGAGGATTGAATGAGACACTTGAAGAAATTTTCTAAGTTATTGGGTAAATATAAATGTTAATAAAGCTTCTATTTATTAAGTACTTAATATGTGTCAGAAGCTGCCAGGCACTTTACATATTGTTACTACTGTTTTGTGTTGCTATAGTTTTCATTGAATTCTGCAACCCAATTAATAACCTAAATACCAGGATTTTTTTTTTTTTTACTTTATAAGATCTATATAATATTAGAGGTGGATGATGTGTTGGTTTTAAACACTGAGACTCCCAAGCATTGTTATCAAGCTCTTGAAGCCCAGTAAGGGGGTTTGCCAAGATACCACAGGTATTCCAAAGTTGAGTGGCATTGGCACTCTGGTCTTCTAAAAAAAATGAGTACTCTTTCCACTGTGCTAATTGCCTCTTGTTTACATATTCTGTGGCTGAATAGAGGAATGTTGCTTTCATAATTTCAGATGTTAGGCAAATATAATAGTACACATTATAATTTCATTTTATTAACGGCTTAAGTGTTGGACAAAAACCAATTATGTGTGCAAGGAAAGACATATATTTGTGAAGTTACCTTGAGCACAAAATGTCTAGATTCCAAAAAAATAATGATTTTTTTTTTTTCTCTTGTAGATCACTTCACCTGCATTGTGAAGGTACTTTTTACCCTACTGTACACACAGGCTCTTGCGGCACTTTCAGTTAAATGCAATGAGGAAGATAGGTCAGCCTGGAAACATGTGGGAGCTCTCAAAAAGGTTAGTCTCTTTTCTTAATTTGTCATTTAATAGTTTGGTGAACTTATGTAAGTTGAGAGTATGAGTGAATAAGAGTATGTGTTAGAAAGACAAAATCAAGTTAATAGCATTTTAATTGAAAATGGAGCACCTACAGGCTAAAAATAATTAAAAATGTTTTCCTTGCACAATGAGGCCTTCTACATCTGTCTTTAAACCTTGGCCTTTATCCCTTTATATTTGGGCAAGTTTTGTTTTGCCTTTGCTGCAAGCCTTAAATTTAGAGAAGTTATAAAAATTGTGCCAACAAAGTGAGCAGATAATAAAGTGTCTGCAGACTTACCTATTTTATTTATGTCACTTTTTCTTCTCTTTGTCCCTAGCCCCAGTCACAGTCCAAAGATGGCTTTTGATTCACCACTTCTAAATTTAAAATCCTAGCTTTTTCTTAACTATGCCTCTTTACTACTTTTTTCACGTTAGAATATAATGTTCTTAGCAAACTCAGAGCAGTTCTCTTTAAATTAAATTATGTAAACAATTTAGAAAAAGTATGCTAGTTAAATATAAGTACTTTCAGTGGCTTGAGAACAAATGAGATACTACAGAACCAAAGAACTAACTGGTTTGGTTAGTGGTTTGGCTTAGAGATAGGTAAAAGAAGAAAATTACTTCAGTGTGTATTTGTTGAAGTTGGTAGGAAAAAGACAGATGTAGTGTAAACTGAACCTTTTAATTGGCTCACAGAATCTTAAGGTTGCTTTTTAAACCTCAATAAAAAGTTTTTCTTAAAATCATACCTACTTGTATCAAAGGAAAGAGAACCAATTATAAATACATAAAATACATTCACTATAACCTTCACTTTTATCACCAGTTTACTCCCAAATCACAATGATGTGTACAAAAATTTAATACAGTATCATCACAAATTTCATTATGTCTTAATTAGGGATATGTGTTGGTTGGCCATCAAACCCAAGTATTAGGCCAATCTCCTGCCACTAAATAGAGATGTTACTTTTTTGGTCAAGACATAATAACTATCTAAGCCTCAGCTTTTTCAAAGGTAAATGAGAGGTTTGGACGATATGATTCATAAGGGCCCCTCTATTTCTAAAATTCTGTTATTCTAAATTCTCAGAATGGATTTCTGTCTTTTTCTTGAGTGATTTTTTTTTTCCCCTTGTCCTAGTTGATTCTTGGACAATTTTGCCTTCTGCAATTATCTTTTTTTTCTTAAATATTCTTTAAGTTTCTTTGACTGCAACCTAATCTGATATTTGGATTGTTAGTATTTAAATAATATTCAAATCAAGTATATTAGGTTTCTATACTATATCATTGTTTAAATATGTTTCCTTAGTAAGGTGTCTAATCATGAAAAATTATACATTTAAAACATTTGCTGATATAATTTGGGTCTAAATCTATTCATATGAGTGTTTACTAAAATGAGAACTTAATGACAAAAAATTGGACAATTGTAAATCTACGATGAAAGGAACATGATGTTATTTAGGTAACTGTTCTGTCAGGTTTTTCTCAATTTCATAATTGTTAGCTGTTTTAAAAAACACTTAATAAAACACTTAATATGAGGCAGAATCTTATCAGAACATTAATTAGATGTATATTAGCTTATAGCCACATAAATTACTTTAGTGAAAGAAAGCAAAAGATTATGATAATCTGTAGGTTGGTTGACCACATTATTAGCTTTTTCCACAGTAGATAAGAACATTTAGATACATAACAGATTGTAAATACCTGTATAGCAACAACTGTAATATACTACACCATTTTATATAAGGGAGTTGACCATGTGCAGATTTTGGTGTCCACAGAGGGTCCTGGAACCAATCTCTTGTGATTCCCAGGGACGACTGTATTTGTGAGTGATGACATATACCACTGTGACCTCTGTAAAAACTTTAGGTCTCTGCACCATTCATTTCTCTTTTTTTTCACTTCTTTGTTTTCATCTTCTCTCTTCTCTCACCTCCTGACTTCCTTCTTTTCTTCCTTTTTTCAGTTTTTCATTCCATCTCTTTAATTCCTTATGCTTAGGTAGGATAATTCTAATGAAAACTTATTTTTTTCCAGATCTAATCTGGCCTAGGGTAATAAAAATGTAGGTACTATATAATTTTTGAAGGGGTATTAGAGTCAATTTATTTCATAATGAGGTTTAGTTCTGCTGAAAAAAATCATCATTACAGTTAGTGTTAAATTGTGTTCTTTTGGTCAGTGGAATTTCTGCTGAGAGTCTTTATACTGGAATTTCTTAATCTGGGATCTTTGGAGAGATTTTGTTTTGTTTTATTTGCTGGGGAGTGGGATTATAGCATCTAGAATATACTGAATGGGCCTATCACCCAAAAAATATAAGAAGTGCTATAATTTAGACAAAGCATTCTATCCAGCACAGACTCTCTTGCATCTCTCAAGTATTGATCCTTTTCTTTATTTAATCCACATACTTTGCCACCTCTCCTTTAGGATTCTTCTGATCTTGATTCTAGGTCTTTTATCCACATTCTTAGAAATCCTCTTTCCTAAGCTTCACAAGTTTTACTGTAATTTGTATGTTATACTGTCCTCTAATATTTCAGAGAATATAAAAAGAGGTGCATTTCTTTGTGTGTAAAGATTTTATTGAAGTAAACTTGAATTTATAAATAGCCATTATTTTTCTTCTAAAAATGGAAGTAGTCACTGAGATTAAGTTGTAGACTGTTACTTACATCTGTACATTCTGTAATAAATACATTATCCTATTTTATTTTTACAGTAAATTATTTTAACAAATCCTCTTCAAGGAATTTGAGGGAAATTGTAAAAGAAAAAAGTTTTGTGGTCCATATTTTCTTCTATTACATGCATATATTACATCACTATGATGAGTGTAAATATACTTTTATATGGCACTTTTCACATTGTAAACATTTTCCATATAACTCAAATTTGTCATATTCACTGCCTATAAATTATTCTTTTGAGTTGATACTGCATAATTTAGGTAATAGCCTCATTTGTGTTGGTCTTTTTTTCTTTTTTTTGCTATTATAGTGCTGCAATGAATGTCTTTTATATATAACTATTTTTTTCCTTTTGGATTATATCCTTAGGAAGAATCCCCAGGAGTGGGAATTACTGGGTCAAAAGGCAGGATTTACATATGTTCATTTACATATAATTATGATGGAATTTATATGCTGTCTTTTAAAGAAGTATTAGAATAGATTTGACCACCTACCTAGTTTCATTATAAATCCAGAGGTGTATGGTTTTACTCAGATTTTGAAGAATTGAAGTTCATATGCTTAAAAAAAATACAGTCACAGTTTTACTCATTAAAAAGTATTATTTCCAATATAAATTTTTTATAATTTTCAGTGACCAATGTCACTAATATTTTAATTTTTTCCAGAATACATGTGATGCGGAAAAGTCTTATGAAGTGTTATTGAGCTTTGTGATAAGTGAACTATCTAAAGGAAAGTTATATCAAGAAGAAGGAACTCAGGAATGTACAATGGTAATGCTTTTGCTAAAATCGGATGTAGTGGTTACTTAGTAAAAAATTTAAATTTTGTTGTCATTATGAATGTAATTTCTTAAGCTATGTTTATTATAGAATAAATTGTTCAAATTTTCTTTTTAAACTTTAGGTTAGCCCTATTGCTTGGTCTCCTGAATCCATGGAAAAATACTTACAGGACTTCTGCTTACCTTTCCTCAGAATCACCAGCCTTCTTCAGCACCACCTTTTTGGGGAAGATTTACCTAGCTGCCAGGTATAATTTGGGGTAGAGGGTAGGGAGCATTGTTTTTACAGTAAGCTATTTTTTTGAAATATACTGGTATATACTATAGCACTTATATCTCTCTATATAACTGTCATTTGAGTATATGTTAGTCTAACTTAAAGGAATAAATATTTAGAATATTTACAGTTTTTTACTATTTTTGTTATTTTTGTGTTTGTTAGCATCCACCCATTTTTATGATAATATTACTAATGTTGGATATTTGAGCAGTTTTGGATTAGATCAGTGATAATACATGCCTAGTTCTTAAATAGGATCATAGTATTCAGTCTTACTGATATTTGTATCATTAATGTCATCTGCTTTAAATATTCTTTGAAAAGATTTAGCCAGGTAGGATCACTTGAGCCCAGGAGTTTGAGGCTGCAGTGAGCTGTGATTGTGTCACCGCACTGCATCTTGGGCAACAGAATGAGTCCCTGTCGCTGAAAAACTAAAAAAAAAAAAGTTACATTGGTCAGAAAACTTGCTTTTTGAAGATATGACAGCATTTATAGCAGCAAAATGTTGAGTTTGTAGCCAATTGCATTAAAACTTGGATGAATCAATTATTACTGGCTTAATCTATTTCATAAAACTGTAGGTCAGTGTAAGTAGGCAAAACAGTGACAGGGTAGGAAACCAGAGGGTAAGTAACCCAAACTGTGCTTATAGGATTATGATCCTAACATTATGTGCCATTCGATTCCAGGGAATTTGATGTGGAAATTAAGACATTTACCATATTTATCGTCTTTGAAACCTGAAGTATTTCTATATACTAGCAATGAGCAATCTGAAATTGAAATTAAGAAAATAATTCCATTTACATTAGGGGTGATGAAAATATTTTTAGATTAGTCGTAGGGGATGCACAATTTCATGAATATACTGAAAACATTGAATTGTACACTTTAAAAGGGTGACATTTATAGTATGTGAATTATATCTTAATGTTTTTTAAAAAGTATGTGACATATGACTGATACCCAGATTATATCAAAAACTCTTACAACTCAATAATAAGAAAACAAAAAACCCAACACAAAAGTAGGCAAAAAATTTGAATAGACACTTCTCAAAGGAATATACGTGAATGGCCGAAAAATAGATGAAAAGGGACTCAACATCATTGTTCATTAGAGAAGTAGTACAAATTAATGTCACAAGTGATTTCAGATGTTGATGAGGATTTGGAATATCTAAATTCTCATTCATTACTGGTAGGAAAGCAAAATAGTATAGACAATTGGAAAAAGTTTGGCAGTTTCTTTTAAAAATTAAGTATATACTTACTGTACAAGCCCGCAATTCTATTCCTAGGTATCTACCAAAAGAAATGAAAACATATGTCCACATAAAGACTTTTAAATGAATGTTTGTAATAGCTTAATTCATAATAGCCAAAAACTGGAAATAGCTATCAACAGGTAAATGTATGAACCAAATGTAATATATACATACAATGGAATACTACTCAGCAATGAAAAGGAATGGAATACTGATAAACACAATGACATGAGTGAATCTCAAATATTATGTTAAGTGAAAGAGGCCAGGCACAAAAGACTACATACTGTATGATTTCATTTATATAAAATTTTTTAAAAAGCCAAAACCATAGTGGCAGAAAGTAGATGGGTGGTTGCTTGGGGCCAGGAGTAAGGGCCAGATTGACTGCTTGGGGGCACAGCAAATTTTAGGGGGTGATGGAATTGTTCCAAAATTTTATTGTGGTGGGCCAGGGTGCAGTGCTTCATACCTGTAATCCCAGTACTTTGGGAGGCTGAGGCAGGAGGATCACTTTGAGCCCAGGAGTTTGAGGCTGCAGTGAGCTAAGATCACATACTGCACTTCAGCCTAGGCAACAGAACAAAACCCCATCTCTAAAATAAATAAATAAGTAGATAGATAGGTAGATAGAGATGGTGGTTGCATGACTATACATTTACCAAAATTCATCAAACTACACTTGAAATGGGTAAATTTTAATGATATGTAAATTATACCTCAATAAATTTATTTTAAAAAATGCCTTTGTGTAGCTATATAAATGGAGGATTTGTAGGCTCATTTCAAGATTTTAAAATTAACATGTTTTTCAGCCTGCATATCCTTTTGCTGTTTCATCTTTATTTCTTTTGTAGCATTTTTCAGAATTTTGTACTTAATGTGCATAATTAGTTCAGTTTTGTGAGCATTCATTGAATGTCTACTATGTGCCAAGCACTGGGAAGACATGGTCCCTACTTTCAGGTAACTCACAGTCTTATAGTGAAGGCTAATTTATTTTTAAAATTATTAATAGAAAACTTAAGGCAAGAACAGAAGTTTACAAGGTATGGAAGGATTAATTTTATCTGAATGGAGCTGTGTGTGGTCTGAGGTCTCATTAAATGGAGTCAAGAAAGGGTTCCCTGCGGAGCTGGAACTTGGAGGATAATAGGAATTGATCCAGTGGACAAGGGAGAATAGACACACTAGCTTCCTATATGGTCTTTTGGTTAAATAAAGAAGGATTGGAGAATATATTTTTGTGTTTATAAGACTAACAAACTTTTTTAAAATTCAACTTTCAGAATATGAGTCCTTGCACTGATACCTCTCATTCTTTTATTAGTGAATAGAGCTTCAGATTGCCTGCCTCCTAGATCTCTTAAGTTTTTTTAAAACTCCACTTGTTTCATACTTATTCAAAGTCCAAGCAAATTATTTAGCACCGCCTCTTATGAATTCCATGTTTTTACTATTGTTCTTTATCCACACTAACAACCTATGTGTTTTTAACCAACAGTAACTTACTTTTTGCCCCAAATTAACACTTGTTTTCACAGAGTAGCTAGGGTCTGTAGAATGTATTCATCAGATATGTGGTAACTCTATTTTAAGAATAAATGTATAAAAGAAACAGATTATATGACACATAGGGTTAAATTTCAAAGAGAAATATTTTGGGGATATGTAGATATATAATAACAACTAGGAACCTTTTTCTCTCTGCTTTGCATCTCCTACTCCCTTTACTGTTTTTCACTTGACTCAGTTAAGAAGGTTTTCTTAATGTCCCAAAGTAATTGATGAGGATGACACTTAAAATATCTGTAATAGGAAATATTCTTGATGAAATATTTTGAGAATTTTCTATTTCATGTCTAAAAGGAAGAAGAAGAATTTTCAGTCCTCGCCAGCTGCCTGGGACTTCTGCCAACATTTTACCAAACAGAACATCCATTCATTGGTGCCTCTTGTCTGGATTGGCCAGTTCCAGCATTTGATATTATAACTCAGTGGTGTTTTGAGATAAAATCATTTACTGAAAGACATGCGAAACAAGGAAAGGTATGTAAAAAGAGTAGTACTCATTTGCCGCAATGGTGATATGCTAATAGGTAAGAGAATAATGAAGAATTCAAAATTTCAGGTCATCTGTTCTTGGAAGCATTTATTAAACTGATTAAATTGAAAAAATGGTTTACTTATATAAATTTCATTTATGAGTATAAAAGCAGAAATATTTTAGTTAAAGATAAGGTATTGTTACTTTTAGTTTGTTTTGGGTCATAGATTTTTATTGAATACCTTAAATAATCATAGCACTAGACTTGGAAGATACAAAGGAATTTTAAGGTAGACAAGAAATTGTATTCTTATTTGAAAGAGAACTGGCTCATATTAAAAATAACGATTTGGACTAGCAGATCTAAAAGGTCATGTCTTTAACTTTAAAATTTGCTGGGCCTTTGCCACCAGCTCAGCTGGTAAAAGGATTTATGTTGGAGATGAGTAGATTGGAGAGTAGCATGGGGGAGGCAGTGGGTGGCTCTGTATGCCATGGTTGAGAGCTCAGACTTTCTTCTATATCTAGAATTATAGTTTTTGAGAAATGGAATAATATGGTGAAAGTAGTGTTTTAGGGAGATAATTCTGGTAGCTTTTTAATAGGTAAATTAAAGTAATGAGAAAAGGAAGCCAGAGATTGTTTAGGTGGTAAGGAAAATCTGGACTCCTTTTCTAATAACTAATTAGAAAATAACTAATACAAGAGAAATTTGAGAAAAATATATAGGACTTGGTGACCAGATGTACATGACTTTAAGATCTTAAACTTGAATCATTAGGAGAATAGTGACTAGTACATATAGTTCTAAGGAACATGCTCCCGCTTAAAGACCATTGATGATGCCTCATTGCCTATGGAAGAAGATAAGGACTCCTTGAATAGCATTCAAGGGTTGTCACCATCTTGCTTGCCTTTCCATTTTCATTCTGTACCACTCCTGCCACTACCTTGCTCAAATCACAAAAGAATGTTTCATAAGTGTGCTACACATTTTCGAACTTCTGTGACATTGCTTATTTTTGCTGTTATTTTTATCTGAAGCAAACTTCCTACCTTTCTGCTGTTGAATTAATGACTCTTTGAGGCTTTGCTAAGATAAATGTTACCTCTTCCATGAAGATTTGTCAGATAGTCCATCTTCTTTTACAGTCCTAATTCCCTCCTTCTGTTGTGGCATAAGACTGTACTTTTGTCACTATCTCTAACAGTTGCCGTATTTATCACATTTGTTTTTTTAATATGTCTGAATGGGGGCTCCACAAAGCAGAAATTGTTTCTTATTTATCCTTTAATCCCCAGTTCCTAGAAAGTACCTGATACAGACTAGTCACTTAATAAATATTTGTGGAACAATTAAGTGGTGGGATGGTGTCATTGACAGAAATAGAACTGATAAAAGGGGATCCCAGTTTCAGGGAAAATGAGAATTTTAATTTTCAACATCAAAAGAACAATAAAAAATTGGTATTTCAGATGGAGGTGTCAGACTAGACTTAATTTGTAAAACATTGGAATGAATAATAAAGGCAAGATTAGTATAAATAATAAATGTCTCTGCTTTTGTTCTTTTCCATTTTTTGCTGAAATCCTTAAAAAGATGCTGTCTCATTTTTGCCTTTTTTTTTTTAAAGGAAAGGGAAATTCAAGAAGTTAATAGAACCTTACGTATTATATATAAAAATCTTTTTCCTGTCTAATAATTTCTTTATTCACAGAGTATAGCAAAAATATGACATTATATTTTGATGTCTGAAAACCTATGAGGAATGATGTGGAGTAAGAGATGGGTATAATTATAGGACCAAGGCAGGGAGAAAAAGTGATGAGCACACTCAAAATTTTTTGTCTTCGTATGAGCCATGGTTAAAATCAAGCCTACATTTTAGATGAATGATTATTGGTATGGATGTTAATAGAAAATAAGAATTTATCATTTTTAAATACTTTTTGTAAAATTGAGTGATAATTATTTGTTTTAGAGTCATAGTAGTAGACATTTATTTATTTATTTTTGCTAATGTGGAATCTGTTGCCGGTTCTTTAAGTGCACCCCCATTTGACCTATATCTCCACTCCTGTCCCTGCTCCACTCTGTTCTATTCCTGACCCTGACCTTGACCCTAAGTCAACTAGATTCTCTTTCCAGGAATTTTTTATTTGAATAGAGAGATTTAGCAGGATGAATAGTGATAGAAGCTGAATAGTCCAACAACATTGCCCTTGAAAAGTTTGAATTACTGCTTCTGAATTTTTCTGTCAGTTAAGATTCTTTGGTTGCAAACAACAAAATCCAGTTCTGTTTTAAGGTAAGGAAAATAAAAGGAAACCACAACAGAAAAAAACAAGATTCGTTGGAAGCATACGTGGTAACTTGCAGAATTGAAGAAGAGCTGAACTTGCCATCCCTTAGGAAGAAGAGAAACCGCAAAGTGGTTTTCTCTGAAGTGCTGCTGCTGGATGACTCTGCCTCAACTACTTTCCTTCCTTCCATGTGTGTGCTCAAGATTCAAATTCCTAGCAGAGAGAATCTGGTTGGCCTAACTTGTGTAATATGTACATCCCTGTGGTGGGGTAGGATCTTGTGTTGGGGGCAGCCCTATCAGAACTGTATGGAGCAGGAAAGGAGGTTATTTTCCAAAAGAACTTGTAATGTTGTTAATGTAAGAAGGCAGAAAGGGATGCTAGGCAGAGATTTTAAAAAAAGCAAAACTGGTGGCCCACTATATTCACATCTTACCTGCCTGGCACAATACACATCCTTCTTATCATTCATAGAGTTCCACTTCTTCTGCTGTTCAAAATGATGTAACCATCTTATTTAACCACAGATGCATCTATGACTTTCCCAAATAAGCAATCTGAAGTCATATCTAGTCATTATATGGTCAGGCCTCCCTGCATCCAGAAGCTCTGAGAGATGTCTTTTGTTCCTCTGATTTGTTGTACTCACACCCAGATGATCTGGAAAATTTTAATTAGCACCTACTCATCCTGAATTTAATAGAAAGTAAAAGAGAATGAAAATATTGTAAAAATGTATGACACAGTAAACAAGAAGATTTGCAAGTAGTCATAAAGCTACAGCTAATAACAGTCAAATATATATATGACTTTCTTCTTTTACCTTCTTTGACCCAGCACCTCAACTGATTGGATTTGTTTGACCAAGGATGTGACCCTTTATTCAGAGAGGGCTAAGCTTCTGGTGATGGGTCCTGTCTGGCTTATATAAGGCTGTAATAGTCTTCTGTTAAATTTTTGCTTATCAAGCTTGGTACATGGTAGTGGGGGGGGGCGGTCTCTAAGTTTCAAAATACTGGTACCAATTGTATAGCAATATTTTTATTCTTCTTGACTGTCAGGGTCAGTCTGTCGAGACAATGTTGTAAGCATCCCACTTTGTTCTCCTAGTGGTATGAGGAACCTAGAATGGTCAGATGACTTTTCGTTTCAATTCAATGGAACTAATATTATATCCCCTAATAGAGAATAGCACGTAGCTTCCTTAGGTACTGAAACCACAGACAAGTCCAAGTAGAAGTGAAGCAGAAATTTAAAACTGGATTTTTAGGTGTAATCATGAGAGGTACCACAACCACGTTCCACCCCTTGGTTCCCATATCTATGCATTCCAGCTGTAAGAAAGATCACCCATATACACTGGTTGCTGTTTACAGCATATACGTCATTCTGTAGGAGCATATACCTCCCTCTGTAGGTGTTTTCTTCCAGCTGGCACCCTCTAACAATTCATAAATTTTATGAATTTCATAAATTTTGTGGCACTGATAAAATCAGTTTAGTAGGTCATCATTTAAAAAAAACATTAATTTTTTCAGATGATTGAGTTAAGATCAGTGAATTCCTTAGACAGCCACCTGCTGCTTTACATCCCTCTTTATGAAGGAAATTCTTTGATTAGAGGCAGTGTGGTATGGGCTACTGGGTAACATATTAATACAACCAAATCTTATCCCTTCCCATTAATAGAAGGGTTCCAACATAATCAACTTCTTACAGAATATGCCATCTTTGGGGTCCAGGGTTGGGCACTGAGTCCTGGCAAATAGCATATTGTAAGCCCATATATTGTTCTTGTCCTTATGAACTTACTGATAAGCAACAGCTAGCTACTTAGTTACTCCATTGATTTTGATGGATTATGGCTGGCTGTAGGTAATGTGAAATAATCACCGTATAAATTGCCTGTCATTTTTACAGTTTCTTAAGATAAGAGATTTATACTACATTTTATCTATTTTAAGTATGAATGGAGTCACATCTAGAAAAAGTTAGTGTTATTACTAGTACTTTTATACAACTGCAAATAGTGAATAAAGTATACCCTGCAGGGAAATTTAACTAATTTGACATTTTTTCATACTTACAGCAAGAAATTTATGATAAGAATTGTAGCCCCAGCACTTATGCATACAAAAGGTCTTAACAGCTTGAGGTGTAACAAATTGTCCATATTCTAAGAAGGAGATTATAAATTATGAAGTATTAAAATAGAAATAATGAGTTATAACCACGATCTTCTCTAAAGAAAAGGCTAATGAATTGTTTATTTATCTGAGAAAGGTCAAAACTTGGTTTTAAAAAATGTATAACTTGTTAAAGCTTTTGCATTAGGCTTGTTTAGAGTCAGATACACTTAGATTTTCCCTGAACACTTAACGATAGTTAATATTTTTCTTTTAAAGTAATAACAAGTTTAAATGTTTTACAGTGCTTAATCTAAAAAATTATATCATATTATAATTCAAAACAACATTAAAATACAGAATGGTAATTACTGAAGTACTACTTTAGTCATTTATAAAATGGAAACGAGAGGAGCATTAATAAAGAAAATAAGTCACATTCTTAGAGGCACATTTTCCTTTGTAAAAAAAAAAGTCCTTTTCAAAATAAGTATTTTATGTTAGTGACTTAAATACATAGGACTAATGAATATTTTTGGATAATGTTTTAGGCCTTGCTCATCCAAGAGTCAAGATGGAAATTACCCCACCTACTACAGTTGCCTGAGAATTATAACACCATTTTTCAGTACTACCATAGAAAAACCTGTAGTGTCTGCACCAAGGTTCCTAAAGATCCTGCTGTTTGCCTTGTTTGTGGTACTTTTGTATGCCTGAAAGGACTTTGCTGCAAGCAACAAAGTTACTGTGAATGCGTATTGGTAAGCAATAGTAACTAATATAAAATTTATGAAAACTGAAATCTCCTACTACATGGAAATGTGGTATATGTGGTGATGTGAGCTCTTCAAATTTAACTACTGTTTGAATTAAATATACAGTACATATAGGAATTGTGTTTTGTTTTTGCTTTTGTTATTTTAATCCAGTAGAAGGGTAAAAGAAAGTCTCTTGAGGCTTTAAGTGAATAAAATCTTTCTTAAGTACAATTCCAGTTCTTCTCCTTTCGCCTACTGTCTTTTCATGGTATATAATTTTTTTTTTACTTGATCAATTCTCATCTAGGATTTTATTCTACAAATAGATTTATTACTAGTACACACACTCAAAGCCTTATTTACAAAGATATTCATTGCAGGACTGTTTGTAGTAGGATTAGAAACAATATAGTGCAAGGCATTGCACAAACCCTGTGTCTGTCTTTTACGTAGAATACAATGGGGAGAGCTCCCTGAATTTATGCAGCTGATAAATTAGTTACTGAACTACACTGTGTCCAAACAATGGAATATAATACAGCATTTAAAAAGCAGGATGTGAGTCTTTATGGACTGACGATTGCTAAGAGATATTGGGTTTTTTTTTAATTTCAAAATATTACAGTGGTACGGATGTTTTTGGTTACATGTTTTGATTTTGTTATGCTTGAGTCAGGGTTATAAGTGTGCCCATCACCCAGTTAGTGTTCATCGTACCCATTAGGTAGGTTTTCGCCCATCCCCTCTTCCCCCATCTCCCCTGCCTGCTTGATTTCCACTGAGTTTTACTTCCATGGTATGTACTTTTAAATGTGCTATGAAACAACAGTCATCTATACTATTGGGAATGCTAGCCTCTGAATTAGGATGGCTCTTAATTATTTTCCTAGATAATCCTTACCTAAGTTCCTCCTAATCCATTAATAATAAAGTATTGGGAATGGGGCTATAAATTTAACTTAGATATAATCTTATTAAAAATTTAAAGAAGGAATTTAATGAAGACATTCTTGATATTGTTATAAAGCCCCTTTTAATTACGAAGTTCATTAATATATTTTTGATTTTTTTAGCATTCTCAGAACTGTGGTGCTGGAACAGGGATTTTCCTTTTGATCAATGCATCAGTAATTATCATCATTCGAGGTCACCGCTTCTGCCTCTGGGGTTCCGTGTATTTGGATGCTCATGGAGAGGAAGACCGGGATCTTAGGTTAGATGTGCATGAATATATCCAGGTGTTTTATTGACGTTTGGTTAGTAAAAACCAATGTCACTACTGGCTTTGCAATTATAATATTTTTACTGTTAAGAAGTTCTGCCAGTCATTAATTTAGAGCTATTTCTAAGTTTTTGAGATATTCTCCCTATCAACATGCTGAGAAAACATGAAATAAACCAAATTACTATATGAGATTTTTGCCACAAAGAATCTATTAAAAAAAGAAATGCATGTGAAATCTTCATCGTATTGTATTACTTTTAATACTTCTTTTTTCTTTTTATTCTAGGCGAGGCAAACCTCTCTACATCTGTAAGGAAAGATACAAAGTTCTTGAGCAACAGTGGATTTCTCATACTTTTGATCACATCAATAAAAGATGGGGTCCACATTACAATGGGCTATAATTCACCACCTCAGCATTGCATTATATCATCATTTTCATTAAGAATTTATTTTATCAACAATAAGCTTTAACTTAATTTGGGGGATTAATGCTTTTACTGAGGGGAAAAAAGAAAACATACATGATGAAGCCTTTCCAAAATTAGGTGCTTGGTAATCACATTAATGGTATAATAATTTTTTTTTAAGTATCTGAAGAACTTAACAGATAACAAGTTAAATTATTCCTTAGTGGTCATTTTTTTTAAGTGCACAATTAATAAGAAGCACAACTTGTTCACAAAATCATTCAGAAGTGATTCTCCCAAAAATGCATATCAGCTATTCATTGATACTTAGAGTGGGTGTGATTTATTTGAAATTTTGCTGCCTCTTTCTGTCTGTGTGTTTTAATTTGCATCTGCTAAGCGTAATGCATCTTTTTCCTCTTCCATTCTTGTGTTGATTTGAGAATTTTGCTGTATGTAATTAGAAAAAAATGTAAAACACGATTTATGTGAAATATTGTATAGTAAAAGTTAGTCTAATAGTAGAACTGTAAAATTTTTCTTATCGTGAGGAATCTGTTAAAAGTTTAAAGCTTTGCTGAAAACTTAATTCATTCTCAGGAATTTCATAAATATTCTCCCCAGGTAAATAATTGAAATAGATGTAAAATAAGTAGATAGCTGCTGTTAATATAATACAGTACATTTTGAGGGGCATATGTATGGTTGGCAGGGAGTCCTTAAAAATCAAAATTTGCCATTTCAGTTGGATGAATTACTAAGGTAGTATCAAATAGATTTTACTATAAAATCAAAAGGTTTAAGAACATACACATGGCAGATTTTGATTCTGTGCATGCCCACCTTTTATTACCAACCAAGTTTTTTTTATGATTGGATTGGAAATGCTCAGACTTCCCTACAAATGAACCATAAGTTTTGGAACTTTACTGTCAGCTCAAGAGGTTCATCTATACTGCATTTGTGCAGTGTAATCACTGCTATTTCTGCTTGGTTTCCTAAAAGGAAAAAAAAAAAGACTCAGTGGTGATGGCCCTTGTGAATGAACCATGCATCTGCATTCTTCTTAGAAACTGCTCTCAGTGTGCAATTTATGTTTGTAGGGTTTTAAATCAGTAAGAATTGGAATGATTGAGCTAAAACCCACTCTATAAGTAGGGAAGGAAGATTATAGAAAAGCATGTTACATATTGCTACCAAGATTTTTTTTCCAGATGTTTCAGTAATTTGATGATTATTTCATATATAGTGCTATCAAGCAATTCCTGGTACTTTGGACTTCCATGGCTTGTTATATAAAATTACATTTTTACATGTAAAAATGAACTTTAAAAAATCTAATGAAAAAGTATAAAAATAACATCAGATCCATGTTCTAAATAATTTTTGTAATGACATATTACAGTATATGAAAATGGACATTAAATGATGGCCTTGCATTAAAATAGGGAAAGCAGAGCAGTACATACTCAAATATGTTCAAAAAGTCAAAAAATTACCTATAGCTCTACAATAAAATACATGGAAATAGCTTGCTATTTTTTATATACATTTCCAAAATATTAAGATAACTTTCTGTAAGACTAGAATGATTCTGTTTGACTAAATAGCTGTCCTTTCCAACACATTGCTACTTTTTTAAATACTGTATCATAAGTTCAGCCTGTCATATTTTTTGCATTGATCATTATGAATACCAGACCATTTGTAAGTGTGGTTGAAGAGCAAAATGCTAATTTACATCTCTAGTAAATATTGTAACAGGATTCATGAACTTGAATAATTCTATAGTTTGAAACTCTGATACTATATATACACATGGTATAATGTATTCAGACTTTGATTACTACTTATTTAAAATGGAATGTTTTATGGTTGTGCATATGGATGTGAAGTGAAAATATTAGCCTTAACTTTAAAATTTGGGTATTTGATAGTGTTTATTTTGATATTGGTGAATTAGTCACCAGTAAATTTTAAAAAAGCACTTGGTTGAAAATTGTACTTGAATACATACATGCATGCTGCTAAACTAGAACTTTAATTTTTTCCCCATAACTTTTATAAGTCCCATTTATAAACCCACTTTTAAAAATAACAGGTCCAAGTTAGAGTGATGTGTGTATATTATTCAAAAAATATGTACTGGTGTGATATCTTGTATGAATGATCATTTAAATACAGTACATTACTGTAGAAGCTAAATCAATCTTTATAATTAAGCAGAAGTTATAAAACTAGGAATAAATCAACATTGTAAGATATGTTAATAAAAACCTACTGTCATTTGGTTTGTGAAAGGTACTTAAAATGTTTAATGCTTGCATGTTTTTCTTTTTTTTCCAAGGATATTAATAGTAATATATATACGTAAGCGTGGCTGAAAAGATCAAAGTATAACATAACTAGTAGTTGTTTTAAAGTAGAATAGGTCTAAAGGGTTTTCTTTGCCTTCTGTCTTTTATTTGCGGAGCTAGTTCCTGTTTTTTCTGTCCTTGTCTCATAACCAAAATGCAAAGCCATTGCTAAGTGTGTGTGTTTTTTGGTAGGGGGAGACAGAAATGGTTGTGTAGATCTAAGAAACACTGCTATGGTCTCTGCTCTTTTCTGAAAGTTCCCGGTTAGACTTCAAAAATTGGAAGTGCTTTATGATAATGTTTATTTTGAGTGGTCTATGGTCTTGTTTGAATTGACGGTCCTCACCTCTACCCCTTTACCCCTCCATCTTGTAGTTCACCAGCCATTTATCAGCTAGCAGGCCATTTCTGTTCTCAGACCTTTCCTTCTCTTTTATGTATTGTAGTGTTTATTAATTTCTGTGACTTAGAAAAGATGCTGACTGAAAGCTTAGAGGTAACAACAGTATGGGAGGATATGAGGCCTAAGACTCTCTGTTGGCTTGTATTTGGAGGTCATGTTGGGAAAAAACAAAAACAAAAAGCCTGATTTTAACCACTGGAATCAAATCACCAAAGCAAGGTGCATTTACTAGTGGGTATGCCTGATAATTGACTGTTATAGGAAAGCAGACGACCTGCGACTGTTTCTCAGTCCCATTCATAGCACATAGTTCTTTCCTTTGCCTTACGATCTGGGCGGATGATATTAAGCACTACTTAGTTCAACAGGGATGAGCTGGAGTGGGCAGGATGACAACATGATCACTTCTTTATTTATGACATTTCAAGCTCCCTATGAATCAGGCACATCAAATATGGAAGAGCTATTACCTGCCATCTTAGTGTATAGTAGTCACCTAGCAGTGCAATGAGTGTGACTCCATCTGATGCAACACAATGAAAAGGCACAGTGGGAACTTATGTAGAGCTGCCTTTGTGTGAGTTAAATTAAGGTAAGATGCGACAAAACCAAACTGATGAGGCAGAGCCCAAGACCAGAAGGAGTGGGGTCAAAAGCACAGATAAAGGTTTTGGCTTAAGGAGAAAGAAAAGATGCAAGAGAAAAGAAAGAAAGTCTGGAGCAAAATAAGAGGATTTATGTCTGATTCCCTCTTACCTTGGTGACAGAGGAAAACAAGTGTTGAGAGCAAGCAGGCCTAGCATATCTGGGAGCTTAAGTAAGTGGTAAAAGTTTAGACATATGCTAAGAGAGAAAACAGGCCAGAAATAGAGAAGCACCACAAAAGGCATACTGAGAGCCTAATGGGGTTAGAAGCCATAAGTTTAATGGAGCCATTTAGAAAGGTTCTGTGACTTTATGGAGCCCCTGAGATCAGCAGTCTAGGACCTGAAGGATAGAAATTAGACTACTAAATTAATTCATGGTTTGGGGATTAGAGAGATGTGTGCAGTGTATAAGGGTGTAATGTAAGTTGATAAGAGAATTAGGGGTGCTGGTTGAAATGAGTATGATGTTCATGTTGGATTTGTAGGGTAAAGTGATGGGTGTAGGATTAAAGTCACAGTAAGATTTAATGAGCAGATTTAATGGGACCTTTCAAGGTTTTCTTTTGGAATTACGATAAATTGCTTCAGTATTGGAGCATTTAAATTCATTTATTGAGCTCCTCCTATGTGCCAAGCATGGTAATAAATATTGGAAATACAATGGAAAAGAAGTCAAATAGTCCCTTCTCTGACATAGCTTCCTGTGTGATTAATTCTACAGATGATGTGTGTGTGCTTGAGGGAGAAGGGGAGTGGAGTAGAAGGTGCTATAGAAGAACCCTCTAACCAGATTTGGGGAGTATGAGGAAGCTTCCCGGGGATAGAGATGTCTAAGATGATCTCCAAATACTACATGGGCATTATCTGGGTGAAAGTGGAAGTATAGGGAGTAATGTTTCAGGCAGGCATAGGGAATACTATTTGCAAAATGTTGAGAGAGCACTTGTAGTTAGGGACCTGAAAAGGACTTATTCTGACTCTAAGCGTAGGTGCTTTTGAGAGATAAGTAAAATCTAAATTACAAAGAGTTTTGTAAACCATTCTAAGGTTTTAGACTTTTTTCAGAGAGCAGTGGGAAGCCATTTTTAGGGCTTTAAACAATGGAGTGACATGATCAGATTTGCATTTTAGAAAAGTCAGTCTGGCTACACTGTGGAGAAAAATCTAGAGTAGGGAGACTTGCTAGGTATGTGTTGAAAGAGACCAGACACAAGATGGTGTTTGGCTCAAATAAGGGAGTTGTAGTAGGAACAGAGAGATATGGACAGTATTAAATGAGACTTGACAGAATTAAGTAGAGTGAGAGAGAGTGCAAAGAATATTGATTAAGTGCCTGCTGTGTGCCAGATACTAAGCTAAATGCTGGGGATACCGCATTGAACAAGACAGAAAGGGTCAGTGTCTGCTTACAGTCTGGTGGAAAACAACACTGATTATGTAATTATAGGTCAACTGAATGTTATCAGCAAGTTAGGCTATGGGAACCAATGGACTCATTTAATTTGGGGAGTTCACAGAAGGCTACATGGAAGAAGTGATGTTTAAGCTGAGACCTGGAAAAGGGTACAGGTAAGTTAAGTGAAGAGGGAATGGAGGAGGGCATTCTAAAAGGTGCAGCACACAGACCCTGAAATAAGAGTGAGGAGGCTGCACTCAAGAAGCTGAAGAAGTGCAGTATGGTTGAAGTATAGAAAGCAGAAGGGAGTGTGACAAGAGATGATACAGAAGAGATAGGCAGGAATCAGATCATGGCTTCTTGAGCCATGTTATGGATTTTGGACTTTATGGCCTTTATTTTGGTTATGGCCTCAGTTTAGAGCAGAGGTCAGCAAACCTTTTCTATAAAGGGCCGGATGGTTTCTGTCACAACTGTTCAACTCTGCCAGTTGTAATGCAGAAGCATCATAGACATATATAAGTGAATGGACATGGCTGTGTTCTAATCAAACTTAATTTACAATAGCAGGCTGCAGGCCATAGTTAGCCAGCTCTTGGTGTAGAGAATAAGAGGAGGGGAACAGGAAGATATGGAAAAACCATTGAGGAGTGTAATTCAGTAGCCGGAGGAGAGATGAAGATGGCTTATACTAGAGCAGTGACAGAAACCGCTTATGTTCTGGCCTGATCATTGGTAGTGTTATTTCATGAGTTAGGAAGCAGTAGAGGAGGCTCAGGTATAAAGTTGACAGTGATATGTACAGATTTTTTTCATGTTGAGTGTGAGAGTGTGTGACAATTGATGGATTTGAAAGGTAGGCACTTAGGATAAACTTCTAGATGAAGTTCTAGACTGGGGAGTCATGACCTACAAATTGTAACTAAATTTAGGGGAATGGATATCATGCAGAGAGAAGAGGGCCTGTGGTAATGCCCTAAATAGCATCTTCATTTAGAGGACAGGCAGAAGATGGTGAGCCTAAGGACAATATTGATGAGGAGGGAGGTAGATGGGAAGGGAGGAAAATGGGAATGTGAAATCCTAGAAGGAAGGATATCTTAAGAAAAAGGAAGTAGTCAACAAACGTCAAGTGCTATGGAGAGGGTAAGTAAGATAAGAGCTGAAAAGTTATTCATTAGATTTTGTGACAAAGGAAGCAGTTGATATCCTTGATGGGGATAGTTTTGGTGAAGTGGTAGGAATAGAAGTAGAACATAGCTCCTGGAGGTAAGGAAGTAGAAAACTTTGTCAATAAAGTAGAGGAATAGAACGCAATTTTCTAACTCTCCCTAGCGTGGCCAGGACTTACTCCTATCTGTAGGACACCTGGCCATGTGTGCATCAAAACCTCCTTCCAATTAGATTTAGTGTTTATTCAGGTGGTATTGTTTGCTACCTGAGTCTAGGGCTGGAAATCAGCAGACCTGGGTTTGAGTTCCCTCTCCTTATGTCAGTATATTAATTGGGAAAGTGCCCTGTTTCAAGCAACAGAAAACCTGACTAAGCAATAGCTTGTATAGAAGTAAAGGGTTTATTCATTTCAGGCAAAAGGAAGTCTGAAGACAGACATGCCAAGAAGGGGCAACTGCTCAAGGGGATCATGGATCTAGGATTCTATTTTTCTTTTCTAGATTATAGGTTTTATCCTCTTGGTGCAAGATGGCTGCTAATCTCCATGCTGCTGTGAGGATGAAAGCAAGATGGTAGCTAACTTTGTTTTCTAGGCAGGATAAAGACAAATAGGCCAAAAGCCTTTTCCTAAGGCCTTCTCCTTTGCTCAGCAAGAGAAGCCCTTTTCTAGCACACTTTTACATACATCTTATTAGTCAATAATGTTAGGTGGCCACCACTAAATGTAAGAAATCTGGGAAGGTGAGTATTTTATCCTTTGAGCCTCCATGCTAGGGAAATACAAGGGGAAAAAAAAGGATTGTGAGTAGATTTTTGGTGGCTAATTCAAAATCTGCCACACTTAGTTTCTCATCTAGGCAATGGAGACAACAGCTAATATGATGATTAAATGAACATAGACACTTCTGTTTTCTGGTAATGTCAGATTAAGTGATTCAGACGTATTAGTTATCTATTGCTGTGTGATGAGTTACCCTAAAACTTAGTGCCATAAAACAATATACATTACATCGTAGTTTCTGTGGGTTAGGAATCCAGGAGCAGCTTAGCTGTGTGGTTCTGGCCCAAGGTCTTTTACAAGGCTGCAGTTAGGGTGTTAGCCAGGGCAGCAGTCATCAGAGGCTTAACTGGGGCTGGAGAATCTGCTTCAAACTCACTCATGTGGCTACTGGCCAGAGATGTCAGTTTCTCACCATGTGGGCCTGTCCATAGGGCTGTTGAAAACACAGCAGCCGATTTTCCATAACACAAGTGATCCAAGAGAGGGAGAGGGGTTGACAGAACACACAAAAAAGCATGCCTAGAATGAAAGCTCTAGTGTCTTTTATGACCTGATCTTGGAAGTGGCATATTAATTCTGCCCAACCTACTAACCCTGGGACCATGTGGGAGGAGGGTGTTACACAAGAGTGCAAATACTAGGAGATAGGGATCATTAGGGGCCCATCTTACTGAAGAAAACTTAAAATGCCAAATGAGTGGACAAAAGTTGAAGAGCCAGGATTTGCATAGTCTCACATTATGTCCCTCAAGATAAGTATTAATTACAAAGGGAAAAATAGTAGCTTTACAGTAGAGTAACCTCAAATTTCCTTTAACAAAGTGGTTAAAATTGATTATCACCAGTAAAAACTTCATGGACCCCTTAATATGATTCACTGAGAACTACACAATGTCATTTTTGTAATATAACTGCAAAAGTTGCATATCTTCATTCCAATCATATAAAAACATCAGACAAACCCAACTGAAGGGCATTTCTACAAAATAACTTATAGTACTCATTCAAAAGTGTCAAGGTGAAAGATAAGGAAAAACTGAAGAATTGTTACAGACTATAGGGAACTGAGAAGAAATAACTAAATGCAGTATGGAATCTTGGACAAGATCCTGACACCAAAAATGGATATTAATGAGAAAACTGGCAAAATTCAAATGAAGTCTGTTGTTTAGTTACTAGTATTAAAACAATGTTAATTTCTGATTTTGATAATTGTGCTATGGTTTTGTGAGTTGTTAACAGGGAAAGCAGAGTGAGGGATATACAGGAACTCTTTGTACTATTCATGCCACTCTTCTATATATCTAAAATTTATTCAAAAATGGGAAGTTTAAAAACACCTTAAATCTAAGAAAAATTCCTCAAATAAAAGAAGACCTGAGTTCATATTTAAAGAGCCCACAGAGTACCAGGAAAATTGACCCTCAGTAGTCAACTCCAAGACATACACTAGAAAAACTATTTGACTATAAAGATATTAATAAAAGTTCTCAGGGCCTGTAGGCAAAAAGGGTCAAATAACTGAGAAGAGCAAGAGAATTAGACCAGTGTCAGACTTTTCACAAACAACATGCAAACCAAACCAAAATTGAGCAGAATTTTCAAGAAACCTCAATGATAGAAAGTGTAACCCAATGATTGTATTATAAGGTCATGCTGTCCTTCAAGTATCAAGACCATAGAAAAATAGTTTTAAGTATGCAAATGTGAGCCTTTCTAGAGAAAATCTACTAAAAGATTGGCTTCATCTAACCACAAGTAGACTGGGGGAAACTTTAACAAAAGACTGGTGAAGTGAAGGTATTAATTGTACTCCCGCTCTAGAACAAACTCAAATCTTGGTTATGGACTTCTAATTCTTTCCAATGCCTGGCAGAAAGAAAGAAATATCCTCTCTGGAGGATGATGACATTATCCAAATTCTCAAATTATTTCTGAAAGTATTTCAAATAATGTTTAAGAACATGATGAGACAATACGCAAAAGCCAGAGTCAATAGAAAAATAATAGAAACAGATCACAGGGACTCAAGATACTACAACTATATGACACATTGTGATTTTTTTTATTTGAAAAAGAACCAATTAGAAATTCTGATACTGAAAAAAATAACCAAAATTAAGAACTCGATGAAGCTGTTTAGTATCAGATGAGATACATCTAAAGAAAGACTTAGTAAACTGGATTGGAAATCAGAAGGAACTATCTAGAATAGAGCACAGAGACTAAAAGAAAATGAGTAAGAGGTAAAAGACATAGAGGACACTGTAAGAATATCAAACACGCTTGTAATTGGAGTCCCAGAAAGAGGGAGGAGTGAGAATGTGGCAGAGACATTTTGGAAGAGAGAAGGGCTGAGAATTTTTCTGAACTGATGAATGACATTGAGCCAGAAGTTCAAGAGGTCAGTAGATCCCAAATGGGACAAATAGAAAGGAATCCATACCTAGACACATCACAGTGAAACTGCAAATGAAAAAAATAAAAAATCTGCTCAGTGGAAAAAGGTTGGATTACCTCAAAAAAACTTTTGTCATCTTAATAAGAAGGCAGTAGAAAAAATACTCAAAATGTTGAAAGAAAATAATCTTAATTAGAGATCTTCTATACAACAGAAATTTTCTTCAAAGATGACAACAAAATGACAACGTTAAAATAAAAATGGAGAGAATTTAATAGCAGCATATCCTCAGTAAAGAAGGAAAATCCAAAGAGAATTCTTAAGGCAAAATAAAAACAAGCCCTAGTGGGAGATTGAATTTCAGCAGGAAATGAAAACAAAAATTGTGGTAAATATGTAAGTATGGCTGAATGAACATTTACTGCGTAAAATGATTATGATAATGCATTATATGGGATTTCAGTTTGTATGTGGGTATTTGACAACAATAGAATATAAGCTGACAGGGGTAAATCGAATTGAAAGGTTCCAAAGTTCTTGCATTATCTCAGAAGAAGGTAAAGCTTAATATTATAAGAGAACAGACTGGGCGTGGTGGCTCACGCTTGTAATCCTAGCACTTTGGGTGCCAAGGCTGGAGGATCGCTTGAGGCCAGGAGTTTGAAGTTGCAGTGAGTTACGATGATGCCACTACACTCTAGCCCAGGCAACAGAGTAAGACTCTGTCTCAATTTTAAAGAGAACATGGTTGTTAAATCTTTCTGACCTTGGATTAGGTAATCAATTCCTAGATATAACCTAAAAAGCACAAGCAACTCCCCATCCTTCAAAAAAAGAATAAATTGTTCTTTCAAAATTTAAAACTTTTGTGTTTCAAAGGACACTATCAAAAAACTGAAAAGACAACCTGCAGAATGGGAGAAAGTATTTCCAAATCATACATCTGATAATGATTTTAATGTCCACAATATATAAAGAATTCATATCAACAATAAAAAGACAACCCAATGAAAAATAGGCAAGGGACTTGAATACTTTTCTCTGAAGAAGATATACAGATGGCAAATAAGATGTTCAATATCATTAGTCACTAGGGAAATGCAAATCAAAACCCCAATGTGATACCACTTCACACCCGCTAGGATGGCTTTTTTAATTAAAAAAAAGATGGACAATAAGTGTTGAAGAGGATGTGGAGAAACTGGAACCCTCATACATTGCTGGTGGGAATGTAAAATGATACATTTGCTGTGTTAGGCAGTTCCTCAAAAAGTTAAACAGAATTCCCACGTGATCCAGCAATTCCACTCCTGGCTGTATACCTAAGAGAATGTAAAATACATATTCACGCGAAAATTTGTACACGAGTGTTTATGGCAGCATTATTTATAATAGTAAAAAATGTCCATCAACCAGTGGATAAACAAAAGGTGGTATATCCATACAATGGAATGTTATCCAACCTTGAAGTATTGATACATGTTACAACATGGGTGACCCTTGAAAACATGCTAAGTGAAAGAAGCCAGACATAAAGGCTACACAAAAAGGCCATTTATATGACATATCCAGGATAGGCAAATCCACACAGAAAGTAGATTAGTGGTTGCCAGGGTGTTGGGATAGGGGAAAATGGGGAGTGACTGCTGATAGGGACAGGGTTTCTTTTGGGGAGACGAAAATATTCTGGATTAGATAGTAGTGATGGTGGTACAACCTCGTGAATATGATAAAAACCACCCCATTATACACTTTAAAAGAATGAATTTTGTGGTATGTGAATTATATCTTTAAAAAAATTAAGTGAGGCTGGGCACGGTGGCTCACACCTGTAATCCTAGCACTTTGGGAGGCCAAGGACAGATGATCAGGAGGAGCACTTGAGGCCAGGAGTTCGAGGACAGCCTGAGCAACATAGCAAGACCCCATCTCTACAAAAATAAAAACAATTAGGTGGGCATGGTGGTATGCACCTGTAGTCCCAGCTACTCGGGAGACAAAGGCAGGAAGATCACTTGAGCCCAGGAGTTCCAGGTTACAATAAAGTATGATTGTGCCAATGCACTCCAGCCTGGATGATAGAGCAAGACCCTCTTAAAAAAAAAAAAAGTGACAATCATATACTCTAAAAGTATTAATTCATATTACAGTTCTATAGCTTATATTTTGACAAGTCCTGCCAGGTAATATGGTGGAAAAAATATAAGCATTAGAGACAAGCAGATCTGGTTTCAAATTCAGCCCACCACTTAATGGCTATGTGATCCTGGGAAAATCAGTCTTACTGAAATCAGTTTCCTTATCTGTATAGTGGTGACAATACTTCACTTTAGGCTTGTGAAAATAAGTGTAATGTGTAGAAAGATACTTGTGAAGATCTAGAACAGCTGGATCCTCTGAAATGATGAACCAAAACCAAAAAATCAATATGTGAAGAAAATTGATGTAATAGCTGACAGTCTCTACAATGCGCTTCTAAAATACTTAGTTCTATAACACTTATAAATGCATGATATTTGCATAATGAAAAATAGTGGTCTGAACTTGGGAGATCTGGAGATTCTTCAAAAGAGAAATGAAGGAGTTGGCTTGGATTTAAGCTCTTCAGGACTAGAGACTGTGCTACTCATCTTCTTAGCTATGTTGCATTTTACTTCACCTGATATATGGAGATGCTCCATACATATTAAATGAAAAAAGAAAATTAATATTATACCTTGGAAAGTTGATTTCTAGGGCAATTTTTAAAAAATCTTTCAAATAGAGTAGAAAGAGGGTAAAACTTCCAAACTAATGTGGGAGTGGAAAATGGAATAATAAAAATCAACCTAATGTAAGTTAAGGAGTGAAAAAGAAATGTAGCCAGTGAAGAGAAATATAATACATAAGGTGGTGATTTAAGTCCATACTTACAGTAATTACATTAAGTTGCAAATGGTCTGAATTCTCACTTAAAAGACAAAAGATGTCAGACCAGATTAAATAGAAAACCAACATACGCTGTTTGTAAGAGACACATCTAAAATAATTATGGGTATATTTTTAAAGAGTACTTTTCTAGAGAGACACACTGACACATATATGGAAGTAATAATAAAATGGGCTTTGCTTTAAAATAATCTAGGGTGAAGGTGAGAAATAGGGAAATAGGAATATACACGAAAGAAGGTTGACCATGTACTGTTAATTAGTAAAACTGGAGGATAGGTACATGGGAGTTTTTATGTTACTCTCTCAAATTTTACATATGTTCAAAATTTTCCATAACAAACTGTGACCAAGTTTGACTTGTCTACCAAATAATGGAAGGATGGTTTAACATTAAATTGATGATTAATATAATTTGCCACATTAACACATTAAGGAGAAAAATCTTAGGATCATTTAATAAATGCAAAAAAATAACTAAATCTAACATGAATTCGTCATTAAAATTGCTAACAAATTAGGAATAGAAGACAATTTCCTTAATTTGATAAAGATTAGCTACCCAAAAAACTATCCATAGCAAACATATTTAATGGTGAAAGATGGAAAGCTTTCCTTTGAGATTGAGAAGAAGATAAGATGTCCTTTATAACTACTCTGTTCAAATTGTACTAGAGGTCCTGTTCAGTTCAATATGGCACGCAAAAGAAATAAATATAATGATTGAAAAGGAAAATATAAAACTCATTTTTCAGTGATGATGTAATTGTGTACACATGATTAAGTACACAGAAAATCCAAAAGAATCTACAGATAAACTATTCCAATTAGAGTTTATATAGGTTACTGGAAATAAAGTCATTATGTAAAAATCAATTATTTTTATTTACCAAAAATGAAAAAATTTCAAAAATAATATCTACAAAAGCATACAAGTATCAAATACCTGAGTAATAAGAGATTTACAAGACTTCTTCAGATAAAATAACAAGATTAATGAGAAGAATCAAAGAGGACCTAATTAAACAGATTTACATGTTATAAATTGGTAGATTCATTATTTGTAAAGACATTATTTTTTATTAAATTCATCTACAATCAGTGCCAATGCAGTCAACATTCAAAGATACAAAAATCAAAGATGATTCTAAATTTTATATGGAAATATAGGGGTCAAAGTTAAGCCAAGACATTCTTGGACAAGAACAAGGTGGAAAGACATTCTATTATCAAAACTTACTATAATTCAATAGCAATTAAGATAATGGGCAAGCTAGGTAAGGTGGCATGCACCTGTGGTTCCAGCTATTTGGAAGGCTAAGGCAGGAAGATTGCTTGAGCCCAGGAGTTCAAGTCCAGCCTGAGCAACATTGCAAGACCCCATCTCCAAAGAGAAAAAAAGAAAAAAAAACCAAGATAATGTGCAGGATACATAAATAGACTAAAGGAACAGAGGAAAGAGTCCAGAGACAGAGCAACATATATGTGAACACTGATTTACAAGAGTAGTACTGCATAGCAGTGGAAAGAGGATGAACTTTCAATAAATGATACTGATATCTATATTGGATCCCATCACACCACACAAAAATCTGTTCCAGGTAGACGATAGCTCTAAATATGAAAAGCAAAACAATAAAGATATTGGAGGCTATGGTAGTCATTAATGCTGCTCACCAAGTATTTCTAGTTCCGTTTCAGGTTCATGTTAGGATTATTATTCCCTACCCCCTTGAAATTAGATATAGCCATATAACTTGCTTGGCCAATGTCATGTGACTGTAAGTGATATGTGCTTCTTTGTGGAAGTTTTAAAAGCCATTGAGTGATTCATTCTGTTATTTTTCTCACTGTCATGACAACTGGCAATGCGCCAAGTGATGGCTATGCGGCAGCCAGGGTCCCAGTTTGAGGACAAGCCAACCCTATGTTGCATGAGCCAAATAAATAAGAGCAAAAATAAACCTAGTGTTTTAATTTGATGAGGTTCTTGGGGTTCAGTATTGAAACATAACCTAGATTATCCTTACTGATAGAAAAATCGATATGAGGAATGGCATGCTTTTGTAACCAAAAATGTATCAATGATTTAAAAGTTGATGGTAGATAGTAAGAAAGCTGATACTGAAAGATGAAAGAAAGATCCATATTATCCAGGAGCAAAATATTTGTTAAGCTGTTGCCTGCAGTAATTTATAAGATAAATAACACACCTAATGAATTTGTAACTATAAAGAAAGGGCTGGAAAACAGAATGTGTTGCCTGCTGTTGGCAGCATTTCACAAGGGACTACATGGAAGAGATAAGCCCAGAAAAATAACTGGTCATTTTATATTAGAAATAAAAAATAATACAGTTCAGAAATTTGGGGTATTTAAGAGCTGGAAAACACAACTGCTATTAACCACGATTACTAACGGATAAAACTGAAAGGGCTTTGAGCAACAAAGAGTAAACAGCCTGTGGCAAAGATTAAATTAGATTATGGTCTTGACACCATTACCAAAACCTCTGAAAAGCTTTTGTGAAAGTACTTGTCTCAGCGTCAAGGTCCAGGTAAGGGTGTGGCATGCAGTACATTATTGAACAAAGTGATTAGGAAAAAGAGACTAAAAGTGTGGCTCTTTCACTGAAGTCCTGATAAATTTAATTTACCTGAAAATAAGCTGAAAGAGAGTTATGGAAGCTAAAAAGCAATGAATAGAGCAAATCTAAGAAGAACGTCTAGAAAAGAACTGTTGGTACGGCTTTTGGAACATGGAACTGACTGGATTCCAATAAATAAAAAGCCTACCATGTTTTTAAGAGAGTTGTGTTGTTAAAGAAACCATGAGTCTAGATATTAAAACTCTGTGACTCTCTGGCACTTAAAATGACTTTGTACTGAGAGAGCCACACAACTCCCAAGGAGGCGTATTCTCAAATGCCCACTTCAGATGTAGACAAAGAGTATAATGGAAGGGAACACATTCCTGAAGTCTGGAGCCACAGGCCACAAAGAGCAATGGACAAAGGAACTCTTCCCAAGGAGCATAATCTGGAACTAATCAAAAAATATTACACACCTACAAGGTAGAGAGGGCCTTCAAAATATCTTCCCAACCAGAATTCAAAATTGCTATGCATTAGTGATTGCCATGTTTCTTTAATTTTTTCATTTTCTAATTAGAAGTGTTTAGTGTGGTTATTCAGTCCCTTTTCCCTTATTATATATTCATATTTTATGTTTCTATGTAAGTAGGCATCGTCACTAAAATAAATGTTTTCTCTGCAACAAATTTTTAATACATATGAATTTTAAAAATATATATGAAATCACTTTATACTTCTGTTTTTAAAGCGTTCTAAGGAAAACTAATCATTAAAATAAAACCCCTGGGGAGTATAGACTTTAAATGTAAAGGAGCAAATGTCAAAGTGAAGTAAACTATTTTGTCTAAAAGGATTATGACAGTTGTAAGTAAAATATATACAAGCAGGTACTTACGGTCAATAAGAAAATTTGGGTGAAGTGAAATTAAATGCTTTTGGCCTAAAATGTTTGCAAATTTTTATCTGAGGTCAAATATTTTATTAATATTTTGATGTTATTTCATTGAATATATTGGCCCATGTACTCTAGCCAGTTTTCCTTAGAAAATAGATTATAGTTCTTTTTTTTTTTAATGTCTCTTTTTTTTTTTTTTAATTTCAGAATATTATGGGGGTACAACACTTTGGCTATATACATTGCCCATGCACTGCCTGTGTCAGAGCTACAATCGTGGTCATCCCCCAAACTGTGCTCCCCGCATCCATTCAGTGAGAGTTTTTCCCATCCCCTACACCCTCCTCCCGCCTGCCCACCCCCTGATGAATATTATTGCCCTGTGAGATGTAAGTGTTGATCAGTTAGTACCAATTTGATGGTGAGTACCAGTGGTGCTTGTTTTTCCATTCCTGTGACACTTCGCTTCGAAGAATGGGTTCTCGCTCCAACCAGGATAATACCAGATGTGTTAATTCACTATTGTTCCTTATTGCTGAGTAATACTCCATGGTATACATATACCACATTTTATTAATCCACTCGTGTATTGATGGGCACCTGGGTTGTTTCCACATCTTTGCAATTGTGAATTGTGCTGCTATGAACATTTGTGAGCAGATGTCTTTATTATAAAATGGTTTTTTTTCCTTTGGGTAAATACCCAGTAGTGGGATTGCTGGGTCAAATGGTAATTCTACTTTTAATTCTTTGAGGTATCTCCATATTCTTTTCCATAGAGGTTGTACTAATTTGCAGTCCCACCAGCAGTGTATGAGTGTTCCTATCTGTCCACATCCCTGCCAATATTTGTTGTTTGGGGATTTTTTGATATGAGCCAATCTCACTGGAGTTAAGTGATATCTCATTGTGGTTTTGATTTGCATTTCCCTGATGATTAGAGACGTTGAGCACTTTTTTATATGTTTGCTGGCCATTATTCTGTCTTCTTTTGAAAAGTTTCTGTTCATGTCCTTTGCCCATTTTTTAATAGGGTTGTTTGATTTTTTCTTGTTGATTTTCCTAAGTTCTGTATAGATTCTGGTTATCAGCCCTTTATCAGAGGTGTAGCATGCAAATATTTTCTCCCATTCTGTAGGTTGTCTGTTCACTCTAGTGATAGTTTCCTTGGCTGTGCAGAAGCTTTTTAATTTGATCAGGTCCCATGTATTTATTTTTGTTGCTGCTGTGATTGCTTTGGGGGTCTTCTTCATAAATTCTTTGCCTAGGCCAATGTCCATAAGAGTTTTTCCAACGTTTTCTTCAAGAATTCTTATGGTTTCATGTCTTAGGTTTAGATCTGTTATCCATTGTGAGTTGATTTTTGTGAGAGGTGAGAGGTGTGGGTCCAGTTTCAGTCTTCTACATATGGCCATCCAGTTTTCCCAGCACCATTTGTTGAATAGGGAATCTTTTCCCCAGTGCACATTTTTCTGGAATTTGTTAAAGATTAGGTGACTGTATGAGGTTGGTTTTATATTTGGGTTCTCAGTCCTGTTCCATTGGTCTATGTCTCTGTTCTTGTGCCAGTACCATGCGGTTTTGGTTACTATAGCCTTGTAGTATAGTTTGAAGTCTGGTAGATAGATGCCTCCCCATTTGTTCTTTTTGCTTAAGATTGCTTTGGCTAGACGGGGTCTTCTCTGGTTCCACACGAAGCGTAGAATTATTTTTTCTAGATCGGCAAAAAATGATGTTGGTATTTTGGTAGGGACTGCATTGATTCTGTAAATCAATTTAGGTAGCAAAGCCATTTTTACTATGTTGACTCTGCCTATCCAAGAGCATGGTCGGGCTTTCCATCTATTTACATCCTCTGCAATTTCTTTTCTCAGTGTTTCATAATTCTCTCTATATAGGTCTTTGACCTCCTTAGTTAGATATGTTCCTAAATATTTAATTTTTTTGGTGCTATTGTGAAAGGTATTGCATCTTTAATTTGTTTCTCAGCTTGATTGTTATTAGCATATATGAAGGCTATGGATTTGTGTGTATTAATTTTGTATCCTGAGACTTTGCTGAATTCATTTATCAATTCCAGTAATCTCTTGGTTGAATCTTTGGGGTTTTCTATGTATAATATCATATCATCTGCGAATAGTGAAAGTTTGACCTCTTCTGCCCCCATCTGGACGCCCCTGATTCCTCTGTCTTGTCTAATTGCTGTGGCCAGGACTTCCAGCACTATGTTGAAAAGAAGTGGAGATAGTGGGCATCCTTGTCTGGTGCCAGTTTTAAGGGGGAATGCTTTCAATTTTTCCCCATTCAGTATGATATTGGCTGTGGGTTTATCGTATAAGGCTTTAATAGTTTCTAGGAATGAGCCATCTATGCCTATATTGTTAAGAGTTCTTATCATAAAAGGATGCTGGATTTTGTCAAAAGCCTTTTCTGCATCTATTGAAAGGATCATATAATCTTTGTTCTTGCTTTTATTTATATGGTGAATTACATTTATAGATTTGCGTATGTTGAACTATCCCTGCATCTTGGGAATAAAGCCCACCTGATTGTGATGAATTATTTTTTTGATGTACATTTGAATTCAGTTTGCAAGGATTTTATTGAGAATGTTTGCATCTATATTCATAAGGGATATTGGTCTGTAGTTTTCTTTTTTTGTTGTGTCCTTTCCTGGCTTTGGTATCAAGGTGATATTGGCTTCATAGAATGAGTTTAGGAGGATTCCATCCTTCTGGATATTTTCAAATAATTTCTGCAGTATAGGCACCAGTTCTTCTTTGTAGGCTTGGTAGAATTCAGGTGTGAACCCATCTGGTCCAGGACTTTTTTTGTGGGAAGATTTTTTATTACTGCTTCGATTTCGGTGCTTGATATTGGTCTGTTTAGAAATTCTGTTTCTTCCTGGTTGAGCCTAGGGAGGTAGTATGTTTCTAAGAATTTGTCTATTTCCTCCATGTTTTCGTGTTGTGGGCATAGAGATTTTTGTAGTATTCGAAGATGATGTTTTGTATTTCCATGGTATCAGTTGTGACTTCTCCTTTTTCATTTCTAATTGAGCTTATTAGAGTCCTTTCCTTTCTGCTTCTGGTCAACCTGGTGAGTGGCCTGTCTATTTTGTTTATCTTTTCAAAGAACCAACTTTTTGTTTTATTAATCTTCTGTATTGTTCTTTTGTTCTTGATTTCATTTAATTCTGCTCTGATCTTGGTTATTTCTTTTCTTCTGCTGGCTTTAGGATTGCTTTGCTCTTCCTTTTCCATTTCCTTAAGATGATTCATTAGTTCACTGATTTGTGACCTTTCTTTCTTTTGGATGTGGGCATTTAAGGCGATACGTTTTCCTCTCAGGACTGCTTTTGCTGTATCCCACAGATTTTGATAACTTGTGTCCCCATTATCATTTAGTTTGAAGAATCTTTTGATTTCCATTTGAATGTCCTCCTTGACCCAATAGTCTTTCAGCAACAGATTGTTTAGTTTCCAAGTTTTTGGATGAAGATGTGAGTTTCTGTTGGAATTGATTTCTAATTTTATTCTGCTGTGGTCTGAAAAGATACATGGTATGATTTCTATTTTTTTGAATTTGTTTAGATCTGTTTTGTGGCCTAGGATGTGGTCAATTTTAGAAAAAGATCCATGAGCTGATGAGAAAAATGTATATTCAGTGTTATTTGGGTGGAGTGTTCTGTAGATATCTGTTAGGCCCAAATGTTCTAGAGTCCTGTTTAGGTCTTTTGTTTCTCTATTTATTTTTTGTTTGGAGGATCTGTCCAGTTCCGTCAGTGGGGTGTTGAAGTCCCCTGTTATTGTGGCATTGCTGTTTATTATGTTGTCTAGATCTAGCAGTATTTGCTTTATGTACCTGGGCGCTCCTGTGTTGGGTGCATAAATGTTTAGGATTGTTAAATCCACTTGTAAGATTTTTCCCTTCACCACTATATAGTGTCCATTTTTGTCCTTCTTTACTTTTGTTGCTTTAAAGTTTATATCATCTGAAATAAGGATGGCTACTCCGGATTTCTTTTGGTTTCCATTAGCCTGGAAAATTGTATTCCATCCTTTCACCTTGAGTCTGAATGCGTCTTTGTGTGTAAGGTGTGTTTCCTAAAGACAACAGATACTTGGCTTGTATTTTTTAATCCATTCAGCCAGCCTATGTCTCTTCAATGGGCAGTTCAAGCCATTTACATTTATTGAGAGAATTGATATTTGGGGTAAATTTCTGATTATTCTATTGGGTGGTGTCTTTTGTTTTACCTCTTGCGTCATTGTGGAATCTGGTTTCTGGGGTTTTAGCTTTTGCGTAGTTTTACATAGGTGGGTGTCTGTTGCTCTGGTTAGTGTATAATGCAGGTCTAAGCACTTCTTGCAAGGCCGGTCTGGATTTTGCAAATTCTATCAGTGATTGCTTATCTGGAAACGTCTTTATTTCTCCCTCGTATAAGAAGCTTAGTTCGGCAGGATACAGAATTCTGGGTTGGCCTTTGTTTTGTTTTAGGAGACTGATGATGTCTCCCCATTCCCTTCTGGCTTGTAAGGTTTCAGCTGAGAAATCTGCAGTTAATCTGATCAGTTTCCCTTTATAGGTTACCTGCTTTCGTCTTACAGCTCTGAGGAGTGCCTCTTTTGTGTTTACTTTGGTCAGTCTAATAATTATGTGGCGTGGTGAATGCCTTTTCACGTTGACTCTCCCAGGAGTCCTGTGTGCTTCTTGTTCTTGGATATCGAGATTTCTGGCTAAGCCATGGAAATTTTCCTCTATTATTCCTTCAAATAGATTTTCCAGCCCACGTGAATTTTCCTCCTCTCCCTCAGGGATGCCTATGATCCTTATGTTTGGCCTCTTTACATAATCCCACATTTCTTGTATGCTTTTTTCCTGCCTCTTGTTTTTGTGTTCTTTCTCTTCGACTGATTTATTTAGCACATAGGAGTTGTCTTCTAGCTCTGAAATTCTTTCCTCTGCATGGTCCAGCCTATTCTTAAGGCTTTCCACTGTGTTTTGTAGATCCTTGAATGCTTCTTTCATTTCTAGGATTTCTATTTGATTTTTCCGTAATATTTCTATTTCTTTGGAGAATTTTTCATTCATTTCTTGCATTTTTCTTGTGGTTTCTTTGTGCTGGGATTCAATTTTCTCTTGAATTTCATTGAGCTTTCTTATAATCCATAAACGAAATTCCTCTTCTGTCATTCTACCCATTTCATTTGGGTTGGTATCCATTGCTGAGGAACTGATGGTTTCTTTTGGGGGTGACTTTTCACTCTGATTTTTCATGTTCCCTGAGTTCTTTAGCTGGTTTTTTCTCATCTGGCCTCTTGGTCAAGAGCTGGGGGTGTTAGAGCTAGTTTATGGCCCTGTCTCCAGGCCCACAATTTTCGTTTTTTGGCAAAGCCAAGGAGAGAAGTAGTGGCCTGTATTGCCTTAGGTGTATTTTAGCAAGTTTGGTGGATCTTGAGTTATCTCTGACCTGTTGTCTTCTCCTCTTCCCAGTGGAGTGTGGTGAGAGTGACCTCCCAGCTTGGGCTCTAAGCTGGTGAATTGTACTTGAGGATATGAGTCCACAGCTCCCTATCAGCTAGGTATTCTGTTATATCTGTGGCAGACTCTGATCCCCCAGTTGGGATATGCGAAAGCCCCGTGCTTTGGGAGGGGCCTTGTAGCTCCTAGGGGTTATTTTGACCCTGCTCATCCTGAGGTGCAGGTAGAAACACAATTTCTTTTGGCTGCAGTGTGAAAGCTGAATTGGGAAAATACTACACAGCTCAGAGGTTGCTTATCTAGCCACGTGTGTCAGCCCTTCTGATGTGTGTCTCTGCGTGATACTGGTTGATAGGGGGATCTCCAATTGTGCACCCCTTTTCCACTGCTAGATGCCAAGGTGAGGCAGGTGGCCATCTCTATCCCCAGTAGTCTCCACCGGGGGGATGTTCCCACGGGGAGGGGGGAATAGTGGCCACTGGAAGTGCTCTTGGATGGTGTGAAATTCCCTAATGAAGTGGGCAGGATTATGGGGAGCTGCTCTGGTTCAGCCTGTGGCTCTTGAGGTATTTGGTTGTCACGAGAACCAGCAGTTATACCAAATGAGTCACTATAGCCAGCAACATTCAAAATGACCGATCTCTTTGGTATAGGAGGGCTGGGACCTGAAGGGCGGGCACTAGGATCAGCATGTAGCGGACTTTCGGAGGCCAGAGCCGGGGTAGCAGGACCAGATGGACGAGCATTTGTGAAGGTACTTGTTCCTGTTGCATTGTGAAATGGATGAATAAAGAGAATTGAGTAAATCATCCTGTGCAGCATTTCTGACAAGATAGAAAGATGAAAGCATGGCTGAGTATAGTGGCTCACACCTGTAATACCAGCACTTTAGGAGGCCAAAGCAGGAGGATCATTTGAGCCCTGGAGTTTAAGATCAGCCTGGGCAACATAGTGAGACCCCTTTCTCTACAAAAAATTTAAAAATTAGCCAGGTGTGGTGGTGCACACCTGTAGTCTCAGCTACTCAGGAGGCTGAAACAGGAGATCCCTTGAGCCCAGGAGTTTGAGGTTGTAGTTTGAGCTATGATACTGCACTCTAGCCCAGGCAACAGAGTGAAACTCTGTCTCAAAAAAAAAAAAAAAAAAGTAAGAAAGAAAGATGAAAGCAGAACATTTGAGAATATTGGCATAATTTTAGCAGATGCCTCAAAGGTACAGTTGATTCTATTATTACTATTGGTGTTAGCCCCATTTCCAGGAACCCCTATTTATCAATTCTGTTTCCATTTAAAGCTCAACCTTCCCTTTCTTCCCTCTCTTTTAGAATTTTTTCCTCCTGATCTTTTTGGCCACTTTGTGGCTCTAGCTATAATTCCTCAGACTCTTTTGATATAATTTTCTCCAATCAATATTATCAATTTTAACATTTTCTAAGAGCCTGTTGTCTATAAAGCCTTGCTTTGTAGATATTAGGGATGATACAAAGTAGAAAATTGAGCCAATATTTTCTGGGTGCCTACTGTGAGTAAGAAGACATTGTGCTTGGTAGTTTATCCACATTATCTTGTTTGATTCTTACAGCAGCCTTGTTGAACAGACATTATTTCACCTGTTTTATGGATGAAGAAATTAGGCTCAAAGGGGCACAGTCAGTAAAGGAGTTGAATTTCAAACCCTGCTTTAACTCTAAAACCCATTGTCTTTCTTCAATATTTTGCTATATCAAAAATGACTAAGGTGGCTGCAATGTTAGAAATGTAAATGAACTATATTTCTTGGCAGACTTAATTGGTTGTTAGAATGAAATACCATAGGAATGCTAAGATGGATTAATTTCATCTGGATGACTAAGAAAGGCTCAACAAAGAAGATGGCCTTTGCGTATGGCCTTGAAGGATGCATAGGATTTCATTGAACAGACGAAAGGTGAAGGGGACTTCTGGGCTGATGAAATAGCAGCAGGCCCAAGGCAGGTTGG
Organism: Daubentonia madagascariensis; assembly: GCA_023783475.1. Lineage (NCBI taxonomy): Eukaryota > Metazoa > Chordata > Mammalia > Primates > Daubentoniidae > Daubentonia > Daubentonia madagascariensis. The sequence goes on along the minus strand of JAKFHU010002088.1, from coordinate 37,411,403 downwards.
CTCTAGAGCACACATTGTACCTGAGAAATGGAGGTGTTTAGATGCTATTGGAAGGAATTTCAACTTATAAGCAATGAGCTATCTCGGGTGTTTGAGCAGGGGAGTGATGTTGTCCATTTTGAATTTTGAGGAAAAGAATTCTGTGGCACTACAAGGGAGGAATTAAATTATTTTAGTGCTCCATGGAAGAAATAATCAGGATCTAAAGGAAGTGAAGAAAAAACTAGGGAACTGCAAAAAGGTACCCCAAAGCCCAATCTGTTGGATGCTGGAAGTAAGGTGCACGGGGCAATCAAGAGTGACAGAGGCTTCTAAACTGGGTGACTGAGAGGACAGTGATTCCAGTCGCCACAACAGGGAGCATGGAGGGGAACATTTTCATTAGACTCGAGTCTGGGACAATTCTAGGTGCTAATGACGTAACATGCAGAGCTACTTACAGTAAATTGTCTGGAGCTAGAGACAATTTACTGTGGAATGATTTCTGTGAGACCATGAGGATAAGATACAAGAGAGAGCAGAGGACAGAGTCTTGGGAATACCTCTATTTATGAGTAAATGTGGGGTGTGGTTACTATGGTATACTACTTGGTGGGGGTACTTGTTATAATAGAGGATTGGGCAGGCCCATCTCACTGACTAAGGAAATTGATGGTTGGGTATAACTTGTCTCTTAGTGAACAAGAGACCAGAGAGTAAGCAAATGGGCCAAGCTGGGGGAGATGTGGGGCAGGAGATAAGGAAGGTTGTGCAGAAGATCTAGGTGCAATGTAGCAGGACCATTGGCAATAGTAAGAGTTCCCCAGCCAAGGTTCCTTGACACACTGGAGAGTCTGGCTTAGTGATAGTACAGGATGTCTTCTCCTTGTATTGACTTTTCCCACACTCGCCAACCCCTGTATGTGCTTGCAGACTGGGCTTTGAACACACCCTCTACTTACTGTTATCTTTCTTAAAAGCATACTCTGGACTCTGGGTAGCAAGAAGGAGAGCTTTGTGGTGATTGGAATAGCCCTTTATTTGATTGCAGTAGAGGTTACACAGATCCATATGTGGTAAAATGGCATAGAGCTGCACATCCATATTTTACCAATGTCAGTTTACTAGTTTTCTTATTGTACTATGATTATGTAAGATGCAAACATCATAGTGAAGGGTATAGGGAGCTCTCTGTACTATCTTTGGAAATTCCTTTAAATCTATAATTATTTAAAAATAAAAAACTTGAAAAAAAGGCAAGTGATTCTATACAATCTCTCCTTGTTTTTGACTTTTTGGGGCCTTTCTCAAAATCCCTTAATTGTGTTTAGCCATCAACATTGAAGGTTTATTTTTCTTGGTTTCACTTCCTGTTTGTTTCTACCTCTTACTGGCTTACTTCCAATTCCAGTACTACTCTGCCTTCCGCTGTTATACTTATGCCGCCATTTTGAAAATGATAGAAAGCTATGTGGTAGGAAAGATATACCTACGTATGTCCACATACATAGATTTATAGAACAGAGATTCATTAGTCTAGGGGTTTAACAATGACTAGATGGGCTTTTATTTTTATTTACTTGCCCATATACCACATTTACTTAGGTTTTATATTCTTGTGTTTTTCTGTCCAAAAGACCTCAAGGCATACAATCTTCTACATTTTACCAGTAAGAAAACTAAAACAATAACAGTTCAATCAGTGAATGGTCCAACCCAATGTGGCACTAAATCTTTCAAATCTTTCAACTGTAACTGTTTAAATTAGCCACATTAGAAAAAAAAAAAAGGCCCACTAATACTTATGACAAAGACCAAATGAAAACAGGCAGCATGCCTAAAAGAAATATCAAGCATTTCTATCTTCTATTCTCTGTGGAAACTGATGATAGGAAGTAGGATAGAGGAATATAGAGGTGTTTTATGTATGTATGTATTTATTTATTTTAAAGTAACACATATTTATTGAGGGCCTTAAGTTTAAGTAAGACCCTCTGTTGGTTGTTCCTGGGAATAAAAAGAAGCAAAATGTCCATGTACTCAAGAGGGTTATACTGTAGTTGGTGAAACATTAATTTACCTGTAAAAAGTAATTAGCAATGCAATGGTAGTATGAACCACACATGGCTATATTATAAATGTAAAACTATATAAAACTGTAAACTGTATAAAACTATAAATGTTGCAGGGTTAGAGACATTGATATTATTGATAAGTATAGACCTTAAAAAAGGGGAAGGGAACAAAAGATACAAGAGAAGGTGGGCAGGTGGAGAGCTGTTCTTCTCAATCTGCTAGAAGGAAAAGAGGGCAATTGTTATGAGCGTAAACTTTTAAATCAGCTAAATGTGGGTTTAAATCTGTCCTCCATCTCCTAATTAGTTATTTGATTTTAGGTAAGTTATTTAGCCTCTCTGGTCTCACTTTTCTCATCTATAAAATGAGGATTATAGTGGCACTGCCTTGTGGGGTCATTGGGAGGATTAAATAAGGTAGAATGAGGAATTCCCTTGATGTTATAGTTGCTGCAAATATCTTCCCTCACTTGGTTTTCTTTCTGTTTGCTTTGAAGTTTGCCTATATTGTCATTCATGGAAGACAAATGTTTATTTGATGTCAAATTTATCAGTTGTTTACTTTATAGTTTGTGCTTTTGGGGGGACTTGGTTAAATCAGTAAAAAAGTACATGCAAACCTAACAGAAAAATGGGCAAAGGATATAAATAGGCAATTCACAGAACCAGAAATCCACATTATTATTATTATATCTATGCAAGAAATGCTCAACCTCACTAACAATCAGGGAAGTACAGACTAAGAGCATGAGATATTCTGGAGAGCTTCTGCCAGTACCTAGCAAAGATAAATATACATCCTGAATGACCCACTACCCCAATCGTGGATATATATTCCAAAGAAAATTTTTAAACAGGGGAATGGGTAGGAGAATATTCTTTGCAGTATTTTTTGTTATTCATCACAAAAGAAAAAGATAGATTAAAAAAAAGCAGTAGGTACGCACTGAGTAAACTGCAGCTGTCAGAGATAGATGTGCACATAGCAACAGAGATAACTGTTCAAAGACATGGTGTCAGGAGACAAAAGAATAAGATCTATAGCACATGCCATTTATGTAAATTAAAAATTTGTACACATATAAAGCTCTATATAATTTTAAAGAGTACATTAACATCCAAGGATAGTCTTAAGGACATTCTCTGGGGACAAAAGGAGGACAGGAAGAAAAGTAGAGGAATTGGGAATGCTGAAACAAACAAACAAAACAAAAGACAGACCTTGTGCAGATAGGGGTTAATTATCCCAGCTCTCTGACCCTAAGACCACCACTCCCTAAATGAAAGAAAACTCAATTCTTTGTAGGTACAATTAGTGTTAGCCGTAGTGACAGCAGTTATTGTCATTGATAGGTAATAATGGTGAGGAAAATATGGGTGAGGTTGATGCAAATTTTATGAAACAAAAAGATTTTATAGAGATATAATGATATTTGTAAATTAGGTAAAGTTAAATCACATTTTTCAGATCATTCTGCTAGTGTTTAATTGGTTAATGCCAGATGCAAACTGTGATTTCAAAATGCAGTTTACCAGTGTTTCAAGACACAATAGCACTCATATTTTCTTTTATGTTTATCAGTATTTAAAAAAAATTTTTTTTGAGACAGGGTCTCACTCTGTTGCCTGGGGCTAGAGTGCAGTAGTTCCCTGCAACCTCAAACTCCTGGGCTCAAACAATCTTCTTGCCTCAGCTTCTCGAGTAGCAGGGACTACAGGTGTCCACCACCATGTCTGGCTAAATTTTCTATTTTTTGTAGAGATGAGGTCTCGCTCTTGCTCAGGCTGGTCTCAAACACCTGGCCTCAAGTGATCCTCCCACCTTGGCCTCCCAAAGTGCTAGGATTATAGGCGTGAGCTACTGCGCCCAGCCAGAGAAAATTTTTTTGATGTGGAACAAATTTTGAGAAAAGTATATAATTCATAATTGTTTACTTTGGTGAATTGTCACAAAGTAAACATATCATCATGCAAGTCAAAAACAGAATACTAGCAGACACAGAAGTCCCCCATGACTTACTCCAAAGGCTGTACCCTTTCTCCTCTCCAGGGGTGACCACTTTACTGTCTTCTAATACCATAGCTTAGTTTTGTGTTTTTGAACTTTAGTTTGGAACTTTTTAATGCCTTAGTACAGTAGGAGTTTAAAAAACAATCTAAGGCTCACTATTAGATTTATAGCTGAGATTTCATTATGCAAATGGTATTTTTTTTTTTAAATCTTAGTTTTCAATTGTTCATCACTAGTATGTAGAAATCAAGTGATTTTTGCCTGGTGACCTGGTATCTTGCAACTTTGTCAAACTCACTTATTAGTTCTAGGAGGGTTTTTTGGGTAGCTTTCTTGGGATCTTCAATGTGGATAATCATGTCATCTGTGAATAGGGTCAGTTTTTTTGTTTCTTTCTAATTTGTATGACTTTTATTACTTTTTCTTGCCTTATTGCACTGATTAGGATGTCCAGTATGATTTTGAACAAGAGTGGTGAGAGCAGATCCTTCCCTTGTTCCCAATCTTAGGAGGAAAGTATCCAGTTTTTCACTATTAAGTATAATGTTAGCCATAGGTTTTTAATACTTGTTCTTTCACAGGTTAAGGAAGTTCCCTTCTATTTTTAGTTTTCTGAGAGTTCCAATCATGAATAGATGTTGAATTTGTCAAATTTTTTTTCCTGTGTCAATAGGTACTCTCTTTAGACTGTTGATAGGATGGATTACCTTGACTGATTATTGATTATTGAAATCAGCCTTGCATTCCTAGGATAAACCCCACTTGATGATAGTGTATTATTATTATTTTTTATAATGCTGCATTCAATTAACTAATATTTCATTGAGCATTTTTACATCTATTTTTTAAAACAATTTTTGTAGAGACAGGGTTTCACTATATTGCACAGGCTGGTCTCAAATTCCTGGGCTTAAGCAATCCTCCCAGCTCATCCTCCCAAAGTGCTGGTATTACAGGTGTGATCCATTGTACCTGGCCCCCACTCATCTTTTAAAAAAAATGTGTGCATAGTATATTTGTTTAATTCTCTTATATATTTATATATTATCATATTTGAAGTGAGTTTCTTAAAGATAGTTGGGGCATTTTAAAAAATTAATTCTGACAATCTCTATCTTTTAACTGGTATATTTAGACTATTTATATTTAATGTAATTATTAATCTGTTTATATTTAGGTCTATAATTTTAGTATTTGTTTTCTGTTTATGAGTATTAGTTTCTATTTTCAGGCTTGTGAAATCTTGAGCAGAGAACCCAGTGAGTCCTGCCCAGACTTCGGACTTAGAACTGAGAGATAATAAATTTGTGTGGTTTTATGCTGCTGATTTTGTGGTATTTTGTTATGCAGCAATAGAAAATTAATACAGGTCCCTTCCTACATTAAATCAGTGCTGGCCTATGTGATCAAAACAATATGGGGAAGTGACAATGTTTGATTTTGAAGGCTGCATTACACAAGCAGCATGGCAGCCCTGTGAAGAGGCTGACATGGAAAGGAACTATGCCAACAGCCAGCATCATCTTCCAGGCATATGAGTGAGCCACCTTAGAAGTAGATCCTCCAGCCCCAAACAAGTAAGTCTTCAGATATCTGTAACCCAGCCAACATCCAACTGAAACCTCATGAGAGACCCTTGGCCAGAATTTCCTAGTCAAGCAGCTCTTGAATTCCTGACCACAGAAACAGTAAGAGATAATAAATGACTATTGTTTAAGCCACTAAATTTTGGGGTACTTTTTAATGCAGCATAAGATAACTAATAGATGGGCCTATTATATGCCTACATGATAGAGGTATAGCAATAAATAAAGTCAAGTGCCTGTGTCATGCAGTTTTTATTCTACTTTGAGGGAAGAGATAAAAACTATACAAATAGTTAAACATATACTTTGTCAGGTGGAAATAAGTGCTAAGAGAAAAGTTAGAGTAAGAAGTTGAAAAGTGATAGTAGAGTTTCTATAAGATGGCCAAGGAACACCTCTTTAATAAATAAAAGTTGTTAGTGACCTGAAGTGAGGGATCAAGCCACTCACATATTTTGGGGGAGAACATTCTAGCAGAGGGAGCCTCAAGTATAAAGACCATGAGGTGGGAGTTTCCTTAGTGAGTATGAGGAACTGCCAAAGATATGAAGTTTTCTATGTTGAGTTTTAATTGATACACTTCTAGAATGTTTGAAATGAATGTTGTCATATTAAATAAAGGATGCCCTGTTAAATTTCAAATAAACAATACTTTTTTTAGTATAAATATTTTTCAAATATTATAGGAGAATATTTGCTAAAAATTATTATTTATCTTAAATTCAAATTTAACTAGTCATCTTGTAATTTTATTTGGTAAAGTAACTAAGATGATTACAGGAATGGAAAACATATCTTTTTGGAGGAATGATAAAGGAGTCAATATGTATATTCTGGAAAAGAGAAGGCTAAGAAGATGCTTCCATCTTCACCCCCAAATTAAGGCAAAACAGTAGAATAAAAAATGCCCGGTATAGGGGCACTAATCTAGCCAATTACCTCCTAGACAGCTCAAAACATCCTTCAGATGTTTTGCAGGCACTGGAAACTGAAACACACTGAATATGTGCATATCTTGGGGAAAGCATCCTCACAGGTAAAATATAGGGGTAGTGCCTGATAATATCTGCATTCTCTTTTGGCTCTCAACTCTGTGATTCAGTGAAGGGTTAGAAATCTCCCACTAACTTCCTGTTTTTCCATCTCCACAGAGAATAGAGCAAGAGTTGATGAGTCTTGCAATGAGAGAATTGATTAAAGGTTTAAGGAAAAACTTCCTAACTGAACGGCAATTAAACACTGGAATGGCTTTGCATGGGAAGCTGTGGACTCTTGCTCCATTGTGATCTTTGAAAAGAAGCAGGAGCTGTTATGGGCAACATAGACTCACAGAGTGCTGTCCTGGAGTAGGAGGATTGAGCCAGGTGGACTTTTGAGGGTCCAGGTGCTGGGGATAACTCCTTTTTGGTCTACAGAAGTGGAGGGATTTCCTTTTAGGAGTTGGTTCCAGTTCTCTAAGACTTTGTTATTATGTTGATATAGTCCTAAAACAGTCTTTCAAAAGTTTCTTTTTAATACCTGAATTGGAATTACCTAGAATGATTGTTTAAAATGCAGATTCCTGAGCCCTACCCAAGATCTACTGAATCTGGAAGAGGAGCCTAGGAATATGATGCACTTTAAAAAGTTCCCCAGGTGGTCCTTACGCAGACTACAGTTTGAGAACCACGGTCATTGAGAAACGAGAGGCTTTCTTCTGTGCCTAGGCATGGACCTGTAATGAGCTGTATAGTCTCACATGTGGTGACTGAGGGCCCCTACCTAAGCTTATTTCCTATAGGGAAGGCACCTATGCTGAGAATGGAATGGGAGAATGGAGATGCTGAATGATTTAAAAAGAGGTTTATTGGTCAAGATGTTCCAGGCAAGGTGGAGGAGAGGGAAAGAAACTGGAGTTTACTGCTTCCTACCCTTTGCCAAACACTCCCATTACAATTTCATTGTCCTTATGTCCTGAAACCATTTCTCTCCCTCTTTATTTTACCTTCTTAAAGTTTTCTACCAAATCTTTTTTTAAAAATTGTATGGTGCCTTTATGACTATTCCACAATCAGGACGGTTTGGTGACCCAGAATATCTCAAGCCACTATGGAGTAGACAACCATCCCTTCTCAAAGTTTCTGGAAAGAACCAGTGGAACTGGTGAAAATAAAATAGGGGAAGAGCTCAGGGTCAGCTAGGAAGCAATTCAATGTCATTTCATATTACAAAAGGAATCCAAAGGCACCCAGCATTCCAAAGTTCCATTTTGACCCTGTATTTCAAGAGTTGTTGTTAAAGTCCTTGATAAGGAAGAACTATGCAGGACTATTAAGTAGAATATTTCAGACATCCCATCCAAGGTCACTGGAGATTCTGCTGGAGAAGTTCCCTCTTGCTGATTTTGTGGGTTATACCTCAGCTCTGGGTCCTTTTCAGTTCCTATCAAGATTTCTGCCAAGCCTTGCTTTGCCTATCCCTCTCCTATCAGCATTTACATGTCTGTTTCACTGTGTCTGTTTCACCCTCTCTTCAAATGACCTCCTGCTGGTGGGTGACCCTGTCATCACTAGGATATCCCATGCCTCAAACTCCTCTTACTCTCCTCAGGCTTTTTTCCTTCTTTCAAGCTGATGCAGGATAGGAAATTGGCTTCCTTGACCTTTGTCTCCTCTGCTTTAGACACATGACGCTGACCCTGTCTCTATGTGTGGCAGTCAACTTGGTGTCAGGGGAATAGCCTGCTTTTTGCAAACTGGGAACTCTGAAACGTGCCAGAGTTTACTGTTTGAGCATATCAATAAGCCATTTCAGCCTAAATGGGGTAAACCCCTCTCTAAGCCCAAGCCCACGAAACTTGCCCCAGAGCAAGCTACAGCCAGTCTTTGCTTATGGTGATTCCAAACTGATTCTAAAAGTTTGTTCCAGTAGATTGACACAAAACAAATTTTTCCCCTGGCAGAGCAGCTGGGTTTGATTTGGGTTATTTGACTACAAAAGCCCCAAGGCCAAGCATTTATTTAGAAATATTAGGAATCAGTAGCACAAATGAGATTGAGTTTTTGTGAAAAGTTAAAGATTTCTCATTTAGGGAGGGCATTCACAAAAGGCCCCATTAGCCAAGCCTCACCAGTAATTAGTATGATTTCTCAGGCAAAAGGCAGGCTAATTGTCTGCCATCCATTCCAAAAGACAGAGACACTTTATAATGTGCCACCCATTGAAAAATATCCTTGGAGAATTTTCTGCTGTGTCTGAAGTCTTTTCCATTAACTAAATGTTCAAACTCAGATCAATATATGAATTTATGAACTAAACTGATTATAGCAGGGCATTGTTTGTTTTCAGAATTGGACTTGGGATGGGGTCATGTCTGGAGTTTGTCCTCTCTGAAGCCCTTATCCTGAGCCTGGTGTTGGGCAAAACCAAACCATGGGGCAACCTTGCCTATCTTCATGCCCCAACCCTGCCTTCTGCCCTCCTTAGTCCGTGAGGCCCAGTGGCCCCCAAAGTGGTTGCTGTCATGAAGCATTTGCTTCAGAATTATAGGCAAGTTCAAACTGCTTCCCAGTTCATGACACTTTATAAGCCTGAGTAGCTTCACAGAGATATGCCCTCATAGCATCTTTGCCCTGGCTTAGAAGGTTCAGACTTTAAGAATATATGAGAATTGGTATAACGTCAGCTATATTTTTGCTTTTTATTTCAACAATAACTTCAAACTTACAAAAAAGCTGCAAAAATAAAAATAGCACAATGAGCATCTACATTGTCATCATTTTACTTCACTTGCTTTATTATTTGCATGTTTCTCACTTGCTCCGCATACATACATATATAATGTAATTTTTTTCTGAACCATTTGAGAGTGAGTTACATGCTTCCTGGCCCTTTACTCCTACATATTTCAGTGTGTATTTCCTAAGAATAGGGATATTCTATACATAACCATGACAAAGTACTTTATCTAATCTACCCTCCATATATTAACTTCCATATAAATTAACTTTTGTTAATTAACTTATTAATTGTCTTTATAGCATTTCTCCACCTTCAGTATGGGATTCAGTGCAGGGCCAGGTATTGCATTTTGTTGTCATGTCTCTTTCGCCTCCTTTAATCTGGCTTTTATGGTGTTGATCCCCCACCGGTCCACCCCATGCCATTTCTTGTTCTTCATGAATTTGTGTGTCATCTTTGCGTAGGGGCAATATTAATCTTCTCTTATCACACCAATTTTAGTGCTGCTGAAGTGAGCACTACACACCATTTTTTGTTTCAATAGCATATTTCTCACTCATTGTGTGTTTATCTGATGTTTCCTCACGGTTAGACTAAGGCTATGCAATCTCAGCCCAAATACTGTCCAGGTGATGTGTGTTCTGCCCAAGGTATCACATCAGGAGCCACATTACGTCATCTGTCCTGCAGAAATGAGGTTTCTTTTGATGACCTGGTCAAAGTGTTTTGCAGTTTCTCCATTGTTTGGTTACTCCTTTTGTTTTTTTCTCCCTTGCAACTAATAAGCAGCAAATAGGGAGTCACTTTAGGACTATGCAAATATCTTAACAGCAACTATTGTAAGAGCACCTTTCCTGCACCAAGCATTACAGATGTGGTCTCTTTTCATCCTAGGAAAGCTCCTTCCGTTTCTCATGACCATAAACCCATCTTCTTTTGCCTTGAAGCCCTCTTTTGGGTACACTGTGCAGGAGGAGCAGGAGCAGGTCTGAGGCTGCTAATGCTGCAATTAGGAAGATGTAGATGGAACTGGAGCAGAGAAAAAGAGGGAAGAAGAAACGTTAATTAGGGGGTCCCATAGAGATGGGAAACTGTCTCCAGAAGCTTGGCTCTGCTCCAGGAAAGCGAGAAACAGACTGGAAGGCTGGGACATTAGGGAAGTTGTAGGCACTGAGTCACACTAGTGAAGCTTGGCTTTGTTCTGGGAAGCTGAGCCCCTGGCTTCCCACACTTGGTGGGGTCAGCAGCCTGGGCACTTGTCTTTGCAGGGTTCTCAGTGGGCAGCAGCATCCCAGAACATGTAAGGAAGGATGCCCTCTATAGTGGAGCCAATAGCTGCCAAGTCTTTTAAAAAGACCACAAAATCCAATAGCCCCATGACAAAGAACAAGCCACAACTTTAATTGCTCCAGAGCCCCAGAGGAGCCATTTGAACTCCTGTCCAGACCCCAAACTGTGCACAGCCATTCCAGGACCAAGTGGATGCCAAGGGGCCTGACAGAACTGAGCTGTGCTGGAAACACAAAACCGTCCAACCATTCACTGAGAAATTCCACCCAGGACCCAGGGAGTCAGGTTTTCATCCAACTCTTCTGCAAAACAAAGCAAAGAAGCAAATAAAAGAATATTCATTATTAAATTCTATTGTATGAACTCCAAATAGGCTTAAGAGATGTCCCTTTGATAGGTCCCTGAAGAGCTGCCAAGCAGCACTGTGAGGGTTCTCTGCCAAGCTGGGAAGGTGCCCTGGAGGGCAACAATGCAGAAAACATTTTTCTGCCCATCCAGCCAGCCATCCACTCTTTCATTCATTCAACCAATGAATATTTCTTAAGTAGCTCTTATGTGCCTAGAGACCCAGGACACTAAGCTGGAGATAGAGAGGGGAGAAAACTCCCTAATAATAAAAGGGAAATAGTCTGTCCAGATAAGATAAATAGTAAATAGTAAATCTTTACTTTTCCCGTAATTAAGAAAATATATAGCCTCTGATGGTACTTATAAATACAGAATCCAGAATGTGCTGCTGAAGAAAAGGGTTTTCTTTTCTTTTACTCTAGAAAAAGAAAAACAAAGAAACAGAAGCTGACCGCTCATTTGAATTGACCACAAATCTGTGAGGTATGGGGCTGCTAAAAAGTGGTATTTAGCTTTGACATTGAGCTTTATAGAGGGGTTCAACACTTTTCTATGCCCTCTCTCTTGAGCTTGTAGAAATAGGTCATGTAAGCCTGAGCTGCCCAGGAGGGAAAGTCTGGAAAGAAGTTCACAGGCCAGCCTGCCTGGGGAGCAGAGGGTAAGGACACGAGTGCTCCGGGACAACAGCACCTGCCTCTCCAGAGGCCCCTCCATAGCCAGGGGAGGGCCATTTGCCTGGGCAATGCCCTGGTGCCAGGGATGGCCCGATGCCTCAGCAGTCTTACGCCAGGGACTTTGGGGGAATGGAAGCAGCAGGGCTCTTTCTGAGCCAATGCACAGACTCCTGCGAGCAGTTGGGATTTCTGCTGTTTAAGGAATTAAATGGTTGGAATCTCACTCACCCATTGAAAATGCTCCCCAGGATGATAATGAAATGTTGGGCAGGGGTTTTCTCCTGGTACAGAAAATTTCAGGGGCTGGATGGTCCACTGCAGGGAGAGGCAGCAGAGGAAGAAGCCCTGCTTGGGAGCCATTTCTGCAGGATAGAAGTGTGGTGTTGGACAGCCTCAAGGGGCCCACTCAAAGTCAAACCTACAGAACAAAGTTGCCTTAGGGCTGGGCCAGACCTCATGCTTTTAGTAATTCTTTGTAAGGAATGAGGAATTGTTGTGAGGGCACCTTCTTCTGCCCTTTCCTCCCCTGCTTCCCCTGGCCTTTCTGCCTCCTGCTGCAATCATTGGCAAGTCTTTCCCTGAGATATTTCAATCAGTTGCTAACCCAAGTGACTGGTTATATTTCCAACCAACCTGATGCCCATGACAATATAGACAGAGTGTAGCACACCTGAAACCTAGTCTGCCTTGGGGAAAACCTGTGGCCTGCCATCCTTACCAGTGTAGGACACTGACTCACAAAGCAGGAAAGACAAAATAAACCAATAAAGCACCTAAGACGACAGAATTGATGTCACAAAATGTTTCACTTGTTTTATTTATTTATACCCAAACTATTTTCAAAAAAGCATGAGAGTAACATTAGTTTATTCATATGTAAAATCTCTCAGGGCTCCATTTGGAACCCATTTACACTAACTTTATACATAACTCTAATTGTCTAAGCTCTCAGATATAAAAAGCAGCATATAATTAAATATGGGAGAAGCTACTACAGATAAGTAATATGATAACAGCAGGAAATGACAGGTACCAACAAGAGGTACCTGCTCTATTTACTTTGTGGTCTACTCCTTCTTTGCTCTCATCTCTTATGTGAGTGTTTTCCATGGCATTCCATCCTAAGCCTTCACACTCTGTAAATTATCCCATAATTTATAGTAAAACCTATATATTGACAGTGATCAAGAGTAATAACTGACCTTTATTGAGTGGGTTTCTATGTACCAGGTTCTTTTTTAGGTAGTTTACATGTAATAATTCATTTAATGCTCAACACCATGAGATAGGTCCCATTATCATTCTGTTTTTGTAGATGAAGAAACTGAGGTACTGAGGCTGCTCAAAGCCACAAGAGTAGTAAGTGGTGGAGGCAGAATCCTAATCCAAATAGTTCAGCTCAAGAGCTTGAGTATGGGACTGGAGATTGGGGATACTCTTTAAGAAAAAGAATGCAAAATTACAAATGAAAATTAAGTAAATAAGTGAATATTAAGAATAAGAAAAGAAATCATAACAAATTATAAATGTGAAAGAACCGACAGAGGCTTCCACTTTTGACTAAGATGGAGTAACAGAGACCACATTTACTTCTTACCTGAAACAACTAACACCACCACCAAAAAAGTGGATCAGATATATGAAACAATGATTTTTCAAGACAGTGGATATCAAGTAACAAAGGAGAGTGATCCCTAAGAAATGGGAAACAAATAAAATACATTTCATCTCTCTTAGTCCATTTGTGCTGCTAAAAAGGAATACCTGAAGCTTGGTAATTTATAAGGAAAAGAGGTTTATTTGGCTCATGGTTCTGCAGCTGTATAAGAATGGCACCAGCATCTGCATCTGGTGAGGGTGAAGGAAATCAGAAATATTCTACCCCAAAATATGTTTCTTTGACATATTTTGAGATAGCTACCACAGAAGTAATGCCCTGTCTTTTGTGGGGGAAAATTTATATATGTAAAGAATCTCATTTAATGCAGCCAGGTCTTTCCTTATCTGATCTAGGAAAGATTATATGACAGTCTAACATTTTTAAAGGTCTGAAAAGAAACATTTATCATCTATTTTCTCTGAGGGCTGCTACCTGTAAGGTTTCATTTACAAAAAAAGACCACCTTGGCTAACTAGCCAAGGCTCTTCCTTTCTCCTTGCCAAAACCTGTTTTACTGCTTCCAAGCTCCCATTTTTTAAAAACCTCTGTACCTCATTGAAGAGTTGAATATTCATTCTAAGTGTTCCCATGTATACATGTTAAGTAAATTTGTATGTTTTTTCCTCCTATTAATCAATCTACCTCATGTTGGTGATTTTTTAGTGAACCTTGAGGGGCAAGAGACTTACCTCTCTACAAGGGCCATGGGGCTGCTTCCACTCATGGTGGAAGGTAAAGGGGAGCTGGCATGTACATAGATCACATGGCAAGAGAGGAAGTAAGAGAGAGTAGGGGAGGCTCTTTTTAACAACCAGCTCTTGTGGAAACTAATAGAGCAAGAACCCACTCATTACCACGAGGATGGCATTAAGTAATTCATGAGGGATCTATCTGCCCCCATGACCCAAACATCTCCTATTAGGCCCCACCTCCAACATAGGAAATAAAATTTCAACATGAGGTTTGGAGGTGTCAAATATCCAAACCATGGCATTATAATTGCCTTAACTTATTTCATTGAGCATTTCTGGGCTGTAGTGCAAAAAGAAGGGAAATCCAAGTGGAATCTGGTGGACTCCCTGAATTGAGTAGGGTGAGTTGAGAGTCTGTCAAGACTAAGGCAGCTAAAGTGCTACACAGAGAATTCCAGAGATCTTCAGAGGGCTCCTCATAAGTATTTGGCAGAGTACCTATCAGTGCATGTGTATGAGGAAACTACATAAGGCTGGAGAAAGACTCACCCAAAAGGATCAGAAGACAATACCCAGTGCTTGTACAAGGCCAAGAATAGTACCTCTTTCCACCAGCCAGACTGGAAATCCTCAGAATTCTCAAAGCATTAGGTACAATATTCATAAGAGTATAGCCTCAGTGGTGGGAAATAATTAGTTCTAGACCAAAGACTGGTCTGGCTGCACCTAAGAAACTCTTAAAAACAAAGATGAAAAAGGATCAAATTGTCTCCTAACTTTATCCCAGAACAAAGCCAAGAATATTTATAGCAATACAAACATACCCAGCAGAAAATAAGAAAAATTCAAAATGACTGGCATCCAATAAAAAATTGTAAGGTATACAAAAAAGCTGGAAAATATGACCCATAATAAGGAGAAAATCAATGAAAATCAACCCAGAACTCATACAGATGTTAGAATTGATAGGCAAAGACATAAAACAGTTATTATAACTGTATCACATATGTTCACAACAGTAAATAGAAACATGAAAGATATAAAAAAAGATCCAAATTGAATCTCTAGAGATAAAAACTCTCATTTCTTTTTTATATCTGAAATAAAAAATATATTAGAGGGAATTAATGGTAGATTAGACATTGTAGAAGAAAAGATGCATGGAGACTATACCACTGCACCTACCTGGAAAGAGAGTCACCACATCTTTCCCAACTGGCACACAAAGACTCAACTGTAGGTGACAGTCTTTCTCTACAAAAGCTACTCTAGAAAGTTTGGAAGAGGGAATTTTTCCTCCAGATGCACAGACATCAATGCAGGCACATAAGAAATATGAAAAAGCAAGGAAACATAACACCACCAAAGGAACATCATTAACTCTCTAGCAACAGACCCCAATGAAAAGGATATCAACAAATTGCCAGGCAAAGGAATTCAAAATAATGATCTTAAGGAAGCTCAATGAGATATGATAAAATAGATACACAATTCAACTAATAAAAAAAAATTCACAATATGAACAAGAATTTCAACCAAGAGTTACATATCATAAAAAAACCAGAAATCCTGCAGCTGAAGAATTCAACAAATGAAATAAAAATACAGTAGAGAGCTTCAAAAGCAGGTTTGATCAAGCAGAAGAAAGAATCTCTGACTTGAAATTTGATCATCTGAAATTACCCAGTTAAGGAAAAAAAAAAAGAAAGAAGAATGAAAAAGAGTTAAGAAAGCCTACAGGATTTATGGGACACCATTAAGTGAACAAATTTTCATACTATGGGAATTTCAGAAGGAGAAGAGATGGAAAAAGGTACAGAAAACCTATTTAATAAAATAATAGCTAAAAGCTTCCCAAGTCTGGGGAGAGATATGGACATCCAGATCTAGGAAGCTCAAAAATCCCCAAATAGATTCAACCAAAAAAAGGTCCTCCCTGAGTCACATTATTGTTGAATTATCAAAAGTCCAAGACAGAGAATTCTAAAAACAGCAAGAGGAAAGTGCCAGGTTACTATAAGGGAATCCCCATTAAACTAACAGCAGATTTTTTGCCAGAAACCCTACAAACCAGGAGATAATGGGATGACACATTCAAAGTGCTGAAAGTAAAAATTGGCAGCCAAGTATACTACATCCAGCAAATCTATCCTTTAGAAATGAAGGAGAAATAAAATTTTTCCCAGGCAAGCAAAAGCTGAGGGAATTCATCATCCACGGACTGGCCTTACAAGAAATGTTCAAGAAAGTCCTACAACTGGAAGCAAAAAAATAATCACAGGATATATAAAACAACCAGAAGACAATTAACAAAATGACAGCAGTAAATCCTCATCTATCAATAATAGCCTTAAATGTAATCAGATTAAATTACTCACTAAAAATATATAGACTAGCTGAATGGCTAAAAATCATAACCCAACTCTATGCTGCCTACACGAAGTTCACTTTATTTGTAAAGACACATATGGACTGAAAGTGAAGGGATGAAAAAAGATATTCCACACAAATGGAAACCAAGGGCAAGCAGGAGTAGTTACACTTATATCAGATAAAACAGACTTTAAGTAAAAAACTATAAAAAGACACAAAGGAGGTCATTATGTAACAATAAAGGGATAAATTCAGTAAGAGGATATAAGAATTCTAAATATATATGCACCCAACATCAGAGCACCCAGATATATAAAACATATTATTTGATGTAAAGGGAGAGATAGACTCCAATACAATGGTAGTGGGAGACTTTAACACCCTACTCTCAGCATTGGATAGATCATCTAGACAGAAAATCAACAAAGAAATATTGGATTTACTACACTTTAAATGAAATGGACTTAACAGACATATACAGAACATCTTATCCAACAACCAAGGCATATACATTCTTTTTATCAGCACATGGAACATTCTCCAGGATAGAGCACATGTTAGGACACAAAATAAGTCTCAACAAATTTAAAATAATTGAAATCATATCAAGTATCTTTTCTGACCACAGTGGAATAAAACTATAAATCAATAACAAGAGGAACTTTCAAAATTGTACAAATACATAGAAATTTTAAAATTTTCTTGAAACAAATGAATAAATGGATAAAGAAAATGTGGTATATATACACAATGGAATATTATTCATCCGTAAGAAAGAATGAAATCCTGTCATGAATGGAACTGGAGGTCATTATGTGAGGTGAAATAAACCAGGCACAGAAAGATAAATATCGCATATTCTCATTCATATGTTGGGAGCTAAAAAAAGTGGATCTCATGGAGGTAGAGAGTGAAATGATGGTTACCAGAGGCTCGGAAGAATATAGAGGGGATGAAGAGAGGTTGTTTAATGCGTACAAAAATACAGTTAAATAGAAGAAATAAAGTGTTTGATAGATGAGTAGGGTGCCTATAGTTAATAATTTATTGTTTGTTTCAAAATAGCTAGAAGAGAACATTTGAAATGTTCCCAACACAAAGAAATGATAAATGTTTGAGGTGATGTGCCTCCTAATTACCCTGACTTGATTATTACACATCAGATGCGTGTATCAAAAGATCACAAGTACTCCATAAATATGTACAATTATTATGTATCAATAAAAAAGAATGTCATTTCCTAAAGATGAAGGAGTCAGTTCTTTAAGAGAACATAAAAATCCTAAATGTTTGTGCACCTAATAACAAAGCTTTAAAATATGAAAAGTGAAAAGTAATATAACTACAAAGAGAAATGGACAAATCTCCAATTATAGCAGAAGATTTCAAAACCCCTAACTCAATAATCAATAGAATAAGTAGGGAAAATAAGAAAATCAATAAGTATATAGTGACTTTATCAACACTGTCAACCAACCTGACCTAATTGACAGAGAGCATTCCACCTAATTAACAGCAGAATACACATTTTTTATAGACCATTTGCCAAATAAATCATATTCTGTAGCATAAAACAAGTTTCAATAAACTTAAAAGGATTCAAGTCACACAAAGCATGGTCTCTGACCATAATGGAATTAAATAAGAAATCAACAAAAGAAAGATTTTGGGAAAATCTCCAAATCTTTGGAAACTGAAGAACAAACCTCTAAATGGGTCAAAGAAGAAATCAAAAGGAAAATTAGAAAGAATTTTATGCCTTTATCAGTTTGGGGACTCTAAAAAAGAAAAAAAGAATGAATATTAGACCAAATGAAATCAAAACCACACCCTATCAAAGAGCAGGTAAGGAAGGGTTACAAATGGTTATAAAGGGTCCCAAAAAAGATTTGAGGTGATGACTATATTCATTATTTTGTTTATGATGTGATTAACTCTCTTGAGGGTGAGGATTTCACGGGTTTATAGAAATGTCAAAACTTATCAAATTGTGCATTCAAAATGTGTGCAGTTTATTGTATGTCATTCATACCTCAACAAAGTCAATGTCATTTTAAAAAACTGACAGATACTACAAAAGTAAAATCATTCAGAAAAATAAGGTAATATTCTTATTAATTAACCTCTGAAATATCTCTAAAGTACTTTTTTCCTAAAAATTTTTACTGAATACTCTTTATTTGCCTTTCTCTATAAAAAAAGTTTTGTAACATTATTTTCTATAGAGAGAATAGGAAGAATTCAGCCTTTCTTTTATCATTGTTGATCAAAGTTGGGTTTTTTATTATTCATATTTCAGGGAAGTTTCAAACTGTTTTACTCCATTGGTGGCAATTATGCAATTTGGTTTCATATCATCAGATGTCATCAGGATAACGTGAGCCAGATATACTAAAATATGATTTGCTGGGACGCAAAATCATATGTTTTCATCTATAGATGCACTTGCTATTTTTAATGCTGCTCTAGTATTGTGCTCTGCCAACACAGAAATGTTAGTAAATTCTATTTTGTGCTATTCCACTTGTATACGCTGCCTTTTTAAGTATAATTTCTGAGGGCTTATAGGCACCAGGCACTCTTCTAAGTGCTTCAGGTATAGCAGTGAATGAGATCAGCAAAAAATCCTTGTCCTCGTGGAGCTTAACATTTTAATGGCAGGAGACAGAAAATAAACTAATAAAAATCAAAATATATAGTATGTTATGTTGTTGAGTGCAATGGTTAAAAATAAAGTAGAAAATGAGGATGGTAGTTCAGTTTTACACAGTGTGGTTTGGGGAAGCCTCACTGAGTGGGAGAAAAGATCTGAAGAATCTAAGGGAGTGAGCCATAGGATTGTCTAGAGGGAGAATGTTTCATATAGAGGGATGGCACGTGCAAAGGCCTGAGGTGGGTGTGTGTGTGGAGCGCTGAGGAAGAGTAGCTTCAGTGGCATGAGAAACGTGAGAGTAGTAGGAGGTAATCAGAGAGGCGAAGTGGCCAGATTGTGAAGGAGTACAGATTTTACTCAGGGTGAGATGGGAATCTTTGGAAGATTTTGAGCAGACTGGTGACATGATCTGATTTGTGTTTTAACATGATCACTGTAATGGGTTGAAGAGTGGCCCCTAAAAGATATGTCCAAGTCTTAACCCCCGGTATCTGTAAATGTGACCTTATTTGGAAATGGGGTCTTGCAGGTATAATTAAGTTAAGGATCTCAAGATGAGATCATACTGGATTTAGGGTGTACCCTAAATCCAATGACTGGTGTTTTTATAAGAACAGGTGTGGACACAAAAACACCTAGCAACATAGAGAAGAAGGCAATGTGAAGATGGAGACAGACGCTGGACTGATGTGTCTATAAAACCAAGATATTCCAAGGATTGCCGGCAACCACCAGAAGTCAGGCGAGAGGCAGAGAACATTTTGAGATTTTTCTATGAAGAGCCTCCAGAAGGAACCAACCCTGCCAACACCTTGATTTCAGACTTTTGGCCTCCAGAACTATTACAGAATAAATTTCTGTTGTTTTAACCCACCAAGTTTATGGTAATCTGCTATGGCAGCTCTGGTTAACTAATACAATCATGTTGGCTTCTGTATGAAGAATTGACTCTCAAGGAAGCAAAGGAAACCCCTGAGGAGGCTACTGGAATGATCCGGTGAGACCTAGTGCTTAGACCAGAGTGGTGCAGTGGAGTGGGGAGAAGCAGTAAAATCCTGGAAATATTTTAAAGGTAGGACTGAGAGGACTTGTTGGCATGTTGGAGGTGGTGCTCGAGAAAAAGAAGTATTGCAGAAAGGTGTGCAGAGAGGTGCACAGTGCTGGTTTTTAAGTTCATGTTTCCCAGCCACTGTCTCTCTGCAAACCATCCTCGGCTTTGCCAGCTAGCTCCATGTTCAGCTCTGCTGAAAGGAGGTGCTGGAGGAATATACAAGGCTGGAGAGGGAAAAGGGACATGTTCCATTGTGTTGATTTCCTGTTCCTGTCAGTCAGCGACACTACCACAGTAGCTGCTTCCAATTTCCAGCTCCTCCCCACACTCCCAGAACCAGCCTCACTGGGCCCCCTCAGAGGTACCAGCACCCACTGGCTATGGCTGCCTCCTCAGAGGCCTGGTCTAGCTCTGTGGGCCCCTTCTCAAGACTATAGGTTCTGATGGCCCCAGCCCTTCTCTCTGCTGCCCCAGCCCTCGGGCCGGAAGCTGCTTCCTGCAGTTACAACTTCTGCACTATCTCAGCTGCCCCCTTTTGACTGTCAGATCTCTACTACCTGGTTAACAATTATTTATATTAAACTCTCTCTGTTAGAGAGAAACTAACTAACAGGGGTTTCTAGTTCCCAGACAGACTTTGAGTAATGCAGAATGCACAGATAATTCCAAGAGAAACCTGAGCAGCAGGAAGCACAGAGTTGCCACTGATTGAAGTGGATAAGGATGTGAGAAGAGCAGATTTGGGGTCTGGGTTTGGGCAAGTTACATGCCTATGAGACGTCATGCGATATCCAAGGGAGATGTTGAGTAGGCTGTTGGGTGTGCGAGTTTTGAGTTCATGGGAGAAGCCTGGGCTGGAGACAGCAGTGTGGAGGCCCCCAACATAGACAGGCATTAGATGCCACAGGACTGCAAGGAATGCCTGGAGACATTCTGGGTCTTATATTTCTTTTTCGTTCCAGTGTCTTAGCACAGATCTTGGCACATAAATGTGTGCTGAGGAAAGAACAAATGGATAAGAGCATCAGTGAGTGGTGTTCATTGAGTTATCATGCTTACCACAGTAAACTGTTTTGAAAATAAAAAGGAAGTTTCCTAGGAATGGATGGACTCCTCAGAACTGACTTGCATGTCAAACCAGATGCAGAAACCAGGGTGGCCAGTCTCCAAAGAGGGCATTTTCCCTAACAGCAAGTGTCCCTTTGGAATTTTTTGGGACCCAAGGCCTGGTTGTTCTCAGCCCAAAACTAATATTTGGAAACAGGCTCAGTTCCCAGCATATGAACATGAACCTCCCCTTTCTCACCTTTCTTAGGAATAAAACTTGGCCTCTTCCGTTAGTGTTTCATTTATTCACCCAGACCTCACCCTTGCCATCCGCCTCAGAATCTGGTGAATTATTAATGATTCCTCTCTTCTAGTCCTTTTCTTGGGAGCAGGACTTCCCCAGGTTTAGTCTCATCTTTGGTTGGGTTGAACAATGGCAGGTAAGGCCCTTCCTCCCCCGGCCAGGAGTTAAGCGAGTGAAAAATAATGCCTGGACTCCAGCGTCTCCAGCAGCCTGAGCAGGCTGGCAGTGGGGCCGCAGGTGTCAGGTGGCTGTCACGATTCTGCTTTTTTGCTTGTCGTTGCAGTAGCATCGGACGTGAGCAGCGGAGGCGCCGAAGGCAGCAAAACAAGGTAAGAGGAAGAATTCCCAGAGCCACTCCTTCCACCCTGGAGGACTAGACTGTAGGCCTGTCTGATGTGCAGAAGTGAGGCTGGGCTTTCTGTCATGCATTATTTGTTATCATCCTGGAGAAGAATTTTCCTTTTTTAGACATAATATAGCTCCACCTGCTAGTCATGTAATCATGAGTATGTCAGTGGCAGCGCAAGAAGAATTAAAATTAGTGAGGTTTCAGTAAATTTGACTTAAAATACAATTGAAAACTACTTGCTGTGTACCACCCCTCACACACATTTTTTTGTGGAACGTATCCTTGTTAGAAAAATAATGTGAAGCAAAAGCTGTGGATTTTAGTGCAACTACGTGTGAGCAGTAAACATTCAGTTTTCACCTCCAAACCAGGTCCTTTGGTGAAAGAGTGTGTGTTGTGTGTCCTCTTCTTGGCCCTCACCTGCTTTCTCTGTGGGGACTCATGCAGTTCTGGGTGGTTCCCTTCCCCTTAGGGGAAGGTGTGAGACCTTCCTGTCCCAGGTAGCCCAGAGGAGCCCTGTCCAAGAGGGAGCCACAGACACATCCTGCCTAGGGGGACACTTTGGCAGCAGGCAGGCCACCAAATGCTTGGACCGCTGGGTGCTCTTCTTGCTCTTCCTCAGGGCTTTGATGAAATAATTTACCTGGTTTTTTTTCCCCCATAGTCCAAAAGTTTTAGCATGCAATCAGTCCCATGATATTTTTTGAGGAAAAGCTTCAGAATTCCAAGCACTGGGGTCTTATTCCCTTTTCTGCCCCTGGTAGGCCAGGTTCCTCTCACTCCTTCTCCAGCTCCAGGGCAGAGGGACAGCTGATGGAAGGCCAGTCAGTGTTATCAGGAGATGGTAAGATCACAAGGTGTGGGATGGTGGAGAGCGAACGCTGAGGCATGTAGCCTTCCTTACCCTTGTTGTAATCCCTGCTCTAAATTGATTCATGCCATGTGTTGGCCGAGAAGCCGGCCAGGGAGTGCTGTCGCAGGCAGTCTGTCTTCAGACAGGAGGAGATAAGGGAGATCCTCAGAAGAGGTAATCAGGAAGCATTTAAAGAAAATGCCTTGCCCTGCCACGGTAATGTTTTAAGTCTTACACAGCCTACTGATGGACACTGTTTGCCTTTTTTGAGAGTTATATTATGATTTTTAAATGATTGCAGGGCGTGGTATATGATCACAGATGGGTCAAGAGCTCCATGTGTTCATCTTGGTAATGCCGAACGGCAAAGCTGGTGGTCAGAAGCTCCTTCCTTGTGACTAGCAGAGATGGGGCGGAGACAGCACACTTTCTCCAGCGGCTGTGGGCTTTGTGAGAGGTGGGGGTGCTGCTGGCTGCCAGGCTCACCTGCGACGGTGCTGTTTGCCAGGAGTGGCTGTTCCGGGCAGATGCCCCTTCCCAGGCAGAGGAACCTAACGCTCTTGTTGTCCTCTTTCCTACTACCCCAGATGACCCTCAGACCCTGTGAGTCCCCTTTTGAGAGTTTTGCTGGCTGCTCAGTGGCAGTTACTGTCTGCTTTGGAGTAAATACTTGGTGTTGTCAAGCCATCAGTTGGGAATGTAAAGAATGCTTTCTAAGTGGCTGTCAGCACAGGCAGGGGACCCCTTGGTGGACAGCATCGAAGACTTTGCTCTACTTTTCTAGCCAGAATGAAAATACAGTCATTGTCTACTTAACATCAAAACCCCCACAAAAAAAGTGAGAAACAAATTGTTATCTGACAATTTTGCCTGGGCAAGACCATGCACTTAGGTATCTCGGTGCTGACACATGGTTTGGTTGTATTTTTTAATCAAAAAACACTTGCTCTAGTACGTTTGAATACCCTCAATATGCTTTTCTACGTGATGACCTTGGGCTTAGACAGAATCTTTTCCGGGTTGTGAAAAGGCATTTTCTTTGCCCTTTTACCAAATAAACCCTTTCAATGTCAAAACAGGATGTGATGTGACAAGTTAATCAGATATCAAGGTATAAGCATAAAGAAAAGCAAAATAAATAAAATGGAGTGTTGAAATTCATGACAGAAGATGTTCATATTTTCCCAATCCTCTATAGGCTACTAAACCCATAATTCTTTAAAAATTTTAAAAAGAATGTTTATTAAACCAGTAGTCAGGAAATAGTAGAGCATTTTACTATGAATAGGCCCAATGTAATTGTCGGTGGCCTTGGGCTTGTGGGCAGGAGGTTACTGCAGGGTTGGATTAGTTTATAGATACAAGTGTGCTTGGAAAGGGAAGTAGGATAAAGGCTTTCGGCTTATTAATTGGCTGGCCCACGACCCTGAGACTGGCTGATCATCCCAGTGAGGAAGGAGACCTAAATTGATTTAAGGACACTCTGCCAGCATATTCTCTCTCTCTCTCTCTCTCTCCCCCTCCTTTCCTCTCCCCTCTCTCTGCCTCTGTCTCTGCTTCAGTCAGTATTCTTTCTGCTCTGTTTCTCTCTCTCTCTTCTTTGTTCTTTCATGTGCCTTCTCTCTCCACCAATAAACTTTACAAAATAGTACGTATAATTGTGTACATACATACATTGAAAAAGTTCTGGAAAGATATGTCCTCCCCCCCACCCCACCCCTGTCATTTTAACAACAATTATCTCTGAGAGGATTATGCATGACTTTATTTTTCTCCTTCATATATGTCACTATTTTTCAATTTTTTCAGTGACTATATCTTTCATACTCAGAGATTTTTAATGAAAATGAGAAAAAAGGATACTGAGTCTCACATAAGATGAAGGTAGAAGTGGAATGTGAAAAAGTAGCTTGCACAATAGTCTCTCCGCTGGCCTGTAATATTGGCTGGGGGGCAGGGATGGTATCTTGTGCACTGTGCTCTCCCCAGGCCTGGGAGAGCAGCTTTCACAGAGTGGGCTTTGATGCATGTTTGTGGAATGAATAATTAGAGAGGTATCTATGGTGAAAAGAAGGCAATTTCGGAGGAGGCAGTTGTTTGGTTTTCAAATGATTGCGATCAAAGATTCAGTCTATTTAACATTAAGTGCAAAGGACAATGGATTAGAACTAAAAGGCTCTGATTGGATATAACAGGCAGGATCTAATAAAACTCTCATTTTAAACCTAGTAATCTTTTATGAGAGACAATATTATAGATAAGGGTCCAGAAATAGCTGTCTCTATGGAAAAATTAATCTGACAGATATTTTTTAACCAGGAGAGTCCTCTGTGGGAATCCTAAATCCTACATCCTAATATCTGTGGTATTTGGTCACTTGCTAAAAATATTTATAAAAGCGATAGTAGGATGTGGGGGAAGTTTCATTTTCTCTGTGTTTAACAAGTCTGTTTCTTTAAAGGAGAAATATTAATGTATTTCTCTGGTGCCCAAACCTGCTTATGAAAGGAGGAGACTGACCTTACTGTCTCCCCATTCTACATAATCCGGTGTTCAGCCAGCCGGCGCAGATGGGCCAGGACGCCAGGCATCTGCTTGGCTCAGCAATGCGCCCTTGCAGGCAGCTTCCAACGTCCCTGGAAGCATCCACCTACAAGTATCTGGTCTGAAGACTACGAAAGTTTTGAGTTAGTAAAATGCTAAGCTGCTTCAAACAGGATATTCATCCAGCTATTGCCTTGATGGGTGGATTTAAAGTTTTCCTAAAGGAATCTTTCTAGAAATTCCATCTCTAAAGCAAAGCACTCTGGGACTTTATTGGTGGAGAATCCACCCCCATATTCGTTTCCGCCACATCACTTGTCTAACTGGCACGTCTCCTTAGGACTCTATTATATCACTCTGCTGTTTCTAGAATATTTTCTGTTGAATGAGTTTCTTAGGGGGAAAAAAAAAGGAGAAGCAATTAGTAATAGCTCACAGAATTTGTGTTAGTGATGATTATTAAGGACTTTAGGTGCGATTTCTGCTTTTTGAGTAGTCACTTTATTTACTTGGCAGGATGAAAACAATCTCGTGAGGGAGTAATCTTTATTTTGGTCCAATAAAAAGACCTTTGATTTTTTTTTTAAGAGAGAGAGGTCCCCAAAATGTATTTTTTTAAATGTCAAAATAATATGAAAAATGACTGAAATCTCAATAAGGAAATTTCTCAAGCACATTTTATGCTCAGCATCAACTAAAATGTGTTTTCTTTTATGTGGGCAATCTATAGATTGCTGTAATTCTGTAAGCTCTTGTGTCTAAGATCTCATTAGCATTCATGGAAGTATCATTGTTTGTGAATGGCCTTTCTCCTAAAGATGTATACCTACCTGGCATGGATGTGTGACCCTGCGCGTCCCTGCTACCATCCCCATGTGCCTACTACATCCTTCACTTCAGCCTCTTGGACCCATTTGAAAAACTAGAGCCCCAGAATAAAGACGGATGACTCCAGGAATGCCCTGATCGTTCAAAGCCTTTGTGGACACTACGGGCCATCTGACAACTTCAAAAAGACATCTGCTCATCTTCCCTGCCTCCTACATGCCCTCTATTTCTCCTCATTCAAATATAAATTCACTAAACTGGTTAAAGAGTAAGTTAACTAAGTAAAAACTGTACTACTTCCTGTGCAAAAATGACATGCTTGTTTTGATGAGGGCCATTTATTTATTAGATGGTTTGCTGCGTGTTATATTGTCTTTTCAGTCTGCTGACCTACCTTGATTGGATACTAGAAGGAAATTATTTCTTAATGTAAATTTATGCTTAATTTATAGATTTAATGCCTATGTTTTTTAATCATTATTTCTGCTAGCTTTTAAAACTCCATTAATACTTTAATTATGAGTTTTCTTTGTTTTCAGAGCCTAAGGCTGTTTGATGGGCAGGCAGACTTTCATAAATTGAATAAGTAGATATGGTTCACTTACAGAGAAAAAGAAGAAAATAATCAGAGAAAGTAAACTCTTTGGGGGAATGACTATAATCAGTTTCCTAATTTAAATAAAGATCTGCCCACAGCACAGAGCTTTGACGATTTGACTAGACTTCCTGAAATAATGGAGCCTCCCCCACCGCCCCCACTGCTCTCACCTCAGACGCATGAAAGCTTTCAACCATCATGTGAAAAAGGAATAAGATAGTACAGAAACCTGGAGAAAACTGTGAATGCTAGTCTTGACTCTTCCTAATTGGCTATGTGAACTTGGACAAGTTACTCATTTTCTCTGAGCCTCAGTTTCCACATGCCTAAAAGTGTTAATAATAATATCTGTATTTCCTGCCTTTGTAGGGCTTTTATAATGGAGAAATGACATAATGGATGTAAAACTGCTTGTTAAACTGCAAAGTGTTGGACAAATGTAAGGCAGAGGCCACCTGCTGGCAGCTCCTGGGCCAAATTCTGCACACATATTTTATTTGGCCTGCACTGTATTTTTGAAAATAGAGCTAACATTTAATAATAGAACAACTTACATAACATTTTGGATTTCTGACTTCTGTTGAAAAACCAAGCAATGTGGCAACCTGGGCCCCATTTCTGTGTGGCAACAGTTGGCCTGAGTTGAAATGTGGCAGCCCCTTGAGAGGGGACATGCCCTTCCCAGTTCCCAGGATCTGCACCCTTCCCTGACAGCTCTCTGACAACGTGAGTTGTCTCTTTTGCTGTTCATGCAACTTGCCTGGCTCCTGTGTACGTTTGAATTTGTGATATTTGAGCAAGATATTATATAGGCAGCTTTAATGTTGTGGCAAAACCCTTTGGATTTGTGAAGTTCAGAGCTAAAGCCCCAGCTCTGGCATTTTCAGCTGGGGCAACTTGGTAAAGTCATTTCACCTTTTCGAGCCTTTTTCCTTGTCTGTAAAATGGAAACGTGATAACTACCTCATAAGGTTTTGGAAAGGTTTTATACAAGATAAGGGCCTCAACTTATGAATAAGAACAGGCAACACACATATGTGTGTATTCCTAGATGTACAGTTATTTATTACTATAATGATGCTTTATGTAACTAACAGAAAACCTCAGTGGCCTATATCAATAAACTTATTTTTGCTTATGAATTTATAGGTTGGAGAGGTGGCTCTGCTGATCTTGGCTGGCCTCTCTCACACATCTGGGGTCCTTGGCTGGGACAACTGTGCCACCTCAGCTCTGTTCCATGTGTCTCATCCTCTAGCAGGTTGGTCTGGGCTTGTTCTCATGGCAAAGTCAGAGGAGCCAAAGAGGGAAAGCAAAAATGTGCAAGTGCTTTTTCGAGTCTTTGCTTGTGATATATTTGCTAATATGGCATTGACCACAGTAAGTCACGTGGCTGAACCCAGAGTTAAGGGTTGGGATGGAAAAGCCCATCCACAATAGGCAGGTAATGCAAAGTTACATGGAAAAGTGATCCAGGGAGGGGGCAGGATTTGGGGCCATGTTTGCCATAGTAGGGTAGGCTAAAACTTGCTGAAAAAAATAAATTCCAAAGCACATAATGGCTGAGACACACTACAAGTTCATTTCTTGTTCACTTAACAGTGCAAGTCCTGGTTGGTGGGTGGCTGGTCCCTTCCATTTTTAGCTCCATCATCACCTAAGTCCCATTACTGTCTATATCAGGGGTTGACAAACTTCTTAAAGGACTAGGTAGTAAATATTTTAGGTTCTGAGGGCCATATGGCCTATCTTGCAACTACTCAATGCTTCCCTTGTAGTACAAAAGCAGCCATAGACAATATGTAAATAAATGGGCTTGGCTATATTCCAAGTGAAACTTTATTTATAAAAACAGACAGCAGGCTGAATTTGGCCAATGAGTCATAGTTTGCTGGCTCCTGCCCCAGAGCTGCAGACCTCATAGGTATTGAGTTAACATGTAAGTTAACAAAGAGCACAGTTTTATCTTGTCCATGGAATAAGAGGAATCTACTTCTTCCTGGCCTGCCCTGTCTGTTTCTTTGCTATTTGGTGCCCAACCATTAAGCCAATTCTTATATTATATATACACATTTTTCAAATAGCAGTTTTCCACTTCAAGATACTAATTTCTCTGTCCATTAGGGTAGCTTAACTGCTAAAAACAAAACCCAAGATGTGTAGTGGCTCAAACATAATAGTAATGCATGTATATAACAGTTAAGGCAGGTATTCCTGGTCAGTGACTGGCTTTCCTCCACATGGAGATTCAGAGACCTACTTCCCTTCCTTCTTGGGACTTTGCCATCCCCTCATTTTTGCTTGTACTGATGGGTAGAAGAGGAAAAAGAACATGGAAGAAACATATCTACTTTTTGAAAGCTTTGGTCATGAATGGCACACATTATTCCTCATTTTCCAATGGGGAGAATGTAGACACAGAACCACACATAATTGCAATGGAGGCTGGGAAATCAGTCTAACCACATACCCAGCTACGGTCATGTTACTGTGCAAAGAGAGAATGGCTTCAGATGGACAAGTGTTGTTTAAATCTTACAGAATGACTCTTAGACCACAAATATCCCAGTACCTAGCAAAGTGCCAGGTATGGAGTGAATTGGTAAATGTTTGTGGAGGAAGGAAGGAAGGGAGGGAGGGATACTCCAGTCCAGTTGTATGACCTGCTCATTTACAGACAGACAGGACTGTCCGTAAAGGATCATGCTTCTCCATCTTGGCATCTGTGGCTTAATCTTTTCAGTACCAGGTAATAATTTGTGTCCCTTGGATTCTATAACTGGTGTGTTACAACTGTATACATGTCCTCTTCGACTTTTATAGACCTAGGGGGAAGAGAATTAAACATTGTTCATTTTACTTAAGTAATTAACTCATTCATCTTGTCACTTAAGTGTAAGTCAATGGGAAGGAGCAAGGAAGAAACAATATAAGAGCAACTGGAGCACAACCTCCTAAGCATATAGGGTCAGAGTTGTCAGAAGCATCTCACAGAATAGTGAGAGAGCATGCCCACCCTCTCTGCCTTTAAAGTATATTTAAATGGATTTTATTAAAGTCACTTTCATCACAAGACTGTGACATAATTCCACATGGCACTCTCCAGGTGCTGCCTGTCTCTGGCTGAGGAGGAGGACTCTCTCTGAGTTATCTCTCTGACCACACACATCCCACCTCTCTGCTCAGTCACCTCTCACCATCCTCTGCTGTTTTGGTGACTATGTGGGGCTGTTCCTTGTTGGAATCTCAGGATATCCTGGCATCTTCACCATTGAGGACGGTGTTAAGGGCCCAGTGGCTGAGGGAGTGATCCTTAGCACCATGCTGAACATGATTAACACAGGGAGGGAAGAGAAGGCTGGAACTTATGGCTGCCACCCTACTTACATAGAAGGTGAAGGAGAGAGGATGAATAGAAAGATCTACTGATGGAACTCAAAATGATGGGGAATGGGCTGGTATCTGCTTTGGGGCCCTGTGTAGCTGCAGGGCTGGTTCAGGCCTGCCCCAGTATACCCACCAGACTGAGGGTCTGAACTACTATCTTAACCTGACTTTTTCTCTTGGAGTGACTTCAGTGGTAGGTGTATATAGTCCACTAGACACAGCAAGGACTAACCAATGATGAAGATGCCATGGCTGGGATTGCTAGCAGTGACCTGGGGTCACTTTCTGAAACAGTACCATAGGCACTACCTCTAAGTAGGGTGTGAGGGTCTAGAGAGAACTGGAAAATAAACATTTTTTTTAAAAAGCCAATTTCTGAATTATATCAAATCTGGCCAAAATAATATAAAACCCATCTAATTACTTGAGATAAATGGACTAGGAAAGAATTTAATATTTGCCAATCTGGTAGAGTAAGAGAAAACTTATTTTGTAGCATTTTGATACTCTGGCATTTTGGATTGAGTTGGAACAATCCAAATGGGCCACAGGCTCCTTTTTATTCTATTCTATGTCATTCCATTCCATTCCATTATATCTTTTTCCATTTTATAATATTAATTCATACTTAACATTTCATAGTATGCTTGTGTTTCACCACTTCAAGTGCAACATTGGTTAGGTTGTAATCCCTACAGAAACCACTGGGGAAAAAACTATACTAAGAGATATAGTAAGAAAACAAAATGAATGAATTCAAATGGAATACTCAAAAATGTTTAAATAATCCAAAAGAAGGCAGGGAAGAGGAAACTAACTCCAGCTAATACTGAAGACAGTATTAATTAAAGGCAGAGATGGTCAAATGGATTAAAATAAAAAAAGATCCAACCAAGAAACAAAAGATAGAACACACAGAAAATAAATAATAAAATGACAGGTAGACCTAAATCCAAACTTAGCAATAATTATATTAAATATAAGTGGTCTAAACACTTGGTCCAAACATATGGTCCAACCATATGCTGTCTATAAGAAATTAATTTCAAATAGTCATACATGTAGAAGATGGGAAAAGATTGTACTGTATTAGTTTTCTATGCTGTTTAACAGCCACTATAAACAGTGGCTTAAAACAACACACATTTATTATCTAACAGTCCCTGTAGGTCACAAGTCTGGGCATGGCTTAGCTGGGTTCTCTACTTCAGGGTCTCACCAAGTTGCAATCAGAGTATTGGCTAAAGCTGTGACCTCATCAGAAGCTCAACAAGGGGAAAATCTGATTTCAAGCTTCCTCAGGTTGTTGACAGGATTTATTTCCTGTGGCTGCAGGACTGAAACATTGGTTTCTTAGTCACATAAATTTGTCAACTTAGATGAGATGGACCAAATGTAACCCAAGATGCAGTAGATAACCTGAATAGTCTTAAACTATCAAAAGAAATTGAATCCATAGTAAAAACCTTCAAAAAACCAGATGGTTTCACTAAGTCCATCAAATATTTAAAGAAGAAATCAATCCTATACAATTTCTTTCAGAAAATAGAAGAGAAATACTTCTCAACTCATTTTATGAGGCCAGTATTACCCTGAAATCAAAACTAGGTGAAGGCAGTACAAGAAAAGAAAACTACAGACCAATATCTTTATGGCCATAGATACAAAATCCCCAACAAAAGATTAGCATATCAAATCCAGCAATGTAACAAAAGGAATACTGTACCATGACCACATGGAGTTTATCCTGGGAATGCAAGACTGTTTCAGTGTGTGAAAATCAATCAGTGTAATCCACACTATCAACAGTCTAAAGGGAAAAAAAGCACGTGATCACATCAATTGATGCAGAAGAAGCATTTGAAAAAAATTCAACATTCATTTATGATAAAAACTCACAGCAAAGTAGGAATTAGAAGGAAAATTCTTCAACCTGATAAAGGATACCTACGAAAGCCTTGAATGTGGCAAAACCAATGAAGAATATTCATGTACTGGGCAACATTGCACAGGACGATTTCTTTCCTTGTCCTAGCATGGTCAGTGCAGCAATAAAATCCCCAGGCAACACCATTTTCAAAATTGTGCTTGTTGTTCCTGATAATCTAGTGACCAGCAGTCGGTGAGAGCATCAGCACAGCAAAAGTAAGCTCTGGTTCTTTATTGACTGGCACTGGCATCAGGACTGCACACTGTGTGCCTTGCTGTGACAACATCGTGTAGGAACTGGGTGGTGAAAAGAACATTAAGTTGGTGGAGAAGCAGTTTGCTGAACAAGGATACAGGCTCTGATAACAAGGCTGTGCGGCAGGAAGCTGGCAGTTAATCTGAGCTTGGGTACCTCCTGGGAACCAGAGCCGGCAATCAGCATCACGCAGGAAAACAGCAGGGACCTGGAAATGAGATTTCTGAAAGCCAGGAAGCTGGCAGTTGAGTCAGAGCTGCAGAACCAGCTGGAATGACAACCTTTAGCTATCAGCACCAAGTAACAAAGCAGCATGGAAGAGCTCACTAAAGAGTCCAGGGAGATTTTTTTTTTTTCCCCCAAAACAAAGGGACTCAGAATAAACAGCTTTGCTTAATTATTGTTATAGCCTGCCAGAGATTTGAAACAGCAGAGTCATAAAGAGAAATGTCTCATGAAGGTTATTCTCTCATGCAGATGGGTACACTTGAATCTGTAGTCAGGCTCTGCTGCTTTTGAGTTTATTTCTGTCAACAAGACATCCCACATTTTCTTCTTAATAACCTGGAACTTCTGATTTCCCTCAAACTCTTTCATGAGAAGTTGGGCCTCTCAGTCAGTTCAAGTAGGAGAAAATGAAAAGCTCAACAATGAGGCAAAGTTGTAAGTATAATTGTAGGGGTTCTAATCTTCAGCATACACTCAAATATGGGTATATGATATTTTTTTCTTTCCTGGCCTCTACTGGAATTGCTAATAGAGTGTATCAGTTTAATTGCTCAAACAATGTGTCAGTTAAAACTAAGCTTAAATGTAGTTCTGAAGTTGAGCTGCTCTGTTTTTTAAAGTGCCCTTAGCAAAGAAAAGTGTAGAATTTTGCAGAGGAAAAGAAGTGGTATGGGAAAGTCTCTGAAATGAGCCTGGTTATTCCTGGAAAGAAAAATCACTGGAGCTCTCAGTGGCCAATAGAAGAACTCCAAATTTTTATTCGAGACTCACAGCCTTCAAGGCAGTGTGTGTGACAGAGAGCACCCGGTCTGGGCATCTGATGACCTGGGTTCAGGCCCACATTTGCCTGTAGGGGGTAGTGGTTATGGTGGACTCCTGACTCAAGCAATCTGGATTCAAAGGGTAAATCCAACATTTTCTCATTGTGTGACCTTGAACAACTTAGTTCACTTCTCTGTGCCTCCGTTACCTCATCTATAAAAAGAGATGATAGCCATATCTACCTTGTAGAGTTGTTGTGAAGGTTAAATGAATTACTACTGCATGTGTAAAACATCTGAAACCATGCCCGATTCATAATAAGTGCTATGTAAATGTCTGTTGTTATTATATACTAACTAGGTGTTAGGGTAATTTACCTCTCTGGTTTCAGTTTCCTCACCTATAAAGCTAGAGACTGGCTCGGGCCATATTTCTCAAAATGTGGTCCGGAGATCTCTAGCATCAAAATAATGTAGGGTATCAGTTTAAATAAAATATCTTAGAGTGGGCCCTGGAAAGGGGCTTGTAAAAATGCTTTCAAAGTCATTCTTGTGCATATTTATTTAATTGCAGCAAAACCCACATAATGAAATGAATGACAGTTGGCACTGAGCTGCTCTGGAAGAAAGAGAGAAATTTTGCCCTAAGAGAAACAAGCACTGACCTCTCACAAGTGAGGGTTGGAGCTGGAGACAGGCTGTGTCCGTCCTAGCAGCAAGTGGGAATTATGGCCTGTAGATAGATGAGCTGCCTGCTTCACAAATGCCTATGGACTGGTTGTGAAACTACCCAATAAAAGTCCCCTTCCCAGTTGTACGGACTCAGGGCGAGCCCTCGAATGTTTGTGACAATATACATTTTTTTAAAAAGTCACTTGTTGGAAGTCAGAACTAACTGCTTTGTCTTCTGTGCTCCCATTCACGTTATTTCTGTCCTATTAGAATTTGCATCCTACTATATCACCTTGAAGTACCATGTGTGTGTACCCTGGCAATGATGAGCTTCTTAAATTTAGGGTGAGTGCCTTATTCACCTGCGTATTCCTCTCTCTTCCCCCTCCCTTGCCCTAGCATTTAGCACAGTGATTTGCAAATGGTCGTCCTTTAATAAATGTTTGTTGAATGAATCAGCAAAGGACCCAATTTGAACTGAGTTCCTGGAATGGCATTTACAATTCTGTGATCCCGTACAATGTACACTGTAATCGATGAGACCCATGGAAACAAAGGCAGTGGAAAAATCCTGCCTCCACCACAAAGACCTTTGCAGTATTAATACAGTGGAAGATATAAATCTTAATTAGTAGCAGGAAAAAGTGATGATGTATCAAGGTTCTCAAAATGTCAGCTGGTGGCTGGTCAATCAATTCATTTATAGCCACTAACCATTGCAGTGTGATACTGAAACCAATACTGCTAATTAAAGGTGTAATGACAATCAGCCAGCTCATTGTTAATTGATTCTTAATACTTCAATTACTTGTTTTTATGCCAGTCGAATTTAATCAAAAGGGGTCAGAGAGTCACACAAGGCTTAAAATTTTTAAATGATTTGCATGTATTAACTTCAAAATCCAAGTAAAGGAGTACCTATATTCATATTTACTTTACTTGATCATTAAAGCTTTTGGAAAATAAAGTTAATTCTTGATGACAAATAGATATAAATATTTCAACATGAGGGAAATTTTATTGCACCTCAGACTTTGGTTCCATATTCTATTTCTTTATCCTCTGCTGGAAAACAACCCCAGGATTTTTTCTAACTTGAGAAAAACTTTCAGTTGATCATGTGGCTCTGCTCTCCATCATCTTAATTTTCCCTTTTTGTCCTTGACAAATTTTGGGGAAAAAGTGATTTACAGCTCCTCTATTCATTACCCCTGCAATATGGCTTCTGCCTCCATTGCATATTTGAAAGCCACCTTAGCCTTTACCAGTTTAAGTCAAATGGCCTGTGCATGGTCCTCAGTCTTCCTGTAGCCTTTAATACTACTGACTACTTTTTCTTTGAAACTCTGCCCTCCTTGGCTAAGATCCTACTAACCTCTCTGTCAGAAATATTTTCAGAAGGGGGTTAACATAGCCTGCAAGAAAGACAGGGAATATGAGAGTGGGGGCCTACTGGGCTGAAGGGGATAAGGAAAACCCTGGGGCAGAAGTGGTGGTCCCCTCCCAGGGAAAGGTCAGTGGCCAGCAGGTCAGAACACTCAAAACCAAAAGGGAATGGAAAATTCTAGTCCACTTCTGGGCCAATGTCCATATTTAAAGGGGCAGGATGGGAGCAAATCTCTGGGAGGCTGGTGTGCAGATTCTTGGTGTAGAACCAATTAAGTCCTTTAGAGATGAAGAGAGGACCACCAGTAAACCAGCCCAGCCTTGGAAATAGGATTGGCATGAAGAAGAGAAAGCAAGGCCCCAAGTGGCTGTTGGGGGGGGGGCGGTAGAGCCCTGGGCTCTTCCTCAGTGGTGGAGGTCGGATGGCCCCCCATAGGAAGTTGATTGGAGAGCCCCTACATGGGGTAGGCTGTGTGGACAAAGCCATTGCTGCCAAATTCCTCTTTTGACTTTTGGATGTTTTAAGAAAACCACTGCTTGCCAGCTTATAAGCACAGTTTGCAGATGGCGGCTATGTCTACAAGAAGCTGGGGCAGGGTGGACACTACCGTGTTCCCTCTTGGTCTCTTTTCCCCAACCTTCAGTCCCCATCCTCCCTGTTCTCCCATCTCTGACAGTCTCCAGCCTGGTGACCTCATCTGTCTATAGCTCCACCTGAGTAGGCAACAAGCTGTGGGGATTGAGGGCTTTGGACCAAATTCCCCAGCTATGAACTCACTTCCAAGTTCTGGGTACCATACCTCTAGCGGCTTGCAGGATCGAATGGAACTTTCTCCTTGTCAGACACTGTGCTAGACCCTTGATTTGCATTATCTCAGTTAAAAGTAGGAAGATGAAGAAAGAGAAGAACAGAGAGATGAGTAACTTTCCCAAAAGTCACACAGCTAGATTCAAACCCAGGTTCATCTGACTTCAAGGAGCTTATATTTTTTGGGTCTAAATTTGGACTAATCTGCCCTGACCAGACCTGCTCCCCTCCAGGGGAAGCATAAAAATAAAAAAATTTCAAGTTCCCTTTGACTTTCCTTTTCTTATCACTGCCAGCCCCACTCCCTTGCCCTCCTCACCCACCCACATCCAACCAGTCATTGTTTCCTTCTGTTCATTATTCCTCCAGTGTCCCTCTCCTCTCCTTCCACCATCACCATGACTCAGCACTCAGCCCCTGGGTGAGGACTCCCGATCTGCTTCCAGGAGGCACATTCTGACCTGGGCATCTTTGCACAATGGTGAGCAGGACAGCCCCTGGAGCCTGACTGCTGGTTGCAAGTACTGGCTCCATCCCTTATTAGTGGTGTGGCCTTAGGCAAGTTACTGCAACCACTCTGTGCATCAGCCTCCTAATATCTACCTCAAAGGGCTGTCATAAGGATGAACCAAGTTGATCTTTAAAAAACACTTGGAATTGCATCTGGAGCATAGTAAGCAATATATAAAAATAAATCAATTGCAACCAGACCAGTGGTCCTAAAATGAGGATTTCATTTGGGATTCTCTTAAGAAACGTTGAATCCCAGAAGAATTGAAGGCCAGGGTTGTGCCAAAATATTCACCTAGCCTGATCCCACTGCTGCCCCAGAGAGACCCTCTGCTGCTTCTCATGGGTGCTTTCCAGATTGAGCCCCCTTTCTCAGCTGCCCCTCCTGTGGCTTCTCCTGTGGCTCTTACCCTAGTCTCGGGTCCCTTCAAGATTCCCTTCTCCAGGCACCCTCCCAGCCCACAGTGGTGGTCCCTGCCTGGGACTTGGGGACTCTTGCACTTATTTTGTAATTAATTGTGACTTGCCACATGATATTTCTTATGCTGCATTCTGGTGTATTTTTGTTTAATGTGTCACAATACTTATGCTTTGTCTATACAATTATAAGTTTCATGCCAGTAGAGACCCTCCCTTTTGCTACTTTGTATTCCCCACTATATTTGGGATAATATTTTGCACATGATATATGTTCCCTAAACATTTGTTGATTGAATCACAACTACTTTAAAACAAAAATAGCTAATGTGAGGTTAAAAATAACAAAATTAAGTATTACTTGATTT
Source organism: Daubentonia madagascariensis (assembly GCA_023783475.1). NCBI lineage: Eukaryota > Metazoa > Chordata > Mammalia > Primates > Daubentoniidae > Daubentonia > Daubentonia madagascariensis. The sequence continues at coordinate 37,374,046 of JAKFHU010002088.1, read as the reverse complement.
CTTTTCCTAGTAAAATTTTTGTTTCATTTCGAAAGTTTGGAAGTCTTTAATCGGAATGCGTTTATCCTATACGGTACTTTGAAACAAAGGATGTTAGAGTTGTAACACTTTACTGCTTTTCTGGAGTGAATATTATTTGAGTAAATTTTTTACATCTGGATATTGTAATGTTATAGACAGGGTGGTTTTTGAAACATGATCAAGTGAGAAGAATATAAATTATCACCTAATTTAATTTTATGATTAGATAGAAGCTCAAGAACGCTCAGCATCATTTAGTTCTCCTTTCCTTTGGAAAGGACCAGCAATCTAAAACCTTCCAGAGACTCTATGAGCTTCTCTCTTTCTGTCTTTCTTCTCACCCTACTCTAGTAACTATTCTAACTTCCAATACCTATTCACTAGTAGGATTTTGCCTAACATTTTAAAATACCCCCATCTTTCCAATGAAAAGGCAGAGTGGGAGGAAAGGAGAAAAAAAGGGGAGGAAACAAATACAGTTACTCCCGCGTCTGGTACAATTTTCTAATATTGCAGATAGGGACCAAGTCACCTTCCTGGTAGAAGCCATTTATTTAGTCTTTTCTCTGTGCTGAAAAATTCTAGGTTTTCCAGGAACTTCTTTTCTATGACTTTAGTCATCTGTGTTGCTGTCTTTTGAACCCTTTCCAGTTTCACAATAAAAATAATTAAATGGAGTTTCTGATCCCTAGTGCTTTTTCTAAAGGGCCTTTGCTTCACTGGAGTCTATCCTCCTTCTCCTTCTTTTAGTGTAAAGCTGAATTGTATGAGAACTAAAGAAGTCATTGAGTTCTGTTCATTATTCTTTACCAGCATGTGTGTGTGTGTGTGTGTGTGTGTGCAGTCTTACCTCAAAAGACCAAACCTTAGCCAATAAGTTAAGCCAGTCATGAGAAATATCTAAACTAAATCATAAATCCTAAAGCCCATTTGGCCCAGTCTTCTCTAGTGGACATCTGTTGTTTTTTATCTACTCAACATCCTTTCTCCTTTCCTCTGGGAGTATGAGTCCCATTTCCCGTAGGAGCCCATTCCATATGGCTTGATTGGGGCAGACCCTGCCTGTCCCCATCTCACAGGAGTGGTAGTGACTCAGACCTGGACAATCAGAGAGCTTCAGTTCCCAATTCATAGTGACTGGTTCAGGGCTGGACACATGACCCAAGCCAGACCAGTCAGAGCCCTCCCTGGAATATTTCTTTTGGAGCTCTTAGTTCTCTTAAGGGGACTAACTTTGTAGATTGTACACCTTGTGTTGCTGGTGGCCATCTTGTTTCTCATGTGGAGAGATCTTGTTAGAAAGATAGAGCACATAGGAGAGGGAGAGAGTTCCGATGAAATCCTATGAGTGTTGTCTGAAGTCAATCTATCCTTGAACATTTCTGTTTCTATCACTTACAATTTTTTTTTACACTTGGTACCAAACTGTCACTTATAAACAGTGTCCTGACTAATACATGTCTCATTTATATAATTTCTTTTCAATTTTATAATGAGGACACTGAGCCCCAGAGCCGTGAAGTGTCTGCAGTAGCCTCCTAATTAGAATTCTTGCTGCCAGGTTGGAATTGCTCCCTTTCTTCTTTCAACCCACCACTCTCCCTTTCTCCGCGATGCCAGAGTGATCTTTCTAAACCACATATATGATTGTCTTATTGCACTCTTTAAGATAACTCTCTGATACTCCAGTTGCTGATGGTGAATACAGCTGAAGCTTCCCAGCACAGCACGTGGAGCCTTCACAGGTCTATGGCCCACACTCCTGCCTCTGCTTCTCCTTGATCTTTATGCTGCAGCTATTCAAAAATATTTGAGGCTCACCAAGCATGCCATACCATTTTAAACTTCCTTCTTTTGCCACTTAGAATTCCCTCTGTCTGGAATGTTCTTCATGTTCTATGCTAACTTTGAACTTTTTATTTGTTCTCCAAAATTAACCGAATTTAAAAAAAAAATCAACCCAGTCATCATTCTTCTCCCTGAAGGGGCTCAGAAACTAATTTTAAATCAAGTGCTTCCCTGAGATGACTCGGCCAGTAGCCGGGAGTAGAACTCCAGTCTCCCAGCTTCCAGACCAGTGCTCTCCTTATGCCGCATGATGAATTTGACCTGGAAAAGGTCCAGCAGGCCCTTAATTCTGCTCTGTTTACAAAAGCACATCAGTCACACTGGATCTGTACCATTCTTATTCTCCACCCTCGCATCTGGATGGCAGCAGCAGATTTCATTGTACAGAGTTTTTAATGTGTGAGCAATTATGTGCTATCTTTCAGGTTATGCTAATAGCACAAAATGCACAATGCTGATCATTTCTCTCTAAACTGTTCATATATAGTGGCAGCTCCTGGCTGTAAGCATCTGGCCTGTTAACTGCATAGTAAACAATAGTAAACATGCTGCAAGTATTAATGAACTACTTGTATAAAATAATTTCTGTATAATCAAGATACTATTGTTATCAGTTGTAACAGCCATTGTGGACAGGTGCCTGAGCCCCACTTTGGCCCAATTAAACAAGAATTACTGAGGGTGAAGCCAGACTTCATGTTTTTAAAAGCTCCCGTGGTGATTTGAATGTGTAGCCAGGGTTGAGAACCACTGGGCTTGTCAGTTCCTCCTTGAGGGAGGTTTGGGCAGGATTTACAGAAGTTTTGAGCTATGGACAAAAATAATGTCATAAGGGAAAGATGTGACTTATAAATCAACTTCTCTTGATTTATGATGATATTTTAATGAGAAAATTATGAAAATGAAGAAAACAGTGGATCTTCCTTGTGTCTCTGGAAGAACCAAAAATAAATAAATAAATAAATAAAAATAAATAAATAAAACAGTGGAGACAACATTTAGCTTTAACAAATAAAAAGGAGGGGCCGGGTATGGTGGCCCACACCTGTAATCCTAGCACTCTGGGAGGCCGAGGCAGGAGCATCCCTTGAGGTCAGGAGTTCAAGACCAGCCTGAGCAAGAGCGAGACCTTGTCTCTACTAAAAATAGACAAATTAGCCTGGCATGGTGGTGCATGCCTGTAGTCCCAGCTACTTGAGAGGCTGAGGCAGGAGGATCGCTTGAGCCCAGGAGTTTGAGGTTGCAGTGAGCTATGATGAGGCCACTGCACTCCAGCATGGGTAACAGAGTGAGACCCTGTCTCAAAAAAAAACAAAAACAAAAACAATTAAAAATGAAATATATTTTATAACTCTATAACTCTTTTAGAATAAGCCATATCTTCCCCTTATGATCTTATATGTTTGTCTGTAGCTCAAAACTTTTGTAAATCCTGCCTAGACCTCTCTAATGGGTACAGATATATAATTTGATAGAAAAAATAAGACCTACTGTTTGACAGATCAGTAGGGTGACTATAGTTTACAATAATATATTGTACATTTCAAAATAGCTAGGAGAAAATAATTTGAATGTTTCTGGCATAAAGAAAAGACAAATACTTAAGGTGATGGGTATCCCAATACAATGATTTGATCTTTACAAATTATATGAATGCATTAAATTATCACACGTACCTCCCCAAAAAAATATCATCATAAAATGCTGCCTTATTGCCAGGGTGATGGGGAGGGGTTCACCTAGTAAGTTTAACTTTTCCTGAAGACTTGATTCTACCTGATCACACTTTGTGTTCTTAGTTCTCCTCATTCCTGCAGTGGGAAGAATAAAAAAATGCTACAAAAAAGTCTGAGTCTTCCCCCACTTTCCTTTGTCTCTCCAGGGTCTCATTGGTCTGTACATTCTTATCTAAATGTATTAACTGAGCCCATTTTGTTTTTACATTTAACTCCTCCGAAATAATAGATTTCTCCTCTAGTTAAAGCGGCCTGTACAATATTTAAAATTTAAAAAACAGTTTTAAAAAATCATCTTTGTTTGGTTTTGCTTTGTGCCTGGTATACACAGCATCAGGCTTCGGGTATTCAGAATCTTTGCTTGTCTTGGCAAGTGGCAGCAGGGCTTTCCTGGCTTTGGGGCCCACATATGGAAACTAAACTCCTAAGAGCTGCTTCTGTGCTTCTGAATGTTGTTCTATTGCTTTACCCTCTCTCTGTAAACATGCTACGAGTCTTAATGAACTGCTTGTATAAAAGCATCTTTCCTTTCTTCTGGGAGTAGAAGTCCCATTTCCTGTGGTAAGCCCGTTCCATGTGGCTTGAGTGGGGCAGACCCTGCTCCCACCTCCCAGGAGGAGGTATTGACTCAGACCTGGTCAACCAGAGAGCTCCATGTCCCAGTCCTAGTGATTGCTGTGATTCATAGGGAACTCTGATCATGATGATTCATAGGGAACTCTGCTTCAGACTTTCCTATATCCATCTCTTCATTTTTCTTTTGCAATGGAGAAATCAGTCCCATGTTCTATTCCTGCCCTTCGCACCGTGGATCTTGGCGCCCAAGCCATGGCAGTATGTCAAAGGGACAACAAATCTATGCATTCCTCCAGAATGAGTTGTGAATGAAATAAAACATACACAGCCCATATTCTAGTATCTGTAAAGAATAAAACAGAAGTTCATTTTAAAGTGTTACTAAATTCATAGTCGTTTGCGACTATATGTTTTTCAACACCAGACAGTGAAAGTACAGTTTCTGTTATAGTAGGAGGTAGGGTGAGAAATTCATGACATTTTTTGGCTTTGGGAGTCTTTCTCTGGAAGTGGTGGGAACCGCTGTTGTGCATCAAGACACTGGTACAGCGGTGCTCCTCTCACGCTCGCTTCCCCTGCTGTTTCTGTCCTCTGATTCATACTCTACCATCACCAAAATGGTGAGCTGAGAGCAGGGCTTCTGCATCTGAGGTTTACAACCCACATCCCTCGAACACAAGGGCTCATCACTGCGGTGATCCTCAATCAGCGCTCTGTGTGTTCCCAGGGAGAACAATGGGGATCTGGGAGGGGGGGTGGTCCTGGGACACCAGAGTAAGCATACAGGACTGAAAGAGAGCCACAATGGTGATGTTTACGTCTCTGCTCCTGTCCAGAATGTTGAGGAATGTGATTTGAGAGTTGAAGGGTAATTGCTACTTAATGGCAGAGCCAAAGACAGTAAAACAGCTCAGGTCGTGGTGTTTAGTTCCTGCTCCTCTTTTTGCCTAACCCACCATTCATTCCTTCATTTATTCACCAAAGTCTCCCTGAGGTGCCTCTCATGTGCCAGACACTTATCTAGGCAATGGGGTCATAAAGGGAGCAAGACCGACAAGGCAAATATCAAACAAAAAAGGTCTTGCAGTACGGAGAATGTTGTTAATGGATAGGCCTGAGAAGGCTCTTTTTAACAAGAGAGTTCTTTCAGTGCTGGCTATGGTAGCCAGGTCAATAATGTATGTTTTCCAGGAACCACTACAACTTCCTCCAAAAGGCTTTGTTTCATAAATTTTCTCCCTACCTCGCCCGCTCTTTTTATCCTTGAAAAAGGAATTTTACTTGCAATGGTTAAAAAAAGAAAGATCTTGGGATTATTTCCATCTCAAATAGAATTTGCTCTCATAATACAAAATAGTTTTAAAAAATAATTTAAAAATTTTGAAATTATGTTAAATTATAAAGTACTTCAAACTTATAGAAAAGAGCATAAAGTTTAAATTAAAGATGGAAGGAGATCCTATGACCCATCAATTCTATTCCTAGATATTTATCCAAGAGAAAGAAAAACATATGTCCGCAAAAAAGCTGTTTACAAGACTGCTCATAGCAGCTCTATTCATAATAGCCCCAAACTGGAAACAAGTCAGATGTCCATCAACAGGAGAATGGAAAAGCTGTGACAGATCCATAAAAGGAATACTGCTCAGCAAAACAAACAACAACAAAAGAACTACTATAAATGCAGCAACATGAATCGATGTCAAAATACGCTGAATGAAAGAAGCCTATTGCGAAAAAAAGTACATACCATAAGATTCCATTTATATGACATTTTGGAACTGGCGAAATTGAGCTATGGTGATAGAAATCTGATCAGTGGTTGCTTTTGAAAGGGGTGGGAATTGACTGGGAATGGGCACAAGGGAATTTTCTGGGGTGGTGGAAATGTTTTGTCTCTTGGTATGTATTTGACAAAATTGGATTGAATGGTACATGTAAGATCTGCTTCACTGCAAGTTAATTATACTTTAAAAAAATTAGAGAGATTTTATAAATATCATATGTTTCTGTCCCTTTCCCCATTAGCTTGAGAGCTCCTTGAAGGTAAGCAATAGAGTCTTACTCATTTTTTATTCATTTTTTATTTCAATATCTACCACAGAGTAAAGATAAAATAAATGTTTGCTGAATGAATAAAGAATAATAATATCTTATACTGATACAGTGCTCTCACATTTATAATCTCGTTTAATCCCTGCAGTAACCCTGTGAGTTTAGAGGCAAGGCCCAGAGCGGTAATGTGAACCACCTGAGGTCACACGGGGTGTAGGGGGTGGTGGCAGTGGTATAGGTAGGCCTTGGACTGGGTCTTCCCATATTATAATCATCTAACTCTAAATCTTGCACTATTTCCATGACATCCCAATTTATGACATTTGAATAATTATCTGTATTTTTTTCTTAAGTCAATCTTGTCAACTTAACATATATTATGTATCTATGACTTCTAAATTTTAAAAAGTGTAACAATTATTTAGAAGTAGAAACTTGGCATTGTTTAATATGAATTCCAACATAATGTATCATTTTCTTTAGACTTCACACACGATTGGGTAGCTCCTGGCTATAAGTATCGCACCTGGGAGGTATCTGAGAATCAGAGATAAAGGGAAATCCTTTCCATTGTCTTGAATCAGATTGCTGTTTAAGCTACTGAGTAGAGCAGGTTCTGAAGTAGCCCTGCTAATGTTTAATGGTGTTGGCTGACAAAGAAAGCCTGCTAGTCTACTGGCCATCTTAAACTTCCTGGGCCAGAGAAATCCTCTCTTCACCGAATTTAATAGTATTTAACCTTATGTCAATATAATAAAAATCAGCATGCAGTTGGAATTAATGCTACTGTACTCTTTTAATGTATAGGTGAGGGGAATTGACTCACATTTATTCAACACCTGCTGTGAGATTATGTTTGTTCTCTCCTTTAATTCTTACAACGACAAAATGAAGTAGGCACTGTGGCCCCATTTTATAGGTGAAAAAAACCTGAGACTCAAAGAGTTTGAGTATATTGGCTAAGGTCACATAGCTAGTAAGTGGCCAAAGTCAGGATTCAAATACTGGTCTCCTTCACTCCCCAAATGTGTTCCATCCACCCCTTCTGTGCTGCCTCTTCAGGATACTACATAATGCTAAATGCCAACCACAGTTTCAGAAGGTGTGGTAGGCAGAATAATGGCCCCCAAAGGTATCCATGTCCTAATCCCTGGAATCTGTATGTTACCTTACATGGCAAAAGAGTCTTTGCAGATGTGATTAAATTAAGGATCTTGAGACAGGGAGAGGAGCCTGATTAAGGCAGAAGCATCAGGGGTCAGAGTCAGAGAGAGATTTAAAGATGCTATGCTGATGATTTTGAAGATGGAGAAGAGGCCACAAGCCAAGGAATGTAAATAGCCTCTAGAAGCTGGAAAAGGCAAGGAAACAGATTCTCCATTAGAGCCTCCAGAAGGAATGCAGCCTTGCCGACACCTTGAATTTAGTCCAGTAAGACCCATTTTAGATGTCTGACCTTCAGAACTGTAAGGTAATCCATTTTAAGCCATGTTGTTTTAAGCTATGAATTTTGTGTTAATTTAAAGCAGCAATAGGAAACTAATACAGGAGGGATAATAGTTAACTAATATATAAATTATCTTCTTTTGGCATTTTAAAGAAGCAAATTAAATACTTTCTTTTAATAGCTTGTGTCTTGATTAGGAATCCTTATGGCCGATACTAAATTAAAATATGCTTGTACTATAACAGTCTCAGTGTTATAGGAGAAATCCCACCTTTTCAAGGCTTTTCTATAGAAATGGCAATAACAAGGTAGCATTAAAATTCATAGAGTACCCAAATAATTTGGTAATCTGTTACTTTCTGTATTGTGGACATTATCTGAGTTACCATCTTAATTCACAATATTTATTATATTTATTCATCATTCATTGAACCATGATCCAGTGCCTACCATGCAGCAATAATCATATGGGTATATGTGTAGGGATGTACATAAGTTGATAGATAAATAGACACACCATAAATTCTGCAGTGCCTTAAGTTCTGATGGACAGATTTTCATTTTCAGTATTAGTTCACTTACCATCTTTGAATTAGGTAGATGTATAAATGTTTAAAAGTTTATCAGGTATCTGATTACAAGAGAATATAAATAATTCAATACAGAAAATTACCCCATTAGAGTTGATAGAAGTGGCAAGTAATATAAATTTAATATAATATAAATGAGAAATTTCAATCTAATACTAAGTTGCTTTGGTGATTAATGTTTTTTCGAAAAAAGAATCAGAACTCCTGCCAGAGAAAGAACACTCTGACATCTATTAGATCTTATAAAAGTTTGATTTATTTCTTTTCTATCAGAGTTAATTTTGAAAGTTAGGAAAAAATCTTGATGCTAAAAGATATGGAAAATCATTTGGTGCAATATAATGACCCAGTCAGAATTCATTCTCAATCAAATTGCAAAGAGGGTCCCTTCTTCATCTTACCATTAGACTTGCTTAGCCAGGAACCGAAGGGTTGGTCCTGTAGGGTGTGTGAGGGGCCATTTTGGACCTAGATTAAATGTAAAACTAAATTGATATCTGACTTGGCCTAAGAGTGCTATTCTAAGACTCCAGTAATTTAGATGACCTCTCTGAGCCTCTTTTTTTTCCTATTAAATGAGGACATGTTCTCTGAATTCTCTTCAATTGCTAAAATGTTATTTGTTCCCAAATAAGTGACTCATAGTTCTGCTGGGACTTCCCCCTAGCCCCCATAGTAGTCTTAATATAATTGTCAATTAAGAATGTACTCACTCAATCTAGTTAATGTATGTTGATGGAGCACTTTCCATATTTAAGGGGACTTCGCTACATTTGGTTGAGGAATATGAATAAACATAAAACACATAGGACTTGTGCAGTGCTTGTGTGTGAATTATGAAAAGCTGTACAACTTGGTGAGCAACTGTGCCTTTGTTATCATTAGAAAAAGTTGTCCTTTTCTCTGGGCAGATGAAGCCCCACACTAGGACACACATGTTGGTGAACAGAGCGTGGGCTAGATTGCAGCTTCTGCTCCTCTCCTTGGCTGGGTGGCTTTGGGCAGTATACAACCTCTCCACCTGTACTCAGCAACCCAGTCCCCACTAGTAATCTAGTTGGGGAAATAGCACATCTACTCTATTTTAAGTTCTTACAAGTTACTTCTAATGGTGCATTGTTGATTCCTCTAATAAAATCAGAGGAACTAGGATATTTTCATTCTTAACAACTCTTTTGTGGAAACCACCATATGGCTGTTTGCAAACTGTTTTGTCAAGTTTGTTTTTAAATATTGAATGTGCTTATGAATTTCACAAGTCTTGCACACAAAAGGGAGGTTACTAAATTTTGTCAATTCATCTAGCAAACATGTTTTGAGAACTATTGCCAGGCACTGGGAGATCAGCAGTTGATGGTAAACGGATAGCCACCGTTGCTGCCTGCCTGGAGAAATGTTCTGGGGAGGAAATAGTAAAATAGGGACACTCTGGATCCTGATAAAGAAGTCTTGTTCTTTGCTGATATCAGAGCTTACTGAGCAGGAGGAGTTGAGGCAGTGAAGCAGATGGTTGCCAAGGAAACCTTTCCTGGTTGAAAAATAACAGGTGTGGGCCTGGGTGTGCAGACGTGTGTTTCCTCATGCTTAGCCTTTCCACCCTGACTTGGAAAGAAAAGGAAACTGAGACTTCCCCTTGAAGAGACTGGATAGGCAGTTAGAGTGCCAGAGGTACTTAGTGGAATTAAGAAGGCTAATTAATTGGTCTTCCTGAACCGGCACAGCATCTCTGAAGCTGCAGTGGAGGTCGATGCTAGCACTTCCCTGGGAGCGGTGTGTGCAAGGAACCTGGAGTGTTTGACATCAAAGTAAGAAAGAGAAAGGCCGTGGTTGTCCTCTACCTAGAAGAACCAGTGATTGAAAACAGGTCATTCAGTGTGAGAAATATTCTTAATATATTCAAGGGTTTTTATTTATTTTGATCATTCTCTAGTCTGTGCCATATCTTTTCCCAAAAAGTTATCCATAAGCCTTAAAAATATTCAAATCCTTTTGTCCATCAATTCTACATCCAGGACTTTAACCTAAAAACCATTAGATATGTACCCATGAGTGTTAAGATGTTGATTATAATTGTTCTTAAATATGGAAAAATTGTAAACAATAAAATGTTCATGGAGGATCAGATACCTAAGTTTTGGTGTACCCACGTAAGCAAAAGAGAAATGGTCAGTCACAATCACATGTAGACTAGCATTCTCACATGGGAGGCACATGGTGTTATTCCCCATCTGTATAGCCCTAATCCACCAAGAAGTCTTAATTTGCGGGTGGGTGGAAGAGGGATGTAGCTTGGGAAGGAAGGTGTAGTTTTTAAAATGCCTCTCTAGGTGATTCTGATTCTCTGAGAGTGGGCATGCTCCCTTTTAAGAATCATGATCATAGTTAAATGATGTAGAAACCTGCTAATGTAATATTTTTAAAAAATCAAATATCGAATAGTAGGCAGTCAACACTGGTAAAAAATACACACCCAACCATCCATACCCCCACACCCACCCACATGCATTTAAAAAAAGTCTGAAGGAAAGATACCAAGATATTGAGAGTGATTGGTTTTGGAGGCAGGATTATAGATGATTTTATTTTATTTGTATCCTGTCTGTATTTTCTAACATCTTGCCTACAAACATGTACTACTTTATAATGAGAGAAAAGGAACCAATACATTCTTGAATTTAAAAAGAATGCAAAAGTTAAAATAGTAGTTAGTCTTTTCTGAATAGTGTTAATTTTGACAGAAAAAAAAATAAATTCTTGAATTGCTTATTATACTCATGTTGTCTCTGTTATCCAGAGTTGGCCCAGCCTCTTGGCTTACGGTAGAACCAAACCCAAACATTACTGCCTCCTTACCTCAGCTACCCAAATTTCAGGACCAGGGCCTAAGAACATCATCTAGAATGTAGTAACAAACACCTGAGTTCTCTTCCAAATCAACTTTACACTCTGACTGAATGTTTGGAGAGTCAAATAGTTGTCCAAACATAGCCAGGGCCCCCTGGAACATTCTCTGGTGACACATGTACAGATGCTACAGGCAGGTGTATATGTTACCATTCTATGTGCAGAGCTGGTTTCCCCTTTATTTCTCTCTTTTTCTCTCAGCACTTTGAAGACAATTTCCTAGGGGACTGCACTTTTCCATTTCGGTGTAGGAGTAAGTTGGAGGGTAATGAGTTGTAGTAGAAGATGACAGGACCAGTGTTATCAAAACTGCAAGGGGATTTCGGCCTAGGTCCAGTTGCTTGTCTCACAAAGATCCAATTATTGAGACAATGAGGATTGTCAAGGAAGAAAGGAATTTTTTAATACAACAGACTTATTGTATCTCTCTTGTTGGGAGAATAAGAGAAGCCGCCTAAAATGTGTCTCCCTGACTAACTGAGATCATGGGCTTTTAAAGGAGGGGTCACATGCCTTAGGACAGGTCGTGGCGTAACTAATAAGGGGCTAGGTGCATTGGGGGCAGGTTGTGGGGGATGGTGAGTCTTGGCATCAAGAAGTCTGCCCAGGGGCCTTCAGAATCTTAACTCCTTTGTCTTGCAGAAAATCCACCATTTCTGGAAAACAACTCAAAAGGTCAAACAGTTAGTTAAGGGAGAGGATTATAAAAAGCACATAGGGGTCATTGAAATTTGTTCATAGAGCTGGTTACACCAGAAGGCTGAGGCTGGGGGTCCTGACCTGGCAGAATGAAGACAGGAGTGCCAGCCCTTTTTGCGTTCCAGGATTACTTCAAGAATTGGATGAGATAAGGTTTGCGAAAGTGTCATGAAAGCTATAAAATGTTACATCTGGATAGAGTGTTATTACTTTTTAATGATAAGCCAGCCTGCATTTTTAATAAAATGAGAATTAAGGGGACTATTGATAGGACAATACCGCTGTGGCAAATCCTTGTGAGGAACGGCAGCCTCTTTTGCTTCTCAGAGTCATTTTCTCCTTAGTCAAAACCACAGGTGGCAGGACCAGGTTTTGTGTCCACCTATCATTTGGCCTTGACTTGCATGACTCTCTCCCTGCTCCCTAAATTCTGGCCATACAACTAATCTTTCAGTTCCAGGAATGCCTGCCTGCCCTGGTGCTGTCTCTGCTCTGGACCTTCACACATGCTTCTTTCTGTCGGGGACACTCCCTTTGTCCCTTACCCCTTCAGCTCACTTCCTCGCCTGACCCCCTGGAGCAGTGCTTCTCCAAGTGTGGTCCCACATTTCTAAGTGTGTTAGAAATGCACATTCTGGGACCCTTTCCCACAACTAAGGTCAGAAACTCTGGGTGTGGGGCCCAGCAGTCTGTTTTTGGAAGCTCTCTAGTGGATTCCGATGCATACCACGGTTTGAGAACCACTGCCCTACAGCATTTATTGGCACACTTTGCTGCTTCATCCGGGAAGCTTTAAAAACTGCTGGTTCACAATGTTCAGGTGAATAATAAAAAAAACAAAAACAAAAACCTGCTGGTGCTCAGAGCCATTCTCCAGACCAATAAAATCAGAATCTCCAGGGGTGGGTGGGACCCAGGAATCGGTATTTTTAAATCTCCCCAGGTGATTCCAATGGGCAACTAAGTTGGAGAACCACCCTGGAGGCTGGATTCCCTCTCTCATGGGCTCCCATAGCATCTTGTACTTCTGTTCTGTAACACTCGTGCTATAAACCCAATTGGGACGAGGAATCTGCTTTGTCTCCAGGACCTGCTACACCATAGGCAACACTGGATGTTGACAGAATGAATCACACTGTGCTTTGATTAGAGGGTATGTTAGAAGGATTAATTTAAAGACACTAATACCAAAAAGATTTCAACATGGTATTATCCAAAATAAGACTGGGGAGGTAGTATGACAAGATCATAGTAGTTTCACAGTATTCAGGATGAAGGAAGATGTTCCTTTATGTAGAGAGAGTATGAAAGTGTAGGGACAATCTCCAGGGAACATGACCAGCATCAAAACCACAGTCCTCAGTCTTTGCCCCCCACTCTTCACCCATTCCTCCTCTTGTGTCTTTTCAGACACTGGTGAGCTCTGTGTGTGCTTAGTGGCACATGTGTTTGTATGTCATAAAGCAGGTGAACTCCAGATTCACATTTTAAAATCTTCCACACATTTTTAAAATTTGAAATTGGACCCATTGTTTGCCCTGTTTTTCAGTGGCTTCTCCATTCAGGGCAGACTTAAGACCCAGAGATTCTCTTTTTACCATTAAGATTTATTTATTTTTTAAAAAGTACCAGCTGATGACTTTGGTTAAGTTCTCGTTTGACTTAGAATGTCATTTGGAATTGAGGGATAAAACCCATGAAACGAAAATGTGGATATTATAAGAGAGCAGAAAATGGATTATTTAGTCTTGCCAAAAATGTATCTCTTCAGAGTAAAACTTAATAGGATGTTCTTTGGGAAAATGATCCAGGGGAAGAAACCCAAGTATTAGCTCTTATTTTCCTTTTTGCAGTTTTTTAGCCACCAAGTATAGTGCCTTGCACTCCATAAATGAATGAAGAAGACTAAAAGGTTAATCTGAAGTAATTCATTTAAAAATGTTATTAAATGCTTTGCTATTTTTGAAATGTTTCTGCTATAAAAAAGAATTTAAGACTTAAAGTCATTTCTTTTTGATGTAGTTCCTTCTGGAGGTGTTTCTACTTGAGGAGGGTGTGTGTATGCCTGTGTATACATGTGGGTATATATGCTTATGAATGAACATGATCATGAAATTCTTGCTCTTTCTAGCTCTTTGGGAAAATAAATCTTATGCATATATTTCTTAGGTATATTAACTGCCTTTGTTATGCAAAGAAATCACATTCACTCATTCATCTAGTTGGTCATTTCTTTCAACAGTCTATAGCCATGTGCCAGGCCCTGTGTTAGGCATGGGGTATATAATGATAGAGCTGATAGGCATGGTCCCTGTCCTCCTGTTGCAGACTATGTAGTGGTTTCAGCACTTGCAAAAGTCATCTATGAGATTATTTTGCTTCTGGGTTCTTGTGTCATTCCTGACTTGATATGTATAAGTGTGTGTGTGTGTGTGTGTGTGTGTGTGTGTATCTTATTCTTGATACCAATTACCATTTTTTCTGCCACTCTTAGATGAACTTTCTAAAGAAGCTACCTTCCAAACTTATCAGTACATCTCAAAACAAGTGGACATCCCAGTATAAATTGGTGATTCTATAGTAACACAAATTAAGTGTCCATTCCCCAAATGTCTCACTGGAGAGAATGAATGATATACTACATAATTCCTTGATTTAAAATCTTGCATGTTCTCACTCATATGTGGGAGCTAAAGATTAAAAACAATTGATCTCATGGAGACAGAGAGTAGAATGATGGTTACCAGAGGCTGGGAAAGGTATTGGGAAGGGGGGGGATAATGTGGGGTTATGTGTGCAAAATTAATGGGTGCAAAAATATAGTTAGATAGTTAGATAGAATGAACAATATTTGATAGAAGAACAAAGTGACTATAATCAACAAGTTAGGGTATACTTTAAAATAATTAAAAGAGTGAAATTGGAATGTTCTTAACACAAAGAAATGATAAATTCCTGAGATGATGGACACCCCAATTACTCTGTTTTGATTAATTCACATTGGATGCCTTTATTAAAACATCACATGCACCCTATAAAGCTATACAACTATTATGTACCCATAATAATTAAATATAAAAAAATAAAATGTAAAAAATAATAAAATAAAAAAATTAATAAAACCTTTATGATGCTTTAGTAGTTAGCTCCATTAAAGATAGCAGCTCAAGCAAATTTAAAATTAATAGATTCAATCTGGTTTGCCTATTGTTATTTTTGAAGTTTGTTACAGAAGAGAAATTATGCAAATGGCTGGCAGGCTCTTGCTGCTGCATTCACACTGGGAATGCATTATATTAAATAACTCCTTTCTTGGATGGAAATGCTTATCTGGAGCAGATCAAGCTCTCAGGCATTTGCAGGAGCGTGTCCCTTCCTTCAGATGGTCCATTTTGAGCTAATAAATACTGTCAGGGTTGAGATGGGGAGTGGGGCTGTGGGGAAGTAGGATAAACTACTGGGGCCCTATAGTCTGGAAGGGCCCGGGGCAAATCTCTGGTAAAGACAGTTTGGCCAGTCCTCCTTTGCTGAAGCATCTGGTATTTTCCCTGTTGGGCCTGAGCAGGCTGTCACTGACTTTCCAGACTGTATAGCATTTATCTCCTTGTTGCAGTGAGATCCTGCTGGACTTCCTGTTCTGCCCTTTCCTGCAAAAATCTGCCAGGACAATCTTTCTCAAAGAAAATTTCCAATGTCACTACACTGCTTAACAGCCTGGCGTGGCTGTCTGTCACCTCTGAGATAAAATTTCAACACCATAGGTTTCCTGAAAGCTCTGTCATCAACTGACTCCTGTACACAGATTCAACTTCATCTTTTAATTATTTCTATGATCCTTCTACTAAAACCAGTCTTGTCTTTTTAATAACCTGTTCATTTATTCATTAATTTATTCATTTGGCAAATAGATGGGATGACCAGTAAGTTCAGTTCAACTATAAGATTCTGTGATTCTATGAGGTATAATGTGAGCATCTATTATTTGCAAATAATGTGGGGAATACAGGGGCATAGAACACATTATCCCCATTCTTAGATTCTTATGACAGTAAATGGAAACACAAAAGGCCATTATTGACCAGTTGCAGTAAGACTTTCGTTCTCTCCAGAGTTCCCCAACCTTTTTGGCACCAGGGACTGGTTTCACAGAAGACAATTGTTCCATGGACCGGGGTGGGGAGGTGGGAAGTTGTGGGTGGGGTGGCTGTGGTGCGGAGCTCAGGAGGTGATGGGCTCCCGTTTCATAACAGGCCACTGGGCCTGGGCCTTGGTACTGGGCCTTGGCCCGGGGGTTGGAGACCACAGTGCTAAGCCACATTCTTATTATCTGCGTTCTCTGAGCGCTGTTTCCTGGCTCTGGATTTCTCTCCTGCCTCATCTACACTAATCCTTTTCATTTCTCCCTTCAAAACTGTACCTGGATTTACTGCTCCAGGAAGCATTCCCACTCGACTCTTGGTCTTAGGTTGAATTGACTCTTCCTCAGAATTTATGGATACAAGAAACCCAGAGTTATTTGGTGCCTGCTGCCTGCTGCTTTGCACAGTCTTCAGCTATTTCACATGGGCCTGTGGTCACGTCCGCTGGCTAGAAAAGAGGTGTCCTGCAGACAAGCAGGCCCTACCTTCCTGTCCCTTGCTTCCCCTCTCTTCTCTTAACCTAGTGCTCAGCACACAGCCCACGACATGCTGCTGAATGCTGTTGAACAGTCATTTTTCCTTTCTCAGGCATTCAGATCAGAAACTCATGGTTTCTCCCCGGGGTGCATCTGCAGTTCAGAAAAGTGAACCTGACTACACGCCTTGACTAACTCTTTGCTCACAGAAAGATGACTGGTTTTGATTGTGCAGCACCTGGAATGAAAGGGCATCACAACCTGAAGTTGGAGGAATACAAAATCAGAACCATTAAATGACATGCACACGGGACCAAGGAGAATAGTTTTGATTCTGCTCTGTGTGCTGGTAGGAGACACTAAATAGATCAGGTTCACTACCAATTAACATCATGTTAATCTTGGCTAATAGTGAAGCAAAGTCACCAAGGATTTGGTGGATTTATCAGCTCCTCCCACAGCAGTCCTCTGAGGCTAACACTTCCTGGAACCCAGGTCAAAAGAAAGTCCTTTGGTAATGATGTGTCGTACATTCTGGTCCATACCCTCCTCAAAGACACCATTTTCTGGGCCTGAAGCGTCCTGCTGTTTTTTGGAGGGAATGAGAATCCAATCTCACATAAGCCGGATTCAGAAAATAGGTCATCGATGTGAGTTGCAGTTATTTTCCTTCCAGCTTTCTTCTGTGCTTGCTTTAGATTGCTTTTCTGCAAAGGGTAGATGCAGCTGCCCTGGCTAGTGGGCATTCGAGGGGGGGTGACAGCCACGCTGGCCTTGGGTCCCTGTCAGACATCACCCAGATTCCTGGGTCCTCGCAGCTAGCGTCTGCCTTTTGTCTGGGCTGTTAAATTCCCATTGAAGGAACAGGAGAAATACCGTCCTTGAGTATTGATTTTTACACACACACACACACACACACACACACAGAGCATAGTTCATAGTCACTTGATTTGCCACCTGCAGTTTATAATAGAACAGACCTGTGGTATTATAAACCACTTTATTTCTGCTCAGAATTTCTCAGCTTGAAGCCAAATTGAAGGGCATTAGTCATCAGTAATTTGCAGTTGTTTTTAATGTTTTTCACTCAGAGAGGTTTAAGGCAGCTAAAGCTAAGATAACTTTTCCCATGCTTTGGTGAGGAAATGAAAAATCTGATCATTTAGTTAATAATTTGTAAGAGGTACGAGCATGTAGTGTTCTTTAGTGACTGCAACATCATGACGGATTTGTGAATTTGTTAACATGACAATTCGAACAATATTAGATAAATTCCATTATGCCATTTTTCTCTCAATATTTTTCTATGTTTAATGGTTAAAATTCATAGAACGTTAGAAAAAGGAACCTAGAGATCACTGGCCTCATGTACAGAGCTCCGTCAGACACCGGTTCGGCTCTCTCCCCTGGAGGTTCAGGGTCAGCAGCTCTGGTTCCTAACGAGCACAGTGAGGGGTGCCTGCAGCAAACTTTCAGAAACAGTGATGAGATAAAACCGTCTCACTTTTCAGATGAGGAAACCGAAGCACAAAGAGATGAAGGGACTTAGTGATTGATCAGGATCTCAGAAACACAGGCCTGCCCCTCAAGGCCAGGTCTCCTGGCTTCCAGCTGGGGCGTTTCTCACCGCCCGCCCTAGAGAAGAAATCGCTTGGTTTCCCCGCCAGAGGGGGCCCGGCCGGCGCCGCGGTTGTCAGCCCCTGCGCTGCGGCGGCAGCTGAGACCCGGTTCCTTCCGGCCCGTACGCGCGGAGAGCGACCTTCGCCTCAGGCCTGTGGCCTCCCCCTGGCTTCATTGCCTCCCTCGGCGGAGGGGCCTTGAAGTGCCACTTCCTGTGCCCTCGCCCCCAAGGGGTGACCTTCTGCCCAGCAGGTCTAGGGTAGGGCTCAACTGTTGAAAAGCAGCAGCAAGCCCAAGGCTTACTTTGTTCTGTGCTGCTCCGGAGGCCCCAGGCAGGCCCGCCCCTCTGCTCGGGCGCCCCTCGAAGCCCGACCGTCCCGGGAACCTTGCACCTCTGGGGGAGAATCCTGACCCGACGCCACCCGTCCCGCACATTCACTCTCAGCCCATTGCTTACCCGCGATAAACAAGGTGGTTGCAGAAGCCTGCTCTGAGCGCGAGGAACGTGAGCAGAGACCTGAACGCTGAGGACGCTGTTGCACAGCCCTGGCGCGAATGGCGTGGGGGATGGTGCTGGCCGAGGGGACAGCAAGGGGAATGGCCCGCCCGCCGGAATTGGCCTGAGGTGCGGTGGAGACAGCGGCCCGAAGCAGAGTGAAGAGGAGGAGGCCAGAGAGGGAGAAAGCGGCCAGGTCTGTGGGGCCTCGTGGGCCATGGTGGGAGAAGGTCGGATCCTGTTGTAAATACAGTGGCATTTTATAGGACTTTCAAGAAAGATCCCTCTTGCAGCTGTGTGGAGAGGCCGTGGCTGTGCTCCAGGTGGGAGACGTGGGTGGCTTGCACCAGGTGACAGGTGGCCGGGCTGCCGTCACGTCCCTGCGGGCAGGGCCTGCAGTCCCCCGGGCTCTGCCTGCGAGTGTGCACCTTGCCGGGCCGACATCAGGGGTGCATTTTTAGAGTGGAGCTGACAGGAATTATTGTCCACAAGAAGTGTTTATTAATTAGTTTCATATTTATGAAGTAATCTGGAACTTGTTAGAATTAGGAAACCTTATAGATTTAAAAGATTTCTTTCCCGTCATTATAGAGCCTTCCACGATCAAATCATGTTATTTTCTATTTTGATCTATGATGTACCTTGGTGACTGTTCTCCCTGGAGCATAAGATTTCACCACAGAAGAATTGAATTATTTCTCTAAGTAAAAGCAAGGATTTAACAGACTGTGTTCTATTTATTAATGCTTTTTCAGTGCTCTGCTTTTATAAAGTTTGGTCGCTTCCACAAATGAAAAAAAAATTTTTAAGTAGCTAAATGAGATGTTTTCATCTCCAGAAGCTATTTTGCAAAAAGTTAGAGGCCAAAGTGACACGTGACTTTATCACCAGCCCATGAAAACTATGACTTTTATCTGATTTTTCTATACGTCTTTTAAAAAAATGCTCAGTCCGCACCCGTTTATCTTTCCCCACCCGCTCTGTGAGCCCGGGAGGCCCTGCCGCCCAGAGCCCCTCTCCAGGCTGAGTGCCTGTGCGCTGGGCCTGGCGGGTCTGTGGACAGGGTTGACCGCACCGCCCAAGTAACATTTAGGAACCCTTGCTTCTGGTTCACAGCTGCTGTGGTTCACATTCCAGCCATTCTCTCCACCCTCACCTGGAGCCTCCTTGGATCTGACTGCCCTCCTCACCGTGCCTCTTGTGAAGACAAAATGCTAGAGCTTTCCTTAGTGACTGATGTGAGAGGTGAGGCAGTGGGAGAAGGTTTTGAGATGGGTTATCAGGAAAATGGTGGGACCCTGACAGACATCAGGGAGTTGAGTAGTGGTTTTGAGGAGCTGAAGGTGGTCAATTTAATTATATCCATGTCCCGTTTGAGGGTCCAGGAGTTTGTCTAAGTGGAGATAAGCGGTTAGTAATCCTGGGCTGGAGTTTGGGAGAGGAAATACGGCTGGAGAGAGGGCGCCACCTGCCAAAACATGATGATTGAAGTCTTAGGTATAGATGAGTCATTTGGAAGATAAATGGAGAACTGAAGGCAGGCCTTTGGTTTAATATCCACATTAATGAGGAGAATGGAAGCTGGCACAGGGGGTGGAGAGGCAGAGGAACCAGGAAAGTAAGATGTAAAGGAAAGAAAGGGGAGTGTTTAAAAAAGGTGGAAGCACTGAACAATGGCTAGTGCTGCAGAGCGTGAAGACACAGATTGAGTAAGTGCACTGAATTTCTTGGAAACCTTCAAGACCGATAGAAATCTTTCATGACCAATGGAAACCTAAATAGCAATTTAGTAGAATGGGGTAGGAACCAGATCCTCTGCCTTGTGAAACAAACAAACATATCTATATACCTTTTTGTGCATGTATATGTGTGTGTGTGTGTGTGTGTGCATGTTTCTACAGAGATAGTTACAGTTAAGAGTGATTATGTTTGGACAGTGAGATTTTATAAGTGTTGTAATAATTTTCTTCTTTTATTTCTCTTTATTTTCTTAGTGTTCTATGAAGCTCCAAGTTTTTTTTTAATTAAAAAAACTTTATTGGCTTAGTTCAGATTTTTATTCCTGCATTAAACATTCATTGAACACTTATATAATGGGTATATGTCTATGGGGCAGAAAAAATTATTAAGGCATGGCCTCTGTTCTTAAGGAACTCCCTTCTAGAGAAGACCAATGTGTGAACAAATAAATGTCAGGCAATGTGATAACTGCTAGAAAAGAGTACATAAAGGAAAGATCATGTCTAGTGGGAAAATTAGGAAAGGCCTCGTACAAGAGATGACACTTGAGCTGTACTTGAACAGGGCTATCTACAGTGTGCAGATAGGTTGTTTGTGGAGAAGCCAGTTCTTACTCTTATGTCTTTACCATTGCTATGGTTTGAATATCTCCTCCAAAACTCATGTTGAAATTTAGTTGCCATTGTGATAGTAATGCTGTTACTGTGGGAGTGGGCTTCTGATAAAAGGATAAGTTCAGCCCCCTTTTTCTCTCTGTCTCGTGCACTCTTGCTCTCTCACCTTCTCTTGCCCTCTCTCACAATGTGATGACTTCCACCCTGTTATGATGCAGCAAGAAGGCCCTCACCAGGTGTGCCCCCTTGTTCTTGGACTTCCCAGCCTCCAGAACCATGAACCAAATCAACTTCTATTGTTTATAAATTACTCAGTCTGTGGTATTCTGTTATAGCAGAAGATGGACTAAGAAACCATCATAGTATGCACTTGCTTATATGTTAGTTTGGAATTATTTTCTCATTTGTTGATGCTTGTATGGTATGTGTTTTCCCATTTTGTGTATCTCTGAGTGTTTATTATATTTAATATTTGTACAAATTTCCTCTGAACTTTCAGTGTTCAGATTTTTGATTTCTTTCTTTTTTTTTTCCAGGACCCTCCCATTTTGCATGATTTCTTCTTTCTAAAAGTAATTCTCTAGATTTGAAAGCATTCTTCTATGATTTGTGATTCATATGTAATATTCTATAACATCTAGAAAAAATATTCTGAATGGCATACTCAGCAATGGAAATTTTCATCATGAATTTTTTCATGAGTATAAAATGTTGCTGGGCAAGTTTCTATTTAAATCATACTTGATAGGCTTGACTAACTGCGTAAGTTCACAGGGCGCATGCTACAGATTGCTTTACTTTCAATAAGGTAAGGCTGCACCTCCGTTAGGGACTAATTTAGGGTATTCGGCAAGGGTTCAGGCCAAGCCCATTTGGGGTTGTTAAGGAATTAAAACCAGCTCATGAGAAACTCAGATCAGCTCATGAAAAGAAGGGCTTCTTAGAACAATGCAGTAGGAAATTTTGTGGATCAAAGGACAGACAGCAAAGCTCAGATGTAGAATTCATAGTGAGTCCACTCACCGATCCTGTCTGTCTCACTCTCTCAATCGTTGCTTTTTTGGTTTCTTGCTTCCTGTTTTCCTTTTCTTCTCAGGATGGGCTTCTACTGCTTCACATGGTTTCTGTTCTCCCATGACTTTAGCACACATCTAGTCCAGAATAATTTCCTCTGTAGAGATCTCTTATTTGTTTAAAAAAAAAGATGTATTAAAAAAAATAATATATGCAGTAGTAAAAAATATGACTAGTATAGAAAGGCATAATATTTTAAAAAAATATATTAATTTCTCCCTTTTCCAACTTCTGTGACTCCTGGTACCTCTCCCTAAAGTTTGTTTCTTGTGTAGCCTTCTGGAAAAAAATATATAAATATATACATATACATAGATATGCACATATAAATATACACATTAAATGAGTTATTACCCCTATACACAATTCAACATTTTTTTTAAAAAAAGGCCTTATTTGTATATTTGGCATTCTTTCCATATTAGTTAACACAAAATTTACCTTTTTTCTTTTTAGCAGTTACATGTAGCTAGATGGTATTTCATTTTATGTAATTATTATGACTTATTAGATAATCTCTCCATGATGATGAACCTTTAGGTTGTATCTTGTTTTCTATTGGAAATAATGGTACAGTGAACAACCTTGTATATCTATCTACTAGAAGTTTAATAGAATTTTAACTCTTGCATTTGTTCAGTGATTAATTTAAAGTTAATTTTTATATGTGGTGTAAGGACAGAGATTTCTTTTTTTCTTTTTTTCTTTGTTGCGTATTACTGTACAATTGTCTCAGCACTGTTTGTTGAAAAGTTTTCCTTTCTAGTATG
The DNA here is from genome assembly GCA_023783475.1 of Daubentonia madagascariensis. Taxonomy (NCBI): domain Eukaryota; kingdom Metazoa; phylum Chordata; class Mammalia; order Primates; family Daubentoniidae; genus Daubentonia; species Daubentonia madagascariensis. The sequence continues at coordinate 37,351,241 of JAKFHU010002088.1, read as the reverse complement.
TAGAAATATAGTTGATTTTTAAGTATCGATCTTGTATTCTGTAATTCTGATAAACTCACTAATTAGTTCTAGAAGTTTTTTGTAAATTCCATCAGATTTTTAGGTAGATGATCATGTCATCTGCAAATAAAGTCCATTTTACTTTTTCCTCTGTAATCTGGATGCTTTTAAATTCTTTTTCTTGCCTTATTGTACTGTCTTCACAATATTGAATAGAAGTGATGAGAACAGACATCCTTACCTTGTTCCTGATCTTAAGGTGAAAGCATTCAGTTTTTCACCGTTAAGTGTGATGTTAGGTCTAGGTTTTTCCTACACGCCTATATCAGATTGAAGAAGTTCCCTTCTATTGCTAGTCTGTTGAGAGGTTTTTTAAAAAATTCTAAATGGATGTTGAATTTTTTCAAATGCTTTTTCTATTGAGATGATCAAATGGTTTTTCTTTTATGATCTGTCAATATGATGAATCTAAGTGTGCTTTTTTGATTATATACATAGGGTAGATGCCTACCAGTAAGATTACAGAGACAAAGGGTATGGGCATTTGATAGATTTTGACTAATTAATCCTCAAAAACTGTGCCAGTTTACACTCTCACTCACGTTGTCTCAGAGTGCTTATTTTTCCAGATTCTTCTCAACACTAAGAATTATTAAGCTTTTAAAAATTTTGTCAGTCTGATAGGAGATAAATGTATCTCATTATTTTGATTTGCACTTTAAAATTTATGAGTGAGATTTAGTATCCTTTCAATGTCTATTACACATTTGAATTTCTTTTTCTATTGGGTTGTTCCTTTTCTTATTGTGTATACTCTTGATAAAATAAGAAAATTAGCTTCTGATGCAAATAATTTTTCTGGTTAGTTTTTGGAAAAATATTAGTACTTGACACATTTTTTTTGGTTGTAGAGAAGCTTTTTACTTGTATGCAATAGTATTTATCAATTTTTTTTTCCTTATGGCTTTTGGGTTTTATATTCTACTTGGAAAGATCTCTTGCCTATGCTAAGATTATAATATATTTACCTACTTTTAAAAAAATATTTGAGCTGTTGTAATCTCTTTTGGTGAAAGGAATGAAATAGGGTTCTGGCTTAACTTTTTTTCTAAACAAGTTAGCCAGTGAGTTAAGCCAGCACTACTTATTGAATGGTATTATTTAGTCCATCTTTTGCCTATTGATTTGGAATGTGATCTTTATTATAAACCCTATTTCCTTATGTATGTGAGTCCACTTTGGGGTTCTATTCTAACTACCTATATATTTATATCTACTCCTGTAGCATAATGTTTTGATTACTGTAGCTGTATAACATGTTTTAATATCTGGTCAAATTATGGTCCCTAATTCTTCTTTTTCAGAATTTTCATGTTTTTACTTGTTTAGTTTTCTAGATGAACTTTAATATCATTTTATCAAATTCTTAAAAAAATAAACTTACAGTATTTACTTACAAGATAAATTTAGGAGAATTGACATCTTCACGGTAAAGTTCTCTATCCAAAAATAAGGTATATGTTTTTTCATTTATTTAAACCTCTTTTCATTAAATCCCTTGATTTTTAAGATTTTACTTTGATTACATTCTGCTCTATTCTTGTTAGGTTTAACTTTAAGCATATTTGTTTTTCATTCCTATTATAATGGTATTTATTTTCTGACTGATTACTTTTTATATATATAAAAATATATTTTGAATTTTTTTGATTTCTGTATACTGATTTTATACTCAGCCCCTCAATGAATTAACTTAATTTTTTTTAGTTAAACTGATTTTCCAGGATTCAATCATTACAACTGTTATTTTTTTTTTGCCATCTTTTCAGTGTTTATTTGTATTCTTTTTTGTGTGTGTGTCTAATTGTAGTGGCTAATACTTTCAAAACAATTCAGTAATATGGTGATTGTGGGAAATCTCTGTCTTTTTTCTGATTTGTTAGTGATGGTTCTAGAAATCCACCAGTAAGTAAGATGTTGACTTTTGGTTTGAGAGATATGTTTTTATGCTTTTTAAATGCTATAAAGGAATAAACCTATTTCGATTTTTATAATGGTCTAAAAAATTGAGATGGATATTGAAATTTATCAAAGTCATTTTGGGTATCCATTTGTTCATGGGGTTTTGTACTTTGATATATTAATGGGAAAATCCTGGTAATATATTCCCTAATGTTGAGTTCTGTTGGCTGATTTTTAATTTTTAGGATTTTTATACAGGTATTCTTAAGCGAGGTTTATTGTAGTTTTATTTTTCTGTGCTACTTTTATCAGGTTTTAGTGAGAGTGTTTTGCTATTTTACTCTAAGTGATTTTGAAGTTTTTCTTCTTTCTCCATGTCCTGGAAAAGTATAAATAGTATTGAAATTATCTGTTCTTTGAAGGTCTGAAAGAATTTATTGGTTTTTTTTCTCTTTTTTTCTTTTTGGTCCACTGTTTTTATGCAGAGAGAATTTGTTGTTAAAACCATGTGAGCCTGTGGCTTTTTGGGGGGTAGCTCTTTTATTAATATTCTGAATTTCTTCCATTGTTATATGTCTACTTAAGTTTTTTGTTTCTTTTGGGTTCAATTTTTGTCATTTATGTTTATCTAATAAAGCATCCATGTCATAGTTTGTTTATAACAAATATTTGTAATTTATTTATTTAGAGATTTTCAAAGTAGTCTCATAATTTTAAAATTTCTTATGCATATTTTGCTTTTCATTTTTATTTCTAATTTATTTGTGCTTTTTTTCCTCTTTTTCTTGATGAAGCTGTTTTATTATTATCGATTTTATTGTTTTTTCCCCAGAGAATACGCCTTTAACTTAGTAATGTATTCTATTGCTTTTCTGTTTCCTAATTTATCAATTTCTGCTTTTAGTTTTTATTATATTTTCCTGATACTTGTTTTGTTGATCTATCTCTACCATCGTGAATTGAATGTTTTTAAAATTTGTTTTTATTATCATTTGCTTGGTAAAATGTTTACTGCTATAAGGTTTTATCTTTACCCCAGCTTTCCAAGTTTTTTACTAGGTAGTATCTTCAGTATTGTTATTTTTTATATATTCTGTAACTTCAGTTTTGACTTTTTACTTTGTATCAAGATGTGAAAGAGTTTTGAAATTTTCAGATGGCTAGGCTTCTCTTCATTATTATTTAGTTTTATTATAGTGTATTCAGGGAAGATTGTTCTAATTCCATTTTCCTAGAACGTACTGAGGCTTTACTTTGTGGCCTAATTATTCTTTATTTTTAAAACTAAAATATCCCATCAGTGCTTGAAAAGAAGTTTTATATTAGATATACACTTTGATATACATCTACTGGGTTAAACTTTTTGATTATATTAAACATTTTTTATTGTCCCCTTGTTCTGTCATGGCTGACAATGTCTGTTACTATTGTGTTTTGTTAATTTCTGCTAGGAGTTTATGCTTGTATGAATTTTGACACTTTGTTTTTGGTGCTCAAAGATTTATAACACTTATAAGCTCATTGTTGATTTAAACTGTGATCCTTCTAACAGTGTGTAATATAGTACTTGGTGCCTAGTAATTGCTCGATTATTATTATTGAATGTAAATTAACCCTTTATATTCTCTTTATATTCTTTGATAGTTTTTTATTTGAATTTTTCTAATATATATGTATGTATATACATATATATTTATGCATATATATGTATGTATATACATATATATTTATGCATATATATATCTCTATACATATATATACACACACACACACATATATATATATTTTAAAGAAGGGGTCTTGCTCTGTCACCTGGTGTGGAAAGCATTGGTTTTCTGATATTATTAATAATAATATGATTCTTTTTGTTTTGTTACCATTTACCTGGTTTATATTTGACTTTTTTTTTTTTTTTTTTTTTACTTTTAACCTTTCTAAGTCATAAAGAGACTCTTGGAGAGTTTGTTTTAGATATGAATATCTACAGATTTGGTTTTTTCTATTTTGTTTGTTTGTGTTTTGGAGACAGGGTCTCACTGTGTTTCCCAGGCTGGAGTGCAGTGGCCTCATCATAGCTCACTGCAACCTCAAACTCCTCGGCTCAAGTGATCCTCCTATCTCAGCCTCCCAAGTAGCTGGGACTACAGACACGGGCCACCATGCCTGGCTAATTTTTCTATTTTTTGTAGAGACGGGGTCTTGCTCTTGCTCTTGCTCAGGCTGGTCTCAAACTCTTGGCCTCAAGCAGTCCTCCTACCTCAGTCTCCTAAAGTGCTAGGATTACAGGCTTGAGCCACTGCGCCTGGCCCTGGTTTTTCTATATTTTGACCTTATTAAAGAACCCTATGTTTATTGATATAATAGATATTTTTAGTCTTAATACTTTTTAATTTACTTTATATTTTCTGTTTTTAATGCTTTTTCCCTCTCCTTTCCCCCTTCACCTTCCCCATCTCTTCCCCCTTGGGTTGTCTTTTCTTTGTCTAGGTATATGTATGTGTGTTTAAATGAGTGAGTGTGCTTTTCTTGTGATAATGTCAAAGATTTATAATCTATTTTTAAGTCTTTTATAGATTTCTTGATAACTTTATACAGTGGTTTTAGCCTCTTTATCAATTTATCAATTATCTATTGACTACTTACTGAGATGGATGAGAAAATTAACATATGTATTTTCTCATTATTGCTAATATTGTCATTTGGCTTGGTTAACTTAATAATTTCAAATAGGACACTCAAATCTCAATTTCTTGATTTTATCATCTTTAAGAAGTAAGAAATATGAGGAAATTCCACTCTTAATTTTTCTATCTCTCCTCAAACTGTTGAGTTTGATTTGTTTTTATTGTTGAAATGTATAACATTGCCCTTTTATAAACATATTTCACACTGGTGATTAACTTTATTTGTAAATATAAATAGGTTTAGTTCTTCCTATCAGACTTTTTAGTAGAGCTCCACATATATCTCTTGGTTTGCTGGATTTTGGACTTAAGTGATTTTTTTTTTCAGGAAGGACTCAAGGAGTTACTGAGCCTTTGCATGTCTGAAAATGTCTGTTGTCTTCATACTTGAACAACAACTTAGCTGAATATAAAAATATTTGCTTACTCTTTTTTCTTCCCTCAGAACTTTGTACATGTGGCTTATATATTTTTCTGATTTTGAACATTAATGTCAAGAGCAACCTGAGCTTTTATTCTGTTTTATTTGCTCTTATTTGGTTTTGGAGTATGTGTGTTATATATACCTTTCTCTGCCTTGACGTTCAGTAACTTCATCCAGAAATATCTGTCTTTCTGAGAACTGTTCATTTTTCTCTCAGATCTATGGATTCTGGGCATTAGGGGCAGTCACGGTTGATGTGTATCAGCTTTGCTCTTTTTTTTGAAATGTCATTTAAAGTGCTGTGCTAGGGTCATTCCACCTGGTAGTAGGCAACTCCTACTGCATAGCTTTGGAGATAGTTCTTCTACTTTCTTTTAAGAGCCTGGTGTTGAGTAATGTATTTGAAAGGTTCTTAATAAATTTCTATTGAATGTATGAAATGACCCTGGGCTCATTTTCCTACTGCTAACTCATCCTCTCTGTCTACTTCTCTCTAAATAGGGAGTGTTGCTGAGATTTTTCAGAATTTTTTCCCTTTGTCATCTCCCACACCCCACCATACTCTGGGAGAAGAGAGAGCGAGAGCTGGTTTGACAATGGCAGTGATTCCTGGGATCTTTCCTTTCTCACTTTCCTTGAATGCTACTTTTAAAGATTATGGCATGAAGTTGTGTCCCTTCTTTTGTTTGATTACTGCTAGCGTATTTGGTTTTCGCTGGATTTCAAGTTTTTATTATTAATTTTGTTCATTCATTTGGCTTTAGGGAAAGGAGACACCTGACTAAACTTTGCCATCTCATAAAGATACCTAACTAAACTTTGCCAGAAGTCATAAAGATTTTCTAAACAAATTTGGAACCTTGAGAACAGCTCAGTTTCTTCTTCCTCCTTACGTTTCTTATAGAACCTAGTACAGCTTGAATATAATTGGTATAACTACTTACTGAATGCATAAATAACATTTTAATGGTAATTTTGGCTAATTTATGACCTGTTATTGAAAGAAGGGTACATCATCACATAACTAGTCAATGTAAAAACACCTTGGAACAAGTATATTTTTTGACTAATCCTAAAATAGGATGGACAAAGCAGCAAGGAAAGAACAGTAAGACATGGAATAATGAGCCACAGGTCAGAATGAGTATGTTTAGTGTTCACTGCAACCCTGGAAGAATAGGGCTCATCTGTTGCTTTTGATTCAGTGTTAGAGATCAGCTCATCAGCTCTTGGGGCCTCTGAAAAGACACAGATGAATGAGCAGGAAATTTATCAGGAGCACCTTTCTCCTTTGGGTTAGTTTTTTTTCTTCTTCACTAAACACGTCAGTTTTAAGGGCACCACGGGAAATTTGTTTCTTGGATTCCTTTTATTGCTAAAGTCAAGGCTCACCTTTGACTATTCTTCATTTTCCCTCCAGGCGTTTCACTGGCTGCTTACGGACAGTCCACCCAGCTAGTTAATGCATATTTCTTTCTTCTTTTACTTGACTCTGTGTTTAGCCTTGGGCAAATTCAGCCTCATGCTAGCGGGCAGTTTCTTTTTAAGTACAAGATGAAAAAGATTACAGGGTTTTGTAGTGATGAGCGTTTTTGTTCATCTCAGTTTCTGCGTGTTAATATTCTTTTCTCTTTTCCTCCTTCAGGAAGAAAGAACAGGAATTGGATGGGCAGAAGAAAGTCACTTGCGTTCTTCTGACTATTGATTTTCCTTGTGCCATTTAGTGTTTCAGTAGTTTTTTTCTAACTACAGTTCTACATTTAGCAGCAGTTTGGACTAGGCCGTCAGCCACAGTGGGGGACTGACTGTGTCTCAGTGAGAGGTGGATTGGGAAGGTGACTTTCTGACATTATGAACGTGGGTCCTGTAAAGTTTTCTTTTCACTCAAATTCTCTAACACAGCGTGAGAGTAAAGAAGAAGACCAGAAACAGGAGTCAAATGCCTGGGTGTTTTTTGTTGGTTTTATGTTAGTGGTTTACTGTTTCCTACACAAGGAAAGTGCTCACCCACATAGACTGTGAGACTTTTTAGGATAGTCTCAGGATGGTGGTGGGGAAATGCTTCAGGGCGGTAAGATTCATCGTGTGTATGAATAACAGAATATACACTGTTATTCATTAACTACACAGATTTTAAAAAACTTTTCATTATAGAAATTGAAAAACATACAAAAGTAAACAGAATATAATCATGCAACCCCAGGTACTCAGCTTCAGTAATTATCCCCCATGGCCAATCTCGTTTCATGTATGCCTCTTCTTATTTTCTCCTCTCCTATATTATTTCACCCATGAATATTTCAGTGTGTGTTGCTACAAGATAAGGACCCCTTTAAAAAACATAAACACAAATTATTACAATTAAAACATAGTTAACAGTGCTTCCTTGTTATCATCAAATAACTAGTCAATATTCTAATGATCTCACATGTTATAGTTTTTTTAGCTTGGTGTGAATCCACACTTTATTTCACATTTAATATGTATTTTAAACTTCTTTTAATCCCGGGGTCATCTCTTTCAATTTATTTTTATTTGCAATTTATTTGTTGAAGAAATTGTATCGTTTGTCTAGGAGAGTTTCTTACAGTCTGGATTTTCCTCATTGTGCCTCCATGGTGTTGTTTAACACTGTGGTTCCCAACCCTGGGGAGAACGGCAGAACCGCAGAACCGCAGAACGGTGCTGGTCCGTGGCCTGTTGGGGGTCAGGCTGCCCGGTCTAGCGGGAGGTGGGTGGCCTGCGGGTGAGGGGAGCGAGGCTTCATCTGTGTTTGCAGCTGCTCCCCATCGGGGGCATCACCGCGTGGGCTCCACCTCCTGTCAGATCAGCTGTGGCATTGGATTCTCACAGGAGTGTGAGCCCTACTGTTGACTTCGCATGCGAGGGATGTAGGTTGCAGTGGTCTCCTTGCGAGAATCTGGTGCCTCATGATCTGGGCTGGAGCTGGGGCAGTGGTGCTGGCACTGGGGAGTGGCTGCAAGTGCAGATTGTCACTGGCAGAGAGGTTTGACTACACAATGAATGTAGTGCACTTGTGTCATCCCGGGACCATCCTTCCCCCACCCGCTCTGGTCAGTGGAAGGATTGCCTCCGTGAAGCCGGTCCCTGGTGCCAAAAAGGTTGGGGACCACTTGTTTAACATGTTGCCCTGTCCTTTGTTATTCCTATAAATTGGTCATCTAGAAGCTCGATCAGATTCAGGTTTAATTTTTTTGGCAACACTCTTTCTTAAGTATGGGGTATTCTTCCATCAGAAAGCATAATGCCTGACTTTCTTATTTTGCGATGCTGGAAATCGACAGTCAAAATCTCTATGGTGTAATGTTTGACAAAAATCTAACCATAGAATATTTCATGACTCACTTTTTTTGAAGTATGTCCTCTGCTGATAATTGAAACCAAAATCACTACGGAAGTCTTCAGGTATTCAATCCTGATAAGATAAAGTTGTGGCTGGGCTATTAGTTTACAGCCACATGTGGAGCAACTCACCACAATGTGATGTTCAAACATGGGCAAGTCATCACTCTCTGTGGTCATGAGTATCTGGAGCTGAGCTGTTCTTTGGTGGTGTAAGACCAGCCCCCTTTGCTGTTAATCGCAAGCACAGGTCATGTGCAGTGTATTTGTTCTTGCCAACAGAAAGATTGTAGAGAGCCTGTTTTCTCAACCACCATAAAGAGATACAGCCTCGGCCCTTTAGGAGTTTGCCTTCTAAAATGAAAGAAAGAAAGAAAAAGACAGCTGTTCTTAACTTCCAAGGTACTGTGTTACGACAAGGATAAAGTGTTTTATTAAATAAATACCTGTCTGTCTATCTAGACAGTGGCTTAAGTAATGAGAAGTCTGAGTATTTCCTAGATATTTGGCTAACAATGATGTGTAGGCAAAGATAGGAAAATATTCCTTTAATACCTATGTTACCCTTATTTACTAAACAGAAATATCTTTTCTAGGTGATGTCGTCTTTGCTTTGCTAATAACTTGGCTTTTCCTGGTAGTGGAAGGGCTTGGATGCCACAGGAATATGGGAGACATCAGAGTCTGGCTTTGAGAGAGTAGTGACTTTGATGAAAAATCTGTTTGTGGCATCGACTTACGTAATACTACATACAAAAACAAAGAGTGTTCATCAAATCTTCATTTTAGAGCAGCTGCACACACAGACACATCAAGGTCAGCTGAACTTCTGATTAATTTGTGAACTGTGTGAGCCCCCGCCCTCCAACCCCCAACACTGACAAGTGCCATCACCCACCTCTCCTAGATACACCTTTGTCATTCTATTTGTATTTCAATGAATGTAGCTTGTGTAACCTAAAATGTCTAGCCTCCTGAGGTCACTCTTTCATTTCATGCCTAAATAAATGCATGGAGCCCCCATTTCTGGGACTGTAAGAAGCCCAAGTACCTCTTCAGGGACTTCTGAGGGTTCCGCAGAATTCTTAGGTTTCCAGGTATTGTTCCTCTCACTCCAAACTGCTCCTGGCCCTTTCTGTGGTCAACCTTGGTTATTTCCATGAGGCTCCAGCTCTGCCATGTGCCAAACACAGACATAGGCAGAAGTGTAGTTTGCATCAAGGTTGGCATTCTGGCCAGGGGCAGTTTTTTGGCTATCAGAAGGGCTAATTCAGCTCCCTCTCAGGACTTGATTATCACTACCTTTATAGGGCTGTATAAGCAGCCACTGTTTGGGTTGATTGTTTAATCAGTTGTTAGAGAGTTTATAGAGTGAAGTATTGATTTTAAAGACAGAAGACAGGCAACCCTGTTAATAGTGCACCTGTTCTGTTGCACCTTTATTTAACCTTGTCTGTGGATGCCCAGAGAGTACCTGAGAGACATTGAGGTGGAACTTGATTGGTCTGTCTTCTGCTGACCCATCATTGGTGCCAACCGTAGATGAATCCTCTGGGTGAGTTCTTCTCGTTTTAGGGGGAGCAGAGATTGCTGTTCATTAGGTATGTGGGGCACTTAGCCTCCATGTGGGATATTTCCCCCACAGAACTTTTTAATATTTGGTACAGTGGGTTAGAATGAATGAACCATTGTTAACCAGCTGACTCCCTTCATTCTATTGTGTAGAACAAACATCATGGGATTGGGCCTAGGGAAGCCTGGATTCCCATTCCTGCACTGCCCCTAAACAGTTGTGTCACCAATCTGCGCTTCAATTTCTTTATCTGCAAAATGGGGGTATATTAGTTAGCTAGGGCTGCCATAACTAAGTACCACAGACTGGGTGACTTAAACAACAGAAACTTTTCTCCACAGTTCTGGAGGTTAGAAGTCCAAGATCAAAGTGTCAGCAGGATTGATTTCCTTCTGAGGCCTTTCCTTGGCTTGTAGAGGCTGTCTTCTCCCTGTGACTTCACGCGGTCTTCCCTCTGTGTCTGTCTGTGTCCTAATCTTTTCTTATAAGGACCAGTCATATTGAATTAGGGATCCCCCATATGATCTCATTTTACCTTAATTGCCTCTTGGGCTCTATCTCCAAATGCAGTCACATTCTGATGTATAGGGGGTTAGGACTTCAACATAGGAATTATGGGTGGGCACAGTTCAGCCCATAGCAGGGGGTGAGGTGGTGGTGGGGGTGCTTAATCAGTGGATTTCTAATAATGCTCTGAGGAGGAACATGTCCTTGGAAGGCCCTAAAGGCTAGGGTGGCAAGTTGTCCTGGTTTACCCCGTTCTGAGAGTTTTCCTAGGACGTGAGATTTTCAGTACTAAAATGGAGGCAGTCCCAGGCAAACAGGATGGTTGATTACCTCAGCAGGCTTCCATGGGGGGCACAGGGCGGGTGCTTAGGTCACCAGCCCACCTCAGCCAGAACTGTACCACTTTTTTCAGCTTACATGTCAGCATCCTAAGTGAGATGAATTTAACGGAAGTTTTATAGCCAGAAATCATTAGAAAACCATTTGATTCAAAGGCCTCCAAGGTCCTCTCTTGCTGCCACATTCTATTATTTTAATTCATTCGCACAGATGGAATTAATTTCATTTGCACACCCTGGAATTCAGTGGGTGAATTCAGACAAATTCAGCCATTTGTTTGAAACTAATAACTGATTGGAGCAAAACTCATTTAGTTCTCATTTAGTTTGTGGTCAAAAGTGAAATAAAACCAAACGGGGAGGTATTTGCTAAACCTGAGGCAGATCTTGGTGCCGTGCTGTTGTGATGACAGATGATACTCGCTGAGCTCTCACTGTGCTCATTGTGTTCTGTTATCGTCTCCTAATCCTAATAGCTGCTCTGTGCAGTAGGTAGCATCACTAACAGCAGCAGCTGCCCCATGATGCAGATGAAGAAACTGAGGCACAGGGAGAGAGTAACTAGCCCAAGTCTCACGGCTGGTCAGGGCAGGGCCAGGATTGTGTAGGCAGTTTGTCTTGAGTGCTGTTATGTCTCAGTGCTAAGCCCAGATGCAGGTGTCCCTGCTGATGGGGAACAAGGGCCACACGGGTAAGTGTAAGGTAATGACATTTAGGTTGATAGACTCTCATCTCAGTGCCCTCCCCAGCCTGTCTGGCCTTGACTGGCACCCCGAGCTGGTCCTCCTTTTTGCTCTTACAGAAGCCAAGCCTAGAGCAGTTCTCAGGTGTCAAGTGGTTTTGAGGATCTTGCGATAACACAGACTCATATCATGACAAAGTTATTCCCTTGCTAATTAATTCTCTTTCTGGTCTTCTGATGACATCAAGGGAAAAGTTTGTGCCAACCTTTACCTTTTTTTAAAATTTATTTCAGAATATTATGGGGGTACAAAACTTTGTTTATATATATTGCTCAAGCACTGCCCATGTCAGAGCTACAATCGTGGACATCCCCCAAACTTTGTGCCAGCCTTTAATTCCTTTCCATCACTAGATCTCCTTTTTCAAGAAAAAGAGCAGCCTTAGGCTGGAGCCCAGGGCCAACTGTATCTGGATGGACTTGAATAATTCTCTATTGTTTTTAGTGTAATCATCTTTTTGCGGTTAATTTTGACATATGGCAGATGATACTGGTTTTGCATTTAGGGTAGTGCTATAAAGCGCCTTTAAAAGACATTTATTTAAGGGAAAAAGCAAGTAATTTAAAAGTAGTTAGTAACTAGTAGTACAGATGATGTGCAGACATGGCAAAAATTTTGAAGCGAGAAAGATTGGTTTTGTGAAACACTGGACAGGAGGAAAGGTTACAGTTCTTGAGAATCTTGAAACCAGCACATGAATGGCAAGAGTTGTTTGACTAGCCAACCTTCCAGGATCAGTGCCTCAGCCCAGGGTGGGCTTTGCCTGGGCCCTCAAGGTACTATACTGGTTGCAGGCCCCTTTGTTGTTGTTTTTGTTTGTTTGTAATGGTTTTCAGTATTTTTGAAATGTTCCAATCAGGGTTAGGAAAAAAAGTGAATTTTTGTGCCATATCAAAAGGCTTTGCATTGGGAGAATGCAGTCTAGAAAATAATTAGAATTAAAAGTGCAAATTGGAATGCCCAGCATGAGGCAAAAGTACTCACCCTGGGTGGACACTAAGCCACAGTATGGGGATTGGATGCCATGGCTCTTGCTGTTGGAGCCTGATGTTCCTTCCCCTGGGGTTTAGAAGCAGACCAGAGTTGGGACCCCTCGTACAGTCTGAGAGCAACTGAAATTGAAGGGGCTCTTTCATGGCATCAGTCTTGGGTGACTTTGCCTGCCAAGCTTGCTGTTGGTACTTACACTCCACAGAGCTATGTCCTTATTAAATAGAGTACTAACTAAGGCAAAGTGAGTTTGCAGCTCCTGGTTAATCCTTCAGTGAGATTCCTATACTAGGCTATTGCTTTATGGATGGGGTCTGAGCTTGGATAATCCTTGCAGCCCCAAGACCTATGCAGCAATGGGTGCTGTGCATTGACTGATACTTGGTACATGCACCAAATTCTTATTAGCAGCCCAAACTTTGTACACAAAGGTTGGGGATTAGTTCCAGTGGCCATCAGGGAGCCCTGGTCAAGGTTACCATAACCTGGGGGCAAAGGTTTTAGACTTACGGTTTTTGGCCAGTGTCCCTGGCAGCAGCCACAGTAGCCACCATGCAGCAGTCTATTGAGACGACTGTCCAGTCATAACCAGAACATCTTCTTTGGCCCTTTTATTCCCTCTTGCGGTGTGTATATAATCTCCACTTTTAGAATTATGTTTTTAGAATGTTTCAGAGTCATGTTACTCCTCCACTCTATCTTCTATTACCATTTCTTAAGGAGGCTATAAGTTCTTTTTGTGTAATAAAAAATCTATTTAATAGAGGAAGAAAATAAAAAGACAAAGTAACACAAGGTTGCTGGTTAAGAAACAAAAATATTTTTGTTTAGAAAGCCCTCTGCCCCCAATCTTGTGATGTGTTGTGTGTACCAAACTTTTTTCCCCACCAGGAAACATCTGTATGGATTATTTCACTATAATCCTATGATGCTTGGACTGGAATCGCTTCCAGATCCCACAGACACCTGGGAAATTGTGGAGACCATTGGTAAAGGCACCTATGGCAAAGTCTACAAGGTAACTAACAAGAGAGATGGGAGCCTGGCTGCTGTGAAAATTCTGGATCCAATCAGTGTAAGTAACAGTAGTAAATTGTAACCACAATCTAGTGTTTCATGCACATTGAATTTTTAACTTCTTGATTTTAGGGATAATTTTCTTGAAATCTGGCATGAAGTCTCAAAATGGGTCATGATTTGTCATCTTCTCTGAATAGATTCCACTTGGAGTTAAAACTTTCCTTTTGTTTCTTGCCCATTTTACTTTTGTTTTGGTTTTGGGACCTCTGAGCTCTTCAAAAGTTGTTCTATTGGAAAGACTGATATATTTCACTACCTGGTCTCTCTGTAAGTTATAAAGTGACTCAGACTTGTGATATTTGATGATTTTTTTTTTTTTTTTTGCGACAGGGTCTCGCTCTGTCGCTAGGGCTAGAGTGCAGTTGTGTCATCATAGCTCACTGCAACCTCCAACTCCTGGGCTCAAGTGATTCTCCTGCCTCAGCCTCCCAAGTAGCTTGGACCATAGGCATGTGCCACCACACCTAGCTACTTTTTCTATTTTTTCTAGAGATGGGGTCTCATTCTTGCTCAGGCTGGTCTCAGACTCCTGGCCTCAAGCAATCCTCCCACCTCGGCCTCCCAAAGTGCTAGGATTACAGATGTGAGCCACTGCACCCAGCCAATATTTGATTATCTTAAGCTGACATTTTATTTCACAGCACTGAGGTTATAATGCTGTATTTTGTTTTTCACAGTGAGGTTGTATGTGTTCTATCTTGTGTTGGGTCCCTTTGAGCTACTTCTCCTTAACTGCTTTGAAAGTTCAAATATTTTTCAATAAAAAAGATGTTTATGATAGTATTATTAAGAATATTGTAAAGAAATTTCATTGATACGATAATTAGAAGGTTTAAATTGAGATCTGAATGTCCACTGTTAGGTATTTTGAAGATATGGTACCATGATGACATTAAAAATACATAGTAAATATGATTAAGTGATTACTTGAATATGTTATCATATCTGTACCCTTCTTTACACATTAAACTTAACCCAGAATGCATTTTTCTACTCTGTTTAGGACATGGATGAAGAAATTGAGGCAGAATACAACATTTTGCAATTCCTTCCTAATCATCCCAACGTTGTAAAGTTTTATGGGATGTTTTACAAAGCGGATCACTGTGTAGGGGGACAGCTATGGCTGGTCCTGGAGGTAAGAGGCTCCCATTGGGTAACCTGTGATTTGAACAGAGTGCCAGTGGCAAACAGATATTATGTTGTTTAAATAGTGTTTTTTTTTAAGAGGGTAGAACTCATGTTAATAAACAGTGTTTTAAGATATACATTTGAGGAGTAGGTCCCTCCTTCATGTCACAAGTACCTCACCAGATATGCAATTCTCCTCTGCAGTTATTACAAATAGGCCCATATGCTGAAAATATTCTTATTTTTCTGCTTCAAAAGTTTAATCTTTTCTTCTAGTACAGAGTGAATATAGGAATACAATTGGAAATGATTATTTTCTTACCTAAACTGGGAACATTTCATAGTAAACATGTTCCAGTTGATTGCAACTCATTTTCAAAAATTCTTAACCCAAGGTTTTCTTGGCTTGCCAAGTTTGGATTTGCCCATTCATGTTCATTAGTTCTCATCTTAGATAAGTTTCCTGAAAACTGACTCTGAGAGTTGTGTATGGAAGTTTTACTGGAGAGTTCTTACTGGAGATAGAACTGGAAGAAAGTGAGGATAGTAGGATCAGGTAAGGGGGACATTGAACAGCAATATGGTTGCAACAGAGGCTTCAGCTGATCCTTTGGGGAAATGGAGAGCTGGGAAGCTTTTTCAGAGTTGTTCTGAGTTGTATCTCCATATCAGCTGATCATTGTCTGTGTGCCATCCCTGGGAGGAAGCATGACCTTGGGGGAGGCAGTTCCCTGTAGTAGAGGGCACTTTCTAGTGAGGTGTGCAGCTGGGAGCTGGGAGCAGTTGATATTCCTAGCAGTATCCACTTTGAAGAGGGGATCTGAAGGGAACATCACTGTATCCACTATAGCCCTGCATTTTTTCTTCCTTATTAATGGGAATGAATGTGTGCATCTGGGTGGAAATCAATGACAAAGACAATAATGACAATGTATGAATTAGCATATTAGGACAGGTCTATTGTCATATTCTCACTAGGCCTATCCTCATTTATTCTGGACTTCACCCCTCTGAAGCTGCTCTTGTCTCCATGCCTGAGGTCACATAGGTGATCCAGGAGCATGTAGACACAAGTGGAAGCCTTAAGAGAGAAGTACCAAGAGGACAGGCTGGCCCTCACTTCACCATCTGCTGCCTCTTGTCCAAATGTTCCTGGCTGTGGGAGGGCCAAGCATGGGACAATATGTAGTGGCTGCCATGGCAACCATGTATGGGGAATTCATTTGTTATATTCAAATGGGATAATCTGTAGGGAAACTGGTTTGAATACATCTGTTGCCTTCCTCAGAATATAAAGATGTAAAGGATTTTGGTTTTCAGGAATTATCTTTGTCACTTTAGTTGGCTGGCTAAGTCATATAACACGTTCTCATATTATCATCTTTTGGGAACTCCCTGCCTCTCCCCCCACTCTAGGAATATTAGGATTTTATCCTGCCAGTGAAGCTCTTTTGCAGTGTTGCTGTGTTTGGAAATGGTAAAGTATTGTTTCCAGTGTCTCTGATTATATTTCTACTCAGCTCTGTAAGATCTCTGTGTTTTAAACCTCATTGTAACTTAGTAATAAAAGTACAGTGACCAGGAAATCTTAGTTTCTGCTCATTTTCCCTTCTGACTCAAAAAGACTCTGTATTCAGACATAGAGAACTGGATCTTTCAGGAATTTACCAGGGCCTAAAAAGGGGCCTTCCCTCTGTGTGACCAGGCAGGCAGGTGGGCTGCTCATACCTGAGGCCACCTGGTGAGTGAAGGCTCTTCCTGATGAGGAGTGACCCTCAGGCATAGCACCTCAGTAGCGGCCAAGGCAGCCAAAAAGAGCACACATGGCTTGAAAGATGAGAGGGAGCCCAGAACTGTGAACCAAGCCTTGTACAGATACTCACCTGCCAAGTGTCTCTTGCTTTTTCAGAGTGACCACGGGCAGATAATGAGGCTGCCCTAAGACACTGAATTATTCATACCTCAGCAATACAGAATGCTGGCATTTATGACTTTTGCTGGTTGTTTTGGCCCATGCCAAAGTTGACGGTATGGGATGCTGGATGTCCTCAGTCTTTTCTGTCCCAGGATGTGCCATGTAAACCAGGGTGCTGGATGGTTATGTACATTCAGTGCCTCCAATAGTCTTATCGAAACACAGAGATTCCTGGACTCCTAATACTGGCAGAAGCATCTCAGTTAATTCCCCTAGTGTTCAGTTGAGCGACAGAGGCCCAGAGAGGGGAGTGACATGCCTAAAGTCACATAACCCATTACATGGCAGAATTGGAGGGAAAATCACGCTTCAGCACTTTTCTGTCATCATGTGCTGCTCTTGCCTGTGATGCTGTCTGTTGAATCATGGAAACATGGATGTGGGGTTTCAAGCTGGGTTGTAGCACTTCCTGACCACACACTCCCCCCCGCCCCCACGCAGCTGGATGATGATGACAGTCCATGCAGCACCCTGACTATTTTGCTCTCTGCAGCTTTTTCAGGCATGCTTTAGGAGACTTACATAATAAAATTATGATCTGTTTAATATTGTTCTCCTCATTCTGTATATCAAGATTAAATTTATGTTGCTTTTGCTCTTTACTTGCCTAACTTGATGAAAGGACCAGTGAGAAGCTATTCCACAGAGCAATTCTAGAGGATAGAAAAATGTTATTAATATTCACCTTAAATCACTACAACTCTGAAAACAAAAGCAAATAAAAATGTAATTTCTGAAATTCATTACTGTTAGGAGAAAGCAAACAAAAGCTTTCTTTCATGGTAGACATCTACTATATTAGAAAGATACGGAGAGAAAACACTCATACATGATAATGTTTTGGAAAATTTGTGAATACACTTTATTTTAAGTGAATATTAAATTTTTAAAAATCTAAAAGTCCTATTGTCTCTCACCTAAATGAAATATGTATAATAAAAAATTAGACCTTTAAGAAAAACAATACTCAGAAAAGATACCTAATATGTGCTAAGACATGGGCTAATTTTTTATTTTTCCTTTTAGCATAAACCTTCAGCAGGTAGGAACTATTAATTTCAGTATGAATCAACTGTTTTACTTAAAAGAAATGGTTTAGAGTACTGGTAAATGAGGCTGTGAACCAAAACATACCAAAAAAAAAAAATTCCAAAACAAAACCCCAAAATCTTTGTTTTTAAACCAGGTAAAAGAATTAGTTTTTTTAAAATCTTTTTTTTCCTCCGAGAGAGAGAGAGAGAGACAGACAGACAGACAGACAGACCTCTGTCCACTTTTTGCTTTTACTCAAGACCCTAGAAAGTACAGTCTAGGCCTAAATATTAATATCATTGGAAGTGTGATATATCAAACCATTTTCACCCGTTGCTGTTGTGGCATGAATTAAGTTTACCAGGTTAACAAATCATGGTCTTAGACAGACCCTGATGGTCTGGCATTAGGACTGGTAGGTCTTGATTGACCAGATGGTTAGAAAGCACTGGAGCATTGAACACTGACTTGGACAGTGCATTCCATCAAGTTCTAGAATGAGAGAGACTGGACTGCTGGGCGTCAGGGTGAAGGTTTAGAACACTGGGACTGGAGAAGAAGGGAAGAACTTTGAAATGCAATAGAGTTACACCCTGCGTGCACGTGCCATGTGTTTAGCAAGAGAGAGCGAGTTAAGCTGAGGAATGGAAGTGATTCTGCCCACCCGCGGCTCTACCAGTAGGCGTGTGTCCCGGAGAGAGGCTGAGATGGGAGGTGGGAGTCCCATGGCGTGGGGTGAGCGTCTTTCCACTCTGACTGAAGAGCTAGGATTTCAAGTGACAAAGCTTTTGTTCTTCTAGGTGTAAGCCAGTGACTTTACCTGGTACTCAGTAAAATAAACATGATCTGTCCCAACACAGGAGGAAAAATGTGCTGTTCTGGACTTACCGAGAAGTGGAGAGTGTTCAACATGATGCCTCCTCAGGGATCCTCTAGAGTAATTTTGACTGTCCTTGAATTTTGCTTTATGTTCTCTATAGAACCTAACACCCTTGAAAGACAAAGTCTATTGATCAAAAGGGAACTGAAAAGAAATTTCTCTTAATTCTGTAATCTAACTAGATCAAATCAATATGCTGGTATAGATCTACTTACAAGTTGAAGCCTAGGCTAGAATGAAGGTCTGGTGATTGTGCTGCGTGGACCATTCTTTAATAATGTAGAGGAAAGTTGATGGGTTATTGAGCAAGGAACATTTTATTGCTTGAAATTATGACTGTCTTAGCAAATGCACGTACTGTGATTGAGTCAATGTTCAACAATGTTAGAAAATAGATGAGGAATGTAAATGATTTTTCAGTTTTTCTTGGTTTGGAGCAAAATGCTCATTAAATTCTAGAGGCATCCAGCTGCCACATTTCCTGAATGCTGAGGGTGTAGGGAGGAACTGCAGGGATGGAGACACACCTCTGTATTTGAATCTGATGGTTGGCAGAGTAGGTGGGAATAAAGGGCTGATGTGCCAACCCTCAGGGCTAGGGTAGGAGGCTTGGTTGCCTTCTTACAACTCTAAAGGGATTATTTTATTTAATGCATTTAAAAATAGTTCCTTGTAATGCTTTTAAAATGTTCAGTGCATTTCACTGAACAGTTACTCTGGTTAGACAATTGTCAGTGTGTACCTGCTTTCTTTTTTTATATCCAAGTGCCCAAAGTCTTTTTTCCACAACCCACAGGCTGCCCTTTAAAACCTTGCTGGTGGGCTTATCAACTTCACAGGACAGCTTCCTTTAAAGGTGCCCTGAGTAGTTTAATTATATGTTTCTATGAATCCTGGGAAGTCAGACAGCTCTAAACTCTGACATTTAGTGAACAAAAGATACCAACTGAGTAAGATCGCTTTGTTGTTTTTAAATCCATAGTTGAATTTTGATCCTGCTGACAAATAGCTGCTCTTAATCTTTTCATAGGTTCTAGAGTTACAAAGTTTATAAGTTGGCTAGCTATATAAAATATCACTGAAGAGGCCCTTGTTGCAAAATTTGCCACACTTAAAGTAGGGCAGGAGAGAGACCAAAATGAGGTGTCAGGGGAAAATTCCAGGGTTGCATTCTCTTGGATCATCACCCAGCATTTAATTTAAATTTACTGTCAGTAGAATTTTAATAGCATACTTGCAATTCGGGAAAGAATGTGCCTCCCTGAGATGTGAGCCAGGCTGGGGGAGTGGACCTGATGAAGGTGCTATCATGCCTTGTATTCCTGTTACTGCTTTTGTTTTAGAGGAGTCAAGAACTTTATCAATATTTTCCTAATTCTCACAGTTTCCCTAGATTGTCTCTTCTTCATCTTCCACATCCAGATGGTCAGAAATTCCTATCAATTCTGTCTCATAAAAGCCTCCCGAATCTGTCCCCTCCTTTTCATCCTCACAACTCTTGACTTTTTGACCTTGCCTCCCTCAGTTGCCTCAACATCTTCTAATGGATGCCCCAGTTCCTGGTGTTGTCTTCTGTCTATCCGACAATCTGCTGCCCGAGTGATTTTTCTAGAATACAAATCTGAACATCAAGACCTCCTGCCTAAAATCTGTTGATAGCTTATTTTCCTTATCTAATTTTATATCATGGTTTTGTAATATACATAATGTGGAATAATAAAGCCCGTACTTCTTAGCAGGGCATACCTGTTGTTCCCTGTCCCCACCTTCCTTCCCCATCTGCCTGCCCTAGGATCCTGGCATCCTTTGTCCCAAAAGTAGCACAGTGTTTAGAACTTATGCATGCACACACATGCCCCTCCCTCACTCTTTCATGCTCCCTTTCTTTGCACACAATGTCTCCATGTTCCTTTTCCCAGGATGCCCTTCCCCTTCTTGTCCACCTGCCCAAAACCCATTTGTCCTTCATACTCATGGTGAATGTTATGTTCTCTGGGAAGATTTCCTCGACTGTCTGTTCCCTCTCCACCTTCCCTCAGCAGAGTTCACCTCTCCCTCTTCAGTGCCACCACACTCCCTTAGGCATATCCCTGCTTCCACATTCCATACTGTAATGACTCGTGTCCATTACTGGGTGGTGAGCTCTTCGAGGCTAGGGATTGTGTCATAGTTGTGATTGAGCAACAGGTAACAAACTGGACAGTCTCAAACTGTAGAGAACAGAGCGATGACCTTCTTCTCTATAACTGAACTCAACTTTGTTCTTGAGCCCCCAGGCTACCTAGAGGAGACAACTGATACTAACCCATTTTGTTAAACTTAAGTCCAGTTGAGTGGCTTCTTTGGGAAGGGGCAAATTCCAATGTTTGTATCCCATTTTCACAGTCCAGTTCAAAGCTCAGTCATTTGGGTAAGTACTCAGTTTTATAGGGCTTCTTCTCTCCCGTGTTCCTCTCCCTTCTCCCTGGGTGGCATGTGGATCTGGGTACAAGCAGATGCTTACATAGAGCCATAGCAGTGAGGGCAGGGGTCTCTGAACCATTTGGTGACCACCAAATCCTTGTGATGATAAAACTGTACTGTTGGTCTGTGGTATCTTTGAGGTTCCTGGTCCCTGATACTCCTATCATGAGGTTCTCACTCTCTTTGTCCTTCTTATTTAAACTCTAACCTTACCCCTGTCCCCAAATGGAACATAAAGTTCTGAATCTCTTATAAGTTATGAGCAGGCTGTAGGGAATGGTTATTGTAATCTCAGGTGTGGTCTGCCTCACCATGACATGCTGCCATTTCACTTGACATGGACACCACCTGCTGTCATGAGGTCTCCTCTTAGATTTTCAAATGGGGAAAGGGTCATAAGAAACTGAGTTTCTATTATTATTACCCTATTCCACGAACACCCCCTCCCAGGAGGAACATCCTCGCTCTAATCTTGTCCTCTCGGTCTCTCCAAACTCCATGCCCACAGCCCCACATGGGCTTTTCTTTTTCTTGTGGGGTGAGAACTTCCCTTATGTCAAGTCCTGGGTTCTTCCCTGTTCATCAGTTCTGTGGCCAATTCTCTAATTATTATTTCTTGGTACATAAAATCTAGTTTGGGAAGTTCTGAGAACATTATTTTATGTCTCTCAAAAGCCTGCCTCTTAAGACTATTCTACAAATTATGACACCAAAAATGCATTCACTGCTCAAGAGGGTATTAGATTGAACATTGAATGTTATTTGTCTTTTCAGGTCATGTAAGACATAGTTAGAATCAAAAGAATGTGGAATCTTTTGGAGGACATTATGCTGGCACTCAACGTTAGGGCCATCAGAGCCATGGGTGTTGAGTTGTGAGTTAAACCTGAATTTGGCAGACAGTGGATTTTAAGGTGATTTAATATAGTCCCAAACTCATGGAATGATAGTATTCAATGCATTTCACTGCTTTTAGGGTCCCTCCTGAGTCATTCCTGACAGATAGTAATTTTATGCTAGTTTTAAAGATTCCCTAATTTTATGTTAAATTTTTAGTCACACGCTGTCACTTCTGAGCAATTTAAATGGTAAAATCATGGGAAGATTCATTTCTAGGCTATCTTGATTGTTATGCTTTCAAGATATCTGTCAAATATGTAGCAGGGAATGATACACATATCAAATAAAAACATCTCACCTTTTATTAAAATGTTGCAATGTTCATAATTAGAGTCAACTAGATCCTAATGTGTTATAATCTTGATAAAAAATTGTCTTCTTTTCAGAAAGCTGTTTATCTGTGCTCCCTTAGGTTTCCTTGCTTAAGAAAAGCCAGTTGACTTAAGCATCCATAACCCAGGGGACCACCTGCTGTTCACTAGTTAACTCTTTCCCAAATTGCAAAGTGTCAAGAGGAAACCTAGGTCTTTAAAGTAGGTTTAAAGATTTTACATTTATAAGGTCAAGGATGGCTCTTAGACTCTGATGGGAGCTCTGAATTTTCTCCCCAGAAAAACGCAAGATGCATATACAACATGCTGCCTACAATTTCAGGGTATTTACATGCCCTGCTCAAAACAGTTAAGAACGCTTGATTTAAGATGGCTTGTAGCAAACCCAACCCTGCACATTGACTTCTGCAGTTAGTAAAAATTATCTTTGAAAACTGTTAAATTGCTGAGAAAGTATAGTGTACTTGATGTATGTACTCAGACTTCAGTAATGTACAATATATAACAAAGATCAAATATACAAAATATAACTTTGCAGTGTTTCTAATTACAGAAAAAGAAAGAGAGAAGAACATAAAGTTGCTGAGAGGCTAGAGTTGAATATGAAAAGGTGAAATGCTCTCATAATGCAACTCTACTCCATAAACTTTACCTGCAATGACAACTCTAGAAAGAGCTCACTGGGCTTCTGACGCCTGTGGTACTAGCACTGGAGGCAGGAAGGTTTGAAATCACTGAAATGTATTCCCTCTCATGTATCAAGGGCATCCATCTTACCTCTTGTGGTCCTTTCTTATCCTCAAAATGCACATTTGAAAAAAATAGGCAATATTTGTGTAAAGTGAAAGATATCCAGTAAGTCACCGTGATTACATATATGCTTTTTCTTTCAAATTTCTAAATAATAACTTGTGCAATTATATTTCACTTGGCAATTAAAAAGTCAGCTTTTTGGATGTGCACTTTCACTCATAAATCATCACCTTGAATAAAGAATACACAAACACACACAAAGAATTAGATTTGACTGGGTAATAGAAGTTTGAAGTCTAATTATTCTGAGCTAGAGTTTTGTGATCTCCAAATTTACTACATCAAGTCAGTAATCAGTGGGCTTTTTTTCTTAATTTCTTTTTATTTTCTTTTTGTATGTGGTCTCCTGCTCTGTGTCTGGCGCCTCTTCTCGAAGCTGTGTAATGGGGGCTCAGTCACCGAGCTTGTCAAAGGTCTACTCAGGTGTGGCCAGCGGTTGGATGAAGCAATGATCTCATACATCTTGTATGGGGCCCTCTTGGTAAGAACGTCCATCAAGCTGGGGATGACAGCAGAGGGGACAGTTTGTCCATTGCTTGGATCCTCATTGCATATTAACAATGGAGAAACTGCCCTGTGATAAGCAAGGATTATTAATAGCAGGAAGGTGTAGCCAACTGTGGACTTTGATGAGACTTTTTAATAGTACAGTAATTGCTTTAACATAAGCATGTAAATTTCCCCTTTCTCTTTCCTGTTGTTTGGCGGTGGTGGGATGCCACGCAGGGCCTTCAGCATTTGCACAACAACCGAATCATCCACCGTGATGTGAAAGGGAATAACATTCTTCTGACAACAGAAGGAGGAGTTAAGCTCGTTGACTTTGGTAATGACTGCTTGTCGTTTGTTTTCTTGATGTGTGTAGTTTAGCCAAAGGGGACAATTTATTGCAATCTCAGAAGACTGGGACCTATCTGCTACACCATAGGCTGAGGGACTTTTCCAGTCAAATGCAGGCTGGAGAGGGGGTTTACCAGATGGATCACCCTGGGAGATGCTGTTTGTTAATCTATTTTCAGCTTTAGAAGCAATTTTATTAAAAATAGAAAATAAAAGTGTTTCAAAAGAAGAACTTGATAGGAAAACTTTTTGGTTTTCTGGTAATAATTTCACATCTCAGGGCAATTGTCTATAATTTACATTTTGTCATTTCTTCTTTTGCATATGAAAAGAGAAAGCAGTTTGGTTTTTAAAATGAGTTTCACTAGCTAGCCTTAGGCATACTTATTCCCAGTGAGCGAAGTTAAAAATAGCCCTGTGGGCCTGGGAGCTAACATCCCTTTAAATTGTGATTATTGCTGCTACACATGTGAGGCTGGTTGAACTGGAAACATTAAAGGGAAATGGATGTGTGAGAGGAAATGCAGGGCAACATCACCTAAGGCCAGAGAACTCCTTGTAACACTTTTGTTGATACTCACAAAACAACAAATCATTTGGTTTTCCTTTTTAGGTTTATTAAATGGTTTAATCATCTAAATGAGTTCAACAATAGGTCATTGTTACAAAAATGAGAAAACATTTAGAAAAACACTTTTTAAAATGTTATCAATATCATCATAATAAAAAATAAGATTGATTTCAAATATTCATTATTTTATTGGTAAGAAAGAATTCAGTGTAAAAATGTATCAGTGAATAATTTTCCAGAAGAAATTATTTAAAAATAAATGAAGTCACTTTAGGTATATTGGTCTGTTTACTAAAGAGCAAGCGAAGAAAAATAGCAGAGGTAGCACTTAGTTCAAGTCTAGTGCTCCTCTCTCTCTATAAGGAATGATCTAACTCAATAATACTGTATGTTTAATATTAGAATGTGTTTTCCACACGGTCCTGGGCGCAGTAAACATGTTGTGAGGGAAACAGGTTAGAAGGATGAGTATGCGATGGGAACTGATGCTAATTTATCCGTTCACCAGCTTTGTGATTTGGCGTGAGGGTAAATGTTCCTGTCTTTCCAGTAGAAGGTTCTGAATTTCCAGTCACTGCAAAAGAAATTTCTAAAAACTAAAAACAGAAAGGTATAGTTGTTTTTATCAAAATTGTAGTGGAAGACTTGGTAAAATGGGAAATTAGCCAAGGCCAATAGAGTTTAAAGAACCCTCTTTGGCTTTCTAATAGAGAATACAAGCAGCTAACACAACAACCACCCCCCAAAAAGAACCCGTGGATCCTTGGCAAATTTATACCTGACATTCTCAAAGGTGTGTCCTTTTCTAATGAGCACACAGTAGTCAGGTTTCTAAGTTCTCATCATCGATGACATTTGTGGCAACACTTACCATTCTCTTAAGGGTTATGTTAGACTTCTGCTTGGTATGAAAGAATACCTTACATTTGTAAAGTGCTATCATTTTCACATTTTTTCTCTTATTTGGTGTTTAAGAAGGACCCTCTGTGTTAAGTGTGACTGCTATTGTTACCAAACTGAACTAGGGTCCACTCACCCAGCACAGCTAAGCCAAACACCAACCCCAAGATTTGCAGCAAGAGAAAAAGACATTTATGGCACCAAACGGAGAGAACAGGCAGCTAACACTTAGGACCTGAACTCCCTGATGGCTTACAAGCAAGGGTTTTTAAAGGCAGGAGTACATTTCAGAAAAGCAGAACTTGTATAGTGATTTGGTGCATGGATATGACTTTTTCCAGGCCCCTTGGGAAGAAATTTAGAGCAAAGAATGATAGAGTTCAGTCCTCAGTTCCCCCTTATCTGAGGGCTAGGTAATAGCAGGTCACATTTTCTATCTGGTACGGGTTTCTGAACAACAGCTCAAGAACATATAAGATGTTATCTTTTAGTTTCTATATGCAACCAAAATACCTTGCAACTCTGGCTTGCTTGGGAGACTATTGTTACTATCTTCCTGCTTACCAGGTTAACCATTTACTTTTCAAGGCTAGCTAGGTGCTTGGAATTTCCTTGAAGAGACTCAAGATTTCGCCTTTATTTCCATGATTGGGGGGACCTGCAGGCCCTTAAGAGGAGTCCCTGCTCTGTCTCACTATCATCATCCCCAGTTTGAACATGAAAAAACTGAGGCTCAAAGGTGAGGCAGTCACATAATTAGTAAAAGGCACAATTGAGATGGAAAACATTGACTCTTAATCCAGTATACCTTTACTTCTACTTTATTCCCACATGGTATAAAGAAGAGAGCTGGTTAAAGGACATTGGAATTATATTAAAATTCAGATCCTCAACATTGAGCCCTAGATAATATTATTAGTCAATTTCTAATTCCATTTGACAAACATAGCTTTCTTGCCATGTTCCCAGGCTTCTAGGTAAGATAGGCACTGAAATCTTTTTACATCTACACTGATGCTCTGTTATGGATAATACATGCCAATCTTTTTTCTTCTATAAAATGAAGCACCTTATTAAGAAAGAAATCCACCTGAAATAATTTGGAAATATAATAGGAAGATATTTTGGGTTGATCCTAGTTGTTGATATTTTTCTTTGATTCCAAGTTTGCAGCAATATGGACAGGAATGGTCGTTAGGAAAAAAATATCATAATGATTTAGATAGAATGATAAATGCACAGGCTGGCAAACTATAGCTCATGGGCCAAATATGGCCCACCACCTATTTTCATAGGGCCCATGAGCTAAGAATGGTTTTTATATTTTTAAATGATTGGAAGAAAAGCAAAATAATATTTTATGACGTGTGAAAATTATATGAAATTCAAATTTAAGCATCTATAAGTAAAGTTTTATTGGAATGCACCCACACTCATTCATTTATGTGTTTTCTATGGCTGCTTTTGCACTATGACAGCAGAGTTGAGTAGTTGTGGCAGATACCAAATGGCTCACGAAGCCTGAAATATTTACTATCTGGTGCTTTATAGAAAAAGTTTGCCATCCCCTGGTCTAGCATCATCCTCTGCTCACTGCTGGATTCTGATACCCTTTTCTTGTAGGCGTTTCAGCTCAACTCACCAGTACACGTCTACGGAGAAACACATCAGTTGGCACCCCATTCTGGATGGCCCCTGAGGTAAGCAGAGAACATCTAGTTCTTTGCACTTGTTGAGTGCCTTAGTACTATGCCTTTTTATGGGTAAGTCATATGCTGTCCAAAATTTTCAGGGAGGAGAAAATCTTTTATCTTTATTGAACTGTAAGAGTTCTAGTTTGTGAGTGATCCTGATGAGACTTAATCTCAGAAAAGCAAGATTGAGTCACAGCTAGGCTATAGGGTCAAATTAGAAAAATGTATCCCCTCCAGAAGGTGCAGCCCTCGCCAGGGGTCATGACTCGGCAAGTTCATCTAGCCTTTGTATAAGTTAGAAAAAGTCAACTTCCCTGGATAGGTACAGCCCCCAAGATATATGGCTTGGTGAAGAGCCAGATTTCATCTCCAACTGTCCTACAGAACTATACGCGATGGCCCTGGTTGTTTTTTTGTTACCGCGTACATAGCAACTTCTCTTGTGTACTTTGTTGGCTTTCTGTAGTAAAACATGGGATTTGGTCCTAATTTAGTTCTGGCATCATCACAGGACTCTCTGGGAAATGATGCATGTTGAAATTTGAGGAACCGTCCGGCTAGATAAGGCATGCCCTGAAACACCAGTGCAGTTTTGCTTGTCAGGTCAGCATTTAGTTACACAGTAGGCTGACCTTTGCTTGAGAGCAGCTCTCTGGGATTAAGCAAATGGGTTCTTTTTATAAGAGGACTCAGGTGGTCAGCTCCTTAGATGTCTTTCCATCTCTAGTCTGTCAGCATGGAGGTCTTTCCTCTGTGTGACTGCCAGAGTGGTCTCCTAATGGAGTAATTGGTTCACAACAATCTCTGCTCAGATTTCTTCAGTTTCTCCCCATCGTCTGTGGGCCTCTCTTTCTTACTTGGGTAATAGTTAGATACATTTTAAAGAAAAAGAAAAACCCTACAGATTCTAGTGTTTACTTAAATTTTAAATGTGTTTTTAAAATAGGTTTTAAAAAACGTGAAACTAGATATAAACTCCTTGTCATTCATATTTGTAGGACTATAAAACCAAAAGGAAAAACATGTATTAGGTGATTAAGTATGAAATGTCTGATTTCCTTAAGTACCGACTTTGACAGTTGATACCTCTGACATTTCACTTTGACATTTCTTGTTTTATGTTTATTGTGAAGGTGCATCCCCATTCTTTGAAATGCACAGTTTGGCTTATGATTATCTTCCAAATTTTTTTTAGAGTAATTTTTGTGAAACCATGGATAAGTCAAAAATTTGAGTTATTTTTGAATATGAGTTCCATCTTGGAACCAATGCAGCGCAGACAGCTTGAAATATCAATAAAGTGTTTGGGAAGGATGTGGCCAATGAATGCACAGTATGTCGATGGTTTGAGAAGTTCCATTCTGGTGATTTTAATCTTGAAAATAAGCCACGTCGGTGACCTGAGACCAAGGTGGATAATGATGAGCTCTGAAAGCTGTAGTGGAAGTGAATTCATCTCAACCTGCGTGTGAATTAGCAGCAAGGTTTGATGTTACTATTCCAACAATATTAGACCATTTGAAACAAATCAGCAAGGTAAAGAAGCTGGATAGATGGGTACCGCGTGAATTAAACAAGCATCAGAAGAGAAATCGTCTCAAAGCTTGTCTTTCTTTGCTGTCACGACATAAAGGTGAACCATTTCTACACCATATTCTTACATGTGATGAGAAATGGATTCTTTTTGATAATCGCAAGTGTTCAGTACGATGGTTGGATAGAGATGAAGTGCCAAAACACAGTCCAAAACTGAATATTTATCAAAAAAAGCTAATGGTGTCTGGTGGTCCAGCGCTGGTATTATCCACTACAGCTTCATGAAACCTGGTCAGTCGATTACTGTGAACGTCTACTGCAACTGATTGGATGAAACGATGAGGATGTTTGCGATTAAGCCGCCAAAATTGGTCAATAGAGACAGGCCAATCCTCTTGCAAGACAACTCTCGACCATGTGTCGCACAAACAATGCTGCTGAAACTACAGAGGCTAGACTTGGAAATTCTCTGTCACCCACCGTATTCACCAGACCTTGCACCAACTGACTACCACTTCTTCCAGGCTTTGGACCACTTTTCGCAAGGAAAAATGTTCAGTTCTCAGCAAGCTGTGGAAAACGCTTTCGTGATTTCATTGACACTCGCTCTCCAGGCTTCTTTGCTGCTGCGTAAACAAGCTGCCATTAAGGTGGCAAAACTGCGTTGATAGTTTAGGCACATACTTTGATTAATTGTGTTGCCTCTTGTTTGATATATAATAAACTAAACTTTGATTCAAAATCAGACATTTCATACTTAATGATCTAATATCACAAAAAAACTACAAAGCTAGGAACATTCAAATAAGCAGCTTTAGTTTAATGAGACAAATGATACTGTTTTGTGGATCTCAGTTGTCCTTTGCTATGTGATTATGTTTCAGAGCCCAGCAGCATGGGTTATTTTGAGTTTGGCATACCTATAACCATGTACCGTGTGGTGACTCAGTTCGACTGCTTTATTTCAGCTAGCGTGTGATCTCTTTGTTCAAACAGCATTTCCTTTGACCTCCAACTGTTACATCTCTGTTGTCTTGGTGCTAACTTAATAGTAAACATAATATGGACACTGGAATTGTGTGGTAAATGGTCATCCAGATAATCTGGAATATGTTTTTTACTCTTCCTTCCCCCATAATATTATTATAATTATTAATATAATTATCATTGAAACAAAACGAAAAACAAAGTTTTCATAGAGACTTTGTGAACTCCACTTTAAGAAACACTGCAGGATAAAGTCAAAACTCCTTTGGATTGTGAATAAAGCCCTTCATATTCCAGCCACTATCTATCTATCCAGCCTCATTTCAGATTACTTTTCCCCGACATTCTTGTTTTTAATGCTCCAAAAGTACCGAACAACAGGTAATTCTCCAAATCCCTACAGATGTCATTCCTTTAAACCCCTGGTGTACTGTTATAGCATCCAGAATGGCCCTCAGAGCTCTGGAAAATTCCTTCTTTATCTTCAAGTCTCAAATGCTAGCTCTCCTAGGAAATCTTCTGTAATCCCTTCCTGACATTGAGGCTCCTATCCTTAAGTTTCCACTGCAGCCTTATAGCCTCCAGTAGCACATTGTCACCACTGCATTGGAATTGCTGGCAGGCAGGTCTTCCAACTGGATTCTAAGCTCTAGCAGGGACTTGGGATGCCCAGCTCTTAATATAGTGCTTAATACAGAATAGGTGCTCAAAAAATACCTGTTGGATGAATGAATGCATTCGTTAAAAAAGCCAAAGGGATATGATGAATTAGAAGGGCAGTTTGAGGAGGGCTTCACAACTATTGGTATTAGCAAATTTCTCTGTAGATATTGATTGATCTGTTCAGAAAGGAAAGTGTAACTGAGGTCACTCAACTCATATTTGGGGTGTCATAACATGGAAGATGGTGTTTTTGTGTTCTTGTTCTAATACATAGCAAACTGGTATTTTCAGAATCACTAAATGTACTAAGAGAAACTTGCCCTTGGCTTCGTACATTTATTAGGAGGTGTTTCTGACTTTCCAACTTCAGATGGGTTGAATAAAGTAAGTGGAGTATTTCTATATGGGACAGTTTAGTGGTCTATGGTGAGTGTCTATTGCCCAGATTCCCTGGAACTGGTTCTGCTCTTAGCAGGGTAAAGCCAGCACTGCATCCTGCCTATTGCAGTGGTTAAATTGAGGAGTAGGCAGTTTAAGATGTGGAGACCTTGACAGTACCCTCCAGGAGCAAGTGTCTGATTGCTCAGTGCAGAATTCTCACAGGATGTGTGCTCATGTCCAATATGCTGCAGGACCCAGGCTGCAGTTCTTGGGACTCAGGCCTGCACCATCCTTATGTTTTTATTTTCCAAATGGAGAATTACTTTTTCCAGCAAAGCCTCTTTTTGTTCCATCATCCTCCATAGCAATGTCCACAAGAACAACCTTCCATTTGTCAGTTCAATTGAAGAAACATTTATACTGTCCACTGTGAGTAATGCTTTGGGTCAAGAGTAGTCCTTGAAAGTATAATCAGTAATGGTTCAAATTAACATTGTCTTCATATGATGACCTGCATAGAATATTAATCTTAACGTGCTTTCACTTCTGCTTATGTGAGTAAGTGGTATTTAGATAAAATTTGGCAGCATTGCACGCAACACCAATGCCAGTGGAATAAAACCATTGCACATGACTTGTGCTTTTATTTTTTAAATGCAGCGGAAAGATCCTTGATCCTATTTTATTTTTGAGAAATTGAATCAAATTATTCTTTTCCCATTTTTATTTCCATTTTTATTTCACAAGCTTGAGTAACTATAATATTTAATTCAAATAGTCTGTACTATGAGCCAGGTAGCTAATGGAATGTGAACATACCACAACCAAATGTTGACGAGCATTCAAGACACACAGTTCACTGGGGCAGCTCAAAGCTGCAGCGTGAATTGACTATCATATTGTCAACACTCCCTACTCATTTCCTTGTACTGCCTCATTGGGACACCACTGAAGTTGAAAAATACTGGTAGAGCAATATCAACTCAGCAATGTAGGAGAAGAATTCTATAGGGTACTCTTAGTGTGTTAGTACTTAGAAACAATACTAGTGGGGAGATAAATTGCCTGACATAGTGAAAGGGTTAATCTAAAAGTCAAGATTGGTACAATGTTTTCTTTTTTAGGGATGAGGGTCTCACTATGTTGTCCAGGCTGGTCTTGAACCCCTGGGCTCAAGCAATCCTCTTGCCTCAGCCTCCTGAGTAGCTGGGACTACAGGCACATGCCACCATGCTTGGCTTAAGATCAGTACAATTTTTTATAAACTAAATACACTGCATGTCAGTATCATACTGTAACTACAGGAAAGATTATCTTAAGAGGGAAAGAAAAAAGTTCAACATAGAAACTATGTATCATGAGCAAAACAATTTAAACAATAGAAAATTAAATTTCTCATATAATAAGAGCAGAGGTAGGTGATTCCAGAGTCTGTTGACTCAGCCACTTAATAAACTCATCAAAAACCAAGATTCTTAAGTCTCTCTGGCTATGACCACTGCCAGCTACATGTCTTCATTGTTCAGGGACTGACTTTGGGGTGGTTATGACAATATTTCCTGTAAATATCTGAGGGATGCTAGTGGCTACAGCATTCCAGCAGTCACTGGTGAAAGAGCCCATGGTACAAACAGAAGCTTCCCTTATAACCATGGGCTGCTCTTGCAGCCAACCAAGAAGTTGAAGTGTGTTCTCTTCCTGTCCTTGGGTTGAAGACTTTTCCAGCCCTATATTTATTTCCTAGGTCTGCTGTAATCAAGTAGTATAAACCGGGTGGCTTACAATAGCAGAAATATATTATCCCATAGTTCTGGAGGCTAGAAATCCAAAAGCAAGGTGTCAGCTTGGCCATGCTTCCTCTCAAGCCTCTAGGGGAGGATCCTGGCTTGTGTCTTCCTAGCTACTGGAGGTTTTCTGACCATCCTCGGTGTCCTTGGCTTGCAGCTGCATAACTCCAATCTCTGTCTTTGTATCCCATGGTGTTTTCCCTGTGTGTCCCTGTCTTCACATGGCCATCTTCTTATAAGGATACCAGTCGCATTGGATTAGGGGCCCACCCTACTCCAGTATGACCTCATCTTAACTAATTATATCTGTAATGACCCTATTTCCAAATAAGTTCATATTCTGAGGTCCTGGGGGTTACCACTTCAACATATCTTTTTTTGAAGGACACAATTCAACCCATTACAACCTCCTAAATATCAATACTTAGCACCCTTCCTTTGTAGTAAATCATTTAAGTTCCCAAGATAATCAGCCAACTATTTGGAACCTGCAGGGCTGCTTATTAAAGCTACTGGCTTACTTAGAGAGTTCAGCTTTGCCTGTCTACATACATACACACACACACACACATACTCACAGTCTGCTTTCTCTCAGCCTCAGGTGTTTGAGGCAAACATGGTTCTTCCTGGGTGTACCAAGAATACCAAATTGCCTTCCCACGTGGGCCAAACCTTCAGACTTTTATTCTGTTCTGCCTGTTCTCTGGCCATTTTTTACTGTTATTATTATTGTTTTCATTATCATCATCACCTCCTGAAATGTTTGGCCATGTCATAGTCATTGCCTTCAACCTTCTGTTTACCGATTAAGCCTCTCTAGTCTCCTGGCCTGTGACTTTAGCCTGTATCTTAGGTACTTTTTTTTTTTTAAACAGTCTTCCTATCAGCCATGTTTATTGTCTCTTTTCTCCTCCACTGTCTCTTGATGGCCAATTTCTTATAATAAATCACGTGAATAATTGCATCCCACATTTGCATCTAATTTTCACAAATATACCTACCTGTGAGGATGCCAATCAAGCACAATTACATTTATGTTATAGATAAGAAATCTAATGCTCTGCCAGGCCAAGTGCCCATGAACACAGAGTGGTAGGTAGATAACGGTGACTGGAATCCGTATTTTGTGGTGCACTGAACTAAGGGATTTCCAATACAACCCATGCCTACTGTCAGTATCGTTTAGCCAATATTTGCATCACACATGTGCCAGGTAACATTCTATAGCAAAAAGGGGTACAAGTCTAATTTATGTTTATTAATGGTGATGGCAGGGGGTTAGAGATAGTTGATACTTTACTTTTTCTACCATTACACATAGGGATAAATTAAACTGAATGTTTGTAAATGACTGAAATCCAAGAAAAGGAACCAGTGTTGTCATTATTGTTTTCATTGAGGGTATCAGTAGACTGTGTTAAAATGATGCCATGTAGTTGGCTGATGTGCACTGGTGTGGCCATGCTGGTTGTTAGAATATTAAATTATTTTCATTCTAGATGGTAAATGGCTGCTGTCCAGAACCCCTTGACAGCACCTCAACCACAAGAGGTGCCCTCTTTCCCTAAGATACCCCTGACCTCCTAATGATATGGCAATTACAGGGGGAAAGGTCTGTCTGACAAGCGGGAAGCCTCCAGGGCCAGCTCCAGCTGATCTACCTTCCCATGGCCAGTGCCACATGCCAACTGATTGTCAGGTATTTTGAACATTGTGCTTGCTAAGCAAGTGTGTAGTGGGAAGGAAACTTTCACTTACTGAGGACTGACTAATATACCATGGATTGTATAAGGGGCTTTTAAAATATATTATTTCATTCTCACTACAGCTTTCAATAGTAGATATTATTTCCCCCATTTTACCACTGAGGAAAGTGAGGCTTAAAGAGCTGTAGGAGGTACCATGCCCAAATTCATATACCTTGTAAGTGTTGAAGCTCCTGGGTTTTTCAGAGAGCACAGGAACATAAGTCCCATTTTACAGATGAAGAAACCAAGACAGGGAGAGGATACTTGTATTCTTTCACGTTACAGTGTATTCATATGGGGTACTCAGTGTGGAAAATGTGTACCAGGTGAGACAACTCATACAACAAAGATAAGCAGAGATATGCTGAAAGGATACTCTGAAATTGGAGTGTGAGACACATCATTTTAAAAGATGTACGTGAAGGCCCTATCTTCTATAATTGACACTATACTTTGCAATCTCACCAATGCAAGAAGCAGCCCATGTGTTAAGATCCAGTATACTCAGCATCTTCCTAAAACAGCTAAAGGTCTGTTTCTGTATTGGAAAACAGACTTGTGGGTAAAATAAACATTTGCTTCTTTTTAAAATTTTTTTTTCCCTTTTTACTTCCATCTGCTCGTTGTTGCAAACAAGAGCTAATCAGCTGAGCAGAGAAACAGATGTGCTCTGAGGACTCCAAAAATGGGTCTCTCTCTGCCTGGCAAAGGGTCGTTGACAGGGGACTGTTGCCATAGCGACCAGCTTACACCAGTGCAGAAATATCACAGACTTTTTGCAATCACTCTTGTCTTCATTAATTATGTGGTTCCTAGCTAAAGGATACAATAATGCTATTTCCTTTGGCACTGCCAAGCCTAGAGATGACAAATGAGATATTTTGTGTCAAAGAGCTGAGAAAACCATAAAACACTACAGAGCTGAAATATTATTATTGTCATTGTTACCATTTTATTCCCTAAGCTCTAGCTAATGGGTTTGATTCCCAAATAAGAGTTAGCATTTACTGAGTACTTACTATGTGCCAGTCCCTAAGTGCTTTATCTGTATTAACTCATTTATAATTCTCACAATAATGCCAAAAAGTCAGTACTATTACTAGTCCAATGTTTTAGATAAAGTAGGTAAGTCACAGAAAGTAACCATTCTTGTCCTTAGACAGTTTATTAGATTGATACCACTAGAATTTGAACCCAGATATTTGGCTCCAAATTCCTCACTCTTATCCACTATATTACAATAAACTGACCACCATTGTAGCAGATAAGGTATGAATATCGTTTTTTTTTAATTTTTAAATTATGTTAGATAAGAGTTATCCTTCCTACTATATTAAGGAAAATATAATATTTCAACACATTAGAAGCCAATGTAATTAATAACCAAAGGGAAGGATCTGGAAAAATAAAATAAAGTTCTTCAGGATTGAATTTAGGAGATTTGAATTTTAGTCTTAGCTCTGCCACTCATTTTCTAAAAAGTGATTGTGGTTCAGTTATTTTAATATGTTCAGTTTAGGTAAAAAAGCACAAATTTTGGAGTCAGATCTGAGAGCAAATCACAGATACCTGTTTACCCACTTAATCACTACCTCAGGCAAGTTACTGTATATTTCTGAGTAAAATGGGGAGAAGTTAAAAGAGGTAACTGCCTCAAAAGTCACAATGAAATAATGTACTGAAAGTGTTTGAGGCAGTACCTGGCATAGTAAGTGCTTTAAAAAATGGTGGCATATATTGCACCCACCCCACCTCTGCCTAGCCTGTTCTCACCTGTAAAAAGAAGAGATTGGCTTAGGTAGTGTCTGCCTCCAAGGCCTATTTTACAGAGAACTTTTACAGTTTTTAGGGGGAAGGGCCTCTTCCAGCTCTCATATTCCATGGCTCTGGTGTTCCACGAACAATGAAGGTGGGATCTCACCAAGGGTGAACTGATGATGACGATGTGGTTTCTAGGGTCTATTTTACCTGGATGTCTTTTAAAAGACTGGAGATTCTTGGGACCCCATCTGCCAGTCATATCACTGTGTGGCATGCAGGATTTGGGAGCTCAGGAGAGTCAAGTGAGAGGTTTAGAACTTTAGATCGTTGGATAAAAGACCTGCATACTTTCCCCAGAAAAATTTATCTCTGAGATTCTGTAGCCTTTTGCTGGTCCCTGGTTTCCCCCAGGTGTTGTGTGTTAGCCTTTAAGAAACAGATTCTTCCCCTTTTTGTTCTGGGGCTGACCCTGCCTACATTTGCAGAGTGTTTCTGCCTTCTAAGGCCCTGAGGCACAACCCAGGGTTCAGGGCTCTGGTGGGTGAAAGGCCCAAGGCAAGGGTGAAAGACTGGGTGTAGCACCAGTTTTTCACTCAGCTCCAGCAATAGTTCCCTCTCTGCTGGAGCTCTGTGGGGAGGTTGAGTCATATGTCGTATGTCAATGTGGAGGTGGGGGGCTGGCCCTGGAGGCGGTGGTGACATGTCATCACTCTCCTCCTGGTGGGTCTAAGTATAGGACCTCGTCTGAGGGCTTCAGGTCCCAGATGTGCAGAAGCACGTGAGCCCCAGAGCAGAGGCCTCACATTCTCTCCACTCAGTGCTAAACAAGAACTGTCAAAGGAACAGCCACTAGGAACATTTGGAAATTTTTAGGCTGTCCGCATCCCTTTCTGGGGAGGTGAGAAGGGTTAAGGCATCTGCTGTTTCCCCTTCTTCATCCACCAAAGAGGAAGAACTGATTTTGTTACTGCAGGGGCAGAAGTGTTTGCTGAAGAAATGTCAGAGACGACCTCGGCTCTTCCTAAGCTCTGAGTCTCAAATTACTTGGTGGCTGACCTCCCATCAATGCCTAGGCTACACTGTCCAGAGTACAGAGGCTCAGCCCATGAAAGGGAATTCACCCCAAGCCAAATGGGAAGTGGGCAGTCAGCATTAGGAATGGGCCCACAGAGGAACCTTGAGTAGGATGAAGCAGGAGCAAGTAAAGGTGGGTAGACTAGTATGTATCGTGCTGTATTATATCCCAGGTATTTTCCATACTTTTTTAGTTTTAGAAAGTTAAACAGAATCACAGAGAGAAACATATGACATTCCCAAGGGCATCCTGATTTGCATGGTGCTATCAAGAGACTACTTGCAGAGAAAGGGATATGCCAAAGTGGGAACTTCCAGATATTCTGTTTAATTTGCTTTCCTTCCTATTTTTCAGATGCATCACAGAAGAGAAAAACATTGTTTTTTTTCCTTCACTAGTTTCTTATTGTGAGTTCATGCTTCAGTTCTATTGCCTGCTAGCTGTGTGACCTTGGGCAGGTCTCTCAGGCTTTCTGAATCTGTTTCCTGGCCTGGTGTAATAATACCTGAACTAACAAGCTGTAAAATGGACTGAATTGTAGAGCTCCTCTTTACTCTGTGCTTAACTGTACTCTGTGGAAGTAGAGCACTAACTGGCAAAGGAAAGGGGCAAAAAGGAGGGGAGAGTGAGGGGACAGCGAAGTGAGATGAGGCAAGAAATCCATGTGCTTAATGCTCGTGTGATGTGCTTACGCGCTCATAGTGTGAAGTTCCTGTGGCTGTGATTTACCGAGTACGGAATCCGTTTGGCAGTGGCTCAGCATTCTCCATGTTGTAGGGATTCCCAGGAGATGCCTCACTCAGGCGGGTAGTAAGGAACCATGGAGTTGCCTCTTGGTTTGGCCATGAACCAGCTGTGTAACTTCAGACAAGTCAACTAACTCCCCCCAGGGACCTCAGTTTTCTCTTTTGTAAAATAAGGGGGCTGAATGAGTGAATCCCAAAGTCCTTTCAGCATCCTCCTCCATATGTGGCAGCTTCTGGAGCAGGGAAGGACAGTGGGATTGCACTGGACCTCCAAGCAAATGTGCTCCTGCCGGAGCCTCTTGAGGACAAAGGACACATACAAAATTTGGGTGTGCTGGTTTACCTTTCATAGTGGAGTTCTGGGGATATAGGTCCTGAGTCTGAAGAGGGGACTTACCACACAAATAAGAATAACTGACATATACCCAGGGCTTTGGGGAAATTTAAGTGTGAAAATCAGTGTTGTGTGCTGGCCTCAAATCCACAAGTAGTTCCCCTCCACCCTCCACTAGCCATGGAGGGAAGATGGGTGTTGTGCAAGTGTGCTCTGTGTGTTTTAAATTTGAACCTGGTTTTATTTCTCCAAAGGCTTAAGCTGAATATTACAATCCTGGGAAAAAGATACCTGTAGAACATTACATTTTAATTAGAGACCTTTCTGAAGTTCCTAATAACAGTCTAATTTAAATTATTTCTGGCAGTTTCTCAGTATACAAAATATAGATTCAGTTCTAGCCTTAGTTTGAGTTTTACAGTATGAAAGACCCCTCCCCCAAATACATCAATATCAGTTCATCTAGTCCATATCTCCTTTACAAAAAACCTTAAATCTCAAATATGTCCTCCCTTGAAATTATATTTAATCCTAGGGACGAGACTTCGTTTTTTTATTCTGAATCACACTATAAATTGTTTGCAAAACCGTTGAAAAATATTTGCCACTGGACTATTTATACTGTAACTATAATTTCTAATTTCTGCAAAGTTCTATTTTAGAAATATTTACAATCAATAACATTTATCAATTATGCTGCATGCATGTGTAAGCAAAATTGAGAATCCTGTTTGCCTTTCTACCTCTCAGCCCATCTTATTTGCCAGTCTGTTGCCTGCATTTTTGGGCTCAAGTTTAGCCAAGGATTAATAGCTTTAGATCTATTTGCCTTGCCTCTTATTTAGCTGAATTTAGCTCTTGAGATAACAGCATTTTGCCTGTGTACTTGAGTGAAATTTTAATCTCAACCTTTGGTTATAATTTTGGATTGCATGATCACTAGTAAGGTGAGAAATCAGAATGTAGAAGACAAACCTAATTATATTTTTAATGACATTAAAAAATAGTGGAAAAATAAAGTAGTCTGAATAATATCTATTGTTTTTTAAGTCTGGTAAATTATTTTTTATGAAAGCAAAACATATTATAATATTATTTGCTGGAAAGCATTGGTTAAGATCACATTATTGAAAGATATTTCGGCTCAGCAGCTCTTTGATAAATAGTTTAAGTTAAATATCTTGGAGAAATCTAGGTTTTCTGAATCCAGGAGCTCATATGTTGACTGTTTTTATTCCCTTTATATCCAGTCTAATTAATATAGATACTCTTTTAAGATGAGGAGAGGCTGTTTTCTCTGAGGTTCTTATCTAGCCCAAGTGTTTCTGCAAGAGGCAGAGGGTGAATCTCACTCATATCTTAGAAGCCTTGTCAATAAGCCACACTCTTGGTCTAGACTGAAATGAAACTATTAATATAATCCTGGGGCGTTTCATGGATCATGGTGGCCTGAGAAAGTGAAAGTACTACCTAACTCTGTGCTTGCAGTGGAAAGGGATATAGTTGGAAAGGGAATTTCTTTCATTCTTGTATTAATCTCATGGCGACCTAGTTTTATAACCAAGACATCACCTTTAACCTGACAACTTGTTGGTGAAGAATCCCAACAGTCCACAAATACCCCAGAAGAAGAACAAATACCCACACCTTTGAAAGTTAAGGCAAACTTTTCAATATTTAATAACACTTTCAAGACACAAAACAAAAAAACTAGCTCCTTTTCATTATAAAAATAATTCATGCTCCTTATAAGCATTTTGGAAAATGCAAAGGATCTTAAAGAAGCAAGTAAATAAAATACTACCTATACATCAATGACCCAATAGTATCTACTATTAATGTTTTGGTACCATAGAAAAAGCTGAATAACTAGCATTTTCATAAGCAGTACTTCAGATGAAGCCCATGAAAAGGGAGTTGCTTGGTTTGCATGGGAAGAAAGAGGTGCAGGGAGATTAAATATTTTGCCAAAAGCACCCAGTGAGGGGTGGCAAAACCAAAATGAAGATGTCAGGCTTTGGGATTTTCTAGTATCAGCCAGAGGTACAAGTCTCTCCACAACCCAAGAGCTGCTGACAGTTGTTTTTTATCTGCCATTCTCTGGTTGGTAGCTGAGGAAAGGGTCAGCCATTTTCAACAGAACTCAGCTGACCATGCCCAAGGAAGGATGAGGGGATAAATATATATCAAAGTGGTTATGTTATCAAGTTTTGGGTGTGGTTTCACCCCACAAACTCCTGCAGGAGAGAGGAGGTGCTGCCTCTGTGGGGCAGGAGGGCATGACTGGGGATGGATTTAAGAAGTCTGGAACTGTGGAACTTGTTAGTCTGAGGTAGGCTAAAGAGAACTGCCCCAGGAATCAAAGAAAACTAACTGTGGCCTTTTCTCCAAAGACCAGTTGAACTAAAACATTAGTGAAAACTTGTTTCTTATTCTTAATCCCCTCCAGAAAGAAAAGTTTTTGGCAGCCAAGGTGATAACAACCAACATTTGGGAGGCTGAAACCCACTGCTTGGTAAAATAGCTATTGGCATCGGGCACTAAGGCAGCCAATGCATAGATACTGCTAGTAATCCTGACATAGTGTTTTTCTTCTTCCTAAAATAAGCAGCACTGTAGTCTAAGTACACCAGAAAAGCCATAGGTTCGCATTTCAAGGTAGGAACGTGAACATGCTCCATTAACCAGCATCCAAACAATTGCTCTGTCCCTGAAGCTCATCTTCCTTAACGTAGGTATTATCACAGCAACCAGCATATTTTCATAGATCATAAGACCTTCTATAAAATATTGGCAATAAAATCCCCTCAACTTTCCAGCCATCCTGTTCATACCCCAGAATGATATACTGTTCACTCTAGCTAATTTGCATGGGGATGTTAGTAATACTATCCCAAGATCACTTATTTGGAAATCATGAAGTCATAGGATATTAGAGATAGAAGGGATAGTATAGGTCATTCATTCCCACCTTGCCATTTTATAGATCAAGAGGGGTCCTGACAGCATAAGCGATTTGTTTAGGCCTGGTTAAGGGTAGCACTGAGACCCAATCTGAACTTGTTATATTGCCTGGCAAACTGACTTCTCCTTCTGATTTGCCTATTTTTGTAAATGGTGCCATCATTCTCCTGGTCACCCAGGATCAAAATGTCAGTCTTCCTTGATGTATCCCTCTCCCTAACCTTCCATTTTAAATCACTGTCCAAGTCCTGCAAGTCTTCCCTTGAACTCTCTCTCACACCTGTTCTAGCCTTCCCATCCCAGGGCCACAGTCATAGGAGTATGAATGATGATGCGAAGACTCTAAGTGAAGGACAGTATACACTTGCCTTGGGCATGTCTACTCCTTGAGATGGTACAAGTGAGGTGAAGGAGTATGAGAGGATGAGGTGTTTGGGGTCCTGGGCTTGTGTCAAAAACCATCTCAACCCATCTTTCTCCACCCTTTAATATGCCTTACAGAACCTGGAAAACCTGGTCTCAAAGCAGTGCACTTACCTGCCATTGCCACTCTCCTTTCTTAATGGAGCATCTTAACAACTGACTCAGAGAGTTCTTAGTGAGGTCGCCTTCTCTCGGGGGCAAAGGAGCCAAAGATCATTTGACCATCCAGGCATCCTTAACTCAGCTTTATTTTACCTAGAGACAAGGCGAATGCTGAGCTAAGAAGAATGATACTACTTTTTCCTTCTAAAGAAATAGTTACAGACTTTGGTGTTATATTGATAGGGAATCCAATTACAGGACGTGTTGACCTTCAGTTGGGATGCATTCTCTTAAGAGTGCTTCTTTAAATCCTATCACACTTGTAACCCACATAAAGGGCTGTTTACTCCTGGTGAGGAACAATCCTGAAAGAGCTGCCCTCTGAGTTTAGGTGACAAAACCTCAAAAAACCTGGTTATTTTAGTCAAAATATGAGTGCAGAAGCTGATAATTTGAACTGAATGTAACCTTTATTATATATAGCACTTATCACGTGGCAATGATTTGTTTACTTATCCTTCTCCCTGCCTGGGTTCAAATTCTGGCCCTGACAATTACTGGCTGTATGATGCTGGGTAAGCTGTTTAACTGTGCTATCCTCAGTTTCTATATCTACAAAAGGTGATAATAGCACCTACTTCACAGAATTATTATGAAGATTAAATTCAGTGTGTATTTGACTTTGTCTCCCAGGGCCTACTACCATGCCTGACTCAATAATGGGCACTCAATAATTATTTGTGAGTTATTTTATTAGCATAATTTTCTATAAACTTCCTTGGAAGGCTGAGCTTAAAGAATTTCTTTGTTACATGATGGGCTGACTTTTGGGAAGAGCAGAATTTGGCCAAGAGATGCTTTTCTATTAATCAGACTGAGCCGAAGATATCATCTGTTTGTAAAGAGAAATTGAAACCAGATAAAGGTTTTGAATATTTTATGACAACATTTGACAAATGTTAGGATATCTCCATT
The DNA here is from genome assembly GCA_023783475.1 of Daubentonia madagascariensis. Classification (NCBI taxonomy): domain Eukaryota; kingdom Metazoa; phylum Chordata; class Mammalia; order Primates; family Daubentoniidae; genus Daubentonia; species Daubentonia madagascariensis. The sequence continues at coordinate 37,308,564 of JAKFHU010002088.1, read as the reverse complement.
CCCACATTTAGATGTGTTCTTGGAATTGCCTTCTGTGTCACATCCAAGATGGCTAGAAGTTGATTTGAATTTCTCCCTGGAAGGTGTTGACTATGGGTACTTGATACTTTTTATTTTCTTACTTAGCCAGCAGTCTCCCTCTAATATCCTAAGCATTTGGAGCCCGTATCCTTTATTGGACATGTTAGTACACATTGTCTGAGGACATTTGTAGTTGTCATGGTTTGTCATTTAATTATGACAGGTTCGCTTTATATTTCAATTGGCCATAGCTCCTACTGGGGAAGCAGAGTCTCATTTTTCTTTCCTTCCTTCACAGGGCCCATCACATTGTCGTGAATAAGAATGGTGAACTGTTCGCTGATTGATAGGTCTAAAATTATGTTTGTCCCACACTTTCGAAAATGTTTCTGAAAGAGAAAATGTTAAATAGCCTTCTCTAGGGATCTAAAAAATAGTGTAGGTTCTCACCTGATTGGGGTGAGGAAAGTGAGGTCTTTGTGGGCAATGAAATGGCCTCTGGTTCTGAAATTGGAATTATTGAACTTCAGTTTGAATGCATGTTTGAAAATAATGTGTTAAAAGTATAACAGAATATTCTGTTCAGAAGACAGGGCTGGAGCCAGGCCAAGGATGTGGGTATTTGGAAGATGTTCGCCAGTTCAGAAACCAGAAAAGAAGGGTAGAGGGCAATTATGGAAGCAAGAGCGCAAGGTCTAGCACAAGGTGGTTGGCACATTTTGCCAGGCTCTGCAAGTCCAATGAACTGAGTTTGGAAGAGAGCAGGTATACTAGTTTTCTATCACTGCCATCAATACCACAAATTCAGTGGCTTAAAACAACATGTTTCTTATTGTCTTAGTCTGTTCTGTGCTGCTGCAACAGAATACCTGAGACCGGGTAATTTATAAAGAGCAGAAATTTATTCTCTTACAGTTCTAGAGGCTGGGAAGTCTAAGATCAAGATGCTGGCATCTGGTGTGGGCCTCCTTATTGTGTCCTCACATGGTAGAAGGCAGAAGAGAGCAAAACCCACTCCTGCAAGTCCTTTTTATAGTGGGTGGAACCCTCATGACCTAAACACCTCCCAGAAGGCCCCACTTCTGAACACTGTTGCATTGGGGATTAAATTTCCAACACACGAATTTTGGGGGACGCATTCAGATCATAGCCGTTATCTTATGGTTCTCTAGGTTGGAAGTCCAGTATGACTCTTGCCAGGATAAAATCAATTTCTTCATTTGGAGGTCTCCCAAGCATCTGAGACTTCCTATGTACTAAATGGAGCTCTAGCCTTTCATTCCATGCTTGCTTCTCCTACTTTCTTCCCCATCTCAGTAAATACCAATTCAATTCTGGCAGTTGCTCAGGTCAAAAACTTGGGGTCGTTCTCAACTCCTTTTTCTTATAAGGCCCATTCAGCAAATCCAGTTGGCTCTACCTTCAAAATTATATCCAGAATCTGACTATTGCTCACCATCTCACTCTCTCTCATCTGTATTCCTGTAGTAGCATTTTTAACTGGTTTTGTTTTCTCTACTCATGTCCCGTTTCAATCTCTCCTCAGCACAGTAGCCAGAGTGATCTTGCTAAATCATAGGCGAGATCTGTCACTCCTCTGCTCGCTGTAGTCAGTTGTCCCATCTTATTCAGAGTAAAAGCTAAAGACATTGTGATGACCTAGAAGGGCAGCCCTGTCGCTCTGGTTTCTGTGTGTTCACCATCAGCCCTGCTTGTCTACTTCATAGGTATTTGGATCACCAGACATCAAAGTTTCCCACCTGCCCATAGCCATGGGTCATCCTGGCAGGCAGATTTCAGGTCAGAGAGGGGTACCTGGTCCTTTTACACCTTTTGTCCCACCCCTTACTTCTCCCATCCCCATTGTGATAATCATCATGGTCTGAGTGTAGGGGCTTTTCCTGCCTGACTCAAAAAGTTGATAGAAACAGATTTCTCTACAGGGTTCCATGCTCCCCAGTGCAGTGACAAGCCCAGGGTCATTTTCTGGTTCTGCTGCTCTTGTACCCAGTCAGGCCAATTGTTGGAGTGGCAGCTACTGCTGTAATGCAAACCAGTAGTTGGGGTTTGAGATGTTCTTGGAAAAAGGGAACAGAGGTTGGAGTGGTTCCTACTTTATGTTAACTATGTTAGTCTTCTAACATCTTTCAGTTCAATTGGTGACACTCCTGGGGATTTTGTGCAGTAGGCAAGCATCTTTGAGAACAACTGTTCCTTGTTGTTGAATTCGGTAGCTGATGATGAGGTGAAGGATGTAGACAAAGGCTTTCCTTAAGGGATGGTGGGGGAGAGGGGACAATGTGTTATTTACCCTTGTGCTTCCCTTTGCACTGTTCTTAGTACTTGGAAATTTTAATGCATGTTTTTTGAACTGAACTGACACATTTTTAAAAATTAATGAACATATCAGATGATAAATTACACATAAATAAGGCCTAGAATTCATGCATCTTATTATTGGAATTTAATGTTGGTGTAGTCAAGGGAACTGAGAAGGGGGCTAAGATTGGTCAAGGGCCTTTTGAGGATATCTGAGGTGGCAGTGGAGTTGATGTGTTCTGCTTTTGTCTAATAGGTCATTGCTTGTGAGCAGCAGTATGACTCTTCCTATGACGCTCGCTGTGACGTCTGGTCCTTGGGGATCACAGCTATTGAACTGGGAGATGGAGACCCTCCCCTATTTGACATGCATCCTGTGAAAACACTCTTTAAGATTCCAAGGTAGGCCACAAGATGGCGCTCTTGACCCATCAGTTCTTTGTGAAAGGGGTAATAAATAGTTCATAAAGCAATTTCTCTCCAAATCTGACAAAGCCTGTTTGTAAAATATATTAACTTTGAAACAAACAAGGGGGACACGGAGAGAGGATGTTCCTGAAAGATAACATACGCCAAGGAATAATAGGCTCACGTTGGAACAATTGCATATTTTCAGCATTATGTTTTTTTCTGAGATATTCATTTTTTTTGTGCTTTTTCACGATAAGCTGACAAATGCAATTTTGGATTAAGTAATCTGTCTAAATACTGGTGTTTTCTTTTTAATTACATACTTTCTTTAGTAATTGGGAAAATTTTGGGGTCAAAAAAATATGTCTATCATACTATTCTATCCACTCAGACTAGCACCGAAATGTATCAGAAAAATGTTACATCAGTGATATGTTTTACTTTTCATCCCTTAATTTCCATCTCAATGGGAATTCTGCTGGAAGAAGTCTGTTTGGAGGGTATTTAAAGGCATGTATATAAGTATTTTCTACTCTATGGATTCATTAGGGGTTTGTACAAGAGGTTTGGTTGGTTGTCTTTCATTGAAATCGGGCTAATATATGGCCAGCTCTAGGCTCTAGTTATGGAAGAAGAAGCTATCTGGGGACTCCTTCCTGGCCAGTGTGCAGATTGATAGATAATTTGTACCTTCCAAATGTCTCTTTCAAAGGAAGGCTCTGGGGCAGGCTGGGAGCCATTTAACTGCTTTAACAATACAAGTGTTGACCTTTCCTTATCTGCACAATCACACAGCTATCACAGCCTTTAAAAATTTCTCATGATTGCAATTTGCATTTCTGATTAGGTCTATTTATATGCAGATGAGGCTCTCTGCTGTTCATCATCATAATGTTATCGTTTTATACCTAATCCAGATGTGAACAACCACCAACCACTATTCCAAAAAGGATTCTCACTCAAATCAGGGTTAGTCCTTCTGCCTTTTCCAAAATACAAAAATAGGTCATTGTGATTAGAGCAGCAGATGAAGCTCCTGGCTTTTTAAATTAATAGTCTGGTGGGTGTTCAAAAGGTTCAAAAGGATATAAGAATGCAGGAGCCAAAAGCAGCATTGTGTACAGTAATATGTCAGAAAATGAGTAATGGAATCTGGAATGTTTTGTGTGTATGCTTTGATTTTTTACAAATGGTTTACCCCTCACCATTTATTTATTGTGGCAACATAATTTCCCAAATATCAAGATTAAGATATGGCTTCTGATTAGCAAGGTGTATGTACTTTTGATAAGAGATTATTTACCTGGGTATATTTTTTCTTTTCTCTTTTTAGTATGCATTTGTGTATAGACCAACTGTTCAAAAATTTCATAAGGTGATAAATGTGAGGCAGCTGAGGAGTGTGTGCATGTATATGTGTGAGTGTGTGTGTGCTTAAATAGACCCTTCATCCCCAATGACTCTACTTAGCTTGCTTCTGTGCCCAGCCAAGCCTCTGATCTCTAACAGTCTCCATGCTCTCACTCAACTCACTTGTTCCGTCTTGGGAGAAGCACCCACTGCCTGCCTCAGGACAGAGTGGATCCCAAAAACAGGGCAATTGCTAGAAAAGGATCCTTATTAGATTGAGGCTTTGTTTCTCTCCTCCTAGTGTAACCTCCTGCCCTTTTACTGTCTCTTGGTTCCTATGCAAGTGGTGAATCAGATCCAAGAAGGGAATGTCAACGTTAATCGGTCAGCAGATATCTAGTGTGATTATGTGTGGTCATGTGTGCTAAACACTTGCCATTGTCACAACCTTAACAGCTGACTTGACATTCCTGGACAGGAATGATAGACGTTTTAAAAAAATCTTAGCATATTGGCATATATTAAACAGCTTTTTTCTTTCTGAAACCAGGGACAATACGTTGGGTTTATATTCACCAAGTTATTTACTTAAAAATTATCCTGTTAATTAGAATTGCACAGTTCTCTTTGAAGGGTTGTGGATTGACCAAGTATGTGGGCGCGTGCGCACATGTGCAAGTGTGTGTGTGTGCACTTGTGTGTACCATCTTAATTTTCAGCGCTAAAAATGTATCCTTTCCTCAGAAAAGCTCTGTGATGAAGAGTGGAGAAATTAAGCATTTAGATATTTTTTAAAAGCACTTAAATTATTTACCGGTGTGTTTCATGGAGATCCATCTCACTTTCTATCCCCTTCTCCCTCCAGTAGAGAAAAGCAAATGACAAATAATGATGAAAATCCTTTGAATCCATTTGGCTTCAGAACTATTTTTTTTTTCTACTTGAATGTGAGTATTTTTAGCTTTCTGGAATTCTCTTCAATTAAACAATAAAGTCCATTTCTGGGTACTCTGGGATCCAGAATACTGTGTGTGGCTTCTTCCTCTGGTTTTCCTCACTGGCCTCTTCCTTGCAGGGAAGGGTTGCAGCTTTTTCCTTACTGGAAATATATTGAGTAAATTAGCAAGTAAGGGAATAAAAGAAAACCTTGATTGAGTCAGGGAAGAAGTGACTTTCACCATTTGCAAAGGACTTAAGAGTTAACGAAGTGCTGGTTACCTGTGAGCCTCAGATATCAACAAAACAGATAATTGCAAAGGTTCCCTGGGCACTGTCAGAAAATATGAAGCCAGACCTGCCTGGATGTGGTTGATTTGTCTGCACACAGGTCTCCTTGCTCTTCCCTTCTCTGCCTTTACCCACCATCTCCTTTTTCTTGACCTTCACATTAGAAGATGACACATGGGGTAATCGTGACCTGTCTTTGAAATACTGCGTGACTCATAATCTTTCCTGTGTTGCAAATACTCAGAAATTATCTGCTGATTGGCAGAGCATCCACTGTTTCCTGAACTTGTCAGCATGTGTCATCTCATCTAACGCCTTTGCTCCAAAAAAGTCACCCTTCTCTGACTGTCACTGCTCTGTCTGCTGCTATTTTTCTCCATGAGTTATAAGAGAGGAAAAGAATGAAAACCATTTCACTGAACATCAGTGGTTTGAACTCTCTCTCCCTACACTTTCCTGAGGACTCCTTTAAAATTCCAAAGACTTAGAAGGATCTTACAGATGACCTGGCTATATTTTTCACTTTAAAGGAGATCTTTTTCATAGATATAATTGCAAGAATCAATAGAGTTAGGGGAAATATATAATTATGTTAGTTTTTTTGGCAACCAGGTATCTTTCTTTTTCTTGGCTAATGACTCCTTCAGCCTCCACAGAGAGGAGTGAGGAAGGCAGTGGGGACAAGTGTGGGTGTGTTTACTGGACAAGCACTGAGAGCTGTGTCACCTGCCCATTTTTTGGGGGCCAGGTAACAGCTGACTCTGTCCAGTATCTCATTGCACTTTGAGTACTTCCACTTTATTCCTTGTGGAAAAATGCAGAATGTTTTAAAGATTCTCAGCAAAAATGTCCTTGACTGGAAGTGGATGGGACAGGCTGGCCTGAACATTCCAATCTCTGAAGCTGGTGATTATACCTTTGTAGAGAGAACTTTCCCTGCAGTACACAGTTGGAGAAAAGGACAACTCGTGATAATCACCAATTCACATTTCGGCTATTTCCCTCACTAAAATCTAGGTTGTTCCAAAGTCATCTGTACCCAACTGTATAAGTTTCCTAGGGCTGCCACAACAATTTACCATAAACTTTGCGGCTTAAAACAACAGAAACTTATTCTCTCACAGTTCTGGAGGCCAGAAGTCCAAAATCAATGAGTCAGCAGGGCCACACACACTTTGAAGACTCTAGGAAAGAATCCTTCCTTGCCTCTGCCAGCTTCGGGCGGCTCCTGGCTTTCCTTGGCTTGTGACTGCGTGACTCCAATCTCTGGCTCCATCTTCACGTGGCCTTCTTCCATTTGTCTCGGGTCTTTTCTGTCTCTTATAAGGACATTGGATTTAGGGCCCATCCTAATCCAGTGTGATGTCATCTCGAGATTCTTGCCTTAATTACATCTGCAAAAATCCTTATTCCAAATGAGGTCACATTCTCAGGTTTTGAGTAGAGGTATCTTTTGGGGGCCACAATTCAACCTACTGCACCAGCCAACTTTTATGTTTACCAGATTCTCCAAGAAACTAATTGGGGGGCAAAATGCAAGACAATTAGCTAAATGATGATGGAAAAGATAATAATGGCTAAGATTTATCAAGTGCTAACTATGTTTCACAAATATAAACGCATTTAATCTCACAGCAACTCTGTGAAGTAGGTACTATCACTACCTATTTTTCCTGATGAGAAAACTGGAAACCCAGGGAGATTAAGCAGCTTGCCCATGGTCATGGGGAGGAAAAGTGATTTGAATCTGAGAAATTTGACTCCAAAGCCCACACATTTTGTTGGTACATTGAAAAGTTAAATTCCTTACTTAAATTAGATTTATTTGTTGGTGAATTAATTATTGAGTACTGAGGAGACTGGGGTATATAGAAATGCATAGAACATGGTTTCAGCCTTTAAGAAGCTTAGAATCCAGCATCTGTACTCCTGCTTGAAGTTTTAAACTGACATTGTCAACCTGAAATCTCTCCCTTCTCCAAATTCCCCTTCAAGCAACTGCTTTTTAGTTCCTCGTTTAAAACACTTAAGACAAGTGTTTAAACCAAAGAATTGTAGACTATATGTTATGTAAAAGCAGAGATACTTCAGGATATCATTATTGGTACCCAGAAGTTTTTGTCCTATCTCACCCTCCTTGTAAACCTGCATCTGCCATGGGTCAGGGCTGTTTTTGATAGAGCCAACGTCTCCCCCCTTGCCTTCCTTGTATTTTTTCTCTTCCCTTTTATTTTTTCAGTAGGAAAAGCTTGTGCTTGGTTCTGGGGGAAATGGGAATCTCTTTCTGGCATCCTGAGTTGGAACACATTTTCTCATGAAAACGGTTTTTAAATGGTTGTTTAGGAAGCAGCAACATAATAGCTGAAGTTCTCTACTTTGGGTGCATTATTAGATTTTTGTGGCTAAATAGAGTTTTATGGCCTCCTCTGAGGAATTAGACTCCCTCTAGAACTTTATGCTTATGGAAAAAAAATGCTTTTCAAGTTCTAAACTACCAATATACAAAAGTGCTTTAGAGTACAATCCACTGGGAATTTGGGAATGCCTATATCCTCTAACCTAGGACACCTTTAACTTTGTTCATCCAAACTCAGGCTTAGGTTGGGTACTTGAGTTGCAAAGATGAACATGACAGAGGTTTTACTCTCAAGGACCACATAGTTTTACTGCCTTCTCCTCATTCGTTGGTAAAGGTGAAATGGGCAGAATTTGGATAATAAAAAGGAGGGGAAATCAGATTGGGATTCTAGAATCTGGATCCTCTTGGACTGCCTGGATGCTGTGGGTGGTGGGGTGTGAAGGGGCATGTCACCACTTGAAACATTCGTGAGTCTCTTTGAAAGGTCTCCTTAGGGACTCAATGCTTACAATTGACTCTTGTCCTGAAATAGAATCCTTAGGCTGAGTTTTCCTCTTACATAGGCATTTTTTTTTTAAAGGTAGAGATTCCTTTTGATTCTCACTTTCCTAATTCACAAACCAGTTGTTCCTGCATGGGAAGCAGCAGTCCCTGCCTGCTCTTCATCTGCAAGATGCAGAGGCAGCAGGGAGCCCTGAGTCACCAATAATTGTCTTACTATTATAGAATTGTCACAAGACATTTTCCCTTAGGACTGTGAAATATAAGGAAAAGAAATTAAAACTAAAGTATTGTTGTTGAAGTATAATGAGTGAGGGGTGGTGGGTGTTTAATGGCACAGTAATGCTAGATTTTGCTAGCAAAATCTAGATTTGCTAGATTTTGGTTTCTCTTCACCAACCTAGGTCACTTAGCTATTGGCCTTTTAAGCAATGAACGCTTACAATTCCAGCTTCACTCATAAAGCAAGAAGTGCTAGAAGAATTAGCATCATTTAGCATTTATTGAGTGCCTAACAGCAAAAAAAGTTTTGAAATACTCCAATAGAAAAATGATTATCTGTTATGAGTCTTTTTCTTTCTTTGGGGAGATTTCCAGTACCATTTTTAGTGGATTGTTGTCCACATTCCTCAGGATGTCTGGAGTGTGCTCCTTTCCTCTCCCCCTGGGATATCCTTGGCCCAGGACTTGACACTCCATTTCCTTGGGATCCTAGTAGCTGGAGGCAGCTGGCAGAAATGCCCCAGAAGGCTTTCACTCTGTGGAACATGTTTCTAAATTCTTTTTAAATTTGAGTTGAGCAGCTGGGGCTCTTAGTTCCTGTGGAGGTACTGCTTGTTGCCCCCCTGAGTCCTGGCAGGAAAGGGTGTTCAGCTTTGCAAGGTTTCATTTGGGGATCAGGTGGCAAAGCAGGAGCATGCCTTCAGGGACTGCTGGTCCCCATCCTGGCTGAGTAAGAAACCCACCCTGAGAGAAGGGAAAGGCCAGAGATGCAAGGTGTTGACCTACAGTGCTACCTGTGCTTTCTTTCTTATTACCCTAGTTTCATTATTTTGGTACCACTCACTTTGGCTAATTCCAATCTAGCTTCTTAAATGATGAAGAGATGGGCAAAGAGGGTAGACAAGGAAACAGAGCTCAAAATAGTACCAAAGAGTTGAGGCACCCTCGTTTCCTCTTGACTCCAGAAAAAACTAGGGAATAAAGGTGGGGAATAGCTATAAATGCCTTCATGTGTTGGCATGGTGGTAGGGCAGGGGCAAGACGGGGATTAAGAGAGATGAGGTAGTCTAGAAATGTGGTCCTCAAACCCCGGGCTGTGGACTGGTACCGGCACATGGCCTGTTAGGGACCAGGCTGCAAAGCTCTGCCCCCTCATGGAAAAATTGTCTTCCATGACACTTAGGAACTGGTGTGGTGGGAGGGGGGTGCTGCACAGTGGTGGGCAAGCGAGCAAAGCTTCATCTGTATTTACAGCTGCTCCCCATGGCTCGTGTCGCTGCCTAACCTCCGCCTCAGCGCCCCGCATGCAGTCTGTGTAAAAATTGTCTTCCATGAAACCAGTCCCTGGTACCAGAAAGGATGGGGACCACTGGTCTAGAGGAAGGTTCTTTACAGCTGGAGCTGTCCATTCCTGGAGAATTCTAGAGTCAGGTGAAGCCAGTATCATTAGAAGGAAAATACAGAGTAGTGGTCAAGCCTGGGTATTTGTATCAGTTATCTACTGGTATGTAACAAACCACCCCAAAACTTAGTTCCTTAAAACAACAAACATTTATTATTTCTCTTGAGTCTGTGGGTTCTCTGGTGGTTCTGCAGATCTTGGCTGGACTTGCTCGTGCATCTGTGGTCAGCTGAGGATTTGGCTAGGGCTGGCTGGTCTGGGGTGGCCTTGGCTAGGATGACTTGGCTCTGTTCCATGTGGTTTCTTATCCTCCAGCAGGCTAGCCAGGGTTGTTCTCATATCTGTGACAGGGTTCCAAGCACAGATACAGGAAGGACTAGAAAATTATACCAGTTTTGCAATCAAGTTACTACAGTGTTCTACAATCAATCTGCATGGGTCCAACTAGCAGCTCCACCACCTTCTAGCTGTGTGAACTTGACCAAATTACTTCATGTCTCTGTGTCTCAGTGTCGGCCCCCATAAAATGGGGATATGAATGGAATCAGCCTCCTAGAGTTGTTGTGAGGAGTTAATGAATATAAAATGCTTAGAATAGTACATAGGAAACATTTGATTCATGCTGGGTGCTACTGAAGAAAAGATCTCAAGGGCATATTGATGTTATAAGGAATTTTCTTTCCCTTGTATCTTAAGAATTGAAAGCCTCTATCCAAAAAGAGCCACCCATGAGATCAGTCATTTGAAAGTTCAGCTAATTGATTGATGATTGTATAGGGAATTGAGAGAGGATAATGGCTAATGTCTCAATAAATCCTTACTATGTGCATCCCATCTGTTTGAAGGACTCTGTGTTAGTATCCATTGTCACAAGTCCTTTATTAATAGACGCTTCTAAGAGATATGGTCACCACCCCCACCTCCACCCCTATACACACACATGAATGTTGTGACAGGAACTGCCCATTGGGAAGCAGGGCTGACCTTAGTCCCCACTCCCATTTTTCCTGCACTCACTGTGTCTACAATGGGTGGTGATGCTGTCATCCTCTGAAGAGAACTGGGGCCACAGTGCTTTTCCTTTGCTGTCAATTCCATCTTTTGTGGTGGCTTTGTGGTTGGTTGAAGAGGTATATGATTGGGGCTTGGTTGCCTCTCTCTATAGGGTCCCTTTATCTCCCCTGGTAAGTTCAGTCTTCCCCAAGGTTCTAGAAATATCTTGTCTGCAGGTAAAGGGACAATAGCAGCAGTCCTAGACACAGGGTCACTGACTCGAAATTGAGTCCCATTTTACTTCCATTTTCTCTACCAAAGTGAATGATTTTTGTCCAGCCCATCCTGGAAAGGCTAAAAGCATCGGCAAAGGGAGACAGAAACTGAAGCCAGGTGAGAGCACCTAGTTGTTCCAGATGAGTTCAGGTTTCTTTGGCTGGGAGGAATGACACCCCAGGTACTGAGGGAATATACAGTGAGACTGCGTACCAACTGTCAGTGATCTTAGAAGAACTCTGGAGAGCAGGAGTAACGCGCGTTACAGGAGTGGAAAAGGGGGAATGTGCTTCAATTCCTCAAAAAGGGGAAGAAGACAGAGTCTGCACACTATCATCTGGTGAGCTGGGTTTTAGTCCTGGGCTAATTACTAAGATTCCTTTTTTTTCTCCTTGAATAGTTTGTGGGTTCTTAAAAGAAAAATCTGTGATCACTAGGAATTAGCATGACTTCACTATAAAAAAGCCATGTCATACTAATTTCCTTGTTTGGTGTTATTGTGAGACTGGTATAAATGGGGACTGTTTCAGACATAATATATTTGGGGTTTTGGCCTTAGGTAAAAATCTGTTGGGCTATCGTAGTGGCCAAGAGGGAGAAAAATAGACTGGAGAATCATGGTAGTGATGGATTCATAACCCAGGAAGGATTGTGTGGAGGAGTGCTGGATAATTGTGTCAGTGTGAACATGTTGGGGGCCTGAAGTCCTGGAGGCCTGAAGCAGGACTCTGCTGACCATCCAGCTGGCTGGACATTTTAAAATGTTTGATGAGTTGGAGGACATTGGTAGTCTGTCTGTCACGTGCAAGGAAGGGGTGGTTGGTATGCCGGGTGACAGACTTAGAATCCCAAAAGATCTTAGTTGTCAAAGACAATGGGAAGCTCTCACAAGCAAATAGAACCCTCAGAAACCCTGGCAAACTGTATAGGCTGAGAAAACCATGGCTTAATAGCCCATGGTGAAAAATGAATTTAATTGGGGCTGTAAGCCCATTAGGGGTCAAGCAGTAAGACAATCTTACATGGTTAATGTGAGGTTTGATAGAACACATACTACCCCTGGGAGCTTTAATAAAAAACAACAGTGCCTGGGTACCACTCCCAGAGATTTCAATTTAATTGGTTTGGGTCAAGTTCAGCATTTATATAAGTATACAATTAATTTTACAAATATTTATGTGTAATAATATACATAATGTTTTATATTTTCAAGTTCCCCAGATGATTCTAAAATGTAACCAGCGTTGAGAAAAATCCTGCCCTGAAACTACTGTCAAACCATTGTTTGTTTTTTTGTTGATATCTTAAAACTACAGCCTCTCCTGGAAATTTTTCTTCCTGCCTTCCCCATCCCACCCTAAGGTTGAGAACTGAGAAATGAGAGATGATACTGATGGCAATGTGTCGTACGTTGTGAAGAATGTAAGAGCAGAGAAAGAGATTCCAGAAGAATAGTCAGTGGTCACTGCTATGGGCTGAATTGTACTGTGTTCCCCACAAAAAGGTGTGTTAAACTTCTAACCCGCAGTACCTCAGAATGTGCCCTTACTTGGAAATAGGGTCATTGTGGATGTAATTAGATCAATTAAGATGAGGTTATACTGAAGTAGAGTGTATCCTTAATCCAGTGTGACTGGTATCCTTAAAAGAACAGGAAAATGAGGATGTATTACAAAGGCAAATATCATATGAAGACAGACACACAGGAAGATGGCCACACCGGAAGAGGCAAGGAAGGATCCTCTGTTAGAAACTTCAGAGGGAGCATAGCCCTCCTGACACTTTGATTTTGGACTTCTGGCCTCTAGAACTGTGAGAGAATAAATTTATGTTGTTTTAAGCCGTGCAGTTTGTTGTACTTTCTTATGGAAGCCATGGGTAACTAATACAGTGACTATCTAGTTTGCAGCCTGTTGCTCCTGGCAGCATCCTGGAGGGCTGCCCAAAGTGAGAGTAGGAATGGGACAGTTGGGGGTGGGAGAGAGGTACTCTTTCTAGGACAGTCCTAGGGTTGGGGTGGGGGTTCAGTTGGCCAGCCTTCCACTCCTTCAACCCCTAAGTGGCATTTCTGTAGGAATCAAGATGCTCTTACATAGCGTGCCTGGCCGGTCTCAGTCTGCTTCTAGATAGGAAGTGGGTACGTGAGAGATTCCTCTCTCCCTTGCTTTAGGCTGTTGAGCCAAGAACTTCTTTCCCTATCCAGGCTTTTCTGCCGTGTTTGGGATGGAGAAAGGAGCTCTACGTTTCTTCTCTGAGTTCTTCCCAGACTCAGTACTTCCAGAATGGAGCACAGAATGAAAAGACATGGCTGTTAACATTCAATCTTTCCATCTCAGAACAAAGTAGCATTTGGGGTATTGAGAGGCAGCTGTTGTGACCTATCTGGGACAGGTGCTGTGAGGCTGGTGAAGATTTCTCAGAAGATCAGGTGTCCACCTAGACAGGGACCAAGCACCTGAGGAGCACGTTCCAAGAGGCAGCACCACCTGCTTCCCATGTCCCAAAGGGCCTTAAAACCTGCACAGAGGGCAAGCGGGCATCCTGGCTTCATGACTCATCTTGGCCATGGGAAATGGGCATTGACTTCTACCAGGCCTCATCCAGGTTTTATTCTTTATCTTCACACTAAGCATTCAGTGGCCCATTCAGGGTGTCTTAGTCCAGTTGTGCAGCAGTTCTGAAAGTGAGAAGTCTGAAATGGGTCTCTCTGGGCTAAAATCAAGGCACTGCAGAGTTGTGTTCCTTTCTGAAGGCTCTAAGAGCGCATCTGCTTTCTTGCCTTTTCTAGCTTCTAGAGCTGCCTGCATTCCTTGGCTTGTGGCCCCGTTCCATCTTCAAAGCCATCAATGGCTGGTCTAGTTTTCTCGTATTGCATCACTTTGACACTGATTCTTCTACCTCCTTCTTCATTCTTTTAGGGACTCTTGTGATTATACTGGTAATCCAGGATAGTCTTCCTATTTTAAGTTCAACTGATTAATAATTGTAATTCCATCTGCAAACTTAATGCTCCTTTGCCGTGTGACCTAACATATTCACAGGTTCTGGGTATTAGGATGTGGCCATCTTTGGGGGCCTTTTATTCTGCCTATGACATCTCCCAAAGTATTCCCCAGGAATTCTTAGAAATCCTCATGGGTGTGCTCCTTACATGCCCACAGCCATTGCAAGCTACCATCATTATGTAGCCTCTGCCCTATTATTTCTCTCCCATCTGGCTCTTCTTTGGCCACATGTACTGCCTGCTTATCCACCATCATAACACTCATGGCTTTGGGGGCTGCTGGTTCTGGTTACTCCCAAAGCCTCCAGTGCTGGATGTCAGAGTACTGGGTTCCAGCCAGAGGAAGAAAGTTAGCCCCTACCCTGAGCTCGGAGCCACACCCTGCCACTTAGGTCCCTGAGCAACTCTGCTTGTGCCTCACCATTTGGTCAGCTTCTATGCCTCCTCTCTTGACAAAGTAGCATCAAATCCCTCTATAAAAAAGTGCCTTCTATTTTTATCCTCATTCTTTTCATTAATCCAAGGGGCCAGAGAGGAAACAAACCCACACCACACCACCCCTTCCACATTCCTCCGTCCTTCCTCTGCCCCAAACCTAACCCTTTTGTCTTCAGCAGCTTAGTAACTGAGGCTCTTATTCATATCAACATGCACTTGAGGGAGAAGAGGAATAAGGGAGAGGTACCGACTATTCTTGTGGTCTCCAAAGTGGGAGCATCTGAACCAGTCCTTTAGGGTACAGAGAGAAAAATTAGGACTCCTATACCTCTGTATTTTTAATCTAAAAAATAGGAAACAAATTATGCTTTGCTGTTCCCAAGTATAAAGATTGACACTGCTGCCTCCACTCAGTCCAAACATCAGGTGCTCCTTTTTGGTTTAGGTTTATAGATGAATCACAAACGAGTGCCACAGCATAGGGGCTCAAGAAGCCCCGCTTGTGGGTTCGGTTTTAGAGTTCTGGAAAGCCCTGTCATTTAAGGGTGCCTTGTTAAGTGGTTGTGGCAAATGTCATTGAGTTTCAACTAAATAGACCTTCACAAAATGGACAAAGTAGCTTTAAAAGATTTCCGCAAAGAAACCTCAGACTGAATCTAATTCTATTAATACAAGCACAAGTAAGCGACAGAAAAAATGGCTGAGATGATATTTCTTCTCCTAGGACAAGCTCTTCATCAGCCGTGTGAGGTTAAGAACAATGCCAAGCTAATCAGATCTGCTAAGAAATCTTTAAAAAAGTCAGAATTACCGTGAATACTATTTGCAATATGGATTTTTATCCACTATTATGAATGATGAGCCCCCTTCCTAAGTGTACTTTGTGCATGAAGTTATTAGCATGACACCATCAAGATTAGTCAGCATTCAGAACAGAAAGATAAACCTCTACAATTTAACTGAAAAATATTTTGGGGGTACTATTAAAATATATTATTTATTTCATCTGATTCATTTTTAAATTTAGTAACACTTATACATAATTGATGAGAAGGAAAATAGTTATTGGAACATGCACTCAAAAGGTTTTTACTGATAAAGTGTACATTCAAAAAAGTTTGGAGACCACTGTTCTAAACCAGTAGCTTTGGACCCCAGTTCAGCTCTTTTATAATTGTCCTTTCACAATTTACATTTACTGTCCTATGCACAATTTCTTTCAATCTGCACTGCAACTCTGATAGGTAGAGTTTTGTCATGTTAGAGTTCGGAGGATTCAGGGCTCAGATTCATGGTTTACTCAAGACACACAGTTAATAAAAGCTAATAAGTGGCAGAGGGCGAGCATTAGAGTTCTGTAAATTCCCCAAGATTGAATGCAAAATTCACCATTTTTAGGAAAATGGTTGTTATGGGTTGAATTGTGTTCCTCAAAAAAGATACGTTGAAGTCCTAACCCCCACTATCTCAGAATGTGACCTTATTTGGAAATAGTCTTTACAGAGGTAATCAAGAGGTCATTAGTGTGGGCCCTAATTCAATATGACTGGTGTCCTTATGAAAGGGGTTAATTTCAACACAGAGGTGCATGCATACAGAAGGAAGATGGTGACTCCACAGGCCAAGGAACACCTGGGCTACCAGAAGCTGGAAGAGGCAAGGAAGGATCCTTCCCCTACAGGTTTCAGAAGACAAATGGCCCTGCTGACACCTTGACTTTGGACTGCTAGCCTCCAGAACTGTGAGACATTAAATTTCTGTTGTTCTAAGCCATCAGGTTTGTGGTACTTTGTTATGGAAGCTCCAGAGAACTTAATACAGTTGTCAATGGCGCTAAAGGGGTCCAGAACCCCAAAACGTTTAAAACCACTGGTATAATCCATTGCAGCCATAAGCAGAGGAGGAAGCCCAGAGACTTGCGGTGCGTTTTCCTGGGTGATATGGCTAGTTAGAGAGATCCATGGCTGGGTTCCACACATTCTGACTCCTAAGTTCAACTTCAAGGCCAAGAGAAGTGAATTTGGGGAAATGGGCTTGTCTCCCTCATCACTAGATTTGGTGTCGGCCCTGCCTTGGTGGTCGACCTTGATGTGGCACAGGTCACCGTTCTTCTGATGACTTCAAAGGAACAAATGGAAAGTGGATTGCATCTTTGTCTTGATGATAATGCACTTACCTGGAGATCATAGTCTTCTTTCTGGCTCCACTCTTCCTTGCCTTCCTTCCCAAAGTTCACAGGTCTAGTAAAAAAAAATTCCCAAGTATAACTAAATATGTATATCAACAAGGAAATAGTTCATTGGCTTGGTAATAATATGTTCTCCAACTGGAAAGGGATTTACAAAAAAATCAAGGCACCTGGCACAAAGTTACAAGTAAGGAAAGAATGACCCCAGGGAAAAAAAGCTTGCCAAATGAGTTTGGCAAAATGCAAGGGATTCCTAATTAAAACTATTTTAATTCTTTAGGAGCATGTGTGTGAATAGTGACCTACTTACAAATGGACTATAAGTTGATGCTTAGAACTAATATATTCAATGATTTGTAAAGTATGTTTGAGTATTTACTGTGGTCAGGCACTGTATCAAGCACAGCAGTAAACAAAACAGTCCCTGTCCTCATGGAGCTTACATATTTGAGGGGGGAAGAAATAATAAACAAAAAGTATATAATATACTAGGTGGTAACAGGTACCTGTCTGAAGGAAAATAAGTGGGATAAGGGGAATAGAGAGTGGGGTTGCTATTAGATAAGGTCCTGTGAAGGCTTCTGTAATAAGGTGAAGAGAACAGACTCAAGGGAGTAAGGGAGCAAGCCACGTCTGGGAAAAGCCTAAGTCAAAGGCCCTGAGATGGGTACATGGTGGGCACATTTTAGGAATAGCACGGAGACCAAGGCAACTAGAACACAATGCGAGCAGGGGACAGTGGTAGGAGATGATGCCAAAGAGAGCTGGGGAGAGATGATGTAAGGCCTTTGTAGGTCACTGTAATGATTTTGGATTTTTCTATGAATAAGATGGGAAGGCATTAGGGTTTAGAGCAGAAAAATAACATGAAATGACTTCTGTTTAAAGGATTCTTTTGGATGCTACATGGAGAATGGAATGTTAGGGAAGGGGGCGGTAAGAGTGGAGGCAGAAAGACAAGGTAAAAGGCTCTTGTAATAATCCAAGTAAGGGAAAATGACAGCTTAGACCAAGGTGGAGGTGGTGAGATGAAGTTGGATTATGGATATAATTGGAAGGTAGAGCTGATGGGATTGCTTATGGATTAGATGTAGGGTATGAGAGGAAAAGAGGACATAATGAAAATCTCAAAGTTTTTGGCTTGAGCAACTGGAAAACAGAAGTTGCCATTTCCACATTGGGGATGGTTGTGGAAAGAGGTGACTTGGTTGGGGGTATGCAGAGACCATCCTTTTAAGTGAAGTATCACAAGAATAGAAGAACAGAAACCACATGTACTCACTACTAAATTGAAACTTGTAGATCAACACTCACGTGCACATATGGCAGTAAAATGCAATGGAAATCAAGCAGGTGGAGGGGGGGAGGAGGGGATGGGAAAATTCACACCTAATGGGAACAATGCACATTATATGGGTGATGGACACACTTATAACTTTGACTCAAACTGTACAAAAGCAATTCATGTAACCAAAAGGTTTGTACCCCTGTAATATTCTGAAATAAAAAAAAAGAGTTCCATTTCAGACATTAAGTTTGAGATGCAAATTTGTCATCCAAGTAAAGACATTGAGTGGGCAGTTGAAACAGGAGTCTGGAGTTCAGTGGAGACATCTAGACTGGGAATAAATGTGGGAATCATCAGAATCTAGATGATATTTAATGTCACGGGACAAGTAGACTTTACCTGGGCAGGGAGTGTAGATAAGAAGATAAGATCTCCTGAGGACTGCTCCCACATTTAGAGATGAGAAAGATGAACAGAAGTGGCCACTGAGGTAAGAGGAGAACGAAAAGAGGGTGGTATTCCAGAAGCCAAGGAAGAAAGGGTTGAAAGAGAGATTGAATAGTCAACTGTATCAAATGCTTCTCCGTCAAATAAGCAGAAGATTGAGATTTGACCGTTGGATCTGACAATATGGAGGAACCTGGTGATGCTGTCAAGAGGTATTTTGATAGAACCATGGGGATAAAAGCAAAATTGGAGTGGGGGCTGGTGTGCTGGCAATATTTCTTGATCTGGAGGATGGTTATACTAGTGTTCGATTATATGGGATATATTTCATAATACAAAGGAAGAGGGAACAAAAACAGGGACTTGAGATAGTAAAGACACTCTTATGAGAAGTTTGCTCTGAAGGGGGGCAGAAAAATGGGATGGTAGCTAGAGGGGAAGATAACAAATACATTTTCTAAGCTTGTGTGTATTATAAGTAGGGAACTGCCAGTACATATGCATGATACCATGGTATGTGTTAGGTATATACACACAATGTGGTCTTTCATTATGAAGTGTATGCAATATGTGTTCTAGGGAAACATGCTTGGTTGTGGCATGTGATGCTAGGTTTAGCATTGTTTCATCCCATATAGGATGATTTGATACTCAGAGGAGTTAATCTACATCTTTTGGGCTGAGGATACAAATGTCTGAAAATGACAGATTAGGCAGACTTAATCGAAATTCAAAGTCAAATATATAAGTGTTTAGGGTGATTGGAATTAGAATATAGGATAACATCAATGGAATATATACGTATAAGCACCTACAACATATGAAGGATTGCTCAAAGCTGGGGAGATGTAGAGATCAGTCAGGCAGAGCTTCTACCCTTGGGAGTTCACAGTCTATTTGAAACTCCATCATATGACTAAGTGTGCACATCAGGCAGAATGGAATGAAGGTGTAAAGAAAGGGCTGTGGAAACACAAAGGGAGAAATGATTAATTTTGACCAAGGAGATCCAGGAAGGCCTTGTACCTCATTCAGGCTGAATCTACAAAGGGTAAAATTTGCATAAGGGTGGTGGGAGTGGGGAGGCAGTCCTTCAGAGCTTTAGTGACAGCGTGAGCAAAGGAATAGCTGTGCGAAAGTGAGTCCGGGTCTAGAGTTGCTGGGGTGAGAGATGGGGGTAGAAAGTTGCCATGAGAATGGAATGCTGGTTGTCTTGGTAGCCATGCAGAGAGCCATTGGTTAGGACTCCAGAGAACTGGAAGCCATAAGCTGTTTTTGAGAATAGTGACAAGAGTTTCACCTGTTTTAGAAAGATCCTTCTAGAGACGGAGTAAGGATGAACTGGAGAAAACAGGAGGTAAGAGGCAAGGAGAACATGAGGAGGCTGTAACAAAGTTGTAACAAGCAAGTCAGCACAGGGTAGAGGGAAGGAACAATGCAGTAGGAGGTGGCTGTGTGGACTGGGTGACTGACTGCGGGCAGGGTCTGCAGGCCGGCAAGAAATCAAGGCTGATCCTTGTCCACATTTGGGTGGATGTGCTTCCATCAATGGTGCACTGAAGCTGCTCCCTAAATCTGAGGGTCCCAGTCAGAACCCTGGGCCTGTGTTTTTCCCTGATCAGGTTCCCACTCCAGCACCTTTGGTTGCTCCTTTGTGTATTTGGGACCATTTGTGTATTTGATTATCTCTCTCCCCAGAATGTAAGGGCCTTTGAGGGCTAGGACTATTTGTTTCTGAATCTTTGTATCTGTCGTAGCACCTAGCGCCACATTTTATGCATACTACATGCTCAAAATGTTTTTAAATTAAAAAATTATTTTGAGATAACTGAGGATCATTGTGTCATTAAATAAGTCTTAAAATATAGAAGGATAGATTGGTTTGGTGGAAATTAGTGAGGAGATGGTAAAAATTAGAGAGGCTAAGTGGCAGGGGATTTTAGAATCAGACGTTGATTATTTATGGCTCTGTAACAACCCTACCACTTAGTGGTTTAAACAACTTATGGTTTATCATGACACTGTGGGTCAGGAATTCAGGAATTCAAGCCCGCTTGGCTGGATGGTTTTTCTGCTCTACATAGTGAGTATCAGCTGGAGACATCAACTTGGCTACTGCATTCAGCCAGCAATTGGGCTGGGCTGAAAGGATCAAGAAGCTGGTGCTCTTCCACATGGCTTCCTCGCTGTGCCTGGTTTCCTCACGAATGTCTGCAGTGTTGATTAACTGCAGACTTAAGAGGACTCCATTGGAAAAGAGTGACTTGTGCTATGAATTATACTTATGAAGGAGCAGTAGCAGAGCGAGGAGCAAAAGCTAGTGGCAAGAGTTAAGCTGTAAATGGATTTGAGGGTAGTGAGTGCAGCTTGTCAGTGAAAGGGGAAATCCTGCTGTCATTTGGGAAAATCAGGTTAAGCCAAAGGGGCAAGTGTAGAGGTGGAAAACAAAGACATGTGAGAGGAGATAATTGATGAGGCCAGGGTTTTAAAAAGGCTTCTTAAGATTTTACAGAATTTATATTTAGAATGCTGTGATGATGAACCAGAAAACTGTTGGGGTTGGCTTTCATAACGGGACTCCGTCTCCTTAACTCTTCTTGCCTCCTAACAGAGGGCTCTCTTGTCCTCACTTCCCAAAGTCTCTGGTTGGAGACAGACACTTAAAGAATATGTAGCTCCTCTAGATTTTTAAGTCTTGGCCTCAGTTTCAGAGCACCATGAATCCTTAGCCTATAAATCACACTGCTGGAGGTTCCAAGACTCTGAAAAGGTTCATATGTTCAAAATGGTTCTAAAAGAAAGCATTTTCTATGTAAGTTGGAAGGTAAATGTGATAAAAAACATCTATCATATGTGAGTTTAGGAGTAATTATAGCATGGCTGGGACCAGACTCAGCTAATCAGAGATATTAGGAACATACCCAGGGACCCAGTTCCCATGCCAAGGTGTGGGTGGACACAGAGACAAAGGTAGGCATGCTCAGGATAGGCAGGGGACAAGACATGTGGCAGGCACGGGCCAGGACACAAAGTGAAGGAGTTGTCGGGTCAGAGGGATGTCAAAACTCGGAGCTTCAAGATAGGCAGAGATATGGAAGTTAAAGGATGTTAGTCCCCTAGTTTCATTACAGTCCAGATAATGCCAGATTTTGTTGCTTGAAGAAAGTTTGTGGTCCTACTGAGAATTTACTTTTAGCTTCCACTCCTGCACCTTGATTTTTCTCTTTTTTCTAGTTAAGTATATATCTTTCCATCACTTAGCTCATCCAGAAAGTAGTTAGGGCCATTTGCAAAAATATTTAAGGCCATTTACAAAAATACAAACTATGCAACAAGATGAAACACGTGAGGGAAGAAATTTTGCATGATAGAAAACAAAGATAGGAAAAAGAAGATTAAGCCAAGGGGAGATTGGTACACGAAATGCACACAGTACTTTCCTATTTACTTGTGGACAACACATGTACTTCTGAGCTTCCTACCTTCCAAGACAAAAAGAAAAATATCAGTTACACTATTTGCAGTATTCAGAAGACTAAACACAAGTAGAGTGCTCAGGGTGAGTGAAATTGTATACCATGTCTTCACTATAATCTTTATGGTAAATCCAGTCACAGTTTTTCAGTATAGATTGATATCATGATTATAAAGAAAAATTCAGTTGAAATTAATAAAACAATGCAGCCCTGCATATGTAGCTCTCTGGTGGCTTGGTCTAATACAAAATTAATATTTGGATTTTGTAGAGTAATGGATTGAGTGCCTTCCTTGGCCATAAAACAAAACTCATCTAAACTCAAGAAAGCATTAATTTTTAAACTAACTTTAATTTATTTCATTTCCTGGTATGCTCCCTGAGTTAAACAAATTAATTTCTAGGTAACCTATCAAGGTGGTTTGTTTTTGTTTATAAGCTCATTATATTTTTGTGGGATATCTGCCAGAATTTGTAACTCTGGTTTTGGAATACTCTTTAGTCATTTTTTCTATGGCTCATCTATTTCTTAACAGTTTGTGTTAAAAAGGTCAGTGCTCTGCATATAGAAATGTGTTATTATCCTTTTCTTTGTCAAGCAGGGGAGTGGAAAGACTCTGATGTAAGTGAGAGAAGGAAGTCCCAGGTTCTTTGTAAGCCTCACAATAACTAGGGGTCTATAGTGAGTTTATACCTCTTAGTTCATGACAGATTCTCATCATGACATCATTCTCATCAAAAGTTGATGGAAAGTCAATAAAAACTGTAAATAGTCCCATGTCATTCCTAAAAGGTTTCTTCTGATGGCAATAGAGTAAAAACAGTAGATAATGGCGGAATGACCATGGTTGGCATCCTCTGCTCCACTTGGGTAATGTCAGCAGAAAATGACCAAACTTGCAGTTTTCCAGAAAGGAAACTCGTATATATTTTATTATGTAAAAAAGCCTTTAAACAGTAGACAAGTAATTAGAATATATAAATAAACCAAATAAAGAAAAAAACAAAAAGCCCACCATCTGGTTAACATCTTGGTATATATTTTCTTAGATATTTTTCTAGGGGTATATTTCTATATTAGTTAGAGTCAGGAAAGCTAGCTAGAAATCCCCCCATCCTTAGTGGCTCAACAGATGAAAGTTTATTTTTTGTTCATAGAAAGCTCAAATAGCAGCAGGAGGTGGGGTGGGCAGTGGGCTGTGCCTCACACAGTCTTTTGTGGACCCAGGCTGATGGAGGCTCTGCCATATTTAACAAGTGGACCTGCCATCTCCTATGGCCTCTTACTGCTTTGCTGGATGCTCTGCATTGGGCTGGCAGACAGGTAGAAAGAAAATGCAGGATTGCACAAGAGTGGAATCCATTCTTTGTGCCCGCATTCCATTGGCCAACACTCAGTCACGTGGTCACACCTAATTATAAGGCTGGGAAGTGTAATCCAACTCTATGTTCAGGAAGAAAGGGAATTGGTTTGGTGGACAACTAGTTAGTCTGTACTACTCCCACACACATATACATTCTTCCAGAAAAATAGTATTATGCTATATACACAGTTATATATCTGCTTTTACTGTAAGGACAAGATAAATATCACTATTCCCACAAGATGTGGAGGTCAGGTCCTTTTGCCAGTCTTCAGCCCTTTAAAAGTTATCCATTTCAAAGGTTTGTGCCAACTGGTCAGGAGAATTCACATTTTTCCTGTCATTGGACAGTTTATCTTCTAGAAACTTTCTTTCTCTTGATATCTGATAGAAGCAAGGTTGTACATATATTAATAATCTGTGCTAATATTTATTTCAAGGACACAGATGATGGAATTTGAAGATTTAGTCTGGAGACCCAGAGTATGAGGTTAGCATTCCAGAAAATCTGGCATTTAGGTACATAGTTGTAAAAGAGCTTAGGCTTGGAGAGAATCCATGTTGGAGGAAAAATGCATAAAGAAACTGAAGGAACAAAGGTGGCTTGGGGGACCTGAATGAGGTGTGATGCATAAAAGAGGAATTTGGGGGTGATTTCTAGAGAAAAGGGCAAACTCCATTAAATTAGGATCTTGTTGGCTATGATGAAAAGATGAAATAGGTGAGAAAATGACAGAATGATTAGACCTAGTTTTTATGGGGGCCAAGGTAGTATGGACACAAGAAAGGATGAACTAAAAAGAAGGAATGGTTTGACCCAGAGAATCCAATTGTACAATCTTACAGCAGTGAGTCACTGAAAGAAAGATCCTGGTGGAAACTGGTCAATGTATTAAATTAAATATTGAGTAATATAAGGGTATGTACTTAAAACTTTGCTTTCTCTATATAGTCATTTATTCAATTTATTGAACATTTTTGCCTACATGTAACTCTACTACAAACTTGCGGGCTGGAGAGGATGAGGAGATAAATTTAAAAATGTAAGACCTATTTACTGCCCTTTAATTTTATAGTTATTTAGTTGGAAAGACAAATGAAACAGATAAATAATGTGAATATATAAAGGAGTACCAAATTAGCAACACTCAGATGGAAAGAAAATATTTGCAACACATATGACAGATAAAAAGTTAGCATCCATAATATACCATGAACTCTTTCAAATAAATAAGAAAAAGTCCAACTGAAAAAAAAAGCAAATGATAGAAATTAACATTCCACGGGAAAAAAAATTCAAATAGCCATTCAAAACATGAAAAAGTACTTAAACTGTTCAAATCATGATACACAAAATCAAGAAAATGTGAAATAAAATAATAGGACATGCCTTAGCTGCACGATAGCTGCACTGAATCCAGCTTGTTTGAGGGATCAGGGTGGAGCAGTTCCGCCCCAGTGAAGGTGAAATGCCAGCTGGGAACCTGCCTTTGCACAGGTGGTTGCACGTCTCACAGGCTGCCTCTTAACATGAGGGGTTCCTACCATAAAGAGTGTGAGTCTGGTGTTTAAAGATGTGTACTTATATGACAATGCCCCCCAAGCATTTCAAATATTTTTTCCTGGGCTCCCGAGATAGCCTAGGGAAAAATCTGGCTGGGTTATACATATTTGGAGTATGTTGGTCACCAAAGTGGTGTATTTCTAAGAGATCTTCAAAGGTAATTTTGACTATATAGTATGTGGTTTTCACCTTACCACTTTAGAACCTAAATCCCCCCTTCTTCTGTAACTGTGATTTTACTCTACTGTTTTTTTTTTTTCAGCCATCAGATTAGCAAAACTTGGAAAGACTGCTAATAACAAGTATTGGTGAGAATGTGGGGAAACAAGCATTACAACTCTCAATGGAAATATTAGTAAAGGCTTTTGAAGGGCAGTTTGGCAGTATCTTTCAGAATTTGAATAAAAATACACTTTAGCACAGCAATTCCACTCTTAGGAGTCCATCTCTAGGTATACCACATAAGTTCATTGAGGTAAATATACCAGAATGTTCATTGCAGCATTTTTTTTGTGTGTTAGGAAGAACTAACCAAAAGTATGGGAATAGCTAAACAATTATAATATATACATTCTATGGAATATTATACATTCATTAGAAAGAATGTGTTAGATCTGTATGTCTTGACATGGAAAGGTTTCAAAAACAGAGGTCCTCAAACTTTAGTGTGCATCTGAATCACTGGCAGGGCTTGTTAAAACACAGATTGCTGGGCTCCGTTCCCAGAGTTTCTGATTCAGTAGGTCTGGTGGGGAGCGGGGCAGGAAGAATTTGTATTTCCAAACAAGTATCAGGTGATAATGATGCTGCTGGTCTGGGGTCCACATGTTGAGAACAACTGTTCCATAACATACTGTTTAATAAAAAAAATCAAGTTTCAGATTATTATGTACAGTATGGTCCTGGTTGCTATAAATCTCTGCAAATTTGAATGGACATAAACTCATGGAAAAGGGCTCAAAGGATATATATCAAACTGTTAACAGTGCTTCCCTCTGAGTAGGGGTAGTCTTTTTGCTTTTTCTATACTGCAGTATTATTTAAATCTTTTACACTGAGGATATATTTATATATTACTTGTACTAAAAAGAGAAATTACAAAGAGAAACAGGAAGAGTGCAAACCCATTTTGCTCCATCCTCAGAACTAGAAGGTCTGCTCAGTAATTGTAAGAGAAACAGGATGAGAGTTTGGATGAGAAAGAACTGATAATGATAGGGCATAGAGCAATATAATTCAAAGTTTCACTTTGAATTTTTCTCATCTCTCAGACTCTGGACACATAGCTGGCTTAGATCTAGGTATTTACTTTTCTCTGAGCCTCTTCTGTCAGATTTTGGATTTGACTTTTCTAGTTTTTGGCTTTAATCTTATGTTATTTAAACCTGTAGTATCTACCAACTTGCAGTTTAGGTTCCTGCCCTGCCCTGTGTAGACACCCTTTATAGTTCTATAATCATTGCTATAGCCACCATTTTGTGTTGCCTCCAGTGGTGGCAAGGTCATTTTAATGGTATAGTCTAGGACAGGACTTAGTGGGGTTTTCAGGGGTTGGAGCTGTGACCTCAGGAAAGGAGAGAGTACTCACCAAGGGAGCTACAACTCATAGGTAGCCATTGCATAAATTTAGACATTTGGTGCCTTTCATTGTTTATTTAGGGAGCCTTTCTTTAGTTCAAATTATGTGGTAAATGTGAGAGAAGAGAAAGAAAAGTATTTTATTCCAACTACCACTACTGCCACTACTGCCAGTTCAACAACCATGAAGTTGTGTAACACTTCACCATTTACACAGCATATCCACATGTATTATCTCAGTTAATTCTCAGACCCTGAAAGTGTTATACTTATTTGCCAGATATGGAAAGTGAAGCCTACAAAGATTGCTACTAAGTAGTGACTTTGGAAATCACCTCCAGGTTTTGTAACCTCAAGTCCAACTTCCAAGAGTTTAGAAAGGAGAAAGAACTCTTCCTTTTCTCTTCAGGTTTTGTTTTACTATTTGTTAATGGGGCAAAGAAATGAGTGGGGTACAAGGAACATAAAAGTGGTCAACATGTTTTAGCTCTAAAGCCTCTAATTGGAAAGTGGCATAATGTTAAAATATATATTATCATTTGTTTCTCAATAATGCAACATTTCCTTCAACAAAATGGAATCATATAGGTAGCTCATAAATCTCTTGAATAGGGGCCTCTGGTGGCTACAGATAAAGATAAATCACACTGAGAAGATGCTGAACCATGAAATGATTCTGCTAACATGTCATCTGTCTAGAATATATTTTCAGATCTCCCACAGAAGAGTATACATTATGAAGGGAGGTGGCCTAGCAAAGTTGATATTTTGATATTTGAGACTTTAAACCTCCTCCATATGCTGCCTCTGCCTAAGTGTGGAGTCTGGCCCAGCATATAAAGTACAACGTGGCCTAATGCTGAGAGTCACTGTATAATAATTAGCCATTTTAACATGCAATGAACCCAGAAACTCCTTAAGCTGTGCTATCTTGTGGAAAGTGATATATCAGTGCTACTTGTCTGGTCTTACTAAGAAATTTTAAAAATTGCTGATAGTCATAAGGTCAATTTTAAACACCAAGGAGCCAAATCTATTGAGTTTTTGCTTTATGTCCAGCACTGACTCTGATACTACAATGGACTTTGGAAACTTTCCCTAAAATGCCTTCTGTTTTTAAGTTACTTTGAATGTAGTCTCAGATTTTAAGGTGCAGACTAGTAGGTTTTAGTGGCCTGTTTGCACTCAGGCTTCAATATATAATAATGTGAAAATAGCTCCTGTGTATAGTAGCCTTGCAAGTGCCAGCTGACTGGTTAGGAACTGCTGTGTTTTTACATTTTATCTGAATGCCCGCAGCCAAAGTGACGTCACTTTTTCTAAATGGGGACAGAAGAGAAGCACTTTATATTTTACTTGGCCCACGGAAACAGGGTATTCCAGTGGTTCTGAAAGCTTGGTCCCTGAACCAATGTCATCAAAATCACTTGAAAACATGTTTGAAGTGCAAATTCTCAGACTCTACCTCAGACTTACTGAATCAGAAACTCTGGGAGTGGGGCTCAGTGACCTGTGTGTTAACAAGCCCTTGGGTGATTCTGAAGCTCACTCAGACTTGGGAGCTCTGTGATGGCTCCTTTCCAATCCCTCTGTCACTGTCTTGGTGTAGCCCTCATCAACCCCCCACTGGGATCCTTGGAGCAGTCCCCAACTGGTCTCCCTCCTCCAGAACCAGTCTGTCCTATCCATTCTCCACATCACTGTCAGCCTTTTTAATGAAATAACAATTTTGTCTTGTCCCCAGTAGAATACTCAACACTCCAGAGGGAGCCTAAGTTTTCCGCCCTTTACTCACTCATGAGGACTAGGCCGAAGCAATGGATGCAATAGGCTATGGTAGTGATAGAGCATGTAGGGGCGGGAGTGGTAACTGCTATGGTTTGAATGTGTCCCGCAAAAAGCACGTGCTGAAAACTTAATCCCCAGTGCAAGTGTTGGGAGGCAGGGTATAATGAGATGTGATTTGGCCATGAGGGTGAGTGAATGAATTAGTTATTATTGCAGGAGTGGGTTCCTTACAAAAGGACAAGTTTGGCCCCCTTCTGTCTCTCTTTCACCCTCTCTTTACCCTTCTGTCATTGAATGATGCAGCAAGACGGCCTTTGCCAGATGCTGGCCCCTTAATCTTGAACTTTTCATCCTCTGTGAGCCAATAAATTTCTGTTCATTATAAATTACCCAGTCTGTGGTATTCTGTTATGGCAGTACACAGCAGTCTAAGACAGTAACCATTATAGGAAAGGGAGTATTGGGTAAACTGCTCTTTCTCCCTTTTCTTTTAGATGGGGGAGGGGTGGTGTATATGTGTTTGTCTTGGGATCAACTTTGTTTGTCACCTGAGACTTAAGATCAAGAGGGCCAAGATTCAAAAGCAGGTCTCTAGAAAGGATCCAAAGAGACTACTCAGCCTGCTTTTGTTGTAGGCCCGAGGGCTGCCTGGAGCCAAGGCAGAAGGGATCCTCTGTGCTCTCTGAAGTCTGGCCTACCTCACCCAATGACCATGAGGAGGTTTGGGGTCAAAGCCTCAGCTGATAATTAAGAGTGATTTAACCTGAAGCAACCTGTCTGCATTTCTCTCTTGGGAACTGGAGGCAAAGTTAGGGAATTGAGACTTCTGAGACCCTAGCCCCTTGCCGTATGTTATCCCACCAGGTCTGGCATCTTCCTCTTGCCTCACACCCACAAGTGACCCACAATTGCCCAAAGGATGAAGTCTAAATCTCATGTTACAGCCTATAAGGCCTTTTATACTCTGGTTCCTGCTTATTTTTTCTTGACATTGTCTGAATATATCCTGCTCTCCATCCATATAAATTAAGTTCTCTAAAGAAGACATGCTCTTTCATGGTTCTTTGTTTTTCACACACCATATCCTCGGCCTAGAGTGCTCATTTCCCCCTTGCTCTCATGTACTTTATCTTCCACATTCCCCTTGGACCCTGCCACTATCTACATGGTGATCATCCTTCAAAACCCAGCTATATGTCACCTCCTCTGTGAAACCTCCCTCAAACCCATCAAGCAAGATTGGACTCTTGTGTGCATTTATCATATAATGTTGGTCTAATAAATACGTTTTGTGACAATTGCCTTATTCCTGGAATAAGACATTCCCAGGCTCAAAATGACCCCAATTTCCTAGGTCATGGCTGTTAATAAGAGGCCTGGAACTCCACTTTGAATGGAGAGGGCAGCTGGGGAAGCCATAGGTTGTGGAGCTGGGCCAATCAGATTTCCTTTCTTAGAAACTTTAACTGAGACGTAGAGGTCCAGTTGATGGTGTGTATATGGGTTGAAAGGTTGGAAAGCATTCGGGCTGGGGTGGCTGTATTGGACATAATCAAGATGGATAAGGAGGGGTGGGAGGGGAGAGAGCGAGTGCAAGTGTGAGTGCACACCAAGCTGACTTTAGAAATTGGTGAGACAGTATGGTCCAGGGATATGATCCACATTTCCTGCCTTTCCTCTTTTCTGTTCCCAGCCTTGTTCACTTGAAGCCTGTCTGAATGTAATTTTGTGTTCTCAGATTCATCGGAATGCTGTATCCTTTGTATCCTTAAATAAAATTCCTTTTACTCAAGCTATTTAAAGCAGTTTTCTTTTCAGCGCAACCAGGAGAGCTTTGACCAGCACATCTATGGGAACTTTCTGAGGGAAGGCACAAGGCTTCTACTCTTTGTATCCTCGGTTGCATATAGGACAGTGCCTGATATTAACAGGCACTCAATGAATATTGGATGAGTGAACTAACAGTAAGCACTGAGGATGCTGCAGAGTACCTAGGAAATTATTCTGTACAATCAAAACCTGAAAGGCACAGGGGTGTGTGGGGAGGGTAGGGAATTGACTACAAAGCAACATGAGGCAATGTTTGGAATGATGGAAATGTTCTATGTCTTGATTCTGGTGGTGATTCCTTGACTATATGCTTATCAAAATGCACAGAACTATACAACTAAAAAGAGTGACTTTTAGTGTACATAAGTTATAACTTAATAAACTTAATGTAAAAAACAATCAATTAAAAAGAAGAGACAAAAAGCAAGATAAAATAAGATTTTCTCAACAACATATTAATTTCCTAATTAAGAATCTCAACACTTTTTTTTACATAGTATTACCAAATTCTTTTTTTTCCTGTGACCATAGGATCCAGATAATAGGAATGTTGATTGTGGAACATGATATTGCTTTTTGGCATGCTTGACATTGTTCAAAATGTTGCCAAAATAGAAGGTACTATTTCTCTGATTTCTAGTTCTGAGTACTGATAAAAAACAAAAGATTAATTTAAAAGAGAAATAAGTCCATATTTCTGACCTCCAGCTTCTGCTAGGCCCTCATTTAATGTTACTGCCAAACTATTAACTATTTTTTTTCAAAGCTTTAAACAATACTGATTATACTAGCCTAACCAGGCATCTCCCAGACTTAAATACTGGTTCATAGGATGTTTAAATAGGCTAATTGAAAACAAGAACAGCAGTGACAACTTATGAAGGTTGCATTTCCCAAGTGCATTTGGGAAATTCTGTTTTAAACAAAGTAAACAGGTTTCTTTATTTCAGGACTTGCTGATGTGTCAGAATATCTGAGACCTCAAGTTTCATCCACAATTTCTAGAGTTGCCATTTCTTTCTCACTCCTTTGCTTTGGAACTTGATTTAATGCAATCATTGCTGTTACCATGGCATTTTTTATGTATATTATGTCCTAAATACTGTGTGATTGCATTCATTTTGTTTTATTTTAGAAGCACATGAAGCTGGGGCCTCTTGAACTTATTATTCATGTTTATGCCAAATAACACATACATTAGCTGAGTACTAGCTTATTTTAAAAATAAGTCTCTGGTACTTGTAAGGAATACTCATAGTTAGGGCATGAATGGTTTTCCTGCCTTTTGTTTTGACTTCTAAGGCATATTTATTGAGGAGTTGTTTCATGCTTTGCAAAAGACACATAGTACCATAAAACCAGTAAAATCTGTGCATAAAAAAAATCAAAACAAAATAAATGGATTTAAACTAGTTATTTGGCATTCTGTGGAGGTAAATGAAGAAATTTTCACCTTAAATAACGGTGTTTATATTTTGTTCACACAGGAAAAAAAAACCAAAAATAAGCATCTCTGAGTGATTCTGCATATAGTTATAGTGGTTGTGGACCTTTAAATACTCTCCATCGTTTATGTTTTTTTAACAGCAGAATTTTGTAAACTTAACTAAATCCGAGCTACTCTCCTCTCTGCAATGACAGAGGAAAGTGGAGATACAGTTCTGTACTTTTCCATGCCAGCCAGTGTTATCTCCTGGAAGGGATCATTCATAGATTCCTTGTGACTTTTACTCCTAGCATATTGATGGTCACTTTAGACAAATGAAATCGTGCAAAGAGCTAGTGTAGATTTCCCACCTATACCCACTGCCATTAGAAGAGATTTTCCCTCAAGTCAGGAGTGGGCATTGTGGAAACTGGTGTGGGCGTGGGTTCAAGTCTTGAGTGAATTCCTAGTATGGCCCATTGAAATGGCAAATAAATAGATCACTTAGAGAGCCTTTGTGTGATGTGAATGGGTTCTCTTTTATTTATAGACTACTTATTCATAAAACCCAAGCTGTGTTAATTCTAGTCTCATGATGCACTAAAGAGCTTCCTAGTATAGAATCCACATGCTTACTGGTTATCCAAGAGCTTCCAAAATCCTTTGGTAAAACAAGTAACATTTTACATAGTATGCAAATCCCGTAGTCTAACAGTTCTGTCATCTTAACTGTACAGTTTGCTGCTTTTAGGTTGTAAATTTGAAGATAGACACATCTGGCCAATTATTGGAAGCACAAAAATAAATCATTAAATCAGCATTAGAGCCTAAAGTGGTGATGATTATAAAGGCAGGTAGGAATATTTAGTACTCAGTCCTTCACAGGTAGATAATATAATGCCTGCCCAATTTATAACCCCAATTACATTTTTTGTAAATGTAATTCTTTGATCTCTGTTCCCTTTTGTAGCAGCAATTTCCTATGTAAATTTCACCAGCAGAAAAAGAATCAGGACCCTGTGATATAAAAGGGCTGTGTTATTTGATTTATAATTTATTTATTTAGATCATTATTTTTGTTTCTGGTTCTGTATATTATAGTCTAAAAGGTGAGGATTGTTCAGTGAGAAACCCCCTGCCAGATATGGGCCATTTTATGGATTATGTAGTAGATGGGCTCCAAAAGTAAATTGTTACTATTCAAAAGCAGCTGATCAGGCAGGTAAGGCAGCTAAAATACAGTGAGTACCAGCTCTTTTTTGCTGTAGTGGAAAATGTCATGCTGACAGGGTCAGTGCTGGGAGCCAGTGTCATCAAGCAGCAGGCGTGCAGCACCTGGGGAGGGCTGAGCAGGGAGGCCCCTGCCCTGTTTGCTGTTGATCAAATGAGTGCCGGAAATGCAGAGTTCCAGCTGCACATGGAAGCCCAGGCTTAGCAGTAGGTTTTGGGGCTCACATACTCTGTACTAATGATTGTTATTGTTAATCACATCATTACTAGTGTGTTTTTAGAGCATATTATGCTTTAAATAGGATTTTCCCAGAAGCTAAAATGTGATGGTGTTTTTTATTGACCATAGCTGTCTTGTGGCAATCTCTTGACAATCAACATCTATGGCTGGCATAAAGCGTTATTAAATCAAAATACATCAATTACTGGTTTTCAAAGAGAGTCTTGGTTTTTGCATAAAGTAACTTATATAAGGGTAACTAAATTGTGGCTGAGTGTGATTACTCAATGCTCTTACAAGTGAAAGCAGGTCAGAGGGAAATGTGTCCTTTATAAATGGCCTCATCTATTCATTCAACTTAGTAAACCATTTCTTTTAGGCTGGTGATTTAAGGATAGCACTTCTGAGGACTAGGAATTCGTTTTTACCTGTACTGTTTTATCTGATTACAAAAGTAACATATGCTGACTGAAAAAAATTAAATATTACACAAATGTATGTCTTATAGAGAATGAAAGCCTGCTGAAATCCTACCCCTCAGAGAGTACCACTGCCAACAGTTTGCTGTATATTTTTCAGATATTTTCCATGCAGAATACATACACATACATTTCTGCAATTTGCTTTTCCCCCTTAGCATATAAGGGGACATGTATTTTACAAGGAAATTTTCTGATATATCATAATAGAAGCTAAGTTTTCTCTATGTTAGCTTTTTCAAGTTATGTTTGTGTGCCTGAAATAGGTTAAGATAGAGGCATTTTCAAAGCCCATTTATCTCTGTAATTATCCAAAGGCCCTGAGAGGCCATAGATGGTTTATTAGATAGAGTTAGAAAGAATAACTGCAGTACTAAGCTTTTTGCTACATAGTGGGCTTCCAATGCACAAAGCATTACAATTATTTGGAGACAATCTGTAGCCTTGGAAACAATATGGCAGTAGTGACATCAGCAGCAATTATGTGTAATTTTTATCCTCAGTTTATCACCAAGGTAACCAGAGCAGGTTTCCCTGCTTGAAATTTTAAGAATGTCATAGTCCTAAATACAGCAAGGATGTAGGAAAAGATTACACTCAGAATCCCTTCTACAATTAATTCCATTTCCTTTATAAAACAGCTTTTTGCAATTCAAATAGCATACATGTATTTTTGGCAACAGCTGCAAGTTTTTGAAGCGGTTAAATATAATTCCAAATATCCTAAATACTAAAAAGAATTCATTATATTTTATTTTTTTTATTTTTTATTGATGCATATTATTTGTATTCATACATATTTTGAGGGTACATGTGATATTTCATTTCTTGTGTAAAATGTGTAATGCTCAAGTCAGGATATTTAGGATATCTATCACTATGAACATTTATCATTTCTATGTGTGGAGACCATTTCAAGTCCTCACTTCCAGCTATCTTGAAAAGTATAACACATTGCTGTAAACTATAATCACTACTATTGAACATTAGAGCTTATTCTGTCTATCTAGCTGGATGTTTGCACCCATTAACCAACCTCCTTCACCCCCAACCCCCATTCACATCCTTCCCAACCTCTGTAACTACCTCCAACTTTTTAGCTCCCACATATAAGTGAGTACATGCTATATTTGTCTTTTGGTGTCTGGCTTATTTCACTTAACATAATGACCTCCAGTTTCATCCATGTTGCTGCAAATGATATGATTTCATTCGTTTTTATGGTCAAATAGTATTCCATTGTGTAAATATATTACATATTCTTTGTCCATTTATCTGTTAATGGACACATGTTGATTTCAGATCTTTGCTGTTATGAATAATACTGCAATAAGCATAGGCATGCAGATATCTCTTCAATATACTTATTTCCTTTCCTTTGGATATACACTCAGCAATGGGATTACCAGATCATATGGTAGATCTATTTTTAGTTTTTTGAGGAATCTCCATACTGTTTTCCACAGTGGCTGTACTAATTTACATTCCCACCAGCAGTGTTCAAGAGTTTCCTTTTCTCTGCATCATTGCCAGCATCTGCTGTTTTTTCTTTTTGATAATAGCCATTCTAACTGGGCTTTGATTTACATTTTCTTGATGATTAGTGATGTTGAGCATTTTTTCACATACCTGTTGGCCATTTGTAGGTCTTCTTTTGAGAAATATCTATTTAGATCCTTTGCCTACTTTTCAATGGGATTGTTTGTTTTTTTACTATTAAGTTGT
Organism: Daubentonia madagascariensis; assembly: GCA_023783475.1. Classification (NCBI taxonomy): domain Eukaryota; kingdom Metazoa; phylum Chordata; class Mammalia; order Primates; family Daubentoniidae; genus Daubentonia; species Daubentonia madagascariensis. The sequence continues at coordinate 37,273,439 of JAKFHU010002088.1, read as the reverse complement.
TTGAGTTCCCTGTATATTCTGGATATTAGTCTTTTATCAGATGAATATTTTGCAAATACTTTCTTCCATTCATTATGTTGCCTTTTCACTCTGTTGATTATTTCTTTTGCTGTGCAAAAGCTTTTTAGTTTAATATAGTCCCATTTGTTCTATATATTTTTTGTTCCTTCCTGTGCTTTTGGGGTCTTTGCCATAAAATCTTTGCCTAGACCAATGGAGTCCTGGAGTATTTCCCCTGTGTTTTCTTCTGGTAGTTTAGTAGTTTCACATCTTACATTTAAGTCTTTAATCTATTTTGACTTGACTTTTGTATATGGTGAGAGATGGGGGTCTAGTTTCATTCTTCTGCATATGGATATCCAGTTCTCCCAGCACCATTTATTGAAGAAGGTATCTTTTCTGCAGTGTATGTTCTTAGTGAATTTGTTGAAAATCAGTTGGCTGTAAATACATGGGTTTATTTCTGGGTTCTCTATTTAGTTCCATTGTTCTGTATGTCTATTTTTATACCAAAACCATGTTGTTTTGGTTACAATAGCCTTGTAATATATTTTGAAGTCAGGAAGTATGATGCTTCCAGCTTTGTCCTTTTTGCTCAGGATTGTTTTGGCTATTTGGGCTCTTTTTTAGAATTTCTTTTTCTATTTCTGTGAAAAATGTCATTGGTATTTTGATAGGGATTGCATTGAATCTGTAGAATAATTCTGGTAGTATGGTCATTTTCACAGTGTTAATCTTCCAATCCACGATTAGGGGATGTCTTTCTATTTGTTTGTGTCCTCTTCAATTTCTTTCATCAGTGTCTTGTAGTTTTCCTTTCACCTCCTTGGTTAAATTAATTCCTAGGTATTTTTTTTGTAGCTACTATAAATAGAATTATTTTCTTGATTTCTTTTTCAGCTGGTTCGTTATTGGTTTATAGGAACACTACTGATTTTTATATGTTGATTTTATATCCTGCAACTTTACTGAACTTATTTATCAGAAATGAAAGTTTTTTGGTGGAGTCTTTAGGTTTTTCTCGATATAAGATCATGTCATCTGTGAAGAGAGACAATTTGACTTCCTCTTTTCCAATGTGGATGCCTTTTATTTCTTTCTCTTGTCTGATTATTCTGGCTAGGACTTCCAGTGATATGTTGAATAGGAGTAGTGAAAGTGGGCAGCCTTATCTTGTTCCAGTTCTTAAGAGAAAAAGTTTTCAGCTTTCCCCCATTAAGTATGATGTTAGCTGTGGGTTTGTCATATGTGGCCTTTATTTTATAGAAGTACGTTCCTTCTCTTCCTAGTTTGTTGAGCATTTTTATCATGAAGCAATGTTGAATTTTATCAAATGCTTTTTCTGCATCTATTGAGATGATCATATGGTTTTTGTCCTTCATTCTGTTGATGTGATGTGTCACATTTGTTGATTTGCATATGTTGAACTTTCTTTGCAGCCCTGAGATAAATCCCACTTGATTGTGGTGTATTATCTTTTTGATGTGCTACTGCTGTGGTCCCCAACTCCCAGGCCGCAGACTAGTACCGGTCCGTGGCCTGTTAGGAACCAGGCCGCACAGCAGGAGGTGAGTGGCGGGTGGGCAAATAAAGCTTCATCTGTGTTTACAGCTGCTCCCCATCACTCACATCACCACCTGAGGTCCACCTCCTGTCAGATCAGTGACAGCATTAGATTCTCATAGGAGTGCAAACCCTACTGTAAACTGTGCATGCAAGGGATCTAGGTTGTGCACTCCTTATGAGAATCTAATGCCTGATGATCTGAGGTGGAGCTGAGGTGGTGATGCTAGCACTGGGGAGTGGCTGCAAATACAGATTATCATTAGCAGAGAGGTTTTGTATAATTATTTTATTAGATATTACAATGTAATAATAATAGAAATAAAGTGCACAATAAATGTAATGCACTTGAATCATCCTGAAACTATCCCCCCACTCCCAGTCCATGGAAAAATTGTCTTCCATGAAATTGGTCCCTGATGCCAAAAAGGTTGGGAACTGCTGTGCTACTGGATTTGGTTTGCTAGTATTTTATTGAGGATTTTTGTGTCTATGTTCATCTGTGATATTGGCCTATAGTTTTCTTTTTTTGTTATGTCTTTGTCTTGTTTTGGTATGAGGATAATGCTGGCTTCATAGAATGAGTTAGGAAGAATTCCCTCTTCTTCTATTTTTTAGAATAGTTTGAGAAGATTGGTATTAGTTCTTCTTTGTAAGTTTGGTAGAATTTGGCAGTGAAGCCATCAGGTCCTAGGTTTTTCTTTGTTGGTAGACATTTTATTACTGATTCAATCTTGTTACTCATTATTGGTCTGTTCAGGTTTTTAAATTGCTTCCTGATTCAATGTTGGTAGGCTGTATGTATCCAGGAATTTATCCATTTCCTCTAGGTTTTCCAGTTTGTTAGTATATAGTTGTTCATAATAGTCTCTAATGATCTTTTGTATTTCTTTGGTAGTAGTTGTAAGGTCTCCTTTTTTGTTTCTGATTTTGTTTATTTGGGTCTTCTCTCTTTTTTCTTGGTTAGTCTAGTTAGTGGTTTATTGATTTTGTTTATCTTTTCAAAAAACCAACTTTTCATTTTGTTGATCCTTTGTGTTTTTTTGGGGGGGTCTCTATTTTGATTAGTTCTGCTCTATCTTTATTAATTTTTTTCCTTCTACTAATTTTGGGTTTGATTTGTTCTTGCTTTTCTAGTTCCTTGAGGTGCATCTTTAGGGTTTTTTTTTAATCTTTCTAATTTTTTGATATAGGTGTTTATGGCTATAAACTTCCCTCTTAGCACTGCTTTTACTGTATCCCATAGGTTTTGGTATGTTGTACTTCCATTTTCATTTGTTTCAAGAAGTTTTTTGTTTATCTTCTTAATGTCTTCATTGACCCCATGGTCATTTAGGAGCATGCTGTTTAATTTCCATGTGTTTGTATAGTTTCCAATGTTCCTCTTATGACTGATTTATAGTTTTATTCCATTGTGGTCTAAGAAGATACTTGATATGATTTTAATTTTAAAAAATTTGTTGAGAGCTGTTTTGTGTCCTAACATATGGTCTATCTTAGAGAATGTTCCATGTGTTGATGAGAAGAATGTGTATGCTGCAGTTGTTGGATGAAATGTTCTGTAAATGTCTGTTAGGTCCATTTGATTTAAAGTGCAGTTTAAATCCAGTGTTTCTTTGTTGAATTTCTGTCTAAATGATCTATCCAATGCTGACAGTGGGGTGTTGCAGTCCCCAATTATTATTGTATTACAGTCTATCTCTCCCTTTAGGTTGAATAATATTTGCTTTATATATCTGGGTGCTCCAGTGTTGAAGGCATATATATTTAGAATTGTTATATCCTCTTGCTGAATTGATCCCTTTATCATTATATAATAATCTTCTTTGTCTCTTCTTACTGTTTTTGACTTAAATTCTGTTTTGTCTGATATAAGTGTAGCTAATCCTGCTTGCTTTTAGTTTCCATTTGCTTGGAATATTTTTTTTCCACTCCTTTACTTTCAGTCTGTATGTGTCTTTACACGTGAAATGAGTTTCTTGTAGGCACCATATAGTTAGGTCATATTTTCTTAGCCATTTGGCCAGTCTATATCTTTGAAGTAGAAACTTTAATCTATTTATATTCAAAGTTACTATTGATATATGAGGACTTATTCCTGTTATTTTGTTATTTATTTTCTAGTTGTTTCATGTATCCTTTGTTCCTTTCTTTCTCTCATTGTTTATCTTCATGGTTTGGTAGTTTTCTGTAGTGGTAGCCTTTGAGTCCTTTCTCTTCTTCATTTGTGTGTTTGTCCTACTAGTTAGTTTTATACTTTTGTGTGTTTTCGTGATGGTAGATATAATCCTTTTGCTTCTAGGTGTAGGACTCCCTTAAGTATTTCTTGTAGGGCTGGTCTAGTGGTGATGAATTTGCTATGTTTTTGCTTGTCTGGGAATGTCTTTATTTCTCCTTAATTTATGAAGGATAACTACTGAGTATAGTATTCTTGTATGATTTTTTTCTTTCAATACTTTGAATAAATCATCTCATTCTCTCCTGGCCTATAAGTTTTCTGCTGAGAAATCTGCTGTTAGTTTGATGGAGGTTTCCTTACATGTGACAAGATGCTTTTCTCTTGCTGTTTTTAGAATTCTGTCTTTGACTTTTGACTGTTTGACTGTAATGCTCCAGGGAGAAGACAATTTTGGGTTATATTGATTTGGTAATCCCCAATTAGATCCCACATTTGGAATCTTCCTATATTTGGAAGTTTAAATCTCTTGCTAGGCTTGGGACTTTTTCAGCTGCTGTTTTGTTAAATAGGTTTTCTATTCCGTTAAACTTCTTCTCATGTTCTGGGTCACCCAAAATTCAGATATTTGGTTGCTTTATGGTGTCTCTTATGTCACATAGGCTTTCTTCATTCTTTTTTATTATTTTTTTTTCTTTTTTCACATCTGACTGGGTTATTTCAAAAGGCCTGTCTTGGCCAGGCATGGTGGCTCATACTCTAATCCTAGCACTTTGGGAGGCTGAGGCGGGAGGATTGCTTGAGGCCAGAAGTTCAAGACCAAGCTGGGCAATAGTGAGACCCCATCTCTACAAGAAAAATTTAAAAACTAGCCAGCATGGTGGCATGTGCCTGTAGTCCCAGCTACTTGGGAGGCTGAGGCAGGAGGATTGCTTAGGCCCAGGGGTTTGAGGTTGCGGTGAACTATGATGACACCACTGCACTCTAGCCTGGGCAACAGAACAAGACCCTGTCATAAAAAAAAAAAAAAAGCCTGTCTTCAAGTTGTGAAATTCTTTCTTCTGCTTGATCTAGTCTATTGTTGAAGCTCTTGATTGCATTTTTTATTTCATTCACTGAATTCTCCAGTTCCAGGATTTCTGGTTTTTTTTTTTTTAAATGGTATCTCTTTGGTGGAGTTCTCATTCATATCCTGAATTATTAATATTTGCTGATTTCTTTGTATTTTTTATCTGTATTCTCTCGTATACTGAGCTTCTACTGACAACCCTTGGGCTTCCAGAAAGCACTCACTGTTAGCACTGGCTGTGATGGGCCAAGCAAGCCAGTTCTCAGGGCCTCAGGTGGCATGTATGGGTGTGTGTGTCAGTGGTTGTGGTGGTCGCAGGTTGGATGGGCCCATCCTCAGGCTTCCAGGAGGAGTGCCCAGATGCCAGTAGTGGCGGATAGGGTGGGGCAATCCCCAGGTCTCTAGGCAGCATGCTTGGGTGCCAGTGGCAGATTTTCTGGGCCTATTGTTAGGCTCCCTGGTGATGAGCCCATGTGTCCAGGGTGACTGATGGGTCTGGGTGATCCCCAGTTCCCCAGATGATGTGCTTAGGCACTGAGGGGGCAGTGCCAGGTGGAGTAGGCCTGTTCTCAGGTCCACCTTATGGTGCACATGGGCATAGGCTATGTTGGGTGGAGCAGGACAAGCCCCAGGTCTCCAGAAGGCATGCTGTGGTGCTGGTGGTGGTATTATGAGCTGTTATGAGGCCCGCTGGTGGTGTGTGTGCACGCCTGGGGTGACTTATAGGGCTGGAAAATCCCTGGGGCCCTGGGCAGCATGCTCAGGCACTGGGGGAGTGTAGTAGGGGACAGTGCCAGATAGATGGGCCTGTCCTTGGCCCCCTCACCTCAGTGGTGTGCAAGGGTGAAGGCTCTAGTTAGTGGGGGGGCAATCCCCAGGTGGTGTGCTAAGGTGGCTGTGGCAGTGGAAAGTGGATGGGGGAAAAGCCTGTTGTCAGGGTGTATGCAAGCACATGGCAGCCCTGCTGCTGAGGGGTTAGGGTTGCTATCTGTGGTAGCTGCCCCAGGTAGGTAGATTTCAGACTCTGGGGAACATGTGCTTGTATCCCTGGTGGCAGCAGTGGCTGTGGTAGCTGGTAAGGAAAGCCTGTTCTCAGGGTGCATGCAAGTCCATGGCATTCCTGCTGGCGGGGTGGGGTGGGGTTGTTGTCAGTGACAGTGGCCCCAGGCAGGTGGGTTTCAGGATCTGGGGAACATGTGCTTTGGGTCTGTTTGTCGTGTGGGCAGCCTTCCTGGTACACTGTACCACCCTTTCCTCACAGGACACTGTATGGGCTGGAGTGCTGGGGACCCTGCCATTCTGCTGGGTCCAACTGGTGTCTTTTTCACTGCAGCCTTCCAGATGGACATGGGCAGATGTCAATGGGGTGCTCCTGGGATGTGGAGATGAGGGGGCTGTTGAGTTCCGGGGCAGGATGAAGTCTGGTAGGGGCTGGGTTGTCAATATGGTGCTGTGCTGTAACTTCCTGGGACTGGGGAGAGGGTGTGTGGGACCCAGTGTGAACTCCCTCTCTGGAGCTGTGTCATCATGTGGACTCCAGGGAGCTCCCTATGCTGGTCTCAGGGCCTGTGGAGGTCAAGAGACTCTCCCATGGCTAGGGTTATGGGAGTCTGTGGTGAGATTGTGGACTGCTGCGGTTGGATCTCTCACCCTTTCCTCACTCTGGGGAGCCTATCCAGGCTCCTGGCCCCAGCTGGGCTGTCCCTCTTGCCTCCCTCTCCTTCGGTTCCTCAGGTGTTTCCTGTCACTTCTCTGCTTGAATTCCAGTGTTCCCTCTTAGATATTCTATTTGAAGTGTGATTATCTACTCATTATTTTGGTTCTTTTCTGTGGAGGGGTTGAGTGTCCTGTGCCTCTAATAAACCATCTTCAACCTCTACCCTATAGGGTTCAAATTTTATGGTGCTCTTCCTGTTAGAATATCTCTTCTTGCTTTGAATAGCAATTATGGGACTCACCCTTTTATAGAAACAGAAGAGACAAGTGGAACATTCTTTGGTCCTTCATAAAAGTCACACAGACTGGTTCCTTGCTGAAACCAACTGCCCTAAAGCTATAAGCCACTAATAACAATCATAATTGCCTCTTCCTGGATTGAAAGGTTCTGGTCAGTTCTCTGTTAAATGTCAGAAGGCTGGAGGTGGGCAGTGGTGCCACTAGTTGAAAATGGCAGTTAAGTGGCACATTGTATTTGGATTCTTTGGTTGTTCCTGGTAAGTTTGGATAAGCTGTATACTGATTCTGAACGAATGAACAAGTGGATGAGTGATTGAAAAGATGCATAGATATGCATCATTGTGCATTATTGCAGCAGTACACCAGCTCCTCAGTTTTTAAAGAATCTCTTTTGCCCCACAGCTGAGCAGTTCTTGTGAGTTCTTCACTCACATATGCTACTTCTTGTCCCTCACATAAGTAGAACTCCATGGGCAGAGACCATAGCAATGACCACTCTACAGTTCCTTGCTCATCTAGGGTGGAAAATGTTGTGCCTATATCTATCACTTTAAATACAGTGGGAAAAGACCGAAGGAGAGGTGCAGAGGAAATGCCTGTTGTCATGGGATCAATTTAATTCAAATGACCACTGAGCACTCTACACGTGCCAACTCCTATAGAAGGCAGTGAATCAAACATGGACATTCAAGGGGCCCAGAGTAAGGTAGGAAAGACAAATATGTAAATATAATTGTCAGTTGAACCATATGACATTCCCTATATTCAACTGTTTTGACCTATAAAAAGCAGCAATTTCTGTGGTTCAGCCCAATACATGTCAGTATGATAGGTAACATAACAGAGGTGTGTGTGCATGCAGCAGGGGTTCAGAGAAGGGAGGAGAGAGACAGGCAGAGTGAGGAGTCTGGGAATTTTTTCAGAGGAGTTGAGGCCTATAAAGTATTTTGGTGAATGATGGGGAAGATGGGGAGAAGAGGAAAGAGAGAGAAAGGGACCTTTGGGAAAGATATTTATGTTACAAGAAGTTATTCCCTGAGGAGAGTGGCCTACATTATTAAATTTGATTTTGTTTTTATGTTAAATATTTAAAATATACCAAAAAGCTTTAAAAATAATATGACTTCCCACATATTCTAAATAATGTTTGAACTGCCTACATTTGCGTAAATTCCTTTTTCTTCATGAATGAAATATAATAAAGGTAAAGTACTGCTAGCCATCTCATTTGTCTCTCTGCTTTCCTAGAGACAACTATCACACTGAAATTAGTGTGTATCTTTCCCATGCATCTTTAAAAACTTTTATTGCATATACATATATTCATAACATAGAGCATGGTTTAATTGTTTTAAAATGTTACAGAAACAGTCTCATACTGTACATATCCAATTGCAGCTTGCTTTTGTGTTGCTAAACATCATATTTTGAAGATTTATCCATGTTGATGCATGAAGATCTAGTTTGTTCATTTTACCTGCTGCACAGTATTCCATTATTGGACTATATCATACTTTATCTAGCTAAGTCCTTATAGATGGGCGTCTACATTGTTATTGCAAACAATACGGTACTTGTCTTCTTGTGAACATGTATGAGGATTTCTCTGGAGGACATATCTAGAAGTAGAATTGCTATGTCAAAATAATCAGATATTACCAACTTGCATTCCAAAGGGGTTTTTTGTCTTTGTTAATTTACAGGAACATCTTATATATTCTGGATACTAATCTTTTTTTTATGTTTTTCAAATACCTTCACTCAGTCTGTGGCCTGTTTTTTAACTTTGTTTATGATATTTATTGTTGTGCAGAAGCTTTTAACTTTAGCGTAGTCAAATTTTATCTTTTTGTTCTGGGTTATGCTTTTGTATGATAGAAATCATTACCTACATTAAAGTCATAAAGTTATTCTCTTTTTTTTTCCTGCAAGTTTTAAAGTTTTGCTTTTCTCATTCAAGGTCTTTAATTAATCTAGAACTTTAAATTTTTGTGTATGATATGAGGGAGAAACCAAAGTCTTTTTTTATATGAAAAGCCAACAGTTCCAATATCATTTATTGATTAGTGTTTTCTCCACTGAGTTATAATACCATATCTACCATATATCTAGATTTAGTCTATATGTAGATCTGTTTCTAGACTCTGTATTTCATTCCACTGGTCTGTTTGACAGTCTTCTGTGTGAATACCACACAATTTGAATTATCACAATTTAATAATAATTTTTGAAATTTCAAAGGAAGCTCCTTTTAATAAGCCAGATCATGGAATCAGGTCCAGGTTTGAGGATGGGTGAGCAGAACTTCCAAAATAGCTAATAAGCAATGCAAAGGAAACTGCTATGTCTCTCCATTGTTCTCTTTTATGTCATTGAATTACAACTCAAGTTCAAATTCTTGGTAGCCCCAGCAGAGTGAGATGCCTTCTAGATTTAATGAACCTAAAACTGGGGGCATGAATATATGTCAGTAATTCTTCTATGCTGGCCATGTGGTCTTGCTGGTCAGTACTGGAGCACTTGGCCTCGATCTGTACCTGTGCTGTATGGTCTAGGATATTTCCCATTTATGTTTACTTAGAAGCTTTCCCTGGACAGATCTAGTCATGGTTGCTATATTCTTTCTTGTTTTCCTCTTCCTTCTCAAAAATTATTATGGCTATTTTTGGCTTTTTACTTTTTCCTATGAAATTTAGGAACAGGGTGTCAAGTTATGTCCTATTTGGAGTTTATTTGGAATTGCATAAAGAATAATTCAGGAAGAGTCAACTTCTTTGAGGTATTAGCCTTCCCATGCATCAAAATGGCATAGCCCTTCCTTAGTTTGGGTGGTCTTTTATGTCCTCCAGTTAAGTTTTATACTTTTTCCGTAAATTTTTTGCACATTAAAAAATATGTATTTTTAGATACTTATTTTTTGTTGTTACTATTATAAATGATATTTTTGCTTATTCTAATATTTATTTGTTCTTATTAGTTCTAATGCTTATTTATTGTATTATGTTGAATAACGTGGTGATAGTGGGCATCTGTCTTGCTTTCCATTTCAAGAGAATGGTTTTATAAACTTTTTTTGGTGGCAATACTCTGTCAGGTTATAAATCTTTATAGCATTGCATTTATAGCCTCTTGTCTCTCTGTGATCTCCATGGTACTATCTGGTTTCCTTCAGTCTTTCAGCCATAAATCTGGGGATTTATTTACTCTGCCCTGCTATACACTTTCTATGACTGTACTTGTGTCTGGGGCCAAGTGGCTGGAGGATAGAGAGAAAAAAGCAATAGGGGTTCACTGCGTCTTTTGGGACCACAGCTCCTCTGATTGGAGAGGAAAGTTCCCTTTCTTCACAGTTGTAGGTGTCAGGAAGCCCCTTTTTTGCCTCTAGAACCTAAACTAGAGGTATTCTCTGGGAGCTTCTCTGTCCATGCCAATATCCACTTCTAGGTTTCAGCCTGCCTTGGGACCAGGCTGGGGGATATGGAGGAAAAAATGATAAATTCACCACTGTTTGGGTGATTCTTACAGTTATGATCTTTTTTCCCAATCTACCTGCTCTCATTTACTTTTCGGAATCCTCAAATAACTGCTCCATGCATTCTGTCCAAAATTTGTAGCTGCATTCAGTGAGAGAGACAAGGCAGAGTTTGTTTACTTCATCTTACCTAGAATCAGAACCTATTGATCTTTTTAAAGAAACATCTTTTGTTTGATTGATTCTATTATTTCTTTGTTTCTATTTTATTTAATTTCTGTGCTTAAAAACAAATTTCCCTACATACTATTTTCTTTGGGCTTATCTTGCTATTCCCCCAACCACACCAGCAATCTTGAGTTGCAGAGCCCAGTCTTTCTTTTTTCCTCTTATAATGTAGAGATAGAAATAACATGTTACAAAATTTCTTCTAAAAACTGATTTTGGATATGTTTATTTTCATTGTAAACCAGTTCTAAGTAGTTCCTAGTTTCTATTTTTATAGTTTTCTTTGACTCATAAATTATTTATAGGTTTATTTTACTCTTTCAAGCAAATAGTTTGCTATCATTTTGAAAATTGACTTCTAGTTTTATTTTACTATGGTTATACACTGTGGTTTGTGTGAATTCATTTTCGTATTATTTATTGAAAAATTGTGACCCCGTTCATGTTCAATTTTTGAATTCATGTAGGAAAGGAATGTATGCCCTTTGTGAATGGCAAGATCCTACATATCACCATCAAATTAAGCTTGTTAAAAATGTTCACACTCAGTGAAACTACCCTGTATGATTCTATAATGCAGAATTCATGTCAATATAAATTTGTCCAAACCCATAGAATGTATAACACTAAGAGTGCTTTGTGTGATAATGATGTGTTAATGTAGGTTCAATTGTACCATTCTGGTGGGGGATATTGATAATGGGAGAGGCTCTACATATGTGGAGGCAGGGGTCATATGGGACATCTGTGTGCCTTCTGCTTAATTTTTCTGTGAAGCTTAAAAATAAAATCTATTAAAAATTCTCACCATACTGATTGTGGATTGATCAATTTCTCCTTGTAACTCTTTCAATTTTTATAAGTACAAAACTATTATTTGTTACTGATGAATAGTTTCCTTTGTCATTATGTAATCTCATATTAATTTTACTATACAACTCAATTTTGTTAGTATTTTTCTTATATCTTATTAAATCCTCCTCCTTTCAACTTTCTTCTGTCATTGTGCTTCAGGTATTTCTTATAAATAATGTATAGTTGGATTTTAAAAAAATTTAATCTGACACTCTTTAATTGGCTAGTTTATTCTGTTTATACTAATGATTTCTGACATCTTTGGATTTATTTCTACCATTTAATTTTATTTTCTATTTATAAGGCTTTTCCTTTTTATGTACATTCTATTGTATTGATTGAGTTCCTTTATTGCTTCCATTTTCTCCCTCTCTGTTATTTGGCAATTGTATATTAGATTTATATTATTTTAGTGGATTCCCTTAAATTCTTAACATATTATATTGACTTAACAAGGTGTAAAGATGATCTGTATCTTTACCTATTTCCTAAAGCATAGAAAGAACTTTGGTTTTTGCCCCTCCCCCAGCCCCTCTAGGAAGAACTTAAAAAGCTTTAACTCTATAAATCTCTCAATTCTTCTGTGTATTCTACTTACATCTTATTTTTAACACTCCCTATCCCCAAATTCGTCATTACTATTACTATTAAAATAAATTTATCCATGTTTAACCAAATATCTTTGTTCAATATAACTTCTTGTATTCTATTTTTTTCATTTAAGATCAAAGTACAACCTTAAATAGTTCTCTCAGAGTCTTTGAGTAATAAACTCTCTAAGTCTTTGCCTTTCTAAAAATATCTTTATTTCTTCTTTGTTATAAAACGTTTTCATGTTTGAAAAATAAACTTGGTATGGGATTCCATGTTGAGAGTTATTTTCTCTTAGTATGTTGAAGATGATATTCCATAGAATGCTGGCTATCTACTCCAAGTCTTCTCTACCTAAAATCCACTCTGGACCTGCTAAGCCGATGGACTTCACCTTTTTCAGGGGTCCTGAACCCATAGGAGCCTGCTGAAAATCATATAATCTTCTCCCTAGAAAAACGGATAAAATGTTATCTATTAATTTAAGAGTTATGGATGCTCTGAAGCTCATCCTAGGTTTAAGTCAAGAATACTTGTAATAGGGCCTCCAAAGGTTGGAGGTGTTCCCAAGCGAAAGTCAGGCCCTATATCTTTCTGTGTAGAAATTTGGCCCCAAAGCTCCTTCCTTGATGAGCTGAGTGCTGGACCATGTAAGAGAGCTTCTTTCTAGCCTAAGGCTTAGATGAAAGAGATAGTAGTGGAGAAAACAAGCTCAACCCATGTGAAATAAATTACTAAAGGGCTATCCATGTAGAAGCTGGAGGTGAAATACAAGTTGCTAAGATATTATTAGTCTGTCTGTATAACCACCGGTGGTTAATGGGTTAATGATACAGTTACACCCACGTGGTACACCTCAAGAGGAGTGTTCAAATGGACTTTCCAATAGGAATTACTTAGATGTCTCTATTTCAATGCAGTCAGTAAAAGATTCGTGTTAATCAGGCATTGGAAACTACAAAATGGCATTGTGTGGAATGAGAAGAAGGCTATAGAACTGAGCAAAGCCCTATGATGGGGAGATGTGGGAGTCTTTATTGGCCACCAACCTGCTCTTTATAGCACAAAGGAGAGCAAAACCTTTTCACCAATTGATCTCCTTCTCATGTTGAATAGGATGATTAATAGGAGGAAGCCATGGGGGAAATTCACAAGAAGATGCATAATTTCTTCTTCATCTTCATCTTCAACAAAGTTTTATCTAACATCCATTGTGACTGAGGCATGGTGCTGGGATGTAAAAGTTCACCTTAGAAAAAGATTTTTTTCTCCACTCACCCTCCCATATTTTATAGGCCCGAGAAACAAAACAGCCCTCCCCACCAACTACCACCCCCTCCCCTGCTGCCATGCACACACATCACATTGTTGCCACAGACAGTTAAGAATGGGTGGGTGGGTGTTCTCCTTATACCTTGTAAAATGAATTGAGCTAAATTATAGCTTCCCATTTATAAAATAGTGGTAGTCTAAAGCTGCAGAGTGCAAAATTTAGAGATTGCCATAGTAACTCTGCTTTCCCCAGGAAGTAATTTTAAAAAGGCACTTTTTATAAAAATAGAATATTGATGTTCATATCTATAAAGGAATTAATTTACTGACTGATAGAGAGGAAAGAAGAAAGATGAGACATCGAGCTGCATTTTAATGTGATTGTGATTATCCCCAGGGTGGCAAGCAGCTTAAACTTGTTCTTTTATTTTTGCAGCAAAGAGTGCTTTTCTTTTCAGCTTGGTTTGTATATAGAAATAGTTTCCAGAAATACATAGAGTAATAAAGAATTAGAGAGCACATTTGGTAAAACACTGAAAAGCTCCAATTTGTTTCTTGTCATTATCAGTTTGATGAATGTTAAAATTGCTTGCAGGATATTTAATTGCTGTTCATGATTAGTATAGCAGCCATACTATAGGAATAGCTGAGAATGTGCCATTAGCAATTAGGGAACTGTAGTCTATCACAGGTGCCATCATGAAACCAAAGACACAGATATGTGAAGGAAAAATGATTAGGCTAGGAAATAATAATGATGATAATCATGTTCTAGAAATACTATTTGGAGGGTTGATAGAATTTTGATGAAGGCTTATATATGTGTATATTTATATATGTGTGGTATAAATATATGCCATATATATTCCAGGGCCTGTTCCCTGGAAATTTTCTTCCAGAGAATTAGAATCATTTTCAAGGTAATTTCTTTTATTTTCAAATCAGGTCCCAAGCTGGTTAAAGAATGCTCCAAATGAATGGACCTCAGATGGTGAAATATTAGGCCCCATGGCAGGAAGGGGGAGGGTTTGAAGATATGGCCCTCCCTAGAGAGCGGTGAAATCACACCCTTGGTAAAGTTGGTCCTAGCTGGCAGGAAGTGAGAATAATGTAGTTTTTCTCTCAGGGCTATTTTAATTTTTATAAGAGAGAGAAATTCTTAAACTGGCGGATCAGAACTTTAGATAGAATCTCAAGGATAGATAACCTGGCATGGGAGTTTTGGATGGATGGTGACTAGGGGCTGCATTGGGCTCTACTTTGGATTTATATCTATAGTCATACACCACATAACAATGTTTTAGTCAACGATGGACCGTATATATGATGGTGTTCCCATAAGATTATAATACTATATTTTTACTCTACCTTTTCTATGTTTAGGTATGTTTAGATACACAAATACTTACCATTGTGTTACAATTGCCTGGAATATTCTGTACAGTAACATGATGTACAGGTTTGTAGCCTAGGAGCAATAGGCTATGCCACGTAGCCAAGCGTATAGTAGGCTATACTATCTAGGTTTATGTAAGTACACTCTATGATATTCACACAATGATGAAATCACCTAACAATGCATTTCTCAGAATGTATCCCCATTGTTAAGTGACACATGACTATATTATGGTGTTTCTTATACTCTGGAACAGCAGTACTATTATTCATTTATGTATGTGCTTCCCTTACTAGAAATGAGCTCACAGAGGGAGAGAAGGATAGTGTCTTAATTACCTCTAGAGTCATAGGCCTAGCACAGTTCCTGAAATAGAGAGACAGTGGTGAAAAAATGCCTCCTTGATTGATTTACTGATTAAATGAATGAATCCACTGAGGCAAGTTCACATGCTATTTTCAAGGGCCATCCTGGCTTGTCTGACATCACAGTTATCTTTACTGTTACCATGGCCCTTAAGAGAACTTTCCAGTAAATTTCTTCTCTCTAAAAAGCCAATATTTATTAAATACTTGCTATGAGCCAGGCAATGGGCTGAGCACTTTATATATTACTATGTATATTTAATCTTTTCAAAAATCCTGGGAGGGGAAAGTGTTGTTAATATTCCTGCTTTTCAGAGAGGGAAACCAAGGCCCAGAAAGAATAAGTAACTTGGCTAAGATTTTGTAACTAGCATATGGCAGGATCAGAACTAGAAATCAAGCAGACTAGGTTCCATTTTTTCCCCTTTGTTCCCAGAACACTGCATATAAGTGGAAATAAGCCCAATTCTTAAATCTTAGAAATTGGGGAAAAGATCTTTTAATTGTGGGCAAGGGCAGTAAGGAAAAAAAGGTGCATTGCTAGATCACAGGAAGAATTATGTCAGGTCTCTGATGAGATCTAAGACCTAGGAAGCATTTTCTAAATAACAGAAAACATTTGTGCTTACATTGTTGGGATTAGATTGTGGCATCTTAGTGTGGGAAAGGCCTTAAATATTCTCTGTGGTATGGCACTTATTAATAAAATAAATCACCGTTGTCTAGGGCTTGTGGTTTTTAAAAGCACTTTCATATCTTGTTTTATTTGATCCTCACACCCTCTCTGAGGTATGCAGTACAGATGTGGCAGTCATTAGAACTCCTCAATATTCTGGTTCCCTTCTTTGGGCACAGGGTAGATTGCTCTTTCCTGCTTCTTTGAAATTGGGTATTACCATATGAGCTGCTTTGACCAAGAAAATGTGAGTGGAAATAACACATGACATTTCTGGGTGGAAGCCTTTGAAAGGTGGTTTGCCATGTTCTCTTTCCCCTGCCACGATGATGGGCAGTGTTCTGGATAGCATTGGCTCATTAACCTGTGTGCTTAGAGTACTGACATGGGGAGGGCCCATATTAAAATAATGGAGTCATGATCTGCATATCAACACCTCCTATATTTTCTATCTTACCAGGTGCCAAAGGGCCACCAGAGAAGACTCATTTCTAGCCCTCAATCTAAGGCTATGTCATTTCCTAAATCCTTATCATATTGCATATGTTATCCCAATTCCTGCCCCCAAACATGTCCCTCTGGGAAGTAATGTGGATAGTGCTGGTCTCCCTGGCAGGCTGGTAATCAGGCATGAGGGCACTTGGTGCCTGGACCAGGATGGCAGAATTAGGCACTTAGTGCTATAGATGTAAGAATACCTACCTATTCCTCCTTTTCTCTTCATGTTTGGGATTTGGAAAGTAGAGGGTCAAGCATTTTAGGAAACAATAACTGTGTCCAACTTAGAATTCCTGTCCGCTGTTTTCACCTTGGCACATCCAGTCTGCAACCAGTTTCAGTGACTACTCATGAAACAGTATTTTCCTACTTTTCAAAATCTACCACACTACATCTTAAGTGACTTATTTGGTAAGACTTAGATTTAGGGTTTGTTTTTGTTTTTATTTTTCTTCATCTCAAAATTAGCTAAGTATGAAGATGAAACAGATTTCTGTGTGTAAGGTATCTTGGAGATTAAAATCAAATCTCAGGAAGAGGTACTGAATTACAAAGAGAGTTTATTTAGTTAGTTGACAAACCATGGTGGTTGCTGGCATGTAAGCAAATTAGATTTTATAGGCTACATTTGTGCACACTGCCTATCAAAAAGGCATCCCAGCCTAGGAAAGATCCTCCAACAAGAAGAGGAGCTGGACTTTAACTGGATGTCAATAAGAGTAATTTCCTTGAATGTTAAACCAATCTACTTGTCCGTGTGTGATCATCATTCCAGCTGAACTATAAAGACCATAGGACCCTTAGTTATCTACACCAGCTGCTCAACCAGGTTTTAGTCTGGTGATTAAAATCCTAGTTTAATGTATCTTAGTTGACTAATGAAGACAATATATTCAAATGTCAGGTTTGGGGATGTTGATATTTTAGGTTACTTTAGACATCAAATGATTTATCTGAAATCAGGAAGCAACTACTAAGAGTCATAGTACCTCAAATTGAATTGATCACTCTGGTGATCTATAGATCACTCTAATTTTATACATTTCTGGGGCATAAAACACAATCAAAATAAGATGGGATGTTACTAAGAAAATTCTCTGCCTTCAAACTCTTATTTAAAATGGCTAGAAGGTGAAAGAGGCAGAATCCTTTAAGGAGAATCCCCTTAGCTAGAATCTCAGCTTCCATCAAGTGAAACAAAACAACGGCTGGGAGTTGCTGGGGTGGTTTAAATGACGAATCTTGAATACTATATGTGCAATAACAAATGATAGTTATCATGAGTAATTGGTTCCTGATTGTGTGATACACAGTCATGCGGAGGGTGGCAGTGAGGACACATGGCTCAGTATTTGAGGGCCTTTTTGTGTGTAAGGGTCTGCGCAAGATGAGAATGCCTATAGGAAACAAGCAACATAGAGCTGCTATACAGGCAAAGTGGAGGCAGGAGGCTGGATTTCCCCTCTCAGGCACTGGCTAGATAATTAGAGGCCAGCAGCAGGAAGCAAATTAAAACCTTATTGGGAAATTCTAAATAGATAGGTGTCTGTGGGTTTTGGATACTTCTCCGAAGCCCTGGAGCAAGACTAAGTGTGGGAGCAGGCCTCAGCAAGTCTTCCCACCAAGCTGGATGTATGTAGTAGCAGCTCTCAAGGTTCTTAAAAACCATAATGCTGCCATAGAGAAGGTTTGCATGACTTCTTATTTTGAAAAGGAATAGGCATAATAAGTAATAATGGTTGAAGTTGAAATTAATAAGATTCTCTTGTATATGGTCTTGTACTTCTTTAACTCTTACTCCACAAGGCATTTTCTCTTAGAGTTAGTACATAAATGTACACAATTTTCTTATGCACATACTAATATGTATTAATATGCACACATTCATTTGTAAATTTGCCTTTTTACTGAAATATGATAATACCATTTGTGTTTTACTTTTTTTCACTTAGCAATTTTATCAAACATATTTTTCCTTATCAGTATTTATGTAGACTTACCTTATTCTTTTAAAATGGCTGTGTTGTATTCTGTAGCAGAGGTCCCCAACCTTTTTGGCACCAGGGACTGGTTTCATGGAAGACAGACTGGGGTAGGGGGGATGGTTTTGGGATGATTCAAGCGCATTACATTTATTGTGCACTTTATTTCTATTATTATTACATTGTAATATATAATGAAATAGTTATACAAACCTCTCTGCTAATGATAATCTATATTTGCAGCAGTTCCCCAGTGCTAGCATCACTGCCTCAGCTCCACCTCAGATCATCAGGCATTAGATTCTCTTAGGGAGTGTGCAATGTAGATCCCTCACATGAGCAGTTTACAGTAGGGTTCACGCTCCTGTGAGAATCTAACACCATGGCTGATCTGACAGGAGGCGAAGCTCATGTGGTGATGCAAGTGATGGGGAATGGCTGCAAATACAGATAATGTTTTGCTCACTCACCCGCTGATCACCTCCTGCTGTGCGGACTGGTTCCTAAGGGAGTTGGGGACTGCAGTTCTATAGTATAGAAGTTTCATAATGTATTTAACTATTCCCCTGCAGATGAACATTTTGGTTGTTTAGCTTTTTTATTGCTATTATAAACAAAGTTTTAGTGAGTATCATTGTGTATTTGTGCAAATGTGTATTGGTGTGAGCATTTCTGTAGGCTAGTTAGTAAAAATGGAATCTATGAATCAAAAGAAATACTTATTTTTGATATTGACACATATTGCCAAGTTCTAGAAAGTGACTATAGCAATTTATGTTTTCTTCCAACAGTGTATGAGAATGCCCATTTCCCTACATTTTTATCAAAACTGGTTATTACTAATCATCAAAAATTCTTCCTATATGGTGGGTAAAATTATATCTTATTTTATTTTCATTACTTTGATTATTGGTGGAGTTGAATATAATTCTATGTGTTTTTGGTTATTTGCACTTCATCTAAGTGAAATGCTTGTTCATGTTTTTCATCCATTTTTCTATTGTGGTTTTTATATTTTCTTAGTAATATATTATGGCTCTTAACCTTTTGATATTACATGTTGCAAGTATTTTTCCCACAGTTTTCTTTTGGCCTTTCAATTTTGTTTAATGTGGGGTTTTTTTCTGTATGAATTTGAAATTTTAGTACATTTAAATCTGTTCATTTTTCCCTTTATGGCTTTTGAATTTTGTATCATGCTCATGAATCTCTTTTTTCTCAAGATTTTAAAAGTATTCCTTATTTTATCATTTGAAGTTTTATATTTAGATAATATAAATATTTAGGGTTTTAGTCCATCTGAACTTATTTTTTCTGATTGATTCAAGTCAGAATGTAATTAGACATTAAAATATGAATAACCTATTTTTCCAATAGCATAGGACACATCCTGCATTCACTATCTCTATATAGAATAGTTTATCCTTTCCCAATGATTTGAAATATCTATTTATCTTACAATAAAATCTCACATATACCTGGATCTGTTTCTGCACTTTTTATTTGGTTCTGTGATTAAAACAGTGCCATACTGTTTTAGTTACTTTAAGCTGTGTCTTCTTATCTGAGAGGATGAGTCCTCATTTTTTTTTTCAAAATGCTTCTGCATATTTTTCCACATTTACTCTTCCAGAGGCTGTTCATTTTAGGATACATCAGTGATAATCTGCTTTCTTTGGGGCTAGAATTGAAGATTATTTAGTCCTGGTCCAACCCTTGCACTTCTAGTTTCCTAATCTTTCCCCCAAACATTATCATGTCTTAAATAATAATAGGGAGAAAGAGATACAGACTTCCCTCTGTCTGCTAATTAGTACCTTCTGAGGACACTTTTCCCTGTGCCTATCATTCAAATAGTCCTAGTCCTGAGATGCCGTAAGCTTTTGTTCCAATTATCTATTGCTACATGACAAACTACCCCAAACCTTAGTGGGATACAACAAGAAGCATTTTATTACATTTCATGATTTTGGGGTCAGGAATTTGGCCAGAGCTCAGCTTTTATTTTATATGATATGAAATGGGGTCACCTAGTACTAATCTGCTGGTAACTTGTCCAGTCTAGAGGGTACAAGGTGGCTTTACTCACATGCCCGGTGTCTTTGGTGGGAATGGCTGGAAGCCTGGGCTCAGCTGGACCCCTCTCCCTGTGCATATGGTTTCTCTAGCAGGATAATTGGATGCGTGTATCTGTTCAATGCTCCAAGAGCAGGCATCCCAAGAGACAGCAAGTGGAGGCTGCCATTCTTTTAAGATCTGACTTCCCAAAGTGGCACCACATCACTTCTGCAAGATTCTGTTGGTCAGAGCAGTTACAGAGTCCACCTAGATTCAAGGGGTGAGGGCATAGACCCCACCTGTCAATGGGAAGAGAGTCAAAGAATTTGCATGTGGCAGTTTCTAATGATTATTTTGGGCATGCTTCCATAGCATTTAGCACCTAAAGTCAGAGCCATATGATGGCTTTCTTCATTGTTTTGTGAACTCCATAAATGTACATACACAATTTATGTGAGTGTGTGGGTGGTAATATGGGGAAATTTGAATTCAAACAACCTGATCCTTGAAAATGATTGGTTGTCATACAGTGACTGGTGACTGGCCATTAATTTGACTTGTCATTTTCAAAAATATCCTTGTCAAGTAGAGTTCAGTTGGCTGGAGCACTGTGCCTGTGAGCCCCAAATCAGGGTGTCAGCCCCATGTCAGACAAGAAAACTTCTGTAGTTCTGGCCCCGAGCTAGCCTACATCTGCCATTACATGTGTGGGTATCAAGGGGCAAAATAGATAGATGATCATTTGGGGGAAAAACAAGCCCAGGTTTTTCTGAAGTTGGGCCTGTGATGTCATATTAGTACATAAAAGCTATTGCATGTACTTGAGTATTTTATACATTTGAATACTCTGGTAGAAAACAGTTTTAACTAACTTTTTTTTTGCAAGTAGATTCGTGTGTTCTCAGGTAAATGGAAATGGGGGAAACATTTTTTTTTTACACTTTTTGTTCTCATTCACCTAAAAGTGATATATAATCTTCCTTCTATTTCAAAATCTCTGTGATTCATCAGTTCTTTCATTTTAGGTTGATCATAACATTCTCTGTTTTTCTCTTCACCATTGGCTTAAAAAAATCATGTACTTTCACCACAAAACAGGATTCTCAGAAACAGATGGTGAATTGTGCCTTTAACCTGAGAAAATCAAAATACTTTGTTCAGTGAGTTGAAAGTGTTCTTCTCAATGCTACCGTTCTTACTGTTAACCAATACGATAGAGAATTTATTGCATATTAGTGATAAATGTGATCTTCTTAAGCTGTTAAATTCCGTTTTAGCATAGGTTACCGATCCTTCCATATTGTGTTGAAGTGTGAACGCAAAACCCTTTGTGTCACAGATGAAAGGAATGATTTGTCTCAGCTGAGAATGGGAAATCATTCTTTTCTGTGTCTTCATGTCTCGCCTGCTCTGGCTCGTAGTAAGTACTCAATAAATATTTATTGAGTGAATGGCCAG
The DNA here is from genome assembly GCA_023783475.1 of Daubentonia madagascariensis. Lineage (NCBI taxonomy): Eukaryota > Metazoa > Chordata > Mammalia > Primates > Daubentoniidae > Daubentonia > Daubentonia madagascariensis. Next base: position 37,251,824 of record JAKFHU010002088.1, on the reverse strand, counting down.
GGCAATGATTTGAATGTACTGGTCTCCTATTTCCAGCCTTTTGTTTGCCCTATTGAACCCCCTTGTCTCAGAACATACTGTGATAATAGACTACTCTCAGTTTCTGAGAAAAGGCAAATGTTCTGTTCTAGCAACATCGCAAGGGACTATTGTAGTTGCTGTAGGCAGTGCTCTTTGGAGGCCTTTCTAGCATGCAGAAGCCTGAAAGCAAAAATCAAAGAAAAGATTGCCTCCTGTAATTATTTTTGTAGCCATGTTGCTGAAAGAGTGTGACATATGCACCTCCCTTCTCTTTCTCTGCAGAAAGGCACCTCCCTGGGCCTGGTGGGTATAGATTACAATATCCTCTCCCAGGACTTATGTCAATGGATGTGCAAAAATCACTGCTCCCATAACAATAGTGACTTATGTAAAGGTAATGCTGCCTCCTCCTTGATCTCAGATAGAGGCTTTAGTGCTGGGCATATTCTAGGTATATATGGGTCTCTGTGCTTTAAAACCCAAGGGGACTGGTTACAGACACTCATGTTTAATTCCTCACCCATCTTTCAAGAATCCTTTTATTTCTTGATATATTGGAAATATTACCTTTATTTTGTATTATAGTTAATGAATCCCTTCTCACATTCTTACACATCTTTCCCCATTTGACTCTCCCACCCCCCTCCTCTCCAGCCTTCAAGAAAGACAACACCAACAGCTAATCAAACACTTGCTGATATACTTGTTCCTTTGGAAGGGGTCACAAATTTAAATGTAGTTAGAGGCCAAGCAAAAAAATGAAAATTAGGGAACATCTAGGTGTCAAATAAGACAATAGGAAGTGAAACAGCCTGGGGCTAGATTGGAGAGGTCCTGCCCTCTCTAAAGACATTCAGAATCTTTTATTTTTAGGGCCATGTGGGCCAATCAAAATAAATCTTGTGGTTGAATCTGGCCCACTCACCAAAGAGTCATTCTCTATATTGAATCTATAGAGTACTGGATATTCTCAAGGGGGACCTCTTGAGACCTTCAAAAATCATGTATACCACCGTGACGTACAATTTCCCCCATAAAATGCCACAAAATATATGAGAATTTTAAGTGAACCCTTCAACACTGAATGAAAATATGATAGAACAACGAAGTTGGCTAGGGCCACTCAGCCTCACAATTTGATTATCTCTACAAAATTGTAAATTACTGTGTGTAATAAACTAGTGGGTTGCTTGTAAATAGTCAAAGCTATTAGTGATAAATCTTTCATATACCAAGGAAATGCTGGCTTCCTTTTTACTTCTGCCACTAGACCTTTGCACATGTTGTTTCCATTGAATGGAATATTCTCCCCACTACTGCCCCGAACCCTCCTTAACGTCTCCACTTATTAACTCTAACTTATCTTTGCTATCTCAGCTAATTTTTTACGTCTTAGGGAGACCTTCTTTGATTCTCTCAGTCTAAAACCATATCTTATTCTGTCATCCAGGCTGGAGGATCTTAGCTCATCATAGCCTCGAACTCCTAGGCTCGAGCGATCCTCCTGCCTCAGCCTCTCGAGTAGCTGGGACTACAGGTGCACACCACCATACCTGGCTAATTTTTAAATTTTCTGTAGAGACTGGGTCTTGCTATGTTGCTTAGACTGGTCTCAAACTCCTGGTCTCAAGTAATCCTCCTGCCTTCCAAAGTGCTGGGATTACAGGTGTGAGCCACCATGGCCAGCCTGGATATTTCAAATAAATGGAATTATATAATATGTGGCTTTTTGTGTCTGGCTTTTTTCACTCAGCATAATGTTTTCGAGGTGTATCCACATTGTAGCATGCATCAGTACTTCAGTCCTTTTTATGACTGAATAATATTCCATTGTATTTATAAACCACAGTTTGTTTATCCATTCATCCATTGATGGACACTTGGGCTATTTCTACCTTTTGGCTATTGTGAATAGTGCTGCTATGAACATGCATGTATGTGTATTTCAGTACTTGTTCTCAGTTCTTTTGGTTATGTATCTAGGAGTGGGATTGCTAGGTATTCTATGTTTAACATTTTGAGGAACTGCCAAACCATCTTCCACGGTAACTGTACCGTTTTACATTCCCACCACCAATGTATAAGGGTTCCAATTCTTCCACATTCTCTTCAACAATTGTTATTTTTCCATTTTAAAAAAAAGCTGTAGCTAGCCGGGCATGGTGGCTCATGCCTGTAATCCTAGCACTTTGGGAGGCTGAGGCGGGAGAATAGCTTGAGCTCAGGAGTTCAAGACCAGCCTGAGCAAGTGCAAGACCCCATCTCTACTAAAAATAGGAAACAAAAAAAATTAGGTGGGCATGGTGGCGTGTGCTTGTAGTCCCAGCTACTTAGAAAGGCTGAGGCGGGAGGATGGCTTGAGCCCAGGAGTTGGAAGTTGCGTGAGCTATGGTGATGTCACTGCACTCCAGCTGGGGTGACAGAATGAGACTCTGTCTCCAAAAAATAAAATAAAATAAAATAAAATAAAATAAAATAAAATAAAATAAAATAAAACAAAAGCTGTAGCCATCCTAGTGGGTGTGAAGTGGTACTCATTGTAGTTTTTTATTTAAGCCAATATATACTTTATTTATTTATTTATTTTGTTACAGCACTGTTTTATTTTTATTTTTATTTATTTATTTATTTATTTATTTCAGAATATTATGGGGGTACAACACTTTGGCTATATACATTGCCCATGCACTGCCCGTGTCAGAGCCACAATCGTGGTCATCCCCCAAACTGTGCTCCCCGCATCCATTCAGTGAGAGTTTTTCCCATCCCCTACACCCTCCTCCCGCCTGCCCACCCCCTGATGAATATTATTGCCCTGTGAGATGTAAGTGTTGATCAGTTAGTACCAATTTGATGGTGAGTACCAGTGGTGCTTGTTTTTCCATTCCTGTGACACTTCGCTTCGAAGAATGGGTTCTCGCTCCAACCAGGATAATACCAGATGTGTTAATGCACTATTGTTCCTTATTGCTGAGTAATACTCCATGGTATACATATACCACATTTTATTAATCCACTCGTGTATTGATAGGCACCTGGGTTGTTTCCACATCTTTGCAATTGTGAATTGTGCTGCTATAAACATTCGTGAGCAGATGCCTTTATTATAAAATGTCTTTTTTTCCTTTGGGTAAATACCCAGTAGTGGGATTGCTGGGTCAAATGGTAATTCTACTATTAAATCTTTGAGGTATCTCCATATTACTTTCCATAGAGGTTGTACTAATTTGCAGCCCCACCAGCAGTGTATGAGTGTTCCTATCTGTCCACATCCCTGCCAACATTTGTTGTTTGGGGATTTTTTGATATGAGCCAATCTCACTGAAGTTAAGTGATATCTCATTGTGGTTTTGATTTGCATTTCCCTGATGATTAGAGACGTTGAGCACTTTTTTATATGTTTGCTGGCCATTATTCTGTCTTCTTTTGAAAAGTTTCTGTTCATGTCCTTTGCCCATTTTTTAATAGGGTTGTTTGATTTTTTCTTGTTGATTTTCCTAAGTTCTGTATAGATTCTGGTTATCAGCCCTTTATCAGAGGTGTAGCATGCAAATATTTTCTCCCATTCTGTAGGTTGTCTGTTCACTCTAGTGATAGTTTCCTTGGCTGTGCAGAAGCTTTTTAATTTGATCAGGTCCCATGTATTTATTTTGGTTGCTGCTGTGATTGCTTTGGGGGTCTTCTTCATAAATTCTTTGCCTAGGCCAATGTCCATAAGAGTTTTTCCAACGTTTTCTTCGAGAATTCTTATGGTTTCATGTCTTAGGTTTAGATCTGTTATCCATTGTGAATTGATTTTTGTGAGAGGTGAGAGGTGTGGGTCCACTTTCAGTCTTCTACATATGGCCATCCAATTTTCCCAGCACCATTTGTTGAATAGGGATTCTTTTCCCCAGTGTACGTTTTTCTGGAATTTGTCAAAGATCAGGTGACTGTATGAGGTTGGTTTTATATTTGGGTTCTCAGTCCTGTTCCATTGGTCTACGTGTCTGTTCTTGTGCCAATACCATGCAGTTTTGGTTACTATAGCCTTGTAGTATAGTTTGAAGTCTGGTAGACAGATGCCTCCCAATTTGTTCTTTTTGCTTAAGATTGCTTTGGCTAGACGGGGTCTTCTCTGGTTCCACACGAAGCGTAGAATTATTTTTTCTAGATCGGCAAAAAATGATGTTGGTATTTTGGTAGGGACTGCATTGATTCTGTAAATCAATTTAGGTAGCAAAGCCATTTTTACTATGTTGACTCTGCCTATCCAAGAGCATGGTAGGGTTTTCCATCTATTTACATCCTCTGCAATTTCTTTTCTCAGTGTTTCATAATTCTCTCTATATAGGTCTTTGACCTCCTTAGTTAGATATGTTCCTAAATATTTAATTTTCTTTGGTGCTATTGTGAAAGGTATTGCATCTTTAATTTGTTTCTCGGCTTGACTGTTATTAGCATATATGAAGGCTATGGATTTGTGTGCATTAATTTTGTATCCTGAGACTTTGCTGAATTAGTTTATCAATTCCAGTAATCTCTTGGTTGAATCTTTGGGGTTTTCTATGTATAATATCATATCATCTGCGAATAGTGAAAGTTTGACCTCTTCTGCACCCATCTGGACGCCCGATTCCTCTGTCTTGTCTAATTGCTGTGGCCAGGACTTCCAGCACTATGCTGAAAAGAAGTGGAGATAGTGGGCACCCTTGTCTGGTGCCAGTTTTAAGGGGGAATGCTTTCAATGTTTCCCCATTCAGTATGATATTGGCTGTGGGTTTATCGTATATGGCTTTAATAGTTTCTAGGAATGAGCCATCTGTGCCTATGTTGTTAAGAGTTCTTATCATAAAAGGATGCTGGATTTTGTCAAAAGCCTTTTCTGCATCTATTGAAAGGATCATATAATCTTTGTTCTTGCTTTTATTTATATGGTGAATTACATTTATAGATTTGCGTATGTTGAACCATCCCTGCAACTCGGGAATGAAGCCCACCTGATTGTGATGAATTATTTTTTTGATGTACATTTGAATTCGGTTTGCAAGGATTTTATTGAGAATTTTTGCGTCTATATTCATAAGGGATATTGGTCTGTAGTTTTCTTTTTTTGTTGTGTCCTTTCCTGGCTTTGGTATCAAGGTGATATTGGCTTCGTAGAATGAGTTTAGGAGGATTCCATCCTTCTGGATATTTTCAAATAATTTCTGCAGTATAGGCGCCAGTTCTTCTTTGTAGGCTTGGTAGAATTCAGGTGTGAACCCATCTGGTCCAGGACTTTTTTTGTGGGAAGATTTTTTATTACTGCTTCGATTTCGGTGCTTGATATTGGTCTGTTTAGAAATTCTGTTTCTTCCTGGTTGAGCCTAGGGAGGTAGTATGTTTCTAAGAATTTGTCTATTTCCTCCACGTTTTCGTGTTTGTGGGCATAGAGATTTTTGTAGTATTCGAAGATGATGTTTTGTATTTCCATGGTATCAGTTGTGACTTCTCCTTTTTCATTTCTAATTGAGCTTATTAGAGTCCTTTCCTTTCTGCTTCTGGTCAACCTGGTGAGTGGCCTGTCTATTTTGTTTATCTTTTCAAAGAACCAACTTTTTGTTTTATTGATCTTCTGTATTGTTCTTTTGTTCTCGATTTCATTTAATTCTGCTCTGATCTTGGTTATTTCTTTTCTTCTGCTGGCTTTAGGATTGCTTTGCTCTTCCTTTTCCATTTCCTTAAGATGATTCATTAGTTCACTGATTTGTGACCTTTCTTTCTTTTGGATGTGGGCATTTAAGGCGATACGTTTTCCTCTCAGGACTGCTTTTGCTGTATCCCACAGATTCTGACAACTTGTGTCCCTGTTATCGTTTAGTTCGAAGAATCTTTTGATTTCCATTTGAATCTCCTCCTTGACCCAATAGTCTTTCAGCAACAGATTGTTTAGTTTCCAAGTTTTTGGAGGAAGGTGTGAGTTTCTGTTGGAATTGATTTCTAATTTTATTCCGCTGTGGTCTGAAAAGATACATGGTATGATTTCTATTTTTTTGAATTTGTTTAGATCTGTTTTGTGGCCTAGGATGTGGTCAATTTTAGAGAAAGTTCCATGAGCTGATGAGAAGAATGTATATTCAGTGTTATTTGGGTGGAGTGTTCTGTAGATATCTGTTAGGCCCAAATGTTCTAGAGTCCTGTTTAGGTGTTTTGTTTCATTATTTAATTTTTGTTTGGAGGATCTGTCCATTTCCGTCAGTGGGGAGTTGAAGTCCCCTGCTATTATGGCATTGCTGTTTATTATGTTGTCTAGATCTAGCAGTATTTGCTTTATGTACCTGGGTGCTCCTGTGTTGGGTGCATAAATGTTTAGGATTGTTAAATACTCTTGTAAGATTTTTCCCTTCACCACTATATAGTGTCCATTTTTGTCCTTCTTTACTATTGTTGCTTTAAAGTTTATATCATCTGAAATAAGGATGGCTACTCCAGATTTCTTTTGGTTTCCATTAGCCTGGAAAATTGTATTCCATCCTTTCACCTTGAGTCTGAATGCGTCTTTGTGTGTAAGGTGTGTTTCCTGAAGACAACAGATACTTGGCTTGTATTTTTTAATCCATTCAGCCAGCCTATGTCTCTTCAATGGGCAATTCAAGCCATTTACATTTATTGAGAGAATTGATATTTGGGGTAAATTTCTGATTATTCTATTGGGTGGTGTCTTTTGTTTTACCTCTTGCGTCATTGTGGAATCTGGTTTCTGGGGTTTTAGCTTTTGCGTAGTTTTACATAGGTCTGTTGTGCTGGTTAGTGTATAATGCAGGTCTAAGCACTTCTTGCAAGGCCGGTCTGGATTTCACAAATTCTATCAGTGATTGCTTATCTGGAAATGTCTTTATTTCTCCCTCATATAAGAAGCTTAGTTTGGCAGGATACAGAATTCTGGGTTGGCCTTTGTTTTGTTTTAGGAGACTGATGATGTCTCCCCATTCCCGTCTGGCTTGTAAGGTTTCAGCTGAGAAATCTGCAGTTAATCTGATTGGTTTCCCTTTATAGGTTACCTGCTCTTTGTCTTACAGCTCTGAGGAGTGCCTCTTTTGTGTTTACTTTGGTCAGTCTAATAATTATGTGGCGTGGTGAATGCCTTTTCACGTTGACTGTCCCAGGAGTCCTGTGTGCTTCTTGTACTTGGATATCGATATTTCTGGCTAAGCCATGGAAATTTTCCTCTACTATTCCTTCAAATAGATTTTCCAGTGCATGCGAATTTTCTTCCTTTCCCTCAGGGATGCCTGTGATCCTTATGTTTGGCCTCTTTACATAATCCCACATTTCTTGTATGCTTTTTTCCTGCCTCTTGTTTTTGTGTTCTTTCTCTTCAATTGATTTATTTAGCTCATAGGAGTTGTCTTCTAGCTCTGAAATTCTTTCCTCTGCATGGTCCAGCCTATTCTTAAGGCTTTCCACTGTGTTTTGTAGATCCTTGAATGCTACTTTCATTTCTAGGATTTCTATTTGGTTTTTCTGTAATATTTCTATTTCTTTGGAGAATTTTTCATTCATTTCTTGCATTTTTCTTGTGGTTTCTTTGTGCTCAGAGTCAATTTTCTCTTGAATTTCATTGAGCTTTCTTACAATCCATAAACGAAATTCCTCTTCTGTCATTCTACCCATTTCATTTGAGTTGGTATCCATTGCTGAGGAACTGATGGTTTCTTTTGGGGGTGACTTTTCACTCTGATTTTTCATGTTCCCTGAGTTCTTTAGCTGGTTTTTTCTCATCTGGCCTCTTGGTCAAGAGCTGGGGGTGTTAGAGCTAGTTTATGGCCCTGTCTCCAGGCCCACAATTTTTGTTCCTTGGCAGAGACAGGGAGAGAAGTAGTGGCCTGTATTGCCTTAGGTGTATTTTAGTAAGTTTGGTGGATCTTGAGTTATCTCTGGCCTGTTGTCTTCTCCTCTTCCCGGTGGAGTGTGGTGAGAATGACCTCCCAGTTTTGGCTCTAAGCTAGTGAATTGTACTTGAGGATATGAGTCCACAGCTCCTTATTAGCTAGGTATTCTGTTATGTCCGTGGCAGATTCTGATCCCCCAGTTGGGATATGCGAAAGCCCCGTGCTTTGGAGGGGCCTTGTAGCTCCTAGGGGTTACTTTGACCCTGCTCATCCTGAGGTGCAGGTAGAAACACAATTTCTTTTGGCTGTAGTGTGAGAGCTGAATTGGGAAAATTCTACACAGCTCAGAGGTTGCTCATCTAGCCACGTGTGTCTGCCCTTCTGATGTGCGTCTCTGCGTGGTACTGGTTGATAGGGGGATCTCCAATTGTGCACCCCTTTTCCACCGCTAGATGCCAAGGTGAGGCAGGTGGCCGTCTCTATCCCCAGCAGTCTCCACAGGGGGGATGTTCCCACGGGGAGGGGGCAATAGTGGCCACTGGAAATGCTCTTGGATGGCGCAAAATTCCCTAATCACGTTGGCAGGGTTATGGGGAGCTGCTCTGGTTCAGCCTATGGCTCTTGAGGTATTTGGTTGTTATGAGAACCAGCAGTTATACCAAATGAGTCACTATAGCCAGCAACCTTCAAAATGACCGATCTCTGTGGTATAGAGGGCTGGGACCTGAAGGGCGGGCACTAGGACCAGCACGTAGCGGACTTGTCGGAGGCCAGAGCTGGGGTAGCAGGACCAGATGGACGAGCTGCAAACTGTTTACAGTACACAAAGGTCTTGTCGCTATAGTTCTGGGATCTTCTCCCACCTGGAACCCACGGATGCAGCTGTCCCTGGCCACTAAAGGCAAAGCCTGTCTTGCTCCAGCGGAAGAGCCCTGGGCCAGGGTGGGGCGGAGGTAGAGACCTGGCTCACAGCTCCGGGCAGGCGGCTTTGAAGATGGCTGCCGCTGCCAGCCTGGCGCACAGCCGGGCTCCAATCACGCCAGGAGCGCAGTTTTTCTCCGCGGGCCGCAGCGGCAGTTGCTAGCAACCTCTAAGGGCGTGTCCCGCTCTCTGTTAAAATGCTGGGCCCAGTCCCACTGACTTCTAGTGGCGCAGTGCCGGCCTGCAGGTTCCTGCGCACTGTCCCGGGAAGCTGTATCTCCGCTGGGTCCCTGCCCGATTCCTCCCAGCCTTCAGCAGTCTCTGTATATTGCAGCTGCGAGTTGTGTTTGGCTCTCGCAATTGCTTTCTCTCCACAGGGTGTGTTGCCTCGCGCAACCGCTCTGCCCCAACTCTGGGCTTGTCCCTGACTGAGTGGATGGGGAGGTGTGTAACCGCTTGGGGGGCAGGTCGCGCTGCGCCGACCTGGCGAGCGCGTCCTTCCCGCGCTCTGGGCTCTGTTGTGCTCCGTGCGCCCTCCGATCTTTGTGAAAATTTTGTACCTGTTTTCTTGGGCTGGCGTTCGGTGTTGTTTCTCTGTAATTCACAATGCTGTTTTCGGAGTGAGCGGTCCGTGCTCGCAGGTAGCCGCTGGCGTTCTTCACCTTCTTCCCTGGGAGCGGTGCAGTGGGAGGACTCTATCAGACCGCCATTTTTTCTTAATCCCCTCATTGTAGTTTTGATTTGCATTTCTCTAATGACTAATGATGTTGAACATCTTTTCATGTGCTTTTTGGCCATTTCTATATCTTCCTTGGAAAAATGTCTATTCATATTCTTTGCCCTGTAAGGGCCAAGGAGTTCCCCTTGGCCTTCTGACATTTTGCTGAAAAATCAACTCATAAAAGGCAGAGTAATTGGGGAAAAGGCATACAAATTGATTTAACATGTATACACGGGAGCTGTCAGAATGAAGACCCAACACCCTAATGGGCTGCAGAAGCTTATATACCATCTTGGGGCTATAGAAAGAATGGGGGCTTGGATCCTGGCAAAACATGTTGTGGGAAGTGGGGGAGAAGAGGATTCTGTTGAGGGGCAATAAATGATTACTAGGGAGTATTCAATGGGTTTGAAGAATATACAGTGATCTGGGGCAAAGTCTGTTGGGCCCACAGAGTAGACAATGGTTTGTGACAAGTCTGTTCAGGCTTGTTAATAGACTTTAGTCTTCCTTCCTGTGATATGGGTTCAGTTAATGAAAACTCAGGGGATGGACCAGAGGTAATTATTTTCTTCTTTGTTAGGCAGATAAGGGAACTTCAGAGAATCCTAAGCTTTGAGAGAGATGGTAGGAGGGTAGGAGGTGAGAGGGGAGGGGGGAGGTCAGAGGGACCTTGGAGCTTCTTCAGTTCAGCGTTTCAAAATGCCATATTTTGGGGTGTTGGTTTCTAAGCCCCACTAGCACATTTTTAAATTTAACTTTTTGTCTTTTTGTTGTTGAGTTGTTAACAGTTTTTAAAATATATTGGATACTAGACCCTTATCAGATATATGATTTGTAAATATTTTCTCCCATTCTGTGGGTTGTCTTTTTGCTTTCTTGATGGTGTCCTTTGAAACACAAAAGTTTTTAATTTTGATAACGTCCAATTTACTTTTTCTTTTGTTGCTTGTGCTTTTGGTGTCATATCTAAGAATCCATTGCTGAATCCAAGGTCATGAAAATTTACTCCTATGTTTTCTTTTAAGAGTTTTATGGTTTCAACTCTTATATTTAGGTTGTTGATCCATTTTGAGTTAATTTTATATATGGTGTAAGGCATGGGTCCTCCTTAATCTTTTGCATGTATGTATGCAGTTTTCCTGGCACCGTTTTTTGAAAAGACTATTCTTTCTCCGTTGAATGGTCTTGGCATCCTTGTTGAAAATCAGACATAGGTATATAGGTTTATTTCTGAACTCTCAATTCTATTCCATTGATCTGTATGTCTCTTCTTATGCCAGTACCACCACACTGCTCTGATTGCTGTAGTTTTGTAGTAAGTTTGGAAATCAGAAAGTGTGAGCTCTCTAACTTTGTTCTTATTTTTCAATATTGTTTTGGCACTGGGTGATTTTTTCTTTGCAGCTGACAATGTCTTATTCCTTTGCACACCCTCTTCTCTGTCCATTCTACCACTCACACAGCCAAATGTTCTAAGATGCATGTTTCTTTAGGTGTTTATCTTTTCTTACAGTCACAAGTGTTTCCAGGGAGTAGTTCGGGTTTGCTGTGATTTCATGGCATGACAACTCTAAGACTGGTCTAGGATAGGGTGAACTGATAGTAGGGGGCTGAAATCTGACAAAAGTGAACTGATAGTAGGGGGCTGAAATCTGACAAAAGCCTCCTTTTCTGACCCATCTAGCTGACCCAGACAGCATTTTTTAATGGTCCATTACTTATCTGTGAGCAATGTGAGTGTGAGGATGGCACCCCTCATATTTAATATAGCTCCTGGCTTTCAGTAGGGGCTTACTGTGCCTATTTAGTGTATTCCTGAACAAAGAAATCCTTGACCAAATGTGTGTAAGTGTCATCTCATGCCTAGGGAAGGGTTCCAGCCCCACTGGCAAAGGAATTGCTGTTGGCGATTAATGGACCAGTTCTTAAATTATGGTCTAAGTTTGATCTAAACCAAGAGGCAAAATGCCATCAAAGCAACCCTGCATAGAAGGCTGATGGGAAGGAATGTTTATTTTGCAATTATCTAAAGATAAGGGAGACTTTTCTGATTATTTTGCCTGGTGGTTCTGCAGACCACTGTGCCAACCACCTTTACCCTGAATGTTAGATGCCTGTTTAAATCATTTCCATTTGTTAGCCAGCAAAATCACACCTACCTGCAATTTTGGGGGCATGTTTACCTACAGTTGTTGTTTGAGTTCTGGTTGCACTTAAAGCTGGTGAGTTTTTTAGTGCTTTATATGGAGTGGGGATTTCTACCCACATACATGCAAATGTTTCTAAGTTACACTTAGAGGAGCTATCTGTATTTCATTTGTGATACAATCATGGTGTTTTATTTTCTTAAACATTATGGAATTGCAGGACCTAGACAAGCGGGTATCTGTTTTAGACAAATGTAATAAATATATTAGCATTGCCCCCTCCCTTACTCCCAGTAATTAGGAGTCTTACTTTCCAAATTTGTATTTCTTTTATTGTAATAGGAAACAAAATATTACAGAATATTTTGTAAATTAAAAATGAAATCTCTTACTGCACTTCTGCATCTTTGATGCCTTATTTAATCTGCCTCTTTTGCTTTGACATGCCATTTCAAAAACAGGAATGATTGGATAAGGCACCATGGACACATAGCATTTAGCTTGGAGGGTAACCATTGGCAAGTCAAGAGGTATTTGTCTTTCTCCCCCTTCTACATTACCCGTATGTTTTTGGTGATCCAGAGCTATCTGGATTGTCTAAAGGAAGATGGAAACAAAATAGGAATAAATGGTTCTTGGTCAGGCTCTAATGAAACCTCACACCTGCCAGTTAGGCCCGTGACCCATAAATTGCATACACTTCAGCATGTCAGGAAAAAGGTGAGATGGGCCAGCTGCTCCAAAGCAGGGTGTTTGTTTTGTGTTGTTTTAATAATTTTCTTTTCTATTTTCATGAATAGGAGGCTAAGATGTAATTCTGTTAGGAGATATTTGAGGCACATTAAGGAAAGCTTATGAGGTTTCCCAAAGCCTGAGAAATGTATGACAATTGTTATACCTTGATTTCCTGATGCCCTGATTTGTTTGAAGCTGTCTGTCTCATTGAACAAGCTACACCTAAAGATACACCTATGTCTTCATATATTTGAAAGGCTCCCCCTTGCAATGACATTGTGGGAATGAGGTCATAGAGGACACTCATGTTGCATAACCAACTTGTCCTTGCCACCTTTTTGAAAAGTCTTCAAGCCATAGGGGCAGAATTCCTCTTGGTGTCTAGGATGAATGCATGTGGGACTGTAAAAACAATGGAGTCAGAGCTGGTCTAAGGCAAGCCAGGAAGCAGGTTGAATTTGTCTTTGCAGCTCATCTTGGCCATTATTTCTGGAGACCTGCTCTACTTGTGACTGTCCCCTGAGCTCCTCATGCAGCTCCTGCCCTCGTCTTTCTGTGCCCCAACCAGGCTGTTCTCCCGAAACCATACCCTATGCACTGGGCCTTTCTTTTCCTCTCTTTTTCCATATGCACCTATTCCTATGTCCCACACAGGCCAACTAATCCTTGAGAATGGGATAATAGGTTCAGCAATAGGTTCCAGTGGCCTGTGAGGTAATATTTCAGAGAACCACAGAATCCTGTGACCAGATGTGGGCTCAGCATAGCACTGTGGGTGGGAGACACACTTTGAAGTCAGCCTGCCTGGTTTGCTCACCCTGACACTTTCCATCCTTGAGGTAGTTATTTCACCTCTCTAAACATGGCTTTCCTCCTCTGTAAAATGAGGGTTATGACCTTTCTCTTAAAGGGGAGTAATATGGATTACATGAGATATGTAGATAACATGCATGGCCTAGGGCCAAGTGTATAGTGCTCAGTAAGGAAGTGAGAGCTCTCCGCACCCCCATACTAAAAAAAGGTTTGGGGTCGGGCGGAAGGAAAGCTAGAAATCATTTCATCTAACCTCTTTGAGGAACAGATTGGCTTTAACCTAGCAAAGTGATTCTAGATGGAGGGAGGGAGAAACCTGCAGCTGAGCCCTTTGATTCAGAGCTGTGGGCTGCACACATCCTCAGGGTCACCCTTGGTCCAAGTCTGATCTTGCCGCTGTATGATCCAGTGACAGCATCTTTGGACTTGAACACTCAAAATATTCCTGAAAGGAACCTACTTCATACAGATATGCAACCAGCCACCTGGACTCCAGATTCGGTTTTAATGTCAGCAACCCTGATCTTTTAAAATGCTCCTTTGAGAATATACTGAATTCATTTTGTATTGTTTCAGCCTCTTGACAGGGCCTCTCTTCCTCTCTCCACGCCCACCTCTTGGCCACCCTCTCATCCTGGCAGCTGCAGGCAAGATTTCTCTCCAGCTGTCCATCAAGTCTTCAAAAGCCTGCCAGAATGTAATTGTGATCTATTTTCTACCCCTCAATAGTAGCGGGTGAAATACACACACACGCATACACACATACACACACTGCTCAAAATTGCAAGGAGACGGGAGCCAGAGCTGCCTCATGACTCACATGGAGTCCCACATGGACAATGACTGCCATTCATTACCGACCCAGGAAAGAAAGAAGGGTCCGATTAGGTTTTAGTGAACCAGAAACCTGCCAAGTAAGAGGTGGAAGGAGGGGGCTATGCTCCCTCCCTACTGCCCCCCCTTTACCCGTATGCCATTTCCGTAAAGTAACATCCTTCTGGCCACTCTTTTTCTAGCTCACATCTTTTATTATGCTTCTTTAACATGCAGTTTAGAATCAGTACTGTGGCCAAATTCTGCTAAGCACCTCTCCCTAGAAGGCCTCAGTAACCTTGAGCCAGGACCTAATTTGCCTATTTTCCTCCATGAGGGTATAAAATAGGCTCTGTTTCATTAATTAATATATGCATTCAATTTACAGTTGTCATGAATTCACAGCAACGAGTGAGATTCTGTGGGAAATGTCAAAGTTGCATTCTTCCCAATGAAGTGTATATCCTTCCCTCTCCACTGTAACCCCTGCCTAGTCATATCTCTTGCAGCCAGGCTAGGGTGCCATTTACTGGCTCATCCCCCACAAAGCATTTGCTCCTTTCTCTGAATTCCCTTGGTGGTGCTTTCTGTCTTATCACCTTTCATTGCATCTTTAACTTGTTGAGGACAGAAAACATTGCTAAGGAAGGGGGAATATATACAAAAAACATCAAACCAGCTCTCAGCCACCGAGTTTTATATGTTGTTTGTAGGCGATTTAGTTAAGCAGTATTGAATGAACGAGTGAATGAATGTTCAAGTAAGGAACTATATATTTTAAGCTAAATATCTTGGAATGACTATGGCAGGAGGCAAGTCCTAATGGAAGAGTAAGATTTGGGTTAGTTGACAGATGGGAAGCCCTTCTAGAATGGGAAGTTTTAGAAGAAAAGCATCTTGTGATGATGCTGAAAGTGAATATCTGGAATTAGGATACATAAAAGAATACACTAAGGCTGTATTACTAAACATTGTATTACTCAGCATTACCCAATTTTGTCCCTACTATGCCCCTCAAGGATGGTACATCAATCAATATCCATGTATTTCATTTGGCATCGGCCTTCTTTGCAGGAGCTCATTAACTGTATGGAATTTGTACTGGGTGGTTAAGGCCTTGACAGTTTTAGGACTGTCAAGTTTTGCTTCACATCACAGGCATCTTGTTGTTCTTAGTGTTTACTTTGTTATTTTTTGGTTCTTAAAATACAGCACACAATTCCCTATTTCTTTTGCTTCTCAAAAGACTGTAGTTTCAGGAATTAGAAGCAGCATTTAACTTATGATTCCTGGGAGTCTGCTTTATTTTGCAGACTGATTTCTCATAAATTTATCATAGATTGTCAGGGATAATCGAGAGAATTAGTGAGAGTGAAGAGACTCATGATTTACTTATAATTCTTAATGATGGGGGCAGTTTTAACTATCACTTATTGAATGTTTACTTCATGCTTGACAGTGTTTAATGCTTTACATGAATCATTTTATTTAATGCTCGTTTGGTTTCTATAATATCTGTATCATTGCCATCCCATTTTACATATGATGAAACTGAGGCTTAGAGGGGTTAAGAAATTGCTCAGGCTCATGTAGATAGTAGGCAGTGGAACTGGGATTTGAACCCAGGCAATCTGACTTCAGAGCCCACACTCTGCAAGCTCTCCCAGCCATGGCTTCTCTTTTTGTCTGGAACCCTGGTCCTGACAGATATCTGGAAAGATTACATTCTTTATCTCCTAGGATCTAGGCAGATCAATGCAAATGTGACCTCAAAATGACAGATGTCTGAGCTATTTCAGGGATGATTCCAAAGCTGATTTAATAGATTATTTTTTTATATACAGGATTGTTATTGGTTGTTATTGCATTTTATACTTACATTTCCCACAATGTTATGATCTTCAAAATTTCAGCCATAGATGCGTATGTGTATATATGTATATATATGTGTATTTATGAATCACATATCTGATTTAAACAGCTAATTATTTTAATTATTTGAGCTGTACCAATTCACTAAGCTCTTTCCAAGTTACTCTGAAACTAAGGTATTCGTAGGAAAATCAACTGAAGTTCTTCAAATTATCTTTAAATGAATCATTTGCTCTTGCAAAGAGCTTTTTATTGTTGTTCCCAAGAATGATTTTCCCTAACTGTATCTTCTGAATACTCATAAAATCTTCATTATAAACTCAAAAAGGTCATCTTGTCTACCCACCTATGCCTGGGTAGAAAATCTTAGAAGATCATATTTCTGGTTTTGATGACCTATAGAGAGTACCATATAGTCTATCTTGGCAGCTTATTGCCATTCCTAATAGTCTAGATAGTCAGTAGGTACTTCCTGATGTGCAACCCAAATCTCTCTTGCTTCCTTGTCTCATTCCATTTGATTGTCATGATACTGCTGTTATCTTATTCATGGTCCTTTCCCCAAGGCCAGGAAACCACAGCATTTATAACTGGGTAAGTAGTTATGGCCACATTTTAATTTCCTTAAGTGCCTCCATCTTGAACAGCCCTCTGAGTCCCAGTTTTTGTAATGTGGCTGAGGAGCTGTGAGAATGCCATCTGTTTGCAAGAATGAAGCCATTGATGGCTGCACACTTGACTGTGAAGATGGCACTGCTCTTCCAAATCAAAATTTGAGACCTAAGGAAGCTGGCCTTGGATACCTAGGTTGACTCTCACTTTATAGACAAATATGGCCACTTGAGGGTAATTGGATGGAAACATGAGCCTGGAGTGGCATTTATGTAGCATTTTTGTTTATTGAGTATAACTGCTTTACTCAGCTTTGTATAAAGCATGGAAGTAATAGGATTAAATTAAGAAAATCTACTTAGATGGAATAGCCAGGAAGTTTCCCTAATGAAGAGATCTGATAGACCATGGAATAGGCTTCCCCAGGAAGGCTGGTCTGATTGAGATGTGGTTATTTACCAAGGAACCAAATAGTCCCCCACTGGATGCATCTTGGGCCATTTTCATTTTGGTTTGTGACTTTGATTTAATTGGAAAAGTATCTGACATCTGTTGTTTACTACCTATGGCTGTGTTTCTCAAACTCTAGTCATGTCAGAATCACCTAGTAAGCTTGTGCAGATCCCTAGACCCTATCCCCAGAGATTCTGTTTTATTAGGTCTGCTGTAGTCTGGGAATCTTCATGTTCACCACATTTCCTGGATGATTCTGAAGCAGATGGCTGGCTGTAAACTTAGGGCCACTTCAGGAAGATTCCAGATCTTATGTAGTAAGTAAGTCTGTGTATTTTGATTTGTCCCTTATCCTCATCCTAATAGTCTACTTTGCTCTATCACCAGAGTCCCTTTCCACTTGCAGACAGGAGGAAATGTTTAATGAAAGGCTGGAGGTTGCTGAGCCCCTATCCTTATTTAACCTGGCATTCTCTGTGCTTCCTGTGAAGCAGCTTGTGTAGGGTAGTTTTTCCCAAAATCCATGACACGTTAACAGTTATTTGGAAAAAGGGGGTTTCCTGGTCAGGTAAGTGTGAGAAATACTGTGGAAAACAAAGATAACCAGATTCCTTTACTGCAGGGTTTCCCAGAGTCTTTATCATGATAAAATCTTCACCATGTCCCAAACTTTTTGGTCACAGAATTTCTCATGGGGCTACTGATTCATGGGACACATTGAAAAGCTCAGTGAATTGAAAGCAAGAAAAATTAGTTTGTAACTTCAGCTTTTCACCAAAATAGCTAAGTGACCTTGGATATGTCCTTTATTTCTTTGAGCTTGTTTCCTCATCTGTGAAATAAGAGTATGCCACCTTACCTAGATCACAGGGTTATCATAAGGATTGAATGAAATACATTTGTGACAGTGTTTTGCAAAATGTAAAGTGTCATTAGTTGTCATTGGGAAACTTACGAGTTGCATACAAGTTTGGAGGGTGGAGAGGGAGCACTGGACAGTTTATATTCATCTTTGCTTAGACTTTCCTTAGACTGCCCAAATGGGACTGAAAAATCTGGTCTGCTTGATTCACCAGAGTTTGTCTTAATGCCATGTTAATGGTTAATTAGAAATTTTCAGAACAGTGCTTTCTAAATAATTCCACAGACGTGTTGACTTGACCAAATATTATAGTCCTGGATACTTTGCAGTCAATGCAGAACCAGGACTAGAAAGTGGTGGCTCATGGTGAAGGAGATGTTTAGGGCCATGAGCCAACAGGATAGGGAGAGCTAGGCCTGGGAAGAACTGGAATGTGGGGTGCTGATGTGGTTATTTGGCTGTACCCCATGAGATGAGTGGTCCCAGGCCAAATTCCATTGTCTCAAGGAGTTTGGCCAAACTTGAGCTCAAATAGATAAGAGTCATATATAAGAGGTACAGTATGGTGGGTAACAAAGGCAGAGCAGCAGGTACTGCAATGCTTATCATTCAGTAGGTGGAGTGTTACGATTCTGAGTTGTTAGTGTAGGTTGGAGCTTGATGACAACTAGCATCTAAAAGCATGAGAATCAAGGTCTAGGCCTTTTGGAGACAAGACCAGAAACATCTGTGTTATGTATCAAAGTTCTCACCAAGTGAGCTGAACATTAACCCTAGGAGTGTAACTATACTGTAATTTAGAGAAACAACAGGGAAACACAAATATGCCTATGGAACAAACATAATGGAACTTAAGAAGAAAGGCTGAAGGGATCACATATATAGGGTTAATCTCTCTTACACCAGATCTATGGTTTGGGGTACAAAACTAATTTCAGACCATATCTGCTAGTGATGACCAAACTTCTACATCAGCAGTAATAATAACAGCAAAGAGTTATTTGGTGTTTACTTTATGGCAGACTCTATTCTAAACACTTTATATATTATCTCAATTAATTCTCAAACCTCAGTGTGAGTTGGGCTCTTTTAGCATTCTTATTTTATAAATGAGAAATTTGAGGTAGAGAGAAGCCGGATAAATTGTTTTGGTTCACACAGCTAATAAATGGTGGTGTGTAGGCTTGAATTCATGAAGCTTGACTCCAAAGCTCTCTTTTTCACTATGTTAGGCTGCCTCCTTCCCACCACAATGACAGTGAAAAGTATAATTATTGAAATGAAAAAAGTCACTACAAAGCTCAGCAGATTTGAGATGGTAAAAGAAAGAATTAGTGAACCTAAAGATAGATCTATAGAAATTAGCCTATCTGAAGAACATAGAGGAAAAAAAGACATTGGAGAAAAATGCACAGAACCACAAAAACCTGGGGAACATCATAACGCATTACAACGTCCATGTAAAGGAACCCCCAGAGGGAGACGAGAGAGATAAATGTTCAGAAAAAAATGTTTTGAAAAAATAATGAGAGAAAATATTCCAAATTTGATGAAAAATATGAGTCTACACAACTGAAAAGCTCAATAAAGCCAAAGTAGGATAAATACAAAGAGATTGACACCTATACATGTTGTATTCAAACTGTTGAAAGACAAAGAGAAAATCTTGAAATCAGCAAGGGAAAAACAATTGATCATGTACAGGGGAGCATCAGTATGATTAAAGGCCAACTTTTCATCTGAAAAACGGAAGTCAGAGGCAGTGGGATGACATATTCAAAGTGCTGAAAAAAATTGTCAATCAAGAAATTTGTATCTAGCAAACTATCCTTCAAAAAATGAGGTTAAAGGAAATCCCAGATAAATGAAGATTGAGAGAACTTGTTGTTACCTGACCTGCCTTACAAAAAATTCTAAGGGTTGTCTTTCAGGCTGAATGGAAATGACAACAAATGGTAACTGAAGTTTGCAGTAAGAAATAAAGAACACAAGAAATGGGAAAGATGTAGGTTAATATGAAAGATTCCTTAAATATGTTTTTCTCATTTTCTCTCTTAATTTCTTTAGAAGATAATGGATTTTATAAAGCAATAATTATACCATTGAGTTCTTAATATTAGGCAATGTTGAATTCAGGACCAAAGCATTACATTAGTCTAAGAAGGCACTTTTTAATAGGTGTTATTTAATAATGAAGGTGTAAGAAGCATATTTATTTATGGCATCACATTCATAAAGCGGAAACTACAGAAAGTACAAGGAAATACACATTGGTTACAGAAGTTATGTAATGAACTTCTCGCATTCCATGAGACATAGATTAAAAAAAAAAGATAGATTAAAAAAATAAGCAACAACAGTATATGTTTTTGTGAATGTTTCACGAGCACTTCAAAAGAGACATGTTCTCTAATTTTGAGGGTGGGGTTTGAGATATCTATCTGCATATACTTGTTTTTTAATATAATTATATACTTATATATTTATTAATTTATATTATGTGTATTATATGTAAATGTAATATATATACTTATTTTATACCTGCCACAAAGGCTACAAAGACATTCTCAAAATTCAAAAATATAAATAGTATAGACAACATTCTCTGACCTCAGTGAACTAAAAATAGAAATAAATAAACAAACAGAAAACAAAAAGTTTCTACCACTTGGGTGTGAAAAAACAAAACCATCTTTAACAGCTCAAGTTAAAAAGAAAACCTAAATAGAAATTGAAGAATACATAGAAAATAATAATCATCAAAATACTGCATATTAAAGCTGGATGTGGTGGCACACACTTGTAGTCCCAGCTACTTGGGAGACTGAGGCAGAAGGATTGCTTGAGTCCAGGAGTTCAAAGCTGTAGAACACTACAAGTGTGCCTGTGAATAGCCACTGAACTCCAGCCTGGGCAACATAGCAAGACCCTGTCTCTAAAATAAATAAAATACTGCATTTCAGAATTAATGAGAAATAGTTAAAGCGGGGATTAGAGGTAAATTCATAGCCCTAAATACTTAGATTAATAACCAAGAAAGAATGCAAGTAAATGAATTAAGCTTTCAACCCAACAAATTAGAATTTTTTATAAAAACCCAAGTAAAGCAGAAGGAAGGATTTAATAAAATAGAAGTAGAAATGAGTGAGGCAGAATATAGAAAAACAATAGAACCAATATATAAATCATGAGCTTTTTTTGGAGAAAAATAATAAAATAGATGAATTATTAACTAACCTAAGTAAGAAAAAAGAGAAAGTTTAAGTATACAAAATAAAAAATAGAACAAGGAAAGTAATTATAGACACAGAGGAAGTTACAAGAATCATGGGAGACTACTTAGCTCAATTCCTTGCAAATGAACTTGAACACCTGAATGAAATGGGTACTTTCTGTAGAGAAATATAATTTGGTGAAAAGATGGATACCAGGCAGACACGAAGGCAGCATTATTCACTAGGCATTCACAACTAGAATGAAGTGAGAGAGATTATAGGTTCCCCTTGGGCATGGTGCGAGAATTCTTAAGAGAGGATGGTGAAATGGGCACTGTGTATACTCAATATGTTTCTGATGACTTGATGTTGATATATTTGTTTTTCGTTTATTAATATGCAATACCAGTGATACACTTCCTCATTTGCTGAAAATGCTTGTGTAAATACCCTTGCTGGCATTGTATATTCCTCCTAGAAGAATAGCAGCACTATAATATAGCACAGCCCCTCCATGCCCATCCCACCCCTATCCCTACCCCAGGAAGTGACAACAGATTGATTTTTGAAAAGGAATCTATGAAGTAAACACAAATTCACTTATCTGTATGTCTCTAGTATCCCTCTCTCAAATTTCTGTCCCTTCAAAAGTTGATAGGCAACGAGGTAGAAAAAATGACCAAAGCCCTTGTAAAGAGAAGACTTGCTTACAATGTTAGCAAAATAAATGCGGGCCTCCTCACTTAGGCCCCCTTTACAAACTACCAGGACTTGCAACATAATCCATTCAGTAGCAATTATTGCAATTGATCTTGAGGTTGGTGAAAACAATTGGCCATATTCTGGCTCAATGGAGACATGACCCAAGCCATCCAGGTGTAAGAGGGGGTGCTGCTCAAGGGTTTTCTGCCCTTGAAAGGGGACGAATATTCAACAGTTTCTGCTGGGGCCTGTCTCTCTGCCTAAGTCTGTTTGATTCCATTCTTGCAGTTAGTACAGTCTCTATAAAGCCTCCTTAGAGCTTACTGTTATTAACACCCAGTCTTCCTTAGGAACTGCTGCTACATCTCCTCTGGCATTTCATGTATCCACTTGATTTTAAATGGAGCCTGCCTGCCTATGCTTCTGTGGGCATTGGTGTGTGTGTTGTCTCTGGTGACCCAGGCTCAGATTGCTCTAAGGAACTGCATAGCCTTCCTACCTGGTATGTGTGCCAGGGTATGATCATGGTGACAGGTGTTGATGTTCAGCTGCTAATTTCTCCCATTAGAGACAATGTGGTAGGATCTGATGATACAATCTGTTCATCTGAGGTCTGCCCTGATTTTTCCTGTCTAGAATGTATTGCCAACTTTATGGAAACAATAAAAAGGAATACATGCACAATCTGCCCTTTAAATGATTTTGCTTTGCTGAGGAAAAAAAATCCATAGTGGTCAATTTCTTCTCGTCTATTATAAATTTATTAACAGTGTGTTGTAATTAGGTGCATGGCTTTTCCTTAGAGGACAAATGGTGCTTGTTGAACTGTGACGTTGGTCTGATTGTGGTAAAATGACCCATTTGGTTTTACCAGCTGTGACTTTGGAGGGAGCTAAATGACAGAAAACACATAAAACTCAACAGATGAAAACATTCTCAGCTCATACTTCCTATCACTGATCATTCTGTATCCCAAACAGAACGTCCTTTGAATTTACTTGTTAATGTCTTATGATCTGAAGAATACTATGCTTAAGTTGATAGGATGTCAGAAGAGTAAGTGGCTTATATCAGGCCCATTTTCCCCATTAATATGATATAACTTGCTCAGGCAGAATCTAAAAATCTAAAGATGTTGTGGTGTCTCATTAACCCAGAGTAATTCCTAAGTGGGGAAGCAGAATGGTGTAGTAGTTGCAATTGTGGACTTCGAAGTTAGACTATGTTTGAAGCTTGGCCATACAATTAGCAGCTTCTGAACTTCTCTAAGCCTTGGTTTCCTTATCTCTAAAACAGGGAATTGTATATCTGCCTCATAGGGTTTATGTGAGGATTAAATGAGTGAATTCTTAGCACAATGCTTACACATAGTAAGCTCTCAAGAAATGTTGGCTATTTTTTTTTTGAGACAGAGTCTGGCTCTGTCACCCCAGCTAGAGTGCAGTGGCTCATCATAGCTCACTGCAACCTCAAAACTCCTGACCTCAAGTGATCCTCCCACCTCGGTCTCCCAGAGTGCTAGGATTACACCGTGCCTGGCCTGCTATTGTTTTTGTTATCAAGAATGATTCAGACTCCAGAAATAATATTAGAGTCTGCAGAAAAATGGTCCAGCTTACAGGAAAATCTTGGATTCCCGACTGGGCCAAGAGAGTAAGGAGAAGAACCATTAGTCAGCTTCCCTCAGCCAACTCACTGTCTTTGACCAAGCACTCAAAACTGAGTTGGTGGGAAATTTGGGTCCAGAAGAAAAAGGAGTTCCCCTTTTGTAGCCATAATCCTGGCAAAAGAGTTTTGAACCACAGTGACTTTCATTGGTTTCTTTTATTTTCTATGTTGGGAGAAATCCTAGAGGCAGAGAGACAGGGAAGAGTCAGAAGAGGTTCCATGCTATCTGACTCTTCACTTTTTCAGCTCACACAAAGTTGAAACCATAGGAATGGAAAAACCACAAAGAGATTAAGTCTATGTTTGTGGTCCTGTCCTCTCACTGGTCCCTGTGCTGGGTCCCTTTTTTTTAAGTTTTTGACTGTCATTTATCCCAAGGAAAGTTTTGGCCAATAAAGGTTTACAAAAGGATGCCTGCCAGAACATTCCTATTTCAATAAGGAACTTCTGGGATAGAAAACAATGAGTCTTAATGAGGAAATTTCATACCCTATGACAAGACAGATTTTTTTAAATGGGGAAAAGGGCTTCTATTATCTCTTCATTATCTCTCAAATATATCCAGCAAGTGCTCCTGATGTCAGAGGAGACTGAACTCATTCAGTTGATGATAGCTTGAAGTTGCCTATTACAAGCCCCAAATTGGAATTTCCTAAAAGCTGGTGTTTCATATTTTTTTAAAAAAAGAGCATTATAACACTCCTGGCCTTTCTCTGTTCTCTCATTCACTTCATTTCTGCACCAGTTCAAGTTATTGCCATTCTACTCTGCTTTGTGATGCTGGAGTGGACTCGGTAAACATTTCTCCTTTGCCATGTGGCAGATGTTAAGCTTTGTCAGTAGAGGGCACTGGAAGGCCACTGCAGGAGGAAAGGACCCTCTTCCCGGTTTCAGTGTGCTTTTCCCTTTTTGTTTCTGTGGCCTTTGGCTCCAAGTGGCATTTGGGCCATCCTGTGGTGCTTGCCCTCCAGTGAGTTCCACCAGCATCTAATCTAGAGGCTTCCCAGTGAGCCTCAAAGGCACCCCAGCAAGTGTTCTCCTGTTTGCCAGCCCTGGCTTATCTCACCTCAGAGAACTTTACCACCAAGGGCCATAGTCAGTCACATTCTTTCTGTTAAGGTCTGAATCTCAGTCTTGAGTTTGGAGGCAGGGGCTCTTTCAAATTTATTTCTTCTTGGGAACTCTGTCTCAGCTAGAGGTCATAGCTGCTTTCAGTATCTGCTATCTATATTCTTTAGAGTTCTCTTTATTCTTCAGTATTTAATCCCCTTTTACAAGTTAATAATTCTTCATATTAAATTTTCCCTGTTCAAATTTCTGGTGTGGTTTCTGTCTTTTGATTGGACCTAAACTGATAGATCTTAGAGGATCAGAATGCAAATGGTGAGTTTGGGGAGGAACTGGATGTGCATAGCCCAGCTCTTTCCATTCTCCTCTCTCTTGGGAGTCAGCTTGCCTGCTTGATTGTTTTCAATATAGTGAGCTCACTGGCCAAGGCTCTGCCCTGAGTGAGGGGCCTGTGGTAGTCCAGCCCGATCCCAAGACTGGTTAGATAGGTCTAATTCTGCCTTTCAGTTTGAGAAAGGCAGTTTCATCTGCACTACCTGCAGATGAAAGCTACATTCTTTAAGATCAGCTCCATCAGTAATAATGGTGTTATTTTGGACCCTGCCTACTCACTATTTTATCTTGTTCCTCAATTAGTTCAGAACCCAGGCAGGGAGAAGTTCTTCTCTTTATTACTCCCTACCCTTTCCCCAGTGATTTTCATATAAAACTATTTTAAATAACTTACCCCCAGAAAAAGTGATTGATATTCTAGGAAAGCACAGCATGAATAACCCATGGCTTTGCCTATACCCTGGCCCTCAACCATATCACTGTGATTTTTATCCCACTGCATATATAAAGCTATTTTTTTCCTTAAAGTGCTAATCTAATTGGGGAGTGATTCTATATCTCTAAAATACTTAGCTATGCCATAATGATCACCTTCAAAGACTACAATCCCAAAGAACCCACATAAACAGTTCAGAATTTGGTAATGGGAAAACATTTAGAGAATAACATGATCTATTTGAAACATACCTCTTTAAAATCATGAATTTTTTTTTTTTAAATCATTCATTTAAAGATGTATATGAAAAAGAACAGTCTTGTGCTTTCCACTCTGTGCGTGAAGGACCACCTATGAAAAGGGTCATTAGCCAGCCCTGGGGCAAGGTCTACTTCCCTGACACATTGGACATTAACAGTTGGAATTGATGGTATTGCTGAGTTCTTGCTGAAGGAGGAAATTAAGGAACGGATGTCAGCAAATTACCACATTGGCTCAGACAGCGAGCTACACACCCACTCATCCCCTCCATCATCTCTACTGACATGGCAACTTCCATTGTCCTTGACTTTCTCCTGCACTCTGCACGCATGGCTGAATTGCTTATGCGTCCTGTGTGTTTGCATAGGACAGTACAGTAGAGGGAAAGGTACCCCAACATGCTTTAGAGAGAATGAGAAAATGCGATTTATGCCTTTTGTGAGCATTTGAAATGTTGGGGTAGTAGCCAAGGATTAATAGAGCTTGGCGACACCCCTCATCTTAAGCATGGGCCTGGGTAATAATACCTGACATGGGGAACATGCTGTAATCTTCAGATCCTGAAATGACCTTTGAAGCAGATCCATGCTGGGCTGAAAAGCCAGAAGTGAACACCTTATCACTTATTGACTCTAAATGGTCAGGAATGAGTTTATTATGAGCCATGTGATTTGATGTAGTAACTTTACATTTTAATGATTATAGCCTAACATTGCAAATGGCATTATTTAAGGGACAGAATCAAATAAGTTATTAAGAATCAGAATCAAAGAATCAACAAGTTTGAAATTTAAGTATGAATCTTTGCTTTTCTCCTTACTGCCTTTGGTAATTTCTTCAGTTATTGTGGAATAAAGTATCCTAGTTATTAATCATAAAAACTCCACTTTCTTAGACAGTAGTGATCTAAGGCTGAGATGTGACTTAGATGCATTTTTTCTTTCTTCCTTCCAGACACTTCCCCATCTAGTGTTCTCCTTACAAACCTCTTCCTCTCCTGCTTTTCTCTACTTCAAAAGATTGACCTTGATCAGGAGATATCTTTGTGGTGGATTTAGCACTTAGCGTGGACAACTCAGACCAATCTTTCACATTTAACGAGAGTGCAGTTACAGCATTGTGATACTGATTTCTGTGACATTTTCATATCATCTATTTTCTGATTTTAAAGAAATGTCTTCAACCATTTCTTTAATTTTTTCAAATGTTTTCTCTTTAGCAGAATTATGGCATATGTATATTTTGAATAGATCTTGGTCTGTGCCAAGTATATTGAGGTCATTATAGAGATACCCACCATTGGAACTAGGTAGCAGATTCTTGCAAGCAGATTCTTGCAGTAGGGTTCAAAGTTTGACACTGGTGGAGTTGAATAACTCAAGGTTACTATTCACAGTGTGTTCTATGGCGTTGTGGCCCAGGGAACACTATTCACAACCCTTTGGGACCATCTGCTGGTTGCTTCCTCCTTGGTTCTTTTGCCCCCACTGCTCTGGAATTGCTCACTGAGCCATACATAGAAGATAAGGCAATCAGTGTCTACTTTCTCTGCATTTAAGTTACTTGGTAGGATCCTAAGTGTTCACCAACAAGAGCTATTTGCCTTGTTGAAACCTTTTATAAGTTAGAAATCACATATGACATGTGGCATGTGTAGGCCATTTTAGCCTTCTTTCTAATAGTGAGAAAAGTAGAAACAACCCAAATGTCTACCAATAAGGTGAATGACTAAATAAGCTATTGTATACCCACATTGTGGAATATCATTTAGGTATGAAGTTGACATGGGTTGATCTTTATGCTGTATTACTGAATGGAAAAAATAAGTACCGGGACACTTATGTGTAGTGTATAATCCCATTTCTACTGCCTTCAACTATAAGCATATTTTAAAAATTAATATATTATAAAATTTATATTGTATCTATTACATACTTATAGCACAGGAAAACAGTGTGTGTATGTATATTTAATATATATATAAATTTTTTTTTGAGACAGGGTCTTGCTCTATCACCCGGGTTGGAGTGCATCATCATAGCTCACTGCAACCTCAAACTCCAGGGTTCAAGCAATCCTCCCACCTCAGCCTCCCACATAGCTGGGACTACAGGTGTGTGCCACCACACCTGGCTAATTTTTCTATTTTTTGTAGAGATGGGGTCTCACTCTTGCTCAGGCTAGTCTTGAACTCCTGGCCTCAAGTGATTTTCCCACCTAGGTCTCCCAAAGTGTTAGGATTACAGGTGTGAGCCACTGCGTCCAGCCATATAAAAGGTCTGAAAGAATACAAGGCATACTGATATGGGGAAGAGACTGGGATTAGGGGTTGTAGTGAAGAGGAATTTTCCTTTTTACTCTCTATGTTCCTGTATTGGGGAATTTTTTACATTGAGATGAATCATGTATTACAAATAAATATAAACATTTTTAAATTAATTAATTTTGAACAGGTAAGATGCAGCTTAGAGAGAAAAACAACTTTGGCTAAGGCTAGGACATGATACTGAGGGAAGAGACACAGGCACGTGCCTAACTATTCAACTTTATTAATGGGATCTACCAATTGTATTATCAGAATGGCAGTTCTGTTGCTATAGTTAATAGTCTCAGAACAGTTAATTACACTTAAATGTCTTGCTTTCTTGCTTTTATGAGTAAATAAATAGAATACCTTTTGAACACATTCCTAAGTGTTTAACTGTATGTTAACAATTATTAATTAATTATTATACTCCAGTCTTTACATCTTCCTCTCTATATCCTCACTCTCCTTCTCTAACACACTCTTCCTCTTGTCAACTGGTTATGTCTCCCCTGTTCAGGACCTGTCTCAAAATTCATAACTCCCAGGAAGCCTTTCTTAATTAACTCAGCCTCATCGAGAAATCTTTTGGTGAGTGTTCTTTAATGTTTGAGGACTTCCTTTTGCACCTTCTTGAGGCATTGCTTACTAATTGGTTTTCTGTCATTTTTTTGCGTATATATTCTCTTAATTCACCTTCCAAAGTAATGGACTCTTCATGAGATAAAATACAGAAAACAGTGAGGTGTATGGGCATTAGAGACAGAAATACCTAATTTAAGACACGACTCTTCCAATTTTTGCTGAATGTTTTTGCAAAAATTTCTTCTTTTAAGCTGCATTTTCCCCATCTGAAACTGGAATAATAATTCCTATTTTATGGGATTGTTGCACTGTTCAGATGACCTATTTGTGAAGCACTTGGCATAAAGCTTTGTGGTAGTGAGCACTCAACATGTTATTGATATTCATCTCCTTCTGTCTCCATCCCACTATGTATGTGTATATAATGGTCTTGACATCAGATAATGTCTATAATGAGGTTTAAATCATGATTTATTTGCTCATTTTGGTTATATATATTCATGGACCTGCGGACATTTGGGCTTCAGAAGTAGAGAGATGAGGCTTATATTGTCAAATCTAGCTCAAGTCAACACTCCTTTGTTCCTCAAACCTGCTTGCTGTGAATAATTTTGTTGGAATTTGCTCATATCCAAAAGAGCTGTTCCATATATGTTTAATTTTTATGCTGTTTTGGAGACCAAGTCATATTTTGTCCTAGCATCATTTCTTGATGAACTTACAACATATGTATATTTGTGTGCCTTCATTTATACAGTCACTTATTCAGCAAAAATTTACTGAGGCTGCTGTGCTGGGCACTATAGATATATATGAAGCATGAATAGGAGCCTGCCAGGTGGACAAATTGGGGAGAGAACTCTAAACTCAAGGTACAGCGTGTGCAAAGGCCCTGAGGCATGAAAGAACAAACAGGACTTGTTTTTGGAGCTACAAGTACTGTACAGTACAGTGATATGGCATTGGGTCAGTATGGGGAAGTGGTTTGAAGTGAGGTTGGGTAGACAGGCAGGCAAGACCATTCATATATCATGCAAAGGGATTAAGATTTTATCATGTTGGCAGTGTGGGTCTACTGAAGAATTTTGAACAAGAAAATAAGTTCAGATTTGTATGTTACAAAGAAATTCTAGCTACCAGGTGCAAGACGGATTGGAGGTAGAGAGAGGGAAAAAAATAAGAAGGCTGCTGGAGTAGTATGGGTGTGAGAGAATGAGCACCTGAACTAGGATGTGAAACAGGGGCTGTGGTCATGAGTAAGGGACTTAGGAAGTAGAATTGTGAGGACTTGGTGCCTGAGTAGTGTATTATTAATAGTTTTCTATTGCTGTCATAACAAATTACCACAAACGTAGCAGCTTCCAACACCACCAATTTATTGTTTTACAGTTCTCTAGGATAGAAATCTGACATGAGTCTCACTGGGCTAAGATCAAGGTGTCAGCAGGACTGCACCCCTTCTTAAGGCTGAGGGGAAAATTATTTTCTTGCTTATTCAGGTTATTGGCAGAATTCACTCCTTGCATTTGTAGAATTGAGATCCCCATTTCCTTGCCAGGTATCACCTGAGGCCCATTCCCATCTTCCAGAGGCTACCGCATTCCTTGGCTCATGGCCCACTTCTTCCATCTTCAAAGGTAGCAATGAGAGTCAGGTCCCTTTCATACTTTGAATCTCTCCTGCCTCTTTTTTTTCTTTCTGTCTCCCTTTTCCACTTTAAAAGACTCATGTGATTAAATTGGGCCCATCCAGATAATCCAAGATAACCTCCCCATCTCCAGGTCCTTTACCTTAATCACATTGGCAACATTCCTCTTCCCATGTAAAGTAACCTATTAATAGGTTCTGAGGATTAGAATGTAGACATCTTAGGGGAACCATTATTCTTCCTTCTCCAGTTGGATATGGGGTTAAGGATAATGTAGAATCCAGGTTTCTGACTTCAACAACCAGATGGAATGCAGCTTTAAGAAAGGAAGGTGTTTAGTTTTGGACATGTTGACCATAAGATGTTTCTAGGAAATCAAAATGGAACCATCTAGTAAGTAGGTAGATATACTAGCTAAATGGCAGATGAGAAATCAAGGCAGGTTAGGAAGCTGTTAGCATATAGTGAGCCCTCAGTGAACACATAGAATGGGAAGAGAATAGGGATAAGAACAGAATCGTAGGGCCAATAACATTCTAGGTGCAACTGAGGGAGAAGCACTCATAAATGAAAGTAAAGAAAACCTAAAAGGTTTCCCTTTACTGGGTCTCTCTTCCTTTTGTCACATCTCTTCCTTTCCCCCTACCCAGCATACTTTCTCCTCATTGCCTTGGTTTTTGCCTCCTCGTAAATTCTGCTTTCTAAAACTTCAGCTTGCGTGTGTGCACTGTGGCCTCTCCAGTCTGCCTGATCACTGTGGATCTTTCAGCTTCAACTCCCATTACTAAATTGCCTTATTCTCTTGGTATTTCTCAGTTCAAGGTTAAAAAAAATTTCTGAAAAGAATTGAGTTGACCTACTTTGTCGTATTGAATCACGCTGTGGCACAGGTCACCAGAATAAATTAGGATTGGTTGTCCTGAGGCCAGGTACCTGCCTTGGTCCAATCAGCTGCTTCTCTATTTCAGGGACTAGAGTAAATCCAATATTACTATTCAGCAAATCATTTTGTTCCACAGAGGCTTTGGGGGAGGAAGGACTTTATCTCCATTGTATTTGCTGGGCCCAGGATTATGATGTCAAAAATGGGCATAAAATAGGTTCAGGCTTCTCTTCACCATCACTTCTCACTCCTAGCCTCATGTAGCCCTAATGCTATCTGTGGGCAGGGGATCATCTTTATAGAAATTGAATTTTGGGTTCAAACCACAGGAATAAAATCCAGGCAGGGAAAACTCAAACTGAATATAGTCATTTTCCTTCACTGACTAATCTCTATTCTACATTGCCTTGGTATGTTTATAAACAGTACCCAAATGAGAGCTAGTTATTCAGATTATGGGCTTTCCAACCACTTGCCATTCATCAATTCTGCAGGTTCTCAGCATACATATAAGGAGTAATGCCTGCGTGTCTCTGTATGCCATGCACTGACTCTCTCATCACACTGAATAGGCAGCATCTCATCTTTTCTTAAAGAGAGACCCTCTGGGCAGGGTTGCAGCTTGTATCAGTAGGGTTGAGGAGAGCTAAAAAAGTAACATCGTTAGTATTTGGTGTTTTTCCTAGATTGTGAGAGAACTAGAATTTATATTGCCAGTCCAAACACAGTATTATAAAGTCTTCAAATTCCTTTGGGTTTTCATTATACACAGATAATTATCTTTCACAAGATCTTGATTTACTGAACCAAAGTATTATGGACCCCAGGAAAGGCAGGGCACCTACAAGATCAAATGAGCTTCTCTAAACCAAATTTCTGTGAAGCCAAGCTTCAAAGAAGATGTTTCCTTGTGTGGGGTTCATGTGAGGCCACAGAAGGTTGATGATGGCCCAGGTGAGTGATGGTCTGCAGCTGTTCTCCTCAGGCCAACAACTAAGCAGTAACCCCTGCCCATATTTCCTCTTGAGAAAGCGACTGAAAACAGGAAGCATTTAGAACCCAGTGAAAACAAAGATCACATATAATTTACAGTCATAATTCATGTGTGCAGAAATGTTACTTTCTTCATTTACTGAATTTGTCTTGCCCACAAGCCCCTATTTCTATTTATGGCTAGAGAAAAAAACCGCATTAATTAAAGGTAATGTAGTCACTTCTGTTGTAAAATTGAATGACTCTTTGGGGTAAATATTCAGTTAAATTCAGGGCTCTTCCCTTCCCCTTTTTCCTGCCTTCTCACCAGGAGGTAGTCTGGTTACCGAAGGGTCTTTCTGCTGTTATCTCATTCTATTGGACTTCCAATAATTAGGAATAGTGTATGTCTATCTCCTCTACCCAGGAACATCTTGGAGTTTGTGATATTGTTTTGACTTTTTTACATTCTCCAGTGCCTATTTCAGAAGTCAAGACATAGGAAATAGATAAAAATGTGATTGATGAATTTATGAGTATACTTTAAATGCATCATATAATTAATTCAAATGGTACCATAATGATCTGAAAATTCTGTACAATTAAAATGCTATTTCTCTAAAGCCCCTAGCACTATATTTATAGCTTTCTTATGGCACTAATAATCCTCAGCTCTCGGTTATAGTGGTTTGTGTGCTTGCCTCACCTCTCATTAGAGTGTCTGCTTCCTGAAGGATGTTGCTGATCTGTGTAGCTTTCACAGGTCCTGAGAAAGCCAGGGACATAGTAGGTCTTCAGCCAATGAAAATGAATCACTACAGGAATAGGGGCTGGCACTTAATGAATGACTCCCACCAGGGAAGAAACAGAATAGATTTTTTAATTAAAGTGTTTAGAATATCAATAAAGACTAGTTGGTAGTTTACCTTTAACGAAACTCTTTTTAAAGAAAAAAATTGCTTTTGTTTTTCAGAAATCCTCCACCTACTTTACTTCATCCAGAAAAATGGTGTGAGGAATTCAACCACTTTATTTCACAGTGAGTATTTCTTCCATGGAAAATTGCTTATCTAGCAAGGCCTTGAACAGTGATTGGAGAAATCCAAGTTATGGAACTTACTTGGCGCTAGAAGTCGTTATGCCTACTAGCACATTGTGACACAGGATTTGTTCCAGTAAATGATAGAAAGTGCAGGATGTGAAAAATAAGGAGTTCCATTTGATCTTGATTATAATCAGTCCCCCTGATCATATGGGTCACATTTATCTGAGAACTGACTCTGTCCTGAGGCAAAAATTGCCAAGTTGTGTTGTTTAATAAGGGAGGAGACTCAACATCTAAAAATCTAGCACCCACACTGGGACAGAGAGAAGACAGAAGGTAGCAGCCTCCAGCAGAGGTTTCGTAGCTTGGAAGTTGGGCTTTGCTCTAGGACCTGTAACTGACTCCATAAATAAGTTTCAATAACCCCTATATGTTTTTTATAATCCTCTCCCTTAACAAACTACTTGACCTTTTGTTTCCCAGAAATGATGGATTTTCTACAAGACAAAGGAGTTGAAGTTCTGAAGGCCCCAGAGCAGGCTTCCTGATGCCAAGATTTACCATCCCCCATAACCTGCCCCCAATACATGTAGCCCCTTACTAGTTACACCATGACCTGCCCCAAGCACATGGCCCCTTCTTTAAAAGTCCATAATCTCCATTAGTTGGACAGACAAATTTGAGACAGCTTCTCCTGTTCTCCTGACAACACATCTGTCGTATTAAAAAATTCCTTTCTTCCTTGGCAATCCTTGTCTCACTAATTAGATCTTTGTGTAATGAGCAACCAGACCTAGACTGAACCCCCCTTGCAGTCTCAACAACAATTATGGGGGCTCGTCCGGGGTGGTGTTGCTCATGGTTTGATGACTTTGGAGCGAGGAGAGACCAAAAGCTTCCCTGAGCAGCTGCCTGGCCATATTTGCCAGAGGGTGGCTTTGGACACTCCTGCCAGCTGGGGCATTACCAGACTCCATGGCATTGGTGATTGCCTCCTGATTGCCTCTGAAGAAAGGAACTCTGGATTTGGATTTTGACATTTACGTCCAGTTGGATGAGTGCTATTTAAAGGTACCACACAGTGGGGGACCCTCCTCTCTGTTTGGGGAATTCTAAGGGAATTCCTGTTTGTTTTAGGTTAGATAAGCCCCCAACCGTTTGTGGGAGTGGGAGCTAACCTGTTTTGATTTAGCACTCCCAGGGCTTATTAGTTGAACTACAGTTCATTTGTTTAGACCCTCTTAGATTTCTCTTTACATTGAGTGTTTACTGGTATTGGTGTGTATTATATAAATGTACAGTCTGTTAAACTCTCTGTCTCTATTATATTTTCTGTCTACTTAGAATTTTCTGTTGATGGTATAACAAGTGTAGTCTAAGGTCTGAGAGGTTAAAAGACACCTCCATTGGGGGTTCCTCTTGCAGCAGGTTCTAAGATCTGAGAGGTTAAAAGACACCTCCGTCCTAAGGTCTGGGAGATTAAAAGACATCTCTGTCCATGAAGGCAATGTGGCTGAGAGGCAGGGATGCCCACTGTTAGAAAGGGGAAGAGAGGAATAGAAACATAACGTATACAGATTTAATAGATCTTCAGAAGATCTCATGATTAGAGTTCTGAGATGAAAGCTATTGAAACTTTGTGTGTGTGCATATATGTTTAGATGTATTTTATGTATCTACATATATGTTATGTCTACATGGTACCAAAACTGACTTATTATAAATAAAAGGAGCTCTCACAAATTAAGTAAATAAGCTTAAGGGCTTTTCAAGTTCACATGAATTTAATAATCTTTAGAGAATAAGCTGGTTTTTAAAAAATTATTGGAAAAATAAAAATGTCTTCAAAATTGTCAGCATACATTTTTGCCTGTGTTTAGTGGTCATTTCATATTTGAAGGTGTCAGGGTTTGACACAAGTTATAAAACTATGAACTCAGCCAAAACAAAATGATCTGTGTATGATTTTTGATAAGTTGGTATAATGAAAACGGCTAAATCTCCTGAGTTAATGACAAAGTTACCCATGTGTAACTTTAAGATTCTTGCTTAGATAAGAAGTAGACATGCCTAAACAAAAATGTGTCAGTATTAAATAAAACACTAAATAAATGATAGGATAAAAATAGAAACCTATAGTCAAAGGTTTATAAAGATATTTTGGTTTTAGTGTCTTAGTTCTAGTTATTGATGCAGTTTCTTCCATTGACTTTACTGTCTGTGGAAAGGTACCTACAAAATCTGTTTAAATCAAATTGAAGGCTTCCCTTTGGTCTGGCTCTCTCTTGATTTGTTCTGAGTACTGGTTGTAAGGCAGCCTGTTATGTATATATTGTGTTGCCTTAGCAAAGGCCTCTTGCCTAAAAAAATTTTTTTTAAAATATCTGAACTGTTAATTTTTGTATAATAATTATTCTTAAAATCCAAAGAGAATCTCAAAGCAATCTTACTGTTTGGAAGTATTACATGTACTTGAGTTTACATTTAAATAGAAAAATGGTGTGAGACCATTTAGATTGTTTTTAAAATAACTTGATCTTGATCCTCATATAAAAATATTATGAGTTTGTGTCATTATGTTACCAAAAGATCAGTACTTGGCCCCGATGCCAAATTAGTGAAAATGAAGAATGAGGACAAGTGGTTTGAGGAAAAGGAAAGAGAATTTCATTAACTTGCCAAAAAGAAAGAGAAGTTTATTAACTTGCCAGCAAATGAGGGCAGTGGAGTAGCGTCTCAAAGACTGCCATCCTCCTTTAAGCAGAAAAATGGAGCTTTTTAAAAGGGGGGTTTTTGGTGGTTGGGCTTGGGTCTATGTGACCAATGTCACGTGTCATGGCTTTGGGCTGTTGTTGTTTAGCTGTAATTGGTGGTTTCCATTGAACTTATCTCTGTGATGACTAATCTATCTCATCACCCTTGTCCAGATAATTCTGTTGCGCCATCTCCTGTGGTTTAAGATAGTAGAAAACAAACAGCAAAGAACATTTTTCTGCCCCTTTGATTACTGGCCTCGGGGAAGGAATGCAGGTTTTAATTCCCAAAATGTGTTGGGGTTTTAGAGAGACAACTCTTAAAATATTTCATTGCCCTTTTTCGGACCTTTACCTCTGTTACAATTATTTGAGATGCTAAGGATTGATGTTGAAGATTTATTCAATCTATAGTCAGCTGATGTCATGTCAATAAATTTTATTTTGAGATGTTGACATTTTAAAGAAATATAATTGGTTAGCATCTTTAAGCAAGATGTGTTCTAAAACTTCTAGTGTATTTATAGAACTTAAAGCTGTAACATTATTCAGAATATCAAGTCTTACTAGAATACTTATGTTTATTATCTTGATAGGATTTTTTAAATTTAAAAGCAATAATTCAAACTATATTTTGCAATTATATCTTGGTCTGTATTTTAAAATTTTTTCTTGTCTTTTCCCCCAATTTTGTTTAAGAAAATATGTTCGGTATTAAATTTGTTTAGACATTAAATGGCTTTGTTGAGGACACAATTAATTACTTTGGTTGTATATTTAATATTCACAGGCTATAACAATGGTCAGCAGAAAATAACTTAAAATGATAACTGGGATCTAAGTATTCTGCCTCCCACCTGTACTGGTGCTAAAATTCTGTGCTTTCTTACCCTGTTCCTTTAAGGGGCTCCACCCTAAAGCCAGTAACCTAATTAAGAAAAAAGCTAAATTGAAAAGACTGCTTATCAAATTAAATCAGTCTACAGTTAACTCTTTGTGAAAAAAAATTTTTAATTCTCCGTATGTAAGTGCACCTCCTTCTACCTGGTTTTATGTCTTTGAATATGCAAATTTAGAGTTGCCTAGTAAGAATTGTTTAGGGCAATAAAACAAGTAATCAAGAAATCACCTTACCTAAAGTAGGGGAGTAACTATTTACAAACTGGCAAATGAAAAATCTTATAAATCTGTAAGATCTACTTCTGACTGTGTATCTGTTTGTCATAGTTTCCAGATTCTTTTCAGTAATTTAAAACCTTAAAGTTAATTAAGTAATAGACAATCATAAAATATCTGAGTCATTTCTGGAAACTTAAGTTTGAGTTGAACAGTTTATAATCAGCTATGATCCAAGATTTGCTTCTTTAAGAAAAAGTCATAAAAAGAGCTGGGTACAGTGATGTGTGCCTGTAGTTCCAGCTACTTGGGAGGTTGAGGCAGGAGGATCGCTTGAGTCCAGGAGTTCTGGGTTGTATTGCACTATGCCGATTGATTGGGTGTCAGCACTAAATTCAGCATCAATATGGTGACCTCAAAGAGCTAAAATATTTTTATGACTTTTTATTTAAAACATTATGGATTCTTTTTGCTGTATTTTCCAGAGTCAAGACAAATATTAAGTAAATAGCAAAGTTTACTTGATATCTCCAGAATTTAAAAACTATTCCATTGCCAATGCCCTGCTGCTAAACTACAAATATCCTCCCTCTAGGCCCAGGGACTATCACAGAAGAGGGGATGTGTGAGATTATAAAGGCCAACTTCGAAGGATAGAATTAGTTCAGACCCTATCCAGATCAAGGATGGACACATAGATGCCTAAACAGCTGGCAAAATAAGGGACTTTGTCTTTTTGGGCCACATGGTCCAGACA
The DNA here is from genome assembly GCA_023783475.1 of Daubentonia madagascariensis. Taxonomy (NCBI): domain Eukaryota; kingdom Metazoa; phylum Chordata; class Mammalia; order Primates; family Daubentoniidae; genus Daubentonia; species Daubentonia madagascariensis. The sequence continues at coordinate 37,214,251 of JAKFHU010002088.1, read as the reverse complement.
TCCATCCCAATCATAAAGAATTTCTTGCTTTCCATAGGCTTAAAAAAGAATTACAGAGAGAATATCAAGATACCTGGTGACAGAGCTTCCTGGATATAGTTGTTCCCAGTTATGAAGTTTATGCAAATAGACATGTAATAAAAAATTTATTGGGCACTAAAGTGACTGCAAAAAAATATTGCTGTACAACAAAAGTCTCTAAATTCCTTCTCTCTATTTATGTTTTGTATAACAAATTGCTATAAGTCTGTAACTAAACCCAAGATTACAGTAGCTCAACACTTACAGATAAGTTAGTTTTATAACCTGCTTTTGACATTTGGTTTTTTGCTCTTACATTGTAAAAGTTCATAAATGCCTGTCCACATCCATTCCCATCTGGCCTAGAACATCTAATTGGCTAGAAGTCTTTTGACTTTAAGTCCCTTGGCCATGAAGTTCCCACTGAGGGACAGGATGGAACCAGGACAGGTAGCCACACCACCCCAGCAACAATGGGACAAAATAAGTTTAGCCATCAATGCTGCCTCTGGCAAATCTTGGCCAAATGGGGGAAATGTAACCTAGGCATCCACCTGTACCCACCCTCCCACCATACAGACCCGCTCTTGGCCAAGGAGAACAAACCAGCCTTAAAACTGCGTTCCCAGCCATGAAGGAAAGGGAAGTTAGACATGCCTACTGGTTTGTTTGATACCTAAGAACGATAAACAAAATAATGGGGTATATTCATCTCCTTATCACTTTATCTAGAAATTTTGCTTGGTTTTCAGCAATAGATCTAAAAGGCACTCTCTTTTATGTTCCTCTTCCTCCTGAATGCCAAGAACTATTTACTTTCAATGGGAAGACTTAAAGTCTAAAGCTAAATGCTAGTACTGCTAGACTGTCCTTCCTCAGGGGTTTAAAAACTTCCCAACAATCTTTGAAAGAATTCTGGCCAGAAATTTGAGGAAAATAGTTTTAGGCAAGGAAATGATTTTACAGTATATAGACAATATCCTGATAGCCTAAAGCTAAATCAAGGCAACAGGCTGTAATTATATTAGATTTACTGACAATGGATATAAAGCATCTCAGAAAAAAGCTCAGATCCCACTTTCCATTGTTAAATACTTGGAATTTGAATTATTTTTTGGAACTTAGAACCTCTTCCCAGATTGGAGAGAGGGTATAAATTAAATAACAGTCCTTACCACCCACAAACCCAAAAGAACAGCCCACCAATTATCCAACCAATTGGCCTTAATCCCCTTCCTCCAACTGGATAGCAAGGGGACCCCTATTTGTACAATAGTATGCCCACAAATAATGTTTCCCCAAGGTCTGGGGAAATTAATTACACACCAGCTCTCAGAGGGACAGGCAAACAGAAGCAAGTACTGTTGGTGCACGCTCTGAGTGTATTTTTGTCTGTGGGGTCAATGGAAAAGAACCCCTTGGGCCTATGATTATCTAAATAGCTGGACAATGGGGGACAATTGCTTGTTGGAAATCCTTACTACCCACTTTTCAGTACATAACAGGTCAAAAGATACTCGTTAAACTAGTTCCTTAAAACTGTTTTCATAAATAACTAGAGAAATTTTGGATAAAAATTCCATTTGGGGGACACTGGGCCAATATTTCCCAAGAGAGATCCCAGAGGGAAATGGGTACTTCTTTTGAAATACTTTAATACCTTAGTGGAGAGAGGGTGGCAATTCAACAATATATATTAAAAAGTTTCAGTTACAGGCCCAACACTTTTATTGTTCCTCATACCCCAACCACCTCCCATTTCAGCAGGAAATAGCCAGATAAATCGACATCCTGATACCCAAGATTAAAGAATAAACTAAAAAGAAGGGAGGAGTTGTAACAGGCTCCATAAACAAATTTCAATGACCCCTACATATTTTTTGTAATCCTCTCCCTTAACCAATTACTTGCCCTTTTGAGTTTTTCCCAGAGGTGATGGATTTTCTACAGAACAAAGGAGCTGAGATTCTGAAGGCCCCAGGGCAGACCTCCTGATGCCAAGATTCACCATCCCCCACAACCTGTCCCCAATGCACAGAGCCCATTATTAGTTACACCACAACCTGCCCCAAGGCATGTGGCCCCTCTTTTAAAAGCCCATAATCTCTGTTAGTCTGAGAGACAGATTTGAGGCAGCTTCTCCCATTCTCTGGACAAGACATCTGATGTATTAAAAAATTCCTTTCTTCCTTGGCAATCCTCATTGTCTCAATGATTAGATCTTTATGCAATGAGCAGTAAGACCTAGATCAAAACCTCCTTACAGTTTTGACAACAGATCTGTGGTGTGGGGACAGATCTTCAGTTTCCAAGATGATTGAGGGAAAAAGTAGGATCTCAGGCCTGGGGCACCAAGGTGAGATGCCCAAGCCAAAGCTCAAGGTATAAAGAACAAGATGAAGACACAGCTGATAGTGTGACATACCTGGTGAGAGCTGTGCCACCAAGCGAGATTTGACAAGACTAAGACAGGAGCAGAACCAACAGCAAGACCAATAGGATGGCTCAGTGCTGGGATCATGGGCTTTGGCCTGGCCCCTGGCAGAGGACCACACTGGTCCCAAATCTGGGGAAGATGCTCAGTCTGTTGGAGGAGGATACAAGGCCCCAAGCCAGGGACCTGGTGAATTGTGGGGGCAGAAATATAGACCAGGCATTACAAACTATACCCAGGCACAGGAGCTTGGAAGAGGTGCCCCCAGCATCTGGTATATCAGAGAAGGTGTTCAGCAGTCATGGGAGGAGTGCTGATAACCCTCAAGAATTGACCAAAATAGCTGATAATCAGAAAGTAGGGAAGGGTCAACACAAATTTTTCTAATTTATGCCTCTGTGGAGACCTAGCTTCCACAAAGAAGCCAGGCAATGAAGCAACTGAGTCTCTTGCTTATCTTCTTTAATCAATCATAATACAGACCAACAATCCTTTATCCACAACTCCAAAATCCAAACAGCTTTGAAAAATAAAAATTCTTTTATACTTGAGTCATTTAGCAGTAAGATTTGACCTTATATGAACTGATTTGGTGGTAACACATGACTTGAACTGATGTGAAGCTATTTATAGTTGTTATTTATCTTACTTAATGTGAATATTCATATGTTTTGCTGCAGATATATTTCTGTTTGATTAGTGTGCTTCCCCAGATCCTGCTGGGGATATTACATAATATACAGTAAATGCACCAGTTTACCTTTCTAAAATTTGATAAAATTCTGAATTCCAAAATATATTTGGCCCCACAAAGTTTGTATTAAGAGCTGTGAACCTGTATTGCATTTTCATTTTGAATGCAATACAGTTCAGGGTTCCTGAAATTATTTTCTTGTCCAATATCTCCTGGACTTGTGCCATATTCCTTAGGAAAGGGGAGTGGAAAAGTACTCAAAGAACTCTACTAAGAAACATTGTGTTGGAATGTTACCATGAAATTGAAGGCCTGGGGGTGGAGGCATCTCCTTGACCCTTCAAGCCCACTTTGACATTTTTTCCCTGATTGCATAATGCACCAGAAGCAGCCATAAGTCAAAGGTGATAGTGTCAGGCCATGTTGAGAGGAACAACAGATACTTGCAGCAGGGGTGATGCTCACAAAAGGGCAGAGAAAGCCATTTCCTGAGGTTTGGGACCCAAAAGAGGAGGTAGAGGGAACTGGAGAGCTAAAGATACCCTGGTAACTAGGCACCACATTTCAGACTGCCCAGGGAAAGAAATCTGGGAGCTAATGTTCCAGCGATTTTGCTGCAGACTGTATTCAAAGATTTTTTCTTTCAATTCCATTGCTGCACAGAGATACCCTTGATTGACCTTGTCTAAGCTGTTGGCCTAGAAAAATCCATTATACATTCACTAATATACATTCCCATATCAAGCTCTCCTGATGCCACTAAAATGTGATTTGACTCACAAAAATTTGGCTTATGTATACTTTTTCAAGAGTATGTTTGTGTTCTTAAACCAATCACAATATTGCTTGGATGGATTTGAGAATAAAGGTACATAATTGATGACAGCCTTTGGACTTTTAGAGTTATACGTGGAAGGAGCTCAGGAAATTTCACCCCAAAATATGACTCCTTGGCATAAAGAATATTTTTAAAGGCCATTCAAGATCAAAAAGCATTGGAGGGGGCTTTCCCTCTATCTGCATAAACTGGACTGAACAATCAAAAGATCAAAAGGCCAATTGACTTCCCTTCCTCTCCCTGTTATCTCAATATATTGCAGGAAAGAAGATCAAGGATACAACCAGACCTGGCCCAAATCATTTAAATATGATACCTGTCTCTCAGGTTAATTTAATTTTCAAAGAGCATCATTTACAAGTCAATCTGTTTCCCCCATCCATTTATCCTCCCTAGCACCATTTGTTGCCCCTAAACAGAATTACCTGTACTCCTCATCTCCTCCCCTCCAAAAGGACAGGTATAAAAATATCTGAAGTTCATTGGCATATTGAGTAATCACTCTGTGATTCTCCCAATGCACGTGATAAATAAACCTTTCTGTTATTAATCTGTGAATTGATTAACTGAGTTGATCTTTCAGCAAACTTTCAGGGGAAAGGAGAAGTTTCCCCTCACCCCTAAAACACAATACAGTTTAGCCTTGAACAATGCAGGCATTAAGGGTACCAACTCCCTGCACAGTTGAAAATTGCTTATAACTTGATTCCCCAAAAACATAACTACTATCAGCCTAGTGTTGCCTGGAAGCCATACTGATAAAATAAACAGTCGATTAGCATATGTTGTTACTGAGAATTCGGCACTTGTCCCTGAGGACACATCAGAAGAACGAGGACAAGTGGTTTGAGGAAAAGGAAAGAGAAGTTTATTAATTTGCTGGCAAATGAGGAGGATGGCAGACTCTCATCTTAAAGTACCATAGTCCTATCTATAAGCATAAATACAGAGCTTTTAAAGGGAGTTTTTAGCTTTGGGCTATTGCTGTTTAACTGTAGCATCTCTGGTGAAGACAGTCTCATGACCTCTGATGGGATAATTCTGTTGAGTCATCTCCTGTGGTACAAAGAACAAAGGACACTCCCCTCCCTTCTGATTATTGGCCTCAGGCAGGGATGCAGGTTTTAATTCCCAAAAAGAGTGGAGGGAGTGGGTTTAAAGAGGCAACTTGTAAAACATTTTACCCTTTTTCAGGCCGTTCCCTCTGTTACAATATCTTGTATGTTATATGTGTTAATATTGCATTCTTACAATAAAGTAAGCTAGAGAAAAGGAAATGTTATTAAGAAAAGCATAAGGAAGAAAAAATATATTTATTATTCATTAACTGGAAGTGGATCCTCATAAAGGTCCTCATCCTCGTCTTCATGTTAAGTAGGCTGAGGAGGAGGAAAAGGAGGGGCTGGTTCTGCTGTCTCAGAGGTGGCAGAGGCAGAAGAAAATCCACACATAAGTGGACCTGCACAGTTCAAACCCATGTTGTTCATGAGTCAACTGTATAGAAATTCCTCCCTACCATTGATAGTTCCTTATGGCAAATCCTATTATATGCCAATTCAAATCTGCTATGTTTTCCCCAGCTCTGAGAATTCCAGATGGATTCTGAGTTGCTTTAGACTTGCAAAGGTCTTGAATACTAGAATGGAGGGCTAAACACAGAAAACAATGTCTTTGAGTGTGCAGACTATCAAGAGCAAAGCAAAAAGCATCTTGTTGAAATTGTAGGGGAGGGAGAGTCTGGAAAGTTTCTAACGAACCAAAGAAAGTAAATAGAAATTAAGTGATTGTGTGCTTTTTTTTCAATTTTAGATATGGAAATATGTCATTAATCTTCTCTTTGTTTAATGAGTTGTCTTTATTGTTTTTTATTGGTGAAAAAATTATGTATTATAGGTGTTCATAGATTCTTTCTTGACTTTAGCCCTCTGGTCCTGTTTTCCCCATGATATCTTAGATTCTTCAACCATGAATTCTCCTTCTGCAATAGTTTTAGGAATATCTTTCAAGACTGGAGACTGATTATTATATTTTATATCTTTAAATAGAAACCTGCCCACCATTCCCAGATAATATCCTTTGGTTCTGTAGGTGAGACTGCCTACCCGAGGCTGCCGTTACTCAGCCTACCAAATGTAGTTTGACCAAATGCTATTTCATTATATTTATTCAAATCTCTAATTAAATATATACAGTGATACTCACTGGGTTTGAAACGTCTATTTAAAGAGACAGACTTAGTTTGCTTTTATACATATCTTGCTTGTGTTGGAGGGAAGGGAAAGAAGGATGGAGGATTAAGACCTTCAGATTATAAGCTTTTCATTATTGGAAGTACTGGGGTGGGGAAGATGATTATCTGGTAATTTTAGGAAAAGTATTTTTAACCTGAGTTATTCAGATAATTCAATTCCCTTTGTAGACCAAGACACAGTGCATTGTATTAAAGTAAATCTAACTGTTTCTCTCTAAAGAATAGATAGGACTAGAAATTCCTTAACATCTTTAAAACCTTTAATACCCTGTCCTCATGTGGCTGCTGAACCATAGCAGAGTCAATTCAGTACTTTAAGTCTTTCTTAGTCCATCTTGGTCACTGTTCACCAAAAGACCTGCATGGCTTCTCACTGGCTACTACAGGGGTCTGAACGATTTGGTCTGGCTGCAGCCTAATGATTGCAGCTGTGTAGACAGGATATGGGGGGGGTATGTGTATGCATGTGCATACATGTGCAGAGGGCTAAGGAGAAAAGCCTGAGCACTGGGATGTGGCTTAGTGTTTTTCAGATTTGTTTCCAGCTTCTTTAATTTGGAGACAGTAGGAGAGATTTTTAAAAAGGCCTAAAAGTCTAAAATCCTATTAGCAAAACTGTTTTGGGGTTTAACAAAGAACATAAGTCTGTTTGCTTCTGAACCTTTGGCCGTTAGTGATAATTGACTCATTTATATGTGTTAGTTATGCATTTGTCAAAGCATGACTCCTGACAGCTTAGTTATGATAAATTAAGCACGCTGCTCACATAAATTCTTCACTGCTTTTTATCCATATGCTAGGACCCTGCCTGATGTTTTTTTGTCACCTCTATAATGTGTGGTTGGCTTTGCAGTGATTCCATTATCAGCCCTTTCCCCTATGACTAAAGCTATTTGCATAACAAGTTTATCTGGTTGAAGTACCAGCCAGGCTGCTGCTTTGTCCAAAGGCTCCATTCAAAAGGAGCCTTTTGATAAGATAAAAATAATTTTCATTTGCCAACTTCACTTTGGCCCTAATGGATGTCACTTTTTTTTTTAAGTTCAAAATAATTTCATGTCTTTGGAATAAACTACAAAAATACTTTCCCAACCATTGGTCAAAAGGTATTTGTGAGCTATGCTTTTTCATTTTGCCTCTAAAACTTTGGGGGTTTTATTAGGAATTAGGTTTAGGACTTCATCATCGATGGCTCTTGAGGTGATCAGTGAAACAATAAAGATGGATTTCCTTTGGTCAAGGGCCAATCCACCAAGGGCATTACAGCTGCTCCTCTTTGGATATAATGGTGACTTGAACTATATGGTTCACTCACACATAAACTGTGCTTTCTTGAGGTGGCTGACTTGGGTAGTGTAGGGGAGAAAATATAATATCTTTTCCACACCCATTGCAAGGTTTGTGGGCTAACACTCCTATAACAAAAGACAGATTAACAAGAGAAAAGCACAAAAAATTTATTTAATATAAGTTTTATGTGACATGGGAGCCTTCAGAAATGAAGATCCAAAGACTTAGGGAAAATTATTTTTATGCTTAGGTTTGATAAAGAATGGGCAGTTGTGTAGAAGTATGATTGGACAAAAAAGGGATGTGATTTAATGGTAATAAACTGGGAAAAACTTAGCAAGGCCTCAGATGCTTCTCAGCCTCTCTGTGTAACATTCCTTCCCTCTGGGTATAGGGCAGGACACCTGTCACATGAGAGTTTTTAAGAGACAGGGGGCAGGAGAAAGCCAGAGAGACCTTTCTGCTTCTGTGGTTTTCTTAATTTCCATCAGCTTAAAATACTCAGTATGCCGAGGGGCCATATTGTGGTGTAGCATTTCCTGCACCCCATCAACGGCTAGTGTGCTGGCATTGTCTATGTCTCTGAGTGAGCATTATAGCTGAGCCCTGCCATTTAGTCATGAAATGTTGAGGCAGCCTTTCCTATCCCTCCAAGTGACATTCAACTGGGTATAAGCAGTTGCACTGAATGTTAACAAGATGAGAACACTCTGAGCCATAAAATGACTAAAACTAATGGGCATTTGCATATGTTTATTCCTTAAAAATTGAAACTCAGATCCGGAACATTTGCTTTCACTGTAGGCCTGAATGTTGATAAAGCTAACAATTTTGGGGTGGTTGTTTCCTTGATATTGATTGTATTTCCCTCAAGGCAACAATTCTCAGCTCTTTGCCTCTCTTCATTTTGTGTTTCAAGGCTGCTTAATTCCACATGGCTTTATAATATCAATGAACAACACACTTGCAACGATAAATATCCTAACTCAGTGATTGATTAAGTTCCACAAATATTCTTGGCTTTTTAAGTCTTGTTGGATTCTCAGGAGGCCATGCAAAGGGTTAATACTTCCTGGAGTAGAAGGATACAATAACCTTTATTTACATTACTTCACAAATTGGTAATTTTAATTAAAATGAGCAATGGTATCTCCAGTGACAGACTCTCTCCATTTTAGATTTATTTAGCCAATGATTAGCTATTATGGCTTCTTGAATTAATTAGCATCTCTTGAGCTACAGGGAATTAGTGAATTAATAAAAACTCATGGAGAAGCTCAAAATAAAAAAAAAATTAAGTTAAAACCTCGCAAATTCTCTTCTCCCTTCTTAACATATATTGATCAATATACTTATAAATGCAACCTAACTCCTTTCTCATTTTGAAAAATTGGGATTTTTGTTTTTCCCTTTATGAGAAGAACAAATAAAGCTATGAGTTTCAAGGTTATATCTCCCTGAAGAATGTCTGATTTAGATTACCTAATAGATCATCTAAAGACACCAAGGGCCTGATTTGATCTCACTTATACCCTACTTATAAACTCAGCCGATAAAATATGATTTTCTCATGGTGTAAACCAAGAAGTGGCTCAGTGTGACTTGAAATTTCAAACAGGGTGCAGTATCCACATATACCCAGAATATACTATACTGTCTTCCATCTTCCTTAGGACCATGGCAGTGCGAGAGAAATGAGGGTTTTAGCCTCATCCAAAATAAGAAAAAGGCATAGTAAAGTGGGTGATCCAGACTGTAGTCAGCATATTCTGTTTATTTCCTGACAGATGCTGGGTTTAGATCTTGTGAGACACAAGATCTGTAGCATATGTCATAGATTTTACATTAGTGCTTGTGGCACATTATGTTAGCTGACTTTTGTGGCTGTGCTGTGGATTTGTTTAAATGATGTTAATGTACCTTTTTCTCCATATTGGCTTTTCTTTCTTCTTTTAAAAAAATTATACTTTATTTTCATAATGTAAATCAAAAATAGTCTGCAACTGAAATAAATGGAAGTGATGGTGAGCTCTGCGTTTTCTGTGTGTGTGTGTGCGCAGGGATGGTGGCTCACATGTCCTCGCCTCCCCAAAATGCCACCTGGATCATCATCAGGAAGACCAGTGCTATGGGTGTGCCTCCAGCTGTGCCACTTATTGGCTGTGCAATCTTGGGAAAGATATTTAACCTCTCTGACCCTCAGTCTTCATTTGTCAAATTGGGGCTGAAAATAGGATCACTATGAGGATAAAATTATAAAATGTGTATGCAGAATTTGGCAAATATAATAATAGTGATAACTAACACGTGCAACTCTTACACCAGGCACTGTTCTCTACATGTCATATAATTCACTTGCTCCTCATAAGCCTATGAGGTAGTAACATTATCTCCATTTTACAGAAATTGAGGCAGAAAGAGGCCAAGAGTCCCCCAAGACCACAGTCAGTAAGTGGTGGAGCTGGGATTTGAATGTCAGAATACTTACTTCAGAGTTCATACTCAACCAACAGTGGTGATTATTTTTATTACCCTTTGCATTTGGTCCATGCTGTTATTCTGAAACTGCTTTTTAAAAGTGATAATGATTTTCTAATCCTTGACACCTCTGCACTATTTTAATCTATTGTCCAGTTTCTGTTTATTTACACTTCATTTCACTGACTTCCACAGTCCAGGCCTCTCTCTCTCTCTCACACACACACACACACACTCTTCCACTCCCTTCTCAATAGCAACAGCACTGCTCCCTCAATAGGAGTCAAGACAGAAGCAATGCCTGGAGTGCAGACTCACCTTTACTTCTTTTCTCTGCAAACAACCCTAACTGGACCCAGGGCACACCTTTTCCAAGGTGAGCACTTCTCTCCCTGCTGTTAGCCAGAGACACAGTCTTCCCCAATGCAAAGGAACAGTGGGAAGGAAAATATTAATAGATGCTAGGACCCTGGGCAGCAGAACCCACGGTGCTTGGCAATTAAATATGTGAGGAGACAGGTGCTACCGAGAGGGAAGAGTTAAACATGACTGCAGTGTTCTCAGTATGGGAAAGGGGCTTTTTAGAAAATATTTAAATGTTGGTGAGATTAAGAGTACAAAATCTGAAGTCAGATTGTATTCTAGCACTGCCACTTAGATTTTGGCCTTGAACAACTCATTTAACTTTTCTGAACCTCAGTTTCCTCATCTGTAACATGAGAATAATAATAATTCTATAATAATAAACACCTGGGATTAAGATCATGTCTGTATGTGATAGAAAACCCCAAAAAGCTGTGGTTTAACAAAGGTAGACTTTTATTTTTCTCTCACATAAGTAAGCTGGGAGTTAGACCACACACATACTGCTGGTGTGGCAGGGCCACATGGCAGCCAACTAGGCTCATGCCTGCGTGCAGCCCCGCTAAGTAAGATTTCCATTCCCAAGGGTACCTCATGGGCTAAGATGGCCAACATTTACATGCTTATTTCAGTTAGAGGGAAGGAGAGAAAAATGCAAGTCTCCTTACTTTAAGACTCTCTGGCAGTTTCACACAGCATATCATTAGCTACAACTATATCTCATAGCCACACCTAGCTGCAAAGGAAGCTAAAAAATGTAGTCTTGGAACTGGGCAGCAATAGGCTCAGGTCACTATCAGGGCTCTATCCCTAAGTAAAGTGGAGGGTGTGTAGGCAGATAGCAGTCAGCATCATGCTACTTTATAGGGTGGTTGCAAGAATTGAGTTACAGAGTGAGAGCTCAATAAATGTTAATGATGAGTATTGTATTATCACATGAATACTATCAAATGATAATGACGAATACTATAACTCACAGTAGTGTGCCATGCAAAGAAATGTGGGAGTCAGGAAGCAGAGCCTGGAGGTCCCACTGGGTGACGAATCAAAACAGAGAGGATCTTGAGGAGTGGCAGTCATGATCCCCACCAAAGCTGACCTGTGGCCTGGGAGAGATGGGGATTTTAGGGACAAGGTGGGAGCAAAGGAGTGGCCATGCTGACATCCCTCCTGGGTCTTTTCCCATGACCTGTGATGTCCTTCTGGTTCAGTGCAAAGACTCCTGCTTCCAGCCTGCTCTTCCATTCCATGGAGGCTATAGTTTCCAAGGCTGCTTCCACTGTGGAGCTTCCACAGGCTCTTGTGCAGAAGAAAATCTGGCTCTGGGTCAGTTAGAATTTTAGTTAAAAATGGAAATGTAGGCTCATGTCACCAGTACTACATTCTTCTAGCCCACTGATAATTTCTGGCTGAGGAAAAAATAACCGACATAGCCCTTTGACACTAGTGAAGAAAGGGCTATGTAGTTTGTTTTTTTTTTAAGGAATTCAAACTTTATAACAGCACTTTTAAATATAATAAGTTGTCATAGATTCTCTTGGTCTTCCATTTGCTTTTGGGTATGTGTGCGGCTTCTATTGACTCTTAGTATTTTAATTCAGAACTTCCTAAGGTCATCAAATGCATGATATTTAGCTATCATACTAGGTTAATGAGTAGGGGGAAAACTCTCACAATTGATTTTTGGTATGAAGAGCTATTGGATATTTTTCTGAAAGAAGAATTTTATTTAAAAAGCTATGTTTTAGTGAATAATGGGATTCTTGCCTTTAAGAGAGGCCCAAAGATTGAACCCTCAGTCTCAAGCAATGCTCCACACACAGGTACAGAAAGCCTGGCCTTGATCCCTCACGTTATGGGTTGAATTGTGCCCCTCAAAATTCGTGTTGAAGTTCTAATCCTCAGTATCTCAGAATATGATCTTATTTGGAAATGGGGCCATTGAAGATGTAATTAGTTAAGAAGAGGTCATATTGGAATAGAGTGGGCCTGTAATCTGCTATGACTAGTATCTTTATAAAAAGGGGCAGTTTGGACACAGACACACAGAGAGAACATCACGTGGAGACTGGAGTTACGGTGTCTCAAGCCCAGGAAACTAGGAGAGAGGCCTGGAACAGATCCTTCCTTAGCACTTTCAGAGAGAGCATAGTCCTGTCAACATCTTGATCTTGAACTTTTAGCCCCCAGACTGTGAGACAATAAATGTCTATTTTTTAAGTCACTCAATTTGTGATACTTTATTACGATAGCCCTAGGAAATTAATACACTGCATGAGTGGGTAGTTACAGGACCTTGAGTCATTTGATCCTAAGCCTTTGTTTCCTAAGCTGTGGGTTAGCAATATTCACCCATCTGCCAGTGAGGATCAAGTGTACCCTTAAATACTGTAGAGCATCATTAGAATGTCAAGTATTGATATTGTACTATAAAGCCATAGTGTATTTTCTTCCCTTCCTCTTTTCTTCTCTCCTCCCTCCCTTCCTTCCTTTTTCTCCTCTCTTTCTTTTCTTTTCTTTGTTCAAATGTGTATCAAATGTTAAGGGTTTATGTTAAATTTCTCCTTCTAAACCTACTGCACAATAGTAAAAGTGGGGAATTTCTGTATTGATTTTCTGGCTTTTACAAAGGACTTCAGGAACTAAATACATGCTCTGCATTAAGATGTCTTGGTCACATGTACCTCTCCAAGAGGAACAAATTATCATAGAAAGAGAAGGCAAATATGTGTCATCTTGCATCCCAACACTGACCAACTAATCACTTTCCCAGCATGCTGTGTTTCTGAGGATTCTGAGGCTGTGTCTAGGATAGAGCATCATGATCACTTAGTGATATTTGCTAGGGGCCTGAACTGAAGTAGTTGTAGCTCATACCTTTGTGGACCTAGAGTTTACATTTCTTTTAAATTTCAACCAAGTTCTCTATTATGTGAAAATCTTTGTTCATCGCAAAACTTACTTAGCCAAAAAAGCAAATTAGCTTATATTAAACTATTAATAAATCAGGTATAGCCCCAAAATATCTCCCAGCTAAAATAAAAGTAGTCGAATAAATTTGGAGTCATCTGTGTGAGGAGTATGGATAATAATATTAACAGTAAGACTTATTTAAAGCTTACTGTCAGATGTTGTGCATGTGACATGGTGAAGTGCACTTTACTTGCATGATTTCAGTGAATCCTCCCTGCTGCCATATGACTACTCAGATGGGAAGCTGAGCCTCTTAGAAGGTAGGTGATGGGCTTTAGGCCTCACACCTAGAAATTGGCAGAGCAGAGATTTAAACCCAGGTCTGTGTCATATTCCAATGTCTGTTCTTACACTCATGATGCTGGAGTGTGTGTGTGTATGTGTGTGTGTGTGTGTTTATTCAGGTGAAATTCACATAATGTTACTAAACCAAACTGGGGTCTGCTCACCTGGCACAGTAAAGCCAGACACTGAAGCCGAGAGTTGTAGCACGAAAAAGAAGTTTTATTGAAGGGTGCCATGCAAGGCGTACTGGCAGCTAATGCTTAAGACCCACTCCCTGATGGCTTACAAGCCTGGTTTTAAAAGGCAGGGGTACATTTCAGGCAGGCAAAATTGTAAATCGATACATGGAGGTTATACATTGGCCTGGCCCAAAAGGCAGGATATCTTGAAGTGGGGGTGTGGGGGGGGTGTTGGGAGGGAATAGGTAGATTTAGAGATTCTTGGATTAGACGGAGGAATGTTAAGATGGGTGTGACAGGCCCCTCAGGGAGAAATTTAGACCAAAGAATGGTGGTCAGAGTTCACTTCCTCAGTTCCCTCTTATCTGCATTTTCCATCAAGAAAAACAACTCAAGAATATATATTAAAATGCCATTTTTTAGTTTCCATAGGGACCTAAAACACCTCATGACTCTGGCTTGCTTGGAGGGCCACTGTTCTCATCAGGTTGCCCATTTATTTTTTCAAGGCTAGCCAGGTACCCAGAACGTCCCCTGAAGGGCCTCAAGATTTTCCTATATTTCCATGCTTGTGGAGCCCAGCAGGCCCCTAAGAGGTGTCCCTGCTCCATCTCAATAATATATTGACCATTTTAAAGTGAACAGTTCAGTGGCATTTAGTATATTCACAATGTTGTGCAACCACCACTTTGATCTAGTTCCAAAATGTTTTTATTACCCCACAAGGAAACCCTATACCCATTAAGCAGTTACTCCTCATTTCCTTTTCTCCTATAGCGCCTGACAACCAGAAATCTGCTTTCTGTTTCTATGGATTCTGGATATTTCCTATAAATGAAATCATAAAACAGGTGATTTTTGTGTTTGGCTCCTTTCACTTAGTTTAAGGTTTTTGAGGTTCATCCATGTTGTAACATGTATCAGTACTTCATTCCTTTTTATGGCTGAATAATACTGTATACATGCTTTTGAGGAAGAATGTCAGCAATCACCCCATGCCTTCTCCTCCATCTGGAGATATGAAGAGAATCCAAGTCTGGCTACTCAGATACCTCCCCTATTTCCCCCTGTCATTCCCGCATGGTGCCATGGGTGACCAGACTGCTAAAATAGCAGGTATTCTCCCTCTCCCCCATGCCCACAAAAGTTAAGAAGTGTTTGGACGTGGTCTTCTGCCCCCCTGATGTCTGGGGCCAAATCATTCAGAGGCTTAGAAGTGGAAGCACTGGCTATAGCCTAGTATATGTGATTTCCCTAATCCACTCCCAATTTGGGATGGTAGTTTTGTTATCTGGCTTCTTCAGGGTGCCCAGAACATTCCATCTTACAGGTCTCTGGTGATTCTGGGTGGTGATTTATCTCTGCTCCAACTAGAGCAACAGCTTTAGTAATACTCTCCCTGGCTCCCTTGCAATAACAGCTACAGTTATTGCAAACCATCCTGTACCAAACAGTTGGCATGATCTTTCTGAATCCCCATCCTGATTAAATCAGGCCATACTCCTAATCATTCTGTGGCTCCTCAGTACTTGCAGGGTACACTAAAACTCTTTAATTTACAAGGTTGTAAGAGATCTGGCCTCTGTCTATGCAATATTATTCTCTCCTCCATACTTCCTGTACATTCTGGCAAAATATACATTCTAGCAAAATGAACGAATGGTGCTTCCCCTGACTGCAAGGAAGACTCAAAGGCCCCTTCCCTCATGCTTTTATGTCAGCATGGTGCCTTTTACAGAACTTCATAATAAGAGGGGTGAGGGGAGCAGGCCAAACCATCCTGAAATTATTTGTTCACACTTCTGTCTCCCAACTCAAACTGTGAGTTCCTTGAGAACAGAGAGTATATCTTTTCTGCTTTGTATTCCCAATACCTGGCACGGTTCACATGGCGAGAGCTCAATAAACATCGGTTCCTTTTGAAGAACCAGGAATTCTAGAGTGTTATGTTAAAAATTATACACCACATATAATGGACCTCGTTAGATGTTGGATGTTAGAACTCATGATCTTTGGATAGTATCACCTAACCACAAATATAATACTAAGGAAGAAAATAAGGGATGGAAAAAGTGATCAGATACACCCCCCTCCCCAACACACACACACTTTCTCAGAGCAAAAACAAAATTTTAACTGTAATAAACTGATAGGATTGTTAAAAATGAATGATGACAGTTACATGGTTAGCTGTGGATTCTTTTTTAGTTGCTTTGAATACATGAAAATGATGTCAAAGCAAATCTTCCCTGGCAGTCTCAGTGGTCATTCCTCTCCCAAAACCTCTGCCCATTCCTCTTCCTCTCCTCCACTTCCCTTATTTCCCACCATCACCTCCTCCATCATCTGGTTTAGAATCCCACAGAAGGGTTGAAGAGCAGCCACTTCTGAACTTGAGATTAAAAGGAACAGCTATGTTCTCATGGCTCATGATGTTTCAGGACCGTGGTCAGTGACATGACGTTCTACAGAGATGGTGATTTCCTTCTAATTTAAACATCACTGTACCAAGGCTGCCTTAGGGGAGTATGAAGGTGTGATGGGTGAAAATCAAAGTGTGGAGAAGTTCAAGGCCTGTAACCTCGACTTTGCTTCCTCACTATAAAATAAAATAAGGTTAAAATCAAAAAATTAGGGACAACTGTCACAGATGTTAATCGTGGGTATACATTAATAGCTTGATACGTTCTCCACCAATAGATGTTACTAAAGAGAAATAATTTGGGCTAGAAGTAAGCAGAAGAAATTATTGGATAAATTTGAATTTGAAGGATTTTTGCCTTTAGATGTTTCCATGGAAGAGATTTTTTGTCAGGGTGACTCTTTAAGTTTATACTTTCCCAAACACATAACATTGATAGGCCACGTATAAAAAGAAAAGGCCGAACATAAATTGTTAAGGGAGAGAAGAGAGGGAAAGAGAAGGTAAGGAGGGAGGGAGGGAGGGAGGGAGGGAGGAAAGAAGGTGTGTGTGCTGGTATCAGGAGCAGTGGTGGCTGGAAGTTTGCTGTGTATAAAAGGACTAAGAGGGCTCCAAGCAAGACAGGATCCAGAGTTGGACTCCTGCTTGAATCCGGTGTCTGGGGTGGCTTTTCTAGGCTGATAAAAAGAGGCTTGGAAAAAGAAGGGGATAGAGGAGGGGTAATGTGATCCTGTGCTCTAGCTGTAGCAATTCCTTCCATGTTGTTCTCCATCACCTGGGGTAATACTGACCATCACCCAGGACTATGACTTTTAGCCACCTTCTGGCTGAGGGTGGTAGAAGGATATATAAGCTACCAGGCCTTCTGCTGCCATGGTGATAGGCTCTTCTGTATATCCAATAAAACCATGAGACAGGAGCACAAAATGCCATTCTAAAAATTGGCTGTGGGCTAGAGACCCAGACAGCCAAGCAGACATAACCATAAAGTTATTAGAGTAAGAGGGTGGGCACAGAGGAAGTGAGAGGGAGAGGAAAAACAAAATCCTCTTCCTCCTCGAAGTGAGCCTACCAACTGAAATTTCAAACCACATGAATAAATTTAAGGCTAAGAAAGACAACTCACCAAAACAAGTGAAGCATAAATTCATGTGAAATGAAATTGATTTCATGGAACAGTCTGAAAGAGTGAAATAAGTAACTATTAACTGTGAGGAGGAAAAGAATTTTGGATAAAATATGTAAAAACTAACTCTAAATAATCATAAAATTGGGGCGGGGCAATGTGTGGTTTAGGCATGCATGGGTTTTTTGTACTCAGGTTAGAATTACTGAAAAATTTATGGTTAAGTAAATACATTAAACTAATTTATAGTTAAGCAAATATGTAAAACTGTAGAAAAACAATATCTAGTTTCTAAACCAACAGAAGAAAAAAAAAGATCTATAGAAAATTTTATCAATCAGACAGAAGGCAGGAAATGAGGGAAAAAAGCATTACAGGAAAAGGATTGTAAAAAGAGTGTTCTATCCATATGACAGTGCTTTCTGAATTATCAGCTTTTATCAAGCAGTCAGTTTTTCCCAAGATTTCTAGTACACAAGCAGTGGTGTGCTGGTAAGTGTTTAACAACCAGCTGGGTGGGGATGAGGTGGGGCTGATTTGCAATGTTTACTGATTTTGTGGTATAAATATTCCCACCACAACTAATTTCAAGCTACCAATGCGACATCAACCAGTTCACAAAATTCCTCAAAATGTAACAACAATGTCTAGGGAGCTTGTGGGTACTGCTCCAGCAAATTATTATTTGTTTGGGATAGACAGGATTTCCTCCATGGCCTTCATACTACATATAACTTTTGACAATAAAATAAAAGTTTCAACAATGAGATACCTCTACACACCTCATGGAGTGACCAAAATCTGGGACACTGACAGTACCAAATGCTGGCAAGCATGTGGAGCAACAGGAACTCTCACTCATTGCTGGTGGGGATGCAAAATGGTGCAGCCACTTTGGAAGACAGTTTGGCAGTTTCTTACAAAACTAAACATACTTTTACCATATGATCCAGCAACTAACCTCCTTGGTGTTTACCCAAAGGAACTGAAGACTTTATGTCCACACAAAAATCTGCACATGGATTTTTATAACAGTTTTATTTATAATTGGCAAACCTTGGAAGTAACCAAGGAGTCCTTAAGTAGGTGAATTGGTAAGTAAACTGTGGTACATTCTGACAGTGAAATATTATTCAGTGCTAAAAAGAAATGAGCTATCAAGACATAAGAAGACATGGAAGAATCTTAAATGCATATTACTAAGTGAATGAAGCCAATCTGAAAAGGCTACATACTGTCTGATTTCAATTATATGACATTCTGGGAAAGGCAAAACTATAGAGACAATAAAAAGGTCAGTGGTTGTCAGGAGTTGGGTGGTTGGGTGAGGGGGAAGGGATGAATAGGCAGAGCACAGAGGATTTTTAGGGCAGTGAAAATACACTGTATAATACTATAAGGATGGATACATGTCAATATTAATTTGTCCAAACTCATACAATGTGCAATAACAAGAGTGAACCCTAAGGTAAACTATGGACATTAGGTAATTATGATGTGTCAGTGTAGGTTCTTCATAACAAATGTACCACTCCGGTGGGGGGTGTTGGTAATATGCATGTGTCAGGACAGGGATTATACAGGAAATCTCCATACCTTCCTCTCAATTTTGCTGTGAACTTAAAACTGCTCTGAAAAATAAAGTCTTTAATAAAATAAAATAAAACAAATTCTCTGCATGCTATTTCTCTGACTGAAACCGTAAGGGAATTTATTGGGAAAACAGGAGTTGATGGCATTCTTTTATTAGAGTATTTATCATATGGTTATGGAAGGCTAGTAATTTATGATCCTTGCTAGCTAAGCCAGATCAATACAGAGGTAAATGTCTTCAGCACAGTAGAATTCATATCATCCGCATGATAATTGACCACTGTGTCGCGCATTCAGTCACCCATCTCATTATCCGATGTAACTAGCAGGAAGGCTGATATGCTGGCGTGAAACCCATGACCCGCCTAACCTGTTGCCTGTCCTTTGGCAATATAGTATACAGTTGTCTACCTCCAGTAATAGGCTCCCCCAGAAAGAATCAAAGTTGCTTAATGCTAGGCATCTCCTGTTGAATTAGAAGAGATATGAAAAATGCCCAAGCTGGTGTTATTCCCTCTGTTCCTTTAACTCTTTCACTCTTCTTCCCTTTCTCCCTGTTGTGTGTTCTGTCCCCCACCCCCCATCCCGGGCAGCCAGAGCACACGGGCCTGTCCTAGAGCAGAGGTGGGTAGGTGAATGGTCCTAAAAGAGCCTTTCATGTCGCTGATTTGCTGCTATGAGTGTATTTTGTGACACAGTCATTCCACATCACCTTTCTATACGTGTCACTGAGTTACAGTGGCTTAAAGTTCAGGACACACCACAATACCAGGGCAGGGAAGCAGCATGTCCCTGGGGAGAGAGAATGGAGAAAAAGAGAAAGGAAAACAGAAAGCTAGACATTTAGAAACCTACTCATAGAGTTAGTTTCCTAACAATAGGAGTAGAAACTATTGCAGACTGTCCCCCCTCCCCCTTCTTTCTTAACCTCTTGGGAACATTTGCTGCCTGCAATGTCTGTGCTTTGCTTTGGAAGGGTTAATTAGATGGCCTATTATTCAGCAAATTAAAGGCTTGGTTGCTTGAGAGTTCCTTTCAGAAAGGATTAGGGTCTCTGATGAGGCTTTGATATAATAGATGGAGCTGTTCTGCTCCATCATGTTAATGGAGGAGTTTTAAGGACTCCCCAGACTCTCTTTGGCAGTCAGTGTCTTTATTCATTCCCTTGCCTAGAAAAGAAAAATATTTTATCTTAGAAAATTTAGTGCTTGAATAAGGCAGTAGATTGACATCCTGAGGGTGGGGGAGCGGAGAGTGAAGTGTTCATTTCTTGGTCTAAAAGCACACAGAAGCAGCACTTCCTGGCTTCCTTGGGTGGCCACTTCCACTGGAAGAACCATCTCTCCAAAGAGCAGCAGAAGCAATAATTTGGGCCTTGTAGTTTATTGTCCTCTGAAGCTTTTTTGCTCAGAGGTTGGGTGGAAGAGATGGCAGGTGACAGGCATGGTAGTAGTTTGTGTCCTCAGGAACATGAATCAAGGGCAGCCAATAGCGGTGCAAAATTCTGATTTGCATAAAACATGTACAACTACATATTGTCAGACAAGATTGTTTCCAGACTTTTTAGTAGTGGTTAGGTTGTTATGAAAACATGGCTAGTTCATTTCCCTCAATTTGATGTTCATACTATCAATAATATTCATGTAATTGGCAATCAGCCAAAGAAGTGTTTGGTCAATTTAAGTCTTGACTAAACACAAAAGAATACACATTTAAGGGAAGGGCACAAAACGTGGGTAGACACAATGCCAGCAAGACTATTGCAGCTCTAGGTCATTGTCTTGCCTCTTTATCTAATCCTCCCACCCCCACTATGTATTATGGCCTGATGTTTTAGGTGGAACCATTTTTGTCATCATTCAGGGGATAAATTCAACTGTCCTATTGTTTCCAACACCCACTTGTATGCTGTTCCAGTCCTCTAGTCCTACCCTTCCCCAGCTTGCACCGTTGGGACTGCATTGCTCCCTCCTTTGAGTTGCTTTTGATTCATGGGCTCAACTTTTTCAGTAATCTCCTTTCTGTTCTTTGCAGTTAATAGCACATGGTAGCTTGGCATTGCCTTTTCTTTACTTGATTGATGCCAACATCTTTGGCACTCACCATGTTAGGAATCAAGGGGCCTGATCCTATAAAAATTCACCAAGTCATTGGAAGATTTAGACCTGGATTAACATCAGAGAGCTCTGTGCCTCTTTGCATTGGTCACCCAGGGAGAATCTTTTTTACTTAATAATACAAGGCTTCAGTTGGGATTGAAGAGTGTTGTAAGCAATAGACCTGTGAAACTCATGGCCATGATTACTGGTGAGTAATAGTATTTATTACATCATGTGGCATCATTTCTGTGAAAACCCAGGAAAGCTGTATTGTTAGTCTTGTTACCAATCGTCGTCACATCAAAGTTCTCCAAGCAGCTGGTCTGTTTTTATGTTATAGATTTTAAGAAATATAGAACAGATTATATTTTCTCTTCTACATTGTCTGCTAGAAAGCACAGAGACAAATTTGTGGCCACCTTTGACAAAATCATTTATTTGGCATTCTAATTCCTATTTTTCTTCCTTAATTTCCCCTTTGTTTCATTTTCTTCTTCTGCCTATAATTATTTTTATCTCACCTTATTGCATATACCTTTATTTATTTAAACATGTGTTGTTATAACTAAGATGGCTTAAGTTATTTCTAGAACAAGATGAAATATTAAAAATCAATTACATACACTGCTGGTGATAATGTAAAATGATGCAGCCGCTATGGAAAACAGTCTGGTAGTTCCTCAAAAAGATAAACATAAAGTTACCATGTGATCCAGCAATTCCACTCCTAGGTATACACCCAGGAGAAATAAAAACATGTGTCCACAGAAAAACTTGTACAGAAATGTTCATAGCAGCAGTAATTCTTAATAGCATTAAAGTGAAAACAAGTCAAATATCTACCAACTTATGAATGGATAAACAAAATGTAATATATCCATACAATGGAAAATTGTTTAACAGTAAATCAGAATGAAATATTAATATATGCTGTAACATGGATGAACCTTGAAAACATGCTAAGTGAAAGAAGCCAGTCACAAAAGACTGCACATGTTATATGAAATGTCCATTTAGGCAAATCCATAGAGACAGAGAGTAGATTAGTAATTGCTTGGGACTGAGGAGGTTGAGGCGGAATGGAGAGTGAATACAAATTGATTCAGGGCTTCTTTTTGGGGTAATGAAAATGTCCTAAAATTGACTGTGGTAATGGTTGCACAAATGTGTGAATATACTAAAAGTCTTTGAATTGTGTGTTTTAAATGGGTGAACTGATTAAAGCTGTTATAAAAAAATTATTTACAGTAATTAATCAGTTGTAAATTTTATGGAGCACTTTTTGCTCATTTTCTTATACTTTTAATTTTTACTTAATGCCAGATATGCACATTACAGTTAACCCACTCATTTTCAGCAGGATCAACAGACTTGTTGGGGATTGTATGTCTCCAGGGATAGGGATGGTCTTCTCCATAGTATGCAAACTCCCGCTATATTATTTAGTTTAGTACATTTGATCCACAAGACAAAGTCAGTGGTTGTTTAGGAGCAAATTCTAAGGCTGGGCGCATAAATGCTGTCAGTTCTGTTTTCACTGCTCATTATCTTTGCATACCCTATCTCCTCTACCCTTGTCATCGTATTCCACCTGGTGATGAAAATAAATGAGCAAGAGTGGTCAGAAAAGTAAGAGAATAACTAAGAGATGTAGCATCACTGCAGGCAAGGAAAGAGAATGTTGTAAGAAGGCAGGGCAGGTCAATAGTGGTCATTAGTGACAGCTTGAACAGAGAGGTTAGGCACAATGAGAATTAAAAAGAGACCACAGAATCAATAACTTAGAGGCCTCTGGGGTCCTTTGAGAGAGGTTTCAGTTGGGTAGTGAAGGTAAAAGTTAGATTTTTATGTTCACAAAGATTTAGCCTACAGGTTCATCTATTAAAGTTTGCTTAAGATTCCATTGGTGGCCCCTTCTCTTTTCTTCAAGTTCCAGGGCTACAACCATCATCCTTCCCTTCCCAATTCCTGAATTCAGACTCTGTGCTTCCTAAATGGACCCCTCTAATATACTCTCTAATGTGGTGCCAGTTCACTTTCTAAAGCAAAGAACTAGGCCGGGCATGCTGACTCACACCTTTAATCCCAGCACTTTGGTGGGAGGCTGAGGCAGGAGGATCCCTTGAGCCCAGAAGTTTGAGCTTGCAATGAGCTATGGTGACACCACTGCACTGTAGCCTGGGCAACAGAGTAAGAACCTGTCAATAAATAAATAAATAGATAGGTAGATAATCAGTGAATGATCTGTGTTATATCGCTGCTCAAGAACCCCAGTTCAGTGTGCCTAGGAAAGAAAGCCCAACCTCACTAACAAGCCCTTCTATGTTCTGAAAAGATATTCCCAGCCAGATTCTCACCTCCATCATTATTACAACCGCATTATTCTGTTTTACTCATATCCCCACATGAATCTTGTGTTTTATACCAATGTGCTTCCCCAAGGAGCAAGTAGTACCTTCCAATTAGAATGCCTCTCCAATTAGAATGCTTTATGTCAATATCCCTTTTGTCCTTTAAGATTCAGGTATCATCTTGTTCTGATTCTCCAGAATGCTTGTTCTCCTAGCTAGAATTGTTTACTTCATCTGAGCTATTCTAGTGCTTACATTTTTTTAGCCTTGGATTATCATTATTTATGTCCATGTCTATTCTACTACTTCTTTCTAAATTCCATGTAAACAAACGTCTCATTCCAGACATCTTTTCCTCCAAGCACTTGGTA
Source organism: Daubentonia madagascariensis (assembly GCA_023783475.1). Classification (NCBI taxonomy): domain Eukaryota; kingdom Metazoa; phylum Chordata; class Mammalia; order Primates; family Daubentoniidae; genus Daubentonia; species Daubentonia madagascariensis. The sequence goes on along the minus strand of JAKFHU010002088.1, from coordinate 37,190,483 downwards.
TAGTGCCATTCACAGTAAATACTTAGTAAGTTTTTTTAAATGAATCAATGAATTCAATCTCACCTTGTTCTCTACATATTTCATAAATGTAAGTTCGGTATTACCCCAGAAGCTTGTAAGTTTCTTACAGTATCTTATAAGTTTCTTATAGAATATAGTATCTTTTGTTTGTTTTGTACTCTCCTAGTCCTCACCCCAGACCTTGGGTAGTCCTGAAGGTGGAATGGTCATGCACTGTGGAACTGGTTGTTCATTTCTTATAGGGGATGGCTGGATACTACTCATTCCTTCCCCTTGTAGGGAGAAAATGCATATAAATGAGAATTGTGGATTTAATTCAGGGCAGGGTGGCAAGTAGGATCAAGGGAAGGAATACAATTCATATGTCCCCGGGCATGTAAGCCCGACTAAGAAGCAGACCATGACTGTTTGTCAAAATGGAAATTGATTTTTGAATCAAAGAAATGAGCCAGACATTCAAAAACAAGAGTACCCAAAGGTTCAAACTTGAAAATGCCGAAGTTCTTTGCTTTTGTTGAATTTTCAGACCCTAAAAGTTTTCTTCCTCCCAAAACTTTGAAAATTCTGATCAAGACATCTTCTGTCAAACAGGAATTTTGTCCTCAGTTGTAGGAATCATATTGAGAAAAAGTAGCTAATTAATGAGTACAATGTTATTCAAATCTAACTTAAGGAGCCATTGCACATTAACACTTCCTTGTTGCTGTGGTTTGACTGTGTCGCCTCCGAAACTCAGGTGTTGCCAATGTGATAGTATTAAGAGGTGGGTCCTTCAAGAAGTGATTAGGCCATGAGGGCTCCTCTTTTGTGAGTGGGATTAGGTGCTCTGATAGAAGGGCTTGAAGGAGGGAGTTTGTCCCTCCTTGCCCTTCAGCCTTCTGTGAGGACATGTGAGGACACAGTGTTCCTCCCCTTTGGAGGAACCGTCTTGGAAACAGAGAGCAACCCTCACCAGACAACTGAACCTGCCAACGCTTTGATCTTAGACTTCCCATCCTCCTAAACAGTAAGCAAATAAATTTCTGTTCTTTGTAAATTACCCAGTCTCAGGTCTTCTTTTATAGCAGCACAAAACAGAGTAAGACACTTGCGTAGCACTCATCCTACTAATTAGATGTGCCATAGCTGTCTTCCTCCAATGGACTGACTTACTAGTACAGTGGCTTGCCCATACAGCTGGCATTTATTGAGTGCTCACTATGTACCAAACCCTATACATGGATTGTTTCATTTACTCCCCACAATGAACTTTCTGACCATTTTATAGATAAAAAACTGAAGCTCAGAGAATTTAATTAAAACTTGCATATCATCACATATATATGAGAGTTAGAGTTAGGTTTAACCCCAATACCTGGCTCTTCAACTTTATATATTACCGCTCCAATATTAGGCACCAAACATTTTTTTAAATGAATGAGTACACGTGTCATATTTAGGAGATGTCGACGGAAAAGAAGCGAACTCTGTAAAATAATTTTAAAGGGGTTTATTCTGAGCCAAATTTGAGAACCATGACCCAGAGCCACACCCAAGAAGCCTTGAGCAAGTGGACTCGCTGTGGTTGGGCTACAGTTTGGTTTTATACATTTTAGGGAGATAGGGGTTACAGGTAAAGTCATAAATCAATACATGGAAGGCATACATTGGTTTGGCCCGAAAAGGTGGGCCATCTGGGGAGGGGCGTACAGGTTATAGGTGGGTTTAAAGACTCCTTGACTTGTAAATGATTAAAAAATGAAGCTTCGTCTAAAGGCTTGGAATGTTTTAGATGGGAGACAAGTCACCCAATATATATTTATTGTGTGAATTGGGGACCTACAGGTTTGTCTTGCATAGCCTTAGGCCTGTTAATGAGTTACAAAGGATATCTCCAAGAAGGGAGGGGGGCATAGTGAGGCATGTCTGACCTCCTCCTCCTGGCAGACAATTTAGTTTTAGGATATCCTCTTGGCCAGGAGGGGGTCCATTCAGTCAGCTGGTGGGGGGGAAGACTTTTATTTAATTTTAGTTCACAGAGAAATAATGGGTTTGGTGATTGAATATATTGTTGTTTAAATATATCAGCAGACTCTTTTAAGGATGGTGTTTCTACAAAACAAAAATGTCTTTACAAAATGGATTTGCCAACTTCTGGGTTATCTTGCCCTTACCCGTACATATTTTCTATAACCACTGCCTTCTGGATTCAGCCATCACTTCTTCCTCTGCCTGCTTCTCATTTTCCTGGGCTGCTTTAAGCAAATATTGCCTTAATTTCCACCTTAAGCAAAGACCTCTAAAGGAAGCTAGGTCTCAACTCTGGTTTGCTGGCTGAGTCTAGGGCTGATTTGTGGCCAACATCAGCCTGTCACAGAGGCCCAAAAGGCAGTGGCTTGGGTGCTGCAGGAGATACTCAGCAGCACCTGCAGCATCAGTGAATGGGAAGTGGCAACACTGCTCTACCAGGGATCATGCCTTTCCCAGCCCTTTGAACTCAAGGGTGGCATTTGAACACAGACTAACAATCCGATAAGCTGGTTGCTGGGGCTGTGTGTTGAAGTAATGGCTTATTTTTTTCTGCACCCTGACTGTGTATCACGTGGCTGGAGTTGCCTGGAGAAATATCTGATTGATTGCAAAGTGCTTTTCATAAAAACCCAACTAAGGAAGAAAGAAAGAAACAAAACAAGGAGGAGTGAGGAGGTGTTGGCTTGGGGCCACCAGTTACAATCCTTAAGACTGCCTTAGTTCTAGGACACAAAAATTGAGATATTCCTTGGCTGCTGCCATGTCCAGCAGAGGGCATGCTTATCCCTAGTCTTCCGCAAATGCAACATGGCAGTTTGAAAGCACAGCTTAAACAGAAGAGGGACATGCCAATGACAAGAATAAAACAGCCACCTTAGTTGACATGCCTTCAGTTGGCTTTTCCTTGGACACATCTCTGTTTACCATGAACCTGTGCCCCATCTTGACTTGCTGCTTGGCTCTGGCCTGGTTCCACTTGGCCCTTCTCACTTCATCTCCGTTGATCAGCGTTTTTACATAGCTCCCTCCTTCTTCCTCTTCCCAGATGGATTCCGCCTGTTGTTCATGGTATAGTCTCCTTCCCTCTGCTCCTCCCTGCTGTGGCTCCCCACTTGTCCCCAGGCAAGCAATGCTTGAGGATCTAGAATTTTTGTTACCACATCTTTCCTAAGAACACAACCAGTTAGTCTGGACTTTTCTAATTATTTCATATTGACCAAGGGATCAGAGACATAGGGTAAAGTGAAGAGTTGCCTGTATTGACAGGTTTCACTCAGGCTGCAACCCTGGGGCATTGTGGGGTTACACATTGTAGCTTTCTGCCTCAGGGGGGCCTCTGGTCCTGAGCCCTGTTCTTGCATAGGGACTCTCTTCAGCTACATTGGTGCACATTTTTTAACTTTGGGGATAGATTCTATCTTACTTGCTTGTAGTTTTGTTTTGTGTGTCTTCAAACTGCCCTACACGTTTTTTTAAAATCACCTTCTTTGAGTCTTCTCTGGATGAGAAAAATTGTTCTTCTCTATCCCCAAGTTTCCTTCGTCTCAGGTTTTAGGAAATGCAATGTTCTTTCCTTTCCACTTTGGACCTGGGTTTATCTGAGCTCACTCTGGACCTTCGGTGCTGACAGCTTGGTCTAAAGGTCAGGCTGACTTGCTTATCTTTTTAACTCTGCATCCGGGTCTCTGCCCCAGGATCTCAGGCAAGATGGCAGCTGCCCTGTTGTCATATAGTCCTGCACTCTATTTTTGACTTTATTGCACAGAATCTGCTCCCATTCCCCATTTTGAAGGAAGACTGAGCTTCCTGTTCTAAAACTCTCCATCTTACCTTCTCAGGGCTTTTTCTTTTAGCAAGTACTGACTGTTCCCCTCTGATTGATAACCATAGAACTGCCTCACTGAGTAATGCACTCCTGGTTCTCACCGGTTTCGTGTGGGGATCCCACTTCCCCACCCCAGTTGTGAAGCTAGCATGCAATTTTATTTCTCACCAGTGAGACTTTAAAACACCACTACATGCTTGATTTGTAGACTTCAGGAAAACTGAAATTCAGTTCAATATTCCACCAAACAGGGAGGTGATGTTTCGCAGAAACAACATACACAATGTCAAGTTTCTCAGCCTGCCTTCTTTTGAGGCATTAGTCATTTTGGGAAAATGCCTGTGTTTGTCATAGTCTCGTCTTCCAGAATGGAAATTTTCTTCCAAGACAGAGCACCATGGGCTCTGATATTTAACCTATAATTAGTGTATCCTCTGGAGGATTTTCTCCTCTTGATGTAGAGGCCTCTTTGTCAGTCAGGCTTCTGTTTGCTGATGATAGGAACTGCAGGGCAGCACAGTGAATCATGGGGCAGGGAAATGTTTGCTCAGATCAAAAACGTTTAGATATTCTGAAGCAACGGGAACACTTAACAATCTAAGTAGCAAGCATACAAGAAAATGGCAGGCAGTATAAAAAGCAGAATATTTTTAAAGAAATGAGAAGAGACATAAGTCCTGGGTTTTGATCTAGTTTTGCCCCAATGTGTGGAATAAGATTGCTCACCCTCACATTTTTCTCACCAAGTTCACCAGTATTTTTAGTTTTTGCCCTTTCAGCTGCTCTATATCAAGTGTTTTATTCATTGGTAAACATCCACCCGAGGCTGTTGATAAATAGCTCCCCCTTGCAGGCATCCGGTTTTTTGGTTAAGAAATGGCAGTTTGCAAGGACAGAGCGGCTGTGTTGCCACAACATTATTGTCACAGAGCAGAGAGGGCACAGGCACTGCCAGCTCCAGAGGCTGACCTTGCTTCTTGCTAAGAAATGTCTCCTTTTTGCCTGTTTTTGGCAGAAGCCAGGCTGGGAGATTGCTGCAAATGGCTGCAACAACCTGTGTTTAATGTGGTGACACTAATGGATTCTGAGAATTCATCTTCAGCCAAGAAAGCATGATGGAAGGTACTAGAATTTCAAATGAGATAATGGATTGATTTCCTTCGAGGCTGAAATTTGCTTCTTTTTTCTTCTGGTGGACTTTTCTATCATATTCAAACCATCCACCATGGCCTTGTAAATCCAGTCTCTTATATATGTCTCATGGTATAAATAAACTTTTTATTCTGTTGTTTTGTTTTGTCTCTTAGCACAGAAAAACCACATCTAAATCCAAATTTTTAAAAAGAAAAAAAAAAGATTAAAAACCCAGGAATGAAAGAATTACTTATGATTTTGGGGGGAAAAAGTAGTTTCCCTAAATCTAGTCTTTATTTAATTTCTTTTCTCTAGAGTAAAACACTCTGGGAAGAACTGAGCTTGGGAATGTGTTTCCCCAGTTCAAAACACTGTCTTTCTCAGAAAACGTAGCCCACAGGTATCTCAGATGTGGCAATAATTAGGGGCTCCAAGAGTCTCCCCTCAGTCCACTCTGCCTCCCATTCCAAAAGCATAGTACTAATTGCTTATAACAGAGCTTCCAAGAATGTCATTTGTGGGGCCCATACAAAAAAGGTCAGTGGCCAACTAAGTTTGGAAACATGAACTCAAACAAAATTAAGCTGTTTTCCCCACCCCAGTACTTGTGAGAACCTTTAATATGCTTGCATGCATTATGAAGTTCCAAACTTACTTGGTTTAGAGGATCACCAATATTTTCTAGTCACTCTTTTGACTAGAAAACTAGTTTCTTTTTTTGATGGAATGAATGCTTTATGTGTCTAGTGCTACCCCCAATTCACCTCACACTGGCTAGCCCCCATCTCCCAGAGTTCAACATTTTATGCATCCTTTCGTAAACATTGCTCAGTCCTTGGCTGGGGGAAGATATTCTGCATGTAGAATTTGCAATTCCTGGATTAATAAGCAATCCTGAAATGAATAAGTATATTAGAACGCCCTTAGTTTTACATGTTTGTTCTCCAAATCAGGTTAGAAAATTCTGTCTTGCTTTTAAAAAGGACATGGAGGCTGTCAGGAGTTTTAAGGATCCTGGCCATCAGTTTCATCTTCATCCACTAAATCCCTGCCAACGTGTGTGAAAATGATGAGCTGACAAACTTAAACAGTAAGAGTTTGGGGCACCAAACTGCAAAGTCTTAAGCAATAACAATTATATCCTAGTTAATATTGGTAAAGGGACTAAAGCCTGTAATTGTTCTTAGGCATTCAAAAGAGGCAGCTTGGGAAGGTCAGTGTTCTGGTGCCTTCCTGAGTTATTGGCTATGCAGCTTGCCTACTCTTGCTTCTTGCATTACTAATCCAGTTTCCCAATCTGAAATTCCTTCTGCCATTTCTCCACCAATCTATAATAGTTCAATTTAGTTCCAAAACTTCCTACAAGATCTACCTACCTCAATTCTTACCAGCTCCAGAACGTCTTCTCTGACTAGAGGTCCTCCCCCCGGTCCCCAGTATTGTGTACATTGTAGCTGTGCCGTTTTTAACAACATAGAGTGGAGTAGGAAGGGTTCTTCTGTGGGAGTTGGGGAATTGACCTCATCAGTATCAGGATTTGACCTCAGTTTCCTCACCTTTTAACAGAGGGGGTTAGAATAGAAAAATCTCAGTCCCTGGGGCTCTGAAATCCAATGCTTTTGTGTTGTTATTTCTTATCCTAAATATATAAGCAAACACTGGCTTTTGCTGTTTCCTATGTTTCTCTTGTCCTTCCATCTTTCCAATTAGATTGTATATCCTTGAGGAAAGGGGTCTAAATTTTTTGTGAGTTAATTTATTTTGGTTAATTCTGGTGCTGTGTAATAAATGTTCACTGAGTAAATGAAATGATATGATGATGTCAATGCCCTGATATCTAGTAATGCAGGACTTTCAGGCATATCTGCTCCTAAGGGAGAACTTTCCTCCATTTATCTGTAAAATAACAATTCCATTTCAGACTCTTTGCTCTTTGCTCCCCATGAGAAAAAAAGTGTACAGCAGTGTTTTAGAATAAGGCTATACCCTCAAGGTCTTCATGCCCTTCCCCTAAAAATTCTCCAATACAGTTGAATATTTCACAACTCTGCTTAGCATTCTTCCCATATACACTGAGTTTCAGTTTTGCTGATGCAGTGGTATGACATTCAGCCCACTCCAGTCTTACTGAAAGAACTAACAAATCCTCTCGATCATTGCTTCCAGAGAGTGGAATGCCCACCATCTTCATTTTTTGGACCTTTAAGAGACAACAGATTTACTTGTAAGTTTCTTCCTTATCTGTTTCTCTTCATTATTCACTGATTTCTCTTACTCCCTCTGTGATCTAGAGAGAGACCCTCTCGAACATACCAAATGATCTTGCAACCTTGCTGGAAGCCTTGCTTCTCCAGTGAATGCTAAAATTGTGAAACAATATATATCACTTTTAATTGCATCCCTAAACTCCAGTAGAGCCTGTTTTCATAAGGCTGGAGTATGGGTTTCCCAGTCTTTCTCAAACCCCATTCAAGGAGCTTTACTTACTGAAATACCGGAAGGAACATGTTTTCAGTCCTCCCCTGGAACACTGTTCTGAGGCTCCTATCCCAGTGAGGAAGATTGAGGCAGCTCCAGCCCACTTTCCTTTTCACATGCTATGAATTTTGTTTTTATTAATTTCCACTCCTCCCACCTTCACTCCCTGACCTCTGAGTGTGCTCATTTGAAGTGTTGGGAATAGTCAACAGAGCATCCTTGACGTAAGTGACTCCATCTTAGAAAAAAATTCTGTCATAATTATATTTCAAAAGGCATCCTGCCAACAGGGACCAGATGTTCACCTAAACAATAAAGACTACACCCAACCAGATAGGGGCATAACCCTTTACTATCAGTCCTTACCAGTGGACTCAAGGGCCATAAAAAGAGCAGGACTTTACCAGATAGACATCGCCATCTCCATAGACACTGTCTTGCTGTCACTTGATATCAGCACTCAGCATCTGTACCAAAGGTTCTGCCCAAATCAAGGACTCTTCCTTGTAAGACATTAATGACCATCTGGACCAGCCCAGGACACTCTCCTTGTCCATGTTGCTCTCCTTGTACTGGTTCATTAACCTATTTTCCTATCCCCCTTTCTCTTTCTTTAAAATTTTTTTCATTTTTAATTGTTTAATTTCAGAATATTATGGGAGTACAAACATTTTGGTTACATGTCTAGCTTTTGTACAGTTTGAGTCAGTGTTATAAGTATGCCCATCATCCAGATAGTGTGCATTGTACCCGTTAAGTGTGAATTTACCCAACCCCTCCTCCCCCCTCCCACCCGCTTGATTTCTGTTGAGTTTTACTTCCATATGTACATATAAGTGTTGATCGATTAGTTCTAGTTTAATAGTGAGTACATGTGGTGTCTATTTTTCCATTTATTGCGATACTTCACTTAGGAGAATGGTCTCTAATTCCATCCAGGTTGTTACAAAAGGTATTAGTTCCCCCATTTTTTTTATGGCTAAGTAGTGCTCCATGGTGTAACCCCCTTTCTCTCGATGTTAAATGTTACTCTGTTGTGAAAATTTTGATCTATAACATTTATATATTGATTAAGTATACTACTATGTATTGTTTCCAGTATTGACCGACTTGTGAATAGGCTTGTGCCTGTGTGCCTGCAGCTCTGACTAACAAGTGAACGGGTAGTACTAAGGAGAATTGACTCCTTGGGAACTCCATTTAGCTTGTGGCTTTTCTGATTGACTATGTATCAGTAAAAATCTGACCTTGTGGAAAGACAAACGTGCATGGACCTGGTTATGTCTGACCTTGCACCACTGACAACAGTGCCCTAGTTGTTTTGTTCTTCCTTTTTCAGTGAGCACCTACTAAAAGTAGCCAAATAAAGCTTCACCAATTAACATAGGAAGAAAGCAAAAAAAAGGGGGTGGAGTATTATATGGGGAAACAAGAAATCTCTCTCCCCAAGTTTGGAAGATACTTTGGTACAGGTATGCTTGTTTGGTGATGACAGACAGACATAATGTAACCTGTTCAAGATCACTGGGCAGGCTTAGCTGTGGGACCGAGCAGTTCCTGAGCTCCCATCCTACTCATTCCCTCTGAAGCTCCAGGGGGCGTGCAAAGCCACCAGGTCCATCTTCAGTAGGAGCTCTCAGAGGACACGGAGGCTGTGTTTATTTTAGGAGTTTTCATACACCATCCCTTAAGCCAGGACTGGGCCATACACCTATATTTCTGACTACCTCTTGGTTCCTTCTTTTTTATATAACTACCTCTTGGGTTCCTTCTTTTTTTCAGGAAACGTGGTTTTTAGCATTTATTTTCCTTTTATAGTCACATGTAGAGATGAATATACATGGAATCAAGGGAAGACTGCTCATGTAAAGACATGAATGTAGTCTTTTTAAAGCATGTACACTGATTTTTTATTTTTTCATAGGAAATATAATAGATTATTACAAAAGGTCCTGAACTTATAAAAGTCAAATGATTGATTTCTTCCATGGCAAGGCAGAGGTGGTAGTTATAGTCCTGCAGGAAGCAGAATGGAGATAATTTAGGTTCTGTTGGCTTTTCTAGCTGAAAGCTCCAGTTTCAATAGATAGGGAATTCCCTGAATCAATTCTAAAATGGACTGACTGGGAAATTTACTGAATGTCTTTTCAGGACTAGAAGGTAAAGGATGTGAAAGTGTTTTGAAGGGAAAACTGCAAAGATTAAAACTTTTTTTTTTTTTTTTGTAAATCTAATTGTTGAGGATTTCAGGCACTCTGCTTAAATGTTCTGAAAAGATGTTCAAGGTGAGGCTAAACTTTTTACCATTTGTCAGTGCATTTCATTATTTAAAATATGTTATGTTTTAGATGTTGCAGGCATGCCACTATTGAGAAAACTAAAGACACTGATTTCATGGAGTGGGCAGAATGGCATTCATTTATCCTAAGCCTCCAATGTGCGCTAAAGACTGATAGCTTAAAAGGGTGGATGTTGAAATTTCTTTCTCTCACCGAGAACAGCTACGAAGAATAGAAATGCAATGCTAATTGTAGGGGTATTCATCAGATTCAATTTCACAGGAAATTTCCTTTATCAAAGTCATCTTAAATAACACCGAGCATACAGCAAAATGTACTAAATCATTGTTTTCTTTGAAAAGGTTACCAAATCCGAAACAGAAAGTGGTTATACTGGTGCGGTTTTACCAATTAACCGCAGAGGAGTTTAAATGCAACCTGATTTTTACCATTTTGAGTGGACTTTTTGTTCCTCATTTGCATAATTCTATCCCAATTCATCTGAGTAGTCACTTCCTGTTCTGAGGTTTCTCTGTTTCTTCAGAAGACATTAGAAATCAAGCTGCTGAACTTTCTCTATGAAGGTTTCTTTATGATTAGTTCCTTTTCTTGCAAACTCTGAAATGCATTTTCCTACCACCAAATAATGGACATTTCACATATTAGGATTTAATTGAGATGATCGTATTTACATTCTATATGCTTCTAAAATAAAGTGTATAGACTAATCAACTTGACTCCATTGAAAACATTTTTCTGTGGTGAAAATTCAGGCAGAAAACTGTCTGACCAGTCTATTTTTTTTAATGTTTTGAGTACTTCAAATTGATGGTAAAATTGATTACGTTAAACTAAAATAGATTTCTGATGTTTTGATTAATTCAACTAATAGAGAATTGGTATTTTTTCTATTTTCTGATACATATTAATAAAGAAAGAGCTATGTAAGGTTAATGATCAAGTTTTATAAATGAGCTTTCTCACCTTCTCTCTCCCATATTCACAAGGGAACAGGATGTCTAAGATTGTACTTTTGATTGTTTATTTTTGCAAACAGGTGCCTTATTAAGGATTTTGAAAAGCGGCCTTCTGTCACACATCTCCTCGACCACCCATTTATTAAAGGAGCCCACGGAAAGGTTTTGTTTCTGCAAAAACAGCTGGCCAAGGTCCTCCAAGACCAGAAGCATCTATACCCTGTTGCTAAAACCAGGTACAGTACTCGGTCTCTTTCTGCTTTCTCCCTCTGATTATTTATAAAAATGGCATGCCATGTATTTTGATTTGCCCAGCATTATTACTGATAATTACCACATCCCTGTATTTTTGAGAGTTTCATTTACATGACATTAAGTACTCCATGCCCAGTGGATGAGAGCAGGAGAGCTTCAGAAACAAACTGCCCATTTGTGCTCTTATGGCTAATTTCTCTCAAATGGCTGAAATCTTACTCTGCCCTCATGTTCGGTTAGCTTTAGTTAAAAAACAAGAAATATATATAGTTATATTTAATATGTTTGGATTTTTTTTTACCAACAAAGGTAACTGTATGAAAGCAGCTACCTCTGAGATTGTGTGAAAAATCTTTACTTGGCTTTTGCAGGCTAGAGAGCAGAAATATAGCCCATGAAGTGATTTTAGAAAGATTATGAGTTAAACACTGGAGGCTTTTTCTGTAATGTGCTCTGAGACCATTTCCTCTTTAGTTAAAAACTCCTTAGAGTCAATTTATTATTTTTAAATAATTTTTTTCATATATTTTCTATGCTACCTAAAGCAATGTTTTTTTAAAGGGCAGATTTTTAAAAAATGTTTATTTTCACTGGCAGATGTTTAAAATAGTATTCCCTGGTGAATCTCTAAGAAATAGATCTTTGGTTTCTGTCCAGAGGGTGGCAGAATTTCTCTTTAAAAAAAAAAATTAAATGCAAATAAAATTGCTTCCTCTGCTCAGCAATTATTTGGTTTTGTAAAACTGGCCAGGATGTAGATAAGCTCCAGTCCATTATTATTAAAAGAACATTCGAAGTACTAACGGTAAAGAATAAAGTATCATAAGTCACAAGTTCTGGAAATGTTCATGTATTCGGCGGAAAACTGTTTACAAATCACAAAGCCAAACATTGGCATCAGAACTCTTGGAGCTGGAGACGTAGTTCCAAGGTGACTGTATTTTGCTGATTTGCTCCTCCATCAGCAGATTCCCTTTTGGATAGCTCAAAATGATTTTTTCCTACCCTTTCCCCTTTTCCACTGCCATTTTTGTTTCTATGGATTGCCTACAGGGTAGAGAAATGCAGGGAAATTCTTGTCATTTGGTGTCTTATTGAAGCAGTGGGAACTTGTGTTTAACCACCCCCCCCACTGAAATCCCTTTTCTTCCCCTGCTTTTGTTCCTATACACCAGCCATGCCCCCTACCACCCACCTTCGCACGTGCACTCACACATACACACACACACACATATACATACACGCAGGCACACACAGCACTACCGCCAAAAATAAAGATGAAATAAAATAAAATATAAACCAAGCAAAAAACAAACCTGGCATTTAAATGCTGTAAGTCAAATCCAGTGTCTCCTCCTTGTCTTACTGTTCTGAGATCTGCCACAGAACGATTTCTGAGACTTAGTTTGCCAAGTTATCCAGCTTTTTACATTTGCCTGACTTCGCCTATCCAGATCTATGTTCTCCCTTTAAAAACTTTTCTCCTTTTGCCATAGAAAATTGCGACTCTGGGCTCTCTTATCCCCTTTCTCTAATTTCTCTTTAGCTTTGTTAACTCCTTTGATGTCAAAAGCCTCATACAGTGGTAAAGGCTTCTCGCAGGGTCTTTGTAATCTTGAGTTTCACTCAACAGTTTGTGTTTCTTTGAACTATCATTTAAAAAAAATACAGCCTCACAAATAGGTATCAACACTTTAAACAGCCATTTCCTTAGGATGTAGGAAAATTAATTCCAAAGGAAACACAACGGACGTAATTAACACTTAATCTGCCACCTATCCCACACTATTACTTCCTTTTAGCAAAGAGCTGGCTACATAGATGTTTTTTAAGCCCACCAGGAAAAACTCTCAAATATCATGAGACGCTGGTAAGTCACTGTATTTAGAGTTGTGAGTTTCCAAGTTAAGGTGGAAAAAACAGAGAACAATTGAGGTGAGGGGATAGATGAGCAAGGCCAATATCCACTCCTCATTTTTATGCACAACTGTGGCCACGCGGCAGGCAGTGCAATATGGTGGTTAAAAGCACCGGCTGTGCTACGTTGGGATCCCAGCTCAGCCACTTATTGGATAAGTTGTTTAATTTTTCTGTTCCCAGGGGTCGTCTATAAAATAGGGATTGTTTTGAGGGTTGAGTCAATATATATACAATGCTTAGAATAGTCCTCCACACAGTTAACCCTCCATAAATATTAGTAGTAGTAGTAGCAGAAGTAGTATACATGGTCTATTTAATTCAGAGTCTCTCATTTCTTTTTAACACTAACTACCTCTTGCCCTTAATCTGTGCAAATTCATCTTTTTACTTACTGTGCAAGATCATGAAAATAAAGAGTACTGAAGTACTGAATGTTAAAAATACCCATTTTAATCTCTTACTCAGTATCTAATTTATTCATTCAAGAGACATTCATACGTGTGTATGTGTCAGGCCGTATGCTGAACAGAGGGACTACAAGGGCAAATCAGATGCAGTTCCTGATAAAGAGCTGGTGTGTGATACAGACAAGAATCTGATGAGTACAGCTCAGCGTGAAAAGCACCCGGATAAAAGAATGCTTAGTGTATCTCTCACAGCACCTAGGAAAGGCACCTAAGCCGATCTGGGGTTGGGATGATTGAGGAAGAAGACCCCCTGGAACTGGTGGGAAGATGATCCTTGAACTGTCCTGAAGAAGATAGAAGATAGTAGGGGAAGGGGGTTATTTCAGGTAAAGGGGGAAGAATGAGTAATGAGCAAAGGGCAAGGCACAAGGGCTGGAAAGAGCTTGGGAAATCTGATGAACAGTTGGTTGGCATGGCTGAAGCTTGGTGTGGGGTAGGTGGGAGGGAGAGACAAGGTAGGCAGGGGCCAGGTCATGATGGGGCTAAGGAGCCTGGATTTGTTCCTTAGGCACTAGGGAGTCACTGAAGAGTTCCAGAAGATTGTTCTGATTGCAGTATGGAGAATGGAATGGAGCTAGGGAGATGAGTAAGCAGATCATAGCAATTACAAATGGCAGAATATATTAAGATAATGGTATTGTTAGGATTTAGTGATGGTTTGATTGAGGGAGATTAGGGAAAAAGAGAAGTATGTCAGTGGCTACCCAAATTGGGCAGCCTCCCTGCTCTGGTTCACACTGCAATCAAATAGAAATTGCAAGACACTAAGAGAGAGAGACTAGACAAAAGATTACTCCCTCTCGCAGAGGGAGATATTGAAGATAGAAGAGAGAGGAGGTGATAAAGGAAGCAAGAGGGGGTGGATCAAGGCCTAAGAGGAAGGTTGGCCTTAAAGAGAAAGAACCTCTAAGTTGGGAAAGACACAGAGAAGTTAGTTGAAAATACTCAGAAAATTTGAGGGGGGAGAGGAGGCACTATGAGAAAACTCATGTTGAATGGCCTTTATCTTTCAAAAAAACTAAACAAGGTGGTCTCAGAGTTGGGAGTGGGCTGTGAACTCCAGGGAAGTATAAATCTTTGAAATAGCCACTATGAGGAGTATGATAAAGGATCAATTAAAGATAGACATAATGATTGCACAATAGCACAGAAAACCCAAGTGGCGTGTAACTGAATAGCATCCCATTGTAGTAAAAAGTTAATTAGTGGTTAAGATAATGCATGTAGAGCATTCAGGACAGCATTTGGCACTAGAAACTCTCAGGAAGTGTACCGTCACATCATCACTGCCACATTTCCCATTTGTCATCTCAAGCAATTCTTAGCAACAAGGAGTGTGAATAGAGAAAGCAGATACCCCGTGGTCTTCTTCAGGCTGGAGACTGGCTTCAGTGGACATGATGGGTGGATGAGGGGGCTAGGGAATCAAGGTTAGTGGGAGAGTATCCCTGGGGCCTTTTTGGGGTAGGGAAGAAAGTACTGTGCATGGAAGGCTTGGTTGTAAGGCCCCCATCTCACCGCTCCTGGGTCTAAGTGTAACTGAGGTTAAGCTCGTACCACTTGCCACAGGACAGCCAATAAGTCGAGAGGCAAGGTGTTGGGGCAAGGAAAATGAATTTTATTCAAAAACCCAGCAAACCAAGAAGGTGGCTGACTAATGTCCCAAAGAACCATCTTACGTTAGTATGAACTTTAGGCTCCTTTTTATCTTAAAGGAAGGGGAAAGGGGGGGAGTTGGGTTGCAAGAGGTAACTGAGGACTGCAGACATCTGGGTGTCAGTGAGGATCTGAGGAGGTTGTAAAACTTTGCTGTTGGTGAGTTACCTTTGGAGAACGAAGGTCAGGATGTTCCTAAAAATCTTTAACATAGCATTGTTACTCTGTATGTATGCTTTCCTTAGCTCCCCGGAAGTTACTTTTGGAAAAGGCCTGGTTTTCACCTTTCTTCTAGCTTACGTGCAGAGCTAAGCAGAAGTTTTTAACCTAAACGATATTACTACAGGGTGTCAGAAACAAAGTGGAGCTAGTTATGCTAAGCCTCCCTTCCAGTGTTACATAAGCATTCTAGCTCCTCTGATTGCTGCAGCTTTTTGGAAAAGCCTGGCTGTGATCTATTCCCATTGCACTATATATACACTATGGATGGATAGATATAGATATAGATACAGGATTGCAGAGGCTCCTATGGAGAGGCGACATTGTGCTATGTGAGATTTGATAGATACCATTGCCTGGTGCTGGTTATAATGTATGCATGACACCATTGGAATTTAAGTTTTTCCAGTAATTTATAATTTTGCCACAGCATATATTCGATTCAGGTACAATAGACTAGTCAGGAATCCAAGGCTTACTCTCTTAAAGGAGTTAAAAAGCCCTAAAATTATGTGAATAATAGTTTGAGGCTACATCATTACTTAATCTGTCAGAGGTGCTTTTAAACAATTTATTCATTTTCTTTATATTAGCTCCCATTTCCTTGACCTTGAAAAAGGACTTTTTCCCCAAATCAGTTTTATAAATTCCTGAATTTATTAACATCATCTGGTATGTCGTTTCAGATTTAAGGTTAAGAGAAGTAGACTTGAAAACATGCTTTTTATCACTTTACAAGGGTTATTGGGAGAAGAGCAAAATCATTCTCTGGAATGTGAATGGAGGCAGGGAAGACACTGGGTTGGCTGTGCCATGACCATGAACTCAGTTGTGAGCCTCAATAAAATTACAAGATCCAGCATGTTGTACCCCTGCAGATGGCTTAGAACTAGCTGAAACCACAAATGTTAAACCTTCAAATGCCAAGGGTCTACTCTAAGTATTACTTGGTAGAAGAATTAAGTTGCTGGGTTTTTTCTGCTCCATTTAGTGGATTTTGATTCTGCCCTTGCAATTTGCCTGAGGCTGATTAAAACAATGACTTTAGCTTTTCTGATTTCTTTTCAATCTGCAGCAATGACCTTTAAAAACAGATTTCTCACAGCTTAACTGCAGAGTTTTCCCAGGTCAGCCTTGCTCACTCCTTCCCTCTTCTACGTGCAAACACACATATACCATATTACATACACTGATGGGTTCCCAGCTTCCTGTATAAATGAATGACTCCTGAATGATTACTTCATAAAGTGCTGAAGATGCTTGACAAATAGGAAGTTAAAGATTCTCCTATCCTCCTGACAGAGAAGAAATAAGTCTGCATCCTGATACAATTATTATCTGCTATCTATTAATATATACCTATATCTATATAACTGAGTAAATGAATTAATTAATATTTAATTTTCTACTGGTGTCACTGATTCTTGCTGATTAGAGAAATTAGGTATATCAAATACTGTTTAATATGATTGATGATAAGATGCTGATTTCTTGGGATTCTCACCAAAACTGTGCTTAGATGAAAAACAGGCAGATGCTACAGTATTAATAATTTGCACCCAAACAATTCTTCTGGGTTTTATTTTGTTTGTTTGTTTCGTCTTTTTATTTTTTTGAGACGGGGTCTCGCTCTGTTGCCCTGGGTAGAGTGCAGTGGTGTCATCATAGCTCGCTACAACCTTAAACTCCTGGGCTCAAGCGATCCGCCTGCCTCAGCCTCCTGAGTAGCTGGGACTACAGGCACACGCCACCATGCATGGCTAATTGTTTTTTAATCTATGTAGTGTAATGTATGTTTGATTGATATAACCTTAAGTTCACTGTCAAGATACAGCTCACATAGTTAAAGGTATCCAGGTGGCATCTCTGTCCATGTTTGACTCTCAGTAAAATAGTGTCACTCCTAGATGGTCTGCTATTGTTTTTCTCATTCTAAGTCCATGATTATGTGTTTTAGTCACATAAAAGTTTCTCTTTCATCGACCTTGTTATCAAAGGTTATATTGAAATGGAAATAATGATTTGGAAGAAATATTCAACATCACTGACTTTGGTGTAGTAACAGTACTCTATCCTCAGTTTTCAGTAATTTTTTCCTTATTACATGGAATCCATTGAATATAGTGAAAAGTCCATGGCCGCAGAGGCCTTTGTCTTGGACTTTTGAGGACACCACCTTTGAGCCTGGACCTTTCCCCTCATTCCCTATCTCCTTTTTTCCTCTACCTCCAACAAATTTTACTTCCCTTTATTTCTGGAATCTGGTGGGAGCGTCAGTCATTCTCCACTCCTTCCAGTTCCACTCTTGGGTGGAGGGGAGGGCCCAGATCCTGGGTGTGGAAGAGCTGAGGCAGAGGTGACCTTCACAATGGTCCTGCCACAGGGTGACTATCTAAGAGGCCACCAGGCATTTCTCAGGACAGAGATCAACCTCTCACTAGCATATTGCTTGTAATTATTAGGCTGAAAGACTTTGTTCCCTTCCCATTCTTGAGTTATGATTTAGCACACCTTCTTCTATTGCTTTGTTCTTCATCATAGTTGGGGAGTAAAGGGAAGAACACATCCTGCCACAGCTGTGTGAAGCTCCTGCAGCCCTGTTTGTACCTACCTACATGGAAGTCTCCACTTCCACAGGCATAATTAGTTGGCAGACAAGAAGAGGCTAAGGGATTAAGGAGTCACTTTTGGGCAAAATATATATTTGTCAATAACATTCATAGGACTAGCAGCTCAAAGAAGTCGGCAGGCCCAGTGATGGGATATTAAAGACCATTCACACAGAAATGGTTTTAACCATGATGCAGGCATAGAGATTAAACTATATTGAAAGCAGCAACACTTTAGGAATTTATTTCATGAGAACAATTCCTCTAGTATCTGAAGCAGTTTGGTTCTAAAGCTCCTTTCCCACTCGTCGGATGGGCCAAAGATATTCCAGAAAAGTCCCTCATCCTCTACCTCATCTATGCCCACTGTTGTCTTAGGGGACCTCCCAGCCTCCACCTCTCTGGCTTTGTCTCACCCATTCTTCAAATGCTGTTCTTACTCTCTGCCCATCTCCTTGGACTTGACATTTCAGACTTGCCCTCATTCCCACCTTACTTAAGCCATGGATTCAGATACCAGTTCCCCCTTCTCCTGATCCCTGAAACCTAAGGCCAACCCTACTGTCTACATCCTCTCCCTCAACTACCACACTCCAAGAGCCAATCCAAAAGCTTCCACTCTAAGCTCCAACCCCCAAACTCCATTTGTCTGAGAAGCCAGGCTTGGCAGCCAGCATACTTAGAGCCTCATAAAAACAAGTAGGAAATCTAGCAAAAGGCAGTATAGATTTTGCTGGAATTTGAAAATGTCTTCTGAGCCATTAAAACTGTAATACTTTACTGTATTATCTTGATTTAATAGAATGTCTTTTGCTGTTTTTCCATTTATTTATCTATCTCTCCATTCTTCTAAGCTTTGGAATACTCAGTCCAGGTACCTTTTAGTTGGAGATCTGTGATTTTCACATGAAACAAGGAATTCTTCAGCAAAAATTAATAATAGATGCTATTCTCAAGTAAGGCACTAGGTGGGGCATGTGAATTTAAAGGAAATTTTAAGTCTGTAGTTACTAGTGACAAATTGTTTCACTCAAGAAAATTGAAAAATATTTAAGCCAAATTTATTTTCATTAATTTAAACTAACAATAGGGAAACATAAGACAACATAATACTTTGTATAAGTACATGTAAAGTCTAGGATAATTTTTTAAAAAGAGATAAAAATTGAAGTAAATAATATTTTTTCTCTTAAATAGACCCTCCAAACTCCATAGCCAAAGGAGGAAAATGAAGCAGGAAGCAGTTTCATAAGAATGTTAGCTGGGGAAGGCCAAGATAGGGCTGCAGATTTTTTTTTTCTGGTTGGGAAAATTAAGTGGTTCTTTTTTTGAAACAGAGTCTTGCTCAGTCGCCCTGGCTAGAGTGCAGTGGCATCATCATAGCTCACTGCAGCCTCAAACTCCTATGCTCAAGCCATCCTCCTGCCTCAGCTTTCCTAGTAGCTGGGACTACAGGCACACACCACTGTGCCTGGCTAATTTTTCTACATTTTGTAGAGAACTTGCTCTTGCTAAGACTGGTTTTGAACTCCTGACCTCAAGGGATCCTCCCACCTCGGCCTCCTAGAGTGCTAGGATTACAGGCATGAGCCACTGTGCCTGGCCTGAAGTGGTCTTTATCAGAGTGCAAATACCTTGCATCTGTAACACATCAACTTCTAGATTGCCTACTTCAATTTCGGGAGCAAATAACTCTAAAGAATTTGATTGTTTGTAAGCAGGGGAAGAGGTCACACATTGCTAATAACAGCAGGTAAAATCTTTTAAAAGTTATTTTTTGTTAATAAAATATTTGGGGAAGATTTTTATTAGAATCAAGCTCAGATTTACAGACAGCATCTGCATGAGTTTTGGAAGTTAAATCTGTGAGACAGATAGATTGGCATATCTGCTGCAGGCTCAGAAGATAGAATTTTGATACTGGTTATGATGTATTTTGTATGTTCACACTGAAAATCACAACTTTCTGCTAGAGTATATCTATTCATGAAACTGTAAGTGAGGTCTTGTCAGTGCTTCCATTTTCAGTTGGCTATAAAAATGTCATCCAACATGAAGCTTGACCTCTCTCTATGTAGTTCAGGCTGCCTTTAAGTCCAGATCAGGAGTTACACAAGGAAAAAAGCCCTGGAAAACTCACCATTGGTTCAGTGGTATTTTGAATTCTGAATTCCTTCCCCAATCTGCCTGTTACTATTTACTTCTCAGAGTCCTGAGATACTGCTCCATGCATTCTTTCCAGGGTATTTAGTTGCATTCAGTGGAGAAACAAGAGTAGAGAGTGCTTATTCCATCTTAACTGGAACCAGATCTGTGGGTAATTTTTTAAATCCTGATTTTCTTTGTCAAATGATAAGTAGGATAAACTCTGACTTAGCTTATTTCAAACAATTATAAGAATTTAGGAAGGAGATAAACTAGCTGAATTTAATGTGGGAATTTAATTACTTCATAAAAATGTATTGTGGTATTTTTCTGATGAACTTCAAAGAAAATAATTCTTAGGTTTTATGTGAAGGGGATTTTGGTCAGAAATATGCACCCTCTTCTTGTTTTATTTAGCAAAATGGTTAGCTAGAAGCAGGCAGCCGCTCTGAATTTTAGAAAAAAATTGGTATTACAAACCAATTGATTTCTCTTTGACATCACCAGTATGTAAAGAGACAGATGAAATAATTGTTCTGTTTAATAATAATAAATGTTTAAGTTATAAATTTGATTTTATTAAATAAAATTAAGCTTCTTCTATTTTGGACCTTTATATGAATTAGCAGCAAAACTGGTTCTAGCACTGGAGATGACTACACAGCATGCTTCAAATATCCCTTTGTCAAATCTATTGGTGATGGGGATTGGAAAATAAGATTTAATTTAATAGGCTAGAAAGAGAAAAAAAGTCACTGTTTTATGTGCCCTTTTCTATTGCATAATAGACACAAAACTCAGTATGCAGAGCTAATATGTTTGCTTCTTCCTCTTAACCTACTTTTGTGAAATTCATATAGCAAGAGGTAGGGTATACATCAAGATTCTAAGACTTCTACATGGTACTTACAGTGAAACTTTCAGTCAAAGCCAGCTTCTGGGACCTGCCTAGGTAGGATAGTACCAGTGGGTGACATCCTTGTAAACTGTGGTAATGGTGGGCATAAAAAGTGACAGGGGGCCAGGCACCTGTAATCCCAGCACTTTGGGAGGCTGAGGCAGGAGGATCAGTTGAGGCCAGGAGTTCAAGACCAGCCTGAGCAACATAGCGAGACCCGTCTCTACAGAAAATAGAAAAATCAGCCAGATGTCATGGTATGTGCGTGTAGTCCCAGCTACTCAGGAGGCTGAGGCACGAGGATAGCTTGAGCCCAGGAGTTTGAGGTTGCAGTGAGCTATGATGATACCACCGCACTCAAGCCTGGACGACACAGCAAGACCCTGTCTCAAAAAAAAAAAAAAGTGACAGGGAAGAACGAAGCAGTGATGCTTCTCTGCTGGTGAATTTATAGTACATAGGAAGACATTTTACATGTGATTTTGCTTAATTAAGGTATTCTGAGTAATGTGTGGAGTTATGCAAATTTTTGATTCCAAATTTTGACAAGGATGTAAGAGTAGTACATGGTACATTTTTTCAATATTCTTGCACTTTTGCATCCATTACTGTATGTGCTTTCACAGCCACCTGTGAGATATATAGATCAGTCGTGAGTGATTCTATTTATAGGTGAAGAAAACTGAGATGCTGGATGTTAAGGGATTTGCTCTAATTTCCTTCAGGTACCTGGACTGGACTTGCTCTTCCTACCCCTGTCTCTGAAGTCTCTGAACATGTTGTGTGATAAGATTGTGAATGAGCCATCCTCATTGCCTACTTTCTGCTACATTATTTGCTGTATTAATGGTAATTAGTACTCTCTTGATAAATTTCTAGGCATGAGAGGATGCATACCAGAAGACCCTATCATGTGGAGGATGCTGAAAAATACTGTCTTGAGGATGATTTAGTCAATCTAGAGGTTCTGGATGAGGTACTAAATATTTAGTAGACAATTCTCATTAATGGCATTTGTTTCACGTGAATGGTCTGACCTCTTTCTTGTAGACCATGTTCTCCTAAGGTCATTTGAAAATTTAATTGTTTGTATAGCCATGGGGTGAAGCTCAGGGAGGAGATTCAGTTGCTGTGACTATGATCCTGTGTTGTGTTCATTTATAGTTCCTCAAATGATGAAGAGAAAAGGATTTAGATTTTTCCAATAAAGCCTTTTATATCATAGGCCTAAAAGATAGATTTTATCAGCTAAAATTATTTTCTGTTTAATAAAAATTGCAACTAACCCTTAAGTTAATATAGTTGTTCTTCATGAAGAGGAGCTTCATTTAGGGAAATAGTGGAGTTAATATAGCTTGAATTCTAAATTTGAAAAGTATGATAATCCCCATTTACAATATGCATGTTTAATAGAGCTGTTAATTGCACTGGATCTGTTTATACTGAGTCCAACTTTGGGGATGTTTAGTTTCAATGTCGGAATCACTAAAGTATAATATAAAAGTGTTCAGTTCTATTATATATTACTACCACCTAGATTTTACATGTAATGCTTTGAGAAATGAAGTTACCAGTTTGTCTGTGCTTTATCAATAGGAATGACCTATTATATAAAATTCTAAATACAACATTTTGATTGGTTGAGACAAGTTTTTTTTCATAATAACTAATAAAAACTGTGTTGGATACCTCAATGCCTTTTAGCAAGTCCTAAGTAGGTCTAATTCCTTCAGTATAATCCTATTTTCTCTTCTTTCAAGGTAAATATTGGCATCATTTTAATGATTTAGGATCATTAGGGTAACTTCATGATTTAAATAGACTACTTTCATCTTTTAGAGAAACATATTCTTGTAAGAATAAATTTGTTGTCATTTTTAGAATCTCTCTTTTGATTGAAAATAATGTTTACTCTCAATACCATTTATCCTCTTCTTAGGATACCATTATCCAACAGTTGCAGGAACGTTATGCAGATTTACTGATTTACACATATGTTGGAGATATCTTAATTGCCTTAAACCCCTTCCAGAATCTGAGCATATACTCTCCGCAGGTAAGGGATGTTTTAAGAGCATATTGCTCCTTAATAGGAAATTAAAAATCATAAAGGCAAATGAAAAGAAGGAAAAAGAAAGAATAAAATTATGCTACCCTAGAGGTATATACCCCAAACTGGAGATAATAATGCAACACAAATGGAATTCTTACACTTTGGGGGTAACTTTTTAAAAAATTTATTTTTTGGGGGGGGGTAATTTTTTAAAGAAAGCTGTAACAATAGCTAATATTTATTGAGTGCTTACTGTATGCCAGGCACTTACTTCGCTTACTTCTCACAACCCCGTGGGTCAGGTACTATTGTTAAGCCTAGTTGGCAGACAAGGAGACTTAGCATAGCGTGAACTCCTTTGTACAAGCCCATGAAGCCAGTCAGTACAGAAGCAGGATTTGAATTCAGGCCTGCAGACTTCAGTGCCCGTGCTCTACAGACTTCCTGATGCAGCAAGTCCCCTGATAAATGAGAAAGTCTTGGTTTTGTGGGTAACAAGTAATGGAGCAGTAGATGGTCCAGTGGAGCATTAGAAGTTTCTTTTAAATTAATTATTTTTTCTTTAGTTTTCCAGACTTTATCATGGAGTGAAGCGTGCCTCAAATCCCCCCCACATATTTGCATCAGCAGATGCTGCTTACCAGTGCATGGTTACTTGCAGCAAAGACCAGGTAAGAACGCGCCTTTCTATCCTTCCAGTCATACAGTAAGACATGTTCTAGTATCCTCTTCAGCTCATAAGTCTTTCTGAAACCTTTCCATTCTGGTTGCTGATGCTGACGCAAAGAAATAGAAAATGAAATAGCAATTCGGTGGAACTAAAGCACTGATAAAGCCATAGTAGCAGGAGAATGTGAAAACCCTTTTCAAGAAACATGAAACATTCACATCAAGAGCACTCATTTTCTCTGATAGAATGTAATAAAGATATTTCTAATATGAATATAATGAGAGAACACAGTGCAAACATAACCTGATTACATGGCAATGATTGTAATAAGAACAGGATGTAGAATAGCATAAATGAAATTCTTTCCTATTAAGGTCTCAGAATTTTCATGATTTGGCCCTTTTTGTATGAAATATTGCACACAGGTTGACAGTGATCATGCACCACACCATTTAGCTACTGAGAAATTGTGATGGATTGGGTAAAGACCAAATAAACTTTAAACTCAATGCTAGTTAAACACAAACTTTCCTCATACATTTTACCTTTCTAGACTTCTAATTCACAGTGGTGACATATCCAACCTTTGACCCCTCCTTTACTTTCAATAGGTAGGTATATTTTCCTTTGTTTCTTTATTCTGTTTGAAATAGAAGTAATCTAATATGGCAAGCAAATTTTATGAGAGAATCACTGTGTGTATTTCCTGAGACTTGTAAAGTCCCAGTTTGGGGGTTTGTTTGTAGAATAGATGAAATTATAACAGTGCAGGTTACAAAATGGAATACACAGATTCACTATAGGTTAGAAACTTGGCTTATCCAAATTCTTACCTTTCCCAGAGACTTGTGAAGTGTCCATAGATTTCATAGACAGGAAGTAAATGGAAAGAAATATATATGGTTTTCAAGTTAAGAAGTTGCCCCACTATGTTGTCTTTTTTCTGACACCAGTTCTGACATCAAATATTGTGTCTTTTTCAACACGAACCAATTTTCCGACACCAACTGGGTGTCCAACAATTCAATTCAATTCTGACACTAACTATCTGGAGTTGGTGCAGACTCCACAGATTAGGGGATTAGTCCCACAAAACTGTTCCCACTTTAGATGCCAGGTGCAAATGGTGTACCCAGGCTTCCCACACTTTTAACCAGCCAAATATAAGTTCAGGGGTTCCCACAACATACCTCAGGTTTGATAATTCACTAGAATGACTCATAGAACTCAGGAAAACACTTTACTTATGTTTACTGGTTTATTAAAAGGGTACGACTCAGGAAAAGCCAAATGGAAGAGATGCATAGGGCAAGCTATATGGTGGGGGGGATATGGCACACAGAGCTTCCAAGCCTTTTCTGGGCACACTCCCCTCCCAGGACCTCAGTATGTTTACCAACTGGGAAGTTCTCTGAGTCTTCTTGTTTAAGAATTTTTGTAAGTCAATCTCTAAGTACCCTCCCCTTTCTGAAGTAGGGAAGTGGGGCTGAAAGTTCCCACCCTCTAATCACATATTTGGTCTTTGTAGTGACCAGCCCCCATCTGAAGCTGTCTAGAGGCCCTACTTTGAACCCTCTTGTTAGCAATAAACTGAGGTATGGTTGAATGGGGCTCCTTGTGAGTAACAAAAGATGCTCCTATCATTCCTATCACTCAGAAAATTCCAAGGATTTTAGGAGCTTTATGCCAGGAACCAGGGACAAAGACCTAATATATAATTTTATTATGCCACACCCACTAATTTCCTTTATACATAAAGAGTTCCTAGAAATGAATGATAAAAAGATCAACAATACAATAAAAAATAAGCAAAGGATATGGACGGGTCACATAAATGAAAAGTTTCTTGAGTATGTGGAAAGAGTCTCAACCTCACTCATAACTTTAAAAATACAGATTATAACTGTACTGAGATACCATCTTTTGCCTATCAGATTGGCAAAAAGTCCACTATACTCTGTTGGTGAGGCTATAGGAGAGCAGGCACTCTCATATATTGGTATAGTCCTTAGGAGAACAATTTAGTACTACCTATCAAATTTACAAATGTATTTACCTTTTGATCCAACGTCACCATTTCTAGGAATGTATTCTGCAAACTTGCATGTAAATATAATGACTTATATATAGGGTTATTCGTTGCAATATTGTTTGTAATAACACAATTTAAAAACTCAAGTATCCATCAATATGGGACTGATTAAATAAATTATTGTACATCTGTATGATGGAACAAGTAGCTACATAAAAGGTTAAAAGAGCTCTCCCTCTACTGAAATGGGAAGATTCCTAAGATAGATTTCTCAGTGAGAAATTAAGGTGTGCAGTAGTAGATGTTATGTGAAAACCATAGCTAAACACACAAGTTGTTTCTGTGCTATGAATTCTTCATTTGACACTCCATTTTCTGTGTCAGTGCATTGTCATCAGTGGAGAAAGTGGCTCTGGGAAGACAGAAAGTGCCCACCTGATTGTTCAGCATTTGACTTTCTTGGGAAAGGTATTGACTAACCTGCTTTATGTATCAAGTTCCTACAGGGTAACTGCATATTTTGTAAAAGATGAAAGTACTGCTTTTTTTTATTAGGGGTTACATAAAAACATTCCATCTTTGTTATGTTTGCCTCCTGATAGCGAGGCCTCTTAAGATGTCAGCATGCTATCATTCCCTCCACGTAGGGAGGAGAATAATGCCAGCACAAATTTACTAGTTTATCAGCAATTAATTTTTGTGTTTTCAATGTAGTAGAAATATTTAGCCATTAAGTAGTAAAAGTGGTTAAGCACTAGGAACAGGATCAGGGAGAGCCATTATGGTGATTAAAGGGATGGAAAATAGAAATCTTTGAGCAAAAGTTGAGGGAAATGAAAATTTTCAGCTTGGTGAAATGGACATTGAAGGAATGACTTCAAAAGTAGTCTAGTAGTTACTTATATTCAGAATTAGTGTATTAGGTGACTAAGAAAGAATTTATGGAATTGTTTTATAGATAAGGTTTATTGAATATTATAATAGATGACTGAGAAAAGTTATGGGATCTGTTTAAAATTCTGTCTAAACTGTTTAGGCATTTCATCCATCAAGGATTTTAAATGAAGTGTTGTTGGATTTAAAAACTGCTGTCCTAATCTAGCCTAATCTGATTCATACACACCTGGGGAGGTGCTCATCTAAGAAAATGATGCTGGTGTTGATGCCAATTTCTCCCAAATGGAGCTCTTCATAAAAGGACAGTGTGAATTTTAGTGGGCAAGGGAGGGGTGCCTGGCAACTTTGCTGGAGTAATGTTTCCAGAGGTTCCTCTTGACTGTTCTCTGTTTGGCACAGGCCAATAATCAGACCTTGAGAGAGAAAATTCTACAAGTCAACTCCTTGGTGGAAGCCTTTGGGAATGCATGCACTGCCATCAATGACAACTCGAGCCGTTTTGGAAAATATCTGGAAATGATGTTTACACCAACTGGAGTTGTGATGGGAGCAAGAATATCTGAATATCTCCTTGAAAAATCCAGAGTTATAAAACAGGCAGAGTAGGTGTACTACTTTATCACTCTGTTTTTGTTCGGCAATATAAACTGGAGGCTTTGGGAATTTTAATGGCTCCATTTTTCACCCTTGTTCTTAGCATTTCCCCAGCCTCCCCAAGAGCAAGGAATTATTTAAGCAACGGATCAGTGGTAGTCTTGACCTAAAAGATGTTAAGGGGCAGAGTACAAAGGGCCAGGGTGGGTGTGCGTTTGGGATAGGTATGCCTGTTTCTCCTGAGTTGGTTGTGTCAGGTAGAATTTAGCAGCATTGTAGATGCTTTTAAAAATCATTAGACCCCCATGAATTTGTCTATTAAAACAAAAACACTGAGAATATTCCACATGTTAATTTTCTCCCTAGATTGAGAGAAAGAGACAGAGGAAAAAAACCCAGTTATTCTATTTTTAAGGAAACCAGTATGGTAATAGTAATCAATAGCATGGACTTCGCTCTGGGTTCAAATGTTGGCTCTGATATTTACCTTGGGCATTTCACTAACTTTCTCTGTACCTTATCTGTGAAATGGAGATGCTGCTAGTACTGATCTTGTGGGTTTGTTGTAAGGATTAATGAATTCATTTATATTAAGTTACCTGAAAGAACGCCAGGTGTGGTACATGTTATCAGAGTGTTAGCTACTCTTCCTATTATCATTATAATAATAATTACTATTATTGCCAGACATCAGAGTTCCTCAGGAATGTGGCTCTATACATACATATCAATGCATTATTGAATGCCTGCTGTATACCAGTGCTGTGCCCTCTTGCTGATGTTGCAAGAGTAAACAAAATAGGAAAAGTTTCTGTTTTCATGGAGCTTGGAGTGTGTGGTATGTGCGGGAGGAATGGGGGAGGATCATGGGCATTAAACAAGTAAACTTAAATGTGAAACAATTGTGACAAGTACCAGGAAGCAACGTAGGTGCCATGAAGGTGAAACAGGAGAAGGGAAGGGCACGTAACCTAATCCAGGAAGAAAGAGGGGCTCCCTGTGTATGATGTGTTTAATCTGACATCTGAGGATCACTGGGAGTTAGGCAACAAGGTGGGGACAGGGTGGGGAGGGAGATAGTGGCAAAGATGAGACTGAGACCAGGTGATACAGGTCTTTGGAACCAGGCTGAGGATTTTGAACATTTTTCTAAGGGCGATAGGAAGCTGCTGAGTGTTTTCAAGCAGGGAGGTCACCAAACCTAACTTGCATTTTGAAATGATCACACTAGCTTCAATGGGCAAATGAATTGGAAGAGATGCAAGAAGAATTATGTTGATAAGGAGGCTGTTGCCAAATCCACGTGAGAGAGTATGTTGGCCTACACTAAGATGGTGGCAGTGGAGATAGAGAGAAGTTGAGCAGTCTGAGAGACACTGTGCAAGTGGAACCCACAGGACTTGTTCTAAGTTGAGAACTCACATGTCTTCCTCTGTCACGCACTTGCAGTTTCCTCACACAATAGGAACTGGTGTGAACATTAAACAAATGAACAAAAAGCTAGAGTAAGAGTCATTTAAGCTTCCCTGTGGCTTCTTGGTTAATTTTTATGAGGTCCTCTACTTCTTTCTCCCCAAATTAGGAGGATTTTAAAGTTTAGGGAGCTACCTCTGACAGAATGAAAAGTATAGTGTTCTGTGTTCAAATGTAAAATGGACTTTTACAAAGATGTGAGTTTGATTCCACTCACAGCTATGTCACTTGTGATACGTCACTTATTAACATAAATGCCCTTATACATTACTTTCCTCATATGTAGTATGGGCATAATAATGCCTTCCTCACAAGGCTATTGTTATTCATCTAAACTTTGTGGTTCAGCCCGCTTCTGGGTGCACTATAGAATTCCTCCCGGTGGTTGGGTGTGGTCATGTGACCAGTTCTGGCAAATGGGCAGGTAATGACAACCCTCCCGAGTCTGGCAAAGTGTAAGATGGTGGCTGTCCCATCAGCCTGGGCCCATCAGTGACTGTAATGAGCCAGCCACAGCCACACTGCTGACCCCCAGGGACATGTACTCTGAGCAAGAAGTAAGTCTTTGTTGAGTTAAGCCACTAAGATCTTGGGACATTTGTTACTGCAACAACACCTAGCTAATCTGATAGATAAAGGGATGAAAATCAAATTGAATTTATACTAGGGATGGATGTTGGCAGGAAAAGTGTGGAAGAATTGAGAACTAGAGGTATCTGCAGAAAAACTACAGGAAGGTCAGACCAAGATGGGTCATCCAAAGCCTGCATGTTTATGGGAGGTTAAAGAACAAGTGGTACCCAGGTATATCAGTTCCTGTTTTAGTGAATGGTGCCAGCATTACTAGATGCTCAAGTTAGAAACCTGGGAGCCAGACTCCAAGTCCCTCTCCCTCACCATCCTCATCCAGTCTGTTAGGGCATGCTTTGGTTGTTTCTCCAAAATATATATAAGCTTACTCTTGTTCTCCATCACCACTGCCATTACCTTATCCAAGCCACTATACTTTCTCAGCTAGACCTCCTAATTGGTCTCCGTGTCTCCGTCTTGACTTCTTACAATCTAGTCTTCATCCTGCAGCTGGAGAGTACATTTTCTAACACAAGTCTATTCATGTCACACACTTTCAGTGCAACCCAGCACCGGTTTAAAACTTCAAAAAGTTCGAATTGCTTAATCAAAAAAATCCTAATTAGGGCCTACCAAGGCCTTGTGTGGGCTGGCCCTGCCTACCTGTCCACCCCCTTCTCACTAGCATTGTTTGGTCCGACATGGGTATTATGCTCACAGCCTTTGTGTCCGTGCTGCTCCCTCTGTTTGGAATGCTTTTCCTCCTTCTCTTTGTAGCTCCTTCCAGCTCCTTCTCATGCTTCAGGCTTTCACTTAAGTGTTATTTTTTTAGAAAGTCCTTCCCCTGACTTGACGCAAGTAACCTACCCTTATCCCCCAACATAATTCTTTATCTCAGCCCCTTCCTTGTTTCTTTCAAAGCCCTCATCACAAATTTTCTTGTTGTTTCATCTAACTGCATCACTAGAAGGGATGCTCCAAGAGGACATGAAACCTCGTAGTCCTGTGTCCCTGGCCCCTGGCTTAGTGCCTGCCATGATTGGCACTCAATACATTTATTAGTTGAATAGTCACCTCTTTACTATCTATATGTATCACATAACATCATGTTTTATTCCTCAAATATACACAATAAAATTTATTTTAAAAAATAAAAATAAAGATGAATAAAAAATAAAAATAAATTTATTAATTAAGTGAACAAACAAGTGAGAAGTGGCAAGTAAAGGCATCTAGAATGCAGGGCAGGGATAAAAATGCACCAGAAAGGCTTTGACAAAATAAACACACAAAGGAAGATGAAGATGCGCAGGAGAGGCTGAAGAAAAAGATAGAGGCCATGTCACAGATGGGGACAAGGAGGAGAAGGAAGACAAGATTTCTTTCCACAGAGCTAGATTGGCCAAAGAGAGGATTTTCCAAAATTCAGGGGTATCAACAGAAGCGACTGTCCTCCTCCAGAAGAAAGAAAGGGATCTGGAGCAGTGCTTTTCAAACTCTCTGTGCTGAAGGGCCAGTTTTGTTTTTTTTTTAAGTCCCCAATCCATTGTGAACTAATACCTTTGTAAAATATAATGAAAAGTATTTATCAGAAAAATTATCATGCTCTTAGATGTCATCACAATGTCACTTTCTATAAAATGTCTAGGCATGTATTTTCCGGTTCCTTCTATTGTTATAAGCTGATATCAGTCCACAGACCATGCTTTAGAGTAGCATCTATCCAAAAGGACTCTGGCCAGGGTGGCTTGAAAGAGGTAGATGGCAGGAGACTAGGGGGACTGATGAATGACATTTTGAATGGTATTTGAAAGAATACCAGTTTGGGAGAGTGGAGACCTCAATTCTGAGACCATTTCTGCTCCCTAATCTGCTGTACAACTGGCAAGCTACTTCCTGTCTGGGACACCAGTAAAGTGGGGAATTTGGCTGATCTCTTTAAGCTGGACCTCACTGTCTCTGAAGCAACAGGGGTTAAAAACAGAAGGCATGTGGCACAGATGCATAGGCATTTCGGCTAGAACAGAAAGATTTCAATATATGTGACTTGAGCTGCTTCCTGTAAATGTCCCATTCTCTAAAACCTCCTTCTGCTTACAGTAAAGTTAAGTGTGTTTAATAATGCAGCATTGTGACAATTACCATACTAATCCCATTACTATTACTATTCTGTAATTAGGGTGTAGCTTATTTAATTGCTTGAAAATGTAAATTTGCTACGGAATAATATTTTGCACAGAAAGAAAATGGTATAAATTACTTGGGATGGGGAAGCACAGAATAGGTTATTAATAAAGTCTCTTCTTTTTTTTCAGGGGAGAGAAAAATTTTCACATATTTTACTATATTTATGCTGGTCTTTATCACCAAAAGAAACTTTCTGAGTTCAGACTTCCTGAGGAAAAGCCTCCTAGGTAAGTGTCAGGGATTTTGATTGTTCATTTTTAATAAATACACAATTAGCAATTGACAAACTTGGAAGTAAATGGAGCTGTTTTCCTAACTGGAAACTCACGGTCTATTTAACTGAAATACCTAGGGTAAGGTGGCAGGAACTGCATCTCAACATTTGCATATTCTAGAAAGTTCAAA
The DNA here is from genome assembly GCA_023783475.1 of Daubentonia madagascariensis. NCBI lineage: Eukaryota > Metazoa > Chordata > Mammalia > Primates > Daubentoniidae > Daubentonia > Daubentonia madagascariensis. The sequence goes on along the minus strand of JAKFHU010002088.1, from coordinate 37,158,709 downwards.
AACTCAACTGCAGCCATTTTACTCAGACTCTGTGCCATATTCAACTGCAGTATTGGACTATAATGGAAATGCCCTTGCAAAGAAGAATCTCAAGTGGCACCTGCCCTGGCATTTGAGGTGCCATTTTCCAAGTCAATGCTCATTCTGCTTGTTTATGCTTCACTTCATTTAGGTACATAGCTGATGAAACTGGAAGGGTGATGCATGACATAACTTCCAAGGAGTCTTATAGAAGACAATTTGAAGCAATTCAACATTGCTTCAGAATTATAGGGTTCACTGACAAGGTAAGTGATCATCAAGAGGGAAAGAAACTCAAGTGTTAATATTCTTAGATGAATGTGAGTAAAGATGTGGATGTTCTAACTTGGGGCAGGATACTTGCTTTTCAGATACCATGGTGGTCTTGCTACTCAAAGTGTGGTCCAAGAACCATTGTCATCATCTGAGAGCTTGTTAGAAATGTAGACTGTCAGGTCCATCTAAGAATGACTGAATCAGAATATACATTTTAGCAAGATGTCAGGTGAACATTAAAATAGGTGAAGCACTGTTGTAAGAACAATGTGCCAATGAATTGTTATTGTTGTCTTCAATTCACTATGCCTGTAATAACAAATACCAAAACAACACTGCTTTTTCCTGAGTTGAGGGTTGTTCCAACCATTAAAGTGAATTGTGAATAGGAGTACAGGAATATGTAGGTTACACTCAAGCCACAGAAATATATTTATGCAGGTAGCTTCTTGGGCACCAAGACAAATTAATTATAACCCTTTCAACTTTCTTGCAGTTACTTCCTTCTCCATGGTACACAGTTGCACATTATTAACTGTAGCTCTAAGTACAGTACTACTCTTATCACCCTAGATACAGGCTGTCTCTATTAAATATATGCTCGGGGTGACAGACAATATTTATACCCCTTGGCTCAAATATTATTCTGTAATACATTATGTCATAGTTTCTGGGCATCATGCCATCAATTTTGCAAAATGTATAGATTCTTTTGCTTTTCCAACAAAGGGGTGAATGATTTAGGGGGTAGGTGAGAGTGTTAAATCTTAAGGGATTAGATTACAAGACACTCCAGTTACCCTGGGACAGCCACTCCAGATAAAGGATTGTTTCTGTAATCCAATGAGTTTGGCTAGCCCTTCTCTCTTCTGCATGGTTGATTTTAGTCATAATAACACCTTTTTTTCCCCCTAGCCAGCTGTTAATTTTCTCTGTCGGCCTCCCACAGACTAAGCTGACAGACAGTGGAAAATCCCAAAGGTCAGATAAAAATAAAAATATATTTCCCTTGGCTCCTTGGAGGAGAGCAATTAAACAGGTTTCAGCATTGTTAAAGGACCTTTATGGTTATTCACTTATAGAACTAGTTTTTATCAAAGAAGAGTCAAAGCATGCTAGAGATGGCAGTAGAGCAATTTAAAGTCACCTGGGTCATGCCAGAGTGTTTGAAGGCATACTTCCTTACAAGGGTACAGGAACCATAGAGAAGTCAGGGTTAATAATAATTATTAATAGGGTTAATATTTTGCTTTTGGTGAATACAAAGATGGTTATAGAATACTGTGAAGAGATTGCTCCTAGCTCTAAAAGAAAGTATATATTGGTGCTGTTCTAATAATAGAAATGTACTGCTAATAATAATAAAACAGTTGCTATCTGTTTTAGGATAAAAAACATTAAAAACTGTTAAAATCTGTTTTATTGGGCTGGGAATGGTGGCTCATGCCTGTAATCCTAGCACTCTGGGAGGTCAAGGCAGGAGGATCTCTTGAGCTGAGGAGTTTGAAACCAGCCTGAGCCCTGAGCAAGAGCAAGACCTCATCTCTACCAAAAAAAAAATAGAAAAAATTAGCTGGGTGTGGTGGTGTGCGCTTGTACTCCCAGCTATTAGGGAGGCTGAGGCAGGAGGATCACTTGAGCCCAGGAGTTTGAGGTTGTTGTGAGCTAGACTGACACCATGGTACTCGAGCCCAGGCAACAGAGTGTGACACTCTGTCTCAAAAAAAAAAAAAAATCTGTTTTATGATGACAACATTAAAAACAGAAGAAATTAAGTATGTCAAGTATGTGTCCTTGAAGTAAGCCATTGCTAACCCCTGGGGGGAAAAAGTACACTAGAAATGAATGAATGACTGTATGAATGAATATGGAAAGAAAGAAATGTAAAAGATGGTAAGCGTTCTTAATTTGTGCCTCGTCTGGACTGTTAAATGAATGACCAGAATGTAATGGTATGCGTGTGTTTCTCTTCACCATATACCATATTATAGCAATTCATACTGGAAATAAACCAGTTCATGTCAGTTAGCAACCTTGAAAATGGAGGGAAGAGGCTGAATCTTGTTTCTCTGACCCTGAATTCTGTGGTTCTATCTCTACAGACAACCTGTTTTGCTGAGTTAACTCAGTTTACTTTATGTTTATAAACTCAAAGTACTGTGAATAAATTCAGAAAGATTTGTTAATATAGTCAGGCAGCAGAGGCCAAATGGCTGATGTAACAGAACTTCCTCTTAGGTTTTTTCTGGCAGACATCTCTAGATAGAGCTTAAATGAACTGGTCAATTCAATTAAAATTATGGTTCTTACCTTTTCTTATAATGTCACTAGTTCCCTGCAGGAATTCCTTCAGTTTTTCCCAAACCCTTACAGCAAAATTATGAGTAGCAAACCTTAGTGTGGACTCAGGAACATGAATTTTAATTCTGGGACATCAGCCAAAAGTCTCTGAAAGAACAATTGACCCTGAGTTTATTGTAAAGAAACTTCCCTGGTGGAGGAGTTTTCCACTAATGATGATGGCTCCTTGCAGTGGGGTTTGGGGGATTATACCTAAAACCCTATTGTGAAGATTGTATTTTTCAACTCTTATTTCTGGAGCCAAACCATACTGTTTTTGTTTAATGTTACACTTGTCTTGCTGGTAGGAATTATCATAACATATTAAATAAGTTGAGTTTTAGATATGTTTATATTTGATGCTAGATGAAAGCTTTTTGGGCAGATGATCTATATGATGGTCAAGATTGAACATACATTGCAGATGCCTGGATGCAGAGGTTAGGGAGAAACCTTTAAGATCAGGGCAAAATTTCTTCCCTTTCTTCAAAATAGATTATGAATTGAGAGAGTACTGCTGAAGAGAGATTGAAGGGTTATGTGTTAAAATATATCTTGGGGGTCTTGAGGATTTCCAATGTCTTGACGACAGACAATAGGATACCATTGACTTTTAAGAAGCCAAATGTGAGCTTCTACAAAGGAAACTGAGTAAAGTCATTGGAATATAGCCCGTAGGGAGAAGGCCCTTCAGTGTATCCTATTGCAGTGCTTACAGCAGAATTGGTGAAAAACTAAAGAGACTTACAAAAAAAGAAATACAGTAAACAGAGACTGGAGGGTGGGAGGGGAGTAAATTCCTAGGGGGATACCAGAGAAACAATGATCTGCCATGCCTGTGAGCCAGGCCAAGCGTGATTTCCTTAAATCAGCACCAGGCTAGCAGAGAAAAGCAAGGTTCTTCTCAACTTTCAACTTAGCCTCAACTCTATCTAGGGAATACCTGTGTCAGTGAAGGAAATATCTTCTGAGAAAAAGAGAGATGCAGCACAGACCATATATCCTGCAGTGGGGTTTTGATGGAAAAATGCTTTCTCTTCTCCATTTCTGCTGGTTGGTAGTGAAACTGAATTCATACTCATCAACAATAAATTGAGAAACCCAGTTGGAGGACTTGTTAGTCTTCTTGAGTGAGGATATTCCATTTTATCATATAGAAAGTTGGAAATAAAAAGAGGTAGCTACATAGCAAGATTCTGTAGGAAAGGCTGGAGATGAGGCAAGAGAAAATGGGCAAGGCGAGGAAGGCAAAAAAGCCTTCCCAGGCTGTCTGTGGGGAGAAAAGGAGAGAAATTTGATCAAGAATTTTTAGGGAGGGAGGAGTAATCCCACAGACGGACGTACAACTGATTGCTTCTACCATGACTGTAAATGGGTGATGTTTTGACCTGAACACAGAGGTGGATATAGGTTCCTAGGTCAGAAAGGAAAAACTAATTAACCCAAGGTTAGGGATAAAGGAGTCAAGGGGGTGGAATAGCCCAGAAATGTAGCATAAGGAGCACCCTAAGGCTAATAACTACTTAATGTGTTGAGCATTGGATACCCCTCTGTAATTCCCTTCACTAAACTGAGGAAGGAGACCCAAGCTACCATTAACTTCAGTGATTCACATGGTATTTGAACCTAAAAGTTTTTGGCTGAAGGTCATACGTAGTTTTCCACTTTAAATGACTGTCTAGGCATTATGCTGAAGAGGATATTGCCAGAGAAGCAACAGGGTGAGATGCTGGTCTCAAGGATGTGGTCTTGGACAGCCATTTTCTTTGGTGATGATCATCCTAGGGGTGAAATGCCTGGAGGCCTTATGTTGGGAGGTTTTGTGGCTTATACTGTAATACAAGAAGTGTGAGTATGTGTGTGTGTGTGTGTATGTGTGTGTTTTAATTAGAGGAAATACATTTGTTTGCTAAGAATATTGAGAGTTTTAGATAACCTCTTGAGATAACTGGATATAGAAATAGCAGATGCAGAACTAATTGCAAAAGAGTCTCTGTTTTACCCTCTGGGATCTGCCTCCGTGGGAAGTCACTCGATGTATTCAGCAAGACTCACACTGTATTGATCAAGGTAATTTGGTGTTGTCAGGTTAAATCCAAGCAAGTCCCAGAAAACCTATTTAATAGGTGTTTTCCTTAGCCACTCTTAAGTTGTGCGATTAAACAGTGATTCTTGAAGTAAAAAACATGACACCTTGCCTTTGATTTAGAAGTTGGAAGAACAACATTTATCTCTAGTAAGAAGCCTGGTTTAAAATCTTCGTTTATCTTTGTAGCATTATCAGGTATCCAGCAGATGTCACTATTACAGTCTGTGGTTTTTTTTGTTTTTTTTTTCTTTTGGCTTTACTGAGTAATGTTTGCAGGAAGGCTCAGTTTGGGGGGCAATGCTTCATCAGTGGTCTAATGACAGTTCCTATTAGTTTCCTGCTATGTATAGTACTAAATCAAATTACCTGCCTGAGTGTTTTTTGTAGAAGTATTTTTCTCTATCTATAAACATAAAATGCAGGAATTTCATGGCTATATATTTTATTGTTTCATATACAGAAAATGTGATTTTTAAAAAATAAATAAATATACTTTTTTTTTACCATTAATGGTATTCAACTTTCAATACAAAAATAGGAATTAGATAATCTGAACTTTTTAAATTCATATTTCTTCCACCAAATATGTGGGGTTTTCTTTTACACACCAACAAACACAAACTGAGTGTCCTACAATTCAATCCCGACACTACCTACCTGGAGTTAACATCAGATCCCACAAGTTAAGGGGTCAGTCCCACAAGACTGTCCATATTTCAGACACCAATCACAAGTCCCACACCGCCTCTACTTCTGACTGACTGGCTATAAATTGGCAGTTCCCACGACCCCTTCCTCAGCTTTGCTAGAATGGCTCACAGAACTCAGGAAAACACTTTACTTACTGTTACTGGTTTATTATAAAGGATACAACTCAGTAATAGCCAAATGAAAAAATGCATAAGGCAAGGTATGTGGGAAGGAGTGCAGAGCTTCCATGCCCTGTGAGCACACCACTCTTCCAGCACCTTCAATATGTTCACTAACCTGGAAGCTCTCTGAATCCCATTGTTTAGGGATTTTTAGGGAGGTTCCATTACATACACATGATTGATTAATCATTGGCCATTGTTCATTAACTTAATTTCTGCCCCTCTTTCTTCCCCAGAGGTTGGGGAAAGTGGGACCTGAAAATTGTAACCCTTTAATCATATGATTTGTTCCTGTGGCAACCAGCTCTCCATCCTGAAGCTATCTAGAGGCCCATCGAGTTACCTGATTAGCATAAACTCAGGGATGGTTGAAAGGGGCTTGTTGCAAATAACGAAAGACTCCTGACACCCCATCACTCAAATACAAGGGTTTTAGAAGCTGTTGTTCCAGGAACTGGGGACAAAGACCAAATACAGTCCTCTTTTAGTCTACATGGGAGATTGGTTCCAGGACACCTCCCCCCACCGTATACCAAAATCGGAGCATACTCAAGTCCCACACTTGGCTCTCTGGAACCCACATATATGAAAAGTCAGCCCTCCATATATGCAGGTTTCATATCCCGTGAGTGCTGTATTTTTTTATCTCCATTTGGTTGTATAAGTGGATCTGTGCAGTTCAAACTCATGTTGTTCAAGGGTCATCTATTTCTTGTTATATAACAATATAATTTCACAGATAATTATCACAGCTAATTTCAAGTGAGTCTTTCAAAATATTTCCTGACTTCATAACTATATACTCTATCATTTAACTTCAAAATGTTCTAGTGAGCCATCAATGAATGCTCTCCCAACGATTTCATAAAAGCTATATTCAAAAGAGGTTAAGGTCAAAAGAGGTCTTTTGCCTTAGACAAAAGACTGAATTTGGAAGCTGGTATTAGTTAGGGTAAAAGTCTAAAAGTAGCTTAAAGAACAAAGAAGATTGGTTCTCTCTTACATAAATCATTCCAAGGTAAGAGGTTCAGGTTGCAGAACAACTCCATTCCATGTGATTGTTGGTGTAAAGCATCCTTGTGAATGGCATGGTCAAGGCTGGGTTGCTGGGAGTTCCACACAGCAATGAAAAAGAAGGCGTGGAGGAGGCATTCTCACTTCTGTAAGGCCTGGGCCCAGAAGTGGCCCACGTCATTCTGTTTGCTCCATTGTTAAAATTTAGTTACATGGCCAACCCCAACTACAAAGGAAGTTGGGAAATTTGTCTAACCGTATGCCCAGGAAAAGGGGAAGAATGGACTTAGGTAGACAACCAGTGGTTTCCACCACAGGATTGATTCATTGGTTTGACTGGCAATGACCTTCATACATGGTTCTTGATGTCCTTTTCAGGAGGTGCACTCAGTGTACAGAATTTTGGCTGGCATTTTGAATATTGGGAACATTGAGTTTGCAGCCATTTCCTCTCAACATCAAACGGATAAAAGTGAGGTGCCCAATGCCGAAGCTTTGGAAAATGGTAATTATTTGATGCTACTTTAGTAGTTTTTCAAGACTCTGTAAAATATAATGCAGCTCTTGCTGGTTCTTCTACTGGCTTTGATGTTTTCCACCAGTCAGTATTTCCCCAAGGATGTCCTGTGGAACATCAGTGTTCCTTCCATAAGCCACAAGTAGACATTCTGCAGAAAAGAATTCCATGACAGGTAAATTTGGGCAGTGGGTATTAGCCTTGGATGCTTTTGAAAGTCATCTACAAACTTTGAAAAAATACAGGAGGTTGGACCCCATTCTGAATCCACTAAATCAGCATCTGCAGGAGAGAAAGCAGGCATCTATTTATTTTTAAACTTCTACAGGCAATGATGGTGACAGAAGGAATGAAAATCCTCAGTTATAAAAAACAAACAAACAAACAAACTGATTTAAATAAAGTAAAAACCTTTTTGTGCTAAACTACAGCACATTTTAGGGCCTTTAATAATGTATTTTGTGACTCTCTAAGGGGAGAATATAGTCTGCAGCTATTCCTACAACTTATTTGACAAAAAACCATTTCCTCCCTCCCTTTTTTTTCATCAGATGCCAATGAAGAGCTTTGAGAACTATGTCACTCTAGATGCTTGTTGGGGTTGGGGACCTGGGTTTTTTATCTTTGACTCTGAAGTCCTAGGATAGAGCCTGGCACATAGTAAATGTTGAATAAATGCTAACAGACTGAATGAATGAGTGAAGGTCTGGCCACATTCCCTAGTGTCATCCTTACTCTTTGTTCCAGCCGCCTCCGTTCTCTGTATCAGCCCCGAAGAGCTCCAGGAGGCCCTCACTTCCCACTGTGTGGTCACCCGGGGTGAGACCATCGTCCGTGCCAACACTGTTGACAGGGCTGCAGATGTCCGAGATGCCATGTCCAAAGCCCTGTATGGGAGGCTCTTCAGCTGGATTGTGAATCGAATCGATACACTGCTGCAGCCAGACAAAAACATATGGCAAGTTCCCCGGGGAGCAGAGGCCTGGAGAGAGCTGTCATTGCCCTCAGTGTCTCTTAGATTTTGCAAGTGGAAGCGTTTGGTCCTCTCTGGGGGTTTTCTTTAGCAAAGTTCTTAAGCCTTCTCCTTTAAAAGACACAGTGAGATCCAGGAGAGTGGGAGCGATTATTCCTGAGAGGTGAATGACTGATGGAGCCGTTAAAGTGTAGAGTTCAAGAGAATAGGTTTGGCTGGGAGCTAGACAAACTGGGTCTGCACTCAATCTCTACAGCTTAATCAGCTGCATGTTCTAAGTCACGGTTTTCTCATCTGTAAGATGAGGATAATAATATCCTCCTCATAGTGTTGTTTTTAGAATCAAATGAGACATTTCATGAAAAGTTTTAAAGCACAGTATCTTACATTATTATTACTACTACTTCTGTTATCCTACTTTTTCTCTTTCCTAAGCATTAGTGGTTTCCTATGTTGTGGAAAAATTGACATCAAACTCAGAAGAGTGCTGTTCCGATTAAGCCTTGTGGGTAGATAGGTGGGAGCGTAAATATGCAGCAGCTGTGGCTCTTTCAAACAGAGTGGCCCCCTCTTTAATCTGTTTTGTATATGGAGTTTCTGAGTAAGATTTTAAGGGATTCTACAGCTAAAAAAAAAAAGTAGTTGGAAATCCTGTTGAAAGATGGAAGGAATAAATTGTCGAAGACGCAAACCGTTTCTTGCCTTAGGGGTGGCAAGATGCTGCTTTCCACATGTGGGTGGGTGGATGTGTTGATGAATACTCAGGCACATATATTCCTATCATCTTGAAATGGATATTTCCTCCTCTAAAGAGCTTTATTCTTCTCTCTCATGCAGTAGTGCAGATGATGGAATGAATGTGGGTATCTTGGATATTTTTGGATTCGAGAATTTTCAGAGAAATTCATTTGAGCAGCTCTGCATAAACATCGCCAATGAGCAAATCCAGTACTATTTCAATCAGCGGGTGTTTGCTCTTGAGCAGGTAATAGTGAACTCTGAAGTAACTAAACCTGATGGGGGAAAGGTGTCTCCAAGCTGCCCCCAGTTTGAAGCAGAAACCCTGTTAGACTAACAACTGAAAGACTCTAGAGAAAAAATAGATGTCTAAATAAATAAGCAATCTAAATTTAGTCTGAAAAAGAAAGTCTTGATTTCTGTAGAAAGGTACATTTCTTCATGAATAGAGCTGATGACAAGCCAATTATTTAAATCTTGCTTCAAAACTCCTTCATGCATATTTCCCCAAATGCTGCATTCTCTTCTATTTCATTTAACTAAAAATATCTATGATTGTGTCCAGAATGACACAGGATGATCTTGAATTCAGGACATAGGTTCTTTTTTTTTTCTTTCTTTCTTTTTTTTTTTTAACCATGGCTATTCCAGAAAGAAGGACATAGGTTCTTAACTCCTAAACTAGCCATCTCTATTCCCCATCTTCTATGTATCAGATCCTGCAGTAACTGGAGGGGTGTTTCCAGAGAGGAGTAAGATATGTTCTTGGTTTTCTAGAAATGTAAGTCTTTCCCCCATGAGCTTAATGATAAATAAAACAGGTTGAGAAACTAGTGGGCCCAAGGGTGGGGGCCCTTTTCCTGCGGCAACAGCCTGTATAGCAGAGTCTGCCCACTCAAACCCTTACTTAAACCCCAAGACTCTCTTCTATATGAAATAGTTACAATAACAAAACATTCTGACCGAGCCTTTTGGATGCAGGGACAATTGTTTTAATTCAGGAGTGAGGACACACAAACTATACTGTGATTAGATAAACACAAACACATTGAGTAAAAATACCAGCATTGGTTGTATCACTGGAGCTGGATAAGTCTGAATAGCACTCCCTCCTCACCCACCTCACACAAAACTTGGCCTTGTTTCAGTTCAGGGTCCTTCCATTTATTTCCCTGGGAAATCTGGGATTTTTCTAGTTTTCCAGCCCTAGATGACTCCCTTGAAGAATCCTTGCAGAAAAGGAGTATGCTTTCTTCCTGATTTAAACCATATTCACCAAAATAATTTTTTTTCAGCTTTACTTCCTTTCTATATTAGTTCCTAAATTAGGAGTTACTAAGTCTATATTTGAGAGACAGGTTTGCCAGCTTTAGCTGCCTGCCTTGGGTGCCTGCAAGTCAGATTAAAATGCACAGCTTCAACGGTGTTATATGCAGAAGACTCCTTTACTACACACATAAAACACACTATCCACATATATATTCAATGCTGCCAAACCCAGAAAGTCCATGCCAAAATATCCTGGGTGGTACCAAGGCCAGTTTGGGGCTGGAGAGATTCACAATCCATTTCCCTCCAGATGGAATATCAGAATGAGGGCATTGACGCTGTACTTGTGGAGTATGAGGACAATCGCCCACTCCTGGACATGTTTCTCCAGAAACCCCTGGGACTGCTTGCACTTTTGGATGAGGAGAGCCAGTTTCCCCAAGCAACTGACCAGACCCTGGTTGGTAAGTATCTTTTGGAAAAAAGGCATTATGCACTTAGAACAGAACTTGGCTCATGTTACCAAATGAGTGTACTTTAATGAATTTACTCTGCATATTTTGGCTACCTGGTGGGTTGTAAGAGTATAGACCCTGTTTTTAATTGAACTGAAGTGTCCTGGTAGAATTTGCGTCTTAAAGCAAACCCATCGCCATCCTTAAACCCTCCCCACAGTCTAATTCCTGCCAACACAAATACTATTACCCTATGTTGATATCATTTTTATACCTTCCTCTCCCTTATTTCCCATAACTAATACTTGCTTCCCCTCCTTTTTGTACTCTCACCTCATATCTTCACCGGGACCCCCATCTGCCTCTAGACTGAGTTAGTGAAGAAGCCCCTTCTAAGTCTCCTGGCTTCCAGGCTCCCACTTTCCCCCTCTACCCTGGACACCTCGGCTAGTTTAGTCTTTCTAAAGCCACCTTCTCATTAGGTTATTGTTATTTACGGGATAAAGATAGGGCACCTCCTCCTGGCATCAAAGGCCCCATATTTTTTACCCCTGTTCCTCTTGAACTCTCCTTCTTCATCTTGAATCTTTAGTGTTTTACATGAGCTTTGTTTCTCATTTAGATTGTGAGATGCTTGGGGGCATTGAAGCCCCAAATCTCGGATCCCTTTAGTGCTTAGCACAGTTCCTCACACCTAGTAGCCTCTTAACCACAGCAACAGCAATAGCAAAAATTGTTTGTTGAGAGAGGAACAGAAAGTTTCAAGCCTTTTCCGCAGATGAAAAATTGATTTGTGGCAGAGATTCACTTCTGGGAGTTGAAATTGTTACCCTCAGTGGTTTCCTTTTATCTATATTGTCACAAGTTGCCAAGATGAGTTTAAACCATGGGATATTCTCATGGTTCTAAAGCTAATTGGCAGGGCTGCTGGTGTCATCAGTGTCCATACTAGAAGTTCTTTGAAACAGCAGGAGAACACACAGTCTTAGAGCGCAGTCTTAAGAGTACAGCCTGAGACTACAACAATACTAAACAATTAAACAAGGACTCAATTATAAATGCCCACCATATAAGTGATCTTTCTCCACCTTTGTACATACAATGAAAATATCATACTGGTCTGAGAGCCCTTATTCTGATACACTCATGGATCGAGGTTCATGTTTTTGTTTGAAAGAGTAAGCAATTCATATTGTAACTTCCCAATATGAAAATCCACACAGATAAATTTGAAGATAATCTACGATGCAAGTACTTCTGGAGGCCCAAAGGAGTGGAGCTGTGCTTTGGCATTCAGCACTATGCTGGAAAGGTGAGTCGAGTGTGACAGTTATCAGACTTGAATTTGACAAAGCGTAAGTGTCCATATTACCCTGTCTGTGCTGCTCATGAAATTGCTTGCAGATTTCTTTCTTCTTTTAATTCTTCTTGAACGCCTAATCATAATTCCCAAACTTTCTCAGTGGTGCCGCTCACAGAAAGTTGCCCCTGGCATAGAAGCAATTTCTCACTGGGGTGGCCCACAGAGTTGCCATCTGCTTCTTACCTGAGGTTTGGCCTAGAACTGACAGCTCTCCAGAGAGAAAACATATTACAGCTTTTTGCAGTGTTTAGTGGTAAATGTTCACGTTCTAAAGTCATTTAGAGATGTGTAGGTAATGGAGGAAGGCTAATATCACAGTGGGGCTCAACTTTTAGTACTTTAATCATATGTCTAAGAGCCCCAGAAATGTCCGGATGAAAAGGGAAAAAAAATTCACATCATTATCCAGATGTTAAGCTTTTACAACATTAACTGACATTTCCACTTTTCATACATTATGCCTCAGTCTCAATTTCAAGTTCCTGAAGCAGATTAGTGACTGATTCAGGAAATTCTCTAGTCCTGTAGCCAAAAACTTGTTGCTCATGTTACTCCCAAAGGAGCCATTTTGAATTATGGCTAATTGGTTCCTGTGGGGTCTGCTGAGGCCCTAGGTCCAGAAAATGGGTAGGAGTTCAATAAAAGGCATTTTGGATTATTTTGTTGATTTAAGATGTATCGAAATTATCTTTCATATTTTTATCACGACATTGAAACTAATTTTGCCTGGCTAAATGTTGGTTGTAAGGCAATTCTTGTACAAGGAAAAGGGATTGTTTTTCTCTACACATAGTATTTTATGGCATCTATTCTAGATCTTTGTTAGAAATTTCAATTCAGTTTTTGCCCTGCCACTTTCCCGTGGCATCGATGTCTGACTGCATATGAATGCCCTCCTCTGAGTCTGAGATGCCAGAATCTGCCCTTCCCCCACCCCCATTCTTCTCTTCTGTCTCCTGTTCTTGTCCCCTTCCTCTCACCTCTCTTTCCACCTCTCTGTCCTTTCATTCCTATTTCCTACTTGCCTCTCTTCATCCCTCTTTATCCATCTTCCGCTTTCTTGATTTTAGGGGGGGAAAGGATTTTTTTCTCTATGTGCTCTATGTCCTTTGCTGAATTTATTTGCCATTCAAAGATTATTTGGTAGACAAGGGATTCTCTGAACTAGATCCTCTCTGTTCTGAGACCCGAGAACTGCGTAGCATTCTTGAGCGATCACTCAGATCTTGTGAGTACCTTGGGAGGCAGTGAGAGTACAGTGGTTATGAGCACGGAGTCAAACTGCCTGGGTTTTGTGGCCTACCTACCACTTGTGAAACGTGTGACCATGGCACGTTATTTAGTCTTTTTCTGAGACCCTGTTTGCCCACCAGTAAAACGGAGATAATAGCGTTTACCTCATAGGGTAGATGCTTTGTACATAGTAAGTGTCTAATATATTTTAATAATTATTCTTTTGTGATATATCTTTGATGGGAATCTTTTTGTCAAGGAGCAACTGGACAAGAAGTTAAGATAAATTGACCTGTCAAAATTACAATTTTCCCCCCTTATCTGCTGCTCTGGATTTAAAAGCATGACTGTATCAAGATAAATTCTGTGTAGAGATCAATTAATGACTGACCAGACAACTTGCCAGTGTCACCAGTGATGGACAGTTGACTTGGCTAACTTGCTAACTGCCATTTATATTGCAGGTATTATATGATGCTTCTGGGGTTCTTGAGAAAAACAGAGACACTCTTCCTGCCGATGTTGTTGTACTCCTGAGAACGTCAGAAAACAAGCTTCTTCAGCAACTCTTCTCAATCCCTTTGACCAAAACAGGTAACCTGGGAACCCCCTGACAGCTCTGGTGCTGATGCTTGTACAAGATCAGCTGGCATTTTCTAGTTAGTGTCTAAATACTGCCAGGGCTGCACTACTAACATTGAACTTCTTTAAGCAATGGTAAGGTCTAAGTTCAAGAAAAGGAAAGTGATTGTTTCTTTTGTAATTTAATTGCACAGCATCAGTATATATACAAGTATGTACACAGACACATGCACACGCACACACGCATACACTTTCCATAACATCAACTCTTAGACTTCTCACTTGCTCTATCTCTTTTCATTCTTCCGTTTATAAAACCATATGATATCATTGATTCGTACTAAGCACTCTAGAGTAGTCTCTGTTTACCTAGACTTATTGGGAAGATTATTCTATTCATGTGTGATTCCAAGTGAAAGGAATGTGGCGAATCAAAGGTCATGTGATCATGGGATCGTCAAAGGTCACCTGGTCCAACTTCTCACCCAGTCACTGATCCCACCCCACCACTTTCCTAACCAACTTGGACCAGGTCTATCGCTGGCCTACATACATGGCCTTTGCCTACTTACAGTCAACTTCTATTTAGTTGCTCTGTCAGTCCTCATGCCAGAAGCAGGAAACTAGGGCCAAAGAACAGAACTTCCAGGTCTCTGCTGTTTTGCCAAATGCATTCTAATTGGGTCAAGCTCCTTTGATTTACCTGGGATTCTGCTGCTTTTGGCTGGGCAGCCAACTCAGTCTTCTCACAGTTCTACTCTCAAGGGCTTTATGTTTTTGAGGCTATGTTTGGAAACAGCAGTGGTGTGTTTTTAAGAAAAGAGGGGAAAGTCAGGAGCAGTGGCACGTGCCTGTAGTCCCAGCTACTCGGGAGGCTGAGGTGAGGATCACTTGAGCCCAGGAGTTTGAGACCAGCCTGGGCAACATAGTAAGACCCTATCTCAAAAAAAAGAGGAGAAACCTCTTTATTAATCCCTCTTCTTTTCATTATTTTCTCTGCTTTTCTTCCCACATCGTTCTTGAAATCATAGGCACCTGTGGCTAGCATGGGACCTTTGCATGCTAAAAGAAAGTGGCTGCCAGGTCTGATTTTTAGCACCTTGCAGAGCTGCTAAATGAAAAGCCTGGCTAACTTGGAAGGAAAGTTGAAATCAGGCGCTTGACTTTCTTCAAACATGCTCCTATAAACAAAACTAGTAGCAGGGTGCCCATCTGAAGGCTGCCCTCCAGCTTCCTTTCCAGACCTTCCTTGGGGCAGCCAGAATTTAATTCATTATGGACTCCCCAGAGCTGGGGAGCAGGTGTGGGCAGGGCTGCCTGGTATTTCCTCACCAGAGACTCAGGAATGTAGATTCCTTATCAGGTGACTTCTGTGCAGAGGCGAAGAGATGGCCATTATTAACAGGGGATGTATACTGTCTGGAAAAAATATCAATCCAAATAACTCTTCAGCTGTCATTTACACCTTCCCATAAAAATGAGTAACTACGTGTCAAATCTGTTTACAACTTTGGAATTTCCAATTTTTCAACCTTTGGCTAAATAAAAACAATTTCGTGGCTCAGACCACTAGGTGACGCTATGCAGAAAGTAAGGCCCTGCAGAGAGCCCCGTTCTCCCCTGCCTTGCCTAAATGTGGGGGAGGAACAGAAACAAAGAGAGAGCTTCCGCTGCTGGTGCTTTTCTTTTTCCTTTTTTTCCTTTTCTCTTTTGCTTTTTTCCCAAAGAGCTTTCCTCCTGTCTTGTAACTCTTTCTGAATCTTGTCTCAAAACTACACTCTACACCACCTGATAGAAACAAAAGGGGAAAATAAGACTAGAAACAAACGTGACATGCTGGCAAGCTTCCTTGTATTCCTGAGTTGTGTATTCTATATAATAATTTCTTTTGAAATCCTAAGCTTGGTTTTCTCCACATTTTGAGTATAATTAAGAAGCCGCAAATAAATATCAGAACTAATAAGCATGATTCTATTTTCTTTTTCTGGAATTATTTATGTAAAAATGCATTCAATCAACAAACATTTATAGAACAGCTTCTAGTAATAAGGCACTATTTAGGCAACAAGGGGAATATAGGAGTAAAGGTAAAAGCAACTAGAACTTTCTTTTACCTTCACATTCTATTGAGAACTGGGCACTAATTTATCTTCTTATGACAATACCTGCCCTCAAACCTCAATTCTAAAGTGATTGTGCATCCTGTGTTGAATGTCAGAGTATTAATAAGCTTCTAAATTTTAAAAACATCCACATTCTATATTTTTTGGTTTTATTATATTACAGCCTTTGAAGGTGGGAAAACCTCACTGGACAGAAATAGATTGTGCTGTTAATTGCAAATATTTGTTTCAGGCATGTGCCCCTTTTGAAGGGGGAAGTGGCTATACATCTTGGCATTCCCACTGGAAACAAGGTCACACACATTCTGGAAACAAGGTTACACACATTCCAAAATATTCATTTTGGAAAAGAATAGACTAATATTTTCAGTGTACAAGAAACTATTTTCTTATCATTTTTATTAATCCTGCTCCAAAACCTTAAATAATTGTTTTATTAAAATTAAATGGAGCACTAGTTCAATGAGCATAAATATTATGGGCAATTACTTTACAAACCTCTTTTGGGGGATGAACTATGGGGAGGAAGGAAAAAGATCAAAGCTGGGGAGCCTTAGAGGTTATTAGCCACAAACTTAAGAATTGAGATCCATTGTTGGACTCCTCAGTTTTGAGAGGAGAGGGCATTTGTTAAGACCAATAAGGGATATTTGCGGTGCTCTGGCTTCTGATCTTGGTGGTGGTTACATGGATGTTTGCTTTATAATATTCATTATGTTGTCCATTTATATTTTTCATGTGTTCCTGTATGTGCATCCTATTTCATAGTAATTTTTCCCCCAAAAGATAAAGAAGACCCCTTAAAATGCAATAAAAACTTTAATTTCTTTATCAAAGGGTTCCTTACAGTTAAGTTTAGGTTTCTTGGTAGCTAGACTGCTGCTGTCCTTTGCTTTCAAAAGGACTTTCCTGTCCTTTCAAGTTAGCCTCCTCCTTGGGCTTCTGGGCAGGTAACAGTCTCTTCATAGTGGATATCAAAAAGAAGTACAGTCATGTGTCAGATAATGACGGGGATACTTTCTGAGAAACATGTTATTAGGTGATTTTGTCATTGTGCTAACATCACAGAGTATACTTACACAAACCTGGATGGTGTAGCCTACTACACAACTAGGCTATGTGGTATAGCCTGTTGCTCCTAGGCTACAAAACTGCACAGCATGTTACTGTACTGAATACGGTAGGCAACTGTAACACAATGGTAAGTATTTGTGTATCTAAACATATCTCAATACAGAAAAGGTACAGTGAAAATGTTATTATAATCTTATGGGACCACCATTGTGTATGTGGTCTGTTGTTGACCAAAACATTGTTATGCAGCACATGACTGTATTGGGGCTTGGTTTAATTTCTTATCAAGGTTGAGAGGATGAACCTTTGTGTGTGTGTGTATATGTAACTATAATATAAAATCAGAGGTGGTAATCCAATTGGCATTTTCCTGTTTCCGCCCCCACTTTCCTGTTCATGTTGTACATTGTAGAGTACTGAAGAGATTAAAAACCATGGGGAGGAAAATCATGAGGCCCAAGGTTGCCAGGAGACAGGGCTTCTCCCAGGTTTCTGCAGCCGCCTACCCAGTGGCCGCTTCTGCTGGCACACACATGCTGTGGTGGCAGAGGTGTCTGTACCTGAGGGGCACACTCTCGTCCCAAGGTCTTCAGCACCTGGGTCTACCCAGCTGTGCAGTCTGTCTCGTGTGACCATCTTGTCTGCCTAATGAGATTGTAAGCTCCATGGGGAAAGAAACCAGGTCTTCTGTTTCATTTATATACAGAACTTATAGTCAGTACTAGTCATATTACTTCACAGCTCTGTGCTAATTCTGTTTTCTAGAATTACTTCTGCTCCTCACCCCACCCCTTGTCACCACACCTTCCATCCCTGCCCCTTCCCTGCCTCCCAAATCTTTTTTTCTTCAAAAGTCAGTCCTAGCATCACCTCCTCCAGGAAGTTTCTAGTCAGGGTTGGGTGAAATTCCTAGCACCACTAGAATATAAGTTCCATGACAGGGATGTTGTCCATTTAGTTGGCTCCTCTTTCCAGCTCCTAGAGAGGAGCCTGGCACATAGGAGGTGCTCAGGCTGAGAATGTGATTTGTGAATAGAATTTCCTGGTAGTCCTGAGAGCACTTGAAGCACATCACAAATGTGGATCATCTTGCGATTTGTGGTGCTGGCTGGAAGCCCACCGGAGTCTGAAATCTATTTTAACCAGTTGTGAAATTCAGAAGAAGGAGCTGCATTGAGAACGCCATATTCTGAATGTAGAAAGACGGGTATGAAGCCTTTATTAGGACTCACGCAAATGTAGAGAGACGGGTATGAAGCCTTTATTAGGACTCACATGCCAGAGGAGTGCAGATGTAATTGCATTCACTTTTGGCATCTGAAACTGATTGTTGGCCCCCTTCCTGGGGTGGAGTGAATGGGTGGAGTGGGGGCTTTCCCAGAAGCAAACAGCATACTCGTGACTAAAGTACAGACTGTGCTAGGAAGCCACGTACTCCACATCACATCCTCTCTCTGAAATGTGGCTGCTCTGGGGGCTCCACCCATCTCTCCCCCACCACGCTGACTTTGGGTGGATGTGTGAGGTCACATCCCACCTTACTGCTACAGCCTGCTGGGAGGACCAATGGCGAGGCCTCTGCTGCATCTGTGAGATTCCTCGAGGGTCGTGTCTTCCTCTGCCCTTGAACAGGCTGGAGGAGGTGGCAGAGGGTCTTGGCATCAGCTGGACAGCCCCAGGAGAAACTTCACACATTCCTGGCTCTTCTCTTGTTAATGGTTTTCAGCCCTTGTCTAGAAGAATCTGATTTTCTTTGTAAGGCTTATTGAGGGCAAAATGTGTGTGTGGTGTGGTTGTGAAGTGAAAAGAGCATCTCTTGAAATTCTCATTGCATTTTTCTCCCCATCCCTCAATGGTTTTAGGTTTTGAATTTGTATTTTCCAATTGCTGTTTTCTTTTTGTTCAAATGTAGGCAGCTTAAGTGTTTCTTTCCTTTTTAAAATTCTGCCTGCAGTTTCTTCTACCCTATCAGCTATGGTAGAATGAAGAGCCCTGGACTGTAAGTTAAGAGACAGGCTGAGAGCTACCTGAACTGGTACTTTGCATCTGGCAGGTTTAATTTAAAGCCTTGACCAGCTTCCACATCTGCAAAGTGAGGGGTTTGCATTAAGAAGAGCCTCCAGATTAGATGGGACCTTAAGGTCGAACAGACCAACCCCTAAAAATCTCTAGCCCAAATGTTCAGTCTTGAGTTGCTCTCGTTTGGAAGTTCTCACTTGGCTTTCTTTAGAGAACCTTATAGGACAGCACTGTCCAGTGTAATATAAAATGTTCTATTATCCACATTTTTTATTAGCCACATTTTAAAAAGTAAAAATTAAGAGGTGAAATTAATTTTAATAATATATTCTCTTTAACTTATATATCAAAAATATTATCAGTTAACACGTAATTAATATAAAAATTATTGAAATATTTTACTTTTCTTGTACTAAGTCTTCAAAATCTGGTGTGTGCACCTCTGGCACATCTCACTTAGACTAGCCTCATTTCATGTGCTCAGTAGCTGTCATATTGAGTAGTGTGGCTGCAGAGAATCGCTGCCCTGGCCACAGAAGTACCTCATTCCTGCTTTCAAAGAGAAATGCAGAAGTGCCAAGGAGCCCCTCTTCTTGGTCCTCCCAAAGAAAATAAAGTCAGGTGAAACAGGACAGAATGGCTCTGCAGATTCATTTCTTCATAAAATATTTTACTGTGTACAGACTTGACTTCAGACACTTCCCAGTGTGTAAGACAAGTTATTGTTCTGGATTTGCAGAGATAGAAATGTTCTGTATTATCAGTATTGAGCAATGTTTTCCAAAGTGTTTTTCATGAAACACTAGGTTTGTGGCCTGTGAAAAGCTGTAAACTGAATAAGAGATTTCCATGGTCAAAAAGTGTGGGGAGTATTGCTTAGGAAAATCCAATAGGTATCTTTACTGCAGAAATACCAAGAGATGCTCCAGTGTACAGGAAGGACTTCTGAAACTAGTGAGATCCTTTTTGTGAAAAGCAGCTTGAGGGTCAAGAATCATGTGGGATCCGTTAAGGCAATGCTGATCATAGGATTTTCTCCCTGAGTCTTTCTTTTTCAGGGAACCTTTCCAGTGCGGGTCTTAAATCCATTTCCAAAAGTTCCTCCTGCTTTCCTAGCTCTGGGGGCCCTGTTGCTGCTAAGTCCCCGAAAAAGAAAAACTAAAATAAACTTCGAGATTGAGTTGTGGATAATGACTCTAATATTGTGGAAGTTAGTATCTGTTGTGAATCAGATTCACTATCTTTCCCTAACACATTTTAGTAGTTCTTTCATAGCTCCTAAATAAGAACAGTGAATGTACATTTTATTAAGTGGCACTTCAATTTAGAGCCATTTTGTTTTATTTCTTTAATGATCCTGTCAGGTATGGCAAATATAGCAGCTTTGATTTTTCAAATGGTCAGAATATAAGAAAAATAAATTCTGCAGCTCTCTACCAGCATCCTTCTCATTGATAGGAAAGAAAAAAAAAAGGTTCCCATTTAAGATTAAAGATTCTATACATTTATTTCCATATTTATTTCATATTTCAATAGCTCATATTGGAGAAAAAGTCTCAAAGCCATTTACAATTTATTAATTCATTCCTCTATTAAGTTTCTTTATAATGGGGCTTTTGGGTCATTTCCTTCCCTTACTAAAAGATACCTCCTGGCACTTTAAATCAAATAAATGAGAAACAAAGCCATTATAATTATCGTCTCTCTACTTAGAGATGGATCAAAACTTAACATTTTTTCCCTCAGGAATTTAGGTCATGTTAATAGAAACTGTACTTTTCTCTTTAGAACACAAGACCAGCTTCTAACAGTCTGGTCCATATGGTAGAAGCATATAAAGTTAATCGTTTTGCTTTGGTGCCAACGTGTTGTGTGCAAAGAGATGCTGTAAACCACAGCTGTATGGAGTAACAATTGTGAACTTTACTAGCTTGCACATGTGAGACATCAGTAAACTAAATTAAATGTTGTTTAACTGAACTTAAGAGTTGGAGGTTGGGAGAGAGGACTGCTATGATTTTATTAAGGTTTGAATTTAGTAGAGTGGTTCCATTCTTTGCATTTCATAAAGGTAGTTTGAGTTATACAAAAACCAAATCAACTGTTTCCAGATGATTAGGTTTGGCTTAGCCCTAACAATAGTGATTACTGGGTAATCAAAGGACAGCTGTTCAACTGACCTGGTTTGGTTTGTAAATGACCAAAAAAATCAGACGTCTTCTACAATCAATTGAGCTCAACCAGTTTGACCAGGCAGCAATCCCATCGACTACTTGGTGGTCTTCCTTGAATAAGATCAAAATCCATGAAATGACCACAACGTAATTATGGCATCTTGAGGGACTTTCTCAGTGTTGTTGCTCAGTCCTCTGACATTGGGCAAGAGACTTGAATACTCTTTGCCTCAGTTTTCTTTCTTTGTGGATTGGTGACTCATTTTAAACACTTAGCACAGTATCTACTATATTGTAAACCCTCAATAAATGTTAGTATTTAAGTGTTGTTAACTCTTTTCTGACCTGGAGCAGAGTGAAAAGTATGGGGCAAAAAAGTGGATTTTTACATTTACTTCCTTTATCTCCAGTGGATTCTTTTTTATAAAGCTGTAGATAGCATTATACAATACAATGGCTTAGTTCATTGGTGTGCGTGCTCTCTCTCTCTCTCTCTGTTGAGAGTTTGAGATTTATGTGTTTAAAGAGTAATACCTTAAGAAGATAAACAGGAAAGAATAAAATAGACCCCAAATCTTAAATCCTCAATTTATTTACTTTCTTTCCTAGTCATCCAACCCAACATTTAATGGGGCTCTAGGCAATAGAAAATTGGATAGTCTGTAAAACTCTGATTAACCAAAACCCCTAATTGATGGCATTTTTGTAAAACTCACAATATATGCTGAACCCCATTATATATGTACAACTATTGTGTCAATTATAAATAAAAATAAAAATATATGTTTGTATATATATATGCTGAAGAGATTGTCACTAAACTGAACCAAATGATTTAGCTTAAACTAAAACTCACTGGCCAACCAGGACCTCTAGAGGTTCCATGTGACTCCAGTCAAATCTCCTGCATCACCACCATCTGCATCTTCACTCACCATTAATACTATGTTAATTATACATTTAACAGGAATATGTTATATTCCCTAAGCTCAGTAAACATTCATTCAGCCCTCTGGATGATAAAACCAAGATACTAAAGGCAAGTAAGTCACCCAAGCCCTCCTAACAAGTAAGGAGTGTCAAGTAAGGAGTAAACTCCAGGCAGTTTGACCCCAGAGCTCACATTCTTAACCACTGTTCCTCTGCAATCCAGGCATCAAATAGCTAGAGCAGAGAGTCTGAAATATGAAAGGATCATGACATGGCCAGAGAGTTCATGGTATGTGGAGGGCAGCGAGGTGAGCTGGGGCCTGCTCCTAGAGGGCTTTGGATGTCATGGCAAAATTAAGTGCCACACAATTCATTCATTTACTCATTCATTCACAAATACTTATTGAATGCTTACTATCTGCTAGGTATATTGTGCCAGGCACTAGGTATGGGGTGGTAAATAGAATAGATTTAGTGTCTGCACTCATGCAGAATCCAATGCGGAGTCACAAGGCATAGTGTTAATTAGATTCATGGGTACCTTTCAGTGTTGCATCATTAATGAACATCTTTGGCTTTGGTGAGACATTCTCTAGAGATATTTAAACCATAAATCTATTTCATTCAGTTTTGTTATTCATCCATAGAGCTACACAAACTCTGCAAAATGGTTCACAGTCAATTGCTTATCTCCTCAGGATAATGAGCCGTAAGTGTTCTGGGATGACTGAAAGAAGAATCTGTGACACTGAAGTGTGCCAAGAGATGGTAGATATAATCCATCTCTAGGAGGCGAGAGTAGACACATTCAAAAATGTTCTCACACATTGTAACATTTTCAGTAAACTTTTTTTCTAGTGTCTATGCGAAGGCGTAGACAAAGGATACTTTGCAAGTCTTACAGGTGATGAAGAAATATTTTTTGAATTAATTGATGGGAATAGAAATAGATACTTGGTGTCTGGCTTCAAAGAGCTTGTAACCTCTATAAGGAATTAAATCATTTCTAAAGATTAATACTAATTTAAGATAGCATATTTGAATTAACTTGAAAGGACTCAGACACAAGTGTACTGACTAGTTGCAGCCTCTAGAATTAGCATAGAGTTGTGATGCTTGTAGAGTTCCTTCATCAGATAAATAATCCTTGTTGGCCTTTATTCTCAATAGGTTCTATTCTTTTAAAAAAAATCAGTAATTAGTTGCATCACCAGTCTGTAGGATAAGACTAATTTTAAAAGTTTTTGAAATCAGTTATTTTGGATACAGTATTACAGTTCCATAAAGTTAAGATCTCAAAAAAATGATGACTGTACTAATAAATAAGTTACATTAACTATTCTTCAACACAGTGCCTTTCTGGGCACTGGCATTTTATGAATTGGGGAGATGCATGCACATAGGTGTCCTGGTACCTGGCACTGGTATTTTATGAATTGGGGAGAATCATGCACACAGATGTCCAGAAACCTTATGGCAGTATAACTTAGATATGAGTAACGCTGGCCAATTAGGCACATTGCAAGTTTTGTTTCCTGTAGAATACTGCCTTTCTCAGTGTGTCTCTCCTCATTTCTGGATTCTCAAGTTGCTATCGTTTTTCTCAAGGATATACATATGGGTGTTCATATTAAGTCCTTTTATAAAGGAGCTAGTGATAGGGAATAGTCATTCCTTGAAATAAAGCAAAAATAATTGGTAAATGTGAAAATTAGACTTGGATACCTGCAGATCAAAAGCTAACCTGGAATGCTTTCAGAGACCCAGTAGAAAGAAGGTTCATATTAGTGATGATTGCCTTCACATTAGCACCCAATTTTTTCAAAATGGCTGGTATTTGCCAATATGCAAGGTGAAAGGAGCGTAATATTTTTACTAGGACAATAGATACTATGCAGATGTTTGAAGATGAGCAACTTGAATTCATTAATCTCAAAAACATTGCTGAAAGGGAGCAAAAAAGTATACGTCCTCTCCCTCATGTGCTAAGGAGCAAGAATGATATGAAAATTAGAGAACTGAATAAGCTCACTTTAGCCACAATAGCAAAGTGAAGAAGGAGGAATAACCCTAGAGACCATAGCAACAGAGCCATTGCTTTTGCTCATGGTCAGCTCTGAAGTGAACACTGGCAAATTAAATATCTCAGTAAAACCATTATCTAAGCTTCCTCCATTTATCTAAGCCATGCTATCATCAGCACCTCCTCCCCCTTCTATTGCCTACCAAACTGCTAAGAAATACATTTTTCAGGTTTTAGTTTTATCTTCTTTATTTTGTTCTTTCTTATTTCCCTGACCTCAGGGATCTTTTAGGATGTATTTCACAACCACAGAATTCCAGAACTGGATGGAAGCCCAGAACTACTCAACTTTTTTAACTCTAATTTGCATCCACAGTTATTACACTTACTCATTTGCTTGTTTAGCATAATGTTGATTTTTGAACAATACTGTTTACTGCCCTGACTAGCTCTCTAATTTACAGCTCACATAAAGTTCTTACATGTCCTGGCCACAGATGTCACACAATCTTTGTTTCTGGGCCAGTTTGACATTGCACTATTCCTTGTAGTTCTCTATCACAGAAGGTTCCACTCCTGTCTACACCACATGCTTAACATTGATCTAGATGAAGCTGCACAGTCACAAAAAGCATGCACCATGGGTGCCATGGCACAATGCTATGGCACACAGGTGTAGAATCACCGATCTGCTCAAACTTCTCATTTGACATATAATACAAGTGAGTCATAGAGAGTTAGATGCGATCTCCTTAAGTCAATGGCAGGACTGGGATAAGAACCCAGATATCTCAATTTCAGGTTTAGCATCCTTTTTATTGCTTCCATGCTGAAGGGGGAGACTCAAAATAGTGTTTTTAGTTCCAAGCAGTGAATCATCATGCTGCACAATGGGGAGTTAACAGCATCTTGTTTTCTGAAGCCATATATAGCTTTCTCAGTTTTAGTTAAAAACACAAGGAATCAGAGGTATTGTAGGAAATCATGTGACTGATCCACCATTGATAGATAAGGTATGTTGAGCAGATCTTCTAGGGAGGGATTTTTAAATCAGTAGTGATCCGTTTATTCTCTCCTGCCTGAGCATTTTATTTAGGCTTCTAGTCTTGAACTATGGAATGTCACTTCTCTGTGTGCAACTACCTGACCCACATGAGATTTTGCTCAAGACTTTGGCCTCGTTAGCACTGTGTACTAACTGGAATGAATCCCTGTGTTAGTCCATTTACATTGCTATAAAGAAAATACCTGAGGCTGGGTAATTTATAAAGAAGAGAGGTTTATTTGCCTCACGGTTCTGCAGATTGTACAAGAAGCATTGCACCAGCATCTGCTTCTGGTGATGGCTTCAGGGAGCTTCCAATAAAGGCACATCACATGGCGAGAGAAGGAGCAAAGATAAAGGAGGTGATTCCAGGCTCTCTCAAACAACCAGCTCTCACGTGAACTAATAAAGTGAGAACTCACTCATTATCACAGGGAGGGCACCAAGCCATTTGTGAGGGATCTGCCCCCATGACCCAGACACCTCCCACCAGACCCCACATTCAACACTGGGGATCAAATTGCAACATGAGATTTGGAGGGACCAAACATCCAAATCATATCAGTCCCTTAGTAGCTTGTATCCAATCCATCCACCTTTGGCTACACAGGAGGATGGGCGTTCTACCTGAAGGCCACTGGAAGAACAGAGCAAAGCTTTTGTCCATGGTTCCAACAGTAACTTATGATGCCTTAGAAAAGCCTTCTTTTTCTGTGATTTCTTCTCCCTACCATAGTTAGTATTTTCATTGATAGGGAGTGACAACTTGTTTTTATGCTTGCAAGGGTAAAATAATAAATGTTTTAATGTTACTATTAAATATCTAATATAAAAATTAGAAGCTTCCCTCAAGTTTGCTTTGCAAACTTGTTCTCTGGAACTTTCAGGTTAATATTCTGTGTCTATCTTGCTCATGTCTTACAGATACAATCCCTTCCATTTCCTGTCAAACTCCCATTAAGCTGTCAAAATCTAGCTCATTTATTGCCTACTCTTCAGGGTTTTTTTCTTATTCTCTCAAGAAAACTTAGTATTCTGTCCTCTCGTCACTTTACTCAGAGATTTATCTTAACACTTTCCACTCTAAATTGCAATGAATTTTTTATATGTCAGTCTTTCCCCCTTCCCCAATAGTGCTCTGAGCTATCCTCTTTTTGAGACAAAGAATTATACAGTTGATCCTTGAACAACACTGGTTTGAACTGAGCACGTCCACTTATATGCGGACTTTTTTCAACTAAATGTGGTTTGAAAATACAGTATTTGGTGGGCATGATGGCTTGTTCCTATAGTCCCAGCTACTCGGGAGGCTGAGGCAGGAGGATCGCTTGAGCCCAGGAGTTGGAGGTTTCAGTGAGCTATGATCACACCACTGCACTCCAGCCTGGGTGACACAGTGAGACCTTGTCTCTAAAAAAAAAAAAAGAAAGAAAAGAAAAGAAAATACAGTACTGGGGGGATGCAAAACCCACATAGATGGAGGGCTGACTTTTCTTATGTGTGTTCCTCAGGGCTGACTGCAGGACTTGAGCATGCATGGATTTTGGTATAGGTGGGAGTCCTGGAACCAATCCCCCACATATACCAAGGGATGACTGTACTTTTTATTATTTATTTTTATTGAGGTAAAATATACATATATAGTTTATCATCTTTACCATTATAAGTGTACAGTTCAGTGGCAATAAGTACATTTATATTTTTTCCCCTTCATCCCTCCTCCCCTCTCCCCTTCCTGGCCTCTGTTAACCGCCCATCTACTCCCTATCTTCATGAGATCCACTTTTTTAGCTCCCACATATGAATGAGAACATGTGATATTTGTCTTTCTGTGCTTTGCTTATCTTGCTTAGATAATGGCCTCCAGTTCCAGCCATGTTGCTGTAAATGATAGGATTTCATTCTTTTTTATGGCTGAATAATGTTCCATTGTGTATATATACTGCCTTTTCTTTATCCATTCATCTGTTGATGGGCACTTTGGTTTGTGCCATTATTCTGGCTATTGTGAATTGTACTGCAATAACAGTGGGAGTGCAGATATCTCTTTCATGTGTTGATTTCCTTTGTTTTGGATATATACCCATTAGTGGAATTGCTGGATCATATGGTAGTTCTATTTTTAGTTTTTGGGGAACCTCCATATTGTTCTCCATAGTGGCTGTACTAATGTACATTCCCACCAACAGTGTGCAAGGGTTCCCCTTTCCACATCCTTGCTGGCATCTTTTACTGCCTGTCTGTTTAATAGAAGCCGTTTTAACTGGAGTGAGATGTCTCATCGTGGTTTTGATTTGCATTTCTCTGATGATTAGTGATGTTGAGCATTTTTTCATATACCTGTTGGCCATTTGTATGTCTTCTTTTGAAGAATGCCTGTTCAGATATTTTGCCCATTCTTAATTGGATTATTTGTTGTTGTTGTTTTTCTCTTGAGTTATTTGAGCTCCTTATATATTTTGGTTATTAATCCTTTGTCAGTTGAAAAGTTTGCAAATATTTTCTCCCATTCTGTGGGTTTTCTCTTCACTTTGTTGATTGTTTCCTTTGTTGTACAGAAGCTTTTTATCTTGATACAATCCCAATTGTCTGTTTTTGCTTTGGTTGCCTGTGCTTTTGAGGTCTAACACAAAAAATCTTTGCCCAGACCAATGTCATACAGCATGTCCCAGTGTTTTCTTCTAATAGTTTCATAGCTTTAGGTCTTAGATTTAAGACTTTAATCCATTTTGATTTGTTTTTGTGTATGGTGAGAGATAGCGGTCTAGTTTCATTCTTCTGCATTTAGTTATCCAGTTTTCCTAGCACCATTTATTGAAAAGACTGTCCTTTCCCCGTTGTTTTTCCTTGGTGGCTTTGTTGAAGATGAGTTGGTTGTAAATGCATGGATTTATATCTGGATTCTCTATTATGTTCCATTCATCTGTGTTTCTGTTTTTATGCCAGTATCAGGCTGTTTTAGTTACTATAGCTTTGTAGTAAATTTTGAAGTCTGATAGTGTGATACCTCTAGCCTTGTTCTTTTTTCCCTGGATTGCTTTGGCTATTCTGGGTCTTTTGTGGTGCCATATAAATTTCAGAATTTTTTTTTCTATTTTTGTGAAGAATGTCAATTGGTATTTTGATAGAGATTGTGTTGAATCTGTAAATTGTTTTGGGTAGTATTGTCATTTTAACAATATTAATTCTTCCAGTCCATGAATGTAGAATATCATTCCAATTTTTTGTGTGTGTCCTCTTCTATTTCTTTCATCAGAGTTTTATAGTTTTCCTTGTATAGATCTTTCACATCTTTGGTTAGATTGATTCCTAGGTATTTTATATTTTTTGTAGCTATTGTAAATGGGATTGCTTTCTTGACTTCTTTTTCAGATTGTTTGCTGTTGGCATATATAAATTCTATTGATTTTTATATGTCTTTTGTATCCTGCAACTTTACTGGATTTGTTTATCAGTTATAACATTTTTTGGTGGAGTCTTTAGGTTTTTCTACGTATAAGATCATGTTCCCTGTGAACAAGGCTAATTTGACCTCTTCCTTTCCAATTTGGACGCCCTTTATTTCTTTCTCTTGCCTAATTGCTCTAGCCAGGACTTCCAGTATTATGTTGAATAATAGTGGTGAAAGTGGGCCATCCTTGTCTTGTTTCAGTCCTTAGAGAAAAGGCCTTCAATTTTTCCCTGTTCAGTACAATGTTTGCTGTGGGTTTGTTATATATGGCCTTTATTGTTTTGAGGTATGTTCCTTCTATACCCATTTTGATAAGGGTTTTTATCATAAAATGATGTTGAATTTTATCAAATGCTTTTTCGGCATCCATTGAAATGATCATATGGTTTTTGTGCTTGATTCTGTTAATGTGATGTATGAAGTTTATTGATTTGCAAATGTCGGACCATCCTTGCATTCCTGGGATGAATCCCATTTGATTATGGTGAATGATCTTTTTAATGTGTTTAAATTCTGTTTGCCAGTATTTTGCTGAGGATTTTTGCATCTGTGTTCATCAGGGATATTGGCCTATAGTTTTCCTTTTTTGTTGTGTCCTTGTCTGGTTTTGGTATCAGGATAATGCTGGCCTCAATGAGTTTGGAAGTATTTTCTCTTCTCCACTTTTTTGGAGGAGTTTGAGTAAGATTGTTGGTATTAGTTCTTCTTTAAATGTTTGGTAGAGTTCAGCAGTGAATCCATCAGGTCCTGGGCTTTGCGTTGATGGGAGACATTTTATTACAGCTTCAGTCTCACTACTTGTTACTTGTTTGTTGAGGTTTTTCTATTTCTTCATGTACAACCTTGGTAGGTTGTATGTGTCCAGGAATTTATCCATTTCTTCTAGGTTTTCCTATTTCTTGACATATAGTTGTTCATAATAGTCTCCAATGATTCTCTGTATTTCTTAGGTCTCAGTTGTTGTATCTCCTTTTTCGTTTCTGATTTTGTTAATGTGGGTCTTCTTTTTTTCTTAGCTAGTCTAGCTAAGGTTTGTCAATGTTGTTTATCTTTTTGAAAAAGTCAACTTTTCATTTTGTTGATCTTCTGTGTTTTTTTAAGTCTCAATTTCATTTCTGCTCTGATTTTTATTATTTCTTCCCTTCTGCTAATTTTGGGCTTGGTTTGTTCTTGCCTTTATACTTCCTTGAGGTGCATCATTAGGTTGTTTATTTAAAGTCTTTCTACTTTTTTGATATGGGCATTTATTTCTATAAACTTCCCTCTTAGTACTACTTTTTCTGCGTCTCATAGGTTTTAGTGTGTTGTATTTCTATTTTCATTTGTTTCAAGAAATTTTTAAATTTTCTTCCTAATTTCTTTATTGATCCATTGTTTGATTCAGGAGAATATTGTTTAATTTCCATGTGTTTGTGTATTTTCCAAGTTTCCTCATGTTCATGTCTTGTTTTTTTATCCATTCAGCCACTCTATGCATTTTAATTGGAGAATTGAGAACATTTACATTTGGCATTATTATTGGTAAGGAGGACTTACTACTGCCATTTTGTTGCCTGTTTTCTGGTTGTTTTGAGACTCCTCTCTTTCTTTCTTTGTTACTGTCCTCCTTTGTGGTTAAGTGAGTATCTCTGGTAGTATATTTTAATCTTTGCTTTCTATTTTTAGTGATTCTATTATAGGTTTTTATGCTGTGGTTACCACAAGGTTTACAAAAAACATCTTGTAGATATAACAAGTTATTTTAAAGAGGTGACAACTTATCTTAGAACACAAATAAAAGGATAGAAAAAAACAAAGACAAAAACCACACAAAAAAATTCCACACTTTAACTCCACCCCACCCCCATTTTGACTTTTAGTTGTCCCCATTTACATATTTTTATATTACTTATTTCTTAACAGGTTGCTGGAAATACTATTGTTTTTGATAGATTTGATTTTTGAGCTTCATACTAGAGTTATGAGTGGATTGCACCCCGCAAATACAGTAACAGC
Source organism: Daubentonia madagascariensis (assembly GCA_023783475.1). NCBI lineage: Eukaryota > Metazoa > Chordata > Mammalia > Primates > Daubentoniidae > Daubentonia > Daubentonia madagascariensis. The sequence goes on along the minus strand of JAKFHU010002088.1, from coordinate 37,128,133 downwards.
GTAATCTGAGTTTGTCCGTGAATTTAATTTTACCAATGGGTGTTATAGTTTGCAAAATTTTCTTTTTCACATTGGTGTTTTTTCTTTCAGATTGAAGATCTTCCTTTAGCACTTCTTGAAAAGTTGTTTTGTTGTGTAATTATCTCAGCTTTTGTGTTTAGCAACTATGAATTATCCTTAATGTTTGAATGATAATTTTGCTGGATACAATATTCTTAGATGGCAGTTTTTTCTTTGAGCACTTTGAAAATGTCATTCCACTCCCCCCGACCTATATGATTTCTGTTGAGAAATCTATTGCCAGACAAATTGGAGCTCATTTATATGTTGTTTGCTTCTTTTCTCCTGCTGCTTTTAGGATCCTCTTTTTCCTTGACCTTTGAGGATTTGCTTATTATATGCCCTGGGGTAGTCTCATTTGCTTTGAATCTGTTCGGTGTTCTAAGACCCTCTTGTACCTGGATATTTATGTCTTTCTCAAGTTTTGGAAAGTTTTCTGTTATTATTTCTTTGAATAAGCTATCTACCCCTTGCTCTTGCTCAGCTCCCTTTTGAACACCAATAATACTTAGATTTGATCTTCTGAGGTAATTTTCTGTACACTGTAGGCAGTTTTCATTCCTTTTCATTCTTTTTTCTTTTTCCTCTCTGACTTTGTATTTTCAAATATCTGGTCTTCAAGCTCACTGACTCTTCCTTTGCTTGATTCATTCTGCTGTTGAGAGCCTCTAAAGAGTTTTTCAGGTTGTCATATGTATTCCTCAGTGCCAAAATTTTTGTTTAGTTTATTTTTATTATTTCAATCTCTTTGTTAAATTTCTCTGATAAATTTCTGAATTGCTTTTCTGTGTTATCTTGGAGATCACTGAGTTTCTTTAAAATTGCCATTTTGAATTCTTGGTTAGAGAGCTCACGATTGATGTTTTGCTAGGGTCAGTCATTTGATTTTTGCTTTGTCTTTGGGGGGAGGTAGTGGTTCTCTGTTTGCTGTTGTTTCTTGTGGGTATATGTCTGTGTCTTTGCATGGAAGGATTCGTTATTTATTTTGGTTTTCTCTATCCAGTTTGTTTTGGTTTTTTTTTTTTGTTTATGCCTTTGTTTTTTGAGACAGGGTCTTGCTCTGTCACCCAGGCTGGAGTGCAGTGAAGTGATCATGGCTCACTGCAGCCTTGAACTACTGGGCTTAAGCAATCCTCTTGCCTCAGCCTTCCCAAGTAGCTGGGACTACAGGCATGCACCACCATGCCCAGCTATGTTTTTGTTTTTGTAGAGATGGAGGTCTCGCTATATTGCCGAGGCTGGTCTTGAACTCCTGGCCTCAAGCGATCCTCTCACCCTGGCCTCGCAAAGTGCTGGGATTACAGGTGGGAGCCACCATACCCAATCTTTTTTTCTTTTTTCTTGAGACAGGGTCTTACTCTGTCATCCAGTCTGTAGTGTAGTGGTGCGGTCATAGCTCATTGCAGCCTTGAACTCCTAGGCTCAAGTGATCCTCCTGCCTCTGCCTCCTGAGTAGCTAGGACTACAGCTGTGTACCACCATGCCCAGCTAATTTTTTTATTTTTATTTTTTGTAGGGATGGGGTCTTGCTATGTTGCCCAGGCTGGTCTCAAACCCCTGGCCTCAAGCGATCCTCTCACCCTGGCCTTCCAAAGTGTTGGGATTATAGGTGTCAGCCACCATGTCCCACCTGTTTTGGTTTTATTGAATATATTTGTTTAGAAAATCTTTGCTGCAAGGTCACTGCCTCCTTTTCTGTTCTAGGTGGTGCCTTAAGCCTAGGTTTGCCTTGGCTCTAGTAAATGGTTGAAACACTACCTGTCCCAAATGGGGGAGGCCTCAAAGGGGTTATACCAGTAGTGTGGGATGGGAAGGCTGGCTAGGGGTTCATGCCTAGGGGACCTGCAGAACGTACCTCCTACAGTGTGGTGCTGCTGAACAGCCACTCTGATTTGGCGTCTCCTTTGTCTGAGTTTCCAGTGCTGGGGATGGGAGTTCCATTTCCCCCCTTTATCTCTGCCTTTCCTCAGGGATATTTCTCCCTTCAGGCAGTCATGATGCTTCCCATGGGTTAAGGGAAAAACTAGTCTCCTGCCAGGGAACCCAAGAAGGTGGGGAAGCTGGTTGACCACCTCAATTTCACTTTCTCCCATGTAGAAACTGTGAGTTGGGGGGAGATTTTCTGCATGGGTTGGTGCTGGGGAGAATGAGGGAAGGGGTGCTGTGGATGTGGAAATATGATTCTTCTATCATTTGCTCAGAGTTTTTCTACTTCTCTGTGGCTCTGGGAACTGTCTCATTCTCATACTTGAGCTCTGAGTTGTTGCTGGTGAAAATCTCTAAGTTGTATATTTGTTCTTTGGTTTTCAGTTGGAGGGAGTAAAACTAGCTTGCCTCTATGCTGCCATTTTGGAATCAGAAGTTCCAGGACAACTGTATTTTATTCATCTGTATAAGAACCATAGAAGGCCCTTAATGTATTATTTCAAAGTATGAATAACTTCAGCGTTATGAAATGAAAATTATCACTCTTACCTGGACACTAGATCATCTATAGGTACTCAACATCCCCATCAGTAGAATCATTTCTTAAAATATTGTTTCTAGAAAGCTTTCCATACCATAGAAACATCTTACCTAAGTGAAGTAATACATTTATCTATCCACTAACAAATTACATCTGGATTAATTGTCAGAGGAGAATAGTACCCTGAAGGTTTAGAACAAAGACAAAAAGAGGTTTGATGGGAACGTGCAGGAAGGTGTGTACTGCATGAAACATTCAAGGGTGGGACAAAGAATTAGAGGGAATTTGTCATTGGGATAGGAAGGAGACAGCATTAAAGCTATGTTGTACCTTTAGAAGTGGAAATAGGGAAGTAAAAAGGGGTGTGGGGAACTTGAATACATCCTTTGCCTAAATTGTGATTTTTCCCAGGACTTGCCCTAGTTGAACAGAAAACCATTGTGCTGCGGATGGGTTTTGCTCTGAGATTGAAATAAGCCATTCTCATACCTCAGTGACACGTGCGTGCTGACAGACATGTGTATGTGGTTTTTGTTGTTGTTGTTGTTGTTTTGATTGGGTCAGATCTTCTTGGGTAAATGTCAACAGTCTAAGCTCTCTAGTATTTTTTGAAAACATATCATGTCATGTGTCAGCCATGTTATCTCCAAGCAAACTCCACCAAAAAATATGTGCAAGAGCTTTCTACATCTGGCTTTATTTTTGGAAGTTTTTGTCATTAAGACAGACTAAACTGGCAACTTCTACCAACGTGGCAATAAAATGCAGGAAACAGAGAGCAATGCCACCAATGGCTATGTTAGGAAAGAGAAGCCTTGTTAGCTACTTGAAGCACTCCAGGATTCAGTACAGTTCTTTGCTAAGTTAACATCCTTATGAGTTTTAAAGCTTAAGGAGGGGGGAGGGAGTTACTATTTTTTCCCTAGCTCTACAATTTGAGATCTCTGGGTCACAAATCTTTAAAGCTTTAGTTTACATTCTAAATAAAAATTAAGCAGGTCAGTGAAAACATTGATTTGGCTTCCTTCAAGCAGATAATCTAGAGATGTTAATTATCTAGAAATTTCTTAAAATACCAGACAATTGCCAATTAAAAGTCAATATAGAAATTGTGAAGGGGTTTCTTTGGGCGTTTGAATTTATCACATGCATGATAAAGGCAAAGTTGTGTATTCAGAAAGAGAGTGAATTTGTTATCAATGCTTACCTTTTTTCAATAAAACAGGTGGGAGGACAGGCTGGTCTCTTATTTGTTCTTGCTTCTTTCACTCCATGAAGTACAACCCTTTCTGTATATAGTCATGCACAAGATAATGACATTTCAGTCAATGACAGACCGCATAAATGATTGTGGTCCGTAGATTATAATGGGGCTGAAAAATTCCTATTGCCTAGGGATGTCATAGCCTTTGTAATGCATTACTTATGTGTTTGTGGTGAGAATGGTCTAAGCAAATATACTGTGTTGCCAGTTGTATGAAAATATAGTACATATAATTAGGTATAGTACATAATTCTGGATAATGATAGTAAATGACTATGTTACTGGTTTATGTATTTAGTATACTGTATTTTTATTGTTATTTTAATATGTAATCCTAATTATTTAAAAAAAAACTCAAAGTTAACTGTAAAACAGCTTCAGGCAGGGCCTTCAGGATATATTCCAGAAGAAGGTATTGTTATCATATGAGATGACAGCTCCATGTGTGTTACTGCCCCTACAGACCTTCCAGTGGGACAAGGTATAGAGGTGGAAGACAGTGTCATTGATGATCCTGGCCCTGTATAGGACTAGGCTAATGTGTGTGTTGGTGTCTTAGTTTTTAACAAAAATAGTTTAAAAAGTAGAAAATAAATAAATAAAATATTTTTTAAATTAAAAAAACTTATAGAATAAGGATATAAAGAAAGAATATTTTTGTACAGCTATACAGTGTGTTCGTGTTATTACAAAAGAGTCAAAAAGTTTTTAAAAATTTAAAACTTTGTCAAGTAAAAAAGTTACAGTAAGCTAAGGTTAATTATTTAAGAAAGAAAAATATTTAAAAATAAATTTAGTATACCCTAAGTATACAGTGTTTATAAAGTCTACGGTAGTGTACAGTAATATCCTAGGCCTTCACATTCACTCACCACTCACTCACTGACTCACCCAGAGCAATTTCCAGTCCTACAAGCTCCATTCATGGTAAATGCCCTATACAGGTGTACCATTTTTTATTTTTATACCATATTTTACTGTATCTTTTCTATGTTTAGATATGTATAGATACACAAATACTTACCACTGTTTCGCAATTGCCTATAGTATTCAGTACAGTAACATGCTGTACAGGTTTGTAGCCCAAGAAGCAGTAGGTTATACCATATAGCCTAGGTGTTGTCAACCTAAAAAAAAGACACTAGAGAAAATTATCTCTATATATCTGGAGTTTATTTGGGAATAGAAATAAGGATTACAATCTGGAATACATGAAATAGCAAGACACCAGTGCACTGGTGAGGGGAGTTTTTATTAGCAAAAAGAGATTTATGTAGGCTGCTTAGAAACAAAGTTCATTGCTTCTAGAGGTTCAAAGCCAGAGTTGTTGTCAGTTAATTGGTGGAGATACTGTTACTGGGCAAGTGTTCTTCTGAGAACATCTTAATTGAATTATGGCAGTCCTAAAGAATGTCTAGTGATAAGCCTTATCAAAGGAGGAGATGAGTGAAGTGTGCAAAAGGGTTTCTTGTGGGGTTTTTAGAAAGCCCTTGGAAACAGTTCTTATCTCAGATATGTAAGCATGAGCTTCCTCTCCTTCAGGCCTTCCTGAAGGCACTGTTTTGTCTGGGTTTGACAAAAGTGATTTCATCCTGGTATTTGCAACTTTCACAGTGTGCAGTAGGCTATGCTATCTAAATTTGTGTAAGTACACTCTGTGATGTTCCCACAATGACGAAATCACCAAATATACATTTCTCTGAATACATTCCTGTCGTTAAGCAGCACATGACTGTATATATTAATAAATTATCCATGTTCTCTTTATAAGAGATTAGGCCACGTCCAAGTGACCTGAGAACTCTTCCAACCCACTCTGCCCATTTATTGATATTACCCCTTAAAGCCATAAATAAATACCACGGAGAAAGTAAAACTGCAGAACAAAATTTAACGTCACATATGATCTCCTTTTTTTTGGCTTCCTACAGCTGTGTCATATTTTGTGGCTATCTTAAGTTATTTCAATGTATCAAATCTAATACAAGTCCTTGTTATAGATTTAGGATAGATGGCTATGTAAAGACAAACTAAGTGTTTTTTTTAGCATACAAAATACTATAGTATGTTTTTATACAACTATGTCGTGAACTTAATTCCTTGCATTTTGTTAGCTACAGTTTTGTAAACTGAAATTAGGACATTTTAATCACTGCAAGTATCACAGTAGCATAGGTCTGTCCCAAGCTAACTCCCCAAATGTTTCTAACCAAACCCACTGATAAGACAAAGTGGAGTTTATTGCTTACCACAGTAAGGGAGAACACCACCTCTTTTTTTTTTTTTCCAGGTCAGGTGACATCATTTATTGAAAGTGGGGGGATGCAGATAAAAGGAGACAGAAGAGGAAGAGCTCAGTTTAAGATGTCTGGGGGACATCCACGGGGTCCCTCCATCAGCTTGGAGGTGGCAGATGAAGCCTGGGGGATGGTAGTATCTGGTTGGGAAGGGAAGAAAGCTACGGCACATCCCTGGAAACTATCAATATTTAAAGAAGAAGCCCCCCAAAGAGCCTTAAGAAGAATAACCCTGAAGAAGGGAGGAGAGCTTATTTCCTACCATGGAGTTGCTGTGTCCCTTAAAACTACAAATTCAGGGGTTTTTTTGTTTTCTTTTTTTTTTTTTAATTTATTTTTTTAATTTCAGAATATCATGGGGGTACAACACTTTGGCCATACACATTGCCCCTGTTCTGCCCGTGTCAGAGCCACAATCGTGGTCGTCTCCCAAACTGTGCTCCCCACATCCATTCAGTGAGAGTTTTTCCCATCCCTTCCACCCCCTCCGCCCACCGCCTCAGATGAATGTTATTGCCCTGTGTGATGTAAGTGTTCATCAGTTAGTACCAGTTTGATGGTGAGTACCAGTGGTGCTTGTTTTTCCAATCCTGTGACACTTCGCTTCGAAGAATGGGTTCTAGCTCCAACCAGGATAATACCAGATGTGTTAATTCACTGTTGTTCCTTATTGCTGAGTAATACTCCATGGTACACATATACCACATTTTATTGATCCACTCGTGTATTGATGGGCACCTTGGTTGTTTCCACAACTTTGCAATTGTGAATTGTGCTGCTATGAACATTCGAGAGCAGATGTCTTTATTATAAAATGTCTTTTTTCTTTGGATAAATACCCAGTAGTGGATTGCTGGGTCAAATGGTAATTCTACTTTTAATTCTTTGAGGTATCTCCATATTCTTTCCATAGAGGTTGTACTAATTTGCAGTCCCACCAGCAGTGTATGAGTGTTCCTATCTGTCCACATCCCCGCCAACATTTGTTATTTGGGGATTTTTTGATATGAGCCAATCTCACTGGAGTTAAGTGATATCTCATTGTGGTTTTGATTTGCATTTCCCTGATGATTAGAGACGTTGAGCACTTTTTTATATGTTTGCTGGCCATCATTCTGTCTTCTTTGGAAAAGTTTTTGTTCATGTCCTTTGCCCATTTTTTAATAGGGTTGTTTGATTTTTTCTTGTTAATTTTCCTAAGTTCTGTATAGATTCTGGTTATCAGCTCTTTATCAGAGGTGTAGCATGCAAATATTTTCTCCCATTCTGTAGGTTGTCTGTTCACTCTAGTGATAGTTTCCTTGGCTGTGCAGAAGCTTTTCAATTTGATCAGGTCCCATGTATTTATTTTTGTTGCTGCTGTGATTGCTTTGGGGGTCTTCTTCATAAATTCTTTGCCTAGGCCAATGTCCATAAGAGTTTTTCCAACGTTTTCTTCGAGAATTCTTATGGTTTCATGTCTTAGGTTTAGATCTGTTATCCATTGTGAATTGATTTTTGTGAGAGGTGAGAGGTGTGGGTCCACTTTCAGTCTTCTACATATGGCCATCCAATTTTCCCAGCACCATTTGTTGAATAGGGATTCTTTTCCCCAGTGTACGTTTTTCTGGAATTTGTCAAAGATCAGGTGACTGTATGAGGTTGGTTTTATATTTGGGTTCTCAGTCCTGTTCCATTGGTCTACGTGTCTGTTCTTGTGCCAATACCATGCAGTTTTGGTGACTATAGCCTTGTAGTATAGCTTGAAGTCTGGTAGACAGATGCCTCCCAATTTGTTCTTTTTGCTTAAGATTGCTTTGGCTAGACGGGGTCTTCTCTGGTTCCACACGAAGCGTAGAATTATTTTTTCTAGATCGGCAAAAAATGATGTTGGTATTTTGATAGGGATTGCATTGATTCTGTAAATTAATTTAGGTAGCAAAGCCATTTTTACTATGTTGACTCTGCCTATCCAAGAGCATGGTAGGGCTTTCCATCTATTTACATCCTCTGCAATTTCCTTTCTCAGAGAACACCACCTCTTAAAGCTTTGGTGAAGCAAAGCCAAGGTCAGAGTTTGTTGAGAAATCAAGTTTGATTTAAGGCTGGTCTTTCAACATGAGGGCCCTTGATTAGCATTGGGTAAGGATCATAATACAACAGGATTGGTGGAAACAGCAAGGGGAGGATTTTGAAAGGAGGGATTCATAGAATCATAGAGTATGAATTCTCAGCTGATACTTTCCATGGAAGAGTTGATGGGTCTTTCAGGAAGTTCCTGTAATGAGCAAACCATTTGCCTGGGCAGGAGACTCCTGGAAAAAGAGTCAGGCTGCTAGAGACAGGAATTGCACAAAGTCATTGTAATGTAGACAGTAAGATGTGGTTTCAGTTCTCAGTATCCAAGCTGACTGTGGGGTACATGGTTTCAGTTCTCAGGTCTACTAAAATAACTTAATATTGTAACAGATGAACTGAAGCATTTGAAGTTTTATTTACAGCTCCTTATATTTGTAGCAATTTGACACAAACAGCTTTTTATATTTCAGCATTGCTTTGCAATCATTTCTTAGTTTACTAGTCTATTTCTTCTGTTTGGAGGGAAAATTAAAACAGGAAAACTTCCCAAACAAATGACCACAAATAGTCACCACTGAACTCTGTAACAAATCTTTTAAATCTAGAGGTGGAAGCCAAGGGAGACTGAATGCTATGCTTGATTATTTAAAACAACCCATCCTTTGGGGCAATCTTTTAAAGGTTGAAGATGAAATCATTGGTGCTGAATACTTTCCACATAGATGAAAATCCTCTGAAGCAGATGGAAAATTGCTCTTTTAAAAGTTCCAGCTCTGTCTTCAGACCACTTGTCTCTTTCCCTTTCAGTTGGAAGCAGGGAAATTGTCTGAGATCATTGCAAGCTCCAATTCAGATTCTCTCTTAACCCAGTTACGAAATAGGGTATAAATTCCATTAGATGCCTCTAACTTCCGTTTTCTGTCCCGGAGATAGGACATGTAGGGCGCAGATGGTGGTCACAGTTTTGAGAAGGAGGAGGGTGCTCTGGGGCAATGACAGATGCTTAGCTGGGAAGAGGCTGTCCAGGGGTGAAGCACTGAGGATGCTTAACATTTGAAAGAAGTGTGAACACTGTTTTTACATTTAAATTAAAATAGAAACTTTGTATAGGGTTATGTTTCTGAAAGGTGTGTGTGGCATCTGCTGAGGTCTATTGTTTATTCATGCTGTAAATCCTTTGAAATGTGTTAAAATGCTTCCCACTCATTATAAAGCTCCTGCCACCCCTGGATTAGGACTTTGATGTCACCAATCCTGCTTCAAAGGGTTCTTTCTGGGCTATTAATCACAGTTTAGCCTCTGAAGATATCGCCAGAGAAAACATTTGGACATCTTTGTGCTAGACTTGCTAAAACTTTGAAATCTTGAGTGTCTTGCATATGCACAAATTGCAGCACTTCCTTTCATTGACAACTTTTTATTTTGCTACAGAATCAAATGACACTAGGTAAAAATGCAAACAAATCTCTTCACACACTTGGTTTGAGGGGCAGGGGATAAGAAGGTGGTGAAGGGTGGGTGGGTAGAGAGGAAGGGAGAAGAGAGTCTGAACAGGCCACTCAGACCCTTCAAAGTTAAAAAGGGATAGGAATCAGAGTGACTAAGTTGCCTTATCATTTTTTTTACCTTTCATATTTTTTTTCACTAACCAGTGCTCACATAGAGAATTGGTGAGATTCCCTGGTCTTCTCTTGCCTTCTACTCTCTGCTTTCAGACCTATTGAACTGTTCACAGCAAATAACAATAATAATAAAATATTAGTTAATGTGAAGTGAGTACTTGCTTTGTACCAGTCCTGTGTGGACAGTGCTTTTTGTGAATTATCTCATTGAATCCCCATAACAACTCTGAGAAGTAGGTGGTACTGTCTTCATATTATAGACAAGGAAACTGAAGCTCTGAGAAGTTAACTTGTTCAAGGTCATGCCCCTGGAAAATGCAAAGCCCCACAAAGCTCCACTGGCCCCCAGGAATCAGAGGCTGCTTCTTCCCACTCCCTACCCCACTGGCTCACTGGGAGTGGCCAGGTTCCTCCCTGTGTACTGAGGGATTGATGGGGTTCAGGACTCACTATCCCAAAGTATGGGATAAGACCCTCATGTGAGAGGTGCCACCCTGATACCCAGAGGAAAGAAGCATCCTTATCTCTGAAGACACAAGGACATGGAGAAGAATCTGAACAAACAGGCTTTGCCATGTTCCCCCAGTTTATTACCATTAAATCATATTCTTTTTCCTATCATGTTTCTCCACTACTCTCCATTTCATTTCCTTGTGAAGGCTCCCTTGTCACCTAAAACTTACATTAAATAAATTTGTATGCTTTTCTTTTATTAATCTGTCTTTTGTTATAGGGCCCTCAGCCATGAACCTAGGATGGGTAGAGGAAAAAATACTTTCCCTCCCTTGTAGGATCCTTACTGGCCAATCTGCTTGTCAGTGTCTATGCCTGTTTTTCTGTCAATCAACTTCTTTCTCAGGAAAACTCCCTGCAGCATCTTTTTTCTTCCATATTCATCTGTTTGAATGACTAGCAGTGCTCTAATTGGACTTTTTGTTGTTGTTGTAGTGAAAAATATATAACATGAAATCTACCCTCTTAAAAAAATTTTGTTTACAATACAGTATCATTAACTATGTGCTTCTTGTTGTACAGCAGATCTCTAGAACTTTTTCATCTTGCATGACTGAAACTCTATACCTATTAAACAGCAGCTCCCCATTTTCTCCTGCCCCCAGCCATTGGCAGCTAGTATTACTCTCTGCTTTTATGAATTTGATTACTTTAGATATCTCGTATAAGTGGAATCATGAAGTATTGTGCTTCCGTGACTGGCTCATTTCACTTAGCATAGTGTCCTGCAGGTTCATCCGTGTTGTAGCATATGGCAGGATTTTCTTCTTTTTTAAAGGCTGAATATTCCACTGTATATATATATACCACATTTTCTTTGTCCATTCATCTGTCCATGGACATTTAGTTTGTTTCTACCTCTTGGCTGTTGTGAATAATAGAGAAGTATCTCTTTGAGATCCTATTTTTAATTCTTTTGGATAAATACTCAGAAGTGGGATTCCTGGATCATATGGTAGGTCTATTTTTAATTTTTAAAGGAACTTTCATACTACATTTTTCACAGCAGCTGCACCATTTTCTATTCCACCGACATCAACAGTGCAAAGTGTTCCAATTTCTCCACCTTCTCCTCAGCACTTGTTATTTGCCGTTTGTTTTGTTTGTTTGTTTTTGTTTTTATGATGCCATCCTATCAGGTATGAGGTGATAATCTCATCTCATTGTGGTTTTGATTTTCACTTCATTTCCCTGATGATTAGTGATACTGAGTATCTTTTCATATGCCTGTTAGCCATTTGTATGCCTTCTTTGGAGATATGTCTATTCAAATCCTTTCCCCATTTAAAAATCGGATTATTTGGTTTTTTGCTATTAAGTTGTAGGAGTTCCTTATATATTCTGGATATTAACTCCCTATTAGGTATATGGTTTACAGATATTTTCTCCAATTCTATAAGTTGTCTCTTCCCTCTGTTGATTGTTTCCTTGGCTGCACAGAAGTTTTAGTTTTATGTGGTCTCATTTGTCTATTTTTGTTTTTGTTGCCTGTGCTTTTGGTGTCATATCCAAACAATCATTGCCAATACTGTTATGAAGCTTTTCTCCTATGTTTTCTTCTGGATTTTTATACTTTCAGGTCTTAGATTAAGTTTTTAATCCATTTTGAGTTGATTTTGTGTATGGTGTAAGATAAGGGTTCAATTTTATTCTTTTGCATATGAATATCCACTTTTCCTAACACCATTTGTTGAAGAGATTATTTTTGCCCATTATATAGTCTTGGCACCATTGTCAAAGATCATTTGATCATATATATGTGGGTTTATTTCTGGGCACTCTGTTCTATTTTATTGGTCTATATGTCTGTCTTTATTTCAGTACCATACTGTTTTGGTTACTGTAGCTTTGTAATATGTTTTGAAGTCAGGAAATGTGAGGCCTCCTTCAGCTTTGATCTTCTTTCTCTCGATTGTCATGGCTATTCCAGGTCTTTAGTGATTCCATATGGATTTTAGGATTTTTTTTCTATTTCTGGAAAAGATGCCTTTGGGATTGTGATAGAAATTGCATTGAATCTGTAGATCACTTTGGGTAGTATGGATGTTTTAACAATATTAAGTCTTCAAGACCATGAACAGTGATGTTCTTCCATTTATTTGTGCCTTCCTTAATTTCTTTCAGTAATGTCTCATAGTTTTTATTGTACAAGTCTTGCCTCCTTGGTTAAATTTATTCCTATTTTATTTTTGATTCTATTGTAAATGGAATTGTTTTCTTAATTTTTTTGAGTAGTTCATTGTTAGTGTATAGAAATGTAACTGATTTTTGTTTATTGATTTTGTATCCTGCAGCTTTGCTGGAGTTAGTTCTAACAGTATTAGTTCTACCAATATTTTTTTGATGTGGACTCTTAGAGTTTTCTACATGTAAGATCATGTCATCTATGAACAGAGATAATTTTACTTCTTCCTTTCTGATTTGGATGCCTTTTATTTCTTTTTCTTACCTAATTGCTCTAGCTAGGACTTCCAGTACTATGTTGAATAGAAGTGATGAGTGTGTGCATCACTTGAAGGAAATTAGAAATATTTTACCACAAAACATATTTCTTTGACATATTTTGAGATGACTGCCATGAGTCTCACAGATAGAAGTAACACTGCAAAACCGGTTTTTTTTTTGGGGGGGTGGGATTTACATCTGTAGAGGATGCAGCCAAGTCTGTCTTTTCTCAATCTAGACACCTTTATTTTTTTATTTTTTATTTTTATTTTTCCTTTTATTTCAGAATATTGTGTTTATATATATTGCCCATGCACTGCCCATGTCAGAGCTACAATCGTGGACATCCCCCAAACTGTGCGTCCTGCATCCATTCAGTGAGAGTTTTCCCATCCCCTCCACCCGCCTCCCGCCTGCCCGCCCCCTGAGGACTATTATTGCCATATGTGACATAAGTATTGATCAGTTAGTACCAATTTGATGGTGAGTACCAGTGGTGCTTGTTTTTCCATTGTTGTGATACTTCACTTCGAAGAATGGGCTCTAGCTCCATCCAGGATAATACCAGATGTGTTAATTCACCATTGTTTTTTATTGCTGAGTAATACCCCATGGTATACATATAACACATTTTATTAATCCACTCACATATTGATGGGCACCTGGGTTGTTTCCACATCTTTGCAATTGTGAATTGTGCTGCTATAAACATTCGCGTGCAGATGTCTTTATTATAGAATGTCTTTTTTTCCTTTGGGTAAATATCCAGTAGTGGGATTGCTGGATCAAATGGTAGTTCTACTTTTAGTTCTTTGAGGTATCTCCATATTACTTTCCGTAGAGGTTGTACTAATTTGCAGTCCCACCAGCAGTGTATGAGTGTTCCTATCTCTCTGCATCCCCACCAACATTTGTTGTTTTGGGACTTTTTGATATGAACCAATCTCACTGGAGTTAAGTGATATCTCATTGTGGTTTTGATTTGCATTTCCCTGATGATTAGAGAAGTTGAGCACTTTTTTATATGTTTGCTGACCATTATTCTGTCTTCTTTTGAAAAGTTTCTGTTCATGTCCTTTGCCCATTTTTTAATGGGGTTGTTTGATTTTTTTCTTGTTGATTTTCCTGAGTTCTGTATAGATTCTTGTTATCAGCCCTTTGTCAGATGTGTAGCATGCAAATATTTTCTCCCATTCTGTAGGTTGTCTGTTCACTCTAGTGATAGTTTCCTTGGCTGTGCAGAAGCTTTTTAATTTGATCAGGTCCCATTTATTTATTTTTGTTGCTGCTGTGATTGCTTTGGGGGTCTTCTTCATAAATTCTTTGTCTAAGCCAATGTCCATAAGAGTTTTTCCAATGTTTTCTTCTAGAATTCTTAGGGTTTCATGTCTTAGGTTTAAATCTGTTATCCATCGTGAGTTGATTTTTGTGACAGGTGAGAGGTGTGGATCTAGTTTCAGTCTTCTACATGTGGCCGTCCTGTTTTCCCAGCACCATTTATTCAATAGGGAATATTTTCCCCAGTATATATTTTTGTGGAATTTGTCAAAGATCAGATGACAGTATGAGGATGGTTTTATATTTGGGTTCTCAGTCCTATTCCATTGATCTATGTCTCTGTTCTTGTGCCAATACCATGCTGTTTTGATTACTATAGCCTTGTAGTATAGTTTGAAGTCTGGTAGACAGATGCCTCCCAATTTGTTCTTTTTGCTTAAGATTGCTTTGGCTAGACAGGGTCTTCTCTTGTTCCACATGAAGCATAGAATTATTTTTTCTAGATCAGCAAAAAATGACGTTGGTATTTTGATAGGGACTGCATTGATTCTGTAAATCACTTTAGGTAGCAAAGACATTTTTACAATGTTGATTCTGCCTATCCAAGAGCATGGTAGGGTTTTCCATCTATTTACAACCTCTGCAATTTCTTTTCTCAGTGTTTTGTAATTCTCTCTATATAGGTCTTTCACCTCCTTAGTTAGGTATGTTCCTAAATATTTAATTTTCTTTGGTGCTATTGTGAAAGACATTACGTCTTTAATTTGTTTCTCAGCTTGACTGTTATTGGCATATATGAAGGCTATTGATTTGTGTGCATTGATTTTGTATCCTAAGACTTTGCTGAATTTATTTATCAATTCTAATAATCTCTTGGTTAAATCTTTGGGGGTTGCTAGATATAATATCATATCATCCATGAAGAGTGAAAGTTTGACCTCTTCTGCCCCCATTTGGACACCCCTGATTCCTCTCTCTTGTCTGATTGCTCTGGTGAGGACTTCCAGCACTGTGTTGAATAGAAGTGGAGATAGTAGGCAACCTTGAATCTAGACACCTTTAAAGGTCTGGAAAAAAAAGTTTACCATCTATACCATCTATTCTCTCTGAGCACAGTCACCTGTAAGGTTTCATTTACATAACAAGACCAGCTTTGCTAGTTAGCCAAGCCTTTTCCTCTTTCCCTCCCCATTTTTCCCACTTTCAAGCCCACGTTCTTCAAAAACCTCTGTACCTCATTGAGGAGTGGAATCTTCATTCTGAGGGGTCCCATGTATGCAAATTAAAATAAATTTGTAACTTTTCCTCCTGTTAATCAATCTGCCTTATGTCAGTGATTTTTCAGTGAACCTTAGCAGGACAAGAGCCTTTGCTCCCTACATCCTGTTCCTGATCTTACAGAAAAACTTGTTGAGTATGATGTTAGCTGTGGGCTTTTCATATATGGCCTTTATTATATTGAGGTAATTTCCTTCTATTTCTAATTTGTTCAGTGAATTTAATAGTTTTGTGTTATTTCTTTTTTGTTTATAAAACTAATATAAATTCAGTTTATTTATAATTTTTAAATAAATTATTTAAAACACAAGTATTATAATTTTTAATTTATATCATTGAAGTTTCAAAATTCAAAATTTTTCAATTTTTTCAGATTCAGAGCAGATTATTTGGAAAATTCAAAAAATACAAGGACACAAAGGGGAAAGTTACTGGTGATCCTATTCCTTAACCTTTCCTTCAATTTAAGTTCTGTGTCTTTTTTTGCTCAGGTAATTTGGCACAGACAAGAGCCAGGATAACAGTGGCCTCAAGATCTTTGCCTCCACATTTCAGTGCTGGGAGAGCCAAGGTGAGTAGCAGATTTGCACCAAAAATATTATGGACCAGGGGGGTACTTCTGCCCCAAGGATAATCCTAAAGTGGGCAGCATTAGTTCCCTTCATCCAGCCCACTGCCTGGGCAGTCTAGTAAAGTGGTAGAAGGTGTTTAGGAATTCAGGGGTTAGGAAATTTGAAATAACATCAAGAAATACTTACAGTCCTGATTCTCAGAAAGACTACTTAAGATAAAGCACAAGGGCACCTGATAATTAAGTCCATCTAAGAAGGGATAAAGCATTTTCCTTGAAGCTATCAATAACCTACAGAGGAGGATAACAGGGCAAATGAAAGCCACAGGGAGGAAAGAAATCAGACTGTTTCCTATTGCTCTGCTTTGCCCCCTGAAGAATGAGTTTACACTTGTCTGTGCAGAGGGGATGATAGAAGGGTTAATAAATGTCCAGATGTAAAATACATCTTTAATTGTTCTACCCTTCCAGGTAAAGTTTAGCAAGTGTCTCAAGGACTGCTTGCTTAATATTCATTGTGTATACTAACACCAAAAAAGAATTATCTTGAAGGTACTGGAGTGATAAATGGGTCACATCTGTGAATTTTCTTATCTTTTTGTTTACAGTGAATATTTATTTATTTAACAAAGAATAAGTAATTTGGCCATACATTAATACTGTTGAATATTATCCCAAAATTGATTCAGCCATACATATTTATAGTTACTTCTCCTGAGAATAAAAGACTTACTTGCACATAGTAGGAACTCAAATAATTTTTGTTAACAATAATTTTTACACCTGGATTGCTATTATGATTCATTATGGTACCCTACTTTTCAGCCTTGCTACTTTGTAGGAAGATATTAGGACTATTAAACATGGACTATATAGGTCTCTATAAGAGGTTTACATAGGTATTTCATGGTTCTGAGGGCCTCTTGATATTACATGTAAAATTTTATTTGATTCTCATTATTTGTGAATTATGTTCTGTGAATTCACTGCAAACTCTGAATCAGCAAATACTGAACCATTTTACTCCTAGGGAAAATACAGGGTTAGGTTCTTCTGATACGCTGGTCTCAATATTTTTGTCAACTGATCAATATATAACCTCATTTTATGTGTGTTTCTGTTTAGAGAGAACTTATTTAATATATATTTCTTCCAAATAATTAACTATATTCAGTATTTCTTTATATACAACAATATTTCAATTGCAGCATTTGTGTTGTTGACTCACAGCCAGCAAAGTTTATCTAACACACATGTTTTAGGAACAGGACACTTCCATGAACTCCAGTTCCATGAGGCATATCACAACTTCCTGTGCTTAGGAACAGTAGACAGCACTTCAGCACTATACTGAGGGGGGCATTTAAACAGCAAAATTACCAACAAAAAACACAAAAATACAAAAAATGCAGCACTTAAATAGACCTTAGAAAAAATACCATGTTTATAGCATGAGAGCTGAAACAAGAAGGCAGAGCGTCACCCTGTTTGACCTCAGCTGGAACCATGTGCATCAGGGAACTCAAATTTTTCACCTGTCTATGCTTATCTGTGAATGACCATGAATGAAAGCATTGTGAATATTGACTTTGGGGTAACAAAAAATTTTAGCAAGTAGGCAAATCTGCAAAGAATAAGGATGGACTGTATATGTGTCTTTTGGAGTCATTGGCTTCCACCAGATTCTAAAAAGGATAATGACAAAAAAAGATTAAAGACCCCTGTGTTTAATAGTAATATTTCCTGTGAGCTCACATTCTTCTCCTTCCCTCAATTTGATTTTTAACTACTGGCCCCTGCCAGAGCCTGTTCCTGTATCTTCCTTACTCACAAAAGCAGCAGAATATTGCCTCTCTCCCTGCACTGTCTACCATTGTTCAGACCCCACCCACATGAAGAGTATGCCTTAGTATGTGGTATATATTTACATCATTAAAATAATAATTTGTATGGGTAAGATGAAAATGACTAGGGATTTGTTTTTACTTAGACAGGAGTTGAGAGTTGAAAATTCTAATTAAGGCATCCAAAAATGTGAAGGGCAACAACAGCAATAAAAATCAAAACTAAATAAACAAATAAAAAAACCAACTCCAGTTATTCTCTGCCTTATCCAAGATAAAATAACAGGAGTGGCCCTGGATGAAGCTGTGCTCTGTAGGGGGGAAAAAGTAATATCTTTTCCTCACCTATCACAAGGTTTATGGCTGAGACCCCCATAACAAAAGACTGATTAACAAAAGAAAAGCATACACATTTATTTAATATAAGCTTTAGATGACATGGGAGCCTTCAGAAATGAAAGCCCAAAGAAATAGGGAAATCTGTATTTTTCTGGTCAGTCATGCAGAAATGTGATTGGAGAACAAAAGGGTATGATCTAATGGTAATAAACCAGGGCTTACTTAGCAGGGCCTGCTTGTTCAGATCCTTCTTGGTGTCCTGTGTGATATTCCTTACCTGTAGGTACAGGTCAAGATATCTGTCACATAAAAGTCTCCAGAGAAGAAGAGAGGGAAAAGGTTTTATGGCCTGCTTCAGAGAAGAAGGGCAAGGGGAAGGTGAGAATGACCATTTTGCTTCTGCTGTTTTCTCAGGTGCCAAGGTCCCATATTTTGGGATAGTGTGTCCTGAACTCTGAATCTAGCACATTGAGCAGCACTGTACAGGGCGTTTCCAATGCCAGTCTTGCTTTCCCATTCAGTACTACAGAGGCTTTTGAGAGGCGTAATGCAGTAGGTTGGGTTTTTTTTCTTCTTAAGGGATGGATGTATCACTTGATAGCGTAAAAATTCTTGACAAAAGGCCTTGTCAAGAAGATAATAAATATAAGCACTCCTGAGGTTTCAGGATGCAAATAATGAGCACTTACAGAGACCAGGAGAAAATTCTTCAGTTTTTCAGTTATTGCTGAATATTAGATGGTTTATGGGACTTTTGGGAGTCTATGTCTTTATCCAAGATTAAATTTAGCTGACAGATAAAGCAAAGTTTTTTTATTATGATAAAGGAATTAGTTTATTAAGAAGACATAACAATTCTAAAACTTTATGCACCTAATAAGAGATCTTCAATATACATGACACAAGAAACTGACAGAATTGCAAGTATAAATAGACAAATCCATAATTTTAGTCATGGATATTAATATCTCTCTAATACTTGATAATAAACAGATTTGATAAAGAAGACTAAAAAATGTTAAGATAAAAATTTTATCCAAATACATTTATAGATTCAATGCATGCCCAATCAAAATTCTAGCAGGCGTGTGTGTGTGTGTGTGTGCGCACATAAATAGAAAAACTGATTCTAAAATGTATGTGGAAATGCAAAGGACCTAGAATAGCCCAAACTTCTTTGAAAAAGATGGACAACTTAAAAGACCTGAGTTTAAGACTTAATATAAATCTGTATAATCAAGACAGCATGGTGATTGTGGTAATGGTTTCCCAGGTGTATACATATGTTAAAACTAATCAAATTGTACACTTTAAGTATGTCCAGTTTATTGTACCTCAATTATACCCCAATAAAGCTGTTAAAAATGATTACTGCTAAGAAATCATGAATTTTAAGTAATATCAATGCAAGAAAAAAGCAAACACCAAAATATGAGAGACCTACCTACACTTCTCCTACTGTCAGTAAAAACCTATTGTTATACACAGAGAGGCTAAAAACAACAAGCTAATAAAGTAAAAAAATAAGTAGGCTGGAAAATAATTTCTAGGAAACTATATGATGTGTGGACTGAAGACATAGTTATTAATACATCACACCCTAGTTTTTTGCCTTGAGTTTTTTTTAAACATTTTTTATTTTTAATTATTAAAGGTACATAATAGTTGTATATATTTATAGGGTACATGTCATGTTTTGATACAGGCAAACAATGTGAATTAATCAAATCAGGGTGATTGGCATATCCATCACCTCAGGCATTTATCGTTTCTTTGTGTTAGGAATGTTCCAATTCCATTCTTTTACTTATTTTAAAGTATACCCTAACTTATGTTGATTATAGTCACTTTGTTGTGCTATCAAATACTGTTGATTCTAACTATCTAACTATATTTTTGCACCCATTAACCATCCCCATTTTATCCCCCCCCTCCACTATCCTTCCCAGCCTCTAGTAACCATCATTCTACTGTCTCCATGAGATCAATTGTTTTTAATATTTAGCTCCCACATATGAGTGAGAACATGCAAAATTTGTCTTTTTGTGCTTGGCTTATTTCACTTACCATAATGTTCTGCAGTTCCATCCATAGTGTTCCAAATGGCAGGATTTCATTCTTTATTGTGGCTATATAATATTCCATTGTGTATATGTATCACAATTTCTTTATCCATTCATCTGTTGATGGACACTTAACTTGATTCCAAATCTTGACTATTGTGAATAGTGCTGCAATAAACTTGGGAGTATAGATATCTTTTCAATATACTAAATTTCCTTGTTTTGGATATATACATAACAGTGGGATTGCTGGGTCATATGGTAGTTCTATTTTTAGTTTTTTGAGGAACCTCCATACCATTCTCCATCATGGTTGCACTAATTTATACTCCTACCAACAGTGTCCAAGGGTTCTCCTTTCTCCATGTCCTCACCATCATTCATTTTTGCCTGTCTTTTGATAAAAGCCATTTTAACTGGGGTAAGGTGATATCTCTTATAGTTTTGGCTTGCATTTCTCTGATGGATAATGATGTTGAGCATTTTTTCATATACCTGTTGGCCATTTGTATATCTTCTTTTGAGAAATGTCTATTCAGATCTTTGGCCCATTTTTAAAATCAGATTATTTGATTTTTTCCTATTGAGTTGTTGGAGCTTCCTTTATATTCTAATTATTAATCCCTTGTCAGATGGGTGGTTTGCATATATTTTCTCCCATTCTGTGGGTTGTTTCTTCACTTTGTTGATTGTTTCCTTTATTGTGCCGAAGCTTTGTATCTTGATGTGATCCCATTTGTCCAATTTTGCTTTGGTTGCCTATGTTTTGGGAGTATTACTCAAGAAGTCCTTGCCCAGATCAATGTCATGAAACATTTCCCCAATGTTTTCTTTTAGTAGTTCCACAGTTTCAGGTTTTAGATTAGTCTTTAATCCATTTTTATTTGATTTTTCTATATGGCGAGAGATATGGGTCTAGTTTCATTCTTCCACATATGTATATCTAGTTTTCCCAGCACCATTTATTGAAGAGACTGTCTTTTCCCCTCTGTATGTTCTTGTCACATTTGTTGAAGGCGAGGTAACTATAAATGTGTGGATTTATTCTGTTCCATTGATCTATGTGTCTGTTTTTATGCCAGTACCATGCTGGTTACTACAGCTCTGAAGTATAATTTGAAGTCAGGTAATGTGATTCCTCCCATTATGTTCTTTTGGCTCAGCATGGCTTTGGGCCTTTTGTGGTTTCATATACATTTTAGGATTATTTTTTCTATTTTGTGAAGAATGTCATTGGTATTTTGATGGGGATTGTATTGAATCAGTAGATTGTTTTGGGTTGTATGGACATTTTAACAATGTTGATTCTTCCAATCCATGAGCATGGAATATTTTTCCTTTCTTCTTTCTTTCTTTCTTTTTTTTTTTTGGTGTCCTCTTCAATTTCTTTCATCAATGTTTTATAGTTTTCATCGTAGAGATCTTTCACTTCTTTGGTTACATTTGTTCCAGGGTATTTTATTTTATTTGTAGCTACTGTAAATGGGATTACTTTCTTGGTTTCTTTTTCAGATTGTTTACTATTGTCATATAGAAATACTCCTGATTTTTGTATATTGATTTTGTATCCTACAACTTTACTGGAGTTGTTTATCAGTTCTAATAGTTTTTTTGAGGACTCTTTAGGTTTCTTTAGATATAAGATCATATTATCTGCAAAAAGGATAGTTTGACTTCTTCCTTTCCAATTTGGATGCCCTTTATTTCTTTCTCTTCTCCAATTGCTCTAGCTAGAACTTCCAGTACTATGTTGAATAATAGTGGTGAAATTGGGCATCTTTGTCTTGTTCTAGATATTAAAGGAAAGGCTTTCAGTTTTTCTGCATTCCGTATGATATTAGCTGTGAGTCTGTCATATATGGCTTTTATCGTGTTGAGATAAGTTCCTTCTATACCAAGTTTTTTGAGAATTTTTATCATGAAGTAATGATAAATTTTATTGAATGCTTTTTCAGCACCAATTGAAATGATCATATGGTTTTTGTCCTTCATTCTGTTGACATCATGGATCACATTGATTTGCATATGTTGAACCATCCATGCATTCCTGGGATGAATCCCACTTGATCATGATGAATAATCTTTTTAATGTGTTGTTGAATTTGGTTTGCTAGTATTTTGTTGAGGATTTTTGCATCTATGTTCATCAGAGATATTGGCCTATAGTTTTCTTTTTTTTGTTGTGTCTTTGTCTGGCTTTGGTATCAAGGTAATCCAAGACTCATAGAATGAGTTTCACAGTATCCCCTCCTTCATTTTTTGGAATAATTTAAGTAGGATTGATATTAGTTCTTTGAATGCTTGGTAGAACTCAGCAGTGAAGTCATCAGGTCCTGGGGTTTTCTTTGATGGGAAACTTTTTATTACTGCTTCTGTCTTGTTACTTGTTATTGGTTTATTCAGGTTTTGGATTTCTTCTTAGTTCAATCTTGGTAGGTTGTATGTCTCTAGGAATTTATCCATTTCTTCTAGGCTTTTCAATTTATTGGTATATAGTTGCTCTTAGTAGTCTGTAATGATCCTTTGGATTTCTGCAGTATCAGTTGTAATGTCTTCTGTTTCATCTCTGATTTTATTTCTTTGGGTCCTCTCTCTTTTTTTCTTAGTCTGGCTAAAGGTGTATCAATTATATTTATGTTTTCAAAAAACCAACTTTTTCTTTTGTTGATCTTTTGTTGACCACTGCAGGCCCCCGAGGGGAAAGGCATGAGACCCAGTCTCCATGGGAACCTCAGCCTGCAGCATGAGCCCAGTGGGGAGAAGCAGCTGCTTGCCAAATTCTCGGTCTAAACTGCTTTCTTGGTTGCAGTGGGTGGGGGAGGGGTGGGGAAGAAAGTATCTGAATGGAAGAAAGCTGGCTCTCCAGCCTTTCGTGACATTCTCCTTGGAGGGGAGCCCCACATGGAGTGTCCGAACTCCATGATCATGCAAGTTCTCCCCACTGTACTGTGTTTTCTGCCGTGCCTTAACTCACAGGGGTGGAAAAGACTCCAGAAAACTTGATATCCTGCTGGCCACCAAATGCTTGTGGAAGGGTGAGAGGGATCCCCCCTTACCCTTTCACTGGGCTCAGAGCCTCTCTAGGTTTGATCCTCACTGATATCTTTTTTTCTTTATCTTCTTTCTTCTCTACTTCACAATTTTCCTCCATGAGATCCCCAGCAGGTTCTGGCACCTCTCTCTATGATGTATACCTGCTCTGTGTCTTTTCTCCCTTCTCCTTTATCCAAAATCCTATCTTCCCTCCAGGACAGTCCAGCAAGCAATGTCTCTAGTTGGCCATCTTTTCTCCACTCTCTATGACCTTTTTGTACCTGAATATTGATATTTTTCTCTAAGTTTAGAAAGTTCTCTGTTATTATTTCTTTGAACAAATTCTACCCCAATCATCTCTCTACCTTCTGTTTAAGGCCAGTAACTCCTAGATTTGTCCTTTTGAGGCTATTTTCTAGATCTTACAGGAATGTTGCATTCTTTTTTCTTTTTTCTCTTCTGACTGTGTATTTTCAAATAACCTGTCTTCAAGTGCACTAATTCTTTCTTCTGCATGATCAATTCTGCTGTTGAGAGATTCTGATGTATTTCTCAGTTTGTCAATTGAATTTTCGGCTCCAGAATTTCTGCTTCCTTTTTTTTAATTATTATTATTTCAATCTGTTTGTTAAATTTCTCTGATAGGCTTCTGAATTCCTTCTCTGTGTTGTCTTGAAGTTCATTGAAGTTCTTCAGGACAGCTACTTTGAATTCTTTGTCTAAAAGGTCACATATCTCCATCACTCCAGAATTGGTCACTGGTACCTTATTTAGTTCATTTGGTGAGGTCATGTTTTCCTGGCTGTTCTTGATGCTTGTGGATGTTTGTTGATGTCTGGGCATTGAAGAGTTAGGTATTTATTTTATTCTTCATGATCTGGGCTTGTTTGAACCCTTCCTTCTTGAGAAGGCTTTCCAGATATTCAAAGGGAATTGAATATTTTGATCTAAGTCTTTGGTCACTGCAGCCATATCAGCACTGCAGGTGCCCCAAGCTCAGTAATACTGTAAGTCTTGCAGACTCCTGGTGGTACTGCCTTGGTGGACTTGGGTAAGATATGGAGAGTTCTCTGGATTACCATGCAAAGTCTCTTTCTCTCTTCTCTCACTCTTTGTTCTGGGCCACTGGAGTTGGGGTAGGAGTGGTGTGGGCACTCCCTCATGGCCACTGCAGCTAGGACTGTGCCAGGGAGGGGTGACACAGGCACTGGCTTTGCCGCCACTGCTGGTGTTTCACTAGGTCACACCCACTCCAAAGCTACTGATTCTGAGCCAGCACAGCCACAGGAATTGCTCAAGGACTACAGCCCAGCCTTTGTGGCCTGACCACCTTATGAATTTATTCCAGGCCCTAGGCTGCTTTTTGTCAGCTGGTTGTGGGGCTAGCCAGAACTTGGGTTTCAGGGTAGATGATTTCTCTTTGGCCTGGCTGGTCTCAATGCTCCCTATGGGGTTGCCAGTAGATTTCTGCCCTGTGTTGTGTTCCACTGTGACAGGGCTGCCCTAAGTTCCAATTCAAAGTCTCACAATCACTTCACTCTCCCTCCCTAGTCACACAGATTCTCTCTCCTCTCAGCACACTGGTATGGTATTGCCAGGGTATGGAGGAGGGATGGCGTAGGCAATGCAAGACTGACTTTTCTGCCCTCTTCAGTGCCTCTTTCCTTCATATAGTGTTAAAACCATGGGCTGTGATCATGCACCTGATTTTTGGTTCTTCTGAAGCTTCCTTGCATGGATAGTTGTTGAATTTGGTGTTTGTGCAGAGGAACAATCGCTGGAGGTTTGTATTCGGCCATCTTGCTCTGCCCTCCCCCCCAGGGCAAATCTTTTTAATAATGCCATACTTTCTAAGCATACTTTTATAATTTATATCATATGTATATGCCATGCTTTTATAAGTTATATCAAACCACATAGGGCAGTAGTATATAATGTTTAAGAAGTTTGGTTTAGGAATCAGATAGAACTGGGTTCAGGTTATAGACATGACCAACTATTGACCATAAGACTCTGGGAAATTTACCTAAAATATCTGAGTCTTGATTTCCACATATATAGAATGGGAACTTCATAGGGTTGTTTTGAAATTCAAGGACATAATATAGGCAAAGTGTTTGGTACAGTGATTTCACATAGGAAAGAAACACTCAATGATACTTTATTGCTCAAGTTTTGATAATCATCTAAAATTCCATGTGTGAAGTCCATATGCATCTGGAATCTTGCTCAGCTGCTGGAGGCTTCAAGTCAATAATATGATTTGTTAAGCTTACCTGTGACTGCTTTGAAGACTAACTAGCACCATTCACAAGGAACCAGGCAGGACATTTGTCTTGTGGGCAGAGAGCAAGCTTGCTCAGCTTGAACTGACTTACATTGTTGTGTAAGTTGGTTTTGTAGGAGGAAAGTATACTGGGTTGGACAGACAATGGTTTTATCTAGAACATTGCTTTTGCGTCTACTGATCATTTTGAAATTGGTTTTGTAGGCGTCAAGGGAAAACTTGTCCCTCACCCGCTGAAGGTTTGCTGAAAATCAACTGAAAAAGGCAGATTAGTAGGAGAAAAGGCATACAAACTTATTAACATGCAAGAAGGAGAATCACAGAGTGATTACTCAACCACACAATGGGGTGTAGATGGTTATATGCCCTTCTTCTTAGAGAAAAGGGAGATGGAGAAATGTGGATGATTTTACAAGGGTAGTAAACTATTTTTAGGGGAATTCAATGGGCTTGAAAAACATACAATGGCCTGAGAGAAAGTCTGTTGGACCTGCTGAGCGGGCAATGGTTTGTGACAAAAGTCTGTCCAGGTGTATTGACAGACTTCAATCTTCCTTCTTGCGATATGAGTTCAGTTAATGGAAAAGTCAGGGAAGACACCAGAGATAATTGTTTTCTTCTTTGGTGAATCTGGATTTTAGGCAGATAAGGGAACTTCATCCTGTGCTTTGGATGAGACAGAGGATTGAGAGAAGGCAGTGGGGGAGGGAAGGTCAGAGAGACCTTGAAGCTTCTTCTTCAGTTCAGCCTGTCAAAGCCCCACATTTTGGAGTATTCGTTTCTGAGCCCCAACTTTCCCCTGTCTGAAACTTCCCTAGAAGTTTCACACACTTAAAGCTGAGTTGGTGGCTTTGGAGAAAAAAACTGAGCCAGTAGCTGAATGGCAAATGATCCCATTAAACCAGTCCCTTATTTCTGGGAATAGGCCTGTCCAACTACACAGTTGTGTCTCATTTTAGAAGATGGCATTGCAGATGGGCTCTCAAATCTAGGCCTGTATATATTATGTAGGCAAACAGATTTTTAATAAGAGGCATCTCTGTGAAAACAGAAGAAAAAGGTCAATGTACGGAAGAACCTACAAGCTAGTCCTTCTAGAGTGTATAGGGCAGTCAGCTGAGAAGACCCATGGCAATTTGACAGATTTTCCTGGATTGTAGTTTGTGTGTAATGTTTGTCCAACTATAGCTGTTATAGTGATTTTTCTTCCAAGCCAAGTTGACTAGCTTCAGCTTTCAGGGCCTTGGGAAAAAGGCAGTTCTGATTCCAGTGAGTCCAAGTCAGAAAAATGGGAGGAAAATTTGGAAACATCAGTTTGGAGACTTACAGCCAGGGAAGAATTCAGAATTATGTACAAATTGTAGGCACATAATGAAAACTCAAAAACAATGGTCAGGGCTAGAATCTAATAACAGGCATGCCATAGTTTTCTTCTGAAACATAATTTATCTCTCTCCAGTTCCCCATTTTTACCAAAGATAAATCACAGTAGGACCAATTGATTTGCAAAATAAGTTTCAGTCTTATTATATTTGGCCTGATTATTTGCATAGCATACAATAAGAGTAGTGATTGGCCATATGGGCTCTTTTTAAGTTGGCTTTGTTGGAACTTTTTGATAAGGAATCTCAGATTAGACTCTTAAAATCCTCTCAAAGCTAGGAAGATAAGCCAAGGATTCACCATCAGACTGTCCCTATAATACCTGTACAAATTGGATGAATTCCTCTCTTTTTGAGGTCCTCAAAATGTCTCAAGGCTCTTGGACCTGTCAGAAAGTGACATTCTTTACTTACTGCAAGGTCAGGAACCCTGTAAGTGAACTGTGTAGAGAAGGTACTGGGCCTGTCTTTTTCCACGTCCATTGGCTTCATAAAGCCTACCTCAATCTCTCAAAGCAGTTTGGTCACTTTTGAAAATATGACATTTCAGTCAAAGCCTTGGTAAAATAACCAGTCTTTCCAATGTGTCCTGTTACAAAAGTAAACAGACTCTATTGAACTTGTGCAAATACCTATATTGCCACAAAGTAAGAACACTCACAAATAGTTTCCAAATTCTGGAGAAATCAGGTAGAGAGAAAGGTAAATGTTTCAATTTCCTCGTCCAAATATACTTTACCCAATTGCTGTAAGCTATAAATAGCTCAAAAGAATAAAAAAATTCTTGATTCTGGGAAACAAATATAAAAGAACCAGCAATGTTTCAAAGAAAGAATCAAAAAATCATTTCAGTTCTCTATCAGTTCTGTTCCATGTAATTAACACCTCTTCTACTTCACATTGGTTTAGCAATCTTCATAAACTTATCAGATTTTTTAGTAGAGTTCTGGAAGTTTTTATTTAGTCCAATGGTATGATCTCCAAAATTATAAGCAGAGGTCTGTATTTCAGAGTACTCATCAGAGTCTTTTTCTCCTTTTTATAAACCTCCTTGAAGACACAAAACTTCAGTATTTGCAAAGAGCTTTTAGACAAAACATCAGAATAAAGCAATTTACTGCATATACCAAGACATATCAGATTTTTAGGAATCTCACACAATTTGGGGACACATATTAATAACATATCCATACAAATGTAACTCAGAGAAATTTAAGCACCATTTCTTATTTGACAGTGCTTCCTGTATGATTTTAATATACCAAATAAGCCTCTCTTGGCTTAATATGTCTCTCTTGGACTTCCAGTATTCCTTTTTGGAATGTCCAAAAATTAGTCTGAGGTCAAAAATACTTAATTTTAGAATTTGATTTGGAAAAGTTTGTCAAATATCAAAGGTTTAAAACACTTGATATCAAAATAAGAAAGACTTAAAACATTTGATCAAAATAGTATCACAGGTCACTGTAATATATATTAGTCATTCATTTAACCAAAGTGATAATTCAAAGATTTCAAAATGTAAAGGTTTAATCCTTGATAGAGAAGAAACTCAGTTTTCCAGTCAGAAGACCTAATAAAGACAGCATGAGATGAACAGAATCTCTTTCTCTCTCTCCCCTCTTTTTTTTTTTTTCTCACAATGTAAACAAAAATCTTTTGCTATCTCTTATTAATACTGTATAAAAATCTTGTTTAAAAGAAAGGCCAGGAATGGTGGCTCACTTCTGTAATCCCTGAACTTTGGGAGGCCAAGGTGGGAGGATCACTTGAGGCCAGTCTGGGCAACATAGTGAGACCCTATATCTACCAAAAAGAAAAAAGAGAGAGAGAAAGAGAGAGAAAGCCAAATTCTACCCTTTTATCAATGTATTATTAACATTAAACCTAATTTTAATAAAACCTTATATACAAAACCATCCAATCTCAATCAGCTTTGACCACACAAGATAAGATTTCCGTAAACCTTTTATAACCTCTTAAAAGTTTTCATCTCCTCTTTCCCCCCCACCTTTCTATATTCATTCAGTTTTATCTGTCATTCATTTTATTCCTTTAATTTAAGACAACCTTTAAATAACCTCTAAACTAGGCAAAATTACTTTTTATTTAACAGAAAACCCATTATCATATCTTTCTTATAAACTTTTTCCCCAAAAACACATCCTCCTTTTCTTGTTCACTTTGCATATAGAATAGTTTCTATTATTCTATATTTCTTACTTCTAGTAGTTTTAATTAGATATAGTAATTACAGTGTTAACCCTTAGTAACCCTAATTTTCAGTGGAAAACCTAGGAAGTAATCAATTGTAATTGTTATGTACCAGATGCAGAACCTAGAACAGAGGACAAATCTGGGGAATCCGACCCCTCCCAGCATAACCAGGAGGCACATCTGGGCCAGGGAGGACATATTAATCTTGACTCTGCCCTGCAGCTGGTGGTCCAGGCACTGTAGACACACATATGTCCCCAGCCCTTACCCTGGCCACTTGTCTAGACCCCAGAATGTAAAGGCTCAAAACCTAAGACATAAATTCACAGGCAAATCAAGCAAGTATCAAAGATATCAGAGAAGCAGTAGTTTATGACCTTAAAACATCTATCAGAAATAGCATAAACCTGTCTGACCAGTAGACCCAGGCAAAAGTATCTGAATTATATGTAATACTGATAGTTCTGAAGATATTCTTGTTTTATTTTACCAACAATTTTAAAACTAGTTTTATTTACCAAAGGTTACTAAAGTCACATGAACTTGAAAAGCATTTGGGCTTATTAATTTATGATTGCTCATTTATTTATAAGTCAATTTGGTACTATGTAGACAATATACAAACACAAATGTACATATATACACATAAAAATGCAGACAAAGATTTTATAGCTTTGATTTCAAAATTTTAGCCATGAGACAGCTAAAACTCACTAGTTGGATTTAATTGTGACTCTGTAAATAGAATAAGTTAATCTGTCCCACATGGCTATAAATCCATACCGAATTTTAGAGAAATAAAATAGCAAATTTACATCTCAAAACAGAGAATTTAAGCTTTTTCAAGAAGAAGTTTGGGTGTGTTAGTTAAAGGAACATTAAAAATGGGTGTCATGGTAACCCAAAGTCATAGGAATTCACCAGACAATTTTATAAAGATACCAGTTTCATTTAGATAGGTAGCTTCTAATTTTCCAACTGGACTGCTGAGTTCAGGGCAGAGCCCACTAACATTTGCAGTTGTCAGGGCCTAATATTTAAATATGTGGAAAGCAGGCACAGCTGGAAGGCAGAGCATTAGATCTTCAAAATTTAAGGTTCTCACTTTTACACTGAATCTTGGGTTTCCAAAAAGAGAGAAATGTCATGGGCCCAGTTCATGCAATGCTTCCACAGTGCAGCTCAGTGCAAGGACATGCCCCCAAGGTTGGTGGGCAGCCCAACACTAATCAGCCCACTCTGTGGTCAGTCCATCCCTCATGGGAGTCTTATCACTTGGTGGCAAATGTTTCCACAGCCTCCATGTGTTCAACCCATGCCATTCTTATCTAAATGCCCCAGAAGAGAGTAGCTCACTGCAGTGATAACCATTCCCTTCAACTGCTATCAGTCACCTCCAAAACCGCAACCCTTACCAGTGACTTGCCAGCCATTGCACACAGAAAGGTCAAGTTCTCTCTCATAGTACAAAGTAATTCTTGGTGCCCCCCAAAACCAAAGAGATCAGGGAACTCAGTGCAAAAGAGGGCAGAGCTTTAGGCCTAAGTGTAACCTGCCCATGACTCTTGAGACCCCAGGAGGAAGACAAAAGAGCCCACAATGGGAATGTGTAGCACCTTTTTCTGTGCTCCTCAAGGGGTCTCAGGGCCATTAGAAGTCTGCTCTAGGTTTCATCATGTGGTATCAAAGATGGCAAAGAGGAAGGAGGAGTAGAAGTAAATGAGAGAACAATTCTTAGAGGAGCCAGAAAGAAGAAGATTTTAAGCTTTCCAGAAAGGCCATTGAAGTTTCACGTTTTTTTCTTTAGCAAAAATTATACCAATAAGAAAGGAAGCGAACAGAGGGACCAAGCACATTTTAAAAAGAGGTTTCAGTCAACTGAAAAATATTCCCAAAAACAGGATCTAAAAGAGAAAATGCAGAAAGACCTTTAAAAAAAAGTATTGCCTGAATATCAGCTTTTAACTAAACTGACTTCTAACCACAGAGCTCTTTAGAAAAAAATCTTTTCACATCTTTTATCAGATTTCAGCCAGGACAAACAGCTAATATTCCTGGCTTTTAAACTTTTTTCCCTTTCTTTTAACTGAAGATACCTTTCCAAGTGACTCACCAAAACCAGTAAGCTTAACCAAGGTTATGGCCTAACCAAGGATGTACTAGGCATCTCCAAAGAGGTGTAAAGCAGTCCTCACAAGATCCAGAGCCATCCCAAAGACAGCTCAAAGAAAGGAAAGTTTCACTTGCCGCAAATGGGATACAACCCACATTTCTGTCTGGCTGTATTCTCTGGGTTCTCAGCTTCTCAGCTTACCATCTACATACAAAGGCCTGAAAGCCCCATATGCCCCATAGGTGGAAGAAAACAGGAAATCATAAGTTGTCCATGGAATGGAATAGGATCAATAACAAATGGGTACCACAAAAAGTCAAGAGTCACACAAATAATTTCCAATGTTACTTATTTCAATAGTGACTCAATTCAATAAGTATCTTCATGGAAGGCCCGGGAGATAATTTGCAAGGTTTAGAATGAATGTTTACCATATAAGCAAGGGGTGTTTCTTGTAATGGGTATGGATGAGGCAGTCCCAATGATGCCCTCCACCCCCCCAAAAAAAGTCATTCCCGGGAATAGAGCAAGATAGCAAAAGACTCTCATTGCCATAGACAGTTAAGGATGGTGTTTGTGTGTACAGTGCCTTCAGTATCCCCAAAGTTTGTGGGGGGAGCTGCCAGTCACAAACCTATGAATCTGTAACACCAGGTAGACCCTCCTGGAATTGGACTTTCCCAGAACTAACCAGGCAACAAGTGTTGAGCTGACTGAAGTTCCTTATGGATGGAACTTCTTATTAAGACAAACTCCTGTGAGAGCTTGACATGTTCAGAGCAAAGAGTTTAATATCTTTGAAGATATTTAATATCTTATGTGTCTTAGGGTTTCCAATCTTTATAGACTAGCCACCAGATATGACTTAAGAATCCCACCTCCTTGGATGGTGGAGACCAAGAGATAGTACTCCCACTTGGTCATAAGTCAAGCTCTCAAGGACATAGAACAAGATCAGATGGGAACCTCATCTGGTTTTTATTTTAGGGACCCACAGCAAAGTTTGCCTAAATAGATGCTGGACTGGCCAGAACTGCAAACAGACCAGTCTGCAGGGCCAGCTCAAACAACAGGCTTATAAGGGTTTTAGGCTGGTTTTGTTATGGTACCTCTCTTTATGACAGAACAACACAGAAAGACAAAGACCAAAGAAAAGACTATTTCTGGGAGGAAAAGGATGAGACAATATGAATATTCATACCAAAAAGTATATCAGAGTCAATACACCCAAGACAAGTCACACAAATCCTTTTCTCCCATTAATCAAGATTTTGGAGAGGAAAAAGAGACTGGTTGTTACTGTCTGCTTGAGTGGATTTCACAGAGACAGAGGCCGGGAGAATTTCCTACCCTTCTGCTGGCTTCCTGGGTTCCCTTGACTGCATCTTCTAGAAGAGCAGAGTAGCTTTGGTATCCTGCTCACAGTGCCAAAAACGTAGGGGCCAGGGGAAAACTTTCCTCTTGCCCTCAAAGTTAGCTAAAAATCAGCTGACAAAAGGAAGATTAATAGGAGAAAGGGCATACAAACTTATTAACATGCACAAGGGAGAATCAGAGTGATTACTCCACCACAATGGGGTACAGATGGTTATATACCCTTCTTCTTAGAGGAAAGGGGGATGGAGAAATGTGGATGATTTTACAGGGGTAGTAAATGATTTTTAGGGGAATTCAGTGGGCTTAAAAAACATAACAATGGCCTGAGACTAAGTCTGTTGGACCTGCAGAGCAGATAATGGTTTGTGACAAAAGTCTGTCCAGGTGTATTGACAGACTTCAATCTTTCTTCCTGAGATATGAGTTCAATTAATGGAAAACTCAGGGAAGGTAATTATTTTCTTCTTTGGTGAATCTGGACTTTAGGCAGACAAGGGAACTTCAGAGAATAGCCTCATCCCATGCTTTGGTAGAGACAGAGGATTGAGAGATGGCAGACAAGGGGAAGGTGGGAAGGTCAGAGAGACCTGAGGCTTCTTCAGTTCAGCCTGTCAAAGCACCATATGTTGGGGTATCTGTTTCTGTGCCCCAACAGTTTCATTAGAAGTATTTTCTCTGCCAATAAATAAAAAGATCTCCATGCTGTGATGGATGGTGCTAGAATTCTCCTGCAATTGAACACAACTTTTGCATCCTTGATATTTATCACTACACTAAAACTAAATTAAGCATGGTAATGATGGAAGGAGAACTAATGTTACTTGTTGTGAGTGTGTAAGACAGTAGTTTTTACTAACCAATTTGATTAATGAGGAAAACAGAATTTAAGAAGTTAAATACAGTCATGTGTTGCTTCATCATGGGGATACGTTCTGAGGAATGTGTCATTAGGCAATTTCATCATTGTGCCATCATAGAGTATACTTACACAAACCTATATGGGATAGCCTAGTACACACCTAGGTTATATGGTATAGCCTATTGTTCCTTGACTACAAAGCTGTATAGCATGTTATTGTACTGAATATTGTAGGCAGTTATAACACAATGGTAAATATTTGTGTATCTAAACATAGAAAAGGTACAGTAAAAATATGGTTATAAAAGATAAAAAATGGTACACTTGTGTGGGGCACTTACCATGAATGGAGATTGCAGGACTGGAAAGTTGTTCTGGATGAGTCAGTGAGTAAAGGTAAAGGCCTGGGACATTAGTGTGTGCTACCATAGACTTTATAAATAATGTACACCTAAGCTATACTAAATTTATAAATTTCTTTCCTCAATAAGTTAAACTTAGTTTACTGTAACTTTTTTACTTTATAAACCTTTGAATTTTTAAAAACTTTTTGACTCTTTTGTAATAACACTTACCTTAAAACAAACATACAGCCATACAAAAATACTTTCTTTATATCTTTTTTCTGTAATTTTTTTTTTTTTACTCTTTAAACTTTTTTGTTAAAAACTAAGACACCAACACACATAATAGCTTAGGCCTACACAGGGCCAGGATCATCAATATCACTGTCTTCCACCTCTACACCTTGTCCCACTGGAAGGTCTTCAGGGACAAAAGCACACATGGAGCTGGCACCTCCTATGATAACAATGCCTTCTACTGGAATACCTCCTGAGGGACCTGCCTGAGGCTGTTTCACAGTTAACTGGTTTTTTTTAGTATAAGTAGAAGGAGTACACTCTAAAATAATGATTACAAAGTATAGTATAGTAAATACATAAATTAGTAACACAGTCATTTATTATCATTACTCAGTATTATGTACTATACATAATTGTATGTGCTATATATATGACTGGAAGCACAAAATAGGTTTGTTTACATCAACATCACCACAAACATGTGAGTAATTTGTGGCACTATGATGTTATGACAGCCACAACATCATTAGGCGATAGGAATTTTTCATCTGCATTCTAATCTTGTGGGACCACCCTAAGATATGCAGTCTGTCATTGACTGAAATCTTGTTACGCAGTGCGTGACTGTAACAAGTTCAAGGCCACACAGATAGCAAGTAGAGGAGCCAGAATTTGAACCACGTATGTCTGATTCCAAAACTTTGTGCTCAGTAGCATGTGACTCCCTGAGCCTAGGAAAGCTTTTCTAGTCTCTTTTTTCCTGACTGAGGTAAAAACATATAAGATACTTTGGAGAGGTCTTTTGAAATCCCCATTTTGGGGAAGAAGTATTTTCTAAAGGATGCTCCTAATAGAATCCACTTACCAATTGTTTCTAAGAGAATTTTTAAAAATTAAATGATACTACTATTATCTAAATCAACTCAGGAAGACAAAGTGTCAGGGTAGACAACGGTTGGGCTGGCTTTGGAGTTCTATGGGACGCCTGGTGCAGACAGAGATCTAGTCTGAAGGGCTGAGAGAGAGAACTTCTGGTTTGTCGTGTCTCTGAAATTCCCTCTTTTAGATCCACTCCAAGTTCAGGAGAACCTTGTGAATATGCAAATATACAAGAGACCGTTGACCAAACCCAAGACCTTTCTAAATTCTTAAATTAGAAAATACCCCAATAGCATATCATTTATTCTGTCAAATACAGTACTAACAGACAAGCATTAGCATGTTGAGGTTGTATATAACACAGAACAGGTTTTTACTTACTTTCCAAGTTGTATGTGAGTGCAAGGACAGGACTAAGTCATATTGAAACATAGATGCTGGGTGGTTAGACAGGGGCTCCCTCCTGCCCATACAGCCTTATAACTTTTGGAGTGTAAATTGGTGCTTCATTCTGTATTTTTCCAATTTGCTGCAGGGGACCAGTACTGATCAGCCTTCTTCAATGAAAATGAAAAATGGGTGCTAAAAGGGGCTGGAGTGGGGAGGGCTGGGGGAATAATGAGGCTTACCTGGAGGGATATTTATGAGACTGTGTGCAAAATGAAAGGAAATGCTTCAATTGGATTGGATAAAAAAACAGGTTTATTTAAGAAGGGGATAAACCATGGAGTTAGGTTATCAAAAACTAGAAAAGCAACCTAAACAGTGAGCAGGAATGTGACATATCAGGGGCAATGCAGCTTTCTTTTTATGGGCTGCACTTTGGATGCCATCAGTCCAAATAATGAAATCAGTCCATTATTCATCAGTTCGATGATGAAAAGCCTCATTATTCCCGCAGCCCTCCCCCTTCCTGCTCCTTTTAGCACCCATATTTCATTTTCATTGAAGAAGCCTGGTCAGTACTGGTCCCCTGCAGCAAATACAGATTATTTCATTATGACAATGAAAATAATACAGATTATTCCTTTTAAATTGTGTCTCAGCTGAATTAATACACATCAAGGATTTTCTGGTCACTCAGCTGTTACATTCTGAAATGCCAAGGGTCTGCTGTGTGTTCTGAGGGAGGGTAACAGGTCATTTCATCAATACCTGTTAATAGAGAAATATGGATGAGCTTTTCAGCTGCTCTTTCAAGGTGCCTGTGGGGCTGGTGCTCACTGGCTAATTAATAAAAAGGGAGAGAAATGAAGGAGGAAAAGCAAAGTTCAAAGTAAGAGGTGCTTTTTCAGGGAGGATCTCTGAATAAAAGAAAGTAGTAGAGAAGTTCTCAAAAGTTTTGTGTGTGTGTGTGTGTGTTTGTGTGTGTGTGTGTACAGAGGTCAGGTGGGGGGAGGGTGTGGAGGAAGAAAATAAGAAGAAAAGTTGAAGAAAACTCGTAGAATTTACAATTCAGCCAAAGTCCAATCCTAGCCGAGATCTCTCCTTCAGTCCTGATTAGCTTACCTCAAACCTCACTAGCTCTGAGCTCTGTCCCCAAACGAGGATGAGAAGGGAAAGAAACCTCCAGAGTGTGCCTGTCTCATGACCTTAGAGAGGATGCAACACCATCTCTGCAGAAGGGGTGGGTATTTTGTGTTTGTCTTCCCTTTTCTTCATTAAAGCAGCCTTCCTTCTAAACACAGAAGGTTTCCTTTCCTCCTTTCTTGCTAAAAAAAATTGGGGTTTTTTTTGTTTGTTTGTTTTTTGGTTTCTTTTTTTAGAGACAGGTGGAGTACAGTGGCACGATCATAGCTCACTGCAGCCTTGAACTCCTGGGCTCAAGGGATCATCAGCCTCCTAAGTAGCTAGGACTACAGGCCCACACCACCATGCCCAGCTAAATTTTTTTTTTTTTTTTTTTTTTAGAGACAGGGTCTCACTATGTTGCCCAGGCTGGTCTTGAACTCCTGGCCTCAAGCAATCCTCCTGCCTCGGCCTCCCAATCATTAAAGAAATTAAAAAGTCAAACCTATAGGTGGTTGTATCATTGTCTCAGCTGCACGTGAACACACTGATGGCATCCAAAGTGCAGCCCATAAAAAGAAAGCTGCACTGCCCCTGATATGTCATATTCCTGCTCACTGTTTAGGTTGCTTTTCTAGTTTTTGATAACTTAACTCCATGGTTTATCCCCTTCTTAAATAAACCTGTTTTTTTATCCAATCCAATTGAAGCATTTCCTTTCATTTTGCACACAGTCTCATAAATATCCCTCCAGGTAAGCCTCATTATTCCCCTGGCCCTCCCCCCTCCTGCCCTTTTTAGCACCCATTTTTCATTTTCATTGAAGAAGGCTGCAGGCATCCTCACCACATAGGGAGGTGACTGCCT
Source organism: Daubentonia madagascariensis (assembly GCA_023783475.1). Lineage (NCBI taxonomy): Eukaryota > Metazoa > Chordata > Mammalia > Primates > Daubentoniidae > Daubentonia > Daubentonia madagascariensis. The sequence continues at coordinate 37,090,927 of JAKFHU010002088.1, read as the reverse complement.
GAACAACAGTCCACCAAGTGAAACCCATGTGCTGACAGCAGCATCTTCTGGTTCAGACGTTCCTACTTCATACCCTTGCCACCTATTCAAAGTAGATAGAAAGTTGCCACAGCAAGGCTGGTGCTAAATGCCACTCATGTCCTCTGTAAACCAAAGTAGGGTTTTTGTTGTTGAGTTGCAATAATGAATCACAGGCTGCTTGCATTCGATTCCTGTAATTGTTTTCATTCATGAATTCCTTCTAGTCAGCCAGGTAGTTGGATAGATGATTAGGAACAGTTGTATCCTGCTAGGTTCCTAAGTGATTTGGTACCTGAACTCTAGTCTGCAGTGAGCATGTGGGAACTGGAGGAGGCAATCAGGATCTGATGGCATGGAAGGCAACTGGTGCTGGCCTCATTCCCTGCAATACAACCTGGGCTTTGGGTCTATCATGTCTTTATAAATGCCCAGCCTCATGGGCCTTTGCCCAGTTTTCCTTTAAGAAATAGTTGGTCTCATGTGACATTACTGGAAAATGGGCATATTACTGGTGCCCATTAGAAGATGAAGAAGTATAGAAATAACATTGATAGGAGTTTACACTGAGACCTTATGGTACTTCACAGAATGCAGTGGTATTGTCAAATGAGTAGAACAGTGCACATTCTTTTTGTTTAATCTCTTGTATGGTTTTAAAAATTCTCCCCACAGTGTACATTATTCTGTCCTAAACACCATGGTCCCTCAGATATTTGACCAAACAGTCTTTCAGATTTTGGAAAACCCATGGAATGAATTAAGTGTTTACATCCTCAAACCACTTCCTTCCACCTGTGCCTTCAGGTAGACACTCTGGAGGTGATACGGCATCCAGAAGAAACCACCAACATGAAGAGGCAAACCATGGCTTCTTACTTCCGGGTATGGAGTCTTCTTGATCTCTATTCCGCCTGCTTCCAAAAAGGACTCTCCAAGCCTTCTGTGAGAGGCCCAGATAGGACACAGTCATTGAAACAAGGGCAAAGCACAACAGCCAGTTAAGAAAGGTGGGGGTGGAGGATGGGGGAAGCATGGCAGGGAGAGAGCACTGGGCACACAGTCTTGTCCATTGAATGTGCTGATTCTCTTAGCATTTGAGTTTCTTCTTGGTCTTAAAGCTGCTGGAGTCAGCTGCTTTTCCAGCATACTGAATGATAGTTAATAAAATTCCAGAAGGTGGCTTATCAAGTTCAGATCCTGAGAGAATCTTAGCATTGCCTTTATTTTCCTAGATTGAATTGGCCTATTATAAAACCCATTGCCTGGGCCCTGGTATTTCCCATTTCTGTCACCTCAATTTCTATTTCATCTAGTACAATGTCTCCTTTGGGCAAAAACATTGTCTCTGGAAGGGCTCTGTTAAATATGCATTATGTAGCAAAGATAAGACACATGCATTCTTGTAGCAATTTGCACAGATTTGTTTATCTTCAAATTATAAAGCATTTGAGTTGGAAGTCCCTTAGAGATCATGTGCCACTGGGAGCTAAGGTCCAGGTAGCTTCATGGTGGGAATGCTTTTAGGCCAGAGTTGGAACTGATCTCAGGGACAGGAGAATAAGGTGGTAAGATGGGGCTGGCACAGGAAGGGCTCAGCAGGGATAAGAGGTCAGGTAGGAAGCTGGAGGAGTAAAGCAGGCTGAAGGGTAGGACCTGGGAGCCAGCACTGTGGATAGAAGGCACTATGGAAAGCTAGTGGTGCAAGATGGATCTAAAGGGAAGAAGTCCAACTTAGCCAATTGTGCTTCAGAGGCAGATTAGAATTGGGCTCAGGGTATGAATTGCAGGGGCCCCAGACCTTTGAGTCCAGCTCTCCATCCATGCAGTGATTCCTGCTATAGCATCTCTGGCAGGTGGGCATTCAGCCTCTGCCGCATCATTCTGATGTTTGGGCATTTCTACTTGTTACTTATTTCTTGAGACTCACCTGGTCCTGTCACCTTTAGTGGCTGTATCTTCATCCTCATCCTCCTAGTAACCCTGTGTGTGTGTGTGTGTGTGTGTGTGTGTGTGTGTGTGTGTGTATTCCCATGGGATTTGGAGGCTGTATTGACTCTGTGAAATCACCCTGGAGATCCTAGTACCCCCTCTATCAGCAGAGAAGCCTCTGGCTTATAGTTTTTCAGAAATATACCCGTGACAGCTATCTTGGTGTCCTCAAAATACCAGTTTCCAAATGCTAAACCTGAAAAATAAGGTTCCTTGGTAAGCTAGGTTTTACCAATTTTGATCAGTAGGAGGAATGATTATGAAATAATGGAACTAATTTTCTGTGTAGCTTGTAATTGCTCCTGAAGGCATGCCCAAAAGAAGACCTCCAACAATGAATGTTCCTGAGGAACAACTGAGGCTTCTCTGCACAAACACCCCTCTGGTTTTCCTTGTCCTTTCTTCCTCTCTCTGAGAGCCCTGTACCAACTGTTTGGTGTATGTTAGTTGATTTTCATTATAATCTTCTTTTTCTCCAATTTTCTTGTTTTCTTTGCCTTCTTTTTCTATTTTTCTTTTTTGTTCCATTACCCCATTAGCAATAGTAACCAGTAGGATTTGCTTAGATTTTCTGATGGTTCTAAAGCTGAAGAAGCAATTAACTCCTTCCCCAAAAGCTGGACATCTTATATTACAGATACAGATTGTGGAGCATTGGCTTGGAATACCAGAGACAAGCATTCTAGTTCTGGCAATGGAGTTACAGAGTAACCTAGAGCATGTTCTTAACTAAATTTCTGCCACATAGGAATAGTGTTTTAGTACTAGGTGATGTTTAAAGAATGCTTTTGAATCTGCAGACAGCTATAAGTAGAGTTTATATTATCATCACCTTTTGCTGATTTCATGTTCTGTCTCAAAAAGGTCCATGAGCCGTTCATAAGCTTCAAAGTGCTCTGGAGGCCCCTGCAGACCTGTGTTGTAATTACCCATTACGTTATTGGTAACCTCATTTTGTGTGCATCTTTGTCCCTTGTAGTATTCTCTGATGGATCTGCTCTCCAAAATGGTGGTTGGACAGCCCCACTTTGTGCGCTGCATTAAACCCAATGACGACCGAGAGGCCCTGCAGTTTTCCCGAGAGAGGGTGTTGGCCCAGCTCCGCTCCACAGGGATCCTGGAGACAGTCAGCATCCGCAGGCAGGGCTATTCCCACCGTATCCTCTTTGAAGAGTTTGTGAAAAGGTCAGACCAGCATCTTCGGAAATACATTATTGTAAATGTAGTTCTACCCTGGCCATCTCTGTCCCCTGGGGTTGCTCTTCCTGCCCACTTCCTTCCAAACATATAATTGGCTAGTTACCAGCTACCATTTACTTGCTTAAATGTTGCATTTTTATTGTGATCAACTAAACTGCAGTGATCCAGAGGGCAGGTTAACCTTCCTTCTGATCATATTTTTTTAAATGTCCATAGGCATTTATATGTTATAAATCCTTAGGTCTCACATTCTCTGGATATTTAATTGTTATGATGAATATGTCTCTTCATAAGTAGGTCCAGGATTCTGGTGAATTTGAATGCACCCAAGCACCCACTCCTGTTCTAGAGTCTGGCATGATGTAATATGATAATTAACACATATGTAGCACCTAAAAACACTTACATAGTACAGGACATTTTAGGGCACTGTCCTAAAATGTACAATGTCATTTGATCCATAGACCAATCCTATAAGCTAGGCTCTATTATTATCCCCATTTTACCGGTGAGAAAATTGGGGCACAAAAAGAAATTAAGTGACTTTCCCAAAGTCTCATGCTGGTAGATGATAGAGCCAGCATTTGAACACAGGCAGTCTGGTTTCAGCGTCCACACTTTAAATCTCCTCACTCCACTGCGTTCAATCAATGTTTTTTTGAAATAAATTGCATGGAGCTTTCTAAATCCAGAAACTGACTTTTGAGAATGAAGTGCTGCTCTTTTCATTGGCAGTTATGCACAACTGCCATAGGGATACCTTATGTATGCATATGATTACAGGTAGAATTTTCACAGAATTTTCTGTGAAGAAATAATGAAAACAATAACAGCAACAACAACCAAAAACCACCTCTGAGAAGCACTGCTATCTGAGGATGCCCAGTGAGGAATATTATTATAAAATCCATTATAGAATCTGCCTCACCCCAGCAGCCATCTTTAGTATCTTTTTACCCCCATTCTGAAACATGTGCCCAAGGTCATTTTTCCAAACTTTTTCTCAGGAAAGTAGCTTGCTGCATCAAGTCTTCCAAACTCTGCTAAATTCCATGAAAAAGAAAAGCAAAAAAAAGTTCCTTGCGGTGAGAGTTTTTAAATTAAAAATAAGAATGAAATGCCTTTTTTTTGAAGTATCTTTGAGCTTGTTTTTTTCCTCTTAAATTTGGAGGTGGAGCAAGAAAAAAAGATTATTTTAGCTCATGAATGTAATTAGTCAAGTATTTTTAGCAACAAAGTGTTTGAATACATAAAAATATTTAAGAAAACAGGTCACATGCTAAACAGATTGGCACTTCTTTGTTCGCAATCAGAAAGCCATTAGGCAAGTATGAAAAAGAGTTTCAAAATGTCAGTAAATCTGAGGATATCAAATATTTCTGAGCCAGCAAGTTAATTGGTATTTTGATCCTTCTGAGCAACTTAACAAAATGGATGAGCTTGCAGTTTTCCCCCTTGATGTTATTCAACAAATAGGTGCACTTCTTATATTTCTGTTCAAGAGTGCTGTTTTGTAAACTCTTAGCTGGAAATACGCAGACAAAACAATCAAAGGCAGGGAACAGAGCCATTCAGGGTTTATCAAATGGAGGTAAATAAAAGATAGAGACTCATTAAATGTTACTCTTTATATTTTTTGTTTATTCTGGCATTCAGGACTGAAACCCTCACACCTAAAAGGTGGTGTTCTTGGGATTATGTTGTTGGGTTCCAGAAAGGGGAAGGACTTCCCAAACCCCCATATCACTCAAGTCTACAGACTTGGCCAAACCTAAAATGCTTCCTTGCCCCTATCATCTTTGAATTTTCTAGCAAAATGACTTAGAAGTGCCCTTCCTTATCCTCTAATCATAGAGCCTTTGAGGAAGTGGGTGTCCCCAGTGCCATCTCATCAGTGGAGCCAAGTGAGTTAGAAATCTTTGTATTCTATAAGGGCCAAGGGCTTGGCCCACTGAAGGTTCACTGAAAAATCAACTCACAAAAGGCAGATTAATTGGAGAAGAGGCATACAAATTTATTTCATGTGTATACATGAGAGCCTTCAAAATGAAAACCCAAAGAAACAGGGGAAATTGTCCATTTGTGTGCTTAGGTTCAACAAAGGCTGGGCAGCCGTGTAGAAACATGATTGGGGAAAAAGGGTATTATCTAATGCTAATAGCCTGAGTAGGGAAACCCAGGAAGGCCTGTCTATCTAGATTCTTCTTGGCAGAAGAACTGCATGCATTCCTTCTTTCTGGGCATAGGGCAGGACCCTTTCTGGAATACGGGTCTCATAGTCTACAGTCAAACAAGGTAGGTCAGATAAGTTCTTTATGGCCAGTTTTTACATAGAAAGGCAGAGGGGAAGTTGGAGTAATATTTTTAGGTTTTATGGCTGGCTTCGGGGAAAAGGGGTTGGTTTCTGTGATCTTTCTTGGGGAAGAGGGATTCTAGTTTCTATGGCTAACCTCAGGGGAGAATGGGACTGAGAGACAGGAGGGCAGGAGAAAGTCAGAGAGAAACTTTGCTCCTGAGGCCTTCATTTTGGGGTACTGTTTTCTGAGCCCCAACAGTTCTTAGCTAGGCATGAAAGAGGCTACCTGGAAATGCTGGGCATGTACATAGTTGAAACCTCCTTGAAGTCATACTGTTGAAGGACACCACAAAAAACTACCATGAACATTCATTGTCTTCATGGTCAATGGGCTCCGAAGTATAGTGTCTCAGAAGGTCTATACTGGGCAAACACATGACTGCATGTGCCCTGGTATCTCCTTCATCTCGTCCTCCCTTCTGTTCCTCCACTCCCTCCCTCTAGGAGTGACCTTTGACTTCTCTCCTCCTCACCTCCTTTACACAATCCAAACCCCTGCTGACTTTACTTGCTAAAGTTTCTCAACAAGGTTCCCATGGGAGTCTCTCATCCCTTCTCCCAAGTCTTTAGTCCAGGCCTTCTGTTATAATTATTATTAACAGCTTAATTGAGATGTAATTCACATATGATAAAAGTTAACCTTTAAAGGACAAAATTCAATGGTTTTTAGTATATTCACAGAGTTGTGCAACCATTACCATCTAATCTTAGAACCTTTTATTATCTAAAAAGAAACTCCATACCCATCAGCCATCCTCCCCTTTCCACCAACCTCACCAGACCTAGGCAACCAATAATATAACTTTTCTGTCCCTATCGATTTCCCTATTTTAGACATTTCATATAAATGGAATCATACAACATGTGACCTTTTATGTCTGGCTTCTTTCACTTAGCATGATGTTTTCAATGTTCATCCATGCTGTACTATGTATCAGTATTTTATTCCTTCTTATGGATGAATAATATTCCACTGTACGGATATCTCACATTTTGTTTATTCATTTATCAGTTGATGGACTTTTGCAGTGTTACCACTTTTTGGCTGTTATGAATAATGCTGCTATGAACATTCATGTACAACTTTTAATGTGAACCTATGTTTTCTTTTGGGTATATACCTATGAGTAGAATTTCTGGGTCATATGATTACCCTATGTTCCAAGTGGCTGTGCCAGTTTATATTCTCACCAGCAACGTTATAAGAGTTCCAATTTTGCTCACCCTCTTGCCAGCCTCCTAAATGTGCTTTCTGTTCTCCAAAGAGCCACCAGAGTAGGATTGATGTAAAATTCCTACCTGAGCATGTTGCTTCCTTGATTAAAATGACCATCCAGACACCCACTGCATGAGCTTTAGCTCCCCTGCCTGGTGTAGAGAGTCTACTTGATTTGGCCCCTGCCCACTTTTCCAGCCTCTTCTCTCTTGTCTCCCCACCTCTCAGCTTACACTCCAGAAAGAAGTAACCACTTAGAGCTTCCTCACACAGCATAAATATATCTTATGACGGCACTATTCTGTGAAAGCAGGCTGCTTACTTGGTATATTAGGAATCTCTCAATAACAAGTGACCTGAACTCAACTCAAAGTAGTTGAAGCAAAAATTAAAAGGGGGTGATGTATTGGCTTATAAAACTAGGAAGTTCAAAGATATGTCTGGATCCAGGGAATTAAACAATTTTACCAAGCCACTGTCTTTTTCCTTTTATCAACTTTGTTTTCTCCTCTTTTGAGTTTCTTATCAGCCAAGTAGGCTCTCCTTACATGTTGGCAAAGATGGTCCCTGAAATCTTCTATGGGCTTAGCAACATCAGCAGCAAGAGAGTTTCTGAGAGTTCTTACACGAGGAACTCTGTGATTGTCCCAGCTTGGATCACATGCCCACTCCTGAATCAATCACTGTACCCAGGGACAGAGTCAGCCCCACCTGAACCATGGCCTAAAGGGCTCTGTTAAAGGAAAGAGAGAGGGGTATGGATAGGCTAAAACAATAGGCATCCATTACCCTTTGTTTTGACCATTCTCTTCCCTAGAATCAAGTGTAAAAGTGCAGAAATGTCCACCCCAGCCCAGATATCTACCTACAGAAGCACTTTAATTTAGAATTTTCTAAAAAAAATTTTGTTGACAATAACTGAATGTTAATTTTGGAATAAGAACTGTGTATAGTTACTATGGTTTTAAATTAAGCATATTTTGTTTTGTTTTGTTTTTACACAACTTCGCATACTATATAGTGGGTTATTGAAAACAGTTTCCAGCTCCACTTCACTAGGAGATTAGAGAAAACCCAGTGTATTCTGCCCCAGTTTGAATTCATCTTCTTGCATTTGACACATTTCTCTGATCCTTTCAGTGTGGTCCATTATGTTCTTGTCCTACATAGGACTATGCTGGATATCACTCCTGTTTCTCAGGGTCTCTTCTCCCAGCCTTTGTACTTTAAGTATAGTCTTTAGTAATAGCTTTGCTCAAGAAGGCTGCTTTTTCCTGTTCATACTTCAAAATTCTTGTCATTATTTCTTACTCTCTTGGCAAAAGTTTCTTTCTGTTTCTGTGGGTCTGCAGATTTTCCTTCTTCCTGTACAATCTCTGCATTAAGTTGTTGGCCAGCTGCCTTTGGCTTCCAAATTTACCTGGGGCTTTCTGCCTCTTCAGGGCATTAAAAGGAGACCCCCTCCATTCCTTTTGGCAGTATTATAATGTCCTAAATGGGGTACAAGCTGAATCAGATTCCCCCTCTGTGCAGAATTAGGGTCTTTGTAGCACTCCCATGACATTCTCCCTGGGTGTAGCAGCTCAATCATAGCATTGTATGACCAGCTTCCCAGATGAATATAAAGATTCCCTAATGTTGATTGAACAAACAGATTGATAGTTAACCTCAGAAAGATTCTAATAGGCCAGTCCTCTGCCTAGATTTAGCTGCCAGCGTTCTAGGAGTCCAGTGGAAGAAGAGAGCTGGGAGTCTCAACATTCAGTATATGAAAGCATCCACTTACTCCTTCTGTTTGTAGTTCAGTACCACTCAGTTCTGGCTGATTACAGCCAGAACTATTCTAGAAAATCTGCCTCTAGAGTTGGGGAGGAAAATCTGGAGATTTGACTGCTGCTTAATTATTAACAATTTATAAAAAATTCTCTTGTTTTAGATCTTCCCTTACCCACACTTTCGGAAGTTTCTGGGTCTGTCAATTTCTGAGTCTTTGCGGGGGAGTGCGGGGGGTGGGGGGAGTTCTTTGGTATAAATCAGATTGTGTCTCATCTTTCCCTGTTGTGATGTAGGATTTAGCTTTCTCAGTTCTGCTAAATCTGTTACCATTTTTCCTCCGCTTTCCTGTTACCAAAATCTTTTTGTGCTTATCTTCTCTCCCTTCCTTATCTCTTTTTCTCTGTCTTCACAAAACATTTATGCCTTTTAAAAAATCCCCTTGCTGTCATTTTATTGAGGTTTCAGGAGGGAGAAAAAGTAAATGTATGTATTCAATCCACCATCTTGACGCGGTTGTCCTTTTCATATATTACCTGCTTATAGTATGAATGAATAAAAATAAGAAATAAGAGAAAATAAAATAAATACAAAAATAAATTATTTAATGTATATCATCTTTCTTATACTCTATATCCAATTTTCTTTTAAAATTTATTTTTACTTCCCTGACTCAGGACATCATAGTTTTGCATACCACAACGTAGGAAATTTCCAACAAAGAAAGGCCACTTCTCTTTTTTAAGACAAGGTCTTGCTCTGTTGCCTGGGTAGAGTGCAGTGGCACAATCATAGCTCACTGCAACCTCAAACTCCTGGGCTCAAGTGATCTTCCTGCCTCAGCCTCTGGAGTAGTTGGGACTATTCCACCACACCCGGCTAATTTTTCTATTTTTTATAGAGATGAGGTCTCACTATGTTGCTCAGGCTGCACTTCACTATTATGTGGGATTTTGTATACTATAATCTGGAACTATTTGAGATCTACCCAATGTGAATAACACCTTAAATTTTCTGTTTTTCAGTTCTTCCCTTTCCATGGTGTAATATTTCTGATTATTCTTTTCCTATGTCTCCTCTTTGTGATTAAAATGAAATTAATGAAATGTTGTAAATTTGTAGAATTCCCTGGCAGTGTCAGAGAGACCATACAACTACATAAAAGAATTAGAGTCTAAATGTCTAGCATAATGGAATGTACACTCGCTTTTCATATTCATTGAGGTTGGGGTTGATCCTCTCAGCAGCTTCAGAGATGATTCGTTCCAACAATCCTTCTGTTACTCAAAATATTTTTTATTTGGAGCTTCCTTCAGATGTCAGCATACAATTATCTTATTTGGCTTATAGGAATACCTAGTGTGATCATCTTTCCTATTAGACTTAGCTCTGAATTAATCTTGGCTATTTTCAACAATTAACACACAATAAAAATTTACCAATTTTGAAGATAATTTTTAAATGGAAGCTCAGATATTGATTTTTAAAATGAGTCCCTAAAAAGTCTGTGGCAATAAGAGCATTCTTAGGGCTGTAATCTCCCAAGGAGTCAGGGATAGAATGATATTTGGAAAGGAACCATATTTATTAGGACATATTAGTTCTGTTGTGATTTTTTTGTCAATCGGTTACCTGATTTTATAGCCACTTTCTGGGTAGCAAGATCTCTAGCAGCTACAGGAAGCCATGTGAATCCCAGAGATTAGGGACACAATTGTTGCTGCTTAATATTTGTGAAGAACCAAAGTATCCTTGTGAGAAATGTCTCCTAAAAGGATATTTATACACCTCTGCCTTTAAGTATGTGTACACATCTCTAATAAAGTCCTGGCACATAGTAGGTGCTCAAAAAAAAGTGGAATGAATGATTCTATTCCCTCACGCCTCAACTAAGGTGCTTTATTATTGATGATTTTATCTATTTATATTCTAAGAAAGAAGACCCACAAAACTTCTCTCTGAGGTCATTCCCAGAGTTGACCAGTTGGCTTTCTTGGATTCCAGAGTAATCCTTTGAGATCCAGATATTCTCGCCAGTAGAGGGTTTGGAATGACTGTAGACATCCAGACATTCTTAGAGCTGACCACTATTTTCAAATCTTTCCTATTTGGACTTTGATCCTTAAATTCATGTTACTAAGGCTCATCCAGCGTGGTCCCTGGATGAATCCAAGAGGCAAGCATGCATGTCTCATTACCGGATCAAGCCAACAATCCACAGGCCTTGGTCAGTTCTTCACCATTGACAAACCCTTCCTGTTGTCAAGAGAAATGTGTAATGATGACCTACCAATATGGCAAGCTTCTGTGCTGAGGTGCTGAGAACCCAAAGATAGAGAAGGCACATTCTTGCCTTCAGCATAGTTGGGTTAATAGGAAATACATATGGGAAGGACTACAAAGGAACATGACAAAGAATATCCTAAACATTTATTCTCTTTTTGACTATTCCTTGCCATACTTTCAGAATACTAATTTTAGCCTCTCAACAGAATTTTTGCCTAGACTTCGAATATGTCTTCCTAACTCTAGTCTTTGCTCACCTCACCTGATTCTTTACACTGCCACCAGAGTTATGTTTATAAAATATCAAGATGATCATGTCACTGTCATGAATTCAATCTGTGCCTGTTCCTCATTGCCTATAGGATAGAGTCCAAAGCCTTGCTCAGCAGGCAAGGCTTTTCATAATTGGCCCCAACTAACTATTCTCATTTTTTCACCCACCATTTCCCCTCACACACCCTAGATTGCTGCCAGCCTGAGGCATAAGCCTAGGTTGCATGATGGCTGGTCTTTGTACCTCCTCTTCTCCGTGGTGGAAAGCCTTCTTCACCTGGTAGTCTCCTCACCACCTTTCAATCCCCAGCCCAGGCACTTTCCCTTTGAAGCCTGCCTGGACTTCACCAAGCTGGTGGTTGCTCCATCCTCTGTGCTCCCACAAGTGATTGTTATTATCTCTGTATTAGAACATATGCTCTCATTTTTATACTAACATGTCTGTCTAACCTGGTAGACTATGAACTTTTTCTTTTTTTTTTTTTAAGACAGAGTCTCACTCTGTCATCCTGGGTAGAGTGCAGTGGTGTCATCATAGCTCATTGCAACCTCAAACTCCTGGGCTCAAGGGATCCTCCTGCCTCAGCCTCCCGAGTAGCTGGGACTACAGGCACATGCCAAGACACCATGCTAATTTTTTCTATTTTTAGTAGAGACGGGGTTTTGCTCTTGCTCAGGCTGGTCTCAAACTCCTGAGCTCAAGCAATCCTCCCGCCTTGGCCTCTCGGAGAGCTAGGATTACACACGTGAGCCACCGTGCCTGGCTAGACTGTAAACGTTTGAGGGGATGGCATGAACCTTACTCATTTTTGTACCCCTAGCACCTCACATGGTATGGTGTCTGGCTCATGGTGTGTGTTCAGTGTTTTCTGAATGAAGGACGCTATTAGTCAGAAATGCATTTGACTGTGAATAACAAATATATAACCATTTTTAGTGGTTTAAATCAGAGTTTTTCAACCTCTACATTATTGACATTTTGGACCAGATAACTCTTTGTTGTGAGAAGCTATCCTGTGCCTCGTAAGATGTTTAGCAGCATCTTCCCTGGCGTCTACTTACTAGATGCCAACACCCCCACCCTAGACACCCAATGTCTCCTGGGGAGCAGGGGAATGGCCCAAATTGAGAACCACTGGCAAATAGATTGTTTGTTCTCACATAAAAAGAAATTGAGAGGTAAGCTATTTCTAGCATTAGCTCAGCTGCTCAATGATGTCATTAAGGACCTGGACACCTTTTGATCTTCTTTATCTCTTTTTACCATCTTTAGTGTGTGAGCTGGCTTATATTTTCATGGTTATGAGATGGCAGCTGCGCCTCCAGCTATATCTGCACCACCTTTATCAGGAAAGAAAACATTTTTCTGAAGCCATTTCACAGATACTGCATTGGCCTGACCTGGATCCCATGACCATTTCTAGCTTCAGGGAGGCACTTAGAAACTGGGGGATAGGACTGAGGCTGGGTACATCATCACCCAGAGAAAAACTGGTGTTCATTTAGCCAGGGAGAAGTGGGGGGGGGGCAGATAATCATGTTTCTCACAGAGAAGAAATCTAATATTGATGGGGGAGTGACTGAATGAATATTGAATAAATACTTCTAGTTCCTTACAACCCATTCATTTCCTACTCCTTGCTACCTGGCTTCTCCCTCAACATTATAGTTTAAGCATTAGCAGGTGCAGAAGTACCTGAAGAGAAGCAGGTGAGATTCTGGGAATATTCTAATTCCATGGCCATGGAAAAGATTTGTTTGCAATTTTAAGCTTATTATACATTCTTTCACTCTTGCAAAGTAAACTGAATGGCGTCAGTTATCACTGTAAAGAGTTTGCCTATGGGGACATAGTCCCTGACATTCCCTTACAGAACCCGAAGGTTAGTGCTGGCTCATAGGGCAGGGTTGAGAGATAAATCAGCAGTATGGAAGAATCCAGACATCTGAAGAAAGGCTGAAACTCAGACTTCCATTTTGAATGAATAAAAGCCTCTGTTTTTTTCTCTGGGTAGTCAACAGTGAATTAGGAATAAGGAAACACAAATCCTCCAGGGCATCACTGGATTTTTCTTTTCACCTGTAACTACATAGGTGAAAGCCTGATGTAAATAGATCTTAGTGTGCCATTCTGGTGGGCTAGTATATCGGCAGCAAAGTGAACAGCATCCTCAATTCCCTGGAAATCAACTTACATGGTAGTAAGGGACATGTTAAGAGATAATAGGGAGGATAATGGACAACTTCAACATTGTGATTAAAATATGCTTGTGTGCACAGTTTCCACATGTACCTTCTAGGGGCAGCAGTTGCAGGGTGGCAGTCTCTGGGAGGAGATCTCTAACAAGTGCTATCCTTGCATACTGTCCTTCCCACCCATCTCTCTTTGTTTAGCTGAGAGAATGAGTTGGTCCTTCCTCCCCAACTATGTGTGTGTGTTGGTGCCTTTTAGGTAGTTTATATATTAGAGTACTAGGGAGGTGAAACTTTGGATGACTTCTTTTGTCTCTTAACTCTTACATTACCCTTATTATAACATTGGTTAGTGCAATAAACAAAAAACTTTTTAAAAGTGCCTTTCACAATATCATTGAAAGACTCTGAGAGATGGCCTGATCTGATTTTCTCATTCACAGATGAAGAGTCTGAGGCCAGAGAGGTGAAATAGCTTCCCCAAGGTCCCATCTCTAGGAATTGGCAATATCAGCATCTCTAGGTTGTTACAGACTGAAGAGAATTCCTGTAACTACCTCCATCCATTCTTGGGGGCAATATGGGTTCAAGGCGACATTGCAGGCTGAGGACTCTTCCTAACTTGCCTAAGGCAATTGGGACAAAATCCCAAAACTAATTCTTTTGAGGCTTTGCCTTTCTCATGGAGCCCACACTGCTAGCAGCTGCCTTTCACATATTCAATTATCAGAAAAATCATTTCTGTAGTTGATAGCTCTGCAAATTTAGCCAGGAATTTGTAGTGATGATTTGAAAAGTGGATACAAGGGGTAATATCAATCACACGGTTCTCCAAAGATACCAAATGGTGGCAGCAATAAGTCCAGGCCATCTTTCATGATTTCCCTAATGTTCTCTGTTATGGGCATCCTTATGAGCTAATTGAGTTATAGGGTAGAAGAAATAACAAAGGAAAACAAGAAGAAAGACATTATGAAGGTGTTAGACAATTTCTGGACATTTGGGTTGGCTTCCCAGCTTACCCTATGGAAATCAATGACTGAATTAAAACTCTATGTCCTTGCTTGGGGATTCTTTAAAACAAATATTGATGGGGCTAACTTATGTTAGAAAAAGATAATAATGAAGCCACAAAAAGAAAAAAGAAAGAAGAAAATGATGAACAAAATGGAGAAAAAGGGGAAGAGGAAAAGAGAAGGAAGGAGGAGGTGAGGGAGCCTTCCGACACAAGGATGGCAAATCCATGGCCTGTGAGCATGACCTCACTCTCTGTTCCCAGCTGCAGACCTGGCTCCTCAATCAAGGCACGTTTCCTTCACAGCCTGGATGTGACCTCAGAATTCCTTCCAACACAGGCTTCAAGAAACCACTGCCCAGTCCATCACCTGACTCCCAGGTGACCTCTTAGCCGTTCTTGTTGTAGCATATTCTAGCTGTTTTATAGTAAATATCTGCCTACCCCTGAGCACCAGGGTTTAGGGTTGACTCAGAGAAAAGATTGCTAGCTACTTTCCTCACAAATTTGGTTGGGAAAAGAGAAAAATAGATTTTTCTCAAAGAAAGGAAAGGAAGAAGGGAGAGATGGACATTTATTTATTGAGCACCTGCTTATGGGAGGCTTCATGCTGCGTTTTTACCTGTATCATCTCATTTAACACTGGTAATAGCCACCCAAATAGATGATATTATTCCGGTTTTACAAATAAGGAAATTGGCTCAAAGTCACACAGAGTGTATGTGGTTGGTAGAGTCAGGATATAAAATGAGAGTCTATCTGATTTCAAAGCCCATCCTCAAAATAAATAAATGAGACAGTTGAACACATCTGAATATTCATCGTGAAATCAATCTGTAGAATTCAATCAGAAAAAAATCCATTAATAATTTTCCTAATTGTAAAATAGAATAATCAGTTTGAAGTTTAGCTTTTATTACAAATTAATTTGTGAATAAACTCAGCCTCAATTTCCAATTCCCATTGTGGTTTTTGCCCCCTGAGAAGGCCTCTCATTTAAAGTTTATGAAGAGGCAGCATCAGCAGCATCAGAAACATGTATTAAGCACCCATTATGTACAGAGTGCTGTAGTGAGTAATACTGCATCAAAAGGAATTTATAATTTCAGGACTTTGCAATCTAATTATAGCATAGATCAACGTGATTTCTTATCCCAAGGCCCAAATTTAGGAGTCTTCCTAAGGATATAATGAATATAATGGCTTTTTTTTTCTGGCAGCAGATGGTGGCCAGCTGTTCTCTCTCTTTACTCAAGGCCAAACACAAAGGGAAAAAATTAAAGTAAGGGGGCTTATAGTAAATATGAGAAAGAACTTCATAAACTAAATCTGGATTTTTATACACACAAAGGGAAATGAGCAATTGGGGGTAGTTATCAAATTATCCCAGCCAAAATAGCTCTGCTACTTCCATTATCTACATAAGAGAAAATTATTTATTTGGATTGAATTGTTCAGATAATTGTCCAGTATTTTGGGTGTCTGAGTAGATAGTCTGGGTTGTCATTGATGTAGATTGAGGGTCCCTCAAGGAATATTTTAAAACAGGAAAAGTGTTGATGCTCTTTGCCATATGACTGGGGACATTTCTACTTAGATGTAAGTGATAGTGATCAAATTAGTAGATCCATGATTCTTTGACCAGGATTTGGGCCCGTTTTAATTAAACCATACCAATTTTTACCTAATGTTTAAAATTAATTTTTAATTGCAAAAATAATGTATGAATATCTTTTCCTCAAAATTTTTAAGTATTACATATGGGGCTAAAATCTTTTTTTTCCTACACCCCTAATTCTGTTTCCCAGCATCTGCCCAACCATGGCCCCTCTCTAAAGAATAAAGGCACTATTACTCTTTTGGTGGTTTTATCCTTTCAGAATACACATACACACACACACACACAGAGTTGGGGGGGAGTTGCATTTTTAGTTTAACACGAATTACATTTTTGGTGTCAGTTGGCAACTTGCTTTCATATTTAATAATATGTATTAGAGATAAATCCATGTTGTTTCATAGCTCTAACAAATTTTTTTAACCTCCTCATTGGAATTGTGGTATTTATTTAGCCATTTCTCTACTGGTGAATACTGAAATTATTTATAATTTTTTGCCAGGAACTCTCAATAAACAGTCCTAAATATTAAACATGTGTGAGGATTTCTTTAGGGTAGATTCTGAGCAATTGACCTTTTCCAGAAACCCCATAAGTCATTTGGCCCTGACAAAGAGAAAAGATGACGGAGAGAGATGGGAGCCAGTCTCTTTACTCAGATAGAATGTGTCACTGGATACAAGTCACTTTACTTCCCTGGGATTCTGTTTCTCTGTCAGTGGTTCTCTAACCTTCTCACACATCAGAATCTCCTGGAGGCCTTAAAATGCAGAGTGCTGGGCCCCACCCTCAGAGCTTCTGATTCAGTAAGAGAGAGAAAGAGAGAGAGAGAGAATTTGCATTTTTAGCAAGTATCCAGGTGGTGATGCTGCTCCTGCTGACCAGTATACTACACTGAAAGCCACTGTTCTAGGTGTATGTTGAGGAAAGTATCCTATGAAAGAGATTGTAGTTGAAATTCTGAGAGCCCCAACAGACTATCTATGGAAATTTTAGGAGTCTTCCAACTTATTATCCAAATATAAGACAGTAAGCCAAGATTTGTCACAGTAACAGTATTGGAATAATTATAAACATCAGTTTTAAAATCACAGAAGCAATTCATTTAGTCCAAGTAAGAAGTACACATAGCATCTTTGTTGGAAGGAATCATAAAGGGTCATCCAGTCCAACTACCTGGCTAGAATTTCATTGCCACCATTCTTGACCTTGTCAACCAGCTCCCCATTGAACAATTCCAGGGTCTAAGAATTCACTCCCTGGCTCCTGACGAAGCCCCTTCAATGTTTATAGATGTCTAATCACCACCATGTCCTTCCTAACTCTGACCAAAACCATCTTTCAGAAGCTTCTAAGCATCCATCCCAGTTCTACCTTGTGGTCCTTACTGAACAAACCATCTCCCTTCTCCACTCGATGGCAGTGAATTATCACGTTCCCCTAAGTCAGTGGTTTTTATACTATAGTACGTCAAAATCACTATAGGAGCTTATTAAAATATGGATTCCTAAGGCCCAACTCCAGAGATTCTATGTCTGGAGGGTGACCCAGGAATCCACATCTTTCATGAAGTGTCCAGGTGATTCTGGTGCAGACGGTCTGCACATGACAGTTTAAGAGACCCTGCTAAGTCTTTTTGTTTCTGAGCTGAATGCCCCCAGCCTCCTCAGCAGTTTCTCTTATGACATGGCTTGGATTTCCTCACTATCCCGGTTGCTTAAAGCTGCCTGCCAAAATACACCTCCAAAATATAGTCATTGACCCTCTGATTTTTCTTTATAGCATTTATCCCTATCCAGAATCATGTCCTTCATATTTTTGTTTAATGTTTGTCCTCCCCACTAGAATATAAACTTCATGAGGGCAGGGAAATTGTCTGCCATTGCTCACTCATGTTGTTCAGCATTTCTACCCATGCCTGGCACATCAGTAGATCCTACATGAAGTTTTATTTCGTGAACAAATAAATGGAGATGAAAAGCCAATTTAATTTAGAAAGTGATGAATGGGGACAACATGGTTATACCAAAGTCATAAAACTATACAGAATAAATGATCTATTCTAAAAGAAGAAATTTGCTTAAAGTTTTTAGAAATAAAAAAATGTTCCAGTCTGTATAATTAACCTTGAAAAAAGTTTTCACTATTGACTTAGGGCTGTGCAAATCTCCACGCAGAGGTACAGATGTTTTGTATTCCTTTGAGTACAAAACTCAAATTGGAGCAATGAATTAAAGCAGAGCTCATTCATTATAGGATGGGATTTCAAACACATCTTTACAAGACACAAATCCTTTCCTAATGTAAAAATGCAGGAGCAGATGAGAGGTGCAAATTTATAATGTAAGGGGTTACAAAAATGTAAGCAATCTCCAAGGCTAATACAATTTTTATCTAAAATGGGTGACTCTTCTCCCATCCAGAAGTAAGAGTAATCATTAGGAAAAAATAGAGAAATTAAATTTATTTTATATATTGTTCATTGTCAGAGAACATCATTGAAAACAAAAGGAAAAGTCCAGGCCATTAAATCAAGGAAATGAAAATTGAAACCACAATTCAGTATCATTTTATACATATATCGGCAATAATCAATAAGTGATAATTCCTTATATTATCATGGATAGAGAGCAATAAGACTTTCATACTCTAATGGTGAGGTTATAAATCAGTGTAACCTCTTTGGAAAACAGTTTGACTTTCTTAGTAAAGTCTAACCTGAACACATTCCATAAATATTTCCACTTCAAAAGTTATAAGTAGAAAAGTGGCAATATTTTGGGGCTACTAGGCCTTTTAGGACTGCTGGGTAGCATTAGGTCTGCCTAGGTATGAGGACTTCCTGCCTCAAAACCTGCCCATATTTGTGTGCCCCTTTGGGTCAAACCTCCATAGCCTGCATTTTTGCACTTCTTTCTTTCTCTTGTTGAAAGACAATGTTCAGAAGAAGATAACATCATGACTGGCATACAGAAATAAAGATGAATGTGCTCAAAGAATTTATTTTATGAGGTATGAGGGAACCAGGCAGATGTTATAATCAGTTCAAAGGAAACGTCGAAATAGCACAGCTTATGTGAAATAAAGGAATGTTGAGGTGAATTGCAAATGAAGATAAAACTGGTTTTCCGCAGTGGGGAGGAAGTCAATTAAAATCATCACTAGACTGGACAGAATTTGTGTATCTATCATCTATCAGTTACCTGCAATTTAGAAAGAGTTGCAAAATAGCTCAAAGAGGATGAATAGGACTAGGATCTGAGAACCTAGAAGGGTATATTAAAGATGATATATATAGCTTTCTACTGAAACACAAACGTCTTACTGATACACTAGTCCAAATAGAATGTTCTTTGGATCCCTCACACATGTGTCAAGGAGAGCTTGACAGCTGGTGCTCAGATATATAAGATATGGACACTTCTAAGTCAAAAGCCTAATATTCCAGCTCCCTGTAGACACCTGCAAGTTCCAATGAGGTGAAAGGTGCTGGAGCATCAAAGGTCCCTGTTACAGAGTCAGATATTATCAGATATATGCAATAAGAACTAAGAAGAGATGCAGGTTTGATGAGTGTAAAGCAGCCTGAACTTGTAATTAGACCTGGGTAAGCCTCAGATCTTGCACTTACTAAATTTCTGAACTTGAGCCAGTTGCCTTCTCTCTGGCTTTCTTCTTTATACAAGGAAAGAATTTTTATCAATGACTCTAAGTTCCTCTCAGGATCTAAATGTTTATTAGAGGAGTCAGTCAGTCCCTTGCACAGACAACCCTTTGGGAATGCCCAGGTGCGGAGAGTTTTGACAGAGGGCAGGGAAGATTTGTTCGCAAGCTTGAGGAGGAAAAACTGGATTGGGGTATCCTAGACAGTGTGCAGTACAGAAGCCCCAATATATGTGGGGAACTCGGGCAATCAGTGAACAAAATGATAAAGGTGAAAGGAAGTTACTAAGAAACAACCTTCCACTATCTCATAGTTTTGCACAGAACTTGCCTATACCTTTAGTGATATTATAAGACGTTTATCACCAAGGTTGTCTGTCTCCATTCAGTATATCTAAATGACAGAAGAAGGAGATTGGAGTTGCATTAAGCAGGGTTCTCCAGAGAAACAGAACCAATGGGGGTGTGTATGTGCGTGTGTGTATAGACTCAAAACAGTCTAGTGACAGAATTCCTTCCTTCCTTCTCAGGGGACCTTAGTCTTTTCTCTTAATGCTTTCAACTGATTGGAGGAGGCTGACCCACATTATAGAGGGTGATCTGTTTTATTCAAATATCGATATTAATTCTTCTGACTTGTAAACATGGTGTATCTCTCCATTTATTTAGGTCTTCTTTAATTTTTCTCAGCCAATATTTTGTAGTTTTCAATATGCAGATCTTGCACATATATTATCAGATTTATCCCTGTGTATTTCACATTTTAAGTGCTATTAATATTACAAATGATACTGTTTTTAATTTTCAATTTCCAATTGTTGCTATTATATAGAAATATAATGATTTCTATATAATAATTATATTATATATCTATAAAGAACAATATATTCTTTATCCTACATTCTTGCTAAATTCACTTATTAGTTCTGGTAGCTTTTTTGTAGATTACATTGGATTTTCTACATAAACAATTGCATCATCTTCAAATTAAGGCAATTCTACTTACTCTTTTCAAATGGTAAAGCCTTTTATTTCTTTGTTTCATCCTATTGCACTGTCTAGAACCTCTGGTATGATGTTGAATAGAAGTGGTGAGAGTGGACATCCTTGACTTGTTCCTAGTCTTAGGGGGATAGCATTCACCCTTTCACCATTAAATGTGATGTTAACTATAGATTTTTCATAGATACTTCTTTTTTTTTTTAAATCAGGTTTGAAGAAGTTACCTCCTGGGTTTGAGGTTGTTGAGAGTTTTTACATTTTTTAAAATTTTAAATAGGAATTGGATGTTGGATTTTGTCAAATGCTTTTCCTCATTTATTAAGATCATATGCTTTCTCTCTTTAGCTTGTTAACATGGCATAAAGTCATTCATAATATTCCATTGTTATCCTTTTCATATCTGTAGAATCTATAGGATATCACCGATCTCATACTTGGTAATTTATATTTTCCTTTCTTTTCTTTTTTTTCTGATCTGTATGGCTAAAGGTTTACCAATTTTATTAACTTTCTCAGAAAACCAGGTTTTGGCTTCATCAGCTGCTTTTCTGTTTTCTATTTTATTGATTTCTACTTTGATCTTTATTATTTCTCTTCTTCTGCTTTCCTTTCTTTCCTCTTTGGGTTAATTTTCTCTTCTTTTTAGAATTTTTTATGGTAGAGGCTGAGGTCATGTATTTGAGACCTCCTCCTTTTCTATATAGATATTTAATGCTATAAATTTCTAAGTACTGCTAAGTATTGCTCTGTTGCCCAGGCTGGAGTGCAATGGCTTAATCATAGCTCACAGCAGCCTCAAACTCCTAGGCTCAAATGATCCTCCCGCTTCAGCCTCCCAAGTAGCTGGGACTACAGGCATGTGCCACCATGCCTGGCTAAAGATTAGAAGTACTTTCTAATTTCCCTTTTGATTTTTTCTTTGACCTATGGGTTATTTAGAATTTTGTTCATAAATATATGGGAATTTTCCAGATATCTTCCTGTTGTTGATTTCTAATTTAATTCCACTGTGGTCAGGGAACATACTTTGTCTGACTTGAATATTTTTAAATTTATTAAGTCATGTTTTATGACCCAGAATATGGTCTATGACCATGGTAAGTGTTTCATGTACACTTGAGAACAATATGCATTCTGTTGTTGGCTGCAGTGTTCTATACTTGTCCATCAAGTCAAATTGGTTGTCGAAGCCTTCTATATCCTTGATGATTTTTCTGCTTACTTGTTCTATCAATTATTGGGAAAGAATATTGAAATCTCTGACTATAATTATGGATTTGTCTATTTCTCCTTGCAGTACCATTAGTTTTAGCTTCATGTATTTTCAAGCTCTATTACTAGTTGCAAAAATGTTTAGGATTTTTTACATCCTCTTGATGAATTGGACTCTTTATCACTATGGTAGTTTTTGGTTTTTTTTCTTATCCCTGGTAGTTTGGGGTTTTTTTTCCTCTGAAATCTATTTTGTCTAATATTAATATAGGCAGTCCAGTTTTCATTTGACTAGTACTAGCATGGTATATCTTTTACTTTTAACTTATTTGTGTCTATGTATATGTGCATTTTTTGTAACCAGCATATAATTGCATTTTGCCTTTTTACCTAGTCTGAAATTTTCTGCCTTTAATAAAGTTAGAATGTTTTGACCATTTACATTCCACATAATTATTCATACGATTAGCTTGAATGTATCATTTTGCTATTTATTTCCTATTAGTCTCATCTGATCCTTCTTTCCTCCTCCTCTTCCTTCTATTCCTCCTTCTTTCTCTTTTTCTTCTTTTTCAGGATTTATTGAGTATTTTGTATGATTTCGTTTTATCTTCTTTGTTGACCTATTAGCTGTAGCTCTTTGTTATTTCAGGGGTTACAAGTCTTCTGGTGATGAATTGTTTCAGCTTTTGTATGTCTGAAAAAGTCTTTATTTTGCCTTTATTTTTGAAAGATATTTTCACTGGATGTAGAATTATTTTTATTTCAGTACTTTAAAGATTTAGCTCTACTGTCTTTTCACTTGCATTGTTTCTGCTAAGAACTCTGATGTCATATTTATCTTTAATCATCTGTATATAACTTGTCTTTTATCTTTGGTTGCTTTAATTTTCTCTTTATCACTGGTTTTGAGCAATTTGATTTGATGCCCTTTGGTGTAGTTATCTTCAAGGTTTTTTGTGCTTGGAGTTTATTGAGCTTCTTGGATCTGTTGGTTTATAGTTTTCATCAAATTTGGAAATTTTTAAGTCATTATTTCTTCAAGTAATTTTTCTGTCCCCTTCTTTTTCCTCTGCCCCTCCAGGGACTCCAATTACATGTATTAAGGCCACTTAAGGCCCCACAATTCACTTTTTTATTTTTTAAATTATTTTTTCTCAGTGTTTCATTTTGTATAGTTCCTACTGTCATGTCTTCAAGTTCACTAATCTTTTTTCCTGCAATGTCTCACCTGTTGTTAATTCTATTCTGTACATTTTTCATCTCAGCTATAGTAGTTAGTAGTTTTTACTTGGGTCTTTTTTATATCTTCTGTGTTTCTACTTAACTTTTTGAACATTTGGAATACAGTTAAAATCATTGTTTCAATGTCCTTCTGTGTTTATTTTAATATCTGTGTCACTTCTGAACCTATTTCAATTGATTGATTTTTCTCCTCATTATGGGACATATTTTCATTCACATCTGCTAATCTTCTTTTAAAAAAATAGATTTAGAGGGTACAAGTTTAATTCCATTACATGTATATATTATATAGTGGTGGAATCTGGACTTATGGTGTACCCACCCCCCAAGTAGTATACGTTGTACCCCATTGGTAATTTTTCATCCCCTACCGTCGCTCATCCTCCCCCCATGTGAGTCTCCAATGTCTATTATACCACTCTGTGTGCCCTTGTGTAGCCATAGTTTAGCTCCCACTTATAAGTGAGAACGTGCAGCATTTTTTTTTCCACTCCTGAATTACTTTTCTTAAGATAATGGCCTCCAGTAACATCCAAGTTGCTGCAGAAGATATTATTTCATTCTTTCTTACTGGTGAGTAGTAGTCCATGGTGTGTGTGTGTGTGTGTGTGTGTGTGTATATACACACACACACACCCCCCCCACGTTTTCTTTATCTACTCATCAATTGATGGGCACTTAGGTAAATTCTATATCTTTGCAATTGTGAGTTGTGCTGCAATAAATATACAAGTGCAGGTATCTTTTTGATAGAATTATTTCTTTTCCTCTGGGTAGATACCCAGTAGTGGGATTGCAGGGTCAAATGGTAGGTCCATTTTTAGCTCCCTGAGAAATCTCCATACTGATCTCCATAGAGTTGGTAGTAATTTACATCCCTGCCAGTTGTATATAAGTGTTCCCTTTTCACCTCATCCATGCCAGTATCTATTCTTTTTTGTTTTTTTTTTACTTTTTAATAATGGCCATTCTAATTGGAGTAAGATGGTGTCTCATTGTGGTTTTAATTTGCATTTCTCTGATGATCACTGATGTTGCACATATTTTCATGTGTTTTTTGGCCACTTATATATCTTCTTTTCATAAATGCCTGTTTATGTCATTTGCCCACTTTGTAATGCAGTTGTTTGTTTTATTCTGGCTGAGTTGTTTGAGTTCCTTGTAGATTCTGGATAGTAGTTCTTTGTCAGACACATTGTTTGCAAATGTTTTCTCTCATTCTGTAGATTGTCTATTTACTCTGTTGATTATTTCTTTTGTTGTGTAGAAGCTTTTTAGTTTAATTATGTCCCATTTGTCTATTTTCATTTTCATTGCATTTGCTTTTGGGGTCTTAGTCAAATCCTTTGCCTCAGCCAATGTCCAGAAGAGTTTTTCCTAAATTTTCTTGTAGTATTTTTGTTGTTTCAAGTCTTATATTTAAGTTGTTAATCCATTTTGAGTTAATTTTTGTATATGGTGAGAGATAGGGATCCAGTTTCATTCTTCTGCCTATGACTATCCAATTTTTCCAGCACCATTTATTGAATAGTGGGTCCTTCCCAGTGTATGTTTTTGTCTGTTGTCAAAGATCATTGGTTGTAGGTATATAGTTTTATTTCTAGGTTTTCTATATTCTGTTCCATTGATCTATGTGTTTACTGTTATACCAGCACCATGCTGTTTTGGTTACTATAGCCTTGTAGTATGATTTGAAGTCAGGTAATGTGATGCCTCCAGATTTGTTCTTTTTGCTTAGGATTGCTTTGGCTATTTGGGCTCTTTTTTCGTTCCATATGAATTTTATTATTATTTTTTCTAATTCTGTGAAAAATGACATTGGCATTTTGATAGGAATTGCATTGAATCTATAGATTGCTTTGGGGAGTATGGTTATTTTAACAATATTGATTCTTCCAATCCATGAGCATGGGATATTTTTCCATTCATTTGTGTCATCTAAGATTTCTTTCATCAATGATTTGTAGGTCTCATTTTAGAGATCTTGCACCTCCTTGGTTAAATTTATTCCTAGGTGGTTTTTTTTTTGCAGCTGTTGTAAATGGGATTGAGTTCTTGATTTGGTTCTCAGCTTGGTCATTTTTGATGTGTGGAAATGCTGTTGATTTTTGTACATTGATTTTATAACCCAAAACATTGCTGAATTCATTCATCAAATCTCAAAGTCTTTGGAGGAGTTCTTAGGGTTTTCTGTGTATAAGATCATATCATCAGCAAACAGAGATAATTTGACTTCTTGTTTTCTGATGTGGATGTCCTTTATTTCTTTCTCTTGCCTGATTGCTCTGGCTAGGACTTCCAGTACTATGTTGAACAGAAGTGGTAAAAGTGGATGTCCTTGTCTTGTCCAGTTATTAGGGAGAATGTTTCAACTTTTCCCCATTCAGTGTGATGTTAGCTGTGGGTTTGTCATATATGACTTTTATTATTTTGAGGTATGTTCCTTCTATGCTGAGTTTTTTTAGTGTTTTTGTCATGAAGGGATGCTGGATTTTTCCAAATGCTTTTTCCACATCTATTGAGATGATCATACGGTTTTTGTTCTTAATTCTGTTTATGTTCAGGTGAATCACATCTATTGACTTGCATATGTTAAACCATCCTTGAATCCCTGGGATAAAACCAATTGATTGTGGTGAATTATTTTTTTGATGTGCTGTTGGATTGAGTTTGCTAGTATTTTGTTGAGGACTTTTGTGTCTATGTTCATCAGAGATATTGGTCTATAGTTTTCTTTTTCTGTTGCATCCTTTCCTGGCTTTTGTATCAGGGTGTTACTGGCTTCATAGAATGAGTTAGGGAGGATTCCCTCCTTCTCAATTTTTTGGAACAGTTTCAATAGGATTGTCACCCGTTCTTCTTTGTATGTCTGGTAGAATTTGGCTGTGAATCCATCTGTCCTGAGCTTTTTGGGAGGAGATTTTTTTATTACTGATTCAATCTTGCTACTTGTTATTGGTCTATTCAGGAGTTTGTTTCCTCCTGGTTCATTCTTGAGAGGTTGTATGCTTTCATGAATTTATCCATTTCCTCTAGGTTTTCTAGTTTGTGAGCATATAGTTGTTCATAATAGTCTCTGATGATCTTTTGTATTTCTGTGGTATCAGTTGTAACATCTGTTTTTTCATTTCTGATTGTGTTTATTTGGATCTTCTCTTCTTTCCTCCGTTAGTCTAGCTAGTGGTTTATAAATTTTGTTTATCTTTTGGAAAAACCAACTTTTCATTTCATTGATTTTTTTTTTTTTGGTCAATGTTTTATTTAGTTCTGCTCTGATCTTTTATTACTTTTGTTCTTCTGCTAACTTTGGGGTTCTTGTTTTTCTAGTTCCTTGAGGTGTGATGTTAGGTTGTTAATTTGTGATCTTCTTTCTACTTGTTTGATGTAGGCATTTAATGCTATATACTTCCCTCTTAGCACTGCTTTTACTGTATCCCACAGGTTTTGATATGTTGTGTTTTCTTTTTCATTTGTTTTAAAAGAATTTTTAATTTCCATCTTTGTTTCTTCATTGACCCAGTAGTTGTTCTGGAGCATGTTGTTTCATTTCCATGTGTTTGTACAGTTTCTGAAGTTCCTCTTGGTATTGATTTTAGCTTTATTCCACTGTGGTCTGAGAAGATACTTGATATGATTTTGATTTTTAAAAGTTTGTTAAGATCTGTTTTGTGGCCTAAAATGTGGTCTATCTTGGAAATGTTCCATGTGCTGATGAAAAGAATGTATATTCTGTAATTATTGGGTGGCATGTTCTGTAAATATCTGTTAAGTCCATTTGGTCTAAAGTCCAATTTAAGTCCAATGTTTCTTTGTTGGTTTTCTGTCTTGATGATCTGTCTGGTGCTGTAAGTGGGGTGTTGAAGGCTCCCACTATTATTGTGTTGCTATCTATCTCTTTCTTTTGGTGTATTAATATTTGTTTTGTGAATCCGGGTGCTCTGATATTGGCTGCATATATATTTAGGATTGTTATATCTTCTTGCCAAATGGATCCCCTTATCATTATATAATGACCTTCTTTGTCTTTTGTACTGTTTTTGATTTAAAGTCTGTTTTGTCTGATTTAAATATAGCTATTCCTACCCCCTTTTGGTTTCCATTTGCGTAGAATATCTTTTCCCCAGTTTACTTTCAGTCTATATGCATCTTTATGGGGAAGATGAGTTTTTTATAAGCAGCATATACTTGGATCATGTTTTTTGCCCATTCTGCCCATCTATATCTTTTGAGTGGAGCATTTAATCCATTTATGTTCAAGGTTAATATTGATATGTGAGGCTTTGTTCTTGTCATATTGTTAGTTGATTTGTAGTTGTTTTATAAATTCTTTCATTCTTTTTCTGTCTTTTTCTTTTTGTGGTTTGCTGAACTTCTATCAAGTTGCCATTTAACTCCTTGCTCTTCTTCCTTTGTGTGTTCTTTTAAATAAGACCTATCAGTTTTATATTTTTGCATTTTCAAATGGTGAATATCAACCTCTTATTTCCATGCTCCTTTGAGCATTTGCTGTAGGGCTGGTCTAGTGGTAATGAATTCTCTCAGTGTTTGCTTGTCTGGGAATGACTTGATTTCTCCATTGTTTGTGAAGCTTATTCTGGTAGGATATAAGATTCAAGACTGGCAGTTTTTTCTTTCAGCACTTTGAACATGCCATCCTGTTATCT
This sequence comes from Daubentonia madagascariensis, assembly GCA_023783475.1. Taxonomy (NCBI): domain Eukaryota; kingdom Metazoa; phylum Chordata; class Mammalia; order Primates; family Daubentoniidae; genus Daubentonia; species Daubentonia madagascariensis. Next base: position 37,063,201 of record JAKFHU010002088.1, on the reverse strand, counting down.
TCTAGCCTGTGAAATTTCTGCTGAGAGATCCACTGTTAGTCTGATGGGGTTTTCTTTGTAGGTAACTAGACACTTCTCTTGCTAACTTTAAAATTCTCTCTTTCACTTCAACTTCAGTTATTCTGATTATAATATGCTGTGGTGAGGTCCTTTTTGCAGTATATTTGCATGGGGCCTCCTGTATCTGAATGTCTAACTCTCTTGCTAATCCTGGGGGGGTTTCATTGATTATTTCCTTAAATAGAGTTTCTAAACTCTTTGATTTGTCTTCCTCCTTGGGAATACTGCTAATTCGTAAATTTGGTTGCTTTATATAGTCTCAGACATCTTGAATGCTTTGCTCATTCTTTTTATTCTTTTTTTCCTTATTCTTATCTGACTGGATTATTTCAAAAGACCTCTCTTCAAGTTCTGAGATTCTTTCTTCTGCTTGGTCTAGTCTGTTTTTGTAGTTTTTGAATATGTTTTGCATTTCCTTCAATGAATTTTTCAGCTCCAGAACTTCTGTTTCTTTTTTTTAAAGATATATATCTCCTTGGTAAATTTCTCATTCATATCCTGAATTGATTTTCTGATTTCTTTGTGTAGTTTTTCAGATTTCCCTTGCATCTCATTGAGCTTCTTTAGAATCAGTATTTGGTATTCTTTGGCATTACAAGGAATTCTTTTTAATTAGGACTTGTTGCTCAACAATTGTTGTGCTCCCTTGCTAGTGTCATATTTCCTTGCTTTTTCATGTTTCCTGTGTCTTTCTGCTGATATCTGTGCATCTGATGTAGCAGTCACTTGTTCCAAGGTTTTGATTTTTCCTGAAGATGTGTATATGTTGTTAGTTGAGTAGGGCACTTTGGCTTTGATTTGGGGTGCTTGCAGTAATGTGGTCTTTGTATGATTTCTTAGGCAGTACATAGGGTCAGTGGTATCTGTGATTTCTTTGATGGCTTAGGAAATAGTTATTAGTTGAGGCTGTGGTGAAGTTTTGCTGGGGACTTGAACACCAGCCAAGCCAGTCTTTGTGCCCCAGTGATGGAAATAGTGGGCTGACTATGCCTGATTTTAGGCCCCATTGCAGCTTATGCGGGCAATGGTGTTAGTGTGTCCTGAGGGGCCAATTCTTGCTTAGAAGGTAGTAGTTAGAGCAGATGGCTGGGTGTGTGGGCAGGTTCTCAGGCCCCTGAGCAGCTGGTATGATGTGGGAGGTGGCAGTAGCAGTGGTAGAGCCACCTACTAGGATCCACATGGCCCATGTTGGTGTTACTGGTAGCTGCAATGGATTGGGCAGGCTAGTCCCCAGTCCCATAGCTGCCTGTAACAGGGCAGGGGGTATTGTCCTAAGTGTGCTTAGGAGAGCTTAGTCTCCTCTGTCCCTTCCTACCCAGGTGACAGCTACAGCCATATCACCTTGAACTTGGTCTGAGGGCAGGGCACAGCTTAGCATTAAACTTTCAAAATGGTGCCAGCTCTGGCTTGCAATCAAAGAAGGCAGGGCCCCTTTCAGGCAAGTGGCATGGGCAAGAAACTTAAGGGAGTGTGGTCCACTCATTTCTCATTCTCACTGGAGCCTGTAGCAGGGTGGTAGGAATTTTCCTAGGTATGTGTAGGGGAGCTTGGGCTTCCCTGTCCCTCCTTATCTGGGCAGGGCTGCAGCTGTGACAGCCTGAACTCAGCGCAAGGTTGGGGTGCTGCCTGGATTTAAGCTCCTAAAATGATGCCTTGGGCCTATGACCAGAGAGTGTGGGACCCCTTCCAGGCAAACAGTGTGGGCAAGATATTGGGTGGAGTGCCATCCCCTTGCATCTCAGTCTCACTGCAGCCCATAGCAAGGCAGTGGAAATTGTCCTAGGAGTACACAGGAGAGCTTGGGCTCCCTTATCCCTCCTTAGTTGGGCAGGGCTGCAGCTAAATTAGCCTGAACTTAGCCTGAGGGTGGGCGCTGCCTGGCTTTAAACTCCCAAAATGGCACCTTGGGCTTGTGATCACAGAGGATGGGGCCCTTCTCAGGCAGGTTGCACTGGCAGGAAACTGTGGGGAGTGCAGTTCACTTGAGGCTTGGCCCCATAGTAGCTGGCAGCAGGATGGTGGGCACTGTCCCAGATGTGTGCCAGAAGTCCTGGTTTACCTGCCCTTCCCTAGGCAGGTGTGGGCTGCAGCTATGTCAGCCCAAATTCAACCTGAGATCAGGGTGCAGCCCAGTGTCAAACTCTTAAAATGGCTCCTTAGACCTGCAACTGGAAAGGCTAGGGCCTTACCTAGGCAAGCAGCATGAGCAAGACACTGCGGAAAATTCTGTCCACTCACATCTTAGTCTCAACAGCAGCCCATAGCAGGGCAATGGGCACCTTCCCAGGGGTGCATGGGAGTGCCTGGTCTTCCCTAGCCCTCCTCAGAACCACACAATAGCTGCAGGCACACCCGCAGTTTCCTGGTATCTGGGCTCTCAGAATGATGCCCAGCTCAAGCTGCTCTAGGCTTGGATGCCTGTGGGATTCCACATGGGTTCCCTTTCTGGAGCAATGTCTCTATGCAATCTTCAAGCAGCTCCCTATGTTAGGACCAAGACTTGCATGGCTCAGGGGGTTCTCCTGTAGCTAAGATCGTAAAAGCTCATCTCAGAGAGTAGAGCCCTGGGGGCTTCTCTCCTACTGTTTCCCCAAGTCCAGGAGCTTCTCCCAGCTCTTAGACAGTCCCTGGTGAGGTAAGTTGCCCTGAACCCTCTCCTTATGCACTTTTGGTGCTTCCCTGGTGAATCCTAGCATTCTTTCCTAGATGATCTGTCCAAAATGTGAGAATCTGCTTACTATTCTGGTTCTTCTCCATGAAGGAGGCACTTACTCCTGTGTCTAGCTGGCCATCTTGATCCTATCTCCTGCTAATCTTGACTAGATACCAAATATTGCCAATTTTATCTTTTTTGGATGCTGGATATTTTTGTATCCCTATAAATATCTTTGTGCTTTGTTCTGGATGCAGTTAAATTACTTGGATCTTGCTTTTAAGATTTGTTAGAGGGAACTAGAGCTGTGTTTATGATCAATATTTCCTACTACTGAAGCAAGACCCTTCTCAGTACTCTATCCACTGTCCTGTGAATTATGAGGTTAACAGGTCTGGTTGGTAGAAGCAGGCACTATTGCCAGCCATGTGTGAGCACCAGGCAGTATTCCCTGTAATCCTCTCATATGATTTTTTCCCAGCCTTGGGTAGTTCCCTCCTATGAATGTGCCAATCAGTACTCTGCTGAATACTTGAGGAGACCCTCCGTGGATCTCTAGGGTTCTCTCTTTCTTTAGCTCTCTCCTAGTACTCTATCCTGTAAATTCTAGCTGGCTTGGTATATCTCCCAACTCATGGTGGTAGAGTCTGAAGTCTGATTGCTTAAGTGTAAGTTCAGTTCTGTCCACATTTTGTCTGGAAGAGATCAGGTCTAGCTCTTTACAAGAAAGAATACCCCACTGACAGCTGATCAGGAACACACAAAGATTCCAAAATTTCTAAACACTTCTTTCCCTTTGCAATTAAGTTGCCTTTTAGTAGATACAGAGCCCATCTTGAATACAGTCTGGGGGCACCTTCCCTCTTCACTCCTTCTTCATAGTCACCTCAGTCTTTTTGACCTCTCTGCTTTCTCTTTAAGGTCCTGCTTCCTCTGGAGGAAAGCCTGGAAGTTTTGGGGGACCTGACAGTCTTTGTTTCTTGTTCCATCTTGGAAGGGCAATATTTGGTCATTACAGTTTCATAGACTAATGTTGGTCACAATCTTCTGAGTGGAACCATGAATAAGACTAAAAAACATTCCTCTTGCTGAGATAGACCAGGTCTAGGACAACTTTGGTACATTTAAACAATCTGTTTCTCCACTTTGTCTTACAAAGACTTTCTCCATTTGCACTAAAGAACACAAGGCAGAAGAGTGAACAGAAATTAAAGCTCCCTTCTGCCTCAAAGGTAATATTTATTCTTCAAGTTAAATGGGTTAAATAGGCTTTGAGGGTCAGTGGAGAAATTCATCACCATTCATTGGGTGAGAGATGCGCCTACATTCCAAACAATAGCATTTTGTTGGGACCTCTCTATAAAGAGCATAATAAAGTGTTGTATGGAAAAACCATTGTATCTAAGCAGACAATAAAGCTAAAAAAGGTCAATTCTTCCCAAATTTTCAAATTTTGTCATGTAGAAAATTTTTTATTTTTATGTAGAGAAATTCATCAATTGTCTCTTTTCTGGTGAGAAGTAGCATTTAACTTTACTCTTTTGTATTTCTTTCCCTTGCATCAAAAATTAAACTTCATTGGCTGGAGTCATATCAGTTCTTTAAAAAAGAAAAATTAATGAATGACCTGGAAGTCAACTTAAATAATAATTTTAGCCTTTGTCGTTTACTTTTTGCCATCTTGGATAAGTCATTTTATATCATTGAGACTAGTTTTCTTCATCAGTAGAAGGAAGACTTAATAACCTAGAGAGAGCCTTTGTTTTAAAATAAGTCCACAAATTTTTGATACTCCCTCCCTTCAAGAGGTGGAACTTAATTCCTCTCCCATTGATTGTGATTGGGACTTAGTGACTTACTTCTAATGAACAGAAGACTATGGAAGAAATGATGGTGTGTTGTTTCTAAGCCTAAGTCATAAAAGGCATTGCAAATTCCTCCTTGCCCTTTCTCTGCCTCCCACTGCACACACTACTCCCCCCCCACCCCGTCTCTCTGTGACCCCTTGTTCTGAGGGAAACCATCTTCTATGTCATGAAGCTACTCAAGCAGTCCTCTGGAGAGGTCCATGTGGGAAAGAGCTGAGGCTTCCTACCAACAGCCAGTGAGGAACTGAGGCTTCCTACCAACAGCCATGTGAGTGAGTCATCTTGGAAATGGATCCACCAGTGCCATTCAAGCTTTCAGATGACTGCAGCCATGGCTGACGTCTTGACTGCAATCTCATAAGAGACCCTGAGCCAGATTTGCTGAGATAAGCTGCTCCTGAATTCCTGACCTTCAGAAACTGTGAGATGGTGAATGTCTATTTATAAGGCATTAAATTTTGAGGTAATTTTTAATGCAGCAATAGAAAATGAACATCCTAGAACCTTACAGATCCTTCCAGTTTATGGATCTATAATTTAAATGCAGAACGATATATCTCTAGTTGCCTGTTACTTTTATTAATACTTCCCAAACTGCTTTGCCTGGTATGTTTAAAAAGTCTTCCTTGAACAGCCTATATTCCATACAAAACATTTTAGAAAAAAACCTTAATGACTTTTTTCAAATAGAGATATTTTTCAACTGGGTATTTACTATTTTGATAGTTTATATATTTTAATAAAATGAGACCTTGAGAAATTTATCACCTTCCATAGAGTTCTGGAGCAGGAAGGGCTCTTAGCTCCTTGGAGGGCCATCAAAAGCTATCTGGATCCCTTGACATTGTATGCAATGTTTTGTATTAAGACCATTTTCTAAGATAGAATGTGTACAGCTTTTGCCAGATTTTCATAGAGTCTTGAGCCCCATGTCTCCCCCACAAAAAGAGTTAAGAACTGTTTATCTAGTTCCTATTCCCACCTGTGGGAATTCAGGCACAGAGAGGTGAGTGATTTACCCACAGTTGGACACAGAGATCTTCTGACTCTTAACTCAGTGCTCAGACTCCAATCTGAGTCTACCTACAAGAGGCAGCTCAGGGAAGAACTGTTTTTTGCAAAGCCCTCCAATTTCTAGACCCTCAAGACAGACTTTTACAGTGATTATTTTGCTATTGCCTATCTCCTGCTTGTTTAACTTATCAAGCTGCTTCAGGAAGGAGGTGGAATGAGTCTCCCCCAAAAGATCTCCCTTCCTGACAGATCTCTTGGCTTGTTTCCTTTTAGTTTCACCTTTATATTGCACACAGCAGCTCAGTGAAAGTGATTTTTCACGATGGTACCTGTTAGAATCCAAAATTACTCTGTGAAGGAAACACATGCTTCTCTGACTTGATTACTATAGATATGTCACATATGTTTCTTCAGTGTATTTTGAAACCTTCACTTCTTTGCAGGGCTGTTACCCATCTCGTTCTGAATTAAGCTAGATATAATATTGTCATCATAATAAATTAAGAGATTTGGGTTGACAGACTAAAAATCAAATTTATGTTCTAATACTTAATGTTAGTTCAGAATACATTCTGCCTATTTAGAAATTAGCAGTTGTTAAGAAATATCCACAGATGCCTGAAAAATAAGTATAAATCTTTGGAGAATCAGAACATATCTTGTATTCCTGTTATATATTGCAAGGTGCTGGTCATTCATTCGGTCCTTGTTTTACCATTGACTTTTCTACCTTAAGCTATCTGTACTTCAGCTTTCCCATAGATGCTCACCCCATATAGATTTGCCAGCTATTCCCGTGATCCCCATGGACTTCAAGACACAATCTTTTTGCTGTGGCCAAAGCCAAGTCAGAGAAACCATGCCCGAAACTACAGTCTTGGAGAACATGGGGCTGAAGAATCTGTGCTGATACTATCAACTGCCCAGAAAGGCCTAAACTTAACTCCTGGCTGTCCCTCCTCCCACTTAGCTCCAGAAGATATCTGTTGTGAACAGGTTCCTAGGTTTGGCCGAATGATCTAGCATCATCTGGTCCACTGTTCAGGTTCAGAGAGCACTGCCAAAGTGGAAACAGACTCAGAACCTTGGAAACAGTCCCAGGATTTCTGAATGCAAACTTTTCCAGCAAATCCAGCATTATATCCTAACTTGTAAAACAATCTTATAGCAAGAAGATAAAGTTAAATGACTCAAGTACTGATCAGGTATGTTTATTTTTCCATAAACACAAAGATATAGGTATATTTGGCAGGAGGAAGGGACATATTTCATATTTTGGTGATTTTTTTTGAAAAAGTAAAAACAACTCTATAATTGAAAGTAATTTCAAAATAGCAGATTAGTCTTGTCTGAGGAATGCCAGAAAAACCCTTTGACAAGGAAATTAAGTTTATTTTTAAGCTTCCAAGAGGTTGAATTTAATTATAGATGGCAGCAAAGAGCAGAGAAAAGATCCTTGAAGTTTTCTAAAGAAAAACTAAGAGGAGATTTCCTAAAAGGATAATATATTCAACAAGTTATATTTTTAAAAAACAAGGGAGAATAAAAGAGAAGAAAGGAAAGGGGAGGGAAAAAAACCCTTTTGCGTAGTGATGGAGTTCAGGACACATTACCCCAAAATATGGCACCTTGGCATTTGAGCAAATAGCAGAGACAGGAAGGTCACTCTCACCTTCCCCTGCTGTTTTCCCCTAGAGCAGGTCATAAAACCTAGGAAGGATTTTCTGACCTTCCCCTGAAGCAAGACATAAGATCCTCATGTGAGAGTTACTCTCCCTATACCCAGAGAAGAGGAACATCCTTAACCCTAAAGACAAAGGACACAAGAAGAATCTGAACAAACAGGCTTTGCTAAATTCCCTCAGTTTATTACCATTAGATCATACTCTGTCCAATCCTATTTCTCCATGACTATCTACTTCTTCATCAAAGTTGGCATAAAAATACACAAGTTTAATTGTTACTTTGGGTCTTTATTCCCTTATGAAGGCTCCTGTGTCACCTAAAACGTATGTTAAATACATTTGTATGCTTCTGTCTTGTTAATCTTTTATTATAGGGGCCTCAGCTGTGAATCTAGGATGAGTGAGGAAAAGATTTTTCCTCCCTTACAGTGGTCTTCTTTGAATCTACCCAGAAACTCTTTCATCTGAAAGTTTAGAAGTTCACTAAAATGAAGTAATTTAAGAAAACAAATATGGTTTTGATGATTGTAGCAAGAAAACACACCTCCTCTATACTTTGAGTAAGACACATGGCTCAGCAGAGAAAATCAGTAGTGATAAGCTATGGTCACTTCGGCTGTCTACAAATTGCTTCAGATGGGACTTTGCAAAGCAGAGTCAAAATATGTACAATGGGATTTTAATTATTTTTATAATAGTAATACTAACATTTAAAATTATGACAGTTACTAGGAGAGCTGTCTAAATTTCAGCTTTCTAAAAGGATTAGATATTTTGATTTTGCATGCACAAGATGCAAGTATGCATTGAATATGAATTACAGAGCAACATTAAAAGGGAAATACACATTGCAGAAAATATGAAAGTAGGTGAGAGCCAAGTTGATAAGTATAAATCGTGTATCTTTTACTACCTAGTATGCTATTATTGGTGCTTGAGAAATATTTACTATTAAAAAGCAAGGCATGTCAATGGATCCAGAGCAATTCTGCCATACGGAATCAAATGATCACTAAAAATGCTTCATTTTATTCTTTTATTTTGTAGGTATTACTACTTGGCATTCAGAGCACATCAAACACCTCCTGCTAGCAAAGAGAGCTGTGTCGCTATCTTGGAAAAGTCCAGATTAGATCACTGGGTGTTGGGAAAAACAAAGGTAGTTCTTTATTTATTGTTCAAATTGTCACCTGTGATGCCTGCCTTTGTCTCTTGTCAGTGATATCACCAGCATGAATGGCTCTGTAACTTGTATAGCTTAGCAGACAAGACCCCAACCTAATAATGGTCTTTGCTGGTCTTAAGTCAGGAGTCTGAGGACCTTAGGGACAAGAAAAGGAAGGTTTGCCTCCTGTTCTGTATATAATTTGAGAACCATATAGTATTTCTGGAATGAGATATTTGAGCTCATTTTAAAATGTCCCTTTTTTCAATGTTACTTATTCCAGTACCACATGTAAATACGCAAATCATACTAATGGCAGTGATGAGTTTCTTGTAGAGTTTTTTCTGTTTTTTCATTAGACTCATGTTATGTTATATACTGTGTACCCTGATTATTAGTTTCATCTGTGTAGCTTTTCATTTGGGAGAACATCACATCCCTTTAGGATCCCAGGTTTTTATGGTCCATCCCGATTGCCACACAAAGCCAGCTTATCCTAAGTGTTGATGGCAACACCACTGCTCCGCAGCAGAAATTGGATAACTGTGGATCATCCAGGTCCCTCTCCTTCCAAACTTCCACTGTAGGTCAGTCCTTTTGGGTTAGCACCTTCATCAGTGGCTGTGGGGAAAGAGAATAGAGCTCAAGCTGAGAATGAAACTCCTGGCTAACATGAGACAGGCCCGGAGATCACTGGGATCGCCTAAAATCCTATTAACTTCATCATCTGTTTACATTAATAATCAAAGATTGGCTCGTCCTTAGAAGGGGAATTCCATTTGTCTCCAAGAAGTCAGTCATGTGAGCATAAATCAAATCACTATAAACTTTATTTAGACAGTGGTTTTTCATATTTCATTAAGAATATGCCGGAGTAGAGTGAATTTCTGTTGATGAGTCCATATGCTAAAACTAATGTCTCGTTTCAGGTTTTTCTCAAATATTACCATGTTGAGCAATTAAATTTGCTACTGCAAGAAGTCATAGGCAGAGTGGTTGTGCTGCAGGCATATACCAAAGGGTGGCTTGGAGCTAGGAGATACAAAAGAGTTAGAGAGAAGAGGGAGAAGGGAGCCATTGCCATCCAGTCAGGTAAATGGTTCAGTTCTCATAAATACTGCCCTGAGTCTTGGCATTTCATTAAACACTGGGGGCTACTCACTTGTTGCTTTTTTCAGTGGTTTCTTCTCTTTCCCTTCCAACCCTCCCTCCTCCTTTCTTTCCTTCTTCCTTGCTCAGCAAATATTTATCAAGTGCATACTACAGCCCAGGCCCTGTGCTAGGTGCTGAAATATAGCCATGAACAAGACTGTGTAGGGACAAAAGGAACTTTCTTTCCCTGCCCTGAAAGTTCAATAATTTCAGTCTATAAAACAAATTGACAATAGACAGAAAAGGCATATGAATTTATTAATGTACAAGCACACAGGAGTCACCCAAAGTGTGAAACTCAAAGAAGGGCCAGATAGTTGAAGCTTAAATAGCCTATTCATAGGGGAGAGGGACGTGGAGGATGTAGGCAATTGTGGAGGAAGAAAAAAAGATTTTTAGGGGAGATGAATGGGCCCAAAAAACAGACAATAGCCTGGGACAGTTTGTGTGGGCTCTGGGTGTGGTGTCAGTGCTAGTCTTCCATCCTGTGGTACATCATTTCCCTCCAGTGAAAAGCGATTCTCAGTGAAAATTGAATATCTTCTGGAGGATGCAGGCTTTAGGTAGATAGAGGACTTTAGAGAAAGCCTTTCCCTTCATTTGCTGCTGCCCAGGTGCTCTTAGTTTGAAGAACATTATTTGAGCCCCACAACCACCATGGTTCCTGACCTTGCAGATAAGCAAACAAGTCATCACAACATACTATGTTAAGATAGAGGCAGTATGAGTGGACCAATGATATAAAACCCCACTGGCACAGACACGGTGCCACATCTCCCAGAATGACTGAGATGATATATACTTTGGCTGCATGACCAGGTTTTCAGCATCAGAATTACTAATGCCATTTCCAGAAGGCTTTTGTAGCCCAGATGATACTTGTAAGCCGAAGGAACAAATTGCTGGGCTCTTTCATACGCCCAGCCCAGTCAGTGCCTCTTTGTATACTTGTACGTGCCATTTGTGTTAAAACAGTATTTGAGCTCCTGTGCTCTCGACAAGTGGTTGTGAAAGCACCACATCTTGAATAGGGTGGACAGTTTCCTTTGTGCTGCCATAACCCAGCATCATAATGTACCTTAGTCCACTCTGGACTTTTTGAGCTCACACAGCAACTTGGAGGGTTGTGATGTTCAGACTGAGGTGGGAGGAACAAAGGGAAAAGACACTCAAGCTCCTGGTGGGTGGCTTAATGCCCCACCCTAGAGAGCCCTCTTTTCTCTCCTTCTCTTCACCTGTCTTCCTTGCCTTTTCCCTTCCCCTTGCACACGTGCCCCCCCCCCCAGCATGCCTCTTGGCACAGCGTTCACTTCACAACAAATGTTAGTGTTGTGCTACTTATTATTTCCCCTGACTTCTCTCTTTGTCTTTCTCATCTTCGACTTTCATGTTTAAATTTTTCTTCCAAATAAAAAATGTTGAAAGGGTCAGGCTATTCCAGTTCCTTCCCACCATCCCTCCAAGCCCCTTTTGCCTGCTCTGTATTGCCAAGTCCTGAAGACAAGGCTTCCCCCAGGGATTGGAATGACAGGGAAACACTTTACCTGGGGTAGGGGTCCCACATGATTCATCAGTGGAACGTGTAGAGTATTCTGGAAACTCACTGCCTGAACAAAAACAACTCCTCAGAAACATCTTTGAAGCCAAGCCATGAGTACAGAGAGGCCCTTCTTCCCCACCATAGCTCACGTATCTCTGCTTATTTTGTTCAGTGGGAAAGCAGAAGGGAGGAGGAGAGGGGTAATAGATTGGAGGGGAAAACAGCTTATATCAATTCTCTGGCACGTTCTTAAATTAATGTCATTCCTAGCACATGGTTTTGTATTTTTAGCCTGGAGAGGATATGATGCTCGGAGGAAATTTAAGAAAATAAGCAACAGAAGAAGTAAGTCTGCTGTTCATATTCAAGCAGGTAATTAAAACATCATTTTCACAGTGTCTACTTGAAAATATTCTGTGACTAAGATCCTTTGAGTTTAGAAAAGCTGAAAGGTGAATAATTCAGGAGCACTGGAATGAGTCAAGAGTTCTAGTGGGGGATCCTGGTGCATATTCTGACACCTGCTGTGTGATAATGATGAGGCTAACAGTGAGCATTTGTTGCATGCCATACTTGGCCAAGGATGCTCTGACTAGGTACTCTTATATTACCAATTTTATAGAAAAGGAAACCGAGGCACAGAAGTGAAGTGACTTGTCCACAGTCACATAGCTTGTTAGTGGCAGAGCCAGCATTTGAACACAGGCAGTTTGGATAGAGTCAACTTTGCATACTGCCAACCGAACAAATCTCTTTTGCTCTTGGAGTCACGCGTCCCTCATCTGTGAAATGAGAGCACTGGTTAAAAAGGTCTGGAAAGTGCCTTCCAACCTTGAAATTCTCTGATTATATGCAAGACCTCTCAGTATAACAGGGGAGTAATAACTCAAAGACTTTCCAGGCAAACTGAGTTTCCCAAATCCAGTCTTGTATGTGGCTAACGTGGTCCTCTGGGCCCCACAGGGTGAGCACATGGTGGCTCTAATGGCTCAGCTTGCCCTTGGCAGCTTGAGAGCTGTGAGCTCTGGTTACTGGCTCATCTGTCCCCTCCCTGGCTCTCAGGTCACTCTGCTCTTCTGTAAATGTCAGTGTCTACTGTGGCTGCTAAGCCCAGCTCCGGCCCTAATTTGAAATTGTGTATTCCTAATTGAGGCTCTGGAAGAAACAGGCCCCTGAGCATGCCAGGAGCTCCAGGAACTGCAAGAAATTGGAGATAGAATGAGAGAGAAGTAGCTAGGCCAGTGGACTCAGCAGCACAGAGAGAGAGAGGGTTTCATATACTGCTGAGCTTGAAGCAAACCCTTAAATAAAACAGCTACAACCTTTTCAAGGAGGTCCCTGCCCAGAACCTGATGTCTTCATTCAAAACTAAAATATTTGGGAGGAAGGAGTGCCATTTAAATGCAAATGTTAATTTTTAACACCAGGCCCCTAGGAATTCTAAGCTCTACAACTTCAAAGCCTCAGGATGAGGCTGCAATTCTTATTGCAGCTTAAGAAAGACAATTCAAAGCGCATCATTTGTTCCCTACTTGCCCGCCTTTCAACACACACACACACACACACACACACAGAGTCTCCCATTAAAAGAGGATATTGGACTGATTTCTGATCTTGCAGTTTAGTCCAAAGCCGAACATGCACCATGCGTTTTAAAATATAAACTTTGAGCTTATATATTGTTGACTGACTGAATCCAGTATATAGAAATCATAAATCCAATTTTCCATACCTGAAAATCATCTTTAGAGCACTCCCTATTTTGCTATCTGTTGCTGCCAAGAGAACACTGGAGTATAACAGAGATAGGTCTGCTTCATCATCATGGTATCAGGACAGTAATGATTACATCTTTTCAGTGAAGCACTTACGGGGTAGGTACCATGAAAGGATAATTTTGCTTAGTGGAACTAGAGAGAATACATTTCTTTAAGGTGCTTCCTTTTTTTTAGTCTGCAAGCAACCCCCCTTCCTTAAGCCTTGCAGCCAAAGTGTTCCCACCTATCAAGTGGTGTTGGAAACTTCCACTAACCAAGTCTGCAGCGGCTTAGGCAGGCATAAAGGTGGCACCAGAGCCCCCTCTCCCCTCTTAGAAGTAGGGTGTGGCAGCCAGAGCAAAAGCAGACTGAATCTCTTTTGCCCTTCAGTCAACCCCATGAACAGGAATTGACATGCTGGTTTTGTGTTGGTGTTAAAGATGTAGGGGTAGGAGAATGACCTTTGCCATTTTATGGTCGGTTTACTTTTACTTGAGGATGTTTTCCTTATCTTTAGATTTGAAGGCACTGTTGTGTTCATCTAAAAAGCAAAGCAACTCATTCTGACTTTTCTGTTTGGGGTTGTGGTCTTCCCAAAGCATAATCTTCTCATTACAAGCTCCTCTTCATGCCACTAGGACATTTCCAAGTAGAACAAGACCCAGAAACAGTGGTTCCCTTACTTTAGAAGCCTATAGGAAGTGGCTTAGGGATGTTATCTTAGCACAGCCATTTCTGGTTGTTTTCTTAGGTTATTCTCTAATTTATTATTTTTTAAACAAATCATTACATTTGAAATTTAGATTCTGTGGAATGCATTTGTTTGTATTTCTAGTTCTGGCCCATAGCCTTTTTTTAATGGTGTTGCTAAGATATGTTATATATTTTTTTAAAAGAGCAGACCTTGAAATTTAGGAAGCATTTGGCCTACATGTTGCTACAGAGCAGTGCATATTGAGATTTGTTTTCCTTTCATCTTCTTCCCAATAAAAGCAGCCGCTTGGCTTATCCCTTTAGCTTCCTCAGAACTTCCTTTCAGAATTCCCGATCTATTACGGCACATTCACATACCAGAAACAAGATGCCTTTTCATGCTGTCAACCTTTTTCATCTGAAATGTAAATTAATTCTTGCCGGTATGCCTTGACAGAGATCAAAGTCAGGGTATTAACCTTTCTGGGCTTTCTCCTCATAAGGACTGGGCAGCCCCTGTTAGCCGGGTGTCCTTGTTATTGGGCCCTCCTCCAGGCAGCCCTCAGTCTAGGAACCACCATTTCAAAGGCTCAGAGTCCTTTTGTAAATGTCCTCATCATTACTTTAAACTGGGTGAGAAATGATCTGCCTGGTAAATTCTGGAGAGATAAGCATGCTCATTTTAATTGTGGGCCCTTCACTCAGATTCCAGGAGCTGGTTTAAGTGGTCTTGACAGCAAGTGATCTTGGTGTGATCGAGGGAGGGTCAGGGCTCCAGATTGGAAACCTCTCCCCTCACTCAGTGGGTCATTTCTTGCCTGTCAGTCTTTGAGGTAGGCCACATTTGCATTTTCAAAATAAACAGATGCCTTTCAAATACATGAGCTGGTGGTCTAGAGATCTCTGTGGGCCCAAACAGTTCACCAGCCAGTGATCAAATGCTGGAAGAGAAAACAAACAGAAAAAAAATACCCTAGGTACACAAGGATACATTTCCTGCGTGTATAACATTGCACAGTCAATAAAGGGCCTTTATGAGATGCGGGGAGGCGAGGGGAGAAGAAGTGTGGGATCCTGAGCAAAGGTGTTTTTGGTGGGGAGGGGAAACAACTTTGAATGTCACCTTAGTGAGAAGTGGCATGTTTTATTGTTTTTATTATTGATTGATTCTGATAATGGGTTCTTCTGATAGGAAAACACATTCCTTTAATGCCAAAGAATTGTTTAAAATATGTACTTTTTTAAATCAGAAAAATAAAATTGCACATGGTAGTGTTCAGATAGATGGAGTATTCTCAGTAAAAACTAACAGTTACATTTATTCCATTACTAATCTATTATATTTAAAAATTAACTCAAGTTTCAGAAAGTAGACCAAACTAGACTTATTTAACTTAAAAAATGCATATATTCCTCAGTGAATATATTATCAAAACAAACAAACTGCAGGGAATTTTTTAAAGATCTATGGTGTCCCTCTGTTAATTTTTTGAAAGCACTGGGTTTAAACTGTCCCTCTAATTCAGGATGGTTTTTAAAGGAGAGCAAAGTTGTGAGCCTCCCTGTCTCAAACAGGAAAAGCCCTCTGAGTAGACAACAGCCCCTAGGGGCTGGAAACAGAATTTCAGAGTGTCTCCCAGAAGGAATTGGTCTTCCAGCAATGCCCCCCACACCATGCCCCCCACCCCATATACACACACAGGGGAGCAGGGAGAGCCCATTGGTTTACAGCACGTTTTCATCTAATTGCTTCAGTGCTGTGGAAATTGTTTTCTCTTTCTCTCTGTTCTCTGCTCAGCTTCCTACATACTACCCTCCTTGGCCCAACAACACAGATGTTATCAGAAGATAACAATAGCACTAACAGTGATGGCCATTTCTCCTCTGATGCTCTTTGGGGAGAGTGCTTTTCAGACTGTCAGCCAGTACTCTCCCAAGGCTGATGGGGCGCCTTCCTTGAGTCTGCAAACAGGTATTTTAAACCATTGTGGCTGGAAACCAATGGGTGCATCATGTGAGACCCACAAAGCAGAGTTGCTTTAAATGCTGCTTCCAGAAAGGAAAGTAAGCATCACATCCAGACAGCCTGACCCTACATTGTAACAGAACCAAGTTTTTAGTGTTTAAAACTGTCTGAACTTTTTTTTTTAATCCTGAAACTTTAGAAGGAATGCCTGAACTTTTAAACCTTTTCAGGGTAAGGCTTTCTCCTAGCCTTTTCTAACTTTAAAAGGCTATTTCCTGTAGCATTTTTGGTGGGTTGGCAGTGACTAGGTGGTTGCAACAATTTCTTGGAACAAAATTTCCGGAAATATCCCTGTAACTACATTTAAATTGGGATATTTCTTTCATTCGTTCATTCAACTACTATTTGTTAAGCACCTACTTTATGCTGAGGCCATCATGGTAAACAATGAGATTTAATTGGAGCTTCAAATTCTCCCACTCCAATACAGGGCTCTAAAATATGCTCTCCCTCAAAGGGATGCTGTTCAAATAAATCAGGTGCTCTATATTATGCCAACACTCATTGGAAAGGAGCTCTGTAAAATCTAAAACAATACCAAGAATAAAAATCATTATAAAACACAGCCAAGGGTATGCATTGAAATGACCCATGCTTCTTGAAGGTAAAAATGACCACAGTAGGTATTTTTCATTCTGATAAAGCTGTACATAAGTAGATTGTTGATCACAAGCCAAACAGGAGGAGAGTTTCAGTGAATGCACCATTGAGAAAAAAGGTCCACTGTGAACAAACAGAAGGAAACAAGTATGCCCTCTGTTACTCCTTCCTGTGTCTCTATTTGTTGTTCTACTTCTATTCCACTTTTTCTTCACTCATTCCATTTGTGTTTCTTTGAAAGATCACTGGTCCTTTCACGTAAAAGCTTAATTCCTCAACGTGAGTCTCTGTCAGAGGAAGCACAGGTGTGAGAGGAAAGTTCCAAACTCTTCTTGGCCATGGGGCAGGAGCCAACTGCCTCCCCTTTCCTGGTGTTTTAGGCCATATCCACACCAAAGCAAAGAGACATCTAGAGAAAAGCACCTGAGCTTGAGTTGAGTTGGGAACTGCAAACTAGCTCCCCTGTCTTCTAAACCTCTGTTTAATGGAAGACAGGGTGCCCTTCAGACTTAGGCAAGGGCTCAGTCCACTCTCACACTATCTTCATTTTTCTAGCTCTGTGTAAGTAAAGAGCTGGGGCTGGTTTCTGACAGCTATAGGCTTAACATTTTGGAGGGGGAAATGTTTGGGGAGCAAGCATTGTGATTTACTTTGGGAAAACTTGCCTTGTCTGTGACAGGCTTAGAGCAAGTGGTTTACAGCAGAGAGAAGACCAGCCTGTGGCTTCAAGATTTCCATCAAGAAATGAGCTCTGCCAAACCTCTCTTTGGCACAAACAATAGAATTCTTGTCATGGCATAGCTTGGAATGCAGAGAAATGTCCTTTGCTGTGGAATAAAATTATTGCCCATGTTAAGATTAAACAAGCTAGAGGGCAGGATACTGTTTACCTAATGCACAGAGAGGAATCTACAAAGTAAATGTGGGCTTGAGGTCCACTTGTGCCTGATGTCATATTGACATGGCATGGAAATATGCTTAAGACAAAACTCTGGTGCAGCAGTTGGACCCCACCCCCACCCCAGGACTCAAGATTAAAACTTCAGAGGAAGCCCATGGTCGGAACCTCTTCAGTTTGGACTCAGTTTTCTCCATTATGGACCTCATATATAGCTCTAAAATAGGGCTATGAAGAGGTGGTGCCTGAAATGGTATCTTAACCACCTCAACATTGAATAGAGCAACATTATTATGATCAATAACACAGTCGAGTTGCATTTACTCTGTGTCTTTAAATTTAAATTTTTGTTCATGTAGAATCATAAAGTGTCATCACATTTTATAACTTTTATTAGTTGCTTAGACTATAACCACATAATAGTAAAGAAACATTTAGGGAAAAAAATCAACTGTGCTATGGTGAGAATGGTCAGACTTTTTTCTTCAAAAGACTCTTATGAATAGAAAGGCAGATTTTGTTTTTTTCCTCTTTAACAGATGAACCGGGAGCACAATGAGCAAGTTATCTCCCTTTATGTACTCTGTGAGTTTAAGCATTGGTTTCAGGGCCGTCTTCAGAGTTCTTCACTCAATGCTCTTTTCAGTAGTCTGTGCTCTACCACTGGATTCCATCTTGGATATGGCACATAGACTTAGGGTACCAATCAAAGCTTTGGGAAGAGCTAATATACTGGCCTAAGCATGTGGAGAGTCAAAGAGTTTCGAGTCAAAACAATCCTGGCTATGCCACCATTTGCAATATAGTTTGGGGAAAATTATTTAACTTCTGAGCCTTAGTTTTCTAAGCTGTAAAATGAGACTCATTAAGGTCTAATTCTCAGGACTGTTGTGAAGATGATAGCAGGTAATATATGCAAATCATCCTGCACAGTACCTGGCACATAGTTGGTATTCAGTAAATGAAACATTAGTTCCCTCTCTCTACCCACTTCCTAAACGTGAACTTCACTGGAAAAAAAAAAGTCTGAAATACTCTTCTATGGTGAGCATAATAATGCTGTAACTTCAAAAAGATGAAACAATTTCACTTTTGGAGAAAAACAGTACCTGTCAGATCTTAAATATGGTTATAATAAAATCTTTATAAAAGAGAGCATTTTCCAAATCTTAACTTATGTCATGTTTGACAGGGAAAAATTGGAATACAACAATAATGTGAAAGATTTCAAGTGATTTTGGTTTTGTTTCCGTTTTTGCAAAGAACTGTGCTCCATCATGCTGAGAACTTGATTCACTCATGTAGATAAATTTTTCAGGGACCTCAAAATTGTTAAGACTTAGATGATGTGCTACTGACATCATTTTTCCCCCCTCACTGGTTTGAGGCCCTTTTTCAACTTATTCTGAAAGATAGCCAGTCTCCCCCTTACCTCCCTTCCACAAAGCCAGAAATTCTAAAATCCAGGGGCTAAATATCACCCAGATTTGTTGCCTACTGGTGTGGAAAGCAAGTGGCCTTTTAGATGTCTGAATAGTTGGAAGACCTCGGTGTGCCTTATCATGTTTAACGCACAGTGACGTGTGATTGGCAGCACGACAGCTGAGCGACAGCCATCTGGCCAGGAGTTCAAACCCCAACACGATGAGCCATAGCAGGATCACAGTTTGATTTGCTGTGGCCATGAAGTCTAAATCACCAAATACAGAGGCAGAGGCAAGGGTGACAGCTGGTAGCCATTCTCATCAATAAAATTGTGATGGTTGAGACGCACAAGTAACCAGAGCCTGCTAATTTCATAGACTTTGAGCCAAGTGCTTAGTGTCAAAACCAGCTATGGTCAATGATGCAAATGGTTGTGAAGGGTCCCTCATCAACAGCAAGGCTCTCCCCATCAGACTCTTTCCTCCTAATGGATTCGAAGCAGATTAGATCCTGCTTTCTAGGAATAGATCCAGTTTGAGGAGGAGGCCTTATCTTATTTTTTAAAATTCTAGTAACTTCTTAAAAATCAGGTTTATTAAGGTATAATTTACATACAGTAAAATTCAAACAGTTTGATAAAATTGGACAAACACATACAATCAGATAATCCCCTCTGCAATCAAGAAAAAGAACATTTCCAAAAAGTTCCTTTATTCCCTTTTTGTCATCCGTTCCTCCTTCACCCCCAGCCCCTGGTGACCACCAATGGGTGTTCTGTCCCTATAGTTTTGCCTTTTCCAGAGTGTCTTATAAAGGGAGTTATATAGTATGCTGACTTTTGGGTCTGGCTTCTTGCACTTAGCATTATGCTTTTGAGATTCATCTGCATTGTTGTGTTTATCAGTAGTTGTTTTTTTCATTGCTCAGCAGAATTCCAGTGTATGGATGTACCACAATTTTATTCCTCTACCAGCTGAAGGACATTTGGGTTGTTTCCAGTTCTTGGTGATTATGAATAAAGCTGCTATAAACATTCAGAGCTTTATCTTTTTAAGAAAAATTTCTAAGAAAGTAAATAACTTTGCTTCATAGGAAACCAGAACTATATGAGCAGGAATGATCTTAGAGGTAGAAATTGTTTCCTTTTTAATTAATGGACAGACATACTTATTTTCCTAACATCTTATACTTTTGCATAGCAAGTTACAGTTTATACAAAGCATTTTCACTCACCTTACTTCCTATAATTATCATTATGGTAACCCTGAGAGGTAGGCTAGTAATCTTTTCTCATTTTACAGATATAAACTAGGAAGTCTCCTGTAATCCAGATTTCCTAATCCTGATCTGCTGTCCTTCCCCCCAGCCAAATTCTCAACATCCTGTCTGTGCAGAACATTCTACTAGGTTCTTTGGGGGTGGTCACAAAAACAACATAAAAAAAGTTTTTATTCCCATCAAGAGAGAACAGTCTCATCAGGAACCGGGGCTGACACCCCTGGCCCAACCAAGCTTGAGAGAAGTACTAAACTAGGCCAACTAACACAGCCACAAGAAGCAAACAGGCTATGAAACTACCTCCAATCATTTTGGAAGCAGGCAGGACATAAATTATCCTGAGAGAAATCCAACCTGAAGCTGATAGGAGTCAGAAGAGAATAGAGTGGCAGTCCCTAGATGCTTGGAGGGAAGGAGAATTTCCCAGACAACGATGTTCCAGGGCAGGCAAAAAACTGATTTCTAGGATAATGGAAAACCTCCTTCCTTGGCTTCCAAGTGGGGAAAGCAGTTACCAAGCAGGACTTTCTTTGAACTCAATTAAAATTTAACTGGGATAATGACTGGAATTAAGTGCTGGAGAATCAAAGTGGAAAATGTTTTCATAGACCTGAAATTACTGGGCTTGTTTTGTGTAGTAGAGATGGAGGCCAGGATTTTTGATGGGGCTGTAGAACAAGAAAAGTATCAATTCTTTAAGAAAAGAATTCAACTTTCTCAGTGCCGCTTTTGGTGGCATTTCCCTGTCAAACCTCCCACAAGTTGGCTTTTTTTGTTCTTTATATTCTGATAAGATGGCTGATGACCAGCTGTCACTCCAGCCAGAAACCACACTGGCTCCTTGTGAAACCTGCCAGCAGCGGTTAGGAGGGGAAGGATGGGCTTTTGTGCCTCATCTATATGCGCCTTCTGTGCCAGATACAGTGGGTGCCCTTTGCCAGGCCCATTATGAGGGCAGGAAAGTTTACCCAGCCTAGATTACCAACCAGGAAATCTACCCGGACAGTGTTTCTGTCCTCTGGGTGGGTCACCAAACGCCAGGCCAGGCCAGGCCAGAGCCTCTTTCCACAGCAGCTAACGTGTGGAACCCCTAGAGGCCCAGGCATGTGAAAGAATGTGGGAAGGTCTGCATTTTTGCTTCCATTTATAAAAAGAAAAAAAAGAGAATAGGGATTGTGGTTTTTAAATGTTTTAAATAAATGGGGCCATAGCATGTAATATTTAGGAATTCAGACGTTAGGACAAAACTGCTTAGGTTGGAACCCTGGCTCTGCCACTCTCCAGCTGTGTGACTCTAGGCAAGTCATTTAACCTCCCTTTGTCTCAATTTCCTCAGCTGTAAGATAGGAATAATAATTTTATTATAAAATAGGAATAATAATTTTCTCTACCTTTTAGGGTTACTATGAGGATTACATGAGTTAATTTTTGTAAAGGGCTTAGAACAATGCCTAGAATATAATAATCCATATGATTGTGTTTGTTAAATAAAAATAATGGAGCTTTCTTTACGTCCTCTTCCTAATTTTTCCCTGCAGTCAAATCAAGCTGAATGTACATAGTTGATCTTTTTCTTATCTTTCTTCTAGTGATTTCAATCCTTAACATCTGACATACTACTCCTCCACCTCCTCACCCCCAAATTAGATTTCCAGGGATGCCATAATAAATTACCACAAACTTTGCAGCTTAAAACAACAGAAATTTATTCTCTCACAGTTCTGGAGGCTAGAAATACAAAATCAAGGTGTCAGTGATGTTGGTTTCTACTGGAGGTTCTGAGGGAAAATCTGTTTCATGTCTCTCTCCTGGTTTCTGGTGGTTCCTGGCAGTCCTTGGCAGTCCTTGGCTTGTAGGCCCATCACTCCACTCTCAGTTCCCACTGTCACGTGCATTCTCTCTGTGTCTCTCTGTGTCTTCACATGGCCTTCTTATAAGGACATCAGTCATTGGCTTTAGGACCCACCTTAATCTAGTATGACCTCATCTTTAGTTAGCTAATCATACCGGCAAAGACCCTATTTCCAATAAGGTCACATTCTGAGGTTGCAGGTAGACACGAATTTTGGGGTAACACTGGTCAACCTAGTACACCCCCTTAAAAGTTTCAGGGTGCTTTCATATCTTTTATCTCTTTATTCTTACTCCCTGTATTAGAATGCATGCTTGTTGAGGGTATGACCTGTGTCTCTTTAAGTTTAATATGAGGCTGCTGGTGTTATTTAACATGGGAATGTTTACTGGGCCACCTTAAAGGAATGGAAAGACAAGGGTGACACCAAGCTGGGTGTGGGAAGGTGATGCCTAGGATAGGGAGACAACCAGAAGAAAGGAGAAAGACAGGATTTAAAATATCCCATCTGAGCAAATAAGAAAGGAGAAAGGTCAGGGATCCCAAATATTCTAATATGGTACATCTGGGAGTATGCTGGTAGAATTAGAAACAACCAGAACCAAAAGTAAGGTTCAGGAAGAGCAAGAACAAGGTGTAGGTCACAGGCCAGGCAGAGCCTGAAGACTGTCTCTTCTGTGAGGAGGAGGGGCCCTGCTGCCAGTATGGTTTCTATCTAAAACCAAGCGATCCAACTGAGAGAACCCACCTTCTCCAGATAGCTGAGGAAGAAGATGTTGGAACATCTTTACCCCCTCATGACTTTGAGGTGATGGAGACCAGAAGAAGCAATGTGGCAGCTGGGAAAATCCCTTTGGTATTTTTCTAACAGAGCCATTACATTGGGGAATCCAACAGGAATTAAGCTGACTGGATAATGAAAAGCTGCAGTGTGATAGTCCTCAGCTGAATATAGCATGTAGCCTGTCTTTTCCCTGACAGCACAATAAAGGTTGGTTGTCCACCCACAATGGTCTGTGATCAGGGCTGCAAGATAAAAGCAAGGGAAGAGCACTCCTGAGAGCGAGAGATATGGAGAAGAAAGAGCAACTTCCTGGGAGAGCCCTAGCCCCTCTTTTTACCTCCCTGGTGGTGGCAAATGAGAGACAGCAGGAAGGCCATCCAGTGATCAAACCAGGAGTCCTTGCTTGGTGCAGTTGTGGCCTCTGTTTGTCACCAAGTTCTCCTGTTTGACTAATGTGGCCAATGAAATGGAGGTTCCCCAAATTACCCAACATCATTCAGCTAGTAGGGAATCTAGCCAGGACAGTTATTAATTCTCATGTTTCCTACTATTGTGCCCTTTCTCAATCACATTGTATTAATAAGCACCAAATCCATAGATGAGATTCATCATTTTGGTGTCTCAAATGCTAAAAAAGAGTGTGGGTTTCTTAGCCTAATTGTATCACCCAGTTTGGTAATTCATCTAGGTATGGGAGCATAACCTTGAGAAATTCTTCTTTTGTTTCATTCCATAGGGCACACTTCAGACCAAAGCAGTGATGCACATCCCGCTGTCGCAGGGAGCACCAGGGGAAGTACCCAGGCTCAAGACGGCAGCAAGCCTGGTGACTATAAAGGTGGAGTCACTATAGGTTTAGGATGGGTGCTCCATATTCAGGGGCATTCTGGAGAAGTTTCCAAAGCTGGAAATGATCACCTATTATATAAGGACCTTCTGTCTGCCACTCTAACTTTTTTTACTACAAGTGACAGCTGATTAAATTCAGGGGCAACCTTGCACAGGGCCCTGAAAGGTGATTTCATAGAAGGGAAGAGAGTGGACAGATAAGCCCAGCTCCTTTGCAGCTGCCCCCTCTGCCTCCTTACCTGTTCCCTGGGAGACGGGTCTAGGTGCAGCTCTCCTTACCAATTGCTTCTCTTCAGCCCATTCTCTTGGCATGCTTATATCAGATTTACCTCAAGACTTAGGAAAGTTTAGCTTCTTAGGAAGATCTTTCTATGATCCAGACATTGATGCATAGACCTCAAATTGATTGAGAATATTCATGGAGGAAGAAGCACTGTGGACAAGAAGTTAAAACTTTGGTTTCTAGTCCCAGCCCTCCATTAATTGACATCCCTAAGCTTCAGTCATGGTAAAATGAGGGAATTGGACTAAATCAGTGGTTTTCAAATACTTAAAAAATATTGGAGTCTCTCCCTTTTGAAGTTTGAAGGTCCCTGGACCTCTGCTTGAAGAAGAAGCTATGATTATTGAAATATGGCCTTTAATGCCAACACCCGCATTTTATGAAAAGTGAGGATGAGTTGCCCCGGATTTGCAGTAGAGTTTACAGTTATAGTTTCTCTACTATGCCCAGCGCCACTGCCCAGCACACAGGCAGAGAGGCTCTGGGCACTTCACACTCCTTTGCAATCTCTCACTAGACCTATGTTTCAAGGAAATACAGAACTGGAGCTTTACCTTGGGTCAAAGAGGTTAGGGAGTAGGAGAAAAAGAGAACCAGCAGTGTTTCTTGAACTTGAGGAGCCGTGGGGGAGGAGACAATGAGAGAGTTTTCATTTTCAAAAGAAGGGTCTAGCTGTTACTGATCTAGGGTCTAGACCACCTTTTTCCCATAGAAGTCACAAATAGGAGGTCCTCTGGTATAGGAGGTCACAAATAGGAGGTCCCCTGCAGATGTGTTACGTTTGGCCAGGCACCGTGTTTTTTTTTTTTAAATTTGAACCTAAATGTCTCTAAGTGGGGTGTGCATCTCTGGTTCATCACAAACCCCCCCACTCCCCACTCTCTTTGCCTGATGCTTCATACATTTATGTTACATAGGTAGCCCCAAAGGCATTTACCTTTCCAATGCCTGCTAATGTTATTTTCATTTTTTTCCCCTGACAGTCAAGAGCTTTTCCATCTTATTTCAAAATGGTCCAGTAAAGACTTGGCTCAATTTCCCTGAAAAATATGAATGTTTGAATCAGATTTTGGAAGGACTCAATTCCTCCAGAACTCCACTCCCAGTATTGCTTTACTTCATTAAGCCAGAAACTACTGGGGACCTTCCCTGAGGAAAGGTGACGCATCTCTGGAGATACTTCTATTGGCCACACCTGCACATTGCCCAAGTTTGGCATTTTATGAACATTTCTGCTATTCAAGTGCATATTTTATTTTTCAGCCGTGTCATTGGTCTAATTCCTTTGACTCAACTTATTCACTTAAAATGAGTCTCCTCATTTCTCTTTTTCTCTCTCCACATCTCCGTTTCTAATCTTGCTCAGCAATTAATTTGCCAGAGAAATCCAGGTCATTCCAACTATCACCAGGACATACTTAAAAATATTCCACAATTTTGGATCTTGCTTTGAACTCAGTGGTTTGATAATCTTAACTTATTTAAGTTTGTCTTTTTAGTCTGACCCAAATCCTTCTTCTGGCTCTCCAGGCAAAGCTGGGGGATGCAGGAGCAGACTTCGTCTAAGCTTTATTAAGAATATTCTGTAAATTTCTGTTTGGTTTTTGTACTTCAAATAACTCTTAAAAATCAATATTTTGATGACTGAAGTGTAAATGAATAAGGAACATGAAATAAGTTTTCGCTTCAATTACATGAACAGAAATTCTATGGGTTTTTACTGGAAACCCAGGCAAAGTAACTGGGAGTATTTGCTAAGCCACGTTAAAGATGTTCTTCCTCTCTTTCTGGTCTTGGACATAGCACCATTGAAAGGACAGTCCCAAACCAAAAGGGATTTTATGGTTTTTTCCTGGGTTTCCTTGTGCTTTTTTCCTCTCTGGATTGCTATTAAATTGCTCCTTTTTTTTACTGAGGATCCCAAAGTAGGTGCAGACAAAAGCTTGCAATCCCAGCTTTCCACACGGGCAATACCACTAGGGCTTTGATCAGTGGTAGCTTTGGTGCTGCTGAATTGGGACAGAGAACAAGATTAAAAATTATTTGTGGTGATTTTCCTCCTTAATAGGGAAACAGAAAGATATTTGTGTCCCTGAAGTAGGCTCCTCTTTTTTCTTTATATGTCAATTCTTGCTTTTATGTTGCTTATCACAGTATTACAAGTGAGCTGGGACCAAGCAGTGCTTTAGAATCTGCAAGAGGGGAAAAACCTGCCTGGTGCTCTAACTGGAGAAGTTTATCAATCAAGAAAAGGCAGGAGCGGGGGGAGAGGGAAACCAGTTAATGAAATTCTAAAAGGCTGTGGCTATTTTTTTTATTTCTGGTTTTTTTTTCCTTCTTTCAATATTGTTGTTTCACTGTGTGGTCATAATGTTTTTTGTGTAATAATAAAAATGTAATAATGTCTCATTTAAATTTTCTTTTTATCTTTTTGGTGTTTATAGCAACAATAATAATAATAATAACAACAGATGGTTTTATGCACCACCATAGCTCAAAGAATTACATTTCCTCTACACAAAAGATATTTATGTCTAAGGAACCAAACTAATGACTTAAAATCAGAGCATACTCTTTCCAGAACAGACAATACAAAAAATTGATTTCTATATTTCTTTCTTTGTCTACGCTCCATCTCTGTCAGGTTTATGTTCTATCATTAAACATCAACCATTTATATTTTATGCACCTTGCACAATATGTCACAATTGCCAAGTTCATAAATTATTTTTGTTGGTTATATTTCATTTTGGATGCTTCTAAATTATCTAAAATAAGGATGGCAAATAGGTGCAAAGTCTCTTTCCAACTCCTAACTGATTGGTAGTGACTACTTGGAACTCTGGTTCTCAGCTCTGACCACACATTAAAATCATCTGGGGAGCTTTTAATAATTGATGCCAACGTCTACCCCAGATCACTTTCAGAATCTCTAGGGGCTGGGCCCAGGCATGTTTAAAATCTTCCCAGGCATTTTTAATATACAGCCAGGATTAAGAATCATTGGTCTGGAAGCAGTGTCTCTCAAATTTCAACATAGATCAGGGTCACCTGCAGAGTTTATTAAAAACACAGATTGCCAGGCCCTATCCCCAGATTTTCTGATTTGCTAGGTCTGGAGTGAGGCCCAAGCATTTTCATTTCTAACAAGTTTCCAGGTGGTGATGATGCTGCGGGGGACAGGGGGGTTTCACACTTTGAGCACCACTGATGTGAAGTTGAATTAAGGTTCAGTGGAAAAGAGGGCCATGATTGGTTAGTCAATGGCTGCCATGGGCACAGGAAGGAGGAATTGTATTTGTTGCCTTTACTTTCGAGAAACTCATTAGTAAACTGTTCTCAATCAAAATGTAGAAATAGGTTATTTCTGGGGTGATTCCCTATTTAAAGTTAATCCCACCCACATCATATTTTGTTCCCTGCCCTACTATCCACATCAGCAGGCAGCCCAGCCAGGACTGGAAATCGGTCTGCTAACTCTTTCTAGCACAGTCCATTCCAGCTATTGCACGCTGCTTCTACTAGGACCTACCTGACTTGGGGGCCTTGAATCTCTGTCCACTATTTATATCTATTGCCAGAGAGAAATAGCTTGTTTTCCTATAAATGAAAACTATAAAGCATGAGTTGTTTTATCTAATTTGCTGGCTAGGACCTAGCACCAGGCAAGACCTGTAGTCCCAGAACAGGTCAGTTTTAATGACATTTCTTAGAAAAATGCTACAGAAAGTCAGAGAGAGGGCAGGGAGAGAGGAACTGCAGAGAATGTAGATGGGCACCAAAACCTAGCCCTGCCTATTTCTGAACTTATCCTTAAACCTCTAAGTAGTCGTTTCTTTTCTCTCAGTTCTGAAGGGCTTTATGGATCATAAGAGCCATCCACAAGCAGAATCCAATGATGGCCATGCAGAGACTTCAAGCAACTCTTCTGCTGTCACTGAAAAAAATGGGTGAGTCTTATCCATAAGAGTTCCCTGTTGTAAACTCAGGTGCTCTGTTCCAATGGACAATGTTTTACCACTTTGGTATTTTGATGAGTTGGAGAGAGTGGAACCAAAAAGTATTTTCAATCAGATTCTCCCATGTCAGAGGTCATTACCCTGTGAGCTGAAGTCTTTATTCTACAGAGCAGCCTAAACACAATCCTACTTTTTGCGTTCTCTTCTAAAACCTGTTTGTGGCCTCATTAGGTTAAAGCAATGGTTCTCAACTGGGGGCAATTTTCCCCTTTCCAGATATTTGGCAACATCTGGAAACATTTTTGGTTGTCACAACTTTGGGGGAAGGGTTGTGCTACCGGCATCTAGTGGATAGAAGCCAGTGATGCTGCTAAACATCCTACAATACATGGCACAGCCTCCCCACAACAAAGAATTGTCCAGCCCAAGATGTCAATAGTCCCAAAGTTGAGAAACCCTACAGCCAGGCATGGTGGTACACACCTATAGTCCCAGATATTCAGAAGGCTGAGGTGGGAGGATCCCTTGAGCCCAGGAGATCGAGTCCAGCCAGGGCAGACAACCTAGCAAGACTCTTGTCTCTAAAAAAAAATAATTTGAGAAACCCTAGAGTAAGCTAAAACAAAAAGACAGTATCATTTCTTGTTTACCTACAGGTTTTAGTTAAATATAATTCAAAGAGAGTAGAGCAGAGCTTGCCTTTCAGTGGACATCTGAGCTGCTCAAGGTCTGCAGTGCCTGTTACCCTGGCTAAATGTGGGCTCAAGTCACTTCAAGCCAGGCCAGGCCAGGCCAGGCCATGACACCAAGGGCTTGGAGACTCAAGGAACTCCCAGGCCTGTTCTTCAGGGAAATCTTCATAATCTGCCTTCTCTAAGAAAAGGTTTCCAGGACCATCACACATGTCACTAGGAGGAGGACACAGCTACAGGAAGGAGTGAACCATGACAAAGGGAAACACTAAATAGAATGAAACTTGCCTTATTTTCCCCCAAATTGATTGTGGGGAACTTCGTTAAAAGTTTAATCAACGATTTGGAGAAAGACACGTCATTAGACAGTTTTTTGCATCTTTCCATCTGGAAAAAAGGCAGTCTTGATTTATAATTTTAAAAAACAATTCTTAATTTTTTGAGACTTCTTAATATTTTTGAGACTTGAAAAATTCTCATTATGTCTCTAGTGGTCTCAAATTGCCATTGGACTACTTTTAAAGTAGACTACTTTAGACTACTTGCCTAAATAGTCAAAATAGCTCATTTAAGGGTAGTTGAGGAAAAGACCTAATATCTCATATTAGAATAACAAAGCTTACAATTTTTGATGTGGCAGAAAGATCACTGAGCTTGGCAGGTGGAAGACTTGGGTTCTGGTCCTAGTGCTAATGTTTTCCAAGTGTTTGACCTTGGGCAATTCTGTGAACCAGTTTGGAAAATGACTTCAACCCCAGCATGACTCCCCTCAACTTCAGCTGATGAAAAACTTTGCTGAGAATATCAGGCCAGTGCTCTGAGCTCTTCCACTGCCCTTCTCTCCACCTTAGAATCTCTCCTTATCTTCAGCTGTCCTTTCCTCCTTTGCTCCCATCTCCCAGACTGCAGATCCTCTTCCTTGCACAGTGTTCCTACCCTCCAGGCCCTACCACTATTAATTAAAACCCCCCTTTGCTTTCCCATCTTTCCCACTCTGTTATCTCTTTCCCTTTTGCTTATACCTCTCCCTGTTCCAACAAAAGCCTGCCCTTGGCCCTGAGCCTCCCTCTTCTTACTTTTCCCACCAGACTTCTCAGACCTAACATCAAGGTCTGCTGCCTCATTCTCTCACCAAACCAACGCCTCTATCCTTAATCCTGAAATCTGATTTGTGCCCTCACCATGTCCCTAAAACTATCCTTGAGAAGCTCAGCTCCTAATTGCTAGAGCCTCATCTTCATCAGACTCTTTGCAGCATTTAGTTCCAGGGCCCTGCTTTCCTTGAAGAGCCCTCTTCCGTGGGCGTCTGTAATATTGCATTCTTCAGGTTCCTCCCCAGTGATATCCTCAGTCTCTGTTTTCTCTGGTTCCATTCTTCTCTTTCACCCACCATTAAAATGAAGGCAATCCTCCAAGTCTTAACTTCCTTCTTTTTCTACTTCTCACCTGGGTGATAGCATTTGTCACTGTATATTCTGGTATCAACTCTCAGCTGTGTGAGCACGAGTCCCAGATCTGTGCTCTGCGCTCCTCACTCCTACACCCAGCTCTTGCTGGACATGTATTCCTGATGAGCACACCGGCACCTCAACAGAAAAGCCCCCACTAAAGCACCTCCTCTGCCAGACCTTCCACTTCTGTGAGTGGCACAACACTGTCTCATGACCTGGCTTTGGAACCCGGCACTGTCATTTTTGATTCCTACCTCTCCCTGAACTCCGCCTCCAATCGTTACCACGTAGCCTTCCCTGGCCCGGGCCTGCCATTATCTCTTTCTCTTTCTCCCTCTCTCCTCTTTACAGACCGGCTTTCATTTCTGACACCTGATCAATTATCCTACAGCATATTCTGACCTGTTCAAAGAACTTTAGTGGCTTCCTATTTTAGACCAAAAGGGGTTCAGACTTCTCAGTGTGCTGTTCCATGCCTCTCCCTAGCTTGCTTCAGTTTCTCCTCCAGGCTCACCTCCACTTTGCCCCTATATACACTCTATGGCTAACCAGAATCAAACTTCCTGTTGTTCTTCCCATGTACCTACCTCTCTTCTTTATGCCCGTTCCTTTCTGTTCAATTCTTACCCTTTGTCAGGATGCATTGTCATATCTCTTTCCTCCATGAAGACATTAATTCTTTTTAATACTGCTTGAACCATAGCTCATGTGTAACAGTACTTCTCAAAGTGCTATTTCACGACAAGATTATAAACTTGTGCCCACATATAAATCAACTCAACTGCTTTCTTCATGAAGAAAGTCTTATTACTAAAAAAATAGCAGCTGAACTAAACAATGTACTTGGTGATGAGTTGATTTACACTGTGGCACAGCTACTTATGTCATTGTAAGTGGTAACAGTTCATAGACTGGGTCCTCACACCACACTCTGGTGCTCTTCATGTTTTCCCTGGTGTTGTGGTTGACTGTGTGCCAGCAAGTTAGCTTTTCAAGGGCAAGGACTGAGTCTTACTCTTTCTTGTACCCAATACACACAGTAGGTACTCAATAAGTTTATTGAGCTAACTCCCAAGGCCACTTCTCAACACTCAGATTTTTATGAGAGAAATATTCTTCCTGCTCAGTCTTTGGGTGGTGGCAGCAATAAGAGGATTGAGAATAATTTATCAGATGTATGGCAGGGCATCCCTCCTCCAGGGGGCTGGGGTCCCGTTTTCCCCTTTGTGTTTGTCAACTCAGTGTTCTGTGAATCAACACAAGGGTTTATAGGAAGGAAGTCTTGGGGAGGGGATTGGGATGGGTAGAATAAGAAGAGAGCTGGGTTGTGCCAATGCTGATGTTCTCATTGGCAAGTAACAGACCCCCAGCCAATAGATTCAAGTATCCCTCAGGACAAGAGGTTCAAAGACAGAAGTTCCAGGGCTGGGTCAGCCATTCAGGGATGTCACCAAGGACACAGTCCCTTTGCATCTCTTTGCTTTGCTACTCTGAGCATGTCAGCGATGCCCCCACTTATGGCCACCAGGTGGCTGAAGCAACACTAAGCATCACTTCCTCACATGACAATATCCGAAGCAGGAAGGAGGAAGTGATGAAAAGGGGGCTTGCCTCAGGATTCTCCTTCCATCTGTTAGGAGGGAAACTTTTCCCAGAAGCCCCCCCAGGAGATTCCCCTTGCATCTCTTTGGCCAGAATCTGTACTGGTGACTCTGCAAGGGAGCGGCAAAGGAGGCTGGGAAAGTGAGCGTAGCATTTTCAGCTTCTCCAGGAGGGAGGAGGCAGAGAAGAAAGGGATTGGGGAAACAACCAACAATGTGCGCCACAAGAGTCCTGGAGGGGTGGTGGTTGGAGTAGATAGGGACCAGGGAAAGATGAAGGGAAGGCAAAGTCAGAGGGAAGAGTTCGTAAGGAAGACCCAGACGTGACAAGGAATATTGCTGAGAATAAGAACAACAGGGAGGTGGTGAGGTCATTATTCAGATTCACCCAACATTTATTGCTATGCCAGGTCATTTCCAACATGTTATCTCACGTAATTCTCTCACCAGCCTTTGGGCTGGTGTTACCCACTCCATATTACAGATGAGTAAACCAGACCTGGGGAAGGCTAAGACAAGTAGCTCACAAAGGCTATCTCAGAGACCACTGCTGGCTTGGATGTATCAGATTTACCTGCTTCTGCCCCCCATCAGCAAGTCTTGGAATCACTGGGTCATACAGTGTCATACAGAAAATAAATGGCAAGTCTGAGGTTTGAGTCTAGATCTTCTGTCTCTAACAATGATAACAACAGTTAACATTTAACATTCATTAACAACTCCTTGGGTACTGTGCTAAGTGTTTTATATGCATTATACCATTCAATCTATGGGAGAAGTACACTTATTATAATTTCTGACATTGAGAGACTACAAGTAACTTGCCAATGTTACTTAGTAAAGTGACAGAGCTAGGATTTGAACACAGGCCTCTGACTCCAGTACGCATTAACTGGTACATTCTACTGCCTCTCTAAGCTCTGGACTCCAAACAATTAGTCCAGGACTTTTTCTGCTCTATCCACATTGTTTCTATACCTGTCATTGCTTAAATCTTAAGTCACAACCAGCTAAGGAATACACCCTGATTGGTATAAAACTGTCACCCTGTGATTGATGGAGAAAATTCCGGCATCTGGTTCTTGGGAGAAAGCCTAAAAGCCTCATGGGAAAGGTGCTCCCATCTGTGCATGATAGGATGGGGTTAACTTGGTTGGGGAGAAAGAAGCCTCAGGTTAAAAGTACAAGTCAGTAGTTGGGGTGATGCTTCTCTGCTTCACTTCCTACATGAGCCTGTAACTGTGTACAGTGAATGACAGAATGGAAATAGTCTTTTATGTTGTGGGGCTTTGTTCCCATGATGGTAATCCTCCATTTTAATGCTGATAAGTACAATGGTGAGGATTATGTCCCTTAATTTAATTTGGCCTGCATATGGCAAAGCCCTCACAAGGCTTCAAGGCTTTTATGTGACATTCTTTAGCACAGCTAGCCTGTTGTTGAGTAAAAGGAACCCGTATGAAGGAGGCAGGAGATTGATAATGCTGGTGCAGATGTTTTTACACGGCAGCTTGTAACACACCCCTAGAGAAGCTGCTTCACTGTGGGCAACTCCAGTGAAGATTCAGACCCAGAGTGATGGGAACCTCTGTGACTCAGGCAGCTCAAGGAAAGCTGGCACCTCACAAGAGGGGAAAACGAGTGCATATTTCTCCCGTGTGTCATCCTTGGAGCTCTGGGGCTTGGAGCCAGTTGGGCTGACCTCAGAATTGATGAGCCAGAGAAACAGCCTCCCAGTCAGCAGGGACAACTGTGGGCCAGATTTTCATGTGGGCTGTGAAGTGCAGTACAGATTGCCACATATCTTGACAAACGCTCTGCGTGGGGGGGTCATTGTAGAAATACATGACAGTTCTAAGACAACTGAATAGAACAAATCCTCCAACAAATTAGCTACTACTGTGGCCATGTTAGTACACTAACGCCTTGGAGGACCTCATATGGAACCAGAGGGAAAATGGCAGCATGGTGTGGGAGTGGTGGTAGGAATAGTAGCCACCTTTTACAAAGTGCTTATGATACGGTAGACACTCTACGTGTTATTTCATTTAGGTAGAAAAATGATGGACTTTGGTGACAGGCCTGGGTTTGAATCTTAATTCAACTGCTTACAAGATGTGAGATGTTAGGCAAATTTCTTCCGCTCTCTGACTTGAGTATCCTAGACTGTAAAAAAAGAATAATTGGGAGCATTAGAGATAATCTACGCAAAGGAGCTAGCGCAGTTCTAGACACATAATGAGCGCTCAATAAGGGATTATGGTGAGCCATTGTTGGTCACAGTAACAGAAGTAGCAGCAATAATAGTAGTAATGTTACTGTTTAAAAGTTTCTCTAAAGCTAAACTCATGTGACAGATCAAGACCTCTCTGACTTAGCTCTAGAATTATAAGCTAAAATAAACATTGAGTTGTCCAACACTTTAGAAACTTTGAACAATGCTCACTCTCTGTTTTAACTTGAGAGACAAATTTTATTTTCTTGTGTTCCTGGCCCTTCTCTCAGGGGTAAATCCGAGGTTGACTTTGGACCCAGTACTCCCCTTACCAACACGGCCAGGATGCCACTAGCACACCCTCAAATGATAACTTTCAGAGCGTAGTTGGTTGTTAGAGCCTTCTTAGGTTTTCTAGATTTTGAAAATATTAATTGGTCACATTTACTTTTGGAATCTTTTTGAAGCCAGAAACCTTATCACCAGCTGAAAGGAACTTCAAGGAAAAATCTGTTTTGAGTTATATTTTTCCTTATGGATTTGCTTATGGCTGTACATAAATATTTATCTGAACTATTTCAACAAACCTTAAATCATCAATGATCCTTGTGCAAAGGACCCTTTTAGAAGATTTGTGTATGTCAAGAATGTCAGTAATCTCTTTATAGGACCAAATTCCAGGGACCACAGGCCTCTTTTAAAATATCTGGAGCTGTTTGGTGGTTTTCAACATGTCTTTTGTTTTCTTGTTCTGTGTATCTGTTCATACTGTTCCTTTTGGATAGAATTCCCTTGCAGTCCTTCTTTACCTGTTGATATTTTACCCGTCCTTCAAGGTTTAATTCATGTGGCACCTCCCACAGGGCCTTGAAGCAGACAAGGGCAGGAGAAGAGCATCCCAGGCAGGAGAAACAGAGTGGGCCATGGCCCAGAGGCAGGATGTACAGGGGCCACTGTGGGGAAGGTGAGAGGTCCAGTGGGAGGAAGGCTGAGGGTGGGGTATGAGTGGTAAGAAGCAGGGAGAACTATTTTGGGGAATAAGGAGAGGAGAGCCAAGATATGAGAGGCCTTAAAAAGTACACAAAATGTTTTAGACATTATTCTATAATGCCTGTTCTATAGGCCAAAGTCTTTGGGTAGAATATGGTCTGCAGAAATATTTTGTTTGGACTGCACATTGTTTTTAAATTTTCTTAATTAGTTTCCAACATTTAAAAATACAAAGATTTCGTGTAACAATTCAGATATCTGATAGCTCTTGAAAAATTGGAGTATCTGGCAACAATCTGCTAGAACTGAATAGGAGCTGTCTTCTATAGATCACTACTTGATGGCCTGTTTAATTTAGAGCCTGGCCCTGCTAGCATCTGAGTTTGATTCCTGCCTGCTGTGTGCAAGGGCATCATCCAGGTAGAGGAAATGATTTAGCTACAGACTCTGGAGCCAGACTACCTCTATTCTGGCCCAGGTTTGTGTCCAACTAGCTCAATGACCTTGAGTGAGTATGTTTCTAATAACGGTACCACCTCATGTGGCCATTGTGAGAATAAACTATAGGAAACATTTAGACAACTACCTAGCATGTAATAAGTGGACAAACATGTTAGCTGTTATTACTATATCCCATATGAGATAATAAAGTCTAGGGCTAAAATTGTCACTTATTTCTGTGTCACTCACAGAATCTAGAATCTAGAATCTCTGGTCATTGTCATAAAACAAAATAATTGATGAATAGATGAATATGTTCTCCTTGAATTTTTATTTCTGCGAGGTCCAAAACTAAATTTAATTACTTTTTTCTCAAGAAATGCTTCCTATTTATCTTGAGTTTGACTTCAGCATACTAATTAATTTTTGATAAAGTAAGGAGCTGGCTTTCTCAAAAAGCCAACAATGCTAATTAAACAATAAAAGGGAGATGCTGTTAACACTGTGTAATTTTTTGTAATGGATCTACCTTCCTAACTCAAAAATAAACCCCAAATTTGGGAAGATGCTTAATTATGTGTTTTTTTCAGGCAACTAAATTATTGGCTATTAGCCAATATAATATCTCAAGGAAGGGTCAGTTGCTGGGAGCTAGGATGTAGTAAACATCAGCAGAAATGATGTTAGAATGCATGTTTGACTTGAGTTTTTTTACTACCACCCCTCTATATCTGCCATGCAATCCACACATCAATGCAATGTTTTTGTGCCTGATGCCTCGGACAAAGATGGGCAGTTAGGCACAAGAACTAATTTTTGGTTTTCCAACATATCTTGTATATAACTGAAGTCACAACATCATCCCACTAAGGCTTTCAATGTGATCGCCTGTGGACATGAACTTTTGTGGTTACATTGATCTATCCCTAAATACATTTGCTATTGACAAAGTTGCTTTGCAAAGTTGACCTGCAAGGTTGGGTTCACATTCTCTCTGCAAAACTTGCACATACACAAAGCCACTTTTTATTTTATTTGGATAAACATCATCTAAAACTGAATGATGTGTTCAAGATTTTTAAAATTTGCTCTTTAATTTTGTCAGATGGAGCTCTTCTTTCTTATAAAAAATCAAATTTTTCTAAAAAATTCTCAATCTCTCTTTATCTGTCTTCTTT
Source organism: Daubentonia madagascariensis (assembly GCA_023783475.1). NCBI lineage: Eukaryota > Metazoa > Chordata > Mammalia > Primates > Daubentoniidae > Daubentonia > Daubentonia madagascariensis. The sequence continues at coordinate 37,027,092 of JAKFHU010002088.1, read as the reverse complement.
CCTTGCTTTCATTTCTTTCTCCCTTCCTTCCTTCTTCCCTCCCTCCCTTCCTCTCTTCCTTCCTTTCTTCCTTCTTTGCCTCTGTCCTTATACAATTAATACCTATATCTCTAAAGTTCTGGATTCTAATCTAAAAGACAATTTCAAGTAATGACAAAATCTGGTAAATTCTCTGTCCATTTATCCATCCCTTGTCCCCTTCCTACATTACCCATTTTGTGAATGTAGGAAATTCTAGAAATTCAGCACATTGCTGATATCTACTTTGTGTCTCCATTAAAACCTTTACTATATTCAGGCTCTGAATGAGTTTCTACCCAAAATACCTTTGCATATTGAGCCTGTTTTGAAGAGTTTGAGAAAAGAAAGTGTACTCAAGTGGGCAATAATACAGGAAACAAAATTTGTGTAAAAATGAATTCAATATAAGAGTGCTTCATTATCAACACTTAAAGAAACCCAGATTATAATTCTACAGGTTGAAAGATTAACTTCGTTACATTTCCACAATCTTATCAACTTTATTTTTCTTGCTTCTCTTGGTCAGAAGGAAAAAATATTAGTATTTCAGTTAGAATATTCCAAGAATATTTTATAAATGAAATAGCAACTGGTTCCTACCTTTAGAACATGAATATGCCAATATATTTACCATTAGCATCACCCCAGTCACTTTAAATTAAGAATTAAATTGAGCAAGTATTTGCCATAAAAGCTATGAACAGTTGTAATGCCACAATCTTTCTCTGTGCATCTTAGTAACTTCTCAGACAGGTCTCCTTGATGAGTAGACAAAACCGGGGGAGGGGTGAATTTGTTCTTTTCAGCTGAATGAGGTAGGTCAGGAAGACGGAGAGCAATAGAGAGCTTTGGTGAAACAGAGCTCCAGTGACTGCTGTGATTGGGAAATTAGATAATAAATAGTCCCTGATATCAAGAATTCTAGTGGACTACGATTAACACAGTCTGGAGATGCAGGCAGGAGGAGCCTTCTTCATTCTGGTCCAGACCCTCCCTGGAGAGCTCTTTGTGTCAACAAGAACAGCCAGCTCTCCTGGCCAGCTCCCAGGACTCAGAGTGAGGCTATCATTTTTGTTTGCTTTGCAAATATCTTAATGGGAAGTGGTTCAACACCACCTATGGGTTAATCTGAGGGGTTCTGCTTGGCAGCTGTTAGCTCTGAGAACCACATGGCCGCTCTCGGGTGGAGAGAGTCAGGCTAGCTGTTAACTGCCCAGTGCCAGGTTGAAGCATCATCTTTGCTTATTGGATTTATGGACTGGCAGGAAGCACCTTGTTGACTTTTATTTTTAGTTTGTTCCTCCTGTGAGAGTAAGGATGCTATTCTCAGATCCAATTGTGCTTTTCTCTCTAAGGCAGGGCAGTTGTTTAAATTCTTTTCACTAGCATGAAGCATGCTTTCACTTAAGCTCATTCTCATAGAATCTGAAATTTGACATTAAAAGTGGTGGTATGGTAATTGTGGAGGTGTTATAGTTGCCAGAAGAGGGATCTAGTGTGTTAGCCCACAGGGAGGGCAAATAGTGGCAGCCACGGTCCTGTGTCTTCACCTGGGATCTAAAGAATTGAATATATAGTGAATTTCCCTGTTCTACTGTTCCCTTAGTCTTCCCCCAATCCCAACCCTCACCCTTCCACCCCTGCTTGAACGTGGCTTTCAGTTGTCTTGACCCAGGGGACTGCTTCCCTGGGTGACGTGACCAAATCATACCTTTCTAGGTCTGTGTCTGCTGACATTGATGCAGATGATCTCTTTCGTTATGCTTTCCTCACTGAATTTCAGCCTGGGTTGGATAGTTACCACAAAGCAGGTTAGGGAAGTCCCTGTAGTGATGACAAACTTGTGGACAGTTTCCAAATGCCACATTTATAAAAATGCAAAAGGTTTATATTTCACTGTAGATTCTGGGAAAAATTGTCCAGCTACCCTCAGGAATAGTGCAGCCCTGCTTCTAAAGCCTTATTCTTTCCTTAGGGTTTCCACACCTATTTATTAGGGGAACCTGTGATTGAAAGCAGGGGCCCTGGAGTCCACTAGACCTGCTACTATGGAGGGTAAGAACCTCATGAACCCACTTATTTTCTCAGAGCCTCAGTTTCCTCATCTTTAAATGGCAGATCAAATGGCACAGTATCTACCCTACCAAGTTGTGAAAGTTAAATGAAATAACATATACAAAGTACATAGCATCTTATCTGACATATAAAAAGCACTCACATATAGTAGTAAGAGGAGGAATTGTTGTTATCTCTGAGGCATCCACCTTTCTTTATGTTATCCTTAGTATTATGCATTTTTTTCTGAAGTAGTAATTTTTGAAGTCTGTTACTCCCAATCCTTTAAAATCAAGCCAGTGCCAAATTGAGGACAGTTTGAATAAAGTAAAGTAAATAATGATGATAAAAGAGTATAATATGTTGAAAAAAAAAAGAATTCATGAATCCACATTGATAAAAGGAAGACAGGAAGGAACATTTTATTCCTTGGAATAAAGTGAATGGATGCTAAAACTAGTAGGTGAAAGTTTGAGAGTAATAAGCTATTTGCATAAGCTCAGAGTAAATCCCCATATGAAACTTATTAATTACAAGAGGACAGTGGAGAAACCTGGCAGAAACCACCTTAACCAAGTGGTGAAAGTTAGCATCACCAGTGATCGAACAAACTGACAGTATGTGCCTCCTGCTGTGATGCACTGAGAAGAAGACAACATCAGTTCTGTGGATTTCCTGCCAAATATGCATAGCCTGAATTTAATCATGAAGAAACAGCAGACAAGCCGAAACCGAGGAAACTTTTACAAAATGACTGGCCTATAGGCTCCAAAAGGAAACAAAGGAAGACTGAGGAACTGCTCCAGATGAAAGGAGACTAAGCAAACATGACAACAATGACAACTGAGTGCAATCTATGATCCAGGATTTTCTTTTGCTATAGAAGACATCGTTGGCACATTTGGCAAAATCTGAATACAATCTGTAGATTGGATAATAGTATCATATTAATTCCCTGATTTTGATCATTGTACTCCAGTCAGATAAGAGAAAGCCCTTCCTTTAAAACACACACACATACACACACACACAGAGAAATATTTAGGGATAAAAGAGTATCGGGTTTGCAACTGACTCTCAAATAGTTGAGAAAAAATTTAAGTATATTTGTGTGTGTGTATGTATATCAGTATGGAGAGAAAGAGAGAGAGCAGACAAAGAAAATATGTGAAATGTTAATAGTTGGAGAGTCTGCTGAGGAACATGGAAAATATAGAGAATTCCTTATACTATTCTTGCATCTTTTTTATAAATATGAAATTAAATCAAAATAAAAAGTTACAATAAAAATAATCAAGTCAGTGCCACTTCTTGTCCTTTAGACAGGGAAATTCATCAGCTACTTTCTCTTTAGACTCCTGATGCCTCTCTGTCCGCACCTAAATGTCTATCCACATCATCATTGCCCTGCTTAGTTACTGTCCTCAAGCTTTTCTGCTGTGACATTGTCGACTAGTCACCACCCACTGCGCACAATCTTGTTTAGGATTTTCATTTTTTAAAATTCCCTAAAATGTCCGTCTCTCCTCTCACACTCAATCCCCCACCTGTCCTTGGGCCCCATCATTTAGTGCCATGCGCATCATGCACTTCATTTCAGCACTTCTTGCTTCTCTTTGTCCAAACTGAGCACTGCTTTCAGAATTAAAGGAGGAAAACAGGGTTAAATACTATCTTTTGGAGGTGCAGTGATAAAAAGATCATCCCAGGAGCAGGGATGTTAGACCTGTCTTCTCCTCTGACTCACTTGGACAAGTCATGTCACCCCTCTGCACCTCAGTTTCCCCAGTTACAGTATGGAAATGAAGTAGTAAATGGTCTCTGCAGTTTCCTTTATCTCCATAAGTCTATGCCCTGGCCTAATTCAGTCTTTAAAGAGCTAGAACTGTAACTCAAAAGTAGCTCAACCCACAAATTACCTTAAGACCTTTCCCAAAGAAAAAGCACAGGTTCCAGGAAAGAAGCTACTCAGACACCTCATCATTATTGTTCTCCTTTGAAGTTTCCATGTTTAGGGACTTGTCTTTCAATGCAAAATCATAAACAATAAGTACAATACCTTGTTAAGTATGTGTTTTATTTCTAACTTCTGACCATGTATACATCTCTTAATTTAATCCTTTTAAAATCCTGTTGTCTCTCTGAGCTCCCTTGGTTGCTGACAAAGAACTGAAGCAAGCTTCATGGGTGGCTCTCAGTTGAGTGTCCTTTTTTCCAATAAGGCAAGCATTCTCAGCAGAATGAAGAAAAGCCTTCTGCTCCTACCTTAGACTTTTACACAGTGACAGCTGCCTTCAATAAAGTGGTGAAGGAGGAAAAAGGAAACAAATGAGAATGCAAGAACTGGCAAATTAAGACAGTGTGGGCTCTCAGTTGGGGAAAAGCAATGAGGCAAACAAATATCAAATTTAAAGGGCTCGATGGGATTTGGGAAATTAGCATAAGTGCATAAATCTAACTACTGCTGACTTAGAGCAATGGCATTATGAGACATTTATTAGCCTTTTTGAGCCCTTCTGATGAATTTGTCCTTGAGCCATGTTCTAAAACTTAAAATAATTGTGTGTTTTAGAGCAAACACATTTCCATATATTTAAGTATAACTTGCATATTCAACTCATTTAGCAAGGACACTGATTGGGGTAGGATGTGGTGTATGCATTCAGAATTGTCATAAAAGTTACCAAGTATCTAAACCTAATGAGATAAAAAATAATATAAAAACTGTGAAACTCATTCCTTCTTGTTTCCTTTTTTTCCCCTGCAGAAATGGTGATCTTATTTGCACTGTTATTGTTTCTCTTCTCCTATGTTCTTTATATTTCCTTCCTATCATACGTTGAAGCCCAGGAATAATGTTTTCCCTTTTTAGAAATCAAGAAATGCCAATTATAATAATAATGAGTCACCACTTTTCAAAGAGATAAACAAAGATTAAAAAGACTGATAATACCCAGTGCTGGAGATATGACAGGAAATGGGTCCTTTCGTACTTTTGTGGATATGAGTGTTAATTTGTGTTGCTTTTTAGAGGAAAATTTGATGATACAATTCAAAAGCCTTAAAATAGAAAAAAATTTTCTCACTCTTTAATCCAACAGCTTTACATTTAAGATTTATCCTGTGGAAATAACTAGATGAGTACTCATAACTGTATTACTGAATATTTAATGATCCATTATTTATAATGTGAAAAAATTGGAAAAAATTTAAATATCCAAAAATAAGAGATTAGTTAAATCACTTATGATAATCGCTCAATGGAATACTATATAGCCATAAATATGATGGTGTATATGTACACTTGCATATGTGTATATTACACACTCACAAATATGTGAAAACATGCTCATAATTACAAAAGGTAGGTTAAATGGTAAATGTGGCATGAACCATTATTTTTTAAATGTGTTTTATATGTATAGAAAAGTACCTGAAAAGACATGCACAAAATATTAGCTAATTATATCTGATTGTGGGCATTTTCCCTGATGTTTATTTTCTTCTCCTTGAATATCTGTATTTTATAGAGTACCACAGTGAATATACATTATTTTTAACCATACAAAATAATTTTTAATTAGAAAAAGGGAAAAAAAAAGGCAACATTTTGCAACCAGTTCTTTTCGTCGTTTACTTTGGGGAGAACAGCAGATATTACTACATTTTCACTGATTAATGATTAGTAAATATTCAGACAACTTGGGAATTTAGAGCATTTTCATCAGCTGAAAAATAAAGAAGAAGAAAAGACAAATGAGCACAGCAATAGCTACAGCTTTGATATCTCAAAAGCCTTATGGTACTTGCTCTTATTTGGTCTCCTCCCTTGATCAAAATTTGATAAAGCTTACCTTCAGTAGGTGATTTGCAGATACTTTTAATTGGTCAGGATGTGGCACCAAACAAATCAGTTACATACCAAATTTTCAGTATGTTTATGCTCAATATATTGTGGGAATATACCAGGGAGCCTCCAACTCAGCCTAGAGTGGAAGTGAGTAGGGTGGGAGTAGGAAAGGCTTTTCAGAGGAGCTGGCACCTAAGCTAATGGGTAAGAATGTAACAGCCAGGTGGGCAAGAGAGGAGACAGCATTCAAAACCATGGAAATAGGAATACAACCCTGGGAGATTTCATGGGTGTTTGACAAATGCTTATTTGTTGTGGTGGAAGTGGTAGTGAATAGGAAACAGAAACATTCTAGAAATCCTAGCTTTCCAGTTTTTGTAATAAAAGATAAATTAACTTTATACATTTTGGATGCCTTTGAACTTAACACATAATAATACACAATAGCACATAACAGATAATTTGTGTTCTTCTTAAGACCTTGTTACCTTCCAATCCTCTGTGCCTTCAAAGCTATTTGAATAACTACACAAAGTAAGAAGAATATGCAGTAACAGCTGGCTGATGCAAATCATGGAAGAGTAGCTGCATAGTGACAATGTTCAGGGATTCAGATTTGGGTGTTGTTCCACATTTATATCCTCAGCCTTTGGAATGTTGAGATTCCATATAAGAACTAAATAAGAATGCTTGAGTTACCAGTTGTGGTTCGACCTATGGCCAGTTCCTGTGGAAATCCTGTTAGCACTCAAGTCAGCATGAGATCTTTAACAAAGGACATTTTCTTCTTCTCTGATGTCATTACTTAACTGTCTTAATTTACCTTCATAACTTGAATTATTGAAACCATTTCTGAAGATGTCCATGTTTTCTATTATCTCTCATGGTAATAACTTCTATAACAAAAGTTATATGACTTGTTTACCTGAAACTTGCCTCCCTCAAGATTTTTGGGGCCCCTACTGTGTCAAAATATCCTTGTCTGAGCATATCTTCTGCATGGTGGTTTGGTTGCTGCTTCTTGGGCACAAGAAGTTGACCTCTTTTTATTAAGAGCTCTGTGTACAAAACATTTTTGTGCAAAGTAATCAAAGAAGCAGAAACAAATTTACTTGGTTATGCTGATTAGCCTTTCTTCTAGGGCTACCAAGTGAGACATGAGTTTATGGGAGAAATACTCCCAAGTTTAGAGACAGCGGGAAGCTAGCAAAAAATCAACCAACAATGAATTAGCTGCAACCTATCATGTTTTGAAATTAGAATATGCTTTCAAGTGTGAACAGCTAATGGATTTCTCAGTTTGTCTAGAAGCCATTCTAAATTATAATTGATAAAAGATCAGACATAATCTTGAAAACTTTATCAAAATTAATAAAAAGTGCACAAAGAAACTAATTTAAGTGAAGTTTAGAAAATGGAGAATCAGAGGGTAGCCAGTGTGTCTCATCCCCCATCCAAGAAAAAAGTTACTGATTCTAATCCTAAAGCAGAAAAAGGTATGAGACAAGCTTGATTGATCAGCTACAGCCCCAAAGAGCACCCTGCTTCCTTTGCTCTAATTCTAATGTGTAATTTGGTTTCCAGAGTATATCAACCAACTAGTGAGGGGAAAAGTATCGTCCAGATTATACCATTTATTGTAAAATCACACATTGGCATTCTGCTTTTCAAATATGGCTCTTCTGAGTTTGGTTAGTGCAACTCAGCTCTCCCCAAAATCATCATCCCTCAATGAACTGACAAATTGAATTTTGGAGCCTGTGAAGCTGAGGCCCAGTCCCTGGACCATGGTGACTTCAACTAGTGCCGCCAGCGCAGCATGACAGAGCCAGCTGGCCTTGTGTATCTGTGCTGCAGAAGAAGGGAGATGCTGGGCATTCTCAGCAGCCTGCTACTCAGGGGCCAGCCTTCACCCTGCCTCTCATCCGGTCACACTGGGACCAGTGTTTAAGAAGAGGGAATTAGTTGTGAGTTTTGTTTGGGGGCTTTTTCAGGACAGATGCCCAGCAGAAGGGTTCTCAATGGTGACTGAGAGTTTCTGTCTCCCCTAGAACCCACAGTTCAATGAACTGACTTCACTGAAGCAGCCGAGTCTTGGAGGCAATCTGTTTGAGACTTTAGTTATGTGTCCAAGGGCCAGCAAAGCCCTAGATATATGTAGTGAATTATACAAAGAGAGAAAACTACCTCCTATTCACCACCCTTTGATAGCCAGATTCATTGCTTCTGCCACTTAGTATGTGATTCCTAACAGAGGCTGACAACAGTATTATTTTTTAAAAAATTTTCCTGCAGATTCAAAAAACAATGTCACAATTTAGAAATGAATACTTCCTTAATTTCATCTAATACCAATCCATAGTCAAATTTTCCCAATTGTTCTAAGAATATCATTTGCACATGTTTATCCAGGCCAGGATCCAATCTAGGACATTACATTGCATCAAGTTGTTATACCCCTAAATCTCTTTTAGTATAGAATAGTCCCTTTTTCTCATAACATTGACTTATTAAGAGATTGGACCAATTATCTCATAAAATAACTCACCTTCTATGTTTGTCTGCTTGCTTCCTTATGGTCTTAACTTGTCCCTCTGTGTGCTGTGTTTTGTGTAAACTGTTAGACAAAAGGCTTGATTAGATTCAAATTAAATGTTTTTGACCAAAAGGAAAAAAATGCATCCTGGGTGATTTAAATACTTCATGTTGTCTCACATCACAAGACAATGCTGTCCTGGCATTAGTGGTGCTAAGACTGAGCACTGGGTTGAAATGGTGACCTTCTGATTTCTCCAATGTACATTCACTTCTTGTGACCTGAAAGAAGGAATCTGTATGGTGGTACTTTGGCGCCATATGTCCTGTTCCCCATCAATCATTTGTCTAATGACTTTATCAGCAATTGATAATTCTTGCCTGAATCAATAATTTCCATCTGGCATCTCCTTTTCAATAGTCAGCAAGTCTTATGGTGCACTGCTTACTAGTTATGTTATGAAACAAGTCATTAGCTTCTTGATCCTTAATTCCTTCATCTGTACAAATGGGGATAAAAATAGAACCAATCCACATGGCCATTGGCAGTATTACATAACTATGTATACATGCTTTGCCCAGTGCCTGGTGGCATGTATGCATGCAGTAAATAATAAATAATAAAAAGAATTGGCTTTTTGTTATTATTGTGCTTTTTCTTATTTTGGTGGTGATGGATTGCAGAGCATTATCCACTAGCTGCCAGTCTCATGTCCCTGAGGCAAAAAAAAAAACAAGAAAAACAAACTTATGAAGTCTCTCAAAAGGGGTTGAGGCCATTAGACTTTGGAAGAAAATTAACTTGTACCATTTTTAAAAAAAAACAAATTGGAATTTGTTTTGAATAAAGACTGTTCAAATCATTGTTTCCCAGGATGTGTTCTAAAAACCAGTATTTCTTCAACGCTCCACAGCAGAAGAGTCCATTGTTAAAATAATGTCTAGGAAATATTTCCCATTCTTTTCCCCTCTTGGAGTTTCCTTGTGTATATTATTCAGTTAAAGGTTCTAGGAAAGCTTCTCAGGAAAGGAACCTGCTTAACTTTACTTAATCAAGTATTTTCTTATTTATTTACACGTGGACACTACTTCTTCACCTCCACCCCTGCCTTTTTTAAATACCAAGTAATACATATAAACATTACATTGAACTTCCATAGATTCTTCTAAAGGCTTGAATGAGGAGGGAGTCAAACTGATGAGCTGACAATCTCCTCCTCTCTGCAGAGAGGTGGAAGGTGTGGGAGGTGTCTGCCACTGGCCTTTGGATCCTGAAAAGTCACACAAGCTAGAGGAGTTCTCAAGAAGTTCATTTCTTTGTAGGAGCAGAAAAGGCAGAAATTGGGGACCTGGCAATAATACACAGCTAAACTCTCCTCCCTAGATTTTCTCCTAGAGGACCTCAGAATCCGCCCCCCATAGGTGTCCCACAGCCACTGGGACTTGCCTAGGCTTGATGGGAGTGAGTCCCTTGGGCCAATGCATAAAGACTGAATGGCATGGAGTGTATCGTAGTTCAGAGGGAGAGCAGATTTGGGGTCAGATGAACATGGGTCAATGTCTTAGAGCTACCAGGTATTCCCCGTGATACCTGGGAACATACCTTAACCTCTCTGAACCTCAGTTTCTTCATCTGTATAATAGGTACAATTAAAGTCCTTAGCTCAAATGGTTGTAAAGCTACCATTAGATATTTAAAAGCATTTTAAAAGTATATAGTGCTATATAAATGCTAATTAATTTAATTTTAATGTTAAGAGTATTCTTACTGATCTACATGGCCCCATATTTTGTGGGTCCACTACTCATTCTTTTATTTATTCAATTTGTCTAGTATTTATTGAGCATTTACTATGTGCCAGGCACTGGGTTCAGTGCTGATATAGGGTATGGAATAAAGCAGATCCAATCCCTGACTTCATGGGGCTTACATTCCACATGGGACACATATGATTAACAAATAGACACACAAATAAATATATAATTATAGTCCCCTCCTCCCAGGTACTGATGTGATATTTTTTAAATGGGCATATTGCTTATAATCTATTATAAATAGATGCATTTTGAAGGTAATAGCCACAAAAAGATATATTGAAATGAATTTGTCAGTTTAAGTAAAGAATAAGATTATTAATGTAGAACTGGAAGAGACCTTAGGAGTAATTTATCTCAATCCCCTCACTTTATAGATGAGGAAAACTAGAACCCAGAATACCACAGAAATTAAACCAAAGTGTGTGTGGTGTGTATGTGCATGTGTGCATGCGTGATCATGGATAATTCAGGCAGGGGGCGGGACACAGATTCCCTTTTCTAGTCAGTGCTTTCCTCTCTGCTGGGTTCCATCTGAAAGCATTGTACGGGCGGCTCCTATTTTAACTGTGTGTTAAAATCACACTTTTATACAATGTGTTCCAATTACTAGAAATTAGGGACCCAGCACAACTGATTTTTCCAAACTTTCTTTCATGAAACAATATTTTACTAGATGTTGATAGGTTATCACTTTAAGCTTCTTGGTCAAATTACTTTTGGAAACCTGCATCTTCCCTGTATCCCCATTTTAGAGATCTATAAATGTTTATTGTGATTGTAAAAGATTATTCCTACAGTGAGGAAACCTCTTAAACTATGTACAACCCAGGATTTCCCAAACTTATTTGATTACAGAATCCATTTTAAATTCTTTAACCATAAATGTGATTAATGTGCTGTGCAGGGAGTGTAGCCTCAGTATCAACTTGATTGGCTTCTTGGTAAAGTTTGTGGAAGCCTAGTAGTGCTCACTAAACCAAATTCAATCATACAACTTTAAAAAGGGCAGCTCCTGGGTCTCAGGAACTCAGGCAACTGTGGGTGTGTAGTGATATATAGGAGTAACACCTAGTAGGGTACCTTTCCTTAAGTTGACCATGTTTTTTTAACCAAGGACCAGAGTGGGAAACAATGAAAGCTTAAAGAGTGTGTTCTGATACACCTATGAAAGAAAGTAACCCTCTTTAAGTTTTTTTTAAGTTATTATTTTCAAGCCTTTTAAAAATTATTATTATTATCGTTATTTTTTTAGGCATTCACAAGCCCAGAGTTCTCCAAAGAGGTGTGATATCTTCACAGGACATGCAAAGAAGGTAGCTGGACATCTTGATTCCAAAGTAACTGTGTATCCTGCCTTCATACTCATCCAAGTCCATGGGCATGAAGCCTGTCTCAGGCTGCTTGGTTAGGCCATCCAGACTTGAAACTGTTAGTGATATTTTGAAGTCTTTGAGACAAAAGCCCAGCTTGCTAAAGAGCTTTGGTTCAGTAGAGAGACAGGGAGGTACAGTGGAGAGAGAATCAAAAGCCTGGAAATTTGCTGCTGAGAATAAATGTTAGCTGCTCCCTGAGGTGATTTGTCTGTGCACTCCACTCTCTACAGATGTTAGAGCCTCTTTTTGAGTAAGGACCCGAGGTTCTTTGGTAGCACTTTGATATCCTGCTCGAATTCAATATGTGAAATGGAGGCGTCTCTCTGTGACTTGGAGCCCACAGCAGGCTTTGAAGTCTGATCCAATTTTTGCTGCCTACTATTTGATGTTGAAAGGATGAAATGAAGAAAATGTACAGTTTTTGCCAGTAACTCTGCTGAGCATATGTAAGATTAAAAAAACAAAATCCTTTGGATGATGTACTTAGAAATGTTAAGTAGATTAATACCTTCCTATAGGTTTTGTTTTTTTTCTTTCTTAAGGATAAAAATTAAGTATAGGTGAAAATCAGTGCATAGCTGTTTTTAAATTCTGGACTATAATTAATTTAAGAGGGGGCTAGGTTGACTTACTGAGAGGAAGAAAAAAATGAAAGAAGCAAAAGGTATTGAGACTTTGCTTCTAATTGCCCCAAGGAGAGGACCTCCACTCAGTTCTATGCCAGATGGGAACAACTTACAAATGACTCCAATATACTTAGCCTCTTCCCCTTATAGTCAGGGTTAAGGGTCCCTTAGTTACATGGAAGCCTGTGTCCTTAAGGCTGCTCTATCAGAGGATAAGAATAATATTTCTCTTACTGTTTCTTTCTGAAGCACTCGGTTTCTGGGACTGATTTGCTGTCTTCTTGGACATGCCATCCTGCTCCAGATCACCAAGGACTGGGTCCCTGGGGAGTCTCTCGAAAGCCTGGTAAGGAGAACATTTTGAATTGCATGCTGCTTCTGCTGTTTGCATGTTTGTATACTTTTTAGTGCATTGTTTGGACAAGACTGTCTAGAAGGCAGGACTCAATTAGATAATAACACGACCTAACGTTAGCAAAAAGTTCGGGTTTGGGAAGCCATACAGGCAGATGTAAAACTTGTATTAAAGGTTGCAGTTTATAACCTACCCATGCCACTTAAGTTTACCTTTCTGAGGGTAGATAATATCAGAGGCCATTCTTTTCCCTTTACTTGTAAGAATCTTAAATTAGTAAACTGTTCCAAAACTTTATTTTATTAAAACAAAGAGAAATAGCTGACCAGCTTTTAGTGGAGCAGATCATTCAGGGTCAAAGTCTAGAGCTTGATAAAGAATATGGATTTTCTGGTTGGAGCTAGAGCCCATTCTTCGAAGCGAAGTGTCACAAGAATGGAAAAACAAGCACCACTGGTACTCACCATCGAATTGGTACTAACTGATCAACACTTACATCACACAGGGCAATAATATTCATCAGGGGGAGGGCAGGCGGGAGCGGGGTGGAGGGGATGGGAAAAACTCTCACTGAATGGATGCGGGGAGCACAGTTTGGGGGATGTCCACGATTGTAGCTCTGACATGGGCAGTGCATGGGCAATATATATAGCCAAAGTGTTGTACCCCCAAAATATTCTGAAATTAAAAAAAAAAAAGAATATGGATTTAGAGAATAGTTCTGCCCTTTTGGCAACATGACCATTCTTTCAGCAAAAATACAGACATCTTGTCATGTGCCTTTGGGAAATGACTACTTCTGGCCCCTTTTCTAAATTCCTTGATACAGAATATGGTAAACATCAGTTTCAGGTTTGTGTATAGCTATAATCAGTACTTCTGGAAGATAAAATAGCAGCATGATTGTAAGAAATATTACAAACCAGAAGATACTAAGGACAATGTGGACAATTCCAAGGAAAGAAACCTTTTCAACTTAAGATACTGATGTTACACTTAATGTCAACCTCATCTGTTTTTCTGAAATATGCAGCAATTTCTCAGGTCTCTCTATATTTCTCCTTAGCCTATTTTTCAGTGACAAAGTAGTACAATACAAAGTGGAAAAAGCATAATAAATGTGTTATGACCTTCAGTCCCTATGGAACTTAAACTCATGGAAAGAGAGGAGAGAGAATGATTCCATTATAGCAGAACCTTTTAAATGGATTTGTAGTAAACAGTAAACTTGTCAAAGGAATATTTTCCTCACAGCCAGACAGTATTCAGGAATAAGGCCACAATGAGGTAGGGGTAGGAGTAGTACAAAGAAGAGGTAAATTTAGAGGAAAGATGCTGTGATGGAGCAGAATCCATTATGCAATAATTTGGTTGGTACTTTTCTTTATCCAAACAGATAATCTCTATCTTTTAATTGGAGTATATAGAGCATTTACATTTAATATGATTATTGATATGTTTTAGTTTAAATCTGTCATCTTGTTGTTTTCTATTTGTCCCATCTGGTCTTTGTTCTCTTTTGGCATTCTACTTTAAAACCGATTTAATTCCTAAAAAGAAAAATTTTAAGTATGGTTGGGTAGCTAAACCATACTGACAGGTTTTGGAGTCATACACACCTGGATGTAAATTTCTACTCTCCTGTGTTAATCAAGTTATGTAACCACTGCTTACCTCAGTACCTACACATATAAAATGAAGGAAATGTAGTTCATAACTGAGAGGGTTTTACTGAGGATCAAATGAGCCAGTGTAAGTAAAGGACACAGCATAGTGTCTGGTTCATAGCAGGGGTTCAGTAAATGTCACCTGCTGTTGTGGCAGTTATTGTTGTTGATATTGTATAAATACAAAGGTAATCTATGAGTATGAATAACAGGTAGAGAAATAAAGTTCTTTTTGTTAGGCATTAAGTTTTGGTGGGATAGGGTTCAGGAGGAGTAAAAGTACATTACATTTTGAATTAACAATTATTAAAGAGAAAGAGACTTGTTAGATTACAATCATCTTTCCTAGTCTTTAGGAAAGTATCTCAAAAAGTCAAACTTATTAATAAGTTACACATCTGATTTTCTATAAACGGTTCATATGCACTTTCTTCTTACAACTATCCCTTCCTTCTGATCTAAATGATTTTCTCCTGGGTCTGCCACCATCACCATTACCTCCCCTTATGCTCTTGTGAACAGCATCCTAAATGGTCTTCCTGTCTCCATTCTTCTTGTCTTCAACTTCCCCTATGCATAGAAGCCTATGGAGATTTTCTAAAACAGAGCCCTGATCATGACATTCCCTTCCTCCATACTCTTCAGCGACTCCTCAGTATCCCAGCGTCAACTCTGACTTTCTTGGCATGAGCTTCAAGGCTTTCTCTGTTTTGGTCCTAATCTTCTTTTCTAGCCCTAACTTCCAATAAGCTGTCTTCCTCATTCTGCGCTTCACAATACCCAAACTATTCTCTACACTTTGAACATGTCTGGTGCGTTCTTTCTCTCCTCTGTGACTGTTCGTGCTGCCCCCCGCCCCACTCCACATGTCCTTCCCCGTTCACTGTCAGAGTCCTCACCGTTCTCCAGGGTCCACAACGGCACCCTACTCTTTGACTTTTCTTATCGTACTTACCACATCCTGCTTTGTATTATAGTTATTTTCATGCATCTACTAGATTTTAAATTCTCTAGAGTCATGGCTTTCCATTTATGAGTTCTCTCCTCTCACAACATAAGTCCTCAATTTGAATTATTGAGCATCCAAAGCCATGAAATGTAATGGGAGCAAGAATGAAAAGAAACTCAAGTGAGTGAGTCAGGGAAAAGTTTTAAAATGTGTTTCTAGTAATCCTGGAACAAAATAAATGTCTCTTAGACAACCCCCAAATAGATATAACCTACCAGTGGAACAAATTAAAATAATCCAAACTGTTTTACTTTGTAGCTATTGTTTTGGACAGGGAGAGAAGGAAAGAAAGTTTAGGCAAGAAAAAGCATTATATGTAAATCAAATTTCCCTTGACCTTGGAAAGCAACAAAGATGAAGAACAAAAATTTTTCAGTTTTGTTTATGGTTCGTTTATATTATCAGTTGTAGAAACAAGGTATATATTCTTTAAGAGACATTTTAGCAAGTTATACCTTTGTGTTTAATTCTTTGCCTTAAATGAGCCATTATTTTTACCCATATTTTGTGGAAGGCTAAATGAGAGTATTGTGACCTTTTCAGTTTTTAAAAAAACACTAACATCCAACAGGTTTGCTTTCTTACTTTCAGTGAGAACTAACTTTGTTGTTCTGTGTAGGGTTCTGGTGGGGTGAGTATGAGGGGCAGGGAATAAATCTAAAGTTACTCTATCTCAAGCTCAGCTCTGAGCAGCCATGCAAAGAAGTCTGTAAATGTGGGGTTTGGATGAGGCTGTCTTTAGCCCCTTAATCTGAGAATCTAAGAAGTGTCCCTAACTGGCCCGTGTGGACTGACCCATTGATCACATATGAGAGAAAAGCACAACATGCCCAGGAAATACATAACACGAATTACTTTGCCACTACTCCAAGCAGTTAAATTATTTAACAGGAGTGACAGGAATATATACAGACATGATCTAGTTTTACTATGTAAACAATTATATTTTAGGCATTTGTTCTTCTATTTATTTATTCATTCATTTATTCAAAAAATAATTATTAACACTTACTACGTGCCAGGAACTATCCTGGGCCAATATTTCTCAAACTGTTTTAAAATGCCAATTTTTGGTTGGTTTCCCAATTTTCCACAGGCTGATACTTTTGTGAAATATACTAAAAATGAATTACTAGAAAAATAATCATGCACTTGAATGTTGTATCAATATCAAATTCATGTCCACACGATGCTACACTGTAGCAGAGGGAGACAGACAATAAACCATAAGCATAGCGTGTCTGGGTGCGGTGGCTCATACCTGTAACCCTAGTACTTTCGGAAGCCGAGGCAGGAGGATTGCTTGAGGTCAGGAGTTTGAGACCAGCCTGGACACCATAACAAGACCTCATATTTGCAAAAAAATTTTTAAAAATTAGCCAGGCATGGTGGTGCGTGCCTGCCTGTAGTCCCAGCTACTCGGGAGGCTGAGGTGGGAGGATCGCTTGAGCCCAGGAATTAGAGGCTGCAGTGAGCTATGGTCAGGCCACTGCATTCCAGCCTATGTGACAGAGTGAGACCCTGTCTCTCTAAAAAAAAAAACAAAAACACTAATCATAACAATAAGGCAGTTATATGGGATGTTAGAAAGGTGAAGTGTTAACAGGAAGAAAACATAGCAAAGGTGACTAGGAGTGGCCCAAGTGTGGAGGGTAGGATTGGGGGTACTGTGGTTTTAAGCAGGGTGGTCAGGGTGGCTTCATTGAGAAGGCGAGGCTTGAGTACAGGCTTGAAGGCAGTGAGCCAGTTTGCCATGTTGGTATCTAAGAAAAGAGCATTCCAGACAGAGGAGCAGCCATGACAAAGGTCCTGAGGAAGAACATGCATGAACTACGTGAGGAGTAGAAAGAAGCCCATGTATTAGAGCTGAGAGAGCAAAAAGGAGAGTTGTAGGAGATGAGGAGCCAGATAGTGCGGGTCAGTACTTCTTAATGTCCTAACAGACACCCTGGGGCTCTGGCTAAAATGAAGACTCTGATTCAGCAGGTCTGGGTGGCTCCTGAGATCGTGCAGCTCTAAAGAGCTTCTGTGTGGTGCCGACATTGTTGGTCTGAGGTTCACGTTATGAGTAGTGAGGGTGTAGTTTTAGTGAAACGGGAAGCCGATGAGCAGAGGAGTGACATGATCTGAGTTAAGATTTAAAACGATCACTCCAGCTTTGAGGTTGAAGATTGGCTTTGACATCATGAAGGAATGGAATAGTCTGTGTTAGTGCGTTTTCCAGACAGCTGGAACTTTCTCAAACCTGTAACTACTTTCCATATTGAGTATACCAAACACAGTTCTCCTAATTTTTTGTGTCTTGGGACATGATTATTAACAATTATCACACTGGGCTGTAATGCAGAGCAATCCTCACAGACCATTGTGAAATGAGGCCACCTACCTTTGCATTAAATGATCCTTGACCATTATGATTTTTAGTTAGTGAGCCAGATTCTATTTCTTCTTTCTTCTCTCTCGACACAAAGCTGATGTTTCTTGCTGTTGTTAATGTACTGACTTTTTGTGACATACTTTCCTCCCCTTCTTTCTTTCTTTTTCTTCTTTGCTATGGTCTAAACAACAGGGGTTTTTTTCAGCAATAAGAGAAAGGGGACTGAGTGAGGGATCCTCTATAAATAAAATAACAGGAACTCTCACATATAGAGTACCTACATTTGGCACCATGCCAGGTCCTCTACTCACATTTTCTTAGTGTGAAGTACACAAGCTTTAGTTTAACTTTGTGACCTGTGCTTGTTAAAGAACATTCATTACCTATCCCTGGGTTTCCAGTTATACCTCACCTAAGAGAAATACCTCTGTCCTTGCTTATCTTCTCATTTATAGGAAGTATACCTTAATCACATTTTGAAGATCAAAAGGTTATTGCACTTGCTAAGAATAACTGTAGTGATGGTGTATCTTAAATTTTTAGGGTGCTGAGGAGCAAGCAGTATTATACCAGCCCCCTGAGGGGCTCATGGTTGGCAGTGCAGTGTTGGGTGTGGTAGAGCCACCAGAGAGCATGTGGTGTCTGGCATTAGGCTTTAGGGATCAATTGCAGATCTTTCATGGCCTGTCTACCCCACAACTGCTGAGCAAATCACACACACTTTCTTTCACCCAGCTGCCTCTTTAACATCATCTACTTTATTATTTTCCTTTACCTTTCCAGTTGCTCATTACTAAATTTTGTTGGTCTTGGCAGGAATTCAGCAATCAGAAAGCAAATTTGGGCTGTGTTTTATCTTTGGAACTCTTAATCCTTAAGGTAATCAAACATCTCACTTTTCCTGGGACTGAAGGGTTTCCCACAATTTGGACTTTTCAGTGCTAGTACCAGGACAGTCCTAGGCAAACTGGGATGAGTTGGTCGCCCTATAATAATACTGGAAGTTAAGCTCAATTTGGGCAAGAACTTTTTTTTAATTAGATCACTACATCTGGCAAGACTATGCCTTAGATCCGTGCTACAGAATGGCTTCACACTGACTGCCTGAATGTGGAAGGGATTGCAAGCAGCTTGCCAAACAGCAATGCTGTGATCACAAAGGGCTCAGATGTCTCCCATTTGACAGGAGAGCATGTTCCTATAACAGAGTCTTAAAGGCCATGTAATCTCCCACAGGAAAGGACATGGAAACTAGACACAAAACCGAGAGAAGGCTACTGGGCCTCTCTGTCCCATACCCAGTTTCATTACTCAATGCACACATAAGACTGCGAAGCCACTGTGTGTCTTCATTTATGGGTAGTCTTCAGTTATGGGTTCTGAATCCCTGCTCTTTTTGGCTTCTTGGGCTGGAAACATCTTTCCTTCTTGCCTGGGTGCCAATTCACCTTAAATCCTCATCAGCAAGGCTTGGTAAAGTCTTATCTTAGGACTTTTCTCAGTGAGATGGCAAAGGAATTACAGGTATAGAATTCTTATTGTTAGCATGTGAGGTGAGAAAAACACCTTTTTAAGGAATCTTTTCAGACAGGTGGTTCTTGAACTTCAGCCGGCATGCCAGAATCACCCAGAGAGCTTGTTAAAACACAGATTTCTGAACTGAGAAAAAATGGCGGTCTGATAGCGTCCTACCACCGCACCGCTCCCAGGGAAGAAGGAGGTGAAGAATGCCAGCGGCTGCCTGCAAGCACGGACCGCTCACTCCGAAAACAGCATTGCGAATGACAGAGAAACAACACCGAACGCCCAGCCCAAGAAAACAGGTACAAAATTTTCACAAAGATCGGAGGGCGCACGGAGCACAATAGAGCCCAGAGCGCGGGAAGGACGCGCTCACCAGGTCGGCGCAGCGCGACCTGCCCCCCAAGCGGTTACGCGCCTCCCCATACATGCAGTCAGGGACAAGCCCAGAGTTGGGGCAGGGCGGTTGCACCAGACAACAGACGCTGTGGAGTTGGAGTAATCACAAAAGCCAAACACAACCCTCAGCTGCAGTGTACAGAGACCGCGCAGGGCTGGGGATCACACTGGGCGGAGATTCATCCTGGGACAGTGCGCGGGAACCCGCAGGCCGGCACTGCGTCACTGGAAGTCAGCGGGACTGGGCCCAGGAGTTTAACGGGGAGCGGGACACGCCCTTAGAGGCTGCTAGCAACTGCCGCTGCGGCCGGCAGAGAAAAGCTGCGCTCCTGGCACGATCGGAGCCCGGCTGTGCGCCAGGCTAGCGGCGGCCGCCATCTTTACAGCCGCCCGCGCGGAGCTGTGATCCGCGTCTCTAGCTCCGCCCCGCCCCGGCCCGGGGCTCTTCCGCTGGGGCGAGACAGGCTTTGCCTTTGGTGGCCAGGGTCAGCTGCATCCGTGGGTTCCAGGTGGGACCAGGCCCCGGAACTGTAGCGGCGGGACCTTTGAGTATTGGAAACAGTTTGCAGCTCGTCCATCTGGTTCCGCTACCCCGGCTCTGGCCTCCCACAAGTCCGCTCCGTGCTGGTCCTAGTGCCCGCCCCTCAGGTCCCAGCCCTCCTGTACCCCAGAGTTCGCTCATTTTGAAGGTTGCTGGCTATAGTGACTCATTTGGTATAACTGCCGGTTCCCATGACAACCAAATACCTCAAGAGCCACAGGCTGAACCAGAGCATCTCCCTATAATCCTGCCCACTTCAATAGGGAATTTCGCGCCACCCAAGAGCGCTTCCAGCGGCCACTACTCCCCCCTCCCCGTGGGAACATCCCCCCGGTGGAGATTGCTGGGGATAGAGACGGCCACCCACCTCGCCTTGGGGTCTAGTGGTGGAAAAGGTGTGCACAATTGGAGATCCCTCTATCAACCAGTATCACGCGGAGACGCACATCAGAAGGGCAGACACACGTGGCTAGATGAGCAATCTCTGAGCTGTGTAGAATTTTCCCAACTCAGCTCTCACACTGCAGCCAAAAGAAATTGTGTTTCTACCTGCACCTCAGGAGGAACAGGGTCAAAGTAACCCCTAGGAGCTACAAGGCCCCTCCCAAAGCACAGGGCTTTTGCATACCCCAACTGGGGAATCAGAGTCTGCCACGGACATAACAGAATACCGAGCTAATAGGGAGCAGAGGACTCATATCCTCAAGGACAATGCATTAGCTCAGAGCCCAAGCTGGGAGGTCATTCTCACCACACTCCACTGGGAAGAGGAGAAGACCACAGGTCAGAGTTAACTCAAGATCCACCAAACTTGCTAAAATACACCTAAGGCAATACAGGCCACTACTTCTCTTCCTGGCTTTGCCAAGGAACAATAATTGTGAGCCTGGTGACAGGGCCATAAACTAGCTCTAACACCCCCAGCTCTCGACCAAGAGGCCAGATGAGAAAAAACCAGCGAAAGAACTCAGGGAACATGAAAAACCAGAGTGAAAAGTCACCCCCAAAAGAAATTATCAGTTCCTCAGCAATGGATACCAACCCAAATGAAATGGGTAGAATGACAGAAGAGGAATTTCGTTTATGGATTATAAGAAAGCTCAATGAAATTCAAGAGAAAATTGAATCCCAGCACAAAGAAACCACAAGAAAAATGCAAGAAGTGAACGAAAAATTCTCCAAAGAAATAGAAATATTACAGAAAAATCAAATAGAAATCCTAGAAATGAAAGAAGCATTCAAGGATCTACAAAACACAGTGGAAAGCCTTAAGAATAGGCTAGACCATGCAGAGGAAAGAATTCCAGAGCTAGAAGACAGCTCCTATGCACTAAATAAATCAGCCAAAGAGAAAGAACACAAAAACAAGAGGCAGGAAAAAAGCATACAAGAAATGTGGGATTATGTAAAGAGGCCAAACATAAGGATCATAGGTATCCCTGAGGGAGAGGAGGAAAATTTGCATGGGCTGGAAAATTTATTTGAAAGAATAATAGAGGAAAATTTCCATGGCTTAGCCAGAAATCTCGATATCCAAGTACAAGAAGCACACAGGACTCCTGGGAGAGTCAACGTGAAAAGGCATTCACCACGCCACATAATTATTAGACTGACCAAAGTAAACACAAAAGAGGCACTCCTCAGAGCTGTAAGACGAAAAGAACACGTAACCTACAAAGGGAAACTGATCAGATTAACTGCAGATTTCAACTCAGCTGAAACCTTACAAGCCAGAAGGGAATGGGGAGACATCATCAATCTCCTAAAACAAAACAAAGGTCAACCCAGAATTCTGTATCCTGCCAAACTAAGCTTCTTATATGAGGGAGAAATAAAGATGTTTCCAGATAAGCAATCACTGATAGAATTTGTGAAATCCAGACCGGCCTTGCAAGAAATGCTTAGACCTGCATTATACACTAAACAGAGCAACAGACACCCACCTATGTAAAACTATGCAAAAGCTAAAACCCCAGAAACCAGATTCCACAATGATGCAAGAGGTAAAACAAAAGATACCACCCAACAGAATAATCAGAAATTTACCCCAAATATCAATTCTCTCAATAAATGTAAATGGCTTGAACTGTCCATTGAAGAGACATAGGCTGGCTGAATGGATTAAAAAATACAAGCCAAGTATCTGTTGTCTTCAGGAAACACACCTTACACACAAAGACGCATTCAGACTCAAGGTGAAAGGATGGAATACAATTTTCCAGGCCAATGGAAACCAAAAGAAATCCGGAGTAGCCATCCTTATTTCAGATGATATAAACTTTAAAGCAACAATAGTAAAGAAGGACAAAAATGGACACTATGTAGTGGTGAAGGGAAAAATCTCACAAGAGGATTTAACAATCCTAAACATTTATGCACCCAACACAGGAGCACCCAGGTACATAAAGCAAATACTGCTAGATCTAGACAACATAATAAGCAGCAACACCATAATAGCAGGGGACTTCAACACCCCACTGACAGAACTGGACAGATCCTCCAAACAAAAAACAAATAGAGAAATAAAAGACCTAAACAGGACTATAGAACACTATAGAACATTTGGGCCTAACAGATATCTACAGAACACTCCACCCAAATAACACCGAATATACATTCTTCTCATCAGATCATGGAACTTTCTCTAAAATTGACCACATCCTAGGCAACAAAACAGATCTAAACAAATTCAAAAAGATAGAAATCATACCATGTATCTTTTCAGACCACAGCAGAATAAAATTAGAAATCAATTCCAACAGAAACTCACATCGTCCTCCAAAAATGTGGAAACTAAACAATCTATTGCTGAAAGATTATTGGGTCAAGGAGGAGATTCAAATTGAAATCAAAAGATTCTTTGAACTAAACGATAATGGGGACACAAGTTATCAAAATCTGTGGGATACAGCAAAAGCAGTCCTGAGAGGAAAACTTATCGCCATAAATTCCCACATCCAAAAGACAGAAAAGTCACAAATCAGTGAACTAACGAATCATCTTAAGGAAATGGAAAAGGAAGAGCAAAGCAATCCTAAAGCCAGCAGAAGAAAAGAAATAACCAAAATTAGAGCAGAATTAAATGAAATCAAGAACAAAAGAACAATACAGAAGATCAATGAAACGAAAAGTTGGTTCTTCGAAAAGATAAACAAAATAGGCCACTTGCCAGGTTGACCAGAAGCAGAAAGGAAAGGACTCTAATAAGCTCAATTAGAAATGAAAAAGGAGAAGTCACAACTGATACCATGGAAATACAAAACATCATCTTTGAATACTACAAAAATCTCTATGCCCACAAACATGAAAACGTGGAGGAAATGGACAAATTCTTAGAAACACACTACCTCCCTAGGCTCAACCAGGAAGAAACAGAATTTCTAAACAGACCAATATCAAGCACCAAAATTGAAGCAGTAATTAAAAATCTACCCACACAAAAAAGTCCCGGACCAGATGGGTTCACACCTGAATTCTACCAAGCCTACAAAGAAGAACTGGTGCCTATACTGCAGAAATTATTTGAAAATATCCAGAAGGATGGAATCCTCCCAAACTCATTCTACGAAGCCAATATCACCTTGATACCAAAGCCAGGAAAGGACACAACAAAAAAACAAAACTACAGACCAATATCCCTTATGAATATAGATGCAAAAATTCTCAATAAAATCCTTGCAAACCGAATTCAAATGTTCATCAAAAAAATAATCCATCATGATCAGGTGGGCTTTATTCCCGAGATGCAGGGATGGTTCAACGTACGCAAATCTATAAATGTAATTCACCATATAAATAAAAGCAAGAACAAAGATTATATGATCCTTTCAATAGATGCAGAAAAGGCTTTTGACAAAATCCAGCATCCTTTTATGATAAGAACTCTTAACAATATAGGCATAGATGGCTCATTCCTAGAAACTATTAAAGCCATATACGATAAACCCACAGCCAATATCATACTGAATGGGGAAAATTGAAGGCATTCCCCCTTAAAACTGGCACCAGACAAGGGTGCCCACTATCTCCACTTCTTTTCAACATAGTGCTGGAAGTCCTGGCCACAGCAATTAGACAAGACAGAGGAATCAGGGGCGTCCAGATGGGGCAGAAGAGGTCAAACTTTCACTATTCACAGACGATATGATATTATACATAGAAAACCCCAAAGATTCAACCAAGAGATTACTGGAATTGATAAATGAATTCAGCAAAGTCTCAGGATACAAAATTAATACACACAAATCCATAGCCTTCATATATGCTAATATCAATCAAGCCGAGAAACAAATTAAAGATGCTATACCTTTCACAATAGCAACAAAGAAAATTAAATATTTAGGAACATATCTAACTAAGGAGGTCAAAGACCCATATAGAGAGAATTATGAAACAGAGAAAAGAAATTGCAGAGGACGTAAACAGATGGAAAGCCCTACCATGCTCTTGTATAGGCAGAGTCAACATAGTAAAAATGGCTTTGCTACCTAAATTAATTTACAGAATCAATGCAATCCCTATCAAAATACCAACATCATTTTTTGCCGATCTAGAAAAAATAATTCTATGCTTCGTGTGGAACCAGAGAAGACCCAGTCTAGCCAAAGCAATCTTAAGCAAAAAGAACAAATTGGGAGGCATCTGTCTACCAGACTTCAAACTATACTACAAGGCTATAGTAACCAAAACTGCATGGTATTGGCACAAGAACAGACACGTAGACCAATGGAACAGGACTGAGAACCCAAATATAAAACCAACCTCATACAGTCACCTGATCTTTGACAAATTCCAGAAAAACGTACACTGGGGAAAAGATTCCCTATTCAACAAATGGTGCTGGGAAAATTGGATGGCCATATGTAGAAGACTGAAAGTGGACCCACACCTCTCACCTCTCACAAAATCAATTCACAATGGATAACAGATCTAAACCTAAGACATGAAACCATAAGAATTCTCGAAGAAAATGTTGGAAAAACTCTTATGGACATTGGCCTAGGCAAAGAATTTATGAAGAAGACCCCCAAAGCAATCACAGCAGCAACAAAAATAAATACCTGGGACCTGATCAAATTGAAAAGCTTCTGCACAGCCAAGGAAACTATCACTAGAGTGAACAGACAACCTACAGAATGGGAGAAAATATTTGCATGCTACACCTCTGATAAAGGGCTGATAACCAGAATCTATACAGAACTTAGGAAAATCAACAAGAAAAATCAAACAACCCTATTAAAAAATGGGCAAAGGACATGAACAAAAACTTTTCCAAAGAAGACAGAATGATGGCCAGCAAACATATAAAAAAGTGCTCAACTTCTCTAATCATCAGGGAAATGCAAATCAAAACCACAATGAGATATCACTTAACTCCAGTGAGATTGGCTCATATCAAAAAAATCCCCAATAAACAAATGTTGGCGGGGATGTGGACAGGTAGGAACACTCATACACTGCTGGTGGGACTGCAAATTAGTACACACCTCTATGGAAAGAATATGGAGATACCTCAAAGAATTAAAAGTAGAATTACCATTTGACCCAGCAATCCCACTACTGGGTATTTATCCAAAAGAAAAAAAGACATTTTATAATAAAGACATCTGCTCTCGAATGTTCATAGCAGCACAATTCACAATTGCAAAGTTGTGGAAACAACCAAGGTGCCCATCAATACACGAGTGGATCGATAAAATGTGGTATATGTATACCATGGAGTATTTCTCAGCAATAAGGAACAACAGTGAATTAACACATCTGGTATTATCCTGGTTGGAGCTAGAACCCATTCTTCGAAGCGAAGTGTCACAGGATTGGAAAAACAAGCACCACTGGTACTCACCATCAAACTGGTACTAACTGATGATCACTTACATCACACAGGGCAATAACATTCATCTGAAGGCGGGCGGGAGGGAGGGGGGTGGAAGGGATGGGAAAAACTCTCACTGAATGGATGTGGGGAGCACAGTTTGGGGGATGACCACGATTGTGGCTCTGACACGGGCAGAACAGGGGCAATGTGTATGGCCAAAGTGTTGTACCCCAATGATATTCTGAAATTAAAAAAATAAATTAAAAGAAAAACAAAAAAACCCACAGATTTCTGAACCTATCTTAAAGTTTCTGATTCTGTGTGGGGTAGAGGGTAGGATTTATATTTTTATCAAGTTCCCAAGTGATGAGATCCTGCTGATCTGAAAAATTCCCTTTGCGAACCACTGCTCTGGACATTCTCTGATACTACATTGAATCAGAAAAAATGGGCTTTACATATGTGGTTTTCGACTCCTTCATTCAACAAATATTTATTGAGCACCTACTATATGTCAGCTGCAGGGCCAGAAAATGAAATAAGACACTTAAGAGACTAGTGCAATTCTAATATCTTGATCTTTGCAGCTGTTGTTTTCCAAAACAGGTTTGGTGACAAGTTGAGTGCCTTCGTGTATCTCAAATGGTCTCATTAACTTCTCAGGAATTTGTCAAGAACAAAGTTACGTTTACTTGTACAAGCTTTGCTGTATGGAATGAAGATGGGAGTCTTCCAAACTTCTATAAAGTCTAGAAAGTATTTCAATTTCTAAAATTATTAGGAGATTTTGCCTTTAAATGTTATTTCTATTAAATATTTTATAAATTATACTCCTCTGCTAGCCTAGCCATGGTATATTCTCCTGCACAGCAAAATCACTCTAAGCCCCACCAGATCTGAATGTTTTCACATATCTCTAATGTGTATGTCATTGCCATGATGTTTTTGCCCTGGCTTTTGCAAAGGAATTTAGGCAAGGCTAGCAAAAGGGAGTGCATAGTTTGTGGGCATGAGGGTAAAAGGATGGAAGGAGAAAGAACAGAGATTATAGTTCCCCTAATCCCAAATTTAATTTCTAATTTAACCCCGTTTTTATTAATCATACATCTTTCCTGTTTTACTTAAAAGACTTTTCTCATTTTTACTAGATCTGGGTTTGTTGTTTGTCTTTTGTTTTGTTTTGCTTTATTTTGTAATTTTGGAGAATATGAACAGAGTGCTTGGAATATCAATTATAGTCCTGGCAGTTAACCCCAACTGGGGCTCTCTAAAGGAGCTTTGTAAGATACCTACCAAGGTTCATTATGGTGCCCCATTTTCCCTGAAATGTGTGGATCAGGATGATAAGGAAGAAGAAGGGATGTACCCCACGAAGGTTGGTGCTATATCCACTCCTCAGCCAGCTGAATCCATAGCAAGGTTCTGATGCCATTGGCAGAGCTGAGGCTGGAGGAGACTTAAGGAGGCTGGAGGGGAAAGTGGCCACAGCTGTGAGAGCGAGCAGTTAGAAGCCATGGAGGTCATGTGCCAGGCCACCATTCCTGAGGCCACATACCTCAGGGAAAGCCTTTCAACAGCCGGTTCTCATTCCTGCAACTCATTAAAGCATGTTACAGAGTTGCATAGTTTTTGACATTATTTCTGCTTAGTTTGTTACTGCAAACATATCTGAGAAAAGTTCTTGCTGAACTTTTCCGGTGCTTTCCTGAGTTCATTAGGTCATGATGCACTTATTGCCAACGCCAAGTTAGGTTCTGGCATTGACCCAGGACATCAGGAGTGCAGCTGCCAAACAATGAAAGGCGGGTGGTGTGTGAGTCAAGTTAGGTTATTTGGCTTCCAGGATTGGACGTTGATGGCATAGCTGTAAAATGTGCCTGGAGAATTTTTATTTTTAAATTCTTTTCTTATTTGATGTAATTGAAACAGCACATACTCTCTAGGCTGTCCTGTTAACCTTAGCTGCCTAGTTTATTTCATTTTAAAGGATTCTTTCAACTTTAAAATTAAACATATAGTTGTTTAATGGTAGGGGTGGAGTGATTTTTCTTCTTTTTCACTTTTGTTTGTTTCCCCAAATTGAGAGTAATAGAGTTTTTTTTTTTTTTAGTTTTTGGGGGTTTTTTGTTTGTTTGTTTACAGAAATATTGAACAGAAAGTACAGAACTCCCATATACCCTTACCCTTTTACCTCCCCCTCTCTCCCAGTTTCTTCTGTTATTAACATCTTGCATTAGTGTGGTTAATTTGTTACAATTGATTACCCAATATTGATACATATATGAGGTTTGACAAATGTATAATGACATATTTTCACCATTACAGAATCATACAGAATAGTTTCACCAGCCGAAAAATCCCGTCTCCGCTTTTTCCTTCCTCCCTTCCCCCAAGCCCTCGGCAACCACTATTTATTTATTTATTTATTTTATTATCTCCATAGTTTTGCTTTTTCCAGAATGTCATATAGTTGGAATCATATAGTATGTAGCCTTTTCAGATTGAGTCTTTCACTTAGTAATATGCATTTAAGATTCCTCCATGTCTTTCTATGGCTTGATAGCTCATTTCTTTTTATTGCTGAATAATATTCCATTGTATGGATATACCACAATTTGTTTGTCCATCCACCTATTGAAGGACATCTTGGTTGCTTCCAAGTTTTGCCAATTATGCATAAAGCTGCCATAAACATTTGTATTCAGGTTTTGGTGTGGATGTAAGTTTTTAACTCATTTGGGTTAATCTCCAGAAGTATGATTGCTAGGTTGTGTGGTAAGAGTATGTTTAGCTTTGTAAGAAACTGCCTGTCTTCCAAAGTGGCTGTACCATTTTGCATTCCTACCAGCAACAAATGAGAGCTGCTGTTGCTCTGCATCCTTGCCATCATTTGGCGTTGTCAGTGTCTTGGATTTTTGACATTTTATTAGATATGTAGTGGCATCTCATTATTTTAATTTGCAATTCCCTAATGACATATGATGTGGAGCATCTTTTCATATGTTTATTTGACATCTGTATATCTTCTTTGGTGAGGTATCTGTTCAGATCTTTTGCCTATTTTTAAATTGTGTTGTTTGTTGTCTTATTCTTGATTTTTAAGAGTTTTTTGTATATTTTGGATACCAGTCCTGTGTCAGATATATGTTTTGAAAATATTTTCTCCCAGTCTGTGGCTTGTCTTTTCATTCTCTAACAGTGTCTTTTGCAGAACAATAATGAATTTTTAATGTATATAATCAGGAGAAAAATGTTTTTAAGTGAAACCTGATTCCCACATTGGCTTGGCACCCACTACCTACCCAAGAAAATAAAAACAGTCTGAGAGGAACAAGGTAGTTGGCTGTATGGAAGTTGAACATATGAAACTATGACTTGAGTGTAATCCCTAAATTAAATGTAATTTTAAGTGCTGTAGGGAGGCAAGATAGATATAGTCTCAAATTAAATAAGGAACAAAAGAAAATTGGTTACATGACTGTGTGTAGAACCATGAAAAGATTTTTCTCTCATTTTTTCATTTTTATTTGACTCTCTTGGTTTCCTCACTATTTATGTTCTTTAGGTAACTAGAACTCCAAGAAGGACTGGGAAAACCCTGGGGTTATCTGCTTCCACTAAAAACAGTATTTAACAAGTAATAAATTGTTGGTTTAAATTCAAAGAGGCCTGGGAGAGAGTGAAATGTACCTTTATTACTCATTCACTTGCATACCCATCCAGCAGATGTTAATTTAGCACCTATTAAATGGCAGACAATATGTTTGATGCTAGGAATATGGACAAATAAATCTGAAATCAAATCTTTGACTAGGGTGTTGATAGGAGTGAGCACAGGAACTATGGGAGCTTCAACAGAGACATCTGGTCTCTGGGAAGCAGAGACATTTCAGACAAGCTTACCCCAAAGCTGAGACCTGCAGGGGATCAGGAATTGACCAGACAAACAGTAGGAAAAGATGTTTCCAGCCCTCTGCTTGTTCCCTTTCCACACCAGTAAAAGCTCACATGTGAGAGAAACAAGATTAAGGTTGTTTTTATTTTTTACTTTTTAAAAAATTCTGAAATGTAACATGCCCACACAAAAAATGTTTAAAACAGAAATGGATAGTATAATAAATTATTGTAATGCAAGCACCCATGTAAGCAAGATCTTGTCTCAAAAAAAAAATACATATATATTATATATATAGGCCAGGCATAGTGTGGCTCATGCCTATAATCCTTGCACTTTAGGAGGCCAAGGCAGGAGGACAGCTTGAACCCAGCAGTTTGAGACTAGCCTGGGCAACACAGCAAGACCCTGTCTCTCAAAAAAATTAACAAAAAAAAATTAGCCAGGTGTGGTGGTATGTGCCTGTAGTCCTAGCTACTTGGGAGTCTAAGGCAGGAGGATCGCTTGAGCAGGAGTTTAAGGTTACAGTGAGCTATGATCATGCCACTGGATTTCAGCCTGGGCAACAGAGGAAGATCCTGTCTCTAAAAAAAAAAAAGAAAGAAAAAAAGAAACTGCTACATGAAATGGTGAAATGGGGGCTCCTTTAATGAACTGAATAAAAGCATACAAGTATAGGGCAAAGACTAAGCAGCCCACCAGAGATGAGAAATACCCTGCTTTCCTAATGGCAACCCAAGTTGAAAATCAGAAGGCATAGTACAAGTGTGATATTTTGAACTGAACTGCTCTGGGCATGGGTAAATATAGCAGTAAAGGACAAATGGAATGGACACTTTGTAATTTGACCCTTGAAAATTTGGAATGGAGCCTTAGATGTTTTATCCTCCACTGGTACCCCAAACATTCAGACCTTGTGTAATGAGTTAGCATGGAAACTGTCCTTTGGAGGACAAATCAGTTAAGAGCAGAAACAAACGTAGAGCTCTTTGCATTTATCTGATTTCTGCACAAATGCAGAATTTGACATTTAAAGTGGGTGTATGTCCACTGGGAGAACCCAGCCATTGTGTCATGGCATGAAAACTTCTTTGATATTAGGATAGTATGTAAACTCATCCACTAAGAGCTTTGCAGATCTCTTGCATTTGTTTTTTGGACCTGTTTGAATTTGTTCTTTTAAATAGGCTGCTTAGGGAAAATACCTGGCACCAATTTAACAAAAAGGGATATCATTAATTTCTCCCTTTAAAAAGGAAGTGTCCCTTTGGGAACACTGAGTCTTCATAGATCAGACAAACCAGCCTGATCTCTGGGTAGACTGGCTGTTCTAATTGCTCACTGCTAAGCAGCCAAACAGACCTTTTTGGATAGTGGAGAAAGAAAATGGGGATCTGCGTCTGTGAGAGCTCCAAATATTCCTTATACCATTTGGATGGATTAATGAAACATAACTCCCTCCCATTACACAAATTACCAGACACAGAAAATACCAACAAACTCGTCCTACTCTTAAATGCAGTAAAGATTCAAGGTGATAAACTCTTGAGACTTGTGGTAGTATCAAGGGAGAACCAAGTGCAGTGTGTAGAAATCTTAGCACACTCCAGAAGACTTGGCAATTTGAATGCAGAGGAGGAAGGAGTTGTTAACTTGGAAATTAGGTACTTTCAAAGGTGGTTCTCATTGGAGGAGTGAGAAATAGCAGTAGCAGCAGCTCAACTTTATTAGATGCTTAACATGTACCACACTCTATTCTATATGCAGTAAGCCAATAATTTGGGCTCTTCTTTTTGAAGGACAAGTCCTGACCCAGAGCCCCCTCAAAGCTGCCAGAGCATCACAAATGCACATAAACACACACACACACACATTCTCAGAAACCTAGGAACACAGATAACAGAACAGGGAAGTTTAGCTTAATAAAAGGCTTAAATACCAGCAAAGCACTGGAAAGAGCAGAAAGTGTGGACTGGAGGAGTTTGGGGGTGGTGGTAGGGACAGTGCTCAGGCAAAGCTCTGGTCTAGGATAGAATACATGACTTGAAGTGGGAGGTCAGGAACTCATTGTGAACTGTTCTTTGTTGGGAGAAAAATTACAGACTCATTTAATATCCATTGTTTATTTTGAATTTCTCTGCCTTGTCATTAACCAAACTATATTTATACTTTCATAGTTTAATAAGAAATATATCTATTCTTTTTTTGTAATAACAAGTAATGTTAATCCAAATCCAACAGCAGTCCAAAGTAAACAAAATGCTTTTACCTGATGCCAATAATCTGCCAGGCATGGCTTTATGTCCCTTATTTTGCTCTCTCACCTTTGAGCCTAATTAGGGTAGAATACGTGAAATCCTAAACTCTGCCCAATAATCAAATAATCAAATAACTTGGATATAATGTAATAGACTTTACAATCTACAGCTAAACATAGAACTAACTGGCCAGCCCTTTGAGGCTTGTATTTTCCCCTGTGCCTTTATAGAACAAAGAGAAAAGACATTTAAGAAGCTAAAAATGACCATCCAAAGAACCCTCAAGAATAGTCTGGGCCAGAGAGCTGATCCGGGGTATTATTTCCTCTATGTCTCCCTAGAACCCAGCTCTTGGGTTCTAGCTTTGGCTATTGGTTAATAAAGGGACTACTTTTAGAGATTAGGGCAGGATATAGGGAAACCATAAAGGATAGTGTAATCCTCTAAGGACCAGTGAAAGTGGAGCTATTATATACATGTAAAGGGGCAAGGAGAAAGCATGTCATCTAAAACCCAAAAAGAGGCCAAGGGGGAAAAAATGGCGGTGTGATAGGGTCCTCCCACCATACCGCTCCCAGGAAAGGAGGTGAAGAACGCCAGCGGCTGCCGGCGAACACGGACCGCTCACTCCAAAAACAGCATTGCGAATGACAGAGAAACAACGCCGAACGCCCAGCCCAAGAAAACAGGTACAAAATTTTCACAAAGATCGGAGGGCGCACGGAGCACAATAGAGCCAGAGCGCGGGGAAGGACGCACTCGCCAGGTCGGCGCAGCGCGACCTGCCCCCCAAGCGGTTACGCGCCTCCCCATACACGCAGTCAGGGACAAGCCCAGAGTTGGGACAGAGCGGTTGCTCGGGCCGGCGAGCCCTGTGGAGAGGAGGAAGTAGCCGGAGCCAGACACAACTCGCAGCTACGATATACAGAGACTGCCAAGGGCTGGGGAGGAACTGCGCGGGGACCGAGATTCAGCTTCCCGGGACAGTGCGCGGGAACCCGCAGGCCGGCACTGCGCCACTAGAAGTCAGCGAGACTGGGCCCAGGAGTTTATTGGAGAGCGGGACGCGCCCTTAGAGGTTGCTTACAACTACCGGCGGAGAAAAACTGCGCTCCCAGCGCGATCAGAGCCCAGCTGTGCGCCAGGCTGGCGGCGGCCGCCATCTTTACAGCCGCCCGCACGGAGCCGTGAGCCGCGTCTCTAGCTCCACCCCGCCCCGGCCCAGGGCTCATCCGCTGGGGCGAGACAGGCTTTGCCTGTGGTGGCCAGGGACAGCGGCATCCGTGGGTTCCAGGTGGGACGAGATCCCGGAACTGTAGAGGTGGGACCTTTGAGTATTGGAAACAGTTTGCAGCTCGTCCATCTGGTTCTGCTACCCCAGCTCTGGCCTCCGACAACTCCGCTCCGTGCCGGTCCTAGTGCCCGCCCCTCAGGTCCCAGCCCTCCTGTACCCAGAGATCGCTCATTTTGAAGGTTGCTGGCCATAGTGACTCATTTGGTATAACTGCTGGTTCCCATGACAACCAAATACCTCAAGAGCCACAGGCTGAACCAGAGCAGCTCCCCATAATCCTGCCCACTTCAATAGGGAATTTCGCGCCACCCAAGAGTGCTTCCAGCTGCCACTACTCCCCCTCCCCGTGGGAACATCCCCCGGTGGAGACTGCTGGGTATAGAGACGGCCACCTGCCTCGCCTTGAGGTCTAGTGGTGGAAAAGGGGTACACAATTGGATATCCCACTATCAACCAGTTTCACGCGGAGACACACATCAGAAGGGCAGCCACACGTGGCTAGATGAGCAACCTCTGAGCTGTGTAAAATTTTCCCAACTCAGCTCTCACACTGCAGCCAAAGGAAATTGTGTTTCTACCAGAACCTCAGGAAGAGCAGGGTCAAAGTAACCCCTAGGAGCTACAAGACCCCTCCCAAAGCACAGGGCTTTCGCATACCCCAACTGGGGAATCAGAGTCTGCTACGGACATAACAGAATACCTAGCTAATATGGAGCGGAGGACTCATATTCTCAAGTACAATCCATTAGCTCAGAGCCCAAGCTGGGAGGTCATTCTCACCACACTCCACTGGGAAGAGGAGAAGACCACAGGTCAGAGTTAACTCAAGATCCAACAAACTTGCTAAAAACCCTAAGGCAATACAGGCCACTACTTCTCTCCCTGGCTTTGCCAAGGAAAATAATGTGGGCCTGGTGACAGGGCCATAAACTAGCTCTAACACCCCAGCTCTCGACCAAGAGACCAGATGAGAAAAAACCAGCGAAGAACTCAGGGAACATGAAAAATCAGAGTGAAAACGTCACCCCCAAAAGAAATATCCAGTTCCTCAGCAATGGATACCAACCCAAATGAAATGGGTAGAATGACAGAAGAGGAATTTCGTTTATGGATTAAGAAAGCTCAATGAAATTCAAGAGAAAATTGAATCCCAGCACAAAGAAACCACAAGAAAAATGCAAGAAATGAATGAAAAATTCTCCAAAGAAATAGAAATATTACGGAAAAAATCAAATAGAAATCTAGAAATGAAAGAAGCATCAAGGATCTACAAAACACAGTGGAAAGCCTTAAGAATAGGCTGGACCATGCAGAGGAAAGAATTTCAGAGCTAGAAGACAGCTCCTATGCACTAAATAAATCAGCTGAAGAGAAAGAACACAAAAAACAAGAGACAGGAAAAAAGCATACAAGAAATGGGGATTATGTAAAGAGGCCAAACATAAGGATAAAGGATCCTGAGGGAGAGGAAGAAAATTGCATGGGCTGGAAAATTTATTTGAGGAATAATAGAGGAAAATTTCATGGCTTAGCCAGAAATCTCGATATCCAAGTACAAGAAGCACACAGGACTCCGGGAGGAGTCAACGTGAAAAGGCATTCACCACGCCACATAATTATTAGACTGACCAAAGTAAACACAAAAGAGGCACTCCTCAGAGCTGTAAGACAAAAAAAGGAGGTAACCTACAAAGGGAAACCCATCAGATTAACTGCAGATTTCTCAACTGAAACCTTACAAGCCAGAAGGGAATGGGGAGACATCATCAATCTCCTAAAACAAAACAAAGGTCAACCCAGAATTCTGTATCCTGCCAAATTAAGCTTCTTATATGAGGGAGAAATAAAGACCTTTCCAGATAAGCAATCACTGATAGAATTGGCGAAATCCAGACCGGCCTTGCAAGAAATGCTTAGACCTGCATTATACACTAACCAGCGCAACAGACACCCACCTATGTAAAATTATGCAAAGGCTAAAACCCCAGAAACCAGATTCCACAATGACGCAAGAGGTAAAACAAAAGATACCACCCAACAGAATAATCAGAAATTTACCCCAAATATCAATTCTCTCAATAAATGTAAATGGCTTGAACTGCCCATTGAAGAGACATAGGCTGGCTGAATGGATTAAAAAATACAAACCAAGTATCTGTTGTCTTCAGGAAACACACCTCACACACAAAGACGCATTCAGACTCAAGGTGAAAGGATGGAATACAATTTTTCAGGCTAATGGAAACCAACAGAAATCTGGAGTAGCCATCCTCATTTCAGATGACATCAACTTTAAAGCAATAAAAGTAAAGAAGGACAAAAATGGACACTATATAGTGGTGAAGGGAAAAATTTCACAAGAGGATTTAACAATCCTAAACATTTATGCACCCAACACAGGAGCACCCAGGTACATAAAGCAAATGCTGCTAGATCTAGACAACATAATAAGCAGGAATGCCATAATTGCAGGGGACTTCAACACCCCACTGACGGAACTGGACAGATCCTCCAAACAAAAATTAAATAGAGAAATAAAAGACCTAAACAGGACTCTAGAACATTTGGGCCTAACAGATATCTACAGAACACTCCACCCAAATAACACTGAATATACATTCTTCTCATCAGCTCATGGAACTTTCTCTAAAATTGACCACATCCTAGGCCACAAAACAGATCTAAACAAATTCAAAAAAATAGAAATCATACCATGTATCTTTTCAGACCACAGCGGAATAAAATTAGATATCAATTCCAACAGAAACTCACATCTTCCTCCAAAAACTTGGAAACTAAACAATCTATTGATGAATGAGTTTTGGGTCAAAGAGGAGATTCAAAATGAAATCAAAAGATTCTTCGATCTAAACGATAATGGGGACACAAGTTATCAAAATCTGTGGGATACAGCAAAAGCAGTCCTGAGAGGAAAATTTATCGCCCTAAATTCCCACATCCAAAAGACAGAAAAGTCACAAATCAGTAAACTAATGAATCATCTTAAGGAAATGGAAAAGGAAGAGCAAAGCAATCCTAAAACCAGCAGAAGAAAAGAAATAACCAAAATTAGAGCAGAATTAAATGAAATCGAGAACAAAAGAACAATACAGAAGATCAATGAAACGAAAAGCTGGTTCTTTGAAAAGATAAACAAAATAGACAGGCCACTTGCCAGGTTGACCAGAAGCAGAAAGGAAAGGACTCTAATAAGCTCAATTAGAAATGAAAAAGGAGAAGTCACAACTGATACCATGGAAATACAAAACATCATCTTTGAATACTACAAAAATCTCTATGCCCACAAACATGAAAACGTGGAGGAAATGGACAAATTCTTAGAAACACACTACCTCCCTAGGCTCAACCAGGAAGAAACTGAATTTCTAAACAGACCAATATCAAGCACCGAAATTGAAGCAGTAATTAAAAATCTACCCACAAAAAAAAGTCCCGGACCAGACAGGTTCACACCTGAATTCTACCAAGCCTACAAAGAAGAACTGGTGCCTATACTGCAGAAATTATTTGAAAATATCCAGAAGGATGGAATCCTCCCAAACTCATTCTACGAAGCCAATATCACCTTGATACCAAAGCCAGGAAAGGACACAACAAAAAAACAAAACTACAGACCAATATCCCTTATGAATATAGATGCAAAAATTCTCAATAAAATCCTTGCAAACCGAATTCAAATGTACATCAAAAAAATAATCCATCATGATCAGGTGGGCTTTATTCCCGAGATGCAGGGATGGTTCAACGTACGCAAATCTATAAATGTAATTCACCATATAAATAAAAGCAAGAACAAAGATTATATGATCCTTTCAATAGATGCAGAAAAGGCTTTGACAAAATCCAACACCCTTTTATGATAAGAACTCTTAACAATATAGGCATAGATGGCTCATTCCTAGAAACTATTAAAGCCATATACGATAAACCCACAGCCAATATCATACTGAATGGGGAAATATTGAAGGCATTCCCCCTTAAAACTGGCACCAGACAAGGGTGTCCACTATCTCCACTTCTTTTCAACATAGTGCTGGAAGTCCTGGCCACAGCAATTAGACAAGACAGAGGAATCAGGGGCGTCCAGATAGGGGCAGAAGAGGTCAAACTTTCACTATTCACAGACGATATGATATTATACATAGAAAACCCCAAAGATTCAACCAAGAGATTACTGGAATTGATAAATGAATTCAGCAAAGTCTCAGGATACAAAATTAATACACACAAATCCATAGCCTTCATATATGCCAATAACAATGAAGCCGAGAAACAAATTAAAGATGCTATACCTTTTGCAATAGCAACAAAGAAAATTAAATATTTAGGAATATATCTAACTAAGGAGATCAAAGACCTATATAGAGAGAATTATGAAACACTGAGAAAGGAAATTGCAGAGGATGTAAATAGATGGAAAACCTTACCATGCTCTTGGATAGGCAGAGTCAACATAGTAAAAATGGCTTTGCTACCTAAATTAATTTACAGAATCAATGCAATCCCTATCAAATACCAACATCATTTTTGCCGATCTAGAAAAAATAATTCTACGCTTCGTGTGGAACCAGAGAAGACCCCGTCTAGCCAAAGCAATCTTAAGCAAAAAGAACAAATTGGGAGGCATCTGTCTACCAGACTTCAAACTATACTACAAGGCTATAGTAACCAAAACTGCATGGTATTGGCACAAGAGCAGACATGTAGACCAATGGAACAGGACTGAGAACCCAAATATAAAACCAACCTCATACAGTCACCTGATCTTTGACAAATTCCAGAAAAACGTACACTGGGGAAAAGATTCCCTATTCAACAAATGGTGCTGGGAAAATTGGATGGCCATATGTAGAAGACTGAAAGTGGACCCACACCTCTCACCTCTCACAAAAATCAATTCACAATGGATAACAGATCTAAACCTAAGACATGAAACCATAAGAATTCTCGAAGAAAATGTTGGAAAAACTCTTATGGACATTGGCCTAGGCAAAGAATTTATGAAGAAGACCCCCAAAGCAATCACAGCAGCAACAAAAATAAATACCTGGGACCTGATCAAATTGAAAAGCTTCTGCACAGCCAAGGAAACTATCACTAGAGTGAACAGACAACCTACAGAATGGGAGAAAATATTGCATGCTACACCTCTGATAAAGGGCTTATAACCAGAATCTATACAGAACTTAGGAAAATCAACAAGAAAAAATCAAACAACCCTATTAAAAAATGGGCAAAGGACATGAACAAAAACTTTTCCAAAGAAGACAGAATGATGGCCAGCAAACATATAAAAAAGTGCTCAACTTCTCTAATCATCAGGGAAATGCAAATCAAAACCACAATGAGATATCACTTAACTCCAGTGAGATTGGCTCATATCAAAAAATCCCCAAATAACAAATGTTGGCGGGGATGTGGATAGGTAGGAACACTCATACACTGCTGGTGGGACTGCAAATTAGTACAACCTCTATGGAAAAGAATATGGAGATATCTCAAAGAATTAAAAGTAGAATTACCATTTGACCCAGCAATTCCACTACTGGGTATTTATCCAAAAGAAAAAAAGACATTTTATAATAAAGACATCTGCTCTCGAATGTTCATAGCAGCACAATTCACAATTGCAAAGTTGTGGAAACAACCCAGGTGCCCATCAATACACGAGTGGATCGATAAAATGTGGTATATGTATACCATGGAGTATTACTCAGCAATAAGGAACAATAGTGAATTAACACATCTGGTATTATCCTGGTCGGAGCTAGAACCCATTCTTCGAAGCGAAGTGTCACAGGATTGGAAAAACAAGCATCACTGGTACTCACCATCAAACTGGTACTAACTGATGAACACTTACATCACACAGGGCAATAACATTCATCAGAGGGCGGGCGGGCGGGAGGGGGGTGGAAGGGATGGGAAAAACTCTCACTGAATGGATGTGGGGAGCACAGTTTGGGAGACGACCACGATTGTGGCTCTGACACGGGCAGAACAGGGGCAATGTGTATGGCCAAAATGTTGTACCCCCATGATATTCTGAAATTTAAAAAATAAATTAAAAAATAAATAAATAAATAAATAAATAAAACCCAAAAAGAGTCACGTGGGTGTAAGAGTCTTGAGAAGAGAGATAACCTTCAGTTAAGGACACGGTCAATACAAGACAACTCCACAGGAAGGGAGCTGGGGAATAAAAGAGAATATTCTTTCTCTGTCTCTCTCTCTCACTCTCTTCACTCTCTTTCTTCCCTCTGCTTTCCTGCTAGGGCTTTTTATTGTCCAAGCCAGTGGGAAGCCAGACCAGTCCATACAGGTCAGCTTCTGGGACCCAGAACATGGTAGAAATGGAAAAAGAATGGATTTGGAGGGAAGGAACGCTATACCATTTTAAAGGACCCAATATAACTTCAATTCCTAATATAAAGCTCATACCCTTTCCCACAGAGATGAAAAACACTTCTTTGGAAGATTTTTTTTTTAAATAGTGCTTTAGTTAGGAATTGTTCTCTCCTTCAAGAAACACATACTGGAATACAGTGACTTTATTAGATAAACGTTTTATTTATGTCACCGGGGCAGGCAGTTTTTGACATTCAGAAGAAGATCAAGAATGACAAGCAAGGCCAAGCCTCTGTAATTCTCTTCACTTTTCTTTCATGGTCCAGAAGAACAAGAAAAATGGGTACTGCTGGAGCTCCAGCTATCATGGCTGCAAAAGGATTATCCTGGAAACTCCACCAGTGACTTCTGTTTATATCTCACGGGCCTCCTTTACCTACAGGAGAAGCCAGGAAGCATATTTGAGTAGATTATATTGCTGCTGCCTATGATTTAAGGGTTCTGTTGGGAAGGACGCAGGGAAGAATGGATGTTGAGTAGACAATGAGTAGTTAGATCCTATGAGTAGTTACAATGAGTAGACAATGAGTGGTTACTATCCTATACTATACTATAAAGATAGAATTTAATCATCTGAGGCACATGTGCCCAGGGCATTGTTTCATGCTGGTTTCCAAACTTGAGAATTTTCAAGTCATATGAATCAGATATTCCCTCCTGAATTATCATATTTCACCTTGGGTCCTTCTTCATGGAATATCAAGACCTGCCAGGCAAGATAAAGGCCACTTATAAGAAATGGTTATAAAATTCCAAGGCAAATATTCAAGTGTTCCTTGTGGAACCATTTGTGTAAATAAAATGAAGCTATCTCTGGTAGAGTGTAGAAATAGGAGAAATGGAAAAGATGAACCTTGTTAGCATGCTGGTAGAAGTTTAGAGGATACAATTATTGTACAAAAATATTTTGCAATGTGTATTGAGAGCTTTAAAAAAAAGTTTGGATTCTTTATCCCAAAAATTCACTCAGAATCTTTTTTTAAAAGTCTAGAAAAAGTTAAGAGAAAAATTAAATAATTTTGGTATAGCCATATTATAAAATAATATGTAATGATTAAAATTATATTTACAAAGCATTTAAGATAGAATGGGAGAATTGTTTTATTATCATACAACATAAGGTTCTGCTGCAGTTTTTCCTGAGCATTCCAATCCTCTAAGGTCTCCCTTTCCTTTAAGATCCAACTAAAATGGCTTGAGTTCCCATCCCGCTTAATAGTAGGATTTCTACTCTCGGCTCCTTTGTTGCCTGTCACCACCTCAAACTGCAGGAAAAAAAATACCCCTTTAGAAAGAAATTGACAAAGAACTTTAAGGAGCAGTTCATAAAAGGAGAAAATACAAATTATCTATGACTACATGCAAAAATATTCAACCTCAAAATTTAATGAGAAATGAAAATTTCTTTCTTGCATATCAAACAGGCTAGGATCAAAAATAATAATACACAGATTGTCAAGAATACAAGAAAACGAGCATTGATAGTGTTGTTTGTGGCAGGGCAACAGCCTCTTTGGAGAGCAAGCTGCCAATATATCATTTGACCCAGCAATACCTGCTCTGTAAACTTATCCTCTGTATATAATTGGATTAAGCTATGCATAATATTTTTGTGACTGGTTGTACTGAAATATAAAAAGAAATCAATGATGTTCATTCTGGGTCACTCTGAGGATGGTGGTAGATGAACAGAGGAACAGGGAAGTGCTTGACATGATACCTAGCACACAGTAGGAGCTTAATAAGTGTTTACTGAATGATGAATTAATTCAGATGGGTAGTTAATATGGGGGAAATTAGTTTTGTTTCAAATAGCATCTTGCATCTTGCATTTTAGTTACGTGTTGTAAATATTTCTGGTCAACGGTTGTAGCCATGGGACTGTAGCTCAGGAGATGGGGCACAGACATCTGCCTTGAACAATGGGAGACTATAAGGAATGGCATTTCTTTCTGTTTGTCTGCTTTGGGGATTTTTTGCACAGTCAAATTCATTATGAAAATGAATGAGGTCTCCAAGTAAGAGTAGAGAAAGAGATTGGTAGTGGTCCTGGAATAAGTCTATAGGGAGCAAAGTAGACCGAGTCAGGTTGCTCTGTGGTTTATTTACCTATATGAAATGCTTTTGGATGAGGGAAAAATTAAGTGGGTTATCTGATTGATAAGCATAATTATTTTAGAAAATTTGCATAGCCTAGAGAAGAGATGGTCTCAGGCCCTACTGAAAGGAGGGTAGAGCTTGCTTTAAAGTCTTTTCTCCTCCTCTGCTCAAATATTTTTCCCATAATACACCTTAAAAATCCCTGAACCTTTGTTGCAAAAGAGCCTGAGTATAATAATCAGTGAAGACAACTTGAGATATTGGTCTTCATACTGGTAAGTTACAGCACATTAAAATATACTTGGATTATAATGATCAAAATATGTTCAATTAGAAACTTCTGCAAGTTTCATTATTTTCTCAGTAATTCCCAACATATTATATTCAAATCACTATGTAGATGTAAGAAAGCATCTAAAATAGGAGATTAAGGAATTTATTCTTAACTGTTTATGTTACAAAGGGAAGGATGAAGTAATGTTGCTCAGTTAGGAGGACTCTTTGGGTTGAAAGTGCAGCTTAGGTACATGGTGACTAATAAAAACAATGAGTTCTAAAATGTGGCCATTGCATTATTATTTTGTTGATTGTAATGCCTAAGAGTTTTTTCCATGTGAAGCATGTAGGCAATAATGTTAAAATAAAATTTACAGACTCTAATAAAATTACAGTCTCATTTTCAATGTGCATGACAGCTAGAATTCTGTCACCTAAATTTTTCTAGATTCTGCTTACCCTGGCAACTAAATATTCTTATTGATCTTATGGAGGGAGTTTTGAGTGGCCAGTGAGAAAATTCTAATTTCTTCAATGGCATTTTTCATGGATTTTAGGTGATGCTAGTGAAGGTTATGTGAGATCCAAAGCAAAAGACTTATAGAAATGTTTGAAGCTCCCTTTGGACCTGAAAGTATGATGTTCCTTTGCCTTTTTTTT
Organism: Daubentonia madagascariensis; assembly: GCA_023783475.1. Lineage (NCBI taxonomy): Eukaryota > Metazoa > Chordata > Mammalia > Primates > Daubentoniidae > Daubentonia > Daubentonia madagascariensis. The sequence continues at coordinate 36,984,215 of JAKFHU010002088.1, read as the reverse complement.
TTAAATCACATAATGAAATGTTTAAGAAAGTTAACAGGATACAGCTCCAATCAGAGCAGCAAAGAACAAATCACTGAGCTTTTCTTCTGAACAGCAGAAGATGCTTTATTTAAGTCTTTGGCTGAAGTTGGCAGGGGAATGACCTGCTGCACAGCTCTTCTTGTAATGCTGACAGGCCTCCAGGCAGAAAGTCCAGTGGAAAAAAGTAAAACACAGAAAGAGTGACAAATGTCATTGTGATGAAAGCCACACCTTTTATTGCTTCTTATAACAACTACAAGTGTTTGGGAAGTAGTGTCTTAAGTAGACTTAACACAGACCAAAATTCTGAAAAGCCTGATGAAATTTAGGAATGGGATGATGAAGAGTCACACACATTTTTTGTGTGCTTTTAAGTAAAATTTTATATTCCATCTAGCAACTTTTTAAAGAAGTAATAGTATTAACATCACCTAGGAAACAAATACATTTTACAATAGAGCTTTAAGCAATGTGCTGAGGTACACTGATGGGTCATGGATGGGTTATGCTAGTGCCAAGATATTGATGTCCTTGGCTCTCAGAGCAACCAGGCAGGACTGGGCAACTGGAGCTGCCTCTGTTTACCTGGTCTGTGTTTACTAGGCCATACAAATATTAATATTACCATTTTCTATGTGTGCCATGACATGGCAAAGCCTGAAAAACCCTCCTTTGTAGACATACTTTGCAAAATCCCTGAACCCCAAAAGAAGGGGTATGTAAAATTATCTTACGTGTAAATAAACAAAGCAGAAAGAGTGTAGTGTGCTTCCCCAAATAGAAGGCACAATGTGTTTGGTAATAACGGGGGCAGAATATAGGAGAAGATGGGTGGAGGAGGGCCAGGGACTTCCCATCTGGCCTTTGCTGCTTCTTTTGCTTGACCACACTGACTCTCTAACAATAAATACTCAGAAATGTTCTAGCAAATGTTCGAGAGTGAGGGCATATGGAGCTTTTGATTTTGTTTGTGTTTAAAATATGGTTTCCACACAGATGGCATTGGTTTAGCTGTTGTGTGACTTTGTTTGCATCTTCTTTTGCTAAAATAATAGATGAGAACCATAACTCTTTGAAACTCAAGCTCCCAGGTTTATATTCTGCAGTTTGCCTCACCACGTTCTGCAGAGGTACGGGCTCTTGTCCCTAAGATACCTTTGCTTATGAGTGAGTGTACAGTGACTTTCAACAGTGGTTTCAGTTAGCTCTTGGAATATTAGGATTGAGGCATCAAAAGGGGCCATGAAAATTGCACAGACCATGGGTTTAGATGTTCAGATATTTAAATTCCAGAATATAGTTGTTGTAGCAGGGATCTGGCCATGATACTAGGGCTGACAAAAATCAACTATTTCTTTGAAAGATTGGATCGTCTTCTTAAAACATGTCCAGGGACAAGGTCTACAAAAATGAAGTCAATGGCATATATATCCTATTAGATAAGTTGATGTTTTCTATCTAAAGATATTTTTAGACAGCTAGTCTGCCATTGTTCCCTTCTAACCTTGTTAGTGAGGGTGGGTAGGAGGAGAGAAAAACAAACAGAAAAAAGTTAAAATACTAGAAATTCATAAGACTGTGAATGTCATTTTTTTGTTTGTTAATCATCATGCCTACACTTTCCCATTACCAGGGAACTGAATACTACTCCAGGGAGCACTAGAGTGCCAGCTTTGTTTCCTCTTCTCTGTATTTAGCTTTCCTTAGGTGGGCTCTTCACCCCTTTTTCCAAAAGTTAATTAAAGTCAGTGCCTCACTTTTGCATTTCCCCAGGGTGGGAAAAAAAGGGTAATTTTTAATAATACTAAAGTAATATGTTCTGCTCTTCACACTAGTGTGGTATCTTAGGTAATGACTGTATGATAAGATAAAATCACTAACAGACTCTGAAGGATGTTCCAGTGGGATCCATGCACCTGCACTTGAATTGTGTGCTACTCCATAAGCAGAAGAGTCATTTCCTTTCTAGGACCTTGTAAAAGAGAGAGACTCTGTAAAACCAAGCTAGGTTATTTTTTCAAGCTTTACTTTTTGAATTGTGATTCATAGAAAACAGAGTAAGGGAAATGTTTTGCTCTTTTATTCCCTGAATCCTATAATTCAGACAATTTTGCCAGGTCTTTCTGTAGGACCTGGCTCTTTTTGAAAGGTCCTCGTTATAAGGCAACATGGATTATTTGAACATGAGGTTATTCCACGTACCCAAACCCTTTTTAACTAATTTGGAAGAGGATTAAGGAGACTCAGACACTGGTATGATCCTGGAGGAAGATCCAAGATTAATAGTTCTGAGCTGCCAGAACTATTGTTTCAAATGTTGTGAAATCAGGTATAGACCTTGTATAAAAGCTCTTGGCTGAAGGAAAAGAGTTTTCCAATTTGGAGAGAAAACCACCTTCTCCCAGCAGCTGTAACAGGAGTAGGGAAATGTTTAGAGAAAAAGGAGACCTGAATGTAAAACATTAGTTTGAAGAGTTGGAGTTGTGTTGGTTTCTTTATCTTCCTTTTTATTTAGCTCCTTCTCTTATGCTATGCAGCCTTATTTAATGAGACATATAATTAATCTTTTTCGTATTGGTTCTCTGTGAACAAAATAATAGAATATTCCCATTTCACAGATGAGGAAACTGCTGCTTATAAATGTTGGATATATTGTCTACACTCATACAGCCAGAAAGTATCAGAGCCAAGATTCAACCTGGTCTTTTCCTCCTCCGAAGCCTGGGCTCTGGATTCCCTTGCTAAGTCATCTTTCATGGCAAACGCATGTTACTCTATTCAATGTTGTAAGAAACTTAACCCTGCTTTTGGCGGTTTTCTTTGATCATTATTGTAAGGCTAGCATGGCTGATTTTACTTAGCAAATGACCATTCTGATTATTTGTCCTTGAAGAAACAGTCATTTGCACATTATTCTGGCCTTGTTTTTGGATTCTTTATTTGAACTTTTTCTTAGTGGTTTTGCAGATATCCAGGCAGTTCTCAATTGTTATACAAACATCAGAATAAATAGTTATTCTACAAATTAGTGTTACCCCAGCAATCTATTCTTGTCATGTTGAGAGGCCTCCAGGCAGAAAGTCCAGTGTAAAAAAATAGTAAGTGAGAGACAGGGCCTTCGAAGTTCCCACAACCTTGTCCTTGAGGCGCTTGCTCTCATTGCTCCCTGTGTGGTGCTAGGAACGTAGATGAGACCCAGTCTCTGTGAAATGAGTGAGTCTATCCCATCATCCTAAAAGGCTCACCAATAACATCTTTCCTGCTGATCTAGGATTACCTCCTAAAAGCATGCTATATTTCCTGAGATAGATAACATTTATATAGATTTAATTTATTCCACTAGCTGGCTTTCACCAAGCAATGAATAATTTCTGAAGGAATAAGATATTTTGGTGGGTGTTTTTGAGCAAGAACAATTAAAGGATTTGTTCATTCCTGAATATTTATTCGTTTGTTATTTGCTGTGATCCATGCCACAAAAGCAGAAATATGAATGGGATTCTGTCCCTGCCCTCAGGTGGGATAATTGTTATTATGTTGTTATGTACAGGATGGAATGGGATCCCAGCAGAAAGGCATTTAACCTGGACTTGGGAGTTAGAGAAGGCTTCCAGGAGAAGATGAGTGCGAGGTAGTTCTTACAGAGGCGAGTAGCTTGTTGTGTGGCATGCAGGCTGAGCTCTGAGGAACAGTAGGAAGTGAGCTGGGGAGGTAAGTAGGTGTCAGATCAGGAATGGCCTTGCTTGGTGGGCTGAAGAGTGCCATCTCTGTTCTGAACGTAATGGAGAACCGCTGAAGATATCAAGCAGAGGAATGATTTGCTCATTTAGAAAATTCTATCTGGCTACTATGTGGAGAATAGATAGGATGGGGGCAAAACTGGAGATGAGACTAGCAGAGAGGCAGTGGCTGTGGTCCAGGCAAGGGCTGGTGAGGGCCAGGGTTAAAGTAGTGAGATAGATGGGATGATTACTGCAGGGAGGCTGAAAGTGTAGTGTACAGGGCTTGGCGACTGATGTGTGCTGGGGAGTAGTGGAGGGAGGAATCTGGAATGAGAAGCCTTTGTTTCTGGCTTATGTTCTTCCTAAACACATTGCAGAAAAGTGATGCCTTTCAACAACTTTTTAACGCAGTGAATTTCAATGACAGCTGCTAAAATTATGATGAAATGAAGCTAGAGAAATAAGTGTGAAAACAAGGGTCAGTCTTTTAAAAAACTTTTTAGGTAAAATGTACATATATAATTTACCATCTTTACCATTTTTGAGTGCACAGATCAGTGCTAATAAATACATTTATATCCTTTTTTATTTCCCTTCCCCTCCCCCTTCCCTAGCCTCTGGTAACCACCAATCTGATCTCTATTTTCATGAGATCCACTTTTTTTAGCTCCCACATAATGAGTGAGAACATGCAATGTTTGTTTTTCCGTGCTTGGCTTATTTCACTTAACATGATGTCTTCCAGTCCCCTCCATGTTGCTGCAAATGACAGGATTTCATTCTTTCTTATGGCTGAATGAATATTCCATCATGTATACGTACTGCCTTTTCTTTATCCATTCATCCATTGATGGGCACTTAAGTTGATTCCATATTTTGGCTGTCATGAATAGTGCTGCAATAAACATGGGAGTGCAGATATCTCTTTGATATATTGATTTCTTTTGTTTGGGATATACACCCAGTAGTGGAATTGGTGGATCATATGGAAGTTCTAATTTTCACTTTTTGAAGAAACCTCTCTATTGTTCTCCATAGTGGCTGTGCTAGTGTACATTCCCACCAACAGTGTATGAGGTTCCCCTTTCTCCATATCCTTTCCAGCATCTGTTATTACCTGTCTTTTTGATACAGGATATTTTAACTGGGGTGAGATGTGGTTTTGACTTGCATTTCTCTGATAATTAAGGGTCAGGCTTTCAGTATGCCATTGAAACATTGATTGCTGGGTGATAGAGAGGTGGAGGAGGCAGTCAAAGGTTTGCACCGCCTCCTTGCACCAACAGCACAGGCCCCACCCTCAAGGCCAAGGTTGGCACCTTTTGATGTGATGCAGTCCTTGTACACCATGGCAGTTGTTTCATTGGGCAGTCTTCTTTTTGAAATAATTTCAACAAACATGAATATCTACAAATATATTTCACTTAGTTAGAGAAACAAATGCACAATGTAATGTATGTCATGAATCTGTGCTTGGTTTCTCATTTATTCCAGGCCAATCTGAGAAATAATTTATGACTGGTTTTCCTCTGGACAGTCCTGAGCCTCTTATCCTTTCAGTAATTTGTCATATGAACTCTGATCTCCTATGTTCGATATTTCGGCTGTGCCTTATAGTTGGGTCTCTGTGTTTTATTGATCAGGGATAGGGCTCCATTAAAAGGTGTATATTTTTTAAAGCTACACTGTAAATCTCTAAGGCAGAACCACTCTCTATGGGAGAATTCTGTTATTCTAGAAATTGGACTGCTTCTAGGTGACACTATATATAATATATACACTATGTTATACCAGCAAAGTTTAACTGAATTTAGAATTGAACCACATTATCTAATAACTAGTAGGATGTAAGATGCTTGTGAGTCAAAGTACAAAAAGACTGTAGAGTCACTACCTATGTGATTAATTCAGAATAAATTCTTCCAAAAACACCTGCTGCTAGGCTTAAGAACATAAGCCTATGGTCCAAAGAGGGCTACCAGTGCCATTCTAAGTCAAGGTAACTGTTTATTTTCCAAAGTAAAATGAACAGCTGGCAAAAGGAAATTAACCTTATAAGCAAACATAATAATTTGTAGCATTTAGTGGCGTGCACATGTCACTCTAATTGACCTTTCATTGACATGAAATTCTAAAAATTATTATTATTGAATAAGCTCTAAGTGGAAGGAATGACTGTCCCAGCATAAACTGGAAGGATATTTCAAGTTAAGAGGTGAAGAAATGATGCTAATATATATTTAATTTTTTTAAGAAAAGGAAGAAAGTTTATCAAAAAGACACCTGCACTCGAATGTTTATTGCATCACAACTCACAATTGCAAAGATGTGGAATCAACCCAAAGGCCCATCAATTCATGAGTGGATTAACAAAATGTGGTATATGTATACCATGGAGTACTACTCAGCCATAAAAAAGGATGAATTAATGCCTTTTGCAACAATTTGGATGGAACTGGTGACCATTATCCTAAGTGAAGTACCTGAAGAATGGAAAAACAAACACCACATGTACTCTCTATTAAACTGGAACTAACCAATAAGCACACATGTGCACAGATGGAAGTAAAACTCAGTGGAAATCAAGCAGGGGGGAGGTGGGTAAGAGGGGACGGGCAAAAACCACCTAACCGGTACAATGAACACTATTTGGGTGATGGGCACATTTATAGCCATGCCTCAAGCCTTACAAAAGCGATCTATATAACCAAAAACATTTGTACCCCCTTAATATTTTGAAATTTAAAGAAAAGGAAAAAAGAACTTTTTTTTTTTTGTAATTAAGTCTTTCCAATTTTATTGTCTATATGTGAGAAGTATAAAAGCAAGAGCAGTGGTCCTCAAACTTTATTTGCATCAAAATCACCAGGTGGACTTGTTAAATATAGATTGCTGGGCTTCACTCTCAGAATTTCTGATTCAGTAGGTCTGTGATGGAGCTTGAGAATCTCCATTTCTAACTAGTTTCCTGGTGATACAGATGCTGTGGTCTAGGGACCACATTCATTCATTCCATGGATATTTATTAAACCATGCACCTGGCGTTGATCTAGACCAGGGGTGAGGAACCTTTTCCTGTTGGAAGGCTGCATTAATTTAGCTGTAATCAAATAAGGTTGCATTCAAGAAACTTCAATTAGAGATACTTAAAAATGTACATTGTTTTGTAAAATCTAACTACTATGAACTTAATAATTTCAAAAAATGAAAGCTATTTGTTCATTTTAAAGTTAACTAACCTGGAAAAAAGAACTTTTAAAAGACTAGATGTGATCATTAATAGGACATATGAATGATCCTGTTTAAGATTAATTTCTGTCAATCAATAATAGTTGCCATTTTCCCTCCCTAGTCACTCAAGTTAATTATTAACTATAGTCCCAGTTGTTTTCAATGACTGCCTTGTTATAGTTTGTTATTAGTGCTTAGAGCTGGAATATGCCTTAGAATTCACCAGCCTAATCTCCCCATTTTGTAATGTAAGAAACTAAGGACCAAGAAAGCAAAATGACTTGAAGCAGCTCAAAGCAAAGAAGACTCTTGCTCTACACTGCTTCAGAAACTAAAGCACTTAATATAACATACATGTATATATTCTTTAATCAGAAATGCTTTATTGTGTTCTATTTACTAAAGATAAGTAAATCACAAAGCCTTAACTAGTTTTGCCCTGAAATGTGACCATCTTGATGATAGGCACACATGGTGGGTTCTCATTAACCTTCATCAGGTTTAAGAAATACTTAATTCTAATGGGCTTTATTTGCAGTTGGCCATTATTTGATTTATTGAGATTGACCAGTGTAATATGTGGTTTTTAGGATTTCAACACAATTTGGCAATTTGGGGATTTTTTGCAATGCAGATATTTTCCTTTTGCCCAAGGTAATAATAGACAGGGATGAAAACACTGCTTTAAAGAGGATGTCTGCTGATTTACATATTTTAAAAGTATTAAGATCAAAGGTAATGAGAATTTAATCCATATGGCATGCAGAAGATAAATAAGAATATTAATACTGTATCAAATACTAATTAAAAGAAACACATGGATCTAATTTTAAGAATGTAACGCAAGGATGAAATTCTCTTTGTAAAGTTAAGACATGATTCTCTTGTAAAAAGGATAGTTATGGTGAGTTGTTTTTTTCCCCCTCAGGGTGAGAACTGGCTGGTTCATATATATAGCTTTCCTAGAATCAGGGTAATAATTATGAGCACAGTGATTTTGCTTTAACAGTTGACAAAGTGCTTTCACATCTTTTTTGATCCTCAAAGCAAACCTTTTAGTTCCTAGAACTCTCACTTCTATTACATTGAAGAGGAAATATGCTCATAGAGGCAAATGAGCCTGGACCTAACCAATCAATCTGGATCTTAACCTCCTCGCTCTCCCTCTCCCTCTTCCTCTTCCCCCTCTCTGCTTCCCCTCTCCACTTCCTTTACTAATTATTCGGAAGAGTACAGGGAGGTGAGCACTGTCATTCACTGAGAATAATGGGTGTGCGAACTGGTTTTTAGAGTATCTACAATGGTTCATACACTTTACTATAATCATCTCACTTCTAAGAATCTAATCTTAGAAAATAGTCAAAGATATGGTGAAATATTTATGCCTAAGGGTGTTTGCAGCATTTCCAAGTGAAAAATTTTAATAAACCAAATGTCTAACAAAAGAAGAATGTTTGAATTATAGTATATCTTAAATGATATAGTAGTAGGGCCTATTAATTAATACTAATAATTAAAATTGTGTTTACAAAGAATATTTACAGATACTAGGAAGTGTTTATATTTGTATGTTGAGAGAAAAAAGTATAATATAGATAATGTAATTATATATATATTTATATATACCCACATATTTATACTTATTTTATCTATATCAGGGTCAACAAACATTTTCTGTAAGAAACCAGAGAGTAAATAGTTTAGGCTTTACAGGCCACAAAGTCTCTGTTACAGTTATTCAACTCTACCATTGTAGGGTAAAAGAAGCATAGACAGATAGTACATAAACAAATAAGCATGGCTGTGTTCCAATAAAACTTTATTTATGCACACTGAAATTTGAATTTCATATGATTTTTATGTGCCACAAAATATTATTACTCTTTTGGGGGTTTTTTCCGACCATTTAGAAATGTAAAAACCATCCTTAGCTCATGGACTGTACAAAAACAGCAGTGGGCAAATATGGCCCTAGGGTCACAGTTTGCCAACCTCTGATTGATATTATGGACAGAAATACCCTAAAATAGTTACCTCTGGGTAACAGGATTATGAGCAGTCTTTATCTTCTTCCTTAATATACTTACCTAGGCTTTCTACATTTTCTCTAGTACATGTATTGGGGAAAATTGGGGAAAAAAATAAGCATTATTTTTTAAAAGAAAGAGGTTGTCCAAGTTTAACAAATGGTAACTGACAGGGACAGGTTTTGAATAGAAAACTCCTTTCTGCTATGCCCATTGCCTCCTAGAATCTCATAACTGGAAGGGTATTTAGAGATCTATGAATAGTAACCCTTCATTTTACAAAAGGAAGACTCCAGAAACTTAAATAATTTGTCCAAGATCACATGTCAATTAGTGACATAGTCCCAGCTGGCCCCAAGCCCCCAGACTCTCTGTACGGCACTCTTTCTTTAAAGAATTTAACAATTTAACAATTCTTTAGTTGTTAACCAATTAGAGAACTGAAAAGGCAAAAGGGAGACACAAACAGTATCCTAGAGATAATAACTTTAGGAAGCAGCTACCACTGCTAAAGCTTGAGGAACAAAGAGAAGATGTGATTGTTAGAATTTAGGCTGAGATGAGGGGCCTCATAAAGTTGAAATCCAGACTTCTGAGTAGGGTCACTGTCCAGCTGGTCTCTGAGAAGATCACTGAGGCCGGTTCTGGAGTGTGCCGACACTGCAAACTGGAACTACTGCCGCTGCTGAAATCAACTATTGCTGCAAGGATAAAGATCTGCTGCTGTGGTGACGCTGGTAGGAACAAAAAGCAGATAGGGAGAAGCAAATCCCTCCTTCCCCTTCCTGCCTTGCAATCTCCCTCTAGCACCCCCTGTTGGCAGTCTAACAGAGAGTTATATGGCAAAGGAGAAGTATGATTTGTAGTGTCCCATTCCACCATCAAAAAGAGTGGGGATAGGCGCACTGGCTTGCGCCTATAATCCTACCACTCTGGGAGGCCAAGGCAGGAGGATCGCTTGAGGTCAGAAGTTGGAGACCAGCCTGAGCAAGAGCGACACCTCATCTCTACAAAAAATAGAAAAATTAGCCAGACATGGTGGTGGGCACCTGTAGTCCCAGCTACTTGGGAGGCTAAGGCAGGAGGACCACGTTAGCCCAGAAGTTTGAGGTTGCAGTGAGCTATCATGACACCACAGCACTCTAGCCTGGGCAACAGAGCAAGACCTTGTCTCAAAAAAAAAAAAAAAAAAAGGGTAGGGCTGAGGGTAAATGTAATATTAGGACAAGAAGGAAAGAGAAAAGAAATTAATGTTCTTATGTATACATACTTATGCATTAAAAAAAGCAAGAAAAAAATGTGTATAACTGCTTGTCCTTGTACCTGCAAATGAAATGGTCACAAAGCAATAGTTGATGCTTATAATTTCCTTATTCCTTACTGTATGATCTCTCAGCAAGGACCTCAGCTTATTGAGCTTCTTTGCCTGGCGAGGTGACCCAAGCCTCATTCCTGAAGGGTCTGGATCTTCAATGGTTCTGCATATTTCTGCTTGCTGTAGTTTTCCATTAATTTTTATTATGGGACATGCAGATACTAAGAGATACCCAAAGAATCTCCTGGGTTCCAGACGTAGTCCTCTTTGCCCCCATTGTATAGCCCCAATTCCTGGCTAATTGGGGTCAATATATTGAGTAATCTCTTTCTTTGCCTATTGTTTCAGTAGCATAAGAAGCCCAAAATGCCAAGCAGCAGTGCCATCTTCTAATTCAGTGGATCCATTGTTGCATCCCCTGGTGGAAGCATTTTTTCCTTAAGTACCAAGACCTTCAAACCAGCAGAACTCAAAGTTGTGGTGACAAGGAGCAAAAATTCTACATAAAACTATTTTAATTATTTAGAAAGTAATTTTTAAAATCCAGAGTAAAGCAATCATCTCTGATTTATCACTTCCCTGAAAATATATCTTTACCTTCGACTTTAATCTCCTTGAGGGCAAAGTGTGTAGCTGTTTCATGTTTATATGTCCAGTGGGCCCTGTTATAACATCTGTTACCGGGTAGGCAGTCACTAAATGCTGGTTGAATGTATAGGTTGATAGTTCACTAGATGTCAGCTAACTGGTTAGTATTAAAAGACTAAAAATTTTCAAATTTTCATTTTTTTTGCCACGTCACATATGAACGCTAGGTTTCTTCAGTCTCTGAATTTATGAATAAATGCTACTAATCTGTGACTCAGCAATTCCATTTATCAGGATTAGGTGGGAGATTACAAGTATATGAATTCCTCAGAGGAGATGGTAGGTCTCAACTCCCCATCAGAGTATCATGGCTTTTGGGTAGTGCTTAATATTGCTATGCACTTTAAAATGGAATATCTTAAATTTTAGAAAATTCATTTTCCTGTAAGTGACTTTAAGCAGAGAAACATTTCATTAGCTCCTCTTCCCAAGCCCTGAGGAGCTTCTGAAATGTGAACCAAAGCTCTCTCCCACTGCCTGGAGCTTCTTCATAACATCAAACGCTTAATGAAAATGTTTTCCTCAAACCTCAAGCATTTCCAAATATTAAATGTGAAGAGGAAAGATCTTGCTCAAACTGCAAAGTGTTCTAGAACTGTAGGGTATGTGAGAATATGTGTGTACTATATGTGTGTGTGTGCACATACAGGTATGTTTTTCCTGTTTAATATTTTGGAAATAAATTTAATGTTATGCCCAAACCCTCTGTAAACAAGGTTGCATAAACAGACATACCTGTTTGGGTTTGGCTGGCCCCCAGTGTTAACCTCAAGGGTTCATTATGAAGAAGTAGGAGGGGCATGTGCTCTGCAAAACACAGACAAGCTGTCAGCCTAAGAGAGAAAGTGTTCTCATAGACACAAGGTCGCAGCCTGCTGCTCTTGGGGTTGTAATGTCTGGGGATTATAGCTTAAAACCTAAGGAAGGTTTTTTGTGGGGAGGGGGCAGAGGTGGCCAAGAAGATAATAAGGCAGATTAATTTTGATTATATCCATCTGAATAAAGCACAATTTGAAGGGTTGATCTGGACTTTTAAAACAGAACAGCTGTTGAGTGTTTGAAGTTTCACCTCTCCTGAGGTTCTGTGAAGTACTTTGTTTTAAATAAATAGTATCAAAATTAGTTCCCAGTGAGTGGGTATTGGAAACTTAGTGTTCATTTTCTATTGAAGTATTTCAAAAGTATCCTAAGGTAAACACAGTGAACTCTTTTAATTATTGCTAAAATTTGCATTTTACATAATTTGTGCTTTGTTTAAAATATATTAAATATCTAGGCTGTATTCACTGTATTATCCACAACTTGCACTCATTTCTCTGAACTAACTGTTAAAATATTCCCATTGTTCACTTGTGAAACTTGCTTTAACGAGTAGATATTGTGATCTAAGTGAACAGACCCCTCCCCTCAGGATTTGTGCCATCCTTAGCCTGTGGTAGTATTACATGGAGGGCCTGGAAAGCTTATCCAAGGCTTGAGTCTTTAGCAGTAGCTCCAAAATGCTTAGCACTTTCTTTAAAAAATGACTTTGTAACTGAAATCCTATACAGTCTGTGGAGCAACAAGTTACTGTTTTTAAGAAATCTGCTTTCTAATTAGTCTATAAATCCTGGGCAAACTAAAAGTTATGGATTGAATTTAATTACTCAGCATGTTTCTGGAGCATGTCACTATATAGAAGGCAATAGAGGTATACGGTTGTATAACTAGTTAAATGGAGAAACTGTGACTAGCAAGAGCTGGAGAATCAGCATCACCAAATGTAGAGTTTTGTGATCTGTAAACAATATGCTTTCTTTGCACGAGACCTTTTCAAGTCATTTGAGCACAGTGAGGGTGCTGTCAGTTATAACCCCAATAGTCAGTGCTTTGATTTTTAAAATATAATTATAATATATTTCAAACACCCAGACGAGAAGAAAAATATAAAAAACACCCACATAATAGGTCTTAACACCTTATCATATTTGCTTCAAGTTTTGTTAAATTTAAATTATTTTGAAACCATGTCCCAATTCTATCCTTCTTCTCTTTATCCCTATAGTAATACTATGCTGAATTTTCATTTCATTCCCTACCATGTTTTTATATTTTTACTAAATAGGCATAAGCCAATTTATCCTGACGCTAAGGAATCTTGGGCTTCTAGGCCACTCAATCCCACCACTGCCTCCAATGCCCAGAAGTTGTCAGGGCTGTTGTCAAGGAAGCAGCCACAGCCACTGGCTGGAAGCCTGGAGCATCACCCAAGCCTGGCGGGCAACTCCAGGTCTGGAGTCAGTGGTCCTGGGGCTGCCAGCACTACCTCCATAGCCGCCCAGCTCCCAAGGAGAATCTGCTCCTGGTGGATCTCCCTGCGCCTCTCATGGCCATAGCCCAGGCTGCCCTGGAGTCCTGCCCAGAAAAGTCAAATGACCACTCTGCTGTGGTCACAAAGATTAAAGAATCTTTTCTAAAGTACCGTTTTTTCCCTTAAATTTGTTGATCAACCATGCTAGAGAAAAGATGGAATTATCTTTTTACTCTCTGTAGAAAAATATATTACAAAATTGGAGAGAAAAAGAATGCAGCTAACAAATGTAAGGAAAATGGTATTGTAAATGTATGTTTCATAGTTAATAATAATATTACATTGTTTTTCTGGATTTTGTTGTTTGCAGTATTTGTCAGCTTTTACAAATTTATAATTTGTTGTGATTTTTTCTTATTCAAAATTAATATTCAAATTTGTACCTAATTTTGTATCTATAATTTTATATTATTTTTCTTAAAGAGGACTACCCAAATTATTGTATAAGCTTCAGGTCCCACAAAACCTTATATATATGAAAGCACAAATAGTATATGTTTTTAAACTTTGTATAAATGCAAATTATATTTATCACTCTACAGGGGTTTTTTTCTTGAAATTTTTCCGATATTTATCCATGTTGATACATATAGCACTCTCATTAACTTCATGACTACAACACAATATCTATCCCCTTTTTCATTGACATTTAGGTTGTTCATGGTTTTTCACTATTATAAATAATGCTGTGATGGATGTTCTTGTACACATCTCCTTATGTATAAGCACAATGAGTTTTCTGGGGTATACACTTCCCTAGAAAGGAATTGCTGAGCCATACAGGATGCACATCTATTGTTCAGAATATTGCCAAATTGCTCTGCAAAAATGTAATACGAATTTGCACTCACACCAGCAGACTAAGAGCCTTCCTTTTCTCCATATTCTCACCAACTCTTGGAATTTTCAGATTAAAAAAATAAATTTCCCAGTCAGAAACACAATGGCATATCACTTTCTTTGTTTATCTCTGATTAATAATAAAGACAAGCACTTTCTCATATGTTAATAGGCATTTGAATTTCTTTTTTGTGAACTGCTATTCGTGTCCTTCGTTCATTTTTCTGTGAGGCTATCTTTCAGTTTTTTTGTAAGAATTACTTCTATAGTATGGCTCTTAATTCTTTGTGGGTTATATCCTTTATGAATATATTCTCCTAGCCTGTGTCTTGCCTTCTATATTTATATATAGTATCTTTTATTGAACAGATGATTTTAATTTTAACATAGTCAGTTTTATCAGGTTCTTTTCTTTATGGCTTGTGAGTTGTATGGCTTGTTTAAAAATTTTCCCTCCCCAAACTCATAAAGATATTAAGCTTTATATCTTTTAAAAGTTTTAACACTTTGTTTTTCACATGTAAGTACTCACTCCACCTCAAATTTATTTTTATATATGATATGTGGGATGTGTTTAATTTTCTTTTTTTTTGATATGCATAACCAGTTGGTCCTGCTCCATTTATTTAATAGTGCATCCTTTCCCTATTGATTTGTAAACCATCTCTATCATAGATTGTTTTAGTTCCCTATCACTGCTATAACAAATTACTACTAATTTAGTAGCTTAAAGCAACACAAACTTATTATCTTACAACTCTTGAGGTCAGAAGTCCAAAATGGGTCCCACTGGGCTAAAATCAAGGTGTTGGCAGGACTGCATTCCTTCTGGAGGCCCTAAGGGAAAATTCATGTCCTTGTTTTTTCCAGGTTCTAGATGCCTCCTACATTCCTTGGCTCATAGCCCCAGTCTTCCATCTTCAAAACCAGCAAAGCCAGGCCAATTCGTTCTCACAATACCATCTTTCTGACACTGACTTCTTCTGCCTCCCATGTCCACCTTTTCGGACCTTGTGATTAAATTGGACCTACCCAAATAATCTAAGATAATCTCCCTATTCCAAAGTCAGGTCTGCTGATTGGCTACTTTAATTCCGTATGCGACCTTAATTCCCCTTTACAATGTAACTTAACATAGTCACAGTTTAGGAGGACTAGGATGTGGGCATCATGGGGGGGGACCAAAGAGAAGGGGCATTATTCTGCCTACCACATAGGTCAAGGTTCCTAGTCTGTTTCTGGGCTTTCTATTCTGTTCCACTGATTTGTTTGTCTACCTCTGTGCCACTATCACATTGTCTTAATTATAACAGCTTTATAATAAATTTTGATACCTAGGAACCTGGGAGACAAGTCCCATCTCCCTCTACACATCTGGTATTGTTCTTCACAATTTTCTTGAATACCCTTGCTTTTCTGATCTTCCATATGAATTATAGGATTAGATTATCAAGTTGCGTAGGAAGTAGGTTAGAATTTTGCCCTGAATATGTAGTCTAGGTTGGAAAGAATTTCTATCCTTATAAGCAAAAAATATTATACCTATTCAACTTACTCAGTTTATCTTTTATGTCATTCAACAATGTTTTAAAAATATTTTTCCTATAAGAGTATTTTATATCTTTTCTTAGATGTATTTATTGATTTTCATTAAAATTATTTATCTATTGCTGCCTAACTGTTTACCCCAAAACTTAGAACAACAAACATTTGTTCTCTCAGTTTCTGAGAGTCAGGAATTCAGAAGCAGCTCAGCTGTGTGATTCTGGCTCAGGATCTTTCATGACACTTAAGTCCAGATGTCAGCCAGGACTGCAGTCCTCTGAAGGCTTGACTGTGGCTGGAAGATCTGCTTCCAGTATGGCTGTTAGAAGGAAACCTCAGTTCCTTACTGGCTTTTTGAAAGATGCCTCAGTTCTTTACCTCATGGGCCCCTCCTCAGGGTTGTTTTAGTGTCCTCGTAACATGGTGGCTGGCTTCCACCCACAAGGGATTCAAGAGGTTGAATCATATATATATCATATGACCCAACCTTGGATGTCACACACTGTTATTTCTGTGGTATCCTATTGGTTACACATGTCAATCCTATTATACATAGGGGGAGGCTACAGAAGTGCATGAATACCAAGAAGGTGGTGGGGGTAGGGGGAAATCACTAGGGGCCATCTTGGAGGCTGGCTGCCACACTTTTATCTTCTGTTGCTATTGTAAATGAGATTTTCTTGTATTATATTTTTGAATTGGTCATTGCTGGGACATGGAACATTATTGATTTTTGTATGTTGACTTTGAACATCAACTTGCTGGACTCTTATTAGTTTCAATAGTTTGTAGATTGTCTCAGATTTCCTATATAACCTATCATATTGTAACAGATAAGAAAAATATATTTCTTCATTTTCAGTTATACTCTTCTTTTTTCTTACCTTATCACATTGTCTAGAAGTGTCAATACAATGTTGAACATAAGCAAAGTTAATGAGCATGACTATCTAGTTCCTGACCTTAATAAAAATGCCTCTAAATTTTCACCATTTAGTATGATTTTTGCTGTAAATTTTAAACAAATTAATTTTATGAGATAAAGTAAATTACTTTCTATTCCTTGTTTGATAATACTTAAGATTATTATATTTTATCAAAAGCTATTTCTACATCAAAGCTATTTAGATGAACCACAGAACTAAAGTTCTACTTTAGACCATACAGTTTAGTCTACTTGAACTTTCTAATAGGGTGGAATAATTGGTATTATACATTAATAGACTTTTAAAAATGTTGAACCATCCTTGAAATCCTGGAATAAACTCTACTTGATCATAATGTATTTTTTATTCACTACTGAATTTTACTTGCTAATGCTTTCCCTAAGAGTTTTGTAGTTTCTCCTCATGGCTTAGTAGAGTTCTGTGGAATCAGTGACTTCAGTAAATGTTTTACAGAAATTTGTATGCAGAACCCTGACTGACAGAGCTCTTGGGTGCACTCTCACTGTGGTGCTTTTGGTCTATTATAGCCAACATGCTATCACTTCACTTTTAGTCATAATTCCCCCAGACAATGTGCATATGCAGAAAAAGCTAAGTTAAGTCTGAATACTGTGCCCCTAAGAATTATATAAGCTTGAACTATATAGGGGAACAAGATTTAGTGCTCAGAGATTGGAGTTTTTTAACTCATTCTCATGAATAGTGGTTAAATATCTGCAACAGTAGCAATGAACATAAATAGGATTTAAACCCACATGACATTATTCAATATTAGGAGAATCAAAAACTGACAAGTCTTGGTTTGGGATTTTTGTCTTGGTGGTGGTTGTTGGGTTTTAATTTTTGGTACCTAAATATGCACACACACACACACACACACATATGCTCTGGCACTTATCTACTGTTGTTCCCCTTTCCTATCATAGGAGCCCTTATAGGCAAAGATCATTCTATTCTATTAAACAATAATTCAATAAACAGGAAGCAACTACTATGCACCAGACATGAAGTATTGGAATATAGTTATAAACAAGACAGAGATAGTCCCTGCCCTCATGAAATTTGCAGAAGGGAAGAAGGACATTTAAGCAACAATAAGCTTGAAAGGGGTTGTTAGAAAGAGGACATGCAGGATGCTGTGGGAGCTTATAGCAAAGGAACATAGCCTCATCCACGGGGTCAGAGAAGACTATCATACATAAATTATAACTAAGCTTAGACTCAAAGGACAAGTAAAAATTAGCCTTGTACTATACAGTGGGAAGTGTGTTACAGGCAGAGGGAGAAGGACAGAGGCTGGGAGAAAAAAGAAAACAGGGAACAAACAAGAAACTAGAAGTCCAGTCCACCTGGTACATAGTGTACCATAGGCCTGGAGAGGTAAGCAAGGTTCAGATCTTATAAACAGGCTAAGGATTTTGGATCTTATACTAAGTGTATTTTCCATGACACCTTAATAGGCCTCCTTGTTCACTGGTAGATATTAATTAATGTTTGTTGAATGATTCAATACAAATGTCAAATGGACTTCCTTCTCTCTTATGCATCTCCTCAGCAAATAGAAAACTCCAAACACTGCTTCTCTAATAGCTGCAGCCAGGGCTGGCTCCAGATTCCCCATATAGATGGGTATTAGGGACTGCAGCCTGGTTGGAGAGCTGCTAGAAGACTAGCCATGAAGCTGTTTACACTTAGGCCCATTGCTCCTCCTGACACTGTGTGTTTACTGAAGTAGCTGTGGAAGGGGTGCTGGCACAGATTATAGAGAGGGGCCCCAAAAGTCATGCCAAACTTTCATTTGACCCTGTGATTGGTTGCAGGCTCCTGTGCAGATTTGGATCTTGCTCAACCCTCACAATTTTAGCTAAACAATTTAATCTCTATCTGATTTATTATAAAAGGTAATATTTACTATATGTCTAATAATAACATCATGCTTTTGACTATTATGGTGTATATTAGTGAGCTGTCTTTTCAGGCAATTTTTTGTGGCAATTTTAACAAAGCTGTAAAAAGTGTGCAGTGGAAAGAAGCCAGAAGGTGTGTGTCATTAACAACAGGTAAAAACAACCCAAAAAGTTGAGGATCATCTTAATCTAATGTAAGATATACCACAAGGTTGTACAGGCCAATAATTCTAAAGCAGCCTATTGATTTATAAATTACCTTCTACCCCATTTTTCAGAAAGGAAAAAAAAAATCTTTGCAGCGGCAAAGGCTCTTTCATGTAACTTAACTTTGTGGAGAAGTAGTTCTAGGACTATAACCAGATTCAAGTTCATGTGGCTAGAGACATACTAGCAGTAGGTCTGGGAAGCTCCCAGGAAGCAAAGAGACAGTCAGGGGTCTGATATCTGAAGTTAGTGTAACAACTGCTGCTTCCTTTCTTAGACTTTGGAAATAAAACACAATATAGGCTTTGGGGAAAATGTGTGTGTGGGATAGAGTCAAGCTTTGGGGGAGTGGTATTGTTTTTGAGGGAAGATGACCGTTGGGTCTGCCCCAGAATGCAGGCGGTAAAAATGTCAGATAAAGACCCCTGCAGCCTGGAGGCTCCAGAGGAATCTCCGGAGGTTGTAAAGATAACTCTGAATTACAAAGGCTGGGATGGAGCCGGCAGAAACTGGTGGAACTCCCCCGCCCCAAACTTTCTATAAAATTCGCCACCCTTCCCCTCCTCTGGGTGGCCGCCCTTTTCAGCCTCCACCCACCTGCACCCCGGTGCTCAAAATAAACAGCATTTTACCACATCCCAGGCTTGCATGTCTTCCTCTCGGCTCCCACCTAACAATGACCTCACTGCTCTCCTCCCCAGTTCTGGGCTCTTTTCTGGGGTTGCTGCGTTCCAACCACACATCCCTGGTGAGGGGTGCTCTAAACGGCTGCCAAGATGGCCAATGGACAGCACTGATTTACAGGTGCCCAGCAAAGACTTGCTGTCCTCCAAACCCAGGAGGAGTGCCAGTTTCCCTCAGGGGCTTGCTTTTTCTCACAATTCCCCTTCCCCCACTTTGCCCCCTGCCTTTCCTCTACTCCTTTCTTCCAATCTCAAGCTTTTCTTAAAAAAAAAAAAAAAAAAACAGAAAACAAAAAACCAGCAGGAGTTGTGGCTCCTAGGACCCCCAGAATAGCGAAATAAATACTCAGCAATAGGCATTAAATGTTTAAACCTTTTGTTAAGAAAAACAATTGTCATTATGGTCTTTCTCTCTTGAGGCCCAGGGGAGACAAACAATGGGATTTTCTCTTTTGCTCTTCCACAGAATCCCTCCTGAGCTTACTCTCTGGAGGTCAACAGATCCTTTTCAGCCACAGCTCACTTCAAAGGGTATAAAAGTAGCAGCTTGGCTAGGAGACATAACCCCTTTGCCACAGAAACTAGGTTCTGGCCACTCCTGACAGCTCCCCCTGCCCCTGGACAGCAGAGTCCACACCCCACGTCCTAAGGGAACCGATTGGACTCTAATTTTAGCAAGTGTTTGAATGTGTTTGTGTGTGTAACCACCACTTGTCTCCCCTTCCAGAATGATAGATTCTTGAGAGCAGGAACAAAGTCTAGTTCCACCTCTGGTCCCCACTGAGTGTTGATCAGAGAGAAGGCGCTCGGGGGAGAGATCTCAGCCTCCCTCACCTGTTGTCATGGGACAGGCTCTCAGTTAGATTGGGTCCTTTCTCGCTGAGCCTTCTCCCTCTAGGAACACTGCATCATTTCTAAGGTTGCCTCCACCATTCCCTTGGCCACATCCAAAGTCTCCATGAGAAATGGGACTGACAGGTCAAGGCTGGAAGCACAGTTTTTCTGAATTCTCATTTGACTTAGGGCCACTGGTCTCTATTCATATATCAGCCCACACCTTTGCTCTGAGAACTCCATTCCTATCATCATTGCATTTCTCTGTAGAAAACTCAAGACAGGTACTAGCATTGTCTATGCATAGTAATTAACAACAAACTATTTCTCGAGCATTTTATTTTGTACTTGCACTTGAGGTAAGTGTTCTTCACAAAATATGGTATTTAATCCTGACGACATCTTTTAAAAGTAGGTCCCATCATTCTTCCCTGGGTTCAGTGAGGTTTAGCACCTTTCCCAAGGTCACACATCTGGCAAGCAGTACATCCTGGCTTCAAACTCAGGTCTCATGGTGAGGAAAAAGAAAGTTTTTTATCTTGAAGATGATATATTTCATATGTAGCAGTAACTTTTTTTAAAAAATTAAACCTCAGAAAGCAAACTAATTTACAAATGACCTTTTTTTGGTTTGTTTTCAAGATATCCTGGCAAAGAGCTATACATTTAGCCGCCCCTGTCCTTGTCTTGCTTTCTTTCCCTCTGTTTATAGTTATATTTACATACTACCAAACTAATGGATCAAAACAAAAATATGGTAACACCCATATTTAGAATATCTTATGTGCATGCCACCAGGCATCTGGCTAATTAAATGAATCTTAATTTTTTATTTGATTTTAAGCTTGTCATCCAGGATTGTGGTCCCCTGTGGGGCTCTAATTTTGTGGTATATCTCCCTCCACAAATTTGGAAAATATTATAAAATCGAAGTGGATGAGGTGTGGGTATCTATACCAAAGCTATAGATAAAGCTTTTTTCTTTTTTTCTCTTTAAAAAAAAAAAACAGAATCTCTACACCCATCACCATTTTCATAAAGTATTTATTTACCAATTAGTCAGCACTGTGAACTGGTTGATTTAATGATCTCTCATATGATTTATGCACAACTTTTATTAATTGAGCCTGTGGAGATGAAGGGCAGATATAAATTAATGTGGAAAATGTATCATTTGTCATTCCTTTATGGAAATACAGTTCTCTTCGACTGTCTTTGCCATTTTTTTCCCATTAAGTGTTTCTTGGATTTTAGATAAAGAATTACATAAGTACCAGAGGATACTCATAGGGATTGGTTATTGGACTGGACCTTTCATACTTGTTAACATGATTAATATGACTTATTGATCTGTAACTTGATTCTTAATAGTTATAGTATTTCAAAGGGAAAAGGCAAGAAGCTTAAGTTAAAAGGCTACTTAGAATTTCCAACATTGCCATCAGCCAAGCAAGCTGCTAATGAGTTATTTTTAGGCTGTCTTCCTTTGATTCTGACCCTTAGGAGAAAAAATGAAATAAGTTTTCAGTAGACACTAGGTAGTTACCCTAGAAATCTGAGACATTTTCAACAAGTCAGCCTATCTGAGAACCTTTCCACCCTTTTTTTCTCAGCACCTGAGACCGAGGTCCATGCTATTGACTGTTTCTACTGTTTCTCCTCTCGTGCAGCAGTTCTCAACCTTGGCTGCATATTGAAATCACCAGGGAAGCTTTAAAAAATATTGATCTGCCTGGGTTCCACCATCAGAGATTCTGATGAAATTGTTCTGGGGTGTGGCCTGGCCATTGGGATTATTTTAACTTCCCCAGATGACTCTAATGTGCAGCCAACTTTGAAAACTACTGCTCTAGGGACATGCACAGAGAGGAAAACCTGATAAGTAAATTCTACACATAAATTCCAGCGTGTCCTCAGGTTTCTACTAGCCTGAAAAATGCATCCCAGGTGAATAATGTATTACTTGTAGTGATTCTTTGTGTGCTGAGCCAAGAAGAGTTTCACGAGTTACTTGAGCATGTCTTTCTTTTATGTGGGGACCAAAAGAGTATGTTCTTATACCTAGCTCAACTCTGAAAGCCCAGGGCAGAAAGAAGCAGCATGAGTGAGCAGTCTGCTTGCCTCCACGCCCTGCCTACATTGTAGAGCCTTGAGCCCTTGCAGAGCCACCCTCAGTTTTGCACACCCCTTTGTGATTTTCTAGGAGTGGACACAGAGTGACATTGGTCACAGTCACTCTCTCAGCCTGGCCCTCTTGTAACATTTATGAGATGACTGGCCAGCATTAGGGTTACCATTTGTGAGCAATGCAACAATTCAGGTGATCAGAACACCTATAGCTGTGGCCTTATCAGCAATAGCCTCTGAACAAGCAGCCAAGGAAATAAATTAGAGTTACAGCTCTTGGAGTTGGAAATAATTTCAAGAAATCACATAGTGTCTGCTCAGGAAGAGAAGGTTTTATTGTCCCCACTTAGGAAAGTGGAACCTTTGGCAAAGTGAATTTACTAAGCAATGGAGTGAAAACTGAAAACCAATATGCAAGTCTTCTTCTTGTAGAGATTCTGTTATAATCCAATAGTACATCTCTATATTGCTTTGCATTTGATCTTTGACTTTGTGGCATGAGGCCATTTGTTTTGGTTGCCTTTACTTTGTGACCTAAAATTCACAGGCCCAATCATTTTGTAGTTCCTTTGCACTAGACTCAACAGAAACACAAGCCTGAGAGCAGTAATTTTCATAGCAGCCTGGGCCTCACCAACATGATTTATGTGTTTTTACTTGGAGACTGTATTTTAAAGCTGAGATTTTTCTGATTATCTTTTTGTGTGCACCCGCTCACCACATGGGCTCTTAATTTAGAAAATATTTAGCAATTACATGTGGAATTGATACTTTACATAAAAGCAAAAATGGTGCCTGTTATGTATGTTACTAAAAATTTTGATGTCTTTTATTTTTCTGGCAACAGAGATACGTGACCCAAAGAAATTGCTCATTATTTTTCATTTTCTGTGAGATGAAAAGTTAGTTCTTAATTTAAAAGTGTATCTGCCGCCAGAGTAAAAGTCACATGGTAGTTTTGGTTTCAGTGGGCCTGAAGCCTTTACCAGGCACCAGAGATTCTGCTGTGTACTCATAAATTTTAATTACTGATGGCTCTGAGTCAAATACAAATTTGATTTGAACTAAATCTAAAATTTTGTGAAATTAATTTTGATGTCAAAATCAGATACCTTGGCAGCTTCATAGAACATAATTCTTTCAGAAACTGCTACTTAGACAAGTGATTATCCAAATATTTAACAGTTTGTATAAACAACACTGAAGTAAAAGCTTTGGAACTCAATTCAGATGGATTTTCTTTTTTTAATGAATGGGTATGTTGGTTTTCGGTCTTGGCAAGTCTACCCAATGCCAACAAAGCAAGAATTTCAGCATTTTTGCTGAAGAAGCATTTTTGCTGAAGAGTCACTTTGTAATATAGAAAAATAATGTAAACAAACCTGTGTCGTATAACACATACAATTAGGTACAGTACGTAATATTTGATAATGATAATAAACAACTATGTTACTGTTTTATGTATACTATGCTATACTTTTTATCATTATTTTAGAGTGAACTCCTTCAAATTATAAAAAAAGTATACTGTAAAACAGTATGCCATGTTATGCTGGCAGCAGCCTCATAGATCTTATATTTATGGCATGTTGTCTCTTGATTGCACCACTTTCTCTTCTGCTTAATTTGATCTCATGTTCTATTGCTCATCATGGCCCCTAAGCATACAAAATCCATGGCTAATGTTGCCAGTAGAGGTGATATAGAGCGATTGAGTTGGAAACAAAATTAAAAGTGATTAAGGATTACAAAGGTGGAAATTCAGTGATGATTATGGCTTTCCAGTCAGGCATGTCCCATTCCACCATAGCAATGATCTTGAAGAACAAGAACAAAGTGACTGAAGCTGTTAAAGGATCTGCTTCATTGAAGGCAATGAGACTAACAAAAATTCAAGAAGGGTTTATATCAGATATGGAGAAACTTCTAATGACCTGCATTGCAGACCAGACACAGAACTGTATCCCTCTCAGCACCATGACAATCATGGCCAAAGCAAAAAGTTGTTTTATAAAAGAAAAGGTTGGACCTGACTATGATGTTGAATTTACTGCTAGCTCAGGGTGGTTTAAACAATTCAAGAGTCGTTATTTATTACACAATGTGAACGTGAGTGGTGAGTCTGCGAGTGCTGATGTGAAGGCAGCTGAAGAATTTTTGGAAACTCTAGATAAGCTGACTGTGGAGGAAAAGTACTTGCCAGAGCAAATCTTCAATGTGGATGAAACCTCTCTATCCTGGAAACCGATGCCTGAAAGGACTTTCATCCATAAGGAGGCCAGTTCAATGCCAGGTTTCAAGGCTTTTAAGGACAGGGTAACAGTCTTCGCTTGGGGGCAACGCTGCAGGCTTACAAGTTAAAACCCTTTGTGATCTGACACAGTGAGAACCCCAGGAATTTCAAGCATATCAATAAGTACACACTGCCAGTATACTAAGGAGCAATAAGAAGTCATGGATGACTCAACTTCTCTTCCAAGATGCCCTCCTGAACTGCTTTGCCAACAAAATGAAGGAGTACTATTTGGAGAATAACGTACCTTCTAAGATTTTGCTTATTGTCGCTAATGCTCTCCCATATCCTTGCATATTGGCGATCTTCATCCCAATATCAGAGTGGTATTTCTCCCTCCAAATACCACCTCTTTGATTCCACCGATGGTTCAGGGAGTTGTAGTAGCTTTTAAGGCCTACAACCTCAGGAGGACCTTTGCCCAGGCTATTGCTACAAATGAGGAAGACACCGAGAAGACACTGATGTAATTCTGGAAGGATGACAACATCTACGACTGCATCAAGAACCTTGCCTGGGCTTGGGGTGATGTCACCAAAGAGTGTATGGAATGGCATTAAGAAGAAGACACTCAAGAGGTTTGCCCATAACTTCAAAGGATTTGCCAAGGATGAGGAGGTTGCAAAAATCAACAAGGCTGTGGTTGAGATGGCAAACCACTTTAACCTGGGTTTGGATGAGGATTACACTGAGGAGCTCCTAGGGGTGGTTCCTGAGGAATTGACTAATGAGGAGTTGTTGGAACCGGAACAGAAATGCAGAGCTGAAGAAGAGGCAAGAGAAAAGGAAAATGCAGGAGAAGAAAAAGAAGAACTACCCCCAAGAAAATTCATGGTTCAGCAGAAGCTTTTGCAGATCTCAACAAATTCCTTAAAGAGTTTGAAAACATGGACCCAAACACTAGTGAAATAAAGTTTTCATTAGTAGAGAGGAATGTTCCTGGTGCATTTTCTGCTTACAAGCAAATCTACATTGAAAAAATGAAACAAAACAAGCAAACCACCATGGGCATATTGCTGAAAAGAGTGACACCTTCTCAAGAAGATATATTCCAGAAGAAGGCATTGTTATCATAGGAGAAAACAGCTCCATGCATGTTATTGACCTCGAAGACCTTCCGTTGGTACAAGATGTAGAAGTGGAAGACAGTGATATTGATGATCCTGACCCTGTGTAGGCCTAGGCTAATGTGTGTGTTTGTGTCTTAGTCTTTAACAAAAAAGTTTTAAAAGTAAAAAAAAGTAAAAGATTTTAAAAATAGAAAAAAGCTTATAGAATTAGGATTTAAAAGAAAGAAAATCTTTTTGTACTGCTGTACAATGTGTTTGTGTTTTAAGCTAAGTGTTATAAAAAAGTCAAAAAGCTTTAAAAAATTTAAAAGTTTATAAAGTAAAAAAGTTACAGTAATCTAAGGTTAACTTATTGAAGAAATGTTTTTTAATAAATTTAGTGTAGGCTAAGTATGTAATGTTTATAAAGTCTACAGTAGTGTACAGTAATGTCCTAGCTTTCTTATTCACTCACTCACTGACCACCCAGAGCAAGTTCCAGTCCTGCAAGGTCCATTCATGGTAAGTGCCTATATAGATGTGCCATTTTGTATCTTTTATACCATACTTTTACTGTACCTTTTCTATGTTTAGACATACAAATACCACTGTGTTATAATTGCCTACAGTATTCAGTACAGTCACATGCCGTATAGGTTTGTAGCTTAGGAGCAATAGGCTATCCCATAACCTTCGTGTGTAGTATGTTATCCCATCTAAGTTTGTGTAAATATACTTTATGATGTTCACACAATGACAAAATCACCTAATAAGGCATTTCTCAGAACATGTCCCCAATGTTAAGTGATGCATGACTGTATATATATGACATGAGAAGTTACTTTCCAGGAGAAAATCTTGTTAGAGTTACTTTCTCTAAACAAAACCAAAAGGCATAGAAGAGTGAATGTTTTCTACAAGTAAAAGGACAAAGATTAAAAAAGTAAGGGGTTTTTCCCTCAAAATTTCTCTCTTAACTTTTCTCCTGAGAGCATAAGAGTAGACACCCTAAGGTGTTTGGAAATAAATGGAAAAACTCTTCCATATTCTGGTTTTACATCTAATGAAATTTCTCATTACATCCCCACCCCCCCACCTCCCTACACCCCCACCCCCATGTTAATATATTTCATTTTAAGCCACCTGTAATGAGGGAGCCAGGCACAAAGAAGGCTGAGAACCAAACGCTCCTCTCCTCACACCAGCTGAGACTACTTTTTGCAAACTTTTTTCAAACGTTTCCCTTTCCGTTACCAGAGTAATATACCATATGAGATTGATTGATTGATTGATTGATTGATTTTTTTTTTACCTTAAAACTCTCTGAATCTACAAAATCCAATTACCTAGATCTTCATCTTTGTATTTTCCCTCCATGGCCAGGGCATGGAACCGAGCTAAGAAAATCTATCTGGATTTGGAAAAGAAAAAGTGGTCTGCTGCTCTCTGAAATCCAGGAGGGGAGGGGAGGAGAGGGCACTACACTTTGACACCAAATTTAGAATTCCCTGGACTGTGGGCAGTCACGTTCCAAATGGCCTCTCTCCCTCAGGCCCTCTAGGGTGCTGCTGGGACAACACTGGGCTGCACTGCTCTCTTTACACCCACAGTGCCTCAGAGTTTTAACTTTGCAGTGAGATCTTTGAGTCAATTGACTGGACAGACTATGTCCCAATATTCAGAGGACACAGATTCCTGCTAAAGTGGGCTGGTGAAAAAGGTCATAATACCACATTTGCTCTCAACATTTAAAAGTGAACATTAACTAAGAGGGCCTTTGGATACTTTATTACTTCTCTCTTGCTACTTGGAGCCTTATTTTTTCCCAATTGCCTCAGGCATAGATAATTTTTTTCTTTCCTTAGGAAAATCTATTGACATAATTATTAATTTAGGTTTTGATTGCTCTCCTTTGAGCACCGGCAGATTCCTACGGACTTAAGAGCTTGTATAGTATCAATATGTGTGGGCAATTTTAGGCCTTCATGAAGGCTTGTCTCAATCCCAGGAGGCCTAAAACTCTTGGGTCTCTGTATTAAAGGTTCACAGGGCCTGTAGTATTTCTCATGATCATGCTAAATGAGTTCAAACTACTTTCTCTGAGATCAAAAATAAAAAATCAAAGAGATGCGGGGTTGTAAACGACACCTTTTCACATTTCAATGGACAAAAGAGATTTTCTATGAATATGTGAGGTTAATGGCAAGGGTTTGGTGACAACAAAGGGTGGCTAACACTCATCAGTTGGCAGGCCTAGTGTGGAATGGGAGGGTAAAACAGAGCAGGACAAAGACTTTTTTTTCTTTTTTGGCAAATTCTCCCACGGATTTTCAGCTCCGTAATCATAAACTTTAGAATTAAAAAGGATCTTAGAGATCATCTAGTCCAACCCTCTTGTTTCACAAGTGAGGAACTGAAGCCCAGAGCATGCAATTGGCCCATGGCACCCACACTTCCTGGTTAACTTTCTTCCTTTTTTTTTGTTTGTTTGAGACAGAGTCTAGCTCTGCCGCCCAGGCTAGAGTGCAGTGGCGTCATCATAGCTCATTGCAACGTCAAATCCTGGGCTCAAGTGATCCTCCTGTCTCAGCCTCTCAAGTAGCTGGGACTACAGGTGCACACCACCATGCCTGGGTAATTTTTCTATTTTTTTGTAGAGACAGGGTCTTGCTCATGCTCAGGCTGGTCTTGAACTCCTGGCCTCAAGCGATCCTCCCGCCTCAGCCTCCCAAAGCGAGCTGTTTAACTTTTGTAATGTTTCTTCCCCCAGCCTTCTGCTAAAAGAATAATGTATATACAGAATACACCAATATTATCTATTGAACTCATTAAAAACTACTAAGCTTGATAGTAGAAATCTAGAACCAGCTGCAGGTGCTTTACTTCCCAGCAGAAGTTCCTTACAATGTGCCATTTTGTAATGAATGTGCAGTTATTTCCCAACTCAGGGCAATATATTATACTAAGCACCTACTCCACACCAAGCACCCCTTATACATTATCTTATTCAATCCTCAACTATCCCTGTTGAAGTAGATTTTTTAATTCCCACTTACAGATGTTTAAAGTGAGGTATAAAGAGGTTAAATCATTTGCCCGAAATCCCATAGCTAGTGCTGAGATTCCAAGCGAATCTATCTAAACCAAAGCCCTCACCATAACCATGTTATCTCATATATATGGTAAAAATCACTCTCATATATGCCATTCTGTTGATAGAGGTGCTTTTTGAGGATGTTTCAGGTGCGGCAGGGTAGAAATATCCCTAACCAGCTTCATATCGGGGTGAGATTGATGGTGCAGGGTCCCCTAGCAACACTAATGAGGCTGCCCTTCAAAGACATAGGATTCAAGTGACAGCCTCCCTTTAATAAGCCCATTCATATGCTCTAGGTGAAGAGAGAAGGGAACCAAATATTTGCAGAATTTTAGGGTAAGAAGAAAGAAAGTTTCTCCAAACCCCTCAATAAACCTGTGAGAAAACTGAGGCTCAGAGAAATTAATGCCGCCCTTTCTAGGTTAAGACAAGATGGGTGAATGGATTGGCAGGGAAAGAGAAGGGAAGGCAATTCACATTTATTGATCGGTTACTGTGTACCAGGCTCTGTGCCAGGTGCTGTTTGAATATCCTTTCCTTTCATCTGCCTCTCTTACTTGCTATAAGGTTCATGAGGGCAGGGATCATGTCATTCTGTTTAGTGATGTATCCTTGGTGTCCATCACATGGCCATGGTAGATGCTCAATAAATATTTCTGACTGTTTGAATATAATAATGAATGAATCCCTCACTCTTTAAGGAGAGTCTTCTAACTCCATTTTATAAATGAGAAAACTGAGATGCAGCGACCCAAAATAGCTTACCCAGATTCACAGATTTTACCTCAGTCAGCTGACTCCAAAGCCCAAAGCCCCTTGTACACATCAGCACAGAAAAGATACGTCACTAAGCAGATATGCAGACCTGAATATCAACTGTCATTGTCTCTCTCTCTCCCACCTCTTAGCAAGAGCTGGAGAACAAAGACCCAAGTGAGGTCTGTTAGTCCTAAGATGTTATTGTTATCATAAAACATACTGGGATCTACTTATAATATGCTGTGAGGTATCATAAGGAATTAAAAGAGAACTGCACATCTTAAAATAAATGAGTTCCATACACTTGAACGTGATGCAGCCTTGGCTTTCCACTGTTTTGTTTCCAGCTCTCTCTGATGTGCCCCCTGGTAGTCATTAGTCAGGAGCATCTGTAAGATTTTCCTTTATCAAGAAATGTCTGACCATTTTTCATAGAGAATCCATTAATGTGGATTTCATGAAGCTCACTGGTATTGTACATTCTGATATTCATAATGACACAGTTACCAACACCTGTTAGTGTTGTCAGCCCAGCATTCCTTCTACTCCACTTCTTTGATCATGTCACCTTCCTTCCTTTGGGAAATTGTCCCCCAACATACACACTTTATGTTGTTCTGATGGAACTCTCAGGCAAATTACACTAAACACTGGCCAAAACTTTGGGTATGTGGCCCAAACCTAGTTTATCACAATCGCATATCCCCCTGACCACTATGATTGGCCCAGGGTAGGACAAATGCCTCAAGTTAGGCCTCTCTGAGATTCTATGTATGGCCACCTCTTACCCCCCAAATCACATCCTCCTGCCCTGCCACTTCTACCACCACCACCACGGCCAAGCAGAGAAAGGCTGTATGAAGTAAAAGAGAGTGTGGTCAGAGCATAGGGGGAGCAGAACTAAGAGATAGGGCGGGGGGAGACTGTAGGCTTACAAGGGACAGTAGGAGAGAAAAAAATCCAGGTTACATGATTTTAGTCCCTGAAATACCTGAGCCAGTTCTTCAAGACTATTCTCTCAAGTAAACCAATGTTTCCTGTGTTGGATGGACAAATTTGAGATGGTTTCTGTCATTTGCATCTAATGAACGTCTAACAGATTTTCTAATAGCAAACAAATGGGAATTTTACCAGGAAGCTCAGGGAGTTAACAACAGGATGGAATAACTTCGTGCTGCAAATTCATTGCCCTGAGGCTGGCAGGGCCTGAACAGCCTGCTGACATCGCACCCAATGGCAGGTGTGTTGAGGTAAACTATGCCACAAGCTAAGGCCTGCACCTCATATGCCAGTCCCAACCCCATCTGTATTTCAGTCCCACCTCCTCCTTGTAGCCTTCCCCACTTGCTTTTCTCTGGTTGTTCATGTCTGCCCAGTGCCTATGCGCTTTCCTAGCACACACACACCTTCATCTGTCACTTTTCTGTCTACTTTCCTGAAGGCAGCCCAGTACTGGGCACAGAAGGTGATTATTAAATCATTATTGGCTGCACCTGACACAGCTGAGTGGGTAGTGTGGGGAGGGCCTAAGAACAGGGTTGTGCCACAGGCTTCTGCAAAAGAACCTGTGCAGGAGAGTGACACAGAATGGACATGGGCTCTGGAGCCTAATGATCACATCCGGCCCTGACATGGTCAAGCCATGGGATCTTGGGCAAGTCACTTATCCTTCCACAACCTAAGTTTTACTCTCTGTAAAATAGGAACAATAACCACAATTTTGCAGGGTTGTGGTGAGGAGTAAAGATGATATATACCAATTGTGCAAGTCAGTCCCTAGCATGTAGGAGGTGTTCAAAAAATGGTAGTAGTTCTTGCACTGCTGCTTTAACTAAAGATGGCCAGATGGTTGATGGGAATCTTGTGCCCTCTAGGGACCACAGCTTTAGATAGGCAAGGCTAAATTATGAGGTAGAAGCCATTATTAGCCATCTATCTCTGCCATGCCTTAATTTTTCTCTTCTTCTCCTTGTTTACTATTACTCTTTAAGTGCTTTAAGGATATTCCCAGCTATCCAGGGTCCTCCAGCTCCAAAGAACCTGCCATCTGGGCCTTTGTAGGCTTCCCTTCTCACTGTTACCCCAACCAACCTTTCCCCTCGCTCAGCTAGTCTAATTAATGAATGAAGCTTCTGTGGTCACTGTTGCTAATGAATTCACTCTTCCAAATATGGTTGCATCTTAGTGGGGACCTTTTGTAGTCAAGATGTCTGAATCCAGGTGTTTCCAATATTTTTGCCACCTATAACACCTCTTATTATTATTCTCTATCTTGTGGATGCTATATTTTGAAATTTATGTCTTTTCCCAAGGATATAATTTATTCAGTAAAATTAACTTTACTACTTTATTAATTATAGGAATGGTTACTACTAGGGCTTAACCCACCAGCATGAGACAGTCAACATTACCACACTGAGTAAGTTAATTTCTGGCCAAAAGGGAAGAAATTTGAAGTTCTAATTAGCCTATTTGTGATTCTGGTTGGGTTTGTTTTAATACTACAAATAATCCAAGAAGCCCATTACAACCTTTCTGAGGGGCATCCCTTCCCTAACTCCCTCAAAAGCTGTCATTTCAGGTAGAGGCCGGGGAGGGGGCTGGCCCATGAGCCCCTCACATCTCACCCGGTAGGTGGTCCCTCTGTTGACTGTTACCAATTTCCAGCCCCTCTGCCTTCTCCTCACCCGAACCGGCTTTTACCTAAGTTCAGCTGGGCCTCAGAGTACAATGTAAATCATGCAGAACTATGTTTCTAACTGTTCCACATACCTAAGCATTACCACACATTCCTAATTGGACATGATTTGGCCATGAAATTTCTTAACTCTGACTACATGTTTTGTCCCAACCATAAGGTTGGTAGGGGAAGAACGACTCATTTACATAAGTATCTCTTCCTCTGTTCTTTTTCCATCCTCCACTCCACTACGCAACACACCTCACTCTACCCTCCAGGGCCTGGAGAAAACCCTTTAAGGGAATAAGAAATGACACATTTTGTAGAAGGCAACCTCTAAGCTGAATTAAGCTTAAAAAGCCATTATTCTTCACACACAGTCATCAGCCACAAGCCTATGAAATGAGCTTAGATTCCTTCAGAGATGGAGTCCCTTTGCTTGCTAGCCCCTGCTAACTAAGTGCCGCATCCTACCTTTGCCTCTTCTTGACCCTCATGGAGTTGGTTTTCTGTCTACACATTTTTCTGCTTAGGCAGGAAAACATGGCTAGGTGGGGGGGTGGGGGGCGCCATTTTAAGAGTATGGTGTCAGAATTTTGGGGCTGTCCAACATTTACCTTGCCTTATTACTCTCAGCAACCCCATCTGCCTTGGGAATTCTCATTGTCTAGGTGGGAGTAGGGGCCATCTCATCTCTCTTCCACTACAGAGCACCATGGAAAAGCCCTTTAAAAGAGGTCTTGCCAAGCCGGTGCTCCACCTAGTCTCTGGAGCCCACCGGGAAGGACATGTGGGGAATGGCTGCCGCCAGGCCTGTTTTAGTTACCTGGCCCTCCAGAGTGCCCCTGGATCCTGCCTGTTGTCCAAGTTGGGTTCTCTACCCTCCCATCGATTCTGTGAGTCCCTGACTTCCTTCCAGTGAATTCCCTTTTTGCTTAAGATGGTCTCGGTTGGTTTCTGATGCCTGAAGTCAAGAACCCTGACTGATCCTGATGTTAACCTCAAGATGAATGAATCTTCTGGACAAGCAGATATAATAGTATCTATTATTGGTGGTTCTGCTGCAAACATTTCTGGCTCTGTGGTTCTACTGTTATTGCTCATGGAACTAAAAACCTTTGCATTCTATTACTAATACAATGAATTGGAATAAGATAGCTAGGCAAACATCAGGACAATGTTGGAGTAAAGAACAAACAATTCTAAAAGGGTCTAGTTGTGCAACCTATTTCTCAACATAACATCTAAACATCATAATTATAGCATTTGGGGACAGCTAAAATGATTGATTTTGCAGAAAATATTTGTTGTTTAATTACAGGATCATATGGGTCTTTTGGCAACCAACAGATGCCAAAACAGACTTTAAGCACCATCTTGAGAAACTTGTGATTTGCTTAGTGTGCTTTTAATTTAAAGCATATGGTTTCACATTCAACTGCAGTGTCCAAAATGAAGACATTAGCAATGAATCACTCTATTGGAGAAAACACAGTGCTCCCAGACCAGGTCTTTTGGTCTGTGTACTCAAATGGTTCTGTTTAGAGGCATAAACACGAAGCAGTTCTCCCTGTTTTAGCCAAGTGTTCCTGGGATGCATGTGACATCAAAGGCCCTCACAAACGAATTCCCCTGCAATGTACAGTGCTTGGCACCATAGCCTGCCTCCATCTGAATAAACAGAGTGCAGTTTGGTCACTGGAATGTAGGATTGGAGTGATCAGAAGACCAAAAAGATCATTTATTTTGTGGCAACTCTTCTTTTTTTAGTCTCTTGGCCTCCTACCTTAGCCTGATGCTTCATGGCCCTGAGGGAGTCCAGCCATTCTGTGTAGAAATTCAGAACCATGCTTGTGGTCTACCTGCTAGTGAGGGATGGCCAGTAAGGATGTAGAGTGTAGTGGTAGGAATGTGGGCTCCAGAGTTAAATGGCCCAAATTTGAATCACCTAGCCATTTCCTAGTTGTCTGAACTTGAGTAAAGTGGTCCTGAGCTTCAGTTTCTGAATCTGTAAAATGGGAATAACAGTACAAATCTTTCAGAGTTGCTACAGGAATTAAATGAAATTACCCATGTCCAGAGCTAAACTAAGAATCTGGTACCTAGTGAGCTATAATAATGTAGTTAACTATTATTGTAATTATTATTAAAGGCAGGACCTATTTCACCTCCACCTCTTTGCCTCAAGTCCTGTCATGCCTCTGCTTAAATCCAATACACATTTAATGAAGTGTCTACTGCAGGCCGGGCCCTGTGTATTAGATGGTTTTACATACTTCTCAGAGTGCAGTGTGGCTTGAAAAATAGCTTTTGTATTTTTCTATTCATTTTCTTCAGTGTTTCCACCCATCCTGTCTTCATTTCACTCTAAAAGACATTCTGTGTCACCCCCTCTGTCTCCTCAACACCCAGTAGAAAGGACTATAGCAAGCTAAAGCCCAGAATTCTGTTAGTACTGGTAGCACCTGTTTGGCCATACTCTGGGCAGTTACATCAAAGGTATATTTCAGAAGGCATATCCAATCTTCTTTATTCTCCAAAGAGAGCTCTGGGTAGAAAAATCTCTTCCTCCCAAAGATTTGTAATAGCTCTTTACATATAAGGCATAGTGATCTGTTGTTAAATATAGATGTTACAAATATTTTTCCCACTTATCATTTGCCTTTTAATTTTGTTTGGGTTCTATTTATTATTGTTTTTGTTTGGCAATATATATAAACAAAGTGTTGTACCCCCATACTATTCTGAAATAAAAGGAAAAAAAAATTAAGATGTTCCTTCACCATCAAAAAAAAAAAAGAGTTTTTTTCTCATTTTAATGTAGTCAACTCAATATTTTAGAGTGCCTGCCTTTGGTGTCACGCTTACAGAAGTCTTTCCCACCCCATGATTATATATTCACTCATAATTTCTTTTGTCATTTTTCAAACTTTTTAATATTTAGATTTAATACAAATATCCTTAAACCATTTATCTTTAAACTATCCAGAACTTACTAGCACAAATTATTAACTTCTTAGGTCAGCCATCATTGTTGATTATTTTCCCTTCCTGGAGCTCTTGCTGTGCTACTTTATGACAATGACAGCTCTTGGAAGGCACCAATGAAAGAATGCAAAAGTGGCCCAACGAGTGTAAGCAATAGAGAACTCTGAAGACAAGCACTTCCTTGTTTATACATAGTTTAATGATTTGTGGCAATACACTTTAAGAGCTTAACCTTTTTATTTGGGTTTTCTGCTGCATTTATAACAAAAGTTTGAGTACAGAGTAAATCACTGTTAATTAATAAGATTTGTCTTACTTCTCAAGAGTGCTAGGGCAGAAAAAAAAGTTAAATTCACTCTTAGGTCCTTTCTACTTTTTGTTTCTGCTGTTCTCATTCCAACCAAGGCTTTCATCACCTAAGCTTGGACTACTGCAATGTCCTTTTTGATTTTCTCTCTCTTCTGTCCCTCCTCTAACTTATTTTACATGCCACTGCCAATTACTGTGTGTCATTCTCCTGATCAGAAGTCTGAATGTCTCCCCAGGGCCCACAGGATCAAAGACAAAATCTTTAAGAATGACTTCAAATCTTCACAATCAAACTTTATTTTATGCCTCCATCTTAAAATCTCCACCTCCCTGCCCCTGAAACACACCCTTCCAATTAGTGGTGATAGTAGGGGGAAGGCCTGTGGGCACTTCAACTGCCTCTGGAATACATTAATTAGATCCATGAAAAATCTCCCCCCCAAATAAAAGTAGTAGTATTATTTTAAATTGAAAATATTAATTGTCCATGTAATATAAAGCATGCAAGAAAGCATGTTTAGGAAACTTTGCTATTTTGAAAGAATCTAGTAACATATTATCTAAGAAAAAACAAAACACTATGTACTTGCTATTTGATAGCCCATATAATATTCTCTGTATTCTAAAGGATTGTTTTTCTAAATATCTTAAAACTTTCATATTTTTCTCTCCTCATTATTCCTCTGGCATAGGCTAGTGTTGCTGATATCCCCAGATTTCATAGATGAAAGAGTCACAAAAACATCAGCTGTCTTTCCTTCCCACAAAATAATAGTAGTTATTCCCAATCCAACCTTCTTTGGGATTTAGGATGACAGTTGTTTAGTTAACATTGGTTAAAGCTTTTGTGTGTTCTTAGACAAAGGTTTCATATGATCATTCAAGAAAATTTTTGGTTTGATGGTTTTAAAATGCTAAGAAAAACCTAAATGTTCATCAATAGAATACTTGTTAAATAATGGCACATCCATAAAATGGAATACTATGAAGCCATGAAAAAGAATGAGTTATAGCTATATAGTCATGTGCCACATGATGTTCTGGTTAATGACAGATTGCATATACCACAGTGGTCCCATAAAATTAGAATACTGTATTTTTATTGTAACCTTTTCTATGTTTAGATACACAAATATTTACCATTGTGCTACAATTGCCTTTAGTATTCAGTACAGTAATATGCTGTATAGGTTTGTTGCCTAGGAGCAATAGGCTATACCACATAGCCTAGATGTGCAGTGAGCTATACCATCTACGTTTGTGTGAGTACACTCTATGATGATTGAATAGGGACAAAATCACCTAACAATGCATTTTCCAAACTTTTCCTCATTGTCAAGCAATGCATGCCTGTATTTATTCCTGTGCAAAAGCCTCCATGTTATATTGAAACATGAAAAAAGCAAGGCACAGAGTGTATAAATATGCTCACATTTGAGGGTTTTATTTTTATTTTTGTTTTCTAGGCAGGAGATATAGCCTTAGAATTGTATGTACATAGAATATTTCACACAAGATGTTAATGCAACAGTTTTCTCTGCAGCAAGGACTAGGGTTCTGGGGAGGACTTATTCATTCTATAATCTTTTGTGCTATTCAATTTTGTTTCTATACCTAAAGTGTGTGAATTTTTTCAATTAAAACTGTTAAACTTTTTTTTACTAAAATTTATAATGAAATTTTATCTTCATTTAATAACGCTTAAGCTAAGAGGGAAGTGAACTATATCAAGAGATATAGAAACCAACTAGGTCAGCATTTTGGAGTTAGAGAGGAAGAATAATTCCCTCTGAACCAGAAGAACATTCTGCAATGACTGCCTATCATTCAGAACATAAGAGACCAAAAACAGATAAAGCAAGGATATAAAAGCTATAATAATTAAAGCAACCAAAACAGTCTCCTTCCAGAAATACAGAAAAAGAAAGTAGAGGAGAAGATGACCCTTGAGGAATACGGTATTTCAGAAAGAGGCCTCATAATGCAGGTGTGCACATTTATAATTCTTATAGTCGGCAAGGTCTCAAACCTCCATTTTTGCTGATGGTAGAAAGCAATCTGGTAGTTTCCAGGCACACTCAATCCCTTCCAGGACTTTTCATAGTCTCTCTTTAATAGGTGCTCAGTTAATTCAGGCTTCTTCTCCCTCAATCTTCTTCTCTTATCCCCTTTTTAGCCAAATTTTAAAACATTTCGACTGTACCTATTGTCCGTATTTCCTCCCCTACAGAACTCCCTTGAGCCCCACCACTCTCCTGAAACACATTGTCAGGGTAGCCAAAGACCTCCAGGGTGCCAGATCCAGAGGACCTTCTCCATCCTTTTCTTATTCCACTTCTCAGCAGCATTTGGCAAAGCTGAACCCCTTGGCCTTTTTAAACCACTTTCTTTTCTTAGCTTCTGTAAGACTCACCCTCCTGGCTTTTTCCCAACCTCATGGCTGCTCTTTGTTTCCTACCAAACCTCTAAATGCTAGAGTTCCTCAGCCATCAAAGAACCTTTTTTCTTCTCCCTCTACATTTATTCCCCAAACCTGAAATTCCATTGATGTGTTGATGATGCCCCAGTTCTTATGTCCAGCCCAGATTGTTTCTCTGGATTCCAGAAATGCACGTGAAGCTTCCCACTTGACCTCTCCACTCACATGTTTCACAGGCCTCCCACGTGTAGCATGTCCAGAACTGAACTCTTGATCTCATTGTCCTAGAAAACTTAATCCTCCCTTGACATTCCCTGTCTGAATAAGTGGCATCATCGTCCACCCGAGAACCCAAGCCAGAAGTCTGGAAGTTGTTCTTGATCATTCCCTTTCCCTCATATTCCACATCCAATCCATCAGCAAGTTCTGTTTTTGGCCTCCTACATACATCTTAATTTTGTCCACTTATTTTCCTCTTCACTGCCACAACCCTGGCCTAGACAACAATTGCTTCTGACCTGCAGTAGCCTCCTCCCTTGTCCCCTCACTTACATTCTTGTACCACTACATGGATGAGACTCCCACCAGAGACACTGATCTGCGTTAAAGAAATAAACTGCCTTGTGTCTTCTTTCTTTTCATTCTCCTTCGGTAGCTTCCCATTGACTTAAAATTCAGAATCCCTCCATGGCCATGAAAGCCCTGTAGGACCTGTCCACAGCCTGCTTCTTCAGCTTTATCTTATGTCATTGTCCCCTTCCTCACTACAGTCCAGTCACACTGGGCAGATCTGATCTGCCTCAAGGACATGGGTGTTTACATACGCTGTTCCCCCACCCCCACTTTTTTCTCTCCTCCTGTGGCTGCTGTCATTCTTTAGGCCTCAACTTAACTGTCCGCTCTTCGGACAGGCCATCACCCGCCACCGTGTCCTCTAGTTCCCTTTTCCTGTGTAATTCTTATAACAACCTATTTGTTTTCTGTCTGCACTTACAATAATGTGTAATAATTTACCTGTTTATAGTTAAACTCCATCACTAGAATGAATGAAATCTCCATGAAGGTATGGGTCGTGTCTGTCTTGCTCACCAATACATTCCTAGAAACTGACACACGGAAGACACTCAATTGGTGATGAGTATTGCCATGGATTTAGTACTGTGTATTTTTTTACAACCATTTTTCTAAGTCTGCCATGATGTTCCTTAACAAAATCAAAGTAATAAGTATGCTCTTCTGTTAATAAGTAATTATAGTTTGGGAAGAAAAGCATTCATGAGTAGAAATTTATATACCTATTTTTTTCAATTATAATAAGTTGAATCATATGAGATTGTTGCTATTAGATAATTTACCACCAAATAACAATTTCATAAGGTGCAAACTAATAAACAGTTAAAGAAATTGCACATATTTAGTTTAAGCTGCTGTATCAGTTGGGATAGATTAGATTATGATGCAGAAATGAACAATCCCCACAACTTAGTGGCTTACAGGCACAAAGGTTTCTTTCTCACTCATGCTACTATGTGGGTCAGCTGTGGCTTCCTCTATGTCCTCTTCACTCCAGGACCCAGGCCGATGTAGCAGTTTCCAACTAGATCATTGCTGGGAGTTGTGGCAGAGACTTGGTGAGCCACGTTCTGGTTTCTACTAGAAATACACACACTCTTTTGGCCCACATTTCCCTGGCCAATGGAAGTCGCATGATTTCTCCTGAGTGCAACAGGGTAGAGATGTGAATCATTCTCCTGGGAGAGGCACTTTA
This sequence comes from Daubentonia madagascariensis, assembly GCA_023783475.1. Taxonomy (NCBI): domain Eukaryota; kingdom Metazoa; phylum Chordata; class Mammalia; order Primates; family Daubentoniidae; genus Daubentonia; species Daubentonia madagascariensis. The sequence continues at coordinate 36,944,449 of JAKFHU010002088.1, read as the reverse complement.
GGGATACAAACAGAAGTGTTAGTGTCAACATGATACAATCCACCACAGTCACCCTGAGCAGCTATCACTTTCGCCTGATAGGAGCAATCTACACCTCAGCTGTATGTCCTGGCAGTAAACAGGACTGGGCTTATGCCATTTAGCCTGTTCATAAATGCAATACTATATAGTAAAAATATCTACATTAGTGTTCTGATTTGTATTTAGCATTTTATAAGTAATAATGTAGGTTTGTTTTGTTTACAGATGTTCTAGGTGAAGGGACAAAGCTTGTAGAAATCAGGAATTCCAAAGAGTGACAAAAATCTACTTTGATGATTTGAAAGGTTTGTTTTGTGAAGGGAAAATAATGTCATTAGGGGTCACTGACTTTTGATAATCTGTTTTAAACATGTACACTTGTAAAGATACCTATAGACAAAATCCAAGGATCTAAGAAGTTGCTTGAAATTTGAGGACAGGTACATTTCTGGAGGCTTTCTATTCTACCAAGTTAATCTCACAATGTAAAGAATAGTTATAGACATAAGGATTGTTTGGAAACCTATGGGTTCTGTGCTAATTACTTGCATACTTTCTCTTGCTACAAGATACAGATATTTGCAATGTGTAAGTGCCACTGACTTCTCAGTACAATTCATGGGCTACAAAAGAACTGATAGTCAATTAATAGACATTAAAAGGATGGCACTTTGTAAGCATTACTTTGATTTCCCAGTGGGATTGTAAAAGATTGAAGGATCCAAAACCCATTAAGAGAAGTTTCCACTAATGAAAAACAGCATTTTTCATATCTTCTCCTTTGCTTCTCCAGAATTGGTAGTTCAGATTCTTACTACTGTCCAAATGTCCTTTACATAGAAGCTCTCAGAAAGACATCACCCAATAGAAAAAAATAAATAACTAACTTTGCTCATGGTCCCAGTGTGCTCCAGCTAGCTCATTCAAACCTGAAGAGAGAGAGAGAGAGAGAGTATGTGTGTGTGTGTGTGTGTGTGTGTGTGTGTGTGTGTGTGTGTTTCAGCACTCCTATCCTCTCATGAAATTAACCATTGATCTAAAAGTCAGAGATGCAAATCCGGAGAAAACTGGAAGCATTCCAGGGCCCACAATAAAAAGTTAATTACCTAAGGAAAACTACAAGAAAGACTTTTGTTTTCCACCAAAATCTCCTCCCCAGGCTATTAGCTATGTCGTACATGGACCCGATCGATATATTAGCGCTTGAGAACCAAAGTCCCTTGGAATAAATTAATCTGTCAGGGAAAGAAATAAACAAAGAACAAATTAACATGTTTTAAGACATTGCTTAAATTTTCATAAATGTAGACCTTGAGATGGGATGATGAGTTCCCAGGAGCCAGAGCTAATATTTGGTTGTAATTAAGAGTTGCTCTTTCATGTTTCCTCTGATGTAGGTGGGAAATCACCCACGTGCTTGCTGAGTTTCTTGCTCATGCTTCCTCACAAATGCCACTATTTACTTCATTAATTAAAAATGGATGCCTCACAAATTATGCTGGCACACTTAGTTTGTTTCACCTGTAGCTAATAGTAAAATAATGAAATACTATATATACACATACTCACACGTATACATGCACACATATACACCCCCACACCCCCCCCACATACATATCATATAAGCAGGTATTCCTTCAGGAACCTCCATACATGAACTTTTTGGTGGCTCAAAAGGACCTAATGACCTAATACATGTTAGACTAGACTCATCCAGGAAGTGTAAGCATTGCTGACAAAGAACCCTGATAGGCCCCACACTGTGTGCAAGTGTGGAGTGTCATTGATGATTAGCAGGAAAAACAATAACTATGTAAGTTACTCATTTGGAAGGACTCATTTAGATACAAGAACCAGTAACTTATCTCAAACTAGCTTAGACCAAAATGCAATTTATTCAAGTTCCAACAGTGTCATTAGGCTGCTGTCTTTCTCCCCATCGCTCAGTGCTGCTTACTCTCAGCAGTTGGCATTTTCAGTACCGGTAAAATGGACTGCCAGGCAGGAGCCTATATCCACAAAGTAGAACTCAGGATCCCAAAAAACAAGGGGCTGTCTCCCTTCCAGTGTCCATATCTCAGATCTCCCAGAGCAGTAGTCCCCAATCTTGGTGGCACCAGGGATGGGTTTCATGAAAGACAATTTTTTCAGGGACGGGTGGGAGGAGGGGAATGGTTTCAGGATGATTCAAGCGCATTACATTTGTTGTGCAGTCAAATGTCTCTGCTAATGATAATCTGTATTTGCAGCTGCTCCCCAGCACTAGCATCACTGCCTCAGCTCCACCTCAGATCATCAGGCATTAGATTCTCATAAGGAGCATGCAACCTAGATCCCTTGTATGCACAGTTTACAGTAGAGTTCGAGCTCCTATGAGAATCTAATGCCACTGCTGATCTGACAGTAGGCAGAGCTTATGTGGTGATGCAAGTGATGGGGAGCAGCTGTAAATACAGATGAAGCTTCACTCACCTCCTGCTGTGCAGCCCAGTTCCTAACAGTCTATGGACTGGTACAGGTCTGCGGCCCAGGGGTTGGGGATCACAGTCCTAGAGGAACTTTGGCCCTACTTGACTAATGTCATATGCCCACCCCTAGACTAATAACTGTGGGCAGGGAGGGGAGCCAGGCCTGGGCCATGTGTTCAAACTCATTTAGGGGGAGACAAAGGAGGAGAGATCAGCCACATCCAAATATGTAGAATGTGTTCCCTATAGGAAAGAGTAGACTCTCTTACACAGCAAAGGGGTAGAGATGTTAGACAAGCCAAAACAACCAACATCCACCTCAAGAATTTTATTTCCAATGTATTCACTATGCTCAATTGCTGAATGCAGCTAATTTACAGAAAGGAAGGCCAAGACAGAGATCCCTGTGTTTCTACAGCAACTCCAAGCTCTGTTGAGAAAACTGATTACCCTCTATCAGGTGGTCAAGCCATTTTCTATCAAGTTCTAAACAAAAACTCTCTATGGGTCCTGAATAGCAGAAGTGAGATACCCACATACATTTCTTCTTCCAGCTATGATAGGCCTCTCAAATAAATTAAAATAACTTCCTACTTTCTACTACATTCTGCTTTATGGAATGTATTTATGCTAAATATCTTATGACTTACTATTACTAAAGCATACCCAGGAAAAATAAACAGAGTACAGTACTTTTTATCAGTTGAGAACTTTTAAAATGCTAATTTCCATGTTTGAATAATTTCATAACTCAGCATTCTTGAGGATTTTGCAATTGGGTAGTAGATAAAATTTGAATTGCATATTTTGATGTGAGATGCTTGTTCTAATTATTGGGCAATTTATATATTGTGAAGCTAGCTTATATAATTCTCAGTACCTAGCGACAGAGCTGGAAATGTACTCTCCAAAGCTGTATTATCACAGAAAAGAGATAAAAGTCTCTGAACCAAGTATTACAGTTACAGATCTGGTAGGCCAGAGAAGTCATTGAGTCTACTGGCCCTTTTGGAAGGCAGGATAAGCATACTAACCTCCATGTAGGACTCAGATTAACCCCAGCGAATGGCATGGCAAATTCATCAGGACTACAAACAAACCATGTTCTGAGATGTATAGAATTAGCAGGTCAGCACCGTGGGTAACTAGAGGGGCACCACCTAGTTCCTTCTGAAGCAGAGATATGGCTGATTAAAAACACTCTGCCTCAAAATTACTTACATAAGTTCACATAGAAGCAGTATATTTAACCCATTATTGTGGTATCTTGTTTAAATATTCTATCAACAACTGATATGTCTTCAATTATTAGGCTTTTTTGTTTATTTTTTTAAGTGGCAAGGGCCAGAGTCATTTAGTAAAACAGAATCTCCAACAACCAGCCCCAGGAATATCACTTACTGCAGCAAAACTTCACACAAAATGTGTATGAAAAAAAAATTGCACAAAATGGGGGTGTTGAGGACAGTGGAGTTAGTGGGACCTATGGGAATTCTACAGCTTGGAAATGGAATCAGGAGTAGTAGTTCAGTATTTTTTCCTTTAAGGCTACCTTCCTGGGGATGGGAAAGCACCAGGCAGAAGAATTCAAAAGCCCCCTACTACTGCATTCAGTAAAATAAATAAAAGACAGCACACGAAAGAGACTAGCAATAACATTTCATAAATATTTGAAAATAGCAACCATGAGTATAGCACAATTAATTTCCATATATCTTCCCTTGGTCATAGGAAACTTGTCAGATTCTCCCTCTCTGTAGCTTCAATGAGGGGTTTATGGATTTATTTTCCTTTGCTACAGGGGCCACAGTCCAGCCTCTCTCGCCATCCGCCTGGACTTCTTCAGTAGCCTCCCAACTGCCCATCAACTCTCATAAAATATTCCGTGGGCCAACACCAGATTATCTGTTAATCTCACTTACTCTCAGTAATTACTTTTCAGAAGCACAGAAACAAATTCCAATCAACTTTTGGTTTGGAGGACTGAATACAATACAGCCTGCTGGCTCTTATCTCCCAAACCCACCTGGGATCTGAGTTCACTCTAGCACTGATGGGACTTCACAGCAAAGGTTGTTCCATTTGCTACCTTAAGCATTTTGGCCTGAAAAGAGTAACTTTTAAATATTATGGAAAGTAATACATGCACATGTTTAAAAAGCAAACAGAAACCTCAAACAATATAAAAAAGGAATACAGTGAAAACTACATTTCTCTCGGAAAACTTACCCCATGTCCTTGTTAAGTCTCTTATGCCATTAATATGCAAACAAATAAACATGTACCTTCATATAGTCCTATAAATCATAGTCTGCGATTATAAAACCTACAGTCACTAAAAGCATCAAAGCCGCCCTAGATGTTCACTTTACCAACAATCATCCATACTAAATAAGTAGACAAAATCTTTTATGAAACTTTAGTATGAGATTGGCTTAAAGTTTGGATATTTTTACCAAACAATTTTTTTAAAGGAACCTCTCATATCCATTCCCAGGAACCGTATAACTCTGATCAAGTCTGGGTTTCCTTTACTTAAAAGTCATGTTCATGTAGTCACACAAATATCCTAAGGAAGTTGAAATTCTCTATGAGAACAATGAGAACTGTCAAAATCAGAGTGAGCCCAAGTACAGACCTGTAAGGACAGGATCCATCCATGCTCTTTATTATGTACAGTGTTCTATCTCTGGGACTTGCATGTCTCTTTTTAAACAAGCTCTATCCTGTGTGATTGGACCTTCAATTAATATACTATCTCTGACAGTCTGGCCAATTATGTACATAAACTGGCAAAAGTTTAGGATTGGATGATGAAAAATGATCCAGGTATCTTGCATTTCTGCTGGGCTGCCAGCCACCTTGATTACCCCTCCAAATTATGCCTATTGCCTGGATCAGCAGCCATATCATCTGGCTCACACACTCTGGTGCCCCTATATCTGAGGCTATAGTCCTAGATCTTTCCTGTTACTTTTACCCCTATCCCAGGCATTTATAAATTTGCCAAAAGCTTCATGAGGGTAATTGTAGCAATATCAGAAAAGTACCTTCACCATCTAAAAATAAATATACCTTGAGTCCTTTTCCTTGCACAGGCTCCTTTGATATCGGAACTAAAGGTATACTGAAGACTAATGTTAAAACCACACAATAATGAACTAGAATGCAAATTCCTCTTACAAATTCAGCTATAATATTAATGATTCTCACAATAAGATTAGAAGCTTGTTGAAATTAGCATTGCAATATATCTTAAAGATCACATTATGAGACATCATCTCTGTTCTCTAAGTCTAATAATCTGTGATCAAAAGAAATAAAATTCTGCATTTTAAACATTTTTTCTTTCTTACATATTTATAAATAAAGGGGAGAAGAAGGGGAGACCCAAAAGTCTAAAAAAAAAAAGAGAAAAACAATTTAATCAATAATGTAAACTAAGTGACCAGGTATATGCAATATGTAATACCTCTGACTACCATCTCCTGGTACAAATTTCCTCAGAATTACCTTAGAAGGTGAGCCCAAGCTTGTTTTAAAATTTTCACTGCATCAAAAATTACAACTTAAATGATCAACTTGGGTACAGCCTAAGTAAAGCTGTCTGGTTTTTTTTAGTCACAGATCATATTATAGTGTGTGAAATACAGTTAAATGCGTTATTTGATATGAGCCCTACCCCATACTTCAGGCCTCACATATTCCAGTTACCTCATTATGCAGCATGTGTGTTATGATCTCTAGCCACTATCAAAGTATTAGAAAGAGTTTCCTGGCCATACACATGGTCCTGGGCTGGTCCCAACCTAGACACCAATAACTGGTCAATCATGGCCAGAAATTGACCTAGAAATGTGACTGCCTGGCCCTACTCTCCAAAATGAACCACTCAGAAAAAAACATAACTTTCAGTGAAGGATCCATGTTGGAAATAACATAACTGTTCATGTTTGTGTCTCCACGGAAAGGTCTCCATGAAGTTTTTATTTTTTTCTTAATCCAGCTCTTTCCTTCCAGATGGTGCCTGAAGCCAAGCCTGTCAGAGACCCTTAGTCTCCTGCTGCCTTTTAATGCTGGTCCTTGATTGCTAATGACCCCTGGCTGGACTGGCTCCTTAACCCATTTAACCCCTCTCTGCTGGGTGGCCATCTCATGCAGGATGAGAGGCCATGAGAGCTAGAAGTGGGAAGGTGCCAAGTCAGCCAGGGCCTCCCAGCCTTTCAGAGCTGGTGGCTCGTTTCCCAGCACCATCACGGATGTCCAAGATCACTCCAGTGGAGAGCTCATGTTCATATGATTTTTTCTATATTGTCAGATAAATGGTACCAGGTTTCTGATTGTTAATATTTTATTTGACTAAGCCAAGACAACCAAGTCCTTGAAAGAATATTTCCTTCAGGGGTCAATAGCTAAGGAACACTGATGAACCTCCTTAAATATGTTCATTTGGAAACTTAAATTGCACTGGAACTATCTTTTAGTCAGTCAAACTTAGTGGCCAGAACAGCTCATGTTTGTGAGCGCGCGTGCGCGTGCACATGCGCGCACACACGCGCGCACACACACACACGCAACTATGCATCAGTATACAAAGTAGCAAAGAAGCCTGAGGGAAGGCCATAATTAATTTCCTTGTCAAAGCTTAAATCACTTGTGTAACACAGGAGATACCCATTTTCAGATATGCTGGTAACAGCTGTATTTACTTTGGTTAAGCTTGACTTGTTTTTTATGACATGTTGGAAGGTGCTTGTAGCTGTACTGATTGGATAGGTGACTCAGAGAGCGGGGATTTAAAAGGAGAAAAAAGTGATGATGCTGATTTGTTGAGAAATCTTGAGTCCAATGGAGAGGCTCAGGTCAGTTATAACTTCCTCAGAACAGGGAAGGCATGAGAAGTTATCATCTTATGCATTGTTTCCATAATGGATTTTTTTAAACCTCATATTGGATTGTAAGAAAACAAGACAAAGAAATTTAGCAATCCTGTGTGACTCTGAAGAACTGAAGTCTAATCTGTTGATTGGAGCAGAGAACTGAAAGCTTTGTGCCCCACTATTTGTATTAATTTAAATGTTTAAATGTTTACTGGATAGTTGGACCAAGTTGAATTTTATAATGTGCTCAGGAAATTTGTTCCAAAATTCAGCAAAAAATAGGAGAATAACCCAAACTTAACTACTTTCTATTTAACCTTTGTTTCTCCCAGATACTTAACTATTTTCTTGGCTTTTTTTGGAGATTAAGATTGAAAGAACTACAGTGATTGAATTTTTCACCACTAATACTTCATTGATTTCATTATTGCATCTCCTTAATTTAATGCAAAATAAAAATTATACCTGTGATTCCATTTTGGTCTATAATTCACATTCTTTTCTATGATCAATCACACACACACACCCCCACCTGCCAGGCATTTTAAGTATTACCTCCCCCAAACCACGTCATTCACACTAATGACTGCCCTCTCTATCCATAAAAATATTTTTTAATTTATGGACCTGGGTGTTTGTACAGCTGTGTGATATTAATCTATACATTGCAGTTTTTGCTCACAGCTGGGCAAAGGCCTAGTAGGTAAGGTTATAATGAGGTCTTTTAGTCCATCAGTAACCAAATGACCCGGAAAGGGGTTCGGATGAGCCCACCTTGTGCAGCACTACTCTTTGAGTGAATGAATTGTGTTAGAATGAAATTCTGGTGTATTTATGGAGGACTTTTTCCTCTGAAGCCTGAATATATTTTGATTGGTCTTCTTTAAATTCCAACACGCTGAGAGGCAAAGCATTTTATGTCAGTTTCACAGATGAGGCCCCAAGAGGTTAAGTGGCTATTACTCTGCAGTTACAGCATCTTCAAGTTGGGAGGGACTTTGAAGGGCCTCTCAGCTAGTAGTTCTCACCCTTTTCCTGCCTTCATGCTGGCTTCAGGCAACAGACCCCCATCAGGCATGTCTTTCACTGCACACAGATGCTCACACATTGGGAGGGAGTGTGACTCTATGGAGAGCAGCTCAGAATCTTCGGGTGAGAATATGTGTAATTTGCCACACCACCATCCTCTATCTAAAAAATCACTACATCAGTCCAACCCCCTCTTTATTGTTTTACAGATTAAAACATGGCAGCCCAGAGAGGTAAAGGATTCACTTAAGGTCACATACCAGTAAGTGCCAGAACTTAAACTGTGCATGCCCAGGTCTTCTGACTCCCATGTCCAGTTCTGGTTTCACTAAAGCTGACCAGCCCTTTGTACACTAACAGCAGGAACTGGAACTGGGTTCTCAACTTAAAGAGTGAGGCAGCACTGGGGATGAGTGCCCTAGGGTCCCATGCTGCAGGGAATCAAAGACCCAGTCACAATTAGTTTAATAAAACCAGCACTATCTGGTGTATCATATTCTCAAGCATTTAAAATGTCATTCCAATCTTCAAAGAAATTCTTTTATTACATTTTTATCTGTGTTTACCCAGGACATTGTTTCCCAGCTCCCTACTAGTTCACTAGGTGATTTGCATCTCTTTAGGAGCTCCAGAAATGCCATTTCTCAGACTGCTACTTGGCATTGTGGGTCCACTAAGCATCAGATCTAAGTCTTAGATTTTTCAAGTTGACATTTTTGAAAAAACTGAGTTAATGCTGTTTTCCCACTGGGTGCAGTTTGGGTGGCCATTTTCACCTTAATTCCTGCCCCCATGCTGGGCCCAGGTTAGGGAACAGCCCTTGTCAAGAGGGTACAGATGAAGTCGGTCATCACCACATGAAAGTGCTTGGGTGGATAGGAATATTTTGAGGCCTCAGAATAAGTAGTTTAAGAACTCCTAAAAACAGAAAGATATGACATGGTGCAAATATTCTGAGCATTATACAAAGTGAAACAAAAAGGAAACCAATAGCAAACCATTGCTGAAGCTATATAACTAATTCTACACATTTGCCTTTTAAACATTTTCAACTGGTTCCAACCCTCATGAGACCCCAGGGTTTTTGCCCTACATTTATGTTTTACTTTAAAGAGAGTCTCACTTGTTCAGGATGGCTTTTCGGCTTTGTCATTTATTCATACCACAACCTCCAAAAGAGTGCTGAACAGCATTGTACCTCTGGAAACCAGAGATGATATTTCCATGGTCAGCAAAATTGTTCTTTTGGAATAAGAGAAATGTTTTTTCCAGTGTCCAGGGAAATAAGTAGCCCTCATGTCTGCTTTTGGCTCAAGCCATTTGACGCAGCTTCCAACACAAAGCAAACGCCTGGCAGTGCCTGGTGACAGAGGCTGGAGCCCTATCTGGGATGCTTCCCCTTTCCAGAGTTCCTTTTGCCCAGTTATAATAATACTTCTCTGAACCTATGCCAGCTTTTCAAAATGGCAGCTAGCTAATCTGCAAAATCGATCTAAGCTCTGAGGAAAGTGTTAAATCCCTCATTTTTTCCAACCCTGGCTACAAATTAAAATCACCTGGAAGGGGGAGGGATTTATTTTAAACAATATCAATGCCAGAGCCCTACCCCTGACCAACTGAATTAGGATCTCCAAGGGTGAGGTTGGGGCAGCTGTGTTTTTAAAAAGCCCTCAGGTGATTCCAATGGGCAGCCAGGGGGAGAACCACTCTGGTATAACAAGAATTACAACAACCCCTTAGCAGCACCTGCTGTGCCTCTGGCACTATGTTTATTCTTTTCATGTATTGTCCATCATTCTCACTACAGCCCTACAAGGAAGGGTCGTCATCACTAAGGTCAGGCCTCTAGTAAGTGCTAGAGGTGGCTTCCATACTCTAGTTGTTCTGACTCCAGGGCTTTTCTCTCCCCTCCCACCCAACACTCCCATTTCTCAGCATGTGGGACATGGGCCGCTGGCGGGCACCAAGGTGATTTTTGATGATGTATGGATGTGATATTAAATAACAATGAATTATGTAAAAAAAGTTACTCGTTTTTTAATTCTCAATTTAAATTCTTCAGATTACTTTAAGGGTAAAGTCTTAGTGGTGCTACTATGTCTTAAATTCCTTCCACATTTAATCATCTCTCTTTTTAATAAACCTTTTAGGAAGCCCATAACCTTCTGTGGAAAAAGGAATCTAGCTCAAGTGTGATAATATTGTTTTGTTTTTATTGTATTTAATATGTGTTTTTTTTATGGTAAAGGACACTGGCTTTCCGTTTACAGTGGTGAATAAAGTTTCATTTTTAAAGAGATGTATTTAAGCAAAAAAATTAGTTGATTTTAAAATATTAAATAAAGAATAGTACAGGTGCTCCTGAATGTAGTGGAAAATGTTTAAGGGGGAGATGAATGAAGGAAGTTTGCAAAACACCCCCACAGCGTGAATGTTTCAAACGGCACATCCACACCTGTTAGCCAGTGGGACCACTCTCGACCACCCCCCCATCGGATAGGCAACAACCTGTTCCATCCGTTTTAGGTCCAGCTGGGACCTATGAACTTCGCTGCTGCTTCCAGCTGAAGAAGAATCCTGAAACACAAATAGCTAATAAACACAGAGGGCAGGGTTCATTCATCCTCTTCAAGTAATGGATGAAACGCAAACAGAAACACAAATGAGATGCTGTTTTTGCACCGATTGAATTGTCAAGCTTTATCTTAAAGATCTGTCTCATGCTGGTAAGGGCCTGTCGAAATGGGTAATCTTAGGTACAGGTGGTAGAAATGTATTTTGCTGCACACTTTCTGGATGGCAATTGAAAAAAACAAATCATAAGTTTTTAAAATATGCATACCTTTGGCCAATAATTCTACTTTTAGAAATTTATCCTAAGAAATAATGGGGATTTGTCAAAGATCAAACTATGAGTATGTTCCTCAAAGCACTGTATATTATAGAAAAACATTGGAAACAACTTCTATGCCCGAAATAGGAAATTATATAAATTAATCATGGTTCATCCATAAAATGAAATATCATGCAACCATTGGCAACGGTGCCATTTAAACTATCTCTGAAAGCCAGATAAGAAACTTGTCCCAGCGGTTGCTATTGTTGTGGGAATGAGATCAAGGGTAGAAAAAAAGACAAACTTTTCACTGCTTAACTTATTTGAACATTATGTTCATTTATGACTTTAAAAAATGTAACTCTAAAAGAAAGATATTAATACTATTTTAAAGTAAGCTGATCACATAGAAAAATATTTATGATTTTATTGCTAAATGAGAGAAAAAGTTGAAACCCAAATTAGATGAATGACTGAATTTTTTAATGAAAAAAATTAATACATATTCCTAGAAAAATATTGAAAGTACATTAAGAAAAAAATACTAATGGACTTGTTTTTAGGAGGCTGATTTCATCTCCCTCCTTGGTAGACTACAGGTTCCTCAGAGGTGTCCCAGGATAGGAAAAGCCCTCTTCCCGTTGCAAGCCTTGACCACACATCCCAATTGACAGACAGGCTGAGAACCAAATAGGCCACATAGATGGAAGAGAGCTTAACGAGAATGGTGGATAGCCAGTATTCATTCATTCATTCATTCATTCATACTTTATTTGTTAGTGCGTGCTAGGCCCTGGGCTATGAGATGGTTTTAGGGGAAGTTATTGCCACCTCCCTAACTAATAAGTAGAAAATTCCACAGGCACTAATTTAACTCGGGGATGTTTTCTTTGTAGCAATTTTGCAATTTTGAAGAAGATTGTTCATGACATAACATGGCAAGTGGGAAAATTTGTAACTTTTCTTTCATCTTAGAAAGCAAGATCTGAATTACATGCACCCCAGGAGAAACTCTCTCTTTCTGGTTGTGTGTGTGTGTGTGTGTGTTTTACAAAACCCCACTGCATTCCTTAGTTCCCCCTGAAGTTAGACTTGGTGAGGTAAAAACTTATGAGAATGTCTCAGTAAAAGAGCAAGCATCATAATAGAGGCCATGGCCTAGGCCTTGGGATTTTGAATCAAGAATCCTGAGTTCTAGTTCCATCTCTGATGGGAGAAACTGTAGAGGGGCCTAAGTTCCCTGGGCCTCAGACCTCACAGATCTAAAAGGAAGAGGCCAAACCACAGAGATTTATCCCCCATGTCATGAATTAAATTTGAAAATCCTAACTACTAAGGCATAATTCCCCACCCACCCCCCAATTCCCTGTCAAGGCTCTGAGCATCCCATGCCACAGGGTGTATCAAGGGTAAGTGGTTTACAATACACTGGGAATATTCTTCCACAGACTGCATTTTTAAGGTAGTCTAGATTATTGGTAGACCTTCTGTCAATGTGGTTCTTATTGGGAAGGAAAGATTTAATATGGTCGAGTACGGTGGTTCTCAACCCTGACTGCACATTGGAACCACCTAGAGATTTTTTTTTAAATCAGTGTCCAGGCCTTGATCTGAGCATTGGTATTTTAAAAGCTGAACAACTGGTATAGTGTAAAAAGAATACTGTCAGTTGGACATTGAAAAACCCGAATTCCCATTTGGGCTTTGCCTCTAACTTGCCATGTGATCTCTTAACCTCACTATGCCACTGTTATCTCTTTGGGGTTATTTGTCCTTCCCAAAATGAGATGAAGCAAAAAAAAAGATGCTTTGCAAAACAAAATTTGCTACATAAAAATGAAATGGTAAGGGGAAGAGGCACAGAGTCAGAAAAGACAGGTCATCTCTTTGGAAGCCATTTCATGGAAGTATCCACTAAAATACCATGCGGCATGGTTAACCCTCATTGAGGAGAAAGATTGTCCAGCTGACAGCTGGGTTATTGTCACCTCCAAATGCCCTGAGAACCTTGGTTAGAGAAATGACGTACCTGCCTTTATGAACAGAGCTGGCAGAGCTCTGTAAATTAATTGCATACCTCTAATCCCATTTAAATGCCCCAGGGGTATAGCTCGAAACCCGTATAGGATTTGCCATCTGTAAATCTAGAACACTGAATGCTCTGTTTGCTTCAAGGGGATGTTTTACTTGGCAAGTCACCCTGGGAATGCCTCATCCACAAAATGGCAATCAGATCAGCAGAATCTGATACTACTCAGAAAGCATCCATGCTTGCTGAGGGCCCACAGGAGGATGCCTCCCTTCTCTTCCCAGGACCCCTGTGCACTAGTTGCCCATTCCTCGGGGGCCAAGAACCCATGCTGTCCCACCAGGCCAGGAAATATTTGGGCTGCATGCCCCATCCTGCCCTACCTTGCAGTTGTCCTTCCCTTCCTGCAGTCCCGCTAGGAAATTTACCAGAATTGACACATCTGTAGCAGGTGATAAAAATTGAAACATTAAGTTTTAGAGGACAGTGTAGGAGGGAGCATTTGTAGCCAAAATAACTGTCACTCAGCCATTTCCTTCATCTCTGAGACGCTGGAAGAGAACAAAGAGCCTCATTTGTGTCTTAAAATTGTGCATGAATTAGGGTTGCCAGATTTAACAACTAAAAATGCAGCACACTCAGCTAGATTTGAATCTCAGATAAACAATCATTTTTAATATGTCTCAAATATTGCATGGGTGTAATTTTTAAAAAAAGTATCAGTTGTTTACCTGACGTTCAAATCTAACTGTGTGTCCTGTATTTTATCTGGCAACTCTGACTTGAATATAACTGCATGTTCAATAAAGAGAAAAGAAAAATTATTCCAAACCAATTGTTTGAACCAGTGCAACAAGTCCACTGAATTCAGCTATTTGTCTCTCACCAAGGGCTTGGATACGTGTACAGCTACACAGTGTGATGATTTGGGATTAGAAGTAAGGCGTATGCATTTCCCAGTGCTCCTGAAATGCTATCCAAATTTCTTCTGTTTTCTGACAGATGTAGCTCCAGTTTATTATAAAGTTCTACAACAACTCAGAAGGATGTGTGGAAGGTCTCAAATATGAAACCAAAAGGTGCAAAGGGGGAAAAAAGGTGCAGGGATTCTTGAAAAGGGAAAAGATTTATGTTAAATGCAAACTGGTATTTGTAATACAATATACCTTTAAAAAGCACAGTAAGGAGGTAGCCCCCAGTGTATTACAAACTAGAGAGTTTGGTTTGGCTTATAGACATTTCTGTGAGGTGGAAATAGGCCACTTTCAGAATATGAGCATCATTGTCTTCAGAGTAAATAAGTCATATTCTAATGTGAATCTTCAAACTTAAATTGCCCTGTTTATCTATATAACTAATCAAATGAACGAGGTAACCATCAGATAACCATGTTGGTTTGTATATTAATGCAAACTGACTGGCTCAAAAGCCAAGAGACGGGTTCAAGTCTTCATTCTGCCACTTCCAGATTTAGCCTTGCTTAATTATAGTTTATTCATCTATTGAAAGAAGAAATAATTTTTGTCCTATGTGCCTTGTTGATTTTTTAATTTTCAAATTTTCAAAGGAAAAATGGTGATAAACTTCTCAATGCATGTGCATACATAGATTTAATCAATGTGCTGTATGCTATTTCGTATTTTACTTCCTTTTCCAAATTTTGAATTTTCATCTGTTAGCACCATACATATTAGTGCCTTGTTGGTGCTTTCATGGTGTGACACAATACTTATATCTCAGAGTTAATTTCTCCCCAATTATTAAATATTTATCATGTTTCTAGCTTTTTTCTACTAGAAAAAGTATTATTGTATCTGTCTTCATACAAACAGTTTTTTCTTTTGGTTTACTTCACTGGAACATGTTCCTTAGAATAAGGTGCTTAGCTGTTGTTATTTATTGTAAAGTTGCACTTCAGGAAGGGTGGAACCTGTGGATTTACCTGTTTAACTGGGCCCCCTCCCACATTGTCTTTTGACCTTATGGCTTATGCTAATTAATATTATAGAAAAGCATAGTACTTGTTTTAATTGAAGCTCTTTGTCAGGGTGGTTGAACATTTTGCAGCATCTTATTTTCTAACTGTATTTCAACATATACGAATATTTCTCTCTCTTGCCTCAGCCTTTCTACATTATGGATGTAGACTTTTATGGGTATATATCTTTTGGCAGGTATATATGTCTTTTAATTGTTTTTATCTTTCTGTTGCTTTTCTTTTCATTTTAGTTTTTTTACTATCCATCATATAGAATATTTTTCTTTAATATAATTGAACCTATCCTTGTCACTAATATTTTCTTCCACAAGTGGAGATAGTCTATTTCCTTTCCTTCTAAGTTTTTTTTTTTTTTTTTGGAAATGTTTAAAATGTTTAACTATATAACTAATCAGAAATTTATTGTGGCCTGTGAGAACCAAGAGGTGTATTGAAGAAAGTAAAGGATTTAGAATTTAAAAAAAACAAAACAAAACTAATTTCAGCCCGGCAGCACTGGCTCACAGACTTAAACAAGTCACTTAACCTCTTAATACTCAGTGTCCTCTACTACAGTGAAAGCAGAGATTTTGTCTTATTTCTCTTTGCCTTTCCCACAATATCTAGCAAAGTGCCTTGCATATAGGATAAATGTTATAATGTCTATATTTAAGTTATATTTTTTGCATATTGCCATCAGATTGTTCCAACAGCATTTATTAAATAATGATTCACTTCCCAATTATTTATTTGGTTGCTTACAATTGGTCATATATCAATGACACCCAGATTTGTTCCAAAGACAAAGACCCTGGAAGTTGCAGCACTCTTTGCATAACATCATGAAATATGGAGATGTTAAACTTAAAACTATGAAAATTAAAATCTGATGCTAAATCAACCAGTTTACACAAGATCCTAGTATAGTACAGATACCATGTGATTAGACAACAACAGTTTTTTAATAGACAACAACAGTTTTTTTAAATTTATGGGAGAAATGTTGAAATTGAGAAAATTCTGTCCAATAACTTGATTCCTTCTGAGAATCGGGAAGAGAATACCAGCCCGTGGAACACCAAGTTCATCAAGAGCAAAAGTTGAGAACTACATCTTACATTAAGCATTGCCAGTTGAGAAAATATAACTAAAAGCCTCTGATCAAGTGTAAACACCAAATAAATATGAAGTCCAGCTGAACTGGGCTAAACTCTAGCTGAACCCCAAAACTATTTAAGATCAATCTTTTGAGTTGCCATGGATGGAATTCCTGCAATATTAGAAAGTCTAAGAAAGAGTGATGTCAGACTCCAGTGCATGTTCACACCAGCAACCTGACTTCTGGAGACTTCTGTTCATTAATCTATAATTTAGAAAGGAGACAACACAAAAGGGCTTCACAACCTCACACTCTACCATATTACAGAATATGGACTTTGCAAAGCAAACAGGGAGTAGGTATATTAGAACCATCAGAAAGAACCCATTTCAATCCTAGATTATTTGTGCTCTGAGGACAATGCCAGCACACCAGGCTAGAGTCCTGTGCTCTGCACGGTGTTTGTGAAGATGTGGACAGGGATGCCTGTTAAGGCTACTGGAACCTTCTGCAAGCAACATCATTTTGCTATGCTAATTAATATTTTTTCATTGAGCTTCTACTTAGACCTCTGACTTAAAAAAAAGTTTCTTGTTAAGAAAGACAGTATGCTGTAGTTTAGAAAGAAAAACAAACCTGTTAGAATGGGAGGTAAGTGATCTGGGGCTGGGTACTCACCCTGCCACTTGATCTGAGATGAGTCATTCAACATTTATTGGCCTCAGTTGCTCTTCTGAAAAAAATGGGTATTTAGAATGGATGGTCTGTAAAATCTTGTATGGTTCTAATAGTCTTGTCCAAACATAGATATGTCCCAGTTCAAGAAAAATCAAGATACAAAACTTTATACTTAGGAAACAGATAATTTGCTATTCATAATGGTCCTTGCTAAGTCACTCTCTACTTAAAAAATTCCCCCAGAATTTTTCTAATTAATGGCATTCTCTAGTGAAGTTAAAATATGATTCCAAGTAAAATCTTCAACTCTTTTTTTATGAATCGTTTATGATAAACACCCTGTCCAGAAAAGTGATCTCTCCTCTCTAAACAACGACATTCATGGACAATATCTTATGACAGGTGTGTCTGTGTGTGTTTGTGTTGGCAGGAAGTTAGAACTGCTGAATCCTGATTCAGATGTAGAGCCACAAGGGTAGCAGATTCCACAAAAATCATTTGCTTAGAAGGGAAATGAATCATGACTTCATTTGACACATGGTTTCTTAATCTCCAGTGAACTCTTGGTCCAGGATTCTGAAATCAGGACTAAGAAGGAGAGACTGCTCTGTGAAATCATGCAATCATCCTTTCCCGTTCCCTTTTGCACTACCTCCAGAGACTGCATGGATCAGTGGTATTGTTCAAAGCATTTCAATAAATACTAGCTCAGGCAATTTTTCCCCAAAAATATATCCCACCAAAAGGTTTGCTTCTCATCTCCCCAGAGTATGTGTGCTCCAGATGTCTTTGAACTCTCACTGTAGGATGTGGTGCAAACAATCCCAGATTGCCTTGGTTGTCCTGAGTTATCCCACAAAGGGCATGCTACTCTACAAAGGCTGACCATCAACTTCCACTTCACCAGTGTGGACAAACCAGTTTGCTTTCTATTACTCTGGACTGCTGATTCAGATCAGAAAGATGAAGGCAAAGTTACAGACAATGGCCCTTGTTTCCACTTAGTAATTCCTACATGTGTGTTTTTTTAGGATGATTATCTCCTAATATTAGCGAAGCTTCTAACATGCCCATTAAAACGGGACACAGTTTCAACTAAGTGCATTTATGTGAAGAGCTGTTTTTCACTTAATTTTCCCAACACCTGGGATGAAACCAGAAAAGTTTTGCTGTCTTGTTGCAGGTTTAGAAAATGATCTCACACAGAAGCAGCGAACACCTCGCCGACGATGTCAGCAGCCCAAAATGTTGAGTAGCCCTGAGGACACCATGTACTATAACCAGTTAAATGTGAGTTCAAAGTGTCCATAAAGCTGTTTCACTGGCTTTGTTTCCAGTTAATAATTCTGTTATTAATACCTGTTCCAGCCCCTCCAGCCCCACCCCCACTCTCTTATGCTCTCGTCTTGAACATGTGCTTAGGCTCTTTATCTGTTGCTTTCATGTCAGGATGTCTGCCTTCACGGTGAATAATTGATGTGGTTTATCAAAGACGAGCAAGATGCATGCTTCATCAGGCTCACTTGAGCCCTTTGATCAAAAAAATTATGCTGTGACTTCTGATATTATCAGCATCTGCTTGCATTCAACACAAAATCACTTTGAATTAAAAATTAACGACTTGCTGCTTTGCTTTGACTGTGTGTTCTTGGCCCTCTCCGCAGGGAACTCTAGAATATCAAGGGAGCAAGAGGAAGCCAAGAAAACTTGGGTAAATATCTGTCTTCTTAGTTCTAAGCAACTGTAAACAGAAGGGGTCCTTTGTGATATTACAGAAAATGCAAAACTTTCCAGAGAGGCTTCTAAAAATATGCAATCCAGATATTACCACTATTATTGACATTGGAAACTACTTCTCACTGTAGCAAGTGTACAAAATTTGAATCTATTCTGTCCAAAAAGGCTGAAATTGTCACCTAAAGGCAATTGTTATTTCTCATAATTATTCCAGGGAATTGTACTTTGTTCATAATTAGAGACATTTTAGGGGGTTGTATAAAACTCTCCTTCCCAAATAAGAGCTCTCTGCAAAGTGCAAATAGGCCACTTCCTCCACATTATCCTATCCCTGGGCCTTAAAACAGGCACAAAGAAAAACTTCCCCCAGTGGTTAGAGGGTAGCAAGGAGTTTGTGACTCATTTGCTTATTAGCATCTCAATTGAGAAGAGCAATGAAGTAAATAATTAGTTTGAGAATTGGGGGGGGTCAGGAGAACTTTCTCATCTAGAGGGAACCAGAAGGAGACAGAATTTAATCATATAAATCAAGTTACAATATGACCACACCTTCCAGACACTACTAAGTTGGACCCATTATTAGCGTGTGACCCAGAGGTGAAAGCCTTTGTGGAGCAGACCCAGTACTTCTGTGCAGGGAGACCCTGAGTTACCTAAGCTCTCCTTCCCCTCCAGTGTTGGGACCCAACCCTGTTCCAACTGCTCACACAATTTTAGCTCCCCAGTGATGACTGTGGCGTTTAGTTTCTTTTTCTGTGGAAAATCCTGTTTTTTTCTTTGTTGCAGCCAAATCAAAGTGCTTGATGGGGAAGATGAATATTACAAATCTCTGTCACCTGTGGACTGTATTCCTGAGGAGGACAACTCAGCCCACCCTTTCTTTTTTTCGTCATCCTCCAAAGGAGACTCTTTTGCTCAACACTGAGTTGTCCTTCCTGAGCCCAAATCTGTCCAGGGTAAGAAGAATCGTGGTGATTGACTGATTGTCATTGAATAAGAAAGCACTGACATGGGTGAGCTTCTTTGAACACACAGTCCATGTCTGAGCCTTCCTGACAGTTTGCAGATTCCAAAACATCTTCTCGTATCTTTACCACTCTCCCACACCTGGTGTGCAGCCTGAGCTGGCAGTCCCTTCCTTTCTCACCCTGTGGGTCCCTGTGGGACACTGAGAACTCCTCAACAGTGCTAATAACAGTCATTCATGCCCCCAGCATCTAAGAAGGTAACAGTCTCACCATAGGCCAGTCATGAACTCTGATAATATTTCTTTATTTTTCCCACCAAGTCACTTTTCAGTCCTTGTAGAATATGCCCCAGTGGGGATCCAGGAGTCCCTTTCCTGCTGTCCTCCACCCTCCCCCCTTCCCTGGGCTTTTCTACCTCTCCTGCCTCCCCCAGGGTCGGGGCTCCACTGCTGAGTGCCCCTATCCTGAGGAGCGAGCCCACAGTCTCCTAGGACAGGATAATTTCCTGTGTTTAGGCAGAGAGGCCTAAATCTTTCAGATTCTTTCTATAAGGCAAATAACCCCTCTCTTGGTAAGTATTATGCTGAGAAAGGTTTTGCCTCTTTATTCCACCTTGCCAAAACACCCCCATCACTTTAGTAATAAAAAGAAAGGAATGAGAGGGAACAAAAATTTGGACCTGTCCAAATCCAGGTCACGTTGTTTTGTGACTCTCCATTCATTGGTCAGCCCACTCTACTAGGCTTTGAGTGGCTGCAGGGGAAGGATCTTATCTTGTCCATCTTTGTGTGCAAAGAGCCTAGCACAGTGCCTGGTAGAGTGGACATCCAGTGAATGTAGAAGAGTGGAGAGACTTCACTCCGCAAACATATCTGACAGGAATGTTACTTTCAGTTGTATGTTACACATGATTAATCACTTTTCTTACACCATAAGCTCTGAATTTTTACTCAAGGTTGAGCTAATCCTATTGTAATGATATTATATTATGTATTATAATACTCAGTATGATTCAATATGACAAACTTTTTTGAGCACCTACTCTGTGTAAAACAATATGTGAGATTGCTATGTGGTATACAAACAAAAAACCCTATAGGATCCTTCTCTAGAATAGATGTTTTTAACATTTTTCTTACTCTAAAACATTTGGTGGATAGTAAGAATGGAGTGCCTAGATTTTAAGAAAAATAACCTTGAAGAAATAGAAAAAAATCTTACCAGAGTTTTGAAAGGGAAGACATTAATAAGCATTTTATGAACATAAATAATGAAATGAGGCATTTAATGATCTCAAAATTATAATTTTACAAGAAAAAGAAGTAAGTATAATCAATTCTTCAGTAGCTAAACTTTATGTTTTTAAAGGTGAATCTTGATTTTTTCCAGATTTTCACCCAAAAGGTAATGTTTATAAGATGTGCAAGTAGAACAGAAGAAACACAAATAAACTTTACTTTATTGTTTAAAAAATAATGCCTAGAATATATAGATTTTTCTTGTTATTATTAATATATGAGTGCTTTTAGAAATTTCACTTTTATCATTGATTTGTCTACTTTTGGTTTGATAATATTAGCTGCTTTTCAAACTATGGAAATGTTCACAGATTCCCACTTGCCCATGTAGAATGTAATTATAAACCTGCCTTGTTTCTAATTAAAATATATCTATAAATAAAGTTTAAAAAAATAAAAGTAATTATAAAATCATAATTCAGAAGCTCTGCAATAGTTAGTGATTGATATAGCTATAACTCCTAACAGTACTTTAGAAATGATATTCATTATCGGCACAGCATAGATAAGACAAACAGACATTATTCTTGGGCTAGTCATAATGCCACAAACTCAAGCAGCAATTCTTAAACCAAGTATATGAGAATGATGCAAACTGGAATCTTATAAATGTCTTACTAGATTTATCAAAGTAATATGTACATAGCAAAAATCAAACAAAAATCAAATAGTCCAGAGAGTTTATAGTGGACAGCAGTCTTCTCTGTGCTTCCCCCCAGAAGAAACCATTTTTTTTTACTATTTCTAATTCTAATTCTTCTAACAGTTTCCACGACGTCTCTGAATAATTTGCTTCTACCATCATGGTTTATCATTTTAGATAATATTTACTCTCCCCTTTTGAAAAATGTAATTTATTTCAATCCCCCTTCCCCTCTCTCTTAACTTCTCTGAGTACTTATAATTTTATGTTTAAATTGTTGTTGACTACCTTTTAAACTTTAAATTACATAATTAAACATTGATTTTCTTGTGCTATCAACTTTCCATAGTATCTCTATGAGGGTGCCTAACCTGAAGAAAAACAACAGACTAAAAGACAATGTCAAGACAAACAGAATAGAACATTTCTAAAAAGGTCCACTGTAGATCCTTAGTGTTCATATTCTGAGCTGCTACTTCCATTTTGGTTCATCTGCAGATTGCCTCTATCCATTTTTTTAAACTTTCTTTTAAAATATAAAACATATACAAAACACAGCACAAATCAGAAGATTCAGCTCAATAAATTACCAGAAAGTGAACATCCATGTAACCACCCTCCCATGTGGAATAGAACTGCAGTCCCCAATCCCCAGGCCGCAGGCTGGTACCCATCAGTGGCCTGTTAGGAACTGGACCACACAGCAGGAGGTGAGCAAGCAAGCGAGGCTTCGTCCTATCACTTGCATCACCACATAAGCTCTGCCTCCTGTCAAATCAGCGGTGGCATTATATTCTCATAGGAGCTCTCTACTGTAAACTGTACATGTGAGGGATCTAGATTGCGTGCTCCTTATGAGAATCTAATGCCTGATGATCTGAGGTGGAGCTGAGGCAGTGATGCTAGCAGTGGGGAGTGGCTGCAAATACAGATTATCATTAGCAGAGAGGCTTGACTGCATAATAAGTGTAGTGTGCTTGAATCATTCTGAAACCATCCCCGCCGCACTCCCCCTCCACTGCCGTGAAAAAATTGTCTTCCATGAAACCAGTCCCTGGTGCCAAAAAGGTTGGGGACCACTGGAATAGAACATTGTCAGTCTCCCTCCTATCTCTTTGATCACTACTCCTCCTGCACCTCCCCAAAGATAAACATTCTCATGACTTTAATGCTAAACACTTCCTTGATTTTCTTTATAGTTTTACACTTACATGCATCCCTAAACACTATAGTTATGTTTTGCTTCATAGTTAGGTTTGGAGAACTATATAAATAGATTCATACAGTGAGTAATTTTTTAGGTCTTGTTTCTTTCATTCAGTGTTATATTTGTGAGGTTCATCTATTTGTGGAATATCAATGCAGTTCATTCATTTCATGACTGTGTAATATTCTAATATATGAATATAACATTCTATTTTTAATGGACAAATATGAATTGTTTCCAATTTGGGGCTATTTTGGAAATTGCTGCTGTGAACATTATTGTATATGTCTCTTGGTGTTTATTTGCATGCTTTTCTATTGGCTAGATACCTAGGATTAGAATTGCAGAGTCATAAGGTATACATATCTTCACTTTGGTGGGTAATGCCAAACTGTTTTTCAAAGTAGTTGTACCAATTTACAACCCAACAAAAGTGTAAGAGAGCTTGCATTGTTTTGTATTTTCACCAACTCTTGCTATTATTAGTCTTTTTCATATGGGTAGTCTGATGGGTGTGTAGTAGAATCTCACTGTAATTATAGCTTACATATCCCTGATTAATAATGATATTGAGCACATTTTATGTGTCTTATGGCCATTTTAGATAAGTTCTTTAGTGACATGCCCATTTTTAATAGGGCTAACTAATAGGGCCCATTTTTTAATTTGAAGAAACATATTATATATTGTCAGTTACATGTGTGGCAAATATTTTCTCCACTAAGTGTCTTGCCTTGTCACTCTTCTAAAGTGGCCTTGATGAAAAAAAAAAAACGTAATTTTAGCATACTACAATTTATCAATCTTTTCCTTTTTGACTAGTGCTTTTTTATGACCTGTTAAGAAATCTCTTCCTACCCCAAGGTCACAAAGATATTTGCCTTCAGGATCTTCTGGAAGCATTACTGTTTTGCCTTTCACATTTAGATCTTCAAACCCCCCCCACCACCACCAACAACTGATTTTGTGAATAGTGTGCAGTAAGGGTCAATTTGCATGTTTTCTATATGGATATTCAGCTGTCTCAGCCCCATTTAATGAAAAGGTCATCCTTTTCTTATTGCTCTAAAATACCACCATTTACATAAATCAAGTGTTCATGGGTCTGTTGGAAGATTCTCTATTCTGTACCATTGATCTATATATTTATCCTGTCTTAAATACTAGACCTTTATTATAGGCCTTAGTATATGGTAGAGCAAATCCTCCAACATTGTTTTGCTTCTCGAAGAGAAACTTCATTATTCTGGGCCCTTTGCATATTATAGGATCAAATAGTCAACTTCTGGGGGAAAAAAACCTATTGGGATTTTTTTGGAATTATCTTGAATCTGTAAGCCAATTTGAAAGGAATTGTCATGTTTACAATATTGACTTTTTCAATCCATGAGTATGGTATATACTTCCATTTATTTAGTTATTCCTTTTCTTTTTTTTTTCTTTTTTGAGACAGGATCTCACTCTGTCACCCAGGCTGCAGTGCAGTAGCCTCATCACAGCTCACTGCAAACTTGAACTCCTGGGCTCAAGAGATCCTCCTGCCTCAGCCTCCTGAGTAGCTAGGACTACAGGCACATGCCATGCCTGGTAAATTTTTTAAATTTTTTTTTAGAGATGGGGTCTTGCTGTGTTGCCCAGGTTGGCCTCAAACTCCTGGCCTCAAGCAATCCTCCTGCCTTAGCCTCCCAAAATGCTGGGATTGTACAGCCCAACCAGGTTCATTGCCTGCTGCTCAATGGGAAGCCAATACACTGAGACAGCAGGGGTTACAGTGGAGAAAGAGTTTAATATCACAGGTACCATATGAGGAGGCAGGAGGAATTTCTCAAATCTATGTCTCAGAGAATTTGGGAGAAAGAGTTTTTAAAGATAGTTTGGTAAGCAAAGGTCTAAGCAGTTGGGTCTGCTGATTGGGCTGAGTTCAGGGTGAAGTCATAGGGGCATAGAAATGGTCTTCTTGTGCTGAGTCAGTTCCTTGGTATGGGCCACTGGTCTGGGTGGGTCAGCCAGTCCACCAGAATGCAATTCCTGGAAGATATCTCAAAAACTAGCCTTAGATTTTACAAGGGTGGTGTTATCTATGGGCTGAGAATCTTTATGACCATCAGCTCTATGACTCCTGAGAAGTAAGCAATTATAGGAAAGCAAGCTAGGGATAATGGTTGGTTATATATATATTTTACCCCTACCACAGTTCCCACCTTATGGCCTTTTATTACTTCTATAAAGGGTGGTTTCAGGATTACAGGCATGAGCCACCATGCCCAGCCTAAATTTAGTCATTATGTCCAATAAAGTATCTAGATTGTTTTGGATTTTCTACATATGCAATTTTATCATCTGCAAATAACTATAGATTTTTTTCTTTCTTTTCAATCTTTATACCTTGTTTCTTCTTAACTTGCTGCCTATATCAGTTAACTATTGCTGCGTTACAAACCACCCCAAAACACCACGTATTTCTCATAAGTCTGTAGGTTGGCTGAGTATTTCTGCTGATTTGAGCTAGTCTTGCCAGGGTTCACTTGTGCATCTGCAATTAGCTTCAGGTCAGCTAAGCAGCTTTGCTGTTCTTGGCTGGGTTCCTCACATATCTGGGGCCGCAGCAGAGACAGCTGGGCTGACTTAGTTCTGTTCTACGTGGTCTCATCCTCCAACTTGCTATTACCCCTAGTTGGGCGGGGGGGTGGGGGGCGGGCAGGGAGAGAGAAAGAGTTGTCTCTTGAGGCTTAGAGCTGATACCTTGTCAATTCTACCACATTCTTTTAATCAAAGCACATAAATCCTAAGGCCAGTCCAGAACTAAGAGGTGAGCAAATGGAATCCATCTCTTGATGAGAGGGGCTGAAAAGTTGGTTGAATTGCAAAGAGCAGGGATACAGAGAAGAGAGAGAGAATTGGGGCCATTTTTGTTATCAATCTGCAACACTGATCTGGGTACGATTTCCTGTACAAGGTTGATTAGGAGGGTTAATAGTAGGTAGTTTTGTCTTTTTCCCCAATCTCAAAGGGAAAACTTTCCATATTTTACCATTAATTAAGATATTTATTGTTCCTTTCTATTCCTAAGAGGGTTTTTTTCCCCTTATAAGTGGTTGAATTTTATCAAATACTTGTTCTCCGTATATTCTAGTAACCTTATGGTTTTTTCACTTTATTTTGTTAATGTAGTTACAAATACACTAGTTACACTAGTTACACTAGTTACACTAGTTTTCTAATGTTAAACCAACCTTGCATTCTTGCAGTAAATCTGACTTTCTCATGTTGTGTGATCCTTTTACATATTGCTGGATTTGACTTGTTAATTTTTTTAAAAATTATATGATCATGATGAGATTAACATATGAATTTTTTTTTCTCATAATATCCCAATTTGTCTTTCTCTGGAAGAGTTCGTATAAAAATGACATTCTTTCTCAAAATTTTTAAACTCATCAGGGAAGCTGTATGTGCCTACAGTTTTTTATGAGGGAAGGTTTTAATTATGGATTAAATTTCTCTAACAACTTATGACTTTGGTGGTGTGTGGTAGCTCACACCTGTAATCCCAGCACTTTGGGAGGCCAAGGCAGGAGGATCGCTTGAGGCCAGGTTTGAGACCAGCCTGGGCAACATAGCGAGACTCTATCTCTACATAAAAATTAACAAATTAGTCAGGTGTAGTGGCACGCACCTCTAGTCCCAGCTACTTGAGAGGCTGAGGCAGGAGGACCACTTGAGCCCAGGAGTTTGAGGTTGCAGTGAGTTGTGATGATGCCACTGCACTCCAGCCTGGGTGACAGAGTGAGACCTGGTCTCTAAAACAAAACAAAACAAAACAAAAAAACTTCTGACTTCGTATTTTCTATTTCTTCCTGTGTCAGTTTTGGTACATTTTATTTTTCTAAAAATTTGTCCATTTCTTCTACATTTTTTAATTTGGTTAGAATTGTTGAAAATATCTCTTAAGATGTTTTTAATATTGTAAGACTATAGTAAGTTCCTCGTTTTCATTTTTGATGCTGATTATCTCTTATCTTTTTGTTGTTGAGATCTAGCTTAATTGTATTTTGAACAGAGAGCAAGTTCAGTATGATTTCAAGGCTTTGAACTTTATTAACACTTTACAGCCAAGCATATGATACATTTTTGTAAATATTCCATATATACTTAAAAATGAGATGTATTTTGCAGACTTCTATAATATACAGTAGGTCAAGTTTGTTAATTGTCATCTTCTCCATGCTTACTGGTATTTTTACTGCTTTTTCTCTCAGTTAAGAGAAGGATATTTAAATTTTCCACTAAGATTATGAATGTGTCTATTTCTCCTTTTATTCTTGTCAATTTTTAAAATATATTTTAAGACTATATTATTAGGTGCATACAAACACTTTTATCGTTCTCTTGTGGCTACCCAAGAAATTATAGTATGCATCCTTAAGTTATCAAAATCTAAATTACTTGGTACTTTTGCTCTGTTCCTAGACAATTCAAGAATTCAAGGACCTTCAAACACTGTATATATGTATGTCTTTGTGTATGTGTGTGTATACATATATATACACACAGTAATATATATATATGTATTACTGTGATTATATTGCCACTATTGTGGTATATTTTAATTTCATATATATTTTAAATCCCATAAGATATTATCATATTGTTTCCATTGCTTTTCATTTCTTCTCACATCTCTGATCTGCTATTCTGAGATCCATTTCCTTCTGCCTAAAGAACCCTCTTTAGTGTTTCCTTTAGTGTGGGTCTGCTTCTGTAAGTTTTAATTTAACTGAAAATATCTTTATTTCACCTTTATTCTTGAAAAATATTTTTGACGGGTACAGAATTCTATACTGGTAGCTAATTTCTTGTAGCACTTTGAAGTTGGCACTTCATTGTCTTCTGTTTCTCATTGTTTCTGTTGAAAGGCCAGCTGTAAGTCAAATTATTGTTCCTTTGAAGGTAATCTGTCTTTTTCCCTGACTGCTTTTAAGGTGTTCTCTTTCTTTAGTTTTTAGAGGTTTTACTATAATATGGTTCTCATTCATGTTTTCTTACTCTCTTAGTTATTTGTTTATTGCATGCTGGAAATTATATTTGCAAAATTATTTGTAAAGATAATTTGAGGCCTAGGGTAATATTCCCTTCTCCCATAAAACAGTAATAATAGCTGGGGAGCATGAGTAGATCAGGACCACTTTAATCCAACCTCAGAGCCTGTAATAATTTGAAAGTGGCCTGCAATCCCTAGATTGCAAGCATGGCATGCACCTGTGGTCCTAAGAGCAGTCTGCATCTGGTTCACCATCTCCTAGAGTGCAGCTCTGTGTGCTCCTAAGTCAAAGTATGTGTGTGCTGAGAGGTGGGTGTTTAAGACTCCAACTTGTGTCCCCGTGGCCCCACACCATTCAGCCTCACAGCTTCTTAGTTACCTCTTCTGGAATTGACCAATGCCACACAGAAGAAAAGTTGCTCCAAATGCAGAATTTCTGTCTTCTCCTAGACCTTGGTGCAGTATTTCTTCACTCTCTTGCTAGCTCCCCAATGCCTTCAATCAGATATGTTTTAAATTTTGCCCTAATTTTCAAGGTGAGGGCAGTTTGAATCACCTAGTCCTTTATTACTCAAAGCAGATTTCTTCTTCTATCCATTTTTCACCTTCTAGAAATATGTTGCCATCTCTTTTCTCTTGATGAGTCAGTCCCTTTTCCTGTCTTATCACTATTTTGAGTTAATACTCTCTAGTTCTTGAGGTCTCAGGAAACTCAGGAGACAAATGTGTGCCTGTTATATCTGCCATGTTGTACCAGGTCCTACTTAACATTGTTTTTAAGTAAATCATTACAAACATTAGTATTTGAACTATTATTTTCGTAATAGTTTTATTGAGATATAATTCACATACTATACAATTCCCCCATTTAAAGTCAACGTACTTGAACTGTTATTAAGAATAAGTTACTTGTGCCACACCTCACAACAGATCTCCAGATACTAGTGTTTAAGACACTATTGTTGCGTTGCTCTACAAGCCTATAATACAGAAGGGGAGAGGTGACACGTGCCTAGATATTTACAATAGGAAATGGCAAAGTAAGTAAGATCAGAGGAGGCCACAAAAGGGAACGTTTTGTGAAGGAATTAGTATGTAACCTGAATCTTGAATGGTCAGTAGAGCAGAAATGGACAGAGATGGGACAAACGGGTACCCTATCAAGTAGGTCACCAGGGCTGCTGCTAGGACCTTGGTGTGGTTAAGAGAAAATGTGCCCCACCTTCTAATCACCCTTGTGGAACTGGAATAACCAAAAGGTTCCTGGAAGATCCCAATCAGACTGAAGGAGCAGGAAAATTTAGGTCCTGTTCTGCTTTGACTGGAGCATAGAACTTAAATAAAAGATAAAACTGGGGCTGGGCACAGTGGCTCACGCCTGTAATCCCAGCACTCTGGGAGGCCGAAGTGGGAGGATTGCTTGAGGTCAGGAGTTCGAGACCAGCCTGAGCAAGAGTGAGACCCCGTCTCTACAAAAAATAGAAAAATTAGCCAGCCGTGGTGGCGCACGCCTGTAGTCCCAGCTACTTGGGTGGCTGAGGCAGGAGGATGGCTTGAGCCCAGGAGTTTGAGGTTGCAGTGAGCTGTGATGACACCAGTGCACTCTAGCCGGGAGGACAGAACAAGACCCTGTCTCGAGAAGAAAAATATATATATATAAAACTGGAGAATAAGAATCCTTAGAAAATACTTAGGCCAATCCACACTTTACAGATGACAAGACAGAGGTCCAGTGACTTTCCCAGGGGTCACACAGTGAATCACTAACAGAGTCAAGACAAGAATCTAGTTGTTTATTCTACATTCTGGGGTCTTTGTACCAAACTTCCAGGCTTCCCAGTGATGTCATACTATCCAGGAAGAGCCTTGTCAGCACACAGAACAGACAACTTTCTTAGAAAGGAGATGTTCTTATTTCCAAACATATTTCCCTAACTAATTCTCCCAACATGTAAGATATTGATACCAGGCCTAGGGCATTGTTAAGAACTCCACAGCTATGTACAGTTATAATCTGAGGACATCTAAGGCCATTATTGAAATGAAAATATTTAATAAAAACTGGCAATTTCACTGGCATTCTCCCATGATGTACTGTTCATACTAGCTATGTTAAGTAGGTAAAAATTATAAATGGTAACTCAGTAAGGTTATGTTACCTGACCATGGTCAGAGAGCTGGCAGGGAGGAGCAATATGCAAATCCAGGTGGGCCAGAGTCCTAAACTGTGCTCTTTCCAGGAGCCAAGCAGCGTGCATTTCAGTGTCTTTAAGGAACACTTATAGTTAAAAGACAATCTGCCTGTGGCCATAGTAACCCCAATGTAGCTCAATATAAAATATGCTGATGCTTTCATCTAATTTTTATCTGAGAATAGTACTAACTGACATGTATTGAGTACTAATTAGGTGCCAAGCCCTGGCTCTACCCCTGTTGCTCCATT
This sequence comes from Daubentonia madagascariensis, assembly GCA_023783475.1. NCBI lineage: Eukaryota > Metazoa > Chordata > Mammalia > Primates > Daubentoniidae > Daubentonia > Daubentonia madagascariensis. The sequence goes on along the minus strand of JAKFHU010002088.1, from coordinate 36,914,094 downwards.
TAATCTTCACAGTAGCCTATTAGATAAATGCCATCATCATTGGTACCATTTTTACAGGAAACTGAGGTACGGAGCAATTCAGTGACTTGCCTAAAACCCCACAATTTGCAGCAGGGATTTGAGCCTGGGCAGTTTGACTCCAGAGCAATCTGTAATCACTACTTTACACTGCCACGTAGACACCTCCAGCCTCCATAAGAGGCCTGCAGAAGGGGCCTGGTAGTGACTCCATCAAGAAAGTTGTGGGGACTCCAGATTACCAAAGGCTCAATGGAGGCAGTGTTGGAAAGACACTTGAAGCATTTAGACAACTATTATATGAGCTATGAAATTATTGGATGTCTTAAGGCAGTATGGAATAGCCCTGACAGGAATTTGCAGAGAAATTCCTGATCTCTTGGTGACAATTAACAAAGCAATGGGGAAAATTATGTGAGTCTTCTGTTTGGAGACCAGCTTGAGCCATCTTTTATCTGAAAGAAAAATGCCTAAAATTATTGTTACAATCTATACCTTTGTTGTAATTAATTTTTCAGATGAGTTAACTTTTGAGAGCTGGTTCTCAAACAATGATCCGGGATAGACAAGTTTATTGGTATTGATGAGCAATAAAATGTCTGGGGCATGTTGTGCAAAAGCAGCTGGAGACACAAAGTATACTTATGAGCAAAGAAAACCTGAAAGGATAAAGGAAAGCAGGGGAAAACTCTGAAGAAAACTTCTCTATCTGGCTGTAGTTCTGACATTTAGAATCTATAAATATCCAACCGTTGTGCAAATGTAACTCTAACTTAACAGTCTTTATTTTCAAAAGTCTTTTATTAGAAATAGCATGCTCTTCCTATGTCGCATGATTTTTGGTTGAATCATTTCTGCTTTCATTCACAGAACATTCAGAATGAAAAATCAAGCACATAGCTCATCAGGCTTTCCCTCAGCAACCCAGTAGTAAATATCCAGGTCGTAAAATAAATAATATCAACTGTCTTAATTAAAAAATTTGTTACTAATCTTGGCCATTCAGGAAAGTGGCATTTCTCTGTGCTAAGGGTTAACAAACTGCAGCCTAAATAGGCCAAACCTATTGACCCACAGCTTTTGTTTTTTGTTTTTTGTTTTTAGGAGAAAGTATCAGCTGGGCATGGTGGCTCACGCCTGTAATCCTAGCACTTTGAGAGGCTGAGGTATCGCTTGAGGTCAGGAGTTTGAGAACAGCCTGGGCAATAGCAAGACCCAGTCTCTACAAAAAAATAGAAAAATATCCAGGCAGGGTGGTAGGTGCCTATAGTCCAAGCTGCTTGGGGGGCTGAGGCAGGAAGATTGCTTGAGTCCAGGAGTTTGAGGTTGCAGTGAGCTGTGATGATGCCATTGTACTCTAGCCTGGGCGACAGAGTGTCTCTCTGTGTTGCCCAGGGTAGCCTCCAACTCCTGGGCTCAAGCAATCCTCCTGCCTCAGCCTCTGAAGTAGCTAAAGACTATAGTCATGTGCCACTGTGCCCAGCTCCATGACCTCTTTTTATAGATAAAGTTTTATTGGAACACAGTCACACCCATTAGTTTATATATTGTCCATGGCTACTTTCACATTAGAACAAAGTAGTTATGACAAAAACCTTACAGCCCACAAAGCTTAAAATATTTACTTTTAGCCCTTTACTGAAAAAGTTTGCCAACCCCTGTTCTAGACCATTAATCAGAGGAATGGAGGCAGAACTCTTTTCTAACAACTTTCTGACAATTTTGGGAGGACATCAAATAGATTTGGCCTAGTGAAAAATTCTTGAACTAGAAGCCTGATAATACAATTCTGTTGCCCTTTTTTTTAAGTTGCATGATTAGTATTATAATATATAAATGGGCCTATGGAATATGAGCCAGTGAGGTAATCCTATCCTGTGACCCATATATTGATCAGTAACTATGGGAAGAAGGAAGACAGTATGGAACGTTTAACAGCTCACCAGGCACCCTTCAAAAGAGAAGAGAAAAAAAATGGGTGAAGGAGCCCAAGAAGGAAAGAATAGTAAAGAATCCTTTCAAACCTGTGGTTTCTTCATCTGTTGAATGAGGGCACTGGGCTTCTGTGTGGGGTCTGTGCCTGGGTTTCTAAGGACCCTCAGTCATTAGCTTCATTGGCTTTTCATGAATCACCACAAAATCCCAAGATTTTATGTCCTGAAATCCAGTATCCTATATTCACTCCCAGATTTGGATGTATTCTTGAATAGTACCATCAACAATCATCAAACCCCTGAAGCATCTATTCAGTATACTGGGTCTCTCTGGTTACTTACTATACTATTCTAACATCTTTAGTTTCTGTATGTATAATATGTCTGAGTGACTTAACTTTCATTTTAATTATTAGCAAATTCACATCTTTTCCTCAATATTAATATATACAAGCTATCTATAAGAAGAAGCCATTCTCATCTGAGCACTACAAGATTCCCAAGTTCTCTAAGACCTCAATAATATATTGTTAACAACTAACTGCAAACTAACCTGTGCATTTTGGGTCAGGTTAGGAGTGGCTAATAATTGTACATGTAACTGGGTAGCTGTAGGTTCTTGACAATCATGGCAGGTAATCATATGACCAAATAGCAGTTTAATTGAGATTTTAAAAACTGTCACAGCTCTCTGAAAGGTAAAATAGAAATCATCTGTGTATCTCATATGTCTATATTTTATAGCTTGAAACAGAGCTTGGGTCTGTTAAAAAATATATTCATTTATTTAACAAATATATATTGAATGCCTACTCTATGCCAGGAATTGGGTTAAACTCATATCGCCAACTATATATAATTACATTATTATTATTATTATTATTATTACAGAACCCTGACATTGTTCTGAGTTTTTTTTCCAACATTCTTGCTAAAATAAGCCGTACTAGACAAGTTCTCTGATTTTTCTGATAAATATTGAGCTGTCACCTTGATGAGATATTCACATAAAGATCACAGGAAAAATAACTTCCTGCAAGGACATCAGAGCATTACCTACTTTTTCTTGATGGCTTTGACTCCAGGGGGTCAAAATGTCACATCATATTTAACCGATACTGTTCCCTCAGTGATAGTACCCACTTTTTTCTATCCCATTTATAGCTGAAAGGGAGCCTGCTATTTTTAGCTTCAGGATATATGTGAAAGAGCCATAAGAATACAAGAAAGGGATGGGGGAGGGGGATTACAGAAACCTGACTGCCCCTCTTACCTCCAGAGGGCAGAGAGAAATACTGGGGGCAAGAGCTGCCTTTCCTTCTTCAGAACTAGGAGAGAGACGAGAAGGGGTTCTTGGGACCTAACCCAGATCAGAAGGAGTCAAAATAGTGACTGCTAACCCAGTGTTGATGTGGGTGCTCCCACAGAGCCACCTGTGGTGCGTGGTACAGCAGGCCTTCTCCTGAGCCCACCCAGACCTGGGGACCCAGGGCCTCTGGAGATGGGGTGAGGGAGATTCTAGACTCCAAGTGATTCCCATGCACAAAGAAGTATGAGAACTCCTGTTGAAATCTTTATGAATTAGGTTAATTTACAAGTCTTTAACTTTGAATGAACTATTAAATCAATAAAACATTGATTTAAGCAAGTATGGAAAATATTAGAGTGGAGTTTATTAAAACTCAAGTCCTTACAACACAATGTTGAGTGACAAAAATTTACCTTGGAGAGGGTGGCTGACTTTCTTCACACCCTCTTCTCTCCAGCTTCCCTCTCTCTCCTCACCCCTCTATCCCTTCCTTCCTATGGGAAGGGCTGTAGGAGTAAAAACTAAACAATGACAGCAGCAGTAGCAGCAACAACAACAACAACAACAACAAAAACTAAAGGCCAAATGCAAAGCAGGGCTAGGCATTAGCTCACGGCTAAGAAAATGTCACTGAAAAGATAAAAGCAGAGAAGGCAAAACATGTACATTTCTATTGTAGACATTTCCTCATTATTTATATCAGTAGATATAGATATATCACCTTCAATCTGTAAAGATTAACAAGACTGGCAGAATTTATCCCTGAAATAGGAATTTCCTTCCAAATTATCCCTGAAGCTACTTCTTAATAATTATTACAGATGATGTATGCAATTATCCCTATTATAAGAAGTAGTTTTCCTCAATCTTTCTATCATGTTCTTGTGTTGCCTAAACAGATTGACACCCACTGGTCTTTTCCTCCTCATCCTACTGCTCTCAGAAGCCTTGTGCTCCACGTGACCACTCTTCCATCCTTGGCCAGGTTCTCTCTCTGTCTTCCTAACGTCCCTATTGTCCTCACACTCCTACACACTCCGTATGGTTTTAGAGGAGAAATAAACATCCTTGCCCTCCAGTTTTGTGCCATCTACAGGAGACAGCAGGCAAACATGTCCAAATCGGATGTTCAATTCAACACAGATCTTCCTGGCCACTCTTCAGCATCTTCTCTTGCTCCTCTCTCAGCCCACCCTTTAAGTTTGCAGTTTTTCTCCTATGCCTTTTACTTTTCTCTAAATACTATCTTTCCCACACGTCACTGAAAACATTTTGCTAATGAGAAAGAGCTTCCTTTGGGGACATTAGATTAAACAAAAGGTATTTGATGATGAAGTCATTTTAAAATTTTAAATCATTTTTTTAAGGTAAGTACGAGTACCACCTGGACTTTGAAGAAAGAAAATAGTTGGCCGGGCACGGTGGCTCACGCCTGTAATCCCAGCACTTTGGGAGGCCAAGGTGGGAGGATCGCTTGAGGCCAGGAGTTTAAGGTCAGCATAGTGAGACCCTCTCAGGTAAAAAAAAAAAAAAATTGTTGACTTCATGGTTTTGTTTTATTTTATTTTATGGAGTAATCAAGATAGCTTTTAAATTACACAAAATAAAGAAGAGGAATGAATGAGAGAGCAAGGTACGTTTAGTCCTATGTGTGTTTTCTGGCAGTCAAAGAGCTGAAGCGCAGTCTTTCCTATTTCCCTCCTGACTGTAGTGGAAAATACATGTTGGTGTTAAGACAGATATTTATATATAAACATATATGGCAAAGTGAGAAATTCAAGCAGAGACTATACAGGAACTAATTCAGCATGAGTTATTGGTTAATACCTGAGGGGGAAAAAACACTAGGAAGACCATGAAATCAGACCATGTGAGAAGGTTGTCTGTAAATTAATATTTGAATTCATGCCAAAAAACATGAGAAAATGTTACAATGTAAATAGAGATATTTTCCTACCGAAAAATAAAAATAGCTCTCCAAGTGGGCAGAAATGGGATAAAGAACACTTAAAAAGGTTATATTACTGTATAGTAAATCAATCTTCATTTATCCATCCTAATGAAGGAAAATAGCAGCACATCAGTCCAGAGTGGCCAACCAAAAACGTCATTAGTATTAGACTTTAGAATATATGTAAGTCATTCATTTTAACAGGGATCAAGGTTCTGTTCTTGGAATTCAACAGATTTCAAGCCAGATAATCAATTAACCAGAAAATATTTAGCATGTTCTTATTATGTACAGAACACTCAACATAGTGTCTTGGGTATGGCAAAGACTTGGCACCTTATAGTATAGTTTAGAATATTCCTTCACATTTATATAACACCTTTTCCAAAATGAATTTTTTTCTCATTCATTCATATATTCATCCATTTAACAAATCATTCTTGGAAACCTACTATATGCCAAGCACTGCTCTGGCTCTTGGGATACGTTGGTAAACAAGTAGATAAAAAGCTCTGCCCTCTCACTCCTGTGGAGCTTCAATTTAGGTTAGAGAATGGCCAATAAGCAATAAGCATAATAAATAAATCAACTACATAGTGTGTCTAAAATGGTCAAACATCCTCATTTGCTTGCGATCATCTCAGATTACAGACATTGTCCTGAACCCCTGTTCCAGTTGATGTCCCCTTTTACTCTCAGAAGTGTTACATTTGGTCAATAAATTGTATAGTCACCCTAAGTATGTTTGAAGTTAATAAGGACCATGGAGAAGGGAGACAGCAGAAAGTGGATTGCAGTTTTAACAGGGTAGTCAGGATGGGTCTGATTAAGCAAGAGACATTGGAGCTAAGATTTGAAGGAGATGAGGGTTGGCCAGAAGAATATGATTTTCAAAGTTTATGTATTTATTATAAAGCATTGAAATGATACCCAGGTGTAAGAAGTTAAAGTTTTCTCTTTCCTTCCTCTCCCCTACTTAATTCTACTATGAAACAGTTTCTTTTACACATTTTCATGCTTTTCAGGCATATATAAGCTTTTAAAACATAAGGTGTGTCATATTGCATACTATACGACATTTTTGAATCAACAACTTATGAAAACATCACATTCTACATCTTATATAAAATTTTTATTCTAAAATAAAATAAAACCAATTTATTACGGGCATTTTTTCATTAATACATTAATATATAGGCACAGTAGTCTACTATATAGGCATACCCCTTTCCACAGCTCAACTACCTCTCCATCAAAATCAAATCTGCTCTAGTAAAAAAAGGGAGTGGGGAATTTGGAGGAGCAGACAGGGAGAAGGGGGATAGAGTTAAACCTTTCTTGGTAATGGAGTTGATGCTAAGACTCAACAATGGCACCTTGCAGGCTACAGCAAGTTCCTAGAATAAAATATGCAGAAGTGGCAAGAGTGACCACAAAGCAAGCAAGGCAGATTAAGAATGCTTTAAGAATAATAATATTTCTCCATGCAGAAGTTGCAAGAATTGATCATCTCAATAGAAGTGAAATCAGTTATTGAATAAATGTTTGAGAGATTTCATCAGAATACCATGAAAGCATTTGGGTCAGTTCTCATCTTCACTGGGGTTCCCTCCTTTCCCCCTGCAAAATAGTAAAGGGGGTAGGTGTCACTGACACTATGGATGAGTTTTGATTTTGTTTATCCTCCTTCCTGATCCCTCCCCTACCTCATCTGAAGACTGTAGCCACCGTGATGACACAAGTTAAGGGTGTTCTTAGGGATAAAAGGCTGGGAATAAGGTCATGATTTATAATAGAAACACTTCTCCCTGACCAGTATATTGTATGCTCCAGTGGATCAAGTTATGTCATGGCAAGTTAAGTGTGTAATTCATTTCTTTGGGGGAAACTAGTCCTATAATAACAATACATTTTATGTACAATGTGTCAGTAGGAACTGATTTAATAAAAAGGCCATATCACTAAGACATTTATAGAACCAGATTCAGTATGTCCTAGTAATTGATTCTTCTCTTTGGTGGTTTATTATTATTGTGAAGGCATACAGGCTGATACTGGGTGTTTAGGACTTCAAAAATATCAGAATGAAAAATTTAAAAATTCAGTACATCATCTGGACATTATGGTCTATTTTACACCAGTTATTATCTGGCTTTTTCTAAGTAGTATCAGCATATTCCCCAAGTTTCTGGTAGACAGAGCACCCAGACTAAAAGCTCCACTTGTCAGTGTTGAGTCTAGGCTCTAGGGTATGTAGACATAGCTTAATACCATAACTCATAGAAAGAAGTGGGGAAAACCTTTAACAAATAGGATAAATTTGTTAAATTAGAATTCTCTAATTAGACAGAGTATATAAGACTTTCAGTGGTTTAAATAAAATTTCCTCTGAATTGTCAGGATCTTTTTTATGAGTAAGAGTCCATTTAATGTTAGTAGCTTTTCCAAATTATGGGTTCAGGAAAATAAGACGTGCCCTCAGAGTCTGAGTCTAGCAATTTAGTCTCATAAAGGGGTGTGTTTATTATTAATAGTTTGTAATATGTCTACTATGAACTACAAGTTTTTATTAGTGACTTAATTTTTGTTACTAGAGTCCATTTTATATCAGATGGTAATATTTTATATTGAATAAAGTATGCTTTTCTTTTCTAAAATTATATCATTTAGGCCTTACACAAAGTCAGAGTAACCATCCACAACACACACACACACCACACTCATTCTGAAGTCACGAAACTTAACTGCACTAACATCATTATTCAAAGTAATGTAAAATAACACGTATTTTAGCATGTTTTTCACTGAGATTTTGTCCATTGGAAAATCTGGGAAGAAACAAAATAGGTGTCTGTTCCTAATTCCTAGAGTGAATGTCCTTCCCTTTGGACCCTTCTGTGTTATGGGACAGGAGGAGAGAGATAAAGGTGAAAATAACAAGGAATAAGAACAGACAGGGCTAAGATGAAAGAAAGTTTGCCATCCACCTGCCAGATGGGAACATCTTTACAGTTCATGAGCATCTGAATTGCCCAAGATTTTTTACAGAAACATGAGTTATCCATAGAAGATAAATTGCCTGAGTCTCTGATTCATAAAATCTCTAAGACCACCTAATGTTATTTTTTAAAATGTATGAATACATACATCTCCATTTTTACTTTATAATCTGAGCTACAAAAAATCTACTGCAGCATTATCATCCAGGCCTCATTACCTCTTGGTTAATTAGCTAACATTTGTAAAGTGCTTTGAAGATGAAAAGCATCATATAAATGCTAAGAATTATTAAGTAATATGAAAGGAAAATTATAAAATAGATACATTGTTAACATTAATTTGTATTTTATCTTTTCTTCTTATCTTCTCCCCAGCATTTGACATTTAGGGCTGAAGTATGTATAAAGGCTAAGGGAGTTGCCATGTCTATTATAGCTGTGACTTGGTATTTCAACTAACTCTAAGTTAATACTTGCCAAAAAATGAGTTCTCAAGCAGAAACAAATGAACTGTCCAGAGAGATGCCCATTTATACTGGTTAAAGTGTTAACTAGTTAAACAAACAATTCACTCCCCCCTGCCACACACATACACAGTTAAAAGGAAAAGTGTATTAATTCAGAAGCAATTAATAAGCATTTCTACTTTGTGCGAAACAATGCAAAATATACTAATGAATACTAAGATCAGCCAAACCATTTTGGTGTGAAACATATGATTCTACTTTGCACCCACTGTATAGTTGCAGGTCCTGCTGCCGAGCAGCTTAGGACAGTATATTATGTAGTGTTGACTGCTTCCTACATTTTGCTGTCATCAAAGTGAGTTAAACAAACTTTTCTGAAGCTGTAGTTCTACTCCCTGTCATCTCACCTCCTCCTTCCCCCAGTCCTAAATGGACAGGACAGACAGGCAAACTTGCCTTAGACAATCTCTGGCAGCTTGCCAGGGACTGATACAAGGAAGAAAAAGCTGTAGTAAAATATTCTCAAAATACGTGTTCATGAAAGCCTTCAATAAAACAGGAAATAATAGATCAAGTACATTCAAAGTATTTGCAAACTGTTTAATTGGGTAAGGGCAAGTCAAACTCTTCTGATCACAGCCACATCCTTATTGTAAAGCCCACTTCAGTGATACTAAAGTTAATCCCAAGTCCTGTTACAGGAAACACATCCTTATTAAAGTAACATTAAGTGCTCCTTTTTTATTGATCTTTCCCTTCAGCTTAATGATAGAAACTTACTGATGTTTTAATAATAACCTCACAAGCTTTATCTCATTTTACTTTGCCTTGGTACTAAAAGATGCAGTGGAAACTAACTTAGCATAAACATTTTGCAGATGTCTTTAAAGGCCAGGGGGAGGTGAAAAAAAAAGATTCAATTGAGCTGTGTGTTAACAAAGATGGCTGAAAAACTAAAAGATAAAAGGGAGGCTCCAGTGTGAACATCAAAGAATTGTTAATGACAAGAAATACCATTAGGGTTAGCATCTCTTTTGTTTCAACCCTTTCACACCTGCAGTGTGTGGTGAGCTAAGCCTTTGTTCCAAAATCTGAATTACCTCCATTAGCATTTATAGAAAAATGGTTGCAAAACAACAGAAACGTACTTTTGGTTCTCCCCTTTTGCTTGAAAAGTCGGAAATTAGTTAGCTATCTGTGGAATTCTTTCTAGTTACTGGATGTAACTATAGAGATTATAGAGGTGGAAGGTAATGGGTTGCAAATGAGTTTGGCTGAAATGTGAGAATAGCTTTGTAACTCAAAAAGAGAGTAATATAAGCAACATGGAGAAGCTCACATAAGAAGCTCAGACATTAGCAATAGCAAAATCAGAGCGTGAAATTCAGATTAGCCCTCCCCAGGCTGTGAGAGGAAGGGGGTATTGCAAGACTTGGCATGGCTAAAGGTGTAACCTGTTTTATTTGGCCCCTGAAAAATTTTAACAGATGGTGGGACCAGCTGTCTTTTTCAGCCATTTAATAAACTCTTCGGTGGTAACAGTTTGGAAAGTGGGGGTTTTTCGTTTTAGGCCAGAGGAGAAAATAAAGAAATCTGTCCCAAATTGTCTTTGCCAAGTTGTAAAGCCTAGAAACATTACAAAAAGTTAAAGAGGAAAAAATCTAATCGGCTATACTATTGTCATTATATTTTTTAAAGGAGCAGCAATAAAAACAAATTCCTCTCTGCCAAATTGGGTGACTAGCTACTGGCAAAATGATTTTTATATCTGGGATTTTAATTTTGGTCTTTCAAAAAGAGATGCCTGATTATCCTGTTTCATGCTCATTGACAAATTAACAGCACTTTAAGACAACTATCCACAGCATTACAAAACATTTGTTAGAAGTTAGCACCCATAGAAGGGAAATACTTTGTCATAATAAATGAAGGGGTGAATTTTATCCAGTTTACATAATTGGTCCTAAATGGCATACAACCTTTCTAATCATGTCATGTAGATTACAGAGCCCAACTCCAGACCTCAGAAAATGGGAAAAAATCTCATGTCAACTTATTTTCAGAACAGGACGTAAGAGATTTTGCAATTTTGTAAAATTGGCATTGTTTTTTCCACCAGTAAAATGGCAACTCTCAATTATGGGAGAAAGAGTTTACTTACAAAGATTCTCCCTAATGGCTATAAACACAACATTTTTTTGCAAATGCTCATGATTCCTGGCTGAGCAACAGCCACTTCCATTTGACAAAGCTTTGTTCTGTCCACAGGCCTAGATACTAGATCTATATTGCCCCAAGTAAATTGCTTCAGTAAGATGTAAACTCTTTTTAAGTTAAGAGAGATTTGACACCTTTTTGGACACCTAAAGCATATGTAGCATTCATTGTATCTAGTAAATCTCTTTTGCTTAGCTTCCAGCTTGCCTCCTTTCTGGATTGCTGGTGATGTTTGCCTTCTTAAACGTTTAGCAAAGTGTAGGTGGTTGAGAAAGGAAAAATGAATAATTCTACCTGGAGTAAGGTATATAGTCACCAAGCTAGTTACCAAAATTAACAGAATGCCATTTCTAATCTACCAATTTCCGTGATTTGTGAATTGCCTTAGACAAATTACGGTTCTTCCTTTAGGGGGTACTTTCTCTAGTCTGTATCAGCAGACTACCATTCATTCAACACATCCTTAATGAGACCCTACTATGCTGCAAGCACTGTGCCACAAGCTGTATCAAAGTGACCAAGACAGACAAGGTCCCTGCTCTCTTGGAGCTTATACAGCTTCTCTTCTTCACTCTAAGGAATGAGAGAAAAGCTATTAACATAAAGGCATTCACAGCAGGAAGTTTAGGCTCCATCTACACAGCTTCAAAACTATCTAAATGACACAGATGAGTTTGCCTATTAAATGCAGGGGAAGGGGACTTGCCCTCCACCTTCAGGAAGAGCAGCGGAAGCAATTGCAAGTTCATCCTAGCAATCCTTAGCAGAGTCTGGCTTTTCAATGTAATGTTTTAGTTTTCCAGCCACTGATTTCAGGCAGATGTCACAGCCGCTCACTAAAGTATGATTATCTAGAAATTATATGTATCTAGAAATTACAAGTATTTTCCTTACACATTATAAAGTGCTTTATTAAATTTGGGGAATAAATAGTTTCAAGTGAGAAAAAATAAAGATATAGAGCCTTACTTTATAGACATAAGACATTAACACCATCTGAAAACTAAGTTGATCTTGTGGCTGGAAGGCAAATACTTTCAACTACTTGTAGTCCCTACCTCCAAAATTTTAACACCTTTATTTCCTATGAACCACTTACAGGAACCAGAGTCAATTTAAATACTGACAGTAATTCTGTTGTACTTTCCAGAATGTAGAAATGTAATTCACCCTGAATATAAGAGAAAAATGAGGAAATTCATGTGAAATCCAACTAAATCTGTACTGGAAAATTCATTAGTTCTCTAGAGTATTATACTTGTATTTTTTTTTCAATATCATCAAATCAACAAGTCATCCGGGATTAGTGAGTATGGAATTTAGGACTAGTTGCCAGCTTTAAGGTTTTCAGGTCAACAAAGTTATGATCCCTGTCTATCTGTGAGGCAACTGCCCCAGATGTTTTTGGCCAAGATCTTAGACACCCACACACAGGACACTCTCTGCTGTGGCTGTCCATGTCACCATCACAGATGCCAGGTGTGTCCCCAGTAGTGGCCATGATCCAAGCAGTGACCAGCAGAGTAGCCCATGGAAAAAGGCACCAAAAACAGCAACTCCTAGGAATAATCTCAGTGATGCCCAAGTAGCAGTTCTGATAATAGACTAAGTCCACATATTTATGCTGCTTACTTAATGCCCCTCATAAATAAATGCTACATTTGACATCAATTTTTTTTTTACTAAAAACTCTCTAGCAAGGACAAAGCAATATTTTACTCTAATGAAAAGCAGGAAATAATGAAGCCTATTAAAAAGTGATAAATAAATACCAACCTATAAATATCCTGAAGGTTGTTGAGAAATGTCATTACTTTCAGAATTCTCCAAATACCCAGCAAACTGAAAGAAGAAAAATAATGCAAGAACCCTTTATATTAGGCATTTTCTAATAGGATAAATTATTTTCTTAAATTGTACAATCAGTAACAGTTAAATTCTTAACATTTAAAGGACTGCTTTAACAAATTAGTTAACAAAATAGTAGTACATGTGAAAATTAAATTATTTCCAGTTTCAATGCTGTAATTAATATAATTACAAACATCCAAGAGGGATTGAGTACTTGACAAAATAATTGTCAATTTCATTAGTATTGTTTAAAACATATTTATTGAATACTTGCTTTGTGCCAGATACCATTTATCTGGTACAAAGAACCTTAAAAAATGCTAAAGGTTACAGGGAAGGAAAAAAAGAAGAAAACAAGGAGGAAGGAAAATAAAGAAGGAAAGAGGATATTTACCACTCGATATTAAAATATACTATAAAATTACCAAAAAAAAGAGTATTTTGCTAGCACCAAAATGGAGAAATAGAACAAGAAAGATATGATATAAACACAAGTATATCCACGTATTTCTTGTGATACAGGTGAAATTTCAAATCAGTCAAGAAATGACTCAATAAATGGTGCAGAAAATTTAATTTTTGGAAAAAGTAAAGTTCATCCTTGTCAAGAACTGTGAGAGCCTCAGGCTTTTTACCTACTTGCAAACTACCAAGTTAGCCTGTTATAGTTTCATAGATGTTAGCAGAAGGCACAAGATTCCTGGGTCAGAGACAAAACTGTAGTAGCAGTAGCCCTGAGGTCAGCATTTGCACCAGTTTCCTGAGCCTCCAGTCCCACAGGGTGATGTGAAAAGGGACAGATGGTACCTGCAGGCAATGGAGTGGATTACGGGAGAGGAACCCCAAGTTTAAGGAGCTGGACTCTTTTGTAATGGGCAGTAAGCCTGCCTAATCTTTGCCCTTGATGGAGGTATTATTTTTATTATATGCACAAGCTACCAACCTGCCCTCTGCTCCTAGGGGGACACGATCTCTATTTTCCAAGGCTGTTCACTATACAAACATCCCTGAAAAGATAGTTGAGGACAAAGGCAGTGCCTTTGCTCACAAGACATGCAGCAACACAAGAGACACATGGAGAATTGTCTCCCAACAGTCATTAACTAGTGCTTTATTTTCAAAGAATTCTAGATAAATTAAAGAAAGAGTTCAATGTGAAAAAGAAGAAACCATAAGAAATTAGGAGAAAATATATATGAATGCTTCCATACTTTTCAGGTAGGGAGACCTTTCTAAACATAATGTCAAAGACAGCTTAAAGGAAGAAGAGTAATATGTTTTCCTACATAGAAATTTAAAACTGCATCAAGCCAAAGACACTGTAAAATAAATTGCAGTGGGGAAATAGATAGTTACTGTTTAATATGTACTGAGTTTCAGTTTGGGAAGATGAAAAAGTTCTGGAAAATAGATAATGGTGATGGTTGCCCAACAATATTAATGCATTTAATGCCACTGAACTGTACACTTAAAAATGTTTAAATGGTAAATTTTATGTTATGTATATTTTACAATAAAAATATTTTTAAATGTGAAGCTGCATATGTAAGCTGGAAATAAAATTGTTTGCATATATGATAAAGGCTAATATCTTTATTTTTTCATTCAACAAATATGTATTGACTGCTATGATGCACTAAGAATACAGTGGAAATCAAGACGTTATGATCTTGCCTTCAAAGATAATAATGAGCTCCTACAAACTACTAAAAAAAAGAAAAACATCCCAATAAAGAAATGAAGAAAAGAGGCATGCACTTGCAGTTCACAAAAGAATATAAATTGATACATATGAAAAAGTATTCAAACTTACTAGTAATAAAATAGAAATTATAAACAAAATACCACTTTCAATTTCAGAACAGCAATTTTTTCTTAAAGTGCTCAGTGTTAGTAAAGATACTGGGAAATGGGTACCCCCATACTCTGCTAGTAGGAGTAAAAATTGACATGAACTTCACCTGCAACCTGAGTATATGTATCAGAAGCCTTAAAACCATGCTTACTCCATGACCAGCTATTCCCCTGATAGGATGGCATCCCGGGAGAATGGTCTAAGATATGTGCAAAATGTTGTTCTTTATAGCATGATATATAATAGCCAAAAAAAAAAACCCACTGGAAACAATTTAAATATTCAAAATTAGAGCATTAATTAGGTAGGGTGCAGCCACACAGTGGAATAATATGTAGTCTTTAAAATGGCTCAAAAAGGTGGAAAAATAAGGCCTAGCTATAAAAAGAGTACAAAATGACACTATTTTCAATTTTCACAAAGCCCTATGTAGCCATGAAAAATATTAGAAAGACATACGAGAAGGTTGATAATGATCGTTTTTCTGCATTGAATGTTTAATAGTAGTTGTTAGGAAAGAAATGTTTAAGGGAAGAAAGTAGCTGGCTCTTTTCACTTCATTCAATTTGTATTATTTATATTTGAAGAAACCTAGTTACAATTTGGTTCATTCTCTGATGCAAAATGCTTTTCTGTGTAATCTTTTTAAGATTGTCCAATTCTGTTTTAAATCTTTCTGTTTCCTATTAAAAGGTTCTAGGAATGGACTCGCCATCAGTCATCCAGAGGAAAGGCCTTATAAACTGCATAATTAAGATAATGAATGAATTATGGCACATTATTATAGTGGATTATTGCACAACTATTAGAAATTACAACTTTGTTAATCATATAGAAATATGGGAAAATATTTACAGCAAAATTAAGTGAAAGATTGGAAGGATACATATATGACGTACATTATGGTTTCAACAATAAAGTAACATGTATGGAAGCCTTGGAGGTAACAGATATAAAGACAATTGCAGATGTGCCAGCAGGTGAAATGATGGATAATCAGGTTGAAGTTTACTTTTATGTTTTCATTTGAACTTTCAATAAATACAAAAAAAGGGCTGCGTGAGACTCAGAAATGGCTTAATGTGAGAAAGAAGCTACATGATCTAGACCAGGACAGATTGGGGCCTGCCTGCACCTTTGTGGGGTCACCACAGCCTCAGCCTTGCCAGCTCAAGAACTCAGTTTAATCTGTCTATCAAGGGATGTTCTGGCTCTGGAGGACTGATAAATATGATCTAGTGGTTTTCAGAATGTTTTAAGTCAAGAGCCTTTTCTTCTCGTGAAGTCTCATGAAAGTCCAAGAAACACAGAGTGTCCTAGCTCCAGTGAAGGCAGAGCCAGGAGGGCCCAGCTCCTCCCCTTCAGGATTCCCAGCCCTGCACACCCTGAGGCACCTCTGCTGAATCCTAGGCCTTTAGGCAAGTTGAAACCTCTGCCTAATCTTCCAGAAGAGGGATTTGTAAAACAAACAGCAATTTACTGTCAATAGGAAAATCTAAGCAAACTCTAAGATCATCAAGTTAAGATGACTATTTGGGGAGGATGAAGTCAATAGAGGAGCTGTATGTACATTTGTCAAAGTGCTGGGTGAGAACCCCCTGCATTATAACCACACAAGCCAAGCATGTGATCACAGAGCTCCAAACTCCATTCCAATCTTACTGATCAGAGTCACCAAGGGTGGGGCCCAGGAGTCTGCACCAAGGCACACTCTACAAGGCAGAGGTCTGTCACAAGGCAAAGGGTGTGGCATTATGGTGGCCTGGTGCACCAGCTCCATCAACCGCCTGCCTAGAAGGCAGGACTGTTTGTGTCAGGCCAGCTGAACACCATCTTCTCATGACTGCCAAATATTTCCTCCTTCAAGATTGTTTCCAATATTTTGCCTCCATCAGCATGATCCTCTGGCCTTAAAACATTGTCTCAGGGCAGACAAAATACCACTAATTAGAATATTGCTCATCCTGCATTAGTCACCTGTTCAGATGAGAGTTGGGAGAAACAGCAGCCTCATTGGTCACATTTGCAAATCATTTCTGAGGGTAGTCTGAGAGATTTCCAAAGATACAACAATTTCATACATGCTGATGTTATTTCAATTTCAGAGGGAGATATTTTCTTACTATGTTCCTAATTAGGGGTATACACTCCACTTAGGTTCTGAAAATCTCTACATAGTAATAAAAATAAATACTTTAAAATCGAACTCCTAATAGAAAACAAGAACAAGATAATTCAAAACTCCTTTCCTTCCCAGAATTCTCTTTTCTTTGTCTGAAATAAAAACTTCTAAAGAAAAGGTAATGTCCATGGCACTGATTTATTTCATTTCTGACAGCAGAATTCAGGACCTAAAACTTTGCATTAATTACCTTCTTCTTTTGATAATAAAAGAGATGCATCTGATTCTTTGAAACAGTTGTGGCCAGATGGAAGTATAATGTGAATATGACAGTATCTATGAGAGTTGTTGGATTGACTGCTCTGGGGACCAGAACTTGAGATTTCTCTGCAAAACAGAGCATAAGCAACAACAGTGAGGGTTTTATCTCTGGTTGCCCAATCTCTGTCACTGAGCCTCAGCCTTGTCCTGCTGGGGCTACCAGCTCCAGGTGGAAGAGTAATTTGGTCTCCTCTCGACTTAATCCTTGCCTGTCTGTGGAGACCTCACCGAGGGTGCCAATTGTAAAGATGGCTCTTGGTTTCAAACACCTGTCCACTAGGAACTGGACTTACACCCCCAACTTCCTTTCATGCAGCCACAAGACAGACATCAGATGGTGGCAACTTGTGGTCCCTCCTGAGCAGATCGGTTACATGATGTCCAACGGCTCTCTGCTACAGCTTCACTATTTTCCGGGTATTTATCAGAGTGTGGAATTTTAAATGTAGACTAAAATAGCAAGCAAAATCTTCTTGGGGAAGCCTTGCCAGAAGCATAGACAACATGACTACACTTTCCTTTTGAGAGTTATAACATTGCTTTATTCTCATTGTGTTATTTGTGTTTTTAAAATTTGACATTAATTTTGTGTATTATGTTATTTAAGCCATTTACATTTATGAACTGTTTTAATCCTCATAACCCCATAAAGTAGGTGGTGTTATTATCTCCATTTTACAGATGAGAACATGAAGCACATGAGGCACAGAGAGGTTAAGTAAAGTGTCCCCGGTCACCAGGTAGTAAGTGGCGGGACTGGGACTAACTCCCAGGCAGTCTTGCTCCAGAATCCGTGCCTAAGGATTACACCAATTATTTCCCACATTTACAGGTAAATTCAGGTGCTGAGAGGTTACTTGATTTACCCCACGTCACACAGCTTGAACTTGCCTCTTCTAACTTGAAGTCCTAACTTGCACTATTCTTACAGCCTTCATGATGCTTGTGTTGGTGCCCTTCTGTGTCCTCCAGTCCTGTGGTGTTTAACTCCAAGTGCTCACCGTGTGAACCTGATAGCCTTGAACTCCCAGCAGGAACAAGTCAGTGACTAACTCACAGCTCTGCTTTCTGCCCAGGCTTCCTTAGCCTCCACCACCATAAATAAGGACCTCCCGGGGGGCTAAATCCTTTCCTGCCACACACACTAACAGGACCCTTGGATCATTCATTTGTTGATTCATTCAATGTATATTTAATGAGAACCTACTGACAAGCACCATGCTGAGTACTGGAGATACAATGTGAACCAGACGGCAGGCCCTGCCTCCAAGGGGCCCACAGTGTATATACAGACAGAGGCAATTCTAATATCCAGGGAACGTGTCCTAAGAGGAACAGGTAAGCTAGGGTGCTGTCGTGCACAGCAAAGGGGCAAAAACCAGTGAAAGGTTCTCAAGAGGAAGTGCCTCCCACCCTCGGACCTCATGTGCAAATGTCCACAGCAGGACACCGACACACAAGCTCATTAAGGCTTATGTGTATGACCCGAGGTGATCCATTGTAACAGCCATTGAGGAGTTGTAAGCTGGGAACTGACATGACCTAAGTTTGGTTTCCAGCACAATTATTATAAGCACTAACATTTACTGAGCTATGTTCTGAGCCTCTATAGGTATTAGATTCATTGTATGCTCACAACAATACTATTGTTGTGTTTGAGTGTTATTACCTCATTGTATAGATGAGCTACTGAGGACTGGAGAAGAAAAGCCTTAAGTGGTGGAGCCAGGGTTTGAGCCCAGGCAGTCTGACTCCAGCACCCACGCTCTTATTTACTCTGATACACTTGCTACCACAAGCGCAATGTCACACAGGGGATTTAATAAATGGGAGATTTGGTAGCCACTTTTTCACTTTCCCCCTAGTCCAAGGATTTCCCCCTAGCCCTGCTTTTCATTGGAATCACCTGGGAAGCTTTTTAAAAATGAAGAAATGAAAACGTATGTCTTCACATACACACACAAACGTGCATGAATGTTTATAGCAGCTTTATTTGAAATAGCCCCAAACTGGAAACACACAAAGTGTCCTTCAGTAGGCAAATGGATCAACTGTAGCATCTCCATAGGATGCAATACTACTCAGCAGTAAAAAGGAACAATCGATCCACACAACAACTTGAATGGGCATTATGTTGAGTGAAAAAAGTCAATTTCAAAAGGTCACATGCTGTAAAATTCCATTTATATGATATTCTCAAAATGATAAAATTAGAGAGATGAACCATATTAGTGGTTCCCAGAGGTTAGAGGCAGTGGGATGCGGAGAGTAGATGTGACTATAAAGAGTTAGCAGGAACGAGTCTTGCAGTAACGGAGGATTTCTGTTTCTTGATCGCAGTGGTGGTTACACAACCCCACACACATGATAAAATGGCATGGAACTATACACACACATTGTACCAATGCCAGTTTCCTGGTTTTAATATTGTACTATAGATACATAAGATGTAATCATTGGGGGAGCCCAGATGAAGGGTACATGGGACATCTCTGCGATATCTTTTGCAACTTTCTGTGAATCTCTAATTATTTCAAAATAAAAGCTAAAAAAAAAAAAAAAAGCCAGTGGCTGGGCCTCACAGATTCTGATTTCATTAGTCTGGGTGGGGCCTGGGGATCATGTTTGAAAAGCTCCAGAAATGATTCTCACCTGCAGCCCTGAGCCAGTGATGGGAATCCTAAGGTTGGAGGCACTCTTTTGAGTTGAGAAATTGTCTTCAAGAGACTGTGATAGAAGGTTTATAAGAGGAAGCTTATGAGGTTTGCTAGCTGTCACCTGGCAGAGGACAGGTCCCTGAGAGGCCAGGACACCAGACACATCCGCATTACTTAAGGGGGAGAGGAAGGATGTCCTAAGGTGGAAGGAGCGATAAGCAAGCAGCAGCACAAATTCCCAATTTGCTCATTTGTCCAGGTTCCCTGCTGGTGGTGCCTCTAAAAGTCTGAGCCCAGATGCTCACAAATGGATGCCACGTCCTGCGTTAAGACTTTTTCCCCTCCTGGAAGCCCCAGTCACCAGGTCTAGTTTCAGGGCCTTGTCTATTTCATCTCTTACCATGGCCTCGTAGAAAGGGTGGCTGAGTCCCAGATGGCCAACACTGATTTACCATGTGATAAACTGTCTCCGGAACAGGTCTCATACAGAAAGATGCCAAGCATGTTTTTACCACCTTGCACCCACTGTATGCTAACATTTTCAAAGGAGTTATTAGATTGGTATTCATTAAGAGCAGGTCAAGAAGTCAACTGCTTATGCTTGGCAGCTGGTAGCTCAGATTTCTGCTGGAAGTCTCCAAAAGCTCCAAAAGGGTTTCAAGTCAAGGACAGAAATAGATACTGAATATCTGAAGCCCGCCGCCCCCACCCCCCCACTCCTCTACCCCCAGGTTTCCCTGGGCCTACTAGTGAGATGGGAGCCACGTGTGCCCCACGTTAGCACAGCGGCCACCCACGGAGCCTCTGGGCAGCTGAGAGCAAGCCCTGGAATGCATTTTCTGGTAGCTGCATCTGGGTAAGTGGCAGACTTCCTGGTCGCCTCTTTTTCTTTTTTTATAGACTCTTGGCTGTCAGTGTGCAGAGATGTTCTGGCAGCTGGGGACCTGCCTTGGGGCAGATTTGGGGTTGGAGTCCTGAGGAGCGACTTTGTTCTCTTAAACACCATTGTCATCTGACTCACCTATTACTGTGAATAATTTGCTAATTTTGGCCATGAAAACAAGTTCTTAGACAATCCCCAATAATGTGTCTTTTTATGTCGATCAGGGGAGTATTTTCCTGCCTCCTCTTTGTTTGATATGGAAATAAGCCTGATGCTTTCTAGCCAGCCAGGAGTTGAACGTGAGAAAGAAAATTGTGTCCACCATAAAGGTGGCTTCTGCTCTCTTCTGCAAGTCTTTGAAGAATTGGTTCTCAGAAAACAAAGTCTGTCAAAATAAATGAACATCAAATTGGAGTTCCCATGGGTGTGCATGAGTACATTCTGGGTGTCTATAAAACATACATATTATGTAATGTGTTGCCTGATACTGCTATTTATGAAACATGAGACCAAGCTTCCTTGTTTAAGAAATTAACTGGGTTAAGAAGGTAACATCATCATAAATCACTCGAATCTATGGATTCACAGTCATATTGTCTGGCCCAGGCAGATCTCCTGCCAAACACCCAGGCCCTGCAAACAAATGAGTCTGAGACCAGGCAAAAGTGCACATGTGCCCTTGATCTGGGCATACCCCTTCGCTGTATTAATGTTCTCTCCCGCATTAATACAGTGCCTCCCTGTTCCGTAATCCCAGCAACCCACCTGTCTGCTCAGTCTCTGCTGCCAAACAAAGCTTCTGATAAAATCACTTATACTTGTTGAAGGGTTGGTTGATTATACTTTAATGGGCCCGAGTGTCAATCAATCTGTTACCTCAGTGGGCACTTGCAATTTAAGACTTCTCTCTCCACACCCTTAGAGCCGTTGTCCTAGTTTCAGGTATTTCAAGCATCAGTGGACAGGTGGGGGACACTAAAGAACACCACGATTTTTCATAAACTTAGCTTATGGGAGGAGGTGGGCCCGAAGTACACTTCATTTAGCTGCTCTAGGGAAGAGCAGCACCTTTATTCACTAGCACCTTTTAACGCCTGGGTCTTCCACCATCACCAAGTTCCCATCTGACTCCTCTCCTTCCTCCTCCCCTCCCTTCCCCCAGTTCACTGCCCCTCCTCATGTCAGTCTTCCCTCTCCCCTTCTCCCACCCCCTCCTCATACCCTAACCCCTTCCCCTGGCTCTGCCCCACATTCCCAGATGCACATTTTGTTGTCCAGCACAACGGAGGCTATTTTCCCTTCTACCTAATGCTACTTTAAACCCTGTAATCTTTCCGTTAGGATTTCCTGTAATGCAGCCCCTCTTCTCCCATGATAGAAAGAGTGCTGGTGTTGAATGTCCTAAGGGCCTGGATTCTGGCCCAGGCTCCTGCATTAACCTGCTCGGTGGCCTTGTATGAGTCACTTAAGGTCTCTGGCCCTCAGCTCCCACATCTGTAAAATAAGAGATCAGATTTCTAGGTCTGTCTCTACCCTAAAATTTTATGATCCTGTCTACCTTCAGGAGCAAGGTTTCTTAAAAAAAAAAAAAGTGTCAAATACTTCAACCTTAAAAAGGAAGGAAATCTTGACATATGCTGTAACACAGGAACCTTGAGGACATTATGCTAAGTGAAATAACACACACAAAAGGACAAATCTGTGTGATTCCATTTATATGAGTTACCTGGAGTTGTCACATTCATAGAAACAGAAAGTACGGTGGTGGTTGCCAAGGGCTGGGGGGCAGGGGGAAATGGGGAGTTATTGCTTAATAAGTACAGAGTTTCATTTTGTCAGATGAACAAATTCCAGATATTGGTTACATAATAAGGTGAATATACTTAACACTGCTGAAATGGTTAAGATATGGTTAAGATGGTAAATTTTGTTGTGTGTTTTACCATAATTAAAAATTTTTTTTAAAAAAAGAAAAAAGCTTCTCAAACTTCATGTATATTTTTTTAAAGTGTTATTACTGTGTTGTTGGAATCCAGAAAAAAAAAACAGGCAGAAAATGTGTCCCTTATTTTACTGGTGAAGAAAATGAGACCCAGAGTGGCCGCCTTGCCTGGGGTTACACATCTATGCCTGTGTGCATGCACAGGGGGCTGGACTTCTTACTATTTTGTAATCAAAAATAGGAAAGTTAAAGCACTCGGTGGTTGCCCTGTACTGCTTTTAGAAGAAAATGGTGTTAACTCTTCATGTTATGCCAAGAGAGCAGAGCAATATACATTTTTGTCTATTATTAATTAGGTTAGTAGAAAACAAAATACACAGGTATTTTATATAGTTCTCCCTTTTAGATTTAAATTTAAGCCATCATATTAAGTTGTTGAGGTCTGAAGAGTGCTATTGCCACTATAGCAAATGATGTGGGAAGGTATTAAAACCTTCTCCTGGTCCTGGGATGTTCAGGGTATCACTCACTTGGCAGAGGCTCCCTAGTAAAGAAAGACAAAGATGATGCCCTTGCCTTCAGCAGGCACATGGGTGTGTGTGTGCGTGTGTTTGGAGGTGGGGGGCAGGAGGTGATTGGCCTGCCTTGGGGTCACATTGAGATGCCCCCAGCTGGGGTTTTGCTTTGCCTCAGCCCCAAAGGCATTTACCAAAAGTGCTTTATAATAAGGGAACTTTCTAAAATATCAAGAAAAAGTAATGCTGTCTGCGTCTTAAAAACTCATCCTAACTAAATAAGCAAATGTTGTGGTTGAAATAATAATTTTTCTAAAGGGATGGCTAAGTTAGGATAATGGCCCAAAGGTATTAAAAAATCATTGAATATAAAACCAAAGAGCAATGCCCTAATTTTCAGCATCTATTCCAGAAACAGGTACATAAATTCCCATGTATTATTGTCAGATAAAAGTAAAGTTATTGAGTAACTGAAAAAGGGCTTCTGGTACAGAGTCCAGGTTTTATACTTAAAATAGAATGTTTAGATTGAGTAAATATTAACTTCAAAAATGTCCTAGGTTTAATAGGAGTTCATGAAATGGTTATGAGTGAAGGGAAATGGTATCAATAAACACTATTAACGTGAACACATACTGTCATATATAAACATCATCAAAGCTTATCTCTTTATGGGTCTTGTAGAAGGCTATGCTTATGAACACAGTGCATCTATCATATGCCTAATAACTATGCTTTATTGTACATGTGAAAATTTAGATGGTTAACTTTAAAATTATTCTTTCTCTCCCTCTCTGCACACACACACACACACACACACACACACACGATGAAGTAGTTTTGTCACATAGTATATAATTTTAGAGTTTAGGTTTTTGTGCTTTATTTGTATGAACTTAATGATTTATGGATTGTTAATAATCTTTTCTTAAACTGAATGAATTTCATCAGTTGGATAATTAGTTGTTCCCATCTCCTCCTTGGTCAGAGGAGCAACAGTGAGAAGGAAATTCCTTCTTGACTAGAGTCAGCAGGTAGATTAAGACATCATGAGGACTAGGCAAAGAACTGGCATACTCTGAGACAAAACAATACACACACACACACACACACACACACACACACACTCCAAAATAATTAAATCCCTAAACTAGCTGCTAGAGAGACTAGAAAAGGTGACACCGGGATGCCCCTTTCAAAAGACCCTCCTCCCAGATCATTTGTGATTTGAGAAATAGCTTCCCCAGGAGATTAGGTGTTGTTGAAGATTACTGATTTGTGTTGTTTGTTGAATATATTACTAGAAAGGATCCTAAGAAGTCATTTAACCCAATCCCCTGGGTACCGAGATTCATCATTGTTTCTTTGAATCTCAATGTTTATCAGTTTATTCAATGTTTATCAGTTTAACTTTAAATTTAAATAGCCACATATGGCTGCTGACCACCATATTGGACATCACAGTTTTAGAGGATGTGAGATTTGAGCTGGGTTGAAGGAAGGATAGGTAGGAATTTGATAACTATAGAAAGTGAAAATTCCAAGCAAAAGTCAGAGCTTGTGAAAGTACATGGAGGTAGGAAAGCATCGGGCATGGCCAAGTGAAGTTCTAATATCTGGTAAGATTGGAATAAAAGGTGAGTAGTGGGTAAAAGGGAAAGATAGAAGGTAGTGGAATTCAGCACTATGCAGCATCTTGAATGCAAGCCTGAAGAATATACAATTAATTCCATATTCACTGGGGGACCATTTAAGGTTTTTGAGCAAGGAAAAATATGAGCTGTTTGGTGTTTTAGAAAGATAATCATCAGATAATGTGCAATGTGGATTTGAGGGCTGTTTTGATTCCCTATTGCTATATAACAAACTACCCTACACTTAGTGGAGTAAAACAACAGCCATTTCATTGTGTTCATGGATTTTCTGGGTCAAGAATTTGGACAGAACACAGAGAGGATGGCTCATCTCTGCTCTGTGATGTCTGGCACCTTAGCTAGGGCGACCCACACAGCTGGAGGCTGGAATCACCTGAAGGCGTCTTCACTCGCACGTTGGCTCCTGGGCTGGGATGACTCAAATGCTGGCTTCTGCTGGGACTGTTGACCAGAGTACCTGTTGGGCTTCTCACATCTGGGTTCCAAGAGAGAGTATTCCAGGGGGAGCATCTGGAGGGTGAGAATTCCAAGAGAACCAGATGGAAGCCACTTAGCCTCTACTGGCCTTGCCTCAGAAATCACCTCTGCTATATTCTATTGGTTATAAGTGAGTCACTACAGCCAGCTAGATAGTGGGATGAGAGATACTGTCATGATCATTGTGGAAAATACAGTCTGCTGTAAGGACCATGAAACAGGAGTTGAGAGATAATGAAGGCTTCAACCAGGAAAACGGAAGTGGAAAAAGAAATTCTTCCATGCAAGAATTGGACAATAGCATGGAAGCAGAACTAGCAGTGATGAAAGTGGGGAATGAAAAAGGAGGAAGCCCAGATGAGTTTGAATTTCAACCAATTTAAAAACACCAATCAGAAATCTTGGGAAGACAAGTTTGTTTGAAAAATGGGAAGAGGGGGTATGTCTACTAGGGATATATTTATTCTAAAAATCTAGTGGAACATTCCTGAGGATATATCAAGGGGGTACTTAGTAATTCAGGGCTGGAGCTATAGAGAAAGGTCAAGGTCAAAGCTGAAGACAGATTTGGGAATCAAGAGAGATGGAGATGGTCAAGGGAGTGCATAGGGTAAGGACTCAAATGTTGGGTGCACATAGCCGTACTGTAGCTGGGACCTGACTGGCTGAAACATAATTAGTGTTTGCAATGAGAAGAAAGAGCATATTGGTTCTCAGACAATTCCGTAAAGAAGAGGTAAGAGTCTAGGAATGGAGACCAGGAATTAAAGTGAAGAAACTGCATAATCAGCAAATGTAGCAGATATTTGGATTGGCTCATTCAGTAGGTATTCCAATCTCTTTAGGCCAGAAAGCTAAAAACTATATTTCCCAGACTCTCTTGCAGCTAGGGTTCCAGATATATGATTTAGATCAAACCAATCAGATGCAGCATACCAAATTTGAAAGGCAGAGGTTCACAATTGTGAGGCAGGAACTGTGCTTTAGCTGTTCCCACTAGTGAACCCAGTGGTGGTACCTTTGTTTTTTCTATGACAGCTATAACAGAGGTCCTAAGTCCAGCCCTATATTCATAGTTGTCAAGAGACAAGATACAGATCATGATGGAGGTGGCATGACTCTGAAGCTGGGCACATGTCACTGTGGCTTCCGAGTGGGCAGGCAGCTTTCTGATTCCATGGCCTCCTGATTCTGGCAGGGCAGCAGCTCCCTTGTCAAACCAGGTCTGTGATGTGGCTTTGAGAGTCATCCCTGAAAGTTCAGTAGAGACTCTCTTTCTTCAGCCCTCCAGTCATTCTGTAAGACATTGATACCTTGTAATAAGCCCCTTTTTGCTTAAACTAGATAGAATGGATTCTGTTCACTGCAACTGAACCCTGACTGATACAGTAAGGAAGGGACACACGGTGATCCTGGCATAGGTCTTAGAGCCTTTTGTAGCAGCCACCTAGGAGAACTTTATAAAAATAACAAATGAGAAAGATTTCAGAGAGCAGCCACGAAAAGACCAGAGAAGGAGAAGAGAGCAAATGGAAAGGGAAATCGGCGCTAGGACTCTGAAAGGAGGACCTAAGACTGAGTGATTCTGCAGAGGAAGGTGCAGGGTAAAGAGAACAGTTCCAACCTGAAACTAAATCATGATACCGCAACCCAAATGCAAAGGACGTTGCTTCCTCAAGGCCAAAAGGCCCACGGGCAAGACTCATGCCAGTCTTAGAGGAAGTAGAGATCTTTTAAATGGAAATGGGGGACAGAGACCTGATATTTGTGTTAGTCTGTCCCCAGCTGTACTCCTAAAGATATTAGACTAATATTTACTTATAAACTTAAAATTGGTGCCTTAAAACTTTCAAGGTAAATAGCTGATTCTGTGAGATTGAAGTGAAAGAAAAGGTCATGGATCTGGACTATAATCCTTGAGGTCAAGACCCATATTTCTCCTTGGGTAACACCAGACAGCAAACATCTCACGTGGGACTAACATTTTCACCATGAGGCAAATAATAAACAACCTATAATGTGGCCACTATATTTTATCCTTGACTTTGGATTTAATAGTGTCACTGCAGACCCATATACACATATAATTGTTTTTCCAATAATAGAGATTTGCATTCACCCAGGGAGGCACTCTATTTGATGGTTAAAAGGTTGCCCTCTGGAGTAACATTACCTGAACTCAATTCCAAGAACAAGATGTGGGATCTTGGGTAAATTACCCATCTATAAAATAGGGTCAGTGGATGGATTCAGTGAGGTCCCACACTGCTGTGACTGGCAGCAGCATCACAGCCCTCCAGCCACATGGTCATGTAAGCACACTGAGTGAAAAGTGCCTGTGTGTGCACAGACAGGGCACAAGCTGTGACCACCCAACAGAACACTGCCAACAACCATGGCCTCGCCAGTACTCCTTCCTCCAGCCTAAGTCAGCCAGCCCTGCCCACTCCACCCCAGGGTGCTAGACTTAGAGGGTTGGAAATGGACAGTTCAAACTTTATTTGTATTTCTTGGTATGCAGACAGAACATTTTTCAGCCAGTCTTTATTAGGCTTGCATGCAAAGTAGTTTTCCTATCTATTAATGCATGTTTTTATTTTATTGCTATATCCAGATCAAATTTCAAGAATTTTATATGTGTAAAATTATTGCTTAGCATAAAAGAAAGATTTATCATGTTCATCTCTCTTCAGGGAATAAATGCCACTGCAAATAGGACATGGAGAATCTTATTCAGATTCCCTATCAGCATTAGAAAAATGATGTGTATGTGACTTAGTTCTTTCACTGTGTTCTGTGATCTCAGGAAGCCACCCCACTTTTTTGGACCCCAGTTTCTTCATCAGTCAAAGATAACTGCCAGGGCCCTCCCAGCTCTCAATACCCTTCCCATGATCCTGGGACCCAGCCGAGGCTCCCTGCAACCTGCTTTACGCAGGACTGGATTATAAACCCCCTGAGGGTAAGACACCTCTTCTTTACCTCTGGGGTCCTCTACAGCACCTGGCACGCCTCCACTGCACTCAATAAAGATTTAGTTCCTTGTGCCTGGAAAGAGAGGTGGGAGACAAAGACACAGAGTGGTACTTTGAGCCTCTGCAGGCTCCTACCTACCATGACCTTCAGTCGGAGGATTTCTCTGTGCCTTTTCCTCTCACATCAAGTGGCATTCGACACAGGGTCATTCTGAAACATGAATATTAATGACTAAAACTAAATAAGAAAAGATATGCTTAATAAAAGAAGTTTGGCACTATCTTTTCCTAAGATATGTCTTTTGTAAGAGGGCTTGTCTGTACCTGAAGATCATCTGTATCCATGGCAGTGCTGTTGAAAGCACTTTTACATGCCTAAAAAAAGCACGTTTATTGGAGGACCTCCGTCCAGTGGGAAGCAGGAGGCACCCCAGGGCTCCTCCGCCTGCCCCACAGCAGGACATTAACACCACCCCTCCCCTTACCTTCTTGTCTGAGGGAATCCAAATGGCAGCAGGGTGGAGGGGAAGGCAGGCCTTACGGGCATGAGGCTTGAATGTGATCAAGTGAAATGCACAGGACAAGGCTCGCCATGAGCAGGTGTAAGCATCCTGGTCTGCCACTGGTTTCTTCTGTGCCCCCGGCTTTCACCCTCAGCAATGACTCTGCCTTGCACTTTCAAGTAAATAAATGAGAAGCTTCCCCTTGCGTTTTGTTTCACATCCCTCAGGTCAGAAGATATCTCCTGCATTTATACTTGCTTCACTCCAGCCTGGGAAAAAGAGGTTCCTCTGGCCTTGCTCAGTCTCCCACCTCTACTTTCTTTGTTTCCTCTTGCCTCTAACTCTTTTCCTGGGGCCACTTTAATGGCTCCTCTTCCTGTGTTCATCTTCTATTTGTGGTTTCCCTCCAAATTCTGTTACAGCTTTTCTCTACCTGCCTGATGTCCACTCACTCCTATGAGCTCACTTATTCAGCCATCCCTACTTACCAAACGTTCACAAGTCCTCTCCAGCACTATCACTCACACACACTGCTCACTCCCCACATTTCCAGCCTTCTGGAGGCATTTCCCCATGAGCAGCCAGCCCAAATCTCAGATTCAACAGCTCAAACTGAAGCCAGTACTTCTACATAACTTCAAACTGTCTCCCTTCCTTATTCTCCCACTGTTGTCAGCAACTGAGCTATTCTTGCTGCCTCACAGGCTAAAACCTTAAGGTCCTTTTGATTTTTTTAAACAGCTTTATTGAGATATAATCACATATCATATCATACAATTCATCCATTTAAAATATACCATTCAGTGTTTTTTTAGTATATTCACAGAGTTGTGCAACCGTCTGCACAATCCATTTGAGAACATTTTCACCACCACTAAAAAGCCTGCACCGATTAGCAGTCATTCCCTATTCCCCAACCCCCAGTCCCTGGCACTCACTAGTGTACTTTCTGTGTCTGGATTTTCCATTCTAGATATTTCACATAAAGGGAAACATACAATATTCAATCTTTTGTGACTGGCTTCCTTCACTCGGCATAATGTTTTCAAGGTTCATCATGTTGCAGCATGTATCAGTACTGCATTCCTTTTGGTGGCTGAATAACATTCCATTGCATAGATGTATCATATTTTATCCATTTATCAGTTGATGGACACTTAGGTTTCCAACTTTTGGCTATGAATAATGCTGCTATGAACATTCATGTACAAGTTTTTGTGTGGATGTATGTTTTCAATTCTCTTTGGTATATACCTAGGAATAGAAGTACAATTCCATGTTTAGCATTTTGAGGAACTGCCAAATTGTTTTCCAAAGAGACTATACCATTTTACATTCCCACCAGCAGTGTAGGAGAGCTCCAATTTTGCCACATCCTTACCGACACTTGTTATTAACTTTTTTTATAATCTAGTCATCCTGTGGGTGTGAAGGAGATTCTCATTGTGGTTTTGATTTGCGTTTCGGTGATAGCTAATGATGTTGGGCATCTTTTCACATGTTCATTGGTCATTTGTATATCTTCTTTGGAGAAATGTCTATTCAAATCCTTTGCCCATTTTAAAATTTGGTTAGTTATCTTTTTATTGTTGAGTTGCTAGAGTTCCCTTATTAAATATGTAATTTGCAAATTCTCTCTCTCATTCTGTGGGTTGTCTTTTCACTTTCTTATGGTGTCCATTAAAGTATTAAAGTTTTAAATTGGGTGAAGTTTAATTTACTTTTTCTTTTGTCACTTGTGCTTTTGGTGTCATCTCTAAGAAGCCTTTCCCTAAACCAAGGTCCTGAAGATTTACTTTCATTTTCTTCTAAGAGCTTTTAACTCTTACATTTAAGTCTATGATCAATTTCAAGTTAATTTTTGTGGATGTTGGAAGGAAAGGATCTGACTTCATTTTTTTACATGTATATATCCAGCTGTCCCAGCACCATTTGTTCAAAAGAGGGGTCCTTTTGAGTTTTCCCTTCATTTTATCTCTTAGTCCAACCTATCACCAAATTTTGCTCTTTTTCCCTTTAAAATGCTGAGTCACCCTTTCACTACTACTACCAGTTTCCAATCAAAGCCTTCACCATCTCACACCTAGATAAGTGCATCAGCATCTATCCTTGCAGGCTCTCTACAAGCCAACCCTCCAAGGGAAAAGGCTTTCAGAAACGGAATTGAATTCTTGTTATTCACCTACTCAGGAGCAGTCCCTACTATACTGTATATAGCATATGCGCAAACTTCTCTCGCTGACTTCTCTAATCTGGCCCCACCTCGTCTACATCGTTGTTCAACTCCTCTCTAAAGGAGCGTTCTCTTTCCTCTGTTGTCCCTTACCCCTTTCACCTTCTTCCTTTGTACCATGTTAAAATTCTGTAGGCACTTAAAGGTTCCTCCAAACCCCAACTCCTTGATAAAGCCTCTCTTAACTACTCCAGCCCCCACCAGTCCTCCTCCCCCCTCAGTTCCTACTGCATTTGTGTGCTCTGTATGAAGATGACACTGGTACACCCAATTCCACTCTACCACCCAATGCCAGTGAGTATTTATTGAGCATCTACTGACGTTCACCCTACTGTGCAAGCATGACACATATGCAAATGCTGTTTCCTCTTGCCATCAAATGAGGGAGTAGAATCAGATGAGATTTAAAAAATTTTTAGAAACCCTCCTAGTTCTACGTCCATTCTATACTGATCCAATTTGGAAGTTTAAGCTTAAAGTTAACTCAAAATTTCCAGTTGAAGGAACTTTCCCATTTCCTTGGGAAGTAAACTTTCTATGAGAAAACTTGGTCACCAAGCCAGGTTTTCAACATTATAATTGCTTGTGACTAAATACTGCCCTGAGGTGAAGTGCCCCCTATTTCAGACAGGCTTTGGGGCATCTGTGATTTGGTCTGAAGCTTAAACTGGGAGACTGCTCCAAATCCTCAAAGTTAACTTAGACAGTATTAGATTGCAATTACTCCCCCTACCACCATAAAAAAAAAAAAATCTTTCAAATTGAAGAGGCAAAGTTTGATCCCTTCCTTGTTGAGAGCTGAGAACAATAGCAGCTTTCTGCTGTAACACAACTTCAAAAGGCTGCCGAGTGACTGCTCTGAGAATACTTGGTTGTAGATGACTGAAGAAATGCACGGGCATCCTCCTGCGACTCAATGTCCCATTAGTGAGAGGAAAATTCTGCCCTCACCCCTCCCAGCACCTTTAAAAACGCAACGACTGGTACTGTATTAACTAGGCAGATGCGGGCAATTGGAACGTCGAGCCTCCTTAGCAGAGAGGGGCGAGATTTGGCCGGTTAAGCAACACCCTGCTGTAAAAGGCAAATCAATTAAGAATTTGTTGAAATGACTTAAATAATGTATAGATTTTAAAAGAATCAACTGGAGAGGGGTGAATGTCTGGTTGGATTTATGCTAGAGGCGTGCTTCCCCGGTTACTTCAAGAAAATGCTCGAAGCGAGATGCTAGGCATGGGCCGGAAGTAGCAGCCCCGAGAGTTGATCTCGGAGACATCCCAGAGCGCGCAGAGCAGGTCGGCCCCCGCGCAAGTGCCGCCGCGGGTTCACCTACCCGCCTCTGCTCGCAGGCTCACTCAGTCGGCGCTTGCCGCCCGCCTGCGGTGCAAACTTCCCAGCCTCGGAACCCCACTGCTTGGAGAGCAGCTTGGAGAGCGGCTCCGAGTGCCAGCCGCCGCCGGGAGACTGGTATTCAAGCTCCCCGCCCCCCGCCGCGGTTAAAGTTTGCTCCCCATTCGCTGCTCCTACCGCGCCCCCATCTCCGCCCCCAGGCAGGAGGACCACGTTGGAGTTCCTGGGTCCACTGTGCACAAACACACCCATCCACAAAAGAAAGCCCATTAAATCTTC
Source organism: Daubentonia madagascariensis (assembly GCA_023783475.1). Taxonomy (NCBI): domain Eukaryota; kingdom Metazoa; phylum Chordata; class Mammalia; order Primates; family Daubentoniidae; genus Daubentonia; species Daubentonia madagascariensis. Next base: position 36,881,581 of record JAKFHU010002088.1, on the reverse strand, counting down.
CCTCCTGTGAACTCGCGCCCCAGCGGATACTTCTTTGAACTGACCCCCGCCCAGCAGCCCCAGCGCCGCGCCCGGCCCTCTCGGGCTTGCTCCCTCCCTCCCGGCTGCGCACTTTTGCAGCGCGCTTAGTCTTTGATGTCTCTTTACATTATGGCAGAGCAGCCACACGCTCTTCCCGGGCGCGAAGCTTTGTGTAATGGAACTGACACTTGGCCTTGATACCTGTATCTCTTGGTGATTGCAACAAATTTCTAAAATAAATACTGTACTTTGATCTCCTCGCATTGCATTTTTAATGGACGCTCCGAACATTACTTCGTTAAGAAGTTTCTCAGGAGCTCGGAGGGCGAAGGGAGGGAGGTTAAACAGTTCCGCAAGTCTCTCTCGAAACTTCTGCTGGGCCGGGGCGGGCCGGAATTCGGGCGGGCTTTCACAAATGGAGATGAAGCCAAAAGCAGCGACTTCAAACACGCCCGAGACTCCTACTGTGCGTTCCGTATTGTCTTAAATACTTTGCGTATATTAACTCTTTTAAGCCTACAAACACTTTACAAGGGGAGCACTATTATAAATAACTCCCATTTTCCAAAGGGGCAAACCAAGGCACAAAGCGGCTGAGTCACTTACTTGCCAAGGTCACCAACTAGAAAATGGCAAGGCAGGAAAAATCGGGCTTCAAAGTCCAAGCTCTTAACTACCAAGCCACTACCCTCTTTTGCTCTGCTTGCCACTGATGGTGGTTTAACTGGCTAATGGGGGCATCCTAGAGAAAAAGTTCACTCGCATAACTTTGGAGATGTGAAATGGCTCTTCGTGCCTTTTTGGTAAAATAACTATCAGATTCGGCAAAAGAGGATGGCTTCGATCCTGCTTAGCCCTGCCGGGCCCGCCTCCCGGGAAAAGTGGGTTTGAAGAGCTCAAAGGAGCGGGAGAGGAAACAAACGCTAAGGAACCAGACCCACTTGGAGGGGACGGGCATATGTCAGTGCAAGGGGCTCCCTGGCCTCTTAACTTGCATCGGGGAAAGGGCTCCCTTGGGTCTTAGGCTTCTCTGGTAGTGGACCCCTGGACGGGGCGTGGGAAAAGGAGCAGGTCGGCCAGGCCTCGGATCAAACCACTAAGCCCTCTCCCCTTCCCCGCTGCCAGAGCACCCCGACCTCATCCTCAGGAGGCGCCAGATCGGCTTGGCCCAGTTGTGCGGTCACTGCTCTCAGTTCCAGAAGTGACACCTCGTTGGGGAGGAGGGCGGGGCATGCGAGTGCGGGACGTGCGAGGGATTCACCGTGTTGGGGCCGCCTGCCGCCCATTCGTCTTCAGTAAGATGTTCCCAGTTCGCAGGTGCGCCCTGGGCGTGGGAGAATGTGGGCCTGGTGCCAGGCATAGTGTCCCGACCCCTGAAGGAGTGCGGAGGGCACCATTATACAGGCCAGACTCCAAATCCGTTGGAGTTAGGCTAACTTCTGGCACCGCATCGCGAGGTGGGCCACCCGGTCAGTCCTCTCACGTCAGTCCCAGTCGCGGTGTGGTCCCCGGGAGGGAGGACGACGCGCGAAAAGGCCGGGCGCCAGCTGGTTTCTCCGAGAAAGGACACCGTGTCCGCCGGGAGTCCGGACCAGGAGCCGGGCAGGCCGAGCTCGGGCGGCCCACGCCGCTGTGCGGTCACGTGAGCCGCGGCCGCCAGGCCTCGGAGGCGGTTCCGCGCCCCAGTACCCCAGCGCGGTGAGGGCCCCGCGGCGCCCAGCCCGCCTCTCTCTCCTTCCCCGCCCCGCGCTCCTGGGGGAGGCGACCCCGGTGTCCAAAGCGCCGCTGCAGGACGCGGCCTGCGCCCTGGGCCGGAAGGAGACTGGCGGCCTGTGTCCCTCCTCAGCCGGAGGTGGGCGGCCAGGGGGGTTTGGGGCTAACCCTGGCGAGCGCTTCCCTGCCCAGGGCGAAGCACGCCCCGCGCCTGGTGAAGAACTTTCTCTTTCCAAAGGAGACGGGAACAAGTTTGTAGTGATTTTTCTGTCCCCTTCGGGGGCCCCCCGCGTATTTTTTGTGGTTTGTTGAACCACCACAACAAAAAAGGATTCCTCTACCTCACCTTACTTTTTCTGAGTAGGTCTGCCCGGCTGGCGAGAGCGCGCACTCACGTGGCGGGGCTGAGGGGAGAAACTACAGCTGCGCCGGGGGCTTTCGGTGGCGCCTAATAGCGGTCAGCAGCCTGCCGGCCCTCGGCGTCCAGGCTTGCCTGCCTGGGGAGAAAAGGGCGGGATAGCACAATTTCTCCTCCCGGGTGCATATTATGGGTTGCTCTAAGTGTCCTGCCAAGCTCAGCTTTGGGGGTAAGCGAGGCGCGAGGGTTTTTCCCATGTCCACTCTTTGCAAAAGTTATGGCCTGAGGAAAACTTCCAGGTCTCCAGCAGGGACGTCACAAGAGAGCCCCGGTCGCTCCTCAGGCGGCCGGCCCTGGAGCGTGCGCGCCACCCACCGCCTTCCTGGGCGGCCGTCCGGCCCCGCCCCGCCCCGCCCCGGGTCACAGCCCTGCCCTCGGCTCCACCGCGACTGGCGGGGGGGACACGCGGCCAGCCGGGTGCGGTCGGCCCCACGCCCTGCCACGGGAACTCGCTCGGGTGTTTGTATTGTGAGAGTGCGGGGTGTGTAAATACGGGGCAGAGTTCCCTCATCCCCATCTCAAAGTCCCGCGCCTGGAAGCCAAGGCAGATTTTTCTAGAGATAACAAAGACACTTTGTCACTTTGGGCGCTCCCTCAGTGTAAATCTTTAATTGCAAGTGTGTGTGTGTGTGTGTGTGTGTGTGTGTGTGTGTGGCGGGAGGGGGCGGGGGGGAATCGAGTGCCTTTAGCAACCCAAGCGCGGGGTCTCCAGGCGGCAAGGCCCCCTTTGATCAGGAAAATCCAATTATTTGTGTATATACATTTCCCACATAGTGATTACTTCATTAATTGTCCCGCCTTTATCTCCTCCCTTCCCATCCCCCCTAATAATCAGTTCTTTTATCCAGACCAACAAACACACCATAGGAGCTTTGTGGATTCAAAGGATTTGCTTTCGCTTCTGAAAGAGCCGCTATTCTTTGATGATTGGGTAGCGGCAAACTTCAAAGCCATAAATCTTCCCTCTGACTGGCTGGCGGCCCAGCAAAGTCCTTATCAAATTCTTGGAGGTGATCCTGAAGCGCTCAGACCGCGCGCGGGGCGAGCGAGCGGGGCGCGGCGAGGGGCGCGGGCGGGGAGGGCGCGGCGTGCAGAGCGGGCGCCGGGGAGGCACGCTGGGCGGCCGCTCGTCCTCGCCTTCGGGTGTCCATGCCTCCGCGGCGGCGCCCCGCTCCGCAGCGAGCGGCCTGCAAGCCGTAGCCATGGCCGCTGTGGCCGTCCTCCGGAACGACTCGCTGCAGGCCTTCCTCCAGGTCAGGGCCGGGCCCGGAGGGGGCGGGGAAAGGTGGGAAGTGCCGTGTCCGGATCTGTCCTGGTACTCTGTGCACCTTGAATCTCAAAGGGAACCCCGCTGGTGGGTGCAGCTGGCGTCAGACCTAGGGGTGCCCACGCCAACTTCACACCTAATCTGGTGTCAAGAGTGTGGCCTTTGGGGGAGGGACGCGTGGATCCGGGGGTTCGGAGGTGCGCGGCTGGCGGAGAACAGGGCCGGAGCTCATCCTGCTGGGCCCTCCTGCTGATTTCAGCCTGGGGCGGGCCGGGCAGGAGCGCGAGAGTGGCGAGAACTAGAGAGCTTAAAAGATGACAAGAGAGCGAGGACGGATGGGCAATCCGGCTGTGGGTGTTTCCAGACTCTTAACTGACCGCGGAGCTGGGAGCGGCCCGTCGGATCCCTCCTCCTCCCACTTTGCGCCCGCTTCCTCTAAGGCCGGATGGCGTCTCAGTTCACCAAGTAGTTTAGCAAGAAGCGCTCGCGTGCCCCACGTTCAGGTCGCGCAGGCACCAAAAGTTTCCCGGGACCGGTGGGTGCGCGCGTGGTGCGGTGGCGGGGGAGGGTCGGCCGGGCCGGAGGAGGAGCAGCAGTATAATAGCCGGCGTGGGCGCGGCGGGCGGGCCCGGAGTCCGCGCTAGGAGCTTTAACCTTTTGTCTCTTCTCCGCCCTCCCTCGCCGCCGCCTATGCAGGACCGCACCCCCAGCGCCTCCCCGGACCTGGGCAAGCACTCGCCTCTGGCGCTGCTGGCCGCCACCTGTAGCCGAATCGGCCAACCAGGCGCGGCGGCGCCCCCGGACTTCCTACAGCTGCCCTACGACCCCGCGCTGGGCTCGCCCTCCAGGCTTTTCCACCCGTGGACTGCAGATATGCCGGCGCACTCGCCGGGCGCGCTGCCGCACCCGCACCCCAGCCTGGGGCTGACGCCGCAGAAAACGCACCTGCAGCCGTCCTTCGGGGCTGCGCACGAGCTACCGCTCACACCCCCAGCCGACCCCTCTTACCCCTACGAGTTCTCGCCAGTCAAGATGCTGCCCTCGAGCATGGCGGCTCTGCCCGCCAGCTGCGCGCCCGCCTACGTGCCCTACGCGGCTCAGGCCGCGCTCCCGCCCGGCTACTCCAACCTGCTGCCCCCGCCGCCGCCCCCGCCGCCCACCTGCCACCAGCTGTCCCCCAACCCGGCCCCAGACGACCTCCCGTGGTGGAGCATCCCGCAGGCGGGCGCTGGGCCGGGGGCCCCCGGAGTTCCGGGGAGCGGCCTCTCCGGCGCCTGTGCTGGGGGTCCCCACGCGCCCCGCTTCCCTGCCTCAGCGGCCGCCGCTGCCGCCGCCGCCGCCCTGCAACGGGGCCTGGTGTTGGGCCCGTCGGACTTTGCGCAGTACCAGAGCCAGATCGCGGCGTTGCTGCAGACCAAGGCCCCCCTGGCGGCCACGGCCAGGAGGTGCCGCCGCTGCCGCTGCCCCAACTGCCAGGCGGCGGGCGGCGCCCCCGAGGCGGAGCCAGGCAAGAAGAAGCAGCACGTGTGCCACGTGCCAGGCTGCGGCAAGGTGTACGGCAAGACTTCGCACCTGAAGGCGCACCTGCGCTGGCACACGGGCGAGCGGCCCTTCGTGTGCAACTGGCTGTTTTGCGGCAAGAGCTTCACGCGCTCGGACGAGCTGCAGCGGCACCTGCGGACTCACACGGGCGAGAAGCGCTTCGCCTGCCCCGAGTGCGGCAAGCGCTTCATGCGCAGCGACCACCTTGCCAAGCACGTCAAGACGCACCAGAATAAGAAGCTCAAAGTTGCTGAGGCTGGGGTTAAGCGGGAGAATCCGCGGGACCTGTGAGCCCACCCTGGGGCGCCCTCGTGGCCACTCCTGTCTCGGACCCCATTCCCAACACCTCTCCGGGAGATCCCGGGGACTGTAGAGCAGCTGGCAGAGGGGAGACTCAGCAGACGGTCCCTCCGCTGTCCCCCTCCCAAAGCTAGCAAGTTCCTAGCTTCCTCGGTCTTTGGACACAGGGACCCGGTTCCCAGGAGTAGCGGGGGAGGGAGGGTTGGAAGTTGGGGCCATCTGGGTCATGGCTGGGAGCCCTGCATCACGACAGGGCCATTCCAAACGCTGAACCATTCCCACCGTCTGGGAGACCGACAGTTTTGGGGGACCACCCTGGGCTGGCCTTGTATATAGGAAGCGCTGCTGAATTAAAGTGGAAGGACCTCGGGGGGTTTAAAATAGTGCTCGGGTTTTGGTTTGGGCATTGTACAGGTTATTTAATAGATTTGTTAAAGAATAATAATGTTAATAAAAATGTTACATTTGTCCTCAGCTCCGTGCAGAGCTACAGCATGATATTTCTCTGTAAAGTGATCAGCAGTTGCAGCGTGAAAATAAATACGTTAACTTCGGGTCACCTCGGGAAGACCCCGCGGAGCCAGTCTCGTTTGATCTTTTCTTCTGCGAGGCTTTACTGAGCGGTCAGGTTTCGCCAGGAATTTGATGGTTCCTATAGACTGCCTGGGTCGGAGGCTTCTTTGGTTTGGAAGGCCTTGGGCCAGTGTGTTAGGTGCACGGTTGGAAAAAGGGAGACGACATTAGTTGTGTGGTAAAGAGGCTAGGGCAAGATTTTCCAATCACAGCTTGAGTTTCTCATGCGGCCTTAGGACTTAACCCGAGAATGTCGGGTTACAAGTTCGATACCTGCTGCATACACTTTCTTTTTGGGGCGAATACCCTGTGGCTTTCCATTTGATGGTACTCTCAGGACAGGTCACATGCGGGCTGAGCTTTCTCCTCGCAGCCGGCTGTGCTGGTGTCTGGAGATGTATTAGAGACTCGAGGATCTGTTCACAAGTGAGATTTTTGGAGAGGTACAGAGAAACTGGGGACTCTTGTTCAGCTTAGTCTTTGCCGCGGGAAGGGGAAAGGGGAGGCGGAGATGGGAGAGGGGAGAAGATAGCTTCCCAGACATCGCTCCCGTGTTTCAGCACCGTCCTGATAGACAACGTTGTCTTGCTTGTTGTGGAAATCTTTACAAGTCTTGTTTCTCAGTAACCACCCAGGGATTTCTGGTTAGGCCAGGAAATTTAGTTCCATTTTGTATCTTGGAATTTTATTTTTTTAATCATTGAATTAGACTAAGATTTTCTCAGGGAGGAGCCAGGAATACTCATTGCTTGGAAGTGTGGAAAAGGATTTTTAAATCTAGGTTTCTCACTTTTCTCTAAAAGTTGAAGTTTTAAAGTTTACAAGTGTTTTTTCAAATGTCTCAACTAACTCCTTGATGTTTTCTAATATTTGAGTTTTTAAACCTGGAACTGAAACCTTAATGGGCAGTTAAATTGTCTGATTTAGGATTAGCAAAGAAGTTGTATGTAAATTGATAGGATTTGACAGCTTACTAACTGCTGTTACCTTGCTTTTGTTAGAAGTCATACTGAAGGGTCAGTTCTTAAAAGCTGTGAGGGTTCTTGAGACTTACTGTATTAGGTAAAACACATCAACATAATTGGGATGAAAATTATTTTTATACTCCTAAGAAATAGCATTTTTACTCTATAACTTAGGACAAGGCGGTAAATGATTTGTTGTGGAAATATATGCCTTAGAGCCAGTTACTCTCAGAGATTTTGGAACTATTCAATGGCAAATTAGAAAGCAAATCTTCATGATTCTTTACCTGGGAAGAGAAGTTTGGGTTAGTTAAATGTTCAAGGGTGTGGCAGTTTTGTGAGCAACAGTAATAAAGTTGCTAGACAGTAACATTAATATACACCTAAGTGTATAATCTTAATAAAAATCATTAGATCTGAATCACTAGATTAAGATGACATATATAGATGTATAAATCAATGTGAAAAGTTACAGAAACTCTCACATTTCCATGAAGAGTTTCAGAAACTCTCATATTTCCATGAAGAGTTTCAGAAACTCTCACATCTGAACCATGCTCCAGAATCAACTTCAGAGTCAAAAAGTTTTTTGGCAGGTGATGGGGAAAGAGGAATCCTTGTTACAGAGTGAAAAGACCAAGGGCTTTGGACTCAGAAAATTTGAAGTGGTTCTCTCATGTGAAAGAATGCACTTGGTAGAGGAAAAAGATGGTGATTATTGACAGCTACAATCCAAACTGATGAGGTGTGGAAGAATAAAGTTTCCTTACAACCATAACTTTGTGGTTGTTCAGAGAAAAAAATAGATAAAATGTACAAAATTTAATATCTAGACAAATTAGGTGTTGCAGATAGTTTCCTTATAACTTTGTGGTTAAGAGAAAAACTAGATAAAATGTATGGAATTTACCAAAAATACGGTATATATACTTTTTTAAAGCAGAACTATGCCACTGGACAAAATAACTTTCTTATGGTTTCACTTAGTTGCACCTGCAAATCTAAAAAGTATGGTCTTTAACTTGGTACAGCTGAAAGACTGCTGCTCATTGTACAACTGCAAATCTGTGTTCCTATAACTTTAGAAAAAAAATGTATGCCATTATCCAAGTGGAAGTTAGGAAGCCACAATGATTTGATATTATTATCCAAGTTTAAAAAAGTATTTCATGTTTATACTGAAAAATAAGCTGATAAATGCTCAGAAATACAAGTTTGACAATGCAGAAATGTATTAGCATTTACAAGCTGTTAAAATGTGAACTGCTGCGTGCTTTGTTTCATAAAACTGCAACCAGAGTACCACTTAGGACTTCAAAAATTACTTTCACATACATCAATATGCAAGAATTAACATGCATAAATTAAGCACATTCATTGTAGAAGAAAATTTAATGAAATTCAAATGAAAAGAAGTTTAGAAGTAAATTACTTGTAAATGTAAACTAAAATTTATTTTCAGGTGGAGTTTTGCCAACATCAAAAAAGCAAGTTTAATCCACCAACTTTATACAACGTTTCATTTAAAGACCCCAGCACTCAATTCAATTGTTTTAAAAACTAATTGAAGAAGGTATGTTAATGATTGCCTCAAATGTCAGTAGACATTGTAGATTTTTAAAAGCAACTGTTTTAGTAGCATGCAAATATAACAGTGTTGTATTTTAGAAAATTCTAAAAATTAATGTGATATATTATTTTAAATTTAACACTTAATTGATAAATGAACTATTTTGACCAAGAACTTGGGAACGTGAAGAAATTGAGTTATCAGTAAATTAGCTAATTTGGAATTGTGTGTTTCTGAACTTATTAACACTGTAGTTTTCTGCTTTTCTCAAGGGAAAATTGTGCAAATATACCCTTCACTGCCACTAATTTTTAATAGTTCTGGTAATGAATGAAAGCAAATTATATTAAAGAAAATGCAACTGTAATCACTTCCGTGTTAGTCTTTTCTAGTTTCAGCTAGAGTTTAAATCTTATAACTATATTGTATATATTGTTTTAAATTATTTTGCCTTAAGTCAATCATGTAAGACATGCCAATTAAAAAATTAATCTTGCTAAGCATGCTTCTTGCAGAAACCTATTCAAAATAATGACTTTTGTAGAAAAGGCAGTTTTTACCCCAGTTTGCACTATTTTCTATCCTAATGCTGTGGATTTTTAAGTAATTAGTTTAAAGCAGCATCTTCAGTGTTTATATTGGTTCTGCTGTGAGAGTTTCACTGTTACTATAGGAGTAACTGTGACTTCAAATTCTTATAAATACCTAGTAAGTTGTTTAGGACTCTAAAATTACAAGCCACTTTTACTTGCATTAGCTCATCACATTAAATAATGACAAGTTAAGGTAAATTGACAATACCTAATGGGTAAATGGTCTGTGTTATGGAATCAGAATCAAACCTTAAGCTTTGTTTTATAATAAATGTAATTATAATTTGCTAATTGAGGGCCACTCAAAACAAGTCACATTAATTTTCTATTAAATATATTACCTTCCTCTGGTTTGCATGACAGAGGGAATTTTTAAAAGAGTATGAGACCTAGGACAGTTTTAAAATGCTATACACCGACATAGTTTTATAAAGTAGGAAAAAACAAGGAAAACATCTGGATAGATGGATGTTGGTAATGAGATATATATTTAGATCAATACACCAAAAGGACATCTTTCTTTATTTGGCCACTATAATGGTAACCTGATTAATGTGGCATTCAGTATATTTAATTTAAACAGTAAATTTTTCTCTGGTATTGTTCAGACTTAACACATTTTTGATAATGATATTGATGTCAATTGCTCCTCCCTTAATTGTTTTTAAAGAAACTGACATGTTACCAGAGAGAGCAATGTTTCAAATTAATTTATGGATACTGTAGAATAATTTACATAATGTTTCTGACTATAGTGAATAAGTGATATTTATTCAATGAAGATGTAATCAAACAGCTACAGACCCTCAACTTTTTTTGATAGTTTCACAGTTGTTTTACTATTACAACTTATTACCAATTGAAGATTTGTACATGATGATTGATATAGTTTCATGCTGACATTTTGATGACTTCCCTTTCTAGACTTTATACACTTTTCCTTCTACGTCTTTAGTGATTAATTATCTAAAGCATAGTCCCCCATGGGACATTTGACATTTAATTCTTAATTCAGTCCATGCATACAAACTACAGTAGTATCTTCACAACACGTAATAAACTATATTAACTTATACATTTTGGTTGTGTACCTAATACCAAAATTAAATTCAGGGGAAATAAGTCCAGTTCTTAGTTTGATATCACATTAAAAATCTGCACCTTTCACTTTTCAAAAAGTTGTTTCAGATTATGAAGATTCCGTCTGTCTATTAGGAAATGGAAATTTGTTTTACAGTGAAACTCTTCATCTAATTTTTTCATTACTAGGCAAAACTCTGATATCAAAAATGCACTAAAACTTTCTAAAGTCTAAATGTAAGACAATTTTCTAAAGTGTCTTGATGTCACCTGACTTTTTAATATAAAGTTAAACCATTCAGTCATATATGGGTATTTTCTAATCATCTTATGTTTAGCATAATCTAAAACACAGATGGAAAACATCTGGCCCTCAGCTTAATTTCATCCAATTCATGAGGTAAATATCAAGACTAACTCATTTATGCTTATGGTTGAGAAAATGTATCCTAATTTTAAAAGTATTTGGTGGCAATTTCCTAAAAGTCTACATAAGAAACCATGAAAGCTCATTTCTCTTATTTCTGTCTATGTGAGTTTTATTATATTCTATGTATTTCTTTTCTTTTCCATTGTGTATGTCTCTTTACTTGTGGATGTCACATGTCTTTTATATATTCATGTCTATCTCTAGCATGGAAACTTTCATTTTGTGTCATGTGTCTCTCTTCAAACTATTTATGCCCATTATTTGATTTTGCTCCCAAGAAGGCAGAACTCAACAGGATTCTAAACTGTAGTTATTTTAAATCTGTTGTATTTTTAATAGACATTTGTATTCTTTGGTCTAAATTTTACATGTAGGTGAATTAAATTTATAGTTCTATTTGTAGATTCAACTCATGTTTTATTTTTGTAGTACATGGCTGATATTTCCTGTTAATTTGTGAACATCAGTGGGAAAAATGTTTACATCACAATTGAAAATAAAATTGTAAAATATGATAGGGGATTATGGTTTAAGGTAATCCTAGTTTGGATAGATTTTAATTAGTAAAAAATACATGAGTGGAGTAGGTTGCCTAAGTCTTTAAACATAGCCCTTTATTTATTGAGCTAAAGTTTTAATGAAGGGGCTATAAATTAAGACCAGTAAGCATGTAGATATTTATATTTCTTATTGAGGTTATTATATTTGATAGAGCCTTCTTTTTCTCCAAAGCCTTTATTCTCCTCTGTTTGATTCTTGACATCCACGTCATCTCTTGATAGTACTGCAGACAACTACCAAGAAAGTCATTGTGGTAACAAATTATATACTGAGCCTAAGGAGAAAGCACTCCCTTCACCAGTCATGCTTCAGACTTGTCAATAGTAATCCTGTGTACCCTGAGCAGCCAACAGCTGGAAGATGGGGGGCTGTAGCTTCCCCCTTCCTTCTGTAGCAGGGAGATCTGGAAGTGGGAAAAGGGAAACAAATCATGGGGAATATCCTATCTAACCAGGATATTAAAAAGAGTTGAAATAGGACCATTGGGTCGAAGCTAAAAGGCAAGGTTTGAGCACCTTCTCAAACTTGAAATGGACCCCAGGGGAGGAAAGTGCCTCCCTCACCACAGGTTTTTGGGTTTTGGGGTTTTTTTTTTAAACTAAAGGTGAGTATGAGTAGGCTGTAGAGGAGATGTGGGCTTTGACTGAGAACATTTGGATTTGGGTGATCTTTATGGTCTCATCCAAAGTTGAAATGCTTCAAATCTAAAATCTGTAAATCAAAAAGTTCAAATAAATCTTATTATGACTACTAAAAAATACAACAGTAATGTGAATGAGCCTGGCATTCTGGCATCTGATTTCAGAAGTCTAGTTTTTGGAAATATAGTTTGTTCTTAAACAGTTAAAGGCATTAATGGGGAGCAAAGGTAATTTAGAATAAACTAGTCAGCCTCTATGCAAGTAATAGCAGAATTTAGTGACATGACCTTAGTCTTGGCTTTCAAAGATAGCATTACTAGGTGTGTTAATCTTTGTAAGTGCTGTACTATCATGTGCAGCCCCAAGTCCTGTTACTGTCTGTGGAAATTTCATAGTAAAATGACAGGATTGAAGAGTATAGGTAACTTTTCAATAGTTAAGTGGGTATACTTACTTATATTTACAAGTGTTAGCTCTAGTTAAGTTTAAGGAAACCATTCTTTCCCCACACCCTCCAAGTCAATCAGGTTGATATGTACAACTAAGAATATGTGAGCTGCATACTTAATTCAGTATTTGTTATTTATAATTATTAGATGCAGGAAACTAGTCACAAAAATTCAGAACGTGTGCATAACTAAATTCAATTTACCAACAACTATTTGATGTCTATGAGACGTAAGGTACAATAATGATTCAACGATGAATACAATCCTTCAAAGAGCTTACAGTTGCAAAGGAGATAAAATAGATGCACAAGTGAATATAACACAAGGCTTAATGCCTACAAAAGCAACCAACAAAATTCCTATAAAAACACAAGGGAAAGAGAAATTATTTCAGGTAATAACAATGATGAACTATTTTATTCCGCAGATGGGTGTTCTGCCACAAACTGCATCCGTAGCATTCGGAATCCAATTAGATTTTTACACAGAGCTGATAGTTCAAGATAGTGTGGTCTGCAGCATTAGCATCACTTGAGATCACTTGTTAGAAATGCACATTCTTGGATCTAACCCCCAGATTTACTGGGAACAGGGTGGGACAGTCTGTGTTTTAATAAGTCCTTCGGGTGATTCTAATGCACACTACAGTTTGGGAACAAGTGGTTTAAGAAATTGCATATTTTAACCATATGTAAGATGGAAAATACATGAGCAAATTCTTGCGTAAGACATTTCCTCACAAGTTACTTTGGGGAAATAGAAAAAGGAGAGGTCATTTGGCCAAAATCCTCACCCAGTTCAGAAAATTGGGTTCTAACTCTCAATGAGGAGACAGCAATAGTCTTAATTAAAAAGTGATTTTTACATGCATATTATGTAATTGTGTAGACAATTATCCTTTTATAGTATTTGATACCAACAGAGGCTTTACATTTTTTAATTATAAATCATATATTTTATACATTAGTGGAAATTTCCTCAAAAAGTGGAACAGTGACTTTTAGCAGTATCTGTTTTCTTAAAAGGAATACTCACCTAAAAACCAGTTTGGTTTTTTAATGTCACTGGGATGATTAATAACTAAACATCATAGGGCACATATAAACTCCACCACTAAGACTGAAAAACAAATGTATGCTCCATGCTGCAGAAATGCAATGATGGCACTTCTGAAAGACAAGCTCAGTTGCTGAGAGCCTCTGTTTTGCTACAATAGCTTTTTAAAATGAACCACAGGGGAGGCTGGGCACAGTGGCTCATGCCTGAAATCCTAGCACTCTGAGAGACCGAGGCAGGAGGATCCCTTGAGCTCAGGAGTTCGAGACCAGCCTGAGCAAGACCCTGTCTCTACTAAAAATAGAAAAATTAGCTGGGCATCGTGACACGCACCTGTAGTCTCAGCTACTCGGGAGGCTGTGGCAGGAGGATCTCTTGATCCCAAGAGTTTGAGCTTGCAGTGGCTATGGTGACACCACTGCACTGTAGCCAGGGTGACAGAGCCAGACTCTGTCTCAAAAACAAAAAACCAAAAAAAACTACCCCCAGGGAAGTGTGGAAGCCTGGGGCTTCTCTGTAGTACCCATGAAAAACTTAGGAGGTTGTAGATATTTATCTGAACCCAAAGTCTTCACTTCCTCTGATTCTATCCCAGTCCTCTGTAGCCCACAAGTCTCCTGCTTTACAAAGACTTTCTTGCTCAATGAACATCTCAGGGCTGTGTCTCAGATCAGAACATGATTCAATAAAATTTCTTTGAAATCCTGTTTATTTCTGACCTTTGAAATTATAGAAATCTGCTGGGAATTACCAGTACCAGGGACACTTGTAACATAAATGAGAATAACTCCGTGATTTTTTTCTGTGAATGGGCCCCTCTCTCTGCCCCCAAGTCTAAACTACCTAATCATCATTGTTTGAGGGTCCTTCAGGAGGACCCCTGGTGAATGACAGGCTAGGTTGATTCTGACTGTAGCATACTCCTAAGGAGTCCCCAGCACCCTGAGAGATCAGAGAACTCTCTAAGACTTCATAGATCTCCCCAGCCAGAATTTATAGTAACAGAATTTAGCATGTTGGAGTTGGAGGAGACTTAAAAATCATCTGATCCTCTCATTTAACAGAGGAGAAAACTGAGTGAGTGCATGCTAGATCCAGTGAAGCAATCCTCATCCACAATGCATTAGTAAGTGGGCACACTCAGTAGGAAGCTGGCAGGCCAGAAAAGGGAGAGATGGTCGGGGATAATGGAGACTGGGAGAAGACCCAGGGAAGTAACATCAAGAGAAGCTTTGGCCTACAGCTGCCAAAGGACTAGGAACTGTGGCTCTTAACTTTTTATGTGTATGAAATTTACCTGGAGTACTTATTTAAATGCAGAATTCTGAGCTATATCTCTAGAACTGGTGATTCATTAGATCCAGGGGTGAGGTCCAGGAAGCTGGCTTCACTAAAACCATCACCCCAGTCACTCTAAGACAGGTGGTGGGAAGACCACCATTAGAGAAATACTTCCTTACAAGAAAAAAACCTAGTGGGTAAGGAAATTTCTGAGCATTTTGACAATGGTGAGTGCTTGGGTATTAATTCCTATCTAATTTTCTCTTTTTTTTTTTTTGTAAAGTCCACAGCTGATTACTGAGGCCCGACAAAATATGTACCATGATCTTGAAGAGGAGAGGTGGTTCAGAAGTTTTATCTTATCTATCTGGGTCTGTGTCAAATGCTGTAGAAGTCATGACCTTTTCCCTGTCAAATGTGAGAATAAAAACACTAAATGGTCACTTGGGTTTACTAAATTCCCAATTAAAATTAGTTGTAGTATTCTGAAGTCAGAAAAATTGAGTTAAATAGATATGCTGTAGATATCTCATTTTGGGCTCATATCTGACAATTCAGAATCAAAGAGTCATTAATGTTTATAACTAAAATCTCAGAGTGTGCCAAATCAAACCTCTTCATTGTACAGGTGAAGCAACCAATACTCATCAAGGTGCAGCCTTCACAGAGCTTGCATTCTAGTGAAATCACTTTGTTGTAATTCTTACTCCCTTCCCTGATGTCTTACCTCTTTTATCATTCTATTCACTTGTGGGTTCATTTATTCCACAAATATTCATTAAATATTTACAGATGTCAAAGATGAGTATCCATCATGAAAAAGTCACACAAGGTCCTTGCCTTCGTAGAGCCTGCAGTCTGGTAGGAAATATAGAAAGTCAACAGGCAGTGCCTAGGGGCTCCAGGAGAACAGGGTCTATTTACTACCGCATACCAGGGCCTAATATAATGCCTGGCACTGACTGCATACTCAAAAATATTTTTGTTGTGACTATAAGGTAGTATGATAAGTACAGTTAGTATAGTAAGGATGCCATAGGTTTAACTGGTATTATTTCTTCCCATCAGCATCTATAAGAAGTGTCATAAGGTTAAAGACCAGAATCTCTTTTAGCTTCTAGCTGTTTGGGTGGGGGATACAGTGATGGTTCTAGAAAGCTGCTAACTGGCTTCCCCTACCTCTCCCAGTATCCTGGGTCTGATGGCTTCTCTCAAACAATCAACTTCCCAGTGTCTAACAGGCATTCCCTTACATTCCCCAAGTCTCATTACTCCAACTTTTAAAGACATCCACCTACCACCACCTTCCTGGCTATTGTTATCAAAATCTAAACCCATTTAGAAGAGTATGTAAAGTAACCATTCAAAGGAAAAAAATTTAAAAAGCAAAAATCACAAAGGCAGGAACCCAGAGCTGAAGAGAAGGAGAGTGTCTCAGATTAAGAAAAGGTGGTAGTTGTGTGGGTGTGTGTTGTGTGTATCTGGAGATATGGAAAGGCCATACCTCAGAAGGAACAGGTATGATGCTCCAAAAAGGCTAGACCCAGAGTACTTGGCAACAGTCTTGACAAAGACTTCTATGTATTAGTTACTTTTTGTTGCAAAAAATTACTACAAACTTTGAGGCTTCAAACATTATACATTTATCATCTCAGATTCTATGCATTAGTAATCCAGACACAGCTTAGTTGCAGCCTCTGCTTCAGGGTCTTTCATAAGGCTATAATCAAGGTGTCAGCCAAGGCTGGCATCTAATCTGAAGGCTTGACTGGTGAGGGGTCCATTTCCAAATTCAAGTGGTTATGGCTAGGATTCAGTTCTTTGCTGACTGTTGCCTGGAGATTGACATCAGTTTCTTGTCATATGGGCCTCTCCAACATGACTGCTTCATCAAAGCATGCAAGCTACAAAGGCAACAGAGTCTACTAGCAAGATGGAGGTTCATCTTTAATAATCTAATCACAGAACTGACAGCCTGTCAACTTTGTATTCACTTGAAGGAAGTTACTCAAGAAAAGGGGATTATACAAGACATGAATTCAACGAGACAGGAACCATTGGGGGCTATTTTAGAAGCTGTCTACTACACCCTGTGATGCATGTTGTCAAAAATGATAATAATATGGAGTTATATATATGGACCATAGAGGCTTGGACAAAGAGTTTCTCACCATCAGCCATGATGCCCTCTCACTGGTGAGAGATTGCCAATTGTCCCCCCAATACTTGTATGTCCTTTCTTCCTTTTAGTAATAGACCCCAAGTTTTAGGAAGGCACATGGCTGTCCGTCTTGAGACTACATATCCTAGCCTCCCTTGCAGTTAGGTGTGGCCATATGACTAAGTTCCCACCAATGGGAGGTGAGCCACTCTGGGTAACATCCTTAAAAGAAAGTTGCATGCCTTCCCTTTCCTCTTTTTCCCTTCCTGAGGCTGGAATACAGATGTGACAGCTGGCATCCAACTCAACCATGTGGTCAAGGACAGCACCGTGGAAGATAGCCAAGCAACAAAACAGAAGGAATCAGGCAGGGTCCCCAGATCATCACATGAAGCAGAGCATCCCAATTTTCCTGGGCTGCCTACCAGCTGGACTTCTGTATGAATGACAAACACCATCTTGTTTAAGCCATTGTTCCTTGGTGTCTGTTATAGTAACTAAATAAATATCCTCACTGATAGACCACATGGTGCTTCTAAGGCAGTTATTAGCAGTGCTTCTGCTGAGTTTTCCTGGGGGAACTGTGAATTACATCCCTTTAAAAGAGTACCTGGAAAGCAAGCCCATGTGATATCACCTTTTTAGCTCCTCCAAGGTTGTGTTTGCTGGTGTCCTCAAAATGAGTTCTCACTCCCTCAAGGGAGTCTTCTTAGGATGCTGCTATGGAAAACTCCATCACTGCTTTCCTGCTTTGCCCATACTCAGGTACCTAGAGGACTTCACTCATTCAATTCTTCATTTATTTCACTATGTTGAGGGCTCTTCTCATGTGACAGTCACTGTTTTAGGCACCAGGGAAATAGCAATGAACAGGACAGACACAAACTTTACACTCAGGAAGCTCATATTCTAGTAGGGCAGGAAAGACCCAATAATCAAATAAACAAGATAATTTCAGGGAATTATAAAACAAAACAACCTGAAATTTGTCTTTGTGTGCCCTACCAGATCACACATGCAAACTGAGTCTCAGTCACATTGCTGAATTATGGTCTCTGTGGTAGCCAGCCTCAAAGATGGCCTCCAATAATCTTTGTCTCTTAACTGCCCAGACTGAAGGAGATACATTATTTCCACGTACATTCCTTTAATGAGAATTAGCCCCACGGACACACATAGAAACATGGATAGTGGGAAATATAAAGAAGCACATGGAAATTTATTGAACACTAACAGTAACCTGCCAATATGCTCATTGTAAAAATTAAGTAAATAAAAAACACAAGATGTAGATAATAAGAGGGCTGCTTTACCCTCACCCCTCATAAATAACTACTGTTAACATTTGGTTTATTCAATCAACACATCTTTATTGGTCACCTGCAATGTGCCCAGCCTGTCCTAGATGCTGGATATGGTTCCTAACCTCATGCGGTTTCCAGTTTGTGTGTGTGTGTGTCTCCATCCTACTTGGTTTATAACTTGCCTCTACTATACCTAGTTATGTGATTTCAGGCAAATTATTTATCTCCTGGAGCTTCTTCATTTGCAAAATGGCTATAATAATAGTGTCTAACTCATAGTGTTGTTTGGGGGATTAAGTTAGATAATATAGGTTAAATAACTTAGAATATATCTGGTACATAACAAGCACTCAATAAAAAGTCTGCTACTGTTGTTATATGCATAATATAAATATTTGCTTTTATATAAATACTACTCATATGGTACTATTCTATGGTCTACTTCTTGAACCCTTTCAGCAATGGGGCCTTATTTCCATCTCACAACATAGAAGATGATGTTTATCATTTAACTACTTTATCCATGTCTAGATTTATCCTATATTTAGCCCAGAAATTCATAGACATGGGATCCATGAATGGGCATTGTATGCTTTGTGAACTGAATGTTTGTGTGACCCCAAAACTCACATGTTGAAATCCTAACCCCAATATGATGGTATGAGGAGGTGGGGCCTTTGGAAAGTAATTAGTGTCCTTATGAAAGAGACCCCAGAGAGCTGTCTAGTCCTCTTTCTGCCACGTGAGGATACAGTGAGAAGTTGGCAGTATAAACATGGAAGACAGCTCTCACCAGAACCCAACCATGCTGTTATCCTGATCTTGGGCTCCCAGCCTCCAGAACTCTGAGAAATAAATTTCTGTTGTTTATAGGACACCTAGTCGATGGTACTTTACTATAACAGCCCAAACTAACTAAGACACATGCAAATTTTTTAATGTCTGCATTTTTCTAGAGAGGATCAAAATTTAGTTAAATTCTGGAAGAATTTATAATCCAAAAGCAGTTAAGAACTGTGATTTAAATGGACCAGTCCTTGACCTATATCAAGTAATTTTACCTTTTTCTGCTCCAAGTCTCTCCATCTGTGTGTTTAGTTAAAATTTAAATCATTCCTCTTTCTTCCCTAGAAATGTGAAAGCTTTCTAGAAAACACAGACAAAAATGGAAACAAAGAGCCCAAACCAACAGTTTTACTAAGATTAAACTTAATGATTCCATTGTACTTCCAGCTCCTCTGTGGAACAGGATGGATTGTCCACCTCTTAGATACACTTGAGTTTTAACAACCCCCAAACATCTTCCCAGGCCAGGCTTCAAAAATCTGAGTTTCTGTACTGTTTTTTCATAAAGCCTACTTCTTTTTCTCTGCGGAGCATGTCCTCATTTCGATTTTTCCCCCTTTACATCCATTCTAAAGCACCACTGTTGAAAAGATACATGTGTGCCATTAGACACTTGAAACTCTTTAATTGTGCTCTCAACCCTACAATTTTATGCTACTATCTATATTCTAAATTTGTGATTGAAAAATGTATCTTTGAATATCAGTGATTTTAATATTAAACTGCCACAAATAAGATCTTTAAAGGGGGGGAAAATGCAACTGCCCATTTTGATTCTTGGGGATTTCCATTCTGAGATCCACACAGAGGCACAAAGACCATGCATGATGTAGGACAATCACTTCATTTCTCTGAGATCAGTTTCCTCATCTATAACTGGGAAGGAGATTAAGAAGTTTCCAAACATAATTTCTCAGAACCCCTGGTGACTGAGAGATGCCTCAGGGGTCTCCTTGTAGATGGAGTGTTCTTCTTCTGTCTGCTTCACATCTTGAGCTCCTCTGATAACCATCAACAGCTAGATGGTCCCTTCCTGTTCTGTCACAAGTCTGCACACTTGAACTACAAGCGTAATCTATGCCTCTCGGGGCCATTGGTTGATACACAATATTTCAATACACAGTGTTGAGAAAGGAAAATGGAAGAAAATGGTGGAGGAGACGCCACCGGGAGGAAAGGGAAAGAGACCAGGGAAGATGGTGGAAAGGAAGAAACAAGTTGGCCAGTAATGTGGGGGATGACTGTTTATGTAAGCCCCACAAGGAGCGTCAGCTTAAAGGTTTACCCAAAGTCAGGGCCTCATCCTTCCAGAAAGCTGGAACTTCAGTGAAGAGCCCTTCTATGGCTGAGCATCTAAAGCTGTTCCAGTTCACAGGCGTCTGCAGGGTGTGGTGGGCACGACTGTACTGTAATGGAAGAGGACTTCAGACTCTTGGCCTGCCAGCTAATTGGATGACTTCTGGTAAGCCAAGGAATTCTAAACTCAGTCAGTTTCCTTGTCTGAAAACTGAGGGAGGAGGACTGGATGATCTCTCGAGGTCCTTTCCTACTTGAGAATGACATAATTCTTAGGATTCAGGTGTTCTTGTTTATCTCTTGCTAAGTAGAACCACCCAACACTTAATGCCTTAAAATGATAACCACTGTATTATGCTATGTATTCTGTAGGACAGGAATTCACAAAGGGCACAGTGGGGGCAGCTTGTGGCCCACAGTGTCTTGGGCCTCAGTTGGGAATGGCTTAGTCAGGGATGACTCGAATGCCTGAGAGCTAGAATCATCTGGAGACTGTTTCACTGACATGCCTGGTGCCTGAGCAGAATACTTGAAGTCTGAGCTCAGTTGACCTTGTCAACCAGAGCACCAATTTGTGGCCTCCCCATGTGGCTTGGCCTTCACACAGCACGGCAGCTGGGCTCCAGGAGAGAATGTCTTGACACTGAGCGTCTGGATAGTGAGCATTCCAAAGCAGACAGAAGCCACGGGGCCCTTCCAGGCCTAGCCATAGAAGTCACTTAGTGACAGTTCTGCCACATTTTATTGGTTACAAGCAAATCACTAAGGCTAGCCTCGATTCAAGGGAATCCAGTTCTGGAGTTGACAGCTCAAATCCCTCCCGCATACAAAATATACTCACCCCTCCTGTTACTGGCCTCCTAATGGAGGTTTTTCTAGGTTCTAGGTGACTGTAGGGAGAAAAGAATTTCAGGACACACCACATAAGCCAAGCAGGCAATAGCTTTTATTGAAAGTAAAAGTACACTCTCAGGAGAGAGAGAGCGGGCAGGCTCAAAAGAGAGCATCTGCCCTGACAGGAATTGGTTTTAGATCTTGTGTAGCTTTACTATTTGAGGAGAGGAATATTCAAGACCAAGTGGTTGCCTTTTACTAAGAATTTGGATAGTAATTCCTAGAATTGGTTTCCCTCCCATTTTCGTACTTTATATGGTTGTCTTGGAACTGTCATGGTGATTTCAAGGGAGGAGACATTTTAAAACTACAACATAAATGATATTGTAATGAGCCAAAGTTTATGTAAGGTGGCAGAGATAGCTGACAAGCCAGTTGAAGCCAGTTCTTTACTGTGGTTATCAGCCCCTCTAGTTATTATAGCTTCTGCTTGAGGGTTGTTTACTTTAACACCTGCACCCAATCTGCAAGCCCCTGCATCCGGTCTCAGCCCTATCTCCTAGTGTCCTACTCTAACACTCTCTCAAGGTCCCTAGAGTCTCATCTCATTATTGCCTCAGCTCAAAGTCCAAGATCTTACCATTTAATCAGGTGCCAGTGTCAACGAGTTTTCTCAGATATAGCCTTTTTAGTATATTTCCTCAAAATCTGAAGACCTGTGAACCCAAGAGATAAATGGTGTCTTAAGATGTGTCTCAAGATCCTTGAAAGGCCTATTTCCGTCTGGAAGGGTTCATGAGGTATCATCTGAAATCCTCATAATGTCTTAAAAAAGTATTTTAAGTCACACCATTGGCTGCATATTTACTCAGAGAAAGTGTCTTCCTGATTGTGCCCTAAATTTGATCTGTGCACCAGGAGCATTTCTTATTTTGAGAATGTTTTGCTGACTGGAAAGACTCACTTGAGCCCTCCATACTTCTTCCAAATTGTGCTGGAAAATTGAGCAGTTCTTTTTTCTCCAGCTGTATTTTATCATTAGTAGCTAAAGGAAACTGGTTGGTACTTTCAACTTTCTGCTAGGAAATGTCCCTGGCCCAACCCACTAGTTCATTAGGTATATTTTCTATTTTCCATGTTACTGCAGGTGACAGTATTGCTAAACCTTTTGCTACAACTTAGCAAGGTCATCTTCTTACCACCTTCCAATAATAATTTCCTACCTGTCCTTCCAGCCTTCACTGATAGTCTACCCAAGGTCAGTCCAGATTTCACCAACAAACTGCTGAAGGCCATTTGAACCTGAAAGCCTGAATATACAAATAGACAATGGCCAGACAACATATAAAAAGAGAACTCTGACTCACAATCTGCAGCAGCCAGCCTAGGAAACCAACCCATTGTTTATAGTAGTCAGCCCAGGAAGCCAGCCTACAGTAAGGCAGCTTTGTGGGAAGTCAGACTGCTATCTCTGGCAAACGCTCAGGAAGCCAAACAATAGCCTCTGTAAAACTGGCCCCAAATGAAGACGTGGTTAGTAACTGACAGCTTCCCTAATTTCTGTCTTTACTTCCAACTTAAGACTGAGCAGAGCAAGCTGAATATGCACCCTGGCCAATCACAGAGGCTGCCCCGCTTCTAGCCAGCCTGCCTGCGGCTTCCCCAAGCCCCTGCCTCCAGTCCGGCCACACCTGAAGCCTTTCTTTGCCCACTGCGGAGCTTTCCCACCCCTCTGCAAGCTCTGAACGTGTAGCCTTTGGTTGCTCTCATTGGGTCGATCTTCCTTTCTTTCCACAAGCTGCTTCCTGCTGTCCAGTCAAAGGCCAATCAGTTATGTTTTTGGTTTTCATTATGGAACAATCCCACTTCCGGGTACCAAATTCTGCTCTAGTCATCTATCGCTGCATAACAAACTACCCCCAAAACTTAGTGGCGTACAACAACAGTCGTCTAATTATGCTGACAGATCCTGTGGGTCAGGAATTCAGACAGGGCAGAACAAGGATGGCTTTTCTCTGCTCCACAATGTCTGGGCCCTCAGCTGGGCAAACCTGAATGGCCAGGGGCAGAATCACCCGTGAACCGCCTCACTCACGTGTCTGAAGCCTGGGCTGGGGTGACTTGAACACCAGCCTCAGCTGGGACCGGCAGCCAGAAAACTGCTTTTCCATGTGTCTGGGGCTCTTCGCAGCATGGTGGCTGGGCTTTACAAGGGAGTGTCCCGAGAGACACAGCTAGACAGTGAGGATGCTAAAGGAGAAAGGCAGAAGTTGAATGGCCTTTTCGGACTTAGCCTTGGAAGTCACATCTGTTGGTTCAAGTCAGTCACTTAGGCTAATCTAGATTCAAAAGGAGGGAATTAGATGCTGCCTCTTGATGGGGGAGTGACAAAGTCCCTCTGCATAAGAACACATGGGACGGGAGAGATTGTTGCGGTCCATTTCGGTAGCTGATTTGCCACTCCAGGCCACCTTCTTCCCGATATCCATCTTCTCATTCATTCGTGTGTTACTTACATTTACCCAGCTTTCTTTCAAAAAGGATTTGAGAAAACTCCATCGTAGTTAGAAGATGGAATGGTGGGCATGGAAATAAAACAAAGGAAGTTGGCTGATCTCAAGTTATCACCTGATATCATACAGGTATTTATTTATTCATTCTAAAATTATTTTTTAAGCATTAACCATAGACCATGCCCTGTGGTCAGCACAAGAGATGTGAGGTGAGCAAAATTAACACAGATCTTGTTCTCATGAAGCTTAAGTCCAGTTGGGGAGGCAGACATTCTAAAATAATGATGCAAGTATATAACAAGTGCTATGTATCTCACAAATGTTATACAGCAATGGTGCAGGAGTGCACGACACAGGACCTTGGTCTACTCCAGGCAATTGGAGAAGATTTCCCTGAAAAGAGCAATATTTAAGCTAGTAACTCAAGAATGAGTGAAAGTCAGGTAACTAAACTAGAGTGTTACAAAGTATGTTACGTGAACCACTGGTGGTACACAGATACATTATTATTGTCATTATTATGTATTTATTCTACAGTTTTGTATAATTTGTGATAGATGAAATTGGTTTTCCATTTTTGTGAGTGTGTAAAGTTTCTTTGTAAAATAAATGTACTTTTAAAGCTGTCAATTTAAAGAAAGATGATAAGTAAAATAATAGGGTAGACATTACACAAAAAGACAAACATCATGAAGGTGATATGTGGACACCTGAAGCTTGGTGAATACTGGACTAGGTGTTTTGTGGGGTGGGGTTGAGGAGGGAAGTTCTGGGCAGTAAAGGGAGTTCCTGGTGCAAAAGCTCTGAGGTAGAAGAAAGACTCAGGGGTCCAAGAAGCAGAAAAGTGGCCAATGTGGTTTCAGAAGAAAGAAAGAGGGAGTAGCTTGCAGTGAGCCAGGAGAAGCCAGCAGGACCCTATTATGCAGGGGCTTCAGTTCAAAACTGAAACCCCCCAAAATAAAAATGAGCAGTTGTACTTTTTTCCCTTAAATATTGTACTTATGGTAGTTTACTAAAGAATCATTGGTATTTCACTGGTATTTGAATAGTAAGTTTTTAACAGGGCAAATTTAGTCTATATGGATAACAACAATATTAACTTGCAGTGTTTAAGCGCTAATATTCCCATTGGAAATAATGTTGTTCAACGTATTTTAATTATTCTAAAAGCAATGGGACATCAGTGAAAAATCTGAGAATGGGAAGTGATAAAACCTAATTTGTGAGTTTTTAAAAAGTAATTTTTATCAACATAATCCATGCATTTAAAAAATTATACAAAATAAAGCTAATAATAATAATAATAAACAACATTCTGTTCTCCAGCCCCTTTCCCACCCCCAGAGGCAACTACTTAACTCTTTTATTTTTATTTTCCTGGTGGTTTCCTTCTTATCTCCAAAAAAATATGCTTATATCTCCATTTCTTGACTTTTCAAGTTGGGACATTGTAGTGGACACATCTCATGTGCTTGCTTAGAGCTCCTCAGGCTCACCTGTCTCCCAGTCACGCAGCTTGCCCTGCCCAGGCCATCCTGGTGGTGACCAACTGAGTCTAAGCATGTGGTTCCACCGCAGGAGGCCGTCGGGCCACATGGCTTCCCCAGTGGCTCCCGAAGGGAACAGGTGACACAACGTGGATGTGTGAGGGAGTTAACACCCCGGGTGGCAAGTTTTGACCAGTGAAAGATAGAGGGCAAAGGGAGCTTGCAGATACACTTTCTCTTCCTTCCTTCCTCTGATGGACTGTTCCAGGCATAATATTTCCATATAGTCTGTCCAAAGAGGTCCTGACTGAGCAGGCACCTGCTGAGAAACCAGCTCTGTTTATTCATGGCTGTCCATGAAGCAATGGCCAGAGCAGTAATTCATCACCTTATAATTGCTACCATTCCTTCCCTGCCTCTCTTCCCTTTCCCCTGACTCTTGCAGAGCTGGGATTGTATCTCCTAAAAAAGCATTAGCACTTAAGTTTTGCCTCAGGCTCCATGTTCTAGGAAAATCAGGCAAAGACAGACATTGCCAATATTATCGATGGGCTTACCGCTGTGACTTACATCACCACTTCCTTCTGCCTCCACTGTTCCTCTAGCTAACTCGTTGTTCTTAGCTCCATTAGTTATGCTGCAACTTTCAATTTTGTGCTTATAGCTTTATTTAATTTTCCAACCACTGGAGATGGTCTCTCTTATCTCTGATATTTTGCAGGATGAAGACACTGGTGTCCCTTCCCTTCTGTTCACCTCTCCTCCCCTGTTCACCTCCAAACCTCCATCGTCATCCCTTCACATCCTTAAGTTCGGTAGCATTTACATTCTGTTCTGTAATCACAATTATCTTCTGTTACTTTCCTAAGTGCTGATTCTAACTTTGAAAATCAATATACACTGTCAATTACTATGATGACTGACTATCCATTGAACAATAAATGTTTATTAAGAGTTTGCTACATTTGGGGACACTGTTCTCTAGGGTCTAGGGATAAAATGGGGAACAAAACAGACAGAAATCCTTGCCTTTGCAGAGCTTTCATTTCAGTGGGGAAGCAAATAATAAACAAGATAGCTATGTAAAGTACAGAGTATGCTGGATTATGGAGAGGAGCAAGAAGAGAACAAAGCAAGGTGGGAGAATAGGAAGAGTCAGTCTCAGGGGCTGAAATTCTAGGTAGGCTGGGCAGGGAAGGCCACTCTGAGAGGGTAACCTTAGGGAAACAAGGGAGCAAGACAGCAGCTGCCGGGGGGAACAGCATTTCAGGCAAAGGGAACAGCAAGTATAATAGCCCTATGACAGGAGTGTGCTCATTGTATTTAAGCAAGAGCAAGGAAGCTCATCTGGCTGGAGCAGACTTACCAAGGGGGAGAATAGAAGGAAATAAAGGAAGAGAAGGAATGAGGAGCAGATCTTGGAGGGCTTCTATGTCAATGCAAGGATTTTGGCTTTTACTATAAGAAGAGATGGAAAACTTCGACAGGGTTTTGAGCAGCGGGGTGACAGGATCTAAAGTATATTTTCACAGGATCACTCTGGATATTGTGTTGAGAAGAGACTAAAGGGGGTGAGAAGGAAGCAGGAAAACTAGTTAAGAGACTACTGAAATAATCTAAGCCAGAGATGGTGGTGGTTGGAAGCAGGGTGGTAGCAGCAAAGGAGAGGAGACATGGTCAGAATCTGGATATATTTTGAAGGTAGAACCAATATGATTGGTGAATGGTTGGACATGGGAGAAAAAAATGCAGTCAAGAATAACCTCAAGGTTTTTGACCTGAGCAACTGGAAGAACGGAGTTGTCGTGTAACGAGATGGGAAGACTATTTGGAGAACAGGCTTTTAGGGAAAAGATCAGGGACTCTACTCTTTGTTGCTGTTTTGTTAATAATTATCTATTATTGCACAACCAATCGCCCCAAAACTTAGTGGTTCAAAACAACAATTAATTGTCATCACTCGTGGTTTCTGTCAGTCAAGAATTTGGATAGGATTCAGCTGAGCATTTCTTGCCCACAGTCTCTTGCTGAAACTACCCGTTTTAGTACTGAAAGTCCTGTGTCCTGGGAAATCCCTCCCAAAGATGCGAAAAGTTCTGATTTTCAGCGATGAGTGCCGAAGATGGGGGAGAAAGTACAAAACTCATTAGCAACCCCCGAAAATAAAGACTGAAGTCAGTGCTGTTTTTGGTGTCAAATGGATCCATCGTAGACCATCTGCCTTAGGTAGTCACCTCCACAGATTTTTCCCAACCACTGATGCTGGCAACTGTGGTTTGTGGTTCACAGTAATGGATCACCTGTTGTGGCATCACTTCAAGTGATACGACTGAAGTACACAGCTTAAGTTGAATTGCAATTGTGGGCATTAATAGTCTGTGTTTGACTTGACCCATGGATTAACTGCTGTGCTTTGTATTGAGGTTGCGTGGCCATGCTGGTGGATTGGGATGGCCCTCAACTCCCACCCAAAATCTGGGTCAGATGTTGAGACTGATGATGCCAAGCACACACCAAGAGATAATGGAAAGGTCTGTTACTCACATACTTGAGGTCCCTGGGGAGAGCAGGGCAGGCCTCTCTGCAGGTCTGGAAAGGCTTGAGACAGCAGAGAATGGAGTTTTTATTGTGGTTAGGGGTAGGGATGTTCCCATGCGTGGGGAGGAGCTTGTGTAGTGTGAATCTCCCCCCAGCACCAAAGGAGAGAACACTCAGGCTTTCTTATCAGCTTGCCCAGGTTGGGGTGGGGGGTGGGAGGAGAAAGGGGTGAGGCTTAATGCTGTTGGTAGTCGAACATCAAAAAATAGAGTTGGACTCTTTATTGCAGAGATAGTGCTCGTTTAATTTTTAGCATTATGAAAATTGTGACAACGTTTTCTAAAAGTCCAGATCCTGAGAAAGAGGGCAACTGTGATGTCACCAGTCTGGCCCGGCTCTTGCTGAAAAGGAAGGTTAAATGACTAATCTTTTAATGGCAGAATGAAGGACACACACAACTGGATTAGGGAGGTAAACGGCCAAAACAGAGCATGCTGCACAACATGCAAAAATAATTTTGGGTTGGGCATGGAGGAGGAGGAGATTGTGAGAACACATATGGAGACTGGACCTCGCAATTCTGGAATTAGCAAGGAAGTACTTCTAAATCAATCAGAAGGTTTTTTTTGTTTTGTTTTGTTTTGCTTTTTTGTCTCGCAAAGACACCAATGCTTAGTTAAAAATAGTGACTACTGAATTAGCTTGGGCATACCACATGAACACACAGTATTTTACCATTGCCTGAGTAAAGCTGTAGTTCACTCTTCACAGGTTAAAACTGCAATGTCCTGTGGACAAACAAAAGGGAGAAATTTGATAACTGGTGTGTTGGCTTCTATATTAGGTTGCTAGGGCTGTCATAACAAAGCACCACAAAAACAGGGGGCTTAACACAACAGAAATTGATTCTCTCACAGTTCTGGAGGCTAGAAGTCTGAAATCAAGGTGTCAGCAGGAACAGGTTCCCTCTGAGGTTCTAGGGAAGAAGCTATTCCATGCCCCTGCCCTAGCTTCTCATGGTCCTGGCACTCCTTGGCACTCCTTGGCCTATAGTTTCATCATTCCAATTTCTGCTTCCATCCTCACATGGCCGTCTCCTCTCTCTCTCTCTCTCTCGTATCTGTGTCCAAATTTCCCTCTTCTTTAAGGACACCTGTCATGTTGGATTTATGGCCCATCCTAATCCAGTATGACCTCATCTTAACTTGATCACATATACAAAGACCCTTATTTCCAAATAAGTTCACATTCACAGATTGCAGGTAGACATGAATTTTGAGGGAATACTGTTCAACCCAGTACAGCCCCTTACAGTTTAGAGTTCACTTCATCAGATCTTACCTATGACCATGCCTTCTACAATATATCAAGTAATATGTCAAATGACAGCAACAAACACATGTTCCCCTGCTCTTAGGTACTTTAATTTGAAAAATGGAATTTCAGATAATTTTGTTATTTCTATGAAGATTTTAAGGAAACCACAGAAAACAGAAAATAATAAATTATTGATGTCTTATTGAAATGAAAATTTGACTTTGCTCATCTATCTGCATATTCAGCAAAGAGTGCAAATATAAACCTTGGGAAGTTCCATTCTGTTTATAAACTTCTATAAACTTTATAATGTGGATTTGATAATAGCAGAACTGTAAGTCAGAGTGAATTTACATGTGACTACATTCAGTTTTACCACTACATAAAAGGAAAGAAGGCTGTCATAGAGGCTACAGGCATTTCAGAGAAGTATTATTAGAAAAGGCAACAGAAAGATTAAAAATAACCTACCATATCGTAGGACAGAAGGAAACATGTCATTGCTATTTTTTATTAAATATAGGTAATATCTGTTTAACTAGTACTATTTATGTTCTCCTAGCTAAAAATATCAATTTGAAGCTAGCAACCATTTTTTTAATAGGAGGTGGATAGCTTCTCCTGTCAACATGGGGAGGGGCGCAAGGCTGGACTGACTCCAGGGCAGCCGCATCTTTTGCGTCGAGATCTCTCTACCTTGGATGTTAACAAGTTGACTCCACTTTCACAAAAAGTTATCAGCAGACAAGCCACAATTAACATAGGTATTATTGGTCATGTTGCTCACGGAAAATCCACAGTTGTAAAAGCTATTTCTGGTGTTCACACTGTCAGGTTCAAAAATGAACTGGAAAGAAATATTACCATCAAGCTTGGATATGCAAATGCCAAGATTTATAAACTGGATGACTGAAGTTGTCCTCGGCCAGAATGGTATAGATCCTGTGGAAGTAGTACATCTGATGAGTTTTCTACAGACATCCCAGGGACCAAAGGGAACTTCAAACTAGTCAGACATGTTTCCTTTGTTGATTGTCCTGGCCATGATATTTTGATGGCACTATGCTGAATGGTGCAGCAGTGATGTATGCAGCTCTTCAGTTGATAGCTGGTAATGAATCTTGTCCTCAACCTCAAACTTCTGAACATCTGGCTGCCATAGAAATGATGAAGCTAAAACATATTTTGATTCTACAAAATAAAATTGATTTGGTAAAAGAAAGTCAGGCTAAAGAACAGTATGAACAGATCCTTGCATTTGTACAAGGTACAATAGCAGAAGGGGCTCCCATTATTCCAATTTTTGCTCAGCTGAAATACAATATTGAAGTTGTCTGTGAGTATATAGTAAAGAAAATTCCAGTACCTCCAAGGGATTTTACTTCAGAACCTCGACTTATTGTTATTAGGTCCTTTGATGTTAACAAACCTGGTTGTGAGGTTGATGATCTTAAAGGGGGTGTAGCTGGTGGTAGTATTTTAAAAGGAGTAGTAAAGCTGGGCCAGAAGATGGAAGTCAAACCTGGTATTGTTTCCAAAGATAGTGAAGGAAAACTCATGTGTAAACCAATCTTTTCCAAAATTATATCACTTTTTGCAGAACACAATGATCTTCAGTATACAGCTTCAGGGGGTCTTCTTGGAGTTGGAACAAAAATTGACCCAACATTGTGCCATGCTGATAGAATGGTAGGGCAAGTGCTTGGTGCAGTTGGAGCTTTACCTGAGATCTTCACAGAACTAGAAACTTCCTATTTTCTGCTTATTCAACTTCTAGGTATACGTACAGAAGGAGACAAAAAAGCAGCAAGGGTACAAAAGCTGTCCAAGAATGAAGTTCTCATGGTAAACGTAGGATCCCTGTCTACAGGAGAAAGGTGATTTGGGTAAAATTATTCTCACTAATCCTGTGCGCACAGAAGTAGGAGAAAAAATTGCCCTTGGCCGAAGAGTTGAGAAACACTGGTGTTTAATTGGTTGGGGTCAGATAAGAGTGACCATCAAGCCAACAGTAGATGATGACCAAAGAGTCACAGTTAAATATTTGGATGAAGTCAGGATTTTTCTTAGCAACCTAGAGGTTTTATATTTTCAAAGCAAAATGAGGGAATAAATTTCACAGCTCATTACCTTAGCAGAAGCTATCAGATTATTCTCATTTTTTGTGTCGAAAATTTAACTTCTACTTAAATATTATAGTAGGGTCTACAATAAATGTCAGAATTAGCATGTTGATTAATTTAATATACATTTTAGCAGGCATTGATCATTGCTAAACATTTTCAAATTTGTACATTGATGCAGCTTTGAAATGAAATTGCTTGTTACAACTGGCCTTTGCTGTATCACACATACCAGCTGTTTGAAATAAAGTTTTTCTTTTTATTCAAAAAAAATAGCAGGTGGACAATATTTAAGTTTACAAGATGAGGGTTGACTATAAATGAAATAAGTATTTCATGATAGGATTTAATAAAATAGGTACTAACTATATTATTTAATAATGTACACCCAATCTGAAAGAAGTCACATAAAAGTTTTATCTGTAGCTTTTATCTAATAGATCTTTTTAAAAGTGGTAGTCTCAGAAATCATTCCAGTTATACTGAAAGAGTCAGTGTTATTAACTCACACTGATTTGCTGTTAAAAAATTTTTTCTTTCTAGCTAATGACATGGCACTAAGGATGAGTACTGACAATAGCTAAAATGATTTGCTAATGTACATTTACAAAGCCATTTTTTTCACAAATACTCAATATTTCACCAATCAATATTCTCACCAGTATTTCTCACCAATCCTTTCTTTGTTCTCCTGGACTATCCCTCAAGAATGTTGCATTCTTGACAAAAGTCTGGGATAGAGGAGACTAGGTCTTTCCATG
This sequence comes from Daubentonia madagascariensis, assembly GCA_023783475.1. Taxonomy (NCBI): domain Eukaryota; kingdom Metazoa; phylum Chordata; class Mammalia; order Primates; family Daubentoniidae; genus Daubentonia; species Daubentonia madagascariensis. The sequence goes on along the minus strand of JAKFHU010002088.1, from coordinate 36,849,941 downwards.
AAAATTGTCATCAGTTCTACCACCCCACTCAATAGTATATCAGAACTGAAAACATTACAATGTGGATCAAAACACCTTATTTCTAATGCTGGCTTCACTTTAATGGAAATATACTTAGCACAGAGAATTTAAAATGTTTATGATGTCTTGATCAATGGCCAAAGGGAACTGCTCTTTGACTTAGCCCAGGAGGTATTTTCACCCTGGCCGGCCACCCTGAGATTGGAGGCAGGGGAGAGGTTGCCTTTGTTTTGTCCAGTGGGAGAAGGAATTTTGTGATGTGACACAGGCCCAAATCTCAGGCAGAAAAATTTTAGGAAAGGGTTCCTAAGAATGTTGAGGACCTGATTGTTAATTCCCTTAAGGTATTTGCTTCTTGGAAAGCCACCAGTTTGAAGACCACTGGTGCAGGAGAGAGGGGGAGCAGGCAGGCTGAGCACATGTGGTAGAGGGGAGGCCAGCACCGAGGACCTCCTGAGGTTAACCATGAAGAATTTGAAGGGAAACTGGTCATGTGTTTCCATTAGCCACAGTCTGCTGTGCTGACACAAGCACAAAGATCTGGACTTAACCAGGATAGTGGATCTAATCAAGCAAGTAGTTTTGAGAATTTAAAGACGTGATACAGGCTGACAATGAACAATAGGAAAAAAAAAACTGTACAAAAAAAGAAACATAATCACAGTACACTACTAAATTCTGCACTAATACATTTTAATGTAGATTTTAGCTCCTGACTTGTTATACTTTCTAAGACAGGTCTGTCATATTCTTGATAAGTTCGTCACCCATGTAGAAAGGTAAGGGAGCTGAAGGTATATGCCAGGGAGTGCTTAAAATGATTGAGCATGGCATTTGAGCTAGGTGAGAAGAGCTGTGAGGTCCCTGGGGGAGGAGGCTCAGTGAAAAGGTGATAGCATCAATAGATTAAAAGTCCAGTAGGAAAAAAATAAATAAATAAAAAACAAAAAAAAAAGTCCAGTAGGGTTGAAAAATTGTTAGAGGCAGGGTGCCATAGGGAGTGAGCTGAGAATAGAATGATTAAAATGGAGATTATGAGGCTGGGTGTGGTGGCTCACGCCTGTAATCCTAGCATTTTGGGAGGCTGAGGAGGGAGGATCGCTTGAGGCCAGGAGTTTGAGACCAGCCTGAGCAAGAGCGAGACCCCATCTCTACAAAAAATAGAAAAATTAGCCGGGTGTGGTGGTGCATACCTGTAGTCCCAGCTACTCGGGAGGCTGAGGCAGGAGGATCTCGTGAGCCCAAGAGTTTGAAGTTGCAGTGAGCTATGATGACACCACTACACTCTAATCCGCATGACAGCGCAAGACCCTGTCTCTAAATAAATAAATAAATAAATAAATATATAAGGAGATTATGGAGGATGTGCTGTTACTGATAATAAGATCTAGGGCACCACTAATCATAACAGAATATGAGTTACAGATGTCATTTTATGTTCTATCAGCCACATTTAAAAAAGTAAAATGAAACAGATGAAGTTTGTTTTGATAATATTTTACTGAACCTATATATCCAAAGTGCTATCATTATAACAGGTAAGCCATATAAAAATTATTAATGAGATATTTTTATATTCTTTTTTTGGTACTACATCTTCAAAACCAGTGTGTGTCTTACACTTGAGTACATCTCAATTTGACCTAGCCACATTTCAGGTGCTTAATAGGTATATGCATCTGGTGGCTACAGTACTGGACAGCTCAGGTCTAGGGGTTGACAGAGGGAATGAATGGTGGAGGTGGGTGAGGACACATTCATTGCAAGAGAGATCAAGGAACCGAGTACAGGGTATTGGAGGCATCATCTCTGTGGATATTGAAATCACCAAGAGTAATGACAGGATGGCATCAGTAGTGATGGCAAGCCAGAATCTAAAATCTTTGTAAATATTTTTGTACTTTTTTTTTTTTTGCATTGTCTGCCTTTATCATTTCTTTTTAAGTTCTCAAGGATCTTCTCTGAACTCTTTTCTCGGGTATTTCCAGGAACTCTGCTGCAAAGCTGTCATCTTAAAACTTCTTATATATCCGTATAATCCTGCATATCTGAAAATATCTTTATCCTTAATAGTTTGACTTGGTATAGAATTCTCAGGCTTTTGAAGGAATTCTTTACTGCTTCTTGGAATTAAGTATTACTGGTGAGAAGTCTGGTATCAGTCTGATTCTAATTCTTTTGTAGGTGATTTTTTTTTTTAACTAGAGATGTTTTTCATTTCTTTAGTTTCCTGCCATTCTAAAATTTCAGTCATGTTGTATCAGTTAGGATTCCTGTCAGGAGACAGAAACTATACTAGTAATATGAATAGGGAAAATTTAATGTGAAGAATTATTAGCTAGTAAAAGGGGATTATCTACTAAGAGGGATAAAGAATGAAGAAATATCAGATGTAAGGAGCAGCCAGCACCTCTAGGACTGAGGAGAGTACCCAGGAAGAAATGAACATGGAACAGGACCTTAGATCAAGGCTTGAGTTTCAGACCTCCTTGCAAAGGGTATGCCTATGGCCCACTGAATGGCAGAGCAATTTGTTGAAATGCCACAGGCTCAGGCTGGCAAGCAGGAAGTCACCTACTGGGGTGCCAGCAAAATTCTTGGGAAGCTACCCTCTGGGGTGTTGGCAAAATTTGCTGGCAGGTGTGCACCACTTGCATACCATTGTGAAGGAAGATGCCTTCTGGCAAGGAAGCCTTCTGCTGGCAACCATACAAACAAGAAAAATGATCATTAGAACTAGGTAGGGAAGCTGCTTCCTCTTGCAGTGTCCTTCCAGCATCCTCTACTGACAAGGCCTAACCTATGTCAGCTGGGAAAGGAGAAATATTTACAAGATCCACCTCCAGTAATCCAAAGCAGGGCAAATAACGGTGGATATGGGCCTTGGAGTCTATACATTGGTAACTGGTACACATGTGCATAGTGTAGTGTTTTGTGTTTTTTGTTTTTCATTCATGATCTAGGCATTTCTTTGGCCATTTAAATCTGAAGATTTCTGACTTCTTTCAACTCTTGGAGATTTGTTTTTACGATTTTCTTGATAATACCCTTCCCTCCATTTTCTCTGTTCTCCTTTTCTAGGTTACACCATTTATAGGTTATACCTCCTGGATTGATCTTTTATATTTCTCATCTTTTCTCCCAAGTTTTCTTTCCTTCTGTAATCCAGATGTCCTCAATTATATTATCCAATTTTTAAAAAATAACTTGCCTTCTTCCCCTCCCCCCAGCCCCAGTTACCACCAGTCCAATCTTTGATTTTGTGAATTTGGCTATTTAATACACCTCATATATGCAGTATTTGTCTATGTCTGACTTATTTCACTTAGCATAATGTCCTCAAAGTCCATTCATGTTGTCACATATTGCAGAATTTCCTCCTTTTTAAAGGTAGAATAGTATTCCATAGTATGTATACCACATTTTCTCTCCACGTTCATCGGGGACAATTAGTTTGTGCCCACATCTTGGTTATTGTGAATAATGCTGCAATGAACATGGGAGTGCAGGTATCTCCGCAAGATCCCGATTTCAATTCTTTTAGGTATATACCCAGAAGTGGGATTGCTGGATCATACAGTAATTCTATTTTTAATTTTTTGAGGTATCTCCATACTGTTTTTCATAGCGGCGGCACCATTTGCTTTCCTACCAACAGTGTGCAAGGGTTCCAGTTTCTCCACATTCTCACCAACACTTGTCTTTTGTTTGTTTGTTTTTAAATAACCATCCTGACTGGTGTGAGATGATATCTCATTGTGGTTTTGATTTGCATTTCCCTAATGCTTAGTAATGATAAGTACTTTTTCATAGACCTGTTGGCCATTTGTATGTATCCAACTTTTTTAACTAAAAATGCTTAATAAACAATTATTTGTAATTTTTCAAGAGCTACTTCTTGTTCTTAGACTGATTGTAAGTTTGTTATGGCATCCAATTAGTCTTTCATGGATGCAATAGAGTATTTTCTCAAATTTCTCTGAGGATAGTTTCTAGTACATTATTTTATGTTTCATTCTGTTCCCTTAATTACCTACTCCCTCTGGCATCATTTATTTTCTAATAGTTTATCATACTGTTTTTAATTGCATGTTTTTGGCTTTTCTCTAATATCTGGTAATCCTTGGTTGCTTGATCATATTTAAGAGCAAGGCAATAGGAATTCTGTTTCTGGCCAAGATGGAGTAAAAGGGAGTGGATTTACCACCTAATCTGAAGAAACTTAGAAATATATTTTTTAATGAATCAATAGTTCTCAAGATAGTAGACATCTAGCAACAAAAGAAGTGATCCCTAAAAAGACCAGAAACAAAAAATGTAACCCTATGGTTTTACCAGCTTATGCCTGGAGAAATTTTCTGGCTACAGCATGGAAGAGGGAACCTAGGTGGAGCTGGGCAGTCTACCTAAATCAAACAGACAGTGCTAGAAACCCAGACAGGTCAAGGCAGCTATAGTTCACAGGGCAAAGTACCAGAGGGGAGAAAGTTGTACAGAGAGAAGACTCCAGAAATCTGCAAAGGATCCCCTTGAATTTTCTTCTGAGCAATGAACAATGCACGCATGTGAGATAAATTACTTGAGGCCAAGGAATCACTTGAAAGGATTACAAATGACAGTATGTAGGACTCCACAGGGCTATGAATAGTTCTTGTTCCCACTAGCCAAAGTGGAAAACCTCATAACTTATAGGGTATATGGTAGAGTATGCAGAGGGATTTTGTCTCGGGAAAATATTAGCTCCAGGCTTAATGCTGCTCTGGTCCTGCCTATCAAAGCTTAAAAGCAAGACCTGAAAGGATCAAATTGCATCAGAGAACAAAGCTCAAGGATATGTATAGGAATACAAAATATCCAGCACCCAACAAGGTAAAATTCATAATGCTTGACATCTATCCAAAAAATTTCCAGGCATTCAATGAAGCTAGAAACTACTACCCATAATAAAGTATAAAATCAATCACTCAAAACTAACCCAGATTTGACACAAATAATAGAATTAATGAGCAAGAACATTAGTGCAGTTATTATTACCACCCCTCACATGGTCAAGAAGCTAGAGAAAAGATTGAACACATAAGTGAAGATATTGAAGCTATAAAAAAGACCCAAATCAGATTTTAGAGGGGAGAACTAAAATGTCTAATATAGAAAATACACAGGATGGGATTCATGTCAGATTAGACATTGCAGAAGAAATAATTAGTGAATTTTGAAAACATTTTAATAGAAACTATCCAAAATAAAATGCACAGAGGGAAAAGAAAGACTGAAAAAAAAAGAAATGAACAGAACATCAGTGAGCTGTGGGACAACTTCAAGTGGCCTAATATATATGTCACTAAAGTCCCTGAGGAAGAAAAGAGAAAGCAGAGGACAGACAGAAAAATATTTTAAGTAATAATGGATGAAACTTTCCAAATGTAAAGAAAATGATAAACCTACAGATCTAAAATGCTCACCAAACCTGAAGTATAAGAAACATGAAGAAACCACATCAAGGTACATAGTAATCAAATTGCTTAAAACCAGTAATAAAGAGAGAATCACAAAAACACACAGAGGAAAAAAGACATTACATACAGAGGAACAAAGAACAGTGTGACAGGTTTCTTTTCTGAAACAATGCAAGTGAAACATTGCAAGGTGAAGGTACAAGACAATGGAGAAACGTTTTTTAATGTCCTGAAAGGGTGAAGAAGGGGGAACCACTGCCAACATAGAATCCTTTACCCAGCCAAAAGAGCTTTCAAAAAATGGAAGGTGAAATAAAGACCTTTCTTAGACACACAAAAGACAAAAGAATTTATCATCACCAGACATTTACAAGAAATGTTAAAGATAATCCTTCAAGCAGAAGGAAAATAATACCAGATATAAATCTGGATCTATACAAAGAAATGAAGTGTAGTAGAGATGGTAATTATGTGGGTGAATATAAAATTTTTTTTCTTGTTATTTAAATCTCTTTAAAAGATAATCAACTCTTTAAAGCAAAAATAAAACAATGTATTGTATATTTGGAAACTAAATATAAATAAAACACATGTGGAAATATATGACAACAAAAGCACAAAGGCCAGGAGGGGAAAAATGGAAGCATATTGTTTTACATTCCTTATATTCTACAAGAAGTGGTATAATAACATTTGAAGGTAGATTGTTATAAGTTAAAGATATATAGTATATCTTAGCAACTGCTGAAGTAATACAGCAAAAAGTTAAAATTGAATCATAAAAAATATTCAATCCAAAACAATGAGGAAAAATAGGAAAAAGGGGCAAAGAATGGATGGGATGAATAGAAAACAAATAAGATTTAAACTCAATCATATCAATAACAATATTAACTTAAAATGACCTAAATACTCCAATTAAGAGGCAGAGATGTGAAATGGATGAAAAGGTATGATGCACATCTATTCAAACTACTAGAAACCAGCTTTAAATATAAGGACACAATTAAGTAAAAAGTAATAGGATGAAAAAATATATATCATGCTAACACAAATTTTTAAAAAGCTAGGGTGGCTATATTAATATCAGACAAAGTAGTTTACAGAGCAAAGAATATTATCAGGGATAAAGAGGGTCATTCTATTATGATAAAGTGATCATTTTATCAAGAGGATATAACAATCCTAAATATTTATGTCCCTATTAACAGAACTTGCAAACATATGTAAAGAGCCTGATAGAATTGCAAGGAGACACAAAAAAATACACAATTATAGTTGGAGATTTTGACACCCTTCTCTCAATAATTGGTAAGATAAGTGGACCAAAAATCAGTAAGATTTGAACCAACTATCAACCAACTTTATCTAATTGACATTTATAGAACAACCCATGCAACAACAGCTGAATACACATGTGCACATGAAATATTTACTAGGATAGACCATAGTCTGGGCCATAAAAGAACTATAAATAAATTTAATAGAACTCAAGTCATACAAAGTATGTTCTCTGATCACAATAGAATTGAATTAGAAATCAATAACAGAAAGATCTCTGCAAAATCCCCAAGTACTCTAAAATAAAATAATATACTCCTAAATAACCCATGGGTCAAAAAAGAAATGAAAAAGGAACTTAGGAAGTATTTAGAACTAAATGAACATGCAAAACATAACATTCAAAATTTGCAGGATGCAACTAAAGCAGAACTTAGGAAGAAATTTATAGCACTAAATGTTCACATTTGAAAACAAGAAGAGCTTCAAATCATTGACCTCAGCTCTCACCTTAAGAAGAAACTTGAAAAAGGCCAAATGAAACCTAAAGTAAGCAGAAGAAAGAAAGTATAAAAAAATCAGAGTAGATATTAATGACAAAAAAACCCAGAAAACAATACAGAAAATTGATGAAACCCAAAGCTGATTATTTGAGAAAATAAATAAAATTAATAAACCTCTAGTCACACTGATAAGGAAAAAAGAGAAAAGAAACAATTACCAATATCAGGAATGAGAGAAGTGACATCAATACAGATTCTACACATAGTAAAAGGACAGTGAGGACTACTATGAACATATTTACACCAATATATTCAACTTATACAAAATGGACAAATTCCTTGGAAGATATAAACTGCCAAAGCTGACCTAGCAAAAAATAGGTAACCAGAATAGCTCTATATCTGTTAAAGAAATTGGGTTTATAGTTTTTAAAACTTTCCAACAAAGAATCCCCATGCTCAGATGGCTTCACTGGGGAATTCTACCAAATATTTAACAGAGAAATAATACCAATTCTATACAAATTCTTCCAGAAAATTGAAGAGACAGGAATACTTTCCAACTCATTTTAGGATGTCAGCATTACTGCAATACCCAAACCAAAGACATTGCAAGGAAAGAGAACTACTAACCAGTATCATCATGAACATATAGGCAAAAATTCTTAATAAAATTTTAGCACGTTAAATCAAACAACATTTCTAAAAGATAATACATCATGAAGAACTTGGTTTATCCCAAGAATTTAAGGTAGGTTTACTAGTAGAAAAAGCAATCAATGTAATTCACTGGTAAACTAAAAAAGAAAAACCATACGATCATCTCAGTAGATGCAGAAAAAGCATTTGACAAATGTTTATTCTGGACAAAAATTCTCAGAAAGCTAGGAATAGAAGGAAACTTTTTTAATCTTATAGAAGATATTTATGAAAAAAATCTACTGGTAACATTTTACTTAATGGTGAAAGATTAACTGCTTTCCCCCATGATCAAAAACAAAGCAAAGATGTCCACTCTCACCACTTCTATACAACATTATACGGAAGGCTGTAGCCAGTGCAATACGACAAGAAAAAGAAATATAATAATAGTCCTCCAGAATGAGGGAAGTGATAAACTGTCTTTATTCACAGATGACATGATGTTCTATGTATAAAATGCAATGGAATTAACAAAACAGCTACTAGAAGTAATAAGTGAATTTCGCTAAGTTTCAGGATACCAAATCAATATATAAAAGTTAATTGTATTTCTGTATATTAACAACAAATCAGAAATTGAAAAATTTTGAAACCCTTTACAATAGCATCAAAAAATAAGATATACTGAGGAATAAGTCTGACAAAAGATGTTCAAGACTTGTATACTAAAAACTACAAAACACTGCAAGAGAAATTAAAGGAGAGCTAAATAAATGTAGAGATATATAATGTTCATGGCTCAGAGGCTCAATATTGATAAAATATTAAACCTCCCCCAAATTGAACTATAGATTCAATGTAATCTCAATCAAAATCTCAGCAGGTTTTTCTGTAGAATTTGACAAGCTGATTCTAAAATTCATATGGAAATGCAAAAAAATGAAAAAACAAAAAACCCTAGAATAGCCAAAGCAATTTTGACAGAGAAGAACAAAATTAGAAGACATATGTTATCTGAATTCAAGAGTTATTATAAATTACAGTAACCAAGATATTTTGGTATTGGTATTCAGATCAATAAATAGATTAATGGAATATGATAGAGCCCAGAAATATACTCAGATATATTTGGTAAGTTGATTTTTGACAAAGGTACAAAGGCAATTTAGAGTAGAAAGGATATTTTTCAACAAATGGTACTGGAATAATTGGCTATCCGTATGTTTAAAAAATGAACTTCAATACATACATTTTACCATTTAGAAAAATTATCTCAAGACTAAAATGTAAAGCCTGAAAATATGATTTCTAGAAGGAAACAAAAGAGAAAATCTTTGTGGTCTTAGGTTGAGCAAAGATTTCTTAGATATAACACACACACATAAATAATCCATAAAAGCAAAAATTCAATCTGGACTTCATCAAACTTAAGACTTTCTCTTTTGAAAGACACTTTAAGAGAATGAAAAGGTAAGACTATATATATATACAATTTTAATTGAATTTACATATATATATACACACACACACACATATAGTCACATGCAACATGACAACATTTTGGTTGATGATGGACCACATATACAAAAATGGTCTCATAAGATTACAATACTGTATTTTAATACTGTATTTTTACTGTACCTTTTCTATGTTTAGATATGTTTAGATACACAAATACTAACCACTGTGTTATAATTGCCTACAGTAACATGCTGTACAGGTTTGTAGCCTAGGAGCAATAGGCTATACCATACAGCCTAGGTATGTAGTAGGCTATACCATCTAAGTTTGTGTAAGTACACTCTAGGATGTTTGCACAATGACAAAATTGCCTAACAACACATTTCTCAGAACATATTCCCATTGGGAAGTGACACATGACTATGTAAACCCTCCCATCTCAATAATTAGAAAATAAGCAAGCCAATTAAAAAAATAGTCACGATATTCGAACACAGACTTCACCAAAGAAGATATATGGTTAGCAAATGAAAAAAATGCTAAAAAGCATTAGCCATTGAAGAAATTGAAGTTTAAACTACAATGAGATAATGCTACATACCTATTAGAATGGCAAAATTTTAAAAGACTGCCTATACCTGGAATTGGTGAGGAAGTAGAGGAACTGGAACTTTCATATACTGCTAGTAAAAATATAAAATGGTATAACTACACTGCTGGTTTTTTAAAAAGTCCAACAAACACATTTCAAATGACCCAGCCATTCCACTTCTATGTATTTACCCAAGAAAATTAAAATATATATCCATATAATATCTTATACATAAGTGTTTATAACAGCTTTATTTGTAATAGCAAAAAATTGGAAACAATCCAAATGTCCATTAACAAGTGAATAGATAAATAAGTAGTGGTATATCCATGTAATGGACTACTATTTAGCAATAAAAAAGAATGAACTATTGATTCATTTAACATCATGAATAAATCCAAAATTATGAGGCTGAATTAAAGAAGCTAGACAACAAAGAGTACATACTGTATAATTCTATTTATATAAAGTTGTAGAAAGTACAAACTTATCTGTAGTGGCAGAAGGTAGATCAACGATTGCTTGGGGATGAGGGGAGAGACAGAAGGTTTTTAAAAGGATAATAGATATGAAGGATATGTTTGTTATCTTGATTATAGTGATGGTTTCATGGGTATATACATATGTCAGTAGAAAAGTTGACAAATTATAAATATGTTAGCTTTACAATTAGCAGCATAGGAATCAGCCTTTACTCTGGGGGACTCCTTTGTACTACAATTAAGAGGGCTATGCTCTGGTGCACCCATGCCTGCACTAGCAGCCCTAATTTTCTTTAGAAAGTTCCTTTAATACTTTTAGAGATACACCTTCTCCTCTTCCTCCTCCTCCTCCTCCTCCACCTCCTCTACCTCCTCCTCTTCCTCCTTTGGCATAGGGTAAGGAGGAGAATACTTGGCTACTGTTCTGTCCTGGAAGGAATAGGAGGGGGATGGTGTTCATTGCAGGCCATCACTTAGCCCTCTCCTTTTTCATTTTTTTATTCTTTTTTGTTTTTTTTTTTGAGACAGGGTCTCATTTTGTCACCTGGGCTAGAGTGCAGTGGCATCACCACAGCTCACTGCAACCTCAAACTCCTGGGCTCAAGCCATCCTCTTGCCTCAGCCTCCTGAGTAGCTGGGACTATAGGCATGGGCCACCACGCCTGGCTAAGCCCTCTCCTTTTTCTGTCCCATGTCATGTCCACCTTTCATACCTGCAGCCATCTAGTCCAAAATCTCTAGGCTCTTCCAGACTGATCTTTTTTTGGATTCACCCTTCCACGTGACATCAAGGCTTAGACTTCCTCCATCTTGATTCATCAGTCGCCATTCCTCAATTGGCTTTCTATCCTCTAAAATATTTTGAGCTTACTGATGGTTACCCTTGTCCCAATTCTCTTTGTTGTGGATTTAGACCTTTTTTATTTTTATATTATTTTAATAAAGGTATTGTGAGGGGTGAGGGATAACAATCTACTATCGAGTACAACGTACACTATTCTGGTGACGGGTGCACTGAAAGCCCTGACTTCAGCATGATACAATTCATCCATGTAACAAAAAACACTTGTATGCCCTAAATTTTTTGAAATTAAAAAAATAAAAAATAAAAGGTATTGGGAGAAAGAGGTGGTAAACATATATGCTTAGTTTGTTATCTTGAACAAGAAGTTCTCATTTTAGAAGAGCACTCTGGCTCTTGAATGGAGAATGGATTTGGTAGAGGGGACAAGAGTGAATGTAGTGATGTCGGGAGATAGTCATAGTAGTCCAAGTAAAGGGCGGTAGTAGCTTGGCCTAAAGTGGTAGAAGCGGAAATGGAGAAAAGTATATGGGGTGGAAAGTTATTCAGAATGTAAAATTGATATGTCTGGGTCATAGATTGGATATGGGGAATAAAAAAAAGATGTTTGCCCAGGCTTCCTGTTTGCTACTGGTTATATTCACTAAGATGCAGACTGAAAGAGGACAAGATTTCTGGTAAGAAATTATTCATGTAGTTTCAGAGCTATTAAGCTGGAAGTATCATTGATATATCCAAATGAAGAGGTCAAGGAGGCATATGCTGTAGGAATTCAGAGGTGAGGACTGAGTATACCTATATTAGGGAGTTACTGATGGACAATAAGCCAAATGAATGGGTGAAATCTCTTAGGAAATGACTATATAGTAAGAAGGGAAAGGGATTGTATATTGTAAGAATGACTACATATTCCTTTCTTCCCAGTTTGCATGACTCTGCAATGTGATTTTGTCTCCCACTAAGAGGTGGACTTTGTTTTTTCACTCCTTGAGTCTGGACTGGCCTTGGGACTTGCTTTGACCAATGGAATATGGTGAAAGTGATGATGTGGGAATCTGAGCCTTGCTATCAAGAGGACCTGCAGCTCCTGCTCTTGCCCTTCAGACTGCCATGTTAAAAGGCCTAGATTAGCCTTCTTGAATATAACTAACAATGAGAGGAAGGCTCAGCCCACAGCCACCACCAACCCCTGTACATGGGAATAAGGTCATAGGTCACCCAAGCCCCAGTTAGCCATCAGGGAAGTGTATGAATGACCATAGCAAGAGCATCAGAACCCCTCAGCCAAGCCCAGCCCAACTTGCTGACCCACAGAATCAGGAGCACATAAAATATTTGCTATTTTTAAGCCACTAAGTTTCGAGGTGGTTCGTTATGCAGCAATAGACCACTGATGCAGGAGCCTAGGAAAGAGTCTTGAGAAACTACATATTGGGTGGAGAAACATAAATTGTGGGGGGGGGGAAGTGGTAGTCAGAGAGATAGGAAGAAAATCAGAAAGAGTAATGTCACAGAAACAAGGTATAGACCCACAGAAAGCAAGGGAAGTGTTTCAAGAATGAGGGAATGCAACAGTGTCAAATATGGCTGAAAGTTGGGATGAAGATGAGGTGAAAAATTCCCTTTGGATTTAGTAACACGAAGGTTGTGGTCACTCAGTGACAGTTGGGGCAGAGGGAAAATTGATAAGCTCTATTTTGGACAGTGAAGGAGCTCAGGAAATTTCACCCCAAAATATGACTCCTTGGTTTAAAGAGTATTATTGAATTAAAGGCCCTTAGAGATCAACAGGCCTTGGAAGGGCCCTTACCCTCTGTCTGCATAAAGCCAGGTGGACCCAGCAAGGACAACTGTCTTTCCCTCCCCTCCCTATTATCCCAATATATTGCAGGAAAGAAGATCAAGGAGCAACCAGACCTGGCCCAACCCATTTTAAAGATAATACCTGTCTCTCAGGTTAATTGAATTTCCAAAGAGAATCAATTACAAGTCAATCTGTTTCTCCCCATCCATTCATTCTCCCAAGTATCTGTTCATTCTTCTTGGTAACCATTTATTGCCCTTAAACAGAATTACCTACATTCTTCATCTCCCCCTCCCCTCTAAAATGAGGGTATATAAATTTCTGGACCCCATTGGGATATTGTAATCACTCTGTGATTCTCCCCAGTGCATGGTAAATAAATTTGTAATCTCTTTGTCTTATTAATTGGTCTTATTGTGAGTTGATCTTTCAGCGACCCTTCCAGGGCAAAGGGGAAGTTTTCCTTTCTCCCCCACACCAGGTAGAGATTGAGACGCCTATGGGATATCTAAGCAAATTTATCCAGCATGTAGTTAGATTATATGAGCCCAAAGCTCAATGGAGAATGGAGGCCAGTCAACATATAGGTGATAGATAAAACCATTAGTGTGAATGAGATCACCAGGAAGACCACGTCTAGCAGGATGCAGGGGGATCTTAGGGCACACTAAGGTTTTAGAGGGTGGGCACACACAGAAAACACTACAAAGAAGCCCATGAATGAGGAAAACTGGGAGAAAGAGGTGCATGAAAGCCAAAAGTGTTTTAAAAGGAATGAGAAGTAACTATGTCACATGCAATAGAAAGATCTCCAAGGAGCAGAATCCCCGCCCCCACCCTCCCATGAATCTGACACCATTTGCCAGAGCAGTCTCATCAGCACAGTGCAGACAAAGCCAGCAACAGGTGCTAAGCAATGGCTGAACTTTGAAGAGACTCTTGGTGCAGAGAAGAGGGAAAAGGGGCACTTCCGAGTGCCAAGTGTTTCATTTTCTGTTTCATTTCGTGTTGTTTTAAGGTTATTTGACTTAAGCTTGTTTATTAGTTGAGTGGAAAGAGGTAGTTTAAAAAAAGAAGAAGAAAAAGGGTTACACTCTAATGGAATGTTTCTCTAACATTTGCTTTTCCCAGCATTTATGCAAAGAAGGAATCTACTTGTATTTAGTTTTAGCAATATCACCCTCTCAATATGTAGTTGGTGACAATTCCCAAATTTGTTTGCTTTTTCTGTTACAAGTTTAAGTTAGTTGATTCCTGATTAAGTTGGGGAGGGACAGGACCTTTTTCTCCCTTAGAGCTATCTTCAAGTCACAGTCAGAGGAAGTATCTAGTTCTCCAAAGAGTTCCCAAAGAGCACTAAGAAAAAGAGTGAAATTCCCTGGTCAAATAAATTTGAGAAAGGCTACACATTAAAAATCTCCCAGAGAAATTGACAAAGTACATTAGCATTTTAAAGCCTCGGAGACTTTCTACATTAAACAAACAAACAAAAAAAAACCCTGTTTAACAGTTTAACAAACAAATTTCCCCCAGGGTGGGGATTGGGGGAGGAGTGTTTTTTCCTGTGCATGCTATTAACATACCAAAAGAATTTTCTCTTAACACCAGTTTAGAAACCCTGCTGTAGTCAATTGATTCTGCCTATGTTCTGTGGATTCCTTTTAGGTTTTATTAATACAATAGTAAGGTTCTTCTGCATCTTAATCTTTAGATTTAGGGATTCATGTTACCTCAGGGACTTGGAGACAGAGAAGAATAGTGATAACACCACCAATTACCTTAGGAACCCCTTTATAACACCAGGGCCCGGGAGGATTTAACAAAAGATTGCACCGAGGATAAAGATGGTTGAGGAGAAGTCACTAAAAGACAACATCTTTAATTAAGGTTAACAAAAATTCCCAGTCTGTGAAAGGATTGGTAATTTATTAGACACCTTCCTAGAAGGATGTGAGTTGTAGACAGAATCAAAGAGACTCCTCACATGTCTGGAGGAAGCAATCAACTAAACTCCAATGACTTGAAATCAAGATACAAAATTGGAAATGGTAACATATTTGGAAGTTCTGATGAAATAAAGAATTATGATATAATGCCTATGGAAACGAAAGGGTGATCTACATTATGGGTTGAAAAGGGGAAAATTGTACAGCACAAATGCGTTAGTGTGGCGGTGTGCTGTCGCTAGCATTACTCAGAGAAGAGCAGAGAACAATGGGATTCCGCTTGGTCCCAGTGCAAACCCTGACAAAGTCCAGCGCACACCGCTGCCAACCTTCTCCTTCCCATCTTATTAAAGTGATTATTTACGCACAACCAACCTTTTAAAAAAGATGGCAATTTCACGTATGTACCAGTATTTAAATCCATACACACATCAAGAATTGGGAGACAATCATCGGTTACATGAGGCCTGCAATAACAATGTTTTGGCTCCAGGCTCCCTCTACTGTCTCTGAAATAATAAACAAACATTTTATGGCACCCTCCTGACTAGATTCTAATATTCAGGAAAGCCAAAACAAACACAATCTTGTGCAATAATAAAGGATATCTTTAGTATGATAATCAGGAAGTTCAATATTTGGAGAAAGTTGAAAAAATATGAACTAATTAATGAAATATTTATACAACTAGAATCATATGAAGTTGCCATTATTTGACTATTTCTTACCCATGAGTGGCAATTTCATATGGTTCAACCTAATATATGAAAATTTAATTGCCGAAGAATAGTAAGGGGTGTGGGAGTGTGTGTGTGTTACAGGGGAGGTTATTGCTTTCAATAAATAATCTTCATTATGAAATCCCTAAATGCATTGGTTAATTGACATGATGTTTGTTGACCAAGATTAACTACAGAATATGTTAAGGAACATATTGCCTTAAGGAATATGTGTATCATAATTTCAGTTTAGAAGAAAGAAAGCTGCCTTCAGGTTAATAATCGTGAAGATATCAAATGTTTCACTTGAGAAGGTAAATAAAAGAAATGTAGAAAAGCCATATATTTACAAGAGGAAAGCTGGAAATAAAATAGTTAACATTTTAAATGTGAGAGGAGGAAGTAGGGCAATTTGCATAGACTTCAAACAATCTCACCCTATTGAGAAAACCAGCAAATCCTGGAAAGAATTAGAGGTAAAAGCTAAAGTCAATACACTTCAAATATCCCTGGTGTTTCACAGTAACTAACAAGAAAGCATCTTCTGGGTAAGTTCACACTTTGCACAAAATAAATATTAATTCCGTTGTTGGTAGTTTTCCAAAAAGTTAATATTTTACACTTCAGAATTTTAGTTTCTTAAGTTTGCCTTTGAAGCTCAAAGAATGCCTTTTGAAGTTATGTTTTCATAGTCCTAGGAATTTAGTCTAAGAATGAAAGATGCCATTAAAGATTTGTTTACAAAGATGTTCATTAAAACCTTACTTTTTGTAGTTACTGTTCATCAATTAAGTCTTATGCCTAACATAGTGCCTAGTATATAGTAAGCACTCAACAAATATTTTTGAGAAAATGAATTACAGGAGAAAAGTTGGAAATTTCCAAATTGGGGACTGGTTGAATAAATTATGGATAAATTGTGGTTTATACATACTATATAATATTATTTAATATATGGCCATTAAACATGTTTTGAAGACTTAAAAACATTAGGGAAATATTCAAAAGAGAATGTTAAGCTAAAAGGGTTGCTAGCAATATGTACACCATTTAATGCAAATTTTATAAAGTAAATATATATGTGCACACAAAAAGGCTAGAAGGAAAAATAGAATTATTGACTGAAGTTATTAGTGGGTGGCGCATTTCTGGGTGGTTTTTATTTTTTTCTTTGTGTTTCCCTGTAGGTTGCAAATTGTTTATCATGAACATGTATTACAATCAGAAAAACACTAAATGCTAAACATTATTTATATAACGCTCTGCTAATATTCAGATCTGTAATAAAAATGTACCCATTAAAAACCAGGGGGGTTAATAAAAGGTAGTTGTTGTGGATGATTCAATATTTGTATAAGAGTGTTTGGCTCTTCCTCTTCACTGTGGTATAATAGAACAAACTCTCACTAGACAGATACTTTTGGTAATTTACTCAGTAGTGTGAATGCACAGTCCAGAGCTAAACTGTGCTGTACTTTTGACTATTACATCAATAACAACTTCTGCACAAAAGTTACAGAGATAGGTGAATTGTTTCTCAAGTTATACAAATAAAGATGAAACATAATGCTTTTTCATCAGAGAGAAGTAAAATAATCATCATGGGTTCAAACAGGCACCAGGCCAGGCATTTTTCCTAAACGATCTCTAATCCTTACAGCTACCCTGAAAGTAGATATTTTTATTCAAATACGTAATATTATAGTAGAAGTAATAATAATATCTAAGTTATTGATGAATTGTCATATGCCAGGCTCCATGTCAGGGGCTTTAATTATTTTCTCTCATTCCATATTCTGAGCTACAGGGGTAAGTAGTGTATATGTCCCCACTTTGCACTTGAAGACTTTGAGGCCCAGGGTGGAAGCCAGATCTGTCTAACCACTCCCCATGTGGAGAAAATACTTTTATTCTCCAAGGTCATTAATCCATTTTTGCCCCTACTTTCAGGAACAATAAATAAACATTAAAAACACTGCATTCTACAAATGGATTTGAGTTCTTCTGTTGTGCGGAAGAGAGGTAGAAAGAGACAGTTTAGTCGGTCAGATTTGATGTTTTCTTACACTTCCTTGGAGTAGAACAATGGGAATAGCCAGTCAGCCATTACCCATTCATCAATACCTAACCAAATTCAACAAAACTAATGTTTTCAAAGGTGTTATCAAGAAATATAATGAATTTCCCTTTGCTTTGTTTGAACGAAAAGTCTTCAATTAAACTTAAGACATCTACGTAAGGGTGTTCCTGTAATAGAGGAAGTAGTGGCTTGCTAGGTCCTTATCAAATTGGGGATATATTTGTTAATGACTTCATTGAGTTCTTTTTAAAAACTTCCATTCTGGCTGTTTTCCTTTGTCCTTCGTATACTCTTGGTCCCTGAAGTGGTCCACCTGGTTCTATTTTACAATAATAATAATAAAATTTCCCAACTATTAAGCATCTTCTGCATGTCAGAGCTTTATATATCATTTGAGCTTTTTATGTCATTTGAAGTTCACAACCATTTACCAAGGTACGTATCTTTAGAGGTCATCTAACCCCAGAGGTGAAATAGCGATTATATTAATACCTCATATGATGCGGCCACTATGTGAAATTCGAATTTGGATTTGATTCCAACAAACGGGCTTCCTTCAACACACGGTGCCTAGCAACAAATCGATTCTAGTGACTTCCCACATCCCAAGTGGAGCAAAATAACCAGTTCCTTCCTAGAAGCCAAGCTTAAGGGACAATTACAATTTTCTAACAGAAAATCTCCCACAACCCTTCTGTGACCAAAGCAGTTATTTAAGCAGCAGCCCCGGAGCTCCAGGGAACCTGGACCTGGCCCCCGCTGGTGGGACAGACGGGTATCTGGTAACCTCTTGAATCTGATTTCTGGGAAAACTGGAGTCCAGAGACTCCCTAGAAAACCTACAATCTTCTTGGGGCGACCTCAGGTTGGGCGACCAAGTCCTGTAGGGGACATTTGTTCATCCACATCCAGGGACACTCATCTCTCCCAACTGAAGACTTCTTTTACTCCACAAGTTTAAAACACTGACGAGGCCACCCCCCCCTTTCCCTCTCCTCCGCTTAGCACCAGGTATGGACACCAACATTCCAGTCCCCCTCCCTTCGGCCCTTCTCAAAGTAGCCGGTGCATGTGCGCATGTCCGTCCGAGGGTGTGTGCACCCAATTCGCAGCGCGGCGGGACCCCCGGGACCGCTAGGCTCCCGCTCAACCCAGCCGCTCAACCCGCGCCCCCCACGACCCCCCAGCTTGCTCCGCCCCCGGCCCGCCCCCTCAGCCCCACTGTTCATTGCCGCCCAGGGCTTGCCCCGCCCCGCCCCCTCCGCCCCGTCCTCTGGCCCCGCCCCGGAACCGCCTCGCCCCGCCCCCTCCACCTCGCGCCCTCCACCGCTCCCTGGGCTCCGCCCGCCCCATCCCCGCCCCTCCTCCGCTCCCCGGGCTCGCCCCGCCCCCGCCCCACCCCCTCGGCCTCTACCGGCCGCCGCTCCCCGCGATCCCGCTTCGCGCGGCCCTGTCTCCGTGGCAACGCGGCGTCCCAGGCTCCTGGCTCAGAACCCAGCGCGAGTCGCGAGCTGGGTTGGCCTTCGGTGTTTGCCCTTCGGACGGTCGGCTTGACGAGGCCACAAGCGGGTAAGAGACGCCGCGGCGACTGCCGGTCTCCCTCTCCCCAACCCCACGTGCAGCCCGACCCAGCCCTCGCCCCCGACGCCCCCAGAGGTTCGGGCTCTGGGGCCGCACGGCTGCCGAGGCGCCGCAGGAGACCCGCGCGGCTGGAGGCGTGCCTCGACTCGGCTTCCTCCTCCCGCTGTGGTCGAGCACTGAGGAGGGGATGTTTGCGTCTGCGTGGGTGTGGACGATAACTGGGCGGTTCTGACAGGCGTGTCTACACCACCATTCAATGACCTGCCGGTTTGTACGCGCTAGCTCCCCCTCCCAAACGATGAAAACGGCCACGGCCCATCCCAGGGCTTCCTGCTCCCTCCCTTAGTCCTCACCCCTGCCCGACTTTCTTTTTCTTATTTTTGGAAACAGCTTAATGGCCAGTAGGGATGAGCACTCACTGTCTACTAGCTAGATATAACTTGCTCGGCCATAAAAACTTCAGTGGAATTTGAACAAATCGTTTAATCTCCCAGGCCTTGTATTCATCTTCTGTAAAATGAGGGGTTCAGACAACGGATCACTCCTATAGTCCAGTCATCAGCCTTCTTTGAGTTGATGATGAAATTGACTTGAAACTTCCAAAATCATGGTAGTGTTGGCTTTTGACTGCTCAAACTACTCTACACTGAGCCCCTGTAGCATTTAAAGTAACACAGGGCATAATTATCAATTTACTGTTGGCATAGTGTGTTGGCTGAATCTGTTGTTACCCCAAGAGAGCCCCTGAAAGTTGCTTTTTAAAAATAAGTCTGAAAAGGACACTGAAAATGTCAAATGTCTTTTGATTTGTTTCATTCTCCTAAAAACTAAATACAATGATCCCAAGGTCCAATTTGTTAATTTTTTCTGTTTTGTGGTTTTGTTTTTGTTTTTTTGCTAATTGAAATTGTTTTGGTTTTTGTAATCTCTGGAAAACAACAATAACAACAGCATTGCTCTTTAGGTAGTAAGAATTTTCCAGAGCTGAATTCCAACACCTTTGTAGGGATTCTGCTGCACCCACTCCAGCATTTCAGAGCTCCCAACCTACCCTCACCAACTGAGCTACAACCCCAGTTTTTTCTCCCCCCTCTTTGCCCCATCCAGTGTCAGTTGTGCACTTAGACCTGGCTTTATTTGTCAAAGTTCACCTTCAGGACTGTCCTTGCTAGGCTGTGGGTAATAATAATAGTAATAGGAGGAGAAAGAGGAAGAGTTGTAGTAATTGTAATTCTAGCAGGAGATGTGCTACTATTATTATTTATTATTAGCTATTTATGTTAACCCTCACAACTCTGTGAGGTAGGGTGGCATTTTTATCCTCATTTTACAGTTGAGGAACTGAATCACAGGTTAAGAAATTTGCTCAAGGTCACACAATTTGCTGGGATTTGAACATAGGCAGTCCAACTCCAAAGTCTGGACTCCTAGAACTTTATTATGCTGTAAAGGAAATATATAAAATTTATATTTAAACACTTTTAAAAATGAATGTAATAGATGATCATTGAAACCATTTTTATATACATTTGAAGCTATGCTGTGAAATACTGTCTCTGCATCATATTACATCTTCCCCACCAAGCTCCTCAAGGGTGGAGAATAGTGCTTAATCTGCTCTGTCTTTCCTTCTCATCACAATTTCAAGGCCTGAGCATGTAGCTGTCTATTTATTAATTCTTTCTTTGCCTATTAGAATACAAAACAGCTTATAGAAACAAATAGCACAAAGCCATAAAATAATTGCATAGTTGGGATGAAGAAAAAATATATCCTGTCTTCCAGTATTACAAAAGAAACCAAAATAAGAATTTTTTTAAATTTGAATTTTAAATGTTGGTAATTAGGCCAGGCACAGTGGCTCATGCCTGTAATCCTAGCACTTTGGGAGGCCAAGGCGGGAGGATCACTTGAGGCCAGGAGTTCCAGACCAGCCTGGGCAACATAGCCAGACCCCATCTCTACAGAAAAAAATTTTTAAATTAGCCAGGTGTGGTGGCACACGTCTGTAGTCCCAGCTACTCAGGAGGCTGAGGCAGAAGGATCCCTTGAGCCCAGGAGTTTGAAGTTTGATGTGATGATGCCACTGCACTCTAGCCCAGGCAAAAGAGCAAGACCCTGCCTGAAAATAAATAAATAAATAAGAAAAATATTAAAAAATAATAAATTAAATGTTGACAATTCATTTATAAAATGTTTTTTTGAAGTCTGTATAGTCCAAATAAAACCTAGTTCACCCTGTTGGCTACTGTTAGTGAACACATACCTAAGGGAGTAGGTGTATGAGATGTTTTACAGTACCTTCTTTTTCGGGTACTAAGTCTTTAAAATCTGGGTGTATATTACATTTTTCTCTGGACTATTGCAGTAGCCTCTTACTTAGTCTCCCTACTTCCAGTTCTCTCTCAGGTTTACCCTCCACAGAATTTCTTTTCTAAGATAGATCTAATCATGTGATCACCCTTCAAAGCCTTGGTTTGCTTTACTTTGCCTCCTGGTTAAAGTCCTAAATCCTTAGCACATGGCAATTAATGACTTTTATAATTTGCTCCCATATACATATCCAACTTCATCTATTGCCATTCTCTAACACACAGCTGAACTACACTTCTCCTTCCATTGACTGATTTCTTGGTCTTAATTTGGTTAAATGCCACCTTCGTTCTGAAGCCTGACTTGTTCTTGCTTCCTGTAGCAGATAGAATTAATCTCTTCTCACTTTGTGTTCCTATGGACTGTTAATTCCAGTATTGTAGTTCTTATTACATGATATCAAGTGTGTTAGTCTTTTTTGGTTTCAAGGAGTAGGAGCTATATTAGTCAAGGTCTCTTTTGGTTTTTAAGTGACGAAAACAACTCCAGCTGTTTAAGCAAAAAGGAGGAATTAATTGGCCCATGGGAAAGGCAGAGGTTGAGCTGGAAACAGAGACTGCAGCATCATCAGGGATGTATATATCTCCCCGTGCTCTATCTCTTCATCTGTCATCCCTGATTCTTTTCTATCTTCTGCTCATTCTTAGGCCATTCTTTCCCCATAGGCTAGAACCATGGCTGCTGGGAGCTTTAAAGTCATATTCTCCTACCTTTCTGACAATTCCACTTGGAAAAGTCTCAGGGAAAGGTTGTGATGAACTTAGCTTGGATCACAGGCCCACAGGTTGGTCCTGCCTCTGTATTAGCTTATGAATTACTATGATTGGTCTGTCTTGGGATGGTACTGCCTTTGTGTTCAGGTGAGCTCAATCTGTTAACCAAATAAGGAGGAAGGGACTATAGGCAGACAATACCTTATTCTAAAAATACTTGTAGAAATTACAACACTTGAGGGAATCTAAGAAACCCAGAGAACAGGCCTCAGAGCTGTATTCTGGAACTGGAAGGTTGTTCAGAGGCAGCTCTGTTGACTGGACTCCCTCTTCCTCTGTCTTTCCAATTCTACCTCCACTGCCTGCTGACTCTCCATAGGTATTTCCAGTCCAAGAGCCAAAAAAAAAAAAAACATTTTGATTGATCCTGGTGATTACCGTTCTCTCCATTTGGACAGTATGGAAAGTTATATCGTAGCCCTTAGAGGGAGGCATTTGGTATAGTACTTTGAAGCTTGGTCTGTGCCATACATATAGGAAGTTAGTACTTATTTACCCTATAAGATTCTAAGCTTCTCAAAAGCAGAGAATCTTCATCTTTGTAGCCCCAGAGCTTAGCCCAGTTATATCTGATATATAATAGGGGCTCATCAAATATTTGTTTTACATAGACATTGAATATCGCATGAAGATTTAGAACTGTCCTAGCTGTGTTATTCCTATTGCCTCAGGGACGGTTGAAAGATTATCGGGAGAGTCAGCCTATGTTCCAAAAGCCAGAGGGTGCACTTGGTTGAGATTTAAAGGGATGATTAAATGAACGTTGTGATGTTAGTGTTAACCAGAACCAACAGGAATGAATATACGAGGTGTATACCACAGACCATTCTTTCTGGATACCATGACTCCAATTTGAGCAGGTATCACTGGATGGACAGGAGAATTAAAGTAGCACAAGGCCAACATACTGCTTCCCTGCCTATAAGAGATGGATAAACACAGATACAAATGGTATTGCAAATGTTAAGTTGTCTTTATTTTTTGAAACAGGTAATACATTTATATCGCTCAAAGTTCAAGAGGTACAAATGGAGGTACAAATTTCTAAAGTAGAAATCTCCCCCCACCCCAGTCCTGCAGCCGTCCCTTTTTCCTCCCCAGAATCAACCATTATTATAAGTTTCTTTTCCGAAAGCATTTCCTTTCAGATATTTTTTACATATTGATAGTTATTTTTAAAATGCTATTACTTATATAATAGTTATTCCTCATTCTGCTTGGTTTATCAGTGCCGCTGCTTTAACTTTACTTGTGTTCTAAATTGCTCTGCTTTTTCCCTGGAGTCAATGATCTTTCTAAACAAGTGTCAGTACTTTAGGGCTTTTGTGGGTTTTTAATTAATTAATTAAAAGCCCTCAGAGGTAGTTGTCTTGTCTCAGTAACAGTAAAGCCTCCTTTTTGCTTCTCTAAGCAATTTTAATCAGCCTCCTAGGACATCTTCTCAGCTTTTCCTTTAGATAAAACGTCAAGTTGTTTCTATAGTGTCTGTTCAGTGTGCCAGGCTTTGTGCTAAACACTTTGCCCAGATTATCCCATTTAATCCTGATAATAATCCAGTGAAGTTGGCACCATGGTGATCCCCATTTTTCAGATGGAAGAATGGAAGCTTAAAGAAGTTAAGGAGCTTGCCCAAGCTCTCCTGGGAAGTGGCAGAACTGGGATGTGAATCCAGTGCCTTTCATTCAAGAGCTTCAGCTCTTAAGTATTACTCTGTTCTGCCTCCCAAGGAATTCAATTTTATGAAAGGAGATTAAATGGACATTTCCTAGGTAATGATAAAGCCATTATCCAAGCAGAGCCTGGGTCTCCATCAAGGGCTGGGATCTGCCCATCCTAGGTTTTCTTTTCACCAGGTGAAAATGGGAGGAGAATTATATGCACTGATGTTTCATCCAGGTAAAGGGTGGAATGTTGCAAACCATAAAGATCCTAGAGCTAGAAAGTAGAGGAAGGCTCTAAACATAAAGGTGATGCTCTGTGTGTCTATGGGCACCCACAGGACTGTGGAAATCTATGGAGTGAAAGTACCTCTCAGGAGAGGTCACCTCAGATTTCTTCTGTTAAAGTCTTATTTAATTCATTATTGCATCGTTTCAGCTTTGGAGCTTTACTGCCCTAGAGAATCAGAGAAAAGTCTTTCATTTATCCTAGAGTTTGGTCTTCCACAACTGTTTTCCCCCAACAGATGCCTTGCTGTTCTAATAGACTTTAGGTCTCTGTGAGCTTCTCAGAGAGATAATCAAATTAATAACATAAATAATGTCTGGCTTCGTCAAGGTTCCCCAGAAATCGGTATCTGAGACAAAAGTTTATGTACAACTGCTTTATTTGGGAGTGTAAATCAGTGATGGGAGATGGATTTTAAAAAAGAAAAAATGCAAAATAATGAAGCTTCCCTTTCGTTGTCCACAGTCTTGGCCCTGAATTTTGTATTCCAGAAATCCCTAGGTACGTAATAATAATAACAATTTTTAAGTCTGGCTTGAAATGTGGGGACAAGTGTTAGAGTGGGGAGCAAGTAGATTGTTACTTACGAAAAATTTAAGTGTGGCCACTCCCATACTTGAAAAAAATTTTAAGGTTTTTTCTCTCTGCTATTAGAATGAAATTTATTCAGATATATGAAGGGCTAAATTACAAGAAAATTGGTTCTATAATTGGGTAACTTAGAAAGGTAAAAATTCACAGAGAAAACATTGTAACTTGTAAGTATTAATAAACACATATGAGAACTTATAAGTTAAGAATTATATTTTAAAATGTATCTTTGGGCTGGGCACGGCAGCTAACGCCTGTAATCCCAACACTTTGGGAGGCTGAGGCAGGAGGCTCACTTGAGGTCAGGAGTTTGAGACCAGCCTTGGCAATATACCAAAACCCCTTCCTCTATAAAAAATAGAAAAAACTAGCTGGGTGTGGTGGTGGCGCCCTATAGTCCCTGCTACTGGGGAGGCTAGGTGAGAGGATCACTTGAACCCAGGCGTTTGAGGTTATAGTGAGCTGTGATTAAGCCACACTGTACTCTAGCCTGGGTGACAGAGCAAGACCCTATCTCTTAAAACAAAGCAAAACAATAAATAAAATAAAATAATTATTTGGATAAAATCAAAAGTCAGTTTCTATAGTATTTGTTTAAAATACTTTATTAAAAATACCATGTCTTGAATTATCATAGGAAAATGTCTCCTTGTTCTGGTCACATACATTCTAAAAGGTGTTTTTCATAACAAAAAAACTGGTATGTGGCAGATAGTATGATTTACATATTGTGTTTTGTTTTGTTGAAGTAGGGGAGAGAAATGGTGTAAATGTGAGCCAAGATGAAGTCATGATTTCTGGGGTCAGCTCAGGAGGAAAGGGGGTCCTTAGCCTGCTGTTGATTGTATTTGGATCTAGATCTATAGTCTGTGTTATATAAAACAAAAAAATAACAGAGAATTAGAGTCTTATTTGATACATCACTTTTCTTTCATGCAAAATTATTCCTATAACTCTTTTTACATAAACTCCAAGGTGAGATAGGAAGAAGGGGAAGGCTTAATTTTTCTAGATTTTTTTAACCCAATTTCATAGTCCAGAAGAATGATGTTCTACAGTTAGGATGGAAATAATGCTAATAAATACAAAAACAAAATGTATATTTAATACTCTACTGACAGACTGAATTTTGTGTTCTGTTTTATTTATATTTTAAATTTATACAAGTGTTTAGAGACTAGTAAATATTTTGGTTTTTGCAGGAATTATCTAGACAAGACAGATGCTGTAAAGGTAAGAGTATATAAATTTTTTTTAGCATGCATTGGGTCTATTTTACCATCAATTTATGGAGTTTTTAAATAATTGGCTTTAGTACAAAATTACATTTTAGCCTAGATAGTAGAAATGTTTACATAAAGGCTATAAATAGTTATTTCAAATACCTCAAACTAAAATAATAATGATAATGCTAGTTTTTATTTCTGCTTCTATTTTAGGCACCAAAAAATAGACAGAATGGCAGATTGCTAGTGTTTGATCCAAAGGGTAAATGACTTATTACTTAGAAAGAATGTGTTTGACCACTATTTTGTCCTAAATATTAAGAAAAATATTGGAATGGTTGAGTGACTTAGCAATTAAATCCTTTATTATATTGTCTGTCTTTCAAAAATCCTAAATATTTGCCAATTAGAAATTTATGTTAAGGACATCATTGTTGATAAAATACTAAGGGTTTTTTTCCTTCTCTTTCAGAAAAAGTGATGACTGAACCAAATGGAGCAATGTCAGAGTAAGAAGATGTCTTTGATTGTGCCGCTGATCTGTCCCATGCCTTTTAAGCAATTAGAACTAGATAATGCGACCATTTGTCACCCAATTAAATTTGAAAGGCCAGAAATGCATGGATTAGCACTTCAGTTTTTGCTTTAGCCAAAGCAATTGTTACTTAGATAGAAGGACATTTAAAATGAAAAATGAATTTTGATAAAAATGTAGAGGTATAGATAATATTCACAGTCCAGTTTTTAATGCTTAACCACCACATAGTCTGTATTTTACTTACATAATAATTTTCATTGCTCATTCCTATTTCCCTTTGCTACTAGCTTATTCTTTCAGAGTATCTGTTTAAGTAAATATTTTCTTTAAAATTAAATAGAATCTTTATTTACTATAATGTGAGTCATTAACTACTAAATAAAGAAAATAATTATCTTAACTAATTGAAGAAACTGGTGTTAAAAAATCACAGTACAATATCAGTTTGGGAGCTAAATATTAAATACCTGCTCTGTTTAAGACATTGATTCTGATGATTTATTAAAGCCCTTCCTGATATGATCATCTCCTACTTTCTGAAAAAAAAATCCTATCATTTGTTCTATGAAAAACTACAGCTTGAAAGTTGAACATAAAACACATTCATAGGGATTATTGACAAATTTGTAGGTACCATTCAGGTGGGATTCTTCTATTTAAATTTATGTTGCTTTGGTTTATTCTGAATATTATTGGCTGGGACAAATTCTACCTTATGCAACATATATTTTAATTTTTATACTGTCAAGGCTAAAAATGTCTACCTTGGCTCTTGACATATTATATAAATATAATACATATTTTTATATTAAAGAGAAAGTAAAGTATAGCAGATCAATGACAAAGGATCTATGTTTATTTCAATTTAAAGGTATAACCAACCAGAAGAAAAAGAGACCTGTTAAATACATTAATTTACATGTAATTATATGTATCCTATTACATGGTTGAAAACATTTAAATAAAAAAATCTAAGAAATGTTTATTTGTCTTTGAGGGAAATATAACTTTCCATAATAATAATAAAAGTTAATAGGTCATTAATGAAAATAAATCACTGTTGTGATTTATTTCCATGAGCTACAACGTTCATAGACTGTGATAAGCAGCGTTGGAGCTAAAGTGAGGGGCAGTCCCCATCCTGAGCTAGACAAACCCAGGGATAAATCAGATGCAGCCTGGGAGTGACTATAGGTTCTCTTGATCTCAGTAACAATTGCATCTGCCTGTCAAACTACTTTTTGCAAGGTCGGAATGATCATGTTCCCTTTAATTTGTTTGCAGAGAAGAGCAAGGGTGGTTAGTGTAGCCAGTAAGTGTCACAAGTGTGTGGCTTTGTCACCTCAGGTACCTCACCCAGAGTTGAGAGTAAACAGGGCCAATCCTGGAAAAAAATGATCAAGTAATAGAATAGAAAATCCTGGAGGACCTTTGCTTGGGGAAGAGCATGACTGACCTGCAAATTTGATAAATTTTCTCAGTGTAGCTTCCATTCCACTTTCCACCCTGCTGCTGGCTTCATATTCTGACTGGCAAGTGAAATTTGCCAAAAGGCCCTCGCTAGGTTGGGTTAGAGAAAACTGGAAGTTTTCCCTCTCCACTAATTCTTCTGGTAGTCTTCTGATTTTCCACTCCAGTTCCAGGCACAAGGAGTGTGTGGACTCTGTAAACCAGGAGTTTCAAACTTTTGGGCACACAAAGCCCACATTTATGATTTCCTTTTTTCTCCTATAAATCCAATGTGTGAAAGATTTTGTCTACTCAACAAATTGCTTTTAATTTACAAACTATTTTCAGTAGTAGAAGCAAAATATACCTTTAGGTGCTGGACAAAGTTTCCTAGATCTTGGACCGTTGATCCATGTTTTTTTGGTCAAACTTTCAAGCAGACTTAAAGATGTGAGGGGAAAATGGCTGCAGCAAATCCACAGCACTCAACTCCTTGACTGAGGTTGAAAAAATTGTGTCTATTGGTTTTTAAATTGCATGATCATATGTTTTTCATCTTTTCTAAAATGAATGACAACCTATTTTTTATTCCCATTTTTGCACTTTAAGCAAATGCCTCTTTGGACACAGGCCAAGATTGGCAAGCAAACTTCATACCTCCCCAACACAAGTCTCTCTAAATGTGACTAAGACATTCTCAGAAAAGTAAGTTTTAATTAATTTTGTTTTTTAGGCCCATGTTTTACAAGTATAAATCATTTTAAGATAAAGTTTAAAGTATGAATCTCCTGAAAAAATTATTAATTTCAATAGAAATTTTGGGACATTTCCTAAATATATCCAATGCTCTTCACACACTAAGGAGAAATCCTAAAATCTAGGTTATCTACCTGCTAGCATAAATATGTTCCAATGGAATATCTAACCTAACTCTATAACTTTATTAAGTACTAAATTAAATTCCTTCCATTTCCAAAGGGTATTATTCCATAAAGTAAAATTTTGAATCTTTCCTCAGTT
Organism: Daubentonia madagascariensis; assembly: GCA_023783475.1. NCBI lineage: Eukaryota > Metazoa > Chordata > Mammalia > Primates > Daubentoniidae > Daubentonia > Daubentonia madagascariensis. Next base: position 36,820,654 of record JAKFHU010002088.1, on the reverse strand, counting down.
GTAACTGTATTTAAGTTAAAGTTAACAAAAACAAATCTTTTAAAGTATAATAGTTACCTGTTTTTCTTAAATGGTTAAAGGCCTTATTACCATAAATAATGTCACCTCAAATGGTAGTCAGTAGATTTTAATTGAAGAGAAGGTTGAACTTCACACCTCTGATTCTTTAAAACTGTATATGAGAAAGACTATAGAAGTGAGCAGAAAAGGAATTTAGATTTTACTGTTAAAATCATGATTTGATTAATTCTTACATAGATATTTTTCTGGCATGTTCACTGCTTCCAAATAGTGAATCTTCAGGTCATTGAGTATGTTGGCTGCCTCTATGTGTTTCATAAAGATTATTAAAGGCATTTCCAATTATTCAAATACCTAGAACTATACTAGCTAAATTCCCCCTTTTAGGGATATAACTTAGTGAATATATAAGTACCATACTTCATAGGTTCTAAAGCACACATTTTTTTCATATTTTAACATCTCTTACAATTGATGTCAGCTTAGACTTATATTTGGCAATGTTTTTCCTTTTTTAGTGGTACATAAAACATGATATGTCTTGTAATAAATAGATGGTATCTTAGATTCAATGAAATACTATAATTTCTGGGAAGAAAAAAGGCATCAAAGCCCTTTTGTCTAGATTAGATACTAGACCATATAAATTCTAGTAATCACTTGTGTGGTGACCTTTGGCATAACAGGAATCTCACCATACTGTAAACAATATTTCAGTGATTTCTCAACTTTTCATCTGTAGAGTTTCTTCTTGGGTGCTTCTTTCACAATTAGAAGACTGACAGGGCAAAGACAGAATAAACGTAAATCATCTTTGCTGTGCGTTTTTCATTTCCAGAGAAGGGTTTTGCTTTAGCCACATATAGTGGAGAAGTAAAGATTCCATTCCCTCCCATAGTATTAGTATAAACGTCACTATGCTAATCAGTGCCGACACACTTTCTAGGTTTGGATTTACATTTCAGTGAGGGGAAAAAATGGAGCTACCATAACTTTGGGGAAAAAATAATACTTTACATCTTTTTACATACTTCCATGCAAACCAGAAGTTGAATTTTTAAAACTTTGTAAAGGAGACATATTGAAAGATTCTTAAGACTGCAAAGGAGAGACTTGTGGTTATTTTTCCACAAGTGTGGGTGCCTGTCTTTGTGAACAGAGTGCGCAACGTAAGAATCCCTTCTATCAATGCGTTATTTATTAACATGAAGTTTCAAGCTCAAAGGCTAAAAGAGAAAGTTAACCCATTTTTATTATAGTTCAGCTACAGTGAACTGTAATAGTGAAAAAGGCTATTTTATATTATGACCAAGGATTAATATTAATGTTGGACTGTCTTCATAGGTGTAGTGTTTAGCAATGGCAGGAATTGATTTACAAACTTTAGAAAGAAAACTCAAAGCTAATTTCCTTAAATAGTTTTATTCCATCATATCATTATAATGTACCAAAGACATTTATATAACTGATTACTTAAATGCTCTGTTAAAGAACTCTGAAAAGATTCTAAGAATTGTTACATAGTGTGAAATGCTAGGTTAAAATAGGATTTTAATCACCAATAAAAATTATTTGTAATGCTTTTCCACAAAGAAGGTACTACATTTTAGCTATTTAGTTTATTGTTGGTATATTATAATGTGTGTTTATATTAAATGTGTGTGTGTGTGTGTGTGTGTGTTTTATGAACCATATAAAGCATTAAACAGAACTGTGACCTAGGAAAATATTTTTTCACTACTTAAACATTTAGGAAGGAAGTCTCTTCAAAGAATATTGAAAATAAAGTCTCTTTAAAGAATACTGAAAATAGAGTATCTTCAAAGGGTATTGAAAATAGAGATATCTTAAATCTACAGTCTGACCTGTGGTCATCTTCCTTCGTAAAAGAAAGCACAGGTAATAACATTTGTTTTATTGAGTTGAGTAACTGGTTCTAATTTAGCCCTCCTTTTCTGTGACCTTTGGGAGTTGAAAACTCTGTAGGTCTGGGCAGGTCATGGGAATCAGTAGTTTCTCAAATTCATGGTCTGAGTGATTCTCATTTGCAGCCAGGTATGGGATCCATGGGCATACCTTACATAAAATGATAATCACCAGGTAGTAAATCCTAGAATGAATTAAAATAACCTATGAAAGCATTAAAAAGTTCCATTCATTTAATAACATTTAACAACAGTTGAAAGCCAGAGTGCCTGGCACTAGTTTAGAAGTTGTGGATACAATAGTTGGCAAAATAGGGAAAGTCCTTGCCCTTATGAAGTTCACATTCTAGTAGAAGACAGCCAACTATTAGAAATAAATAACAATAGGCTGGTTCAAAGGTAGTGAGTTATCTCAGTTAATCGTTCATAGTCAGTTACAGATCAAACTCCTTGTTCTACTCATTCCCTCCTTAGTATGGCACTTGACTAGTCTAGGAAAAAAAAATACAAACACAAACAATGCTCTGCTTTTTCTTCAGAACAAATAAATGTTTCACCTTTTACTAAACATTTCCGTGGAGGGAAACCAGTGTGAGTTGGTAACCAAATTTTTTAAGGCCTTGCTTAGGGCTAAACAAACAAACAAATGAAAGAACCCCAAACATACACACTCAAATAAGCAAGACAATTACAGGTTGTGATAGGTGCTACAATGTAAATGAATAGCACCTGGGGAGAGGACTACTTCAGCTATAGGGATCAGGAAACCTCTCATGATGCTAAGTGTTTGTGAAGTGAATGCGGCAGTTTCTGTGACATCACAGGATGTTCTTAATTCTTCATTATGACCTTCCTCTGATGGCATCAGCGTGGTGAGTCAGTGCACGGGCTGGGTGCACACTGGAAGATTAGGGTGGTCGTGAACCCATGGAGACTGTAACTGAAACAGAAACAGGTAGATGGGTGGCCTGAGTAATGCAGCCATCATACTCTTGGAAGAACTTGATATTCCTTTTCAGGGTAGCACTTTGGGTTTAGAGTCAGGAGTTTGTTTTAGAGTCAAAAGTTTTAAGTTTTATCTTTTTTTTTTTTTTTTTTTTTTGCTCTGTGTTTTCTTAACATTGTCTTATCTGGAGTTCTCCTAGATTTCCTTATTTTCTTCTTTCTAACACGTGTTTATACATTATTTAGAGTAGCTCATGGCCACACTCCCATCAAAGAGGGCATCTCAAAAGACTTCCAAGGCTCTCAAAATCTTACAAGAAAAAAGGTTAAATTCTGAACACTACACCTCGGCTGGGCATGGTGGTTCATACCTGTAATCCTAGCACTCTGGGAGGCCAAGGGAGGAGGATCGCTCCAGCTCAGGAGTGTGAGACCAGCCTGAGCAAGAGTGAGAACCCATCTCTACAAAAAATAGAAAAGTTAGCTGGGCGTGGCGGCGCGCACCTATTGTCCCAGCTACTTGGGAGGCAGAGGCAGGTGGATCGCTTGAGCCCAGGAGTTTGAGGTTGCATTGAGCTATCATGATGCCACTGCACTCTAGCCTGGGCAACCAAGTGAGACTCTGTCTCAAAAAAAAAATAACAAAAAAAACCACTGCCTCGATGTTGAGAGAATTAAATAAGTTAAAATATGTAGTGTTCAGAATATAACTTTGTTGTGATGATGATTATGTTACTTTTATTTAATCTATCAGTTTCACAGATAATAATAGGATCTGGCAAAATTTAATTTTTGAACTTTTCAATGTTTGTTGATTAAATTATGTATATCCTGTTTTAGGTGAAGTGGGCAAAGATGCAGTCATTGAAAAGCAGAAGAAAAATAATGAACATTGCCTTCAGGATATTAATGATAAGTTGTCAGAATCAATAGATGATGGTGATGAAGATGATACTAATGATGAAGATAACGATGAAGACAGTAACCCTAAAAAGGATACTTGTGCCCCGCTAGAGTTAATGGCAGAAGTAAGTTATTCTTGTGCATTATAATTTAAGAAACTTAAAAATATTGAAATAAATAGCCTTGATTATTAAAATAATTAGTAAATATTGCATGTTCTCACTCATGTGGGAGCTAAAAAAGTGGATCTTAGGGAAGTAGAAAGTAGAATGGTGGTTACCAGAAGCTGGAAAGGGAAAGGGGGGGATGAAGTGAAGTTGGCCAAGGGATACAAAGATACAGTTGGATAGAAGGATAAGGTCTAGTATTCAGTAGTGCAGTAGGGAAATTATTGTTAGCAATAAGTTATTGTATATTTCAAAATAACAAGAAGAGAAAAATTATAATGTTCCCAACACAAAGAAAAGATAAATATTTGAGGTGATGGATCCCAACTACTCTGATTTGATCATTACACATTACACATTGTATACTGGTATCAAAATATCACATGTACCCCCAAAATATGTATACCTGTTGTATATCAATTAAAAAATAAGTATTTTTTTAAATTAGCAAAAAGATCCTTACCCACATACAGATGCTTACCTGGCTACTCATTGCTCTTACTATAATACTTTCACCAGGTTAGAGTTGAAAGAAGATCTTGGAAGGGACATATTGTATTCTAGTAAGGCAGAGGCAGAAGTAAGAGAAGTTTTGGTACAAAACTCTTCAAGGACTGCTTTAAGGAATGCTTTCTATATACTGGGCACCATGCTGGTTGTTGGGGATATAGTGATAAATAAGAGAGACATGTCCTTGCCCTTGAGAATAAGCACATATATAACTAATTACAATGAAATGAAATACATGCTAGTAAAAGTATTTATGAAGTTCTCTGGGAACAGGAAGGATTAAGTGACTAATTGAGGAGGAGGAATAAGGGATAAGAGAAGGATTTTTAGAGGAACATGAGTGGACATGAGTGGAATCTTAGAAACTTGAAGGAAGAGGCTAGTATAGGAATTTATCTGGTAATTAAGTGGAGAAGGCATTTCTGGCATAGGAAACAGCACATGCAAAGGCACTGAAGCTTGAAACATCACACTCAAAAATTATACATAAACATTTACTGATACTTCTATGGAGAGAAAAACAATTTTACCTCACTTGTGATAGCACAGTCTACCTTTAATTATTATTAATATTATACAACGTCATGTGTATTGCAAGGACTTCATAACAGGACACTTTCCTTTCTCCTTCCCATCCTTCATATTGTTATTTTTTTAATAGTTTATTTCTACCTTCACAAACACATGTGCCTCTGACCATTCTGCAAGACACCACAAATTAAATAAAAACTTACATTAGACCATCCTTTGTATTGTTGATGTCATACATTTTACTTCTACATATGTTATAAGTCCCCACAATATGTTATTATTATTTTTGTTTTAAATATCAATTATCTCTTAAAGAGATTTTAAAGTCTCTTTTAAAATGTCCTTTTTATTTACCCACATGTATGCAATTTCTGGTGTTCTTTATAGCTTTGTGTAGATCCTAATTTCTACCTGATATCATTTTCCTTTTACCTGAAAAACTTCCTTCAGTGTTTCTTACAACGCAGTTCTGCTGGCAATGAATTCGTTCTGCTTTTGCTCGTCTGAAAAGTCTTCATTTCATCTTCTTTTTTTTTTTTTTGAGACAAGGTCTCACTCTGTTGCCCAGGCTGGAGTGCAGTGGCATCATCAGAATTCACTGCAGCCTCCAACTCCTGGGCTCAAGCAATCCGCCTGCCTCAGCCTCCCGAGTAGCTGGGACTATGGGTGCATGCCACCATGCCTGGCTAATTTTTAAAAATTTTTTTGTAGAGACAGGGCCTCACTATGTGCTCAGGCTAGTCTAGAACTCCTGGCCTCAAGGGATCCTTCTGCCTCAGCCTCTCAAAGTGCTAGGATTACAGGTATGAGCCACTGTGCCCAGCCTCACCTTCATTTTTAAAGAATATTTAGCTAGAGAATTCTAGGTTGCCAAGTTTTTTCCTATGCTTTGAAAGGATGCTCCATTGTCTCATAGCTTGCATAGTTTTAGACAGGGTATCTGCTATTATTCTTTTCTTTATTCATCTATATATAATGTGTCTTTTTAAAAATTTTTTCTCTGTATTATTATATTTGGCAATTGTATATGATGTGCCTAGGTGTGATTTTCCTCATGTTTCTTCTGTTCATTGAGATTCTTGGATCTATGAGTTTATTATAGTCTTAATCAGGTTTGGAAAATGTTCAGTTATTAATGCTTCAGATTTTTTTTCTGACCTCTGCTCTCTCCCTCTCTCCATTTGAACTACAGTTGCACATATGCTAGACCACCCCGTGCTGTCCCAAAGGTCACTGATACTTCATTTAATTTTTTTAGTTCATTTTCTCTCTGTATTTCATTTTAAATAATTTCTATTTCTATGTCTTCAAGTTCATGATCTTTTCTTTGAAGTTATAATCTGCTGTTAATCCCATCTTGTATTATAGTTTTTGCATTCAGATACTTTATCATCTCTAGAAGTGCTGTTTAGTTTTTTAATATCTATCCTTTCATCATCATGTTCATATTTACCTCTGCCTTTGAATATGTAACACATATTTATAGTAGCTGTTTTAACATGCTTGCCTGCTATTCTATCATCTTTGGCAATTATAGGTCAGTTTCTATTGATTAAGTTTTCTCTTGCTTATGTGTCTTATTTTCCTGCTTCTTTGCATGCCTGGTTTTTTTTTTTTTTTTTTTTTTTTTTTTTTAGAGACAGAGTCTCACTATGTTGCCCAGGCTGGAGAGCAGTGGTACGATCATAGCTCACTGCTGCCTCAAACTCCTGGGCTCAAGTGATCATCCCGTCTCAGCTTCTCAAATAGCTGGGACTACAGGCACACACCACCATACTTGGCACCTGGTAAATTTTTACTGAATCCTAGACAATGTAAATTTTATGTTCTTGGGTACAAACTTTTGTTGTTTTTCTTTAAATATTGTTAGACTTTGCTTTAGGACACAGTTAAGTTACTTGGAAGCAGATTTCTCTTTTTGACCCTTGCTTTTAGGCTTTGTTAGGGAGGATGCAGGGCAGCCTTTATAGTGTAGGGACATTACTGAGGTAATACCCTTATAAGGATTCCCCCCCATGTCCTGTGTATTAGGAGGGCCTTCCACTCTTGCTGGTAGGAACATGAGCTCTTCTTAACCCAGTGTAAAGTTCAGTGATTACTCTACCTGCTCATTCTAGTGATTCTTTCTCCAGCTTCAGATAGTTTGTTCATACTCATATGCAGATCAGTACCAGTCGCAGACTCAAGGAGATACCTCTGCAGATTGCTGGAGCTCTTTGCCTTTGTGAAGCTGTCTCCTCTCTTGAAAATTATAGTCACCTTGGCCTCTCTGCAGTCCAGACTATGTTGTGTCAACTCAGGGAGATCACTGGTCTCTGCCTTGATTCTCCCTCCCCATGCTGGGCCCTAGAAACAGCCTACAAGCAGTAAGCTAAGGCAGTCATAGGACCCACTTTGTTTCCTTTCTCTCAGAGACATATCACTGTTCTGTGATATCTGTTGTCCAGTGTCTAAAAACAATTGTTTCATGTATCTGTCCAGTTTTATGGTTGTTTAAGCAAAGAGAGTTAAGTCTGGTCTCTGTTACCCCATCATGGCTGAAAGCCTCAATTATATTTTTAGCACAAAGAAAAATGCTTATGTACTTTCCTTCTTAGGTAATTTAATCCAAATGCTAGTCATGGAATCACACAAGGAAATCAGTCATATTTACTATATTTTCTTCATAGAATAAAGTATGTATAAGACATTTTGAAACTTCCCTAACATTATGGGGTGCTTTTAAGAAGAACAAAAATTGATGCTCAGTGTTAGAAAGATTTCACTTAACCACTCTTCCTCTTGACTAGACACCTAAATCATTGATGAATCATAGAGCTTTCAAAGACCCTATCTACCATAACCAAACTCTCTGGAGTTGCTCATTTTCTTTCTTTTCTCTTTCAACATTTAATTATAAAAGTAATCCATTAATTTTCATGTAAAAATTCAGACAATATAAGATTGCTTACTTTCATATCTTGTGCTGTACCTGTTCATAAGATCTTTTGTTTTCACAATGCATTCCTTTTTGATTTTCCCAACTTTTTATTTTGAAAATTTTCAAACCTGTAGAAAAGTTGAGAGATTAAACAATGAACATCTGTGTGCTCTTTACCTAGATTCACTACTTGTTAACATTGTGCTACATTTGCTTTATCTCTCTCCTTTGATAGATGAGCCATAGATATAGTATAGATGTATATGTTTGACTAAGACATTTGAAAGTAAGTTGCAGACATCATAAAACTTCACCCCTAAATACTTGAGCATGGGTCTCCTAAGTTCATTCTTTAATGTAACACTATATCCTTATCACATCTAAGAAAATTAACAGTTATTTTGTAATATGTAATATTATACCCAAATTCAAATTTCCCAATTTATCTTTAAAATGGCTTTTATAGCTGGATTTTTTCCCCAGTCAGATCCCATCAATGTTCATGCTTTGTGTTTAGTTCTTAACCATCTCTATATTTTGCATGTCACAAATAATTTAATATAGCACCAATTTTTTAAACCTGTCTTTGATTTAATTTTGGGGTGTTAGGTAATTCTCATCAAGGGCTTTGGCCAAACATCCATTGCAAGAATTTCTTAATATTAGTGCCCTTTGAACAGGTAAAAGGAAATATGTTTTATGTTAACAACAATAGGTCAATGCAAGGGAGCCTTTGAAATTGATTCCATGCTTCTTTCTTTTTCTGAGACTAGTATTATTAATGTAATGCTTCATTAAATAGACTAGATATTAGATAATATTAAGAAATTCTTGATTTTTTTTAGATACAAAAATGATATTATGATTGGGTTTTCTTTTAATATGAAACAAAATGATATCTATGAACTGCTTTCAAATAATCCAGACAGAGGAGGGGAAAGAAGAGTGTATGGTGATATCAATAAAACCAGATTGGCAAAATGTTAATTTTGAAGCTGAGAATTGGGGATATGGATTTATTTCACTATTCTCTCTACTTCTGTGTGTATTTAAATTTTCCCTAATAAAGATATTTTTAAAATATAAGCAATAGCTGCGTATTTTACTGTTCATATTCTCTATGATCAATGAAACTAAGCATTAATTACAAAAATAACTACAACAACAAATTAAAACCACTTAAAAGTAAAAGTATTCTTCTACATGACACAAAAAGAAAAATCAAACTAAACTTACAAAACATTTGGAAAATAGTGATCACCACAAAACTAAATATTAAAATTTTTGAAAAGAGCTTAAAGTTTCACATGCTTCGATGATGATGATGATGATGGTTCAAGGAAGAATGACAATAAATGAACTAAATATTAATGCCAGAAACTAGAAAAATAACAAAATAAACATAAGGAAAACCAGAAAAAGAATTAAAGGAAAAAATTAATAATTCAAACTAATAACCAAATTAGTATATCAAGAGCTGGATATTTGAAAAAAGACTGACACAGATAAACCACTAGATATCATAATTAAAATGTAATAAATCCACAAATAGGAGTGAAAATGAAAACATCTTAACCATAGTCAAGAATAGATTTTTAAAATATAAGAATTCTGTTGCATGAGTTGAACATAGCATTTGTTGATTAATATGTGAATAGATGAGAATTTTGATGAAATTAATGATTTATAGAAAAATCTCTAGAAGAGTTCCATTTACAGTAGGGGGAAAAAAAAACCTATGGGAGAAACTGAGAAAACTGGTAGAGAACTACTTCTTAAAATGGTACCTGGGTACTTATCAAATATCTGGAAATGTGTGAGAAATGTCTGTTTTATATTACTGAATGCCCCCATCTTTTACAGAGTAAAACTTGTGTGCCTGCATGTGGTTCAGAATGTCACACACAAGCAAGGACAATCATCAAAGTATAGGGTTTTATTTTTAATGAAAGCTACCTAAGTAGCTAATAATAGATTAGTTTAGTAAATTGTAGCCTAAGTAAAAAATATATAAGAATATTTAATGCCACGGGGAGGAAAATGATAACAATCTATGGGGTTTATTAACTTATTAAATAATCCTAATTTTTATAAATACTTATGTGTTTATTTGTGAAAAAATACTGAAAGGATATACATGAACATATTAAAAATAAACATCTCTAGATGGTAGAAAGATGAGTGCTTTTTAATTGGGGACAGAATGTGTTTATTTAGCTTTTTAATTTCCTACATAAAAAATATGTATTACTTTGTAACAAGAAAAATATAATAAAATAATAAAGGCAAAACTGGATGATATGTAAGAATAGTGCTGGAAAATAATTGAGTCTACATTTTTCAGGTAAGTACTGTCATGTATTTATGGGCTCAGTTTACAAGTGAAACCTGTATCTAAACCAAAGGAATATTAAAATAAAGTGATTCATGTCTTCACTATCTGTGCCGGTTGAATCAACCTATGTATTCTCAAGTTGTTCAGTAGTACATATACAGTGTGGCTACAACAAAGCAGAGCTATTATCATCCTCATCTTTGCTATCAGAAGTCCTTAAAGATCTTTGATTAACTGATTGATAATCAATCAATTTCAATATACACTGAAAAACGTGTAAATGTTAAAAGCAAAATAATCATTAATGGAAGATTTTCTAGGGAGTTTATAGTTGACATTTAAATTCTCTCTGACACTACGTATCTGAATAATTTATTGTTTTCCAGTTCCTGAGAGCAGAAATGGGCCGAGACTACCACCTGGCAAAAAAATTATGTCAGATGAGTAAGTACAAAATACTTTCACATTTTCCAGTCTTTTCTTTGCTTCTTAAAATAAATCCCATAATATGTAAGATTGTTTGAATATCATAAGTCTAGCGAATTCCCTGATAGTGTCTCAGTGATTCTTTGACAGAAAATTAGGTTGACTGGTATAAGGACTAATTTAGACTTCTAGAGTACCTTTTAGTGGAATAAATTAATGTAGACTAACATAGACTGATTACTACCACTGGAAAATAAGTTAAAATCTTTACCCTCATAATAATGGGTTAGTAGCTTTATACCTTTAATTTCAAAGAAGTATTAGGTGGTGTAGGTGGTGTAGCAGTTAAAGCTTATGTAACATGCATTTAGTCCACAAATGTTTGAGTGTATTCATGTACCAGGCACTGTTCTAGGCACTAGAAATACAGCCGTCAACAGGATAGAGAACACTCCCACATTTATGTCTAGTGTTGGACAGATAATAAACTAATTAATAAATAGTGTGTCTTTAATGATAGGTGCTATGGAGAAAAATTAACTACAGAAGAGGGAATAGAAAGTACTGGGAGAAGGCAAAGTGGTTTTAAATAGGATGGTCCAGGAAGGCCTCACTGAAAGACTTGAGTAACGGCTTGAAGAACTTGAGGAAACTGGCCACGTGGATATCTGGAGGAAGAGTGCACCAGGCAGGATGAATAGCAGTGTGCTGTGGTAGGAGTGTGCCTGGCAGGAACAGCAAGGAAGACAGTGTGACTCGAGCGGAATGAGCATGGGGTGTTGATTGGAGGTGAGGTCAGAGAGGTTATGGGCAGGGGGTTGTCAGATTGCATAGGACCTTTTCTCAATTTAAGGACTTGCCTTTTTCCCTGAGTGAAGTGGGAAACCGCTGGAGGCTTTTGAGTAGAGGAATCATATGATCTACCTTATTTTTCTTTCTTTGGTTTTTAGTGGTTTGACTTGATGTTCAAAATAGTTGTGGTTTTCTTTGTATTTATACTGTTTGGAAGGTTTACTGAGTTTCTTAAATCTACAGGTTGATGTTTTCATCAGCTTTGAAAATTTCTTGGTCATTACCTTCTCAAATACCACCTCTGTCCTATTCCTTTTCTCTCTCTTCTCTTCCAGGGTCTTATAAATTAGAATTTTTTTTTCCATGGCATCCTACATGTATCTTACACTCTGCTCTGCTTTTTAAATTTTGTTTTTATTTCTATGCTTCAGTTTGGATATTTTCTATTGACCTGTTTTTGAGTTTCTTGATCCTATCTTCTGCTGTATCTAATCTGCTGTTAAAACCATTCAGGGAGTCAGAGATTATATTTTACAATTTTAGGATATCTATTTAATGATTTGGAAAGATTCCAGTTCTCTGTTGAAATTCACTATCTTTTCAACTATTTTGCCCATCTTTTTTCTATAGTATATTAGTCATAGTTATTTCAAAAGAGAAAATTTGCCAGGCGCAGTGGCTAACACCTATAATCTCAGCTACTTGGAGGGCTGAAGCAGGAGGATCATTTGAGGCCAGGAGTTCAAGACCAGCCTGGGTGATATAGCAAGAGCCTGTCTCAAAAATAAATAAATAAATAGAAAATAGCAACTCCACAATTAAACTTAATTGGTAGTAGGACTCAAAATATTAATGAGTGTTGGGCTTAAATTAAGTTTTACAGTAAAGTCCTCAAAGTGAAAATGTAGCACAGGGATTTGAGGGTCTAACCTTGCTTGCTTCACACAGAATCCCCACTGTGGATAGAGGACTTCTTAAATCATTGGCTAAGTTTTAAAATGGGCTTCTTGAATACTTTAACACTACATCTGAGGTAACACTTTATCTGAGGTAATATTTGCCTCTTTATCTTTCAAGCACTTTGACCTATGAGCCTGATAAATTTTGGTCAAAATATTTGGTGGCCCAAAACATAGAATTCCATCAGAAGAATCTGAGTAGATCATGTCCATCTCTATTTATAAAGAACTGAAACAGACAGAGTGAGCACCTAGCTGAGCTCTACTCACAGTGACACAGTGACACTCCTAGTGACACAGCCAGAATGGGAACCCAAGCCTCTTTCTCTCACAGTGCCTTTCTTCTCTTAGGTGGCTAATGTAGAAGTGAATGATTCTGTATCTCTACCTCCCAATTCTCTGAATTTCTTGCAGAGCCTAATTGTGGGAGAATTTATATATTTTCTTTCTATATCCATCAATCATTTTAGAAAACCTCTGCCAGAAGCTTACAAAATATTAATACATACAAAACTGATTATATCACCATATCTGTCAGTCAGTTTTGGCTGTTAGCCCTGCAGTATGCTACATAAACAGCAGGTGCTCAATAAATGCTTGTTGACCTGACTTGAACCAGTGGCCATACATTAAGTTCCAGGTCAATGGGGATGAAAAAGTTCAAACTGAGCTATGTTAATGGTGTCATATCCTTTTTAAAAACTTCCTCCTTCTCTTCCTTCTTTCCTTCTGACAAATGCACATTGAGCACCAACTCTGTACTAGACTTTATGCTGGGAGCTGGAGAGACAGTGGGACTCAAAGCACATTGGGATTGACATCAAACACCACTATTGGCTTACTCAGCAACACTGTTCACTCTTTTCTGTCTGTGTCAAATAGTGGTGCTTCTAAAACTAAGGAGTAGACTACAGGAAAAGGAGCTATGAGGGCCCTAGACAGGCACCATGACCCAGAAAGCCAGTTGGGAAACAGCACTGCTCACAAGAGGAAGTCAGGGCTGCCTGGAAACATGGGCAAAGAGGCCCAGAGATAAGGGTGCTGGGGGTGCTGGTGCAAAATAAGATTGGCTTACCCCTGAGGCAGATTCCCAGCCAAGGGTATGAAATTAGGGAGGCCTGGCCGTGTTCAGCAATGCCAAGCAAGGTCAGTGAAGAACGGAGAGCTGGAACAGGCTCTGTCTCAGGGAAGAAAGCGCTAGTTCTTTGATGTCAGTAGGAACTTGTGGTTGAGGGCTGCCTAAAATCCATTTGTATTTAGAGCAACAAATGAATTTTTCTCATCTACTTTACATATAAATACTTTATAGGTAAATGCTTATAGTATAGATATTCTTTTTCAATCTTCTAGCTCCTCTATGTAACATTCCCCCTTTCTCTATACATATATTTATAAGTTTGTAACTTTATGTTTATAAACATAGATAATGTATTTATATACAAGTGTATTGAGCACCTACTATGGGAGCATTCTTGAATGCATTGTTTAATTTTTAAGATAATTTTGTGAGGCAGATATCATTCCCACTTTACAGATAAGGAAACTGAGGCCAAGTAAGGAGAACTAATGCGTAGAAGGTCATGCACCCACTAAGTGGTAGAGTTAGGATTATATTCTAGGTCTAACTTGAAAGCCTGTGATTTTCTTACTATGTTTCTGTTTCCTCATTTGATTAATAAGCTTATTTTTCTGGTAAAGGAGACAGAGACTTAGAAAATAAATATTTCTATCGATCATTCAGGCTAGAAATGGCTCCTAGGGCCAACTATTATAGTATATTTATTTTCTTTGTTTATATCTAAGGCAACTAATTTATATAAAATAATGCATCCTTGTCCCTTCAGAAATGTTGTGCACATTCATTTTCTTGGATAAACTCACTGGTTTCTGGGGTCTTTTCTTTTCTTTTCTTTTCTTTCCTTTTTTGAGACAGGGTATTGCTCTGTTGCCCAGGCTGGAGTGCAGTAGCCCGATCATAGCTCACTGTAACCTCGAACTCCTGGGCTCAAGCGATCCTCCTGCTTCAGCCTCCCAAGTAGCTGGGACTACGGGCGTGCACCACCATGCCTGGCTAATTTTTTTTTTAATTTTTATTTTTGTAGAGACAGGGTCTCTCTATGTTTGCCAGGCTCAGGGGGTGTTTTCTTGCTGTCCCATTACAGGATAGTCATTTATATTTTCATTTGGCTGTAGGGCTTCGCATCTGTAGGGCTGTGTGGCATCCAGGTGCCCGTAGTTTCTTTTCTGTTTGCCTGCCTTTTACAAAATTTGTGTTGGGTTCCCCCAAGAAATTTTATCTGTTGGCATAGCCTTGAATTTTATCTGTCTTCCACACACAGTTTTTATATGGTCCTAATGTTTCCTTGGTCATTTTCCTGCTGTCTCATGCAGAACTGGTATCTCTGCTCCAGGCCATTTTCTGCCAGGCAGTGGGGGAAGCCTAGAAAAGTGGTTTTTATGTGGAACTGAAAGTCAAGAGTCCAAAGTACTTTTCTCCGTTCACCTCATGAATGGCTGTGAGATATCCAATCTAATTATTTCTTGGTCACTTCATCTGTAAGTCAGAAACTTGTGGCTCAGTTTCCTCAGGGTGCCACATTTCTAGTCCCAGGCAGCCCAAGATTCTATGCAAAGGACATTGAGGCCCTGAAAGACTCACTTCATCAATTATAACAATTGTAAATGGTAAAGAACAATGGCTTGAAAACCAAAAGAGTTCTCATCATTACAGATCTCATGCAAATACAGATATACTGTATCTTCAGAAAAGATAGTTCCTACAAAGCTTTCTATTTTTTTTTTAGTAAAATAAATTACCCTTTCCTATTAGCCTACAGTATAATTTTATCTAGGGATAAAAAGACTATTTCCTACTCACTTGTCTATATTCGTTTTTCCATTTTTTAATGTTTTTGGGGCTCCTGCTCTGTGCCAGGCATTCTCCTAGGGATTTAAGAGTGAACAAGTTAAGTGCTCTGTGCCCTCACATGGCCCCCAGTCTGAGGGAGGTAGAGCCCCACAGGCAGCAGGACCCCTGCCTCCACGCCCCAGCCCTTCAGCCAGAAGAAAGCACCCACTGAATGCTTGGGAAGGAACCAGGCCTTCTAAACCCAGAACCATTCCAGGAAAACTAATAACAACCAATATTTATTCAGCACTCACCATGTGCCAAGGACCAGACTAAGTACTTTATATACATTATCTAATTGATTAGCCAAAATAGCCCAGTGTGGTAGACTAAAATATTATTACAGATAAGGAAACTGAGGCACAGAGATATTAAGTACTTTCCCCATGGTGACCCAGCTAGACAGTGGCAGAGCCAGGATTCACATCTGACAATCTTTCTCCAGGGCCCATACTGGGCTCTGCTTCCCTTATGGAGCTCAGGTTGGGAAACAACCCCTAGAACACAACTGCATGTGCTAGAAGCTTCTCTTAACTCTTTACAAACCCTACTAGCCTGCTAAGTAAGAAGAATTTTTGATTCATCACCTAGATATTACTGGGCTAAGTTTCAAAGCAACCTTTCCCTACTCTGAAAATTGACATTTGCCAGCAGTTGTTGTTAAAACATGGGGGTAGCTAATCCCATACTCCAATCCCATGGGATAATCCTAATTCCAACATGAAATTTTCTAAACTATGTTCCAAGGAATGTTAGTTCAAGATTTCTTAATGAGTGTTCCACCAAAAATTATTCCATTGTCAGATAAATTTGAAAAACCACATTCTCCTCTCTATACATTTCTTTTTTTGTTTGTTTTTTTGAAACATGGTCTCTCTCTGTCACCCCGGCTAGAGTGCGATGGTGTCATCGTAGCTCCCTGCAACCTCCAACTCCTGGGCTCAAGTGATCCTCCTGCCTCAGCCTCCTGCGAAGCTGGGACTACAGGCGCACCACCACCACACCCAGCTAATTTTTCTATTTTTTGTAGAGACGGCGTCTCACTCTGGCTCAGGCTGGTGTCGAACTCCTGGCCTCAAGCAATCCTCCCACCTCGGCCTCCCAAAGTGCTAGGATTATAGGCATGAGCCACCCCACCCAGCCTATAGTTTTCTTCATAGTTATGACCATATTAATGGTTCTGTAAAATCCTGTGATTATTCCTTACTGTAAGCTTTACCTGATTAATTTCATTTAACCTAGTTTCCCAAATATATATGAAGAAACTAGTATCTAAAGAAGCAAGTTGGAGAAACCCTGTTCTAGAAAAAAGCTTAGCCTCAGAGAAAGATTTAGACTACTAATGATAAGTATATTTTAGTCCAAGTTAAAATGTATAAAAAGGTACTTTTATTAGAAACCTTCTGTGTATGTATAATGACGCATAAAATACCTATAAGATCCTTAAAAGCAGCTTCTAAGCAGGCACACAGTTATGCTAACCCAGACTGATGATAAATTGTTAGTTATGTTAGTGGATTAGGAAATAAAATCCTTGGATTGGTGTGTCTGGAGGAAAGCCATGGCTGGGGTCCCAGGAGCCAATGGGGCCTAGTTGAACCCCCCACAATTATCTCTTACTCTTAGTGAGATGAAAAACACACTTGATGTTTCAGTGCCCCCTGGGGGCCACCAAGATATCGAGCAGGAGTCACAACATTAAATGGATGATGCAGAATTATGAATATTCTGCAAGGCAGGTAGGAAGAAGGAAGGGAGAGATCTGTAGAGAAAGATCTGAAATAAAATAAAATAAAATAGTCTAGAAAACTCTGAAACAAAAGGTGTAAATCTTTCTGGCCTCTAGAATGGTGGTAACATACCAACAAGCCTAAAAAAGTCTGTTGGTGTGATCCAAAAGGAAAATGACATAGTCACATAAAGGATCGGCAAAAAAGCATAAATAGTGCTAAAAAAAAAAAAAGAGTTCAGTGAAGAGGGCAGAATGTTGTTAGGCAGGCGATGCCTGGAGTGTGGACTAGGATAAAAGCTGTCAGGATGAAGAGAAAGAAGTAACATCAGTTTCCCCTATTTGAAAGATGTGAAAAATGACATTTCTACCATGGAAGCAGTTGCATAAAAAAATACTCTGTTCCTTTGTGTTCAGATGAGACCTTTAGTAAAGAATGTCATGTAGACATTGGGAGGATGCGATGAGAGGAAGGATTAACAAACCTCCAGGTACACATTCTTCTCATTAGCAAAGTCTCCACATTTTGCAGGATTTGTACCTTCTTTGGGGAATGATTATATTAATGAAACACTTTGGCACTGGCCTAGGAGGGAACCCATATCGAGGTGCTGGAGATTGCATTCTTTGGGTAAGAGGTAGAAAATATAATATAATGAGGATCATTTCTCTTACAAAGTACCACATATAAGTGGAGCATTTTCTCTATTTGCACTTAGATATACCTGTGGTATAATTGTTAGTGTTTATTGCTTGGTGCATTTTCACCTGCTGTGATTGACAGTTCCAGTCTCATTCTAAGGAGCCTGTTGGCTGAAACACTTTGAACATTAATAACACACATTCTGTTGTCCATTTTCAGTCCTAATCTACGAACCAGAAAATCCTGAGGCCAAGGAGTTTTTTGCACTTATTGAAGAAATGTTGCTGATGGGTAATTATAAAAATTGAAATTCCTTCTTTCTCATAGCACTACAAAGAGTCATTCTTTAAAAACCCATTATCCCAAGAGATTGTCAAAATGCACCTTTAGGAAGTGCTCAAGAAAAAGCTAAATGGCTGTCTTAAATGGTTTAGTGAAACAGCTTGTCCTCTGTGGATGGTGGAGAAGACTTCCTTTCCTCTGTGGGCTGGAACTGCCCGAGCAGAACAGGCTTCCTGGGTACCAGGCATTGGGTACTGACAAGCAGAACATGCTGACATCCCCTGTGTTAAAGGAGTTATCCCATAATTCCAAGGAAATCCAACAAATACCCTTTAAATTATCCTAAGTCTCACTTCCTCTTGCTCTATTTAAGAATTTAATTGACAATAGTATTAAATAAAAATTATTTATATAGAACTGTGTTTTAAATTAACCTTAAATCCACAAACATCTACATGCCAGTAAGAACTTTTCTTCCTTACACTACCACTTTGATCCTACATACAGTAAGCAAAGTTCCACGAAGTTCTTATGTTCCAAATGTACATATTTCTTGGTAGAGGGAGGAGCAAGGAGAATTATGATTTTTTTCAGAGTGGAAATATTAAGAAACATTTTAAGCAATCCTCTTCCTTTCTGTGGCAGAGAAAGCTCAGAATCTTAAGAAAGATGATGAGGATAGCGAAGAAGACAGTAGTGGTGAGAGTGAAGGAGAAAGCAGCGCGGACCTGAATGATGAGAGTTCTGACGAATGTGAAGACGGGCCATGAATGCTGCCGCTGTGGTTTAAGCTTTCTGTATTTTCATTAATGTATACCATGCATATATAAAGAAGAGAGCTGCATGTTGGTCTAATTGTTCTTTATGTGGTGTAGAGTTCTTCTAAGTTATTTATATTCTTACTTGAGCTCGCTCCTAATATTTAGGCCTTAGCCCAATGTGAGTTACTGAGAGAGGAAAAGAGTCGTTGAAAACACTTAACATAGCACTATGTGCCAGGTCCTGTTCAAGCTGCTCTACACACATTAATTTATTTAATCCAGCAACCCCGTGAAGTAAGTATATTATTATCTTCATTCTACAGATGAAAAAAATGAAGCACAGAGAGGGCAAGTAGTTTGCCCAGGGTCATACACATATTGATTTGTAGAGCCTAGAGCCTGGATTTGTACATGGACATTATGGTTCCAGAATTCATACTTTTAGTCCCCCATAAATGACCACCACTCCAGGTGCTCTTTTATAATTTGTTTTATGTTCTTATATCATGCATCAGTATCTTAAATGCTTATTTAATTTTTTTTTCTTTTTGTCTTCTCCCTACCTGCCATAGAATATAACCTCCATGAGGCAGGAATTTGTCTGTCTTTTTCCTCATAATATCCCTAGCAACTGGACAAGTGCCTGGCAAATAATAGGGCATATATACCAAATGAATTGAATAAATGAAGTGAAAATTAATGAAAATGTTTATATTCTTTCATGAAACATTTACAAAACTGTACACTTCTTATGTATCAATCTGTATCATTTTGCTGATTCTGTATTCCTTGATGAATTTCTGCCACCTTCCAATTAGATTGTAAGGTAACTGTCTCAGTCTGTTTTCTGTTGCTGTAACAATACCTGAAGCTGGGTAATTTATAAAGAACAGAGGTTTATTTAGCTCATGGTTCTACAGGCTGGGAAGTTCAAGATTGGGCAGCTGCATCTGGTGAGGGCCTCATGCATGGTAGAAAGCAGAAGGGGAACAGGTGTATGCAGAGATCACATGGCAAGAGAGGAAGCAAGAGAGACAAACGAAGGCAACCAGTCTCTCTTAAGAACCTATTCTCTTGGGAACTAATAACCACTCCTATGAGAGCAAGAAGTCATTCAGAACACCCCCCCCCCACTTGCATCAATCTATTCATGAAGGATCCACCCCCATGACCCAGACACTTCCTGCTAGGCCCCACCTCCCTACACTGCCACATTTGGGATCAAATTTCAACAAGAGGTTTGAAGGGGACAAACAACATCCAAACCATAGCACTAACTGAGGTAAAAATGAGAAAAATATTCCTAAGTCATTTTTTTGTGGTTGTGCTAATCTGATTTGAGGGGAAGCATTTTAAATTTTTATTCTTATGTTAGCACGGTGTCATGGCATATCCAAAATGCTTGAAGCATAATTTATTCTTTAGGTATTTTATGGCTGTTAACTTTCAGAGGAAGAAATTCTGCTGCACCAATTCGCAGGGGTGACCAAAAGAAATGAAGATGGGTATATATAGTCCTCTAGTTACCATTCTTTAATTTGCAGTAAACTCTCAAGGCCTCGGGTATAAATAACCAAATAATATCAGAGTTCTGACTGAGACAGAGCTCAGGAATTACTGTTCTTTCATTTTCATTTGGGTTTAATATTCCTCCCACCATAGGAATACCACCATATGTCAATCTGATGATGCTTACCTGATTATGTAGCACTCCTGCCCATTAAAGGTTCATAAAATAACCTAAAACTGATATTGAAAACTAAAGTTACAATGACATTTTAGTTTTCTTTTAAAGGAACAGGGATGCTCTGAGGCAGAAACTCTCTGAATAAAAAGCCATGAAATCATAGGCTGTGTTATACCTAAGTCTAAGAATTTATGAGATTTTCTCATCCAGGATAATCAGTATGCTCTATCTATACTTTTCATCCTATTTGCACTCCTTAATCAATGAAACTTAAGGTGTTGGCATAACCTGGCAATAGGTGTGTGTGTCTGTGTGCAGTAATAATAGCTAAAAAATAATCTGCAAAGTATTTTTTACATTATTTAACCTACTGGCTTCTCACAATAGTCCTACGAGCATGCTATTATCCCCATCAACTATACAAATTGGATTTGGGGTGATTGAGGACATCCAAGGTTAAATATTAGCTAGAGTGTTGGAATTCAGATAAGGAAATTGAAACTGAGAGAGGCTAGCTTATGTCCCAGTAGGACAGATCTAATGAATCGTGAACCCAGTGTTCCATGCTGCCTCACACATAGCTAAACTCTAGAAACTATTTAATGAGTCAGCCAACAAGTTGTGAATGTGTAGACAGTTCAGTTCCAGATCTGTGCCTTCTTCAATAACTTTATAACACATTATATTGATGTTAACAAACCCAAATATCCAACAATATGGGAATATGTAAGAATGCCTACTCAATAGACTTGAGATGGGAGACCTCTGAAAAAGTTTCATGTATTTTTTCAATAAATATTTACTGAAGGCCTACTAGGTATTTCATATGGCTCAAAACCCAGTATCTGCTCTTAAGCAGCACTGTCGTCATTGCAATTCAGGGTGATAAACACTGCCATTGAGGAAGTCCCAGGTGCTAAGTGACCCGAACACAGGAGGGACATCTAACCCAGCCTAGGCATCCAGCAAAAGCATTCAGAGGGAAGTGAAGTCTAAGCTAAGAAGGTAGAATAAGTGGTATTAGCTACAAGAAGAGGGTGTGTGGAAGCCAGTCTGACCAGGGTAACACAACTTGCAAAGGCTCAGAGACACAGTCTGAATCCAGAAAGTGAATAGGTAAGTTGGATTGTAAAATGGAAGTGAACCAGTTAGAGAAAGGTGCAGCTACAGTGAAAAAAAAGACTGGGTAACACAGGGTCTTAGAAGCCGTGTTAGAGTTTGTACTTTATCCTTAGAAAAGTGAGAGGCATTGAAGGATTTTAAGGAAAACAATTGTATTTTAGAAAGAGCATTCTGGTAGCCAAGTAGAAAAATGTTTTCTCAAACTACAAGTCATATTCCATTGATCAGTTATGAAATAATTATAGTGAGCCACAAATAGCTGGGTTTTTAAAAAATTAAATACCTAGAATAGAAAATATTGGCATATACTGCAAAAGAGTATGGGAAGTATTATTTTGTGAAACTTTTATTTCAGAAGTGTGTTTGTGCCCTATATCTTGATGTGAAATTTGTTTCTTCCTATAGGTCTCAAAAATAAAAATAAAAATAAAATCTGAAAGTATAGAGAACAGACTAGAGTAGAATACAAAACTCTATTGTCACATAGTAACTCAAAATTGTAACCTAAAAGCGGTAGTGGCAAGGAGAAGCCATGGAATGGAGGCGTTACTCTAGAGGTAGAAAGAATTGGCAGGAATTGGTGATGAATTAAATGTGGTGAAGAGCTAGAGGACAAAGATGACTCCTAATTGGATAGCTAGGTATGGGGTGGTGCTCGCCCCTAAAAACAGGAACGCAGAAAGAAAAGCAGGTTTGGTGAAGCAAACGGAAGTTCGCTCGTATGAGTTGACTATGGGAAGTGTATTAGTGTCCTATTGTGGCTGTACAAAATTACCACTTTGTGGCTTAAAACAACAAAAGTTTATTATCGTACAGTTTTGAGGGTCATAAGTACAAAATGGGTGTCACTGGACCAAAATGAAGGTGTTGGCAAGGCTGCATTCCTTCCGGAGGCCCTAGAAGAGAATCTGTTTCCTTGCTTTTTCCAGCTTCTAGAGCCAGCTCATATTCCTTGGCTCATAGGTCCATTTCTCCATCTTCAAAGCCAGCAATGTCTGGCGAAGTCCTTCTCACGCTGCCATCTCTCTGTTCTCTCTCTCCTGCCTTGCTCTTCCACTTTTAAGGGTGTTTGTGATTATATTGGGCCCATGTGAATAATACAAAATAATTTCCTTATCTTAAAGTCAGTTGATTAGCAAGCTTAATTCTCTTTCTGTGTAACCTAACATATTCACAGATTCTGGGTATTAAGATGTAGACATGTTGGGGGGTAGAAGGGTGCATTATTTTGCCTACCACAGGAAGTACTGGGTAAGTGTTAACTAGTTTTTTAAAATTCGTGGTATGGAGTTTAGAAGAGACATTTGGGCTGGAGATATACCTTTATTAGCAGTCATCAGATTAGCAATAGTAATCAAAGAAACAGAGTGGATGGCCCATGGAGAGAGTGTAGCCTGAATAGAAGAGAATCAAGGATAGAATTATAATGATCACCAACATTTAAGTGGTAGTCCAAGAAAGAGAAATGCACAAAGAAGACTAAGAAGAACAGCCAGGGGGAAAACCAGGAAAGCAAATATGGTGGGTATTGTTGGTCGCCTACTCCGCATCAATCCCTTCCTGCTTCTTTGTAAGAGAGCCCTGATTCTGTTCAAATATTCACTCTTCACACACAAAGCCATGAGCCTCAGCCAATTAGTGCCTGGCCCTGTGCCTGGTGATTGTTATGGTTCCACAGATGGACATGTGACCTACCTTGGCCCAATAAGATAAAGGACTTTATTTCATGATTAAGGAGGTGTTCCTTCATTCCTCTCGTTGAGAACCAGGAAGCATGCTGACCTAATTACTCAGTCATCTTATGATCATGAGAGAAACGAATCTTAGGATGAAGATGAAGCTGAAGCTGTGG
Source organism: Daubentonia madagascariensis (assembly GCA_023783475.1). NCBI lineage: Eukaryota > Metazoa > Chordata > Mammalia > Primates > Daubentoniidae > Daubentonia > Daubentonia madagascariensis. Next base: position 36,797,236 of record JAKFHU010002088.1, on the reverse strand, counting down.
ATGGAGGAACAAAAAGAACCTAGGTCCCTAATGATTTCAGCTGCTGAATCAATGGCCCTGGGAGCCAGCCCTTTGTGTGAGCTTACTGCTGTGAGATAAACTTTCTTACTGTTTAAGCCAGTTTGGATTGTGGTTTCTTTTACCAGCAGCCAAAAGCATCCTAACTGATGTTGATTACCAGCACAGAAACCCAGAAGAGAGTTTCAAGGAGGCTGAAAAGATCTAAAAAGTGTGATTAGATAGCAACAAAGCAGTGATTGGTGATATTAGGGAAAGCTGAGTGTGGGTGGGGGGAGCCATATTTCAGTGAGTTTGAGTGCCTGGAGGTGAGGAAGAGGAAACAGGGAGTTTGACTATGAAGGAAAGAAAAAATATGAAATTCATTGGAAGAAATAAGGTAAATGTAGTATTATTTTTAGAACCTTTAAGATGAGCATGTTTAATAGGATGAATGATCATAGCATACACTGACAGCCTGTTATGTGTTAGGCACTACACTAAGCAATCATATGTTAATGTTTCTAATCCTCATAACACCTGTATGGGATAGACATTATTACCCCCACTTTACATATGAAGAAACTGAGGCCTAGAGAGGTTGAAAGTAACTTTCTAAAGATCGCATACCCGGGAATTGGCAGATCAAATCCAGGTCATTTTACTCTAATGCCTTGCCCTTCACGCTATGCTTTCCTCCATAAGAGGCCAGTAGAGAGGAACAGATTGAATTTATGAAGTACTTATCTAATATCTTAGAAGATGCATATAATATAACCTTAATATGTGGCCATTGGGCAGCTGCCCCAGCAGTCCGAATGTGGAATCAGAGCTGCTTCTCCTTTATTCTCCAGTATTGGTCTTTTTATAGCTTTCAATTGCCCGACATTTCCTTATATATTAAACAAGATGATAACCTGTGTTTATTTTAATTAAAATGTGTATTTTCCCTTTAACTTTACCCTGGTTGACATGTAAGATATTTGTGATTTTGGTATTTGCCTGAAATGTTGATGTTGGTCAAGGGAGAGCACTTGAACAGAACAGATGTGAAGCCTACATCCACAGGGGTTTGGGATTCTGGGAAGTGTCCCATATCATGAGGTATTGAAAGTTCACAAGAGGCAGGTAAGATATGGCTTCCAAGGCCAGAGTAAGGAGGATAAAGGGCTCTCAGACTCCCAGCTGTCACGGGATGTGACTTATGATGGGGCAGGAGTGTGCAGAACTTGGAGAAGCTTGGGATGTGAGGCACTGGGAGAGGAGATTGGCTTGTATAGCCTTGTTCAAAATGTGCCTTCTGAACCAGGAGACAGTCTATAGCAAATATTGTGGTTGATTCCCCCTACATCCATTCTATCCAGATTATAAATCTAAAATAAACATGGTAATCCCCTCCCCTTTGCTACCATTACTAGGCAGGGGCAGAACTAAATTTCAGCTGATAAAACATGAGCAGGAGTTGGATGTGAACTAGAAAGAATGTAGCCCTTATGGCTACTGGAAGGCTTCTTAGAACCAGGAGTAGGCCTTCTGCTGAAGCCAGTGCTGAGGACAGCAGAGCAGAGAGAAAAAAAGAACCTGGTCATTGATGACATTTTTAGTGGCTCAATCAACAGCTCTGGTTTAGTGCCTGTCCTATCTGTGTATATCTTATGTAAGACATACATTTGCTTACTGTTTAAACCATTTGTTTCCAGTTTTCTATTAACTTGCAGCTGAGAGTGCACCTCACATATCTGCCACAGCACAGTAAGCATGATGACGCCAATAACATCCCCTAAGACTGTGTGAGCCAAACTGGACTCTAGGTTACCCTCAGCTCCTTGTTTCCTTTTCCTCACCTCCAGGCACTCAAACTCACTGATATATGGCTTCCCCCTCCCCCCCCCCCCCCCCGCCCAGCTAAAAGTCAAGGAAGAGGAATTGGTAGATCCTTCTGTCAGTTGCAGTATAAGTAGAAATATAAAACTGGTTAGAATGATTATCTCTGGGTTGTGCAACTGAGGAAGGGAGGTAGGAAAGAAGAGTTTTACTTTTCATTTTATTTATTCCTTGAAGTTTTTTTTTATCATGGGCATGTATTACTTTTATAACTAAAATCTTTTTTATTGTAAAGTATACATAACATAATTTACCATTTTAACCATTTTTAAGGGTACAGTTCAGTGGCATTAAGTACATTCACATTGTTGTGCAACTGTCATCACTTTCCAGCTCTAGAACTTCTTCATCTTCCCACGTGAAACTCTGTAACCTTTAAACAATCACTCGCCATTTCCTCCTCCTACCAGCCACCATTCTACTTTCTGTCTCTATGAATTTGACTACCGAATATAAGTGGAATCATACAGTATATGTCCTTTTGTGAGGGGCATATCTTCAAGGTTCATCCATGTTGTCGCATGTGTCAAAATTTCCTTCCTCTTTAAGGCTGAATAATATTCCTCTGTATGTAAATATATACCACATTTTGTTTATCCATTTATCCAGTAATGGGCACCTGGGTTGCTTCCACCTTTAGGTTATTGTAAATAATACTGCTATGAACATAGGTGTACAAATATCTTCTTGAGGCTAAAACCTTTTAAATTAAGCCTATACATGGGGTGGGATAATTATGGGGGGAAAATTAATGAAAATTCTAAACACCATGGATGTGTTTGGGTGATGAGGTTATTTCATTTTTCATCATCCTAAAGTCATAAACTTTCTTTAATAATCACATTCCTTTAGAGAAAAAAATATACTTTTTTTAAAGGAAAAACTTAAAAACAGTTAAGGTAAAATTGACCTTAGGAACAGAGAAGTAAACATAAGGAAGGGAAGAAACAAAGAAAACAATATTCATGGTGTGGCTATATTATATGTGAGGCATTTTAGCAGGCTTTAGTACCCTTTTTGGTATACTAGAAGCTTCTAAAGAGGAAAAATACTAGTAAGTAAAAAAATAGGTCATTAAGTTCCAGAAAAAATGTCATCTGAAATAGATATTTGCTGATCTTCACAGAATACTAACTAGTTAGTACATTCACAAATTGCTTATCCTTATGCCCAATTAGACAATTTAAGTAGAGTTAATTGTAATCCATCACAAATAGCCCACGGAAGTCCCCATTTTCTTAGGATGTATTGTGGAGTTCCCGTTGTTGCAGAACTGTAGAAATACATATTTTAATAGTTAACTTTCATGAGCTCCTTTCCCCTTTTTAAATATTTCAGCTACTCTGTAACAAGGCTTTTGGTGTTTCATGCCCTCAGGTCCCTAAATGTATCTTTATCTCTAATAAAAATTATTCTAAATGCCTTATCGTAAAAAGGATTACTTGAAAATGACCATTGTGTAAAGATGATAAATTTCACAGTTCCCTGCCTACCGCGGGACAGTGTGTTAGCAGGAAAATCTCTTTCCCATCATAATAGGCACCAAATTCAGTTTCTTCCTCTTGGCATCAGAATAACTCAACCAAAAGTAGGGACAGAATATTTAAATCAGCAGATAAGATCATCATCCTAAAGCTACCTTCTCTTAGCTCACAAGCTGCCAATGAAAGAAAATAAGAGGAAACATATTAAAAGTCATATGTCACTAAATGAAATTAAGAGAATACTTCAAGAAATTTGTCTCAAACTAAAATGTACTAAGTTGAGCTCTCTTACAACCTATTAAAGCAATGGCTTGAATAGTGATGTAACTGGCTGCTTCTTTATAGGCCAGTTGAGATCTCCTAGGTGGCTCTGACTTTTTGGGACTTACTTATTTCTTCCTTCTCTCCTTTTTCTGCCTCCTCATCTGAATCCAGATGTAGCAAAGAAAAAAACCAATGCTACTGCCCAGGTGGGGCTTGGTGGCTCACATCTGTAATCCTAGCACTTTGGGAGGCCAAGGCGGGAGGATGGCTTGAGCTCAGGAGTTCAAGACAAGCCTGAGCAAGAGCAAGACCCCATCTCTACCAAAAATGGGAAAAATTAGCTGGGTGTGGTAGCACGTGCCTGTAGTCCCAGCTACTCGGGAGGCTGAGGCAGGAGGATCGCTTGAGCCCAGGAGTTTGATGTTGCAGTGAGGTATGAAGATGCCACCGCACTCCAGCCTGGCGACAGAGCAAGATCATGTCTTAAAAAACAAACAAACAAACAAAAAACACACCTGCCCACGCTATTTAGTTGCTAGGTGCTTTTCAGCTCTGTTTGCAAACCTAGATAACCACCCAAAGATTTTAGGAATATATAAAAACCAACAAAAAAAGCATTTAGTGGTTACAGCATCCAGGAACCATTCTGTGCTGGGAATACATTTGTAAAAAAATAAAAATTAAAAATCCCTGTCCTCATGGAGCTTATGTTTTAGTGGGAAGAAAGAAGCAATAAATAAATAAATAAAATATACATTATGTCATGTGGTAAAAAGTGTTACAGGGAAAACAGGTAAAGGGGGGACGGAGTGCCACCGTAAGGGAGAACCGCAATTTTAAATATAAAGATAAAGGGAAGGCCTCTCTGAGAAAAGAACATTTGAGCAAGGACCGGAATGAGAAGGAAGAAACCCTACATATACCTGGGGAAAGAAATTTCTGAGCAAAGGATTAGTAATTGCAAAGTCCCTGAGGTGGGGGCTGCCTCCAATATCTAAGAAACGCAGGGAGGCCTGCGTGGCTGGGCGGGATGAGGCTGGAGCAGAGCAGTAGAAGAACTCAAACAGGTAATGAGATCAGGGCCCGTAGGGCCTTGCAGTCGCTGTGAGAACTTTGGCTTTTACTCTAAGACAAGGAATCACTAGCAGATTTTGAGTAGAGGAAAGCCATGCTATGACTCTGACCTAATATTTCACACTGTGTGTGTTAGGGAAGGGGACAGGGAATAGTAAGAATAGACAGAGAGAGAGAGAGGTTGATAAAGTTCGAAAGTAGCCCCAACAGAATTTACGGACAGATTGAAAGGGAGGAGTCAGTGATAACTCCAAGGTCTTTGGCCAGAGCAACTGGAAGGATGGAGTAGCCTCTAGCTGTTACTTACTGAGGTGGAGAAAACTGTAATAGGAGTGGGTTTGAGGGAAAGGATCAGGAGTTTAATTTGGGACACCTTAAATCCAAGTGGAAGATTCAGCTGGATATATAAACCTGGAATGTTGGGCAGAGGTCTGAAACAAATTTGTTTCTGCTGAAACAAATAAGCAAGAAAATAACACACATATTATGCTTATGTGTATGCACATGTTATACAACAGGAACAAATTTAAGTGGATCAATATCACTGTTGGATTAAGGGTGAGAAGCAGGAACAGCAATGAACATTTATTGAACGCCATAAACCAGGCACAGCTGAACCTCCTAAAATGGGTTTTATGAGTGTCAAAGAAGATAGCCCACAAAGCTGGCATTAGTCCCATTTTGCTGATGAGAAAACTCAGAGCAGTTAAATGATAGCTGATAAGTAGAATCAAGATTTAAACTCAAGTCTGACTGACTTCAAAGTTTTTGCCTTTCCTCCAGGCAAAGCTGCCTTGAGGACCTTAAGAGGTTCTTGAGAAGATTCCCCAATGAGAAGAGTCAAAAATTCCTCTATTAATAAATTATTTCAGATGAATGAAGCCTCATCTGGTTTTATCTGGTACCTTAACCCTCCCATTACAGGAGTTTGGAGAGATTAAGTGATTTTCCCAAGGTCAAATGATTACTACGTGACAGGGCCAGAAGGCTTTACTGAGCAGTATGCCAGGCACTGGGAACAAAGGAAAACAGTTTTCAGCCCACCTCTCACTAAGTGTGTGGTCTGGCAAGTCCTATAACTCCTCTGGACTTAAGTTTCCTCATCTATGAAACAGAAGACCTCAGGTGATGATTAAATGACAATTCATACAACAAACACACCACACAATTTCCATGAGACATTTCTCATCTCTATAATAGCATAACCATTTCTGTTAGTCGTGTTGCTAAAGAGAGAGAGACAGAGAGGTTTCTAATGCCCCTCACTACCTTCCCCCCCTCCCCCCCACTGTTAGGCCAGACTGGGCCCACGGTAAACAACTCTGGGTAGCCTATGCCAAGACTTTTCCCCCAAGTCCCACTTTGGTTCCCCCTTGGCCTTCTTGGTGTGGAGAGAATGTATTCACCAGCCATTGTTACACTATTGATGCATAACACATCACCCCCAAATCCATGGGTCTGTAGGTCAGCTCTATTCCAATGGTCAAAGCAAATCATGTAGCCAAACCCAGTATCAAGGGGTGGTAGGTGGGGATTGAAACATGCAGTCCTGATCTAGGGGGAGAAAGGAAACATTTTAATGTTCAAGTCTCTCTATGCTATGATGCTTGTCTGTGGCTTGCTGCTGGCTGAAGTTGAGACAATGTGCCTCTAAGTCCCAGTGAGAAATAATAATTCTCATTTAATCCTCATATTTAGGGGCTGCCTGAGATTCCAGGTTACATAGATCTAAAGGATCCCTGGCTCACCCATGGTCAAAGAAAACAGGACCTCAGCCTCGAAACTGAGGGTAAGGTAGAAAGAATGACCTCCTGACTGCTTTGGGAAAATCCTTCCTACTGACTCACAAATGATATAGCGGGAACCTTGGGCCCATATAAATCCCAGTGAGCTCTTTCATATAAGTTGTTGGCATAAAAGGGACTAGGCTGGAGCAGCAATGATGAATCCTCCTGTTAACATTCCAGTTTCCTCCCTGAGAAATTGGCCAGGATTAGGGAAGAAATCTGGCCTGAAATATCAGTTTAAGTTATCAGATTTTCCACAACTAAGTCAGAGCCTTCTCACAAACAACAGTCCCAGATACTTACATCTGAAGATGGGGACTAAATACCTGTTATTTTAAATGGTTCAAGAACTTTTACACTAAAACAAATGGATAAAGTATCACTATACTTAGTCTCCCATTCAATACTCTATTTCACTGAAGCATCTCAGATGGGAAATCCTCTTTCTTGCATCCCACTCTTTGGGGAAAGGACTGATTTTGCCTTAGTTTTTGTTGAGAGCAGAAAACACAGACACATCTTTAAAGCTCCCTGTCAGAATTGCAATCAATATCTTGTTTTCCTTGTTTTGCAGCGAAACAATTTCTTGCCTAATGTTAAAGGGTTCACTACCTTTGGGAAACAGCTATGTGGGAAAGCAACGGACGCCATGCATCCCCTTCTCTTTCACCAAAGGGACAGACGACCTTGGGTGTCTCAGGTCACTTCGGGAGCATTTCTCAGCATTTAAAAAGGCCTTGCTTTGTGAAATATGGCAGGAATGAGTGTCAAGTGGAAAGAGCCTGTGTTCTTCCTTAAAGAGCTGCTCCCTGGTGGGGCCAGTGGTTTCTTCTCAGAAATTGTAATCTGTCGCCACCTGGCGGTCCCTCTGTGTTCATGTTTGGAATAGCAAGAATTGAGCATTTTAAGATTTGCCCAAACGCAAATCACCTTGTTCCTCCTTGATTAATTTATTTATATTTTGAATATTTTCATCTTCTGACTATCAAGGAGAAAGGACCATTTGACAATTATCTGAGGAATTCAGCTCTCTTCTTTAGGAGAAATGATTGTAATTCCCAGAGTCCTCTCCAGCTTTCTGGCCGGATTCTGCCTTCCCTCCCCTCCCCCCGCCACGCTTTTAACCCTTTCCTGCCTCCCAGGAGTGAGTGTTGTGTGGTCTATGGGGACAGGGGTGTGGATTTAGCTATGGTCCTACAAGAAAGTCCAGAATGATTCGGGGAACTATCTTTAAAGTACACAAACACAGCGAATGGACCTTAGCTCCGACTTAAGAAAAGCCTAGTGTAAGGTTAAGCAACACTTCCCCCAGTCTTCGTCTCGGGAGACAGACGTTTAAACGGTGAGCACTGCCATTTTTTTTTTTTTCTTTTTTGGGTCATAAATTAGATACTTAAAATAGATTTTAAAGAAACAGCTGAAATGAACCAACATCATGGCTCTAAATTACCTTTCCTGGAGGCTAAAAATGCTAAGTGCGTCAAAATAAACCCGACACCTCTTGTCTACTCACCTTGGCTGACCATGTTTTAGGCATAAAGATCTCCCCGCTGCCCGTTTGGGCGCCTCTTCCATGCCTCTCGCTCCTCCTACCCACCCGCTTTTTTTCCTTTGCAGAAAAGGCTCGGCCCCAAATCCGGTTGGAATATCTTTAAACCTCCCGGGGAAAGGGTTTTGTGGGCGGATGGTCCTGTTCCCAAGTTCCAGCCACGGGTGACCTAAGGAAAGGGTGTCCTCGGCAGACAGGATGGAGTAGCCGGGCTGCAGGCTCGCAAACCCCCAACGCCCGGAGAGAGAGATCGGAAGGGTCGCACAACGCCCCCTCCTTCTTCTGCCTTTGGGCGTCGCGTTCCCATTTCTGCAAAGCGCTAAACCCTAGATCAGACGCAAACGAAACAGCTGGGCGGACGCCACTCCTTTCCGGGCCACCCCCATCACCGGTTCGAGTCCAGGGGAGGATATATTTTTTCCATTCCCATTATCCTAAGAATCCTCCCCCGGGAGTAATAAAAGATTAAAAGAAGAGTGAAAAACACAAACAAAAACATAGGTTCCAAATGTTCTGAAGAGCCAAATGACAACCACAGCCACCCTTAGTCCACATTCTTGCCAGGGGAGGAGAGGAGTGGGCGAAATTCTCCACCACCTGCCCCCCTTCAACCAGGCAAAACACACACAGCGGTCACCGCAGGTGGGAGGAGGGCGGGAGCGAGCGGGGGGGGGGGGGTTGACCGAGAACTAGTGGCGGAAGTGGACAAAAGGGAGTCAGGAAGCTGTGCTTGGTGCTGAAAGAGCTGTGCCCTACCTCAAAACTCAACATACTGGATCTGGGTGGAATTCCAGGCCTTCAATCCCTTTCCATCCCTGCTGAGACCAGGAGTCCAAGCTGGAGTGGTAGGCAATTGAAAATTACATCCAAGCCATGAAGTCCTTAAGTCTGCTGCTCTCCCTGTCTCACTGGAACGTCAACTCCATGCGTGCAAGACAGTATAAATTGCAGAGACAATGCAAGCTCCAAGACAATAAGCTGGCCACAACGTAGGTGATTAATAAATATTCGTTTAGTTAATTAATTGATAGTATTCAGTTAAACATTTTAAAATTAAGAATGAGCAAGAACTTTCATTCCTCTCATCACCATGAAGGAGAAAGACAGCGATGTCCTCGAAGCTGGATGGACTCAGCTTTAATTTGTGATCCCTAGACTTCTAGGAGATTCTTTTCCCAACGAGATTATTTTCTTGGCTAAAACGTTAGAGGTGAGCTTTTTGGATTCTAGAGTCAGAAGGGGAAGTAGCTGGAAATTTCTAAATCTCATGCCACAGGTGAAGTAAACAAATCTTCCTTTCCAAGGAATCTGGCGTTTTGGGAGGCGAGCGGTCGTCTGCGCGGGCCCGTGGACACCTAGGGGGGCCCTGAGATTTGTTGCCTCCTCCCTCTTGTCTCCTTGCCCGGTGCATCTGGAATGATTTAGCACTACCACCCGGCTCCCTGATTGGTGCGGCCATCTCGTTTAGGGGAGGCTCTAGGAGAGGGCGTGGGTGGGACTCCGAGCTTCACCTTGTTGTAAACCGCGCATTTCAAGCGGCGAGGAGAAGCTGCGGGTTGCGCGGTCTGGGGGGACGTTTCCTACGCGGAACAGGCACCTCCGTCCTGCCTGGTCTGGAGCTTTGGCGCCCGGGCTGCGGTTACCGCGCGCCCCGCCGTTCAGGATGCTTTTGTGTCCTTAAAAAGTGCCTGGGTTTTTATTATAAGGTGGAGAGAAGGCGATAGAACAGTATTTTCTTTCGTATCAAAGGCAACGCGGTTATTTCAAACCTCACGGCGAGATCTCTCCTGCTAATCGGACTATATCTTCCCAGGGTGGCATCTTCGCTCTCCCTTACGGAATTTTTGGTGATTTTTAAGATTTCCGGTGTTTCCACTGGTCGTGGTGAAAGGCGATAAGACATTCAAAGAGAAGGGACGGGCCTCGAGTGAACCAGTGAGGCTTCAGACGTGCGCATAAATAACCCCTGCCTGCTGCACCGCTAACAGGGAAAAAAAATCGTTGTCAAAACGAGTAAAGGAATCACTGAGCACACCGGTATCACCCAGACACGCACAAAGATCAACTTTGTCTTGCCCTAAAGAAAAAGAAACTGAGGGAGAGGAGGGAGAGAACTTAAACTAGGGGAGAGGTGGCTGAGGGAAGGCGAGTCACAGAGCCTGGCCGGCCCTTCCAGGCGCTGGCTCCGGCGCGGGAGGAAAGACCCGGCGAGCACCGGGCCTCTCGCTCTCTGGGCGCTTGGCGCCCTCTGGTGGGATTTTTTCCGTCAACGCCTTTTTACAGTGCGGGGCTTTTCCCATCGCAGCAATTCATTTTTAATATCGCTTAAATATTGCAAAGGGAGAATCCTTAAAGGGCGTGAAATCAAAGGGGGAGTGAAGGAAGTGGGCCAGGGCGAGGAGGGCCGGTCCGCCCCTCCCGGGCCACCTCTTTGCTCGGGTTGCCCGTGCGTGCGTGTGGAGCGGCGCTCGGGCGTGTTATTAACCTTCAGACGTGATCAATCAGGACTTCTTTCCCCATCACCATGGGAGCCAAAGCTACGAGGGAGCGCATAGCGAAAGGGAAACGGGGTCTTTTTCTCTGCCGGTGGCATGGGGTAGCTGTGGCCAGGTGTGATGCTTTGGGGAGGGTCTGGAGCTGGATGAGGAAACTGGAGTAAGGAGATGGAAGATTCGTCCGTGGTCTGAATGGTCCCCCCACGTCTCTGCCTCCTTTACCTTTACAACAATCCTAGCTCAGTAGAGAGCCAGCGAGGACACAACCCATTGCGCGCTTTCGCTCAAGAAGGCGTCGTGGGGTCGCTGATCTGGGGGTACAGCGGGGGAGGGGGGAGGATCTAGGCAAACCACTGCTCTACAAGATACGGGAGGGGGAGGGGAATGGAGGGAAACGCTCAGAGAGGCAGAATTCTTCGTAGGAATTATCGTTTCCCTCTTCTCACACGACACCCTGCCTATTTCAAAAAATAGAACGTGTTGAGTACGTTCTGGATTACTCATAGGACCTTTTTTCTCCCGGGCGCAAAACCGTGAGCTGGATTTATAATCGCCCTACAAAGCTCCAGAGGCAGTCAGGCACCTGCAAAGGAGCCCCGCCGCCCCGCCGACGAGCTGCCCCCGCGAGCAGCGGCCTCGTGATTCCCCCGCCGAGCCGGTCCCCGCCTCCCCACTCCGCCCCCGCCTACCCCGAAGCCGAGCAGCCGCCTCTCTGGATCTCTCTTCTCCTCCAGGCGCTCGCGTGCGGGACGGGACTAGCGAGAGCGAGGAAGCAGCTGGAGGTGACGCGGGACAGATTACGCCTGGCAGGGCCGGGTCGAGCCAAGCGGATCGCTGGGCGCTGAGCAGAGAGGCGGGAGTGCCTGGCTCGCGGTCGCCGAGCCGAGGTGGGTAAGCGCGCGACCACCTGGACTTGCCATCGCCCAACCTTGGCTGTTCAGCTGCGTCCTCTCCGCCCGCGGTTTCTCTGCCAAGCCCTACATCCGGCGCCCTCCACCCTCCCTACGCAGCCGAGTGCTTCCCGCCCGCCCCAGTCCCCGCTCGCCGTTGGGGCTCTACACAGGGACCCCAGCCCTCCACACTCTTTCCTTCTCTGCCTGCCGGATTCAAGCCCCGGGGACGCACAGAGAGACTTTTTCTTACGCGGGCAGGCTGCGAGCGCCGGTCTACCCAAAGGGCGCTTGGGCAGCAGCTGCTGAAGGCGCGACTAGGTGCGGTAACCTGTTACTTCCCCAGCAGCCGCGGTCTACTCGCTGCCAGTGTCGCTGTGCAAGCGCGCGCGCGGGGCTAGATGTGGGGCCTGAGGGAGGATGTGGAGGCGGTGGCCATTGAGCGCTTCTCTGTGGGGTCTTAGATATACCCAGATTGTCCCACACTCTCTCAATCCCGGGCCCTTCGGACGCCTTGGCGCCAGCGCCAGCGCCCAGTGCCGAGCTGGGGCGCCGCGCAGCGATCTTTGTCCGCCGCCTCCTGCGCGCTGGGCGCAAGTTCGTTTCCCCGGTGACGTTCCCCTTTCTTACCTCCCCCACCCTCTCTGTACCGCGAGAAATCTGGGGTCCTCAGGGGGCTGGGTAGAGGAGAAATACCGAAACCGGGACGAAGCCTCGCCTAGGCTTTAGATGGCTCAAAACCCGGTGGGACAAGAAGGAGATGAGCGAGGTTCCGACCCGCTGCTTTCTGGCTGTCTGGAGTGCAAGGTGACTGTGGTTCTTCCCCGGCCAAATCTGAGCGAGAACGTAAAGATATGGACCTTTTTTCCTCTCACCTTGTCTCACCAAAGTCCCCGGTTCCGGGAGCAGTTAGCCTCTTCTTTCCAGGGAATAGCCAGACACAACAACGGGAACCAGACAACGAACCAGACGTGCCCGCCCCGTGCGCCCTCCCCCCGCCTTCCCGCACGCCGGCTGCAGAGAGCCCAGTGGGGCTTGTCGCGGCTCGGCTGGAAAATCGCGCACCGAACGCTCCCTTGTGCTCCTAGCCCAGACCCCAGACCCCCGCGTCTTGCACTGGCCTTGGACCCCCTTCGCCTCAGCGCTGCACTCCAGGTCTCCCCGCTGCACCGCCAGACTCGAGAACCACCCTGGGCTACGTTGCCAGCGCCCCAGTCTCGGAGCTAGCGCGCGCGTCTCCTCGGCCCCCAACCCCCAGCGCACTCCGACCCGGCGGGCTCGCTGCCCTTCCTCCCCGCTCTCCCTCCCGCGCCGGGACTTCAAGGGTAGCGTCCGCGCCCCTGGCGACGCAGTCCCTCCAGTGTGCAGGACCCCGGAAGCCCTCCCCGCACAGCTCTCCCTTCTCTTTGCAGCCTGTTCCTGCGCCCGACCCGCGGTGTACCCCGGACAGTAGAGGCCCCGGGACGACCGAGCTGATGGCGTCTTCGACCCCATCTTCGTCTGCAACCTCCTCGAACGCGGGAGCGGACCCCAATACCACCAACCTGCGCCCCACAAGTAGGTCCCGCCCCAGTTTCTATCAAATGGTCTGTGGGGAAGATGGGGGCGCTGGGACGTCGGGAGGCTGAGCCGGCGGAAAGGGACGGGGGAGCGCAGAGATGACGGAGGCCGGGAAATTAATGGGGTTCTGACCCATCTCCCTGCCAGAGGTCATTCGGCTGTCAGGGACGCTAGGTGACTCCCAGGACACCCGAGAGCGAGGACCACGCAGGGTCCGAGCGGCGGCGATTGTTGAGGGCTTCGCGGCAAGGGAGGGACGCACGGCCAGAGTGTCGTTTTTGTTGTGTTGTGTGTGGTTTTTTTGCTGGATAGGACGACAAGGGTCAGGGCAGGGGGCGGTATGAGGAGCTGGGAGTCCCAGCGGGGATAGAAAGTCTTCTGTCTCCAGCTTTCGTTGAGCCAAGATCTGACCTCCTCCTTTTCCCCCTGCGCTGTGCTCAAAGTCTATAATCAGCGGAAATTTCGACGTTAATTGCAGCTTTTAGAAAACTCAGGGTCCCTAATTGCTCCAAATTTGTGTCGGGCTATTGACGAGTGAGGGAAAAGCCAGGGGCGGGAAAGGTGCATAAAACTGAGACTGAACCTCGACATTTCACACAATTAATTACATCTCAGAGACAAAAGGGAGGGAGGGGAGCGGGCAGCATCCTGAATGGTTGAGAGACGGGGAACTGGGAGGGGGCAAGAAGGTTTGTCAGGGAGAGAGGAGAGAGCATCCTTCTCCTTTCTCCCGGGCAAGAGACCTGTCAGCAGGTGACACGTCCCCAAGAGAGAAGAAAGGGGAAAACAGATGGGGGGAACAGGCATTTATGCATCCCTACTTTTAGCTCCATGCACTCCTCAACCAATTTCCAGAATCTGTCTTTAATTGGGATTGATTTCCTACCTCTGTAGAGGCGTTGGGATGAGGGAATTGTTTTTCTTTTTCCTTGGAGTGAAGTGTCTCTCTACCCCACCCCCCCTAAAAATCTATCGGCTCTGGACAGTAAGGGTCGCAGATTTTCTATACAGGAGGGGCTTAGGGAGGACAGTGTGGCTAGAAGGAGAGTGCTTATTGCTGCACTCTTATGGCATTTTATATAAGCTTGACAAAACAATTGTCCTCATCAATGAAGGTGGGGAATGTCATCCAGAAAGCCCTCTCTCCAACCCTTTGGTGCTGGCACTGGCTCCCCGGCAGGAGGCCTTGTCTTAAGTCCTCAGGCTGCGTTCCAGTCCCTTTGCTGCTCCCTCTTCCCGCCACCCAGGAGGGCTACAATTACCCACACAACAAAGAGGGGCTCGGGAGAGCCGCCAGCCCTTGTGGCACATGAGCCGTGGTTTCCGGCGGTGGAGCTGGCTGGAGCAGGCCTGGAGGAACGCGAGGCCTCCGCGCCTTTTGTCTGTTGGTTTGGCCTTGGTAGATTTCTTTTCTGACCCTCCCCACATTTCCTGCCCCTTTTTTGCTGCCCGGGTGGGGTTGGGCAGCAGTTGCGTTCAGTAACTTCTCCCCCACGCCCGACGCCCCTATTTCCTGGAGGCTGCCGGCCACCGGGCGCAAACGCCCGCCCAAGTTAAGAGACCCAGCAGAGGCGATGACTCGAATCCGACCGTGGCCTGGCGAGCCTGGAAGCCACAGAGGCGAAGGCAAAAGAGCCAGGACCCTGCGCACGAAAAGCGAGCGGCACCGGGTCCCAGGAACACCGCGGCTGGCTCTCAACAGCCCGGCCGCAGGGTCCACACCCCAGGCTGCACGCGCACGCCTAGCGCACTATCCATTCTCACCCTCCCTTGCAGACACACCCTCGCCAGCCCAGCTAGCTCCACTTCTCTGCCCCTTCAAGGTCTCCTGGGACGTAGCCTTGCCCAGGGCGCACAACTTTGCTCGGCCTCTTGCTCCAGCAACCCCTGGGCGCCGCATGGAGCCTTCCTAGTTGTGGGACACAAGATCTTCTCGACCCCCGCTACGTCAAAGGATCTCTCTTGCTCCCTCTCCCCATCTCCCTTTCCTTTCTTTTATTGTAACTCCCAGTTCTTGAAAGGCAGTGCAAAGGGTCTGAACTCCAACCTCCCCACTGAGTGACCTTGGAAAACTTGCCTAACCTCTCTGAGCCACAGTATTTTTGTCAAATGTCTTAGATCAACACTCCTTCCTGTTTCATAGGGTTGTTATGAGGATTCGTTGCGGTGATGTTTAAAGTGAAAGCACTTTTTGGGGTGGAAATAGTTGTTTATCCGCCAGGTATTATTAGAGTTTTGCTTTCGCGCTGATTTCTTGTCACTGGAACTCCATCTGTGGCACACTGTCTCATCGACATGGGCTGCTGCTTCTACCCGCTGGGCCTCTGTTGTGCCTCGGGTTTAATGGATGTCACTCTCCTTATCGCAGCCAACACTCGCGCGGTGCTGGAGGGGCGGGCCGGGGTGGGTTGGAGGATGGGAGTTATTGGAAGCGCCTTGCTTTGAGGTATCAGAAGGGGATTTCACGCTGGGCCCACCTCACCAGCGCGCACACGGGCTTAGCTGGCACCGGCCAGCTTCCTGCGCTCCTTGCTGGAAGTTGAACCCCGAAGGCAGGTAGAGAAGGAAAATCTCGCAGCCCCTGGGTCTGCGGTTCGAACCCAGAGGAAAGGTGTCTGATTCCATTAGCCTTCGCCTGCTCCAGCCCCGAGATGTCCGAGGGAAGGGTTAATGAGGGGCAGGTTGGAAAGAGGGGCAGGGGATGAGGACCCGAGGCACACTATTGTCTTCCCGACTCCCCAGTCTGACTGAAGAGCAGTCATGCGAGCCCGATCATCTAGTCAAATACTATTTTTCACCCAATTAATTCCTGAACTCTTCCGCGACCCCATTTCATGCCAGTTTATTTTAAGCTGCCACTCGGCTGGAGACCCGCCAAGAAATTATGAGACGTTTCGGTCCCAGATGCCTCTGTGTTCCCTTTCTGGGCTGCTGTGGTCGCCCATCGAGTCTGCGGGGCCTGGCCAGTGGGTGCTGGGCAACTCGAGCGGCGGGGCCTGGCCCTTTGCGTGTGGGTCAGCCTTCGCCCCGCTCTGACCCCACTTCCCCACTTCCGCAGCTGCGGGACGGGGGTCAGTTGGGGCCCCGGCGGGGCGCTGGGTGCCCTGCCTCTCAGAGACACCATTCTACGAAGCCAGTGTAGGGAGTGTGATGGGGGCCCGGAGGGCACGAGTCTGCCTGTCTGCTCACAGATTCGGCTCCCTGCTTCTTTCAGGAAAGAGCTTTTAATGAGGAGCAGTGGCGAAGGCTTCCCCCTCCCCCGAGAACACCTTTGCCATTCACCCGCTTCCCCACAGTCTGCCTGACGGCACCTCTCTCTCTCTCTCTCTTTCTCTCTCTCTCGTCCTAGCGTATGACACCTGGTGCGGCGTGGCCCATGGATGCACCAGAAAACTGGGGCTCAAGATCTGCGGTAAGTGAAAGGGCCCGCTGGGGCCCGGCGGGGCGGCGCGGCGCGGCGCCGGGCCTTGTGGGTTTGGAACAGTGGGACGCGCTCGGAGGGGGATCCCGGCTCTTGGGTCTGGTTTTCCAACGTAATTACTGCCAGGGCGCCGGGCAAAGACGTTGCCCTACAGACCCTGACACTCCTCCGCCCTCCCCTGACCCGGTCCCCGAGGGGAGCCTTTTGCTCTGGAGTCCCCAGCCGCGATCGCGTAGAGGGAATTCCGAGCGCCGGGTCTGGCCTCGGCAGCAGGAGCAAAGCGCCCCCGCGCGGCAACCCGGCTTTACTAGGCCGGCGCCCGGGCAGCCCTGACCCTGCGCACTCTGTCGGCGCGTCTCGCAGGCGGTGTAGAAATGTGAACTGATCTGGTTTTCCGGAAGAGCAGACCAAAGGCGCTGTATCTGCCTAAGGCTGTGAATGGCACCACGTCCCCTTCTCCTTCATCATCGCCCCTTTCATCCCCACCTCCACCCTTGTTCTGGGCGTATTGAAAGTAGCGTCAACGGCTTGAGGTTTTTGCCCTGAGATGTCATAATGGATTCAAATTTTTTTCTTTGAGGCCTCGAGGCCGAAGGAAAGGATTGCCTGCAGCCCTCGGTGGCCTGGGGGAGGTGCGGGCAATTTGCCTGGCGCATCCTTAAAGGCGAGCAGGGAAGGGAAACGGGGCAGGCGGGGCCGGGGGGGGGGGGGCTGCAGGGGGTGGGAGCACCGAGAGCGTCGGGCAAGATTTGCCAGGGAGGAAGGAAAATAGATCCGGGAGCTGGAGAGGAGAAAGAACTGCTCTCTGGAGACGCGAGGGTCTGAAATGAAAATGCCCGAGGGATGTAATTTTTTGTAAAGGAAAAAGGGAGATTTGTTCGAAGGGACACAGCTGAGCGGCTCCAGCTGAACAATGAGGACTTGCTTTCTTTGCTACATTTCACCGTCTAAAATTCTCTAGCCTTATCGGGCCAGAAAATACGGACGTCCCCGGGCAGAGGGTGGAGAGGCGGGGGAAGATTAACGAGGGGTTTATTAAAGAGCCATCCGTCAGCCGCCGCGCGCGGGAGATAGCGGCGGAGCCGGCGCGGGGCACGCCCGCCCCAGCCCCGCGAGCGCCAGGAGCCGGTGGGCGACTGGGTGCTCTCTGCGCCCGATCTTTCCAGCCTCCCTGGGGGCGGTGGCAGTTTGGGGTCCCAGCAGAGACGGGTCTTTTAGCGGCTTTGGGGAACCCACCCTGTCCCGGCTTGGCCGTGCCGCGCCCCCCTGCGTTTCTGAGGCGGTGTGTCCCCTTGATCCCGGAACCCGGCATTTATCATGGGGAAGGGGAAGCTCAATTCCTAGACCTAGCCATTTCCCAGGGAAAGGCCAGCCCTGCCGAGGGGCGGCCTCGGGAACTGGCCCTTTCCCCAGAGCGCAAGGCCTGAGGGCCGAGGCCGGGGCCGCGCCCCGGGGCTGGGACAGCGAGCAGCGGCTGAGCTTTGTTCTATAAATAGCCCTCCTCCCAGCTCACCCCCCACCTCCACTCCCACCCCACCCCCACTCCCTCCACTCCCACCCTGCCTCCATTCCCGGCTTAATGGCGCGTTTCGCGCCGGGTCCCTCCGGCGGCCGCCGCGCTCTGCTTCTGCAGCCGTCATTGTCATGCAGCGGGGCAAGCAGAACTGAGCGAGCCCTGGGCGCCCGCAGCAGCCGAGGACAGGGTAGGGGCAGGCTCGGTGTGACAGCTGCTGTCCCTGTGGCCCCTGGCCTGGCGAAGGTGGGGGGCAGCCCTCATCCACCCCCATCCCGCCCTCGAGTCCTCAGGAATAAAAGGTCTAAGCGCCCCTTTGGGGACATACCAGATTTGTCCTGAAGGGGTAAAGGGGCAGAAAAGAGTTGACCTTCGCTGGGTCCGAGAATAGGGAGTCCGGAGTTGGCATCAACTTCCCTTCCCCTGCTGTCAGCCAATGCCACCAGGGAGAGCTCTTGGGGGCTACAATCAGAGAATTTCTTCTCTGTTGCTAACTCGTTCATCACCCCCACCCCCAGCGTCCAACACTAATTTCTGAAAGTTGCAACCCACTCCATACTTTGGGCCAACTCTGGCTTTCCATTTCAATCTAGTGGAGGCAGAGTGCAGTCTTTGGTTTTGGCCATGAATCCACAGCTCCCTGGCGCCCTGCCCTGCCCCCCCCCTTCATCCCAAACGTTCGTGTACCTGGAGGGGGTACCCTCTTGTCCTGACATCATCCAGTTTGGTTTGACCTTTCGGCTTAAGAGAGCCCAGGAAGTAATGGTCCTCTTCCCAATTCCAAATTCATTGCCCTGGGTGGCCCCCATAAGCATCTTCAGTCATTGCCAAGATTCAACCCCCACCCATGCTCCTCCCCGCCTTCCCCCAAAGCCAGGGAAGGAAGCTGTAAGGAAGGTGGTGACTAGTGGTACTCCTGGCTCTGGAGGCAGACTCCCCCTGGGAGAGTAATCAGCTAGAAGAAACCCAGGGTCTTGCCAAGAGCTGGAGAGTGGCTGCAGGCGTGGTGGCATGGCCTAAATAGAATGAGTGGCAAGGATCCCTAAGCTCTGGCCCTGGGTGCTGCTAACTTCCCCGTGTGTCCTTGGGCTTCCATCACTTGTCTATGCAGAGGTCCCAAACTTGCTACCACTTACAGCCCCTGAGCTGTTTTATTTAGCCCACACTGTGTGTGTGTGTGTGATGTAGTTTTGTATCCGTCAGCTGCCAACTTTTAAAAATAGAGAGACCTCAAGTATTCTATATTTCTGATTTCTTAGAAAGTGGGGGAGAAGATATAACAGAGTGCTGTTAGCCCATAAAAATCAGAAAAAGAGCCCCTTCCTCCAAGTAGATACAGTTCCATGCCACAGCTTGGTGAGTAGAAAATGCACTGGGCTTCAGCTTCCACGTCCTAGTTGGCCATGCGCACCTATGCCATGCACACCTATGCCGTGCACA
This sequence comes from Daubentonia madagascariensis, assembly GCA_023783475.1. NCBI lineage: Eukaryota > Metazoa > Chordata > Mammalia > Primates > Daubentoniidae > Daubentonia > Daubentonia madagascariensis. Next base: position 36,777,878 of record JAKFHU010002088.1, on the reverse strand, counting down.
GCTCAAAGCCCCACTTTGGAAATGACTGACTGGAGCCAGCCGCTCTAGTTACACACACACACTCCCTGGGCCCCCTAGGCCTTTGAGTGTGGGAGCAGGAGTAAGGAACCAGCTGTAGGAGCTCCCCTTGGCCTGGAGGTGGGGTCATGACAGGGCTCAAGTCCTGTTCTCCCCAGGCTGGCCAGGGTGTACCCTCTGGCCACCACCTCTGCAGCTTTGCCTCTTTACCTCTAAGGATGTAGAGCTCCATTACCACTTAGCCCAGGCTTAACCTAGGTCCTCACAGCTGGGGTGTAGAGCAAGAGAGAGTACAGTCTGCTGCATTCTTAGGGACCCTGCTTCCAGGACCCTGCTAGCCAGGGAAGTTATCAAAGCATTGACCTCAATATCATCCACCATCTCTTTATTTTTGGGGAAGGAATTCCTTCCGGGGCCTCTCAGAGCCAAGATAGGGCTGGATTGTTTGCCTCTTTTGAGGGTCCCAATATCTTAGAAAACAAACACCTTCCTAAACAAAGTGAAAGAAATGACAGTATACATTAAATGTTTACATTGGCAAACCAATATTTTTTAACACAAAGCATAATGCAATGTAAGTATGCTATTTATAAAATAATTGCAGAATTTAGAGAAAATTCTGATTCTTAGTGTGCTGCAGAAAGTGTGGCCCAGGAAAAGGATGCAGGTTTAAAGTTGTGTCATACTTATCATCTCTCAACCCTATCAGGACATCTCTGGGGCAGCCTATGTCACAACCTCCTTTGGAGATAATATCCAAAGCCTAAAGTGAGGTCCTGCTCCCTGCAGCTGTCCAGAGGAAAAGGGTTTCAAGGTGGGGAGACTTAAGGCTTTCCCAGGGAGTGAGCCGGAGGCCCAAACAGAGGTCAGAGAATACAGAGTAGAGGGTCAGCGGGACAGGACCTCACTCCATCATTAGGCCATGTGGGTTTGGTCTTTCCAGCCTGACAAATTCCACAGCTCACTGTTCTGGGACAAGGGGGGCAGTGTCAGAGTTCAGGAGCCAGGGGATCCCGCGTCCCTCTGGTAAATGAGTGCTGGCTCCTGGATCTGGCCTGTGAGGATTTGGAGGAGGAATTCAGACAGTACGAGAGGTGAGGGAAAGGATCCCAGTGCAGAGCTCTATTATCGAGTATTTCTCCCCCTCTGATGTCCTTTTGGGCTTTAGTGATAAATTTAAAAGGTGCTAGAACTATGAAGGGCCTGGTGCCTCTGCCTTCCCTCCCAGAATAGCCCCTGGCTCCTGTGGGGGGGGGGGAATCCACCCACTGCAGCCTTCCCCCTTCCCCTGCATCCTCCTCCACCCATCACTGCTGAATTGCAGTCCTGGGGAAGCAAAGCTGAATCCTCCAGATTAACTTGCCTTTCTCGCACCTCCTGGGACTTTCTTCTAAATCTGCCTTGTGACGTGTGACTCCCCAAGGATCTTGGTATCTACAAAGACAGATTTGGGGTCACTAAGAAGCTTAGAACTTTCTTCCACTTTTCAGTGTGTTGCATTTTGGACTAAGATTGAGGCTGAATTGGAGGAAGAGAAGTTGAGGGAAAAAGCAAGTTTGCAGGCCAGGCTCCCCAGAGGGCATGGGTGGAGGTGAGGAGGGGAGTGTGCGCCATGCTGGCAGATTCTCCAGCCCTTTTGGCTCAATCCTGCCTCCCTGTTTGCCACTGGTGTTTGCACTGCTCACCTCAGGTGGGAGAGACTGCCACTCCCTCCGAGGCACAGAGGTGAGGCACTGTGTGTCCCACCCTGGGCTCACAATTCATCTCTGCAGAGTTCTTGCATGATTTTCTATCTTTATTATGACATTAGTCACCATCTGCTGGACTGTAAGCTCCTGGAGGGTAGGGGATCTGTCTTGCTGATCTTTATCTGTCCCCCATCCTAAATACTTAGTGAAGAGTTTTTATACAACAGATGCTCAGTAAGTACTTACAGAATTAAATGTCAACACATATAAGATTTTAAGCTTTCTTGTCTCTTTCCCCAATACCTATATTCAAGGAGAGGGGGTGGTACAGGAAAAGCTGATTTCAGGTTTGGGTCAGAAAAATACCACTTATATTCAACCCTGGGAGCGTTACCTGGTGCCAGAGGAAAGCTTCTTCCCTAATCCTCCACAATGGACCTCACCCCTCCTTCTCCCTCTGCTGTCCTCTCCCCTCCTCCCTCTGGTTGTGCAGCCCATAAACCCAGTGCTGGCAGCATCCTCTCTGATTGTGTCCCCTCCTTTAAAACCCCATCCTGGGGCTGGTTACTGGAGTGGAAGCTGTCCAACCGACTTAACTCTGAGTTCACTGTCACGTTCAGAGAGGAGAATGGGCTTCACTTACTGATTTCCTCTCTTGCATGACCGGGTCTGTGCCACTGATGACACTTGGCACTGCCCCCTCCCCGCCTGAAGGCAAGTGGTGCCACAGCCACTATATATAAAACACAGACATTCGACTTCTCTTCTCTGGAGAAGCAAGAGCCCTGCTCAGAGAGTTGGTTCAGCCTAGCAGCTGACCCTCGGGGGCTAGGCTGAGACTTTGGAGCATTCTCTCTGACCTGGCTTCTTGTGTCATAGGCTTCTTGCAAAGGACCAACAGCCTGGAAGAGAAGAGTCGCCTTGTGAGTGCCTTCAAGGAGAGGCAGTCCGCCAAGAACCTGTTTTCCTGTGAAAACAGTGACCGGGAAGCCCGCTTCCGGCGCACAGAGACAGACTTCTCCAACCTGTTTGCTCGAGGTAGTCCTCCGCCATCCCAACCCTGGTGCTGTCCAGTAGATTTTTTATTTGAGTTTCTTGCCCTTTTTCCTGAAATTTTACTTCTTTTATCAAGAAATGTTTTTACTGACCAGGTGCAGTGGCTCACGCCTGTAATCCCAGCACTTTGGAAGGGTGAGGCAGGAGGATTGCCCAAGGCCAGGAGTTCAAGACCAGCCTGGTCAACATAGTGAGACCTTGTCTCTACAAACAATTTTCAAAAAGAAAAAAAGGGAGAAATGTCATTACTGTCTCTGAACTCTCATGAAACTGCTTTTCCAATATTGGAATATAATCAACTCCCTCTGTCTCTACTGCCCAGGTCTCCATCGTTTTAGAAGCTGGATGAGGGCAGTCAATAAAACAGTCAACTCTAAAGGCAATTGCAGGGAAAAATATGGAAACACAGAATCTCAGAATCCAAAGGAATCTTACATATAAGAAAATCTAATGATTCCTTTAATAATAACATTTATCCTCCAAGATTTGCCCCCCACACATACACAGATCACCCTGTGGGAAGCTGTAAGGCTGGGCCTCATAACCAAAGAGTGTTCTGAAATTCATTTTCCTTGGGGAGCTCTTCCACTAGTTTCTGCTGCCCCGACAGCACTGGTCTCAGGAGGTGCTTTACCAGACTCTCCCCAATAGCTCAAAGGTAGACCCACCACCACCCTCTCCCTTGAACTCCCCACAGGGCCACAGAAGCCAAACCAGAACATTAAACAAGACTTCACTAAAACCTCAGAAATAATCAGTGGAACAGACACAGAGCATCATGTACAGCCAGACAACCTGTTCCTGAGCTACAGCTGACAACCTCAGTTGGGGCCCTACCTCTTTCCTCCCTGGCTAAACTCCCAGCCTACTCTGCCTAGCAGAGCCTATAATCCAAAGTTGCCTCCAGACATCTCAGAGTCCAGCCCTGGAGGATGAGGTCAGGAGAAAGGCAGGGGTCCCCTCTCCCACCTTCTTGAGCCCCACCTTCCAGTTTCCTGTCTGAGGACACCAAAGGACCACCCTCTTTGCGGGGACCTAAGCCTCTACCCACAGAGGCCTTACCCTCTGCCATCAACAGATCAAGCACATCATAACACCAAACCAGATGTACAGGAATACACCCAGTCCCAGGGGAGCATGACAGAAGTCCCCTCCATCACTCTCCTCATGGGTACCCATTAGCATGCAAGTAGGCAGCCACGGTGGCAGGCTGCTCACAGCTTCTGAAAGCTCCATTCCACGCATGAGTAGCCTCTCAGAAAGTCTGTTAACCCCTGGAAAATGTATGCAAAATTTCCGTGTATGTGCATATGGGCATTTTTGGGGGATATGGTACATCAGATTCTCAGTGCATATATTAATACATATCCTGGAATGAAATTAGGCCTATAAAAATATCAGGGCTAATATTAGGGATCTCTGGGCCAAAGAAATCCAGATATGAGTCAGATGATGACCACTCGTTGGCTTTCCTCATTCAGATCTGCTGCCAGCTAAGAACGGGGAGGAGCAAACCGTGCAATTCCTCCTGGAGGTGGTGGACATCCTCCTCAACTATGTCCGCAAGACGTTTGACCGCTCCACCAAGGTGCTGGACTTCCACCATCCACACCAGCTGCTGGAGGGCATGGAGGGCTTCAACTTGGAGCTCTCTGACCACCCTGAGTCCCTGGAGCAGATCCTGGTTGACTGCAGAGACACCCTGAAGTATGGGGTTCGCACAGGTAAGGATGAGAACCAGATGGACATGTGGCCACCCCCGCTTACCCCTGCTGTCTTACCCTCGCCAGCTGTGAGGATATCAAATCACACTGAAGGAGAAACACAACCCTGGTGCGGGAAGGCAACCAAGTGCTCAGTGACCACAAGAACAACCTTGGGCAGTAACAGTTGGTGAGAGACCCCAACCCTGGCAAGAGGTCATTGTCATTTATTGTTGTAAAAGTAGGTCGAAAAGATACAAATGGTGCTAGGTCAGTTCGGTATCAAGAGTTTTTATTCTTGGTTTTATGTTATTCACAACCTAAAGAAAGCAGAGTGACCCATCCTCTACTTCCTTTCTCACCTCCATTTTTACACCTATTTCATTCTGATAAATCCTGCCCTTGCCTATCCCTGACACTGGGGAGAATTGGGCCCATTTCCCTCCCTTTCTGTATTAGTTTCCTAGGGCTGCCATTACAAATTACCACAAACTGGGTGGCTTGAAACAATAGATATTTATTCTCTCACTGTTCTGGAGGCTGGAAGTTTAAAATCAAGGTGTGGGCAGGACTATGCTGTCTCTGAAGGCTCTTGGAGAGGATCCATCTATCTTAGTCTGTTTGTGTTACTATAAAGGAATACCTGAGGCTGGGCAATTTATAAGGAAAAGAGATTTATTGGGCACACAGTTCTGCAGGCTGTACAAGAAGTATGGTGTCCACATCTGCTTCTAGTGAGGGCCTCAGGAAGCTTCCACTCATGGTGGAGGGCAAAGGGGAGCAGGCATCACGTGGTAAGAGAGGAAGCAAGAGAAAGAGAGAAGGAGGTGCCGTGCTCTTTTAAACAACCAGTTCTCTCAGGAACTGAGAGTGAGCATTCACTCACTCCCTTGAGAATGGCACCGAGCCATTCATGAGGGATCCACCCCCATGACTTAAACACTTCCCACCAGGCCCCACCTCTAACACAGGGGATCATATTTCAACATGAGACTTGGTAGGGCCAAACAAACTATATCCAAACCATAGCATCATCCAGTCTCTGGTGGCTGTGGGCAATCCTTGGCGTTTAGTGGCTTGTAGATGTGTTGCTCCAGTCTTTCCCTTCACCTTCACACGGCATCCTCCCTGTGTGTGTGTCGAAATTTCCCTCTTCTTATAAGAACACCAGTCTTTGGAGTAGGGCCCACCTTAATCGAGCATGACCTCATCTTAACTCAATTACGTCCTCGAAGACCCTATTTCCAAATAAGGTCACATTCACAGGAACCAGGGATTAGGACTTGAACATATCTTTTTGAGGGATACATTCAACTCACACCACCTCTATTGACTAGGCCAAAAAGTCACACACACACCCCCATACACACACCCTTCACATTCTACTCCAGCTTCTGGAGTTTATACACTCTGAGTCACCAAATCCTATTTCCACCTGGGAGTCCTTGAGGATGCCCTCTTGCCTTCTTTTCACATTACAAGAGCGCTCTCTAATCAGCAGTCCTGGCCAAAGTGGTTACTTTCCAATGGCCTCAAGTTCAAGGACTTTTTGGACCTCTGTCTGAGCTATTTCTAAGCCCAGGAGTGAAGCAGTGGTTTCTTCTCCCTATAACTCTCTCCCCACTACAGTCTGCCTTTCCTGAGCTCCTGGGCAGACAGATCTACAGGACTTGGCAGTCCCTCGCATGGTTGCCACCACAGGGAGAACCCCCAAGGCCACAACTGGCAGCCCCCTGTTCTTTTTTCTTCCTTTTCTCTCTTTCTCCTTTATGTTCCCTCTCACTCTTCTCAGTCATTTGAAGATAGATTTAAGACCAACTCTGGGAGGCTGGGGATGATAGAGCTGAGTAAGACTATTAGATGTCAAAAACAAAGTGATATAATGAAATAATGAAGCTGGCCAAAGAAGCTTTTTAAAATAAGGAATCTCAAATAGCTTTTAAGGTCTGCCAACACCACTGGAATAAATGTAGCTTCATTAAATAACTGCTGGATAGACAAGACTCAATTATACGTACAAAGTCTGTGTTTGATTTTGTAAAGAAAAGCACTCTTGTCAATTTACATGGAGTTACATCTCTTCTTGGTCTGATAGCTAACCTATTTCTGATGGAGAATAAGTAGTTTTGGCTGAATTTTTAAAAGATTCCGAATGCCCCATGTATGTTTTAGCTTGACTTGTTTTGGTCCAATGTATTGTATTTTGTCAGTTTCTCTCATATATATACTTTCTCAGAGAGATGGGGACCATGTGGTTTTATTATTAAAGCCCAGAATGGTATTGTTCGTCAAAGAAAAATACATGATTTTTTTATAATAGCATATCATATCGTCTATAAAACTGAAGCATCTCATGGTCAGAGAAAGCATGGCCTTTCATATTAGTCCAGTGTATGAATCCACTTAGGTATTTAGCCTGCAAACATCCATTTCTGTTCTTCAGAGCCAATTCTGGGAGCAGACATTTGCATGCATTTAGAGTTCACAATCTTTCAAGCAATATGAAGCCTTCTCCCACATCTTAGGTATTGACCCTGAAAAAAGTATGCTGTTGCTGCCACATCACAGCACAGCTCCTGGTTGCTGGTCTGTAATTTGGATGTAGATACAGGAGCAATAGAGTAAACAGGTAGCTACACACAGTGAAAAATGTTTTTTTAAAAAAACGATATTAATGCTCAGCCAAAATAATGAATTGGCTTTTAATAGTGAAAACATACTGATCTGGGTATATTCTTGAAGGGATGATGATGGCATTTGAAAATTTCTCTACAAATTAACAAAAAAACTTAAAAATTTTTTATTTTAATAGATTTAGGGGGTACAAATGGTTTTTTGCTACATGGATGAATTGTATAGTGGAGAAGTCTAGGCTTTTAGTGTACCCATCACCTGAATAGTGTACATTGTACCCGATAGGTACAAAAGACTTCTTTAAAAAAGGAACCAGCATATATAGATTCTCCATGAATTTACACGGATACTAGTTAGCCCTCAGTCACAGCAGCTACTTAGGTGATTTGTAGATATGCTGGACTCTCTTAATTGTTCTTTTTTAAAACCTTTTTATTATGGGAAATTTTAAACATACAAAAGTAAAATTGTATAATGAACCCTATATGCCCAACACCCAGCTCTAACTATCAACTCCTGACAATTTTGTTTCACCTGTACCTCCATCCACTTCCCCATCTTCTGTTTTATATAAAAGCAAATCCCCAATATAATATCCTTGCATCCGTAAATATTCTTCATCCTCAAGAACCCTTTTTTTTTAAATCACAGCATCATTGTTATACCTGAAAAAAACCCACAAAATTTTCAGTTCATTAATATCATGAAATATTCAGTTAGTTTTCAAATTTCCAATTGTCTCATGAAATGTTATAAATGTTTTGTTTAATTTTGTTATAACTCATTTCAGTCAGGATCCAAATAGGTCCCTCACATTGCAGTTGATTGCTGTGTCTCCTAATCAATAGATTTCCCTGTCATCTGTTCTTTTTTTCTCGCAGTTTATTTGTTGAAATACTTTACTTTAAAAAAATAACTCTTTCTTTCTCACCCTACCCGAATTTAGGCCATGTGCTACTCAGTCTATCATCTGTTATTTCCATTGACTATAGAGTCGAAGTTGAAATTAAACTAGGTTATTTTGTTACTTGACAGAAATTGTGGTACAGTATAAGATTTGGGGGGCATAAGGTTATAACCATAAGCTAAAAATAAGGTTTTGGGGGACTTTGTGTCCTTCATATTTTAATGGAAAAAGAGATATTGTTTCACTTTGCATCAGTCTCTCTTTGTCCATCTTTTGTCTCTACCATGCTGTGTGGTTTTGATACATTATCAAATAACATGATTGCATTTACATATGATTCAGTCTTGTCCTGAAATGTTTATTGTTAAAAGTTTTTAAATGGGAATTCCGTATATATTTTAATGGATTTCAACAAAATTTGTTATGTTCCAGGAAGTCTCTTAGATTCTCTTAGTTTGTTGGCACTGAACAAAGTAGAGTAAAATGGAATAGTTTAAGCTATTTAGAATAGTCTCCATGGATGTCTAGAATCTGGGCCCATACTTACACTAAGTTTACTGTTTATGCTTCTTTGATTTTTTTCTAAAAATCAGTATTATTTTGTGAGGACTCTTGAGATGCAGGGATTGGTATCTTCTTATATAAGAAGTCATAGTCCAGATGTCCTCAATCACATCTAGGGAAGAATAGCCATTCTCAGAGAGGAGAGTTAGACCAGGCACATTCAAACACTAGCTCTCTGACAGTTATTTCAGAGGCAAAGGCAATTTCCACTGGAAACACAGTAGTCAGCATATCTTTCCAACACCAGTTCTCTGTCACACATCCCTAGATAATCTGTTGTGTTGACTCCTGCCTGACAGCCGAGCCAAGCCTGCTGATGTGGAGTTGAGTTTTCTGGTGAACGCTAAGTTGGCAAAAACTTGGCAACAATCCTGAATTTGCTGAGAACAAAGCCTGTTAAAGCACAGTGTGGGCTGCACAGGGCTTTAGAGTTATGTAGTAATAATTATTTCACCAACAACTCAGTGAGTGAATGAGGCTGTGTCTGCCCATTTCACAGAGGAGATGCTAGGTCATCTTAGCAATAAATTTAATTTAACTGTCACCTGACTATATATGGGCAAAACACATCAATGCTTGTTGTCATATTTGTCACAGAGTCCCAGAGAGTGGTGAATGTTCTCAGCATCAGCATCAGAGCTGGTGCTTTCCCCAAACTTGACTTGGTCCACAGAGCCATGAACCCTCTCTGAGGCCTTCAGCCTCTCCCCCATTAGCAAATCTTGATTTGGAGATTAAAATCCTTTGGATGTTAAATTAAAGTTGAAGCACTTATGGAAAAAATCAGGACTACCACATCCTCTATTGTAATTAAAAAAAAATAAGTGTGGCAGAGGGGTTCATCTGGAAGTCAACAAATAAGATATTGGAGAGCGTTATTAGTTTCATTATATTGGATTTTTTTTTAATTTAAAAGCATGATGCTGTAGAAACGTAGAAGTTTGGGGGACATCATTAATGCTAAAGGCTGGTATAGGGTGGGTCAACCTGCCCTTCATTCTCCAATATCTTTGAGCAGCCCTGTTAGACAGACCACTGGGATGGTGGCCCCATCAATATGATCCAGTGCGGCAGGCCTTTTGGCCTTGAAAATAGCTTGAGAAATCTGGATGTGCCTTGATGCTGTCCTGTTACCTCTCTAGGTCATCCTCGATTTTTCAACCAGCTCTCCACTGGATTGGATATCATTGGCTTAGCCGGAGAATGGCTGACATCAACTGCCAATACCAATATGTAAGTTCCACATAATGTTTTCATATAAGCAGCCCTGATGTATGGCTATGGCTTGTTGCTTTAAAAGTCCAGTTCCAATGGTTCTATTTTATTAAAGTTGCCCTGGTCATCTTTTCTCTTAAAATCTTTTTTGGTTTACCACATTTCTGGTTTACTGCTAGATATTTGATAAACTATTTTTGAATTGAATAATGCAGCTTAATAAGAGCATGGTCATGAGAACTAATAACTCTAGCTTTCAAAATGTAGTATGAAATTTCATGTTAAAAGACTGTATTTCTCTTAATGGTGTATCTAAAGAGGTCATATTTTGGGGTATGATCTTGGTTTCCTTTTCCCACCCAAGCATATTGGTCCTTATCATTCAGTTCATATTTCCTCAATAATTAAAGCAGCCATAAAGCCACAAATCAATTTGATCAATTTGTTGCTTAACTAAAAGTTCTAAAGCAAAATCCAGCCAGTACTAATACCTCATATATTTCTTTCAAAATAACTGCTTGTTTTTCTGAATTTGACCTTTTTTCCATACTTGTTTGTGTGGACAAAGTCTTTGTTTCTAAGTTCTTGTAAATTTATATGAAACTGACTCTAAGGTTCTGGTGGGTGCAAGTACTACCTAGGTAGTTTTCTTGCAGTCATGCCAAAGTTTCTTCTACATAATTGTGCCCTCTTTGGAGACAAAATGACAGAGGGTAGTCATAGCCTACAGAGTACTATCTTTGCTCTCAACACTAATGACAATGTTTTACCACTATCTATACATCCAGACAATGGAACCACATTCTTTTAAAATCTTCAAAGGAAAATAATGAGACAAATTTCTTACAATAATTTAAAAATAACTATATAAGAATTATATGGGTGTTAGTCATTGTGGAAATATCAGAAAATAGTCATCCACTTTTTAAGTTCATGGTAAAGTAGATTCTGATAAATGAATTTAGGTGAAAGGGTAATATTGTTTAATATTGAAATTCCATTTGATATCAAGGTAGAATATACATTATTAAAGTTCAAGGTATTCTATTATTCTTAAACAAGCTACGACCAGCCACAAAACCTGAAGGACATTTTAAAATTATATATTGATTCATGTGTGTTCTAAAGCTGTTTGATGCTGTGACTCAAAATACTTAACTACGTTCATAAAAGTTTCTATTAATTAAGGATTCCTGCTTTGTTTGCTAATTTAAAACAGCAGTGACAAATTTTAAAAAGCAGATGTGACAAGTGAACCCTTTGGTGCTAAAAGGCATAAAAGATTAAATTGATTGAAAAACTAAAATGGTTTTCATGCTCCCTGCTCACAAGTCATGGTTAACTTCACGGAGTGTCTGTGTTGGATCAAGGAAAATCCAAAGGACTGAGAGGAATTCAGGTCCCAGATACAATTGCTGGGAAGGTCTCCTCAAACACAAAGCTCCACTTTGTAATCTTTACTGTATTACATTATGATTTGTGAGATAAAAATATATCAGCCAGTACTGATGCAGACATCATAATACACTAATTACAACTTGAGAAAAGGCACTAATGCTTAATTGTAGCATCTAACATTAAGGAACAGTTTAAATTAGAAAGTACAGTTGTTGTATTTACCTCAACTATTTGGAAAATAAATGAGAAAAACAGAGTAAAAGGTACATATCCATTAAGGTCCAAGTTCCCGTGTTAAGATAAGCACTGAATTCACCCAGCATCTTAAAGTGTGTTCTGCAGACCTCGCAGCTGCTATTTCCTAATAAATAGCCAGTCTCAAGATAAATAAAGGAACTCACCCCTTTGAACTGTTTATGGCCAGATATTCTCCCAAAAGTCTTTCCTTCAACCAGAAAGATCCCACAAATTCTTCTTTTTTGGTATGTGTTCATAAAATCAAAGTCCCTTACTCTTCTCTTAGCTCAGCTACAAAACACTAAAATATGTCCCAGCCATCTGAGGTCAAGGCCAATCCAACTAAATGACACATAGTAATTGCAGCTGTACTGAGCAGTAGATATTTATAAAATATGATCCGATTCCAACAGATCGATAGAGAAGGTTATTTAAAATAGTGAAATAGTTTCTGTCAGTTCTAGAGACAGAGAATTGTCTGAAGAAGTAATAACTATTATCTAGAAATTGTTCTAAGGCAGTTCCCCTGGAAGATCATGGAATGTGGCAGCACTGTCGGGAGCTTAGGCAGAATTTGCTTCCTTGTGACAATTCCTCCTCCAGTTGGGAATAGTGTTTAAACTAAGTCCGGGAGAGAATGGCAAAAGGATCTTTCTTTGGCCAAACAGGATTTAATTAGTGATATACTCAGGTTTTTGACCTGTACTGTCATTGAGTTTGGATGGCCCCAGGTAATAGAGAATAATAACTGTATTCTTCAGTACAGTCTTTTTAAAAGAACTAGCCAATATCCTAATTCAAATAGTAAAGTGTAAGGTGCTTGACTGTTAAAACAGAAAGAACGACTATGTTCATGCCCTTACACCTGCTCGTGCATACAGTTTTGAGATATATTCTTCCAGGCAAGGATCCAATGAAGAGCCAAAGAAAATTTCACAAATGTGTAGTCGTCCAAGGCACATCAGCTCTTTTCTTTCAAAACGGGGCCACCAAGCACAATTGTGCAGGTTGAGCAAGACCCAGGTGTAAACAACAGCCTGCCTGCAAATACCTGATGATGATACATAATCTTAATGGCAAGATCTATCACGACCCTTTGTTATGAGGTTATGATTTCAAGCATCTTGCACTTTATTTTCCTAGAAATTACACAGGAGCAACTTTCCATGGGAGTTAGCCATGATTTTACACCACTAGGCAGGTTGTAAGAGAGGAGCCTGCAATGAGCAGTTCTCATTTGTCATAGAAAAGCAGCTGTGATGTAAAGGACTTGGAATTCTGACTCTGAAACTTACTAACTGGGAGATCTTAGGACAAATCCCTGAATTTCTCTGAACCTCAGTTTCTTCATCTGGAAAACAGAGGATAATAGTATCTATCCTACAGAGTGATTCTAAGACTAAAAAAAGGCTCCAGTCTTAAGTGCCCAGTGTATACAAGGCACAATGCCTGCACCTAGGAAAAGCAGCCACCCCATAGATCACTCTTGCCGTTCAAGACACCTCCCCTCAGCCTCTGACTCCTGTTTCTGTCTCTCACATCTGCACAGTTGAGGGTTTCACTAAGCTGCCCTCAGATGTGTTACCTTTTAAGGTGAAGATGTGCTACCTGCCACATCTGTGAGATGTAAGAGACAGTCTAAAAGGAGTATCAAGATAGAGTCAATATGAAAATTATTTCTTTTGTCTTATTACAGAAGTTCCCAGGTAGACAGTCACCAGGGATCCAGGGTCCTTGTGCCTTTCTAATCCCTGTTGCAGCATGTGACTCTTATCCTTTAAGTTGCATCATGGTGCAGACTGGCTGCTGGAGCTCCAGCCATCACTCCTGTGTTTCAGGACCCAGGAAGGATGGAGGAAGGAGGAAGGGAGGAAGAGAAGAAGGAAGGAGAGGTGGGCAAAAGGGGGACATACTCCATCCTGCTAAGAAGTCTTCCCAGAAGTCTCATACCACATTCCCATAGCACCTTTTTAGCCAGAACTTAGTCCCATGTCCACATCTAAAATATAGTCTTTGATCTGTGTGAACTGCAACCCTAAATAAAATAATAAAATTTAATGAAGCAAGGGAAAATTGATATGGTTAGCAACCAGCAAACTCTGCGCTAAGAGAACTACAGTTTCTTGACAATCAATTTGCCTTAGTTCTGGGTGAACCCCACTGGGAAGGTGAGTTGAACCACTCTAAAGGGCTGACTCTCCTCCCTACTCAGAATATAGAAATGCTCAGAACTCTCCTTTAGTGTCACTTCATAAATGTCACTATCTTATTGCTTCCAATCCTATGTTCTGATGCATCAACCCAGATCTTTTGGCAGGTTTAGTTTATTGTTCTGATTCCAAAAGGTAATCTTGGACTCTGACATTAGCATCTAAACAGCTTCTTCTGAATTCGTATTTGACCTTTGATCTCTTTACTTCATCTGCTTTCATCTGTCATTTAGGGAAGGGGTACCCAACCTGGGTCCAGGTTGTAAGAGAAGAATTTCCTACAGTTGTGTACTAAGTGATGTGCATGTCTTTATTTTTTACCCGGAGAGAGGGACTATAGCTTTCCCATGATTCCCAAAGAGGTCTGTGAGGGATCCACTGCTCTGGGGTGAACAGCAAGGTCTCCATAAGGCTGTTGGTGCAGGCTTACAGATTGTAAACATGGCCCAGGATGGGAAGGCAGGGTCAGAAGAAGTGTCAGGAACAAAGAACTCCACGTTAGCTCATTTGTCAGGCCTGGCTGTGGATCAACAGCCATGGACTGGTACACTAGCTTTCAGGAGAGGATGCCAGGACTCAGCTCATGAGTCAGGATAAGCTTGGTGTTAGCTGTGGGATAATTGGTCCTTCAGACCCAGGCAGGGACTACCAAACAGGATGCGGCTAAGGCCAAGAACCAGATGCTAGATTCATCCTAGTAAACTTCCTCCTCTAGGTTGAGAATGGTGTCTTATATTAATAATATTTTAGTCTCCTCAGTACATAGGATGTCACCTGGCAGAGAATAGTCACTCAGTAAGTATTTGTTGAATAGAACTGAAAAAAAGTTTCAGGAATCAGGTACCTGGCATAGATAAGGAACCTGAAATAGATGATATCAGATAGTCTTATGATCAAAGTCTCTGGATGCTTCCTCCTAATCCTGAGAGTAATGGCCATGTTCCTGGTCCTTAGATAGGGAGGCTAATTCATGCAAACCTGGGGCCTAAATTGGTTTAAGTCACTAAGCATGGAGGTGGACCTGCCCTTGGTATTCAGCCCCATCCCTTCTCCCTTACCCGTGTGGTTCCTGCCTGGCCATCTAACTCTGACTTGGCTCTAACGCAGCTTTCATCCAATCCTTGACACGGTTCTGATATTATGGTGTATGGTTCCACTTGTTCCTTTCCTTACCCCAGAGAGCTTTCTTATTTGGTATTGTGCCACCAGTACCTCTTCACCATGCAAACATTTTTGCCATTTTGACATTTCCAAAGAGCAGCGGAACCATTGATAACACATTTGTTCAAGAATGGTTAGAAGCCCTTCATGAGTTCGCCTCTTGGTACACTCAGCAGCACAGGCTAAACCAGGAATCCTTCTCTTCTTCTTCCTTTATCAGGCCATCAGACATGAGGGAGTGTTGGTTGCTACGGTGATGGGGCTCAGAGCAGAACCAAAGCATGATTGTGACCTCCAGAGGTGATGGTAACTGCACACATGGTTTCCAAGGGTCTTCCTCCTAACTTTTCAGGGGCTTCCCAAGGAAAATGGACATGTTCTTTTTGGAAACAAAATACTTCTACCAACAGACGTATCCTGAGGATCCTCCTGGATCTTTTTGTCCTCTTCCATCACCATGTGATTAATTTGATTGCTCTTTTCCTCCATGATTAAAACTTAGTAGCTTCACCTGTGTCTCATGTACAACAATAGTTATCTCATCCTTGCAAATAGCTTTTCTAAATGATTAAGCAACCAAGAATTCCCCATTAGTCCTCAACGTTGGCATTCAGCTCAAACACCATAACCAGTGACAAAGCCTCCCCACAGCACGTGGCTGAGTCAACATAGGCATCTCTTTTCAGTAAGGATGGTCTGAGCCCAGCCCACAGACTCTAATGCTTAAGAAGGCCAAGCAAAAATAAGAAAGACAGAGAGCCTCAGAGCTTAGTAAATATCTTTTTGTTTTCTGGCTGAATTTTCTGTGGATGACCTTCCTTGATTTCTCTTAGGCCCTATGTTTGGTATCATGATCTTGTTTCAATGACTGGTATACCAGACTGTGCCTCTGTTTTGACTTGCTTTGAAAAGAGCATGGCTTGCTACTTTTAAATCAGTTTGTTAGAAGACAAATGTAACCTGCCAGGATATCTGATGCCCACAGTTAGCTGTGTATGCCAGTTGACCATCTTCTTGTTATTTATAATTAGTAATTAGAAAATCATCGCTTATAATTATTCTTGACAGATATTGACTTCAGAGAATTATAGAAACATAGCTGTCCTTGGGGATTATCAGTAGAAAAACCATGTAGATAATTATATTGAGATCCTTAAAACCTGGGTCAATATTTCCAATTATCTTCACAGTGAGCTTCTGGATATTTACATTGTTTTTAAAAGACAGACGTTGGCTACGGCTTTTATAGATTCTACAAGTGTGAAACTGGCAGTTTTTTAAAAAAAAAAAGTTGCAAACCAATTTTATGTACAACTTAGAATGGATTTTTTTTCAATTAACATTCGCATTGTCCTACAATCTAGAGGTAAAAGGGACCCAGAAGAGTAATTTTCTTTCCTTCTGTTCCCTTGGGTGGGCCACACCTAAGACATTCCATTCAGATGAGAATCTGTTTCACTGGTGAAGTATCATAGCGGGGGCACGTCCACCACCTCTCGCAGTAACCCAGGCTGGTTTCTGACATTTTATGATTGGTGACTTAATGCATTTCCAGGGAATGAATCATTTTATAATAGTTGTTTTGAACATCTTTTTAGAGCCCAAGTACAAATACTAAACCAATCACCTGTGTTCCCAAAATAGTGGTTTGACTTCTTTATCTTCTTTCATCCTTTTTCGTACCACCCTTCCAGGTTTACATATGAAATTGCACCAGTGTTTGTCCTCATGGAGCAAATAACACTTAAGAAGATGAGAGAGATAGTTGGATGGTCAAGTAAAGACGGTGATGGAATATTTTCTCCCGGTAGGTTGCTCTTCTCTGCCCCTGACTCTTTTCAAGGTTTTCAGTATGGACCCTTGGGATTTTGGAGAACACTAAATACGATGTGAGTTTGTGGAAGAATAATGCCCTTAAAAATTTTTTTTTTGATACTCTGACTTCCTATCTTTGTCAGGTTGGAGGCCAGCAAGAATGCTCCATTCTATATGAACTAACAAAGGCTGTGTCTAGATCTTGCTAAACAGCTGCATTCTGCCAACAGCAGTTTGATTATGCAGGGGATCAGCAAATCAAGATTATCAATTAACTGATTGATTTCAGCCAAAATAGCATATCTACTTTGAATCTCTAGTTCGAAGTAGATACAATAAGAATCTTTAAAACACGGACCTTCGCCAGAGGTCTGAAAATAAATAAATAGATATAAAACAAGGATAGGTATTCTTGGAGGTAGGGAGGAGTTATAGATGCTGTCAGAGACGGTGTGATTGTGTACAATGGCAAAAGAAGAAATAAGAATTGCAATGTTGGGCCGGGTGTGGTGGCTCCCGGGAGGCCGATGGGGGAGGATTGCTTGAGCTCAGGAGTTCAAGACCAGCCTGAGCAAGAGCGAGACCCTGTCTCTACTAAGAATAGAAAAATTAGCTGGGCATTGTGGCACACGCCTGTACTCCCAGCTACTCAGGGGAATGAGGCAGGAGGATCACTTGAGCCCAGGAGTTTGAGGTTGCAGTGAGTTATGATGACGCCACTGCACTCTACCCGGGGGTGACAGAGCAAGACTCTGTCTCAAAAAAAAAAAAAGAATCAAGCAGACCACAAATTTGCCTATTTAATTGTCAGGTAATTAATGTAAAAGTGACTAGTTTGTGTTGGCCAAACATACATAAATAGTTATTTCAGTTCTCCTTGTGTTTTCATTTAGGTAAACATGAGTTTGTTTTTATTTTAATAAACTTAGAGCTCTCCTAAATGACTCGATAACTTAGTTGGGCTGTTCTTTGAAGAGAGTACCCAGGCAGGTAACCAAGCAATGTCATTGTTACCTTCTGTGGGCTCCATTACTCTCTCTTTCTTTGTCTTTCTGAACTCAGGGAACAGATTCATCTTTGTTCAGTAAATAGATTGAGCAGAAAATAGAAGCAGGAAGGTTGTAACTCACCTATCCCTTTGCAGCCACTGCCACTGCTACCTCTTATATTTCTGTCTAAGCTTCAGGTGGGAAGGGCATTGGAGTATGTGAACCATCTCCGGCCAAATTGCCTAGACAGCTTCGATAATGGGTGTGACTATTTGTATTCCCAAGACAGAGGGTCCAGAGGGAAGCCCCAGCAATAGGGAAGCTAGCAAGACCTACCAGGATATTCTTCCCCTTCCTGGCCTCCCTTGTCTCTTGAAACACCAGCTCAGCCTTCCTTGTTAGAAACAATAAGGAAAGAGCCCTAACACCTCTCACTGTGTCTGCTTGCCTATAGGGGGAGCCATATCCAACATGTACAGCATCATGGCTGCTCGCTACAAGTACTTCCCGGAAGTTAAGACAAAGGGCATGGCGGCCGTACCCAAGCTGGTCCTCTTCACCTCAGAACATGTGAGTCGGGAGCTCTTGTCCGTGGATTGTGGTGTTTTCCAAGGGACTCTCTAACGTCTAATATCTCAAGCCTCTGTTTGTTGCAGAGTCACTATTCCATAAAGAAAGCTGGGGCTGCACTTGGCTTTGGAACTGACAATGTGATTTTGATAAAGTGCAATGAAAGGTAGGCAGGAGAGAGTGAATATTAGGTCCTTGATGTATTAAATGTGTTCATCTGTTAAATTTGTTTTATTGTGCCTAAGGACTGACTTAGTACAGTGTGCCAAGCTGCTAATGGTCTGTTGAAAATATCCGATTAAATTACTTTTTGCTGCTGCTAAAGTTTTTTTCATGTGTAATCTCACTGAGTCTTCATTTTAATTCTCTCCTTTTACAATGATTATAGGGGGAAGATAATTCCAGCTGATTTTGAGGCAAAAATTCTTGAAGCCAAGCAAAAGGTATGTCCTCTATGGTACATCTAAACTCCAGTGAATATAAATTTTTAAAAATACCTTCCTTCTGCCCTAGACAATAAAAGTCTTTGATAAAATAAGAGATAATTTTATTGTGTTTATAAAATTCTATTCCCAGATATTTGCTTCTTTCCAACTTGGAAATGATTTGGTTTTAAAGCTATGTCTATACAATATCAATTTTTTTTTAAAAATGAAAAATTTATTTCATTAGACACTTGTCCTGTCTTCATTGTGCCAAGTGCTTAATTTGATGTTCTTCAATAAATCAACTATCCGAGCATCATGAAGATACAGCCTAATTGAACTTTTCATTTGCTACTTGTTAGGTCTTATCTCATTTTAACAAATACTGTTTTAGCTGAGGATTCTGTTTAGCAAAGTGCATCCATACCCTGGCAGATGACCCATGGTACTTGGCAAGTCCAGCCTCAACAAACTCTCTTAAACAAAAAAAAATCTCATAGAACAGATATATCCACAAGTCACTGCCAGGAAACTGTCAGGCAATTTACCAACACGTTGTTTTGGTCACATTCTTGTACCTTCTTCTCTAATAGTAGTTGTTTACCGGGGTCTCAGCAGAGGAGAATATAAATGTTGCGAGCACTGAGCAAGGAGCAGAGGTGGAGCTGAGCTTCAAGAAAGCCTAAGACTAAACCCAAACCTGTCTTAGCTCTATAACCCCACTCCCTCGTTTATTTCTTGTTCATGTCAAAATTTCACTATGTCCATAGTTAGTGAGTGTTTCGGCTTTCACAGTGTACAGACCTATTTCAAATAACTAAACAATGCTTTAGTATAATTATTATATCAATACACTTAAAACAACACAGCACCTAAAGAACAATGTGCAGATGATACTCGGAGCTATCTGCCCATCACGCCAAATACTCATTATTACTCTTTCTTGCTTTATTTTTTGCCACAGAACTTAACCCCATCAAACATACTGTATATTTTGCTGATTTGATTTCGTTTATTGTCTGTCACCCCCCCACACACACTAGAATGTAAACTTGCTAATGACAGAATTCTTCTTCTGTAGTGCTCACTGCCGTATCCCCGGCATCTACAACAGGCCCGTCGCATAAAAGTCACTCAAAAAATATTTGTTGAAGAAATGAAGGAATAAGTGAATGAAACAACAAAGAATACTACCGGACATAGGGTTTGACACCACAGCAACCCAGTTGGGCACTGTTAGCAGGAAACGCTACTACAGCTCTTCCACTTCATGTGGAAATGAGCAAATGAGAAGGGTTAAAAAGACTAATCAGCCTTTCTCTCTTACTTTGTAGGGCTATGTTCCCTTTTATGTCAATGCAACTGCTGGCACGACTGTGTATGGAGCTTTTGATCCGATACAGGAGATTGCAGATATATGTGAGAAATACAACCTTTGGCTGCATGTCGATGTAAGTGCTATAACTCACAGAGCAGCCCAGTCCACCCGGGGTGGAAGAAATTCCGCTTTCTGATTTGCCTCAAGCTTCTCCCCACACCCCAGCCAGCCCTGTCTCCACACCACATTAGCTCCAGCTCTTCCCGGGCCCCTAGCCAGCCATTCACGACTGGTACATACCACAGGCCTGGTACATGCTCTGAGACTCATCCCGTCTCCTACTGGCCGATTGCTGTCTTCTGTGGTTCATCCTAGAATATGGTCTCCATCACCTTCCCAGGTAGCTTTGTTTGGACAAATAGCTACAGGGTAAAATATAACTGATTTCAGAGGGAAAAAATATATCAGATAGAACATATAGAAAGTGGCCATGAATGTGAACCCTCAGCTACCAGCTTTCAGTCTAGCCATCTATGATACTTTTCTTTAAAAAAAAATGCATATCTGCTGCATTTAGGAAAAATAAGACAATATATGGTGGAAGGTATTATCAACTAAGAGATTTAGTCGTGAGTTTTCCCAGGAACACAAAAGTGCATTTTCACATGTGTGACTGGGGGTATTTTTTTCTTTTTCTCTGTCCATTCTCTTATGGATTTAACTTCTCACAATTGAACAATGGGGTAATCTGCCCTGCTATTGAACAAATGACTAACAAAGGCTCTTGTGTCACATGGCATCCCAGGCTATTCAGTAAACATGCATCATGGTATCCACAGAAATGTTGTGCAGTTACAGGAGCTGTTGTGAGACCTCCAAACCAGGCAGGAGCTGCTGCTGTCTGAGTTTTTCAGGAGCTGTTAGAATTCTACTCCAGGAAGAATCAGACAGCAGGCCCCAGTCCTTCAAGTAGCTTCCAGAGCCACCCAGGGGACTCCCTGAGTATTTCTGGCTTTTCACAGTACTTTGGTCCTTTGGGTCTTGCCAGCACAGGTGCCACAGGCTCAGACCCAGTTTACCTGTATCACTTGTGCAGCTACTCTGACAGTAACCTGGAGGAACTTTTGAAAAAGAAATGACAAACAGTGAAAAGTCACAACGGCCACTGGTTGAACAGCCAGTGTGGGCTCGGACTGTCAGAGAAGCTTATGCTTTTCACCTTTTACATTCTCTCTCATGTTTGACCAGAGGGGTGGAGTGACTGGTGTGGGATTCCTGAATGTCGCTGCTCCCCTGTCCCTCTCCTTCCTCTGTCCCCACAGGCTGCCTGGGGCGGTGGGCTGCTCATGTCCAGGAAGCACCGCCATAAACTCAACGGCATAGAAAGGTAAGGGCTGAGCCTGCTGGGCCTCCTTCTGTCAGAGCAGCGAACGACTGTGCTCTGGTGTCAGCCCGTGCCTCCCCTGCACCACCCTGATTCCGTTCTGACTAGGCCCACTTGAGCTCGGCAGCATTTATTGAGCACGTATTGTATGATTGATTTCCTGGCCAATCTCTCCTCAGTGAGCTCCCAATTAAGAAAGAGAGAAAGACAAATAAACAAGTAGTCATAACACAATGCGGAAATTGTAATAATGGATGAAATTGCAGGTGCCCAGGTAGGAGAGAAGAGAGACTAACCAGTGGGGGGGATTGGAGGCTAAATCAGAGTTTGCCAAGGGCACAGGCAGGGCCACTGGTTCCCTTCGCTCTTCTTCCTCGTTAAGCTTATTGCTGGGAAAGGGCAGGACGCTTAGCTCACCTAACCTTTTTTTTTTTTTACCATTCCAGTTCAATGGGTATTCTAGGACAAATATGATTTTGACCTGACCCCTAAGTGTTGGCCCATAAAAAACTCACATTGATTTGTTGATTCATTCAGCCTATATTTACCGAGCACCTATCATGAGCCAGGCAGGTGTGCATGTGAATGTTTGGTTACCTGAACTTCCATCTAGCCACCTATGGCGCTTTTCTAAAAAAATGTTTATCTGATACACATGGGAAAAATAAGGCTACTGCTTTATGGAAGGTGTTATCACCTGAGAGGTTTGCCCTCCTGAAGCTCAATTCCCAGTGGGCTAGATGTTCATAGACAAATAAATATTTAATCTGTCTCATAATAAAGAAAAATATTTCAGCAGATACTGAGACAAAGGGAGACAGGGAGCAAGGATATGAGGAAGAGTTTTCCAGGGAGCGGGAATGGCAAGTGCAAAGGCCCTGAGGCAGTACTGTTCTTGGCAAGTTGGAGGATCATCAAAGAGGCCACTGGGGCTGGAGCAAAGCGGGAGAGGTGAGAGAAGAGTATGGTTGGGGAGGAGCAGGTAACAAGGACTTTGGCTTTTGTTACCTCTACTGGGCCTCCTCTGTCTCAGTTTTGTAAGGCCAATGTCAAGGTGAGTGAAACAGGCTCTTCGAAGCATAGTTATACAACCCTATAACCCAGAGGATAATATACAAAATGTAGATGAGCCAGCCCCACTGTACTTTAGAATTCTCAGGCGATTTTTATTTTCCATCTTTGAGTCTAGGAAAACTTGAAACCTTTTGCACTAGAATTTTTCTTTTCTAACATTTTAAAGCACATATGTCTTCTAAAGGAAATTGAATCCATATCATGTCTTATTACTTTCCATTTGTAGTAGCAAAGAATCATTTACTTCAGACCTCAAGGATATTCAGAAAACCATTTCAACATTTTAGGAGACCTAAATATAATTTTTTAATGACTTGGCAAATGATAGCAATGAGAAAGTTGATTAAATTCACTACCATTTAAATATGGCCTGACACTGATGCTTTTTAAAGAGAGAAGCACTTAGTTAACTTTTCTTGCAACTTTTCACAGGTCTCTTTCACAAAGGTTTCATTATGTATTTAAGGAAAAAGTACTTCAGGCCTTCCTCTCTTCTTCTTGAAACACAGTGCTCATATACACTAAATTATTCTAAAGGACCTAACCAAGCAAGATGAAGAGGTTAAAAATTCACAGCAAGGGTTAACTCTAGGGAGAGCAGAGGCAGTATAATTCTGAGCCAATTGCTATGTCAGGGAGAAAATATCCTTCACAGGTATTAAAACACAGAGCCCAGCTGTGGGCCAGGCCATCAGGAAGGAGTCTGTAAACCACTGAAGCAAGTTACCCAAGTTTTAATCATCATGCATTACACTAAGTTGTTTTTGCAATGCCCTAGCTAGTGTGCTCCTTAACCATCTAATTGTGTCTGACAGAATGATGCGGTTGCTAGGTGACCATGCTTGTTAAGCTATCATTGCAGCCCAAGCTGGCAAAATCATGTTCATTTAGCACTGAAACAATGCTGCTAGGCAAAGTCTAGAATAGTCCAGCTGGTCGTTGCTTTTGGGTATCACTCTTGATACTGCCCCATAAGTAGGTAGGTCAGCATCACCAGCCCATTTCATAAATAAGAACAGAAAGGCAGAAAGAAGCCAAAGTCTGCTGCCTAGAGGGGGGCAGTCTAGTGGTGTGGCTGTGAGCACTGGCTCTGCAATTATATGCCCCAGCTCCAACACTTCTTCCCAACTCTGTGACTTTGGGTAATATATCTAACCTTTTTGTGTGTCAGTTTCTCCATCAAAAATAGAATAACAGTACCTGCATCATAAGGGCTATTGTGAGAATTATGCCAGGCACTATTATAAACATTTTATCTTCATTAACTCATTTTATCCTTTATTCAGTTCTGTGAGGTAGACACTCCCCATTTTACAGATGGGAAAACTGAGGCACAGAGGAATTATGTAATGTGCCCAACCTACCAAATGTCAGAGCCAGGACTCAGACTTGCACAGTTTTGCTGCAAAGCCTGAGTTTTTAACCACAATATCATGTTGACATAATACCTGAAAATTCTCAGAACACTAGGACATATAATAAGTTCTTCATAAATGTTAGCTATTATTAATAGTAGTAATTTAGAAGATATAGTCGGCAATGTAATACCCTGAGACTGCCTGTGAAATATTTGTTTACTACTTGATTAGCCAATTTAGGAGAATAGACATCTAAAACACGCACTGACTTGAGTTGGGATGGGTGGTGTTTTCCTCAAGAGGACAGTTGCCTCTTTCTGACTTCTGTACCTTCTCCTCAAAGTATCATGTGCCTCTTTCAGGGCCAACTCAGTCACCTGGAACCCTCACAAGATGATGGGTGTGCTGCTGCAGTGCTCTGCCATTCTCGTAAAGGAAAAGGTCTGTCCTCCCTCCAAAGATACACCGGTGGCCTGCACATCCTTTAGAAGGCACAAGAAAAGTGTGGGGTCTTTTTCTAGCACTCGTTGGCTAACTCCTGAGATTGGCAGCCCCATTGTGAGACTGCCATTGCTGTCCTTCCCTGCCCTTGTAGCTAACCCAGTTTCTCCTCTTGGCTCTAGCTGTCTACTGCCCTGCCTCCTTGTTCAGTACTCGGGGCCCTGTCAGTGACAGAGCCTTTAAGGGAATTATCCAATTGAGTATTCCTTCATGTTTGCACAAACAAAAGTGAGAGTGATTGGGTGAGGCACCCAATCAATTTTGCCCTCAGTGAGGACAAAAAGTGCTCACTGAAACATACTCTGAGTTCTTAGCATGAATTTGTGGTCCCAAGAGCTGAAATAAATGAAGCAGAATAACAACTACAAACAGCAACTTAGGGCAATAAGGAGAGTTAACCAATAAGCTTCTGTAAATGGGTTAGTGCTATACTCCCTTCTTTAATCACCTAATAATAGGACCCTGACCTCCTATGCATTGTTGCTCCAGTAAAACTTCTGCACACAGAGGCATCCAGCAAGTCTGTCTCCAGCTTGTAGGAGCAAGAACCTGTATAATCTCTTTACTCCACTCATACATAGAGTCCCTATTAACTTCATAGGAGATCCTGGAAAGGTTGGAAGACTTTTGGGGGTGCCCTTTGGGGGAAAATTCTTTATAGCATGAAATTGTCCCACCTACTGATGAAGTTTATATCCCTCACCCCTGCCTACTGAATTCCATAGCACTTCCTAGTCTTTGAAACAACCCAAAACACCCACACACATTTCCAAATGCCCCTTAGAGGGACGGTGGGGCCCTTGCAGGCATCTGAGACAGAAGATCATTCTCTAATCAGAGTGTCAGAGGGAAAGGGGCAGTGGTTTTTCCAAGAGTGATTTTAGAGAAGGACATCAGAACAAGTGCAAGGTCTCATAAAAGTATCAAAAGAAAGATTGCATGTGACCCCAAATTCCTCCTTCCAGCCAGCCCTGTTTTAAAGCCACCCCTCTCTGCTCTGTGAATACAGATGCACCCATCTTGATTTCCTTGATAGGGTATACTTCAAGGATGCAACCAGATGTGTGCAGGATACCTCTTCCAGCCAGACAAGCAGTATGATGTCTCCTACGACACTGGGGACAAGGCAATTCAGTGTGGCCGCCACGTGGACATCTTCAAGTTCTGGCTGATGTGGAAAGCAAAGGTACGAAGGAGACAATTCTAAAAACAGAGTAGAAATGTAATTTGCACAGACTGGCTAGTGAAAAAGAGGCAAAGATACATCACAGATAATTCACCATGTATAAAATCAGTATCTAGATAATTGAGTTAACTCTGTTTTCTTTGTGAATGAAATAACTTTATTCCTTAGGTCAGTTTCCCTCTCCTTTCAGTCAGTCTCTCAGTTTGAATTATCATGAAGTTTTCTTACAACTTTCTTTTGTATATAACTAAAATTTTTATAACTAAAAATTATGCCAAGATAAGGATTTCCACAGCAATCCTTAGAGATGCTAGAATTATTTAGTGCAGGTGTAGAGAAAGAGATAAAAGATAAAATTATTGCATTATTCTGAGTAGAACCTTGAATTCCTTTATGAGGCCTCTCATCAGGGATATATATGACAGTTTTAAGTTCTACTTAAATAACAGCTTTCCCATTGTTTGGACTTCATACACTATTCTAGAAAATGTGTAGTTTATTCTGAGAAATCTTACTGCTAGACCAAAGCATGCTCTGTCTGCATCATCAACCTCTTGGGTTGTGTTTCTCTACCTAAGAAAAAAGCTAACTATAGGAATTGCCCCCAAAATATGAGTGAGAGAGAGGATTACAATTTGACTTTTTGTATCAAAAGTATTTTTATGCAATAAAATAAAGGCAATTTTGACTTCACAGCTTTATATTGCATCCATTGTTTTTATTTACCTACCGTAACTTAATTTTAATAATTTCTATGTTTAAGATCAGGTCTACCTACTACTCTGACAACAAGATTTTCCAGCAAAACATCTAGTCAGATGTTTCCTCTGCAGGAAAAATTTGGTAGATTATTAGTTTTTTTCTCATTAAGTCATTTTGTCTTAACATAGAAATAGTCTAAATTTGCTTTCTACCATAAAGTAATCATACGTATTATAAATATATAAATGGCCATAAATTGCAACCAAAAAAAGAGCCCTGTCATTTTGAAATAGAGTGACCACAGGGCCTTTATCTTCTTTTGCCTTACAATAACCTCTTGAGCCATCTGCTGGAGGTTTTGGCCATAACGTGTTGGTGGCTGAGGTGGGACTCTGGTGCAGGCTTCATTCCCAAGTGGATGGGCCAGGGTGTACAGTCAGACATGACACTACTTGGGGAGGCTCCTGCTTTGCCAGTGTTGGACTTCACTCAGGCCTGTTAGCAATCCACAAGCCAGCCTTGTACATCTGCTCTCCTTGTTAATACCAACCTACTCAACAACGCTCATGCTGCTGTTATTAATCAGCCTTGCTGGCTTTTGAAACTCATGCTCAACCAGTCTGTCAATAGTTGGAGCTATTGCAATCTCAGGGCATGTACTGAGACCAATGGCTTCCCCATCTGCCTGGCTGTCACCAAAGAGGCATAATACTGTTATGTGGAATGCAGCCTGCCTGGGAGGTGTGGGACATGTTTGGCCAGGACTTACTGCTGGGGAAGATGAGTCCTACAGCAGTATCTTGCAAAGTATCTATGATGATGAACCAGTTATTTTGGTTTTTTAACCTATCATGGACCAACACAATAGAAATAAATTACTATAAAAATGAAATTTAAAAACATACAAAGTACAAGCCACTATTTTGTATTAGACTCAATAGACATAAAATTACTCGGTCAGCTTACTTAATCTCAATTTCTGCACTCATTTTATCATGGAGTAGTTACAATTTGTGGACCGGCTTCAGTCCATAGATGATATGTTGAGTAGTACTGTCCCCAAGCAAACCAGAACTAGGCCTCAGGTTTAGGTTGTGAACAACTAGCAGAAAGCTAGAAGCCCTATTGAGAATACCTGCCCAGAGACTAGAGTGCCTTCAAGAGAAAGCGGGCACACTTTATTTTATTGTGTGCAGAGCTGTGAAGAAGCTGTATATTTGTAATTAGATGGTTCTTCCTAACCATCTCCAAGAATACTCTTTTGCATATTTCCCATAGACAAGGACAGCATAGCCTTCCCAAATTCCCATCACAGGGAAATGCAACCGTCAACAAACATGACTTTTCTCTTTAAAACAGGGCACAGTGGGATTTGAAAATCAGATCAACAAATGCCTGGAACTGGCTGAATACCTCTATGCCAAGATTAAAAACAGAGAAGAATTTGAGATGGTTTTCGATGGCGAGGTAGGTTATCATCCTGGACCAGATACACAGCATTTCCAGAAAAATTATTGAGGGAAGTTCCTGAAGCCATGTTTTCCTACATTGCCAGAAACTGCTTCTGAATTTTCATTCTTATGTATTCTTTATCTAACTTCTTTCATGTTCATGAGCTTTTCTTCTGGTAGCACTGGGATGACTTTTCCCTTTGCCTCTTCTAAAATTGTGTCACTCTCAGCCAGCTTTTTGCAGACAAGAGGACTTTCCTTGACAGGTCTGACTCTTTCATCATTCTTGGCTTTATCTTGTGTTGAACCTCTAATGATAAAGTGTTTCTTAGTTCTAAGAAGCTTATAGGATGGATATATTCTTGCCTACCAAGACTGGTTCTAAAATAAAGTTCTGCTTTACACAGATTCATTATGGGGAGAGCAAGATCAGATTGTCTATACCCTGAGTTCATATGCACATTGCATATATTTGTCATACCAATATTTACTGAGTGTCTGCTGTGCGCCAGGCCCTATGCCAGGAGCTAGATTATATAGTGTTAATCAAAACAGATACTCTCTCTCTGCTAATGGAGCTCACAGTTGAATAAAGATAGAATAGGAGTCAGTGCTGAATAAAAGCAAATCCACTTATAACCCAGTAAATATAACACCACCTACACTCAACGTTAAGTCTATTCATCAGGCAACTAAACTATTAGGAACACACGTGACAGTCACCAAATGAACAAAAAAGAGCCCTGAGCAGTTTAAAATCAATGATATAGTGCTCTGATCATTTATACACTTATACTTTATCTTAAACCTTCTAATAGCAGCTTAAAAACAGCAAATGTGGTGTCTCAAGCCAGTTAGAGGTAGGCACAGTGATGGCAAACAGCAGCTAGGGAGAAACTGAAAAACTATCTCAAGAATACAGAAGAACTCAAAAAGCATATAAATCTTTAGAGGAGGGACACTGAACAATTTTAGGCATCTCAATAAGCCCTGTCTTGTGGTTAAGCCACTATTAATGTTCATTATGACAGTACTGAGTCATCAAGAAAAGATTCGGTATCAATAAACTCAATAAAATATTCAGTATCAATAAAATAAACTATATTTCAATCATCTTCTATATGTGAGGCACTACAAAATGGCAAGATGGATAATACATTTTATTAAATTACCCAAATGTAATTATTTTTAACATTTCAATGTTTAAAGGTGGTAACTTCAGTTATCTAGAAAGTCAGTTGTGAGGAACAGCTCTCTTGCCAGATAGGATTGGATAAAAGAGGCACTGTTCTCCCTAGTATAGAAGTAACATCTTGGAGATGGACATTTGGCCTCTGTCTTTGGTCTGAGAGACTTCCACCAAGCGTGCATATGGGCTTGGCAACAGCTTTCTCTCAAGTTCTCATAATTTTCTTTGTTTTCTTTTTTTGCTTGTTTGTTAAAATCTGTGCAGCCTGAGCACACAAATGTGTGTTTCTGGTATATTCCACAAAGCCTCAGGGGTGTTCCAGATAGCCCTGAGCGACGGGAAAAACTACACAAGGTATGGACTCGCTCTTTGTCTCATCTGATCCTCTGCAATTTCTCTGGCTAATGAGGACATCCTCTTTCCAATGTGTCTTTCTAATAGGGGAGAAATAAAAAATAAAGACTTGGGGTGGGCTTCTAGTAATGAATGGGGTGGTGGGGAGCCATCTTGTTATATTCTTCTTGGGTCTGCATTGTCCCCGTGCTGTGGTTACCACAGGAACCTCTAAAGCAGCGGCCCCCAACCTTTTTGGCACCAGGGACCAATTTCATGGAAGACAATTTTTCCACAGACCTGCAGGGGGAGGGATGGTTTCAGGATGATTCAAGCACATTACATTTATTATGTACTTTATTTCTGTTATTATTACATTGTAATGTATAATGAAATAATTATACAAACCTCTCTGCTAATGATAATCCGTATTTGCAGCTGCTCCCCAGCACTCACATCACCACCTCAGCTCCACCTCAGACTATTAGGTGTTAGAGTCTCACAAGGAGCGTGCAACCTAGACCCCTCGCATGTGCAGTTTACGTAGGGTTCCCGCTCCTATGAGAATCTAATGCCGCCACTGATCTGACAGGAGGCGGGGCTTACGCAGTGGTGCCAGCGATGGGGAGTGGCTGTTAAGTACAGATGAAGCTGCACTTGCTTACCGCTGCTCACCTCCTGCTGTGCGGCCTGGTTCCCAACAGGCCACCAGCTGGTACTGGCCTGAGGGTTGGGGACCGCTCCAAAGCATGCAACCCTGTCTTTGGTTGGTGTTCTTCGTTAAAGGAGCTCTATGCAGGGCAACTGAATAGTATACATACTCCTAGGAACATTCCATATTAAACTATGTTATAACAATCTTTTACTAAGTTGAAGCCTGTTCTAATGCTGATTCATTCCAGCTGTTGATTTCTATGTCTAGTTTATATATTATTCAGAGTTATTTAATTTATATACTATTTCATTCACCCAATTATTTTAAAAATAGTTGTTAAACACAGTCTATGTGCCAGGCAGTATCCTGGTCTCTGGGTTATATAGAAGCCTCAATTTGTGTTGTTGGCCTATAAGAGCTTTTTGTTTTTGTCTTTGTCTTTTATTTTATTATCATTGTTCCATGGCTGACTTTCAAAAATCAGTCACACGGTACTTTCTGAGGGAACTTGTGATTGGGTAGACTTACATAGTCATCAGATGTTAGCCACTGAAGATATTTGGTTATAAAATATTTCTTTGCTTTTATGTCAGTGTAAACACAAATAGTAAAAAGCAAGTTAGGTTGAATTGTTAACGAGAGAGGGTGTTAATATCAGTCTTGAGTTTTATTTTGTGTTTTCAATCACAAGGTGGCTCCAAAAATCAAAGCCCTGATGATGGAGTCGGGCACCACTATGGTTGGCTACCAGCCTCAGGGGGACAAGGCCAACTTCTTCCGGATGGTCATCTCGAATCCAGCTGCTACCCAGTCTGACATCGACTTCCTCATTGAAGAGATAGAAAGACTGGGCCAGGATCTGTAATCACCATGTGCAGAACACAAATTTATGGGAATTCCCTTTCCCCTCTGGCACTCTAGAAAAAAACCTCTATAAGTTGCTAAGACACATAGGCCATTCCATTGAGGGAAAATATAATATCTTGAAGAATACTGTTAAAACCTTACTTAAGCTTGTTTATTATAGTTAGCAGGAAATAATGTTCCTTTTAAAAAGTTACACATTAAGAACACAGTATATATTATGTACAGTTATATATACCTCTCTATATATATATGTATAGTGAGTGTGGCTTAGTAATAGATCACAGCATGTTTCCCACTCCAAGAGAATTAACTTTACCTTCAGCAGCTACTGAGGGGCTAAACATGCTGCAAACCAGCTTTCCCAGCAGCCACAGGAAAGATGTTTGTCAAAACACCATTGTCCTAGGGACCAAAGGAAATGCTGTTGGTGGGAGTTGACCTCACTGTCAGTGTTTCTCTCACCTGAAGTAGTGATGGATGAGAAAAAGCACCACTAGATGACAAGACACACCCCCCCCATTAGTATCTTGTTAGGGGAAAATAGTAGCAGAGTCATTGTTACAGGTGTAATATTGCTGTATTTTTAGAGATTAATTTGTGTAGATTGTGTATATTACTGTTGTCTGAACTTGGTGGAGGGGAGAGTACATGTAATGATTTCAATGACTGTTTAATTGTAGGTCAGTGAAATATTTGCTTATTTATATTCAGAGATTTACCATGTTAAAGAGGTGTCTCGTATTTTCTTCCCATTTGTAATGTATCTTATTTATATATTAACGAAGTAAGTTCTGAATACCATTTATAGTATTTTCGTGCATTTGTGAGCCAAAGAGGAAAAGATTAAAATTAGTGAGACTTGTATTTATATTAGAGTGCCCTTAAAATAATGATTAAAGCATTTTACTGTCTGTAAAAGAATTCTGATACTGTACATAGAGTCGTATATATGGAAATCCTATTACTTAAATAGCATCTGCTCTTCTATTACCCTGTCTGGCTGTACGTCTGGTGTTCTCAATGCTTTTCTAGTAACTGTTGGATAATAACTAGATCTCCTGTAATTTTGTAGTAGTTCATGACCAATCTCTGTGACTTGCTTAGCTGAAACCTAAGGCAATGTTTCTGAAGACTGTCTGAAGATCTCAGATAAATTGACCGGGCTCACAACTGTTTTTGAAGAAAGGAAATTTACACTGTGCATTTTAGAGTATGCAAGAAGAATATGAATAAATAAAAATATTCTCCATGGAGAATTTGAACAAAATTTTCTTCCAATTTGTGTTTCATACAGAGAGAGATATTTCCAAGTATAGTTACCTGGATCACCCTAGCCCATTTGCTTTCCATGAGCTGACTTTAGGTGATGCTCAGTACCATTACTAAGCCAAGACTCAACCTACTGTCATGGGTTTTGAAGCCCCTCATCTATAAAATCATTATGATTGTTAATAAATACAATTTGCAGCTCAAGCCTTGAGAAAGAAAAGCCATCCCTGCTTCTCATTTTCCTATTTGCGTCTTAGAGTTTCATTCACTTAGTCATTCAACAAATACTTTCTTCCTCTGTATCAGGCATTGTTATAGGCACTGAGGTTATAGTGTTGTACATGGCAGACAAATATTCCTTCTAGTGGGGATCTTGCACCACTGGTGTCTGTGGTATCTGAGTGCCTCTAAGATCACAGAATCATATCTAACTGCTACTTATGCTTGTACAGTGGTCCCAGTTTACTTCCTCTGGAAATATATTTTGGTGCTGGATCATTAGGAAATAGGGCCAATTTTCTACAATATTCTATTAAGCTATAATAATACCATCTCACTCATTTAGAATACAAGGATCCTTATTTAGCATGTGTAGGGATTAGAGAAGAGTCATTTGTAATTAGCATGCTGGTTGCATGTGTAAGCATCATATTAAACAAACTGGACTCCATAGGGAGGGATCATAAAGCCACTGTATTCTTTCTCCTACTGTTCATTCAAACCCACTCTGTGAGCTGATTTTTTTCCCTGCCCCTATTTGAATTTAGGTCATTCCCATAGCTTTTCTGGCCTCTTGGGCACAAGAACAGTCTCATTTTCACAATTAAAGGTCCAGCTCAATATAATAAGCAAAGTTTCAAATTTTTATGCAATAGAGAGTCCCTCCCCACACACCCCCCATCTGGCACCATGTAAGGCTACAAGTCTTCACTGGCCAGGGGAACAAGGCTGGTGGTGGGTGAGGTCATTTTCTTTTCTTACTCTTTCAGCTCATCTCCCTAGCTTCTGTATTTCCTCATTCAGCATCGGGCCTAGGGGGAGAAAGGGTTAAAGTATCAAAGGCACAATTTTACTGGCTGTTAAATTGTCATCTGGCATCAGGGCCATGAGCTTTTTTTTTTTTTTGTAATGGGACAATTTTGGAAGGGGGGATGAGGATTTTAAAAATTAAAGTGAAATTTAGATACAATAAAATTCACTCTTTATAGAAGAGTACTGAATATAGTTTTCTGTGAATTTTGACAAACCCATTCTGTCGTGTAATCACCACCACAATAGAGGTCTAGAACAATTCCATCACCCTGATGAATCCTCCACGTCCCTTTATACTCAACACCTCCCCCAACCTGAGCCCCTGGCAAGCTCTGCTTTGTTTTCTGTCCCTAGATTTTTCACCTTTCCTACAACTACATGTAAATGGAATCACATAATGTGTAATGTTTTGAGTCTGGCTTCTTTCACTTAATGTAATGTATTTGAAATTCATCCATGTTGTCTGTATCAATGTTCATTCCTTTTCATTACTGCATAGTATTCCATTTGTATGGGTGTACCACAGTTTGTTTATCTGTCCCCTAGCAGAGGGAAATTTGAGTTACTTCCAGTTTTTGGAAATTAAAATAAAACCACTAGAAACATTAGTGTGCATATTTTTGTGTGAACATAGATTTCATTTAACTTGGATAAATACTTAGGAGAATTGCTAGATCACAGTATGTTTGACTTTACAAAAAACTGCCAAACTGTTTTCCTAAGTGGTTGTACCATTTTGCATTCTCACCAACAATGCACAAATTTTCCACTTGCTCCACATTCTTGCTGACACTTGGTACTATTTTTTTTTCTATTTTAGCCATTCTAAAAGTGGTATCTTGTGGTTTTAATTTGCTTTTTCGTAAAGCACTTTTGAAATCCCATTAGAGTCCTCCCACCTTGTCTCACAGGAGATAGTGAAGGTTTCTCCTCCTGCAACCACTTAGGACTCAGACCCTCAGCCCTGGACCCCTGGCAGTCTACACTTGCTAGAACTTATGTTGGGATTCCTTCTTCTCCAGGCAGTACTTTTAGGTGGTATCCTTTTTATTTAAAAATCAGTTATTGTAGATTACATAAGGAAGATTTTTTAACATACACGTATTGGACAAAGGGTGACAATAACAATATACTTGAGCACACACTACTTAGCCTAAAATATAGAACATTATCAGTACCTTAGAGATCCCCCAACCCTATCATGAACCCTTCCCTAATTAGATTCTCCCTCTTCTCCCCTCTTTCTAAGAAGTGATCACTATTCTGAACTTTGTGTTAATCACTCTCGTTTTTCTCTATAGTTTTATAACATACGTATGCATCCTTATTGTTTAGTTTTAACTGGTTTTGCACTTTATATAAATGGAATAATACAGAATTTTTATACTTCTGTGACTTGTCTTTCTATTCAACATTATGAGTTTGTAGGTTCAGAGTTAACCAATAGAGAGACTTTGGGCAGTCAAAAAAAAAAAAAGATACCCCTTCCTTGAGGGACATATCCCTGTGCCAGTGGAGCTGGAATAGCTTTTAGCATGAAACAGATTTTAGTGCCTACTCAATCCATTGGCACAACCTGCAAGCACAGCCTTATGTGGGAGGCTCATGTTTTTGAGATTCACCTTTGATGATGGTTCCAGCTGTAATTCATTCATTTTTATGGCTGTTATGCTATTCCATTGTGTAAATATACTTTGGACAGTTTATTCATTCTATTGGGGGTGGATATATGAGTTTTTCCAGTTTTTTGCCTTTAGGGCATTACTAAATATGAGCATTCTTGTACCTGTTTTCTGGGGTACATGTGCAAAAGTGTTTCTAAGGTTTATATTATAGTTTCCTTTTGTTTCTTCCTTCCAATGTGTAAGTACGTAAGAAATGTAGTCAAAGTTCTCTATCCTCATCTGCTCACAAAATGACCGAGTCTCTTTGTGCCCTTTTTCTTTGTTTTTGTTCTCTGAAGTTATTTGAGAAAATATTCATTTCTCCAGTTGGGTTTTCCTTCTAGGAAAGAGTAAGGCAGCATCACTACTCTCAGATGAAAGTAAGATCTTTGGTGCTTATTCTGCCATTATCGTAAATTAGTTGTAAACATTGCTGAACAATACTAACAGAGTGGGATAAAACATGAACTGGTTTTATTTGTCTTCCAGTCTCTGGTCCCAATTATTGAATCTCTTTTTCTCCCTAGGTAGTGGATCCCTCAGTGCTAGCTTAGCGTCTACAACTTCCTGATCACTCTTGATTATCAAAGACGTTCCAGCTTTTCAAAGCTGTCTACTTTCCCATCTTGCCAGGCTTGCGACTCAAGAGACCTGAAGTGGCTGGGGCAGGGCCACGAATTTCTCTGGTCCTCTTCCTTCACCCCTCACCTCACAGTGAAAGGGCTTGTATCTCCTCTGGGATGCCTCCTCCCCTTCAACCTCTAGGCTGTACCTGCTCTGGGGTATTGGGCCCCAGTTCATAACCCTGACAAATCCTTCTCTCCTCTCTGAGAAGGTGGTGGGCTTAAGGGGGCTGGTTTGAGTCTACAGATGGTGTTAGAAGGGCCAGTTCTACCCTCCCAATAAGCTGTGAGTGAGGTGAGTGTCCCAATGGTTGGCAGCTCTCTTTAGAATGTGGGCTACTTACTGCCTTTTCGTCTCCAGCATTGGATCCTAAGCACCAATTTTGGGGCCAACAGGAAAACCCCACTCATTAACCTGCTACAGAGCACAAAGCCATCCCTCGCACCCTCTTCCCTTCCCCCACACACAGTTGTTTCAAAGGCTCACCAAGCCATGTCCTCCCGCCTTTGGGTCTGCTCACGCCTGCTGGAGTGACCAGGTGGGTGCGATGATGGCCAAGTTGTCCTGGCATTGGAGCAGGAAAATCTGCACCACTGACAGCAGGATAGTTTTGTCCTTTTCAACTGTTTCTCTTCCCTTGAGGCCTGGAAATGTATTTATGGGTGGGAAAAAATATCCTCAAAAGTTAACTGTTTTGAAACCGTCGTCATTAGCATCTTTGTCTTAGTCACACTTAATCTAATAACTTGAGTTGCAGGCAGAAGGCATGGTCCTTTCCACAGAGCCACACACCCCATTATGGACCCCACTCTGCTATGTGGCTCTGAAGCCATGCCAGCTTGTGCTCTAAATTTCTCAGTTTGTAGTGTAACAACTTCTCTTCTTCACAGATTTCTGGTACAGGTTGAGCATCCCTAATCTGAAAATCTGAAATCCAAAATGCTCCAAAATTCAAAACTTTTTGAATGCTGACATGATGCTGCAAGTGGAAATTCCACACCTGAATATCTTTGCTTTCTGATGGTTCAGTGTACACAAACTTTGTTTCATGCACAAAATTATTTAAAAATATTGTATAAAATTACCTTCAGGCTATGTTTAAAAGTTGTATATGAAATATAAATGAAGTTCATGTTTATTTTATTATTTTTGTTTTTTAGACACAGGGCCTCGCTATGTTGTCTAGGCTGGATTCGAACTCCTGGGCTCAAGCTATTCTCCTGCCTCAGCCTCCCAAGTAGTTGGGACTGCAGGTGCACGCCACCGTGCCCTGCTGGAGTTATATGTTTAGATTTGGGTCCCATCCCCAAATGTATATGCAAATATTTTGAAATCTGAAAAAAAATCTGAAATTCAAAACACTTCTGGTTGCAAGCATTTAGGAGAAGGGATACGCAACCTGCACTAGTTCTTAGGAATAATCTAAGGTCTCCCTCTTCAAAAAGTAATCTCAGCAGGACATTTCCAGCTGAATTTAACAGATTGCTGTTCACAACACTCACTGTCCTTAGACCATCAACAGTCTCTTCTGCAGATGAGGTTTTTTTCAGGAGGTATCTTGGCCCCTATACACATTTACTCATGTTAGATGCTACCCATAGGCTCTTGAGGTAGGCCAAATAATGCTTCCCCCTGCAAATGCTCAAATGTCCTTCTCCCTGGAACCTACGATTATGTTACCTTAATGTGGCAAAAGGGACTTTGCAGATACGATTAAGTTAATCTCTTGAGATGGGGAGATTATCCTGGATTATCTAGGTGGGCCCAATGTAATCACCAGGGTGCTTATAATGGAAAGAGGCAGGCAGGAGAGCCAGAGCCAGAGATGTGATGTAGGGCCATGAGCCAAGGAATGTACACAGCCTCTAGGAACTGCAAAAGGCAAGGAAATGGATTCTTCTCTAGAGCTTCAGAAGGAACACAGGTCTGCCAACACCTTGATTTTAGCCCACCAAGATGGGTTTTGAACTTTTTAACGGAATTGTAAGAAATTAAATTTGTGTTGTTTTAAGCCACTAAATTTGTGGTAATTAGCTGCAGCAACAGGAAACTACTACAGCCCTCCAGATAAACTCAGCCACTATTAAAGAATCTTAGGGTGAGCATAGTGTGGGCCTGCAGGATGGGGCCCCTGCTCCATCCGTCGTGTCAAGGTCAAGATTGCTTAGGCTCTCAATGCTTTGCTTATGGAGTGGTCTGGGGCTTCATGATCTCACTTCAGGAATCTCCTCAGCCTGTCTACAGTCAAAATGTCCATCGCTGTGGCCAAGGGGCTGGAATGCCCTCATTGACCACACCTGAGTCAGGGGACACCTTTGGAATCAGAGAGTGGGCTCATCCCTCCACCCTCACTGGGGAAGAATGAAGAAAGGATATTTTCTCAAAGGAAAATGAGGGTGATGTGACCAGGAGAAGAAAGAACAGATTCCAGGCAGGCATAAAACACAAATGTCCATTATGGAGAACAAGGGAACCAAGAATAGGAGTTTTAAAGTGGTTTTATTGGAATATTAAAGTAACATTGCATACCACATTTATTATAAAAAATTCCATTCTTCAGCCCAAAATATAGTGAGATTTCCTTTATTAATTTGCTTTATATCATCTGTTAAGATTAAAGGATTTAAGATTCTGGCAGGTAAATTGATACATGTATCTGTTTTCTTTCATGTGTAAGAGATAACAGGATCCCCATAATGCCTAGAGGCAGAGCCCTTTGGTGTGACTGGAACATTTCCTGTTTAACAAAGTCTGTCTCATCTAACAGTTAGTGTTCCTATCCTTAAGGCAGCAAATCACCTGGATCACGAAGTAGACAGAGTTAGAGAGTCCATTCTAAGAGAATGGCTATTAATAGGCTTCAATAAAGAAAACTTCAAACACATGCAGATCAAGAAAAAAGAAAATGATCCAAATGGAAGGTCTGAGATGTAAGAAGGAATCATGCATAAGTGTAGTGGTAAATATGTGGGTATAACTAAGCAAAAATCAACTCAATAAAATTTTTAATAATGTAAAAGTTGTGGGGTTAAAACAAGAGACACTTAAAATACAGATAAACATTGGCATATATATTGGGAGGAAGATGATTAGAGTAAAAGTATTCTAAGGTTCTTATATGATTTACGGGGAGAGTAAAATTATTACCTTTTGAAATGGTATTCATGCTATCATATCTAGGGTAACCAATGAAAAACGGTCATAGAGAGTATGAGAAGAGGGGAAAAAACCAGAAAGAACAAAAGAAACACAAAACAAACCTCAATCCAAATCTTTTGACAGGAAAGGAAAAAAAAAAAAAAAGAACAGAAAAAGTGGAACAAAATAAGACAGCAGAATTAAATCTAAATATGTCAGTAATCACAGTAAGTGAAATGAAGACATCCTCCAATTAAAAGACAGTCAGAAAAAAATGATAAAATCTAGCTCTAGGCCATTTATACAAGACAAACCTAAAACATAAGGATAAGAAATATTATAATTCAAAGAGAAGAAAATGTATATCAGATAGAGACTAACCTAAAATGCAGCATAGCTATATTAATACCAGACAAAACAGACTTAAACGAAAAGGCAAAAAAAAGTTGGTCACTATACATAGTGATAAAAGTTTTAAATCACCAAAAAAAATATGAAAATTATAAACTTGTTTATACCTAATAATAGCTCAAAAATTAACAAACTACAAGGGAAAATTGACAAATCTACCATATTTAGAATTGAAAAATAAAGTATGTGTCAACTTGTATATAGCTAAAGAGATGCTTGCAGGGAAATATATATTCTTTTTGTTTGTTTTTGTTTTGGAGTTTTTGGTTTGTTTTATTTGTTTTGTTTTGTTTTGAGGCAAGTTCTCACTCTGTTGCCCAGGTTGGAGTGCAGTGGCATCTTCATAGCTCACAGCAACCTCAAACTCCCGGGCTCAAGTGATCCTTCTGCTTCAGCCTCCTGAGTAGCTGGGACTACAGGCATATGCCACCACTGCCAGCTAATTTTTCTATTAATTCATGGGGTCCAATCAAGGACATGGCTCCATTATGCCAGGGCATGGTGTGAGGGTCCTTTTCCATGTTAGCGAAATGACCAGACCCAGAAGAGCACATCCCATGCCATGGCTGCCAGGCAGCCACCAGTTGGACCTTTGAGGCATCACAGCAAAAGCTGGAGAATGCCTCCCAGCCTGGCTGGAGGAAATGGTTAAGTTCCCTGTGGTACCTGAGGGCACAGCATTCCCACCTGAGGCTTTCTGCACTAGCTAGGAAGATAACGGAACTCCAGGCCTGCTCAAATTCTCCAGGCCGACCCCAAATAAATAGGATTTTGCTACTAATGCTGAAACCCTACTATTACTTCCATGCAGATGTGACCTGGGGAGTGTGAGCCTGCAATGAGGAACCGCCTGAGGCAAAACTCCAACCCCTCTCCTCCCCTTAAGCTGATTTAAAAACTCACTTTTAAACTACAAACTGCTTTGAATTTCCTGGAAATGGCAATGTCTTTCACTGGCATAGCTTTAGTTTTTATTCTGTGGGAGCAAATCGACGTAACCTCTCACTCCTCAGGCCAAATCATGCCCTCTGCCTACGAAGACCCTGTGTTAAGTCCTGCCTAGTCAATAGCAGGGGTTTTCTCCTACTGCTCCTCCTCCGGAGTAAATTTAAAATGGACCACACTTGAGAGAGAGAGAGGGAGAAGCAGAGAAAGGGGAAACGACGGAAAAGAAGAGACGGCAGGAAAAGAAAGGGAAACCTGCGTCTAAACTTCCTAGCGTGGGCCTCGGAGCAAATCAGCTGGAACGAGCGGAGGGCTACGGGGCTCAGTGGGCTGCAATTACGACCCAGGAGCAAACAAACCGGCTGGGCCACGTTCCACACCGAAGATTCAGAGCAGCCTTCTCGTCTAACTCCAGTCGCGGGAGTCAGAGAGGCGGGGATCCTCCTGGGAGAGAGAATTAGAGAGCTACCTTGTTTTACTGTTGCTTTTAGGATTGCGGTGGTGGGTGGGGGTGGTGACGGTGGTGAATGGAATAAGTAGAAAGGAAAAAGAAAAGCAAAAGAACACTCCCTTTGTGCGTTTTTTATCAGGAAAGGCCTCGTTCTCTCCTCGTGCTGCAGAGGCGCCACCTAGTGGGCAAACACGCCGCTGACACCTAGCCTGCGCCGTGGTCAGCCGGGCTTGGACATTCCTGTCTACCTTGCTCCACCTGCCACGCGCAGGCGTGTTTCAGGCCCTCAAAGGCTGCCCATCACATTGGGGTAGAGGTGGCAGAAGATTAGGAGTGATGGAAAGTGGCTCAGGAGAGGTGGGGCAGAGCAGTGGGGAGTCTGTGGCTGCCAGACTCAAGCCGGGAGTCTGATCCACAGAGGCGGGAGACTGGCCGGGGGTACAGCTGTCTGTGGGCAGCCACGAGCCACAGGGCTGGAGTCTGAGGCGTCTGATGAGGCCAGCTGGAACTCACTGGTCCTCAAGACAGAGATCTAATAGTTAGAAGGTCAGTATTATTCAAGACAGTAGCACCAGCCAGGAGAAATACAGTGGTGAGGTTCATTCTAGTCAAGAAATATCTCTCCTCTGACCCATGCTGTATTTTATACCACTGTGCGTGCATTCCAGGCCTGGAGAAGACTTCTGGGGCTCATGGAAGTCTGACTATAAGGAATGTTTCAGCCGGCCTGAATTGAGTTTGTGACACTTATTATCAGAAGAAACCTAAATAATACAGCTGCTAAATCCTTTGCAAAGGACTGTGGAGAGTGCCAGTGGTCAGAAGTCAAGTGGCGGTGAGGCAGGAAACACGACTGCTCTGCCCACCTGCCCACAACCCCTTCTTAGGGGCTGCTGTGGTTTCAGTGTGTCCCTCCAAAATTCAGGTGCTGCCAATGTGATAATATTAACAGGTGGGGCCGTTAAGAGGTGATTAGGCCATGGGGACACCTCCCTCATGAGTGGGATTAGGTTCCCTTATAAAAGGGTTTAATGAGGGGATTTGTCCCTCTTATCCTTTTGCCTTCAGCCGTGTGGGGGTACAGTGCTCCTCCCCTCTGGAGGATGCAGCCTTCACCAGACAACCAAACCTACTGGCACTTTGATCTTGGACTTCCCAGCTTCCAGAACTGTGAGAAATAAATGTTCTTTAAGTCACGCAGTCTTTATGGCATATTTGTTACAGCAGCCTGAACTAACAGGGACGGAGTAGAAATAAGTGGACGCACCCTGTCTCCTGCAGGAGCCATGAAGGCCAGTTCTGGTGTGGCTCCCGGGTTTGCATTTCCACAGCACTCCTCTGTTTACTGTGTATGCCCTTCCCACACACTCCTTTTACTGAGCCTACTTGAGTGGGTCTCTGTTCCTTGAAAATCAAAGAACCAAATTAAAAACTATGCTTGAGACAATCTAGGGAAGTGGCACCACTTTGAAAATGGGGAGAATTACTTCATCATGGAACAATACTATGGTAGGCAAAATTTTGTCCCCTACGACTTTTGCCCCCTGGTGCTACACTCATTAAGTTTACCAATCAGGCCCAGTGTAATCAATGGCCTGAGTCCTTAAAAGAAGAACTCAGAGAGATGCAGCACAGGGAGGAGTCTGAGGGATCTGAAGCGTGAAAAGAACTCAGTGCACAGTTCATGTTTTGAAGGTGGAGGGGACCACGTGAGAAGGAATGCTGGCAGCTTCAAGGAGCTGGGGACATCGCTGGACTGAACGCCAGCAAGGAAGCAGGGACCTCAGACCTGCAGCTGCAAGGAACTGGATTCTGCCAACAGCCTCAATGAGCTCAGAGGCAGGTCTTCCGGGACTCCAGATGGGAACAAAGCCCAGCTGACCGCCGGAGTGTGAGCCTTTAGGTGGCGAGTCCAGCCAAGCCCACCCAGACTGACAGAACTGTGAGAGAATAAATGTGTGTTGAAAACTGCTAAGTTCATGTTGGTCCATCATGCAGCAACACAAAACTAATACTGGTCTTCTGTCTTGTGGCTGTCCTGTTCTCCGGCTCTCCCCTGGGGCGTGTGAGTTCTTCAGAGGGCCCTAAGCAGGGAGCCTGCCTGCTTCCCAGGCGCCCACGTCGGAGCTCCAGCCCTGGCGCCGCCTCTCCCAGTCCCTTCTGGCTCTGCCAGCCCTCTTAGCTCCGCCTCATATACCCTCCTCAGGGTCCTCCCGACCTGCGCGAGGACCGGCGTCCTTGCCACACCAACCAGTGGGAGCCAATCCCGCCCCGCTGCCGCCTCGCCTCGTGACCCTGCTTAGAAGGTGCAGGACAAATTCACATATCTGGTGTCTAACCAGACAGCCAAAAAGAGAATAAAATTCCTAAATTCCCCTTTTTCAAGCTTCCCCACTCTCGGTGAGTGGGTCTCTTGGAAATCCTCTCCCAATATTTATCCTGGAGGGGAAGGGGCAGTCCCTTCCCTCCCGTTCACTGAAACAATGTTCCCTGCAAAAATCACGGCGCAGCCCACAGGGATAAGGGCTTGAACGACGGATGCCAGTAAGAGAGCCAGTTGCGCCACAGCTTAATACTCCCAAGGGAGGTGTCTGACCCAACAGTTGGTGGCTTTCTTTACAACATGAGGTATTTAATGCTTCTGTGTCCTCCTCTTTGAGCCCCAGTCACCAATTCCTGGGCAACAGAAACAGTTCTCACTCAACATCCTCTTTCAAAAGTAAAAGAAATGAAAACTGTCTCAAGACAAGTATGCAAGATTTCTTTCTTCTCTTGCCTAATGACATACAGTGTTAGTAGAACAATACTAACACGACAGATATTTAGACGTGCACAAACACTGAAATATAGCAACTGTACTAACACAGGGTGAGAGTGATAAGGCTTAAAGTTCAGGGAAAAAGAAAAAGAAAAAGAAAGTTTGGGAGAGTTTAGTGGATGAGTTTGCAATGGGATTTGGCTGCCAAAGTGCTTAATAAAGTCTGTGGCCAGATGCATCGGAGTATATTGTTCAGCCCAGGATGATAATAGCTTCGTTGTTCTCTACCCTGCTTGGGCCAAGAACCATGTGCAATCCTGGGAACCACCTGGAAAGGGATGGATAGTCCAGCAATATTGACAGAGTCCAGCAAAGAGAAACTGGATGGGAAGGTGCTTGTATAACTGGGGATATTTCGTTTGGGTATGACTTGAAGAAGGGGAGAGGATGATGATGGCTCTTTGAAGGGTGGTGTTGGTAGTTCCAGAGAACTGAAGCCAGTGAAAGTAAGTTACAGGAAGGAAGACAGCAACTCAATACAAAAAACATCTAACTTTTAGAATTATACTTATATTTATCCCTGAGTGCTTACCATGAGCCTAGCATTTAACATGGATGAACTTCTTCAGTCTTCACAGCAACCTATAAGGTGGACACTATTATTTTCCTCACTCTATGGATGAGAGGACTGAGTGGCACCAAGTTTAAGTAA
This sequence comes from Daubentonia madagascariensis, assembly GCA_023783475.1. Classification (NCBI taxonomy): domain Eukaryota; kingdom Metazoa; phylum Chordata; class Mammalia; order Primates; family Daubentoniidae; genus Daubentonia; species Daubentonia madagascariensis. Next base: position 36,734,266 of record JAKFHU010002088.1, on the reverse strand, counting down.
CTTGTCCAATGTCGCAAGCTCTTAAGTGTTGGGGTCAATGCAAATCCAGGCAGTCCAGCTCCAGAATCCATGCTTCACCTGCCACCCTACACTGCCGTTCCATGCAGTGGGATGTTCTCCTTGTTCCAAGGACTCAGTGGGCTGGCTGCTTTGAGGGTTTTCTGCACTGGGTGGGAGGTTTGACTAAGAGCTACCTGAGGTCTTTCCAAATGCTGTAATAAACTAAGTATGACTATTTTTCATGAAAATAATTTTTCACTTAAAAGGACTCATTATTTTTTTCATTCAACAAATATATGTTGTTCACTTATTATGGGCCAAGCCTGGTGTATAAAAGTATTCACAGATGAAGTCCTTCAAAAACAAACTTCTCTTGTGTATTTAAAATATGACTGATAACTATTTTATCTCAAGTTTTTTGGGAATACATCTATGAAGGAAATAAAGCACACACATGCCTTTCATCTTTGCAATGCTGATTTAGTTTGCTATATGTACCAGATAAACATTTCATCACAGTAGAGCTGCAGGAGTCTTTATGGAAACCAAGGTCTGTGACTTAAACCTATACCAAAAAAAAAAAAATCTCTCAGAGATTGAGTCTCGCTCTGTCGCCCAGGCTGGAGTGCAGTGGTGTCATCATAGCTCACTGCAACATCAAACTCCTGGGCTCGAACAATCCTCCTCCCTCAGCCTCCCCAGTAGCTGGTACTATGCTACACCATGCCCAGCTAATTTTTGTATTTTTGTAGAGACGGGGGTCTCGCTCTAGCTCAGACTGGTTTCAAACTTCTGGCCTTAAGCAATCCTCCTGCCTCAGCCTCTCAGAGTGCTAGGATTACAGGCTTGAGCCACTGTACCTAGCCTGTACCAAAACTTTGTTCCTGGATTTTCTTAGATAAACAATAGCTTATTAATCAATTCCCAGGGAAAATTTGTTCCATCTTTTTTAGAAACCCCACAGTAGCCAAGTTTCCTAAGCATCCCAGGAATAGTGATGTTTCTCTCGAGAGACCCAGCATGTATCTACTACCTCTTCAAGATGTGGAATCCACAGAGTGTTCTGTTCTGAAGGGTCAGAGAAGTCTTGAGTCACCTGGAGATCATTCCGGGAGGAATAAAATACAACTAGCTTACATTTGTATCCAAAATAAACACCAGGAATATTTATTTATTTATTTAGAGACAAGGTCTTGCTCTGTCACCCACAGTGGAGTGCAGTGGTGTCATCATAGCTCACTGCAGCCCCAAACTCCTGGGCTCAAGCGATCCTCCTGCCTCACCCTCCTGAGTAACTGGGACTACAGGCGTGCGCCACCACACCCAGCTAATTTTTCTTATTTTTTTTTTGTAGAGACAGTGTCTCACTATGTTGCCCAGGCTAGTCTTGAACTCCACAAGGAATATTTAAACATGATCAAAATGCTGCAATTATTTAATGACAAAACCACATATAATAGCAGGTGGGAAAGTTATTTTAAGGGCTGACTGAAGTTTGAGGAAGTTGAATGGTAGGGAAAGATCTGCTCTTTTGTTTTAGAAAAACAGCCTAGTGGATGGGATTGGTTACAAACAACTAGGCTCCTTGGGGATTAACCTACATGGGAAAGAGTCAGTTAATAAGAGTTCGATTGCTTTTCACAATTGCATGTCTCTCTCTGTGTCCAAATGTCCCCTTCTATAAGGATGACAGTCTTATTAGATTAAGGCCTACACTTAACTTGATTACCTCTAAAAAGACCTTATCTCCAAATAAGGTCACATTCTGAAGTACTGGGGCTTAGGACTTCAACATATCTTTTCTTAGGGGGGCAAGTTTTTTTGGGGGGTACATAATTCAACCTCATAACAGATAATGAGAAGGATGGCTGGGATAAATTCTCTGGAGAAGTATGGCAAGGACCTTTAAAAATAGCCATGTTTAATATTCAATTTAAATTTCTGTTCTGTAAATCCCCTCTATTACCCCCAAACTTTGGTAAAACGTCCGCCACATACAAACAACACTTAGGTTGGGGATGCTTTGGAGAACGTGAGTCCCCCTGAGGAAGCACTCTTGGCCTGCTGTCCACTCTCAAAGCAAACCCGGAAAGTTAATGTCCCTGAAGCAGCCCCAGCCTCTGCTGGAGGAGGTGGGTAAACACTGGCTTCCTTGCCCGCTGCTGGGGGTAACTCTGAGGTGCGTTCCAGTTGCCCACAGTGGAAACGAGCTTTACTCACTTCCCTCCCCTCCTGACTGCTCTTCTCCTCTCCCCTGGTGTTTCCAGGATCACCCCCTAAGTAAACTACTGTGATCAAACCCTAGTCTGAGGGTTTGCTATCGGACCATCCAAAACTTGGACAATGACCAAAAATCTACAAACTAAACTGGGATCCAAAAGCTTTCTTAGCTTAGTATGGGAAAAAATCCCAATACTCTTAATTAATGTTCGTTAATGTCTTTGATAAGCCCCTGCCCTGGAAAACGATACTGTATCAAAGTCTTGTTTCATTCCTGGCTCTTGGCATTAAATTTGAAAAGTTGGAAAACAACAAATAATTGTATTTTTGAAGTTCCATTTTACTTTGCTCCCTGCTAGCACCTGAAAACAGATGGTATCCATTCAGATGAAAATGAGGTATAAAAGTGAATTTTATTAAGATTAACATTCAATTTGGGTTTTGCTTTATTATGCACACCACAGATAACTGTGTGAGTCTCCTGTAAATAGGTTGTATATATGACATAATTCATAGTTATTCATGGTCTACCAATTACATTGAAATTATGACTGGAGTTACCACAGAACCTCACTAATCATTACTGTGTAATTTGCAGTTTTCTGGATTGGGGAACTCTTTGGAAGCGGCAAGTAACTAGCCAATTGTTTTTAGAGAGTACAGTAATGACTGTTATTACTGAGGAGTTGAATGAAGGAAGCTCCTTTTCATGCCCTGACGATTACTTGATAATTATACTTGATGCTATCCGTAAAAAGAAAAGACCCAACAGATAAACAGACAGCAAACTAAGTATATAACAGTCCAATAATGTGGGCCAATATTTTTGACTGTGAAAATTAACACAATCTTCTATTGATTTTTATTTCCCTAATGGGAACACCTGGCTATACAAGTACATGTAATTAGATGGATTGTCTTGGCTTGTGAATGGTGTTAGAACAGCAAGTGAAATTGAATGGAAGATTTCTAAGATTTTGTTTATTATATGAAAGTACAACAGGCTGCAAAGATGACTCAAACTAAGCCAGCCTCACCTCACTCAAAACAAACCTACCTCTACCCTCCCTTCAAGGTCCTTGAATACAGTGTCCAAATCCACTTCCTTTTCCTTTTAGTCACCTGACCCTGGACTAGAATTTATTACTACAGCCCAGTTCTTGGAAAATCTTTATCTTCTATAGATGAAGCCCATTAAAAGACATTTAAGTACTTGAAAGCAATATTCCCCCTCTACTTATTTTCTCTTTTAAACTAGGCCATAGTAGACTTTCTTCAGACATTTTTTGTGCAGAAAAACATACTTCTCCTTGAGAAGGGACCCCAGGCTAAAGTGTTGGGCATTCAAAGCTTGCTTTTCATCCCAGTTACCTCCTTCCCCAACCCCCTCCTCCTCCACTCGCCTTTAGATGTTCAGTGCACGGCTGAGAAAAGCCTGCTTTTATGATAGTATCTCATGCCAGCCATGTGTTACCTTTCCCAGTGATCACTGCTCTGGAAAATTACCCTAGGGAGTGAATAAGATTGTATCCCTATCTTAAAGTACCTCAGCCAGGGGGTGGGGGGAAGGCATTTGGGGAGGGCCAAGTGGCTTCTGAAATGTGATGTCACAGGCTGCACCTTGTCAAGTTATCTTCCTGCAACTACGGGTATAGCTGGTGAAACTGCACACCATCCTGACTTCCCTGCTAGAAAAATGGAATTCCCTGTCTGAAAACAGCCACAATGACAGCATTAGGACTTAGTCTTTGATGCCCTCATTTTCTGCAGCAGCTATTCCAAAATAAAACCTCCTGCCTTTCACTGTTAAGTTGCCCTGGGAACCACTTTAGTACGTTTATTAAGATCTTTGTTCATGCTCTGTCTCACTGCTAGTACTGGGCTCCTATTTCTAATTTTAATAAGACTTACACTAGCCAGTTCACTGAAACATCCCTCTTATATTTTTATTGAACCGATCAACTCCAACCGTTTTATGACTAAACCATTTTATTTAACAGTCTCAAGAAGCATCCCATAAAATGCTTCATGAGTCCTTTCTTGGGGATGTTTAATGAGCGAGACCTACCGTGCTTGTGAAATTCCCATCATCAAAGTCTCGTTCACTTTTAGAAAACCCCAGTTGGTGGCAATACCACCTGTAGAAAATCCATTGCCTGTGTGGAATGAAATGACAAACTGATGTGACCAACAGAAGGGCTGAAGTAGACATATTTGGGTGCTGCTCAGTTCTCCCTCTTTCGGGAGACTTCTCGCCTCCCGCAGAGGTGGGCCACCAACAGCCGTGTTTATACCACACATCTCCACCATGCCGGCCACAGCCGATTGGACCTGAGGGGAACACCTAACCAAAGGTGGGCCAGTCCCATTCTCTGTCCCAGGAATTTGGAATTGAGACTGAGAACTTAGCTGGTCTGTGTGTGCTTTGCAAGCTCAGCAGCAAGAGGTGAGGGTGGGGGTGGATGTCACATGCTGCCGTGTGGACAGGGGAAAGCCAGTCTGAAGAGAAAGGGGGATGAAGTCAACAGGTGGGGAGGACTAGAGGTCAAGGGCAATTTTCTGACAGCATTCCAGACCCTGGGTCCAGCCCTTGCTGTGGCTGAGCTTCATTTGTGCCTGCCCTCAGGTTCCACAAGCCTCTCTGCAGCCTTGTAACAAAGCTCTCAGTTCTGCTACAACTGGCCTCTTCCCATGGCCTAGGTGATGCTTTTCAAACTTATCCACAAATTGTCTGACACTCCTTCCTTCCAACGGTGAAGGCTAATTTCCCTGTCCTTGAATATGGGCTGACTTCATGACCCACTTCTAGCAATTAGGATGAGATGGAATTAACAGTGTGTGATTCCTGAAGTCAAGTCATACAATGTGTTGCCACTCCACCTTGCTCCCTTGCACCTCGCCCACTTTGCGGCAATCCAGCAGCCATGTTTTGAGGACTCTCAAGTAGGCTGTGGAGGGGCCCGAGTTGAGATGCACAGAGACCTCCTGCCGGTTCTTCTTGCCAGCCACAGTGTGAGCCACCGTGGAAGTGGTTCCTCCAGCCCCAGCAGAGCCTTCATTGACTGCAGCCCTGGTCAACATTTCGACTAAGTGCTCATGAGACTCCGAGCAAGGATAATAAATGTTTATTATTTTAGGTTTTGGGGCAATTTGTTACTGAGCAGCCTTCAAGGCCCCACATGGTCTGGGCACCCTTTCAGTTGTCACTTCTGGCCCCACTGTCCCTGTTTACGATGTTCTGACCATGTATTTTCCTCCTTGTTGCCTGCACCTGTGGCAGCAAGGAGGGATCCCCGTGACCTGAATAGCAATAGTGCTTTCCCCAAATAGCATTTGCTCCTCTTTTAGGTCTCAGTTTACATGTCAATGCTTCAAGGAGGCCTTACCCCACTGCTCAATCTAAAGCCTATTCCTGTTCCTATTCTTCATGGATTTTACTATAACTTATAATTATATATTTATTTGATTGGGAGTTTTCTTGTTAATATCTGTCTTTCCACTCTAAGTCCAGAGCCAAGCACATAGTAGACTCTCAATATTATTTGTGGAATAAATATTATAAATGAAGTGGTTTCCATTAGTTATACCAAAGAATCCTAAATAATGCCCAACACATAAACACTAGGCCAAGAAACACAGATTCTGTTTCCTCATTTGCAGTAAGCCAAATGCCCTTGTCAAGGTATTTTTACTTCTTCAAAGAAATCTGCAGGACAGGTAGACACTCACCTGCCGGCGAGGGCTTGGAGCGCAGGTGGGGAGGCCGTCAGAGGTCAGACAGTTAAAGGATCATTGACGAGCTGGCTGGCCCGTGACTGCAAACCACAGCCCCCAGCTCCCACGGGCCACTGCGCCACTCTCTGTCCACCCACAGGCTCCGCGTACCTCGCTTTCCAGCCCTTTTTAGAACGGCAGCATTTACCCTAATCCCGGAAGGTTAGAAAGGTCTCATTCCCACCACACCTGGTGTAGCGTTCCCGATTTCCTTTTTAGGAACTATTCATTCCCCTGCTCTCCTCTTCTCCTCCCCCTCACTCCCACCACCCCACCCCACGTTTCACCGCTCCCTCCTCCCCGAAGTCCTCTGCTCCTCCTCATCCTCCCCTGTCTGGCACCCACAGCACTGCCCCCAACTTCCACCTCGAGTCTGTAATGTACCTCTTGGAATATCTACAGCCTTGGTGGCACCCATCCCTAGGGTCACGCACAGGTAAGGTGACTCCTCCACACAACTGGCAAGGCCTAAGCCTGGGGAGGACACAGGTAAGCTCTGGGAGCAGCCATTTCACGGGCACAGCCCATGGCTCAGGTGGCTGAATAGAGAGACAGCCCCAGCTCGTGCTCAGGCGCTTGCTTGTTCTCTCTCTCTCCCTTTCTCGCCCAAGACCACTGGTCTCGTTCTGTTGGGGTCTCTGTTCCTCTCTGTGCGTCTGCCACTTTCTTCACTCTCAGCCAGCCTCCTTGCTTCCTTACACGAGGCGCACCCTACGCTCCATTTCCACAGCCCGTTCATCACAGGACCCACAGCTCCCTGGGATTTCTCTCAGTCCATCTTACTTCTAATTCCCAAAATAGCTCTGAGACGTTCAGATCATCTTTTTAGGCCAAGCTATGCCAATCAGAGGGCACTGGCCAGTGGTCTGGGGCTTTGAGGGGTGGGAACAGGGTCATTAGCAGACTGTGGGCAAGAACTCTTCCAGAAGGGTGCACGGTGGGCAGGCCTCCCGAAATGCCACTCCTCCCCTGAGACCTGCCTCTTACGAGGTTAAGTGTGAACCGAGGGTCACTCAACAACCTAAATATCTACTCCACCAAACCTTGGAATTCAAAGAATTGTCTCCAGAAAAATTCTGCTGCTGGACAGTATGTTACACACAGCACAGCTTGGAATCTTACAAAACAGGACATTAGAGACCATCTAGTCCAGGAATAGCTAACCTGACTCATCTCATGCCAACTCTGACTGCCTGCAGCATTGTACAGAATGTGCCCCGGTCCTTCTGTGATGTTTGGGTGTGAGTTATTTGCTGGATATTTGCTTGAACATGTTGAGTCATTCAGCATCATTTCCTCAGGGGAACTATTTCTTCCCCACTCAGTGTGGTGGGAGTGGAGTGTACCTCATGGTGTCTTGTCCCTTCCATCTTCCATGGTTGGCCAATGATCCAGGCTCACAATTATAGTACACCATCCCTCTGGCCTCAGGGATTGGTGCAGAAAGGATATGTGATCCCCACAGGACCATTTAGAGTGTTTCTGGGGTAGATATGTCTTGTTAAGCTAGCAAGCTGAGGCTGCCAACTGCCCTCTTCCCCGTGACGTGACAAAGCCTGAGGCAGCCTGAACACCACGAAATCCTGCAGGACAGAGAGTTGGGGACAGAGAGAGAGAGAGAGAGAGAGGCGCTAAATACTATCTATATTTGAATATTTGACCTACTGGATCTAACTATGCCCAAAGAAGCCAGTAAATTCCTTTTTTTTTCTTAAACTACTTGAGTTTTCTGTCACAAGCAACTAACAATTCTAACTAATAATTCCATTCATTTTACAGATGAGGGGACTGGGAGTCCAAGAGGTTAACTCCGTGCAGTCCCCAACCCCCGGGCTGCAGATCAGTACTGGTCAGTGGTCTGTTAGGAACGGGGCTGCACGGCAGTAGGTGAGCAGTGGGCGAGCAAGCGAAGTTTCATCTGTATTTACAGCTGCTCCCCATACTTGCGTCACCACCTGGGATCCACCTCCTGTCAGATCAGCAGTGGCATTACATTCTCATAGGAACTTGAACCCTACTATAAACTGTGCATGTGAGGGATCTAGGTTGCATGCTTCTTATAAGAATCTAATGCCTGATGATCTTAGGTGGAGCTGAGGCAATGATGCTAGTGCTGGGGAGCAGCTGCAAATACAGATTATCATTAGCAGAGAGGTTTGACTGTACAGAGACCATAACAAATCGATTGCTTGCAGACTCAAATCAAAACCCTTAATTAATCAATTAAGCTGCATCTGGTGGCAGGCTTTAAATCAGAATACCACACTTATTTTAGACTGGGCGTGGCCCACCCATTATTTTATTTACCACTTCTGTCCATGTCTCTTTCCCGCACTGTGCACTTGTCTGTCACAGTTTTGGTAAGCCCACAAGCTAACCCTAGCAAAAATGAGTAAAAAACAAACGTCACTGGAGAGCTTCTTTGAAAAGGGGGAAAGACCCAGTGATGAGACAGCAAAAGACTCTAAAACTGCCAACAAAATGAAAACTGAATTTAAAAGAAAATACCAAGAGTCCTACTTAAATTACGGGTTCATTGCAACAGGTGATTCACATTCTCTAAGCCCGCTTTGCATAATATGTGGCAACTGGCTATCCAACGAAGACATGAAACCTTCAAAACAAGCTCGGGGCTCCCACTGATTCTGCATTATGGTGATTTGTATAATTATTTCATTATATATTACAATGTAATAATAATAGAAATAAAATGCACAACAAATGTAATGTTCTTGAATCATCCTGAAACCATTCCCCCCACCCCAGTCTGTGGAAGAATCGTCTTCCATGAAACCGGTCCCTGGTGCCAAAAATGTTGGGGACCGCTGGGCTAACTAATTTGCCTAAGACCATCCAGCTAGTTAGTCATAAGGTCAGTTGAAAAGCAGGTTCTAAAAGAATGTAACATGAACCATCTATTCTTGCCGGGTCAGAGAAAAAGTCCACGTTGAAAAGTACTTAGATGCTGATTCTATCATTAACTCTCTCTTCCAGTTCTATGTCATCTGAAAACTTAATAAGCATCCCATAAATATCCAAGCCACTAGTAATATTCTTAGACAAAACAAAACTCAATCCCAAGTATAGAAATCTTCACCCAGAATAACAATTACCCACTGACAAATATTCTTTTCCTATAGCTGCTCAATTGCTTACTAACCCACCTCATTGTACTTTATGCAGTCTATACCCTTACGACTCAGACTGTGGCCTGTGAACCAGCATTATTGGCAGCAATAATGGGAGCTTACTAAAATGCACTCTCAGGGCCTGCCTCAGACCTAGAGAATAAGAATCTGCATTTTAACAAGACTCTCAGGGGATTCACTGCACACTAAAGTTTAACACATTGACTGCCATGTGAGTTGTATTTAACTCAGGCTAGTTTTGAGCCCAGAGCCTCGTGAAGCAAGACCCTGCAGTTGGTTCATGAAAATCTTGTTGCTGTTCTTATTGTTACAATTAATATTGGCAATTTAATTGTAAAAATGTGGATTGTGTTGCATATAACTCATGCACAGAAAACAATAACAAATAACATATTAGAAAGGATCATTTTGTTTTAATAAAACACTGTGGCCCCAGGGAAAAAAAATTTTTTTTTAGTGTGGCAGTCAATGTGTTAAGAGGCATTGGTTTTCATTCCGATTCTCTCTCTATATGTGTGTGTGTGTGTGTGTGTGTATATATCCTTCTAAAATGTAATGAACTTATACACACATGTCCATTATCTAAAAGTCAGGCAACCCTGTTGATATAGGGAATGTTGTTAGTTTGATGTGACTTTTTCCTGCTGAACCTATGCAGGTTCATATTGATCACTGCCGATAAGCCATAATTTTAATAAAAAGAAATATTGTCTGGGCTTAATGTCAAGTTGCCGGAAGTACCTATAAGAAGGCCTTCTTTTTCTGACTTTTTGAATATTGAGGGCTTTTTTTTTTTTGCCCATCTCGTCTTTCCAAAACCACACCTGATATTCTTCCAACACATTCTTCACAGTCCCTTAAAGACAATCAGAGGGGTTCAGTGATTTCATTTGCAAGTGTTTTCAATACTCTGGAATTCATTCAGGCCAGATCACGTGAGCTGATTTAGCGCATCCAGGTCAGCAGATTTCAACCCTGGCTGCACATTAGAATCACCTGAGACAGCTTTAAACCACCAGGGCTGACCCTTGATGGGTTAATTAAATCAGCTTCTCTGGGATGGAGCCCCAGCTTGCTATTGCTTTTTTAAGCACCCCAGATAATTCTAATATGCCACCAAGGTTAGAAATCATTGCACAGAGAGTTTGTGTGTGTGTGGTTTTTAAATCTAATGCCCAGGGCCCACACCCTCAGAATCTCTGTGGCTGAGGCTCGAGCATCAGTAGTTTTAAGCTCTCCGATGACACTCAGGTGCAGCCAGGATGAAGGCCCACTGAGCCAGGTGTGCTCATACCCGCTTCTCCCCCGTTTGAGTATCAGCTTTCACATGCCGATACTTGTCCCACCCTTTCTTTCTGGTCTGAAGAGAATTCTCCTTGACAAAGAAACTCAAAACGAAATAGAAGTTCCTCGTGCCTTTCAGAGAAGCTAGTTTTACGGTTTTATTTTGGCATTTTTCTCTTCCCCACCTCAGGACAGTTTGAAGTCTTCTTGATTTGACCCACTTGTCCCTAGAAACACACTTTTCAGTCCTTGTGCAACCTACTCTGTCTTGGAGTCCAAAATCCAAACACCATTCTTGGATACTTATGGAGTCAGTGGAGTCAGCAATTTATAGTCTACCAATTTAATGCGATATTCTTCCAGATTTTTTCCAAAAACCTGCAGGAGATGTATGGCTGACACAATTATGCAGATGAAGAAACTGAAGCTCAGGAAAATTAAGTGACTTACTCAAATCCAAATGTCCAGTAAGTGACAGAACTAGGATTTGAATCCAGGTCTCTTTTGTTCCAAAGATCATACCCTTTCACTGCGGCATGGTGCCTCCCGAGTTCTTTTGTTTTGTTTTGTTTTTCTCCTAAGGATTTTTTAAATTAAAATCTTACATGTATAAAGGGTTGCTGCAGATATAGAGAAATTTGAATTCTCATCACAGATAGAAAAGACTAGGCATAGAACACTTGTCCCTGATTCTTATGTAAGCTGTATCAGCATGACCTTGAAGCAGGCAGTCTATCCCTGCCTAAATGTCATAGCCATAAGATCAGACTCTGACACTTGTGAATGCTTGCGTGAGCATCTGACCTATGGGAATACAATGCTTATAGACCACCATATTTCAACACGTTCTGTTGCTTGTTAAACAATATTTTAAAATACTAGAATTCCTTACAATCTCCTCCTTAAAAGGAGAAATCTAAATAAAACCACCATACCTACCTGTTAACCAAAGTACCATCTTTTTTCTGAGAACTAAGGATAAGATGGCTAATTGGTCTTCATTTTCAAGGATGAAAAAGCATAAAATGGGTTTGAGTTATATTTCAGAAATTTAGATTAGATATAGGTAAGTTCTTTATAATGTTAAGTATGAGGAGAGGATAGGTTGCCTCTCCATCTATAAAAGTCTTTATCAGTAAAGTTGGGGCTTAAAGAAAGGTGGAGGGAGGAGAAATAACATTCTTCTTGTTTAGGGATTGTTTATTTTGCATTGGAAGTTCTGAGCATTTTGAGGTGCTTTAGGATGGGTTGGAGTAATCCTGGCCTGATATCTAGAGAGAGGCAGATGGGATTCTGAGATGAACCTGATTATAATTACTTAGGGGCTACAATAAGGTGCTCTACCAAGAATCAGAAGGGAGGAAAATGACTTTCAAAGGTTAAAATGCAAGAGAAATATATTTGGGATCAGAGTAGGATGGGTCAAAGTCACCTGAAGAAGACAGGAGTCCTCCCCGGCTAGCAAATCTCCATTACAATCTGTTTTAATGTAATTTCTGCTGTTCCTCTTTCTTGCTGCCTGGAATGGGTTGAGATGGTTGGAGCTCTCTCAGCTATTTTGGATCATGAGATGACCTTGAGAATAGAAGCCACTTTGCTAAAGATAGGAAATTTAAAATATAGCAGGCCAAGCTTCTGATGACACAGAAAAGCTGCTGTAACACCATACCTAGAGGGTCTACTTCCAGACCAGAAACTGTTCTCAATTTAAGTCAGATATTATGCACTCTTCTGTTATATGTAGCCCAACCTAATCCAAACTAAAGCAACTAGAGTTTACAACCTGGGTGAGTTCCCCAGACATGTAACAACGTGAGCCCTTCTAGCCCAAGGTCCCCTGGAAAGCAAGGAGAAAAGATAAATTCAAGGAAAAAGTACACAAGACCAGTTTAGGAAAATAATACAGTTGTCAGATCAGCTCAATAACTGAGGGCATATTTTTATTGAACTGAACACAGTCCTCTAACCCACCCAAAGACGGCAAGATGGCCCTTTGCCTGACCACAAAAAATCATTTTCAATCTTACTGGGTTTTGCTCCGGGTCTCTGGGGGAAGTGTAAAGGAGGATAGGAGTAATAATGAAAGTGGAAGCTGGGTGGAGGGAAGGAGCAGACGGCAGACTGTCTACGGGCTTCACGTGCACACAGGCTAATTGTCTCCTACATAGGTGTAAAGATACAGGAATCTGTGCAGAGTGTCACCCAGATCCCAAAGCTGAACTAATGAGGTCTCTCTGATGTCACCCTGAGAACTAACCTCATGGCAAGGACAGCACATATGAGTAAGAATCTCTAATTACCATTTTTCTTTTATTGATCACAGCCGATCTATTAATTTGGTCCAACCTGCACTGAATGGAGGCTGGTCTGATTAGTCTCCTCCTGGCTGAGGGGCCTGCTTAATTACACTTGGCATCTAGTTTATTGTCTTAGAGCCTTCCTCATGAAAGGTGTCACTGATACCCTGAAGAAGGGAGTTCTGCGTAACATAGCATTTTCTGGAGAAGACATCACCTGCCAAATGGGAAAATACAGCTTGTCAGGCAGCCTGGAGGAGCATTTTTCATGCTCTGAGTGTTTTCTTTCGGCTGTTCAATAGGCCGCAGTCTGGGCCATTTTCAAGATCTACTGAGAGCCAGAGAATGGCTGGGCCCGTGCACCAGACTGCATAAGCCACATAGCCCTCCTGGCAACTCTGCTGTGGTTCGGCTTGCTTTGGTTCTTCAGAGGTACCACATTGCTTTAGAAGGCGCCATAAACTGCTGATCTGGGTTCAAGTCTGACTCTGGCAGGACTATGACATGGCCTGGGGTGATACCTTGGGCAAGTCAGTTAACTTCCCAGGGCTTCAGTCCACTTATTTGTAAAATAAGTGGTTCAAGTATTCTTTAAGAAAGCTTTCAGCTTTAAACTACTATAATTTTATGAGTTTTTTTATTTGAAATAGAAAAATGAAAACTCATCTATGTATTTTTCATTGCACATGAGCAATTATTTTTTCCAGCTTTATTGAGGCATAATGGACTAGTAAAATTGTGTATGTTTAAGATGTACAATATGGTTTGATTTATATATATGTTGTGAAATGATGACCACAATCAAGTTAGTTAACACATCCATTACCCACATGGTTACCGTGTGTGAGTGTGTGTGTGTGTGTGTGTGTGTGTGTGTGTATGGTGAGAACATTTACGATCTACTCTCTTAGCAAATTTCAAGGCCAGGTGCGGTGGCTCTTGCCTGTAATCATAGCATTCTGGAAGGCCAATGCGAGAGGGAGGATCGCTTGAGCCCAGGAGTTTGAGGTTGCAGTGAGCTATGATGACGCCCCTGAACTCTAGCCAAGTGAGAGAATGAGACCCTGTCTCAAAAAAAAAAAAAAAATGCAAGTGTACAATACAGTCTTATTTACTATAGCAATTACATTTTATTACTCAAATAGCCCACATACTTTGCCAAAAAGTACAAATACATATTAGCAGAAAGATTAAAATATAAATCTTCCATAATTTCAACACTGTTAATGTTTTGTATATATCCTTCCAGACTTTTATCTAAGCATAAACATGCTAGAAATCTTTTTACAAAAAAACACATCCTGTCAACTGTTCTGTAGTCTTCTTTTTCACTAAACACAATATTCAAAACATTTTTCTATATCAAATATACATATATGCACGTCATCATGTTTAATGATCACATAGTATTCTATTGCAAGAATGTACCAAAATTTATTTAACCAAACTTCTGTTTTTTGCTATTATAAATATTGCTGTATTAAATATTCATGTATATATACTTTGTCTAATTTCTGTGTTTCCTTGTGAAAAATTCCTAGAAGTAAAATTCCTGAATTGAACAGTATCCTCTTGTTAAGAATTTTATACATGTTCCAAATTGTCTTCCAGTGAGTTTACCTTCCCCACAGCAGTGTGTAAGAAATCATCCTCCCCATCCCTTCCCTCGTTCCTTTTACTTTTTATCTTTCTGATAGGTATGGCCTATTACTTTTAATTTTGTAGTCTTTGATAACCAGTAACCTACTCCAGAAGACAGAGAGGAAAGGAATGCAGAACCTGTGCCCCTAAAGATATGGAGAGAGCTGATATAGCCCTCTAGGTGACTACCTGAACCTTGGTTCCTGTAGTTGGGCTGTGCACGGGAAGATTCCGTGCAGCCCAGGAGCTGTCAGTTATAAAAGTGACTAGTAGAAAACAATTAGTGACGGTATGGGGTGGAGGCTGTCTCCAAAATGTCCTGCTGCACTGCTGATATCCACCACACATTTATGCTTTTGGTTATTTAACAAATGTTTATTGAGTATTTACTATGAGCCAGGAACTGTGCTTGGTAAAATAAATAAATACACTATAGTAAGTTGTTACTTATATCACTATTTGGTTTTTGTTTCTTCAAAAGGATTCCATTTTCAGTGTTCAGCATTCAGAAGACCACATGTATTTCATGTGAGATAGTTAAGGATGAATGCAATAGGATCTGAGTAGATGAAATGAAATACTTCTCCAAATGATATGTTGTTTCTGTAGAACCATGAGATTAGACAGGATCTGGAGATGAAAAGGGGAATTGCAAAAATGTTCTAAATGGTTGGGGCCAGGGAAATTAATATAACCCTAGTCCCAGCCAACTCCCCACATGGGATATGTTTTCACAAAAGGCAAACTCATCAAGAGTTTATACTGAGTAGTGATAGTAGTAGTAGTAGCAGTGGTAGTGGAACATCTAATGATATTTACAGTGATGTATGTTACAACATTTTAATGCAAAAATCTCCAGACTATTGACATAAGAGAAATGGAAACTTCTGAATATGACCCTGTGGCAGCTGTTCAGTAATTCATTACAGCTGAGTCAGAGAGGATTTCAAAATCAGTAGAGTTCAGCCCCTCTTCCTTGCCTGCCCTCAAGTATTGCTTTCTGGTGCAATCAGAAATCAATAGTTCAGTCATGTGCACTATCTCAAAGGTATGTACTACTTAAAGATAGTATAATGTATAAGGCCCTCTTTCTTTATTGCTTACTCATATTTGGGAGGCAGTTGTCACATTTCACCCTGGGCATACCACTTACTTGTCCAGGCGGTTTTTCCCTTCTTTGAGTTTTGTTCCATTGCACAAGAGACTAAATACCACAGCTTGCAGCTTCCAGCACAAGGTGGGGGTGGGTGGGTTTCCGCAGTGGCTCTAGCAAACTTCCAAATAAATAATTGCCATTCAGGAACGTAGACCTTTGTTTCAGCAGTTCAGGAGAATTCATTCTCTGTAGAGAAAACTCATTTGCTCATGGCAGTGATTCAAGCTGCTAACTTCACAGAGAATATTGCCAGAGCCAAATTCTTTCTCAGTTATGGAGGTCAGAGGTGAGGCAACTGTGCTTACCGGGCAAAGCTCTTTTATGGATTCCCTTGGCTTTCTGCTTTCTTACTTATAGCTGATTAACATTCAATGGCCATTTCTTTAAAATAGAAAAATTCAATTCCTTGTTTTAATTAATTTCCCTAACGCAGTATTTACAACGGCCTTCCGGAATCCAGGCAATGACTTGAGACTTCATAATACTTGATTTCAATTCAGGTAATTCTCTGCTGCAGCTCACTAAATTCCAAATATTATGTCAGGGCTGTGTGGTTAAAATCACACCTGGACTTAACTCTTGGCTGGTACACATGAGGACTCCTGAATGCTGAGTTAATGTATCCATTGCAGGTAATTTTTAGAGAGCACTCAAAACTTTTTGCCCTTAGTTTGACATTTTGCCTCCACTTCATGGCCAAAGTCCTAAAATCAGTCTTCCATCCCTCTCCCAGCCCCAGACTCGCTGACAGCATGGGTTTTGTTATAGTTAATTTTAACAAACTGTGGGGTACTACTTTCAGCCTCTTTCTTTGAATAATCAATAAACAAGTGTTTATTGAGAATCCAGAGAGCATGTTTTACTTTATACATTTAGTAATTATCTGTAGATTTGGACAATCAAATGCATTTTTGTTCTTTTATTTCAGCTCTTTAGTACTATATGGTAGAAGCAATACGGTATAATGGTTAGGAACATGAATGCTAAGCCAAATTGCCTGCCTTCAAATCTAGCTCTGACAGTTAGAAGCTATGTGGTCCTGAGCAAGTTAATTGATTGCTCTGTGCCTCAGATTCCTCATATGTAAAATGAAGATAATAACGGTATCCACCTTTGAGTTGCTAATTAGTAAATAAGTTAACAATTGTAAAGCAGTTAGAACAGTGCTTGGGCCCATAGTAAGCCAGTGCTCATTCATAGTAAGCATTAATTAGAGGATGTCTCTACTGAAAGATCTTTATCTCATTTAGATGTGAGATTGTAAATCATCTACAACTAATTGTTATGTCAACTATCATTCATCTATTACCTGTTTTGTGAGTAATGGTGGGTGAAGGAGTCACAAAGGTGATTCCTACATAAACTCTACTCTTGAGTTGCTTGAGAATTTTGCACATATATCACAATCATGTGATGAGTTGCTGTGTGAAGAAGTAGCCCCATTGCACAAGCCTGGCTATGACTGAGCCAGAGCCCCATACATCACAGGATAATATGAGGTGTCACAGTGCTCTGACATCCAACTCATTATTTCCCTTAAGCCTCTCTAAATTACCTCCCTGTTGTCTGTGATCTCTGCTCTTGGAAAAAGCCCAGGATGCAAGAAAGGAAATAATTCCCAGTCTACTTTACAAAGAACCCTGAAGAAGATGTTACTGTATATCATTGATTGTTAGGTGTATTTTTCCCCCACTTTTTTACTCCTCTGATATTGGATGCAGCAAGAAAGCGTTGCCATTACCTAGCATGAGCAAATGTGCTTCTAGCTGCTCATCTGTCCCTGCAGTTGAGTGATGTGCATTGTCCGTAACACAGGATTTGAGATTTATCATTAATTGTCTTTCAGATTGAGATTGAAATGAAAAGTTACTGTACACACAGAAAGGCATGGAAACAGAGCAGTGCAATATATGATTTTAAAAATTATGCCTAGTCTAAAAGAGTGCTTTCATTAAACATAAAACAAAATTCTAAATGCTAAGAAAGCATTGTGCTATAGTTTAGTTGGCAGCATTTTCTTGTTTCTTCATGGTACATAAAACAATGATTCATTTTATTAATACAATTAAAATGATTTTAGATTTGATAAAATATGGTACATTTTAGAGTGCTAGCAACAATCAGGAGAACCTAAAATAGCTACCTTGAAATTTTCCCCAACATTCCAAACTTTCGATCTGTGACAGAGCTAAGTTCCACCTGCACTTATATTTGATTAATTTAAAAACTCATCTTATTTTTTAAACCTAAATAAATTTCTTTTGAAAAAAGGATATTATTCTTATAAATGTAAAATGAAGGTTTTGGTGGGCTAGTTGAATTATTTAACTATGAATTAAAATAAATCATTACCATTCACGTGAACAAAAATGTTCGACCATTTGCCACATAAAATCATCTTACAGTGGAATATAGATACATACAAGATTCCTTGGGGACACCCCACATTTAGATGATGTTCCACTGCCTCAGAATCATCACTTACTCCCAGCCACTGAGGCAGATCCCAATGTGACATTTCCAGACTCTATTTGCATTTGCTTTCAAGAAATTCCTTCTGCCCAGCCTGCGCAATAGTGAGACCCTGTCTCTACAAAAAATAAAAAAAATTAGCCGGGCGTGGTGGTGCGCGCCTGTAGTCCCAGCTACTCGGGAGGCTGAGGAGAGAGGATCACTTGAGCCCAGGAGTTGGAGGTTGCAGTGAGCTATCATCAGGCCACTGCACTCCAGCCTGGGCAACAGAGCAAGATTCCATCCCAAAAAAGAAAAAAGAAAGAAAGAAAAAGAAAAGAAAAGAAAAGATACGAAGAGAAGAGAAAAGAAAAAGAAAAGAAAGAAATTCCCAGTGAAAGACCCTGCACAAACTGAACTCGCAGAGACCTATTGCCAATTTATTGTTCGACTCCCCCATACCCATAATTCCCAAGGTTATTTTGTTACTAAGGGATGGAAAGTTCGGTGTCCTACTCTGGCTGTGATGACTGACTCTCTGGGGTTCCCAGACTTCACGGGAAATTTACCAACACTTTGACACAATAATTTTGGAACTTTGGGGGAAGGGTCTGATTTTAGCCTCAGGAAATCATTTTCAAGATTCATACTTGTCCTTCAATCCACTTTCAATTTGTAAACCCAGTCATACGTCTTCTTTGACTCAGTGGAGCATCATTTTCACAGATGGGCAGAATTTTTGTATCAAGAAGATTAGGAAATCTTCTTTATCAGCAAATGATACCCTCCCCATTTTTATACTTTCCACTAATTAGGACTGTTAAGTTTTCAGTATCCTATCACAAACAGTGGCTCATTAACTTTAATTATTTTTGAAATTCATTGGCTCCAAGGCAAAGTGAAGCTAGCAGGTGCCAATAGGTCATATTTGTGGAAATTAATTAACAAATGAGTGGAAGCTCTTATTAGCTAATACTTTTTACTATCTTTCTTTTCCCCATTTAACCAGTTCAGAGTGGGTCTAAGACCCTTCAAACTAGAAGCAAAGAAAAGGTAAGACCAAAATGTCCAAGACATAAGAAATACAAGTCTTAGGTCCTGGCCAGGAGCAGAGCACTTACCTGGCTCCTGTTCCATCATTTTTCTAACTAAATCAGCATTGGGTCTGGATTTAGAAAACCCACAGATCAGTTGGTTTCCAAATCACCTTCAGCTGGTGTCTAAGATTAGTTGATTCCAGATCAAAGTTGATACCTAAAAGCTTTACTAGAATCCCTCTGTATGGCAACCTGTTAAAATTAGATTCAAGGGCTCATGGAAGTCCTCTGCTCTGTGGAGATGTGTCACTTTGCTGGTATTCTTTAAACATCAAACTAGTTAGAATCTGTTGTAGATTCTATTATTAAGTCCATGTCTGTTCCAATTTCTCTTTTTGAAAGTAACTTCCTAATGTGGAAAAGTAGTACTCTCCAATACTGCTAGAGGCCGTATAAATTGATACAATCCTTCCTTCCTTCCTTCCCTCCTCCTCCTCTTACTCCTCCTCCTTCTTCTGTACACTCTTTCCTGAAAGCAAGATAGGGCCAGGAGTGGTGGCTCACACCTGTAATCCTAGCACTTTGGGAGGCTAAGGTGGGAGGATCGCTTGAGACCAGGAGTTTGAAAGCAAGGTGGCCATAAGTATCAGAGGTCATAAAACACACATACCATTTGACCAAAATTTCCACAAGTAGTTTGTCCAAGGAAATAGTAAGATTTATCAACAAGGATATTCGTTGTGGCATTAATTGTAGTAGTGAAATATCAGAAAAACCTAAACATCCCAGTAGGCCAATTTGTTAAATAAATGCTAGTACATTCATTTGAATATTATATAGCCAGCAGAAGTGATGTTTACTCTATATTGTGAAGTTAAACAACCATATCACAAACTATACAGTATTATTCTAATTTTCAATATTTGTATACATTTCTAATAGTTATGAGTGGTAGAATTACAGTAAATTTTAATTTTCATTGGTTAACAAAAGACTGTGAGATCTGTGGAAGGGAAAGGAAAAGCTTTAATTTTTATTAAAAAAGAATCTGTAGATTGTGGGGAGCCTTTAGGACAAGTGAAAGTGTTTTCTGAAGAACAAACTGGTTTTATAAAAAGGAGAAATATTATATATTGGTTTTTGAGATATTTTATTGGCACTAGTAAGATCTTAAGGAGCTGGCAAGCTCTGATTGATAAGTGATGATGGTGGGCAAAACTAGTCTGAGAGTTGTAGCAGTTCATTTCAGTAGTCATTAGATAAAACTGGTTTCAGGTTATAGCAGGCATTTTCAGCTGTCAGGCTTGCACAGAATTAATTTTTGGATCAATGTTTCGTGCCCCAAGTGTTTTTCCCCCCTGGCTTCTCAACTCTATTTTAGTTGAGTATGACAAGAATGACCCAATTCATATGATCAACTTTGACATTTCCCCCTTTGATCAAGATCTTTTTCTGAAAGTATAACTGGTCAACTATTTTGTGGTTAGGCTTAATTGTCCCTCAGTGCCAGGATGGACTTGTCCCAGTTGTCTCCGTTCCACATGGAGGGAAGGTATGTGGGTCTATGTCAGGGGCCTGGTCTATGTTTGAGTAACAATGAGGCTGGAAGGAAAAATTTTTTCTTGGTAGGTTTGTCTGGAATCTCTAGGCATTGGTGATTATCTTGAGGTGTCGAGCTAACATTAACTGATTAGGAGAGTTGGCGGCACAAAGATTAGACAGGCAATAACAAAGTTTAAAAATCATAATATAAAAAAATAAATAATTAATTAACTCCAATATAATAACTTTAGATTGTATAATGGTTTGAACTAATAGCCCAGGCCTTAGGGCAATAAACTAAACAAATGAAAAGACTATGGGGGGAACCTATTATAGCCACTGAGTAGTATTTTATGTCTGGGTTGAATGAAAGCAGAGAATGTCTTTATACAATAAAAGGGTTTACCATTACAATTGAAGAAAAAGTTGTGTTAGAGATATTGTCAAAGTTATCGATAGCAGATACTGATTATGAAATTTCAATTGTAGTATTATCTTATCAAATAAAAAAGGTAGCATTAAAGAGGGTAAGAGTCTTCTTATGATACGGAATCTTGTCCTGATGTCTCAGGAAAAGCCATTTACAGTGTGGAAAACGTTAACTTTTTGTCATGGTTTGTAGTTTAAGTATCTCTGGTTATGACATCAGGCAGTTTGCTGGACCTTTTGTGTGGCCCATATATCAGGCACAAGACCTGGTTTTTTTTTTTTAATTTATCCGGTTTTAGCTTATAGAGCTTTAGGAACAGAGCAGGTCCTGTTTTAGTAATTTTATGGAAGAAAGTTGGATTGGAGGAACCCAGAAAAATTTAGGACCTAGCCTAGTCTATTGGTAGATAACAAGATCTCAAAAACAATGTACAGAGTTACAACCTAACAACAAGTATATTATAGTTTTTTTTTTGAAACATAACTTTTTTTCTATATTGATCATATAGGAATTTTCGATTTAAAACCTCTTGAGGCTAGGAAGAAAAACCAAGGCAGATTTTAGATTTCACTTACAGTCTTAAGGTTTCTGGGCCTGTCAGGAAGTGGTGGTTTTTATTTACTTATTGTAAGGCTGAGGACCCTTGAAGTGAGGCACTTTATGTATATTTTTAAATTTGGCATTTCAGTCAAAGTCTTGATAATTTAACTGTTTTGAATTGTATTTTGCTATAAAGAGAGAGCAGAATTTTACTGGACTTGTGCAAATAACCATATTGTCATAAAATATTCACAAATAGTTCTTGAATTCTAGAAGAGTCAAGTAATAGGGAGAAAATAATTTAAAAAACTAAATGTTTTAAATAAAAGTCATACAAATTGTGTTTATTAGTTATTTAATCTCATGTAATCGGTTTTTGTTTCTGCTTGACCACAATTAGTAGTTTCATGAATCTATTTTTTATTAAAACTCTGAAAATTTTTACTTAGTCTATTGATTTTGAAGTTATTAGAAACTTGTATTTAAGAGTACCTGCTGGAGTCTTTTTTATGAATCTGTAAATGTTTTTAGAAAATAATTTAAAACATAACTGAGAATGACAAAATCTTAGAATAGCCATGGTTAAAAATATGATAAAAGTTTATAATTGACAAGAAAATTTAGTTATTTCTATTATACATAGCATTTTAAGATAATAACCAGCATTATGACTGATAGATTTTTATGAATTTATATAATTTTTGAAATATATTAATGACACATCTATAAATGTAACTAAAATAATATCTAGTATTATTTATCATTTAATAATTTTTATATAATTTATTAAATAAGCCTAATTATTTAATATTTTTGTAAGGTGAGAGATATCTTTTGAGGCCTTTTAGGGACTCAACTGAAAAATCTCAAAGTCAATTTTAGGTCAAAAAGACTTAATTTAGGATTTGATTTTGAGGAAGCTTGTCAAAGACGTTAAAAGCCTCCAAACATTTGATTAAAATAAAACCGCAGGTCATTGTAAAACAATAGTCATTCATTTAACCACAGTGATAATTAAAAGACTTTAAAAGTAATACAGAAAGTTATATGGACATAAAAACCTTAATCTTTTTAAAGCTTAGTTTTCTTATGTAATTAAAAACCTAATAAAGGCAACACAGAAAATTATTTTGATAAAACATAAAATCCTTATTTCTTAGGCCAGCTACCAAAAAGATAAAGAAAAACCTTCTGTAGTGCAATTGTTTCTCCTTATGGGAAGCCCATTTAGATAACTCGGAAGTCAAATCTAAGGAAAAGGATACTTGAATTAATCAGACATAGAAGAATTTGTCTAAGGTTATAAGTATACAGAGTAATGTAAACAAGAAAACTAGTACCTTGATGGGGGTTTGGGGGGCCCGGGGGGAATTATGGCTCTTAGTAACAGCGTGAGAAATTTCCTGGTTACATGAAACAATTCAGATGTATCAAAAAGTTAAGAATATAGTATCAAGTTATATTGAAGAAAAACATTGTCTTTTCTAGGCCTTAAGATAAACATTTTAGCATCTGGCTGTAACCCAGAGTTAGAACTGGAGAAAAAAAGTTACAGGAGCTAACAAAAAAGTAGAAGGAGAGAGTGATTCTCCCAGGCCTTTCTCTAGGGAAGAAATGATGAAAACAGCAATATACAGCAAAAGTTGAACTTCTAAGACAAAAGTCTGAGAAGTTTTAAAAAGAAACAGATTAAAAATGTTTAGATTTTTAGTTTAAATTTAACAGAAGTAAAAATTGAAATCTCTTATAATTTTATCGAGTAAATTAATACTTTTAAGAAAAGCTTGTTTTAACCAAAATTTTTAGTTTTGTATTGGTGTATTTTTAATATCAAAGCTTGATCTTTAGAAACACTTTAAATAATTTTTAGACTTATAGCTAATTGATCATATATAAAATTTTGAAATAAATTTTTTTAAATAACCAGTTATTTTACTTTATAACAAAAATTTACCAAATAAGTTTGTTTACATAAATTATCTTTTAAACTTTTTTTTACAAAAAATATATCTTTTGGCCAGGTACAGTGTCTCATGCCTGTAATCCCAGCACTTTGGGAGGCCAAGGCAGGAGGATCACTTGAGGCCAGGAATTTGAGACCAGCCTGGGCAACATAGCAAGACCCCCATCTCTACCAAAAAGAAAAATTAGCCAGTGTGATAGTGTGTACCCCTAGTCCCAGCTACTCAGGATGCTGAGGCAGGAGGATCACTTGAACTTAGAAGTTCCAGGTTACAGTGAGCTCTAATCAGCCTGGCAACACAGTGAGATACTGTCTCTTAAAAATATATATATATTTTTTTTATTTATAACTTTTTAATATTTTTCTCTTAGTTATTGGTTATTTTTATTTTGTTTTTATTTTTCTTAAATCTACATTTTGAACAACTTTAAATAACCTCTAAATTAGATAAAATTATTCCTTTTAAATAAAGAACATAATTTTATGCCTTTTTAATAATTTTTATTAAAAACATATCATGTATTTTTATTTATATATACAATTATGTATTAATTAGAATTTTAACTCTTAGTAATCTTAAATTTTAGTGAAAACTTAAGCAAGAAATCTTGAATTGTCTGTCATATATCAGTACTTTATAGATGAGAACCATTTTATAATTTTTAGAAATATATTTTTCTATAATGTAATCTTTTTTATTGGAAATGACTTAGACATTTGATGCATATTTATTATTTAATTTAACATAACATTAAGATTTTTTTTTAAATTTTTGTTTTTTTAGAGACAAGGTCTCATTCTGTTTTGCTTAGGCTAAAGTGCAGTGGCACAATCATAGCTCATAGTAACTTGGAACTCCTGGCTTCAAAGGATCCTCCCACCTCAGCCTCCTGAGTAGCTAGGACTACAGGTGCACGCCACCATGCCCAGCTAATTTGTGTGTGTGTGTGTAGTTTTTTTTTTTTGGTAGACAGGGTCTCACTATGTTGCCCAAGCTGGTCTTAAAGTCCTGGCCTCAAACAATTCTCATGCCTTGGACTCCCAAAGTGCTGGGATTACAGGCATGAGCCACCAAACCTGGCCTAAGATTTTAAATTACATGAAAATTTTATTTATAGAAAATTGTCCCATTTATATTTACTCAATTCATTTTTAACAGTTCACCTAGATTGTTTGTGAGAACTAAGACGTTAGACAAGCTAGTCATTTTAAGTTATTTTTTTGTTAACCGTTTCATAGCCTGTGAATATCAGGTGTTTACTTAATTAAGATCCTTAAAGGTAAATACATGGGTACTTTGCCAATAACTTTGAAGATTTAGCAGTTTCATTAAACCAATAATATTAAATTAGTCTTATAAAAAATTACATAAGCGAAGATTATTCTGTTTTGGACTGGGTTTATAGTTTTATAAACTTTGTGCCAAACCGTAACACCTTAAAACATCTATCACAGACAAATATAAAACTGTCTGACCAGTAAACCCAGGCAAAAATGTATGCTGACAATTCTGAAGACATTTTAATTTTTACTTTATCAATTTTTAAATTAGCTTATTTATTAGAAATTTATTTAAATCACATGAACTTGGAAAATATTTGTACTTACTAATTTATGAGTGTTCATTTCTTTATAAATGAATTTGGTACTATGTAGACACAACATATAAAAATATATATGCATAAACACACATGCACATACACACAAATAAAGACATAGCTTTCATTTTCATATTTTAGTCATGAGATAGTAACACAAACTCATTGGTTTTTAAAGACCATTGGATCTAAAGTATTTTTCTGACAAAATGAGATAAAGTTAAACCTTAAGTTTTTTTTATTAGGCAACCTTGTAAAGGCTGTGAGCCAAATTTTGGGTAAAGCAGTTTGAGCCATTTACCAATATGAATTGGACAAAGAATACTTAACTAAGAAATGTAACTAAATTGTGTGAGGAGGCTCAAAAGATAAGAGTTATTTTAACAAGGTCTGTACAGTATTTTCATGGTCTCAATTTTTTGTCCTTAAAGATAAAAATATTGTCATTCTTTTTGGGTGTCTTTTACATGGGAATTTCATCTTTGTTGGTTTTCAAGTGTGTGGCTCAAATAGTATGTCAGAATAGCTGAGGAGTTCCGGATAAAGAAAGTTTAGCTCAGAGAAGGATAAAGAGAAAGAATTGTAAAAAATGCAAGGGGAGAGTTCCGGAAAAGAAGAGTTTCAGCTGGCTCTGAGACAGTATTTTGCAGTGAGGCAATCTTTGAGTCCTGAATGGTTCTTCTTTTTTTTTTTTCCTCCTAGCCTCAAGATATTAATAAGATATGCATATCTTATTTGGAGTGTATGATTTTATAGCCATGGTCTTTTAACTTAGTTTTAAGAACAATAGACTGTTTGAATGATCCCTATAATGTTTGAACATGTTACCAGCTGGAGTCCCAGGAAAATCTTGGCATGTCTTTGAACTTTCCTAGGTTAATTTTATTCAAAGCCTTAAATAAAGGAATTTTCCCCATAGTTTTTAACATAAAGGCCACTGGAGTACCAGAAGGCAGTTGGTCAGAGACCAGAATTTGGGTTACCCATTGCACTGACCTAAGGTGTCCCTTCCAGTGCCCTTAGCATGAGTGCTCCCACAAAACCTGAAATGTGAGCATATCCCACAAAGCACACGCATATCTTGCAAAATGCAAGTGTAGCCCACAAAGTGTGAGCATACCCCATAGGGCCCCTAGAGCCAGAACAGTCTCCCTGAAGAAAATAAAGTCTCTGAGACTTCAACCTAAAAAAGGGAGATCTTGAATTCAAGAATGCTGACCTCATTCTTCCCCGACACAGCTGGGAAGACAACTGAGCTCAAAGGACTCTTGCAGACACCGATGTGTTGGTCCAGATGGCGCTGGGAAGGAGCTCAGGGGCCATTTCAGATCCCACCCTTGTTGCCAAAGAAATGTTAATAAAGACAGTGAGATCTGTGAAGGGAAAAGGAAAAGCTTTATTTTTTATATAAAAAAAAAATCTGCAGGTTGGGAAGGCACAGCCTTCTTATACAAGTAAAAGTATGTTCTCCAAAGACAAAAGAGAAGGTTAGAGGTTTTATAAAAAGAAGAAATGTTATGTATTGTTTTTTGAGAAATTTTATTGGCACTCATAAGGTTTTGAGGAGCTCACAGTGGGGGAGCTAGTCTGAGAGCCACCGCAGGCCACTTCAGTAGTCACTACATATAACTGGCTTCAGGCTACAGCAGGCACTTTCAGCTGCCAGGCTGGCAGAGAGTTAAATTTCTGATTAATGCGCCCTGAGTGTTTTTTTATCCCCCTGGCTTCTCAGTTCTGTTTCAGTTGGGTATGACAAGAATGACCCAATTTGCATGATCAACTTTCATACATCCCTGTATGTTTCTGTATTTTTCAAGTTTTCTGCACTGGATAACTACCGCTCTTGTGATCAGAAAAGAAACACTACATGATTTTTAAAAGAAAGAAA
This sequence comes from Daubentonia madagascariensis, assembly GCA_023783475.1. Taxonomy (NCBI): domain Eukaryota; kingdom Metazoa; phylum Chordata; class Mammalia; order Primates; family Daubentoniidae; genus Daubentonia; species Daubentonia madagascariensis. The sequence continues at coordinate 36,707,296 of JAKFHU010002088.1, read as the reverse complement.
AGAAAGCAAGCAGCCTCCTTGAGGCATAGCACAATTGTGGAAATTCGAAGTTTATAAAATCAAGCCCTTTTTCTTTCTAAAAGTTCAGGAAAGAAGGAGGCTGCAATTTGTTGATGGCTTGCCATGCGCTGAGCTCTGGCCTGGGACCTTTTGTATAAGTTATTCCACTTAATTATCACAATCGATAGAAAGCAGCTTCCAGTGTCACTGGTGTAGGTGGGTGAAGGAGTGGGCCCCCGCTGCTCTGTCTCATTCTGTCATGCTCTCTCAGGCCACATGGCAGGTGAGGAGGAGGCAGCAGCCTTTGGGAGCCACCTGAATGGTGACCTGTATCCAGACGACAGGGAGGAGGGAGCTGCCTCTATGGCCAAGAGGAAAAGATAGAAGAAGAGTAAAGCGGCTGCTACAGCAGGGCGACAGGAACCTGGTAAAGAATCAGGAGGCTCAGTGGATGAGGTAGCAAGACAACTGGAAAGACAAACTTGGGAAGAGGAAGAGAGGATGATGATGAAGATGGAGGTGGTGATGGAGGTGGGGCAACTGCAAAAAAGAAGAAAAAGAATTGGCCTGTATTCTAACGGTGTGTTCCCCAGAGGACACGACTGTGAATAGCCACCCACACAAGATGAGCAAACAGCTGCTTGGCGAACTACAGGTGAAAAAAAGAAAGCATTAGGCCAGGCTAGCAAAGAGGTTTGGAATGATTTTTGAGAAGCTGCGAAAGCACATTGACAAGTTAGGAAGTATGTCATGAGCTGAATCAAGCCTGGGTGACAATGATAGAAATCTTTGAAAAGTTGGAAGACTCTTCACACAAGCTAATAAAAGAGAGTGGATTATACGCAGGCCTGACATTTCCTACTGGGTGTTCTCTCAATTGTGCTGCATGTTATACTCCTGATGATGGTGACACAAGAGTGTTACAGTATGATGACATCTGTCAGAGTTTGGGACATGTAACTGGTAGGATCTCTGACTGTGCTTTTACTGTCACTTTTAATCCCAAATATGATACATTTTATTAAAAGCTGTAAAAGAAGCTACTGATACTGGAATACAGTGTGCTAGAATTGATGTACGTCTATGTGATATTGGTAAGGCCATCCCAGAAGTTATGGAATCCTAGGAAGTTGAAATAGATAGGAAAACATATCAGATGAAACCAATCCATAATCTAAATGGACTTCAACTGGGCAATATAGAGTACATGCTGAGAAAACAGTGCCTGCTGTGAAAAGGCCAGTAATAAGAATGGAGCAAGGAGAAGTGTGTGCAATTGAAAGCTTTGGTAGTACAGGAAAAGATGTTGTTCATGATGACATGGAATGTTCACGTTACATGAAAAATTTTGATGCTGAAAATGGCCAATAAGGCTTTCAAGAACAAAACACATTAAATAAGATCAATGAAAACTTTGGCACAGTTGCCTTCTGCTGCAGATGGCTGGATTGCTTGGGTGAAAGTAAATACTTGATGGCTCTGAAGAATCCGTGTGACTTGGGCATTATAGATCTCTACCCACCATTATGTGACATTAAAGGATCATATACAGCGCAGTTTGAACATACCATACTGTTGCATCCAACAAGTAAAGAAGTTGTCAGCAGAGGAGAATATTATTAAACTTAGTCCAAAGTCACCTCAACATCTTTATTTTCTAAGCTTTTTTGGAGTATATTATACCAGAATTAATTTGCAACATGTTCTCTGTTTTAACAGTGGACCGAAGTAATACTTTTATCCATGTTTAAAAAAGAAGGAATTTGATCAAAGGCAAACCATATAACGTAATTAACCAAGGAAAAAGCTTTCAGGACTTTCAAATGTTAATTGTCCCCCGACCCTCACCCCGTTTAAGAAATGCTATAAAGCTCAAATTAGTTAGGAATGATTTATACATTTTGTTTTGAACACCTAAGAGTTGCTTTTCAGATATTTATATTGCCATTTTCTTACTTGAACGCTTTGAATGACTGCATCCAATTCCACATCTATACCCTCTGATATTGCTTCTTAACCTCCTAGAATCCATTTTCTAAAAAATAAAAACATTTTCAGATCTGAGAGCTACATTTCAATGTCTGTGGTTATAATTCTGGACAGGAATTAGCTAAACTTAATATAGGGAAATGTAGAGCCTTTTCTCTAGATTGTAGACTTTTACACTGAGACTTTCTTCTGGCATAGTGGCTGAAACAAGATCTATACATGCATAAAGTGGGACAATCATCTTTTCTTCATAAATAAATATATAGTTTTAGGAATATTTTGCCATTATTTATGGTACCATATTAGTCCTTGTCTTTCATTTTTTCCCCTGACATTGGAAAGATATAATAATTGAAACATGACTTAGTAGGAACATTGTGCCAACTTGAAACATTTAGATCCTTTATCCAATGTTAGTATTTATTGGGAAATGTATTCAGCTTGCTTTAAAAACCAAAAAGCATTATAGCCACAAGCAAAGAAAAATGGGAAAACTTCCCATGTTTGGATCTTGTTTAGTTCGAAAGGTTAAATTGAAATTATTAGGCTTTTTTATTCACAAGCCAAATGCTACAACCACCTGCCTCTTGATTAGTTTGGATTCTACTAGGGGTATTTCAGGAAGTGAGGTTACAGTTACCTTCCTTATAGCAGCTAAGTTTACTAAGTTGGATGTAAGGATGCATAATATTAATTTGTTTGAAATGATCCCCACTACTGATTCTTTAACAAATTGCTTGAATTGTTATATGTAAATGATTTGGTGGGAATGTTCCAACATAACTTCAAAATTGTTTACATACCAAGGTAAAGCCTTAATTTATATGTGGTTTAGCACAATGAGATTTTATTGCCTGTGGGATACTGTTTAGTTTATATTTTGTTTAACATTTTTCTCATAGGAAAAGAAACCTCTGACTTGTGTACCCAGATCATTTGTTACATTAGAAAGCTGCTCTTTCACCATTAGAGCTATAAATGAATGTTACCTTGTGGGGAAAACAATCTAGTTTGTGGCTATATGAGCTGTGTTTATTACGGTGCTAATGTTCAACAGCCATCTTTGAATATTTTCTCCATTTTCTGTGATGCTGTGGTAGTGGCAGAACTCACCAATTCATGCCTGGACATATTAGCAGAGGGGGCGGGGGGCCCTCCAGCTAGCTCTGTGGGGATTTTGAATCCATACCTTTTTGATATACTTTGATGGGAAATATAAAACAAGTATCTTGATTTCTAAACCCAGGAATTTTTAGAAATGACCCTTATGAGTGAAGAACTTTGGAACTTTAGAAGATCGTTGGCAGTAGCCATTCCAAACCAATTATGGAGCTCCAAGCTCCTTTCCCAGGTAACTGTCGGGAGCAATGGCAACACTGTATGCCCTTGGAATGGGATAAGGAAGAGACATGATCTTGTAAATAGGAAAGCTGTCACTTAAGAAAAAAATTGTGTTGTTTGTTTCTAGTCCTGTATCTCTTGAAATTATTCTGTTATGTTTACAGTATTGTATCTTATTGGTAACAAATTATTAGTTTGTTGTTTAACAATAGTGTCTTTAGTAAATTATTTTACAACCAAAAAAAAAATCATCACAATAGTCCTGTAAGGTGGCTACTATTATCCTTGTCCTTGTGGGTGAGGACACAGACTAAGAGAACTTAAGTAACTTAACTTATCTCAGTTCAGACATTACTAAATGAGAGGGTCAAAATTCAGAGTCAGGTTTAATTCATTTGTTCATTCATTAATTTATTCATATGTTTAAACACACACACAGTTTTGAGGATGATTAAATGGTTCTGGCAAATGAAAACATAGAGTCTAATATAACAAACATAGAGAATAATATAAAAATATCCATAAATTCACCTTCCAGCTTAAGAAAGAAAATATTTCAGATGCAGATGATGCCCCCTGTGTGCTTATTCCCAATTCCATTCTGTTTTCTTCCATCCACAGGTAACCCTTATCCTGAATGTGGAAGGGTTTATTATTCCCATGCAAGCTCTTATTCTTTTGCTACATATGTTTGTACCCATAAACTATATTCAATCAATCAGTGTCCAGTCCAGAAAACAGAACCTACTTTATGTATTTCACACAACAGGGGATTTAATTCTGAGAACTGGTTGCAATGGTATAGGAAGGGCTGGAGAAACAAGTGAGATAGATACGTGGGTTACGTTCAGTTTCATCCATTTGCCCTCCAGATCAATTCTGTACCTTTCTGTGTGCTCAGAAAACTGAATAGGACAGACTGCCTCACTGGACTCCCTTCACCTCTGGCTTCTGGTTGGTTTTGGCCAATGGGAAGCACTGGCAAGAGGTTGAGGGGAAGAGGAGAAGGAGACGAGATTGTCTGTTCACTTGGCTTCTTCCCTGTTGAGTTGCTACAGGTTGGCACTGCCACTACTAAAATCGCCACTGATCCTACTAAAATGCTCATCTTCAGTCACCTCCTACTATTGCTGCTGCCATCACTAGGAGAACTGCCAGAAGCAGAAAGAAAAATGGCATCTCCCCTTCTTCTGTTTTCTAATATCCTGCCAGTGCCTCACATTAGCAAAACCTAACCAGAAGCCAAGTTACAAGGGAGACTGCAACATGTAGCTCACAGGTTCCTAGCCACTTGCAGTACAGAAGAATGCACAGCACGTAACCAGCACGAACACCTAGTATTGTTTGCATTTTTAAAACTTGATAGTATCATGCCATACATATCCTTGCTTTTTTGTTTAACTTTATAATTTTGCGATCTATCCATGTTGATACATGTGGCTCTAGTTGATTCATTTTAACAGCAATATTGTATTTAATGATGAAATTTTTTTTTAAAAACAGAGACAGGGTCTTGCTCTGTCACCCAGGCTGGAGTGCAATGATGTGATAATAGCTCACTGCAGATTCAAACTCCTGGGCTCAAATGATCCTCCTGCCTCAGCCTCCCATGTAGCTGGGACTACAGGCGCACACCACCACACCCAGCTCGTATTCAATAATGATATTTCTGCAAGAGAACCAGTGAAGAAAGAAACATGGATACTACTGGCATTGGGACAAAAGAAGTATTAAAGATAATATACAAGAAGCTACAAATAGTAAGTAAAATCGGATTAGAGGAAAACATTTCAAAAAGCTGTTCATTCCTTCATTCAGTACAGATTCACTGGGCTTCTGCCATGTCCTAAGCATTGTGCTTCACACAAAGGACAGAATGTAGAATATGACGCAGTCCCTCCTCTCCAGTTGGTGATGCATAGACAATTAGATATATGATTTTCATCAGGGTAGTAAGTTCTATGATAAAGGTGTGACTAGGTTGCTGTGGAGGAACAGAGCTTGATAAATTGGACAATATTTCATTCCTTTTTATAGCTGAGTAGTACTCCATGGTGTGTGTGTGTGTGTGTGTGTGTGTGTGTGATATATATATATCACATTTTCTTTATCCACTCATGAATTGATGGGCACTCAGGTTGATTCCACATCTTTGCAATTGTGAATTGTGCTGTGATAAACATTCAAGTGCAGATGTCATTTCAATAAAATGACTTCATTTCCTTTGGGTAGACACCCAGTCGTTGGATTGGTGGATCAAATGGTAAGTCTACATTTATTTCTTTGAGGAATCTCTATACTGTTTTCCATAGAAGTTTTACTAATTTGCAGTCCCACCAACAGTGCATAAGCATTCCTTTCTTTCTGCATCTATACCAGAGACTTTTTAACTTTTTAGTAATGGCCATTCTGATACAGGTAAGGTAGTATCTCATTGTAGTTTTAATTTCCATTTCCCTGATGATTAGTGATGTTGAACATTTTTTCATATGTTTCATATGTTGGACATTTGTCAAGCTTCTTTTGGAAAACTTCTATTCATGTCTTTTGCCCACTTATGATGGGGTTGTTTGTTTTTTTCTTGCCGATTTGTTTGAGTTCTTTGTAGAGTCTGGATATTAGTCCTTTGTCAAATGTATAGTTTGCAAATATTTTCTCCCATTCTGTAGGTTGTCTATTTACTCTGTCAATTATTTCCTTTGCTATGCAGAAGCTTTGCAACTTGGATGGAACTGGAGACTATTATCCTAAGTGAATTATCTCAGGAATGGAAAACCAAATACCATATGTTGTCACTAATAGTGAGAGCTAATAAATGGGTACACACATGGTGCAAACCAATATAAAGGACATGAGAAACCAAGAAGGAGGGATGGTGGGGGTGGTGTGTGGGATAAAATTTACCTGTTGGGTACAATGAACACTATTCTGATGATGGGCACACCACAAGTCTTGACTTAAGCATTATACAAGGCATCCAGGTAACAAAAACACTTGTACCCCCTTAATTAATATTTTGAAATTCCAGCAAGACCCCTCTGTGACCTAGCAGCCGTGTACCTCACTGGGCCCTGCAATGGCTACCGTGGGGCTCTTCCGCCCAACACTCTCAGTCAATGACACACCCAACTGCCACCTGCCCGTCTGGGGTCCAGACTGTGCTTCATCCCTGGTGTGTGGTGTGGTGCCCAGCCTCCAGAGACTCACCTTCCCAACCCCATCTTTGCTCCCTTCAGTTGCCTCCAGGATCTCCTTCCCCCTGGCAAATGACTGCTGAACAAGAACCCTCTTTGGTGCTGTTTCTTGTGCACCTGTCCAACTGTCCCCCAGTATTGCCCTCAATTCCTGAGAGCCTGGAGCAGTGCCCTACCACTCCCTTCTTCCAGATGCTTGTTTTAAGTCCTCTCTTGTGATACCCCTTATCCCCAATGTTGTCAGCTGCTCGTGAAACTCACCGAGTTGTCTGACCTAGGGTCAGTTTGGGTGACTGGTACAGAGTTACTCCCTGAGAGGCCATGCTCGCTGCTTTTGGATTTCATAGTTTCTCTGTCAGTGGCATGGTCCCTACCACGATGGCCTGTGATCGCTGTGCGTTGTGAAACCTTGTAGCCCATCTCAGTGTCTGTGGCACTTTTGTGACTTCCCAACACTAGAAGTCTTTCTGCCAAAATGAGTGAGGCTTTTTGTGCCCTCTAGACTTTACCCACCTCCCAGCATGGGAGAGTTGTGAAACCTTCCACAAGACTCCCTCCCTCGCGCTCGCTCCCCATTGCTCCCCCAGGGTTGGTTACTCTGGGTCTGACACAGGCCTGGGAGGTGTCTTGTAAAGCCTCTCATGGGCCTACCCACCCCAGCTCCTCTCCAGCCCATTTAGTTAGCCTACATCATTGTAAGGCCACCTGCTCTTTCATTTGAATTCTGTGTCTCCACCTGGCCTATCTTTGGACGGAACCTGGACAGTACTGTCACCCTCTTCCAACCCTCTTTCCCCACACCCCTGGCTCTGATTGTTTCCTGTGCAAACAGCAGTGAACAGGTTGTTTTGAACTGGCCCTAAGGAAATGGGTAAGAAGTTGTATGGGCAAGAAGAAGGGATGAGAGCTATTGGAGATCTGAAAATGAATTTTTTTCTTTTAAATGTTTTTTTAATATTAGTAATAAACACAGTGGAAACCAGCTTTTTCTTTAAAAAAATTAATAAATAAACCATATGGAGTGATTCTAACAGGATACACATGGGTTGCCTCTAGGGAGGGGAGCTGAGCGGCCCAGCCACACTGACGGGAGGGAGATTTAATTTTCACTGTTCACTCTTCTATATCTGTTTGGATCTTGTTCCAAATGTATGCATTACCTATCCAAAAATTAATAAATAAAAGTTATTTTTTAAAGTAATGAGATCCAAAAATATCACAAAGGACACAAGGGAAGATAAATAATAGTTGGAAAGCCCAAAGCCCTCACGATTTCTTTGTTATCTCTAAAAATGACGATTAACACACCTAAAAAATTTACAATAATTCTTTAATGTCATCAAATATCTAGTCAGTGTTCAAATTTCCCTGATTATCTTATAAATGCCTTTACAATTTATTTATTCAAACCAAGAGCCATGTATTGTATTTATCTATAGGCTCCCCCCTTTTTTTTCCCCATTTTATTTGCTGAAGAAACCAGGTTGTTTCCCACAGTCTGGAGTTTGCTTGTTGCATCCCCCGTGGTCTTGTTTAAAGTGTTTCTCAATATGCTATATTTACTGAAGACATGTAGTTAGTTTCTACAGGCTTGATCAGATTCAAGGTTTTTTTGTTTTTCATATTTCTTAGAAACATCAATATAACAATACTGCCATTAACATTTTCTACCTGAAACCTTAAAGTAGTCTCTGGACTTTTCTAAATATATTCTATAGTCACAGAGGTTCCTCCAGTCAGCTCAGGAATTTTAAGAGTCCTAATACTGAGGTCCCTGTTTTTAACTTCCCTGCTGTGCTCCATACAGGACTGTGAAAACAAGACAAAACCTCCAGGCTGCCTCACTGTTCTCTCACATAGCCCTGGGCTGGATTGTCCCTCCTTCAGCTTGGCAGGAGAGGTAAGGGAGTAAATGCAGGTACAGTCGTGTAGTGCCTCTTCCATTCCAGGGAGAGACAGGACGGTGTAGTCAAAGAGCATGGACTTTGCAATCAATGGGCCTGGATTTAAACCCTGGTTTTGTCATTTACTAGATGTAGAATCTTTTTTTTTATTTTAAATTTTTACTTCATTTTTTAATTAAATTTTATGTTATCTTCATTATTTTTCTCATCATGCATTGTGTAGATGTGGAATCTTGGGCAAAGTCACTTAATCTCTCTGGATCTCAGTTTCTACATCTGTAAAATTAATAATCTGAAGTTAATAATACCTACCTACCATTAACAAAGTTGTTTTTTTGGGGAGGCCGAGGTGAGAGGACTGCTTGAGGCCAGGAGTTCAAGACCAGCTTGGGCAACATAGGGAGACCCTCTACAAAAAATAATTAAAAAAAAAAATTAGTTGGGCATGCTGGTGTGAGCCTGTAGTTCCAGCTACTCAGGAGGCTGAGGCAGGAGGATCGCTTGAGCCCAGGAGTTTGAAGTTGCTGTGAGCTAGGCTGACGCCATGGCACTCTAGCCCAGGCAACAGAGCAAGACTCTGTCTCAAAAAAAAAAACACAAAACAGTGTCCTGGGGGAAAAAGAATTTTTATTAACAAGAAACAAAGCTCTTCCCTTGGGGCAATTTCCAGGAGAAGTAAGGAAAGATGTGTTATCAAGCCCTTTGTAAGTCCCTGAAAGCCCCTTGACACATTGTAACCTTTAGACAAGAGCCCTTCAGCAATCACCTTTTAACATCACTCTATGGATCCTGCTTCAACAACATGATTGACGTCCCATGACACAGAAAAGAGGGCAAGAAGAAATAAATTGCTTGAGATGGCAAGATGTGCTCCTCTCTCTTGCCCAAAACCATATAGAAACTCCACCAACTTCTTCCATATTCTGAGGAAGTAATTTGGCGCAGCTCATGGGTTTCCTTCTCTCCACAATTTGGGGGGCGGGGGAGAAAAGCCAAACAAGCAAGTCAGGCGGGCATCAGGAGGTCAGTAGTGTTCATACTGCACTAATTACTGGCCCTACCAGTACCTTTCATCTTCAAAGGACTCACAAGTAATAATTAACCCAAGCATTCATCCCCTAAAATTAGGCATCTGCAAAATTGCTAGAAAGACTCAGGTACTAGAAGACAGTTGAAAAAGACAGACTTTAGAAAGCTGTGTTAAGCAGATTCTTTTATCTGCAAAAAACAGGTAGCCTGTTAGGTCAGAGCTGAGAGGAGGACACTCAAGCCGGAGGTATAGCAAAATGCCATTTATTTTGGGCAGTTGGGTGCATGTGGGTGGAAGCCAAAAAGAATGTCCACACCGAGGAGGGGAGAGTGGCGGGTTTTATAGAGGATTTGGATGAAAGTTTGGGAAGGGGGAGTTCTCTCTGGAACAGCCACTTATCTGTACAACCTTCGGACCCTCCAGGTGGTCCTTATCTGAGTTCTTTATCTACCCCATTCCATTCCATACATTTTTCGTGTTCCCACCCTGAGCAAGCCCAACATAGCCTACCTTGAGTAATAGAGGTTTTAGGTAAAAAATATATGTGTTAATAAAGATGATGGAAATGTCAAAGAAATGCAAGAGCATCAGTACAATTTGGGGCCTTGTTATTGAATTTGTTGACTGGTAAGATTGTACCCAGCTCTAGAGATTCTCTTTGGTAGAGATGCAAAAACAATTCAATGGAGAAAGGATAGTCTTTTCAACACATGGTGCTGGGACAATTGCATATCCATATGCAAAAGAAATGGACTTCAGCACATAACTCACACCTTATACAAAATTAACTCAAAATGGGTCACTGACCTAAATGTAAAATATATAACTATAAAACTTCTAGAAGAAAACTTAGAAGAAAATCTGCATGACCTTCAGTTTGGTGATATTTTTAGATACAATACCAAAAGCACAGTTCATAAAAAAAATTGCTAGATTGGACTTCATCAAAATTTAACACTTTTTTTACCCTGTGATTTACACTAAGAAAATGAAAAGAGAAGCCCAAAACTGGGAAAAAATATGTGTAAGTCACATATCTAGTAAGGATAAACAAAAATAAACAATGCAATTAAAAAATGGGCAAAAGAAAAAAAAAGCCAAAAAAAAAAGAAAATGTGAGTGAAGCTCTGAGTACAGGGCCTGGCACATAGTTGGGAAGTGCTCAATAAATGCTAATAGCAACTATTATTATTTTTTTAAAAAAGGGCAAAAGATCTCAACAGACACTTTGCCAAGGAAGATATACAGATGGCACATGAGCATATGAAAAGACGTCCAACAGCATTTGTCATTAAGGAAATGCAAATTAAAACCACAATTAGAGAGCACTACACACCTAATAGAATGGTTAAAATCCAAAATACCAAATGCCGATGGGAATGCAGAGCAACGGGAATGCTCGTTTGTTGCTGGTGGGGATGCAAAAACAGTACAGCCACTTTGGAAGACAGGTCGGCAGTTTCTCATAAAGTTAAACACAGACGTAATCATACATCCCAGCAAATGTACTCCTAGGTATTCACCCAAGTGAATTGAAAACTTATGTTCACACAAAAACCTATACATGATTGTTTATAGCAGCTTTATTGATAGTCACCAATCACTGGAAGCAACCACGATGTCCTTCAACAGGTGAATGGAAAAACAAACTATAGCACATCCATGCGATGGAATACTATTCAGTAATAAAAAGGAATGAGCTAAGCCAGGTGTGGTGGTGGGTACAATCTAGAGCTGGGTACAATCTTCCCAGTCAACAAATTCAATAACAAGGCCCCAAATTATACTGATGCTCTTGCATTTCTTTCACATTTCCATCATCTTTATTAACACATAACACATTAACACATATGTTTTTACCTAAAACGGACAATCTCTTGAGCCCTGGAGTTCGAGGCCATTCCCCAGGCCAGTCTGGGCAACATAGAGACACCACGTCTCTAAAAAACAAATAAACAAAAAGGGAATGAGCTATTGAGTCACATGATATGCATGAATCTTAAATACATTTTGCTAAGTGAAAGAGATCAGACCCAAAAGGCTACATATTGTGTGACTTTATTCATATGACATTCTGGAAAAGGCAAAACTGTAAGAATGGAAGACAGATTAGTGGTTGCTTGGGTTAAAGGGTTAACCCAGGGGAATTTTTAGGGTGATGGAACTGTTCTTTATGGCAGTGGGGTGGTAGATACATGCATTTGTAAAAACCCATAGAACTAAGGCGGGCGCAGTGGCTCACGCCTGTAATCCTAGCTTCTCTGGAGGGCCCTGGTGGGTAGATTTCTTGAGCTCAGGGGTTTGAGACCAGCCTGAGCAAGAGCGAGACCTTGTCTCAAGGGGAAAAAAATCAGCTGGGTGTCGTGGCATGGTGCACGCCTGTAGCCCCAGCTACTCGGAGGCTGAGGCAAGAGGATCGCTTGAGCCCAGGAGTTGGAGGTTGCGGTGAGCTGCAATGACAACACTGCACTCTACCCAGGACGACAGAGCAAGGACTCTGTCTCCACAAAAAAAAAAACAATGCAACTAGATGTCCCACCTCACAACTGCCCCCCTCTTAATATTTAGAGAAAAAACAAAAACCATAGAACTATACATCACAAAGAGTAAATTTTAATGTGCACGATTTAAAAGAAAATCAACCAGATATCAAGGATCCTAGGATCAAATACAGACTGTGAGTTGAATCTAACTGTATCACAAAGGTGAAAATGACCATAATTCTTCACTTCACTGAAGGGGGTAGGGAGCAAAAAAGGAGGTGACCTAAGTAACTTTGGAAAATGGTGTTTTGAGTGGAAACCATTAGGCTAAAAACAAAAAGAACTGTACATAAATACCATACTCTAGTTGGTAAATCTGCTTCTCACATGGGTACATGTTAACAATTCTGAAACTACTCTCTCTGTATATCATATATACACACAATAAGTTTGAAAAAATAAATAAATGGGCAGGGCATGGTGGCTCACGCCTGTAATCCTAGCACTCTGTGAGGCCGAGTCGAGAGGACTGCTTGAGGCCAGGAGTTTGAGACCAGCCTGAGCAAGGGGAAGACCCCCGTCTCTACTAAAAATAGAAAAAATTAGCTGGGCATGGTGGCCTGAGCCTGTAGTCCCAGCTGCTCGGGAGGCTGAGGCAAGAGGATCACTTGAGCCCAGGAGTTGGAGGTTGCTGTAAGCTAGGCTGATGCTACGGCACTCTATCCTGGGCAACAGAGCGAGACTCTGTCTCAAAAAAAAAAGAATAAATAGTAAATAATGGGAGCTAGATTTCTCACTGTCAGAGAAAGAAGTTACAAATAAGCAAAGGGCAAATGCTAGAATGAACACTGTGGTACTTGAGTAGAGTCATAGAAAGTATGAACTTGTGTTTAGTTTAATATATGTACAGATAGATACAAAAATAATTATAGATATGTGTGTTTACAAGGATCTGTATATAGATACATTTCCTAGCTCTATCTCCTGAGTCAGAGAGACAATGACATTCTAGTAGCAATGAGTGCATCCAGTGCCCAGATTCTGGCTTCTAAATACCATTCCTCAATCAAAGGAATCAGTGCTCCTTAAAGAAATGGCTATTTCTAGGGGTAGAACAGGAAAAATACAACATGAGCCTAGAGCATCTTCTAGTGCAAGAAAGTACAGAAGTACTCAAAAAACATAAGGACAGTTGCATGACAATATAAGTATACTTAATAATACTGAATTGTATGATTAAAAATGATTAAGGTGGTAAATTTTGTGTGTGTGTATTTTACCACAACTTTTTTTAAAAAGCATGAGAATCTGTCAAAAGGACACAGAAGCCAACCTGAAAAGTACTCCCAATGGCTCCCACTGTGCAAAGGCAGCACAATTTAGCAACAAAATTTTTCATTCCCACCAGCAATAAATAGCATAGTATTAACCAAAGTACAAAATAAATATACATGAGCCCATATTGATATAAATAAGTGATTTAATAAATAAATGAGAAAGAAGGGGGCAAAATTCCTTACAGAAGAATTAGAAATAATTTATTTATTTTTTAAATTTCAGAATATTAAGGGAGTACAAATGTTTTTGGTTACATGGATCACTTTTGTAATGTTTGAGTAACAGCTATAAGTGTGCCCATCACCCAAATAGTGTTCATTGTACCTGTTAGGTAGGTTTTCACCTCTTCCCTCCTCCTCCTCTCCCCACTTGATTTCCAATGAGTTTTACTTCCCTCTGTGTACATATGTGTCCATCAGTTAGTTCCAATTTAATAGAGAGTACATGTGGTATTTGTTTTTCCATTCTTGAGATACTTCACTTAGGATAATGGTCTCCAGTTTCATCCAAATTTTTGCAAAAGGCATTAATTCATCCTTTTTTATGGCTGAGTAGTACTCTATGGTATACATATACCACAGAATTCCCAATAATTTATGTAGGTAATGCCCCTTTGGGGGTAGAGCTTAATTCCCTTCCCCCACTCCACCCCCCTAAACGCTTGAGGATGGCTAGACATAGTGATTTGCTGCCATAGGAAAAGGGGAAAATAGTAACTTTACTATTAAGAAAGACAGCACCTTAAACAAGTGGTTAGGGTTAACATCACCAGTAATAAGAGACGTTAATAACACAAACTCCTGATATGATGTGATGAGAGTGGTGTTTCACCTCTGTAGTATTCCTCCCCCAAATACATAACACCAGTCTGACCATGAGAAAAACAATAGACATATCCAAAAAGAAGTATATATTTTAAAATGCCTGAGCAGTGCTCTTTGAAACTATCAAGGTCATGAAAAACAGGAAAGATTAGGGCACTGTCACAAACCAGAGAAGATGAAGGAGACATAACAACTAACTGCCAGGTAGGATCCTGGATTGAATCCTGGAACAGAAAAAGAACATTAGTAGAAAAATTTGTGAAATTTGACTGAAGTTTAGAGTTTAGTTAATAATGTGCAAATATTGGTTTCTTGGTTTTAACAATGTACCATGCTTCATATAATATGTTAACAATAGGAGAAACTGGGTGAAGGGCATATGGGAACTCTCCACATTGTCTGCAACTTTTCTTTAAATCTAAAATTATTTCAAAACAAAAAGTTTTTTTAAAAAAATAAATCATAAAAAGAAAAGTTTGACAGTAAAGGTGTTGGGAACGTCAAAGAAACACAAGAAAATCAGTATAATTTGGGTCCTGTGGTCAACTTTGATTGCTGAGAGGATCCCTCCCTGCTCTAGGGATTCTCATCGATTATCTGATTGTCCACAAAACAGTAGAGGTTTAGTAAGCATTACTCTAGTGTGGTAATTCTCAAACTTTGTATGTATCAGAATCACCTGGAAACTAATGAAGACTACTGGGACCTAGACTCATTGAAGTAGACTAGCACTTGGACTTCTGTACTTTATAAAGTTCCCTGGTGAACTTGATACATACCCAAGCCTGAGAACAACTGCTCTAGTGTTTTTCTATTAACATGATTACTAAAGTGATCATTCATTCATTCAACAGCCATATATTGAGCAACTATTCTATGCCAGCCCTTTGTTAGTACTAAGTGTACAGTAGGAAACACACAGGCAAAGACCGTGTCTTCATGGAGCTTACATTCTAATATGCAAATAAATATACGCTGACTGAGTCTCTCCTTGTATTTCCTGGTTACAGGTCCCCAAAAAGGAAACTTGATTGACCTTGCTAGTCACCACCATCCGTTTCAGGAGGCAGAACTTTTCCTAAAAGGCCATCTTCATAAGTTATTCAGTGTAGTTGTTGGCCGTCTGCAGGTCAGGGTTTCACTCCAGTCCAGTGAGCTGTGACTGAGGGTCCGAGGCACGTAACATGATCCCTTAAGTGGTTTGCTCCTTCAGCAAAAAGGATTAGGTTAGGAAGGGGCCATGGGAGGCCCCCCCCATGACCTACCAATGTGGTTGTCATACAAATACATCAGGAACCAAACTTTCCCAGTAGTCTGGAGGCAAAAACATAAGGCTGCAGTAGCTAATACAGGTTGAGTATTCCTAACCTGAAAATCTGAAAACCAAAATGCTCCAAAATCCAAAACTTTTTGGGCACCAAAATTACACCCAAAGGAAATGCTCATTGGAGCATTTTGGATTTCAAATTTTTGGATTAGAGATGCTCAATATTCCAGAATTCAAAAAAATCCAAAATCCAAAACACAAATGGTCCCAAGCATTTAGGATAAGGGATACTTAATCTATATGATAAAAATGACCCCCCCATCATGAACCCCCTTACTTATGAGAACTGGGAATTAATGGAACCCAGAATACACACAAAATTGAATTTTAGATGCTCCTTCCAGAAAAATAGATTGCTTCTGGTTTGATTTTTTTAGCCCTTAGATATTTGATTTTGCTGGACTTTGCTTTTCTGCTGCTTGTGATGTTTCGAAAATACCAACTTGCCTGAAGCAGATTCCTACTCCAATTGAGACTGACTTGGACAATAATCTCCCATGTGTTCCCTCCATTATGTTGTATTTATATTAGCTTTGGCAACATCCTTGGGATGTTATTCTTTGCCCTCTATTGCAGCATATTCCCTGACTAAAAGAGGAAAACAACTGGCCCTAGGAAAGCTGGGGCAACGCTTATCACATTTTTTTAGTCCCAAACCTGGAGAATCCTGTGCCTCACCCCCTACCAATTACCACTAAAGAAATAGCACAGGTTTTTTTAAAAATTATTTTTAAAACATACTTAATCTCCAATCACAGATTTTGATGAAGCACAAATAGTAGCCACATAGGTAACTTATTAACTAATTCTGAGAAAGAAAAAGTTTGAAGCTATTCATTACACACATTCCATTAAAATCAACAAACATTACTGCTATGTTCCCAAGACTCAACCAGGAACTAGGGATCAAAGAGGAAAAGCCATGATCCTCACCCGGAATAAATGGACCATAAATGGTGGAAGACAGGTCTGTGATAATGTTGATGATGTTATAGAAACGAAGGAACTAACTGTTTCAGGAACTCAGCATGAGGAAAGAGGATAAATAAGTAACATTTGAGATGAGCCCTAAAGGACACTTAGAATTTTTCCAAGTGGAAAATGTAAGGAAGGGCATTCCAGAAGTAGGGATTAGCATGAATGAAGTCAAGAAAGTAAAAAAGTAAATGGCCTGTGTGGGGAATAGCAATTAGCCACTTTCGAGGCTGAAACATACTGTTCAGCTCTAAGGAAGGTCTGAACTTGTTTACGGACCACCAAAGATCCACAGCCTGCATTCTGCAAGCCATGGCTAGTGTCAGACATCTGGGAAACAACTGGTCCAAAACTTTTGACCACTGAACATAGGAACAGCTGATGAAACCATCATGAAGAGGATTATAATTGCCAAACAGAACAAGAACATTATCATCAAATCTAGTTCTTATATTTATTCCCTCACATGAAATTTATTAATTTATTGAATTACCTGCCTAATACTCTGGTGAATTTTAGGAACACAGAGCCAGCTCCACTGCAGACCCTGTCCTTGAGGAGCCTAATAACCAGAGATTTCATTTATGTATTTATGATTTATTAGACCTCCTAAAAACCTAATATTCACTTAATTGACAGCAAATAAAGATTTTATTTATTTATTTATTTAAGACAGGGTCTGGCTCTGTTGCCCAGGCTAGACTGGAGTGGCATCATTATAGCTCACTGCAACAACCTCCAATGCCTGGGCTTAAGTGATCCTTCTGCTTCAGCCTCCAGAGTAGCTGGGACTAAGACACATGCCACCACCTCCAGCTAATTTTTCTATTTTTTGTAGAGATGAGGTCTTGCTCTTGTTCAGGCTGGTCTCAAGCAATCCTCCTGCCTCAGCCTCTCAAAGTGCTAGGATTACAGGCCTCAGCGACCATGCCCAGCCTCATTTTATTATTTTAAAATTTTAAATAATCTTTTATTATTACAAATGCAGTCCATGAGCATTACAGAATATAGAACCAGCCAAAACAAAAAATAAAACATTTCTGTCACCACCCAGAGATCACCACTGTAACCCTTGGTTCATATCCTCCCACAACTTCATACACATACATATATATTAATATGTATTTTGTTAATGTTTTCCAGATTGTCTACAGATACATCCTGTCTTGTAACCAGCTTTTTTTTTCAGTTAATAATTTCCATTTTTCCATGTGGATGAATACTTTTCTTCTAATGGTACATACTCAAATTTCTCCAATTGAGCCAAAAATGTCCCTTACAGCTTATTTCTCCAAATCAGCCCCCAACTCAAGACCTGGCATTGCATGCCCTGGTTATGTCCTTCATGTCTGTTTTAATCCAGCACAGTCTCTTTCATAGGATTCTGACTTGATGAAAAGAACTGACCAGCTGTCCTAAGGCCCACCTCCTGTATTTGCTGACTTCCCTGTGGTGTCAGTTTACCTGTTCCTCTATTTTCCGTATTTCCCATAAACTGGAAGTTCAAAATAAAGATGCAATAAAGGCAAGTTAAACATTTTGGGCTAGAATACTTCATGGGTGATAACATGTACTTCACGTTACATTACATCAGAATACACATAATATCTGGTTAACTCAACATTAGTGATTATCAAACTGACTCCTCGGCAATGGCAGTAACGGGATTTTAGAGGGAGCACATGAAAGGGGCAAAAGGAGCAACGGAGTAGGATAATACAAATAAAACTTGGCTACTTAAAGAAGGCGGGATGGGGAACCGAGCAGCAGCAGGCGGTGGAACGCGAAAGAAATCCAACTGTGCTTCCCACACTGACATCGCTCTGATTGTGAGCAATCCTCTGATCTTGTAAACCCAAAACCAAAAAAGAACTTGGTAGGTAATTCTTCGGGCAGCTGTTTTATAAAGGGAACGTTTCCCCTTATAAAATTTAGCTGAGCGGATGCGGTATTCAGCCCACAGAGAGCACTATTTCCTTCAACTGTACAATCTGGGACAAGATCTACACACCCAGAGAATGAGCAGCTTGGTGTGTTTCGCGTTCGCTCCTATTCTTTTCAACACCAGCCCCTTCCCCGCCTCTGGCCATTAGGGGGAGCTGCAACCAAACAACTGTTCTTCCGGGAGAGTGGGAAAGCGTCTAAGTGAATCTTGTCCAACCCAGGGCCCCGTAGCAAGGTGCCGAGGCTGCAGGAACTGAATTTCCGCTCTCTCGCCAGTCCGACTGGGCCCCTCCCCGCCCCCGAGCGTTCAGGCCTTTCCCGGTGGCTCGCGGCAGGTGGCGCTGTCTGCGGCGTCGCAGCGGCCCCGGCTGCCGCGGCGACGATCTCCCAGCGGGCAGTGCGGCCCGGCTCTCCGGCGGCAGCGAGTGCCACGTCCTAAGTGCTACGCGGAGGAGCGGAGCGGACGGCGCGCGGGGGGCGGAGAACAGCGCGGAGCCCGGCTCGGCCACACCGATCGCCAGCCGCCATGGGCTCCTCGCAGAGCGTCGAGATCCCAGGCGGGGGCACGGAAGGCTACCACGTCCTGCGGGTAAGGGCTTCGACGGCGGCCCGGGAGCGGCGGGCTGGAGGCGGGGCCCGGCCGCGGGGGGGAGGCCCCGATGGGCCCCTTCCCGGGGCAGCCAGGCCAGATCCCGCGCAGGAGCGGCGACGGTGGGCTGCCTTGGCTGAGGCTGATTCCGGAGGCCGCTCGCATCCCGCCTCCCCGGGGCGCCCTGGGCCCGGGGTCTGCGGCTCTGGGAGGACCTGCTAAAGCCAGAGGCGGCTGCCGGAGACTCGGCCGGGGGCCGGTCCTGAGGCGGGGGTGGGTGGCGGGGCAGGCTTGGCTCCTCTTCTTCCTCACTGCCTTCTCTATCGCCCTAGTTCTTAGCTTGCAAAGTTAGGGAGGGCTCGGAGCAACGTCTCCAAAGGGGTGATGGTGAAGGTAGCTTTAGTAGAGCTTTACTAGAAAAGGGATCCTGAACCACGCAGTCTGGCGGCAGGGGAGGAGAGGCGGGTGGGATGCGACGGCAGGTGTTAATTCAAGTCGGCGTTGTGTGGATGTCGAGAAAGGCCAACGAGGCAGGAGACAGAAAACGAAATGACCTAGAAGTATGTTTGACAGACTTAAATATACTTGATTTTGACGAGACTTTTTCCTCTTCTGTGTCTCTTCTGACCCTTCCAGTCTTCCCCTTCAACATTTCCTGGAGGGGGAACTTCCGTTCTCCTCTTTCTAAGACTGCTGAGGGTGTGGTGAATATTAAGGTTTAGGTCCACAGTGGTAAAAGAGGTAAGGGAGAGGAATGTTTTGCAAATAATCTGGGTAAGTAATGGAAAGCAACCTTTGTCACCAGGATGCAGAGAAACATAGTATCTCAATAGGCGTTAGCTAAGCCCCTGCCTTTGAATGGCGTGGATTGTGCAAAGCGTGTGGTTCTTTCCTCATGGAACCAGGTGACTTTAGAAGTAACATTAATGGTTGTGTGCTGTGACACCTGTGTGAGTGGTAACATGACGAACTGTCAACAGAGTGACTCCAGTGTGTAGCACCATTTAGGAACGTAACAGAATGTCACCAGATATTAGCTCCTCATGGGCAAGGGTGTTTTCACTGAAAGTGAGAATGCACTTCCTGGTGCTACCTTCTTTTCTGCCCTGGGTCCCATTCAAGGGTCCCCAACCTATGGTGAGTTGTATAATTATTTCATTATATATTACAATGTAATAATAATAGAAATAAAGTGCACAAAAAATGTAATGCGCTTGGATCATACTGAAACCGTCGGCCCCCTCCCTGGTCCGTGGAAAAATTGTCTTTCGTGAAAACGGTCCCTCGTGCCAAAAAGTTTGGGGGCTGCTGCCAGAGACAACGTTCTTAAATTACCCAGATATCTGGGTGATAGGGTTGTGATAGATCACTTTTCTGATCTTCAGGATTATCGTGTCTATTGCCTCTTAATTGCACTAAAAATTTCTCTTGAAGCCATACTCTTGATAGGAAAGGATGATTTTTTTTTTCCCCCAGAAAGAAAAGGTACTCTGTAAATAAACCGTATTACTTTCCTATTCCCTTCAGCTAGCCAAACCCCCTAGTGCCACATTGATAGGTAAAAATGGAAGGAGAACGGCCATTTGCCAGGTGTGAAGTGAAAGTTAGTGGCAATGCTTTTCTATTATCTGCTCTGATTTTGAGTTCTCTACTCCAGGGTATGTTATCCAGTATTACCAGCTGATTCTTACAGTGTCTGATTATAGCCATGACTCCTTGGGGATTTGTGATCTTTTTATAATACATACACTCAGGGAAACTCAGTAAAACACATTAGTGTTAATGAGTACAAAAAAAGTCTGAGTGTTTGAAAGAAAGCCGTACACATCAAAAGGATTCCAAGTTAACGACTTCATTCCAACATAAAACAAGTTGTAAGTTTTCTTTATACCTCACCTCAGTACACCTCAGTAAATTCATGTTCATACATATTCAGTAGTGCAGATATGTTATTAATCTATAAATCTGATTTTTAGAAACACTAGGGGCAACCTTAGTTACCAGTCTGCACCTGATGTTGCAAAAGATGAAATAATTCTTATTTAGTTAGAGTTTTATTAGAGGGAGCTTTAAAATAGTAATAATGTAGTTTAAGAGAATTTTGTTTCTGAGTTCCTAACCCTGTCTACCCCTGATTCTGTAATTGGTTTCTTGTCTTTGTTTTTGGAGGGAAAGGTACCAAATTAAATCTTTTTTTTTTTTTTTTTAGACAGAGTCTCGTTCTGTCACCTGGGCTAGAGTGTTGTGGCATCAGCCTAGCTCATAGCAACCTCAAACTCCTGGGCTTAAGCGATTCTCCTGCCTCAACCTCCCGAGTAGCTGAGACTACAGGTGTGCATTGCCACGCCCATCTAATTTTTTCTATTTTTTGTAGAGATGGGGGTCCTGCTCTTGCTCAGGATGGTCTTGAACTCCTGAGCTCAAGCAATCCTTCCACCTTGGCCTCCCGGAGTGCTAGGATTACAGGCATGAGCCACCGCACCTGGCCCCAAGTTAAATCTTAACATATAAATATGTCTTCCTTTCTTTTGTTATTGCTTAAATGTACAGCAGTAAATTCCACTGCTGAATTACTAAGCTTGTAAACCAGAGTAAATATAGCAGGAAAAAAATCACCCATGTTCAGTGAGTTCTTGAATGATTTAATTAGAAGTTAGTTTCCTTTAATAACCAATTCCCTGGTCATTTCCTTGTTAGTAATAAAAATTTGTATGACTGAGTTTTGAAATACCAATTATAGTCACATTTATATCTACTGCTGCCTTATTATTTCACGAGTTCCTATAATTCAGATAGATTGAACTTTTCATTTTTTTCATTATTTTTCAATATCCATTGTTAGGTTCTGAAATGGATTCAGAAATTCTGCTGTGAACAGTGTACTTTCCTTTTTATGTATTGTGTATTTATGTGCTAATCCGTATTTTCATGCAGTTGTGATCATATTGTATACCCAACTCTTTATCCCCATTCCAGAAGAAACCACCGTAGATAGTTTCTCATGTAGCCTTTCAGATATGTTTTATGCATATAAAAGAATCTCTCCCCCACCCCTTCTTTCTTTCTCTTTTTTCATTACTATTGGAAACATACGATACATACTGTTACACACCTTGGTCTTCTCAGTTTGTAACCTGTCTTGGCAGTCTTTCCACAGCAGCACATAGAGATCTGCCTCATGTTTTCAATTAGCTCTGTAGTGGTCTGTTGTACCATAGTTTGGTTAAGCAGCACCTCCTGGTGTTGAACATTTAGTTTTCCAGTCTTTTGCTGTTATAAGTACATATCTACAACCTTAAATCCTACTTTTTGTTTTCACTTAAAATATGCATTTTCCCAAATTATTGTATTTAATTTTAATGTTGTCTATTTATAGAAATGTTGATCTTCACTTAGTAAGTTACTACATTGTTTTCTGGTTATCAGCATGTGTTCATGAGAGAACATTTGGATAAGGTTAAAAAGTACAACTAAGAACCTGAATTATCTGTAATCCTACCATCTAAAGGTAAATACTATTGAAGTATTTTTCTTAGTCTTTTTTTCCTGAGCCTAATGTTGATCCTTAGCCATGTTTCACAAAGATTTTGAAGGATATGACATATTCAAGTACTGTATGGTCAAAAGTTATCACAAGATGTTAGCATTACAACCTGCATATCCAACGACTGAGGAATTGTTAAATAAATCAGGGCCTAACCACAGATTAGAATGTTATACATTCAGTGAAAATTGTGTTTCACAACACTCTGTGTATGTGCATGTACATTTAAGCACCCAGGAAAATAAAACTGAAAGGTAATAAACCAGGATATTAAAAGGATTGTTGGTGGATGGTGACATTTTTATATTCCTTTTAACCTTTAATATATTTTCTAGAGTTTCTACAGTAATCATTAAATACTTTATAGTCACAAAAAGTATAGTTGTGTAAAGTTATTTATAAAAAGTAGACTCCTAGTGGAATATTTAAAAATTTTTTAGAAGTCTTCTTTTCAAAATAACATATTTCAGATTCCCTGTTACAGTGGGTCTGATTCTATGCTCATTATGAATACTACTTTTATTTTGGGCCTCTAATACTAATGTGAAGCAGGAAAAATGTTAGAACTTCTCAATTTTGTTAGAAGTTACTGTAAATTACCTCCTACAGTTGAAGGATATTGAATATGGAATTCTTGCCTAGATTTTCCATTAAATATCAAGTCAACACAACAAGATCATTTTCAGAATCAAATTTTTGGAGTGACCTCATGGATGTCCATTATAGGACCTATTTCTAAGTTAAAATGTTCAAATTAATTTTCTTCTACACTTACAACTCTTTGAGATGGGGGATATCAAAGACATTCTGGAGCCAGTGTTCGCACGAGTGTGAGGATTTGGAAAATATCATGTTCTTTATAATTTCCTCCAGTAGAGATTTTGAGGTGATAGATGTTTTGCAGGAAGGGTCGTTGAGATGAAGTGTGTCCCAGTGTAATAACAGGCCTTTATCTCCTGAGCTGTTTGCTGCAGACTGCACAGCATTTAGGTGCTTTCCTCAGAGGAGAAAGTGAATGTAAGTGGAATTATTTCTATAAAAAATGGAATACCTAGACCATATCTACTATCATATGGAACTGTTCCTTTTTAACAGAGCCTCACTAATCTATATGAAATTCTGTGATGGGATTGCAATTTAGTACTTATTTTTAAAAAGTGAATTTCTAATATTTGATAGTCATAACTTTTTTCTTTATTCTTCTAATACATTGTTTCTCAAACTTTTTAAACTCATACCCTCTTTTGAAAAACATGAAAATCTCACTATGGCTCCCTTCTCACTGATTCTGGAAACAATGTATAAAAAGAAAACATTCGGGTTATTTGATGTTTGCCAAATATTATACAAAGTTATGATTGGGAGACCACCTGAAGATTCTGACCCTGCTCCCCCAAATTGATCTTTTGTAATAAAAGGCCAAGAAGTTGTTTATTAAACATTCTTGGCAATTCCTTTCAAATGTAGGAATCACAATATTTCAGTTTATTAAAGCCATGGAGTATAATATATATGATCTTTAGGATGCTTTGAGGAATTGTAACTATTATTGAACATAAACTTTTCCTGCTATTAACAGGCCTTTAACAAATTAGTTGTGTCGTGTTTATATACACTTTCCTATTTATGTGATTAAGTATGTTTTGTTTAATTCGTGGACTGTTATGCTCAGGATCCTCATTTTGGGATACCTGTTCGTGGTTAATTATGGTTTCAGCAAGTAGTGGAGTGCACAGCACTGTTTATTCTGCCTTCTGGGTCAGATACGAACAGGGCTTTTTAATAATTCCTCTGAAATTTTTATAAGAATTGAGCTTAGAGTAACCATTAAGTCAGTTTATTAATTTTGCTGGCTTTAATATTCTACTGAAAGGATTATATTATTTTGATTGATTCACTAATAAATTATTAACAATCCAAACTAGAAATATTTATTTGTAAAGGTTCGATATATGCTTAGAATCGCTGTATATTGCTTTAGGAAGTATGAATATCAAGTAAGATGACTTTTGTCTTTTTAAATGACATACCCAGAACCAAAGTAGTTACTTTGAGGACTGTACAGTGTCCCTTTTGGCATTGCAAATAAATTTCCTGCAGTGTGAAGAGAATGGTGCTGGGCTTTTGTTTTCTCTCTCTCTCTTTTTTTTTAAGTACCAATGAGAGCTCATTCAAACACATTATCAGAAATAAGGAACCATGTCATCTTGCATACATGAATGCAGTGAGAGACTACTGTAGTAGACCGCTGGAGACCACTCTTGGGAACTGGATTCTCGTCCCAGCACTATCACTTCATTGTGTTTCCTTGGGCAACTCTTTGAACTGCTTTGAGCTTCAGTCTTTTTATCTGAAAAGTGGGGATAATAGTAGTGCCTCTTCTACCTTTTTCACTAAAAAACATATTAGATATTGTATATGAAAATAATAAAAAAATTGAGCACTATTAAATCTCTTTATTAAAACAATACTGTCTACCTCATTGGGTGTCCTGTGGATTAAATGAGATATTCCATGTGAAACATTTAGCATAGAAACTGGAATATGATAGACTCAAATATTACTGTATTATTTTATCACCCATTGAGAACTACTATTGCAATGGCAGTACTGGCTAAAATATACTACTGTAATTGTAAACATTTTTAGTAGTATTTTAATTTAGTCAATCAACCAGGCGCTATTTTTGTCCATGTACCTAAACCTGCACTTTACTGCTGTTTAAAACAGAAGTTTGGGGTCATATCTGACCCATTAATTTTAATTACCTAAGCGCACACATACACAGTGACTGTTAATTTTCCAGGATCCTCATTTTTAAAGAAATTAAGCCTGCTTTTTAAAAGGTAGGTGAGTACCAGTATCCTTTTCATTGCTTTGCCACAGTGTTACTATTATATATACATTAATTTAAATGACTAAAAGGGTCTGTATAATTAAAATGATCTTGTTTTATTTTGATTTCTTCATTGTAGAATCTATAGATAGTTTGGCAGCAACAGTTAGACTTATTTCATGATAAATCATTCATTCTTATGTATTATCTAGTCAACCTCTTTACGGCTAAAGAAAGGCAGCCCAGAGAGGTTAATTTGATTTGCCCAAGGTCACCCAGCAAGTTTTTTTTCCCTAAGAAACAAATACCTAAGTTGTCATTTGAAGAGCGTACAATGAGGTGACAGATTGTCAGAGTTTTTGCTTCTTTTAGAGCAGACTTCCTAATGTACAGATCTTTTCTAGGAAGCTACTACATAATGATGGGGTTTTATTTCCTTTTAGTTACCATTAGAATTTTATCTTAAATTGTTTAAATGTTACAAACTATGTCATAGGGTTAGTGTCAGGAGAACATGTACTTTGAGTTATTTTGGACGAACATGTGAGGAGAACGTTTTAGCAGGTGAGGCTTGAACTCTTCTAGTCTACTGCAAAATTACTTGCTATACATTTGTGTGAAGAGCCAAATAGGGAAACTTACCCATCTGCAGACATAGAACACAGTAGTCCCCCCTTTATGCAGTTTCACTTTCTGAGATTTTAGTTACCCATCGGCAACCAAGGTCTGAAAATATTAAATGAAATAAACAATACATAAGTTTTAAATTGTGTGCCATTCTGAGTAGTGTGATGAGATCTTTCACCAGCCTGCTTCATCTTGCTCCATACAGCTCCGTCCTGCTCCATTATTCCTTTTGTCCAGCAGATCCTCACCTTATATGCCACCTGCCCCTTAGTCTTAACCATCTTCTGCTCCTGACATCCAGTCATAGACATTGTCATGGCTTGATGATACAGGATCACCCAAAGCAGATGATCCTCCTCCTGATGTGTCATCAGAGGGTCCAGTAGCATAATTCTAAGTCACAATGCCTACGTCATTCACCTCTCTCCGTCTTACCACATAGGCATTTTATTACCTCACATCGTTACAAGAAGTACACTACGATAAGATATTTTAAGAGAGAGACATCACATTCACATAACTTTTATTACAGTATATTGTTGTAATTGTTCTATTTTATTATTAGTTATTGTTAATCTCTTATAGTGCCTAATTTATAAATTAAACTTTTATCATAGGTATGCATATATATAGGAAAAAACATAGTACAGTATATATAGGGTTTGATACTATCTGCAGTTTCAAGCATCCACTGGAAGTCTTGGAATGGATAAGGGGGGATGGTTGTAGTTCTCTCTCCCCCTCCCCCTAAAAATGCCTGTTATAACTATGAAAGATTTCAGGTTTATTTTTACTACATCACATTCCCAAATCTTTTTCCATCACTTTGATCACCTAAGCATACACATACAGCATGAGAGTTTACGTGTACAGTTGAAGTGAGTCATCATTTAGGTATTACTTGAATTGAATTTATTTTCTAGTCTTATTTATTACAGCATCTCTTCTGTTTTTAAAAGCAGTAAAAAAGCAAGAGTGTTCACATTAAATTGAAAGCTAGAGGAGATGATGGTGTAGACAGTCATTCAAAGGGGCTTATTACATTTTATGTGTGGAGAAGGAATCTATGGTACAGTCTTAAAAAGGAGACAATTATACATTCCAGTGAGCCAATTTTATGGTAAAATCTTCATAGTTAGAAAACTTAAGGGAGATAACTCACACACCAGCCAGAAACCTGGATAAGTATATCTTTGTATATCACTTTATAAAATACCTAGTCTGGGGATATCCTGTGTTCTGAAAGTAGCCTTGTGATTTCCTTTCTTTGTTACTTTAAGGTAGCAGGTCTGTATACCTCAGCTGGAAGTGTATAAGTAAATAGACCAATGCGGTTGGGAGAAGGCCCCCCCAGTCCACCCAAACACTTCTTCCCTTTTACCCTGTGATCCCTCCCTCCACCAAGTGAAGAATTAAAAGAGAAACAGGGGTTAATGCGAAATGACCCAAACCTAGTATAAAGTAGCAGTATTTGAACTCTTTTAATCCTGAAGAGGAGATGGATGCTTCACTGGAAAGCAACCAGTAAAGAATAATTAGATCTGTATTTAAAAAAAAAAAAATCCAGGCTAAATTTGGTAAAACTTAAATGATCCAGGATCAGAAGGTAAGGGAAAAAATTAAAAATTTAATTGCTTTTATTACCTGGAACTTGATTGAACAAAAGAGTTAATGGTATCTTACAGGGCAATAGTTTCTAACTTTTTAAAAATTGTAGCTCAAAGTAAGAACTTTATTTTCCATTGTAACCAGTACATAACTACCACATTTCATACAACTGGTACAAAAATATTGGCCTTTATTATATCATGAATTTTTGATATTTTGTCTATTCTGATATTGTCTGTATTGATATTTGTCTATCCTATCATGGCTCACTAAATTGATTTCAGAATTTACTGAAACTACCCACACTAGTTGAATGTCACCATTTTAGGGATTATTTCTGTAAAGCTGGTGATTCAAAATCTAGCTTCTAATCATTGGTGCTAATTTCTTTTTATGTAACAGAGATGCCCCTTTACTATGCAGTTTTATCATAAGCTTCTCATTTTTGCTTGTTGGGAAGTAAAAAATGTCTAGCAAATTTCATCAAATTGTAGCCATTTTTTATGGAGTGCTTATGAGAGAAGCATTTCCATGCTGCTGTGATTTTTATTTTGCTAAGATAACTCAAAATGTAGGCATCGTGGCTTATTCCTATAATCCCAGCACTTTGGGAGGCCCAGACGGAAGGATCCCTTGAGCCCAGGAGTTCAACACCAGTCTGGGCAACATTATGAGACCCCATCTCTATAAAAAAATTTTAAAAATTAGCTGGTTGTGGTGGTGCACACCTGTAGTCCCAGCTACTCAGGAAGCTGAGGTGGGAGGATTGCTTAAGCCCAGGAGTTCAAGGCTGCAGTGAGCTATGAGTGCACCACTGCACTCCAGCCTGGGCAACACAGTGAGAACCCGTCTCTAAAAAAAATTTTTTTTTTTTAATGTTAAGTTTGTACCCTTACAAGTGCCAGTAACTGTGTTCATAATTTCTTCTGCCCATGTTTGGTAACATTTCTTTTTATAATTACTATTTTGTAAGCATAATTGCTTGTTAGTGTTTTCAGCTGTTTTATTATGTTTCTCAATTGAAAATAAATCATGCAGCCTGAAAAGAATTGGAGAAACTGCATTGGAAAAAGTACCTCAGTATGCTTGTTAGAGCTCTCAGGGAATTGGTTTGTATATAGTCAAGTTTTTCCTTAAAACTGAGTGTTTACTATTCTAAGTACCCAAACTATGTAATATGAAAATCTTTTTTTTAATAGACTTGATTTTTTAGAGCAGGTTTAGGTTCACAGCAAAATTAAGCAGAAGGTACAGAGATTTTCCATATATCCTCTGCCCCCCACACATGCATACCCTCCCCTGTTACCAACATGTCCCACCAGAGTGGTACGTTTGTTACCATTGATGAACCTACATTGACACATCATTATCACACAAAATCCATTCTTGTAAACTTAGGATTTACTCATGGTGTTGTACATTCTATGGGTTTGGGCAAATTTATAATGATGTGTACCCACCATTGTACTATCACACAGAGGAGTTTCACTGCCCTAAAAATTCTTTCTGTTTTGTCTCGTCTACTCATTCTTCCTTACCCCCCAGCACCTGGCAACCACTGATGTTTTTACTTTCTCCATAGTTTTGCCTTTTCCAGAATGTCATATAGTTGAAATCATATAGTATGTAGCCCTTTAGACTGGCTTCTTGAAAATCTATGGTTTGTTGTTTTTGTGTTTTTTTTGTGTTTGCAGTTTTTTTTTTTTTTTTTGGTTTTGTGTGTGTGCTTTTGTTGTTGGTTTTTTTTTTTGTTTTTTTTTTTTTTGAGACAGGGTCTTGCTCTGTCACCCAGGCTAGAGTGCAGTGGCGCGATCATAGCTCATTGTAACCTCAAACCCTGGGCTCAAGTGATCCTCCTGCCTCAGCCTCCCAAGTAGCTGGGACTACAGGTATGCACCACCACACCTGGCTAATTTTTAAATTTTCTTTGTAGAGATGGGATCTTGCTATCTTGCCCAGGCTGGTGTCAAACTCCTGGCCTCACATGATCTTCCCACTTCGGCCTTCCAAAGTGCTGGGAATACAGGCCTGAGCCACTGCACCTGGACTCCATGTAATACATATTATTTTATATATTTTTTTTTTGAGACAGGGTCTTGTTCTGTCTCCTGGGCTAGAGTGCAGTGGTGTCATCATAGCTCACTGCAACCTCAAACTCCAGGGCTCAAGGAATCCTCCTTTCTCAGCCTCCCAGGTAGCTGGGACTACAAGCACGCACTATGATGGCCAGCTAATTTTTCTGTTGTTTTGTTTGTTTGTTTTGAGACAGTCTCACTCTGTCGCCCAGGCTAGAGTGCAGTAGCGTCAGCCTAGCCCACAGCAACCTCAAACTCCTGGGCTCAAGCGATTCTCCCGCCTCGGCCTCCCAGAGTGCTAGGATTACAGGCGTGAGCCACCAAGCCTGGCCATGTAATACATTTTAAACATAGATTTTGGCCAGGAGGATCCCTTGAGCTCAGGAATTCGAGGTTGCAGTGAGCTATGATTGGGCCACTGCACTCCAGCCTGGACAACAGAGCGAGACCTCATCTCCAAAAAATATATATATTTATTACTCTTTGCCCAGTATCATAAATAGATGCTAAATGTAATTTAAATCTTTTGTGTCTTAATTGTTATTATGACCATCAATTAATGTGCTATGTTGGAACATAAATCATGTGGTTATCACCTAGACTTGTGCTGTCCAATATAGTAGCCTGTAGCCACATGTGGCTATTTTAACTTACATGTAATTAATTAAAATTAAATGAAATTAAAAATTTAATTCTTCAGTCGCACTAGCCACACTGCTAATGCTTTGTAGTCACATATGACTAGTGGCTACCTTATTGGACAGCACACATACAGAACATTTCCATCACTACAAAAAGTTCTGTAAACAACTTAATGTCAGAGAGTTTCTTAGCTTTGTATTCCCAGACACTATCACAATTATACCTTTTATATAAGCTCACAGTAAGTACTCACTAGGTAGAATTTGGTAAATGACTCAAGACTGGTGCTTAATTTTTTCTTTGTGTATTGGGTTTTTTGTATATTTGTAATTTTTTCTTCTCACTTTCTACCAGCTATTGTCTTTTTGCTATAATTGGGTGGCAGTAGCATCTCTTTCCTCTTTCAGTTCTTTTGGCTATTACTCTGCCTCTTGGTGGCTTGGAAATCAGATAGCTAAATTATGTAAAATAAATGTAAATAGAATCTGAGAGTGGTCCTGAAGTGTTCTTGTGAAGAAGAATGAGCATTAGAGCAAGTTACTTTGTGGCCTTTGTATTGACTACTCAGAGTCCTTTTTGACTTAATTTCAGGTTTTCAAGCTGTTCCATGTAGGTGGGGTGTGGTTATGTTCTCAGATTGTAGTGATTTCATTTCTACTTTCTCTCTCTTAAGAGACAGCATATCTTAAAACTTTATATTAAAAGAGTGTGTATATTCAGAAGCTGTTTCATTACTAAAAAAATAAAATAAAATAAAAGGGTGTGTATAAGTGTACAGCTTGGTGAATTTTCGCAAACGATGCAGGTGTGTAACCAGCATTCCATCCCTTTCCAGTCACATCCTGCACGCCGCCACCCCCCAGGATGAATATGATCCTGATTTCTAGTAGCATAGACTAGTTGGTCTGTGCTTGTACTTTGTATAAAGGGAAGCATGTGCTTCTTTTGTCTGGCTTCTTTTGCTCAGATATTGCTTGTGAGATTTATTCATGTTGTTTGTTATTATAGACCTTTCATTTCATTAATGTATTTAATGCCAATAGGAAAATATGCCAAAATTTATTAATCTCTATCTGCTGTTGGTAGGCATTGGTATATTTTTCAGGTGGGGCCTTTACAGATAGTGTTGCTATGGACATTACAGTGTGTTGTCTTTTAGAGAACATGTGTATACCCATTTCTATTGGGTATATATTAATACTTAAGAGTGGAATATTGGGTCAAAAGGGGTGCATATTTTTAATATTAATAGATATTGCCAAATTGCTTAATTTGCATTCCCACCAGCAGTAATTGAGGTTTCTGAATGTTTCACATCCTCACCAACACAATATTTTTTATCTTTTTCGTTTTGGCTCTTCTGATAGATGTGTTAGTAGTGTTGCATTGTGGTTTTAATTTACATTTCTTTGACCATTGAAGTTGAGCACATTTTCGTATTTATTGATCACTTCAGTATCCTCTTTTGTTTGGTGTCTGCTAAAATCTTTTCCTCATTTCTCTATTAGGTCATCTGTCTTTTTTTTTTAAAGCATCTTTTGAGATATAATTTATATATCATAAAATTCAACCTTTTATAGTATACAATTTGGTGGGTTTTTAGTATATTTACAGAGTTGTGCAGCTGTCACCGCTAATTCTGGAATAACCTTATTACTCCAGAAAGAAACCCATACCCGTTAGTCGCTCCCCATTTCTCTACCCACAACCCCTCGAAACCACTAATCTACTTTCTGTCTCTGGATTTGTCTATTCTGGACATTCATATAAATGGAGTCAAACAATATGTAGTCTTTTGTGACTGGCTGCTTTCACTTAGCATAATGTTTTCAGAGTTCATGCATGTTGTAGCATGTATGAGTACTTCATTCCTTTTTATGGATATACCACATTTTATTTATCCATTCATCAGTAGGGGGACATTTGGGTTGTTTCTACTTTTTGGCTATTATGAATAATGCTGCTATGAAATTTATGTGCAGGTTTTGCATGGACATATATATATTTACAGTTCTCTTGGTTGCATACCTAGGAGTGGCATTGCTGGGTCATACAATAACTTTGTGTTTATCATTTTGAAGACCTGCCAAACTATTTTCCACAGTGACTACACCATTTTGCATTACCACCAGCAATGAAGGAGTGTTCCAGTTTCTCCACATTCTTGCCAATGCTTGTTATTGTCTTTTTAATTGTTGCTGTTCTAGTGGACAAGAAGTGTTATCTCTTTGTGGTTTTATTGTCTATCTTTCTTAATGATTTGCAGTGGTTCAAGATTTGTTCTAGATACAGATCCTTTGTTGGGTATGTATTGTATCTTTTCACTCTCTTACTTGTACTTTTTAATGAGCAGAAGTTCTTAGTTTTATGCAGTTCAATTTATCAATTTTTGTTTTTTGGTTGATGATTAGTGCTTTTTGTGTCTGGTTTAGGACGTCTTTGCATATTGAAGATCTCAGATATTCTCCTATGTTTTTCTCTACAGGCTTTATTGTTTTTGTGTGTGTGTGTTTTGTTTTGTTTTGAGACAGAGTCTCGCTTTGTTGCCTGGGCTAGAGTGCAGTGGCATCATCAGAGTTCACTGCAGCCTCAAACTTCTGGGCTCAAGGGATCCTCCTGCCTCAGCCTCCCAAGTAGCTGGGACTACAGGTGTGTGCCACCACACCTGGCTAATTTTTGGGTTTTTTTTGTAGAGACAGGGGATCTCACTATGTTGCTCAGGCTAGTCTTGAACTCCTGGCCTCAAGGATCCTCCCACTTCGTTCTCTGAAGGTGCTAGGATTACAGGCTTTATTGTTTTACCTTTGACCTTTAGATCTATCCATTTGGAATTGATTTCTGAGAGGCAACATTTTAAAAAATGGTTTGTCTCCTCTTTCCAGCTAACACTTTTGCATGTCTTTTTCTTTTTTAAGGGATAAGAGGTATTTAACATGGTTGGAAAAATAATGTAGTGTCCAGGAATTGGTTGATTATAAAGATTTACCCTCAGGTGGTGATTGCAGAGTTAGGAGGATGAGCTTAAGATTTGTAGGCTGTCATAGACTAGAGACTTAGCTAGGCATTTCATAAACTTTAACTCATTGAATCTTTACAATATTTTTGTAAAGTAGATATCATTATCCCTTACTTGCAAATGAGAAAACCAGGGCCCAGAGTGCTAAATAAACTTTCCCAAGCTCACACAGCTAATAAGTATGCAAAACCATGGCTTAAAACCAAGTCAGTCTGGCTCTCACTGTACATTTTTGTAAAATCTTGTAAAATCTTAACTATTAAACTTAAAAATTTAACCTGTTCATCTTAAATTGCTGTGGTATTTGGCCTAATGGTAAATGTTAAATGGCCTATGGAGCCAAGTACATAGGGACTTTTTAATTTAGATGATTTGAAGGAAACAGAAGATAAACGAACAATCTAGAGATCTCAGGGGACAGAAAGTATTGAAGTTGTAATCTGATGCTTGAAAGATTAGATGCCTAAGAGATTCTTGTCAGTGGATAATATTGCAAGAGAAATGTACTTATATGGATGTTTAGTTTGCTATGTTGTAGATCTTATTTTCCATGCTATGAAATTTAGGAAATTTCCTTTAAGCATCTTAGGTTCAAAGCATTTTCTAGGGCTCCCTCTCCCGGTTCCCTAGCAGTAATTAAGACAGCCACTTGCCATAATTGTGCTGGTACTAATGATGTAAATAAATTTGGGAAAGAAATTAATTTCAAGGTCCATTAGAAACAGAGAGGAGATCGATGTTTGTAGCAAATGAAATGGAAAAATAGAGTAGGGAAGGGATTAAGTTTATTTTAGAATTCCAACTTAGCTATTGGATCCTTTTTGAGTTATAGAAAAGATACTTCTGATGATATTGGAAACTTTCCATTTCAAACAAATAGCTTAAACTTTATACTTGGAAGGTGGCATGATAAGAATCAGTATGTAGGATCAGCTTTCTGAGTTGGTGATGACAATACAAAAGTGCTGTCTTTAGGCCTTTTTAACTAAAAGGTAAAATTTTGATAGTCTCAGCAGAGAAGTCTGAAATTGATCAATAAACTAGTTGGGTTCTAGATAAAATGCCATTAGTGGTAATTTGGAAACATTCAGATTCAGAGAATCAGATGATTAGACGTGGGCCCTATTAAATCAGAAACTCCACTCTGAGGGAGCGCCTGAGGATCTATGCTAGTTATCCCCTCTTCACACCTGAGGCATTTCACGTCTAATTGATAACCACCTAATTTCACACTAGTAGATCTGACTTGTTTTCCCAGCTAGCTGTGATTTGACCTCACTTTTCTTATAGTAACTCCAGGCAGCCACTACTTAAGAGTTGCCATTTGAGGAGAAATCTATCTGCTACTTTGGGTTCTAGACATTTTATTTGATAATGTATAGAATATGAAATAACCTCCATTTAAGAAAACTGAAGATAAAGAAACTAAGCAAAATATGTACTGATTTTTATTAGAGCTAACACCTTTAAATAATAAGTCCCTTGATATTTAACTTATTTAATTTACAAAAATGATTTAGGGCTGGGTGCGGTGGCTCACTCCAGTAATCCTAGCACTTTGGGAGGCTGAAGCAGGAGGATCGCTTGAGGCCAGGAGTTTGAGACCAGCCTGAGCAACATAGCGACACCCCATCTCTACAAAAAATGAAAATAAAAATAATTAGCTGGGCATGGTGGTGTGCACCTATAGTCCCAGCTACTTGGGAGGCTGGGAGGATCGCTTGAGCCCAGGAGTTGGAGGTTGCAGTGAGCTATGGTGATAACCACTGCACTCCGGCCCAGGCAACAGAGCAAGACCCTATTCCCCCACTGCCCCCAAAATGATTTAATCCCAGATTTGCAGGAAGACTTAACATAAAGCAAGATCAAACCGTTTTAGTAAGTTAAACATTGAACCATCTTTATAATGGATGTAGCTATTCTTTACTATGACAAAAAAGTAATATTTAGTTTTACTTCTTCAGAGACAATGATAGTATAATTTGGCTTAAATAAATAAAAGGTAACAAGAAGTAATGAATGATTCTGATTGACATTGGCTTTAGAAGGATTTATTTTGGGAACAATCTGGGTTTCATTTTGAAAGAATTAAAATGATTTGTTACTGTGTAAATAGCTACAGCTTTATGTATGGTTGGTTGAATGTGTGTATCTATTATTTGCATAGCCTCAAAATTGAGTATTAGAACTGTTTGAACTATTATAAAGATCAGCCTCTAAATATCAATGGAAACTTTTTGTTTTTGTGGGATAGTTTTGACAGTACTTAATAACATCAAGCAGAGTAAAAATTCCTTAGACTGTTAAGAAAATATTTTGGAAAAGGAAATGCAAAGTGGATTGTATTTGCTTTTTGCTTTTTGGGGTCATATTTCTACTATTACTAGCTACTAATATTTTACTACTGTAAATTTAGAAAATTTGATAGTTAATTTTAATTCATTTCAAATTTGGGATATGAAACATTTGAGTTGTTGAGAAGCTAAGTAATATTAATCTTTCATTTAATGGCCTATCTAGCTCCACCTTTTCCTTCCAGCCTTCTAACTGGACTATTAATTTTAAGATGTACTTTTGAGTTTCATTCCATCACTAGCTATGGGACTATAGGCAAGTCACACGATGCTTTTTTCACCTATAAAATGAAAGAATTGCACAAAATTAGTGGCAGTGGCTTTTAAACCTTCTTTGAGTCATAGAGAAACCCTTTGAGAATCTGATAAGAGCCACGGGTCTTTACACCCTGAAACTGCTTATGCGTACAAAAGATTGCGTGTAATTGCAGGAGCTGCAGTATTCCCTGAAGCCATCCACAGACCTCAATTTAAGATCCCCTGGATTAGATGATTTCTGGGTCAATTCTAGTTTTCAAAATCTATAATTGTATATGTCTGTCCACACTATCCTGGTGTCTGGCTCCACATGTTATCATCCTCGTTCTTCCGACTTCTGCTTCTGGGTGTTTACTCATATTATTTCACCTACTTTCAGATGTCCTTCCTTATCCCTTTATCCATCTTCATCTTTGAAAGTTTTACCCTCTTTTTAAAGCACTAATCAGTGTCAGTTTTTTTCTGTGAAGCTTCTTCAGTCAGAATTAATTTTCCCCTTAGAACTTTATACCTCCATTATAGCCCTTAACCTGTTTGGTCTTGTATTACACTGATTAGAGTGTCCATCTCCCCTTCCTCTTCTTGCCTGTTTCTCAACAGATTGGAAGTGTCTTGATGTCAGCGAGTATGTTCCTATATTAGCTTTGTAACTGAGTGGTGCCTTGCTAGTAGTAGTCAAGGAATAAATGCTTTAATTTGTGGCTCAATTGTAATGATTAACTGTCTGCTGTGTCATGTGCTAATTGCTGGGAGGATCAGCCCCTCCCCTCCAAAAAGGAGAATGTGGTATGGAAATAGACGCACAGAGGGAAAACCTCATAGAGGAGATGAACTTAAAGAATGGGTAGAATTTAGGGAGCTGGAAGGGCATTATCTGGGAAAGATAAAGAGAAATGAGAAAACTAGCATGTACCTATATTTCATTATCAATGAAATTAATCTATTTTACTAAAAAGAGGTAGCTACTGAAATTTAGCTTACAATTTTTAATTAAACTTTGCATTTTTTATTTTTGGCATTTTTGTTTTTACAGGTACAAGAAAATTCTCCAGGACATAGAGCTGGACTGGAGCCTTTCTTTGATTTTATTGTTTCTATTAATGGTTCAAGATTAGTAAGTTCAGCTTTTTGTAGTTTTGTCTATAGTGTTTTGTAATCTTTTGAAAGTGGAATTTTTTGGATTATCTGGGATGATGTTTCCTAGTTACAGACATTGTATAGAGTGTGATGCCAGCTTATAGAAGTAATCATGTGTTAGTAAACATTAAAATGTCAAATCTAGAATACTAATACCTTATGCTCCAGTGATTATCTTAGGGGAGTAGAATCACTGGAGACCTTTATTTTATGTGTTAAATATTTAATTTTTATAAGCCGAAGGAAATAAGATTAAAAAGATTGCTTTTTATTTATTTATTTCTTTATGCTTACTCTCAGTAGAATAAAAAAAGATTGCTTTTTAAAGATGTCACATTTCCTTAGGTTGTTGACAAGTGGATTAAAAAAGACTCATTCTCAAATAACTTGTCAGTTTTCTTAGAGCTAAGTTTCATGATATATAAACAATTTTATTAGAACCAGACAGAATTATGCTCCAAAATGCAGAGTTAAAACCACTGTTTATAAATTGTCATCAGTTTACCCATAATAAAGTCCTATAGGAAGGAAATTATATCATC
Source organism: Daubentonia madagascariensis (assembly GCA_023783475.1). NCBI lineage: Eukaryota > Metazoa > Chordata > Mammalia > Primates > Daubentoniidae > Daubentonia > Daubentonia madagascariensis. Next base: position 36,669,719 of record JAKFHU010002088.1, on the reverse strand, counting down.
TCAGCAAAGAAAATTCTTATGATAACAACTACTTGGTTAGTTTTTTTTTTCGTAACAGTCTTAAGTTTTTGTTCGTTACTTATCAACCTCTATGACATAATGGCCTTTATTCATTTATGTAATGAAATATTTAATATACTTTTTCCATTTTCTTTTCCTTCTAGCTCCTAATAAATAATTAAGTATTTATTTAGAAGTAGAGTCCAAAATTAAACTTTAACCCCAGTAAATGTTTTAGATTTTAAAGTCAGAGTCATCACAACTTTGTTAGTAATGTGACTTCATATGACATATTTTGGTTTTTGATCAGCGAAGTCCTAGATCACTCTAAATAATGTTGGGTTGCAAATTCCATAATCCATAGTCAGCTATTTTAAAAAGTCAGTTTGAAGTTGTTGCTGACATAAGAGTTGTTCTTAATTTCTTGACATTCTTTTATATGGAGGAATATTTGAATGTTAATGAAACCTTTGCCTGTTGAATGTTTTGTTTATGTTGATTATTAATTTACTCTTATAGGATGATTACTTATAGGATGCTTAAGGTAGATTAACATTAAGTTTTTATTTATTAAGGAGTATGTATTCTGTGTTCACAGAATAAAGACAATGACACTCTTAAGGATCTACTGAAAGCAAATGTTGAAAAGCCTGTAAAAATGCTTATCTATAGCAGCAAAACACTGGAGCTGCGAGAGACCTCAGTCACACCAAGTAACATGTGGGGTGGCCAGGGCTTACTGGGAGTGAGCATTCGTTTCTGCAGCTTTGACGGGGCAAATGAAAACGTGTGGCATGTGTTGGTAGGTATCAATTGTGAATTGTTACTTGCAGCTCAAGAAGCAATGTAGAAAGGTATTTTAACAGTGGTTGTCTCCGGTTTGGTGAGATTATAAGGGTATTATTATTAGGCTGCTTTTAGTTTCTGAAAAATCAGCATTCATTGCTTTTTAAATATGGATCAGTTTAAAAACTTGAGGAAGAGAAGGAAATATAGGAGCTTAAGAATCATTTTGCTAATGATTTATCCATTATGAGAAGATATGTTAGCTATAGAAATATTTTAAATATTTATTAAATATTATGCAATTTTTATGCTTAGAAGTTTTAAATACATATATTCTATAGTTTCTGACATCTGACATTGCTAACAAGACAGTTAGAAATGGTAGAGGTTTTTAAAATCACTGTAATTAAGAACTATGAATATAAAACTTGGAAGATTATTTTGTATATTTAGGGTGTGTTTTTGTATCATCCTAGGAAGTGGAATCAAATTCTCCTGCAGCACTGGCAGGTCTTAGACCTCACAGTGATTATATCATTGGAGCAGATACAGTCATGAATGAGGTAATTAGTGTGTTTATTAATAATGAAAATTATTTAACATTTTATCATTGATGTTTGAGGTCAGAGGAATATTTGCATACTTTGCATTTAGAGTTGAAATTTTGGTCTTTGCTGATCAAGATAGTTTATGCCTCAGGGTATTAAATGGAACATCTGGGAGATGTCTTATTAGGTATAGCTGTGAAGAAAAAAACATACTGTGTGACAATTGCACAGATTTTGTGTGTGATATACAGAAATCTCTTATATTACCTCAAGACTAAAGCAAATTCTCATTTTGAATTGGTCATTGATTTCATTTTCTCTTCCTCTTTTTGCTCAGGTGACAAAATTATTAGGTCATTAAATATGAAATGTATGATTTTGAATCAAAAGTGTGGTTTGTTATATCTCAACCAAGAAGCAGTACAGTTAATCAAAGTTTGCACCTAAACTATCGACACAGCTAGTTTATGCAGCAGCAAAGAAGCCTGGGGAGCGAGTGGCGATGAAATCACAAAAGGCGTTTTCCACGGCTTGTTGAGAATTGAGTATTTTTCCTTGCAGGAAGTGGTCCAAAGCCTGGAAGAAGTGGTAGTCAGTTGGTGCAAGGTCTGGTGAATACGGTGGATGACAGAGAGTTTCCAAGTCCAGCTTCTGTAGTTTGAGCAGCATTGTTTGTGCGACATGTGGTCGAACATTGTCTTGCAAAAGGATTGGCCTGTCTCTATTGACCAATCTCGGCTGCATAATCACAAGCATCCTCATCATTTCGTCCAATTGGTTGCAGTAGACACCCGCTGTAAGCGATTGACCAGGTTTCATGAAGCTGTAGTGCTGGACCACCAAACAGACACCATTCGCTTTTCCTGATGAATATTCGGTTTTAGACCATGTTTCGGCACTTCATCTTTAGCCAGCCATTGTGCCAAAACCTTGTGATTGTCAAATAGAATCCATTTTTCATCACACATAACAATATGGTGTAGAAATGGTTTGCCTTTATGTCGTGACAAGCAAAGAAAGGCAAGCTTTGAGATGATTTCTCTTCTGAGGCTTGTTTAATTCACGTGGAACCCATCTATCCAGCTTCTTTACCTTGCTGATTTGTTTCAAATGGTCCTGTATTGTTGGAATAGTAACATCAAACCTTGTTGCTAATTCACACATAGGTTGAAATGGATTCGCTTCCACTACAGCTTTCAGCTCATCGTTATCCACCTTGGTCTCAGGTCACCTGCATGGCTTATTTTCAAGATTAAACTCACCAGAACAGAACTCCTCAAACCATCAATGTACTGTGTGTTCATTAGCCACATCCTTCCCAAACACTTCGTTGATATTTCGAACTGTCTGCACTGCACTGGTTCCACGATGGAACTCATATGCAAAAATAACACCAATTTTTGACTTATCCATGGTTTCACAAAAATTGCTTTAAAAAAAAATTTGAGAGATAATCACAAGCCAAAACATGCATTTGAAAGACTGAGGATGTACCTTCACAATAAAAATAAAACAAGAAATGTCAAAGTGAAACGTCAGAGATATCAACTGTCAAACTTAGTACTGAAGGAAATTGGACATTTCATACTTAATAACCTAATAGCTCAGCCATATTAGCTACATCCTTTTCCTTGTCTGTTAGCTGGTAAAAGTATACATTGCTAAATCAAAAATGAGGGTATTATTATTAGGCTGCTTTTAGTTTCTGAAAATCAGCGTTCATAGCTTTTGAAATATGGATCAGTTTAAAAACTTGAGGAAGAGAAGGAAATATAGAAGCTTAAGAACTATTTTTCTAATGACTTATCCATTAGAAGATATATATCTATTGCTAAATCAAAAACGAGAGAAAATATCTCGATTGTTCACAGTCAGTTACAGATCAAACTCCTTGTTCTACTCTTTTCCCCCTTCTCACTACTGCACTTGACTAGTCTTTGAATAAAGAAATAAAAATGAGAGAGAAGTAAGGTGCCCAGATAACTTTTAATAATGGACAGTAAAAGCAGAATGTGTAGAACTTGGATGTAGAAGAGTTTTATAAAGAATACTGACTGGGTCTTATGGAACTGGCACAAGGCCTTGTGCATAGTAGGCCTTGCTTGAATTCATATATTGAATTTTAAATTGAACTAAACCTTGCTTGGAGTATCAGTTTTTCGACATGATTTTTATGTCTGGGGCAGGGCCCAGAATCTGGTTTTTTTTTGTTTTTTGGTTTTTTTTGGAAAAGTTCCCTAGGTGATTCTGATAGTAGCCAGGTTTGAGACTCACTCTTCTAAAGTACAGTAACATAAAAACATTTTTCTCCTATGATACTGTTGCAGTCTGAAGATCTATTCAGCCTTGTTGAAACACATGAAGCAAAACCACTGAAACTTTATGTGTACAACACAGACACTGATAACTGTAGAGAAGTGATTATTACACCGAATTCTTCGTGGGGTGGAGAAGGCAGGTAAGGTCATTTTTTAGACTAACTTATGACTGTTTAAACTTACCATCAGATATGTTGTAAACATTAATTGTTTTGAAAAAAGGAAAGGGCCAACCTAGAATATTGAAACCAATAATCTATTTTTTTAAAAGCACATATCTAGGGAACATGGTATATATCCTATAATCCTTTTCTTTACTGATTCAAGAGGTAGCAGCATTTTTCTATTTGAGGACTTATTGAGCATATGCTATAATTTTAGAAAAGCCTAGGATTTGGAAACTTTATGAATGTTTTATAAAAGTTCCAGCCCATGCTGGGAAAAGGATGACTTAATTACTGCAGGCAATGGAAAAGCCTCCATTTGCTCACAATATCTTTACTCACACTACTTGAGATTCTTCAGCTGAATGTGTTTCACCTCAAGAATTCTAACTGGTTGCAATTTGAGAAAAGTAAGATACGGGTGTCATCTAAGAATCTGGTCTGTCTGGGGCCGTACTCAAGTTATCTTTGTTCATTGTCTAGGTTTATAAATAGCCAGAAAAGTGATCTTCTCAAGGCATTCAAAATTTATTCATTTTGGAGGGATTGCCTCACATAAACTAAATGTGCAAAGAAGCTGCTGTATTCATTTGAATGGCAAATTTTCAGTTTACAGTAGAAAAATACCCCCTCTCCAGTTAGAAGAATACTCACATCAGATTAGTACCACAAGAGTGCTTGGTGAGCATAGAGTCAAAGTGCAAGGAAGAGATTCTGTGGACAGTGAAGTCCGACAGCAAAGAACATCGCTCATTCTTTCATGTTTATGTTCACTGAATGCTGGATACTGCTACATTCTTGTTTTTTGGAGCCCTTCTTTTTTAGACTTGTGGCAATTATTCCTTTTCTTTGGAAGATATTTTTCCTTTTGCTGTGGTTTATTACCATTGATAGCCATTGCTTTAGACAGGCCCATACAGAACATTTTCCTGAGTCTGCCTCTTACCATGCCTTTCACATTTCCATGCCTGTTTTTATTCCTTCCTCAGAGGCTGACCACATTTTGTTCATTACATCATATTTCATTCTTAGGCTATCTTTAAGTTTGCAGAGGGTCCTACTATTGCCTGTAGTGCCTTCTGTACCACCATTTAGTTATTTTGATTAATAAGCACCTTGTTTTAAACTGTAGCTATCATTGATGAGTATAAATTATTTAATCCTACTTCCTTTGTCTGAATCTATCTGAGATCCAGTCCAGTGAGAATTTTAGTCTTGACGGTGAGCAAAGAAGGAACAAGTAATTTTGTGAGATGAAACATCATTGTGCAAGTTAGATTTGGATAAGGAAGAGCTGAAGTTGGCCACTGCCCGCTCTTGGTGGTGGTGGTGCCCATGGAGATAATAGATGCCTTGGCAGGGGAAAGTATCAAGTAGTTTGGCAAGTAAAATATATGATTATAGAAGCATAGATCGGAACCTGATTGTGGGCCTTAAATACCATGGTCAGGAAGTTAGATATACCTTGAGCAGTGGAAATGTGACATTGTATCAGTAGGGGTTTTTGGTTCCAAACAGTAAAAACCAGCTATCACCGTCATAAACAGATACATACTTATGGATGTGGAATAGCTCATATAAGCAAAGAAACAACTAAAGATATGGAAAGGGCAGGACTCAGAACATCTCTAGGGATTTAGATAGGAAGAACTAATTGGCAACTTCATCAGCATTCTACTGAAGGGATAAAGCCATTTTTGGTTTTTCTGTCCTCCCTAAGATTTGTAGCCCTGGGCAAGAGAGGTTGATTGGCCTGGCTTTGGCCATGAGCCACTCTCTTGCTTTGGGCAGGGCAAGTATCCTGCTTGACAGTCCCACCAGCAGAGAAGTAATTCCCCAAAGGCAGGAAGGAGAAAGGAGTGTTGGGAGGCCATCAGACTGTAGAAAGAAGCAATGTGATCACATCTTATTAGAAAAATGCCTCTGGTGGCAGTGAGAGGATGAGATAGAAAGAATCTGGATTAAACATACACGACTGATTTGTGTCAGGTTCCAAAAGAGAACTATGGGATGTGTAAATGATATCCTCATACAGACATGTGTATAGAGCTCTTCAGTGGAAAGGCTGTAGGTACATCATTCATTCATAAATGATTATCAAGTGTCTCCCATGTGCCAGGAACTGTTAAACAAACAAGGTCTCTGCCCTTAAAGACCTTAACATTTTATTGGGGGAGACAGACAATAAACAAATAAATATGTAATATGTTGGATGGTGATAAATAAAGCAGTGAGGGTAGTGTTCATGGTGGAAGGAAGGGTGCTATTTCATATGGGGTGGTCAGGGAGACCTCTGATAAGATTAAGATAACATTATTTAAAAGAATGGAAATTCATGTTTATATTTCAAAACCTCAAAGAAGTGCAAGCTGTGATTGATAACAACTTTAAGAAAAAAATGTTTTTACAGCCTAGGATGTGGCATTGGATATGGTTATTTGCATCGAATACCTACACGCCCATTTGAAGAAGGAAAGAAAATTACTCTTCCAGGACAAATGACACCTATTACTCCTCTTAAAGATGGGTTTACAGAGGTAAGATAACTTCACTACCTGATTATGTCTTATAGTTTTCACCAAAACAAGTGTCTTGTTGTATACGGTGGTGACACTAATTGAGATAGGGCAGATGATGAGTTAGGTATTAATAATGCTGAATTTGAAGTCCCTGTATGATATCCAGATGGAGGGTAGATATATGGGCCTGGGCTTTAGGAAAGAGGACAGGGCTGGAGATGCAGATGTAGGAATCATCAGGAAAGAGAGGATAATTTAACCCAGTGGGTGTTGATAAAAGCTGTGGAAGGATTGGGTCTGAGTGGGTCAGAGGACTGGGGTTGGAATATTGAAAATCTGGGTGGGCAGAGAAAGTAGATCCAACAAGAGAAGCACAGGAGAAGTCCAAAAAGAAAACAAAGCTTCAAGAAAAAGGGCATAGTCAGCCATGGCAGGTACTGCAGAGAAGTCAAGTGAAAGGAGTGAAAAAAGCATGTCCTGGGTGAGAGCAATTGCAGAGACTTCACAGGGTGCAAATACCAAATTACAGGGGCCACAGTGAATGATGGGTGTTAAGGTGATGCCAGCTGGGGCTTCCTGCTTCAGGAGACTTGATCGAGAAAGCCAGGAGAGCTGGGTGTGTGGGCGTGATGTGGGAGGAGTGAAGGGGCTATTGCAGGGTCAAAGTGAGGCTTTTTAAGGAATAAGAGATATTTGAGCAGGCTTACAGGGTTTTAAAATGTTTCTTGTGAAGACATCACAGGACAGTTAACTCTTGTCTGCACAACTAAATAAAAACCAAACACCAGCTGGTCTTGGTGGCTCATGCCTGTAATCCCAGCACTTTGGAGGCCAAGGCAGGAGGATCACTTGAGGCCAGGAGTTCAAGACCAGCCTGGGCAAATAGTGAGACCCTGTCTCATTAAAAAAAAAGGGTTGAATAAAATGATTTCTGGGTGGCTAGGAAAGAGGAGAGAGTAGAATCTCTCCTACTATGGAAGTAGCTAGAACAGTGTGTGTGACTGGGAGTAGAAGCCATGTGTCCAGAGACTGGAAGTGACAGGATGGAGAGATGTTTACAAGTGCATGGTCCCTGGCACGTATCAAAATTAGGAAGGAGTGTCTGATGGCAGAAGTGCCAGATGAAACTTTTGATAGCTCATGTATCATCCAAATATGTATCTGTAGGGCAGGTGAGAGTTAATATTTATATTTTCTTTTAAATAAACTTAAGTAATTTTCTTTTTTTTTCTTTTTTCGGAAGGTCCAGTTGTCCTCAGTTAATCCCCCGTCTTTGTCACCACCAGGAACTACAGGGATTGAACAGGGTCTGTCTGGACTTTCCATTAGCTCAACTCCACCAGCTGTCGGTAATGTCCTCAGTACAGGTGTGCAGAAAAATATATTCTCTTTTCAGTCTACTTTGTTTTACATGATATTCTTGCATAGAATTTTTAAAACTAATGCTGGTGTACCTTGAAAACTGCGAATGTGCTCTGTGTTGACAGGTCCTGTCGGAAAGCTAACACTAAATCACCTCGCACATAGATACAAGGCCGAAACTTCTTCTCCACATATTTAGACCCTGGGCTTTCCTTAGGTTATACAACTTGTAGAGTCAGAACTCTACCTTTAAGTTCTGTTTAGTTGTTCTATTTTTTTTTTCCTTGTAAGAATTACTTTAATAACTAGATGTGGCTGCATTGTATTCTTTTTTGTAAAGTTTCTTCCTGAGACCTTTTTTTCCTCTAATCAAGTGACAAAATCAATGAAGGCCTCTAGTTCTATTTACTCAACAAATGTTTGCATATTTCTGAGGTAGTAGGCTCTGGGGGTGCAAAAGTGAGCAAGAGGTGTTCCTTTCTCAGGGGCTCAGTCTTGCTCAGGGGACATGTGCCTGTCTCCCTCCTATTCTTTTTGTTTTAGGTTTTTGTTTTTTTTTTTTTTGGACAGCTTTATTGAGATATAATATACATACCATACACTTCGCCAGTTTAAAGTATACAGTTCAGTGGTTTGTAGCATATTTGCAGAGTTGTACAACCAGTGCCTCAATCAATTTTATATTTCATCACCCCAAAAGAAACCCTGTACCCATTATCAGTCACTCTCTTTTCTTCCTAGCTCTCCAGGCCTAGGCAACTACTAATCTGCTTTCTGTCTCTGTGGATTTGCCTAATCTGGACATTTCATGTAATATGTGTGGTCTTTTGTGACTGGCCTCTTTCACTTAGTATAATGTTTTCAAGGCTCATCCATGTTGTAGCATATATTAATACCTTATTACTTTTTATTGCTAAATAATGTTCTATTTTATGAATATACCACATTTTGTTTCTCCGTTCATCAGTTGAAGGACATTTAGGTTGTTTCTACCTTTTGGCTCTTAGGAATAATGCTGCTATGAACATTTGCGTACAAGATTTTATGTGGATGTGTGTTTTCATTTCTCTTGGTTATATACCTAGGAGTGGGGTTACTGGGTCATGATATAGTTCTTCACTTGGTGTGTTGGTGGATTTTATTTTCCCCTTTCCGTTTTCTAATCTCCTGTCTTCTGGTTTTCATTCTTCATAATGCCAAGTATATTCTGTACTCAATAAATATTGAATAAGTGAATGAAATACTGACATGGTTTAGTTATATTTAATTAATACCTTTTCTTCTTGAGCTCTTTCAAATGTTTGTATTCAAATTTTGCTCATAGCCCACTTTGTTCTGGAGTGGACCACCAAGATGCAATAGTAAGGTTGGCAGTGTAGTGTCTGGAGTTGGTTCCTTAGGTTCCAATTCTAGCACTTTTTGGAGTCTTGGTTTAATTTCCCAAAGATGTGCTTTTCTAGATGTAATTTAAAATTTGAAAGCTACACAAAAGTGATGGATTAGTATAATGAACCCCCCACCCAGCTTCACCAGTTATCAACATGGTGATGTACCTCCCCGCCCCTTCTTTGCTGTTTTTTTTCTGGCTTTATTGATGTATAATGTACATACCATAAAATTAACTCACTGTAAGTGTATAACTCAATAATTTTTAGTAAATTTATAGAGTTGTGCAGTTATCACCATAATCCAGTATTAGAACATTTTCTAGATGAAATTAAATATTAATGTCATCAGTATCTAATCATAGGCACAGTTGGAAGTTACCTTAGAGTTTATTTCATTCAGGCAATGTATGAGTCCTTTTAATGATATCATGACTTTTTGCTTACATCTCATCAGACAGTCCTCTGGTTTATTCCTAAATAGGCTTAATAAAGGTGGATTGGGGCACTTCCCAAGGCAGCAGCCCTCTCTGTGTCTGAATCACTCTTACTTATTTTAGAGTGAGAGCATTCCAGATGCTGTAGGAGAGCTCTTCTGATGTTAGGAGATAGCTGACATCCCTCTTCAAGTCCCAGCTTCTCTTTGACATTTTAAATCTTCCCTCATTACATTGTAGTTACGCTGGTATTGTTTTATAAGCACATGCACTGAGATCTCTTAATTATTACACTGCAGAGAAATGGCTTCTTGAATATTAAAGACAGAAATGTAAATGAAGCAATAATTACTCAAAAGTACTGACAGAAATTGACATTTTCACTTTTGAGTAAATCCATTTAAAAAGACTAAAATACTCTAGTATCGTAACACATGAGAAATAACTTTTTGTTGGGCATTTCTTTTTCCATCTTTACTTTTTATTATATTGCTTGCAAAGTAGCCCAAACAAGTTAGAGATATAAAAGTGTATTTTTTAAAAACTTTTTTGTGGCTTTGAAAATTTGGGGATTATGAAATTTTTAGAAAATGAATATACCATTTTGAAATGGCATTGATCAGTATGACCTTTTTGGTACCCCTCACACTCCCTGTCCCCCTTCCTTGCTTGATTTTCCTTCAGAGAACATAGCACCATTTTACATGCTGTGCATTTTACTTGTTTGATATCTTTCTTTTTTCCTTTTCCTGTCCCTCATTAGAATATAAATTTCCTGAAGGTGATTTCTCTTTTCTTCACACTGTAAAGTGCCTCAGTGCTTAGAACAATGTCTGACATATAATAGGTGCCCTAAAAACTTAAATGAATGAACATACCAACTATCTATGCAACCCCTTTGAGAATCTGATGAAAACAAAGAACCCGTTCCCCAGATACTGTTGCATACAATTTTAGGAGCTTCATGGACCCCATGAAGCCCATTTGTCTGCCCTAGATTTAGAATTCCTGGCTTAGATTCAGTCAGTTATTTTTGAGACTGTGAATGTATCTACCCTTTAAGAATAAAAAGAAACTTATGTGAAAGACTTTATAGGAAATAGAGGAAATTTGCTAGCCAATCCAAGCTTTTATTTTCTTAAAACCAAGATTCAAAACAGAAATATAAAAAAGTTACAACATTGCTATTGTATGTGACCACTTAACAAAGCACACAATAACTAACAATTTGATACAGAATAGAGAGCAGTTGCTGATATCTGAGTGAGATTACGCAGTCTTGGACCCGGGGGAGCATTAGCCGACGCTTCAGCTAGGCCTTTCTTCTTTCTTTCTTTCTTTCTTTCTTTTTTTTTTAACTTTTGCATGCCTCTGATTTCTGCAGAAAAGTAGATACATGAATAAGTAAAAGACTGAAAATGGTTGGTTTATACTTTTAGGCATAATGTTATTACTGCTACCATATTTAAGTAGATCTCTGTAAGACAAAATCTAGACCATGTGCAGTATTGCTATTGTCTTGACATCAGCAAAACCTCCTGCTGGAGTAGCTGACGCCACTGCAAGTGGGAGTGTATTAGACTTCAAAGGACTGTCCCAGCACCTAAGGTCGGTCAAAGGAAATGGAGATTCAGGAATCCAAGTCATTCCCTGCATTTCTAGTGGTCCATGTGCCCTTTTGTCTGTTTCAGGCCATCTGTGCCATTTTCCTCTTTCACAGACCAGCATTCACTATTTCACAGGGCACAAGGCTCCCCTGGCAACCCCAGGTTTACATGGCATCTTAGTTCAGGAGCCCGGTAGAGATTGACTAGAATCCTCGTGTCCCATTTCCAAAGCTAATCCAACCAGCTTGGGTCAGGTGTAAACCTCTTGTCCAGTGACCTTGCTGGGGGTGGGAAGGCCCTCTTGGCCCGGGCTCTGGTAACGTCCTCTGTTAAGGGCCAGGGGCAGAGTCAGTGGATCTGCTGTAAAGGGTAGTATACAGTCAGGGGTGCAGCCAGCAGCCGGGACCAAATGAAGATCTGACCATGGGTAGGGGGAGGGGACTGAAGCTTGCCCTAATCTAGTCTGTTTATTCATTGTCGACTGAATTTGTTAGAAATAAAAGATTGTGCTTTTGTTTTAGGTGTACCAACAGTACCATTATTGCCACCAGTAAACCAGTCCCTCACTTCTGTGCCACCAATGAACCCAGCTACTACATTACCAGGTGAGCAGCAGGGGACTAGAGATGTGGCTAATGATAATAGCATTACTAATACTTGCTAATACGTTACTAATCTTAAAAAACAATGAAAAATTGGCAAGTGACATTGTCACAAAAAATAAAGGTTTAAAGCATTAAAAAAATCTTACACCTATGTGGTAACTTTTTATGTCTTTTAATCTCATTTTATCTCTGCAGTAACTTTGTTTTAAATGAGAGCAAGTGGTAGTTCTCCTTAGTAGACAAGGAAGAGATGTTAGTTACTGGCTAGTTAGCTGCGGAACCTAGGGCTCCTTACCCTCGGCCAACTACCACCCCCCAATCCCACAATTCAGCATGAGCCAGGAATAAAGAATGTGTAAAATCCATTCTTTCTGATAGTTGTTCATGTGAACAGACATTATGTCCTGGAAGGGAGTGCTCCTTATTTGAGTCTTCAGTAGCTCTAACATTAAATTTTTGTGTATTTTTCTTAGTATTGCCAGTAAAGACCAAGTCCCTTTCTCAGCTGATAATCCAGTATTATTTCAGTGATCAAATATACTTTCATTGTGAGGGCCTTTAATTGTTTGGCTAAAGACGTCATTGTACAGGCGTATTACACCATGAACCAAGAGTGTACACACAGAGAATGGTGAAGCAAGGGTGGTAAAATGTGAACATGCAGGGATTCTTTTTACTGCTTTTAAGTAGTAAAGTACAAGTATGTAAAGTTAAGTAGTAAAGTATAAGCCTGCAGTTATTTCAGAATAAAAAATTTAAAAAGAAAGCCAAAGAGACTGTAAACCTCAACCATCAAAAATTCAGTTCCATTTACTACCATATTTACTGAAATGAGCCTTTTCTTCAAGGCACTCATTCTTCTTCCAGAGTGTTAGAAGCATTAGTTATTTATTTTAACCTATACCCATTTAACCACCTAATCTGTCTAGTCATTTAGGTATAGAAATATATTTCAGTTAAGTGAGATTCTGTAGTTGTCAATGTGATTATGATATAAAACTGCCACACATTAAGTGGACTTCTGGTGCTCTCACTTTGAAAGGGATAGTGTTGTTTTCCATACACAAGGATTTATTTCTTCCCCAGGTGAAGAGATTTACCTTTTGTTCTTTTCTGCCTTTTGTTCAGGTCTGATGCCTTTACCAGCAGGACTGCCTAACCTCCCCAACCTCCCCAACCTCAACCTCAACCTCAACCTCCCGGCACCACACATCATGCCAGGGGTTGGCTTACCAGAACTCGTGAACCCGGGTACGTTACAGATCTTACCCTAGGGGACTCTCCCCAATAAAAAGCTTTATTCAGGAAAGCCAATCCTCTATTTCAGTTTTTTCTAGAAAGGGGCAAATTAGTTTAACAAATTTCAGCTACTTCAAATAAATATTTGTCTTTTTTGTTTAAAAAGCTTAAGAAGAAAGAAGAAAGTCTTTGTGATTCTCCTCTGCCTGTCCGCCTATCCTTCTCCTCCTCTCCCTGCACACTGACAGCTCAAGCCCCAGAAAGGCCAGGTGTAGCGATAAGGTGCAGCAGCGTGGTGCTGCCGCCCGGGCTTTGATGATGTTCAGTTCGCCCGGTGGAGGTGAATGAATTCCCCGGTATTCTCTTCGTATTTGGGGCAGCTGCCACCAGGGGAGAAGGGATGGTAGCCCAGGCCCGGAAACTTACACCATAAAACTGACATCCCTGCTCAGCTGGCTGGGCTTGTTATTTGATAAATATTCTCTGTTATTAACAGATGTTTTTATAATCAAAACTGTGAGAAATTTTAGCTGGAGATAGTTATGATGGCAGATATTCCAAATGTCCACACTCAGATTTTCTACACTGGTAATGAAGCAGCAGCATCCCACAGGTCTGTTCGCATAGTTGATCATTACCCGGGTCACCTTAACCTTTGAGAGGGCTGACTTTTCATAGGGTATCTCGTATCTCGGTAGTCTGGCCCATCAGCGATACCAGTGAGTGATCTTACAACACCCCAGTGTACATTGTCATGTTTCTGTCTAGATTATAATTGTCCCTCTTGCAACCCGCACCATCTGTATATATTCATTAACCTTCTTAGTTTTCAGTGCAAGGGTTTGAAAAACAAAGGAAGTACTAGTAAATTCAAATTCCCAGTTACTGTTTAGCACTCCCTCCGTCTTGTCTTCTGTGCCTGTACTCTGGCTCCTCTGCCCTCTCCCCATATTGGACAGGCTTTAAGAGCAGTAAGGGTTTCACCAGCCTCATTGTCGCCCTAAACCTTTGTTTTACAACCTGGCTTTCCTTTGTTTTGTGAAGTAATACTTCTTTCCTACATTCTGCATTTTAAAGTCATCAGAATAAGCCCATCAAGTGTAATATAAATAGTTGTTAGTCATGGGGCTTACCCCGAGGCTGGGTACCTCTGGGGAGGATCGTGGAGGGGCTAAAATTCAAGCCCCTCCCTTCTGCAGCCCTGGTAGGTACATCTCTTCCTGTTCTCCAGCAAGTGCAGCTGTAACCCAGCTTGCAGCCTGCCTGCCTGGGGGAGCAGGAGTCCTCCCGCCCAACATCCAGTGTTGCTGCATCACCTGCCATGTGGGTGCCTGTCCGTCTGTCTGGACTGGGAGGATGGTTCTTCCTAAGTGCTGGGTTGAGTCCCAGGGAGCTTAGAAGCCCAGGAACCTGTTTTCCTGGCCAGATGCCACTGCAGAAAATACTTAACCCTATCATGGCCTCCAGCTGGAGATAAGCAAAGATTATGATTTGTGTTGTCTCTACTCAGCTTCAGTTTCCTTAATGAAATGCAAGTAAAAATCATCATTTGATGATGACTGTTGCTGTTTTGGTGCCGGGAGGATATGTGATCTTTGCCGTTTTTGTCCTAGGTTTGCCACCTCTTTCTTCCTTGCCTCCCCGAAACTTACCTGGCATTGCATCTCTCCCCATGCCATCTGAGTTCCTCCCGTCATTCCCTCTGGTTCCTGAGGGCTCTTCTGCAGCAAGCTCAGCGGAGCTGCTGTCTTCCCTCCCACCCACCGGCAACCCACCCTCCGACCCTGTCACAACTACTGCAAAGGCAGACGCTGCCTCCTCGCTCACTGTGGATGTGATGCCCCCCAGTCCCAAGGCCCCCATCACTGTTGAGGACAGAGTCAGCGACTCCGCTCCAGCCAGCGAGAAGCCTGTTTCTGCAGCTGTGGATGCAAATGCTTCTGAGTCACCTTAACTTTGAACCGTTCTTTGGAATTGGCGTGGTATATTTATTTAACCACGGGAGCGTGTCTGGAAATGCAAACTATCATTAATTTCATACTAGTTTGTACCGTATCTGTAGGCATCCTGTAAATAATTCTAGGGGGAAAACTAAGCAAGAGGACATGGGCTTGTATCCTGCCGAGTCGGGTTGGGGATCACAGGCCAAGGAGGGAAATGTCAGAAAGTGCTTGTATTTTAAACAACCAAAAAAGAATTGTAAAGGTGGCTTGCTGCCAGGCTTCCACTGCCGTTCTTGGGAGTATGTACATCTTTGGGAAAGGTGGTGGCAGGGCATCTACTGCGTTCCCTGTCCCCCTGCTGCTCTTTCTGTAAGAAAATGAAATATTTTATGCCTAGTACTCACATGCAACATTTCTTGTACTTTGTAAATCGTTTGCAAGAATGCAGACCACCTCACTAAATTGTAAAAGGAAAAGATATTTTACTTTCGGTCTCCGTGAGTCACATCTCTATTAAGGTTTACACAAAAATTCCAACCGAAGATGTTAAAGTTACACAACGTGCACTATTAATTGAACATCTTTTTATTCAGCCTATATACAAATCCTTGTTTTGAGCTCTCAAAATTATTCAGACAACATTTTGTAACGCTGCTGTTGCTTTAGACGTCCACCGTAAAATGGCATTTAAAAAGAAATAAAGGAGATGATGCACAGTTTTAAACCAGAAGGTGGCACTTTGTGGCTACTTACACTACTATGGCTATACTGGGAAAGCATAGATAGAGCAATAAATAACAGTCATTTTACTTTTCTTCTTGTGTTACATTTAAATTACAACTCTTAATTGCCACGCGTAGACTTGTTCCTCTCTAGGATGTCACAAATCTTTAAAGTACTTTTTTCATTTCTTACGTTTGCTTCCTCCCAAGTTTTCTAAGAGATAGTTAACTGGAATTGATTTATTGAAGGAAATTAAATGCCTATTATACCCCCGTTTTTGAAATAAGATGAAAGAGGCTCATCAGTTATTGATGTGGCAGTAGTATGAAGACACTCATCCCCTGCAGCAACGGACGTGCTGAGGTGGTGATACATGCGACCCACCCCTGACTGCTCGGCCGGAAACTAGTTACCAAGGCTAAGTCAGCACCTGTAATAGGAGGCCCAGTGCCAGGCAATTTTTAGGATATATCCACTTCTGGAGCCAGGTTTGTACTTAAAGCTGAATGATAAAAGAAGCCTTCAGCTCTAATCATAGGTTCTTCTGTTTACACTATAAATGTTTCTAGAATATTTCCTCCAGTTAACAATCCAATTTTTGAAAAGGAGCTTATAAAAAGGTAGGGAAAATTTTTATTCATAAGCACATTTATTAATAAGTATTCTAATTCTTGCCTTTCCAGGATAGGAAAAGTTGAGAAAGTTATTACTTTCTAAAAGATGCTCACATTAAACAAATGTTGAGATCCCTTAGTGGAAAACAAGTCAGTAATTTTCAAGCTTTACAAAATGACTTTTTTAAAAAAACAGCAGTTACTCCAATGCAGTGGTTCTTTTATTTTTCTTTTAAGACAAGATCTCAAACTCCTGGCTTCAAGCAGTCCTCCTGCCTCAGCCTCTCGAGTAGCCAGTTCTTCATTCTTGTGAGGTCACAGTTCTCATTCGAGAATGATGGCGACTTGGACTGTCTTCCGGGGCACACATCCATAAGCATATATGAAACAACTGAGGTCGGCGGGGAGAGAGAGAGAGGGACACAGACTTGGCCTAGATTGGCTCATTGGATCTTCCCAGAGGTGGAAAATACTTCAGTATTCTCTGCTTTCTTCAGAAAAAACAGTTTCAGTCTTTATAGATAGATAGTAGTATGTCCTATACCAGGTTCCAGAAACATGAATGTAAAAGATAGTGTCCCTGACAGTAGGCTACTCCCTGTGGCCTTACAGGGGGGCAGACCAGGAGCCAATCCTTGGGCCACCCCAGGATAAGTGCTGTAGTCACGGAGACCAAGCTCCATAGCCAGCCTGGGAGGTGAGGAGCCCACAGAGGCAGAAGTGCCTTTGAAACCCCGTGTGTCAGTGAAACCCTCAGTGTGCACCCAGGTTCACACAAGAGGGACACAGGGCAGTGATGGGGGAGGGATTCATTTGAATTGGGTTTGTTATAAAAATTCTCAAAATAATAGTGGCTTAAACAAGAAAGTTTATTCTCCCCCATGTCAGATATAGAGGTAGTCGGTCTGAGGCAGGCCTGGCCCACTACAGTGTCAGACCTTGGCTACATCTTGTAGCTCTGCTGGGTGTGTTTTCCATTCCCAAGGTCGTTGCCTGGTGTTAGGTGGTGGCTGGAGCCACAGCCATCCTATCCTCATTCTAGCCAGATCAAAAGAAGGGCATCCCCCTTCCTTCAGGGACCCCTTGAAGAAGTTTCACACAGCACTGTGGTTTACATCCTTCTGGCCAGTGGGAGGTCTCATGGCCACATCCAGCTGAAGGGGGCTGGGAAATGAAGTCTTTATTGCAAGCCACCACACGCCCAGCTAAATCCCCCATGCCGCGACTGTAGAGGAACGAGAGTCGCTAGTGAGGGACAGTGACCAGCCAGCTGGAGCCCACAGGGCAGCCCCATGGTTTGACTGAGATTTGAAGGAACTAGAAGAGGCACTTCAGGCAAGGGGTGCTGGGGAGAGGTGTGGAGAGTTTCTGAGAGGTGGCATTTGCTATGAAGAGTTATTCAGGCAGAGACCATGCAAAGTTAGGAAAAGTCGTAAGTGTTGGGAGCACGCTGGGCTGGGGGATTTGAGCTTTGGCTTAGACACCAGAGTTGTGCAGGTGCCACGGGGAGAAGCCTGGGGCTGGAGGGGAGCCCGTGGTGCTAGCCAAGACTCTGCTTTGAGTCTGGGATGATAACTTTACCTTTTCCCCTCTAATTTTTGTCCCTTTTTTATGTTCACTCCGTTACTAAACATGCTTACCTGGGAACAGCTTAGCTTAGCTCATTTCCTGAAAATTCTAAAGGCCAAGAAACAGCCTCGTGGCCTCTTCCTCATTTGGGAGGCAGCTACTGAAGCTCAAAGATGGCTCTGCCATGGACATCTAAGCACTGCTGTTCATGACTACAGCACAGATGTGAGGCCTAAGGGCTGCTGGGTTGCAGTCATGCCATGGAAGCCCTGGTCCCACTCTTAAGGAACTTACCATTGAGGAGGGAAAATAGGTGATTCATGAAAGTTCATGCAGCAAGTGAAGAGTCTCAGCTGAACAGAGATGGGGGTAGAGTCTGGGTGAAGGGAACATTCTCTGGCAGCTGAAGAAGGCTTAGCTAGGTCTACATTTTAGCATGTGGAGAAGGGGTTTAATGCCAGACATGTTGCCTGCAGTCCCAGCTCCTTTCGAGGCCAAGGCAGGAGGATCACTTGAGGCCAGGAGTTTGAGTCCAGCCTGAGCACAGCTCTCTAATTTAAAAAAAAAAAAAAAGAAGGGATGGTTTCTACCCTAGAGCTCACAGTAGGAAAGCCCTAGATGTTATAGGCTCCAACAGTCTGTTCGCTATAGGTACATTTATTACACTCTTAATCCAGCAATTTCTTTGTCAAAGGTTTTTTCTGGAGTGGCGCTATATTTTAAAACAGTTACCTTTTAAGGAAGGCAGGATCTCCCCACGCTGGCCTGAAGGTGAAGATCTTCCCTTTTAATTATCTGACCACCCAGCAAGGGTTTCAACCCTGTCTGCACTTAGAATCACCTCAGTTAGAATAACTAGGATTCCTGGGCTCTTGGTGTTTTTAAAAACTTCCCCAGAGAAGGAGGGGAAAGCCACTGTGTAACACTGGCATGTCTTCCTCTTGGCTGATAATTGAGTCAGATAACTGCATCCACAACGGGGGGAGATAATAAGGCCACACAGGGTCATTGTCCACCAAGACATTGGGTATTTACTTTCACCACTTAGCAAAGTGCACAGGTTAAGGAGGGATTCTGTCATCGCTGATGTTTTTTGCATTGGGTCTGGGAAGAACAATTGCCAGCATGGCTAACCAAAGTGTTCTTTTATAGGCCGCTGGCGTATCGACCCAATTGATTAATAGAAGAATGAGGAGTTAAAGCCACAGCCACAACAGGCCAGTGGAAGGGCAAGTGGGACCCACTCCCAGGCTGGTGTCACCCTGGGAGCTGGGGAGAGGGTGAGAACGCGCTGCTTACAATGGTGTGGCCCGCTGCGCTGCCGCTGCCACTGCCTGGGACAGATTCCCCCGCCAACGAGCAGTGAGGAGGGAGGAGTGCAGGCCCCGCTGCCTCTCCAGGGAGTTACGTGAACAGAGGTGCTGCCTGGTCACTCTTCACAGTTCAAAGGACACATGAGAAAACGCCACACTCCGTCTGCTGGTGGAGGTGGGCCTCAGGGGCTCTCAGTGTTGTCAGAGTTGAGGTCACACCATATTTTCTGGCAATAAATATAAGCCCATGCCCCAGGAAGGCCACCAGGGCTTGGAATAATAACAGTAGCTAACATTTAGTACGTTCCCTCTTCATGGGGTGAATAATGAAGTGAGGAGACAGAGCCAGCAGCTGTGTGCAAAGCCCTTTGCACGACAGTCTGCCCAGCGAACAAGAGTAGCAAACTGGTTTCCCCCCCAGACATGTTTCCTTTGAATTGCCTGTATACATGAAAATGTGAATTAATCACCATTTAAAAAGCAGAAGTTTGTTTCTTATTTTTTCTTAGAGACAGATTTTCCCTCTGCCACCCAGGCTGGAGTGCAGTGTCCTGATCACAGCTCCCTGCGGCCTTGAACTGGGCTCAAGCGACCTCCTGCCTCAGCCTCCCAAAGCGCTGGGATTACAGGCAGGAGCCACTGCACAGAGCCTCCAACAGTTTTCACATAAATGCAGATTTCTGGTTTCTCTTGAGAAGCCATCACAAGATCTGGCAACACATCAGTCCCACAGGGAAGCGAGGGCCTCCTTGAGTACTTGCCCCAGTTCCCCACAGCCCAACCCAGCCCCTGCAGGCATCAGGTGTGCCCGCCAGCCCTGCTGAGGCTCGGGAAGGGGAGGGGTGGCCGGGAACCAAGGCTTCCTGACTGCCAGGGGTCCAGAGCCCATGGGCATCTGGGATCAGAAACAAGGTCCTTCATGAACTTTATTCTTTGGGATCTGGTGGATCATGGTGGAACAGGCACTAAGGTTGACAAGATGTGAAGGAGTTGCTTAGACCAGCGGTCCCCAACCTTTTTGGCACCAGAGACCGGTTTCAGGTTTAATGGAAGATAATTTTTCCATGGACCCAGGGGCAGGGGGGATGGTTTCAGGATGATTCAAGCTCATTACATTTATTGTGCACTTTATTTCTATTATTATTACATTGTACTATATAATGAAATAATTATACAACTCATGATAATGCAGAATCTAATGCTGCCACTGATTGCTGATCTGACAGCAGATGGAGCTCAGGCGGTGATGTGAGTGATGGGGAGCGGCTGTAAATACAGATGACACTTGCCACTGCTCACCTCCTGCTGGGTGGCCCAGTTCCTAACAAGCCATGGACTGGTACCGGTCAGCAGCCTGGGGATTGGGGACCACAGGCTTAGACTGTAAACCTGAGGGAGAAAATAGGTCCCTGAACAATGACTGGGACAGTGACAGAAATTTTAGTTTAGCCTCTTTTCCTGAAGCCATATCTGGGGTCCCCAAACCCATTAATTATTTACCTTAACAACTCTATTGGAATTTATCATCAATTCTCTTTTCTGGGGACCAAGGAGTTGTTAATAAGAGTTCGTGAATCCCTGAGTGACTTTCTTGCCCTCCACTCTCCACTGCCTCACTTCCTCGTGAGAAGCCTGGTTTGAGATTGGCACCAAGAAGTCTGCTTGAGTTGGGCACAGTGGCTCAAGCCTATAATCCCAGCAACTCTGAAAGCTGAGGCAGGAGGATCACTTGAGCCCAGGAGTTTGAGTTCAGCCTGGGCAATATAGCAAGACCCCATCTCTACCAAAAATAAAAATTGAAATTAGCTGGGTGTGGTGCTGCTGTAGTCCTAGCTACTCAGAAGGCTGAGGTGGGAGGATCCCTTGAGCCCAGGAGTTCTAGGTTATAGTGAGCTGTGATTGTGCCACTGTGCCACTGCGTCTAGCCTGGGTGACAGAGCTAGACCCCATTTCTATATCTAAAAAAAAAAATGTCTGCCAAGTTTGGGGCAAACATCTTCAACAAGTACTTGCATTATAGTGGCTGGTGGCAAGGTTATGGGAACTTCTCAATTCTTACACATTTGTATATTGCCAGAATTTTTAAAAACACATTTGAATTACTTTTTAATCAGCAAAAACAATAGGGTTATTTCCATCTAGTGGGGAAATGGGAGACTTACAGAGCCAGAGAAAGCCTTATTCCATCTGGCTCTTCTGAAGCCTTTGACTTCAGTAGTCCTGGACTGCCCAGCCTACGGGTGGGGGTGCTGGCCATTGCCCCCAGCAGCATTTCAAAGGCCCATGTTATGACTGGTCATGTATGGAGGGAGCTCACTACTAAGAAATCCCTAACACTGGTCCTAGATTAGAATTATCAGTGAAGTGTCCCTTAATAGACTTGCACTGTGACTGATTTGTAATGTTATGATATGTTTGTAAGTTAGTTTGGCCAGAAATGTCCCTGTGTGGTTCAGACAGCTCTGCCAAGAGGAGAGCCCAGCGATGTGGTGGCAAGTCTACATTGTGCCTTGGCATGGTTTTAGCCTTTATAGCTCCAGAAATAATGTTAGCTGTCAGGTACACGAAGTATACCTGGTTCCAACATTGATTCATTTGAGATCAGCGGCTAAACAACCAGTGTGCTGCTTGGCAGTGAGGGACAGAAATATTAGAGCAAACGTGTCTTGTCAGGAGGCTGAATAAAAGCAGGAAGAAATAGGCTCTTATTGCACGCGTCCAGGAGCTCAGAGCTCATTCTGATTTTAATAAACGAGGCATTTACCCACTTTAGTGGTTGCCAAGGATTTTTCTTTTCCCATAATGACCAGAAATAAAAAGGGCATGAAACTTCAGAGACGATGAAATTCATTTTTCCAAATTCAGACGTCTGCATTGAAAAAAAAATTGCATTGGATAAGGCTAAAACAGTTTCCTTTACAAATAAACTTCAGTGAGAAAAAGGAATCAATTTAAAGAGAAGCGTGGGGCTGATAGCAGGTGCCAGGCACCGCGGGGGCGAGACTTCCCATCAATCGCCCCGGGCATGCCAGTAAGCAGGTGCGCGCTGATATCGCAAGCAGAGGCCCCAGTTCCCACAGCGGGCAAGCTTTGGAGTAGCAGCTGAATCTACGTAGGCCTGTCCGGTCCCAGCCTCAGTTCTGTCCCCACATGGCGGTGCAACTGCTTCCTGCGGTTTTTTGGAACAACATTCACCTTTGTCCAGGGCGCCCCTCGGCTGCCCACGTGATGTGGGGTCAGGGCCAAGGAGGGCTCCCGAGCGCGGCCCGCAGTGCGCGCCGCCGGCCACCAGGCGGCGCCGCGAGCCTGGGAAAGCCGCGCCCCGTCGGATGCCTCGGGGTCTCCGGGCCGGCCTCGCAGGGCCCCTGGGCGGGGCCGGGACGTCGCGGGAGCAGCCCAAAGGTGGCGGCGCTCTGTGTTCTTTGGAAGAGGGCTCTGGTTCCCAGCCTTCTTTCCGTTGCAGAGCTAGCTTAGATGGGCGAGGGATGCAGAAGAGCCTGGGTACATTTACCAAAAGGGTCCCCTTTCCAATAAAATTTTAAAGCAACGCTACCCACCTGAGGATTGTTAAAGCTGAAGCCCTTCAGGTGGCTGTGAAACCCTCAGATACTTCCAGGAAGCGTCAGGTCAGAGGACCTCGTGGGGACCATGCAAGGGCTCCCCTCCGCCCCTCCCTCCAGCTCCCCGCGGCCTCGCTCCCCCACCAGGTGAGGACCTGGCCCTGAGCGCCACCCCCCCTGCCCCCACGGCGCGGGGTAGCGGGGGTAGCGGGGGGTGGGGGGGCAAAGCCGGACTCGGCCTGGCCCAGGAGCTTCCACTCCTCCCGGGGATGCAGAAAATTCCCGTTTCACAGTGAGGCCCAAGGGCACCAAATTGGGGCCGCTGGGTTGGGACCCCGCTGTCTCTGAATCCAAAGGCTTCCACTACATTACACCGCCGATACACCAGCAATTTCTATCTAGTGCGAGGAGTGTAGGGGACAGAATGGCGCGGAAGCAGGGTAGCCTCCAGCTGGGAGGTCAGGGGAGGCGCTCATGGGGAGCCAATATCAGGGCTTTAAAGGATGGACAGAGGTTCTCTTAGGTGGGCAAAGTGGAAAAGCATTGCCGGCAAAGGGAACAGCATGTGCAGAGACACGCAGGTATGTGGCACACAGTAGGTGGTGGAACAACACATCGCTCTGGTGGCTGGAGCGTGAAGGGGGAAGTATGGAGCGGCATCTGCTGCAGCTGAGGGGGAGGCGGGGCCAGATCGTGAAAGGCCTTGAATGCCTTGCTGAGGAGCTTAGACTGTACGGTCCTGGGGAGTTGGAAAAGGGGTGTTTTTTGTTTTTGGCGGGGGAGTACTCAGGGAGCTTGGCCTTTAAGGATCAGTTGTCCGAAAAAACCTCCCTTTTAGCAAGCAGAAGCCTTTGCAAATGATATATCATATGGGGACAGAGATTCAAAAACCAGACCAAGGTGGAGCTACTAGGAGCTGCCCACTGAGCAGAAGGGAAAAGGCAGGGCATCCTTGAGGAAGCAGGCCGTAGTCACCCGGAGCTGGATGGCGTGGGAAAAACCTTGGGAGCTCGTCTTATCCTTCAAAAACTTAGCCCAGATCAGTGCTGTGATGCCGGAGTCCCCCACCCCCAACACCCTGTTCTGGATGTGGCTGAAGGAGCAACTTGAATTCCCCGGTCTTGAGATCTGGGAAGAGCCAAAAGTTGGATGGGGTGAGACCACATCCTCTTCTCCAGCTCCTCTCTAGCCAAGGGACCCTTTCAACCCGGGCTCAGAAAAGCAACCATGGACCAGCGCTTCTCAACCCTGGTTGCTTTTAAAAAATACTGATGCCTATGGATCAGGGAAAGCAGATTAGGGGACCCTGTAGATTTGCTCTCTCAATTCCTTCATTTTATGGGTGAAAAAAATGAAATCCAGAAAGGTTAAATGACTCTCCATCAGGCACACAGCTAGTGGGTGGTAGAGCTGGGCCTAGTACCCAGGTGGAAAATCGAGCCATGCATGTGCGCTGTCGGCACGTCTGAAACCCATGCCAGTGTGGGGGCGGGGCGGGAGAGGGAGGCTGCTGCACCTGGAGGGCTGCACGCAGGGGGGCTGCACGCAGGAGGTAAGCGCGAGGTCCTCCTCTGAGCACTTGTAAGGGATGCTCATAGCTCAAATCCAGGGCTACCAATACCTTTATATTTATCAGAATTTAAAATGCCAGTGGTTTTCTTTTTTTCAGCAATGCGACAGTGTAGTCTTCAGGACTCTTGGTTGTGGTGAGAACCGAAGTTGATCCAGCCTAGTCAAGTGGTGGCCATCTAATGGCAGGCTTCCGGGGGAGCTTCCACCATTGTCGGGGGGCCACACGCCTGGGCTTCGGCTGTCTTTCTGGGTGCGGGCATCTTTCTGCCCCTGCAGGCTGACAGAAGCAGATACACAGTGGACCAGTCAAGTGAGGAAGTGCTACAATGTGACCTTTGAAGAGGGGAGGCCGCCTCAGGGTTTACAACTATGTGTCATCACACCTTGGTGGCAGGGACCATGTCTGGTTCAAAGGTCTCTCCAGCACTGAGCACATCCCTGGCTCACAGCAGGCGCTCAACACCTGCTGAATGAAGGAACATCAGGTGAATGTAGTTCCATGGGTGAATGCTAGGTTAGGGTATGAGGATAGCAGTGTCTGGTACATGGTGGCACTCACTGGAGTTCCCTGCCCCCACCCAGGCCATGTCCTACTCTAGACCCTGAACCCTCCACAGGGACTTGAGGGGGAGGGGCACACCTTCCTGGGGGAAGTTACAGAATGGGCAGAGTCGGAGGGGGTTAGATGTGTCAACCACATTCCCCCACCTCCCCCAGGGGAAGTGGGTTGGGGGAGGGTGCTGCTCACGTGACCAACTGTTACTGAAGGCAAGGGCTGCTCTGCAAATTCTTCAATTCGCCATCTGACTGGGGGCATAAAAAGAAAGTTGTTTTAAAAATAGAATTTGATCCTTGAAGAACAGAGGGCTCCAACTTGCACTGTGACTACATTTTACAGACTTCAATCAGAACCAGAGAGCACTATTTGTATTTTTCCCCAAGTGGGTCTTGGATCCACAGTGTTTAAGCAAAAACCTTCCCAAATTTCCCAATATAATACAATTGATTTTCTGTTAAGAAAATTGTCTCATTAAATAACCATATAAATGCCAAAAAAGCTGTATCAAACATGATCTGTAGAAGTCAAATGTAACTTCTTTCTTAGATATTGCACAATAAATTGATTGAGGACTTTGCCCTGCCATTACTTTGGTCACTTTAAAGGTTTCTGAATAGTGTTTTGGGGATTTTAATCTCTCACACACAAGAAAATTGTAAGAAAATGATAACTTTGATATTTTAAAACTTCCGAGGACTCATTTTGTTACCTTTATTTTTAAAAATGATGCTGATGAATTATACAATTCATGCTGTCTAATCCAATTGAGTTTTGGATTCAGCCAGGCCTGAGTTAAACCCCAGCTCTGCTACTTCACTATTTGAGCAAACAATTTAATCTCTCTAAAAGCACCTTCACCCCTCCACCCCTTTTTCTGCCTACAAAATGGGCATAATGGTTGGGTGGTTGTGGAGGATTCAAGAAAATGTAGATTATAGTGCCTGTTATACTGTAAGTGTTCAACAAATTGTTCTTGTTATTTTTTCCTTAGAT
Organism: Daubentonia madagascariensis; assembly: GCA_023783475.1. Classification (NCBI taxonomy): domain Eukaryota; kingdom Metazoa; phylum Chordata; class Mammalia; order Primates; family Daubentoniidae; genus Daubentonia; species Daubentonia madagascariensis. The sequence continues at coordinate 36,643,903 of JAKFHU010002088.1, read as the reverse complement.
AAACACAAACCCCAGCTCAAGTGAAATGTTTTTGTTTTCTTTTTTTTTTTAGACAGTCTTGCTCTTCACCAGGGCTAGAATGCAGTGGTATCATTATACCTCGCTTCAACCTCAAACTCCTGGGCTCAGGCGATCCTCCTGCTTCAGCCTCCCAAGTAGCTGGGACTATAGACTTGCGCCACCAGCCCTGGCTAATTTTTTGTATTTTTGGTAGAGAAGGGGTCGTGCTGTTGCTCAGGCTTCCTGAGCTCGATCGATCCTCCGGAATCAGCCTACCGGAGTGCTAGGATTACAACAGAGCCACCACACCCCGCCTTGTTTTCTCCATCTTTGAAATTCAAAGCCAAAATCCGTGGTAGAGTTATTGGAAAAGACAACCTCAAATAGTTAACTGGGTCTAAAATAATAATCTTGAGTTTTCCCCTAGCATCTTTTTTACTTAAGAACTTCAATCTAAATATTCTATTTTTCTTCAATATCTACCCAATAAACCAAGCACAGTAAATTCCCAAGTTAAGGGCGTGGAGTTGAGAGGGACCGACACTCAGTGATGGTTTGGGTTTGCTCTTCTTCTTAGGGATGGTCCTCCGGGGGTTCCACCCGGAGCCTGGGGGTCTGTTACTACCATGGTGCTGAAAGACTCCAGGGATTCCTCTAGAGTAGAGGTTTTCAGCTGAGCTCTTTAAGCTCCCACTCCATACAGCTTCCAAAATCTGGCAAAAGTTATAAACGACAAACCAGCTATGTATTTGTGGAGACGTCTTTTAAAAAGTACAAGCAGCTTACAGGTAAAACTGGATTGTCTTGTCATGCAAATTACTGAGGGTGACAGAAATATAGTACCTCCTGTGCAATTAATTGATTTGGGGCAATATGACTCAACTCTAGCAAGGAATGACATTGGCCATGAGGCATCATTTCTGGTCTGAGGCATTTAAGAATCAGGGTACCTCCCCCTTACCTTTCTCTTCCCTGACTACAGATTGCTGTAAGTGGAACGTAAGATGCAAGCAACCTGGATGCCCCAGGCACCACAGGGAAGAGAGCTGTCTTGGAGTTACCAAGCCCAGTTTGGATTTTGCCTGATTGAGAAACAAATCTTTGGGGGTTGATTTGTTACCATAGCTTATCCTATCCTATTTATTACACCATTTCACACTTAGATGGGGAAAAAACCCACAAAGATTTCATATTTCTTGGAAAAAACAATGAAACAACAAAAAAACCTAACCTTTCATGATGTAGTCTGGGCTAGGCACCTGGGAAAGTTACATGGAGAGAAGTTGGATGCTCAGCTTTCTATCAATTTTAGTAAACAGTATTTACAAAAATTTATTAAATAACTTGCATATGATCAGTTCTATCAGAAAAGGGTAAAAGACACACAGAATAGCAATTCTAACCTATGTATATTTATTGTAGAGACCAGGATCAGGCTTAAACTTTTGATTTTGTGGTAATGGCAAATTACTAAAGCTATCAATGTTTCCATCATGATTTTATCCAACTCTATGACCCAGGGAAGGTCCTAATGCCAAGATGGTTGGTCTGTGAAACAGAGGAAAAAGAGCTTTCTGAAATGTTTAAATTAAAGTTCAAAAAACAAGTCACTTTGTTGCCACTTCAATCTGTCTTGCAGTGCCAGCCCACTAAATAAATGGAGGAATGCTATTCCTTCTCACTAATGTAGCATTGGGAACTCTCCTAGGGTGATTCTGTATATTTTCCATATTTTTGTTTCTGAATATGGCTTATTCCAGAGATATGGGGAGGAGTTAAATTTATATGATGAATTTTCCCATGGAGCATGAAACTTGGCTTAAGTAATTTCCATGATCATTAGCAGAATGAACATCTTCCACACCCGCAACTAGAAAGTCTATTACTTTTTCTAAGTCTTCTTCACAAATAAGCCATGTTACTATTAATATTAAAGGTTACTACTTTATTGTGTAATTTTTAAAAATCAGCAAAGTATAAAAGAAACACCTTAAATGGTACTTCAGCATAGCTCTATTCCATTAAAGTTATTTCAATCTCAAAGAAACTACAAAGCACATATACTTTTGGTCAAGTGTAAGGATAAGTATGTTTGAATACTAAAATGCTATTGCTACAAGACAAAAATTTAAAAATCCTGCCCATGTTGTTTTTAAGTATGAAGTTTCTCATCATACCAACTTGGTTACTATATGGCTAATTCTGCATCTAGAATAATGCATGATTTCATTATGCCATGGTCATTCTTCCAAGCTCAATTTTAAAAAACATTTTACTAAAAGCTATGTATATATTCTATGCCTCTGGGAAGGAAGCTCACAGGAATTAAACATATGAAAATATTACTACTGATGAAGTTAAAATTCATTGTCAAAGTGAAACATTAATAAATTTTCTGTTACATTAGTCCAGAAACTACCATGGTGTTATTTAATATTCATAGTGCCTTGAACATAAACAATCTTGAGATCCAAACAGCATCCCTAAAGTAAAGAAAAAATGGGCAGAGATCTGGAAACAGAGACCAGTTAGGTCTTCCGCCCACAATAGTCATGTGCCTCCTGGATGGATGTGCAAACTCCCACAATAGCTGTACACACTGTAGGGGGAAAGGGAGGCATTCATGGAGCCTGCCATATGTCAGTGACAGGCAGGGCTCACACTGAGCAGTTATACAGAGATATGGGCTAATTACAGTAATGCTTCCAAACCAGGTGGTAGGTGGGTGCTGTCAGGAGTCTCCTGAACACCCCCTCTCCACAACTCCTACCCATTCCTCAGGACCTTCCCCCCGCAACACACACAATGACCCTGCCATAGGGGCCAATTGAACCTATCTTCTTTGGCACTGTGACATTTGTTCTGTTTGATCAGAGCCCAGGCCATATCCGCTGGAAACACTTCTGAATCCCACTCTTGCTGCTAGATGTATGTGAGGCAGGTGCTATTAGAAACAGTTTACAGATGAGGAAAATAAGCCTCAGAGAGATTAATGATTTCCCAAAGGTCACACACTATTAAGTAACAAAGCTGTGAGGCAAAGCTAGGTCTGACTTCCAAACCCACACTTTCTCCACTTTTCGTCTTTCTTCTAAGTATCTCCTTAAAAAGAAATTATGAATTTGGTCATTAGCAGACATAGAGAGATGTTCTAATATTAAGAACAAATTACCCATGCTCACTCTTTGGATCCAGTAATTTTAGAATCCAAGTTTGATGTCTGTCATGCTCTAGAAATAAGACCTTAGTATCTCCCTGACATACCACATATTCAATTAAGAACAGGTGGGATGTTGGTATATGGTTTATACGAACAGCCTAAGGTCCTTCAGACTAAAATGGATCACACACTTAAAAAAAATCTTAAACTTAATTACACACAGAAATTTAAAATCCAAGTCAGAGTCACTTGATGCAGTCTGGATTACTCATTTGTGATCTTGGCAGAGAGCCACACACATGGATAATTTTATTAGTCTTAGAAGACTCTGAGAGACAAATTCAGGGGCATATATTGATAACTAGTGAAGTTTCTCCAAAGTTCCAAGGCTTCCTTTTGAAAAATTTGAATTACTAGAGTCAGTTTTGTAATTTTTTAAATTAGAGACCAACTAGTACCACTGGTGGGAGAGGAGCCAGCATATACCTTCTGTCCTCTTGACAGTAGGCTGAGGAGGAGGTAGGTGAGCTGCTCTCTGTAAATCAGGCAGTATGAGTTAGCTCATTGATGGACCTGATCCTTGACTTAAAAAGGGAAGGAAAAACAGATATGAAAACAGAAAAAGGCTTGTGACCCAATTTCCATCTTACCTAGAATGAGTCTGGGGCAGAGCCCTGCTCTCAAATGACAGCCATCAAGACTTGGCTCAGATGGCATTCCTGATCTAATACGTGAAGAATTCTTTAGATTTGCTCTTTAAAGGTGACAATCATGTTTGTAGCTATATGGTTCTGTGTCACCTTTGAAGAGTCATGTAGATTTAACTCACTAACCATGTTTATAATAAGCCAAGATGTTAACACGGCCTCAAAAGATAACAGAGCCAAAGGCTGCCACAGTGACTTTGAAATTACTTTGCAGTGGGTGCCAATTTCCCATGTGAGGGTAAAAGTAAATTATTTCATTTGGATCAATTAGGCATCTTGGACATGCTGGGTTACTAGCATGTTATTCAAAATCTATAGCATTTCTTTAGAAAAACTTTAGAAGACAGACACAAGTCTATAAGCTGATACATCTCCTATGCATCTTTGATTCTAAAATGATTACCTACACCCAGGTCAAGGAAGCAATTTCATTTTATGGCTTGTTTACCTTCTTTTCTGTATTTTGACACTACCAGTCACTCATTCATTTGAAAATAATATGGTGAAGCAGTAATCTATGTCTATACTACTTATTCAACCTCATGTTAGATTTAGATGTCTGCTTTATACCTCACCAAAATTTTAAACAAATCTGGGCATTTTCTTTTAATTCAGGACTTTAAATAAAGTTACTTTATGATTCATGAAGATGAAAACTCCAATAACAAAACCAAAAAACTTGTGGGTAGCACCTAAAGCACTCAATCAATGTTAATATTTCATTACCATGTCAGTATTTTTAATAGAATTTTTTTTTTTTTTGAGGCAGGGCAGTCTTGCTCTGTCACCCTGGCTAGAGTACAGTAGCGTCATCATATGTCACAGCAACCTCAAACTCCTGGGCTCAAGCGATCCTCCTGCCTCAACCTCCCAAGTGGCTGGGACTATAAAGCGCCACTGTGCTAAGCTAAGTTTTTCTATTTTTAATAGACACAGGGTCTCGCTCTTGGCTCAGGCTGGTCTCGAACTCCTGACCTCAAGCGATCCTCTAGCCTCAGCCTCCCAGAGTGCTTGGATTACAGGCATGAGCCACTGTGCCCGGCCGGATTTCTATCTTAATCTACAGAGGGAAAGGTATAGCCCTTAAGCCACTCCTGATAGCACTAAGTGTTACTTACCCAGGATTAGCCTTGATAATGGTTATTAAGTTTAACTTTAACAGCTTGAAAACACTTTATTCTTGTCTTGAAGTATACTTAAAGAACTTATTTGGCTGATTCTTGAGTAAAAGAGCTAAATTAGTTAATATCCTAAATCTTGAAAGCTCCCTTTGAATATAATTTTCATAGTCTTTACATTTTAACTGTCATTGTTTATTACTGTTTTGGCTACATTCTCTACAATTTCAGCAGCATCTTAAAGAGACAATGTGTCTATGTACAATGAAAAAACAAAATGGCTTGGAACATCAGAAATAAGAGCCACAGTTTAACTGTACAATATTAAGGAGAATCTGTGGTATAGCCTCCATTTTCTGCAACATGGACAACTTACATGTAAGTATCAACATTATGAATGTGACAATAAAGAAAAAATCCTTACAGGAGTAAAATACAGCATCCTGAAAAATATTGGTTTCTACCATACAAGGCAGTTTAGAAAATGTTCACATTTTAACAAATCTGTACAAACCACAAGAAACTTGTTTATGGGACCATCATCCCATCTGGCTGATAAGAACCTTCTAGAAATGTAGAATAACCATGAACAATTTATAAATCTAGTATCTATGTGCTCCACAGCCCTAGAACCCAAGAAACTGATTTAAAGAACTCAATATGTCCATTTTGGACCATTTTACATGCCTTGATTGTTAATGAATGCCTGCTTTTAATATCTCTCTATAATGTACAGTCAACTTGCACCTTCAAGGTCATTCGATTTTTTAGCAAAGAAGCAACATCATTTAGCAGCAATTAAAGCGCCTTCAAGAAGACTTAAAAAAAATACAATATCCAATTAGAAAAAGCCATATTTTTAAACATTTGTACAAGAATAAGCTGCTGAAACTTAGTAAATGAAATATGTGACATCTGTACAACAATTTACAATAGCGCTAGAAGGGAATTTATCATTATCCTGCATAGAACTGGTCTGCATTTGGTTATATACTGTCACTTGTTTTGATGAACAAGGCCTGGTAACAAAAGAAAAATATCTGTTAACAATTCTAACATGTTGAAAACACTGGCGATATTACAATTTAGTGAATTCAACTGATTTCAAAACAAGCAGCTCATTTTGTCAAAGGTGTAAAGTATCTAGAAATAATAGCTCTCCCTTTAATATAACCAGTGAGAAAAACAGACATGTGATTTCGAGGTACAACTTGGTAAAAGCCAGAATAGGCAAATGACAAAGGCTAACTTTGTCCAAAGATTCTAACTCTCACGTTCTATTACTATAAAACACAACTGTCACTGTCATTCAGTTCTTACTTTGGTTTCAGCAGATTAACTGCCAAATGCTGAAGAATGTATCCAGGCACTGTAGTTCTTGTGTTAGAAATGTCTCATATTTTTTCCATGTGTTTTTAAATAATGAAAAACTACCCTTCATATTAGAACTCTCTAGTAACAACCAAATGTATTTAAGTACTATAAACGTTATTTACAATGTTCCCCCAAATAAACAAAAAAAATTTTTCTTCGATCTTAACATGGTATTCCTGTTTCTGTGCAACAGGCAGCTATCCTTCACTGCTCAAGGTTATAGTCAGAAGTGTGCATTTATTCACTGTCCATGATCCACTCTCATACAAACAACACTATGAAGAACTTCAGTTCACAAACAGTTCTTAACTATGTCCTGTGTAAAAAAAGAAAACAAAAAACACTCAAATGCTCTCAAACTCAAGTGTGCATCTGGAAGCAATTCAAAGATATCATGCCAATCTTGGAGGAAAATCAGTAAGTAATTATGCTTGAAGAAGGGGGTGTAGGAGATGCTGTCAGGCCAGCCAGGTGTAAGTTCCCTGAAGAATTTGATCTTCTCATGTGTGGGAGAAGGTATGGGTCATTTGCCAGTTGGTGCACATCAAACCGATCTTCTTTTCGATATGCCAAACAGCGTCTTATAAAGGCCTTTAAAAAAAAAAAAAAAAAGACAGACAATGAACACTATCTAGGTGATGGGCACACTTACAGCCCTGACTCAAGCATAACAAAATTGATAAATGTAACCAAAACATTTGTACCCCTGTAATATTTCAAAATAAAAAAAGAAAGAAAGAAAAATAAAGTCAGCAATTGAAATGATCTTTTTCTCTTCTAAATGTCAATCAACTGAATCCTACAGAAGGGTGGACACATTTAAGACAATAAATAGATATCTGATTGGAAGTTCAAACTTTAAAAAAAATAAATTTTCTCTGGCAATAAAAATTCTCACTTCCAATTCAATTCTCCATTCATAGCCCCAGTGGTTTACTTTATAATCTAAATTATTATTGCTACTATTTGAACTTACTGCTGGACAGCTGTATTTCTGCTTACAAAATTCTGAAGACTTCTTTTTCTAGCATTTTTCTTCTGCTAAACAATCCTCCCATCCCATCCCATTTTGTTATCACTTCAGTTTGGCCAAATGGTAAGATGCCATTTTTAGTCATAATATTTTTCCTACAGAGCATAAAGACTTTCACTACATGAAGAGAACACTGAAGTGACATGTACATTAGGATTTTTGTTTCCTAGGTTAACCCTGTACATCATTACACTTTTGAAAAAGCTAAGTAACAGAATATAACCACTTTTTTTTCTCAAACTAGTTTTATATAGCCTTTCCTTGAGAATAGCCTCTTACACAAATCGTAAGTACACATCACAAAGTAAATACATCTATATAACTGGGCAAATAGATCAAGAAAAAGAACCTCCTAAGCCTCTTCATGCCCTCTTCCAGGCACTGGCAGTGTCCCCAACTAAACCTGGGTACCCTCTATCCTGACTTCTAACACCATAGTTGAGTTTCACTTGTTCTGAATTTTATGTACATAGAATTACAGATTATGTTCTTCTTTGCCTGGCTTCTTTTGCTCAATATTTTGTGAGGTTCATCCATTTTTTTTGCAACAGATAAAATACTCTCAAGGGATAACTTTTAATTGTCTCCCTTTCTTATTGCTGACACTAGAAGTAACATTAACTTGTCCTGAAATTCCTGACACATAAATTCATAAATTAAAACATTTGCAGGAAAAAAACAACTAAGATACATACTGTTAAAGAGAAGTTTAATCATGTTAAAAAGTAATTATTTTGTACCTTCTTTGCTTTGAAATTCATTAGAAGTAAATTTTTCTCTAAAAACATCTAGCTATTCTTATCTTTTTACCACAATTAGCTTACTATTTATCCAAAGTGTATCTGATCCCTTTAAGGTCTTATCTTTTTTAGTCTTTAATAAAAAACCAAACCAAAACAAAAAATTCTCAGTTCAAGACCAGCCTGAGCAAGAGCTAGACCCTGTCTCTATAAAAAAATAGAAAAATTAGCTGGACGTTGTGGCACGCGCCTGTAGTTCCAGCTATTTAGGCAGCTGAAGCAGGAGGATTGCTTGAGCCCAGAAGTTCGAGGCTACAGTGAGCTATGATCACACCACTGCACTCTAGCCTGGGCAACAGAGAGAGACCCTGTCTCAAAGAAAAAACAAAACAAAACAACACAACTCTCAGAGACTTTGAAAAAGATTAAGATAGAGAAAAAAAAAAATCAAGAGTAACTGGTATGTTCAAGGCAGAGTTTGAGGGGAAGGGGGGAAGAGAGGTTAAGAGGTCTGCAACAAGTAAATGTACTTAAGATGCCCACACCAGATCAGGGAAAGTACTTGACAAAAGTATATTCTGTAGGGATGAGAGGTCAAAACAAATGAACAAATATGTGGAACCCTCATTCCCCCAACCCTTCCAAAATTCCAGATGCCAAAAAAAGCGATTGTGGCACCTATAAAGAGCCTAAGGATGGAACCAGAGATGATTAAATGGGATTCCCCTTTGGCACGTTCTACTTACTCCTGGCCATTTTTGTCAGTAGTAAAAAAATAAATGGATCTTGCTCTGACTAAATTCATTTAGTTTCTGTTCTCACTGAGGCTGTAGACAGAAAAGGAAGAAGATAAGATTTAAACACTAGCACTGTTAAGATCTTTTTAAAGGAGTCAAGTTTGCCATATGAAAATAATTCATTATGCTTTAAAATAAGAACATTACATTTATCTTTTTAATTGTCAAAATCTTCTATCACTCTAATTATTTGCAAAAAACCAATAAAGATGTAAGGGACAAAATGGAATGTTAGCTCCAGTAAACTTTCTTAGTGAGATTAACTACACAAAACCCAGCACATTGTCAACTATGAAGGCTACTATGACTCCAAACATCTAGCAGTACTTGACTATTTGCACCAGAAAAAATAGGAGCTTCATGGGTTTGTCTTATGAGTTTCACAAGGTTTAAAAAAGAGAAGACTCTGACAGGGAGTCACGGAGAAAGGAGCTTTGTGATGAGTGTGACAAAGGAGGAATGAAAATGCAAATATGAAAGGCCAATAGGATGAAGGTGGGAAGATAAATAATAAGCACCACAAAAGTTTTGCTCTTAATTAGAAAAAGCTATTTCCTATAATTTTATTATGTAAACATATGTGGATTAGAATTGCATTATTGGATGTATATGGATTATATTGGATTAGCTCTCAAGAGCTAGTGCAGAGCAGCACAGAGGTCAAGGATGTGGATTTTGGAGTCTGGCAGGAATGGATACTTTTGAGCTCTGCCATCTACTAGCTGGTATGATTCTAAACAAGGTACTTGTGCTATGGCTTGGCTGGTTTCCTACTTTATAAAATTTAAGTAACAAAAGTACCCACACCAGATAAGGTTGTTGAAGATAATGTATATAAAAGCATTAAATAAATACTAAGTAGTTATTATTACTACTTTCATTATTTCTTAAATACTTAAATATCTCAGTATTAACATAAGCTGATACAAAACATAAAGGTAATGATGGGCCCAGATCTTGTGATTTTCCCTAATTTTCAAAGCAAATTGATGAGCACAATTAATCAACCATCATATTTGGGTGTTTAAAAGATGAAAACTCTCGCAACCAGAGGCCGATGCAGCTTTTTCCAGAGCAAATCACCAGTCCCTGCAAGACAGGTCCATTGCAGCACCGATTCCTGTCACTTTACTTACTGGTATTCACTGTGCTGTAAGCACAACTGATGAAAGAAAAGTTACTTCACAAAACTTATTTACATAAATTTAATACCTTGGCTTCACTGCTTACAACTGGTTTTACAGGGAACTGGACTTCTGTGGCTTTTAATATTGTATTTTCTTGAAGAATATCTTGTTGGGATTGATTGTGACCAAATGGCTAAAAAACAGAAAATTGAGAAATTTATCTCACAAAATATTTAAAAAGAGATAGCATCAGTGAATCTCCAAAACTCAAAATACAAATGATTTATGTTCTAAAATCTTGTCCTCAATTATGTGGAAGTTGGGATGCATTCTCACAGAAGGAAGGTTATAAATGATAGCAGGCTAAGAAAACCCATCTAATCAATCTTCAACATAGATTAAACACTGTAAAAAGCAGAAGAAAATAATGCTGTTGCAATATAAGTAATTAAGATAAAATAAAAACATAAAAAATTTAAAACTTTAGTCTAAATGTTTAAAAAATGAAGTCTGATTAGAGAGGAGATGAAAAAACAATGAAAATGTCTGAAAATTCCAAAGAATAAAATATTTGTGTATGATACACTAACTTAAAGAGCTCTGGATTTGGAGTTAGGAGATCTGGGTTTGGTCTAAACATGCTGTTAATTCCCAGACAAGTCCCTTAATCTCTCTTTCCATACTGATGAAGGGATGTGGTGGGATGTGGACTAGATAATATCTATGGTAACTTGCACTTCTGCCTTCAATGTAAAAAGAGATTTGAGAAGAATTAAGCTTTTTTTTTTTAAATTTGAATAGATTTAGGGGGTACCAAGTGTTTTTTTGTTACGTGAATTGTACAGGGGTAAAGTCAGGGCTTTTAGTGTATCTGACACCTGAATAGTATATATTGTACCCGATAGGTCATTTTTGATCTTTCACCCCTTCCCACCCTCCCCACTTCTGAGTCTCCAAAGTCCACGATACCACTCTGTATGACCCTGTATACCCATCATTTAGCTGCCACTTGTAAGTGAGAACATGCAGTATTTTTTTCCATTCCTGAGATGCTTTACTTAGGATAATGGCTTCCAGTTCCATCCAAATTACTGTAAAAGACATTTCATTCTGTTTTTTATGGCTGAGTAGTACTCCACAGTATATATATACCACATTTTCTTTATCCACTCATCAGTTGATGGACACTTAGGTTTATTCCGTATCTTCGCAATTGTGAATTGTGCAGGTGTCTTTTTGATATAATGACTTCTTTTCCTTTGGGTAGATACCCAGTAGTGGGATTGCTGGATCAAATAGGTCTACTTTCAGTCCTTTGAGCAATCTCCACACTGATTTCCACAGAGGTTGTACTAATTTACATTCCCACCAAAAGTGTTTAAGCATTCCTTTTTCAGCACATCTGTGCCAACATCTATTGTTTTTTTGACTTTTTATTAACGGCCATTCTGATGGGTTAAAGTGGTATCTCATTGTGGTTTTAATTTGCATTTCCCTGATGACTAATGATGTTGAGCATTTTTTCATATGTTTTTTAGCCATTTGTATATATCTTCTTTTGAAAAATGTTCACGTCTTTGGTCCACTTTTTAATGGGGTTGTTTTTTTCTTATTTAAGTTCCTTGTAGATTCTGGGTATTATTCCTTTGCACGACGTATAGTTTGCGAGTATTTTCTCCCATTCTGTAGGTTGTCTATTGACTCTGCTATTTCCTTGGCTGCACAGAAACTATCTAGTTTAATTAAGTCCCATTTATTTATTTTTGTTTTTGTTGTATTTGCTTTGGAGATGTTAGTCATAAATTCTTTGCCTAGGCCAATGTCCAGAAGAGTTTTGCCTAAGTTTTCTTCTTGAATTTTTACGTTATCAGGTCTTACATTTAAGTCTTTAACCCATCTTCAGTTAGTTTTTGTGTATGGTGAGAGACAGGGATCCAGTTTCATTATTCTGCACGTGGCTCTCCAATTTTCCCAGCACCATTTATTGAATATGGCATCCTTTCCCCAGTGTACATTTTTGTCTGCTTTGCCAAAGATCAGTTGGTTGTAGCTATATGGTTTTATTTCCTATTCTGTTCTACTGATCTATGTGTCTACTTTTATACCAGTATCATGCTGTTTTGGTTACTACAGCCTTGTAGTATAATTTGAAGTCAGGTAATATGATGCCTCCAGATTTGTTTTTTGTTTTGCTTAGGATTGCTTTGGCTATTTGGGTTTTTTTTTAATTCCATGTGAAATTTAGTATTGTTTTTCCTAATTCTGTGAAAATGATGTTGGTATTTTGATGGGAATTGCATTGAATCTGTATGTCACTTTGGGCAGCATGGTCATTTTAACAATACTGACTCTTCCAATCCATGAGCAGGGGATGCTTTTCCATTTGTTTGTGGTGAATACTATTATTCTTTCATCAGTGTTTTGTAGTTCTCCTTGTAGAGATCTTACACCTCCTTGGTTAAGTATATTCCTAGTTATTTTATTTTATTTTTTGCAGCTATTGTAAATGGTATTGAGTTCTTGATATGATTTTCAGCTTCAGTGGGTTTCATTAGTATGCAGAAATTCTACTGTTTTGTGTACATTTATTTTGTATCCTGAGACTTCACTGAATTTATTTACCAATTCTAGGAGTCTCTTGTAGGAGTAGTTAGGATTTTCTAGATACAAGATCATATTGTTGGCAAACAGAGATTATCTGACCTCCTCTTTTACAATTTGGATGCCCTTTATTTCTTTTTCTGGCCTGACTGGTATGGCTAGGACTTCCAGTATCACATTGAATAGAAGTGGTGAAGGTGGGATCCTTGTCTTGTTCCAGTTCTTAGAGGGAATGCTTTCAACTTTACCCCACTCAGGATGATGCTGGCAGTGGGTTTTTCATGTATGGCTTCTATTACTTTGAGGTATGTTCCTTCTATGCCAAATTTTTATCACGAACAGGTGCTGGATTTCATTGAATGCTTTTTTGGCATCGATTGAAACGATCATATGGTTTTTGGTTTTAATTCTGTTAATGTGGTGAATCACATTTATTGATTTGAGTATGTTGAATCATCCTGGCATCCCTGGGATGAAGCGCACTTGATTGTGGTGAATTGTTTGTTTGTTTTTCTTTGATGTGCTGTTGGATTCAGTTTGATAGTATTTTGTAGAGGATTTTTGCATCTATGTTCATGAGGGATATTGGTCTGTAGTTTTCTTTTTGTTGTGTCCTTTCTTGGCTTTGGTACCAGGGTGATACCGGCCTCACAGAATGAGTTAGGGGAGGATCCCCCCTACTTGATGTTATGTAACAGTTTCCATAGGACAGGTACCAGTTCTTCTTTGTAGGTCTGGTAGAATTCGGTTGGGAATCCACCTGGTCCTGGGCTTTTTCTTGTTGGAAGATTTTTATTATTAATTCTTTCTCGCTACTCACTGTTGGTCTGTTTGGGATTTCTATTTCTTCCTGATTCAAGCTTGGAGGTTGTGTGTTTCCAAAAATTTATCCATTTCCTCTAGATTTTCTAGTTTGTGTGTACAGAGGTATTCATAGTAGTCTTGGATGATCTTTCATATTTCTGTGGTATCAGTTGTAATGTTTGCTTTTTCATTTCTGATTGAGCTTATGTGAATCCTCTCATTTCTTTTTTTGGTTAATCTAGCTAGTGGTCTATCAATTTTATCTTTTCAAAGAACCAACTTTTTGTTTTGTTGATCCTTTGTATTGTTTCTTTGGTTTTAGTTTTGTTTAGTTCTGCTCTGTTCTTTGTTATTTCTTCTCTTCTGCTAGCTTTGGGTTTGGTTTGATCTTGTTTTGCTAGTTCCTTGAGATGTGACATTCAGTTGTTAATTTGTGAACTTTCTGTCTTTTTGATGTAGGCATTTAGTGCTATGAACTTCCCTCTTAGCACTGCGTTTGCTATATCCCAGAGATTTTGGTAGCTTGTGTTGTCATTGTCATTCAATTCAAAACATTTTTTGATTTCCATCTTGATTTTGTTGTTGACCCAAAGACTGTTCAGCAACAGATTGTTTAATTTCCATGTATTTGTATAATTTTGAGAGTTCCTCTTGGAAATGACTTATAGCTTTATTCCACCGTGGTCTGAGAAGATACATAATATGATTTCAGTTTTTAAAAATTTGCTGAGACTTGTTTTGTGGCCAAACAGATGGTCTATGTTGGAAAATGTTCCATGTGCTGATGAGAAGAATGTATATTCTACAGTTTTGGGGTAGAATGTTCTGTAAATGTCTGTTATGTTCATTTGTTCTAGAGTCCCATGTAAGTCCAGTGTTTCTTTGTTGATTTCCTGCCTCAATGATCTGCCTCCAGTTCTGTCAATGGAGTGCTGAAGTCCCCCTACTATTATTATTATGTAATTAAGCATGAAACGTCCGATTTCCTTAAGCACTAAGTTTGAAAGTTGGTATCTCTGACATTTCACTTTGACAATTCATTTTATTTTTATTGTGAAGGTACATCCTCAGTCTTTCAAATGCATGTTTTGGCTTGTGATTATCTTTTGAATTTAGTTTGAGAGCAATTTTTGTGAAACCATGGATAAATCAAAAATTTGTGTTATTTTTGAATGTGAGTTCTGTAGCAGAACCAATGCAGCACAGCTCGAAATATCAACTGAAGTGTTTGGGAAGGATGTGGCTAATGAATGCACAGTACATCAATGGTTTGAGAAGTTCCGTTCTGGTGATTTTAATCTTGAAAATGAGCCACGTGGATGAGCTGAGACTGAGGTGGATAATGATGAGCTGAAAGCTGTAGTGGAAGCAAATCCATCTCAACCTACATGTGAATTAGCAGCAAGGCTGGACATTACTATTCCAACAATATTGGGCCATTTCAAACAAATGGGCAAGATAAAGAAGCTGGATAGATGGGTTTCACATGAATTAAAGAAGCGTCAGAAGAGAAATTGTCTCAAAGCTTGCCTTTCTTTGCTGTAATGACATAAAGGTGAACAATTTATTTCTACACCATATTGTTACGTGTGATGAAAAATGGATTCTTTTTGACAATTGTTCGGCACAATGGTTGGATAAAGATGAAGTGCCAAAACACAGTCAAAAACTGGATATTCATCAAAAAAAGCTAATGGTGTCTGTTTGGTGGTTCAGCGCTGGTATTATCCACTTAAGTTTTGTTAAACTCGGTCAATCAATTACAGCGATGTCTACTGCAACCAACCGAAAGAAATGATGAGGATGCTTGCGATCATGCAGCCGAGATTGGTCAATAGAGACAGGCCAATCCTTTTGCAAGACAACGCTCGACCACATGTCGCACAAACAACACTGCTCAAACTGCAGAAGCTGGACTTGGAAACTCTCTGTCATCCACCGTATTCACCAGATCTTGCACCAACTGACTACCACTTCTTCCAGGCATTGGACCACTTCTTGCAAGGAAAAATATCCCATTCTCAACAAGCTGTGTAAAACTCCTTCTGCGATTTCCTTGCTACTCGCTCTCCAGGCTTCTTCACTGCTGGCATAAACAAGCTACTAGTAAGATGGCAAAACTGTGTTGTCAGTTTAGGCGCATACTTTGATCAATTGTAATGCTCTTGTTTGAGATAAACTGATTTTTGATTTGAAATTGGACATTTCATATTTAATAACCTTTTGCTGTTTATTTCATTTCTTAGGTCTAGGAGTATTGTTTTACGAATCTGGGAGGTCCAGACTCATAAAACTGTGTTAGGTGCGTATGTATTTAGGATTATTATATCTTCTTGTTTAATCAATCCATTTATCATTATATAATGACCATCTTTGTTGTTTTTGTACTGTTGTTGATTTAAAGTCTATTTTATCTGATATAAGAATAGCTACTCCTGCTTGCTTTTGGTTTCCATTTGTGTGTAATATTTTTTCCACTCCTTTACCTTGAGTCTATGAGACTTTTTATAAGTTAAACGAATTTCTTGGAGACAGCAGGTATTTGGGTTGTATTTTTTTAATCCATTCCATCAATCCCTATCTTTTAATTGAGGCATTTAGATTGTTTTCATTCAACATTAACAATATAACATTTGATGTTATGTTGATATGTGAAATACTATTTCAGTTATCTTGTTGATTGTTACCTAGTTGCTTTTTATTCTCCCTTGTATTACTGTTTTATAGGAGCTGTGAGTTTTTACTTTTGCGTGTTTTTACACTGGTGAGTATCAACCATTCTTATCGGTATTTGGAGCACTTTTGAGCATTTCTTGTAGGACAGGTCTAGTGGGTGACAAATTCCCTTAGTGTTTGCTTGTCTGGGAAAAATTTATTTCTCCTTCATTTAGGAAACTTAGTTTTGCAGGATAGAAAATTCTTGGTTGACAGTTACTCTGTTTAAGAAGACTGAAGATGGGACCCTAATCCCTTCTGGCTCGTAAAATTTCTGCTGAGAAGTCTGGTATTAGTCTGACGGATTTTTCTTTTGTAAGTTACTTGATGCTTTTGTCTCAAAGCTTGTAGGATTTTCTCCTTCACTTTAACCTTGGCCAGACTGATGACTATGTGCTTGGTGATGTTAAAACTAAGCTTGATGGTATTTCCCTGAGGAAGCACAGGGGGAAACTATGCCCAGGCCAAACTGTGGGGGTAGGGTGGGGAGGGTGTTAGAGGAAGTAGAAAGAATGGAGGATAAGGAAAAGTGTTTGACTCCAGTATTCCTAATAGTAAAAAATGTTAGTATGTTAACAGATAGTTACTAATTTTCCTTTTTAAACAAAAAAAAGAGAGAGAAAGCGCAAAAGCAGGCCAAATAAAGTGGTGTTTATTTGGTGGTTGTTATTATTAAAATAATTCTGATCCATGGATCAGAATTAGTAAAAATTTTGCATGTAAGAGGGGAAAATTCAACTTAATTAATCTCTATATATTTGAAGTTAGCGTAACTTACCTTTCTACCATAAAGACACTGAAAGAAGATGACTCCAACTGACCACACATCAACTTTGTTGGAAATCTTTGGTGGTTCTTTTCCAACTACAAAACACTCAGGAGGTAAATACCTATAGTTTTTGGGGGTGAGAGGAGGAAAAGGTTACTGCTGACAATATATAACTTAAAACCTTCTAAATATAAAATATTAGAACACTCATTTCATACATATATAAACTTTGGGACTTTCATCAATTAAAACCATCAATTTAATTTCTGAAGCATTTACATTCTTTTATCATTTAACTAGAGCCAAAATGTACAACCTTATGACAAAGTATAATATATCTATATCTAAATACATATCTATCTACAGAAACAAAAAAATTACCATTAGAAATTATGATGGTCTAAATAATATATACGAATTCCTCTCCCATCCGCCTTAACCACTATTCAAAAGGTAGGCAGTTCTTTCTAAATATACAGCTAATCACGTAGTTCTTTTGTTTATACAACCTCAACAGCACTTACTGCCAACGACACCTCATGTCTCTTGTTTGTAACACAAGACCCATCCTAATCTAGCAACCACATAAATTTCCAAAATTTATATTCCCATTTAGCTGCATTATTCCTTTTCAGGATTTTTTGTTTATCTAAATTTTTGAGGTATAAGATGCTTGCATCTCGGATGGATCTTTTCATTTATAACCTGAAATGACAAATTTATTTTTACCCTCTATCAAAAAATTATGAACTTAAAAATAGCACTTACAAATTTTGAAAATAGAAATTTTGAATACTCTATTCAAAATCTGCACTATTTCCTCCACCCCAATCCCCCAAATCAGCTAGTCAAAACCAATTCACTTGTTTCCCCACATTGCTCTCCTTTTTCCTCTGTGCTTTTGAATATGACAATCTCTAATGCCTTCCCTAATCACTCCAATTTACTTGGTGAGCATCTTCTCTTCTTCAAGACCCACCCGACCTCCATAAGCCTTCTCTGCTTCCCACGTTACCATAGGACAGTGTGGTGCCTCTGTAATGGCTTTAAACTATAATCATAGTGAACTGTGAGCAGCTATTCACTGTGCAGTTTCAAGCACTATGAGTATCTGAAATACATTGAGGATTCAAAATTACTATTTTTAAAATTTGTAAGTGCTATTTTTAAGTTCATAATTTTTTGATAAAGGATAAAAATAAATTTGTCATGTCAGGTTATAAATAAAAGATCCATCCAAGATGCAAGGATCTTATACATCAAAAATTTAGGTAAACAAGAAATCAAGAAAAGGAATAATGCAGCTTAATGGGAATCTACTCCTTTTCTAAAAATTCAGTTTTGTATTATGCTAAAATCACTGAGATTTCAGCAGGATATTGACAAATCTTTTAAAAAACACACATGAAACTTCCTTGAAGTAACACTGCCAAAAATGACCAATAACTCACTTGTGACATAAATCCTTTACTACCCCCAAAATCAGCTAAAAACCTAGATTTGTTTTTATTAGTAAAAGTGCATATTTTGCGTAGGTGAATGTGTGTGTAAGTGAAACAAGAGTGGCTCTTAAACACTATACTATACTGTCTCTAGGCAAAAAGGTGTAAGCAAGGAGAGCAACTGTAGGAACAGATATAAAAGTCATTTGGGAAAAAATGTCCACCAGGATTTAGTGAATGACTGCATTTAGACTGGAGAGAGGGGGGAGACAAAACTGATTTTCTCCTAAGTGATATTAACAAGTATGTTAAGTTTCTGGGGATCAAAGGTAATTTATAAAAGCAATATATACACGTATTCTAAAAGTATGTATATGGCCATCTCAGTACACCAAATACAGTTGACCCTTGAACGATGTGGGGATTAAGGAAGTGAACCCCTGCATAATACCCTGCACAGCTGAAAATAAACATATAACTTTTGACTCCCCCAAAACTTAACTAGTATTAGCCTACTGTTAACTGGAAGCCTTACCGATAACATGAATGGTCGATTAACACATATTTTGTATGTTATGTGTATTATATACTGAATTCTTACAATAAAGCTAGCTAAAGAAATTATCATCAAGAAAATCATAACAGAAAATATATTCACTATTCCTTAAGTGGAAGTGGATCATCATAAAGGTCTTCATCCTCGTTAACTTCACATTGAGTAGGCAGAGGAGGAACAGGAAGGGCTGGTCTTGCTGTCTCAGGGGTGGCAGAGACAGAAGAGGTGCAAGGAGAGACAAAAGAGGCAGGCACACTTGGTGTAACTTTACAAAAATACATCATAATTTCGGTCTGACTTTTTTGCTTTTTCATTTCTCTAAAAATGTTTCTATAGGATACCAATCCTTCTTCTGCCATTTGCTTAAGTTTCAGAGCTGGTACCATAGAAGGATCTATGTCATAAAAGAGGTCAAAAGCAGTCCTGAATGATCAGAAACCTTCTGCCAGGTTGTCTAATGTCGATTTTTTTCTGGCACTGCTTCTTCTACATTGTCTTTCTCATTGTCTGGCCGTAGTTTGCAAGTACTCATCTCCATCAAGTCGTCTTCTGTTAATTCCTCTGGTGTCTATTAGCTCTGGAATTTCTTTAAGATCAAAATCTTGAAACCCTTCACCCCTCACCTTTTTTGCCATATCCACAATCTCTTTCATAATTTCCTTGACTGGCACTGTCATAAATTCTGTGAAGTCATGCACAACATTTGGCAGGAACTTATTGTTTCAGGCTTAATGGCTGTCATGGCTTTTTCTGTAACAATGATGGCATCTTCAATGGTGTAATCCTTCCAGACTTTCATGACATTCTCTCTACTGAGGTTCTCTTCCATAACATTGACAATCTTTTTCATAGAGTATGGCATGTGTAATGAGCCTTAAAGGTTCTTATGACCCTCTGATCTAGAGGCTGATTTAGAGGCATCATGCTTGGGGGCAAGTAGACCACTTTGACATCTTCAGTGTTGAACTCATGTGGGGGTTATGGGTGGCCAGGGGCATTATCTAACATCAGAAGAACTTTAAAAGGCAGTCCCTTACTGACAGGGCATTTCCTGACATCAGGGACAAAGCACTGATGGAACCAATCCAGGAAAAGGGTTTTTGTCATCCAAGCCTTCTTGTTGTACAACCAATTTTTCTCTTTTCCCTTCAAGGCTAGAAGGTTAGCAGCTTTATAGATGAGGGCAGTCCTAATTATAAACCTAATTGCATTTGCACAAAACAGTTAGTTAGCCTATTCCTTCCTGTCTTAAATCGTGGTGCTTGCTTCTCTTCCTTATTAATAAATGTCCTTTGTGGCATCTTTTTTTCCCCAGAATAGGGCACTTTTGTCTGCGTTAAAAACCTGTTCAGGCAGAAAGACTTTCTCCTCAGTGATTTTCTTAATGGCATCTGGGAACTCTTCTGCTGCCCCTTGGTCAGCAGAAGCTGCTTCTACTGTCATCTTGACATTTTTAAGCCAAACCTCTTTCTAAAATTATCAAACCATCCTTTGCTGGCATTAAATTCTCCAGCTGTAGATCCTTCACTTTTTCTCAAATCACATTATAGTCTATAGGTATACCTTTCTTATAGCAATCCTGCACCCACACAAAAGCTGTATTTTCAATATGAGATAAAAGGGTATTTCACAAGAATTGCAAGGATTCCACACCTGCTGGTATACCTAGTGACACCAAAGAAATTTCACTTTCTTTTTTCACAACGGTCCTTCTGATGGATTTATTCATCTTGAAATGGTGGGCAACCACAGCTGCTGTAGACCTCAATCTATAGTACATGTCAAGCAAGTCAACTTTTTCTTTTTTAATTTTTTTTTTTTTTGAGACAAGGTCTTGCTCTGTTGCCCAGGCTGGAGTGCAGTGGCATGATCATAGCTCACCACAACCTCAAACTCCCAGGCTCAAGCAATCCTCTTGCCTCAGCCTCCCAAGTAGTTGGGACTACAGGTACACACTACCACATCTAGCTAATTTTTTCTATTTTTAGTAGAGATGGGGTCTTGCTCTTGCTCAGGCTGGTCTCGAACTCCTGACTTCAAGCGATCCTCCCACCTTGGCCTCCCAGAGTGCTAGGACTACAGGCATGAGCCACTGCACCTGGCCTAACTTTTTCTTGTAATGTCGTGTCCTTTCTCTGCTTCTTGGGAGCCCTTCCAGCATCACTAATGTTATTCAAAGTTTATGACACTGCACTAACCATGATGCAAAATATGCGTGTACCACAGGATCACTTTTTACTGTGATATGCAATTTACTGGATAGATGAACTGCCCACGCAGAGGTGATTAGCATCACATGGCCTTTTTAAAGCAAATACTTTGCAACACTTGAGTGCCAACACTTAAGCTCACCACAATAGCAACAGAAGGTGGCTATGAAATTATTACAGTAGTACAGTATGTACTAAAGTTAACTTTATGTGGTTATGATTTAATAACATATCTTTACGTTTGTTTACATTTCTCTTGACTACAAATGGCACCATGTATGGTCTGTGTGTGTGTATACATCTTAATAAAATTTCAACTTTTTATAATATATATATTTTATGGTAGTAAATTATAAAATAGACTACTACCTACATATATTTTATGTATTCATGACATACCTAACTTTTTCTTAATTTTTTCAATATTTCTAGGCTATGTAGTTCATCTGCAAGTTTTTTCAAATTGTCACAAGTCTCCAAAAAATTTTCCAATGTATTTATTGAAAAAAATCCAAATGTAAGTGAACCACGCAGTTCAAACCAGTCTTGTTTGTTCAAGGGTCACCTGTACGTAGCTAAACAACTAATATGACTGTAGAAACTAACTGGTTTTTGGAACATTGTTTCTATGGGAAATACATTCCATGTTCCAACATAACAATGCCATGACTATCTCCTTCCTGTACAGCCCCTAAAACATAAGCTTCCCTGTCTCTTGCCTACCTATAAGAGGGAAATTTCCTTGTGCTACCTTATACTAGTGAAGCCAGAGTGAGGAAAACAAATAATGAGAATGCTCTGCAGAGGAGGAATGATTTATTATTTAGAACCTGGTTTTCAAGTTGTCTTCCATGGAGTCCTGTGTTTCACCAAGAAGCTTTGTTTTTGTTGGTTTTATTATTATTTTACCCACATTCCTTGGAAATGCCACAAGCAGAATTTGAAACTTAAAAATGGTTTAAAAAGAAAACATGAATGTGACTAATAATCCCTGCTCATGAAAAGTAAAATGCATACATCTTGTGTAACTGGTTATTATGTGCCCAGGCTAACTGTGTGAAGACTATTCTGGAAACACTAAAGTCACATTTATGTTTGTAGTCACAATCCTGTTCAATGAAGTTGAGTACAATTATCTCTCTTCTCATTAAACTAATTTATTCTGAAAACTAAGTTTGTCCTGAAATTTTATAGTCTACGTTCCTCACTTTGGTGAATTTGACAATAAGTTTGAAAATTCACAATGAATTAGTTTTTGTCAACTCCTAGGCACTCTGAAGGGATGACATTCATTTAGATTTACACCTATGAATCTATGATTCTAACTAGATTTATATCTATATGTATAAAGTCTTTAAAAGGGATTTTTGAAAGTTCAAAGACCAAGAATATGCCAAATTTATCTCCATCCACAAGAAATATAACATTCATCTCCCACAAAAACTGCAACCATAAAACCTCTAGAGAGAGGGCTTTTTTCTTTTGAGACAGGGTCTTGCTCTGTTGCCCAGGCTGGAGCGCAGTGGTGCAATCATAGCTCCCTGCAACCTCCATCTCCCTGGCTCAAGCAATCTTCCTGTCTCAGCCTCCAGAGTAGCTAGGACTAAAGGTGTATGCCACCACACCCAGCTAATTTTTTCTTTTATTTTTTGTAGAGACAGGGTCTCACTATGTTGTCCAGGCTGGTCTCAAACTCCTGGCTTCAAGTGATCCTCCTGCCTTGACCTCCTGAAGTGCTGGGATTACAGGTGTTAGCCACCATGCCTGGCCCTAGAGAGGGCTTGATACTTACAGTTTTTTCTTCTAACAGTTAAGAAATTGTATTTGCATAAATATTTATATTCATGATAAACATCACCCTAACATTCATAAATTCTCCATGTTAGGAGTTTGTGGCTGGTAATTACTGAAGTCACTTGCTAATACCAAGTCATTCTCTCCAGTATGCTGATATTTGCAGTTAAGAACAGATCAGGAAAGAGGATTGACCACAGTAATCTCCCTCTCAACTCAGAGGGTTAATAATCAGTACCTTCACCACAGTAGTCACAAAGGCTACATGAAAATAAAAACTAAATTCTCATAAAAACACTAGGCACTAATCTAGATCATTTTGCTATTTTAAATAATACATGTACCAGTAAGTGCCTGCCCCTTGGGAAGTTAGATCCATTCCATCTACACCATAGCTATCATCATCCATAATCTTGGACAGACCAAAATCAGTGATTTTGATTTCTCCACATGCTGTTCCATCTACCAGAAGGATGTTTCCTAAGAACAAGATACAAGATTCTTTTAATGATGTATACATGAAAACATTATCTTTACTACTTTACCTTTTGGGAAGCAAACATATTTAAAATGTGGTGATATAATAAAAACACTTTAAATTTTACTAGTATTCTACTGAAGTTTTAAAAACTAAACCAAAAAGCATGTTTTCAGATAACTTAATAAATACGGCTTCTATAAACTATACTCTTTTGAGCTTAAAAAAATTAATGAAATTAAAAAATTTCATTAATTACCTGGCTTAAGATCATAATGTATAATAGGGGGTTTGATCTCATTGAGATATCTTAGTGCATTTACAATCTGCATTACAATAGACCTAGCTTCTTTCTCTGACATTAATTTGTGTTGCTTCAGATAGAAATCCAAGTCATTGCCTTCACAGTATTCCAACACTGTGCAAAACCTGCAATGGAGAAGAGAGAAAAAATTAGACGTAAATATTACTCAAGAATTCAGAATCGCAATAGGGAAATGGAGATTTTTATATCATCATCACAGGGTAGGGAAAGCAAAACCAAACATATCTTTTCTTAAAAACTAAATCCTTATGTTCACTTACGTATCTGTATCCAATGAGAAATAATCATAGAGTTTAACTATTCTGGGGTGATCCAGTTCTTTGTGTATTCTATACTCTCTGCAGGCATGTCTATGGGGAAAGAGTATATTAATTCTCCAAGACCATTTAAAAAATTTTCAACTTATAAAAACCATAAAGTATTAATATTTACTTGTGGTAGTTTTCTTTTTTCTCATCTCTCCAACTTTTATTAAGCTGATGTATCTTCACAGCAGCATATCTTTGTTCATAAAGGTCAAAAGCCTAGGATTCAAGGCAAGAAAAAGTTATGAGTAAAGACCAAATGAATTAGCCGAAGAGATTTTTAAAAAAAATTTGGTGATAATTTTTACAATAATATGGAATTAGTATAAACACTACAGTCTTTAGTGATCATCTCTGCTAAGATTATATATAGTTCAATGACAACTTTATTATAAGAAACCAGATACAAATTCCATGGTGATAAATCAAAGAAAACCTTAATGTGAACTTTTACATTCAAGTTTTATAAATGCCAATATATTCAATCAAAATAAAACAATAAAGCTATTATTTGTTTTTAATATAGACCTGCTCCTCTACACTGGCAGTAGCAGTAAGCAGCCAGGAAAACAGACGGCTATACTGATTTTTTTATGGGTTGGAAAAAACAAACCTTCTTTATCTTTTCCTAGCAACCCCTTCACTACTTTTTCACTTTTTTGAAAATTAACAAGTTTCTAACAATTTTCCAACTGTTGAAAAAAATTCTACACTGTTATTATGAAACTGTCCAAACATATATAAAAGTAGAATAGCAAAATGAACCCTTGTTTCAAAAACTTTCCAGTTTCAAAATTTATCAGTATTTTGCCATTCTTATTTTGTCTATTTCCTACTACCCATGCTTTTACTTCTCCCATGGAGTATTTTTAAAACAAATTCCAGACAATACATCATTTCACCTATAAATTTTTTAGTATGTATCTCTAAGAAATAAAGCTTTTAAAAAAAATAACCATATATCATTATCACACCTAATGATATCAATAGTAACTCCTGATCTCATCTAATACCTGTCTTCAATTTTCCCTGGTTGTCTCAAAAAAAGGATTTATAACTGATTTATTCAAATTACCAGCTTATTTCTTATATTAAAAACACAGAATGATCAGTACTTTAAGGCTTCACATGACTTATAAATGTTTTTTAAAAACACTGAATGCCATTAAAGAGATTTAATACTGTAGGTTCCACTGTAATTTACATACAAAAGTGCCCCTTTCAAAAAACATTTAAAGCTTATATGTTTATTAGAAAGAAGTTCCCCAGTCCCCATTCCCCTCCATCAATTTAACCTAAAAATAAGCACTAGAGGAAAAACAGTAAAGTGACTACTTTTTGTTACAAAATTATAAAGTATAATATAAAATCAGACATAATACAGGATACAGTAGGTTAAGAATATTGTCTTTGGAGTCAGATGAACTTATCAGCTGAGTGACCCTGTGCTAATATTCAGTCTTATTTATAAAGTTAGAGTTGTTGAGAGGATTAAATGGGGTAAAACATATGAAGTGCTTAGAATGATACATGGTTCATAATAAATATCCAACAAAAATTAGCTAATTTCATTATTATCATTAAGGGTTAAGTTTAATAAAAAAGAATAAAAATAAAAGTAGTTTATGTAAGGAAAAAACAAAGTTATAAAGAATAAAATTCTTTATAAGAATAATTCGTATGACTGAATCATAATAAAGGATAATCAAAGAAAAATTATAAGTGTACTATTAATAAAACGGTAGTATCAGTATATACTGATTATAATAAATAACACTTCTTCCAAGATTAGGTGAATAGAGATATACCTTTCAATAAGGCTAACATGGTGATCACTCAGCAACTGATTCAAAATTTTCCACCTTGGTATAAAAGTCTTTATTTCTTGACTTATTACCTGCTTTTTTTGTTTCCGAATGGACCTGACAACTATGAAAGGGTTTTAATGGGGTTAGAGAGAGATGTTGCTGGTATTTAGGTCAGTATAGAAAGTTCAAGTCACTGGGCCCCCATCTACATTTTCTAATTTCTGTTTAAGACTTTTCTACAAAAGTCCTGTATATGGGGCTAAAAAACAGTTGAAATACTATTGGGCAGTAGCAGAGGGCTGTCATGAAAGCTCAAGACAGGTTCTTCATATAAGCTGGGCAACTTTTAGGCTGAGCTAATGCCAACTGTACTTTTGGTGACTTTTAGATCCAAGGTAGTTATTTTTAGATTCAAGTCGAACTGTTATGGTCATCTTTTCTATCTTGTGGCCTGGGTAAGCCTACTTCAACCATTTAGTGCTTGAAGATGAACCACCATTAGAATTAGAGAAATAGGAATTGGAAGAAAGCTCAAAGATCCCTCTTGATGAGTGAGGAAGGTGAGGCCCATGACGCTTAATGCTTGTCCAAGTTAACAAAACAACAAAAAATAGTTCATGGTTGAATCAAGATCAGAATTGTAGTTCTCTGAATCTAAATCCCTGAGTCAGAACTAGAAGCCACATTGTCTTCAGTAAACCAGAAAGGCATAGTTCTTGTTTCATTGAACAGAGAGGATTTCTAATAATAATAATAATCTCATTAGCTTATGTTTACTAAGTACCAATGTTCTATATTATTTATATGTGATAACTCATTGCAACAACCCTATAATGAAAATATTATTATTATTCCCAGAAGGAGACAATGAGGCAGAGGTTTAAGTAATAAGCCCAAATATATACAGGTAGTAAATGGCAGTCTGGATTTAAACCCAGCTGTCTGGCTTCAGAAGCAGAGCTTTTAACCACTAACTATACTGATCTGTAATGAAGCACAAAGTAATACAAGGAGCTTATAAAAGGCAGACCAAATCTGATCTGAGGAGATGCAGAGTGTCAGGGAAGCCTTCTACAGGAAATGGTGAGAGTATAACTTTCACCATTACTTCACCCTAGGAGCAAATGGGAAACTACTGGGGCTTTTAAGCAGAAGAGATGATCAGACTGCCTTTTATAAAAAGGTCACTCTAGTTGCAGTGTACAAAATGAATGGAAAAATGCAATGCCCAAAAGAAAGTGATCAGTTAGGAGGTTTGGGAAGGATCCTTGAGTTAAGAGACAGAGGACAAGGGTCATCACTGGATTTAGAACTTAATGACATAATAACAGCAGGCACCAGTGATGTTAGGGGAAGGGAACTAAGGGAAAGGAAGAGCAAAGGATGGTTTTTTATTGGTTCTTATGTTTTTCACTCAAGGGAGCAAGCAGATAAATGGCAACACTACATACTGATGTAGGAAACGATGTGAAAAGAAGGGGTTGTGGAGATGATGATGATAACTTCTACTTCAGACTTGAGTTTACAGTGCCTATGAAGCACCCACATGAGGTAAACAAACTGTCATACACACAAACAGTCAGGTATGGAGCTCAGAAAGATGGTATGGGTTATAAATCTGGGGGTGAAATCAAACATATGGTAACTCTGTGAATGAGAGGGAATAATAATCTCCTAAAGGGAGAATACAGAATGATAAAATAGACCTTAAGAACTCCATTATTTAAAGGTTGGACTGAAAGACACACTGTGAAGTAAAAAAAAAAAAAAAAAAAAAGATAAAATAGTGAATATGGTGAGTAAAAATGCCTACATTTATACATATGCATTTGAGAAACAATGACCTTAAAACAGGTAGAAATTTGGATAAATTCAGGACACGTTAAGGCTCAGACACATGTTTAAATTAAAGGGTACAATCTTTCCATAAATGTAGTGTATTAAATGGCTACATGCCTATCTTGATCGAAATGGCTGCTATTATTTGTATCAGACTGGCTAATGGTGACTAGGTACCAAATATCAGAAGGACCGCACAAGTGGCAAAGACAGTCTTTAGACTCTGGAGATAACATAAATCACAACAAACCCTTTTTTGTAATGAGAGGACATAAAATTAGTCATAAGATCAATAAACAAAAGACAAGTACTTCTTAAGTGTATACTTCTATATCTCTCTGCTATATTAGTGTGAAGAACAGAATAAAATTTACATTACCTTATACACTTCACTAAAGCCACCTCTACCAAGCAGATGAAGTAATAAATATCTTTCATTTAATGTTGGGTGATCTTTGAACCTTAAGGGTGGGGAAAAAAACACTCAGGCACATTAAAAGACACACACAAAAAAGTTCCTTCTACATTAAAATTCTACTCTCTTATTCTACTCTTAGCCATTTCTTTCTCAGTTATACTACTGCTAATTTCAAATTCCATTCGATGTTTCTTTTTACTTTCTACCAGTTTGCGTGCATGACTATCACCCATCTTAAGGCTTTGGTGCTCACAAAGCTTAACTTTTATAGCTGAATATTCAGGTTCAATGACCAATTATAGCACTCACATAAAGACCTAACAATCACCATATTGCCAAGAGCTTTATAAAATCCTTCATCTACTCAGTAGCAATCACTTCTCTGGAAAAAATAAACTTTTATATTGGAAGTTATGATTAATTAAGATTTTATAGTATTGACATGATTAAAAATAATTACATTTATAAATTAGCTTTCATTGATGATTAAATTTTACTGTCTTTGGACTTCTATAAAATAAAATTTTAACCACCAATTTTAAAAGGAAAGATTTTTAAAACCTTTCAAAACATCACTCATTGATACTACTACTACTATTTACTATTTACTTTACTTGCTATCTGAGTATCTCTTATTTGAAATGCTTGGGACAGAAGTGTTTTGGACTTCGGATTTTTTTTTTGGATTTTGGAATATTTGCATTATATTGACCTGTTGAGCATCCCTAATCTGAAAATCCCAAATCTGAAATGCTCCAATAAGCATTCCTTTGAGCATGGTGTCAGTGTTCAAGAAGTTTTGAATTTTGGAGCAGTTCAGATTTTGGACTTCCAGAATCAGGATATTCAACTTGTATTAAGCACTTACATGTATCAACTCATTTAGTTCTCAACCAACCCTATGAAGTAGGCCCTAAGTCTATTTTACAGATGAAGGCACTACTGCACAGAGAGGTTAAGTAACTTGTTTAAGCTTAAGTGCTAATACATAGCAGGAATTAGCAGAAAAATGTGGTTCCAAAATGTATAATTTCAAAATTAAAAAAAAAGGTCAGTGACAGCATTATAATTCCAGATGCAAATACATTATACTTTGTTATTTTATTTAAAATCAATTGAATATAGATTTGATAATTTAAGCTTTTCTTGAGGAATTTATAAATAAAAGAGATTTCTGCTTAGTTTCAAGGCACACTGTAAAGCTTAACAATTCACTTTATTTTCATCAATCTAAGTTAAATGCACAAAGTT
The DNA here is from genome assembly GCA_023783475.1 of Daubentonia madagascariensis. Classification (NCBI taxonomy): domain Eukaryota; kingdom Metazoa; phylum Chordata; class Mammalia; order Primates; family Daubentoniidae; genus Daubentonia; species Daubentonia madagascariensis. Next base: position 36,614,532 of record JAKFHU010002088.1, on the reverse strand, counting down.
TGAATATAATTTTCAGAACTGTTAATTTTAGTTTTGTTCCATCTGCTTTATTAGAATTTTAATCTGACAGAATTTAGGTTATTCCATAACTATATTATTTCATTCACCTCATACACTGGAATGATCTGTATATTATGAATTACACATACATATATAATCATGAACAGGCCTTCTTCTGAGCAAGATATTCATATTTCACAAAAGAAATTGGTCACTTCCAGTTCTGATACTCATATTAAATCATGAAGCTTCAAATTACATGAATAGTCTTAAAGACAAAGTATAAACAGACACCCTTCACCTTGCTTTTTTTTAAATTAGAAAAAATATATTTTTTTGGTAGAGACAGGGTCTTGTTACATTGCCTCGGTGGGTCTCAAGTGATCCTCCTGCCTTGGCCGCCCAAAGTGCTGGGATTACAGGCATGAGCCACTGATTATAGGCCCCTTCCTCTCTTTTACATTAAACCCAAGTAGTATCTTGCTTAATTTCTATTCCTATCTTCTTCCCCAATTTCTACCTTCTTTATGGAGCTTCCACAAGCCCACAGATATTTTCTGTTCTTTGAATTCTCTTAACATCTACTATTTACGGTACTCATTTTGATAACCAGGCATTAAGAACAAAGACTTATAACTTGTACTTCTTTTCCATTTTCTTCCCAAATTCCTGCATAAACGCTGAATACATGGCTTACTGAAATACCTTTAGTTGAAATAACTTCTTCACTACTGTAACATTAACTTTGGTATTCAGTTACAAATATTTATGAAGTGCCTATCATGTGCCAGGCACTGGTCTAGGCTCTGGAAATACAGAAAGAACAAAACTAAGTCCTTGTTCTCATGAAGCCTACATTCTAGTGGGGGAAAAGACAGACAACAACTGAAAAATAAATTAATAATTCCAGATAGTGATAAATACTATGAAAAAATAAAACAAGTTAAGGATATTAAAAGAGGGAATGGAATGAGGCAGGCATTGCTATTTTAGATTGGGTGGCCTAAGGATGGCCTCTCTAACGAACATGTGGAGTGAAATAAGGAGTGAGCCACTCAGATATTTAAAGGAGAAACACTTCAGGCCAAGGAAATGGCACAAAAGCCCAGCGTGGATGGTGAGATGGCCAGAGATCAGATCAAAAAAGGCTTTCCAAGCCATGGGAAGACCTTTGGGTCTTCTCTAAGTATGATGAGACACCCCAACAAGGAATACTGTGTTTATGCTCTCTATGAAGGGAGGGACTTTTATCATATAAAACTGTGAAACACAAATAATGACTTACTGCGAATTATCTTCATTGTTTATTCTTTTGAGCTCCCGTATGTGAAGATTTCTGACTCTTTCCAAACGTTCAAGTTCTGCCTGGATTTCTGCCTCTTCCTGAAAATGAAAAGAGGGGACTATAACAAGCTCAATTTATTTCTGATATAAAAAAGATATTTTTACCCATGCATCAATTTTTTACAGTGATGGGAAGAATAGTATTATAAAGTACCACTGAGTTAAAAGACCAAAGTGCTCTTTTCAATGCCTGAAAGATGGAGAGAGATAAGGCAAAAGCCTATTTCAAGAAACCATCCGCCACATAAAAATCTATTCCTAATGAGATGCTGGGTTTTATTCTGTACTATAAGAAATCTATTTTTATAATGTCTATACTGAAAGTGACTGCAAGGTAGCTGGAAACTGACTTATAACACAAAATGAAAATTTTATTTCTGGTCCATCCAAATTTTAATTTAAGAGGCAATAATTTACAGTAGAAAACAGATAAAATGAAAAAATTTTTTTACAATAGTTAAAAAAGAAAGAAAGGAAGAAGACAGAACTAATTATTCCCAGACCTTACAGCATTTGTAATACAAATACACATACACAACCTGACCATTCACTGGGTAAATCCCACTGCAATCCTAAAGAGACATTACAACAAAAAATTTATGGATTGCTGTGGTAGATCCTAAGTTATCAGAGCAGATGTAAACAAATCCTAAAGAAATTTACTTTAATAATCATTTAATATACAAAGTTTGATAAATACATTTTTGTCTTATAGCACACAACTTTTAGAACATTTAAAAACTAAAGACTAAAACAAATAAGCAAACATAACCACCCATGTCTTACACACATCCCCTTTGCCAGAACAAATTTAAATACTACTTAAAGAATGGATAAGAATATGCCTAATTTCAGTGGAAATTTCTAGAAATGCTCAATTTTAGAGTATTTTTGAATAAATATTTGTTGAGTAAATAAATACAGATTATCTTGGCCTAAATGTGTACCCAGTATAATTATAAATCTAGACCACATTGAACAGAGGTTATTTCTGAATACTACATTTAAATATTCCTCTATTTCGTTAGCTCCTTTGCTTTTTTCCAGTAATTTATCTTTTAAAGTTAAAAAATCCTTTACCGCAAAGAAAATTAATAATTCTGAAATTTACTTTGAAAACATAAATATATTCATTTCATTAGAAGACAGATAATAGAGGTATAAAGTCTATTACACATAACACCTAAAATACAAATTGAAAGGAAAATTTTTATTATGAAAAAAAACTAAATCTTCACAGATTAAAAAAATTAATCTAAGATATTTTTATTATTTCAAAATGACATTCAACCACTACTTGTTGCAGAGATATTTAATGTAGATTAGGTATTACACGGCAAATAGAAAATTTCAAAATAAGTGAAGAGAAACTTTCCTAGAATTTTTGGGAGATTTTTTAAAAATAGGTACACTAAATAGACTGTCTTAATTTAACTGAAATTTCTTCATTGTTACAGCTTCAGTCACAAATTATTTTTAATCTTAATATAAAAAAAGAAAAAAGTAAGGTGATATCCTAGGAGATTAATTATCAAAGATTCATTATATGAACAGAAAATAAATTTAAGAGCCTTGGAACAATAAACTCAAAACACAGCTTAGTTGTCTTAATTTAGTCTTATAAAGTAGAATAAGAAACTGGCCATATAGGTATACCCAGGAGTATGAAAGAATTTAAATTCATTTACACTAAGGAATCTGGAAAGCAGTAACTTTTTCTCTTCATGTTACTAACGTCTGTTGCTTTAAGAGTTGCATTAATTTGATTCTCACACATGTAGGAAGGTACTAAACATTTGGTAGACTGGGGAAATTTTAAACAATCTTATAAAATCATGAAAAGCCTATTAGAATACCAGCTGAAATACTTGCTTTAACTTTTACTTGAAATTGTGGCACGGAGTGAATTAATGTAAGTTAAATTTTATTGAATCATAAATATATAATTACAAGCTTCACCCAGGTTGTTGCACATAATTACATTTGTTTTATAATCTTCAGATGTCTATACAATGGCAGTAATCAATATCACAGAATAAATACTTGTTAAAGAAAGTAAAACATATGCCTGTGTCAGTAAATTAAAGCAAGTTTTTTTCCCCCTCTATAAAACATGAAAAATATGTCCCATAAAAATCTTACAAAATAAAAGCACAGGCAAGCTTCATTCAGCTTGAATTGTTAAGTTTACTGGAAAAAACAAAATGTCAGTACCACAAGGGGGAAAAGGATGGATTCTGGGTACTTAAAAGGAAATGTCAAGGGAATGAACCATAAGTGAGTCTTATATAAACACAAATAGACACAAATCTACTATAGTCAGTGAAATATATTACATCTTTCATCTTGTAACTTAATATTTCACGTTATCTTGGACCTTAAAACAAAGTGACTCACTTCTGGGAGAAAGATAATTCTGCAACTCTAAAAATTCCACTGAGAGTAAGTATACATACTGCTATGGACTAAATGTCTGTGTTCCCCCAAATTCATATATTGAAGTCCTAACCCCCCAATATGATGGCATTTGGAGATGAGGTCTTTGGGAGGTAATTACGGTTAGATTAGGTCATGAGGATGGGGTCCTCATAATGGGACTAGTGGCCTTATGAGAAGAAGAGACACCCCTGCACTCCCCCCGCCCCCCCCACCCCCCCCCCCGCCCAGGAGCACAAAGAAATGGCCATGTGAGGACAAAGTAAGAAGGTAGCCATATGCAAGTCAGAAAGAGAGCCTTTACCAGAAAGTGAGCCCTAATCTTGGACTTCTGGAGTCTAGAACTATGAAAAAGTAAATTTCTGTTGTTTAAGCCATTCAGTCTGGTAGTTTGTTACGGCAGCCCGAGCAAACTAGCACACATACTTGTAGGCAAATGCTAGGGCAATACTGTCTAGTACCCTCTCCTCATAGAAAGGGGCAAGGCGCAGTTTTGGTCAGGCCTCAGGGCATAATAGTCTAGAATGGAATAGCCTCAACAAGTAATTTATCTTTGATACAAATAATTTCCAAAGATCTATCCTGTAGGATACGCTCTCTTTGCTTCAGATTGACATTAACCTCTGGACTATCCTAGGAATTAACCTTTTTCAGAGGATTCAGGAGAAAAGGTGATGTGGGCTCACAACTGATCTGAATTCATCATAGACTGGAATCCTCAAACTCATGGCAAAACTAGGACAGATTAGTAGAATGAAAGAGAGAGAATCCAATCAGCTAAATTGTACTTAGTAAGAATACAAAGTTTCAATCCTGGATTCATCCACTAAACTGAGCAGTTAATTAAAGCAGAGAAAATCTAGAAGAAACAAAGAGACAAATTAACATCTCTGGAAATAGACATCACTGATGTCTGTTGGCTATTACAATGCAGAAGGGACATTAGTAAGAATAGATTGTATTAAAGAGAGAGGTATGTTTGGTGATCAAATACACAATAAAGGACATGGCTCTCCTGTTTAAACAAAAACATACAATGGACAATTTAACAGTACATACTACAGCTGTCTTAACAGTATTATAAAACAAGCTCTAATAGTCTGAATTACTTATATAAAAAACCAAATCATACATGTATACAAGAACAGATCTCAATATTGTCTCACTGTTTAAGTAACCTGCAAAAAACACCACCTTCTAACAGTTCTAATTTTTAAAAATTTATATGGAAGATAAATCCCACAGCAACTTAACCAGGACAGTTTCCCTCACCAGATCTTCAGCATAGAAATACTTTCTATTTGTAATCAACGTCTCTTCTGGCAACTTAATATCCCTTTGGCTCAATTCTCTAAACCAAAAGTAAGTTATAGCAATGTGAAATTTCTGTAAAATTCCAGGTTAATTTGGATTTAGCTGGATTTGAAGTATTGTTGAACATTTCTCATAATGGCAATTTTTCAAAAAGTAATCATTAAAAGAAAGGTGGAGTATGTAGGTATGTATTAAAGCTATAAAGCATAAAGGATTATAAAATGCATCTTTATATGTAAAACCAATATATCTCCTGAAAAAATTAAACATACTTATTTATTTAGTAACTCCTTAAAGTATGTTACCTGTTATTCCCATGGAAAAAAAAAAATTCCATTTCTAAGAACTGCCTTTCTATAAAGCCAAGATAAAATAGGAAGTATTCTGATGTATCAATCTCAGCTTGCCTGTAATCTATGAGCATTGATAAAAGAAAAGAATTTCTGTGTGGTATATTATAAAAATGGTAGAAGCAGAGAAAAGCATATAGCCTGGAACAGTCTACTCAATAACACCACAACATTACTTGGTTTAAGAAAACTAATTCAGAATGAGGTTTCAAAAAGTTTAACGTCAAATTTACTTTAGTAATATGAACAATATTAATCCCTTAAAAGTTAACATCTCTAAGTCCTCAAAAAAAATTCAGGTTTAATTTCAAAAACTACTTATAATGCCATTCTAAAAGTTTATCACCAGGCAAGTGAAAGGCAAAATTAACAAAAGGCACTAGTAAAAGCTAATGGAAAGGAAAGGCAGTACAGAAAAAAAGAATTAAGTAGAAAATTACCAATTTACTTCAAATTTATTCTTATTATATATCACCAGATTATATGATTTCCTATATCCTAAATAAGGACATGTGAGATATGAACCAATGGAAATATAAACCAACAAATCAACAAAAAAACCCCACCTAGACAAAGCAGGTATGAATTTACTCAATTTTGAAACTACTGCCCCATAATATTTTTGCTTGAGTATGATTCTGTAGAGAGGTGGGAGGAGAAGAGACAAAAATTACAAAATTATTGGAGGTTTTCTTTCCTAACTATATAAATGCTCCATCCACTCCTATCCCCAATCCCTAAACTGGTTATTACTGATGAGAGCACACTGTATCTTCCTCAGGTGTGTTCAACTAGCTTAGGTAATTATTTTAGAACCTTCACTTTTTTTTTTTTTGGGAGACAGGGTCTTGCTCTGTCTCCCAGGCTAGAGTGCAGTGGCATCATCACAGCTCACTGCAACCTTAAACTCTTAGGCTTGAGCAATCCTCCTACCCCAGTCTCCCAAGTAGCTGGGACTAGAGAAGCACGCCACAAAGCTCAGCTAATTTTTCTATTTTTTGTAGAGATGGGGGTCTCGCTCTTGCTCAGGCTGGTCTCGAGCTCCTGGCCTCAAGTGATCCTCCCACCTCAGCCTCCCAAAGTACTAGGATTACAGACATGACCCACCGCGCCCCACTGGAACCCTTCCTTTTAATATTTTCCTCTTTCTACACTTCATTTCCTTCTTTCTTGGGTGGGGGAGGAAAAAGTGGTGGTTTATTCTCCCTTCAAATGCATAAATACATACATTACTACCCCTACTTGGGAATGACTTAAAATAGGCAGGTTTTGATTCTCTGTCAGTTCCTCCATTCTAATTAAACAAAACAAAACAAAAACCTACATCCCCAGCAGCAAAGAAATGTAACAATTCAACCAACTGGCAAAATTTAAATATTTACTATACTTCTTTAAAAAATTTATAGCTGCTGTATTATGGGGGTGAAATTCCATCCTTAATGTTAAACACTAACCAAGGTGCTGACACAAAGCCCTAGCACATATAGGTACAATGCCTTAGTACAGTATACTGTAGCCCTTCTCCCAGCTTTCTGCTTCCTCTTAACCTAGTCTACAATCCCATTATGCATATATGCCTATAAATGGCATGGATTTATAGTTCTGATTGGGAAGGGCCAGTAGCCAAGCAACTGTTTTCTCTTTTTTGTGAAACAGTGACCTCTGGACTAAACTTACACACCTGAATTAAACCCCGCTCTGATGGCTAACATGACTTCTAAGAGTCTTTCCAAAATGTTTTAAATTCCATTGCCTATACAACTACTAGATTAATATTAAACACTAGGGAAGTAAAACACCTCTACATTTTCAGTTTGGTAACTGAACATTATCTACTATCAAGTTATGATATATGATTCTAAGTGGGGAAAAACAGAGCCAGGAATGTTTATAGATCCATATGAGAGCAGGAAATAACATAATCACTGAGTTTTCCCATCTATAGCTAGTTCCATGTTCTCTCAGCAGATATCTTTTATAGAATATTACTTATTTTTAAATGGGAAGCAGTAGTGAGCACAAAATGTCAAGTGTAGAATTCCAGCGCTCTTCTTGGAACCTTTCTTGCCCACATATACCAAGAAGTCAAGAACCTCATGATATTCTTCATGGGCTTGTGACTTTTCTAGTATAGTGCACTTTCACCAGAATTCCACTGAAAACTACTGCTCGCACAAGTAGCATCTTGTGTTATGTTCTACAGAAACATAATGTACAATGTGGTTGGTTTTAACTGTAAGAATTCCCAAAAGATTTCTTCTAATCATAGCTATAAATATAAAGGTGGACATGTAGATTTAAAGATTAAGCCCCCTAGTATACTGCTCATTATTTTATTTCATTTGAACCTAAAGTGACAAGAAATGTCACATATGCAAACTTATTCTTTGTGGTCATCCTAAGGGTTTGATAAATCAGATGACAATGGTATTCTAGAAGAAAAGACCAAAGGGGATATCAAACTTCAAGAATATTTGGGGGTCAATTCACCTAAAACCAACGCCCTGTATTTTCCACTGTTCAAAAGGCTTGTAGATAATCCATTGTCTTCCATTTCAACTAGTTGCATGGTCCACTGTGAAGGAGTGAGAAAAGAGCTCTGTACTTGTTCTTGACCTGTAAAGATTTCATCATGGAAGATTAATATTGATGCTGCTGCTGCCTGTTACTGGTTGTTTCTCTTTGCAGGTGCCAATATCGGTCAGAGAACAGGATTTCAGTGGCAGAGTTGTTGCTATACTGTTATCTCTTCAGAACGGAGGCACAAGGAGAGATGAATGCCACATCGCAAGGAGCAAAGGAGAGAGAGAGAAAGAAATGGTGTCAGGTGGCATGTTGGATGTGATTTTTGTTTTAGTAGAGATTGAGATGACTGTAAATTGTTTAGCTGCTTCCTTCGGTCTGCAAAGATACATTTGTGTTGGTGCTGATGATTCTTGACTAATCCTGTTTCAATTACAAATTGGTTATGTTCTTCCAATAAAACTTCTGGCACTTATATTCAGGGCTTATAAATAAAATAAACATACTCTCATACACATACACCAAAACACACACATTAAAGCCAATCCCTACCACACTATTTAATATTCCATACTGTGATGACAAACTTTCTATATGCATTCTCTCCAACTAATCAAATATTTAAAATCAAGAAGACAGCAAAATTTGATGACTAGAAAAAATAAAGAGCAACATATACCCACATGGTGTTCATATCATAATCCTGATTAACAGTAGTGTCAAGACATAGTTATTGGTTGTAATAACTTTCAAAATTCTTATTTCCTCATCAGTTTGGGGTATTATGTTTGGTAATGTGTATTTTTAAAAAAATATTATGACTATGGAGAGAATCTATTACAATGAAGTTAGTTTTTCAGGGATTTTTTTTTTAGCTATGTGTGTTAATTTAATGACAATCCTTGAAAGCACATCCACACAGTTTTCTTCAACTCTAGAATAATGATATGACTATACCATCAAGCTAGCAGAGTTTTCGAATCACAAAGACAAATCTAAAGTCTAACCTGACATGCCACATAAACTCTCCCATAACTAGAATTTATCAAAGACTGGTATCAAGACAGGATCAACCATAAAAGCAAACTGGTGTGATTAGTTTCCTTAAACCTACAGATATCATTAGTAGCTTTGCCTGAAAGGAATAACTTTTTAAAGATAGGAAATTACTTCCTTTGCAACTACAGCTTTTAATAAGTGATAACTGGGGAAGTTTATATATAATTACTGGTAACAAAAAAGTTACTTGTTCTTTCTAAAATAGTTTCAGGAATAATTTGTACAGTCGCCATATATTTTATCATATAGTTCTGTTCTGTGAAATCCTTAAGATATATAAAAAATTATTTTAGAGAATACTTATAGTTTTTACAAAAAATGTGCTTTCTCTGTTGACCTTTAAAAATAAACTGGGTAAAAATCAATACGAGTGAAAATCAATACATTAGCTAATAATAAAGAAATGTTCTAGTTGATACAACAGTCACCAACATAATTCCCAAGAAAGGAAATATGTGGGAGAAAGAAAAAGCAAAAAGTGTGTGAAAAACAATCAATTTAAAACTGCCCTCCTTTATCTGTAATGAAAATGAAATAGCATATTTCTAAAGAAAATTTTAGGAAAAGCAAACATTCCCACTATTCTAAGAGAGATGCAATGAAATCTCCAAGTGAATTAATTCTTCTGAATATGAAGAATCAACTTTCTATTCATCTACAACAGAAGAATTCTAGGAATAAATCATATGAATATAGCCATTGAAACAGGAGTGAGAAAAGGTTCAACTTCTGGCTTTGTCACTTACTAGCAGTATTACTTCAGAAAAAGCATGTACAGAAGATCTTAGCATTCAAAAAGTTAAAATTAATGTTCACTCAAATATGGTTAAAACTTCAAAGTCTATAAAAAGTAGCATTATGTAATTCACTTGAAACGGGAATTTGAATCATACCTGTATCAGGCAAGGTGTGGCAATAAATCACTTAGTGAATGAGTGAGCAATGATTGTATAAACTGATAATAACTAAAACAATAAATATTAGATAAAAGAACTCTTAATATAGTGAGGGGAAAAAGGTGATGCTGCACAGTGATTATCCTACTCTCACAAGGTGAAACTAATAAGCCCGTAAGTAAGTTTACATTTACTTTTTGGTGGTAACTAGAAATATCTATTTATTTTATCCATATACTTACTTTCGGAAATTTCTGCCTATTTCTCATTCCTTAACTCTATCATACTTTTAACAGCTTTCGAGTTATTAATTATTTTTCTGATCCTACAGAGTAGCATAAAATGTAAACAAACTTTGTGATTTATTCAATGATAAATACAATTTTTGGTTTACCTATTCAATTATTATGATTATTATGAAATATAATGCATGTCATAAATTATCCATTTCAAGAAAAAGTAAATAGGCCTCCTATTCTCATAAGTCCATATGGCATGAACTTCCCAATGAAGTTTCGTCCTTTAGTGCCAACAAACTTAATCTAATGATTAATTCTGCTTCATGTCAAGAGCTTCCAAAACGGAGAGAGTGAGAGAGTCACCCTTGCTAATGCAAGAGTATGCCAGGCTCCAAATCTAAACCCCAAACTGATATACCACAGGTTATATTTCCTGTGCAGGATATAATGGACATCAAATATTCACAGATCAGATCAGATCCAGCTTGTGGTAGAAGCTATCCATTGTACTTACAAGTTGGGGTACACTTCATGTCAGCTTAATAAACCCAGGTGTATAGGGAGCTGATACAAGAGGTGGTAACATCTTTTCTCTTGACTCAAGCCTGTCCTGTGTGAGTTAAAAGTCTGTCTAATCTATTGCTTTTAGAAAAGAGAATGACCTATTTTTAATGACCTATTTTCCAACTATGCTTTAGAATGCCAAATAACTTATTTTTAATGTGTGCTATTTACTGCTTATTATTTTTTAATTGTACAATTAAAAAATTAATACCCAGTTGTAAGCAGGCAACTGCTATTTATTTGTGTTACAAGGTGACACTACTTGCTCACTTTTGTTCTCCGTATGTACTACTATCAACTTTCTTCATAATGCATTCATTCTTCTCACCCAAAATAGTTTCTCAGAAGAAAATATGAATATTTATGCCATGAGAGTATGTTTCAGCATTATTAGTTGATCCATTCTCCCAAAATATTCCATGATGGAAGTTAAAGAAAAGAAAAGTTATGTTGTAAATTGGTTAAGAAGAAGATGAAGTCAGAAATCTAAGACTGCTCAGTAAATTTGATAGAAGCTAAAAGGAAAAAAAAGCAGGAAAGAGATTATGGAGGGGACAATTATTAGGAAGAACAAGAAAATATGAAAAATGTAGAAGAGTCAAACACTGAGAAAGAGGATAATATGAAGGTTAGAAGAGAAGGTGTGGTACTCTAGAACATTTTACAAGTGTTTATATAATATCTAGACATATAAGTATATCTCACTTTAGAATACCAAAGTATTTTTCACAGAAACCAAATATTTTCAAAGTATCTGGGAAGCTTTAAAATCAACCAACCACCAATCAACCAAAACAAAAATAAACTTTCCTTTGAAGCCTTTTCAAAAATGTATTTTTTGAAATAGCCAATTCCTAATTTAACTGCTTTATAATTTCAGATTTTATACAGATTTTCATAAAAATAAGGCACACATGTAAAATGTCAGCATTAGAAAAAGTAATTTAAAATTTGCTATTATATGTGAAAACAATAATCCTCCAGTCAAAGCTCTAAGTACATGCTTAGTATCACTATAACTAAGTAAATACTTAGTATCCCTTTATCGCTAAAGGCTAGTTAGAAAATAATTGATAAATCTTTATATGGGACATCAAGCATAGGTCCCTATGAATTCACTTTCAAAATAGCTTAGGTGGGCACACAAATACTTCTAGCTCATTCTGTACTAAAAATCCCCCTTCTCTTCTATAGTTCCATTATATAGTTCCATTTTTTACAGAACTATTATTATAGTTCTAAAGCTCCATCTGTTACAGAGAATAGACTGAAGTTGCCAACTATACTCTCAAAGAGGAAGAAAAATAGTCAACAATTACAATAGAACAGAGTAGAAGGACTTTTAAAAAAAAAGACCAAAATAAGTCATTTCAGAATTCACTGTTCAAGTAATTTAGGTTGAAGCTTTCTCAGTAGTGGCAAAGACAGACATGGCATAGTAGAGGACACTAATGCAAATTAAATAAAAAACATTTATATATTTTTTCTATTTCCTGTAATTAAATGGTAGGGGTCCCCAGCATATTGATAACATTTTAAAAACAAATTAGTATACAGTGTAATAGTAGCTGCTACTAGAATGGGTTTCTCTGTTCTACCTCACCCTATCCCATGGAGAAGACTTCACAAATATTATCTTCAATTAGTTCGCCAACTCACTTTTAGCTATAATTCAGTTTATCTAAAAAATTTTAACAACCTGACCAGCAGAAAGCAGAATTAAAAATTGGGTTAAAGAAGAATTTTACATCTGTTGAGTAACTTCATTTTGAGGGGAAAAAATCTACTCTGTTATTACTACTTCTTTGAAATTGTTTGAATTAAAATTAAGACCTGTAAAAACAATGGACTGATTACAATTTCAGAGTTTACAAACAAGTACAAAGCTATACATTGTAAAAATTTACTATAATAATACATAGTAACATTTTTTTCTAAATGATCACTTTATACTATTACTGATGATTAGGCTCTTTTAAATTTTTCCATGTACATCTTTTAATCAAAACATTTAATCACACCTTCAACAAATTAAAAGTTAAGCCAAAGAAATAAGTTTGCTATTTATTTATAATTGCTATTTCAATTACTATGAAATGGACAGAAACAGTATGGAATTTTACATTTCATTTTAAAAATGAAGCTTTTTTTTTTTTTTACCAAAAGGTAGGACTTAAACAGAGTAATCTGAAGACCGTGGAGGTCTGGTCAGGGATCACTCCTCCACTATAGGGACATGGTTTATCAGCATCTCAAGATTTTTAAGTTGCCACAAGATAAAGAAATGTTAGTTTAATATACTCAACATAAAAATGTAACTTTAATGCACCTCTATTTTTATATGAAGTTTTTTATTTGGGATCTTAATCTCTTAAATTTTGGCTTCTTAAATAAGAGACTTGAAACTCTTCACAAACTCTCGTAACAAGTTGGACTAAAAATCCAGCATATGCTTCACATACCTTTTTGAGATGTCCTAGTCTAAGTTTGAAAATTTCTTCCTGTTCATGATATTCTGCCAAAGTCAACCTGTCAAAAGTGAAATTTTAATTCTACATATTGAGATTAATTCTTATTAACAACTAGCAAATATGATAAAATTAATCAAATGGAAATACTAACATGTGAACAACTTTTAGCCCAAAACATATAAGCCAAAAATCCTCTAAAATATTCTTCAGAATATATTTGATACTTATAGACAGAAGAATTAACTAATTCCACAACTGTTTAATGAATACCACATATCAACCAATGTCCTAGAATTTAGATCCTAAGGATCTAGTGAAAAACAAGACAATTTCTCCTTACATTTTAGTTTGAGTGCTACTCTATAGTGGGGGTAAGGAGGTACAAAAGAAACCATTTACTGAAGAAATAAAATAACTTTAAGTAACAATAAATGTAATGAAGAAAACAAAAAAGGATGGTGTGGTAATGACTAATTGTATTATGCTAATTCAGACTGGGTGTTGGGGAGGTGACCTTGATCTAAACATCAAAGACAACCATGAAGGGCTTGGGGGAGAATATTCCAGATATGGGTTATAGTAACTGCACAGACCCTAAGATGAAAACAGTGTTGGCATATAAGTAGAAGAGAAAAAAATCTGAGCATCAGAATGTAGTCAAAGAGGTTGTGAGTAGTAGGAGGAGAGGCAAACAAGCAGGGGGTACATATCATGTATGGATTTGTGAGCCAAGTATACAATTTAAATTTTACTCTTAGAGTAACGGAAAATAACTACCAAGGGAATCAGTCTAGTTTGGGCACTGGTTTTAAAAAGAGGGAAAAAAAAGATATTTTTCCCTTCTCTACTTCAGTGTTAGGAGTGAATAAGCAAAATAAAGAAATGCTAAAACTATAGTCAAACTACCAAATTCTTGATACTTTAAATTCTTAATAAATATATCAGACTTTAAAACTTGAAATTGCTTTATGGTTATTTTATTATTAATTTCAAATATTCTTATATAACTTTCAAAAATAACCACTTTAATATACGCAGAAACATAACAAGATCTCTACATTTCATATTAACAACATTTCCTAAGAAAAAATGACTCTGTATTCTGATAAAGAAAGAAAAAAAGCACCCCACAACAAAGTAACTTGCACATCATACCCCAATTTTGAAAGAACTGCTGTTATCAGTTATTCAAGCCCTTGTTTGTTACTTTACTTATGTGTTCTAAGGGTATGCTGAGCTCCTAACTCAGGTGCGATTTACGTATGTTTGGTTCAGGTCCCTAAGCAACATTTAGTATAAATGCTATTTCCCTTTAGCTAGATGCTAATTAAATTTACTAATTCTAAAAAGGGGGTAGGCAAAGGAAATAAAACCCCAAGAAATTCAGTTAGTATTTCACTAGATATATCCTAACAGCTAAAAATTAAGCATTTTAAATTAAATCTCTCTACCCAGTCTTAGTGTAACACAACTACTGGATTTTATTACACTGAATATAGCAACACTTGAAAGCTGTAGCAGTTGCTTATAGTGTATTTAGAGAATTAAATGTTGCAGTGTGAACAAAGATGAGGTGAGAGAAGGAGAAGGGTTCAGAAAGGTAATATTAAAAGAAAATAAGGTTTGGAAACTAAAATTCATAATATCTCAACTAACCCAGTTATGAAAAGCTGTAGGAAAGTTGGCAAATAGCTTCTGGATATGCATACAGGTTTATGCCACTGGTGGAAGATTACCTGTATAACAGTATCATAATCCCCTAATTCTTAAGTATGGTTTTAGGCTCACTAGTAGACCACAGGATGGGCTCAGAATTAATTTTTTTAAGATACGTAAGTCTTTTTTGGTGTCTATACAGGAATAAAATATAATTCTATACTTTGATTTTTACTGAGTTACAAAATAGCTAAAATTTGGTATTCATAAACCAAAATTAGTACAGGACTTGAGTTTTCCGAAATTTGTGCAATTTCGATCAAGAAGTTTGACTACCATGCAAAATTGCAAAGCTCCTACAGATGCAGATGGTGGGACTTTCTGCAATTTAGGGGGAATGATATTTTGTTCTCTTGAGTTGGCAGGCTGCTGACTCTTCCAGGGCAGTGATTCTTACCATTTTACAATCATAGATATCTAAAAAAAATCTGAAGGTAGTTATAAACACTCTCCCCAGAAAATTTTATATATATGTAATCTTGGGGTTCACAGACTCCAGTTTAAGAGTTCCTATTCCCGGGTCTTATCTCACTAATAGAATGCAAACCCCTAAATAGCAAAAGAGCCATTTCTTACATTTCTCTGCATGTCTCTGTCAGGAATTACCTGACATACAGTAGCTTTTTAGATATCTGTTTTCTATTTGTTTTAACAAAAAATATTTTCAAAAAATCTATATATTTAGGTTAAAAAAAATTGGGGACAATCTTCTTTAAAGAAATAGGATTTTATTGCATAGAATGAAAAGATCTAAGCTAGGATAATGTTAACATTAATGGCTTTTAATTACCAATTATTTTTGTCTTTAGATGCTTTAAAAGAAAAAAAATCTACCCTCTCAAGCAAGCCAGTTGATTAAAGTTACTTAGCCAATCTTTTATTCATAGATAATGCAAAGATATAGCTGACCTCTGCCTGAATAAATCATACCTGATGTTAGACTAAATTATTAATATTTTATTATGTGCACATATACATACATGTATATTTATTTAGGAGCATGATAAAGCTCCTAAATAAAGCTGTTTTGTAGGTTTATATAAAGTAACTTTTATTTAAAAAGTCAACAAGTTTAAACTCTAAACATAAGACTTAATTCCTGATAATCTTCCATAGTAAGTTTGAGAGAATGAGAATTTTATTTTTAATTTAAAAAGTGTTTTACAATAGTTTAGTAGAAATGTGGTATGACAATATTAGCAATAACTAGTAGAAATAACAGAAAACAGGGGATACTCATTTTAAACAAATTTGACATTCAATGTTTTAAAGACATTGTGTTTAAAAGCAGGAAACTAACCTGAAGACTCAACATTAAGGAATACAAACTACAGTAAATAGATTAGAGGCACACAAAAAAATTAATAGCATAGCCTATTTATTTATTACAATATAACAAACCTTGAACACTTAACCATGAGCTGTGCACTGAAGATCAGATTTTTAAAATGGGGATGGGGAGTGTGTAAGGGATGAGACTATAGTCTGCCCTTGAAAATAGTTACCCTCTATTATTACCCTCTGAAAATAGCCTTTGAAAAGGATTTTCTGCTTAAAAATAGTTAAGCAGTTCTTCAACAAGTTAACATAGAATTACTATATGACCCACTCCTGGGTATATATCCAAAAGAAATGAAAAGATATGTCCCCACAGAAACTTCTACACAACTAGGAATAGAAGGGAACTTCCTCAACAGTATAAGTGGCATTTATAAAAAAGAGACCAACTTTGGGTTGTAACAGTATCCAAAAAACCAGACCAACTAACATATTTAATAGTGAAAGATTGCAAGATTTCCCGCTAAGATCAGGAACAAGGTAATGATGCCCATTTCTACCACTGCTATTCAGTACTCTACTGGAAGTCCTATCAGAGCAGTTAGGTTAAAAAAAGGAAATAAAATGCATCTAAATTGTAAAGGAAGGAGTAAAACTATCTGTATTTGCAGATGATGTGGCTTTATTTGTAGATAATCCCCAAAAGTGTACAAGAAAAAAACCCACTACAGCTAATAAGTAAATTCAGCAAAGCTGCAGGGTATGAGATCAATACATAAAAATTAGTTGTGTTTCTATATACCAGCAATGAACAACCTGAAAAGGATATTAAGGAAGCAATCACATTTACAATAGCATCCAAAAGAATAAAATACCTAAGAATAAATTTAACCCAGGAAGTGAAAGACTTAATATTGTTAAGGGTACAGTACTTCCCAAAGTGATCTACAAATTCAATGCAATCCCTATCAAAATTCCAATGGCTTTTTGCTGAAATGGAAAAGCTGATGCTTAAATTCATAGGGAATTGCAAGGGGCCCAAAACAGATGAAATAATGTTGAAAAATGAAAATACAAAGTTGGAGGACCCACACTTCCAATTTCAACTTACTACAATAATCAAAACAATATGGTACTGCCATAAGAGTAGACATATAGACCAATGAACAGATTTGAAACCAGAAATAAGCCCCAAAATCTATGGATAATTTATTTTTAATAAGGGTACCAAGACCATTCAAAGAATGGGAAAGAATAGTCTCTTCAACAAATGGTGCTGGAACAACCAGACAACCACGCGCAAAAGAATGAATTTAGACCCACTAAATTTGTACCTCACTCCTATGTACAAAAATTAACTGAAAATTATCTAAAACTATAGAACTATTAGAAGACAACACAGGGATAAATCTTCATGACCATGAATTTGGCAAAGGATTCTTAGGGTTGACACCAAAAGCATGAGCAACAATAACAAAAATCACTAAAATAAACTTAATAAAAATTTAAAACTTTTGTACATCAAAGGACATTCTCAGGGAAGTAAGACAGAATGGGAGAAAATGTCTGCATATCATATATGTGATAAGGGTTTAGTATTCAGAATACATAAAGAACTCTTACAGTTCAACAACAAAAAGACAGTCCAATTAAAAAATGAGTAAAAGACTTGAATAGACATTTCTCCAAAGAAAATATAAAAAGGCCAATAAGCACATTAAAAGATGTTCAACCTCATTAAGTCATTAGGTAAATACAAATCAAAACCACAATGAGATATCACTTTACACCCACTAGGATGGTTATGACCTTTTATTAAAAAGGAAAATAAAAAGTACTGCCAAGGATATGGAAAAACAGGAACTCTTGTTCATTGCTGGTGGGAACGTAAAATGGTGCAAATGTGGAAAATAGTTAAGTAGTTCTTCAATAAACATAAAATTACCATACAACCCTGAAGTACCACTCCTAGGTAAATACCCCAAAGAAATGAAAACATGTGTCCACATAGAAACTTATACACAAATGTTTATGGCAGTATTATTAATAACAACCAATGGGTGGAAACAACCTAAATGTCCATCAACAAATGAAAGGATAAAGAAATTGTGCATAAACACACAATGAAATATTATTCAGTCATAAAAAGGAATGAAGTACCGATACATGCTACAACTTGGATTCACCTTGAAAACTTATGCTAAGTGAAAGCCAGAAACAAAAGGTCACATAAGGTATGACTCCTTTTATATGAAATATCCAGAAGAGGCAAATACACACAGAGAGAAAGCAGATTATTTGCTACTAGGGGGTGAGGAGAGGGAGAGATAGGGGTACTTTACATCACAGGGTATTCTGGGTTAAGGAAAAAGTTTTCAAACTAGAGAGAGGTGGTGGTTGTATAACATTGTGAATGCACTAAATGCCACTGAACAGTACATCTTAAAATGGTTAATTGTATGTTAAGTGAATTTAACCTCAATTTTTAAAAAATGTATCACTGGGAAAAAGAAATAGGGGTACGTGGGAGGGATGAAACTAGTCTGTCTCTGAAAAGCCCAAATTTCACAAAATAACAGAAACTGAATTGAGAATTAATGACTTATACCAAGTACTACTGTGGTATGCAGAACAATGGCTGCCCAAAGACGCCCATGTCCTAATCCCCAGGACATGTGAATATGTTAGGTTATATAGAAAAGGAGAATTAAGGTAGCAGATGGCATTAAGGTTACTAATCAGCTGACCTTAAAATAGGAAGTTATACTGCATTATCCACGTGGGCCTATTGTAATTACATGGGTCCTTAAATGTGGAAGAAAAGGGCACAAGTATCAGAATCAGAGTGATGTGACATGTCAAAGACTTGACAGGCCACTGCTGGCTATGAAGATGGAAGGGGATCAAGAACCAAAAAATGTAGGCAGATTCTAGAAGCTGGACAAGGCAAGGAAATGATTTCTTCTCTAGAGCCTCTAGATGTAACACAGCCCTGCTGTCACCTTGATTTTAGCCCAACTGAGACCCACTTCAGATTTGTGAACTCTAAAACTATAAGGTGATAAATTTGTGTTGTTTTAAGCTACTAAATTTGTGGTAATTTGTTACAGCAGCAATAGGAACCCACTACAGATCTTGGTACCTGGAAGTAGGATGCTCCTGTAACAAATGTCTAAAAACCTGGAAGTGGCTTTGGAATTGGGCAAGGGACAGAGGCTAGAAAAAAATTTAAGAAACTTAATTTAAAAAAATCTTATATTGCCTTGAACAGATTTTTAGCAGAAATATGGGTGTTAACAACTTTGCTAGTGAGGACTGAAAAGGAATTCCAGAATCACAGTGGAGAAAACATTTATCACATTAGAGAATACCTAAAGTGTCATGAAGAAACCGTTGGTAGGAACACAGATATTAGGCACGCTATTGAAGAAGGCTCAGAGGAAGTAAGAAGCATGTTATTGGAAACTGGAGGAAAGGGGATCCTTGTTATTATGGCAGAAAGCTTAACAAGATTGTATCCTCCAGTTATGTGGAAAGTCAAACTTGTAAGCAATGAACTTGGATATTTAGCTTAGGAGATTTCCAAGCAAACTGCTGAAGGTGTAGCCTGGTTTCTTTTTGCTGTTTATAGTAAAACATGAGAGAAAGAGATAAGCAAGAAACTAATAAACAAAAAGAAACCAAGACTTAATGGTTTAAGAAACTCTCATCCTATTCAGAGGGCAAAACATACTAAAATTGAGATTTACAATCAGGAAAGCTGCTCTTAAAAAAAAAAAGGGTGTGTGTGTGTGGCTGATAACCTTTTGCTAATACCATAGGAAAATTAAAATGTCAGAGTATTTAGTCAAATCAAAAAGTCTTTGAAGAGATGAAGCATGTGACTCAGAGATCCCTCCAACCTTCTGAGCAGAAAAACCAATGGGGTTATCTAGGAAAGAACTGTAGAGTACCCTCTTGTCTACTTGTCTTGAGTACCCTTGTGTCATACATGGGAAACCCATAAGGTTCCTTGAAAATTTTATACCAGCAGAAACACTGATAGCTTGAACTTAAAAAGGACAGAGAGAGTATGAAAGGAATGAAGGCTGCCAGACTCCCAAAATTCTATAGGCAAGAAACAAGCTAATAAAACTATTCTGTGCAAAAACATGCTGAACTTCATGAAAAAGAAAGGATGACCCACAGGACAGAACTTTGAGCCCAAAAGGCAGAGGCACAAGCCATGGAAGAGTATTTCCAGACTTTGAAACCAAATGAAGTTTGTCTGGATGAATTCTGAAATTCCCTGGGATCAGTGATTCCTTCCATTGCTTTCTGTTTTGAACAGAAAAGTCTATAACTGTTATCCCATGCCTGTCCCAGCACTGTATTTTGGGAGGAGGCAACTTGCTTCTTGAGCTTCACAGATGAAAAGGAATTGTGTCTCAGTGTGGATTATACCCTGAGCCTCACCTATAACCTGATTTATTTGATGAGATTTGGAACTTTTGAGCTGATGAGACTTAGGACTTTGAGTTGTAATGTTTTGAGTTGTAATGGGTTCAGATTTTGAGATAGGGTAAATGTATTTTGCATGTGGAAAGAATGTGAATCTTTGGGAGTCAGAGGGCAGACTCAGAATAATGACTCCTCAATAATGCCTTATCTTTGGAACCTGTGAATATATTACTTTCCATGGCAAGGGGTTCAAATGGGATTAAGAATGCTCATTAGCTGATTTTAAGATAAGGAAATTACCTCAAATAATATAGCTATGAGTACACAGAGCAAAGAAAAGGAGATAAATTTTATTTGCAGGAAACTGGGAAAAGGCACAGAAGATGTAATATCTGAACTTGATTAAAGAAGAGCAGAAGGAAGTCAGGAGGAAACAGGACATAAGGGGGCACGGTGACCCAACTGTACAGCATGAGATACTCAAACGAAAAGAAAAATAAATGTGTACTGTAGGTTAAGGAAATCATCTTTTACTGCTTGTTTGCTAAGAGTTTTAATCACAAATCAATGTTGAATTTTATCTAATGTTTTTTATTTTGGCATCTATTAAGATGATCATATGATCTTTCTGTTTATGTGTAAAATTACATTGATCTTTCTAATTTTATTATTTATCTATTAATTTTTGAGACAGGGTCTCGCTCTGTTGCCCAGGGTAGACTGCAGTGGTGCGATCATAGGTCACTGCAACCTCACACTCCCGGGCTCAAGTGATCCTCCCACCTCAGCCTCCCAAGTAGGTGGGACTACAGGCATGCACCACCACATCTGGCTAATTTTCCTATTTTTTGTAGAGAGGAAGTCTTGCTATGTTGTTCAGGCTGCTCCCACACTCCTCAGCAATCCTCCTGCCTTGACCTCCCAAAGTGCTAGATTACAGGTGTGAGCTACCGTGCCTGGCCTCATTTTTCCAATCTTAAATCAACCTTGCATATCCAAAATAAACCTAACTTAGTCTTGATAAATCATCATTTTTATATATTATATGTTGTGTTTATATAGCTACTATTTTATTTAAGATTTGTGCATTTATTTTCATGAGTGAGATTTGCCTATAACTTCCCTTCTTGTATAGTCATTGTTACGTTTTGGCATCAACATTATGCTGGCCTCGTAAAATAAGTTGCAAGTATTTCTGCCTTTTCTGTTCTTCAGCAAGGTTTATAAAAGACTAGCACTATTTCTTCCTTAAACGGCTGATGGAATTCTTAGATGAAGTCATCTGGATCTGGAGTTTTCTTTAATCAAATAGTTAAATTACAGATTTAATTTCTTTCTTTTCTAAATTCTGGGGTGACCTAGAATACAGGTTCGATTTCTTTAATAGTTACAGAACTATTTGGATTTTGTTTCTTCTAGTGTCAGCTTGGTTCAGCTGTATTTTTCTATAGAAATTTGTCAATTTCACCAAAATTTCAAATGTAAGCCATTTATAGTATCTTGTTTTCCTTTAAATATCTATAGACTCAGTAGTAATATTCCTTTTTTCATTCTTAATAATGGTTGTGCCTTTTTATAAAATTGGTTTTATCAATTTTATTAGCTTTTATCCTCCCCCAAACTTTTAAACTCTTTTTAATTGGTTGATTCTCTGTGTTGTATGTTTCCCACATTATTAATTTCTGGTCTTATCTTTTCCCCTTCCTTCTTTGGTTAATTCTACTGCTCATCTTCTAACTTTTTGAAGTAGATGCTTAGTTTATAAAGTTTTAACTTTTCTTCTTTTTTTATATGTGTAACTAAGGCTATAAATTTCCCTCTAGATACCATTTTAGATATAGCTTACAAATTTTGCTATGTACCACTTTCAGTATCATTCATTTCAAAATATTTTCTCATTTCCATTGAGACTTTTCCACTATTTCTAGCTAATTCCACTGTGGTCAAAGAACATATTCTGTATGACTCTAGTCATTATCACCGAAGAGTTCTACCAAACATTGAAAGAAGAAACAATACCATCTAATACAAACTTTTTCAATCCTGTGAAATTTGTTGAGACTTGCTTTACGATCAATTTTTTACAGTTGATATTTTTAAAAGTCCATGCTTAAAAAAAGAACATGTATTCTGCAGGTGTTGGGGGATGTTCTATACACGACCATTAGGTTAAGTTCGTTAATCTCATTAATCTTCCATTGTTTTATTTTTATCTACATGTTCTATTTCTAAGAAATGTGTTTAAATCTCTCATTATGATTTGTGGATCTTATGTATCTTATGTATTATCAATTTTTTATTTATCTTGAGGACATGTTATTACATTTATACAAAGTTGGAATCATTATATCTTCCTGGTGATTTGAACCTTCTAAACTATGAAACAACCACTTCATTTCTAATAATTTTTTTTTTTTCACCTTGAATTTTACTGTGTCTGATTTAATCCAGCTTTCTTTTGGTTGGTGTTTGCCTGGAATATCTTTTTCTAAATATCTTTTCTTTTTTTATTTCAATATATCTTTTTTCCCTCTGGGTACTTTTAAGAATTTTTTTCTCTTTGCCTTGATTTTCTGAAATTTCATTATGACATGTCTAAGTGAGTATTTCTTCTTTTCATCCTTCTCGGAATTTGCTGGCCTTCATGAACCTACAGACTGATCTTGTTCATCTGTTTTGAAATACTCTCAGTTATCTAATCTTCAACTATTGCCTGTGCTCCATTTAGGATTGTGTTTTCTAAAGGTTGTCAGCTGCCTTGTCAATAATGTAAGTCTGAAGATAGTAAAATAATATCTTCAAATAACCACCAACCTAAAATTCGAAAACCAGTAAAGCTATCCCAAGAATGAGGGCAAAATAAAGTTATTTTCAGACAAACAAAATCTGAGACATCAGTACCAACAGACCCACACTAAAGGAAAATTTCTAAAGGGTATCCTTAAGTAGAGGATCTTGCCAGATGTAAGATGTAAGATCAGAGGAATAGAAATAAGCAAACAGCAAAAAAAATAATAAATATGTAGATAAAGTCTATATAAACACTGACTATGTAAGACAGTAATGATGTCTTGTAGGCATATGTGTGTATATATGTGTGTGTCTGTGTATGTAAACACACTCACACTTCTAATATAGAAAAAAGAATGAAACAAAAACTGATCAATCTAATACAAGGTAAGAAAAAAGAGAAAAAGGGATAGTGACTAGGCAGAACAAATAGCGCAAAGACAGACCAGATTTAAGCCCCAATAAATAATTATATGAAGTGAAAATGGAAAAAAATACTCCAATGAAAGAAAGATTTTTCATAACAGATTTTTAAATAATAAATTATACATTTGTCAAAACCCACACAATGTTCATCAAGAGTGAACCCTAATGTAAACTATAGACTTTGGGTGATAACAATGTGTCAATGTAGGTTCACTGATTGTAACAAATGTACCACTCTGGTGCAGGGTGTTGATAGTAAGAAAGAATGTGTGTGTGGGGACGGGGGGTATATGGGAACTCTCTGGATTTTTTGCTCAATTCTGCTCTAAAAGTTAAAAGTTTATTAATGTTTAAAAAGCCAATTATATGCTATTTACAAGAGATTAGTAATCCACTATTAATACTATATAAAATATATTCTTGAATTAAAATTAAAGCTGTAATACAAAAACAATTACTTCTAAAACTTCAATAATATAAAATGTAAGGTAAAATATTACTGTTTACTTTGTAATCACCCTCTGTGAAACATGAAACATTTAAGTTTAATAGAGACAATCAAAACTTAATTTGAAATATATTTTAATGAAGTAAAAATCATGATAAAAATGTATTAATAATGGAAAATCAATGCAAGGATCTTTAGACTTTATCCAGAGACAAGCTTAGCTATCCAAACTATTTCCTCTGAATAAAAAATCTTTGTAACTAAAGAGAAACTACTACCTAAAAAACTGACTCTTGCTAGTAGTTAAAAATAAATTAAGAGCCAGCAACCATGCAAGTACTTTATATGCATTACCTCATATCATCTTTTCAATACTATGATGTGGATACTTTCACAAATGAGGAAATGGAGGCTCAAAGAAATAAACAGCTTACCAAAGATAACACATCTGAGAGTCAAGTTTGGAATCCACATCTGTCTGACTACAGAACCTAAAGTCGTACCCACTACATAGTAGTAACTTAATTTCATAAGTTAATTTCTTAATTAAAAAAACCAATTAACAATTCATGATCTGTATCCTAATTATATTAGATATTCTGCACACAAGCCAAACCCATTTCCATTAAACAGTGATTCAAAAGAAGTTTTTAAGAAGACAGCTGCCAAGTATGGCTGCTAAAATTTGTGTTTAAAAAGCATTACTCAAATGACAATATATATGAATCAGTGCTTCTGTGACTTTTTACCCTATTTAAACTTGCATTTGTATAAGGATGCAATCAGATTGCTATGTAGTATCCATCACTTTATTTGTCACTCTAGTAACACACAGCAGTATCACTTCAGAGTTAAAGTCAACATATGTAATAAAATGGGATGGAAATGAGACAGGACTATGATCAGTTAGGACTGTCAGCATCTTGGAAGACAAGTAGTAAACAAAACACCTGTGACAAACCAGAAAGAAAGTCTATCAAGGAGAAAATGAAATACAATCAAATGTTTATGTACTGTAACTTAGTATTTCTTGACCACATTCTATATGCCAGGAACTGTGCTAGATATTAGGACTATAGAGATAAAATAGTGAGGTAAATGCTACAATACAAACAGGTTTATAGAAAAAGGCCATGGGCACCTAAATTGAGGAGCAATGGGAGAAACTCAAGAGGAAAAAAAGGTTAGAGAAAACTTCCTGCTGAAGTCAGTATTTGAGCCAAGTCTTCAAGGATGAATAGGAAACGAGACAGATGAAGAAAGGCAAGGAACAAGATGAACAAAGGCACAGAAGCAAAAAGCACAGTCCATTTAGAGAACTGAAAGAGTTAAACATAAGATACATGTAGGACAGATGTTGGGGAATGAGGATAAAAAGAGAAATAAGAAGGTTTATAAAGGGTCTTCATGCAGGTGAAATTTATCTTGAAAGCCACTGAAGGAGGTTAAATGCGACAGAGACATGATGAGACGTGAGAAACAGTAATTTAGTTTTTAAAAAAATGAGGCCCTAGACTAAGACAGTGGCCATGTAAATGAAGAGAATGGGACAGATATGAAAATGAACATAAAGAACACGGGAAAAGGAAATATCTAAGATGACTGGCAGGTTCCTGGTGTCATTAACTGAGTGGATGGTGATGCTATGACTGAAGAGACAGAAGTACTATGGCAATACCTCAAAGTGATAATTAACTCCTATCCTCTAGTGGTTAAGGAAAAGCTTTCAGGAGGAGGCAGTATCTACTGCAGAACTTAAAAAATGAACAGAAATTAATATAACGGAGAGTTGGAGGTGAGGGGGAGGTACTGGTCAATGGCAAAGATGAGGCTAGACAGGTCAGAAGGAGCCAGATCAAAAGTGCTTTGTATGCCATATTAAAACTTTGGATTATATCACTCAAGTAATGAAGAGCTCTGTTAAGGCTATAAAGAGAATGAAAGGACCATATTTTTATTTTAGAAAAATGACTCTTGACTACAACATGAAAATGGACTGCAGGACAAGACCAAAGTTGGATTGGGGGAAGAGTAAAAAAATAACCCAATTAAGAGACAGCAGTAGGCTGGGCTTGGTGGTTCATGCCTATTATCCTAGCACTCTGGGAGGCCGAGACGGGAGGATTGCTTGAGGTCAGGAGTTCGAGACCAGCCTAAGCAAGAGGGAGACCCCACCTCTACTAAAAATAGAAAAATTAGCTGGGCATCATGGTATGCGCCTACAGTCCCAGCTACTCGGGAGGCTGAGGCAGGAGGATTTCTTGAGCCCAGAAGTTTGAGATTGCAGTGAGGTATGATCATGCCGGCACTGCACTCTACCCAGGGCGACAGAGTGAAATTCTGGCTCCAAAAAAAAAATTAAAGAGATAGCAGTAACTTGAGTTGGAATGGTGCCATGGTGTCAGTGGGAACTTACATAAGGGACAAATGGACAGATTTGATATCTAGAAGGATTGGGTATCTATAGAGGTGGAGTTAAAGCTAATACATACTTTCTTTTAATACAACCACTCACCTATCCAGGCATTTGCTCTTCTGTTTGTTTTTGTTTAAGCAACAAATTTACTAATTTACAAAAAGTAAGTACAATTCTTTTTTTTTTTTAAATAACTATAGGTAAATGGTTTAAATGCAACTTACAACAGCACAAGAAAATTAAGAAAGGCTTAAAGAAGGAAGTAGATTTTGAGATGGACTTTGGAAAGATAAGATTATCACAACTTACTCCCTAATGGATTAAGAAACATCAATGAAATCTGTACCTAAAATGTTATGGGTGATGATGAGAATTCTTGCATGTGAAAGATGGCAGTATCACTCACTAATGGAGAGAACACTGGAAAGGGGCAAGTATGTATGTATAAAGAGAGACTGAAGTGGAAAAGACAACAGTAAATACAGGGGTTTTTGCTTTTTTTTTTTTTAGTAATACAGTTTTGAACAGGCTGCATTAGAGGTTCCTATGAGGCATATAAGCACTGATATCAACTAAGCAGGGATATGACATTCACGATTGAGATGAAAGTATTTGATACTCAAGAGTGAAAAGTGGGCTAGAGATAAGAGTTTGGGTGTCAGCAGGATATATATGGTAACCGAAACCCTGAGAGTAGGTAATACTCAAGAAGAATATGTAGAGTGTGAAATAAGATGGCCTAGGACATATTCCTAAATATCACCTACATTTTACAGATTGGGAAGTAAATTATGTCATAGAAGAGGAGATGCAGCCTGATACCAAGTCATAAGAGTCTTTTTGGAAAAAATAAGTCAGTAATATTTAACGTGGCCAAGTAAGTTAAAGACTCAAACATTATGGCATTTAGCATCAAGAAGATAGTTAATCTTAAAAAGAACAATTTCAGTTAAGATATGGGAGATTAGAAAGTGAGGCAAAAGAGACTGCAAGCACAGGCAACTCTCTAAAGAAACCTAGTTATGAAGAGGACAGAGAGAATATAGAGACTATAGAGATTTGTAATTGAGGGAGAGTTTTTCTTTGTTTTTGCTTACATGTTTTCTGAAAGGAAGGAACCAGTGGAGAGCAAAGGACGTGAAAGAGGCCCCTAATGTAGCAGGGGATGGAATTCAAAGCACGAATGAAAGACTATCTTTCAACAAAGGAGAAAAGAATACATCTATACATTAGAAGGTATAAATTTTCTGCTCACATAAATTTATGTAAGTTCTTCCAGAACAGAAAAATTATATAAGTTTGGATGCATCTATATACTGAAATTTTAACAATGGTGTTCTCTGTGGGATGGGATCATGGTCTATATTATTTTATTATTCTCTTCCATAGTTTCCAAATTTTCTACAATAAGCATGTAACTTTTTTTAATGTCCCTGTTCTCTGAATTATAAAGAATAATTCATTAACATAGAAAATTTAAGAAACAAAGGAAAACAGAAAGGGAAAAAGAATACTCACAAACCCACCAATGAACTGCTTTTATAGGTTGAGAAAATTTATAAATGGCAGTTACAATATACTTAAATTAACATTTTCCCAGAAAAAGGAACATTAATGGGAACACTGAATTGGAATAATCCAAAACTTTAAACTGACTCTTCAACTGATTCAGATATGGAAGAAAAGTGGATTCCAGTCTCCTCTTAGCTACCTAAGTCTCTGTTTTAAAAAAGAATTGCCAAGTCTCTGCATAAAAAGGTAAAATTCAAATATTTGGGGCTTATTAATTTAGAGCTAAATTTCCAATACTGCCTTCCTTCCTGGCTGTAACTACTTTTTGCTATTTAAGTATTAATTTAATTATAAATAAAATCCATTACTAACATTCATGCTCACTGGCAACAACTTTTAGAAAGGAAAATATAAATGGAGGCTTACAGTTGTG
Organism: Daubentonia madagascariensis; assembly: GCA_023783475.1. Taxonomy (NCBI): domain Eukaryota; kingdom Metazoa; phylum Chordata; class Mammalia; order Primates; family Daubentoniidae; genus Daubentonia; species Daubentonia madagascariensis. The sequence continues at coordinate 36,585,877 of JAKFHU010002088.1, read as the reverse complement.
GTAAATTTGGTCTAACAAAGGGATCATTTTCTGCTCCATTGACTGCTTTGTTTTTCCTTTGTTTTGGTTCAGAATTGGTAGAGGGTGCCTGAGAATTGTTAGCTGTGGGAGGTTTGCGTTTGGCTAGAAGTTTCCTCTGCCTTTCAATATCTTCTCTTTGCTGATTCACCCATTCTTGTTGCCTGTGTAAAAATAAATAAAAACATATTAATCTTCCATTACTTTTCACAGTTAAAACAGGGAAAAAATGCATTAAAAAACATGAAAAATCATGTAATATAAACTTGTAACCTTTTGGTCCCACTCTTGTGAACCAATTTGTACTTCTCCTTCACGTTTCATTTGAAACAATCATTGTTAAGTGAGGTGCTCCCTAAATCTCTGGATTAGGAAAGATGTGTTGGCATATATAATCTCACAGTACTTTGTTATCTCCCCACACCCTCTTTTCTAACAAATGTCATTCCTATAGATACTTAATCAGACTATGTCTAGTTAGACTATATCACTCCCTAAGAACAGAAACCATATCTATTTCATCCTATTGTATCCCTAGTACCTAGCATAGTGATCATAGTAGGTACTCAATAAATAGTTGCTGAATGAAATAAAAGAATGAGTTAAAAACAAAGAACTAACAAAGTATGGGGTATATTTTATATATGCATCTCGTCACTTAGTGTTTGCAGACAAGTTAACAACAGGCAAATATTAATTTAATATAAAAAGTGTTATTTTCTAAATTTACCTCTGTTAAAAAGAAATTTTGAGAATGAGCAGGTGATACTTTGAAATGAAACCAAAGTTGATCTTAATATAAGAAATTTATGGGGAAAAAAAGAATCCTGACAATTTAAGGAAAGGAAACAAGAAAACAGCAAGAAAAATTTGCTCGGCTTTCAAAAATAGGCAATTGATAAAAGTAAAATTATTAATGCTTCCCATTCAAGAAGCTAAAACAATTTTGCAAATAGTTCACTTATTCTAAAAACTATCATGTCTATTATTAAAATTTAGATTGAAGATTTTAGCAGTTTCACCAAAGCATTAAGTAGGTAACAGTGAAGCTTTTAAAAACTAACCCATTGTACAACCCCCTAAGCTTGCTCTAACAGTAACCATGTTCCCTTTTAGGTCACCTCACCATGCTAAGAAAAAGATTTAAAATCCTGTATGGTATATTTAGATTTAGAACACGTCAAATGTTTCATTCTTTCATCTCCCCCTCCATGCTCCCATTCAAACCAGAACTACAGAGCCCCTACTGTGCTGATAAAAAATTGGCCTTACCTACATTCCTTTCCCTATGGTTCTAGTGATGGAGTAGCAGAATGATAGCAGTGAAAAAAATCAAGAACCATCTAGGTAGAAGAGCAAAAGGGTAGAGAAAAATCTCAAGAATAGCCAAGTGAGAACAAGACTTTAATCTAGTTTTCATTTGGAAGTGGGAATAAATAATTCCAATTATTACAAAGGTAAATTTTAATGCTATTTCAGAGCACAATCAAGATGCTATAATAAACAGCAATAACCCTAATGATTAGAATCCTAATGGAAAGTAAAGAATTACTGGAATAGATATGTAGCTAAGGCCTGATTATTCAGGAATGACCATATAGTTGAGATTATTAATGTTATTAATTTTTATTTATTCATTTCTCTTCTCATCCTCTAACCACTTTGGGTTATATCACTGATTATAAAATACGTATATGTAACAACACACAGTAGGTCCTCAACAAATGCTTATTAGTAATAGTCAATATATGCAAGTAATTTTGCTCTTTTTTGACAGCTCAATGGAGAAACTGTAACTACAGGCAGAATTTATGCTTTAGACCATGCATGTTAATTATGTAACCCTCTCTTTTATTTATTATAGGACAACTGCAGGTCTGGGTTTAGTAGCAGAGGTTCTTGATCATAAAACACTCAAAAATTATGTTTTCTATCTCAAATCTTCTCCTGCTCTCCACTTTACTGTCCATATTTTAGCTTAAGCTTTAATCACCTTTCATCTGGATACCTCTCCATCTTAGCTGTTGATAATTTATCCTCTTTCCAATATTATTTCCACATTACCATCATAATTATTCTACAACTCAATTCTGATTATACACACTATATATAAACCTTTAACAGGGCCCATTACTCACAGAACTAAAACCCAGACTCCCTATCAGCACAAGGGACACTGTCCTTCATTGTGGTATACCTAACTCTTAGCATAGCTGTGTTGAACAAAAGCTGAATAAACCTGCTGAGAGAAAGAGAGAGAGAGAAAGAGATAGAAGGCCATTCTGTGGCAAGTCCTGGGAACCAGCATTTGAACAGCAATATTGATGTGATACCATGTGAAAATAAGGCTTTGCCTCCACTTCAAATAACTGAATTGACTCTGAGAAAGCTAATGTAGATGCTACTCCTGGATTTTCAGGTTTTTACAAATTTCCCAGCAAAAAAAGGGAGCTGCATAGGTCCTGGCTTCTTAACACATAAAGAGCTAGCCAATCTTTACCTACTACCATTTGAACTCAAGAAAATATGGTAACAATGATCAGTTTGTTTTAAAGTTTAGCTCAAAAATGCTAAAGCCACACATTCAGTTCAACTGATTTATAAGTTACTGCATCTGAGGCAAAAGAGAAAAGTTCTTTTCCTTAGGAATGGAAAGCAGGCAAGTGCTGAACGTTAACATTTAAGGATTGGGTAATGGGAAAAAAACTAAGTAGAAAAAACCCAGGAGATACACACACACATACACACACACACACACACACACACACACCTTCCAATGAAAATTAAATTTTTAACAATTCTCCTCCCAAAATATCATCTATAAAGCTAGAGGTTCAGCTTATATTTTGGAAAGTCTGATTTAGAATAATACATTATCCTATATAAACGAATGCTAATTAATCAAGAAGTCTGCTAAAGCTGAAATTGTAATACCTCTGTTTTATAGTCCTTTCAAATGTACTAAATTCTATGATTTCAAAGAGTAGCGAGGAGGAGTGTAGAACATAATTCCAAATCTATAATCTTTTAAAGTAATGAAAACCCAAATGAATACTAAATTTTTTAACATAAGAATGACTAACTTCACAAGATTCTGAAATGCAAAACCATCTGTCCACTGTTCAGTAAATGAAGCGCCATGTCTAACTGTTGTGAAGTGCCCAAGGCGTAATCTGTCTTGCATACTCTTCTCTCTGCTTGACAGTTTTTCTTGTGTACTCTGAAAAAAGGAGGAAAAAAAAATCACCAATTTTATTCATTTAAATTTTACAAACATACAAGGCAAAAAGGGCTAGTAAAGGGGAATAGAAAACTTTCTAAACTTGTAACTTACCTTTTCAATAAGAAGTTTCTTGCTCATTGATATGCACTTATTTAATCGTTCTTTGTATTTTTCAAGTAATTTTTGTTGTTCATCTATTTGCCGTCTGAGATCACAGTTGGCCTACAACATAAGTAGAAAATGCAAAAACTCTAGAATTTGTGTATATGAAAAGCTTAGAAATATTCTAATGTTTTGATAAATTGTATACAGATAGGATTAATATTATTAAATATCTGAGTATGATACTAAAAATAAAAAGCCTACTCACCATGGAATAGTACTGTTAAATATTACTTAACCGTGTAGTGGAAAGTATATGGAATTTGTATCCATGCTCCATATTCAAATCCATACTCTAAGGTATATGACTTTGGCTAAGTTAAGTAAGTTATCTGAACCTAAGTTCAATTTTCTTATTTCTAAATAGAGGCAACACCATCAACCTAACTTAGTTAAAAATAAAAACAAGTGTGAGTTTTCATCTATCTCTTAAAACTAACAAAATATTTTCACCATTAAACTTGTAGATGAGCCTGTAAGTTGCCTATCCAATAACTAACTATCCCCATCATTCTTCCTTGGCAACAAGATATCAACTCTGTTCACTTTGTGGGTAGCCATATGCTCAGGGAAGACGCCTCTCTCTAACCTCAGGAGATCAGTCTGATTAGTCTAGTATAGTGGCAAGAGAATAACCTGGAGGGCTTGGTAGAACTCAGATTGCTGGGCCCCATCCCCAGAGTTTCCGAGTCAGTATGTCTGGGGAAAGGCCTGAAAATTTCCATTTCTAACAAGTTCTCCAGTGATACTGATGTTTCTGGTCTGGGATCATACTTTAAGACTCACAGGTCTAGGCCAATCATGGCCTATTTTGGACCTATTATGTCCAAAAGACAAGGACATAATATCTTGAAAGTGCTGGGAGAAAATAACTATCAATCTAAAATTATACACTCAATAAAATTGTTTTTCAAGGAAGAGGAAATAGAATTTAGCATCAATAGATCCTCATCACTAAGTGCAATTCAAACAAAACCCCAAACTGTGTGTGTGTGGTATGTATGTGTTTGTGTAACTTAGAAAACTGACTCCAAAATTTCTCTAAGACTGCAAAGGGCCAAAAATAGACAAAATGAAGGAGAGGATATTTGTCCAACTATATATCACGACTTAATATAAAGCTACAGTAATTATGATCACCCAAATCCCCTTCTTCCTTAAAAATGAAAATTCAGTGTTTTATTATGGATTCATTTGTACCTAGCTAAAAGACTACATTTCCTAGCTTTCCTTGCAACCCTAAGGATGATCAAGGAGAGATACAAGCAGAAGTTGATCAGTGGGATAGCCAAGAAGGCTGCACACAGAATTACCGTGCTTTTTGTTCTTCCCCTCTTCTTCCTGTTTTCTGCTTAGAACACAGACATCATAATTGTGACTCTAACAGATGCACTGGACCTTGATGTGACCTTTAAGATGGAAGCCATGAACTAAGGATGAGGACATAGGAAAGCTGAAGGCACCAAGGTCACATATGACACTGTGGAGCAATCATAGCTGGGCTGCCCACTTGTATTCTCTTGAAAAATAAACTTTCATCTCATTTAAAGTACTGCTGTTTATGTTCTCTGCTACTAACAGACAAAGGCAACTGCTAAATGACAAAAAGATCCTGCAGTACCAGTGCAGAAACACACAAACAGAAGAATAGAACAGGACATAGAACACAGAAATAGATCCACTTGTAAATGAAAACAAGATTTTATGATGGAGTTGGCAGTGTAAGAATGAACTGTTAATTAAATTGGGCCGAACAATTGGTTATCTATACAGAAAGTAATTAAAATGAAATCCTACTTCATGCCACACCCAGAAACCAATTCCAGTGAGAGTAACAACCAGACTATAAAACTTTTAAAAGAAAATATAGAAGACATTTTTACCATCTTAAGAGTTAAAAAGAATTAATTCTTTTGGTATATCTTTGCTAATAATTTAGTTTAAGCAAAACAAACTATAAACAGAAATATATATTTAATCATATTAAAATTTAAAATGTATCTAATCATCAAAAGACAGCATGAAGAAATGAAAAGACAACTCACAAATTGGGAGAAAATCAACATATATAAAACCAATGGCATCAATAATAAAAAGACAAACAATCCAATAAGCAAAATGGGCAAAAAACAGTCATTTCACAGAAGAAACACAAATAGTTAATAAATATTTTAAAAGATGTTCACAACCAGTTAGTAAATAGGGAATGCATAATAAAACCACAAGACACTATGTTATATCTATTAGATAAGCCAAAAAGAAAAATTTTAAAGAAAATCTTATTATAGCAAGCCCTGGCAAGGATAATGAGCAATAGGATTTTTTTCTGGCCCACTGCTGTTGGGAGTATAAATTGATCCAAACACTTTGGGAAAAATTCGGTACTACAGAGTAAAGTGAAAGATGCGCATGCCCTGTACTCTGCCCATGTCTTTCACGTGGCATATACCAGAGAAATTATTGCACCTTTGCCCTAGAAGACATGTACAAGAATCTTCTTATATCCAGATAGTGTCTTACTACTCAACAGTGAAATGAACAAACTACAGTTATTCTCACCAACGTGTATGACTCTCTCACATATAATGTTCAATAAAAACAAGCAGGGCAAAAGGGTCCGTACAGAATGATGTCACTTAAATGAAGTTCAGAAACAAACTAAAGTAATATATTGTTAAGAATGTAGAAACATAATTAATACAACCATATAGAAACACCAAGGAATGATAATAGAATAGTGGCTATAGGTAAAGGGATGTCAGAGAGTAAATGGGATGGGATGTTTCAAAGGTACTGGTAAGTATGGCAGGATCACAGGTGTTGGTTTTACTGAGTTTCTGCATCAGTGGTTCTCAATGCTGGCTTAAAGTAGAATCATCAGAAGGAGCTTTTAAAATTACCAGTGCCCAAGACCTACATCATATCAACTTGATCAGAACCCCTCAGGATAGAGTTCTGGCATTAGCACTTCTACCCTTTCCATCTAGTGATTCTAAGGAGCAGCAAGGCGTAAGAACTACTGCTCTAAACCTTCCTCACATTATAAGCATACTTCCGGATGTATTCTTTCATAAAGTTTACATTAAAAATCTCATAGAAGTATAGCAGTTACTTCATCCTTTATAGTATCAGATGTCAGGCATATAACAAAATTAACTGACTTTAAAACTAACATGACATGGCTGTCTTATGGTAGCTGGTCATGTAAAAATAAATTTTATAAACTTCCTTCTCGTTTCTCCAGCTGTTTTTAAATTTACATTTAAAGATCTAATAAAATATTTTCACTTTAAAGTTGGTATTTTCAATTATGTACTTACACTAACAGAAAAAAGCTTACTGTTTTCCAGCTATAGAATTTTTTTTTACAATGCTAAGTATTTTTTCAACAGTTTCACTGTTGCCAAATAATTTATTCAATTTTTTCCATCTGTTGATTATTACTTACCCTGAGCAAATCATCTATACGACCTTCCTTCTTTTCCAGGTCTTGGTTTTTATTACTTTCTAATGCTGCTAATTTCAGCATTGTGAGATCAGTCTAAACGAAAGAAAGTTATTTTATTATCTCCATTATATGTGTTGTTGCATACAAACATAAAACTAGATTTTACTTGAACTTCAAAGCAAAGAAAAATAAGTACATTTGTGTGTACATGTAAAGGCTATTCCAAAAAGCCTTAGTGTAGTTTTAAAAGTATATTTTAAAACTATATTTAAGTATAAATGCTACAAACTTACCAAGAAATACTTTAAAAGGTTAATTATTTAGAATATTGATGTTTCTCATTAAAGTTCAATATATACACTGTTTGTGCTATATATCACTCTAGTTGATTTTTGAACTTTGCTAAACCTTTCTAAATTGACAAGTAAAAATTGTATATTTATGGTGTTCAACATGATGTTTTGATATATGTATACGTTGTGGAATGGCTAAATCAAGCTATTTAACACATACCTATCACTTTCTGTGGTGTGAACATTTAAAATCTACTCCTAGCAATTTTCATATATATAACATATTGTCATTAACTGTAGTCACCATGATGTACAATAGATCCCTTGAAATTATTCCTCGTCTAACAGAAATTTTGTGTCCTTTTACCAACATCTCACACAGCAAAACCTTTCATGAGCTGCTCAGTGACTTTGTAATCTTAGCTTCAGCATCATCCAAAGAAAGAGGTTTTGGTACATGCATTACAGTTTGGACATGACCCCACAAATAAAGTCTAATGGAAATAAATTGGCAAGCTGAGTTGGTCAAACAACAGGATCTATTCTCCCAATCTCCAGTCTGTAAAAGTGTAATCCAGAAACTGTCACATGTAAAAAATTAAAATGAAAACTTAGTACTCAAAATTCATGAAAGTAAGTAAGTATAAAAGATAGCCAAATTCAATTTTCAAATTATCTTTCTAATTTGTAGCACATATATATATACATACACACACATTCATAAATATAGATATCAAATGAATTACTTTAATATCCACTTATAACAAATATAGCAGCCTCACAAAGACATCAATTATATATAATTGGATATTAAATTAAAAAGAATCAGTAACTAGAATTGACATGTTATGGTTGTTCTGATTATTTGACTTGCTTAAAACATCTAAATATTTGCCAGTGTGTAACAAAGGACAAGATGACAGTAAACTGGGTGTTTCAATTTCTCACCACTCCCTACAAATTCTGGTTTTTTTTGTTAAGTTAGCTTTCTTTATGTATAATTTTGCTTTATACCTAAAACAAACAATAGACATCTTAGTTGTTAGTACAAAGTTGGTCGGTGGTTTCTTAGAAGTCATAAAAAAAAATTTTAATTATTATTTACCTGAGTAATTTTAAAAGATAACTGCTTTGGTTGTGCAATAGGGTGGTCCCCAAAAGCTAATGCAGTAGGAGAAGGGCTATTCGGTCGAACCTAAAAAAAATATATTAAAATTTTTACATTAGCAAGAAAAAAAAGGAGGTTTCTACTTAGCAACAATTACTTAACATTTCTGAAGAAGTTTCTAGGATAATACCTAAATTGAAACATAATTGACTTTTTAAAACTTTTAATCACCATTTATTTAACAAGTATTCATTGAGTACCTTGTACATAAGGCCCAGTAAGAGATACAACCATATATTCCCTGCTCCTCATGGAGTTTACATTCTAGTGCCATAGAAGAAATCTTAAAGCTTTCACACTGTTAAACAAAATAAGGCTAAATTATTCTAAAACGAAAATACTAAAAACCAATTATGATAGTTCAAAAAGTAAAAATTAAAAGATGTTAATACACAATCTTAATATTAGGGATGATAATGCATCCCATACATAGTTTAGTATCAATTTACTAGTGAGTTTCATGGTTTATCTGGTCACTAGTTTAAAAATACACTCATTGGCTGCTGTTTTAAAGTTTGCCCTTCCCCAAATTTAGATTTTTATTACAGATCTAAAGCTCTATTTTATACTGATTAAATCAAAAACTGCAGTATTTGGTTGGCCAAAAAAAAAAAAAAAAAAAAACACACTCATTAAAAGCAGATTGCAACATTGTATAAATGTTATCGCTACAACTCTTTACTTAAAATTACTGTTGAATCTTATGCCTTACTTTGTATATGGCAACGTGATGAGCTCAAAGATACAAAATGAGTAAGACGCACCAAGTATGTCTACAGACAAAGACTGGAAGGGGACAAAAGATGTGCAAACAGGGTGCTTGAATGAAGAAGAAGTGCAACTCTAATTTCTAAAAATCTTTAATTCATCTGTAAATTACTGAAAACCAGTATTGTTTTTCTGGTTAGATATTGAACTTGCACACAATGAAATTAAATTAAAAAATGAATCCATTGTTTTATATTCAAAACAATGCACATAAAAGATCTTAAAAATGTTAGAAAAAAACCAAAAAGTTATAAGATAATTTTTAGGTCCAAGATTCTTCTACTATGATGAACTATACAGCCTGCCTTTTTCTTAAGGATTCCCAGAAAAAAATTATGTTATTTTAGTGGTTAAGAAATTTAATTGATAAGAAAGTTAGAAATTAGGAATCAATAACTCAATTAGGACTGATACAAGAGTATTCATATCAGCTCCACAGGCTCAACAGCCTTCTTTTACAAAAACAATGATTGTTAGATAATTCAGGAAATCTTTAAGAAGCTCACTTTAAGAAATAAAATTCTAACAGCATCAGATTAAAAAGGATTCAACTCATCTCACAGAAATAATTCTTTTAAAGGATAAACACTAATTTATATAGAAATTCTCAATAAAAACAATAAATTATAAAAGTTATTCAATGTACATAACCTCCCAGACATGAAAAACTTGAAAGATATTAATAAAAACTTACAGATGAGGAAGGAGTGGAATGTGAATGTGAATTTTGAGGAGAACGGATTGCAGGAGGTATGCCTCTTACTGGACTTGAGCCATTTCCACCTTGGTACTGAGAAAAAGAAAAAGGAAACATCATTTTTACTAAAGCAGGCTTAGATAGTTGTTATATTAGACATGGCATTAAGAATTAATTTAAATATATCTTAAATTAAGTCAAGTAGTCATATAAATGGTTCCAGCAAAAGCAAAACTAAGTTCAGTTACAGCCAAGTCCTAAAACATTAACAAGAGAGTACTGATCACGAGAACGTGATGAGGCTATGTTTTATAAAGATCCTTATTACACTACATTCTGACTATAATTTGTTATTGTGGCTGACTCAAAGACAAATAAATTCCCCAAAATGAACTTTCTGTTTTTCTCCCAAATCTTGGCACAGTTCCCCTATATATGTTTCTTGAGCCAATATGGTCCCCAATCCCAAAAAACTTCAAAATGTTTACACATAGATATTAGTGAACATAATCAACTATCTTAAACAGAATCATCACTCTCAAGATCTGTTAAATATCCAAATGTTCATGGCACTATATGAAAGTTATATAGAACAATTCCCTTCCCTCTAACAGGACAAAAGTCTTTTAAAAATCAATTATTTCTTACAACATACATGATTTAGCTGCATATGCAGAAAAGCCAACTAATCTATTCCAATTATACCTTTTCTCCTATCTCATGTTCCTACTAAGGATGGGAAAAGAAAACAATTTGCTGGTACTGACTTCCTCTGGAGGTATAGTTTATTGTCTACTTCATCATTTTTTGTTTAATTATTTAACTTTGACACAAACAGGAGAGATGTAGTCTTCCTAGCATGTTCATTTAAAAACTTCCTGCGATCTAGAGATTTTGCCTCATTTATTTTATCTATAGAGTGCCTAGCATAATGCCCGGCACATAGTAGGCATTCAGGAGTTATTTGTTTATTCAAATTGACCCTACCATTGGCAAAGGCTCTTAATGATACTAACAATGAGTGACTGACCTCAACTAAAGAGCATTAGGTATCTAGTGGTCAGCAACAATTTTACCTTAGAAAACTACCCAAGAAAAAAAGCAATGTAGGATTTAAAAAATTGTTTTTAAATTTAGCCCATCTGCTAATCAGCCAATTCTGGTCTCAATCTCCAGTAAATATAAGTGTTTTTCAATTGAGTAGATTATATTTGTTGTTTTTATGCTCACATTAATGTTTTCTAATGTAAAACTGGTAGCCAAAAATGTTTCTATGTAGAAGCAAGGAAACACTCCAGAATGTTATTCTTGGGTAAGAATCTAAATTTACCACTCTTTATTGTTTTTAGGGACTCTTAGATTCACATCTCTATCAATTATTTAATCCCCATCCACAGGGCTCAGAAGTTGCTGAGGTGTAATAAAGCCTGTATTGATAGCAGAAAGAATTCTGAACTAGGGAGCTGGTAAGACTTTAAGTTCTATTCTTTACTCTTCCATTTAAAAGTTGACTTTAGGCAGGCTACTTTATATTTCTAGTACTCAGTTTCATTGTCTGTAAAACAGAAACATTAATACCTACTTTGCTTATCTTAGGTTGTTATAAGCAAATATGCGAGGAAATTGACTTTGAAATTTATGGTGCGCCATACCAATGTAAAAGTAAATTTTAATGTTCCCAGGAAGAAAGGATATTACATAATACTAAAGCTCTGCTCTAATCAAGCAGATAATCAAAAGTTGACCTTGTGCTTCAAAGAAATCATTTGTAGCTCACAGCAGAATTATACTGAATTAGGAATTGGAGATAATTCTCAATGAACTTACTTCAAAATAGTCACTAATTTTGTGGCCACGTCCCCCAATACTTTTTCCTAAAATATAAAAAGCATATGATATATTAGTAGGGTAGTGATGAATATCAAAAAAATATTAAGAATCCTCAGAAGATCAGATACCAATTTCAGAAATCCAAAAATCAAATGACATTTCAATAGAAACATGCCAATTTTTAAAAGGCCCAATTATTGGAGAATCAGATAAATAAATAATGTTATGGATCTAGTATTTTAAAACTATATTATTAATATCACTTAGTAACTACTAATTTCAGAAAAGCAAATCAACAAATAAAAAAGAAAAGACAAATGGCAACCATATAACTCACAAACCACTTCTTACCTGTAAAGCTTTGGTTAAAGCTCAACATAAACCATAACATGATCCCTGTCAAACTAACAGTAACATGCTTCACACTATGAATGTTATTCTGTAAAATGTGTTTTGATTTTCTAAAAAGCATTTCCAAATTAATAGGATATGTTTTAATAAACTAGATTTTAAATATCCTTCTCATACGACCATACTGATGGAGTGAACTAGGTCACTAGAGATGACACTGTTCTTTAATTAAACATTTTGCTCTAAGATGGACTCTGATGCAGTTTTTAAAATATTGAATTAAGAACCTGCTACGAAAATACAGTGTGTAGAGATGCTTTTTGAGGGAAGGCAACCATCCTGGAGTAGAACTATACAGAATACATGACTTCTTCAAGTTTTAATAGAAAAACTAATAATATCATGGAGTCAAAAGCCTTGCATAATATAGACATACATACTTTATCAATTCAATACTGACTTATATTCATGCATTTATTTATTTTATTCAACAAATATTTCTTAAGTGGTTACTATGTGTGAGGCAGTACTGAGATGAACAAACAATACACTTAAAAGCTCAGCAACTTTAAATTTCTTCTTGGAAATTAAAGGGAGATTTTGAAAAAACCAAACAAGTACTCAGGACTATAAATGCTACCTAAAAATTTTGAACAATGGTTTTGTACAGATTTAGAGATCAAAGAGGACTGTAAATGTTTTATACCAAAGGAATTTCCCTTCTGTCTATAATAATTTCCCTGCACATTCTGAAGAAGTGCTATGTTCTCATGAAGACACAGATGTTTTTGGTTGCTGACCCAGAAGCTACTTCCCCAATTCTTTTTCCCTAATTGAACCCAAATTTTGTTGTGTTAACACTCCCCATCCCCCTATATAGCACCTGTAACTTCCGAGCAAGCTGACTCCTATACAGCCCCCATTCCCAGTTCCCTTTTATTCCTTATCAGAAATTCAATGTTGTTCAGGTATCATCCCTTCTCCACACAGCCTGTATTTTTAAGGGGACCTTTACCCCACTTTCAATTTCAAAGATGGGCCTGATTTTTGTAAGGGCAATAGTATCCCTGTTGGACATAACTGGTTTTGGAATGGACACATAACCCAATCTGGACCATAAGATGATACGAGAGGTTTGCTTTGGGCTTGAAGAAGCTTACTCCAAAGAAGGAAGAGGGGGAAAAAAACCCACAGAAAGCCAGTCTCTCTCTAAAACAATTTAAGTGAGGAAGCTGTAATGAGTAAATCCAATTTAGGTAACCATCTTAAAACAAGAAGAAAATCAGACAATTCTGTGGATGACAGACCACAAACAAAGAAAAAAAATAAGTCCTTAAGACAGGTTGGATTGACCAACCCAGAAGCCCCACCCTATTTACAGGCTTGCTTTTATCTGAAGTTGAAACTATAGCAATTAATATATCTTTACAATAAATAAAGCTCCAAGTCCACTAACCACAACTTGGGGGAACTACATTAAGACCAAAAAGCAGCTCAGTGCAAATCAAGAGACAAAAGTACTACATACATAGAGAAAAAGCCCTAAAATGACTTAAACCCTTCCTGTCACAAAGACAGTTGCTACAAATATATTCCTTGATTCCAGTGCCATATAAAAACCAGTAAGCCATGGCCCTAGTTCTTATGGCTAAAGATTGACCCCCAACACACATAACATTTTGTATAAAATCATCAACATACATGTTTTAAGAGTCCAATTTATTGTCTTTAATTTTGAGTGCCCAAATTAAATGAGAGTACTATTTTGCTGTCCATTATGAGAGATTTTATAGTCCAATGAAAATAATTTTCTTAACTCCTATCACAAAAGGTAGGCATGCAAGAAAGGATGAAGAACAGGTATGGAAAGAAAAAGATGGTATTTTAATTAAAGTCTCTTGATTATTTTTATATAGGCCTTTTTAAAAAAAATAAAATAAAATGGAGAAGTAAGTTTAGGTACTTCTTTTAAAGTGAGATTTAAAGTTTTTATTCAATAACAAGAAGCCATTTCAATACCTTAATTCATATAAAGACAGAAAAACGAAAAGTGATGCTTCCCAGATTTGGACATGACATGAGTCTTTCTAGGATCCCCCCCAAAAATTGAGAAAAATGTCCAAATGCCTAAAAACAGTAATCATACACTAACTACCTATGTGTATAGAAAGACTGCAATTTCATATTATTATTTAACAATTGGAATATTAACTGGTTAAAAATCAGAACAATTAATTGTAAATGTCTACTGGGCTCTGAAGGAAGCCATATTGTTTGCTTACCCTGACTACTTTCATTCTGGTTTTCTGCTTTTCTCTTTCTTCCCCTGGATGATTCCGATTGTTTCTTCTCTGGTGTCTATGGAAAGCAAGATAACAGATTTTTAAATTACAGTTTTAATATACAAAATCATTACAGTCAATATACAAATAATTTTTCTTTTCGAGGTCAAACAGTGTTCAATAGTGCTCACAAGGTATAAATGTATATTTACATACAATTTATTTAAAAAATAAAATTTCCTATTGCATAAATTTTTTAAATTCCAAGTATAGAAGACCCTGCACACATTACCTGAAATTCTACATTTTCAGAATTTGACTTGAAGTGGATCAGAAATCAGAGAGTAATTAGACTTTACAGGATGCCCTTCAAATTCTTAACTGGATAGGGCCCCCCCCAAAAAAACACCTTAAATTTTTCCTATTAGTTTTCTACTACTCAAACACAGTGTATAAAACTAAATTTTGGGCCAGGAGAGGTAGCTCACACCTGTAATCCTAGCACTCTCGGAGGCCGAGGTGGGAGGATCACTTGAGGCCAGGAGTTCAAGACCAGCCTGAGCAAGAGTGAAACCCCATCTCTAAAAAAAATATAAAAATTAGCCGAGCATGGTGGCGCACACCTGTAGTCCCAGCTACTCGGGAGGCTGAGGCAGGAGGATTGCTTCAGCCAAGGAGTTTGAGGTTGCAGTGAGCTGTGACGATGCTACGCACTCTAGCCTGGGCAACAGAGTGAGACCCCGTCTCAAAAACAACAAAACAAAACAAAAAAAAACCCTAAACTTTGATGAGAAAAAAGGGGCAGAACACAAACCCTGTTATTTATTTATGTTCTTTCATATATATATCTCTCTCTCTCACTACTAAAATCCCTACTAAAAAAGACCATCATTCACCTAAATGCCTGACAATTACTATCCAACAACAATTACAGCAAATTCATAGATAACGCCCTAGATCAGGGCTCAGCAAACTATGGCCCATGGGCCAAATCTATTTGGCTACCTGTTTTGTATCATCTAACCATACCTTTTACATTTTTAAATGTCTGAAATTTTAAAATTCAAAACAAAAAGAATATTTTATTATGTGAGAATTACAAGAAATTCAAATTTCAGTGTCTATAATAAAGTTTTATTGGAACACAGCCACACTTGTTCATTTACATATCATCTATAGCTGCTTTCACATTACAACAGCAGAGTTAAGTAGCTGCAATAGTCGGTATGACCAATAAAATCTAAAATATCTGGCCCTTTAGAGAAAAAGTATGAAGACTCCTGCTCTAGATGGTGGCTTTGGTCCCAAATGACAGGTTTGTTCCTCTAACAGACAGCAAAAATTTTCATTAGGCTAACACAAGTAATTCTTGTGGAGTATGACAAACTGTTGTGTTTAGTCAAAAATTAAAACCAAGAGCAAAAGCACAAGGCAATAGCACCAGGCCCTCAAATTCTAGAAAGCCTAATTAAGTACTTCCGGTACTAGAACAATTCCTGAACTTAACAGGAACTCCATGAATATTTGACTAAATAACGAATCACATTAGGCAACTTAAAATAAATCTCTTAAGGCATTGTGGTCCCAAAACAAGGAAGGGATTTAATCCATATTTTTATGTCTCTGAGTAGTTCTATGACTAAATAGTATGAATGACAATATATAACCTAATTCTTATTGAGCATATATTATTCCTCTAAGTATCATCTTGGGCACTTAAAGTTCTCTCATCTCTATTCTGCCAAAAAGATAACAAATTTAGAGAGGCTAGACTGAATGTTACCAGTCTCTGAATTCTTTAAAAACAGGTGTTATATCTTCTCCCATCTCATCCTCCCACCCCATGCCTAGCTACTTGATAAATACATGAATGGATATTAAGTAACTTTCTCAAGGTAACACTGCTACTGTGGCAGAGCCAGGATTCAAACCAAATTCAGTTCTATATAATTCCAAGACTCACATGGTCTTTATTTTTTCTCTATGCGATATGCTGTATGCCCTATATCAGCTAAATGAACCAACTATACAAAAATATTTCAAAATTTTACTGTTTGTAAATAAAATTCAGTATGTCCAATAAATTGCGTCTATGTTTTAATTTCACAAACCAGAGATCTTAAAGAAAGCCATGTAATTGGGAGGTAGACTGATGTACCAGTAATTTAAGGTACATAGTTCATTAGTTTAGTTTTATTGTCAAAATTACCAAACTCAAACGTAAACAATAACCAATCTTCTATATTCCTAGAACTAAAAATCACCAAATTAAGAATTCTAAGTTTACATTTTTATAAAGAGCCCTAAATCTATCTTAAAACAAAAAAAGATCCCCAAATAATAATTTATTCATATCCTTCCTAACTTAATCTATGTAAAAAATATATATAATTAAGGTCAAGAAAACATAATTTTTCAGAATAGTTTGAGGTTATACTAATATATCAGCATGGCAGGATCCCATTTGAATGTCATCTTACTTCTTAACTAGCTACTTTTGAATAAGCAAAAAAAAAAAAACCCACACAAAATATTATTTAATATAATTCTGAAACAGTTATATTTGAAACTGTATTTTCTAGCTAGAAAACTAAAGAAAGTGTAATGTTCTAAACGGTTCCATATCATTTTCTAAAGTATATTCCAAGGAACACTGGTTCAGTAATAGGTTGGGAAGGCTACATTTTAAATAGGGATAGTAGGGCGGTAGTTCAACTGAGGTAAACAAAGTTAGATTTCATCACTGCAAAGCTTCTCAGAACCATTAAAATGCTAACATGCACTGGCTATCTCCAAAAGAAGGATGGAGTGAGAAGATACAATACATGTACAAATTCTGAAAACTTATTAGAGATAACATTCATTAAATACTTCACTGGATAAACACTTTGGGATGTTTGAGGTTTTTTGTTTTATTCGTTGAAGACATTTTCCTGGGAGGTAAAATTTCCCAGTATGGGGATGTGGGACAGCCCTTTGGGGAAAATGTCACTTCATTTAAACAAACAAAAAACCAAACAAATGCATTATGATTATAGTAAAGAAGAAAAGGCAACAGGTTTACCTCCTATAAACCAAGAAGATTTTGAACAAGGAAAAGAAAAAGGGTGATAGAACTAAAATTAATTTACAACTTTGTAATGTACGGGTAAAAAGTTGGAAATAGGTAATAAAAAATTAAAAAACTGAACAAAGTAAAAGATGAGAATGGGAAACCTAGATTTATTTAAATTGGCCTATAAAGTGCATGTTTCCATTATATGCATACCTTTTGTCCATTCCTGTGAACCCTAATTTTTTTCACCCATGTCCTAATATTACCAGCTAGTGCTGACCTTTAACTTAGTTTTCATCTCATAGACTATGTGCACATACTTAGAGTTATTCTGTCAGCACAAATGAACCATAATTTCCTAAAAAGCAAGTACCATGGGTTTCTGAAAGAAGTGACCAAGAACGAAACACTGGGTCCATTATTTACTACAACCCTTGGCATGTTATTTAGCCCAAGAATTCATTTTCTCATCAGTGTAAAACATAATATAGGCATAGGAGGACTGTGAGGATTAAATGAGAAACATACCAGAAACATACTTAGTACAGCATCTGCAATATAGTGGGTAATCAATAAATGTCAGTGAGCACCCAATCAATTCTCTTATCTGAATGACTACCCTTCTATCACTCCAAATATCCATGCACTTTTATGTTTCAGAACTTCAGTCATGTGTCACATGGTAAGTGATTAACAGCTTCTACTCTATGAGCTTACAAATAACTATTATTTGCACAGCTTGCAAAACAGGTGACATTTTCCTCTTTAAGATCCCATTCAACTATATTCTAGACTACAGGCCACAGAACCTGCAGCCGAGGCCCCATCACCAACCCTCAGGCAAATGTGCACTGAATATTTTTTTAGTATTGATAATCTGAACAACAACTATATTAAACAAAACAAAACAAAAACCCTTAGCAAAGCCTACTGTTGCCAATTCTCCTTAGTCACTGATTTGTATACAAACCTATTTGAGGATTTAGAACCTGGGGCAGGGGGGTGGGGAGAGGTGGATAGGCAGAAACTCACCAAATATTTAATCTCTAAGATGGCTCATCACTGACAAAAAGTTCAGAATAATATCTGCGACCTTTAAACTGTATTCCAGAAATATCTTAGGGTAGAGGAGGTTGTGCCCAGAAATTATTAAAGGGGAGGGGAAAGGGAAGGAAAAAGTGGGTGGCTGAGCTAAGGCTCTAGCCTACCAGAGACACATTGTACGCCACCTCTACCTGTCTCTGCAACCACAGCATCTCTTATTTTAATACTGGGATATAAGAGATTCCCTTTGAAGAAATAGTTTGGTGGCTTAAAAAATGTTTGAAAAACTACTGTTCATGACTAATGACTTCCTTGAGCAAATCCAGAGGACATCAACCAGGCCACCTATGTATTTGCATAACGTATAAAATTTGCACATATCAAACATTTTATATAGAACTTTTTCAAGCTTATTATTGCGCTTGCTAATAATGCTGTCATTTCTTTTTTTCTTCATTTTTTTTTTCTCAACTATCCCACTATAAATAGAACACAATAAGCAAGGATTAATACAGAAGGCAAAATAATAGAATTTGGCTTTAAAGTGAAGGCGGAAAGAATAGAGTAATTATAAAAGGCCAAAGAACATACAATGGAATAGTCGTTAGGAGAAAATGAAGGAAGGAGAGACTGGTAGTCTTTAAATTAATTTAGCTGTGTAAATGTTAGACTTGTAATCATACCAAAACCTGAATAACTACTCTGGCATTTAAATATTCCAAGATATTACTGTCAATTTACACAGTATTTTCTAGCAGTTGAAAGTTTGTTCAAAAAACACAAAGACAAATTTAAAGGACTTAAGAGGTAATAGTGATGTAATTAACTAATGCTCCCAATTTTATTTGGAACTCAGGTCAGTGATTATTAAACAAGCTTTTTATATCTAATCATGTGGCTTCTTGGTTTATCTTAACAAATATGTGTCTTTCTTCAATGCAAATAAGGCCAAATACAAGAAAACAAGAATCTTAACGCTGTCACTGAATGAGAGACAAATCAATACGGATTATTCCATGAAAACAGATAACCACCTCTACAAGCCTCAAACTAGAGAGAGATTTAAAATTATCAGCAAAAATGCATTATAGAAAATTTTAACAGTACATGAAAAGATACCATTATAACATTAACAAAAAAGGAGGGAGTGCATATTAAAATTTATTCTTCACTCTATTTTAGCTAGAGTTCATCAGGCCTGACTAAACAGACAAGTCAAATATCAATATCTGTAATAAAAAATTACTACAGTTAATAGACACAGATATATTTAATTTCTTTCTGTTAAATGAGAAAATATTTTTAAAAAGAAAAATTACTCTAATATTAAATAATAACCTTAAAAAATAATCAATCTTCAAACTTTTCAGAATGAATTTTTCTGATAGATTCATTCAGCCAAAGATTGGTGTCAAAAATACAATTCATTGGCTATTCCAATGATTCATACTCAGGTATCAAATTCAAGGTTACTATAACTTGAACAAATGGCATGATAAAACTTTTTGTCTGCAGCTGGTAAAAACAATGGTCAATTTTTATCCCACATTTCCAGGCAAAATTTGTTGAACTAGATGTGAGACAGGAAAATGCTGGAGAAATATCTTTGTTACCTTTATCAGCATATATAAAAACAGTACTGAACTAGTAATACTCAGTGTAAAATCCTTACAAAAATAGTCAGTGTAAAATAGATGTCCTTTTCAACATCAAATGTATAAGATATTCTGTTTTTTCCAAGCTTTTACTACTATAAAAATTAGGTTAGAATCTACTGTAATAAAACTGAATTTCTATTGTGAAAATTACCTTGCTGCTTCATATCCTATTTACATTTAGATAAATATGTATATATCCTAACGCAAGGATGATTTTGAGTTGGCACGACCTGAAATTCACACAACCTGTCTCTGCCCAAGAGTTAAAACTTTAATATCAACAATTATTATCTGGAAATATTTGCTTAAACCTTTGACCCCTAAAAGAATATCTGTTACATTGGTGATTTCAATATTTAGTACAAAAAGTTTATGTATGCAACATTTTGGAATCCTATCTTCAAATTAGAGCATTTCTGTGCCATTCTAAGTAAATCCAAATCATCAGCAATTTTCAGTCTAGTCTATTTTCTGCTGCATTGCTTTTATTATTAACGTGTAATGCTAAAGATGGTAGAGTACCAATAAGATGAAATTTGGTAACCACTCAACTAAAACGTGTGCTTACAGGTAAACCTAAAGTGCGCCGGCTCACATTTTTAGAAGCCTGAAGGATTCTCACTCTCTTTATACACGTATAGCATCCACAACCAAATCAATACTCAAAAGAAATATAATACTAAAACAATTACTCTTACTTTCAATTTTTAACAACTACCTTACTTACTTAACATCCTCACATTCTGACTTCTTAAGCTCCTATCAGTTGGACTCATTTTAATTTGCATTCACATATGTTTAAAAGGGGCATACTAAGTTTTCAATACTGATGAAAAGTGATTTTGTTTGCCATTTTCTTATCATTTATGTAGTCTATTAATACATACTCCTATAGACATTCCCTTGAACATCAATCCCTAGGTCTTTATACAATATTTCTCTGGGATACATACTTTTAAATGTAAATGCTGTTACCACATAATATACACATTTAAAATTTTAAAGACAATGCCAAATTGCACTTTCAAAGGCAGTACCAACCCGTACTTACACTAACACTGTATGAGAACACTCACCAATCCTTTAAAATCTGTCAACTGATAGGTAAAAAAAAGGTGTTACTACTTCCTCTATAGCAATAAAACATTTATAAATCAGAAAAAAAGTGACTTGTCTTATTCCTAAAAAGTTGTTCTATCATACATTTATTAGCATTGATTCTCAATATTGACTACACATCAATCATTTACAAAGCTTTTATTTAAAACTCATGCTCTCTCTCCAATCCAAATATAACCATCTCTGGAGAAAGACCAAAGGAATCCTCATTTTTAAAAAGCTCCAGAAGTGATATTGATGTATCATCAGGATTAGGAACAGTCCATCAATCTATCTATCTAGATTGATAATAAAATAATAAGTCACGTATTTCCTGCTTATTCCACTTTACAGAATCTCTAAATTAAGAATATTGTTCTTTATAATCTTCCATTAAGATTAAAGACCAAAATTATGACTTATAGCAGAAAACTAATTAGGTTATAAGGAGGCCAATGGGTTGCCATGGTTACTCAGTCATTTTGGAAAATGACAATTAATCTTAAAGAAAATCAGTAAGATGTTCGCTAAATTCTGCTGACATAAAAATACATCTTTCTGATATTTTTAAAAGTAAAAAATATTGAAACCAAATTTCTCAATAATGTCAACTTGTACTGAATGACCATAAAATCCAGTATAAAAGCAACATTTATCATATTAAACATTTGTCAAGTGCTATTAGCCTGGATATTTCTTAGATTGGCAAATTTGATAATTACTATAAATCATTTTAAACCTAAATATTTTGAAAAAAGCATAGCACTCTTTTCCTAAAACTAATTAGGGGTAATTTATCTAACTAGTAAGTTATATACTATCTTAGTTACATGGATAGAGAGTAGCATAGTCAACGACTACATCATGTGGAAATAAGACAGAAACTTTGGAATTAGATTTTGGACTCTGTTAACTTAATATCTGTGTGATTATGGGCAAATGGATTACCCTCTTTGAGCTTCTGTTTCCACATTTAGAGATGTAAAACTTATGGAGATGTAATCCAACTCCACAAATAAAATGCTAAAACTTTCAAGATGCTGCTTTTAAACATCCTACATTGCATAGGACAGCATCCCCTCCCCCCTCAAAATTTATCTGGGGCAAAATGTCAACAATGTTAAGGTTGAAAAACCCTGCTTTGATGAATACATAAGAATCATTTGTAGTTGGCACACAAATTACTTGTCCAGTATGCTTTTTTACTTTCATTCTCTCATGAGTTTACAGTGAAAATATCCAGAGGCTGTATGACATGTGATGACATCTCACTAATGATTTATGGATTGTGTATTTGTGTATTCTAGTGTTATAAAATTTTTTGTTTTAAATCCTAAAATGGTAAATAACAATAGCTGTAACCCACATAAGTAAGAGCTCTCTGGAATCATCATCAATTTTTAAGAGTTGTAGAGAAGTCCTGAGACCCAAATGTTTGAAAACTCCTTTTGTAGATGAACTCATCCTGACAGCAGTTATGTAATGCTAGGAAATGCTAGCAGGTGCGGCAGGTGAGATGGGTGTGCTGGAGAAAGAATAGTAAGTAGTCTGTTAAGGAAATGGATAGAGGGATGTTAAATTTATTCACTCAACAAATTATATGCTGAGCACCTACTACGGTCAAGCACTATACTAGGTTCCACTTTACAAGAACTCGTGAGATTATCTAGACAAAGTATATCAGAATTTCCAAATAGGAAGCCTGAGTACCTATACTTTGAAAATGCTTCCTAGATGATGCTGATATATATATTCTTCCATCTTTAGGAAAACATGCACAGAGCCAGTATTAGACCTGCATTTGGTTTCCAGTTCCCTTTTCCTTCCAAGAGATTAAGAATGTATATATTCAAGCCAGAAAGACCCACTTCCTTTGCTGTGAACTCTGTTAATATGACATATTTCAGTGTCAGATACTCCAATTTCTATCTGAATATAGCCTCCAAAAGTTTATCTTTTAATGGATAACGGTGAATTAGTTTTCTCTTTTTAAATAAAAGGAAAAGTTACAAAGTAACTTCAGGTATTTCACAGGAACTTTTGAGTCCAATAATTCATGTTTTATTATTAGTCTTAATAAGAGAGAAGAAAACTAACTTAACATTCCCCTACTGAGAAAATGATATATATTTATTACAAAATACACAATATTTCCCACGCATACAAAGAGTACCTGCCTTCAAGACAACAAAGTTATTGTATATATCCTACACTGTATATAGCAACACTTTGCATACTATGTCAGAGTAAAACAATTGACATAAAAATACTAAATAAGATTTTTGGTAAAGAAGCAAAGAAAGAAAATACTACCAAATAAAAGAGAAGACAGAGGAACCCATCAAATAGAACACCACAAACATCATTTCTCAGGCTAAAACATTTTAGAAAATAACTTAGGCAGTAGAGTATAAAGAATATTTCTTAAAATTGACGAGGGCACTAAGGTAGGTGTCTAACATCTTAAGAAGCTGGACAGATTTAAACAGAATAAAGTCAAAAGCAAGGTAATTTATTTAGGGTGGGGGGCATAAAAATGTAATTTTCAGTGATACTCAACCTATCCATCACTAAATTCATTTTTTAAGTTCTCCTCTTTCTTACTGGGTGCTCAGATGAAGACATCAAAGAAAAGATTGGTACAGGTTATAGCAAATAAATATAGACAAAATTTAATGAAGTTTAAAAAAAAAATCTAAAGCCTAGAACTTAAGTCCAGTATTACACCTTTATTTTCAGATAGAACCATAACTTTCAATCAATCTAGGGTACCTGAGTGTTCACTGAGGAAACATTCAAGGTAAACGCTATTAAGAGGTCAAAGAGAATCGAAAAGTAGAGATAGGTACGTACATAAAAAAAGCTATAAACAGGACATGCTGTAGATGCAACAACTGTACTAACTCCCATATATCCATAATTTAAAATCCTTAATATTAAATAACTCAAAATCCCAAAATATACTTTGATTGAAAATAAACAGTAATTCAAGACCAGTGGATAAAAGCTTAAGGTTTGATGATTATCAAGGAAGAGGGGGGGGGGAAACAACTTTGGTTCTAGAGATATAATATATTTTAAATTGTTCCACTCTGATTCAGGTTTACAGAAGTATTACAAAAGATAAATATTAAAATTGAATTGAGGCAAAAATAGAATAATTTGACTCATATGTCTGCTTTACAAACATGAATATTATGGAGTATATTGTATGTAAGCACACGTGTATAAACAGACATAACTGTGCTTCTCCAACATTATGAAAGATGATGTAATTTAATGATATTTATATTCAGTCACAAATATCCCAACCTCAGGAAGAAATAAAGAAAGCAGAGAAATATATCCTAGTGCATCTAAAATGAGAGATAGGGAGGAGAAATGCTTATGGTTTTCATAGTTACTACAAATTCCAAATGAGCACAGCAGTCCCCAACCTTTTTGGCACCAGGGACCAGTTTCATGGAAGACAATTTTTCCACAGACAGGGGTTGGAGGGGGAATGGTTTCGTGATGATTCAAGTGCATTACATTTATTGTGCACTTTATTTCTATTATTATTACATTGTAACATATAATGAAATAATTATACAACTCACCATAATGCAGAATCTAATGCCACTGCTGATCTGACAGGAGGCGGAGCTCAGGCGGTGATGTGAGCAATGGGGAGCAGCTGTAAATACAGATGAAGCTTTGCTCGCTCCCCACCCGCTCACCTCCTGCTGTGTGGCCCAGTTCCTAACAGGCCACAGATGGTACCAGTCTGTGGCCTGGGGGTTAGGAACCAGAGAGCTAGAAGATACATAGTTTATCTTAGCATCTTGGGTTAAGGGAGAAGTGGGGACAGCAACTGTACAGAATTTAGAAAAAGTAGAAAAAGAAGGTGCTGTAGGTTGAATGTGTGTCCCCCAAAGTTCATGTATTGGGAAACTTACTCCCCATTACTCCCCATTCTAACAGTATTAAGAGGTGGGGCCTTTAAGAAGTGGTTAGGCCATGAGAGCTCCACCTTCATAAATGAATTAATGTCATTATCACATGGGTGGGTTAGTTATTGAGGGAGTGGGTTCCTGATAAAAAGGATGAGTTAGCCCCAATTCTTTCTCCCTGTTTCATGCACTCACTTCTTTCATCTTCTGCCGTGGGATGACCCTCACCAGATGCCAGTGCCATGCTCTTGGACTTCCCAGCCTCCAGAATTATGAGCCAAATAAACTTCTGTTCATTATAAACTACCCATTCTGTGATATTCCGTTATAACAGCAGCAAACAGAATAAGGTGGTATCAAATAGACTAAGACAGAAGGTATTTATGTTTAGACAGGAAAGGCTCTGCAAGGAGAACTGAAAATTGGTAGAACAAGGCAGGTGCTAAAATTTCGAAAACACTGGTAATCAAGAAATATGGGCTCCTTCTCTTATCCTCATAAAATAATGTGGACTTTTAGCCAGTAGATAAGCATATGACCATATTTCTAACTCCTTCAGGTATTTTTAAACTTTTATATGAAGGGATGAGTGGCCCTGGTAAACTTTTCCTGTCCCACTCATAAAATTTTTATCATTCCTCAAATCCATAACCCACTCACAGTTATTTCCTTTTAGCTGATAACCTATTTTCACTGTGAAGCAAGAGAAAGGTTATCAGATATGCAAGTTGTGCATCTACCCCCAATTCAGAGGAAAAGATGTTCCTAGTCCTACAACTAACCCTGCCTGCCCAGGGTCTGTATTTCACCCATTCATACCCTCCTCCAGGAAAAGGTGTTTGGTTTTGTTTCTCTCTCTTCCTCTCTCTTCAGCACTTTCCTTATCTCCATCACAGCTCTGCTATGACACTTTCCTTAGTACATGATATGTCAAGCCTATTTCACTCTAGATACTGTCTCCTTTCCTTCACGGTCAAGAGTCTGCCAAAAGCAGTCAATATTTGCTGTCACTATTCCTCACTTTCTAATCTCTCCTTAATCAATAACAATCTGACATCTTGCTTCCATTAATCTACTAAAATTAAGCCTAAGCAATAAGCTCTTAGTCACTTTTACAGTCATTATCTTAATTGACTTCTGTAACATTTAATTCTACTCACTAGTCCCCTTTCGCTTTCTCTTGTTTTTCTTCCCACTAGCTACCCACCTCCTTAACATGCTACTACTCTTTCTCCAGAGCACCTATCTCTTCTGCTAACATTTCCTAGCATTACACACACTATCAGGGTAAATTCATCTCTAACAGCAGTTTTCAAACTTTTGGGTCTCAGGACCCCTCTACAACTCTTAAAAATTGTTGAGGACCCCAAAGAGCTTTTATTTATGTGTGTTATAACTATCAGTGTTTATTATTTTAGGATTTAAAACAAAAAATTTTATAATACAAGAATATATATATATGTATATAAGTACACAAACCATAAATCATCAGAGTGATATCATCACATCATACAGCCTCTGAAAATTTTCACTATAAACTCGTGAGACAATGAAAGTAAAAAAGCCAAATACTGTCTTAGCACTGTTATAAAAACCATTTTGACCTCGTAGACCCCTTAAAAGAGTCCCAGGGACCCCTATGAATCCTCAGACCACACTTGAGATCCACTTATCTACACTCAAGCCTTTAATTAACAGCTACCTATTGCCAAAGACTCTTAAGTCTTCATATCTAGCCTGACCTCTTTCCTGAGCTCTAGGATAGCACCTACTGCCTACAGTACCATCTCTACTTGTTTTTGTTCCACAGGTATTCAAATTCAGTACTGCCCAGAATTCAACTCATTATTTTCCATACCAATTCTATTCATTTTCCTTCTGTGTTGCCTATCACAGTCAAAGGCACTAAAGCTAAATACCTTTGAAAAAATCCTAGGCTCCTCCTTTTCCTTCTTTATGCTGATTTAGTCATCAAACCCTATTGATTCACTTTTTAAATCTAGCAGAATCTGGAAGCTTGTGAGAAGTGCAAGCTTTGACCCCAGGTCTGTCTTAAGAACATAAGTGATTCATTTGCACATTAAAGTTTGAGGAGCACTGCCCTATGTGGTGCTAGTCTCAGTAACCAAAGTTAGAGAATCTGAAGGAGAAGACAGAGACCAAAAGGCAAACTTGAGAACACTATAATTAAAACCCCTCTCACCTCAAGCTTTTCCTCCTAATATTAAACTTTGAAGGTTTGGAGTTTTATAAAGAAGGCAGCATTCCTTAACTAAGTGATCTTCTCAATTCAGGTTTCACCTCCCTCCGGTCCTATCCTCTACACGGCCACCTGTGGGAGCCTTTTATAATTTTGTCTTTTGTTTCTGCTGCTTCAAGGGCACTCCATCACCTCAAGTCCAAATTCCTTACCAGGATATACAAGGGTCTTCAAAACCTGAACCCTGTCTATCTTTCACCATGCTTGCATATACTCCCTCTACCAGAAGTTTGCAAACCAGTGGAATCACCAAGACAGCTTGGTATTTTTTTTTTTAAAGCTTCTCAGGTGATCTAAAGTGCAGTGGGGTTAAGAATCACTACCCTATGTCTTGAACCAAACTACTTGCCATGCTTCCACACAAAACGAAAAACATGACCTTGTCCCTCTGTCTGCCTTCTTTTCATACTTTGCCCTTGTCCTCTGGGATGAATTCACAGTGTTTCTTAATAACTCAACTAGCGTTTCTTCTTTGAAGGAAGACCTCTTTGCTTCTCTTCCCTTGCAGGTTGATGGAATTGGTTTCTTGCCCTTTACTCCCATAATACCTTGTGTTTATATCTGTTATAGCATAGCCCACACTTCATGAAGCAGACTGTCTAAATGTTTGTCCTACACATTTGAAGGCAGGGATTATATCATATTTCTTGGGCACAGAGACTAGAAGATAATAAAGAAGCAATAAATGCTTACTGAAAATTCACTGAATTGTTGAAGCCTATTGAATAGACCTGTAGCAATGTAAAATAAAACCAAACCAAACCAATACCTTTCCACCAGGTGATTTCATTAATATGAGGAAAAAATCTTTCATCCTACAATTCTACATTTAGAAGTAAAAATCAAAATTATATGTGAATTCATATACAAACTGAAGTAAAAATTTCAGTTGAAGTAGATTAAATCAACCTAACAATGACTGACTAGCATATGCTTCTCAGTTTTAATAATAAGGACATAAGAAAACAGAAGGGTTCTGGGTGTCTGAAAAGAGTACTGGGTGGAAGGATACAAAGTAGGGGAAAGGGATATTAGCTAAAATCATCATAAATCCTAAGGAGGAGTCAAAAGATAATGTCCAATTGATGAACTAAAATAGGATATACATGTTAATTATATCAAAATATGGAAATAAGTGCCAGGAAGAAAAGCCAAAACAATTGAGGGTAGAGTAAGGGTGAGTGGAAGTGGACAGCTATTTTTTGAAAAAATAAACCTTCTAGCACTATTTGCTCACAAAACCAAAAACTATTATTTAAAAAAATGTAACAAATAAGGGGATGGATTACCAAAACAACAAATGACATCAGAAGACAATGGAATACTACATAAACTTTACTACTAGGAGTAGTGGAAAAAAGAAAAGTACTTCTATCTCACAACCATTTGTATCCAGCAATTTTAATGATCTATGAATATTTGTATTCTGATGTGTATAAAATTTCATCCCAAGGGAATTCATAATTAAGGTACCCGCTATAGAGATAAAACCTAATAATCATTTTCATTAATTAAGGTACCCACTGCATAGAGATAAAACCTAAAAATCATTTTCCAGATAAGCAACTTCTTAAACAGAAAAACTAGAACAACAACAATAATAATAATAATTTTAAAAGTTGCTTCTTTGAATCTTAAGGACAATGTATAATCTGTAGTCATTTCCAAAATGTTGTGCCACTAGATTTGTAAAAATTGCAGATACACAACATAGATCTACAAAAGCCAAAATTTCAAAATTTTCTATTGTTGCTCCAAATGTCAAAACTTCTATACATATACAGCTAAGTACACCCAATGGCTAACCAAATTGTGTTTCATTGCAAATGCCACTGTGGTCTTTTAAAGAAAACAAAAAACAACATATAACTAAAAATATAGCCAAAAGTGATCCTTAGAATGCTTTAAAGGGAAGTGGAATTTTCTTATACATTGATTCCTCTGAAAAATCCAATACTAAATCTATAACTTACATTGGGAATATGGGCACCTATAAAAAACACAGAAAGACGTAACTGTTATAAGTGATATAACTTTTACTATGTTTTGCTATTTAAGAAAAAACTACCAAAAACACCATATTTGGTGAACAGAAAACAGAAATATCTAAAATTATTTTATTACCCTTCATAACAAAAATGCCTATGAAAGAGGTAGCATGTGAAATTACTAAATATTCCCAATTCTGGGAAAATATCAAGAAATGTTCCAAGGTCCAGGAAATAAAAAATGAAAACATTCTTGATAGTTTTTGAAAAACTGCACTTTGACTACAACTAAACCTACAATTTGTAAGGACTTAGTGTATGTATGTTAATTTGGAAAAACTAAACTGTAATAATCTGGTGCTATAGGGCTACTAACGCTTACCTCAAGGGAACCTACTGCAGATAAAGTCCGTCACTTGCACAGTCCTTTCAGCTGCCTGCCAGTTGTCTCTGTGGAAGGGAAAGCCTGATGAGTGAGAGCCCTATGCCACACTCCTTTGGAGTATCAGGGTGCCTGCATAGAACTGCACAAAACTGTCCACCTAGAGATTCCTAGCTGCTTTCAGTAACACAGGGCTAAAAAAGATGCCCCCTTTGAAGTTCCCTTTCCTCTGAACACTGAAACAAAATGCCTAAGAGTTACTAAGTGCTACCAACTTATTGGTATTACAAAGGTGATATATCTACACTAAACCAAGTATAAAAAAGACTAAAATGGATCAAGGAGAAATAAATTAAGATTGACAAGGAAAACACATACACACATGCACACACACACAAATGTTAAAAAGGGACAGAACTGTATAATCTGAGGAGAGAAAAGGCTATATCCACAAAAAGTAAGGCTGTATCATCAATGAATGAATGTTAAAACCCAAAGAAATTCCTGTCTACCCATTTTTAAAAGATGCCATCAAGTATATCATGTGCAGAGTGAACTATACCATGAATCCAAATGCCTACATATAAAATCCCATGTATTTTCTTGGTGGGGTCAGTAAGTGGGTGAGAGGAGGGGATTCTTTGGACTTTTTAAGGTATGAAAAGGGAAAACCAACAGCATGATTCCATAAGAAATTCTAAAAAGAGAGAAAAATGTATATCTGTATCTCAGAAAGTACACAACCCTTACTCAGGATCAAACTAAGAGGGAAGAATAATGAGAAATAATAGAAAACTGTGAAACTCAACATATTTCAAAAACCACCTTCATCTCATAGAATTACAAATGATTAATAACTATTTTCCATTAAGAACATCTATACCTCATTAATTTACAAGTTCAGCTACATAACCAAAGAAACTATATTTTCTTTCTAATGCCAAACAAAGTCTTCAATCTGAATGTTGTGCTTCAATAAGGCAGAACAAAATACTCCTACAAGAGACTTTAAAAGCATTAATCTTTAGCAAAAGGACTGAAAAAAAAACTATTTAGTTAAAAAGGTGATTCCAGTTTTTACTTTAATAGCACCATAATTAAAATGAAATTACTTACCTCTGATTCTTTGTCACTTAAAGATCCCAAGCTTCCAAAGCTGTGATTAGAGCTTTCATTATTTGTTGAGGCCTGTTGAAAATTGTTATGAAGGTAAAAATTAGAAGTAGTTTTAAATAAACATATTATAAGTAATCTATTTTTGTAATAAAAATTAAGTATGATTCCTTTAAACAAGGAAGAGAAATGAAGGAAAAATAAGAAATACCATGTTCTTAACACTATGAAAATCTTGGAAAGTTTTATCAAGTCAATAAAATTCTGCTGTGTTTTAGGAACTGACTTATATTAGCTGATTTTTTTAGAACACCAGTTCAAGAGCAACGGAATTAGGCCACTGTTAGGATAATAAAATCTCTAAAATTACTACCCAATGTATACAAACTAGTTCTTCCTCTGACCAAAAGTATTATTTGTGTTCTTCAGTTCCCTTCACAATTATCAAATTCCATTATATCTCATACATACCCCTTGGCCTTTCTACATATTAACAAACTGTCCTTGTTTGTTTTGACTTAATCTTTTAAGAAAATATTTTACCACCTTGACCATTTTAATTGCTTTGCTCAGAAGTTTCTCCATTTCCTTGACAATATTTTTGAACTGTGACAAAGAGAAATGTGCTATCATTCTGTAGGATGACATCTGCTTTGTTCCCAATATGCTTCTATGATGCTTATTCTTTTGTGTACTTTTTTGCACCATCAGTACATTAGATCAATGTCTTCCAGGAAAGCTCAGGCCAGAGACTGACAGGCTATGGCATACATGCCAAAGATGACGCATGAATTAACTTCACATACAGGCAAGTTGATATCCTCATGTTTCCCTTCCATTTGTAAGGGTAGCTGCTAATCCTACTATTAACAGGTTGCAAGTTGGCCTATAATTATCCTTAGCCAAATTTCCAAACTGACAACTCTAAGCCACTGCATACACATCCAGTACTATGATGGACACTGTAAAGGCTGTTTTCAACATAGGATAGCACTTGAACTGATTAAGATTCAAGTAGTACTTGGAGGAAGTTATAATCTAATTATGGCAAGATTATCAAACTTGAAACAAATTATACCAACAATAGCAATTAAGAAGTGATAAATAAGAAAGATGCTGAGACAATGGAGGCAATGGCAAAGTGTTTGAGCATCCGTAAATCCCCATAAAAAAATGTGCAAAACTAAATAAATAGTGAACTAAAAACCCACAGACAACATTTACAACAAAACTAGGTGATAAGAATATCCATTAATCCCCCAACCCCCAAAATAGCAGGTGGGAACAAATCACCAGCAACTACAAGACCTACATGGTATCATTATCTGTATGGGAAGAAGCAGAAACTAATTTCTGACAGAATGAAGAACAAGAGACTCCCGAAACAGCAACAGGTATTCACCAAAACCAGCAAGTTAATTTGAGTATAGAAGCTATATTGGAAGGGTTTTGCCCTTTTAAATCATGACTAAGTACAAGGAGTCCACGGTGAGGTCTAAGAAGTTGGAGCAGCCTAGATTCTATCAACCCTTGAAACTGATCTTGGCATAACAGGATGACACAATGGGTATAAATTACTGGGTCAAAACTGAGCACAACAGGTACGATGACGATAATGGAAAGAGAATATCCAGATAAAGTGGGGAAGGGAATAGAGCTTAGAAATCTCAGAAAGCAAATGCCACAGTTTTGAAGCATGCCTAAGAACAACAGCAGAGGGAGCTCTGTAAGAAAAGCCCTCCGGGACCACACCTCCTACTCAATGTCCAGGAAACCCAATTTCACATAAAAGTAAGCAACAGAAAATGAAGTACGTCAATCCCACAGTTATTATAAGAAAAAAGAGAATAAGATACAGAATAATACCCTGATAATAAAAACATACCAGGAACACACACCCACAAAATAGGTGAAAATTATAACCTATTTCAAAATGACCTAAAGGACATTACAAAAATGATTCAAGACATGAAAGAACATAAATCAAATTTCAAAAAACTCAGAAATAACAAAACTCAAGCATTAGAAATAAAAGAAAAATAGTTTCATAAATGAAGAGTAAACTGAAATAAGCCCAAGTTCAAAGATATGCAACATATAATTCTTTAAGAGAACTAGAAGGCAAAAAAGGAGGAACATTTATTAAATCAAAAGAAATGAAAAGATAAAAAGGATGTAAGAGGAAGCAACAACTAATGAGGCAACAAAGACCAACATACAGGCAACAGAAGTGCTTAAAAAGTACGAAAATAGTAAAATACATAGTAAAAACTGTAATTCAAGAAAACTTCCCTAAATATTAAAAAAAAAAAAAATCAAACCTCTGATTGGAAAAACACAGTACACACCTAAGAATATCAACCCAGAAGGCCAACATCAAAGGCAAACACTTTATGCCAGAAGAAAATGGAGTAACATATTTAAGATATTCAAGGAAAGAAAATACGAGCAAAGTGTTTTTATATTAAGTAAAACTGACTTTAACACATGGAAGGCACATACAAACCATTACCAAAAATGTAAACTATTAGGGAATACTGCTCCCATGAGCTCTTCCTAAATAATCTATTAGAGAACAAGCTTCAGACAACCAAAATTAATAGTCTCATCAGTCTAAGAACTGAAGGCAAGCAATATTATTATTTGCTTGTTCATAAAAATTAAATGAGAACTACAAGGGAGAGAATATAATATTTAACGCCTAAATGCATGCAAAGTTGTTAACAGTTAAAATATTTTTAAAACTGGGGGGTGGAAGTTTATAGAAAGCACATGTAAAAGAATTTTTTAGCTGTTTTCAGCGATTACTTTGCTCACTGTGATAGTACAAGTATCGTTATTTTGAGACTGCTGTGTGTGAAATACAGAGTAAAGTAATTAAGGGATATTCTAATTCTATCATCTGCTTTATGTTTTTGAGAGCCACAATTCTTAATACGTAAGAATGAAGATGTAGATGGGAAAAAACCAAAACCTTACAGTATTGAATTTGAATTGGAAGTATCAACATAAATTCATGAGCTATTTTTATCTTTTAAAACAAATAATAAAAATATAGATAGAACAAATTCCACCACCAATAAAAATAATACCTCCTCTTGAACCAATATTCCCACAGGTAACTATAAATCTTGGAAAAAATATTTAAAGACAACTGCCTGAAGACATTTGAGCAACTAAAAGTAGGCAGAATCTATATAAGAGACAACACTTAGAAAGTGGGAATAAATCTGGGTGGGTTTCCTGTTTTTATAGCCTTTGCCTAAAGGAAGGCCCTGACAGCTGCACAGAGCACCTGAAACTTGGACCAAAATCTGTAGCCTTACTGGCTTGAAAAATCAAAGTTTCAGGCTTCCACAGCAGCTGCAAAGTAAGGAGGGATATGCTGGAAAATAAAGAACCACAAAGGGAGAGTCCCAAATTCTGCATATTAACTCTGCCCATGTCTCTGGCTAGTCAATGATCTATGCAAGAGCAGAGCAGACTCTAAGCAGCTCAGATAAGGCTAACATACCTAACAGATGTCAGCTGCTGCGCTCTGCAGGGAGACATAGTTTAGATTTCAGTCTAGCCAAGTTAATTGCCTACTAATACAAACAAAAACAAACAAACAAAAATATCAACACTCTCTAGAATATACCAAACCCCAGAATCACAATAATGTATCATTCACAGTGTGCAGGGTACAATACAAATTTCTAATCATATGAAGAAACAAGAAAATGTGGCCCATACGCAAGAGAAAAGATGATTAATCAATAAAGACCAATCACAAAGTAACAGATATTGGCATCAGTAGACAAAGATCTTAAAGTAGCTATTATAAGTATGCTCAAAATGACAAAAGTAAATATGCTTTCAATAAATTAAAAATGGGAAATTTCAGCACAGAAATAAAAACTGTAAAAAAGAACTAGACGTAAATTCAAGAAATGAAAATTTCACTCTCTAAAATAAGAAATTCACAGGATGGGCTTAACAGAAGAATGGAGAAAAACAGTACTGAGGATAGGTCAAAAGAAATTATTCAAAATAAAGAACAGAGAGTAAATTATTGAAAAATAATGTCTACTGGACACTATTAAGCAGTCTAACATAAATGTAATTGGAGTCACAGGAGAGAAAAAGCAGAAAAAAATATTTGAAGAAATGATAGCCAGAAAATTCTAAACGGGTGAAGACATAAATTTGCAGATTGAAGAGCTCACTGATTCCTCCAAGCAGGGTAAGTACAAAGAAAACCACACCTAGGCACATCACAGTCAAGCTGCTGATAACCAAAGATAAAAAAATCTTGAAAGCAACTGGAGAAAGTATTTGTGAGAACAGTAAAAAAGGATAAAAAGTGACTGCTTACTTGTTATCAGAAATACTAGAAGCTAAATTTACTCTCCAGAAATGGTAAGCTAAGGTAACTCTGAACCTAGGTGCATAAGGCACAAGCTGAGGAAATAGAGGGGGACTGCAAGTCTATACTAAATGAAGAGACCCTTAGGCCCCTGCCCGTACTCAATTCTAGAAAGTTAGCAGCCAAACTTACATTCCACAGGTAAGAGATTGTAAAATTTCTCTCTGGGAAATCAGACCATCTCAAGAGATAAGACTTATAGACACCAAGGACTGTAAATTTCCTCAGAGAAATGACCCAACTGGGTCATCCTACTACAAAATCCATCCATCAAATAAGCCCTGCCTAGTCACACAAAGCTTCCAATAAGTTTTTAAGTGCCTAAAGCATAGATATGAATAAAATCCAACATTACCACATATCTGAAGAAATACAAACAAAACAGAACCCATGGGAAACAGATATAATCCAAGCAGCAGGAAAAAAACTTCACACACAAATATAAAACTATTACTAATATACTCATAACAACAAGATATATAGAAGTGAAACATTTAGAGAACCACCACCAAAGTAGCTCCTGGAAATTAAACCTATGATAATGGAAATGCGAAGGGGGAGAGATGGATTCAAAGATAAAGTTGAAGGAATCCTCCCAAAATCTTCCCAAAGAGACCACAAAAATTGGAAGAATAAAGAAAACTAGAGAATTAGTATAAGAGGTCTTGGTTCAAAAACCAAGAAAAAAGAACAAGAAAATTAAGGAGCTGAACTTACCCAAAAAACAATTTAAGAAACTTTTCCCAAACTGGAAAATGTAAGTTTCTAGACTAGAAAGAAACACTTTTTTGAATCAAGCACCATTGGTTTAAAGAAGACCACACACCAAGGCACATCATAATAAAAAAATTTTAAATGTTAGCAATGAAGAGAAGATCCTAAAAGCTTCCAGAGAAGAACAAGTCACTTACAAAGAATTGGGAATCAGAATGGCATTGGAGTTCTCAGCAGTAACACTGGAAGCTAGAAGACAATGGAACAATGCCTTCAAAATTCTGAGAAATGATTTCCAACCTAGAATTCTACCCCCCAGATAAACTAACAACCAAGTGGGAGGAGGAAAATATGCAAGGTCTGGAAACATTTATTACCCATGTACCTTTTTTCAGGAAGTAACTAGAGTACCTGCTCTACCAAAACAAAGGAATAAACCAAGAAAGAGAAAATATGGGACACAAAACTGGAGCTCAAACACAGGACACAAAAGG
Organism: Daubentonia madagascariensis; assembly: GCA_023783475.1. Classification (NCBI taxonomy): domain Eukaryota; kingdom Metazoa; phylum Chordata; class Mammalia; order Primates; family Daubentoniidae; genus Daubentonia; species Daubentonia madagascariensis. The sequence continues at coordinate 36,549,491 of JAKFHU010002088.1, read as the reverse complement.
AATTCCCATGATATTCAAGAAGGGAGATTTTAGGATGACAGGCATCCCAGAGAAACAGAGAGGAACTAGCCTAGGTAAGAACAGAAGAGTGAAAAACTTGCGGGAGTGAGATATCTAAAAAAAAAAAAAAGGAAGTGGGGGAGGAAGGGAGTGAATAAATAATTTGCATTTTCAAATAATGAGAGAGTTACATACCTCTGCTGGAGAGTATATGCATGATTACATTGAACTCTAAGAAACTGCAGAACCAAATCAACTATTAACCCTAGGGAAAACAAAAGGTTATACAAAAGAAGAAATGTAATAATGGAATCTTGTATGGTTCAACTATAAATAAATTTACAGTCATAATACAAACATGGGAATACTGATCAAACCAAAAATGGAAATATATCAAAATTAGGATGGGGGCAGGGAAGTGTGGGCATTTCTGTAGGGAGAGGAGGTTGGATCATTTAGAAGAATTGACTCCTCGTCTTCTATAATAGAAGTCAGTAACTACTTAAAACTGAAAAGGAAAGACAAAGAACTATAATCACCTTATTCTGAAATACAGATATAAATAAAACACATATAATAAAAAGCTACAAGGTGAGGACAACCTCTGGGAAGACTGAATCTAGGATTGGAAGGATGGGACAAGGCTCTACCAATTTTCATTATTGGCCTTACAGAAAAAAATTTGGTTTTTGAAACTATGAACTTGAATTGTGTGATTTTTCCTTCTTGATTTGTAGGAATTCTTTCCATATTCTATGGAAACCATGAATCTATGTTTGCCTTTTCACTCGTAACTGTGTCATTTGAATGTAGGTACATGTTAAATGTTTTCCTTTCTAGTCAAGCCTTTTTTGTGATCCATTTATGAAATCTCTGTCAATCTAAAGTCATGAAGATAGTCGATTTATTCTTATTAAAGCTTTATTGCTTCAGCTGGATCTGTAATTCACCTGGAGTTGATTTTTATATCATGGTAAGAGCTGAAGGTCAAGTTAATTTCCCATATGGATACCCAACTGATCTAGCACATCTATTACCACTCATTCCCCACTGCACTGGCAATGTCACCTTTGTCATAGATCAAGTCACTACGTATGGATGTTGCTGCACTTTAGTCTGTTCCTTTGGTCTATTTTTCTATCCCTGTGTCAATATCACACTGACTTAATTACTCTAACTTTATCATATTTCTTGATATTTACTAGTATAATTCCCCCAACTCTGTTACTGTCCTTTAAGACTGCCTTGACCATCCTTGGCCTTTACATTTTGATATAAATTTTGGATTCAGTTTGTTAATTTCCACCCTCCCAAAACTCCTGCTGAGATTTTAATTGGGATTGCACTGAATCTACAGATCAATTTAGGAAGAAGTGATAGCTTTATAACATAGAGTCTTCCAATTCATGAATATTGCATCTCTCATTTATTTATACCTGCATAGATTTCTCTGTTTAACAGTTTTCAGTGAAAATATCTTGCGTATCTTTCGGCAGAGTTATTTCTAAGTATTTTTTTTAGTATTGTTGTACATGGTATTTTCCTAAAACATTTTCCACTTGTTGATATGTAGAAATATAACTGATTTTAGCATATGATTTATATTCAATGACCTTGATTAATTTACTTATTAGTTTTAATTATTTGTAGATTCTTTGTGATTTTTTTTCTATGTCACAATCATGTAATGGGAATAATCTTTATTTCTTGATATTGGCGCTAGTTACATGACTGTGTTCCGTTTGTGAAAATTCATTGAGTAATATACTTACAATATGTGCATTATTTTACATGTACTGAGGAGGACTACTTACTTATAAGCTCTGCTATTTATTTTAATGATTTTTCACTATCATTGTAGTGGAAAGTCATCAAAACCTTGAGACTTCCCTAGGTATTCCTTTTAAAAAGGCATGTATTTAAAAAGTTTGATAGTCTCAGTATTGATTCTTTGGAGACTAAAACTGGCAATATTTCTCCATAAATAAGTACTCATTCATTCTTAACCTTGGCTTCTTGTATTGGAGTTAATTTTCTATCAATAAAAAATATTTTTCCTAAGTCCACTGTAACCCTGCTTTATAAGGCTTTCAATGGTAATCTTCCCAATAGTTTGGTAAAAAAAGAACAGTATTTGAACTAGCACATGTAATGATTTTTTTTACTAAGAAACTATTAAAATTAAATTAAAAATTAATTTCCTCAGTTGCCCTAGCCCCATTTTAAGTCCTTATTAGCCACATGTGGCTAACGAGTACATGCTGGGCCATGCAGATATAAAGCATGGCTATCACCCCAGCAAGTTCTATTGGAAAGAGTTTCTACAGACCGGGGGCAGGCAAACTATGGCTCTCTGCCTGGTTTGATCAATAAAGTTTTATTGAAACATAGCCATGCTCATTTGATTACATATTGTCTATGGCTGCTTTAGTGCTACAATGGCAGAGTCGAGTTGAGCAGTTGCAACCAAGACCATAAGACTTACAGATATTAACTACCTGGCACTTTACAGAAAATCTTTTACCAACCTCTGCTATACACCATACAAAAATTGGGGGCTGGGAGGGGGCATGCTTGAGAGGAGATAAAAGAGGTAAGGGTGCAATGCTATCTACGTTTCACCAATGGATGCCCCAGCTAGCCAGATATAATCTAATATAAACATTCCTTGCTTCCCTAAAAAGCAATGTCTTAAATTTGGGGTTTGAATTTCAAGTCTTATGATACAAATCACAGTAAACATTTCCTATTTTAAGTACTCAGCATCCATTCCAATTTCATGACAGCACCATAGCTTCTTTTTGGAGAACCACGCTGTCCTAATATTTTTGGTGGGAATATAAATTAACCTGCCTACCTACTACAGAAATTCTAAGGAGGGTCCTTCTCCCACATATACTCTTCACTCATACTTACAGTCAAGAAATCAAAGGGAAAGCATACACCCAATACTAAACTAATCAACTTTACTCCCCAAACTTTGGATCATAAGGGAGTGATGTCAGTGAGATGGGGGTGTCTTTTTTTTTTTTTAAATCCAGTGAAGATCCTACAATCAGAAGGATGAGCAATTCCTGCTGCCTAGACACCCAGGGTTGCCTGTCGAAGTCTGGTTTTTGAGACCTCCAAACCATTCTATGAATTGCCTGTTAGCCTACCAATAACTTCCTTTCTTTGCTTAAGGTAGCTAGAGTTGGTTTCTTTTTCTGCAAATGAAGTCCAATAATTGATATAAAATTTAACAACTTTCATTTAACAGTGCTTTAGCAGAAAATCTGGAGTGGACAAAAGCAGAAAACAAAGTTAAATGTCTTAAAGATAAAGACCACTTGTTCATCTATGACATTTATTTTTTTAAAAAAGGGCATACTAGATATTTTGACTAGGACCAGCTCTAGGCAAAATTGTAAAACAGACTCAAGTTTTGGTTCCTACCCACATTCTCAGCACCACTACTACTCTGTTCTTGGCTCTCTGTTAGTTGTCAATTAATTCTAAATATAAATTAAAGCGTTTAGATTTTCGGCTTGTACCTATGAATATGAAGGGAAAACCTATCATAAACTCCCATTATCCCCAAACATTTCTTTAGTTCACTGATACAATATGACAAAATATCCATTGATTATGCCAAAGGATTTAGTTAGAACGCTTCATGTTTTAATAGAATTTTTTGAAATGTGGGTTTAACCTACAAACTGTTAAGGCCACCCTTCTACGCTCACATACGAAATGATAAATATGTGAAGACATGGTATGTCCACCTGGAAGTTACCAAACCGTGCTTGCTCTGCTGTGTTATTATTTGAACAGACTAAAAGATACGTATAGGGCAGGAATTGTGTTCTCTGTCTCCAAACCAAAGACACTAAATGAAACCTTACACATAAGGAGTACTTTAAAATATATGCTGAGGGAATGAAGCAACTAGATGGGTTTTTTTGTTTGTTTGTTTCATGTGATGTTATCAGCTTAGAAGGAAAATTAGTAAACTAAACAAACACTGGCCCTATTTTCAGTTCCAAAGAGCTTGCTGGTACCGGCCAGCACGAACAGCATATTAACGCAAGTCCAGGACCACATAACTCCATGGAAACTCCAGGTGCAATTCAAATTTTTCCCCCAGTATTCTTTAAAATATATGCCAGTTTCAAAATTAGCCTTCTAATTGCCTCAGTCTCCAAAGTTTTGAAACCAAGATTAGAATCAGTACACACTGTCATGATTTCTTACAATAAAATCGTTTCATTCCAAAATTGAGTACATAACTACATTAGTAAAAACACGACTAAATGCTGAGACTACTGAGATATGCCAGAGTTCTTTGTCCTCAAGGACTTAGTAGTCTAGCAAGAAACAAATAATTAAAATGTGATGTGATAAATTCCATCCAGGTACACATAGGTGTCGATGAAGGATACAGGATGTCCACCAAATTCTGATTTGGGCAATCAGGTGAAAAGAGATAATCAGAGAAACATTCTTAAAGTGATGCCTGATCTGACTCTTGATATTCAAATAGTGATAAGTCTGATGGAAAAAAGGGCGTAAGGGCATCTGAAGCAAAGTGAGTTAAATGTTCAAAGGAAAGAAGATGTGAAAAACCATATCCATTTAGGGAACCACAAACAGTTTGTTATGACAGAAGCAAGGAATAAATGTGAAGATGTGAAGAAAAGATGGAAGGTGGGACATGAAGTTTGGCTACGGGGTAATGCAGTAATAAGAAAAACTTTATAATGCTAAATAATTTAAATTCAAACTTATAAACTATGTGACGCTATTTAAAAATCTCTAAGCAAGGTCTATTTAATCAGATGTACCTTTTACAAAAGTCAATCAAGCTAGGAAAATGACAGCCTAAGCACACATTCCAAACTCACTTTCTCTTGCTCTACGGAGAATTCAATAGTTAGATAAACCAGCAGCTGTGATTTTTTTTTCTTTTTTCTTTTTCTACTGGGGGGAGCAGGTAGAAGTAGAGTTGGAAAGATTAGTAAAGAATAACTGGACCACAAAAGTTATTCCACTCATAACTGAACAGCTTCTTAATGCCACTGTTAATAAGACTGGGAGAATCAATAATACAGAATAGGGAAATAGGATCAGGCCTGCCTTTCTGGCCAAACCCATGATGAACAATGTCAATCCTAGGGCTGCTTGAAGGTAGAGCTGACAGCCAACTTGAGTTGATCACTTCTCCATGATGAGAAGACTGCCCTTGCCCAGCCATAAGTGCTGCTCTAGAAGCCATATGATTGTAGCCAACAGCAGGAGTATGGTAAAGAAACATCTATAAACCTTACCACTATCCAGTCTATCACTACTGAGAAGATCCACCAGCCTAACCAAAATGGACGCTGTGGAAACCCTCACCAACCAACCACAAGTTGGCAAGAAAATATTACAGGTAATTTAAGGAGCCTAATTACCTTGCAAGGGAGCACCCCAGTCAAACACAGAAATAGGTGACTCAATTGGAGCAGAAACTGAGGTAAGAGCAGAAACAGATCTTTTAAAATATATCATGAGAATTTTAAAGTAGGTATAATTAGAGGTTTAAAAAAGTGGGGGGAAAAACACTTCTGGAAACTAAATCAGCAATCTAGAAAATGAAGTAGAATTACAATATCAACAATATGAAGAACCTATAATAAGTTTTTAAAAAGATATAAAAGATATATCTAGGGGACCTACTGTGAAAATAACTGGTACTCCAGAAAGGAAGAAACAGATTAAGAAAAAACAATAATCAAAGAAGTATTAGGTCATTAAATATGAAACGTCCGATTTTGAATCAAACTATTAGCTTTTTTTTTTTTTTGATGAAGATTTGGTTTTGGACTGTGTTTCAGCACTTCATCTTTATCCAACCATTGTGCCGAATGCTTTAGATTGTCAAAAAGAATCCATTTTTCATCACATGTAACAATACGGTGCAGAAATGGTTTGCCTTTATGTCGTGACAGCAAAGAAAGGCAAGCTTCCAGACGATTTCTCTTCTGATGCTTGTTTAATTTATGCAGAGCCCATCTACCCAGCTTCTTTACCTTGCCCAGTTGTTTCAAATGGTCCGATATTGTTGGAATAGTAACGTCAAACCTTCTTGCTAATTCACACATAGGTTGAGATGGATTTGTTTCTACTACGGCTTTCAGCTCATCATTATCCACCTTGGTCTCCGGTCACCCACGTGGCTCATTTTCAAGATTAAAATCACCAGAACGGAACTTTTCAAACCATCGACATACTGTGTACTCATTAGCCACATCCTTTCCAAACACTTCGTTGATATCTCAAGTTGTCTGAGCTGCATTGGTTCCACTATGGAATTCATACTAAAAAATAACACGAATTTTTGAATTATCCATGGTTTCACAAAAATTGCTCTAAAAAAATTTTTGAAAGATAATCACAAGCCAAACCGTGAGTTTGAAAGAACGAAGATGTACCTTCACAATAAAAGTAAAACAAGAAATGTAAGTGAAATGTCAGAGATATCAACTGTCAGACTTAGTACTTAAGGAAATCGGACATTTCATAGTTAATAACCTAATAAAAAGAAAAGTGCCCTGAGCTGAAGGAAAACTGAAAACTAGAAGACATCAAAAATAGTATCTACAGACTACTGAGATACTATGAGAAAGCAAAAGAAAGACACTTTCAAACACACAGACTCAAAACATAAGGCAGCATGTATTCAAGAATGCTTTATAAGATCGATACTCTAAGAGCAAAAATACCCTCAAACTAAATTTTCCAAATGGGGAGAAGAGGGCAGCAGATACAGGTCTATGTATGAATGCTATAAAGATTTGTTACGAATCACAAATATGTAGAAATTAAACAACACACTCCTCAATAACCAATGGGTCAAAGGAGAAATCTCAAGGGAAATTAGAAAAAACTCTGAGATGAATGAGAACAAAAACACAGCACACCAAAACATATGGGACACTGCTAAAGCAGTGCTTAGAAGGAAATTTACAGCTGTAAATGCCTATATTTAAAAAGAGGTCTCAAATCAATAATCCAACTGTCCACTCAAAACACTAGAAAAAGTAAAGTAAAACCAAAGTGAGCAGGAAAAAAAAAATCAGAGCAGAAACAGATGAAATAGAGAAAAGAAAAACAACAGGGAAAAAAATCAATAGGACCAAAAGTTGGATCTTTGAAATGATCAACAAAATTGACAAATCCTTACCAAGACCTAGTAAGAAAAAGACAGAAGTACCAAAATCAGGAATGAAAGACAACACGTTAGTACTGACTTACAGAAGTAAGAATTATAAGAGAATACAATTAAAAGTTTTATGCCAGCAAATTAGATAAACTACATGACATAGACAAATTCCCAGAAACATACAAGCTACCAAAAATGATTCCAGAAGAAACAAACACCCTCAATGAAACACTAGCAAACTGAATTCAATAGGACATTAACAGGATCACACATCAAGATCAAGTGAAACTTATCCCTGAGATGCAAGGGTGGTTCAACATACACAATAAATAAATATGATACACCACATTAACAGAGTGAAGGAAAAAAATCCTATGATCATCTCGATGCAAAAAAAGCATTAGACAATTCAACATCCTTTCTTGATAAAAACTCTCAACAAATTAGGTACAGAAAGAATGTACCTCAACAAAATAAAGGCAATACACGACAAGCTCACAGCTAATATCATACTCAAGGGCGAAAAGCTAAAAGCTAACAGCTTTTCCTCTAAGATCATAAAAAGACAAGCATGCCCACTCTTACCACTTCTATTCAATATAGTACTGGAAATCCTATGCAGAGCAATTAGACAAGAGAAAGAAACACATGGCATCCAAATCAGAAAAGAAGTAAAATTATCCGTTTGCAGATGACACGATCCTATATATGAAAAACCCTAAAGACTCCATCAAAAAACTGTTAGAACTAATAAACTAATTCAATAAAGTTGCAAGACACAAAATCAACATACAAAAATCAGTTGTGTTTCTATATAATGAGCTACCAAAAAAGAAATTAAGAAAATGATCCTATTTACAATAGCATTAAAAAAAACTTAATAAATTTAAACAAGGTGAAAGATCTATACAATGAAAACTATAAAACACTGGTGAAAGAAATTGAAGACAACATAAATAAATGGAAAGATATCCTGTGTTCATGAATTGAAAGAATAGTTAAAATGTCCACACTACCTAAAGTGATCTACAGATGCAATGTAATCTTAAAATTCCAATGGCATTTTTCAGAGAAATAGAAGAAACAATCCTAAATTTATGTGTAACCACAAAAGATCTCAAACAGTCAAAGCAATATTGAGTAAGAATAAAGCTGGAGGCTATTATACTACCTGATTTCAAAATACACTACAAAGCTATAATAATCAAGACAGTATGGCACTGGCATAAAACCAACATACAGACCAATGGAACACAATGGAGAGCTCAGAAATAAATCCACACATTTACAGTCAGTTGATCTTTAGCAAAAGCGTCAACATACAATGAGGAAAGGATAGTGTCTTCAATAAATGGTGCAGGGAAAACTGGATATCCACACGCAGAAGAAAGAAATAGGACCCATATCTCACACCATATACAAAAATCAACTTGAAATGGATTAAAGACTTAAACTTAAGACTTGAAATTGTAAAACTACCAGAAGAATACATACAGAAAAAAGCTTAACATTGGTCTGGGCAATTATTTTTTGGATATGACCCAAAAGCAAAGGCAACAAAAGCAAAAATAAAGAAATGGGATTATATCAAACTAAAAAGATTCTACACAGCAAAAGAACCAATCAACAGAGTGAAGAGACAACCTATGAATTGGGGCAAAATATGTGCAAACCATACATCTGATAAGGGCTTAATATCCAAAATATATAAGGAATCCAAACAACTCAATAGCAAAAAAACCCAAATAATCTAATTTAAAAACAGGCAAAGGATTTAAGTAGATATTTCTCAAAAGAAGACATACAGATGGCCAATAGGTATACGAAAAGATGCTCAACATAACTAATCATCAGGGAAATGCAAATTAAAACCACAAGCAGATATCATCCCACACCTGTTAGAATGGCTAATATCTAAAAGATGAAAGATAACAAGTGTTGGTGAGGATGTGGAGAAACTGGAAACCTCACACATTGTTGTTAAGAATGTAAATTGGTACAGTCATTATGTAAAACAGTATAAACATTCCTCAAAAAATTAAAAATAGAACTAGCATATGATCCAGCAATTCCACTTCTGGTTACATATCTAAAGGAAATGAAATCAATATGTTGAAGTATCTGCACTCCCATGTTCATTTCAGCATCATTCACAATAGCCTAGATGTAGGATCAAGCTAAGTGTCCACCGACAGAGGAATGGATAAAGATAATGTGGTACATATACACACAATGGAATATTATTCAGTCTTAAAAAGGAAGGAAATCCTGTCATTTGCAACAACATGGATTAACCTGAAGAACATTATGCTAAGTGAAGCAAGCCAGGCACAAAAAGACAAATATGAATACCTCACGGTTTCATTTATATGTAGAATCTAAAAATGTCAAACTCACAGAAGCAGAGGGTAAAATGCTGGTTGCCAGGAGTTGGGGGTAGGGGACATGGGGAGAATGTTGGTAAAAAGGTACAAAGTGTCAGTTTTCCTGGATGAATAAATAAATCTGGAGACCTAATGTACAGCATAGTGACTACAGTTAATAATAGTGTGTTGTACATTTGAAATTTGCTAAGAGAGTAGTTCTTAAATGTTCTCAGGACAATAAAGAGTAACTATGTGAGGTGATGAATATGTTAATTATCTTAAGAGTGTTAGGATACTCTTGTCACAATGTACACATATATCAAAATATCACATGTACAACTTAAATATATATGATTTCTATTTGTCAATCATACCTCAATAAAGCTGGGAGGCAAAAGGAGAAATAAATAATCTGAATAGATCTACACAGTAAAGAAACAGAAGTAGTAATTTAAAAAAACAAACAAAAACTACCCACAAAGAAAAGCCTAGGCCCAGATGGCTTCACTGGTGAATTCTACCAAACAGTTAAAGCAAAACTGATACTAATTCTTCACAAACTCTTCCAAAGAACTGAAGGGGGTGGACACTTCCCAACTCATTCGGGGAGGACAATATTAGCCTGATACCGAAACTAGACAAATATATCACAAGAAAATTACAGACCAGTATTGATTACAAATGTAGATGCAAAAATCCTCAACAAAATACTAACAAAACAAATCTAGCAACACATAAAAAGTATTTTAAACTTAGACCAAATAGGATTCATCCCAGGAATGCAAGATTAGTTCCACATACAAAAGTCAATCAGTAACACACTACATTAATAGAACAAAGTACAAAAATCACATGATCATCTCAACAAACACAGAAAAAGTATATGGCAAAACCCAACACCCCTGTTCATGATTAAAACCGCCCCCCACCCCCAACCCCACCATACACACACACTCAGCAACCTAGTAATAGAAGGCAAGTCCCTCAACCTAAGATAGGACGTCTATGAACCACCCATACCTTTCCCGGCTAGGATCAAGAACAAGACAAAGATGTGCGCTCTTCTATTCAACCCTGCACTGGCGTTTCTAACCAGGATAATTGGCAAGAAAAAGAAATAAAAGGTATCCTGGTTAGGAAGGAAGAAGTAAAACTATCTCTTTTGGCAGATGACAGGATCTCATATATAGAAAATACTAAGGAACACCACCACCAACAACAACACTATCAGAGCTAATAAACAAGTCCAGCAAGATTGCAGGACACAAGATCAGTAACACAAACATCAATTAGATGTCTTTACAACAGCAAGGAGCAATGTGAAAATGAAATTAGGAAAAACAATTCCATTTATAATACCATCAAAAATAATAAAATACTTAGGAATAAATTTAACAAAACAAATGGAAGACCTGTACACTAAAAACTATAAAATATCATTGAAAGGAAATAAAGATCTAAATAAATGTAAAAACATTCATGTTTATGCACTGGAATATTTAATATTATTAAGATGGTAATACTTCCCAAATTAACCTAGATATTCACTGCAATTCTTTTTATTTTATTTTTTGAGACAGTCTCTCTCTGTCATCCAGGGTAGAGTGCTGTGGCATCCTCACAGCTCACAGCAACCTCAAACTCCTGGGTTCAAGCAATCTTCCTGCCTTAGCCTCCCAACTAGCTGGGACTACAGGCACCCACCCTGATGCCCGGCTAATCTTCCTATTGTTAGTAGATACAGGCTCTTGCTTTTGCTCTGCTGTTCTCAAGCTCCTGAGCTCAAACGATCCTGCTGCCTCAGCTTCCCAGAGTGCTAGGATTACAGGCGTGAGCCACCAAGCCCAGCCTTCACAGCAATTCTTATCAAAATCCCAGTTGACTTTTTTGCAGAAATTGATAAATTGATCCTAAAAGTCATATTGAAACACAAGGGACCCAGAATAGCCAAAATATCTTGAAAAAGAAGAACAGAGTTGGAGGATACACACTCTCATTTTCAGAACTTACTACAAAACTATGTTAATCAATACAGTGTGGTATGGTATGGAGAGACATATAGGACAGTGGAACTGAATTGAGAGTCTGGAAATAAACCCACACATTTATGGTCAATCAACTTTTGACAAAGGTTATAAGACAATTCAATGGGGAAAGAATAGTCTTTTCAACAAATGGTGGTGAAAGAACTGGATATCCACATGCTAAAGAAATGAATTTGGACTCCCTCTTACCATATATGAAAATTAACTCAAAATGGATCTAAGACTTAAAACTATAAACTACTTAGAAGAAATCAAAGGTATAAATCTACGTGACCTTGGATTAGGCAATAGTTTCTTATATATGACACCCACAGAATGAGAGAAAAATCTGCAAATCATAGATCTGATAAGAGTTTAGTACCCACTAAGTATAAAGAAACCTTGTAACATAAGACTAAATGAACAAACCAATTTAAAGAATGGGCAAAAGATCTGAATAGACACTTCACCAAAGAAGATACATGAATGGTAAATATGCACATGAAAAGATGCTCATCATTATCAGTCATTAGGGAAATATAAACTGAAAACACAATGAGATACCACTTCACACACCACCCAGAATGGCTACATTGATTGGACATGGTTTATTTGTCACCATCAAAACTAATGCTGAAATTTGGTCTCCAGTGTGGCAGTGCTAGGAGGTGGGGCCTAGTGGAAAGTATTTGAATCATGGGGCAGATCCCTCCTGAATGGCTTCCTGCTGCTCTCTCACCCTAGTGAGTTCTCACTCTGGCAAGATTGGATTAGTTCACAAGAGAGTAGGTTGTTATAAATCAAGGTTCTTCCTCTTTGGTCCCTCTTCACACATGTCTGCTTCCCTTTTGACCTTCTGTGCCACAGTATGAAGCAGCATAAAAGCCCTCACCAGAAACCAAGTCCATGCCCTTGAACTACCCAGCCTGCAGAATCGTGAGCTAAATAAACCTCTTTTCTTTATAAATTACCCAGTCTCAGGTATTCCGTTATTGTAACAGAAAACAAACCAAGACAGGCTACAATAAAAATGACAGTAACAAGTGTTGACAAGGATGTGGAGAAACCAGAACCCTTATGCATTGCCAGTGGGCATGTAAAATGGTACAGCTATTTTGGAAAAGTTTGGCAGTTCCTCAAAACATTAAACACAGAATTACCATAAGAATCAGAAATTCCACTCCTACCTATATACCTAAGAAAACTAAAAATGTCTACACAAAAATGTCTAACAGAGTGTTCATAACAGTTCATAACATTCATGTCAAAAAATGGAAACAACCCAAATGCCCACCAATTCATGAATGGATAAACAAAATGTATCATATTCATATAATGGAATATTCAGCCATAAAAAGGAATAAGTACTAATATATACTACAACAATCATGAACCATGAAAACATTATGCTAGGTGAAAAAAGCCACAAACAAAATGCCACATATTGTAGAATTCCATTTATATGAAATGCCCAGAATAGGCAAATCCAGAGAGAAAGAAAGTGAACTAGTGGTTGCCAGGGGCTGGAGTGTGGGGCAGGGAAACAGAGGAGTTATTACTTACATTTATGGGTTTCAGTTTTGGGTTTAGAATTTGATAGTGGTGATGGTTGCACAACTGTGAATATACTAAAAGCCATTAAATACTTCAAATGGGTCAATATGATGGTATGTGAATTACATGTCAAAACAAAGATTATAAATGTTCAAATTATTGGAGGGGAAAAAAAGGCTTGAAAAATATAGTAGCCATTTATACAAACACTCAAATATACAGTACGTACAATTGCAAGCACACACACAAAGAATAGCTTTTTTTTTCCCCCCCAAACACCCTTGGGACATTTTTTAAAAATATAAAAGCAAAACAAGCACAAAGGAAAAATTTCAATCATTACAGAAAGATCAATCTCTCCTTCCCACACCAGTCCCACTATTCAGAGGCAATGACTTTTTTAAAAAAATTGTTTTTAATAGATTTTTTAATAGACAATGCAAACAGGCTGCTGCTTATCTTTGTTTCTTACTATCTTTCTAGAGTCTCTGTCCACACAAGCAAATTAAATATTCTTTGGTTCCTACCTTCTTACTCAAAAGAAAAATACAGACTGTCCTGCATTGTATTTTCTGTTAATATTATCTTGGAGAAATTTCAAAATCAAAATACAGACAGCTTTTCTAAAAAAATTCTTTAAGTTCAAACTGTATGTGATGACTCCTCAATATGCAAAATAAGAAAATATATCCTTATACTTAGCTTCTTCTGCCAACAAAGGACCTACAAAGTAACTTTACATCATTATAGTTTGTAACATTTACCCTTCCTTCTACCTGTAACCTTACAACAGAACCACAAATTCATATGCTCCAAGGGTCTGGCAAGTAAAATAAACAAGTGAAGTAGGCTTGGGGTAAGACAAAAGAAGCGGTCTGTGATAAACTAAAAGTTCTCTCTACAGTTGATTCTTATGTACTGTGAACACCAAATTAGCAAACACTGAATCACTGCTCCCAGAGGAAATATAGGGTTAGGTTCCTACAAGCCTCTGGTCACATTTTCACCAACCAATCAATACATAAACTTGTTTTATGTGTGTTTCTGTTTAAACACACCTTATTACATTAAGACACCTATAATAAGACACTTTATTATACACATTGTCAATTCATTAACATTTAACTCACAGCCAACAGCACTATAACTCATGCCTGAACAAAACTTATCAATACCCATATTTTCTCCATAAGGCATTATCACAGCTTTCTTATGCTTAGGAACAGTAGACAACACTTTAACACTAGGCTTGGGGGTCATTTTAAACAGTAAAACCACCATTAAAAAGCACAAAAATGTGGAAAACATGGCACTAAGTAGATCAAGAAAAGAATACTTGTTTATATTAAGAAAACTGAAACAAGACAGAGTGTCACTTTGCTCAGCCTCAGGCCACTCATACTTGTTACCACTCTGCACATACACTGGCCCTTGAATGATTGCAAATCACTGAAGAATACTGATTTTGAGGTTACAAATAATTCTTGACAAGTTCGTCAATCCCAAATACGGAACAGTTGGGAAAAAAATTGATTTCAAATTTATATTTAATTGCACTTTATTTTTCTCTGTGATTATCTGAAACATTTTCTTTCCAGGTATTTTCAATCATTTTTTTTAGGAATGTTTTTTGTTAACAGCCTATAGATGGATTCTCATCTATTGTGATAATATATACCTGACTTTATTTCTTCTATCTTACATAATAGATAAAAATAAAATATTTTCTTTTTTTCTCTTTCTCCTTCCCTTATTTTTGCTGGATTACATTTCTTTATATTCCTCCTTCCACACTCAACTGTAGTAATTTATAAGTTCTGTGTACAGCACATGACATGATTTTATATATAGAATACCCTAAAAGTTTCACCAAAAAACTGTTAGAACTGATAAATGAATTTGGAAAAGGTGCAAGACATAAAATCAACATACGAAAATCAGTAGTGTTTCTATACACCAACAACGAACTAGCAGAAAAAGAAATCAAGAAAGTAATCTCCTTTACAATACCTACAAAAAAAAAATACCTAGGAATAAATTTAAGCAAGAAGGTGAAAGACCTCTACAGGAAAACTATAAAATATTGATGAAAGAAATTGAAGAGGACACAAAAAAACGGAAAGACATCTCATGTTCACAGATTTGAAGAATTAATATTGTGAAAATGACATACTACCAAAAGTGATCTACAGATTTAATGCAATCCCTGTATCAAAATACCAATGACATTCTTCACAGAAATAGAAAAAACAATCTTAAAATTCATATGAAACCACAAAAGACCCCCCAAATAGCCAAAGCAATACTGAGAAAAAAGAACAAAGCTGGAGGCATCACACTACTTGGATTTCAAAATATACTACAAAGCTATAGTAACCAAAACAGCAAGGTACTGGCATAAAACAAGACACATAGGCCAATGGAACAGAATAGAGAATCCAGAAATAAATCCACATATTTACAACCAATAGATTTTCAACAAAGGCACCAGGAACATTCATTTGGTAAGGCACAGTCTCTTCAATAAATGGTGCTGGGAAAATTGGATATCCATATGCAGAAAAAGGAAACTAGACCCCTAAATCTCACCATATACAACAGTCAATTCAAAATGGATCAGTTGGGCATGGTGGCTCATGCCTGCAATCCTACCACTTTGGAAGGACTGCTTAAGCCCAGGGATTTGAGACCAGCCTGAGCAAGAGAGACACCCCGTCTCTACAAAAAATAGAAAAATTAACCAGGCGTGGTGGCACGTGCCTGTAGTCCCAGCTACTTAGGAGGCTGAGGCAGGAAGACTGCTTGAGCCCAGGAGTTTGAGGTTGCAGTGAGCTATGACGACGCCACTGCACCCTAGCCTGGGTGACAGAGAGAGACCCTGTCTCAAAAAAAAAGAAAAAAAAAAAGGTATTAAAGACTTAAATGTAACACCCAAAACTATGAAACTACTAGAAGAAAACTTAGGGAAACACTTCAGGACATTGGTCTGGGCAAAGATTTTATGGAGTAGACTTGAAAAGCACAGGCAACAAAAGCATAAGCAGACAAATGGATATCAAACTAAAAAGCTATTTGACAGCAAAGGAAACAATCAGAGTGAAAAGTCAACCTTCAGAATGGGAGAAAATATGCAAACTATTCATCCAACAAGGAACTAATATCTAAAATTAACAAGGAACTCAAACAGCTCAACAGCAAAAATCCAAATAATCCAGTTTAAAAATGGGCAAATGAGCTAAATAGACATCTCTCAAAAGAAAATATACCAATGGCCAAGAGGTATATGAAAAACACTCAATATAACTAATCATCAGGGAAATGCAAATCAAAGCCACATTAGATATCATCTCACCCCAGTTAGAAGGGCTACCATCAAAAAGACAAAAAACAACAAATACTGGTGAGGATGAAGAGAAAGGGGAACTCATACACCACTGGTAAGAATGTAAATTATGTAATATTCAAACAGTATGAAGGTTCCACAAAAAAATAAAAACATAACTACTATATGATCCAGCAATCCTATTACTGGGCATATATCCAAAGAAAATGAAATCTGTATGTTGAAGAGATATATGCACTCCCATGTTTATCATAGCACTATTCACAAAAGCCAAGATATGGAATCAACTTAAGTGTCCACCAACAGATGAATGGAAAAAGAAAATGTGGTATATGTACACAATGGAACACTATTTAGCCATAAAAAGAATGAAATTCTCTCATTCACGGCAACATGGATGAGCTTGGAGGACATTATGTTAAATGAAATAAGCCAGGTATAGAAAGGTAAATATGGCATATTCTCATTCATATGTGGAAGCTAAAAACGTTGATCTCATAGAAGTAGAGAACAGAATAGTGGGAATGGTAGGGGAAAGAGGAATGGAGGATAGCCAAAGGTTGGTTAACAGATACAAAAGTATAGCTAGATAGGAGGAATAAGTCCTAGTGTTCTATAGCACTATACAGTGACTATAATTAATGATTTATTGTATATTTTCAAATACCTAGAAGAGTGGATTTTGAATGTTCCCAACACAAAGAAATCATAAATGTTTGAGGTGATGGATATACTAATTACCCTGATTTGATCATTACACATTGGATATACATGTATTGAAATATAACACTGTACTCCATAAATATGTACAATTATGTGTCACTTAAAAATAATAAAAGTAGGAAAAAACCAAAACAAAACAAGAAAGTTCTATGTACAGTATCTATGCTGATTGTGCTTTACTTTCTTTTTAGCAAACACACTACCCTATTTTTCTCTATAGATAAATTAAATCCTAATGATTATTCTGTACTGCTAGATGATTTATTTACCTTTCTCCCATCTCTCCTCTTGTAGAGCACCACCATTATCAGAAATTTGATCCTTAGAGTGCTTTTACTTCCTCATTACAAACTCCTGATGTTACTATTATTAAAATGTCTACCCAATAACACTGCATTTCACAGGCACATTATCACTATAACTTTAAGATAAAATATTGTGTCATTGCTCACCACTGTCTTACATTCTGTAGCTTCACCTATATTTATTTTTAAATGGGTATTTTTAAAAAATTACAAACATACTCAAAAGATTAAAGAAGAGTGAAACCAACATTAATGTAATCATTAATTCAATATCATCAGCCAGTATACATCCATAGTCAAATTTCCCCTACTGTCACAAAAATGCCCTTAATAACTGTTTTTTCCCCAATCCAGGAGCAAATCAGAATTCACAGGTTCACACACTACATTGGCTGCTACATCTCCTTAAGTCTCATCCAATCTAGAACAATCCTATTTGCCTTCCTTTGTTCTTCATGGCACTGAATACTTTGATGAGTCCAGGCCAGTTGTTCAGCAGAATGTCCTAGGAGTATTTTCTCATGATTTAATTTAAACCAAACATTTCCAGCATTAAAACTAGAGGTGATTCGTGTACCTCCTACTGTATCACATTAGGATTCACATGTCAGATTCTCTGTAACAATGCCAACAAAAAGTCTGACCTTGTTTATTATGGTGGTGACCAGTGGTGTCCTTTTTAAAGACACACTTCTCTTTTGTAATTAATAACCAATCTATGGGGTGAAACGCTGAGAACTTGTAAATACACTGTCCTTCAAAACATTTTACTAAATGGTTTTAGCATCCATTGATGATCCTTGCCTTAATAATTATACTGGGGATTCCAAATAGTGATTTGTCTCATGCTGTCTTAGCTGGCATTCTTCTAAGAGACTACTATGTAACCACGCACCCAGATCTTGGTTCCTAAGTACCATTCTTCATTAAAATGAAGCAGAAACCTTTGTCAAATGTCTGCTCACATTCATTACAGAAAAAGTACAAGGTGAGCCAGAACTATCTTATGTCTGAAAACAAATGACTGATAAAAGATCTCAAAAGTAACCATTTGGGCTGAGCACAGCGCAGAACCAAGTCAGAAAATAACAGCAAGTATAATAAATGCAATGAACAAATCTCACCATTTAAGGGATAAAATGCTCATATTCTATCAAAAAAAAAATACATGTTGTCTACAAGAAGCACACTTAAAACAAAAAGTAAAAATAAAAGAATACAAAACATGTCTAAGACAAATATGAACCAAAAGAAAGCTAAAGGAAACAATAAATAAATATTATATAGTCATAAAAGGAACAGTAGAACAAGAGGATATATGCATATAAAAATATAGCCTCAAAATATATCCAGCAAAAACTGATAAACAGCAAGCGGAAATACGTAAATCAACAACCACAGATAAAGATTTTAATACATCTCTCTCAGAAAAAGATCAAGTTCACAATACAAGGAGATATCTAAGATCTGAACAAATACAATTAAGAGCTATTAGATATGAAATACTTATAAAATAGGGCACATCCAGGTATTGATGTCATATAAGCTATATTTTCCGTCCATAATACAAATAAACTGAAAATCTGTAACAGAAGGATAGCTCAGAATATCCCAGATTAATAGCCCTTGTGTTAAAAAGAAAATAAAGGTAATTATGAAATATATAAATCAGAATAACAAAAATAGCACCTATCAACATTTGTGGAACACAGCTAAAGCAGTTCTTAGACAGCATTGGTGAGTTTGATTACTACAAATTTAAAGAGTTCAATATACAATGGACTCATGTAACTCCTGCTCAATGATGGATACCATGAACAAAGTTAATAAAAATATGACAAAATGGGAGGAGTTACTTGCAATGTATGAAATCAACAAAGAATTAATATGTAAAATATACTGGGAGCACAGGAAAATTAGTTTAAAAAAGGAAGTAATACTAATAGAAAAACAGACAAAGGATTAGAATAATTTGTAAGAGACTTCCAAAAAGCTAACAAGCATTATGAAGAAATGCTCAAAATAATTGATGCTGCAAGTAAAACAATGAGATATTTCATACTCATTAGACTATCAAAAATGAGGAATGTGGATGCTGCTAAGTGTTTCTGGGACACAAGGATACAGAAATACTCAAGCACTTTGCTGAACATGCAGATTAGTAAAACTGTTCTGAATAGCAATCTTGCACTATTTATTCAATTTAAGTTTATACATACCCTATGATATAGCAATTCTGCTCTTGGGAATACATATTAAATAAATGCTTACAAAGGTCCATAGGAGAACAAGTACAAGAATATTCATTGCAGTACGAGGTAGTGGGGAGTTGAAGACAACCTGTATAGATCGCTGGAAGGCCTAACAGATACACTATTAAGTTTTATGCAGCAGTTAGAAGCAGTGGATTAGACGTACAGATAAGAATATGGGTGATAAGGACAGGAAGGGTAAGAAATTATATAATGGAGAACAGGCAGTATAATCTACCAAACTCCTTTTTATCCCTGAAATATATTATGCTGTATTATAACATAACACCCCTGAAATATGGTATTCTGTATTAGAAGTCAGGTTTATAAACACTGATTTTATTTTTTCTACACATGATAAAAGTTATAATAAGTAATAATTTGCTGTTAAGCACTTATATAGGGACCCTTTGCAAAATATATTTTAGACCATTTGATACAAAGATTGTCAAATAAAGATTAATATTTTGCTCACTTTAGCTCCAACACTGCAACTGCCCGTACTCCCAGTGCTCCCACTTGCAACTCCGGTAAATCTAGCTTCCAATAACTCTTGCCTTCTTGGATCCAGACTATGAAGCTCATCCATTGCACCTATTAAGGAAAAAACAATTTAATATATACATGTGTGTGCGTGCGCACATATTTATATATAAACAAAGACTATATATGTGGTTAGTTGTCAGTAAGAATTTATGAATGAATGCTACAGACAGATGAAATTGAGAGACTTAATTTTTATAATATTCACCCCCATTTATCAAAACATCCTACAATGGATTTCCAACACTTTTGACTGCAACACACAGAAAGAAATGTATTTTTCATCCAATTCAGTACACAGATACATACATACATACATACATTTAAAAGTTTCACAGAATACTTAACATTACTGCACTGCAGTAAAAAGAGTCCTTTACAATATCTATTTGCTAGTCTATTCTAGTCCATTTAGGGAAAAAAACACTGGCTAAAAGTTATTAAGTTGACTTCATATGTTATTAATGGACCATGGGTCCATAGTTTGAAAAATACTATTTCTTATAGTGTAAATCTCCTGACTCTACCCTTATACAGAATTTTTACATTAAGTGGTATTACCGCTTAATTATTTTGTTTATGTACACCTAATGACTTACTACATTTTAAACTGGGAAGAATTGTTTTATTATTGTCACATCCCTGGAGACTTTTTGTACAGTTGATAGTTTTAAGTTTCCATCGGGTAGATGGAACTCACACATTTATCAAACAGATCGCTGAAATAACACCTATTATTAAACAATCACCTTAAGAATGAAGGGGAAAAAAATTTAGCACCCTAATGTAATTGTTACTATGCAGACTAAAGACCACAAATTCTAGCTGAAGTCAAATTAACATTTTCAAAAATCCCTTTTACATACCCTATTCTTCTCCTGAAAAAATTCCTAGACCTACAAAGAATGATGCACTCTCAGGATCAAGGACGGATGTTATCAATCCAATATTTGAAATTCCTATACTTAATATACCCTTCTCATACCTACTCTTCTTCTCTAAAAAGTTAACTATTCCCTAAACCTTATCTTTAAAGTTCTTCTTACTTCAACTCTCTGTAGAGCTGGATGTGGTGACCCCTTCCATTACTTGCATCCCTATCATTGAATATACCTTTCTCTGTCCACTCTCCTCCTGCCTTCCTCTCAAAGATGGTACTCCCTAAAAAGCTACGTCTCTAATTCCTGCTTTATCCCATTCTTTGATATTCCAAGGTCTTGCATTATATAACCCATTCTCTGGCATCTGTCTCCCCATTGCCTCTCGTCCTCATTTGTCTTTTTCTACCTGCTAATTCATGCTATTAATACTATTATTTAATTCTTTCCATAAACTGGTGATTTACAACCACATCATCCTTAGTATCACCAATGTGTCCAATTTTTTCCTACTCTGCTTCTAGAACTTTTCATTCCTTTGATCTCTTTTAATATCATATCCCCCTTCTTTTACATGCATATCCCAATCATCCTGCTTCCTCTTTTTCAGAGGCTTCAAATTTACTGTTCTCGTATCAAACACCTCTTACATGCCACGTCTTACGACTGGCACCAGAACTTACACTGCTTTATAAAATTCCAGGCTTGCTTTATAAAAAACTATCAGTTCTTCACTGGCACAGGATTATTTTGAAAACATTAAATCACATTTAAAAAATAAGTATATGGTATTGGCATAAAGACAGACATATCTATAGACCAATGGGATAAAATAGCCCAGAAAATAAACCCTCACATGAAGTGATTTTTGACAAGAACACCAACACCATTCAATAGGGAAAGATCAGTCTTTCCAACAAATGGTGATGGGAAAATGGGATATCCACATATAAAAAAATTAGGTTGGACTCTTACTTTACACCATATACAAAAATTAACTCAAAATGGATCAAATATCTGAATGTAAGACCTAAGATTTAATAACACTTAGAAGAAAACATTGGGGGAGAGCTTCATGATATTGAATTTGGCAATGGTTTCTTGGACATGACACCAAAAGCACAGGCAACAAAAGAAAAACAAGTAAGCTGAACTTCATCAAAATTAAAAACTTTTGTACATCAAAGGACACAATCAACAGAGTAAAACGGCAACCCACAGAATGGAGAAAATATCTGAAAATCATATATCTGAAAAGGATTGATATCTGGAATATATAAAGAACTACAACTCAACAACAAAACAATAACCCAATTTAAAAATGGGCAAAGACTTGAATAGAAATTTCTCCAAAGAAGATATAGAAATGGCTAATAAGCACATGAGAAGATGCTCAATAACATTAATTAGGGAAATGCAAATCAAAACCACAATAAAATACCAGTTCACATGATCAGGATAACTGTTATCAAAAAAACAAAAAATAAGTGCTAGTGAGGATATAGAAATTGGAACCCTGGTGCATTGCTGGTGGGAATGTAAAATGGTGCAGCTGTTCTGGAAAACAGTATGGAAGTTCCTAATAAAATGATACACGGACTTACCATATGATCCAGCAATTCCACTTCTGAGTATATAACCAATGGAAGTGAAAGCAGAAACCCAAACAGATATTTGTACAAATATGTCCATAGCAGCATATTCACAACAGCCAAAAGGTGGAAGCAATCCAAGTGGCCATCAATGGATGAATGGATAAAACGTGGTATATACATACAATGGACTATTATTCACCCTAAAACAAAACAAAATTTTCGGTGCATGCTACAACACGGAAAACCTTGAAGACACTAAGAAAAGTAAGCCAGTCACAAAAAGTGGTTGCCAGAGAATGGGGGATGTGGTAGAATGGGGAATTAGTGTTTAATGAGCACAGAGTTTCATTTGGGAAAGACGGAAAAGTTCTCAAGATGAATAGTGGTGATGGCAGCACAATAATGGGAATGTACTTAATGCCACTAAACTGCACGCTTAATAATGATTAAAATGGTAAATTATCTATTATGTACATTTTACAATTTTTTTAAAAAATTTTAAAATTTTAAAAAAATCAATAAATTGGACTTCATCAAAAGTTTAAACTTTTGCTAGTTCAAAAGACAGGGTTATAAAATGGAAAGACAAACAAGAAATGGGAAGAAAATATTTGTAAAGTATATATGCACTATATACTATACCCACTCTTTGGCTTGGTAACTGGTAGATGCCACACTGGAATTCTGCACGGAAAATGAGGACATTAGGCCCTACTTTGAATTGAACCAGCTAATAATAATGTGGTATTTTCTTTCTCATTGTTTTTCTCAGATATACAGCTTCTTTTAGGACCTCAGCCCTCCTCCATGAGGTCTTAGAAGAAGCTATGCATCAAAGAACAAACGAGTTTCTAAACAAAAACTCTTACTGGGGGCACCAACCTCTCCTTAATCCTTGACACCTTCTAACAAATTTTTAAGACATTTTAAAGAGGGAATATATGCAAGAGCCCATGGTATAATTCCTGGCACATAATAGATGCTTAACAAATGCTAAACTTGAATAGTAGAACCTTGCTACTCAAAATGTAGCCCATAGACCAGCAGTAACTGTATCGCTTAGGATGCTTATATAAAATGCAAAATCATGGATCCCTCCACAGAGCTACCAAATCAGATTCTGCATCTTAACAAGATCCTCAGGTAATTACTACATGAGAAATTCACATTTGAGAAGCCCCGCTGTAGAACAGAAATCTGCAACTTTTTGTAAAAGGTCCAATCATAAGTATGTTAGTCTTTGCAGGCCAATAGGCAAAAAATCATGTAAATACTTATATAACAAGAGAGAGAAAAACTTTCTACAAACTTTTCACTAACAAAATTCAAGATATAACAACAATTGAGTAAAATATTTTATAACAGAAGTCTGCTAAAGACTAGAATTCTTCTTGAGGGAGTAACACCTCACTTAATTGGGGCTTCCATATCATCAAAATCTATTACAAATACTCATCTGTTAGTGCTGATCTGTAAAGAGATTTTATGTATTTATCTTTGAAAACATCTTTTAACAGAAATAGGTACTGCCAAATATTGATATCAATCTACACGCATATGATTTTAATAGAGCATATTCATTACTCGGAAGGCAGTTATGTAACTCTATTACATTCTTCTTTTGATATTTGCCTTTCAGTATGTTGTTACACTGCAGATTAATCACTTCCAACTAAAGGTTAGGTAGAAGTTTCTCAACCACATAATTAAATGATTTTTGATATATGAAAACTTTCTTTGCATTTGCATCAACGTCTGAAAGATGCTGCTGGAACTAGAGTTTGAGAATGAAAAATCCTTCCAAATTCATGTGGAAATGAAGATCTAACTTCTTTGACAACAGAGGGAAGTATACAGAGATAGCTTGATATTACTTGGGATTCAAACATTGGTTGCCACTGAAATGACTTTACTGCAACGTAAGTTTCACACAAGTGCTATTTTTTCTTGGTTTTTTTTTGTTGTTGTTGTTAAATTAATTTTAAAACATTATCAAGTCTGCAGAAAAAGCTAATTTCCAAAGCTAATCAGAATTTGATTAACAGTGGTTGAGGGCAGTCCGTCTTTGTTCAGAAGTTTCCGTCTCACCCTTTAGCTCAAACAATTGCAAAAAAAAACAAAAAACAAAAAAACCAAACGCTACCACTGCCAAGCCAGTCAAGGATATTCAGCCTCTATTTCTAACAAAAATTGACGTAGCTGATGGTAGTTACGTCCACAAGAGCAAATGACTTCACAGTTGACAATACTGATTCAATAACACACGATAGATTCAAATATTTTCTGCAAAGTACCTACAGATGAATAACACGACAAATAACACAGGCTTTGAACTCCTTACATTATTACAAGCTTTGTAAATCAGTCCTACTAAGCCTTTTTCTGCCCTATACATATTTTATCACTATCAGTTATAGCACATCTTAGCAGATTCCACTTCAGATTGTACTTTTTGTTTTTCTCAAGTTTGAAAATATTCTTGCCTGTAGTTGTTCTACACAGACTATTCATAGAGGCTAATTTTTCTGCCACTTCAAACTTGACATTGATTCTTTGAATAAACAACAATTAAGTAGTATCAATAACATCTGTTGGCTCATCAAGAGCCAAAGAAAACTACTCTAAATCATTTGCCTTGTTTTTTAATTGACTATTGATGTTGCTTTAAATGTTCTCAACTCTTAAATCAACTGTTCTTGCCAGAAAGCTTATAGTCTAAAACAAGTTTATTTTCTCTGGACATAAAATTTTTGACTGCTGCAATCAAACACAATTGAATTACTCAACATCAGTAAATGACTTTCCTTGCATGGCAAACAAACAAGCCACTTGGAAACAAATTTTAGTGGAAGCCTCATTTTCATTTTTATGAAGAAATAAGGCTGTGGTGAGATATTCCATTTTAAGTTTTCTAATTTTAATGACTGTTGCTTTCCTGAGAGTTGGACATACTGTGATACATGATTAGTCTAGTAATTTCAACATATACTGTATTCTCCTATCACAGCTAGAGTGTCAGTGAATAATAAGAACAATGTCTTGTTATCTAATTCCATAACAACATAACTCACACTCCAATACACCTTAAAAGCATGCCACTCAAAATCCATTTTTTCTTCTTTTCTTGTTTTGACATGATGAATATGCAGTGGTAACAAATAAATAAATATTGCAGACTGGCAATAGATGGGGCACTCAAAATAGTCTCAAGTTATAACTGCAGCACTTAAATTTATAGAGCACCAAACAGCAGTTCAAGGTGATGAGAATGCCATATATGGTTTCTGCCACAACTACTCAGTTCTGCGACTGTAATGCAAAAGCAGCTAATTGTGTTTCAATTAGACTTTATTTACGGACACAGAAATTTGAATTTCACATGTCACAAGCATTATTCTTCTTTTGATTTTTTTTAACCATGTAAAAACATAAAAATAGGTAGTCTGCTAACTCCTGTTCTAGAAAGCACATTTCAAAGTTTTCAATCTTTTATGGACTCAAACTGTCATTTCTGACACTTATCCAAAAATCTGGTCCTTAATTACAAAAGGTGGAATTCTCTGAGGAAAAAGTAATTTCACCATAATTCATTAAATGTTTTATTATATAACAAATGTTTATACTTTTGAAAAAGAAGAAATTATAAAAGCCACTATAAAGACCATAACGATTCTTAAAGAATACCTCATTTCAAAATACAACACCTGTCTTCTAACTATGCTACTATTTTTACCAAACTGTTCCCAAAATTCAAAAATGTAAATCTAAAACTTCACATAAAATATATAACAAGGGATGTCACTACTCAAATTAGATATCAATCACATACTATATGGTGAAAAAAAACTTTAGGGAAACATAAATGAACGACACAATTTGATCCATTAAAGCAGTTTGTCATGCCCCATTCTAACACCATTTTTTCTCTTTCTCCCTGTGTCTTTCACACATACACACACACTCACAAACTCACTCAATAAATATTAGCTATTTAAAAGTACAGAAAAGCAGCAAGGATGATATATTTGGACACATTATTAGACTGACTAACATTACTTTATAGTTATACCAGCTTTATTTATAAGGAATTATTTTTTCATTATATAATTTTTTAATTGCCTTAGGTCTTCATCTTCCTTGACAGTCAAAACAAAATCAAAATATTATACCTAGAAAGCATGTTTTTTAAATGTTAATACCAGTTACCAAAAAGTCCAAGAAAGGAATTTGTTCACTAAGACCTTTCTAGTAGTAGATTCAACTGTTTGCTGAGCCATCACATCAGTTTTAAATTTGAAACTTCCTGAATTCTGAAAGTATTTTAAATCATCACAGATTTTAATTGTTACTTTCATATTATATCTGATAAGCTGATTTATACAGAACAGTTGCGGTTTTTCTTCTATCAATACTTTTCATATTATACCTAAGGCAGAGAACCCTTTTATTAAAAATGGAAACACCTGATAGAAAGTTAAGAAATTATTTCACAAGATGATAAACTCCATTTAAATCACACTTTTCATTAGTTTTTTAATGCATTAGAAAGTATAGAAAACAAACAGAATTCAAGGACTCTACACTGTTTATAACACTCTAGAATGACTTCTGACTCATCTTGAAATATCCATTTTAACATGGTTAATAAATATTAGCATACCTATTTTCATTGACAGTACTTTATATCATATATTTAACAAATATAGCTAATGTTTTTGTTGACTATATTACATTCCATTACGCATTCTGTAGTTTGATTCCCTATTTTAAAATCAAATATTCTAATTTGGGGGCAGTTAAATGAACATGTTAAATGAGGTATCACAAAACCAGCCCAATTTCTTTATTTTCTAACAGCTCTTCTCTCACATGAATTTAATAAAAACCTTTCCTACATTTTTCTAATGATTTTAGATATTAACATTTAGAATACAATCCATTTAGGATTTAAATGTATATATCCAGAATTTTTTCCAAAGGAAAATATCATAATTTCTCACTAATTCAAGCTTTCCCCACTGATGTGAAATACCTCTCTGGTCATCTATCATATTCCATACAAGTATGGGTCTGTTTTGTACTTTATTCTGTTTCACTAAACTATTTATTTCTGAGCCAAATCTATCTACACATACAAATATATACGTATTGTACATATACACATAAACAAGCACACACACACACACATTCTCCTCCCAAAAAGTTTAAGTATAGAAAGCCAGGCCCCAAAATATAGTACACACGTTCAATCACATAAGCTTGTGGTAAAGAGAAGACCAATCTGATCTATTAACAGAATCACACTTTTGTTGTAATCCTTACAGCAAAGGATTCAGATACATGGAAACCAAATTATTCATATAAGGAGGTACAGCTTGCATCAGAGGTAAAACATAGGGTTTCTGCTTCTCTATACTGTCATGACCTTAGGAAACAAGAGTAATTTAATTTCAGTTTTCCTCTTAGTAATAGAAAATAATGTCTGGCAACTAATTTTCCTTTCATCAAAAATAAACACACACAGAAACAGACAGAAAAGTTGTGCAAATTTGGCCAAGTTCCTTAACCTCTCCATATTTCAGCTTCCTTATGTATAAAAGGGAGATAATAAATGTACATACCTCATAGAGTTATTAAGTAAAATAAGTTTACATGAAGGGTTTTGAATACCTGTCACTCAGAAAGCATTGAACACGTTTATGCTAAAATACAAGTGCTCAATAAATACTAACATATATTAATATAATATATATGATATAAGCCCCCTTCCAGCTTTATGGAAGCTAATTTCTTTATGTTAATGTAGTAACATAACTATCCAAGCTCCTCTTCCTCTAGCCTTAAGCTTGTAATAATTTGCTATTTTTAAAATCAATCTCTGTCTTTCACACTGTATATTTTGTTACAGTTTATATCCACTCTTCTAAGTATCTCTATCCCAAAAGAAGGGTCCAGAAGAAGAGTGTATGTGGGTGCATGTGCACACATGCATGACAAAGAAAGATGCAGAGAGAAAAACAGAGAGAGAGCATGCACGTGATCCTGCAGGAAGAAAGAATGTTCTCCAGGAAAGCTCCAAAACAATAATTGGTAAAACCTGACCTTCTCGTCACTACTAGAAAGTCAACTGGTATCCTGTCTCTAACCTAAGTACTAATTACCCAAGAATCTTTTTTAGTTTCATGCCTTTTTTCCCTTATCAAGTAATAGGTGTTTGTTGAAATGACAATACAGAAATATGAAAGCAAAAAGTCCCAATACTCCCCTGTCTCCCAAAATCCCACTCAGAAATAACCATTTAACATGTACCTGGAAAAAGGAGAGTGGTGACTTACTGCCCCGCAGTACTCCTTCTTGGCCTATTCTTCTATCCCAATAATGCAGGGTAAAAGAAGGGCCACAAAACAGTTATTTCTTATAATCCATTTAGAGCAGGGAAGTAAGTCTTCCACCAGAAAGGAGATTGCATGTACTATTTGTAAGTAGTCCCAGTTCAAAACTATCTACATATTAAAGCACAACCCAAAACAATATGTTATAATAAACCAGGGTAAAATATTCTAAATGTTCATACAGTGATTTCAGTATAACCTTTATTTTATCCACGTCATCTATACCATATCCTCAAAAGACCCCTAAAATGGATTTCTGCGGACATTCTTGTAACAATATGGCTAGCTGCAGGGTGAAGAGCATGGGCTCTGTGGTCAGACTGCCTGAGTTTAAATCCCAGCTCTGCCACTTAATGACCTCCTCATTGTAAATTCCTGGTAATAACAGTCTCCCTCACAGAGCTGTTCACAGGTAGGTCACAGGGTTAATTCACAGAATTAAATGAGATGATACATGTAAGCTCTTGGCAGGTTCCTACAGTCTCAATGATTTTTACTTACTATTAAGTCCCAGAAAAATAAGCAACTTGCCCAAAACTGCATGCCAAGTAAACTATGTGAGAAGAGAAAACAATAGAAGGATCATATTAGCAGATAGTAGAGCATTCCAATTTACTCACTCACTTTCTACTTGTCTAACCTAAACCTTCAAATAGGAAGAAAAGAATAAACTTTCATGCACAGGATTTCCAATAAAACAGAATATTCTGTTTAGGAACCCTAACTGTTCTACATGTCCACATAGACATGTTTAACACAAATTATCCTGCTTGATGAAAATAAAAACAATCTTTAACCCTTACTCCCAATTTTAAATTGCTATAAGACTCTAGAGAACACCAACTTTAGGATCCAGATACGTTAAGTTAGCACATAAACCAAATATTAAGATCATAATGTTCCTGTAGAGACACATTTCCAATGACCAGATCACTCAAAAAACAAAATTTTTAAATTTTAATTATTTCTATTACCTGCAACCTTAATGGAAACACCAACCTTCAGATAAATATATAGTATAAGCTAAGTAACTCAATTTGAATGAAGGATGAAAAATTATAATTTTTATGAAGTTACAGATATTCAACCATTTTTAATCTATAAAATAGGTTCATATGGTTCAACCTAATAATACTCAATGACCAGAATGGCCTATGGTACACTCAATCCCCTAGTGTCTTCACAAATCATTATAATTGCCATTTTTGGACAGTATTCAGTGATTCAAAGAAATTATAAGTCACACTATTCTCATATATCTTTTATTTGTGTATTAATCTAAAAGCTGCCAAAACAGAGTAGCAGATGCAAAGTCATATGCCTGGTTGGCCCTCAAATTTATACCATAGTCTTCCAGCAAGTCTATACAGTCATTTAAAAATACTGACTTATACCAAAATTTCTTTCAATTCTAGTAACTTTCTGATTTACCATTTCCTCCCCAATACCAATTTATTTGCCTTATGAACAGAAAGATGTATATTTTTCTAAAAACACTAATAAGAAAGAAGTAATTTCACTTCTTTCCCTTTTTATCCCTGGTCATGTACCCGTGGTAAACAAAAAATGGAAAAATGCAAAAACTTAGAGCCAAAAAGAATCCCACCCATAATCCTACTACCCAAAGATAACCAATGTCAACATTCTGGTTTATTTCCTTCCACTATTTTTTTTTGCATATTTTTCCCAACAATTAAGATTACACTTTATACAGTAGTATAAATCACCCAAATTCTGTACATAGGATCCAGCAGTATAAATCCTGGCATTCAAAGATGTTTTCACATTTACAATTGCAACCATATGCATAAAACCCTGAAAGTTCATGACACGATAAATTTATTATTTGCTGAAATGCCACCGAAAAGGAAGAACTTTCATAAAACCACCATCTATCCAATTCTCAGTTTGGGTTTGTTTTTCTTTATCAGTAGCCATATATCCAGAAACTCATAAAGTTATGCTAACACTCCTCCATCAAAAAAAGTTTTATTTTTGAAAAATATTCCCCCCAAATAAACCCAATAATGTTATTGATGAAAATGGCAATAGCAGTCCTTTGCCATACAAAACAAGCTTCAGATAAATTATAAACTTACGTATTCATGTAAGTTCATTGCAATGTTAATGCTAGTACCCTAATAATACAATGTAGTATAGTTATGTTTTAATGAAGTTTATAAAATTTCTTTATAAACACTTGTTTTCTAAGATTAAAAGCCTAAAACGGATACAAACTGTTAAAAGTGATGGTTGTCAAAGCTGTGAGATGGGTATATTATAGTCCATTGCCATATTTACTCTACTTCAATAAACTACTTTTTTTTGAGACAGGTTCTTACTCTGTCACCTGGGCTAGAGTGCAGTGGCATCATCATATCTCACCGCAACCTCAAACTCCTGGGGCTCAAGCGATCCTCTTGCCTCAACAACCAGAGTAGCTGGTACTACAGTCGTGTGCCACCGTGCCTGGCTAATTTTCTATTTTTTGTAGAGTCGGGATCTTACTCTTGCTCAGGCTGGTCTCAAACTCCTGGCTCACGGCACCCGGCTGTACTTCAATAAACTTTTGAAAATTTCCCTAACAAAACCTAACAAGTTTTCCCTTAACAACTTTTTATATTTTCCTAAATTTTGGTGAGGGAATTTGTGTTTAAGGGCATTCACAAATTTCAGAACTAGGAAAACTGTCTAGCAGCCATTACTACTGTCAAGATTCCACACTGATTACTATTTTGTACCCTATCTTTCTCCAATTACACAAAAGCAATTTCTACATTATGTTTTCATGAACATTATTTTCATGGCTACCTAACATTCCATTAAATGAATTTACAATAATATATTTAATTATTCCCCTACCATTGTTGTTTCAAGTAGTTTCTAATCTTGCTATTAAAAACAGTGCTGTAACAAACATCTTCGCACCTGAAATGTTTCACCTGAATTTAGGAATATTTCCTTAAAACAATGATTCCCAAAGCATGGTGGGAAAGATATGTAAATATCAGTAGTATTTCTCTCTCTCTCTAGGCCCATCCCACAATCTCCATCCAGAGTCAATAGGTACCTGTACAGAAAGAGTTAACACAGCAGGCCTGAGGCTATCTTTAGAAAGGCCTGCCTGCAAAGAAATTCCTTTCCCTAAGTAATAAAGGTGGTTCACGGTGCCTAGACTGTTTATGTAAATGCAGCTGACCTTTGAACGACACAGGTTTGAACTGCAAGCATCCACTTATACACTGATTTTTTTCTACTGGAAAATTTTTTGGAGATTTGCAACAATGTGAAAAAACTTGCAGATGAGCCACATAGCCTAGACATATCAAAAAAATAAGAAAAAATTAGGTATGCCATGAATTCATAATATATATGTAGATACTAGTTTATTTTATCATTTACAACAAATCTATTTTAAAAGTTAAAATTTATCAAAACTTACATGCACAAATATACACTATACACGGCACCATTCAGTCAAGAGAAATGTAAACAAATGTAAAGATACAGTAATAAATCATAACTGCATAAAACTAACTGTAGTACATGCTGTACTACTGTAATAATTACATAGCTACCTCCTGTTGCTATCGTCATCTCCACGTGAGAATGAGCAGTTCATCTCTCCGTATCACAGTAAAAAGTGATCTCTTATGGTTCCTGCATATTTTTCACCATGTTTAGTGCAATACTGTAAACCCTGAATAACACCAGGGAACCCATACAAAGTGCCACTAGCAATGTTGGAAGTGCTCCCAAGAAGCAGAGAAAAGTCATGACATTACAAGAAAAGGTTGAATTGCTTGATATGTAGACTGAGGTCTGCAGCTACGGTTGCCCACCATTTCAGACAGATGATTCATCTTGTAAACAGACAATACAAATTTACATTACTGATAAATACAGTACAGTACTATAAGTGTATTTTCTCTTCCTTATGATTTTCTTAACATTTTCTTTTCTCTAGCTTACTTTAAGAATACAGTACATAATACATATAACATACAAAATATGTGTTAATCGACTGTTCGTGTTATTGGCAAGGCTTCCGATCAATAGTATGCTATTAGTTTGGGGGGAGTTTTAGGGGAATGAAAAGTTATACTTGGATTTTCAAACGTTCAAGGGGTTGGTGTCCCTAACCCCCATGTTGTTCAAGGGTCAACTGTAATATAGTATATGGTGAACACCCGCGTCCTGCCAATTTTGGTACATGCTGTGAAACAGCACCCCCACAAAAACCTTAGGTACAGAGTCTTTAATGGGCTTCCCTGGGCAGACACATCACACACATGCTGCTGCATTTCACCAATGAGGGAAGAGCAAGATGAGGGAAGAGCAAGCGTTGTGTGACGTCTCTGGTGAGGGAAAAAACACAAGTAAGCCTGCATATGGATTCCTCCGAACTCCACCTATGCCTGTTTCCCTTATGATCTGGCTGTGAAAACTTACCATGTCACTGTAATACATTTCAGCCACAAGTACAACTACATGCTAAGTTCCATGAGTCCCAGCAAATCTCCAAATAGGGTGGCGGTCTTGGGGACATCTGGCAAAGTACCTGAAGCACATTCAGCCTGCTAACACCGCTCCAAGTCAGGTTGACAGAACACTCAATCACTAGTGAGGCACCATAGGCAAAAACTAGTGATTGCCCTTCCACTGGAGGTTATGGAGAGCCCAGTTAAGTTCATTTCACACATCTTCCACTGTCATGACAAGCTTATGCTTTGTAGCTGTGAAACTCCACGGCAGACAAAGTCACTCTAAATCTGCAGCTGTATCCATAAGCCAGCATATCTCCCCTCACTAGAAGAAATCCAATAAAACAGGAATATTTTTGGTGTTCATTATTCACTGAAATACCAAGGTGCCTAAAAGAGTGCCCAGCCCATGTTAGACTCTCAATATTTTCTTGAACGAATAAATGAATACTTTCAGGCATCTCAAAATTCACAAATTGAATAAATCTGATCTAAAAAACAAAACTAAATCTGAATCTCAGCTCTACCATTTAGTAACTCTCAGCCTTCATTTCCTTATTTGTAAAACGAGAATAAATGTCTAACTTATTGACATGATGACTAATGCAACATTAAGTATGGATAACCCCTCTCTGCATATAACAGACACTCAATAACTCAATAAAACTTATTCAGAAAACCAAGGAACTACAATTTCTTATAGCTTAATATGTAAAACAATATAATAACGAAAATAAAAAGAATACAAGCTGAGCTACTTTAGTCAGGTAGAAAATTAAATACTGTTACTTGGGAAGTATTATAGTTTCTGCATTTTTCCCTAATTGTAGATTCCAGAGTGGATACATGGACATATGTTAGGCAGCCACTGTAGTGATGCAAATAAGAGAAAATAGGAGCTAGGACTAGAGCAGTAACAGATTAGAAAAGTATCGAGGAGACAAAAAACAACAAGATTTGGTGATAGACTAAATTTGACAGGTAAGGGAAAGAAAAATCTTTCTGGCTTACACATGGATAGTTGATAGTAATATTAATAGTAACTAAAATGATGAATGCAGGTTGAGTATCCCTTCTCTGAAATGCTTAGAACCAGAAATGTTTTGTATTTTTTCAGATTTTGTGATATTTGCATATACATAATGAGCTATGTTGCGGATGGGACCCAAGTCTAAACATGACACTCATTTATGTTTCATATATATCTAATACACAGAGCCTGGAGGTAATTTTATACAATTTTTTTTTTTAAGAGACAGTGTCTTGCTTTGTCACCCACACTGCAGTGCAGTGGTGCAACTGTAGCTTCCTGTAGCCCTGAACTCGTGGCCTCAAGTGAGCCTCCTGCCTCAATCTCCCAAAGTGCTAGGATTACAGGTGTGGAACTACCATGCCCAGCCAATATCATACAATATTTTTAATAATTTTGTGCATGAAACAAAGTTTGTTAAGTACTTATGTGTGGGATTTTCCACTTGTGGCATCATGTCAATGCTCAAAAATTTTCGGATTTTGGGTTTTGGATGTTTGGATTAGGAATATTCAACCTGACTGGAATGAGAATATCATGAGTTCTTTTTTAAAGACATTGAATTTGGTTTCACAGATCAGAAGGGACCATAGTGAGTTTCTTCCTGCAGGCTTCATTTATTCTATACACACAGTAGTAAGGACTAAGGCTACAGGCAATGGTTCAACTAACATTAGCAAAGAGCACAGAGTAACAAAAAAGAAGAAAAGGTAGAGAGAAAGCCCAAGGCAATATACAGAAAATAAGAGTACAAAAGATGGGGGAAACTGTACTCATTGACCATCTAGATATTTAAGACTACATCCATACTAGGAATCATTTATATGATCAGCACTATTATAAGTTACTGGGTCTAAAAGACGAATAAGACATTGCTGGAACTCACACTTTGAATAAGGAGGAAGATAAATAACGCAAAAGAGAAAAACGTGAAATGAGTTTGGGCACATCACAATTAATTTAATGAACTACTCACCATATAAGCCTAAATACTATGTAGCGTAACAACTCTCTAAACTTATCTGCTTAAGACACAATTTGATTACAAAATATAGGCAAGCTGTGGCTGAATAATTCTATATGACACATAAAAATCAATCCCATATCTTTTTTAGTTGCATTATATGTCTTTCATCCTCCCGGATTGCTATTCATGTACTTTAAAAACAATTACAGAATGTTTAGCTTCTTTATTAGACTGGCATTTAGCAAATCAGAACTTCTACTTAACTTGTTCTCCCCATTCTTGCAATATATTAATATTAACTTTATAAATAAGGAGTAAATTATGTTAATTTACTTGATTGTACTTGTGAACACACTGCAAGAGAGGAAAGAAACAGTATTACTGAATTATTTTTGGCCCAAAAGAAAGGAAGTCATTTTATAAAAAAGACACCTGTACCCAAATGTTTATCACAGCACAACTCACAATTGAAAAGATATGGAATCAACCTAAGTACCCATCAACTGATGAGTGTATAAAGAAAATTTGGTATAACTATACCATGGAGTACTACTCAGCCATAAAAAGGAATGAAATAATGTCTTTTGCAGCAACTTAGATGGAACTGGAGAAAATTATCCTAAGTGAAGTATCTCAGGAATGGAAAAACAAATACCACATGTTCTCACTTGTAAGTGGGAACTAAATGAGGGACACATATGGTCATAAAGTGGTATAATGGACACTGCAAACCAAGAAAGGGGGGAGGGGGGAGGGATAAAATTTACCTATCGCATGCAA
The DNA here is from genome assembly GCA_023783475.1 of Daubentonia madagascariensis. Taxonomy (NCBI): domain Eukaryota; kingdom Metazoa; phylum Chordata; class Mammalia; order Primates; family Daubentoniidae; genus Daubentonia; species Daubentonia madagascariensis. The sequence goes on along the minus strand of JAKFHU010002088.1, from coordinate 36,513,072 downwards.
TGTACACTATTCTGATGACAGGGACACTGAAAGCTCTGACTTGATACAATCCATCCAGGTAACAAAAAAACACTTGTACCTCCTAAATTTTTTGAAATAAAAAAAATAAATAAAATAAAATATAGTTGGCTAACAAATAACCTGACTAAAAATCGGGCAAAGAATTTAAACAGACATTTCTCCAGAGATGATATATAAATGGCCAACAAATACGTAAAAAGATGCTCAGATCCAGCAATCCCATTCCTATATATCCAAAGCAATTGAAATCAATATGTCAAAAAGATATCTGCATTCCCACGTTCACTACACCACTATTCACAATAGCCAAGATAGAGAATCAACCTAAGAGTCCATCAACAGATGAATGGAAAATAGCTGGGGGAAATGGGGAGATTTTGGTCAAAGGATACAAAGTTTCAGTTAGACAGGAGGAGTAAGTTTGGAGATCATTTGCACATCAGGGTGATTATAGTTAATAATAATGCATATTTCAAAAATAGCTAAGAGTATATTTCAAATGTCTCACTACAAAAAATAAGAGAGTTAAGAGATATGTTAATTAGCTTGACTTAATCATTCCACATTGTATACATATATTAAAATATCACACTATACCCTGTAAATGTATACAATTATAATTTACCCATTAAAAATATTAATTATTAAGCGAAGCATGGTGTGCATACCTGTGGCCCCAGACACTCACAAGGCTGAGGTGGGAGGATTACCTGAGCCCAAGAGTTTGAAGCTAGCATGAGCAACATAGTGAGACCCTGTTTCTTTAAAAAGGGAAAAAAAAAAATGATGCTCACCCCACTATTAGGGAAATATAAACAAAAACGACAATAAGATATCACGTCACACCTATTAGAATGGCTACTACCAAAAAAACTGCAGTATCTGCAGTAAGCCTCTGTCTTAGGATAAACTTTCATTGGTTATTAAGCTCTTTGGGCACTCTTAATAAATACAGGATTTATACGACTACTTTATTACATGGCTCTCTCTTCTCAAATAACTGGACTAAACGTCATTTTTACTTCATACAAATTTAGAAAAGGTATCGTAAATAACAGTTAAAATATACAACAAAATTGCTGAGAACTAATGATAATTAAAGAAAAGTTTGCATCACTTTTATCCCTTTCTTAAAAGCAAACTTAAGGGGGTGGGGACGGGAGTTGTAATTTATCATGTTAGCTTTCAAAGATAACTAAAATGCTTGCCAACATCAAGAAGTTTTAGACAATGTTCTAACTAACGATGCACCTTCGTTTCACCTTTGTTAAATATTAAGATACTTAAAACGATATATTTATCTTAGTTTTAGCAAACAGAGTGGATAACTACTATAAACTGATCCTAGCAAAGAGGCTACCACACCACGGTATAATGATTTGAAAAATACTTCAAACCTTCAAATTTCAAACGCCAGTATTTGGGAGACAAGTTGAAATAACTTACCCCCTCTTAAAAATCCCAGTCACTCTTTCTCAAGCTTCAGAAGTAAATTAGACAGTTCAGACAAATGGAAGTATTCTTAACATAAAAACTATCACACTCCTTCTAGTCAGTAAATACTGTGGTGAAAGCAAGCCTTATAGTAATGAGCACTAATAACAAGTCCAAGATGAGACTCAGACTGTTTTAATTCTTAAAACAAATCACAAATAGAAAAAGTAATAAACATGTAGAAAACTGCTTAATCTCTTGCTAACCAAATATATGTAGTAAGTGAAATAATCTGGAATACCGTATCTACTTAACAAGCCAATCACTTCTAAAAAGTACTACCACAGGAGCAGTAATGTTTTCATCAACTGGTTTATGTGTATGTTGCTAGCGGTGCTGTAAAGATGTACCACTCTTATAATACAGTAACATTCATAAAGACATAACTATTTTTTAACTAAATAATTTAACCAACAAATTGAAAGAGTAACTACAACGTATGAGGAATGAAAATTTCCAAAGGCATAAAGAGTGTTATATTAGCAACTCTAAAAGTCTGTTTCTAAAGCTAAAACAGTTCTCTATATTAAACTATTGCTCAAAGGGCAATAATTTGAAAGAAGCAAAGTGATAAAATAAACATGTGTCATATTTTTACCTATAGTGGAAAGAACTAAGTATAGAGAGCTGAGATAATATCCAACATCAGAGGAACAGTGTATATATCCAACAGCAAAGTTAATACAGGCTATTAAATCACTAAATATTTTGTATGAACTATTTGTCCATACAAATACTGACGATAATCTCTTTTAGAGCCTAACTCCTGAATAAGACACAACTCCACCATGACTGTAACTCATGAGAAAATAGGTAGGTTTTTGGTTGGGTTTTTTTTTTTTTTTTTGGAGACAAAGTCAGGCTCTGTGGCCCCAGCTAGAATGCAGTGGTATCATCATAGCTCACTGCGACCTCAAACTCCTGGGCTCAAGTGATCCTCCTGCCTCAGCCTCCCAAGTAGCTGGGACTACACACAACCACCACACTCCCAGAGTGCTAGGATTACAGGCGTGAGCTACCGCGCCCGGCCAGAATATAGTTTTTTTCCAGAATCAAAAAGTTGTATTTGAGTGGTAGATTGTGTGCCACGTTATTTTAACATTTTGTCAATATGTCGTGCTTTCACAGTAACAGAAAAAAGTAGTCCCAGATATTAGGTTATTAAGTATGGAATGTCTGATATCCTTAACTACTAAAGTTTGACAGTTGATATCTCTGACATTTCACTTTGACGCTTCTTGGTTTTTTTTGTGTGTGAGTGTTTTTGTTTTTTGTTTTTGTTTTTTTGTGAATGTACATCCTCATTCTTTCAAATGCACGTTTTGGCTTGTGATTATCTTTCAAAATTTTTTTACAGCAATTTTTGTGAAACCATGGATAAGTCAAAAATTCATGTTATTTTTTAACATGAGTTCCCTCACGGAACCAATGCAGTGCAGACAGCTCAAAATATCAACCGAAGTGTTTGGGAAGGATGTAGCTAATGAACGCACATATGTCAATGGTTTGAAAAGTTCCATTCTGGTGATTTTAATCTTGAAAATGAGCCATGTGGGTGACCTGAGACCAAAGTGGATAATGATGATGAAAGCTGTAGTGGAAGCGAATCCATCTCAACCTATGTGTGAATTAGCAGCAAGGTTTGATGCTACTATTCCAACAATATTGGACCATTTGAAACAAATGGGCAAGGTAAAGCAGCTGGAGAAATGGGTTCTGCATGAAATAAATGAGCATCAGAAGAGAAATCGTCTGGAAGCTTGCCTTTCTTTGCTGTCATGACATAAAGGTGAACCATTTCTACACCGTATTGTTACGTGTTAGGAAAAATGGATTCTTTTTGACAATCTCAAGCATTTGGCACAATGGCTGGATAAAGATGAAGTGCTGAAACACAGTCCCAAACCGAATCTTCATCAAAAAAAAGCTAATGGTGTTTGTTTGGTGATCCAGCGCTGGTATTATCCACTACAACTTAATGAAACCTGGTCAACCAATTACAGCAGACGTCTACTGCAACCCAGTCAGACGAAATGATGAGGATGCTTGCAATTAAGCAGCCAAGACTGATCAATAAAGACAGGCTAATCTTCTTGCAAGACCACCTGTTGCAAAAAACAATACTGTTCAAACTACAGAGGCTGGACTTGGAAACTCTCTGTCATCCACTGTATTCACCAGACCTTGCACCAAGTGACTACCACTTCTTGCAGGCTTTGGACCACTTCTTGCAAGGAAAAATATTCAATTCTCAACAAGCTGTGGAAAATGCCTTCCACAATTTCATTGCCTCTCTCTCTCCAGGCTTCTTCACTGCTGGCATAAGCAAGCTACCATTAAGATGGCAAAACTGTGTCGATAGTTTGATTAATTGTACTGCGTCTTGTCTGAGATATAATAAACTAAACTTTTGATTTGAAATTGGACATTTCATATTTAATGACCTAATACCATGTAACTAAACTAAACAGTCAATAGCACTATCTTTGATGATTAACAAATTTAGCCAATAACTACAATGTATGAAAAATTTCTAAAAGCCAAGAAGGCTACAAGACTCTTTCTGGGATTAAAAAAGAGTTTTACATTAAATTATTCCAGCCATAAATATTATACAAATGTAAAGTTACAAATTCTTATAAATGACAAACTTAAACATCATGATTTGTTGTACTTCTTCAGTGTCATGCTCACTATAATCAGCTTCACTGTAACTATTTCATGAGGGAAGAAAAGAGTTGTTTAAAAAATATATATTGTACTGTAAGGATTTTATTTGAACCCAAATGTAACTTATATTGGTATGACTTGGTTGCCACTAAAAATGACTTTAAAAATTACAGTAATCTTCAAGTCATCAAAGGCAAAGATATTTCTGCTTCAAGTTAAACCTACAACTCCGGATGGCCAATGGTTCCCAAAGCGGGCCCTATTCAACTCTGTACAAAACCACTTGACAATTTAAACAAAAGAAAAGGAGTGAGGAGGCCAGGCATGGTGGCTCGCCTGTAGTCCTAGCACTCTGGGAGGCCAAGGCAGGATTGCTTGAGCTCAGGAGTTTGAGACCAGCCTGAGCAAGAGTGACACCCCATCTCTTAAAAAAAAAAAAAAAAAAAGGAAAGGGAAGGAAAGGAAAGGAGTGAGGGAAGAAGAGAGTAGTAAGAGAAGAAAAAGATTCAAATTCACCCAAAATTTTCAAAACCAATTCAAGTATTAAAAATAAAAGCAAATAAGAATCTTCTATTTTCAGTAATGGTGATTAGGTAAATCAAACCAATCTTGCGGCTGAAGAAACTTGAAAAGTTAGACTAAGTTTAAAAAAAAAGAAAAGTCTGTTTCTAGATATCAGGCAGTGAATAATCATGGGACCAAAACTCAGGAAAAGTTCCAGAGAGGTAAGTCTGGTTTATGAGGTTTCTCCTCCCCTAGAGGCATCTGCTGATTCCAGTAGTGACCAAGAAGCTAAGCAAACACGTGATAGCCTCACTGGGCTAGCCAGACAAAAATGAAATCCAGAGCCTCCCCCAAACTTTGGGTTGGGATCCCAATCTCAGAGCAAGAATAAATGTAATTAAAACCCAGCTTCTAATCATCTCAATCCTTAAAAGTAAATTAAGAAACCAGGCATGGTGGCATACATGTGTTATCCCAGCCACTCAGGAGACTGAGGCTGGAGGATCACTTGAGGCCAGGAGTTCAAGACCAGCCAAGGCAACGAAGAGAAACACCAACTCAAAAAAATTTTTTTAAAAAATTGAATTAAGAAAATCAGATTTATAGTGCCTGTATATTCCTGCCAAAATTAAATGTAAATCCTCTGTCATAGAAGACTGCCATTATTCTAGGCCTCAAATTATTTCTATAGTTTTTCATATAAAATGTCTCATACACCTGTGGTCCCCAGGCCGAGGACCAGGTAAAGACCTGTACCTGGTGGTAAACCAGGCCACACAGCAAGAGGGGCCGCACAGCAGGAGGTGAGGGGTGGGAGAGCAAACAAAGCTTCATCTGTACTTACAGCCACTCCCCATCTCTGGCATCACTGCCTAAGCTCCACCTCCTGTCAGATCAGGGGCAGCAACAGATTCTCATGGGAGTGCAAACCCTACTGCAAACTGCACATGCAAGGGATCTAGGTTGCAGGCTCCCTATGAGAATCTAATGCCTGATGACCTGAGGTGGAGCTGAGGTAGTGATGCTAGCACTGGGGAGTGGCTGCAAATACAGATTATCTTTAGCAGAGAAGTCTGACTGCACAGTAAATGTAATGCGCTTGAATCATCCTGAAACCATCCCTCCTCCCTTCCCCAACCACTGTGGAAAAATTGTCTTTCATGAAACTGGTCCCTGGTGCCAAAAACGTTAGGGACTGCTGTCATACACAATAAAAAATAACAAGAAACTCAAGAAAATAACACGACTGAAACACAAATAAAGCATGGAACAAGACCCAGAGGGATTGAGATAATGAAGATATCAAAGACTTTCAAATAACTATCCTGAATAGCAAGACTGAGAACTTTAGCAGAGAACCTGAAACTAAAAAGAAAATCAAATTGCTGTTCTAGAACTAAAAAGTAAAAGAACCTAAATTAAGAACTCGATAGATGAGTCTGACAGCATATCAGACATAGCTTAAGAGAGAATTAATGAACTGGAAGGCTGGTGAGAAAACTATATCTTCAAAAATGTACACAGAAATAAAAAGATGGAAAATACAGGAAAGAGAGTAAGAAACATAGGGCAAATATAAGACGGTCTAATACACGTATAACTGGAGTACCAGAAGGAAAAAAGACAAGACAGGAGCACTATTTGAAGTGATATGGTCTGAGAATTTTCCAAAATTGATGAAAACCCTCACCAGTGCTGTCCAGTAGAACTTTCTGCAATGATGGTAATGTTTCCATTTGCCAGTATGGTAGCCAATAGCAACATGTGGTTACTGAGAACTTGAAATGGGAGGAATTGAATTTTTAACTTTTTAAATGTTAATTAATTTAAACAGGCACATGCAACTAGTGGCACTGGCTAGTGCAGCCCCAAGTCATAGACATAAGAAGTCTTACAAATACCAAGTAAAACAAATAAAAGATCATACCCAGACATATCATAGTAACTGAAAAACAAAAATAAACCCAGAAAATCCTGAACAGCAACCAGAGATTACAAACTAGATTACAGTCAAAGGAGCAACAATAATACTGATAACTGACTTCTGAAGAGAAAAGACAGAAACCAGGTCTCACAGGCACCATGCACATGCAGTGTGTCAAATGAAATTAACTGCCTACCTAGATTTCTATGTCCAGCCAAAAAAACCCTCCAAGAAAAAGATTTTAAAAAGACATTATCAGACAAACAATAACAAAGAATATCTCACCAGATAGGTTCAAATAGAGAAAATATTAAAGAGTATATTCAGGAAGGCAGAGAATCAACCCAGCTAGAAGCCTGGAAATACACCAAAGAATGAAGCAGAAAAAAAAAATTTAAGGTAAATATATAAATAAATTTAAAACATACCATTACCGTATATAACACTAATAATATCTTACGGGTGGTTAAAATAGATAGAGAACTAAACTATCCACAAACAGCGTATGATTCTGTAGAGGGAAATGTACAGATTTATATTACACTTCAACACATCAAGGAGGCATATTGTAATCTCTAGGATAAACACTAAGAAAATAACAAAAGATGATATAACTATTAAGCCAAATATGGGGGGGCTGGTTATGTGGAATAAAAAATAACAATCCAAAAGAAAGTAGAAAAGGAGAACAAAAGAAAGTTCAAATAGGATAAATAGAAATAAATTATTAGGAGTATCAGTTTAAAGCTAAATATATCACTAAGTATATTAAATGTAAATGTTCCAATTAAAGGACAAACATGGTCAAACTAAGTTTTTTTTTTAAAATAATATATGCTACTTGCAAGAGATAGCTAAAACACAAAAGTTGAAAGTAAAAGAATAGAAAAAGCTCTATTATGCAAACACTAAATGACAGTGTATCTGTTTTAACACTAGATAAATAACACTACAAGGCAAAATGCATTACTAAGAAAAAGGACACTTCATGATGATAAAAGGTTTGATTTAGCAGGTAAACACAAGAAGCCTTAATTTGTCATTACCTAGAACATAGCCGAAGTATATAAAACAAAAACTAACAGAAACCATGCAGAGAAACAGACAAATCTTAATCATTTGGGGACATTTTAACAAATCCTTCTCTGAATAGACGCAAACAAACAAAAAAGCAATGCTAATGATTTGAAAAAGAAACAAACTTGATGTAACATATTATACACCACATCTAACAACTGTATCCTACAAAAACTCTTTTTGTTGTAGACAAGGAATGTTTACCCAAAAAGACCATACGCTGGGCCATAAAACAAGTCTCAAATTTCAAAGAACTGAAATCTTACAGATTTAATTCTTACTACAGGAGAATCAAATTAGAAATCAGTAACAAAAAGACATCTAGAAAAAAATCTATATGTTTGAAAATTAATCAATATACTTCTAGATAACCCATGGATCAAAGAAGAAATCATGGAAATTATAGAATGTTTTGAACTGAAATATACACACACACATACATACATACATACATGAACATACACACACATATCAAAACTTGGGGAAGAATGCCATTGAATCATACACTTTAAAAGAGTTAACTACATGTTACATAAATAACACCTTGATTTCTAAAAAGGCAAAAAAACTTAAGGGAGGCCACTAAACACTAAACCCATGCTTCCAGAACCTTATAGCCTTGAATATGAATACATCTATGGGGGGCAGGGGGGCTGAAAATGCAAGAGCCAAGCATTTGTCACAGAAGTCTAGAAAAAGAACAGCAAATTAAACCCAAAGAAAGTTGAAGGGAAACAATAAAAATTAGAACAAAAATCAATTAAATAGAAAACAAAGAGTAGAAAGAATGAACAAAGCTAAAAGTTGGTTCCTCAAAAAAACCAGTAAATTGGTAAGACTGATAAAGAAAAGAGACAAGATACAGAAATGACCTAGAGTGAAAAAAAGGATATCACTATAGACCCTATGTACATTACAAAGATCACAAGGAACTATTACACTTTTATGCAAACACATTTGAAATTCTAGATAAAATATATAAAATTCCTAGAAAAAACAATTTACCAAAACTGATATGAAAATTGAAACTCTGAAGAGACCTAAGATAGTACAGAATTGAAACTATTACTTAAAACTTCTCCACAGAGAAAATTCTAGGCCTAGATGGCTTCACCAGTGAATTCTACCAAAATTCAAAGAAACAATAACATCCTTCTTACATAAATTCTTTGAGATAACAGTAGAAGAAAATACACTTCTCAATTCATAAGTTACAAACCTATCTCATGCATAAATGTAAGGTGCAAAACTACTAAACAAAAGATCACAAAGAAATTCAGCAATTTGTATAAAAAGAGCAACAGCTCACAATTAGGTTGGGATTAGTCCACGAATGCAAGGTTGGTTTCATACTTAAAGAGCAATAATATAATTCACCACATTAAAAAAATCTGGAGAATGATTTATCTAAATCAATGATTTATCTAAAACAGATGCAGAAGTATTCAACAAAATTCAACATCCACTCAAGATTTGAACAAACAAAACCTGGTAACTAGGAATAGAAATGAATTTCCATGATCTGAGAAGGGATAGTATACGCTAAATTGTGAAATACTGAAAGATTCTCCCCCCACTTCTAAAATTAGAAACAAGACAAGATCCCACTATAACCTATCTACTCAACACTGTACTAGAGGTCATGGTTACTGCAATAAGGCTAAAAACATAAGTAAGTATAAGGACTGGAAAAGATGAAATCATAACCATAGGCCACATGTTTGTAGAAAATACAAATGATCTAATCAAGATAAATTAAAAGAATTATAAACAAGGTTGTTGGTTGCCAAGTCAATACACAAAAATCAACCCATTTCTACATATCAACAATAGATAGAAAAGTTAAAAAGAGATACCATTTACAATCACATCAAAAAATATAAAAACACCTACTAAGTACAAAAATAATTATGTAGTATAATTACAGAGAAAGTTATGAAATCATTATTGAAATGATTAAAGAAATACACTATATATACGGATTGGAACCCTCATAATTGTAAAGAAATGACCTATAGATTCAGTGTAATCTCAAACCACCAACACATTGTTTTTTTTGTAGAACTTCTAAGAGCCAAAAATAGCCAAGATAATCTTGAAGAAAATCAATAAAGTGTGTATTAATTTCCTATTGCTGCCCTAACAAATTACCACAAAGTTAGCAGCTTAAAATAACCATTTATTATCTCCAGTTTCTGTAGGTCAGAAATCCCAACACAGCCTGGCTTTCAGCTGGTTTTCTGCTTAGAGTTTCACAAGGATGAAATTAAGGTGTCAGCCAGTCTGTGTTCCTGTCTAGACACCCTAAGGAAAAATGTGTTTCAAGGTTCATTCAGGATGTTGGCAAAATTCAGTTCCAAGCAATCATAAGGCTGAAGTTTCCACTTCCTTGCTATCCATCAAGTGGGGGCTGGTCTCGGCTTCTAGAGGTCACCTGCATTCCCGGGCTCAGTCTCCAATTCAAAGCCAGCATTAGCAGGTCAAGTCTTTTTCATGCTTTGGAGTCCAACCTCTCTGACCTCTCCGCTGCATCTCTCTTCTGCTTTCCTCTGTTTAAGAGTTCATGTGATTACACTGAGTCCACCAGTGAAGATAGTCTCACTATTTTAGGGTCTGTTAATTAGAAACCTTAATTACATCTAATAAAATCCTGTCACAGCAGTATCTAGATTAGTATTCAACTGAATAATCTAGGGACAGAAATCTTGAGGGAACATCTTTAGAATTCTGCCTATCAAAAAGTAGGAAGACTTGTTTTATTGGCTATCAAGTTTATTATAAAGCTATAGTAATTAAGACATATGGTACTGACACAAGAACCACAAGAATAAACAAATGATATAGAACACAGAGCACAGAAACAGATCTGGGTACAGACAGACACTTGATTTACAAAAAAGGCAGCGCTACAAAACATAAGGGAAGAACAATTCTTTTCAGTAAATAGTACTGGGATACGATAGCCACACGGAAATAAAACTTACTCCTACCACACACCATACAGAAAAATCAATTTCAGAAGGATTACAGACACAAGTGTGAAAAGTGTAATAATAATATTAATAATAACATTTCTGAAATATACTATATGAGGATGGGACTTCAGAAATAGTGGTATGAGCAGCTCAGTGAACCATCTCTCCATTGAAACAAGCATTTAACTGGCGAAAATTATTTTTTCTTAATTACCTATAATATTTAATGAGGTCAGAACAGCAAGCATCTGTGACATGGGAGCCACAAGCCACTCCCATTCCCACCCCCTCAACTCTGTGGCAGAAGTTCTATACCAGGCAGGTGCTGTGGGAGCTCCCCAGCTCCCAGTCTGGGACTATGATTTTACTCTAGAAGAAAAAGGCTGCCAATATCTCTCACCACCCTGCCCCCAGCCCCATCTTCATGTTGCAAAAGCTCTATTCCAGATAGGCATGGATGAGGAGACTGGGGCTCCCTTCCCCCCCAACCAATCCCACTTTTTTTCCCCGTATCTGTCTTTGAGAAAGAGCAACCCCCACTTTTAAGGCAGAAGCTCTACCTCAGGTATGGCAGGGCAAAAATGCTGGGTCCCAATCACTCACCGGTAAGACAGAGGTTCTTTAACAGGAGAGGCAAGCTGAAAAGAACAAGGGATACCTACACCTGCCCAGTGTTGCACTCCTACAGCAGTGATGACACTTCAGGAGAAGTGAACTCCTGCCTCCACCTCCAGCTCCACTGAAGCAATGTAGAGGTTCTGCTGAAGGGAGTATGGAGAGGAAGCCCAAGAACAGAAAGCTCTGCAGCTCCACCTATGGCCATCAACTATATTTGGAACAGATTAGGGAACTTTATTCCTAAGGGCATCATCAAAAACTATGGGGATCTAGGTAGTAAACAACCAAAAATCTGCAGGTACCACAATAGTAGTAGCCAAAAGCAAAGATGCAGAGCAGCTAGAAGTTTAACAGAGAGAACTAGGCAAAAAGAAAGGTAGTAAGAGTCCTCTTGAGATAAGTATAAGACTAAAAGACTGGCAACACTTAGCTTCTGCAAAGAGGCCTCACTTTAACGTGATCAGACTATGGAACAATTTATGCCCCAGCAAGTTGACAAAAACAATAGAGCAATGGGCAAGCAATTGGTGGAGGGTGACAGCTGGGTATGATAGCAATAGAGGCATACCAGCAAAAAAAATTAGTGGAGAGATCAGGGAAAGAGATGATCAAAGAGAGCAGGGCCAAAACCACAGCCATCTGATCAGGGAGACGGCACATACCCAAAATAGCATCCTCTGAGCAGCAACATCAGAGGCTGTACACTGTGGGGGAAACAGATTTCACTGAGCTATTCCAGCCAAGTCACTAAACAAATAAGCAAATAAACAACAGCAAAAATTCCCAGCGGGTAAGAGATCCATACGCAGATTTGCTATATTATCTAAAGTGCTCAGTTTTCAACAAACACTCTGAGACATTCCAAGAAACAGGAAACAGGGAAAAAATGCAGACAATAGAAACCGCCTTTGAGAGGACCCAGATGTTGGACTCAACAAAGAATTCAAGCAGCTATTGTAATTATGTTCAAAGACCTAAAGGAAGCCATGTTTAAAGAATTAAAGGAAGGTTTGATGACAATGTCTCATCAAATAAAGAATATAATGAAAAGATAAGAATTATAAAAAATAAGTGAAAATTCTGGAGTTAAAATGTACAATAACTGAAATTAAAAATTCCCTTGAGAGGTTGAACCACAGATTAGAGCTAGCAGAATAATCAGAATCAGTTCCAGGCATACCAGAGAGTAATTCAAATCTACATGAAAAAAACATGTGTGCCAATAAAGGTAATTGCAGAGATAATTATAAAAGATAGTATAATTGCATATTCTTTCTTAACTGATTTAAAAAGCAACTGCACATACAACATGTACGTAACTGTACTATTGGGCTTATAACATACAGAAATGTAATATACTCGACAATAATAGCACAAAAGAGGTAGGTGGAGTAACTTTATTGGAGTAAGGAAATGACATCAGATGGTAAATTGAATCTATAGGAAACAACGAAGAGAAACACAAACGATAAATAAGGTTAGTACAACAAACTATAAATATGTAGTTTCTTAGCTTTCCTTTCTTAGTTTCTTTTCTTACGTCTATTCAAAAGACAAAATTATATAAAGCAATAATCATAAAAATATATTTTGGGTTTGCAACATATAGCAGTATGTATAACAAAAAGGGAGAGGAAAGAGAGCTATATAGAAGTAAAGTTTCTAAATATCACTGGAATTAAGTTAGTATAAATCTGAACTAGATTCTGATAAGATATATAATGTAAACTGTAGCGCAATCACTAACAACTCAAAAAATAGTTTTAAAATCAAAATCATTAAATGAAAATGTTACACCAGAAAATATTCATTTAATGCAAAAAAAACAGTAAAGGAGGAAGAGAGACAAAAGAGACATGAGACAATATAGGAAAAAAAGCAAAATGGCAGACATAAATCCAGCCATATCAGTAACATTAAATATGAATGGATAAAATAATACACTCAAGAGGAAGAGACTGTCAGATTGGATTCAAAAAAATAATATCCGACTAAATGCTTTCTGCAGAAGACACACTTTAGATTCAAAGATACAAACAAGATGAAAGTAAATGGATGGAAAAACACATACCATGCTAACAGCAACCATAAAAGAGCTGGAATGAATATACTAATACCAGACAGACTTTAAAAAATTGTTTAATGTTTTTAGAGGTAAAGAGGAACATTTTATAACAATTAAAGGGCCAATCTATCAGTGAGATACATAACAATTATAAACATATATGCACCTTATAACACATACACACCTTATAACAGAGTCCCAAAATACATGAAGCAAAACTGACAGAATTAAAGGGAGAAACAGACAATCTAACAACAATAGTTGGGAGACTTTGATACCCTACTTTCAATAATGAATAGAAACAACTAGGCAGATGATCAACAAGGAAATAGAATACAAACACTATAAACCAACTAAACCTAACAAACATCTAGAGAATATTCTACCCAACAATAGAATATATATTTTTCTAAAAAAGCACACATAGAACATTCTCCAGGATTGACCATATATGCTAGACCACAAAACAAGGATCAACAAATTGAAAAGGACTAAAAGCATACAAAGTATGTTCTCTGACCACAATGGAATTAACAGAAAAAAATTCGGAAAATTCACAAATATGTAGAAATTAACATAAACCTAAATAACCAGTGGGACAAAAGAAATCAAAAGGGAAATTTAAAAATTTTTGACATGAATAAAAACAAAAACACAACATATCAAAACAGAATGATCTAAATCAGTGCTTAGAGGGAAATTTACAGGCATAAATGCATGTATTAAGAAGAAGGCCGGGAGCAGTGGCTCACGCCTGTAATCCTGGCACTTTGGGAGGCCAAGGGGGGAGGATCACTTGAGGCCAGAAATTCAAGACAAGCCTGAGCAAAAGTGAGACCCTGTCTCTACAAAAAATAGAAAAATTAGCTGGGCATGGAGGCACGCACTTGTAGTCCCAGCTACTCGGGAGGCTAAGGCAGGAGAATCGCTTGAGCCCAGGAGTTTGAGTTTGCAATGAGCTATGATGATGCCACTGCACTACAGCCTAGGTGACAGAGCGAGACTCTGTCTCAACAACAACAAAAAAGACAAATGAGCAAAAAATTTGAACAAGCACTTCACAAAAGATATCCAAAAGACCAGTAAACTTTATTTAAAAAATTGATAAAACATCTTTAGTCATCAGGGAAATGAAAATTAAAACCACAAAGAGATACCATCTCACATCAATCAGAATAGCTAAAATGAATAATACTGACAGTTCCAATTGTTGGTAAGGATGCTGAACAATGGAAAATCTCATAAATTGTTCATGAGAATATAAACTGGCAGAACTACTTTGGAAAACCAGCAGTACCTAAAGACAAACACACATATAACCTATTACCCAGTATCAACAGATATTAATAGTTCAGGAAGAGAAAGACAAATGGGTTTGTGACAGTATTATTAGTAATAGTCAAGAAATGGAAACAATCCAAATGTCAATCAACAGAGTATATAAAATGTAGTACATTCATGCAAAGTAATATTATAGAGCAATGAAAATGAATTACAGTTTCAGAAAGTAACATGGTTGAATCTTACAAAGTATGTGGAGCAAAAGTAGATAGACACAAAATACATACTGTGTGAATCCACTTATATAAAGTTCAAAAACCGGCATGACTAAGTCAGAATAGTGGTTACTTTGGGGAGCAGGAAGAAAGTAGCAAGGGGTAGGGGGAAGGAGGAGGGCTTCTGAAGTGTTGGCAATGTTCTTTTTCTTGTCTGAATGGTAACTACAAAGGTCAGGGTTTATAATAACTCACTGAGCATTACTTTGGGTACATTTTGTTTATTTTATGCTTCAATGTGAAAAGTAAAACACCATATAAAATTTAAAAATAAAATCAGTTGAATCACAGTAAAGTATTAATAATTGAACTTTAGAGGGTAATAACTTTTAAAGATTTACACACTTAAAATATCACAAAGAAAAGCGGTACTGAATTCAATAAAAGTATAAAACTTTATACAATGGAAAATATTCAAATACAGAAAATGAAAAAAACACAATGGAGGAAATGGTTCTATTAGATACAACAAGGACTGACATCACCACCATATATTCCCAATGTCTAAGATACAGACTTCAAGAAAAACTAGCAATGGGCTTTTGATACAAATATTAACTAAGTTCAATCTCATTACAATCAGGACTTACCAACTGAAACAAGATACCATTTAATAGCAGTTAAACTGAAGGAAAACCATGTAACTCCCTTCTCTAGGGACCACTTTGTTCATAACCTCAGTGACAGAAATATAATTCCCTTCCTTCCCACTTCTCCTTTTTATTTCATGGCACTGGAAAGCGTTGCTCAATGATCCACAAGAGAATAGTGCTACCGTGGTTCCTGAATTTCCAGTTTCTAATTTAGTCCTCTTGAGGCCCAACTAGAGGCCTAACTGAGTTCTGAGGGACACCCAGCCTTATATCCTCCTACTAGTAACTCTGTTTTGCTTAAAGTTATTTCTAGCAACCAAATGACCAATGATTATATTAAGAACACCTTAATATAGCATATGCTACAACTATATTATAATTCATCTGTTTAAATCATAAGTTGAAAACTGGCAACTCACAGATTGTTCTATCTAACCCACAGGATGTTCTTTAAAAGTATGAATTGAATGCTATAAATTAGCCTTCCTCACTAGACTGTGACCAAGCTCCCAGAAGGCAGGGACAAACTACATCTTATGTATCGTTATTTTCCCATTACTAAGCTTCAGGTCCAAAAGTACTTGCTGAATGAATAAACAAATTATGCCAGTAAGGTTTCTATAAAACTCTAAAGCTCTGACAATCAATTTATCTCAGAGAAACAATAATAGACTTTAAAATCCTAATTATCCCTCTGTGAAAACAATAATCACAATACACATTAAATGACATAAAAATATTTACTGCTTTTGCCCAGCAAACCAAATCCTTGAAATGAATACTACAGAAATAATTCAAAGGAAGAAAAATGATTATATGCATAATATTTACCACAGTATTATACAGTGAAAAGAAATGAGACCAACAACTATGATTAAATTTTGATACACATATCAACTAAATGAATTAGTATACATTCACTTAAAAGATAACTATGAAAATTGTGCAATAAGGGAACACATACAGATGAGAGCGTGGAGCCTAAAAATTACTTTTGAAAGACTCCCTAATATTAGCTTATTTTTTGTCCCTCTCTTTCTTCTCAAAAGAAAAAAATTCACCAACAGCAACAATAGCAAATAACATGGCCAAGGTCACACAGATCAGAAGTGATGAAAAAGGATGCAAACCCAGGTCCACACTCCTAATCCCTGTGTAGGCCACACTGCTTACACACCCACTGGTAAGCACACAACAGGTACCCAGTATACATAAGGCACTCTCTCCCTGGTACTAGTAAGAACACACAAAAAAACACAAGGCAGGCCCCTTTTAAAATTTGCAATATAGTGCTTTAAAGTATATTACTGCATATCAAAGATAAAGTATAAACATTGCTAATCCAAATCTAGTACTTAATGCTTAAATGTTATAACCATGTCTCATAAATGTGATCAATTCTAAAGCCACAGAAAATCACAAGAACTAAAATGATGAAAGCAGCAACTCAGAACATCATTTGAAATCTACCTCTGTCAGACACAACTCTGTGAAAATTCTTCAACAGGCCAGAGAAACAATCCTTATAAATCAAGTGTGCTCTGGCCTTAAGGAACATTTATCCAGATAGTACTTGTTCCCTATTCTTCACTATATAAACAGAGATGAAAACATTTAAATTCTAAAGTATCATTATATCCACACATCATAGTGATAGTTAAAACACAAGCCAGGTACAGTGGTACATGCCTGTAGTCCCAGCTACTCAGGAGGCTGAGGCAGAAGGCTGCTTGAGCCCAAGAGTTCGAGGCTATAATACACTATGCAATCATGCCTGTGAATAGCCACTGCACTCCAGCCTGGACAACATAGCGAGACCTTATCTCAAAAAAAAGTAGGGGGAAAAAAACATACTGAGTTGTTAATGTGCCATGCATTCCTCACTTAATTCTCACAACCTTGTGAGGTAGTTACTACTACTATCCCATCCTACAAACACGAAAACCTATAGATGAGGCATTGAGAGGTTAAGTAACTTACTATAATTAAGTGGCAAAACCCAAACTAGAACCCAGGTCCAAAACAAAGTATGTGCTTGAAACTATTATGTTACATTAACTTTCAGCATAGTAATGTTTTTTACCCATGGTATCAATGTCCAAAAAATAAGCCTAATGTTGTCAACTAGGTCAGAGGTGGCACAGGGAGGAAAAAGGGCAGAGGGCAGGAGCTTGCAGGGTGGTGGCATTTATTAGCCTCTTGGTTTTGTTGTTTAAAACTATAAAATAAAATTTTAAAAATAATGGGAGTAAGAAATATCCAGAAAAAATGTGAGAAAGCATTTGATAAACTGGATTAGATACTTGTTCAGTGTCAGGTTTGCAACCCTTTAGTTAAGTGCAAGGCATATGTTAATAATATGCAAGCCCAGTACAGTATTTCTAGGATGGGTTGAAACCTACCTGGTTTAAAATTACATACCCATCTCATTTATTGCTGGTATAAGAGCTAAATACAAGCCTTTAAAAAATAATAATAATTTGGCAACATTTATCAAAAGCCCTAAAATTGTTTTAAACTCTTTGTTCTGATAATTCAGTTACTGAAAATCTCATATTTAAAAAAACAAAAAGCTTTTACTCAGTCAATATATCATTATCTAAAACTAATCATAAAATAAAAATTAAACAGAAATAACATAATGACTCCCTATAGTTGTTAAATTGTTTTTTGTTCACTATCATCTCTTCCTCAGGAAAACCATACCTCACCCAATCCAAGTGATCTCGAGGGGACTATCACCATCATGGCTTTCTGTGGGTTCCCCAACTCACCCTACCCACGCCACAGCAGCTGCCCTTGCTGAGCCTCATCTCCCAGGTCCCAAAGATCGGTTAAGAAACTAACAACTAGAATAGACAACCCTCAATCCAGACCTGACATGTGGACACCAGGAAAGAGATACTGTCTTTAAAGTGTGGTTGCTAAACTAAAGGTTATGTGTCTGGGTCTCCAGAAGCAAGAACAAGAAAAACTCAGAAAAGGAGGCAAAGAAACCCAATGACATTATTTGACATTGTGGGACCTACTTGTTTCCAAAGCCAGTGCATCCTCCTCCATACACAATTCCCAGTTATGTGAACCAATAAATTTGTTTTTTAATTTAACAAAGTTGTGTTAAGTTTTTACCACGTGTAACCAAAAGAATCATGACTAACACACTAACCTAAAGAATGGTTAAATAATTATAGTATATTCATTCAGTGAAATAACATTGTCAGAATAGTTTAACTGTTGAGAGCTTATACTCAGGAACCTAGTCTGTATCCCAGCTCTGCTACATATTCTCCATGTGTTCTTGGGTACATTACTTAACCTCTGTATGCCTCAATTTCCTCATCTGTAAAATAGGGATAATAATGGCACTTACTTCATACAATTGTTAGGAGAAATAAATGAGCTACTATTTACAAAGTGCCCAGAAACAGTGCCTAACATTAATAAGTATATGTATTTTTAAGTAAATGAAATAAATAGGCAAAAATGTAGCATACAAAGTTGACTAAACCATATAATTACACTGGTGCTTTTAAAAAATGTGCATGTAAAAAGGGAAAAACAATATTTTTAAAGACGCAAACACACTATCAAAAAAGAAAAAAAAACTAAAACATATCTCTAGGTCTCATAACACAGGATAAATATGACTGGCTTCACACAAACCCCTCTGACCTTCCCCAGTGGTGCTACATCCATCCTCCTCAGATAGGAAGCACTTACATAAAGTTCAAGTGGGGAATCATGAAATCACACGATGTATCACATTTAACTACAGCAGCACTTACTAGGTAAAGCTTAAGAATTTAAACTAAAAGTTTGTTTTCTCCAGCTAATTAGCTTTCAAGGAAAGGCATGAATTTATGAGTATAACCAATTCTTAACAATCCATATAAATGCAAAAAAACACTCATATTTGGCTTTCTAATGAATTTGTAGAATAGAATAATTTTTATTTAAATACAGGTTAACTTGCCTTCTTGAAATTCACAAAATTTCAGACCTAAAAATGAAACCACATTGAGAAGATTTAATTGAAGTTTCACAACCTACCACCTGGGTCTGCTCTGCATATTTTTCCACTCCATGCTTTGAATTCCTATCAACCCATTCAAATTCTCTCTGCCTCTCATTAGGGTTGCTATATAATACATGTTACCAAGAGATTTTTTTTTTTGGAAGCAATAAAGGAACTAAAACTAAGTATTTTAAACAATACTTCTTCATAGATGAGCTAGATTGGACATCAAGCCTCGTTCCCCTGCCCATACTGAATACTAATGGCAGAATCAAAGATCTACTACTAAAGCATCACAATTTAGTTTAGAGCCTTATCCATCAGGTTATAAGGCCTCCACAACAAATAGACTGCTCCTGCATCAACAGTGGGAAATTCTTTGTCCAAATTCTAATGTTTATTGTTATGGTTCTGGTGGGCTTATGAAGCCAAAATATTAAGACAAATGGAATTCCAAATTAGATTATCAAACATGGAAATAAGATTTTTCATTAATGTCTAACATTTTCCATGAAGGGACTAAACTTACCTAAGAAAAAATGAAATGTAAGATTTGCACAGCTGGTATAGCTTTCTAAATTTGGTTGTTGGATTTGGGGGGGAGTTGTTTGTTTTTTAATCTTGTCTTCACACACGTATAAAACTCATGCAAAAAAACCTTAAAAATTTAGAGGTAAACTAAACGAGCCTACAAGACTGATTAGTGAATTAAAATTTGTTTAAACAACTAGGAAATTACTCAAAACCAAATATTGATATTTTAGGCAATACACTCTAGTCATTCAAATACATAGACTTGGTTCAAGTCTCAGCTCTATCATTTACTACTGTAGGTCATACTAGGCAAGTTACTCCACTTCTCTATGCTTCAGTTTCCTCTTCTGTAAAATGGGAATGATAACAGTATCTACCTCACAGAGTTATGAAATTAAATGAATTAACGTGCAAACTCAATAAATTTTAGCTATTATTGTGACTGTTATCTATGTCAACCTTTAAAATATAACTTGCCTAAGAATTACTAAAATAAGCATCTTCCTGGGTCTGAAATATGTGCATACCAAGATATATATAAAGATTATATATATATATAAAAAAAAAAACCAGTCCTTTAACAAAACTCTTAGTTGGGTACTCTGTAGAGGACGTCCTACTGTTGTGTTGAAAATATGGAAATGAACAAAACGTAGCCTCTGAATTCAAGATCTTTCTATCTAGGAGGCAACATAAATAAAATTATAATAAAATGTACCACAATGGGTGCTACGGAAATAAACAATCCTGTGGGACACTAAAGAACACAAGCACCTAACTAGGGGCAAACACAGGGATCCAAGCTGAGATAAACTCCAGAAATATTTTCTGAGGAACAATCACCTAGGTATTTCACTTCAGGGCATCACATTTTTATTTACTTAATTTACATAGATTTTAATATATTCATAACAGTGTTTTAGTATGTAGATCATTTTAAAAAAACAAGACTACCCAGCACACTACTTCCCATGCTCATAAATAAACTTAAATACCCTTTGGTAATAATGAAGATGACAATCTTCTTAACAAACCAAAAAATACCTCAAAAGGTTATATTGCTTCTTCAAGAAACATTTCTTTCACCAAAAGCTACAAACTTTCTCCTAGTAAATTACATTAGGAAAAATGGCACAAGAATGACAATATTTTTGAGCTGGAAGAGACCTTTGACACCCTCTAATCTAACCCCCTCATCTTACTGATGAAAAGGAGCTGCAAAGTATAATGATAAAAGCACTAACCTGAGAGTCAGAAAACTAAATTTTGGTCCCAACTGTTTTACAGTGAAAGCCTGGGAAAATTATCTAAGTTTCCTCATCTGTAAAATGATAGGTTTGTACGAGTGCTTTCAAGATCCCTTTCAGCTCTGTAATTCTGTTTATGAAACTGAAGCAGAGATAAGCAATTTGCCCAAGGTCACACAGCAAGTTAATGGCAAAGGAAGGGCTACCTGGGACCCAAACTATCATCACTTTCTCATCTATACCATACTGTTTCTCCTGCTTCATAATATGATTCCTCTGCTTCATAATACAATTACTCTAATTTATTCTAAGATTCTTAGAAATTATTAACAAGCATGAAGGAGTTTATGATACTAAATGACTTATTTCTATGGCTTTTCTATAGAAAACGAAATTTAAATCCAAATGCAACAAGTACCAAGGGGGCTCAAGCTGGGTATTCACTATTAATCTTATTAAGCTGACCTCCACAAAGTTATGAGAATTTATGCTTAACCTCCCATCAACTAAAAATCCAACTAACAGAAGAAATTATATTCCATATAAAATTAAAATATGAATTGTTATAAGTAATGATAAATATTACACATATAATTCTCTAAATAAGATGAAAATTTAAATTATTTTATGTCCTGATTATATTGAATATGCATTTTTAAATTCAAGAAAGACCAATTTAAATACTTTCCCTTCTTGTTTTCTCTTTTCAGACTCTCTAGCTTTAAAAACATTAGAATAGCTTAAGCATATTACTTCTGAAATCATACAATTACAAAAGACTATACAGACTATAGTCATAGTTTCTCTTTCAAAACTGAAAATCAGCCCCCCACTGTATTCTAAAATTCTGTGCTCAAATATATCACAACTCTACTAAACTGTATCATAAACAGCACTTGGTTTCCTAAAATGTCTTCAAAGCTTATTATATTTCACAGGGAATTTAGCAAAATTTCATGAAGACTGATCTTGTTGACTCCAGAAAATACAGGAAAATCCTTGAGGGAAAAGCACAATAAAAATGCAAAACAGTAATAAAATCAACAACGGTTTTATACTACTGACTTGAGAGAATATTCAAAAACATTAATGAATATGTAAGTACAGTATAACTATATTTAGGGATTTTTAAAGAATCATAGAAGGTTTACATTTTTTAAATGGATGCGACCTTAAAGTCACTTAATCCGACAGCACCCATTATAAGAATCTACAGAATTTATCTCCATCTTCCCAAAAAATATGTCCCTGTAGTCCACTTCAAATTCTTACAACCAAGTACCTCTTTCTATTGTTGCTAGTTCCATTGTTGGTCCACTGTTCCAAGTCTAGTTGCAATACAGTTCTTATATTCTCGTCAAAAAATTACACTGAACTCAACCTATGTCTTCCTAATTTTAACCTGCTAGTTTGCCTTCTAAAATAGGAGAATGAATGAATCTATTCTCTTTTCTACTTATGTTTTTGAAATATTTGAAGACAGTCATCATGTCTTCCACCCTTTAGTTTCTTCTTTAGGCTAAATATATGGTCCATAGTCCTGTGGATTCTAGAGACACGTTTGGAGTACAATGTACTTCCACATTGCAAGTAACCTTTTTAAAAAACTGCCACTTGTTGAATTTTGGTGTAACATCAAAGAAGAATACTCACTCTGAATAAGGCTATTAAATACTTCCTTTTCCAACTACACAGCTATGTGAAGCTGGATTCTCTTATCTCAATCAAAACATCACAACAGACTGAAAGCAGAAGCAAAATCCAGCTGTCTTCTAGTAAGCTGGAAATCAAAATGATTTGCAAAAATATAAAACAATGCCACTAGTCTCACTAATTTTTTGTTTTAGAACATTTTTATTCTTCATAAAATTTTATTTAACTCATAATTGGTTTACAATTTTTAAATAAATTAATAAATATATTTGAAATTATCATTTAACTTCTAAAATAGCAAATATTAATAGATGTAACTCACATAAACAAAATCTCTTTGGGGTCCTCAATAATTTTTAAGAGAGTGAAGAGGCCCTAAGACCAAAAGGCTAAAGCATAGACAATTTCCCACGAGATTTCCAGATCTCTATTCTGTTTTTTTTTTCTCTCTCTCTCCTCTAATACGTAAAGGTACCTCTGTAAAACCTACCACATATCTATTTAAGAGCTAGAATTCTTAAACATATAACCCCATCCTCCTCCAGCTCTTGACTTCCAAGAAATTAAAGGCCTGTTGGGCCATTTGGTACACCTTTATTTTTAACATCTCATTACTCAATCATCTGGAGTCAAATACTTTAATTCTATCTAAGGAATGCAGTCTTTAAATATGAAAACAGAGAGAGTAACAGTTTAATTGTCATGCTATCTTTTTGACCAAACTACTTTCACTATTTATTAAAAAAAAAAAAAAAGGAGAGCAAATTATTCATAAATGGTGGGATGGCACAGGAAAGAAAATGCAAATATTTTGTATAATCAATCATTTGATTCTTAGCAATAACTCATTCAAAAGTACCCATGTACTGATATTAAAAAAAAAAACCCATCTGTTTATCTAGCCAATATGACACTAGGTTCCTAGACTTCAACAAAGCAAAACTGACCTTTATTTGAAAACTTTCTTAATTCCTTTACTCCTCATCCCCTTAATCACAGGATTATAGAAGACAAAATGGGATAGAGATTACAGGTTTAAAACATCCAACAGAAAATCTAGAGTTATATTGCTGAGTACCGACCGCAAAGAGAACTTCAAGACTGATAAAGGAAAAGCTTTGGGACCCACAGGAAAGAAAGCAGTCTATACTATATTTATCATATAAACTCCTAAATTCTAATAGATTTCTAAATCTTATAAAGCTGTATTTCGTTTGTAATCAAATAAAACTCTATGAATATGATAACAGGAATAAGGTAAGAACAGGAGAAAGAAAACCAAAACATAGAGCATATCAGATTATATTATTAGATTTTTGGTTCGAAATATGTCAAAACTTCAAAATAAGTTAGTAACTTTTATAGATACTTATGGTATATCTTTAAAAATAGCCCATTTTCAAAGCTAAGTTTGCTTAAAAGGAGCTCATCACATATATTAATATTTATATACACACATATACACGTGTATCTCTTTGAAGTCTAAATTTTTCTATTACTGTATGTTAAATTTTTCAAGAAACAAAGTTTGTTCTCTCCTTGATATATACATTCAATACTTTCAAGTTCCATTAATTTTAATGGTTCTTACCAGAAGTCAAAAGCCCTCTAAAATTTCAATTTATACAACATACTAACATGTATACCTGGAAAAGGTGCTAAACACTTGTTAAAATAAAAACTGGGATTCCACTCAATAGAAAATATCTCCATTATGATACTAGGGGATACATATATATGCAATTCCTGTTAACATTAGTGAAATCTGAGAACACAGCTCCAAGCTTCAAAATGAATATATAAACCTAGAGGATTAACACAGTTTTAACATGCATGCTGGTTGGTCAAAAAGAAATACCCCACTGTGGCTATACAGGTACTTGGTGTAAAGCATAACTTTCACAAAAGCACGTCCTATTATTTCATCAATTAACAGAGACTCACTGCTTCAGGTTACATAAAAATCTATTATAATCTAAACTGCTGGAAAAAATTCTGGTTATTTAGAAGCTCAAGCTAAATTATTCCAAGCCCTCAAAATTTTCAAACATCAGGAAAAGTGCAGAACAGTACAGATGAGAAGTTTTTAAACTAGAGTTAAAGTAACCTCAGAAATTCACAATCCAGATTTCGTGGTTCCCAAATCCCAAATACTTATAATAGATGTCAAAAGATAATTAAACACTATGTCCTCAGTATCTTCTAGTTCAGGGCCGGGCTCACAGTAATGGCTCAACAAATATTCAACAAATGAATGAACGATAAAAAGGTAAAACCTTTAATAAGAAACAAAACAAAATGGTCTTTCACAACTCACAACACTACCATTAAGCATCTTAATGAAACTACAGACAAAAGTAGAAGCATCTTAAAAACATTAACTGCTGTATTTATAAAATATATTTTAAAATATTCATTTACAAATTTTCGAGGCAAAAAGAAAAACCATCAGATGTACTAAATTTGCATCATTCAATAAATAAACTTTTATCTTCTAATAAGGAAAGCTCAGTGTTGGGGTGAGATGAAAGGGGAAAACGTCTGTCAATGTATTCGGCATGTTTAATGGATGCCATAAATCAAACCTTTCCACGAATTTTCTAGAGCATATTCATGCCAATCTTTGAGCCTATTGTCACTTTCACACATGCTCACAGGAACAAAATGACAAAGAATGCTATGCCGGAACCACCACTGGCTTCAGGGCACAAAACACTTGATTAACAATTGTCAATGCTCTGAATAGTAAATATCGACAGATATTTTCAAAATAAAGTAATCCCACCGATTCATACATAAATCGATGCTCTTGATTTCTTTAAATGATTCACTAGACTGACTTCCAGACGTTTTTTTGAAAATGTGCCTACAATCTCCTTGTGTTAGACAACTGGGAGTGAACATTTACCAATTGCTGATTAATACCGCTAAGCGTTTTTCAGACAAAAGAGCGTTAAAAGAGACTCCATGCACATTTATTCTTCCTCCATAAACTCATGTTCTCCCAAATTTCATTTTATGTCGTATACTTAAAGTTAAATACAGCAAGTTGAAATTTTAGTCAAAAGCACGCCCGTGCCTTACAATCTGTGTAACTGCTACATCTGGTGGCAGCACACTTGCTTGCAAGGAGCCAGAAAACTTAGAAAACAATTGTAACTGATCTGGTGCGTGTTTGCAGTAACCTTTACGTGCACAAAACCCACGACCCTGCCAGAGGAGAACAGAAGCCTACTTGCAGTAGAGAAGATAACGCACAAACACGCAGGAGGCGATGGTGAAGGAGAGAAAGTTGCAACCATCTGGAGGGGTGGTTTTAAAAGCCTGCCCACGAGTCAGTCTGTCGTTTGAATTGCTCTAGGGGGCCACACAGGGGATCAAAGTCTGCCTAGACAATTTCAGCGTCTCCCCCCAAAGGGCAGAGACCCTGCAAGCGAGGGGCATCCCCCAGGTCCCGGGCAGCAAAGCTCGCAGAGCCGGGACCGCCTCTTTGGGAGGAGTGCGCTGGGGAAGGGGAGGGGGCTCGAGGATGAACGCTCCAACGGAAGGGAAAACCCACCAGAGACTGGAGGCCAGGAGGTTAAGAGTACGGAGTGTACTGGCAAATGGAACAGAAAGGGGCTCGCGTCCGGGGGGAGGCCTCCCACCCTCGCAGGACCGGCACCTAGGAACCCCAGGCGAGTCTGTGAGCCTCGCCCCGTCCCCACCAGCGCGCACCCCCCGTCCGCCTCCTCCGCCACCCGCGAACCACCACCCACAGCCAGCGCACTACCTCCCGGGAGCCGGGCGGCCTCGCGTCCACCTCGCCACCATCCCCCACCCCGGGGTCGGGCGGAGAAGACCCGGGAAGCGCGGGGGCCGCGGCGCGGGCGGGAAGCCCGCGAACGGGCGCGGGCACAGCGGCGCTTACCTTCCCTGGGCCTCCCGGATGGCGGCGTGTGATTCAGCAGGGACCTGGCCGCCGCCGCCGAGCCCGGGGTTGGAGACGTGGAGAGCTGGGACCAAGATGGCGGCCCCTCCAAACTTCCACTGCTACTTTGGACACTCATCAAGCTACTTTCTGGGAACCCGACTCCCCCCCTGCGACGGCAGCAGCGGCAACGGCACCGGCACCCGCCTCCGTCATGGCGGGGGCCGCGCTGAGGGCGAGCGAAGAGAGCGAGGGCAGGGAGGGGAGAGTCAAGGGGATGGGGAAGGAAACTGAGAAGAGAGGAGGTGGGGAGGGAAGAGGTGAGGGAAGGAGAGGGGACAGGGAGGAGGGAGAGGGGGAGAAGCGAGGGAGCGGGCGGGCGAGCCGGAGAAGAGGCAGAGGGAAGGAGCGCGGCGGCGGAGGCGTCGAGGGGGCGCCCGCCGGTGCCGGGATCCGAGCGCGGGCGGAGCGCGGGCTGCGCCGGCCGAGGAGACTTCCGCGGGCGGAACCTGCCGGCACCTCTGCAGTGCGTCGGCCCTCGGCGTCGCCCGGGTGGTGGCGGCGGGCGGTGGGTGGCGGCTGAGGCGGCGGGGTAACCTCTGCATCAGTTACAGGCGGCGGCGGCGTCACGCGCCGCCTGTGCAAACACTATCGCGAGGCTCCTGCGCCTCCGGTAGCGGCGGCGGCGGCGGCCGCGGGAGCAGGCTTGGGGGAGGGACCTGCCAGGGCCTGGGGGTGTGGGGAGGGAGCGAGCGCGCGAGGGAAGAGACGCGGGCGCCCGGACGCCCCTGGCGCGGCGCGGGAGCCCGAGGCAGACGGACCTGCGTGCGCGGGGCCAGAGTCCCCGCGCCGGCCGGAGGGAGGCGCGCCCCACACGTGCCCCCGCTGCGCCGCTCCGACTCCCGCGCCGCTGCCACCTGACTCCCCCTCTCTCCCGCGGAAGCGCGCCTGGCTCCTGACCCACACCCAGCCTGAGGAGAAATGCTTCTGCTCGGGCTGGGCTGTCGCTTCTCTGGAGTTCGATGTGATCGTTTCTCAAAATGGAACTGAAAAGTTGAGAGTTGCTTCTCTCTCGCTCCTCTGTACTGTGCAAAAAATGCTGTGGGAGTCTCCCCGTCTGCAGAATGGGAGTAATTACGGAATAAAAGAGCTATAAAATAAGTGTGGGGGGCAGAGGGAGTTTGGGAAAAAGTAAAACTTTGTGGGTTTCGGGAGGAAGAATCTTAAAATTAAAATTACTCGTGTTGTAGACTGCGAGTACAGCAGTTCTTTGTTTTAAAACAATAAATGCGAAATCTAAATAGAAAATGTTTACTGAATTCACATATTTAGGAAAACTATACAGTCTTCATCTTGTAGAAGAGGGTATGGTTTCTAGAAATTTCCAATTTGTTAAGGGGTGTTTCTGAGATTTCAATTCAAAACTCCCAGTACAGCATACTGACTACCCCAAAATTTAATACAGTGTGCTTTTACTCACATACACGTACACATCACCAGGGATTGGCATCTTGTACATAAAACGAGCAGTTAATGGGTTCATGGAAATACAGGCAGTTATATTCTTTAGAAAACCGAGATATTGAATAGAAAACAAGATTATGAATAAGACAACTGTACAGACATGAGGAAATAGCATGATTACCAGGGGGACAAAAATGTCATTTCTATTTTTTATTTTTATGACTCTGCATTTCTCATAGTAATGTTTTTTTAGATAAACTATCATACTAGAATAGAACCTTGGTTGTCAGTTATCTCCAGAAGTAATTTTAGTTTCATGTGCTTCAGATTCTTCACTGAGTTTTTAGTCACGTCTGCTTTTCAAACTTAAGAGGGAGATGTCACAAATTAAACAACTTTATCCAGGTATAAATGATAGACAATAAAATGCACATATTTAAAGTGTACAATTTTATAAGTTTGGATGTGTATACACCCCTAAAACCACTTCCACAATTAAGGTGGTGAGTATATCACCCTCCAAAGTTTCCTCTACCCCTTTGTGGTTCCTCCTCCACTCTACTCCCATTCCCAGGTAACCACAAATCTTCTGTGACAAGCGTAGTTTGAATTTCCTAAAATTTTAGATAAAGGGAAGCATACAGTTTGTACTCCTTGGCTCCTTTCACACAATTATTTTGAGAATCATCCACATTGTTGCATTTATCAATAGTTCATTTCTTTTTATTTCTGAGTAGTATTCCACTGTATGAATATACCACACTTTGTCTTATCAACTGTTGGACATTTGAATTGTTCTCACTTTTTGCTCTTATGAATATTGTTGCTATGAACATTCATATACAAGTCTTTGTGTGGACACTTTCCCTTGAATGCATAGGGACTTTACCATTAAATTTTTATACCCAACGACACACACTATAAGGGGAAATGGTTTCTATAACGATGTGTAGCTAACTGTACGCAATTTCTGTATTTTTAAGGGTAAGCTTAGTCAGCAGATTGTGGTGAAAAAAGCATAGGACAGGAAGGAAGTTAAGAAACTTGGGTATTAGTCTCAGCAGGTAACAATCCTTGATTCAATTTCCTCGTCTATCAGAAAGAGGTTAGAGTCACTGGGTGATCTCTAAAGCTCCTACCAATTCCAAGACATTATACAGAGCTCAATTCTTCTCAAAAATAGTAAACAAAGCCCAACCAAAGAGGTTTGATAATAGTAGGTTATCTTCCTCCCAACCTCTTCAGAGCTTCAAGTTACCTTTATACCACCCCTTTTACATTTTATGCAGACAAGTTCTTTTTATTTTAAACAGCAACTAGAGGATCACAGCACATACATAATCAAATTACTTTAGATATATTTTTGTTGTGAGTGCTGCCTTAGGACAATCACATGTTTGATTCCTATATTCTTGTAGCTTATGACAAAGATAGCATCCACAGACTTATAGAAAGGCCTCTACCCGAAATAGGGATCTATTTAAACAAACTGGCTTAGCCTGAAAATGTAATGTCATGCCATCGTTTAAAATCATGCCTTCAAAGAACACTGAAGAATGTGACAACATTTTTACACTGTAGTAAGTGAAAAAGTGGGTATGATCCCAATTTGTTTGTAAGTATGCATAAAAAATAACTGGAAGGATATACCCCAAAAAGTTAATAATAACTAGCTTTTGGGTTGTGAGATTACATAATTACTATTTCTTCCTTTATGCTTTTCCAAATTTTAAACAATGAATCATGTATTTCTTTTTATATTCAGAAAAAGTTCGATAAAGACTTTTTAAGTAATTTAAGCATAAAAAGGGCCTCTGGACACAAATTGTGCCAATGCATAATTTTATGCAGTGACTATGTCAAATAAATGAAAACTTTTAAATGGTAAGTAGAAGCTCCCCCACACCTTGTACATTTACTAGTACATAGGCATTCAAAAAATGTCTTGGAGAGATCAGATGGCTAGAGTGACAGATTGCATGATAGAAAGAGACAGAAAAGTCAGGAGAGTCCAGATTCAAACAGAAAGGAACACCTGCCACTCTGTGGGGAAAGAGAAATCTCAAGAATAAGAAAAGATCATTGGAAGGAAGTTTTTGGCAATCTTCCTTGGGGAAATATTCCCACAGGGAAAGCCAACTTAAGAATACAAGAATGAACTGAGCAAGTAAAGGGATAAGGCAGTAAACCTGCCTAAGAAGAATTGGGAAAAGACTGGGGAGAATGTTCTGTGGAATGAGTGCTCCATGAGGACACGGACTTAAGCCCCAGTACAGTGCCTGGCACAGACCAACAGCTCTGTCAATGTTTGTGGAATGAATGAAAGATGAGTATCAGTGAGCTAGGATACACGTGAGGGAGCAATGCAGGAAAGGTCTACAAGAGTCTCCTGATGGACAGGCAGATGCCAAAGGGGGAGATCTGAGCCCTGATCTGTAGGATGATCATAATTTACAACTATGGTTATTTTTTTGTTGGTTTTTTTGAGACAGGGTCTCACTCTATGGCCCAGGCTGGAGTGCAGTGGCACGATCATAGCTCACTGTACCCTGGAACTCCTCCTGCCTCAGCCTCCCAAGTAGCTAGGACTATAGGCTCATGCCACCACGCCCGGCTAATTTTTTTATTTTTTTGTAGAGATGGGGTCTCGCTATGTTGCCCAGGCTGGTTTCAAACCGCTAGTCTCAAGCAATCCTCCCACCTGGGTCTTGCAAAGTGTTGGTATTGTAATATCTCATGTATTACATGAGGCCAGGTACATGAGTCATGCACCTAGGCAACTATGTTTATTGAACTCTTTTCTACTTATATACCATAGTAAAAATATTTACTATGCATAAATATTTACAAAGCATCCAGGATTATAGATACAATAAAATACATTTTATACCTCTTAACATTTGATTCCTTCTAAATTCAAGGAAAAAATTAATATCAAAGACACCTATGCTGCTTTCCCTCAAACCAACAAAAAATGAGCACAGAGACTAGATTAAGTGTCCTTTCTAAGTACTCCCATACAGTGGGGTACTAGAGTTGGTTCATAATGCCCTGAGAGCCAATTGTGTACTACCAATTAGGACTTCTTTTCCCCCATCAAAGCCAGTTATTAAGCATGCACCAGCACACAACTGCTCCCATAGTACATTTATCATTGTACTGTCCTCTGTCCTCTGTTTCCCCACCTTGGCTAAAAACCTAGAGAGGGCAAAGACCCTTGTCTGTAATGTTTACAGCTGTATTCCCAACATCTAGCACTTGCCTAGCATGCAGTTGGTGCTGAATACATATTTGTTGAGCCAATCAATTACCCATACAGCTGGCTAACAAGCACTTGAGCCCCCTTAGCTAACCTGCTCATAAGCATCTGGGTTGGCATCTAGCAGAGGAAGAGAGGATCAAGTGCTCTACCAGCTTCTCACACTCCTCCTTCGTTGGCCAATGTTTGTGGTTTGGCAAAGTTCACTGACCCTTGTTAGGGGTTGCCAGATAAAATATAAATTTTGCCTGGGCCATGCTTATCCTAAACATTTTTTTGATTTGAAATTCAAGTTTATCTGAGCACCTGTATTTTAATTTGCTAAATATAGCAACCCTAGCCCTTTTGAACAGAGCCAAAAATAGTTCAGGAGGTAGTACCTAGTAAAGATGAAGATACTAGGACCTGGCAGTTCCATTCCAAAGAATATATCCTAGAGGAATTCTTGCTCATATACACCAAGAAATAAGAACAAGAATGTCCACACCACTATTGTTTGTACTAGCCATAAATTGGAAACCATTCAAATGTCCATGGACAAGAAAATGGATTAACTACTAGAGTCTGTATATTCACACAGTGGGATACTATACAACAATTAAAATGCTCACAAGCATAATGCTGATTAAAAAGGACAAGTGACAGAAGAATAAAATCAGTCTGCTTCCATTTAAAATATTCAAAAACATTAAAAACTAAATAATATATTATTCAGAAATATATATATTAATATGTGATTAAACTTGAAAGAAAAAAAATGGGACTAAGAAACCAAAATCAGAGTGGTTATCTTTGTCAGGGAAAAGGGCACATGTGATCATGGGGTCTCACAGGGACTTCAAAAACACTGCTAAAACACTGGTACTCACCATCAAATTGCTACTAACTGATCAATACTTATGTCACACAGGGCAATAACATTCATCAGGGGGCGGGCAGGCGGGAGGGGGTGGAGGGGATGGGAAAACTCTCACCAAATGGGTGCGGGGCCCACAGGTTGGAGGATGTCCACGATTGCAGCTCTGACACGGGCAGTGTGTAGGCAATATATATAACCAAAGTGTTGTACCCTCATAATATTCTGAAATTAAAAAAATATATATACCTCAATAAGGAGGTATATTGAAGAAAAGGAAAAAGCCACTGCTAAAAGCACGGCTTGTTAAGTATACCGGGAGCATGGAGGCTTGTTTGTCTTATTCTTTTTCTTTAAACTACATGTATGTGTTAGATCTACTCTTACATGTACGAAATATTACATTACAAATGTTAAGGAAAGTGATGGGCCTTCTTCCTTCTTATCAGAGTGAACTGAGAAGCTGACCCAGCCTCCACGGCCTGGACTCTCCTCCAGATTTTGATTTCCTTCTTTGTCTAAATGTTATGCACACAGATCAGAGCACCTAAGATGCCTGTCCTACCATCTCAGCATACCACATCTATAGTCTTTTTGATTAAATGCTTAGATAAATGACTCCATTACAGAAGAAGTCTCATTTCATCAAGTTTGCTCTACGTGCACTATACAAGTCGCAAAGCCACTGCTTGCAGGTTTTGGTTTCCAAATCCCTGTAGTTTGGTTTCCCAATCCCAGGGTTTTGTGCATAATAGACTAGGTTACACTTCCTCTCCTCTCTCTAGCGATGGAAATGTTTTCTCTCAGGTTTGTCAACCCATTTGAAAAAGAAAAAAAAATCCTTGGTCCATACATTACAAAAACTGGAATTACTAGATTCTCAAAACAGATTTATTTTGCCTGAGGTTAAAAAATTGTAACCATCTTCAGAGCAATAACATCCCCTCCCCCAAAGTGTATTAGAAGCTATCCTCCAAGGACGTGAGTATTATGAAATGTTTACAAAAACAAAGTACAACAAGCAAACAGTGCTTATATAGCAGATTTTAAATCAACAACGTACATCTTAACAAAGCAGGCTACTTGGAAAAGTAATTAACAAAGCATATAAAAGTAATTATAACCTAGTGTTGCATTTCACTTAACCTAAGTTTTACTGATTAAACAAAAATACAAATTTATCACATTAGAGGGAAAAACAAAAAACCCTAAAATCTTACCCCGGACTTTGTTTATGCAGCATGAATTTTTTTGTAGGCAAAAAATTTGGTGTTTCTTTTCATAAAAAATATTATCAAATATCCTTGATTTTTGACAATATCTTTCCAATGCCATAGTTTACAGACTTTCAAAATCGCTTAATGCTTTCCCAGCAAATAAAAAATAAATGCCAAATCTTTCTAAATTAGATACATGTCAAGAATAAGAAGAGACATATACAACCTCATACATATTTAGAAACTTTGAAACAATACAGAAATGTCAAATATTGATGAGAATTTCTTCCTCTTCTTCCTCTCAAAAAAGCAGTCAAATGCCACCATGAATTAAGAGGCTTCTGAGCTGCAAGTGATATTTTGTTCCTTGATTCAGTTGCTGGTTAGAAGTATGTGTTCAGTTTGTGAAAATTCATCAAACTGTACATTTACAATAAAAAGAAAAAAATTTTTAGAAAAGATAACCTGACATTGTGATTCTGAATATTTTCTCTCTCTCTCTCTGTCTCTCTAGGGAAAAAACATTTGTTATAGTTGCTTAATCAGAAAATGAAAAGTATTAAAAAAAGAAAAATGTTGTTAATAGGGGGGAAATGAATGGTGGTTTCTCATGGAAAGGAGAGATGAAAACAATGCCTTAAAAACAATAAACATACAATGAAATTCCTAAAACTGCCACTATGAGAGTCCTCAAGTAAATATTTATCTACTAAACTGTTGTTCACTTTGGGCACTTAGTAATGAAAGTTGTTTGGGAATGGCTTACAACCTATATAGCCACCAGTTTTGGAAACAATTATGAACTGATAAACATTTGTTTCAGGAAATACTTGTTGAGCACCTACGATGGGTAAGGCAGTTTGCCACGCGCTGTGGGAGTGCAGAGGTGAGTCAGATATGGGGCTTAGAGGTGATGAGGCAAGAATAGTCAGGCAAATAACTACCATCCAAAGTAGAAAACTATCCATGCCAGAAGTGAAGTACAGATAAATGGATGGGAAAATTTAAAGGTAGGGGAGATCATATTTGAGGCTTCCTAAACCAGGAACCATTTCAGCTGGGCCTTGAAGTACCTCAGAGTGTTTTAAATCATTATTTCCTTTCAAGAGTCAACCCTTCTCAACTTACCCATCAGACTCTGAATCCATTCTATACACCAACTTAAGACTCTATTTTTTATTATATCTTAAATTTCATACAGTCTTGAGCTCCCAGTTCCATCTTTGGTTTTTTTTTTTTCTCTTTTATTCCTTATTTAGAGGCCTCAACACACTTTCAAATCCCTCCTAGAACTGCATCTTTTAATTTCCCATAGGCTTCTCCTTGGTCTTTGGACCAAAAATGGGATGGGTTGGGAGAAGACAGGGACACTCATACCAAAATGTAATTTTCATCAGTGAAACTAAGTCACCTACTGCTTAAAATACAGGAAAAAAAAATTCTAATTTAGTCAAATAAAGCATTAATTTTATTGATAATCAAGTCAAAAGCATATCAGGAACATTCTCCCATGGATTTGACAGAATTCCATGAATCATAAAATGATGAATCACTGAATCATAAAAAGAACTCATGAGTTGGAAGATAGGTGTTGGTAAGAGTTTATAGAGATGTCTAAAACAGGCTTTAGCTATAGATATAAGTTAATATAAACACTAATAACAGGAGATGAATTGATGCTAAGTCTAAAATGCTAATAGAACTATTAATATTATAATAATATAGTTATATTGAGATTTTATTTATAATGGTGGGATTTCTTTTGGAAGCAATTAGCAACATGGATCAAGAGTTCTTTAAAAAATTTATTCTTTTGACCTCACTAATTTCAGTCTGGGAATCTATCTCAAGGAAATAACCTTAAATTAGAAAAAAATGTACATTTTCTCTTTTTACACAAAGATAATTCTATTCAACATTATTTATGGTAACAAAAAAATTGAAAAGAACCTAAATGTACAACAATAACATTATTGTACATATAATACAGTAATAAATTATGGCTCCTCTACCTTTTAAAATATGATATGGTCATTAAAATATTTATGAAGATTTTATAATTACCAAAAGCAACTGGTTTGCTTATAAGAGCATTTCAGTGAATAAAGCAGCATGTAAAAATTATATACAACATAAAATGTGTATGATAAAAAGGTTGAAAGGAAATGTACCAAAATATTAAGAGTGGTTGTCTTGGTGTGGTAAAATGATGGCAGATTTTTGTTGCTGGTCTTTGTACTTTTCAGTATTTTCCAAATGTTTTACAGGAATAGCAATTACTTTATGGAAAGAAAAGCTGTATATTTTTAAATATACAGATTAAATTAATAAAGACCAACAAAAAGGAGGATTAATAAAGGCTGGGGGAAGAAAAAAAGTTTGATGCCTCCTCTTCCACAGAGAGTCAAAAGTTATTGTTTGGCTTTTTATTGGTACAATTAAAAGTAGATTTTTAAAGTGTTTATGGAAATCTCTCAGGCACCCGCTAGCAGAATCAGAGGAATGTCCACCCTCAAAAGTCACAGTAGAAGATAAGAGCAAACAAAACCAAGTCTA
Organism: Daubentonia madagascariensis; assembly: GCA_023783475.1. Classification (NCBI taxonomy): domain Eukaryota; kingdom Metazoa; phylum Chordata; class Mammalia; order Primates; family Daubentoniidae; genus Daubentonia; species Daubentonia madagascariensis. The sequence continues at coordinate 36,476,864 of JAKFHU010002088.1, read as the reverse complement.
CAGAGCAAATGAGAAAACTGAGACTGGGGCTTGGTGGCTCATACCTGTAATCCCAGCACTCTGGGATGCCATGGTGGGAGGATTGCTTGAGGCCAGGAGTTTGACACCAGCCTGAGCAAGAGCGAGACCCTGTCTCTACAAAAAAATACAAAAATTAGTTGGGTGTGGTGGCAGGGGCCTGTAGTCCCAGCTACTCTGAGAGGCTGAGGCAGGAGAATTGCTTGAGCAGGAGAATTGTTTGAGGTTGCAGTGAGCTACGATAATACCACTGCACTCTAGCCAGGGTGACAGTGCGAGACTCTGTCTCAAAACAAACAAACAAAAAACGAAAAAAACCTGAAAGGAAAAGCATGCACACATGAAAAGAAAGGCACAAAAACATGGCAGTAGTGAGATTAAGCATTGATAGGTTTAGCTATTAAATTTAGATTCCTTATTAATAGAAAAGGCCTCTCAGATTGTGTTAAAAATTAAAATCCAATACTTTGCTGCTTATAAAAAATACATCTAAATAAAATAACACAAAAAGGCTACAAAGAAAAGGGTAGGGAAAAGTGTAGTAAGCAAGCTTGCAATAAATTAGAAATAGCATTGTTAAATTAAAATAGAATTCAAAGCAAGAAATCTTAAAGGATATTTTGATTTAATATGAACATTAGATATACAAAAGAGATAATGGTAATAGATGCAAACATTCACAAAATTTAAAATAGAATTAGTTAATTATGGGAGTGTAGTAGAACTACTACCTCAGTGTATCAGTTTTCCTCTCCTTCCTGGGCACATGAGAAAACTATACTTTCTGGTCCCCTTTCAGTGAGATGGAGCAATATTACTAGGCATAGACAATGGAACTGGAGCAGAAGTCTGGTGTGTCCCTTCCAGATCAAGGACTTGTAAGAGTTGGCACACCACAATCACACTCTTTCCTCTCCCCTTAGCGGGGACTGTAAGACCATAAAATGATATGAAGTCACAAGATGAAAGTGGCCTGGGTCTCCCAATCACGGCAGGGAGAGCAGCTGCCCTATAAGTTGGCCCACTGGCACTGGACTTTGTACATAGAGAAATTAACCTATGTTGATTTAAACCTCTGAAATTTGGAGCTTTATTTGCTATTGCAGCATAGCCTATCCTGTCTTGATTAATACAATGGAGAAATATCAAACTTCCCAAATAGTCAAGACATTCAAATTAAACAATGAAGTACCACTTTCCATCTATTAAGCTGGAAAAAAAACTTAAAATATTATTACCCCATGCAGAGGAGGAAAGAATAATCTTTTCAATAAATGAGACTGAGTCAAATGGATACCCACATGAAAAAATACATACCTTGACCCCTACCTCACACCAAACACAAAAATATATTCTAGATGGATTGTAATTCTAAATGTGAAAATAAAAATAAAGCTTTTAAAATAAAACATAGGAAAATATTTTCATGACCTTGAGTTAGGCAAAGGTTTCTTAAACAGGACATAAAATGTGCTAACCATAAGGGACAAATTTGACAGTTGAACTATATTAAGATAAAGAATCTCTGATCATCAAAAGACTCACTTTAAGACAGTGAAGGCAAACACAGCATGGGAAAAGATATTTGCAATACATATATTTGACAAAGGACTTGTATTCAGAATATGGAAAAAATAAAACAAAAGCTTTAAGGAAAAGACAGACAATATAGTAGAAAAGTAGACGAAAAACTTGAACAGTTGCTTCACAAAATAAGAATAACCAAATATCAAAAAAAAACACATGAAAAGATGCTAAAATGCAAAACATCTTTAGTTAACAAGAAAATGCAAATTAAAGCTAAATGGGATACCACTCAACAGAAAGGCTAAAATGAAAAAGACAAAATGTCAGTAGGCATGTGTAATATTGGGAACTCCCATACACTGGTGGGAGTGAAGATTGATACCCTTGGAAAACTGATGGCAGTAACCACGAAGGCTGAAATATACGTATCTGTGATCCATCAATCCCATTCCTAGGTATATACCCAACAGAAATGCATACATACATTCATGAAAAGGACATGTACGAGAATGTTCATAAAGCAGCACTGTTCATAATAGCCCCAAACTTGAAACTACTCAAATGCCCACCAGTAAATCACTGTGGAACATTCACACAATAGAGTGCTATATAGAAATGAGAATTAATGAATAACAACTACACTCAATGACATGGATGAATTGTACAAACACAATGTTGAGCAAAAGAAGATAGACATAAAAGATTACATACTACATGATTCCATTTATATAAAGTTCAAAAGCTGGCAAAACCATTCTATAGTGTTACAAATCAGGACAGCAGTTACCCCTGGGGGTAAAGGAGGGAAGCTTCTGAGAGGCTGGTAATATTCTGTTTCTTGATTTAGGTTCAGGTTACCTAGTGTATTTACTTTGTGGAAATTCATCAAGCTGTACACTTAGATTTGTACACTTTGGTGCATGTATTTTATACTTCAATAAAATGTTTAACATATATAATAAAAATATATACACACTGCATACATATAATACCATACTATGGCAAGTATCTAGTTAAAAAATGTATTCTCATACATTGTTGGTAAACTGGTACAACCATTTTGGAAAGTAATTTGGATATATATGTACAGTATACATTAACTATATAACACACATATATTTCCATTTTTGAGAATCTTTACTACGAAAAAATTCAAAATATGGGGGTGAATCAAACTGGTACTAACTGATGAACACTTACATCACACAGGGCAATAACATTCATCAGGGGCGGCGGGCGGGAGGGGGGTGGAAGGGATGGGAAAAACTCTCACTGAATGGATGTGGGGAGCACAGTTTGGGAGATGACCACGATTGTGGCTCTGACACGGGCAGAACAGGGGCAATGTGTATGGCCAAAGTGTTGTACCCCCATGATATTCTGAAATTAAAAAAATAAATTAAAAAAAAAAATATGGGGGTGAAACTATGAGTAAAAATGTTTATCACAGAACTATAGTCAACTATAACTATAGCATATCCTTTTGGTACACTTTATTCAACCAGTTTTGACCACTTTGAAAATCTGGTGCAACATGACAAAAGCTTTTAGTATAATGTAAGATGACAACAGAAAAAGAAAACTGTATGTTCATATTATAACTAAGGAAATATATATTAGAATAAAATAACTAGAAAAGAAAACACACAAATGACATGTACACAACTTTCTTGCCCAATCTCACCCACTCTTATGACTCCAAGAATCACATAGGTAATGATGATTCTTAAATCTGTATCTTCAGCCCACAACTCTCTCCTGAGCTCCAGGATATTCAAAGTGGTCACTATGCAACTCCCCTTGGATGTCCCACAGCTTTCTCAAATTTCTTCCCCCTATATTCATTATCGTGGGTAGAAGAAACAGTCAGGAATAAGAACCAGGTTAAGGACCCAGTTATCCAAACCAGAGATCTGGGGGTCATTCTTGTTTCTCCTGCTCCCCATTTCCTCCATACCCCCATCCCTCCCCAGTCCCTAAGTCCACACTGTCTCCTAAAGAGCCCTTTGAACTCATCTCCTCCCATCCATTCATCCATTGCCTTAGTTCAAGCTGTTATTATTTCCCTTCTAGATTCTTGCAAAAGCTTTCTGACTAGTCTTTCTGCTTTCAACACCCCCTTTCAGTTCAGCTGCCATGGTTATATTTGTAATATCAAATCTGAGTGTGCTTTTCCACTTTAAAATTCTTCTGTGGCTACTCATAAGTGACTGGATAAGGTGCAAACTCTCTAGCATTACATGATTCTTCTCTATCTTTTTTATCTCGTTATCACCTGCCTGTCTTTCCAGTTTTACATCTGGTTACTGCCTCATGGGAATACCACACTCCAGCCACACCAAAGTTATTACAGTGGCCAAACAGGCTACACACTGTGTTTCTTTTCCCTTGCCTCCTTCCAGCTTGGAATTTCCTTTCTTCCCTATCTTTTCTTCCTTCCCCCACCTTTTCCTGACCTTATTTGCCTGACCCATCATCTAAGACTCAGCTCAAGCCTTTCTTTGGCTGGGGAACCTTCCAAGATCACATTTTTATGTGATTGTAATCATGGAGTACACCAATTTTCCATCTTGTTTTTATGGAAACAAGAGCTAACATTAAAACTAACATTAAAACATGAGCAAATTTCCAGTTTGCTAAGGTGCTCTTCATAATTGTCATTAACATGCAGTATTGAGCTCTCTTATCTTCTTGCTCCCACAGTGTGCTGCATATAACCTTTATTACCTCACTTACCACCGTGTTTTATAATCATTTTTTATGTGTTCACCTCCCCCACCATGCCCTGAGTTCCTTGAGGGCAGAAACTTTTGTCATAATCATTTACGTTCCCAGCACAGAGCCTGCAGCACAGTAGGAAGTCACTAAATGAAAGCGAATCAATGACCAAATAATGGTGGTGTGGTGGCACAATAGAATTATGGGTAGTATTTTTTTTCCTTTGCTCAATTGCCCAAATTTTCTGTGGCTATTTATTCTTTAGATTTATCATCTTAAAGAAAGGAGAAGATTTGGAATACAATTTTTAGTACTATTATTTTACTTTTAGCATTTTAAATTATTTTTGATTTATAAAATGCCTGACAATTCCTAATTTTACTTAAGTACAGTCAGCCCTCCATATCCATGGGTTCTGCACGCATGGTTTCAACCAAACTTGGATCAAAAATACTTGAAAAAAGAAAATGGATGGTTGCATCTATACTAAACAAGTACAGACTTTTTTCCCTGACATTATTCCCAAAACAATACAACATATTTACATTCATTACATATATTTTACATAGCATTTACATTGTATTAGAATTACCTAGATTATAAGTAATCTAGAGATGATTTTAAATATGTAGGGGAATTTATGTGGGTTATATGCAAATACTACATCATTTTATATATGGGACTTGAGCATCCATTGATTTTGGTATCTACAGTGGGGGTCAGGGGTCCTGGAACCAATCCTCCACAGATACCGAGGGATGACTATATATACACAATGAAGAAAGACTAGAGGAGTATTTATGTTCCCTTCTATTTGTAACACACTTCACTGTCCTAATTTACAGTTAACTCTCAGTCCTTGTCTCGCTAGCCCTGTAAGCAGTATTTGATTCAGCTGATCACTCCCTCCTCCTTAAACCTCTGTCTTTATTTGAACTCTGAGACACTGTCCTGGTTTCCCCCCAATTTTGATGACTATTTTTGGTCAGTCCTGTTGCCAGACCTGCCTCCTCCTCTTCTGAGTCACAAATATTGGAGCCCACCAAGGATGAGTCCTTGATTCCCTTTTCTTCTCTTCCTACAATCAGCTACCTCAATCCTGAAGGCCTTGGTTCTCAACCTTTGCTGCACATTAGACTCACCTGAGAAGCTTTAAAAACACAATACCAAGTCCAAGTCCCTTTTGTATCAGAATCTCTGGGGGCAGAGTCAGGATATTGCAGGTTTTAAAGAAGCCCAGGTAATTCTAATGTGGGCCAGTGTTGAGGCTCACACTGGATGGGTTTAAATACCATCTCCATGCAGTTTAGTTCAAAATATATGTCTCCAGCCCTGACCACTCTCTGAGCTCCAACCTCAAATGTCCAACTGCTTCTCACCAGCATCTCTTGGGCTGTCTAATAACTAATATATACAAAACTGAACTCTTGATTTTTGCCCCCAAACCTGCTCTTTCCCCAGTCTTCCCATCTCTGTAAATGCCCATTATTTAGTAATATGCTAAGACCAAAACCCCATGAATTGTCTTTGATTCCACATTTCCCTCACTTCCCACATCCATATAATTAAGTTCTGATCTGTGGTACATTAAAAGTATATTCCAAATTTTAACGCCTTTCCTCTCCTCCATGGCTATCACTCTAGTCTAGGCTACCATCACCTCTTACTGAGCTAACACAATAACTTCACAAGTTGGTCTCCCTGCTGCTACTCATGCATTCCTGCCCTCCATTTCCCACACAGTAGCCAGAGAGAGATCTTCAACAAATACACATTTGATCTCATCATTCTCTTGCTTAAAACCCTTCAGTAACTTTCTTCATAGTTGAAAGAAAATTCAACCTCAGGGTCTACAACAACCTGGCCTCTGTCTAGATCTTCAGCCTCCCCTTGAACCTCTCTCTGCCCTGCTTACTCTGCCTCACAGCTTGGCCTTCTTAAAGCTATTCCTCAAACAGCCATAGTCCTACCTCATGGCCTTTGCACTTACTGTTCCCCTGCCTGGAAAGCTCTTCTATCAGACCTTAACATGGCCTGTTCCCTCACTTCATTTGGGTCTGTACACAAATTCCCCCTCCACAGAGAAGCTTCCCTTAACCACTCTATCTAGACTACAGTTTTCCCTCTACCTACCTTTATTTTTCTTTAGAACTCATCATTGCTACCTGAAATTATGTATGTGTATTCTTTCTTTCTTAATGTTCTGTATTTTTTACACTAGAATGCAAGCTCCATTAGGGCAGACTTTTATTTGTTCACATCTGGTTTCCCAGCACCTAAAGCAATACCTTTTTTTTAACCTATTAGCATATCTGGAGCCAGGTTTGGTGGCTCATGCCTGTAATCCCAACACTTGGGGAGGCTGAGGCAGGAGGATTGCTTGAGGCTAGGAGTTAGAGACCAGCCTGGGCAACATAGCAAAACCCTGTCTCTACAAAAAATTTAAAAACTAGCTGGGTGTGGTGGCTTGTACCTGTGGTCCCAACTACTCAGTAGGGTGGGGCAGAAGGATTGCTTGAGCCCAGGAGTTCAAAGTTGCAGTGAGCTGTGATCATGCCGTTGCACTCCAGCCTGGGTGACACAGCAAGATTCTGTCTCAAAAAAACAAAACAAAACACATACACACCAAAAAAACAAAAAAAAAACAAAACAAAACAAACAAAAAAACTAGTAATCAAAGACAAACTTTACCATTTTGTCCAGAACCTATCTCTTCTTAACTAAGTGATGCAAGTATGGCAACTTTTAGGTACCAGGTCATTGCTGAATAAAGCTTCCAAAAGGATATGGGAACATCTACCAAGGTTATACGAATAGCACCAATGTTTCATTAGCTAGCATTTTTGAATGCTTACCATATGCTAGGCTCCATGTAGAATGTTTACATGCATTATCTAATTTGACCCTAACCATAAACTCTATGAGACAATTATAATTCAGAAAACTGAGGCTTAGAGGGATTAGGAAACTTGTCCAAGGTCATGCAGATATTAAGGGAACAAACCAGAGCTGGAATCCAGGTCTGCTTGATCCAAAGTCTGTGATCTCAACTGCTCTGCATAAGCCTTTATTAACTTCAGTTTCCAAAGATATGTTTCTTGATTTCTGGATGGAATGTCACGGAGCTTTTAATTACAGACAGGAGCTGGAGGGAAGTGTGCTCTTTGGTTTCTCACCCTTTCTTCCTGACCATCTTTCCTCTTCATTGACTCAGTATAAGATAAACAGGCTTGGGTGAAGACGTACCTCATGACAACAGCAGTAGCCTAGGCCAGAGAGCAGGCAGAAACAGTGGAAATGTAACTTCAAGCCTTGTGACCAAAGTAACCAAGACATATCAAGCAAAACATTAGCTGAAATGAATTGGGAATGAGTCAGCTTTATAAGGAAAACTGTGGAGAAGTTTAAGATCTTACTTGTCTAAATAGAGGCAAACAAAGCTGTTATAATATATATTGCTTTCATTCTTTTTGTTAAATGGTTATAGACTTATTAAACTGAAGAAATATAAATGTGAGTTTAGGCATTGTACCATTTTCCTGGTTTGGGGTATCAATTTAACTTAACATTATCAAAACAGTCTTAATTCAAGTATTATGGCCTTCTACACTGATGACTATTAAGTTTTATATATACTTTTTATTGCATTGGACAATTCAGTGCATTTTCAGTGCTGTAATTTTGAATGACTCTTTCCAGAGTTCTGAGGTGGCTGGCACCTGCTCTAGTTACAGCGTTTATAGCCTCATCTAATGATGGTTTAGAAGACTGTTCTAATATTTACTATTACACCAGAATGGGTCTTATATTCCATATAAGATACAGGATAGCATTACCAACTGTATAGAAAAATTGGCAATGCTACTATGATGAAAAGTACAGTTGGAGTGGTGTGACCAATTTATCCATTTCCTTGAAAAACCTCCATAGTTGTAATGAGTCGTTGTTCTTTCTTCTTATTCTAAATTACAGGGCACCCTTTTATTCTCAAACCAAATGAATATACATAACATTTTTTTCTTTCTCATTCTCATTTCAAAGACCTAATTTTTCATAATCTAGCAGTTAAGAGAATCAGACAGACAGGAGTTGAAATCTTGGCTAAGAGAAAAAAAGGTTAGACAAGGTGTGGATTGTCCCACTGGCCCCTATTTGTCCTGTAGACATGTTTCAGAGGGTTTGAAACATGGGTAGGTTCTTTATTGCTGTGAGTCTGATGTTTAAGCAGATAGCTCTTTCCATTCCTTTTATGAAAAAGGAAGGAGGAAGAGAAGGAGGAGAACAGGAAGAGGGAGTAGTTTTTGGGTTGACAATCAAGCAGACAGTATTTGCTCTATATAGCAATTTCATTATTCATAAATAAGGAATATTTAAAAGGACCCATTAAGGAGCAGGAGAACACAGTTGCCTTCCAGGTCCTAGTGTCTCAGTAAGTAGTGTTTGTCATAGAAATTCAGATGCTAGCTGGTGGGAAGGAAAGCCTTAGCATATTATCAGTTGTTTGATCCATACTGATATCTTTATCCTTGAGTATAGGTAATTGAAATCACAAATTAGCAACATGGGAGTGCTGCAAAGTAAGGAGACCAATCATTTTTTCCTATGATTCCTGGAAACAGAGGAGGAACTGTCTGAACTGAGAAGATTGCAACATGTTTTAACTACTTCAAGTATTAAGGCCTTTTACACTGATGACTATTAAATTTTATATGTACTTTTTATTGCATTGGATAATTCAGTGCATTTTCAGTGCTGTAACTTTGAATGACCCTTTCCAGGGTTCTGAAGTAGCTTGCACCTGCTCTGTCTGAAGCTTTGTACTAAAGCTACAAAGCTTCAGCAGCACAGGAGGTTTTTCTTAAAAATGAGTAACTGTAGGTAAAATGAGTAACTGAAGGCAATGAGTTATCTCAATTGATTGTTCACAGTTAATTACAGATCGAACTCTTTGTTCTACTCTTTCCCTTCTCACTACTGCACTTGACTAGTCTTAAAAAAAAATTGAGTGACTGTTATTTACACAATGATTTGAGATTAAATTTTCAGTCATGTAAATTCTGCAAATGAGTCACTTGACATGTCAGGAGGAACATGTGGGCACAAAAACAACGGTAGGAGGAAGCATTTTTGACTTCAACATAGAGTTCAAAGTTGGAGAAGGCGACTCTCATGAGAAGTAAAACTATAGGCCCAATGAAAATGTCAAAAAGTTCAGAGATTTAGGGCTTTCAGATATGATTAACTCTGATAATGATGCTTGACGAGTCAAATTTAGAACAGATTCATTTGGTGAGAAGCCTGGAGCCCAGGAAAGTTTCTGTTTGGATTATGAACAAAAGCAACAAAGGTTTGCCGTTTGTTCTCCTCTTTCAACAGAAGCTGGAAGAATTAATGTCTCACTGAGGGAAACAGCAGCTGAAAAAAAATACGGTGTTTCACTTACAACCTTGAAATAAAACTTCAAAGTCAGTGGTTATAAAACTCTAACATCACCAAGACCCCAAAATTGTCAGACTCACAAATATAGGCAGTGATGATTTGTTTCTTGACTTCCATTGGTATAAACCACTCCATGTGATTAACCAATGAGGTGTAAATATAAAGACTGAAGCAGCTGAGAAATCCAAAGTAAAAATCCAAGCCAGCACTTGGACCCAAATGCTCTAATGTCTTTGTACTTCTCTAGAGGTGCCCTTCCACTATGTCAGCACCATCAAGGTTCTGGGTCCTCATCTCTCTCCGTCTCCTCCTACTCTGTCAGCTGCCTCTTGCCTTATCCAGCTAGACCCCATGATCCATCCCTTCAACACCACTCTTGCCCAGCCAATTAACTTCCTTACTCCTTTGAAAGGTCACTGAACCTACTCTGGATCTATCCAACCACTGGCTTCTCATTCTTATACCTGAACGTCTAGAGAAAAGTCCCTACCAGACTATCAAAAATGAATGTTAGTGATGAATATCTCCAGGAGTAGGGCTATCTGGAAATCATACTCTCTGTATTAACAAATGTAGAAGGAATGATGGAATTAGAAAATCACTTTCTGGCAATCAGCATAATAAAAATTCAGAAGTATTAATGAATGCTAATACACTGGGTGAAAGTGGAATGAGGAACAGAATTTTACACAGTCTCAAAGTACTTATTACTTACAGAAGGGTAGAAGAGTAATTTTTCAGTCAAGAAAGCTGTCAGATACCATCTTAATCAACTGATCAAATTAATACCACCAGAAATGGCACAAATTGACATCATGGGCTACTCACTGGGATGCAGTAAGAACTCAGCTTCACTTCTGTGATGTTTCAGAATGATCTGGGTCTAATCAAAGGCAAATTTCAGATAAGCCTACCTTGAGAGACATTCTGCAAAATTATTGGCCTGTAGTCTAAAAAAATACCAAGGTCATGGAAGTCAAAAAAAGACTGAAGAACGGTTTCAGGGTGAAGGAAACTAGAGAGACGTAACAACTGAGTACAACACATAAACCTGGAATGGATCCTTTTGCTATAAAGAATATTATTAGGAAAATTGGCAAAACTTGAACAGTGTCTCTGGACAAAGAGTATAAGAAAATTCTTTGTACAATTCTTGCAACTTTTCTCTAAGTTTGAAATTGTTTCAAGTAAGTTGTTTCAAAATAAAAAGTTTTAAAACCTGTTCTTCCATATTAAAAATCATGACACATTGGATACACAAAAAAAGTGTAATATATATGATATTCAATGACATTTAAAAATAAAAATGAACATGTATGAATTTACCACTCAGTTTGAGAAACAGAATATTTATCAATAATGTTAAAGCTCCCAGTATGTTCCTCTCCACGTCACATTATCGTGAATATATTTCAGGACATATATAAGGAACAATTGTCCTCAACATACTTTATCATTCTCTTGCTTTTCTTTAAATATTTACCACATATGTAGAAATTCCTAAGTAATATTCCCTGATAACTATTTATCTTTTCCCCTCTCTATGTTTATTGGTTATTTTTATTTCTTCTCTAAATTGTCTGTTTTATTCCTTGCTCATTTTTCTTTCTGGCTGGTTTTTTTCCTTATTGACTTGTAGATACTCTTTATATACTACGAATATTATCTTTATTTATTATATATGTTGCAAATATTTTCTCCTAGTCTGATGCTTGTCTGTTAACTTTTTAACTTTTTGTGGTGTCTTTCATTTTACAGATGTTTTAAATAATTTAAATATTGGGTCAAATCTGTCAATAGTTTTATTTATGATCCTTGAGTTTCTTATCCTATCCAAAAAGGTCTTCCTTATTTAAAGATATCCTCCTACATTTTTTTCTCATACTTTGGAGGTTTTGTTAGTTTCTATGTTTAGATCTTTAATCCATCATTAATTTATTCTTTGTTTATTATGTGAGGTAGGGATCTAAATTGACATTTTTTCCACCTGTAGTAGGCAGAATAATGGCTCCACAGAGATGTCCATGCCCTAAACCCCAGACCTGTGGATATGTTACCTTACATGGCATAAGGGATTTTCCAGATGTGGTTAAGGTTATAGAATTTGAGATGAGGAGATTATCATGGGGCCCAAACTAATTACATGAGTCCTTAAAAGTGGAGAAACCCTCCTAGCTGTGGTCAGAGGGAGATGTAACTGTGGAAGAATGGTTAGAGAAATGCAATGTTACAGGCTTTGGAAATGGAAGAGGGGACTAAGATTCAAGGAATGAGGGTGGCTTCTAGAAGCTGGAAAAGGCAAGGAAATGGATTATCACCTAGAGAATCCAAAAAGGAATGAAGCCCTGCTGATGCCTTGATTTTAGCCCAATGAGACCCATGTCAATTTTCTGACCTACAGAATAGTAAGATAATACATTTATATGTTTGAGCACCAGGTTTTTGGTAATTTGTTAATTAGAAAACTAATATATTCTTCTAACCAACATCTTTTTACTAAATAGTCCATCTATACTTACTAAATTAAAATGCCTTCTTTACTGTGTATATAATTCCTATATACATGCTGGTTTCTGAACTCTATCCTGATCCGTCCATCAGAACGGATCTCTTTTCCTGATCAATAACTATGTTTTAATTACTGTTACTTTATAATTTTTTTAATGTCTTGAATCCTTCCTCTCCATTTAATCCTCATTCCTACTTCTTTATTTAGGATCTCATCATTTCTCCCATCTTTCTTGGCATCTTAACTGCTGTCTTTGGTTTCATCCTCCCCAGTTCATTTTCTACTCTGTTGCTAGAATGATTTAAAATGCAAATATCATCAGATTTCTACTCTTTAAATCTTTCATGGCCATCCTTCATCTTCAATACAAAGTCCAAATTCTTTGGTATGGCACATAAAAGGTGTATGACAAATGACACTACCTATCTCACCAACGTCATCTCCTGCCCCTCCCTAACAGATGTCATCTGCTCCAAACACTAGAAAACTTGAAGCTCACAGAGTGGCACCACAATTTCAATCCTTTATATCTTTGGATATGTTGCTGATTCTGCCTATAATATCTTCCATTCCTATTAGCCAATTAGCAATTAGCACTATATATTCAAAACTCGGAATAAAGCATTAACTCCTTTGGCAAACTTTCCACATTCCTTGTTTTAGATTGACCTAGTGCCCTTCCTTTCTACTCCCATACCAGCACAAGTATACCTCTTCTAACATTCACTTATACATATTTACTGCAGTTATTTGTTTACTTATCTATCTCCCTTACTAGATAGTTAACTCCTTAAAGGCAGGGATTATTTTTCATTTCTCTATCTGCTGTACCTAACAAAGTGCTAACAACCTTGTGATAATAAGAATATGAAAAACAATGAACTAAGTGGTAAATCTTATTAAAACCTGGACTAAGTGCTTTTCATAATTCAATAACTACTAAGTGTCAGCTCATAATTTTGTGTTCTGTGAAACTGTTTTTAACTAAAGATAATATTGTCCAGCTTGTTCACTCATCTTACTCACAAGGTTTGGCTACAAGTGACTTTGAGATGTTTCCAAAGGAAAAAAGTTTCCTCCACTGAACAAATTCAAAAGAATATGACTCAGGTGCTAAAAGCAAACCGAGAAGAGAAGTTCTAAAATATTTTCAGCAGGAATGGCATTGTTGGATTATTTTGATAGGAATAACCTTCATTTAAATGCCTGTGGGAAACACCAGATTCAGTGAGATACCTCTTCCTCTGTGTTCCCGTAGCACTGAACACAAGCATCTAGCCTAACGTGTATTATGTCACATGGAAGTGATATATTTAAGTATTTTTCCCCATTACCAGTGACTTTCAATCAGGGGGATGATACAGCCCCCTTCCCTTGTAGGGATGTTTGGGGAAATTTTCTGATGTCATAATGATGGGGTCTGAGGTGCCTCTGTCATTTAGTGTCTAGGAGTCAGAGATACTAAATATCCTACAATGTGCAGGGCAGTCCTGTACAACAAAGAATTATCCTACCCAAAATGCCCACAGTGACTCTGTTAAGAGGTGAACTTTATTTATCATTAATTTCCCATTGGCTAGGAGAAGCCCAGCACTAAAAGTCACTCTAAACTGAAACTGCAAAGGAATGTGGGCAGGAACACCTCATCATACTATGTAGGTGATGTGGGCTTAAGTAATCAATTACTATGTAATCACTTTTTGTAGTACCTTCCATATTACTGTCTTACATAACTGATGAAAGGTGAGTGATAAGAGAATGAAGTCATTAAATCCAGGTATTTCTTTTTCTTTTTTTAGTTGTTCCAGGTAAGATTAATTAATTCTAATAGAAATAGCAAAGTTCATCTTCAGTACTTTCTTCCATCAATCTACCCATCGCTAGGAGTCTCCTTCATATTTTGGCATCCATCCCCAGGAACCTCCTCAATTTGGCATCATTCTAGGAAATCGACATCCTGGCCTGGAATATGTACACCCAATGTGCCCTTCCTTCAGGGTCCAAGGTCTTAATTGTTTGACCTGATAATCCAGGTAGCTCCCAGATAATATTTCTAGACTATCTCCCGTTTTAACATTCTATGATTCAATACCATGAAAAGTCTACAATATTTTCACAAGTCCTTCCTAAACTTACTCCTGACTGTAAGATATTAATGAGCATTTACAGTCTTTAGGGGAATAGTGTCAGTGCCACGAATTGACGTCTAAGAGAATTTTAAGGAGAAGGCGGCACAAGACCATTCCAGTAAAGTAGGAGATACTTTTTGAACTGCTGGCTTTTCAGTTACTCTAATCATGATCTTTAGGAAACCATTCCCTAGATCCATTTCTAGTTTTAAAACAACATCATTTATTGTCTGTTTGCTTCTGCTAGAATGTCAGCTTCATGAGAGCAAGAACCTTGTCACCCTTATTTTTGTACTATATTTCCAGTACCTAGAACTCTATCTGTTATATAGAGACACTCAAATATTTGTTGAATGAGTGAATAAATAAGTAACTTACTATAAGTTAAGATTTAATTATTTACCAACAAAAGAATGGAGTGGTACATTCTACAACAAAAGGAAAACTCATGTTGAGGGAAGGGAGATTGTATGACATATTGTGAACTCTGGACTGAATTGCCAAGTCATGGGAGGGGTGAGGACTGGAAACCCATATACACAACATGAAATATAAAACCAGATATCACTAAATAATAAGGAATACTTAAGCATGATTCAAAAGTCAGGTGAAACTCATTCATTCCTTATGTCTGATCTAAGTAAAGAATATCTGGTAGGAAAAGAAAAAAAGACATTTTATAATAAAGACATCTGCTCTCGAATGTTCATAGCAGCAAAATTCACAATTGCAAAGTTGTGGAAACAACCAAGGTGCCCATCAATACACGAGTGGATCAATAAAATGTGGTATATGTATACCATGGAGTATTACTCAGCAATAAGGAACAACAGTGAATTAACACATCTGGTATTATCCTGGTTGGAGCTAGAACCCATTCTTCGAAGCGAAGTGTCACAGGATTGGAAAAACAAGCACCACTGGTACTCACCATCAAACTGGTACTAACTGATGAACACTTACATCACACAGGGCAATAACATTCATCTGAAGGTGGGCGGGAGGGAGGAGGGTGGAAGGGATGGGAAAAACTCTCACTGAATGGATGTGGGGAGCACAGTTTGGGGGATGACCACAATTGTGGCTCTGACACGGGCAGAACAGGGGCAATGTGTATGGCCAAAGTGTTGTACCCCCATGATATTCTGAAATTAAAAAAATAAATTAAAAGAGAAAAAAAAAAAGAATATCTGGTAGGCTTTCAGCAAAAATATGATCAATTCTAAAGTATTACCCTGAAAATATCCCAAAATCTATTAGCCTAAGCAATGATCCTATACACACTTAAGATCTTATTTTATAGGATCCTAATATAAGCATTAAGATCCAAGCAAAATATCATAGGAGTAATGTTTGATACCTTATCCATGACATATAAAACATTACAACAAACTCATTTACATCGTTTGTGCTTAATGGGGACCAATAATTATTTCCATTTTACAAAACGACAAAATAAAGATATACGAAAAGTATGTCAACCATGAAAATCATCTTAAATCAATATCACATCCTAAGTAAAATTTTCATGTAACCAGACCATAGAGGGAATTTAAATAACATTGAATAATCAACTCAAATATTGATAGTATCATTTTAAGACTTCAAATATTTCCTGATTTTAAAATGTTAATGAAAAGTATGGGAAATACTTTTGGAAACAACATGCATTATTCATTGCATAGACCAACCAATTTTTAAAATGCTTAAAGTCCCATAAGGTGGCAAAAGAAATTCTGTCCCCTGGATCCTTAATTCAAGTTTCACTATCATGGGAAGTGTTTCAATTTGTAATTGTATCCATTAGCAAGTAACAGGACACATGACAATTTTTTTTCATGTACCAAGAAGCTTGAAGACAGGCAATGGCATTAGCCAGGAGCTTTCTATCTGTCTGTGCCTCCATCTTTGCATCTTTGATTTTTGTCCTCATGCTGTCATTTTGTGGTCACAAGACGGCTGCGTCACCTCCATGATTATAAGTGAGTTCCAAGGAGGAAGAAAATGAAAAGGGCAAAAGGCATGCGTGCCAGCTAAAACTTGGAAAGAGACTTATCAGGAGCCTCTATTCAGTGAGGGAAAGATCCTGGCAATATGTTTGCAAGGTCACATGTTTTTGTCAAATTTGCACAATCAAGACATTTTAACTGCAATCAATTAGTACCACTGTTCTTTTCCATTCTGACTTGTCCACCCTCACAACACAAGGTGAGTGTTTTTAGAGTGGCATGGGCATTTGGGAGATCAAGCTAAAGAGAAGTTAAATTGAGGAAACATTTCGTTTGAATTTAGTGGGATGTATTTAGGAGGTATACAGTCACTTTTGTGCATAGTTGAGTTAGTGCCAGCCACGGAGGTATAGGAATCATTTTCAGGAAAATTCCTTTTCCCATGGTGCTAACTCACCTGGAACCATGACGACGTGAAGGTATAGGGCTCTACATAAAGCTCATTATCAAGCCATTACACTAGGACATTGATGACAAACTGTTCAATGAGTGTCTTCAGTTCAAAGAGGAGTTACATTCAACACTTACCAGAAGTTTGAAATGCTCTGAAATCTGATAAATGAAATAAACTACGTAAAAGTTTTCCAAAATTTGACAATAATCCTAAAACTTTACATAACATTTCTAATAAATTGTAATGATGAAAGAAACTTTTCTAAACTGTCAATGAAAAAAACCAAATTTCAAACAAACTTGCTAGAGAAAAGCATGAATTATCTTTCTATTCTATGTAAAATGTTCTTTCTAAATGTAAAATCTTCATACGAAGAGGCAAACAAGCATGCAGCAAAAAATATTTTAAAAATGTAGAGGTATGTCAGGCAGTTAATAAAATTTATGTTGTTTTTCTGAATTTTGTGATTTGTTAATAGTATTTGTCAGTTTTTTGTGTTTGTTTGTTTGTTTTTTGAGGCAGGGACTCCCTCTTTTGCCTGGGCTAGAATGTAGTGGCATTATCACAGCTCACTGCAGCCTGGCTCCTGGGTTCAAACAATTCTCCTGCCTCAGCCTCCCAGTTAGCTGGTACTACAGGCACATGCCAACACGCCCAGTTAATTTTTCTATTTTTTTGTAGAGACTGAGTCTCACTCTTGCTCAGGATGGTCTCCAACTCTTGGGCTCAAGCAATCCCCTGGCCTCGGCCTCCCAGAGTGCTAGGATTACAGGCCACTGTGCCCGGCCTATTTGTCAGTTTTTAAAATCTAATTTGTTGTGATTCCTTTCCTCATTTTAAATAGATAGTCACTTTTGCTCCTACTTTTATGTTCTTTTTCTCAAGTTCCTCCTACCTTCAAAATGGGTAATTTTCAAGCCCCACAAAACCAGGATCTGCCCTTATGCCTCAGGAACCTAGTGAAACCCTATCAAGAAGCAATCTCTCTGACCCTCCAGATTTACCTCCACATTGTTGGGAGAAGAAAGTGTAAGGAGAGTACTGTTCTCTCAAGTCAGAATCAGAGCTGGTCGGAGATGCTTGAAGCATTCCTTTTCCTGAGCCACATCCAGAATTCATTTAGCCTTCCTAAGTGAAGGGCATCTTTCGACATCTCACATCAGCCAGGAGAGGGTCTCAGGAAGAAGCAAAGGGAACCAAGCCTTAAACCCTCCTACTCCCACTGAAAACTAAACCCCCTGGTCCTACTGTATCCTTAAGAACTTCACTTTGCCATTGACCTGTATTAGTACTATTTTTACCCAGACATAAGAAAGGGTTTACCTAGCAAGACCAACACACTTGCCTAAGGGTGTCCTGTGAAACATCAGTCTTACAAATCTTTGATCCTTTGATATAATAAATTGGGAAAATGCTGCATGCTAGAATCTTCTCTAAAGATTCCCAATGCATACTAGCATCTTCAAGGCTTTTAGAAGTCCAGATGTTGGTTAACTTTGATCCAGCACTTTCCAATCTAATTTGACCAGAGAATCCTTTTTATACCAGAATGTATTTTGAGAATTTTTACCCTAAATAGGTGAACAAACATTTTGTTATTTTTGTAATTATTATTATTATTTTCATAATACAAATGGCAAACCTCCGAAGGGCATTTGGATTTTAAAGAGCTCTTGGTAACAAAAGAAACCAATCTGTAACACTGTACTTTAAGATGTTATGGCCAAAAGGTTAGAGATAGTTTAAGAAATGAGGCCATCTGTACATGCTTCAAATTCCAACGTCCTGATGACTGTTGTTCTAGCCATTCATAAGATGAATCCCGAGCCTGTTCACAAGAGAGGATAATACTGGAAGATGTTATTTGTTAACTTGGTTATGTTTCCATGCTATTATTCTCAGATTTGGAATTAGTTGCCTAATGGATCAATAATACTTTAATACACACACTTTTTAGTTTTTAGTTACAGAATCTACTGAATGATTAAAGTGTAAAACTTGATAATTTTCCTTGTTTAATAATAAAGCCAGTTTAAATCACTATAAGAAATCTTGTTGAAATTAGCTTTTTAAAACCTTCTGCTCAGGTATAAACTTATATAGTAACCACAGATTTAGTAAAAGAAAGCAATCTGTGAGCTCAACCATATGCTGACACAAATCAAATGCATGAGGCCAGCAGCCATGCTTAAAAATATCAATACTAGCAGTGAATGAAAGGCCTACTTTAGGAAGAGTGGAATCACTCCCACTAGGACTTCACAAACCTCAGCAAAACCTTTGTGTCTTAAGTAACATAAAATATATCTCCATAGCGACTATTAATATTTTTGGGGTTTTTTGTTTTATCTTATTATGTATTTTTTGCTTTAATAATGTATTTGCCCTGGTCTTAGCATTTCTGGATCTTTTTTCCCTTTTATGCTAAAAGCAAATGGTTTACACACCCATGCGTGGAGGGCACAGTTGGGGCTCACCATTGAAGAAATATATTTCTTTAATCTCTATTCATATTAATCTATGAATGTAACACTCAGGAAGTATAGGAAAATGAGTTTCAATAATCAGGGCTGGCATATATGGTTGTACAGGTTGTAGACTGTACAACCCATGCAACTATACACAGCAGCCCTGTGTTGCAAACTTCAGTGGGGCCCTGTGCCTCAATCTTCCGTACTTGTAGAAATAAACTGACTGACAAAGAGAGGTATGTAAAAGAATCCTATGAAGTCCTGTGATTTTTTTTTTTCCACACGTGAGCAAGGTAGGTCCTTTATTATGCAACTTTAAATTCTACACTCTTTATTATTAAGAGGTTTTGTGGTTGAGAAAAAAAATTCAGTGAAATAAAATTTGAATAAAAATTAGAAGTAAAAGCTATTGTAATTATTTTTCACTAACAGAAAAAAAATCATTTTGTTATTTTAGAAAAAAAGAGGGAAAATTGAAGCACAAGATTCTTGGCAACCACTGCGTGAATCATTACTCTGCTCATTCTCTGCTCCTTTTCTAACACAGCCCTTTCCTGAATCAGTTCAAAACGCAGAATGTCTGTGGCTAGCAAGTCAGAGTCAGCAGCAAAATTTCCCTGAGATGCATTTTCATATATTTGCTGTCAGTAAAGATTGAACTAGTGAAATTCTTCCAGCCTTCGACATTAAAGACATGAAACAGTCTTCACAATTGAGAACACCCGTTTCCCAACAAGATAATGTCAGATACTAAGAAGAAAACAGTACTTGTATAAAACATAATCCACCACGAGTAAGATCTATATTTAAATATATGTCATTTTCAGTGGGTAATAATGAAATATATCCTTGTATTTTGTTCCTGAAATTACATATATTGTTCCTGAATAATCAACACTGTTCATTTTGTAAGATATTGTCTTAGATCTCATTTTGGTTGAGCATATGGATAAACACCTAAAAATTTTCTGTTGTGATCCCAATGAGCTAAAAGGCATTATAGCTGCTCTACAGAGAGACGTGGTGGGACTATTTCATTTTATTGTATTTAAGTGTAATGTAGATAATTGTCTCCTGCTAATTACAAAACATCAAACCCATGGGGATTTTTTTAATGCTTTCAAAAAATTGACATGGTTACTTGGCTTGCCATGTATCTATTTATTACATTTTTTCTACATCTATCCTCCCTTGTGCCCCATCACCCCCAGCTGCATGGACAGAGGTTATAGAGAAGTCAGAGCAGGGGAATGGATTTCCTCTCTGTAGGGTGAGCTTGGGCATCCCATTAATCAGCTCTAAACACTAAGCAGCTTGCAGCTGAAATAAAAAAAAAAGTTATGGTGTCTGAAGGAAGCAGTCTGGAGGCCGCTATCAACCTGGTTATACCAGATATTTCACAATGAGTTAGAAAAAAAAGTTTAAGACTGGGACTGGTGAGACTCTGTCTGATCAAACTTAAGCATTAGTAAGAAAAGTACGAAACTCTGCTTATAGGAATATGGCTCTAAAAGCTTAGTTGGTGGGGTTACTTCATGTTTTGCTTTGTTAAAACTTGTTTTCATAGTCTCTTTCAAAGTAGCAGAAATGCAACTAGAAGCTGCATCTCATGTAAATCATAATTTGGGCCGTTAGTTGAACTAGAAAAACTAAATGTTCCTTTCCTCCTGGAAATACGAGAACCCTAAGTGCAGGAAAAATATGGAGAAAAAACACTCAGAGTAGTCAACTTTGAAATCTAAACTTTTATAAAGTGATAATATTATTGTAATAGTGCTATTAGATATTTCGTTTTATGATTTAATGGTGGTGAAAGAATAAGGAAAATACATGATAAACTTCTAGGTTTTTAGTGAAGTGCTTGTACTTTAAACCTTCATATACTTAACTGGTAATCTTTGAACATGAGAAGATTTCTTATTTAAAAATGAAAGAAAAAAGCACTTATGGAAAAGGAAACTGATTAAATAGCATTTTGCTTTAAATAGTTTTAAAAAAAGAAACAAAAAACTTCATAAAACAGCACAGAACCACAGGCACAAACATAAAACATTCGATAGTATTTAATGTGGTGTTTGAAAAATGTTGTCAATGGACCACCTGTGTCAGAATCGCTGCGAGGACTGGCTAAAAGGCAGATACTTGGGCTCCACTCCAAACTTTTAAAACTAAAAAGTAGGGTAGATGGGAGTTCCAGAATCTGCACTTTTGACTAGTACCCTTACATGATTCTTAAGAACACTAAGGTATGAAACCACTGTACCAGACAAAATTTCTTGTAGATAGACATGATGTGTCCATTTCTGTAACCTCAGTGCCTAACCTGATGCCTGGCCCAGAGTAAATGTTCGAGAAATGTCTTCCTCAGCAACTCACATAGGGGAGATGATCTTTCTTCTCTTAAACATAGCTTAAGCCCAAGAGTTTACTTAAGGAAAGTATTCATCTATGGTCTATAGTTATCAGGGGGAAACAATTACAGAGAAAGAAGGAAAAAGGCAAAGAATGTGGGCTGGCCAGCTGGAAATACATTACAAATGTATTTGACATGGATATTTAATGTGTGATATAAATGCGTAAGCTCAATTAATGTGCTACAAATGTGTCAGCTCAACTAATTAGAACATGAAGCTTTTCTGCTCAGAAGCACCATTTAAGAAATAGCAATGGATTAACATAGCCCCAGTATCTCAATTGGAAAAATAATGTAAAATATTTGCATCTTATGCATGAGTAGAATAATTTTCAATTCAAAAAAATAGCATATTTAAAACTACAATGGAAAAATTCAGGACTGAATGTGCCAAAGTAGAGGATTGGAGTGGATTTGGATAAATGTATAAAAGGGCCACTGTAACTATTCAATTAGCGAGCTATAAGAACAGCTGGGCTACATGGAGTTGGTGGTTGGGTTGGCAGTGATGAGAATGGGAAGTTAGACCAACATTCAAAGATGTGTTAAAAAATAGGTCTGCTTGACTAAAGGATGGAGATGAGGAATGATTATAAATAGTCTTTGAACTCTGTATGATTAGAAAAATCTGACTCTAATAAATTTATCCTCCAATCTAGAAAAGCAAATATTTGCTTGCTTTTATTCTTTACTAATGATAACTTAAGGCCTTTCCTATCTATTTACTTGTTGATCAATTTCCCCATATAAGTATTTTAACAGATTAAAATGAACAAAGCATGGCTCTGACATCCCCAGAATCAAGTTTTTTGATGATATATAACATGAATTATTAAAAAATAAAAATCAAGTCCTGTCCATACAATAATTTTCTAATGAAAAGGGCCATGTACTCAAAATTTGTTTTTCAAAATAATGAAATGATTGTTTTCCAAAAGGCCATCTGTAACTAAGTGATTTGCTACTGGGAAGTAATTTCTTTCAGAAGTAGTGTTATATATATTAGGGATGTGCATGTGTATATGTTAGATCAATTTTCTAGGCTAGCACGTGAAATCATGCTTTCTGAGTCTTGAGTGCTAAGTCCAGAATCAGTCTGAAGTTTGAGGGATCCCTCAGCCAGGGGATCTTCCTGTATGTGTGTATTGGGGGTGGGGCACAGTCAAAGTGGTAGATCCAGTGGTACCCTTTGCTGGAGAAGTTTTCAATCATAGAGAAGGGTCATCTTGTAAACTGAAAAAGAATCTGAAAATTTTTAGAGCCTAATTTCTTGAAAAGGTCCTACAAGGTAGAAATCGTGGAATATGAGGTTTGATGTTTTCATGTCTTCATTGTACAGAATACTGGTGAACAAATAAGCTGAGATTGTGTTGATATTTTAAACAGAGCAAGTCTAAGAAAAAAAAGAAGCTATCCCACAATGGATAATTAGTAACTGCTGAGTAGATGGTGCACCTTTGACACAGCTTACAATAATGACCAATGACTCATGGGCTCCCTTTCCTGGGAAACATGGGAACCACTAGTATAAACATGGGAGACCGGAAGGAGAGGCCAGTGTAGCAAGAATTTTTTTCCCCCTGATTAAATCAGAACCAATATCATTAGAAGATTAAGCCCTATTTAAAGATACAAATAAGCACATTGTTTCTTTGGAAAACATAGCAGAAATAGAAATTGTGGGGTTTTCACTTTCCCTTCCCATCAAGATGCTATTTGTCATCATTCCACAGTTATATTACATTATTTAAAATGTGCTTTGGTTCATCCTTCAAGTGTTTCTTTTGCCACCCTTTATCCTGCATTGTCAAATTTCAGTTCCGTGATACCACCGCTTAAATTTTGGTCTGTGCAGCAACAATGGTTTGGAACTATCTTTACCATATGACTGTCTGGAAGCCATGGTTCCTTTCTCTGCACTGTTAGGAAGAATTGCATAGCCCACATTTTATAATTTTGGTGCAATGTATTGGGATTTATAGACGTAGGCCTAAGCTCAAGAATTTAAAATTCAGGCAAGATAAATAAAACTGAATCAAAATCAAAATTATTTGGGAGTTTCGTATCAGGTCCTTCTAAGTCCTAATTAACATCAGAAATGTATTAGGATCAGTCAGTTTTTAGTTTGTATTATTTTTTTATTTATCTAAATCATTTAAAACTTGCTCCTGACAAGTCAAATTAGGCACTTGACTGAAACCCCATTTTTATATTATCTGTCCTTACCCTAAGTTCACCACAAAAGCTTGTACATTCATAGAGTAAGTCTGAGATTAATTTTAAATTCATTTTACCAATGCTTGTTAATTAATTACAAATGAAATGCCATCTCATTATTTACAAGTTTACACTTAATATTTCATCATCAATCATTATTGAACATTCCTTGAAATCACTGGCTGGAGAGCCACTATTTGGTAAGAGTCACAATATCAACACTAACCCTGTCTGACCTCACTTCAGAGCATTTACAAGGACAGCTAGACCATATATCCAACCCTCAACTAGGAAATCCCCTTTATGACACATTTAACAGGTGATCATCCAGCCACAATTGGCAAGAAATTCACTACCATTGAGGTTTTAGTTTACTGGATCTATACACTGCTCTAACCATTGAGAATTTTCTTCATAGTGTACTGAAAGCTGTTTTTATGGAACTTTTCCCCCTTGGTTCTAATCTTATGCTCTGGTACAACTCTGCAGAAATCTCAGTGATTCCTTCACTTAAAGTCTTCTGTTCTTTAAAGGGAAGAGCTGTTTCATTACCCTGAAGTCATGTCTCTTCATGGAGCAGCGTCCCCAGGTCTTTAACTACTTCTGTTTGATCTGATCAGGAGAGCGGAGTGAGCCCCTCAGCTCTTTGGGTCTGGACACCACTATGAATTTAGCCTAAGACCACTTTATCTGTCTATCTATTTATCTGTCTGTCTATCTGTCTAAGAAACTTGCCTCATGTCGTGGGCTCATGTAGAAACTGGACTTTGGGACTGTTACTGGGTTTTGTTAATATTTATTGAGTTCCTACTGTGCCTAAGACATATGGTTGACAGATAAAATACAGGATGCCCAGTTAAATTTGAATTTCAGATAAACAATGAATAATTTTTTTAGTATAAGTATTTCTTAGATATGTATGTATTTAAACTAGAAAATTATTCATTGCTTATCTGAAATTTAAATTTAACTGGCTGTCATATATTTTTATTTGCCAAATCTGGCAACCCTCTTAAGACATTATCTCATTTTATCCTCATAATAACATAACAAAATAGGTAAAATTATACCCTCATTTTATAAATAAATAATCTGATGCTAGCAGACTCCCTCAGCTAGTGAGCAAGGCAGTAGGGATTCAAATTTAGGCTCCAAAACCATGGTGCTTTACCCTGGACAAATGTGTTAAAAATAACTTGCAATGAAGACAAATACAGTTGCTAGGGCCTACCACAGATCTCCTGAGTTAGAACTTTCAGTGGAGGAGCCCAGGCATTTGCATATGTGGAAAGAGCTGCAGGTAATTCTCATGTGCAGCTAGGGTCAAGAAGTTGCCTCCTACTGTTCCTACATGTTTTTACATGAAGTGCTATTAAGTAATGGTGCATTTGCGAAATTAATTTTTTAACATAAAAGCAGCATTTTATATTTACCTGATAAACTGTTAGATTTGATCTGCTTTGAAAAGTTATATTCAAGTCTTAATTCTGGCATATAAATTTTGTTCTTATATTTTTAGTGGTCAAAGTACTGATTTAATTTCCAAAGTCATTTTTGAAGATTTCCATTTCTGTAGAATAACGATTTTTAGCTTCTTTTAGGGTCACATAGATTTCTGAGAATTTGATGTAAGCTATGGATTCTCTTTCCAAGGGGAAAAAAAAGCAAATACTATATTGATATATTGTTAAGTATTGTTAATTCTTCTAATTAATTTCTTTAAATTGTAAAAAATAAAGCTAGTTGCTTTTTCCATGCAAAAGTAATTTTAGGAGAAATAAGTACTCCCACACCCTTCTGGTGAGAGTGCAAAATTTACCATCTTAACCATTTTTTTGGGGGGGGATAAAGAGTCTCACTCTGTCACCAGGGCTGGAGTGCAGTGGCACAATCATAGCTCGCTGCAGCCTCAAACTCCTGGGCTCAAGTGATCCTCCTGCCTCAGCCTCCGGAGTAGCTGGGATTACAGGCACATTCCACCATGCTCAGCTGATCTTTCTTTCTTTTTTTTGTAGAGATGGGGTCTTTCTATGTTATTCAAGCTGTTTTGAACTCCCAGCCTCGAGCAATCCTTCCACCTGGGCCTCCCAAAGTCCTGGGATTACAAGCATGAGTCACCATGCCCAGCTCCATCTTAATAATTTTTAATGGTATACTAAATGTATAGTTAACCACATTGAATGTATAGATCACTAATATGAAGTACACTTGCATTTTGTGTAACCAACCTCCAGAATTCTTTTCATCTTGCAAAACTAAAACAACTCTATACCCATTAAACAACAACTCTCCATCTCACCTATCCCCAGCCCCTGGCAACCACCATTCTACTTTTTGTCTGTATGAATTTGACTATTCTAAGCACCTGCTATAAGTGGAATCATACAGTGTTTGTCTTTTTGTGACTGGCTTATATAACTTACCACAATGTCCTCTAGGTTCATCCATGCTGTGGCATGTGTCAGAATTTTCTTCCTTTTTAAGGATGAATAATATTCTATTGTATGTATAATGCACATTTTCTTTATCTAAACATCTGTTGATGGACACTTGGGTTGCTTCCACCTTTTGACTACTGTGAATAATGCTGCTGGAGCGTGAGCATTGAGAGTATACATTTATACAAAATTTCTTGGAGGAAATTTGGCAGTGTCAATAAAGTTACTACAGGTTGGTGATTGATGAGATACATAGGAATTATAACAGAGAGGATGATAAAATTATGGTTAAGTGAAGGATTAAACAGTTAAGTAGGTATCTTGTAGAGAAAACAAATTAAAAATTTGTGTTTTAGAGGGATTTAGAATTAGATTAGATGATTTCTCTGTTACATGTGGGAACATCAACATGAACTCAAGAATTTTAAGAGAAATACCTTTTCCAGCTCTACCATCAAACTGACTTAGCAGTGCTATCATCCTGGCTACACTGGAATTGAAATGGAACAATCCAATTTGGAACCCTAGTGTGTGCCCAGATTTTGGTCTTTAATTCTAGTAGCCATTAAAAGTAGCCAATGCCATGTCCTATATGATAGGGAGAAAAATAGATAGACTTAAAATATCTTAATGTTTTCAGAAAGCAAGGATTTTTTTAAATGTCATGGTTATGTTAAAAGGACAAAGAAGCCAGCTTAGAGGTAGGCCTGGTTAACTTGTGTCATTTTGTGTCATTTGAACAACCACCCCCAAAAAAGATAACTATGGCTAATTGAAATGAGTCCGTCTATGAAAATCTATGAGTCTGTAATGATACTCCAAAGAGGAAAAGTCTACATATATTGTATATAAAGGAAATTATGATGCTAAGTAACAGTGAATGCAATAGAATATGCTTAATTTTTTAAAATATATTTTTAATAAATAGAGAAATGTTGACATCATGGGTATTCTATGTATCTGCTATTAAATAAATGACAGTATAAATTATCGATACAAATTTATTGAATCTAAGACAACTATTTTTTCCATTTTAACATCTCTAAAATTGAGGTACTTCTACAGTGGATGGCCTTTTAATTGCTGTTGGTGGAGAACTGCATGTTTGTACTTGGTAACAGCTGTGCATAATCTCTGCACTTAAACTGAGTAATGTGCATTGTTGGTATTTTACAGGTTGAATTTAGCCACTACTTGAAATGTCTTTTAAAAAAAGGTTTCTTCTGTAATTTGGTATTGTACACACAGAAGGGCCACAAAACAGAGCAGTGGAAGGTGCATTTGCTATTAGTGAAGCAAATCTTCATCTTCAGAGGAATGTAAACATATTTTCCATATTTTCTTCCAATGCAACCAAATGCTTTATGGGATCTGAGAAAGGAAGATACCCACAGTAAAAGAAGCTATGTTGTATTTTGTTACTGAAATACATGCAAAAAGATTCTTATTGTATGTCAAGAAATACAACTGAAAGCAGGAGAAATTGCCAAATCTCTCATAATAGAGAAAAGAAATTTCAGAGTGGTGAGAGGCTAGTTTAACTGATTCCTAGTCAAGCAAGACTATCATTAATACACTGTCATAGTTTAATTAGTTTTTTTCTTTCTTAGAGGTACATAAAATAATGAAGCAACTGACAATACCATCTTATATTTGATAAAATATGGCATGCATTTTTCTCTATTTGATTTTTTAAAAAAGGGAAAGTCATGGAACTGTGAAATCATCAAATTGTAGTGAAAAAAAGTAGGAACTCTACCAAAGATAGGAAGAATGAGGGAGGGGGTGGAAAGATGATGGATTAGCCAAATGTTCTAAAGAGAGAGGCTGGCAGTACAATCTCCATCCCTTGTCTCCATGGAGACGAAACCTTTAAAAGGCCTATCACTTCTAGGTCCTAATAAGGCTTATATAGGTTCCAGTAGTGCTAGAAGACTAGGTCAATATTTAATGGGGACATGATACTGGTTTATATAATGCTGACCAAGCAAACCAAAAATACATCATTTCAGGAAAAGAGACCAGCTTGCAAGAAACTAAAATCTATGTAAAAGTGTGAACATGAACTTGACATGAGGAAAACCTAACTATAAAAAGGGGCCTATCTCATCAAAGAAGGTATACAGATGGCAAATAAGCATATGAAAAGATGTTCAACATCATATGTCATTAGGGAATTGCAAATTAAAACAGCAACGAGATACTACTCCATACCTATTAGAATGGCCAACATCCAAAACGCTGGCAACACCGAATGCTGGCAACAGTGTGGAGCAACAGGAACCCTCATTCATCGCTGCTGGGCATGTAGAACGGTGCAGCCACTTTGCAAGACAGTTTGGCAGCTTCTTACAAAACTAAACACACTCTGACCATACGGTCCGGCAGTCACACTCCTTGGTGTTTATCCAAAGGAATTGAAAACTATGTCCACACAAACCCGCACCTGGGTGTTTATGGAAACTTTATTCATATTTGCCAAAACTTGGAAACAACCAAGATGTCCGTCAGTAGCTGAATGGATAAATAAACTCTGGGACATCCTACAAGGGAATATCATTCAGAACTACAAGGGAATGAGCTATCAAGCCATGAAAAGACATGGAGGAAACTTAAATACATATCACTAAGTAAAAGAAGCCAAACTGAAAAAGCTACATACTGTATGATTCCATTATACGACATTCTGGAAATGTCAAAACTACAGAGACAGTAAAAAGATCAGTGAGGGCACTAGGTGGGAAGGAGGGGTGAATAGGCAGAGCACAGCATATTTTCAGGGCAGTGAAAGTACTTTGTATGATACTATAATGGTGGATACCTGCCACTATAAATTTGTCCAAACCCAAAATTTGTCTCATTTGCATAAGAATACATTGGAAGGATACACAAGAAACTTATAAAAGGAGTTACACCAAGAGTGAACCTTACTGTAAACTATGGACTTTGGGTGATCATGATGTGTCGATGTGGGCTCACCTGTTGTAACAAATGTACCACTGTGGTGTGGGGTATTGATAATGGGGAGGCTGTGCATGTGGGGGAACAGGAGGGTATGGGAACTCTCTGTACTTTCCACTCAATTCTGCTGTGGACCTAAAACTGCTCTAAAAATGAAATCTATTTTAAAAAGGGTGGAGGAGAACTAGACTGATGACCCATGATTTAGGTTTGAATCACCTTCAAGAACAACGCTTTTTTTTTTCTTTCTACTTTTGGCTCTGCCAAAATTATTGTAATCCTTGGAAAGTATAGAAATTATTATATGAGAAAGTATAAAAAGTAGAATATTTCTGCAAACTTAGGAAGGTATAAGAACAAGTGTACAGATTTTTAAAAAAATAAATTGAACTCATGTTGCTATTTTTAAATAGTAAGTATAAGTTTTATTATTACTGCTGTTTAAGGCATTTGAAGTATTCTAAATAATCCCTCATATTAAATCTGTAATTAAATTTTAAATCATTGAAGGGACTTTAAATTTAGAATCAATGTTTAACTGCTTAAGGAAACTGATTCTCTGAGTTTTGTTTATTAGCTATATAAACTTAGATCATTGATTACATTATAAGGGCCAGGCATGGTGCTTCATGCCTGTAATCCCAGCATCTAGGGAGGCCGAGGCAGAAGGATCACTTGAGGCCAGGAGTTTGAGACCAGACTGGGCAACATAGCAAGACCCCATCTCTACAAAAATAAAAAAAATTAGCAGGGACTGGTGGCAGGGGTCTGTCCCAGCTACTCGGGAGGCTGAAGTATCACTTGAGCCCAGCAGTTTGAGGTTACAGTGAGCTATGATCACACCACTGCACTCCAGCCTGACCTCGGTGACAGAGCAAGACCCAGTCTCAAAAAAAAAAAAAAAAATTAGGCTTTTGATATTGATAACTATCACAAAGTTTACAACTCGTTCTATTGGGGAAGCAGTGAAAAACTGGTCACTGTTCACTGCAGGTGGTTCTGCAAAATGATGCAAGCCCTATACAGGGCATTTTAGGAGTCTCTGTAAAAAAAAAATTTTTTTTTTGAGACAGTGTCACTCTGTCACCCAGGCTGGCATACAATGACACCATCATAGCTCACTGCAGCCTCGAACTCCTGGGCTCAAGGGATCCTCCTGCCTCAGCCTCCTGAGTAGCGGGGACTACAGGTGCGCACCACCAGGCTGTGCTAACTTTTTTATTTTTGTAGAGATGAGGTCTTGCTATATTGCCCAGGCTGGTCTCAAACTCCTGGCCTCAAACAATCTTCCCGCCTCAGCCTCTCAGAATGTTGGGATTACAGGTGTGAGCCGCCACGCCCGACCTGTCTGTCAAAATTTTAAATGCATTTTGACTCAACAGTCTCGCTCCTAGGAATTTTTCTTAGCAATGTACTTGTAGAAAATGACACGTGTGAGTTTATGCTTTGCCTTTGTTTGTAATAGAAAAACATTAGAAACAACCTTGGATGGAAGGCACTGGTTAAAGAAACTACGGTTTAGCCACAAAATATACAATTTTGTGGCTGAAGGAGAGAATGAGGAAGCTTGTACTGTACTGATAGTGGAGAAGCTCCAGAAACATGTTAAGTTTTTAAAAAATAAGGTACAGAACAGTATAAATAGTGTGTTCCCTTTTGTGTAAGAAAGCAGGGGGAATAAGAATGTATATTTCCATCTGCTTTTGTTTGCATAAGAAAACATTGCAAAGATGCACAAGAAACTAATAAAAGGAGGTACTGATGAGGAACGGGCTTGGGTAAGAGTGTGACTTCTCAGTGTTTACCTTTCTATACAGTTTTGATTTTGAACCATATGAATGTTTTTCTTATTCAAAAATATAAATTAAAAATAGGAGAATTGTTAATTAAATTATTATGTATCTATATGATAGAATACTAGATAATGGTTAAAATTAATGTTGTAGGTATTTAAATACACAGAGAAATGTTCAAAGATATATAATGGGTAAGAAATGCAGGTTATATTAAAGAAAGTAATATATAATCTTATAATTTGAGGAATTCTATTTATTTCTTTAGTATCATTTCCTAAAAGTAGACTAACTCAGTAAAAGGTCTTTTTATAAGTCTATTTGTTGACGTCCTTACCCCAGTACCTCAGAATCTCACTGTATTTGGAGATATGGTCTTTAAAGAGGTAATGAAGTTAAAATGAGGTCATTAGGTGAGCCCTAATCCAATATGATTGGAGTCCGTATAAGAAGAGGAAATTGGGACACAGGTATGTATAAAGGGAAGACACAGGGATATGAGGGTCATCTGCAAGCCAAGGAAAAAAGTCTTGAAAGAAACCAACCCTGCCTACACCTTGATCTTGGACTTCTAGCCTCCAGAATTGTGAGAAAATAAATTTCTGTTGTATCAGCCACCCAGTCTGTGGTACTTTGTTACAGCAGCTCTAGCAAACTAATACACTATTGATACACATTCTTGATATTTCCAGGAGCTTGTTATGGGAATGCCTGTTTCACACCTTCTACTAGCTAATTAGGTAAGTCAAAATATGGTATCATGCCTTCATTTGCATTTCTTTACATTTTCCTTATAATAAAAAGTTGTATTACTGTTATGAATTTGAATGCCATTATGCTGCCGTGATCAGTGAACCAATTGATTATTCGTAGATGAAAAAAGCTAAGTTGGTATATGGCAACCAAGGTATGTATTGTAATGACCCTCTGAAGGAGGAACAAGGTTATCATGCCACCCACACTTGCCTGGTCAAATTTATTTTATTTTACTTTTTAGAGACGGGGGTCCCACTGTGATGTTGAGGCTGGACTTGAACTCCTGGGCTCAAGTGATTCTCCCAAGTAGCTGGAACCACAGGTGCAGACCACTGCACCCGGCCATGGTCGGTATTTTCCCTTTATGTGTAACAGCCCTGGCCAGGGCTGCTTCCCACCGCTCCTCCTCTCCCCACCTCTAGGCCTCACTCTCACAGCTATGTTTTCCTACCTTTAACACCTGTTCTCCCTGAGATCACACCTAGGCAAGTATTTGGGAAAGGCAAGAATTTCCATTTCAGAAATATTCAAAAAATTCTCTGATTAGTACATCCAATTAGTACATCCAATGGGCTGAGCACTACGGTAAACAAAAGCAATTCCCCTGTGCAAAAACAGAGCCAAACAAAACAGACATACAAACACCCAGTCTTAAAGTTCAGGGATCCTTTGGACTCTGATGTTTTTTGCATTGTATTGCAACATCCTTATAGCTAAACCATCTAGAAACTAAACTAGGATGATTTACAAGGGAGAACTTGTTGGCTAATGAAATTAGGGCAAGGTTAATTCATTGAGAATGCCATGAAATGTTAAGAGGAAATCGAGGAGCTGCTAACAGGAAATAGGCTTCCCTGACTGTTACTAACAGAGCGAGAGGAAGCTGCATTTGAAGCTGAATATATCCGGGAGGCTGAGAGAGTAACTTCAGCCAGTGGGTATATACAGCTGGGTGTACCATGAGCAGCCAGCCCAGAAGGCACTTCTTGAGATACATCTACATTAACTCATATGATCTTTGTGGCAACGTCCTTTTGGCACATGAAAACCTTACTTCTGGCTGATTTCTCTACTTCCTGCCCCATATTACATTCTTAGAAACTAAAAAGCATTCTGAAGACAGATGCTCAACAACTTAGAGAACTTGAATCCTGCAAGGTTGTCAGTGCCTGTAACACAGTTTACATTGCTGTAGGGCCTTTCATGCAAGAAAAATTTAAACAAGCATTGTTTTATTACTTACTTTCACTGGCTCACTTTCTATAACAGGTTTGGATTATGGGAAGCCTTTTGGTTTTCACTACGAATTATTTCAAACAGTCTGTCATGCTAAATTCACTTCCTCTTCCTTTTCTTGCATAAACTCATCTAATATGCCACAGTGTGGTTAACCCATATTTTAATGTACAAGAAATATATATTGATGTACACACTGAAGTTAAGTTTTTCAATGCTATTTTCCACTGATCACTCTTAGTTCAGTATTCTACATCACAAATGTGCCTAGTGAGATCTGAGTTAAATGGATACACTGTTTTTCTTTCCCCTGGGTTTAAAGCTTGTCTAACAAGCCTTGCTAGTTGGGAACTCCAGAAATCGGTTAGCATGGGCACAAGTGCAGCCTGGCCACTCCCCCAGTTGTTGTTTTATCATAGAGAAACATTCCTGGCTCCCCTCCCCACAAGGTCCACTCCCCCTTATGCTGCCTTTTTGCCACTTGAACCTGACACCCCCAAATTTCCTGACATTGCTTTGGTTGATGTTATCTTCATATCTGGTAATAAGTCCCTGACGTTTGATTTCATTATATCTTTCTTGCCTGGGGAAATAAACGTCTTCCCCCAAAGCAAATAAGAGACGTCCTATTAGACTTCCATTATTAACATCAGTGTAGTCTAAGGGAGAAGGATTCTAAACCAGGAGCTGGAAGATTCCAATTCCAGCACCAGCCTCTTTTATAACTGGTTGTGTGACCTTGGAAAAGCAATTTAAGTCTTCTCTACTTCTAGCAGTAGTTTCTTAACTGTAAGAAATATTATAAATCCATTCTGTCCTCGTCATTTTTTATCATCAAAGGACATTTATCAAATGCCTACTTGGTGATGGCAATTTGCAGGGCAAAGCAGGTAACCAAAGGCCCCTGTTAGTCAAGGATCTAAAGCAGGACACTTGAGCCTCATATAATTGTTCACAAAATTTTATTGCTGTGTGAGTAAACAAAGGAAAACACACAGAAAAAAGATTTTTATAAAAAAAAAGAAGCTACATTTATTGATATTTTTTAAAATGCCTGTCCTGTATCCTAAAGTCATATCTAATACTTTTTTGGTATAAAAAATACCATTTCTTTTATGAAATTATGTCCATAATAGATGTTACTTTGTAAAATTGTCCTTGTCACCAAAATAAAAAGGTTTTGTTTAAAAAATTTTTTTTTTAATCTCCAAAAGGTTTTGCTAATTGGTGAATTCCATGTCTTGGCTCCACTAGACTGCAGGGTCTATTGGGCCATATCTCTCTTGGGAAGGAGATTGGACCCCACCTCTAGTAGCCACCATTCTCTTCTAGACTCTGCTGAATAGTTTTAGAAAATTCTGAGCTGGTGATGTCTGGGCAAGGTGGGACCTAGTATCTTTTCTGCCTCTTAGTGTCCGTGTGCCTTGGGGTAAGTCACTTAACCCCTCTGCACCTCAGCTTCCTCTTCTGTAAAATGGGTCTACATGAGGTCACTAATTAATTGTCCACCTTTTATCCTAATGGGACATTGAGAATGACATGTGCATATGCATAGATCTCTGTGCCCCCTTTCCAGGCACTAGTTGATATAACTTCACCCCTTTCACTCGCCCTTGATAAAGCACACCTGAATACCAGGTGAGTTAAAATGATGCTGTTTGAACAGAGGTTCTCAAACTAGCGGTGTCAGAATCACTTCAAGGGCTTGTTAATTATAGGTTGCCTGGCCCCACCCTACACCTTATGATTCAGTAAGCATGCAGTGGGGCTCAAGATTTTGCATTTCTATTAAGTTCTCAGGTGATGCTGAATCTGCTAGTCCTGGAACCACACTTTGAGAACCATTGCATAAGAACTTTGAATCTACTGGTATTTAGTAATTAGTCAACCAGTCAATCAATCACAATTGCACTTTTATTATTTGTGACAACTTACTTTTTTACACTTTGGTTCAACTGCTGAATTAGTAACCCCTCAAGATCTTCTAGCTAAAAAATTCTGTGCTGTTTAAGTGGGGCAAGATAATGGGCCTTGATTCAACAATTAAAGCCTGACTCCCTTCGCAATCATATCTTTAACTCTTTTTCAGTATCCCCTCTACCCTACCTTCCACTCCACCTACCTAAAGACTCTAACACTCCATTTCATAGGAAACAAGTGTGGCACATGGTGTTTAGTTTCTGGCATGAACACAGAATGGAAGGCTTTTCTTTAAGTCTTGTCAGTTGAGATGAGAATCTTCTACATTCCTCAGGGATCTCTCTAAGGGGATCAAATCTACATTCTGGCTCTTCTGTGGCTGGAGGGAGGTCATTCCAGGTGGAGCAAATTTGCTTTCAGAATGTCCAAGACAAGCATGGTGATGTATTGCTTTTACTCTGATAGAGCCCACAGGTTATTTTAAGTTGAAATCCAAAAGGAACCAAAGAAAATTTAAATTTATAAATATATAGGCTTTCCTAATAGTGATCTATTTTCTGTGAAAACATTTCAATCCATTGTTCTCCAGAAGCTGGTTGTCCAAAAGAAAGAAGAAACATTTCTCTGGGGGCTTTGGAAGTCTATTGGCTTTATAGTCTGTCAGAGGATAAGAAAGGTAATTTAGCAGCATATGCAGTGAGAAGAACACTGGGCAGCTCCCCTCTCATTCCAGGTCCCCTTTCTCTTAGAAGGAGGCCCTGATGGGTGCATGCACTCAGTGGAACACATTATTCTCTTAGGCTTTTGTTTTTTGCAACATACCTACCACCACCCCTTTCTAATGGGAATTGATTACAAGAAAAATCAACTCATGATTACTCATTTTTAATAAAACTAGCTAACATATATCAAGATTTTCTATGTGCCAGGCGTTGTTCTAACAACCTTCCACGCATTAATTCATTTAATCCTTACAATAGTCCCATAAGTCCTACTATTATCTCCATTTTATAGACAAGGAAACTAGGCACAAATAATTAATTAACTTGCCCAAGGTCACACCAGTTAGTGAAGAAATAAAGACAGAATCCAAACCAACTCTGGCCCCAGAGTTGCACACTAACCATTATGCTGCGTTAAAAAAACAAAACAAAAGAGACCAACAGCTTCCTACATTAATTAAATCCAGAATTCAAATGTTTTATTGAACTCCTTGACAATTAGAACCTGTTATGAGTTGAACTGTATTCCACCCCTATCCTCCAAAAGATATGTTGAAGTCCTAACCCCCAGTACCTCAAAATGTGACCTTATTTGGAAATAGGGTCATTGCAGATGTAATGAGTGAAGATGAGGTCATGCTGGAGTACTGTGGGCCCCTAATCCAATACAATTGGTGTTCTTATAAGATGGCCGTGTGAAGACAAAGACTCACAGGGAGAAAGCCAAGTGATTACAAAGGCAGAGATCAGAGTTATGCAGTTGCAAGGCAAGGAACACCAAAGATTGCCAGGAAACCATCAGAAGTAGGAAGAGACAAGAAAGAATTCCCTTAAAGGATTCACAGGGCGCATGGCCCTGCCTTGATTTCAGACTACCTCCAGAACTGTGAGTCAAGAAATTTCCATTATTTTAAGCCACCCAGTTTGTGACACTGTGTTATGCAGCCCTAGGATTGAGGCATTTATTTTACACTTTCTCTCACTTTTTCCTCCTAACTTCCCATGGTAGTGCTACAGAACAGTAGGCCCACTTGGTAGGGGAAGAAAAAAAAAAAAACCTGAGTTGCTTATTCATTCAGAGGCTGGTATGATTGCTGGCACATTACAGATGTTTAATAAATGTTTGTTGATTGAATGAATTCTTCCAACATTTACTGAGGGACTACTCTTTGCCAGGATTATATAAAAATGGGACAACCAGACTTAAAAATCAAGAGTAGACTGTAAGTAACATTCCTCCTTTCAAATCCACAGAAAACTTGATAAATATCAGCTACCAAAGTTTCTTCCAGCATCGCTAACACAAATACAAATGACTATCTTAAGAATTGGTTTCTGGACCCTCCTGTCCCATTGATCTCTCTATTTTTGAGTAATGTTTCACCTCTTTTCCGTTTTCTTTCCTCCATCTGGTGGAGGTGCTAATGAACAGAGAAAGGTATGAAAAGTGGACAGCAGGAGGGAGAAGCACGACCCCCAATCCTGAACATCAGGGCTTGGATAATTGGGAGGATACTGCTGTCAAACTGTAGGAAAAGCACTCTGAACATGCTTTAGACATTAACATCTAATGAAGACTTATAAACGTACTTCGAAAAAGCTTTGCCCAAAGTCAAAGAATGAAATGATTATTCTGAACATAAATTCAATAAACATGTTGAGTGAAAAGGGTGAACAAAAAAAAAGTATGTGTAATATAGTCTCATTTATATAAAACAATAAGAAAAATTCCTGCATTTTTATGTGTGTGTGAAACTGCCTATGTACATTTATGTATTTACAGTTGTATGAACATGGAGAAACAGGTGAAAGGATACTGTATTAGCTTCCTGTGGCTGCTATAACAAATTGCCACAAACTTGGTATATTAAAACAACAGAGAGTAGTTAAATTTATAGAGATAGAAAATAGAATGGTGGCTGCCAGGGGCTGGAGACAGAGGAACAGGGTGCTATTTAATGTGTGTCGAGTTTCAGTTCCGCAAGATGAAAAGAGTTCTGGAAGAGATTGGTTGCACAACAAAGTAAATTTACTTCACCCTACTGAACTGTATACTTAAAAAGATGGTGTCAGTTCATTTTTGCTGCTGTAACAAAATACCTAAGACTGAGTAATTTATAAACAACAGAAATTTATTTCTCACAGTTCTGGAGGCTGGGAAGTCCAAGATCAAGGTGCCAGCAGGTTCTGTGGCTAGTGAGGGTGGCTCTTTGCTTCCAAGATGGTGCCTTGTTGCTGCATCCTCTGAAGGGGACCTCAGAGGATGAGGTCTTCTTTTGTAAGGGCCTTTATCCCATTCATGAGAGAGGAGCCTCACGACCTAATCACCTCCTAAAGGCCATACTTCTTAATACTATTCCATTGGGGATTAAGTTTCCACATGAATTTTGGAGGGGACACAAACATTCAAACCATAGCATATGGTAAATTTGATATTATGTGTATTTTACAAAAAAAAATTTTTTTGAAACTTTACAACCCTTGAGGTAGGTACAGTCTCTACAAAAAATTTAAAAAATTAGCCAGGTGTGGTGGCACAGGCCTATAGTCCCAACTACTTTGGGAGGCTGAGGCAGGAGGATCACTTGAGCACAGGAGTTTGAGGTTGTAGTGAACTATGATGACACCACTGCACTGCACTCAAGCCTGGGTGACAGAGCAAGATGCTGTCTCAAAAATTACTACTACTAATAAAAATAAAGTAAAATAAATAGTCTCCAATTATTACAAAACAAAATAAAACAAAAACCCAGAAAATTATTCTTTTACAATTGTGAAGACCAGAAGTTTGAAATTAGCTTTACTGCACCAAAATCAAGGTGTTGGCAGGGCTGTACTCCCTCTGGAGTCCCCAGGACAGTTCATTCCTTGCCTCTTTCAAATTATGGTGGCTGCTGGCATTCCTTGGCTTGTGGCTACATCACTCCAGTCTCTGCCTCCATGGTCACATTGCCTTCTCTTCTGTGTGACTAAAATCTCCCTCTGCTTCTCTCTGTCCTGGTCACTTCAGGCTGTTATAAAAAATTCCATAGACTTATAAACAACAGAAATTTATTTCTCACAGTTCTGGAGGCTGGAAGTTCAAGATCAGGGTGCCAGTGTGGTTGGTTCTGGTGAGGGCCCTCTTTCTGGTTGCAGATTGCTAACTTTTTTTGTATCCTCACATGGCAGAAAGAGTCAAGAGAGCTTCTGGGGTCCCTTTTAAAAGGGCACTAATCCCATTCACGAGGGCTCTACCCTTATGACCTAATTACCTCCCAAAGGCCCCACCTCACAACATCATCACTTTGGGGGTTAGGATTTCAACATATGAATTTTTGGAAGACAAAAATATTCTGTCCATTGTGCTCTCTTATAAGGACTATCTGATTATATTTAGGGCATACCCACATAATCCAGAATAATCTTCCCATTGCAACATTAAACATATTAATTTAATTATATCTGCAAAGACTCCTTTTCTATGAAATGTAACATTAACAGGTTCTAGGAATTAGGACCTGCTATCTTTTGGGAACCAATTGTCAGCCTACCACAGATATGTACTACATCATTAATATGGAGAAGAGTAGCATGGTGGCCAGCCTTTAAGATGGGCCCTAGCGATTTTACCTCTTGATATTCATGCCTTTTTGTAGTCAATTCCCACACTGAATGAGGGCTGTCTGTGTGACCAACATCATCTGGCAGAAGTGATAGTTGAGGATTTCCAGGCCAAGTCGTAAAGGGTG
This sequence comes from Daubentonia madagascariensis, assembly GCA_023783475.1. Classification (NCBI taxonomy): domain Eukaryota; kingdom Metazoa; phylum Chordata; class Mammalia; order Primates; family Daubentoniidae; genus Daubentonia; species Daubentonia madagascariensis. Next base: position 36,437,463 of record JAKFHU010002088.1, on the reverse strand, counting down.
TTGTGGTTTCTGCCTTGCTCTCTTAGATAGCCTGCTCTTAGGGAAATTAGCCATGATGTGAGGACACTCAAGCAGCCCTGTGGAGAGGCCCACATGGGGAGGAACCAAGGCCTCCCACCAACAACCAGCACCAACTTGCCAATTATGTGAGTGTGGCACCTTGGAAGTAGATCCTTGAGCCTCAGGCAGGTCTTCAGATGATTGCAGACCAAGAACTGCCCAACTAGCCAGCCCAGCTTCTCCTAACCCACAAAACTATATAGATAATGTCTGTTTTTGTTTTGAGTCATTAACTTGGGAGGGTAATTTTTACCATAGATAGTGATGTGGGAGGAGAAACCGAGCTCACTACCCCCAAAGAAAATCCTATACTGAAGGAAAAAAACCCTCATCCTACCCATGCATTTAAGTAAAAGTATTTATTTTTTAAATTTCCACAGAGAATAATTGGGGTTATATGTTAGTAATATCTGAGAATAATAAATGGATTTGAGTGGCAGATAGCATTCCACCTTTCTGGGAGCAGAGAGGAAAAAGCCTGTGGTTTTGTGGTAGTTACTCCACATTTTCTTATACTGGGGAGTATAATTAGTATCTGTTGTTATTGTTTACATGGTATCCATTTGCTTTTTCCTCTAGTAACAGTGGTCCACTTTTCCTCTAAGGAACTAATCTGAGGGGACAACATAAGGAACAAGAGAATGAAAAAGAACTAGATTTGGGGGCAGAAATGGTTGGGGAAAAAAAATAAAGTCCCTGGATGCTCTGCTTATGACTTCAATAATCTTTGTGAATTAAACATTTAAAGGAGTGCCTAGTTGTATGTTGTGATGCCACCTGGCTTCCCACCTAAACTTCCTGAACTCCTTGGAGGAAAGAAGATGATGTATTGCTGTACAAGCTGTTAAAAAAAAAAAAGCCAAAGCTTTCCAGCACCTAACAATGAAGTATAGATTAATTAAAAGCATTCTACAACATGGTCCAATCTCTTTTTCTAGACTCTCCTTCCTTTTTATTGCTCAGACATTGTATTACTCAGCGTCAGCTGCCGTAACAAGATACTTCAGACTAGGGGACTTAAACAACAAACATTTATTTTCTCACACTTCTGGAGGCTGGAATTCCAAGATCAAGACGCCAGCAGAGTTGGTTTCTGCTGAGACGTTTTTCCTGATTTGCAGACAGCCACCTTCTCACTGTGTCCTCATATGGCCTTCCTCTGCATATGCAAAGAGAAAGAGAGAGATTTCTGGTGTCTTTGTCTCTTTTGATAAGGACACTAGTCCTGTTAGATTAGGGCCCCACACTTATGGTCTCATTTAACCTTAAGTACCTCTTTAAAGTCCCTGTCTCCAAATATAGTCACATTGAGGGTTAGGGCTTCAACATATGAATTTTAAGGGGACACAATTCAGTCCATAACAGACATTTAGTACTCCCCAAATATCCATGTGCTTACTGACATTTCCCAGGCCTCTTACAGTTAGTCAGAGTCAAGTGACTGCTTCTGGTCAACTGGCTGTTAGCAAAAGATACATATGTCCCTTCCAAGTGAAGCTTTTAAAAGCTGGTGCATGATCCTTCACTTCTCTCTTCTTTTCTCTTGGTGACCTGGAAGCTATGCATTTTAGATGATTTGGCTATAAGATGATGTATCCTCCATTAGCCTGGGTCTTTGAATGGCTACGTTGGAACACAATGCCCAGTCCATTCACATTGCACATGTATCACAAATTAGAAATAAATCTTTGTGGTGCTGAACCTTTGGGATTTTAGGGTAAATTTGTAATTAAGCAAAACCTACCATTTCCTGACGAATTCTTAAACCTTATCCTTTGATTACAGTGAACTACAAAATAAATGGAAAGATATCCCATGTTCATGGAATTGAAGTCTTAATATTGTTAAGATGGCAATATTCCTGAAGTTGATCTACAGATTCAACAAAATCCTTATAAAAACCTGAGCTTTTTTTTTTAATTCAACAAACTAATCCTAAAATTCATATGGAAATGCAAGGAACCCAGAAGATCTAAAACAATCTTGAACAAAGAACAAAATTGGAAGATTCACATTTCTCAATTTCAAAACTCACTACAAAGCTATAGTAGTCAAGACAGTGTGGTACTGGCTTAATGATAGCAATATATATCAATGGAATAGAATTGAGAATCCAGAAATACATCCTCACATATACGGTTAACTGATTTTCATCAAGGGTCCCCTACCTCACACCATACACAAAAAATTAACTCAGAACGAATTAAAGACCTAAATGTAAGCACTAAGTATGACCCTAAAAACACAGGTGACAAAAGAAAAACATAAATTGGATGTCATCAAAATTTAAAACTTTTGTGCTTCAAAGGGCACCATTAAGAAGTGAGAAGCAACCCACAAATTGGGGAAACAATATTTGCAAATCATACATCTAATAAAGGTCTTGTATGCAGAATATATAAAGAATTCTTACAATTCAACAATTTAAAGAAAAATAACCCAATTTTAAAATGGGCAAAAGATCTATACAAACATTTCTCCAAAGAAGATATACAAATAGCCGATATACAAATACTAAAGATGCTTAACATCATTAGACATCAGGGAAATGCAAATCAAAACCACAATGAGATAAAACTTCATACCCACCAAAATAACTCCAATGGGGGAAAAAGGAAAATAACAAATGTCAGCAAGGATGTGGAGAAATTGGAGCCTTCAAGTACACCACTGGTAGGAATGTAAAATGGTGCAACTGCTTTGGAAAATAGTCTGGCAGTTCCTTAAAAACTTAAACACAGAGTTATTATAACCCAGATTTTTCTATTCCTACCTATATATCCAAGACAATTGAAAACATATGTCACAGAAAACCTGATATTCATTTATTATTGTTTATGAACTGATGTTCATACATTATTATTTATAAGAGCAAAGAAGCAAAAACAATCCACATGTCCATCGCTTGTTGAGTGGATACACATATCCTTTTTGGTTCCTTAATCCTTCTTTATTTTCTAGAATAATCTTTCCCTGACCCAAACTTAGAATCAGCCATTTCTCCAAGGAGCCTTGGTTTCTTTCATCATTGGGAAATGGAATTTAGAAGCCAGCATCTGGGCACTAGGTATGCTCATTTTTACTAGGCTATAATTGCTTCTAGGCACTATCAGTGAACAGAGCTGGGTTTTCTGATATTAGTTTTTTTTTTTTTTAAAGTATACTAACTTATAAATTTATTTATTTATTTTTACTTTTTTTTTAGAGACAGAGTCTCACTCTGTCATCCCGGCTGGAATGCAGTGGTGTGATCACAGCTCACTGTGACCTTGAATTCCTAGGCTCAAGCAATCTTCCCATCTCAGCCTCCCAAGTAACTGGGACTACAGGCACATGCCATCATGCCTGGCCAGTTTTTAAAAAATTTTTTTCATAGAGACAGAGTATTGCTATTTTGACCAGGCTGGTCTTATACTCCTGGCCTCAAGGGATCCTCCTGCCTCGGTCTCCCACAGTGTTGGGATTATAGGCATGAGCCACTGCATCCAGCACTAACTTACAAATTTATATAATACTCTCCCACCCACCTCCAATGGTCTGGGAGTATTTATGGATTTCCCTTGGTGGAGTCCCATATACTAGAGCCCCGAGGAAACAAATTGCACGGTAATACATGGAAAATGGTGGAACAAGTAGTGAGAATGAGAAATAATTTGTTATTATAAACCATTGACATTTGAGGTCATTTGTTACAACCTCGTAATCTAACTTATTCTGACTATTATGGCAGAAAGCACTGGGCTAGGTATGAATAATCATTTTAATCTAAGTAGCAAGTAGTATTAGGAAATTAAAATCTTATTTTCTTTCACATAAATCAGTAAGGCATCAAAAGAGCAGAAGACCTATCAGAAATTTTAAACTGGCCAAATTTCCTAAAAGGCACCTGGTACTCAATTCTGACATACTGAAGGCCAGTCTCTATATACAGAAGCTGAAAACCCCATGAGAAACAGGGTAACAAGAGCCATATTTTCCAGATAAAAATCACTTCACGAGAATAGGAGGACTCCATGTCACTGTACAGATTTATGAAGAAAACAGAATTCTTAATAGAGCCTTGGGCATCTGCTCCTATCATGGAGGGAAAGCACTTCCAGAAGCAAGGAGACAACATTTGCCTAGAACCTGCTATTATTACACTCTGTGCATATGGTAGCTAAAAACTCATTAGTTTTATAATTCTGGCTGAAGTTGGCAAGCCACCTCCAGAAATATTTCATACAAGCAAAATGACAGATGGCAATTTCCTTTGTTATAATAGGATGAGCTGGTTAGGATAGTGGTCACACATACAAAAATCATCCAGATAGAGTGAAACTACTCTTATGTAAAATAATTAATTTGTTTCTAGCTTCTGATAAGTTAATCTTCATGTAATTGGCCTCGCTTTTGTCATCCAAGGATACATTATCAGACAGATTTACATAATTTCTTTCAAATGGAATTAGAAAATAAATTTCAGTGGCCACCATGAGGTAGATACATAATAATCTTGTAGCAGCAAAAAATCAGAAGGTAGTCATTGTGTTTTAACTTTTCTCCCACAGTTATAGTTCCTTCTGTAGGGACTGTTTGGTTGGTTAGTTTGTATGCCTCTCTGGCATACCCTCCCCATCCTCTTTCTACTGGTAAAAATGTCCCAATCAAACATTAAGGCTCCCTACCACACCTCCATGTGGTTGGGGTAGAGCTGACCCTTACCCCAGCCTCAAGCTCTAGTGATAAATATATGACCTAGGCCTGGCTAATTAGAATACCCTATCTCCTGCCCTCGCGATTGCTTCAGAGATGGGCATCTGACCCTACTTGGGCCAGTGAGAAACTTCCTCCAGTTTTTTGCTGAAACTATTAAGAAAAAGATGAACTCTTTTCATTGGGTAGAATGTGGGCCTGGAGCTCCTTTTGGAATCTTTGCCACCACTGCAGGAGAGCCTGCCTGACAATGTAGCCATACAGACGAAAGCAAGACCAAGAGATTCCTGGCTTAGACTTTTGTGTACCTGGATCCAAATAATCTAGAACCCACTATTCCCCTGGGCTTTTTCATTTACATGAGTAAGTAAATTTCCTTTTTTGTTTAAGCCAGTTGGATTTCTTTCACTTGCAACCATAAAAGTTCTGACTAATTCACTCCCTATTTTAGCACAAACAGCCAGAAAAATATTACAGCCCTCCCTGGTCTTATCTCTATGACTTAGTCATTGAACCAGAAACATAGCACAAATAAAATTTCTTTCCATTATAGTACATTTCCCCAGAGAATCTCAAAACATTTACAAACCTCAGAGAATAATACCCTGGAGTATATTAGATACCTTGGAAGAACACTGCTAACTCTTGTTAGTATAGTTAAAAATAACATTGACCTTTTCCTGAGAATAGGATACAGGCCAGGAACTGCACAAGGCATTTTGTAGACATTACCTTATTTAATACTCACAACTCTTTTATTAATATTAAGTAGCTATTATTATGGCCACTTTACAGATGGGGGAGTTGAGGCTCTGAGAGATTAATTTTCCCAAGGTGGTTCATTTCATATGTGACTGTTACAGCATTTAAACTTGTCTTTCTGGCTCCAAAATCTGTGTTGTTCTGAGCAACATTACTTGTATCTTTTCTTAACCTATATTAGATGATGGTTGTTTGAGTCTGTGAAGATAGCATTTTGTACTCTGGAGATATATTTTATTAACCTGGTGGTCTAACTTTGTAATAAAAATATTCTGTGTTGCTCATAGGATGCTAGACCTTTCTGTCAATGCCTACCTACTCACTCATGCCAGTAGGCGTCCTTCCTCATGAGGTCTCAGCTGCGTGGACCAGAATTAGACACCTGACCTGGCCTAGCTAATTAGATTCACTCACTTGGGAATTTCCACTCAGTAGTAGATTCTTGAGCTAAAAGGGCACATGTGTGACCTGTGAGGCACACCTCTCCAGTCTAAGGAATAACATGGTCTTATATCTTTTGTTTTTCCAATAATTTACTCAAGTTATCATATGTTCTTTTCCAGGATCTCCCCTGTGAGGCCTTCCCACTGAGTAGTCCAAGACTCTCAGGAGCTTTCTTGGTGCAAAAAGATCAACCCTATCAAACCTCAAAAAGAAAGAACTGGGCCGGGTGTGGTGGCTCACGCTTGTAATCCTAGCACTCTGGGAGGCCAAAGTAGGAGGATCGCTTGAGGTCGGGAGTTGGAGACCAGCCTGAGCAAGAGCCAGACCCTGTCTCTACAAAAAATAGAAAACTTAGCCGGGCATGGTGGCACGTGCCTGTAGTCCCAGCTACTCGGGAGGCTGAAGCAGGAGGATCATTTGAGCCCAGGAGTTTTGAGGTTGCAGTGAGCTATGATCATGCCGCTGCAGTCTAGAACTCTAGCTGGGGTGACAGAGCAAGACTCTGTCTAAAAAAGAAGGAAAGAAGGAAAGAAAGAAGGAAGAAGGAAAGAACTGGAAATCTGATTAGTTCACTAGCAGTATGAGTCTGATCCCTGCCACACAGCATCGCAGTTCAATGCCAGTCTTGTGCAGGCTGATGGATGCTTGCCTGTCTTCCTTAGCCCAGAGTCTAAAGCTTGGCCTCCAAGATCAGAGCTTTCTTGACTTGCATTCACTTATTCAACACAATGCCAGGAGAGCTGGGTCTCACAGAGAATCTAGCTGTCAGAATTTTGTGTTTAGTCCAGGTCACCAGTTTAAACTCACCTTTCCATCTTGGTGCCATCCCTTTTGGAAACTGGTTTACTGTTCTTCCAGAGGACAGGACCACCTTGGTTGATCCTGATATGCTACTAGACTTCAATTCTAAGGAAAAATGGGTAGAGTTTCTGCTCTTCAGTCCTGGAAATTCCTTTCCTCGAGAGAAAGGATGCCAATGGCCCTAACATTTGCGTGACTAAACAGGACCATTCAAAGGATTCCTCTTATAGAAATGAAACTTTGCTCCTGGCTTAGTTATTGTCTCCACCTAAGAATACAGCCTCCTCTCAAACAATTTTTAAAATTGTACCTCACCAGACATCCTGTGCCATCTTGGGTCAGAGACTTGATGAGTTAGCAGAGAAAGCTGATTGGTGGGGCGGGGACACTTTCCGACTTTGCACAAAGCTCCCTGCTCTGCTTTGCACAAGGCCTTGCCGTTCTCCTTGCCTTCCTTAGGTTCCACTCATGTTAGTAAGGTACCACCTACTTTTAGGAGTTCACATTGCCAGTCAAGTTTATATTCCCAGAAAATGAAAATTACAGGAAAAAAAAGTAATAAAAAGTAATTACTTCCAGAATTATTAACTTGAAAAAGTGATATTTATTTCCAAAAGCCCACCATCTAACTCTTTTTATCCATTAACTGCCACAAAACAAATTAAATAACACTTCATTGCTTTTCACAGATAGTAAAGAAATAACAAAAGACTTTGTGTAATCATTCTTGAGAATGTTGATTCTGGGTTTGAGGTAAGAATTTTTTAACATACTATGGAGAACACCAAAAGCAAAGACTATAACAACTCTTTGATGAAATGGTCAGAGTTAGGCAAAAGAGAAAATGGAACAGAGAACTGACTTAACTCTCCACTATCAATTCTGTGTGTATATCTGGAGCCAAAAGCAGCTGGGAGACATGAAGGAACTTTTTATTGTAGGTTTGATAGGCCACCCCTTCATATATATATATATATTCATTATATATATATACACACACATGTATATATAAAGAGAGAGATACATGTTCAAATCATGAGGTATTTAAAATGTATAGAAAAATGCTGACAATAATACCCATAAGCTTTCCAGATTTGACATATGTCAACTTTTGCATTATTGTTTTAGTTTCCTAGGGCTGCCATAACAAATTACCACAAAATTGATGGCTTACAACAATAGAAATTTATTCTGTCACGGTTCTGGATGCCAGAAGTCCAAAATCAAGATGTCACCAGAGTTGGTTCCTTCTGGAGGCTCTGAGGGAGAATCTCTCTGTTCCACGCCTCTCTCCTAACTTCTGGTGGCTGCCAGCAATCCTTGGCATTCCTCCATGTGCCTTCTCCCCTCTCTTCTCTTCAAGGACACTTATCATTGGATTGAGAGCCCACTCTAAGCCGGGATGATCTCATCTCAAAATCCTTAACTTAATTCCATCTGCGAAGACCCTTTTTCCAAAAAGGATCATATTCACAGGCTTTTGGTGGACGTATCTTTTGGGAGCCCACCATTCAACCCACTACAACTATTTGACCCTTACAAATAAAATATCACAGATGTTGAAATTTCCTCCTCGACCCCCTTCCATCTACTTCCCTGCATCCCCACATATAACAACTATCCTACGTGTCACTGCCATGAGTGTTTTAATACTTTTCCTACCTTCGTATTCACAAAGAACTGGTAGTTACTTATATACAGATATCACCTTTGTAAGATGAAAAGATTTTTATAAATGATATCATCCTGTACATTTTCTTTTAAAACTTGGTTTTTTTACTGATCATTAATATTTTAAGATTTATCTATGCTGATACTTGGAGCTCTGATTTATTTATTTTGACTCTGATATGAATATCCCACAATTTATTTATACATTCCTCCATTGAAAAACATTCAGTTATTTATGATTTTGGGTATTGTAAACTTTGTGGTCATGATCATCCCAGGATGTTATTGTCCTATTCTTATATACACATGTGTGAGAATTTCTCTGGGGTTGATACCTTGAAGTGGAGCCAATAGTTTCTCTGCTTTATCTTTCTATTTTTTGGAAGAGGATAAAGTAGGTGTTAACTATTGTTTCTTGAAGGTTTGCTAACACTGGGCTATAAATTGGGTGTTATGCTGTTTTTAAGATGGATTTTTTTTTACTATAATTCAATTTCTTTAGTAAGTATATTAAAGTTTTAAAATTTCCTCTTTAGTAAATTTTTGTCATTTATATTTATCTGAAAAATTATTCACTTAATGTTTTCAAATGTTTGGACTTATGGTTGTTTGTATTAACATCAAATCTTGGTTTTTAAAGTCAAAGGGTTGAATATCAGCAATTTCATATGACTCAACATCCTAATTTCTCATGGCTTTGAATTTTCCTTCTTTATCTGTAATTATGAGCCCCTTTCATTCCTAATATCATTAATTGTGTGTTCTGTATATTTTGGTTTGTCATCAGACACTTCTCTATATTATTAATCTTCTAAAACATAAGATTTATCTCTATTGTTTCTTCATTTTTTATTTCATTAAATTCTACTCTTGTTTTTATTTCTTCTTCTCAACCACCATCTTTGAGTTTACTGTTGCTCTTTTTCTAATTTCCTGAACTGAACATTGAGCTCACGGATTTTTTATTTTATTATTTATTTATTTATTTATTGACATTTTTCTCCTCCTCAGAGGTAATGAACTCACGGATTTTTAATATTTCTTTTATCTGATGTACATACATTTAAAGCTGTAACTCTCCTAGCTGTATCCAAATTTTAATAAGTAGTACATTCACTATCATTTGGCCCTACATATTTTTATTTCTATCTTATTTTCTTTGAAAAGCAAATTATTTAAAAGTGTACTTTTTAGTTTCTATAATACATGAGTATTTTATCATCTTTTTAGTCATTCATTTTTAATTTTATTACATTTTTGTTCAGAGAAAATATACCAATTTTTGATATTTTACTTCTTTAATGGTCTAATGTATGATTCTTTTTTTTTTTAAGTTTAGGCATACTTGAAAAGAATGAGTATAATATTGTATATTATAATATTGGTGGAGGGGTACTATTTGTATATGAAGGTGATAATTGTGTGGTTCAAATCTTCTAGAGGCTTACTGATTTGTTTTTACTCTGTAGTCTATCACTTTTTGATAGAGGTATTAAAATCTTCAACTATGATTCTGGGTTTGTAAAATTTTCTTGTGTTCCCATTCAGTTTTGCTTTTTATATTTTGACGTTTTGTTATTAGGCATATAGAAGGATGACAGTTATTTTCTCTTAGTATTTTTAAGATGTTAATTTCTTTTGCCTCTGACTTCTATTTTGTTGTCGAATTGTTGATCAAGTGTAGACAATCTGCCTTCTCTTTGTTTTTCAGATTTTTCCCTTTGTCCTTAATGTTCTGCTATCCATTTTGATGCTTCTAGGTAGATCTATATATTTATTTACCCTTGACTTGGGAGTCCCAAGTCTTGGGTCCCAAGGCCATATGGGTACTGTCACTTAGCACCCATCTCATAGGGTCAATATCCTGGTTTGATTTTCCCCGGAGCTGTTAGTAGCTCCTGGATCTTACTCTGGCTGTCGGTTTTTGCTTCATTTCTAAAACTGATTGCTTTACTTCTCTTACTTTTTTCTTTACTTATTTCTTTCATTTAAAAAATGATGTGGTAATATTTCATCTAGCATTTCTATGTGTTTGTAGTGGGAAAAGGTTCTTTGTCAACGTATTGATGAATCAGAAGGTCCTGAATACTCTTTACTCTTCTGTGAGATCGTGAAGAAGAAATGAAAAGTCAACTGCTTTCCACTGAGATTCCTAGCATTGAGAATCAAGGAATAACATTCTCTTGCAGCCAAAATCTCTATATGACTTAAGATCAGTGTGATTTTAAAATGTGACAACTTGTAGATGAAAGTGTTATATAAAAGTGAGTGATGCCAGTGTGAAAGAACATGTTAGTATTCACATTTTATAGAGGAGGAGCAGAGACTCAGAAGTAAAAGAACTTGACCAGGGTTACGAAGACAATAAATGGCAGAACCAAGATTTTAAGCTCCGATTCTGAGACCAAAGCACATACTTTCCCTACTGTGTTGACTCTTCGGAAATTATAATTTTTATAAAAAGAAGAGATGTTTTAAAAAGGTAAAAATGAAAGAGTCAGAATATATTTAAGGACCAAAATGAAAAACTATAAAAGGAAGCTATCAATGTGGAGTGTGTGTGTGTATATATATCTCTCTTCATTCCTGTTCAAAGGAGGCTACAATGTATTTCAAATGTCTATGTCTGTCTCTCTGGCAAATGACATTGCTTTGAAAAGGTGAAAATATATTTTCAAGGCTGTATCCACTTGTAAAGAAATGCACATCTGCCTTATGTGGATTAGATCTACATCTGTATTAGACATCAGATTATGTGTGGCTGCTGACCTGATGATATTGGGTGATTCTGAGGTTAGAGGTGCACTAGGTGATTTTATTACCTCTAATATTCTCATTCTTTCTTTCTCCCTAACACAAAGGGATCCTAATTTTCCAAGTAAATATACTATTTCCTGATGTAAATCTGATGATAAATGAGATCCCTCACTTCAATTCTAACTCTTTTGGCTGTATATTACAGAAAACTCAACTAAAAGTGGCTTAAATAGTTAGAGATTTATTTTTCCACATAGGAATTTGGAGATAAAGTGATTTGGGGTTGGTTAATTTAAGAGCTTACAGGAGCAGAAAGCTGTGACCCCTTTCCTCACCCATCATAAGGGTCACAGCGGACACTCCTGTAACAAAGGATGGGATAACAAGAGAAAAGCGTAACAAATTTATTTAATCAAAATTTTATGTGATACAGGAGCCTTTAGAAATGAAGACCCAAAGACCCAGGGAAAACTATTTTTATGTTTAGGTTCCATGAAGAATGGACAGCTGTGTAGAAATGTGGATGGACATATGGATGTGATCTAATGGTCATAGACTGAGGGGGAAACCCAGCAAGGCTTGTCTATTCAGATTCTTCTTGGCCTCTGTGTGTAGCATCCCTGCCTCCCGGGCATGGGGCAGGACCCTTCTGGAGTGAGGGTTTCAAAGGGAAAGGTAGAAGGGAAAGAATGACCTTTCTAGGTTTTGTGGCTTGCTTTGGGGGAAAGGGGCTCTAGTTTCTATGACTCGCCTTGGCGAAGAGGAATTCTGGCTTCTGTGACTCACTTTAGGGGAGAAAGAGGAGCAGGAGACAGAGGGATGGTCAGAGAGACCTTGCTTCTGAGGCCTTTCCAATGTCCATCGGTTCAAAGTACTCAGCATGCCGAGGCACCACACTTTGGGCTATTGTGCTCTGAGCTCCAACAAGCTGTCAAGGACTCTGGCTCTTCCGTGTTTTCTGGCTCCCATCCCCAGCATGTTGGTTTTTATGCCCTGGCTTATCTCATCGTGGTTACAGGCTGGCTGCCACATCTCCAGTCATCTTCTCTTCATACAGCAATGTTGAAACATCCAAAAAGGGCAGTTTTCCCTCCCAATTGGAAGAAAATCTTTCCCAGAAACTACCACTCACCTCAGAAAAGTTTCTTTCAAGTCTCATTTGCTAGAATTACTTCACATACCCATTCCTAAACAATCAATGGCAAGAAAAATGGAATCATCACAATGGACTTTGCTAACAAAGACCCACCCTTTGGGGCTGTGGAGGGGCTCCCTCACTGAGCACATGGCTATGATGAGGGTAAACCAAGCCAGGGTTCTATTGATAAGCAATATGGGAGGACTAACTGTTGACAGCCAATCAACAGTATCTGCAACACTAAGTCCTGCTGGACTGGGAAAATATGCTAACAATTGTTACCTTGGTCAATTGGTTGAAGAAGGGGGACCTACTATCGTTATTTAACCATCAAAGTGCTGTGAATGACATTTGTTTTTACCAGAAAAACTTTATCTTTTTCAGTTCATGAAGCTTGAGCCCATATCTTAAAATACTATAATTTGGATTGCCTAGAACAACATCACCTCTTTTTTTGGAAAATCAAAATTTTCACCACTCTACACAAGTGAATCCTTTGGGCACTGCTAATCACTGTATCCACTCCTCTGGCAACAAAGGTGAGCACGTGACCCAGAAAGGGCCAGTTATATCCTGCCTCTCTGGCCCCAGTGACTGGTCTCTGGATGGGCATGCTACTCAAGTCAGGTCAAGTCTTTCTTGAGACTTTTCTAACTGGAGAGGAAACTTTTTTGGAAAAGTGGGATAAGGTTCTTCTCCTAAACATAGAATTATAAAGCCTGGACACAAATGTGGCCATGATTCCAGCTGCACAATTACAGCTGGCCTGAAACAATGAGACCACACACAGGAAAAAAAAAAAAAAAAGAAAGAAAAAGCAGAAGCAAGATACGGGAGGAGGGAGAGAAGAGAAAAAAAATGGACAGAGACAGGGGCATGATAGTGTTTGAATTTCTGAACCCACCATGCCTATCCTTTCTGAGGTTTGGTGTTCTTAACCAATAAATTATTTTTGTTTAAGCTAATGGAAATTAGATTACTAATACTTGCAACAACAAGAGTCCTAATTAAACAGAGTCTTTTAGTAATTTAAACTATGTAGTTGAGGAGGGCCAATATTCAAATTGTACAATAGATGCACCATATAAGTCAAGGGTCAATCATAAGGCAGAAATCACACAGTAATTCAAACAGGGGAAGTTTAATATAAAGAATTATTAACCATAACAGAGGATTGTAGTAATGAGACAATGGCTAGAAAAGAGTAAAGAGAAGTCTAAACAATATAGGAATAGCAGATGTAAGTAGCAGTCACTACCCCAGTGCTGCTGAGAGAGTGACTAGGGAAGAGTCCCCTAGCCCCTCTAGGCTGAGAGCCAGACCTTGTTAGAGAGGGCATGGGTGTGTGACTCACTGAATGGCAGAGAATTCATCGTGGTGCCATGTTAGTGGAACTTGCTGGAAATTCACCCTGCCAAGAAAAGCTGTTAAAGGGAGGTGTCTTGCTGGGAGTGTTCTACTACAAAACCGGCTAAGAGGGGTGCCAGGGGAAGCTGCTGGCTGCTGGTACTGCTGGTACTGCTGACCACCACCATGCACTGCAGGAGTGCAGTGATGAAGAAACTGCATGCATTGCTGGTTGTCAGAGAAGCCACCCATACTGCAGGAGCCTGCTACAGAACACATAGGAACCAGGAAGGAAAACGCATTCATCTTGTAATATCTTGCCAACAACCCCTGCTTATAAAGCTTAACATTGTACCAGTTGGCAAAGGAAAAAATTTTTAGAGGGCCCAGTTGTGTTTTCGCAGAGCAGGCAACGGAGAGTGAATTTGGAGCTGTGAGGCAATGAATTGAGAACCGGCAAACGCATCTTACTGGAATGTCTTGAGAACCTCATAATGTGCTGAGTCCACGTTCAGGATGAAATCTGCCTTACTTAACCATGAAGAAAGACACAACTTTAGGAATGTTATTTCAGGATAACTGTTCCTCAAACAATTTCTTTCAGGAATCAAAAAACTAGAGCAAGGTCATTACGCTTACTTTATGGCTGTTTCAGAAACAAAGTGAACTCCAATAGAAGATTCTGCCACGGCAAAGCTCAAGTTGGATATTCTATCTGTTGCCATGAAAGGCTGTACAGTTTGTCACAATAATTTGGTAACTTTGTAAGGCTAGTGCTTTGAATAAAAAATTCTTCTTTACAGGGAAGAGAATATTATATAATGGGCAGAGTGTAGGGAATGCAGTTGTGTGATCTGAGTTTGAAGCTTCATTTGGCCATTTATAAACTATGCACCCTTGTGCAAGATACTTAACCATTTCCTTGTCTCTTTCATTTATAAACAGAATAATAACAGTCTCTTCGCCAAATATTACTTTGAGGATTGAGTGAGTTAATATGTTAAATTGCTTAGGACAATTCCATGCCTCATACTAAATGGTTGATAAATGATATCTATTATTATTAAAAGCAGACCCTGGAAAATACAACCATCAAAGGGCTATAAAGGAAGACAAGGTTAAATTATTTGTAAACCCAAATGATCATGTGCTCCAATTCTTGATACTCTACCAAAAGGTTGCTTCTAAATGCGTAAAACAAAGAGGGAGGAGAGGGGAAGGGAAAAGGAGGGAAGGGAAGGGAAGGAGGGAGAGAGGCAGAGACAGACTCTGAGCCCCTTTCAAGTATGTCCTCAGTCCCTCACTAAATAAGTGACCAATTTCTGTTCTATTTTTCCATGCTCCTGATTAGGCTCTACTTGACTGAAGAACCCAACATTCTTTGATTTCTATAGCGAAGGGCTAGGTCAGTGGCAAGAGAAGACTCTATCCTCCTCAGGGGACACTTTCTCAGAGGAGAGAGAAGTTCTGTTTTGATTTTATTATGTAGCAGATGATTGACCAAGTGAACAATCATCGTGTCCATTTAAATTATGCCTTCTATCCTGACCCTAAACAAACGTTTGCAAAAGGTCCTCTCTTCAAATCACTGTGCTCAGATGCTGCCTCGCCGTGAGACTTTTCCTTCTATTGAAGGATCCCAAAGTGCAGAGAAAGGAGCCTGGGGAAGGGAAGGCCTGTGGCAGTGGGGGCAGGGCACAGCCACTGATTGAAATAAGGAAGTGACTGACTGTGTGAGCTCCAGGTAGCAGAACAAAGACCCAGAGTAGAAGTTAGAGGCAGATTTTTGTATATTGGTTCGATATAAGGTAAAGTTCCCTAACAGTTATTCTAAAGCAAGACAGTCTACCATACTAAGAAATGATTTCTCCAAAGTAGACATGTTCAGGCACGAGTAATGGATATTGTAGAGCAAATTCCTGCCTTGGTGGGGAGAATGGACATGGTGACTTCTAGACTTACTAGGATTCCATGGTGCTGGATAGGACTGAGGGACAGCCATGCTCTGACAACGTATTATGGAGAGCTAATAATACCTGATAATGGTTACTTGTTCAAAGACTCAGGCATAAACCACTTCTTATTTGAGTATCCTGACTTACTAGACATTGTCAAGGCTTTCTTTCTATTATTAATATTTAATCCTCTCAGCAAGCCAGTATTAAATATCATTCTGCCTTTACAAATGAAGAAACTGAGGCTCAGAGAATTTAAGTTACCAGTCTTAATCAGAATCCAGTCTTGTCTGTTTTTGAAGACTGTGTTCTTAATCACTTTACTATGCTGAAACACTGATTACAAATGCATAAACATACTTGAGATGCTGTACTAAATTATGCAAACTTTAATAATAGTCAAGTTGAGATGTAAACTTTTGTTACTATGTCATTAACAGTCATTCCATAACAAAACCTTAATTTTTCTCTTCTACTTTTCAAAAAACCTTGTTTTTCTCTCAGTTTTAAAGCTTCCAGGCCTGTGGCATGCTAGGAATAAATCACTCATTAACAGTCATAGTAGATATTTCAGGGTGTCTCCCCTTGTGTGTGTTAATTCAGAATCTTGCATAATATGACTTCCATGGCAGCAGACTTTCTCTAATATGTCCTTTCCTTGCTCTTTTTTCTTCCTGTTCAGAAAGAAATTATGCTCCTCCCATCCTCCCTTCTGTTCTTCTACCACTGTCCAAAGTCTGTCTCACCACTTAGCTTCCTTTCAGTCAGGAAAAATTCACTCTAGTAACTAAGTTACTACTAATTCACTCAATTAACTTCCTCCTTCATCACTTCTCAGCTAGCTTAAGTGATTTCCTTGCTAAACCCTGCAGTTTTACAATCTGCTCTAGCCAACCTGCATCTTCACAGAGACTTACAAAAAATCAAAACACTTTAAATACCTCTTAATAGAATAGAACCATTTAAAAATGTTATGCTACGATAAAGGTAGTCCATATAGCTCAATTGATTTATATTCTCAAAAATGGTGTTGTCAATAAAAATGCTATAAATTGAATCTGATTTTCCCCTTTGAAGCTGCAGGAAGGAGATGAAGTATTTGACTAAGGGCCTGATGATTTCATGAAGGCTAAAAATTTATTGAAACGAAAGAAGTGAAACATTGGAAGGAAACTTTAAAATCATCCAAAGACTCCAATTCTTCTATTTTACAGACATGGAAGAGCAACCTCATACTCTATTAGTCAATAAATTCTATATCTAATGCCAAATAGTATGTAATGTCAAAAATATATGTAATCCAAACAGTAATTCATCACACACAACTTCAAATTACATGATAACAACATATGAATACACTATAGAAAGTCTCTTTTAATATTCTTCATAATTTGTTCCTTACTTTGATTGTAGCAAAGTAAAAATGAAGGATCATTACAAGGAAGCCTGTGCCAAGGAATCGAAAATAATTTCTAAAGGAAATTTTGACAAAGCTTCCAGGGAGGTAACTTTGGGGGAAATTTTGGGGGTAGTTTTTGGGTACATGGTTCAGGAAAGTTTGTTTCACTGTCTAACTTCCTAGCTTCATAAATCAAATTAACAGTGTTGAACTGTGGTCTAATAAAATATAGTTGGTTTTTGCCCCCAGTTCCTGGCACAGAGCTCCTAAATTCTTGGAATTTCCTGAGTGACAGGAGTGTCTTGTTATTCATAATGAGCCCCTTCA
Source organism: Daubentonia madagascariensis (assembly GCA_023783475.1). Classification (NCBI taxonomy): domain Eukaryota; kingdom Metazoa; phylum Chordata; class Mammalia; order Primates; family Daubentoniidae; genus Daubentonia; species Daubentonia madagascariensis. Next base: position 36,420,107 of record JAKFHU010002088.1, on the reverse strand, counting down.
ACCATACCAGAGTTTATACTAATGAAGTGACTCAAGGTGGGACCTTAGATAGATTCAGGATGGGGACTGGTCACCAGAAAAACCAACCATGTGATTAGAGGGCTGGAGCTTTCAGCCACACCTTCCAACCTCCAGGGAGGAGAGGGAGGCTAGAGATTGAGTTCAATAACCAATGGCCAATGATTTAATCAATCATGCCTACATAATGAAACTTCAATAAAAATCTCTTGAATCATGAGATTCAGAGAGCTTCCAGATTGTTACCACTGATATGCTGGGAGGGTGGCATCGCAGAAAAGGGGAAGTGCTGTCATACCCCTTCTTCCCCCACCTTGCCCTGTGTCTCTCTTACCTTTGGCTGTTCCAGAGTTGTATTCTTTATAATCAACCAGTAACCACCAATAATGTGCTTTCCTAAGTTCTGTGATTCATTCTAACAAATTATCAAAAATGAGGGAAGGTTATGGGAACCCACAAATTTGCAGCCAAGTAGGACAGAAGTGGGCATAGCCTGGGGACCCAGAACTTGCAACTGGCATCTGGAGTGGGGGCAGTCTTGTGGGACTGAGCCCTTAACCTGTGGGGTTTACACTAACTCTGGGTGCTTAGTATCAGAGTTGAAAGGAACTGTAGGAATTGCAGGTGTGGGAGAATTGGAGAATTGGTATTGGAACAATGTATTTCTTGTTGGGAAATATACCACATGTTTGGTATCAGAAAAGAGTAGAAGTATTCCTACTAGCCACTCCTAAGCTGGGATGGCCAGCATAGCTTAACTGTTCACAGAAATGACTACCAACAACATAAACTTACCCACTAAAGCCAAACTACATGTATTCCTAGCTCAAATTCCCTTAGAGAAATCCCCGAATTGACCATGGACTATCCAATGCCACCAGGCACAGGAGACAACTGTGATAGAGGGGATGTCAGAGTGGAAAAAGATAATGGTCTTAATCAATTGTGATTAAAATATTTGACTTTTGCAAATTTTGCAAAAACATGATCACGTGCATATATTGCTAGGTGCCCCCTTGGAAGAGGCACATGAAATTGAGGGTCCTGGGAGATCAAGTTTTGCTGGCTTCACATCAAATTCCCCTCTGCCCAGCACAGCCCCAGGCACAAAATAGGTGCCTAACGGTGCTTGAGGAGGGCACGAATGAGTTCACCTGTGTGCAGCCTGTCGAAGGGCAGCGATGATGAGATGGGCAGGGAAGGAGTATGTGAGTATTTGGGTCAGTTATTCTAAGTCAGGGACTTTGTGCTTTCCTTTTGAAATTTGTTCCAATGTAGTAGAAGAAATAAAAGGTTCCTCCGGTTAAAAACAGTGAAATGATTAAATCTTTACAGCTCTGAAAATAACTTTCGCAGCACATGCCTCATAGTCTCTCCTTGCTGCCTAAAAGCTGGCAAATCCCCTGGGTGATAAGGAGGCCTCAACCTCCCTGCGGCCTTCATTCTGAATATCCCTCCAGCCAACAGTCACTTCCCCTCATTACCCTGGTGAGCATCTTGATCACTTGGGGCATTCTTTAGAAACTTCGATATGATAAGGCCTTTCTTGTCTTCAGATCAGGGCTTAAGTTCTATATTCATCAAATAAAAATGTGAAGAGCAGCTTTTAAAAATGTAATTGGCACTCATAGGCACCATCAGGAGAATGGTTGCACAAACTGTTTAGGGAATATTTCTGATAATAAAAAGAACTAACGTTTCCAAAATATGAAAGAATAACTTTAAGAGTACATATAAAAACACACCCCATCCTAATAATTTGGGCCACTTATATACTATCTGAAAAAACAAGCTATTTGCTAATATTATGGTGTATGGTAGAGTTCTATATTGTTGTGTGGCTTATTTTTTCTCTTATAGCCTCAATTCTGGGTTGTGCCTCAAGTTGGGACTTATGAGAAAAGGTTTGTGACCTAGTTGGGAGTCAGAAGCAGGTGTTAAAGCTAAAGCCAATAAAACTAGGCTGTGTAATGGATAAGGGGTAACAGATAGGAGCACCAGGAACATACCCAAGATAGACACCAATTCTGTTGGATGCATATTTGCAGTGTCTCCAACATTAGGTAGCCCTGCTCCCCAACTAAAAATTCCATATAGGAGGTATTTATTATTGCTAGGATACACTCAGCATCTGAAACTTCCTCCTATCTTTGGGGAGTCCTACTTTATGAGTCTTGGTGGGAAACAGGGCCTACTTCCCACTTTAGAAGCCCAAAGTGTCAGATTTTCATTTCCCAGCTCCTTTACTGGAAGGTGGTTTTATATAATGTGGGCAAAGCCAATTAGAAATATCTGCCTTAGACTTTGAATCAGTGACACAAATATGTAGATACTGCAGAGAATTCTTTTTTTTTTCTTAAATCAGCCAGAATTAATTTCTGTGGTGTGAAACTTGTGACCAAATTATAACTTCTGACACCTTGATCACAAGTAAAATGCTATTTTAGGTGGCTTGATGGGCACTTTGAAATTATGAGTAGTTCTCTTTAAGTATGTAAATACGACTTTGCATTGTATTTTAAACTTGAAAAAGATATTGATATCTACTGTGATCATTGATCTTCACAGAAGCACTGAAATAATTGGGTGAGTATTATGAATCCAATTTCACAGCTTAGGGAAGTGAGGCACAGAGAGCCAATGTACCCTGCCCAAGTGACAAAGCCTATTTAGTGGCAAAGCTGGGAATGTTGAGATCCAGTCCTATGATCTTTCCCTTCTTTCCTTCATAAGTCTTTATCATGCAGACAAAAGAAAAGCAGAGAGAAAGGCTCATTATCACAACTCAATTCATGCTAACATCAGAAAGGTAAAGACCAGCATGAAAATGACCTGAGGCGGCTGCTTCTGTCCAGGTAGCCCCCAAATTCCCAAAGCAGGACTTAGAGGCAGCAGAAAAGAGCTTTTGAGTCCCTCACTTGTTTTACTGCTACAGAGGCAAACTAAGAGATTTCTCCCTCTGTGGGCCAGCTTAGACTGTGACCAATTGTGACGGTCAGGACAAGACAACCAATCATCAATTTTTCTCTGTTTAAGAACGACCTTTGTAAGGTTATCTTAAAGGGAGCAGTTACTGCTAAAAACACAGTTCTGGAGTAGTAATCAGAAACACTTTCTCTTGTAAAATCCCCAAAGGAGACACTTGTACTGAGTAACAAACTTAAAACAAACCTACTCTGCAGAATACATTTCAGTTTCCTCATAATGCTTCTGCTTTATATAAGAATTCAGCTCTGTAAAGAGTAACTTGAACAATCGTAGCTCCCAGGATATCAACCCTAAAACAGTAATGTGTGTTTAATGACTTCAAGGAATGTTCCTTAATTTGGAAGAGGTGCTGTCTATAGACAATGGTTGTCGTTATTGCAGGCAACCACTGAGAGTTCAGCTGTTGTGTTAAAAATAAAAGGTTGGATTCAGCCTTGGAGTTTCTCACAGATTATGTTCTATTTGCACTGACAAATAACAAAATGCTTTGGGAAATTATTCTTTTGTGTACACTGTTTTAATTCCGATATTTGTCTAGATTCAGTCAAAAAATGTTTGGTTGATCACTTATATCCTCTGTGACCCATGTGCAGATAATGCAGTGCAGACTGAGCTCACTGCATGTAGTGAATGCTATCTCTGGTTGCCTGTGGAAGGCTGGGGAGTAAGTCTAGCAAAAGAAAAGTCCATTTTTTTTCTTTTTAATAAGTGTTTTATTTTAAAACTGTTTTAGATTTACAGAATTATTGTGAAGATAGTACAGCGAATTCTCATACACCCCACACTCAGTTTCCCCTATTGTTAACATCTTACATTAGTATAGTATATTTGCTACAATTAATTGAACCAATATTGATTTATATTATCAACTGGAGTCCAAAGTTTATTCAGATTTTTTCAGCGTTCCTTAAGGTCCTTTTTCTGTTCTGGGATCGCATTCGGGATACCACATCACATTTAGTTGTCATCTCCTTGGGTTCCTCTTGGCTGTAATAGTTCCTAAGTCTTTCCCTGTTTTTGACGACCTTCTGAAGAGTACTGGTCAGAAATTTTATAGAACGCTCCTCAACTGAGATTTGTCTGATGTTTTTCACATGATTAGACTGGGGTTACGGGTTTTAGGGAGGAGGACCATAGGGGTAAAGTGCCATTTTCTTCATGTCATATCAAGGGTACATACTTTTTTTTTTTTTTCTTTTTGAGACAGGGTCTCACTCTGTTACCCTGGGCTAGAGTGCAGTGGCATCATCGTAGCTCACTGCAACCTCAAACTCCTGGCCTCAAGCGATATCCTCCTGTCTCAGCCTCCCGAGTAGCTGGGATACAGGCGCACACCACCAGGCCCAGCTAATTTTTCTATTTTTGGTAGAGACGGGATCTTGCTCTTGCTCAGGCTGGTCTGGAACCCTTGAGCTCAAGCAATCTTCCAGCCTCAGCCGCCCAGAGTGCTGGGATTACTAACACGACTTATTGCTGTGGATATTTGAGAAGTCACTTTTTTCTCTCAATCTTAGGTACCTTCTTCCAGGTCCCCAAATAAAACTGACTTGCTTTCTCTTTTGATTAATTATTATAATTTCAAAAGTGAAATTGAGGATCAAATATTTACAAATGGAAAGAATCCCTAATGCAGGCAGGAATTTTTATAAATTATAAACCCATAACCAAGGAGAAGCCTTCTTGTCTAGCTAAGCCTCTGCCTTCTCATTGTTCCCCTGACAAATCAAATCACCTCAGACTGACGAGACTCTTCTCATGTCAGAATAGAAACCAGGTGATGCTGTCAGTAAAGGACAAGAGGAATTGCCAATTGTGTCAATCATATTGTCCAGTACATTTTTAGACAGCTCTGGTATGGCTAAATATAGCTGTAATCCATTTCTGTTGCTAAGCATCGTATTTGTATTAGGCAAGGTATTCTATTTGAAAATGCAAACAGAGTCTGGGTCTTGTAGTGAAGTGCCTGGATAAAAAGGGACAGACTCTAAATGTCAATGACTAGTCAGTTTCAGCTTCCAGAATGGTGTGGTACAGTTTCCTGAATCCACCTTACAAATGAGTCCAGGGAATGACCTGCTTTCATCTTGCAGCCTACTTTATTTTATTGCCATCTCTGTGTGTCTTATTTCACTTATCTTTCCTGTCAGCTCCAGAAGGGCTGAGCTACAGCTATGGCCACTGAGCTGTGTCTATCCACAGTCATGTGGTTCGAGCGACAATGAAACAAATAGCTCACTCAGATGAGCAAGGGCTCTCTAGAGCAAGGTAATCTACAAGAGGGGGGAAAAACTGTGTATTTTAAATCTTTCCTCACAAGGAGACTCTGTGATTATATTAGACAGTGCAAGGAGTCTATGCATTGCTAAAAATTGCAGCAGGTGACCCAGGGAGGTTTATGTAGAAAATTCTTCTCTGACAGTTGAAGAAAAGCAGAATGGGTGTTTGTCTATCTCAGAAGCTTATGGATAACCTTTTGAAATAGGCATAGACTAAATGTATTAGTCAGGGTTCTTAGTTGCAAATCAGAAACCAACAGTAGGTCATTTAAGCAGAAAAGGCATGTCTTTGCAGAAGTCAGCAAATGTGATCTGCCACTTATTTTTGCATGGCCCACAAGCTAATTATAATTTTTATATTTTTAAATAGTTGGACAAAGAAAATTTTTAAGGGGTGATATTCATGATCCATGAAAAAGTATATGAAATTCACACTTCAGTGTCCCTAAATAAAATGTTATTTGAGCACAGTCACACTCACTTGCTTACACACTGTCTGCTTTCATGCTACAGTGGCAGAATTAAGTAATTGTCATAAAGACTCTTGTATATGGCCTACAAAGCCTAAAATATTTACTAATGTCTTAGTCAACTCAGGCTGCCATACCAAAATAACATAGACTGGATGGCTTACACAACAGAAATATATTTTCTCACAGTTCTGGAGACTGGAAGTCTAAGATCAAGGTGCCAGCATGGTTGGTTTCTGGTGAGGGCTATCTCCTTGGGATGGCCACCTTCTTGCTTGTGTCCTCACATGGCAGAGAGAAAGAGAGGGAGATAGCAAGCTCTCAGGTATTTCTTCTTATAAGGGCACTAATCCCATAATGAAATTTCCACCCCCATGACCTCATCTAAACTGAATTGCCTTCCAAAGGTCCCATATCCAAATACCATCACATTGAAAGTTAGAATGTCAACATATGAATTTTAGGAGGACAAAAGTCAGTCCATAGCAACTAGATAAACTTTTACAGAAAAAGTTTGCCAATCCTTGTATTAAAGAATATTAGGACACCTGTAGACTCTCCAAGAAGACCAGAAAACAGGCTTAGAGGCAACAGAGCCAGGAAATTCACAAAAGTATACTGTATGCTGGTTCAGGGAAACTTCACTTCTACCACCCAAGGTGTGCTAATTCTCCTAATACCAGGCACTGGACAGGACTCATAAGAGCTTTGGCACTACTGCCTCTGTAAACTGGAATGCTGCTCTTTGCACCTTACCAGAATAGATTCAACCAGCACCTGCTACTTGTACACAAGCTTTTGATTCTGGTGCACATGGATCTGACGGATGGATCCCAGATCACATGTCCGTGCTATAGCTGCAAGGGAGGCGGAGACAATGAGTGTCTGGCTTCTGCAGTGATGGGAGTGGGGACCCAAAATGTGAGGAATTCCCTAAATATGTAAAGGTGTTCTTTAATAGCAAGTCACAATGTTAAAATGACTTGTTCCTGCATTGTTTCTCCTCCACTATTTTCCCTGAGAATTATTGCCATAAATGCCTTGAATGAACACTATTCTCTTTAAGAAGAATATCCATGTGGCATCTCAATATTTAATAAACCTTTCTGGATCAAGAGATTATTCTTGATAAAATGGGTAAAAGCCAGGCTTGGTGATTGGGAATCTCCCTGCAATGACATGACATGGTTGGGGTGCGGGTGCAGAGACTGATACCCCAAACTACGGTGCTTTGGCATACTGAGCACTTTTGAATTCAAGGAAATTTGAAGGCCTTAGAACTGCATCAGAACCAAGGACTTTCTAATCTTCTCTTATTTCTCCCCATCAAGTGCAGTGGGGATCTTTCTCTGGAAGTTCCCTTATCTGACTGAGAAAAACTTCTGCCAAAAGAAATGCAATTGTCTCAAGCCAGGAAAGATTAACCACTGGAGAAGAGAAAAGACAAAAAGTCATCATCATGCCCAGACAGACTTTTCATTTATTCTTCTGAGGGCAACTCTGAGAGTTACCTGGGAGACTATCTACATAATAAGACAAGCTTTGTTCACAGTGAATCTCTGCCTCATCTTTGGCCACCTCCCCCAGGGCTCAGAGAAACTTTGTCCCAGCCCATTGTCTGTTCTTTGGGCCCATTCATTTATCTTGAAAAAAATTTACTACCCCTCATATTTGCCTACATCCCCATTTCCCTTTCCCCCATGAAGATAGTGCAGTCTAAGCTTCAGCTATCTGGCCCCTCTTTGAGTCTCATATTTGTGGGACTCCCATGTCCATGTGCATGTTAACAAATTTATATGCCTTTCCTCCTGTTACTCTGTCTATTGTCAGTTCATTTTGGCAGGATGACTCAGTTATCAAACCTTCAGAGGGAAAGCTTACGTTTACCTACAATGCTCATGTTTCTCCCTCCTTCCCTTGCTAAATTCTCTGCTCCAGCGATGAGATGCTATCAGTCTTTCCCACTGTGAATTTAGATTTTGCCTCCTCTCTCTGGACCAGAACTTGCTTTGATTCTTATCGACCACAAGATAGAAATTTTGGGATAACTAGAAAGAAAAAAATCAAAGGGTTCCACATTCCTTTTATTCTTATTGAAATTCTATGTCAGGGAAACTTTCACTTTTAGCCAAGATGGGGTCACAGGGACCAGATTTGCCTTCCTGCCTAGAATAGCCAAACCTTCCCCTCCTGCCCCCCAAACCAAAACCAACCAACACAAACACGCACACACATAAAATCCACACAAAATATATAAAACAATGGGTTTCAAGACACTGAATGCCAGGCATTGAAATATACAAGATGAGTCCTATGATTGACGCAGCTCACCACCTTGAGAGAGTTTCTTGGTAACAGTGCAGGGAGGGGGGACCTGACAGGAGTATCATGTACTCTCTGAATTGGGGAGAGCAAGCTGAGAACACTATGAGATCAAGAAAGCTAGAGTTCCAGAGAGGAAAGAACTCTACAGAGAAAGGACTGTGGAAATCTGCAGAGGGTCCCACTTGAGTATTCAGCTGTGTATTCATCAGTCCATCTGTGCAAGGAAACTGTCTAAGACTAGAGAAAGAGCAATCTTAAAGGACTTCAAGGAACAGTGCCCAGTGGTAACACGGGACCAGGAATACTGCCTGTTCCACCAGTTAGACTGGTAAACCTCACAATTTATAGGGCATTTAGGAAAGTACTAAGTAAGATCTTGCCTCACTAGTGGGGAATAATTATCCCTAGATTAAATGCTGCTCTGGTCCCACTTCACAAATCTCAAAAACAAGATGCAAAATGTTCGATGTTTCCAAGTAATTTAATTGCAGTCTAGGACAAAGATCAAGAATATTTATATTAATAGAAATACAAAAATATACTGCACCCAATAGATTAAAATTCACAATATTACGCATTAAAAAAACCCCACAAAATTTACCAGGCATGCAAAAAAGCAGGAAAATATAACCTATAAAAAGGAGAAAAATCAACTAATTGAAACTGATAAAAATCTGACAGAGTTATAGGAATTAGTTACAAGGATATTAAAACAGTTATATTCCAGATATTCAGAAAATTACACAGATGTGTGGAATATTTAAAAAACACAAATAGATTTCCAGAGATAAAAACTATAATATCTGAGATGAAAATTACACTGATGAGATTAACGGCAGAAAAAAATGTTAGTGAACTTGAAGACACAGCAACAGAAATGATCCAAAAATAAAACAGAGAGAAAGGAGGATTAACAACAAGAATGAAAAAAGCATCAATGAGTGTGGGACACTTTTTTTTTTTTGAGACAGGGTCTTGCTCTGTCACCCAGGCTGGAGTGTGGTGGCATGATGATAGCTCACTGCAGCCTTCAAATCTTGGGCACAAGCAATCCTCTTGCCTCAGGCTCCCAAATAACTTGGACTACAGGTGTGAGCCTCTGGATCTGACTAATGTTTTTTTAAAAAAATTTTGTAGAGATGAGATCTTGCCATGTTGCCCAGGCTGGTCTCAAACTCCTGGCCTCAAGCGATCCTCCTGCCTCCACCTCCCAAAGTGCTGGGATTACAATCTTGAGCCACCACAACTCACCCACAACTTTAAGCAATCTCATATATATGTAATTGGTGTCCCCAAAGTGGGGGGTGGGGGAGAGAGAAAAAAACTATCTGAAGAAATTATAGCTGAAAAAAATCTCCAATTTTGATGAAAACTATAAATCTACAGATCCAAGAAGCTCAATAAATCCTAAGCACAAAACTATGAAGAAAACTATACTAAGGCACATCAGAATCAAATTGTTCAAAATCAGTGATGAAGAGAAAATATTAAAAGCAGCCAGAGAAAGAAGACACATTATATACAGAAGACCAAAGATAAGGATGACAGAAGATTCCTCATAGGAAATAACAATACAAGTGATAAGACAGTAAGCAACATCCTTACACTACTGAAAGAAAAATAAACTGTCACCTAGAAATTTATACCCAGTGAAAATATCTTTTAAAGATGAAGGTGGAACAAAGACTTCAGATATACAAAAGCTGAAAGAATTCATCACTAACAGACCTGCGATACAAAAAGTGTTAAAGCAAATCTTTCAGGCAGAAGGAAAATAATGCTAGATGGAAAAATGGATACACAGAAGACTACAGAGGAACAAAAGTGATAACTACATGGGCAAATAAGTAAGATTTGCTTTATAATTTGAACATCTTTAAAATATAACTGATGGTTTAAACAGAAATAATAAAAATTTGTTGTAGGGATTATAACATACACACAAGGAAAACAATAGCTTATGTGTTAGAAGGGAAAAATGGAAGTATTATTATAAAATTCTTATGCCAAATGTGAAGTAGTATACTATCACTTGAAAGTAGATTGTAGTAAGTTAAACATATATACTGTGAACCCCAAAACTTCCACTAAAATAACAAATAGTTATGGCTAATAAGTCAACAAAGGAAATAAAATTGAATCATAAAGTAGACTCACATAATCAAAAGAGACAAAAAAGAGGAAACAGTGAATCAGGAATATATGGATGAAACAGAAAACAAATAGCAAGATGATAGATTTAAACCTAACCATGGCAATAATCACATTAAATGTAAATGGACTAAACACCCCAATTTAAAAGCAAAGATTGTCAGGTTGGATAAAAAAGCATGACCCTAAATTATGCTGCCTAGAAGAAATTCACTTTACATAATAATGGACACAAATAGATTAAAAGAAAAAGGATGGAAAAATATATACCATACTATCCCTACTCAAAAAAAGGTGGAGTGGCTATGTAAATATAAGAAAAAGTAGCTTTGAGAACAAAGAATATTGCTAAGAATAAAGAAGTTTGTTTCATAATGATAAATGGGTCAATTTATCAATAGGATAAAAAACTATAATCTGGAAGGAGAAATACGCAAATCCACAGTTATATCCAGAGATTTCAATGCTACTCTTTCAATAATTGATAGAATAATTGGTAGCAAATATAGAAGACTTGAGCAATGCTAGCAACCAAGTTAACCTAATTGACATCAACAAACACTAGCAAGATAACATTCTTGTTAATTGTACACAGAATATTTACCAATATAGATCATGTTCTAGACTATAAAACAAGTTGCAATAAATTTGATAAATTTATTTTTTCTGGCCACAATGGAATTACATTAAAGACCAAAAGTTCCCACATATTTGCAAATTAAATAATGTACTTTCAAGTAACACATGGAACAGGAAAAAGAAATGAAAAGGAAAATTAGAAAGCATTTTAACCTGAACAAAATACAACACATCAAAATTTGTACAATGCTGCTAAAGAAGTACTTAGAAGATAATTTATGGCTCTTGTAGGGAAGTCTACATTTTCCCCCTGAAGTTTCAATAATTTGAGTCTATAAAACCAACTCATAATAGATTAACAGGAAAAAGGCATACAAATTTGTTAATGTGTATATGGGCATAGAAGTCATATAAAATATGAAAAACTCAAAGAATTGGCCAGATGGTTGATGTTTTATAGCATCTTGAGGTTACAGAAAGAACAGAGGCTTGGACTATGGAAAGACAGGTTATGGGAGGGAGAGAAGAGGAGGAAAGGCACAGAGCAAAGTGGTCGTGTTATGCAGTTATGCAGGTGGAACCTCACAGGTAGCAGTTCTCAGAAAAAGAGATGGTAGCCTGTGATAAATGTCTCTCTGTCAGACTTTTAAAGGTGTCAGACTCTTGGTTAATCTTTTCTCGATCCAGCATCTGTTGCTTACTTCACTTTATTTCCTTTATAGATGCAAATCTCCCCCACAAAAAATAGCTTTGCAGGGCTGTTCTTGTGTTTGCAGGCCCTCTGATTAGCCATCCACATCCAGAAGTATATTCTGGGGTGAAATATTTTTGGTTTTAGAAGAGAAGAAAGGACCCAAATTAATAACTATTTGCTACCCTAAGATACTAGATAAAGAAGAGCAAATGAAACCCAATGTACTCAGGAGACAGGAAATAGTAAAGATCAGAGTGGAAATCAATGAAATAGAAAACAGAAAACCAATAGAGAAAATCAATGAAACCAAAAGCTGGTTTATTATTTTTATTTGAAAATAGACTCTTTTGCAAATGGGATTTGGAAAACTTCTACTGAAAAGGACTTGCATCCAGAAGATATTTAAAAACTCTCTGGCCAGGTGCAGTGGCTCACACCTATAATCCTAGCATTTTGGGAGGCCAAGGTGGGAGGATCGCTTGAGTCCAGGAGTTCGATACCAGCCTGGGCAAGAGCAACACCCTGTCTCTACAAAAAATAGAAAACAGCCAGCAATGGTGGTGAGCACCTGTATTCCCAGCTACCCAGGAGGGTGAGGCAGGAGAATCGCTTGAGCTCAGGGGTTTGAGGTTGCAGTGAGCTATGATGATGCCACTGCACTCTAGCCTAGACTACAGAGCGAGACCTTGTCTCAGAAAAAACCAAAAAATTAAAAATTAAAAAAAAAACTCTCAAAACTCAATAATAAGAAAACAAACAACCCAATTTAAAAATGAGCCAAAGAAGCCAGTTGCAGTGGCTGTAATCCCATCTGCTCAGGAGGCTGAGGCAGGAGGATCACTTGAACTGAGACGTTCAAGACCACCTGGGCAACATCTCAATTTTTGAAAGACCCCATCTCAATTTTTTTTAAATGGGCAACAGAACTGAATAGAAATGGACGGCAAATAAGCATATGAAGCATATGAAAAGATACTTAGCATCTTAGTCATTAGGAAAGTACAAATTGAAACCACACCCACCAAATTGCTAAAATTAAAAAGACTGACCATACCAGGTGTTGGATAGGAGGTAAAGGCACTCGAACTCTTACATACTACTGGTGAGAATATAAAATGGACAACCAAGCTGGAAAACAGTTTGTCAGTTTCTTAAAAAGTTAAACATACACCTACCATATGATCCAGCCATTTGCTCTTAGGTATTTACCTAAGAGAAAAGAAAGCATACATCTACACAGACTTGTACATGAATGTTCATAGCATCTTCATCTGCCATAGCTCCAAACTGGAAACAACCCAAATGTCCATCTACAGGGGAATGAATAAACAAACTGTGGTATATCCACCCAATGGGATACTACTCAGCAATAAAAAGAAGTAGACTGTTGATACATTCACCAACGTGAATGAATCCCCCAAATAATTACGCTGAGCAAAAGAAGAAAGAATTTTTACAATGAGGTGTCAGAGGATCTTCAGGCCCATGGAGGGGATTTTCCAGAGGGGAGCCCATAACAACCTTCTTGTGTATTTAAACCAATATGTTCCCTCTCCTAGGGTGGTGCTCCTTATCTCTAATTGTGGAATAAAAGGCTTTGTCTTATTAAAAGAATTTGAGGCATGGGGAGAATAGAAAGTATTTTGGTTGGTGGTGGTGGAGGGGATTAGGGGTGGGGATGAAGTCACACGGTTGCATACCTCCCTGGACACAAATGAATCATTTGTGTAGGGAAGAAACTGAACATCATCCAAAGTACTGTCAGCTACCATTCCAGAAATCATTAGCTTTTCTAAGGCATTTAGTGATTGGAACAGATAAATTGCAGGCAGATGATGATAAGAGGTAATGAAGTCAACTTTGAAGGCCCTATTTCTCCATTCTTTCTTTTCTGGGTTTGTGGGGATATGTTTGTACAGCAAGAGGTACCACCGTTTCCTCTCATCCCTAGCAGAACTTCCCAGACCGCAGCTGCCCCCCCGGCTCTGAGGCCTCCATCCCAGCAGGCCAAGAGGCAGGCCTACCCAGCAGTGTGGTAGATGGGTGTCCAAAGGGCTCCCACCCAACAAACTCCCCCTCCTTTATGATGATTTTGGCCACTTTTCTAGTCTTCTGCACAAGTGGAGTATGTGAGGGAAACCCTCATGGGGGAGTTACTCAGGACTGTAGATCCTACTTCTGGCAAGTTGCCCTGCTGGGGAATCAGGCTTTGGCCTCAATCAGCTGGATGGGGCTGGGATCTATTTTTCATTTCCAGGTTACCAAAGTATGTGTTCCTATTTAGTGATGGTGCCACAGTGAGGCTCAGCTGTATGGCTGAGGAGAACTGTGAAATACAGTGTAGTCATTTCATGTTATGCCTGGAAATTCCTATGGAACTCTAGGGAGTGACCCAAAAGTGAATAAAAATAAAATAGTCCTCTAGTAACGTAATGTCTCATCATAGGAAACACCTCAGAGAATATTTCCAAACAAAGGTAAGACCTGAATAAAATGAAAAGTGTTACTTTTATTCCCATTACTTGATGGGCAACATCAGGCTATGCCATCTATTTTTTAGGGCCTGATCACAACCCCAGAAATCCTCTAAGTACAGCAAATCTTCAACAAGAACATTAAAATAAACCATATTGATTACACTTGAATGAAACCCAACCCGCAAAAGTACCTAGTGAATTTGTTTGAACAAAAAATGAAATCAAAATTTAATTCAATTGAGAAACAAATATACCAACATGAAAAATATTAGACAACAAAGAAAGAGGACTACAATGGAAGTAATTCCTCATCTAATCTCTGTCCCCCTTTCCCCTGTTTCTCTCCAGGAAGCACTGTTAACAATTACTGAAGTATCTATACATGGCATTGGCATACACATTTTATATATATACACATACACAGATGGTATGTGTATGTATGTATGTATGTGTATATATATATCACATATCCTTTTTATTATTGTGAATATCTTCATACATACAAGAGAATAGATTGTATAAGTGATGAACAAAGATTGTGACTAACATGAACACTGTTGTATCTGTCACGGTCCTGGAAACAGATGGCATGGTCAAATTGGGAAATTGAGAAGAGTTTAATAAAATGACTATTTGCAAAGTTGCAGCAGGTTTAGGGAAACCAGTAAAGGACAGTGCAGTAGTCAGCAGCTTATCCAGGTTTTGTGGGGTCTGATGCATGTTCAATTTTTAGAACCTTCTTTAAGAAAAGGAATGCAAAATTACACAAAAATAGGTACAAGACTAAATTTAGATAGCTGGGTGCAGTGGTGCACGCCTATAGACTCAGTTACTCTGGAGGCTGAGGCAGGAGGATCGCTCAAGCCCAGGAGTTGGAGGTTGCAGTGAGCTAGGATGATGCCCTGCCCTCTAGCTCAGGCAACAAAGCAAGACCCTGTCTCTTAAAACAAACAAACAAAAAGAATGAATTTAGAATGAGAAAGAAGTCATATCAAATTACAAATTTACACAACTATAAATATCAAAAATGTCATAAAATCTAGATAATGTCATCGTGTTAGTATTGATCACATCTCTTTAATCCTTTTTCCCCTACTTTTTTTTTTGGGCTATGTATGCTTTAATCACTGCTTCATATGACATTGATATCATTCTCTATAGAAAGACTAGAAAGCTAATTCAGTTTTTCCTATAGATGGTCACTTTCCGGATTCTCTATTCTGTTCAATTGGCCCATGAGTACCTCCCTACAAGAGAATGAGAATAGTTCAGTAGGACCATTGGAAAAACAAATCATAGCACATATCCCCTTGAGCACTGGTCAGAGGCACCATTTTTTAAGTGCAAAGATCAGGGCATTTTACAAAGCTAAGGAAATTCTCGGTTCATCATCCATGCATAAAAATGGTTTTGTCACTTCCCTATTACTACGCTCAGGATAAAATCTAAACTCTACTACATGACGAGTGAGGCTGTTCATCCTTGTTTCTTTTTACCTGCTGGCCTCACCACCGCTTTCCAACCACCACCTACCTGTTCCACTCAGGTTTCACTCCAGTAACACTTAGCTATCTGCAGTTCCAGAACATGCTATGCTCAGTCCCATTCCTGAACCTTTGTACATGATGGTGTCTCTGCTTGGAATATCCTCCCCAGCTTGTCTACCTGGCAAACACACCCCATGCCTTCAAGTTGCAGATAAAATGCCGTTCCTCCCATCTAGGCTTCTTTCACCCCCTTAGACACATTTAGGTTTTCATCTCCTTTGTCACAGTGCCGCTGATGCAATAATTTTACTCTAATGCAATTGCTTGCAGGTCTATCTCCTCACTAGCCTACAAATTTCTGCAGATCATGAACTGAGACTTCTCATCCTTGTATCCCAGGTACCCAGGAATAGGCCTGGTATACAGTACGCACTCAATAAATATGTTTTAAATAAATGAGCTTAAGCAACTTATATATGCCTAGCAGTGTTCTAAAATATCTCATTTTGTGCTTATAACAAGCCTATGAAGAAGTATTACTATCCTTATTTATAGGGGATTAGAGTATGCCACTCCAAAAAATACACTTTGGCATAAGGACTATTTTGAGCTGAAGACAGTTGAGAAACAGCACATGCCAAAAATCCCTCTGCCCCCCTATCTGCTTGTCTAAAAGCAGGACATAAATTTGCACTTGGAAAGGTGTTTCCTTCTCCCATACCAGGAAGAGGAGGGCAACCGAGAGTCCTGAGACAGGGAGACAGTGCTAGCCCAGAGATGGCATCAGGAGGAATTTACAGAATAAATCTTAATAAAATAACTGTTATCTTCCATTAGTTTCCCCCATATGTTTACCTTCCCACAGTTTGCCTAAAAGCCTGTACACCTTTTCCTTCGCCTTGCCACTTCTCTGCACATCCACTGTTCTTTCTACAATGCTATATAAACCCCATGTTCTAACCCCCTCTATAAGTTAATCATCACCAAGTTTCTCCCACATGCATTGTACACATTAATAAACTCTGTTTTTCTCGTTAACCTGTCTCTCTCTCTTTTTTTTTTTTTTGAGACAGAGTCTCGCTCTGTCACCCTGGCTGGAGTGCAGTGGCATCATCATAGCTCGCTGCAACCTCAAACTCCTACGCTCAAGCAATCCTCCTGCCTCAGCCTCCCGAGTAGCTGGGACTACAGGCATGGGACACGACGCCCAGCTAATTTTTCTATTTTCTGTGGAGACAGGGTGTCACTACATTGCCCAGACTGGTCTCTAACCCCTAGCCTCAAGTGATCCTCCCTCCTCGGCCTCCTAAAGTGCTAGGATTATAGGCTTGAGCCACAGCGCCTGGCCTAACCTGTCTTTTTTCAGTTCAATTTCCAGGGTCCCAGTCGCAGAACCTAGGAGAGAAGAAGAAAAGTTTTTTTCCCTCTTCTACAGTTTGCAGATAAACAAACTGAAGCTCAATGAGTTTAAGTATTTTGCCCATAGCTGTTTCTACCCACTTTTATGTGATGCCAAAAATGTATGCTGTTTACTACATTATGCTGTTCCTCCAAGCAGGTGAATTGTGCAGTTTCAGTAGCACTTAAGCTACCTGCATATGGCACGGCTGATCCAACTTTTTCTGAAATAATACACTGCTCTTCCTTCTCTGAGAGATCAAAACCCCCGTTATGTGTCTGCCCTATCCACTCCACTGAAATTGTTCTTTTCAAGGTCCCAAGTGATCTCTTTGCTGCCAAATCTAATGACCACTTTTCTCTTATCTTTTTTTGACTCTCAATAGTTTCCCACAAAGTTGACTGCTCCGTTTGTTCTGGAAATAATGTTCTCTCTCAGCTTTTGTGACAAACCATTCTGTTGGGTTTTTTCTTGCCTCTCTGGGCACTCTGTCTCAATTCCCTTTTGTGGCTCTTCCTTTTCTTCCCTGCCTCTAAATACTGGACTTTCTCAGAATGAAGTCTTGAACTAGCTCTTCTCTGTCCACCTCCTGCTGTAGGTGATCTCACTTAGGCCTGTGAAATTAAACAGGATCCATATGCTGTTTGCCAATTGTATATCTCCAGCCTAGATGTCTGCTTACAGTCATATGTATAGCTAACTATTACTACTTGATATCTCTACTCGATTGTTTCACTGGTATGCCTTCAAATTTCATTAGCGCCTCTTAATTTCTCCCCTCAGAGATGTTCCTTTCCTGGTGTTCCAGTTACTATTGCTATGTGACAAACCACTTCAAATCTTGATGAGTCAGGAATTCAGAGAGGGCACAGTGGGAATGATTTATCTTAGCTCCATATCTGAGGTCTCAGTTAGGAAGACTCAGAGACTAAGGGTGACTGAACAATGGGGGCTGGATCATATGGAGGCATCCTCACTCACATATGTGGTGGTTGGTACTGGCTGCCGACTGGGACCTCAGCTGGGGCTGTTGACTGGAACGTTTACACATGGCCCCCTTCATGTGGCCTCGGCTCTATCACAGCAGGGCAGCCTTAGGGTATGTGGCTTCTTATGTGGTGGGTTAAGCAATGTTCCAGCAGACAAGGCAGAGGCTGCACATGGCCTTTTATGGTCTATATTTGGAAGTCCCAGGGTCATTTCCACTGTTACCATATTAGTGGAAGTAGTCATAAGCATGCCCAGAGTCAAAGGCAGGGGATGTAGAGACTACCTCTCAGTGGGATAAATAGTACAAGTCACCATCACCTTGCACCACCTAACTGGTCTTATTGCTTCTATGTTTGTCTCTTTCCAATACATTTTCCATATAACAAAGTTATCTTACTAAAACATGTCCAACGTTATTCTCTTGTTTAAAAGCCACCAATGATTTCCCAGTGCACTCAGAATAAAATCCTAATTTCTTGTTCTTCCAACCTCATCTAATATCATTCTTCCCTTGACTCATCACAGCCCAACCACATTAGAGCATGCTTCCTCTTTTGCTTTGTGGACTTTGCACTTGCTGTTACTCTACCCAAAACACTCTTTCCTTCGCTGTTGCTGTTTCCCCACCATGTGCCCAGCTCTTTCTCATCCATCAAGACTTGGCTGTACGTGGCCCGACTCTAACTCAAGCAACTTTTATTCACTTTAGTCACCTCTTTATTCACTCTTTCATCACACTGTTTATTGTCTTCAGGGCTCATTTTACAATCTATAAGTGTCATATTTATGTATTTGTGTGCTTGTTTATTTGGGACTCCCCCATTGGAATGTAAACTCCATGAGAGTCTCATTAACTCCTTTATCTCCAGCACCTACCATAATGCCAGGCACGTGGTAGATGCTGAGAAAACATTTGTTGAATATAATTATAAATAAATAAATAAATGGATAGATAAATGAATGGATGGATGATCTATTCATCCAATGGCAGCAAAAGAAGAGACATTTTCTCCTGCGTGCCTCTTTAGCCAAGAAGAAAAAATAATTCCCTTAAGAAGTCCTCCCCTATAAGAGCCCAGGTCCAATTCCCAGCCTCTTTGAGATTCTGGACATCTAATGCAGGCCCTGGAATGGACCTGGCATCTTGGATCACGCCTGTCCCTGGAGGAGGCATGCTTATCAAATGATCAAAGCGATAAGTCCCCATCACTCTCTTGTACTCTCAGTGACATAATTAAACCACACTGGTTTCTGGAGCTCATAGGGGCCTGTGATGGGTTTCCTAGGATCCCCATTTTCTTTCAGGCAGCCATTTGCAGCCAGGCCTGACCGTCCACTTTAGATCATCATCTCTGCAATCCTCCTGTGAGTCCAAACACCAAAGACACAGACACAATGGTTTCCAGACATTTTGGATTTGTTACAATACTACATTTATGCTTTTTATTACCCCCTCATCTAAGAGCTATAGGCATCTATTTGATTTTCCTGAACTAAGGAGGATCACAAAGAAGTGATTTTGAAAGCATTTTGAGATTTCTGCCAATTTCTTTAAGCTTGGTAAACAGCCTCAGGTGTCAAAATATCAGCACTACAAATCACCCATCTAAAGGTCTCTTGCCAATCTCATTAGTGCCGAAGGTTGGTTTACCACTTCATTTGGCCTTATCAAGATGTTATTTTCTTTTCCCCTCTTATTCACACTGGATCTTCAGCCAAGCAAATGTGCTCCCCGCTTCCCTTCAAGGAAGATTTTGCTTTTGTTGTTTTTCACTGCACTTTTTTTCTCCATTGTTTTTCTTCCCTTACAATAGCTTGCCATGTTCCCTCCATGTTTTATTGTTAAGAGGGCATTTAAGCCCTTTTTAACCTGCTACCTTTATTGATAACAAAATGGGAGTTTATTTGTCTCTTTCCTTTGAAACCCAGGAAGGATTTGTCAAGTGTGATGTTTAAAAAAAAAAAAAACACAACAAACCAACTGTATCTGTTTGGCAAAGATTCACTGCCGCATTTGTGATTCTCCTCTCCAGTTCTTTTCCTGGGACTGACAGTTTTTTGGTCTATTTCACTGGCTGCTGTAACATGTTCCATTACACCAGCTCATTCCCAATGGTTTGGTAGCAAGTCTGTGATGAATGAGTCATGGTGAACTGGGAAGTAGAGTTAACACTTGGAGCCCTTTGCACTCTCCTTCCACCCTTGAGTAGGCCACCTCACATCCTTTACCTGTTATAAGGAGCCAGGTAACTGATTCTAACATCTGTTCATCCATCTACAAGTCGAGATTGTTCAACCTTTGTGAGGACAAAACAGGGCTGCTATATCTGGGATTTTCTCTTCTATCCCTTTCCCCGTGGAGAGTTTACGCTGTTTTAAATTTAACTGTTCTGATATCTAAAGAATAGCTTTATGGTTAGGAAAAAGACAGTGTAAATGTTAATGAGCAACATTTTTATCAATTCCCTTGAGCATTACCCAAATCACTCAACCATCTTATTGCTAAAAAGAGTTCTACAAACTTTTCAGATGGAAATCCTTTGGACTGGTGCCTTACAGATCAAACTTGAGAACAATTTAATGTGACTGGGATTTTATTGTTTTCAGTTCCTTCAAAGAAAAGTGAATATTTACTACATCTAATACTTTGTCTCTAGTCAACTGATTTTTTTTAAAGACTGGATCTTTTGAACACTTTATTTTCTCCTAAGTACTCTGAAAAGTATTCTGTTTTGCAATGTTCTTCATAATGCTCCATCTGTTCTGGATTCTCAGAAGATTTTTTTTTTAATCTCCTCAGAAAATTCAATAAAAAAAGGTAAAGGCTTTACTGCCAGTAGATTTTTGTTTCTCTTCTTTCTGGGAAAGAGCCAGTTTGGGTTTAAAAATAGACCTGAGAAATAGCTACAGCTTGAGAATCATTCAACCCTCTAATATTTGCTCTAGAATAAAAAGGAGAGTTGATACATCTGAACTCAAATGATCCCCATAGTTATCACCTTTTCATTTTAGGTCAAATAATTCACCACAGTAGCCTTCTGGTGAAGCAAACTCTATTATGTTAACCACCCTCTCTCTTATTTGTAATTTATACTGACAAAAGAGAAGGTAGCAATTTGGGTCATTCTAAGTGTCCCATGGTAAATATTTATCAATTGGTGATATTTATTATTTATTACCAATAGTAATTATTGTGATCCTAACACTACATATATCCACTGGGATAAAAATATTAAGGCAATAAAAAAGAATGACTTATTTTTAACATCTTCTTTAAAAAAATCAATATTATAGAAGTATAATTGACATATAATAAAATTCACAAAATTTAAGCATACAATTAGGGGATTTCTGATTAGCTGATAAATCCAAAAGTGTGGCTGTATAAATATCTAATGACAAATTAGAGTTGTTGATATTAATACATCGGTACTTGGATGTACTTTCAGGGTCAATGTCAAAAGATCTCTACAATAAGATGATTTGGATGCTTTGACTTTGAAGTTCATCTATGCATACAAAATTAATTCTTTTTTTTTTTTAAGAGAGACTAAAATGATCCTCCTGCCTCAGCTGGGATAACAGGTGTGTGCCCCCATGCCCAGCTCTTCTTACTCTTCTTATATGGACACCAGTCATATTGGATTAAAGCCCCACCCTTATGATTTTATTTAACCTTAATTACCTTTTTAAAGGCCCTATCTTCAAATACAGTCACCTTGGGGGTTAGCTTTAACATGTGAATTTGGGAGGGGGGGACACAATTCAGTTCATAACAGAGGAAAGAGATAGGAGGATAAAAAAAATTTGAGGAAATAATGGCTGAAAGTTTTCCAATTCTGATGAAAATTCTAAACGTACAGATCCAAGAAGCTCAACAAATCCAAATACAAGACACAAGAAGAAAACTACACTATGGCACATCACAAGTTGTTCACAACTAATGATAAAGAGGAAAATCTTAAAAACAGCCAGAAAAAAAGAGAAAGGTTTATTATGTATGGAGTAAACAAAGATAAAAATGAAAATTGACCAGTAGACTTCTTGTCAGAAATAATGCAAGCCAGAAGACAGTGAAGCAACATCTTTAAAGTACTGACAAAAAAAACCTGTCAACCTGGAATTTTATACCCAATGAAAACATCTTTCAAAACGGAAGGCCAAATAAAGACTTCTTTGGACATACAAAAGTAGAAAAGATTTTCACTGTACTATAAGAAATGTTAAAGGAAGTCCTTGAGGCAGAAGGAAAATAATACCAAATGGAAACATGGCATTACACAAAGGAAAAAAGAGAACCAGAAGTGGTAGCTATGTGGGTAGTAATAAAAGACTCTTTTTTGTTATTTTTTAAAAATCTCTTTAAAATACAATTGATTGTTTAAAGCAAAAATAATAACATGATATTGTGGAGCTATAATAAGTACAGTTGATCCTTGAACAACACAAGTTTGGACTGCATGGGTCCACTTATAAAAAGATTTTTAAAAATAAATATATTGGAAAAATTTTTGGAGATTTTTGACAATTTGAAAAAACTCACAGATGAACCACATAGCCTAGAAATATAAAAAAAAAAGAAAAAAGAAAAAGTTAGGTATGGCCAGGTGTGGTGGCTCATGCCTGTAATCCTAGCACTCTGGGAGGCTGACGTGGAAGGATCACTTAAGCTCAAGAGTTAGAGACCAGCCTGAGCCAGAGTGAGACCCCGTCTCTACAAAAAATAGAAAAATTAGCCAGGTGAGGTGGTACACGCTTATAGTCCCAGCTACTTGTGAGGCTGAGGCAGGAGGATCGCTTGAGCCCAGGAATTTGAGGTTGCGGTGAGCCATGATGTTGCCACTACACTCTAGCCAGGGTGAAAAAAGAGCAAGACTCTGTCTCAAAAAAAAAAAAAAAAAAGAAAAGAAAAAAAGTTAGGCATGTCATAAAGGCATAAAATATATGTAGACACTACTCTATTTTATTATTTATTACCACAAAACATGCACAAATAAAAATTGAAATTTATCAAAACGTATGCACACACAAACCATCATTGGTGCCATTCACAGTCTAGAGAAATGTAAACAAATGTAAAGATGCAGTATTAAATCATAACTGCATAAAATTAACTGTGGCACATACTGTACAACTGTAACCATTTTGTAGCCATTTCCTGTTTCTATTGCAGTGAGCTCAAGTGTTGCAAGTATTCACCTAAAACGCCGTGAGATGCTAATCATCTCCATGTGAGCAGTTCCTCTCTCCACTAAATTGCATATTGCAGTAAAAAGTGATCTCTTGCAGTTCTCACCTATTTTTCATCATATTTAGAGCAATACCGTAAACCTTGTACAACACCATGGAACCCATACAGAGTGCCACTAGTGATGCTGGAAATGCTCCCAAGAAGCAGAGAAAAGGCATGACATTACAAGAAAAAATTGAATTGCTTGATATGTACTGTAGATTGAAGTCCGCAGCTACAGTTGCCCACCATTTCATACAGACAATTCATCTTGTAAACAGATGATGTAAACTTATGACATTGATAAATACAATACAGTGCAGTAAATGTATTTTCTCTTCCTTATGATTTTCTTAATAACATTTTCTTTTCTCTGGCTTATCTTAAGAATACAGTATATAATACACATAACATACAAAATATGTGTTAATCAACTATTCATGTTATTGGCAAGGCTTCCAATCAATAGTAGGCTACTAGTAAATTTGGGGGGAGTCAAAAGTTATACACAGAATTTTGACTGCTTGAGGGTTCAGTGCCCCAACCCTCATGTTGTTCAAGGGCCAACTGTAATTAAAATAAAAATGAGTTCAGAGTGATGCTGTGGGATTAGCCTGAAGCTATGGAATAGGGAAAGCTGCAAGAGTTTTAACTAAAATTGCTTATTCTTTCACAGAGCTTACAAAATAAACAATTTGTTACTTTTTCTGCATTAGTTTGATCACAAAATAAGACGATTACTTCTTCATCTGATCTTTTTACCATTTGTGATCTTAGCATAGTGATAGCTCACAATTTCTCTGGGTATAAGATCCCTTTTTAATAGTCTGTGAAGACTGGAGGGGATCAGAGTCCTGTCTTTACTGCTTTCAAACATAGTCATTTAAAATAATCTTAGACTTAGCTTCTGATACAACTTGGACAGGACTCTTCTTTTTGGAAAAATTAGGAAGAAGATGAGGTAGAAGTGTCTCCTTCAAAGTTGGAGGCAGACATTTAATTAAGGGGATCATGTATGGGCATAGCTAACTCTCTAGGTCCTTTGTTTACCAACTCTAGGTAGAGAGACACAAGAAAAAACTGGACAGTATAGGCTGTGTTCTAAACAGGATAAAGGGTTTGGGTCTGTAAAATGGTCTGGATATTTCTTTATTCCCACGTATGCCCTTATTGGAAGCAATACTTCAGATTACTTTTTAAATAGACTTATTTGTCTTTTTCCCAAGAATATGCTTCCCCAAGCAGCAGGCAGACTCCTTGATGGTAGGGAGGCTATTATCCTCCATGAAAGTATAGCAACTGGTCGACGGTAGGTATGGCAAAATAAAGAAGGAGGAAAAGTGCTTTATATTATACAAACATAAAGGAATTAGAAGTGATTGTAGAGATCAGGCCTGAGGGTTGGAGAGGGATTGAGCAGATTTAGTATGATGACCTAAATTTATTAACAGAAAAATGTGCATAATATGTTGTCAAGTAAGACAGCAGGTAACAAAATAGTGTATCACGTGGAAAGATAAATACTCACCAAGCTAAATGGTGTGATTTTAGATTAATTTTATTTTTTTCTTGTTTGTTCATCTGTATATTCTACCTTCTTTACAAGATACACTTTTATTTTGAAAACTAGGGGAAAATTATACAAGTTTTTTTTTTTCATTGAATGAGATTCTTGACCCTCATTGAGAATTGAGACACTCAAGAGACTTTTCAAAATTCTCACCTGTCAGGGATGTCCTTGCCTAGGAGAGAGGGATATGGGCACAGTACCATCAATAGAAAATCAGCAGCTCTTCAAACAGCCCAGGCTAAAGAATCCTCAAGAAACCAACACACACAAGTCTCAGGAACATTGAAAACAACACAGTGGCCCAAGATTATGGGAATTTTAAAGTAAATTATGGTACCTCCAGATAACTGGAATATTTGCAGACATTAAAATCTATAGTTTATTAAAATCTATAGTTTATAAGAATATTTAATAACATGGGAAAATGTTCAAATTGTAACATTAAATTTAAAATTTAATGTTACATTAAGTGGTATTATGCTATTTGAAAAGAGAATTATATATGCAATTTAATTTCCAGAAGGAAATAGACTCAAATATTAATGTTATCCCTGGGTGAAAAAAATACAAACAATTTTGGCTTCTTTACCTCTTTCCCTATTTTCAAAAATTCCTACTCTGACTTAGTTTTATAATTAGGACACAAAATGTTATTATAATTATTTTAAAAGAAGTTGGCTTATAGAACTGGAGAGTAGTCCATGCCACACGCTGTGAAGCAGATAGCCTGGGTATACACCCTGGCTCTGACAAGTCGCCAAGCCAGTCTTTCTCTGCCTCGGTTTCCTTATCATAAAATAGAGATGATAGTATGTATCATTCATAGGGTGGCTTTAAGATTAGATGAGTTAATTCATAATAAAGTGCTTGAAATAATGCCTGGCATATAGTAAACACCCCCAAAAGTTATTATTATTATTATCGTAGGTTGAAAATTCTAGCCTCCTACCTACTTACAAGTTCAGCTATTTCAATAAAGGCTATTTTCTGAATATAATCACAGATCTCCAAGATGCAGTAGGGCCTGCATATAGTATTTATCACAAAAAACCTGAGGATCTGGTACTTAGCTTGCTGAATTAGGCAATGGAGAGCACATTGGTTAGAGAGACAGCCAGCCTGTGGTTGCTTTTCTCTTTCCCTTTGGCCTTAGTGCTGCAGGTGTGATCACTGAGTTATATCTGTTCATTCAAAGAACAGAGGGGTAAAGAAGCTTTCTGAATTTTTCCTTGGTGAGCTCCAAATTTAGAGCTGTATCTCGCCTGTCAGAGCTTGGTTCAATCCCATGATCTAAATTTGGGTGAAGAGATACAATGCCCAAGATCACCCAGCTAATAAAGGGCAGATCTGGGATTTGAGCTTGTGTCTATCTGGCTCTCACACTTTAGTGCTTAACCTACATCCTACAACACCTTCCAAATGAAAGAAGAAAAGCTTCAGGAAGGCCACTTTATCAATCAAAACCCAATAGTGGGATACAGAGAGGATGAATTTGTTTCCCACTTCTCACCCCTAAATCTCATCAGCATAAAACAAATCAAGACCCAGCATGGCATGAGTGCAAAGATCAGCTCCTGACTCTAAAACAGAGCACAGAGCAGAAGGAAACCACTTTTTTTCATAAAACTGAGAATGAGTTCTAAATGAGGCCCCAAGTGCAGCATGAATTGGGCTAGAAATGTGAGTCTCAGTGTCATTATCTCAGGGAAATGGAGCTTCTCAGTTGTGGCAACTACTTTGGGTGAATGCCTGGGAAGGGGCTGGTAAATTGTGCTCTGAGAGCCTGGGGGTTTTGCCAGCTCCTGCACACCTACAGTCGTGCTATCAATCCCTATCTGTCTGTCTGTCATCTGTATCCCTGCCTGCCAAGTAGCAATCTTTTTCACATGTGTTGCTCCTGCTTAAAAACCAGAATGCCACCACCTCTGGGAAGCCTGCCTCTGCCCTCTGGGGACAGCAAACCATTCCCTCTTCTACCAAGCCCACCAGCTCTAGGCCTGTTCCTTCATGGCATTGCTTCTCGCGCTGTGGACTGTTGCTCTCTGTCCTGTCACGCTCCAACGAGCTCCGTGAGGTCAGAGACTACAATCTACTTTTTAGGGTTGATGGAAGAATATTTTGAGATGACGTAAGTAAAGTGACAGTGCCTAGTATATAATAGGTGCTCAATAAATACTCTTCCACATTTTTGGTTCTCCCACTTAGTAGACTCAGCACTCAGTGCAATTCCTCAAAGGCCATGGTTACTAAACAGATTTTTCTTGAATAAATAAATGAGTAAATAAATAAACACATTCTACTTCCTGCCTTGAGGGCAGGTGTCATGTCTCATACTGATCTATACCTCCAGGAATATGTTCTTTTTTTCAATTTATATCCTCTGAAATATCTGTAACAACACTGGTCACATGGCTGGGTATAGTAAATAACTTAGTTGATTTTCTCTTGCTGTGAAAGATATTGATCGATTGAAATTTTACCTCTAGGGCAGCTACGGGAAACGTGTGTTCTGCTGTCTGCTCCACCTGGGACGGAGCGAGACTGCGGGGGTCTCACAGACGGAGCTTCAGGGCTCTGTAGTAAAACATTAGCTTAACCCACTTGCCAAGTAGAGGGCTGTTTTCCTTTCTTGATTTATTTCTTTCGGAACAATGAATAACCAATATAAGCTCTAGATTAAGCCCTTCAAAAGTGAGAACCCTGGTGAAATCTAAGCATTTACTGTTATGATCCTAAGTAAGGCCTGGAAAGTCTCATTTATTTCCATATCCTCGGTGCCAGCCTAGTAGTTAATGCAGAGTAGATACCTAAAGAGTACTTCTTTTCATAAACGAAGTTGCTTTTAAGGAAATAAAGGGAAGGAAATTTATGAAATCTACAGTGTAATTTTGTGACAGTCTATGGCTTTAAAGCTACACAGTACAGAGATGAAAAAATAATAATGCGTATAATCTGGACAGAATTACACAATTGAAAAAAGCATTTTCTCACACGCTTTGTAGTATTATTTACATAGCAGTAATTGAGCCCTTACTGTATAACAGGTGCTTTAAATACCATTGTGTTGAAACCTGACAACAAATCTTGAAATGTTATTATAATGCCTATTTTACAGATGGAAAAAAACAAGCCTAAAGGGGCTAAATGATTTGCCCAAGGCCATAGACCAACTAGTTTTGGTCCCCTCATTAAAATGTGAGTTTTATGTGGGCAGCATCTGTGGCACCAAGAACAGTGCCTGGCATATAGTAGATGCTAAATAAATATTTGTTGAAGAATGAACCAGATCTGACTGACTCCAAAGCCTTCACTGTCCAGGATATCACCTGCTACTCTGTAAATGGTCTTTAGAAGTATGAGAGAAAGCAGCACATCTCTTTACACCCATGAGGAACTGAGGTCTAAAGGAATGAAATTAATTTTCCTACATCTAATAGGACTGGCTGGGCCAGGACTAGAAATTAAGGTTTCTGATACCTAGTTTATTTTGGCCGGTCTGCATGGAGGCCTTGAGGCAGAGACAAGTTGTAGCCGCTTCCTTTCCTCGGGAAAGTTCAGGGGGCCTGCCTGGAGACAAACAGTTAAGAAAGGATTACATGTAAGACTTTCCATCTAGAAAAAAAAGACAACTTGATGCTGGAGGAAAGTTTTGTCCCCCAATAGAAGGGTAGACAATTTGGCACTACCTTCTTATTCACAACACCAGAATCTGATGTTTTGAGATAGAGCTAGTTTTGTGGTAAAGTCTAATCAGGCAGCTGCAACCTGATAGTAGCCACTTCATCACCCAATTGTATTTTTTCTAATCACATCACTTAAAATGGTCATGGGCCTTAAACTTTTCAAGGAAGAGATTTGTGTTAAATTAAACACTTAAGGTTATCCAGACATCTTATATATTTTTTGCCAAGTAGATGTTTTTCTTCTCTTTTTTCATTTTATTTTTAATATCAAAGACAATGGCTACACATATCCTACTGTTAATAGAAGTTAGTAGCTATGGCGACTCATATGTCTATTTGTTAAGTACCCAACTAGGTATGTCCCTATGCTAGGTATACAGTAAAATAAGTAAGTAAATATATACATAAGTAAATAAGTAAAAGTTTACAATATTCCCCACAGCACTTAGGAGATCATATAAAAGTGACCAAACATATACCAGGCTCACAGACAACCAAATAAACCTACTATCTGATATAATGGACAATGAAGTAGTTATAGCTACATAGGTCAAGGAACTAGAGCATCTCAATGTCATTCCTTCCTTGCTTTCAAGTTCTCTATCCTTCCTCTTTCTTTTTCAATTTTTTAAAAATCTCTGAGTATTTGCCTGTTAATCTTTCCAAAGGATCAAAATCTGAGCGAAGATTAAGCAGAACCTGTTCCAGTTAAATCCACCTCAGGAATCCCCAAACCTAAGCTTCTGGCAACAGCTGCAGAAAAGCCAAACAAATCGTCCCTGGTTGGGAAAGAAGTCATCAACCTCATCAGCAGCTCATGTGCTGACAAAGCCCCAACAAAGGTGATTACGTGTGGTCATAATAGCCACATGGATATCCCTTCCGCAGCTGACATGTCTGTCCCTTCCTGAATACTCACACTGTGTCTGGTGCATGCCCTGGCAAAACTCACTCCAAAGACACTGCAGAGTACTACAGCCGTGTTTTCCTTGGCTATTGTTCCTCTCCTCGTCTCCACACTTGATAACGCCACATGGCACAGTGGAACACTTGGCAAGGTAAGAAAGAAATCAAGCCTGGATGCTAGAGACTGCTCCTGTCATCAGGAGGGACCCATGACTGTCTCTTGCCCTTCTCTCTCCTCCTCAGTGCACTTCTGCTTCCCCCTAATTTTTCCATCTTATACATCTTTTATTGTTTTCTAAATATAGACATGCTAAAACCTCAGTGGAAAGACCATCTATTGAAACCAGAGCAATAGCAAGTAATGTGCCCAGCAGGCAAATCGCAAAACAAACAGAGGATGCACTCAGCACTTTTTCTTCTGCTGCACAAAGGAACCCAAATAAGGCTCCTGGAAACATGGGTTGAGTAATCGAGTCCTTTTCCTGGATGTACAACAGCACAGCTTTGGGAGATAACTAATTCAGCTTGTGTAACTGCACACCCATCTAGAAGAGGAAAAGGAAGCACAAAAGAGAGAAGAGGAGAGCGGGCCAAGCTTTCAACGGCTTGCCCTCCTTCTGCACCTGCCATGACTTGCAAGCAGAATATCGTGTCCCAGCTGGCCACTTGTCCTGAATTCAGAGACCCCAGGACACCCATTGCCCTTGGAATTAGAGAATTACAAATGGAATTTTTGCACCTGCAAATTAAAAAAAAAATAAAAAGATAGTGAGAGAACTTGGAAAAGATCCCTTGAAACGTTTCTATCACCCCTGTCAGGCTGTGTTTACTGCCCCTGGTGAATGCTAACCAGAC
This sequence comes from Daubentonia madagascariensis, assembly GCA_023783475.1. Taxonomy (NCBI): domain Eukaryota; kingdom Metazoa; phylum Chordata; class Mammalia; order Primates; family Daubentoniidae; genus Daubentonia; species Daubentonia madagascariensis. The sequence continues at coordinate 36,390,009 of JAKFHU010002088.1, read as the reverse complement.
ACATAAGTAAGGACTCTTGAGGACATTTCAGCTGTTTCACTGAAATTAATTTTGGTTCCTACAGATTAACCATAAAGACATGCCCTGGCTGCAGGTGTGCCAAAGCCAGCATTAGGAGAAAACCCAGCAAATTTTGCAGAGATGGTTAATGACTCCTGCAAAATTAATTTAAATTGAAATAGGATAAGAACATATGGAAAGAATCAATCATTCTCCATTTTGAATGAATATTATCTTAGCATGCATAGATTTCTGATATAATTTTTTTCCTTTTCCTTAAGGATCAGGATATACCCAAACACTAAGTCTTTTTGCAAAAGAGAAGATTTTTTTTTCCCCACAGGAGAGAGGAGAAATGTGTTTCATAAGTCTTTTTCCTTGTCTAATGCTGAAACATACATCTGGGGCTCCACAGACACTGCTAAAAGCCCTCCCAGAAAACACAACTCTGTTCTTGGGGTAATTACGCTGGACACTGGCTCTGGCTTCCATCTAGAATAAGATCTGGGCCCACTTATTATGCATGTCCACATTAACTGGACAAGTTATGGAATTTAAATGTGGAATGAGGAGAAAGCACAGAGGCAATGGCAATAGAATGGAATTATAAAAGAAAAGTATTTTTCAAGTGCTTGGAAGAAAATAAGTACATTAACAAAAATCCCACAGCCACACGTTCATACTCTTGTACTCCCGTTCCATGTGCAAAGCCATCTCCAAAGTTCGGCTCTAGTTTTCAGGGCAATAAAACAGAGAGGCAGGCACACTCATCTTAAGGGATGGGTTCCCAAGGCATGAGTTACACCAATGTGGTTTCTTCTTCTCCTCTGACATTCTTCTAATACTATTTAGAGTTTATTTACCTAAGTTATTTATACTTTGTTCCAGAAAATATTTAAGATAACATTACTGATATAAACCCTCATACACATCAGCCACAGTTATCAACTAAGTGTCTAGTATTTATTCATTCTTTATTCAACAAATACAGATTAAGATTTTGCTTGTTTTAAGCACAGGGTAGGAGACGATACAAAGCAGAACAAAGGCTAGTCTCCCTACTCTTGAGGATCATACAATTTAGGGGTGAAACTGACGCACAAACCCCTAAAAGTAAACATAGCAACGTTCATGCAAAAATCATCTACTCATTTTTTTCCTCTCTTTTCACTTTGGATTTATTTTCACATGTATTTATTGGATACCTATCGTGTGCCAGGTAGTATGCTAGGAATTAGAGATATAAATTTGGATATAAAAATCCAAAGAAGAATTTCAAAACAACATTCCACAATTGTAGGGATAGCAGGAAAGAAGTCAGAAGAGATCTATTTGTAATCTTTGTGCCAATGGAGATGGAGCAGAGAATTGAGAAAATAATGAAAAAAAAAATCATTCCTATGTGGTTTGGGAAGAGATCCTAAATTTTGTGGAAAGCAGGGGAACAGGGAGTGGTGAAGAACTAATGACTGTCTAAGTCAGCTTTTCTTAGGCTAATGTTACAACTAATTCCTGTTCCCTGAGCATCCATCATCTGGGGAGCGAGGGGCTGGCGGGGAGGATTAAATCCAGATTCCAGGAGTTGGGGTTCAAACATTAATTGTACAAAATCCACAAAAGAGGTCATCTGGAATTGGCTATACAAACAATAAAAAGTAGGGAAAGAAAGGGGTCATGAGATAGCCAGAAAAGGAAGTCTTTGAGAGAAAAGGAAAGCTGGAGGAGAGTAAAATAAGAGATGAAATCGGATAGTAACAGACCACAAGGGTAATATCCTTCCTCTGGTCTTGCTGACAAGCATCCTGGTTTTAAATCCTTAGCCAATTAATTGGCGTGATCATTAGTTTATTAGTGCTCCATCTGCTGAGCTAATCCCTGGGGGGCATGACTGTGTTCTGGTCATCCATCTCTCCAAGCCTCAGCATAATGCCTGGCCCAGAATTGGCCTTCAATAAGTGTTGTTTAAATAGATTTCTAAAAAGTGAATCAAGTGAAGGAGAGGATAGACATAAACATGCACATGTATGAGAGGTCCTTAAAAAGTTCATAGAAAATGTATATTATGAAAAACCATGCATGGATTTCAAAAATTTTTTGCACCAAAATACTCATAAACTCATACTAACTTGTTATAGCTTGTCGGAATAGGATCTAGTTTGAGGCAGTAAGAAGGATAAGACATTAGTTTGAAAAGAGCCCCTATCAGAACAACATGAATTCTGCTAAAATTGAAGCAAGAACAAACATCAAATTTATGAAGTTTGAGTGGAAGCATGGTGGAATCACTGATGCTTTATGAAAAGCTTATACGGACAATGCCCCAAAGAAATCAGCAGTTTACAAATGGGTAACTCATTTTAAGAAGGGATGAGACAGCGTTAAAGATGAAGCCCAAAGCGGCAGACCTTCCACATCAATTTGCAAGGAAAAAATTAATCTTGTTCATGCCCTAATTGAAAAGGACCAATGATTAACAGCAGAAACAGTAGCCAACATCACAGACATCTCAACTAGTTCAGCTTTCACAATTCTGACTGAAAAATTAAAGTTGAGCAAACTTTCCACTCCATGGGTGCCAAAACTGTTGGGCCCAGATCAGCTGCAGACAAGAGCAGAGCTTTCAATGGAAATTTTAAACAAGTGGGATCAAGATTCTGAAGCATTTCTTCGAAGAATTGTGAGAGGAGAGGAAACATGGCTTTACCAGTATGATCCTGAAGACAAAGCACAATCAAAGCAATGGCTACCAAGAGGTGGAAGTGGTCCAGTCAAAGCAAAAGTGGACCAGTTAAGAGCAAAGGTTATGGTAACAGGTTTTTGGGGATGCTGAAGGCATTTTGCTTGTAAACTTTCTGGAGGGCCAAAGAACAATAACATCTGCTTATTATGAGAGTGTTTTGAGAAAGTTACCAAAACTTTAGCAGAAAAATGCCTGGGAAAGCTTCACCAGAGTCCTTCTCCATCACCACAATGCTCCTGCTCATTCCTATCACCAAATAAGGGCAATTTTGTGAAAGTTTCAATGGGAAATAATTACAGTCCTGATTTGGCTCCTTCTGACTTCTTTTTGTCTCCTAATCTTAAAAAATCTTTAAAGGTGCCCATTTTTCTTTGGTTAATAATGTAAAAAAGACTGCATTGACATGGTTAAATTCCCAGGACCCTCAGTTTTTTAGGGATGGACTAAATGGCTGGTATCATTGCTTACAAAAGTGTCTTGACCTTGATGGAGTTTATGTTGAGAACTAAAGTTTATATTTTTTATTTTTATCTTTCAATTCCATTTTTCTGCAAACCTTTGAAGTCCCCTCTATTCTGTACATAGGAGGCTTTAGCTACATCCCATAAGTTTGATATGTTGTATCTTCATTTTCATTCATCTCAGAGTATTTTCTGATTTCTCTTTTGATTTCTTCTTCGACACATTAGTTATTTAGGAGTGTATTGTTTGGTTTCCACATATTGTGTTTCCTAGATTTTCCACAGGGAAATGGTAATGTTAAACTGCTTTGATTTGGGAGGCCCAAGATAAAAAATCATTTGGAAAGGATGGAGTGGGGGACATAGACTAGAATGAGCACAAGGTTTCCCAGTGACCTGTGCTCGGAATGAACTCATGTGTGTAAACATGCCCTCCAGCTCTCCCTGGAGAACACAGATACTCAGCAGATGCATATTCTTCCAACTTCCAACTCATGGTCTCAGACATGGTGACATGTGGCACATAGCAGAATCAGGATTCCAGGCAGGTGATAGAGCATCAGGAGGTTAGGTTCAAATTCCCATTCTGCCATTTTTGGACTGGGTGATCTTAAAGTTATTAAAGTTACTTAATTTCTCTATGTGTCAATTTCATCATTTGTAAAACAGGGATAATAGTAGTACGTACCTAATAAGGTTATCGTAACAGTAATAATAATTCACATAGCACAGCACCATAGGAAGCTTTCAATAAATACAAAGGCAGTGTTCTTGTTAGCACTTTGAGGGCTGGGGTCTGAAGGTTTTAATATCAAATATACTGCTGTACTCCCGGGCGCCCACTGATACGCAGGTTTGAGTCCTGGCTCTCCTATGTAATAGCTATGTGACCTTGGCTAGGCCACTTAACCTCTTTGCATGTCAGCATCCTCATCTCTCAAAGGGACCCTCACAAGTTTATTCTGAGTAGATGAATTAAAATGGGTAAAGGTCTCACAATAATCCCTCACCCATGCTAAGTAGGGACCCAGGCTGACGAAATTTAAATTCTTGTTAGGGAGACAGGCAAAAACCAGTAAAGAGACAATTAAGCAAAACCAGTTACAAATTGTAATAAATGCTACGAAGGCAATTAAATAAGGTCAAAAGGGAGAACGGGGAGGGGAACTGTCTCAAGATATTAGGTGGTCAGGGAAGCCCTTCCCAGGGAGGAAACATTTGAGCTGAAAGCTAAAGGATCAAAAGACGAAAAGGACTGAGGAACATCTTAATCTCAACCTTGCCAAGAACTACAGGAAAAACCTTCAAGGCACAGGGAACAACAGATGCAAATCGGGGGAAGTGCATTTCAAATTGAATTCCTAACAATATCTTCCATAGTAGAAAATAGTCCTTAACATGAGTATATCATGTTTACATGAACATGATAGCAAGTGATATAACATGATGAGACATGAGCACATGTACCAAATACATGTCCCTGAACCTTGCTTGGCATTTAATTGAGCTGTGCCTGTGTGCTACAGTGGTACACTAAAGTGTACAACTTTATATAAGTGGATGTGTGTAGATCTGAATTTTTCTAAAAGACTGATGCAAACCTAAACCTTCCCAATTAATGACACATTTAATATACTCAAATAAAAGGACAAAAGAGGCAGGAGGAACTCTTATTTTTAAACTTGCACAAAAACTTACCTGGCAGCACAAGTTTATGCGTGACTTGTTTCCCATGTGTTAAAAATTTTGATATATAACACATTTGGGCACATATATCGTGTTTTAAGAGGGTATTTTAATAGTCAGAAATATACATATTTAGAACATAGAAAGAAATGTCTGCAGAACCCCTAACATAATTTTACTAAACTCTTAAGTGTCATAGAACAGTTTAAAAAACACTGCTGCAAAAAGATCCCAGGTGGGAAAAAGTTAATCTTTCACTGTCCTCTATTCTCTCCCCAGTGCCTGATTCATTTCATTCATTCACTGAACAAATGTGTTGAGCCCTGAGCTCATTACTTTTCATCCCCTGCACTCTTCATCCCCTGCCCCCTTGCCCTGATCTATTCTCCACTCTTCTCTGCACTGCTTGGTGCCCAGGGAAGTGGGAGGTGACCTCTAAGGGCTGCATCATTCAGGATTTCTTGCCCTCTGGCTTTCAGTTCCCTAGAGCCAGTGGGAGCAACGCATGGTTCTAGCAGTGACCGGAACTAGAGCTCCTGCTGCGTAATCTCCTAATGTATCTCCAGTGCTCACCAGCTCTATAACCTCCTTTCCTCCCCTTTTTTTCAGGCTTGGGTGTTAACTGCCCCCTTCTTTCGCTAGTCTCTTGGTGCTTCAGCATCCTTTGTGGATTTCCTTAACCTTGCCTACACTTCTGTAAATTGTCCCTTCATTAACATATCTTCAAAATCAAAACTGAGTGTATCTTCCTTTTCCTGCTAAGACTGTAACTCAAACAAGCTTCTACTATGTTTTAGATCACTCCTACCCAATAAAAATAAAATGAGAGCCACATATATAATTGTAAACTTTCTAGTAGCCATGTGAAAAGTACAAAGAAACAGGCCAGGTGTGGTGGCTCAGGCCTATAATCCCAGGACTTCGGGAGACTAAGGAGGAAGGATCGCTCAAGTCCAGGAGTTCAAGACCAGCCTGAGCAGCATAGCAAGACCCCGTCTATACAAAAAATAAGAAAAATTAGCTGGCCATGGTGATGAGTGCCTGTAGTCCCAGCTACTCAGGAGGCTGAGGCAGGAGGATTGCTTGAGCCCAGGAGTTTGAGGAGTGAGCTATGATCGCACCTCTGCACGCCAGCCTGGGTGACAGAGCAAGACTCCATCTTTAAAAAAATAAAGTAAAAAACCCAGATAAAATTAACTTTAATAATATATTTTATTTTACTCACTACATCCAAAATATCATTTTAACATGTAATCATTATAAAAATTTATTAGTGAAATATTTTGCATCCTCTTACACATACTACAATGATGCATAATCTGATGCATATTTAACACTTGCTACATATCGCAACTGAAACTCATGACATTTCAAGAGTTCAATAGCCACATGTAGCTGGTGGCTACCATATTGAACAGTGTAGTTCTGGATACTGTTTTAGGACTGGAGATACAGAGATGCAAGATACTGTCGCTATCATCTTGGAGTTGATGGTGCAGTAAGAAAGATGAACACGCAAACCATTACAAAACAATGTAGTAAATGAATAGCTAGTGCTGTGTACAAGAAGCTGTGGGAATAGAGCTCCTCCCACCAGTAGGGTTTAGAGAGATAATAGGTAACACTTACGTGGATCCTGAATGCTAAAGGATTCTGCCAATAAAACAAGAGGGTGGAGAGGGCAATGCAAGCAGATAGAGAGAATCTTCACCTTTCCATCAACTCTAGCTGTATCAGCCCTTTTCTGACTATATACCAGACAGACATCCTGCCTGTTTCATGGCACACTTGGATCTCCCTAGTTATTTTGGTCCAGGTTTGAATGGACCTCTGCTGTCTTAGCACAGGCTCTAGGAGTAGAAGTTTTCAAAGGAAACTCAACTAGGGAATATGAGGGAGATGGTGGTGACATATGTATGTGGGGGGAATGCCCATAAACAGAGGCACTAAGCGAACGTGTCTGGATCCATTTTCCTAAGGTAACGTAACTCTGCCCACTGACAGGCTTCACTGGCTCAGGTTCTGCGGCACATAGCCCAGCCTTCTTTTCCTCACCTAATCTGTTTCCTTTGCTATTTAAAAAGCATTGTCACTGGCTAGGTATTAAAACCCATTATTCCTATCCTTTGGTGACATTTTTGTTGTTGTTTTTCTTCTTTTTCCCTTATCTGAGCCCCATTTCTCTAACGGTCCCAAAGACTTAAGGAGCAGCATCAACATCCCTCTCGTCCGTCTGTCTTGTATGAAAACCCTACTACTTTTAGTCAAATATATCTGTCATTTCCCATTTAAAAATTCAGACACCCTATAGGAGAGCTCAAGAAATTCTTATTCTTGTCTGAGAGGCACCGCTGGTTCTCTGCTCTTCGAAGGCAGGAGGTAACTTAAGTGACCCAAGACCAAGGAATGGTCACATCTTTCCTGCTTCAACTTATGTTCTCAGCATACTTCGTTAGATATTTTTGGAAGACTCACTCCACTCTCCCAAATCCCCCCAAATTCAGTTTTCTAACATAAAAGTACTTTACACATATCATAATAACAAAATAGAGCTGCCCTGCTTTCAAGCCTTGGGCCTCCTATGAGGTTCCTCTGACCCTCTTTAGGAAGTAATCAAGTTCCCTACAGATCTCTTTGGGTAACCCCATAGTACTTAATAGCTGGTGAGGATTTTTCAGGATACTCAAGCAGTAATGAGAGAGGAAAGGAGGATAACTATTCTTAGATACTAAAAGAGAAGTGTGCACTTAGACAAACATTCTGGCGCCTTTCTGTATGAGCAGAATTCTGATTTTCAGGAGGTTGGAGAGCTATGGCTAACTGTTTACATCCTTTGTCTGCAGCAGTCAGATGGTATACACTGTAGTCTTATTTTCCTTGTCTCCTTCTTAAATCAACCATAAATCATTTTCAATGCCGAGCTTTCCACAAAAATTCCCTGTGGTTTCTCTTAGTCTCTCACTCCAACTCTCACATTGTGATCCCCGTTGGCAATAATGTCAGCATCTGTTCTCCATACCAGCACTATTTGCAAATACTTTAAGACCAAGTCCTTGATTACTACTCAAAAGTTCAACTTCTGTTTTCTCAGAGCCAAAACACATACTGTATTATCCAGTTTAAATAGTTTCCAATCCTCATCTGGGCAGCGGGCTTCATCAGTTCCTCCCATTACTCACATTATTTTTTTATTGCCTTTTATCCTTTCCTTTCAATTCCCTCACTGTAGAGATGACTAACTTTGTCTTGAACATTGCTAACTTTGCCATTCTGAGCTGTGCTTCATTCCCTCCTTAAGGATCTCTTCCGTCCACGATATTGTGGACTCTAAGAGGTTCTTTTACTCCCAAAGGCAATTTATTGATGCCACATTTTTGTTTTTCCTCCGCATGGTCTAAGTTAGATCTCAGTATGCCAGGAATTATGCAATTATTGTACATTAAAAAAAAAACAAACCAATTACTCTTAATGATAAATTTTTATGGTTTACAATTTCTTTAATTTCCCTGGCTTAAAACATCCACAATTTTGTTTGTTTGCAGTGTGTGTGTGTACATGGTTTGGTTTTGCTTTTGATTTTGTAAGTGTGTGTATGTATGTGATTTAATTTTGCTTTGGTTTTGTTTATTTGTTATTTTTCTAAATGACTTGGTTGAACAGTTCTTCAACAGAGCTGAGTGTGTTATTCTGAGCACTGTTAGGCAGTCAACATTTTTTTTTTTTTTTCTGAGACAGGGCCTTGCTTTGTCACCCAGGCTGGAGTACAGTGGCCTCTGGCCTTATCATATAGCTCACTGCAACCTCAAACTCCTGGGCTCAAGCGATCCTCCTGCCCCAGCCTCCTGAGTAGCTGGGACTAGAGGCTCACTAGCCATGACACCCGGCTAATTTTTCTATTTTTTGTAGAGATGGGGTCTTGCTCTTGCTCAGGCTGGTTTCGAACTCCTGGCCTCAAGCGCTCCTCCCACCTCAGCCTCCCAGAGTGCTAGAATTACAGGTGTGAGCCACTGTGCCCATCCGCAGTCATCATTTTTATGAGCTGCCCATTTTTCATAGACACTATGGTTCTGGACTTGTGAGAAAATGCATACTCATATGATTGTGTGTGCATGACTAAAACATATTTGCAAAACTAATACAGAAATGAAAACAACAAACTGAAGAAGATACTCTACCAGACCCAGCTGACCAAAGAATCACATCTATATTGTATAAAGGGCTCTCTTATAAGTTAATCAAAGATATGTATGCATTTATACAAGGACTAGAGGAAATCATAAATCGTAAAGAAAATCACTAATATCCTCATACAACTACAAGTACTAACAATTTTTAAAGGTTCTCCATTTATCAGGTACTATTCTATATGCTATACATTGAGAAATCCACTTAATCCTTACAACCCTATAACATAGGTACTATTATTATCTTGTTTATAGAAGAGAAAACCAAGCCACAGAGAGGTTAAGTTATTCACCCATGGTTTCACAGTCAGATAAATGGAAAAAGGCACAACCAGACAATTCACATAAGATAAAATGCAATCTCAAATGGAAAAATGTTCAAGATTGCCAGTAATCAAAGAAATGTAAATTAAAACATTAAGTATCATTTCATACCACACCTTTGGGGAGACTTAATTAAACTGTCACTCTCAGATATGGTGGCAACAATGTAAATCAGTATAAGCTTTTTGGAAAATGATTTGCTAATACTTACAAACAATGGTAAAGAGGCTCCCTTTAATGCAGTAATCACACTCCTAGAAATTTATTCTTAGAAAATTATTCAAAAGAAAAAGCCATATGAGTAAAAAAATTGCTGCAGTATTCTTTATGTTATCAAATATTGAAAGCAGTCTAAAGGTCCAAATATAGGGACTATTTAAGTAAATTATGGTACATCAATGAAATGGAATACCATGTAGCCATTTAAACTATAATTATGAGTAATAATGGTAATATTAAAAAGTTATATAATGTCAAATGAAGTAGGCCAAATATAAAATTTTACCTATTTTATAATTGCAACTATGTAAAATTATGTGTACATATGTTCAAGGACCAGAATGGAACATAAAATGAAAATGCTTGAGATGTCAGATGGCATAATTTTAAGTCCCTTTCTTTCCTATTTTTAATTATCTTTATTTTTGTTGTTTTCCATATGATGGCAAAATCAAGAGTTGGGGAAAAATAGAAGATGCTGTTTCTACCTTTTGGTAATACATAATTTAGCTGAGCATTCAGAGAATCATTGACTTTTAGAGCTGGAAGGGACTTTATCTGACTCTTGGTGCAACTTCCTAATTTTACAGGAATTAAATTGTTCAGTGACACATATTTAATTAGGAGTCAGAATTTACAACTCCAAAAATGACTTGCAATCATTTAGGGTACATCTCTTGCAGGGAAATTAAGTTGTTAAGACCCTATCTTGAAATGCATTGTGTTGATAAAAATGACTATTTTAACTCAATTCTACTTTCTTATCTGCACTATCAACTGCCTCATTTCCCCACCTGAAATAAGCTTTATGCCAAAGCGAGAGCCCTGCCTAATTCTTGACTGTATTGTACACATCATGCATATTTTTGGCATTTCAAAAAACTGTCAAAATATTTATAAAGAAGACGAATATTTCAATAACAATGGAAAAGCTGCTAGTCATTTACCAGTGATGGAAACAGCAGGAATTCAATTAAGATTTGATAAACCAATTAAATTGAATTTTACTTTCAACATTAAAAAAATGTTTTGTAACACTGACTAAAATACCTATTTTAAATCTCTTAAAAACTAGTTTCTGGGATAGAAATGAAGATTATGAATGAACATATAAATGTTTATACAGCCTTACAGAGAGGCTCTCATCTACTCACCTGTGACCATAAAGAGAAAAGCATGTCCTCAGGAAGAGTGAGACCCATCTAGCAGGTGAGGCTCTCGACTTTTAAACCCACTTTAGATCGTGATATATTCTGGCTGGGCTCTCTGAAAGGACAGATGAAAATGAAAAAAACATGGGAAGATGCTAAAAAAATTTGGAAGTTGCAGATTGGTCGGGATGTCTAAGTTGTTCCAGTTGGTAGCGGGGGTGGTATGTCAAGGCCACAAGGCTGATTCCCAGTGAGCATGTAAAAGCATTACACTCACTGTGGGGTTTCAAACATGCCTGGGCAGGTGGCTTTAGCACAATGAGTCTCTGGGGGTGTTAACCAAACGTAGCACCAGCAACTAAGACAAGATGATGGTGATGGCTGATCCCATCAGTGCTCTGCACCTGTGCCTCGGCAGCAGCACCAGCTTCAGGCACTGGACAGGAGCATGACCCTCTCATTGGGCATGGTTGGAAGCCCTGGATACCATTTAATAGAGGTTAAAAGAGCTGTCGAGACATCCTAGGGACTAAGGAAATAGAAAATAAGAGAAAAACAAAGAATCAGAGAGGAAGACTTTTTTTTTTGAGATAGAGTCTCGCTCTGTCACCCAGGCTAGAGTGCGGTGGCATCATCATAGTTCACTGCAACTTCAAACTCCTGGGCTCAAGGGATCAAACTCCTGGGCTCAGCCTCCTGAGTAGCTGGGACTACAGGTATGTGCCACCATGCCTGGCTAATTTTTTTATTTTTTGTAGAGAAGAGGTCTTGCTGTGTTGCCAAGGCTGGTCACCAACTCCTCGCCTCAAGTGATCCTCCCACCTCGCTTCAACCTCCCAAAGTGTTGGGATTACAGGCGTGAGCCACTGTGTCCAGCCTTAAGGAAGAAATCGCTTCTATGTGCAATCTGTAGTTTCATGTTAACAGTATGCGATATTGTGAAATATGTATTTGGCCTTTGTCCCTGTTTCCTGGCATACAACACCTAATATCCTTGGAATCTCCAAAGTGCTGTCTTTTTGTATGCTAATGTTGACTGCTAGCTCCAGGATGGGGCTGGTCACTGGAAAGACAAGGCATGATTAGAGAGTTGGGACTTTCAGCCCCACCCCTCCAACCTCCAGGAAGGGGAAAGGGTGTGAAGATTAAGTTGATCACCAATGGCCAATGGTTTAATCAATCATGCTTACATAATGAAGCCTCCATAAAAACTCAAGAGAACAGGGTTCAGGGAACTTCTGGATAGCTGAGCACATGGAGGTTCCTGGAGGATGGCACCCCTGGGAGGACATGAAAGCTCTTCACCCCTTCCCCCATACCTCGCCCTATGCATCTCTTCATCTGTATCCTTTGTAATACCCTTTATAATGAACCAGTGAACATACATAAATGTTTTCCTGAGTTCTGTGAGCCACTCTAGCAAATTAATTAAACCCAAAGAGGGGGATATGGGAACCCCAAATTGAAGCTGGTTGGTCAGAAGTTCTGGAGGTCCAGACTTCTGACTGGTCAGTCTTGGGGACTGAGCCCTCAACCTGTGGGACCCGATGCTATCTCCAGGTAGCTAGTCTCAGTATTTAATTAGAGGATGCCCAGCTGGTGTCTGCTGCTTGGCGTGTGGGGAAAACCCCCCACATTTTATCACAGAAGTCTTGCTCTTGTTACTGAAAGTTTGGCACTTGTCCCTGAGGCCTCATCAGATGAATGAGGACAAGTGGTTTAAGGAAAAGGAAAGAGAAGTTTATTAATTTGCTGGCAAATGAGGAGGATGGCAGACTCTTGTCCTTAAAGTACCACTGTCCTCTCTATGAGCAGAAATACAGAGCTTTTAAAGGGAGTTTTCAGCTTCGGGCTATTGCTGTTTAACTACAGCATATCCGGTAAAGACAATTCTGTTAAGCCATTTCCTGTGGTACAAAAAAACAAAGAACGCTCCCCTGCCCCTCTGATTACTGGCCTTGGGCAGGAATGCAGGTTTTAATTTCCAAAAAGAGTTGGAGGGCGTGTTTAAAGGGACAGCTTGTAAAACATTTTACCCTTTTTCAGGCCCTTACATTCTGGGTTGATTGTTATTGTGTGCAAGCAGAGGAAAAGCAGCATTTGGGGCTTTTTCTCACAGTCATATATTTAGGTTAAGGCCTACTCAAATTTAATAATCTGACTCTGCTTTATACAACTCTAAACCAGTTCATAATCCATGGGATTCTCCATGATATTTTCCTTCAAGTCATAATCCAGTGGTTTTCAACCCTGGCTAAACATCAGAATCTCCTAGAGAATAAAAAACAAACACCAGTGCCTACACCCCCTAGATGGATAAAGTCAGAATCTGGCAGTAGGACCCAGGAATCAGTGACTAAGATAGTCACCTAATCTAAATATTCTTTAAAGTCAAGGAAATACTGAAATTGGTAGCATGGAGCTATCTGCTTTGCTTTCTACCTCCCAGGCTTGCTATATGTGACTTGTGGTCATATCATATTAGTCTGAGGGCCTGCTGCAAGTGACACTCCCTAGGACCAAGTTTTAGGCAGTACAGTTGGAGGTGACATTTGGATTGAAATAATAGGGAAGCTGAGGTAATAGGTAATAAGATAAGCATGAACTGTGAAAGGAGATGCAAGACCAGAAAAAGGGAAATAAATTCTTTGGTCAGAAGACAAGAGGCTGGAGAGCTGGAAAAAAATAAATAGTGCCTAAAATGCCAAACCCAGGCCCTCAACAAGTGCTGGAGTTCTTCTCCTATGTTGTACCAGGCACACTATGTGGGGAGGTCATGTGTTACTCCTTTGCTTCAGGCCCTCCCCACTTGCCTATCATTCCCAACCATCAGGGGTAGTGGAAGGGCTGGAATTTTCTGGGTTTTTTTTTTTTCCTTCTTGTTCCAGAGTTAAATTTTCTGGGTTTGTTTGGTGAAGGGTTGTGATGATCCCAGAGCATACTTAGGGGTGGAGTGTTATGTGAAGGTATTGTGCCCAGGATCTCTTGTAATTAACCCCTGTCTTCTGGGACTAGGTGACTAGAGAGTATTTGCAAAGTGCCAGACAGAGTCCATATGGGCTGGGCATAGTGAAGAATGATGGAAGATAGGGTGGTGTATATGGGAAGTGGGTGGAAAGGGCAGGGAGGTAGAAATAGAGGTCAGCAAGTTCATGATTTTGGAAGGCCAGATTGAATACAGAGGCTAGGTTTTTTTTTAATTGTGGCAAAATATACATAACATAAAATGGTTACCCTCTTAACCATTTTTAAGTGCACAGCTAAGTGGCATCAGTACCTTCACATTGTTTTGCTACCATCACTACCATCTATGGACAGAACTCTTTTAATCTCATAAAACTAAAACTCTGTAACCATTAAGTAATAATTCCCCATTTCCCTGTCTCCAGTACTGGTAACCACCATTCCATTTTTCATCTCTATGAATTTGTCTATTGTAGGCACCTCGTATAAGTGGAATCACACCATATTTTTCCTTTTGTGATTGGATTATTTCACTTGGCATGATGTCTTCCAGGTTCATCCATGATGTAGCATGTGTCACAATTTTCTTCCTTTTTAAAGCTGAATAATATTCCATTGTATGCACATACCATATTTTGTTTATCCATTTTTCTGTTGACGGACACTTGCTGCTGTTGTTTGAATGTATCCCCCAAAGTTTATGTGTTGGAAGCTTAATTTCCAATTCAACAGTGTTGAGAGTTGGGACTTTAAAGAGATTATTAGGTTTTGAGGGCTCTTCCCTCATGAATGGATAAATGTAGTAAATAGATTAATGTAGTTATCACGGGAGTGGGTTAGTTATCATGGGGGTGGGTTCCTGACAAAAGGATGAATTTTGACCCCCTTTTCTCCCTTTCTCATGCTCTATTTCCTTTCTGGCTTCCATGGCAAAAAGGCCTTTACCAGATGTTGAACAGATTCAGCACCATGCTCTTGGACTTACCAGTCTCCCGAACCATGAGCCAAATATATTTCTTTTCTTCATAAATTACCCAGTCTCAGCTAATCTGTTATAGCAACACAAAATGGACTAAGACATTTGGGTTGATCTTTCAGCTATTATGAAAAATGCTGCTATGAACATGAGTGTATAAATATCTCTTCAGGTCCATGCTTTCAAATTATTTTGGATATATATCCACAAGTAGAATTGTAGAATTGCTGGATCACATGATAATTTTATTTTTAATTTTTTGAGGAACCACCATATTGTTTTTATAGCTGTTGCACCGTTTTACATTTCCATCAACAGTACACAAGAGTTCCAATTTCTCCATATCCTCACCAACACTTGTTAGTTTATTTATTTATTTTTTAAGGCTGGTCAAGTGAAGTAGTGAGAGTGGACAAGGATATGGTTTTTGATAGTAGCCATCCTAATGGGTGTGAGGTAGTATGCTATCATGGTTTTGATTTGCATTTCCCTAATGATTAGTGACATTGAGCATTTTTTCATATGTTATTGGTCATTTGTATATCTTTTTTGGAGAAATGTCTATTCAAGTACTTTGCTCATTTTTTGTTTTTTTTTTTTTAATTGCTGAATTGTAAGAGTTCTTTATATAGTCTGGATACTAAGCCCTCATTGGATATATGATTTGCAAATATTTTCTCCCATTCTATGGGTTGCCTTTTACTCTGTTGAATGTGTCCTTTAATGTATAGAAGTTTTAAATTTTGATATAGTCCACCTTATCTATTTTTTTATTTTGTTGCCAGTACTTTTGGTGTCATATCTGGGAAATCATTGCCAAACCCAATGTCATGAAGCATTTCCTCTGTTTTCCTCTAGGAGTCTTATAGTTTTAGGTCTTATATCTAGGTATTTAATCCATTTTGATTTAATTTTTGTATGTGGTGTAAAATAAGGGTTCGACTTCATTCTTTTGCATGTGGATATCCAATGTTCCCAACATCATTTCTTGAAAAGACCGTCCTTTCCCCATTGAATGGTTTTGCCACCTTTGTGGAAAATCATTTGACCATATATGCAAAGGTTTACTTCTGGACTTCAAAAGAGCTAGTTTTTGAGTTTATGTGAGAATCTAGTAGATAATTGTGACAACAGATGAGTAAGATCAGGTTCCATGCTTGGATCACCATCTCAGGTGAATGGTGCATAAGGAGGGGCTTTGTAGCAATCTTCGTTCTACTGTGGAGAATCTTACAGATCTCATGAAAGTAGCCCAGATCTCATCTCAGTTGAGACCAGGTGGATGGATTATGGTGATGCTGAAAGGTGCTGAGAGGTATTGTGAGTGGAAGCCCTAAATGCTGTGTCAGGAGGTGATCTGCATAGAGGTATGGGCAGCATTATTAAAAATGACCTTGGATGCCAGAGGGTAGGTGGTTCAGGAGCTATACCTTGAGGACCATTTCACATGTTTTTTTGGCCTTTGCTGGGTAACACATGACTACAGTTGTTCTTGGAAGGCCTTAAAAAGGATCTTAAAAATGAGGATACCAACAATGGGGTTGGCTAAACTATGGTGGTCAAATGGTGGTGGTCTGCTGAAGCCAAAGATTTAAGTAGGAGATGCTTACCACATCTCAGACAAATGGGCATCCACCCTGAATTGTAGGTGTCTGAAGAGCAGGGGCCAAGTCATGTTCATTTCAGTATTCTCAGTGTCTGGCATAGTTTCTGGCACACAGTAGATGCTCAATAAATGTTTTTTGACCTGAATTGAACAAATGCCAAGGGAGCAGCAGTGACTTTCTGAAATAAGAAAACTCATCTTTTCACAGTTAGGAACAGTTTCTTAAGTCTAATTTAAATTATTTAGACTGTAAAAAGACTCTATTACTCCTTCTCTCCTCAATAGAGACAAAGACTTGATCACCATCTGTATTAGTCAGGGTTTTTCAGAGAGACACACCAAAAGGAGATAGATAAGTAGATAGACAGACAGATAGATGAGAGGGGATTTATTAGGGGAATTGGCTTATACAATTATAGAGGCTGAGAAGTCCCACAATAGGCTATCTGCAAGCTGGAGACCCAGGAAAGCCAGTGGCATTGCTCAGTCCAAGTCCAAATGTCTCAAAACCAGGGAAGCCAATGGTGTAACCTCGGTATGAGGCTGAGGGCCTAAGTACCCAGGCAGCTGCTGGTGCAAGTTCCAGAGTCCAAAGGCCCAAGAGTGTGGAGTTCTGAGGTCCAACGGCAGGAGAAGAAGGGTGTCCCAGGTCCAAGACAGAGAGAGAATTCATCTTTCCTCTGCCTTTTTGTTCTATCCAGGCCACCAACTGACTGGAGGGTGCCCATCCACATTGAGGGCAGACCTTACCCACTCAGTTCACTGACTCACACGCCAATCTCCTCTGGAAACACCCTCATAGACACATTCAGAAATAATGCTTTACCAGCTATCTAGGCATCCCTTAATCCAGTCAAGTTGACTCCTAAAATTAACTGTCACACTTTCCTTTGTTAAGAAAAATCTATTAATGATATTAATCACCACTTATTAAGCACCAATCATCCCCAGGCATTATCCTAGCACTTGATGTGCACTATATTCAGTCCTTGTAACAGTCTTCAGGTAAGCATTATCTCCATTTTATAGTTGAGGGAATTGCAGATTTTAAGTGTCTTGCTTAAGGTCACACAACCACCAATAGTGATGCTAGAATTGATATCCAAAATAGGTCCTGTGTTTCTTTTCTGAGAACCCTTTTTACCTGTTTTTACCTAGGAACTATCATTCTTATCTTCTAGCATGCTTTTATTTTAGGGTAAATAAATAAATAAATAAATAAAAGGAACAATAACCATCAGGACCCCTGGTAAGAGCTAGGTGGTGAGATGTGGTTTTGTGTGCTTGACACAGCCAATTGCATGAAAAGCAACTGAACACCTTGATCAAATATTTTCTAGATGCAAGAGCCCAGGTCCTGGCACTGTATACCCCAAGGTTAAGAGAAACAACAGAGTTTAGGAGGCATAGCAGGACAAATACCATGATGTAGATTTTTAATCTAGAGCAGATCAGCTCAAATTGTGGGCGGCTTCTGGTCTGTAAATTGTTTCATTTCCAGTCTGTGACAAGGTAAGTACATAAACTGAGTAATTTCACATTTATTGAATCTAATAAAAATCTTGGGCTTGTATTTGTCTATCTTTACTTTTTCCTATTCATCCCTTCATTCCCAAAATCCAGAACAGAGCCTGACATGTAGCTGGTACTCACTGGTTGGCTGGAGGGTAAGAAGGAGGGATTGTGGGGGAGGGCAGAGACCAGGAAACAAAATGGCAGGAACTGGAGGATATCTTCATTTCCTTATTTTCTAGCAATTCATCTTTACTGTGCTTTATAAAAGTGTTGGTCTATGACAGACTGGAAATTAAAATGAAAAGCAACAATTGGTCCTTCACTCAGATAGTTTGAGAAGCACTGGTCTAGAGCCAGCTATTCTTATAGAGTCAGTGTAGAAATGGTGTTAGGCAGAGTTGCTAGACCTCCTGGCCATTTATTTAGCAGTCTAGGAAAGATTTAAGTGTAGTTGGGTTCCCAGAGTAAGTCACTGGCTATAACTTTGGAAATTCCTTTTGTTTGCAGTTCCCAGTATTCTGATCATGTACTATGTCAACCCATTCCCTGCAGATTCCATATATCAGGAAGGCAAATGTTTACAGACTAGAAAAGCTGCCTCGGGCTTGTAGGTAAATGCTGAAGAACCACTGACAGTGAATCTTTCTGAGCAGACTACTACTCAGCAAGTGACAAAGGGACAAAGTAGAGTCCACTCCACCCTGCTCTAGCCTCAGTATATGTGGAATATGCTTTACTCAGCACTTAAAAATGGTTTAAGTGATTCCCACTCCTGTTGTTTCTTGCCATGTGGAGGAACAGCAACTGACAAAAGACTCCTAGTCTCTTTAGTACTGCCCTCCTCATTCCTGGGAGAAGTGGAGAGACTTATAAGTGAACATTGGGGATGACTTAGGCCTGTGTAACCTAGCCCTTCTTCACTCTTTCTCTTGGAGGAAAGTATGCTGTAATAGGCTTCATAGGGGCAGGACCCCATGAGTAGAGTCCTGTGGCTAACTATGAGTCCTGATTCTGGGGTTCAGTATTAGGAAGACAATCATTTCCATATACCCAAAGCCATTTTTCCCAGTATCAGCTTCATCAGTAATTGAGCTGACATTTTAATCTTCATCTGTTGACACCTTAACCTCTCTCATTGGTTTAAAACTTGGGCAGGTAAGATGAGAGCAAGAATAATGGGGGGAAAAAACCTTGGGCAGGGAACATAGGGCTATTATTTACTGGTCCCTCTCAAACTTCACCAGATGGCGATGATTCCACATCATGGTCTTGTCTAGTAGGCTATTCTGGCCTGTATTCTTCACTTGCCCTCTGTTTATTTCCTCACAGAGAGACTGTAAATCTTGAATCACTTGGTGACTCTATTATATTGATACCTAATCAGTTCCCTTCTTCAAGTAGGAGTCAGACCTTTCTCCTTCACACTGGAGAACGAGAGTGATCTTCTGGCTCAGCCAATGTCTCCTTCGTCCTGTACCTCTCTGGGTATATTTCTCCTAAAGCTGTGCCCCATCTTTCCAGGTTTATGAAGGGCCAATAAACTCATGTAATATGTCATGGTGGAAAACAAACATAAAAATGCAAGGGCTCTGGAATCAAAAGAATCAGCTAAAGGTGAGCCTTTGCTTTTCTAAAAAGTGTGAAGAACAAGTGTCTTTTGTAGAGAAGTTTAAACTTTCCCTCTGAAGGATAAGTGAGTCATTCTGCCAAAATAAACTGACAATAGATTAACAGGAGAAAAGGTATACAAATTTATTAATGTGCGTAAGAATGAAAACCACAAAAAATAGACTCAAGGAAGGGCAGATGAAGTTAAATAGCACCCTCTTCATAAAGAGGAGATGGGAAGAATGTACGCAATTTTGAGGTGTAGTAAATGACTTTTAGAATTGAATGGGCCCAAAGAGCAGACAATAGTTTCTAAATGATTCTTTGGAAACTGAATGAAACCAGAGAACAGACAGTGAGTGGCCTGGGACAAAGTTCCTCTGCGCTGTGGGGGAGGTGGTGACAAATTTCAGGAATGTGAGGGGTGGAACTTCATAGTGAACAAAAGTTATCTTATTACGCAGATAAAGTCTCTCGGGTAATCTCTTGAGATGCCCTCAGAGGAATAGATGAAAAGTCTGTCTGGGCATTGTGACTTTTAGTCTTTTCTCTTCTCCAGTAGTTAATCTTTCCTGGTTATTTGATGAGACTCCTAGGGGAGGGAGTTTTAAGACAATTGTATTTTTGGAAGAAGTTTCCTCAGTCAGATAAGGAAACTTCCAGAGAGAGCTCCTCCTTGTGCTTGGGGTGGAGAAATAAGAGAAGGTTAGAAAGTCCTTGGTTTTGGCTAAGTGCAGTGGCTCATGCCTGCAATCCTAACGCTCTGGGAGGCAGGAGGAATGCTTGAGGCCAGGAGTTAGAGACCAGCCTGGGCAACACAGCAAGACCCTGTCTCTACAAAAAAATTAAAAATAAAGAAATTAGCTGGGCATGGTGGTGCTGACCTGTAGTCCTGGCTACTGCAGAGGCTGAGGTGGGAAGATCACTTGAGCCCAGGAGTTCGAGGTTACAGTGAGCTATGATTGCGCCACTGCACTTCAGCCTGGGCACCACAGCAAGACCCTATCTCTGAAAAAAACAAAGAAAGAAACAAAGCCCTTGGTTCTGAGGCAGCTTCTAAAGCCTTTTAATTTCATTTAGTTCAAAGTGCTCAGCATGCCGAAACCCATACTCTGGGGTATCGTCTTCTGGGCCCCAATACTTTTACTAGCCATTTCTGTGGTATAACTGTAATTCAGGTAAGCAGAAAAAAGCTCATGGCCTCTGTAGTCTTCCTATTTCCAAAGCTCAGCTAGGGCTCTTTCTTTGGTTCTTTTTCTGAGCTTAGGCAGGGGACATTTAAGCTTACAGTTCAGTTCTCTGAGATTCAATTATAAGTCACTCTTGCTACAATTTTTCCTGACCCTGCATTTTCTTTGCATCACTGGAGCAGCACCTCGCTAATATGCCCATGAACACTGCCTACTCTTCCTAAGGCCAGAGTGCTGCTTGCTTCTGCTGGTAGCCTTTTCTACTGGGTACTGTGCCCAGCTGAGCTTTAGAGGACTGACGCTGGATTCTTTGTCACCATGTTGACAAGGTATGCTTCCTCAATTGGACCTCGTCTCTGCTGATAGTTTTTTCTTTGTACCACCCTGAATATGGTATTTTATTTGCCATATTATTTTATATTAGAGATTAAGTCCTTAAGAAAGACAATACCCATCCTGGATGCACTTGTGATCTTTGTCAGTCAGGGTCTTCTACTTTCATTCTACTTATCATTCAACTTTCCTAGCCCAAACATCTTTTAATGTAAAAAAATGCATTAATACAGTACAGGCTTAAGGTTTAGAAAGCCTGTGTTTGGGAAGTTACTGACCTCAAAGCAAATTATGAATAAATTCCCCAAAGTAGGATGAACTAAGAGTAATTTATATTCATATATAAACATAATTATAGTATAGATACAGTTGCATAACTAGAATAAAATTTAATGTAAATGTGCCAAAGAGAAGAAATCATAGATTTACAAAACTTACATGAAATAAGAAAATGTTCAACTATGTATTAATAATAAGCAAAGCTTCATTAACTCGGCAGTCTTGGGAATCTAGAAAATGAGGTAGCCCAAGCCCAATTCCTTTAGTGTTACAGTTCCTCCTATACCAGGCCAGGCAATTAGCAATGAAATTGGAGTAGGGGTAAGCCGTGCATGTTTTGAGTAGTGTGTCAGGTGAGAAACAACAAAGAGGTAATTCTTTATTCTTGAGAGCTTCCTTGTGCACATGATCAGCTTCTGCATGCAGTTGGAGGAGAAACAACCCTATTAAAATGTCTTTATTTATTTATTTAGAGACAGGGTCTTACTCTGTTGCCCACGCTGGGGCACGGTGGCACAATCACGGCTCACTACAGCCTGGAACTCCTGGGCTCAAGTGATCCTCCCGTCTCAGCCTTCTGAGTTGCTGGGACTGCAGGCATGAGCCACCAGCTCCTAAAACGTCTTTTAAGCCCGGCACAATCCTGAGGCAGGAGGCTTGCTTGAGCCCAGGAGCTTGAGACAAGCCTGGGGAACATGGTGAGACCCTTGTCTCTAAAAAAATTAAATAAATAAAAAATTTTTAGAAGTGTTCAAAAAAATCTAAGCTACATGACTATACATTAAAGCTTTGAGGAATAGGGGGAAAAAAAAATCTGTGAGGAAAACATCGGCTTACGTCTCCAGGGAACGAACCAAACCTAACTCTCATTCCAGCACGGGGCTGCTGGGCACCAGCTCCTTTCACTCTGGGTAGAAAACAAGTCCTGAGTTGCTGCTGAGCCAAACTTTAAAGGCCAGTCAGGAAATGAGCAGCACTCCTGAATGGGAGAGACTGGATCAATATTTTTTTCTAAAGTAAACAAAAGATCTGCAAAAGTATTTCCTTGCACTATTTGGCAAGAGAAAGAAGCACCTGGAGAGTGAGTTAGGAAGGGAAAGCATGTAAGAAATGGGGGTAAAACAAGGATAGTTCTAATGAAGCTTTGTCGCACTAGTCTCCAGAGCCCAGGTGTTCTATCAGGAAACCAAGCTGCAATGAGGAGGCACTGAGAGAGGCTGATTAAGAATACATTCACGGGAAGGATAAACAGAATAAATACTTTTCTGAATCCTGAATTTCATCTTTCACTTGGATTTCTAAAAAACCTTGAACAGTATCTTCTAGGAAGTCAAAGTAAAATATAAATATTAAAATAAGTGAGGGCTGTGGAGGAAGAAGTAGGAGCAATGAGAAAAGCAATTATCCTTGGAGGCAGAAATTTCTTTCTTGCTTCAGTGCAGCACGTGATGCCGGCAATTTCAGCCATTCCCTTTCAGGCGGTTTTCGGTGCGAGCCCCACACGCTGCCTGGGGGGACGCTGCTGCAGCTCACCTGAGGGAGCAGGGCACAACTAAAGAGGCATGGAGAGCTACCACCTTCTTTACGCCAAGCATTCTGTGCAGCAGGATAGCCTTGGGAGAAAGACAAGTTACTCTAGGGAGGCAGAAGGTGGGAGAAACGAGGCAGCAATTATATGGTGTTGCTTGTGCTAAGTACATAGCATTAAAAAGATGAAAAAAAGATTGAAAAAACCCACGAATGCAATGGACTCAGCAGCATCTCCTCATTAATTTTTGGAAGTCACACCGTTTTAGTGCTTTTTTCCCAGTGAAAAAGCCTTAAAAGCCCAAAGGGTGACAGCCCTTCCCCAACACTTTATTTGAAACAACCAATACCTGATATATAAAGATTAACTGAGGAAAAAATTAATTTCTGCTTTTTCTGCAATGAACTAGGAAGTGTCCCAGAAAGGAGCAATGGATCGAAAACACTGCCAAAAAATTTTTGTAAGCATAACAAAATTCAGTTTTCCTGGACCAAACCTCATCAGCCCAAGTAGGAGAGGTGGATGCTTGGGGCTTTTTAGACGGCAATCAAAGGCTCATTTTATTTGACAGGTAAAACCTGATAGAGAAGCATTTTTTTTTTTCCTGGGGCCCAGGCTCTCCTTAGTGTCTACTTGCTGGAGAAAATCAAAGATAAAGACCCAGATCACAGGGATGCCAAGGACACAGCTACCTGGACACTGTTCGTAACTATTTGAAGTCAATGTACTCCTACTGATTTTTTTTCCTCTTTATGTAAGGTTAACATGTATTTATTCATTCAGCTGCCACTAGCTGTTCCTTACTAAAGGTTAAGTGGTTGTGAAACCACAGGCACTGTAGAATCAAAAGTTGTTGTTTTAAACTTTTGGCTAAGTAGTGGTGCCTGGTACCTTACCTCTGACGAGCTCCTGGGGCAGCTGAGGGTGGGCTCTTTGACTATCTGGGGGTTTCAATGGGCTCCATCCATCTCATGCCAACCTGACTTGCCGGACTTAGGGTCACTGTCCTCTGAGACACTTTAAGATCATGCTCAAGAGAGTTGTGCTCTGTGGCCCCCTGGGCCCCTCCTGCAGGTGCACTTGCTTTTTCAATTTGATGCTATTTTTCTTATCCTCTGTAGGAACTCACGCACAACTATTATTACTTGCTTGTTACTGCATGTTGCTGATTCATACTCAAAGGAAAAAGTAATTTTGTCTTCAACACCTCTTCCCTGTCATTTAAGGCATATGTTAATGAAAGACAGATTTTGGCATCCACTCTCCTCTGTAGCTGAGGCCACAATATAGACTCATTATAAATGAAGACCCAACTGTTATTTTACTTCTATTTATATTTATAACTACACTAAAGCCATCTTGCAGGTATCTTTGTGCCTATCAAATCCCAAACCATATTCCAAGAAATGCTCAACATTTCACGCTTGAATTGGTATTAATGTGGCATTAATGTACATACAAGGTTTTAAATAGAGATGTTTTCACTCATTTTATTATTGACACCTCCTGATTTCACATATTTTGGATTATGCTAGAGCTGAATTCTTTTGAAGACATTTTAAGGGCTTTTTCCCCCCCTTGCAGTACAGAATTTTTTTTTAAGTAAGGAGTATGCAAGTGATGAGCGCTCTGCAGGGAGGGATGCCAAGTGGAAGGCTGAAGCCTGGAGGGGGTGGGGCGGAGCAGGACTAGGCATAGGCAGAATGCTGAAAAGAACTGATTGAAAGCTTTTTGCTTTGTCATTCCTCTCGGTTCCTTTCCTTCTCTTCCTTCCCAATTTATAACTGTGGACAAGTGCAACCTATTTATTTCACAGAATGACTGGATCTAGAATGAGCCATAACCTTGAAGGTCGTCTGAACCATTGCTGTAGTTCTCTGCTTGATTCAGGAGCTCTCTTTCTTCTCTAGCACCTTTCCCAGCAGCATTTGAGCCTATCGATTAAACATGCAGCGACGAGAGTAGAGGTTTTAGACTTAAACAGTTCTGGGTCCAAATTCTGGCCCTGCCACTTACTAGCTGTGATGTCCTGGGCAAGTTACCCAACAACTCAGAGCCCCTGTCTCATCTGCTAAGTGTTTATCATAAAAACAAATAGGAGTTTGTGGATTAAATGAAGTCACCGGTATGGTGTATACAAAACGTAGCACTCAGAGCTAAATTAAGAGTAGCTAAAAGGTTCAATAGTAAGTAGAACCCATGCTTCCTGTCTGACTCCGGGGCAGTACTTTTTCCACCGCATGATACTGTCTTTCTTACACTGTCTCATAAAACTATTGAAAAAGTATCTGTTGCTGAAGTACTCTGTGTGCTGCCTTGTAGACTGTAAATGCTGTTGTCAATAACAATACCTCACTTATATTGAATGCTCTAGAATTTACAAGGCACTTTCACAAGTGGGGAAAATCCCCAAGCCAACATGTAGTCTACCGATGACTAATAGAGGCAGGAAGTAGGAGCAGAGGCTTTGAAAGAGGTCTATTAGCGATGCAAATGTGAAGTTATCTGCACTTGTGAGGAGCATAATAAACATCCAACCCAATTAGAAGTAACAATGCGTGATATATTCAGGCTTCAGAACTTTGATGAGTTGGAAAACTGTAGGAACATGGCATTAGAGTTTTAGGGCAAGAATTTAACTTGTCTGAAGTTTAACAATCCAGATGGTTCCGACGGCTTTAGGTTTTGTCCCAAGAGGGCAGCGATTTGCATATGGGTGCATTTTCATGTACAAACCAGAGTACAGCCATGACTTAGAACTACATAATGGTAGAAACTGGGATGTGTTCATAATTTGGAGACAAAGAATATGGAACTGAGACAGGCAAAGCAAATAAATTCTCAGAAGTCAATGTTAAATGAGTGTTTTAATACAGACAAATGCATCATACTGAATGCAAAACTTTTAATAATAGAAACTGTTATCTTGACTTTCTCACAACCTTCTGAAACAGTTCTTCATGTGTGAGAATTTTTACATTTGGACAGTGCTCAGAAGTAAAGTTTTAGAAATGGAGAAAAATAGAGGGTACATTTTTAACACAATATATTTCATTGTTTCTGTATTGTAAGAAGATGAAGGAATATACCTTTTTCTGCTGGAAAGAAAATGGTCCTTTTGAAATTCAGCTATCTCAGAAGATGAATTTTTAAATATCAAACTCTGCCTAACCAACTGGTTCCAGCTGTATGGACGTAAGGGGAAAAATGAGAATTTCATGCAGTTATCAAATATTTTAAACTAATAGCCAACTGCGTACATTTGCCACACTTCATGATTTCTGAACACCTATAAGCAAGATCCCAAAAAAGTCTTTCCATTTTCTTTCTCTGACAAAATCTACATTTCTGTCTAGCAGCAAACCCTACAAAGGAGGTTGATTCAGGTAGGCTAAGAGAGCAAAAGACTGACCAGAGATGCAGAAGACGCTGGTGGCAATGGTCCTGATGCGCAGCCATGTGGAATAGGAGGGCTCTGCTGGACAGAGCCCAAAAGAGACCAGTTTGTGTCTCACAGTCCAAATTTGGTTGATGTATTTTTGAAGCTTCTAAAGGTTAACTCACATGCTGTAATACATTATAGAAAGACACGAAGCCGAATTTTACTGTGCTAGTCAAGAGGCTGGCTTGAATCTGCTATTTAGAACTGACAGAGACAGTACAATTTACATGTGTGAGAATGTGAGAATAATTTTACCTTCTGTTGTTTTTAAAACCACCTTGGGCCATGATTTTTAAATTGAGACACAAGGAGATCTGCTGGGGTTCCCATAGCAACATTAACTTATCTAAACTGCCCTTGTTGTATGTAATACTTTCATTACTAGTTTGGATTTTAAATGTATTCTTTAGTTATGAAATACAACTGAGTTAAGAGTTTCAGGCAAATTTTAACTTTTACATTTACTGACTTATGCATGTTTAAACAGAAACCTTGATAACTGTACTTCTGAGGACTTGCTACCAAGGCAAGTTTGTGCAAAAACCTTTATGTGGTCTTTCTTGCCAC
This sequence comes from Daubentonia madagascariensis, assembly GCA_023783475.1. Classification (NCBI taxonomy): domain Eukaryota; kingdom Metazoa; phylum Chordata; class Mammalia; order Primates; family Daubentoniidae; genus Daubentonia; species Daubentonia madagascariensis. The sequence goes on along the minus strand of JAKFHU010002088.1, from coordinate 36,363,236 downwards.
TGATCTCTGATTTCACTCCATTCTATAGACAACTCCTTTATCAATTTATCTAAAAACATTTATAACACACCATGTCTAGGATAAAACAGAAACAACCGACCACAGGTTGTTCCATCCAGTTCAGAGACAAGAAGTCAAGATACCTGCTGTTCCAGGCTATCTACAAGCTGACCTTCTCCACATTTCCTCATCATTAATGTCCCACACCAAAAAGACTTACCTTCTCTCTGTGTTCTGAGAAGGTATGTTCAAGGCCTAGCCCCAGGCCCCTTTCCCCCAGAAGTCTGATTCTTCCCCCATTCTTTTTCAGAGCCGATCTCTCTTTGGAACTACTATTTCTATTGCTACCACCACTATATGATGTGTTGGTTGAGATCGGGCAGTATCCCTCCCTGCCTTTTTTGATAACTGTCTTGATTTTCCTTTGAAGAATGTTATCCATTTCATACATTTTGGTGACACCACCAATTAAGTGGCCCTGTCCCAGCCTGTCAAGAGATGAATCTATGACCCAAGTTGGACTGGTTATATTCTTCCAGAAAATTGAATTTTAAGTGAATTCAAAAAGGAAAAATACTGAATTATTCCAATGGTGGTCCTTTCAAGAGATTGTTCATTTCTTCCAGATTTCTGTGGCTCATAATCAAAGTCTGCTAGCTGATAAGTTCCCTGTTTGAGTACCTGATTGTATATTATCTTAGATTATGATTTAGAGGTTTGGGATATGCACATTTTGCTTTGCCAGTTAGATCCTATTTATGCTCCGTGAAGACAGGGCTAATTCTTTATTGATTGTATTATTCCATAAAATTCAGCACTATGTAAGTACTCAGTAAATATTGTGTAATGAATAAAAGACCAATCTTAAAAATTCTATTTTTACAAGGTGCAATTTGTAAGCCAACTTATGTCCTTTTTAAAGCAAGGGGGTAAATAAATTTTTAACTGCTACAATTTAAGAATTTTCTTAGGTATGATAGTTGTCTTAAAGAGAGCTTACAACAACTTGTACATCTAAGAATAGCCTGAAAATAATGTTAGCATGGGCCATACTTCCCCAATTTTGGGAAAGGAAAGAGAAACTAAAATTGCATTTCAGACATCAGTCTCTGAATTTAAAAGAAAAAAGTCTGGGTACAGTGGCTCATGCCTGTAACTCCAGCACTTTGGGAGGCCGAAGCAGGAGGATGACTTGAGGCCAGGAGTTTGAGGTTGCAGTGAGCTATGACGACACCACTGCACTCTAGCTGAGGTAACAGAGTGAGACCCTGTCTCAAAAAACCAAAACAAACAAACAACAAAACAACAACAAAACCACTTTGGGGAAAACAGACAACAAAACAAAAACCAATACATCTTGTTCTTAGGCTTGTGGCAGCCTTCCCTGCAAATAAGGTGTGCTGCATCTCTGCTATCTGATGACAATGGGGAGAGTTTGACTGTGTTTGGGAACTGGTTTACTAAGCCTAATGTAAAAATAAAGTAGATAATTTTTTCCACTTGTAAAAAATGGCAAGCTATGGTTTCTGAAATTTATCTGACTTGTATCAGTAATTTAATTTGAATAATTATAAAATCCAAGGAATAAGCAAAATGGTTGGATATCATAAACCCAAACAAGCTTGGGCATATCAAGTTTTCAAAACACAGAAAAAGGTGTACTCTTCGAAATCACTTACATGTGCTTAAAGTGTACAAAAGAACTCACCCATGATAAAACAACAAGAAATATAAATTCTTTTCTTACTGTCTTTTGAGAAATGGAAGATTTGTAAGAGTCTTGAAATAATATAGTCCTCTGGTTTTATACCTTAATGCAGTTCAGTCATGAGAAAGGTGTGAAAATACCAATTTGGAGCTATTGTGAGTCCAGTGCGATGGTTTCTGGAATTTGCCTTGAACCCACACTCGGTGCATTTTCACTTGTTTTTTCCTATTAACTTGCAAGCGACGATCAACCAGATTTTGCTTTTCATCTAAACCGGCCTTGCAGAACATACAGTGGACTTCCCCTGTGAGATAAAAATGGCCATCAAAGATATGACATGTGACTAGGGATGGGGGGAGGTCAGGAACAATGGAACACTGATGGAATGATCGATGATCTAAATTTCATTTATACCAAGAAACACTCTCTAGTACAACTTGGTGAAGGAAACCTGTGAAACCAAGTGGGTTTCTTCTACTTCACAAAAAAATACCAAGTGTAAACAGGCTAACACAGCAGGCATAAACAGATATATAATACTATTGGTTGCAGCTTTCAATATTTTGAAAGGTGCCTCCATTCTGAATTTCTGTTGGTTTACAGAGACCCAAAATGGCAGATTATAAAAGTACTCACATAAATTTGGGGAAATCCTTGAATCAGTATCATTTGATACTGTCAGAAATGCTTTTTTAAAATGAGAAATAGATAAGAGATAAGTCACTTTCTACAGACTTATGAAATAAAATTCCCTCCTTTGGCTGTGGCATATCATCAATTTTTTTGATATCTGGGCTAACAATATCTCCCAAATGGAATAGACTGCACCTCATTTGAGTATGAGGGTGAAACAAGTGATTCTTTAAAGCAGTTTTTTTTTTTTTTTTTTTTGAGATAGTCTCGCTCTTGCAGTGGTATCATCATAGCTCACTGCAACCACAAACTCCTGGTCTCAAGCGATTCTCCTGCCTCAGCCTCCCGAGTAGCTGGGACTACAGGCATGGACCACCATGCCCGGCTAATTTTTTGTTTCTATTTTTAGTAGAGAGGGGGTCTCGCTCTTGATCAGGCTGGTCTCGAACTCCTGACCTCAAGTGATCCTCCCACCTTGGCCTCCCAGAATGCTAGGATTACAGGCGTGAGTCGCCGAGCCTGGCCTTTTAAAGCAGTTTTAATTGGAAAAAGATTAAAAGGCCAAAAGGCCATTTTCAAGCTTTTACGTAGAAGAGTTAGTTACAAGCACGAAAGTATGAAGACATCCAATGTTTAATCAATGATTGAAGCCTCATTTTTATAACTTTTGAACTATAACCAATGACAGTATTTACAGCTAATTATTGCCTCTTGTAGATTAGCATACCTTTTGTAAAGAAATATGCTCTGGTACCATCGCCTCGAACATAAAAATTTTCAGATAAACAATGCCCTAAAAAAAATTGTGTAAAGAGAAACCTACTATTACTTAAAAAACAAAACCAAAAAAACCCCAACAAAACAACTTGACATGAAATATAAACAAAGCATTCTTTAAAATACATGAAAATAACCCCAAACTGAATATATTATTACCCTTTTTAAAACGAAGCTGAGTCTTATCATATCTTCCATAGTCCCGAAATAACAGCATTCCCCCAGGTTTCAGTAATTTGGACAGTCGGTTTACAACACCCTGCATCCTTTGAAAACAAAGTAAGATATCCTATTTGTGGAAATCTTGTTTTATATACCAGATTTAACTTTCTTGAAGACAAATTAAGAAAAGCTCGATACGGCCAAAGAAATCTAAACCACAAACATAAGGGCAACGAAACTGAAAATATTTTGTAAAGAGGAAATAAAAGAACATCAACTTGCTAAATGACCAGATACAAAAGGCCTAGAGTATCAAGAAACCACCCAAATGACCAGAGTGGTAATTTCACAGAGCTTGATGTAGAGTGTCAAAACTGAACTGTAAAACCACATATGTTTCCTGATATTTACAGCAATTAAGATAGTACTGAGGCAGACAAAAACTGAGTGTGCTTCATTTTCCCTGCAAGATAAAAAGTATGCCAGACATATCCCAAATTGTGCGAATCTAAACAGGGAACATCTTCCCTCCAAAACTAGCTCATTCTCCTTTTGACTTCTTTATTTCGTTCAAAGGTACCATCATTCACATCATGAAAGAGAAATTATTTTTCTTTTCTTCCACTATGTGGTCATCAAATCTATGTCTTCTCTCTCTCTCTTTTAATGACATCTTTGCTATTTTCTCTTTTTTGGTTCCCATGTTGCTCCCTTAGTTCAAACCCCTATCTCCTTAAGCCTAGAAACAGATCCACTTCCTAACATGCTTTGTTATTCTCCTGGCAATTCTTCCCGCATATTATTGACGGGTTATTCTGCTTAAAATGATGGTTTTGTCAAATCATCCCCTTGCTCAAAACTTTCATGATTTTAATCCACAGGATAAAATTTTAATTTCTTAGTTGAGCTCTTAAGATCTCCTACTCCTGACCCCAATTCATCTCTCCAACCTGAAGCATCTCCCCTCATTTAACTGTTATATGCTTGGCTCTGAGCAACTTCTGCCTTTGCTCACATGATTTCCCCTCAAAGAATTCTCTCCTGTTTACTCTGCCTATTTAAACTTTATTCACTCTCTAAGCCCCAGCTCAATAGTGGGAAGCCTTTGCTTTCTTCCTTTTACTATTTATTCTACTTACCTGGCTTCCAATCAAATATGACCCCTTATAACTGCTCTAGATTTTGTGTTTTTGGCCAAGTGTTCACGCCCTTATGTGTGATTATGGGCCAGGGATGGCAAAGATTTCAGATCTTGTATCATTGCTGAGTGACCAGCATTAGCTACCTACAGAGCCCTATTGAGAAGGACTCATGGAGCTCTCTGGGAATGACAAACAGAGTACAAAATCGATTACCAATGTCTGCCATTGGCAGGGAACAGTAAATGGCAGCTTGTGTGCTAAGTCCATGCTGTCTCTGCTTTATCCAAGCTACTTAAAGCTGCTGAGGCCTTCTTATTTGAAAAAATGGAGAGTTTAGATCAGATAATCTGTAAATTCCTTCCAATTAAAACACTGTTCAGTGGAATAGCGGGGTGAAGGTCAGATTATGTCATGTTCTGAAGGAAGTAGATAGTGAGACAATGAAAGCAACTGTGAAATGAGAGAAATATGACAGAAAGAGGTGGCATGATTAGGCGAAAAGCTCTTTTAAAAAACCAGAACACAAGTACATAAAAGGGAAAAAGAAAAGTATTTTTTGTGTATTTTATTATAGGTATTTTTACACTGTGTTTTTATCTCTTACACTTTGGCAATGAAAGAAAACCATATCTAAACCTTAAAATATTCACTTTCAGGATAAATGTTTTATGCACAGAGCAAAATCGCTTTCTGTAATTATTAGTAAAACAAACATGAAACCAAAATGCAGAAAAACAAAGAACCAAATACTTTAAAATGTAGCCACCTCCTTCTGCAAAGCCTTTCCTCCCAACCAGCCTTTAATGTCTGGGGTTGTGGAAAAAGGCAAGGAGTGGGAGCTACTTTTCTTGATCATCTCATCTTGGTTCCTAATGCCGTTCCAGAGTCACTTCCTGAGAACTGCAGGGGGGAGCAGGCCAGGGATGAGATGGACAAAACAAGAATGGGACAAAGCCCTGTTCTTTCTTTACCCCACTGGGGCTGACTCTGCTGCCCTCACCTATCTCTGGATTGAGGGAGAGGAGAAGGAAAACAAGAGATAAAAAATGATACTTACTGATTGCTACTCTACGCTTGGATCTGTATTTTATACTTTCTTTTATTTCAATGATAAAAAGGACAGCTGGCTCTTTTGTAGCCTCCTACAATTTATTCTCATTTAAGCTGGGATCCCCCAGACTTAGAACTGCTTACCATTTATTTGTGCCTGAATTTTCCAAGCTGCCAAGATGCTACTTTTCTAGAACTTTCCTGAGGTCAAATCCACTACTGTAGTCCTAAATGACCCTAGAAACATTGCTTTGCCTTTTTACTTACTATTACCCCCCTTCTATTCATTCACCTCATTTTAATATCATTTCCATGTAGGTAAGAAAGTAGGCACTGACACGATACCTCTGAATTTATTTTATAACAAATATCATGAAATATTGTATTATAAAAGCAATCTTCCTAAGACAATCTGCTTCCCCTTCTATTTAACATTCAATTCAAATCGTGAGAAAATACAGTATATAAACTAATTTCAAATAGTCTTTTTGTGGTCATATTTAGAATTTAAATATTTCCTGTTATGGGTATTAAATAGGAAATCTTGTTCTCGATCCACCTACTCCATCCTTTTAACTATTCATATAAGGAAACAAAATACATAGATGACACCTCTCTACTAGTACCTGAGCAATGCCAATAGTCTAAACAGATGAGCAGAAAGAAATAGGTTGTAGAAACTGGGAGGAAAAGGTGATATATCTCACTAGGTGCATATGTATCTTTCTTTCGGATTTATTTGGAAATCTAATTTGTTCTTCCATAAGTAATCAAAGTGCTTATCTCTGAATGGAAAGGAAAAGAACTATAAAGGGTCCTAGTGGCCTTGCAATTGCAAAGAAAGAAGCACATGGTAACTCTGTTTCTGCGGGAAAGGGTCATACTTATCAAACAAAAAGTGGTTGATGCCAAATCTGTATCTCCTAGCAGGAAATTGTGAAAACCCAATTTTAAGAAACCTTATGAAAGCACTAGCCTGGACACTTACCACACATGTGTTTTAATACATAGAAGGTGGCAAGATTTTAAGAAAGGTAATCATTTTAATTGTTGATAATATCTCTTTATATTTCCACTCTAGAGAAGAGCTATATTTATAGTTTTAAAATATACAAACATAAAAATTTAAGTCATAAATATTTAAACGAGGGCACCAGGCTAACCTTGGATTATAAAGGTTCAAGGATAATTTGGCAAATCTTGATAACCCCTAATTCCCTGGTAAGCTTCTTCAAACAAAATTTTTAAAGCCCATCCATAGACCTGTGTGAAGCCAAACAGATCTACAGCCCACCTCTTCATGAACATTCCAAAAGACACTAAATCAAAGATGTTTGTTTCTGATCACCAAATACAATTTCCCTCTTGGGAGTCTATTAGCTGTTCTGAATTTGTAATTTCCTTGAAGCATTGTCACTTTTAATAGGTATGTGTCTTGCCAGAATATGCTCACTTCATTCTGACAGTGACAGAAAGCTCACTAATGAAGTAGTTTGACCAGTTTCTTTCAAAAAGTCTGAAGAAAGGAAAAACTGCAGTTAAAAGTCTACATGTAATACTTAACGTAGTTCACTAAATAATAAATTCAAAAATTGTCATTTTTGCTTTGATAGTTCTGGAAACTGCTACTGATAAAGGGGCTTTACACATTTGCTTTGCCCTTTCGTCTTCATTTACCTGTCAGGATGAATAGAAGAGAGCACAAAGACTAGGAGAATGACATCCAGGATTCCATCTGGAAAGGGGTAGGGTAAGCCATCGTCACATATGTCATGAACAAAGGCAGAACACTGGGCTGCTCTGTAGGACGAGTGCGACTGTCATGATAAAGGAATAAAAAACAAAAAGGAGTTAGTAGACTTCTGGGATTTTTTAAATATAAAAAGGTCAAATTTTTTACCTTTTCTCCTGAGAGCCTTTCCTCTGTAAATTCAAACGTACTTTATTTCCAATTTGGTATTGTTAGCTTATTTCAAGCTGCCCTAAAAATTTAAGGCTACTACTTGGACTACAAATATTCTTCACAATTCCTGTTTACACTTAAAAGTGGAGGAGGGCGGGCTTTATGAGTTAGTAGGCAGAGTTGTTAGAGGGCCACCCTGGGTTGTTTCTGTACTTAAAGAAGTTCTGTTTTTGTACCCCCATGATATTCTGAAATTAAAAAAATAAATTAAAAGAAAAAAAAAATTACAAAAATTTGACAAGTTTAAAAAAAAAAAAAAAAAGTTCTGTTTGGACCATGGTTATTCCTGGGCATGTGTATTCTCTGAATTTTGTAGGTCAGTACCCTTCCTGGCTATCCCTCACGTGGTGTTAGCCTTTCTAGGTGTACCAGTCCCTGAGATCTACCTTAAATTCAAAACAACTTCTATTGTCTTAGGGTAATATCTTAGACATCAGTTGATGTGATTCCTGGAAATAGTAAAAGCTCAGTTAAGAATGGTCACAGATGACATTTGATCTAGAAACATTTCAAAGGAATCACTTCAAAAGCAAATAAATTAGAGCTTTATATAGGCTCTCTTTAAAGAAAACATAAGGCATACCTTTACTAGCTCCACGGCTCCAGAAGCAAAATCACAACAATAAAGAAACGACTCTGGAATGTTCCTATGAAAATGGAAGAAATATTTAAATCTAGAGTTCAGATATGTTCAAACTAGAGAAGAAAGGAAACTGTAACTTCTTAATAAGTATTTCTTTAATAGAATTTTGGATGACACTGGGCTTGTGTCATTTCTTCTTTTTAAGTACTATTTTCTATGCTGATGTATGGGTACCTTGGTGTTGCTTCTGAACCAGCATTGTCTCAAACATTTTTCATAATTACAGGGTCTCTTTCAAACTCCTGTCCTGGGTTTAAGGCCCTCTACTACCTGGGCCTGTCTGCCTTATATCCCATCGTACTCCCACACGGGAAACCTCCAAGGCCATCCATCAACACTGCTCCATTCTCCCCTTTCTTCTCTGCCCGCCTCATCATGTCCTGCAGCTCCTCTTAGCTTAGCCAACTTCGACACTTCTCTAAGGATTCTTAGACGCCTGTGTACTTGGTGCTTCATTTCCCTTCCTTTCTGTGCAACTCTTCGGCTCCTGGAGATTTTGGAGCCAAATAGACTGCATCTGAATCCTGAATTTGCCACTTGTTAACTCTGTGGATTTGACTTAACTTCTCTAAGACTCAGTTGCTTTATTGACAATATGTAAATAAAGTAAATTCAAATTTTGCGGGGGGCATTGTTTACCCATATGATTTTTAATTGGCCTCCTCTGAATTCACTAATGATAGCTGGACCATGGTTATTCACGGACAGGCATATACTCTGAATTTTGTAGGCCGGTACCCTTCCTGGTATCAAATAATCCTTGCATCATTTTGCTTAGTACCATGTCTGAATCACAGAAAGAGGTTAATATGTCATTAAATAGTAAGTATGGTCCTGGGTCTCATGGACTATATAGTCTGGTTGGGGACATAAATGGTTTTATACAACTTCTATAGGGGTGTAGAGAGGGCCGGCACCCTGAAGTGTTAAGTATTAAAAGTTTTGAAGGAGGAGGATGGCATTGCTAAGCAAGGAGAAGGGAAATGGTAGAAGGGTTTAGAGGTGGGAGTCACAAGCCAGGGATGAGAAGGAGAACTGATCCTGAGAGCCCAAACTGGTATAAGGCAGGTTATAAAGGCAGGCCTTGACATAAAATGAGGACTTCTAATTGATTCAGGACGCATTTCAACCAAGAAGGACTTCTGAATAATCATGGAATACAAGCATTTAGCAAAATCTCACCCAGGCTCAGATTATACTCTTTTTTTTTTTTTTTAAGAGAGGTCTCACCGTGTCGCCTGGGCTACAGTGCAGTGGCATCATCACAGCTCACTGCAACCTCAAACTCCTGGGCTCAAGCGATCCTCCTGACTAACCCTCCCGAGTAGCTGGGACTACAGGCACATGCTGCCACCACGCCCGGCTAATTTTTCTATTTTTTGTAGAGATGGGGTCTCACTCTTGCTCAGGCTGGTCTTGAACTCCTGGCCTCAAGCAATCCTCCTACCTCAGCCTCCCAGAGTGCTAGGATTATAGGCGTGAGTCACCAAGGTGGGCCAGATTGCACTCTTAAAGGGTACTCATTGATGAATAACTATGTTCACATTCATTCTGTGGAACTAGGGATTTGCATTCAACTTAAGATCCACCTAAATAAGTTAAAGTATGATAAATAGGATTTGGTTATAAAAAATTAACCAGTACTGAATCAAAGTTAAAACTTGCACGGTTTGGTCTTTTCTCATCTGTCTTATATAAAAACAGCATGTTATTTCAGTACATACTCCTGTTGTTTCCTATGAAATCCATATAATTGTGACTTGTAATTTGCTGGGTGGTCACATGTGTTTGAAATATTCTCAGTTAACACTCAGATGCACATAGCACTATGTGGAATAATGGTTAAAGACAAGGGCTCTGGAACCAGACTGCCTAAGGTTTGATTCCTGGTTCTACCACTTAGTTGTGTGACCTTGGGCTACTTATTCAATCTCTCTTTAACTCAGTTTCCTCTTCTTTAAAATAGAGATAAGTATGGCACCTAAAGTGGTTGGGAGAACTGCATGGATTCATATAGGTAAAGTTCCTAGAAAGGTGCCTGACTCAGAGTAAGCACTCAATAAATGTTAGTCATTATTAATAATTGTTGTTGCTATTATTGTTATTACTATTATTTTTAAAGAAGATTTGCCTCTGCCTTCTAGGAACTTAAAAACTAACATGGTCCTCTAAAAACTTCTATATAACTTAAAATGATTTTCTGGACACTGGTACATCTAGCTCATTATGAAAGGTCTGCAGTCTACCTTTGGGCAGTAGTTACTGAATACCCAAAAGATACAGAACAGTCTAGGAGCTAAAGGAAAGCATGTGCCACTTGCCATGTATCCTACCAGGGTGGCAGCATGACCTCTGAGACTGAAATCCCACTGCATGAGCAGCCCAAGTTGAAGTCTTGTGACCACCCAATGACTTTCCAGAGCCTTTCTGTAAAGTCAGCTGACTGCCTTGGCCCTTCTCCCAGCAAGCAGGTGTAAATATCACTACCACCAGCATACCACCAAGCACTCTCTTGGCAAGGGGTTCAAGAATTAAATGATCCTTGGAGAATGATATGACCTCTCAATTCCAGAGATCTAATTATGGTAAATTATTCTGAAAATGTAAAATATTAATCCTATGCTCTCCAAAAGTAATAAAACATAATTTCTTAGGTGGAAAAAAAAAAAGTCTAATCCTCCCTTTGGAAGGCTAATCGCCGGCAGCCTTTTAAAGATGAATGAATTATCTCAGGTTATTGAGCTATAATGATTTCTAAAACATGGGTATGAGGCAAAGAAAGACACAGCCAAGAGGAAAAGTTAGGGAATGAGGAGACAAGAGCTTGCAATTATAAGTTGGAGGGAGAAGTAGAGAGGGAAAAATACAATCAACAAGGGGGGAATCCAAGATATTAATCAGTCAATATGTACTGAGCTCTAGCTATCTACATTGCACTGTTAGGCAACCTGGGAAATCAGATTAGGATTAAATATGCTCTCTACTTCAAGGAATATAGAAAGTGGTTGGAAAGACAAGGCATAAAGAAAAGACAAGCTAAATAATACCTTGAGATCAGTCATAAAGTAACACACAATCAACTGCCAATGTAGTATATTTACGTGTATTGTAAGTTCAGAGATCACTGGGGTAAAGGAACCTAGCTATGCAATATAAAGAAACAGAAATTTCAGCCTGGAAAAGGGAAAACAAAGACAATTAATACAAATAGAGAAAGGCCATTCAGAACTGTAAATTTACCAGCATCACCTGTGCCTGGACACTTTAACTGGTTATTAGATGACATTAGAGAATCACTTACTATTCGTAACATTAGGTTTATAATAGTATTAGAGAATGTCCTGACTTTTTGAAGATATATCCTGAACAATCAAAGATAAAGCACCACAATATTGGCATTATATTAGTATTATAATTGTTGAATCGAGGCGGTGGATATATGGAAATTCATTGTACTACTCTTTGCTTTTCTGAGTGCTTTTACATTTTCATAATGAAAAGTTTAAAAGATCACAACATTAAATCAGAAACGTGCATAGAGAAAAGACTGAAGGGAATTAAAACACAACAAAACTTGTCAGTGGTTGTGTTAGGATGGCGGGGATGATGAGTGATCCCCTCCTTCCCCTTTTCTACTAATGGAAATGTTCTGCCACGAGCTTATGCTGATTTTATAATGGAAAAATAACATGAAAGCTTTAAACTTTAAAAAAATAGAACTTGACAGACCAGCCATAGATAAAATGTGTTTGAAGAGTTTTGTGAGAGGTGTCTTCTTCATCATGGAAATACTAAAACCTAAAGGTGAGATGGTGAAGAGGAAGGGTGAGTCAGGAGAACATCTCTGTCCCTAACATCTGCTTCTGGTCTTTTGAGTCTTAGGGTTAGTTGCTGCTACCTCCACACAATTTCAAGCCTAGACACAATGATTTGACATCTAAAGATCTTATACATGATGTTGCTCCAGAAGTGATGACAAAATAAAATGAGGATTAAGGTTTAAGCTTTAGAATCAATTCTCTATGTGTAAAATGACATCTAAGTATCCAGGAGGAGAAAATAATCTCTGAAGTTTAGTGATTCGCAGCTTAGTGGAAGGATGAAATCTACACTTATTCTCTCATTCACTTAAACACAAGCTTAAAAAATTGCTTCAAACCAATGGTGGAAAACCCATGGCTGGGAAACACTATTTTCAGAATAATTCCCAGTTCATGTGAAAATAGACACTAAGACTAAAATATTTCTTTTGAAATTTGCTTTAGTCATATATAAGAATATAATATATAAGAACATAATTCTTAATATAAGAATTAAGAAAACTACTGGCATATACATGATAACATTTTTCCAGAATTTCTCAACATTCCATAAATATGCAACAGTCTGTAGAAGAAAACTCTTAAAACTCACTGCAAGGTGTTCAGAATCGGAAAAACACTATTTCCAGCTCCACAGCCAACCTGAAATCAAAAGAATAAACAAACATCATGAAAGCAAAGTTAAATTTTCGTCACCAATCTCAGATTTTCTATTAAAAAAGAAAAAACCAAGAATAACACTGAGAAATTTGACTATGGAAACATTTAAAATTTTTACACACCCAAACCCCAAATAAACCAAATTAAAAGGTGTCCAACACACTGTGAAAAAAATATTTGCAATAAATATGATAAAGGGCAGGGCACATTAAAAAAACAGATAAGCAAAGGAAATAAATAGACAAAACACAAAAGAAGTACAAATGGCTTCTAAACATTTCAAGAACTTTGTGACCTATTTAGTAATCAAAGAAATGCAAATTAAAACAAGGTACAATCTTTGTCTAACAAAGTAGAAAACACTAAAATAACATTATTCCAACCAATGAGGATGTGATAAAACAGACATACACTGTCATGGAATTCATATTAGTACAACTTCTTAGAAAGCAATTTGGTAATGTTTTAAGTGTGTAAAAATGTTCACACATTATGAACTAGTAAATCTAACCCAAGACAACAAAAGGAAATGCAGCTAAAATCTAACCCAAAGAAGTTTGCTTCAGAAAACCTGAAAACAATTTAAATGCTCAGTAGCGTGAAAATAGGTAAGTAAAATATTAGTACTCCATACAGTAAAATATTTTGCAGCCATAACAATGTTCATAAAAAATTTTTAAAGATAGGGAAAACTGCTTACGGTATAATGTTAATTAGAAACAAAGCAAAACCCTGAAATACATGTACAGTACAAACAAAAGAACAAAAAAGTCAATAAAATGTTAACAATGGTTAAATTTTTTATATGTGGGATTATGGATAATTTCATTTCGCTTATTAATATTTACTCTTAAGCAAATTCTCTGTAATCAATATATGTTACCTTTATAATCAGAAAGACAGGGTTTAGTTTTAAAAATAGAAAACCAAAGTCTATACCAGATTATAGCAAATTATGTGTCTCACTTATTTTGTATTTTACCTAAAAGGGGGTAATAACAGAGAGAGTAAAATTAAGACCAAACTTTATTTTATTTAAAACTGCCATCAAGTTAAAATGAAAACAAATTTTTTTAGAAAGGAACCAAAACGAAATTAAATCCACAAACTTAAAACTTCATTGATTAAAGATGTAAGTCCCTTAAATATTATTTATGAACAAAAGTATACTGAACACTTAATTTAGATTTGATCATTTTCCACTTATAAAATCTAGATTGTTGATAAAATAATATGGAACATAGATTTTCAAATTATTTGTCACCTCCCATCTTTGTCCCTTGAGTACAGTACCTCTAGTATTCTGAAAGTGGCATTGCTACCAGGAAACAATTCAGTCTTCAGAGGTCCTTTTCTGTGTCCTTCAGAGTCAAACTTGGAAAAATTGGACCTTGCTTTGCTTTGACCATCTGAAGGGCCAGAACTTTTGTTATGATGATTTTTGTCTTCAGGCATAGTAGGGCAGTGCATTCTTGAGGAACAGTTTGCAGCCTTAGTTTCTACATGATTCCATGATGATTCTCCCACCTTCTCTTTAGTTTCTTGATCAACTGGAAGAATTTCAGGAAATTCCCTCAACAGCCAATTACGATCCTTGAAAAACTTATTCTTATGAATTTTGTAAAATGTGTCCCAGTATTTACTAGCTTCATTCTCATACTTAACTAAAATAAAGAGAAAAAAATTTATTTTACTCTGAATTATATTTACTATTAGCTATTTTAAGAATTAAATATATCTAATAATTACATATTATTAAATATATACATTATTTATCATTTATAACAATTATATTTACTATTAAATAACTTTATTATTATAGTAATTTTAATTTATCTGATAAATATTAAAACTACAGAGTTTTAATTCTCTCAAAATATGTCAATGTGTGGGATATTTAGTCCCTTCCCTACAAATCTGCTTCTATCTTAACAGTTTGGCCAATAATTTTTTTATTTTTAATTTTTATTTTTTTAGAGATGAGGTCCTGCTATGTTGCTTATGCTGGACTCAATCAATCCTCCTGCCTCAGCCTCCCAAGTAGGTGGAAATACAGGCGCGCGCCACCACACCCAGCTCGTTTTTGTGAGGAATATAAACATTGCAAAGCACTTTCTATAGTCTAATCTTGGAATCTTAACAATCACATTTTTACCAATAATCTGTGTGGCTCTTTATTATCTTAGAAAGAACACTTCATTTTTTATGTCTCTAAAAATGCAGTTTCAACATGACAAATGTGCAAATTGGTGATCAGACAGGAAATTATAAAATTATAAACAACATAATTTTAGAGCTAGAAGCATTCATTGAAATAATCTACTTCAACCCCCTTGTTTTGCATTTGAAGAAACAACCTGACCCCATTTGTTCCAGGTCCTCGAGTCCCATCACAGTGTAATCATGACCATATCTCCTGACTCCTGGAGTCTAGAGGCCATCCCATAACTCCATTCTTCCCCCACCTCCAGAGGCATCTCTTTCTACTGACATCTCCCAACATGAAGCCTTAAAGAAAATTTCTGATGCCTTCTTAAAACAAATATGCATTTTGTGATGGCATCCCAGGGTCCCAGTGTCAGGGACAGATCAATAGTCTCAGAGCTTCAGGCAATTCTTAGCTTTCTGCCTCCTCCTATCTAAATTTTAATAAAATAACTCCCTCCCTCCCTCACTCATTAAACGAACATTTCTTGAATACTATTATGTAACAGGCCTAATCTCTAGTCCTAATCTATGGATTAGGAATTAATTTTACCCATTATAGACACATGACTTTTAAAATTTTTTTTTTAATTTTTAGATACAGGGTCTTGCTATGTTACCCAGGCTGGTCTCGAACTCCTGGGCTCAAGTGATCCTTCCGCTTCAGTCTCCAGAGTAGTTGGGCCTACGGGAATGAACCACCATGCCTGGCAACTCACAACATTTTTAAAGTGCTCTCAAAGAATGCCAAAGCTTTCTTTCTACGGATATAGAATAATTCCCAATATTTAGTGTTAGGTAAAAACCCGAGGTATTTAACAGTGTGTATATTATGCAATCATTCATTAAAAGAAGAAGAAAAATACATGTGTGTGCATACACAGAAACGTATGTGTATATAAACACATATTTACTCGTATAGGTACAAAATACTTTTGGGAGGATAATCACATAATTAGTAATACTGGTTGCCTCTAAGGAGAGAAAAGGAGTGGCTGGGGACCATGGTATGAAGGAGAATTTTCATTTAAATTTTGATCCATGTGAATTTACTATTTATTCCCAAAATAAATTAAACTAAAAATAAAATTAAGAGACTCATTTCCTTCATAATTTTAAAGAAGCCTCTACCCTCAGAACAAGCAACTGCCTGAAGTCAGGTTCATCTCTATCACACAGCCCCGTCTTGAGGCCCTTTACAGTTTTCCTTTCCTTTTTTCCAACTTTATCTTTATGGCCTTGTGCCATGGATCTCTACACATCTGGCCACAAGACCTCCTTCCCATCGAGGCTGAATTGTATCTGGCAGCAGGACTGCTATAGACAGAAACTCCCATCTGTATTTAAGGTCTCAGAAATGAAAGCAGATCTCTGTAACAAAAGAATTATGTGATGTTAAGTCCAAAACATGCTCACTTCTGCACTAATGGAAGGAAATCTATTTATGGTTAATCTAAAAATGTGTATTTGTCTTTAAAATAGTTCTATCTCTACTTTTAAAAATTGGAGTGTACCTCATATACTGTGTAAGAAAACAAAATGACATTCTGAGTATCAGACTCAGGAGCAATTTAACAACTGTCAAACTTTCCCAGAGTCTTCTTGAACCTTCCCTTCTTCTTTACCTTAAAAACTCTCTTTGTAACTCACTCCATGCAGGTAAAAGATTTTCTGCCTAACAAAAAGCAGCCACCTAAGAAGACCTACATTTAGTCAAATCTCTAGTATTTGAGTTTCCAATATCAAGCTACTTGTGAAGAGAGTTTGAGCCTAATGACCGGTAACTAGAAAGTGCTGTAATACTATACCTTGATTTATCTGTGGGAATATTCCTCTAGGAATTAACTGGGGTGGGGGGAGTGCAGGGGAGTAACCTGATAAAAAGATGTGCATAGCAGTTCTACTTGTATTAGGAAAAGGTAGGAAATAACTCAAATGCCCAACAGCATGGGAATGAACAAGCAAACCATACAGGTCAAAACAGGGCAATGTTATATAGAAATTTAAAAATAAAGGATACTAATGTTAAGAGAAAATACACAGAATAGTATATGCATTGATGGCAGCTCTAAAATTTATTTTATATTCATTCACAAGAAGCGGATGAAAACTTGGAGCAATGGTAACAATGTAAAGATTATTAGGTA
Source organism: Daubentonia madagascariensis (assembly GCA_023783475.1). NCBI lineage: Eukaryota > Metazoa > Chordata > Mammalia > Primates > Daubentoniidae > Daubentonia > Daubentonia madagascariensis. Next base: position 36,346,325 of record JAKFHU010002088.1, on the reverse strand, counting down.
GCCCTTTCTTTTGCAAAGTTGTATCTACATCTTACACAAAGATAGAGAATCTTAGCTGAATTCTTCATTTCAACTTGCTTACAGAGTTTCCTCATTTGATGAGGGGGTTGAATTAGAGCAGTATCTCTAAAGTCTGTTTGAGCTCTAAAAATTCTATGTACTTTCCTATTAAGCTGCATGAATTTATGGAGAACATTAAACATTATCAGGTCTACAAACTACAAAATCTTGGATCAGATTGCTGTTTTAAACATGAGTCTGTACTACTGTTTTAATTTTTACAGTGTAAAAAGAAAATGAATCTGTAGTGATGTGACTGCAATCTGCTTCAGATACCAAACATATCAAGCATTTAAATTCAACTCTAGCCTATGCTATCTATAAAAAGAACTTGATTACTATTAGAAGACAATAGTCAAGTTCCTAATATATACACTTTCAAGCCTTTTTCAAGTATTTCCCACTCAGAAATTAGGAGGAAAAAAATCAAACAATTATATAAATCATTATACCCATAATGGTAGCATTAAAAATAGTGCCAATAACATACACTGGGTGTTTATTATGTGCTCTAGGCACTATATCAAATGCTTTACTTAGATTTTTTTTCCCATTTAATCCTAACAATATCTCTGTAAGTTCTTTCCAATTTAAGGTCATTTAAGAAATTCAAGGCCAGAGAGGATAAAAAAATTTCCCCAGATTACCCAGCGAGAAAGAGCAGAGTCAAGACTTGGACCAAATCTGTCAAACTCTAAAGCTCACATTCTTAACCATTATTCATTCTACACTGCCTCCCTAACACAAAGTCAATATGAACCCCCTCCAAAATATCTCTGAAAATAATCTCTGCTTTTCTGATTATTACTTTCCTCTCAATTATGAAGCATCAAGTTGAAATTAAAACCTCAGTGTGGCTTACTGTCTAAGTAAGTTGTAAAAACAATGCTGATTGGACTTAACCCTTATTAAAACAGGTCAGAAATACAGAATTAAATAAACTGCATTCTTTGAATTATATGAAATATAAACCATGCAAGGTTATATGATGATGAGCAATAGAACATAAAATGCTGTATGAGAACAAATGGGTTTGGGGACCAGAAACAAGACAGAGAAGCAGTTCCAGTGGGCTAGAATTTGTTTGGCTTTTTCAAGTTGTGCTTTCAGCAGTGTCTCCAATCAATGCTGGTAACTCCATGGTTCCCAGTAATGTGTGACAGCCTCTGAGACCCCACAGGAGCTCAAACTCATCACAATTATGATCATGAGACAACAAGCACCTTCAGTGTATGATTTAATTTCCTGAACTTCAAGAGTATCTGTGATAATAGGGAAATTGCAGGAGTTACTGCTCTGACCATGAGTGAAATATTTAGTCTCAAGCTACTGTTAACTCACCACATGTTCAGGTCAGTAATGATAAAAGAACACAGTGTGGAGAAATCTGCCCTATTTTCATCTTGTCTAACTGACCTTCTAAACAGGTGTGTTAATGATAAATTTTTCTTGGAGGAATATTTTTTTCTTTTTTCTTTCCTAGGTTGATGATTCAGAGTTAATTGCTCTATGCCAGTGGCAGTAAAAGGGATGTAGTGATCTGTTTAACCACAGCCAGATGAAGCAACTTCTCAATTATTCACTTATTACATTCAATACTGCTGAGGGGAAGAAGGAATATGGCACACTAACCATCCCTAAATATTCAGAATTCACTCTGAATCATACTGAACATCACAAGTAAGAAACTGAATTAAACCATTTATGTATCTGACATATGTAATATGATTAATATGAACTATGAAAATTTATTCTAAGTTGCTGTGTAACAAAAAGCAACTTGAAGTTATTTTTGCACATCAATTACACAAATACCTGAGCTCTCAAAGTTGGAAATTTCCATGTCACTGATAGTTCATTGTCTAATAAAAGAAAACTCTTAAAGTTATGAAATTAAAATTGTATTTCTGAGAGTACTGCATAAAATTTTAAACAACCAAAGCCAACTTATAAACAAATACCCTAAATTTATCAGCACAAAAATTTCAGCTACTCTTTTTTTTTTCACACAGAACATTCTCTCAATGGTAAGGTATGCAAGGTAAGGTATAGTGAGACTCTTATTATTTTGCTTGACAAAAATAACTTACCCTAGGTGGGTAGTTATTTATAAGGATATTTTAAAGTAAAAATAGCAGCTGCTTTTGTTATTAAGTTTTAAAAACCCATAACATTTGCTAAATAACCAGATGAGCTATAACACACTGGAGATGTTTTTAGGAAATCATAAAATATAATCATGTTAACTCAAAAACTGCCAAATGTATCTTTCTTATTTCTCTGAATTAACCTGCTTTTAAAAGAACTATGAGCTATAATAAAATTGAAAAGAAATTACAAAGAGGAAATGTGGCATTAAAAATCATTAATCTGGGCAATCTAATTGAAAGAAGTATTACTAATGAGAGCCTGGATGCTATACATTTTAATCACAGAAATGAAGCTTGCGGCAAAAGACTATTATTTGTGATGCGTAAGTTCTTACTTTCAGATTGTGAGGGTGTTTCCTGACTTCAGTGTCCACCAATGGCTGAGACAATAGGTGAGAAAGGGGAAAGGGGAGTGACAGGAGAGCCTGACACATGCAGAGACCAAAAGGAGTGTGCCAGAGAGTTGGACAGCCTGCGGGAGAACCAACAACCACCAGTATTTCTTCCCGGTGGCATTAAAATAAAGTGAGCTAAGATCCATAAACAGTGCCCTTGCTGTGTGATCATCTGCATGTGGAATACTTTGCAATGGGAGAAAATTGGCTCTTTCAAAGACTTAGGACTCTCTTGGATAAGAAAAGATAGTGGTCAACAGAGGCACTGGTAGAAGAGCAAGGTCAAGGCTTCCTTTGGGTTCTTGCAAAGTTTGGAAGTAGAGCTTTTAAACAATCTATTCACCTGGACCCATATTCATCAGAGATAATAAATATCAAATCAGAAGCTTCACCCAGGATTCTGCAGATCGGTAGTCTATAATCCCTAGCAGAAACTGCATCAGGTGGCTCTCACTATAATGTCCTGTCACTCAACATAGTTCCTCAGAATGAAAGTTTTCTTCCTCTGCCACCCTCTAGGCAGCCTCAGTTACTCCTCTGTGCAACACTGCTTAAAAGCAATGAGATGGTCACTCAAATAATGCATTCCCTTTCCCTGCTGTGGTCCCCTGGCATGTATGAAGCCCATGATACTAAGTAGTGTTACAGGGGGGATGCACAGGGGACCTGGCAGAAGCTTCTACTTCTTTGAGTTATTTTGAAATGGAATTTTTGTTCTGTGTCTCCACAGCACTCAGAAAACGACTGGACATACTAATAAGCAAATCAAATGCTTCAAAGTGGTATCATCAGCCCTCTCCTGACTGCCTTTCCTGCTTCTATAGAGAGGCCAGTCACCACCTTTCTATTTCAGTCACACTGTGGTTCTGTGGGAACTGTCATTTTCCTTTACTGTGGTTTCCAAGGCCCTAAAATAACCTTCTCATTAGCTTCACTCAAGTTCATTGTTAACATAAATAGGACAAAATAGGCAGCCACATACAGAGCACTTTAAGGGAACATTATCAGCATTGCTCATCTATTTATGTTCTAAACAGAAACACTCAAAATAGGGTGAAAAAACTCCCCAGTTTTCACATTATCAGGAAATATACTATGAATGATTTTTAACTTCTTGGAAATGAATTAAGGTGACTGATAACTTTTAATTCAGTTTAGGCTTGACTCTGTCACATCCAGGTGGCCACTAGCAGAAGCTTGAGTAATGTGGAAAATATGTCTGTGCAGCTGCTGGCAACAAAGCAAAGTTATACTTCCTCAGAAACAGTGTGACAGAGTTCCTACAAAGGAATGCAATGTTGGCTGACTTGCAAGCAGTATTGCCACTGGTATGCACCCTCAAATCCAACCCCAACACTCCCTGGCCACATTCCACCCTGGGACTGCACGGTTGGAGCTCATAAAAATAGAACGATTCCACTGTGGATCAGGTGCTCTTCTTTCCTGTCCACCTTCCAGGACACATTAATGCTTAGAATGAGGATGGAGAACTAGCTCTAAGGAAGAGCAAATGATACCAGAGGATAAGACAGGCACTGCCCCCTTCACTGGTTAAGGGCAGCTAATGAGGGCTGTCACATTAGCTTGGTTTCCCCAGCTACCTTTGTTTCCAACTTCAGCCCTCAATTGTAGACTAAAGTCAATAGAAAAATAGCTAACTACTATCGGGATTAGTGATTTTCACCGTGCTTGGCTTACACAGAGGAATGCAAACGTCCTTCCATGGAAAGTTTTAGGATAGCTGATCAATTTAGAAACAAAATTCTATCTCAACAGTTGGAAAACTTTTTTTGTAAAGGACCAGATAGTATTTCAATCTTTGTAGGCCATGTATAGTCTCTGTTGCAACTACTTAACTCTGTAATTACAGCTCAAAAGCAGCCATAGACAATATGCCAACAAATGAGTGTGTCTGTGTTCCAATAAAACTTTATTTATAAAATTAGGCAGCAGGCTGGACTGGCCCCAGGCAACAGTTTGCTGACCCTTGCTCTGTCTGTTATACTGATGTTGCTACAAGAGTGACCAAGAAATGACAATGACCAGAACCAAGTTGTTCTGGCAAAAGTAATCTATTAGAAGCCAGAATAGTGGTTGCTCTTTGTGGGGTCTGAGGGGTTGGGAGAAGTGTTGTAATTGAGAAGGAGCATGAGGAAGCTTCTGGGTTGATGGTAATATTTCTATTTCTTGATGTGGATGATGTTTACATAGGTGTACTCAATTTGTGAAAATTCATTGAACTGTGTGAGAATTCATTTGGAGTTGCATAAATTTCTGTGTCTATCTGGTACTTAAACTATTTTTAAAAAGAAAGAAAAAAGAACCAATATGTTCTAAAGGAGAAATCACTTGAAGAAAAATCAGGTGAAAAGTCCTATATAGAGAATGTAGGAGTTGAGCAAAGTGTGGGCTTCCAGCTATGTGGTGAGAAGGACACAGGCCAAGTTCTTTTTTTTTTTTAAGTGTCCTTTCTTTATTGAGATAAAAAATAATATAAAATTTAACATCTTAACCATTTTTACATGTGTAGTTCAGTAGTATTGAGTATATTCACATTGTGTGAAACAGATCTCCAGAATGTTTTCATCTTGCCTAACTATAACTCTATGCCCTTTAAACAACTCCCCTTCCTTCCCTCCACCCAGCCTTTGGCAACCACCATTTTATTTTCTGTTTCTATGAATTTGACTACTTTAGATATCTCATATAAGTGGAATCATACAGTATTTGTCTTTTTGTGATTGGCTTATTTCACTTAGCATAATGTCCTCAAGGTTCATCCATGTTGTAGTATGTGACAGGATTTCTTTCTTTTTAAGGCTGAATAATATTTCATTTTATGTACATTTTGCTTACCTACTTAATCAATGATGAATGTCTGGGTTGCTTTCACTTTTTGCCTATTGTGAATAGTGCTACTATAAACATGGGTGTGCAAATATCTCTTTTAGATCCTGCTTTCAATTCTTTTGCAAATAACTCAGAAGTGGGATTGCTGGATCATATGGTAGTTCTATTTTTAATTTTTTGAGGAACCTCCATACTATTTTGCATAGTGGCTGCACCATTTTACAATCCCACCAACACTGTACAAGGGCTCCAATTTCTCTAAATCCTCCATGTTGTTTTTTTAAAAAATTAATTAACTAATTTATTTTTATTGATCCATAATAGATGTACGTATTTTCAGGATAATTTAATATATTCATATAATTTGTAAAGATCAAATCAGTATAATTGGGATGGATATCACCTTAAATATTTGTCATTTCTTTATGCTAGAAACATTTGAATTATTTTCTTCTAGCTATTTTTAACTGTACAACAGATTATTGTAAACTATAGTCCCCCTTTCCCTCTACCTTCCCCAGCCTCTGGTAACCACCAATCTACCCTTTATCTTCCTGAGATCCACTTTTTTAGCTCCCACATATTAGTGAGAGCATGTGATATTTGTCTTTCTGTGCCTGGCTTATTTCATTTAATATAATGACCTCCAGTTCTATCCATGTTGCTACAAATGACAGGATTTCATTCTTTTTTATAGCTGAATAATAATTCCATTGTATATATGTACCACATTTTCTTTATCACCCTATCCATATGAAACAAGATAAGGAAGCCCACTTTTACCACTTTCATTCAACATAATACTGGAAGTCCTGGCTAGAGCAATTAGGCAAGAGAAATAAATAAAGGGCATCCAAATTGGAAAGGAAGAAGTCAAATTAGCCTTGTTTGCAGATGACACGATCTTATACTTAGAAAAACCTAAAGACTCCACCAAAAAACTGTTAGAACTGATAAATAAATTCAGTAATGTTGCATGATACAAAATCAACATACAAAAATCAGTAGCATTTATATATGCCAATAGCAAACAATCTGAAAAAGAAATCAAGAAAGTAATCCCATTTACAATAGCTACAAAGAATATAAAATACCTAGGAATCAATTTAACCAAAGAAGTGAAAGAACTATACAAGGAAAACTATAAAACACTGATGAAAAAATTAAAGAGGACAAGAAAATGTTAAGATATTCCATTCTCATGGATCAGAAGAATTAATACTGTTAAAATGGTAATACTACCCAAAGCAATTTATAGATCCAATGCAATCCCTATCAAAATACTATTGACATTCTTCACAGAAACAGAAAAAATAATTCTAAAATTTATATGGAACCACAAAAGACCCTGAATAGCCAAAGCAATCCTGGGCAAAAAGAACAAAGCTGGAGGTATCACACTACCTGACTTCAAAATATACTATTAATACAAAGCTATAGCAACCAAATCAGCATGGCACTGGCATAAAAATAGACAAATCCACCAATGGAACAGAGCAGAGAACCCAGCTACAAATGTGCACATTTACAGCCAACTCATTTTTGATAAAGGTGCCAAGAACATACAATGGGGAAAGGACAGTCTCTTCAATAAATGGTGCTGGGAAAACCGGACAACCACATCAGAAGAATGAAACCAGACTCCTATCTCTCACTATATACAAAAATCAAATAAAAATGAGGATTTTAATCTAAGACCTGGAACTAGGAAACTACTAGAAGAAAACATTGGGGAAATGCTCGAGGACACTGGTCGGGGCAGGGATTTTTGTGTCAAGACCTCAAATGCACAGGCCACAAAAGCAAAAATAGACAAATGGAATTACATCAAGCAAAAAAGCTTCTGCACAGCAAAGGAAACAATCAACAAAGTAAAGAGACAACCCACAGACTGGGAGAAAATATTTGCAAACTATCCATCTGACAAGGGATTAATAACCAGAATATATAAGGAGGTCAAACAACTCAATAGCAAAACACCAAACAATCTGATTTAGAAATGGGCAAAAGATCTGAATAGACATTTCTCAAAAGAAGACATACAAATGACCAAGAAATATATGAAAAAATGCTCAACACCACAAATTATCAGAGAAATGCAAATCAAAACCACAATGAGGTATCATCTCACCCTAGTTAAAATTACTTTTATCAAAAAGACTGAGAATAACAGATGCTGGTGAGGATGTAGAGAAAAGGAAACCCTTGTACACTGTTGGTGGGAGTGTAAATTTGTACAGCCACTATGGAAAACAGTATGGAGGTCCCTCAAAAAACTTAAAATAGAACTATCATATAATCCACTCATCCCACTACTGGGTATATATCCAAAAGAAAGGAAATCAATGTATCAAAGAGATATCTGAACTCCCTGTTTATTGCAGCACTATTCACAATAGTCAAAATATGGAATCAACAATTTCTGTTATTTTGTAGTAGCAAATGCCAACTTTTTAATAGCCATTTATGAAGGTTGGTAAGGCCTTACCTAAATTATACTCTAAATATAAAGGCCTCCAAGAAAAGTACCTTCAATTCTTATTGAAACTTTATATTTATCTTAAAAGACCAGCAACATTTTGATATGACTTTACCTTCTTCACTCAAAGTTCATGAATTTGTTCAAAATTCCTAGCAAATGAAATGTACAATAGCATACTAAAAGCAGCATACCAAGAGGAAAAGTTTAAAGTTATGTTTTCATATCTTGTTTGAAATGCCACCCACGTGTGTTATCGCCCATAAAAAGCAATAATACGACTACAGAAAGGCCAATTATGGGGTGAATACATATTTCATTAACTTTGGTGCCACCACACTGGGAGAACTGGGAATTTTACCAAATGGAACAAGTGGATTGGCATAGGTAGAAGCTAAGAACTCTCAGAAGCAATGACGCAAGGAGGAGAAAAAGTGACTAAAGTGTGAACTGAACCAGTGGAAGGCCAAACAGAGAAGCCGGGCTGCAGGAGCTACAATACACAGTTGGCTACCTTGCTCTTCCAGAAGGACTCGCACAGATGAGTTTTCTTTTACTTTGTTTTTGGCTTCTTCTTCTTCGTCTTTAGACCACTGCATGTGATCCCTATTAAGAAATTAAAAGATGGTAAAACATGCTTTATCATTGAAGAAGGCAGAAAAAAGGTGATACGGGACCGCATCTTTCATTCTAGATTAGTCAAAGACAAATCATACACACTAATTCCATGTTGAATGAATACATTTTGTGACAGATGTTCCTACTGATGGTGCTGGTACAATCTGGGAACTCCTACGGTTCTTCTGTTCAAATCTGGTTGTGCTGCAAGCCCCAGCCACCTTTGGGAAATGGCTGCTGAAGTAATGTCCTCAGAACACCCTGGTGCATGATTATGTGGGTGCTGGTACGGTTTGCTGTTTTTTACTCTAAGCCCAAATTTATTTGCCTTTTTGTTAATTTATGAACAGGGCATTATTTAATAGTTTTTTAATGCTCCTTCTATAACTCTTGTATTCTAATACTCTGCTGTCAAAGAGATGCAAGTTTTAAAATATTTTGTACTTATCTTGCAATTTTTAAAGTAACTCTTTTTTTAAAATTTATTTATTTTTTAAATTTTTGAATAGAGACGCGGTCTTGCTCTTGCTCAGCCTGGTCTTGAACTCCTGAGCTCAAGTGATCCTCCCACCTCTGCCTCCCAGAGTGCTAGGATTTACAGGTGTGAGCCACCACACCTGCCTAAAGTAACTCTTTAGATTTGTCTTTCTTATTAGCTACTTTAATTTCTGTAAACGGATTCATTTACACTTAAATGATAGACTACTTGATATAGCATATAAAAGGGTCACCTTTCTGAGATCTGGCACTTTCTATAAGTATTTTTAGTTTCAGAATTTATTCTGCCTATATGAGAAGATATTATTTTCTACTGCAAAAATGTCCTTCTTGGAATAGAAGCAACAACTATATACAAAAAATGGAGATTTTTTGGTTTGTTTTATTTTTACAAAGTTTGCATTTCTCTTTTTGCAATATGTTAGACCATAAGTAAGTGAAGCAATTTCCTGGAATAAACCATTTTTCTCAACAATAAAAAAAATTATTATACATAGCCCATATTCAAGCTGCATATAGGCTACTGATAATTACAAGAAAAACCCCTAACACTATTATAATATCATGTGGTATTTGTACACACCTGACTGATGAGAAGGGGTAAATTATAAAATTCTTGGAGGTGCATCATTATGGTGACTGATAAACACTAACTGTGCAATTAGCATGATAATGATTACTACAATAATAATTACTACTATTTATTATTTATTACATACTTTTTTTTTCTGGAGACGGAGTCTTTCTCTGTTGTCCTGGCTAAAGCAACCTCAAACTCCTGGGCTCAAGCCATCCTCCTGCCTCAGCCTCCCGAGTAGCTGGAACTATAGGCACGCACCACCACACCTGGCTAATTTTTCTATTTTTTGTAGAGACGGGGTCTAGTCCTTGCTCAGGCTGGTGTTGAACTCCTGAGCTCAAGCGATTGTACCGCCTCCGCCTCCCAGAGTGCTAGGATTACAGGCATGAGCCACCGCGCCTGACCCATACATACGTTTTATTTAATCCTGTGAGGGGGTTATAATCATGTTCACTTTGCATATTAACTAACAGAAATTTAGTAACTTACTCAAGGTCATATGGCCAGGAAGTGGCAGAATCAGAATTCAAACCTAGGTTTATGTCACTTCAAAGTCCATCTTCTCAACCATTAGTCTATCACTGTCTACCAAGACAGTGGGGACACTGAGAGATTTAAGACTTAATCCTTACCCATCATGGGTTTATATTCTCCTAGTGCAGGTAGACAAATGGAAAGTAAATGATAATACAATGGAGCATGTACAGTTATCACCTGGTGAATGGGAGTATAGCCAATTAATGCTAGCTGGGGCAAATAGGAAGGCTTAGAGGAAGGCGGTTTGGGCTCAGGTTAGGGGGAAAGGAGGTGGGGCAATTTCTCATGCCACTAAGAAGCTGGCAATATGGACAGTGTGTACAGGAAACAATTAAAGAAACCATTTTGACTAGATCTCTTGGGATAATGCAGATGAAGTTAGGAGCTGGGTAATGGTCACATTTCAAAGGATCTTAAATGTGGGGCTGAACAGTTAAGTAGTGTGCAAGACACAATGAACTGGGGCAGGACTGGAGGAAGGGAGACCAGTCAGACTGCTGCAGTGGTCTAGGAGTAATGAGTCTCAGGACTAAAGTGGTAACGGTCAAAAACAGAAAGGATGGTAGACACTGAAAAAATTATAGTTATGACTTAGAGATGAACTAGATACTGGAGGAGAAGAGTAAAATCACGAATGACTCCAAGGTCTTACATAACTGAGATCTAGGAAAGTGGGGGTAACAATGACACAATAAGTTGCTTTGGGTGGAATGATGATAAGCGTGCTACTATTTTAAGTAACGTCTATGCAAGCAGATACGAGAGGGTATATTCCAGTGATCTGGCTATAAATACACCACTGAAAGGTGAGAAACTGTTTTCTTTTAAAAAGGATCAAAACTGGTGTACTGGAGTCTCCAGGAAAAGCAAATGAAAATGTAAAAATCAGTCTCACAGATAAAAGTTTAACTGCCAGTTTTTAAATAAAACCCAATCATTTACAACCCAAATAATCATTAAGCAGCTCTGTCACTTCCTTTAATAATTAATAAGATTAGATTTTTGTTTTGGCTTTTTAAAATATATGTGAGCAATCACATATAAATTGGGGCTGGCAACTATACTTTATATTCTGTGTATGTAAATATACTATATTGAATACTATTACATGACAGTTATGACATTAAAGGCAACAAGTTATTTATTGAAAAAATAGTATTACCGAGGCCTGGGATGAGTTTCTTATCTACAAATTCCTACAACATACGGGAAAGAAAATAGAACAACCTATTTCCCTGTAAAGAATCAAGCTGTGAGCCAATGAGAGTATATGTGGTCTTCTGCTTTAAGCATTTGTTTCAAACTGTTTGTTTAACTTGCTACTTCTTAAGTATTTAACAGATAGTTATTTCTTAAACTGCCCTACCTCCCTTACATTTTTCTTTATGTTGCTTCATTTTCTCAACTGCTAAGTGAGAGGAATATTATGCCCTAAGCTCCTGCAGAACAGATTTTTTCACTGTACAGTTACAGAATCCCTACAGAAACCTATAAAATGTCCCTCCTGTATTTGTGGGGACTTCCTCCTGCCCTGCTGCTTTACGGCAGTTCTTTATCTCAGAGGAGTCTGATTCACGGATACCAAAACCCAACAGCCAGCAATAAGAATCATTCATCTTTTCATAAGTAATACATACAACTACAATAGAATTTAAACATAGACACAAATAACTAATAAACAAACTGAAAATAATCAGGTATTTAACAACACAAAAACCAAAGGAAAATAATGGTTTATAGGTTTGGCCTATAAATTGTACTTCTGGGACTTATTGTAACGAAGTAACTTAAAAGAACAAAGAAGTTCTGTACAGAGAAATATTAATATCTGTACAAAGATAGTCACTGGAACACTAAATATAAAAGGAGAAAATTGGAAAAAACTTCAGTGATAGGGGAATGAAAAAATTATGGTAACTCAACAGAGTATTATGTGGACATTTAAGATAATAAATATGACTATTATGTAACAATATGGAAAAGTGTTTATAGAATAGCATAAGGTTAAAAAAGCAGATCCCAAAATTGTATGTGTATTATAACTACAACTGTTTAAAATTACATATACCTTGGGTGATGATTCTAAATGGTGAAATGAAAACAATTATGTTAGAATAGTAGGATTAAGACAAAATTGTCTTAAAATTTCCTTAATACTATAAAGCTGCTTCCACTAAAGATAATTTTTTAAAACTATATTTACATAAAATCCATACTGTATGTTTAACACATATAACAATGATCCTTAAAACTTTACATCACCCTTCATGGGGAAAAAATTAGCAATCCTTATAATAAAAAGGAAGTTATATTTTCTTAAAAAGAAAACAAGTAAAAAAGAAAATGAGCAGAAAATATAAAATATTTTTCATATTTTTTCATATTTATGCTGAATATTTTTCATAAAAATTTGAATTTGAGAAAAAGAAAACTCAAAAATAAAAGATAAGATTTTTGAGTAAGACAAATTTTCACAACATGACTAGAATAATTAGTCTTATCATCTGTAGTAGTCATCAGTCCTATAATTTCAGTTTGTATTCATATTTTATGTATATATTTCCTATTCCTTCTATATCTATAGTACAACTGAATGATGAGTAGTTCTTGCTTTAGCTTTAAGTTGATGGTAATAGCAATATAAATAAGTGTGATTTGGTTTGGTTTGGAAAAGCTAATACACAAACATACACATCCCAATTGCTTAGCTTGGGTACTACAGTTTTTGATGATCCTACCTATAGAAAATTCTGCTGAATGTGGTGCTGCTTCCTATTATAATTTAAAAATAATCAGATGTAAACCAAAGCACCCAGTATAACTATGTCTATAGACCATTTTCTGTCTTTGTTATTTACTGTGTATGTAAATGTCTCAGTATAGAACACAATTTAAAGACAAATTTGACAAGTGTCTTAGGTGACTGAGGAATTAAAAATAAAATATTTATTCTTAGGTTAAAGGAAGAAAGAGTTCGTTAGCTTCAGCCTAAAATTATTTCAATACTTCTTAATTCTATAGCAAAGTCATATTTACTACATAGTTACACAAACACACACAAACATTTTTCTATATAGCTACAAAATCTTCATCATAATTATGACTTAAAAGTACTGTATAGGACTTGTGATTTGGGCCATGACAGAGTGTCTGGTAATGAATTTACCCTTCTACCACACATATTTATAAACTGGATAAAATATTTGAAGCAACTGTTTTCAGACACTGGACTACACTTCAGATAGTGCAGAATTATGATCCTTAAGAGAAACACAAAAGGTGAGTCCGCATATCCACCCATTCTGTCTGGGAACACATTTTAGACTGTGGTACGGAGAGGTGGAACCCAAGCAGAGAGCAAGAGTGGTTAGCTCACCGACGGGCAGTTCTGAGTTGCTGAGGTGGTAACGGTTTGTACAGCAGGATACTGAAGAAGATGGAGCTGGACAGAGGGGAAGGCCCCTGCAGTCTACAGGAGTTGTTTCAGGGTTTTTAGCTAGTGTTGGCTGCTCATCCACAGGGAAAGATTCCACAGGGCCTAGTACAGAGAAAGGATTCTGGGGATGAGTGTAGAGGCAAGAGAACTGCTTGGAGATAGGTAATGCAATGCTTGGAGATACTGGAGTTCTGGCTAAGCCAGAATGGAGAGATCTCCCTGAACACCTTGGGTATTCAGTTAAGACTGTAGAAATGCCATGCCATAGGAATAAGAACCATACTAGACGCAGGATGATATTAAAATAGTCCTATCCTAACAATACCTAAAATCAAACCTGACAAAAGCCAGATCTGGTAGTAATTTAACCCCTTGCTGAAAAAAACTCAACATCTTTAAAGGAAGACAACATAATCTGGACTCCACACAAGATATCATCCATAATGTCTACTATACAAATAAAAACTATTAGACACATGAATCAAGAGAAAAGGCAGTCAATATCAATAGACTCTGGGAAAACCAAATATTGAAATAAGTATACAGGACATTAAAACAGCTTTTAAAAATATGCTTAAAGATTTAAAGGAAAAGATGGACAGAATGCATGAATAGATGAGAGAAATTTCAGCAAAAGAATGGAAACTCTTTTTTAGAAAAGGAGATTCTAGAACAAACCCATATATAATATCTGAAGGAAAGAATTCATTGAGTAGGCTTAACTGCTGATGGACACTGCAGAGAAAAGGTCAGTAAACTTAAAGACAGGTGTAGAAATCATCCAAATTGAAGAACAGGAAGAAAAAAGATTGAAAGAAATGTATGAGTCTCAGTAACCTATGGGCTAATACCAGTTGGTCTAGCAAACACATAAATTGAAGTCCCAGAAATAGAGAAAAGAGAGAAAATGGATGAGAAGGAAAACAAAAACAAAAACAAAAAACTAAAGAAATACTGGCTAAAATTTTTCCAAAAAATTTTTTTTCTTTTAAGAGACAGTCTCCCTCCATTGCCCAGGCTGGAGTGCAGTGGCCAATCATAGCTCACTGTAACCTTGACCTCCCGGGCTCAAGCAATCTTCTAGCCTCAGCCTCCCAACTAGCTAGAACTATAGGCATGTGCCACCACACCCAGCTAATTAAAAAAACAATTTTTTTTGTAGAGACAGGGTCTTGCTATGTTGCCCAGGCCAGTCTTGAACTCCTGGGCTCAAGCAATCCTCCTGCCTTGGCCTTCCTAAGTGCTGGGATTGTAGGCATGAGCCACTGTGCCCAGCCCCCAAATCTGATTTTAAAAAAAGAAGAAGAAACACCCTGCAGATCCAGGAAGCACAGTAAACCCCAGGCAACATAAATGCAGAGAAAGTTGCTAAAAACCAAAGATAAAGAGAAATTTTAAAAGTATCTATTATATATAGAGGAAAAGAAATGCATACTACAGCTGGTTTTTCATTAGAAGCAATAATAATGGAGGCCAAAAGAACAAAGCAGTGGTATCTTTAAAGTGCTGGGAAAAAAAATCAGTCAACCTAGTATTCTATATGCAGTGAAAAGATCTTTCAAATTTTAAAAATAGAGATGTTTTCAGATAAACAAAATTTAAGGGAATTTGTTACTGGCTGAACTTGCACTACAAGAAATGTTAAAGATCTTCAGGTTAAAGGAAAATGGTACCAGACAGAGTCTTAGATCTACAGGGTAGAATAAAGAGACCAGAAGTAACAAATATGTGGATAAGTATAAAAGATAATTTTTTTCTTTTTCTTAATTTCTTAAAAAAACCTTGCTACCTATATATAGCAAAAATGGTAACAACGATTGTACCACTTATAACACATATAGAGGTGAACTACGTAACAACAATAGCACAAACACTGGAGGGATGATAAGTGGAATCATGTTATTTTAAGGTTCTTACATTTTATGTTAGGTGGTACAATATTAATTCTAAGCAGACTATATTAAGTTGAGGAAGCATATTATAATCGCTAGAACTGTGGTCCTCAAACTGTGATCCATCCTTTTAGGTGGTCCACTAATTCAAAACTATTCTCATAGCAATATTGTATTTTGCTCTTTCACTATGTTGGCATTTGCACTGATGGTATAAAAACTATGATGAGTAAAATTACAACTGCCTTAATATGAAACAAGGCAGTGGCACCAAAATGTATAGTAGTCATTGTATTCTCTAACACCATCTGTGAGTGGTAAAGAATACACCAATTTTTGCAAAAAATAAAAATAAATTAAAAAAATTTTTTCACTGATTGAAGAAACAGTAAAAGTTATTAATTTTATAAAATATTGACCCTTGGGTACACATCTTTTTAATATTCTGTGTGACAAGATGGAAAGTATGCATAAAACACTTCTGCTCCATACTGAAGTATGACAAATGACTTGAGGAAAAGCACTTGTACAATAGGAATTGTGAACTGAACTAGCTGTTTTTTTCATGGAACGCTATTTTAACTTGAAAGAGCAACTGTAGATAAAACTATAGGTATTCAGACTTGGGTATCTGGCATATATTTTCTCAAAAGTAAACAAAATGAGCCACTTCAAGAAAAGCAAATGATAATATTTGTTGCTAAAGATAAATTTTGTGCTTTCAAGCAAAAATTAGAATTTTAGAAAAATTGTATCTACCACCATGAGTTTGATAGCTTCCTAATAAATACTTTCCTGATGAAACTGGTGGTGGTATTAACAAATGTGATTTTTAAATATTGTATAATGAAATGTGTCAACATTTGGAAAATCTACATAAAACAGGGAACCAATCTTTTCCAAATCATCCATGAATGATGTTATAAAATGATGCATAGGTAAAGGATCCATCCAAAGTGCAGGGTGCCCCAATGTATATAATATAGAAGAATATAAAAAGCTCATTGATATGGTTTCATATTCCATATTGCAACTAAGAAACTACCACTATTGAGTTTTAGTGTAATATCAAGAAAAAAAATCCACAATTATCTGAAAAGGCTATTAAAAACTCCTCACTTTTGCAAGCATGTATCTGTGTGAGGCCAAATTTTTTTCAAATAATTCAACCTAAACAACACATCACAAAAATTGAATGCAGAAGCATATATGAGAACCCAGCTTCTTCCATTAAGGCAGACATTAAAAAGGCTTGAAAACATTTAAAACAATGCCACTCTTTGCATTACATTTTTTGGAACATATATTTTCATTAAGATATGTAATTTATGTTAACATGTAATGGGTTTATTATTGTTTTGAAATAAATTAATAAATATTTTTAATGTCTCAATTTTCCAATATAGAAAATATCAATAGGCATAATCCACATCCATAACAGGTCTTCAGGGTCTTCAAAAATTTAAGAGGGTAAAGGGGTCCTGAGACCAACATGGTTGAAACTATTGTGCTAGAATAACTCCTAAAAAGTAATGCAAAGATGTATAGATAAAAGTACAGAAAATAAAATAGAATACAAAAAAAGTATTCAATTTATCCAAAAGGCGGCAGGAAAAAAAGGAACAGGGAAAAAGAACAGATGAGACAAATAAAAAAATACACAGACAACCAAACAAAATTATATCAATTTACAATGCTACCCAGATTGGGTGTTATCCTAAGTTTCTTTTCTTGCTTTCTATTTTTGGTGCTAATTTAATAGATCTAAAAAGTTACCTTATTGTTTTAATTTGTATTTATTTTACTGTTGAATATTTTCTCATATGCCTACATGTACTTCTCTCTGGATCAACTTTCTATTTATGTCCATTGCCCATTTATCCCTATAGGAAATAATGCTTTTCTAATAATATAACAAATACTCTATATGTTAACCTTGATGTATTGAAGTAGAAAATCATTTAAATCTTCTGTCTCTCAGTTTTTGTATTAGTAAAATAAGAGTAATAGTTCTCAAAATAGTATATGAATTAAGATTAAGTACTCTGAAAATATAATTATCTTATTTCATCAAATCCAAGATGCCATTGTTTTCTGTACCAGTAAGAAAGAAAAAACACTTCCAACTACAATTTTAAGATGCCATCAATGGTAAGTAGTGTCATAATTCCAGAGACGTTAATTGGTAAAAAAATGTGAGCCTCAGAACAGATGAAATATAGCTGTTATAGGCATATCAGCAAACAATTGAACTAACTTCAATTAATTCGTCTTTTCTACTATTGATGCTAATTTATATTTCTGACTCCTGGATGCTCACTTCTCTTTTTGGCTATAAGGAATATTTCAGTTGATTATTGTTATTAGTTTCTTAGGAATGTGTGACTAACAGAAGACACAAACACAGAAAGAACCAATGCCTTCCCACTTCTGCATACAATGAAATGGAGGTCACAGCTGCTGGAAGAAACCGATACCCACCTCCCTTATTAAACATTTATTGGGAAACTATATCTATCAGGCACTGGGCTGTGAACTGGGGACACAAGATGAGGAAGATTTGGTAGAACTCAAAATTGTAATTGGTGTGAGAAATTGTAATTGGTATTAAAAAATACAGAATTTATCATCAGGTAGATAGTAAGGTGGGAATAGGTGTGTAAGGGGGGACATTCTTTTTTTTAATTAAAATTCAAACAATACCGATGCATATAAAATATAAAGTTTCATCCTTTCATCTCTACCCTACCTCTCATGCCCATTCCCATGCCTGAGATGAACACCACTATCAGGATAATGTGGGCCTATCCAGACTTTTGTCTATGTATGTAAAAACAAAGGTATAAGAATTCCTTAACCAAAATGACATCACACTGGAGATACTTTTCTGCAACTTGCTCTCTTCACTTAATGGCACATCATAGCCACCTCTTAATATCAGTAAACATAGATCTCTCATTTTTATTAACTGCTACATTATTTTCCAATGTGTGGATATAACCCTTTTTTTCATGGTTTTATTAAAGTGCAACTGATGTACAGTAAACTTCACATATTGCAAGTGTACAATTTGATAAGTTTTGAAATATGTGGCACTTGTGAAACTATCACCACAATCAACATAATGAACATATCCATCACCTTCAAACGTTTCCTTGTGCCCCTTGTAATTCCTCCCTCCCACTGCTCCCCTTCTCACCCCCCTCCCCACCTACCAGCAACCACTGACCTGCCTTCTGTGTCTATAGATTGGTTTGCATTTCCTAGTACAGTATAAGAAAGTATAGTACATATTCTTTATTTCTAGCTTCTTTCACTCAGTGAAAGAAAAATAATAAATATTTATTAATTTATTATTACTGAAAGAATAATTCTTTCAATAATTTCATAATTATTTTGAAATTCATCCATGTTGTATGTATCAATAATAGTTATATGTTTAACTTTTTAAGAGCCTGCCAAGTTGTATTCCAAAGTGGTTATACCATTTTAGATTTCCACCAGCCATGTATAAAATTTCCAGTTCACATCCTCGTCAACACTTAGTATGCTCAGTATTCTGAATTTTAGCTATTCTAATAGGTATGTAGTAGTATTAATATTTCATTGTGACTTTAATTTGCACTTTCCTCATGACTCATGATGTTGAACATCTTTTCATGTGCTTATCTACCATCTGTGTATATTCTTTGGTGAAGTGTCCGCTAAAATCTTTTGTTCATTTTTATTGGGTTGTTTTCTTGTTTTTGAACTTTGAGAGCTTTTTATATATTCTGATTACAAATCTTTTATCAGCAATAAAAAGGAAAAAACTATTGAAACATGCAACAACATGGATAGATCTCAAAATAATTATGCTGAGTAAGAGGCCAGACAAAAAGAGAATACATGTTGTATGATTCCCTTTACATTAAATATTAGAAAATGCAAACTCATCCACAATGCATTCTATGTTCTTTCTCCCTCCTTCCTTCTTTCCTTTCTGTTATTTTGCAGGTACACTCTCCTGGAAACCCCTCTTTTTCCAGAGATCTCTTTATCTTTCCCTGTAAGCTCCAGTTCAAAGACTAGGCATTTTCTCTATTTTCTGTAGCCTGAGCAGGGGAGGGGTGAGAGCAAGGGCACTGACAGACTCCACTGGGTAGCAGGCAGCCTTTATGAGGGTCTGGGTCTGCTTCTGTGTTTTGTCAAATGATCCTTTATTGAAATCTTTTTCTTTGTAGTTCGTAACTAGCAGGGCATTCCACTGCATTACTATTGATGTCATCTATGATGTCATGAGGGTGGCAGCAATTGAAATTGCAGTCCACATACTGGGCACTCCCCACAATCTCTTTCTTAGTTTTCTGGCTAAAAATTGGTGACACATCTGTCAGGCAATGTTGACAATCTCATTAAAAGTGATATTCCACTATGCCTTTTTTTTTTTTGAGACAGGGTCTCACTCTGTTGCCCAGGCTGGAGTACAGTGGTGTGATCATAGCTCACTGTAACCTTAAGTTCCTGGGCTCAAGTGATCCTCCTGCCTCAGCCTCCCAAGTAGCTGGGACCACAGGCACACACTACCATGCTCGGCAAATTTTTTATTTTTTTAGAGACAGGGTCTCACTGTGTTACCCAGGTTGGTTTTGAACTCCTGGCCTCAAGTGATACTCTCACCTCGGCCTCCCAAAGTGCTGTGATTATAGGCGTGAGCCACTGCCTCCACTGTGCTTACTATTTTTCTGTTTCTTTCTGTCTCTGGGTGGCTCCTTGAGGGCTTTGCTGATCAGGGCAAAGGCAGAAGGTGCCACCTGAAGCTGGGCTTGCCTGTTCTGAATGGTCTTTAGACCCTTCCAGTCATCAGTTGCCTTGGTGATGTCATCATCAACTTTTCTTAGAGATAGTCTCAGGGGGACAATCTGGGGAGTCAGGGCAGATGTGGGACTGATTTCCCCACTGGGGCACCTCAGGCATACCACTTTGATCTCCTTGGGGTTGAACTTGAGTGGCATGGCAGAAGGGGCTGGTGCCAATTGAACCTGGAAATACAGGACAAATGAAGAAAGCTGCACCTTGGCCTTCTCCAAGCTGAAAGCCAAAAAACTGAGTCTGCCTTTTTTTTTTCATTGAGTCCTGTGCTAGGTCTCACTTGTGTAGTTAGGATATGCCCTACTCCTAAGAGGAATTTCTCTTGGGCTTTGGCTAGATCCCTCAATTCAGCATAGTACCCTGGAAAATGGGAGCCATCTGGTTTTCCCTGATCTGCTGAGACCTCAAATTCTGTTGTGATAGGTAAGAACATTTATTTTCAAGGGTTCTTTTTCAACCTTTGCCAGGGCTGCCTAATGAATATGAGTAAGAAGACTCACAATTTGCCTGCTGACCTGTCCCTAGCACTGCTTCTGAGGAATGTAGGTGTGTTTAGGAGCTACTCCAAGTCACACGAGAATCTACAATTTCTTTTCTTGGTCACTAATTTTCCATGTTTATGGCCTTTTTGGGGTTGCTGTTGGTATAGTTCTGCTTGTTTTTACTATTCCTTATTCATTTTGTTGGAAGAGGAATACTCTGTGTTTCAGATTCACCCCATCTTTTTTTACCTGGAACGCTTTGCCTTATTTGTGAAATAGACTAGTCCTCTCTTGGGTCCTCCACAGAACCTAGCCCAGTGATGGGCACATGTCAATATATAAAAAATGCTGGAGATAAAGTATATCACTCCATGTTCTATAACAGTTAACTCTAAGAATTCTGAGCAACAGAACCAAATTAAATTCTCCTAAATACTTATTTTGTCACATTACTCATACTGTTTCAAAATATGAAACCTCTCTTCCAACTAAGCTGGTTTGCTTGCTTTGCACTATACCTCATGTATTTATACCCAAATCCAGATCTTTGCTCATGCTACCATTGGTCCAAAACAAATTATCTTCACTGTTTATTCCTCATTCTTCAAAGCTCAGGTTAAATTCTACCTGCTCTTCCATCCCCACCTTGGGAATCTCTTCCTATTCTGAATTCTTATGGTCTTCACAGTCTTTATCTCTTATTATGACCTTGCATATTCCTTTATGTTGTTAATTTATGCATAGGTATATATTTCATTTCCTCATCTAATAATAAGAAGAATGAGGCCTTTTAGCGAGCACTTACTACTGAGAGATTTACATGTTTTATCTACTTTAATATTCACAAGAACCCCATGAAAGAAATGGCTCAAGTTTGCACAGCTGGAAAGGGACAGACTCAGGATTTCAAGTCAGATTTTTTGGATTCCGAAGCCCATGTTTAGCCACTATATTAACTTTCAGTCTAGTTCTAAGCTTCTAGTAGATAGGAACTGGATTTTATATTTCTCTATATTGGTTCACTTACTCAAATATATTTATTGGTTACCCATTATATAGGGAATATAGCTATGAAACGGACATAAGCTCTTCCCTGAAGAATCACACATTCTAATAATGAAGATAAAACAGATACATAAATAACTAAAGTGCATGTTAGAAAATGGTAATAAGATAGGTTATTCTTATATGTTGTTTATTTACCATGCGTAGACACTTTACATTATATAAAGTCATTTAATCCTCACAACACCACATAAGGTAGATATTACTATTATTATCCCATTATCTCATTTTACAGATGAGGAAACTGAACCACAGAAAGATTAAGTAACTTCCCAAGCTTAGACAACTATTAAGACTGTACTCTCAACATCTAGACTATACTGCCTCTCATGACAAATGTCATAATGGAGGTGGCCAAAGAAAATACTTATTGATTAACTGCAATAAAGAACTACGTATGAAACAGGGCAAGAGAAATAAGATGATAAATATAATGATTATATGAGGGAAATTATATAATAAGAAATAATTCTTGGTATCTAAACCCTATTTGGATCCTGGAAACAGTCTGTTATTCAAATGGGTTATATAATAGAAGTCATGTTGCAACACACAGGTCGTACCTTGGATCTACAGAGAATGGCTTAGCTCAGTGTTTTTTAAACTAAAGGTCATAATCCCTTTGTGAGTCATGAAATCAATCTAGTTAGTCTAACCAACACTTAAAAAGAGAAAGAAAAAGAAACAGAGTAGAATAAAATAAATGGAAAACATTGGTTCACATTTCACATGGTAAATAATGCACAGGAAACTTTTGCTCCTGTTTTATATATGTGTATATGTTACATAATCATGTACTGGTCCGGGATGTAAACTGCATTTCTTACTGTGGATCATGCCACTGGCCTAACTGATTTGGTCATATAATATAAATGTTTACTGCTTCCTTATAAATTTCAGAGATACCTTCAAAAGTTCATACACACTTAAACCAAGAACAGTGTGGAATGAGGAATGAGTTTTCCAAGTACCTGCGTAAGTTGTTCAATATAGACAGATTTCTGGGCCATGTCTCAAAAACATTTTGAGTATCATTTCCTGTCAACATCCCCCCCCAAACTGATAAATGTACTAAGTATAATTTTAAAAGACTATAGGCAGAATGTAAAATGGTTTACCTGCTGTGGAATACAGTTTGACAGTTTCTCAAAAACTTAAACATAGAATTACCATATGACCCGCAATTCCACTCCTAGGAATATATGCCAAAGAATTGAAAACAGGGACTCAAACAAGAACACATACATACATGTTCACAGGAGCACTATTCACAAGAGCCAAAAGGTAGAAACAGCCCAAATATCCATCAGTAGATGAATGAATAAACCAATAGTAGTGTATTTAAACAATGGATTATTCAGTCACAAAAAGGAATGAAGTATCAATGCATGTTACAAGGTGGATGAATGTCCAAGACATTATGCCAAGTAAAAGAAGCCAGACACAAAAGGTCATATATTATAAGATTCCATTTCTGTGCAATATCCAGAATAGGTAAATCCGTAGAGATAGAACACATATTCGTGGTTGTTAGAGGCTGGGGAACTAGGAGTGGGGGTAAACTGCTTCATGGGTAAGGGGTTTTTATTTTGTAGTGATAGAAATGTTTTGAAACTAGACAAAGTGCTGGTTGCACGAAATTGTGAATGTTACTAATGCCACTGAAATGTTCACTTTAAAATGGTTAATTTCATATACTATGAATTTCATGTCACTAAATTATTAAAAATAAAAGACTATAGTCAGATATAAGTACTAGTAATAAAAATATCCAGAATCTGGAAGTCAAATCTTTCTCAGGATATTAGAAACTGAATAAAAGGGGGTATCTTTATCTTTTCTTTAAAAATATTTTTAAAAGGTCATACAGAGAGTAAATCATCCTTATTAACTAGAGGCTAAAGGGAAAAATGAACTGTAGACAATTCTGAGCAACATCTCCGAGAGAAAATTGACATGTACTTTTCTAGAAACATCTTTTAAGAATCAAATTCAGCAAGAGAGAAAACACTATGCTTAAATAGAAAGGAGAAAATAAGGAAGGAAATGAGAACTTCTGGACAGAACTTTGGACTCAAAGGAAGGGGAAAACAAACCAGTTTCAGTTTAACTTACAAATCTTCTAAAGAAGAAGAAAAAATAGTGTGCGGAAAGATGATGTGAATCACCTTCCTCTTCCCTTGGAGGAAATTATTTTTATTGTTATTATAGTATGTATCCACGTTGGTATAGAGTTCACTAGAGGTTTCCTGATGCAGGCTAGCTAATCCCTTGGGGGGTATGCTATGGAGGAAGATGGCTTTTTAGACTAGATCAAGGTTTTTCAAACTGTGATCAGCACAGCCCTGAAGGTCCTCTAGACTGCTAGAATAAGTGAGAAGTAGGAAGGAAGGGAAGTCGAGCTGTTGATGCCCCAGGTTTCATTCTGGGCAGGTTTGCCTTTATCTTTTAAATCCTAGGATTCCACGTTAAAACTTCACTTGAAAAAAGTTCTGCTGCTGAAGAAAAATTAGAAAACCATTAGATTGGATCAAGGGTTCCCAAACCTGGCTACTCAGCAGAATTACTAAAAAAGCTTTTTCAAATTAAAAACTCCTGGGCTATACCTCTAGACCTAGTGAAACAGTAATTCCTTGAGGGATTTTCATGCAGCCAGCCAAGAGCTAGCCCACGGGGTATGAGAAGCACTGGACCAGATGACCCTTGCTTTCCTGAGAGTTTATGGCAAAACAGAACTTGAATCCATAGGCAAGAATCTCAAGTAAAAGAGCAGGTGGTAGCAGATGGAAAAAGAGAACAGAGACAGCTAAATCACCAGGGTCTAATGAAGAAAAAAAAATTGGTAAACGAGGAGCTTGCCTAGGACCAGAAGTTCCTCTGGAGATTTAATTGCCTGGCAAAGGGCCCATTTTATCTCACAGCCTACAATAACTATCCACATTGGTGATGGTAGTCAAAATGGTTTAATTCAGCAGCTGCCCAAAAAAGCATAATGTGAGCCACACATGTAATTAAAAAATTTCTAGTAGCCACATTAAAAACAATGAAAATAAAGAAGTGAAATTAATTTTAATATTTTGTTTAACATAATATATCCAAAATGTCATTCATTTTAATGTGTAACTCAATATAAAAATTATTAATGAGATATTTTATTTTTTATTAATTTATTTTTTTCCTGAGATGGAGTCTTGTTCTGTTGCCCAGGCTAGAGCGCAGTGGTGGGATCATAACCCTCTGCAACCTCTAAATCCTGGGTCCAAGCAATCCTCCTGCCTCAGCCTCTCAAGTAGATGGGACTACAGGCGCGTGCCACCACACCCAGCTAATTTTTCTAATTCCTTGTAGAGACAGGGTCTTGCTGTTGCCCAGGCTGGTCCTGAACTCCTGGCCTCAAGAGATCCTTCTGCCTTGGCCTCCCAGGGTGCTGGGATTATAGGTGTGAGCCACCACACTCAGCCTTACCTCATTTTTTTGTACTAAGTCTTCAAAATCTTACAGTACATCTTAATTCAGACTAGCTACATTTCAAGTGCTCCATAAGCACATGTGGCTAGTGGCTACTGTACTGTACAGTGTAGGCCTAATTAATAAAAAAAAATCAACGTATTTCCTTCTGAATTGATATTCTGTTGCAATAAAAACATAAAAAGTCCATGATCACTTTCCCAGCCCTAAAGACACTGCTCCAGAGGCTAGTCTAAGAATTTTATCTGCAGATATCATACCCCACTTCACTTCCTCAGCCCTGACCAGCAGCAGTATCTGTGCTCTGGACATTTTCACCTGAATGTATTGCTCACAAAACCTATTAAAAATGTCTAAAACTAAATTTACAATCTGTCAGGTAGAGGGAGAAAAAGAATAGAGACAGAAAGGCAGCTTCGGAGGGTAAAGACAGGTTTTAATTATGAAACCTGAGGAGGGCCTTTGTCCGAAACAGACAAAGACCCCGGCTCTTACAGGCTGAGGGGTTTTGAGGGCTTTCAGTGGGGACTCTCAAGGGGGCAGCGCTGAATTCTCTCCGGCTTTTGAAGGGGCCGGTTGTCCATGGCATAGGGAGGGGGGTTAGTCAGCCGGGTCAAAGATCAGGGGGCAAGGGGAATTCTGATTAAGGAGGAGGGCTTGAGGGGTTACATTCTTGACAAAGGGAGGGGGAGTTCTTCCTGGAACAGTTGCCAGTCTCTGCTGGTTCCATCCCAGCCTTGTAATTCAGAGTTATCCTTACAACCTCCAGAGTCTCAGGGGCCCTTACCTGACTTCTTCATCTACCCCATTCCCCTCCATAAATTTTTCGAATTCCCACCCTGAGTAAGCCCAACACAATCTTTCTTCCAAAACAAAAATCGATTTACCTCTTGATTTTCCTATTTCTATCAGTCACCTAAGATCAAAACTTCAGAGTCAAATTCTACCTTTTCTTTTGTTCTGCACAAGCACCAAGTTCAATTTATTCTTCCTTCACAATCTCTCTCTCACTGGCACTTCCCTGCTTCCAATTCTCCCTGTTGATGTGTCCAGTATACTGTTACCAAATATGAATACTTAATACACTACGTATGATGTCATTTCTCTTCAATGGCTCTATAATGCCTTATACTTCAGCTACGAATTTAGGATCAAGCACAATCTTCATCCTACTCCCACTTTTGGCCTGTATCATTCCAACCTTATCTTTCACCAATGTCCTAAAATAGTCTTTTTTAGAGCAAATCATCCTGTGCATTGTCTCTGCAATGCCTTATACTTCCTCATCTTGGTGTTTTATGATTGTCTACCAACCTAGAATGTCCTTACTCCAGTTAACTTATTCAAATCGTTATTCAACAAATACTATGTCAGGTACTATGCTCCATACTAGAGGCAGAATAAATATAGGCATACCTCAGTATGCTTCACAGATGTTGCATATTTTACAAATTGAAAGTTTGTGGCAACTGTACATATAGCAAATCTATTGATGCCATTTTTCCAACAGCATGTGCTCACTTCTTGTCTCTGTATCACATTTTGGTAATTCTTGCAATATTTCAAACTGTTTTGTTATTATGACATCTGTTATGATGATCTGTGATCAGTGATCTTTGATGTTACTATTGTAATTGTTTGGGGGCACCACGAATCATGCCCATATAAAATGGTGAACTTAATAAATGTTGTATGTGTTCTGACTGTTCTACTGACTGTCTTTTCCCCATCTCTCTCCCTCTCCTGGGCTTCCCTATTCCCTGAATACAACAATATTTACATTAGGCCAATTAGTAACCCTGCAATGGCCTGTAAGTGTTCAAGTAAAAGGAAGAGTTACATGTCTCTCAAAAGCTAGAGATAAGTTTAATGAGGAAGACACGTCAAAAGCTGAGATAAGCTGAAAGCCAGGCCTCTTGTACCAGTTAGCAAACTTGTGAATGCAAAGGAAAAGTTCATGAAGGAAATTAAAAATGCTACTCCAGTGAACACATGAATAAGAAAGCGAAACAGCATTATTAGTGATATAGAGAAAATTTCAGTGGTATGGATAGAAGATCGAGCCAGCTACAACATTCCCTTAAACCAAAGCCTAATCCAGAGCAAGGCCCTAACTCTCTTCAATTCTGTGAAAGCTGAGACAGGTGAGGAAGCTATAGAAGAAAACTTTGAAGTTAGCAGAGGTTAGTACATGGTGTTTAAGGAAAGAAGCCATCTTCATAACATAAAAGTGCAAGTGTTACAGCAAGTGCTGATAGAGAAGCTGCAGCAGGTTATCCAAAAGATCTAGCTAAGATCATTGATGAACGTAACTATGTTAAACAACAGATTTTCAATGTAGGTGAAACAGCCTTCTATTGGAAGGAGATGCCATCTGGAACTTTCATGGCTAGAGAGGAGAAGTCAGTACATAGCTTCAAAGCTTCAAAGAACAGGCTGACTTTCTTGTTAGGTGCTAATGCAGAAAGCCAAGGCTCACTTGCTATTCTGAAAATCACAGGGCCTTTATGAATTGTGCTAAATGTACTCTGCCTGTGCTCTGGAAATGGAACAACAAAGCCTGGATGACAGCAGATCTGTTTACAGCATGGTTTACTGAATAATTTAAGCCCACTGTTGAGACCTACTGCTCAGGAAAAAAGATTCCTTTCAAAATATTACTACTCATTGACAATGTACCTAGTCACCCAAGAGCTCTGATGGAGATATACAAGGAGATTAATGTTGTTTTCATGCCTGCTGACACAACATTCATTCTGCAGCCCATGGATCAAGAAGTCATTTCAACTTTCAAGTCTTCTTATTTAAGAAATAGATTTTGTAAGGCTATAGCTGCCATAGGTAGTATTTCCTCTGATGCATCTGGGCAGAGAAAATTATTAATAAAAACCTTTTAGAAAGAATGCCATTAAGAATATTTGTGATTCATGAGAAGAGGTCAAAATACCAACATTGACAGGAATATGGGAGAAGTTGATTCCAACCCTCATGGGTGACTTTGAGGGGTTCAAGACTTCAGTGGAGGAAGTAACTAGATGTGGGGGAAATAGCAAGAGAGCTAGAATTAGAAGTGGAGCCTGAAGATGTGACTGAATTGTTGAAATCTCATCATAAAACTTGGAACGGACAAGAAGCTGCTTGTTATGGATGAGCAAAAAAAGTGGTTTCCTGAGATGAAATCTACTCCTGGTGAAGATGCTATGAACATTGTTGAAATGACAACAAAGGATTTAGAATATTACATAAACTTAGTTGATAAAGCAGCAGCAGGATTTGAGAGGATGGACTCCAATTTTGACAGAAGTTCTGTTGTGGGTAAAATGCTATCAAACAGCATCACATGCTACAGAAAAATCTTTCATGAAATGGAGAGTCAGTTGATGCAGCTAACGTCATTGAAATTGCCACAGCCACCCCAACCTTCAGCAACCACAACCCCAATCAGTCAGCAGCCATCAACATCAAGGCAAGATCCTTCACCAGCAAAAAGATGACCACTTGCTGAAGGATCAGATGATTGTTAGCATTTTTTAGCAATAAAGTATTTTTTAATTAAGGTGTGTACATTGTTTTTTAGACATGATGCTATTGCACACTTAATAGACTACAGTAAAGTGTAAACATAACTTTTATATGCAACAGAAAACAAAAAAATTCATGACTCCTGTATTGCAGTATTTACTTTCTTGTGGTGGTCTGGAACCAAACCTAAAATATTTCTGATAGAAAATATGTAATCCCAATCTTAATTTTCCCCCACTTTAAGAAATCTTCCTGAGGCCAGGCACAGTGGCTTACACCTGGTAATCTCAGCACTTTGGGAGGCTGAGGCGGGAGGATCAGCTGAGGCCAGGAGTTAAATACCAGCCTGGGCAACATTTTTTGTCTCTACAAAAAATTTAAAAATTAGCCAGGTGTGGTGGAGCATGCCTGTGGTCCCAGCTACTCAGGAGGCTGAGGTGGGAGGATTGCTTGAGCCCAGGAGTTCCAGGCTGCGGTGAGCTATGATTGCACCACTGCACTCTAGCCTGGGCAACACAGTAGGACCCCGTCTCTAAAAAAAGAAAAGAAAAAAGATATCTTCCTGACTTTGCCCAGACAAAAGTGGTTTCACATTACTGAGTTGTTCTCATAAGGCATATAGTCTACAACACTCCCTGGACCCTCACAACTTGCTGCCTTGTATGGCTAATTATCAACTTTTTCTATAAATATCTATCTTTCCAAATAGTGTGGATTTCCTGAAAGTGTGGACGAGGGTCACACCAACGTGTTCTCCCTGGTGCTCAGTAAGCAGCAGGTACTAAATACACATTTGTTGATTGATGAGTATTTGTAAAAAAAGGGAAGGGCCTGTGGAGCAGGAAGAGGACCCCACCTAGAAAACAGCCCCCCATGCCCCACCCAGTGATAGGCTGGCAAATCAGGATCAGAGGTAAGAAGGAAGGGCCTGCAAGAACCCCAGAGAACTAAAAACACTTGGGAAGTTTCACTTTTCCAATTTTGTTTGCAAAGAAGTTTAGAATTGGCAACACTTAAGTCAGGATCACTTACCCTGGCTTTTGGACCTCTACATGAGTTAGGTCATCAGCTTTAAAAATCCTTTCTTGGTACTAAATGAAAACAATACCACTGGTGATATTTAATAAACATATATAATATCAGACCTAAAAAGAAAACTCACCACATGTTGTGTTCAAAAACTTTGGCTGGGTCAGTTAAAATCCTTGATCCCAGAGGGGCCACTGGGTGGTACCCACTTTGGTATCTGTGTGGCACCTTTCCTAGCCTTAGACAGGAAGTGGAATTTCTCCAAATAATATTCATCCTAAGCAGTACCTGAAAAATTACAAACAATTAATTAGTCATTATTGATTGAATGGTATATCGTTTATCTAATAGCCAAAGTCTGGTCCCTAAGGTTTACAACCTGAGGAAGGACATGAAAACCAAAAACTTTCATATGAACTATAGGCATGACAGCTTCTCTCTTGAGGTATTTTCTGGCCAAGAGAAGGGAAAGGAATATTTAGGGTGGGTGACATTGGCCAGCATTCTTTATATGTCATAGCCTTGATTGATTTTGCTTCGCTGGGTATTTGCTTATTTAATTTTTAGCACATGGCCAAAGAATGTAAGTCCAGATCCTGAATTTTAAGGACAGTTTTTTAAAAAAGTGATTTTCTTATTTTGTTTTGGGAATTCTAAGCAAACATATTTCTTGAGAATATTTTGTGACCGCTAGACCAAAAACCTAAATATAGTATAAGAATAAGAAAATAAACCTATAAATCTCATTCTTCATTCTGAACTAAATAATATGAAAATCAGTCAAATAAGTAAATAAACACTATATTAAGACAGAATCTCAGCAATTCTTAATTCTAACAATCCTGTATACATATATTTTTAAGAATAGTTAGTAACACAGTTGCAAAATAAATGTTCCTATGCAAAATGCATGCTTAAATCCTAGCTCAAGAAGAGAATCACTAGTTGATTAGCCCAAATCCATCCCCATTTCTGGAAGAATAATTTAAACATTTAAAGAATATGTCATCTTAATTATGTACTGGTAAATATGTCACTTTAAAATCTTTATGAAAAAGTATTAAAAAGATGCTTTAATGAGCTTACTTTTTCCAATAAGAATTCATTGTAATACTGCTTGACATTTCAGCTATTCATCACAACATTCAGCCTAATGCTGTAAGCTGTCAGGTAGAAACAGATGCTAAAAGGTGTGTGTATATAATATGCATTAGGGACTATTGGAGGTGCTATTAGGCATAAAAATGCCATGTGCTGTACACCCTTTACCACCTTACTGAAAATGAATGGGTTTTAAGACTGTGAATTCCCAAATGAACTGAAGAATGTCAAAAATATGTCATTGTCCTTTTAAACATAAAATTCAAAATTTTCCTTTTTGGAAAAAGAAAGGGGGCTTAGTTATACACACCAAAAATACTGTAATGGTTCCATTAAATGTGACTAACAGTGATGAGAAATTAAACATTCAACATCTAGTGCAAATGCGCCTGTTTCTTGTTTGTTTTCCTTTCTCCACTCAGTGCAAGCTCTCTGGGTGGAGGCAAGTGAAATGAAATGCTCCACCTACCACTACCTGCATCTGGGTGTGCCTTTGTTCTTTTTCCTTGCCAGCGTTCCACATAAGACTATCAAAACCCTACCTGCAAAATTATTTTTAGAGCTCTTTCTGTACTGAATATAATTCATAAAATCTTCTGTATCCTGAAGAGTAGAAACTGATTACACCTAGAAAGAGAAGCAATTTATGCTCAAAAGTGTGAAATAACGTAAACGTTTCCCACCCAGGAAAGCCAAATCAAAATGAAATTTCAAACCTTCAGATAATCATGTGATACTTATCTATATCTATCTATATATAGAAGAGGAAGAGAGAAGGAAAAAAAGGCAAGAGTTTTTCTTGCTATAAATGACCGAGAATCTCTGTAGACAGTCAGAGACAAAAGACATAACCAGACTGGATATTAGGCAATTTAGGAAAATGTCAGAGAAGCATGTGCCTTGCAGCCTACTAGCCTGTGGAGAGAGCATTGTGTGGCCAGCACCTAAATATGTGGTTCCCTGCTTAGGCAGCTGTTTCTCTAATTAACCACATAAACATCTTTATCTATTTCATTTATTTATCTGTAACAGTCACACACAGCCTTGTGTTGCTATTTATCTTTTTTATTATATAAATATATAATAAACATATAAAAGAATATATATAATATAGATAAAGACATAATAAAATTATATAAATGCTTTCTTAAATAAATTGCAAGCTTCTGAGGCAGTACCAAGTTGCTCATGAATTGTTTAACTGGTTACATAAAACTAATGATACTTGTCTAACTTAAATTTAATTGCAAGGAAGTTACTTCATATTTTCTAGGGTAGCTCCTAAGATCCTTGCAGGGAGAAAGAAGGAAGTGACAGAAGAGTTTGATAGTATACAGGCAGCTATCCAGTTATTAACTAGAATGATTAACAGATATCTGCTTTATATTATGTCTACCATGTTAGCTTAAGATTTACTAGGTCATAGTTCCATTTTGTGATGGGAAAAGAAGAGAAGGGCAGGGCTATCCCCAAATAGAATTCTGGTAATAAAGTTGGTTTCTGCCACCAGAATGACCCACTCCCTTTATGTACATTCTCTTAACTCTCTTTTTGCATACTCTAATTTGAATATGAGTTTAATTAAGATATTATTTGTATAATGAAACTGTGTGGATAAGTAGTATTTTTATTTGAAATAACACAAAGAGGTACAGTTTAAAATATTCCATTCGCCCAAAAGAAGGCAGGAAAAGAAGAACAGAGGAATTAAAAACAGATGGAACAAATAGGAAACAAATACAAAGATGGCATATTTAAACTCAAACTTATCAATAATTTCATTAACTATAAAGGGACTCCAATTAAAAGGCACAGAATATCAACTTGGATAAAAAAGCAAGACCTAACAATATACTGTCTATAGGAGAACCACTTTAAATATAAAGACACAAATATATTAAAATAAAAAAAGATGGAAACACTACATGAGAAAGCTGGTGGGGCTATATTAATAGATACTTTTTCCTTGAAAGTAGACTTCAAGAAAAAGACTATTGCAGAGATGAAGAGGGCATTTAATAATGGTAAGAGCCAATGCATCAAGATGACACGGCAATGTTAAATATGCATGTACCTAATAACAAAGCTGCAAAATAAATGAAGCAAAATTGGGCTGAACTTGCTAAAAGGAGAAATTAACAAATTCATAGTATAATAATACTTGAAGATTTTAACAACCCTCTTTCAGTAATAAATAGAACAATCAGCTATCAAAAATTCAATAAGGTTATAGAAGGTTTGAACATTATCAACTGGACATAAATGACATTTAAAGAAAGAACACTATACCTAATAACAGCAGAATAAACATTCTTTTCAAGTGAACATGGAACTTTCACCAAGGTAGAGCATATATGCTGGGCTATAAAACAAGTCTCAATAAATTCCAAAGTATTGAAATCATACAGAGTATGCTTTCTGACTTTAACAATATTAAATGTTAATATTTTTGACAAATTGACTCATTAATAAATATCCCTCCTTATCCCTGGTAAGAGTCATTTTCTCGAAGTCTACTTTGTCTAATGTTAATACAGCCCTACCAGCTATCTAATGTAACATTGTGTATGGCATACCTTTTAAAAAAAATTTTAGACTATTTATGTGTTTATATTTAAAGTGCTTCACTTATAAGCAGCATATTGTTGATCTTTGCTTTTTTATCCAAACTTACAATAATATCTAGAAAAATTCCTAAATATTAAGAAATTAAGCAACACCCTGGTAAATAACCTATGGGCCAAAGACTAAATCTTAAGGGAAATTAGAAAATATGTTGAACTGAATGATAATGAAATCTCAAAATATCAAAATTTGGAGGATTCAAATAAACCAGTTTTTAGAAGGAAATTTGTAGTTTTAAATGCCTCTATTAGAAAGGAAAATGATCTCAAATCTGTGATCTCAGCTTCTATCTTAACAAGCTAGAAAAGTAAGAGTAAATTAGACCGAAAGTAACTAGAAAGAAGGAAATGATTTTTAAAAAGCAGAAAACTATGAAATAGAAAACGAAAAAAACAGAGAAAATCAAAGTCAAAAGTTAGTTCTTTGAAAAGATTAATAAAACTGATAAACTTCTGGCAAGACTGATATCCTGGATAAATTTCCAATAACAGGAATGAAACAGGAGATATCATCACAGACCCTACAGACGTTAATGAGCTCATATTGGGATATTATGGGTAATTTTATTCCATTCATTAGATGGGACAAATTCCTTGAAAACCACAAGTCACCAATAATGACTTAAAATAACACAAGAGAAAATCTAAATAGTCCTAAAATTATTAAATAAGTTAAATTTACAATTAAAATCAAAACAAACATCACATCCAATAGGAAGGCCATTATTAAAAAAACCCAGAAAATAACAAGTATTGGTGAGCATACGGAGAAACTGGAACCTTTATACATTACTGTTGGAATATCAAATGATGCAGCTGCTGTGTGAAACAGTATGGCAAATCCTCAAAAAAAATTAAACATAGACTTACCATAGGATCCAGCAATTCTACTTCTGGGTATATACTCAACAGAAGCGAAAGCTGGGACCAAAGGGATATTTGTACACCTATATTCATGGCAGCATTGTTCACAATAGACAAAAGGTGGAAGGAACCCAAGTATCCACTGAAAGACAAATGGATAAACAAAATGTGATATATACATACAATGAAACATAATAACGTTTCAGCCTTAAAAAGGAAGGAAATTTTGATGCATGCTACAACATGGATGAATCTTAAAGACATTATGTTAAGCGAAATAAGACAGCCAAAAAAAGGGCAAATATTATATGATTCCACTTATATGAGGTTCTGAGAGTAGTCTAATTCATAGAGATAGAAAGAAAAAGTCAGTGCAGTGGCTCACATCTGTAATCCTAGCACTCTGGGAGGCCGAGGCAGGAGGACCACTTGAGGTCAGGAATTCAAGACCAGCCTGAGCAAGAGCGAGACCTTGTCTCTACCAAAAATAGAAAAAATTAGGCAGGCGTGGTGGCGCATAACTGTAGACCCAGCTACTCAGGAGGCTGAGACAGGAGGATTGCTTGAGCCCAGGAGTCTGAGGTTGCAGTGAGCTATAATGATACCACTGCACTCTAGCTGGGGCCACAGAGGGAGACTCTGTCTCAAAAAAATAAAAAAGAAAAAAGAAAGAAAGTAGAGTAGTGGTTGGTGCAGGCCGGGGGGGAGGGAGAATGGGGAATTAAGTGTACCTGATTTGGGGGGGTTGGAAATGGGGACATGTAGGTCAAAGGATACAAAGTTGCAGATATGTAGGATGAACAAATCTAGAGATCTAGTGTAGCACATGAGGACTATAGTCAATAATGTTGTATTGTATCGGGGATTTTTGCTAAAAGAGTAGATTTCATTTTTTTCTTTTTTTAGGGGAGGGGGAGGAGGAGTGAGGGGGGGAGAGAGAGAGAGAGAGAGATCAAAAGAGATTTCAGATGCTCTTGCCACACACACAAAAAAAGGGTAAATATATGAGATGATGTATATGTTAATTTGCTTGACTATGGTAACCATTTCACTGGCTATAAGTATGTTAAAACATCTTGTTGTACACCTTAAATATATACAATTTTTAAAAGTTTTTAAAAAGTACAGTTTCATTTGGGGTAGATGAAAAAGTTCTGGAGATGGATGGTGGTGATGTTTGCACAACAATGTAAATATACTTAATGTCACTGAACTCTATACTTAAAAAGGATTAAAATGTAAATTTTATATTATGTGTATTTTATCACAATAAAAAGCCTTGTCACAAAGAAAACTGCAGGCACAGATGTCTTCACTAGTGAGTATCAAACATTTAAGGAAGAAACACCACCAATCTTACACAGACTCTTTCAGAAAATAGAACACTTCTCAACTTGCTTTATGAGGCCAGTATAACTGAGATAATTGCACATTTGTGTGAAGTAAAGGTTTAAATACTGGCCACATGGTCATGCTGCAGTTTTCCCATACACTTAGTGCTTTCCATTACAGTTTCAAGTTATCAAGTGTTTTTCAGGTACAAAACTTGAGGATATCTAAAAGGGGAAACCTGGGTAAGAGTCTTTTCGGCATGTCTTGGTGTGCTTTAATTGTGAAGGCTCATGTTTAGTTTGCATTACTCCAGTTCAGAGTAGAGAAAAAAAGAAGGCAACAAAAATCTCCACAAATCCTTGTGAGGTATTTGAATTTTTATTTACTGTATGAAAAATGTGAAAATGTGGTCCTGACCTGTCACTTAGCTCAAACTAATTCTGCCATCAAATTCTAGTGTATATAATCAAGTGGCATTTCTTCTACTTACTTTGCCTATAGGTTCCCACTGTCAGCTCACCATCCTATGGTGATTCTTCCTCTGGAATCCTGTAAAGGCCAAAATGAGACAGAATGAGCATGACTTGAGGGCCATGGCCCCCTGAGATCTCAATGCCAAGACTCAGTCATGACAAGTCAATTGGCTAAAGTAATCACTAAGGAACAGACCCAGAGAGGAACTGAAGCTCATACAAGTGTGAGATTGACACAGTGTCATTATCAATAGCATTTATTATGCTACCAGGTATAAAGAGGTATGCCATGAAGAGCTAACAGACTTCCTACCAGCTCTAGGTGCAGGTAGGTATGTGCCTATTGTAGAAGACAAGTAAAAGAACAAATGTATAAAATGACTTAAAGGAGAAGATGGTTTTAATACTTACCAGTTTTCTGAGCCAACCACCACCACCGCCACCACCACCACCACAATGAGCTTAGTAGCAAAAGAAGAAGACTTGATAGAGAACTACAACATGTGGGGAACAGATCTCTGCCCCAACTACAAATTTTGGCAGATGCTTTGTCTTCCACTAAAATGGAGACCTTTTTACAATGATTCACATATCTGCCTGACCGTACCAACAAACTATAACATAATCTACTGGAACAGGTAAAATGTATGTTACACGCATGAAAAAGTGCTTCTTAAATAACTGCAAATTTTATTTTTGTGGAGCAATAGTTTTAAGAACTTTTTTTAATCATTAAAAGGAGGATTTTAGTTAAAGGAAATACTCCAAAGTACATTGAAAAAAAATATTTTAGGAAGTGAAGCACCAATCCCAATCTATCTTTCATGTAAATCCTCAATTAAAAAAAAATTAAGTATTTGCCATGAGTGAGGTCCTGTTCTAAGCACTTTACATACAGTATATTATCTTTTCTAGTTTCCATTCCTCTATCAAGGGGTACTATTTTAGGAAAAACCTATATAGGATGAAGTAAACTAACATGCTTAAGGTCACTCAAGTAAAAACTGATAGGCTTTGATTTGAATCCAAGCAGTCTAACTGGAGAGCCCACACTCTACCTTTCTGTACCTTTCTTTCTTTTCTTTCTTTTTCTTTTTTGAACAGCTTTGTTATCCACATATGTATTATTGACTCATTTGCCTTCTACTTTTGAATACCACACATACAAGAAGCATCATGGTACTAATTCTCCAGTCTTTACTAGGGTTGCCAATTTGTTGCAACTGATTGAAGGAGGCCCAGAATGCCTTCTCTCTCTTCATCTTTCTCAACTCTATTTCTTCTCTTGGGCCTTAATCAAAGAGCAAGCAATGCCACCGGGAGGCACATGTCCCCAGATTTAGGAGAGCACAGTCATTCTCTTACCCATACTCAAATCTCAAGACACAGGCAAAGGGCTCTTGCACCACCTAATTAATATAACATCTCAACATCCAGTTCTTTTCACTGGTCTTCTGCTTTTGCACAGCTAAGGATTAGAGGCAAGGAAGGGCTTCTTAGTTCCCTTGCTTTTTAAGTTTGATCCTAAGATTGCTTTCTTATGTTTTAATATTAATACTACTAGAGGAACACCAAAGAAACAGTAAATAGTACTGCTGTTTGTGGGAATCTATAATGATCATCCTTGAAGCACTTTGCTGGCTCTAGGAAAAACTATTTGTAAGACTCCCCAAGAATGATTCCCAGTTGTCTCAGCTTGCTGAAACCCCAGGCAAAGAAACTGCAGTTAATTGTACACTAAATGCCTGTCCACCATTTAA
Source organism: Daubentonia madagascariensis (assembly GCA_023783475.1). Classification (NCBI taxonomy): domain Eukaryota; kingdom Metazoa; phylum Chordata; class Mammalia; order Primates; family Daubentoniidae; genus Daubentonia; species Daubentonia madagascariensis. The sequence continues at coordinate 36,308,259 of JAKFHU010002088.1, read as the reverse complement.
AAGTTAACTCTCCCTCAACGTTTCCTGCATTCTGAGCATCCTTCAAATAAATAAATTAGTGAGATATTCATGTTTTCACCTTTGTAACTGTTCAGCTTTTCTTCTCAGCTGGGAAGCTGGTACAAAGGTTTCATTCAGAAGAGCAAACATCATCTAGATAAAGCTGCACTAAACATTACCTGAGAGGCTAGAATTAATGAGGACAAATTAAAGTGCTATTGTTGTACTCTTTCAGAGAGTGAAAGCCAACAGGTAAGGAACACTTAAGTATGAACTACACTGCAGTAAAAACTGAGGCTTCAATTAACTCTGGCAATTTCAGAGAACTCCGAGGGTGACCGTCTGCCAGGCAAACAGCTCTGGCAACTCACATATCTTGTTTTAATCTTGCTTTGGATGATTATAATTTCAGGGTATAAATAAGGTCATTAGCAAGAACAGAACAACAACAATAATTACAGTAAGTATTTGCAGAGCATTTTGATCACACTATGACGTCAGTCACTCTGCAGCTTCACGATGGGAATCTCATGCTTAGTGTTTGCTCTCCGTGACTGCCCTGAAAGGTGGCTATGTGATGCTCTCACTCACACAAAAAGAGGCTACTGGGCCGCAGAAGTTATTTCTTTAAGGGATTTCATGTAAGCCCATCTCAAAGCCACCTCATTCCAAAATATATCATTCTAATTACTCTACAAGTTGTCTCCAAAAACGTTATGCCAGACCAGAATGAAATCAGTTTTAACTCACCTGGCATTTCACACCTGTCTGTGCTACAGTAACTTTTGGAGTTGTTAACCAAATTTGGTGGGCTGATAAAGGACATTAAGTTACATTCATACTTTATGTGTTATTAGTCCTTACAGGTGTGGTAAAAAACTCACATGGATGAGATTAATGGAGTTCTGCCCTTACTGAGACTTCTGCTTTCCTATTCATTGTAGAGATCTTTATCTCTAGGTACACTAGATGGCAGGAGATGCTTATGCTCATATGCAGGATTTGCTCAGCTATGTTTGGACTAATGTATCAATAAGGCTGCCCTGGGTGAGAGTGGAATATTAGAAAAAATTCAAATCATAAGTGGATGTTAGATACAAAAAGTTTGGACTACAACATTAGTGAATAAAGGTACCCAAATGGATGTATCTCCATAACTTTAAAAGAACATGGGATTCAGGTAGGCAGAGGTTATAGTATGGTGTAAATTCTATTTTAAAGAACTACAATTAGTTATAACTTGAAAAAATAATGCAAGGTAAACTGCACTGTGGAATATCAGGTAAAATTTTGACTGTCACTTCACAGGAGGCGCAACACAATCAGAAACGGGTCTAGAGAAGGAAAAGTAAAATTCACAGGAAGGATACAATTTTTATGTGAGAACAGAGAAGTTGAAAGTTTATAAGGGAGCAATATAGAATTCTGTGAAATTGTGGACAGAGTGGCCAGAGTATGTTAGATTCCTCATAAGATGCATCTGTACTTTCTAACAGTCAGACGCTGCTCCCACTGGGGTCACTTCTATTTTCCTATTGTCTTGAAGAGTCTTCTTGGACTGGTCTTCTATGTACACTCAGGCCTTTTGTCCCATAGGAAACAGATCGCTGACTTCCTGGTGGCTTTCTAGATAGAGCAGTGGCCTTATGAATACTTGGAGACTAATTCCAACATCTTATTCTTATTCAAAAGATAAGCCTTCCTAAAAACTCACCTTCTCAGCTTCTATTACAGTTGGAGGAGACATGTGGCCATGTTCTGACTGATAGAAGCCTACTAAAGGGCTAAAGCCTATACTTTCTTATAGAAGGGAAAAGTGGCCAGAGGATGGCTTGCTAGCACCAACTCACCCTCTTTCTTGAACTTAGGTGTGATGCTGTGTACAGGAGGAAAAGGGCTGGATTCTTGACAGCATCATTGAACAGGTAATCCAATGATAGTTACCACCTACCTCTGCACTTCTTGCTATGTGAGAAAAATAAATCCTTATGTATTTTAGGCACTATTAGGTTTTCTGTTATTTTCAAATAAGAGGATTCTAACATATATAATGCCCATTATTGTTAAGTCCTGGTGAATTCCATTTGGTTCCTGCTCTCAAGAAACTTACCTCAAGTGAGGAAGAAAGAGATGCAAACAAAGAGTCCCAACACAATATATAGTAAAGTTAAGTATAAGGTGTTATTAGAACACAGAGGAATGAATGATTAAGTCTTCTGGTAGTGGCTCAGGGAATCTTCCTGGTGGAGGCAATATCTGTGGTGGGTATAAGAAGAATGAGTAGGAATATTCCAAGGAGATAAAGGTGGAAGCCAGGGCATTTCAGGCATAGGGATTAATGCAAATAAAGACAAAAGAGGTATGAAAGCACATAGGACATTCAAAGAATAAAAGGAATCCGGAAGAAGGTGCTGACCTAACAAACTCTGGATGAGTAGAGTCTATTACTAAAGGCAACAGGAATAGTAACAAGCACTGTACTCTAGTTGATAAAGGGTTAACAATTCTGAAACCACTATACAACTGGAATTGAACAATCAGTAAATAGATGGTATATGGCAGAAGCCAGGTTTCTCATTGTTGGAGTGGGTGATTACAAGCAAGGGGAGAAGGCTAGAATAACCCATATGGTAATGGCTTAGAATTGGAGCCATTGGTATGTGCTCCTATTTAGCTTAATGTAAATACTGATGTTACATACAGAAATATTTGCAGGTATGTGTATATATATGGGGTGGTATACACACATATATTTCCTTACTCTGTCAGCTGAAAGGACTTAGAAACAACCACACCCCAGTAGCAAAAAGCACCCACAGCACCCAGATCTTAGTTTCTAATACCATTCTCTAATAAAAAGGAACCAGGGCTCCTTGGAGAAATGGCTGATTCTAGGACTGAGGCAGAGAAGATAAGGTGAGCCTGGAGTATTTTATAGTGCCAGAAAGTAAGGAAGTGCTAAAAAAAAAAAAAACCCAAAACAAAAAAACTACAACAGTGAGGGTATGTCAATAGGTCACAGGAGCTAAAAGAGCTCCCAATTGCCAAAGCAGAACTCTTTGAGCAACAAAATATGAAGCAGTTTTGGATTATAACCCAAAATATAAAATAAATACCTATGTATCCATACTGATACAAATGATTGAATAAACAAATAAATGGGAGAGAAGAGAGAAATCTTCCATGCAAAAGAATTCCAAGTAATTTATGTAAATACTTTGTCCTCAAGGAGATGGAACACAACTCCTCACTCCTTAAGTGTGGGCTGCACATAGTGACTTCCTTCTAAAGAATACGGTGTGGAAAGGGAGAAAAATAACCCCGCAGTGGAGAAACTTGACAAACACTTCCTCAGCCAGGTGATCTAGGTTAACATCAACAGTGATAGGTCATGTTGATAGTATGTATTCTTGATATGGTATGATAAGAATGGCGCTCTACCTCTGCGTTCTTTCTCCCAAACCCCCATAACCTCAGTCTAATCATGAGAAAAATATCAGATAAACCCCAGTTGAGAAACATTCTGTAAAATACCTGACTAGTACTCCCTAAAACTGTCAAGGTCATTAAAAACAAAGAACGTCTGAGAAATTGTCAAAGCCAAGAGAAACCTAAGGAGACATGATGACTAAATGTAATGTGGTGTCCTGGATGGAATCCTGGAACTGAAAAAGGTCATTAGGTAAAAACTAAGGAAATCTGAATAAGCTACAGACTTTAGTTAAAAATAATCTATCAATATTGGTTCATGAATTGTGACAAATGTATCATACTAATGTAAGATGTTAATAATAGGGGAAACTGGGTATGGACTATATGGGAACTCTCTACACTATCTTCACAGTTTTTCTTTAAATCTAAAACTGTTATAAAATAAAAAGTTTATTTAAAACAGAATAATTTTATATGCCTAGAGCCTACAACATGTGAGGGGCAGATAGGTGGGTTGGAGAGGTAGGTGGTTATAAGGCTGGAAAGTTAGGCAGGGGCCAGATAGTGAGGAATCTTTATGTATACCAAAATAACCAGTTTGAATATTTTCTTATAGGCAGTGCCAACAACCAAAGAGTTTTAAACAAGTGAGCAACATGATGAGATCTGTACTGTAGTCCCCCCTTAACCACAGGGGATACGTTCCAGACCCCCCAGTAGGTGCCTGAAACCGTGAATAGTACTGAACCCTATATATACCGTGTTTTTTCCTATACATACATACCTCTGATAAAGTTTAATTTATAAATGAGGCACAGTAAAAGATTAACCATAAAAATATAACAACATACGGTAATAAAAGTTATGTGAATGTGTTCTGTCTCTCTCAAATATCTTATTGTACTATATCAACGTTTCTTCTTCTTGTGATGATGTGAGCTGATAAAATGCCTATGTGATGAGATGAAGTAATGTGAAAGACACAGGCATTGTGACTTAGTGTTATGCTACTATTGACCTTCTGACAACACATCAGAAGGAGGATCATCTGCTTCAGGTGATCCTGGATCATCAAGCCATGACAATGTTGATGGTTGGATGTCAGGAACAGACGATGTCGATGACTACCAGGCAGGTAGTGGATACAGTGTGGATACGCTGGACAAAAGAATGATTCACATCCTGGGCAGGACAGAATGGGGTGGTGCGAGATTTCATCATACTACTTAGAATGGTCTGCAATTTAAAACTTCTGAATTGTTCATTTCTGGAATTTTCCATGTATTATTTTCAGACTGTGTTTAGCCATGGGTAACTTGAAATTGCAAAAAGTGAAACCAAGGATAAGGAGAGATACCATATTTATAAAGATTATGATGGCCCTACACCAGACCAGTGAAAACCAAAGCTCTGGGACTGGGGCATCTGTGGCTTTTAAAATCGTCACATATGACCTTAGTGTACCTTGAGGCTGAGAACCACTCATATAGAGAATTAATTAGAAGAGGAAGAGGCCCAGGGCTACAAACAATAAAAGTCTGTCTGAGATCATGAGAGCCAAAGAGAGCAGGGGCCATGAGAATCAAGGAGGGGACAAATTCAAGACATACTTCAGAGGCAGAATCAATGGACTTTTTCTAACAACTAGATGTAAAAGTAGTCTGAAACCGAATATGGGACAAATTTTCTGGTTTGTGTAGCTAGGTAGATGATTACAGTATTCACAACAGAGTTCAGGAAAAAAGGTGGGTAATGGTGGGTTGGAGGTAGGGAAGGAAAGATAATGAGTTGTTTGCCCATGACAAATTTTAAGGATCCCACAATATGTCCAAATGGATTTCCCCAATAGGTAGTTGGAAACAAGTTTACGTGAGTGACGGGTACTACAGATGTAGATCTGGGAGTCAAGCCTCTTCTTTATAGGTAGTGGTTGAAGTCAAGAGAAATTTATCAAGAAAAAAAAATGGGACAGATGGAACTCATGGTAATATTGACATTTAGGAGGCAGGTGGAGGAAGAGGAGTCAGTTTAGGGGATTGTATACTAAAGAATATTAAAGACAAGAAGCTAAAAATAAATAATTGGTTTTGGAAATATAGGAGATCAATGATGACCTTTATCAAAGTGATCTGAATCCTGGCTCTGCCAGCAGACTACAGTTTGAGGAATATGTAGGTCAATGGGGCTACAGGGGTAATGAATGTGGATGACTCTGACAGGCAGAGGGAAGGAAAGAAGTGGGGAGGGGTCACCTAGGTCATAGAAGGGTATTTGTTAAGCTGCAAAAATCCTGACTATATTTGTAATATAACAAAAAAGCTAATGTTGTTTAGGAAAAAAAGACAAGATACTGAAAAGAGATGGAACTGCTGACAAAACAAGTTTTGAGAACAAATGGGCAGAAGAGAGGGAGAATAAGTACAGAGAAAACGTATTAGCCATGTACAGCATTAAGAACAATCTTATCCTCTGACGGGCGAGAACAAGAAAGTGTGTGGTGTAAGGGAAGATGGTTAAGAGAGACCTTTCTCAATGCTGTCTTCTTCATGAATTAAGAGGCTGCAAGGTAGGGGGCTTGAAAGAAACAGGAAAAAAATGGGAAAGTAAACTAACAACATTTGAATAAAGAAATGTCAAACAACACACATGGCCCAGCTGAAGTTGCAGCTTAAATTAGTTATTATTTATTGGTTGCCTCCCATGTATCCATTCCCTAGTTCCAATAGCTCAGAGACCTGGCATCTGCAAGTCTGCAGAGAATCCAGAGCAGTCTCGACTGAAGCCAGAGGTGACCTGTATAAACTATGTTAAGCCAATCAGCACATTCTAAACCTCTGGACATAGTGATTGGTTCAGAGACAGCATGTGACCAAACTTGCCCAACAGAGTACATCTTAGTTCTAATGCTAGAGATTTTGGGACAAAGATGATTTCTTGTACCTGTTATATATGAAAAAGGAATTATGAAGCCCTGAAGCTGTTGAAAGCTGTATTGGTCAGCTTGGGCTGCCGTAACAAAATATCATAGACTGGGTGGCTTAAAGAACAGAAATTTATTTTGTCATGGGTCTGGAGGCTAGAAGTCCCATATCAAGGTACCAGCCGATTTGGTTCCTGGTTTGGTTCCAATGTGGCTCTCTTCCGGGCTTGCAGATAGCCACCTTCTCATCGTGTCCTCACATGGCCCTTCTTCTGCACATTTGCAGAGAGAGAGAGAGAGAGAGATATCTTTGGTATCTCCCTTTTTATAAGAACACCAGTTCTACTGAATTAGAGCCCCACCCTTGTAACCTCACTTAACCTTTATTACCTCCATAAAGGCCCTATCTCCAAATGTAGTCATATTGGGGGTGGGGGCTTCAACGTATGAATTTGGGGGGGACACAATGCAATCCATAACCAAAGCCATCTCGGAGCCATGAGTGGACCTTAGGATGGCATGGTACAACTTTAGGATGAAGCCAATTATGAGGAAAGAAAACTGAGAAGATAAAAAGAAGTTAGGTCCCATTGTTAAGTAGTTGGATGAAGTTTCATTTGAAGCCAGTCTCACCTGTTTTTTTCAGTTACTGAGCCAATACATTCCCTAATTGTTTAAGCCAGCCTGATTTTTCTATTATCTGTGATCAAAAGTAACCCAGCTGATAGAGCAGTTATTGATTTCCTCTACCACCTGGCAGTTTGGGGGTAAATTATTTGGTTTGATCTGGATTAGGCCTACCCAGGCTTGAAGTACAGAAAGTAATGGTGATTTAGGATGGTAGAATTGAAAGAAAATATAACTGGTGACCATGAGGTAAGCTCATGCTGACTGGAAAAAAAATAATAGAGGGGAGAGGAGAGCAGGAGGGATGGGGGGAGGGGGATGATGGACTTGATGTGGCAGAGGTCTGGGTTTCACAGAAGCAAGGGCAGGGGAAGACAGATAGGAGGTACTGGTTAGGAATTAGGCCTTCTGAGTTTGTTAACCCATGCCACCTAGTAACAAAAGCAGTAACACTGTAACAATGTGAAAGAAATACTGCTTCGAATGAGAGGCTCTTAAAGTGTGGCTAAAACCACAAGGCCACAAACACCTATGAAAGAGAAACATTTTGACAAAAGCTAAAAAAAAAATGGACTCCTATCCACCACCTCATTTTAATCTTCCGGAGGTCATTATAATACACCTCCATTGCACACTCTTCATGAACAGTCCCCCACTGGACACATCTACTAAAACAAGGTTTGTCAAACTAAGGTCCTACGGCAACTTTTAAAGTTGTTTTCATTATGATAATAACCTAAAAATAAAATCATTAGGCGCATACATATAATTGCTACTTGATTTCAGTGTCTGTGTTTGCATTTATGATCTTGTCGGCAATAAGCAGCACAGATATAATATGTAAATGATGCATCTGAGTATACAGTACACTGTAAAAAGATTCTGCAGTATTCTGAATAGAGAAAAGTAGTGAGGGAATTGGGAAGACACCTGGCATACAACAGCACAGATGGGCTGAAGTTAAAAGAACCTCTGTGGTAATGGTCAGTACCTTCTTCATAATGACAGTTGCAACTTCGTTTTGATAAAATATCAGTAATCATACTAAAATGCTGTTAATTTGAATTTCACTGGTTTTGTAGTTGTATTGTACTTATTTTGATTTTATAGCTGAATAGGAGCTCTATACACAAGGAGCTTATACCTACATTTGTGTTTATAAACAATATAGTAAAAATATTTTAAGTCAACCCAGGGGTCCATGAATTTTTTTCCTTTAAATGAAGGCTTATTTCTCAACATTAAGAAATATAATATTAGAAGAGTCTGTTCCAGAGAATTCTACTCTTACTCCTCCCTACATAGGGCAGAATCACTTCAAATTTCCTTGGAAAGCAATTGCAGGTAGAGATGAAGGAATTAGACTAAGTAAAATTCAGGCTCTACCACTTACTGTCACTGTCTTAATTTGACAACCTCTGGCATGATACTTTGCTAATCTCAATTTCCTCCATAAAATGTGGCTAATAAGATCATTTTAAAATATAGGAAGCTTCCAGGAGGTAATTTATTGCAGCATAGTGCTGACTGCATAGTAAGCGTTCAGTAAACGCTAGCTGATATTGCTACTGTTATCATTAGTCTGCCTCTCTTTACAATTTCCACAGAACTTTGTAAATACCACAGGATCAAGCCTTCTACTAAAATGCTCCTTAGCTTAAATAGCCCTATGTAGTCCCAACTTCCCAAGAAGGTAAAAGACTAACTTACCAATGAAGTGGGGTCGTATTTTAGAAAGAGTACTGAACCAAGAATAGAATAAGTTGTAAGTTCAAGTCCTGGTTCAGCCACCTGTTATTCATGATTTTGGGGAAAGTCACTTACTATACCTAAGCCTATAGACTCATTTGTAAAATGGAGATAATTCCTAAGTCACAAAGTTCTTACAAAGAATATTACAAACTACATAGTGTTTCACAAATGTAAAGTCAAATTATTATTCAATGATTCCAGAAACATTTTTAAAGGGCACTTTTTAAAGCTTGAAAGGGGAAAGTAAAAACTACAATAAAACTAATAAATATTTAACAATTAGAAACACCATCCTCACTTCCCACTGTCTAGTTACCAGGTATTGAGGTGGTCAATTAGGACAACAAGCCAAACTAAGTAACAATCAAGTCTTACTTTCTGCAACAGTACAAGCAGGAAGCAAAAACAGGTGTGCGCTCCCCAGTGTTCCACCTTCCCCTCACTGAAGGGCAGCACCCATGAGGATCAAGTAGATACAGCAAAGATGGGGAAATTATTTCACTGTCAAGGAAGTGAGGGGAAGTCTCCCGCTTTTTTTATGGACCCCTGTGGTGGAGGTAGAGGGGGGAGAGGGAAGGGAGAGGAGCTTTGGAGTGGAAGGAGTCCTCTGAATGGAGGCATTGGGGCTAGGAATGCAGGGGACTGAGGCCTGAAACATGTACCATCTTTCCCCATGAGGCCTTCCAGGCAAAGCCTTGTAATTGCCTATGGTCAGGCCTGAAAGATCTCACATAGGATTTGACCTGGAGCCAGACTCTTTATCCACCAAAGAAAAAAAAGAATACAATTGTTCTTTACCCAACACATAATAAACCTTATCCAAGAAACTATACAAACTTAAAAAAAACACACAATAAATTTAAGAATGGTTTAGAAAAGCCCATGAATAATGTCACAGCAAGCTGCTTAAGAATAACTGAGAATATTAATTATATTCTTAATCTCCGAGAAACACATCATGTAGAGAAAATTAGCAATCTTCAATCCATGAAAGGTCTTATTCCTCTGATCATTAGTAAGACAGTTGTTAAGAGCTCAGAACCACATTTTCTATAGGAACATTTTAAATGGTGATTAGATATCAGACTAGTCTACACATGTGTTTTAAATCCATAATGTGTATGAAAAGAAATGTGTTTGTACATTTTAAATGGTCTTAGAAAACTGGCAAATTCCATTTTCCCAAATAGTTGAAACACTGCCAATCCACACTGCCTGGGGCAACTTGAATCTTATTTAATACAAAGACAAACTGATTAAATGGTGATTCTTTTAAAACAACAACAAAACACAGAAAAACTGCCAGCTATTTCCTTGCTACCTGACAACGTAAGGTATGTCTAGAAGGTAATGTTGTTTAACTAAAAACTAGACCTGTACCTCAAAATAAGTGTTGTCCCTTCAAATAAGTCACTTTAAGAGATTAGTATTTATTCCAATAATAGCAAAACATTTTTGAAATTCCATTTTCAGATAATGTCCTCATAGCAAGTTATCATTCTTTTTCATATCCTCAATGATGGCAAACTCTTTGCTTTAGGATAATTCCCTTTATTTTCAGAGTAGGCTGCTGTTCTTGTTGCCATAAAAGTATAAACTCCCAACATAACCAGCTTGGAAGGATCATATTCAATAAGATAATAGCTTCTGGTATGTTCTGTTTCCTTAAACAGTCTTAAACAGTCATACCTTATAAGTCCAGTTCACATAGTACATACTGTAATACCACAAATGATAGTATCCTTAGTGCATACTCTTTTTCAAGAAGCCAAAACTATCCGGAAATATGAGCTGGATGTTTTTAAAAAGCGTTTTTATTTTAATAGAAAATGTACACGGTGGCGCATGCCTGTAATCCCAGCTACTCGGGAGGCTGAGGGTGAGGCAGGATGATCACTTGAGGCCAGGAGTTCAAGGCTGTGCTGCGCCATGGTTGTAACTGTGAATAGCCCCATTGCACTCCAGCCTGGGCAACATAGCGAGACTCTGTCTCTTAAAAAAAAAAGAAAAAAGAAAGAAAATATACGGCAGGTGGGGGAGGTGCGGGGCATAAGATCCCTTCACATATGCACAAATGCAACAAAAAATAATATGAGATACCTAGGAACAAACTTAGCCAGAAATGTACAGGACCTAAATGAAGAAAGCTATGCAACTCTACAGAGGGACATGGAAGACTGTACATAGATTTCTGGAGCTGAAGATTCAACACTGTAAAAATGTAAACTCTCACCGAAATCATCTATACAATTAAAGTAATTCCAATCAAAATTCCAAAAATGTTTTTGGGGAACTTGAACAAATAATTTAAAAATTCATCTGGAAGAATAAACATGCAGGAAGTGCCAGGAAAATACTAGAGGGGAAAAGAGTGATGTTGGTTGTGGTGGGGTAGGGTTGAACTCGGGGACTCAAGTGATCCTCCTGACTCCAGCCTCAACCTCCTAAGTAGCTGGGACTACAGGTGTGTGCCAACGTGTACACTTTCCATTAAAATAAAAACACTTTTTAAAAATATCCAGCTCATATTTCTGGATAGTTCTGGCTGGGGTGCTTGCCCTTCCAGACATTACAACATACTATAAAACTAGTAAATCCTGGCCATGCCTCTAAATGCCAGGATATACAGTCAAAGCAAATGGAACAGAATAGAAAGTCCAGAAACTAGTCAAAATATATATAAGAATTCAATCTGTAATAAAACTAAAATTTCAAATCAGTGAGTTAGAACTGGCCTATTCAAAGAAGTATATTAAGAAAATGGGCTACTCATATGAAAAAAAAAAAGTTACATCCCTATTCCATATGTAACATCAAAATAAATTCCAGATGAATTAAACTTTTAAATGTAAAAAATTACATCTTAACAGGCCTAGGAAAAATATAAGTTGAATATTTACTAAAATGTGGGGTATAAATGACTCTTTTGAACATGATACCAAAGCCATAAACTATAAAAAAAGAGAAAAAGACAAAGAAATTGGTTACATAAAAATGTATGGGAAAATATGCTATAAAAGACACTGGTAGAAATATCTGCAAAATATTACAATGTGTTAATATTATTAATATATAAGGGATGCTTAGAAAATAATGAGTAGAAATGACCTCAGTAAAAAATGTGCTAATGCCATAAATAAGCATTCACAAAAGAAATGCAAATGGCCACTAGACACTTGCAAATGTTCACCACACTAATAATAAATGTCTTTTTAGGATTCTTTTGACTGCAAGTAACAGAAGGTACTACTCCAACTGCCTTACATAATGAGAGAATAATCTCTCTCATAACCGGAAGTCTAAAGGTTGGACAAGTTCCAGGTAAGGCTTCATCTGCAGTTCTGTAACATCATCGAGGATCCAGATTCCTGTAATTTCTTCATCTTGCTCTCCACAGCATCACCTTCATCCTAAGGCTGGGTACCTTTGCCAGTTACAAAATGGCTGCAGTAGTTTCAGGCGTCATACTGACATGGCAACATTCAGAGAAAGAAAAGGATCATCTCTTTCCTGTGTCTCCTTCTAGGAAGGATGAACTTTCTCATAAGCTCCCTAGCAGGCTTGCTCTCAGATTTCACTGGTCAGGACTGGATCACAAACTATTCCCAAACCAATCTCTGGAGAGAGAATGGATTGCTATGATTACTTTAGACTAGTGGTTCTCAGAGTGTGTTCCATGGAGCTCTAGGGGCTCCCAAGACCCTTTCGGGGATCTTCAAAAGGTCAGAATTATTTTCACGAAAATAGCAACCCATTATTTGCCTTTTTTTTTCTGTTGTGACTTTGCACTGATGGTGGATAAAAGCGTTAGCACCTCAGCCTGAATCAGAGCAGTTGCACCAAACTGTCCTGAAGGTCACTGTCTTCTTCACCAACTATGGACTTGCCAAAAAAGAAAATAAAGAAGAACGAAAAAATTTCACTTAGCATTTCCTTGCTGAAACAATAAAAATTGTTTTCATGGAACACCATTTATACTTTGGCATTTCTCAAAAACAAAGAAAGCCTGTCAGGAAAACAACTGACACCATTTGTTAACTTTGATAAAATTCAAACTTATAAGCAAAAATTAGAATTCTGGAAAACCTGTGTCCACTACTGTAAGCTTAACAGCTTTCTAATACTTAAATTCTGTTCTGATGAGAATAAGATATTTTTGATACTGTATAATGAAATATGTCAACATTTTGAAGTCCTGCACAACTCAGTGAACCAATATTTTCCAGATGACCAACACATGATGTTACGAAATCATGCATGGATGAAAGATCCATTCAAAGTGCAAGATAGACCAGTGGATGTTAATGTAGCAGAATATGAAAAGTTCACTGATACGGTTTCAAATTTTATATTGTAATTAACCTTTAAGAAATTACTACCTACTGGGATTTGGTGTAGTATCAAAGTAGAATATCCACACTCATCTAAAGAGGCTATTTTAAAGCACCCCTTCTCTTATATATCTAACCCCTAATATATCTGTGAGAGATCATATTCTTCACATATATCAACCAGAACAACATATCATAACTGATTTAATGCAGAAGCAGATATAAGAATCCAGTCATCCTATAAAGACCAAAGGCAAAGCAATACATTAAAAACAGAATGAGGTTTAGAGCTCTTTCCTCAGGGCCTGGTGCTGTCTAGCAAGGGCCTACGTAACTGAAGAGACCATTAGTGTTAAGAGAATTAATAAATTACTTAATTCTGTGGCTAAAACAGTATTGGCCATCATTACCCTCTCTGTGAATGAAATCCGTGTCCCCAGTTGCACATGCCAGAAAGAGAGAAGTCTTTCTACCTCCTTCTGCATCACCTCCCACTTCACCCACCACATTGAATTCTTCACCAAGGCTTCTGGATTCTAGCTCTGTTATAGATGTCTCAGATGCTTTGCCTTCTCCCCCCGACCACCTCCACTGCACTTCTCCGTCTTCCTCAACTACTGGGAAGCCCCTTACAGGTCTCCTATGTCCCCTCTCTTGCACACACCAATGGATTCCATAATGCAGTCTCTTTCAAACACAGATCTTATGATCATATTCTTAAAGCTCTCTCCACTCAAACTCTCTCAGTTCTGTTCTTTTCACCACTCAGAGGATAAATACCAAAATTCTACATGTGGTCTGTGAGGTTCATCCTGATCTGCCTTCTCTCAGCCACTCTGCTCTCATCTCTTTTGCTCGTTCTTAAAAATCTTATTTGCTTAATATCTGTTATTTGTGTATTAATATTGGACACACGGGGAAAAGGGATATTTCCATTTTACTTACCTATGTACCACCATTGTAAAGTACAATTTCTTAAATATGGGATGCCTTTGATAAATAAATGTAAAATGATGATTTAAAAAAAAAAAAAGAATCCAGTTATCTCTTAAGCCAGACATTAAGGAGAAATGTAAGACAATGCCACTCTTCTCACTCATTTTTTTATTTTGGAAAATATTTTTTATAAAAATATGCTTTTGACCTACCATCACCAAGAGTAATCTGGGGGACAAAACTTACTACACACTGTTGGGAAGAGGTGAAGACAGCAGGTCAGAGGTAACCTGAGAGGTACACAAACCTGCTAGAACATCCCACAGGCAACTCAGGACCACCACTCCTCCCCCTGGCATGCTTAGGGATTGATCTTTGGGGACCTCGAGACAGGCCCATAAGCCAGGCCTAGCACCCCCAGGTCTTGACTGAGAGGCCAGATGAAAAGGAATCAGTGAAAGAACTCTAGAAACATGAAAAATCAGAGTGAAAAGACACCCCCAAAAGAAAACAATAACTCCTTACCAATGGAATACCAACCAAAATGAAAAGATTGAAATGACAGATGAAGAATTTTGAATATGGATTGTAAGGAAACTCAATGAAACACCAGAGAAAATAGAAACCCAACACAAAGAAACAACAAAAACAATGCAGGAAATGAATGAAAAATTTGCTAAGGAAATGAATTATTAAAAAAACTGAACAGAACTTTTGGAAATGAAAAACTCATTCAAGGAAATACAAAATACAGTGCAAAGCCTTAAGTATAGACTAGATCAGGCAGAAGAAAGAATCTCAGAGCTTGAAGACAACACCTTTGAGTTAAACAAGGCAGTCAAAGAGAAAGATCTGAGAAACAAGAGGAACGAACAAAACCTACAAGAAATATGGAATTATTTAAAAAGGCCTAACATAAGAATCATAGGCATACCTGAGGGTGAAGAAGAAAATATACAAGGGTTGGAAAACCTATTCGAGGGAATAATTAAGGAAAATTTCCTTGGCCTTGCTAGAAATCTAGATATGCAGGTACAAGAAGTTCAAAGGACCCCTGGGAGATTCAACATGAAGAGACAATCACCACAACACATAGTCATCAGACTGGCCAACGTAAACACTAAAGAAGCACTCCTACAAGCTGTAAGGCAAAAGCAGCAGGTAACTTACAAAGGAAAACCCATCAGACTAACTGCAGACTTAATCAACTGAGACTTTACAAGCCAGAAAGGACTGGGGCCCCATTCTCAATCTTCTCAAACAGAATAATGGCCAGACTAGAATTTTGTATCCTGCAAAATTAAGTTTGCTATATGAAAGAGAAATAAAGACTCTCAGACAAGCAAACACTGAGGGAATTTGTCAAGACTAGACCTGCCCTGCAGGAAGTACTCAGAACTGCATTATACATAGATCAGCACAATAGACACCCACCAGTGTAAAATCTCCCAAAAGCTAAAGGTCAGAGCCTGGATACCAAAATGGCAGAAGAGGTAAAACAAAGCAATAACGTTCTACTCAACAGGATGAACAGAAATCCACCCCACTTATCAATTCTTCCAATAAATGGCTTGAACTCCCCACTCAAGAGACATAGGCTGGCTCAATGGATAAAAAAATACAAGCCAAGAATCTGCTGTCTCCAGGAAACACATCTAACCCACAAGGACTCATTCAGACCCAAGGTGAAGGGATGGAAAACAATATTCCATGCAAATGGAAACCAAAAGAAAGCTAGTGTAGCCATTTTCATATCAGATAACATAGACTTCAAATCAACAAAAGTAAAGAGAGACAAAGATGGTCATTATATAATGCTGAAGGGAACAATTCAACAAGAAGACATAACAATCCTAAATATTTATGCACCTAACACAGGTGCACCCAGATTCATAAAGCAAACCCTACTTGATCTAAACAAAATGATAAACAGCAGCATCATAACAGCCAGGGACTTCAACACCCCACTGACAGAACAGAACATATGCTCCAAGCAGAAAATAAGCAAAGAAACGATGGACTTAAATGGAACTCTAGAACAAATAGGCTTAACAGACATTCATGGAACATGCTACCCAAAAACCACTGAATGTATGTTCTTTTCATCAGCTCTCTAAGATTGATCACATCCTAGGCCACAAAACATGTCTCAACAAATTTTAAAAATTAGAAATTATACCATGTATCTTCTTAGACCACAGTGGAATAAAATTAGAAATCAATTCCAACAAAATTAGAAATCAATTCCAACAGAAACACTCAACTCTACACAAAGTCATGGAAATTAAACAACCTACTGCTGAATAGTTATTGGGTTGAGGAGGAAATTAAGATGGAAATCATAAGATTCTCCAAGCTAAATGACAAAGGGGATGCAAGTTATCAAAATCTGTAGGATTCAGCAAAAGCAGTCATAAGAGGAAAATTCATAGCCATAAATGCCTACATCCAAAAGACAGAAAGATCACAAATCAACAATCTAATGAATGGGCTCAAGGAACTGGGAAAGGAAGAGCAAACCAACCCCAAATCCAGCAGAAGAAAAGAAATAACTAAGGTCAGAGCAGAACTAAATGAAATCGATAACAAAAGAATTATACAGAAGATTAATGAAATAAAAAGTTGGTTCTTTGAAAAGGTGAACAAAATCGATAGGCCTCTTGCTAGATTAACCAGTAACAGAAAATAAAGGACCCTAATAAGCTCAATCAGAAATGTAAAAGGAGATATTACAACTGATACCATGGAAATACAAAATATCATCTCTGAATACTATAAAAATCTCTATGCACATAAACTTGAAAACATTGAGGAAAGGGACAAATTCTTGGAAACACACAACCTCTCTAGGCTCCATCAGGAAGAAACAGAACTCCTGAACAGACCAATATCAAATAACAAAATTGAAGCAGCAATAAAAAATCTCCCAACAAAAAAAAGTCACAGATCAGATGGTTTCACAGCCAAATTTTACCAGACCTACAAAGAAGAACTGGTACCAATACTGTAGAAATTATTGTGTAACACAAAGAAGGGGAAGGAATCCTCCCCAGCTTGTTCTATGAAGCCAGTATCACCTTGATACCCAAACCAGGAAAGGACACAACAAAAAAAGAAAACTACAGACCAATATCCCTTATGAATATAGATGGAAAAATTCTCAATAAAATCCTAGCAAACTGAATTCAGCTGCACATCAAAAAAATAATCCACCACGATCAAAGTGGCTTCATCCCAGAGATGCAAGGATGGTTCAACATATGCAAACCTATAAATGTGATTCACCACATAAATAGAAGCAAAAACAAAGACCATTATGATCCTCTTGATAGACACAGAAAAAAAATTTGACAAAATTCAACACCATTTTATGATAAAAACTCTTAACAAAATAGGCATAGACAGAACATATTGCAATATTATAAAAGCCATATATGACAAACCCACAGCCAACATCATACTGAACCAGGAAAAATTGAAATCATTTCCACTTAGAACTGTAACCAGACAAGGTTGCCCACTGTCACCACTTCTGTACAACAAAGTGCTGGAAGTCCTAGCCAGAGTAATCAGGCAAGAAAAGGAAATCAAGGGTATCCAAATGGGGAAAGAAGAGGTCAAACTATAACTCTTTGCTGACGATATGATCTTATATCTACAAAACCCCAAAGATTCTGCTGAGAGACTCCTGGAATTAATAAGTAAATTCAGCAAAGTCTCAGGTTACAAAATCAATGTACACAAATGAGTAGCATTCCTATACACCAACAACAATCAAGCTGAGAATTAAATCAAAGATTCAATACCTTTCACAATAGCAACAAAGAAAATAAAATACCTAGGAATATATTTAACCAAGGAAGGGAAAGACCTCTACAAGGAGAACTACAGAATACTGAGGAAGGAAATTGCAGAGGATGTAAACAAATGGAAAAACGTATCATGCTCATGGATTGGCAGAATCAACATTGTTCAAATGTCTATACTAGCCAAAGTGATTTACAGATTCAATGCAATCCCCATTAAAATACCAATGTCATTTTTTGCAGATCTAGAAAAAATAATTCTGTGCTTCGTTTTGAACCAGAAAAGACCCCGGATAGTCAAAGCAACCTCAAGCAAAAAGAAAAAATCTGGAGGCATCACTTTACCAGACTTCAAGCTATACTACAAGGCTATAGTAACCAAAACAGCATGGTACTGGCACAAGAACAGAGACCTAGACCAATGGATCAGAACAGAGAACCCAGATATAAAGCCATCCTCATATTGCCATCTGATCTTTTGACAAAGCAGACTAAAACATACAATGGGGAAAAGAATCCCTGTTCAAAAAATGGTGCTGGGAAAATTGGATAACCACATGTAGAAGACTGAAACAGGATCCGCAACTCACACCACTCACAAAAATTAATTCACGATGGATAACAGACTTAAACCTAAGGCATGAAACTATAATCCTAGAAGAAAATGTTGGGAAAACTCTTATAGTTATTGGTCTAGGCAAAGAATTTATGAAGAAGACCCCAAAGGCAATCACAGCAACAACAAAAATAAATAAATGGGACCTGATTAAATTAAAAAGCTTCTGCACAGCCACAGAAACAATCAATAGAATGAATACAATCTACAGAATGGGAGAAAATATTCTCATACTATACATCCAATACAAGGCTAATAACCAGAATCTACAAAGAACTCAAGCAAATCAGCAAGAAAACATCAAACCAACCCCATTAAAAAGTGGGCAAAAGACATGACCAGAAGCTTTTCAAGAGAAGACAGACTAATGGCCAATAAACATATGAAAAAATGTTCAATGTTTCTAATCACCAGGGAAATGCAAATCAAAACCACAATGAGGTATCACTTAACTCTAGAGAGAATGGCTTTTATCAAAAAGTCCCAAAACAACAGGTGCTGGAGTGGATGCGGAGAGAAAGGAACACTTATACACTGTTGGTGGGACTGCAAACTAGTTCAACCTCTATGGAAAGTAGTATGGAGATACCTCAAAGAACTAAAAGTAGGCCTACCATTTGATCCAGCAATCCCACTACTGGGTATTTACCCAAAGAAAAAAAGACATTTTATAAAAAAGACACGCACTCAAATGTTTATAGCAGCACAATTCACAATGGCAAAGATGTGGAAACAACTGAAGTGCTAATACATGAGTGGATTAACAAAATGTGGTATATGTATGCCATGGAGTATTACTCAGCCATAAAAAAAAAATGGTGAACTAATACTTTTTGTAACAATGTGGATGGAACTGGAGACCATCCTCCTAAGTGAAGTATCGCATGAATGGAAAAACAAACATCACATGTACTCACTATTAAATTGGAACTAAAAGATCAACACTCATGTGTACATATGGTAGTAAAAAATATGGAAATCAAGCAGGTGGGAAGGGGAAGAAGGGATGGGTAAATTCATACCTAATGGGTACAATGCACACTATATGGGTGATGGACACACTTATAACTTTGACTCAAACTGTACAAAAGTAATTCATGTAACCAAAACATTTGTACCCCTGTAAAATTCTGAAATAAAAAATAAATAAATAAAAAAATAAAAATATGCTTTTTGTGCTAATATGCATTGGGTTTATTATTGTTATTTTAATGAATTAATAAATGAATATTTAATTATTAAAATTTAATTTTTTCTTAAGTTTAGTTTCTATTACAGTAAATAACTATAGCCATGATTCACACAAACAAAAGCTCTTTGGGGCCTCTATAATTTTTCAGTGTCAAGAGGTCCTGAGACCAAAAGGCTTGAGAACCATTGCCTTAGGTTAATTTTCTGAGGTGACATGGATAGTGCAAACTCTGTCACTAAAAAAAATAATAATTTTCTCACTATCATTTTGGCAAAGGTGAAACATTGTGATTAGTAGTGTGTAGGAATAGGCATCCTCACACACTGAAGAGAGACTGAAATGAGAAGACCTTTCCTAAGGAGACTTTAGTGACACATGTGAAAATTTTAGACAAAAAATGTGATGGAAAATTTCACTCTAGAAATACATCCTAAGAATGTAATCAGAAGAATATATTAAGGATTTGTCACAGCATTGTTCAGATATTATCCTGAAAAACTGTAAACAATCTAAATATTCTTCCTTAGAGAACTGACTAAATTATTATACATCCACAGAAAGGAAAAGAAAAACTACATAGCCACTTAAAAATGTTGCTGAAAACCTAAATTTATTGGTATGGAAAGATGTCCATGATTTAGTAGGTGGAAAAAAATGTCAGGTACAAAATAGTACCTATAGCATGATCTCATTTTTAAAATTTATATATATACACAGACACCAAGAAATATACACATGTATAGAAAAAGTCTGAAAGAATTTATAGTAGTTATCTCTGATTGAAAGGCTCACAGGTGATCCTTATATTTTCCTAATACAACTCAAAATATTCTTTTCTTTCTTTTTTAAGTAAACTCAAATCACCTTTATAGTCAGAAAACACAAAAATATTTTTTAAATCCCAAGTATACAAATTCTATATAATATTCAGGAGTAGAGGATCCATGCTAGGGAAAGAAGGGAAGGAAAGATGGTATGGGCAGTAGGTGACAGTAACACTAGAACTTAAGTTGTGGTCACCCATCTACATGGAGGAAAAGATGCTGTCGAATCCGTAAGAGCCTGGTTAATAGGACACAATGCTGGATTCAGGACCCAAACACCTGAAGCCCAAAGAAGTCCAGAGAAAGGTTACTTAAAAGACCCCAATTTGTTAGAGCATGTAAAGCAGATGATTGTCGATGTTCATGAAGGTGGGGCAAGGAACCATGAAGTAGAAAGAAATCATTAGAAAAGGAAAAGAGTAGCAGGAGGAGGTGGAAAACAGACAAATAACCCATGCTAGAATGCCAAATTCCAGTTATCTGGAAACTTCCTATTGACCAACTATGGCAGGCACTTGCTACACTGCTGATTGACATCATGGCTGCTCTCTCTTTCCATTTGGTAACTGTGTTTCTGACGCACCAGGATCTTTTCATTTATAGCACTTGTTAATCATCAGACAGCAAACACAGATGGCACCAGTCAGGTCTGCCCAGCCTTGCTGCTGAAGCTGGAGCCGGCTCCTAGGAAAGCTTGTGCACCCTCTGCTGGTCAGCTCCACACCAGGACAAGAGGGTCTGTGGCCAAAGAAGGCAACTTCCCAAATCACAGGGATTCACCTTTGTGTTCTCCAGTTAATTTCAGTGGAGTTTGGGGACCATTTCCTTAAACTGCCACCTAAAGGAGATAATTTCAAACTAAAACAATGCCTTCCTTTGTTACACCAAACAAAAACATCATGGAAACTAAAGAGCAGTGAGAAAATGTTCCATCAAAAGCATTTTAAGTTCAAATGATTTCCCCTTATTACTTAATAATTAAATAAAGGTGTTCAGATGACTGCAACATTTAATATGACTATAAAGCTCCATTAGAGTTTAATCTGTTTGAAAACCTGAGAATCACTAAAATAGATAATATTTGTGTAGATTTTATAACATAAATGTTCTCACATTCATTTTCACACCTAATCCTCACAGCAATCCTGTAAGCAAGGGAAGAAGGCAGGAAAAGCATTTCTGTTATCACCACTGTACAGATGTGGGAGCTGAGGCTCAAACAGGTTACAGAGTCAACTTGGTCACATAGCCACAGGAGCCCACTCTCCAAGTAGGCTCCTGACTCCAAATTCTATATTCTACTCAGCACACTATTCTATCTGAGGTGCTGATCTATAAGGAGTTTTCCAAAGAGTTGGTATGTGTTTTAGGCAGAGGGGTAAAGGACTTAAAATACATGTTTCTACAATACATCCCACTTTTGTTTCAAATACCACCTAAATTTTAGATGCCGAATCCTACATCTGAGGGGTTTGCATTGTGGGCGGTGCTTTTCCCAAAAAGAACATCAGTTTAACAAAGGAAGTGGAAGTGGAAATCTTAATAAGGAATCTACTGAAGACCAAATAAAGTTAAGCTAAGAATTTCCTTTTTCTTTTTTTTTGGAGACAGAGTTTCACTCCACCAGCCCAGCTAGAGCGCAGTGGCATCATCACAGCTCACTGCAACCTCCAACTCCTGGGCTCAAACAATCCTCCTGCCTCAGCCTTCCTAGTAGTTGGAACTACAGGCACGCACCACCACGCCTGGCTAATTTTTCTATTTTTTGTTGAGATGGGGTCTTGCTCTTGCTCAGGCTGGTCTTGAACTCCTGAGCTTAAGCTATCCTCTTGGCTTAACCTCAGATTTTGTATGTGTGGCATGTCTATGCCCACAAAAAGTAGATACTGTCAAGCTTTGTAGGTAGCTTCTGCATTCAGTTAGTCAGTACTATATATGAAGCATGAAACCAGGTTGGGAATTCTCAAGTTCTGGTCCTGCTTTCCCTTGAATCTTTACAATCTTGACAATTCCCCCTTATTAACAAAGCATTATGGATACGGTTTTGTTCAAGGGCCAAGCTCAAAATCAGTATGCCGAAGGAGAAGAGAGATGCAATGAAATTCAGCTATAATCACAGAGATCCCCAAAACTAAAGAGCAAAGTAGTAATAATAAATAGGATCAAGCAAATAGTGTTTGCTTTGTGCCAGGAATTACTCTAAGGCCTGTATATATATTAACTCATTTAGTCCTCCCAAGAACCCATTTAACAGATAAGAAAACTGAGGCATGGAGTGGTTAAATAATTCTAGTTACTTAAGGTAACCAGAGTTACAGAGCTAGTAAGCAGTGAGGCTGAGATATGAACCCAGGCAGGCTGGCACCTGAGTTCATCTTCTTAATCACTAAGCTGGATACCCTGGACAGTGGTATCCATTACATTCCTTTTGCATTTTTAAAGTTTTAAAGTAAACTTTTAATTTCAGAAAACTTTTAGATTTACAGAAAAGTTGTAGATAGTACTGAGTTCCCATATATCCAATATAGTTTCTCCTACTATTAAAATCTTACGTTATTATGGTATATTTGTTACAATTAACTCAATAGCAATACATTATAAATTTAAGTCCACACCTTATTCAGATTTCCTTCATTTTTACCTAATGTCCTTTTTCTCTCCCAGGATCCCATGCAGGATCCCACATTACATTTAGTCATCATGTCTTCTTAGGCTCCTCTTGGTTCTGACAGTTTCTCAAACTTTGTTTTTGAGGACCCTGACAGTTTTGAGGAATACCGGTCAGGTATCTTATAGAATATCTCTCAATTAATATTTTATCAGATGTTTTTCTCATGATTAGATTACATTATGGGTTCTATGGAGGAAAACCACAAAGGTAGAGTGCTATTCTTATCACATTGTATCAGGGGTACATGCTATCAACATGACTATCACTGTTGATGTTAACCTTGGTCAGCTGGCTGAGAAAGGGTTTGACAGGTTTCTCCACTGTAAAGTTATGCCCCCTTCATACTGTACTCTAAACTAGAGGTCATACTACTATCTCTACCTCTAATCCATTACCACATGGATCACTCTAGCCTTCACCTCTGGCTTGTCTATATCCTTCCACTCTGACACTAAGACCTCTGGTTCCTATCACCACTGTTATTAATTATTAATAAATTATTATTAATTATTATAATTATTAATTATTCACTTCCAGTATACATGTATAGTGGTTTCAGAATTGTCAACCCACCCCTCTGCGGGAAACTTTATCAACTACACTATAGTGCTTACGTACAGTTCCTGCCTTTGGTCTTAGAGTTCCATTTCCAAAGTTATTCAGGTCAGCACCTTTTCCCTGGCCCCTTTCAGTGAGGTTATTGCATACATTTGTAATGATTCTTTTGTCACAGTTTGCATTCCATCCTGGAATCCCCACTCCTCCTAAATTATTTTTTAAGTTTTGCATACATTAAGATTTACTCTTTGTGCTGTAAAGCTCTATGGGTTTAACAAAGGCATAGTGTCATATACCCACCATTACAGTATCATACAAAATAGTTTCACCACCCTAAAAAAAAAAAATCTCTTTGTGACCTAATGAACCTGCTCCACCCCCCAGAGTTCCTGTTTCTGTTACATTTTCCTAACAGAGAATGTACTTGATATCATTGCTTCTCATCCTTTCCCCTTACAACGTGTTCACATTTATAAACACATGTGATCTCACTTCAATCCTAAGTGTTTTCACTTAGCAGATGATTGAATGAAACTCAGAGAGCATAAGTGGCTTGGTCAAGATCTTAGTAAGTGGTGGTGCTGGCACTAGAACTTGTGCCTTTTAATTCCTGGTATGATGCTCTTTCCACTACACAGTTTTTTCATCTTTTCAGCAGGGAGGAGCATGGTTGTGTGGAGACACAAGAAGAAGAAGGAAGGAGTGGTGGTAAGTGATCATTCAAACCATATCTTATATTAACAGAAGCTTTTACACTAAAAATATGAAAAAGTAGAATTTTAGTTCTAGAAATTGGGTGAAGTTGACGCCCCAAAAACCTTTCTGCTAAATAACACCCCCAAATAACTGGATGAATACATTTTTAAAAATATCTTAGGCTGGGTGCAGTGGCTCATGCCTGTAATCCTAGCACTTGGGAGGCTGAGGCAGGAGGATTGCTTGAGGCCAGGAGTTCAAGACCAGCCTGAGCAAGAGCGAGACCTTGTCTCTACTAAAAATAGACAAATTAGCCGGGCATGGTGGTGTGCACCTGTAGTCCCAGCTACTAGGAAGGCTGAGGCAGGAGGATCACTTAAGCCCAGGAGTTGGAAGTTGCAGTGAGCTACAATGACGCCATTGCACTCTGGTCTGGGCGACAGAGTGAGAACCTATCTCAAAAAAAAAAAAAAAAAATCTCTCTCTCTCGTTAAACATATCACTGGGCCAGCAAGAAAGAGAAATCCTCAGAGACTAAAAGCTAGCAAAATGTCCAGAGCTAAATGAGCACTGAAGCCAGTGGCTGCCCAAAGCCTACAATGTATAAAAAACAAAATGTATCACAAAAATTTATTTAAATAAACTCAAGTTTAGTTTAGCACATTTACATAATTCATCACATTATCAGATTAAAGGAAATATCATATAATCACCTTAACAGATATATAAAAAGCATTTGATAAACTTCAACATCCACTCATGATTAACACATTAACTGCCACGTGAGTTGTATTTAACTCACATTAGTTTTGAGCCTGGGGCCTTGTGAAGCATATGTAACTCACACATCTCTTTACCTTGGGAGCTGCTTGAACTATTTTTCAAGTTGCATATAACTCAAGCACAGAAAACAATAAAAAATACCAAATTTTTCATTAAATTAGAAAGGATCTTTTTGTTTTTGAAGTTTTTATTCTATTTTCGTAATAAAACACCGTGGCCCCAAGGAAAAAAATTTTTTTTCTAGTGTGGCAGTCAATGTGTTAAGAATCAAATAAATACAACTTTTAGTGAATGTGGAATGGAAGAGAATTTCATTAACTTGATAAAGGGGAGATGTCAAACCTACAATGTCATCCTTAATGGTGAAATATTAGAAGTATTCGTTTTAGAAACATGAATAAGACAAGGATGTCCTTTATCAATGGTTCTACTCAACACTGCACTGGAGGTCCTGGCCAGCATAATAAGAAAGGAAAGAGAAATAAAAGGTAAAAAGGTTAAGAATGTAACGAAACTATCACAATTTCCTGAGGACTTTATTGTCTACATAGAAAAATCTCCCAAACCCTACAAATGATATTTATTACTATTAAAGAGAAAGTTTAGCAGAATTTCTAAAGAAAAGATCAACATACAAAAAAGACAATTACATTTTATACACTAGCAAAAACAGTTAGAAAACCCAATTTAAAAATACACCATTTAGCCAGGCACAATGGCACACGCCTGTAGTCCCAGCTACTCAGGAGGCTAAGGCAGGAGGATCACTACAACCCAGTAGTTGAGCCTGTAGTGCACCATGATCGTGTCTGTAAACAGTCACTGCACTCCAGCCTGGGCAACATGGCAAGACCCTGTCTCTAAAAAAATGATACACAGATACCCCATTTATAACGATGACCAAAAATATAAAGAAAAAATTATAAAACTTCACTGAAAAACACTAAAGAAGATCTAAATAAATGGAGAGATATACAGTTCACCCTTGAACAACACAGGTTTGAACTGCATGGGTCCACTTATAGGAGGATTTTTTTCAACCAACACAGTATTTGTGGGATACAAAACCCTGTATACCAAGGAGTGAACTGAGGGACTTGAGTATGCTCAGATTTTGGTATGAGCAGGGGTCCTGGAACCAATCCCCCATGTATACCAATGGACGAGAGTATTGTCTTCATAGACAGGATATTTGATATGGTAAAGATATCAGTTCTTTTCAAACTGATGTACAGATATAATGCCATCCCAGTCAAAATTCTAATAAGGTTTTTTGCAGCACTTAAGCTGATTTAAAAGCGTATATGAAAGTGCAAACAGCAAAAAAGAAGTAAGAAAGTCCTGAAGAAGAGGAAAAAGGTAGAGCACTTGCCCTTACCAGCTCTCAAGCCTTCCTGCATTAATAAAACTGTAGTGATTACATGGTGAGATATTAGCTCAAGATAGAAAAAAAGGACAATGGGACAGAAAACAGAGCCTAGAAATATACCTGACCATGTATGTAAGTTGATCTACAACAGAGTAAGCACTGTGGATCTGTGAAGAAATGAGAGACTATTCAATAAATGGTTATTCATGTATGAAAAAAATAACAGGATCCCTAACTTATACCATACCTAAAAATCAATTCCATCCTTTTTTAAAGATTTAACTGGAAAAGTTAAAACTTTAAAAGTTAGAAAAAAATAAGAGGGTATCTTTATGACCTCAAGTTAAGGATTTCTTAAACAAGAGTCAAAAATTCTAACCATAGAGGGAAATACTGATTAACTTTACCATATTTAAATTAAGAGCTTCTTTTCTTTACAGTATGAAATAAGCCACAAATTGCAAAAAGATATTCGCAACACATATTATGATGAAGGATTGGTACACAGAAACATGTAGAAGCATGCTACAAATCAAAAAGGAAAAGATAAACAATCTCATAGAAAATGGGCAAAAGTTATGTTCAGGCTTTGCACTGGAGCAAAAATATGAACAGTTAGTAGCATTAAAGAAGATGCTTAACTGTATTTACAATATGGAAAATGCATAACAACATCACAATGGGATATAATTTTATATTCACTAGATTGGCAAAAACTTAAAAGTCAGTCAACACAAGTGCAGACAAGGATGTAAAGTAATGAAAAGTTTTATATTCTTCTGGTGGGAGTATAAATTGTTGCAATTACATAAAAACTCTACATAGTATTGCCTAATAAAGTTGAAGATGCATAGACCATATAATCCAGTAATTCAACACCTAGGTATGTATCCTGGACTAACTCTTTTTGGTAGGTAGAATTATAAGATGATCCCCAAGATTCCTGCCCCCTTGCCCTCCCAGCCTTGTACACATTCTGTATAGTTCCTGAGGGTAGATGGGACCTGTGAATATGATGGATAGTCACTTCCTTAATAGGTTACTTTTATTTAAGATTCTGTCTTAGCAGAACAAGCCAGAGACATTCTCTTATTGGCCTTGAAGAAGCAAACTGCCATGTTGTGAAAAGGGCCATGTGGCAGGGAACAGTGGGCAACCTCTAGGAGCTGAGGGCCTCAGGCCTACAGCTGCAAGGAACTGAATTCTGTCAACAACCCGTGAGGGTGGAAAAGGACTGTGAGCCACAGATGAGATTTCAGCCTGTTGATACCCTGAGCAGAGAACCAGGCTATGCTGTGTCAGGACTTCTGACACACAGGACTTTGAGATAACAATGAGTATTGGCTTAAGCCACTAAATTTGTGGTAATTTGTTACACAGCAAAAGAAAACTAATACATTCTTTAACATGTGTACCAGGAGATAGGTACAAGAATGTCTATAACAACACTTTTCTAGGAATAAAAATCCTGAAAGAAACAAAAGCCCACCCAGTAGACTATGGATAAATTGTAGCAAATTCATACAATGAAACACTACACAGTAGTAAAAATAAATGAACTACAGGTACATTGTCAAATGTAATATTGAGGAAAATATAGGCAAGTTGCAGAAGAGTGCATATATACAGTATGATTCTATGTAGATGATGTTCAAAAACATTAAAAACTTAATATTTTACTTATATAAAGCGGAAAGAGGGATCTGGGAACCAGGAGGGGCACATAGGAGATGTTAACTTTTAGGTAATATTTTGGTTTTTTAAAGTTGATAATAGGTATATGAGTATTCGTTTTATAATTATTATTTATATATTATGCTATATTATCTGTACATATTCTTATGAATAGATTTTTCTTTAAATAAGAGGACTAGTTTGCAAGCTTTACTATCAATCCTTTAATCCTAAATCTTTCTGAACTGTGTATATGCATGAATGCACTACATGTTCAGATAAACACCATTAAAATATACAGAAGAAAGGAAACCTAAGAAGTGAACTTGTGGTCAAAAGCCTCAATAATTTAAAAATAGGCCAGGCACAGTATCTTATGCATGTAATTCCAGCACTTTGGGAGGCCAAGGCAGGAGGATTCCTTGAGACCAGGACAAGACCAGCCTGAACAACATAGCGAGACCCACATCTCCACAAAAAAAAAAAAAAGAAAAGAAAAAAATGTCAAAATAAATTTCCAAAAGTGACTGTCACTTGAACTACTATAATTACCTGCTAACCAGTCTCCCTATATTTCACTCTTGTTCCTGATGCTACCGCCAAGTATCTGTTTAAAGAGAATGTCTGGTCACGCTAATGATTTTCGATCATATTTCCATGATCCCACATGCTCTGGCCCCTACATATTTCTGGGATCTGATTTTATTCCCCTCTTCCCACATACCCAGCCACAGAACAGATCCTAACATTCTTTAACACTAATGTATAACGCTAATGTGTACCTTTAATAAAATCCAGGCATTGTTTCATTGACAATGCATCATGAGTAGTTGCCTGTTTCCCGTTTGTTCAGAGGAGTTTGGGGATATTTAGTGTGGTTCTGCTTTGTTATGATTTCACTCGATTCTTTTCTTTTCCTCATCCTTAATAGCCACTACATCAGAAGTCCTGTTAACTCTACTTCCAAGATATATCCTGAATTTATTTACTTCTTCCCATCTCTCCTGTTACCACTCTAGTCCAAAAATGCTATCCTCTCTTACCTGGACCAATGCAATAGCCACCTGCCTCCCTGCAATTATTCTTGCCCCCTCTACATTTTCCACACTATAGCCATAATGACCATATTATAACACAAATTAGATCATGTCACTCCCCTCTTCAAAGCCTCCTAAGGTTTTCTACCATGGCCTACAAAGCCCTACATGACTTGGTCCCAGCCTAATGATCCAAGTTTATCTCCCTCCTGTAAACTACAAGAGCTACACTGGCTTCTGACAGTTTTAGAATAAGCCAACTTTGTTATCATAAGCCTTGGGGATCCTGCACACAAACATCCCTTTGCCTAGATTACTACTCTTACCTTAGAAGGGGGCAGATCAGCTCCTCCTCACCATTCAGGTCTCAGCTAGAAAGTCTTCTCTTCAGAGAGGCCTTCCCTGACCACTCTGGCTAAAGCAGGGCTCCCAACCACTCTCCAGCACATCATCCTGTTCTGTTTCCTTCACAGCACTTATCACTACCTGAAAATCTTATTTTTTCATTTACTTATTTATTGTCTACCTCCTCTCACATGTGGGGACCTTGTCTATCCTGTTCATTTCTACACCCTATGCCAAAATTGTTCTTAGCACATTGTGGATGAAAAATAATTACATGTTGAATGAATGACCTCCTATGGCTTTGGTTCAAATTTCTTTGTTTCTAAACAAATGTTTAAGTTGAATAACCTTAGTGTTTTATATATTTATTTGGCTATACCATGCTTCTTTAAACAAAGCACACAAACAAAAAGCATTTTATTAACTTCTGAATTCCTATTTCTTCTTCCTTGTCTTTAAAATATCATGGCTAAGATGGTTAAATATTCTGTAAACATAACACAAAGAATGGGGGAAAAAAAGAAGAAGAACCAATCTTTGTTCTACGCACCAAACTAAGTCGTTTTCTAATCATAAAACTGTATCTGTTCGTGCCATTTTACCTTCAACAAATGTAAAATATCTACTTCACAGGTAGAACTAAAGGGATTTAAGTTTTTTGAAAGTTATTTTTTATTAATATTGTGATTTCCTACTCATTTAAATAATAAAGGAAAACTAAATCTGCATCTATGCTAAAAGTACTTAGCTGCAGATAATAGATTCTATAAAAATATATATTTTTTACAGTCCATTCATTCATTCAATAGACATATGCATTAACCACATTTCGGGTAGTGTACTAAGGATGCAGAACGATATTGCTGCTCAGTTTCTGCCCAGGCTAGCTGGGAAGCCAGACAAATGACAATTTTAATATAGCACCACAACTGTACGCAAAGTAACATGGAAGTACACACAAGGCTACTAACTAAGCTGGAGGGGTCAGGAAAAGGGTCCAAGCTGTGAAACCTGGGATGAGTCTTGAAACAAATAGATAAGAGAAAGAGAGGAAGGGAGCTCCAGATAAAGAAAATCTCAAGTACAAAGGCACAATGGCTTGAGAAACCAGGAAAACATGTCAGAACCACAAGAGCAAACATGAGGGATGGCCAAAGAGATGAGACCGAAAATGTGGGCAAGATGAAGATAATGGAATGCCCTGTTTCTTACCCTAAGAGATTCAGATTTTGTTCTATAAGGTAATTTATGGGCCCCTAGGGATTTGTACATGTGTCATCAAAGCTATGAGATTTCTCTAGGAAAAACCTTTATTTTCAATTTGATAAAAATCTAAAAAAAAAAGAATATTAACAAAAGGGCACTGGATCATGTGACTAACCACCTTTTAATTGAGTCCTGTCACAGGACTTCAGTTCACACATTTCTGTTTAGGAGTATACTGCTAAACAAGTGGTACCATTTGTTACTAGTGCAAGTAGATAAGAAATAAATGGACACTACCATATGTAAATGATGTTGTTTGACAAATGAAGGTCAAACGAAGCCATGACACATAGGATAAAGGAAGGTTCTGCAGTGATTTAAACAAAGAAAAGAGGTGAGGGCATTGAGTAATCTCTCAACACAAGGGCAATATGGACAGGACTTTCTGTAAGGGATGTACACCACAGAGAACAGCATACATCCACTTTTAGAGCTCTTTAGGTCCAGCAAAACAGTCTCACTGGTCACAATGAACAAGAATTCATTTGAATTTATTGGTTTTATAGTTTGGCTTCATTTAACTTATAAATGTTTGGGCGTTATAGTTGTATAAAAGATACAACATAAGAAATTTATACCTAGTTTTATATTTGCATATATGTGACACATTAAAAATATTTTAAGTTAACAGTGGAGGGTTCTGGGTATCTACTCAAGTTTGAGAAATTCTGCTATGGGTGACTGGGAGCCACTGAAAGATTGTAACAGGCAAGTCTGGCAGCAGTGTAGAGGGTTGGAATCAAAAGCACCCAAGTAAGGCAGAAAGAGTAGTTCGGAGGCTACTTAACAACGTGATAAAAGTGGTGAGACCCTAAGTTACTTAGATGAAATCAAGATGAGATGGATAAGAGAATCAAAAGGACTTGGTTGTGGGTGAGGGAAAGCGAGGCATCTAGGATCAGTCTCCCTTGGGTGATTTGGTGGTGAGATAAAGAACACAGGAAGGAAGACAAACAAGTGGGAGTTGAAGAGGAAGGAGAAAAGAGAGAGATGATGAATTCAATTCAGCAATGATTTGAATTTCATTTCAGCCAAAGAAAATCCAGTTATCTTTTCTGGGTTCCAGTTTTCTCAGTGACAGCTGCATTCTTGAATTACCAAATTAACTATTGTAGCACTCTCTAAAAATATACAAAGCAGTCTACCATATGCTGTAAATAAGTCATGAAAAATCAGCAAAAGCTCAGGCCCTGAAGAAAATTCAGCAGGGTTAAAAAGAGATATGGCAAGTTTTTACTAAGCACTTAAATTGTGACCCAACAAACTTACTCAGGACAGTAAGTCCTCATTTGTCATCAATAGGTCTTGGAAACTGCCACTTTAAGCAAAATGACATATAACAAAACCATTTTTACCATAGGCTAATTGATATAAATAAAAGTTAAGTTTCTATGGCATATTTCTGGTCACAAAAGCATCACTAAACTTCTAAACAAATACCAAAACACTTGTAATATTAAACACTGAAATAGGTGAGAGCTATACATACATTTAACATGCAAAACATTAACAAAAACAAGTAAGATAATTATTTACTCAATTACATCCAGTTCAGAGTTGAGGGTGGCTGGAGTCTATCCCCCCACAGCTGAGGGCACAAGGCAGGAACCAACCCTGTACAGGACGCCATCCCCTCGCGCACTCATACCCGCACTCATTCAGACTGGGATGATTTACACTAGCCAAGGAACCTAACTTGCAAATCTTTGGAATGTATTAATAGGAGGAAACCGAGTACCCAGAGAAAACCCACGCAGACGTGGGGAGAACGTGCAAACACTACACAAACAGCCCAATCTGGAATTGAATTTTTTTCTCATCAAATAACAAAACGACGTTGAACAAAAGAACGTTATTCAAGGACCTGTCTTACTGTACATTTTGCTCTGCCGGTCAGATGGGATCGCTCATTTTCCTTGAGCACCTGTGAACAAGAGGTAGCATGTCAAGTTCACGTGGGAGATGCAAAGACACCACCCTCAAGGAACTTACTGGTACAACTTGATTACTGAAAATTTAGTGTTCTGGATACTTTGAACATACAGGCAGAGTTAGTTAACAAAGGATATCTTTTACTTAGAGAAATCAATGAGGAATATTTTAGGCAGTCCAATAAGAATGTAAGCATTTCGTATTTTATTTCCTATAAGGAAAAAAATGGAGGCGAGAGGAAGGAAAATGCAGCAATTTTCGCAAAACCTCCTACCGTCCCCGCAGGCCACACAAAGGTGGTAGACCAAACTAGGATTGAATTGCCAAACTAGGATTGAATTGGAAGGCAGCACCTTCCGCCACTAACTCATAATATAAAAGCATAGTGTTTATACACCCGAAATGGTTCATCGTCATCCTCATCCACAAAGTCCAACATGCGGCTAAAAGGAGAGCCGTGGGGCGTACCTTTAGCACAGGACGCTGCTTTGGGGGAGAGAGGGTTTTGCAATCGACACAGTGCCCCTCCCGGCGCCCGGCCAGAGCCTTCCAGAGCGAAAGTCAGGGTCTGACAGGCAAGGGGATACCAGGGTGGTAACAGACAGATCCCAAGTGCAGAGCACGCCCAAGGATCGGAGACCAGGAGGCGGCAGCACAGCGCCCCCAGGACGCTCGCTCCGCGCGCCGCTAGCGGGCCCGCAAAGGCGCGCCAGCCAGACGGCGCAGCCTCCGCGGGACCGGAGGAGGCGGGGCCACGAGGCTGGGACAGAGAGGAGGCGGGGCTGGAGGCGGGGACGCGGCGCGTTTGAGGCGCGACGGGGGCAAGACCACGCTCCCCGCTGCCTGACGGGAATTTCAGTTCTGGGACGGAGCCTCGCTTCCTCAGGAGGCCCTGGGAACTACATTTCCCGGTGAGGGAGCGGCTCCGGCAGGCCGCGTGGTACTGAAGCGTCGCACCGTCACCAGTCGGAGAGGGTCAAAGAGGCAGGTTGGGAAGGGGGTGTTTTTTCCTTCCCTCTTCTCCGCGCTCTGAGGGCTCCAGCTTTCCTTCCCCTCGCTGCGCTGTCGGGTGTCCACCGGTAAAGTTGAGGCTTCGCGGTTCGGAGGGAGCGGCTGCTGCCCGGCACGAGAGCGCGGGGACCCGCCCCTTCGGCCCAGCCAACCCAGCGCCCGGCCTGCGCCTCCATGGGTCCGACCCGGAAGCCCAACGTGTGCCACCGGCTGAGTCGTCGGGCGCTGGGCAGCTTCTCGCGCGACGCAGGCGTGGTGCAGAGGACGAACCTGGGCATACTGCGGGCGCTGGTGTGCCAGGTGACCGCCCGCCGGCCACGGGCGGGAGGAAGGGCAGCGGGGTGCCTGGCGGCCAAGCCTCTGGCTGGGATGCAGTTTTTACACGCTAGGGCTCCCTTTTTTAAGGGTCACGTGTGATGGGGAGGATGATACTAGCCCTGACCATGGGGGATTAGTACATAGGTGTTAATAGGGCTGCCAGATGCTTTTAGTTTTAAGCTTCTTATGTCTTCCTGCAAACAGTCATTCTAAAAGTCGGTCATCCCATTAAACTAAAACGTGAGAGCAGAGGGAGGAAGAATTCAAATTTTTATATAACGTGCGTGAAGTTACTTTGAAAACTGTAAATTTAACTATCCAACTTAATATTGGTACACAGTAGAAGCTTATGAGTTCTTTCCTAAACCGAAATTCCTTGTGTCTTTCAGGAAAGTACTAAATTTAAGAATGTTTGGACAACTCATTCCAAGTCACCTATAGCCTATGAGAGAGGAAGAATATATTTTGACAATTATCGGTGCTGTGTCAGCAGGTAACTTTAGTGGTAAATTTTGCTGTAATTCTCCTCATTGTTCACCTTAACTGTAATTTTTATATTAAGTAGAACCACATGCCTCCATTAGTGCTTAGTGAAATAGGAGAATGGAAAAATGGATCCAGAATAAGACTATGTGGTAAAATGGGTGTAATTTAAAATCTTGTTAAATCTAAAGTTGGAGGTTTCCTCTTTGTAAATACCAGTTTAAAGCAAAACTGCTTTATAGTGCAGGCAAAATGATAGATTGCTCAAAGTACTGTTTAGTATTTATTCTACTTAAAAGATACCAGAGTCAAGAAAGCCAGTTACCAAATAATTAGATGATGCTTTGGAGAAGAATTTCTGTATTTTCTTTTGGAAGTACTTGCCTTTTTGGTTTTTTTGTTTCTTTGAGAGAAAATTTTTCAAACAAATGCATAGTATAGATCCAAAATATTTAACAGTCACCCTCATCCACAACTGTCCAATATGAGGCTGAGGGAAAAGCCACAGCGAACCTCCATGTACCCATTACCTAGATTCAAAACTATCACGATTTGCCACACTTGCTTTATCTAACCCACCCACTCCCTTTTCTTTTGCCTCTTTACTAAGCATTTTAAAGCATATTCTAAACATTATATGTAACTTCGGTTTGCATCTCTTAAAAATATGGGCATTTTCTTTTTAAGAGCTCTTTTAGGATATAATTCACATACCATACTATTTACCCATTTAAAGTGTACAGTTCAATAATTTTTAGTACAATCACAGATATATACAGTTATCACCACAGTTAATTTTCGAACATTTTCGTCACCTCAAAGGAAACCCTGTACTCTTTAGCTTTTACCCTAATACCACCATTACCTCTGGCCCTAGCAACCACTGGTCTACTTTCTATATCTGTAGATTGACCTATTCTGAACATTTCACATAAATGGAATCATGTCATATGTGGTCTTTTGTGACTGGCTTTTCCACTTAGCATAATGCTTTCAAGGTTTATCCATGTTACAGCATGTATCCGTATTTCTTTATACAGTCAAGTAATATTCCATTATATGAATATACTGACTTTGGGAGGCTGAGGTGGGAAGATCTCTTGAGGCCAGAAGTTTGAGACCAGCCTGGGCAACATAGTGAGACCCTGTCTCTAAAAAAAAAAAAATTTCGCCAGACATGGTGGCATGCACCTGTAGTCCCAGCTCCTAGGGAGGCTGAGGCAGGAGAATTGCCTGAGCCCAGGAATTCGAGGTTACAGTGAGCTATGATTGCGCCACTGCACTCCAGCAGCCTGGGTGACAGAGTAAGACCCTGTCTCTACAAAAAAAAAAGAAAAAGAAAAGAGTAAACCACATTTTACTTATCCATTCATCAACTGTTAAAGTTAGACATTGGGGTTGGTTCTACCTTTCGGCTATTTAGAATAATGCTGCTGTAAACATTCATGTCTAAGTTTTTATGTGGACATATATATTCAGTTCTCCTCCATATATACCTAGCAGTGAAATTGGTAGGTCATATGGTAAGTCTGTGTTGTACCATTTGAAGAACTGCCATACTGTTTTCCAAAGTGGTTGTAGCATTTTACACTCCCACAAGCAGCGTATGAAGGTTCTGATTTTTCCACATCGTTGTCAACACTTTTTATGAGACTTAGAGTATCTCATTGTGGTTTTATTTTCATTTCCCTGATGACTAGTGATGTTGGACATCTTTGCCTGTGCATCTTGGCCATTTGTATATTTTCTCTGGAGAAATGTCTGCTTAGATCCTTTGCCTATTTTTAAATTGAGTTTGTCTTTTTATTACTGAGTCCTTTATATATTTTAGATATAATTCCCTTATCAGATATATGATTTGCAAATGCTGTCTCCCATTGTGTGGATTGTATTTTTACTTTCTTGATGGTATTGTTTGAACACAAAAAGGCTAATTTTGATGAAGTCCAGTTTATCTAGTTTTTCTTTGTTTGCTCATGCTTTTGGTATCATAGTTAAAAATCCATTGCAGCCTGAGTGCAGTGGCTCATACCTATAATCCCAGCACTTTGGGAGGCTGAAGTGGGAGGATCAGTTGAGGCCAGGAGTTTGAGACCAGCCTGGGCAATATAGTGAGACCCTGTCTCTACAAAAGTTAAAAAAAAAAAAAGAATTAGCTGGGCATAGTGGTGTGTGCTTGTAGTCCTAGCTGCTAGGGAGACTGACGTGGGAGGATTGCTTGAAGCCCAGGAATTTGAGGTTACAGTGAGCTGTGATCACAACATTGCGTTCCAGCCTAGGTGACAAAGTGAGACCCTGACTCTTAAAAAAAAAATTATCCATTGCAAAATCTGAGGTCATGAAGATTTGCCCCTAAGTTTTTTTTAAAAGTTTATGGTTTTGATTATTATATTTAGGTGGTTGGTCCGTTTTCAGTTAATTTTTATACATGGTATAAGGTAAGGATCCAACTCTGTTCTTTTGCATGTGGCTATCCAGTTGTCTCAGCACCACTTGTTGAAAAAACTATTCTTTCCTCATTGCAAGGCCTTGCCACCCTTGTTGAAAATAAGTTGACCTTGGACACTTGGTTTTACTTCTGAATGCTCAAGTCTATTCCATTGATCTATATATCTGTCCTTATATCAATACCACATTGTCTTCATTACTGTTGCTGTGTATTGGTATCATTTCTTCCTTGAATATTTGGTAGAACTCACCATTGAAACCATTTGGGCCTGGCACTTCTGTTTTGGAAGGTTGTTCATTATTGATTCCATTTCTTTAATAGATACAGGCTTATTCAGATTATCCATTTCTCCTTGGGTGAATGTTGGTGGATTGTGTCTTTCAAGGAATTGCCCATTTCATCTAAATTATCAAATTTGTGAGCATAGAATCGTTCTTAATATTCCTTTATTATCCTTTTAATGTCCATGAGATCAGTAGTGATGGCCCCACTTTAATTTCTCTTATTAGTAATTTGTGTTGTCTTCTTTTTTTCTTAGCCTGGCGAGAGGTTTATCAACTTACTGATCTTTTCAGAAAGACAGCTTTTGGTTTTGTTGATTTTTCTCTATTGATTTTCAGTTTTCAATTGTGTTAATTTCAGACCTAATTTTTATTATTTCTTTTCTTATGCTTACTTTGGATTTAATTTGCTCTTCTTTTTCTAGTTTCCTAAAGTAGGAGCTTATGTTATTGATTTTAGGTCTTCTTTTCTTATATGTACACTTCATGCTGTACATTTTCCTGTAAGCACAGCTTTTGTTGTATCCCACAAATGTTGATATGTTGTATATTCATTTTCATTTAGTTCAAAATATTTTTAAATTTCTCTTGAGACTTTCTCTTTGACTCATGTGTTATCTAGAAGTATGTTGTTCAGTCTCCAAGTATTTTGGGATTTTCCAGTTACCATTCTGTTATTGATTTCTAGTTTAATTCCATTGTGATCTGAGAGTATACTTTGTATTATTTCTAGTCTTTTAAATTTGTTAAGGTGTGTTTTATGGTCCAGAATGTGGTCTGTCTTGGTGAATGTTTCATGAAAGCTTGAGAAGAGAATGTATTCTGCTGTTGTCAGATGAAGTATTCTATACATGCCAATTAGATCCAGTTGATTGATGATACTGTTCAGTTCAAGTATATACTTACTGACTTTCTGCCAGCTGGATCTGTCAATTACTGTAGAGGGGTGTTGAAGTCTCCAACTGTAATAGTGTATTTGTCTATTTCTCTTTGCAGTTCTATCAGTTTTTGCCTCATATTTTGATACTCTGTTGTTAGATGCATAACCATTAACAGTTGTTATATCTTCTTGGAGAATTGACCCCTTTATCATGTAATGCCCCTCTTTACCCCTGATAATTTTCCTTGTTAAATTCTACTTTGTCTGAAATTAATATAGCTGCTTTAGCTTTCTTTTGCTTAATGTTTGCATGGTGTTATCTTTCTCCATTTCTTTACTTTTAATCTATCTGTGTTTTTACATTTATATTTAATTTATATTTAAAGTGGGTTTCTTCTAGATAACATGTAGTTGGTCTTGTTATTTTATTCACTCTGATAGTCTCTGTCTTTTATTAGGTATATTTAGACCATTCACATTGAAAGTGATAATTGATATAGCTCGTTTAATATCTACCATATTTGTAACTATTTGCTATTCATTGCCCTTGTTCTTTTTTTTACTGTCTTCTTTTCTGCCTTCCCTGGTTTTAACTGAGCATTTTGTGTGATTCCGTTTTCTCCACTTTAACATATACTTTTAAAAAATTTTTAGTGGTTTCCTTAGAGCTTGCAATATGCATTTACAACTAATCTAAGTCTACTTTCAAATAACACTATACCTCTTCATGGATAGTGCAGGTACTTTATAACAGAGTATTCCTAATTCCTCCCTCTCATCTTTTATAACATAGCTTATCATTCATTTTACTTATCCAACTGCTGTAATCACCAAATACCTTATTACTATTATTGTTTTGGACAAAATTTAATCTGTTAAATCAGGAAAGAATAAAAAATAAGGGATTTTGTTTTACTTTCATTTATTCCTTCTCTAATACTTTCCATTATTTATGTGGATCTAAGCGTCCGACCTATACATTATCATTTTTCTTCTCTGGAAAAATTCTTTTAACATTTTTTGCAAGGCAGTCTACTGACAACACATTCCTTCAATTTTTGTTTGTCTAGGAAAGTAATTATTTCTTCACTTTTGAAGAATAATTTCTCTGGATACAGAAGTCTAGGTTGGTGGAATTTTTTTCTTTCAACATTCTAGATATTTCACTCTACTCTCTACTTGCTTGCATGGTTTTTGTACAATATAATTCTTATCCTTGTTCCTCTATAGTTAAGGTGCTTTTTTTCCATCTGGCATCTTCCAAGGTTTTCTCTTCATTTTTGATTTTCTGCAGTTTGAATATGATGTGCCTAGGTGTAGATTTTTTGGTATTTATCCTGCTTGGTGTTCTTTGAGCTTACTGGATTTGTGGTTTGGTGTTTGTCATTAATTTTGGAAAATTCTCAGCCCTTATTATTTCAAATATTTCCTTTTCTCTTTTTTTTTTCCTCCTTCTATAGTATTCCCATTATGTGTATGTTACACCTCCTGTGATTGTCCTATGGTTCTTGGATATTCTGTCCTGCTTTTTTCTTTCTTTTCGCTCTCTCCCCCCCACCCCCCAGTTTGGGAAGTTTCTGTTGACCTGTCTTCAAGCTTACTAATTCTTTCCTCAGCTGCATCTAGTATACTGATGAACCCATCCAAGGCGTTCTTCATTTCTCTTATTGTGTTTTTGATTTCTAGCATTTCCTTTTGAATTTCTTTTTTAGGATTTTTATCTCTCTGCTTAATTTACCCATCCCTTCTTACGTGTTGTCCACTTTTTCCATCAGAGCCCTTAGCATATTATTTTATTTACTTACTTATTTTTTTTAGAGATGGGGTCTCGCTATCTTGCCCAGGCTGGAATGCAGTGGCTGTTCATAGGCATAGTCATAGTGCACTATAGGCCCAAACTCCAGGGCTCAAGTGATCCTTCTACCTCAGCCTCCTAAGTAGCTGGAACTACAGTTGCACACTACTGCACTGGCCTTAATCATAGTTATATTAGGTTCCTGATCTGATAATTCCAAAATCTCTGTCATATCTGAGTCTAGTTCTGATGTTTGCTTTATCTCTTCAAACTTTGTATTTTGCCTTTTAGCATGCCTTATAATTTTGTTGTTGTTGTCTAGGGCTATATATGATATGTTGGGTAGAAAGAATTGAGGTAAATAGGCCATTAGAGTAAGATTTTATGATTATGTGGGTAAGAGTTAGGATGTGATTATTGTTTGCTGTAGTTGTAGGTATCAGAGGTTAAAATTTCCTCTAGTGTCCTGTTTTTGTCTTGCCCGTTACTGGCCCCAATGGCTTGTTCCTGGGCTTCTGTTCCTGGTAAGCTGTGATTGTCAGTATCCACCTCTCCAATTTTGGGGGCAGCAGTTTGCCCTGTGGCCTCAATTCTCTGATGGATCTAAGAAGAATTGTTGATTTTTAGTTTCTTCAGGCTTTTTGTTTTTGTGAGGACAGGAGTGACAACTTCCAAGTTCTTTTCGTGTTGGACTAGAAACCAGCATTTGGAGAGGATAGTCAGCATTTGAGATTTGTTCTGACCCCAGGAGGGCTCCTCCCAGCTATCTTTTTCTGGTTCTCTCTGGCAAATTAGCCAGCCTACAGTTTAGCTTGTATCTCCAGTGAATCTACCAATCTCTTCCCATTTGCCTTTCATCACAAGCTCCACAGATTTTGAGAGTGCTCTTAGGCTTGAACTTCTCCACATTTTGTTGCAAATAAAGTCAGTCTTTCTGGAAAGAGACCAAGGACTATCTGTTTTGTGGCCTGCTTCTCCCTTCAGGCAAAATCTTTGAGCCAAGGCTCTGGAGCTGGTGGTGGGAGTCTTCAGCACACCTCTCTCTGAGTGATTCCCCTATTCTAAAAGCTGAGCACTTGGGGTTGAGGAAATACTAGCCTCAGATCTTCTCAATTTGCCTCTCTCAGTGTGGAACCACTGCTTTATAAGGAGGGACAAGGCCAGTTATGGCCCCAGTATTCTCAACTGTGCCATACCCAAGGTAGAGCCTCCATCCCATGAATGGGGGCTGGGTGGAAGTGGGGAACCCCACCTTTTGACTATACTCACCCAAGACTCAGCCTGAGCAACAGGCAGCGCACCCCACCCCCTAAGATGACCCTCTGGAAGCTGTACGGAAAGGGAGCTGTACCAGTCTGGAGTGGTGTTTTTATCTTGCTGAGCTGGGAGTGGGGAGGGAGGGAGCAAGCCCTGGTTCAAACACCACAGACTCTCATTAGTCTTACTGAGCTGTAGTAGGTTTTCTTGAATGAATGTTTCCTCATTCTGTATGTCCCCATGACCATTTCCAGGGACTTTAAA
Source organism: Daubentonia madagascariensis (assembly GCA_023783475.1). NCBI lineage: Eukaryota > Metazoa > Chordata > Mammalia > Primates > Daubentoniidae > Daubentonia > Daubentonia madagascariensis. The sequence continues at coordinate 36,266,754 of JAKFHU010002088.1, read as the reverse complement.
TGTTTGTCATTTTATAATTTTTACCAGTTTTGCTGAAGAGTGTGTTCACAGAGCTTTTCATGCTGTTATACTGGAAGTGGAAATGTGGGCATTTTCTTATATTATTATGTCATTGTCACACCTAGCAAAATTAGCAGTAATTCTTTTTTTTTTTTTTTGGAGGTAAAAATATGTTGCCCAGGCTGGTCTCAGCAATAATTTTTTGGTATCATTTAATATCCAGTTTATAACTTCCCCAATTTGGAGGAGGTACCTGCTTTAATTAAAATTTTTTAAAAATTAGAGAAGTGACATTAATTAGTGTTACAATGGTAAATGGTAGTATTTGGAGTTCTTTAACATTCAGGGGTGTTTTACCCACACGTTAGAATCATATATGAAGTTGCATTGATTGCTGTGAAATTCTGTTTGGTTTAAACCTTTGAATCAGTAAGAGAACATCAAAGGTGAAAAAAATTGTCACCCTGAGACATTGTTTCTCTGAACAGCAGTTTAATTTTAAAATTCATCAATTAAAAAAAACGAAAACTATTTTTTTTTTTTTTGAGATAGAATCGTGCTCTGTCACCTGGGCTAGAGTGCAGTTTCATCAACATAGCTCAGTGTAACCTCAAACTCTTGGGCTCAAGTAATCCTCTTGCCTCAGCCTCCCAAGTAGCTGTGACTACACGCACGTGCTATCATGCATAGCTAAAAAAAAAAAAAGGGAACATTTATGATCACGTCTAAGTAGTAATCAAAGAAGTATAAATTAAGACACTATTTTTCACATGAAAGATACAGTGTTCAATATTGGCAGAAGTATAAACTTATTCAACGGTTTTGTAAAGTAATTTGGGAGCAAGAAAACCATAAAGGGTATTTCCTTTTTTACCCACTAATTTTCATTCTAAAATAATGAGACCCTTTTTATCTACTAATTTGCATTTTAAATATCAGAACAATAGTTTATGAACTTGATGGAATTCAACAGAGATATTCATAGTATAAATGTTCAGGGGTAAAGAAAGAATTCAGTATGATCCAATTTTGGGAAACAGTGTCTAGGTACGTATGTGTATTAAAGAAAAACTAGAAGGAAATGAACCAAAATATTGATAATGGTTGTTTTGGGCAGCTTATAGTTTCATAAACTACTTTAATCTTATTATATTTTTCAGATTTTTTTCTATTAATGTATATTATGGATTATGTGATCAGAAAAAAGTGTTAACATTTAGTTAAGAGGAAAGCAAATAACAAATTGTATTTTGGTATTCCAAATCTCTGAATAAAAAAAGTCTCTCAAACCTGAACAAATACTGTCTCAGTTTTCAAGAAGAATAATTATTTTCTTTTTTCCCAGTGTTGCATCAGAGCCAAGAAAACTTTACGAAATGCCCAAATGTTCCAAATCAGAAAAAATAGAGGATGCTTTATTGTGGGAATGCCCAGTGGTAAGATTTGTTTTTAGAGCATTTGTTTCCAAAGCACTTTTAGCCTAAAACAACTGATTATTGTTCATATCTTGTATAAAGGAATAACTCTTAACTATCATGGTGATTCCTAAATCTTTAAAGCAATCAAGATGAGAGGGTATCTTTTGATTATTATTTTTCCTCATGAAATAATTTCTATCTTAAAAAATTATTAATATTATGAATGTGTTTTTAAAATTAGATAGTTTTTTAAATCTTGAAAACTAGAAAAAGTTATAAACTGATTAAAACTTTTATAAGTAATATAAGCTGGTGTATAATTATTCTTAGTGTTTAAGAGATCATTCCACTTAATATAGTGAATAAAAAAGTATTTAGAGCAACAGTTATGTTACATGGCTCTTTGAAAAGTAAATTCTTATGAGTTTCTGCCATGCATGTTGTTAAGAAAATAACACAATAAAAATAAAAAACAAAATAATAGGATAAGCTCATTTCATCAGACCAGCATTGTCCTGGTGTGAATTTTTTATAACACTGTTTTAATAGGATGTTAACAGGTGTATAGATGCCAGAGGAGTTGAGAGGAATTAGACTGTGGAAAAATATGTTTGGGACATCCTGAGTTTAAGAGATTAAACGTTTATTTATAGAATTACTTCTCAGAGCCTTTAATACTAATAATACTTACAATAATACTGATGTCCATGATGAGTGTCAAACCATTTTCCCAAACTCTCTTGATCATAGAACTTCCTTTTTTGAGGAATATTTATAAATACAGGTTGAGGATCCCTAATGTGAAATCTGAAATGCTCCAAAATCCAAAACTTTTTGAACACCAACATGACACCACAAGTGGAAAATTCCATACCTGACCTCATGTGATGTTTTGCAGTCAAAACACAGTCAAAACTTTTTTTCATGCACAAAATTGTTAAAAATATTGTATGAAATTGCTCTCAGGCTATGTGTAGAAAGTGTATATAGAACATAAGTGAATTTTGTGCTTAGACTTGGGTCCCATCACCAAGATGTCTCATTATATATATGCAAATATTCCAAAATCTGAAGATGTCTGAAATCTGAAACACTTCTGGTCCCAAGCATTTTGGATAAAGCACGCTCAACCTATGCGAGTTTTCTATGGGATCAGTGTTCTAAGAAATCCACTTAGGAAATACTAAAACAAATTAGTCAAGTCTTTGAATCTGGTTGGTCACGTTCTTTAGGAAAAATAGAACTCAAAGTATGTGACCCAAAATAATGTTTAAAGGATATACTCTAAATTTACTGTTAAAATTCTTTTTTGTTTTTAGGCTGTTTTTACATAAAATTGTAGTTTTCTGGAGCTGCCGCTTTCTTTTTTCCCTGCATGCTTATTGTCTGTTCCCAGAAGGCTCCTTTTTAAAAACTAGAAAACTATATGTCTGTGTTTTCTTCCTCAGCTCCTTATTGAAAGCTATTGTGCCTCTAGCAATTTAAAGCCTTTTAATCCATTTTCATCAGGGTGTGTGTGCATGGAGGGGAAAATGACAAATTTCTTAATTGAGAAAGTTTTTAATACACTAGTACAAAACCCCCAAAGTTTAGAGCAATCTTGCAAAAACTGAAGTTTGTAGTAACCTAATTCTGTCCTCGCTTCTCTTTTAAACGTTTTGTTCTCATTTGAAGTGAAGCAAGATTTTCCATTAAGAAAAACTAAGAAGTGTATTGTATTGTTGTTAACATACTGATATGAAACTACTTTTAAATTAGTGCTGTTCCTTTCTAAGACAATATGTGAAATACAACTTTTGTGTAAGAAAATAGTTCAAACCTGTTATATATGCTGCTTCAAGTTTTTAATAGATAAGATATAAATAGTACATTTTTAAACTTTAAAATCTCCATGAAATGATTCTTACATAGGACGCCATAGGGCCTGGCATTGATTGGTAGCTCATGCATGTAGTCCCAGGGTTGTGGGAGGCCGAGGTAGGAGGATCACTTGAGGCCAGGAGATCAAGACCAGCCTGGGCAACATAACAAGACTCCATCTCTATGAAAAATTTAAAAATTAGCCGGATGTGGTGGCGTGTGCCTGTAGTCCCAGCTACTAGGGAGGCTGAGGCAGGAGGATCGCTTGAGCCCAGGAGTTCAAGGTTACATTGAGCTATGATTGCGCCATTGCTTTCCAACCTGGGCAACAGAGCGAGACCTCTGTCTCTGTTAAAAAAAAATATATATATATATAGAATAAAAGTATTTATATCATTGCCTGTGAATTCCGTGTAAGACTTCCAGAGGTGATAATGCTTTAAAAAAAAAACCCAAAATACAAACAAAAATTTATTTTTTCCCCTAACATTGGAAAGGGAAGACAAATCTTTAGGGGACATTTATAAAATAACTATGTCTTCATTCATTTCTACTCACTTTTTGACCTAAGCAAGTACTAGATTAATTTCAACTTCTCTATTTGCAACTTTTTCTAAGAACTGCCTTTTATTCCACAAATCAAAGTAGAAACATTTGCACTTTTTTTTTTGTTCCCACATTAGATTTCTACCTTGTGATAATTCCACTGTGGCAGGAGCACCCAACCAGCTATTCTCTCCCTTTTCTAGGGTGATTCATTAGTGATGTAGGTCATCTTTAAAACCAGGTCCATCTTCTGTTCTTTGGCTTCTTTGATGCTGGATTCTAGCTTTTCACTTGAGGTTAGGGCAGAACCACAATGAATAATGGAGTAATTTGCACTTTGCCGTTTTGACTTCCATCTGAAAGAAAAATAAGTCCTGTAGTAAAGAAAAAAGGGGTCAATGTGAATGTCTATTCTAGCTGAGGACTCTTAATTACAATGCTATATAAGTGATTTTAAGAGCTGTTGTTCTCGTTATCATAGGAGCAAAATCACTATTAATACTCCTACAACTGTTGTTATGATTGGCTAATATTTGAACACTTAATAATAAGTAATAACTAATAAATAATAATAAGTTATTTTAGGCACTAAGTGCTTTGTGTGAATAAACTCAGTAAGTTAGTGTGAAAATAATTACAATCTTATCATTCCTATGTTAATCCTCTGTTCATTTAATATTTCCTCTTTGGTTTACTTATTTGACTATTTCTTTAAGTATTTAGCTATTTTCTTTGGACATTGATTACTGCAAATTGTTCATGGCCAAACAGTTTCATTTTTACACCTCATTTTTTTTTTAGGGGGAAATACTTCCCAATCAGTCAGATTATAAGTCCTCACTCATAGGACTGACTGCTCATAATTGGCTACTTCGTATATCAACAACTACAGGAAAAATCCTTGAGAAAATATATCTTGCTTCTTATTGCAAATTCAGGTATTAACTGTGAGTTTGTTATTCAAGATTTTATTATAAAAATTTGAGACTTGTGGCCCAGGAAATTTCAAGTTTCTCCCTACCCCCACCCCAGTTTTCCAGTATATACCCAGATCTAAATTTATAAACCTATTCTCTTTTTCTCCTCACATGACTACATTTGAAGATCTGAGGATAGAGACCCTCTATCATTTATCTTTGTATCCCTAATAAGTAACCTATAGTAGTTGGCAGATAAACTTCTTAAGAAAAAATTCCCTGTGTTACTCCTTCTACAAATAGTATTTTCTATATAGGATGCACTTTATGTTAGGTTTTCCTGAAGACCAGTCTGTTTCAGTTAAATTATCTGCCTTATACAACCCAAGAACTGTTATTTTAACTAAATTTAATATAAATTTTTAAAGTGAATATGTACATGGAAAGTGTGATGGTGACGTTTTTAGTGCTTTTTATAGCTTTCTTTTTAAAGTAGAAATGATTATTTTGTTTTCCAAGTTTTGAATAGTCTTTAGATCAAAAACAATTTTTACTCATTAAGACTGTAGGATGGTTAAAATTTTTGTATGTGTATATATTTTTTAAAAATAGGGATAGATCCATATAGGGATATGGGGAAAAATCTTCTAGCTATTTATTTGTTTTTGTAAATAGATTACTTTGCTTTTATAATTCACATAACTAAAAAACTGTTTACTTATAAAATATCTATGATATTTCAATTTTAAGTATAAGGAAACTGACTCAAATGAATAAACTTCTCTTCATTCTTGTAAAAGATACCTGAGCTGGGACACTCCTCAAGAAGTCATTGCAGTCAAATCAGCTCAGAACAAAGGCTCAGCAGTGGCCCGGCAGGTATATGTCTTTAAACATTCAATAAAATGAAGAATGTATTTCCATAGAAACTTGTCTGCAAATTTGTTATGAAAGAACAAATCAATGATCTTTGATTTCTGAATCATGCTATAAAAATTGGTAGGTAGATTTTTTTTTTCCTGAAGCATGCTATTAAAATGATTTTCACCAGGTGCAGTGGTACACACCTGTGGTCCCAGCTACTTGAGAGACTGCAGCAGAAGAATTGCTCGAGCCCAGGAATTCAAGACCAGCCTGGGCAACATAGCAAGATTCCATCTCAAGAAAAACAAAGATTATCTCTCTCTTTTGTAAAAAGAATTACCCAGGATTTACTATACTTTATAAAGTAGTGTCTAGAAATTTATATAAAGAAACTTATTTTAGCCAGGCCTGGTGGCACATGCCTGTAATCCCAGCTCCTTGGGAGGCTGGGGTGGGAGGATCACTTGAGCCCAGGAGTTCGAGGTTGCAGTGAGCTATGATGACACCACTGCACTCCAACTTGGGCAACAGAGCAAGCCCCTGTCTCTTAAAAAAAAAAGAGAAAAACTTACTTTGTTTCTGTCAGTGACTTACGGGGAAATAACTATAGAAAACATTTATTGAGCACTTTTAAAAAAATAGATATAGACTGCTGTTAGAGGTTTTCTGTTTCTTCATACTTCAGGACATCTAAAAAAAAACAAATGCTTATTTTCTGTCTCCTCTTGGCAGAACCTGTGTTCTAGTTCTTTATCATTTTTAACTTGTTAGCTTTTTCTCACTGTTACAAAACAGCCAAGCACTGTTCTGAGTCCTTTACCTGTATTAACTCATTTAATCTTCAGCACACCCCTATGGTAATTAGTATTATTATTTCATTTTACGGATAAGGAAAATGAGACACAGAAAGGTTAAGTAACTTACCCAAAGTCATAATGCTGGAAAGTGGTGGAAACTAGACTCAAATTCAGACAGTCTAGCTCCAGAGTCCTTGCTCTTATGTACTACACCATACTACCCTTTCTTGAAATTTCTGTTATACTGACTGGCAGGTAAAGTTTATAGAATTCTAGGGTGCCTTTTTTTAAAAAAACTAAGTAGTTCCTCTAATTTTACCTTATCTATATAAACACATAAAGCATTCCCTTGTTAACCCTCCAGTGTATTCCCATCCACTCTGGGCCAGTGAACTCTGCTTTTTATTCCTCTCTCATCTCCCTGTCTTTTCTTTTTGTATCCTACTGAAGCCAAGTAAACTATTTGGTGGCTATTTCTACTTACTTTTTATCATGGTTATCTAAATATTTTTCTATCCTTTTCCTGTATCCTGCCCAGCCACATTAATAACGTAACTGCATGCTTTTTATTGGGATTTCCTCACCCTTTTCCTGATTTATTGAGTATGACAGTCTAAGAAAAAGAAGCTGTCTCTCTCTTATTAATACATCTCTCTTTATACTCCACTCACTATATTGCCCTCTCCACGTTGGTAAAGGAAAATTCACAAAAGTGAAGTAGTATAGCAAAGTAGCAAAACATTTTATGAAGGCCAGGCGCAGTGGCTCACACCTGTAATTCCAGAACTTCAGGGGGCCAATGCAGGATGATCACTTGAGGCCCAGAGTTCGAGGCTGCAGTGAGCTATGATGATGCCACTGCACTCCAGCATGGGTGACAGAATGAAACTGTCTCAAAAACAAACAAACAAAAAACATTTTATGAGAATTCTAAAAGTATCTTGTGTAATGTGCCTTTTTTAAGAATTTAAATTTCTGAAGAGCAAGAACTTAAGTCTAATTCTATATAGTACCATCCAGAAACGTTTTTCATTTACTATCATCTGATAATAGTAATGAAAGTCTTGTCAGTATTTCTGCATTCTAGACTACTTTCCCACAATCTTCAGCCAACAACTAGTAGCTCTTGGTTGGCATGTACAAATCATACCTTTCCTTTGGGTTTTAGGAACAAGGAGTGAGTCTGATTTACACCTTGAAGATTTTCTTTTCTTTTTCTTTCCTTTTTTTTTTTTTTGAGACAGAGTCTTGCTCTGTCACCCTGGCTAGAGTGCAGTGGCAGTGGCAGTGGCATCATCATAGCTCACTGCTGCCTCAAACTTCTGGACTCAAGCGATCCTCCTGCCTCAGTCTCTGGACTAGCAGGGAGTACAGGTGCTCACCACTGCACCTGGCTAATTTTTCTATTTTTTGTAGAGACAGGGTTTCACTCTTGCCCAGGCTGGTCTCGAACTCCTGAGCTCAAGCAATCCTCCCACCTCGGCCTCCCAGAGTGCTAGGATTACAGGTGTGAGCCACTGTGCCCGGCCTGAAGATCTTAGTTTAATAAAAATTTATCCCTTCAAAGGGAGAATCATTTGGGCTTTAAACATTACAATCTATTTTTTGTTTGTTTGTTTTCTAACTTTTAGTTATGGCAGTTTTGATTGGTGGTCTTGATGCCCCAGCCTTAAAGGTTCAACTGAAGTGGAAACTGGCTGTGGTGGGGCAGACTCCTTTGCCTACCACAAATTTAGGAAATTCCCTTCAAGCCTGTACTGAAGAAGTACAACAGATTATTTTACATTTCGTAGTGGAAAGAAATTGAATGGACCTTATTCTTCAAAGTAAGGGAGCTATCCTCTTCAAACAGAGAAATCACTCAAGCTTTCATTGTTGGTATTTTTCCTCATTTCGTACAGAAGTGTCAGTGCAACACTAGTTTCAAACGATATTACCATGATAATAACTATGTGTCTTTCAGTTAGGCTCTTTATTGTTAGAACTCCAGTTTACAATATAAACGCATGGTATTTTGTTGCTAAGAAATGTTTACTGTTATGTTTACTTTTTTAGATTTTTGTGTGTGTATATGTGCATGTGTCTGAAGGTTTAGTGGACATAGTTTGAATATGTTTGCCTTCCTGTTTAAGTAACTTTGCAATCTTTCCTTCTAGGCAGGCATTCAACAACCTGTTCTGCTGTACCTTGCAGTGTTTCGAGTTCTGCCTTTTTCACTTGTAGGGATTCTAGAGATCAACAAAAAGGTAAGAATTCATTTCTTATTTAATTGCAATATTAATTTTATTGACAATAAGATGTAATGTTATCATTTAATTATTTATTAGATGTTTTGATTGGGAATGTTCCTTTGACTGTAAGAGGTTCACTGATCTGGTTTATTTCATAACAAAATACGTGTGGACATTTGACTTGGAAAGAGAGCCTAATTATCCCTCAATCTTTCTGCATGTTTTTATGCCTCTCAAGTGGATAGTGTTGGATACCTGTGGTCATTAACAAACTACTGTTTTATAAAATTACAAAATGAGTAAGGTATTTTTTTTAGAGGGAATATTCCAGAGCTTGTTAGAAATGATCATTAAAGGAAGGTGAAAAATTGCAACAAAATGTCTCATTTTAATTGCAAAGTATAAATCTAAAACTTGCTTTATGATATGTAAACAAGCCTTGTAATTAAATATGTAAATTTTTCAACTCATTTAGTTTTGGGTTATGTTTTTGCCATTGTTCTTGATGTGTGCAAAAGTTAGACGTGTAAGGAAAGAAGGGGCAAATTTCCCTTGAGTAAAAGAATCAGTAGCCTTCTACTTTAAAAAAAAAAAAATTGTTACTTAGTCTGAGTGAATAGTTATTTATTGGGCTATTCTACTAGTCTTTAATTAAGCGCCTGAACTATTGTAGAGGACAAGATCTTGAAGGTCCACTAATATTCATTAGCAATCAATATGAATGTATTAAAATTTTATATTATGTAAGAATAATATATTAAACTGCATAAAGTCTAAAGAGTGATATTAGGTATATTAACCAAATAGTGTGGCTACTTTATTATAGCACTCATTTAAACATATTTTTGAATTACACAAGTACTTCTTTTCAAAGTGGGGAACCAGGATCAGTGAATTAAAAAGTCATGAGCTAGTCAACATCAAAGCAAACCATAATTATCCTTCTAAGAGATGACAAAAAAGTACAATTCATAATTTAATTATTCTCTTTGTGCTTATGGATTAAGTAATTATGTGTGCCTATTACAGTTTACAACTGGAATGAACACTTAGCAAAGTCATAAATTGTTTCTGTTTATTCCTGTGTGTCCAAGGTAATTATCTGAGATTTTGTTTTGATTATGGTTACTTGGGATTGAAATACATCTTTCACCTACTATGCATAAGACTATACAGGGGTCAGGCTCAGAATATACTTTAAGCTATTTATTGAGGTGATAAATCTTCGCTAAGTAATCTGTCTTGAGTAGAAATAAAACAGATTTTCACCTTATATCTAGATCTTTTATTGCTATGATATTGCCTATGTTGGCTTTTGTTAAATATTAAAATAGGCAAAGAATCAAGTTCTTTATCAGAGCTGTGTGGAGAATCATGACAGGATTCAGTGCATAGAACAGAAACAGAAAGGGGACAAACATGGCCGGGCACAGTGGCTCACGCCTGTAATCCTAACACTCTGAGAGGCTGAGGTGGGAAGATTGCTTGAGGCCAGGAGTTCGAGACCAGCCTGAGCAAGAGCAAGACCCCATCTCTACAGAAAATACAAAAATTAGCCGGGCATGGTGGCACGTGCCCGTAGTTCCAGCTACTCAGGAGACTGAGACAGAACGATCACTTTAGCCCATGAGTTTGAGGTTGCAGTGAGATATGATGACACCACTGCACTCTAGCCTGGGCAATAGAGCAAGACCGTGTCTCTTAAAAAAAAAGAAAAAGGGGACAAACAGTGGACCAATAAATATCCTTGTAGATGTTTGGTGTTTAACATGTTTGGATTTTATATGACTAAAAAATCAAACCGCTATTAGAGGTTTAAGAACAAGGTAATGATAAAATTTTGGATTTGACTGTTTCTCTTATAATTACTTTCCTAAATCCAATTTTTTTCACTTCTAATTATCTGAAAAATTGTCTCTTTATAAAGAGCATGCTAGCATAAAGAATGGGTCTCTGGCAGGATATACATGGTAAATTAAACATTGATTTAAAATTTCGTGGCCTCAGTGTATGTCATCAGGAATAGGATTGGTTATTAATAGATATTGACAAAGCTACGAAGCAAATGAATGCTGGTGCATCATTTTGAAGGGTATATGCTAAACGTTCATTAGTGCTGTAGTCTGAGAATCCAGTGGCTTACTGCTCACCCCTAACAACACCTTAGCCTCAAGTTGCTAAATTATAAGGCTAGGCATTAGTGTTGTAGTGGTGACCTGAATATTAAGCAAGAGTGCAAACTGCTGTGAATGCTCAGAGTATTGGCCTTATGGTCTTTTCTCAGGTGTTATATGCCTTTCCCCCCAGATTTTCGGTAATGTTACAGATGCTACCTTGTCTCATGGAATACTGATTGTGATGTACAGCTCTGGACTGGTCAGACTCTACAGTTTCCAAGCCATCACTGAACAGGTAGAGAAAACTGAAATTTGCTGTGTTATAATTAGCATGAGGTTTGGACTGAAGTATGATTGTTTTTTTAATGAGCTGCTTTTAGAGTAAGGCATTTGTGTAGATTTCAACTTTATAAAAATATAGAAATGCAGAAAGACAAAGTAACCTTTAAAAGAGGTGTGGGGAAGATAAACAGAAAGGCCCTTGAATGATGTTCTCTGTAATATACATGTTAATATTTTTTTCTCTCTCTCTAGACAGCAAATAAATAGGTGCTAAAGCCACCATTTTTGTTTTGTTTTGTTTTTAGTTCATGCAACAGAAACTTGACTTAGGGTGTGCATGCAGATGGGGTGGGACTACTGGAACTGTAGGAGAGGCTCCTTTTGGCATTCCTTGTAATATTAAAATCACAGGTATGGCTACTCTATAGTATTTTTTCACCTTAAAAAATAAGCGGTCATATAAATAGTTATTATAATCATCCAAATGTTTTGTTCATTTATTAATAAACTTAATTCATTTTACTCCTATACAGCATATTTCTTGCTATTGAATAAGTGTCAAGAAAAATCTATCAGTTATCACTGAACTGAAGGCCTGAGGATGCTGGGCCTTTCTTGGCCAGAGGCCTTTGGCAAGTCACTTTCCCCTTCTAATTCTTAATTTCCTTATCTGCAAAGTGATAAGTTGCAGCAAATGATACCATCTTAGCTCTCTTATAACTTAATATTTTACAATTCTGTGAAATTTACCCGTCTCTAAGAAAGGTGTTTTCCAAGGAAAATGCTATTACGGTGCTATCTGAACATAGAGCTTAGACACAGAGAGAACTTCCCAGTATACTTAAATATTGACCAAGTACAAAAAAGAAAATTATACACAATTCTATAAATATAGTAAAAATGTTCTATATTTAACTAGCTCATCAAGTTCAGTTTATTATAAAAGCAACCACTGCTCAAAGTCAGCAGTATATATTAAAAGAAATAAACCATGACTGTTCAGGGTTCATCTCAGGAATTCAAGGATGGTTCAATATTTGCAAATATAGTAGATACAAAAATTACATGAATAAATTAAAAGAAAAATATAGATATAAAAATTATATGAGTAAATTAAAAGAGAAAATTAATATTTTATTATCCTGATATCTATTTATCTTTATTCTTAGTTCATTAAGAGTCATTCCTTATCATGTTGAGGACATTTCCTTTAATTTCCATCCAATAAGCATTAATATTTTTTGGTGAAACTCCAGAGGTTTTTCTAATACATACAGAATAAGACAAGAATTTTTTCCCATCATTTTTATTTTATGTTGTATCATCAACAGACCAAGAAACAGAAATGAAAGATACAATTGTTGGAAAGGAAAAAAATGTTTTTAGTAGTAAATGACAAATTATAGAAACTACTGAGAGGGTTTAATACAATAATTGTTGTCCCTGCAGTTCAAAATAAATATTTAAAAAATTACTCAAGTTTTCAGATGCCTTGGACAAGCTGAATTAGGCAGTTTTATGAAAACTCAGCCCCAGGAATACCTCCTATATTCAACAGAAATACGCTAGGAGAAATCTGTTAACAATTTTTAAATTATAGGCCTCACTGGTAACTAAAATGGGTTATTTTTAGAAGAGTTTCCCAAAATGATAGTATTACTCTTGTTGAAATGTAGAGAATAAGTGAGTAAAACACAGAGTAAAGGTGATAGAGCACACAGAACCTGAAGGATTGTGCTGTGGTTTTTGTCCCTGTTTATAGAAAGAAGACTGGATTTGGGATCAGAATTTTAATCTGTTACTACTAAGAGTGAAACTCCACTCCTAACTGGTGGTATGATAGTGGGCAAATTACTTAACCTCTCTGGGCCTCACATTTTTTAATTTTAAAATAATAATGTTTGAAAACACAATCTATGAAATCATTTGTCGTTGTAAAACAATATAATTCAGTGATTTGGGGATGTTTGGCTAAGAAAAGTAGCATGTTATATTAGAAGCACTGAGTGTTTATTTCACTGTAGAGACTGAAATTCATCTCTCCAAATTTGTTTTTCAGTGTGATTAAGGTCTATATAAAATAATATCTATTTTAACTTTAAATAACTTTTTTCTTAGTACAAAAGCAGTTCCTTTTCATAACAGAAAAATTAGGGAACAAAGATAAGCAAAAGAGAACATTGAAAACACTCATAGTCCTCATTTACATGAGTTAACTGTTATCACCTTGTTAAGTTTTTTTCCTAATTTTATACTGTGTATATTTCTGTAAGTTTAAAACCAAAAAAGAATTATTCAATAAATGTTCTTTCATGATGAGCTTTTTAAAAAATCGACTCTATTGAGCTATAATTTACATGTAACTAACTGTACCCATTTTAACTATAAAGTTTGTTTTGTCAAATGTATACACCCATGAAACCACCACCACAATCAAGATTTAGAATCTTTTCATTATCCCAAAAAGTTTTTCCCAGTCAATTCCCTACCACCCCTGCCCTAGGCAACCAGTGATCTCCTTTATTTCACTATATATTATATATTTTAGAGTTTTATATTAATAGAATCATACGGTATATACCTTTTCCTCTGGCTTCCTTAGAATATTATTTTTGAGATTCATTTCATGTTATCACATGTCTCTGTAGCCTAACCCAGTTTTTATTGTTAATATATTGTGAGTATTAATTTCCATCTAGATTATTTAACAGATGGTCTTGTGAAAACAGTAAAGCTGGAGTCCTATATTACTCTTTACATCAAAATAAATAATAGGTGGATAAAAGATTTAAAAGTCTAGGAAAAAAATGGGAGAATCTTTTTATCTTCGAGTGGGGAAGGCCTAAGTATGTGACATAAAACCCAAAGCCATAAAAGAAGAGATTGATAAATTTGATTACATAAAAATAAAATTCTGCATGGCAAAAAAACCAAACAAAAACACATACACACAACATAAACCAACTCAAATCAAATAACAAACAGGGGACATATTTATAAAACATACTATAAAAGGATAATTTCCTTGATATATAAAGGGTTGTATAGACCAACAAGAAACAGAATGACAACACAATTAAAAAATGATCAAAGGATATTGTTTTTAAGAAAAGGAACTATAAATGGCTTTTTTTTTTTCTTTTCTTTTCTTTTTTTTTTTTCTTTTGGGATAGGGCCTTGCTCTGTCACCTGGGCTAGAATGCAGTGGCAACCTCAAATTGTTTAGCTTAAGCAATTCTCCTGCCTCAGCCTCCTAAGTAGCTGGGACTACAGGAGTGTGCCACCATGCCCAGCTAATTTTTTTTAATTTTTTTGTAGAGACAGGGTCTCTCTGTGTTGCTTAGGCTGGTCTTGAACTCCCAGCCTCAAGCGATCCTCCGACCTCGGCCTCACAAAGTGCTAGGATTACACATGTGAGCCACTGCACCTGGCCATAAATGGCTTTTAATTAGGGGGGTGCAAAGCTCAATGTCACTGATAATAGAAATGAAAATTAAAATTAGGATAAGATACATCTTTTCAGATTCTCAAATATCAAAAAGTTAGAACTTTCGATATAACATGGTTGGTGAGAGTATAGAAGAGGCACTTTCATTTATTTTGGGAGTCCTTTATAGCCCCCAACAATTTGTCAATATGACATTTTGTCAATATGTATCAAAATTTTAAATGCATAAACTCCTTGAGCCCAGCAATACCACTACTAGAAATTTATCCCAGATATATTCATGTGTAGAAAGTGATAAATGTACAATTAAAACATTATTTCTAATAGCGAAAGATTGGAAACAATGTGTACATTGGTAAGTGATACTAGTATTATTTCATTTTATGGCTGTATCATAAATTTAATTTTTAAATTATTAAAAAGAAAGAGGAATTCTTTTTGCACTCTTATAGAACAATTTCCAAGATGTATTAAGTGAAAAAAAAATGGGTGCAAAACTGCATGTAAAAAGCTTCATTTGTGTAAAATATTCATACTCAAATATTAAAGGTTTATATATAATCATATGCTTTTGGATTTGCTTGGGATATCTAGAAGGACACACAAAACCTTGATAAATAGTAGTTACCTCTGAGGAGACACAGATGGAAGGAAGACTTAGTTTTCATTATATGAGGTCTGTGTGGGAAGTATCCAGCCACGTAACGTGAAAAATAGAGACATTTATTAAAGACGATACAAGATATGAGAAACATTGTACATAGGACAACGATGCCTCCGTCCCCTTCGGAGTAGTCACCTTGGGACCTCATACAGTTCTCCCATCGCCTCTTAACCTAACCTGTACGCGTTGATCATTCTCAGGTGTCCTGCTTGTTGCAGGCCTTCCAGAATGTGGCTCACTTTCAACAGATTCTCGACCATCTTTGAAGCATCTGTGCCACACTTTTATTTGTGCTGCACTCATTGCATCATCCTGAAAGCTTCTGAATCATCTGAATAGTTTCCGTGGAGGAATGTTCAAGCTTAACGAAAAATTTGGTGCAGATGCGTTGCTCTACTTGCTCAGTCATTTTGAATTCGATGGCTACACAGTACACGTGCTCACTCAGCGGCATCTAGCGCCCCACTGACTAGTACAGTGAAGTCATCATTGTCAACAATGTGAATCCCAGTTCCCTCTCCTTGGCTGCCAGGTTACGTCGAGGTCGCACAAACTGTTCTCTTTATATTAACAATGGCTGGATACATTCCTGACAGACCTCGGATGTCATCTGATACTTTTTAAATGTAGTGCTTTGTATTACCTATGCCAAAAAGTGGTTCTGTGTGCGTGTATTCTTGAGGTGTTAAGAACTTGACTTATAAGCTGTTTTATGAATGAACTACAATTTACTTTACCCATTCCCTACTTTGAACATTTAGATTGTTTCTAATTTTCTGTAATTATAAATAGTAGAAGAATATTCCTGTAACCATTAGTGATTCTTGCCTAAGTCAGTCTTTTCATGTGGGTTGCAGAATGGCAGTTTTAAAAATTCTGTCATTTCTTTCACCTTTAATAGCTGGCATTTTACTGTAAATAAAAACTTTAACTCATCAACTAGGTATGAACTCCTTCTAAAAAGTCAAGGTAAATGTTTATTTCTTCCCTTTAATTACCAATATTCAGAGCAAGGAGTTGGTATAATGGTCACTTCCAATGGTAGCAAGATATTTTATAGGTAAACCACATATATAAACACAATAGGCTTATGGATTTTTATTTGTCCAACATATAGTAATAATCATTATTCTTAGTAATGTTCAAATTGTCCAACAAGAACTCCATTTCAACATACCCCAGTAGTCTTGGAGAATTTCCTTGCTTTCTGGAACAATAATGTATCCCAAGATTATCTTTTACTTTCTTTGTTCTAGATCCGAGAAGGAGCCATTTTAGTAGGAAGTGTCATTGGAGACTATCAGTTTCCTAGGGCAGTGGTCCCCAACCTTTTTGGCACCAGGGACTGGTTTCGTGGAAGACAATTTTTCCAGGGATGGGGAGGGAATGGTTTTGGGATGATTCAAGCACATTACATTTATTGTGTAGTGAAAGCTCTCAGCTAATGATAATCTGTATTTGCAGCCACTCCCCAGTGCCAGCATCACTGCCTCAGCTTCACCTCAGATCATCAGGCGTTAGATTCTCATAAGGAGCACGCAACATAGATCCCTCGCATGTGCAGTTTACAGTAGGATTCGGGCTCTTAAGAGAATCTAATGCTGCCGCTGATCTGACAGGAGGCAGAGCTAATGCGGTGATGCGAGTGATGGGGACCTGATGGGAAGTGGCTATAAATACAGATGAAGCTCTGCTTGCTCTGCCTGCCTGTCACCTCCTGCTGTGTGGCCTGGTTTGTAACAGTCCACAGACCAGTACCAGTCAATGGCCCAGGGGTTGGGGACCGCAGTCCTAGGGTTGCTGTAACACCACAAACTGGGTAGCTTTAAACAACAGAAATTTATTCTCTCACAGTTCCGGAGGCTAGAAGTCCAAAGTCAAGGTGATGACAGAGCCAGCCTCCCTCTGAAGGCTCTAGGAAAGAATCCTTCCTTGCCTCTTCTAGCTTCTGGTGGTTGTTAGCAATCCTTGATGTTCCTTGGTTTGTGGCAGTATAACTCCAATCTCTGCCTCTCTTTATGTGGCCTTTCTGCCTCTGTGTCTTCAAATCTCTCTCTCCTTATAAGGATACCAGTCATGGAATTTAGGTCCTACCCTTATCCAGTATGACCTCATCTTAATTTGATTATATCTGCAAAGACCCTATTTCCAAATAAAGTCACATTCACAGGTATGAGGGGTTAGGACTTCCAACATATCTTTTGGGGGGACACAATGCAACCCATAACAGAGACTAAGATCTAGTTGTATTCATTGCAATTAGGTGCCTTTACCTTTAGGCCCTTTCAATGAACAGAGCTGGAAAAAACATTTGAACAATAATTCATTAGTTCATTTTCATATTTCTAAATCTATTCATTCTTTTTTGATTTTATATTTGTATTTCTTTTAACTCACACTGACCTTGCTTCTTAATAAAACTTTATCCTGCAGTATACATATAATAGTCTTAAAATTGTTGGGTCAGTGTTACTACTAAAAAACTAAAGTATGGAGTCCGAAGGTTAGTGTTTCTGTGCAGTTCCTTTTCTCCTTAGTATATAGTCCAGTAAGTCTGTACACAGAGTTATGTCTTCAAAGGTAATTTGAAATCATTTTTCTATAGATTAGGTTACCAATGTGATATAATTTTTTTTCAATTTGTTTTTAATTTGGGGGTTTGCTTTTTTCCTTTTGATTTTACTCTAGAAGTTGTGAAATGTGTGTATTAAATAATTGAAAGGTCAAAACTATATAAAAAGACGTACTCAGAAATTTTGCTTCCAAGTCTAGCCCTTATGTCCTGTTACTTCCCTCCCTCTCTTCATCTCACATCTGCCCCCGTAAGTAACCATTATTTTTAGTTTCTGGTTTATCTTTCTGTTGTTTCTTTTTGCAAATATAAGCAAATGTGTATATGTATACTTTAAATATTGTCTTCTTTCTTATACCGAGTGTAGTATATTATATACTCTGTTTTGTACCTTATAATTTTACTTAACACACATCTAAATCTTTTCAATAAACATATATTTAGTAGAAGAAATATATAAGATTAATTATCTCCTACATTTAAAAATTATAGAAAAATCATATCCTATTACTGGTATAGCCCTTCTTTGATAAACAATACAACAATCGTTTTGTATACTTTATGTTAAAATTCTCCTTTGAAGTGTTATTGTTTGACCTTTCACAGACTCAAAGTGTTCTAATTAATCATAATTGTTATTTTCTTTTTAATGCTTCTTTTTTCACAATCTAGCCAGTAGAAGCCCCTTTTTCTGGCTCACCTATTCTTTTAATACTATCCTCTGATAATCCTTGTAAACATCCTTGCTTTCTAGCAAAAACAGGATGGTCCAGATTCATCCTAAAATTTTCTCACCACAAGACATGGAATCAGCTACTCTCTCAGAATTTCTAGGCCTTTTTTCATTGAGAATAGTATTAGAGATCAAAATTTGGACTCTTGGGAGTGTTGGCAGGGCACTTCAGAGTTGTGGGCAAGTCTTGCTGCTACTTTTGGGTCATCTTTAACAACTACTGGGAAAAGTATTTCTTTTTGAATACATCTGTTTGTATTGATTGTTTTTTCTATTTTGAATTCCTATTTAACATTCTCTATAACATACCTAATTAAATTTTGACCCCAAATTCAAACTCTAGTTATATCTTTTTCTTTCTATAATTCTTCTTTTCTTCATCTATCATCATATGGTAGCCACCATATGATCACATAAGGTATTTGTATTTCTTTCATAATTTACCAACTCATGCCCTTTGCCCATTTTTCTGTTGGGGTTTTTACATTTTTCTTATTGCTTAAAAGATCTTTATATATTAAAGATGTTACCCTTTGCTTAAAAGGTAAAAAAAAAAGTAAGCACTTTAAATACATCTGATATGTTTATACCTTTCTCTTTCTCCTCAACTCAAGATTATCAGTTTGTAAACCTCTTTTCATTACAGTTGACCCTTGAACAACACAGGTTTGAACTGCACAGTCCACTCGTGGATTTTTTTCAATAAATGTGTTGGAAAATTTTTTGGAGATTTGCTAGAATTTGAAAAAACTTGCAGATGAATTGCATAGCCTAGAAGTGTCAAAAAAGTTAAGAAAAAGTTAGGTATGTCATGAATGTATAAAATATTTACAGATACTAGTCTATTTGTGTGTTAATTATTATTTATATTATTGGTAAGGCTTCCAGTCAACAGTAGGCTATTAGTAGTTAAGTTTTGGAGGAGTCAAAAGTGATATGTGAATTTTCAACTGCACAGGGGACTGGTGACCCTAACCCCTAGTCCTCTTGTTTAAGGGTCAACTGTACTTGTTCTTCTCCTTTGTATAGCTCTAACTAGTAAATTGTCCTTATGAAGAGGTATAATAAAGCCGTGACTCTTACATGAATGGTCTTCCTAAGACAAGCCCCTTTGCTAATAGTAGTGGCCACATAAACCAAAAATTAAACTCTCAAATTACAGGGGTAAATAAAGGAGTCGTAGATTAGCTACCTGCCCAGACAGACCATGTGGTGTTCCCCAAGGGCTGCCCAAAAGGAATTCTGGTCTTCAAAAGTTGCAACACCTTCCATTTATGTGTCTAAGGGTAGATCTGTTATGCTGTACCTAAAATTGTGATCAAAGGCTGGGCACGGTTGCCCATGCCTGTAATCCTAGCACTCTGGGAGGCCGAGGCAGGAGGATCACTTGAGCTCAGGAGTTCGAGACCAGCCTGAGCAAGAGTGAGACCCCCATCCCTACAAAAAATAGAAAAATTAGCTAGGCATGGTGGTGCATGCCTGTAGTCCCAGCTACTCGGAAGGCTGAGGCAAGATGATCATTTCAGCCTGAGAGTTTGAGGTTGCAGTGAGCTATGATTATGCCACAGGAACAGAGTGAGACTGTCTCAAAAAAAAAGATTGTTATTAGAGTTGGAAATAGTAACTAACCCAGAGTCTTGTACATAGCAGATGCTCAGGAAATGGTAGCTGGTTTTATTGAGTGTACTTTGTCATTTTTTGCCATCATAAGCACCTTTAGCCCACTTTTTATCTCTGCTCACCTGTAGGCCACATACACTTACTTACCCTGAAAACAGATGTCTAGAAAGTTGACTCACAGCTAATATTTGTTTCCTACTAGCTTTCTCTTTTCTTACAAATAAGCCTCTTTCCTGATTGTATTTTCTTGAACATAGTATTAATAATATTTTCATTATTGGAAATTCATAGATGATGCATGCAAAGAAAGATTGAATTCAATTAATGAATCGTCTTAAGGCCACCAGAATAGAGAAGCTAATAAATTCCTTCTCCCATTTCTACAGACCCGCCACCACTGCTCTTTGAGGTGTCATCCCTGGAGAATGCTTTTCAGATTGGAGGCCATCCTTGGCACTACATCATCACACCTAATAAGAAGAAACAAAAAGGGGTTTTCCATATTTGTGCCCTAAAAGACAACTCCTTGGTAAATCATGAGGGATCTGACTTTTTAGTAGTAAATTTATATCAAAAATTCTTTATTCTCTGCCTCTCTAATAGGTCCACATTCCTATGATACTTTTTTATTCATTTGTTTTAATAATTTGAGAACAACTTAAAATATAGAAGAATACAGAGAATATAGCAAACACTTGTGTATATTACCCATAATTTTAAAATGTTAACATTTGAAAATTCTTAGAGCACCAAGAATATTTTAGGGTTTTTTTTTCTTACCAGTCTCCTAGCAAGGGATCCCATGCAAAACATCTCTCTAGCGCCACAGTAGGAATCGTTGATGGAATATGTTCAGGCTGCTTCTGAAATTGCTGGTGGAATGTATTGTTTGTTCTGCTTCTACATGATTTGTTGCTATTTGCCTTCTAGAGCAGAACCAGATAGAACTCTGGTGGTCTCGGTGAAAGCATTGAAACACTTTGAATTTTCAAGCCTATTCAGAAGTTATTTATGGCAGAGTAGGAAG
The DNA here is from genome assembly GCA_023783475.1 of Daubentonia madagascariensis. Taxonomy (NCBI): domain Eukaryota; kingdom Metazoa; phylum Chordata; class Mammalia; order Primates; family Daubentoniidae; genus Daubentonia; species Daubentonia madagascariensis. The sequence goes on along the minus strand of JAKFHU010002088.1, from coordinate 36,245,658 downwards.
GAAATGGTACAAGGTAAAATAGAAAATAAAATAGAAAAATAAAAATTTCTATCCATTGAATTCATTTTTCTTCATTTTCTTTTTGTAAGTGATTTAGGCATTGGTTTGTCATTTAATAAACATTTATTGAGGGCCTGCCACATGTCAGACATGGCTGGGGACACATTCCCTTCCCTCAAGTTGCTTATACTCTCCAAAGAAGGCAAACATATAGAAAAAGAAGATGCAGTGTATTAAGTACAGTGATTGTAATCGTACAGAAGAGTGAGTCCACAGAGGAAGGGGAGCCCATTTTTGTTTTGTATTGCTAATTAGTTTAGTTATGCAACCTCTTGGTATATCAGATGAACTTACTGTTTTTGAGGCAGGCTCAGCTTATTCCACACCCATCTCTTCCAGGTCCTTGCTAAGTCACTGTTGGCTCCAGTGACTTTTAGAGTCACAGGTCACCTTTCACCATGTTGAAAATTAGCACAGTCTTGGGTCTATTATTTCCTCTTGATGTCATGGCCACCAAGGGACAATGTATATAGTGTCTTCTAGTTTTCTTTTGTAGGAGCTTTGTTCCTTTCCATTTTCTCATTTACTTGTCACATGTGGCAGCTTCTGTTTGGCCCAGCTCAGTGACATTCTATCTATCTATCTATCTATCTATCTATTTATTTATTTCTTATCATTATTATTTTTTAAAAGAGCAGGTCTTGCTCTGTTGCCCAGGCTGAAGTGCAGTGGCCCGATTGTGGCTTACTATAGCCTTGAAATCCGGGGCTTAAGTGAACCTCCCACCTCAGCCTCCCAAGTAGCTGGGACTAAAGGCATGCGCTTCCGCTTCCGTGCCTGGCCAACATTCTCTTTTACAAAGGATTCTCTAGGATCTGTTTCCTGCTGTGACAAGTCTTGGTTTGATTGTTCACCTCTCAGCCAGTGGATATCCTTCAGCCACCAGGACCTGTCACATTTCTTTTTCACTTAGCTTTGCATGTAGTCAAACCCTGCATAGTTCATATTCTGGACATTTAGCACATATTCTTCTTATATGAGAACTGATAATTTATATTCTTTCATACACACACACACGTACACAAAGTCAACCTTCCGTATCCATGGGTTCCACATCCATGGATGTGCCCAACCTTGGATCAAAAATATTCAGGAAAAAAAATGGATGGTTGCATCTGTACTGAACATGTATAAACTCTTTTTTCTTGCCCTTATTCCCAAATAGTAAAATTTTACAAAATTGTATTAGGCATTATAAGCAATCTAGAGATGATTTAAAGTATGCAGGAGGATATGCATAGGTTGTATGCAAATACTATACCATTTTATGTTAGGGACTGGAGCATCTGTGGGTTTTGGTATATGTGTGGGGTCCTGGAACCAATCCTCCACAGATACCGATGGAGGACTATATATGTAAAAAATGCTTTTAACATCTATATCAAGCATGCCTGTCACATATTCTCCTTCTATAATAACCAATTATAACATTTAGTCAAATATATATTTCAGTAAATTCATAAATAATTGCCAAATCCAGGGGAAGTTTTCAGTCCTTTTTCTAGACAGTTTTATTGTGGTGACATTGCTTTAATGATGTATATGACCATTACCTCCTCACCTGTCAGTCAGAAGAGTGGATAACCCAAAAACACAAAAGCAGCCAAACTTAAGATTTCAGAAAATGTTTCATGGCTTTCTTTATTTTTTTTTTGGAAACAGGGTCTCATCCCTGCCCAGGCTAGGATGCAGTGGCATCTGCAACTTCCAACTCCTGGGCTTGAGTGATCCTTCTGCCTCAGCCTCCCAAGTAGCTGGGACTACAGGGGTGTGCCACAATGCCCTGCTAATTTTTTTATTTTTTGTAGGGATGGGGGGGTCTCTCTGTGTTGTCCAGTCTGGTCTTGAACTGGCCTCAGGTGATCCTCCCACCTCAGCCTCCCAAAGTGCTGGGATTATAGGCATGAGCCACTGTACCCGGCCTCGTGGCTTTCTTTATTAAACTGAGCTTTAAAATCTAGCATTTGAGCAAATAATAAAAACTATAGGAACTGGTAATAAAGCTGTCTAGTATTTAACGTAAAGAGAGATGATTTTTTGTGTGTGTTATATTTAGATATAATAAAGAGAACAGTCTCCTGAAGAAAGATATATATAGTATGTACATATTTTATATTAAACAAAGGAGCAGCTGGAGCTAATACCATCATGGACACATTAATTTCAATGGTTACGACCAAGATGTCTAATTGTATTAATTTTCTTATATGTAAAATGTAATACCACCATTCCTATTAGATAATTAGGATACTTAAGAGTTCTTGAAAAATTGAAACTCATTCACTAATTCAATACGTAAAATGTATTAAATTCCAAAATTTTTTACATCATGGTGTACAGAGTACTTATGATGTAGCCCCGCCTACCTCTCGAGTCTCCTGGCTGGACAGTATACTTCTTAATTTGATCTTATCTGCTACTCATGTTTATATACATATATGCTATATGGATTAACACTTCTGCGCTTTTGATTTTGTCACCTCCTCTTCCTGGCTATTTTCTGCTTATCTTTTAAGGCTCAGTTCAAGCTTTTTTCTCTCCCAAAATTCTGCTCACTTGAGTTGGGTGCTTGATAATATCCTGTGCCTGGCTTAATCACTTCGCTTTCTACACTACTGTATTATTTTCTGTTTATGTTTCTGCCTCCTCCTACGCTATAAGATTTGTGATGGCAAGGATTATGTTTAATTCATGTCTGGTATGAATGCCTAGTATGATACCTAGAACATGGTAGCCTGTCAATATATGCTAACAGAATTTTAAAACCTTAATATTTCAAAACTTTTGTGAATATCTAATAGGAAAGATGGTATCATTTCATTTTACATTGGAGAAATGAAAGAGATTAAATGGCTTGGATAAAGCCAGTGAAGTTAGTGTATCCTAGCTGGTATTAGTTCCCAGTGCTTCTGTTTATAAGGTAAAACATTTGTGTACATATGTGATCACATATCAAAGGTTTATTCATTTTAATGTCTAAATATACTATAGTGAGATCTTTCTTTTTGCCTTAAATGCTAAGTAGTGTTAGACCATTTCCTCAGACATTAGAGTTTAAAATTTGACTTACCCAAGGAGATTATATGACCCACATCTGACACTGTAGGTTTGGTTACATGTTTATTTTTCTGTTACCTGCTCTTCTAATTGACAGGTTGCTGGGGATGGGGTAAGGAGGAAGAAGTTGTGGGGAGCTACATGTGCATAATTGTGGCAGAGTTTTATAATGAAAAGTCCACGGACTTTGAGTTCAGATCTGCTATTTAATAGGTTCAAAACATTGGACAAATGATTTATTTTCTTTGTGTGTTAGTTTCCTTATCTGTAAAATGCAGATAACAATACTTGCTTTGAGTGTTATTAAGATGAAATGAAATAGTGACTATAAAGCATTTGTTGCAGTTCCTGACACAAAGTAGATGCTTGAGATATGGTAACGGTTGTGTTGTTATTATTTGTGAAGTACAATGTCTGGTACAAATAAATCCATGAAATTTCTGAATTTAAATGTTCTAAATTTCTCAAATTTGAATATCCTCATTCAACCCTCATATACATCCCAGTTCAGCTGGTTAATATTTTCTTCCTTGTACGTTTGACTTACTGACCTATCACTGTGTTAGATTTAAAAATTATTTCATTTTTCTTTAATCTTTGTCTTCAATTTTTTTTTCAACTTCAGGCAAAAAATGGGATCCAAGAAATGGAGTGTTGTTCTTTAGAATCTGACTGGATCTATTTCCATCCTGACGCTTCTGGTAGAATAATACATGTTGGCCCAAATCAAGTCAAGTGAGTAATTTCATTACCACTTTAAAGTTAAAGGTAGCTTTAGCATTTATTGGCATCTTTATTTTTGCCACCTAACTACTGAGCCAGTTATGGAAATAATAAGCTTGTTGTAGGGTGCTTCCTCAGAGACTGGCAACTAGAAAACCTGACTTTATTCTTTCAGCTTCATCATTACTGTTTATAAATATTGCATTTGAAAAAGTTCTTTGGTGGGTGATGTATAAGTGAAAGGGTTGGCCCTTCTTTATCAGGTCTTAATTCTCTAGGATTAATAAGAAAGAAGATGATTTGTCTTCGTTCTGAAAGACAGCCATGACAGAGGAATGGTAGTGGATTGTTTGAAGTAAACCTCGTTTTACTTTGTTTGCTTTCGGGGTACACACATCTCCTACAAGTTGACCTCTCCTTCCTTAAAACACTCATTTGGCTTCCTTGACACCACAGTTCTCCTGAATATTTTCTTCCCTCTCTCAACTGTCTCTTTTAGTATCTTTTCGTGCTCTTCCTCCTCTACCCAGAGTTTAATTGTTGGATGTCCTCAGGACTTTGGCCCTCTTCTCACTCAGCATTCCCTTTCTGCGTGATTCTATTTATTCCTTTGACTTCAAAAATTGTATATACACCAGTACAACCCCCGACTGCTGAATTTGACTGGCTTTAAAAAAAAAAAAAAGAAAGAAAGAAAAAAAAAATTATATATACACCAAAACTCCAAATGTATATACTAGCCCAAACCTCTTATCTAAGGTCATGCCAAAAATCTGGAATCATTCTTGACACCTTCTTAACAGCTTGTCTTTCATCAGTATATATACATTTAAACACTCACATGCATTCTCTTTTTTTCTCTCTCTCATGAACACATATATACCATATATGCTATCAATTGAATTTATTTTGCTACTAAATATTTCTTAAATCTGCCTATTTCTGCCCTTGGCCACTGTCGTCACTAGCCAACTATAGTAATAGCCTACTTTCAGGGCTTCCAGAATCCACTCTTGTACTCTGTTTTCTTCTCAGCAGCTAGAATGATTCTTAAAAACATGAACAAATACAAAAACCTAAGCAAGTGAATTCTACTGCTTTAACCTTTTTATGGCTTTTCATTGTTCTTAGGATAAAGACCAACATAGTTAACATGGTCTGAAAGACCCTCCTCTCACTCAGTTAACTTTAGTCATACTGTCTTTTGAGAAAGCTGAGGACCTATTCCCTCTGTTAGGAGTCTGTTTCCCCTACTTGTTCTTCTGCCTAATTTTCATTAATAATTTATGGCCTAGCTTAATGTCACTTTTTCACAGAGACCTTCCCTGATACCTTTTGTTAGATTTGCTTGCCCATTGTATTTTCATTGCACCCACTGTGTAATCTTTCTCTGTAGCATTTAGAACAATTTTAATTAATTATTTGTGTGATTATCTGTTTAAATATCTAAGTTTGGTATCATAAGTTCCATAATGACAGAGAAAGTCTGTTTTGCTGACACCTATAACCCCAGCACTGAGCATAATGCTTGGCACAGAGTAGATGCTCAATAAGTACTTGTTGAATAAGAAGGGAAGTGTCTGCCTTCTTTATTTTTTATACTTCATAATCATCAGTCTGCCTCTCTGGATCTATTATGAAGGATGATGAAAGGATTTAATGAAATAAGATTGTTAACTTTTACAAAACATCTTAAACTATGATTCAGCTTTAGTAAGCCTTACTTTTAATGTTTATTACCACCTATCTTTTCTATCTTTGTTACTACCCATATTAGTTTGAGTTTAAGAAAATAAGGCACATAAAGTATGTGCCCTTTTGCCAGATTTTAAAAGGTAGGCACTTTTAAATATTGGCACTAATTAAGATAACTTATGGAATAATTTACAATATTATCTGATTTCTTTGTCTCTGGTAACTCTGAGGCCTCTAGCTCCCCCTGGTCACAGTAGCTGCTTCTCTCTGCTGTTCTTTTTGCCTACATTTGAGACTTTGAGCTTGGAAAACTTTGTGCTTTTGAAGCTTGTTAATGATGTGAACAGATTTGTGTGGATGGTGAGCAAATTATTTTATTTTCTCTTACTTAATAAGCTTGATCTGTGAGGCCATTTGTACTCAGAAAACCCAAATCTTTAAATATAATTAATCCTAAGAAAAAAGTATTGTCACTTGCAGTTTTTAAATTTTACTATATCATGAAAGCTATCTTAGTTTAAATTTAGTTGCTGATGCACTCTCATAGTTAACTCTAAGTGTTCACAAATATCTCCTTCTGTCTTCAGAAATAAAAATGCAAATATCTGTTATAATGCCGCTGTGAAAGCTGAAATGTTAAAGACCTATTGTAGGATGGCAGAGATGAGGTTCTTCAGAGTAACTTGCATTAAGCCAGTTTGGAAGATGGCTTAGGCCTGAGAAAGCTGTTTCATTACCTACTTCAGTTGCACCTGTTGTCACAGTTACTACATTTTTCTGTTTAACAAAATCTCTGAATTTGAAGGAGTTTATGGACACTTAGTGATCATACATTAGTATTGCAGACTAATCAGGAGGAGAAGAGAACTAACTCAATGTTGTTACAATAATTTTTATTTGTTGAGTTTCATTTCAGTAGTTCAACTTTTGCACTTTGATGGTGTTTTGAAGTCTTAGGTTCTCAAAATCCTTTTTTCCTTTTTAGAGTTTTAAAGCTAACTGAAATAGAAAATAATAGTTCTCAGTATCAGATCTCTGAAGATTTTGTCATCTTGGCCAACCGGGAGAAGAACAAAGTAAGTCAGGAGTACTTTAAAATCCTTTGTATATCATTGTTTTTCTGTGTGACAATATAATATGCAAGTGTATTTGCCTTTGAATGTGGCTGAAAACATTTTACTGTACCTTTTCTATGTAAAAATTTTAAAAATTAAATTAAATTTTTAAAAAATGAATATGGCTGAAAACAACATCACAACCCTATAAGTTTGTTCATTTCATCTACATGGGTAGCCAGTGTTAGCCCCATGTACATGTGGTATTGAGTTTATCTTATCCTTATTTCTCTTTCTTTTAAGTTTTTATTAACGAATTATCAACCTTTGAGTCTATTTAATTGTGCAAACTTAGAGTTAGTTGGGGGTATATATAAATCTTTAAAAATCACATACCATACTTTAAGTCCATATGGTACTTTTTCTTTAGTGTATATATTAAGAACACAAAGAAAACGATGGGGAGGGAAATTTCTAAAATTTGCTGTGCTATACTAAGGCAAAAGTCAGAAGGGCAAAGAAGCAGCAAATCTATAACCTTTTAATTAATTTATTTATTTTTGCCTATTCTGGTATTTATTCATTAAAAACTTTACTTAATAAAGTATTTTTGCTAACTGGAGGATGAGAACTCTGATTCACAATTTTCTCAGTTGAGGGAAGAATTGTGGATGTTGGAGAAGAGTTGGTTAGTTTTGTTTTACCAAATTTGTTAATACAGTTTTGCCTTTGCATATAAGAGAACTTGTCATATCTTTTTATTTCTCTCCATATGATAGAATGAAAACTTATTCACTGTTACAGCTTCTGGACGGGTGGTAAAAAAAAGTTTTCACCTTCTGGATGATGACCCAGAACAAGAGGTATTACTTTAGCCAGAGATAACAAACCAAACCAGTGTGTACTTACAGTGTGAGTTTCAAATTGATGCTTCCCAGAGCCTGGGGTAGAGGTTGGGGTTGAGGGGTTCCATACAGGCTGAATGAATAGGATTGCGTGTGCTATTTCAACACAGCAGCCCCACCATCCTCTCTTTTCATATTGGAATTATTCATAAAATTTTGTTTGCAGAAAGGTTCATATGACTAACATAATTTGAAAACACTATCAGCTTACTGTTTTGTTGATGTGTACACTTTCTAGGGAAATCTCTTATTAGAAAATTCTTGGGTTATATCCTAATGACCTTATGGCTTTTGCCTTATTTTTAACTTACTAGTAAAAAATGGATATGTTTGTTAATGTTCAGGGGCCAGAGGAGGAGGGTGTGAGGAGGGAGTCCTCAATTTGGCTTTGCCAATCACTGAGCTAATACATTTTGATCATTTCCCTTTAAAGAGGCATAGGAAGTACTTATGAAATCAACTGATAGTGATCATACTTTAAGTATATAACCATTGCATAAATACTAAATCCATTTAGAACATTTAACTATATTGTTTGACCATTTTTAGATAGAAATATTTTAAAATATGTTGGAGGTAGCCCAGTATATGGCTGCTCTCAAAAAAAAAATGTATGTATATTTATTCTTTTGGACCATAGAAGCCTATTGAGAACAAAGCAGAAAGTTCCCTACTCTGTATATAAAACTATATTTGAGAAAGATATACTAAAATTACCAACAGGTAGCATGAATAATTAAGAGGGAAGAGGTGGCAGCAAAGAGAGTGATGCTTGATATCATGAGATTAAAAAGTAAAATCTTTTAGCCTATAGAGGAAAAGTTGAAAGGAGTTGTGCCTTAAGTCTATAAAATCACTGACACCCAGGCAAGAAGACACCCTTTGAAGTTTGACCCTGGTAAGATGAAGGCAAAAGAGTAAATAAAAAGGAACTGCAGATAATAAAAGTGATAAAAGCAGAAAATGTCAATGGATTAAAGAGCAGTTTGACCAAACATAAATGAAGGATTAGTGTGTAGTGATTAAGAGAAACTTGCTCTTCCTGTCTTTAAAGTTGATGCCAGGCATTCAGCCAAGGTGTACTTTCCTGTGGTCCATCCCTGGATGGCTAGGCACTAATCTGCTTCCCATGAGGTTTTTGGAGTCCCAGGTTTTCTTCCTTGAGACAGAGTTCTGCTGTTTTTCTCTTTATCATGGCTGACCTCTTTTGTCCCAGTCCTATTCTGTGGGTTGGATTTTAGTTTCTGATACACTCCCTCAAGTATAAGCAGCCATTTTTGCTTTCTTTAGGGAACCAAAAAGAGTTTATTAAAAAAACAAAAAGGATGGAAAATAAAGTCATAAATAGTATATGATGGGCTATCCCTTCTTGAAATGACTGGTTAGTTTTTTGGGTTTGTTTGTTTGTTTGTTTGTTTGTTTTGGTGTGAGAACTTTCAGAGCTCAGTGAGCAGTCTTCAGGTTTCAGAACTGAGCTTCGTATATTTAGCCTAATCCAGGAATCAGCGAACATACATGTCAGGCAGCAGTTGAATACCTCTTTTTAATTTGGAGAAGCTCTGGTTTACTATCATTATAGAGAATTCAGTTATACTTTGGCTGAGATCTACATAGACTTGATTCTGTTTGCCAAAATCTGTAGGATAGTGCTTAACTCTTGAAAATCTTGGGACTGATGTTTCACTAGGCATATAAATAGAGTCATATTTATACCTATTATCCCACTCATTCATTCTTCCTTCTCCCACATTTTTGTAAGTAATAGAATAAACTACAAATGTAGGAATAATCCTAACTGAATAACTGGAATTTGACACTCTTTCCCTCCGTTTTATCCATTTATCCCCTAGACTTTCAAAATTGTGGACTATGAAGATGAGTTGGATTTGCTTTCTGTAGTAGCTGTTACTCAGATAGATGCTGAAGGAAAAGCGCACCTGGATTTCCACTGTAATCAATATGGAACTTTACTTAAAAGCATTCCACTAGTGGAGTCCTGGGATGTGGTAAGTAGAGTCCATGGAATACAAAGTTGTAAGAGTTTTCTTTATAGGTGTCATTTATTGGAACAGATGTTACTGTGTTCATGCCAGTCCAGTCACGTATGCCACTGACCACATGAGTTTATTGTTCTATACACAGGACAAAATGAGTACTTCTTAAGTCTTCCTCCTCTCGGCGCTAGGGGATACCGCCTTACCAGTGGCCTTAAAGATAAAACTTTATGTGTTTTCCTGAAACATGCTGATTCCTTACTCTGGTCTTTAATTTTCTCCCAAGTTTGGTAACATTTGAAAAAATAGACGTATACTGTAATAAATCATCACAATTATTTAATAGAGACCATATCTAGTCATATAGGGTTTCCAGGTACCTTTGGAAATGTTTGTCTAATCTTTTAACTATTATAGCATATAAAAGTTATAAGGAACAGTAGACATTATTTTATCCAGGCCTTGTTTTATCAATGGAAAACTTGAGAGGTTTAGCAACTCGCATGTGTTCACACAATGAGATAGATAGTAGCAGTGTTGGCAATAAGATCTGGGTGTTTAGACTGTTGAATCCAGAGTTCTTTTTATTCTCTATTTTCTATAGAATGTTTTTTTCATTAGTAATCTGCATATCCACAAATAATGAAAAATAAACCTAATTCTGGCAACTATTTTGCCTCTAAGTATATGTTTGAAAATGCCTAGTGTAAGTGCTATGACATTTTAGTGACACACTAGTGAATATGGTTATTTGAAAAGGAGATTCCATATGATTGTATTTTTGTTACAGACATACAGCCATGAAGTCTACTTTGACAGAGACTTGGTGCTACACATAGAACAGAAACCCAACAGGGTCTTCAGCTGCTATGTTTACCAGATGGTATGTGACACTGGGGAAGAAGAAGAAACCATAAACAGAAGTTACTAAAAAGAGTGAGATAATTGTAACTTAAGAGACTTTTAGCCAAACACTGTCTCCAGTCCTCCTCTGTATTATCTGCACGGCATGTTGTCCAGTATTTTCCAGAAAAGGTCTTGTGTTGACTTCAGATGACTGTAACTTCTTTTTTAAACTCTTGCTGTAGAAAGTTGTGAGAACTTCATATTATGTAAAGATTTTTTAGAATGCTGTCCCAAGAAGTCTAGTGTTTTGGAGCTTTGAGCTAGGTGGTAATATAAATATAAAATGCTGAGGAACAGAAAAGGACAGGTAAATTCCAGTTGTTGAGGAGAGGGTTATTGATTGGATGGTGTTTAACGTGGTTCTAAAGGATGGTACAGAATTTTAATTGGTAAGGCTAGGAGAGAGGCAAAAATGAAGATACAGAAAGAAATCCTATATCCTCTACACCAAACTTTGCTTAAGGATGAGAAATGAGATGTGTGACGTGAAAGCATACTTTTGAGCCAAAACCATGTAATCATAGTTTTATTAAAAAAAATAACTTATATATGTGTGTATATATATGTTTTATATTTGTATATAGTATCAGGAGTTGGTTCTAGTTCCCAAATTATCTTTTCTTCCATGGTCTTATTCTCTTGGATGGATGTTCCCATTGAATATTTGTGTTTCAATTATAGACTAATGTAAAAGATTCCAAGCAAACCTTAAATGTAACTTTTTGTGATATATATCCTGTTTAGCTCTTAATACATCTAAAGATGTTGTTTTTATTTCACCATTCTATTTATTAAGTCAATCTTCCAATTTTTTTAGGCAATATTTTCATACCTATGCAGTAAGTTAAAGGTACCCTCGCCTGCACCAGTTCTGTTCCCTGAGGAAGAGTAGATAAAGTCCCAGGAGGAATTCTTACTAGTTTGGGAGTTACCTGATTAGCCAGAGAGAAATTTTGGCTACCTTAGTTATGAAATGAATATTTTTCCTTTTTTGTTAGAAAATATCTAAATGTGATCCTTGAACTTCAGTAATCATTCTTCAGAATGTTAAATAAAGGCAACATAAGTAAAGGAAGAAAGTGTTTCTTTGTGCTTCCTGTTTGAGAAATACAGTTGCTAGCCAACAGTGCACATGTTCAGCACATTTCTCTGATTCAGTCTCAAAAGAATAACTAGTAAAAAAAAGGAAGTAAAAATCAGCAGTAAAAATCATTGCTGATTCAAGTTTAAGGTTAAAATATGGAATTTTAGCTTGGATGATTTACATTAAAATCCTTCAGTTTTTCCTTCAGTTTTGGTTTGATCCCATGTTAAGAGTAATGTGAATTCTGCCCTTGAAAATTTGCAAGTAAGTCTCACATTTGAGGTATTAGTTACTCTAAAAGTCAGGAATTAGTAGCAGGATCTGTAAATTTAAAAGAAATAAAGGGAACAAACCTAAAACTGTTTTGTGCAATAGAAAAGATTACTAACATTTTACAATAAAGAAAAATATTTTTATATGGGCTAAAAGTAAATTTTTCTGAATCTGATCCTGCATATAATAATAATCTGGGAAAGTAGAAGTGATTAATTTGTGAGCAAGATGAAAAAATTACCTCCATATACTAAATTCTAATACTTTTATATGTACTAATTGAAAAATCTATTCTCATTTTATACATATTTAATAGTGCTATTTAATATAATATCTGAGGCCTTCAGAGCATTTTAGAGACATGATTATAATTACAGAGCAGTTGAATAGTTACAGTGTGCTAGCTATTGCCCCAAACTTTGAATTAGACACTAGCTATATCTAAACAGTCCTGCCTGATAAATTTACATCTTGAAATAAACAAGATCAATAAAAGGAGAGTGAAAATACGAGAAAAAAGAAAGAAACCAATGTTGTGTGGGTTTCAAAGCAGATGCAGTGCTGTGTAAAAGCAGAATGTCTACTTTCCATTTCTAAGAGTGTTTCAGAATAGGGTGTCTTTAGACTTCAATCCTGTCAGAGATTTTTTTTTTAAGTTGGTTATTGAGTTTCTCCTTCTCCTTTAAGTCATCTCCTTCTTTGGATAAAATGATAGAAAGAAACTCATCTACTCAGATAGGCATTTGAGAAATATCTGAGCTTCTTGACTGCCGTTTTGGTGTTGGGGGTTGGGGAGGGGTGGAATACTTCTAGTCTATATATGAACTGACCACTAAGAAACTCCTAGTGTGTTACCACTGCCAAACATGGTCCAAATGCCATATGGGCCAGGCAGGAAATATATTATACCTAGTATGAAAGACAGTAGGGAATTGTGGGCAGTGTAACAAACAGGAGAGCTATGCCCCAACTAAACGGATAAGCTGCTACTGCTTAGTTTCAGTCAATGGTGACAGTATGTGGGAATGTAGACTACATGATTGTTAATAAGATGGTTGATAAAAAGATACCAAAAGATATGGAAGATAGCAAAGAATGTGGGAAATTTAGATACCACACATGGCAGGAGACAATGCAACATGCTTCCCCAAAAGGTATGGGCTTCCCCGCTCCTCACAGTATTGCCACACAGCTGCTTATTCTGCCACCTGCCAGACATTCTTGCCATTCTCTTAAGGGGGGAGGGGAGTGGTATTTAATATCCTCCTGCCCACCTCAAACCCCCTCTTCACCTGACTGTTTTAGAGACTCTAGCTATGTGTCCTTCTACTTGACAGGTATTAGTGACAAGTACAAAACATTATGCGTAACATTTCTGAGTGTTTGGTGTAAGCCCAGGTGAAGCAGGGTAGCTTTTCTCAACAAGTACAGGCATTAAGCTGAAAAGAGGTGCATTTCTGCATTGCACTCCTTGATCTAAGTTTCTGTGTTCTCACAGTATCAGTGCAGCAAGCTTACTGTTCTTTGACTTTCTACAATATTTCTCGCAATTCTGGAAGAAAACAAAACAAATCCTATTGCATTTGCTGTTTGAACTACCTAGTGAGATGATACTTTTCTATTTAAACAAATTAAGGCAGTGCACATTCTACCAATTGAATTTTCGTTTTGTGTCTTATACACACTTCTTTTTCTAATAATAACTTATATTTATTGATTACTTTCTATTTACCAGTCACTATAATATAGTACAGTGGGTTGTCTCATTTAATATTCAAAATAACCAAGTGAGGTATGAACTACCATTATTCTTCCCCTTTGTACAAATGAGGAAAGTGAGGCTTACAGAAGTTAATTTGCCCAAGGTCCCACAACTCATAAGTGCAGAGATGGGAAACACATCCAGATTTGTTTGACACAAACTTATGCCAAATTTCCTCCATACTTCTCAAAAGGCAGTGGATATTATTTTATCCCATAAATAACATACAATTATAATACTGAGTACATAGGAAAGTGCTTCATAAGTGTTTTTTTTAAATGATTGAATATCCAAATTTTGGACAAAGTTTGGGTAAGACACAATTCACACATAACTTGACAGAAAAGATGGTTAGAAGTTGTTTAAAAATGATACTTTTATTTCATTTGAGGTAATAATAAATACTGGTATTAGTAATTACTCTTAACGTAATTCAGCTTCCTGTTCAATAATTTTTATATTCTCTTTCTTACCATATTTACACATATCATTTACCTTGTAGAATCCCAGGGAGGATTCAAGGGCTAATTTCTGGTACCTGTGTTGCTATAGAGTCTCTATCTTACAGAAAGAACAGGGCTGGGTGTGGTGGCTCACGCCTGTAATCCTAGCACTTTGGGAGGCCAGGAGTTTGAGACCAGACTAGGCAAGATAGTGAGATCCTGGCTCTACAAAAAAAAAAAAAAACAGCCAGGCTTGGTGGCCTGGGCCTGTAGTCCCAGCTACTTGGAAGCCTGAGGGAAAAGGATCACTTGAGCCCAGGAGTTGGAGGTTGCAGTGAGCTATGATCATGCCACTGCACTCCAGCCTGGGTAACAGAATGAGATCCTATCTCTAAAAAAAAAAAAAAAAAAAACAAGACCAGAAAATAATTTATTTCAAGCAAAGGATATGGAATAGAAAGATAAGACCAGCTGGGCACAGTGGCTTTTGTCTGTAATCCTAGCACTCTGGGAGGCCGAGGCAGGAGTATTGCTTTAGATCAGGAGTTCAAGACCAGCCTGAGCAAGAGTGAGACCCCATCTCTACTAAAAATAGAAAAAATTAGCTGGGCATGGTGGTGCTCGCCTATAGTCCCAACTACTCAGGAGACTGAGAGGCAGGAGGATCATTTGAGCCTGTGAATTTGAGGTTGCTGTGAGCTATAATGATGCCACTGCACTCTATCTGGGGTGACAGAGTGTGACTCTGTCTCAAAAAAAAAAAAAGAAAGAAAGGTAAGACCAACTGAGAGATTTTCCCCATTATTTTATGACAAAAATTTTCAAACATATAGTAAAATTAAACTTTCCTCCTAATACTTCAGCTGCATATCATTAACTAGAGTTTAATGTTTAGTTTTTAAATTTTTTAATTTAATATTTACATGCAGTGAAATTCACGAATCTTAAGTATAAATTTGCTGAGTCTTTGCAGAAACTCTTTTCAAAATTTAGAACATTGCAATCATCCTAGAAAGTTTCCTAATTCCCCTTCCCAGTCTATCCCCTCCCAGCCCCTAAGGTATAACTACTGTTCTGATTCTTTTGTATCACAAGTTAAATTTGCCTATTCTAAAACTGCATGTAAGTGAAATGACACAAAGCATAATGCTTCTTTCACTCAGCATAATGTTTTTGGGATTTATTCATGTTGTTGCGTGTATTAGTGGTTCATTTCTTTTTATTGCTGAGTATTCCTTTGTGTGAATATGTCACAGTTTGTTTTTCCATCTTCCTGTTGATGGACACTTAGGCTGTTTCTGCTTGTTATGAATAAACCTGCTATGAACATTCTTGTACAAATGTTTTGTGAACATATGTCTTTATTTCTCTTGGCTAAATATCTAGGGATGGAATTTTTGTGTCCTTGGGTAAGTGTATGTTTAGTTTAATAAGAAACTGCCAGACCTTTTTCCCAAAGGATGGTACCATTTTACATTCCTGCAACAATATATGAGAGTTCTGCTTGCTCTACATTTTCTCCAATATTTGTGGTTGTTAGTCTTTTTTATCTTAACATTTATGGTGGATGTGTAATCATTTCTGATACTCAGATTGTTCCTACTTGTGCCTAGTAGCCGTCTTGTCAAGTTGATCTCTTTATCCTTTATCCCCAGGAAATGCTGAAAACATTCTTTGTGATAATAGTTAAGATACCCCCAAACTCAGCTTGAGTTATTTTTTCTCAAACATGGAATACATTGCTTACCAAGAACCCTGATTCCTTTAATGGAAACTAACATTCAGAACAAAACTGGGTTCTAAGGGACATGTTTGACTGTTGGACATGACTATTAGAGCTGGACAAAATGGCAGTAGAGAAGAGGCTATATAAATCATTGTAATAAAAGCAGAAAATGACTTTTTCTTTAAAGGTTGTGGGCTCATGTTATTTCTAATTCATATTTTTCCCTAATATGAAAGCATGTTAAGTAAGGTTTATCCTTTGCTCACTGTAATATTCTAGGCTTCATATGTTCTCATACCAAATTGATGCAGAGCTGCTCAAAATTTAAAAGTCTTTATTTTTTTACTCATTTTGATTCTCAAATCAAGTGTCCTAGAATTTGTTCCAAAGTTTGCAGATTCGGTTCCTTTGCTTATCATTACTTGAGTCCTATACAAGGGGGCAGGCGGGGGATGGGGAATCTCAGCCTCCTGTATAGGCACACTAAAAAATACCATGCACAGGACACTAGGATCTCAGGTAGAATCCCGTGAGATTATTAGACAATAGCAATGAAAGGGAGGATTCAGATCAGCAAAAGCCTTTAAGACTTGCCTGATACTCTCCTTTAACTCTTTGTTTTCATGGATACTAGTGTCATTCTTTATTAGAGGCAACATTTAACTTGAGTTTCATAAAGGATTTTGGATAAATACTAATTTATTTTCTCGGAATTACAATAGCCAACTTTGCAAGAGTGATAAATCCGATAAAACATGTCAGCAAATAAAATCAAATTATTATTTAGAATTATCAGAGATCTTTAAATTTTCTTAGCAGATTTATTGAGGTAAAATTGACATACAATAAACTGCACATATTTAAAGTGTACAGTTTTAGGGCTGGGCGTGCTGGCTCACTCCTCTAATCCCAGCACTTTGGGAGGCTAAGGCGGGAGGATTCCTGGAGCCAGGAGTTAAGGCCTAACATGGGCAATTTGTCAAGACCTCATCTCTACAAAAAAAATTTTTTAAATTAGCCAGGTATGGTGGCATGCTCCTATAGTCTTAGCTACTCAGGAGACTGAGGCAGGAGGAGGATCACTTGAGCCCAGGAGTTTGAAGTTGCAGTGAGCTATGATCATACCACTGCAGTCCAGACTGGGTGACAGAGTGAGACCCTGACTCTAAAAAAATAAAAATAAAGTATACAATTTGATAAGTTTTGCCATGGAACCATTGCCACAATCAATATACCCATCATCCCAAAATGTTTCCTCCTGATCCTTTATAATCCCTACCTCCTGCCCCTCTCCTCCTCCCATGGCAACTTCTAATCTGTTTCTGTAACTTTAGTTTGCATTTCCTAGAATTTTTTGTAAATAGAATCATACAGTAAGTATTCTTTTTTTCTGGCTTCTTTCAGTACAGTTAATTTGAGATTCATGTGTATTGCATGTATCAATAGTTCATTCCTTTTTATTACGGAGTAGTACTCCATTGTATGGGTTTAACCACAATTTGTTTGTACAGTCACCTTTTGATGGAACTTGGGTTGTTTCCAGTTTGGGCTACTACAAATGAAGCTACTGTGTACATTTGTGTATAGTTCTTTGTATGGACATATGCTTTATGTTGGGTAAGTAGGAGGGAATGGCTGGGTCATAGTGTACGCTTAACTTTTTAAGAAGCTTCCAAACTGTTTTTCCAAAATGGCTGTACCATTTTATATTTCCGTCATCAGTATATGAAAGTTCCAGTTCTTCCTTATCCTTGCCAGTACTCAGTATGGTCAGTCTTTTTAATTTTAGGCGTTCTAATAGGTGTGTAGTGGTGTCTCAGTGTGGTGTTAACTTATATTTCCCTCATGACTAATGATAGTAAGCACATTTTCATGTTTATTTATTGTGTGTGTATTATTTTGGTGACATAGTGAAATCTTTTGCACTTTTAATCAATTGAATTTGTTTTCTTCTTATTGAATTATAAAATTTCTTTATATATTCTAGATATAAATCCTTTATGGATTTGCAGATATTTCCTGCTGGTCTGTGGCTTGAAGAGAAATTCTGAATTTTGATGAATTTCGATGTGTCATTTTTTTGTGGCTCACACTTTTGGTATCATATCTAAGAAATTTTCACCTAATGCATTTGGCAATGTTTGGAGACATTTTTGGTTGTCACAGCTGTGATGCTACTGATATCTAGTGGGTAGTGACCAAGGATGTTGGTAAACATCCTACAGTGTACAGGTTGACCCTCCTACCCCCACCAACAAGAAAGAATTAACCAGCCCAAAATGCCACTAGTGGCAAGGTTGAGTTAACCCTGGCCTGATGCAAGATCACAAAGACTTTCTCCTGTTTTCTCTTAGAAATTTTATCGTTTTAGGTTTTATATTTAGATCTATGATCCAATTTTTAACTTTTTTCTATGGTACAAGATGTGGATCAAAGTTCTTTTTTGCATATGAATATCTAATGCATAGGGGACAGCATTCAGTCTTTTACCACCAAGTATGATATTAGCTGTAGGTTTTTCATAGATGCTCTTTACAAGTTTGAGAAAGTTCCCTTGTAATCCTAGTTTGCTTAGTTTTTATTGGGTATAGATGTTGGAGTTTGTCAAATGTTTTTTTTGCATGTAGTGAGATGATGATATGGTTTTTCTGTTTTAGTCTGTTAATATGGTAAGTTACATTAACTTTTTTGAATGTTAGACCAACCTTAAATTCTTGGGATAAGCCTACCTGAGACCTCTACATTTCTTTTTAATCTAGATACAGGTACTTTATTTACATATATTTAGATGAATAGCATTTCATTACATCAAGTGAAGAGTACAGCAGTCTGAATAAATCCTTCTGTCACAAAGAAAACCCACTGTAGCTAACTTTGGGAATCTCAGGGTATTAACGCCTAAACAAGCCACAGTCTTTAGTTTGTGATTGCTACCTTATATCCCGATGGGTGGTTTGTTTTGTTTTTGTAAATGTACACACACACCAGCAGGTCATGGTGCTTGGGCGAATCCCTTGTGATGCAACAGTGTAAGTAAAGTGGATCACTTTAACTGAATGGATTCTTTCTTTCTTTTTTTCTTTTTTTTTTTTTTTAACTGGCCTAGGGAGAGGACTTTTTTTTTTTTATTTCAGAGTATTACGGGGATACAAATGTTTTGGTTACATAAATTGCTTTTGTATAGTTTGAGTCAAAATTATAAGTGTGCCTGTCACCCAGATAGTGTGCATTGTACCAATTAGGTGTGAATTTACTCATACCCTCCTTGCCCCTCCCACCTGCTTGATTTCTGGTGAGTTTTATTTCCATATGTGCAATAAGTGTTGTTCAATTAGTTCCAATTTAATGGTGAGTACATGTGGTGTTTGTTTTTCCATTCTTGTGATACTTCACTTAGAAGAATGGTCTCCAGTACCATCCAGGTTAATACAAGAGGTATTAGTTCACCATTTTTTCTATGGCTGAGTAGTACTCCACGGTGTACATATACCACATTTTATTAATCCACTCATGTATTGATGGGCACTTGGGTTGTTTCCACATCTTTGCAGGTGTGAACTGTGCTGCTATAAACATTTGGGTGCAGGTGTCTTTTTATAAAATGTCCTTTTTTCCTTTGGGTAAATACCCAGTAGTGGGATTGCTGGATCAAATGGTAGGCCTACTTTTAGTTCTTTGAGGTATCTCCATACTACTTTCCATAGAGGTTGTACTAGTTTGCAGTCTCACCAACAGTGTATAAGTGTTCCTGTCTCTCCACATCCTCGCCAGCATTTGTTGTTTTGGGATTTTTTGATAAAAGCATTCTCACTGGAGTTAGGTGATATCTCATTGTGTTTTGATTTGCATTTCCCTGATGATTAGAGACATTGAACATTTTTTCATATGTTTATTGGCCATTAGTCTATCTTCTTTTGAAAGTTTCTGTTCGTGTCATTTGCCCACTTTTTAATGGGGTTGTTTGATGTTTTCTTGCTGATTTGTTTGAGTTCTTTGTAGATTCTGGTTATTAGCCCTGTATTGTATGTATAGCATGCAAATATTTTGTCCCATTCTGTAGGTTGTCTATTTGCTCTATTCATTGTTTCCTTGGCTGTGCAGAAGCTTTTTAATTTGATCAGGTCTCATTTATTTATTTTTGTTGATGCTGTGGTTGCTTTTGGGATCTTCTTCATAAATTCTTTGCCTAGGCCAATGTCTATAAGAGTTTTTCCAACATTTTCTTCTAGAATTCTTATAGTTTCATGCCTTAGGTTTAAGTCTGTTATCCATTGTGAATTAATTTTTGTGAGTGGTGAGAGGTGTGGATCCTGTTTCAGTCTTCTTCTACACATGGCTATCCAAGTTTCCCAGCACCATTTATTTAATAGGGATTCTTTTCCCCAGTGTATGTTTTTGTCTACTTTGTCAAAGAACAGATGGCAATATGAGGATGATTTTATATCTGGGTTCTCTGTTCTGATCCATTGGTCTATGTCTCTAACAGAATGGATTCTTTAGCAAAATATACCAGTCTACTCCAGGATCTTATTTTTTTTTTAAGTTAAACAAAGACAAAAAATAAAGATGAGTCCATAAATTAACCAAATCCTATTTCCTGCACATTACAATTTTGGCTTTTGTTTAACATTGACTATACAATACTCTGGTACTACCATATGTTTACAACCCAGAAAGATGTACTTTTACGTTAGTGCCTGTAAAGAGGGATTTAAAATGTGTATTTTAAACACAGCAGTTGAACTGAGTGCATTTCATGTAATATGCCAAGGTCTACCTATCCTACTTCAAATAAATTCTCAATTCCCAGCCACTGAACCATAAACTCGATTAGAAATCAATCAACAGAAGTGAAGAACTTAGTAAAACATAAGTTTGTTGTCTAAAGAAGTAAGATTGTTTCTCTTTCAATACAGTATTCTTTCAGTGGCCAAACCACCAAGTGGGAAGTAATAACTTACTTTGTATCAGCACAAGCACTGAAACATCATTAGAAACACTTTCCCTTTTACAAAATAATTTATGCCAACATGATATAAGATAGCCCCTCATACTATGAGCACAAGGGATATCTTAAATTATTTCACTGTAATGTTAAAAATGCACAATTTAAAATCCCTAACAACAACAACTAAAAATCCCTTAACAGCAGACCTGTGGTTCTGGCTCTTTGGTTCAGAATCTGGCCATTCCAAGAAGATAAATGTATAAAAGTTTAAAATGCGCAATAACAAACCCAACCTTTTTTCTTTTTCAAAGGCAAGAATGAAGCCTGTAATGCAGAACCTTTACAAAAAGAGAAAATGCAGGTTAGCACATTGTCAATTGCACAAGAACAGTTAAGAAAATCAGCAGGTAAGCAAGAGTGCAAAGATGGAAAAGAATCTGCTTGTGTTAATCCTCTGATGCTAGGAGCTCTTTCCCGCGTAATGTCCCCAAACACTGCCAGCACCAAGGGGTGGAGCCAGTACTACCTGTGAACTGCAGTTTGTGTCTGTTTCCTTGTGTGAAATGGAAGGGAGTAACATGGTCACATATAGGTCATACTGTACAAACTGGTATTTCATACTGTTCCAATGCCAGTAATCAATTTATTTTCTTCACTAAAATAATATACACAGAATGTATCATTAATTTGGTTCCTTCAAATTTTATGCATATTTACTTTCTGTTAAAAGGATAAAATGGTGTAAAAAAAATAAAGCTATTTATGAAGCACAAGAGAGTGTAACTGGCCCCCCCATTGAACAAATTTCAGTGACCCCAAATTTCAATGACCTCTATATAATCCTCTCTTAACTAACTACTTGACCTTTTGAGTTGTTTCCCAGAAATGGTGGATGTTCTGCAAGACAAAGGAGTTGAGATTCTGAAGGCCCCTGAGCAAGATTCTTGTTGCCAAGAATCACCATCCCCCATGGCCTGCCCCAATGCTCTTAGCGCTTGTGATATAGATACACTATAGCCTGCCTCAAAGCACATGGCCCTTCCTTTAAAAGCCTATGATCTTTGTTAGTTGGAAAGATGGATTTCAGGCAGGCAGCTTCTCCCAAGATTCGTTTCTTCCTTGACAGTCCTCGTTGTCTCAATAATTTGGATCTTTGTGTGACGCAACTGAATCTATACTGAAACCCCCTTGTGGTTTCAACAATGGCAAGATAAATGGATATTTTGCCTGTGCAAAGCTAAGACAGCAGCAAACCACATCAAGAAAAATGCCACCCACACAACAGGGAATTTATCCAACACCAACAACAAAAAAGCTGTTATGGAACCCCTTCTCCACCATCAGAAGGCATTTCACAGCAATAAACTTAATGGGTGACGACAGGCATACTTGAACAGATAAAGAAGGGGAGAAGGGCTTCAGATATCATCAAATTAAACTGTACAATGAGACAAAACCTTGCCAAAGAAGGAGAGTAAAAATCATGAAGTCCAGCATCAGTGCTCAGTTTAAATCATATATTGGTGACATATACATCACAAGGACAAGGGGGAAAAAAGTCTAGATTTACCATGCAGGAGAGATTACTCTATTTGCCTTTGATAAGCTGATTACATGTAGTTGTTCAGCAGTTTAGTAGTGTTAAATTGTTTTTACAAGAATTTTGTTTTTTCTTTTTTTTTAATTAAACCTAATAAGATGTACAGAAGACAACGAGGCAGTAAAACGTACTACTTCCAACAGACAGAGGTGAAAGGTCAAATGAGGGGCCATGGCAAAGAGGTTACTAGCAGCCAAAGCCTTCTCTCTGGAGTTGGGGTTCATGGGTTAGCCCGGCTGTCTGCGGGGCTGAGGGTTTGTGTTGTACACCAGACTAGGCAGCGTTCAGATCCAGATTTCCATCCTGAATATTCTGATAGATTTTCTTGACAGCCTTAAGGAAGGCATCTTGTACGTTCTCTTCTGTTTTTGCACTTGCTTCAAGAAGCAATAAGCCATTTTCTTCAGCAAACTGTTTGGCTTCTTCATAGGTAACATCTCTCTGTGCCTCCAGATCTGCTTCATTTCCTATGAGAATTATTATAGTATTTGGATTGGTGAGATTCCTTGCATCTGCCAACCAGCTGCTTAAGTGGTTCTATGTATTTCTTCTAGTGATTTCGTACACCCTCAGAGCTCCTGTAGCTCCTCTGTAGTAGCTTTGTGTAATAGCCCTAAACTGCTCCCGTCCTGCTCTATCCCAAATCTGCAGTTTGATTTTTTGGCCACTAACTTCAATTATTCTTGTACCAAACTCAACACCAATTGTGTGAGGACAATCAGCCATAATTTTTTTTTTCTGTAAATTGATGAAGCAAGCAAGATTTTTCTACTGCCATGTCCCTAATGATAATATTATACATTTAAAGATGTAAGAGTAGTTGTATGGTGCAGTTGCCATGGTGGCACTGGGGAGGGTTGCTGGTGGCTGGGTGGGAGGTGGGTTCAGGACAAGGAATAGGAGTGCCGACACAGCTGGAGTTGGGGGGAGGACTGCCAGTAGGTAGGGGACTGGCCAAGAGGTGCAGCAGGGCTGGAGGTAGTAGCAGTAGCAGCAGAGACTGCTCCTGTGGCTCCCTCAGGATCTTCCTCAGTCTGGTGCGGATCTCTAGATTTCTAACTATTTGAAGTGAGACAATTTCTGCAGTTCCACTTTTTCCACGTTGTGTCATTTTCACAATAACAAATTCATAAAATTTACCATCACATTTGTATTGTCTACACATTAATAGTTTCAAGTTCCTTACATTTAGATGACTTTCTGCCTTTACAAATGATTTTCAGATATTTTTGTCCCTTTGTCAGTGGTTTCATTCTCATATAAACAGAATTTAGCAAGTTAGTTATAAACGTTTTAGTGCAAACGTCTACATTTTTTGCATGGATTGAAACATTTGCACCAATTTTATGTTATATTGTGAACTACATGATCACCACAAAAAAGAAACAGTTGCTTTCTTTAGGAAACCAGGTGGATGGAGGGTCAGTGTGAACAGTGAAATCCCCAAGTATAGCACATTGTTTTGTCAACGTCCCATAAAGCTAACCAGGACTAGGCTTTCTGGTGGGACCAGAGTCAACAGACTATTGTTAGTTCCTGTGGCAAATGGCAGGCAGTCCTGCCATATTCAGGAAATTTAGCTGCTTCAGATTAAATCTGTTTGGAGTTGGCATACCAAAATATTCACATTTGAATGTTCAGTTGACACCTGCATCTGGACAGCACAACTTCTGTTTCCCGTGTTTCCCCAGATCTCCCCATCTTTCTAATTGCCTCTTCCAACTTGGGTAGGTCCAGGGAGTGTCTGTGCCTACCCATCAGCTCCCAATGTAAGGCCTCATGCTGTCTGCTCCTTTCCTGTGTTCCTAGTTCTTGAGCTCGCAAGAGTTTGCTAACTTTGATAACTTTTTCAAATATAGTAGATTTTCCTTCTATTCATATTTTTTATTTTATATCTCCACCCCCTTTTCCAATACTATTTTTATCTTCCATAGCACTTCTACACATTTACACAAGCCATGGCCAGGAGGCAAGAATCTTAACAGACTCAAATTCTTTTCTTCCCAGGTCTTATAACCTTGGAGAAGCTCTGGGCATATTGCCAGCCTCTCCCTGTCTTAGCTCAATCCAATAGGATCATATACTAAATAAAATTATATCTAAAGTAGATATTTTATATCTGGAGTTCTATGTCTAAATTATATCTAAAGCCAGTTATCTGCTGTGACCTTGGTTAATGCCTTGAACCCATTTTAGTTCAATATACTTTGAAACTTTGGATCACCATGGAAGTGATGAAATTTATAGTTAACTTAATTCCTAAAGATACAATCAGTGACAGTATTCGTATTCAGGACACTCTACCTGCCCAGGTAATATGCATCCATAAATTGAGCTCTAAGATGAAACTTTTGAAAGAAAATTATTTACCAATACATTCTTTGCCAATTCTTTTACCAATAAATGTTTCATGGCTCAATTAAGTATTTTTTATTTTCTCTTAGAAGGGCATCTACTGAAGTAGACAATAGGATTTTCACATCCTATTTTGAATACCATTTATTTCTTTGAAAAGCACAAACTCCAAAGGCACAGCTTTTCAAGCTGTATCTGTAAGAGTAAGACTGGCTAAAGCATATTAAAAGAAATACAGTTTAAAAGCCATTCTAACACTTAACTTTTCTTATCTGTAATGTCTCCCTGTCTTTACTATAGATAGCATAGACAGTAAGAATTAAAGGATTTCTTAGCTTCAACCCCTACCTCATCTAAAATCACTTCAGTGTATCAAGAGTTATGGTGAACCACCTTGTCTCATTGTCACTTAGATAAGCAGGGTACCACACAGTTAAAATGCAGTTACAAAATTCAAAATGTTCAAAAGTGAAAAGTAAATCACCCTCTCACCCCCTTTGTAGGTCTGTTTCTAGATTTTCTCTGATCCTTATCTTTTACATTTAGAGGTACAGTCCACCTAGAATTGATTTTTATTTATGGTATGAGATGAGCGCTCTCTTCCCCTACCCTTTCATAAAAATTTCCCATTAGTGGCCGTGCTCGAGGGCTCATGCCTGTAATCCTAGCAGTCTGGGAAGCCAAGGCTCAGGAGTTCGAGACCAGCCTGAGCAAGAGCGAGACCCCATCTCTACTAAAAATAGAAAAAATTAGCTAGGCATTGTGGCGCATGCCTGTAGTCCCAGCTACTCGGGAGGCTGAGGCAAGAGGATTGCTTGAGCCCAGGAGTTTGAGGTTGCAGTGAGCTATGATGACACCACTGCACGCTACCCAGTGTGACAGAGTGAGACTCTGTCTCAAAGAAAAAAAATTCCCATTCGCTTGGCACCGGGGATGCCACCTTCGTCATAAATCTGTTGTCTACATATGGACTCTCTATTCTATTGTTTTATTTGTCAATATTCTCACCAGTATCACACTGTCTCAATTGCTGTAGATCTATAACATGTCTTAATATCTAGTAGAGTATGTCCTCACACATTCTTCTGTCTCAAGAGAGTCATGACTATTCTTGACCCTGACATACATTTTACAATCCACTTGTCAATTCCACAAAAATTTTAATTGGAATTGCATTCATTCTATTGACAAACTTAGGGAGAAATGATGTCTTTACTATTTTAAGTCTAACAATACATCAACAAAGCATATCCCTCCATTTATTTAGGTCTCAGTTTCTCTAAAAGTATTTTTAGATTTTCTGTGTAGAAGTATCATGTATCTTTCTTTGGATTTAGATATTTGATATGTTTTGATGCTATTGTAGAGGGAATCTTTTTTAAATTTCACTTTTTAATTATTTGATGCTCAACTAGGAATACAAAGAATTCAATTTTATTACTTCCTCTGTCCTTAATTCTATTTCTTTTTCTTGCCTTATTGTATTGGTTAGGACCTCCAATATGTTCCTAATTTTAGAGTAAACAATTTCAACATTTCACCATTAAGTACGTTTTCTGTAGTTTTTTAAAATAGATACACTTTAACAAATTAGTTTCATTCCATCCCTAGTTTGCTAAGAGTTTTTTTTAAGACTATTTGTAGGATTTTGTCAGTTTTACATCTATTAAGATAATGCTAATTTTTCTCCTTTTTTATGTCAATGTGATGAATTACACTGATTGATTTCTGTATGTTAAAACAATAATATATTCCTGAAATAAACCCAACTTGCTTGTGATGTATCCTTTTATATTTTGTTAGATTCGGTTTGCTATTATTTTGTTTAATGAAAACCTTAACTTGTAAGCAGGATGTATTAATTTTCAGTAGTGCAATGTCTTTGCTGCAAGAACTAGAAAATAAAATGGATAAATTACAAAATTATATTTGTAAAGATATCAGAGAGTTGTGGAACAAGGAGTAATAGATGAACTAAAACTCTAGAACAGTAAGAACTCTTCCTAGGTGAACTAGTGGTTAACTTTGTTTTCATCCCCTGTGGGCTTGACCCAGGCAGAGAGACTCTACTAGAAGAAAGAGAAGCCAGCAGAATTTTTGACAGTCACACAGGGCTAGTGTGACCTATAAGAAACTGGAAGAGCCCAAATGCAAGACTGGTTTTCCCCATGAGAGATTTTCTGAGTCTTAGGGTGATCTATAAGGCTGGGAAGTAGGCCAGAAAGGCAGATTGAAATCTCCCATTGTCTTGCAGTGCTTAGGGAAAAAAATCATATTAGGAGAAAGGAGTCTTTCACAAATTCACAACTAGTCTGTCACTCAGGTATATGTCCATGGGTGTATTAGTTTGCTTCCCTCTGTGTATGTATCTGTGTCCTAATCTCCACTTCTTATAAGGACACTAGTCATATTGGATTAGGGCCCACCCTAATTAACCCATTTTAACTTAATTACCTCTTTAAAGACTCTATCTCCAATTACAATCACATTGTGAAGTATATGAATTTTGGGAAGACACAATTCAGCCCGTAACTAAGGAGGCTAAAGAGCTAAGCTCAAATCTCTGAAGGATAGAACTTTAGGTTTTCAGGGCTGAGGAAAGAGACTTGCAAGCTCTCAATTAAAATCCCTGACCCAACTAAATCATTGATTGGATTGGAGTAATCTGTCCTTCAGTTTATTTGTTTAACTGAGAAAAGGGGGAATCCTCATTAATGGGAGATATCATTTGGCACCTTTTTCTTTTACACACAAGGTCTGTCATATAATAAAAGATTATTAGATATGTAAAGAAGGAGAAAAATATGACCAATGACCAAGAGAAAATACTAAAAATAGAAATAGACCCATGGATGATCCAGATTTTGGAAGTAGCAAAGACTTTTAAATAACTATTATAAATATGTTAAATTAGAAGAAAATACGGAAAAGATGAATGAAAATGTGGAGAATTTCAACATGGAATTGAAATCTATTTTTAAAAATCAAATGAACATTCTAGAAATGAAACAATGTATGAACTTAAGAGCTCATTGGATAGCTTTAACAGCAGACTGGAAACAGCAGGATAGGATTAGTAAATGGAAGACAGGTTATTAAAAAACATTAAAGTACAGGGAGGAAAAAGAATGTAAAGAAACAGAAAGGGCAGTCTTTTTAATTTTAGTCATAGTGGATATGAAATGGTATATTATTGTGGTTTCAATTTTCATTTTCCTGACAACTAATGATGATAAGCATTTTTTCATGTGCTTATTGGCCACTCCTTTTTCTTTTTTGATGAAGTGTCTGTTCAAATCTCTTGCCCATTTTTTAAAAATAGGTTGTTTGTTCTTATATTATTGAGTTGTAGATATTCTTTATATACCCTGGATACCAAAACTTTCTCAAGAAGTGAAATTCACGTAACAAAATTAACCATTTAAAAGTGAACAATTCCATGGCATTTAGTACACTTATGGTGTACAACCACCACCTCTATCTAGTTGCGAAACATTTTTATCACTCCAAGAGGAAACACCGTAGTCATCAAGCAGTTACTCTCCATTTTTACTTCCCTGCAGCCCTTGGCAACCACCAATCCCTATGAATTTGCTGGTTCTGGATATTTCATGTAAATGAATTCATATAATATGTGACTTTTTGTGTTTGGCTTCTTTCACTTAGTATAATGTTTTCAAGGTTCATCCATGTTGTAGAATATTTCAGTACTTCATTCCTTTTCAAGGCTCACTAATATTCCATTGTATGTATATGTCACAGTTTATCTATTCATCCATTGGTGGACATTTGGGTTGTTTCCACCTTTGAAGTGTTGTGAATAGCACTGCTATGAACATGAATGTACAGTATGTCTTTGAGTACCTGTTTTCAATTATTTGGGGTATATTCCTAGATTTGGAATTGGTGGGTCATATGGTAATTCTATGTTTAACTTTTTGAGAAATTGTCACAATGTTTTCCACAGCAGTCACACTATTTTACATTTCTATAAGCAATGTATGAGGATTCCTATTTCTCCAAATCCTCACCAACACTTATTATTTTCTTTTTTTTATTCTGGTGGGTATGAAATGGTATCTCATTATGGTTTTGATTTGCATTTCCCACGTGACTAATGATGTTGATCACCTTTTCATGCACTTGTTGGCCATTTGTATATCTTCTTTGAGAAATGTCTTTTCAAGTGCT
Source organism: Daubentonia madagascariensis (assembly GCA_023783475.1). NCBI lineage: Eukaryota > Metazoa > Chordata > Mammalia > Primates > Daubentoniidae > Daubentonia > Daubentonia madagascariensis. Next base: position 36,216,881 of record JAKFHU010002088.1, on the reverse strand, counting down.
TTGCACATTTTTAAATTGGCTTTTTTGTCTTTTTTGTTGTTGAGTGGTAAGAGTTCTTTTTCTGGATGTTAGACCTTTATCAGATATATGACTTGCAAATATTTTTTCTCATTTTGTAGGTTGTCTTTTTACTTTCTTGATAATGTTCTTTGATGCACAAAAGTTTTAATTTGAATAAAGTCCAATTTATTTATTTTTTCTTTTGTTTATGCTTTTGGTGTCATATCCAAGAATCCATTGCCAAATCCAGGGTAAAAAGATTTCTTCCATATTTTCTTCTAGAAAGAAAGAAAGAATTTTATAGTTTTAGATCTTTTATTTAGATTGTTGTCTTACTCTGTTCGGGTTGCTATAACAGAGTACCATAGACTGGGTGGCTTATAAATAAGAGAAATTTATTTCTCATAGTTCTGGAAGCTAGGAAATCCAAGATCAAAGTGCCAACAGACGTCTGGTGAGGGCTTCCTGATTTGTAGATGTTGTTTTCTTGCTTGTCCTCACATGGTGGAAGAGGCAAGGGAGCTCTCTGGAGACTCTTTTAAGAAGGGTACTTCCATGTCTGAGGACACCAAAAAAAAAAGAAGGACACTAATCTCACTTATGAGGGCTCTGTCATCATGGCCTAATCACCTACCCAAAGCTCCTAATACTCTTACATTGATAGTTAAGATTTTAACGTATGAATTTTGGAGTGACACAGACATTCAGTCCATAGAAATTGTTGATCCATTTGAGTTAATTTTTGTATGTGGTGTGAAGTTGGGATTAAGTTTCATTCTTTTGCATGTGTATATCCAGTTGTTCCTCCCTGTGTGTTGAAAAGACTATTCTTTCCCCCATAGAACAGTCTTGGCACCCTTGTCAAAAATCAGTTTGCCATAGATGAATGAGTTTACTTTTGAACTCCCAATTCTATTCCATTTGTCTATATGTCTATCCTTATGCCAGTAGCACACTCTTTTGATTATTTTACCTTTGTAGTAAGTTTTGAAATTAGGAATTGTGAGTCTTCCTACCTTTTTCTTCTTTTTTTATTATGGTTTTGGCCCCTTGCAGTACCATATGAATTTGAGGATAAGCTTTTCCATTTCTGCAAAAACTGTCATTGGTATTTTGATAGGGATTGCATCAAATCAGTAGATCACTTGGGTAATATTGCCATCTTAACAACATTAAGTCTTCCAATCCATGAGCATAGATGTCTTTATTTAGGTCTTCTTTAATTTCTTTCAGCAATGTTTTATACTTTTCAATGTACAAGCTTTACCTCTGTGGTTAAACTTATTCCTAGGTATTTTATTCTTTTGGATGTTATTGTAAATGGAATTGTTTTCTTAATTTTCTTTTCAGATTGCTCATTGCTGATATGTAGAAAGTCTATTTTTGTGTGTTGATTTTGTTTCCTGCAAATTAGAATTAATTTATTAGCTCTTATAGTTTTATTGTTGTTGGTGGTGGTGGTGGTATTTGTGTGTGTGTGTGTGTGTATTCTTTGGTACTTTCTATATATAGGATCATGTCAACTTCTTTTCCAATTCAGATGCCTTTCTCTTTCTTGCCTAATTACTCTGACTAGAACTTCTAGTCCAGTGTTAAACAGCTGTGGTGAAAGCAAACATCCTTGTTTTTCATCCTAAGGGGAAAGCTTGAGCATTTCACCATCGTATATGATGTTAACTGTGGACTTTTGTGTGTGTGTGTGTGTGTGTGTGTGTGCGCGCGCGTGCGTATGCGCGCACCCTTTATCATGGTAAGGAAGTTCCCTTTTATTCTTAGTTTTCTAAGTGGTTTTTTTAATCATGAAAGGGTGTTGGATTTTGTCAAATGCTTTTTCTTTATCAATTGAAATGATCATGCAGAGTTTTTTGCCTCATTCTATTAATGTGGTGTACTACATTGATTAGTTTTCTTATGTTGAACTGCTCTCATATATATATTTGCAGATATTTTCTCCCAGTCTGTGGCTTGCCTATATTTATTTTTAATGGTGCCTTTTGGTGAGCAAAAGTTTTTAATTTTGATGAAGTTTTTCATTTTTTCCGTATATGGTTATTGCTTTCTGTGACTTATCTAATGACCCTTTACCTATCTCCAAGTCATGAATATACTCTCATCCATGTTCCCTCTAAAAGCTTTATGGTTTTAGCTTTTACATTTAGGTACATAATCTATCACAAATTAAATTTTGTATAGTGTGATGAAATTATAAAGTTAAAGAAGAGGCAAAAATAAACTCTTTTGCTTAGGGATGCATACACAGTAAATTTATAAAGAAAAGCAGGGTAATTACTATAATAAAAGTCAGGATAATGATAACAGTATGAAAAATGATCAGAGGCATATACGTGTGGCTTCTGGGGTGCAATAACATTCTATTTCTTTACCTGGGTAATGAGTTATATGGTAATTTGTTTTGTCACAGGTCAAGGTTCATTTTTTCATATGACTATCCTGTACTACCTAGCACCATTTGTCTTTCCATTCATTGGGAAGGGTTTTTTTTTTCTTTTATGTTCCTAGAATTTGAGATAAAGGAAGGTTTTTTTTTTTTTTAAATTTCAAAATATTAAGGGGGTACAAATGTGTTTGGTTACGTGTGTCACTTTTGTAATGCTTGAGTCACAGCTGTAAGTGTGCCATCACCCAAATAGTGTTCATTGTACCAGTTAGGTAGGTTTTTGCCCTTCCTGTCCTCTCCCTTTCCCCCAAGTTTTTAATTGCACATGAAATCAATATAGTTAAGAGTTACTGAATTAATCTGGTTTTTTCTCTTTTTTGTGTCAATTTTGGAGAATAATTTCTTGCTAGACATCTGTCCCTTTCATCTAAATTTTCAAAGTTACAATCATAAAGTTATTTATAATATCCTTTTATGATCTTACACTGTCCAAAGGATTTGTAATAATGGTTAGCAGATATGAAGCACAATGTGTAAACTGACAAGTTCAGTTTACAGATGGTCCAGGCTGTGATAATCTGAGTATTTTTTCCTCTTCACCTCATGAGTCTCACCCTAGTTTATTATTTTCATTGTTTTTTTCAAAGAACTGTCTTTTGGCTGTGTTGATTTTCTCCATTATGTTTTTGTTGCATAGAAGTCTGCTTTCTTTTTGATTTTTGCCTTTTTTCTACTACCTTTGGGTTTCATTTCTGCTGTTTTTCTAATTTCATGAGATAGATATATATATGATTAGTTTTTCTGTCTTCCTTCTTTCCTAATATATGTACTTTATATCCTATAAATTTCCCTTTCAGAATGGCTTTTGTGGCATCTCACAAGTTGTAACAGATTGTGTTTTCAATATTAATCAGTATAAAATATTTTCTAATATCCTTAATGATTTTTTCTTTGAACAATGGTATATTTATAAATATATTTCCTTTTTTAAAAAACTGCTTAATGGGTACAAAGAAATATATTTCTTAATTTACAAACTTATAATTTTACTATTTATTTCTAGCTTAATTCCTTTGTTGAAACTTGCTTTGTGGTTCAGTATTTGATCAAATTTGCTTAATTTTCCATATGTACTTGAAAAGTTCAACTTTTCCCGCAAATTTCCCCATTTATTCTTGTTCCTCTTTTATGGTTTGACTCTTGACAAATAACCACATAACCCATCCGCCAGGTCAAGAAATAGAATATTATCAGCACCCTAGAAACCACATATGTTTACTTTTCTGATCACAATTCTATCCTTCCTCTAAAATACAGCCATTATCTTGAATTCTGTTATATTAATAGTAATATTCCTACTTTTCTTTATAGATTTACTATCTTTATATGCATCTCTAAACAAAATAGTTTATTTTAGCCCCTTTTTGAATTTATGTAAATGTAATTACATTATATATTGTTTTATGTACTTTTTTATTCAACATTAGATATATATGATTCATTTATGTTGTTATATCTCTAGCTTGTTCCTTTTCATTGAATTTTAGTTGATTTCTATTATGCTATGGTATTCAACTGTAACAAATTTATTTATCTATTCTACTGGTGGTAGACATTTTGCTTGTTTCCAGTTAGGCCAATTAACAATGGGCAAGTTAACTCCATGAGCATTCTTGAACATACATCCAGATACACATACAGACATACCTCAGAGATATTGTGGGTTCAGTTCCAGACCACCACAATAAAGCAAATATTGTAATAAAGTGAGTCACACAAATTTTTTCGTTTCCCAGTGCATGTAAAAGTTGTGTTGACACTACACTGTAGTCTATTAAATATGCAGTAGCATTACATCTAAAAAAATGCATATACCTTCATTAAAAACACTTAATTGCTAAAAATGCTAACAATCATCTGAGCCTTCAACAAGTTGTAATCTTTTTTGCTAGTGGAGGGTCTTTCCTCAAGTTGGTGGTTGCTGACTAATCAAGGTGGTGGTTGCTGAAGGCTGGGGTGGCTGTGACAATTTCTTAAAATAAGACAACAGTGAAGTTTGCCCCATCAATTGACTCTTCCTTTTGTGAAAGATTTCTCTGTAGCATGCAATGCTGTTTGATAGTATTTACCCGCAGTAAAACTTCTTTCACAATTGGAGTCAGTCCTCTCAAACCTTGCCACTGACTTATCAACTAAATTTATGTAATATTCTAAATCCTTTGTTGTCCTTTCAACAATGTTCACAGCATCTTCACCGAGAGTAGATTCCATCTCAAGAAACTACTTTCTCTGCTCATCCATAAAAAGCAACTCCTTTTTGTTGTAGCACTTCAGTCACATCTTCAGGCTCCACTTCTAATTCTAGTTCTCTTACTATTTCCACCATATCTGCAATTACTTCCTCCACTGAAGTCTTGAACCCCTCAAAGTCATCCATGAGGGTTATAATCAACTTCTTCCAAACTCCTATTAATGTTGATATTTTGACCTCCTCCCATGAATCACAAATGTTCTTAATGGCACCTAGAATGGTGAGCCCTTTCAAGATGTTCAATTGACTTTGCCCAGATCCATCAGAGGAATCACTATCTATGGCAGCTGTAGCTGTACAAAATGTACTTCTTAAATAATAATACTTGAAAATTGAAATGACTCCTTGATCCATGGACGGCAGAATGGATGTCATGTTAGCAGCCATGAAAACAACATTAACCTCCTTATATATCTCCATCAGAGCTCTTGGGTGACTAGGTGCATTGTCAATGAGCTCTAATGTTTTGAAAAAAAATCTCTTTTTTTGAGCAATAGATTTTAACAGTAGGCTTAAAATATTCAGTAAACCATGCTGTAAACAGATGTGCTATCATCCAGGCTTTGTTGTTCCATTTCTAGAGCACAGTCAGAGTAGATGTAGCATAATTCTTAAAGGCCCTAGGATTTTTGGAATGGTAAATGAGCACTGGCTTCAACTTAGAGTCACCAGCCACATTAGCCCTAACAAGAGAGTTGGGCTGTTCTTTGAAGCTTTGAAGCTAGGTACTGTCTTCTCTCTAGCTATGAAAGTCTTAGATATCTCCTTCCAGTAGAAAGCTGTTTTGCCTACACTGAAAATTTGTTGTTTAATGTAGCCACCTTCATCAATTATCTTAGGTAGATCTTCTGGATAACTTGCTGCAGCTTCTACATCAGCACTTGCTGCATCACCTTGCACTTTTATGTTACGGAGATGGCTTCTTTCCTTAAACTTCATGAACCAGCCTCTGCTAGCTTCCAACTTTTCTTCTGCAGCTTCCTAACCTCTCTCAGCCCTTCTAGAATTGAAGAGTTGGGGCCTTGCTTTCAATTAGGCTTTAGCTTTAAGGGAATGTTTTAGCTGGTTTGATCTTTTATCTAGACCACTGAAACTTTCTTTCCTTTTTTATAAACGCCAAATTGGATTTATTCCAAGAATGCAAAGTTCGTTCAACATTGGAAAAGTCTGTCAATGTAATATATCCCATAAACAAGTTAAGCCAGAATAACAGAATTATTTTCATAGCTACAGAATATCCATTCATGATTAAAAACTAAAACAACCAAAGAAAAAGACAGCTTTTAGCAACTTGGAATAGAAGAGAATATTCTTATCCTGATAAAGGTTATCCAGAGTGAACTCAGTGACAAAACACATGATTTTTTTTAACCCTTCCTGACTAATCCCAATATAATCACTCTTAATCTCAGTATAAACGATTGGACTAGACTGCAACTGCTTTATATCACTTGCTTTGTATCCTGATTTACATTTTCAAATTGTCATCTGGAAGCAAAAAAAGATGCTGCACAAAGTCTACTAGCAGTCCCTAAGAATGTGGTCTCCCTATCTTTGTTTTGAAAAGTCATCAACACTAACCTTGGTGTTATTCCTCCCCTGTTTCTACAATGCAAACTTAAGTAGCCATATATCATGGATGCTCATCTTTTCTGTGCTATCATTGTTAGGAGCTGGCCTTTCAGCTGACTTCGCAAAATTTGTGATTGACATTTTCTTTTTGTTTTTTTTGTTTCAATAGATGTAGTGTTTTTCATTACACGGATGAATTGTATAATGCTGAAGTCAGGGCTTTTAGTACGCCTGTCACAAGAGTAACATACATTGTACCCAATAGGTAATTTGTTTTATCCCTCACCAGCCTAATACCTCCCCCCTTCCTAGTTTCTAATGTCCATTACAACACTTTGTGACCATATATACCCATCGTTTAACTCCCACTTATAAGTGAGAACATGTGGTATTTGTTTATCCATCCTGAGATACTTCACTTAGGATAATGGTCTCCAGTTCCATCCAAGTTGTTGCAAAAGACATTATTTTATTCCTTTTTTATGGCTGAGTAGTACTCCATAGTGTGTGTGTGTGTGTGTGTGTGTGTGTGTGTGTATACATATATGTACACACACACCACAGTTTCTTTATCCACTTATCAGTTGCTGGGCACTTAAGTTGATTCCATATCTTCGTGATCATGAATTGTGCTTTGATAGACATTTGGGTGCAGGTGTCTTTTTGATATAATGACTTCTTTTCCTTTGAGTAGATACCCAGTAGTGGGATTGCTGGATCAAATGGTAGGTCTACTTTTAGTTCTTTTAGAAATCTCCATACTGTTTTCCATAAAGATTGTACTAATTTACATTCTCACAAACAGTGTATAAGTGTTCCCTTTTCACACCAACATCTATTATTTTTTGACTTATTAATAAAGGCCATTCTGACAAGGGTAAGGTGATAATTGTGGTTTTACTTTGCATTTCCCTGATGATTAGTGACGTTGAACATTTTTTCATATGTTTGTTGGCCATTTGTGTGTCTTCTTTTGAAAAAAATCTGTTCATGTCTTTTGCCCACTTTATGATGGTGCTATTTGGTTTTTTTTTTCCCTTGCTAATTTGTTTGATTTCTTTGTAGATTCTGGGTATTTGTCCTTTGTCAAATGTATAGTTTATGAATATTTTCTCCCATTCTGTAGGTTGTCTATTTGCTCTGTTGATTATTTCCTTTGCTGTGTAGAGATTTTTTAGTTTAATTAAGTCCCTCTGATTTATTTTTGTTTTTGCTATATTTGCTTTTGGGGTCTTATTTATAAATTCTTTACCTAAGCCAATGTCCAGAAGAGTTTTTCCTATGTTTTCTTCTAGAATTTTTATGGTTTCAGGTCTTACATTTAAAGTCTTTAATACATCTTGAGTTAATTTTTATATGTGGTGACTTACTGGATAGGGATCCAGTTTCATTCTTCTGCATGTGGCTATCCAGTTTTCCCAGCACCATTCATTGAATAGGGTGTCCTTTCCCCAGTGTATGTTTTTGTCTGCTATGTCGAAAATCAGTTGGTTATAGTTATATGGTTTTACATCTGGGTTTTCTATTCTGTTCCATTGATCTATGTGTCTACTTTTATACCAGTACCATGCTGTTTTGGTTACTATAGCCTTGTAGTGTAATTTGAAGTCAGGTAATATGATGCCTCCAGATTTGTTTTTTGGTGTTTTTTGGTTTTTTTTGTTTTGTTTTGTTTTGTTTTTGCTTAGGATAGCTTTGGCTATTCAGGCTCTTTTTGGTACCATATGAAGTTTAGGATTTTTTTCCTAGGTCTGGGAAAAATGGTTGGTATTTTTATGGGAATTGCATTGAATCTGTAAATCACTTTGGGCAGTATGGATATTTTTAACAATGTTGATTCTTCCAATCCATGAGCATGGGATATTTTTCCATTTCATTTGTTTGTGTCATCTATGATTTTTTTAATCAGTATTTTGTAGTTCTCTTTGTACAGATCTTTCACCTCCATGGTTAAGTATATTCCTAGGTATTTTATTTTCTTTGCAGCTATTATAAATAGTATTGAGTTCTTGATTTGACTCTCAGCCTGTTATTAACGTATGGAAATGTTGCTGATTTGTGTACATTAATTTTGTAACCTGAGACTTTACTGAATTTATTTATCAATTCTGGGAGTCTTTTGGAGGAGTCTTTAGGGTTTTCTAGATATAAGATCATATTATTAGCAAATAGGGATAGTTTGACTTTCTCTTTTCTGATTTGGATGCCTTTTGTTTCTTTCTCATGCCTGATTGCTCTGGCTAGAACTTCCAGTACAATGTTGAATAGAAGTGGTGATAGTGGGCATTCTTGTCTTATCCCAGTTCTTAGGGGGAATGCTTTCAACTTTTCCCCATTCAATATGATGTTGGCTGTGGGTTTGTCATATATGGCTTCTATTATAATATTTTGAGGTATGGTCCTTCTGTGCCTATTTGTTGAGAGTTTTTATCATAAAGTAGTTCTGGATTTTATTGAATGCTTTCTGCGTGTCTATTGAGATAATCAGATGGTTTTTGTTTTTAATTCTGTTTATGTGGTGGATCACATTTGTTGATTTGCTTATGTTGAACCATCCTTGCATCCCTGGGCTGAAACCCACTTGATCATAGTGAATTATCTTTTTGATGTGCTGTAGGATTTGGTTTGCTAGTATTTTGTTGAGGATTTTTGCATCTGTGTTCATGAGGGGATATTAGTCTGTAGGGTTTTTGTTGTTGCATCCTTTCCCGGCTTTGGTATCAGGGTGATACTGGCTTCATAGAATGAGTTAGGAAGGATTCCCTCCTTCTTGATGTTATGGAACAGTTTCAGTAAGATAGTTCTTCTTTGCAGGTCTGGCGGAATTTGGCTGTGAATCTGTCTGGTCCTGAGTTTTGTTTGTTTGTTTGGAGATTTTTTTTATTGCTGTTTCAATCTCACTACTCATTGTTGGTCTGTTCAGGATGTCTATTTCTTCCTTATTCAAGTTTGGGAGGTTGTATGTTTCCAAAAATGTATCCATTTCTCTAGATTTTCTAGTTTGTGTGTGTACAGTAATCATGGTGGTCTTGGATGATATTTTGTATTTCTGTGTCGTCAGTTGTAATGTCTCCTTTTTCATTTCTGATTGAGCTTATTTGAATCCTTTGTCTTCTATTCTTGGTTAATTTAGCTAGTGGTCTATCAATTTTGTTTATCTTTTCAAAGAACCAACTTTTCGTTTCATTGATCCTTTGTATTGTTTTATTGATTTCACTTTTTTTTAGTTCTGTTCTGACCTTTGTTATTTCTTTTCTTCTGCTAGCTTTTGGGTTTGGTTTGTTCTTTTTCTAGTTCCTTGATGTGTGACATTAAGTTGTTAATTTGTGATCTTTCTGTCTTTTTGGTGTAGGCATTTAGTGCCGCGAACTTCCCTTTTAGTACTGCTTTGTTATATCCCAGAAATTTTTAAAGCATGTGTTACATTTGTCATTCAATTTGAAAAATTTGTTTATTTCCATCTTGATTTTATCATTGACCCAAGGATCATTCAGTAGCAGGTTGTTTAATTTCCATGTGTTTGTGTAGTTTTGAGAGTTCCTCTTGGAATTGATTTCTAGTTTTATTCCACTGTGGTATAAGAAGGTAGATGGTGTGATTTCAATTTTTTAAAATTTGTTGAGACTTGTTTTGTGGCCTAATATATGATCTATCTTGGAAAATGTTCCAGGTACTGATAAGAAGAATGTATATTCTGCAGTTTTGTGGTAGAATATTCTATAAATGTCTGTTAGGTCCCTTTGTTCTAGAGTTCCATTTAAGTCAGTGTTTCTTTGTTGATTTTCTGCCTTGATGATCTGTCTAGTTCTGTCAGTGGAATGTTAAAGTCCTGAGCTATTATGATGTTGCTGTTTATTTCTTTCCTTAAATCTAGTAGTATTTGTTTTATGAATCTGGGAGCTCCTATGTTAGGTCCATACATAATTAGGATTGTTATATCTTCTTGTTGAATTGATCCCTTTATCATTATATAATGACCATCTTTGTCTTTTTTCATTGTTGTTGATTTAACATCCATTTTATCTGATAAAAGAATAGCTACTTCTGCTTGCTTTTCATTTCCATATATGTGGAATATTTTTTTTTTCACTCCTTTGCCTTGAGTCTTTGAGAACCTTCACTAGTTAAATGGGTTTCTTGGAGGCAGTATATACTTAGGTTGTGGTTTTTTTTTAATCCATTCCATCATTCTAAATCTTTTAAGTGGGACATTTAGATTGTTTATATTCAATGTTAATATTAATATGTGAGATACTGTACTAGTCATCATGTTGATTCCTACCTGCTTGCTTTGTTTTCTCCCTGTGCTACTGTTTTATAAAAGCTGTGAGTTGTTACTTTCAGTTGTTTTTACACTGGTGGGTATTGATTGTTCTGTTCCACATATAGAGAAGTTTTAAAGATTCTTGTAGGGCAGGTCTAGTGGTGACAAATTCCCTTAGTGTTTGCTTGTCTGGAAAAGACATTATTTCTCCTTCATTTATGAAGCTTAGTTTTGCAGGTTACAGAATTCTTGGCTGACAGTTATTCTGTTTAAGGAGACTAAAGACAGGACCCCAATCCCTTTTGGCCCGTAAGGTTTCCTCTGAGAAGTCTGCTGTTAGTTTGATGGGTTTTATTTCATAAGTTACTTGATGCTTTCATCTCACAGCTTATAGGATTTTCTCCTTCATTTTGACTTTGGCCGGTCTGATGACTAGGTGCCTTTGAAATGTCGTGTTTGCAATGAATCTTCCAAGAGTTCAATGACTTTCTTGTAATTGGATGTCTAAATCTCTAGCAAGACTGGGGAAGTTTTCCTCCATTATTCCACTCAAGTAGGTTTTCCATGCTTTTTGCTTTTTCTTCTTCTCTCTCAGGGATGCCTATAATTCTTATGTTCAGCCTTACATAGTCCCATAATTCTTGAAGACTTTGTTCATTCTTTCTTTTTGATTCTTTTTTCTTCATTTTCGACTGAGTGGGTTAATTCAAAAGCCTTGTCTTCAAGCTCTGAAATTTTTTCTTGTGCTTGGTCTAGACTGTTGCTAAAACTTTCCACTGTATTTTGTACTTCACTAAATGATTCTTTCATTTCCAGAAGTTCTGTTATTTTTTTAAAACTATCTATCTCTTTAGTGAATTTTTCATTCATGTTCTGAATTTTTTTGTTTGTTTCTTTGTGTTGGTTTTTAACTTTCTCATTGATTCCATTGAGCAGGCTTCTGATCCATAGTTTAAATTCCATATCTGACATTTCAAAAATTTCCTTTCAGTTGGCATCCATTGCAGGAGAGCAAGTATGATCCTTTGGGGGTGTCAAAAGAGCCTGTTTTTTCATACTGCTAGGGTTCTTATGCCAATTCCTTCTCATTTGGAACCTCTTCCCTCAGCTGTTCTGTCTGGGAACTCTGCTGCTGTGTAGAGAGGGAGAGGTGCACTGCCTTTCAGCTTATGCAGGCTGGCAATTTGGGTCATACGTACCTCAGACCCCTGGGAGAGTGTTCAGGTGCCAGTGGTGGTGGACTAGGTTAGGTAATCCCCAGTTCCCAGGTCCCTGGATGGCATGCTTGAGTCCTTGGGGGACCAGACCAAGACTGAGCTGGCAAACTTGCCCTCAAGCCTCCTCGAGTTCAGGTGCTGGCTGTGATAGTGAGGAATGATCTCTTGTTCCTGAAGAATGCTCAGGCAGGAGAAGGGTGGATGCACTTTGAGCCTGGGGTGGGAGGGGCAGGCCCCTCTTGACAAGATTAGTAGTGGCAGGCTACTGTGGAATGCACAAGCCGCTCACACCTCCCTCTCTCGGCTGTGGCAGCAGTCTCTGTCCTCCAGGGGCAAAGTGCCCAGGTTCCCAGCTCCCACCCTGATCCAGCTGAAGCAGAAGTGGTAGAGAGCAGCTCAACCCACTGTGTGCCGGGCTAGCAGACTCGCTGTGGGGTGTGGCTGAAAAATGCTGGGGGTGGGGGTGGGGGCATGTGTAATTGTTCCAGAAACTTGCCTTCAGGGAGAATAGGCTCCTCTGAGAAGAGACAGGCAACTTGAATAGAGGACTGCTAGCCCCTTCCTCACTCAGGGGAGGTGGTACCTTTTGTCCTTGTGGCACACAAAAGTACTTGTTGCAGCTTCATAGAGGGAAAGGAGTAAGCCCCAAGCTCCCTGGAATCCTGGGTGTGATAGGTGCTCTGTTAGAGGTAGGGCAGCTGCTCGCAAGTGCCTTTGCTTAATTATCCCCTGTGGAACCCTCGCCTGTCCCAAATGGAAACAGCCACAGCTGCCTCAGCAGCAGTGGGAGGAGGAGGGAGGGAGGGGAGGAGGCCCCAAATGGTAGGGAGCTGGTGCCCTGCTCCTGTTTGTTCTACAGGGCCCTCTGGCATGCAGCACTCTCCTTTCAGCTGGAAGCAGCCTGCCCTGAATGCCCAAGCTCCATGAGACCCACAGTTCCCCTAGGACCCACTGGTCCTCCAAGGCTGCTGTGGTGGGAATAGGTGCTGGGGGGCACTGGCTGTGGATCCCATGGTGTAGAGACCCAGGTGCTGAGATTCCTGAGTCAATACAGCTGCAAATACACTGCCTGTCCATGAAGGGAGGGAAATGAGCCGCACCCTCCAGGTGCAGTGAGCAGAGTATTATTGGGGGTGTACGCCCCCTGCAAGCCTAGAACTGGCTATCCTACAGCTCACTTGCACCAAAAGCTCATGACTGGGAGTAGAGGCGGCTATGTCCACAGTACTGGGTGGTTGGAAAAGGGGAGGTCCCCAACTCCACATCCCTTCCTGGGCTGCCCAGCTTTAAATTCCCAGAATGGCACCTTGGGCTTGTGACCTGAGAGGGTGGGTCCTCTTCCAGGCAAGCAGCAAGGGCAAGATGCTGGGTGGAGTACAATCTGCTCCCATCTTGGTGCCACTGCAGCTTGTAGCAGGGTAGTGGGAATTGTCCCAGGAGTAGGTAGGAGAGCTTGGGCTCCTGTGTCCCTTCTAAGCTGGTCAGGGCTGTAACTCAGCCTGAGGGCAGAGCACTACCCAGCTTTAGACTCCCAAGCTAACACTATGGGCCTGTGACCAGAGAGGATGGGGCCCCTCCCAGGCAAACAGCGTATGTAAGATGTGAGGGGGAGTGCCGTCTGCTCACAACTCGGTTCCAGAGCAGCCTGTAGCAGGGCTGTGGCAGTTGTCCTAGCTATGTGTAGGAGAGCTCAGGCTCCCCTGTTCCTCCTCAGCTGGCTGAGGCTATGTTAGCCTGAATTCAGCCTGAGGGCAGAGCACTGCTCAGCTTCAAACTCCCAAAATGGCACCCTGGGCCTGTCACCAGAGAGGGTGGGGCCCTTCTTAGGCAAGCTGCACTAGCAGGAAACTATGGGGAATGCAGTTTGCTCAAGGCCCAGTCCCACAGCAGCTGGCTGCAGGATGGTGGGCACTGTCCTAGATGTGTGCTGGAAAGCCTGGTTTCTCTGCCTCTCCCCAGCCAGGCAGGGGCTGCAGCCACCTCAAGCCCAAACACAGCCTAAGGGCAGGACACGGCCCAATGCCAAACTCTCAAAATGGTGCCTTGGACCTGGGACCCAAAAGCCTGGGGCCTTCCTTAGGCAGTCAGCGTGGGCAAGAAACTGTGGCAAATGCTGTCTGCCCACATCTCAGTCTCAAAAGCAGCCTACAGGAGGGTGGGTGGAGACCTTCCCAGGGCTATGTGAGAGTGCCTAGACTCCTGTATTCTTCCTCGGAGCCACGCAGTGGCTGCATGTACACCCATGGTTCCCTGGTATCTAGGTTGTCAGAATGGCACCTGGCTCAAGCTGCTCTAGGCTGCGATACCTGTGGGATTCCACATGAGTTCCCTTTCTGGAAAAATGTCTCTATGTAATCTCCAAGCAGCTCACTATGTTAGGCCCAAGACCTGCATTGGTGGATTCTCTTGTAGCCAAGATTGTAAAAGTTCATCTTGGCGAGTGAAGGCCTGGGGTCTCCTCTCTTGTTTTTTCACCACATTCAGGAGCTTCTCCCAGTTGCTCGCCAGCCCCTGGCTGGGCAAGTTGCCCTGAACCTTCTTCTTACCCACTTTGGGTGCTTCCCTGGTGAATCCTGGCGTTCTCTCCTAGATGATCTGTTGGAAATGTGAGAATCTGCTTACTATTCTGGTTCCTTTCCATGGAAGGGGAACATACTAGCTGTGTCTAGTTGGCCATTTTGACCCTCTCTTCAGACCACTGAAACTTTTTCCACATAAGCGATAATGGTGTTTTGCTTTCTTATCATTCATGTTCATCGGAGTAACACTTTTCTTTCAAGAACTTTTCCTTTTCATTCATAACTTGGCTGACTGTTTGGCACAAAAGGCCTAGCTTTTGACCTAAGAGGCCTGGCTTTCAGCCTATCTTGGCTTTCAACACACCTTCCTCACTAAGCTTAATCATTTCTAGCGTTTGATTTAAAGTGAGAGATGTGTGACTCTTCCTTTCGCTTAAACACTTAGAGGCCATTGTAGGGTTATTAATTGGCCTAATGTCAATATTGTTGTCTCTCAGGGAATAGGGAGGCCCAAGGAGTGGGAGAGAGATGGGGAACAATCAGTAGAACAGTCAGAACACACACAACATTTATTGATTAAGCTTGCCGTTTTATTGGATGTGGTTCATGGCACCCCAACATAATTACAATAGTAACATCAAAGACCACTGATCGCTGTAACAGATACAATAATAATGAAAAAGTTTGAAATATTATGAGAATTACCAGCAGGTTACAGAGACACAAAGTGAGTACATGCTGTTGGAAAAATGGCACTGATAGACTTGCTCAGACACAGGACTACCACAAACCTTCAATTTGTAAAAAACAATACCTGTGAAGCACAGTAATGTAAAGTACAATGAAACAAGGTATGCCTGGACACATGTGTTTCTTTAAGGTCTCTATATCTTGGAATAAAATTGTTGAGTCAGGAGGTACATATATGTTCAACCTTATTGGAAGGCACACTATTTTTCAAAAAGATAATACAAATTTGTAATCCCACCAGCAGTGTTTGAGAGTTGCTATTGCTCTGTTTTCTCAATTCTCAGACTTTTAATTTTTTTCCAGTCTGATAGGTGTGTGTTTCATTTTAGTTTTAATTTGCACTTCCCTGTTACTAAAGGTAGAGCTCCTCTTTGTCAGTTTATTGGTCATTTGGATGTCACCTTTTGTAAAGTACCCATTAAAGTCTCTTATCCACTTTTATATTTAGCTGTTATTTGTTTCATCAGTTTAATACTAATGCTTATTAAGCTTCCTTGATTACATGTATTGCAAATATCTTCTCCCACCTTTTTCTATTTTTTTTTACTGTAATAATACCTAATAATAATGGAGTCTTTTGAGGAACAGAAGTTCTTAATCATAATGTGATTGAATTCATCAGTCTTTTATTTTATGGTTGCTATAGTTTGCATATTCTTTTATAAATTTTTTACTGTTCTGGGGCCATGAATATACTCTGCTACATTCTTTTCTAAGAGCATTATAGTTTTGCCTTTCTTAGCTAGGTCTTTAATATACCTGGAACTGATTTTTGTGTTTTTTATTTCTTAAACATTTTATTTATAGCTTTTCTATATTTTTATATTTTGTTTATTGTTTATGCAGAATCTCACTAATGGTGGCTTGCCTTGCCTTCTTATGAGCTTGATTATCTTTGATTATAAGCTCTATCAGAATCTGTGAGGGTCTTATAGCCCCAAACTGGGACAGCTCTCTTCCAGGGAGACCTTGTTTCTGCTTCTGCTTATAGCTGAAGATTCCACCATTCCAGGACCACTTTAGTGTCTTGATTCAGTTCATCCTTCCCAACCTGTGTTGGCCAAAACTTCAGTATCCTGATAGCGGTGCTACTTCTATCAGCATTTTGCCCATGACAACTCTAGTTTTGTTTTCTTTTTTGGAGGGGAAGGGTCTTTAGAGACCTCCCCTTCCTCTTATGAGACCAAGAATGCCTCAGAGAAATAAGTCCTATCTAAGGCCTAATTGTTCCTTGGCAGAAGGGTGCTTCAGCACACCTCGTCAGCCATAATATGATATTTGGAAGTCCCTAATAATATATTTGCATATTGCTCCAGATCATTATATTTAGAGCGTCTTCATTCTTTTACAAGGCTTCATAAATCATCTATTGTATGGAATTAATTTAACCAGTTTCCCAGTGATTCACCTTTAGATTCTATCCAAACATTTACTATTACAAACAGTGTTGCAGTATCATTTCATACCTGTGTGAACACATCTGTATTATAAATTCCTAGAAATAGAATTACTGGATCACATTTATCCCATAAACATTATATAAATTTATCATTTTATACTGTTTATAAATACTTAAATGTATACAGAATATTTGCTTTATGCAATTTTAAAGAAATATACCACATTGTCTTTTGACAGAGTGTGAATGCAGTATTACAATTTGGATATTTCACTGAACTCATTAAAAAGGAGATTTTATGAGATTTGGGGAAAAAGTAGAACTTCCCAAGTACACATGGAATATTAAGCAAAATTGATCAACTGCTGGACCATAAAGCAAGTTCAGTGTTTTATGAATGTCTGAGTGCTATTAGTTACATATGAAGAACATCTTTTCTTTCCCTATCAAGAACCAATCTTAACAAAGATTTATTAATGTCAAATTAATCTAGTCAATAAATGTGTGAATCATTTATTTGAAAGTAATTAAAAAAGCATGAAAGTCCTATAAGAGATTAAAGGTCATAGAATTGGAGGTACACAGCTAAAATGGGCAACAGATTCTATTGTCCTATTACCTTTGTACTGAAAAGTTAATAGCACTTTCTAATGGTATTTTTATGGTAGAAAATTAGGCCAGCCTCTTAAACATTCACAAACTTAAATAGATCTAAACCTAAGAATAGAAACAATAATCATTAACTTAGTACATTATTAATTGAACTGAACTCCATTTCTTGCTTTGAAATTATAGTAATAAAGTCCTTTGGAAACAAATAAGGAAAAAGGATTTTCATGTCTTTCAAGTTTTATGATTTAGAACACTAAGTTATCTAATGCAGAATATCTTCAAAGTAAAGCAAGTTCATGTTCACATTCTTTTAATGTCTTCAGGGACCTGATAACTTATGTGTATTTGACCAGCAGAATATATTCTTATACTTTCTATGCTTGAGCCACTGATTAAATAATATTTGATTAAATATTAAAGGAAGACTTTATGACGTCACAGGAGGAGAGTCAGGAGGTTACTAGAACTTTGTTTTATTAGCATTTTAGACTTAAGTAATCATGTTGACAAACCTCAAATGCAAATTTATTACCTGAGAGATTGGAAGGAGGCCTTGGAGGAACTTCTGGAAGCTCGTTTGTCATAGCTTGGAACACAGCTCTACCTGGACTTGGTGTGGTTAATTGCAATGATCTGAAATTCACTGATTTCTCTAGTTGCTGATTTCTAGAGTTAATCTGCCTACCAGGTTGAGGAAGACACTGAGGGGACAGACCCAGCTGATGATAACTATGAGCGAACTTCCAGCCCAGCAGACAGAACATGGTTCCAAAAGCTATGTCCACAAACAACAGTTAGAAAGACCAACTCAGTAACAGGAAAATGCAACCTGGGGTATCATAAAACTGGTCCAGACTACCACATGTGTTTGCTCAAATCATGCACTGCACAACCCTAGATGATGCCGTTTACATAGATGGTATGTCCTAACAGATGGACCAAACATAGATTGGGAATGCAGGAATAATAAATAAATGGTTGTCTGAATAAGAATATATATAAAAGTGGTTGGAATAGAAAAACACTATCAATAGTCAAAGACTCGAGAAGTAGGACTATAGCCTAAGAAGATGGACCCTAATGGAGATATTTCTGTCTTTGACAGAAAACAGAATCTTAAAGGTTTTTTCACCTTGGGGTGTCATCAAGGAATGATTCAGTGAGTGAGTCTGAACATGTCCCCTTGAATTTCACCTCCTTTAGGTTCTTGCTGCTGCCATGGGCCCAATGGTCCAGTGGTGCACTACTCTGCCATTAAAGTTCTAGCACAAATGTGGGCAAAAATACCTTCTTTTGATTCTTCTTAATAGAGTTGAAATAAGCTGGAATTCTTCCAAAAAAAGATTTTACTAAATATAAAACATGAACAAAAAAGAAATATTTAAGGGAACATAAAAATGAATCATCTTTACCCAGGTTTTGCACTTCTAGGAACATATCCAAAGGAAAAAATTATGCATGTGTGTCAATTAGGGTTTGATCAGAGAAGCAGAACCACTATGAGTGATAGAGAGGAACTTGTTTAGAGATTAGACCTTACACAGTTGTGGGAGCTGGTTGTGCAGTCTTTGTAAGACTACGCCCCTTTGCCTAGTGGTAAACGTGAAGTCAGCAGGGCCAGCAGTTATGGAGGGAAGATGCATGTGAACAACAAACTGGAACTCACAGGATGAGCTAAAACCGATAAAGTGGAACTAGAATTTGCATCTGCCTCTCATTGCTTCTAAACATCTAATTTCAATATTGTGGAAAACTTTGAGATGATCTAGGGCACTTCACCACAGAGCTGCACACACACTTGAGCCAAATTTTGGAGAAGTTTAAAGAAGGGATCCAATGGCAGCTGGATCTGTTGGGCCTAGATACTACCCCATGGAGACTGAACTGGAATTGCTACAGGCCTGGCTGCTGGCCCTCTAACAAGGTGAGCCAGTAGATCCATGAAAATGTACATGAGCTGCAACAGTGCCTGACCCTATACCAATCTTCCAAGCATAAGCATGATTGCTGCTATTCTACCACCCAAATCTTGTGCAATTTTTTAATGGTTCTCATTAACTCAGAACTATGCAGGGAAGGGGGTTCTGGGAAATGTAAGTTCAGCTTACTTAAACTGACACCATTTAGAGGCATCATGGAAGACGTGCCACAAATTAACCCCCGAGATTGTCACTGCAGTATTATTTACAGTAATAAAGAATAGGATACAACCTAACTGTCCAACAATACAGAAATGGTTAAAAATTTATGATGTCAGCCAGGCACGGTGGCTCATGCCTGTAATCCTAGCACTTTGGGAGGCTAAGGTGGGAGGATCGCTTGAGGCCAGGAGTTCAAGACCAGCTTGAGCAAGAGCAAAACCCCATCTCTACAAAAAAATAGAAAAATTATCTGGGCATCATGGCGCGTGCCTGTAGTCCCAGCTACTCGGGAGGCTGAGGCAGGAGGATTGCTTGAGCCCAGGAGTTTGAGGTTGCAGTGAGCTATGATGACACCATTGCACTCTAGCCCAGGTGACAGAGCAAGACTCTGTCTCAAAAGAAAAAAATAATTATGATGTATCCACACATTAGTATATCATATATTACAAAGGATGTAAAAGAATGTTTAAGTCCATGAACCTATGTTCACAATACATTATTATTATACCTGGTTGTATAAATATAAAGTTTTATTGGGGCACTGTGATAAAACAGCCTTCCAGAAATGTCCACACCCTAATCCCCAGAACCTGTGAATTTGTCATCTTACAGAGCAAAGGAGAATTAAAGTTGCAGATAGAGTTAAGGTTGATAATCAGCTGACCTTCATGTGGGGATTATTCTGGATTATCCAGGTGGGATATTTAAGGGTACCTAAAAGTGGAAGAGGAAGGTAGAAAAGGGTCAGAGAAGAGATGTAACGATGGAAGACAGGCACCGAGAGATGCAGTGTTGCTTGCTCTGAAGTGGAGGAGGGGCCATGAGCCAAGGAATGTCGGTGGCTTATAGAAGATGGAAAAGGCAGAGAAATGGATTCTCCCTGAGAACCTTCAGAAAGGAACTCAGCAGCCCTCTGACCCCTTGATTTTAGCCCAGCAAGACCAACATCAAACTTCTGTCCCACAGAACTGTAAGATAATAAGCTGGTGTTGGCTAAGCTGCTGTGTGGCTATTTGTTGCAGCAGCTACAGAAAACTAATACTGCACCATAATATAATAGACGTGAAAGTCCGTCTATTGTGTGGTGCCAAAATACCAAGTGGAAATTTCAAGGTAGATAACCTAGAACATATTATGTAGCTCTAAAACCCAAAGGAAGATATAAAAAGGTTGTGAAAGTAGAGACAGACTATTCTGTGAGGAGGTTTTGTCTGGGCAGAGTTGTGCAGTGAGTTTGCTCTCTCCCTTCCCGGGGGGGTGGGCTGGGGTGGGGGTGGGATACAGGGTAACTGCCTCTTCACTTCACTAATTAGAAGTGCTTCAAGAGCTTGATTTGTGTCCTCTTGAGTTTGGGGCCACAAGGTACTGAGTCTAACTGCTGCTCAGGAAACCTAAAGGGCAAGAGAAATGAGCAGGTGATCTGCTTTGCTGCAGAGGAGGATCTGTCTGTCCTCTCAGAGTTTGTCAGGACAAAGAGTGAATGGGTCCTTCCTGTGGAACAGGTGTCTTGGCCCCTGCCTCAGGGAAGAGGAAGCAGATGATGGAGTTTCAGTAAGATGCATCTGAATGCAAAACCCAGAGCTGAGGAGGTAATAGTAGCCGAGGAATAGACTACATGGCAGTGACATGGGAATTACAGCTAGAGAGGCTCAGCAGGGAGCCCCCCAAGAATCCAGGAAGACATTCATGACAGACATTCAGCTTTACATGTCTGTAGGCCCATGGCACTGTGTGTCACGTAAGAACTTTCCCCTCCTCCCTCCCTGCAAAGTAACTGCTGTTACTTTGAAGAAGTGCTGAGCATTAGTGATAGAGATATCTGCAACAATTCTAATGCAGCATGAAAATATCAGTGATTTCTATTGGCGACAAAGTCATAGCTACTGTGAACACTAGTGGGGTTTGTTGTCTGCATTCATAATGAAAGAAATTGCTAAATTTCAGTTAGGAATTAATGGAAATAAAGATGCAATTTCGCCCCATCCATGTTCTATCTACACCAAGTCAAGAACCCTAATCTAGCCTAAAGCTGTTTTGTCATAGATTAGCAAACTGCAGCCCTGCGAATTGCCTGATTATTCAGTAAACTAGTAGCAGATTGAAGTCCTAGAACAGTGTATATTCCCTTATTCCAAACTGCTTCCTATTGACTGGAATCTCAAGGATCTAGGCTTGGAGGTAACATATAAATGACAGAAGCCAAGCTAAATTATTTTGGGAAAAAATAAAATTTGGGCTTTTACCATTTGATTTTTTCCTTAAAAAGAGCTTTATCTGCTAACAGAAATCACAGTCAAGTCTTCCCAATATCCACGGAAGCCTAAATTGTTGGTAGGTAAAATTTATTTAGCCAAATATTTTGACCTACTAAGAAATCCTCTCTGGTCTGCATTCAGAGTTCTTTTGCGGAGATAAATGATTCCTTCATACCTCAGTAAGACCCTGAGATCTGTGAGCCACAATTCTGAAAATACATTTCTGAGACACTCTGCCTATGAACACCCTTTTAAAAATGCATCAGTAGCACAGAAGATTATAATTAGTATACTTATTCCTGTTATTATAAAGCCAAACAAGAAAGTATCCAATAAAAGTTCTCCAAAGGTAAAATGATGTTTTTGGCTACTCAATAATAGCATAACCCAATTCTTCACTATACTATAATGTCCTATCCAAACAATCCAATGAACTTATAAAACTTGGTTTATGTGGAAGAAGCTTGGTTATAAGCAAAATGTTCCAGGGCATTCCTTCCCTTGCTCATTCTCTGACATTATCGTAGGCTCTCTAATCTAACCTAGTCAGTCAGCGCACGAATGTATTTTTAAATGCCTCTTCTCTGTTGACCCTGTTCTAGGCTTATTAACTATATTTTCTTATTTTCTGTATTCTTGATCTCTGGCATTTGGGGCCTTGTGGACCCGGGGAACCGCCCTTCCCAGGGTTAACTAATTCCTAGAGATAATTTGCCTGCTAGCATGTCTTTAATATGCACACCAACCCATCAAGGTTCTAAGCCCAACTTGTCTCCTTTTTTCACATGTCTACAGCCTGGGACAGTATTTCCTGCCTTAATCACTACAGGGCTAGGTATTTGGAGACCACCACTATGCCAGAGCCTGCTGAAATTATTCAAACTAGCCAATCATGAGTTTGTTCTGCTTGCTTACTTTGCCCACTCCTTCCCTTGAAAACCACAATAAAGGCTCCTGCCCTTTCTGCCCGCTCATCTCGCTTCCATGCTTCCCTGTGTGGCCCTGCATGGCATGTCTTGCCTCCTGTTCCTAGGGGACTGCAAATATATAAAAAAAACTTCTTCCTTCATGGCAATCATTTTTGTGTTTTTGTGTTGCACTATACCTACTCAAAACAAATCCCAGGTACATTTTTAGAACATAGACCCTGGAAGAGCAGCAGCAAATAAGACAGACAAAATCTGTGTTCCAGGATCTGAAGATCCTTGAAAGAGCTTATATTTTAGCCTAGGGTTTATAAATTTGCATTGGAGGGGGCTCTGAAATAAATAGAACCTAGGTGTGACCAAACCCTGTTCTTTTCTTCCTCACATGGTTATTTCCTGCTAACCTATGGGGTAAAGGTGGTAGATGAGACTTGGGGAATCAAGGAATTTAATCCTGATTCTCTTCTGCCTGGATAAAGGCCAGACTCCACCTAGAGTAGACTCCACCTGCTAATGTCTGGGCTGGGGAGAAAGGGCTAGGACATCTATCTTGCCAGATGATTAGGAAGAGTTACCAATGCCTTTCCTGAGTGCTTCCTGCCTCACCAGTTTTCCCTAAACCAAACTTGTACTGGATGATGAAGGAAGTATTTTAAAAATTAAATGGAGCATCAGGTAGTCTTACAAAGCAGTATAGTGTGGAAGGAAGAGTAGCGGGGCCTGGGTCTAACCTACCCCTTCCCCCCGCCCCAGGGAGCATAAGGAAGAGGCTCTATGGAGTTAGGCCTTTTGCTTGAGCATCTCTCATAGATGCTCTCCTCACTCCTGTTCTCCCCAGACACCTTCCTCTTACCCTGTGTCTGCCTATCAGCCTGGTGTCCTGCCCTGCTCCCTCAGTAAGACAGTTACCTCCTGCCTTTTCCCAAACTGGGGTTCCTTGGCTGTGGCCAGACACAAATGAAATGTTTCCTTGCCGCAGCCATGCTCACTTGGGGCAGGTGGACTCTGAGAGCCCCACAAGTTAGGGAGCTGGCAGAGGCTGGTTCCACAGCCAGGCTCCCCACAGCGAGTACAGGGGCTAATCTCTCCAGTTCCTTCAGAGGAAAAATCCCTCAGCAAAGAAGGCATAGCCTTACGTGAGGAAAGCATGTTCCTCCCATTAACATGGGTTTGACTGTGTTCTTTTCAAAACAGTAATCCTGGCTTTATTTCATTAAGGAGACTTTGACCACTTCCTGGGCTTGGCTTGCATCATGAGTCACAATTTCAGCTGAGTCGCTTTGTCTTGGTCATCTGGGACAGCCTTCTGATCCCCAAATCTCTTACCTAGTAGAAGGGAGGGAAGGAAAGTATGTGAGCTCATTCCTCCTGCCTTTGATTTTCTCTCGCTTCATATATTCCTCCATTCATAATGTGTCCTAAGAAGTCATGGACAGTGGGTTGGGCTAAGGAAACAGTAGTATTAGGTCAGAGTATTTTTCCACTTGTATCTGTCAGGGTCCAGGGTCTGTGCAGGAAACGGCACAAAGGATTTGACTGAAGTGAGTTTAATAAATGGACTATTTACAGAGGTGCAGACTTGAGGGAACTCAACAAAGAATAACGAAGACCACAGATAAGCAACAGTGGGAAGCCAGTACTACCCCCAGGCCTGTAGGAGCAAGGGGGGATAGTGTTACTGGACCCCCATGAGAGCCGTAGCTGTAGAAGAGGGGACACTTGAAAGTTGTTTGGCAAATAGGAATGCACCCACTGCAAAACCATGACCCCAAGGGAGCACAGTGGAATAAACAGGTTGACGTGTCTTTCTTCCTGCCTTCTAATCTCCTATCGCACTACCTATCACCAAACCCAATTGGAAGCAGTCTGCAGATGTCAACCCCCCAGGGCACAAGGCAAGGCAAAGGGTGGAGCATGGAGGAGCAAACAAAAAGGAATCAACACAGTACACATTTGGGAGTTAAAAAACTGTCCACTATGTACAACTTACTACTACTTTGCATTAGAAGACTGGACTTCTACATGCACCGGAAGAAATGGAGCATTACTTCATGGAAGTTCAATGGATAGATGGCATACAAAGCACGAGGTTCCTCCTCTCCCCGTGGATGGGGTTTGGATTTTCTCTCTCCACCCCTTCACAGACTATCTCCTTACTTTACATTCTACGTTTCTGTCAGCAACAACAACAACAAAAAGCTCTGTCAACATGTTTCTGGAATCACAGGTGTTTAGAAAGGCCATCTTGTTCAGTGCTCCCCCTGCACTCCCCACATCAGGAATCACTTAGATAGCATTGCTGACAGGTTATCAAGTCTGATTAGGTACTTTGGTGACAAACTGCTCACCATCTCCTGAGGGAAACTTCTATTATTGAACAACTCTGTTTAAAAAAGTTAACACTAAGCCACAACAGTATTTATTGAAAATTCTCCTCGTCTAAGTGACAGGTTTTATCAAAGTTAGGTCCTTAGAGGACAACTTAAAAGTTGAAATTCTCTCAATTTAACTTGTAACTTCAGGATGATTCAACACCATCTGCACCCCTGGCCATGTTTTCACTCTCCTGAGATGTTTTGTGCAGTGGAATCTAGAAGCCCAGAGATTCTCATTTACTGCTGCTGCAAAGCAAAGTCAACTGGAGAGTAGAGTGAAGGTGTTGGGTCAAGGGGGTGAAGAAATTAACTGGGGACAAGGACTAGATAATTTTAGAGAGAAGAATAGTGATACAATGACATTGTTGTTACAGAATTACTAACTAAAGGTTGCAGAGGAAGAGAAACAGTATAAAATTAAACAGCCAATGTTTGCAGGACTCAGGAACAAAAAAGTCTGAAAAAGTAAAGCTGGAAGATTCGGTGATGGTTGTTTCCATTTAGTCCTATGGATCTTCTCTCGCCCTTGTCCGCTCTGCTGTGTGTCCTGGGAAGCTGACCTGTAAGGATTACACCAGCTGCCCTCTGGTTTCTGATTAGCTTCTGATTGGCCATGGGGGGACCCAGGCAGAAGATCGGAGGGTAGAAGAGTAAGGTTGGGATATTTACCCCCCTTCTCAGTCCTTCTCCTTGCGGGGTCCCTACAGGCTGGCTGCATTCCTCCACTCAAGACCTCTGCCAGACTCCCCTCTGCACACAGTTTTCCCTCTGCATTCCAATAACCCTCTCCCCTCCAGGCCTGGGGCACTGCACGACCCTGTGGTTTCCCACATCCTGCCCGCAATTTCATATATAAATAGTCCTGTTCATTATTAAATTACCCGATTGGAATGTGCCATCTGTTTTCTGCCAGCACCCTGTTTGACATACTCGGTCCCATTAATCTTCCAACAAATGTTTATCAAGTAACTACTATATCCCAAGGAAAAATAAAATGATAAATTGGACAGTTAATGCCTTCAAGGGGGCAGTCTGGAGAGTGGAGACAGCCACAGGTCATTATATCACATCTTGATAAGTAACTCAGAGAGGCATTGGATGGGGAGGTCGGTGGGGTGGGAAACAGTCAGGAGTATGGGCAGACTGTGGGAAGGTTTTTTGGTGGAGAGGGGGTCAGGCAAATTTAGAGGCAGGGGCTGTCAGAGAAGTTCACAGCCAAGGACATCCAGGACCAGTCAGGTTGTGGTAAGGGATTAGAGTGGAGGGTTGGGCTGGGGCCAGATCAAAGAAAGCCTTGTAATGGGAAAAGGCCTCCTTCTCTTCTATGTGCTCACTCTCCCTACCAACGGAAGAATAATGACACAGGTGAAGTCTGCAGCCTCTTACTCTTAGCCCTTAATCCTGCCCCACTACCAGGGCTTGATAGTCCTACTTCCCTGGCCTACAATTTGTCTTTTGAAAATCACCGTCGTACACTAACTGCACATTCTGAGGTCTTTCAAGATGGCAACAAGGCAATATGGTAAACTAGTCTTCTCTGACAAGCTACAGAAGAGGGCTAGAAGTGAACGTTCCCAAATGCACTCTAGAATCCTTTCCTGTGATAGCAATAGATAATGCTGACACTGTTTGTGTCTGGTGGAGAAGAGTGAAGACAATGTGGGAAACAAGGGCAGGCGGCAAGTTCCCTTCATCAAGGCGGGCTTTAGTTCAAATTAGTTTGGGCAGGTGGGCACCTTTAAAATCCATTTTATCACGCTTTATAGGCAAGTCCAGGGGCTGGGAGGTGCCTGTCATCCCTCTTTTCCACAGCAAACTGCAAGTAGTCTCATTTCTAAATAAAGCCAAGCCCCCTGTTGCCCACACCACCACCCTACAGGTTCCTCCTTGACGCTTCCTTGCCCTCACAGACAGTCCAACCGCTAGGACTGGGGCTAAGGAGGCTTTACTAATTAAAGGCACACACAGAAGCCCATCCAGCGGATCCCTCTCTTCTGTTAACCAAGAGCGCACACCACTGCCCTACTCAGGCACCCCACAAATAGGGAAGAGATACGGGAAGAGTTCAAAGAAAGTGGTGGGCTTGAAATCCTCCGACCTCTCTCTTTGAACAACGGACTGGATCGGTTACCGAAGCCCTCTGCGAGCTTGGCAGCGAGAGCTCTGGGCGGCCGTGTGATCCCGGGGGTGGGGCCCGTTTCCGAGTGGGGGCCAGCTGCCTACCCCCAGGAGGCCCCACATTCAGGGCCAGACGCCCAGAAGTCCCTCCCCGCAGGCGGAGACAGCTTCAAGAAGTCGACGCCCCGGTCCCGCCGCCGGGCTAGTACCCAGAGGCTGCCGCCGCCTCGCCAAATTCCTGAGGCCGCCGCGGTGCGGGGTATGGGGCTCTGACGGCCATGGACGGCTACAGGGGCTTCCTGGGGCTGCTGGTGTCGGCGCTGCTCGTGGGCTTCCTGTCGGTGATCTTCACCCTCATCTGGGTCCTCCACTACCGTGGGGGGCTCGGCTGGGATGGGACCGAGCTCGAGTTTAACTGGCACCCGGTGCTCATGGTCACCGGCTTCATCTTCATCCAGGGCATCGGTACTGGGCACCTCCTGCGGGGGCGGTGGGGAGGGCAGCGGGGGCCGAGGGTCCTCCACGGAGCTCCAGCCGAGGGGGGCGGGAGTGCGGGAGCAGCGCTGTGGGGAGGGCTCCGGGAGCGGGGGCGGCGGGCGGGCTGCGGCAGGGCCGGGCAGAGCCGCGATTTGGGCGGACCGGAGCGAGCGTGGAGTCGCGGCGCTGGGGCGGGGCGCGCCGGGCCAGGAGCGAGTGGTGGCGGCGCCCTGTCGGGGGCGCCGGGCGCAGCGCGGAGGAGCGGAGCGGGGCTGGCTCCGCTTGGTTAACTCTTTGCTGCGAGCGGCCAGGACGCATTTCAGGCGCCGCGGGAGCCCAGCAACGCTAGCGGCGGCAGATGCGGGAGCGCCGCCCGGCCGCTGGCAGCCCGCTGGTCCCGGACGGCCGCCCGGAGCCTGCGTAATCGGAGCGCGGAAACCCTTAGGCGAGGCCTTTCGCCGAACCTGCTTCCAGGCTGCGGATGGGAGGGGAGGGCGGCGGGGACAAATGGAGGGGCGAGGATTTGCTTCTTGTAACGTCCCCAGCCGGGGCGAGTGATGCATCTGCTCTGGGTGTCACTCCTCCTAGAGCGTTAAACTCAGTCGAGCCCGGGAAGCTGCCAGGACTCGGAAGGGTGTTTTGCTGCCCTGAGCAGTCATTGGACGGTCTTGAGCCCAACTTGTTTGTGTGGCGGCCGACTGGCGAAAGTCCCCGTGCGGAGCTTCCTGTTGGGCCCTGGCCGCGAACTCGGGGTGGGAGATGCCCGGAGAGGGCTGGCGCTGCCTGGCTCCGAGGCGTGCCTCTGCTCCCGGCCGCCCCGGGGCTAGCTGCGGCCGTGCTTGGCCCGCGGCGAGCCCGCTCCGGGCCTGCCTCCTCTGGGATGAGGCTGGCGCGGAGGAAGGGCTCAGTCGTTGGCAGTGTTTATTGTCGTTGTGTGGTGCCTCTCCCAATGTCTTGAAAGTTTCCTTCTGTTGCCGTGTGGCTGGAGGAAACCTCTAGCTAGTGGCGCAAGCACCATTTATTTGTAACCATTTTCTAAAAAGTGAAGTCAAGGCCTTGACCTGTAGAAAGTGGTGGACTGGGGTTTTGTGGCAGAAAATGATCTAGCGGAGTAGAAAGGGTTCGGAAAGAGATGCCCACTGGCTGAAACCGCTAGCCTTGCCTCTGAGCAGGCTGCCTTTTCTTCAATATTTAACTCCCCACAAACAAGCGATCAAAAAAACCCGCTGACCCAAAATATAAAAATAAAAACCAGAAAACAACTGAAAACAAAAACCACAAAAAAAACCCAACACTAACCTCATTCCTAAAGAAAAGTGGTTTTTTCCCTCTGTTTATTTTAAACTTGTGCTACAGCTTTCATGAATGCGGCCAGAATTCTCCCACTCTGGGATGTACTGGAAGATTTTACTAACCCTCAGCCGTTCAAAGGCTTCCCTGGTATGCGATCGGCATCCAGGTGTGAGTACCACCGGCCATCTAAGTCATTTCGTTGCATAATTCCCAGCTGTTTTGCCACTACGCTAAAATGAGAAAAAACATTCTCAAGTTCCAAAGTTGCTGTCACCAGAAGCACTCTTCATGGTCGAGCCCTTAAGTTTGGCCAAAGCTTTCAACAACTTCTGTTTGCTCAAGTGGTAGGACCAGTTTCTTCTCGTCCGTCCAACTCTTAAGAGTACCTCCTAATACCCAGAAACTTTTCAGAGGTCTTGGAATATCTTCTCATAATTGAGGGTAAGGGAAACACAAGTGATGTTACTTGTTCCCTGACTTGCCAAGGAGCAGAAAAAGTCAAAATGGCTAACATTTATTGAGTGCTTTCTGTGTCCACTAAGTGCATTATCTCACAGGCATACAGGAGTAAACTGAGGCAGAAAGGAGTTAAGTAACTTACCCATGGAAGTTGTTTAAGTCTTTTCAGTGGCCTTATTTTCAAAGTGTATTTCTCTGCTTTTATGACAATATGCTTATTTTCTGCAAAATCTTCTTTTTAGGGAATCAAAAACTTCATCTAAAATATACTTTGAAACTCTATATTCATGTTATAGTCAATTACACAGTTTTTCTAAAAGATTTTCTAATTTTCTCTTAACTTTGTACTTCTCCTAATCTGTTTATGCTTTTACCTTGGACAAAAATGTGTATATGTATATTTTGGATATTTTCATCTGCTGCTTTTATGAAAACTTTGTTTTCTTTAGGCTTAGTTACTGTATTTGTATTAACATTCCAGTGTTTGTCCTGTCAACATTACCCATCCTGTTTGCTGTTTGGATCCTAGATTTGCAAAGCACTTCAATCACATAATGCATTTAATTGACATGAACATAAACGTCTTCGTACATGTAGACACACATCGTTCTCCCCAGTTCTTCCATATCTTGGCCCACCCACCTGAACTCCTCGTTCCAAGCAGTGGTAGGAAGGCTTCAGTGCAAGGAGAAGGAGTAAATAGACTCAAATAGACTCTATGGGCCGTGGGGAAACACATGTTACAGAAACACATGTAACAGGATTTTTTACTGTGTAATTGCTGCAAGGAAGAAAATTTTAGGCCATGAGATTTTAGATCTCTAATAATGAACATGATGTAATGGAGTTCTCTTCTGTAATACACAAATATTTGAAGATGAGGAAGGGAAGGCTAAAGTACAGTTACTACTCTAAGCATAAAACACTTTACAAATGCAATCAGCAAACAGTAAACAGTATTTGAAACTATGTGAGAACAAGTATGAGTCCTTTGAGACACCTTTGAGCAGTAAGCTCTGAAGAAGCAAGGCTAACATAGAAGTCACAAAATAAGTCTCTCTCCTTCTCTCTCCCTCGCTCGCCCTTTCTCCACCCCCCCTCACACACTCCAAGTAGATTTTTGAAAAATGTGTGGATGTATTCTAAAATAAAGTATAACAGACTATGGGAAATCTAAAACTAAAACAAAATTTTAAACTAGTGGGAAATCTAGCTAACAAACTCTGACATGAATTGAGGAAGAGTTTAGAAGAGGCTTTGTGCTTCTCTGAAAGGAATGTTTCCCATGAAATAAGTATACTGCCGGGAAATCAGAGAAACAAACCTTGAAAAGAAGGCCACAGAATAGACTGAAACAAATTAATGGTCTCAAAGTGGCAATTGACCTTTTAAAAGGTTCAGCAAGGTGGAATGTGTTCTTTAGTAAAAGGTAGAAAATTCAGGTATCTGAATTTAGCGAAAAGAAGTCTTGGAAATTATATACTCCTTGCTTTCCCACATGTAGAACTCTTTTTATTGTATAAACTGAAGGGAGAGAAATTAAATAGTTTAATGATCTCAAGTTGATTTTGTGAGAGGATATAACTACATTTAAGTAACCTTTAAAAGACTAACAGAAAGAAATTAAGAGCAGTTCCTAAAAGGCCATTAATGTATCTAAAAGTGACTAAATTCTAAGATCACCTGAATATACTTGAAAAGGCTCTTGGGGTAAAACCTAGGAAAGATAATAGAGAAAGTGCCCCAAATACCTACTCCAAAACAAGAGCCTCGGGGCCACCACTGATAACAAAACCTATCAATCTTAGGGAAACGAGGGTTTTTACAAAGCATAAAGAAACAATTCAAAGCAATTGTGTGTCCAAAAACACACAAAAAGGGTTTCCAAAACACATTTTTGTTTATAAATAAATGCACATGGATATTTTAATAATGTAACTCATAAAAATGTTTTAGATATGATTGTTTTGCTCACTGCTATATCCCCAGCACCTAGGATAACACCTAGAACCAACACATGGTAGACCAATAAATGGTTGTCGAATGAATGGGTGATTATTTCTGTACCATCATTAAATTGTCAGTAAAAAAAAAAATGCAATTTTACAGCCACTCATTCATGACGATAATAATCCCATCTGAAGTAAATGTGTCTTCCCTTCCCCCTAGTGGTTCTCCTGTTCAGCTAGTTTAGAATCACTGGTTTAGTCAACCTCAGGGAAGAAGGCACATTGTATTACACTGGAAGTGCACCTTTGTTTTAAGGCCACCAGCTCATTAGAATGTTACTGCACAAGTACTGTCCCTGCCTCCTCTTGCCTTCATCAATTCTCCCTCCCTTCTGTTGCATCATTAAGTTTCTTCCCCCACTGGATTATTTCCAACATGCTATAATTTCTATCTTAAAAAGAAACCACTCTTGACCCTGTATGCCTCACCAGCTACTTCCCCAATTCTCTGCTTGCCTTACCACAGAACTTTTTGAAATATTTCCCAAAACCAGCAGTTTCTAGTTCCTTTCCTCCTATTCTCTCCAGTTAGATTTTCACCTCCTGCTCCACCAAAATTGCTCTTAAGGTAGTAACCAATGGCCACCACGTTGCTAATTCCAATGGCCAATTCTCAGTCCTCTTCTTGTTGGACTGGAAGGCAGCATTTGACATAAGTAACTCCTCACTCCTCCTTGGAACATTTTCTGCACTTGGCTTCTCTTTCGTCACTTGGTGAATTAGGTGGCCTCCAGGACACTGGACTCTCTTGGCTCTTCTCTCTTACCTGCCTGTTCTTTCTCAGTCTCCTTTGCTGGTTCTTCCTCACCTTCCTGATCGCTTAAGGTTAGAGTGCCCAAGGCTCAGTCTTCTGACCACTTCTCCTTTTTTTCTACACTCATTTCCTCGGTGATCTCATCCAGTAATACTATCTAAACACTGACCCCTCCCATATTTATATATTCAGCCCTGTCTCTCGCCTGAACTCCAGACCCAAATATCCATCTCACACTGTCTACTTGGATGTCAAATAGACATGTCCAAATCTCGACTCTTCATCTTGCTCCTGCCTGCAAGACCACTCCTCCCAGAGGCTCCACCATCTCAGTAAATGGCAACTTTATCTTTCTAGATGTTCAGGACAAAATTCTATTGATACAGTCATCCTTGATTCTTCCCTTCCATACCTGTCATCTAGTCCATCAGAAAATCTTATAGACTCCAGATTCAAAATACAGTATTACCCAAATTCTGACCACTGACTATTTATTAGTTTATTGTCTGTCTTCTCCTACTAGAAATGTAAGCTCCCTGAGGGCAGGGATTTTGTCTGTTTTCTTCACTGCTGTGTCCACAGCATTACCTAGCATGTAATAGGCATTCAGTAAATATTTACTAAATTAATGCAAGTTTGGCCAATCCTTTAAACCAGGTGTCACACCTGCAAGGATAGAGTGTACAAAGTAAATAGGTGAAGTAGATTGGATGTATAGCACCCACCAGGGTGTCTTCCTGGATTCAACAAAACATTCAGACATGAGAGACTACAGAGACCACACTGGACACCAGTCTACTCAGAAGGACATAGGACAGGAGCCAGAGCTTGCTGGCAGGGCAGTGTCAGGTGCTCCCCTTCAGGGGGCATCCTTGCAACATAGCCCCCAATAAATTGTCCTCTCCCCAGGTGACAGCTCAGGCACGCGGAAGTGACATCTGCACTGGTGCGACCAGGGCTTAAGGCCCCCATGCCCCGTAGGAACCAGTATCTCTTATAATACTCTATACTCCTAGTTTCTGCAATCCCTACAGGGGATATGTAGTGGGTTGAATAGTGGCCCCTCAAAATATATGTCCAAGTCCTAATCTTTGGTATCTGGGAATGTGACCTTATTTGGAAATAGAATCTCTGCAGATATTACTAAGGATCTCAAGATGAGATAATCCTGGATTTAGGTGGACCCTAAATCCAATGACTGTTGTCCTTATAAGAGAAAGGAGGAGATTTGAGACACAAAGACGCACAGAGGGGAAGGCCATGTGAAGACAGAGGCAGAGATTGGAGTGATGTGTCTACAAGCCAAGGAACACCAAGAATTGCCAGCAGACACCAGAAGGTAGGAGAGAGATGTGAAATGGTTCCTCCCTCAGAGCCTCCAGAAGGAACCAATCCTGCCAACACCTTGATTTTGAATTTCTGGCCTGCAGAACTGTGAGAGAATAAATTTGTTGTTTTAAGCCACTAGGTTTCTAGTAATTTGTTATACTAGCCCTAGGAAGTGAATACAGGTAGAATAGTTACCACTGCAAATAGTTACCAAAGTATTGACATCCTCATCGGCTATTAATAGATTTTCCATCTTTTCTCCCAGTTCAGACACAGTTTACCAATTGGATCATTTTTATTATATACAGTGTTGCCTAATAACATTGGTGACGAACCACTTTATCTGCTTACTAGGACAGTTAACCAAAGGTCAGATCTTCATGCAGCAGAGTGTAGGTATGTACTTTGAGAGGTGGGAACTGTAGGGCATTGGCAAAACAGGAAACTTCTTAGCTCCAGTGGATTGTGGATATATGGAGATGCCAGATCAAGGTTGCCAGATCTTCCCATTTTTCCAAGAGAGTCCAAATTTTTAAAAAACTGGTTCAAACTAAAAGTAAACCAGCCACAAAAACAAAAACAAACCCTTAAAACATCGTGGTGACCAAACAAAACAATATCTGTGGACCAAATTCCAGTCCATATCTTCCAGTTTACAGGTGACTTCTGCTGCGGTTTTCTGTCTTGACTTTGAGAGGTTTTAAAATTTTCCCTTAAAAGGTAGAACATGCTTCCCTTTTAAGAAAGATAGGCCAGAAATTTTTGTTATAACTTTTTTCTTCATAACAGAAACTTTCTTAAAAGATCAAACAGGCTTTGAAGTGACTGTACAGACTCTGCACCTTTCTAATTTTTTTTTGGTGTTCATTTATTCAATTCCATCATATATTATCCTATCCATTTAACTAACATACATTTATTAAGCACTTACTGTATGCCAGAGACTGTGTAAAACAAATGAGTAAGATGCAGCCCTATCTACAAGCTGTTTGCATTTGGGTTGGTTGGAGATGAGTTATGGTTTTCTTTTAGAAATGTAGGTTATACTGATCCCTAAATATTTAGAGCTGGCTGGGACCTTATGCTCAAGTCCTCATTTTAGAGATCAAACATCTGGCCTGGGTCAGACAACCAGGTGATATCAGAGCCAGTACTGTTTCTAATCTATCATAATATTGATATGAAACAAGAAAATATAGCTGATCTTTCTAACAACAAAAACTTTCTGGATATTTGTAAATGTCTAGCCAATTAACTGAATGTTTCCCTTTCATACACGTATTTGGTACCAAGTAGCTGCCTTTGTGAGGATTTTAGTCACTTCAAAGAGGTACTTCTAGTGCTAAAATGCTAAAAAAAAACAAAACAAAAAAACCTTCCAAATCATCCACATCACTTCCTTCACTTTGACTTTCCAGAGGTTTTCAGTTTCATGATATTCATGCTGTGAGACAGTTTGAGTGCACAGGCGTGTTTCAAAGCTGTGATCCTCTTTGACAGCCACTGCAGGAATCTTTTCAAGAACTTTATTTAAAGAGGATTCTCTGCTTTTTCATTTAAACTTGAGGTCCTTTGGATCTGGTAAACTCTTGGGTGCACAGGGAAATGAGTTATAAAGATTGATAATCCTGTTCCGAACATACTACCAAGGAGGGCAAAATAATACTTACTTTATTCAAAGAGTGAAGGAAAGTGTAATGGGCACACCGTGTTTAAGTAGAATTTATAAGTGTTTTCAAATTCCAGTGTACTTCAAACTCAATGACTTACTCTTATTTTATTTTTGAATTCACTCAAAGCTGTTAAGTGAGTCCAAGTGTACGATACTTTTTACTTATTTGAAAGGACCATTTGATCTTATATTAGCTAATACTTGGCCCAGCAGTACAATATGTCTTGAGTTTTGTGTTTTGTTTTTTTTTTTCTTTTAGAGACAGAGAGTCTCACTCTGTTGCTCAGGCTGGAGTGCAGTAGCTCAATCATAGCTCCCTATAACCTTGAACTCCTGGGTTCAAGGGGTCCTCCCGCCTCAGCCTCCTGAGTAGCTAGGCCTACAGGCGTGCACCACCACACCTGGCTAACTTAAAAAAATTTTTTTGTGGAGGGGGGTCTCGAACTCCTGGCCTTAAAGCAGTCCTCTTACCTCGGCATCCCAAAGCACTGGCATTACAGGCATGAGCGCCACGCCCAGCCTGTTTTGAGTTTTTGATTTGTGCATTTTGAAAGAGGATCTGTCACAACAAAAAAAAAATAAGTAGGTGAGGTGATGGATATATTAATTAGTTTGATTTAACCATTTCACAACGATGTTTCAAAACTTCATGTACACTGTAAATATATACAAATTTTACTTGTCAGTTACACTTTACTTTTTAAAAAGAAATTTTAAACAAATTAAAAGAGGATTTGCTCATTTGTTGGGAATACCAAATTAATTACTATGCTTTATTAAGATTTATTTATTCACACATACTTGCTGAATTCCTACTATGTGCCAGGCTATGCTTAATGCTGAGATGTGACAGTGAACAAGATAGGCATGTTTGCACTCCTGTGAATCACAAGATTTAAACTCAGAAGAACTAGAGTCAAAATGTTTTGCACGTATGGGGACGTTTCTCTCTCTCCAAGAACTCCTCCTCTGCCACACACACTGGCAGATCCTAAATTTGCATTGCCTGCTGTAAGACAAACTTGGGTATAGAGATAGTTTTCTAATGGTATATGGATGGAAAGCTGGTGTCAAACCAGAGATTACATCTTAGAGAATATATATTTTCACATATTCCTGAGTTTTGATTATGCAAGTAGGAGCTGAGAAATTTTTTAATAATTAAATTCAAATTCAAGTTACTGTATTTTCCACTTCATTGTTTAAAGAATAATTAGTATTAATTTCTTCCTCCCTCCCTTTTCTTTGTTTTTCGGGTTATCACACTAGCATGCTCCACCACCAATATCTTTTCCTTTTGAAGGATTTAAAATATATTTTTCACATATGTGCTCCTGTTTCCCCTCATTTTCTGGGGGAAAATGGAATACCAACTAGAGCCTCTAACAGCAAACCCTTGTTTCAGTCACAAGCAGGTGTTTTATACCATTTCCCCTTCTTGTGGGCTCGGGAGACCTTTTCCTTCCTTCTCGTTGAAACTTAGCAATGGTGTCTAGGTAAGCGCCACGCCAAAGAAGCAAGAAATACTGAAATTCCACTCTCCAGGCAGTTTTTATAACTGTTGAGAACAACTTCTCGTTTAAGAAATGTGGTTTGATTTGTTTAGGTTGCCCTTTTCTCCAGAAGTCCACCATATTTCAGTTATTCATACATTTTTAAAAGCATATAAACATATAAAGCATATTTTTTAAGCATATAAAGCTTATGCAAATGCAACATTTGCAGTTATCTTTCATTTATCCAGAGAGCATTTTGAAGCACAGTCAGCTCTGCAGCAGAGCCTCTGTGCAGCCCGGACAGATGCCGAGAACATCCTGTGCTAAAGGTCACAGGCCTCGCTGGTGCCAGAACCCTTCTCCTCTCGTCTCCTCTCCGTAAGCTGCCATTGACTGGGGGACATGGATTGGCTATTGCGTTCGCAAGCTTGCAAAAATATTGTTTTAACTTTAAGACTAGAATGCACTCTTTCAACCATAGGAAATTAATATAATAGACCCCCATGTACACACCACTCAGATTTAACAGATGTTAAGATTTTTGGCAACATAAAATTGTGTAAGCTAAAACTTAGAGCTGGCAGGAATCAAGGGTGAGGCAGGACAATGGAGGGGAGAGACTGGAGGTAAGCACGAAACTAAAAGAAGAGATAGGAAAACTCTAAATAGACCTATGGACTTTCAAACCATAATTGTCTTGCCCATTTAGACCAGAAGTGAGCACCTCTCGTGCTTCAGAAACCCCTAAGGGCTTCCTCTCATAGTAGTAGGATAATAATTGGTGTTTTGTTGATGACCTCAAATCATCAATAAAAGGTTAAATGTGTTCCATGCATGCTACTGCGGGAGGAAAGCTACTGTGCAGCCAATTTGAAAAGCATTTGAGTAAATGTAAAAGGTTTAAATATCAAGTTTTGACACTCAAAGGGGATAGAGTTCAGTTTTATGGAAATTTTTTTTTTTTTTTTGAGACATGGTCTCACTCTGTCACCCCAATAGAGTGCAGTGGCATCATAGCTCACTGAAACCTCAAACTCCTGGGCTCAAGAGATCTTCCTGCCTCAGCCTCCAGAGTTGCCAGGACTACAGGCGTGCGCCACCATGCCCGGTTGATTTTTTCTATTTTTAGTAGAGACGGGGTCTCACTCTTGCTCAGGCTGTTCTCATCAAACTCCTGAGCTCAAGCAATTCTCCCATCTCAGCCTCCCAGAGTACTAGGATTACAGGCGTGAGTCACCATGCCTGGCCCATTTATGGAAAATTTGACACATTCCTCTGTGATGCTCCATAGTATTAGGAAGAGTAAAAAGTCTTCACTGGAAACACAGATGTCTTTGAATTTTTGGCAACATTTTTTAAAAGTAAACTTTTATT
This sequence comes from Daubentonia madagascariensis, assembly GCA_023783475.1. Classification (NCBI taxonomy): domain Eukaryota; kingdom Metazoa; phylum Chordata; class Mammalia; order Primates; family Daubentoniidae; genus Daubentonia; species Daubentonia madagascariensis. The sequence continues at coordinate 36,179,161 of JAKFHU010002088.1, read as the reverse complement.
GAAAAACAACAAACATACAGAAAAGTACCTAAATCACAGGGGATGTGTTTTTATAACATGAATACACCTGTGGACCTGGATCAATTCTAGGCCCTCCAGAATCCCCCTTGAAATGCTCGTAATATTCTTATCAGCCATGATAACTACTCCTGACTTTTCACATCAGAGATTAGTTTTGATTTTGGAAATTTTTAATATATGATCCAGGTTGGAGAGGAAAAGCTATTATGGTTTATTGTTCATAATTTGCTTTTCAAGCAAATACATCCTGAGTATTTCCTCTTCATATCTAGATACTCAAATTCACTCGTCTAAGATTCCTCCATCCTCCCCCAGTGGTGCCTGGATGATATGACAACAATGATAACAATAACAACAATAATCATATTAATTTTACAACACTAATTCAGGTAGCGCCCACTACTTAATTTCTCTGCCTCAGCATCCTCCTCTGTACAATAGTAATAATAATTGTACCTTCCTCACAGAGTGGAGGTGAGAAATAAAATGTCAACATAAAGCATTTAGCATGGTACCTACTACCTAGCAAGGGCTCGTGTGTGGGCACGTGTGCACGCATATGCGCATGTGTGTAATAAGTGAGGCTAAACCACGAGAAGAGATGTGTTATTAGGTCTTCATATATTGCACATTTTTATTTTACTACTGCCTAATCACACAGATTGCAAAAGGGTCCACTTTGTGGATAAAAGGTGACTGAGTCATCGGGTAAAGAGGCATGTGCATTCCCTGAAAACTAGAGAATTATATAGGGTGTGCCACTGAATGTTCAGAGGAGAAAAAGCACAAGGAAGGGAAACTACAGTGTTTGAGTTGACATCAGTTTGGTTTCTAGATTTTGATCAGTCTGCAGAAAGTGCTTTGCATTCGTTTATTTAAAAAATACTTATGGGCTGGGCATGGTGGCTCATGCCTGTAATCCCAGCACTTGGGAGCCCAAGGTGGGAGGATTGCTTGAGGCCAGGAGTTCAAGGCTGCCATGAGCTATGATTGTGCCACTGCACTTCAGCCTGGGCAACAGAGTGTGATCCTGTCTCTAAAAATAAAAATAAATTAAAAATAAAAATAAAAAAAAAAATACTGACGGATCTCTCTCTCTCTCACACACACACACACACACAAATAAGTAAAACTGGTGAACTCTAAATAAAGTCAGTGATTACATAGATGTCAATTTCCTGGGTTGTGATATTGTACTACAGTTATGTAAGATGTTACCATTGGGGAATCCTGGGTAAGAAGTATATGAAATCTCTCTGTATTATTTCTTACAACTGCATGTGAATGTACAATTATCTCAAAATAAGAGTTTAAAAAATAAATTCTAGTGTTCTATAGCTGCAGTCTCCAGCCCCCTGTCTGCTGACCATACCAGTTCATGGCCCCTTAGGAACGGGGCTGCATAGGAGGAGGTGAGCAGTGGGTGAGCGAAGCTTCTTTACTTAACAGCCACTCCCCATCTCTCGCATCACCGCATATGCTCCGCCTCCTGTCAGATCAGCCTCAGCATTAGATTCTTTTTTTTTTAAAATGGTTCTTTATTTATAAACTTGATGCAAGTTTACAAAATTTACTGCACATTGCCAAATAAATCTGCAATGAAAAATAATAGAAAAAAAAGGCATGCCAAATGTGCAAGCTAGCTGTCAACCTGCTAGCCATCAGGATATTAAAGAATTCAATAATGTATTCAAGATTTAGTCTTAGGTTTAAGGAACTTTAATGCTTTAAAGAATTCTGCCTTGTCACTTGTTATCTGAGTAACTGGCAATTAGTAAACCACATCAGAGAGACTTGGCACTTCTGCATTATTGAGTGTGTTTAATTTCTTTTGATTCTATTTTGGTTGAGAGGGCAGTAGATACAAAGACTTTCTGGTATTCTTGTTCACTTGGTTACATTTGTATAAAGTTCGGCATTAGATTCTTACAGGAGTGTGAACCCTACCGTAAATTGTCCATGTAAGGGATCTAGGTTCCATGCTCCTTATGAGAATCTAATGCCTGATGCTCTGAGGTGGACCTGAGGTGGTGAGGCTAGCGCTGGAGAGTGGCTGCAAATATAGATTATCATTAGTAGAGCGGTTTGACTGCACAATAAATATAATGCTCTTGAATCATCCTGAAACCATCTTCCCCTGCCCCACCCCCATCCATGGAAAAATTGTCTTCCATGAAACCGGTTCCTGGTGCCAAAAACTTTGGGGACCACTGTTCTATAGCACTATAGGATAACTATAGTTAACAATAATATATACTTTCAAGTAGTTAGAAGAGAGTATATGGAATGTTCCCAACACAAAGAAATAACAAATATTTAAGATGGTGGATTGCTAATTACCCTGATCTGATCACTATACATTGTATGTATCCTCCATAAATATGTACAATTATTATATGTCAATCAACAAAACCAACAAATTAGAAAAAAATACTATGGAGCTGAATACTTTGAGCCTGGGGCTGTCTTAGGCTCTGGGGATACAAGGAGAAACAGCAAGACACATTAATGCCCTCAGAGAAGATGAAATAGGGGCCAGAGGGTACCTTGAGCTGCTTTAAAAGTATAGTCTTTAAGGTATTGCATTAAATAGTTTGAGGTAAATGGTTAAATATTTCTATTCATTGAGTATAGCAGTGATTATCCAAAAAGTCTCCATGTTCTCAAGGAAGGATAATCAATCAACACTTATAAGATACTTATATACACACTAAAATTAGTACATAGCAATCCTTCAAGGTTTGGATTGAGTGAAAGGAACAACATCCTAACGGCGAGGGCTGTCGAGTGTTGGAGTGTGACTGAAGAACAGGAAGAATGACATCTTGCACTGAAAGCTTTAAATAGGCTGAATTCACATGTCTTTGTAGATTATGTGTCTGCCTAAAAAAGGAACAGATGATCCCTTATATTTTTAATCCTATGAAGTTTTATACATTCATATGATAAATGTCTTTGAAGGGATGAGGTTTTTTTTTTTTTGGTGGAGTTAAGAAATGTACGTGATACACTGCTGATGTAGTGGAATCCATCTTCCAAGGACATATTCTTTAAACTTTTTCAATCTGCCACATATTTCCAGATATCTAAATTTTCCCCGACGTGGACCAGAGGGACGGATAGAGGCTTAAACCAGGACACTTTAAAAAAAACCCTTTTATTGTTTTATTGTTTTATTTTTTTGAGGCCATGGTCATTCATTTATTTCACATTTTATTCTCGTTACATTGGGCTGGGAGAGGAAGGAGCCAGGCACCAATGTATTGATTGTGCTATTTTGTTGTCTTTCAGACAGCATCAGGATCCAGGTTCTAACTGTCTTTAAGCATAGGATCTGGATCAGAATCAGAAGAGGGTAGACCACTGCTGTGGGGGAGCTTGGGCTGCCAGGAAAAAGGCTAGGGACAGCCATGAAGCTGACCATGGAAGGTTCATGTTCCAGGCTGCCATCTGGATACCTGAGGATCTTGCATGTAGCTCAGGGGTGGAGGAGCCCACAGCGGCCCCTCGAAGTGAACAGGGATGGCGCAGGCCCAGGGCTGGTACCCAGGAGGTGGGAAGTCAGGCGCATCTGCACAGGGAGGACCTGCAAAGATGCTGGCCTTCCATCTGTATCCCAGAATCCTGTGTAGGGCCTCTTCATGAGAATGGGGCCAGGATTGGCTACTTGGCCTCTGGTTGGCCTCATGAGTAGTCCAATAGAAGTCCTGCAAACTTGTCACCATCTGGAGACTTTCCTGCCAGCTCCTCTTTATGCCCCTCTGCTCAAGACACTGGGCAATTGCTTTAGACTGTTCATGATTTTTCTCACTCAACTCTTCAAATTCAAGAGATGTCCATTCTTCTAGAAAGTTCTGGGTCTCCTGGCCACTCCAAGAGTTAATTAACTGGTCTGATGGTTTTTCTGGTTTCTTGGTTTCTTTTTCCCTCTTTGCTTCCTGAGAGTTTCTAGTAATTTTAGTCTGATGTTTCACTTTCTCCATTTTTACTCCTGAGTTTTCTCCTGGGATTCTTCTCACTGTAGCCTCAGGGCCTAATCCTGGGTCAGCAGAGAATCCAGGAGTGTCAGGAAATGCCCGAGTGTTGAAATGTGTTTGTTCCTCTCTGCTTCGGGTGGTCTCTCAAAAAAAAAAATCCTTTTTAAAAGCCTTTTTATTGACATTTAATCTACAAGCAGAATGATGAGTCTTCTGTCAGTGAACACCTCTGTAACCAGCACCTAGGTTGAGAAACAGAATATTAGTGGGAGCCTTTGAAATCCCTTGTGTGTTCCACTGCAGTTACAACATCCCTTCCTCATAAGGGCAACTATTAATATCATCCTGACTTAGAACTGCAAAGATGAGTTTTGCCTGTTTTTTACTTCCTATAAATTGAATCATACTACATACCTGTTAATGTTTGGCCTCTTGGGATTGACATTATAGGTTGATCCATATTGTTGAGTGTTATTCTAGTTATAGCTCATTCATTCTCTTTGATGTATATTATTCCATGGTGTGAATTTATTTATTCATTCTATTGAAGATGGGCATTTGGGGAGTTTCCAGGTTTTGGCACCATAAATAGTGCTACTAATAATATTCTAGGACATGTCTTTTGGTGAACATATGTACGTATTTCTTTCTGGCATATACCCAGGAGTGAAATTGATGGATCATAACGTATGCATAAGTTTAGGTTAAGTAGATACTGCCAGTTTTCCAAAGTGTTTGTTCTTATTTAAACTACTGGGTCAGGCACGGTGGCTCACACCTGTAATCCTAGCACTCTGGGAGGCTGAGGCAGGAGGATCGCTTGAGGTCAGGAGTGCAAGACCAGCCTGAGCAAGACTGAGACCCCATCTCTATAAAAAATAGAAAAATTAGCTGGGTGTGGTGTCACACGCCTGTAATCCCAGCACTTTGGGAGGCCGAGGTGGGAGGATCGCTTGAGGCCAGGAGTTTGAGGTTGCAATGAGTTATGAGGACGCCACTGCAGTCCAGCCCAGGTAACAGAGTGAGACCCTGTCTCAAATAAATAAATAAATAAACTACCATCAACAGAACATTAGAGTTCTGATAGCTGTACATTCATTTCAATACTCAGTATTTTCCGTATTTAACCATTCAGATATGTGGTGGAGGAATTCTCATTTGGTTTCAGTTTGCATTTCTGATGACTAACGAAGTTGATCTCTTATGTTTATTAGCCACTTGGATATACTCCTTTGTGAAATGTTTATGTAAATCTTTTGCACGTTTTCTATTCCTTCGTCTTTCTTTTTCTTATCAAAGACAGACACTTGTAAGAAGAAAGGTGACAACAGGCATGAACCAGATGATATGATTAAGAATTTGGCTTGGAATATGTGATAAGTGTGAGATGTTTGGGAGGCATCTATATGGAGATGTCAGGAAGGCACTGGACTCCGTGGGTCTGGAGTTTAGAAGACAGTTCTGGGCTGAAGATATAAATTTTGGAGTCCCTGCCATGTAGATATCACTTCAGTGAAGGAGTGAATGAAATCACCCACACAGAGAGTGCAGAGGGAGAAAAAGCCCGAGGACTGAGCCTGGGAGGCACCAAGGTTCCTTCCCGAGTTGGGAATGGAGAAAATGCCAGCCAGCAAAGGAGCCCCCCGTGCCCAGAAAGAGCCACTGAGAGGCAGGAATAACACAGGGAAGAGGGGAGAAGCGGAAGCCAAGGGAAAAGGGTTTCACAAAAGGGAGTGCCCAGTGGGTCTAACTGTTCATTTTGTGTTGATTTTTTATAAAAAACATATTCTGTCCTCTTTCATCTCTCCCTAGCCATCATTGTGTACAGACTACCATGGACCTGGAAATGCAGCAAGTTCCTGATGAAATCCATCCACGCAGGGTTAAACACTGTGGCTGCCATTCTTGTAATTATCTCTCTTGTGGCTGTGTTTGAGAACCGCAATGCCAGGAATATCCCCCATCTGTACAGTCTGCACGGCTGGGTTGGTCTGACAGCTGTCATACTCTATTTCTTGCAGGTCAGTGTCTCAGCGTATTTATAAACAAAGCATAAAAGGTAAAACGGGCCGGGCCTGGTGGCTCACACCTGCAATCTTAGCGCTGTGGGAGGCTGAGGCGGGAGGATTGCTTGAGGTCAGGAGTTCGAGACCAGCCTGAGCAAGAGGGATACCCCATCTCTACAAAAAATAGAAAAAATTAGCCAAATGTGGTGGCATGCACCTGTAGTCCCAGCTGCTCGGGAAGCTGAGGCAGGAGGATTGCTTGAGCCCAGGTGTTTGAGGTTGCTGTGAACTAGGCTGATGCCACTGCACTCTAGACAGAGCAAGGCTCTGCCTCAAAAAAAAAAAAAAACAAGTAAAACAATTCAGAGACTGTAAATGTTTTCTTAACATTCTTTACGTGTGTTTCCATTATAAGTATTTCCCCCTAAGGGGACACCAGAACTACGGAATTCACAGAACAATGTATGAAATAATAAACTAATAAATAAAATATCTAAATAAATAACATATAATAATAATAAAAGATTTCCTGTACCAGGTATGCCTTTTAATCTGGATTCTCTAAAAACCAACTTATACTCTGCTCTATATCTTAATATGTAAAATTAAGAAATATCTAGGAATTACAACAAAAAGAATACTTATTCTAAAATCTATGGGTCTTAACTAAAATAGTTCTCAGAGGAATATAGACTTAAATGCTTTTATTATTTTTTTGGAAACAAAAACTTAAAATACATAAACTATTTGCTTAAACTAAAAGAGAGCAGCAAAATATAGTAGGAAGAGTAAATTGATAAGGACCCACAAAATCCATGTATAATTCTATTCATTTTCTATTGCTGCTGTAACAAACTACCACAGACTTAATGGCTTAGCACAACACAAATTTATTACCCCACCGTTTCTGTACAAAAGAAGCCCAGGTTGGCTTGGCTGATTTCTTTGCCCTGGGTCTAACAAGGCCAAAATCAAGGTATCAGCCCGCCTGGGCTCTGACTTGGAAACTCTAGGGTAGAATCAGCTTCCAAGCTAATTCAGGTTGTTGGCAGAATCTAGGTTCTTGCAATTGTAGGACTGAGGTCCCTGTTTCCTTGCTGCTGTCAGCTAGGGGTTGCCCTGGTCCCTAAAGTCCCTTCTCTGCTCCCGTGCACAGCCCCCTCCATCTCGCTCATAGCAATGGAGAATCAAACCCATCTCAATGGCTTGGAATTGCTCTGACTTCTCCTTCTTCTTCCTCCTTGTCTCTTCTCCTCAGCCAGAGAAAGTTCTCTGCTTTTAAAACGGTTCACTTGGTTAGATTGGACTAACCAGATAACCCAGGATTATCTCCCAATCATAAGGTCTGTGACCTTAATTACAGTCCCTTTTGTCACGTAATATAACATATTCATTCACAGGATCCAGGGATTAGAGTATGGATATCTTTGGGGAGTCATGATTCGGTCTACAACTATAAAAAGAAAAAAGAAAAGAAAATATAAATGAAATGAAAAGCTGGTTCTTTAAAAAATAAAAAAAAAATCCATAAACCATGGCAAGGCTGATTAAGAAAAACCAGAATATACAACATTCAGAATGAGAAAGATAATCATAGATACAAATAATATTTTTAAATTAGGGTAGGTTATTAAATTTTAATATATGGTAATACACTTAAAATCTTTTTAAAAAGTAAGAAGGATTATTTTCTCGCCAAATATAAACTACCAAATTTGATCCACGAAGAATTTGAAAACCAAAACAGATGAATAATAGTAGAAGAAATCAGGAAGATCAGTTGAAATCTATCACTGAAAAAGGGGATCAGGTACAGATTGTTTCATACTTTTAACCTTTGAGGAACAAGTACTTTGAACTATTCCAGTACACTGGAAGAAAGCAAACTTCTCTTAGATATGGCCCCATTGCACATCTGCAGGTGGTGGCTCTGATTATAAACACCTTTATCAACATTCAACAGCCAACATCAGATTAAACTGAAATACTGAAGATATTTTCATTAAAATCATAAATAAGACATTGATACTTGCTACCATTGTCATTCAACTTTGTTTTAGAAGTTTTAGCTAATATACAAGATAATGAAAAAAATCTGTATAAGTAATAGAAAATTTGTGACTCTTTTCTGTTTGCAGATCATATAATATTTCTAGAAACCCAAGAGATTATTAGAAGTAATGAGAGAATTTGGAAAGATGGCTGGACATGAGATAGCCATGAATAATTCAATAACTTTTGCCTATACTAGAAATAAGCACTTAGAAAAAGTAGAATCTACTTATAGAACAGACAAGAAACTACAACATACCCAGGAATAAATTGAACAATGAAAGTATAAGATGTAAATCTAGGATATATAAAATACTATAAAATCTTATTGGAAAACAGAAAACATGATATGATCAGAGAGAATGCCATGTTACTGAAAGAGAAAAATTAACATAGAAATACCTTTTCTTCTTCAACTAATATTTATGTTTAATATAATTCTAATTTTAAGTGCAGTAAGAGTCTTAAATTTTATGCAGAAGAACAAATATCCAAAAATAACCAAGAAAAGTTTGAAAAAGAAATGAAGGGTGACCTGCCTTATTCAAAATAAGTTATTAACACAGGAACAAACAAATACATTCATGGAAAGAATAGAGAGTACGGAAACAGTCCAAGTGTGAATAAGAACTTTTTTCTGTGACACAATGGTGTTTCAATTTAGTGGAGAAAGAATGCTTATTTAATAAATGCTATTCATTTGGAAGAAAACAAAACAAAACAAAAAGATTTGATATATCACACAATAGGAAAAAAAAGATTTCAGATAGATTAACGGTCTAAATATAAAAACCAAAGGCAATGAAAAGAGAAAAAGAAAATTAAGAAATAGAGTATGTAACTTGTTTAATCTGAGGTAGGCGAAGCCATAAGGTTGACACAAAATTTGAAAGCCATAAAGGAAAAGAAAGACACATTTGACTGCAAAAAGTTTTTAAAGAATTACATGTGACAAAAGATATCAAAGTCTATAGAAACTGCACAAAGAGATATGGGAACAATCATATGTAATGAGTTAATGGTTAATGTGTTTAATATGTAAACAACCTAAAAATTAATAATAAAAAGGCAACTGAATAGAAAAGTGAACAAAAGATTTGAGCAGTCAGTTCATAGAAGAAAATTAAATCACCAATAAGCACATGATAAGATGTCCAACCTCACTAAAGAGTTAGGGAAATATAAGTTAAAACAATAAAATAGTATTTTCCCCCCTAAGATTGACAAAGGGTGCTCTCTTACACTGATAATGAGAAAGTGAATTATCACCAAATTTGGGGGAAATAATTTGTTAATATCTATTATTTATTTTAACATGCTTACCCCTTGACCTAGCAACCTCATATTTGGGAGGAATGAAAAGAGAATATTATCACCTAAGGAACTCTAAAAAGGATTTTTAGAGCATCATTATTTGTACACGCAGGAAACAGGAAGCAACCTAAGTATCTATCAATAAGGAAATGTTAAATAATTTGTGGTAAGTCCATATTGTTGGATATTATACAATTATTACAAAATATGTAGCTATACCTCCTAACCAAGGGTGAAATCCGTGATATGTTCTTTTTTTCTTTATTAAAAAATTATTATATAAAAAATATGGAATGCTTCATGAATTTGCTTATCATCCTTGTGCAGGGGCCATGCTAATTTTTTCTGTATTGTTCCAATTTTAATATATGTGCTGCTGAAGCAAGCATTGACATATTCTTCAGTATAAAAAATACTGGGGAGTAATATGTATACTAAAATGTCATTTTTGTGAAAAAGAAAAGAAAGAAATAAAGGGGAAAAGCATATGCGTGTAGATAAGTAAAGAAAGGTGTGGAAGGATACACTAAACTGTTTCCAACCATTCTCATGGGGATGAGATTGGTTGGGGGAATTATTAATTTTTAAAACATATTTTGTTTGATTTGCTTGAACATGTGGCTCTTTTGTTTTAAATATAAGTAAATCACATATGTTACATACAAATCATATACATATATATAATTTTTAAAACTAAGCAAACTGTATGTGGATGTCATGCTTGGTGCCTTCTGGCTGTTCATTCAGGAATGAGGTGAACAATTTCCTATTTCTATTCTAGGAAAGATAACTACATTTCAGCTTTATTCTTTTATTATTTAAAAGCTGTTTTTAAGTTGTTTGCATTGCTTCTCCATGGAAGTGACAGAATGGATCACCCAGATGTGTTCAAAAAGAAATTAAATGGAAGGTTTTTATATTTAGACCTTTAATCTATTTCCCAATGGAAAGAAACCATTTCTAAGCTTGCCTTCTTCACTTTTGATAGGAGCTGAGTTCCTTCCTTATTATGATTTACAAAGATTCCTGCCTCCATATTCTTAGTTGTAAAAATACATGAGCCACAAAAACATGCTTTGACAGAGATGTTTTTCTGTGAGATTTCTTGGGTTAAAAGTAAAGAGGGGAAGCAGTTTCACTTTCTGAGTCAAGACTGATTCTCTCCAAGTGGTGGTTCTTGGGGCTGCCGCTTGTAGGTGGAGAACAGGAAGCCCTACCCTTTAGGAGCAGCTGCAGCGCCAGGGGGTGTTCACTGCCACACTGCTGTGCACTTCAGTCACAAAGTATAATTGTGTGCAGACCCTTCACCCAAGTTTGGGAGATCAGTTTGCACTTCCCTTCAGTCCAAGTCAAGAAACAAACCTACTGCATAGCATGAAGAGGATGGGAAAGATTTTCGAAATTTGATCCTCTCACCTTAGCACTACTGGGGTTTGCCTTAGCCACCATGTGTAAAATCAGGATTTACATGCCAAATGAAGCCAGTGTCTGGGTTGTTTCAGTAAAAAAAAAAGGAAGGCATCAAACAATAAAACAATATAAGCAAAAAAAGCTGAAAGGTCTTTATCCTTCCAACATTGTGTTTAGAGCATTTCAAGTGTTCTTTTCAACTTCTGAGACCTAGCCTGTGGGGCATTTAAAAAAAACCAGCAAATTATTGTATATATATAGAAGTTATGAATAATCATAATAAAATCAACTCCCAAGATTCCACATTCAACCTAATTGAGATAGCACAGAACCTCCACCCACCTACCCACCTTGATCCCACAATTCCCTACCTACCCCAAACCCTAGAGATAACCATTCCCTGGTGTTTTTTCTCATTCTCTGATTTTCTTTATACTTTTACCACATACCACAAATCAATATATTGTTTTATATATAGATTAATTAATTAATCAATGTTTAATTAAATAATATTGATTAATTAAATAATATGTTGTTTAAACAAATTGATTAATTACTTAAACAATATGTTGTTTAATTTAAAAGACTGATTAATTACTTAAACAATATGTTGTTTAATTAAATAACGTTAATTTTAAAATGTGTTAATTAAATAATATTGATTAATTAAATAATATATTGTTTAATTTTGCTTTTTTATTTTTTTTAAGTCAAAGAGCTAAGTATAATAATTTTGATTTTTTAATTGAGCCTTTTTTAAAAAAGGTCTCATACTATATATATTCTATTGCAACTTTCTTTTACTCTACTTATTCAACTATATTGATTCCTCTAGCTATAGTCCATTCATTTTTACTTTTATATTCCACTGTATAAATATGACACAAATTTACTTACTCATTATCCTGCTATTAGACATTTGGGTTATTTTGAATTGTTTTCTGTTACAAACAATGCTGCATTGAACATTCATATACACATCTTCTGGTCCTCATATGTAGGGGTTTCTCTGGGCATATAATTAGGAGTGGAATTAGATGCTCAATCTAAAAAGATAATGCCAAATTGATTTCCAAAGTGGTTGACCCCAATTATATTCCTGCCTCTGCAGTTTATAAGAGTTCCCACATGGCATATCTTTGCCAGCTTGCATCCTTTTCAGACTTTTAAATTATTGCCAAACTAGTGGGTCTATAATGATGTCTTCTTATTTTAATGTTCATTTCACTAGTGTTTTCTCTTCTAAGAAATACTTATTTGTGTCTTTTGTCCATATAAAAAATAAGTTTGTTTTTCTTTTCCTTAAATATTTGTAGGAATTCTGTATTAAATTCCTTATCATTTATATGTATTGCTATATCTTCTTCCAGTTTGAAGCTTGCATTTTCTCTCTTCTGTTAATGTTTTTTGATAAATAAAAATTCTCAATTTATTTTATTTTATGATTGCATCAACCCCTTCCAAATGAAAAATTCTCAGTTTTAATGCAACCAAATTATCTTTTCCTCTAAGATTATCATTTTTTGTTTTGTTTTCTTTTGGTGACTTGTTTATGAAATCCTTTTCCACCCTGAGGTCAAAACATTCTCCTATGCTTTCTATTAAAAGGATTAAAGTTTTGTCTTTGATATTTAAATGCCTAATTCATCTAGAACTAACTTTAGTGTATGATGTGATGTTGTGATCCAACTTCATTTTTTATGAACTGGATAAGCCATTTTCCCCTCACAATTTATTGAATTGTCTCTGCTCTTGCCATTTATCTGCAATGCCAGTTTTGTCATATACAGTGTCTTTTCCTTTGTGTCCTAGCCAGCACAGTATAGACTTGATGAGTATAGAAGTATCGAAGTATGTAGAAGTGTGTAGAAGAAGTAAGAAGTACAGAAGTAGAGATGAGAATTCTTAACTTGTTCTTATTTTAAAGAGAATACTTCTAACATTTTATTAGTGGGTATAGGTGCTTCCCATTTCCCCCTATTCTTGTTTGTGGAAAGGTTTTATTTTACTTTTTTAAATGAGAGGATGTGGAATTTTATTGAATGCTTTTTCTGTATCTGTCAAAATGAATATTGCTTTTCTTCACTTAATTAATTAATTTTTTATTGATATATATTAATAGTTGTACATATTTTGGGGGTACATGTGATATTTTAATACAAGTATACGATGTGTGATGAACAAACCAGGGTAATTGGGATATCCATTACTTCAAACATTTATCTTTATTTTGTGTTAGGAGTATTCCAATTCTTCTCTTTTAGGTATTTTGAAATATACAACAAATTATTGTTAAACATAATCTCCCTACTGTAAGTTTTTCTTCTTTAATATTAGTCAATTATATCAATATATTCTATTTTTAAACTTGGGCGAATTAAAAACATATTTCATTGTCACAAGATTCTTTTTTGCTCTCTGAAATATCCAGATTCTTATTTCCTGTTGTTTTCTTTGTGCTAACTGGGCTTTTCAGAAATATCATTTCACAACTTCCTGGCTTTGCTTACCAGGAGCAATTTTGGCCCCTAGCTTCTCCCTTGTTCAGATCTAGAGAACAAGTAGTGTTTGGGGTTTTTTTTAATTTATTTTTTTAATTTCAGAATATCATGGGTGTTTTAAAAGCCGGGTTTGTAATCAAGGAGACCTCAGTTGGAATTAGGTTCATCCATTTGGTAGCTGGTGACCTTGGACAAGTTACTTAACGTCTCTGGATTTAGTTTGCTCAGCTATAAATTAAGGCTTATGATCCTTCAAAAAAATCATAAGAATCAAAGCCAAATAATGCATGGAGAGGTTTAGCCCAGGGCTTAGCACACTGGAATGACCCAAGTTAGCTGTTGTTACTGGAAGTGTAAATCTTGTGGTAGGCTCCTTAATGACCTGAAGATGGCATTTTTCATCTCTACTATACATGTAATCCTATATACTATAGGATACATATACTGTAGGATTACAGGTATAAGCCACCGTGCCCAGACTGTTGAAAGAATTTTTTTAATGATGAAAGGAAGATTTAGGGGAGTTAAATTGCTTGGGGGAATTTGTAAGCAAATTTCTGACACCTTATATCTGCTTAGATCATTGAGCCTTACAGGATTATAAGAGACACACATGATAAATTATGAAAGAAATGAGAGAAAACAGTAAGAATCTTAGGAATAAAAATGGTCAGGAGAACAGGAATATGAGAAATATATATTTTTATGGATAAGTCACAGAAAAGATATGGTGACTTACAGAAATATATTTGTGCTAAATCCCTGACAGTCACTTACCTGAGCCACATTTTCGTATAGAAAACACAGCGTGGATATCAGGAAGTTTGCCCTTTGATACTAATAGAATCACTGAAGTTCACTGAAGGACATTTAGGAATATTCTGAACCACTAAGGGGTAACTGTCTGAACCATCTCTAATATATTCAGGCATTTTTGGTATTAAGCGAACAATAAAATATGTAAACCAGCCTACTAACTGCATTTGTGATTACCTTCCATTTATTACCATAAGCCGATTCTAAACGTGTATGAGGACTTTGGCCCCTCATCCTGCCCCCATCCCTCTGGTAGCCCCCGTTAGTCCTTGGATGTCAGTTAGGAAAGATGAACAGTGGTGTTAGTGCTTTCCTCCCATCCTCCTCTCTTCTCATGGTTGTTTTGTTAGGGTGATAGATCCTAAAAAGGTACCTGAAAAAATGTTCCTTTAAACTTAGGAATTCAGTAGTCGCTGAGTCATCTTTATTTTCCTGAAGAAAGGAGAGTACTTAATGGGCAGGGGCGTGGGGCAACAAAACTAAACCAAACTGTCAAAGTGTTAACAGACTTCAGTTTATTTAGGAATCTTGCTGTCTTCTATGTAAAAACATATCCTACTAGGGATTTAATTATCAGGGAAATGAAGATAACTTTCCTGCAGAATTCATTTCTTCCTCATGAAATAAAATTGTCAACTTCTTTTCACATAGCTTCTTAGGTTGAACTGACTAAATTATATGTCCTAATGTATTTGGGTTTAATGATTTTTAAAAAATCTCTTACTTCCTTGCCTACTTGGCAATCTTAGGAAATCGATAAAAACAAACAAGTAAGTACGAGAATGTTCACTACAGCCTTGCTAATGACAGCAAAAACCTGGAAACAGAAATGTCCATAAATAGAGAACTGTATAAATAAATTGTGTTACATCCTTAAAATAGAATATTAGCCATTAAAAAGAATAAACTGGATAAACATTTCTTGATATGAAAAGATCTCCAAGGTATACTGTTAAGGGAAAAAAGCAAGATGCAGGGTAATATGTATAGTAAGATCCCATTCATATTTTAAAAACATATATGTATTATGTGTAATACATATAATATGCACATATAGGCATGGAAATGTTCTGGAAGTATACATGAGAAGGTGAGAATAGGTGTTACCTGTAGGTAGTGGAACTGGGGTAGGGGAAGCTTACTTTGCATTTTATGCTCCTTGGTTCTACATGAAAGGTTTTCTCATTTTACACATATTTTTTTAAAATAATAATTTAAAGTTAGTTAAAATTTAAAATTAAATTATGACCTTTACATTTTTTGGTGTTTAGCTCCTCCTAGGTTTTTTTATCTTTCTGCTTCCTTGGGCTCCACTTTCTCTCCGAGCAGTTTTCATGCCCATACATGTTTATTCTGGACTTCTCATCTTTGGAACAGTGATTGTCACAACACTTATGGGAGTGACCGAAAAACTGTTTTTTGTCTTGTAAGTTGCGTAGTCTTCCTAATTGTAATGCTTAAGCTATAATATGTTAAATACTTGTATTACATTGGGAAAATGTAATATAAATGCAGCAAAATCTTTTTAAATATTAAAAATTAACATTTAAAAACATGTTTTTAAAATAATTTATTATATTATGCATGTAATATGATACTACTAAAAGCTTAGAAGGACCAAAAAGTCCCACAAATTGTACCACTCTTACAAAACTATTGAATTTATGCATTCCTTTTCAACCTTTTTGATGTGCATGTTTTTATATTAATTGTAATTACAGTGTACCTACATTTTTGTTTCATATTTTTTCCATTTTTAAGTGATACAGGTGTTATAAATGCTATATTATTTTCATATTTACAATTTTTAACAAGTTTATGATATATCACTGAGTGAATTATAGCATAACTTAAATTTCCCCTTAATATTAAGCTTTAAGGAAATTTACATTGAAGCTGTACCATTGTGCATTTTGAGCAGATAAATTCAAGACTGTTTTGCATATTGCCGTGCCAAATTGCTGTTTGTAATTGAACACACTTTCTCTTTTTTTCATAGGAAAAATCCTGCATACAGTACATTCCCACCAGAAGGTGTTTTCACAAATACCCTTGGCCTTCTAATTCTGGTGTTTGGGGCCCTCATTTTTTGGATAGTTACCAGACCACAATGGAAACGTCCTAAAGAACCAAATTCTACCTTTCTTCAGACAAATGGAGGCACTACAGAGGGAGTGGAAGGCTCCATGGCAACCAACTCTGGCAACAACATGGACAAATCAGATTCAGAATTAAACAATGAAGTAGCAGCAAGGAAAAGAAACTTAGCCCTTGAGGAGGCTGGACAGAGATCCACCATGTAAGATGTTGTAGAGATGTAGCAGTATAACTTCACTTCTGGAAAGTAGATCTATAGTTTAGCTCCTCCTATTTAGCCATAAGATAATTGAGCTACATAGTGCCAATATTTTTTTTAATCATAAAGGAAGATTTCTTGAAAGAGTTTGTATTGATTGAGGCCTATGAACTTATGTGAATTGGAAAGGATGTGATCAATATAAATAATAGCAGATACAAATTGTTACCTGTTTCTTGTTGAGGACCAAAGCATTAGCACAATGCCTTGTATAGAACAGATGCTCAAAATGTGTCTACTAGTTGATTAATTTGATAAACTGGCAGCATCCCTGGCCTCTTGTCATGCGGACATTTCCTGTTACTTCTGAGAGCCCAGTGATTTCAGAACCAAGTAGAACCAGTCCTAAAGTTTTAAAATCAGATTTCAAATATCTGAGACAGGGTTTAGAACATTTTGCTACACAGATATCATGGTTAGAGTATAGGAAAAAAGTTAGGAAAATAACTGGCTCCTTTCTCCCCATGCCTGCCTTCAGCTTTCTCCCCAGCTTGTTTGGGTTTGAATTAGCCTTGGAGACCAGGGTTTATATTAGGGTATTTTGGACCAGTGGTTGGGCCATAGGTAGTTGAAGAGATCTTCTCTGGTCAGACTTGGTCAGATTTTCCAAAACTTAACTTAGTCCCAAGACTTCCCAGAGGTTGGTGTGCTTTACAACCCAGGTTCTAAACCTCTTGGAATAAAAATATGCCTGAACGCTTAAGCAGCATAAACTGCTCTACAAATCTCAAAGAGCACTTTTTCCTAAGTTTCTGCTCTTATTTTTAAAAGTTCTTACATGGAACTTACTATGCGCCAGACACTCCTCTAAGTACCTTACAGACGTTAGCTCATTCAGTCCCCAGACACACCTGATGAGGTAGGTATTGTTATTAGTCCATTTTACAGGTGAGAGATCTGAAGCCTGGAAAGGCTAATAATTCAACCCAAGGTCACACAGCTCATACGTGGTAGGACTGAGAGTCAATCGCTGGCGATCTGGCTCACCGGTCTGTGATCATAACCACATCACTCTGCTATTTTTCTGTCTTGTACTAATTTGCACCTGTTTCGACCCACCCCTGAATAAACCTCAATTGGCTAGGGTGGAATGGCGTTATTAAAGGGGTACTTCTTTCCCTTTGGCTCTCTTTCCAGGCAGATTCCCCGGATAACCAAGGAAAAGGGACCACCCACACCTGGAGTAGATCATGGGGCCCCTGCCACTGCCAACAAGCTATGGCCTACCTTAATACTCCTTTGATCTTAAAACTGTGTCTTAGTGACAGAAAGATTTGGGCAAAGATATCTATAGCTTTCTTTTGATTCAAGCAGCTGAGAGAGAGGTGGAGGGGGGAAAATCTGCAGCTTTCAAGATTAATTAATGGCAATTTTTGTTCTTCAGGATCTTAGCTGCTGAATAACTTTGAGTTTGGAGCTAGGAGAGACCTATCTCATGATCTGCCCTTCTCTGGGGCAATAGTTAGGGTTCTTCCTGATTTTCATGGAATTTTGGGGATATATTGAGCTTTGGGTTTCTCAGCAGTGGTTGAGACTTAGAGGTAACAACTTTTCATGTATGGAGATCTCTGTCTAGGCTCTGGGCTGACTTAAATTAAAACCTAGAGTAGTGCCTATGCTGAAATGATGCCTTTCATTTTTTGATTGATTTTTGGCTTTCCTGCAATCGTAAACTGAACCATTTTAATATGGGTAAAAACCTTACAGTTTACACCAAATACACTTAACATTTTTGGTGTTTAGTGGATTTCCTTTTAGGTAACTGGTAATTACTTCCAAAGACTGAATATGAGCTACACTCCATCATATCCCTTAAACTTTATGGAGAATCATTCAAGATTCCCCTATTATAACACTATTTTCTTCTTATTATTTCATTAATTCTATTTCCAAAATTGGTAATAGTGACAGAAGGATCCCCAGTGCCCAGCCCAATGCCTGGCACATATCAGCACAATTAAATTCAGTGTGGGTAGAGCATGGAACAATCTTGGTGCTAAGTCAAAGGAGTAGTTGCATGGTCACACACCACTTGACAAATGGATGCTTTGTTACATAGAGGTGCACAAAATTCCAGGGATTTTTGGGGGTGGATAGTAACTGAGCCCCAAGAATTGAGGCTCCCATTCCTTTTTATAAAGCCAAGAAAGAGGTTATGAGCAAAACGTTAATTATAGATTTGGCACTAGAATAGCTCCATTGCAAAGTATTTGAGCAGCCCTCATCTCAGCCCTTTATTTTATCTTTTAGGTGGGCTAATGTGAGGGTAATCTTACAGATATTATAGGAACTTCTTTTCTTTCTTTTTCAGCCTTTATAAAAACAATACATAGTAAAATATATCTAGAAAACCTTTCTGTTTCAGACTCTTCTTATAATGGGCTTTTTATTCCAGTTATAATTGTACCTTTATCTTTCAAAAGCTGATATTTCCTACCTAAAGCATCTCCCCCAAAAATATCTCATTAAAAAGTCTACAAAGAATAGGGGAGAAGAAAGCCTTAGGTATCAATTCCAAAACAGTGATTGAAACCTCCCAAAATAATTATAGTTTATATCATCTGCATAGATAATCTGGCTTGCTTTACCCCATAATCTAATTTCAGGAAAGAAAGCTTTATTTTAACACTCATCTGAATCAACACTAAAGCCTTTTTTCTCAAAGAGTTTACTGAGAAACTCCAATGAATATACTTTTTGAATTAATGTCATCAAAAGTGTATAGCTTCCGGTGCTTCTTGGATCATGTGAACCCACCCTCCAAAGCACTTTCCTTCCTTTACTTGCATAGTTTCATTTAAGCTGTGCTGTTTAGAAACAGCATCTCAGAATTTACAATGAAATGACAAAGAACGCAATTACACTTTTGAGGGAATACTGACAAGTGGTTTCTGTTTTCTAAAGGACGAAATAAAGAGTGTGTCTCATTTCTAATTAGGGTCTTTCCACTGCTGAGTTGGAAATTCTAGCGCAGCACTGATTGACCATAACTACCAGTCTGAAAGCACAAAGGAAGAAGTAAAGATTTATGCTAATTTTATTTCAACATGATGGAATTTTTATCTTGGTATGTCCTTTTTTATTAATAGATATCTCCAACAGAAAACTGCAACTGCTGTGTCTTACAGGAGATTATAAAGGAAAGAAAATTATTATTATTTATCCTCTACAAGGTACCTAAAAATCTCATATGGAAAAGATTTCTATCTTTAAATTTGTCTTTTTATCTTTTTATGTGCATTTATCTTAGTGCATTTATGGAAAAATATCAAATATCCTGAATATTTTACAATTTTGTAGGAAGAAATATGCATCTATTTTTTTCTTAACTTTTAATACAGTAATAAAAGTTATTTTGGAAACTGTGCGTGTGTGTTATCAATTTGTCCAGGCTATAAGGTATAGATATTGTTGTGGAAGTTTCTTTCCCATGGTTTTTTATTTGTTTGTTTGCTTTTCAGTGGGGATAATTTTTTAAGTGCCTTTATTGAAAATGCTATCAGATTTCTCTATAAAGTGTATTCTGATACCATACCTTTTACATTGCTAGAAATATCAGAGGATTGTTTCAAAACTGTCATGGTGTTCCCCTCCATACAGTGTCTGAATTGGAGCCACACTCTGTGGTGTAGAAGGGTGCCAGACATGTGGGCAAACCAAGCAGATGCAGTTTAAGTTGGAAAAGCATGGAAGAAAAGCCTATTAAAAGTGCTAGTTGTTATAGAACTCTGCTTTCATTTTTCTTGAGAATGGGCTCTTACTACGTTGCCCAAGCTGTTCTCAAACTTCTGGGCTCAAGTGATCCTCCGGCCTTGGCCTCCCAAAGTGCTGGGATTACAGGCATGAGCCACCATGACTGGACTGTTTGGTTTTTTCCCCAAATAAGAAGGAAGAATCATTAACATGCAAGTAATGCCAAAACTCATACAATCTTAATATGACTATTCATTTAGCCTTTTTTCACCTACTTTTTGTCTCATCAGAAATGTTCATGGCATTTTATGTCATGTAGCTATAATAACAACATAATATTACTTAATACATGTCCTATTATGCAATTGAACTGTAACATTGTGTATGAGTTGAATTTTTATAAGTTATATTTTGTCACTGATTTATATTAATTTCAGGAGTGCTGTATTTAATTTCAGATTTATCTTAATTAGCAAGTATTCTTAACACTTTATAAATAAATATATGGCTCAAGCAGATCACCATATAATTTTACACATATTAGCTCATTTAATTTAATTTGCAATTGCACTAGTAAACATGCACATACCTACCACCCATAGTCTATAATTAACAATGTGCTATATTTGCTTTATCACATTTCTACTTATCTATCCATCCCTATATTCATCAAATATTCCATCTTAAGTTTTTGATACATTTTGAAATGTTACAAACATCAGTAAATTGGTGCAGGTAGCCATTCTCAGTTTTTTGACTATCATAGAGGGAGAGAGAGCATTCAATATTTTATCATTAAATATGTCTTATATGACATTCATTGGCTTGATTTTAATTTGCTGAGTTTTTTTAAAAATCATGAATGGGTGTTCAATTGTGTCAAATGATTTTTATACATCTGCTGAAATAATCACTTGGTTTTCTCCTTAACTCTGTTAATACGGTGAAATACATTGATTTATGAATGTTGAACCAACTTTGTACTCCTGGGATAAACTCCCCTTGGATCTTATGCATTATTCTTTTTATATATTGCTGGATTTTATTTTCTAACATTTTGTTAAGACTTTTGTTTCTATGCCAATGAGA
Source organism: Daubentonia madagascariensis (assembly GCA_023783475.1). Taxonomy (NCBI): domain Eukaryota; kingdom Metazoa; phylum Chordata; class Mammalia; order Primates; family Daubentoniidae; genus Daubentonia; species Daubentonia madagascariensis. Next base: position 36,157,926 of record JAKFHU010002088.1, on the reverse strand, counting down.
GATATTAGTCTGCAGTTTCCTTTCTTTCTAATATCTTTGTCAGGTTATACTCAGGGTAGACCTGGCCTCACAAAAAGTGGTTGGGAAATGTTCCCTCTATTTTCTGAAAGAGTTTTTGTATAATATTAGTATTTTTTTTAAATGTTTGACAGAATTTATCAGTGAAACCCTCTGGACCTGGAGCTTTCTTTGTGGGAAATTTTTTGATAATGAACCTAATTTCTTTGATAAATATAAGGTTATTCAAATGTTCTGTTTCATCTTTTGTCAGTTTTGGTAAATCATATTTTTCAAGGAATTTGTCTGTTTTAACTAATGGTCAAATTTTGGGGATAAAATTATTTATTTTTCCTTGTTTTTTTAAAAACTGTAAGAGCCATAGTTATGTTCTCTTTTAAATTCCTGATATTCGTGACTTGTTTCTTCTTTTTCTCTTGATTCACCTACCTAGGGATTTATTAATTTTGTTTTTTTCAAAGAACAAACTCGGCTTTGTTCATTTTCTTTATTGTTTTCTGTTTTCTATTTCATCGATTTTTGCTTATCCTTATTATTTCTTTCTCTCTACTTATTCCTGGTTTACTTTGTACTCTTTTTTCTAATGTCTAAAAGTGGAAGCTTAGGTCATTTAGGTTTTTTTTTCTAATTTCCCTTATTTAGAAGTGTGTTAATTTCCAAATATTGGGGTTTTCCTAAATATCTTACTGTTTTCAATTTAATTATTTTGTAATCAGAGAGCATATTACACTATACAATTTCAATGTTTATAAATTTATTGAGACTAGTTTTATAGCTCAGAATATGGACTAGCATGCTAAACATGTCATTCTGCACTTGTGTGTAGTGTTCATAAATGTCGAGTAAATCAAAGAAGTTGACAGTGTTGTTGAGATTTTCTGTCTTTTTTGTCTCATTGATTTAGCATTTGCTGAGAGAGGGCTATTTTTAAAACTCCAATTATATTATAATTGTTCCTTTTTTCATTAAGAAATATGCTTCCTTATCTCTCATAGTATTATTTGTCTTGACTTCTAAACTGATATTAATATAGCTACCCCAGCCTTCTCATACTTACTGTTTGCATGTTATGTCTTTTTCTGTTCATTCCAATCTATGTCTTTCAATGTATGTCTTTATATCTCTTCCAGACAGCATGTTGGGTCTTGCTTTAAAAAAAAAAAAAAAAAAAGCCTATTTCTACAATCTTTTTTTTTTTTTCTTTTTTTGCCACCCAGTTTGGTTTGAGTGTTTAGAGAGTGGTTAGAGTAGTTACAGTGTTTTGTTCATTTACCTTTAACATAATTATTAATATGGTTTGATTTTACTACTAGTTTTCTCTCCATCTTATCGGTTTTTTGTTCTTCTTTTTCCGCCATTTTCTTGGGGGGCATGGTAGTTAATTGAATATATTTTAGAATTCTACTTCAATTACTCTATTAGCTTTTTTAGCTATACCTCTTTTCATTAAATTTTTAGTGGTTGTTTCTTGATTAAAACATACCCTTAGTATCTACTTAGAATTAACATTGTACCAAAATTTTCAATAGAATAGCCTTAATTACTCATTCCATCTTTATTCTAGTCTTGTCATATGTATTATAACCACACCCACAGACACCTCAGCATGCATCTCCTAGGAATAAATTAATTGCACAATATCATCTAACATCCACTTGAGGAAAGCAGGGAGTTTCAGCTTCCCTGGCTTCATTGCTTTCTAGGTAGTTTTTTTGTTTTGTTTTGTTTTGGTTTTTTTTGAGACAGAGTCTTGCTTTGTCACTCAGGCTGGAGTACAGTAGCCCAGTCATAGCTCACTGCAGCCTTAAACTCAAGTGATTCTCCTGCCTCAGCCTCCTGAGACACTGGGACTACAGGCGTGTGCCACCAGGCCCAGCTATTTTTTTTTAATTTATTTTTTGTAGAGATGGGGTCTTGCTATGTTGCCCAGACTGGTCTTGAATCCCTGGCCTCAAGCAATTCTTCCACCTCAGCCTCCCAAAGTGCTGGGATTACAATTCGTGAATCACTGCACCAGACTTCAGGCACTTTTTTAAAAAAATGTCTGCCCAGAACTTTTAGTTGTTATCTTGTATGAGAGTTTGTCCAATAGGAGCTGTGCCTCCATTATCAGAAGCCAGCAGTTTTAATTGCTAATATGTGATTCTTTAAGATAGGGAATATAATACACAGTATTTATATTTACAGTATTTTCCTAACTTACTTGACCAGAGGGTTTTTTTTTTTGTTTTGGTTTTTTTTAATGGAACAGCTGCAGAATGAATGCTTTGCTTTGCTTTGGGAAAAGCTGGTCAAAGAATAGCTTTACTCAAGGTGCCCTTACAAATTCTTGCCAAGTTACAGACCTTGCTTAGTATCCACTAAATATAATGTTCATCTAATTAAACACTGTGGAAATCATACCTGCTTTAAATATCTTGCAATTAAAGGTGAGAGTTTGGCTTTCATTATAAGGTAAGGATGGTAAGGGACTATTAAGTAATTGTGATCTTTACTTAAAAATGTCTGAGCATCAGAGTTTGTGTTACTGGACAAGAGAAAAATTCTGCATATGAGATTGTATCCTGGCAGCTTGACACTTTGAGATGGGAATACAGCAAAACAAATTCATGCAAAAATAGATACATGAAGCAAAATGTATCACATAAAGGCAAAGGACTCTGAGAAGGAATCTGCTGCTGACCAGTTCAGTACTTTGTCCCAGGACAATCTATTTGTATTTTCCTAAGTTTTTATTTTTAAATTTTAAACTGTAGAACAATTGAAAAGTAGTATAATAAATACGTATACTCTCCAGCAGATTCAACAAGTATTTACATTTTGCATTTGCCACATTTGCTTTCTGTCTCTCTCCTCCCTCCCACACAATTGTTAAGGTAAGTTGCAGACATGGTAAGACTTCACCCACGGGTACTACAGCATGCGACTCCTAGGAGTAAATTAATTGCATAATAATCATCTGGTATCTACTTGAGGAAAGCATATAGATCTTGTCCCAGATGATGTCTTTGGGATAAGTTAAGTTTCCTTTTTAGTACAGAAATCATATTCCCTTTCAGAAAAGAAGATGGTGAAATAGAAAAAGGAAGCAAAGGGGAGAGAAAGAAGGAAAGATCTTGCGAAATTAATATTAGTTATTAGTCCATAAAGTACACATAGTACCTAAAGTACCAGTCTATACTATTCTAGCATACCATACTATACCGGCGTAGCAAATTATTCTAAGTAGTGGTTCCTTGCTAGGCTTAGGAAAAATCTCTGCCCTGAAATAACTCACAAGATAGTCGGGATCTGGTAAAACATATTCAAATATCTCGCCCCTCTTTCTCCACCTTGCTAAATTCAGCTTCTCCTCTAAAACTCAGATCAGGCCTCGCCTAGGAAAAGCCCTCTCAGGCTCCTGCCTGTCCTCTGCCCCTGCTCCCGGCACCTCGGGCTGGGTGGGGTGTTTCTGCTCAGACCATTCAAAGAGTCTGCATCCTGCCCCCAGCCCATCTTATCAGACTATTTTTATGGCTCAACATTTCTCCCTCACTGATTCCTATAAGTGGTGGGGAGTTGGGATTTGTACTTTCAAGATTATGGTAGGGCCAGATAGATATTTGTTGAATATTTGTGAAAGGTTAATCAAGATAAGCAAGTAGATAAGCAGACTGTGATGGCAAGAGAGGTGGGAAGTGGGAGGGAAAGAGAAACTAGCACAGGGCAGCAGAGTGAGGGCTCTGTGGCTGGACAGCAAGGGTTGTGGGATGGGCCCTAGGCTAAATTAAGTCTCCCTTCCTAGATCACTGGTGTTTTTTCTTAGTATTTCCACCCCCCCTAGTTTCTCAGCACCCTAACCCTTCCAGTTTTCCCTCATTGAAAGTCATTCACATTAAAGTGTATATATGGCAAGATGGGGACCAGGGAGGGCAACTTGATCTCAGAGAAGCTTCTTGGGACCATTTGGGGAGCTTTATATGTGCCCTTGGAACTTGAGGGACACGGTGGACTAGTGTCTGCCTCCACCTGGAGGCTGAAGAGGCAGGCTGGCCAGCTGCTCAAATGCCAGAGCAAAGGAGAGGCTGCGGCCGCACTGGGCTGGGTCTGGTGAGCAAAATCATCTCTCCAGTTGGCTCCTTCCTCTGACCTGAGCCAGCACCTAGACATCTGGGGATATCTGCAACTTTTCTCCTTTCAGAGAGCCTGTTTGCCCTTTTATGTAGCCCTCTCAGACAAGATTTAAGACAACTCACTGTTTCTGTCCCCTTATCTTCTTAGAGTGATGTGGACTTTCTTCCCTGATTAGCAGCTGCATAAAGAACAGTTTCAGAGCCAAAAGAATAAATTTTCAATTCCAGAATGTTAGGCTTTAGGGAGCTAGGAAAGAGGAGGGCAGAGCCCCACCTGAAAAGGGCTCCCCTCACTCATCACAGAGGCACAACCCATAAGATGAGCCATCTTAAGGACAGGCAAATTTTGGGGGAGAGAATGCTGGATAAGTACAGGAACACACATCAGCCAACCTCTGTTCATGTTGGAAGCAGCCCACCAAGCAATGCTCATTTATATTGCCAATCTGGATAAGAGTACATTTTTGGTACATTTTTGTTTTGTCAAAAAGACAAAGAACACCTATAGAATGACCTAAAGCCTGTTTATTCAGATCTGACTAGAGTGAGTGAGTTTGCTACCCTCACCTTCCTTCTGGTAGGGACTTGAAGGGGTGTGATAGGAGAACGAGGTCTATAGAATAAAAGGAAGAAGTCTTATGACAGGATTTGATTGGTGAGTGTTTCAGCAGGGTGGGAGTTTTGGAAGAGGGGGAGGCTTTCTGATTGACTTTTGTATTAGTCCATTTGTGTTGCTATAAAGGAATACATGAGGCTGGGTAAAGAAAGGAGATTTATTTGGCTCATAGTTCTGCAGGCTGTACGAAAAACATAGCATCAGCTTCTGCATCTGGTAAGGGCTTCAGGAGGTTTCCGATCATGGGAAGGCAAAGGGGGAAGCAGGCGTGTCACGTGGCAAGAGAGAGAGGAGGAGGTGCCAGGATCTTTTGGACCCAATGGCAGCAAACTATTCATGAGGGATCTGCCCCCATGACCCAAACACCTCCCATCAGGCCCCACCTCCAACACTGGAGATCAAATTTCAACATGAGATTTGGAGGGGACAAATATCCAAACTATATCAACTTTCAAGTACATTTGGCAATTTTTGATTGGTTCAACATCTACTGGTACATAACTGGGAGATTTACAGGCTGAGTGGAGTCATGTGGGTTTTCCTGTTTCAACTGGAAGACTATCTGGTCCTCAGCCTCAGGGTCAGAATCTTACATAAGTAATTCCTCAGTCTGGATAATGTTATGGTAGAAATTTAGTCTGAGGTCTAGTCCAAATAAATGTTTTATATATTCTTATACTTATTTATATGAATCTGTCATATTAAGGTTAGATTGAGACCTGTCATGGATTTCCCTCTTGTGGAATGAAGGTGAAAAAGGGAAATATAAGCATTAGATGAATGTTGAACTGAATAAGGTCTGAAATTCCTCTTAAAGTTAAGATTCTGATGAGATTTCCTGAATGGGTCCCTGTCCTGTGGCTCAGGGCTGCAGTTGAAGGGACGAACTCCAGAGGGCCAGGCCTAGCTCAGCCCTGGCATACACAGACAGGCAGGGCTGGGTCCTGGGCCCACTGGGGCTCTTTCCTCCCCTCGTGTGGCTACCTGGCATGAAGGAGGAAAGAGTAGGAAGCATCTTTTCCCTTTCCCAGCACATGACCCGGCTCCGCCCTCTTCTATCAGAGCTCACTTGTTTCCCCTCAAACCTCTAGGTAGGGGGTCTTGAGCAGCCTCTGGGAGCTCCTGGGTACAGTGAACTCACTGGAAACACCCAAGTGGAGGAAGGAAAGTAATAGAGCACCAAGGCAAGAGAGCAGTGACAACTTTAAGTGTGACCTTATTCACCCCAAGAGCAAGAAAAAGGGCAAATTAACTAAGGGCATGCAAAGAGTGTACAGTGGTGATTATGATTCAGGCCTCACTGGACAGAAAATCATCCCTCCTTACCTAACCTTCTACTACCATTCTCTCTCTCTCTCCCTCCCTCTCTCTCTCTCTCTCATTTACCACACCACTGGGTTGGGAGTGGGCTGCAAGTAGAGATTGAGAATCACTGCTGCAGTGATTGTATCTGTGTGGCAAATTGTCTTTAAAGACTTCTCGTCTTTGGAGACAATGTCTAATAGAGAATGGCCAAATACAATGTTATACTATATGAAAACTACATCATCAAAGATTAAATTATATTGTAATTAGCAATATGGAAAGTTTATAATTTATTGTTAAGTAAAATAAATAGTATATAAAACAGCTTATAAATGTGAATGTGCACACACACACACATAACTGGAAGTATAATATACCTAATAGTTAATTAGTAAAAATAGTTATCTTTGGGACAGAGTAGAATAATGGGCATTTTTAATTTCCTTCTTTTTGTTTTATCTGTATTCTCTATAATTTCTGTATTACTTTTGTACTAATAAAAATATTACAAGTATTTTTAAATATGTATTATCAGAAACCCATCTGCCTAGTGGACATCATCCAAATCTTTGTTTAGTCTAATTTAATAAGAACTTGAAAAGAACATTTTTAAAAGCAAAATAAATGCTTTCTTAACTCCAGGAAAGAGGAACCAATATATTTGCCAAGAGTATGACTTGGTCAGATACCAGATTGGCCTGAGGGACCACTGGCTTTGCTGCATTGTTAATCTCCAGATCCGAAGAGGCATAAACATTCACAAGCCTTCCAAAGCTAATGCAAATTACTAGAAGCTGGGCAGTGTAGAATCATGAGAACTGGACAAAACAGGAAGATCCGGATTCTTGTAAGAACTCCATCATGGTCCAGGATTAACCTTGGACAAATCACTTAATCTCTCCATCCTCTACAAAAACAGGTCCTTTTCCATTTACTTGCTGATTAGTTATTGAGGATCCCCTGCATGCACAGGACTGCTCATAGACACTGCCCTGGGTTCATGCTGGAATGCTATGAGTCTGTTATTTTAAATACTATGGCACCCAATTTAATTTATACCACCATTTCCTTCCTTCAGCATAGAATTATCTAGAATTCTAATGGCTTACAGGTGGAATAAACCTTTTGTAATCTAGGTATTAAGGGCTCCAGAGAAGAGAAAAGGTTAGTGGGCTTTGTAAAGGGGACAAAGGAGGCAAGAAGGGGGTGAGGGATAGACTGAGTAAAGAGTTAGAGATGGGTCAGAACAGAATCCACTTGGTCCAGAGCGGCTTGGAGGGCGGAGACCAAGGAAGAAACTGTGAGCAAAAGCAACGAGAGAAACTACAGGTCATGGTGGTAAATTCCCAAGCATGACAGTCTAAATACCTTATTTTCCTGCAATGTACAACTCATTATGCTTTTCAGGCAACAACAATCTATCACACAACGTTTCTGTGTTTGCTATTATTGTAAGACAGGGAGAGATTGGGCTAGAATTGGGCCAGATCCTTGAAGATCTGGTGCTGCACGTACATAATGGTTAAGGTCATAGGTATTAACAAATGTGGGGAATATGAGCCAAATTCAATACAGACTGGTATGTGTTTCCGTGGGAAAAATGACACAAACTAAACATGATGATAAAGGACACGATAGTGTCAGGAAAAGTTGTTTTTATGCCTCTCAGAGGATACTTAGATACATTTCTAGGCACAATGGTTTGTTCTGTTTTGTTTTTGGTATATCATAATTTGATTGTCTTTCCACATTACACAGCAATTTTGTGCAATTGATTATTTTTCCTCAATGTACAACCAATTGCTATTAAGAATATTGAAAGTGCTGTTAGTAATAAACAACTAAAAAACAAACTAGTTGGAAACATGCTCCCATGAGGATATGCACTCACTTTTGAACACATACACACACAGTTTTCAATAAGGAAAACTCATCATTAATCAGAAATTTAACTATGAAACCAAAAATACCTTTGGGAAAAACGTGGTGAATGCATTCCCTCTTTGTGAGAGACCAAAGAGCCCCACGTCAAAGAGCCCTCCTGAGCTCAGTTGTCTTAGCCAATTTCCGGTCTAGTAAGGTAAAGGGACATTGTACTTCAAAGTAGAGGGAGGATTGATAGGAATATACAACCTAGCTAGATGCTCTGAAATCAAAACGGAAGATGTTTCTGGCCATTATGACAGTTTGATTCCTTAAATGAACACTTACAGCAAAATAAACTCATGTTTTATTTTATAAAAATATAAAAAAAAAATAACGTTCCTTGATTCATAACCCATATGTCTGATGGGTTCTCTTCCTTGTATCAAGAAGCTAGGAAACTCAATTGAGGTCATAAGTAATATGTTGTAGCATTACAATGCTTTATAGAATGCATACTACATATTATGTAATATGTAAATTTCCAAGATCAAGGAGCCAACATATTAATAAATAAATAAATATGTAAAATACAATCACTTTGTTGTCCTAAGCCTTATCACTTACTAATAGTGAGAACTTTAGCAGATCAGTCTCTCTGAATTAGAGCTTCTACATCTGTAAAATAGAGCTAAGAATACCTTATTATTGGTGGTTTTAAAACAGGTCCTCAAATTCTAGGACACTTCTCCCATCAAAATGTGGAGCCCAATACCCCTCCCCTTGAACATGGGCCTGGCTTAGTGACTCACTTGTAAAGAATGAAAAGCAGCAGAAATAATACTGTGTGGCTTCTGAGACTAGGTTTCCTGGCTCGCGCTCTCTCTGTCTCTGTCTCTGTCTCTCTCTCTCTCTGGGTGCTTGCCCTTGGAACCCAACTACCTCAACATTCGATGTGAAAACCAAGCAGCCACATGGAAAAATCACACATTGGTATTCAGAAAAAAGTTCCAGATGAACTCCAAGCTGAGAGTCAACATCAGCCACCAGACTTGTGAGTGAGTTTTCAGTTTATTCTAGCCCCTAATCTTTGAACCACCCCCACTGGCACTGAGTAGAGCAGAGATAAACTCTCCCCTCCAAGTTTTTCCCAAATTGTAGATTCATGAGCAAACAGATGTTGTTACTGTTTTAAGTTATTAAATTTTGGGGTCGTTTGTTATGTAGCAACAGAGTTTGGTACCATAACAAAACCCAGAAACATGTGGCAGTGGTTTTAGGACTGCTTGGCAGGCAGAATTTGGAAGGGTCTTCAAGAGACTGTTAGTGGAAGCTTCACAGTTCTTGAAGAAGTTATTGGTTAGGGGTTACAGGAAAGTGAGGAAAATGTTTTTGGGAGCTGTCATATATATAGTGACAAAAAGTTTAGCAACATTGTCACCTGTGGTAATATGGAGAATAGAAAATATACCAAGTTATTGAATGACCTATCTAAGGAGATTTTCAGGAAGAGTGTTGAAGGTACTGTCTGGTTTTTATCACTGACTCTAGTAAAATGCAAGAGAGAGAGAAGCGAAAGAAAGAATTGTTAAATATATAGGACCCAGGGATTGCTGGAGTTGAAAATAAAACAGTTTCTCCTTCCTAGCCTCTTCATATGGCAGATGAAATGGTTTCCAGGTGAAGATCAAATCCAGAGAGCTGTCAGGAAAACACAGCCCAGAGGTAAAGTCAAGGGTGTGACTATACAACTCTTTGTTGAGACCCCAGAAAGATTAAGATGTTGCTCCACAGACCCTTTCAAGCCGACAAAAGACCTACAGATCTTAAGGGTGTTACCAGATAGCAGCTTTAGGAGAGTCTACGGTAGAGAAGGGCTAAAGGAGATTTATTGATGTGGATTTTGCCTAAGGGAGTTAGTTATAAATTGATTTATAAGAAGCTTCCAAAGTTTTTTAAAAGAATTATAATCAGCTTGGACTGAAAGGGACATTCAGGCCTTCAGATCCCAGACTTGTAAGAGCAGGAAGCAGTCTAAGAAAACTACTCAGCTGCAAACATGGGCTACTTTTGATGGAAAAGGAAGAAAGCCTTCGAGGGTGGGACCAAGCACCCAGCAGGTGAAGCCAGAAGCGATGGTGGACGACATCCAGGAAGCAGGACTGGGCCCCAGTGAAGGAGCTGGCGACGCTCGCTCGGCTGGATTTCTGAGTTGCTGTGCTCAGTGACTGCCGTGTGCCCCTGTTGCTCCTCTTTTCAGCCCAAGTGTCTGCGGTGGTCACCCTGCGCTTCCCCCACCATTGTGCGGTACGTTGGCTGCGGGGCCAGATAGCTCGTCTCGATTCACAGGCCTTCCGGTTGAGAGGAGCTGCACTCAACGAGCTGTACTTGGGGAACAGGACCCAAGGGGTCTCAGCTGCTCCTGGACCTAACCTCCATGTCGAGATCCTGCACCTTGAACCTGAGCCTGATGCTATAGGAGATACAATGTTTAAGGGGCCTGGGGCAGGGGAGTGAGTATATTTTGTAAGTAGGGGAGACTGTAGATAATTTGTGTATGGTGGGTGAATAGTGATGGTTTTAAAATAGGTCCACAAATTCTTTGATATTCTTCCAAACAAAAGGTAGAGACTAATTCCCCTTCCCTTGAATAGTGGCTACCCTTAGGGACTTGCTTTTAACAAATAGAATATGGCAGAAATGATACTGTACGGTTTCTCAGAGAAGTCATAAAAGGGGACACAGCTTTTGCCTTATTCTCTTCTCTCTTGGGATGTTTGCCTTTGGGACCCAGCCAGCATTGTGTGGGGAAGCCAAGGAACCACACAGAAAGGTCATGTGTAGAAGTTTAGGCCACAGCCCCAGTGGAGGTCCCAGCTGACAGCCAGCGTCAACCAGCCCACCTGTGGGTGAGTGTGTCTTCAGATGGTTCTGGCCACTAGTCTCAAGTCACCCTGGCCGACACCAAGGGTAGCAAAGACAAACTGTCCTTCTTAAGCCCTGCCTAAATTACAGATTCGTGAGCCAAATAAATGTAGTAATTGTCTTAAGGTATGAAGTTTTGGGGTGGTTTGCTATACAGCAACAGCTAACCAGATGAGATATTCAAATGCCTACTAAAAATATCCACCTATCCAAATAAAATCTTGTAGCAGTTGCAACATTTTACACATTATAAGTTACAATTGCCTCATGGCCCCCAGCTTTCTCATTTACTGACTGCAGGACCTTCAGCAAGTCAGTCTCCTGAGCTTTAGTTTCTGCAACTGTAGGGTGAAGATGAGAATACCTTATTTTATTTTATTTTTTCCAGCTTTATTAAGGCATAATTGACAAACAAAATTATATATATTTCAGGTATACAACGTGTGATTGATATACCTATGCATCATGAAATGATTACCACAATCAAGTTAGCTAACATATCCATCACCTACAAAGCCTATCATTGTGAGACGTGTGTGTGTGTGTGTGTGTGTGTGTGTGGCGAGAACACTTAAGATTGACTCTCTTAGCAAATTTCAGGTATACGATACAGTATTATTAACTATAGTCACCATGTTTTACATTAGTACATGACCTATTATTTTTTTTATTTCAGAATATTACAGGGGTGCAAATGCTTTGGTTACATAAATTGTCTTTGCACCACCCGAGTCACAGCTACAAGTGTGCCCGTCCCCCAGTGTGCCCCGTGCCCGTTAGGTGTGAATTTACCCATCCCCTCCTCCCCCCTCCCACTTGCCCGACACCTGACTTATTTTTAAAATCATTTATGAAAGCTATGTAGCAAGAAGGAAAATGATGATATAGTGTAGGTTGTAAAGCTGGATTCCAATGATTATAACTGTAAAAATGTGCAGGTGAGAAAGAGAGGGATTAACCAGGTTAAGAGTATTTTTTCCTTCCATTTTTCAAATTTTCTGTAGTATTACTTACTTTAATAATAAAAAATACATGTATTTTTAAAATTCCATTGTGCATTCCCAGCTCAAACCCAGTTATTTCTTCTCACTGACCACCCTGCCTGCTAAATCAGGTCAGGTGGCTCGGAAGAGGAACAAGGACAAAGTGGCATCCTGTTTCTTGGAGCTTGGGGGGGTCAAGAGATGATTCACTCCAGAGCCCACATGTCCTGCCTCCCCAGCCTGTGCACCATTCCTCACCCTGTAGCGCCCCAATACTGGTTAGTTCTCACCTATATGAGCTAAGCATTAGCTCCAATGCCACAGTAAATGCTTATTATTTGTATAACCAGAAATCACAGCTATCTGAGCTTGTAGTGATGTAATCCAGTGGTTGGGGGAGTTGCTCAAAATACTGGGAAATAGAAACCTGCCTCTGCCACATATTGCCTGGGGGCTTTGCAGATGTGATTAAGGATCTCAAGATGAGATCATCCTGGATTACATGGATGGGCCCTAAATTCAATGACAAGTGTCCCTATAAGACAGGAAGACATACAGAGCCGCAGGTCATGTGAAGACAGAAGCAGAGACTGGAGCTATGTAGCCACAAGCTGGAAGAGGCAAGGAACAGATTCTCCCTTAGAGCCCCAGAGGGGGTACAGCCTTGCCAACACCTTGATTTCAGATTTCTGGCCTCTAGAACTGTGAGACAATAAGTTTCTGTGTGTTAAGCTACCTCGTTTGTGGTAATTTGTTACAGCAGCTCTAGGAAACTAACATGGATGAGTTTCACAATCCTAACAATGAATGAAAAAATTCACGTTACAGAAAAAACTGATACCATTTAAATGAAGTTTTAAAAACACGAAACCAATACTTTGTATGTTTATGGACACATATGTATTGATAAAAAGTATAAAGAAACAAATGGGAACAATAAACATCAAATTTAGGGAAGTGGAAACTGTAAATAATTGGGGGGCACAAGGACTTCACCTGTGTGGATATAATAGTATGCTTCTTAAGCTGGGGGTAGGGGCAAGCACGATCAATATCATAGGTTCATACCACTGTGTAGGACGTAACTATTCCATAATAATAAAATTTAAAAGGAAAAAGATAAAGGACAAGAAGGAAGGTTAACAGCACCTTGAAGGGTGGGGGAGCTTCTTTCTTGGATAATGTATGACCTTTCAAATGTCAGTCAGAATGGGATGATTTGGCACACATGTATCTCCTGATATTTAATAAGCAGATGAAAATCACTTTGTTAACATTCAGTGCTCTGATGTTGTTCATAAATAATTCCAATAGTAACCTTTTTCATTGGAAAAACACCTGTACAGTGCCAACTCTGATTACTCCCTGTGGATATTGCTTAGCTAAAAATTAATATATCATACTTTCTAGAATGACAGACTGTGGGTTGGAATAAGAGAAAACAGTAATTTATAAGACGGAGTAATTACTGGAGGATCCAGGTACTATTTACTGACTTTCTTCTTTGTTCTCAAGCCAACAAAATTACGGAGTCCACATTCCCAGAGTCTTTTATTAGCCTTAATCTTAGGTAGTCTATCAAAAACAAAACTGTTGTGGATTAATAAGCACCGCAACCCATAATAAACTGCGCAGGCCCTTCGTCTGCCTGGGGAGCAAGCGAGCTCAGCCGAGGCGTTAGCAAAGTGGCTGACTAGAGGCACCTGGGTTGTCCCGCGCTTGCTCCCTGGGCGTGGCCGAGGCGGCCTCGCCGTCTGCACTACCGGGAATAGCCACGAGGTGGCAGCAACCCCACGGCTGCCAACGCGCGGCCTCTAGGGCGACCGAGGCTGCCGCGGACCCCTTGTCGCAAACAGGGCGGTTCTGGTTTCAAAATCAGACTGAGCTGCTTCTTTGAGCGCTGGGATTTAGAAAAACATTGTGGTTATTTTCAATTAAAAATTATTCATGCTAATCACAACTTGTAATAATAATTTTATATCTACTATAAGCAGCCTTTTCTTTCCTTTTTTTTTTTTGTACCATTGGTGAAATACTTTGTTATTTTAAAAACATGTCCAGGCAAAACTGTGGCGACTGTAAAAAGACAAGCGGTTGCCAGGGATTGGGGGTGGGGGGAGGGGATGAATAGGTGGAGCACAAAGGAGTTTCCGGCAGTGAAAATACTCTGGAGATAGCACAGTGATGTGTATATGTAATTATACATTTGTCCAAACACGTAGAATGTACACCGCAGAGTGAACCCTAAGGTAAACTGTGGATTTTGGTGATGATGCGTCAATGTCGGTTCATCAGTTGTAACAAATGTACCTGCTGGTGAGGAATGTTGATATGGGGGGGGCTGTGCATGCGTGGGGGCGGGGGGATGGGAAATCTCGGTGCCTTTCACTCAATTTTGCTGTAACCCTAAAACTGCTCTAAAAATAACAAAAGTCTAAATAAAATGCCCATTTCCAAAAGTGCACTAGGTTTGTGAACGTTTTTAAATAATAAGTACATTTATATTGTGAAGGTACAGTGAAAGCCAACATCTACTACATTCAAAGAGAAACAGTCTTCCAAACAATCAGCATTTTATAAAGGGCAGAATCATTTGACAGCAGGTAAATTACAACTGGTTCCAGTCGTGTGTTCTTGTAGGGAATTAATGGTAAAATCCAGATTCAGCCGAGAAATGTCACATCAAGGCTGTGGTTTGCTTACTCTGCCTTACTGTGCCAGATTTGGAAGCTCTTTGAGAACCTAACCCTCCCAAAGGATGATTAGATAGTGGTCTTCAGGAATTTCTAAGCCGATGTTGCTTAATTTTCAATATAAAGGAAGACTCTTTCACATCTCTCAGATGTAAACATTCTAGGCATGCCTGAAATGTACAAAGAAAAAGAACCATGAACTAGAAAAATACTTTCTCTAAACTGAACTTAAATGAGGACCACTGGAGACTCCATGGTTAGCAGAAAGAGAACTGGCTTTGGAGTCCAGGAACACAGATTTGAGCCTTTCCCTAAGCAGCTGTGGGATCTGGGATGTTTCTTCTGCATAATGAACTTAATAATACCACTCCCACTATCTCTAGGGTTACTATGAGAATGGAATAATCTGTTTAATAGATGCTCAATAAATGTTTGTTGAATATTGTTGAATAAATGGTGAGAATACTTTAAAAACTGTACTTTAATAGACTACCCAAAACACATAACCATAGGGTTTTGTAAATGTGATTTAATGAGAAATATATATATGTTTCATTCCAAGTTCCTAGCAGAGCTTCTAAAACCCTTGGAATTTTTCAAGCGATTGGGGTGAGATGAGGGTCTTTTGTCATTCATAATAACCCCTTTCAGCCACACCAAAGTCAACCCTAATGCGGTGTCTCTGACTCTAGAGGATGTGGGGGGGGGGGGGCTGCTGTGATTAGAGGCTTGGAACTTTCAGTCTCAACCCAGACCTCTGGGGAGGGACAGGGGCTGGCAATTGAGTACAAACCAATGGCCAATGATTTAATCAATTGTGTCTACGTAGTGGAACCTTCAAAAATCCTAGATGACAGAATTTGGAGAGCTTCTAGGTTGGTGGGGACATCCCTGTGCCGGGGGAGGTGCACCCCAAACTCCACGGGGACAGAAGCTCCTGTGCTCAGGATCCTTCCAGACCTTGCCCTGTGTACTTCTTCATCTGACTGTTCATTTGTATTTTACAGTATCCTTTCTAATAAACCAGTGATAGGAAGTAAAGTGTTTCCCTGAATTTTGTGAGCTGCTAGAGCAAATTATTGAACCTGAGGAGGGGGTCATGGGAACCCGATTTGTAGCCAAGTGGGACAGAAGTGTGGGTAACCTGGGGCCCCACTACTTGCAGTTGACATCTGAAGCATGGAGGGGGCAGCAGTTTTGCAGGACTGGGTATCAGCCTGTGTGGTCTGTGCTAACTCAGTGTCGTTAGTGTCAGAATTGAATTAAATTATAGGATATGCAGTTGGTGTCAGAGGGTTAGAAAATGTGTTAATGTGAAGGAAAAAAACCCACACACTTGGTGTCAGAATTGTTGTGAGAAATATTTTTTTCCTTTAGTAATTAAAACATATTTGTAGTAATGGTTTTCAAATATGAACTAACTATGAATATACTTTCATTCATAATGAGCAGTGGTTTTCAACTCTGGGAAGCTTTTTAAATATCCCAACGCTCAGGAATTTTTGGTGGGGAGGAAGCATCCATTGTTTTTGTGTTGTTTGGTTGGTTGGTTTGTGCTCCCCAGGTGAAAATATGCAGCCAGGATTGAGAACCACTGCTATAGTGCAAAAGTTAGTGTCATTATTGAATATTGGCTATAATTGAATCAGAGTTAGTAGATATGAGTTTCTAGTTAAACAAAAATTTATATTGTTTACGGCTAGAGATACACAGCTGTGTCTTGATCACGTTTCTTTTTTATGACTGACTTCTTTTTTTCACTTTGTACAAAGGAAATACATACTTAATACAGAAAATGTGAAAAGCACAATCAAAACAAAACTACAAAAGCACTCCAAATCTGTAGCCAATGGCGCATGTCTGCATGTCCTTGCATTTTTTTTCTTTTATATACATGAGTATTTTTAAGTTGAAAATGGAATCCTGCCATGTCTTCTAGCTAGCTTTGTTCACTCAGGAACACGATGTGGACATCTTCCCATGCCAATACTTTCTTCTGTGACATGGTTTTTCATAGTCTTTTTGTGGCTATTAGATGCACCATCATTTCTTCAATTCCTTACTGATTAACATTAGGTTGTTTTTAATTATTCTATTATAAAAATAGTACAAGTTCCTTTAATATATATTTTTTGCACACATCCCTGATAATTTCTTTGAATAATTACTCCACCTTTAATATTTACTCCTGACCAGTTTGAGCAGGCTTTTAGTTGATTCAGCACGTAGGAAGCTGCTCACCAATGACCTACCCCTGCCATTTTGGCAGTGCCTCCAGAACAGCTGGATCTCCTAGCCAAAGCTATCAGGTCCGGCAGTTCAAAGTTAGCAAAATAGTCACGGAATCAGGGGTTCTCAAAGGTTAATGTACATATGAATCACCTGGGGATCTGGTCAAAAGCAGATTCAGCTTCTGCAGCTCTGGGGTGGGGCCTGACATTCTGCACCCCTGGTCAGTGGACCACACTTGAGTGGCAGGGGCCAAGGTTGCATCCTCATTAGAATGAGTACACCTGTGTCTCATCTCTGGGCTTCCCAATTGTATAAGACACAATGACTTCCACAAATAAAGGGGCGGGGTTGAATTGAATACCTACTTGCAATGTGTTTATTCAAGCCAGTTCATTTGGATCTTGCTTTTGAAAGAAAAAACATTTTTTTTGCTGTTTATTTTTAGTGTGCTCTCCAATGTTCAGGTTACCATTGGCCGCTTTTCTTTTAACATTAATAATTATATAAAAGAGAAAATCCAAGGTTTTATAGCTAAGACTGATATATCACAGATTCTAAAAATGAACAAAGCAGAAATAGCCTGTCATCCATTCATTATAGGAATCTCTTCACTTTCCTAGGTGGCTTATCACGGTAATCTGAAGTGTGATGACATGCTTAGTATTTGGTGGAGTTTTCTCGGAAACGTGACTTTTTTCTTTCTTTTTTTTGGCCAGATAAACTAAATAAATACTTCTCCATTTTTATTTTAACATAACCCACCATCTATTTTGAATATTGATATTTGGCATTTAAATAACTTTTTAATTGATAAATAGAAATTGTATATATCTATCACATACAACATGTTGTTTTTGAAAAATGTATACAAGTGGGATGGCTAAATTAAGTGAATCAACATATACATTACCTCACACATCAGTTTTTTGTAGTGAGAACACTTAAAATCTCTTAGCAATTTTCAAGAATACAATACATTGTTATTAACTATAATCACCATATTGTACAATAGATCTCTTGAACTTATTCCTCCTGGCTAACTGATAGTTTGTATCCTTTGACCAACATCTCCCCAAATCCCCACCCCCTCCTCAGCCCCTGGTAACCACCCTTCTACTCCCTGCTTCAACTTTTTTAGATTCCACATATAAGTGAGATGATGTATTTGTCCTTCTGTGCCTGGCTTATTTTGCTTACCATAATGTCCTCCAGGGTTATCCATGTTGTCACAAATGACAGGAATTCCTTCTTTTTTAAGGCTGTATAGTATAGATGACTTTCGTTACAATAGAAAAATGCATGTGCATTGTAGGAAGTTTGGACTTGTTGAAAAGTAGAAAATAAAAATTACTCCTAAATCTCATCACCCAGAGATAATCATCATTAATAATCTGTTACAAACATCCCCAAGTACCTCAGCAAGTTAGGGAAGTCCTCATTTCTTCTCTGGTTCATAAACCTGATACCTCACTTCCGGACACAGATCTTGTCGAATTTTCCTGCTCCTTATCCTGGGAAGTAGGTATAGAAAATCCAAGACACTCTTTAGAACTATTTCTTCTTCATATCTTTTGTCAGTCATGTTAAATATGTTTTCCTTGGGGAAAATTATTAAATCATCTAAAATTCTATATTTATTTTCATAATGAAAATTACGCCACTTGTTTTATAAGTGGAAATTTAATTGTTTAACAGTTTCTAGTTTTTCCCAACATCAGTTCAGCAACCCTTCATTAGCGAGATGGCAGCCCACACTATTACAAGCTAATTAAGTACATTAACACCTGCATATCAACTCGCATACTGCGTTCAATCAGTTAAAATACTATAGGGTACTGCAGAATAATTACTGGAACTAAGATTTGATCAGTGTTTCAGACTTTACAACGTGTCCATTTACGGACATTTCACATGTTCTTTATTATGTTGTCACCATAGCAACCCTGTGAAACATTAGTTTCATCTCTGTTTTATAAGTGAGAAAACTGAGATTCCAAAATGTCAAGTGATTTGCTAAACATCTCATGTTCAGGAAGTGGCAAAACAGAAAATGGTACCTTTTAAAATTTTCTACTGTTGACCGATTTTAGTTCCTAATTTCCTATTAAAATGTTCAGAGTAAAACAGCCTTCATTTAAAAACAGAAGATGCAGGAGAGAGAAAAATGGCGGTCTGCTAGAGTCCTCCCACCGCACCGCTCCCAGGGAAGGAGGTGAAAAACGCCAGCGGCTGCCTGCGAGCACGGACCACTCACTCCGAAAACAGCATTGTGAATCACAGAGAAACAACATGGAATGCCAGCCCAAGAAAACAGGTACAAAATTGTCACAAAGATCGGAGGGCGCACGGAGCACAACAGAGCCCAGAGTGCGGGAAGGACACGCTCGCCAGGTCGGCGCAGCGCGACCTGCCCCCCAAGCGGTTACGCACCTCCCCATACACGCAGTCAGGGACAAGCCCAGAGTTGGGGCAAAGCGGTTGCACGAGGCAGCAGACCCTGTGGAGAGAAAGCAATTGCAAGAGCCAAAAAAACTTCACAGATGCAATATACAGAGACCGCTCAGGGCCGGGGACCGGGCAGGGACCGGGTGGAGATACAACTTCCCGGGACAGTGCGCAGGAACCCGCAGGCTGGCACTGCACCACTAGAAGTCAGCGGGACTGGGCCCAGGAGTTTAACGGGGAGCGGGACATGCCCTTAGAGGTTGCTAGCAGCTGCCGGCGGAGAAAAGCTGTGCTCCCAGCGCTATCAGAGCCCGGCTGTGCGCCAGGCTGGCAGCGGCCGCCATCTTGACAGCCGCCCGCGCGGAGCTGTGAGCTGCGTCTCTAGCTCCGCCCCGCCCCGGCCCGGGGCTCTTCACTGGGGCGAGACAGGCTTTGCCTTTGGTGGCCAGGGACAGCTGCATCCGTGGGTTCCAGGTGGGACGAGATCCCAGAACTGTAGTGGCAGGACCTTTGGGTATTGGAAACAGTTTGCAGCTTGTCCATCTGGTCCTGCTAACTTGGCTCTGGCCTCCGACAAGTCCGCTATGTGCTGGTCCTAGTGCCCGCCCTTCAGGTCCCAGCCCTCCTGTACCCCAGAGATCGGTCATTTTGAAGGTTGCTGGCTATAGTGACTCACTTGGTATAACTGCTGGTTCTCATGACAACCAAATACCTCAAGAGCCACAGGCTGAACCAGAGCAGCTCGCCATAACCCTGCCCACTTCATTAGGGAATTTCGCGCCATCCAAGAGCACTTCCAGTGGCCACTATTCCCCCCTCCCTGTGGGAACGTCCCCCTGGTGGAGACTGCTGGGGATAGAGATGGCCACCCGCCTCACCTTGGGGTCTAGTGGTGGAAAAGGGGTGCATAATTGGAGATCCCCCTATCAGCCACTATCATGCGGAGACGCACATCAGAAGGGCAGACACACGCGGCTAGATAAGCAACCTCTGAGCTGTGTAGAATTTTCCCAATTCAGCTCTCACACTGCAGCTAAAAGAAATTGTGTTTCTACCTGCACCTCAGGAGGAACAGGGTCAAAGTAACCCCTAGGAGCTACAAGGCCCCTCCCAAAGTGCAGGGCTTTCGCATACCCCAACTGGGGGATCAGAGTCTGCCACGGACATAACAGAATACCTAGCTAATAGGGAGCTGTTGATTCACATCCTCAAGTACAATTCACTAGCTTAGAGCTCAAGCTGGGAGGTCAATCTCACTACACCCCACGGGGAAGAGGAGAAGACAACAGGCCAGAGATAACTCAAGGTCCACCAAACTTGCTAAAATACACCTAAGGCAATACAGGCCACTACTTCTCTCCCTGGCTCCGCCAAGGAACAAAAATCGTGGGCTTGGAGACAGGGCCATAAACTAGCCCTAAAACCCCCAGCTCTCGACCAAGAGGCCAGATGAGAAAAAACCAGTGAAAGAACTCAGGGAACATGAAAAATCAGAGTGAAAAGTCACCCCCAAAAGAAACCGTCAGTTCCTCAGCAATGGATACCAACTCAAATGAAATGGGTAGAATGACAGAAGAGTAATTTCGTTTATGGATTATAAGAAAGCTCAATGAAATTCAAGAGAAAATTGAATCCCAGCACAAAGAAACCACAAGAAAAATGCAAAAAATGAATGAAAAATTCTCCAAAGAAATAGAAATATTATGGAAAAATCAAATAGAAATCCTAGAAATGAAAGAAGCATTCAAGGATCTACAAAACACAGTGGAAAGCCTTAAGAATAGGCTGGACAATGCAGAGGAAAGAACTTCAGAGCTAGAAGACAACTCCTATGCACTAAATAAATCAGTCAAAGAGAAAGAACACAAAAACAAGAGGCATGAACAAAGCATACAAGAAATGTGGGATTATGTAAAGAGGCCAAACATAAGGATCATAGGCATCCCTGAGGGAGAGGAACAAAATTCACGTGGGCTGGAAAATCTATTTGAAGGAATAATAGAGGAAAATTTCCATGGCCTGGCCAGAAATCTTGATATCCAAGTACAAGAAGCACACAGGACTCCTGGGAGACTCAACATGAAAAGGCATTCACCACGCCACATAATTATTAGACTGACCAAAGTAAACACAAAAGAGGCACTCCTCAGAGCTGTAAGACAAAAAGAGCAGGTAACCTATAAAGGGAAACCGATCAGATTAACTGCAGATTTCTCAGCTGAAACCTTACAAGCCAGAAGGGAATGGGGAGCCATCATCAGTCTCCTAAAACAAAACAAAGGCCAACCCAGAATTCTGTATCCTGCCAAACTAAGCTTCTTATATGAAGGAGAAATAAAGACTTTTCCAGACAAGCAATCACTGATAGAATTTGTGAAATTCAGACCGGCCTTGCAAGAAATGCTTAGACCTGCATTGTACACTAATCAGCACAACAGACACCCACCAATGTAAAACTGCAAAAGCTAAAACCCCAGAAACCAGATTCCACAATGATGCAAGAGGTAGAACAAAAGACACCACTCAATAGAATAATCAGAAATTTACCCCAAATATCAATTCTCTCAATAAATGTAAATGGCTTGAAGCCCATTGAAGAGACATAGGCTGGCTGAATGGATTAAAAAATACAAGTCAAGTATCTGTTGTCTTCAGGAAACACACCTTACACACAAAGACGCATTCAGACTCAAGGTGAAAGGATGGAATACAATTTTCCAGGCTAATGGAAACCAAAAGAAATCTGGAGTAGCCATCCTTATTTCAGATGATATAAACTTTAAAGCAACAAAAGTAAAGAAGGATGAAAATGGAACACTATATAGTGGTGAAGGGAAAAATCTTACAGGAGGATTTAACAATCCTAAACATTTATCATAGGAGCACCCAGGTACATAAAGCAAATACTGCTTGATCTAGACAACATAATAAATAGCAATGCCATAATAGCAGGGGACTTCAACACCCCACTGACGGAATTGGATAGATCCTCCAAACAAAAAATAAACAAAGAAACAAAGGACCTAAACAGGACTCTAGAACATTTGGGCCTAACAGATATCTACAGAACACTCCACCCAAATAACACTGAATATACGTTCTTCTCATCAGCTCATGGAACTTTCTCTAAAATTGACCACATCCTAGGCCACAAAACAGATCTAAACAAATTCAAAAAAATAGAAATCATACCATGTATCTTTTCAGACCACAGCAGAATAAAATTAGAAATCAATTCCAACAGAAACTCACATCTTCATCCAAAAACATGGAAACTAAACAATCTGTTGCTGAATGACTATTGGGTCAAGGAGGAGATTCAAATGGAAATCAAAAGATTCTTCGAACTATATGATAATGGGGACACAAGTTATCAAAATCTGTGGGATACAGCAAAAGCAGTCCTGAGAGGAAAACTTATCGCCTTAAATGCCCACATCCAAAAGGCTGAAAGGTCACAAATCAGTAAACTAATGAATCATCTTAAGGAAATGGAAAAGGAAGAGCAAAGCAATCCTAAAACCAGCAGAAGAAAAGAAATAACCAAGATCAGAGCAGAATTAAATGAAATCGAGAACAAAAGAATAATACAGAAGATTAATAAAATGAAAAGTTGGTTCTTTGAAGATAAACAAAATAGACAGGCCACTTTCCAGGTTGACCAGAAGCAGAAAGGAAAGGACTCTAATAAGCTCAATTAGAAATGAAAAAGGAGAGGTCACAACTGATATCATGGAAATACGAAACATCATCTTCGAATACTACAAAAATCTCTATGCCCACAAACACGAAAACATGGAGGAAATGGACAAATTCTTGGAAACATACTACCTCCCTAGGCTCAACCAGGAAGAAACAGAATTTCTAAGCAGACCAATATCAAGCACCAAAATCGAAGCAGTAATAAAAAATCTTCCAACAAAAAAAAGTCCTGGACCAGATGGGTTCACACCTGAATTCTACCAAGCCTACAAAGAAGAACTGGTGCCTATACTGCAGAAATTATTTGAAAATATCCAGAAGGATGGAATCCTCCCAAACTCATTCTACGAAGCCAATATCACCTTGATACCAAAGCCAGGAAAGGACACAACAAGAAAAGAAAACTACAGACCAATATCCCTTATGAATATAGATGCAAAAATTCTCAATAAAATCCTTGCAAACCGAATTCAAATGTACATCAAAAAAATAATTCATCACGATCAGGTGGGCTTCATTCCCGAGATGCAGGGATGGTTCAACATATGCAAATCTATAAATGTAATTCACCATATAAATAAAAGCAAGAACAAGGATTATATGATCCTTTCAATAGGTGGAGAAAAGGCTTTTGACAAAATCCAGCATCCTTTTATGATAAGAACTCTTAACAATATAGGCATACCTCGAAACTATTAAAGCCATATATGATAAACCCACAGCCAATATCATACTGAATGGGGAAAAATTGAAAGCATTCCCCCTTGAAACAGGAGCTAGACAAGGGTGCCCACTATCTCCACTTCTTTTCAACATAGTGCTGGAAGTCTCCTGGCCAGAGCAATTAGACAAGACAGGAATCAGGGGTGTCCAGATGGGGGCAGAAGAGGTCAAACTTTCACTATTCACAGATGATATGATATTATACATAGAAAACACCAAAGATTCAACCAAGAGATTACTGGAATTGATAAATGAATTCAGCAAAGTCTCAGGATACAAAATTAATACACACAAATCCATAGCCTTCATATATGCTAATAACAATCAGGCCGAGAAACAAATTAAAGATGCAATACCTTTCACAATAGCACCAAAGAAAATTAAATATTTAGGAACATATCTAACTAAGGAGGTAAAATACCTATATAGAGAGAATTATGAAACACTGAGAAAAGAAATTGCAGAGGATGTAAACAGATGGAAAACCCTACCATGCTCTTGGATAGGCAGAATCAACATTGTAAAAATGGCTTTGCTACCTAAAGTGATTTACAGAATCAATGCAGTCCCTATCAAAATACCAACATCATTTTTTGCTGATTTAGAAAAAATAATTCTGTGCTTTGTGTGGAACCAGAGAAGACCCCGTCTAGCCAAAGCAATCTTAAGCAAAAAGAAAAAATTGGGAGGCATCTATCTACCAGACTTCAAACTATACTACAAGGCTGTAGTAACCAAAACAGCATGGTATTGGCACAAGAACAGAGACATAGACCAATGGAACAGGACTGAGAGCCCAGATATAAAACCAACCTCATACAGTCACCTGATCTTTGACAAATTCCAAAAAAACGTACACTGGGGAAAAGACTCCCTATTCAATAAATGGTGCTGGGAAAACTGGATGGCCATATGTAGAAGACTGAAACTGGACCCACACCTCTCACCTCTCACAAAAATCAACTCACAATGGATAACGGATCTAAACCTAAGACATGAAACCATAAGAATTCTCGAAGAAAACGTTGGAAAAACTCTTATGGACATTGGCCTAGGCCAAGAATTTATGAAGAAGACCCCCAAAGCAATCACAGCAGCAACAAAAATAAATACATGGGACCTGATCAAATTAAAAAGCTTCTGCACAGCCAAGGAAACTATCACTAGAGTGAACAGACAACCTACAGAATGGGAGAAAATATTTGCATGCTACACCTCTGATAAAGGGCTTATAACCAGAATCTATACAGAACTTAGGAAAATCTACAAGAAAAAATCAAACAACCCTATTAAAAAATGGGCAAAAGACATGAACAGAAACTTTTCCAAAGAAGACAGAATAATGGCCAGCAAACATATTAAAAAATGCTCAACTTCTCTAATCATCAGGGAAATGCAAATCAAAACCACAATGAGATATCACTTAACTCCAGTGAGATTGGCTCATATCAAAAAATCCCCAAACAACAAATGTTGGTGGGGATGTGGACAGATAGGAACACTCATACACTGCTGGTGGGACTGCAAATTAGTACAACCTCTATGGAAAGTAACATGGAGATACCTCAAAGAATTGAAAGTAGAATCACCATTTGACCCAGCAATCCCACTACTGGGTAATTACCCAAAGGAAAAAAAGACATTCTATAATAAAGACATCTGCTCACGAATGTTTATAGCAGCACAATTCACAATTGCAAAGATGTGGAAACAACCCAGGTACCCATCAATACACGAGTGGATTAATAAAATGTGGTATATGTATACCATGGAGTATTACTCAGCAATAAAAAACAATAGTGAATTAACACATCTGGTATTATCCTGGTTGGAGCTAGAACCCATTCTTCGAAGGGAAGTGTCACAGAAATGAGAAAACAAGCACCACTGGTACTCACCATCAAATTGGTACTAACTGATCAACACTTACATCACATAGGGCAATAACATTCATCAGGGGGTGGACAGGCGGGAGGCGGGTGGAGGGGATGGGAAAATTCTCACTGAGTGGATGCGGGGAGCACAGTTTGGGGGATGACCACGATTGTAGCTCTGACACGGGCAGTGCATGGGCAATGTATATAGCCAAAGTGTTGTACCCCCATAATATTCTGAAATAAAAAAAAAAAATAGAAGATGCATATGGGAACTCCCTGCATTATCTTTTCAATTTTTCCATAGATCCAAAACTGTTCTAAAACAGTTTATTAAAATGTAAAATAAGATATATAATCTTACAAAATTACACATGTTGTGTTAAAATATCTTTTATATAAATACTTCTTTCCTAATTCCATTTCTGTCTTTACCACTTTTAAAATCCTGTGACCAGCTGGGCGGCACACACCTGTAGTCCCAGCTACTCAGGAGCTCAGGAGTTTGAGGTCAGCCTGGGAAATATAGTGAGACTCCATCTCTAAAAAAATTTTTTTTTAAATCCTGTGATGTCTGGTAACCACAGACCCTTTGTCCTCTGGATATTAAAGATGAGACTGCTGAGATCTGCCAGCCAAGAGATCATACCCACATAATCCAGAGTCTCTGGATTTAATGAAGCATCTTTTCCAATGTGGCCAAAGGCACACTTCCCCCCTACGTTTCTAATTCTTTCAGACCCAGAAAAGTGCTGGCATCCGTAAATTAAATTTCACCCCCTTGGAAGATGAGCATTCCTAGGGAGGGTGGCCTTAGAATGCTGGATGTACTTCAGGTCCCAATTCAACAAGTGTGTGCTCCTCCCTCACTGGCCAAGAGCCCACAGCATTGCCTCTGAATCTTCTCTAGAATGTCACAGCAATGACCACCGACAATTCTTCTGGTAGAGGTGGGACCCCAGCACAAGATCAGGTCACTTGGCTTGCCTGCTGACACGATCAAGTCCCCTTTCTTTTAGCAATAACAAAAGTTAAGTATTTAGCAACCCCTTGTTGTTAAGGAGGATTCCATCTTTGCCCACTTTTTTCCTTTTCATCTTCTGTCTTCCAAGGATGAGTCTGTCAGACAGGTTCTCTGGGCTTTTGGGAAATTGAACCTGGAGGAAAGAGGAGGAGATTGAGGACAAGAAACACTCAGGCTAGTGGTGGTAGAGAAATTTCCCAGAGAACCCCTGTTTTTATCTGGCACACGGCCTCCCAGAATCTCCAGCTTCCTTTGCAGCTAGGTATGGCCATGTAGTGTGTCCATATGACTAAGTTTTGGCCAATGGAATGCGAGTCAAAATAATGTATGCAACTTCTGGGTTATGCCTTTAAGAGGAAGGAATGTGATTCCCTTCTTTCCCTCTTTCTGCTATCAGGAATTTAGGGTGGGAGTGAGCCATCTCGGTCATGAAGGTGAGCGCAACACCCAAGGCATGATAAAGGAAGAGGGAAGAAATCTGAGCCCTTGACTACTTAGCAAAAGAAAGCCACCAGACTTTCCCATGAGAGAGAAATGATCTCCTAACTTGTTAAAGCCATTGGATACCATTTCCTACCTGCCTGAGTGGATTTCCTCCCAATGTCAATATCTATATTAGCTCCCTGGAGTACCTTTCAGGCTCTGGGCCCTCCCAACACCCCCTACCTCACTGTAATTAACTAGACCAGGTTTAGGACAGTGCAAGGTACCATTTGTTCTGTACATTCTCCCTCTCTCCCCCTGTGGTTCTTAGATATATTCTCTGCGAAAAGCATTACACAATGTTCTTTCCCTCATTCTGTTCTCTGCTCTAAGCTCTCAATCAATCACTCTCTCCCTCTCTCTGAGGCTCTGTTATTAAGCTCACCACCTTTGTGCCGTTGCCATCTATTAGGGCTGCAATTCTGTGGTTCTGCTGCTCATTCCCGACTGACCTGTTGCACGGTAGAATGGGGCAATTTATCCCCTTCAGAAAACTCTATCTCCACTTACACGGGAAAAGGACAGGCTCGCTCACATAAAACCACCAGGGAGATTACTTTCCCCAGGAAAACAAACACATTTTCACTGTCATATCTCATGACATAGCCACTCTTGGAAGAATTAACTGGATCTCGACAGGACAGATCCAAAGACAGAAAGCAGCCCAATCCCATCCCCACAGGAAAGCTAGTTATGGTGGTAGAGGGTCATTCACTCATGGCAGGGAAAATGGTAGCTCTCAACAGAACAACTGGCAGTCCAGGCAAGCTGTTGGCATCAGAAAGATGGTGCAACAATTATAGCAGCATCTTTACAGGAGGGCACAGCACAACAATGGGAAGTCCAGGAGTAAACTATATTTGGAGAACTAGGCTTGTAGTTGGTATTAGAGAGGTCTGTCAGCAGGTAGCAGGACTCCAGGCATCAGATAGACGTCTAAGCACACGACTTCAGGACCTGGAGTAGTGATTCTCAACTGGAGGTGATTTTGTCTCCCCGGGGGGACATGTGGCAATGTCTGGAGAAATTTTTAGTTGTCATAACTACGGGATGCTCTTGGCATCTAATGGGTAGAAGACAGAGATGCTGCTAAACATCTTACAATGCTCAAGACAGCCCCTACACACAGATACACACACGATAAAAACCTGCCCATCACAAAATGTCAACAGCGTCAAGGCTGAGGAACCTTACCCTTGAGGGACAAACATTATTAGGGCAGGGCCACTATCTCAGGAATGACACGGGTCCTGAGCAGTCTGCCAAGGCACAGGCTCAAGAACAGAAAGTAAGAGCGGACTCTGATGACCAGAGCTGGGCGGCAGGTCAGAGGAGCAGGACTGAACCCCACTGATCAGAGCAAGGTTACAAGGTTATAGCTAGAATGGGAGCAAAAGTGAATTAATCCCAAATCCTCGGGGTATCCTGCTATAGCAGTTTAAACCCCGCTAGACAACGAGGAGGATTGTTCTATCAGCAGGATTCTTAACCTGGTTCCATAAATGTTGGAGGGAGGGAAAGATCTATGCACAGATATAGAGATCTTGACCCCCCCCTCAAATTATATGCAAAGTTATGTGTTTTTGCATTTTTCTGGGCAACTTAGTCTGTTCCAGCTCATATAACAAAATATCACAGACTGGGTGACTTATAAACAGCAGAAATTTATTTCTTACAGTTCTGCAGGCTAGAAAATCCAAGATCAAGGTGCCAGCAGATTTAGTGTCTGGGCAGGGCCCACTTCCTGGTTCATAGATGCTGCTTCCTTGCTGTGTCCTTACGTAGTCTAGAGGGTGAGGAAGTTTTCTGAGGTCTCTTACAAGGGCACTAATCCTACTCATGAGGGCTCTGCCCTCATGACCTAATCACCTCCCCAAAACTCCATCTTCTAATACCATCATCTTGGGGATTAGGATTTCAACATATGAATTTGGGGGGACACAAACATTCAGACCATAGCACTAGGGTATGGATCCAAAGGTTCTCTCATAATCAATGAATACAAGACCCAGAATAGATCAAGAACCACTGCTGATGACCTAGGGCATCAGGCTGAGCCTGCAAGAGGGAACAGAAGGTCTTAACTAACCAAAGGAAGAGGAGGTGTATACAAATAAGGGGAGCAGCTAACAGTTGGTGAACACTTACACTGTGCAGCAGGTACTGTTCTAGGTGCTTTGTATTAACTCGTTTAATCTTCATAACAACCTTATGAGGCAGGTACTCTTTCAATCCCATTCTATAGCTGAAGAAACTATGGCTAGACTTTCTCTAAGGCAATGTTTCTCAACTCCCTTCACATCCTGGCACACACACACAAACCTATTATTAATATATAGAAAACCTATAAGAGAGGTTAGTAAATTTGCCATAAATAAGATCAATACACAAAATACAATTGCAGATCTGTATTTTAGCGAGAAATATTTAGAAAATACAATTAAAAGAAAGATACCAATTATAATGGCAACAAAAGTATTAAGGCATCTTGGAAAAATGTAATAAAACATACATAAGACTTTTATGGAGAAATCATGAAACTTTAGTAAGATAGATCAAATGTACAGTGGGGTAAAGAGATGAGGATGCCTATGACCAGAGGCAACATGGCCAGGGGTCCTGCAGCCCCATGTCCATTTCTTACCCTCTGTCTTGGCCTCTTCACGGCTGAGGGGTTAAAATCTCTGAAACCCATTCAGACCACATGAGTTTGCTATACATAGCATACCAGATAGAAAGTTCTGCTGTTACCACTGAAGAGATTTAATTAGTAGTTGTAATTTTTCCCATAAAGAAAACATTAGGCCTGGCTACTTGTAAAGGCAAGCACAGCCAAACATTCAAGAGATAATTGCAATCATACATGAAGGCTTGCATAGATTAGAAAAAGAGTCACATTCAACTCATTATACGAGGCTAGTGCAATCCTGACACTAAAACCAGAGAAGGACTGGGAAAAGAAACTTTCAAGCCAGTGGTAGTTATTTAAAAATCCTAAAAAAAAATTAGCAAATCAAAACAGCAACATATAAAAAGGTTAATTCATTGTGGCCAAGATAGTTTATTCCTGCAACAAAAGGTTAATTCCACATTAGAAAAAGCCATTAGAGTAATTTGTCACATTATCAGATTAATGAAAAATATGATTATCTCAATAGATGCAAAGAATGGCAATTGATTAAATCCAATAATCACCTATGATTTTAAAAATTCTTAGTAAATTAGGGCTAAAATGGAACTATCTAACTTGTTAAGGGGAAATTGCAAAAATCTAATGGCAAATATCATACTCTTAAAAAGCATTCTCTTTAAAATGAGGAACAAGATAAGGGTGGCTTCTCCCACCACTTCTAAAGTGTTATACTAGATGATTGAGCTTGCTCTTAAAACAGGAAAGAGGAATAAAAGCTATGGGGACTGGAAAGAAAGGAATAAACTGTGGATGTCTTGATAGGAAACACCAAAGAATCTATTGAAAAGCCATTAGAGTTTAGCAAGTCTGCCATATATAAGATCAATATACAAAATACAATTGTAAATCTAAACTTCAGCAACAAATATTTACAGAACACAATTAAAAGAAAGATGTCAATTATAATGGTAACAACAACAAAATAAAGCACCTTGGTATAGATCTAATAAATGATGTAAAGTCTTTTATGGAGAAAATAATAAAACTTAAGTAAAAGACATTAAAGAAAACATAAATAGAATTTTGCTAACATGAGCTATAGATTTAATGACATTCTATTCATACACTTGACAAGCTGACCCTAATATTTATATATTTTATATAGGAAATCAAAGGGCCAAGAATAGCCAAAATCCTGAAGAAAAACAAATGGAAGCAATTATACTACTACCAGATATTAAGATTCATTATAAAGTCATTAATAATTAAGACTGTGTTTTAAGTTCAGAGATAGATCAATGGACCAAAACAGAGTCCAGAACAAGACCCATGAATAGATGAATATACAGAAACCTCATCTATGACCAAGCTGGCATTGCAAATTAGGGGGAGGAAGAAGGACTACATAATAAATATGAGTTGATTAGCCATATGGGGGAAAAGTAAGGTCATTAAATATGAAATGTCCAATTTCAAATCAAAAGTTTAGTTTTTAATATCTCAAACAAGAAGCAGTACAATTAATCAAACTATGTGCCTAACCTGTCGACACAGTTTTGTCATCTTAATGGTAGCTTGTTTATGCCAGCAGCAAAGAAGCCTGGAGAGTGAGTGGTGATGAAATCACGAAAAGTGTTTTCCACAGCTTGTTGAGAATTGAATTATTTTTCCTTGGAAGAAGTGGTCCAAAGCTTGGAAGAAGTGGCAGTCAGTTGGTGCAAGGCCCGGTGAATATGGTGGATGACAGAGAGTTTCCAAGTCCAGCTTCTGTAGTTTGAACAGCGTTGTTTGTGTGACATGTGGTCGAGTGTTGTCTTGTCGGCTGGCCTGTCTCTATTGACCAATCTCAGCTGCTCAATCACAAGCAGCCTCATCGCTTTGTCTATTTGGTTGCAGCAGACATCCACTGTAATCGATTGACCAGGTTGCATGAAGCTGTAGTGGATAATACCAGCGCTGAACCACCAGACACTATTAGCATTTTTTGATGAATATTCGGTTTTGAACTGTGTTTCTGCACTTCATCTTTATCCAACCATTGTGCCGAATGCTTGCGATTGTCAAAAAGAATCCATTTTTCATCACACATAACAATACAATGTAGAAATGGTTTGCCTTTATATCATGACAGCAAAGAAAGGCAAACTTCAAGAGGTTTTCTCTTCTGAAGCTCATTTAATTCAGCAGAACCCATTTATCCAGCTTCTTTATCGTGCCCATTTGTTTCCAATGGTCCAATATTGTTGGAATAGTAACGTCAAACTTTGCTGCTAATTCACGTGTAAGTTGAGATGGATTCGCTTCCACTACAGCTTTCAGCTCATCATTATCCACCTTGGTTTCGGGTAGCCCACGTGGCTCATTTTTAAGATTAAAATCACCAGAAAGGAACTTCTCAAACCATCGACATACTGTGCATTCATTAGCCACATCCTTCCCAAACGCTTCATTGATATTTGGAGCTGTCTGCGCGGCATTGGTTCCAAGATGGAAGTCATATTCGAAAATAACATGAATTTTTGACTTATCTATGGTTTCACAAAAATTACTCTAAAAAAACTTTGAAAGATAATCACAAGCCAAAATGTGCCTTTGAAAGAGTGAGGATGTACGTTCACAACAAAAATAAAACAAGAAGTGTCAAAGTGAAATGTCAGAGATATCAACAAACTTAGTACTTAAGGAAATCGGACATTTCGTACTTAGTAACCTA
Source organism: Daubentonia madagascariensis (assembly GCA_023783475.1). Classification (NCBI taxonomy): domain Eukaryota; kingdom Metazoa; phylum Chordata; class Mammalia; order Primates; family Daubentoniidae; genus Daubentonia; species Daubentonia madagascariensis. The sequence continues at coordinate 36,125,583 of JAKFHU010002088.1, read as the reverse complement.
ATTGACTCCAACCTTACAATATACACAAAAATCAATTCTAGATGGATAAAGGGCTTAATGGCAAAATTTTAAAACTTTAGAAGAAAATGTAGAATATTATCTTTCTAACCTTGAGGTAAGAAAGGATTTCTTAACACAAAACGGGAAGCATAAATTCAAACACAACAAGATAAACTTTAGCTGAGTGTGGTGGCACGTGCCTGTAGTCTCAAATACCTGGGTGGCTGAGGCCAGAGGATCACTTGAGCCCAGAAGTTTGAGGTTGCAGTGAGCTATGATGACACCACTGTACTCCAGCCTGGGCAATGGAGCAAGACCCTGTCTAAAAAACAAACAAATAAACTCCTGTTCCTCAAAAGATATTAAGATATCAAGAGAGTGAAAACACAAGTCAAAAACTGGAGGAAGATACGACACATGTAATGGACTCAGGGTTAGAATGTAGACAGTATCAGCTCCTTTGAATCAATTAAAAATAGGCAAAAATGTAATAGAAAAATGGAAAAACAACTTGAACAGCATTTCACAGAAGAACAAATCTATGTGGTAAACATTTAAAAATATGCTCAACCTCACAATGAATATGGTTGGGTATAGAATGAATTACCATTTTATACTCACCAGATTGGCAAAAATTGAAAAGTCTGACAACAGCAAGTGTTGGTGAGAACGTATAATAATGGTAACTCTCAAACACTGCTAGATAGTAATCTGGAACTATCTAGTAAGGTTGAACATATGTATTACCCCTACCACCCAGCAATTTCTCTTCTGGTGTGGTAAGCAGACTTCCAAGATGGTGCCCAGGGATCACCTCCTTTTAGTATTTATGCTCCTGTGTAACTCCCTCCCTTTGAGTGTGGGCTGCACCTCATGACTTCCTAATGAGTAGAATACAGCAAAAGGGATGAGATGCCACCTCCGAGATTAGGTTTCAGAAGACTGCCTTCTCCTAGCTCTTGCTCTCTCTGTGTTTCTTCTTGATTATTTTCGAGAAGCAAGTTGTTGAAGCAAACTGCCCTTTGGAGAGAAGCACATGGCAAGGAATGTGCCTCCAGCCAACAACCAGTGAGGAAATGAGGCCTTCAGCCCAACAGCCAAGGAGAAACTGGCCCTTGCCAACAACCACGTGAGTGAGCTTGGAAGTGGATTCTTCCCCAGAAGATAACTGTAGCACTTGCCGACACCTTGATCGCAGCCTTGTGAGAGCCCCAGAGGACCCACCTGGGCCATGTCTGGATTCCTAACTCACAGAAACAGTGAGATAATAAATGTATGTTGTTTTAATCTGCCAAAGTTTGGGGTAACTGTTTATGCTGTTATAGATAACTAACACCTGAGTGTAAATCCTAGCACAGAGCTTCCCAGCAGGTGAGCCAAGGCACACGGGTACAAAGAGTATGGATTACAGGTGAGTCCAAGATATTAATCCTTCAACTACTGGAGATGCCAAGGGCAGGTGAGTTAAGGTGGGCCTGGGATAACTAGAGTCCAAGGACAGGTTATCCCCAGCAGAGGAAACATTCTAAAGCATACAATGATTTGAACTTACAATGGAAAGGTAGTTTTTAACGATTGAGAAGAAACAGGAGAGAGAATACAAGAATAAGGTTTAAATAATCTTTAAATCTTGGTAAATTCTGAGTAACCAATTCTCCTTTGCTGGGAAAAAATGACAAGAAATCCATGATATTTAGAAACCCTGTTAAAATGAAGTTATAAAATCTCTCACACTTAGCCTTTGGGTAATTCATTTTGTTAAATGGACGTGCAGAAAGGAGACAGTTTCCCTCAAATGGAAGCACTTAGGTGTCTAATTTGAGGTCCGATCCCTTTTTGCAGAAGATATTTTTTGTCTGCTGAATACAGTCGGTGCCGAGCCTCTCCTGGTTGTCCTCTCCCTGGTCTATTTGCTTACTCTGGGGAATGACAGGATGGCGTGGTTTGTGAACCAGGAGTTGTTATTCTTCGCCTGCGTATCATGTTGGCTTCTTCTTTTTTTTTTTTTTTTTGAAAAGAAAAATCACAAGAATATATAAAAGTTTTTGATGAATAGAACCTTTTATTTTTAGGAGAAAATGGATGGAACAGTTTGGGGCTTTGAGGGCTGCCTGTTGCTCTCATGTGAGCACCTCCCACTGCCTCGATTTTATTCTACCAGGTACTTGGTGCCAGGATTTACATGACCGCAGTGGGGAACAACTGGCTTTAGCATAAGTAAGAATAACTGCTTTTCCCCTGGGGAGAGACAAAAAGGATAAGTGCATAAGACACAGAGACAATATTATCAGGAGTTATATTCCTGTTCAGCTCTTTTATTCACTCTGAATTCTGGATTCTGTTGCAAATAATAAAAGCAAGAAGCTAGTTGGCCTGGAGCCAAAGTCTGGGATTATCGAAGAGACTCTTTTATTTGGGGCTGAAAAATGTGTTCATTAGTGGTGGTTTTATACATTACACATATGGCCATTTGGATTAAAAATTTTTTTTCATAAATTGATACTGCCAGGAAAGCACAAATTAATAACAATTTGAATTAAGCAAGGAAAGGCGAGTTTCTGCCGCAGCTTCTACCTGGAAAGGCCGAAGGCTTTGTGCGCACCTGTTCCTGCGCTGCCCCACGCTCTCATTGCACTGTGTTCTCCTGGTTTGGGCTGGACTGTTATTATCCCCTTAATAACCTGCATCCTTTCATCTCCCTTAGTTCCAATTAAGAGGTAACGTTTACTCTAACACCCTGAAACCAAATAATGTTACTTTTTCCGTTTCACTCTCATCTCAAAAATCCCTTTTTCTTTTCTTTCAGAAAATACATTGAATTGGTTGCAAAACCTTATTTTGAACTCAGACCTGGGTTGGAATCCCAGTTTCCCTGCATGCTACCTATCTTTGGGATCCCAGAGAAATTACATAATTTTCCTTCACTACAATTTCCTCATTGATAAAATGAAGAAGAATAACACGACACACATCACCGGGTTTTGTGAAGATTAATGAATGAAACACCGCATAAAGAGCAGTTTGCACTGCACCCAGTAATGGTAAGTATTCAACAGAATTTTATCTTGATCTTATTATGAGATGACATGGTATTCAGAGGGAAGTCTATAGCTTAAATACTGATTTTAAAAATAAGAAAGCCCTGCAAAACCAAAATAAACCTTCAACTTAAAAAGTTTAGAAGAACACAATGTTTATGTTACGAGTATGATGACTTCCACTTCTGGTTGTATGAACAACTAGATATCCAGAGAAAGTCTTCCAGTTGGGAACTAAAATTCTGGATAAAATTTACTTTTCAACATCCTTTCAAATACTTGGCTGAACTCTTGGGGGAAAAAGGGAAGATTCTTGCCATAGATAATAAGAAAGTAAAAATCCAGAGACTTCTGCTGCTGCTGGTGTTTGCCATGGGGGTGTCTGGCTGTCCCGGGTGGTCATCTGCTAGGGAGGATAGACAACACCACGAGGCCTATAAAAGCTGAGAGGATGGACTAAAAAAAGGTCCACACGAAGCCAGAATCCCAGAAGGATGACCTGAAATAGGTATGTTCGAGAGGGTGCGGTGGCGGTGGTGGTGGGGTGGCCTAGAGAGAGAAACATTGAGGGGGACTTATCATCTTTAGACCTAAATGAAAAAAATAAAAATGGGGAAAAGAATACTTGGAGAATATCTAAGCACAAGTTTGCTATCACATGTGTTTAGGGCCTGAATTTATACCATCTGCGTTACCTACCTCCCAATAAATCTAAGCCAAGTATTTGGTTAAAAGAGCATCAAATTTTTGGTTAAGAGCTAGGAACAGAATGTCAGAGTAAACCTCAAGAAGGCAGAAGGATGGAAATAAGAGAAAAAATTAATGAAATAGAAAAGAAAGAAACAGTAATGTACATCTTTTGAAAAGACTAATAGAAGTGACAAACATGGACAGAAGGGGCTGTGCCTGGACCCCAGGGTTGTAGCACGGAACAGCACAAGCCTCACAGAAAAGTGCTGCCTCCAACACTGTTCCTGAGCAGACTGTGATGGCTGGGGCACGGTGCCAGACAGATTCTAGATCTTCTATAACTAGGTGAGGACATCCTTGCAGGACCCAGTGAGCGCCGGCATGGTTCAGGGAACACAGCCAAGAGTCTTTGACCCTCCAAGAGAAAGCAGAGGTGAGAAATTAGGCCATGGAAGGAGGAAAAGGCCGAGTATGGGATCAGCCTGAGATACTGGAGTTAGAGCCATCAGCCAGGGATGCAGTGGAAAGAAAGGAGATCACCCAGGACCATGGGGGTCCCTCGGGGAGGGTGAACGATGCACAGACCAGAGCTCCCCCCAGGTGCCAGCAGTGCATGTCTCTCCCATTCCTCTCTGCTTGGAAATTTACACACCTCCAGGGAGAAAGAAAGGTGAAGAGGGAAGGGAGAATTTCATATTTGATGTGCATTTGCCCAAAAGAAACTGAGTTGAAACCAAAGGCTACAGTTGAATTGGAAAAACATCTATGTACATCTGAATCCTGAGACTCTAAAATTCATACCAGCTATAAAAGGATAAAATGTGCAAAGAGATCTTGGAAAATCCAAATAAGTAGGCCTTAGAAAAACCAGAATGGGTAGTTGGGTTGGGCCACCAGTACTTCTCACTGGTGTTCAGCCACTAAAGTTATTCAGCATCTTGCTTTTCATGTATTTGCTCCCTTCTCTCTCCTCTTTCAACTAGACATTTCTTTCTGTGTTTGCAAATCAGCTTCCCTAGAGAAGGAATCGCATTGGCCCAGCTTATCTGTTCACACCATGTCTCATAGTTAGTCATCCCAAGGACTTCCTTTGGGTCAGTCTTGCCCTGTTACACCCACACTCCCCCACCCCCAACAGGAACATGTGTGTGCGCAAAGACCCGCTCAAGTTGAGGGAGGCAAACTTGAGGAATGACATTCCCAGTATCTATGGTTAAAATATGGAAGAAAAATATCCATTGTAGAAGTCACTGGGATCTAGATTTTTCTGTCCATGTATATGAGCTTAAATGAGGTCGTATAAGTGCTTTATGCAAAGGCCGGAAGTGTACTGAGCCCTCAGTGTTAGCTGTCGTTACCAGCAAAACTAGATTAGAACAAAACTTTTGCCTAATTTTTTTTCCAAGTCTCTTTTCAACCCTGGTTTTTTACCTTTCTCAGGGATTCTCTAATTATTCTACACATATAAATCCTACCTTTCTAACAAGGCCAGAGAATTCTTTAGGAGTTTTCCCTACTTTTCTTTCGGATCCTCCACAGATTCTGGGAGAGTGTTAAGCACATAGAAAGTGCTCAAATGATAGAATATTTTCAGCATTTATTTGCTTTGATAAGTATTTATTAGGCTGGATTAAAAGTTTATTGAATTGAATTTATTCCATGGAATTGAAATTCCCTATTAATAAGACAGTAATTATTTGAAATACACAGGGATTAACCCCTACAGAGCAGTCAGACACTGTGTGTGCAGTCTCCCAAACATGCTAGCCTGTTCCATGCCTGCCTTCCCCTTTCTACGCTCTAAGTATCCTGACACGGAGAATAAAAAAGATATTACAGCAGAAAATATCAAAAAAACTATAGGTTTTCAGACCTACTTTATGACTCTAAGAAATAAACTTAGCTGAGCATGGTGGCATGTGCTTGTTGTCCCAGCTATTCAGAAGGCTGAGGTGGGAGGATTTCTTGAGGACAGGAGTTTGATGCCAGCCTGGGCAATATAGTGAGACTCTGTCTCAAAAAAAATAAAATAAAATAAAATAAATAAACCAGTAATTTAAAAAACTTTTCTTATGGAAAATTTCAAACATATACAAAAAATAGAATAGTTTAATGGAATCTCCAACTTCAAGAGTTATCAACATTATGGCAAATCTTGTCATGCCCTGGTCTACTTTCTCTCCCTACTGGATTACTTTAAAGCTAAATCTAGACCATTCCTTCTGTAAATCTTTGAGAATATATTTCTAAAAGATAAGGAATGTCTTATTAAACATAACCATAATATCACTAAAAAAAACCCAGTATTTCCTTAGAAGCATCAAATATCCAGTGTTCAAATTTCCCCAATTGCCTTATTAATATTTTTTCAGAGCTTTATAATCAAGATCCAACTGAGGTCCACACTTTGCATTTGGTTGATGTTTTCTTCAGTCTCTTTTAATCTCTTAATCTCTTTTAATAGGTTCTTTCCTACCCCCTTTTTTCCCCCTTGTAATTTATTTGTTACAAGAACTGGGTCATTTGTCCTATAGAGTTTCCCACATCCCAGATGTGGTGATAGAATCCTCATACTGTAGGAATTATGTTCTTCAGTCCCCTGTACTTCCTGTAAACTGGTGATCAGATTTTCAGCCCTGTCTAGTAGAACTTTTTGTGATGATGGAAATGTTCTATTCGCACTATGCTTTTGTAGGTGATGAGATTGAATATTTATGTTTTAATTAATTTAAATGTAAACAACCACAAGTGGCTACTGCCTATCATTTTGGACAGCACACAGAGCTTAATTGAAATTGAAATAGACACATGCGGCTAGTGGCTACTGTATTGGATTCAGGTTTGATTTTTTTAATCAAGAATACATCATAAATGGTGAGCTTCCACTAGGGGGCATACAATGTCTAGTTGTCTCTAACATTAGCAGCCCATTGGTGATCATTGTCTATATCCATTCAATAGGGAGTTGCAAAATGATCAATTTCCATCATTCCATCTTAATGTATTATCTTGAATCTATCAAGAGAAACTTCCTCTCATCAACAATTTGGTTGTTCTAAGGTATAATTTGTACAGGAAAGGGAGAGTAAATGCTTGATTCTTTTTTCTTTTTTTTTCTTTTTTTTCCCAGAAAAATAAGTTGGTTCCCCAGTATTCTCCAAAGATGATCACTAATTTTTGTTTGTTTAGCATCATTATAAACTCTTTGCTTTTAGTGTACTTCAACCCATTGCTGTTATTATTCATGCTGATGAATTCAAAATTGACCCGTATTTGGCCCCTGGGAGCCTCTTCCAATTGGCTTCTCTGCATCTTTTTGTCATGACACAGTAGTTTTTATAGCTTCCTTGCCTTCTAATATGACAAGATGTTCTAGGCTTGTCATAATCATTTCCTGCCCGAGTTAATTAGCCATTTTCCCGAGAAGCCCTGTTTCCTTTTGGTGGGAAATTGTATTTAGAGACCACAGTCTAGGTGCTAGGATAGATCATTGTTACTGGATTTATCATCATTTCTAAGCCTTTCCAGGAGATACAGCTAGGGAATGTTTTTCAATAGAAAATGCATCGTGCATTTGTATTTCTAATTTGATCTTTTTATTTTAATTTTTTTTTTAGAGACAGGGTCTCGCTGTATTGCCCAGGCTGGTCTCAAAGTCCTAGCCTCAAGCCATCATCCTACCTCAGCCTCCCAAAGTGCTGGGATTACGGATGTAAGCCACAATGCCCAGCCTCTAATTCAAATTTAGGATTACATGGTTTTTACTTAACTTGTCTGATTTTATATTTGTAACTGTTTTATGTTGAAAATATTGGCTCCTAATGAGTTAACAATTACTTATTTGCTTTATTCTATTGCATACGTAATGAAAGAATAACTATACCAATTTTATTACTAAAATATGACTACTGGGAAAAATTTGTTTTTTATATTTGCAGTTCTTTTTGTCTTAGGGTACATCCCAGTCAAATTATGTTTTAAAATACCTTGAAATAGTTCTCTGTGTTCAGCTACTCATTCAATCCACAATTAGATTCATTAATTTCACTTTTTATTTTTGTCATTATTTTATTGTATTTTAATCACATAAAACATTTACATGATTCCAAAGCCAAATCTCTAAATGAGGTAATTTCCAGGATGTCTAGCTTCTGCCACTCTTCCTTCCTCTTTTTGTCCTTCTCATCTCTCTGGGAAACTTTTTTAAAAATTACGTTTTGGTTTATCTTTCACTTAAACTAGTAAATCTGGAACTTTAAAAAATTACAAAGTAACGTGAACCGTAAGCATTCCCATCTTCTTTTGGGGCTTGTCCTATTCTTCCTTCTTTCCATTTGATTTGCCCAAAGTGAGGACAATGACAGTAATGATACCAGTGACAGTTTTGCGTAAGTGTGGTTCTGGTCTGCAGTTGAAAATACCAAGTTATTTCATACTATTTTTTGTGTTTGTTAGGGTCACAAAGTAGATATGAAACCATTTCACATTTTCTGCTGCTGTATCCTTTGCTCTCTAAGAATCAAAATGGTTGCAGCAGTGAAATGGTAGCACCAAAACTTATGCATCCTCAGTGAGAAATCTGGGATCAGGCACTTACTGAATCTTAGAAAAAAGAAATCTTTGGGAGAAATAATTTAGTCCATTACCCTGCTCAGGTCTGCACTGAATGCATTTTAGGTAACTATTATCATGATCAATAACAAAAATATACTCGTAATAGAGCTTCATGTGCGGTAGTGATAAAAATGCACCTTGCAGATCCGCAACTGCAGGGAGCATAATTGAAGGGGTCCCAATGGCTGATGCATTCTGAAATAGATTGTAGCATTTAAAAAAATAACATCTTCATTGAGATATAATTCACATACCCTAAAATTCACCCTTTTAAAGTGTATAAATCAGTGTTTTTTAGTATATACACAAAGTTGTGCAAGGATCACCACTATCTAATTTCATACCATTTTAATCATCCAAAAGGAAACTGTATCCATCAGCAGACACTCCCCATTCTCCACTCTCTCCAGCTGTGGCAACCACTAACCTACTTTCTGTCTTTATGGATTTGCCTATTCTGGATATTTCACATAAATAGAATCATATAATACGTGGTCTTTCGTGTCTGTGTTTCTTTTGCTTACCATAGTGTTTTTAAGGTTCACACACATTGGGTTATATATCAGTACCTTATTCCTTTTTTCCTTTCTCCATTTTTAAAATTGTAGCAAAATACACATAACATAAAATTTACCATCTTAATCATTTTTAAGTGTTCAGTTCAATAGTGTTAAGTACATTCACGTTACTGGCAACCAATCTCCAGAACTCTTCATCTTGTAAAACTGAAACTCTATACCCGTTAAAAAAACAACTCCCCATTTCCTCTACCCCAACCCCCAGCCCTGATAACCACCATTCTATTTTCTGTCTCTATGAATTTGACTACTCTAGGTGCCTCATGTAATTGGAATCATACAGTATTTGTCTTTTTGTAATTGGTTTATTTCACTTAGCATAATGTCCTCAAAGTTCATCCATGTGATATCATGTGTCAGAATTTCCTTGCTGTTTAAGGCTGAATAATATTCCATTATACATATAAATATACTTCATTCCTTTTTATGACCAATAACACTCCATTGTGTGGATAGACCACACTTTGTTTATTCACTCGCAGGGTGATGAATGCTTTTAGCTTATATGAATAATGATGATATAAATGTTTGTGTGTAAGTTTTCATGTGGACGTATGTTTTCAATTCTTTTCCTATGTACCTAGGAGTAGAATTGCTGAGCCATATGATAACTCCGTGTTTAACTTTTTGAGGAACTACAAGAGTGTTTTCCAAAGCAGCTCCACCATTTCACATCCCCACCAGCAATGTGTGAGGGTTCTAATTTCTTCACATTGTTGCGGCACTTGTTAGTGTCCATCTTTTTTATTATAGCCATCCTAGTGGATATGATTTGCATTTTGTGGTTTTGATTTGCATTTTCCTAATGACTAATGATGTTGAGCATCTGTTCATGCTTATTGGCCATTTGCATATATTCATTGGAGAAATTTCTATTCAGATACTTTGCCTGCTTTTTAATTGGGTTATTTATCTTTTTTTATTATTGAATTGTGTTCTTTATATATTCTGGAAACAAGTCCCTTAGCAGATATATGATTTGCAAATATTTTCTTCCATTCTGAGGGTTGTCTTTCAGTTTTTTGTGCATCACAGCATTTACCCTGAGAACATGCTGCCCACAGCTCCTCCCAGCCAGTGACTGAGCAGGGCAGGGATAATATGGCAGGCTCATTCCTGGCAGGTGTGGGACTTCTCTTGTGGCTGCTTTTGGCTCAAGGACTCCCCGAGGGCTTTACTCAACCTTCCCTAGACTGCTCAGTGGTCTAGGATGATTCCATCCAGCCTTCTCTCCTTTTCTTCCTCATTGGGAAGAGACTTGCATTGCAGTCGGATGGCTCTCAGCCTTTTCCTGCTTCTGCCCCATGTTCTCTCACATCAGCATTTAATTCCATCATGATGTCTTCCTCTATAATGAATAGCAGCAGTGGCCAGGAGCAAAAACAAAAGTAGAGATTTGGGCTCTATTGTTTGCCATGGTGTTTCTACCCAGCAAAAAGAGTGATGATTTTTTGAGCTGGATCATACCTGGGTTTGAATATCAGCTCTGCCACTTACTAATTTTGTGATTTTGACAAGTTATTTAACCTCCTTGTGTCCTACTTTCTTCATCTGCAAAATGTGAACCACAAGGCTGTCTCCCTGCATCCTTCTGAGGATTAAATAAAATAATGTAAAAAGTATCCAGCAAAGTGCACATCATGGGCGTTCACCCAGTGTGGGTTTCCTTCCCGTGCCCCTCAGTCGGGAGCTGATAGCAGCATCACACTCAGCTAACTGTTCGAAGGCAAGTTGTAGTAACTTGGCTCGACGAAGTTGCACACAGTTTACAGGAGGAAGCCAAGTGGTGAGCAGAGAGTTTTCTCCTGCCTTTCCCTAATCAACTCTGGCCAACTGTTGCCCTGTTAAGTTCCTGAGCCTTCCTGAGGGCTTCCAAACATAGGTCCCAGGCTCAGGGCCACACAGCAGGATGGCCCAGCCGCCTATGCTGCCAAAGCCTCTCTTCCTTGTCCTCACCTCACCAGGATTTTTGTGTTGTTCTGACAGAACTCCTCTTTGTCTCCAGCCCCTGTTACCCTCCCAAATGCTCTGCCCCATACCCTCACCTTTAACCAGCTTAATTCTTTCTTTTTTTAAAATCTTTGAACAAAGTCTGTTCCTTTCTATTGCTCTAACAGCCTTCTTGTTGGCATCTTCCCGACTCTGTCTCTTCCCTTCCGCTTGTACTCTGTAAATTCCAAAGGGCCTTTGTGGTAAAGAGGAGCTTTGAAGAAAATTTCTAGTCAGTGCTGGCCCAGGCCTACCCCTGTGACACTCATGTTGTGGTTGGAAGTGCGGGTTATGGGTATACATTGTTGTGTGGCAAAGATTACAAAGGTATTTTTACCTGTCAGAAAGGAAAATGTTAAGTTTTACTCTGTAAGTTTTTATTTTAAACTTTAAACTCTGTAAAACTCTCTCTTAGCTAGAAATGTTCTAGAAAGCATTATTTAAAAGCTGGGATAATGCCTAGAGAAAAATTACCTTTACTGCCATGTTGAGTAAAAAGAGCTGATGTGGCATGGGGTTCTGTGTCAAAAATGAGAGTGGGGTGGCCCCATGGGGCAGAGGGGACCCCAAACATGGACTAATAGATCATTTGTTTCTTAATACAATACCCTTTCTCGGGTCCACACCTGGTGAGTAAATAAAAGTCTCAGCAGGCCTGTCTGTAGACCCAAAAGGAGTGCCGGGGCTCTCTGTGCATCTTCCAGCCAATGCTCGGCTGTGTGAGCAGGTCCCCAGCCCCAGCCCAGGCACCCAGGGCCCCTCTTGCCTCTTCCTTCCACCTCTTCCTCCTCATCCTCAGATTTGAGAGGTGGGAGGGGAAGAGGGAGTAAATAAAGCTCCAGTCCTCCGTCTGGTTCCTGACCAATTTCAGGATGCAGCAGTGCGCTGCACAGGACAAAGGGATCCACGGATTGGACCAGCACAGTCATTCGCTGTTATTTTCTTTACCGTCTCACTTTCACATTTAAAGTGCTCATACGCACAACTATTTTTAAATGATAGCTGTTTACCTCTTGATTTTATAAATAATACCTGGCTCATTGAAAAAAAAAAACAAGTACAGAAAATTATAAAGATAAAAAACACCTGATATGCTGCCATCCAGAGACAGCCACTGTTTATATTTTGGCAAACATTTTTCCTGCTATTTCTATAAACAACCCATGTGCTTTAACATTCTTCACACCAGTCTTGGCTAGACAAAACAAAGGCGAGGAGGCCACTACTTATGTAGGACATGGACATCCACAAGTGTTGGCTTATGGCTAATGTTCTCAGAGGAGAAGACAAGCCATTAGACAGGATCTTGAATTGCCTATCTCAGATTTCCCAGAATTTCTCTTGTTCCTTTTTTTCCCCCTCTCTCCTGGGCCACCTCCTCCATAGGCATCTGTGTCCCTGTCAGAAAACATATCAGAGTTTCCCTTGGGACCTCATTGTGCTTCAGGGGCTCCAAAGCCACCTTCTCTTTTTCCTTCAGATCAATGTCTTTGCTGGGTACCTCTTCTGTTCTTAAGCCAAGAAATTTCCCATGTGGAGGACATTTGGGGAAAGCTTGAAAGTAAAAACAGGTCAGTTTGTGTTTATGGAAGCATTTGAAACCTGATATTTTTCTTGGGAGCCTTTAGCATCTTGTGGAAATTGTGGATACCCATTGTACATAAAAGGAGAACTTCCCTGCATTTTCACCTCTATAAATATGTAAAATAAACATTTAGAAGACAGAAAGTGACTTTAAATTGTCTTCCCTTATTTTTAAACTATGAAAAATAAAACCATTAAAAATATCAATGGCCAGGTGTAGTGGCTCATGCCTATAATCCTAGCACTCTGGGAGGCCGAGACAGGAGGATCGATTGAGGTCGGGAATTCGAGACCAGTCTGAGCAAGCATGAGACCCCATCTCTACTAAAAATAGACAAGTTATCTAGGCGTGGTGGTGCTTGCCTGTAGTCCCAGCCACTCAGGAGGCTGAGGAAGGAAGATTGCTCGAACCCGAGAGTTTGAGGTTGCAGGGAGCTGTGCTGACGCCGCTGCACTCTAACTCAGGCTACAGAGCAAAAATCAATGGTTCTTGATCTTTAGGGTGAATAATATTCATGAGAGGAGCTTGTTAAATAAGCAGATTCTTAGACTTGAACCCCAGAACTCCAATTAGGTGGTCTGGGGTGGGCCCTGGAATCTGCCTCTTTAACGAGCCACACCAGGGAATTCTGAGGAAGTAGCCTTCTTTTGTGGGTTGAATTATGTCTCCTAGAAAGATATGTTGATGTCCTAACCCTGGTACCTGCAAGTGTGACCTTATTTGGAAATAGGGTCTTTGCAGATATAATCCAGATAAAATGAGGTCATATTGAACTAGGGTGTGCTCTAAATTAAATGACTGGTGTCCTTATAAAGAGAAACAGATTTGAAGACAGACACACTGGGGGAAAGGCCATGTGAAGATGTAGGCAGAGATTGGAGTTTTGCTGTCACAAGGCAAGTAACATCAAGGACTGTCAGTCAGCAACCACCAGAAGCTAGAAGCAGCAAGGAGGGATTCTTCCCTAGAGCCTTCAGAGGGAGCTGTCCCTGCTGACACCTTGATTTCAGACTTCTAGCCTCCAGAACTGTGAGAGAATAAACTTCTGTTGTTTTAAGCCACCCTAGTTTGTTTGGCAGCCCTAGACTAACACACCCTCAGTCCTCACTTTCAGAAACACTGCTATCCATAGCAAACACAAACATGTAAAGTTTGTGTATGTAAACATATAACGTGCTTCATAGGTTGATATTATGATACTTCAAATTAGTTGAGACCCAGGAACCTTACCCATGGAGGCCTTAGTTCTCATGACAAACATCTGACTATGGTTGGTAATCTAGAGAGGCCCATTCCTGGTCTAGGGTGTTAAGGACCAATGGCATCTAAGACATTTATTTATTTATTTATTTAAATATTTTTAGAGACAGAGTCTCGCTCTGTCACCTCGGCTGAAGTGCAGTGGCACGATCATAGCTCACTGCAATCTCAAATGCCTGGGCTCAAGTGATCCTCCCACCTCAGCCTTCCGAGTAGTTGGGACTACGGGCATGTGCCACCATGCCTGGCTAATTTTGTAATTTTTTTGTAGAGATGGGGTCTCGAACTCCTGGCCTCAAGTGATACTTCCGCCTCAGCCTCCCAAAGTGCTGGGATTACAAGGGTGAGCCACCGTGCCCAGCTATTTATTTATTTTAGAGATGGGATCTTGCCATGTTGCCCAGGTTGGAGTGCAGTGGCTATCCACAGGTGCAATCATAGCACACTACAGCTTCAAACTCCTGGGCCCAAGCCATCCTTCTGCCTCAGACTCCCAGGTTGCTGGGACTATAGGCGTGTGCCACTGTGCCTGGCTAGAACATTAAAAGTAACTGTATTAGTCTTCTATGGTTGGTGTAGCAGATTACTGCAAATTTAGTGGTTTGAAACAACACAATTTATTGTCTCACAGTTCTGGAAGTAAAAAGTTCAAAATGGGCTAAAATCAAAGTATTGGTAGAACTATAGTCCTTCTGGAGGCTCTAGGGGAGAATCAGTTTCCTTGCCTTTTCCAGCTTCTCGAGCCCACCAGCATTCCTTGGCTTGGAGCCTTCGTCCATCTTTAAAGCCAGCAATGGCTGGTTGACTTTTTCTCACATCAAATTCCCCTAACACTGACTTTTCTGCCTCCCTCTTCTGTATTTACAGACCCTTATGATTACATTGGGCCCATCTCTATAATCCAGGATAATCTCTCTACTTTGAGTTCAGCTGTTAGCAACCTTAATTCCATCTGCAATTTTACTTCCCCTTTGCCCATGTAAGATGACATATTCACAAGTCTGGGGACTAGGACACAGACATCTTTAGGAGGACATTATTCTGCCTACCACAGTAACCAGTCTTTGCACTCATTCGAAATTCTTTGTCATTTCCTCCTTTTTAAAATCTTCTAGCCAAGATGTATTTTGTGTGTGTGTGTGTGTGTGTGCATTTAAAATTACTGATAACCTTTTTCCTTCAAAGCATCTTATAAAAGTCAAAGAAAATTAGCTCAGAAATATATAGCAATTAACCTTTTTCCCCAAGTTTGGGGAAAAGTACAGGAGAAAATTGTCAAGGGAAGAAGAAAAACATCAGGTACTTCTACAGTTTATAGAACTTAACAGATTAAATACAGAAAGCAAGTTAGTGAATGAATTCCAACTATACATTTCCACTGAAGCAGACTGCAGGGTGTTGGAGCTTGATCACAGCCATCACACAAGAGGAAAATTGAAAGTCTTTCTTTGGGAACTTCACAGCATCATTTATTAAATAAGCACCCCAGGAGCTAAAGAATCATTTAGCTCCACAGCAGCAAGACACATTGAGATGAGAGGAATGACGACATGAGTCCTTCCAACAACTGAGCAGTTTACTCAGTGGAGGGAAGTTAATGTGTTAGAGAAAAAACATCAACTATAATACCATTAATAATAATCAAGATCTGTATTTGTTTTTAGGTAGAAATCTACTTTCACAAAGCCCTAAGCATATTAACTCTCTCAACCCCACATTGGTGGGATATTAGCAAATACTACAATATTATTCTTGTTAAACAGATGAAAAACCTGTAAAGGCACTTACTAGTGTCACATTTATATATGTCCAAGTTTCAATATATCTACCATAACTTCAGGGGACAATATTTTATTGAATATTGTATAGAAGTTATTCCACACTAAAAACACTAGTAGTGACTATTTCTGTGTAACTAATAACATAGGAACAATAAAACTCATTTTTAAAATATAAGGTTCCATGCTATTTTCATCCTCACAACAATCCAGTGAGGAAGGCTGAATCCCATTTGATAACTGAGGAAACTGAGTCACAGGAGGTTAAATGGCATGCCCACACTCACCTAGCTAGCTAGAAGCAGAATGAATATTAGCATTTCCTGACATGCAAAACAATTCCATGTGATGGGGTTCAGGACATGCTACCCCAAAATATGGTACCTTGGCATTTGAGGAAACAGCAGAAGCAGGAAGGTCACTCCTACCTTCCCTTATCCTTCTCCCCTGAGGCAGGTCATGAAACCTGGGAAGGTCACTCTCTGACTTTCTCCTGACCCTTCTCCCCTGAAACAGATCATAAAACCCTCCTCATTCAAGAGGTACCCTCCCTGTACCTGGAGGAAAGGAACAGTCTTACCTCTGAAGATACAGGAACACAGAGAAGAATTTGAACAAACAGGCCTTGCTAAGTTCCCCACAGTCATAGTCACAGGTAGAGATCATACCCCTCTGTCCAATCATACTCCGCCATGACTAGTCACCTCTTCGTCAAACCTAAGCACAAAAATATACAATTTTCCCAGTTTCTTTGGGTCTTCATTTCTGAAGGCTCCCAGGTCACATAAAACTTATATTAAATTTGTGTGCTTTTCTCTTGTTAATCTGTCTTTTGTTCTAAAAGTCTCAGCCATGAACCTAGCAGTGAGTGGGAAAAAAATAAATCTTCTCCCCAACACGTGTGTTATTCATGGTTAATAAGCACCAGTTTCATCTTGGACAATTGAAGTGAAATAGGACCAGTAGTAACACATTTTCAGGCCTGGCATAATAAGTCCCATCTTCTCCTGCCCACATTTCTCTACATTGACGTCACAGAAGCGCTCATGCCTGTGGTAACTGCGGTACTGCTCGTGCAAAGAGTATCCTGTCATGGTCACAAAACAAGGCTGGAGTGTAGCAAGAGCCGGAATGACCGAGGAGGTGAGAAGGCTGCCACTCCCTGTGTTTTTCTCCAACTCTTCCCAAGAAGATGACAACCAATCTTCTTTTTTTGTGTAAGTTTTATTCTTATTTTGGACAACCAATCTCTCAATCCCACTTTGCAGTCGCTAATCTTAACAAACAGTGTTGGCTATCTCCCCCATCTTGAATACTGTTCCTCCACCGCGTTAATTCCAGTTCAGCCCTCAGCTCTCCTTTCCAGCACCACTGCCTTAGGGAAGACTTCCCCGGCCCCTGTCTTTTGTAATATGCTCTCCTTTCCTTCAGTATACTTGATTCAGCTAGAATTATACATTCACCTTGGTGATTACACAATTATTGTCACTCTCCCCAGCTAGAGAGGTTGAAAGTCCCATGAGAGCAGGAATCTGGTCGGTTTCTTCTCATCACTGTATCCCTAGCACCTGGCAGAGTATCTGGCCACATAGCATATGTAGGAAAGTATAAATATTTCCCCTGAAGGTTTAATAATTTGAGTCTATAAAACATACCAATAACAGACAGATAAACAGGGAAAAAAAGGCATACAAATTTTATTCACATGGATAGGGGCATAAGCATCATACAAAATGTGGAAAACTCAAAGAAATGGCCAGATGCTTGATGCTTTTAAACCATCTTGAGTTTACAGAAATAATAGGGGCCTGGAGCACGACAGAACAAGTTAGGCTGGCAAGACAGGTTATGGGAGGGAGAGAAGAGGAAGAAAGGCATGGGGCAAAGGCCATCTTGTTATGCTGGTGGAACCTCAGAGGTATAACTCTCGGAAAGAATAGGTGGTAGCTTGTGGTTGAGTTAATCTTTCTCGGACAAGGGAGTGTGAGGACCTAGAGAAAGCCTGACTGTTTATTTTATCAATGCACCCCCACAAAAGGAAGCTTTTTAGTTATTCTTGTGTTTCCAGCCCTTCTGAATAGCCATAGTTAAATATATCAAAGAAGTATATTTTGGGGTGAAATGTTTTTAGTTTCCTTCACAGGCACTCAATTACTACTCGTTTGAATAAATGGATGGATGGGTTGATGGATGGATGAATAAATGAATGAATGAATGAGACTTAAGCAGCTTTAAGATTAGGGTATCCAGGTAAAATGCAGGATGACCAGTTAAACTTAAATTTCAGATAAACAAAAAATAATCTTTTAGTGTAAGTATATCCCATATAATATTTGATACGCACCTACACTAAAAAATTACTCATTGTTTATTTGAAATTCAAATTTAACTGGGTGTCCTATATTTTTATTTGCTAAATCTAAATGTTGAAGCTGGAAGGAAACTTGAAAATCATTTTAAAGACAAAGAAAGTGGGATCAAGTGACATGAGTCTCAAGGGAGACTTGTCTTCATGGTGACTGGAAATGTGGCCTTAGAGTTTCTAATTGTGGGTTTCCTTTCTAGCTTGTCTAACTCCTTCAGAGGAAGGCAGAGCCTAGAGATAAAGAGAGAGGTATGACACTGAGACTCCAGATCCAGCAGTGCCTGAAACAATTATTGAAATTTTTAGTAATGTGAGTCAGTAAATTTCCTTTATGACTTGAGCTGGTCTGAATGGTATTTCTATCCCTTTTAACCTTGGTAGTCCATACTAATATTGTAAGCCCTTCCACATTTTTTTATTCAAGTTGTTAGACTAATCATCATAGTACCATTCACAGAGCAGAAGCTTAATAAATATTTATTAAATAAATCACAGCCATGGTTTAGCTTATCACTTTCATGTTACCATTTAAACATTTTCCTTACCCATACAGTGTTGTTTTTTTCTAAAAAGAAAGTCTGAATTTCTTTGCCTGAGCACAAAAAAAAAAAACCCAAATATATTACTAAAAGAAAAGTAAACATGTAAAATAATAAAACCAGAGGTCAAATTGTATATCTGTACTATGTTCTGAAGAATAGCTTTGTTGACATAAAGGAAAAAACTGAGGCAAAATTAATATAAGTAGAGAGTTTATTTGGGCCAAGTTTGAGGACTGCAACCCGGGAGCATGAATTCAAATTGCCCTGAACATATGCTCCAATTAGCAGCAGTTATAAATGGGGTTTTAAAGGAAGAAAGAAGAGGCAGTTCCTAAGTTGTTTACCAAGAATTTATATTAAAATGACATAAACTATTGATTGGCTATTCACTGTTCTTTGTATCACAAATTCCAGGAACATGAAGATAATGAGTAAGGCAGCTAGTCAGGAAACTTCAGGGAAGAAAAGAAAGAACAAAATGCCTTTAAACAATTGCCCCCAGGCATGGGTGCAGAAGGAGGGAGCATGGCTGAAGTCCCATACTCAAGTCTCTCTGGGCCTGATAAATTTTGCACACCTCACATAGCTCAGACTGCTCTGAGCTATTTTTCTTTTCTCATTTCCATCTTTTGATCAAAATCTTTCTCTTCTGAAAGCACTGATGATCAATATTTTAGATGTAAGTTTGTCCCACATCACTGGGAAGGCTCATTCCCAGGTAACCTCATCCCATGTTAGAGAGAAAGAGGAAAGGTACTACAGTTTAAGAACATAGGTCTCAAGGTCAAATTGATTGAAGACACAAAAGGACAGAGCAACAGGATCTCAATAAGACCATCTGCTTACAAAGGAGCCACAGCATATTGGATCATTTCTAAGCATCTAGCTATCATTATTAGTTTTTTGTTGTTGACTTTAGACATCTAGGAATACAAAGCATAATCAATTTAAGAATCAAAAATATGACACAAAGAAGGACAATTATTAACAAAACAATTTGAAATACAGATCTGAAAGGTGTTTCTATTCCTGAAGGTAACCAATTAAATAAATCACTTAAGGGGTCTGCTTTTCTAATGTCTTGTAGCCGTTTAGTGATCCTTTTGAGTGATCCTATCTGAGTTTCTACTTCTCCGTGGGTTAGCTTCAGTTGGAGACCTCTGGTGATAAAAGATGTCCATTCAGGCAAGGCTACCTTTTTAAAATGAAAAGTGTGAATCCATGATTCAGTGACCTTGAGTTTAGCTGCACAAGGATTGGTTAACAATACCTGATATCGTCCCTTCCAACAGAGTTAGAGGGAACCTTTTATTCGATGCCATTTCCAGTAAACAAAGTCTCTGGGATATAGGCCGTGATATTTGATGTCTTTGTCTCCTAGGAGCTTGCTGTTAAAGGAATCCTTAATTAATTTAGAATTTTTAGTGAGAAGCTTATAAGGCCTTGGCAGTAAAGAAGAATATTACCTTTAAGGAAAGCTGGTTTGTAGGCTCCTTCATCCGGGCACATGGGCTTTCCTATTATTGTTTCAAAGGGAGAAAGATGATGTTTTCCAAATGGGGCAAAACCTAAGTTAAGCAAATGGAAGAGTCTGAGGCCAGGGAAGGTTAAAAATTTCTGTAAGCTTTGCCAATTGATTTTTTATTATCCCATTTTTTTGTTCCACCAGTCCAGAAGGCTGAGGGTGGTATGCACAATGGAAATGCTGATCCATCCAATCTCAATCAGCTTTGACCACACAAGATAACACTTCTATAAACCTTTGAGGCTCAGAAAACAGTACCCCAAAATGAAAGCCTCAGAAGCAAAAGTTCTTCCATGACCTTCCCTTGTCCTCCTGCCTCTCAGTCCCATTACCCTAAGGCTAGGCACAGAAACTGGAATACCTCTACCTGAAGGCAGGCCATAAGAGCCAGAACCCCTTTTCCTGAAAGCCAGGCATAAAACCTAAAATTATTCTATATAGAAAGTGGCCATAAAGAAATGATCTGCCCTGCCTTGTTTGACTGTAGGTCATAAGACACCCATTCCAGAAAGGGCCATACCTCACACCCAGAAGGAAGGAATGCATGCTCAGAGAGGCCGAGAAGAATCTAGATAGACAAGCCTTGCTGGGTTCTGCCACACAGTCTGTTAGCATTCGATCATACCATTTTTGTCCCATCATATTTCTATACAACTGTCCATACTTTGTTGAGCCTAAGCATAAAAATGAATAATTTCCTCTGTATCTTTGAGTTTTCATTCTGAAGGCTCCCATGTATACATGTTAAAATAAATTTGTAAGTTTTCCCTCCTATTAATCAATCTGTTTCACATCAGTGATTTTTCGGTGAACCTTAGCGGGGACAAGATCCTTGCTCCCTACACGTGGATATTTTGTTGATTAGAAGACATGGCTGTTTTCATTAAACCAACAATATTAAACTAATCTTATTTACCAAAGATTTACCCAAGTCATGTGAACTTAAAGTCACTTGAGTTAGTTTCTATTTTTCTGATAAAATATTTTATTAAAGGCCAGGCATGGTGGCTCATGCCTGTAATCCTAGGACTCTGGGAAGCTGAGGTGGTAGGATTGCTTGAGTTCAGGAGTTCAAACCAGCCTGAGCAAGAGCAAGACCCCATCTCTACTAAAAATAGGAAAAATTAGCCAGGCATTGTGGTGCGTGCCTGTAGTCCCAGCTACTTAGGAGGCTGGGGCAGGAGGATTGCTTGACTCCAGGAACTTGACGTTTCTGTGAGCTAGGCTGATGCCACAGCACGCTAGCCTGGGTGACAGAGCAAGACTCTGTCTCAAAAAAAAAAATTTATTTAAGCAGTTACTTTTACTTGAAGCCAATTAATTAGAGCTCTTTCATATATTTTGGTAGTGAAATATCACATATGCATAACACATATAAACATAGAGACATACAGACACACAGGAGCAGATCTTATAGCTTTTATAAGATTCTTCATTTGCCAGTGAGAAAGAAAAGAAACTTTTTTTTTTAAGACAAGGTCTCACTCTGTCACCCAGGCTGGAGTGCAGTGGTGTCGTCATAGCTCACTACAGTCTCCAACTCCTGGGCTCAAGTGATCCTCCTTCCTCAGCCGCCCAAGTAGCTGGGACTATAGGCTTGCGCCACTATGCCCAGCTGAAAAGAAATTTTTTGAGGAATGCAAACCCCCTTTAAATTATCAGGCCCAGAGAGGCAATAAAATGTGACAGCAGTCAAGTCTCACTCCCTCTTGAGCTAAGTAATCACCTCTTGAAGCTACTTGCTATGTGGGCACTAGACTGACTGATACCAAATAGCCATAAATTAACCTAAAAATGCCATATGTTGGACTCCTTAACTCATAGCCTACAGTTCAACAATATATAGCCAATCACTAATCAATGTTATTTCTGTAAACTAATGAGAATTCCCAAAAAAACAACTTTTGTAATTGCCTTCTCTCCTGGTTCATTCTTTTGTCTTTAAAAACTTGAGCCTCTCCTTTGTTCTCTGGAGCACTTCCCAGTGTTTCCTGGGGTTACAGTCCTCAACTTTGACCTAAATAAACTCTCTATATTAATTTTGCCTTAGTTCCCTTTTTTAGGTCAACACTAGTTTTCACAGTTTCTCTCCTGCATTTAGACTATCAATCTCTTAATTACCTGTTCCATTGCTCGTAACAATTGTTAGCTAGTCAATCCTAAATTTGCACTTCCAAAGACATCACTCTTGCGTGAAGCAACGTAGAAAATTTATATCTCAAAGGCACAGAACTTAGATCTAAATACTATTATTTGCTGAGACAAAGAAGTACATAGGTAAAGGCCCAGCTATGACAAGAGTGCCAGGAAAAGTGTCTTAATCAAAGGCATGGTTTGTTATGTAAACTTTAGGCCAATGTCTTCCCCAGCATAAAAGTTTCTAGTTGTTTAGGTAGGGGGAGAGAGAAAGGAGAGAGAGAGAGCATGAGCTATGCCCTTACAAATGGAAATTTTCTTTATAGATGTAAATTTCTTTTATTAAGTATGAAGAGTTTCAAAATAGCCAGCTAAATGTCAGAAAGTTGTATTTTGGAGACTGATTTAATTTGCTAGGTGGTCTTTTCAATTTAGCTTGTTTCTTAATTAGATTACTGACTTGGGGGGGCGGGTAATGCCCTTTAATGAATAGGGCAAAGAAAACATTAGCAGTTTTCAGGCCCTACTATTTAAATTTGTGAAAAGCAGGCACAACTAGAAGGCAGAGCACCTAGATCTTTCAAAATCAAGGATCCCATCTTTATACTGAATGCCATGTCCCCCAAAAGAGGGAAAAACCATGGGATGGGGCTGCACAATGTTTCCACAGTGCTCCTTGTTACAAAGACATTCCCCAAGGCTCGTGGGTGATCCAACGCCAGTCAGCCCACTTTTGATTAGCCCATCACCAATAGGAGTCTTGTCCCTTGGTGGTGAGTGTTTGTTTCCACAGCCTCCAAGTGTTCAAACCATACCTTTTACATCTAAACATGCAAAGGAGCAAGTATCCCCCTGCAGTAATAACCATTTGCTGAAACTGCTGACAGCCACTTCTAAAACTGCAGCTTTTGCCAGTGACTCGCCAGCCATCACACGCACACAGAAGTCAAGTTCCCTCCCACAGTACGAAGTAACCCCTGGTACACTGGAGCCCAAAGAGTTCAGGAAACGCAATGCGAAAGAGAGCAGAGCTTTACACCTGACGGGAACCTGCCCATGACTCTTGAGACTCCACAAGAGAGACAGAAGACCCCAAAAGGGTGAGTGTGTGTGTGGTGCCTTTTTCTGTGTTCCTCAAAAGGTCTCAGGGCCACTAGAAGTCTCCCTTAGATTTCTTCACGTGCTATCAAATATGGCAAAAGGGAGGAGGAGCAGAAGTGGAAGGAAATGGAAGAACAAGTCTTAGAGGAGTCAATTTGGGGCGATTTTAAACTTTCTAAAAGGCCAATGAAGTTTCACATTTTCCTCAGCAAAATCATGCCAACAAGAAAAGAAGCAGAGGGACCAAACATATTTTAAAAGGGATTTCAGTAGACTGAAAAAAATTCCCAGAAACAGGATCCAAAAGAGAAAAAGCAAAAAGACCTTTAAAAAAAAAAAAATTATAGCCTGAATACCACCTTTTAATTAAGATGACTTCTGACCACAGAGCTCTTTAACAAAAACTCTTTTGAAATCTCTTATCAGATTTCGGCGAGGACAAACAGAAAGTAGGTCTCCCATTCAATTTGTCTGGTTCTAAAATCAGCTTTTTCCAATTGTGCAGACAAATGAGTTATTTTAGGCATTTCAAAGGACCCCCATTTCAGCCACGGCTGCTTACAACCATCTTGGGTTACATGGGTCCATTTTCCTAGATATTTACAAGAGGATGGTCCATGAGCGTTATACATAAAACCAGCTGGTGTTTCTAAAGGAAGTTGTCCCTTAAAAAAGCGCTCAGATTTTGAAGCTTGATTTCCCATAATTTAGGAACTTTTCAAAAGTGACCAAGGCTGGAAATGTGTTTTGGGTCAAAATGTGCTGCTTATGAGCGCCACTCCTCAAGGTGTCACCCACGAGTCATAAATCACTCTCTTATGTGTCTCTGACTGCCTCTAACCGCCAGGTGACAGTAGGGAAACTCAAGGCATCAAAATGACCAGTCCCTTATTTATACCTTTCCAGATGAGCAAGAGTCCCTAAAATGTCTTCTGGTAAGGAACGCCCTGTGAGGCAGCTTCATGTCCAGGACAATTGTTCTGACACCTCTGAAAAGTCTGTAGTCACTAGAACACAGGGTGGGTCGGAGGGAGCAATTGCCTTTTCTCCTCAAGGTGAGAGAACTCACCCTCATGCACTTTTGGTTTGAAACTAACAGCAATTGGCCACAAATGAAAATACAAGTCCAAATCACAAATAATAGAAAGCAGCTGCAATTTTAAAAGCATGCTATGTTATTTTAGGCCAAAAGAGGTGAAACCACCATCCTATACAGTAACCTGAATCTCTTGCTCTGAGGCAGAGGTGGAGAACAGTTATCTGCGAGCTCTTTACCTGAATCTGCAGTCCAGAGACAGAGACGGAAGTCTTTACTCTTAAAGAAAAGAGGGAGTTTTAAAAATAGCCCAAATAAAATCTAGACCTCAACCAAAAAGAAAAAAGGTTCAGATTCAGGAGGACCCACCCTTTTGTACCCAGTGAAACCTCTGGAATCAGAGGAACATGATGAGTTTGTGTTGGTACCGAGTGCTGAGTCCAAGAGGGAATGCCAGACAGCTGGGTGGCGGGGGACTCTGGATCCTGCCAACTAACGCCAGATATGTTGACCTAAAGGAAAAAACTGAGGCAAAATTATTAATAATGTAAATAGAGAGTTTATTTGGGCCAAGTTTGAGGACTGCAACCCAAGTTGCCCTGAATCTATGCTCAGATTAGCAGCAGTTACAAGTGAGTTTTTAAAAGAAATAAGAAGAGGCAGTTTCTAAGTTGTTTACCAAGAATTTACATTAAAATCACACAAGCTATTGACTATACATTGTTCTTTGTATTATAAATTCCAGCTACATAAAGATAAATGGGTGAGGCAGCTAATTAGGAAACTATAGGGAAGAAAAGAAAGAACAAAATGCCTTTAAACAATTGCCCCTAAGCATGGGGGGGCGGTGAGGGGACTGACTTCCTTGGCTTCCCCAATCTGAAGTCTTGCTAGCAGGTACTCCTTTCTGGATTCCCCATGACCAGTTCTCCCAAATTAGGAACCTAACTCCAGTCAAAACCAATAAATACCATTATGACTTGATCTAGTTTGACTGGGTTCCTGTGAGTTGTAATCCTAAATTTCTTAACTAATACAGGGACACTCTCACGTGTTTCTGAGACAGTGTAGGGTCAGGACTTGGGCCTCACTTCTGACCAAAGGAGGCAACATGGGGCAGCATGACCCAGCCTAATTAACTATAGAAACAGAAAAAAACAGATGACCTCCTAGCTGCTGGAATTCAGCCCATGCTTATATGAGGAGGGGCCAACTTGTCTGTCTCTTGAGTAATGTCTTCCAGGACCACTAAAGCAAGATGCTGACACCAGCTGATAAGGAACCTGGCTGCAAGGAAACCAGACCTATCCAGATTGAACCCCCTCAAGCCAGAAAAGACCCCCATACTGACCTTACCCTGACTTTTCCCTCGTTATAATCTCATTCAATACTAAAAATCACACCCAGGGGTGGAGATTTAACATGCTAATCATACAAGCGATGCATGAAGAAGCATGACTGCCAAGTGCGCAGCTGCCAACAGAACCCCACCTCTACACGTGATGACTTCAAAACTGACACCCACCTCCCTCTTAACAACCCTTTTTACAACTATAAAAGTTCCCCAGCCCTTTGTTCGGAAAGCCAGCCTTGTTGCCCTCTTACAGCACTGTCTCCCTTTTTGTTCAAACAAAAAGTCCCAGTAAAAGCCTTGCCTGTATAAATCTTTCTGGTCTCGCCTCAATTTCTACTGACTCTGGGACCAAGAACCCGAAGTCCAGTATCATTTCTTGCTGATCCCTTTTCCCAAGGCTCGGTTCAGTTTATAATATCCCTCAAATCATTTTAACACCTTCTGATTTACAACCTGGGCCCCTAACTACTTTTAAATTCCTTAACTCATCCATAAAATAATCCACAACTCACTCCCAATGAATGGGCAGTAGGTCATGGGATCCTGCCCTTCTCTCTTGCCGGTACTTACTGAGCTAGAAACCTGACCCAAGGGAGGCCAGTCAACCAGTCAACCCACAGATATTGATTATGGATATTGCACTGAGATCATGATGCAGTTGAAACCAACCGCAAGATGAAAAAGCATGGGTAAACTAGTCAACAGAAAGAGAGTACAACAAACACTCAGAGGTGAGAGTAGATAGTCCTCTATTCAGAGAACTTTGTACTTATTCTCTTTCTCTGGGAGATGGCAATGCTATACCTGAACAGGACCAACAGACTTTCAAAGGCAGAGAGACATCTTTAAGACTATAGATTTCCATATACACCCAATAGCAATTTATCTTATAATTTACATAACGCAGTGTTCAAAGGTTTAGCTGCAAATTTGTTTGCCATGTGTTATTTATAATAGAAAATAAATTTAAATAAGTTAAATCAAAGAGAAATTCCTTAAATAAATTATGCTACATCCATCTAATGGAATATTAAGCTATCGTTTAAAAATAGTCTATATATGTATCATTATTATCATGGAGTGATCTGTAAGATACACTATTAACTAAAAAAGAGCTTGTTACAAACAATATGCATGTATAATACTATTTGTATAAAATAATGTGTGTGTATGTGTTTGTAGAGAGCAACTCCTCAAAGCATTGTCTCTAAAACATTTACACTTATTACTTCTAGGCAAAAAGAAATGTGAATAATTTTTACTTTTATATTTACATTTGTCTTAATTGCTTGAATTTTCTATATAACTATGTCTGACCTTTATAAGGAGTTTTAAAAACCACAATATGTTCTGTTATTGAGTTTTTTAAAAACTTCAGATTTTAGATCAATATTATTCTGTGGTCCTATTTTTTGTTTGTTTTTATTGTATAAATTTAAGGTATATAATATGATGTTTTGATATACATACACATAGTGAAATGATTACTACAAGTAAGCAATTTAATGTATTCATCTTATATGGTTAGCTTTTTTTTTTTTGTGGGAAGAGCACCTAAATCTACTCTCTTAGAAAATATTTAGTATACAATATTATTATAATAACTATAGTCTCACGCTATACTTTAAATCTCTAGTTTTATTCATGCTGCATAACTGCAACTTTGTACCCTTGACCTACATTCTCTCCATCCCCCACCCACTCCATCTCTAGTAACCACCTATGGTCCTATTTTTGTAAATATATATTCACAGGGGAAAAGGCTGAAAGCAGTATGTTAATAGTGTACTAGTATTGTGGGTGGCAGCTACTGCTTCTCCTTCTCCTCCTCCTCTTCCTTCTCCTTCCTTTTTTGCTAGCATTTGTATTTTCTTATTTTCCCATGATGAAAATACATTACCTGGATAATAAAACCATTTTTCAAAGTTAATAAAGAAAGGAAGCTGAGCATGGTGGTGTGCACCTATAATCCCAGCTACTTGGGAGGCGAAGGTGGGAGGATCACTTGAGGCCAGGAGTTGCCCAGACCAGCCTAAGCAACATAGTAAGACCTCATCTCTAAAATAAATAAATACATAAAAATCTAAAAATAATAAAAAATAAAAATGACTCCAAGGGTAAAAATCACCTATATGCAAGGAAATCAATGAAAACACCCACTCAGGACTGGTGTCAAAGATAAACAAAGTCGGACATTAGTTAAAATAGTAAAAACATTTTATTCAGTAACTATTGCAGTAGGGAAAAGAGCTGTGCTCCATTCTGATATGTGCAGACTGGCTGTTTTTAAAGGGAAAATGAGGAAGCAGCAAGAGGGTATGAGCAGCAACTCAAGCGGAGTCAGGGAAATAAAAAATTACAAAGAGCAGCTAAAAGGGTTGGTCAATGTAAGTATGATTAGGCCATTTGTGTCTGCTAACAAGGCATTTGTGGAAGTTAGACTTCTACCCTCCTGCAGAGACTGGGACACAGAGGCCTTCCTAATGATTACATTTCAAAGGAATGGCTTTCAGGTCCTTGAAAAAGACACTCTTGGATTGTGGGAGATACATATTGCTTCTCAGAGAGCCAGAGAAAGGATTTACAATTGTAAGCTTTTCTTTTGGTAAATTCTCTAAGAAAGGGAGATTAGGGACCTATCTCAGGTGTTGGGTGGAACAAATGGCAAAATCTTTCAGCATTTCTTAGTTTTCCAGACAGGAACTCAGGGGTGGAGCTGGATAGTTCCAGAAACTTGGCCTTAGGCTGCCAGAAACCATGCTAGAACTTGGTCAACTCTCTTAGTACAGGAGTTGGATGGAGTTTCTGCAATTCTCACAGGTCCAATATCATTCAGCCGAATTTCAAAGCTTCCCACTGGGATTGGAAACACATATATGTTGCTTGATAGCTGCCTGAACTCTTTTGGTTTTAGGGGCAGAAAGATGTGATAGCTTTCCTCGTGCAACATAAGGGTCATTGCTGACACTCCTATAACAAAAGACAGGTTAACAAGGGAAAAGCATAACAGATTTGTTTCATCAAAGTTTTTTTTTTTTTTGTATTTATTTATTTATTTATTTTTTTAAGGCTGGTCAAGTGAAGCAGTGGGAGTGGAGAAGGAACAAAGGAATCTGTAACTGGTTGTGATCAATTAGTTGTAAACACCACTGCACTCGGACCAACCAAGTTTCATCAAAGTTTTATGTAACACAGGAGCCTTCAGAAATGAAGACCCAAAGACTCAGGAAAACTCTCTATTTTTATGCTTAGATTTGATGAAGAATGGACAGCCATGTAGAAATGTGGTTGGAAAAAAGGGAATTGTAGGGGCAAAGAGGGAAAGTTTCCCCTCCACCCTCTGAAAGTTTCCCTTCCACCCTCACAATAGGCAGATTAATAGGAGAAAAAGGCATATAAATGTATTAACATGCACAAGCAGGGAGGAATTGCAGGAGGTTGATTACCCAATAATCCAATGAGGTCCAGATGCTTATATGCCCTTCTTCATAGAGGAAGGGAGATGAAGGAAATTTGGCAATTTTGAGAGTGAGCAAGTGATTTTTAGGGAAAATGAATGGGCCCAGTGCTCAGACAATGGTTAGTCAGTGATTCTCTGAAACGTGAATGAGACTGGAGAACCGACAAGTTTGCGACACAGTTTGTCAGGACTCCAAGGGTAATGTTTAATTTTCAATCTCTTCATCTGTGGTATAAGTTTTAATCCTGTCTGGTTAATGACATTTCAGGGAGGGCATTGAAAGCAATTGTGTATCTTTTTGGCGAGTTTGGTTTCTAAATAGATAAGAGGATTTCAGAGAACAGCCTCATCCTGTGTTTTGGGAGAGACAGAGGATGGAGAGACAGCATAGGGGGAAGTCAGAGAGACCTGGAGGCTGCTTCTTTAGTTCAGCATGTCAAAGTCCCTAACGTGAGGTATCATTTTCTGAGCCCCAACAGAAGCTCTACTAGGAGTAGACTCAGTGGGGAAACTCACCAAGGCCTTTTCCTGCTTATTGGTTCCTCTGTGTAGCATTCCTTCCTCCCAGACATAGGGCAGGACCCCTTTTGGAATGAGGATCTTATGATTAGACAAGGTAGCTCAGAGAATTTCTTTATGACCAGCTCCTACACAGAAAGGGGGGGAAGATTAGAGTAATATTTCTAGGTTCTATGACACTTCTTGGGAAAGAGAAATTCTAGTTTCTGTGGCTTGCCTTAGAGGAGAAAGGGGACCAGGAAAAAGAAGGGCAGGAGAAGGTCAAAAAGAGACTTTGCTTCTGAGGCCCTTCCAGTACCCTTCAGTTCAAAGTACTCGGGTGCCAAAATGCCATGCTTTGGGGTATTATTTTCTGAGCCCCAGTGCAGCTTTTTATTGGACTGTGGCTTTCATTACCTTCTTCCCAGAAACTTTGCCTAAAGCTGCCAGAAACCATGCTGGAACTTGGTCAACTCTCTTAGTGCAGGAGTTGGATGGAGTTTCTGCAGTTCTCACAGGTCCTTCGGGAACTCTTGAGGTTGCTCTTTGTCCCCACCCCTTGTCCCTGCTCCTCAGATCACAGGTTAAACCTTTCCCCAGACTGCGTGACTCGAGGTCTTACTCATCTATGACCTTGATCTTTCTCCATCCCCATGTCATAGGGTGTGTAACGTAGGGAATGAAATAAAATCTGAAACCAAGAGCTGGAAGGGTGATTTTTTTTTTACGGAAACAGTAATGTCTTTCAGAACTCATCACTTAAAAAGTAAGGTCTGAGGTAAATCTTCCTTTTTCCCAAGGTTGATCCTGCTCAAAGGACCTGGGACTCAACTCTCTCTTGCAAAAATTGTAGGATGAAGAATCAGGATGGTGTCCACAGAGAACTTCAATTTTAATCCTGTTACTAACATTGACTGACTCTCTCAGCAAGGAGAAAATGTTATGTTCTTTTAAAAACTATGTTTCTGAAATTCCATCTTTTGATGCCTGCTCTTGGTTGCTGTTACTGACTAGGATGACCTATTTGCCGGTTCCAGCAAATGGCAGCAGTTTCCTTAGCTGAGACTACTCTCTAAGCTTATGGGGAAAAGAGGAAAAAAAGTTAAAAGCAATTAAATTGAGGTGGGCTTGTAAAACAATGAATTAAAAATCCTCAGGGAACAGAGGATGTAATAATTTCTCTGCCCTGGCAATTTCTCTTTGTTATAAGTGTCCTTATTTTTAACATGAGTTTCCAGGGTGCTAAACCAATTAAATTGAGGCTTAAATACTCTCTCTTAAGACCTATTTTAAAACATAAAGTGAAGCATGACTTGAAATTAACCTTTTTGAAATAAATAGTCCTGACTTTTTGCTGGGGAATGGAAAAGTTAGCTACTGTCAAACAAATGCATTTTCTCACAAAATGTACAATTATAATTCTTTAAAATCCGAGCAGAGACAATTAAGGCAACTGGATTTCAAAACCTTAAAAATTTGATGTTTAAGATGGCTTCAGATTGATTTTTTAAGGGGAATGTAATATTTTCATCATCTGCCCCATATTTATTTCTTTGGTGTCAAATATTTGTCGATTTACTGTCATTAAATTTAAAATTCAACTAACTACAAGAGCCCAGGGGTGACCAATCTGGCTGCTTATGGCTTGTCAAAGCTTGTCTAACCTTGTATGTACATATTTAAAAATTTGCCCTTGGCTTTACTGTTTAAAAATGCCTATACTGATTATATGATACTGTGAATGAAAATAATACAGTCTTTGAAAGGCTTAAAGTGACCTTGCAAGTCAGAGACATGAGGGCACCGTAACCAACCCCAGCAATCTGAGAGGTATTTTTATAATAACTTTTTTTCTGGGTGAGGTGTTGGAGGGAAGATGGGCAGAAAGGAGAATGGGTGATTAGGTGGGCCTTTCAATGAATGGCATTGATAAATTCTGACTTCCAACTTCAACCAGGCCTTGAGTTATTACTAGCTTCTTTTTTTAATGCCAATTTAATGTTGTGTGTGTGTGTGTGTGTGTGTGTTTTAAATTGCTTTAATAGTAGTTGTTCTCTTAAGTGTAGCCACATTCTTTGGGAAAGAAAAAGAAAAAAAATGGTAATTATTTGTAATACAAAGTAGATAACAGTGATTGTGAATGGTCAGCAACTCAGTATACATCACAGATAGGAAGTATAGGTCAATTTAGAAAACGTCCATCTGGAACCAAAAGTGAGTACTATTAGACATACGAGGAGGGAACAGGGGAAGCCAATAAGGAAACCTCCCCTCTCACCCAAGATTGCAGTTTTGTGGGGTATCTGAGTTGGTGCCGGAAAAACTGCTGAGGGTGGAAACATAAAGCAGTGCACTGGCCCAAATGGCCCCTGGCTCTTTATGGTTCTGTTTGTTGGATCATGTTTGCTGGTAGGATCTCCTTCATAGTCTACTCACCTAGATTTTAGATTTCAGTGTTTGAGAGCCTCCAAGATGCCCAGCTGCCGTGTTTGAATTGTGCCCTTTCTCAGAGCCTGTGTGGGGGTCCCTCATGTTCACCCCAGCTATTGTGCAGTAAGATCAGACCACACTGCAGTGTGCCAATGTGCCACAGGAGATGAAGTTTGGCTGCCACGACTGAAAGCCATGTCACTGACCCTTATTTCATAACTCCGGAGATTATTCATCAACTATTCAAAAGTTGCCCAGGCTTTTGCTAATGGAACAGACATTTTCTGCCTTCAGGATTAGTCAACACAGTGCTTCACAGAATTCAATGTAGGATTTATTCTTGCCAAAATGCATTTAAGCTTTAGATAATTTTAATGGCCTGGTTTTTATAAAAAAAAAATAAGACTTGCTTTAGGCTTTAATTTTTCTTTTACAATAAAAGCTGGGCTCTTTTTTTTTTTTTTTACATTAATCATTTATCTACATTTCCAGAGCTTATTTTCTACATTTCCACTTTGTTTGAGGGCCAGAGTTTCTGGAAAAATTGAGAAAAAGCATTCAAAAGTGGCTTTGCAAAATTTATTCTTTAAAAAACTCATTTAAAAATATTTTCTTTTTTCTTATAGTCTTTAAAATTATGTGTATGAGTGAAGTAACTTTGAATGCAGCTGAGCAGAAACCCAGATGCCAACTTTCTCCTCATATTCAAGTAGAGTTTTATGGCTTGTCTATGTAAAATAAGAATATTTTCTCTGTTGTTGGTTTGTTAATGATTTAGTTGCTGGTAGTTTAATGAAGTGGTTCAGAGAGAAAATGTTATAGACCACTTTAGGATTGGTCCATATTGTAAACTATTTAAAGATGCCCAAAAGGAGTTGTTTTGTCAAACATTTTGGATTTCAGTTGCTAGCCAGAGTCACAGGTACAATTGTCTATACCCTTTTATATGAACCTATATAACAGTAGTACAGATGTTCATTGTTCTGCACATACTTCATGTCAGTGCTGGTTTAAAATTCCTAGATTCCTAGGCCTTCCTTTTTATAAAAGGAATGAGAATTTCTAGGGATTGGGCTTGCAATCTGTATTTTCAAAACACTCCCCAGGTATTCTTAGGTACACTAAATTTTGAGAAGCACTGTTGTAAGAAGTATACAATTAGTCAATCTTGGTTATAGCAGCCATATATCCATTTCCCAATGTAACAGCAAAAACCGGAGTCACGTTGCCGAAGGAAACACCGAGAGGTACGCGAGGATGCAGAGAGATCAGGTTTATTAACGCCAGCTAGCGGGCTCAGAGGGGATCTTCTGCCAAAATCTGAGCACACCCCCCCCCTCATCAGGGGGACTTGTCTTTTATACTTCAAGAGCAAGGGGGGGGCGGGTACAGAAGTTACTGTAATTTACAAGGTAGCTGCTGCAAGGGGGAGCTGTTTAGGGGAGCATGAGCTGCAGGCATTAGTCAATTTCAATTTCTTTCTTTATAACATCAGTTTCACAAACATTCCTGTGGGTGTGGCGATAAGCAGTCTTACAGAAGCAGACTAAGCAATTAACATACATTGGGTTACAGCTTATCCGTTTCAGGATAAAAGGTTTTTAGTGAATTTCTATTTTTCCCTCACACCAACTCCATCATGCTTTCAAGTATTCTTTTTTATAAATGCACCTATGATTTTTTGATTATAAGCCCAATTTTAGGTTCAGATGATAGGTTATCCATTGAAATAATGAATGGTCTTTTCCAAATATCCAAAGCTGATATTCCATAACTAAGTAAAAGTTTTTTATTTCTACATTTGTTTTGTCTATTTACAAAATATTGCTTTCTATATTATGTGCCTAATTTGTAACATGCCTAGTGAATTAGTGCTATGGTCTGAATATTTATGTCCTCCCGAAAATTCATATGTTGAAACCTAATCCCCAAAGTGATAGTAGTAAGAGGTGGAGCCTGTCAGGGCCAAGGGAAAGGAGAAATTTGCCCTTTGCCCTCTGAAGCTTTGCTTAAAATTATTGACAACAGGCAGATTAATAGAAGAAAAGGCATACAAATGTATTCGATCATAGTTTTACACGACATGGGAGCCTTTAGAATGAAGACCCAAAGATACAGGGGAAATTGTCCATTTTTGTGCTTAGGTTTAATAAGGTATGGACACTTGTGTAGAAATGTGATTGGACAAAAAGGGTATGATCTAATGCTAATCAACTGAGTAGGGAAACCCAGCAAGGCCTGTGTGTCTAGATTCTTCCTGGCCTCTCTCAGTATATATTTCTTCCTTCGGGTATGGGACAGGACCCTCTTTGTAATGGGGGTCTTATGACCTATAGTCAAACAAGGTAGGTCAGATAATTCTTAGATACCTTATTTTTTGACAATATTTGATGATATTGTTAGATTCCATTTTCTGTTTGTCCCTGGATTCTAGAAATGTGTTGACTTTGAGGATCTGAATTTCTAGTAATTTATCTGTATATTCTTTTAGATTTTATATGTAGACAATCATATTGCTTGAAAATATTGTTTTATTTCTTTTTCTCCCTTCTTTCCCCCATTGTACCTCCAGTACAATATTGAACCAGAAGTAGAACTAATAGTGGGCATTCCTATCTTGTTCATGATTTTAAAGAGAATGATTTTAGCATTTCACATTTACTGTTTGCTCTATGTAATTGGTAGATGCCTTTTATCAGGCTGAAAAATAGGAACTGTTCTTGGTTTACTAAGCATGGTTTAATAGCATGAATTCTTCTTGATGTATATCAAACCCTTTTTCTACATTGATCAAAACAGTCATATACTTTTTGTCCTTAATTTTGTTAATATGGTAATGATATAAAGATTTTCTGATGTTAAACTAACTCTCCTTTCCTGAAATAAACCTAACCTCATCATGGTTTATTATCTTTCTTATACATTGCTGGATTCAGGCTGCCAATATTTTATCTGTGATCTGTACATCCATATTTATGAGAAAAGCTGCCCTGTAAATTTTCTTTCTTATACTGCCTTTATTTGCTTTTGGTATCAAGGCTATACTAGCTTCATAAAATGAGTGAGGTGGCATTCTCTCTCTTCCTATTCTCTAGAAGAGTTTAAGACGGGAAATCTCTGTTCCTTGAATGTTTGTCCCATTTGTCTCTGTGGTTTTCACTACATTCCCCTCCTCCCATCTTCCCAGTCTTCCTTTCTCACATCTTTTCCTTTTCTCTCTCTCTTCCCTCCTGCTATGTTCACTTTCTTTTTCCTTTTTTATACCATCAATAAGACCCTTGACTTAAAAGCATCCAAAAACATTGGGCTGAAGCCCAGGTATCAGAATATTTATTTTAATCATTTTTTTAACATTCCCAAATATAACATTTCTTTGTGTTTGGTATAACCAATTAGTACTGCCTAGATGTGAAAAAAAAATAATCTCATAGTCATTTAAAATAATACTGATTGTTAAATGAGAATTTCAATCCTCTGTTCATAACTACCTATTTTAAAATATTCTTGAAACCAATCCATTTATAACATTCATAACATGGTTATTCTAGACCTCTCTGCCTTGTAACACTCAACAATGAAAGGAAGCAATTCATTGTATGAATTGGTATGTAAAGAATGAGGTATGTAAAGAATACCTCAAAATTTCATGGGAGCAAGTGCCTTTTCACAAATAAGCTATGATAATTTTCCAGGTTTTTCTATAAACCTTCCATTCTATGCTTTATATTTCATAGATATCCTCTCCTTTCCTTTCAAATAGCACAAATGCAATTTTCTTGATGGAGCATTATTTCTGCATAGTAAAGATTACTTTAATTCTCTGTAAGAAAAATCTGGGACTTTTTTCCCTTTATTTTAGTGAAATGTAAATATTTAAAAACCATCCATATCGATATGATTTCTTTTCTCCTAGTGACTTAGTGACTAAATACCAAATGTTCTTTATGAAAAGCAAACCTCTTATTCAAAATATAATTAAATTATAGCATACATAGCTTATAAGCAATTATAGTCACATAATGTGTATAATTTGGATTTTTTTATTTAAAAAAACCTATAAATGCATAGCTACTACATTGAAACCAAGAAATAGTTCTTTTTGGAAATACAGTATACTATAGGTAAATACCATTCAGGTAAGATGCAAAGCAAGTAGGGAGGGGCTTTCTGAAAGAACACCAATTAAGCTTGCCTCTATCGGAATTCTATGGGGGTCCTGCCAGCTAATAGGTCATTTAACAGTGAGAACAGACACCAACCTTGGAGTCTGGGTTAATTCTACAGCCATGCACACTGATTGTTAAGATTACTAGTGTCCATTTTGTATCACTTCTTGTGAGCAGTGCCCTCTTCATCAAAAAAAACCCCAAAACAAACAAACCTGAATTGGAACATTCCAAAAGAAAGATTGCTAAGTTTTCATACGTTTAACCAAAAACCCTATTTTTCTCAATCCTAGTGTTTGTGGACACTGTGATGAGTTAGCCAGGTGCCCATTCAGGAAAAAGGACTTTGTATTGGTTTCCTAGGGCTGCCGCAAAAAAATTACCACACACTGGGTGACTTAAAACAACAGAGACTTATTTTTTCATAGTTCTGAAGGCCAGAAGTCTGAAATCAAGGTGTAGGCAAGGCCATGCTCTATCTGAAGGCTCTAGCAGAGACTCCTTCCCTGCTTCTTCTAGCCTCTGGTGGCTTTGGGCATCCCTAGCTTGTGGCTGCATAACTCCAATCTCTGCCTCTGTCATCACATGGCCTTTTCCTCTGTGTCTCTGTGTTGTCTCCTCTTCTATCTCTTATTGGGACACTTGTCACTGGATTTAGGGGCCACTCAGGTATTCCAGGATGATCTTATCTCAAGATCCTTATTTACATCTGCAAAGATCCTTTTTCCAAATGAGATCACAGTCATAGGTTCTGAGGGTTAAAACAGGGGCATAACTTTTTGGTGACCACCATTCAACTCACTGCAGACCTATCCCCTGGACTCCCGGGAGGGCGGCCAGAAGGCAGTCTCAGTTGTTAGCTTGGGGATTGCCTTAGCTGAAAGAAGCTTCCTTGTCCATGGTCAGGCTTCCTTCTACAGGCAGCCCATATCCGACACTGACCAAAGTGGGTATAAAGGCCAGCGTGGAATAGCACTTCAGGACTACTGTGGTTCCAGAGCTCCCCCTGTGGCTAGTGGAGGCCTGCATTCAGACTGCGCCAGAGCTCAACTTCTCTGCCTTGTTCATCCTCCTGATGGTTGTCTTCTCAGTTGGCTTCCCAGGGAACCCAGCCTGAAACACTTAGGTGAAATGATTCATTCATTCATTCACTCACTCAGTTTATTTATTTAATTCAATAAACATTTATCGACTACCAATTGTGCTTTCTTTCATAAGTATGGCACAGTGAACATATTTGAATCTTTCTTTGGTAAATCATGATCTCCCAGTGCCTCAAACTGACCATCCTGAGCCTCATTTGTTAGCTATAGATCCTAAGGGGTTAGGAGAGGAACTCACAATTTGTCCTGAAAGTTTTCTTTTGTTTTGAATGAATCCCAACCTGCTCGGGAGGTTAAGGTGGGAGGATTGCTTGAGCCAAAGAGTTCATGGTTGTAGTTGTGCTATGATTGGGCCTATGAGTAGCCACTGCACTCCAGCCTGGGCAATATAGCGAGACCCTATCTGTAAAAAAAATTCAGTATGGAGATAAGTAAAGAGGAAATAATGACAGACTTGTGGTGTCAGAAGCATCACAGGATTACAGAAGGTTAAATATTGCCAGAACCAAGGAATTATTCAGCCAGCCCAAATTCTTTGAACTACAGAAGGCAAAACTGGGAGTTCATCTCATGGCTGCCTTCATCATGCAGTGTTTGTGACTTTTATCTGATTGTTATATGTATGGGGTGGGGGTTATCTCTCCATTTAGTTTGTAAACTCCTTTTGGGCAGAATCTGAATCTCATACTTTTCCACCCTGCTCAGTGTCTAGAAAAATAAAAGGTAAAGTTTTGAATAAATAGTTGATTGATCGAGCTTTCTTCATCTAGCAAAACTGCTTCAATCATGTGGATAGGTAGAGTTTTAATTTTTCATATGCAAAGACCTCCAGAGGAAATCAAATAATGTCTCTCATCACTCAAATGCTAAGCTTAACAATGATCACTGCCAAGGAGTTCCTCCTGAAAAAAACAGAACCCAGCCTTGCAGAATAGCCCAAAAATGTCATAAACATGCACGTAATTTGTACTAGCCCTTTTCTTCGTAAGAAATTTGCAGAAAATAAAGCAGGTTAGAAATAAAACAGCAAGATTTTTAAATTTAAATGTTTAAATAGCTACTTAGTTATTTTTATTCCACCTCATTCCAAAAACGATCTGAGGTCACTTACAATAAAACACATATGTCAATATATTAAAAAATAAGGTTATTTCTGAAGTGATGGGGCTTGCCAAAAAAATAAAATAAAATAAATAAAAAACAAGGTTGTGAGAAAACTGAGGTAGAAAATAAGATAAAGCTCAGGATAATGTTACTATCCAAAGTTTATACATTGCCAGTGGTAGGCCTGAAATTTGGCTCTGAGCATTCCAATTAATTAGTAATAATTGCTTTTATAGAAGGCAATAGAGTGGTCCAAGTTCCCTAGTCATCAGAATCTACTTCACCCCAGAGGATTAATCTAAGCCAATCACAGCAATCCTACCTCTTGTCAATAAATGGTTTAAAAATATGTATATGACTGAATTCTGACAAAATAGACATAGGAGAAAGTCTCTGGGGGAGGAGAGGTTTCCAGGAAAGGTCTCCTCATTCTTCAATGAGAGACAAGAAAGGTACAATCCCTTTCTTTCTCTGGATGTTGTTGTGTCTGGATACACTGCTTGGAACTCATGAGCTTTCTTGCTATCAGCCTGAGAATGAAGCCAAAACACAGCGGAGGGCAGAGCCAACAGAATCCCTGCCAGGAGAAGTCAGAACCCTGACATAGCACCCTGGAGCCATGTTACTTCTGGACCTCTGCTTTTGTGAGTTATGACATTTTCTTTAAGACAATTTGAGTTGGGGTTTTCTGTTACTTGCAGCCAAAAGCGTCCTAAATGATATAAAAGCAGCATTTAAGAATAAGGCTTTGAAATAGAGCTGGTTCTACCACTTAACTTGTTATATGTAAACTTGAGGAATAATTAACATCTTTAAACATCAATACTTTCATCTATAATTTGGGGTAGGTAATGCCTATTATACAGGGTTGGTGTAAAAATTTAGCAGAGAAAACAGCATGTAAAACGTTTAGCCCAGAACCTGATGCATAGTAAGTGCTTAATAAAGAGATTTTAACACCAAGGAAAAACACAGATAATCAATGCACAATTGATTGGCTCTTTGAAATGGCAATGGAACTCTCTCAGGCTGTAATTCAGGCTCTCAACCTGTCTTTAATGAGGATGGAAGACAACGGACCATCTCTTGCTGTAAAATAATCCATAACATATTGAGAGGTCATTATTAGGTCATTATTTGTTAATTTCAACTAAATATCTAAAATCAAAACTATGAACTAATTGACCTTTGTTCAATTAACTTGTGCTCTGACTGAAGGGACACAGTAGTGTGACAAGGATAGGATTCCAGTATCAAGATCAAGTGTCCAAGCAAACAAGCAATCACCAGAAGGGTCTTTACTGTCTCAGCTCGTCTGGCCTCAGTTTCCTTATCTCTGCAGATGTGCTCTGTTTAAGGTCTTGTGGGTGCTGCCAATGACAGTAGCCTTAATCATTATTTTTATTCCACCTCATTCCAAAAAGGATCTGAGGTCACTTACAATAAAATATATATTTTGTTATATTAAAAAATAAGGATGTGAGTAAACATGTGAGAAAATTGAGGTAGAAAATAAGGTAAAGCTTCAGGGTAATGTTAATATCCAAGGTTATTATAGGTTCCTTTTTCCTTTAGGTCTTGCAGAACCAAATCTTTTAGAGCCCATCCCCAAGGAGACTATGGCAATGATGGTTTGTTTCTCTCAGCAAACCAATTACAGTTGGTCACTAGATCATCTCCAGCCAGTCCAGTGATCTCCAAGCATTAGGCCCTGACCATCAGCTAGAAGGGCTCAATCTAACGCTGTGTGGTCAAGCTAACAAACCACCCCACACTGCATTAGCAGCAGGGATGAGATAGGATGCGAGTGCTGAGGGGGAAATGTAGCTGACTGACCTGAACAAGTGTCTCTTTTTTGTAGACCTGCTTTTTACCTTTCTCCAGGAAGCAGTAAAAAAATGGCTAATTTAATTATGTTTCTTGGGGACAAAGACTGTGTCTTCTTCCGTACCACTCATTGCTTGAAAGTGTTGAGAATACAATAGTCCCCCCTCTCCCAAGGTTTCACTTTCTGAGGATTCAGTTACCTGAAGTCAAACTCAGTCCAAAAATATTACATGGAAGATTCCAGAAATAAATAATTCGTGAGTTTTAAATTGTGCACCATTCTGAGCAGCGTGATGAAATCTCATGCTGTCTCACTCAGTCCTGCCTGGGATGTAAATCATCCCTTTGTCCAGCTGAATATCCAAGCTGACCATCCATTGGTCACTTAGTAGCTGTCTTGGTTATCATCTCACATTATAAGAAGAAGGGTGACCACAGCACAATAAGATATTTTGAGAGAGAGAGAGAACATTCACATAACTTTTATTACAGTATATTGTTATGATTTTTCTATCTTATTATTAGTTATTGTTGAGGTAGGAAGATCGCTTGAGCCCAGGAATTCAAGGTTGCAGTGAGCTATGATGGGGCCACTGTACTCCAGGCTGGGTGACAGAGTGAGAACCTGTCTCTAAAAATAAATAAATAAACGAATAATGCAAATTCCAATAGGCACATTTAAATATTTTTATAAATTATATTTTCTACTTATAGAAAATTCTATTGGTCTTTTTACTGATCATAACAAAATTTTCACTTTCTCTATACTTAGTAAAAGGACAGTCTTACTAATGAGCTAACAAGAAAAATAAATTTCTAA
The DNA here is from genome assembly GCA_023783475.1 of Daubentonia madagascariensis. Taxonomy (NCBI): domain Eukaryota; kingdom Metazoa; phylum Chordata; class Mammalia; order Primates; family Daubentoniidae; genus Daubentonia; species Daubentonia madagascariensis. Next base: position 36,084,584 of record JAKFHU010002088.1, on the reverse strand, counting down.
CTGGCAGCCTTTTTAGAGCGGTATGAACTCAGCCCCTAAGGTTAGTAACATGAATATCTCTCCTACAGAGATGTTTACCTAGAAATTAAAAGAAGGTGAACAAACAAAGGAAGAGTGTAAATCCTCATTAACATTCACATTCCAAAGGAGAGGAGTCTTCAGGAGAGGGGAGAGAACGGGTGAACAATCTGATCAACTATAGTTAAAAATTCACTACCTATAGACAAAAAGTTTTTTTTGATTTTGTTTAAACAACCTTGAAGAGTTCCCAGGTAGACAGCAGAGGCACAAGCTTCCCGCTTCCTCAGGGGGAGACAGCACCAGATGTCTCCCGCTATCAACCTATAGTCAAGAAGAAAGAAGAAACCAATTCCTATTAACAAACTTCTAGTGAGAGACAGAAAAGACTAACTCAGCAGTTTCTCAGCTGTCTTCTGCTAATTGGGCTACAATCATAAATTTCCCCCTACCCCTCCTCAGCCTGCCCTAATAAAGAGTCAGAGTCGTTTGGCCTCAAGACCAGCACCTCTCTTTATTTCTGGTGCTGTGCCCTCCTTTTCTTCGGAGAAGTAGTAAAAAAAAACTTTGTACTTCTTTCTATATTAAACTTTGTCTGAGAAATCTTTCTCACCTGCGTGCAGACTTCACACCCTAACACTTAGCATCACAACAAGTTTACGTTATGACGGTAATGAACTTACTACTCTGAAATTGTAATAGGTCTTATTTTTACTCAAAATTAAATTCTTCCATTATTCACTAGATGCACACTTTCTTGAATTTCTTTCACATTTGCAATCCCAATAATTGGGTTTGTAGCCCAATCTGTTGGTCTATTAATATAGGTAAATCTCTCTAGTAGTTCTATTCATCTTTTTTTTTTTTTAATTTATTTTTTTAATTTCAGAATATCATGGGGGTACAACACTTTGGCCATACACATTGCCCCTGTTCTGCCCGTGTCAGAGCCACAATCGTGGTCGTCTCCCAAACTGTGCTCCCCACATCCATTCAGTGAGAGTTTTTCCCAGCCCTTCCACCCCCCTCCCGCCCGCCCGCCCTCAGATGAATGTTATTGCCCTGTGTGATGTAAGTGTTCATCAGTTAGTACCAGTTTGATGGTGAGTACCAGTGGTGCTTGTTTTTCCAATCCTGTGACACTTTGCTTCGAAGAATGGGTTCTAGCTCTATCTATTCATCTTTTGATTAAATTGATCATATTGCATAGAACAGTAAGCTGCCACTATTTAAATGAATTCATAGTAGACTATGCTAGGCCTTATTGATTTGCAAATTTACTTGTAAATCCATGTCCATATAGCAGTTAAATGCTCAGTCTTTTGATACTAGCACAGTGTGAAAAACAACAGTTTTTATATTTTGGTAGCATACATTTACTTTAAAAACGTGTGTGTGTGTGTGTATATGCATTTCCTGCCACAATATGCTTTATTGCTTACAGACATGAAATAAATTATTTAACTACCAGGCCAAATATTTGCCAATGTGTTTGGTTATTGCTTCTTATCTGTATAAAAGACCACTAGTTAAATGCTTCCTTTTTTGCTATTTCAACCTTAGCAAACAAGAGTACAATTTAGCACTTTGCTTGATGATTGACTATGTTCAAAGGCTCAGAAAATGCTGATGCTTAGGCAAGGGAGAGAGTATTTCAACTTTAAATTTTGGCCTAAGTTCACAGTGTGAACTACTTCATTCACACAAAACTGAGAAAAATGTAGAAAAATATGACCTTTTTATGGACAACTGTTGTGATATGCATGAGTTTCCCTAAGTAAATCTAACTCAAATATATGAGAGGCATTAAAAGACAATATACTAATTTGGACCATTGTGGACATGAGAATTAGCAGGTCATTTTTATAGGAAAATCTGATATTTAGAAACACAACAAATTGGACAGTGGTATTATGACTTTAATCATCTGAATGAAACAATGAGCTAATTATCCATAATGACTCACTGCTATACTTTCAACACCTTCGAGGATCACTTTCAGCCAAAAGCAAACCGAGCCAGCACCACATGGTCTGCTCTCAAGCAGTGACCTCTGTGATTCAAATGCAAAATGCTATTGCACATGAAATTCACTGGGACAAAATGTTCAATAGAAAGATTACATTTCCAGTGGGGCAGAAAGATATTTGCCAGCATCTCATTAAGGCTTCCATACAAAGTCTTGGATTTCAATCAGCATTGAGATAGAATGGCAATAATCCAGTAGCAAGAATGTAGCTGGGGCTTCGTTTCCGTAGCGTTATGCATTTTCCCCATCTACAATAAAATCTTGAAAAAATTTCCAAGAGAATAGATATGGAAAGAAATAACCTTGTAGTCATTTTAATGTCAGTTACACAACGCGTTCTGTGAAGCCTCTGCGGCCTAATAACTTTGCCTCTCACTCAGGGAAGAGAAGGTGATATCATTTACATTTAGCTCAACACGTGAAAAAGGCTGAAATTCTCTGCGCCATAAATGTAGCATCAATTCTTCCACCTCTGCAGCCCCACCTTCCGTCATTAATATAGTCCAGCCATTTTATAGCCAGCATTTTATCCTCTTTCCCCAGAAGTAATTTACCGACTTAATGGAAATGTGAGAGATTTGCTTTAACAGATTTTATGAATTTAAGCAAAAGGTCCTGCTGAACATTTCCCTCGAGAGAGAGGTTATTCTTTGGCCAGGAGGCCTTTGTAATAGTTCAGTAATCAAAAAAGATTTTCCTCGGACTTGCTAATTTGCTCAGTCTCTTAAGTAACAAAAGGGTCTAAACTCTGCCTCTCAATTTAAAGTGAGCCTCATAAAAGCTTCCAGTTTAGCAAGAAATCTAAGAATGCACAATCTGAGCTCTTAACCCCATTTCAATTTGTGCAAGTGTAATATCATTAGGGACTGATTTCTAGCACAGGGTAGTTGTGGCTTTTCATGGAATTTAGTTCTTTGTCTGAAAGTTGGCATGGTAGGGGGACACAAAGAACAGGGTAAACTACTGCAGAAATTAAGTTTGTTTCCCCTGAAGGATCAGAATCTGGGAACACTGCAAATTAATAAGAAAGTCTCTTTCCTACAAAACTTTCAGTTAAATTCTGCCAAGTAGGAACTCTGGGCTGGATTTTAATTAGGGGGTGAAAAATTCAATTGTAGTCTTCTTAATTTTCATGGTTGCATCTAAAAAGGATACAGTTAGGCAGAATTGTGTCACTGTACCCACAGCTGTGTCCCCAGCATCTAGAACAGTGCCAGGCACTGGGATGCTCAATAAGTATCAGCTGAATGAATGAACTGCAACAGAACAGAGTCATTGTCATTGTTAAGTCATGGAGAGTTTTTCCTCAGTTTGCATCAATAGCCTGCCATTCTTTGATTGGCTTTTTTGGGCTGGTTGCTCCAGCTCCTCCAACTTCCAGACACCTCTTTCCTGGACCCAACTAATGAAACTGTGCAACTTCATGGGAAAATGTATAATGAGGATTAGGGCCTCTTAACACAGAAAACAAGCAGAATAAAAATAACTTGTGAACCTATAATCTTACCCAGTGACCTTGGTACTTTAAAAGACGTCTACACAATTGAAAGCCATATTTGCTGGAATTCCTGGAACAGTTCTAAATTTAAGTATTTTGTCTCACTGCTTCTTAAGTCACTGCCTAACCATGTGCTCATCATAGTTAGACTGGAAGGTAGGGAAAGGGAAATAACAATATAGCAGGAAGGAGGTAAGAGGTTCTACCCAAGCTTAATTTGAACTAAATTATGTCCTCTAGATATGTCATTCTGTTAATTATTAAAAACCCCATCAAGTATGGAACACTCCCTACAAATAAGGTAAAAAGATAATACAGGATGTTCATAATATATACAAAGAAACGATAGCTAAGAAAACACCACATTTGAGGAACTGGGAATAGTTCAGTTTGATAGAAATATAAGAAAGATTGTTTCTTTTTCAATACTATCTTCATCTGTTAATATTCTTTCTGAAACACCTTGCCACTCCTAGTACGGTTTTTCCTGATCACTTTGTACAGGCACCATCCAGGGACTTTACCTGGCCTGTCTCGTTGTAGATAGTCATGTTTATTAATTAGCTAAATCATACTGAAGTCTTTCAACTTTTAGAACCAAAGAACAACAACCATAAAAAATCACTTTGGAGCCAGGTACCATGGCACATGCCTATGGTCCCAGCTACTTGGGACGCTGAGGCGGGAAGATTGCCTGAGCTCAGGAGTTCTAATCCAGCCTGAGCAACATAGTGAGACCACCTCTTAAAAAAAAAAAAAATCGCTTTTGTTAGAATACAAGTTTCTGTAGACTACTACTTGCCAGAGGCAAAAAATAAATAAATAAAAGAAAGAACGCTTTTAGGGATTTTGTCTTTGTTAATAATTCCTACATTTTATTTTGAAAGTGAATGTGAATATATTTTTGTCTTAAATGTAATTTTTGCCAAAATAATTCACATACATAGTTTAAACAGTCAAAAAGTAATACAAGGGTCCTGTACTGAACCTACCTACCAATAATATCTGTACTTTTGGCTGTTTCTTCTAGTATTAATCTCTTCATTTCTAAATTGTATTCTTAGGCTATTTCTTGATTTTTTTATAGTTATAGATTTTTTTCGGACTTCCTATTACGGAAGATGAGAATTTTTTTTTAAATTGTTTTTTTTTTAGGCCCATCCACACCCCTTCTGGAACCCTGGCGGGGACTGGAGGGCAGAAGATGAGAATTTGATTCTTACCCACATACACCTTCCTACACACGTCTCCTTCCTCCTTCCACTCTCCTATGAAGTTATAGCATAATTTTCACTCCACCAATAGTCAATGTTTACATTCTCATTTTGTACTTAATATTATTCACAGCTAAGCTACACAGTATACTATAAATACATTTTTGTTATGGAACAATGTTTTGTTTCCTCTGGCAATAATTTCCTCATATTTTCATTTGCTTAATTTTCTGTGATTCATCATCAAACTCTCTGAAAGAAGGGTAAATAGCCTCCCAATACATTCAGACACACCAAGAAATCCAGAGAAAGGAAAGGAAAAGTAGTTCTATTTTAATTACTTTGGTGACATCCCTGCTACATTCTCAGGCTCCCATCTGGCTTGGTTGTGTCCGGGTCTGCTATAGGCTAAGAGCTCCCTTCTCCCCGCTATTGTCTTTTCAGATCTTTCTTGGCTTTTTCTCTTGTTTTTGCAGAGCAATGTCATTAAAATTGCTTCCTTTTTTTAATATTATAAACTTGAACAGGCAATGTTTGTTTGTTTGGGGTTTTTTTAGCTATATATTTTTCTGACTTGAATTTCAATACAATTTGCATACTAACTGAAAGTCAAAGGCCACCAGAGTTCTTTGGACTACCCTTTGGGAAGTTTACTCTATTACCTTAAGGATCAATTAAAAACACATAGTTAGACCTATTCTTGTTGCTATGAGAAATACAGAGAAATGTATAACACAAACACGGAGTTTACAGCACATAAGATTATTATTATCATCATTGGATTAATTCCAGGCTCGGATAATTGAATAGGAAAAATGAAATATAGAGAAAGACATTTGCTCCTTCATAAGAGGCTTACGTAGTCATGAGGTGTGAATTAAATGGAATCTGGGTAGTGATGCTCTATGTTCCAATTGTTTTGCAGAATATTCCGTTTAAAATAGGAATCATGGCCAGCACCATGGCTCACGCCTGTAATTCTAGCACTCTGGGAGGCCGAGGTTGAGGTCAGGAGTTCAAGACCAGCCTGAGCAAACGCCAGACCCTGTCTTTATAACAACAAACAAACAAAAAAAAAATAGAAAAAATTAGCTGGGGTGGTAGCACATACTTGTAGCTGTAGCTACTTGGGAGGCTGAGGCAGGTGGGTCGCTTGAGCCCAGGAGTTTGAGGTTATAGTGAGCTATGATGACACCACTGCACTCTAGCCTGGGTGACAGAGTGAGACTCTGCCTTAAAAAAAAAAAATAGGAATCATTTTTTAAAGTATGGCCCACATAATTCTTTCTTAGGCAGTGGACCCCAAACTTCTGAATTGAAAGCAAATGACTTAACTCTACCCACTTCCATTAACCATTAAGCACACAGTGATATAAGACACACATGCCTGCGCTGAACTAGCCAACCCACTGAAGTGCTAGGGAGAAGTTTGTGTTCTGAGAGAATCTGGCACAATGCACATTAACCTGGTTGAGCTGTAAGTATGTGAACAAATATGCTTAAATCTCTCTCTCTTTTTTTTTTGAGACAGAGTCTCACTCTGTGGCACTGGGTAGCATGCAGTGGCGTCATCATAGCTCACTACAACCTCCAACTCCTGGGCTCAAGCGATCTTCTTGCCTTAGCCTCCCCAGTAGCTGGGGCTACAGGTGCACACCACCACACCCTGCTAATTTTTCTATTTTTAGTAGAGAGGGGGTCTCCCTCTTCCTCAGGCTGGTCTGGAATTCCTGAGCTCAAGCAGTCCTTCTGCCTGGGCCTCCCAGAGTGTTAGGATTACAGGCGTGAGGCACTGTGCCCAGATGGCCAGTCTTTTTAATCAACATAGTACTACATACAATTTTGCAAATTCAATTAACTTTTAAAAAATTTAGTGGGCAATACTTCTCTAAGTGGCATCATAGTTCGACTGGCAGGTAGGGAGAGGGAAATAATAAGCTATCATGCTGTGGGTTTTCACTCATGGCATTTTCTGCTCACAATTGGCTACTTTTATCTGAAAACATAGGCGTTTAAAAAATGCCTTTGCAAAGGTGTATCTTGCTCCCTGTTACAAATCAGATATTATAATTTTGTGTACTATTATACACCAAGTGTTTTCTTGTGGAGAACGTCATAACTGTGATCCAAAAGTGGCATTAATGACTATGGTTTTCCATTCTATGTCAGGATCTAAGATCATTAAACCTTTTAATGCATGTATTCCCATCACTACACCAAGTCCCTTAATGGTGCCTTACTGGCACTCTCTTGATTGCAGCATCTCAGTAAATATGTTTTTGTTTGTTTGTTTGTTTGAGACAGAGTCTCGCTCTGTTGCCCTGGGTAGAGTGCAGTGGCATCATCATAGCTCGGTGCAACCTCAAACTCCTGAGCTCAAGAGATCCCCCTGCCTCAGCCCCCTGAGTAGCTGGGACCACAGGCACTCGCCTCGCCATGATGCCCAGCTAATTTTCCTATTTTTAGTAGAGACGGGGTCTCGCTTTTGCTCAGGCTGGTCTCAAACTCCTGAGCTCAAGCAATCCTCCTGCCTCAGCCTCCCAGAGTGCTAGGGTTACTAGCGTGAGCCACCGCACCTGGCTACAATAAATACGTTTTTAATTCACCATCCACTTTTCAGTACTGAACCTAGCCAGTCTCCACTTCCAGCAAGTCAGCTCCCTGCCCTGGGCTTCTGGATTTTGAACATAACTCTGATCTAGTACTACTTTTCAACCACAAGAGTCTGAAACCTCAATGGCTAGGTGCTTGTCTTATAGATCTTCACATTTCCTATAATATTCAACATAGGCCCGCATGCACATTATTACTTAATGAATGCTGGCAGCATGAGGCTAGTGGCTATTTTAGAGTCTCTTTTAAATGTGTGTCTTTTAAACAGCTTATCCCTACAGTTAGCATAATGCCCTGATAATACAGTAGCTGTAGCTAACTCTCTGATGGTGTCACTCACTGGTGAAAGTGAGTTCAACCACTGTACAAAGTTTATAGATTAAGCTAAAAGGGTTTCAAAGGACCCTTAACCCACTTACAAAATTGTGTGCAATATTTTGTGCATGGGTGCATTTTTCCAAGGAGAAATATTTTTCATCAGCCTCCCAAATAAGTTAGAAAAATTTATGAACTACTGCTCCAGAGGCTTCTAAATTCCAAATTGTCTGTTGCAAGTATAGGTGGAAAAAAATTCTACCTACACACGCACTTCCTCTATCCTTGTATTCCCTAGAAAAGTAGCAGTAGTAGTAAGAGTACTAATAATAATAGTAATAAACATGCACTGGACGCTTACTATGTGCTAGTCACTATTCTAAATACACTACATGGGCTTTCTTATTCTTTTCTTACTTAACCCTAAAACTGTATGAGATAGATAAGATAATCAAAGAATAACTTTAGGACACACACACACACACACGTTTTTTTGGCATGGATCTTCTTATTCTTCTAGGTCTCAGCTTCAAGTTTTGTTTTTTTTTTTAATTCCAATCAACTCCAGTTTGTAACAGCTTCAAGTTTTTGTATGATCTATTTACCCTGTACATATGTATTTTATTTGATTTTTCTCTCTTTAAATAGAACCCAACACAGTGTCACAAACAATTTATGATTTGAAACAATGCACCCCATAAACTGGTCTGGTTGAGACACTGAATGTTCTGGATAACTTAACTTTTCAATTAATGGGTGGTTTACCAATCAATGATGTAAACCTGCCTAAATAAAAAATAGCCATAAATAAGATATAGAGACATTGACCTTTGGATCTTTCCTAAAGTTTGGGGCCCTGTTTCACCGTTACCAATGCTGAGCAGGCCACACCCTTGAATGACTCCTTTCTATCCACTACCTTCTAGAGCCTGAGGAGAGCCTAGAAAATTAAATCAAAGTATCTTTCCAACTTTGGACACATCCCCATGTCTTCCTAATCTCTGCACTCCCTACCTGCCCCACCATCACACCCTCATAAATGTTCATAATAAAAATCCATTGATTTGAATTGAGCTGTGAAATTCTTCTGTCTAAATATTTTTACCTATGTTAGCTCATCCCAGGTGAGTCATTGGGTCCCTCTTAAAACTAGTTCACTAAGGTAAGCTTGACCAAGTTAGATAAAAACAGTATAGTCTAAGATGGTCTCACAACATTGAGTAGCCTTGTTTAGCAGGCAGTGGCATCCTTCTGGAATCTGTAGTTTACAAGATACCACTTTCTCTCAGCTTTTATTCTACCTACTTTTCCCCATTACCTTTTCATAATCATCTTCTTCCACCTGTTCCTTGAATGCTAGTGTTCTCCAGGGTTCCAAAGAGCTGTCTTCTCTTCTTAAGTACATTAAACCCAAAGCATTGTTATCCATATCCATTTTCAACTATTATCTATCCATATGCATATGACTCTCAAATCTACATTCCCAGCCCAACATCTCTCTTGAACTTCAGATCCATATATGTATCCACCTACTGTCTTGATGCCCACTGGTAACTTAAGTCAAATATTTCCCAAACTAAGTCACTATTTTTCATCCCCTCCTATATTTCCTAATAGCATCTAGTGAGCCAAGATTTTGTCTTCTATTGGAGAAGCACTTTCTTTCTCCTCACTTTGTGTTTCCTTGTGGTGGCATCTCTTCCAGAGTACCACCTCTGGCCTCTCTCCATTCCCTCCCTCACTCCTAACTGCAGGAAGAGGAGAGAATTATCTGATTGGTGAGTTTGGGAGGAAAAAAAACTGGGTATATGCAGCTTTCTCCTTTTCTACTTTATTCTTTCCTTTGGCATCTGTGTGTCTAAAGAACGCAAGCACACATGCATTCCTCCCTGTTATTCTCTGCTATGAGTTTTACAGAAGCAGGTCTTCCAAGGAGACTTGCCTGACTTCTCTCTCTCTCTCTCTCATAGTTCTAACTTTGGGTGGTGGAAAAGCAGTGTTACATATTTACCCTGTCAAATACAATGCCTTTAAAGAATTCTGAAGTTCTCCATCACTCTGACTTCCTTATATCCAATCAGTTCACCATGAAAGGCAGCATTGGGCCATTGCTCAGGGTGCCCAATAAGGGATCCTAACTATTATTAGAATTAATTAGAAATATGGTGCCAATTAACTCAGGTTTCACGTGCAACTTCTTATGTAAGTGGCAAAATGTCTCATTACTGGAAAATATTGCCTTTGAATAGTGACAAACAACAACAAAAACAACAACACACACACACTCCTTGCAGGCACTGTTCTAACCTCCATTGAGTGTTTTGTGACATGTAGCTATCTTGAGATGAACTATTATTTACCTGAAGCCAGTAGTTATAGTTAGATGAAATCTACAACTTCATAATGCATGGTTGTTCACCAGAAACAAGTGCTTTATTCTATTCTCAGAATTAATCCCCTTTAACATATGATCTGATATCTTCCCTTTGCCCCTCCAGCTGCACTTCCACCCCTCTGCACTCTCCTTTCTGCCTGAGGAGGCTCACCTGGGTGGATAGTCTCCTGTGCTCTCTGGCTTCTGGTTGGATTTGACCAATGGGAAGCCCAGGAGGAGATCAGAGGCAGAGTGACACCAGGGTACTTATTCCCCTGGTTTCCTCCCTGTGCGGTCACCTTGAGCTGCCTGGGTTCAAAACAGCTCACCCTGTAGGATTTTCTCTGCTTCTGGTTTCTGTTATTTTCCTTCCCCTCATCTTGCAGGCCTGCAGGGTGGTGACAGCTGTGCAGCTATGGGCTCTGAGCTGGTTCCTGCAGTATCACCTGTGCTTCTCCCATACCCCTCCCGTACCTAAGAAAATTATAGTCCCTTGGGTAAGTAAACCCTCCATGAATTATCCTAATTTGCATGTGTCATTCTTTTGTAGCCTACTGACTTTGCTTTAGTCAATGAAAGTAAATTAGTATGTGAATTTCTATATTCAATTGTTTCTATCTTCAAATTTTATTCATAGAAAATCTCTTTGTTTCTAAACCCATTTAATAAATGTTGAACCAAATTATTATACTATTCAGAACTCTCATATGTCCCATCCCTAAATGAGTTGTGGACTCCTACTGCTTCTGCCTTATAAATATTCCTCAAATCTACTCCCAACTCTACATTGTCGTCTTTCATCTCATCATTTCTCACTTAAATTACCACCTGGTCTCCCTACCTCTGTCCTAGGTTCCCCATCTTCCGTACAGCTACCAAAAATTATCTTTTAAAACATAAATTAAAACATGTAACCACTCTGCTTTGAAATGCATCAGTGGTTCTCCATTATCATCAAGGTAAACTCCAAACTCATTAGTATCTGCAGTGTGGACCCTGACTCAACTTCTAGCACTTTTGCATGTTATACTCAATTCTGCTCTTTGCTAGGAACACTTTCTTTTTAATTGTTCACTTAGCTTCTATGCATCCTATAGGACATAGCCCAAGTCTCATGTGCTCTTGGATATCATTCTTGACTCCTTCACTCTCAGAGCACTTACCATTCTAAATTTTCATGCCATTTTGTTTAACACCCCAACTAGACTCTAAGCTCTCTGTGACATAGCACAGCGCCTGATACTTAATAAATGCTTAGCCAATGTTTTTGAATGAACATTGAATGAAAAACTTTGTGGAGGAAAAACATTTTAAAATATTGTCAGTCCATGGTATTGGCACAAGAACAGACACGTAGACCAATGGAACAGGACTGAGAACCCAAATATAAAACCAACCTCATACAGTCACCTGATCTTTGACAAATTCCAGAAAAACGTACACTGGGGAAAAGATTCCCTATTCAACAAATGGTGCTGGGAAAACTGGATGGCCATATGTAGAAGACTGAAAGTGGACCCACACCTCTCACCTCTCACAAAAATCAATTCACAATGGATAACAGATCTAAACCTAAGACATGAAACCATAAGAATTCTCGAAGAAAACGTTGGAAAAACTCTTATGGACATTGGCCTAGGCAAAGAATTTATGAAGAAGACCCCCAAAGCAATCACAGCAGCAACAAAAATAAATACATGGGACCTGATCAAATTGAAAAGCTTCTGCACAGCCAAGGAAACTATCACTAGAGTGAACAGACAACCTACAGAATGGGAGAAAATATTTGCATGCTACACATCTGATAAAGGGCTGATAACCAGAATCTACACAGAACTTAGGAAAATCAACAAGAAAAAATCAAACAACCCTATTAAAAAATGGGCAAAGGACATGAACAGAAACTTTTCCAAAGAAGACAGAATAATGGCCAGCAAACATATAAAAAAGTGCTCAACTTCTCTAATCATCAGGGAAATGCAAATCAAAACCACAATGAGATATCACTTAACTCCAGTGAGATTGGCTCATATCCAAAAATCCCCAAATAACAAATGTTGGCGGGGATATGGACAGATAGGAACACTCATACACTGCTGGTGGGACTGCAAATTAGTACAACCTCTATGGAAAGTAATATGGAGATACCTCAAAGAATTAAAAGTAGAATTACCATTATAGCAATCCCACTACTGGGTATTTATCCAAAAGAAAAAAAGACATTTTATAATAAAGACATCTGCTCTCGAATGTTCATAGCAGCACAATTCACAATTGCAAAGTTGTGGAATCAACCCAGGTGCCCATCAATACACGAGTGGATCAATAAAATGTGGTATATGTATACCATGGAGTATTACTCAGCAATAAGGAACAACAGTGAATTAACACATCTGGTCTTATCCTGGTTGGAGCTAGAACCCATTCTTCGAAGCGAAGTGTCACAGGATTGGAAAAACAAGCACCACTGGTACTCACCATCAAACTGGTACTAACTGATGAACACTTACATCACACAGGGCAATAACATTCATCTGAGGGCGGGTGGGCGGGAGGGGGGTGGAAGGGATGGGAAAAACTCTCACTGAATGGATGTGGGGAGCACAGTTTGGGAGATGACCACCATTGTGGCTCTGACACGGGCAGAACAGGGGCAATGTGTATGGCCAAAGTGTTGTATCCCCATGATATTCTGAAATTTAAAAAATAAATTAAAAAGATATATATATTGTCAGTCATTCACAGTCCCCTCCCCCCTTTGGATGGCCAAACATAAGGAAAGAGTGAGAGTCAGGGAAGATCTAAGGAGTGGAGTGGAAGCTGAGGCCAGCTTTGCAGAGAATGTGGAGAAGGCTTTGGAGGAGAGAGAAGTGGAAAGCATCTGGCATCAGAAGAGTAGCTCAGTGGCAGCTGCGCACAGTGGCTCACATTTGTAATCCCAGCACTTTGGGAGGCCAAGTCAGGAGGACCCGTTGAGGCAGGAGTTCAAGACTAGCCTGGGCAACATAGTGAGACCCCATCTCTACAAAAAATTTAAAAATTAGCCAGGCGTGGTGGTGCACACCTATAGTCCTAGCTACTCGGAAGGCTGAGACAGGAGGATCCCTTGAACCCAGAAGATTGAGGCTGCAGTAAGCTATGATTTAGCCACTGCCTCGGCACTCCAGCCTGGACAACAGAGCAGACCTTGTCTCTAAGGGAAAAAAAAAAAAAGAAAAAAAGAAGAAGAGGAGCTCAATGGTAAGATGGCTGCTGGATGGGCTCAGGACACAGGGCAAGGCTCAGGCAGGCATGCTGGGCAGCTCCAAGATGTGGAATATGGACAGGAGTCCTTGGGAATCAGAAGGCAGCAGCTTTCACTTTAGTTTTTAAATAGCAGAACCCTTTTTTTTTTTTTTTTTAGAGATGGGGTCTCACTATGTTGCCCAGGCTGGTCTTGAACTCCTGGCCTCAAGTGATCCTCCCACCTTGGCCTCCCAAAGTGCTGGGATTACAGGCATGAGCCATAGTGCCTGGCCAAGAACCTTTTTTTCCAAATAAAATTGTCTTTTAAACCCCAATATTTGAAAAAGATAAGACCAGAATTTTATCAGCCTGGTTTTATTTTACACACTCAGCTTTATAACATTTAACATTTACTTATTATAAAGTTAATCAAAGAGCACACTTTTGATAAACAAACATTTGCAACTGGGACTAATGGCTGGTGATTGTAGTCTTTTTTTTTTTTGTAATAAAGCCCTTTTTAAAGCATTAGCAATTGCAGTCTTAGCAGCAATTTAAAGATTGAAAAAAGTTGAATCAGATGTTTATAAACTTTTTTAGTTACTTATACAGAATTCTGGGGTTATATGGAACACAGTTTGACAAACACCGTTTCAGCATCAAGCTTTTCTTACAAGGCAGGCCTTTCTCAGCTTTAACTCTCCAAAGGCTGCTAAACATGCCACATTCTCTGATGCTACATTCTGTTTATTGTAGAAGAGATATCACACTTTTTGAGAAGGTCTGTATCTTCCTGAGGGGTTTTTATCCCCACTCACTTGATGAAAACTTTTCCTCCAAGAACCATCTAATTTCCCTTTGCCAACTCCTCTTCTGGGTCCTGTTTGCTCACCACCCAGAGGCACTCACTGTTAACCTCTTGGTGAATTTCCTTCTATTTTTTTCTCTGCATAATTGTTCATAAGTAATTGAAATTATACTCTATATACAAGTTTGTATTCATAATTTTTTGACTGACCATTATAAAAAAGGATTTTCTCACATCAAAACTTTTCAAAAACATAGTTTTTAGCAGGAGTAAGTTTCTGCCATATTGCCTGTATCATAATTAACTCCAGTTATCCTCTATAGTCAGACATCCAGATTGTTTCTAGAATTGCTCATGATGATAAATTTTGCCATGATAAATCTTTGTAAATATTCTTTTAAAATTTATTTTCTTAGGATGGATTCTCAGTTGTGGAACAAACTGTTTAGTTAGGTGAACATTTTTAAAGCACTGCAAATTATTTTCCCAAAGACTGCCAACAATGTGCATACTTACTAACCAGCATCTAAGCGTGTCGGTCTCTCTCCCTCCTGAAGCCCGAAGTTTTAAATTGCTTCTATCTTGATAGTCACAAAATTATATTTCCTTGTTTAAATTTGCACATCTGTACTGCTAAGAGTTGAATATTTTCACACGTTAGCCATTTGCACTTATTATAAACTGTCTTTTTCTTTGTCCACTTATTTCCTGGTATACTAGTGTTTTTCTATAATTTCTATGACTTTTCTGAATTCCAAAAAATAATGTATAAGTAGTACATGCATTAATTTTAATCCAAATGTTTTGCTATAGAGCTGCTTGAAAACAACATACTGGGCATCACTCCTAATTTTCCTTGTTTACTTTGTGACAATGTGAAAAGCAAGATTACGGTCTACAGTGTCTGAACTATTAGAATTCTAAATCTGTAAGGGCCACAGTAACAAGTACTACTATAATTACGTAGTAATTCAACCAAAATCTAATGACTATTTCTTGTATGCCTACACTGGGCTAGACACCATTCTGAGGGCTGGGGATACAGTGGTGGCAAAGCAAGACGGGGCCTTTGCCCTCCTACAATTTATTGTCGTTATCCAGGTACCTTGATAATCTAGTGTACACTTGAGAACAGCCAAATACATGGCACAGATTCTTTTCTTTTGAAACTGTGCAATTACTCACAGAAAAACATCTTAAGCAGTATTGAAATGATGAGGGGGCAGTTGGTGACAGACTTATGGATGGCACCCATCGATAGGTGATATGATGACCCCTCTGGCCCCAAAGTCCTAGAAGCTGACAGCTGGGACCAGTAACTCTCACCTGCTCCTGCATTCCTATTCCAGCCCCTGAGGTTAAATTTAGCTCCAAGGCCAGAGAAATGTAAGGACTAGGGCATCCATAGTTCTGTGACTCTGCATCAGTAAACGTGTTTACTGCTGGTCCAGTTCTGACCTTTATCTTACTTCTAGCAACTGATTTTTTTTTTAAGGCCATGTATGACCAAGTCCCTGTCTGCCATCCCAATTCCAGAAACATATCCCCCATCTCATGTCTCTACCCCCCTGGCATTCCCTCACTACATCATTTGCCCCCTAATCTGTTAGTTCTCTGAGCCTGGGGCTATTTTGGTTGAATCTCGGCACTCATCCCCACTGGCTAGATTCTCACTTCCTGCAGTCACACTTCTCCCAGGAAGACCATCTGCCCAGATCTGATGCTAGATGCTAGATTCATGCTTGCTACAACCTGCCCACTCAGCACCACAGATGTCTTCCTGTTGCCTCCGGAAAATATTTAGGAGATAGAATCGACAGAGACAGATGTGGGGGATATGAAATCTTGAAATAGGATGATTTTTGCAGGATTGTGGCTTGAATGACTGAGGAATGATGGTTTTATTCGGTGAGACTGGGAATGAGGGAGGAGCAGGCTTGCTGGAAAGATGACAGTTCATTTTTGGACATGTTGAATTTGAGTTGGCTGTAGGATCTCCATGAGATATCCAGTGGAGAGTTGCATGTATGGCTTGGGAGCACAGGAGACAGTGTTATAATACATTTGTGTAAATATTTCTGTGTGTGTAACACACACACATATATACTCAGATATACCAACAGACAACATTTTAAAAGCTAGAAATCTGCCAGTGATCAAGATTTCTATGTTTATGTATAGCTGGAAAGATCACCGAGCAAACCACAGTTCTTTTTTCATTATGCAAATCTGTGCATGTTGTTAATCAACAGTTCTGCATAATTAGAAGCTCATTTCAATGTTAATGTAGAAAGTCTGAACCACCCTGAAATTTGCCTAAAGTCAGTAAGGTCAAATGTTGAATAAATATTTATTCAAAGAGGAATATTACAGGTCAGTGCTTCTAATCTGAAAATTAATCAATCTGGGTCTGATTTTGGCTTTACATAGGGTTTGTGGTTGTTTAACTATATTTCACCTGCTTATTAGTGGTTGTTGTTTTATACCCCCACATTTGAAAGACAATATATTGAATACTCAAGAGGAACTAAAAAAAATACAAGATTTTATTCTACCACAAGAAACTAAATCAATACAAGAAACTCTGGGGGAGAAAGAGTATCCTCCTTCCACATTTAGGGGTACATGCTCCCTTAACGGGGCACTCCTGATTCCCACTGCAGTTAACGTGAGTTGCATGTGTGTCTATCAAGAAAGGCACAGGCTCACTATCTCTGTCAGGAAATTATTCCTCTTGTGTTGATCTCCTAGCTGTGTTTTCATTCTACCTTTTAAAACCATTACACCCAACAGAGTTTTCAGCACATTATAGGTAACTTTAAGAAGCCATCATTATGTCCTCTCTCTTAACCACATAATAGGGGGTAGAAAAGAGAGTATAGTATATACACCACGCTGAGGAGAAGGAACTTGCCTTGAATTTTTGAGCCCCACAGCCTATTTTCTGTAATGCTCAGTGGCGAATCACTCTTAAGTGCTCCATCATTCACTAGGATATGTGCTTCGTGCCAAAGGTTACCAGATTACAAAAGTATTCTCAGCTCAGAAGGGACTCATAATTCACCATCACCTTATTTTGACACTAAAAGAGAAAATATGTGCATCAAGACAAGTAGAGGAAATAATGAAAAAAAACCCCTATATTAAGTTAACAATGCAGCAAACACTCCAAAGGGAAAAATACAGACTAGAACAATAATAAGGATAATAGAAAAGTAATGCTGTTAAATTATGAGAGACTTTCTGGTCAGCTCATGAACTCTTCACAGAGTGAAGATAGTTTCTTAAAGAGCTTCCCTTAGACATGAGAGGAAATGGGAAAGTTAAGATAGTTTCCAAAGTTGGTGCCAATGTTTCTAAAAGGTTCAAATACATTTCCTGAAGGTGAAGTGGAAGTATTTAGAAAAAATTAAGAACACAAGTGACACGGAAGGAGCTGTTAACATGCAAAAGGTGAACAATCCCAAGGTCCCAGAGGCAGGGTGGTAGAAACCTCATGAACTTAGATAACCAAAGTGAAATCTGAGAGGACCTCTGATTATCATGTGTAAAAAATAATAGAGATCCAATATTTATGAAAAGGTTCTGGGAAATATGTTCTTTGCCAGGCAAGAAGGTCACAGGAATGTACATCTTAAATTTTATACATTTCATTTTAGCAAAGTTATAACCAATCAAGCAACATTTACAGAAGAATACTGAAATTATAATTACTAGACAGCTTCATGCATTGCTATGGGGCTACAACTTTTTTACACAATGACATAATTTCATTATAAACTTTGCATGAGGGTGCATATCTCAAGGTTGTCCACAAACGGTTATAAATACCACAGCTGACTACTTGGGAAAGACTTACTGGAGTTCCTTGAATATTGTTTTGAGGCATTTACATACACACATTTATTGAAACATAATATTTTACATATTTATGGGGTACATGTGATATTTTGTTGCATGCATAGAATGTGTAATGATCAAGTCAGAGTATTTGGGGTATCCATCACCTTGAGTATTTATCATAGCTATGTGTTGGGAACGTTTCAAGTTCCCTCTTCTAGCTACTTTGAAATATACAATACATTGTTGCCAACTATAGTCATGCTACTCTGCTATCAAACATTAGACCTTATACCTTCTATCTAACTGTAGGTTTGTACCCATTGACCAATCTCCATTCATCCTCCCTTCTGCCCACATACCCTTCCCAGCCTCTGGTATCTATCATTCTACTCTCTACCTCCATGAGATCAACCTTTTTAGCTTCCACATATGAGTGACTATGCAAAATTTATCTTTCTGTGTCTGGCTTATTTCACTTAACACAATGACCTCCAATTCTATCCATGTTGCTGCAAATGACATGATTTCATTCTTTTTTATGGTGAAATAGTTTTCCACTTGTATATATACCACATTTTCTTTATCCATTCATCCATTGATGGACACTTAGGTTAATTCCATATCTTTGCTATTGTGAACAGTGCTATAATAAACATGTGGGTGCAGGTATCCCTTTGATATACTGATTTCTTTTCCTTTGTATAAATACCCAGTAGTGGGATTGTTGGATTGTATGGTAGTCCTATTTTTAGTTTTATTGAGAAATTTCCTTGAATATTTTGAGATGCCTGAATCATTGGATAACAGAATACATTTTTAACCCTTTCAAATTCCTTTCTCTTCTGATTTGGGTGTGTGCTACATCTTTTTGATGGTTTGCATGTTTGTTTGTTTAAGTGCCATAGTTTAATAGCTACTTTTTTTCTTAACTTCTTTATTGAATGTAATATACATACAGTAAAGACGACCCATCTTAAGGGTAGAAGTCAATGAATTTTTTACATATATATATTTGTGTAACCCCTACCAGATCAAGATATGGAACATTGCCAGTACCCTAGAAACTTCCCCACATCCTTTTCCAGTCAATTCTCCTATACCTCAATAGTTATTTTTCTGACAAATCATTAGATTCGCTTGCCTGCTTTTGAATTCCATATAAATGAAATCCTGCAGTATGTTGATATATTACTTTATAAAATTTTTCATACATTGGCAGATGGAATTCAAGTGTAATTCTAGATATGAATTTGTTCAACAAATGCAATTGTATTTATTTCTACCCTCTCCTACAACCCATTCTAAGAAGTTTTAAAATGCAAATTCCCCCTCTTCAAAAAAATCCTTCAGCATTAATACTTACCATGACTCTTCCTCAGCCCTGCAAACTTAACAAGCAAGAAAGACATAGTGGTTTGAACTAAGTAGTATCTGGGCTACTGAACATTTCTCAGCCATTACAATCTTTCTAATCAGTACTGATAATGGGTTTTTAAAAAAGTGTTAAAAATGAAACAAAACAAAAATGTGGGTTTAAGTTATATATTTATGTATTCTTTAAAAAAATCAAACGGGCTACAGGAACAAGTCCTAGACCCCAAAATATCTAACTCTCTTCTCTAGACACATTCATTATTATTCACTTCTTGTGTGTCCTTGCAAAAATAGTGCACACGTATAGGTTTCTTCTTTTTTACACAAAAGGAATCATTCTATTCAAAGTGTTCTACACCTTACTTTTTTCAATTATCAATGTTGGAGGTCATTTGCCATTAGCACATAGAGAACTACCATGCTAATTTTAATGGCTTCATATTACTGCATTCTATGGTTGTACCTTAATTTACTTAATACAATTTTAGAATTCAAAAACCAGGAATGTATCCCCTATCTCACCAGTGATTCTAATCACAATGAGATAGAAATTTCAGGACACTACGAGATAGAGTAGACAAAGGGTTTCACATATTCAGTATTCCTGATTAAGTGGATAGAAATTGCAAATAGATATATTCCCTACCACTTTTAGCTCTCTGCCTAAAAGAAGGAATCTTTAGTCCCTGGAAACTAGAGCTGACATAATTCCCTGGGTGACTAGGGGCAAATAATGGCAGAGGGATTGCCCATGGTCTTAGAGAGCCCAGACTACATAGAGAAACCTAGGCTACTCTTCACATGAAAGGCTGGGGTATTCTGGCAGTTTTAAAAAGCAGTGTTTTCAAGACTGAAAGCTTTCCCTTTCAAGATCAGGGACAAGGTAAGGAAGCTCTCTTTCACCATCTCCATTCAACATTGTACTGGAAGTTCTAGGCAAGAAAAAGAAATAAAAGACATCCACATTGGAAAGAAAGAAGTACAACTATCTCTATTCACAGGTGACATGATCTTATATTTAGGAAATCCTAGATAATCCACAAAAAAGCTGTTAGAGCTAGTAAATGAAATCTAGTAAAGTTGCAGGATACAAGATCAACACACAAAACTTAGTTATATTTTTATACACTAGCAATGAACAATCCAAGAAAAACAATTCCATTTACAATAGCATCAAAAAGAATTAAATACTTAGGTATAATTTTAACCAAGGAGGGCAAGACTTTTATACTGCAAACCAAAAAATATTGCTGATATTAAAGATGTAAATAAATGGAAAGACATTCCATGTTCATCAATTGAAAGACTTAATATTGTTAAAATGGCAATACTCCTCATACCAATCTACAGATTCAACACAATCCCAACCAAAATCCCAATGGCCATTATTGCAGAAATAGAAAATCCATCCTAAAATTCATATGGAATATCAAGAGACCCAAAATAGCCAAAACAATCTTGAAAAAGAACAAAGCTGGAAGTCTCACATTTCCTGATTTAAAAACTTATTGCAAAGCCACGGTAATCAAAACACTTCTATCACTCCAAAAAGTTCTCTCTTTCCCACTGGCAGTCAGTCCCTTTCTCCATCCCAGCCCCTGTCAACCATTGATTTGCTTTTTTGTTATCGTAATTCTGCCTTGTCTAGGATTTCATATAAACACAATCATACAGTGTGTAGTCATTTATGCCTGGCTTCTTTTCACTTAGCATGATGTTTTCAAGATTCATTCATGTCATTGAACATATGAGTAACTCATTCCTCTCTGTTGCTAGTAGAATTCCACTGTATAAATATGTTATAATTTTATCCATTCACTAGCTGATGGACATTTGGATTATTTCCAGCATTTTTTGTTTGTTTGTTCTTTTTTTTTTTTTTAACAGTTTCATTCTGCTGTGTTGAGGTCTGGATTTCTTTTCATTTATCCCATTTGCAAACAAATTGGAATTCTTGAATCTGTGGATTGCTGATTTTCATCAGTTGTGGAAAATTCTCTCTTCAGATATTGCCTCTGCTCCATTCTCTTTCCCCTTACCTTCTAGAACTTCATTAGATACTTGTTAGACCTTCTCCTTCTATTCTCCATGTCTCTTTCTTACATATTGTCTTTTTCTATCTCTACTCTGCATTCTGGCTAATTTCTTTAGTACAATCTTTCAATACACAATTTTTCTCTTTCAGACCTGCCCCTAATATTTCTAGGACCCTGGGCAAGAGTACAAATGGAAGGCCACATACCACATAGACATATTTAAAAAGAAATCAAGCTAACAAAGAATTAAATAAAATATATTCCATCCTCCTGCTTTGACAAAGGCCAGGTTTGAATTTAAAATTTTTGGATACCTAAGCTTTGACCTATAATGTAGTGGCACAACAAGAGCTGATTTCTAATTGCCAGCCCCAAGCCCCTCTTTTCCCATCCTCAGCTCGGTGCCACCCTGCTGAGGATCACTGAGTATACACATTTAGATACCCAACCTACAAATCCAAATTCCATCCACAGCTCCCACAAGAGCCAGTTCTTCTTGACCACCCCCTGAGGGTGCAGTCTACTCTCAGGATAGACATAGGGAAGAGATCTGCATAAGGAATTGGAAGCAGGCTTAGGGCCATTTAAGCTGGGAATTTCAGGGTCCCTGGTGCCAGGAATGTGGTCTAGAAGGAGGAATACTGACTTCATGTGATTGGCCATATCCTTAGCCATGCAGAGTTTTTGTGGCTGGATGAGGGCCAGAGCTGACTCCAAAGTGCAGGGCCCAAGAGTGGGCCTCTCTGACCTGAGTCTAAGGGCACTACTGCTTTCTTTAGTTATGTTAAATTTATCTGTTGAGTTTTTAATTTCAGTTACTATGTTACTAATTTCTAGAAGTTCTAGTTGGTTCTTCTTCAAATCTGCTCTTTCATTCATATTTTAGTTTCTCCTTTTATTTTTTCAACATGTTAATCATATTTATTTTATTTTCTATCTCTGATAATTCCAAAACTTAAGTCTTTGTGGGTCTTATTCTGCTATCTGGTAGGTTGGTTGGCTTTTGCTTTGGTGCCTTATTTCTTCATGCATTTTATGATTTTGAGCTCATATTTATCTAGGCAGAATTATTCAAAGCCTGGAATAAGAATGGGTTCCTCAAAAAATGATACATATTTGCTTCTCCCAGGCACTGGAGGGCATGAAAAGTCTGCAACAACTTTAAACCAAATTTTTGGTCTGTGATTGTATAAAACATCCAGGTACCGAAATTTCAGGCTGCAAATCCATGTGAGTGCCTGCTTGTGATTGCAAATTTTCAGGGGAGAATTCCCATCCCACTTAGTGTCAAGGTTGTTGGGCAATTTTCCAGAAGGTAGGAGATAGTGGTGGATTTATTACATCAAAGATGTATTGGGGGGGTTTCCTCTTAAAATCCAGTTTAGTGTAGGTCTTGGGCTTTGTCTCTTGTGCTCTGACCCTATAAGGCTGTGAAAGTTCACCAGGTTAGGCAAATACCCTCTAGGTTCCCACTTTCTTTTTCCTAAGTATTCCTTACTTTCTTGCCAACTCATTGAAGCAAGAAGGAAGGTGTTTTATCCAGCATATTTAGTGGTTTTCAGTGGGAAGGTCAGTTGGGATACCTAGTCTGTTTTACTGCTGTGAAAATCTTACATAATCTTAACATTTTTCCAATCCATCTACTTTTCTTAATTCCCACTGATAATGCATTACTTCATGCACTTAGAATTGCTGGCTCCATCCAAAAGTCTTCCAACTACATTCCCTGCTTCCAGGCTTTACCCTGCCTCTTCTCTCCATTTCTCATCCCCTCCCCTCAAGCAAGCTGTATCAGTAAGTCTCAGCAAGAAACCGAATTCACAAAATAGTTCATATGAAAATATTTTAATGAAAGGAGGGTGAACAGTATTCAGGGTAGAAATAAGAGATGATGATAAGGCACTCAGAGACTAGTTACAGAGGAGGTGCTAAAGAGACAAAGGGAGGAATAAAGTTTACCAGAGCCCAGAGAAAACTACAGCCATGGAGAAAGGGCCATCTGGCAGGAGCTTTTGTCATAAAGGGATGAAGCTGTTGGAGGTGTGACACCAAAAGAGGGAAGGAGTGGGGAAGAAATGCCCCAACTTCACTTTCTACCTGCCTTCTGCTATCTTTGCTTAGGGCTTTCTTAGATCAAACCCAACCACAAGCCAGTCCTTAAAGAAGCTGAGTAAAGAACCCCCAGAGGCATAGAGCTTAGCAGAGAAGGGCAGGAAATGAATATGGGGGACAAAGAGAAAATAATCAGCACATCAGCCTTTCTTCAGACTATTTTGAAAGGTCAACTATCTAAAATGCAAATCTTATCATATCATCCTCCCACTTAAAATCGATTAGTGGATTCACATCATCTGTAGGACTAAATCTAAATTGGGATGTGTGACTTTGCCCCTGGCTTCATTCCCCAGTTGTTGTCTTAGCCTATGGTCATTCTGTATTATTTCCAGATTCTCCAGTATTCCATGCTGTCATACCTCTGCACTTTGGCCATATTCTTTTTTTTTTTTTTCATGTCGTACAACATTATATATTTATGATTTATGATAGGTAGAACATAAAGATGAAGATGTCCCCCTATACTTCTCTTTACCATTTAGAGCCATATTCATTCAATAATAAGAACCAGCTGATGGCAGCTGTCACCCGAGGGGTAGCTCAGTCATGCCCCAAGTAACTTGGTTGGGACCTCTTAAGTGAGAGTGGTAGAATATCCAGCTCACCTTGGATTAAGCAAAAACAGAATTTATTGGCCAATGTAAACTCGGGGCCTGGAAGCTACTTTCAAATGTTTTAATCCTTGACTCAAACAATGTCAGCAGAACCACATCTTGCTCTCTCAGAATCTTTGCTCTGCCTCCTTGTGCTGGCTTCAGCCTCACACAGGTTCTGTCCACTTAGCAGCCCCGGAAGCTCCAGTCTTACTTACTCACACTATAAAAGAAAAGAGATCTTCTCTTTCCCAATTGCTTCAATAAAAGTCCCGGGATTCATCCTGATTTGTTTGACTTGAGTCATCCCTGTGCTAGTTTGCCAGGCTGTGTAACAAAGTATCACAAACTGGGGGTCTTAAACAACAGAGGTTATAGTCTCGCAGCTCTGAAGTCCAAGATCAAGGTGTCAGTAGGGCTGGTTCCTTCTGAGGCCTGTGAGGGAGAATCTGCTCTGTGGCTCTCTCCTAGTTTCTGTTAGCCTTGGCTTGTAGATGGCATCCTCCCTGTGTCTTCACATCATCTTTCTTCTCTGCGTGTCCAAGCTTCCCATTTTATAAGGACACCGGTCATATTGGATTAGGTCCCACCCTAGTGACTACATTTTTTTTTAAATTTATTTTTTTAATTTCAGAATATCATGGGGGTACAACACTTTGGCCATACACATTGCCCCTCTTCTGCCCGTGTCAGAACTTTGGCCATATTCTTTCCTCTTCCCAAGGCATCTTTCTGCATCTTCTTTGCTTGGTTAACTTCTACTCAACCTTTCAGAATCAAATATTTAGCTCTGGAATCACCTCCTTCTAAAAGTTTCCTGAAAAGTTTTTCCAGGTGTTTCTATCACTTCCTTACTTAATCCCATCATAATACAGATGCTCCTCAACTTACATCTTGATAAACTCATCAAAAGTAAAAAATATCGTATGTCAAAAATGCATTTAATACTCTGATAAACCCATTGAAAAATCGTAAGTCAAACCATTATAAGACAGGGAGCATCTGTACTTAGTTGAGTTGAGTGCCCTGTCTTTCTCCCTGGAGAAGAAACATGTGCATTTTAGCTCTTATATATAACACCCAGCACCATTCCTGGCAGATTGTAGGCAATCAATACCAATTTTTTCAAATGAATAAATGAAAACTAAATATTAGGAAAACAAATAGTATAGTTATAAAGCTCTTTGAAATTTTAGGTTATGGGGAAAAGTCTTGGAGTTTGAAGGATTATCTTTCTTGAATTCATTTCTGAGATATTTATTTTGTATACTGTATAGACAGAGAAAGATTAAAAAAAAAAAAAAAGACCACAAGCCTAAGGACTCAGAATTTGAATCCCAAAAATTAATTCTAAATTTGGGCAATGTCTAGGATTCTAGAAGTCAGTTTTCTAGAACATAGGAAGGACATTGTTTTGGTGTTAGCTTTGATTCTTGCCAAGAAATGCTTTAAATTATTTACATAAACTTTTGTGTGTTAACCTGTACATTTCTGGTAAATTCATATTCCAGTAACTTTTGCTTTCTTTTTATATCAAAAATCTAAAAAGCTGTGGAAACATTCTTGCTTAGCTTCAGATCCCAATAGTATAAAATGCTTTCCAAAAATTCTTTCAGAGAAAACCAAAATACTACCACAATTCAACAAAATACTAGAGAATTATTTGCTATGCTGATTAACATATTTTTATTTACATTTTGCCCAAGATGCCACATGAAGCCTCTATAATGCATTTTTCTTCTAAAACTGATATAAATATATGTACAATATATCTCTCCTAAAACGTGTCCTTCTCCATATGTGCAGAGTAATTCAAAGGTTCCCCAGGGCAAAATACACCTTCTTAAAATTCTGCCAATGTTGGGTTAAAGATCTTACGATATAACACATAAAACATTGTGAGCACTGACTAACGGAAGAGAAAAAATTAAAAAGAAGCTTCTCATTGCAACCTTGAAGGAAGAAGGCCTTAGCGGGAAACCGAAAGGCCAGGACACACTACATATCCCAGCATACCGTGCGACTACCGGTGACCACAATTCCCAGAAGGCACTGCTCGCCACACTCAGGTTTCCCTTGTTGCTGGGGCTTGTAGTTCTTCCCGGTCGCGTCAGCTTGTAAGGCGAGGGCGGTAGTTGCATATCCTGCCCGAGGATATAAGGCGTAGTTTTCCAGTTTTTGGCAGAGCAGAAAAACTTCAGGCCCCGAGGCTGGCCGGGTTCTTTGTCTTATCTGCTGGTTTCTGCTTTACAACGGGTAAGTCACGGAGGGGCTACAATTCCCCGCAGCAGGGCCCCACCCCTTATTTCTGGGAGCGACTTCGTTCTGGTGAGCGACTTGTCCCTAAGCTCTCGCCGTAGCAGCCGCCGCCCATCCCTCTTTGTGTGCTTTGGGAAGCCGCGGAGCTAGTAGTGGCGACAGTTGGCGTTGGGTGCTTAGGTGAGGGACGTTATCGGGAAGTTGCAGGCGGGAGAACTTCCCCATCCCGCCACCTGACAGGTGGGTTGAGTGTTTTTCCCTCAAGGCCCTCCTCCCTGCTGTGTCCCACGTCGAGACTCGAAGGGAGGCTTGGCAGTTCCTGCTGACGGCGCCGCCCGGCTCGGCTTTAGGGAGGAGAGGCGTGGGGAGCCAGGTGCGTGACTCAGGGCGGCCCGGGGAAAGGAGTCCACTCCCTTCCCTTCTTGACTCTCCAGAGACGGCCTGGGGGGCCTTGAGGCTTGTTTGGCGCCCACTGGCCTTTTTTCCCGGACGCCCTGGCCTGGACTGCGCCCTCTTGGCAGTGACCCCAGGGGAGAAAGTGATTCCTTTTCGCTTTGCTCCATTTAAAAATAAAAGTCATTACTTGCATTGATGGCGTTTCCCCTCACCTTGTGTGTGTTGGAAAGTCCCCGAATAAGGAGATTGTTGCCCAAAACTCTAGAGACTTTCCTGGAGTTTTAAAAAAGTGAACATGTCAGTCATGGAGGTTGTGGTCTCTCTGAGGATGAGAGGGTTGGTCAGCTGTCGTTCAGCTGGTCAAACTTCGTTGTTCGGTTGTGACTTAAAATGTACTTACTGTAGTATCAGTTATTGTTGGTGTCTATTTTACAGTTGACACCGAACAAAAAATAATACGTCTAGCCTAGCATACAGCATGGAAGTTCTCTTCAACAGCCATTAGTATGGAGCTATTTAGAGGTGTAGAAAGGGCGGAGGAAGAAACACGTTCTCTTTTCTTTTTTAGTTTGTTCAAATGAATCTTGGTAGATGTTGTATATATATATTTAAGGGTCTGCCATGTCAACTTTTCACTCTTTTTATGTACTTGAAAATTATCAACTCGCATGCCAGTTTTTATGGAGTATTGCAGCTGAAATTTCCTTTGTACATTTATTAGTAGACGAATTTTTCCTCTTGACTAACTTACCTTTATTATGATTTAATAATTGCGCTTTTTAAGATATTCCTTCTATGTACAGTTTTCCCGAGGTTATTCTCTTAGTTTTTTTGATGAAAAGCATTTAATACTTCAGTTGTACAGAGACATTGAGAGAGATTGATCATTATGTAATAAATCAATAATATGGAGAAGGTAACAAGTTCCTGGCGCCTACCTTATGCTTAACTGCGAGGCTACTTTTTCAATTAAAAAAAAAAACCTAATTCATTACTTCCTCCTAAAACCGAGGATGAAGTAGTGTTTATGTAATTGTTTTTTGAAGCTCTGTAATTCTGTCTACCTTATCCATTATTCATTTAGCCAGTATCAATTTAACATTAAGGTCACTGTGCTGGATGCTGTGAAGGCAACAAAAATGACAAAAACACAGTCCCTGATTTCAAGTAGATTACAGTCTAGTAGGGAACGTTTCAGATGTGTTCACAAATAATTGTGCTGAAAGTGTCATAAGAGGTGCAGTTAAGGTGTTATTGTGGAGAAATAAGTCATTTGATTTGATAGTTAATGGTAACTGTTATGTTTTGCTTGCCTTTAACATCACTACTTCCATGTCACTTTCTAGACTTTACAGGAAAAAGAAAAAAATGGAATTTACAGGAATTTTCTGTTTGACCTCATATTGTTTTTAACAAGTTTCTAAGAATGAATGCAAAACTCTGGTAATAGTTTTGATCCATATCATATAGCATAAGAGCTTCTTAATGCCAACCCACATCCTCTGTTTTAAGAGCCAGTTTTGACCTTTATCTCCAGTGCTCTAATATATTGTCATCAAAAAACATACGGACATTGTGTTCAATTTGGGCATGTGAACATTAAAGCACTTATTGTATGCTAGTTACTATGCTTAGCCTTGGTAATATTTATTTCTTATATATGTTTGTTTATAATTTTTCAAGTCTTAGTAATATATATATGCTTCCATTATTTTAAAAGTAGGGTTTATATGCTCTTTAGATAGCATTGAACTACATGGCCTCATGAGACAGTTCTCGTCTTGAAGCACTAATTTTTTAAAAGTGTTCTGCTTTTACCAATCTAATGATTGTTTTATATGATTTTCTGCTTCTTAAGGTCACAAACATGTCAGACAAAAGTGAATTAAAGGCTGAGTTGGAACGTAAGAAGCAGCGGTTGGCCCAAATCAGAGAGGAAAAGAAGAGAAAAGAAGAAGAAAGGAAAAAAAAAGAAGTATGTTTGATTTTTAAAAAATAAACTTAATGTAAAATAATTGGGCTTTATTCCAAGTATTTATACTTTCATGTAATAATTTCAGGATAGTAAAAATCTAGCAGTTGTGACTGCAAATATAGCACCATAAGTAAATCTTACTTTAAAGAAGCCAGATATGTGAAAATGACAAAACTGGTAAATTAAAATATGATTTTTTTATTTAGTAGAGATATTTCATATACATTGATACATTTATAAGATTTGGTTTATAAAAGTTCACTTTACGTATTTAGTCTTCTAGGAATATATTTATTAAATAAAGTAAGGGGCATCTGTATTGTAATAGCTTATAAGATGCAGCATACAAATCATAATTTAGTTTGGATTTTGAACTTATCTGAATATTTGGCTACTCTAAACTGCTAATAATTTGTCAGAATGGATAGTATTAATGATAAACAGAAATATATATAATAGATGATTTAATTGATTAGGGGATTTGTTCTTATTTCTTTTATCATGAATTAGTCATTGAAATATTTTTACTGAGTAGATTTGATTGCACCATAAAAGTGGACCAGGCCCTTCTTTCTTCAGACTTTGGGCATCACGTATGTCATCATATACAGCAAATGTACACTGACCCTGGGCTGGAGATATTTTACTTGTTCCTGCATTGAAATACACATTTATCCCTATGGAAACTCTTTAGACAGATCTGTATATTTTTATCACAGATATCTTTTAAATAGCCAGTGTAAGATAGTTTGTCCTAAGTGTGTCTTTAGTACCAAGTTTTTATATGTGATAGCCTAAATAACAGCCAAGACTGCCAAAAATCTCTAAGACTAAGAAAAATCAATAGTAGAAAAATTGAAGGTACAATTTATATGCAGCATTGCTATGACACTGTAAAGGTCTATAATTGAAGAATTTGCTAGTTTATTCTGAACCTTTCTGTGATACACTATTATGAGAGGATTAAAGCTTTACATTAGCTATTTGATTAAAAGCTAACTGGTAGAAGCATGATTCAGACTGTCAGAGCCATTCCAAAATAGTATCTTTAGCCTTAAATGCTTCAATGTTAAGAGCAAATTTGATTTGTGTTTTCTAAGGATGTCCATAAGTGGCATAAGTAGCCTCTAAGGGATATCTGTTACATGATTGATACCTAATTTAAAATTTATAAAACATTATAAGAGATAATTCAATCGTATTAAACAGAGAGTCTACTAATATATTGTGTTAGACAGTGAAGCATCAGCTTGGTAATATAGCCTGTTTTGCTATTTTGACGAAATTTTCTGATGACTTTAAGTCAAAATGGTATCGTAGAGTATTATGGCTAACAAAATTCATTCCAGCCAATGTATGACTAATAGTTGTCTAGTTGACACAGGCATTTGAGGTGTACATATAAAACTTTTCCCTTGAAAGCCTATATTTTACTTGAAATGTTTTAGATGAGAGTATTGAGATTTATATAGTTTAACTAGAAGATTTTGATAAAACTATAAATGGCTAAAATAAAAGCTGGCAAAATTTTTTGTAACAAAAAATGTCATGTGCTATGCAAAGGTGAGTTTTAATTTTACCAAACCCAACCATAAGTTTTTATTATCATGAAAATAAGACCTGTAGTTTAAAAAATAAAAATCTTTATCTAGATGAAGTTTTCATAAACATTCTCTAATAAAGTTGCATAAGTAAAATAAAGACTTTTTATGAAGAAGTTGTGGTACTCATACTTTTTCAACAAATCAAATTGTCCGTTTACCTAAAGTTTGTTACCTCTTAAATAATTCCCCCTTACTTTTTTTCATAGTGTTGTGATATTTATATCTAAGCTTTTGTGCCACTGGGGGAAGGTTTCCACAATTCTTGACTGTGGACAGCAATTTCATACTGTAGATAATTTGAAGTTGACTGTACTTTTTGAATTTATCTGTTAGAAAAATTTTTGTGGAAACTCCTTGATTACATATAAAAGTGGATCAGTTTAATACATATCATTTGGACATTATTTACTAGAACTCTGTTGAGAATGATTTTAAGATTCTTTTTTTTTGGAAAACAGAAGTGTTTTATACTATATGTAAACTTAAGTTTTTAACTTAAAAATTTTAGACTGATCAGAAGAAGGAAGCTGTTGCTCCTGTGCAAGAAGAGTCAGATCTTGAAAAAAAAAGAAGAGAAGCTGAAGCATTGCTTCAAAGCATGGGGCTAACTCCAGAATCCCCCATTGGTAAGGATAAGAATATATCCATTTGTGAGAGAGAGGCATAGATTCTGTTCAGCTCAGACATAGCTGAGTGAGTTGATTAATATATTTTGCATATTTTCATTATCGTGTCTCTTAAAATCATTAATATTATAATTTATTTGGAATTGTCTTTTTTCACATGTGCTAGTATATGGTTATTTTATTTGTTCAAAAGAGCTGCAAGATTAATTATATTTATTAACATAGACTGAGCCACCAATTGACTTTTCTTATTAAACCAGTCATTTATTTCAACCAACATTTGTGGAACAAGTTTTGTGTGCCATACTGTGTTAGGCTCAAAGATTACTATGAGTCCTGATCTTAACTCTATATTCATTTCCGTAGACTATTAGAGCGAGGTATAATAAATCAAAATTGTATTATTAGTATTCAAAGTATATTAGTATTCAAAGGTACAGGAATGGAAGGAGACGCTTATAGCCTTCTGTTCTCAATGCTAATAAGGAAGATAATTTTGGTAGCTTATTTTGACAGTAATTTGGCTTAATTTTGTTCTTTTTCTGGGTTATTCATTTTAGTAGCTATGCTAGACTAAAAAGCTGAAATAGTAGAGGTACTGAGGACAATCTAGTTACATATCAGAGAGCACTAAATACTCACTTAAAATAATTCTGTGCTGGGTGCTGTTACTAAGTATTTTAGTTTAACATGGCCTTTGTCCATTAGGGACCTAAAATTTTAGGGTTAGTTTGGCTAATTTCATCTCCTCTGGGGAACATAATGGCAATAGTTATTGCTGTATGCCTGTTGTGAAACTGCAACATAACTGTCTTTAGAGCTGACATTTCTAAAAGGTTTCAAGATGAAAAAGCTGGTTACTCTCATAGTCTGCTTCATTGTTATTTCTTCCAGCTCATTTTCCTTTTCCTGGTTGGTAGAATTCGAAGATTGAAGTACATTAATTTGTATGTGTTTATTTAATAAGCTTATGTTGCATATTGCAATTTTAAGAGTAAATGAATCAAAACACTTTTTTCTTGTTACTCCAGTAACTAAACCAATTTGCTTGTTAGCTGTAGCTTGTTATTTGAGTGATCATTTTTTTCTGTGCATTGTCTTTATTTTTCTCCTGTAGGATTTTTTTCTTTCTGTCCTTTTTAGGACTTCACTTTCACTTGCTCATATTTCTTAATGTATGGCACACCTCCATCATTGATTTTTGAAAGACCATTCTTTAGTTGTGTGTGTGTGTGTGTGTGTGTGTGTGTGTGTGTGTGTTTCTCCCCATTCCCCATCTCTAATTCCATTCTCTTTCCCACTCCTGCACTAAGTACCCACTCTTGCATTTTTAACATATACACGTCCTTTCCTCCATATGTTTTAAGTTTTTCAAGGTTTCATGTATCTATGACATACTTAAATGGCATCATGCTATATGTCTTCTATTCCATGTTGCTATATACAAATCTACTTATTTCTGACTGATGCATAATATTCTATTATGTACCATATCTTACTTGTCTATTTCCCCAATGCTGTGTGCTTAAATTGCTTTTATCTCTTTGCTTTGCTATGGTAGGCAACACTGCAAAGAATGTATTCTTTCTCCTGGAGGACCATGGAAAAGTTTCTCTGGGGTGTATACCCACGAATTGACTTGCTGTGTTATTGTGTACAGGGCTTACTTAAATTTATTAGGTTCTGCATACCTCTCAAGGATGGCTATAGAAGTTTACCTTCCCACTACTAGTGCATGAAAAAGTAACGGCTTTACCATATCCAAATCATCACTGGGTATTATCCAACTTTCTAATTTTGCCGACTTGATGGGTATAAAGTGCTATACCAAAATGTTTTAGTAAACATTTATCTGATTACAGGGAGATTGACCATCTCTTCAGATAGCTGTTAACCATTCAAGTTCTCCCTTCTGTGAATTGCATGTTCATATCCTTTTGCCCATTTACTATTGGGGTTTTTTATCTTCTGATTTGTAGACATTCCTTGTATATTTTGTATATTGTAGGCAGGACTTGTGTCTGTTTTAGTCTTTTTAAAAATAGCTTCTTCTAGTCTATTACCTGTTAACTCTGTTTTGAACAGAATCCTTCATTTTGATATAGTCAAATCTACCAATTACAGGTTGAGTATCCCTAATCCAAAAATCTGAAATTCAGAGTGCTCCAAAATCTGAAACTTTTTGAGCGCCAATATGACACTCAAAGAAAACTCTCATTAGTGCATTTCAAATTTCAGATATTCAAACTAAGAATGCTGAACTGTTAAGTATAATGCAAATATTCCAAAATCCAAAAAAATCCAAAACAGTTTTGGTCCTAAGCATTTCAGATAAGGGATACTCAACCTGTATAACCCTTTTTTTGGGTGTTTTTTTGGTCTTTTTAAAAAGAAATCCTTTCCTGTGTTGAGGATGCAAATATATCTTCCTATACTTTTTTCTAATAACTTTATACTTTTACCCTTCACGTTTAGATATTTGGATTATATTTTTAAAAGTAGTATGAGGTAGGGATCCAACCTAATTTTTCTCTATATAGTTAGCTGATTTTCTCAATCCATTTATTAAATAGTCTATTCCCCCATTGATATCTGATACCATCTTTTGTCATACAGTATGTTCTCATATATTCATGGGCATTTCTGGGTTCTGTATTTTCGCTATGGATCTATTTGTCCAACTCAACACAATTAACCTAGTTTTAATTACTGTGGCTTTGTATTATATCCTAATTTCTGATATAGAAAGTCACTCCGCCCTCTTGGTTCCTCTTTTTTGTAATAGCCCTAGCTCCATAAACATTTTTCTTCCCCTCAAAAAATTAGTTTATTGTTTCCCACCAAAATCTTGCTGTCCCATACATTGCATTTAGTTACATGTTTTTAACTTTTTAAAATCTAGAACATCCTCCACATACATACTACTTTTTGCCCCATAATACTCACTTGTTGAAGAGAGGCCAATTGGTCTGTTGAATGTCCACCTCCTGGGTTTGTCTGGTGGTTTTCTCACATTTAGCTTTTGTTCTTCTATACTTTGTATTTCCTCTAACTGGAAATTAGATCAGAAAGCTTGATTCACTTTAGGCTGAACATCTCTGGCAAGGCTATCTCATAGGTGATGCTGTGTCCTTCATACTGCATCATATCAGTAGCAGATATATCTGGTTGTTGAGCTATTAGTGATGCTAAGTTTGATCACTGGGTTACAATTGTGATATTCAGGTCTCTCTATTATAGTTACCCCTTGTGACTAATAGGTGATATCTGAGGGTGATACTTTGGTATCATGTGACTATTCATTTCATTTCTTCTCTTTCTTTTTTTTTTTTTTTAGACAGCGTCTTGCTCTGTCGCCCAGGCTAGAGTGCAGTGGTGTCATCATAGCTCACTGCAGCCTCAAACTCTGGGGCTTAGGCGATCCTCCTACCTCAGCCTTCTGAGTAGCTGGGACTACAGGCTCATACCACCATGCCCGGCTAATTTTTAAATTTTTTGTAGAGATGGGGTCTCACTCTTGCCCAGGCTGTTCTCAATCCTCCTCCTGCCTCAGCCTCCCAGAGTGCTAGGATTACTTACAGGTGTGAGCCACCACCGTCGCCCGACTATTCATTTCTTTGTCAACCTTTTACCTAATGATATTAGTTCTCATGGATGATCCTTATCTAGGCCAGTTATTTAATTAGGAGTTGCAACATTGTTTTTGTAATTCTACCATTCTTTCTGCATTTATTTGCTGAAGTTCTTCTGTAGAGGGTGCTTTCCCTTGATAACTAGGGCTGTTTGGTTACCCTAAATGTTAAAAGAGCAGGAGACATGTTTACTCTTCTTTTACTTTAATTACTAATAGTCACCTCCAGGGTTGGCAGATGAGTTTTTGCTTGTATTTTTAAAATAAATTAGCTAATATTTTATTTAGGATTTTTGTATATACTCCTAAGTGAAATTTGCATGTAATTTTCTTGCACTGTCCACGTTCGGTGGTCATGATGGTTATGGTTTTAAAATAAATTAGGCAGATTTCCCTTTTGCTATTTTATAGAACAATTTCCAAAAGATAGGTGTTACCTGTTTCTTTAAAACTTGGTAGAATTCAACTGCAAAACTGCCTTGTATTATGACTTTTTTATACAGGGGGTAGAGAGCAGGGACTTTAAACATTAGAAGAGTGCATTCATAGAGATCATTCCCTTATTTTTCTTTATGCCAACTTTTTTTTTTTGTCTGTGAGTATAGATATGAGAAAGAAAGGGAGAATGAAGGCAGAAAGATACCGCTAAACCTCAAACTATTAGTTTAATGTTATTGCTAAATTAAACCATGGAGAGATAATTTAGTAAGTAGCTACTTTTTAAAATAAAAATGTCTTTATTTAGTGAATGTGATTGGCTACTGAAAGATTTTAAAGAACATTTTATATGTGATTTAAACTTTGTTGCATATTTGGATTAATTATTAAAGAGAGTGGGAAAGCAGCATATTTAATCTATAATTTTGTAGATAATCATTAAAATATTTTTACAGAATTCTGTGGCATAATTTGCAACAAAGGTTTTTTTGGGGGGGTTGGAAATAATATCTTCCTCTTGATTAAATATTAGCTTATCTATTATAAACTATTTGACTTGAGAGTTTTTAGCTGTTAGTAATTAAGAGTAGAGATAGAGATTCAATTCTGGTGAGAATAGAATAGTGTGGGGGAGCAGTAAACAAATATGCTTCAAAAAAGAAGCCAAATATCATTGCTTTAACTTATTGTAGCTCATGATATTTATTTGAAATTTTAAATGTAAAGGCTTGTGAGGTTAGGTTTATTAAAGCAGCATGAGCTGATTAACATTGAATTAAGAGTCTTTTCAAATAGCTAGGGAAATGAACAAAGGATCTGCTCTTCCTTCTTAGAAAAGGTTAACACCTTGTTTAGATTTTAGCATTTAAATTTCTAAGTTAGATCTATAGACATCTTTTCCTTTCTTTAAGGTTCTTATTTCTAAACCATTTTCCATCTCTTACCAGCTGATTTACCATTGTAATGGAACCTGTGAAGGGTTAAAAGCTTTATGAAGATCGAATTATTGTTAGAAACTTAGGTTAAATGCATTCATAATCCTTAAAACATATGCCTAAAGTTCCAATATTAAATCCAGTATTTATTTATAATTTGGCTTGAAGGATACAGGATGCAGATGAAGGGCATGGCTGTCAAACTTTTTTTTTTTTTACAGTAACCCACAGTAAAAAATCCATTTTATATTATGACCCAGGATGGATATTTGTTTTTCTTTTCACTATAGAATGTATTCCTTGAGTATTTATTAAATATTTTTTAATTGTAGAAGTATAAAACCACTGCTAGAATACTCAAGGGTTTATTAAAAAACATCAAGAACTCCTGATTCAGCCTCCCCAGTAGCTAGGACTACAGGCACGCACTACCGTGTCCAGAGCAAGTCTCAATTTTTAAGTCAGGGGTTTCTGTTAACATAGCCTGAAGTTTTAATAAGCAGCTATCTGAGATCCATTTTGTCACCCCTCCCTGGAGGAGCTCAGAGACCCGGTGGGAGGTTCTAATAGTGAGGGAAGCTCCCATAGTGAATTTAGTAGCCTCTGGTAAAAGTAAAGATATGGCTACTGTTGACCTCAAATGGGCAAGCCAGCCTGCAGCTGTGGGGTCCAATTTCTTTGATAAATAGGCTGCCAGTTGTAACTGTGGCCCCAAAAGCTGTGTTAACACCCCCAGAGCTATTCCATGTCTCTCATGAGCATACAAAAAGAAGGTCCTCTGAGGGTACGGTTGGCCCAGGGCCCAGGCTTGGAGTAAAGCCTTTTTCAATGCTTAAACAGCCCATTTTTGTTCAGGCCCCCATATTAGAGGTTCCTTATCAGTGTTTCCTTTTAGGCTTTTATAAAGGGGCTTAGCCAGCAGCCCATAGTTAGGTATCCAAATTTGGCAGAATGCTGTAAATCCAAGAAAAGAGCGCCAAAGGGTGGTGGATTCAGATAAGATACGAAAAGTGGTAGATTCAGATAGACAAACTATGGCCCGGACATGCTCCAGAGACAGCTCTCGTTTTCCTGGGGTGAGAACAAGTCCCAGGTAGAACACCCTAGATTGAGCCAGTTGGGCTTTGGGATGGGACACCCTGTACCCCATATCAGCCAGGAATCGCAGGACTTGAATAGCATGTTTTCGTGCCTCCTTTAAGCTTGGGGAGCAGATCAGTAGGTCATTGACATATTGAAGCACCACACCCTGGTGGAGTTGGAGGACATCTAGATCTTTCCCCAAGGCCTGGCCAAAAAGATGAGGGCTGTCCCCGAACCCTTGTGGCAACACCATCCAGGTTAATTGGTGGGGTGTGCCATGTAGGGGTGTCCATTCAAAAGCAGATAAATTTTGACAGTCAGGGTGGAGAGGGATGCAAAAGAAAGCATCCTTAGGTCCAGTACGCTGTAATGAGTGGTCTCCGGGGGAATGTTACCCAGTAACGTATAAGGATTGGGCACCACAGGGTGCAAAGTCACCACTGCCTCATTGACTGCCCTTAAGTCTTGCACCAATCAGTAAGTACCGTCCTTTTTCCAGACAGGTAAAATAGGGGTGTTACAAGGAGAGCAAGTCGGAATAAGACCTGAAACCAGGAATTTTCTTATAAGGGGCTCAAGACCTGGCAGGGCCTCAGGTTGCAAAGGATACTGTTTAACACTGGGCTATCCCTGCTGTGGTTTGAAATGGACCATAATCAGCTGGGCCATTTTGGCACAGCCTGGGGAACTGATATCCCAGACTACCGCAGGGATATCTGCCTCCCAGTCTTGTTGACTTTGGCCTGAGACCTCTGAATCTGTTAAGAGACCTATGAGGCTGGGTTCCTCCTGAGGATAGAAAGAAACCCACCCTCACAGTTTAGAAAGCAAGTTGCGTCCTAGCAAGTTGATAGGACAAGTAGAAATTACTAGAAATAAATATTCAATGATCGTGTCCTCCCACAAACAAAACAAAGGGAGAGTAAAGAATTGTTTAGTAGGGACCCAGGAGACTTCCACTGACCATACAGGATTGAGTGCTCAGTTTTCTGGAGTAGGTGAGGAGGACAGAGTAGGCAGCTCCAGTATCAAGAAGAAAATTTACTGGCCTACCTGACACCAGGAGGGTTACACTTGGCTCCAGTCCAGTGATAGTTATCTGCCAGGGGGCTGACGGGAGTGGGCTCCTTCATCGTTGTACCATGATCCAGTCTGGGAACTGACTCCTCTCCTGGGACGATCCCATAGGACAGAGTGTGGCCCAGTGACCTGTTTGATGGCACCGATGACAAGGGGCCTTAGATAGCTTATCCTTATTGGGGCAGTTCTTAGCCAAATGCCCTTCCCATCAGCAGATGCGACACCAAAGCTCCCTTCCTTTGGTGGGGGCTTTGGCCATTGGCCCAAATGTGGGCACCAATGCTGCCATTAACTGGGCATGCCTAGCCTTCTCCTGTTCCTTGTCCTGAGCCTGAGACTTGAGCTCAGAAGTTCTGTTATAGAAAACAGAATTAGCGGCAGCCACCATATTGTCCAGGGAGGTGGCAGGGTTTTCTGGAGTTTTCTCCTAATATCTGGTGCTGCTTGGGTCAAGAACTTATCTTTTAATATCACCTGTCCCTCTTAGGACTTAAGATCAAGAGTGTGTACTTCTCTATGGCCTCCTGGAGCCGATCCAGAAAGGCCAAAGGGTTTTCCTCGGGCCCCTGGGTTATAGCGGAGACCTTGGAATAATTGACCACCTTTTGCCTGGCGGCCTTGAGGCCAGCCTGGACACATACTAAAAAATGTTCTCTCTCCCACTTCTCTTCTGAGGAACTATTATTCCACCCTGGGTCAGTCACAGGCACCACTGTTTCATCCACTGGATATCTAGGATCTGAAAGGTGTAATCCGGTGGCAAACTTTTGTGCCTCTGTTAACACTCTGGATTTCTCAAAATCATTTACAGTCTGGCTTAGAATAACATGTACATCTTTCCAAGCCAAGTCATAGGCTAAACACAAATGATGGAATGTCTCTACATACTTATTAGGGTGATAAGTGTAGCTCCCCAGGTCCTGTTTTATTTGTTTTAACTCTACTAAACTAAAGGGCTTATGGACCAGGGTTGGTCTGGACTCTCCTGCTACTTCCACCAAAGGTAGGAGCTGAGCCACCTTTCCCCCTGGTGGAGGTAGAGATGGCACCGCCTCCCCCTTTGTAGGGACCCCTTCAGGCCTCCTTGGGTATGGGGGCAATTTGGAACAGGTGGGAACCTGAGGAGGGTCTCCTAACACCATAGTCTTACTTGGCTCGAAACACCCCTTGCATCACCGAGGATTTTCCCATAAACGAAAGAAAGCCTGTACATACAGTATGTCGGCACATTTTCCTTCTCTTTTACAAAAAAGATCCAACTGTAAGATGGTGCAGTGATTTAGAGTCCCATGTGGTGGCCACTGTTCTCTGCTATCCAGCTTGTACTGTGGCTAGGCGGTCGTACAGAAGATTAAACATTTTTTCTTCAGAGTGTCTGGATCAAACTTGTCCCAGTTTGAAACAATATACCCCAAAGGGGTGTTAGGAGGGATTTTTGATCCTTGTGTACCCATCTAGAAAGTAAGGAGGAAAAAAGGGGGGGCAGGGGTGGGAAGGGAATGACTTTGCCAACTGGGGTCTGTTAGAGCTAGGTATCCCCAGGTAATGGCCCGGGCCATCTGTCCAAGGAACAAGGGAAAGGGCAGAGGTTATACCCGCTGGGGTCTGTTAGAGCTGGGCATCCCCAAATAACGACCCAGGCCATTCGACCAAAGTATCGGTCTGGACATCTCCTTTCCAATTCGTAGGAAGAGGGGCTGTGCACGACCCCTCAAACCTAAAAGCCTCTTGTTTATTCTTTTGAGTACCAGGACAATGATAATGACCTGATCGTTTGTAAAAGTACTAGCACCGGCAATTGGGTGGCCAGCCACGATAAGGAAGGCACCTCCTAGACAGAGTTACCCAAGTCAGAACGTTTTCATGGGAGAAGATGAGCTGATTTACCTAGACAGAGTAATCTGAGTCATGGCACCAAAACGTCAGGGTGGCAGTCTGCTCTCAGTTCTTGGTGTGCTCTTGGCTGTAGAATGACCAGACACACCAAAGTGTCAGGTCCAGCCTCTTGGTGGACTGTTATCCTAGTTCTTTGCCTCCTTGCTTAGAGAAAAATCATAAGCAGGGCTGGTGCAACAGAGTGACCACAAGCGGAAGCATTTTCACACAAGTAGCTTTTTATTATAAAACAAAACAGGTCTGTCTCCACAAGTGGACAGAGACAGACAGATTGACTTAATGACTCTCTCTGGGAATTCTGGAGTTGTTTCCTTTTATTGGCCTAATCTGGGGAAGGGTTTTCGCGAGGTGTAGGATATTACCAAATGATTAACAGCTGTTCTCAAGGTTGCATCTGCATATTCAAGCTCCTCTGAAAGCCCTACCTGAGGGGTGGGGGGGGGGAATGAACCACAATGTAAATTTAAACTAATAATAATAATAATAAATTAGCCTTAGGTTATTCTAGGTCATTTTCCAAATCCTATTTTGCCTAGGCTGGGGGATTCCCAGATTGGTAAGGCATTCCTTCCTTCCCCAGGTGTAGTAGTTGCTCAGGATAGGATTAAGTGTGGGGCAATACCAAGGCAGAATACCTGTCCTTATCCTTCTTCCCAGGTGGGGCAGTTGCTCAAGGCAGCACCAAAGCAGGGCACCCTTGTCCCTAGAAGAGCCGGAGGTCCTAGCTATCTGCCTAATAGAAGGACAAAAAGAGTAAGGTATGAAAAACAGGTAGTTATTGAAATGTTAATATTCCAGGCTAGGAACACTTGTTTCCACAAGGGGGCATTACTGTAACATGGATCATGTTTGAGTAATTGATGGCGCTAGAGGAGACCTTACAACTTTGTGTTATCCCAGAAGCTTACTCCTTCCATTTCATTGTCTTCTACTAACACTCCTACTCCCTACATTCACTTGTCTTGGCCGTCTACCTTTCTAGGTCCTTCTTCCTGACAAAAGCCCCTTGTCAGAGGCTTTCTTCTACTTGAAAAATAATTGGGCTGTGTGCCATCCTTAGTCCTTGAGATTTCTGTGTAGTTTTGAGTGATTGACCCAGACTTAATGCTAATTCTAAATCTAGGTACATTCCCAGGTCCTTTGTGGCTTAAAAATATTGCAGGCCAGCAGCAATGTTAGTTTTATATTCTTGGGAGGCCAAGGCCTAAGCTGGCAGGAAAGGCCTTCTTGATTGGTTTTTTGTCCCAGAGAATTAGAGTCACGGTCTTTTCACATTACTTACATGATCAGTGAATGCCTTGGTGTAGGGGTTTTTTTTCCTATTTACTTCATATTTCTTCCTTGGTTCTCAAGAGAATAGGTATCTTTGCTCTAAACTTCTAAGAAGCTGAAATTCATTAACATACTCACCAATTTATTTTGTACCTTTTAAAACCTGTTTTAGGCTATTTTATATACAGAACTGTGGAGTAAAGGTAATCCGATTGAATCACTGTTCTTACTAAGCAAATCTTATCTCTCATACTTGGCAAAAGCTAGTTATTAATGGCTATGTTATTTTCAAAGCTAATTAGACTCATGAATCATCCTTAAAAATGAATTCCAGAAGTGAGTCTTTTCTTAGATTTGAGAACCTCTGAGTTTCAGTGTGTTTCTTTTTTTTAACCTCCCTAAATACATGTTTTCATTTGTTCTCAGGGGTTTGTTGAAGTTTGGGAATATAGTGACATTGCCTTATTGCATAATTACAGTATTCTTTGATTTTTCTAGATTAATTGGGTTAAAATGTGGTAGTCACTAAATAACACTACCATTCACTTTTTAAAAAATTAACATTCCTCCTTTTGCAGTGGTAGTAATTTTTTTTACTAGGTTTGCCCCTTCTGTGGTGAACATTATTTATTATTGCAAGATGAAATTGTGGGCCAGATAATAACTAAGAGTCCTTTTATGAGTCTTTTTCATCAGCTGGCTTGAAACTATTTTTTGGCAGAAAATATATTATAGTTCTGGGATGGAGATTTTTATCTAGTTGCAAATTTGAAGTCACTGTGATTTTTTTTTTTTGGCCTCTGGCTAAGAAATTGAGATCATTTGGTGGCCTCGCCATTTTGAGTTATTTTTATTTCTGAAACTTATTTCAGAACTGGCTGAGTTAATGTATCTATTTATGTATGTGTAATTATTATTTAGCCTGTTTCTGTAAAGATTTTTGGTTAACGTTTTTAAAAAATGTAGTCTTAACCAAGTAAGATACTGTTGAACTTGTTGAGTGGAGTCATTGATATTGGAAGTCACCAGAAAGGGGGGAAAGCTTGTTAAACTGGAAAAGAATTCTATAGTTCATCAAAAATAATTAGATTGATGGGAATTTTACAGTTTTCCTTCAATCTCTATGATATATATACTTGGAAAAATTATTTTCCTAAGTATGAAATTACGTATGTGATTTAAAGAATACAAAATTTCTTTTTTGAAAGTCTTTAATATGAAAACATTATAGTGCCTCATTATAATTTAATAAACATTTATTTGTATTTACAGCACAGTAGGCAAGCAACTGTTAGATATTACTCTTTATTCCTGTGTCAGTTGGGATTTTAGGGGAAATCTCACAGTGAGAAATAGACAAAAAGATGAGGAAATGTAATCTAAGAGAAGTCTGGGGACATTTAATATTATTCTACTTCAGATAAAAATCATTTTAGCTACTTTGAATTATACATGCAGCACCTAGCACGGTGCCATCCACATGAGAACTATACGAAGCTATCTGGTCTTATAATTGTTTCTGATTGACTTAATCACAA
This sequence comes from Daubentonia madagascariensis, assembly GCA_023783475.1. NCBI lineage: Eukaryota > Metazoa > Chordata > Mammalia > Primates > Daubentoniidae > Daubentonia > Daubentonia madagascariensis. The sequence goes on along the minus strand of JAKFHU010002088.1, from coordinate 36,041,796 downwards.
TATTAGAAACACTGATTATATTTTTATGGTTCTTTGAAATTTAAGCAAGAATTAGTCACTGTATCTTAGGAAACAAACATTCTAGCTATTATTTTTTTCTTCTAATCTTATTGGTTACCAATAGAATTTGTCATTGAAAAAATGGTGATTGGTTTTTTCCTTATGTTTAAGATACAATTCATCATACTATATTTCTACATTTTGTTAGATTACCAAACCCACTGTTTTTACTGCAGCATGTATAAACATTTAAACATAATTTTAAGGGTTTAGTGAATGTGACTATTCCAAAAACACATATTTCTTTAGTTTTTACATAACTAGGAACGTACCTTCTTTTCAGTAGAGTATTAAAAGAAGGTCTTTCAGCTCAACGTAAAATGTATTATTCACATAATATTGTACACTGAAAAATTATTTTAAAAAGATACTTGGGATTAGGGGCATTAATGGTAAAATTTAACCAGAAGATGGCAGTGATGATCCTCCTATACTTCCTGAAACGGTAGTCAAAAAGTTTTGCAAATGTCATAGCATGAAATGTGCACGTTCTACTATTGTTATAAAATGTTAAAAGTTGACAATTTAGGGGAAAGCATTTGTTGTTTATTTTATATACTATGAAAAATGTATATTTTTCTATAAGAAGGGATTAAGAATATTTTGGGTGTCTGTATCTTTGTCTGTACACTTCAGTTTTTTCTGAATACTGGGGTAAGGAAGTTACCATAAGTCTTGCCTGGTTTAATTTGCATGCATCACTTTATGTTATGCATCATGTCTGGAAGGCATGCTGTTTTATAGCCTGTTTGCATTTTTCACTCAAATTGCTGGAAACTAATGAACCTTTTAAAGGAGCCATTCCTTAAGCTGCAGTTATTTCTCTAAATTATCCTTTTATTGGAGAGGGGGAAATGAAATCATTTAAACATTAGTTTTTGAAAGAAAAAATTAGACAAAAATTAATATTTTAAAATAAATCTCAGAAAACCAGAGATTATTGACTTAATGATGCATATTTCAGAGTTTTAATTTTGGCAGCAGTTGTAAACAGTACTTATAATCTGGTGATCTTAAAAGTGAGAAGTTAGAAAGAGGAAAAGGAATGCTCTCCTTTGAAAATTAGTGGCCACATTTGGTGATGGATGAGATGAAGATGCGTCTTTCCATAATCTTGCCTTTTTTTTTTAAATGTAAAGCTCAAATGCATTTTGCCAGAGAAATTGCATGAATCTTCAGCATGCATTGTTAACTTTGTCTTTTCCCCTTTTTTCTACTGTTCATTTTCATTCATATGTATTTATTTTTTGGTTTGCCATTTTTTTCTTTTTTGTTAATTACTTCATGTTAAATTATTTTTGAAACATCATAAGCTGAGCAACCTCTCCGTGTAGTAACAGCGGATACCTGTCTATTTCACTATTTAGTCCCTCCTCCTATGTCTCCGTCCTCCAAATCTGTGAGCACACCAAGCGAAGCTGGAAGCCAAGACTCTGGAGATGGCGCTGTGGGATCTAGGTACAGTAATTTTCTTTTAATATTTTAATTATGGAATGCATCCAGTGCTCAAATACTGTCAGTGCTGTAGAGGGACTCTAACTAGTTGTGTGGAGTTAGTCCTAACATTTTAAACTATGAATGGCATAGAAATTCTCTGTTGTAAATTGGGAGAAAAACTTTTTTTACAATATTTTAACTGTCACACTTGATTAACTTAGTACTAAATAGTTAACTGATTTTATGCTAGTTATTTTATATTAGAAATAGAGGTGTTAATGCATTTAAAATTTTTTATTTTTTTTAAGACAGGATCTCACTCCATTGCCTGGGCTAGAGTGCAGTGGCATAATCATAGCTCACTGCAGCCTTAAACTCCTGGGCTCAAGTGATCCTCCTGGCTCAGCCTCCAGATTAGCCGGGACTACAGGCGTGTGCCACCAGCCCAGATAATTTTTCTGTTTTTTGTAGAGACGAGGTTAATACAATGTCAGCAAGTTTGCTTTCAATAGTACTACGTAACATCTAGTTGGCTTTTAAAATTAATATGAGTTAAAATGTGTCCTCATGAGTTTCATGGATAACCTAGAGATTATTAGAGACCCTTTAGAATATTGTACTGGTAAGAAAAATATTCGTGTATAGAACAGATAGTCATCAAATTGTCAACTTTTTAAAATACTATGGGTTACCGCAAAAATTAATGGCCCTTGCTTTCATAGAACTTACATTCTAGTGATTACATCATTAATTTAAAAATACTATTCACTTGCTTAAAAAACTCTAAGGATCATATGCTAACTTATGTTTAGTATAAAGTGTAGATTTTTTTAATGATAAATCGTAAAACAAGGAAACAGGTAGTTAATATTTTTAGAGGTGTTTGTTCTTATTAGAGAGTGAATACAAAGTTAGTTTCTTCTGAGTTTAACAGGAGAGAAAAAAGTCCTCTTTTTGAATGAGGTGGGTAACCTTATATCTTTTTAATCTTAATACACACATTGTCTCCTTTGAAAGCACAGACTCACTTTGAAACATCAATTTTTAAGAAGACTCAGTATACTCATTTTATATATACGCACATGCACAAAATAATGGAAAAACAATTTCACTAAATTATCTCCAGACTTCATAGTGGAGAGATAGTTAATCTTGTTGGTGGTGGTATTGGTAGTGAAATAATGTTTTTAAATACATGACATTTAAAAAGAATGCTCAGGTCTGAGAATGAAACAGAATGAATTCATATTGAACAAACATGATGATAATGAAAGAATAAAGACAATGAAAAGAAATACCACGGGAAAATTCATGAAGATATGTGAGATGTATGCACCTGTATACTCAACTTCATTAGTTAGCCAAAACGGTCTAAGATTAGTACACTCAAGGGAGTATGAAAAGATAGATTTTATATTACAAAACATGATATCTAAACATGTTTGAATCACTCTTTCTAAATGCCAAGAATTTCTATTGAGATTGGTGGTAATTTATGAATAAATATAAAAGGCTGTGAGAAGTGATATTTCTCTAACTTTGCAGATTAGGAAGTTGCATTTCATTAAATTCCTAGTTCACTTTCTCAGTCACTTCTGTTATCTCTAAAATTTAGGTAACCATTATTCAATTGGGTTATCCATACCTCTTGTTCCTTTTTTCCATTTTTGATCAGTTTATTTCTCAAGCTTTTGAATTATATTGGAATTGTACTTTATATGTCTGAAGATACCTTTAATAAGTATAATCATGTATGTTGTGCAATGCATTTTTCAGTACTGGCTATATTTTGAAGTAAAGTCTTACTTGATTTTAGACTAAAATGACATCCTCAACAAGGAACTTTATGTCATTGATAACAGCTGGAGCTCTTATATAATGTAAAGCCTGTCAACAGAAAATTCCTTGGAGGCCATATCATAGAACCCCTTTTGGTTTAACAAAGCCTAAGTTTGTTGCTGTTCATTGCCTAGTACAAAGCAGATCTTCAGTGTGGCTGCTTCCTTCATGGCATATACATAACCTTGTTTAAATTTCATGATCTTTCTTTATATTTTTAAAATGAAAGATTTCTCTAGTTTAATACATGATCATTTTATTGATAAATTATATATGCAGGTAAAGTAGAGAAATCATTTGTTGTATTAAAATATTGTAGCAACTAAAACTAGTTGTGCATTATAACTTACATAAGTGAGAAATATATTTGACAAAAATTGTAGTACTAAATGTATTGTGCTTAACCTTTTTATAGGGACTATGAGCATTATCTTATATTATATTGCTAACCTACAAGAATGCCAGTGTGACAAAGTACCTTTTGTTCCAGTAATGACTAGATTTGGCTTAAGTGGAAAAGATCTGGTGTAAAGTTATTTACCCAGTAGGCAATGCTAAAACACTGAATATTTATTTAGGGTTGATATTCTCCAAAAGTTAGGTAAATCCTTTGAATATAAAATATTTTTCTAGGGAAAAATCTATTATTTCCTAGAGACAGAAATCTTTGATTGTTTTCTAAAGCAGATGACATGTAAGCCCAAGGCAGTGCTTAACCCATAAATTACAGAAGGGTCACATTTTGGAAACTTTAGCTATTTTGTATCCCAGTGGGATAGTCTTTGGTTTTCTTACCGAAAGGCTTATGTGTTGACTCATTTCCTTTACCAATATGATAATTTCCTGCACACATTTAATGCTTTGGGCAAGATTAGAATATTTGAACTAAGATGTTTTTACTAATGTTTTTTTAAATTAAGAGTCTTAAAATTTTAACTGTTTTATAGCTAGCTTGTTATCACCCATAAATAAAGTATTTGGGTTGTTGTCTGCTTTAGTTTTTCTTATTCATTATTATATAATATTAGTTTCCTATAATCTGAAAATACTGTCTTTTAACTATTCTGGGTTGTATGCTTGCATCTTTAACCATATTATGCTTACTGCATGCACTAGAGCATTGAATAATACCTGGTGTTTTTTGTTTGTTTCTTTTGGTACTAACCAGAACGTGTGGTTTTTAATTGTGAACAGTACTTTAGCTTTAGCTATTCATAGAATGTAATTCGCTTGACTAACTTATGACCTTTTTTGCTAATGCTTCATGGTTGTCCTACAACCATTTAGGACGCTGCATTGGGATACAGATCCATCAGTTCTTCAGCTTCACTCAGATTCCGATTTGGGGTATTGAATAGATTTATTACCTTCCCTCTTTAATAATTAATTTGATTCTTTGATTCTTTGTGAAACTTTCCTAATTTCATTTTGCTTAAGTTTCTAATATTGTAGAATATAGTTAGGACAAGAGTTACATTTTACTGTGACACCTCATTTATCCTATATCATTAATGAAAGAAATATTCTATGCATGTGATTCTCGAGGTACCCTAAGTCCATTTAAGTGTCCAAATTTCCTTTATTATTTCTATATTTTTTATATAAGTTGTCTAAGATGTATTAAAAACTTCCGAAACTTTTTCTAATATATAGTCTACATCTAATTGAACCTTTTCTGGGTTACTTGATATGAATATTAATTTATTTTCCCATATTAAAATTCACTGATGATTTCTAAGGTTGTGAGAGGAACAGAGATATTGGTCTCTACACTATGGCCACAGATTGCCATTTATTCATTCATTCCATTCATTCACTCGATTTGTTTATTCTAGACACCAATGCAGATTATAAATGTTTGCTGTTGCCATTGTGCCTAACTCAGATACCTATTTGCAGCTTCTAAAACATGTGATCCTATCTTTGGGACTGTGTCTAAAGTAACAGTAAATAAGCCTTGAATTAGAGCATATAAGAAAAATATATGAGCTTCTTGTACATTAACTGGAAGACCTCTCTATTGGCTTACTGAGGCTTCCCCCTTCCCCGTCTCATTGCGTCTTTGTTTTTAGTAAAAGTGGCTTTTGGATAAGTGAGGTATTACATCCCTGCCCTCCACCTCCTCCAAAATCTTGGAATATTTTGTTAATTTATTTTAATATTGTGGGTTTTTGTCTGTTATACTCTATATGCATTCAAGTTAGTAACTTGTTCCTAATATTATTGGCTTGATCATTTTTTTCCAGATATGTGAGTGATTTACTTTTCATATGATTTGCATGTTAAAAATAAGAATATAGAGTTTTGGCCGGGCATGGTGGCTCACGCCTGTAATCCTAGCACTCTGGGAGGCCGAGGCGAGAGGATCGCTTGAGCTCAGGAGTTCAAGACTGGTCTGAGCAAGAGTGAGACCCCGTCTCTACCTTCAATAGAAAAATTAGCCAGGCGTCGTGGCTGGTGCCTGTAGTCCCAGCTACTCTACTTGGGAGGCTGAGACAAGGGCATAAGAGGATCGCTTGAGCCCAGGAGTTTGAGGTTGCAGTGAGCTACGGTGGTGCCACTGCACTCTACCCAGGGCGACAGAGCGAGACTCTATCCTCAAAAAAAAAAAAAAAAAAAAAAAAAAAAAAAAATATATATATATATATAGTTTCTTATTTCAAATTTTATTCTTAGAATAGTAGATTACATCAAATGTACTTTAAATTTTTTTATGGCCCCCTTTTGGGACCTTAGAGAAAATTAATTTTTAAAATGTACTAATTTTATTACACTTTGTACAGGATTTGAATTTAGTTACTAAACAGAATTGAAAAGGATGTATATATAAGAAAAAAGTTACTATATTACCGGTGAGAGAGAGATATATATTTTTCAGATACCCTGCTTGATATTCTGGAAGTTGCAGCAGTATCTTTATTGGATATGCTTTTAAGATAGCTTCATAATTGAGAACTTCTTTGGGAGTTTGAAAGCATGCTTTAATTGGTTTAGAATTTAAACATCTAATTAATGACCTATAAAAGATCCTCCCCAGATAGCTAATAAAATATAAGAAAAATATATGAGCTTTCCTTTAGGTCCATTTTCTTCAGCCACAACTCTCTTCTTCCATTTGTCAAAAAAGAATGTATTCCTTCTAACTAAAACAGAATTGACTTTAGTAGGTTTATGGTGTTCAAAAGATCTGTCACTTTAGTCTAGATGTAGAATATCTGTACCTTGGTTTGTCCATGTATACATCAGTATTGACCATGCAGAAATTATAGATTTAAAAGTTTTAAATATTTCATTTTAAAGTCCAGATTGACAGTGTGATTCTCAATTTCTGCCAAATACAAGAAGTAGGAAAAAGGCTTTGAACGGAAACCTGTCTTTCAGTCTTAAAGCTGAAGTTTCCTAATGATGAAGGGAACTAAACATGGTCTGAGTGAGATCATATATCTGACTCTTTAAAAAGTCCAGAATCATATTCCTGCTAAAAACAGTTCTTATAACCAACGTTATTCAGCAGTCCACTTTGAAATTCCTGTCCTCTTGTTCTATTATTACCCACACATTTGTTCTAAGAAACGAAATTATTAGTATTTGCTTTTTAAAATGAAAAATAAATACCCTGCATGATTCGGAAAGATCTTTTGGTTTTACTGCCTTCTAATTCTTCTGTTAAAACATTAAGTCATTCTTCATATAAAATTTCTTGAATAAAACAGGGATTTTGATTACAATGTTGGATGCAAATGACTGTTTAACTCTTAATTTTTTAAAATAACATGGTTTGATGTAATTAAAATTTATCGTTTGTATTCACTTAATTTAGACGAGGACCCATTAAACTTGGAATGGCTAAAATTACACAAGTTGATTTTCCTCCTCGAGAAATTGTCACATATACAAAGGAAACTCAGACTCCAGTTATGGCTCAACCCAAAGAAGGTGAGTATCTATCCTTAAAATGATTGTCATTGAGCTCTCATGTTAAATAAGTAATTTTTTTTCTTTCCTTTTGTTTTTGTTTTATTTCTTTTTTTGCTTTTGTTTTTTGGGCATATTTTCTTAGGGAAACATTAGAAAACTAATGCATTATGGTTTCTGTATTTATGTCTTTTTCTTTTAGAAGTTAACATTGTAAGCTGGATATATGGTTTTCAGTTTTGTTGACATAAATTTAAGTATTTCAGTCTTAATTTTGTCATTGATAAATACTGCTTTTAGAAATAGAAAAGTTTAAGAATGTTCTTAATTTCTGTCATTGAGCATAATTCTTCCCCAAAAGAGAGTGTGTCCCACAATAAATGAAGTCATGTAAATTATTTTCTGGAGCGCATACTGCATTCTGATGTTATTCATACCAATGAACAAATCTAGACCTAATTCTTAAACTTCCTCTTTTATGATGTAGGGGCTCTACTATGTTGATTATTCAGTAGCCTTTACTCTGTGTGTAATGTAGGGAAGTATGCACAGACATATTGAATGTGGAGTCCCTTTCGTTCTTAAACAAACCAGAAAGAGTTATAATAGCTAATGATTCAAGCATAAAGTACTGTGGTAGTTCTTGCTTATCCCAATGAGGCTAATGAATTTGTGTCATATAGAAAAGAGGTTTATGTGAGATCCTTAACATAGGTCCACAATCTCTTATCTGAAACCTTTGGGGCCATGTATGTATTAGAATTCAGAGTTTTTCAGGTTTTAGAAAAGTAATGAAGCATATATCATATGTTAACACTCCAGCAGCATCTTGGGCATTAATATTTTGGCAGCAAAAGATAGGAACATATTAAGTGAGATAAATAATGATTCTAAATAACTTTACCTCTGGTCTTGTCAGAGTTTACCACCAAATGAGTTATGGATTTTAGAGCTGTTGACAATTTTGGAATTGTGGATAAGCTATTCTGGGCCCATAATAAATTATACTTTTAATAGTCCACGTATAAGGAATATTTTTTATACTTGGCCAGGAAAATTTATTCCTATTCCCTATAGAAAATTAAGCATAGAAACTTAATCAGATATTTAAATTTGTTTTAAAAATTTTAGTTAAATTACCGTGTTTCTCCATTAAGGAGAAACAAAAGTAGTATTCATTGCAGAAAGCCAAGGAAGTACAGGTAGTCAGAAAGGGTGGCGGAGGGATCCTTGAAATCTCTAGCTATTACCAAAGAAAATCTTTAAATTTTCATAGTTGTATATACTTCAAAAGAAAACTGGGATTATAAATACTTACAAACCTTTTTAAAAATGTATATATTTATGTATTTATTTAGTTTTAGAGATGGGTCTCTTTACATTGCCCAGGATGGTCTTGAACTCCTGGGCTCAAGTGATCCCTCCTGCCTCAGCCTCCAGAGTAGCTGGGACTATGGGCAAACACCACCATGCCTGGCTTACAATCTTCTGACTTCACAGTAGATCATTACAGACACTTTTAATAACTCTCCTTTCCCTGCCCTCTGAGGATAGAAATGATATAAATACATTAAACTTTTCCTTTCACTTGTTCCCAAAAGGAGTTGACATTATCATACATACAATTACACTTCAAAAATTTTGAGGAAATTGGGGTAACATTTTTATCCATGTATTTTTTTACTTGACCATGTAAATATTCATTTCTACGGATACATTTTTTTCATTCCTGCTCTTTCATTGATTGATAAGGTAGCTTTTGTAGGTGTAAAATCCTCATCCTAATGGAGAAAAAAGCCACTAATGGTGAACTTGTTTGAGACATAAGCAACTTTTTTAAAAAAAAGAAAGGAAAAAAAGGAAAGATAAAATGTTGAACGTTAGTATGGAGAATATTAATATTGCAGGATGCCATTTCCAGAAAATACTATTTTATTAAGTAGTATATTAATTTGATGAGTATTATAATGTCTTTTTTTGGAGCTACATTGTTAGATATGTTAGAAAGTGAGCAAAATAGTCAAAATGAAGGTATATTGACACATATAAAAATAAGATTTTTTTCTTCATCTGATAATTCAGAGATTGTATTTTTAGTTATACCATCATACCTATGAAATGCATTTTGTATTGTCTGACAAATAAAGCATTCTGAAGCTATTTGGGGTAATGTCTATTATAATGTATCTATAATTATATTCATTTAAGTGAAGACTTTCATTTTTTAAAAATAATTTTTTCTAATTATAGTAGTATATCATAGAGAATTTAGCAGTACAGAAAGGATATAAAGAAGAAATGTCTATGATACCACTGTGCATTATCCATTGTTAATATTTTGTTTCCAGTGAATATATTCAAGTTTTCTATGAGTATGTTTTTTCAAAAATTCCATGTGTATGTATATAGTTTTGTCGCTTAACAACAAGGTTACGTTCAGAGAAATGCATCATTACGTGATTTCTTTGTCGTGGAAAAATCATAGAGTGTACTTACACAAACCTAGATGGTGTAGCTTACTACACACCTAAGCTATATGGTACAGCGTATTGCTCTCCTACACTACAAACCTGTACAGCATGTTACTGAACTGAATACTATAGGCAATGGTAACAATGGTAAACACGTGTGTATTTCCTATGTTTAGAAACATATTTAAACATAGAAAAGGTACAGTAAAAATACAGTGTTATAATATTATGGGACCACCATCATATACGTAATCCATATTGACCAAAATGTTGTTTATACACATGCGCGCGTGTACACACACACACACACACAGACACACGAGATTTTGCATCCTGCTTGAAATTTGCATTTTTGATTGCTTATTTTTGAGATGCCTATAAATTTTAAATTTTGGACATGTCATTTATTGCCTTTGAACTAATTTGAATGCATAGTTGGCATAATATAAGACTGGCATTTTTTAAAAAATCACTTTTCTCATTTTTATCTTACAAGTAATTTTAAAAAATAAAAAGATCATGATTTGTTAGATAAGCTGACAACCCAAAAGCACAAGATGAACTGTGTTCTTTTCAGTTTGAAATTATTCAGGGCGAGGCTTTTAGCATCCTCATACTTCAGCTTTTTTGCCAAATTTTCCATGAGCCTAGGGACTGTTTTCATTTCTTCTTCATTGCTGTAATTCCTGGCTTGAACAGTGCCCGCCATGTAGTAAGTACTCAATAAATATTTGATGAAGGAATTCATTGCTTTAACTTTCTCAGGAAAATGATTTTGCCGGCTTGGGATATTTATTTTCATGCCTTTTATCTGGAAACAACTACTGGCAAAATAGGTTATTTTCAAGTGTTAATGTTACAGTATAATTATTGATAAAATCAGATGGTAAGGTATAGTTAGTCTCAGTTCTTGGTTTTAACATGAATATACCATATTATAATCATTATTTTCTCTTAGGTCCTAAAAGAAACCATTGTAGAGTCTCCGTTATAGCTTTCTTGAATTTCCATGAAGTACTGCATAGATACAAACATGCTATTATTTTGTGTTCTCTGTATCCGTCTGAATGCTATGAACAAAATTGAATATTATTTTAGCTATTTGTTCATAACAGTTCTCCAAACTTCTTGTTTGAATTGGTGACTGAAAATTGTAAGAGCAAAAAGTGCCCACTGTGTACCAGGCACAGTGTGAAGCACTTTACCTCATCTTTAATCCTCTCACCAAAACCCTGAAACTTAAGGTTTGGTTCTGTTTACACATGAAGAAGCTGAAGGTGAAAGAGGTAATTTATCAAGGATAACATAGCTAGTAACTATGACTTAAAACCAAGTCTGACTGATTGTAAGTTGGGCTTTTTCTCTTTTGCTGCCACTAAAGCAATGACCCACATGCTTTTATGGTAGTAACCTACAGTAAGTAGTTCAATTTATATTACAATTCAGTACAGACACAGATGTATAACTGAAACAAAAGTTTTATGAAACAATATCTTCCTTACTATATTTCATTTTTTTAAAGTGTTGACCACTACACATCAAATTTATTGGTTTAGACCTGTAGTTTGAAAAATACTTCCTTAAAGGATAGCATGTTTTGGTTAGCTTATTTATTGGTGTATCTGCATCAATATAATACTGTTTGTAGTGATTGTCTCAGGGTAATGAATAAGCAGTTTTGATCTTTTATGATGTTGAATAGAAGTTTTATTATCTTAACTGATAGAAAGTGAAAGTGACAAGATGGGTCAACTGAGCCCAGTTTCTAATGGGTGTTAGAATTGATGTAATGCTACATCAACACTCCTACCTTTTAACTTTTCCTGTGTAGACTAGACTTAGATGGTACTTTTATAAAGGTCCATGTTTATTCATTTGCAATCTAGCAAGTTTTCACTGATTCTATTAATACGTTTATTGAGTATATGTTATAAATGAAGGCACTAGATTATCCTTTCTTTGGATTTGTGGTCCTTTTAGTTACAGGTTGAGATATATAAATGAAGGAGAATGAGAAATGCATCCTGATACCGTGGAGCTGTCCTTAGCCTTTGGAACTATTTACAAAAATGAGATAATTTCTTTTCTATATCATTACAATTATTTTTATGTCTGGGGCTCTTACATTAAGTTTGTTTTCCAAATTTTTGGTAGTTTTAGAAAGAAGGAAAGAGGAGAACCTTGAAATTAAGATTTGATTATGAAACACTTGTGTGCTTACCCATTGCTTTAATATGTGGTTCCCAAACTTAGCCTGGTTAGTTCCCATTTAAGAATTATGTAACAAATTTCAAAACTCACCAAGAGACAAAATTGGTGAAATCACAGTTGGAATGTAACAGACAGTAGATTAAACTTGGATAGGCAGTATAATCTGTGCAGAAGTAATGTGAGTTACCAAATTGAAGGTAAAAATTGGTCTTAGCATTAACTCTTATCTTTTTTAAAAAGCAGTTTTTATTCTGCTTTGTTTTTCTTTTTCCCCATTCTAGCCACCTTCTTGCTTTCGAGTTTACTCTCTAAGTTGGTAGTACTCTTTCTGAACTGAAGTGCTTTGCTGTCTTAAAGCACCTACTGTGAATGAAATTGACTAGGACCATGTGATCTCAGTCAATTTCCTTCTCTGCAGGTAAAAAGCCTCTCTTGGCAAGAGCCTGGTGCCCACAGATATACTCCTGGAAAAGTTACTTTCTTCCTTTACCTTTAAAAAGTTTTAACTCTTTTGAAAATGGCATTATTTTTTCTTACCCACATTTTCAGTATGGATTTTTTCATTGTTGTTGTTGCTGTTTTTAGAAAGAAGACTCTTTAAAGAAGGAAGAAATCCTAAAGGTTATCTAATCTAATCAGCTTGTTTACATCTGAGGAAACTGAGGTTCAGGGAAGTTAATTGATGAGTCTCCACAGCATGAGAGGATGGCTATATCCAGAACCTGGCATTTGATTTTCAGTGAAGTGCCATTTTCCTTATTCCATTCCACTTTCTTATCTGAATAGAAATTATTATTTATAAATAGCTCTTAATCTTTTCTTTTTTTTGAGACAGGGTCTCTCTCTGTCGCCTGGACTAGAGTGCAGAGGCATCATCATAGCTCATTGTAACCTCAAGCTCCTGGGCTCAAGTGATCCTCCTGCCTCAATCTTCTGAGTAGCTGGGACTACAGGCGTGCTACCACCACGCCTGGCTAATTTTTCTGGTTTTTTTTTCTATTTTTTTTCTATTTTTTGAAGTCTCAAAATCTCACTCTTGCTCAGGCTAGTCTTGAACTCCCAGCCTCAAGCAATCCTCACACCTCCCAAAGTACTAGGATTACAGGTGTGAGCCACAGGGCCCAGCCCATCTCTTAATCTTTTGGATGTTAACATTTGGAATCCACACTTCCCCAGTAGACCAAATTTGTAGGCCTTCTGGTTAATATTACCCTTATCTAAAATGGATATTTTTTAAATTCTGGAAGAAATAACACATTTAATAAATTAATTTTACCCATCAGAGAACCTGTAAGAATATAAATATAAAGAAAACTGAAGCATTTGTTCTTAATCTTGATTAAAAGTCTTTAATTGGCATATTGAAACCTGGCCTTAGAAAAATGAAATATTTGATGAAATCACAATAACAGGATCTATGTAAATGATGCCAGTATTGCCAAAATAAAATCTAAATTTTATATAAAGAAGACTATGGCTGGGTGTGGTGGCGCACGCCTATAGTCCCAGCTACTGGGGAGGCTGAGGTGGGAGTGTTGCTTGAGCCCAGTAGTTCTAGGCCAGCCTGGGCAACATAGTGAGACTGCAACTCTTTAAAAAAAAAAAAACAAACAAAAAAGACTATGTAGAGGGATAACATCCGTGTTAAAAGAAAGTAAATGGTGTAATTCAACTATTAGTCCTTTCTTATTTTTCCCCCAAATTAGCATTACAACTATATTTAAAATACTTCCTGATTAAAAAGTCAGCTACATGTTTTCCCTTGTTGAAGATCCAAATTATTAAGAAAACCCAAGTTTTCTTATTCTAGATGTTTATAAAAAGAAAAGGAATGGATTCCATTGATACATTCATGAAGCTTTGTCCCAATGAAGATTCTCTAAGATACACATTTGATTTTAAAGCATATGGTATAAGAAGATGAAATTATGGACAAATGGATTGAAGTGGAGTGATTATAAATGATGCTGATACAGAAAAGAAAGGATTATTTTGAAAAAATATTAAAGGAAAATCATTCCTGTCTCACCTATATTTTTAAACTAATGATTAAAGCATTTTCCTCTAATAGTCTCATAGATGTTTGTGAAGTTATTCATAAGTTAAATTTTTATAAGTCAAATCATATGTTCATGTGCAACAAATTTCCTTATTTTTAGAACTCATTGTCAACTTTGTACTGTGAATGATCAGACTACCTTGTAAGTTCGGGATTCTTCATAGGGTTTTAAATTATCTTAAAATATAATGAATTGATAAATAACAAATGTATTTCCTAAACAACAATGTACTAATGATGGGATTTGTTTTTCACTTCATATTCTTGAGAATCATGAAAAGTGATAGGTTCATAAGTAGCAATGTTTGTTTAGTAAGGATTTTCTAAGCTCTTGCATATTACCTTTTAAATGTGTTGTAATATTTTAAAATAATTCACAGTATACTTTGTGGCTTTTTCTTAGCTTATCTTAAATATATCTTAAACATACAATGTATCTTAAATGTAATGTGACATATAGATGAGAAAACTAGCTCTGAAGACTCCTTCCTTCAGTTTAACAAAAGCTACCCATTTCACAGATGATTTAACTTTGATTAACCTACTCCATTGTAATGGATTATTCCAACAACTGGAATTTCATTCTTTGGTGTTATTTCTAGGTGCAGCTTAATTTACAGAACAGCTTTTCTTTCCATCTCACCAAAATACATCACAATTTTGATGTTAACTCAAAGTAAAAATTCAGTGGTTCATTAAACCTAGTTTTAGCATTCATTGACAAGAGATTTGTCATTTTAAAAGTAACTGCTACTTTTGTCTACTCTTTGCTGCTCAGTTTTATAACCTTAGATTCCCTGTCAGAGAAAGCATGGAGTTAACCACTTAGCATATTATAATGAATATTCATCAACAAATTGATATGACATGGTAGTCCCATTTTTCAGTCTTCCTGCTCTGTTACAGTCTTTTCCAGTTTTAAATATAGCTTATCATGTAATAGGGACTAGCTTAGAAAATCTTTAGAACTGTAATTTTATATTTTTGGCCATGTTAATAGTCCTTTAGTAGCTATTGTATTAGTTTATAATAAGAGAAGTGTATTTGTTTGAGTAACATTCTTTAGTATTATTGGTGTTAGGCATTTTGCCAAATATTTGGCATATGTAGATAAATAAGATCAGCATTACAACAAAAATATGCATTTTACAATTTTTAAGAACAGCCTATCATTTGTTTTCATGTTCCTTGAAATTTATTTAGCTTAATCATTTTTATGAAGCTTAAGTTTAAGTACCAATTGTAGCTTTAAAATTTGTTTTTAATCCATGTAGAAAGGGAGGTATGTACGTTCATTCTAAAATAAAATCCTGAGAGCATTTATTTAAATAGTTGATACTCACCATTCAACTACAAGTAAAATAATTTATTTGGATAAATTGGCATGGCAAATGCTATATGGTAGACAGATGTGGCTGTCTAACATACTTCATCTACATTTTAAATTTTAAAAGGAAAAGAATGTCTATAAACAAAATCTTTTCTGTTAAATATGTAGATTATGAGGTCACTTAGCACTAAAGTATTGACCATATGCATTATGACAGGAATTTGACACCTGTCATTGGAAATGGTACTTAGAAGCCGTATAATGCAACAAAGTTAAGGGAGGAGAATAACATATGGGTACGAGGCTGTAATTTTATAATTCACAATGTTCAAGTGTGACCTGTCCAGGGTGATTTTAGGATTTACATACAGTGAACCCTACTAGTAAACAAAATTGATTAGGATAACTGATAGTTGTAGCAAAAAATGAAAAATATGTATATTGTCACACTGAATTTTTAATTGAAGTAAATGCCCTGTTATTCTAAAAGTCAGCTTTTAAGTTAAATGTAATTTAATTATTTTATTACATTACACCTGCAGGTGACTTTATAGAAGAATTTCATTCTAATGTTTGGGCAGTACAGTATAGAACTGCTACCACTTATACTGTTTTCAGATTAATTTGTCGTAGATAAGAATTCATCTAAAAAGGAATAGTGTCTTTCTGTTTCTCTGTGTGATTATTTTGCCCAAAAAAGCTTTCATTTTTTTAAGTACTACAAAAGCTGTAATTGGCATGCTTTGTAAGGAAGTGTCAACGTGCAAGAGAGTGGCGATCACTAAGAATTCTTTTACGTGTTCTTTCCCCTTTGCACCACCGCCTCCTCAGCAGGGTCACTGAGATCACTAGCTTTTCTTGAAATGGCCATTTTCACTGGCAGGTGCATTATACCCTGTATTTTCAGATTGTTTTTCCATTCTGAATGTTTGGCAGGTTGATTGCTCTGGCTGCATTGACGGAGAAAGGGCTGACAAATGCGGTTGGGCTGGCTGAAAAGACAGTGATTACTGTTTTCCTTTGTGGCTGATTGAGGCCCTTGAAAGGAAAAATTTTAACCTTCACCATTTGGTTCAAAAGTATGAGCATATATTGAAATCATTCGTGCCATTTATCCTAGTTCTGTAAACTTGTCAGAACGTAAAAATCGCTCAATTTCAAGTAATGTAGGATTGGCATACGTCATTATCATTTTGATTAAGTTGGAGGTTGTATCATTGTGTGCATTATACAGTGTCATTTAAAGCTTTCTTTCCACAGGTACAGTTATATTTTTATTGCTTATACTATAGAGTTAGAAAGATTTTCATAGCTCTCTAAACCTAACACTATGTGTGTGGTTTGGCAGCTGGTGTGGCCTATAAGCTGCATTTTGTTTGCAGGGTAAAGGCTTGTCTGTAGGCCTCCTGGAGTGTTGGTAATTGCACAGGCCCGCCATTTGGGGAGAGACACAGGATTGGAAGCAGTCAAGCAGAAGAATGTTATGCCATCCCATTGCCACCTTGTAGCAGAAAGACACAATCCCAGCAGTGCCATCTGTTTGTTGCTATCTAGTCAGCTGGCCTGGCTGCTGGGACCATGACTTGGCAGCTGGTTCTCATCCTTGACCATTCTTTTGTGTACATCTTATGTATGTGTATTTTGGATAATTTTGAACATGGGTCAGGGAAATGACTATAACTAACAAGTAAAGTCCCTTTACTGAATAGGCTCTCATTACTTGAGACACACTCTGCTGCAGAATGCCAGCTGCCATTCTCGTATAGACAAATAACACGTGTATTTAGGCAATAAAAATAAGTGTTTTCTTCATAAAAATCCATCTCAGTATGTAGCAAAGAAAAGGTAGGCAGGGTTGTATGTTCTATAACATTTTAAAATAAATGATTTTCAGTTACTTCATGGTTTGGGGATGTAAGAGATTTAATAATTTTTTAAAAAGTCTTATAAACATTGTATCTTATCCCAATATGTATTTTTACCCAAATTAAGAAAACATTATTTTTTAAGTGTTTATTGCCACATCATATAACAGTAGATAATGAGACTTGCATTTAAAATGACAGAATAGAAAATGTGGTCTTATAGCTATTATCTTTAAAATCTGCCTCTCAAATAGCAACCTGAGAGTTAATGTAAGCCGTCTTTATGCCATATAAAGACCCATTAGACACTGATGGTTTCAGATCACAAGTAAGCAGCCAGCTCTGTAGACTATTTTAGACATTTGATTTTCCTCATTCTACAGCATTAATGTGTCAGCATGCTATATAAAACTATGCAGGAGTTGCATGTTGTTCTGTCTGGAATGATAATGCTTGCAAGCTTTTAGAGACTTCGTGAGGATCATCCTAGTTGCTTATACATAATATCTTATTTCAGTTTATGTAGCTACAGAATTTAGTATGGCTGTTGACAAGGTACCACATAGGTATATATAAAAACTAAGAGGTTCCACTTAATTCTTTAAGATTGTGTTGGTAAAATTATTATTTGTACTTGTTCGGTCTTATCAGTGGTTTACTTTTGCTTTTATCTAGGGGGTTGTGATACTTTCTGAAATACTATTTCAAAAGCTGTAAGTTATTTTCATAAAAATAATTATCTTTCTGTTTTTTCAGATGAAGAGGAAGATGATGATGTAGTAGCTCCTAAACCACCTATTGAACCTGAAGAAGAGAAAACTTTAAAGAAAGATGAGGAAAATGATAGTAAAGGTATCTTAAAGAATTAAATCATTTAAAAAAATGTTGATTTTTAAAGATTTCTTTTATTATTTATGTGTTAAAGTAGTGTAAAATATTCTAAATCAGACAGGTGAATCTGGTTGAAAAAGAATGACATTCATTGATCTAAACTGTGATAGTGAGTGGACATGATTTGACTGACGTAAATCAAACTTCAAAAAAACGTTTGTTTTCCAGCTCCCCCTCATGAGCTGACTGAAGAAGAAAAGCAACAAATCTTGCACTCTGAGGAATTTTTAAGTTTCTTTGACCATTCTACAAGAATTGTAGAAAGAGCTCTTTCTGAGCAGATAAACATCTTCTTTGACTACAGTGGGAGAGATTTGGAAGACAAAGAAGGGTAATGTTTAATTGTTAAGATTTTAGCTTCAGCAATGTTAAATTACTTTAAGACTAAACAGTGATAAAAGTTATAACACCATCTTTTTTTGGGGTTTGGTCTTTTTCCATAGAGAGATTCAAGCAGGTGCTAAACTATCGTTAAATCGACAATTTTTTGATGAACGTTGGTCAAAGCATCGAGTTGTTAGTTGTTTGGATTGGTCATCTCAGGTAAAATATAACAAAATTGGCTGCTCTTAACTCATTTTTGAATTATAATTAGCAAGTAGTTTTATTTTATTTTAATTATGGGAACTTTGTGTAATTAAATCAATATGTATCATTTTTTAAAAATGGATGATGGCTGTAATGGTACCAGATTCATTTTATCTTATGTACTTTGGAAGAAAGGATTGCAAACATTGTATTTAAAATTCAGGACTCCATTTATGCCACGGGCCAGTTTTGCTGATTTCAGTTGCTCACCAAATCCATTGTATAAAATTTAGACACATATTTTAATTAAATGTTTTAACATTAAAACATTTTAAATAATTAACTGTACTAACTTAAAATTGTACTAATGTCCCAGTGAACATAACTCCAGAGATCTCTTTCCTGATGAAATGTTAGATATTTGTATTTTCAGAATAATCTGATAAAGACTGTTGAATAACTAGGAACATAAAACAGTTCCTGTTATGCATGGCATTTCTTTTCCATTTGATTGTTTCGAGTAGTATCCAGAGTTACTTGTGGCTTCCTATAACAACAATGAAGATGCTCCTCATGAGCCTGATGGTGTGGCCCTTGTGTGGAATATGAAATACAAAAAAACAACCCCAGAGTATGTGTTTCACTGCCAGGTAAGGTGGTCTTTTAATGGTCTTCCCCAAGTTTAAGGATTCATTGATGAATTTAGACAAGTGCCTTTTTTCTTTTCTTGTCAACATAATGGTTTCATTGGATTGGCATTTACTAAACCACTCCATATTTGCAAACAGATGTTAACAGAAAACTGAAGACTTCTCAGTTCAACATGATCTGCCTTTTGTAGCTTTTCTGACATTTCTTATAATGTTTAATCACACCCAAAGTCCTTTGCAGTTGTGATTTTCTGTTATTGTGATTGATTGCACAAAAGGAATCTTTTATAAAATGTCTTTTCTATAGGGAGTTTCTCAGGAACTTTATTTGCTGAATATACAATGAGATGGTTGGCCCACTGAATTACTTATACATGGCCTGAGGAGTTGGAACTAGATGGTTTTAAGTAGAAACACATGGTTGAAGTAGGAAACAGATGCAGATTTTTAAAGTGGATTTAGTAGGTTAGAATTTGCAAGGCTTTTCTGGTTGTATAAGTTAAAATCTTTTAATAATGTCATGATCCTGAATAAACACTTACCTGAATCATGACTAGCATATACTCTGTCAGATTACTGTCAGAGGCTAAATGCAGGTCCAGGTATCTTTTTAATACTACAATCAAAAGAAATAATTTTTTGCTTTCTTTGATAAACTGCTTAAACATATTTATATAAACAATCATTACATTTGACTTTTAAGCAAAAAATATTTTAAAGATGCATTTTTATATTTCTGAAGCAAAATGAAAATTTTAATGAATTATTTGTTTTATAACATCTAATACCTTACAACAAAGAGGGAAATATTTCGGATAATAGATTGATTTTTATAATTTGTCAGGCTTTTTCCACTTGAATCTCAAGTATAAAAATCTTACTTGTTTGCAGTCGGCTGTGATGTCTGCTACATTTGCAAAATTTCATCCAAATCTTGTTGTTGGTGGCACATATTCAGGCCAAATTGTGCTTTGGGATAACCGTAGCAATAAAAGAACTCCAGTGCAAAGAACTCCACTGTCAGCTGCTGCACACACAGTAAGTAAATAAGATTATTTCCGTTAGACTTCTGTGCTCCTTCACCATTAACTACTTAGTGTCCATCAGAGTAGTCTCAGAATGTGCTTCCTTTGATGAATGAATTTCTCACCATTTAGCAACCAAGAACAAAGTCCTTATTTCTATATTTTTGGAGATCTGTTTTATCAGAAACTTATCTCCCTTCTGAGATTCTTGTTAATCAACAGAATAGCAGCAAACTTCACATTAAAAATATGAGACTTTGATATGAAAAGAATACCTGTGATTAGACTAAAAATTTTGTTTCCTTTTTTTGTGAAATAATCTCTGAAAACTTTCTTTAATGTCTTTAGCACCCTGTATATTGTGTAAATGTTGTTGGAACGCAAAATGCTCACAATCTGATTAGCATCTCTACTGATGGAAAAATTTGTTCGTGGAGTCTGGACATGCTCTCCCATCCACAGGTAGGTTGAACTTGTGAAATTGAAATTTTGAGGCAAATGTTATATTTTAAGTGTGTATATACCCCTGCTTATGTTTTTCATAAACTGTTTTATAATAGTATTGTCACAGTTTATAAACATATAAACATATGTTAAATATAGTTTGTTGTGTATGTATTTTATTTTCAAACCTGCTTCATTTAATTGAGGTAGGTTTACATAAGTAGTATAATAAAGGAATTGCTTACAAACCAATTAAAACTAGAAGTTTTTCTACAGTAAAAATTTTAAATTGCAAATTTACAAAATAATTTTCTCAATTTTTTCCATGTAGGATAGCATGGAGTTAGTTCATAAACAGTCAAAGGCAGTAGCTGTGACATCTATGTCCTTCCCTGTTGGAGATGTCAACAACTTTGTTGTTGGGAGTGAAGAAGGTTCTGTGTACACAGCATGCCGCCATGGCAGGTAAACCTAAACTGGGATTTGCAATAATTTAAAATTCTCCCTGAATAATCCCATTGAAACAAATTGCTCCTTATATAAGTAGAAACCTGTCCTAGAGCCACTTGTTATTTGTGACAGATTATTTGGGTTCAGGCATATAAAATTAAAACTTAAATACTTTTTTTTAAAAAAGATCACTGGATTCATGATGTGTTCTAGATTTTGTGGGTTGTGGTACATTGTGGTTTTGTGTGTGTGCACATACTCAGAGAAGTCAGTGGTAGGGAGGAACATTTGGCAATTATAAATACAATATGCACATGCCACATATGACTTTTAAACTTGTAAATAAGATTTTCAGCTGTTTTCCCATTTTGATTTATTTGGAGTCTAAGCTTTATTTCAGTCCTCTTGATAATTGTGCCATAGTGTCACATATACATTGTAAATTGACTAGTATTTCTCCTGCTGTTCAATCTGTTTTGAAATTGTCTAGTTGTACCTTATCAATTGCTTCCTTTAAAAAAATTGAGTGTCCAGATTTCATCTCAAATATAGGTCACTTTCACTTCAAAGCTTTTGATTTAAAGGTAGGTCAGATTGTCTCTCTCACATATAGCATCCCTTTGTCTCTATTCTTCTACCTCAAATAGAACTTTTGAGTTCTGTTGTCAACAGCATGGTTCAAAAATGTACTTATTGCTTTAGTAGTGTTATCAAATCTGGATAGAATAACACTCAACGTAAGTTATTCTGATACATTATGAGCACAGAATTAAGTTTGTCAAAATTAAGTCAAGGTCTGATATATAAAATAATCACAACATAATAAAATGTGTTTATAATTGGTCTATTTATAAGAGATTTCCCTAACATTTTCACTTTTATGAAATAGCAAAGCTGGAATCAGTGAGATGTTTGAAGGACATCAAGGACCAATCACTGGCATCCACTGTCATGCAGCTGTTGGAGCAGTAGACTTCTCACATCTTTTTGTCACTTCATCATTTGACTGGACAGTAAAACTTTGGACAACTAAGGTATCTAAAATATAGATGTCCTGCTATTTGCTGAGATTTCTGACACAAGGTGGTGCTCTAATACGACATAGGAAAAACAAAAAAAAACCCTTTTAAATCACTTAGAATTGTTTACTGATAGATCAAACCTGCTAAGAAGTTATACAAAGCACAAGTGAGCTACTAAATGTAGTTTTCATAAAAGTATGCTAGCAAATATGGTAACCCCACACATAATCAAAGACCAGTCTTCCCTCCACTTTAGGCTTTTCAAGCACAGAACTGTTTACCCTGAACTGAGTTATGCGGACAGCCCCTGAGTTTCTTGCATAGCACCTCATATAGCTGTCATTCAGTCCAGCATAAAAGCTTTGCATTTACTCTTTGGAGAGCTTTTAGAGGCCTATTCAGAACTACAGTGGCTCACAGAGCTGATGGAAAATGGAGAAAAGATAGAAACTGATTTACATTAAGTCCTATATAGTAAGGCTATACATAATAAACTTGAATCATTAAGAGAAAGCATTGGGTAAAAAAGACATGGATGCATGTATTTTTTGTTATTCTACTATAAGTAATTTAAATTTGTTTTGGTTTTAATGAACTTCAGTTATTTGAAAAACCCATTTATGTGTTAAAGTGCTTCCTGATCCTCCAGCAATTCCAGATAAATGCGACATTGCCCTGCCCTGTTAAATGTCTCAAGACAAATCCAAGTAGGGAATGTTACCTCCTGTGATAGACTCTGTAGTTTCATTTGATCCCATAAAGTGCCTTAACTTTGCTGTCTAGTTTTTCTGTGGTGTTACATGAGGCTGGTAAAACTTGGTGTATCAGATTCTATTTAAATTAAGTTAAATTTTAAGCTTTTTTTTTTCTGGGTCCATCTGTCTTATCCTAAATGTTGACTTTTTGAATAATTGCTCATGAGACAAAGTTTAGAGACCTTCTTTCGTTCAATTTCTTTGAGAAAACCTAGTGATTTTAAGAGATGTTCTTTACTATTACAGTGAACTCCTATTTATTTATTAGTTGCTAGCCTCAGAAATCTGGAGTGAACTCACTGTTCACTCATGTTCTTTCTTGATGCTTCTTTTCTATCTAATAATGAAGTGGGTTAGAAAACTTTGCTTCTAAAAACTTGCCTTTTAAAATTGAGTGTTTTCAGGTTTGGTATTAGCAGATATAAAAGTAGTACTTAAGTCTAATGAAGGAAACATACAGAAAAGTGCTTGACACAGTATCCAGATATAATAGGCACTTACTAATGGTCAACTGATTTAACCCACCACCTCTACAACCACTGTCACTCACTGGTTCACCAGAAATTGGGTAAATAATTATCTTAGTTGTTCTTATTAATCTTTCTTAAATGTGTGTATAGCTCACATTTATTTCGTGTTTAATATTAGTGGTGTTTTGGGTCATTATTTAGAAGTTTGGTGATGTTTTTGTGACCGGAAATATGCTGTAGGAACTTAACTCTTGTTTATATCAATTAGCCTATGGTAAAATTGGGTTTGTTATGTGTTGTTTCACTTAACATCTTAGTTTCCAAGGACCTATCAATGACATTAAGTGAGGACTTACTGTATTCCAAAATCTAAAAAATCTGAAATCCAAAACACTTCTGGTCCTAGGAATTTCAGGTAAGTGATACTCAATGTGTAAAACCAAAGCAAGATACAGAATTGGAAAGATGAAGCCAACTATTTCTCTGTAGGGGTCAAACAGCCATATAAGTTGTTAGATTTCTGGGTGTGTTTTCCTCTTAGTAGCTCTACATTTAGTCCCAGGAGACACTATGTCTTTACATCTTTGTTAGGCTGCTGGCCAGCTTCCTTTTTTGGTGATTGAAAAGAATCTTATCTATTTGTAAATTTTTTTTTTTTTTAAATATCTTAGGGTGTCCATTTGCCAGCCTTCTTTTGGCTTTAAATTTGAGGCTTCTCTCCTTATATACATTAACATCAGGATTTGGAAATGAAGAATTCATCTTGTCTAATCAAGAACAGAACTTATCTGTGATAGCAGACTGATTGATACTTGCTTTTGTGGTACTATACAACTAGTTGATTGGTGGTTGATATTTTTGTTGTTGTATTTTACTGAATTTCAACATAGAATTACCTTCAGAATAAGAATCACAGGTGGACATATATCTTTTCTTGCTAATTAGGTTAGGCACTACTTCCTTCCTTGAGCCTTATATAGAAGACTCATTTATTCATTCAACTGTGATACACTGCCTCTCCCCTACCCGCCCAACACCCCTCCAAAGTTAGCAGTCAAAGGATGGGCCAGCATAGAGTGTTTTTATACATGCCCAAGGATCCTCTAAAACTTTATCAGAAAAGAATACCCTTTATTTTAACTGTTCTGCACACAATAGTTGTACTCTATGAAGGGTAGAGCAGCAGCAATCTGCTGAGTAAATATTTTTATATTTGGCCAT
Organism: Daubentonia madagascariensis; assembly: GCA_023783475.1. NCBI lineage: Eukaryota > Metazoa > Chordata > Mammalia > Primates > Daubentoniidae > Daubentonia > Daubentonia madagascariensis. The sequence goes on along the minus strand of JAKFHU010002088.1, from coordinate 36,017,153 downwards.
ACCGTGGTTCCCAATGTCATTGTTTTGGTCTTGAATTTACACTTCCTGTTTAATTATGTTGCTGGTATTTCTTTCTGCCCTGCTGAAAAATTTGATAGAGCCTCTGTGCTATAATAATGACGAATAGACAATGTTAATGAATAATAAATGGTAATGCATGATAGGCAATGTTTTAAAATAATCCCTCTTTGAAAACATTGTTCCAATTTTATTTTAAGCTTTTTAAACCAGTGTCTTCACATTTATGAATTTAACAGACTTTAAATATTTTGCTTTTCTACCTATACTTTTTAACTACTTTCTGACTGTGGGAATTGAACCCCCATAAACTGAAAGAATGAATCGTTAGATATTGCTGTTCCTTTATGTCCTTTAAGATCTGCCTCTACCGCAACAGCAAAACAAGATTCCTTCTTTTTCTCCCTTTCCATAAATCCTCTAAAAATCCCCAGAAATCTCAATTTGGCACTGCCTCAAATTTAAAGTAATCTACTTCACAGTCAGGCATGGTGGCTCACACCTGTAATCCCAGCACTTTGGGAGGGTGAGGTGGGAGGTTTGCTTGAGGCCAGGAGTTTGAGACCAGCCTGGGCAACATGGCAAGACCTTGTCTCTACAAGAAATTTTAAAAATTAGCCAGGTGTGGTGGCGTGCACCTTTAGTCCCAGCTACTCAGGAGGTGGAGGTGGAAGGATTGTTTGAGCCCAGGAGTTTGAGGCTGAGGTGAGCTATGATTGCACCAGTGCCCTCCAGCCTGGGTGACAAAGCAAGACCCTGTCTCAAAAACAAAGTAATCTAGTTCTGTAGCCATCTTCTAATCAGCAATTTATAAACAGCAATTTATAATATACAGGTTTTGTATATTAAAAAGTACAGGTTTTGATGTCTCAAAAGCCCTCCTTATCTTAACAGCTTACCTATAGAACTCTCAGAGGGTACCAGCATTAAAACAGAATTAAAAGATCCTACTAATGCTTAGAATAACAGCTATGTACAACTATTAGACAAGTTAAGATGAAAAAATGCTTTGAAGTGGGGGTGTTCTTGGTCACCCAATGATCATCCAAACCCAGTCCTACATAGCAGCATTTACCTCAGTAACTTGTTGCTGACCAGTGTCCAGCCTCTCCTTTGCATATTCAGAAGTTCAACTTAGTCTTCTAGAAACTTTGTCAGTCTACTAGAGTTGATTAGACAAGGAGCACTGACTGGTACTAACAGGCTCCTAAGACACTGATAAATTGGAGAATGTCAATTTATTAATTTACAATGAAAAACATAACTGCCAGAAGGCCCAGATACTCATGCTGGCCTGACCAGCTCATTGTTTCTCTGTAGACAATCCACATGGGAAGCCAAATTACAATCAGAAGATTGCTTGGCGAACAAGGAATTAGAACAAAAGACATTTTATAGTTTGAATGTTTAATGGTATCAAGCTAAGATAGCCTGATTCATTCATTCATCTCAAATACAGATAGCCTTGCCATGGGGTAGTAATTCTCAAAATCCGTTGGTTGAGACTCCCTCTTTTCTAGACAGTGCTTGAATGGAACTGTCTTCATTTTCCTTTGCTGCTTTGTATCTTCATTTTAATAGACACATTCCTTCTCAAAAAGTATATTCAGCCAGGTTATATAGGAAGGTATTTCTGACCTTGGGATCCATTTCTTTTTAAAGAGAATCTGTTTCTCTTCTGATCCAAGTTGAGGACATATTTATTTCCCACTTCTCTGGGGAGCCATCTCACTGTTATCTTCATGTATTTACTATAAGGCCTCTCCTTGTTATTAATCTAGAACTCCCCAGTCACCCCAGTTTGAAAAAGAATCTGTATTAGTTTCATAGGGCTGCCATAACAAATTACCACAAACTGGGCGACTTAAAACAACAGAAATTGGCCAGGTGCAGTGGCTCACATCTATAATCCTAGCACTTTGGGAGGCTGAGGTGGGAGGATCACTTGAGGCCAGGAGTTTGAGACCAGCCTGGGCAACAGAGCAAGACCCTGGCTCAAAACAAACAAAAAAACCGAATATTATTCGTCATGTTCTGTAGCAAGTCGCAAATCAGGTGTGTCGGCTGGTTATTTGGAGCTCAGGAAATTGGTTCATGAGCTTATGACATCTTAGCTCTACTGGGTTAACAGAGCATCCTGGTGTTCTTAGCAACAGAAAAACCCAGATCATTCATCTTTGCCTCTGGTCCAAATGGATTCAGTCTGTTCGCCTGGTTCCGAACTTTTTCCTTTTTTTAAGGACACCAATTCATAGCATTTCTATCTTCTGATGTGTGAATCCTCATTCCTAAACTTGTATTACAGTTGCAAAGACTCTGTTTACTGGTCGACATGAATTTTGAGGGACACTGTTACCCAGTATATAACCTTAAAGAGCTTAGAAAAGAATATGGCTTGTCTCTTGACCATGCAATGTTTGCTCTCACCACTGTACCAGAATGAGCCATTTTTGCTTATTGAAATGCTTTCTATCATTCAAAGAAGCCCTTTGTTTTGATTTATTCTTTTGGCAAATGTATTTAGCAAACCATTTATGTGTAAGATATTTGGAGCTTCAGAGACCTGTAGACATTATCTAGTTCAGTGATTCTCAGTCTTGGTTGCACATTAGAATCACCTGGGCAATTTTTAAAACTTTAAATTCTCACTTGGCACCCCAGACCAATTAAGTCAGACTACCTAAGGGGGATACCCAGGTAACAGCATATTTTAAAAAATTCTCTAGGTAATTACAATGTATAGTCAACGTTCAGAACCACTTATACAAAGGCTTTGTTTTATAAATAAGGAAATAGGGGTTTAAAATGGTGAAGTGACTTTTCCAAAACTTTAAAACTAGTACTGGCAAGCCTGAGACAAGAGTCTAGGTCCTGTGTCCCTCTTCAATACTTCCCTGGTGTCTCTCTGCCATTTAGGCAGAAGTGCTCTTCAAAGAAAAAATATTACTTTAAAAAAGTACTTGATGTATTTGGGATTTTAATTTGCAGTGTCATATATAAAATTAATATATTATGAAACAGTATTGAATGTTAAATGTGTGCTTTCTTTCTCTTTGAGGAAAAATATTACTCCTTAGATAACTATTTTTTTAATTAAACTTGAAAAAATTTATAAAAGATCTATAATCACATTTTTAAAATTTGGGAACATGTTGCCATTTTGTTGTATCTTTCTTTTTCTTTTTCTTTTTCTTTTTTATTTATTTTATTTTATTTTATTTTTTGAGACAGGGTCTCACTCTGTTGCCCAGGCTAGAGTGCAGTGGTGTCATCATAGCTCACTGCAACCTCAAACTCCTGGGTTCAAGCAATCCTCCCACCTTGGCCTCCCAATGCACTAGGATTACAGGCATGAGCCACCGTGCCCGGCCATGTATTTTTCTTTTTATTGTAATTATTTACCTAGTTATAATGCATCCTGCTTTTGTTTCTGGCCACATATTCCACTGAGTAGTTGAAATATGTTAACCATTTCCTGAGACATTTAGCAATCTTCTTCTTTTATATTATAAATAAGTGTTTATCTAACTTGCCTGTAGCTTTTTCATATTTTATATCTTACAAAAGTGGAATTGTGGAGTATGTACTCATTTGTGTCCGGCTTCATTTGGTCAACATTATGTATGTGAGATTCATTCATATTGTTGAGTATTATAGATTGCTCTTTCTGCTTTATATTATTCCATTGTGTAAATAATTTATCCATTCTACTGCTAATGGTATTTGCATTAATTCCAGTTTGGGGCTATTACAAATAGTGCAGCTGTGAGCATAGTTATAGATGTCTTCTGATGGACATAAGTACCCATTTCTGTTTGTATATATCTAGAAGGAGAATTACATCATCATAGGATATGAATACATTCAGCTTTAATAGATACTGTCAAGCCGTTTTCCAAAGTGGCTTTGCCAGTTTATAGCCCATAAGTAGCATATGCAAGTTCCTATTGCTCTGCATCTTTGTTAACACTTGGAATTTTCTTTTTTTTTTTTTCCCTTCATTTTAACCATTCCAATGTGTGTTGTTGTGTTGCGCGGCCATTTTAATTTGCATTATCTTCAGGCTAATGAGGTTAAGCACCTTTCCATGTGTTTATTGGCCATTTTGTGAAGTGCCCTGTTAAGTGTTTTGCCCGTGTTTCTATTGGTAACCCCTTCTTTGAAAGATTACATAGACCTGTACACATTTTATAGAGTCAGCAATATGAATGTGACTGTGAACAATTTTTGTTTTAAGTCTTTCATGGGAGACCATAAAATTGGCTGAAAATGGGATGTTCTTTAAGATGTACACTATCACCTCAGGAGTCAGAGACCTTAGTACAGTGGTTCTTAATCACTGGTGTGCATCAGAATCACTAGTGGAGCAACACCAGAAATACTGATGAAGTACATCTGGGCTGGGGCCCTGCATCTGTATTCTTCAGAAGCTCTGCAGATGATTGTAGTGCACATCCTAAGTTAATTAGACCACTACCTCAGAGTGAGACTTCATTGGCATTGTTATCAGGGAGAGCGACAGGTAAATAACGATCTTAAAAGAAAAACTCTTAGTTTCTGTGTTCAGCTTAGTTTTAAGTTTGTTAAAATTTTGGTTTTTTAATTAAAAACATTTTTGGCTATTAAGATGATCAATGCTGTTGACATTTACCATCATATCTGAAAATTTTAAATTCACAGTTTAAAACTTATTATTATGGAAAATTCCAAATAAATACAAAAGCAAAGGGAATAGTATAATGAAGCCATTGTACCCATTACCTACCTACCACAATTATCAACACATGACCAGTCTTGTCTATACTCATCCTTGGATTATTTTAAATCAAGCTGAGACATACCATTTTATCTATAAATATTGAGTATGTATCTCTAAAAGGTAAAGTTTCCTTTTAAAAAAACACTACTGTATCATTATTATACTCTCCAAAATGAACAATGATTCTTTAATTTCATCAAATGGCCAATGTGGTTTTTTATTTTTGGGGTTTTTTTTTTAAACTATTTTGAAGCAGGATCCAAATGAGGTCCATACATTTGTGATTGGCATGTCTTTTAAGCCCCTCTCTTAAAATATGGTTTCCTTCCTTTTTTTCTTGCTCTTTTGTTCTTGAAGAAGAAACTAGGTTGGTTTCTGTAGAGTTGGTCCTACAGAGTTTGTCACAGTCTGGATTTTGCATTTCTGTGTATCATTCATATTAATGTATGTAGTTGTAGATTGTCTGTATTTCCATAAAGAGAAGCTTACTCTCATGAATCACTTGATTATCCACCAGACCTTATGTTGACATCTCTTTAGTCTCTTTGGTCATCTGAAGCTCATTCTACAGTAGATGGCTCAGAAGGGTATATTATTCCCATATTCATAAGAGTATATGGTTATGAAGGTTAGTTTGGTTGTATATAAAATCCATGACTTACATTTCCTTTCTTTCCAGACCTTAAATATGTTAGTTACTCTGTTGTCTTCTGGCAAAAAGCATTGCTGTCTAAAAGTCTGATGACAATCTGATTTTCTTTTCCTTGTGACTTGGTCTTTTTAAAAAACTTTGGTGATCAAGTGATTTTTTTTTTTCCTTTTCATTAAAGGGTCAGTGTTCCTAGATACCCTTTCAGTATGCAGTTCCAAGCTGTCTTTTATTTCAGGATAGTTCTTTTGAATTATTTTTGGTATTCAGTATTATTGCTTTGGTCTTCCTCTTCAGGACTCAGCATTATAGATAGATATATCTTTACTGATCTTGTCTGTCACTTTTGAAAAATTCACTTTATCTCTTCTTTCTTTTTTTAAAATAACAGTTTTATTGAGCTCCATATACCATAAAAGTTATCCTTTTAATGTGTACAGTTCAGTGGTTCTTAGTGCTTACCTCTGTGAATATATACTATCACCAGTATCTAATTTTAGAACATTTTCAAATCTCAGAAAGAAACCCTGCACCCATTAGCAGTCACTTATTTCCCCTTCCACAGTTCCTGGAAACCACTGATCAATTTACTTTCTATCTCTGTGGATTTGCCTGCTATGGGCAGTTCATAGACATTTCATGGAATCATTCGACATGTATACTGGCTTTCTCTTGGCAAAATGTTTTCAAGCATCATCCCTTCATATCAATACTTCATGTATCAGTATGTCATCCCTGACACATTGAATAATAGCCCATTGTATAGATACACCACCTTTTGTTTATTCATTTATCAGTCGATCATTTGGGTGGTTGCTATTTTTTTGCCATTATGAAGTAATGCTGCTATGAACACTCATATGTTTTTATCTCTCTCGAGTATATACCTAGGAGTGGAATTGTTGGGTCATATGGTAACTAATTAGCATTTTGAGGAACTGCAAAACTGTTTTTCAAAGTGGCTGCACCATTTTACATTCCCACCAGTAAGGTATCAGGATTGTGATTTCTCATATTCTCACCAACATTCGTTATTGTCTGCCTCCTTAATTCCAGCCATCCTAGTGACATGAAGTGATATCTCATTGTGGTTTTGATTGGCATTCCTCTCATGACTAATGGTGTTGAGCATCTTTTCTTGTACTTAATTGGCTATTGTAAAGAGTTCTGGGTACAGGTCACTTATGAGATATGGTTTGTAAATATTTTCTCCCGTTGTGTAAGTTGTCTTTTCACTTTCTTGATGGTATGGTTTGAAGCACAAACATATTTAATTTTGATATAGTCCAGTTTATCTACTTTTTCTTTTGTTCCTTGTGCTTTGGCTTCATATCTAAGAAACTATTTGTCAAGGTCAAGGTCATGAAGATTTACTTTTATGCTTTCTTCTAAGAGTTTTATAATTTTAGCTTTTCCATTTAGATCTATGATACATTTGAGTTAATTTTTGTGTGTGATATGAGGAAGGAAGAGGGGTCCAACTTTATTCTTTTGCATGTGATATCCAGTTGGCCCAGCACCATTTGTTGAAAAGACTATTCTTTCCCCCATGTAATTGTCTTGACACTACAATAACTTTGTATGGGATTTGATTGAGATCCTTTTCTTTTGCTTATTGTCTACTAATGAAGTGAGTTTTTGTATACTTTCAGGAGGGAGAGAATGGGCAAGGATAACTTTCCTAGTTTCATAGTCTAGGTTAAGGCTCTCCTGTGGTTTTTGCAAAGTGGAGATACAGATATATCTTGTACTTTCTGAGATGTGCCTTTTCCGTTCCTCTCCACCACTTTTATCTGAACCTTCTCTTTCCTTTGTCTCTTTTGTCCTGCATTCCACAACTTGGATTCGCCTCCCAGCAGTTTCTCTCCAGCAAGACTTTGTCTTGGAAAGGAGGTTTGGTTTGTTAATTTTGAGAGTTTATAGGGCCCAAACTGTACCATGCATCTTACTTATATTTACTTATATTGCATCACAGTCTCCTTGCTTTACACATGACCCTTGAAGAACATGGCACCGACCCCTCCATGCATTTCAAAATCCGCATATAAACTTTTGACTCCCCCAAAACTTAACTCCTAATAGCCTACTGTTAACCAAAAGCCTTACCGGTATCATAGTCAATTAACACATATTTTACGTTACATGTATTACATATTCTATGCTTACAACAAAGTAATCTAGGGAAAAGAAAATGCTATTAAGAAAATCATAAGGAAGAGAAAATATATTTACTGTTCATTAAGTGGAAGTGGATCATCATAAGGTCTTCATCCTTGTCTTCACGTTAAGGAAGAGAAGAGGAAGAGTTGGTCTTGCTGTCACGGGGTAACAGAGGCAGAAGAAAATATGTGTCAGTGGACCCACACAGTTCAAACATGAGTTGTGCAAGGGTCAACTGTATTTATAAATTGTGTCAAACTCCCTCCTAGTTTCTGCTGCTGTTCTCAGACTGGTTCACCATACTGTTCAGTGAGCATCTGTCATCGACTGTGAGATTTTCTGTTCTCCAGCTGTCAGAAACTTTCGTGCCTTCCTTCTGCTTCTTCCTATACAGATATTGGTGCTGTGCAGGTCTTGTAGTTGTCAGAAGTTTGTTTCCACCTGCTTATATTTGGAGGTTTGCCTCCTGATTTTGTTGTAGCCATTGTCTGTGAAATCTTTGGTCTTGCTATCCTCATTACTTTATCTGGTTTTATGGGGAGATTTAGAGGAGATTCAAAAAGTACACTATCATTGCTGTCATCTTCCCAGAATTTTCTCATTGACAAATGTTTTTGAAGCATGTCCTATTCCTTTTTTTTAAAACAGGATGGCATCTACAAGTTAAAAAGAAAATGCAACCCAATAGTTGATTCTTAGTTTATAGTGACAGGTAATTCTGTAGTGAAACAAATTGTAGGAACTTTTTCTAGGCTGAGTTAAATATCAAAATGTTATCATGCCTGTTGAATGTATGTCTTTTTTTTTCAGTGATAAGTAGTTTAATGATTTGTGTGTATGTCATATTTTGACTGTGCTAAGAACCAACTTTTCCTTTTCAGAATAACAAGCCTTTGTATTCATTTGAAGATAATTCAGACTATGTTTATGATGTTATGTGGTCACCCACCCACCCAGCCCTATTTGCCTGTGTGGATGGCATGGGGAGACTGGATTTGTGGAATCTCAATAATGACACAGAGGTGAGCAAGAAAATAACAAAAATTGCAGTGAAAAATAGAAAATTGGATATTTATTGAATAATTTGTGAAATTCCTTTTATCCCAAAGAATGTAAAAGGGCTCTGTGATTGTAGCTTCATCACAAAGAAACCAAATAAGCTTTGTACCCTAAATAATAAACAGCATGCTGTGCAGAACTGAAGGGAGAAATAATGTTGCCAAGAGCACTGGGGCATTTCCTTTTATTTCTGAAAAACGCTGTCATGTCTCTAATGTCCTGGCAAAGTCTCATTCATAAGGCAACTGGGATATTTTTCATTCATAGGCTGGAAAGCAGATAGTTTTAGACTGTTGAAATATGTTAGCCTTAATTCTGATTTTCTAAATTGTCTCTTAGCCTTGATAGAATTGTATATCATCCATAAACATTAGTCTTAGCCTGACTTGTTTGAGTGGAGGAAAAATGTATTTTGATGACTTTTTCCACGAAGGATTGAAAACAGTGTTACTGTCACTAGAATGAATATAGAGAACATCAAATTTCCTAATTGCTACCCTAAAATCACTTATTAGCAATTAAATTTAACTGCAGCTATAATTTATTTTTAGTCATTTGTATTTTTACCAGCTTAGAGAAGTGTAAAATATTCTTAGAATTCTATATTGCTATTGGTAGTAGAAGCAATGTTAGCAGTTCTGTCAGTAACACTTGTTGACAAGAAAGTCACTCAGTGCCTTCTCCTAAAGTTTCTTCTTCCCAAACTAAGAAAGTAAAATGGTACCAATTTTATTTTCTTAATTTGGATTTTGATCTTAGAGATTTGTGGTTACAATTAAATGTGGATCTTTCCCATAATAATTAAAGAATATATCAAAATATAATTTTCCTTTATAATGATTTTGGCATTCTAGGAGGTTAAATTAATCATTTGGGGATGACTGGTGTCAATTAGAAGGATTATTTTTGTCAGATCTCAAAATTTTTAAAATTTTATTGTGCTTTTGGTCTGAATCAAACACTGAATATTTGCTCCATGTATAGCAAATAAATCTTTCTTCTCAGCATAGGAGAGGCACAATCAGATTCTAGGGGGCTGTTGCAATTGTGTTGGCACCCTCATCCTGCCTCCCTCCAGCCAGTTCATGGGAACAGGGGGCTTTGGAAAGACTCATACTGCATCTTTAGTATGAACTGCTTCTAGGAACTGTGGATCAAATATAGGTTTCACCTGACAGAGATGCAAGCTACAAAATTGATTCCTGTCCTCTAAAACTGAACCATAATCTGTTTATAAGGGCTTTTGAAATGTTTTCTTCTTAAATGAGTTTTGGCCATATGTTTTCAAACAGCTTGACTTCTTAAAGAAGTTAAAACAACAATAAAGACTCCTTTATTAAAGAGAAGATCTTTCAAAATGAAGTGTCTGGTCTTGTGAAAATTTCTTATATGAGAACTTATTTTCCCAAACCATTTTCAAGGATTGGCTATAATGTCATTCATAATATATCATTGAACAGGAAGAAAGTTGGGGAAATTTTTTATCTATTTTCATCTTTGTTTTTAAAAATGTAGCCAGATTGGATGAAGAATTACTGTTTTACATGTTTATAGAAATCTTGATGAAACTTTAACACTGCACTATATTTTAAATGACTTTAGGTACCAACTGCCAGCATTTCTGTGGAGGGTAATCCTGCTCTTAATCGTGTAAGATGGACCCATTCTGGAAGAGAGATTGCTGTGGGTGATTCTGAAGGACAGATTGTTATATATGATGTGGGAGAGGTATGGTACTTGCTGCCTATAATTTTGACACATGTATTTAGTGGCATTGTAGTGAAGGTACCTGTGTGGCCAAACCTAGTCTTTGAGGTTCAAAAATTGTACAAAGCATATGATTGTAAAGATAAAACTTATTTCTACCACAGAAGTGACTCTTGAAATTAATTTTCTTTCTAAACTAGATGTCACATATCCCCATGCAACAGATTTTCAGGGTAATACAGTATATTGGAAGTACCTTGTTTCTTGAAGCATGCATTGCAGGAAATTAGAAATTCTTCAGGGAGAAGTTGTTTGGAGTTATAGATGGACTTTGGGGTTTTAAAAAATTGATACTGAAATAAGATTTTATTTTTTTGTATTTGTCAATATGTTTGGACCATGTGGTAGAAATCAAAAGTAACATGTTTGATAGTTATCTGATGACTCTGTGAAACATGCACCTTGAATCTTGAGCCTTGATGCTGAGCCATTATAATTGAACCCAACAGGATGAGCTGCAGCTCTCTCATCTTTGGTGCTCTGATTGGCTGTACACAATGCCCAGTATGGATTTCCTCCTTTTTAGCCCTGACTAGCATTATAGTCACTTTTTCTTTTGCTATGCCTCTTGATTCCCCATTCTCTCTGGATACCCCACAGCCTCTAGCAATTGGATCTGATGGGAAGTAGATTGAATCATTTAGAACAGCCAATTGAACCATCTTCACATGTGGAAATGTCCTGTATCTACACTGTCTACTATGGTTGCCACTAGCCATGTATGGCTATTGAATACTTAAAATATAGCTAGGACAACTGAAGAAATGAATTTTAAATTTTATTTAATTTTAATTAATTTAAATCCAAATGGTCAAACGTGGCTAGTAGCTACCCTATTGGATAGTGTAGATTTAGAACCAGGCACATCCCTTTGCCACTCTGAGTGGTTTGTGCCCTAACATGGCAGTGTCAGGCTCCTGTGATATTATAATGGCAGTTATCAAAAATACTTATTATTGGACAGAAGCATCACAAGCCTCTTTTCCTCTTTTGCTATTGGTACAACACTAAAGTAGGAAGTAGTAGCATAGCTTCTGATGAAGAAATTATGCTATCAGGAAAGGTTATCTTATGCTCCAAACAAAAATAAATACTTGTAAGAAACCAGCACTTATGAACCATGATTCAAAAATTATTTCATACTAGGAATGGTGTAAGAATAAAGTAAAAAATTTTTAAGGAATTTCTCCCCACCAGATAAACACATGAGATGGTGCATAGGAGTTATATTTACAAAGTGTCATTGTTATTCTCTCTTGCACTGATGGTGATAATAGCAAAGTCATTTCTGAGGTTGTCACAACATACTTCACAAACATCGTCTTTTGTTTTGAAATGTGGTAAATTATTGTTATAGTCCCTGTAATTATGGGGAGGCCATTCAGGTCAATTATTGCTTTATAATGGAAAAATATTTGAAAACAAACTGAATAATAGAGGATAAGATGATCTTTTATTTCATTGTACATAAAACATTGTCTGTCTTTTAACAGCAGATTGCTGTTCCCCGCAATGATGAATGGGCACGGTTTGGCCGAACACTCGCAGAAATTAATGCAAACCGAGCTGATGCAGAAGAGGAAGCAGCTACCCGAATACCTGCTTAGTTCCTGAAAAGGGGAGTGTAGCCTTAGTGGATTTGGGGAGGCTCTTAAGTAGATCCTAAGACTATTTGCATGCTTCTGTCTAAATGATAATTGAAAGGAAATTTCATGGATTAAACTGTGGATTTAATGCTGCAAGGAAATCTTACAATGTCCATTTTTATATAACATGTATCTTGTTTTGGATTTGTGTCATTTTTAATACCACTGATTGACTTTACAGAATGCAGTCTTTTCAGAATTCTAATACACAGGTGTATATTTGGTATTGGTTATTCTTTTGAAATCTTTTCAACTTTCGACACTATATACAGTTATTTCTAAAGTACAAATTAAATAAGTTCTGCATATTTTTAAATAATCACAATTCCCTGTTACATTGATAATGTTCTATCAATAATATGTGGGAACATTGTTTATTCATAGCCATAGCATGCATACACCTATCCAAGTTCTATTCTAACATCCTTTGTCTTCTTTATAATTCATGTGGTAGTTATCTATAAATAAAAACAAATTTATGCATTAACTTTTCAAATTTTCATATTTTACTCCTTGAAGTTTGAATTTTTCTGTCTCTTTTATAAAGTCTTTTTTCCCCATATCTTTATTTAAGTGCCTGTTGTGAGCAGCCACCTCAAATCCTGTAAAGCTTTGTGCTTTACATATACCGTACAGGGTATACCGTAGATCTCTCAATGCACTTATGAACTGATGTTTAGATAATCTGTCAGTGAAAAAATTTCCCCTAGGTTAACTTTTACTTTACTACATTATTTTCTTTCCATCTAAGATATATTTACTTTAAAGAATAATAGAAAACTGCCTATTATTTTCACTGATTGAGATTACTATGTATGTGAGCTCTCTGGAGTAAAACCTCCTTTGAGAGAAATTGATTTCATGGTTGCAGTAGCCATGAGGGAAAAGTGCTCAAATGAACCCATACTTTGGCATTGAATCAACTACACATCTTGAGATCTGTTACCACAGCCTTGTCTACAAATCTGAAAGGTAGGTGACAGATATCTAAGAATTAGTATTGAAATAAATCTATCTCAGGAACGGAGGAAAGGACTATGATCAGATCATACTTTTATCCACTTTAAATTGTTCATTTCCTTGATCCTTCTAAAGTTTAACTGTCTTTTATTCAAAGGAATGTGAACTAGGAAGGAAGATTAGAAATCAGAATTTGAAAATTTTTGTTTTAATAATTGTAACAAAGATTTGTTGGGAGAAGAATTTCCAAATAATAGCAAAGCTTCTTACTATGAGTATTGTATAGTATAAGGAATAATTGATCAGGAATATTAGACCTAAACTCTAGTTCTAACTCGAGCACCTGTGAGAAGTATGAGTCTCACAGGTGAGACTAATGAGTCTGTGCTTCATTGTTTTTATCTAGGAATTAAGTTTGGATTAGATGATTTCTGAATTTTCTTCCAGCTCTAAAATTATTAATTGTAATTATATCAGGCAATTCTCCACTTTTGTATATTCAGTTTTTAATTGCCCATTATATACCAAAGATAACATCTCAAGTTATCTCATGGTAGTAATGTCTGTGAGACAAAACTTCAATTTTAGTAGAGTCACACTGTCTCTGTATAGGAAAATTCACGTACTCACTACTCCCATAGTTTTGCCCTCAGTTTGTAAAAATGACTTAGAAAAGGGGAAAACATAAATGTTAAAACATAATGGTGACTAAGGTTGTGGAAATCAAGAGATGTGGCAAATCAGATGTTCCTCAGAAGTTGTGTTCAGTTGTGAAAGAAAAGAATAAAATTGGTAAGTACTTGAAAATTATCACCAAAAAAGTTTTGCTTTTTGGGAGTAATTCCCCCTATTCCCTAAAAATATGATGTGGACCATTGCCCATTCAACTTTTGTCTACATTTTTAGGAATACATGACTTGACTTAAGGAATTGCCTTTAAAGTAGACTATATAATAACAAAAGAGAAAAGTACTGAGACTGTCAGTCTTCTGACAAGATTAGGGTGACTAGCAGTGTGTCATAGCTCTTTATGCTTTCAGAAATGAAAGCCTTATAATTTGAAAAATACCCAGTTACAGAAATTGCACCTTATTTGTTATCAGTTACACTTTTTTTTTCTGAGTAGGAAAACAACCTGTAGCTTTCTGGCTAATTTTTAATTTTTTGTTGTTTGGTTTCTTCCTTTTTGAATGAAGTTAAAGATTATTTATTACCTTTGTGTTGAGGAAGATACTCAGTTTTTCAGACTGTAATTGCAATAAATCTCTAAAATATTTTTTTGCTATTATATAAACTAAATATTCACTGGTAGAAGCTTTCTTGCTGCTTACAGGTCCAGTTCCCTACAAAGTTTAGAAAATCCCTATGTAAAATGTTGTTGCAATAATGCTGAGATACTGCATCTTGCAGGAATGGATGACTTAAAATTTAGGGGGAGGAACCAAAGGAAAATAGTTTTAGGAGTTATCGATCCTAGTCTTTCAGTGTTGTAAGAATGTTGATTTATTCTATTCTGTACTAGTATGGATAGCCTGTAATCTCCACCACTTGAACCATATGGAAAGGAAGGACTTGAATAAATGAATGAAAATCTGCTGTGAAGCATATATTATATCATCTTTCCTTTCTGTTGGGCAGTGCTTTTTTTTTTTTAAAGTTAGAAAGCCACTTTTTTTATTTCTAAAGCTCTGCCATAAATTTCTAGCAGGTGTAAGTGATCACCTGCCACACTCACTGGACAGTGCATTTTTAAATGTCTTTTCCACAAACCCAGTATTTGAACATTTGACACTGTAATAATTTTCTAAATAATGAAAAAGTTGTATAATTAGATGTATGTTAAAGAGAATAGAGCTCCAGTTATACCTCTAGCTGCTTGTTGGCATCCAAGGTGATGGTGTCATCCAAGGTGATGTCTGAATCTTGGGCATAAGTCTAAGTTAAAAAGCCCGTGGCTATGCTTCTTTTGATGACTTGGTGATGGGGTTCCCACTGAGTTTTTTGTTTGTTTTAATCCAAGCTACCTAGCAGCAAGGGAGGAGTTCTTGCTTTCCTGCTATCATCTTGCTGATTGCTTAGGCAACTAGGAACCTGACAGGTTTGGGGAAAATACTCCCAACTAGGACCTTATTTTTCACTCATTAAAAATTATTAGTGTTGGGAAATTATTTACTTAGAGATCCGGCTTACAGATCTGAGGCTTCAAGTGCTACCAAAGAATTAGAAAGTTGCCCAAAAGACAATATTAAAAAAACATCCACATTCAGTATTTCTTTTGGAGGATTACAATTAGGAATGTTCTTTTAACCACTTTCTTCAGTTTCACTGCCCCAAAATGTTAGTAATTTGCTTGTACTGTATTACATTTTTCAAATCCTTTTTATATATGGGAAAGATACTATGGAGCCATTTTAGAAAAACTTCCTACAGTCCTAACCAGAATGCCAACTGCAAGACTTTGAATAGTCATCACATTATAATGCTTTTCACAATAGGCCAATGTCCTCAGACCTTTTGTTGGATTTTAGGTGTTTAGATTCTTTTTCTGCCTTCCATGTTCACGATCCCCAAACTTCTAAAAGTTCGAATGGATGTCAGGTATTTAAGTTTTCAGTATATAGCTTCTAACCACTTCTATCTTCAACATAGCCAATCAGCAATCTTTTACAAACTTTTATGAAATTATGGTATTTTGTGTTGTTAGTTTCATAGCAGGAATCTCAGTTTTGGCTTCTTAATATTCCATTACCAGTTCCCAGTCAGAGGATGGAACAGCTTGCACTCAGGTAAGCTTTCTGAAAGGTCTATTTCACTTTGTGAGGTCACTTATTCAGGTCTCTGGTAACGTATTATCCTGCCTCTCTTATAATGTACTTGATTTGGTCAGAAAGCTGTGGGGTGGTGATTGTATGGGGTGTAGAACACACCTGCGTTGTGCTGAACATGCAGAGAGACCTGACACTGTGACTCTAGAAATCAGGTATACCACCGATAAGACTTTGATAGCAAGTAATTTTATCTTTTGTGAATTTTTGTGCTAGATTTTTTTTTACAACTTTTTTTTTCTGAACAAAGTAATGGAAATGCTTTGGAACAAAATTTCTTATACTTAAGAGTGACTTGGTATATGAGAGAAAGAACAGAGTGCACAAAAGACCCAAGTTCTATTCCTGATTTCCCCCATTACCAGTAATGTAACCTAGACAGGGATCAGTATTGTCATCCATTAAATGAGGCAAATATTTGCTTTCTGTGACAATTACATTAGAGAATGTGTATGTGAAGACCTTTGTAAGTTACATTACAAAGTAGTGTAAAAATAAGGGATTTTACTTCTTTTTTGTTTTAAGAATACAAGAATGGAGAAAGTCTGTGTATCCTTCTGTGCAATGTAACAAGACCTCATCTTCTAAAGATTATATGGCTTGGTGTTCAAGAAATTATTTTTTAATTCTAAGAAATCACATCATAATTTAAATCCCAGAATCCTCAGATGTTCAGGAGTAGCAGTGAACTGAGGGGAAAATATTAATTTCCCTTAATCCGTGATACTTTTCCTAGGAACGTTTTGTATGATTACTTTCTATGGTACAGTTACAAATTGTGCTAAGTAGAAAAAAATGACCCACTCTGAATTTCCAGCCTATACTCAGTTGATGCTCTTCTGTTAATTACATATAGAACATAGACTTTGACTATCTGGAGCCTTAGAAAAGAGGAAGTGGAACTCCTTTTTTAGCATCAACGAGAAACTTGGTTCAAGACTCACAGGAAAAGTTGTGTATTCTTCAGCCTACATGCCTAAGTTTTGTCCACACTCCTGCAAATAGCCACTCCTTGGCTACCTTTTTGACTTAGGAGTGAGTTTTGGGGGTAGGTGGGCCTAGGGAAGAGGCCCACATGGGCCCTGGAAGCTGAGCTGTTTAGGCAGGAAATTCAGGCTCCCAGCTACCTTTGAACATGGTCTAAGGGAATGAAATGGGCTCCAGGTGGGTATAATCCCGTTGGCCCTGCAGACTTTTTGCCCCTTGGGGAAGAGCACAGCTACAGGAGGGCCTAGGCATAGAGGTTCAAGAGGCCCTCTAAAATGAGGCAGCTAGGGGCAGTGCTGGGCCTGCCTTTTCTCCTAAAGTCAATTGAGTCATTTTTTAAAAGACAGTTCCGTTGTCCCTGATTTGCTCTCTATTTTCAATACAAATAAAATTGATTATCACTGAATATTATTTGTTTTTAGTATTGATAGATTCATTACAAAATTTTACATGTTAGGAAATAGAGAAAAGAGCTTATATTTCTATGAAACCTTATAAATGATGCTTTCTGTGAATGGCTAGTTGTGCAGCACATTTTGTAACTGTATAGGATCATCCCAAGAGCCACTTCAACACTAGTTCTTCTAAAGAAAATTGCCTACAAAAGAGTTTTTCTTCTGTTTTAAGTGGCGTTAATGAGATTGGATCAAGATGGTAGACAGAACAGAAGCATCTACTATCCCTCTCAACCCTAAATTGCATAAAGTGCTTAAGCAGAAGAAAAACAAGAAAATCTGCTATAGCACTGAAAAATGAGATGACTAGCAATGGAATAGAAATGTGGAAGAATGCCAGAAAGATAATAAACAGATAGATCAGAGCTATAGGCAAATAAAACAAGAGGAAATCATAACTCAAAAACAGGCAAAGACTACTACAAAGGGATGACTGGGTTGGAACCCGGAGTCAACAGATGCAAAATGCAGGAAGGTGCCCTGGGATTCTGGACAGGGTGATTCATTAGAGAGCTGATTCAGAATAGCTAAGCAAGTTCCTCAACCACGGGCCAAGTGATGGGCAAAAGGAGTGTCTATACCCAGCCTATAAGATAACTGGGTGAAGCCACTGGAGCTGGGCAATGCCTCCAGGTATTTTCTGACCTTCAAGAGGAAAAAGAGGAGCCAATACAGTAGTGCCCCCCCATCCGAGGCTCAGCTTTCTGCAGTTTTAGTTATCCACAGTTGGTGCTGTCCAAAAATAATATTAAATGGAAAGTTGCAGAAATCAACAATTCATAAGTTTTAAGTTGCATGCCATTCTGAACATTGTGATGGAACCTTGCACTGTCCTATTTTGTCCCACTCAGGATGTGACTCATCCTTTTGTCCAGCATATCCATGCTGTCTACACTGCCCACCCATTTAGTCACTTAGTAGCTATCTAGGTTACAACTATTGTGGTATCACAGTGCTTGTGGTTAAGTAACCGTTATTTAACTTAATAATGACCCAAAGCACAACAGTAGTGATGCTGGCAATTCAGATGTGCCCAAGAGAAGTTGTAAAATTCTTCCTTTAAATGAAAAGGTGAAAGTTCTTGACTTTACAAGGAAAGGGAAAAAAAATCATATGCTGAGGTTGCTAAGATCTACAGTAAGAAAAAAATCTTCCATCTCTGAAATCGTGAAGAAGGAAAAAGAAATTTGTGCTAGTTTTGCTGTTACATTTCAAACTGCAAAAGTTAAAGGCACAGTGCATGATAAGTGCTTAGTTAAGGTGGAAAAGGCATTAAATTTGTGGGTGAAAGACATGAACAGAAACATGTTCCAGTTGACAGCAATTGGGTTCAGTACTATCCACGGGTTAGATACTATCTGTATCTCTCACAGATAAGGGGGGGGACTGCTGTACCTAAAACCAAAATATTGGCATATCCTCAAGTGGCAGCACAGCCCACTTGCTCCCATCACAGCCTTCAAAAAACAGAAACAGCATCTATAAAAAGAGACTCTCAAATACAAAAATAAGCAACTAAGCATCACAAAAACATGTGAAGGAAGCCAAAATATGAAAGCCTTGAATAATAAACTTTAAAAAATATAGATCCACAGAAATAATAGGACAGATGGGAAAAGACATCAAATAAGTGTATTTAATATCACAAAAGCATAGAGGATATTATAGCCATAAAATAAGAACAGGTTATTATAAAAGAGAACAATCTAAGATATTAAAATCATGACTTAATTTTTTTTAAAAAAAAAAGCTAAATAATAGAGGGATACAGCTGAAGAGCAAAGCTGTCAACAGAATAATCACAAGATGAGTCTCCCATTATTCAGCCTAAAAGTTATAGATGGAGAAAGTATCAAAGAAAGCTAAAAGATACAGGGATAGGTCCAAAAATTTCAATATCTAACTAAACAAGAGGTAAAACAGGGGACATAGGGAGAAAAATACAGACTAGAACAGATTTCTTTGATCTGAAAGGACATAAGTCTTAGGATTAAAAGGATTCATCCCTTTTAAATATGAATCATTGACCAAAAATGTCATAATATCTCAGCAGGAGTGAATGTGAGTATATTTTTACTATAGTGCACTAAAATGCACATTTAAAAATGCAAGACTTGCCTTAAAGAAAATTTTAAAATACTCTTCTAAGTAACTCGGTAAAAAGGAAATAAAAAATAATTTGCTAATTAATACAGAATTAGGGCTCCTTGGAGAAATGTCTAGAATGTCTGGTCTTGGCAACAAATGAAAACAAGAAGTTGAAGCATCTTGTCATACCAGAAAGCTAAGAAGCTATCAAAGATTCCTGAGGTAATATCAACAGGACTCAGAAGTTAACCTGAAGAGGCTCCCACTGGTCAAAGATGAGACAATTTGAGCTTTAATAAAAATAAATGCAAAGAATTGAAACCCATCAAATATGTTTAATTCCTTGATACTTTTCAAAGAAATCCCCATTGGCCATCCCTGGAAGATGCTGGAGAAATAATTGTTTTGAAGGGAAAGAATCAAGCATTTTCACCTTTAGGTAACTAAATAATTGATAAGTTTCTGTTTATAAAAGTATCCCAGCTAATAAGTAAAGAAGAAATAATAGAATACCATCATTTTGTAATAACTGGTGAAATAATGGTTGAAGGCAATAATTATCAAGGGCTGCTAATATTACAAAAAGACCCATTATTAGGTACCTTCTTTTGGATGTACACATAACACACCCACAAAGTATTCTTGCAAAAAAAATCGATCTTGAATGCTGTTAAGCCTCTAGAACATAGCTACCAATTTACACAAAATTCAGGGAAATAGAAGAACAAGCTAAACACCACCACAAGGATGCAATTGTCAAAATCCAGAATATAGGAAACTCTAGAGGACAAACAAACTAGTGTCTTAGATAAATAAAGTACAAGTTAAAAAAGAGAGAGGAAGAGAGGAAAACCAAAAATTAAAAAGATTTAAGAGAGAGAGATCAACCATGTTCCATGTATGGACCTTATTTGGGTCCTGATTCAAATGGTGTGTGAGAGAAAGAAACAATTAGGGATATAGTGTCGTGGTTATGTATGTTTTCAAAAGTCCTTAACATTTAGAACTATATACAGAAATATTTCTGAATGATACTATGTCTGGGATTTGTTTCAGAATAATCCAATAAGGGTGGAAGAGAAGTGGGTGAAGTATAAATTGAAATAGGACTAGCTATGAGTTGCTAATTGTTGAAGCTGGGTGATAGGTAAATGGGAGTATATTATACTATTCCGTTTACTTTGTATATGTTTGAATTTTTCCAAAAGTTTTTTAAAAAATACAGTATATGCCTTTGTTAATAAATTTGAAAACTTTGACATGATAGAAAACAAAGGTAAGGAAAATATAAATTAGTGAAATTGATCTAAGAAGTAAAAAACTTAATTCTTCCAGTAATCAAAGAAGAAATTGAAAAGGTAACCAAAGATTATTCCCTAGGAAGACATAAGTTTTAAAGGCACAGTTTATAGTAACAGCTATTCCAGGAATTAGAAAAAGAAGGGAAATGTAGCAAACACCAAACAAGACATTGACAGTACAAAATCAAAAGAATAAGCCAATCTCAGTTAAGAACAAAAAATGTGAATATTGAATATAACACTATTTAAAAGGATTAAGGCATCACAGCCTAGCAAGGTTCATCCTAGGAATTTTTAAATGCTTCAGTATTAGAAAATGTATTAATATTATTAATCATATTAAAAAATTAAAGAGAAAAATCTTATGATCATCTCAGTAGAGCTAAAGTATTTGACAAATTTAATACCTATTCCCAATTTTAGAAGAAAGAAAAAAGGAAACAACAGAATAAATTAGGAATAGTAAAAAATTCTCTTAAATTAATGCAGGGTATCTATCAGAAACCTATAGCTAGCATCATGCTTAAGGGTA
The DNA here is from genome assembly GCA_023783475.1 of Daubentonia madagascariensis. NCBI lineage: Eukaryota > Metazoa > Chordata > Mammalia > Primates > Daubentoniidae > Daubentonia > Daubentonia madagascariensis. The sequence goes on along the minus strand of JAKFHU010002088.1, from coordinate 35,995,947 downwards.
AGATATTAGAATCATTCTCACTAAAGCTAGAGAAAGGCAAGGATGCTTGCTATCAAGCTCCTCCTCCTCAACAATTTAGTGGAAGTCCAAGCCTCTGCATTAAAATAAGGAAATAAAATGTAAAAATTGAAAAGAAGACACAAAACTACCTTTGTAGATATAATTGTTAACTAAGAAAGGCCAAGACAATCAACTAAAAAATTATTATGGGTTCATTAAAATGGCTGAGTATAAGATCAACATGTCAAAATTGGCTGTTACATTAATTAGTTAGAAAATGTAATAGGCAATAATTCTGTTTATAATAGGAATGGAAATATTTAAACCTAAACAAAAAACCAATTAAAATGAATGTATAAAACCTACTTAATACTTAAGAGTATATAATTTTGCTGAAGGACATTAAAAAGATCTGAATAATGGACAGACCTGAGATGGAAAGACTCCATGTTACAATGTCAGTATACCTCCTAAAACCATCTGTAAATCCAATAAATTTCCAATAAAAATTCCAACAGAATTTTTAACTTGAACTTGAAAAATGTTCATTGTAAAACTCATGGAAGAGAAATGGCAGAAAGAAAAATAACCAAGATAATTTTGAAAGTCAAGAACACTGAAACGGGACTTGCTTTGCCAAATGCTATTTCATATAACCTTCATATTTGCAGGTTCCATATCCATGGATTCAACCAACCAAATTGAAAATATTTGGGAGAAAAAACAATAAAAAATAACAATATGACAATAAAAATAATACAAATAAAAAACCAACACAGTATAACAACTATTTATATAGCATTTCCATTGTATTAGGTATTATAAGTAATCTAGAGATTTAAAGAACATGGGAGGATGTACATAGGTTATATGCAAATACTATGCCATTTTATATAAAGGACTTGAGCATCCTTGGATTTGGGGATCTGCAGGGGGTCCTGGAAATCGGGAGTAGATATACTAATTTCAGACAGAATACTTTAGAGCAAAGAAAGTTATCAGAAAGCATTAAAGAGGAGTATTACATAATGATAAAGAGGTCAATACTCCAGGAAGACAGAACAATTCTTAATGTACATGCTCCTAACAACACAGCATCAAAATATATGAGGCAAAAACTGATAGAACTGCAAGGAGAAATAGATGATTCCGCTATTATGGTTGGAGACTTCAACATCCTTCTATGAGAAATGGACACATCCAGCAGGCAGAAAATCAGTAAGAACATAGTTAAACTTAACACCACCATCAATCAACTGGACATGATGGACATCTATTAACTACTTCATCAAAGAATAGCAGAATACTCATTCTTCTGAAGCTCACATGAAATATTCACAAAGATAGACCACATTCTGGGCCATAAAACATACTTTAACAAATTTAAAAGAATAGCCAGGTTTGGTGATGCACACTTGTAATCCCAGCTACTCAGGAGGCTAAGGAGGGAGGATTGCTAGAGGCCAGGAGTTCAAGACCACCCTGGGCAACACAATAAGACCACTGTCTCAACAAAACAAAACAAAACAGAACAAAACAACACAACAACAAAAAACCCCTACAATGCCTGCTCTTTGGCCAAAATGGAATTAAACTGGAAATCAATAATAGGTAGCTAGAAACCTCAAAATACTTGGAGATTAAACAACACACTTCTAAATAACACATGTTATTTTAACATGTTTTTACATATTTTTTAACATATATTTTACATATATTTTAACATATTTTAAACTAGGTCAGGCACAGTGGCTCAAACCTGTAATCCCAGAACTTTGGGAGGCTGAGGCAGGAGGATCACTTGAGGCCAGGAGTTTGAAATCAGCCTGGGCAACATAGATTCCATCTCTACAAATAATATTTTTAAAAATTAGCTGAGCATGGTAGCATGTGCCTGTAGTCCCAGCTATTCAGGAGGCTGAGGCAGGAAGATCGCTTGAGCCCAGAAATTTGAGGCTGCAGTGAGCTATGATCTGCACACCAGCCTGGTGACAGAGTGAGACCCTGTCTCTTAAAAAATAAATAAGTAAAATATTTTGAACTAAATGAAGATGAAAATACAATTCAAAGTTTGTGGGATGTAGCAAAAGCAGTGCTTACAGGGAAATTTATTACATTGAATATTTGTATTAGAAAAGAAAAATCTAAAATCAGTAATCTAAGGTTCTATCTTATAAATAAAGTAAATCCAAAGTAAGCAGAAGAAAAGAAATAATAAAAGAGCAGATATTACAGAAATTGAAAACAGGAAATCAATAGAGAAAAACAACAAAACCAAAAGCTGGTTCTTTGAAAAGATCAGTAAAATTGATAAGCCTCTAGCCAGGCTAAGAAAAAAATAGACAAAACACAAATTACTAATATCAGAAATGAAAAAGTGCCATCACTATAGATTCCAGACATTAAATGATAATAAAGGAATATTATTAACAAATCTATACCCACAAAATGTAAAACACAAAACTAGAAAACTAGAATATAACAGGAGAAAATTTTTGACAAGGAGATAACCTGGGATACAGTGATAACTTTTTAGATACAATACCAAAGGTATAATATGATCCATGCAAGAAAGAATTGATAAGGTGGACTTCACTAAAATTAAAAACATTTGCCTCTGTGAAAGACAATGTCAAGAGAATGAGAAGATAAGCCACAGATTGGGAGAAAATATTTGCAAAAAACACATCTGATAAAGGACTGTCATCCAAAATATACAAGGAAATTTTAAAACTCAACAATAAGAAGACAGACAACCCAATTAAAAAATGGGTAAAAGATCTAAACAGACACTTCACCAAAAAAGATATATAGGTGGCAAGAAAGCATATGAAAAGATACCCAACATCATATGCCATTAGGGAATTGTAAATTAAAACAACAATGAGGTAACACTGCATACGTATTAGAATGGCCAAAATCTAAAACACTGACGACACCAAATGCTGACAAGGATATGGAGCAAAAGAAACTCTTAATTTATTGCTGGTGGGAATGCAAAATGGTACAGCCACTTTGCAAGACAGTTTGGCAGTTTCTTACAAAATGAAACATACTCTTACCATATGATCCAGTAATCCACACCCCTTGGAATTTACCCAAATGAGTTGAAAACATGTCCACATAAAAATTTGCACATAGATGTTTATAACAGCTTTATTCATAATTACCAAAACTTGGAAGCAACCAAGATGTCCTTCAGTAGGTGAGTGAATAAATACACTGTGGTACATCCAGACATTGGGATATTGTTCAGCACTAAAAAGAAATGAGCTGTCAAACCATAAAAAGACATAGAAGAAACTTAAATGGGTATTACTAACTGAAAGAAGCCAATCTGAAAAGGCTACATACTGTATAATTCAAACTATATGACATCCTGGAAAGGGCAAAACTATCAGGAGGGTAAGAAGATTAGTGGTTGTCAGGAGTTGGGGGGAAGGAGAGATGAATAGGCAGAGCACAGAGTATTTTTAGGGCAGTGAAACTATTCTTTACAATGGTAGATACATGTCATTATACACCTTTGTCAAAACCTATAGAATATGCAACACCAAAAGTGAACCCTAATGTAAACTATGGACTTTGGGTGATAATATGTCAATGTAGGGTCATCAAATATACAAATATACCACTGAGCTGTGGGATGTTGATGGGGAAAAGGGTGTGTATATGTGGGGACAGTGAGGAATGCTATATGTGAACTCTGTACTTTCTGCTCAGTTTTGCTGTGAACCTAAAACTGCTTTAAAAAATAAAGTTTATTAATTTTTTTAAAATCCTCCAACTTTTCATCCTGTGTTCAATCAAAAAAAAAATTTTTAAGTTAAATGTGAGAATAGCCTGGCAACATAGCAAGATCCTGTCTCTACCAAAAAAAAAAAAAAAGCCAGGCATGGTGGTGTATGCCTGTAGTCCCAGCTACTAGGGAGGCTAAGGCAGGAGGATTGCTTGAGCCCAGGTATTCAAGGTTGCAGTGAGCTATGGTCATGCCACTGCACTTCAGCCTGGGTGACAGAAAGAGACCCTGTCTCTTAAAAAATAAAATAAAAAGTTAAATGCACAGAAAAGGATTGGGAGAAATATGGCAAAGAGTTAATATTCAGATCATACCAAGAAAAAATATAACTACCCTAATTAAAATTAAAAATGAGCAATTCAAAGGAAGCACACAAATAAGGACCCTCATTCCAAGGAATATGGTAAGGTAGGTTATTTGTGTCAGTTCTGAAAATTAAAAATGCTGGATTTAAAAAATTTTTCAAAACACTGAAAATCTGAGAATATAGTAAGAAATCGTAAGTCAACAAACTAAGGAAAAGCCAGAACCCAGAAAAGTAAACTGAGCACTTAGGCAGCCTTTCCACTGACAGCTAATATCAAGTTTTCATGTATACTAAGATCCTTGTAGTAACAGGCACAGAGTACATGAATTCAACTCCAATTTTAGAAAGTATGCATATTATAGATTCACTAAAACAATAAGAAACAAAGAGTATAAACACCAAACTAAAACAGTGGGACAAGAATAGAAAAATAAAAATAACTGATCCAAAACAACCAAGAAAAGAGTAAAAATAAACATAAAAGAGATGGGACAAAGAAATCATGAAGTGAAATGTTAAATACAAATAATGTATATCAGTAATTATATTAAATGAACTACAAATGCTTCAGCTGAAAGACTGAAGTCAAACTATGCTTTTTAAAAACCCAAATATATGGTGCTTACAAGAGACCTCTAAAACTAGAGAAAATGTGAAAATGAAAGGATAGGGAAATTTTTCCTTTTAAATACTAACAAAGAAAATTGGTATAGTTATATTAATATCAAAAGGAATTGTTTTCAGACAAAAAGCATTACTAGAGGTAAAAAGGGAGATTTTATGATGACAAAAAATTCAATTCATCAGGAAGTTCTAATGCTTTTAAGTTTTGGGGAACCTAATGATATACCTTAAAGTATGTAAGTAAACATTGACAGAACTACAAAGAGAAATAGAAAATACAAAATTATGATAGGAGATTTTAATATGCTTCTTTTACTAATTGACAGAACAAGCCAACAAAAAATCAGAATATAGAAATTTTTAAATAAATTACTGTACTTGACTAAACATGCATGTATTAAAGTGAGCACACACACATACACACGGTGCACCTATCAACAGTAGAATACATATTTTCATAAGCACTCATGGAATATTTATTTAAAATGACCATCTATGGAGCCAAGAGCAACTCTCAACACATTTTTAAAGGACTATAATTGTAGATCGCATGTTTTTTGACCACAATGCAATTATGCTAGAAATCCATAACAAAACGGATGAATCTTCCCAAATTTGGAAATTAAGAAATACTCTTCTAAATAACCCATGAGTCCAAGAAGAAATCACAGTTAGCTAAGAGTTCCTTGTTGGTGAATAGCATTTCTAGCACATGGTGACTAGAAAAGAGTTCTTAGAAGAAATCATAAGGAAAATTTCCAGCTTTCTTTTTTAAAAAAACTAGGTAAATATTCATCTCAAGAAGTTAGAAAAAGAACAGTAAAATAAACCCAAGCAAACAGAAGGGAACAGATAAGAACAGAAATTATCAAAGTAGAAATACAAAGAATTCAACAAAGCCAAAAATCCATTCTCTGTAAAAACTAAAAATTTACCAATCTCTGGAAAGAAAAAATACAGAAAGAAGATGTAAATAATATCAGAAATGAAAAACATGGAATATAAAATGCTATAGACGTTAAAAAATAATAAAATTTAAATACATTTTAAAAGTTAGACAAAATGAACAAATTCCCAGAAAACTTAAAATTTCTCATCCAAAAAGGAATTTTTAAAACCCCAAAAATCTGAAGAACTGAAAGAAAAAATGAAGTAAAATGAACAAATCCTCAGAGACCTGTGGAGCATCATCAAGCATACCAATGTATACATAACTGGAGTTCCAGAAATGAAGAGAAAGTGAAAGGGGGAAAAAAGGAGATTCACACTTAGGCGCATCATATTCAAAAACAGAAATTTTTGAAAGCAGTAAGAGAAACATGACTTACCATATATAAGGGATACGATCAACAGCTGATTTCTCGTCAGAAACAATGGATGCCATAAGGTATGAGGATGACATATTCAAAGTGCTGAAAGAGAAAAAACTGTCAACCAAGAATTCTATATCCAGCAAAATTGCTATTCAAAAATCAAGGTAAAATAATGACATTTCTTAAACAAACAATGACTGATAGTATTTGTTGCTAGCCAACCTGCCACCTTGCAAGAATTACTGAAGGAAGTGTTTTACTATCTGAAAATAAACAACAGTAGATTGTGTCTTAGACTGTTTTATGCCGCTATAACAAAATACTTCAGAGACTGAGTAACTTATCATGAACAGAAATTTATTTGGCCCATGGTTCTGGAGGCTGGGAAGTCTGAGAGCATGGAGCTGGCATCTGGTGAGTGCCTTTATGCTGCATCATTCCATGGCAGAAGGTGGAAGGGCAAGAGAGTGAAAGCAAGAGAGCAAGAGGGGTCTAAACTCACTTTTATAACAAATCTACTCTCACAATAACTCCTGCAATAACATTAATCTATCCATGAGGACAGAGCCCTCATGACCTAATCACCTCTTAAAAGTCCCATCTCTTAACACTGTCGCATTGGGGATTAAGTTTCCAACATGTGAACTTTGTGGGACACATTCAAACCATAGCATTCTGCCCTTACCCCAAAATTTATGTTCTCACATGCAAAATACATTCATTCCATCCCAATAGTCCCAAAGTCTTAGCTCATTCTATCATCAACTCAAAATCCAAAATCCAGAATCTCATCTAAATAAGATATGGGTGAGACTAAAGGAACAATTCATCCTGAGGCAAATTTCCCTCCAGCTGTGAGCCTGTGAAATTCAACAAGTTATCTACTTCCAAAATACAAATTTGGGGCAGGCATAGGATAGACATTTTTCATTTCAAAAGGGAGAAACAGACAAGAAGGAAGGGGTAACTTGTCCCAAGTAAGTCTAAAACCCAATAGGGAAAACAATGTTAAATCTTAAAGCTGGAAAATAACCTCCTTTGACTTCATTTTCACATCCTGTGCACACTGGGATGGAGGTTGGGCCTCCAAGTCCTCAAGTAGCCCATCCCTATGGCTTTGCTGGGCTTCGTCCACCCAGCAGCTCTCATGGGTTGGGATCTTGTACTTGCAGCTTTCCCAGGCTGGAGTTTAACACTGGGTGACCCTACAGTTCTGTAGTCTCTGAGATGGCCTTGCTCCCATGGCATTGCCCTAGAGGGGACTCTGATCATTTCTGCTCAGCATTGTCTTAGTAAGGGCTCTCTGTGGTGACTCTGCCCCTGGAACAAGTCTCCCCAGCCTCCCAGGCTGTCCATGATATCCTTTGAAATCTAGGTGGAGGCAACCATGGTACTATATAGCTGATACACTCTGCATGTCTGCAGAGTCAGCACCATGTAGACACTGCCACAATTTATAGCTTTTCTCCTCTGGAGCTGTGGCAAAAGCCACACCTGGGCCCACTTGAGCCATGGCTGGGGTGGCTGAGGAGCGCTGCACCAGGATGTAGGAAGCAGAGTCCAAAGGCAGCCCTGGGCAGCAAATGCTGAGGTCCCATAGGAACCTTTCTGGCAACCTTATCCTCAATGTCCTATCTTGCCTCAAATTTCTCTGAAATGCTGTTGGGGTCATTCTCCCATTGTCTTAATGAATAGAATCTGTCTTCCTTCTACTCATATTACTTCTTTAGCAAAAAATCACTTGGCCATATGCTTCATATTCTCTCCTGAACATGTTTTTTTATTCTTTAAATGTCTAGGCTGAGAGTTTTCCAAATCTTTCCATTCTGCTTACCTTTTAATTATAAATTCCATCTTTAAGTCATTCTCTCTTCTGTCATTTTACTGTAAGCTGCCAAAAGAAGCCATGCAGCACCTTGAATGCTTTGCTGTTTAGATATTTCTTCTGCCAGATTCATTGCTCTTAAGTTCTGCCTTCCACAAAGTCCTAGGAAATAGATGCAATTCTGCCAAATTCTTTGCAACTAACAAGGATGGGCTTTACTCCAGTTTCCAATGTCCTGTTCCTCATTTTGACTTGAAACCTCATCAGAATGGCCTTTACTGTCCATGTTTCTACCAACTTTTTGATCATAACCACTTAAGCAATCCCTGAGAAAATTGAAGATCTCCTAACAGCTCTTGTCTTCTTCTAAGCCCTCGCCAGAATTGCCCCTAATGCTTCACTCATGGCAATCTAGGCTTTTTCTAGCCTGCTCCTCCAAATTTCTCCAGCCTCTGCCCATTACCCAGTTGCAAAGTTTTCAGGTATTTGTTATAGCAACAGCCCCACTTCTCAGTACCAATTTCATGCCTTAGTCTGTTTTATGCTGCTATTACAGAATCACACAGATTGGGTAATTTACAATGAACAGAAATTTCTTTGGGTCACAGTTCTGGAGGCTGGAAACTCCAAGAGCATGGTGCTGGTATCTTGCAAGGGCCTTCATGCTGCATTATGCTATGACAGAAGGCAGAAGGGCAAGATAGGGTAAAGAGTGAGAGAGGAAGAGGGGGGCCAAACTCTTTTTTTTTTTTTAAGACAGGGTCTTGCTCTGTTGCCTTGGTAAGAGTGCAGTGGTGTCATCATAGTTCACTGCAACCTCAAACTCCTGGGCTCAAGCGATCCTCCTGCCTCAGCCTCCCAAGTAGCTGGGACTACAGATGTGCACCACCATGCCCAGCTAACTCTTTCTATTTTTTGTAGAGATAGGGTCTTGCTATGTTGCTCAGGCTCATCTCAAACTCCTGTCTTCAAGTGATCCTCCTGCCTCAGCCTCCCAAAGTGCTAGGATTACAGGCATGAGCCACCATGCCTGGACTGAATTCACTTTTATAATGAAACCACTCTTGCAATAACTAACCCATTCCCACAATAGCTACATTAGTCCATCCATGACAGTAGAGCCCTCATGACCTAATTACTTCGTAAAGGTCCCATATCTTAACACTGCTGCATTGGGGACTGAGTTTCCAGCATATGAACTTTTGGTAACACATTCAAACTATAGTAGATGGGCTCAAAGTCAATGAAGAAATAAAGAACACCTATAAAGGCAATTACATAGATAAATATAAAAGACTAATACATGGTTTTTTTCCTTAACTGATTTAAAATACAACTGCAAGGAACAATTATAAAACTGTACTGTGGAGTTATAATATATAAAAATGTAATATATATGACTCCAATAGCAAAAGAAGGGAAGGAAATGGAGAGCTATATTAGAGCAAAGTTTTAATATTTTACTGGAAATTACTGGAATATATTTTACCAGAATTAATATTAATCAGAGGTAGATTATGATAAATTAAGATCTATATTATAACCCCTAGGGAAACCACTAAGAAATAACTCTAAAAATAGTTTTAGCAAAGCACTTAAAATGGTATACTACAAAATATATATTTTTACACAAAAGAAGGCAGTAAAGGAGGAAGAAAGGAACAAAAAAGAGACATATAAAAAACAAAACCCAACTACCAAAACTAGTGAGTTCAGCAATGTTGCAAGATACAAGATCAATATACAAAAATCAATTGTATCTCTGTATACTAACAACAAACAATGTGAAAATGAAGGAAACAATTCCATTCATAAAAACATCATAAAATATTTAGGAATAAATATAACAAAGAAGTATCAGACCTGTACACTGAAAAAATCATGGCTGAAATTTTAAAAGATCAAAATAAGTAGAGAGAGATTCCAAGCTCATGTCTTGGAACACTCAAGATAGTCAAGACAGCAATTCTTTCCCAAATTGATCTACAGATTCAACAAAACCCCTATCAAAACACCAGCTTGCTTTTTGGAAGAAATTCACAAGCTAATCCTAAAATTTAGATGAAAATGCAAAAGATTCAACACAACCAAAGCAATTTTGAAAAAGAAGAAAGTTTAAAAATTTACACTTCCCTATTTCAAAACTTAATATGAAGCCATAGTAATCAAGAGAGTGTGGTATTGGCATAAGTGTAGTGATACAGATGAATGAAATAGAAGTGAAGGTCTAGAAATAAACCCTTACATGTATGGTCAATTCATTTTTATAAAAGCACCAAGGAAAAAAGGTAAAAGCAGCATTGGGGAAAGGGTAGTCTTTTCAAGAATGGTGCTGATACAGTTGGATATCCACATGCAAAAGATGAATTTAGACCCTTACTTCATACCATACACAAAAATTAACTCAAAATGGATAAGAGACCTAAATGCAAGAGCTAAAATATAAAAATTTTCAAAGAAAACAGAAAATCGTCATGACATTAGTTTAAGCAAAGAGTTATAACACCAAAAGCCTGATCCATAAAAGAAAAAAATTGATAAACTGGACTTAATAAAAATTTAAAACTTTTGTGCTTCAAAAGACACCATTAAGAAAAGACACTGGGAGAAAATATTTGCAAATCTGACATAGGACTCATATCTAGAGTATATAACAAACTCTTACAACTCAATAATAAAAAAACAAACCTCAATTTAAAAATAAAAGATCTCAAGAAACACAGATGTCTATAAGTACATGAAAACATGCTGAACATCATTAGTCGTTAAGGAAATGCAAATTAAAACCATAATGTGGTATCACTTTACACCCACTAAATAGCTATAAAAAAAGATAGACAATAATAAAGTGTTGGTAAGGATGTGGAGAAACTGTAACACTCATCTATTACTGATGGAAATATAAAATGACAAATTGTACATTTGGAGAGTGATGGAAATGTACTAAAATTGGATTGTGTTGATGGCTACATAACTGAAAAGAATATCTCAGTAAAGCCAGGTACAGTGGCTCACACCTGTAATCCCTAACTTTGGGAGACCAAGATCACTTGAGGCCAGGAGTTTGAGACCAGCCTAGGCTACATAGCGAGACCTCCATCTCTACAAAAAAAACCAAAAAAAATTAGCCAGGCATGGTGGTGCAGTGACCTATAGTCCTAGCTACTCAGGAGGCTGAGGCGGGAGGATCTCTTGAGCCCACAAGTTCGAGACTGCGGTGAGCTATGATTGTGAAACTGCACCCCAGCCTGGGTGACAGAGTGAGAACCTGTCTCTTAAAAAAAAAAAAAGAATACCTAAGTAAAGCTGTTAAAAAGAAAACTTTACTGCTAGACTAACTTCCAGTTTATAGTACTGGAACAAGGTAGACAATATGAGGAGGAAACAGATCAACAATGTGAGGCACGCTATAAGATAACTGGCTCAAAATCTTATGAAAAACTAACAAAGAAGAGAATAAAGATGTTCAACCACCAAGCATAATGCATCAATTTTGATTAGATCTTAGATCAGAAAAAGACATTTTTGGAGTGGTTTGGGAAGTTTGAATTTAGACAGAATATCAGATAATATTATGACGTTATTAATGATTTTTTGTTTGTGATGATGGTATTGTTCAGTTGGAGAATGTCCTCATTCTTCAGAGATGTATACTGAAATAGTTAGGAATGAAGTACCGTGATGTCTGCAACTTATTCTCCAATGTTTCAGCAAAAATAAATAAAGGTAAAACAAATGTGGAAAAATATAAATAGGTGAATCTACGTGAAGGGTATTGAAAGATTTCATTTTACCCCTTCAAAGTTTTCTGTAGGTTTGAAATTTTTGAAAAGGGGAGGGAAAATTTGATTATATTCCTACATACCAGCAATGACATTTTAACAAAAGATATAATTTATAATAGCATCCAAATATACGATATACCTATAATATATACAACAAAAAATGTACAAGACCTCTTTGGTGATTATAAAATTTTATTGACATTAAAGACTTAAATAGAGATATATCATGTTCATGGATTGAAAGTCCCACTATAATGATATAAATTCTCCCAAAGTGGCTTATAGATTCACTGCAACTCCAATCAAAATTTCAATGTGTTTGGTTTATTTGCTTATTTTGGGGGTGGAACATAAGCTGTTTCTAAAATGTATATAGAAGAGCAAAGAACCAAGAAGAGCCACAAACTCTTGATGAACAACAGAGTGAAACGACTTGCTATACCATGCATCAAATCTCTTTTTTTAAAAGAGTAACAAAGAGAGTGTATACTGGACAGGAAAAGACCAATATAAAAAATAAAGAGCCTAGAAAAGATCTTTGCATATATTGACAGTTAATATACAACAGAGAAGGCACTTTGAAGCAATAGGAAAAGGAAGGTCTTTTCAATAAACAGTGCTGGTACAAAAGACTAGCCATAAAGAAGCAAAAGAATTACCTCATACTACATGGTGAAGACAGTTCCAAGTGGGGTGTAACCTCAATGTGAGAGACAAAACTACAAAGTATTTAACAAGAAAATATTAACTATATTTTTAACCTAGAGAGAATAATTTTTTTTAAAAAAACAAAATACAGAATGAGCTAACCACAAGGGAAAACTATTGATATATTTGAAGATATTAAAATTAAAATGTTAATATATCAAAAACATTGTGAAAAGACAATCCACAAAGTGGGAAAAGATATTGCAAGACAACTCATAAGGAGTAGTATCCAGAATATATAAAGAACCCCCTACAAATTAATGAGAGAAATGGGGAAAAGACTTTAACACATACTTCATTCACCAAAGATGAAATCAAAATGGTCAATAAACATATGAAAGGAGTTCAGTCTCATTTGATATAAGGAAAATGCTAATTAAAACCACAATGTGATATCATTATATATCTACCAGATTGTTTTTTTTTTCCAAAAAGTCAATACACCCTGGGGGGAATATAAGTCAGCTTAAGAACCTTTGGGAAACAGTTTGGCATGATCTCCAGATACATATTCAAAATATCCATAGCAGCACTGCAATATCCCCAAAGTAGAAAAAACCCAAATGTCCACCAAGAGTAAAATGAAAAATAAATTGTAATACACTCATACAAGGGAATAAACTGTAGCTGCATTCAAGGATGTGGATGAATCTCATAAACATAATATTTAGCAAAAGAAACAAGTCTCAAAAGCATATAATTTGATTCATATAAATTCCAAAACCAGAAACTAAATATAGTTTTAGGGATGTATATACATGGGTGGTAAAACTACAAAGAAAAGCAAAGAAATGAGTAGAATGGTGTTGAGTGAGAGAGGGCGGTGATGGGGAGGAGCACATGGGGAACTTCTGAGGAGTTGGAAATGTTCTATTTCTTGACCTGGTGGTCACATGGTGTTCACATTATGATTATTTGTTTAAAATACATATATGTATGTGTGTGTCTGTGCACACATGCATATGTACATGTTTCATGTACTTTCTGTATATTCCACAATAAGAAAATACACAAATGGCTGGGTGTGGTGGCTCGTGCCTATAATCTCAGCTACTTGGGAGGCTGAGGCAGGAGGATCATTTGAGGACAGGAGTTTGAGACCAGCCTAGGCAACATAGTGAGACTCCATCTCTAAAAAAAATTATTTTTAAATTAGCCAGGCATGGTAGCACGCACCTATAGTCCCAGCTACCGGGAGGCTGAGGCAGGAGGATCACTTGAGCCCAGGAGTTCGGGGCTACAGTGAGCTGTAATTGCACCACTGCACTCCAGCCTGGGCAACAGAGAGAGAGACCCCATCTCTAAAAAATAAAATAAAATAAAATAAGATGAAGTCAGAAAAAGAAAATATAGAAATGACCAGTAAATAGGAAGATATTCAACCTCACTAGTAATTAGAAAAATGAAAGTTAAAGCACCAGTGATCACCTATCATGACTTGCCTAAAATGTAAAAGACTGATAATATACATTTTTGCTGAGGTTGCAAAGAAACAGGCATTCTCATATGCTGTCAGCAGGAAAGTAAATTAATAAAGCCTTTTTTGAAGAACGATGTGACAATATATATAAAAGTATAAAACATACATTGTGTAAATTTTCAATTCCAATTCTAAACATCTATCCTAATGAAATATCAGCACTGGCACTCAAGTACGCGTACAAAGACATTTACCATTCACTACAGTGTTGTTTGCAATAGTGAAAAAATGAAAACAATAAGGGAATATTTATGCAAAGCATCATAACCCATAGAATGAAATACTATGCAGCTTCTAAAAATAAATCTTTATAAACTGACATGGAAAGATCTCAAGTATACATTAAGTGAGCAAAAGCAATTCAAAGAATAACACATACAACACATAAACCTGTTTTTAAAATATAAATATGACCATACATTTATATAAATGTATAGAAAACAGACTACAAACTCACACTCTAACCTGTTAGCCAGGATCACCTCTGGGCCAGGAAGTGGTGGGGGAGGAGGGTAAAGAGGGCACTTTCCCGTCTTCCTCTAGGTACAGACACATTGTATAAGTCTTTTGTAATCGTGTTATCTGTGGACTACTTGTATGTTTTTAACAAGTGGTAGTAGCAAAACAACTGTGTCGTTATTTATTCCACTCTAACGAGACCAATCTAGGACATTTGGAAATGACTTGCTTTCGAAGCTATTTCTTTTGTTCCTGGAGGGGCTTGAGAAAGCCCACAGACGTGGCTACAGGGCTGTTAGCCATCAACGGATGAGCACCTTGTAGGAGACTAAGTGACTTGGTTCACCTCCAAGCTCGCCCCTCGAAAATATCTGCATACGTTCTCATATCCCATCTCACTGGCAACAGCAACAGTGTCTTCTCAGAGTACTTTGCTAAAGTAAATAAATTCTGATGCTACGCATCAAATCACATCCCTGGCAAACTGTAGATGTGGCTGTCAAGATGCATGTTTAGATCCAAATTAGTAATCACACTCTTGGTGAGTGACTTTTAGAATAAACTGTTCGCATTTGGATTCCTAAGTGAGAACCTAGACCTCAGTAAATCACCACAGAGAGCTTTCCTTCTCCTTCTTTTTTCCTCCCCTCACTCTACCCTAACCCTTTCCAAACCAGACTATTTCCTATAAAGGCGGGAGGGAGGGCAAACCCGATCATGAGTCATCTGGAATCAACAGTGAATCAGAACAAAAAACGCTATCAGTATACTTATGAAGAAAAATCCAACTACATGCATACATTTTGGTGTGCATTTTATTTTTGACTGGAATCATCCACACGAAGGAAAATTGCCAAAGTATCCTTTACTCTTTCGAAAGCTCAGCCTTTGCCTTGCTGTGTTCCAAGAAAAGCAAAACTAAGCCAGTAATGCCGGAGACATCCCTGTTTCCATATGTACGCTGCAGGAGAGGAGCTGTCTAGGAAACACTTTTTGATCGATGAACAGAGGAGGATCTACACACATGTTAAATACAAACGGAAACACATCAGCACACGCAAGTCATCAGCCTGGTCCTCTGGCATCCACTGACATGCATCTTTCCAAAGGATCACTTATTCAATGGTGTCAGCACTATGTCTCATTATGCCTTTTATCAGCAAATACCTTTTTATTCCAGAATGGAAAACAAACTAGGAATTAAATACATCCAATATTGATGCTTTATTTCCATAAGTCACCAATAAGAGAATGAATTTAATTTTAATACATTTATTCTCATGTGACTCTTAATAAAACACTTTCAAAACATTCTGTACATTTCAAGCCACTCAGAACTGCATTACATTTCTATAAATGTGATTTGTTGGGATGAGGTGCCAAGATGTCTCTGTACAAAGATGTACAATATGTACAGTCACTGTAAGTGCAAGCTGCGCAAAGCAGAGTCTAGAACACTAATTCATGCCAAGGCTTAGAAAAACATTTCAACACATAAGACTAAAGCTTGAAACTGCGTTGTGGTTTTTTTCCCTGGGCAAATGATTACTTTATAAACAAATATATGTATATGTCATATAGAAAGAACAGTTTGACTCCTCCGCTCAGTCAGCACCATGCAGCTGACTGGATACATTACAGGGCTGCTCTCCTAGGCCTCTCTCTTCAAGGCGCTGTTTTGCCACACTCAACAATCATCTCATCACTGAGCTGCTGCTGCTGCTGTCTTTGGCTGAACCACAGCAACACTAGGAGATTTAAATTTGGGGAGATAAAGGCCGAACTTGTTTTCGATGCCAGCAAAAGTGGCTGTAGCAAGTCTGTATCCACCGATGTGATCAGGATTGGCAGGAGGAAGGTCTGCAATGCGGGACTTAGGTGTTGGTTCTGAGCCAGAGGGTTTGCTGTTGACAGGAAAAAGCCAGTGGTTAGAGTGCTCAAAACTGCTGAGGGTAGCTTACAATTGAATATTTTCAGTCTGACACCTGTGCCACAAAGAAGAGCATCTGTCTCAACCGTTCCATGTCATCTATGCTGCATTAGTCAGGATTTATAGCTTTGAAAGCAACATACCACATATTTAACTTAGCAGAGGAATGACCTCAATTTCAATGCTTTAATACATATATAAATAGATTCATAGAAAAAAGGTCATCAAATATTAAGACTCTCTGGGAAGTAGAACTATGGATGATTTTTTCTTTTATACTTTTCTGTTTTCTAAATTTTCTGCACTAAGCATATATGAACTTAATAAAAAGTATACATTTTTCTTTTATTTTGACATAGTTTTAAAAATTAACTTTTTAAATAATAGACTCATAAAAGTTATCACTAAAATTATTTAAGGAGAAATAGATTCAGTTTTTATTTTTACAGAATGTAAAAGCATACAAAAGCCTGTACCTTAACATTTCTACAATGGAACTGTAAGACTGCTGCTGTTCTCACTTTCTTTGTATATAGATCCCTCTGCTTCCTGGTTCAACACCTAATTCCCTACTTGGCCTTGAGCAGGAGAGGGGGTTTTCAGGTTTATGAGGTGAGGAGTCAGAAACGGTACTTGGTCTTCTGCTGAAAAGTTGATAATTGCTTGCTTCGGGTACAACTTTCCACACAGCAAATTCAACAAGTAATTCCTCTTATCCCCAGCATAAGGTTCAGGTGATAAGCTCCACGAAGCCCAATTTCTGAACTACACCTGCCAGTGATTATGTCCATGGGCATTACCTCTCTTTCAACCTAAGGTTTTTTCCAATAAATTAGGTCTAAGAACATCATACCTATCTAATAATAAACTGTAGTGAATAATGAAATATCAGAGGTGCAAAAGGGCTTGGGTCTGTAAAAGAAAATTCACAAAAGTGTTACTAGTACACGTTTACAATCCTTCTGGTGAAAAGGCCATATAATAAAATTCACATAATAACCACCTAACTCCATGAAGCTTAGTATTTGCTTACGTGAAAAAAGACAATCACATAGCATTTTAATTTGCTCCCTCCATAAACCCTCCCCCAAGTAGCTGCTTAACGCTGTGTATCATGTCACTCTGTCAAGGTCTTACTCCCTGAACACTAAAGCTTCTCAAGGCCACTGTTTGAAATGTATTGGTCTTAAAGGATTCTATCTTGTCAGTTTTCTACAAGTTTCAAAAATACCTTTGTAGACAGATCAAACATTTGTTTTGCTTTTAGTGATTTCTTTGTAAAGGAGTTGAGCAGCTCCACTTACAGGCCTCCAAAATCAATGTAAAACCACCGCTGGAGAAGTTCATAGGTGACCAAGGTAACACCAAACTGGGGAGAGGATCGAAACACTCGAGCTAAAAAAGAGAGGCAGGAGTTGGGGAGACAAAACCAAGATGACTGTGGTACATACAATTGTTGAGTGACAAGGGAACAGGATATGAAAGCCATTCTGTATGGCCCAACCCCTACCTGCAGTCCCCTTCCAAAACGCTGAGGGCCCTTCTTCCCGGAGTATCTTTCTGAAACAGTCGATGACACCACTGTATGTTGTCTGGCCAGCGCGTGCAGCCACTTGCAGTCTTGTCTTGATGACATCAGCAGGGGTCACCAGAGATGCAGCAGGCACACCTTGCAGAAGAAAGCCACATCTAATTCATCCAAAGTCCCTTATGAAGGATAGAAATACTGCTAACATCTAATAAGACAATCAGCAACTTTAACCACTTGAGGGAAACTCAGAACTCCTTAAATAGATATATCTGGGCATCAATGGGAAAAAGGATATAGAAGCCTGAGCTTCAGTGTGATCAGGGCAAAATTATTTTTTCTTTCTGAATTAAAAAAAAACCCTCTACATTACATGATCCCAAATAACTGTGAGAGGAAAAAAATGCATTAATATTTAATGGTACAATCCCCAATTGTTCCCTTTCGGTTTCAATTATTTTGCCTCCTTTTTTTTCTTAAATAAGATACGAGTATTTTTATTTATAATAAATAATAGGGTAATGTCAATTTAATGGGTTGTTAAATGTATCTGACACCAAACTACTGGGTTTTTTTGGCTGATTCGTATCAACTGTACTGTGTGAGGTGAATATCAATACTCTTAACCACTCACCTGTCTAAGGGGCTAACTTGCAAGTTGACTGTGTCTCCTTTCAGACATGCTTACATGACAGAAGTCATTACAACTGGAGCGAGGGGAGGCCAGGTGACCAGTTAAGGAACAATAGGGGAGTTGATCATTGAAAGTCTGCCTCATCCATCCCCTGAGCTCCCTGGGGTCATGTTGAGATTGATCAGCAGCAGGACATAGAAGATGGATTTTACAACCACACCTTTTACTTATAAAACAAAACAGGGAACAAAGGAGCAACATAACTTCCCCAGGGGGAAGAAATTCAATTTGGCCTGAATATCACCGTATCACTAGGTAGATGGAGCTGGTGGCCTCATGGGGTACTCTGTTAGAAAACGATGCAAATACTTCCCTTTGGCATGGCCATGCACCCTATTCAGGTGAAACTAGGTAAATTGCCTGCTTTTGGAGGCAGAATTCTGAATGTTCTCAGTGTCTGCCAGCAAAGCCTTACTGGTAAAAATTAGAAAAATTAATCTCATTCTGAAAAGTGACATGAAATGTCTGTGGAGGAGGTTGGTGCTGATGGTTCCACGGAAATGTTTACTTGGTTCCATCAACCACTGGCAAAATGCTTGTCCACGATTAGACTGTTCTTCTCTGGCTGTTTTT
This sequence comes from Daubentonia madagascariensis, assembly GCA_023783475.1. Lineage (NCBI taxonomy): Eukaryota > Metazoa > Chordata > Mammalia > Primates > Daubentoniidae > Daubentonia > Daubentonia madagascariensis. The sequence continues at coordinate 35,976,922 of JAKFHU010002088.1, read as the reverse complement.
TGCTGATTGGAAAGCATTGGAAAGCATCCTGGAGGGAAAATAACAGCCCCCATTTAAAACTGGTAGATTGGTAAGTAAGAAAGGGGCGGTATGAACACTCAGTGCCACAACTGAACGGGAAACTTTACCGGCTTTTAAATATGCAACTGACTAAAATTACAAATGCTAGAAGACAAGGGATTTGCTGGACCCCAAATATGGGCTCTAAGATCCCTGGGGGAGTTTCTTAATCATCACAAGTCATCCTCTGTCATCACAGGCAAGAACAACAACATGGTCCATCCCAACAGTCTTAACAAAGGGCTTCTGCCACACACCAAGTGCAACACACTTCAGGAATTGCTCAGGCTGTCCTACTGTTTAGCCAGGGCCACGAGAGGAGAATGAACCCAGCAAGCAAGGGCCAAATAGTGAACGTGAGGCCCAGCTTGTCAGAGCCACACTGAGCTCTCTAACAGCTCATTACTGTCGTATAGAGAGCAAAAATGCGCCCTTTCCTTTCTCTGTCATTTCTGAGTGTTGGTGCAGCCAAGGACACCCAGTTTTCCCTTCTAGTCTAAGGCAGCTCCTTTGTAACTCAAGAGTAAGGCTATCCCTGTGAGATCAGCAGGAAGCATCTTACACCTTGCTGCATTTGTTAGGGTCCTCTTTCATATGGAATCTCTGCTGTACTTAATTGGGTACCTTAGACTAGATGAAGGTTTTCATTCATTCCATTGACATTTACTGAGCTCCTATTATTACTATGCTGGTCATATAGGGAAGGCAAGAATGAACAGAATGAAACTCCTGTTCTAAAGAAGCTCTCAGCCTAGTAAAGAGGGCAAAACTTATGCAAACAACCATTAATAAAAGACAAAGTGTTAAGGGTCAGAAAAAAGATGGAGATTGAGTTCAGGGTGGCTTGCCGAGGAGTACTGATTACTGATTACTTTGATCTAATGAGGGTGGTGGGAGAGCTTCATGCAGAAAGCTCAATTTTGAGTCAAATCATGTAGATTCCAGTATACAGAGATAGAAAGTAAGGGCATGCTAGACCTGTGCATCAGCATGAGATACAACAAGGCAACTGATTTGATGAAAAACTTTTCCACCTTAATGCTTAGCTTGGCTGCACTTAAGGTTTCAGGGGCATAGGAGACTAAGAAGCACATTAATGATGAAAGCCCAATTTGGATGGGCAGATCTAATTTGGCTCTGAGTTGCTAAGCTGCATTAAGCTGTTTATCCACATTATGCAAATGTAATTAACTCTCATCAAAATTATAGCACATCCCACAAAGGAGAAAAAGCGATTATATTTAAACTAAGTCGGATACAAACAATAACCCTTTTAGAAATAAAGGAGAAAAGTGCACAGAGATTCTGTATTCCTTAAAGACAATGGGAGGATTCTTTTAGTTAAAAAAAATTTTGCAGTTACCTGCCATGGCTCCAGCTGCAAGAAGATTTAAACCTCCCACGTGTCCGTTGTCATCAGCCAGAATTAGTTTGCAATGAGCATAAACAGGAAAATAGATTGCAGAGAAGGGAATGTCTCGGAGGAAACATGCTTTGGCACCCTGTCACACAGTGAAGAAACAGTGCAAAACAGTGTGTGAATGCCCAAATGGGACCCAGGGGGCTGTCAATAAATAGCCTTAGGTGTCCCTCAAACAGCATTGGAACTGGTGTGGAAGGAAAATGGGGGAGAGAGGAAGACTTGTGGGGAAGAGGGAAATAAGCATGTCTGAAAGCTTGTGAAAGCATAGTGAATCCTGCAGTCCTAGCACTAATAACTGGATTATGACAATATTCTCACAACTAAGAACTTCTGGCATTTCTGGCATAGATTCAGATTTTTCTAAATTAATTTATCTTTTATTGTGGTAAGAACATGTAACATGAAATCTACCCGCTTAACAAAATTTTAAGTGTGCAGTACAATAGTAATAATAAACACAATGCTGTACAGTAGATTCTATAACTTATTAATGTTGCATAACTGAAATTTTATACCCACTGAACTAGATTCAATTTTTTAAGGTTAATAAAAATTCAATTCTCAAATCTCCAGGTCCCTTGTTCTGTTTGGCTTTGGTGGGGGCAGGGTGAGGGTGGAGGGAGTCAGACTTTGAATCCCAAGATTAATAGCTTGAGTCCCAAAGAACTGCCCCCACCCCACCACCACCCCAACACAGTGCCAGGTAAGAAGCAATAGGTATTGGTGAAGGAAGGTAACTGTTCCAGGGAAGGGGAAAAAGAAAAAAAGAAACCACAAATCTTCCCTCCTCATTCCCCATGTCCTAAATAGAAGATTGGGGGGAATCCAGAGAAAATATTTTAGCTTTTAGTATTGGGAGGTTCCCATGGGAGTTGAGAACCACCCAGAGACAGTTTGTGCCAGTGGCTGAGGTCCCAGTGAACAACAACCTCAGTTTTGTCAGTAGCCCAGGGCTTTACCTAGCTAGGCAGATACTCCACCTTGGCACTTATTTTTCTAATGGCTCTGTTTTTAAAAGACAAGCTCAAACACTTTCTTTAAAAAATCCAAGGACTCTCTAAAGGATAATACAGAGAGAAACAATATTAATACATTCAGGTCTCAAAGGGAATTCCAAAAACAATGGAAATTGAGGAATGAGAGGGAGGAGCAAAAGTGTGTACAAAACTCTCTTGAGATAGGCATCATGGTTTGTTGGTCTCCAGAAAGACCAACACATGGCCCTGTGGCCGTGTGATTCCAATATATAGAATTTCTAATTTCTAATTTGCAGTTATAGAAGCAAATTTACACATTTCTGCAGTGATGGGTCTATAAATAAATCAGATGTTGTGGAAACACAGTTGCCTATAGTGGCTACTTTTATGTATTCCCCCTTATACCAGGCAAAGGAATGGAAAGAAATACTCTTCCTTGTTTAAGAAAAATAATAGCTTCTGCTCCATTACATCTGATCTATAATGATGGGAGTAAGTACACCTGCAGGGAAGGAATCTGTTGACTGGCATTTTGCTTAAGTACAGTACACTCTGTTGTTGTTGTTGTTTTTTAATGGAATTCATTATTGACAAATCCTACCACTTAACTTCTTAAAGTCCTGAATCTTACCAAACTCTACTACTGTTTTACTATGGTCAAATTATTAAGACAAAGAGAAGCTCCCACAGGGAAGATAACAATGGAGATAACTCAGACTCAAAATAAACATAAGACTATTTTGAAGTCCTAAACCAGCCCAAAGAGAATACCAAAGAAACTTTTCCCAAACCCCTTATCAAATGAAAGGCTGTGAGCCCGAAGCCAGCAGGTCTGTGCTGGCCTCCCTGATGGGCTGCTTCATAAAAGCCTGAAGATGACAACAGAAGAGTGTGCGTGTGTATCCCACTGCCTCTAATAGAAGCATCCTGATTTTTTCTTTTTGTATGATTTTCTACTCCATGGACTACCCTGCTGGATAAAATTGCTTTTCAATTTGGTGGGGAGAAGTCTGACTTCTGCATTCTTTCACATTTACATTGAATACATTACAACCTCTCTACTGAGATAACCCCAAGGGAATCTACTCACCTTATACAGACCAAAAATTCCCAAGTCCCGGAGCACATTTAGGGCACTGACCCGGGGTCCTGTGGTGATCTCTCCAGCTACCTGCAGACGGATCTTCACTATCTCCAATGGGTTGGTAAAGATGACCTGAGAGCCTCCAGCCTGCAGGAAAGGGAGCAGAGACAGTGGCAGATCTGCACATCAGAGTTGGGCTGGCAGTGTGAAAAAGGAAAACCCAGAAAAGCCTCCACATTTCAGCACCTTCCCACCTCCCTCTTCTTCATGGGGCAACAAGAGTCTGACACTTTGGCTAAAGCTGGAGAGGTTCACAGGCATGGTCCCAAACTCTGTCTCAGGTCAATCTACCTCTGGGTTTGTTTCTATTTGAAATGTCAAGATTGCTTCTCAGATCAGTCTTTCCAGGATCAGCTCAGCCATATCCAAAACAGCAAAACTAATAAACCCATTTGGAAAACAAAAGTGAAGCCAGATGTGGCGGTGGGGTGCTCCCCACCGCAAGGGAAAGGGATGGTAGAAGCCTGGGATCTTTAACAACCTGGAGCTAAAATGCAGATCTACAATTGTTTCTTTCCTCTTCTCAGCAAGCATCTCTTCAGCACAGCCACTTGCTTCTGCCTCCTTGGACTGTAGAGCAATTAATACAACTTTGGCCCCACAGAAGGTGCCTTAAGTCAGAGGGGGAAAAGTCTCCTTTGGTTCAAATTCTAAAATGTATTATCCTGAGCAAAACTCTGAGACAGGTACACAGCTACACCCACACAAAAGGAAAGAATTTAGAAAGATAAATTTCAGTATCATTTCAAGACAAAACCAGAAAAACTCTTCAAGGTAGAGCTGGGAAATGGAACATCTAGTTACCATGAGTACAACACCCTCAGATCAAAGCCACATTCCACACTCTGATGGTGAGTGACAGAGATTTGAATTTGGATAATGAGAACGTATTTGCATCTGAAATCTGTTAACTAGTAGAGGAAAATAAGAATGTTTAACAAAACTACCAACTCCTTTTTTGGTTTCTGTAAGAAAGAAAAAAATGTATGTAGGTGACCATGGGTATACACAAATAAATAAATATAAATATAAATATATATTTTCTTTCATGAAGTAAAAAAATCTCATTTACACACCTTCATCTTAAACTGTAGCTGTTTACATTATAATCACAACCATAGTCATATAATATTCATAATCATATTCATATCATCATACTCATTTTATATAATCACAACTTAACTGCAATGCACATCCACGGGAAATACGAAATGTGTGCCTCACTGGGGCACTGTAATTCCACAGGTATAAAAGACTACAAACAATATCCAAAAAACTGACCTGAGGCCTTCAATGGCACTTCAACCCTCTACCTTCACCTACATTCCTGCTCATTCATCTAAAACCCACAGCCCTCTCAGACCCCCTTCCAAGGGGTAGCAGTGAGGTTCAGCCCATTTTCCTAAGGGCTATAAGCCCCTAAATATTCCTATCCCAATCCTGACCCCTCCCTCCTTTAAACATCCACAACTGCCCACACAGACACTAGATTCCTCACCTCTCCAAGGGCAGTTTATTGTTCTAGATTCCCCAGGGCCCTAATCCCCTTTTTGTCCTTTGAGCAGGGGGGTGCAGCAATTTGCAGGCTTTCTCTCGCTGTTTCCTGTAACTCCCCAACTACACACAATTCAGACCACTGGCACACATGTCCCCCAACGACATACTGACTCAATTTTACATGTTGGTTCTCTCTCTTTTAATCTGTTGCACTGCAGGCAGAAGGAAGCATTTTAATGTTTCAATCTAAGCAAACAATACTTTCAAAAGGATTGCTGGGTGAAAAATTATGTTAAAATGATAATCCAAGTAATTGCTCCTGTAGCTAGTATTAAGGACCAAACCAATTGAAAAAGTTTACTACTACTCTGAAATCTCTTGTTTAAATAATGATTGCAAAGACTATCTTTGGGAAAATGTGCTTTATGTTCTAAACTAAAGCAGATTAAAGAAAAGAAGAATAGAACCACATATTTTGATTATAATCCCCCAAATTTGCCACCACCAGACAGTGTCAGCCCCTGGGTGCCAAGTGTTAAATGTGGACATTATATTTAAATAAATACAAAGTTCTTTCATGTTTGTAATCATTAGTAAATTACAACACCTGCAAGGCAGGAGTACTCCAATCCATACCCATCCACTCCACAGTTCCCTCCTCCCCTCCCTTCTCTCATAGACCCTTTTGGAAATAATTGCCAGTCTGTTGAGATTTGTACTCCTTTAACAATGCTTCAAATTTCTTGGAGTGTACAAGTAACAGGCTTTCTACTAAAACTCTACTAAAATGGTGCAATTAAGAGAAGAAAATGACTACATTTTAAAACACATACACATTAATTGTTTTATGCTTTAAAGATTAATTACCTAGAACACATACTAAATCCCAAAAATGCATTGGATATAACCACAAAACTCAAACTGATGTGCATTTATAAACATATATAATCTGGCAAGTGAGCACTCAAACAATGAAACAATGACACTACAGCAAGACACATATCTATGAGTTTGTTTCATGTCTATGTACTCTACTATATTTGAAGGGGGAACATTTCGAGTAACGTCATTTGTATATGCTTTAAAAATTAATATACAAGCTAGGCGCAATGGCACGTGCCTGTAGTCCCAGCTACGTGGGAAACTGAGGTGGGAGGATCACTTGAGCTGAAGAGTTCAAGGTCAGCATGGACAACATAGTGAGACCCTCATCTCTTAAAAAACAAAAAACTCTTAAAACTAATATATATTTTTAAAACCTTATAATAGGCCCTGGAACATGAAGGCAAATACTATCCAGAAACACTGAATAATTTTAGAAAAGATAAAGATGGCTATTTACTTTGTCTAAAACTTTGGATGTTTATAATACTTAAAAGGAAACACATGGCAAACATGCAGTGTCCTTTTCAAATTCTAAGGTTGACCACTATCTCATACATACTAAACTGGGGATGGGGAGGGGAAATAAAATCTGAAATTAGTTCAATTACACTGATAAGAAATTTAGCAACACAGAATGAGGATTATGATGTTATCAAACCCTCTGAGAAACAAATACAAGGAAATATATTTCCTCTATTCTAAGACTCTATTGATCATAAATATCATTAATTTAATAACAGCTTTCCAAAGACAAAAAGCACTGCTTACAATAAATATAATCACTTAATATATAGAATTTCATAAATATGGTAACCTTCAATTAAAAAAAAAGTACCTATGTTTGTACAAATCTGCTAATGTTTGCTATTTTTAACAGCAGCAAAATTAAACAGAAAAAATTCAAATGCTCAATAAGAAAATAGTTAAGTAAAAACAATCTTATGCTCTTAATCAGGCAATATGATTAGGTAATAAAACCATGCCAAATAACATAAACAGAACATAAAATATTAGGTACACATTTGATCACAAATATGTCAAAATTTACCTAAGTTTATCAAAATCAAAGTGGCTTAAATGACCGGGTGCGGCGGCTCACGCCTGTAATCCTAGCACTCTGGGAGGCCCGGTTGGGAGGATTGCTTGAGCTCAGGGGTTTGAGACCAGCCTGAGCAAGAGCAAGACCCTGACTCTACTAAAAAAATAGAAAAATTAGCTGGGCATGGTGGTGTGTGCCTGTAGTCCCAGCTACTCGGGAGGCTGAGGCAGGAGGATCGCTTGAGCCCAGGAGTTGGAGCTTGCAGTCAGCTATGATGATGCCACTGCACTCTACCCAGGGCAACAAAGTGAGACTCTGTCTCAAAAAAAAAAAAAAATTCCAGAATTCTTTGAGGCCTGGCTCCAGCCCCACCACCCCTGGGGCCCCCTCACAGCCCTCTCCTGAAAAAAAAAATATTAAAATAAAATTAAAAAAAAAAAAGAAACGAAGTGGCTTAAATATTAAAACATTGATTGCCTCCTGGAAAGAGAAACTGAGTAGCTGGGAGAAAGAATATTCATAGCATACCCTATTGTACCTTTTAAATCCTGAAACACATGAATGTATTAACTACTCAACAACAACAACTTAGAAACAGAACTGGTCTTAGAAACAATGGCTACTTTATAGACTAGGTCTTCCCTCACACATTCTCCCCATGGTAAATTTGGTAATTTACCAAAAGTATTTTTTAAACTAATTGGCATTAGTTATCTGTGGATCCAAAACTTTTAAAAATCTTAGTTACCTATGTATATATTAACATCAAAAAACCTAAACAAATACAGCTAGTGCTCTGAAATAATAGACACGAAGATATATAAAATTTATATTTAAGTTTAAATATAAATTGTATACATTTATAAATATATACATTTTTTTCTTTTCTTTTTTTTCTGAGACATAGTCTTACTCTCTTGCCCTGGGTAGAGTGCAGTGACGTCATCATAGCTCACTGCAACCTCAAAGTTTTGGGCTCAAGCTATCCTCCTGCCTTAGCCTCCCAAGTAGCTGGGACCACTGGCATGCACCAAGGTGCCTGGCTAATTTTTCTATTTTTTTAGTAGAGTCAGGGTTTCACTCTTGCTCAGGCTGGTTTTGAACTCCTGAGCTCAAGCAATCCTCCTGCCTCGGCCTCCCAGAGTACTAGGATTACAGGCACGAGCCACCACGCTCGGCCTATAAATATATATTTTAAACAAGTTGGCATTAGTTATCTGTGGATCCAAAACTTTTTAAAAAGCTTATTTACATATAGATAGATAGACAGATAAGATATAGATAGATCTATCTTACCTATAGCAAGATATATATATATGAACATCAAAATACCTAACCAAATATAGCTAGTGATATGAAATAATACATACCAAGATATGTAACATTTTAAATTAAACCACAATGATACACAGCTACATAGATTTAAATAGACACTGCCTAATTTGACATCTTACTGCTTCTGGTACTAATGCTGATATTAGAAAACATACCATTCTATACCAAACCTTTGGTGACTTTTTTCATTCACCAAATCACCAAAATTAGCTTTTAACCCTCTAATTGCTAAATTTCCCTCATCAAATTTGTTTTTTAAAAAGAGACACAAGCCCTAATATTAAAACAGAATTAAATGCTTTTATTTTTCAATATTAAGTTGTCATTTCTTTGTTCTAGAACTGAATTTAAAACATACATAAAAGGGAACAAATCTCATTTTGAATGAGGGTTACTCATAAATAACAAATGGAAAGAATGTAAAAACTTCCATTTAATCTTATATCACATAAATTTTTTATGAGAAAATAAAGCAACTAAAGCTGACAGCAAGAGTTACTGGGAAAAGGACATAATATTGAGATGTCACCATGCCTTCAATGTGCCTGAGGCTGAGAGGCTATATAAAGGATTAGGCTTGTTCAACCTTCTGCTCTCACAATTCTACCCCCGGCGCAGGGTCCACAAAGAGGTTGGGGACTGGGCCCTGCTTGTTTATTTCTTTCTTTCATCTGTTGTTTCCTATAGTTTGAAACAATTTCCCTCCAAGCCAAAAACATGGCCAATCTAAGCAATTTATTATAAATTATATATTTTATATATATATATATAATATATATATATATAATTTATTATATATTATATATATTTTTTCCCTTATAGAGACCGATGAAAATCTAACTTCAATTTGTTTAAGGTCACACCAGCTCCCTGAGCAGATGAACAAAATATGTGCATTTAAAACAACCAAACCAAAAAAGTCACAGAACTAGTTATCACTAGGACTGACTCAAGAGGAATAGAAATAGACAATGACTCTGTCTTACACCATCAACCATTCCTAGATACTTTTGTAAAGCAATGGGAAATGCTATGGTTCTTTCTAAAATAGTCTAGGATAGTGATAGTTTAAAAGGAATAAATTTCAATATGCTCATTGCTGAGTGATCATATATGCCAGGATGTTATGACATAAAACCATACATATTCCTAACTAGGGTAAGGGAAGTGCTATGATCTGAATGTTGATGTCTCCCCAAAATTCACATGCTGGAACCTAATACCCAACATGACAGTATTAAGAGGTGAGACCTTTTGGAAAGTGATTAAGTCATGAGGATTCTGCCCTCGTGAATGAGATTAGTGCCCTTATAAAAGAAGTTGAAGGGAGCTATTTTGTCCCTTCTACCATGTGAGGACATAGCAACAAGGTACCATCTTGGAAGCAGAAAACAAGCCCTCACCAGACAATGAACCTGTTGGCACGTTGATCTTGGACTTCCCAGCCTCCAGAACTATGAGCAATAAATTTCTGTTGTTTATAAATCACCCAGTCTAAGGTATTTTGTTTTAGCAGCCAGAAAAGACTAAGACAGGAAGAGTCAAAATCCCTGATAAGCTTCTTTTGACATAAATGTATTTAATGTAAGGATTTTTAACTTGTGTACATATACATGTGTGTTCACATATGTAAGTACAAAGTTGGGACTACACTGATTCCTGGGAGTGGGAGGTGGAGGAGCTATTTCTAAACAACTCTTTAGGGATGTATAAGCTTAGATTGCTGAGGAAGACACAGACAGACTTCTTCAGTATGGGGAGCTCACTAGCAACAGATCTTGGCCCCCAGCATTAGTAAATGATCCACCTAACAAGTGGGCTTTTTGCTCCACCCATATGAAGGAAGGACGCACATGCATAAGCTAAAGGGAAGAAGCATAGAAGAGCGGAAAGATTCTATGTTTGGAAGGCTGTTTACATAGATTGTCATAAACTTTGCATCAAACATAAGCATTCCATTCCTTGGTTTCCTACTATGAAAACAGGGATCCCAACAACTGCCCTATTTACCTCACAGAGCTATTGTGCACTAACTAATGAGAGAGCACTATGCAGACTGAAAGCAAGACAAAGGGAAGGAAGGTGTTCTCCAGAAAGTAGGTTCATACAGGGTTGTGGAAACTCACTTGCAACATGAGGAGACTATATTAGCCCTTTGCTGAGCAATAAATAAATTTTAAGTTTTATGACTTCAATTTGCTCAGAAGTAAACACTCTCTGCAAGAGGTAATATGGTTAGCCAGGTAAGTAGTACAGTGACCTCTGAATAGAGTTTAGCAATAAAAAAACAGGTACTTACCAGAGAGACCTTTAGAAAGTACATATAGGTCAGTCCATTTATATTTTTTACCTATTTGCTTTGTTAAGTTGGAAAGACATTTAAATTTATTCCCACTTAAGTTTTCAGATATGTCCAAGAAACTACATAATTGATTTTTCGTTAAAAAACCACCACAAATACCATTAAGAAAATTAATAAACATCTTGCTAGACTTGGGAAATTAAAAAAAAAAGCAAGTTCATTAAAGAAGTCACAGACTGGGAAAAAACATTCATGATACATATATCTGACAAAGGACTGTATCTATGATGTATTAAGAACTCCTACAAATCAATAAAAAAAAAGCATGAATAATCCAATACAAACAAGGCAAGAGACTTGAACAGATACTTCACCAAAAAAAATACATATATACACAAATAGCCAATAAACACATGAAAAAATACTCTACATCTTTAGATATCAGGGAAACGCAAATTAAAACCACAATAAGATATCATTTCACACTAACTAGAAGGACAAATATCAAAAAGATTAAGAACATGAAACAAGAGTAAGGATGTGGAGCAACTGGAATACATGCTGATGAGACTAGAGGATGGTCCATCTGCTTCTGAGAAATAATTGCCAGTTTCTTTTAACTTGAACATACATCTATCCTGTTCTACTCTTATTCACCCAAGAAAAATGAAAACATATGTTGACAAAAAGACTTGTACAAGAATGTTTATATCAAACTTACTTATAATAGATAAAAACTGCAAACAACCCAAATGTCCATCAACAGAAGAATGGATAACCAAATTGTGGTAGATTCATACAATGGAATAATACTCAGCAAAATTAAAAACAAAACAAACAAACAAACAAAAGCCTGATACCCACATAACAAGGATGACTCTCTGAAAACATTATGTTAAGCAAAAGCAGCAGCCATGAAAGAATGTGTTTCGTACATTCCATTTACATGAAACCTAAGAACAAACAAAACTTGTGACGGATATCAGAACTGTGGCTGCCTGGGGGAAGAGAAGAGGGATCGACTGGAAAGAAGTGTGAATGAATTTTCTGGGGTGAAGTGGTCTTTATCTTATCTTGAGTGGGGATTACATGAGTATATAGTTGTCAAAACTCGTTGAGCTGAATTGAACACCTAAAATCTTCTTTTTAATGTTAATTATACCTAAATAAACAACAAATATATATCTCCATATAATTTTTAAAGGAAGGAAGAAAGGAAGGGAGGAGGGAGGGAAGAAGCCCTACAAAGTTGAATGGGCTCATCTAGATTTATTTTGACACATGGAGAAGGTGGCCCTGATGTGATTCCCCAAGAGGACATCACATAACAGAATAAAATGAGTTAGTCTTAAAACCACAATACTGGGACTCACATGAAACCTCCAGTATATATTAGCTGTGTAATTTGGGGTGAGAAAGCCTTTATGAGCTTCTGTTCCTCATCTAACTATTTCATAGCAGGTGACAATAATGCATAATAAAGTGCTTTGAAAATTCTAAGTTGACATTAAAGTATTATTCTTGGCCACAACAGATATCATAATCAAACATTCAATTATATTTGTGTCTTATATGGACATGTAATATACATATGTGTGTACATGTCTATACATACATATACAGATAGTCCTCAACATACAATCGTTGAAATTAGGATTTTTTGACTTTAAGATGGTGTGAAAGTGATACTCATTCAGTAGAAACTGTATTTCAAGTACCCATACAACCCATTCTGTTTTGTACTTTTGGTACAGTATTCAATAAATTACATGAAATATTTAACACTTCATTATAAAATAAGCTTTGTGTCACATGATTTTGCCCAACTGTAGGCTAAAGTAAGTGTTCTGGGCTAAGTTATGATGTTCAGTAGGTTAGATGCATTTTTAATTTACAATATTTTCAACTTACGATAGGTTTATTGGGCTGTAACCCCATCATAAATCAAGGAGCATCTGTGTGTGCGTGTTTGTGTGTGTGTGTGTGTGTGTGGAGAGAGAGAGAGAGAGAGAGAAGAGAAAGAGAGACTTTCTAATAGAAAAATAACAACATGGCCTGATGAGAATGGTTTACCTATGAGAACAGGAAAAAATCATTTAAAACCTATTGTTACATATACAATACCATACAACACTCAGTATCCACAACAGATATTTACTAATTGTATATACACATATACAGTCTTACCCCACCCCCACCTAAAGAAAGGTCAAGCAATTGTTAACCTAAAGTTCAATTTATAGATACTGCAACAACAAAAAAAACATGGGCTAGGATATCTAAATTATCATAAATTCTGAACTAGTAAGTTTTTCGATAAGGTTTTGATATGACTATAAAACAAAAGTTTGGCTAATGTTCACAAGGAAGATTTAAAATTTGAAAATGCACAATCTGCTTAATACTGCTATTCCCAAAGGTTATATTCTATTTCTAAAACGAGACATTTCACTGTGACTCCCTCCTTCACTTAGCAAGTCAGAGTTGCTTGCATATCCAATCAGGAAGTCACAGTCAACAAAATTTCTACCTAGTTTTAAAAAAGTGTATGTGCACGTGTATGCATAAGGGCACATATACACATACATGAAAACATTAGAAGGAAATATACTAAAATGTTAGCAATTAAAAATAAAACAAAACTGACATTTGATAATATCTCTGCTCAAGGCAAAAAGCCTTAAAAAAATTAAGATTAAAAATCGGTGTGAAAGATCAAAGACCTAATTGTAAGAGCTAAAACTATAAAACTCTTAAAAGAAAAAAGGGGCATAAATCTTCGTGATCTTGGATGAGGCAATGATTTCTTAGATAAAACACCAAAAGCACACGCAACAAAAGAAAAAGTAGATAAAATGGATGTCATTAAAATTAAAGTCCAATTCTTCTAAAGATATCACCAAGAAAGTGACAAATAACTGAAAATCACATATCTGATAAGGGACTCATATCTAGAATATATAAAGACCTTTTATAACTCGATAATAAAAGACAACCCAATTACAAAATGGGCAAAGATTCTGAACAGACATTTTTCCTAAGAAGATATACAACTGGTCAATACACACACAGATGCTCAACACAGTCAGTCATTAGGCCATATTAAGACACCACTCTGTACCCAGCAGGATGGCTATAATAAAAAGACAGATACAGCCAGGCGTGGTGGCTCATGGCTTTAATGCTAGCACTTCAGGAGGCCAAGGCAGGAGGAACACTTGAGGTCAGGAGTTCGAGACCAGACTGAGCAAGAGCAAGACCCCGTCTCTACAAAAAATATACAGAAAAATTAGCCAGGCATGGTGGCGCGCACTTGTAGTCACAGCTACTCGGGAGGCTGAGGCAGGAGGATCACTTGAACCCAGGAGTTTGAGGTTGCAGTAAACTACAACAATGCCACTACACTCTAGCCTGGGCAACAGAGCAAGACTCTGTCTCAAACAAACAAACAAACAAACAAAAACAGATAGTAACAAGTGGTGGCAAAAATACGGAGAAATCAGAACTTTCAAACACTGCTAGAAGGAATGTAAAATGGTGCAGCCCACCATGAAAAACAGTCTGGCAGTTCCTGAAAATGCTAATTAGAATTGCCATATGACCAACTAATTCCACTGGTAGATGTATACCCAAGAGAAACAAAAACATATGTCTGCGTAAAACCGTACACACCAATGTTCATAGCAGCATTATTCATAACAGCCAAAAGGTGGAAACCAACCAAATGCTCACCAACTAACGAATGAGTAAACAAAACGTGGCATATTCATATACGCAGCCATAAAAAGGAATGAAGTACTGATACATGCTACATGGATGAACCTTAAATACACGCTAAGTGAAAGATGTCAGGCACAAAAGGCCACATACCATATGATTCCATGTATATAAAATACTCAGAATTGGTAAATCTGTAGAAACAGAAAGTATACTAGTGATTGCCTAGGGCTGGGGGCTGGGGTGGGAAGACTGAGGGGTGTAGCTAAAGAGTACTTTTTGTGGTGATGAAATGTTCTAAAATTGATTGTGGTAACACTTGCACAACTCTATGAATATACTAAAAACCACTGAATTGGGTACATATTGGGTACATATTAAATTGGGTACATATTAAATGGGGGAATTGTATGATAGATGAAGCATATCTCAATAAAGCTGTTATGTTTAAAATTTGCCTGAAACATAGCAGATATTCAACGAATGAATGAAAACACATATCAAATGTGAAGGAATATGGATTTGGAGACATAAGTGGTTTGAACCTCAACCTTGCCATTTACTAAGTGCTGACCGAGGTTTCAGTTTCTTCAGCTCTAGCTGGGAATAACAATGAGATAACCCCTATAAAAAAGTACCTACTGCTCATCAACAATATAGCAGATTAGAGCTACATTAAAAGCAAAAATCAGTATCAATGATAGTATTAATAGTAATATTTTAGTTAAGATGGGTGATAGATGTGTAGATACTCATTTTATTATTACTTTTTATATAGTGTGTATTTTTTGCATGTAGCAAATATCAAACAACAACAAAAGAGTCTGATACCTGAGGACCAGAGATTTTTACTTCTTGGTCACTTCACGATCTAGGCAACACACTCCATTTTTCCTAAAGGGCAATATAGTCATTTCCATGGCAATAGAATTTTCCTCTTATCTAGGGAACTCAAGGCCCAGGTCCTAGCTAATCCTTCTGCTGGGAAAAAGTCAACAATTCAGTTTGAGCCATTTCTTCCTAATTAACCTGCATTAGGTCAATGCATAGAGTACATCTTTAAAATTAGATAATTTTTGGAAGAACAGCAGCACTCTTCTCACTGGTGGCACTGATAGCACTCAGCCAAACACCCCCAGGGACACTGTACATTGTACCATCACAACCACCCAGAACAGTGAGGACTCTCAGGATCTGGCTCACGGGCAGCCACTCCTCACAGTGTTTATCTGGTGATTATTTGCCGGGTAGCACTTAGGAAAGAGAGTATCCTATATGCCGCAGTGCCTGATAAGACTTTATTCTCTGTTGAAATTTACAGACTTCTAGGAGAAGTAGTGGACTGTGCTTTAACAATCATTTACACTGTAGTATGACTGAATTTATCAGTAGAAACTCAATAATTACACATTTTCTTTCTTCCCTGAACAAGGAGATTTAGAGAGAAGGGGGAAGCAGAAAATGTTTGAGATGAAGAACTGCAGACAACCTGATCATGCTGCCTAGAGTCCAACCTGACTATTTTTCATGCTGTCAATTTCTGGCTAGACAATCCATCAAAGCTTCTAGAAATGAGTCATGATTAAGGCAAAGATTTAGAGTGTCAGCACAACCCTCAAGGCACCTTAGACTTCAATAGAAATTCCCGAAGTTCAAACCTATAAACAGGGTTTGTACCTAGGAAGAACAAAGGAACCAAATATCTTATTATGGTTTAACCAATTAGGTCACATGCCAGACATGGGAACAGGTCAGTTTCATGGTCAAAAACCTGAACATTGCAAATGAAAACAAATAATTAGCTATGTGGAGCAGAAAGAGCATGACTTAGAAGATTTCTGGCAAATGTATGCATGAGTTAGAAAGCTTCTTAACCAAATGGAAACTTAAAACCACTGAGAAAAAGAATATTTACGATTTGGAAGGTTCTCTCACTAAAAGAGAAACAATTACAGCATCTAATTGGGATGCAGCAAGGAGAAAAACTACATTTTTGGTGATCTACTTAAGCAAATGTTTTATTCCATGTTCTTTGCTTGTCCTTCATTAAAAAAGAAATCAAGCCAATGTGGTTTCCTTCCTGAGAATGCCCTGGGGCATGCGTGCAGACATGTGCAAACACGTGTGTGTGCATGTACATCCACACACCAATCAACCCCTTCCATAATACTTCAGTTGCAGAAATGTAAGGACTCAGACATGTGCCACCCTGACAAATCTCATAAAGGAGAACCTGGAGCAGGGTCTCTCTGACCCCCGGGGCATCTTCTCTGAATTAAAAGCTGCAAAGGTCAACGACCTCACCACCTCAGGTTCCACAAGCAACTGAGGAGGTTTTAGCTAAGAATGTCAGCCAATTCAACTGGAAGTTATTAATGTTTTCAGGAACAAAATGGAATGAACAAGTCTTAAACCATGTTTTGTCAAATATGAAGCAAATACCACAAATAAAATTAGCTGACCTCCAAACTTAGATTTGAGAATTGATCTAAATCCAATGTCATGCTTACACTTTAAAGACAGAAACCTTTCTGCTCTCTCAAAGTGAATATAATCTTAATCTCTGGATTCAGAATTTTTGTCAATAGCTGCTTATAGTTACAGTTGTTTGCCATACCCTCCAGCCCCTAAAGAAGGAAAATTATAATTATACCACAATGGCTTACTCAGTCCTACACCTAAAATAGAAGGGCCCAATTAATCAGCCATTTCACACTAAAAATTCCACTTAATATACATGTATGGTAACTCTACCCACTACTATACTTTCTGTACTCCATTTCTTAAAAGGAATAGGAATTAGGACTTTAAAAAGTCTAGAGGTAATGCTTCAAGAGCTTCTAAGAGATAGAACTGATGAAAATATTACCTCTTTTCTGTACTCAAACCCAGTTAGATTATACAATGAAATTAAAAATTCATTCCATGGCCGGGCATAGTGGCTCATGCCTGTAATCCCAGCACTCTGGGAGGCTGAGGCAGGAAGATCACTTGAGGCCAGGATTTCGAGACCAGCCTGAACAAGAGCGAGACCCCGTGTCTACAAAATCGTAAAATTAGCCAGGGATGGTGGTACACGCCTGTAGTCCTAGCTACTCAGGAGGCTGAGGCGGGAGGATAGCTTGAGCCCAGGAGTTTGAGGTTGCAGTGAGCTACGATGACACCACTGCACTCTAGCTGGGGCAACAGACCGAGATCCTGTCTCCAAAAAAAAAAAAAAAAAAAAAAAATCCATTTCATATATGCTTGCTGAAAAAAACCTGCTTAGTGTCCCTTGAGTTCAAGGGAATGTCACTCAGATATCATATCTAATGTGCAAAAAGGTTAAAGGAACGTATTTGTCACAAGAAATGCCCAGGATTAATACTTACACAACCTCCAGCAAGGATTTCTGCTGGAAGTGGAATGGAGCCATCTCTTCTGATAAATTTGTCCCGAACGAAATCATTAACCTAATTAGAAAGACAATATCGGTTAACCAAAATTTTCTGCCATTTCCTCTACTGGCACACTGTTGCTTTTGTAAGTCAGCAAAATATTTGTCTCATGATAAAATTAAAAATTATCAAATGTTTCCATATAAAGTTTTACAAATGTTTTGGTAGTGTGCCAGTCTCAGCAGCATCCATTTTAGTTTTTGGCTTAATGGTAATCCGCACAAATGACATATTCAGTGAGAAAGAAACTTACAGTCAGTTTAATGGCCTTTTCTGGAGCAACCCCTATAAGTTGTGGTATCAGACCTAAGTAAAGGGACAGAATCATTAGTGATATAGATGTATTAGACATGAATACACAAACCCACCAAGGAAGTGTTTTCTTCATATTATTTACCCATCAAACATTTTAGAGTTTTCATTAAAATGAGAAAAAACCAGATTATCCTAAAAACTCTGTGTATGTATATAGTAATTATTTACGAGTCAAGTATAATGTCATGTTTTCTTGAGGCCAAAAAATCCTTTTCTTAAGCATGCATCCTTTAAAGCCTAGTTATCCAACACCTCCCAAAAAGTACATAAGGAAAAAATGGAACCTATGGGTCTTCTCTCCTCTGGGAACATTGCCAATAGCAATGTAACCACATTCCCTCCCTTGTTACAACCGACAATAACAAACATACACAGATACTTTAGAGAAGCTAATGCTGTATACTTGGAAAAGCTCTGAAAATGGGGTGTTAAGCATACCCAGATTTTGCCATAAACTATGCTACCTACATAATAGCATACAGTGGCTTGGTCATTACAGAATACCAACTCTCATAATTTTCTCTTCAGAGAAACCCAGCATTCAATATTCATTTATTTAAAAGAAAGCAAAACTGCAAAGAAAAATGCAGTTTTAAGCATCATTTAATGAGTATCTTCTATAAGCAAAAACGTATGACTATTATATTCTTATTTACTAATATATGTCAAGCTTAAGAAATTTTAAAAGAATCCCCCCAAAACAAAGGAAATCATAATCCTTAGAAAGTTAAATTTCCTAGGCTGGCTGTGAACCGGAAAAGAAAAAATACATAAACAATTCAACATCTGTAGATATTCACAGGGCTCAGCTTTCTAAAGCACACAGCTTATCCAAATTGTTAGCATACATTTTTTTTGCATACATTTTTTAAAGATGCTAACAATAAACATTTTATATCCTTTAAATCATCCAGCCAAGGGGGAGTTATATATGTGCTTGCCCACTTGCCCACTGCTGATCTTAAGCCTACTTTAAGGATACTGCTGAGTGATTTTCCATGAGTTGAGAGCTAGCAAGTAATCATACATACAGGCTACTGTCAGTCAAACTGAATTATCAATGACAAACACAAATCCGCACACACTTTCCATGGGTAGCAGACTGATTTAAAAGAATAAATCAGCAGATGGCAGTCTTAACTTTCTAACCTTCATGATTATCAGGCCCTGTTACTTTTAATCTAACTCCCACACAACCATGTCAGCATGTGTATTTGTTTTACAACTTGCCTCAGTAAGGCTCATGGAATTTTAATAAAGTACTGATTTGTGTCATTTTATCATTGTTGCCTGCAAAGAAATTTAGCTAATCTGTCAACAATTTTGTCAATCATCTGACAGAATAATGGACCAGTTCTAAGCAATATATGACATTCTGGATAATCACAATACTCACATACAGGACTCCTACAATCGTCTCCCTAATACAAAAGTCTCTCACTTAAAGAACTGATTTTATCAGCTCACATCCTGAATAAAGCCAACAATCCCCTCCCCCACTTGCTATAGCCCACCCATTAAATTAATATGACCTCTCTCTAAAACGAAATCTTCTGTAAGCATTTATCCACTGAGAAGCCTAAACTACACAGTATATATATTAATATCTAGGTTCCTTCTAATAGAGGACATTTTCTTTGCAATTTAAAAGTACACGAAGGAGGAGAAAGGGCATTATTCAACAAAGAAAGATTGGAGATGTCAAAGAAAAAAACAACCTTAGTGCCACTCAACCCTGATTCTCCATTAAATAAAATCTAGATATGCAAGGCTTAATCAGTTTAAAACAATCATACACATGGGAAGATTCGCATTCTGGACAATGCACATCTCTTCCCATAGAGTACATGCTATACAGCTGGAATTTAGAGAGGCTAGAGTTCTGAATATTTGAGCAAAATTAATTACATTCATTCTCAGGAGCAGGGTATTTGAGTTCAGTTTGATTTCACAATGACTCTGTTTTCTTATTCTATACATATTGCCCAAAATGAACATCCTCATGACCCTCTCCTTCAAATTTAAGTGTATCAGAGTTACATTTTTCACTTGAATACCTGCACATAATGCTAACCAGTGGTGTTTTTTCTCTTGTCCATGAGCATAAAGCTTTGTTCAGGCCCAGTCTTTCTTTCCTAGGAAGAGGTTCTAAGCCAAACAGTTCAACAGAGCTCAGAATGAGCTAGGGATTAATGAGCCTGTGTGTGCAAACAAACAAGTACAGTAAATTACATAAATGCCCTGGACTTGAGCATGTAGAGAGCATTTTCAAAGAATTCCAAGTGGCGCCCAAAGGGATTAAAAAATTAATCTCCCTCCCAAAGGAAACCTTAAATTCTAATGTGAAAACACAAACATGAAAGTCATTCTCTCTCCAAAGAGAACAAGTTCCTACAAAGCTGACGGGGGATGGGAAGAATTCTGCATGGGGCTGGTGCCTCTGACACTGATGGCACTACGCTCAGTCTAGAGTCAGTGGTAACATTCCCTGCAAAAGAAAATCTCTCTGCTTTGACTGTATGCCTCTGAGCTAAGGGGAGGAAAGGAGCAAGAATTAGACTCAGAATCAAAGAGTTTTCTTTTTTTTTTTTTTTAACTTCAGATGACTCATTAGAAAAGACTTATAAATCATCTCTTGGAAGAGAGAAAAACTTTCGCCATTTCTTTCAGTTGAAACAAGCGTGAGGGGTAAACTCACCTTTGAATGGTAGCCTGGCTTCTATTTCACAGAGAAGAGGTGTATTTCTCCTCTCTAATTCTTTGAGAAAAGAAACTCTCTATTTCTTAGCTACTGTCCTTGTATTCCACCTGCAGACATGTGCCCTAGTTTGTAAGAGTACAGTGACCATAGTCCCATATTGGGACAAACACAGGATTTGAATTCCAAGAAATAAAATAGCAGGAAGAAGAAAGGAAGACCTTGTTTGCAGACTAACACTGATAAAATGTAAGACGGGAAATGAGCAAAGAGAAAATAAAAAGAGAGAAACAGCCCTAGTCTGCCTGGGCAGGCTACATATTGGTTTCCATAATGAATGAGTTAAAATCTGTGGCTGGTGAGACAAAATCATTAACTTCAGCAGCTGTGATTTGCTTACTCACCCCGATAAAGTCCAAAGAAGCCCTCGTAACGCAAGACTTTCTTAAAACAGTCAAAGCTGTTTTTGTACATCAGCTCCCCCACAACAGAGCCAGTGCCACGCTGGTTTTGCATTCGGGTCTTCACCAGATCTATAGGATACACTGCAGTGGCTCCCACAGCTACAAACAGAACAATTTTTAGGCTTAAAAAAGAACAGAATTAAATGGAGGGTTCACAAGGATGACAATCTCATCTCAAAGGATAAGAAAATAAAACACAATGTCTATTCTCACATTAAGAGACTTTATATTATTATTTTTCCTTTTCTAATACACAACTGAGGATGGCAGGCTAGCAACCACTGAGATCCATAAATATAGCTGCTTTGGAGAACAACTGTTAAGAATGCTCTTTGATATCTCAGGTTCATAATTTAGAAAGTGGATTATCAAGTCATCCCCAATATTAGATAATCAACACTTGATTTTCCATAACAACATTAAACTATCATGTATAGTATTTCTTTATATTTTCCATTAAATGCCTAAATACTATATTATGCCAGTTACTTCTTAAAATGACTATATCTATACACTAGGTGGCTGTAATTCTAAAATTTAGTTTACTAAAGCATTTTGATAAGCTAATCTTAGTTACAACCATAATATTGGAAACAAATTTCCATGTGATCCTATCCCTACATGTAGAATTTGGTTTAAAAAATAAATAAGGCCATGCTTTAGAATTTCTCAGGGACTGAAAAATTTATCACATAAACTAGGGTATTGCATATTTTGACTGTTGAAAATCAAAACATGCTTTGCAACTTCTAAAACTGAGACTGAAAAGAAAAAATAATAGTCTCTTCAGCTCAGGCTTGTTTTGAAAAATCATAAGCATTTTAATCACACCTGCTGCGTTCTTCTCAACAAAGCAACTTCAGATTCAACACATTTTCTATGTAGAGCATTTAAGCAAGAACAGTCTCTCAAATTTCAGCTGGGAAAAGCAGGGAAGGGGATGTTCATTTTAGCAAATAAACTTCAAATCTAGATATTCT
This sequence comes from Daubentonia madagascariensis, assembly GCA_023783475.1. Taxonomy (NCBI): domain Eukaryota; kingdom Metazoa; phylum Chordata; class Mammalia; order Primates; family Daubentoniidae; genus Daubentonia; species Daubentonia madagascariensis. Next base: position 35,954,649 of record JAKFHU010002088.1, on the reverse strand, counting down.
TTAACCAATGAAAGGAGAAAAGAAAAAATACAAGCAGAAAAGCAAAAGTGAATCATTGAGAGGCTGTTTTATATCATGAGGTTCTGGGATTTGTATCCCAAATCTCAATTTCCTACCTTCCCCTACACCCGACCCCATAAACACAGTCCTATTCTCCATTTTTTCATACTGGCCTTAACTGGTATAATTAAGGTGAGTGCAGCACTGCATCCCAGACTTTCACATCATTACAGAGGTTTTGTCTTGAAGACTGACTGGAGCCAGAGGGGCCATAGCCATGCTACGACAAGTCCTCTGATCATAGGTAAAAATAAAGAACACTTCAGAAAGCTCTGCAGCCATGACCCACGGGAACAATGAACCGCACCTTTGCTGATCTGTCCCAGTATAGTGAGATAATATTACGTTAACACAAGCCTGAAACAGCACATAGACATGTCACTCACCTCCAGCAACTGAGCCCAAAGTGAATCTATAAGCAGACTCGGCAATCTGGAGCCAGATAGGCCTGCCTAACCCATGAGATTGCTGTGGGGAAGTAGAAAACACATAAAAAATTTTGGAGAAGCATACAGCAAATGAAAAAGCTACAATTTGGCTATTTTAAAATAAGGGAAAACAAAATATAAAAGTGATATTGTTAATGAGGTAACATCTTTTCTGAAAGAAGAAAATAGGATATTGATGTAGCCAAAAAAATGGAAGCAATATATTTTAAAACAGATACTTCCAGCATTAGCATTTAAAAACTATATTCAGCCAAATACACAGTAGCTTCCCCTGCCCCATATTTTTTACAAGCCCATTAATGCCTCATTTATCTGCTACTATTGGGGAATACACTACTAGTCTACAGAAGTGAATCTTTAAGGTAAACAAACATTTCAGGTACAAAACTTTTCCCCCCTTCTTTACTTTAACTTAAAATTTAAAAATATTTCTAAAATGTATAAAAATTATCTTGATTCCCAGAGAATATTGATCATAACTACTATCTGTAATGACTACTGTCCTAGCCATACTCATAGTTCTAACATAAAATCTATGATAAAAAAAAAAGCAAAGGGAAAAATCCTTTCAGAATGTTGTTTCATAGGTATCCCATAGCATAAAGAAAGGACCTGAAATAACTTGTCTATATTAGTGTCAGTCTTGTTCTTTAATATTTTCACTATGAAAATATCTTGTATACTACGTAAACAGTCTGAAATGAAGGAATAATACATTTGCTTTACCATAAAGAAAACTTGAAAACCATTAGCTTGAAATGAGCTTTTTAAAAAAGCATAATAAAAAGTTCAGACACTCCCCACTATCTTAATTATGTGTAAATCTAATATGCATTATAAAATTACATATAATATACATTTTAAACATATATAAAAATATAAATTATAAAAGGATGAGGTAAAACATTTTAAAATAATTTTGCATTTCACTTATTAATGCAAAAATCTTTTTGATATTACTTTAAAGTATTAAATAGTCATCCCTTGGTATCCAGAGGGGATTGGTTCCAGACCCCATGGATACCAAAATCTGTGGATGCTCAAGTCCCTGATATACAATGGCATAGTATTTGCATATAACCTACACACATCCATACATCCTCCCGTATACTTTAAATCATCTCTAGATTACTTATAATACTTAATATTATGTAAATGATCTGTAAGTAGTTGTGATACTATATTTTTTTAAATGTGTATTATTTATTGTTGTATTGTTATGTTTTATTGTCTTTTTTCCAAGTATTTTTGACCCACAGTTGGTTGAATCTGTGGATCCAGAACCCATGGATATGGAGGGCCGACTATAATGTCTGAATATGTTTCAGTTCGTTTTTTTAGTTGTTTTTTTATGTTTTGAGACAGGGTCTCGCTCTGTCACCCAGGCTAGAATGCAGTGGCCCGATCATGACTCACTGAAGCCTTGAACTCCTGGGCTCAAGAGATCCTCCTATCTCAGTCTCCTGAGTAGCTAGGACAATAGGTACACACCACTTGATAATTTTTTTTATTTTTTGTAGAGATGGGGTCTTGCTATGTTCCCAGGCTGGCTTTGAACTCCTGGCCTCAAGCGATCCTCTTGCCTCGGCCTCCCAAAAGTGCTGGGATTATAGGCATCGGCCACCCACTTGGCTTGTTTTTTAAATATTGACTGAACACTCAGTTATACAGCGAGACTAACCAGTTAGTTCTGATACTTTGTTTCAAAGATAACAGTCGGAAAACCTAAACAAAATCTCTTCCTTTGAGGCAACCATAATGTTTAACCTCATACACTTTGAAGAAATTCAAGTTATAGCATTGCTATGGATTGAATGTTTGTGATCCCAAAAATTCATGTATTGAAACCTAATGCTCAATGTGATGGTATTTAGGGGGGTACCTCTGGGAGGTAATTAGGTCATGAGAGTGGATCCCTCATGATAGGATTAGTGCCTTTATAAGAAAAGATACAAGAGAGAGGGTTTTTTCCCCTCTCTCGTGTATATATATAATGAGGATAGAATGAGAAGACTGCTGCCTGCAAACCAGGAAAAAGGCCCTCACCAGGAAATGAATTAGCCAGCACCTTGATCTTGGACTTCCTAGCCTCCAAACTATGAGAAATAAATGTCTGTTGTCTAAACTACCCAGTCTATGGTAATTTGTTACAGCAGCACAAACAGACTAAGGGATTTTGGCTTAAATTTTAAAATCTTTTAAAATCAATATAGCTGTTATGGTACCTATTAAACATATAGCATATGTTTTTAACTTCTTTTAAAAATGCATATAAAAATTTTCCAAAATTGGAGTTTCTTTTTCTTTTTTCTTTTCTTTTCTTTTTTTTTTTTTAGAGATGGGATCTTGCTTTGTTACCCAGGCTGGAGTGCAGTGGCATGATCACAGCTCAAGGTAGCCTCAAACTCCTGGGCTCAAGCAATCCTCCTGCCTCAGCCTCCTGAGTAACTGGAACTATAGGCATATACCACTACACCTGGCTAATTTTTTTTATTTTTTGTAGAGACTGGATCTTGCTATGTTACCCAGACTGGTCTCAAAGTCCTGGGCTCAAGTGATCCTCTCACCTTGGCCTCCCAAAGTGCTGGGATTACTGACATGAGCCACTGCGCCTAGCCCAAAATTGGAGTTTCTCAATCACAAGACTGGATGACAATAAACCTCATTTTCATAGATTATGAATTATTTTCAATCATGTAAAAAAATGAGAAAAAAATGTCTCAAAAGAATACATTGAGCATTTTGGGGGACCAAAGCAGGAGGACTGCTTGAGCTCAACAGTTCGAGACTAGCCCAAGCAAGAGTGAAACCCCGTCTCTACAAAAAACAGAAAAATTATCTGGGCATGGATGGCCCATGGCTGTAGTCCCAGTTACTTGGTAGGCTGAGGCAGGGGGATTGCTTGAGTCCAGGAGTTGGAGATTGCAGTGAGAGTTATATGATGACACCGCTGCACTCCAGCCTGGGCAACAGAGCAAGAACCTGCCTAAAAAAAAATGAAGAAAAGAAAAGAAAAGAAAATGTTGAATTAAAACTCAGAATAAAAAGGCTTTGATCCCAAATAAGCATCAAGTAACCACTAATTCCCTTATTTATATAAAGATTTCTCCTGTGTCAACCACATACATTTTTCTTTATACTCTCTTCCTTTAAAGAATGTTTATAAGCCCTACAAATCCTATGAAAACTGAAGGATTATACCGTGCTTTAATTTTTAGCTAAAAACATCTCTAGCTATAAATACTCAAATGCCTTTTGACAGAAATGTCACCTCCACCCTTATTAAATAGCATTTAAAAGAAAACATAAAATATATGGTTATGAAGATTTTTTTAAGACTTAATATCACTATAACTTATGGTTTACTTGTATTCAAATATGTAAATTAATGTAATTAATGCTATGGATTTTGTTTCATGAATATTCATAAATCGAATGCTACTATAGCTCTCATCCCTATTAATGACCGTGTACTGATTTTTAGTATTTAGGCTGAAGGAAAATACTCAGCATTAAGAAGATCGCCTACCGTGAGCAAATGGGCCAAAGGAAAAGGCGTTCTTTCCCTTAAGGTTATGATTATGATTATAAAGTTTGATATTTAACAAGGTTAATTAAGTGTTTTTCAAAACAAGAGTTGAGAAATTTTAAATGATTTTTAACCTGTTCCCTAAGCACATGTGTATGATAGGAAATAAGTTGGGACCTCATTTAAAGAATAAAAGTTCTTTTCTTTTTGTTTTTAAATGCGCCTCATCCTAAAAATTTTAATTTTTTTTTTCAGTATGAACTTTTGGCAGTACCTCATCCTATAAATGAGAAATAAATAGGGCAAGACCATGTTGGTTAATAAGTCAAGCAAACTGCCCAAATCAAGCTGCTTCATGTAGCACGCCCACCCAATAGAGAGAACTGCCTCTTCCCCATGGCTCACTATTAATGGGTAGAAGAAAAGTGGAATAACTGAAGTCTTTTATATTGAGCATTGGAGAGAAGAAGAAAGGCTAGATTCTACATCAACTAAAATGTATGATTGGAACAGCAAACTAAATCTAGAGAAAACAAAACAAAATTCTTCTGTCTGCAAATCACATCTATGACTTTAATAGTCCTGGATTTGAAATCAATATCCTTGGCCTTACAAAGTAAGATTAAAATCCAAAGCAATGACAGTACAGGAGAAGGGGGTGAAGAAAAAAAATTTGATATATATACATATTTTTCCCCTAAATGCTAAACAATACATACTTTTCTCTAAGAAGGGAGTTAAGTTGTGTTAAAGACTGTAATACGTGGTATATGTATACCATGGAGTACTACTCAGCCATAAAAAACAACGGTAAATTAACACATCTGGTATTATCCTGGATGAAGCTAGAGCTCATTGTTCAAAGTGAAGTATCACAAGCATGGAAAAACAAGCACCACTGGTACTCACCATCAAATTGGTACTAACTGACCAATACTTATGTGCACACATGGAAATCATATTCATCAAGGGGCAGGCAGGTGGGAGCAGGGTGGAGGGGATGGGAAAACTCACACCTAATGGGTGCGGGGCACACTGTCTGGGGGCTGTTCACAATTGTAGCTCTGACTTGGGCAGTGCGTAGGCAATATATGTAACCAAAGTGTTTGTACCCCCATAATATTCTGAAATAAAATGAATAAATAAATATATACATAGGACACCCCCCCAAAAAAAACTATAGTAAGTCTTTAAATCTAATAATTTAAATGAGGTCAATGATTAACACATAAATAATAGCTTATAAACCTAATTTCTTCCTTTCTGAGAAGAAACTTCCATTTATGATAAAACTATCACAGGTGACAGAGGTAAAAAGTTCCAAAAAAGGAATTCATAAATGGGCTGCAATTCTTTCCTCTGTGTACTCATGAATCCAAAGTTCAAAGAAGGTCCACAAGAATACAAAATACACAAAAGAGATAAACTCCTATTTCTGAAGAGCTATACATGAAATAGAGATAAAAATCATTCTAATATTTTGACAGAACACAACCCAGCTTATATATTCCTAAACTTCTTTTAGTGGCCTGTAGCTTTAATATAATTTCCTACAGAAACAAAACTTTTTTTTAAAAGTACATATAAGCCCAGGCAGGTCCATCATAGATAATTTATCCCATACAGTTGAAAAACTGTAATAATTATGTAATATAGAGTAAAGAAAACTAGGAAGTTTGTTCAACCATTTTTCACATAGGGCCAAAATTGGTATTAAGCTGGTTTTAACCTCCAAACTGTTATATGCTCCAAAAATATATATATCCTCTTCTCTCTGCAATGCCCCTTTATTTATCTTACTTTCCTCAAATCAAAATTTCTGTTTTTCTCACTGCAGGTCACCTCTATACCAGAACATATTTATTCATTCTACTGTTCAGTATTTAAGTTGTTTCAAATTTTTTGCTACTTGCAAATAATCCTGTTATCAACATTTTTATACATACATATGTACTTTAACACACATATGTACTCATTCTTGGTAGGGACTACACACAGGAGAGGAACCAACAAGTCACAGGTATGTGTCTCTTCAACTGTGGCTGGTACTGACAAATAGTTCCCAAAGTTGTGATGCCAGCCGTTTTTGACAGTTTCCATTCCTCCACCTCCTAAACAACACTTGCCATTGTCAGAGTATGATTTTGGTCAATCTGGATAGTATAAAATAGCATCTCACTGTAGTTTTAATGTGTGTTTTCTCTATGTATTAATGATATTAAACTTTTCTTTCTCTCTCCTTTCTTTCTTTCTTTTTTTTAATTTCCTTACCATTTGGATATCCTCTGTTGTGAGGTTTCTGTTCACGTCTTTTGCCAATTTTTCAATTGCATTTTCTGCCTTTTGCTTATAAATTTGTAGAAACTTATTATATATTCTGGATACAAATCCTCTGTTACTTAAATGTATTACAAAGGGAAAGATTTCCCTACTGTATAGCTTGTTTTCTCACCCTCTTAGTGGGTGTATTTTGATGAACAAAAGTCCTTCAATTTAATGAAGTTCAACTTACTAATTTTTCTTTATGACTAATGTTTTGTACTCAGTTTACAAAATCTTTTTTTTTTTTTTTTTGAGACAGGATTTCACTCTGTTTCCTGGGCTAGAGTGCAGTGGCATCATGATAGTCATCATAGCTCACTGCAACCTCAAACTTCTGGGCTCAAGCGATCTTCCTGCCTCAGCATCCTGAGTAGCTGGGACTACAGGTGTGCATCACCACGCCTGATTAATTTTTAAATTTCTTTTGTAGAGACAGAGTCTCGCTATTGCCCAGGCTGGTCTTGAACTCCTGGCCTCAAATGATCTTCCTGCCTTGGCCTCCCAAAGTGCTAGGATTACAGGTATAAGCCACAGCATCTGGCCTGTTTACAAAATCTTTGCTTATCTCTGGATCATGAATAGAATCTCTTATGCTACCTTCTATATTCTTTCACATTTAGAACATTCCAACTGGAGTAATTTTTGCAAATGGTGTGGGGTAAGGAAAATTCCCTAGTTGAATATTCATCATTGATTACATTTTAAAAATATGTAAGTGGTAGAATTTCAGCCAGCATAAAAAATTTTTAAAATAAAACATTTCAGGCAATAAGGAAGAAAATACAAAAACATAATTCCTCCTCAATTTCCATCCTCTTCTACCTAATGGAAGTAGATGAGGGTAGATGAAGGAATTGTGTTACATATATATTTATAGCTTGCTCATATAGGTTTCTCATTTTCAATAACAGTAACAACTACAACAATAATAGCAGTTAACATTTATTACATGCTTAGTAGGTATCAGGCCTAAGTGCATTATCTCATATAATCCTCACAATAACTCATCAGATGGAAATTACTGTCCCTATTTAATAAATGGGGAAACAAAATGGAAGGTTATTACAGAATCAGTGCCCAAGCTCTTAACCACTGCCTCTCTCATAACTTCTTTCTATTTCTGAACTCACAGATGCTCTATCATGAGCACGTGTTTTCATAACAACTTTCATAGGTTGAGATAACAACAAAACACATGTCCTTCTTCCTATTTTAAGCATCAAGTAGATTACTGCAAGGGAACACTCTACATACTAAATGTAAATAATTACATATTCTTAGTTTGGCAATATAGGAAAAATTATAACAGAATCAAATCTTCTGGAAGTAACATGGGAATAGTTACGGTTAGCATTACTGTAATTCCGTGGACTAAAGAATTTTAAAAACTGAGTCACCAGAATTGTAGTCTAGATGGCTGCCTTAGAATGCCTGATATATCTGAAATGTGTTAACTAAAGAATGTTTTTTCAAGACTGAAAACTGAAGCAAGTTTATTCTATTATATTGGTTGCTATAAGAATTTAGGCATATTTTCATATTATTCTACTTGAGTTCTAGCCTGTATTCCTTAAAAAATTTTAAATGCTATAAAAGAAGATGAATTTAGAATTTTAAAAATAAAATCCATTGATTCCCACCATTTTACAGAATGCAGGAGCTTGAAGTATTCTCAGAAATATTTGAGGGTACTCACTTTACTAAAGAGAAAACTGAGGCCCAGAGAAACTTGTATCAGATCCCAAGGACAGTAAAGGTCAGATTTTTTTTTTTTTTTTGGTAAAGGTCAGATTTCACAATGGATATTAATGGACATTAATTTGACTCCTTCTTAAATAATCTTCATAAATCTGTTTCTATAAAATTCTAAAAATTATTTGTGACTTCTATTGAGTTTTATTTTCTCAGGTTTTTGTTCTTATAATAACTTACAGGAAAAAATGCATTTAAAATCTAAATATTTATTTCTCTATACCTAACCTTCAGTAGTAATACTACCCAATCTATCTGATATGTGAGAGGAAAAATTTTAAATGGAGGCTCCGAGGTTGTTTCTTTGGGGACAATGCAAGAATATCCAAGATCTCTAGCCATCCTCTAGAGATTCTAGATCCCTGTGCTATCCCACTGGTTAGGGAAAAGGCAGAGAAAGTGCTCCACCACCACTCTGGATATCAATCAGAGACCCAGGGAAGGAGAAGAAAGTGGTGGTTTGTATCACTGCCCATTTCCTAAGTATCTGACAAGACCCTTGAGGCCATCTATGCCAGCATAAAAGCATCAGAGCTGCCACTGAAGACAGGCAAATCATCTGAAATCTGTCTTTAAAAGAATTCACACTGGTAGCAGAATTACATCACCTTCCTAAGGATGAAGAAATATGAGGGATGTAGACTTAGGGTGCCAAAGATTGCAAAACAAGTTTCAGATATAGCCTCTAGGAAAATTGCTAGAGGCAAGAGAGGTGGGTGAATAGAAAAGTAAGCAGCAGAAAAGCTGAGAAAGTAGGAAATGAGTTGAGACTTTTAAATTCAGTTTACATTGTTTTTAATGAGCTAAATGAAATATTCCCCAATTATAAATATTAAGGACACCTCCAGGGAGAGCTATATCAATAGATATATATAACACTGCAAAATATCTCCTTTTGAAATGCAATTTTTCAAAATTCAAGAGCAAATTTTCACAAATGTATACTACAAAATATAAAATTAAATTCAGTAAGAGCTCTTTAAATATTTCAATGTCTCAAGTTTTTTATAATTTTATAAAATTTTATTTTAAAAAATCACTGAATTTGAATAAATCCATCTATTTTTAAAGGATCTGAGAACTAACAATGGATAAACTTTGATGGCAGCAGATAAGAGGTTTTTTTTGGGTACAGAAGAAGCTGAATTGCAATGAGTTATAGATACATTTTAATCTGTAGGAAGCTTTATTATACACAAAGCAAACAATTAAAGTATTAACATAAAATGTAGATACAAAAGCACTCTTTTTCATTTTCAATTTACTTCAACCTGACTACAAAAAGTTCTTGTTCATTATATAAAGTAGAACCGGAAATTCTAGTTAGTTTCAGAGGCAGAATCATTCCATGGAGCTCAAGTATAAGAAAGATTTCCCATCAAATTTTCTCAAAGGGAACCACACTTACATGTCTTGATTTTTCACTAACACATTTCACTACACAATGTAGTAGCAATGAAGAAAAGTAGATGAGGGCTCTTTCTGCAGCAGGCCCATTTAACTTTCTCTCTCTCTCTGTATCCTGTCTTCTTTTCTCTCTCCCCACATACCTTCCCCATGTCTGCTAGATGTTTCAATCATCCCTAACATTTAAAAAAACCCAAACTAATATTTCATCAAAAATGTAATAATAGTCAAGGTTTTCTTTCTGGTTCACTAATTAGATACCTTTCCTTTTTTCTTGTTATAATCCATAAGGCACAATCCCAGTGAATGATTTATTACATTCGAGGAATGTTTTGGACTTTAAAAACCCTATAAATATCGGTTTAATGATACAAAGTGAATGTAACACTAATCTTTAATTGTGCCTTGGCAAATGAAAGGAAAAGAATGTTAATTCTAAGAGGAAGGAAGTCAAGCCCATGTATGTTTGAACTCTTATTTTCCTTATCTTAATAAGTTAAAAGAACAAAACACAAACATAAATCTAGTTATCCCATAAATATTCTATAAGGATGGGGGTAACAGCAGTTCTATAAAGGTAATCTTTGAACTAAGGAAAGTCTTTTTCTGGAAAGTAGTTTTCATTTTCATAGCATTAAGAAGCTTTAGGCTTCCATTTAGGCTACTATTTCAGCATTTTTGAAGGTGATTATATTTATGATACTACTCCTACCTGTCTCTGAAGTTCTGCCAGGTTGTAAGGTAAGGCCCCCTCAGCCAATGGGGCTATTCTCTCAATATCTGCCAAAGTCAAACGTCTTCAGGAAATACATGGGAAAGAAAGAATTGTTAGACACCGACAAACTCATTACGCCAAGATCATCTTTTCTCAAAAAAACCAAAACTATGGTTTAAATTATTTCCCTAGTCACACAAATCATTTTAGTGAGAAAAAAACATCTTTAGAGCCTATTGTGATCAACAAAAAGCAAAAGACTCTAGAGAAATAATGTGATCATGCTTTAAAAAGGGCTTAAAAAAAACCCAGAAATAACGTGGTAAGACTTATTTAGTAAGACTCCAGTGATAGATAATAAAAGTGAAGAAATAATTGTCACCAGAAGCAAAGATATACATTGACTTTTTGTATATACTAAATGTATACCCTAATCAAATCTATTTAGCGCATAGGTGCAGAGTATCTGGGAGGGATAGATACAAAACTGATAAATACTGGTTGCCTTCAAGGAAAGGCAAGAGGGTAGGAGGAAGACTTTCTAACAGTATACTCTTTCAAACACCTTGAGTTTTGAACCATGTTAATGCACTACTGTTTTCAAAAAATTTCCTTAAATTCCATGAACCAGCTAGAAGGTCACTTGAGATCCAGTTTTGAGAAGTACTTTTTGAAAATGTTTATTATCATGAAGGAAGCTCAAAACTTTTGTCTAAAAACGTGAATTACAGATGAATGAGACATGGCTTGGTATTTCATGTCAATCACCAAAGACTGGCTGATATATTTAGTATCATCTCCAGTCTAACAATTCATATGTAGCATGAAGACAATAAATCACCTATGTTCTTTTAGTCCTTAGTTCTAGAGCTGAAGCCCATTTTTCAGATATTGCTATACTTAAATAAATACTAGAGGTGACTAAAAAAAATCTGATCCCTTAATAGACTGTAAGTTTCCATTCCCACAGTCCTGTTGGGTGCCCGTAAAGAAGGGTTTTTCTTTTGCATTTGCATAAGACTACAAATTACCTTCTATGTGCTTCTGTCTTCTAAATTTATAAAATAGAGGCATAAAACACCTGAGCATGTCTGTGATGGTAACTATGATGATAACATCACATGCATATCTTAAGAAAATGATACTCTCCAACATGAAAGGGTATATACTCTTTAGTGAAATGACAATTTACAATGAACCAAAAAGATTATATGATTACTCCATGTACTTTAGTCTATTTTATAAAGTTATAAATTTAGGCAAATTTCTATGAATCTCTTGGAACTCATAACACCTCCAGAGTGCCCAGATTAAATCTCTCTCTTTCTCACTTCCCTCCCCTACTCTCTCTTTTCTTCCTTTACCCATCTCCCTCCCTTGTGCCCCTCAACCGCTTCCTCCCTTCTTACCTCCCCCTCCACCTCTTCCCTCCCCTTTCCTTCCCCTCCCCTCTTTTCTTCTCCACCCTTGTTTTCTCTCCCTTTCCCTCCCTCCATAGCTCCCTCCACCCTTGATCTGCCTTCCTCTCTTACTCCTCCTCTGTTTCTCCTATCTGTCTCTCTTTCTTGGAATTTATATACTGAATAAACTATTGATAAAATGAACTAAAAGTACACCACTGTTTCACATTTTAAAAGAACTACCCTATAATAAATAACATAAAGAATTATTGGAATACTTACCCTGAAGCATTATATAAGTCTGCAAGCTGGTATAGGATATCAATTTCTAGTGGAGTGACTTGTCCATAGCGTATGGCACTCTGGGCAAATTCCTCTGGAAGAGAGAGATAAAGTGTTAAAATCTTGAAAGATTATTAATATACAACAAACTCCTACCTTAACCAACTATAATACAATCTGAAAGCTACAGGCATTTTAGTACTATTTTAAAAATCTAAAGCTGAATTTAAATATTTAAGTTCGACTATATAAGAATATGCATTTCTGAAACTAGTAAAAGACAGAATGTTAAGATAATGAAACAGCAAAAACAGATAAATTACTTCAAAGATAAAATAATCTCTTTAGAATCCTCTCTCTCTCTCATCTTGTTTAGTCACTTTGGTCTCCAGAGTTACAATATAAAAGAATTGGCTATTCTCCAGTCACTCAAAAATCCTACTACCATTCACCAAAAGGAGTAGGCTTGCCCAGCTTTCTGTGGCAACTCCTTCCTAGTACAAACAAGCTGCTGCCACAGTGCTACTGACCTGTTTGACAGATTGGGCCAAGGTTCTTTTCAAAACTGTCAAAGCCACTTTTCCATTCCTGACCTCAGCATCCCATTAAATCCACCTGGATTTTTGAGGCCCAAATGAAGCATATATACACATGGTAACATGCTTTCTAGATCTGACTTTAGAGCGGTAAACTTAGATTAACCTCGTGCCTAGATGAAGAAAGGGAAAATGCTGAGATTCTAATCAATATATTTTTTAAATCTTACCCTTTGTGACTTCAACATCTTTCCTTGTGCCAGCTAGAGTGCTATATATCTTACGGACAAGCTCCATGTTATTCAGTAAGGAGTTAAACGCATTGAAGTAGGAGAAGCTAACCTGGTGTGAGATACTTCCTCCAGCTGCCTAGGAAGTGACAACACAAAAAGTTTAAAAAACAAACAAAACCAAAAAATACATTTATGGACACTGTACTTGTCTCAAAGAGGATCCAAAGCAGTCTTCATTATTAAAATGACTAACCACCAGTCCATAAATACAAGGGAAGTATCATATTGAAACACTCAGTGCATTTCATGCCCTCAGGGAAGTCTATGTAATTTAGGTTTTAAGGAAGAAAGCAACATCTGGAAGTTGGACTTCATGGTTCATCTACCTATAAGGTCAGAAACAACAAATATAATTATCACAGATCAAAAACAATAGTTATTTAAACAGGATCTTCAAGACCCTCAACTATGGAACTCCTGCTAGTCCTGGATAAACAAAACATCAATGTACAATATTTGGAGCATTTTTTAAAACTTGGTTTTTATTCCCCCACACACATACACAAAAACCAAGTGGTAACTTTAAATTTTAAGATTATTTCATTATATCAACTTTTCCTAACCTTTTTTTCAAAGGTCACTGTTATAATTAAGATACTTAACAATCTATGATGCACTCTGAATTTGTATCATGAAAGGTAAAACTACCAAAAACTCCAAAAAATGTACAGAAAATCTGGAGAGGATCTATTCACTACAAAGTTAAGTCTTCAATGGAATAGTGCAAACGAGGCTCTCATGCCCAAGATAGGGGGCAACGTGGCCTTCATTACCTCTGCAGGGTGAGGAGGTAATTTCTCCCTCTGCCCACCACTTAGACATAAACTCAAAAAAGAATATTTTTCATACTTTTCAATAGCCTAATTTTTAAGCCAGAAGTCGGAGGAACCCACTTGACTGAACACATTCTCTGTTAAAAACTCAAAGAAATACTTATGGAAATACTAACATGACAACCTTAATCATAAAGGTCTTTTACAAATAGCATAGGTAATGATGGGCAAACATATTCACCCTTACCACCCCTCACACACATGCCTTAACCCAAATATAGATTATATTTGTATTAGCCTGAATTTGGATACCAGTGACCCAAAAGCTGGACTCAAATTATTTAACATATTCTTCTGAGGATTGGAAATGGCTTTCGGTAAATTGAAGCTATAATAGCTCTATCTAACCCAATTGGAAAAGAGCAAATGGGTCCCCTCACCCATTTACTGAGTGAGCCCATCCCTGTAGGATTTTCTTTCCTTCTTCCCTCCCTCTCTCCCTTTATTTCTTTCCTTCCTTCTTTCTTTTTTGGTTGGGGTATGAGGTGAGGGTAGGGGCGTGCGGGATGGTGTCAGGGAGGTGAAATGTGCAGGAGAAAGTGACATGCTCCATGTTCAAATTCACTGAAGAAAAAGAACAGAAGTTGATCTTTCTACCCCAGTCTAAATCAGGGATAATGATCCTCAGCTGAAACAACAAAAGTACTCATTGGCTTCCCTCCATTCAAAACAAGCAGTAATCAAAAACTTATACATAAGTACAAAGCATGAACAAGAAAACGGGTAAGTGAGGAAAGTTTCACCATTCTATGTGAGGAAGTGGATGACATGAGTTTGCTCTTGGTCTAGATGATTACTTTATAGAGATTAGCAGTTTGACAGAACAAAAAACTGTGTCTGGTGCATACAGACTGAATGCACAGGTGAGGGGGCAGAGAGAGGAGTGAGCCACAGAGGCTGATGGCCACATATTTCCTCCATACCTTCTGCCATGGGCATGATTATTAAAACAGTGCAGAAGCCAGTGACGATCCCTCCAGCAGACAGCACCCTGAAGGCAACAAAGGAAGGAGCCATCCTTATAGCAAGAGCTTGGGAGCCTGGTGGGGTGGAAAGAGGCCAAGATGAAGGCAGTAGTGTCTGGGAGAGGTACTGCCCACTGGAAAAAGTAACTGCTCACCCTTGTCTACAAACTCTCGTTTCCCTTGAACTGGACTCTGTAAATGGAAATAAACAGTTTGGAAATATATGAGAGCAAGACGGTGGCTCTGAATAAAGCTATGATCTGGGGAAAGACCACTCACCATCACCTCTATCTCCCTTACACACACACACACACACACACACACACACATTTACCTTCTACAAACCAAGTGTGAAGTTGGAATAATAGAGAGTCATATGAGTCCCTGCAGGTAATCCAGGACCCAACGGTTCAAAAGGTTTGAGGAAACAGGAGGTTACAAGTATTTGCTTTTTACTTACTGAAACTAAGTTCTCCTCCACAAAAGGAGTAAGCATGTGAGACCGAATGGTAACCATGATGTCGCTGAAATCCAGACCAGAAATCATGCCACTTTTGCTTTTGTCTTTCAGTGCAAAGGCTTGTCTTGCATGTTCCAATTGCAGCTCCTGGAGGCAAAAATTAGAAATAGGCCATTACATTGATTAAACACATCCCATGTATATGTTTTGGAAAGGAAGGAAGGACAGACATCCTTCCCCCACATGTACTTCTTACAGAAATTAACAATGTACAACTCTGAATTTACAACAAAGCTTTAATTTCTTTTAAGAAGCACATATTTTCTTGAATATGTACTACGTACTACTTCTCAGGAAAAAACAGAATGAATCAGAGCATGGCAATAAAAAGAGGAGAAAAGAACCTTCAGATTTTACTCAAAAAGTTTTCCTTACTGAAATCAATAGAGTATAATGTTTTCAGTGTTTTATTTCAGCCTTAAAATATACAGTAATTTATCTTCTCCTGCTTGAAGGCTTTCTTGTCATCACAGGGTACTTTTTGCATGAATAAATGAGTTTAGATTCATTTTCAGTTTTTCAATTTTAAATGTTCCAAAGGCAGTGTTTCTTTCTTTCTCTCTCTCTATATCTATCTATCTCTATATATATACACATACATAAATGAATTAGAGACCGTTTTTCCAAACAATTTTTTAAAATAAACTCAGTGAGAAACTCTACCAACTGGTAAGTGCAACACTTAGTAATTCTAAAATGAAAGTTATAAATAACAAACCACATAAGTAGTTTTCAGCTATCACTCCTTCTGGCTCTGGGCACAGTTACTCATAAATTGTAAAACTGTCCAGAATATCACTGAACTTTTGAACAAGTGGGCAGCCAAACCTCATAATAAGTGATACCAATAAAAATAACAAACTCTGCCAGTAATCACCTGGGTACTACACAAAAGTCAAAACCTGAGCATTTCTGCCTTGGGAACTCACGACATAATCCAAATAAGCCTGTTAGCACAATGTAATAATGGGACTATACTCTCACACTCTTTGCAACTCTGGAAACAATAGTCATATCCAAGTATATACATATTATTCAAAGTTAAGATTAAATACTATAATTTTCATTGTCATTTATTTATCAAAGCCTACAAATCAATGTTGCTTTACCTTTTTCTAACATTTAAAATAGTTTTTGACAGAAGTCTCATGATCTTTATTTAATTATATTTTCCTATGGGCTTGTGATCTCTCTCAATGGCAATTCAAAGACATTAAAATTACCTTAGTAGGTGTTGGTTTTATAATACTTCATTGAGCTATACATTTGTTTTATGTGGTTTTCTGTATTTGTATGATATTTAACAACAAAACTGATGTTAAAAATTTCTTAGCAGGTTGATGGACTAGAGGTAAGTATATCAAACCTACTAAACTTTTCAGTAGTGAGGAAATATCTATATAAAAAGGTATATTTAGATTTGGCTTTTAGATTTGGCTTAAAAGGACAATACAGAGAAATAAACTCAGTGAGTTTATTTCTGGTAAATATGTAAAACAGAAAAAGACTACAAAATAAACAAGCAACATGATTTGACAAAGTTTTCTCTTCTATTCCTTCTCTTCTACTTTAGTCATTCCCCCTGACTCACTCCATCTTCCCAGCATCTCAACTCCAACCACTTTACCCTTCAAATGAAGCAGGAAGTTTTGGTTTCATTAGATTGGTTGAAAGTGGTCCTGCTGCCAGATGCACCCAAGCACATCAGAAGCAGACACAGATCTACTCCCTGTCTCATCCACCTTTTCCCTTCCTCACTCTTTTTGTTTCTCCTTCTTTATGTCTTTGCTGTGTCTTTGTCTTCCCTATGACTATGTCTTAATCTCCCAGAAATAATTGTACCGTGGGTACAATTTAGCCTTATTAATGACACTTAGTACTAAAGAAAATGTGGACCTTTACCTTAAAGAGGAAGCAGAATGCTCATTGAAAGAGTAATGTTAGAAGAACAGATTTTCTGTTTTCTATAAGGTCAACAATTAAAGAACTCTCATTTATCTTTTAAAGATACATATTTGAAGTATCACAGATGAAATTATAGAGTGTGTGGGATTGGCTTCCACATGATCCTGTAGGAGGCAGAGTAGGATAAAACAAGATTGGCCAACAGTTGATAATTGTTGAAGACGGTTGATGGGTACATGGAGTTCATTACACTATTCTCTCTGCTTTTAAATATACTTGAAGTCTTCCAAAATAAAAAGTTTTTAAAAATTAAAATTAAAGACTTCAAAATTAGAAGTTAAACAAAGAAAAAAGAAGTTCCATATATACAGCTCTCAGTTTACATATTATAATTAAAATATCAGGGTATAATAGATACCATAAAATATCTTTAGTAAATGCAAGGGAAACAATGAAACAAAGTCATCTTTGGAAGAATCTTAAAAAGCACTAGTTTTCCTTTTAAAAAAAAAATCAGCTCTCAAATATAATATTTTCAACTTTTCAAGTTTGAGTATTTTACAAGATGAGTTAGATAGGCACTAACAGTGAAAGTGTTATATAACAAGCACTGGGTTCTAAAAATACCCACACCTAAAGGGCATAGTTTTCAAATCTGTGATTACCCTAATAAAGAAAAACAACAATGTGGGCTTATAAAAGGTAAAATAAATCTTGCTTCTGGGTAGGTGGGTGGATAGGGGAACTAAAGGAAAGGATAAAGAAGAGAAGTTGTGCTAAAAGTGGAGATCTTATGCACTTGAAAATGCATTCTAAGAGGTAAAACAGCAGAGCTTCAGAAACAGTGTCTTTGGATGAGACTGAACTTGTACATTTAACTGCACTGTCTTCCAGATGCTACTTTCCACTAAAATCACAATAAAGGAAACAAAACAAAACAAAACAGAAACCCAAGGACAAAGAAAACAAAAAAAGAAGATAGCAACTACATTTTTAAGATCAGAAAGCAGAAGAGCAATTGACAACTGACTTTAACAGACTTAAGAAAACTAGAAGTGGGAAAAGCCAAAAAGCAAGCCAATGTATATAACAGAACCCCCCCCACAAGACTCAGGAATTAGCTGCACTGGTACCTCTGGAAGTGATGGTGAAGGTGGAGCTGAAAATAGGGGGCTTAGATGGAAGTCTGTTTAAGAGCAGTTAATTACCTGCCTCACTCCAAATAGCCAGGCCTCTGCCCTTTCCCAATCTTGGCATAAGTTTACTGTCTGGAGAGTTTAGCAGAGGATCTCTGGACTAGCGGAGACCATGCACAGTTGACAGGGAGAGTACTACATTGAAAAGAGGTAATAAACGACCTCATCATACTGAACGTTGAGACCTCCAACCCTCTTCTCTTACAGCACCCAGGATGTCAAAAGCCAGATCTAATATTCCAGATGGGAGAACAGATGTTCTTCTCTGATTCCCCAACCCAAAAGAAAAGACTAGAGGTTCCTAAAACAGTCCAGCCAGAAAACTTTACAGTAAGAGTTAATAAGTTCTACCATGAACCCAAAGCTCCCGATAAGCCCTAATCTTATATATGAACAGAGGACCATCAGACATATGAGAAAAGCTACTAACATGAAAAAGTGAAACCCAAAGAGAGGGGAAAAAAAAAAAGAAAGAAAGAAAGAAACTCGGAGGGAACACTTTGCAGGCACAAGAAAACTTAAAGAAAAAAAAAAAAAAAACCAAAAAAACCCTGTCTTTAATATCTTTGGAGAAATGAAAGAAAATAGTACATCCATGAAACAAGAATAATATGCTATTTTTTAAAAAAGGAATATTCAGAGACCCAAAAAAAGCTCCTGAAAATTAGAAATACAACAGAAATAAAAATCTTAATAGAGGTTCAGAAGGAAAATAGGAGAGAAAAGAAAACTAAGAGATGATAAATTTAATATTTAGCAGTTCTAAGAAGAAATAAAATAGAAAAAGAAAACTATTAAGAAAATTTTCAAGAGTTGAAGGACATAAGTTTTCAGATTAGAAAAGCCCACTGAATGAAGAGCCCAGCACAATGAATAAAAATAAACTCACACCAAAGAATATCATTGTGAAGTTTCATAAGCACCGAAGGAAAAAAATACATTAAAACCTTCTAGAGTGGGGGAAAAAAGTTTCAAAACTGAATCAAGAATAAGAATAGCACTGGAATTCTCAGTGGCAACACTGGAAACTAGAAAACAAAAGAGAAATACTTTTAAAATTATGAGGAAAATAAATTCCTACTAGAATACTGAGCCAAACTATTTAAGTGTGGATGATGGAGCAAGGGGTTTTCAGATATGAGAAGTCTGAAAAAAAATTATTTTACTTCCCTGCAGGAAGTATTCCACCAAAAAGAAGAAGTAAGCCATGATAAAGGAAGAGAGAAAATCCAGCAAACGGGAAATTTAACATAACAGAAAGGCAAATGGATTCTCCAGGATAAAGGCGAAGGGAGATCACAGAACGAGAGCTATCCAGCAAGCTTACACAGTCCACCTTCTGACTGTGAAGCAGGTCAGAAAGCACCAGGAAAATGGTACAGCTGATGTGGAAAACAGTCTGGTTGTTCCTCAAAATGTCAAACAGACTTACCGTATGACCCAGCAATTCCACTCCTAGCTATACCCGAAAAGAATAGAAAACAGATATTCAAACAAATATGTGTATACAAATGTTGATAGCAACACTATTCACAATAGCCACAAGGTGGGAACAAACCAAATGTCCATCAACTGACGAATGGATAGACAAAATATGGTTTATTCACACAATGGGATGTTATTCAGCCATGAAAAGGAATGAAGTACCGACACATGCTACAATATGGATAATCCTTGCAAACATTATGTGAAAAAGCCAGACACAAAAGTTCATATTGTATGATTCCATTTATATGAAATTTCAGAATAGGTAAATCCATAGAAATATTATAGGAAGCAGATTGGTAGTTGTCAGAAGCTGGGGGGAAGAAGAAGTGGAGAGTGACTGCTCAATGGGTACAGGGTTTTCTTTTGGGATTATAAAAATGTTTGGGAACTAGATAGAGGTGGTGGTCGCAAAACACTGCAGATATACTAAATGCTACTAAATTGTACACTTCTAAATGCCTAATTTTATGTTACATGAATTTTACCTCAATTTTTTTTTAAAAAAAGAAAGCAAGCTCCTACAGAGCTCCAAGAAGACAAGATTGATATAATATCTAACGTGTTTTGAACATATTAAAAAGATGTTTTAGTAACTGGGGCCATGAGGATGAATTGGCATTAACACACAGAAAACTAAACTAATGAAAACTAGAAACTCTAAGAAAAGCAATATAATTTTAGCCATGAAGAGTATTTACAAAATTATAGTAATTCATAGGATTACTGATCTAAGCAGAATCATGACATAATAATATAGGGGGTAGAAAAGAGAGAAAATGTCCAAGTATGTGGTAGGAAGGAGAGGTGAAAGAGCTAGTTCCTAATCTTCCATAGTTAGAATTCAATCGAAAACACCTAAAAATGAAAAATTAAAAAGTAGAAGTGCCAAGAAGTCTACTATTTAAATAAATGGAATTAAACACTGAAAGAAACAGCTACAAGAGTTTTTAAAAGTTGCTTCTGGTGAGTGGGAAGTGAAAATTTGGGGTGAAATGCCATGGGGGACTACTATTTTTGTAATAAACTTAATAAAAACGAAAGGGAAGGAGGCAGAGGAAGAATACTGTATATTTATACCAGTTATGAAAACTGAGCTCACCTGGAGAAACTGTGTGAATTCTGTGTAGGTAAGATGCTTCTTCCGGTTATGCCCAAAATGCAGTCGGATAAATTCACAGTCCCAGTTAAAAGGGATATGATGATGAATAGTAGTCTGTCCAAAAATTTCTTTGACATTTTCTTAAAAGGGAAAACAAAAATAAATCAATTATATCTGGAATAAGTAGTTTATTCCACTGCAATGTTCCTACAGAAAAAAATTAAGAGAAATTTAAAAAGTCAATATCATCTGCTTCTATTAAGATTAACTGCAAATTTTTTTTTGTGCCCAGAAACCCATGCACAGGAACACAATTGATACAAAATATAATTTTACACTTAAGATTGTGTACCATTACATATAAGGCCATGAGATTCTTAATTTCTCTTGATTTAATTTTAATTATAAAGTGATTTATATCTTGCACTATAAATGGCTGCTACTTTACATTCCAGGATAAAATCAATAGTGTTTTCCCAGTTCCTCAAGGAGTCGAATTAAGCCCTTTATCAGAAGCATGAATACCTAAATTACAGTATAATGCAATATTTGTCATACTAAGTATGGTTTGATTGAGGCTTGATTATTATATTCACACTAGCCTGAATATGTCTATTGAAGATAGATATAAGAAATACTACCAAAAGCATATCATTAGCTCAGCAGCAAGCACCTTATTAAAAGCTTCTGATATTGTCAAAAATATGGTCTTGACACAAAGCTTCAAAATACCCATAAAATCCATGATTATTAGTCTGAACTATTAAAATATTTTAAGATAAGTGAAATCAGTGATTCACTTTTAAATAAAGAACTAAACACGGTACACTAACTTTTAGACCAAAACCAGTCACACTGTGTAATATACAACCAAAACCCTCTGGCAGCTTGTCTTCATGCACTAACAATGTCATTCACTTTCTTACACAGTTCTAAACTTAACGATAAAAGTCAATTCACAAATGACTGGTACTTTAACAAGCATAGACTGGATAGACTAATTTAGAAGCTCATGCCAAAAAAAAAAAAAAAAACAACAAAGTTAAGAAAGCAGGAAGCCTGTTTTACTGATGTCTTAAGAACAAAATTATTTTCAGATTTAAGCCAATTTTATTAGTGAAAGGGTTTTACCATCAATAGCTATCAATTATACTAGAGAATTAGTTAATACAATTAATGTTTTATATTCTCCAACTATGCTATTTTTTCTAATTTTTGCAAATCCTTTGAATAAGATACTTATTTCATATTTTAAATGGTTTAATGGATTCCCTTTAGTTTTATATACATACCCTTTTTCTTAATAAAAGCATTACTACTGGGGTGGGGAATGTAAGAATCCTTAACTGGAAATCCTACCAGTCTAGACTCAGTGTAACAACTCTGAATAGATTGCAGCAATCAGCAAAGTTGGAAGAAGGCATTGGATGTCACTGGGGAGATGGGATTCTCATCTTTTCTTTCAAATGGAACGTAGAATTCATTTCTTACTTAAGTAGTGAATTTCAGAGCTTTCAAATCAAGTCAAGTATTTTCACCTTACATAAATACAAATTAAATATATGAGTTTTTTTTTCTAAAAGCAAAGAATTAACTCAATAGCAATTCATGGGATCCTGGTTTCTAACCAACACAAAAGATTATCCTCAAATCTAAATGAAACTTCAAGTTGTAAAATATTATAAGATAATTAAAATAATAAAGGTTGCAGAAAATATTTAGGGCTAAAATTATTATAGCAGATCAGCAAAGATTTTTTAGGATCCTTCTAATTTAATTAAGTAGCTGCTTCTATTCCCAAATTAATAAATTAAATTTTTAAAGGTCTAACCAAAAAAAAGTGTACAAACAAAATTTAAAAAGTAATGGAAAGCAGAATAGGATAACTTAAGTTACTATTAATATATTAAGTAATATTAAAATTATTAAAAAGAGTAAGGTATTTCATGGTAACCTTTATTTTATTTAATTAATTAATTTATTTTTTGGAGACAGAATCTCACTCTGTCACCCTGGGTAGAGTGCAGTGGCATCATCATAGCTCACTACAACCTCAAACTCCTGGGCTCAAGCGATCCTCCTGCCTCAGCCTCCCAAGTAGCTTGGGACTACAGGTGAATGCCACGACGCCCAGCTAATTTTTCTATTTTTAGTAGAGACGGGGTCTCCCTCTTGCTCAGGCTGGTCTCAAACTCGTGACTTCAAGTGATCCTCCCGCCTAGGCCTCCCAGAGCGCTAGGATTACAGGCGTGAGCCACCGCGCCCAGCCGATAACCTTTATTTTAAAGGTCACAACTCCCAAAACTCAATTATTTGATAAGAAATATATATTGCTAATTTTTATATACTGGAACAAAACTGAATCTCTTTTATGTGATCAGAAAATATCACAATCTCAAGTGTGAAACTATTTCAAATAAAGTCAAAGATTCAAAGGCTTTCAAACTAAAGAAAAGTTAATCTGTAAAAAATTTTTCCTAGTATCGCAAAAAGGACACTTATAAACTAAATTTACAATATATAATTTACATTTTGAAAAATATCTCTATAATAAAAACTTTACCTAGAAATTCTATTTTATAAACTTCTTAGCAATCTCTAAATAAGATCTTAGAATATCTTTGAAACAAAATGATGGCCTAAATTACTTATAGTAATCTTCCCAAATACGGAAATACAATTTTCCATGAGTATTTATTTGTTTGGACGTTTCCCACTTCCTTCAAAGTGGCCACTTGACAACTTTGCATATGGTTTTATTATGATCATTATATGCTGTGGTTTATTAACTATCCCCCTGATACTTTTAATTATTTTAGCCATGTCACAGGCTACTGTAATTATTATACTAGGACTAATAAAATTTCAAACCTACTTTGGCACTTCTTGACATGTATTCTACTTCTTTTCTGTTATTATTTCCACTACCAATTGCATGAGGCTTATTCAGGAATGTCACAGAAATAATTAGTAGAACTATTGAAGTCCAATTCATAATCACCACTTTACTTTTACCAGGAGGTGCTTATCAAAAAAAATTATATTAAAAATCTCCAAAACTAGAGAGTTTATACTTGGGTGAGGCAATAGCTCAAACAGCTGATGTTCTTATCTTACCCAGTTTTGTCAGGTCCTGCATGACATGAAACAGAACACCAATAGTCTCAGATATATACCCAATACATCTAACTGAAACTACATAGCAAGTTCCCCCACCCCCAGAGAGAATCCCATCTTTCCAGTGGCAAACAAGGATCTTTAGCTCTAAATAGCACTCCTTAAGAGTGTTATTTCAGTGGCTATAGCTTGGCCTGGAAGAAAGGGATATGACAGTCACATCTTATTGGCAGCAAGATCATGATCTAGTGTTTTGTACTAGGTTGGTATTGCTGAGAGAAACAGGAATCCATTTGTTTTCTGACATATAGAAAACAATAGACCACTTTTTCACTTCCTCCAGAGCATGGGCTTATGAAAGGGATGGTGTATAATTCCACTGAAAAGGGAATTGGGGCCAGATACAAAAGTAGCCTGTCATTATGTTCTCTTTGCTCAAAGGAGAGGAGCACAATGATTTGTCAGGAGGGCAGGTAATGGTGACAACTGTGATTAAGTAAAAACGTTCACAGACGTATAACATTAGTCAGTTAAGCTGTATCAGTCACTTATGATGACTGGACTAGAAGAAATACACATTGAAGCATATATATTATGTAAATATGTCTTAACAGAGGTTTTAATTTCCCCAGCAGCCCACACTGTGTCTCCCCATCTCATCCACCCTCATCCCTCCCCTGGTTCTTATGGGAGCTTCCTATTGATCTTGTTCACCTTTCTGCAGTACAAAATTACCTCTGACCGGGGCTGGCACTCTTCTCCAAGACTGCCACCATGCCTGTTCCATGAATGAGCCTGGAAGGAGCTGCTGTACCAACGGTGTGGCCAGAGAACTCCTCCTGTAGGTATACAAGCCATCAGCCCTGTGACACAGCCCACCTACCATCAGCCCAACGACATCCTTTTTCCAAGGATTCCAGCCCAGCAGGAGCCACTACTTCCAACTTATAGGCTTGAGACCAAACATTCTTATTGTCAGGAGGAAAAAGATCCTTAATAGCTGAGTTTCACCTGCACAGTTCTTAAAGTAAAGTCAGAAAGGCTTTTAGGGCTCCTACCATGAACAGTGAATATCCTTGTATATAACTGAACAAAAACAATGGTGAGACTTATAGAAGTGAAAAGTTTTTCAGTGAAGGAAAAATTGGGGGAAAGAGGAGGAACAACTAGGAGGCCAAAAAAGAAAACAAAGAAAACAAACAACAACAACAACAAAAAGACCAACAACAGGAACTTGTAGAGGAAGTCCCAACCAACATCGCATGTAGACTCAGTCTTGGTTCTACTCCCAGGTGGGTCATTAGTTTCCTGGGTGACCTCCTCTTGTTTCTCTGGGGAAGAATATTTCTATTAGCCCTTTACCTACCTCCAGAAGGGACTACTATACAATCAACCAATACAGTAGTCCTGCTGCCAAATACATGTAAAGGTCCATTCCTCAGTAAAGATGAATTCACATTTAAAGAGCATCTGCTATTATTGAAGCTAGATGCTTCAACAGTCTGTCATCAAATGGCATAAAAACAAATAACACCACGTCCTTTTTTTTTTAACCTCAAACTCTTAAGCTACTCTAATAGCCCTGAGTATTAAAAAAACAAGAACAAAAAAAACCTTCTCTGTGATGTCTGAAAGCAATACAAAGAAAAAAATCTCAAAAATTCTTCCTGATTTAATTTGGACTCTCAGGTGAAGCTCTACTTCTCACCAAATTAAACTTAAGTATTTATTACTATTAGAATTTCATATTATTCCATATGTATAGCTTTGTTTCCATAGAGAAAAGGTACAAGATTTTTCATATCTACACTTCCATCTCCTGACCCTTTAAATAATAGCAGCGGTTATATCTAAATCACCCCAATCTATTCTTCCCTTTAGGGAAAAAGAGTCTATTTCACAGGCACAAATGGAACGCATTTTGATTTGCTGTACCTATTAATGGTCAAACACAGTACCAAATCAAAAGGAAACCCTGCTTTTTGAGGGTTCCACAGTCAAGGGGTGAGGATGTGCCCTTGGAAAAGTTCACTCTGAAGAGATCCCATTCCTAGGCAAACACTTGGGAACATAATGTTGATGAGTTTTTAATAGGTAACTCAAAACATGTAACGTGTTTCATACTCATTTATTAGTTAATAGATAAGAGTTTATTGTTTTGTTGGTTTTTTAAAGAATGCTTACATCTCGGGACAAATGCATGGCAGCTACTGACAACACAAAGTAGTGTAACTGCTTATCTAGGTTACTTCAACCTAATGCTATCAAGCAGGATATCCAGTACACTCGTGGATAATAGCGAGATCAAGGCAAATTTACACTATATCTAGCACACACCAGTCATGCAATAGCCTCCACAAGGCTCATGCTAACTGGCAGTAACAGATATACAAGCCATTAAGTAATTATCCACAGCATGCGTTAGAAGTTTTATTAAAGAAACATCAAAGAGGAAACAATTAACTAATGGTTTTATTCACTCTTTTAAAAACTCCAGAACTCTTTCTTGAGCTTTTACATTCTGAAATGGGTTACCAAGGCCTCAATCCAAGTCCTCTCTCCCAGAGTGAAGACATCTCTAACAACAAAAAAAACCTTGTCCAGCACTCAAGTAAATGTTGTTCCTATTGCTATTTACATAAATACTTGCAAAGATGCACACAGTTTAAGTATATAATTTGATGTGTATAAAAAGCATATCTATAAAAACAAAAGCATAGATGAGAACAATATATACAAGTACACAGATAACATTATCATCATAGTCCACAAGAAATACTGATGGCATAATACTTTTTCACCATTCCACTGCACCTTGCATCCAATATTGTCTACCAACTTTCTCTCCTCATGTGTACAAGAGAAAATTATAATTTAAATAGCTCCAACTAGAAAACAGAAGGCCATTTGGTGAAAAGGATTTAACTCTAGTTAGAATGGATCTAAAATTTCCTTTTACCCAAACATGTGTTTATAAATATATAAGCACAATTCATTTTATTAAGTGGGTACAAACATAAAAACTGACCTTCATCACAGATCCAAAATCCTATAAAAATAAACTCCAAGTTAATTATTTCCTTATGCAGAAATTCTGTAGTCTTAAATATAGCCTGAAATAAGTGGGCCTTAGAAATCTTGGTAAATGGCATTTGCTATAAGTAATAGTTTCAAATACTTTTCCTCTTTCTTAAAAATATAAAATTAAACTTTCCTTTATTGTGATTTCTTTCATTCTAGTTAAGAAAATTTGCCTAAAAATGGATCCTCAAAACTAGAGAGACAAGGCAGTAAGGGGAAATGGTCAAGGTCCTTAAGAAACAGGAGGGCACCATCAAGAGAGCCATCCAGCTGGCCAGGGACCCCAGGAACAGAGTGCTGAAAAGGAGACAGCTACGTCTTATTCCATAATAATCTTCCTGTCTCTAGATTATAGAGCAGAAGAATGAAAGCAATATTCTGGAGGGTTCATATGTTCTTCAGTTTATACCAAGTGGTATAAAAACCAAAACTGATTTGTTTTGTTTTTAATCCAAATTACATTTCTTAAAATCCTAACCCATAAATCACAGTCTGAAAGAAAAAAGATCTATAAAATGCTAATGTTGAGATCTAATAACTATAAGCTTTCATTTACATGAAATAAAGTATATATAAGCCACTAAGCTACTTCCTACACTCATTTTAATCTACTAATCAACCATGGCATGCATGTTTAGTCTGCTGGATGAAGTGACTTGAGTGACATTTTTAAAAATAGAAGTTGGGAAAGGCAATTAAATGGAGGAGACACAAAGAACCATGATATCAAGGTAGAGGGACAAAATAAACTAGAATTTGGTTTTGAGGTCTAAATCTTAATGCACACATGATATAAGCACAGGTCACTATCACTAACTCAGACATTTGTATCAAGTTATTTCCCAAGCATTTCTGCAACACATTTGTGAGACATGTGAGCATGTGTGATACCTATTGAAAACAGAAAATGCATCATTAGTAGTAGTACATGGTTAATGCTGAATGATGAGACTGATAGAGGTTTTGTGCTTTAAACTACAGAATGTACGTGTTTCTGAGGAAAACCACTCTTCAGGAGGCAAAATGGTCAAAGCTTGCTCAAAAGCACTGAGAATGCCAAGATATATGCAGAAATCTAAAGAGTTCTGCATAGTATTTATTTAGGAAAGTCTTCTCATACAGAAGATAATTGAGTCAATGGGGAGAAGGAAGGAAACAATCAATGCCAAGTTAAAAAATGTGCCCACCAAGGTTACAGCCTAAGGCATCACTGGTTGTTCTGATTTACTTGTTCTTTCTCACTATTCTCACAGTGATACTTCTTCCTTCTTCCTTCCTCAACTAAAGGACATCTGTTTTATAATTTAAACACTATGGTGAATAAATATTTAGCGTTGTGGCTCAGGGTAAGCCTGATTTTCAAGGGTTTCCCTACAAATATTTGTGCCAATTCACACCATAAAAGGGGCTCAAGTTCAGTTTTGCAAGATGAAAAAGTTCTGGAGATCTGTTTCACAGCAATGTGAGTCTACCTAACGCTACTGAACTGTACACTTAAAAATGGTTAAGATGGTAAATTTTATCTGTTTTTTACCACAATAAAAAATGTCAAATGTTAAAAAAAGGTAGGGGCCTCAAGGTCCTTGAAAAAACCACATTGTTTTTATTGAAAAGACAGTTGCAGAAAAATGAGCCAGTACTTTTACTAAACATAAACTAATTTCTACAAATAAGCATCTTTAAAAACTAATACATGGTTACAAATAAAAATTCTAGTTTATACATTTGTGAAACATCAATAATGTGTTAGACTATGTGTCTACCAGAGTGTTTAAATTAATTTCTACATCCAACTCAGATGGCAATTGTAATATTCTAGCCTTGTTTCCTAAAACCAAAAATCTAAAATGGGGGTTCAGAAAACACTAACTAATCTTGCCTTAATTTCTTCCTTCAGTCCCATTCTTGGTGTTAAAATGACATTGTAGCAATTTTCCAAAGATGGTACAGAAAAGCTCCGAACTCCCTACCCAAAAATCTCTTAAAGAAAGAGATTAGCCAGATGCAGTGGCACATGCCTATAGTCCCAGCTACTTGGGAGGCTGAGGCAGGAGGATTGATTTAAGTCCAGGAGTTGGAGACCAGCCTGGGCAACATAGTGAAACCCCATCTCAAAAAAAAAAAAAATTTAAAAAAGAAAAAAAGAATGAGAAGACTGCTTCATATTGTTCATGATCTATTTCATAAAGAATTTTGCCCTGGCTAGCCCAGAACAAGAAAATTTTACACCACCTGTTTTAGGAATGTGAAAGTGTCAATGACACAATGGGAGCTGAAGCAACAGCATTCCTAGATTCCTTAATCTATGGTAATAGTCTAATGCTTTGAAGGAAATAAAACCACTTGTATCTGTGTAAATCTTTTTAGGAAATTAACACTTCACTGATTGATTAGGCCCTAAATAAGCAGCACTCCATATTCAGTTACTAGATTTAGCAATTAAACACTGGGCCAGCATCACTAACTTTACTTATCACTTATAATCTTCTTTTTCCCTTACCAAATGTCACCTCTCCATTTCCACTCTTGTCAAACAATTGGAAAGCCACTATGAACATGGAGTCTGGCGCACATAAAACAGATTCAAATGCCAAAAACTCTTGATAGGAGATCAACCTGGAATAAAATACAAAATGTTATTGGCTGATAAAGAAAGGAAAATCAGGCATTGAATCAGGCATTGAATCTGCCTTTACTGTATGAACTGTAGCTCAGGGTAACCAGAGAAGGAAGGAAGACAGGAAGGAAGGAGGGTAGAAGGATGAGAGGGAGGGAGGAAGGGAGGATGCATTACAGTATTACCCTTTTGTAAGCCTCTACTCTAATGAATTAATGAACCTGGACAATAATCAATAGCCTCTATCATCACAAAAAGAGAATCAGACCAAAAATAATTAAACCTGAATCTGATCAAGTCTCTACACCAGAGTTTCTCAACCTCAGCACTGCTGACATTTTAGTTGAATAATTCTTTGTTGTGGGAATCTCCTGTGTATTGAAGCATGTTTAGCAGCATCCCTAGACCCTACTCACTAGATGCCAATAGCATATCCCAGTTGTGATGAGCAAAAATGTCTCCAGACATTGCCAAATGTCCCCTGGAAAGCAAAATTGTCCCTGTTGAGAACCACTGATCTACATCTAATCACCAATTTACAGAAAATACAATGGACAAATGAACATGTTCACCACCACCACCACAGAAATGTAGACTATAGGAAACTACAAGATAAACATTCTGTAGTTGACCAAAAAAAAAATTTTTTTTAAAGAAGATAAGGAGGGGAACCTTGATTTCAAAAGACCTAAGAGATATAACAATTAATTTCAATGTACAGCATTATTCGGATTCCAATTTAAACATAGTAAAAAACAATTTTCTAATTTATAAGATAATCAGGGAAATGGAAATGCTGATATAACACAAATACTTGATGATATTAAGAAATCAATGTTAATATTTTTAAGAGGGTTTTTTTTGGTTTTGTTTTTACTGTCGTTAAGAGTTCATATCTTTTAGAGATACCTACTGAGATATTTACAGAGGAAATGTCATCTGGAATTTACTTCAAAATAATCCAGAGGATAAGAGGAATGGATGGAGTTATAAATAAAACAAACTCAATAATTATTTTGATAATTATGGAAAGTGGGTGATGAGTATATTGAATTTACTACATTATTCTCTGTGTTATATATATTTGAAAAGTCAATAATAAAAATTTCTAAAGGAAAATTCAAAACAAAAGGAGGGGAGCCAGGCACAATGGTTCACACTTGTAAACTCAGCTACTCGGGAGGCTGAGGCAAGAGAATCGATTGAGCCCAGGAGTTTGAGCCTGTAGTATGCCATGATCGCCCCTGTGAATACTCACTGCACTCCAGCAGGAGCAACATAGTGAGACTCCATCTCAAAAAAAAACCAAAAACCAAAAACAAAAACAAAAAGGGGGGGAACTCACACTATTGGGATTCTAGAACTTAATGAGTCCTATCATACTCAAGGTTGTGAAATTAATTAGTGGCCAAAAGTACACAAAAATTGCCTAAAATGACCTTACGGAGCTGGCATATGCTAGTTTAGAATCACCTACCATAGCAAGCTTGCTACAAAGATTCCACACCATCTTGTTGCTACTGATAAGGGACTAGTGTCCAAGTAACAGCATTATAAAAATCAGTTTTATATACACACAGATCTGCATACTGATCAGTCTATTTTTTCTTCCTCAAACTGAAATTGCATGAAAGCTATCCTATACAAAAATCCCTGTATCAGTTGGGTACAGTGGCTTATGCCTGTAATCCCAGCACTTTGGGAGGCCAAGGTAGGAGGATCACTCGAGCCCAGGAGTTTAAGACCAGCCTGGGTAACATAGCGAGACCAAGTCTCTACAAAAAATTAAAATATTAGCCGGCCGTGGTGGCTCCAGCCTGTAGTCCCAGCTACTCATGATGCTGAGGCAGGAGGATCGCTTGAGCCAAGGAGCTTGAGACCAGCCTGGGCAACACAGAGAAACCCTGTCTCCAAAAAAAACCAAAAAAGAAAAGAAAAGAAAAGAAAAAAAGAGCTCTGTGTCAATCAACACATTTGAAATATATAGAGTAATGAACATTGGACAGTTAAGGAAAGATTAGTTTCCTAGAAAAAACACCACATTGAAGATGAAAGAAATCCATGAAGAACAGCCAATTTTCAAACTAATATATTTACAGGTAATAAATATATTAAAACTCATGATCTCCCAAAATGCGCTCCTCAGATAGACACACCCATTCTCAACAGCCACAACTGGCAAGAGCCTCCTAACCTGTGTCCTGAATCCTTCCAGCCCTCCTCCAACCCATTCTTCAAATTGTCGCCAGAGGGATCTTTTTAAATGCAAATGTGATCATGTCACTTTTCTACTTAAAACCCCTTAACTATTCAGTGGTCATTCAAGGTACTGTGACCAGATGTCCTACTTAATTATTAGTAGCACCCCCTTTTACTCTCAAGTGGCCTGGTTTGGACAACACATATGTAAGCACCCTATCTAAAGGAATAGATCTAATCCTTAATATAGTTTGTAGGCCCACATGATCTGACTGCTGCTTCTCCCCCTTGTTCTTTGCACTTCAGCCCACTCACTCAGCTCCTAGAACAATGAATGCTCCTTCCACTCAGGGCCATTAACTTGGCAATTCGTTCTCCTTGGAATGGTCCTACCTCCTCCAAGCTTTTGCCCATTTATACTTTGTACCCAATCCTTACACAGCTCAGCTTAAAAACCATTTCTTCAAGAGAATCATCCCAGAGCCTCCAGATGACTTCACTTCCCCCATCTCACATACTCTTATAGCAGCACACTGTACTTTTGCAGTGCCTTTTGTACAACTGTTATAAAAATAATTGTGCAACTCATTGTCTAAAGTCTAATTCCCAAGAATTCCTTATCCCAAGGAATTAGGTTTGTCACAGAACACTGACTTGATTCACAGTAGGAATTCATAAATATTCTTGAACAAACTCAATTTAGAATATATGACTTTGTAGAGAGACATATTTCCTGATACAGTATTAGGAAAATGACTTTACATTTTATATTTTATTTCACGTCTCTATTCACCTAAAACATATTTTACATCCAAATTTGCATTTTCTGTTACTTAAAACACTTTGAAAGATGTTTAAATTATAAAAGTTACATATATCCAAAGCAATCATGCATACTATGCCTTTGCCTGTTACTGAGGGACAAGCTTCAAGGCACTGAAGACTATGCCCTCACTATGCCCATGCTAAAGAGTCCTTGGTAAAATTAGGAGCTTGAGTACCTAGTGAATCCTAGGAGGAATGATCCAGTAATAAAAACTGTTTATCAGGTCACATTCATAATATGCCTTATGCATTGGTGTATTACTAAAAAAATATAGTAAAACTAGAAATCATCATTACACAAATTTTTGAGAAGTAAAAACGAATGAAGTTACAACATATCAGGTAACATTCTAACCATCCATGTACTCCTCAAAAACAATGAGTAATAGATCGTTTTAAGTTCTGAATGAAACTAAAGATCAATGGTATGGTATCATTTGGAAGTATGAGAATATGTAACACAAAAACTGTAGTAATATAGGGCAGGAGTTAGAGAAGAACTTCACTTTCTACATATTTCTGAAATGTGTGAAATTTTTACAATGAATTATCAGCATTATTTCCTCTGATTATAAGTGTAATTTTAAAAATAAAAATAAAAAGTAGGCTGATCATGGGTTTAAAAAAAACCTAACATCTTGGTTTTTTCCAAAACAATCTCAGGAATTAGACATCTAAAATACAACTAACCTGAAATACCAAATATGTGGCTTTAAAACATATCTTATGCTCAGTAGTAAAACTTTTTGTATTTATGAGAAGAGATCAAGACTTTTTCCTTAACTAGAAAGGTCACAAACTGTCAGCTGGCAGACTGAATTTGGCCCATAGATGTGTTTTCTTTGGCAGGCAAAGTATTAGTTTTTTAGTTGCATTAGTTGGCAACATTAGAAAATCATAAAATTTCATATAAATATCCAGCTTTTTTCTGGTTTCTTTTGACAAAATGCAAACTCAGGCAACACTAGGTTTCTGGTCCCATGTAGCAACAAATCCCTAGAGTCACATAGAAGCTGGCTCCTTCAGAAAGGCGCCACCAGGGCTCATCAGTTATCTACAGACCACTCGGCCCCTGTGGATTTGAGACTCTTGTTGCATAGGAACAAAGTAGCCCTTTGTTTACAATGTGGAGTCTGTGGAATTTACTAAATATCTACATTTTTTCTGTCAGCATACTCAAAAAGGTAAATCATATATTCACGCAACTTTAGAGCCAGAAGGACCCTTAGAAGGTCCAAAGAAGTCAAGCGATCTGCTCAAACACATTCAGCAAATCTGTACTGAATTAAAGTTATATTGAAACTAGAAAGAGCATCTAGTATCTATAGTTAAGCAGACCATTATTATAAGATGGTATTGGGGGCATACTCAGAGTTACCTTTGTTATATAGGTGATTTAATTAAAGAAATAGAGGTCAATTAAGAAAACACACAAAAGCATCAACAACTTAAAAATAAGTCAACTGAACATATTATTCAACCTTAAAAAGTAATGAAATTCTGACACATGCTACAATAGATGTGCCTTGAAAACATCATGCTAAGGGAAATAAACCAGACGCAAAAGGACAAATATTATATGATTTCACTTATGTGTGGTATCTAAAATAGTAGAGATGAAAGGTAGAATAGAGATTACCAGGGGCTGCCTGGGGGGAGGGAAAGAGAATGGGGAGTCATTGAATAATAGGTATGGTGTTTCAGGATGGGATGATGAAAAATTGTGGAGATGGATACGGTGATGATTATACAACAATGTGACTGTACTTAAGGCCACTGAACTATACACTTAAAAATGGTTAAAATGGTAAATTTTACGTTATGTGTATTTTAACACAACAAAGTCGCCTGAGGTTACCCAGGTGTGTGCATTTGTTAAAGCTCAGCAAATGGACCTTTAAGATTTATGATTTTTACTACGTATAAATTTTACATCTAAAGGAAAAGACTCAAAACAAATACTGAATTCTAGTTAATAATGTGCATGCTGAAATATTTAAGAAGTGTATCAATGTCTGCAATTTACTTTGAAATGTATTAAAAATTAGTCTGGAGTCATGGAAGATAGAGAGATGGATAGTTAAGTGAAAAATCAAGTATAGTCAGATGTTAATGGTAGAATCTATGTGGTAGGTATACGAGTGTTCACTGTAAAACTCTTTCAACTGTCCTGAATGTTTGAAATTTTTCATAATAAAATGTTGGGGGGGGAATAAGGAAAAAATAGGCCACTTTTCAGTCTCTCTGACACTCTCATCTATTTTAAGCCCACAGGCATTATATACCACATTATAATGTAACGATATTTTTCAGAAAGCAAGAAATAGTCTGCTTATCTAACATAAAGCAAATATGTTCCAGAATACTTTTTTAAAGCTTTTTTTTCCTTTATCCTGCCATAGATTCCTCTGTTGCTAGAAGGACCTAATCAAGACTTTAGCAGAGGCCGGGCATGGTGGCTCACACCCGTAATCCTAGCACTCCTGGAGGCCAAAGCGGGAGGATTGCTTGAGCTCAGGAGTTCAAGACCAGCCTGAGCCAGAGCAAGACCCAGTCCCTACTAAACACAGAAAATTTAACCGGACATTGTGGTGCATCCCAGTAGGCTGAATGAGGTGGCAGTGAGCTACAACGTCGCCACTGCACGCTACCCAGGGCAACAGAGCGAGACTTTGACTCAAAAAAAAAAAAAAAAAAACCTGCAAACCACAAGCTACTAAATGTTGAGTGAAGAAACCACTGATTAGTTCACATCTTAATAAACAGTTTGTTTTCTTTTAATGAGAATGAGGGGGCACTTTCACTTTTTATCATATATTACCCTGCTATTTGACTTTTTATAAAGAACATGTATTCATTTTATAACTTTGAAATAAAATATTTTATGAATTTGGTGTGTGTTTTGAGAAATTTTATACAAAGTCCCTTTTTAATTTACTGAACAGGAACTAATAAAATGCCAAAATATTAATATGTTAATTTTGCAATTTTTTTTTTTAATGGAGACAGGGTCTCGCTCTGTTGCCCATGATAGAGTACAGTGTCATCATCATAGCTCACTGTGACCTCAAACTCCTGGGCTTCTGCAATTCTCCTGCCTCGGCCTCCAAGTAACTGGGACTACAGGCACGCATCACTGCAACCAGCTAATATTTCTATTTTTTGTAGAGATGGAGCCTCACTCTTTCTCAGGCTGGTCTTGAACTCCTGACCTCAAGCAATCCTCCTGTCTCGGCCTCCTAAAGTGCTAGGATTATAGGTGTGAGCCACCGTGTCTGGCAATTTTTGAAACAACCAAGATTTCTGCATGAAAGGTTCTGCTATATGCATGTGAACATAAAGGAAAACACCTGTGAAAAAAGTAAAAGAGAGGAAAACTAGTTTTCCACGTTATAGGAGAATAGAGCCTCCAGATGAAATTCTGACTAGGGGCTAAAAATAGAAACTACGGTTCTGGAAGTTATAGTTTCAAACAAGCAATTGTCTAACTATTTTAGATTAAATCACAAAATAATAGTCTCTCAGATCTGCATTTAGTGCATAAAATTATTTTGCTTTTCATTATACAACCAGAACTTCAAAGTTTAAGCCATGATCCCACAAATAATAATACTTGGCTAATGGCTTTTACTTTTAGACAACCCATCAAGCTATTTATACCATACAATGCTGTTTTTACATGGCTCTCCACAGCAAGCACCTGTATCAAAACATTCCTGCTATTTTACCATCTATTGGGGGAAAAGAGATGGGGAAGAAGAGAGAGGGGACAGTTTACATGTTAGAAAACATGGGGGGAGGGGGGCAGAGCACAAAAGAGCATGGTATTGACCACTCCTAAATCAGCTTTTCTCACACACATAACCAAATCACTTAAACTTGCCTATACAAGTTCTGTTTGTGCAGACTTGGCCTCGAGTGATTATAAGCAATATTAAATGTTGCCATTTCAAGTTACACACCTATAGGACTCATCGTCAAAAAACTACAAAAGAACCAAGTAACACATTTTGGGACTGGAAAAAAATGTATTATACCAATTGAATTACTCTATATTTCATCACTGCCCTGGGTAAACGGGTGGAAAACAGAAAGAGGGAGAAACTATCTTTTAAAAAAGATGATTATAAGAAGAAAAACGGACTAAAAATTAAAAGAACTAATTTTGTATTTTGGGCAAGTCAAACAACCTCTCTGGGCTCATTTTCCTTAACTGTTAAATGAGGAAGGGTTGACTTCTTGGCATAAGTCAAACATTATCAAAGCTTTTGATTCTTTTGAATATAAAAAAACCTTTGTCAATGATACTTGGCCTTTTTAAAGTCATAGTTCTTTTTGAAAACCTGGGATTTCTGGAAAAATCCACTCATTTTGCATTATATTTCAGGAAGTTCAGGAACCTCTGAAGACCACTCATGAAGAGAAGGCTAAGAATCCATGTGTTTCTCTGCTTTTAGAAATGTTTATATTTCACATACTCATTTATAATTTTTATAACCTAACTCTGTGAATCATATTTCTTACCTAATCCCAATCTGACTCATCCCAAACAGGGGAAAAAAAGGAAGTTTAAGTAGTTTTAAAAATTTGAAACGGAACAGATTTATCTTTTTAAAAGTGAAACAGGGCTGGGCACAGTGGCTCACGCCTGTAATCCTAGCACTTTGGGAGGCCTAGGCGGGAGGATTGCTTGAGGCCAGGAGTTCAAGACCAGCCTGAGCAAGGGTGAGACCTGTCTCTACAAAAAAATAGAAAAATTAGCTGGGTTTGGTGGTGCACGCCTGTAGTCCCAGCTACTCGGGAGGCTGAGGCAGGAGGATTGCTTGAGCCCAGGAGTTTGAGGTTGCAGTGAGCTATGATGATGCCACTGCACTCACTCTAGCCAGGGCAACAGAGTGAGACCTTGTCTCAAAAAAAAAAAAAAAAAAGTGAAACAGGTTTTTTAAAAAGTAGACACTAGTTAACATTATTACATTCTCCTCTAGCCAAAACTCATTATTGATCTAGTCTACTCTGGCACCTTAAACCTCTTGATTCCGCTGACCACATGAAAATGTCCTACTTTAACAATACACCTCAGCCTAGGAGAACCACATGAAGCTTCAAAGAAGACACACTACTGAGATGGACTAGAGCAGATAGTCACAAAAGGAAGGATTTAAGAAGATATGAATATTCTGAAAACAAGTGTCAGACCAAATTAACAACAATAAATAGTCTGATAATTTCTAAAAGAGCTGAATATATATGTTACCTTTAATAAGGGGTGGGGAACCTGCAGCCTTCTGATTTCAAGATTCTTCTTTTTTAAGCACCAAAGGAGGCAAGAAAACCTTCATCTTTCTCTGCTTCACCCCTTTTAATAAAAGGATTTGTTCTGCAAAATTTGGATTCAGTCAAAAGGCCTCACTTAAGGACCTAGAAGGCCACATTTTGCCTTAAGGCTATGGAGTGGTCCACAGTGACTTATCAGGTGATTTGACATTTTTAGAGAGTAGACACAAAATGTATATAAGTTCCCCAATACTTGTCATTTATAAATGATATAAAATCTTTCCAAGACATGAAGTACTCATTCAACAAACATTTGTGTGTTGAACACACAGTAAATTTTATACACTATTGTTTTGTGGAACAATAAAAATGAATACAGTACTACTCCTGGACTCAAAGAACTTAGATACCAATATTTCTATTTTAACTATTACAACAGCCACCTAACTGGATTTCACTGCATGCAAGTCTTATCCCACTCCAACCTACTATTTTTCTAAAATCTGATCATATTTGTGATAATGGAAATAATTTTTAAAGACTCCTCACCGCCTAGTTTTTCAAAGTTTTTCACACTAGCACCTCTACAGGTAGGAGAAAGAACCTGGGCCATTGAAGGCCTGGGGATGTAGCTTGAAACTGCCATAACAAGCCACAATTTTCTTTATCTAATTCATGCAAATATTGCATTTGTTCCATAAAACAGCTGTATATAATCTTAATAAAAATACTGGTGGCTTTTTCCCCTGAGTTGAGTAAACTAACACGCTAGCAAGATGCACTCTGTTATTTCTGTGACTTCATACACCCATACACTACCAGGCTAAAAATACCTCCAAAAATGAGAGTCTCGAGCCTATAGCCACCCCAACCACTTCTCCCACAGTGACAAAGCAATGCCACAGCCACACCAAAGTACTTGCAACACAACCCCCCCACAGCCACTCCCCCAAACACACACATACATGTATGCCCCTTGATATTTCATGCCACTCCTGTTCCCTTTCCTGGAATTCTCCTCCCTACTTATCTACTAACGAGCTCCTACTCATCTTGCCAGATTTCACAAGCATCACATCTTCTATGATTCTGTCCTGACCACACACAACAGAGTTAACCATGCTTTTGTGAGTGCTTTCTGTACCTCTCTTATATTTATTATAGTGCCTTATCCCAGAAGCACTTTTTTTTCTTTGTTTAGTCATCTTCTTTCCCACTATGCTATGAGCTTCTTCTTAAGCCCAGAAGTCTCATTTATTTATGTTTGTATTTATAAGGCTCAACGGTGCCTGACAAATGGTGGTTATTCAATTAATGTTTACCAAATAAATAAGTAGATAGATAAATGAATAAATACCACTCCCTAAACTCTTCCCTAAGTTATTTTTCATCATAGCACTTATAGCCTCCTAACATGCTATAATTTACTTTTTTATCATCTTTGTGCAGTTTATTCACTGATGTAATTCTAGCACCAAGAACAGTGCCTAAAACAAAGCAGGTGCTCAATATTTTTTGAATGAATGAATGAAAGAAATACACTTGGCTATCTGGAACCCATTCTGCTCAAATTATTCAATATAAAATATGGCTTTTCACATGTAATTTTTTTTTTCAAAAAGAAAGAAATGCCAGTGTCATTGATAATGGCAGTAAATAACGCAATTTTTATAAACTTAAAAAAAAAAGAGATGGTTTAATTGTAAACTATTATATACCAAATTAAAAAAAAAGAACATGGATCACCAGTTAGGGAGGTTTAAGAGTTATGGTGGCTCATATCTTGACCTATAAAGTAGAATACTTTCCTGGAAAATTACTATCCTCATTTTTTGAAAATACAGCTTTCCTTTATTTTATCAAAAAAAAAAAACCAATTTGAATACATTTTTCATAATGATTTCTGTACCCCAAAATATGTAAATATATATATATAGATTTTTTTAAAAGATATGGTTTATGAATATTAAAATTCTAGATACTCAGAGGTAAATTTATGGGTTTTTTTATTTTTAATAAGATATTCTAGAACATTAGCATAAGGATCCTTACCCATCCTTGGTTTGATCAGCTACTCCTGCCAAGAGCTGCACAATCTTTGGATTGCTATTTGGATCATTATATAATCCAAGATAGCGTTGAACAAAATCCTCCGGGGTCATGTAATGTTCTCCATCGACCTCAGTACTGGCATACTAAAAAAAAAAAAATAATAATAATGCATACTGAAAATGTATTCATTATCGTTTTGTAGTCAACAAATGTTTTGTGAAAACGTAAGTTAAAGGCTAGTATTAAAATAAAAATAAGAATAAGAAATGCAGAATTTTTCTCTGGATAGTGAAAAATCAAATACTCTGAGCTTAATTTAAGAACACTATAAAGTACAGATACATGCTACAACATGTATGAACCTTGAAAACATTATGCTAAGTGAAAGAAGTCAGATACAAAAGGCCACATATTATGTGATCCCATTTACGCAAAATGTCCACAATAGGCAAACCCACAGAATCAGAAAGTAGAATGGTGGTTGCCAGGAGCTGGGAAGAGGAGGGAATGGAAATTAACTGCTTACTGGGCATGGGGTTTCCCTTTAGGGACAAGAAAAATGTTCTGGAATTAGATAGTGGTGATGGCCATACAACATTGTAAATCTACTAAAAAAAATCACTGAATTGTTTACTTTAAAATGGTTAAAATGGTAAATTTAATGTTATATGAATTTTATCTCAATTAAAAAAAATATATATATATATGTATAGGTAAGATCAAATATATAAGAAAGACTCAGAAAAGTGAAAGGGCAGCCAGGACCTGGAAGTGAAAAAATAGGCTCCGTAGACTCTCAGAGGCTTCCTGTCTACAAGAGCGGGGGAGAAGGGGGTATATAACTTGCCAAACCTTAGAAGTAAAATAAATGAGAAAGGCATAACAAACAAGACCTTCCATCATAGGTATTTGTTCCAAGTTCTAGTAGCTGGAAAAAAATTATCTTTTACGTTAATAATTTTTTCAATAAAATAATAATATCTGCATCAAAGAACGCCTCATTATTTCAAGGGTTTTATGTACTACGGCATTACCAAACATGAACCACCAAAGCCCTCCTCTTTGAGTTGTAGCAGATCAATTTAGTTACTTCAGTCAACCAATGGAGCAATAAGATCAGAAAATTTTCCAGAACTGAAGAATACACCTGATCACTAAATGTCAAGCAAACAATTAAAACAAACAAAAATCCACACTGGGGCCTAGCTCATCATCATAAAATTGCAGAACATCAGAGTAAAGAGAAAATCCTAAAAGTTTTCCGAGAGAAAAATCAGCTCACATATAAAGAATCGTGAATCGAGGGCATCATGCTCCTCAACAGCAACACTGGAAGCTTACAGACAGTGGAGTAAGGCCTTGAAAACTCTGAAAGAAATTATTATAAATTTCCAACCTGGAATTCTAAACTGAGCCAAACTTTCAATCAAACGTAAGGTGAAAAGTACTTTGAGTACTTTTATTTTTTCTGCCCTCATGTACCCTTTCTCAGGAAGCTATAGGAGAAATTTCTTTAAAAGAGGGACCAAGTAAAAGGAAGATGTGGGATCCAGAGCACAGACGATTCAACCCAGGGAAGTGCTAAGGGAAGTCTCAGAACAGCTGCCTCTAGAATACCTAGTCGTGACTGGGGAGACAGAAGGCTCCAGGAAGCAAAGCCACTGGGGAAAATGGAATGTCAGGTTATCCAAGGGGTTTGACTATGTGGAAAATAACATTGGGAGGGGTTTAAGTATTTGCTCAAATGTCACCTTCTCAATGAGACCTACCCTTATCACCCTATTTAATATCACAACTCATGCCTATATCTATATTCCCAATCCCCCTTTATGCTGCTCTGCTTTTTCCCCCAGCACCTATCACCTTCTAACATACTTCATATTTTACTTATTTATTATGTTTATTGTCTATCTCCCAACTAGAATGTGTCACAAGGGAAAGAATCTTTGTCTAGTTTGTTTAGTGATGTATCCTAGGCATCAAGAAATATTCCTGGCACATAGTAGGCAGTAAATATTTGTTAAATTAATGAATTGGTAATAGGTACACAAATAACTAGGCAAATGAAAATCCTGGTAATTTTTAACTCTATGAAAAAGTATTTTTGTTGTACAAAAAAAGAAAATAATATAATGGATAACTTGGCTCAAAATAAACAGTATTCATAGTCATAATAATATAGATACTAAATATTAATTTAATAAAAATTACAAATAAACTGAGAGAGGAAAGGAGGGAGAAGAGTGGCGGAGAAAATAGCATAAGGAAGCTAAGTCCTCGACTACTGTAACAGAAAGTCAAAAATGTCTAGAAACAGCAATATAGAAATGTAAATGGAAATACCAAAAATAAATAGCTAAAAGGGTTACAAGTGGTTGCTTCTGGGAAGATGGGGAAAAAGGATCAGGGCAAAGGATTGTTGATTTGCTCTTTGGTTAAGTATTACAAATGTCTGCATTTGTGAATCTGACTAAACCAAGCCACCTCCTTTTTTGACAAGAAGAGAATTAAATCAGAAATGTTTCCTTTGTCTTATTCTGAAAAACACCACAGAGACTACCACCTCAAGTACTTTATCAGCCTACAAAAGAAGCAGCCCAAGGCGGACATTTCTTTTTACTAGTTGGTGCTACCAAAAGCACTCAAGGAACATCACCCCAAAATAAAGTCATGTTTTATGGTCTCTACATGACCATAAAAGCCATTCCTGAAGGGGTCCTAGGTTTAAATCTTGGCTCTACCACTAGCCCACTGTGAGTCCTCAGACAAGTCCATTCTCCTCCCTTGCCTCTAGGTATTTCACACATCTATAAAGCGAAGACAAAATAGTCTTTGAGGTTTCAAAACAATAAGTATATAAACATAGGATGAAGAAAAAACAAACTCTAAGACAGCAATACTAATAGTAAGTGGATTCTATCAATTCCTGTCAATTGCTTCTTCTCTCCCTCATTCTTTAATGTATGACATAATTAGATGTGTTCTACCAAGATCACAAACCCATCATAGCTAAGGACAGGCAGGAGTGCGAAAAAGCACAATGTCAGGACGAATACTGGAACTGGAAAGAAGGATCAACACAAGAAAGTCTAAAAGTAGAATTTAAGGAGACTGACAAGTCCACCACTAACTGGAATATGACTGCCGAATAACAGAATGAGAAATGTGCTATGGCAACCAAAAAGAAGTCATTCATCCTAAGGAATGGTGGGATGGGGCAGGCGGGTAGAGGGGTGGGGGGATGGGGGGTGGGGGAGAAAGTAACATTTGGAATGGGCCTTGAAAGTTAAATCCAATTTCAACTGCAAGTGGAGAGAAAGGGTATTTCAAGCTAAAAAAACAAAAAAACCACAAAAAACAAAAACCCAATGTGAACAAACATAGAAATAATAAAAACACTTTTTTTCTTTTTTGCAGGGGAGGGATTACTCAGAGAAAGAAATGGTAATAAAGAGAAAGTATACAAAGATATATAGTAGAAGGTGAAGCTGAAAAGGCAGTTTGAGACCCGATGGTGGAAGACTTTAAATGCTAAACTGAATAGTCTGAACTTTATTCTACAAGCCATGGGACACTAAAAATTTTAGGGAAGGGGAGAGACATGCTCTGACCTGTGCTATCCTCGGTGGCAATGTGAAAGATGGGTGGAGAAGAGAGGAACTGAGGGGGACAGTGAGACCAAGTAGTGGCCATCGCAAAGATACAGGTGAAAGAGGTTGAGGCCTGAACCAAGGCATTGGGACTGAAAAGGAAAAACCAATGGCTACTTTTACCCATTGCTAATGGCTTTTTATTCTATTATTTTAATAGTACTGCACTCATACTTTTCAAAATTCAGAAAGTACAAAGGATGACACTGAAAAGTCTTCCTCCCACCTCTGTCCCCAGTCACTCAATTCCCCACCCCAGAGGAAATCAGTTTCTTAAATACCCTTCTAGAGATGTTTTATCATAAACAAGTAAATTATATACATACACTAACATACACTAACACATATACACCCAAATATGTGTGTCATATATACAAAATTCTTACCCATTTCTTTTTTACACAAATAAAAACATACTACTTAAACTGCTCTGTACATCTTGCTTTTTTCAAATTCAGTCTTTTTGAAAAGCAATTTAGCAATATATAGGTACATACACACAAGCATACATATACATCATATATAAAGAACGAGGCTGGGAGGTGGCTCATGACTGTAATCCTAGGCAGGAGGCCTAGGTAGGAGGATTACTTGAGGCCAGGAGTTCGCGACCAGCATGAACAAGAACAAGACCCTGTCTCTACAAAAAATAGAAAACTTAGCCGGGCATGGTGGCATGCACTTATAAGTCACAGCTACTCAGGCTGAGGCAGGAGGATCCAGGATCCTCGCTTGAGCCCTGGTTAGGAGTTCCAGGTTGCAGTGAGCTATGATGATGCCAGCGCACTCTACCCCAGGCAACAGAGACCCTGTCTCAAAAAAAAAAAAAAAAGAACCAAAAAAGCGCTCACATCCTTTGACAAGGAATCTTGGGCCTGACTCCTATGAAAAATTAAAAAGAAGGAAGAACTAAGCACAAAATACGAAATATGAAAATACTAGAGATGGGGTTATGGTAACTTTTCTTCACTCTCTCCACAATTGTTTGTGTTGCTTTCTTTCTTTAATTAGTAAACGACAAAAGAGAGGGGAGAACATGAAAACATTTCAGAGTCAGTACTATCAAAATCTGGCAACTAGTTGTCCATTCCTTTTTGCCACAGAGATGTCTATTTTCTAAAACCTGAATTTGATCTCCAGGACTACTATCACTAAATAGAACACACACACACATACAAAATAAAAGTATACTGCATG
Source organism: Daubentonia madagascariensis (assembly GCA_023783475.1). Taxonomy (NCBI): domain Eukaryota; kingdom Metazoa; phylum Chordata; class Mammalia; order Primates; family Daubentoniidae; genus Daubentonia; species Daubentonia madagascariensis. The sequence goes on along the minus strand of JAKFHU010002088.1, from coordinate 35,909,886 downwards.
TATGGAATCATCAAGATTTCACAACATGCTTGACTTTACATCAGGAAATAGAGCAGCTTTAGCACAAACCACCAAGGACACAGCAGCCCACAAGAAAAACAAATAAATGCTTTAGTTGACATGTACTGAAACAGGCTTTGCCAGGATCTGGAGTTATAAATGATGCCAGAGAACCACTTACCCTGAGGTATTTTGCCAGTGTTTTCCTCAGCTCTCCTAGTCTATTTTAACTTGATTTTAACTGAAAGATAGAGTATTTAGCTCAGAGAAAGAACTTAAGTCTTCTCATCCACATGGAGTTAGTACTTGACTTCTACAGGAGACAGTGAACTAATTAATTCATTAAATTAGAGACAATTACTTGGCAATTTGAGTAAGCCTGTTGCCTGAACAAACAGAACCAAAGAGGGAGTTTAAAACTAAAACTAGAAGCTACCCACAGTCAGTCAAAATGCTAAAATACTTTAGGTATTATGCTAATAGAGAAAAGCTACTACCTCAAAAATTGGTGATATATTTAAACCAAAATACTTTTAAAATAACCATGCCCACTTAAACAACTTAATTACTTTTAATGCCTCTTTTAATTGATTGAGTAATAATGTTTTAAACAGATTTTTTAAAAAGTAAACATGGCCTAGTGTAACACATAAGGCTAGAAATAAGAAAATGTTTAGTGGCCTTATGGAGGCCTCTTCTTTCTGCTAATCAAAATGACTTGAGTATTTACACTAAAAATGATAAAAAAGCAGTTTAAAACAAGGTGTTGGGTCTCCCAGACTAACACGCATGCTGAAGATTTAATATATCAAGTAATTTAGTAGTTTCATAATATCATTTTCATTTTGTTCCTATCTTTTCAAAGGGTGAATTAAAATGACTTTAAATGAAATTAAGCAATTATTATCTCTATACTACAAATAACTTTAGAGTTAATCATTTGCCATTTTAAAGATGTCTCTTAAGCAGTTGTAAATCCCTCTTGGGCAAAAAGTCAAGGACACATGAAAGATATAAAGACGAAGTAGCTGAGAGTATCTGAACAAAAATAGGTAGTCTACTTTCTTGATTAAACTTTTTCCAAACCCAACCCAAGTATCTGAAATGTAAAAGTACACATAGCTTTGACATTTCCAGAAACATTTAAATTTACACTGAGTATAGTTCACATGTCCTTGAAAGAGCCTTGACATTCTGAAGGTTGAGAAATAAAATAAATCTTATGAGAGATTAAGATCCTCATACATTTATTACCTATAAAAGATGGCAATGTTTCATATACAGATATATATAACATAATTGCACTGAACTAGCTCTAGCTCCAAATGAGATTATGCCATCTAGAAATATTTTGCCTTCCAAGCCAACAGATCAACATATCAAGGCCTCAACTGACTGAAGTAAATTGGATAGTAGAAACTCCTGTACAATTTACCAAACTTAACCTTAAGTGACCTTTAGAATGTGTGCAATGTACATTACTATATTAATTATATTAACTACACATTTCAAAGAGCTCACACACAACCCTAAATTTCCACTAAGAAAAAAAAGATTAACTTAAAATTCAATGACTTGAATGAGTAAAAACACCAAATAGTCTAAATCTGCAGTCCCCAACCTACCAGTTGGTAGCCTATTCAGGACCAGGGTGCAGAATCGCCCCCCCTGCCACACCCCATCCATGGAAAAATTGTCTTCCATGAAACTTAGGAACCAGGGGGCCATACAGCAGCAGGGGAGTGGCAGGTGAGCAAGCGAAGCTTCACCTGTATTTACAGCTGCTCCCCATCACTGGCATCGCTGCCTGAGCTCCCCACCACCTCTCTCCCCTGCCTTACTCCCCTCCATGGAAAAATTGTCTTCCATGAAACTGGTTCCTGGTGCCAATAAGGTTGGGGATTGCTGCTCTAAATGATACAAATTACTTATTTAAATGGTTTAAGTTCACAAACAGATGCTTTATATTCTAAAAGATATTCATAAACAGATGTTCATAAAAGTTCATAAACAGATGTTTTATAGTCTAAAAGCTATTCCAGAGACTATAAAGGAAAATTCTGATGTGTTGTGACTAGAAAACTGGTTACTTTTTTGGGGGGAGGGGAGACAGGGTCTCCCTCTGTCACTGGGCTAGAATGCAGTGGCATCATCATAGGTCACTGCAACCTCAGACTCCTGGTCTCAAGAAATCCTCCCACCTCGGCCTCCAAAGTGCCAGGATTACAGGCATGAGCCACCCATGCCTAACCTGAAAATTGGTTACTTTTTAAAAATTATGCAATAGGTCAAGATCAAGGATTTTTTTCAAGTACGCACACCAAAACTAAGGCAATATATCTAGAAACACTACTTTTTAAGCCAAAACATGCTGAGATCAAATTTTTCAAGTTATTCTGTATTCATTTTAAAACTCTGTGCTGGGCACTAGGCCTAGTACTGGGGATGCAGAGATCAATAAGACACAGTTCCTGCTGTCAAGTAACTCAGAAAACTTGGGTTCTAAACCCAAGCCATTAACTCATTGAGAATTTCTGGACAAAACATGCAGCTTCTTTGATTTTCTTTTCTTACAAGGGGTTACAGAAAAATAGTTGTCCTGTTGTGAGGCAAAAATGTGATCTTGAACACCAAAGTACTTGGAAATTATAAAACATATGCATATCGAAATAGTTATCGTAAAATGCTTAGAAACAGGAAAGCACAGGATCCCTGTTTCCCTCCTTGCTTATTGAATTTTTCTGCTTTTGCGCAAACATGAAGGAGTTATTGTTCTAACTCTCCATCTCTCTCCAAACCAAGGTTTCCTTGGGGTTAGCTTCTAGTATTGCTGGGTTTACCACGAGATCAGCCCTGACTGGTCTAGGCAGCTTCATCTCTGCTTATCAAACATGCGGCTGTAATATGAGTCAAAACAAACTGTTCCTCCATGACTTTCTTCCAACTGAGATGAACTGACATTTTCAGATCTTAACATGCTTTCAATTTCAGTAACTCAAATGACAATATCACAAAGTTTGGTAACTATAGACATCACATAGAGCATTTCCCATACAGAAAGATGAATTATGTGAACTATGGAAGAGGCCAATATGTACCAAGTCAAGAGCTCAGCATATGAAGTTAATCCTCTTGCTGTCCTTCACTGTTACTTCCAACAGAAGCCAAATTTAGTCAGGAATGCATGCCCTTTCACTACACAAGCACTCTGCACAAGGAGCAAAGACCACAGCAGATCTGACATACAACCCCTGTTACAACAGTTCAATGCATAATTCACCTTATTTTAGTACGCTGCCTCAATTAGAATGAGAGTATTCTATCATAAACAATACTTTAATGAGAAAAAAATAATGTTAAACACACATGACCACATTGACTTTTTAATTTTAACAACTTTATTAAGTCATATTAATTTTTTGAAACGGATTTTAATTGGTAATGGAAAATTTTTCTGATATGACTAAAAACAACTATATGTACATTAGGGAAAAGCAGTTTTATACAACTAATTTTAATTAGTACTTTCAATCCCATATTTTGCATATGCTGGAAACAAAACCTTTTATTGATTTTGCTAAAAACATTCTTCAGAACCCTGCCTTTCTAATTCAGGTCGCTCCCATGAAATGCTAAGTGCTTATTTTTCTTTTTGCTTTAATGTATTTTCGCTGTCCATTACAGCAAGTCCTACTGTCAGCTGCTGAACAATGCAATTCCTAACAGAGCAGGGAAGTACAAGACCCTTATTAAGAACTGAAATCAACTGAAGCCACCTTTGTAAACTAGGCCTACCAAAACAATTTTCCCCTCAAAATGGCCAAAAACATTGGAAATAAAATAATGAACCCAGAGAACCCAATAAATGGAAGTATAATGCTTCCCAGGGCAGATTAAGTTGAATAATTAATTTGCATTGTTCTTTAAATAAATACTTCAATCTCTTGGTCTAAGTAACCATGGGAACATACAAGGAGCATATATACGTATAAGCCTGGGCAAATCATGTCTGACAATCAAGGTGCAGCTCCTAGGGGGATAGAACACCTTAACATTGATAAGCCTTGATTAAATACCACAATTTTTGCTGTAGAAAAATAAGGACCTTTATCCCGGTAGGAAGCAAAAAGTATTAAAAGATCTAAGAGACAGATCAACAAAATTCAATGTGTGAACCTGGCTTGGATCCTGTTTTTAATAAAGCTACTTTAAAAAAATTTTTTTTTTAAATTTCAGTTCTTGGTGTGCTCAAAAAAAAAATTTTTTTTTTAAAAAAAGCTACTTTAAAAATTATGAAACAATCAGGGAAATTTCAACACTGAATAGAAATTGATAACATTAAGGAATTTTTTTAGGTGTGATAATGGTATTATGGTTTGGCTGGTATTAGAGTCCTTATCTTGTAGAGATATATACTGAACTATTTATGAATGCAGCCATATGATGTCTGGGAACTGCTTCAAAATAAGCCAGTGTGACTGTGATACAGACGAAGGAAGATTAGCCATGATACTTGGTGAAGCTGAGTGACAGGTATACGGTGATTCATTATACTCTTTCTCTAGATTTGCATATGTTTGAAATATTCCATGATAAAAAGTTTTTTAAAAGGCTGCAGAAAAACAATGAAATAATTCTGTATGTACTAACGTACTTGTATCTTCAAATAATATTAAGTAAAAAAGTCAAATTGCATTACATAAAGCAAGGCTCTTCCATATACTGCATAACCTTGACTAAGTTACTTAATCTCTCTGTGGCTCAGTTTCCTCATCTGTAAAGTGGGAATACTAGTAGTACCTACCTAACAGAATTGTTCTGAGGATTAAATATGATGATTTGTATAAAACACTTAAAATAGTGTCTGATATATAACAGTGACTCAGTAAGCATTAGTTATTATCTATATTTTTAAACCACAAAACCCTGTATTTTCTAAGTAATCGCATGGAAAAAGATCAGAAAGAAACACAGCCAAGAACAGTGTGGTTACCTCTTAGGGTCAGAGAAATATTGGGATTTGTGGTAGAGTTCAGAAAGGACTTCAAGCCTTCAGCCTTATACCACAGAATGTTCTAATTTTTTAAAAATGCATTCATGTATGAATGTGTAACTTAAATAGTCTAGGCTATGAGTTCTTTAAGAACAGGGATGCCTTATTTATCCTCATACCTCTAGCATCTACCACAGTGTCTGGCTTTTAGTAGGACAATCAATAGCAATCTCTGTTGAATAGAAGTGCTCAAAATAATGAGCCATGGGATGGGAGGGGTAGGGAGTGGTCAGGAAAGAAGTTGGGGAGAGAAAGACCACCACGGGGAAAGGGGGTGGGGGAGAAACTAGAAAGAAGACTAGAGGTATCTGAAGGAAGAATAAGGTGAGGCTACAATTCTTCTTCAAAGGTCTTAATTTTGGTTATTTATTGTCATTTCACTTGAGGTATTTTTGCAGACAGTAAAAGAGCTAGAAAGAAATCTATCAAATACAGCAGTGTTGACTTAGAGACACAGAATCTCTTGCCATCTCTGTCTGCCACCTCCAGGCTCCCAGGTTTTCCAATCCCTTATATGATGTACATATATGTTTCTTATTTTTAATCTGCCCAGCTTTCCTTCCCCCTTCTTTTGGTACCTGCATGCTAATTTTCCTTTAAGGTATACCCCTTCCCCACTCCCAATTTACATAGGTCGTTCAAGCGGGGCTGACTCAACTCAGTTCCAGAGGTGAGCATGGGAACCAGATCAGGCTAATGAAAGAACTGCATTCCTTTGGTACAGTTGTGTTTTTTTCAGGGGGAAGGAGGGGGCAATAATTCCTAGACCTAACCTAGAAATTGGCTAGCACTTTCTTTCTGCTGAAAATGCTCAACTGATAAGATTTTAATCTGGGGCTACTTCACATGGCACAGCATGTCTGAGAACAAAGCCAGCACAAAGGAAACCAAAACTGAGAGATGAGAAGTTCGTGATCCCTGATGATATCAGATAAGTTCCTGATCCAGTCATGGCTAGAGACAGTACATTACGGACTCAAGTAAGTTTAACTGAATTTCTGTCACTTAAGACTGAAATAGTCTTAACTAACACATCTTCAAAATGGGTTTGACCAGGTCTAGAAGCCCAATGCTGGCCAAAGCAATGGTTTCAGTGGAAGATGCTTTCAGAAATTTCCACAGTACTGAGAGCTGGACAGAACAGGGGATAGAGGTTTTAAAAAAGAAGAAAAGAAAAAGTTCAACACGCACACACACAAATAAATTGTAAGTGTGTCTTTCAGGTCTGTGTCTTGGTATTTCAGAGCCTATTATCCCTTTCCTGGTCCAGGCTGAGCAACTAAAGGTTCAGAAGAAAACTCTGCAAATGTCTTAACTGGTCTGTCAGGTATCCCAGCCTTAGACTATGGCTATACATCATCTCAGAACCTTACAAACTTGAGAGAAATTACTTCTTATGTTGACATTTTTAAATATGGGGATTTGTGAAGATCTTCAGATGCATGTCTCAAGAATGTGAGTAATTAACTGATTACATTTACATAATCATAAACACATGTTAACATCTTAATCACTTTATTAGGTCCAGCATAGTTATCTGGGTAAGACAAAAGGCTCAGGTCCTATTCAGGAGAAAAAAAAAAAAGTCCTCATCTCAACTTAGAAGAGAAGGAAGGGGACAAGGAACTAAGCTTTATTTGGTTCTCCATGCATCAGGCATAGTTTACATGTCACTTCATTTAATCTTTATAATGTCCCTATGTGCTCGGTGTAATTATCCCTTCTTAGATGAGAAAACAGGCTCCAAAAGTAATGTAAACACCTGAAGCCAAAAGGTGTCAAATGAGGATTCAAACCCAGGGTAGACCACAATGCCCTTATAGGCTCTAGCTACACTCTGCTGCCTCCTGGATGAAAAGGAGTTTCATCCAGCTCAAGATGTTCTAAGAACCCTACAGACAGGAGGAAATTAAACTGGAAGAATCACAGTCTACTAAAAGCAGTCATCCATGAGTAAGCATAGAAATGTAAAAGAAACAGTTTACACATCAATATTATCTATTTAAGCTATAAATTCAATGATTCCACTTCCAAGGTGAAAGACCTTCAGTGATTTTTCATGCTGCAGTCAGAAAAAACCCCAAACTCTCCTCCATGGCCCACCCTGTCTGATGTGGGTCCTGTTGCTCATCTCTTAATGGCCATCCATTCCCACACTTCCCAATGCTCCAGGCACACTGGCCTCCTTTCTGTTTGTTGTTTCTACATCTAAGCCTTTGTACAGGAGAGCCCCTCGGAATTCTCTCCACCACCTCACCCCTACGCACCTTTTAGTTCTTAACTCTTAACATCACCTCCTCAGGGCCCTTTGCTGACCACTCCCTTAAAAAATGATAAAAAATGATGGCCCTTTTCATCATTCTGTTTATTTCCTCATTGAAACTGTCACAATCTGTAGTAATCTTTTTTTTCTTTTTTTAGTTTTTGGGCTTTTTTATTGTCTGTCTCATCCCAAGAATGTGAGGTCCCACCCTCACTGAACTCCTCTATCTTACTAGTTTCTACTAGTCTTAGCCTGGCACATAGCAGGCAATTAAAAACTCACTCATTGGTAGCAGAACATAATATGGTGTTTAATAACATTAATTTTCTTATTTTTTCAATTCTTTTTCAATCTTTCTGATTGATTCAAGGACAAAGTCTCACTATGGTGCTACTCTGCCCTTAATGCTAACACTTTTTTTAAAATGAAAACTCTACATAGTTTATGGTAAATACTTTCTAAACTAAAGATAAAGGTTATCATCTTCAATTCCCACATTCTGAAGAACTGGTAAAAACCCTTAATCGGCATGGCTAATGAAACTATAGATCCTCTTCTGTGTGTCCTATACTGGGTTTATTCAACCCAGTTGTTACTGGGAAGTCCTCTTTTAGCTTCAGGTTCTGAATTGCTAAGTTCTTACTTTTTAAATTATTCACTTGCTCAAAGCTTAATACATACACATTGAGACTTTATTTTTAATTTCCTCTTTATTCTTCCCCCTACCAAGTTAACAGCCTAGTATCTATCCTTTCATACCTTTCTCAATGCTCATTAAACACACACAAACATATATATGTGCAAACATACATATAACATATAGGAAGTAACTTTGTTTTACAAACCATAATCATACACTTCTTTGCATCTTTCTTTTCTTAATCCCTCTAAAATCCCTCTAAATCAGCTGATGTAGGCCTAAATACTTTTTAGTATCTGCATAATTTTTCATGGTACAGTTATTCCATAATTTTTCTACCTCTCCCCTTTGATAGCATTTATTTTTTTGAGGAAAAATTGAGTGCTGCAATTAACAACCTTGTACATATATATTCTTACGAGTATTTTTCTTTCTCTGGGATAAATATCCTAAAAGTAGGATTGTTTGTTCAAATGGTATTTTCTTTTTATTTTAAAGCATTGCCAGATTGCTTTCCAAAGAGTCTTTGTTTCCACAAATACTATATGACAGTCCTCTTTTTCTCCACATTTGGCCTCAGTAGCTGTTATCACCCTTTAATACTTGATAATCTCATTGTAATTCTAATACTGTGGTACACATCCCATACTTTTAAAAACACAGCCCTAATGTATATTCCAACAAAGAAGAGTCTCCTGCTAATAGCCCTGCTTCATTCCTTTCTCAGCCCCAGCCTACTGCCAAAAATAAGTAAATACATACACACTATAGAAACAAATATTCATTGAATAAAAGGACATTCCTTTCATTTAAAAATTTATTATCAAAAAGACCCTAAGGAAAAATTATTCTTTGCTTTACACTAGCAGCATCTTCTTCCACTTATTCTCTAATGTAAAATGAACAAGACAGAAAAAAGATCCGTTTTCATAATTTTGTGTGGGATATGATCTTCATTGTTACATTGGTGATAAGAAAAAACAAGAAGATCAAAATAACATTTCAGATCTACTTTTCAGTAAATTTTTGGTCTCGCATATATAGTTGTACAGTCTCAACATGTTACTCTTATCACACAACACACCGACAAATGAACAACAGAAAGTTGATCAACTAAAAAAATTTTTAAAGAGATATTAAAAAATCATTCACTTAGAAGTTTTTGATAAATATACTTTGCCACCAAGCACAGACAAGATTAACTTTTCATTTTTAAATTTGTCAGACTTATAACAAACAGCCTATGACATTCCTGTTGTCCCCACCTTACCTCCCTCTTCATTGCTTCTATTGTCTCCTTTTGCTACTGTATACTTCTTCTGATGTAGCTAAATCGGGTGGATGATAGTGTGTGGGTGAGAGAGGTTAAAAGAAGAAAGGATAAATCAAGAAATGACAGTTGTAAGGGTAGCAATACTAAAATCTTAGCTTGACAACTGGTTGTAAAATTATAGCACAGTCTAACGCATAAGAACTCATTTGTTGTGCTCCAATTTTGTGAACTGGGGGTGGGGGATGGGAAAAAGCAAAATCTTAGTGAACACAGTTGGGTTTTTTTTTAACTAATGAAAAACATAACTTATCAAAATTTGAGAAGCAATGAAGAACAGAGAAAAAAATGAACCAATTTCCCCATACTCAAAATAATAATGCTTTATTCTAATAAAGCCCTTCTCATGAACTCTTACATGAATTCTCAAATAATTGCACTAAACATAGATATACCCATACTTTCAAGTAGGAATATTTTGTTGTCTTACAAAACAAATGACATTTGAGCCATATTGACTATATTTGTGAATTTAGACAGCTAGTGCCACAGATCTGTATTTTACAAAAAGAGCTTTCAAATGTATTCTAAAATTAAAATTAAATCTTCTCTCTGTAGTCTTTAAATAGCTCAAATGAGCCGAAATTCAAATGACCCCAAAATCCTCCCCAAACCAAATCATACAAATAACAGAATAATCTATGTATTAACCTTTGACTATACCCTTTTTGTAAAACTCCTACTTTAAATTCCCACAGGACCATTCTCTCTTGTCCTCCTACTTCCCACTTAAGTTGTGAATATCACTTATAAATCAGTCCCTCATCCTCTGTCCTCTTTTATATTTAATCCCCTTAACCACAAGATTCATCTACCACCTGTATGAATTTATATCTGTCCAAACTTGACTTTAACTTAATGGAACACACTTGTTTAGCAACCAAACTTAACTCCACCCCCCCAAAAAAATTCCCAAAATGGATGCCTTATCAATTAACATCTATCCTAAAAATGCCAGGTTCACTTCTTCATTTACTTCCATATTTAATACCAAATTCAATAGATTCTTCCCTTACAAAGTCCCTGGTATTGTCCTTCCTTTCCATTTTCCCAGCCATCAGCCACTCCAGGTCATTATCTCTCACAAGCACTATTTCAGTAGCCTCTTAGCTGATCACCAGCCTACTTCCAATCTCTTCACACTTTATCCAACATATACAAAGAGCTACCAGAATTCACCACTTCAATTTGCCCACTCAGAAACCCACAGTGGCTCCCTATTGTTTCAAATCCAAACTCCTTAGCCAACTATTCTAGATAGTTACAGCATAACAGCACTTTTTATTTCATCATCTAAGTAACCAGATTTTTTTTTTTTTAACTTAACAAAACACAGCTGCCATTAGCCCCTGACATATATCTATCTTTCAAAAATCACCCTGTTTCAAGATCCTACAAGCAGGATAGTGTAAGGGTTAAGATTATGGGTTCTGGAGTTTGATTTGAATCCGGTCTCTACCACTTTTGAACTAAGTGACATTAACCAAATTATTCAACCTCATCTGTATAACAGGGGTATCAGACCTACCTCACAAGGTTATGAAAATTAACATAATATCCGTAAAGCACTAGGCCAATGTCCAACACACTCTAAATGATCAATGCATTTTAGCTATTGTCATTATTATTACATGGCCACTCTGATCTAGGAAGCCAAATTGATTGCTCTACCACAGGCTATGCATTTGCTGTCACTATTTTTGACTTCCTCAACCACAGATCATTAGAGATAGAATGGGCCTCAGGGTAGAGTTAGTCCTATCACATGCCCATCATCATTTAAGTCTTGGCTCAATTCGCCATTTGTATTTTTCAACTTGGTGTTTACTACTGAACTAAATACAAGTGCATGGCACACAGCAAACAGTCCTTAGTAAATATATGTTGGGTATATATGTTAAATGCTAAAGAAATATGTAGTTAGCATTTTTTCTATCATATCTAAAATATCAATAAACCATATGTATCTATAATAAAACTGTTTCTAAATAGTACACTATAGCTTCAAGTAACTATAGTTTGAAGTATTCCAGCCAGGAATAAAAATCTAATATGTTACTTAGTAACGGTGCCCCAATTGATCCAACCCACTATAGTAGTATCTTTCTAGTGGCTTTATGCCTTTCTGAAGGTAAGTATTTATGTTTTATCTCCTTATCTATCAATAATGCTTGGGTCAATGCTTTATACTCAGTGCTAAAGAAGCAGTTATGGATTCCAAACATTTTCAATATAAAAATAATGGTATCATCAAAATAATGTATAAAAAGATAATGATAATATGCAAAACATTAAATGAAAAGCTAAGATTGAAAAGTTGTCAAAGGGTTAGGCACAGTCCTGGCCTCTCTCCTTGTACCCGTAACCCTACCACCCCACCCTCACACCAAAAAAACCAAAAAATAAATCCATATAGAATCACAGGGTTTTTTCCCCACAGAATTTATACAGCTGGAAAGACCTTAATTCCCATTCCCTATATCCCATTGAGTCCCACATGAGAAGATGAAACCCAGGAAGGATAGACGATTAGCTTAAGGGTACAACAGCCAGATAGATGCAGGGCTAGGAATTGAACCCAGGGTTCCTGAGACCTAGGCCAGTGCTCTTTTCACTACAGCATTTCAACTGATTTCTCCCATGCCTACTTAATCCAGAAAATATAATTAACTATATCACAGGAACTACTCACAAAATAACTGAGTATAATCATATAGTGTGGTTAATACTGACATATTTTTGGCTATTCTCAACAACACGTGTGAGGAATAAAGGTTTAAGGCCATAAATGGAGTACTTCTGTTACAGTTATTTTGTTCTGGAAAAGATTCTTCCTCTATCAGATTTTACAAAATTTAAGATTCCTATTTTCACAAATTACACATACGTATGGTCACCTATGCAGCCTCCTCCCCAACAATAGCTTAAGCAAACCACATGTCTTGGATAAAAATGTCATCTATTCCAGGCTCATCAGCATATGTTAGAATCTGTTCCTAATATAGAATCGTAGACTTTTGGAATTGGAAGGAACTTTGGAGATCACCTCTCATTTTACAGAGGAAAATAATACTCAGCAAGGACCTGTCCAAGGTCAAAGTATGTTCTTAAGAACCTAGGTCCAGAAAAGAAAGTTCTCAAAAGATTTCAAAGAAAAACACAATATTTAGTGAAACACCTTAGCTTGTCTCCCTTTACAACTACTTCTTAAGTACAACTTCCTGCATAGGGAACTTTTGAAATTTAAGAAAAGAAAGCAAAACAAAAAACTAAGCCAACCTTCCCCCCCACCCCCAAGTCTACAGTCAAGCCACTGATTCTAAAAGCTTAGCAGAAGTTAAGGTGGACCACCGCAAGAATCTTAGAGGATAACATTTTGTAACAAAACCCCCAAAGGCCTTCAGATACAATTTAAACAAGTAGAGGGGAAGAAGATACACACAGATCAAGAATAGCTATGATATTCTTATCTCTGTAACAAATTACATGGAGGATTGCTCCTAAGTAGGAAAACTTTAAAAACACACAACTTTCGAGGAAGAAAGAATTTTGGCCACCATACTTATCAATTAACCAAGAATACCAATACATTTTAAAATTTTATCTTGGTCTCAGTGCTTAAAGCTGGAAATTCTTTTTAGTCTTCTTTTATGTATCTTAAGTTACATAATGAAAAAACAGTAATTTGAGGAAAACCTTTTACTGATCCTTAATCAAAAGAAAGCCTTTAATCAAACCTTAATAAAAGAATTATAAGTTATATTATTTAGTCATGTTTGTAAGAATGCATGAAAATAGAACATTCCTCAAAGTTAAGGCCTGAAAAGAACAAAAGACTTATACCTTTTTTGGTTTTTTTCAATGAAAAGCACACTACATTAGCCAATTTACCTGTAGAAATATGTGTCTTAACTCATGAGGATCACCTCGCTTGGTTGTCTGCACCTGTTATTAAAAAAAAAAAAGCCAGTTAATGCTTCACTAGAAACCACACAATCTCTTCAGATTAACCCTAACAATCAATGCTCTTATCTTTTATAAGGGCATTTAGTTAAAAACAAACAAAAAGCCCTAACTGCTGATAACAACTGTCAAATTGGAGATCTGTGACTAGAGGGTGGAAAAACAGGTGTGAATAGCCTAAGCTATAGTAAATCTACCCAACAGTGCTACTTCTGGAATGGAACGAGAAGGCAATGAGGACCAATCTTTTACTCTACTCCACATCTACTAGCAACACAGTAGCAACCACCCACCTTCAAATGAAGAGTCCAGCAAGAGTGGAGCAACAGGAAAGTTAAAATACCCAAATTAATCACTTGGCCTAGCAGCCTTCCTTCCCGATGGAAAGCAATTCTAGCATAAAATTATCTCCGCGTCCCTCTCCCTATCCAGCCTAAAATATGAGAGCTGACACAAATACAAATACTTTCAACATCCTGCAACCTGCAACGCAAATGCCAACCATTGCCCCCAGCCCTATGGAGGCCCCAAATTACTCAATACTCACCCCTTCCCCCACCGCGATTCACTGATGCCCTAGGTACCCCCAGCTTTACTTGCCACTTCCTCCCACACCCTTTCCGATGTTTTCCAACTCCGAACTCACAATCCCGTGCACCTAGGGCAGGACACTGCTCTTCCTTCACCGACCCGCGGTCCTCACAAGTCCCTCCAACTCACAATCCCTCCTCCTTCCCCTCCCCCAGCCAGGCATCCTCTTCCTCCGGTCCAAGCCCCACACAGCTCTCCCACCCACTAGCTGGAGCCCCAGGACGCGCCATCTAAGAACTAGGCAAAGAAGGAAATGGGAAGAGGTGGAGGGGCTGCAAGCAGGGCCCTCAGAATGTCTCTTATGCAATAAAAGCAGCAGCAGAGAGTTGGAGTCACCTTGACCGCCATGCTGTGCTCGGAAGCCGGGGACGAGCGAGTGAGCGAGCAGAGCCGAGCTGTCAGGGCGCGCGCGCGCCGCCTCCCTGGCCGCGCCCGCCCTCCCGCTCGCCGGCGCCGCGCGCGTCCCTATGCAAATGAACTCGGGACGCGCCGCGTGGGGAGCGGGGCCCGCGCCCCGGCCAGACAGCGAGCTGGCCCCCGGCCCGCCGGCCGGCTGTGCGGAGGCGGGGGACGCGCCTCCCACGGGAAGACTGCAGTGCGAGCCTTGGGATTCCGACGCGCCGCGTGGTTGCCACGGCTGAGTCGCCGCCAGGAAAGCCCCAGGTTTCCTAAGGCCTCTTAGTGGGTGTGGCTTTGGGTACAGACCAGCCAAAGCCGTTTTCCCTGAGGCTTAAAGGAACACTTGGGGCCTATATTGAGCAAAATTTCTAAGAATCAAAGAGCCCGTCCCATTAATAACAGCAATGAATTAATGACAACTAATGACAAGTACTGACGAAAACTGGGAACCACTCAATCTGGGAACCACTGGGGAAAACCTAAGGAAACATAACTTGAGAAATATGCCCCTAAATTGGCATGGGATGAATATACTTAATATATTTTTGTTTTGTGTACTATTATAAAGGTTTATTAGTAAACTCATTCCACTTTCCTAATCACCCAAATCCTTTCTGCAATGAGATAGGGTACGAATACATACGGAGAAACTCCATTTGTCTCTGACAGGGCTGGCAATGAATCCTGGCCCTTGCCCCTACATGAACAGAAAGTAATCCTCCGTTCGATTTCTAGCCCTACCTGAGAAGTAGTATAGCTCTACCTTGAACCAAAGGTATGTCTCTAACACTGAGTCTTGCCATTATGACTGTATTAGGCTACATATTAATTCACTCAGACATTTACTGGGCATCCATTATATGCCACAGTCCTGCTTGTAAAGAATACAAAGACAAATAACATATAGTCCCTACCCTCTAGACGCTTATGGATGGTCAACGTTTCCCACAACCCCAACCGCGTTTACTTTTTTGTTTTTAAAACAAGCATGTTCCTTATTTTAAAAAGTCCAACAACTCCAAGATTTATCTTAATCTCACTTAGCTCTCTAATCCCTCTCCACCCTCTTTTACATTTCCAATGTTGAATCTCACGTGAGCCTTCCCATTTCTCCAGTCTTACTAAACATATTTGTGTTAAGTATCCAAGTTAATAGAAATGAGGAAAGAGGAGTGGCAAATGGAAATTGTGGATAAGAAGCGCTACATTATTAGTACTCCCAAGATGAGTTTTTCTGCTACAGTTGCTTTAACTGTCTACCACTAAATCTCTTTCTTCAGTCTGTTCAAGGTGTTCTAAACAATGTAATATTTTGTCTAGCACCGTATGTCCCTGATACTCTGTTATTTCTTGTAGTATGGAGTTTCCGTAAGTAGGATTCTCAAGATGTTTATTTTATGTCACTTTATAAGGGAAGGATATCTATTTAGTAGCCCAAAGTCTCTCAGTTTGAATAAAAGTACTTGCGGGAAAGGAAGATATTTATTTAAAATGAAGGGAGTATTTTCTATAGAAACACGTTGTTGTTGACTAAATCCATATTGCTGGATTGAAAATTTAGGGTTGAACTGGCTACTCCTAAAGAGGAAGACAATATTACATTTAAACAGAGCCTACCAAAATAATTTGTAGGTATAAGCACCAGGCCACAAGGGCAATTTTCTTGTTAAAAAATAGCTTTGAACAAGGGCGTCACTGGTGCCAATCTAGTTGCAATGGAGATGATATAATAATTTTAAATTAAATAAGGTTGCCATATGAAGAAGATAGAAGAGCTCAGTTACCCTAAATAAATGTCAGTTTTGCTAGATTTTTCATCTATCCAAACATAATAATCAACAGTAAAATGTTGTATTGTAATACAACCCTAAGGTAAATGCCTTAATGTGTTAAAAGTATGTATACTAGGTCTGCACGTGGTGGTTTGCACCTGTAATCCCAGCTACTCAGCCTGACATGAGAGGATCCCATGAGGCCAGGAGTTTGAGTCCAGCCTGGGCAACATAGCGTGATCCTGTTTCTACAAAAAATAAAAAAATACCCGGTGTGGTGGTGCACACCTATTGTCTTAGCTACTTGGGAGGCTGAGGCAGGAGGATTGCTTCACTTGAACCCAGGAGTTAGAGGCTGCAGTGAGCTACGATTGCACAACTGCTCTCCAGCCTGGGTGACAGAGTGAGATCCTGTCTCTAAAAATAATAATAATAATAATATGTACTGTAGGAAATGCACTAAGTATATCAAAGAATACAAAAGCATATATAATAGAGTTCTTGCCCTGAAAAACTTTGCAATCTATCATTCTATTGTAATAATTGCCTAATAGTTTAATAGTATTAGCAGAAGTTTTAGCACATTAAAACTTATTTTTGCCTTAACTGTAGATGATCAAGGTTGATGGAAAACTTAGCTAATGAAATATCAAAAGACAAACCTGTCAAATAAGAGTCACAATATATTTGGAAAAAGGTGGTAAAAAAAAATTAAAAACTTTCCATATTTTTTATTACACATCAATATAGTAATTCAGAACTCTTTCTTTAAGTCATGAATGATATTCATAAAGAAGAATTTTAAATTTTAAAACTGTGGTACAACGTTAAGTTGAAAACTTGATAATTAAGACAGCCTAGAAAGAATGACATTTCAGAAAGCAAAATTGGAAGTTAAAGGCTAAGAGACTAGTTGCAATGGTGTTGTATTTTCATTGTTGACCCTAAAAAAAAGATATCATTAATAAATAGTCACTTTTTAGAGTTGGTTTCATAAAAGATTCAATATGTACCTTGACTGAGCTGGGAATTTGAATCTGCTATGAAGTTGTTGCCCATTAGAATAATATATTACCCCCAGATGCAAAACCAAAATGTGAGCTTGCTAGACAAACCCACAGGAACAATCTCCATCCAACTCCTAGGCAACTTGCATTAAAATAATTTAAAACCAGCCTGGTACTTTGTGGGTGAAAGTTAGAATTAACCTAATGTCTAGTGCCCTAATAAGCTAAAATGTATTTATTAAAATGGCACATTTTCCAATGATCCTATTCTGCCACAATCTGTGGTCACCTTTCCATTTTAATAGCATACCATTTCTATATATCTTCTAGCCTCCTCTTATTATTTTACAGACATAAATACATTTTGTTCCTGTTTCCATATCCCACACAGGTACTATGAATGTCATCTTGTGAGAAGTAAATCAAGGTGGGGTCCAACCATTTAGTAGAGTATTAGAATATCACTGACTAATTAAACCAGGAGTAGAGCTCTTCCTAGGTTAAAGGTATACAAACGATCACTATGATGAGGAATAAGCTGAATTTATTTTATATCCCCCATCAAGTAGAAGCTTGCTTAAAATAATTAAAATTAATAGCATGATTTGACCTTAACACACACACACACACACACACACACACACAAAGGCTATTTGAACATCTGGGTTTTTTAAGTGTAGATTGGTTTTGGCCTATTTCTAGAATTATAAAATGGTTCTTTATATTTTACACATTGTTGAACATAAATTTTATAAGTTGCACTTTTAACTCCTTCCTTGCTAAGGGTCTATATGGAAAAGAGGCAGGGGTAGGCTGGGGGGAAATACGAAGGGTAGGTGTCCAACTTTGAGCAAATTAAGTTCTACTTGGTAGGCTAACTTAGAAAGCAATAAATCAGAAATTATTATTCAACCCAAGCCACTTATAGTTAGACACTAGATAAATGACACACTTTAGAGCTTTTCTATACCATATAAATATTATACACCCCATATGAGCATTTACTCTTACTGAAATAAATTCTTATTTTGGTGGAGAAGGAAAAGAGGGGTATCAAAAATCAGATGAAATAGTTGTACTCCTGCAATTATGTCTTTTCCTAAACTGTCTTCCTCACAGTCTGGTTCTAAGTCCTGTAAATTATGCAATGGAGATGACAGTGATCTTATTTTTGGACAACAGCCCTCTTTTATTCCCTTGGGGAAGCAATAACAGCCAGTTTTCTTTTCAATGGATTTTGGAAGGAATTCATGCAATGAGCCGCCCTACACATACAGCTGTTAGTGCCCTGTCACTAATCATGTACAAGCTGGTATTTAGTAGGAAACCGTAAGATCAGATGGAGGATTGAATTAGATGAACTTTAATCCTGCAAACACTCTAATTTCATGATTTGGAATGAGCCAAATTTTAGTTAATAAACATTTATTGAGTGCCTTGTGTTTGTACAAAACTCACTGTTGTAGCTACAGGAAATATAAGAGAAATAAATAGCATGATTCCCAAAGTATGGACTACTGTGGCTACTACTACTATTCATTTTTTAATGAATGAAGTGAAAAGAATGATGCTAAAACCTTCTGTCATGTGCCAAAGGCCAAAGCAGTTTTAGGTAATGATGGGGTAAGGACTCTTGGTTTGGCCAGGCGCAGTGGCTCACTCCTGTAATCCTAGCACTCTGGGAGGCCGAGGCAGAAGGATCGCTTGAGCTCAGTCCAGCCTGAGGAAGAGCAAGACCCCCGCCTCTACAAAAAAGAAAAAAGAAAAATTAGCCAGGCAAGGTGGCATGTGCCTGTGGTCCCAGCTACTGGGGAGGCTGAGGCAGGAGGATCGCTTGAGCCCAGGAGTTTGAGGTTGCAGTGAGCTATGATGACGCCACTGTACTCTAGCCAGGGCGACAGAATGAGACTCTGTCTCAAAAAAAAAAAGAAGACTCTTGGTTTGTCACATATTCTCATTCAAATCAAAAATATATAACTGTGAGAACAAACATCCTGCCACCCACAACTCAGCCACCCACCCCTACTCCACCGCTGGGGATTTACTTGGATGCTTTTTGTTTCCTTTCCACTTAGAGATCAATGGGGAAGAATGCTTTGGACCCAATCCAAAGTAAAGAAGAAAGTGTCACTTTAAAAACTGTGTGGGAGAAAAGCAAAGGTCCCAGAATAACCAAAGTAAATTTGAAAAGGAACGAAGTTGGAGGACTTAGACTACCTGGCTTCAAAATTTACTATAAAACTAAAGAAATCAATATTTCTGTATTACTGGCTGGCATAAGAATTGATAAATAGATCAGTGGAACAGAATAGAAAGCCGAGAAATAGATCCAAAATTATAAAGTTATTTGATTTCTAACAAAGGTGCCAAATCAATTCAATGAGGGCAAAGAGTCTTTTCAACAAATGATATTAGAATAACTAGATATCAGTGTGGGAAAATAAATGAACCTCAACCCCTACTTTACACCATACACTAAAATTAATTTGAGATGAATCATAGACTTATATGTAAATGCTGAAGTTATAAGGCTTCCCCCCTTAGCTTTATAAACAAAGCTGTTAGTAGAAAATACAAAAGAACATCTTTGTGGTTGGGCATGCTGGTGTGTGCCTGTATTCCCAACTACTCAAGAGGCTGAGGTGGGAGGATCACTTGAGGCCAGGAATTTGAGGCTATAGTACAGCTATGATTGCACCTGAGAATATACACTGGACTCCAGCCTGGGCAACATAGTGAGACCCTGTCTCTTAAAAAATTTTTTTTAAATAAGATCTTTGTGATTTGGAGGTAGGTAAATGTTTCTTAGGACATAAAAGACAGTAAAAATAAATTAAGAAATTGAATATTAGGTTTCACTAAAATTAAAAATTTATGTTCATCAAAAGATGGCATTAAGAGAATGAATGGGCAAGCCATTCATTTTCTCATGGGAGAAAATGTTAGCAAAACGTATAATGGCAAAGGACTGAGCCATATGTGGTGGCTCGTGCCTGTAATCCCAGCTACTCAGGAGGCTGAGGTGGGAGGATCACTTGAGGTCAGGAGTTCAAAACCAGCCTGGGCAACATCGCAAGACCACATCTCTTTAAAAAAAAAAAAGAAAAAAATTAGCCATGCATGGTGGTGCACACCTGCAATTCCAGCTACTCAGGAGGCTAAGGCAGGAGGATTGCTTGAGCCCACGAGTCCAAGGCTGCAGTGAGCTATGTTAGCACCACTGTACTCTAGCCTGGGTGACAGAGTGAGACCCCGTTTCTAAAATAAAAATCAAATTAAATTTTTAAAAATGACAAAGGACTGATATCCAGGATATTAAGAATTCCTAGGCCAGGTGTGGTGGCTCATGCCTATAATCCCAGCACTGTGGAAGGCCAAGGCAGGAGGATCACTTGAGGCCAGGAGTTTGAGACCAGCCCAGGCAACAGAGCAAGACCCAGTCTCTACAAAAAATACAAAACAAAAATTAGGCAGGTGAGGTGGTACGTGCCTATAGTCCCAGTGACTTGGAAGCTAAGGTAGGAAGATCACAAGCCCAGTAGTTCGAGGCTGTAGTGAGCTATGGTCGTGCCACTGTACTCCAGCCTGGGTGACAGAGCAAGACCCTGTCTCCTAAAAAACAAACTAAAAAGCCTCCTAAAACTCAGTGATAAATAACCTAATTTTTAAAAAATGGATAAAGACTGGAACAGACACTTCACAAAAGATGTACAGTCAATAAAAACATGAAAAAGTGCACAACATCATTAGTCATCAAGGAAATGCAAATTAAATTACAGTGAGATGATACCACTACATACTTAAGAGGATAACTAAAATTAAAGACTGAAAATGCCAGATGCTGGCAAGGATGTAGAACAACCAGAGCTCTCATATACTGTAGTGGGCACATAAAATGATGTAATCACTTTGGGAAAAGGTCTAACAGATTCTTATGACCCTAAACACACCTACCTTATGACTCAGCAATTCTACCTCTCAATATTTACCCAAGAAAAATGAAAATATATGTTGATAAAAATACCTGTGCAAGAATGTTCACAGCCACTTGATTCATAATAGCCAAAAACAGGAAATAGCCCAGATGTCCATCAATAGGAGAATAGATAAACCATGGTATATTTAGCAAATGGAATACTATTCAGAAATAAAGTGAAGCAAACTACTGATACATACAACAACAAGGGTAAGTCTAAAAAGCATCATGACAAGTGAAAGAAGCCTTACATGGAATCACATAGTGCAAAAGAGCATATACTGTACGATTCCATTTATACAAAGTTCTAGAACAAGCAAAACTAATCTATAGTGGAAAAAATCAGAACCATGATTGCCAGGGGAGAGGAACTGACTGGAAAAAGGTATGAGGGAACTATCTGGAGTGGAAAAAAATATTGTAGCGTAGGTCTTGCTAGGGTAACTGGTACATGCATTCTTTCAAAACTTAGCGAATTTATACTTAAGGTTTGTACATTTCATTACAAATGTGTGTAAATTTTTCTTCAAAATAAAAAAACCCCTATGAGCAAATATTGAACTCCAGCCAATGGTATAATGTATTTGGGGGAAGAGTACTAGTATTTTTAATTTACTTTGAAATGCATCAAAGAAATAAGAAAGATTTATGGATGGATAGAGAGATGGACAGACGTAATATCTAACTGCAGGAGGTAACAGGAGTTCACTGAAAAACATTCTTTCAATTTTTCTAAATGATTGAAAGTTTTCATAATAAGATATCAGGGAAAAATTGTGTTGGGTCTTTGTGTTTCTAAAGATGGCTATCCACGTATGTAATTATGTTGTTTGGCTAGAAATTGTAATGGGACTTATTTCTTAACCACTGATAGGTCTCTCTGTGCATTGTTGGAGAGGAGGGAAAAGAAACTGAAACCACTTGACAAATAATATATGTCCTTTGTGGGCAGAGGAATCTGTGAAAATTATATTGCATCGAGAAAAAAACATTTTCCTTAACATAGATTCAGACAATAATTATATGTCCTTAGGAGTTGTACATGTTTGGCTTTATGTGTTTGTTTGGTCTAATAGTTAACCCACAGGAAAAAACAAAGAAACAAAAACCACAAAAAAACCCCAAAAACAAAACAAAATAAAATGAGAGGAAGAATGTGAAAGTACATTTGCATAACAAAATGACAGAAATCTTGGAAAGAACCAGACTTGGAATCTGAAGCCTAACTTGGAATTTACCTGCTGTAGTGCACCCAGGGTGTAATTCTAGACTGAGAAACTCAGCCATTTTTGGGAAATATCCTGCAGTTGGTCATTGTGTCCTTGGATTGCCCTGTTGAGGGAAGGAGAACTGATTGTGGGATGAAACCAACCCCTATGAGTAGGGGGTTTCCAAAAAGGGGAGAGCAGGTTTGCACTGGGAGACCTGAAGAAAGGAGTCATTAAGGAAGAGAAGTCTACAAACGTCAAGACAAGGAAGCTAGGAATTGGGATATGCCCAGGAAGAAACATCTTCTGAAGAATTACATTAGAGGAATAATGTAATATTGATCAGTACCAAATTGTACTAACCAGAAGGATAATAAGGAGTTTAAATTAGAAAGGTCTGGAGAAACAGTATGAACAGCTAGAACTTGAAGAGAGACAGATCTTGTGTAAGGAGACAAGTCAAAGAGAGAAAGTGGGTAGAATTGTGGAATGGTCAGCATTCTTTTAACCAGAAGAGGAAGGAAGCTGAGAACATGAAAGAAACGTGACCAAGAAGAATGAAAGGTCTCTCTCAAAGTTGTACTCTGCATATTCCATTCCCAGTTGCCCTTATAATAGGATACCACCTTAAGGTAATGACAATATAATAAGGAAAATGACATGAAAATGAAATAAACAGGAATTAAGAGTTGGGGGCATAAGAAGTCTATTAAATTCCCCATGGCATAAGGTCTTTGTTTTATATAACATACGTACAAAAAGAATTAACTATATACAGTCATTGTTTGCTCACTTTCCTGTTACTCTACTCTTCTATCACCTGAAGTGGATGAGCTTGCCTGGATAGTTTGGGGTGAGGACGGGGAATAGAATAGGGAGTCAGCAGTTATAATTCCTCTAATCATCCCCAACCCTTCAATAAAACATTGTCTGTGAACAAGTTTTGTGTTGATGACATGGAAGAAAATTAAGTCACAGTAATGGGAAGTGTAGCCTTCCTCAGTGAAGTGCCAACCCCTTTACTGAGATCCGTGTGGTGGTAGCAGCAACATCATTTCATCCCAGACAGTAGGCTCAGATCTGTACTCGGGGAACAGCAGCTAAGTGAGTGTGACCCAAGATGTAACAGAGTGGTAATAAGGGGCATGGATCACAGAGAAGCAACTGCTCAGCAGATGAAAGAAATCTTTCTTTACTTAAACATACTAGAGAAGCTTGCAGGGAGAGAGGGTTATTTATCCCACCATATAGAATTCTATATGGCTACGGGACCAGGTGCGGTGGCTCATGCCTGTAATCCTAGCACTTTGGAAGGCTGAGGCGGGAGGATTGCTTGAACCCAGGAGTTGGAGGTTGCAGTGAGCGACGATGACCGTACTCCAGCCTGGGTGACAGAGCAAGATCCTGCCTCAAAAAAAAACCACAAGAATTCTATATATCTATGAATTCTAATCCATCTCTGAGACATAGTATGTGTCTTCCTATTATTGATATCTGTAAGAAGGAAATATGAAGGGAACATAATCATCTAAAACCAGTAAGTAACAATGCATATACTGAGATGCTTAGTGGTATGGTGAATTTATGCAATAGAGGCTTAGACAAAGAAAAAAATCAGTTCAAGGTGGATGATACGCAGAAGGTTTCATGGAAACACTAATTCACTACTTCCTGAATTGGGCATTTCTCTGTGCTCCTTCCAGAGTATATCTTATCATTGTATCCTTCCTTCTTCATCCACACCCTCAGTCCTAACACTTATCTCAATGCCTGACATTAGCTGTGCATGTACTAATTACATGTTCACTGATCATTCCTAGCTGGTTACTCTACCATTAGCCATTAGACCCCTTGTATTTCCTAAGTGAAGGCCATTACCATTGCCCTTGTTGCTCAAGTCAGAAAACTGGGTATCAGACTCTTCTTTCCCTCTCGTATCCAAATAGCCACCCAGTCCTGTGTTTTTCATCTCCTGCAGTGCTTTCTAAATCTCTTCTCTTGATTATATTGGCCTTAATTATGGCTCCTAATTGCTTTCGCAGCCTCCAGTTCTCTACTGTCTGCCTCCTGTCACTACTCTCAAATCCATTCTCCACAGTGCTGTCAAGTGTTGGATCTAAAACAGAAATTGAATTTTGTCACTTCCCCATCCTTTGCTGGCTCTCTACTGACTTCCATATAAAATCCAAACTCCTCTGTATGGTGGAGGGTGGGAGCTTCCTGATTTGGCCCGTTCCTCTTACTTACATCTTACTACTCCTATACTTATTCCTTCAGTCACAAGGATTTTGAGCTTTTGTGCTATTTCCTTTGCTAAGAATATTTTACTCCACATTTACTCCAATTGCCTATCCTTTGAGACACAGCTTAAGAATCTCCTCCTCCATAAGACAATCCCTAGCCCCCATTTCCCACACCTATGGTAGACCCACTCTGAATACTCATTATACCCTATGCATAGTATTTATCACACTGTGTTGTAATTACCTCTTTGCTTATTGTCTTTTCCACTGGTATCTTTCAAACTTTATTGACCCAGACCTATCTAGTAAAAAATACATTCTTCTTCAAAACCCCAGTACACACCAAAATAAAAATTTTATAGAGCAATATTAAGCCTTACTACATGCAACACACTGTGGTATGTACTAGTCTGTAGTATTCTATTTCTTTTTTTCTAATTTTGGTTTCAACATGTTAAATTGATATTGTGACCCTTTAGTGGGTCTTGACCCACAGCTTAAAAATACTACAATAGGCTGTGAACTCACATAGACTCTAGAGCATGGTAGATGCTCAATATAAGAATTGAAGAAAAAGATACAACAAAAATCTCTGTATCCCTAGCAATAAGCACAGGGCCAGGCATGTTTCAATAGTCAATAAAAATGTTTGATTAAAGAATAAATACACTCTTTTGGGATAGACCATCTTCATGAATCATGCCCACCCCCACATCACTTCCCTTTTTAAGAATAAAGATTTCTTAAAAAAAAAAAAAGATAATCAGAGAAGGGACTGTAAAAATTGTTGCATTTGAAGGGCATGGTGCAATAGAGAGGTGTGATTCTGAAGGACAGCTGTTAGGTCATCCAAGGAAGGCCGGATGTGGTAAAGTCACCAAGGCCCAGGATCTGGTCATCAGTTCTATAGGTCAGAAGTCATCTTGTAAATGGCTCAAAGATCACTTAAACTAACCAAATTCACAAGATACTGATGAATAACCATTATTAGCTAATATTTATTGAGTACTAATATGTGTCAGACACCATGCTAAGCACTAAGACTCTATCCTGAAACAGATCTGAAGGAGGGTTATTTCATGTTATTATCTCCATTTCAAAGATGAGGAAACTGAACCTAGGAAATTAAGCAGCTTGTCCAAGGTTATAGAACTAGTAAATTGTAATTAAAAAGTTATGAAAAAGACTGTAATAGAAATGTGAAAAATTTTTGTGGTGAGGTAGAATGAGTAGAAAATTGACCATGCTCCATTGCCCATTTCAGGTCCCTCTGGCTACAAGACTGGCCAGCAACAGGGGAAGTTTTTTTTTTTTTTTTTCAACTTGTCACTGCTTTGAAGGGGGAAGTTTTAAAACTCAAAATTTTTAAAAATTTTGGAAAGTAGAGCAATACATCAAGAAAGGGAGGAAAAAGATTTAAATGTAAAGAACTAATCTGGGGGCCCACTAGTTGACTTCTAGGAATTCCAGAGAAAATAGAGATTTAAAATGATGGAAAAGGAATTATAAAAGAAATAACATAAGATAATTTTTCATATCTAAAAGTTGAGTATTTACTTTCAAAGTGCCCTTTGTATACCCAGAACAATGAATAAAAAAGGTTTCATACCAAGGTACATATTGAAATATAAGAATATTGGGGATAAAAAGAGGATCTGTTGTAGTCAGAATGCACAGATACACGAACCAAGAGGAGGTAAAAATGGCCTCTTTCACTGTCTCACTGTGAAAAAAAAGAAATTTTTGCCTCCCTTCCCAACAACCTTGAGCTCATGGATTTTTGAGGCCCTAGTGTCCAAGGGAGAAATGCTGCCAACAAGAAACAGCATCATGGTTCAGATGAATTGGAAAATGAAACTGCCCCCTGGCCATTTTGGGCTCCTCCAAGTGCAAAATTAAAGGCAAAAGAGGGTCACTATAGCCATGTGGTGATTAATCCAAATCATCAAGGGAAAACTGGGTTGTTGCTATCCAATGAGGCAAGGATGACTGTGTCTGAATCCTAACTGAGGCAACTCAATAGAGACAGCCAACCTGACAAGGATAAGTCCATAGTGGACTCAGATCATTTGGGAATTAAGGTTTGGGGCACTGCACTAGATAAAGAATTAGACCTAGTCAAGGTGCTCATAGGGATGAGGACACATAGAATGAGAGGTGGAAAAAGAGAGTATGGTTATCAACTTAGGCTTCATGGCCACCCACAGAAGTAGGGTTCAATAGCAATAGTTTTATATTATTCTTCATCCCCACTCCACCCACACTTTATACAAAGAGCATTGGTATTGGTTAACATTTTAAAATTCATCATCCTGTGATTATATGATAGTGGATAGGACTATGTGTGGCCATTGTGTTTGTGACATCGATTGCCATTTAAGGGATGATACATGAATTTCTTATAGGTCAAGTGACACCAGGAAGATACTGGGGCTTGAAATGCCTTTGCAGTGTTCCACCGAAAAAAGAGGACTACTGACTAAGGAGACCACAACAGCAGGGAAAGGGAGTTTCCTTGCCAGGGAATTGGTACAGTGCAGAGGACCCTTTAGGCTCCCTGAAGCAATTAAGAATGTATGCTATGTGTAAGGCAGAAAGAACACCGATGGCCAATGTCAGCTGGAGAAGCAGAGATGACCAAAACAGAGAGTATTAAGTAGCAAGATTCATTTCTTCTCTATTCTTCCTTCTAGCCCCCAACACCAGAGGAGTTAGCCTTGAAAAGGAAAGAGGAAGAAACATCCTAGAACCACACCCCCCACCACCACCACCAAACCCAATCTTAGCGGACTTGGAGAGGGAGAATGAGTAAAAAATTGACCATGCTCCATTCCCCATTTCAGGTCCCTATGGCTACAAGTCTGGCCAGCAGTAGGGGAAGTTTTAAAAGTCTAAAGTTTGAAACTAGGCCAGCCTAGACTTTAAATAACTTTAAAGACCAAAAAACTATGGAATCTGCCTGGGGGGAAAGGATAGATTCTATAGAGGGAGGAGTGGCTAGAGATAAATAAAACATTTTATGTCTATACCCCCACAAGTTCAGATTCCTTAGTAACCTGGTTACACGAAAGTAAGAGTAGTACATAGTTTATTATATAATGTTAAGTGAATGAATCAGAACTTGGAATTGCATGAATGTGGCAAGTGCAATTGTATGAGTAATCTCAATGTGTTAAACAAAGCCTGGAGCAGATAATTGCATTTTCTCTAAATCACAATTTTGCATAGTGTCAGACATGATCATATATCTAATCAGACTTACTATTATACTTCTTTTTGCTATTTATTTGTTTAAGATGTAAAATAAATTTATTTATCATGATTGCTTTTTACAAACTCTCTTTGGATGATGGATACTTGGCTATCCTCTTTGGACCTATAAATTGCAGGGTTTTTTGTGGGGGAAGGGGTTATTGTTTTTCAAAGATTAACACCATATATTTCAAAGAAGCAGAAAAACAGAGTGTAATCCCTCAGTTCCTCCCTTTTCCACTAAAAATTGAGTATTATGCTTGACTTTTCCCATTATCTGCAATCATTCCAGTTTGCAGGGAGTCCATACATATAATTGTTAATATCACTGATATTTCAGAGAACATGTCTTTGAGCCTTGCAGTGAAGATTCCTTTGGCCCACCTGATGTGAAATCATCTACCCTAATCTAGTCTATCTCTAACTCCAATTTCTATAGTATCTTTGGTAATATTTGTATGAGGATTCCAATTTATGATCTCTTCCTCCCACACTAGAGGATTTTAGGGCACTGGGACAGGGTGAGAATCTCCTGGAACTCTTTGTGGTTTATTGATCTGTAGGAATGCCTAACCCCTTCTTAACCCAAGACTGGCACAAGATAAAAAAGAGGTAAAAGTTTATGGTTATCATTTTTAAAAAATCTAATACTATATGACCCCAATGGAAAATACATATGAACTAGAGAGCATAAAAATAGTGAGGTTCATCAAATAATGACCCTTTCAAATCATAGCTATTTTTCTTATCTGTCACATGATTTAGATAAACATCTGTCTACCTTGAATAAATAAATAACGTGTTGTAATGCACTAAACATAAAACAAGGTGATTTTCATTTATGGTTAGATAAGGGCTCATATACAATTAAATCTTATAGTAGTAAATAAAATCGTCATTTGGTATTTAAACATATAATCTAATTTATTTCATTTAACAAAAAGCAAAGCAAAACCTAAGAAAATTAAATCAAACTGATGATATTTCAGTAAATTAGACATTTGTCATCTCCCTGCTGCAGTTCTGTATTTTACTCAAAAGAACAATGTGAACTTCAAAATATGAGAATAAAAGAACTTGAAAGTCCACTTGCAAAGGAAAAAATAGCAAAAATCTTTACCAAATAAATGAAACATACAATTTAGCTCAGCAGGACTTCTACGTATCCGAGGACAATGTAGATGTGCAGCCACAATTTTTTGAAAAAGAAAATTTCTTCCTGGTCTTTCTTATGATTCTGTCTTAACAGAGCTTATGTAAAACAAAATATAATAATTAGTTGTTAATATTTTAAAAGGTTTTAGGAACCTTTTGAGATTACTCTTATTACTTTTTTAAAATGGAAGTTTTCATTTCTCATTTCTCCAAGTATTAATTCTTTTTTTTTTTAGAGATTTTTTTTTTTTTTTTAGACATAGGGTCTCTTTCTGTCACCTAGGCTGGAGTGCAGTAGTGCAATTACAGCTCACTGCAACCTATTTAAAGAAATTTTTTTTGTAGAGACAGGGTCTCACTATGTTGCCCAGCTGGTCTTGAACTCCTGGCCTCAAGTGATCCTCCTGCCTTGGCCTCCCAAAGTGCTGGGATTACAGAAGTGAGCCACCGTGCCCAGCCCAAGTATTAATTCTTAAATAAGAATATTACATGTTTTAAAATTCAGATTATTAGATAAGATTCAATAAATGAGAATATAACCTAGTATCTCAGTAAATAGCTAATTCCATTTATATAAGGACTGTCCTTAGGCAGGAAGGAAAGGAGATGAAGAAATCTAAGAGAGTAGGCCTAAGAAGAAAGGATACAGGCAAGCTTGAATATTAATGCATTCAATACAACAGTTAATCTGAATAAAAATCCTTAGTAAATGTTAGTCCATAGAATCTGTTCTAACTTCAAGTGAGAACTCAGGGACGAAGATAACATAGTTCCGGCCTTGGAAGGGTTATCAATAATGGGTAAATAAGCTTAAGAGTAGAGAAGAGCTGGGCATGGTGGCTCACCGCCTGTAAAGCTAGCACTCTGGGAGGCCAAAGCGGGAGGATCGCTTGAGCTCAGGAGTTCCAGAAGGACAGATCAGAAAGTGAGGCAATCGTTCTGTGATAGGCCTACTTTGGTGAGTACACACAGCAGGCCTCAATGAAGCCAGCTGGAGAGGAATGAGAGAAGAACACAAAAGCTGTCCTTGGGGCGAAATGTGGGGCTGCTGCAGGGAACAGCATGGGCTGATTCCTGTTTGTTGTGGGAAACCCACAGAGAAGGAATGATGCTATATCCATTGCACCACTTACCGGGTCCCTCTCCTCAACTCCATAAATGGATTCCAATAGGACTCTGGGTTTGGGGAGATGTTAGCTTACATTTAGTGTCTGAATGTTTGGGTGCTTAATTGATTGAAGGGTAAAGAAGGAGGTAGAAAGAAGGAGGGTAAGCTCCTGATGGAGAATAGCTAGGCTTTCTTAGCTTCATAAAAAAGCTAGAATGTAATCTGAGTTAAAATTGTCTGGGGAAACTTAGGGCTACTGAAGATCTGGGCTTGTTGTTTACAAGAGTACTCCTGTGTCCCAGA
The DNA here is from genome assembly GCA_023783475.1 of Daubentonia madagascariensis. NCBI lineage: Eukaryota > Metazoa > Chordata > Mammalia > Primates > Daubentoniidae > Daubentonia > Daubentonia madagascariensis. Next base: position 35,879,623 of record JAKFHU010002088.1, on the reverse strand, counting down.
AAATCTTATCTTTAGAGCTATTGTACCAGGGATACAATTTACTCTGGCAAAAGATAACCTGCTGGAAATTGTGTTGCTTACCCACCCTGGGCCAAAGCTATTCTCTGGTAAAATCTAGAGAATAATTTGTAAGAGGGAAAGGTCTGGTTACACATATGTTGGTAGTAATGGGTTAAACATGGATGAGGTGGTTTTTAGTCTCTTTGATTCTAATCACATGCTCAAGGATGTTTGAAAGCAAGGAAACTTAGCAGTTTCCAATCCCAAGAACCATGAAGTACTGAAGTACTTGAACAAAAGTGAAGGCTTAATTATTTGGAGGGGAAATTGCATTCTTAGTATCACTGCTCAGTCATTTAACAAACATTTAATAGGGTCAATCATGTACCAGACACAGTGACTTTCTCTGCAAAGTAAAGTATTTCATGAAGGAAATTAGCCCTTTCTATAGCAATAAAAGTGAGAAAAATGTAGAAAAACATAGAACCAATTTGAAAGACTTGGGTCATAATACTAGCTGTATCAGTTACTTGCTGAGTTACCTCAAACAAGAGTGTAGAATTAAGTCAGGGACCTTCAGGGGTGCACAGGTGATCTGCTGGGATAGAAAGTATTAAAAATGAGTATTTGCAATTTTTTATTGTCTAAAAAAATTAAAAAGTTTACAATAATGATATTTAATATATGAATTAGCAGTAGTAAAAAACATATTTATGAGGAGAGATGACCAAAAGTTTTTATGCATACATATGCCAAGAAAAAGTGTATGACTGGATTACCTGATTTCTAAAATCACTTTGCTCTGAAATTCCTGATTCTACATTATTCAACATACCTTACAAAATTTAATTTTATAAAGGTACAAAAAAGCAAAACTTTTATTCTTTAAATACATTCTAACCCTATCAACTCACCCTTCTTACCTGATGAAGCAGGTTCTTTGTATTATGTGGTGCCAGTTAGCATGACCCTTTCTTTCTCTTAGCTCATTCAAGAGACTGGCAAAGAGATTCTCTGAAAGTCCTGTGTTGATGAGATTAAGGACATTAAACTTAAAGTCTAGATCCCTCTAGCAAAATTTTCAGAAAGAATCCCTTTAATTTTCACTAATTTGCACAGTGACTGGTTGGTTTAGCTTGTTGACAACTTTATATATTTCCTCAAAATTCTGATTTGTGAAAATAATTAGAGAAAACACTACCACAAAACTAAACTTTATTATATGATTCTTTTAAGGTTTATGAAGTAAACACTGAACAGCATTGTATAGCTGGTATGAAGCTTGTTATTTTGTGTGTCCATATGATGGGAAGTTAAAAGTCTTGCTATACATATTGATATAAGCAAATAGGTTACAAAGCAGTTGACTGAAAACCAATCCGTAAAAATGACAAATTTTATAACAATGTGAATATTCTTATTATTACTTATTACTACTACTCTTACTACTGAACTGTACACTTAAAAATGGTTAAGATAGTCAATTTTATGGTTTTTTAAGCCATAATTTTTAAAAAGACATACTGATTGAAACAATACATGAGTTTAAAATGAATATTCTAGTCATAATTGTCACCAGTTTTCAGTCTTATTTCTTCAATATTTAATTTTTTTTTAGAGGAGGGGTCTCTCTATGTTGCCCAAGCTGGTCTCAAACCCCTGGGTTCAAAGCAATCCTCCTGTCTTGGCCTCCCAAAGAGCTAGCCCAGGCATGTGCCACCACAACCAGCTAACTTTGATAAAGTTTTCTTCACCCTCTCCTCACCCTGAAGCTCTTCTACATATAAGAAACAAAACAAAACAGTGGCAAAAAAATTTAAAACAGAAAAGTAATGGTCATTTGCTGTTGGCTAAAACTTAAAAAAGAGTATTTGAAAAACAATTTTAATCACAGAATGTGTAATGTCACTGTATTACTTATCCTAAGTAGACAAATACATAATTAATGCCATCCTAATAAATTATAGTTTCCAAAAGTAAAGCATACATCACTTGATGGTCATTTTGTAAATAGGTATTAGCAATTACAGTGTTCTTCCCTTATTTTGGCCAATCTTTGCTTGCAAATAATGACAAAATGCAAAACTGGAAACATTAATTTTCAACTAATTGTTCCTACTTTCAGTTAAACAGCTTCCTTTTGATTCTGTGTACCATAATTTGTAGAATGTAGAGAAGGAGATAAGGAGTTAGCAACCACATCTAAAAACCTCCAAAAAGATGGATAAGTTTCTAATTATGAAAAAAACCAATACATTATTAAAGGAAGCAAACAGTATTTTTTAAAAACCACATTAATTCCCCTCTCCAAAAGGCAACTACAGTTAAACTTGTTAGGTATGCATTCAGATGTTTTCCATGTTTATATCAAAATATGTTTTATATAAATGAAATAATATTACATTCTTGTACAATTTATCTTTTAACCAATTATATAGGAAATATTTTCCCAAGTCAGAACATAATTACTAGCCCCTTTTGATGGATGTTTAGGCTATTTCCAATTTACCAGTAAAAATAATACTGCATTGAATGTCTTTGTTTATATATCTTTGCATTCTTGTGCAAATAGTTTTGTAGTACAAAGCTTATAAGTGAAACTGCTGCCTCAAAGGATATATAAGTTGAAAATTTTGTTACATTTGTAAAAATTTGGTAAAATTGCTAAATTGCTTCTCAAAAAGTACTAGTTTATACACCCATGGTTAGAGTATTAGAGTTAAAAAATTAATGTGCAAACTGTTGGTAGTTTGTGTGTCTTTAGGTTATTCCTGTTACAGTATTTTTCAATATGAGCTGGTCTATTTTTCTTTTCTCTTTTGTATCCCATTTGGAAGTCATCTAGCTGGATAGGGGTTTCTGGATAATTGTTCTGGGAACTGAAACTCATAACCCTACGCTCGTTAGCACTATGAGCTAAACAAATGAGTTAACTAACTATTGTTAGTTATTTGTCTGTGGAGAGGTATATATTTTGAAATAAAGACATACTAAGTACCTGCATTTTTCTTTTAGACCCTAGATTTCCTACATCTACTTCTGATGACCATATTTTTTATACCATGTAAAACAACATCTCTTCTGGAGGTTTCAAGACAGGGAGGTAAAATTTACTAGTCCATGTGCATTTGAGCCTGTACAAACATGTGATTGGTAGCTCATTTCTAGTAGTGTAATAGGGCTTTTTCTCTGGAGAAAATGTTGTTTCCAGACCTCCTGTACTAGAATAAATGTTATCATAGTAATACCACTTACATAGAATTTTAGTTTACAGAGTTCTTTCATAAATTTTATTGTATTTGATTTTCACAACAATGCAGTGTGGCGATTGGGAAGGTATTATTATCCCCACTTCATAGATGAAACAAGATTGAACAATCATGAAGCAGTAGAACCGAGACTAGTAGGATATTAAGCTTTCCATAAAACTATGCTGCCTCTTCCATATCTATCAGGACTGCTAGCATAGTCATTTTGTAGAAATTTTAATCCATGGTTGTAACAGTTTACCTTTAGAACAAGGTAAAATATAAATTAAAAGAGGGAAAAATCCCTAAAAAATGGGAATGCTTTTTTTTTTGTAATTTTACTATTACCTTTCTGAAAGAAGTCATTGTAACTCTTTTATCTTTTAGGTAAACTGTACCTAAACATGTATTCTGTGACATTTAAAAAAATATGTATGAACATTTCTAAGATAAGGACAATTTAAAACTGTCCTCAATTCTGCAAGCAGATCACATTAAATGCTAGTCACACAATTTATCAATAAGTACCATAACATTTCCTCCCTGCAACTAACCATAATGTCATAGGACTAATCATCTGTTTCAGATTTGCTACAGTAAAGACATAAATTCCTCTTGATTTCTTATAGGGATAATAACAGCTGGTCAGCTATTGACTATCTATAGATAAGGTGATTTTGAAAAGAAATAATGAATCTTGCCATTTTGAAAAAAGCTATTAAAGAAAAAGATTGTTTTCCTTTTTTGATTCATAATGTTATTAGTAGCATTGATTTCAGTTTTGGGTTTTAACGTTATGACTGTAATTTCTTGTATATCATTTGGTTTAAAGAAAAAGGATCTGGGCATTCTCAGTACCTCTTCTGATCTTTACCTTCAGGAAGGCCATCGCTATACAAACCTCAAACAAATACTGGACTGAGTATCTGGTGAACTGGGCTCTGCATAGGCTGTATACTAAGAGGGTGAACTTGGGCAATTTATCTTTTCTGGGCTTTGGTTTCCTCATCTCTAAAACGAGAGGGCATGTTAGTTCTCAACTTCATCCTAAAGGTCCATTTTAGCTTTTGCATGCATCATTGTAAAACCTACCAACAAATATTTGTTGAGACAAGAGATTCTAGTGTATAGACAACATTGTGGGAATATCTGTGGATACTTAAATACTGGTTTATCCTCTGGGAGGAACAGTTTCAACAGCTGCCAAATACTAACAAGGCCTATGACCAAAATCAGGTAGAATCTTGTGATGTAATTCAAGCCACTGGGACTTTGAGACACCAATGACTAAATCAGGCCACTTGAGGTATTATTAGGTAACGATTTCGGTGCACTAAATAGTTGTCTAGTAACCTTAAGAGTGAAAGCAGAGTACCTAAATATCACACTATATACTGCTAAAAACATGAGAGAAAGGAAAAACAATGTTAAAATTTACGGCAAAAGTAAAAACAAACAAGGAAAATAAGTGAAAATTTCTTTCGCGACTGAAACTCAGCCCCTCCATTTTACCTAGGTAAAACTAGCGCTCAGGTGTTTGGATCTATTGTCCAGGCCAAGGGGAAAGTTTTTCAACCAGTCTCCAAAACCTTTCGGGGAGCGGGGATATGGAAAACAGCCCTAAGGTGTTTGCAGCATTCAAAACAACTCCGAAGAAACGCTCCGCGGGCCAGCGAGCACCTCAACGCAGAGGCTCCCATTCGCGGCCTGCTCCACTTCAGGCCTACAAAGCGGCTGACCGCACTGGCGGTGGCTAGGCAACGGTCCGCGCGTTCTTAGCGGCATCAGCCCCGCCTCTTGAGGCGCTTCCGCCACTGCGCACCTAGAAACTCCTCCTTTCATTGGCTAGCGTCACGCTGGGGGTGGGCGGGGGAAATGTGTCAGACGGTGCGGTCACTTCCGGCCCGGGAGCGCGCGGGTTGATTCGTCCTTCCTCAGCCGCGGGTGCTCGCAGCTCGGAAATGGCGGGTAAGTTCCCGGGAAAAGTTTACCAAGGGGAGGAGGCGGGCATGTCTGGGAAAGAACGTCGAGACGGTGGTGACAGTGCCCGCCTGGAACTTTCAGGCTCTAGCCTGGGTTCTAGAAGGCCTGCTTTGGACAGGAACCACGGAACTCTCAGTCCAGCTCCCTATCGGCCGCAGTCCGCGCCCCCGCCCCCAACTGCTCGGGGTTCTGCGCCTTCTGCGAGCAGCCCGGCCCCGGCGGAGGGCCGAAGAGGCCGGGGGAAGCCGTCACGATTTGGTCTTGTAAAGTGCCACGTACCTTGGGGCCTGTTTCTCTTCCCGTTCCTTTTGCCCACTGCTGCCTCGGCTTTACGTCTGGTCCTGTTCCCGCCAGCTGATGATAATGCTCGGATCCTCCTCCTCCAGGTCTCCGTCCACCTTCCACTACAGTCAACTTCTGAGCTAGAGCATTGCTGCCTTGCCCTGCTCTAGGGCTCCGACTTGGATCTTGACTGACTTCGTAATCGTCTCCTTAATCTTGCACATTTTAGTATTCGTAGGATCGTATTTAGATGTCCTTTGAGAAAGACATTGTTCCTGCACTCCTCCTTCATCTAAACTTCTCTTTTAAAGTAGGACTACTATAATACAATTCTCTTGTGTCCATTATACTCTGCTCTCTCCTTATTGAGTCCCTTCAATTTACAACATTTAATAACTTACAATTGCTATTACTTTGTGTGGGTATTAAGGCTCTTTTGGTGTGAGTATATTCTTTTTTCCAATTATACATCTTTTGAAGTGATGGGTTGTTTCTGTTTCTTTTATCATCTTTTCACAGGGCCTTCGTGTAGTACCCACTACACTTTAAACATTCCATTTTTATGGATATGTTGGATAGACAAGCTATTGCGTGAGCTCTGCAGATGTTTAAGGAAGGGCTATTCTACCAGACAGAGACTGTAGGATCTTGGGGTACACTGCTGCCACAGAAGAGGAGGGACATATGTACTGTATATTGTGTACATATTCTAAGAATTACATCTAAATTCAAATCTCAGCTCCAGCACTTAGTAGTTGGGTGCCCTTCAACTAAACAACTTTCTAAGCCTGAGTTTTTGAATATGAAATGGGGTTCATAGAGTACCTACTTATAAAATTTTGGGGATTAAGCTAATATATGATTTCACACGTTAAATTTTGTTGCTTAGGTTATACATAAATTCTGTGAAGTGGGTTCTGTAATCTCAATTTTATAGATAAGGGTCAAAGAGGTAAAATAATGTGCTCTAGTTCACAGAGCTAGTATGTAATGGTGAATTTGAATCCAGGAATTATGACTCCAAACTGTTAATCTGTACTGCTTCAAGTCTTTCACATTTTCTGTGTATGTGTGTTTTAACCACTTTTTGAGGTTTACAGCATGTGATTGTACTCCTTTCCTTTCTATTCATGACTTTTTTTGCCCTGAATTTTTACTTTTTTTTTTTTTTTTTTGAGACAGGGTCTCTCTCTTGTCCTAGCTAGAGTGCAGTGGCATCATCATAGTTCACTGCAACCTCAAACTCCTGGGCTCAAGTGATCCTTCTTCCTCAGCCTCCAGAGTAGTTGGGACTACAGGCTTGCATGACCACACCTGGCTAATTTTTCTATTTTTTTGTAGAGATGGGGTCTCGCTCTTGCTCGGGCTGGTCTAAACCTCTTGACCCCAAGCAATCCTCCTGTCTCGGCCTCCCAAAGTGTCAGGATTACAGGTGTGAGCCACCGAGCCTTGCTGAATTTTTACTAATTTTTATGTTCATTTTGTCAGGAGATTTATTGTCATCTTTTCGTGAAAGTTTTCTTGATAATGATTTCTCCCAGTGTTAATTATTTGTTATATATATTGATGGGTAGCCACTTCGTAGTAAAACTATTTGTTCATTCCAGTAGCCTACAGTTTATGACTTTATGCACATATGGTAAAAACAATTATTTTTAATACAGTGGAAAGAAATTTTTTTCTTCCTACCCCTGTCCCCATTCCTTCTTTCTTATCCCATGGGTAACCATGTTTACCAGATATTTGTGTATCCTTGAAGTAATCCATGTATTATCAGTTTTTTATCTGAAGCACTCTGGGTAGAATTTTTGCAATATTAAAAATGAAATGCTATCATAACTATCAAAGGACATTCTCACTTTGCTTCTCAAATCTGATAATGAAATAGTGGCATTCTTTAGCATTATATTTCTTTTTAAAAAGACTACTTAAGTATAAATCCTAGAAGGTAATTTGTATTAGTATTAAATGTTCAGAAATGTCAGTAGTCTGTCATGTTAATTTTCAGGCTTATTTATGTAAAGCATGCCTAGTTCATAAGCCTCTGTCTCAAAAGTGATTTCTTTTTCTCTTTTGTAATGAGGCATTCATACTCAGTACATTTATGTAGGAGGATGTGGAGAATGACCTGTACATTTATGAACTATTAGCATGTTTTAAATCTTATCTTTATCCCACTTCTACTAAGAACCCTATTTGTAGGTCTGACTGTTCAAATCACTTCCAACTAAACCTTTTAAAAACATTTTTTCTTAGGATTTGGTGCTATGGAGAAATTTTTGGTAGAATATAAGAGTGCAGTGGAGAAGAAACTGGCAGAATACAAATGTAACACCAATACAGCAATTGAACTAAAATTAGGTATGTATGTCATTTCTAAGTGATATTATATATGTACTATGTATGTATATATAATCTTTTTTAATTTGAAGTAGAATTTTATGTAAGAGCAGTTGTTTATGTAAATGTAGTTTTCTGCATTTGTTGAACACATTCAGATTTTATTCAGTCTTGATTTATGTCGTGGAGTGAGTAGATGTTTGAGAGGTGGCAGAGTGGTTGAATCCATGGATGTGGAACCTGCATATATGGGGGGGGAGACAACTGTATTTCATTTTCTTGCCTTATTGCACTGGCTAAGACCTCTATTATAATGTGGAATAGAAGTGGTAGAGTAGACATTCTTGCCTTATTCCCAATTTAAGTAGGAAAATACTGAGCTTTTCATTATGAAGTGTGATGTTAGCTGCAGGTTTTTCATATGTGCCCTTTATTAGGTTGAGGAAGTTTCCTTCTATCCCTAGTTTGGTAAGAGTTTTTATCATGAATAAGTATTGCTTTCTGACTAATGCTTTTTCTTTATTTATTGAGGTCACATAATTTTTCTCCTTTAATTCTGGTAATATGGTGAATTACATTGATGGGTTTTAAAATATTAAATTAGTGTTGCATGCCAGTGTATTATCCTTTTTCTGCCTTGCTGGATTGGCTTGGTAATATTTTAAGAATTTTTGTTCACGAGAGGTAGTAGTTTCTTTTCTTATATGTTTTTGTTTGATTTTGTTATCAAGATTTTGCTAGCCTTATAAAATAAGTTAGGTACTGTTTCTTCTCTATTTTCTGGAAAAGTTTATATAAGATATAGCATTTGCCAGTGAAGCTTTGTGTGCCTTGAGTTTTCTTTGTTGAAAGGTTTTTAACTCCAAATCTAATTAATAGATTTAATACTGTGCTGACTTTCTGTTTTTTTCTCATCAATTTTGGTAGTTTTTGTTTTTTAAGGAATTTCTCAGTTTTATTTAACTTTCTTGGCAGAAAGTTCATAATATTCCCTTATTGCCATTTTAATGACTATGGAATCTATTATCCTTTCTTGGGGATACTGATCATTTGTGATATTGGTAATTTGTGTTTTCTCTTTCTTGTTTTTTCTTGATAAGTCTGCCTACGAGTTTATCAATCTTTTTGATCATTTCAGTAATTGCCTTTCTCTATTTGTTTTCTATTTCTTGCTCTTGATCTTTATAAATTCCTTTTTTCTTCTTACTTTTGGTTAATTTGCTCTTTTTAAAATCTCTCTTCTTAAAGTAGACATCTATATAATTGACTTAAACTTTCCTTTTCTAATTCTAGCATTGTTATAAATTTATCTTTATAAATACTGATTTAGTTGCATCCCATCAGTTCTGTTATATTGTGTTTTTATTATTGCTAAATTTAAAATATTTTAAAGTTTCCCTTGTGATTTTTTTCTTTCACCCGTGGGTTATATAAAAAAAAGTATTGCTTAATTTCCAAATATTTGGGGCTTTTCTAGCTGTCTTATTGTTACTGATTTCTGATTTAATTCCATCGAGGTCAGACAACATATTCTTATTATTTCAATCCTTTCAAATTTATTGAGACTTGTTTTATAGCCAAGCATATATGGTCTGTTTTGGTCAATGTCCTAGGTGCACTGAAAAATAATTTATATTCTGCAGTTTTATATAGTGTTCCAAAATGTCAGTTGGCTTAATAGTATTGTTCAAGTCTTCTATATTTTTACTGATTTTCTAACTACTTATTCTATCAGTTAGAACAATTGAGAGAGGACTGTTGAAATCTCCAACTGTTAATTGTGGATTTGTCTATATGTCTTCAGTTGACAATTTTTGCTTGATGTATTTGCACCTCTGATATTAGATGCATACAGATTTAGACTATATGTCTTCTTGGTGAATTGACCTTACTCATTATAAAATATTCCCTCTTTATCTCTGGTAATAAAGATATCTTTTTATCTCTGTGCCCTCTTTAATTCTTCATCTTACCTCATATTGAAGTCTACTTTGCCAGATATTAATATAACAATGAGAAATTTTTAGACATGGGAGAAATTAACAGCATATTTATATGCTGTCATCTAGGTGAGTGGGAGGAGTGAGTGGACTTAAGAACTTTGTTATGATTGTCAGGTAGCGCTAAGAGCCCACTTCAAGTTAGTTCTCATGAATATAAAATGAGGTCAGCCACATCTAGATGGAAGGGTGCGGCAAAGAGTGGACATATAGTTAGAGTTGGGGTTTTACCAGGTTGCTGTGACAAAGATTAGGGCAAAGGCATTGAGGATATTTACAAGGGAGTGATAATATTCATGGGCCATGGAATTCTACTCTGGAAAGAGAGGAAAGTGAGGATATAAAGTAGAGGATGGACAGTGAAATGGTGTTTGAATCAGTTCATTGTAAGTCTTGGTGGAGGTTGAAAAATTGTCAGAATTGGGGTATCAGGGAGTGAGGTAGGAAGATAAGAGGTGATGGTAAGATTATACAGTGTTTGGAATAGAGATTAAGGGGGTATAATTGTCAATGATGATAAATAAGGGCTAGGGCGTGTCATGGGAATAAGTGGCTAAGCAACAGTAAAGACAAGATTCTTGGAGGAGGAATCAAGGTATTGAGAGGCTGGGTGGAAAGATTAATTTCCATTAATTTTGAAGTCATCAAGATTCAAGTCAGATGTAATGTTTGAAAGTATGACAGTGAGCCAGGAGCTAAATTCTTTGAAGAATGAGGGAGAGATATGGAGCATGAGCTTCAGAGCTGTTTGTTCTTAGGGTGTGGAGAAAGAGACATTATTCTGAAACCAGCAATGAGGAGCAAGGAGGATACATTGTTCTAGCAATATGAAAGGATGAGAGAGAAAGCAGCCACTACCTGAGAGGGCTGTAAAGAGAAGTAGTGTCTATGGGGTAGAGCCATGTGTGTCAGTGAACTATTAGAGCAAGAATATGTAGGAAGAGGTTGAGGATATGGACAATTTTGGTGATGATTGACCTGTAAATTTCACAGAGGTCACAGGGAGTTGGGAAGGCTGGGATTAGATTAGTAGTTTTGCATTACTGTATGAGGATGAGAATCCTCATATGGTAATTTAGGAATTTGAGGTTTACAGAAATAAAAAATATGATGGCATTAATTATAGTGTCTCCAAGGAATACTGTAATGTTGAGATATCTAATGTTGCAGGCTGGTGGTGCTGATGGGAATGTGGCCAGCACACTGGGGCCACCCCTGTGTTTTAAAATAACATAATTAAACATATTTTTCAATTTAGCATGGTCAGGAAAAGATGTATTGGCCAAAACACTACAATTTCAGGTTGGTTATTGCCGTTATGGCAATACTCATTTATATCTGCATTATGAGCACCTGTCAGCAGGTCATGCATATGTTAAATGCTTAAGTATTTATTAAACTTTAAAAAATTGATTAAATTTGGTGATTTCTTGATTTTGTTCTTGGCTAATAAGACATGTAGGCTATATCTTCCTTCATGCATCTTGTCTCTCCAAAAAATAATGAAGCTATTCTGAGAACTAGAAAGTATAGGAACTATATATAAAGAACATGACATATATTCAAAAGGAAGATTCATTGTAGGCCCTGTGTTCTATATAGCGATAAGGTGCCATTTAGTATTCTAGCCCTGAACTTCCGTTTTTCTACAAAAATGCAAGGGACATAGGTTTTTTCCTGGAAAGAAAATTTTTAGTGCTTATTTTAAATTCAGTTTTTTATATTGTATATTTTTCTGACTATTGCAGTAATACCTTATTTTGCAGGAAATTTGGAAAGTACAAAAGAGTATATGAAATAAAAATTACCCATAATTCATCGCTCAAAATAACTTCTTCTGTATTATAATTTGGGATAATTCCTTCTAGTATTACTTATTATGTATTCATTTATGTTATTTCTCTTTTACAAAATTGAGGTTGCACTGTCATGTTCCATTCACTTAACTATGCATCGTGAACACTTTCCTACGTCTGTCATCAGGCACATGTGGCCCCAAGGCTGCAGGTTCCCCACTCCTTTGCTCACTTGCTTTATTACCATAACTGCATTGTAAACACTTGAAAATATTTAATGTTTCAGATATCTAGGAGAGAGTTCACATTTTGACCATGTTCTCATGTATGTGTATATTTGTCAGATCAATTCAGTCTTAAACCCACTACTTAACTTTTAGTTCCTATTTTCTGTGGACCAGATTCCATGGGAAAATATTAAAACCACATTAATTTGGATGACAGGAGCATTGGAAGAAGCCCAATCTGAATTATAGAGATAATTATCATAACTAGGCTTATGACACTTTTCTTGTTCATTACTTATCTTTTTCTCTGTCCGTGTCTCTTTACCTATCACTACCAAGGTGCTATATAACATGGCCAGGAGCGGTGGCTCATACCTGTATATTTAGTACTCTGGGAGGCCAAGGCGGGAGGATCACTTGAGGTCAGGAGTTCAAGACCAGCCTGAGCAAGAGCGAGACCATGTCTCTACCAAAAATAGAAAAAATTAGCCAGGTGTGGCGGCGTGCACCTGTAGTCCTAGCTACTCGGAAGGCTGAGGCAGGAGGATCGCTTGAGCCCAGGAGTTTGAGGTTGCAGTGAACTATGATGACACCACTGCACTCTATCCAGGGTGACAGAGCTGTCTCAAAGAAAAAAAAAGGTGCTGTATAACATACATATTATGTTAGAAGCAGTAGTTTGAAATTAATTTTTCAGAATTTCTAGAGATTTTCAAATGTTTTCAAACATTAGAGATGGATAGTTGGGAATTTTTAGGGTAATGAGTCTACATATATTGTACTACTTTATTTTTTTGACTGTGAAATATTACTGACATACAAAAAATGTAGAGCAAACTAATGAATATCTGTGATCCCATCATTCTGCTTTTTCAAATCTTAGCATTTGGCTGTATTTGCCAGACCTCTTTTTTTTCTTTTAATTTTTATTATGAAAATTTTCAAGCACATAGAAAAATCGAGAAAATAGAACAATACTCACCTATATATTCAATACCTAGATTCAACGGTTAACATTTTGCCATATTTGCTTTAGGTATGCGTATTTTTGCTGAATTGTTTGAAAGGGGGTATCTGAACATCATGACACTTCTCTTGTTGCACATCACCTAATATGTGAACATTCATATATATAACCATAATGCTGTTATCACACCTAAGAAAATTAGTGGTAAATTTTCAATATCATGTAATTTTCTGGTTTCCCTGGTTGCCCTCAAAACTCTTTAGTAGTTTTAAGAAAATTGTTTAAATCAGGATCCAATCAAGGATCATGCACTGCATTTGGTTGTAATGTTTCTTTAATTTCTTTTAATCCAGAACAGTCCCTCCCCTATGTGCAGCTTTTCCCCGCATACCATTGATTTATTTGGAAGAGTAAAGTCATTGCACAGAATTATTAGACAAATCTATATTCTGCATTTGTCTGTTTCCTTTTTTTGGTGTTATTTAACTTGTTCCTCTATCCTCTGTATTTCCTATGAATTGGAAGGTAAAAAGCTTGATTAGATTTAGGATAAGCGTTTTTGATGAGAAAGCTTCATGGGTGATGCTATATACTTCATATTGCATTGAATCAAGAGGCACATAATGTTGGTCTGTCCCACAATGAGTGATGCTAAGTTAGATCACTTGGAAAGGTGGTAACTACCAGATCTGTACAATGAAAAGATATCATTCCTCATTGGCACTCAGTGAATGATTTGTTCCATAAAGACAGTGTTGGAAATTTTTCATCCACAACTCATCTTTTCATTCTTCAGTTGCTTAAGGATTTTCTGATAAATAAAGTTTTTCTTCATAAGATAAATTATGTCAGGAAAATATCCAATATATCAGTACTCACAACAAATACAAATAAAAATAACAAAAGGATACCCATTTCCATCTTAGATTGGTAGAAATGTAAGTTGAGGGTACAGAGCATCCTCAAGGATGTAGGAAACAAAGGAGTCTGTGTAGCTGCTGGTGGGTATAAAAGCTGTTAAAATATTTTTAGAGGGCACTTCAGTATTTATAAAAGTATTTCAATACTCTTATTTTTCTATTGTCAGGAATTTTCCCTATGTATATACTTGTAAAAGTATATCACGATGTACGTAAGGATGTCATTGCAGTGGCTTTTTTGGTGTTTTTTTTTTTAGATGGGATCTCGCTCTGTTTCCTGGGCTAGAGTGCAGTGGGGTTGTGATAGCTCACTGCAACCTCAAACTCCTGGGCTCAAGTTATCCTCCTGCTTCAGCCTCCTGAGTACCTGGGGCTACTGGCACATGCCACCACGCCTGGCTAATTTTTAAATTTTTTTGGTAGGATTGGGGTCTTGCTATTGCCCAGGCTGGTCTTGACGTCCTGGCCTCAAGTGATCCTCCTGCCTTGGCCTCCCAAAGCGCTAGGATTACAGGCATGAGCCACCATGCCTGGCCCTTACAGTGTTATTTTTAATAGCAAAAAGCTACTGAGAACAACATAAATTCACCTAGTAGTCAGAAAGAATGATGTGATGATACAGGCTTCATCAAACTCAGGTTATTTTTGTTCTCAAAGCGTTTCCTACAGCATTCTGTTTTCATTTCTTAGATGCTGTAGTTTTTCTTATCTCAAAGTGTCTTTTTGTTTTTCCTTTTAATCTTTGCACTGTGAATAAACATACAGAAAAATAAAAACAAAGTCAGGTGCCTCTGTTATACCTATTCTTCTAATTTTTAGAATAAGGTTTTGATGCTGAAGCACTCAAAATAATATTCTAATTTTCATTGTTCACTAGTCTCATGAGAATCCTGTGTAAATCTTATAATGGAGAGATGGCATTTTAAGTAAGAAAAATGTTCGTTGTATCCTACGTGTAGTGAAACTCTTGAAATGGAAATACCTGTCACCTTTAATATCTCTATTTTTTTTTATTCCTTTAAACAGTTCGTTTTCCTGAAGATCTTGAGAATGACATTAGAACTTTCTTTCCTGAATATACCCATCAACTCTTTGGGGATGAGTAAGTAACTTAGTAAAATAAAATGTTTGCCAAATTAGTGTGGCCAAAAAAAAAAAAAAAAAAAAAAATCCATTCTTTTTTTTTTTTTCAGATGTAGAAATCAGATTTTTTTTTCTTTTCTGTTATATTTTATGTAGTTTATCTTAAAATACGTACTAGAATGGTATTTTTGACACTGAAACACCAATCTATATAATGCCTGCCATTTAGTGCTATAAATGCATTATTTCCTTTAATTCTTACAACGGTATTAGTGATGGTATTATTATTTGCTATTTTGTACAGTGGTAGAATTGGGTGATTGCCTAAGGACATACGAATGGCTGGAGTTCAGATTCAGGTAATTTGACTCCAGAGCCTGTACTTATAACTACTACTTTTTTCTACCTACCACTTTGCTATATTACTTTTAGTATAGCATATATTCCCCTAAAGCAAGAAATCTCAAGTTGTTATTTTATGATTAAATAAGCAGTTAAGAGAAATTTATTTTTAGAAGCAACTTTAAAGATATGTCCTAGGAGATTCAGCACAATTCTTTAATTTCCTATACCTTCACTACATTATTAGTCAATTATCATTTTCTTTTTTTTTAAACTTTTTATTTTGAAAAAAATTTCAAGTTTGCAGAAAGCTGCAATAGTACAGTGAACTCTGTATATCCTTTACCTGGGTTCACCACTTAACATTTAGGCACATTTGCTTTAATCGTTCTCCCTTCTTATAAAGATATATTAGTAATTTGTTGTTGAACCATTTGAGAGTAGGTGTAGATATATCTTGATCCCTTACCCTTAAATTCTTCAGTATGTATCTTCTACAAACAAAGGTAATAACCATGGTAGAATTATCAAAACTCAGGAAATTTAACATTGAGACAGTATTATTTTCTAATATATAGTCCACGTTTCAGATTTTGCCAATTGATTCCCAATAATTCTTTTATAGCAATTTTTCCCCATCCTGGATCCGGTCTAGAATCATATTGCATTTAGTTGTCATATCTCTTCATTCTCCTTTAATCTAAAATGGTTCTTCAGCCTTTCTTTGTTTTTTGTGGCAGACATATTTTGTAGAGTATAGGCTAGTTTTGTAGAACCCTCAGTTTGGATTAGAGTTTGATTAGTTTCTTCGTGATTAAATTCAGATAATGCATATTTTTGCAATGCTACTACAGTAGTGGTAATGTATCCTTCTCAGTGTATCACATCAAGAAGTCCATGATGCCAATTTGTCCCATTGTTGGTTAAGTTAACTTAGGTCACTTAATTTAGAGGAATTTGCGAGGTTTCTCCACTATAAAGTTAACATTTTTCCCTTTGTAAGTCTATAGGGAGATACTCTGAGCCTGAAAATATCCTGTTTCCCATCAAACTTTTGCCCAGGTGTTTTAGCATCCATTAATGATTCTTGCCTGAATCCTTATTTTACTGTGATGATTGTAAAGTGGTGATTTTGTAACTGTCATGCCTTCTACATTTATTAGTTAGCATTGTACTATAAGAAGAACTTATCTTCTTCCCCTTATTTATTTCTTTGTTTATATCGCAATAGACTCAGGGATTCTTTTTAATTCAGTGGGTTATAAACTGTTACTGCTACTAGTTTTGTTGCTCCAATTACCTCAGATTTGGCAAGTGGCCACCCTTTCAAACACTTTTGAGTCTTTTTGATATGTCCTCATCGTTTGGGGGATGCTTTACTTTCTGGTACAATAAGATATTCTAGATTCACCTTATACTTTCCCTACTAGTTCTGGAGTCAGCTAGTTTCCCAGGAACCCTGGTTTGTTGTAGTAGGGAGGGGTATTTAGATACTGGACATTTAAAATATTTCCCTTCATGGCTCCCCCCGCCAGTGCATTGTTTTGACATCATTGACATATTTATTTAATGTGTTTTTAAATTGACAAATGTCTCTTCATGGAACAAATTTCCTGAAAATTTCTCATTATTGATGTATTAGGTTAAGCATTTTATGTGCTTTTAAGTATTAATAATTACATTTTATTATATAGAGATTCATGCCAAAATTTCGGCCTTTCATACTTTAGACAAGTTTTATTTTATTACAAAAATACGAATTTTTTTTTTGTTTCTTTTTTTCGAGACAGAGTCTTGCTCTGTTGTTGCCCAGGCTAGAGTGCAGTGGCATCCATCATAGCTCACTGCAATCTCAAACTCCTGGTCTCAGGCGGTCCTCCCATCTCGGCCTCCTAAAGTGCCAGGGTTACAGGTGTGAGCCACTATGCTTGGCCCAAGAATGTTTGTCTTTGGATTTCTATCTCTAAAGAGAGATTTATTTTATTCTCCTCTTTTTACTACTTTTAAAATTCTCTTCCTGTGGTAATATTTTAGTGTAGTGGTCCCCAGCCTTTTTGGCACCAGGGACTGGTTTCATGAAAGACAGTTTTTCCATGGACCGGGGGTATGGGGGATGGTTTCGGGATGATTCAAGTGCATTACATTTATTGTGCACTTTATTTCTATTATGATTACATTGTAATATATAACAAAATAATTATATGACTCACCATAATGCAGAATCAGTGAGAGCCCTGACCTTGTTTTCCTGCAACTAGATGGTCCCGTCTGGGGGTAGTGGGAGACAGTAGTGGCACCCAGAGTGTGTTGTTTATATCCAGTCTACTCTGTAATCTCGTTTTGGTTGCTGTCTCTGCAGAAAACCCTGCTTCACAAAGATAGGATGTTGGAAATGGAAGCAGGCTTTTCAGTGCTTTTGTGGCGATCTCAGGATATTCCACTTTAACTTCAATCTAGAACGTATGGAGATTTAAAGTTGTCTCAAACATACTTTCAAGGCCACCATCATTTGCGATCTCAAGCAATTGATCCTCTCCTAGCACAGACAAAGTAGATTCACCTGGCTTATTCAGAAATGGGTCACGGATCCATTCCTTCCCAGTTTGGGGGTCTTTTGTGGTTGGAAAGTAATGCTCAAACTCTTTCGAAAGCTGAGATAGGTGATCATGCACCAGTTAGGAGAAGGAAGGCCCTGGCTCAGTCTCTTTCAGAATCTCTGCTAAAGTTTGAAACATGTCAAAAATCCCAGTGTTCACTCATTGCCCCCATAATTCCAGTTTGGCTTTGAATGCAGCCACTTTATCTGCCAACTTGAATACAGTTGTTCTCCCCTGAAGTGACAGATTGTGTTCATCGAGCAGGTTGAATATGTCACACAAATAAGCAAGTTTTGCTACCCATTTTTTGTCGCTGAAATATGCTGCCAGTGGTGACTGTTTTTCTAAAAAAAATCTCTGGAGCAGCTTTCATAACTCAAAAACTCTGGCCAGTGATCTACCTTTAGAAAGCCATCTCACTTCTTGTGTATAAGAGAAGACGTGTGTGCTCTGTGTCCATCTCCTCACAGAGCTGTGCAAACAGACACGAGTTAAGGGCATGTACTTCAATGTGGTTGATAATTTTAATCACATCCTGCAAAATGTTGCTTAGTTCAGATGACATTTTTCAGCTAGCCAGCATTTATCTATGGATGGCACGGTGTGTAGACTCACATTCAGAAGCAACCTCCTTGATCTGAGTAGTGAAACCAGAGAGCTGTCCAGTTTTGGTGGCTGCTCCATCCGTGCATATACTGACACAAAATGACCAATTCAGTTTTCCTGTTATGTAATCATTCAAAGACTTGAATAGTTCTGCAGCTGTGGTGTTGGTTGGCAACAAAAGTGCATGTAACATGTTCTCATGCACATCCTCCTGAAAAATATTTCCCACAAAAACAAGCATTGTCGCCTTGTTGTCAGTATCAGTAGACTCATCAACCTGGATTGCGTACCGCAGTGACTCATTAATCCTCTAACAGTTGTTCCTCAATATCCTCTGCAATTTCATCTATTCCTCTAGTTATGGTGCTAGCCAAAAGAGGAATACGTGCCACCTTTTGAACTGTAGCCTCTCCTAAAAGTTCACGGCAAATGTCCTTAGCAGCAGGCAGGATCAACTCTTCACCAATAATAAAGGGCTTCTTAGCTTTAGCAATGTGACTAGCCACTAAGAATGATGCTTTCAGTGCAGACACATTTGATGAAGTGGTGGACTTCAATAATTGCTTCTATTCTTCATGTTCACGTTTTTTTCTTTTGAAAAACTCCAAAGCCTTGTCTTTTAATGCAGGGTGCTTGGTCTCCATGTGGTGAAACAGTTTTGAAGGTTTCATGGCTTTGTTGGATAGCCAGTCACCACATATACGAAGTGGGCTTGGAGAATGTGAATCACCTGTTGTAATGGACCCATAATTTAAGTAGGACTCTTGATTTTTTTTTTTAAATGCAGCTTTCATTTTGTTGGCAGTCTTAGAGTCCTCTGCTGTCTCATCATTGGGTCTTTCCCCCTTTTTAAAGAAGCTCTCCAGCAATGTTTGTTTTTTACTCATTTTTGCTAGGGTTAGCTGTGGGCTTACCAAAACTGTGACTGAGACAAGTGCACAGTGCGGGAAAGAGGAGTGGATGGAAGTGGTAAATAAAATAATGGACGGGCCATGTGAGGTCTAAAATAAGTGTCGGATTCTGACTAGCATCACCGCCTCAGCTCCACTCAGATCATCAGGCATTAGATTCTCATAAGGAGCCTGCAACCTAGATCCCACGCATGCGCAGTTTACAGTAGGGTTCCCGCTCCCATGAGAATATAATGCTGCCTGATCTGACAGGAGGTGGAGCTCAAGCGGTGATGCGAGTGATGGGGAGTGGCTGTAAATACAGACGAAGCTTTGCTTGCTTGCCTGTGGCTCACCTCCTGCTGTGTGGCCTGGTTCCTAACTGGGGTTGGGGACTGCAGTCTCAGTGGATAAGATCTAATTTTACAAATACTGCTTCTCAATAGCATTTTGTCCATTCACCTGTCTGTTTTGCATAATATCATTGAAAGTGGTGTGCTTGTATATCACTCTTCTGAGGTACGCAGGTGACAGTAACATATTTGTGATATCCCTGTACCTTATGACCCAAGTATGACATTAGTCTTCATCCTAGTATCATTGCCACTCCTTTCTTCTTCACATAACTTTCAGAGTCCCCGGAATGGACAATGCTCACATTTTATTTTGGTAGCCTAGATAAAAATCTGGAAATGGCACTGCTTCTTTCAAGAACTCTTCTTTCAGAATTCACTTTTTTTTTTTAGAGACAGGGTCTTGCTGTGTTGCCCAGGCTAGAATGCAGTGGCGTCATCGTGGCTCACTGCAACCTCAAACTCCTGGGCTCAAGCAATCCTGCTGCCTCAGCCTCCATAGTAGCTGTGACTACAGGTGCACACCACCAGACCCAACTAATTTTTCTGTTTTTTGTAGAAACGGGGTCTTGTTCTTGCTCGGGCTCGTCTCAAACTCCTGACCTCAAGTGATCCTCCCACCTCCGCCTCCCAGAGTACTAGGATTACAGGTGTGAGCCAATGCACCTGGCCCAGAATTCACTTTAAAAAAACCCAAAAAACAGCTTTATTGATATATAATTACATACTATATATTTCATTTATTTGCAGGGTACAGTTCAATGGCTTTTGGTATATTCAGAGTTGTGTAACCATCACCACAATAAATTTTAGAACATTTTCATTACTCACATCAAAAACCCCATAATCTGTTAGCAGTCACATCCCTTCACCTCCACCCGCCACCCTCCTGTCCTAGGCAATTACTAATCTACTTTCTGTCTCTATAGATTTACTTATTCCAGATATTTTAGAATTCACTTTTTAGAAGACTCTTTTTAACCTGGAAAAGGGGATAGCAAGGTGTAGATGTGATAGCAGGGAGCAGGGTTGGGAAAATTAGCAGCAGCTCCCGATCTGCCCTCTAAGTTCATAGAGGGGTTTAAGTGTAATTAGGTAGGTGCTATCACTGCTTTTAGCAGCTCTGGAAGTTAATGATAGGAACAAGTGGTAAGTTGGAAAGACTGGTCCAAGGCTAGGTCTTAGCTGCTTACCTAGCCAGGTCCTAATTTAATAGTACTTGTCTTATTTGAAATGCCTTCTAGTACTAGTAATAGGAGCAACAGCAACAGTAGCAGTAGTAGTAATGTCTAACATTCATTGAGTACTTAACACAATGTGCCAATCAATGTCGTAAGTGATTTATATGTTCTAACGTACTCATTTAACCCAAACAGCATTCCTGAGTTAGGAACCATTGTTCTATTTTATAGATGAAAACTGACGCATAGTTTCATTGCAAATATTTGTTTCTTTTTTTAAAAGATAAATATTTTAAATAAGTCTCTTTGTATGTAGGGTTAATACTTTTTCATGACTCTGCAAAAATTCATTTTGATTGTTGCTGTTTTTTTCCATTTCAGTGAAACTGCTTTTGGTTACAAGGGTCTGAAGATCCTGTTATACTATATTGCTGGCAGCCTGTCAACAATGTTCCGTGTTGAATATGCATCTAAAGTTGATGAGAACTTTGACTGTGTGGAGGTAAGAACAGAAATACATTTATTTTTAATTCTCTTTTCCAATTGAGTTTAAAACAGGTTTTAAAATATAAATGTTTAGGGGAGGAGAGAATCTGTTATATGGTAATTTTAAAATCACATATTCTGTGTTTAGTTATGGAGGCATTTGCCTCCCTGTCATTTCAGTTAACTTTGTGATCATGATCTGTAGCCTGTTCTGTTTCCTGGGTGGACCTTCTCCATAAAAACCTTTGCTTTTGTGATCACAGTTTCATTTATTTATTTATTTTTTTAACCTTTTGTTTTTTATTATGGATACAGAAATTACTTCTTTTCCTCGAAGTCAAAGAAGATGGAAGGAAATATCTCAATTTTCTACTTGTACTTCATGTAGAATGTCTATTTAAATTTTTCTTGCAGCATTTCTGATCCCACGAATTTTGCTAATATATTCCTATATGTGTAGCACCTTCAAAATATGTATGGCTGAGGAATATTGATTTCAGACTTTACCTCCAGACTGTGAGAGAATCAATACTTGTTGTTTTAAGGCACCAAGTTTGTGGTAGTTTGTTACAGTAGC
Source organism: Daubentonia madagascariensis (assembly GCA_023783475.1). Classification (NCBI taxonomy): domain Eukaryota; kingdom Metazoa; phylum Chordata; class Mammalia; order Primates; family Daubentoniidae; genus Daubentonia; species Daubentonia madagascariensis. The sequence continues at coordinate 35,857,745 of JAKFHU010002088.1, read as the reverse complement.
TACAGGAAACTAATACATATTTTCGTACCAGGAAGTGGGGTGCTAAATAACAAATAACTGAAAATGTAGAAATAGCTTTGGAAAAGGGTAGAGGCTGGAAGAATTTTGAGGTGCATGATAGAAAAAGTATAAATTACCTTGAATAGACTTTTGGTAGAAATGTAGATGTTAAAGGCACTGCTGGTTGGACTCAGAACAAAATTAGTAGTTAGTAGAGAGAAAGCCTGTATCATCTTATAGAATACATAGGTTAATATCATTGTAAATATAGTTTGGGTAGAAATATGAACATTAAACACACCTGAGGAGGAGATGAGGAACATGTGTTTGGAAACTGGAGGAAAGGAGATCCTTGTTATATAGTGACAGAAAGCCTAGCTGAATTGTGTCCTGCAGTTATGTGGAAAGTAGAACTTACAAGCAACAAGCTTGGATATTTGGCTGAGAAGATTTTTAGGCAAAGTATTGAAGGTGTGGCCTGGTTTCTGGCTTCTTATAGTAAAATGTGAGAGGAAAGAGATAAACTGAGGGAAGACTTAAACGAAAAGGATCCAGGACTTGATGATTTGGGAAATTCTCAGCCTGTCCAGATTGCAGAAGACACTAAAATTAGGAGATTCACTGTCAGGAAAGTATGCTCTAGAGAGAAAGCCCAGGGTATGGCAGGATACCCTTTTGCTAGTGCTGAAGAGATTGGGCACGTGACTCAGATCTTCTCAATCATCTCAGCAAAAAGTCAGGAATAGAGATCTGGGGAAAATCTCTGGAGGACCCTCTTTTCTAATGGTGTGAACCCTCATGACACACACAGGTGACCCACAAGGGTTTTGAGAATCAAAACTTCAAAATGCAACTTGGACTGACAGGACAAATGAAGGAAGGCTGATGAACTCCCAGAATTCCACAGGCAGGAAACAGGCTAATAAAACTACTCAGCTGCAAACGTGTGCTTCCCTTCAAGAAAAGGGAAGAATGACTCTAAGGGCAAAGTTTTAGGCCCAGAGGGTGGAGCTGCAGACCACAGTTATTTCCAGGCCTTGAAACCTAATGGAACTTGCCAGGCTGGATTTTAAAATTGCTTGGTACCAGTGACTCCTTTCTTCCTTTCATTTTCTCCCTTTTGGAACAAAAAAATCTCTAACTGTTGTCCTATGCCTGTCTCACCATTGTATTTTGGAAGTGATAACATGTTTTCTAATTTCACAGGTTCACAGATGGAGAGGAATTTTGCCCTAGGATGTATCATACCCAGAGTCTCACGTATATCTGATTTAGATAATTTAGATGATGAGATTTGTGAATTTTGAGCTGATGATATTTAAATAAGATTGTAGACTTGAGTTGATGCTGTAATGATTGAGACTTCTGGGGATGTTGGGATGGACATGAACCTTTGAGGGCCTTAAGAAAATTATATATTTTAGATGTGTTCTGTTTCTGGGCATTCCTTATTTTAAAAAAACTTCATCAAGAATTACTTTACAGAATTGATTTTTTTTTAGATTAAATCCCATTTTGTCACTGAATCATATTTATAAAATTGAAAATTACATTCTTATAGTAAAATCTCTTGTCCTTTGCACTTACAAATCCAGCAAGTTTTAGTAAATCATCTGTCATATCGCTGATAATACTGTGGTACACACAAGTAGTCAGAGAATTAAAATAGGGAAAAAGGAACATTTTATACATTACTAGATATGGGATGTCATAACTTTCTTTTGCAGAAGTAGCAGTTCCTAAAGTATTAAGAATGAAACTAAGCATTTTTTAAGGCTTTAAACTGACTTTAACTTCTGACTTCACATTTTTTGCCAACCCTGTGCCCTACCTTTTTATGGTTAAAACCTGTTATTCCTTGAACTGACTTATTTGGCCCCTTTTATTTATTTATTTATTTATTTTTGGTTTTGTTTTATTGTAAAGGTCTTGCCCAAAGTCACACTAGTAAATAATCAAGATTGTATTAGGAGATGATCACTTAGTGGTATTAGTGTAATATATAGTAATATCCTGATTAGAAGATGTTAGGACTGTTTATGAGCTGTTCTGAATGGGTCCAAGCACTTGTGCTTACTACTTTCTATTTTTGTTTTTTACGGTGTGTTTTTTTTTCCCCTCATGTTTTATGCTGTGAGCTCCCAATTTACTGCTGTTATTGTGAAGGGCTTCTCTTTAGCAAACAAATCCCCTTATGGATAAAAATACCATATTGGTAAGCTTAATGGAATCATGTATGACACGAATTGTGTATAGTATGAAAGAGATCTGAAATAGTCTCTTATATTCATTATTCAACTTTAGTGTTAGAAATATTTTGAGTACTACTTGGGTTTTTTTTTTTAATTTTTTTTTTTCCTACTTCCCAGCCATGTATGAGTTGACTGAGCTTGTCTGATAAATAATACTGCCTTTAATATTTGTTTTATTTAATGTAGTTTGTGTCCCTTGGAGATTTTTGAAATTTTGCAGATAGAAAAGTGATTCTGAGTAATATTGTAGTGGTGATTTGATGTTTGAACAGATAATCTTAGATAAACTAGTATTTAACAAGGATCTATTAAAATGGAGTTTCTTCCATAACCAAATATTTATTAGATTGTTAAATTCTCCAGACCCAAGCCCAGCTAGATATTATTAAAAATGCAGGTGATGTTTTTCCTTGTGTTGTACAAAATTCACTGTTTGAGGTTTTTTGTTGTTTTTTTAAGTTGCGGCTGATAGCACTGAATTGATTTCTTCCAAAGGAACTATTGACTTAGTTATTGATAAATCTTTCAAATACTATGTGCAGTGAAAATAGCTATGTATTTGCATTGATGTCTAATTGTTCTATTCTTGAAAATCAGGTTTTTCCATTTAGAAGTACTGTGTTAGGAGTAAGGAATCAATCTTTTATAATGTTTTTGTAGGGTTACTTATTTGCTTCGTGGTGAAAGATAATTTATATTAAGTGTTCAAAGAGTTTTTTTCCCCTTATAAAAAAAGACAGGATAGTGGATGTGGGGGTAATGGGCTTGCCTCTTCTCAGTTTGCAGTGAGTGTTCATTTCATAGTGCCTTCTGTGTTTTTTTTTAAATTATTATTTTTATTTTTTAAATTTCAGAATATTATGGGGGTATAAACGTTTTAGTTACATAAATTGCTTTTGTACCGTTCGAGTCAAAGTTGTGTGTGCCCATCCCCTAGATAGTGTGCATTGTACCCATTAGGTGTGAATTTACCCATCCCCTCCCCCCCACCTGCTTGATTTCCGATGAATGTTATTTCCATATATGCACATAAATGTTGATCGATTAGTTCCAATTTAATGGTGATTACATGTGGTGTTCGTTTTTCTGTTCCTGTGATACTTCACTTAGAAGAATGGTCTCCAGTTCCATCCAGGTTAATACTAGAGGTATTAGTTCAACATTTTTTTTTTATGGCTGAGTAGTACTTCTTGATATACATATACCACATTTTATTAATCCACTTATGTATTGATGGGCACTTGGGTTGTTTCCTCATCTTTGCCATTGTGAATTGTGCTGCTGTAAACATTTGAGTGCAGGTGTCTTTTTTATAGAATGTCTTTTTTTCCTTTGGGTAAATACCCAGTAGTGGGATTGCTGGATCAAATGGTAGTTCTACTTTTAGTTCTTTTTGAGGTATCTCCATACTACTTTCCATAGAGGTTGTACTAGTTTGCAGTCCCACCAACAGTGTATGAGTGTTCCTATCTCTCCACATCCACGCCAACATTTGTTGTTTTGGGACTTTTTGATAAAAGCCATTCTCCCTGGAGTTAAGTGATATCTCATTGTGGTTTTAATTTGCATTTCCCTGATGATTAGAGATGTTGAACGTTTTTTCATATGTTTGCTGGCCATTAGTCTACCTTCTTCTTTTTTTTCCATTGTTTTTATTGTTTTTTTTTTTAATTCCAGAATATTATGCTGTGCAAACATTGAGGTTACATACATTGCATTGCCTATGTGCCGACCCGAGTTATAGCTACAAATGTGCTCATCCCCCACCAGTGCCTACCACAGCCATTAGGTGTGAATTTACCTTCCCTTCCTCCCCCCGCCCTCCTGCCCGACACCCAATGATTGCTACTTGCATATGTGCACATAAGTGTTCGTCAATCAGTACCAATTATTGATCAATGAGTGTTGATCATTGAGTACATGTATGCTTGTTTTTCCATTCTTGAGATATTTCATTTAAAAGAATGGGCTCTTCTTTTGAAAAGTTTCTGTTTGTGTCTTTTGCCTACTTTGGGATTGTTTGATTTTTTTCTTGTTGATTTGCTTGAGTTCTTTATAGATTCTAGTTATCAGCCCTTCATCAGATGTATAGCATGCAAATATTTTCTCCCATTCTGTATGTTGTCGGTTCGCTCTAATGATTGTGTCCTTCGCAATGCAGAAGCTTTTTAATTTGATCGGGTTCCATGTATTTATTTTTGTTGTTGCTGTGATTGCTTTTGGGGTCTTCTTCATAAATTCTTTGCCTAGGCTGGTGTCTGTAAGAGTTTTTCTGACATTTTCTTCTAGAATTCTTATGGTTTCACCTTCTGTGTTCTTGATGCCAGGGATTCAATGGCAAACAAAACAAAGTCACTGCTCTCGTGGAGCTTATATTCTAGCCAAGAGGAACAGTCAGTAAACAAACAGTACGTAAACAAATTAAATTCAGATAGTGTTATGAAGACATATTTTGCTGGTTTCTACATAATAAAGGAGGAGCCAGCGATATTATAATCTGAGGGAAGAGCTTACTAAGCAAAAGGACCAGCAAACGCAAAGGCTCTGAAAAGATAAGACTTCTGGCATTTTTGTAGTACAAAAGGATCACTGAGGTTAAATCATTGTGGTGATGGAAAGAGAGGAAGGAGATGGTTGAAGGGGATGGCACAGCTAGATCATGTAGGATCTTCTATGCCACAATAAGGTATTTGCAAGAGATAGGAGTAGTTGGCAGCCTTTAGAGGTTTTAAGTATGTGGCGGTCATACAATGTGATTTATATTTTTAAAAGATGATTCTGGCTGCTATGCAGAGAACACACTGTAGAGGGCAAGAGTGAAAGAAAGGAGACCAGAACATTGCAATGTTAGAGGCAACACTGGATTTAGTTGTCAAATTGAGGATGTATTTTGGAGGTAGAGCCAGTAAAATTTGCTGTTGAATTAAATGTGATAGATGAGGGAGAGGAATAAGGAGAACCCCACTGCCTAAGCAATAGTGGTACTATTAATGATATAGGGAAGATTGGAGAAGAAATAGGTTTAAGTGGAAAAAAATAAAAAATTTTGTTTTGGATATGTTAGGTTTGAGACTATTATATAATATATTTGAGTTTTTGCAGATCTTACTACATAGCATACTACTGACCTGACCACAGGTGGTCAATATCCATAACAAATCTGCTTAGAAATTAATTTCTTATTGTTAATAGAAATTTGCCAGTACGCTAATCTTTCATCATCCATTCTTTTTCTTTTCCAAGCTGAATTCTCCAGTTGCACCTAAAATGTTTTAGTCACAATTAAGATGCCTGTTAAAATCTCTCCACTAGCCATCATCTTTATAGGCAACATAATTCTGAATTGTACAGTACAGTAAACTTGATTATTCAGACACTGATGATTTGTTCATCTTATGGTTGTCCTTGACCTTTGCTTTTATTAATACCTCCTTCCCTCTCTTGGGATAATATTACTGCTTTTTAGTGAAGGGGTTTGTAACTAAGATTGTTCAATCTTGCTAATTAATAGCATTTCTGGGAAAGATTTGGTAGAGAAAGTTGACATACATGGATAAGGTTTGTATTATCTGTGAATTTCAATCATTTTATCCTTGTCTCCCACTGATATGGATTGAATTTGAGAACAGATTAAAAAAATTTTTGGAGTCTTTAGCCTCTTTATAGGAAAAATTAAATAACTTGGAAAAATTAAATCTTGAGAAAATGAAAAAATAATCTTAAACATATGTTTTGCTACCTGAACTAAACAAGATAAAATTGTCAATATATAATTTTAAAGCTTTTTATGATATTTCATGAAAAAGTATTACCCATCAAGAACACTGTCACAATTATGAAAAAAAAGTATAGAGAGATACTTCTAGTCTACCAAAGATTATTTTTTCACTAGTGGAAAAACAAAGGTCATATTATATTTATGACCACTAGTGAAAAAGTTCATACTTTTAATTTATTTTGCTTGTTTTTGTAGCATATTTTAGGTATTATTAGAATTATAGTTAATGTTGTCTATGTGCCACTTTAGCCAAGTTAAGAACAGTATGTACCACTTACTTAACATGCCTTTAAATGTGACCTCAAAAATAACTCACTATAGACAAATTTAGACAAATGGTGCTGCTTAAGACACTAGAGAGGTTATTGAGTTTTCAAATGTGTATAAATACAAATACATGTGTAAACATTTATATTATTAGAAATTACTAGTTATTCTCAGGCACATTGCTTTATGCAGTGATAAGGAAAAGCAAAAATTGCTCCATAGGAACACCATGTGTAATAAAGTATAGAATATTGAAACTTGAAATGACCATAGTAAGAGAGTATACAATCTAAAAACATTTCATAATGATCCACCTGCCATAAGACTTAACTAGAATAGTGACTTTTGCACTTTCCTTTTTTTTTTAAAAGAAATTGCCAAATGTGAGGAAAACATATGTAAGGGATGTCTTCGTTAAGAGTATCAGGTTGTATTCTGGATTCTTGGTCTGTCCAGCTTAATTTCTTTTCTATAATTATATTTATATATAATTTTAATTAACGTTTAGAATAACGTTCTTAAAGGTAGGGAATTTTTCAGTGATCTTCAGGAATAGAATCTAAACTTTTAGCCATAAACATTGGAACTAAAAGGTTTCAGTTCATTTTAAACTCTGTATTCAATTAGAAATGATTAGAGTTTTTCTCTTGTAATGATTTTATCTGACCAGTAATCCAATATGAAAAATGAATATTATAAATTTACTGAGCAAAAATATTTATTTTAGAAAAGAGTACAGATCTTTAAGATATGGTGTTTATAGGATTTTTTTCCTTAAAGCAGAATCCAAGTAATAGAGAAATGCAGACTTTTTTTTTTAGTGAAGTAAAGTTCTGAATTCTAGGTTTGAAGAGTTATTTGGTTTTAAGTTATGTGTTTTCTGTAGATATATCAGATACACATTTAGATATAAATATTTACAAATATATATATTTTATATATATATAGATTCCTTGCTTTTAAACTTAGCCTTTTTTCCCTGAGTTCTTAAAATAATTGTAAACTTGCCTAAAGCAAAATATTTTATTTGAAAATATTTATTATAATAAACAGGTATCTTTTGAAGGCTGAAAGTTAAACATTAACTTTCTTTTAACTTTGTTAAGCTCAAACCTTTGGGTTGCTCTGCCTTCCAGTAGAACTGCCACTTGAAACTTACAGTTTCTTAGAAATCTTTGAAGTAAATTTGATGCAAGATATGTATAGTGATTTTATCATGCCTTGTAATGCTTTGCTGAGAAGACAGGGCATAAGGAAAGTTTTTAAAAGTTAAAATTATATAGTTGTGAATGTTTTGAAGTGATTTTTCTAATCTGATAGATTATAAGTCTCTTTATTTAAAAGTAGTTTTTCCTGACTTTTAAAATCTGAACTAAAATTATAGTACACTACCTTTACACATCACTACTTTGGATTTTAATTGCTACACAACAGAGCTATTACAACAATCCCTCATTATAACAATTTCCTCATGTAGTTATTGAAATTGTACTGATTCTATAAAATATACTTAAGATGGCTTCTTTAGATAGCAGTTTCAAGGAAAAATATTTATCACATAGTACTTTAAAAATAAGCAAAAACAGGTCTATCAAATGCAGTTTATTTGATCACGAGGGTGAATGAGTTGCAAGGACTGATGTACATATTAGAAATAAACTGTTGGGCAAAATGCTGATCAGCTATATTTTAAATAATACCTCTTTTTTAAATAGCTGTAAACAAATTATATTTAAATGTTGGTGGCTCCAGAGCATTGAAAATAAAACTTGTTTGTGATAAACTCCATCCTTGGTTCTCTATCCTAAAATGTAACTGAATGATGATAAAGTGCTATTCATCTGCAGGTGCATTGCTTCTACTTAGTTAAAAGATGGTTGAAAGGACAGGAATTAGTAGCATGTTGTATTAGCCTTTTGTAGTGTATTTTGTCCTAAGCATCTTAATTTCCCTGTTTTGAATGCTAAGTAGCAAGGGTCTTGGTTTAGAACTAATACCCATCATGCATGTAAACGGTATGAAAGAGCTGCTTAGTAAGTTAACACAAAGTGTTCTTGTGTCAGTCCTTGTGGAAATAGATACAATACAAACATTACAGCTGAACTCACGGCAAACTCCATTAAGTAAAAACCTGGCCTCATTGTTCAGGAAAAAGTTTGAATAGAATTCAAGCTCATTTTGTTGAATGTAATGTCAGGCTTTTAGGGACTGTATTGAGGGATAAGGTTTTGTTAAGTTGAGACCAATTCATTAAGTTTTATTGCCTGGTGAGAAGCAGTAATACTTTATTGTAAGACTTCATCAAATATTCATGGTTAAAGAGAAGTAGTAAATGTATTCAATCAAGTGGTCTTTTGGGGTTTTGAAAAGGATTATGAAGTCTGCTCAGCTGATAGTTTTAACATTCATCGAAGTTGTTTAACAAGGGTAATTTTAATCTCTGAATTTAATTTTGTTGTCCAGGCTTGTCTCTTTTTTACTATCACAAATCCAGGTCTGTAAAAATTGTGTCACAATATAAGGATGAGTGGATAATATATCCATTCATATAATTTATGTATTTCCTAAGTGAGTATATTTTAAAATTATCATCTTAGTTTTGAGTTTGGTATATGAAGGAGTTATAACCTGTCTACTAGTTCATTGTGAGATTGCTATTCATTTGTTCAGACTCTAGCCTCACCTCACTACTGCTGGTGATCTTTTCATGTCTTGGATAATATGATCTCTTTGACACATATGTTAATAAAATATTAATAATAAGCAGCCTTTTGTTTTGGCCAGTTCAGATTGTCATGAAGGGATATAGTCAGCATTTTCTACATGATGTTATAAATTTCAAAGCATTGCCCTAATTCTTGCACTTGATATCAGGCTACCTGCCTCCTCTTATTTATTTTTATGTTATATTTATGCTCATCTCAATTTTGTGTGACACTAGTTTGTGCACATGAAACTCATCTCTCCAGTTCACTGTGTGTTTACTTGTTTAGTTTAATTTTGAACTGAAGTTTTGTTATTTTTGTTGGTTTTGTCCGTTTCAAAGAAATTGAGCATATTCAACTAAAAGTGAAATTTGTTATTAATTTTTTATGTCCTTATTGTCCATTCCTTAGGCAGATGATGTTGAGGGCAAAATTAGACAAATCATTCCACCTGGATTTTGCACAAACACGAATGATTTTCTTTCTTTGCTGGAAAAGGAAGTTGATTTCAAGCCATTTGGAACCTTACTTCATACATACTCAGTTCTCAGTCCAACAGGAGGAGAAAATTTTACCTTTCAGATATATAAGGTAAAGATAAATCTAAATATTTCTTGAGTAAAGTTACTCTATTTGCCTGAAACTTGTATGCAATTTTGTTGTTATTTTCAGTGATTTATTCTAACTTAGGAAGTTTTTATCAGCATTAAAAACAAAGATCTATTTTGTATGTGTGTGTCTGTGTACACATCTTAATCTGAGACTTTTAAACATTTTCCCACAGGATAGTTTTGTGTTCTGCAGACTTTCACTTACCTCTGTGATGAGTTTCACCTGACTTTTCCTGGCTTTTTCCCTAGGCTGACATGACATGTAGAGGCTTTCGAGAATATCATGAAAGGCTTCAGACCTTTTTGATGTGGTTTATTGAAACTGCTAGCTTTATTGACGTGGATGATGAAAGATGGCACTACTTTCTAGTGTAAGTACAGTTCTAAAGCAACAGTAGACCTTATTACCTCCACAAAGCCAGCATTTTAATTGTGGCAGCCCAATTATTGGGACAGTATAATGATATTTTTCCCAGGAAAGAAAAACTATTGTTTATGAGGCTTGAGTTTTCCTTCATTATGCTTTGGGAGACCTTGAGAATAGAGCTGAATTAAATGCTGTTGTCCGTTAGGGCCCTGAATGTAGGCTTAAACAGTAAAATGAGCTTTGCCTGTGTTTTCTTTTACTTGCCACCTATTCATCTTTATAATAGGCAAGTGCACTGAAGTGATGTAAAGAGGTCTGATTTATCCAAGTTGCTGCACACCAATTAAGTGAATTGTACATTCAGAACATAGCAGGTGTACCCATTGGGCCCTCACAGAGTAGCTTGCTGACACTGAAAATTCAGTCAGAGAATGGAAAAGAAAATGGACACTGCATGGGAGCGCGACTGTAATTGACCTGCTTGGCTTTCTGTTTTATCTGCAGATTTGAGAAGTATAATAAGGATGGAGCTACGCTCTTTGCGACCGTAGGCTACATGACAGTCTATAATTACTATGTGTACCCAGACAAAACCCGGCCACGTGTAAGGTAATTGGCAGTGTAACACGTGCCTTGTCTTTTATTTCAGAAGAAGGAACTGCTGAAGTTTCCAATACTTGTTATAATAGTGTTGATTTGTTTAAAAAAAAATCACCATTATTCGTTGGCTATGTACTGATTTATTTCATTGTTCCCTTTGAAACAGTGTGGAAGATTAAACCAATTTTGAGTATCTCAATAATTTTTGGATTTTTTGAAGGTTGATTGAAAAAAAACCACACAAATTTAAAAATATTTGGAATGCTATAGGGGCTTGCAATTTTTAAACTGGCCATGTTGTGATATTTTGATTTTAAAATAATTTCTTTACTGTAGTCAGATGCTGATATTGACTCCATTTCAAGGTCAAGGCCATGGTGCTCAACTTCTTGAAACAGTTCATAGATACTACATCTCGTCTCCTTCAGTTCTTGATATTACAGGTATGTAAAATTTGATTTGTTACTGAAAGAGCCTTTCTAAAAATGTCTTTACTGATTGATTTTGTTTTTGTCAGAAATAACTATTCTGTTTTAAACAGCAGCATTTTCCTGGGGTCTTTTCAGAACTGTCTAAGGATGGCTTAGGCTACATTTTAGATCATAAGCCTTGTGGGGATTGGATTACATCTGTAATTGTGAAGTGCTTAATGGAACAAATTGAAGATAATGAGCTGAATATATGTGGGGAAATCTTTTGTTAGGCATAAATACGTTGCAAGTATGTTATAACTTATTTGTTCAGTTTATCTGGCAAACACTTCAATTGTTTAGAGGCTGCACATGCTTTAATTTTCATGTAGGGGCAGAAAATTCTAAATAATACTGAGGAAAAAAGTCAAGGTAGATAGTTCTTGAATAGAATGCTTGTTTCCTAAAGTATGTGTTTTATACTCCTAAAATGCATGCCCTCACAACAGTGGTAGATAAGGTGAAATGTAGGCCTATTTGTTTTGGAAATGTCTTTCAGTATGGGTTAGCCATAGAAGTAGTATTATGAATAGAATGTGTAGGAGAAGGAGAGAGACTCTACTCTGTAAAAGGAGAAGACATGATTAGATGGGGTTTCTGATGTTAACATGTGAACTACCAAAGAACAAAGTGGCCCAAGGAACATTTATGTTGTTGTTACTTTTTTTCCCCAGGAGTTACTTTCAAATTTGTTGCTCCTAAAGTTGCTGATTAAACTGAAAGTTACCCTTTTTGTCCATGAAAAATATTTTACCAGATATTCACTTCCAAATTAGGATTAAAATTTATTAATCCTAGAGTTTGAATACATCTTTGTTTTTAAAACTATAATATTTAACATGTACAAAAATGTTAACTTGTTTTAAACAATGCTATTTGAGAATTTTATTTTGTCAATTTGTTTAAAGACAACAAAAAAACAATACTGGATATGGTACTAGCAAGTATATAAATAGGCTAGTAGGCAGATTATCAGTTTTTTCCTTTTTCATATAGTATAGTGGTCCCAGGTAAATAAAATTAAAGTAGCTCCAGAACAGTGAATTGATCCTATAGATTAATAAGCTGGAGGGAAAGCATGTTTTTAAAAGGTAGTTTCACATTTATAGAGTTGAATTATCTTTTCATCTGACTTTCCTGCTACTGTTAATTGGGTTGGAAACTTGGGAGATAAAGAATTACTAAACTTAGTTTATATCAAAAGTTATCAGTTGTTTAAGTGACACCTTCAGTAGCTTAATGACTTGTAAAACTATAGAAACATAATACAAATTATATCACTTCTTTTAGCTGAGCTGAAAATTGTTTAGCTTCTATTTACTTATAGAGCTTGGACTTGGTGCTATATGAAGGGACATTTTTGGTGATTTTAATCTGGAGTTCACATAAGTAGTCTTTGTCTACTCTAGTGGGTAATGTGCCAGCAGGGGTTGTTTCTCTGAAGCCTCTTAACCACTTTCTTCTGTCTACTCCAACCAATAAAGTCCTTGATACTTAGCACCAATTAGCAGATAAAGAATTTTATTTCTTAAATCTCAGTGAAGAGTCATCAATAATGGCAGCCTTTATTCATTTCTGTTATTCATTAGAAACTGAAGTCTCTAAAGAGAAAAGGCTAAACATGCTAAAGGACTTCTGAATTTGACAACTGGGTATGAGCCTTTATTTTCAGCAGTAACATTTCTCAGCATTATAAAATATTAAAAATGGCTTATGAGCTGTTGACATTAAGATATTTCTCCTAGATTTCCATACCTGGTCCTTAAAAAACAAAATAACTTACAGAATTTTCTACTCTTTAGTCATTTTAGTTGCCTGTTTCTCCATTATTTTGTATACTTTTTAATTTTGTGGATCTTTAGCAGGCTCTGAATCTCCCTTTTCAATCCAGGATTTTTTTTTTTTTTTTTTTTTTGAGAAATGGTCTTGCTCTGTCACCCAGGCTGGAATGTAGTGGCATGATCATATCTCACTGCAGCCTTGAACTCGTAGGCTCAAGAGATCTTCCTGCCTCAGCCTCCTGAATATCTGGGACTATAGGTGTGTGGCACCACATGGCTAGTTTTTTAATTATTTTTTATTTTTTATTACTATTTTTTGAGACAGAGTCTCGCTCTGTCACCCGGGCTAGAGTGCTGTGGCATCAGCCTAGCTCACAGCAACCTCAAACTCCTGGGCTCGAGTGATCCTCTTATCTCAGCCTCCCGAGTAGCTGGGACTACAGGCGCACAACACCATGGCCAGCTAATTTTTTCTATTTTTAGTAGAGATGGGATCTCGCTGTTGCTCAGGCTGGTCTCAAACTCCTGAGCTCAAGAGATCCTCCTGCCTCAGCCTCCCAGAGTGCTAGGATTACAGGTGTGAGCCACCATGCCTGGCCTAATTTTTAAATTTTTTATAGAGAGGGGTCTTGCTGTGTTGCCCAGGCTGGTCTTGAACTCCTAATCCAGGATATTCTTTATATTGAGATGGCCTTTTGCTTGCTTGATATATAGCCAGATATAGTAATAATTGAAACTTACCATCGATGGCCTAGGTTATATCTTACTTCCAGTGGATAGCTGTTTGTGGTGTAATTGTTACCCATTACTTTTTTTAGCACTCAATTTTAAGGAAAATACTAGCAGACTATTTCTTATTATGTACCATCTTCCTTTTCATGTCAGTCTCAAGATTTGAATAGATCTTAGTTGTGTAACTTTATAAATACTATAAACATTTTGTTTCCTTGAGAATTCTGAAGAGTTGTATTTGGCAATAGAAACTGATTCTGGCTGGGCGAGGTGGCTCATGCCTATAATCCTAGCACTCCGGGAGGCTGAAGTGGGAGGATAGTTTGAGGTTAGGTGTTCGAGACCAACCTGAACAACGTAGCAAGACCTTGTCTCTACAGAAAAATTAGCTAGGTGTGGTGGCATGCGCCTGTAGTCCCAGCTACTTGGGAGACTGAGGCAGAAGGATCACTTGAGCCCAGGAGTTTGAGGTTGCAGTGAGCTATCACGACACCACTGCTCTCATTCCTGGGCAACAGAGTGAGACTCTCTCTCTCAAAAAAAAAAAGAAGGAACAGGGCACACTTATATTGTTAGACAATGTATTTAATTTGGAAAAAACTCAGGTTTTGATCCTGCATATCACTGTAGATTTGTATTTAAGCAAATTTCATCCTAAATTGTATTGCTTATCTTTGTAGCATAGAAATAAAGGAACTGAGGGATGTCATAAATTATCGAGTGTCATCCTTTCAAGTTGATTTCAGGCTGATACTTTTAAAGAGCTTAAAGATTGGTGACTTGGCCCTTACATTAAGTTGCAAGCAAAATACTATTAGTCTATAATGGATTATTTAAAACGGAAATTTTGTGCGTGGTTTTTTGATTTATGTGAAAATTTCCAGTAAGAATGTGGCATGAGTTTTTAGATTTTCTCCATTGTAATTCATTTTCCTATGATACTTTTTTTCTAAACTTTTCTGAGGGTATATAAGCTACTTAAGATTTCACTCATTTAGAAGATAAGGGGATTTAAAAAAAAGATTTCACGTATACTAAATTTTATTTTAAGTTGGTAATAGCAGTGCAGTTCTTTTTTCTAAACCAGTTTAGAAAGAGGTGGATTTGGAAAAACTGGCATTAGATAAGCTTGTGCCTCATCTGTTAGTACTTTTAAAATGTTTTTTAAGAGATGCTTGCTTAAGAGTTTGTCACTTAGTAGAGTTTTTAATTAGAACAATTTTATTGAGGTATAATTTCCATACCATGAAATTCAGCCACTTTAAGTGTACAGTTCAGTGATTTTTAGTGAATCCGCAGTTGTTTCCACAGTCCTGTTTTAGAACATTTCCATCACTGGAAAAAGATCCCTTATGCCCATTTGTAGTCAGTCACCATCCCCACACCCTGTCTCCATTGAGGTCTTTGATCCATTTTGAGTTAATTGTTGTATGTGGTGTACGGTATCTAAATTTGTCTTTTTTACATGTGGATATTGAATTGTCCCAGCACCATTTGTTGAAAAGAATATCTTTTCCCATTGAATTCTCTTGGTACTTTTGTTGAAAATCAGTTGACCAAATTGAGATTATTTCCAGCTCCTAAGATCATTAGGTTTTGTCCTTAGCTTACAACTGTTTGATTAGTTGCTGTACGTTTATATAGGGTTTTGTTGTTTTTTAATGATAATTCAAGTTTCGCCAAATACAAATGAATTTGTGGAAACCATGTTTTGCTGGGTGCCTAGAGTTAACAGGGGTTTTTGAATGATTGATGGTGTCTATGAGTAAAATGGCACTGGCCTGGCCAGAGGGGTGGCAATGGAAGAAAGGCATAGTAGATGAGGCCAATCAGAGTGATTTGGGATGGGCCCAGGACCCCTCAGGGACACAGGGTACAGGCTCCCAGAGGACAGCTCCTTTCTGAGTGAGCACCCCAAGCAACACAGACTAGAGCTGGATGTCACACACTCATCAGCGACTGATCCCTGGCACAATGACTCCTAATGTGTAATCTACTTGACAAATGGAAGCTCACTCTTCTTATCCCACTTCTAGGCACCCTCCCACAAGAGTTCTGTATTCTAAAAACAGTAAAAATAAAAATAAGTAATAAATCAAATGTTTACATACGAAATACTGTCTGCATTTTCTGTCTCAAAGATAGCAGCCGCTCCCTTCTCCAGCCTTTCCCCTTCCCTCAAACGATTTCTGTGCCAAAATGAAGAGGAGGACCCAGGCTATAGGCTCTTCTAGCTGTGAAGGTTTGCCACAATGGTGCTAGGGCACAGGATGGACAACACATGGCAGAGGTCTTGGCAGCATGGCCCACTTCCTTGGTATGTCCTCCTATAGGCCATGCTTAAACTTAACTCAGGGAGCGTGACTGCATTTGATTTCCTGACAAAGAAAGGTAAGTCATCTTTTATTTTCCTCTCTTCTTTCTTCCTCATGGCCTCCTCCTGCTGTTTCCAGATAATCGCCTGCTCTGTCTTCCCAGCTAAATGGAATTTCATGTTATGCTCTGTTGCTTTCTCTTCTCAGTGTCATCTTCTCTTGAAAGTTCCTTTGGCCTGTCCAGATTGAGTTGTGTGACCTTTCTGGCGATCTGTGCCACCCATTTGGGATTCTTGATGTCAGTGAGCCCTTCCACGCCTTTGGGCTTTTGCTGGTAATCATCTTTATTCTCACTCTTGTCTGATGCTAGAGATTTCTTCTTTTGGTGGTCACCTGCAGCCCCATCTCTAGTCTCTTCTTGCTCCTCCTCTTCCCTCGCTTTCTGCTTTTTAACTTGGAGCTGTGCATTAATCTCCTTGGGGCACATGTACTGCCTTGCCCAGCCTTTGTGGCTTCCCTTTCTCCTTTAGGCACAGAGGCTCTGGGAGAGACAGCGCCTCGACTTTTATATTGAGTTTTGAAATTGGAATGAAAGTCCTCAAACTTTGTTCTTTTTTGAAGTTATTTTGGTTATATTAATGCAAGACCCCTTGCATTTCCATAAAAAATTTAGGATCAGCCTACCAGTTTCTGCAAAAAAAAAAAAAAAAAAAAAAAAGGGGCCTCTTGAATTTTGATAGGGATTGCTTTGAATCTATAATCAATTTGAAGAGATTTGCCATCTTAACAATTTTGAGTCCCCATTAACATGTAATGTCTCCATTTATTTAGATCTTTTGAAACTTTTCTCAGCAAAATTGTTGTTTTCAGTGTACAAGTCTTACAATTTACTTTGCTGTTCAGAATGGGATTATTTTCTTAATTTCATTTTTGGATTGTTGATTGTTTTAGTATATAGAAATACAATTGGTTTTTATATATTGATCTTCTATCCTGCACTCTTGCTGAACTTGTTCATTAGTAGTAGCAGTTTTTTGGTTAAGATTGTCTTCATGCAGGATCACATCTGCAAAAAAAGACGTTTTTACTTCTTCCTTTGCAATTGGATGCATTTTATTTCTTTTTCTTGCCTGATTGCATAGTTGAGAACTTCCAATATAATGCTGACTAGAAATAGGGAGAGCAGACATCTGTGCCTTGCTCCCATAGAGAAAAAGCATTCAGTCTTTAACCATTATGGATAATGTTAGCTGTATGTTTTTGTAGGTGCTGATTATCAAACTGAGGAAGTTTCCTTTTGTTCCTAGATTGCTGAGAGTTTTTAATCATGAATTGGTGTTGGATTTTGTCAAATGCTTTTTTTCTGCATCTGTTGAGATGATCATGTAGTTTTTCTCAGTTATTTTGTTAATGTGATGGGTTGCATTAATTGATTTTTTAGATGTTGAACCAACTTTGCATTTCTGGTTTCAATCCCATTTGGTCCTGGTATATAATTCATTTTATATATTGCTAGGTTTGGTTTGCTAATATTTTATTGAGGACATTTACATCTACATTCTTGAGTGATACTGATTTGTAGTTTTTGTCCTAGTTCCTTAGTATCAGGGTAATTCATAGAATGAGTTGGGAAGTATTTCCTCCTCTATTTTCTAGAATAGTTTGTGAAGGAATGTCATTATTTCTTCTTTAAATGTTTCATAGAATTTACCAGTAAAGCCATCTAGTCATGGACTTCTCTTTTGGGAAGACTTTTAGTTCATAATTCAGTGTCTTTACTTGTTATAGGTCAGTTCCCATATTCTGTTACTTCCTGAGTCATTTTGGTAATTTCTATCTTTATAGAATCTGTCCATTTCATTTAAGTTGTTTAATTTGTTGGCATAAAGTTCATGGTATATTCCCTTATAATTCTTCTAATTTCTGTAAAGTTGGTAGTGATGTCCCTTTTTTCATGCCCAATTTTGGTAATTTTTGTCTGCTCTCTTTTTTTCACAGTCACTCTAGCTAAAGGTTTGTCAACTTATAGATCACTTCAAAGAACCAACTTTGGGTATATATGAACTTTTCTATTTTTCTGTTTTCTATTTAATTGATTTCCACTCTAACTTTTATTACATTCTTGTTTCTTATTGCTTTGGGTTTAATTTGCTCTTCCTTTTCTAGTTAAGGTTGAAGTTTATGTTATTAATTTGATGTCTTTTCTAATATAGAATATATACACACAATATACATTTATATATAAATATAAGCACTGCATTAGCTGCATTACATAAATTTTTATAAATTGTGCTTTCCTTTTCAGGCAGTTCAAAATATTTCCGAATTTCCCTGTGATTTCTTTTTTAACTCAAATATTTGTGGATTTCCAAATTTCCTTCTGTTACTGATTTATAATTTAATTGCATTGTTATTAGAGAACATATTTTGTATGATTTCAGTCCTTTTTCATTTATTGAGTTTTGTTATGGTCAGGCTTAGGAGTCAGCAACCTTTTTCTTTAAAGGGTTAGACAGTCAATATTTTATGCTTTGCAAGCCACATACAGTCACTGTTGCACATTATTAGTGTGTGTTTTTAGAAACCACTCTTAGTTTACATGAGTTTTTAGAAACCATTCTTAGTTTACATGCCATACAAAAACAGGCCACGGGCAAGATTGGCCCATGGGGCCATAAGTTTGTTGATCCCTTGCCTAACATGAGGTCTATCCTGGAGAAATGTTCCATGTGCACTTGCAAAGAATGTATATTTTGCTGTTGTTGGTTTGAATGTTCTATAAGTACTAGGTCAAGTTGGCTGATAGTGCCATTAAACTCTTCTATATCTTTGCAGATTTTGTCTAGTTGTTCTATCCATTATTGAGTATAGTTTTGAAATTTTAAACTTAGTTTTTCTTTCATGTATTTTGGGGCTTTGTTGTTAGTTGTGTATCTCATTGTAATATCTTCCTGATAAATTAACTTTTTTGTCATTATACAATGTGCTTTTTCTCTTATATTTTTGTCTTAAACTCTTATTTTGTCTGATATGAATATAGCCACTCCAGACTTCATATTGTTTGCATGGTATATCTTTTCCTTTCCTTAGACTTTCATCCTATCTGTCATTGAATCTAAAAAGTTTCTCCTTCCCAGTGCTTTGGTATGCTCAGGCAGGAGGATTGCTTGATCCCAGGAGTTCAAAGCTGCAGTGAGCTATGATCATGCCACTGCACTTCTAGCCTGGGAGACAGAGTAAGACCCTGTCTCTAAAAAATAAAAATGAAAATAAAAATAAAAATAAATTAAAAGTTTCTCTTGTGGACAGGAGATAGTTGGATATTTTGAAATCCTTTCTGAAAATCTTTGCCTTTTGATTGGAGTGTTTAATACATTTGCATTTAATGTAATTATTGTTATGCTTAGAATTATGCCTGCCATTTTGCTGTTTTCTATATGTTGCATTTCTTTTTGTTTTATTTCACCTATATTGCCTTTTTTGTATTAAATAATATTTTCTAATGAACTATTTTAATTCCTTTGTTGGTTTTTTTTTTTAACTTTTTTTAAAAGTTATTTTCTTAGTGGTTGCTCTGGGGATTATGATATGCATCTAATAGTCTACTTCAAATTAATACTGAATTCCACTAAAATAAATAAATTGCTTCAATATAGTTATTCTCTCTCCACTTCTTTTTGCTATTATTGTCATATATATTATATCTTTATATCTTTATATATTTATATCTTTATATATTATTATAAGCCAAACATTGGTTTTATAATTATTATTTTATGTAATTTTTAAACCAGTTAAGAGAAGAAAAGAAACAAATATTAACTTTTATATTATCTTTATAATTATCAGTGTTAGTTTATAATTATCAGTGTGGATTTGAGGTACCATATTCTTTTAGCCTAAAGAACTTCTTTAGTATTTCTTATAAGGAAGTGCTAGCAACAAATTTCTTCAGTCTTTGTTTTTCTGGGAATGTCTTGATTTCACCTTTATTTTGAAGGATAGTTTTGCTGGCTATAGAATTCTTGCTTGATAGGGTAATTTGACTATGTCATTCCACTGACTTCTGGACTCTTTGGTTTCTGATGAGTCATTTTTCTCTTGCTGCTTTAAAGATTTTTCTGTTTGTCTCTGGCTTTTGATAGTTTTATTATGATGTGTTTGGGTGTGGATCTCTTTTTGTCTTCTCCCAATTGAAATTTGAGCTTCCTGGATGTGTAGATTAGTGTTTTTCATCAAATTTGGGAAGTTTTCCATTATTTCTTCAAATATATCTCCTTCCTCTATTCTCTCTTTCTGGGTTATGTTACACCTATGTTTATGTACTTAAACAGTTTTAATTTATGGTAGTGTTAGAGTTCAGTTTATATTTTATAAAAGGGGAGTATAGGTAAAGAGAACAAGTAAAGAAGTTATTGTGGTAGTTGAAAAAAATACTGGTGGAAGCAGTTAGAAGGAATCAGAATGTCCTTCAGGTTTCTGGGTGATTTGTATAACTGGATGGTGCAGCTAAATTAAAATGGGAAAGACTGAAGAATGGGATAGGGTTGACAAATTATATTACAATCTATGTTTACTTGATGATTTTCCATGTTGGTCTGTATTTCACTTATTTTGTTTTACTGTGATTTCATCTTTCTTAATAGACCATAATTTCATCCCAAACTGATGCACTGATGGATTTCAATTCTTACTACTTTAAAGCCATAGTCAAATAATACTTGATAACTACATGCATATGATGTTAATAATTAAGTGCTGCATAGACGCATAAGGAAGGTATTCAGTATATAAGGGTTGAATGAATGAATGTATGTCTTGGAATCGTAAGACATTACCCTTATCTCAGACTTTTTTTTAAAAAACAGCTTTATTGATACATAACGAACACACCATACAATTCATTCGTAAATAGGCAATAAATATGCTAGCAACAAACTTTTAAATGATATTTACAGTGCAGCCACCACTGTAATCTAATTTTGGAATATTCTATCCCCTCAAAAAGAAAAGAAATAGCCATTAGCAATCCTTTCTTCCCTCTCTCCTTCTGTCCCCCCACAACTTCCATCCCTAGGCAACCACTAATCTATTTTCTATCTCTATAGATTTGCCTATTCTGGACATTATAATCATACAGTATACAACTGGTTTCTTTCACTTAGCATAATGTTTCCAAGGTACATCTTTGTTGCAAGTATCAGTACTTCATTTCTGTTTATTACCAAATAATATTCCATTGTATGGATATATCACATTTTACTTATCCATTCATTAGTTGATGAGCATTTGGATTGTTTCCACTTTTTGGCTCTTATGAATGAATAATACAACTATGAATATTCATGTACAAGTTTTTATGTGGGCCTATGTTTTTGTATCTCTTGGGTATATATACCTAAGAGTGGAATTGTGGGAAATCTGGTACCTATGTTTAACCTGACCAGGCTGTTTTCCAAAATGGCTGCACCATTTTATATTTCCACCAGCAGTGTAGCAGGGTTTCAGTTTCTCCCCATCGTTATCAATACTTGTTACTGTGTTTTTAATTCTAGTCATCCTAGTGGATGTGAAATGGTATCTCATTATGGTTTTGATTTGCATTTCCCTGTGGCTAGTGGTGGTGTACATCTTTTCCATGTGCTTATTGTCCATTTGTATATCTTCTTCAGAAATGTCTATTTAGATCCTTTGCCTATTTTTTAGTTGGATTATTTGTCTTTTTCTTAGAAAATTGTAAACATTTTTTTATACAAGTCCCCTTTCAGATATTTGATTTGGAAATATTTTCTCCCATTCTGGGAGTTGTCTTTTCATTTTCTTAATACTATCATTTGAAACACAAGAGTTTTAAATTTTGATAAAACCTAGTTTATCAAAACTTTGTCTATTTTTTAGTTGGATTATTTGTCTTTTTCTTTGCAAATTATGAAAGTTTTTTTTATAGTCTAGATACAAGTCCCCTTTCAGATATTTGATTTGGAAATATTTACTCCCATTCTGGGGGTTGTCTTTTCATTTTCTTAGTACTATCATTTGAAACATTTAACATTTAAATTTTGATAAAGCCCAGTTTATGTATTTTTTCTTTTGTTACTTGTGCTTTTGGTTTCATTATCTAAGAAATCATTACCTAACCAAAGGTCATGGAGATTTATTCCTAAGTTTTCTTCTTAGGGTTTTATAGTTTTACCTCTTTTAGGTCTATGATTCGTTTTTGTTAATTTTTATGAATGGTGTGAAGAAAAGGTGGTCCAATTTTATTCTTTTGCTTGTGGAGATCCAATTTTCCAAGCACCATTTGTTACCAAGAATGTTCTTTCTCCTATTGAATTATCTTGGCACCCTTCTCAAAAACTAATTGACCATAAATGTATGGGTTTATTTCTGGACTCCCAATTCAATTCCATTGATGTACATGTCTTTCCTTATGCTATTGGCACACTGTCATGATTACTGTAGTTTTGAATCAAGATTTGAAATCAGGAAGTATGAGTCCTGCAATATTTGTTCTTTTTCAAGATTGTATTTTGCCTATTGTAGGTCCCTTGCATTTCTATATGAATTTCAGGATAAGCTTCTCAATTTCTGCAACAAAACCCAGCTTGGATTGTGATAGGGATTGCATTGAATCAATTTGGAGAGTACAGTTGGTCCTCCATATCCATAGGTTCCACATCCATGGATTCAGCCAACCACAGATTGAAAATTTTTTTTAAAAAAATGGATGGTTGCATCTGTACTGAACTTGTACAGACTTTTTTCTTGTCATTTATTCTCTAAACAATACAGTATAACAACTATTTACATAGCATTTACATTGTATTAGGTATTATAAGTAACCTAGAGATGATACAAAGTATATGGGAGGATATGTGTAGGTTATATGCAAGTACTACATCATTTTATATGAAGGACTTGAGCATTCATGGATTTTGGTATTCTCAGGGGGTTCTGAAACCAATCCCCCACAGATACTGAGAGACAGACTGTATTGATATCATAACAATATTAAGTCTTACAGCTGTAAGACTGTAACTCCCAGCTGTATGAACAGCTCAGACTTTCAACATTTATTTCAACCTCTCTATTATCACAAAACAGAGGTGCACAGAAGTAAGGTGGCTTGTCCAAGGTCCTGTATCTATGAATGACAAACTGGAACACAAACTCAGGTTCTCTGTGCAGTATTCTTTCTACCCATTATGTTCCGATGTTTTCCTTGTCCACTACTTAGACTAATGTAGATAACACAAACATAAAGGAAGATCTATGATATTCAGGAGCAATGGATAAAGTATTAAAATCATGTTCTCATTTTATTCTGTAAGTCAAAAAGGTTTGCTTTTGTAAAGGGAAGAATTTTTTTAATTGGGTAACAGAAATATAGCAGACTCTAGAAGTTATTGGATTAAAGTAAGGGAGTTAAAATTGAGCTTTGGAATCCTTAGTTATAAAAAAATGCTTGCATTTGGAATTGCTCATCCAAACTTGAAACTCGTTTATTCAGCTTCTTCAATTGGAATTAAAACTAAGATGCATGTGATAACATACCAGTCAAAAAGTTTAAATTTGAAATAGGTAGCTCTCATTTCACAAATAATATAAATGTCTTTGCAAAAGGATTGCACCTATGATTTTATTTGGCAAAGATAATAGTCCTATTGCTTGATTTTTAAGGAATAATCCATTCACACTGTGTAACATTTGTATGGGTAATTTTCTTTTAAAAATATATGCCGGCCAGGTGCAGTGGGTCACACCTGTAATCCCAGCACTTTGGGAGGCCAAGGAGGATCACTTGAGCCCAAGAGTTTAAGACCAGCCTGGGCAACATATCAAGATCCCATCTCTACAAAAAAACCAAAAATTAGCTGGGAGAACTGCTTGAGCCCCGGAGTTTGAGGTTACAGTGAGCTATGATTGTGCTACTGCACTCCAGCGTGGGTAACAAAGTGAGACCCTGCCTCTAAAAAAAAGAATATTTGCCTTCTTGGCCTAGCATATATATTGAGATTGCAAATGATGAAAAAATTATGTTGGGTAAGGGAAATGTTATTCTGCTTTATTTCTTTAGCGGAAGATCCATCCAAAAGCTATGTGAAGTTAAGAGACTTTGTGCTTGTGAAGCTTTGTCAAGATTTGCCCTGTTTTTCCCGGGAAAAGTTAATGCAAGGATTCAATGAAGATATGGCGATAGAGGCACAACAGAAGTTCAAAATAAATAAGGTATTTGTACTCTGCAGGAGAAAAACAGATTTAAAGTTTTTTTTTTTAAGTACATAGCTTAACTAAAACATTGTAAGGACATTAAGAATACTTAATGTGTGGTAAGTATTCTTAGCCGTGATTAAGAGTACAGGCTCTGGTCAGTTGCAGTGGCTCACGCCTATAATCCCAACACTGGGAGGCTGAGGCAGCAGGATTGCTTGAGGCCAGGAGTTCAAGAGCAGCCTGGGCAACATAGCGCAACCCCATCTCTACAAAAAAACTTTTAAAAATTAGCTGGGTGTGGTGATGCACACCTATAGTTCTAGCCACTAGGGAGGCTGAGGCAGGAGGATCGCTTGAGCCCAGGAGTTGGAGGTTGCAGTCAGCCATAATCGTACCACTATACTCTCGCCTGAGTGACAAAGCGAGACCCCATCTCTTAAAAAAAAAAAAAAAAGAGTACAGGCTCCGAAGCCAGATTGCTCAGTTTCAAATCTAGCTCTACCACTTATTCTGTGACTTAGGGCAATTTAGTTTACCTTCTTGTGCTTCGATTTCCTCATAAATAAAATGGGAAGATAATAGATGTTCTGGCTATATTAAGTGCAACAATCAGAACAAAGATGGATAGTAAGATCTTATTTTTGCTTTTTAAAAAAATGTATAAACCGTAACATAGTTATATCCCTGGAAACAGTATTCGTGGGAAGAGGGGTTGAAGCAAAACACATCTTTCATTTTATATACTTCTATATACTTGTTTAAATTCTAAAGTAGTAAATATCTTAAGATAGGTACAGAAAAAATAATATGGGAGTTCATAGAAGGGAGTTTATTATGTTGATATAAGCAAGGGAATCAGTGGTTATATCGTAGAAAGGATGGCATTTGATCTAAACCTTGAAGAATGAACAGGATTTGGATTATGAAAAATACGTAGGATGAGAGGTATTCCAGTAATAAGCACTAGTGTTTGATATTATTGACTAACCCTTCTTTGGCTTCTAAAGCACTACAGTTCCTGGCTTTCTACCATTGTGATCATCTTTCTTCAGATACTTTCACTGGCTTCTACTCTTCCATATGCTCCTTAAATGTAACTCTTCCCCAGAGTTCTTCATTCAACCCTCATTTCTTGTCATTCTACTTATTCTACCTAGGAGATTTCATCTAAATCTCCAATCCAGATTTCCCCCTGAGCTATATAACCAAAAGGTTGCTGGTCACCTTCAACAGATAACTCAATTTGTACACAAACTTTTCCATCTTCTGCATTAAAGCACTTCAGTGGTTTCTTAGCTTTAAGATGAAAAATGTATTTTAGAAGTAATTTGTATCTCCAGACTGTATTAAACCTGTATTTATTAATGAGAATTTAATAGTTCATCTATTAAAAGAAAGAATATGAACATATTACTTTTTAAAATCATGCTTTTTTTTAAAAGGAATTCAAACCCCATAAAAGTAGGTCATAATGAGCCCATCGTGGTTGGGCGGGTGGCTCACGCCTGTAATCCTAGCACTTTGCGAGGCTGAGGTGGGAGGATTGCTTGAGGCCAGGAGTTCAAGACCAGCCTGAGCAACCCATCTCTACAGAAAAATACAAAAATTAGCCAGGTGTGGTGGCGTGCACCTGTAGTCACAGCTACTCAGGAGGCTGAGGCAGGAGGATCGCTTGAGCCTGTTAGTTGGAGGTTTCAGTGAGCTCTGATGACGCCACTGCACTCTAGCCCAGGCAGCAGAGACCCTGTCTCAATTAAAAAAAAAAAAAGCCCATCATAATCTGGACCCTTTCTACCTTGCTAGCCTCAGCTTCCTACATGCTCTAGCTTTTCTGATCCTCCTGCCATTTCCCAACTATGTCATATCTTTCTTCCTTCTGTATCCCATTACATATACTATTCCCTTTACCTGGAATACCCCCTTCTCCTATTTGCCTAGCAAGATAGTACTCATTTTTTCAGGCTCAACTCATGTGTCCCTTCCAGGAAGTTCAAATATCATCTTCTCAGCCTACCTCCCTGCCCAAATAAATACATAAGTCAAACAACACAAACAGAAAAGCTATGGTACAGCTTCAGTAATATCGAGACTTCCTGATTCTCCTGATATTTCTTTGACCATTTTTCTCTGTCTTCTGTCTGCCTTTTAACTGTCACTGTATTCCAGGGTTCTGACCTCTCCCCTCTTATCACTGTGTATGCTTTCTCTGGGTAATCTTAACCAACCTTATGGTTCTAACTCTTACCTGTATACTGATATTGCTTAAATTCTCACCCTTAGACTAGCATTTTTTTCAGAAAAATTGTATGTTCTCCCGCTTCCTAAATCTCCTCCCGTAGGCTGTGAAAACACTGTCATTTGACATCCTTCTCCCAGTTAATTTTTCCTCTTCTGTATTTCTAGAATCCTTGTCCTGTTTGTATTCTAACTTGTACTGTTCCAAATCATGCCTTTAGCATTTTTTGCCCGCTTTAATAGCTTAGTTTCTTGAACTCCTGGGCTCAAGTGATCCTCCTGCCCTGGCCTCCCAAAGTGCTAGGATTACAGGTGTGAGCCCCCATGCCCAGCCATAACAACTTAGTTTCTTTTTTTTTTTTTTATTGAGACAAGGTCTTGCTTTGTTGCTTGGGCAGGAGGGCAGTGGCGTGATCATAGCTCACTGCAACCTCAAACTCCTGGGCTCAAGTGATCCTCCTAAGTAGCTGGGACTACAGGCATGCACCACCATGACTGGCTAAGTTTTTCTACTTTTTGTAGAGAAGGGAGTCTTGCTATGTTGCTTATGCTGGTCTTGAACTCCTGACCACAAGCGATCCTCCTGTCTCAGCCTTCCAAAATGCTAGGATTACAGTTGTGAGCCACCATGCCTGACCCATAGCTTAGTTTCTTAATGGTCTCTCTGCCCTTCTTTTTGCTACAATTTCTATGTAGCTGAAAGAGTGATTTACTTAAAATTCAAATTTGTGCACATTGCTTACTCTCCCTTTAAAATCTTTCACCTACTAGGTTAAAGTCTAGCTCTTTAACCCAATATAAAGCTCCACCCTCATTGTACCCCTACTTCTTACTTCTTATTTTGTGCTTCAGCAATGTCAAGCTGCTATGTTCTTGTCCATATGTTCACACATGCACATATACACAGAGTGCCCTCCCCTTTTTCTAGAATGGCACACTCTTCTCCCTTTAAGATTTAGCTTAGGTTTCATTCCCCCAGGAATCCTCTTTTAACATTTCCCACATTCCCAGGCTATGCTACCATAATACCCTGTGCATATTTCTGTCATTAAATTAATCATACCTCAATCATTTGTGTTACCCACTGGACTGCTTGAGGGCAGAAACTATCTTTTACTGCTTTTCCTCTGGTATCTAACAAATTTTTGTCTGTGGCAGATATTAAATATATCCTGTGTTCTTTTGGGAAAGTGTCACTATTTTTAAATTTGAAAATGTTCACATTTTTCTTTTGTTTTATTTATTAGCAACATGCTAGACGGGTTTATGAAATTCTTCGACTACTGGTAACTGACATGAGTGATGCTGAACAATACAGAAGCTATAGACTGGATATTAAAAGAAGACTAATTAGCCCATATAAGGTAGGACTTTGAAGAATCTTAAACATTGTATTCTTGTCACTGTTTAAAACAGAAGAAAAGCTAGCAAATGCCAGTATGTGGGAGAGTTCAAATCATTTTGCTAAATTAACTTTTACAAAAGTGAAAATATTCTTCCAGTTATTTATAAAAATCCTCACTCATAATTTTCCAACATAAGCTATAATTGTTCTTCATTCATTTAAAAACTACTCCCAAGAACAGTCTACTGTGGTTAGTTTTTTCTTTCATCTCTTATACATCTTTTAAAAATCTGAATGCTGAGGCCCTAACAAATAATCTTGTTTTCCCCATTTTCTTGTCTTCTCATTTATCATATATCTCCTATTTGCTTTGCTGTCTTCCTAAAAATAGCCTTGGTTGCATTTATAACCTCTGTACTTTACCGTAGCTGAAATTGCAACTTACTATTGTTTATTTCTTGTTTTTTTTTTTTTTTTAAATATTCTTTCTTCTTGGCCTTGTTTTCCACTTCTTTTTCAGCTTCCTTATTTTCCTCCTTCTAATGACAAAATTTCCCCTCCTAGACCTGGTTGGCCTTATCATCATTTGGCCATTGGTAGGGTAGATACTGTTCATGCCAACTTGTGTGACTGGGAATCTACTTGCAGCTGGGCAGCAGTTGGGGAGAATATTTGTTAATTTATTCAACAAATAATTATTGAGCATTTGTCACGTGGTTGCTACATTTATATACACAATACCTGTAGGTTCATACAGCACAATAGCTGGGAATGACCAAGTCAAATCTGTCTAAAATTTGAGAAAGTAAATTAAATAACTAACAAATAATTAATATATCAAGTACACGTAGTTTTGGTTTTCCTACATAAATTTGAAGAAAATTTAAGTTTTATTTGCCATAGATTCTGCTTTATAGAGCCAATCTTTTTTTTTTTTTTTTTTGAGACGAGTCTCACTGTTGCCCAGGCTGGAGTGCAGTGGCGCGGTCATAGCTCATTGCAGGCTCAAATTCCTGGGCTCAAGTGATCCTCCTGCCTTGGCCTCTGGAGTAGCTGGGACTACAGGCGCATGCCACCACACCTGGCTAATTTTTTAATTTTTTTTTTGTAAAGACAGGGTGTCACTATGTTGCTCAGGCTGGTCTCAAACTCCTGGCCTCAAGCGACCCTCTCACCTTGGCCTCACTAGTGCTGGGATTATAGGCATGAGGCACTGTGCCTGGCAGAGCCAATCTTTTGAAATGTCGATGGTTTATTGGATCACACTACTTCCTGCTGAATTCCAACTCTTCCTTTATAGCATCTTGTTACTTTGCAGTGCAACTGTATTTCCTAATTTGTCATTGTAATTCTATTCAAATATATCACATTCTGAATATAAAAATAGTAATTATTTGCCTTTGATTATAAATCATTTTATCTGGAATTTATATATAGATGTATAGGTCTTCATAGTGTCATTTCATTAAGCAGTTTAATGGATTTTCTATTTAATGGACTACTATCTGCATATAACAAGTTGTAATAAATTATAATGGTATCAGACATTGTCCCAAGCAGCATTTTATTTTTTGATGTTATCAATTCAGAAAATAGGTAGAAATGGTACTTTCCAAAGATTTTGATCTTTAAGTAGTATTTAATTTGTTAGCTAGAAAATGTCTTTATGATGAAATTTGGGCAGAGAGAACAGTATGACTAGATGGCAACACTTAAGAGTATTAAAACTGTTTATATTAAGTACCCTCACCTGTCCAGCCAGTTCACCTATCTAAAAAACAGACAAAAACTGGTTATTAAACTCTTAAGGTTCTTAACAGCCAAAATGGGTATCATCATCCTTGCAATAGAGATTAATTCTGACATACATCTGAAAAAAAAAAAATCAACAATGAGGAAATGGAAGATGGTAAGAAGGGGAGAGATAAATTGGGGGAGTAAGCTCTCCTAGAGAGAGATTTAAAAGCAGCATAATTTAAAACAGTATGTTACTGGCACATGAGTCATTCTGTAGGTTATGTGGAACAGAATTGATAGTCTAGAAATATTTAAGAATTTAATATGATGGGTCTATTAATATATAAGAATTTAATGATTGGAGGCATCTTCAGGCAGTGGGGATAGATTATTTAATAAATGTTATCACTGGTTAGCAATTTAGGAAAATAGCTTATTACTCTCGTCACACACCACAATAATTTCCTAATACATTACCCTTTAGTTCCTGAACTGTTTCCTCAAGTTAGATGCTCTTACGTAGGGCAGTTATGTTTCTTGGCAGAAAAAATAATTCTTACAGCATACAGGATTGAAGAGTAAGGAATATAACTGTCCTTTCAGGCCTTAGGAGCAATAAATTTGAATCAGTTGTCTAGCACTGCAGTCCCCAATCCGCTGCCCACTTCCTAATGAACCACCTGAGCTCTGCCCCCTGCCCCTGGTCCGTGGAAAAACTGTCTTCCATGAAACTTCGGAACTGGGCCTCACAGCAGGAGGTGAGCAGCAAGAGAGCAAGCAAAGAGCTGCTCCCCATTGGAGGCATCACCACCTGAGCTCCGCCTACTCCCACTCCCCTATCCATGGAACAACTGTCTTCATGAAACCAGTTTCTGGTGCCAAAAGGGTAGGGGACTGCTGAAGTATTCAAAGTGTGGCCAGTAGATTAGCAACATTAACATCACTTAAGAGCTTGTTAGAAAGGCACAGTCTTAGGCCCCACCCAGACTTATTGCATCAGAATCTGAATTTAGCAAGTTCTTCAGGTGATCTCTATGCGCATTCACATTTGAGAAGCACTGCTTTAGAGGGGCTGCTTACATTAATGCAGTTTTATTTTTTTCTTTTTGTTATAATAGTAGCAACCTCATTTACTTAGACCCAACAATTTAGACCCAGGATCAACCTAATTTTTTTTTTTGTAGTGTCAGCTTATTTCAATAAAGGTTTATACTTTATTGTACCTTGTTTTAGAAGTGTTCATGTGATTATAAATTTAGCTTAATTTTGAGCTTTTAAAGTGGTAATCATGACACATTTGCCTTGTATTCCAAAATTATTAGAGTTCCTTTTAAGGGAAATTTATTAGTTTTTAGGATGGCTTCACGGTATTGTTTTTAGGGTTTTCTTTTTTTGTTTTTTGTTTTGTCTTTTCAAAGGCAGTTTGACACAGGGACTAAGAATACAGACTCCTAACTGTTTGAATCCTGGCTTCTCAGCTCACTAGCTGTATGAGCTTGGGCAAGTTATTTCTCCTCTGTGCCTTTTTTCTTTCCATCTAATACCTATTTCATAGAGTTGCTAGGAATATGAGTTAATATATGTGATTTCTGATCTCTATATTATAAAGTCAACTCTTTATTATATGTTCTAATAAAAGAGAGAGTTAATATGATAATCTAGAACAGTTTGTCCAAAACATATGAGTTTCATGTATCACAATGTTGCCACCAGGAATCTTGGAGTTATTTTTCATTCTTCCTTCCCCAATTCACCTAGTACTTTTTCCCCTAAATCTGCCTTGTCTGCTCCATCTCTGCTTCTGTTGACTTGATCTAGGTTTTCATCAGCTCTAGCTTGAACTACCATAGTAGCTGCCAACTCAGTCATCCAGTCCTATCCTGATACTGACACCATGTCCTGCATAAAAGTTGTTACCAGCTCCTTGTTGCAAACTGCTCAGCATAGTGGTGTCCTTCTCAGTAAAATGGGGGAGGGTTTAGTAAGATAATGTGTGCCTAGAACTTAGTAGAGACTCCAATGCTAGTTAATTTTTTTTAAAGTATGACAGTTTTTCATTTATCTTTCTGAAACTTTTCCAACAGTTTATGTTAAAATTAGTATGTGGTCCATAAATACATCACTGAGTAAGGGAACCTAGAAATGAGCATAGTGGCAGGAAAATGACAGCTTGAAATGAAAAATGAATGTAATTAATGATTGAATAGTGAAATGAAGACTAATTCACTATTACTCATATTCTCAGTTGTCCCATATTCTCAGTTCTCTTTCTTCAGTTAATGTCTTTTATTATTAAAGAAATGTTTGAGTGTCTTTGAGTGTCTGCACCAACCAGAGTTCTTTAATAAGCTTTGGAGGAGGCTGCTAGTCACATACCATCATTTGGCAGAAATGCCACTGTTCTTGTTAACTCCTTTTAGAGGGTTTGCAATTCATGGTTAACATTATGTTTAAGCTTCCTTAAGAAGAAAACTGTGTGGGACAAATTTGGGCATATTCCTACTATTATTTCTAACATTGGAGACTTAAAATTGTAAAAATATAAAGAAATATATCTGCTTTCTTATCTAACAAATGTTTGTTGCTTAGAAAAAGCAGAGAGATCTTGCTAAGATGAGAAAATGTCTCAGACCAGAAGAACTGACAAACCAGATGAACCAAATAGAAATAAGCATGCAACACGAACAGCTGGAAGAAAGCTTTCAGGAACTAGTGGAAGATTACCGACGTGTTATTGAACGACTTGCTCAGGAGTAAAGATTATGGTACTCTGTACAGGAAGCTCACAATTTCTGTACAATGTGTTATTAAAAATCTGATGATGACTTTAATTTTAAAATCTTGTAACATTTTACTTACATTAAAAGTTATCTATCTTTAGTTGAATATTTCCTTTTGGAGAGATTGTATATTTTAAAATACTGCTTAGAGTCTATGAGCATATATTGCATTAAAGAAAAGATATAGCTTCTGAAATACCACTGCAATTGCTTTCCTTCTTAAACAGTATAATAAATGCTTAGTTGTGATATGTTAATGTGTGATGATATGATTCTTAAATACTTACAAACTTTTTCTGTCTTTAAAAAAACCTTAGATTTTAAGCTTTTATTATCACTCCTCCCACACTTTGCTTCTAAGATTTTACATCTGACATCTTCAAAACATTTTTTTAAACATTTTCTTTCATCCTAGTAATCTTATTTTTTCTATATGATTTTTTGAAATAGGAAATGTTCCTAGTATAGGTTTGTTTTGTTTTAAATAAACTCCTATTAACTGTTGGGAGTAGGCAGGTGAGAGAGAGAAGGGAAACTAGATACAGCCTAAAACCTAAATGTTTGGCATAAATATCAATTGATAATTTAGAAGTTAGCATAAACATTTTATAATAATGTAAGATAAGAAGATAGAAATCAGTGTATAAAAATCCTATTTGCACACCATTATTGAAATATATCTTGTGTAAAATGAGATGCATATCTGTTGTGGTTTGCTATAAGGTTACCAAGGTGTTGAAATACAAGAAAAAACCCAAATTAATGATAAATTGCTTAATATAGTTTTATTTTTATTGAAATAGAATATATTATAAATAAACAAATTGCTTGATAGAGAATCATTAAAAGAAAAAGCTTGAGATGTTTATAATGTGTGCTAGTAAGCCAGGTATTATATAGCATCAAAAACAAGACGTAAGTTGAACTTTACTTTTAAAACACTGATTTGTTTAATGCTTAGGGCAAAATCCTAACTTAGACAAGAACTATCTTGTCCTACGATTGACTTTCCATCAGTAAAACCTGTCAAACATAGGAAAAGCAAAGTAACTGGTAGCCTCTAGACACAAAATAGCTATGGCTTACAGCTTACCAATGGCACTAAGCTGTTCCCTTAAAATGAGGGAACTCTAAAAGTTTCAAACCATCTCATCTCATAAGCCTGTATATAGATAAAGCTTGTTGATTTCTGAGAAAGTATATACATGTACATAATTTGCTACAGATAAAATGACCTAGTTCAGTTAAAATCCTTTGTGAAACTATGAAAGCAATTTATCTTTCATCTAAATTGGCTAATAATTTTTAAATTTTTTATTGACAATTCACAATTGATACTTAAAGATGAGCTCTGAGGAAAAATATCAATACAATCTAAATCAGTTGTCGTTCAAGTTTTTGTATGTGTGTAGAAACCAGAAAAAGTCAATGTGATACTAATTTCCCTACTCTTTTTTTTTAACCAATATTCCTATATTCAGTTCATGAATAAAGATCCGCATTAGTCTATTTATAAGACAAAATGTTAAAAAAGGAAATCTGGTTTAGCATTAATCTTTGAGACTTGCAAGGCTGTACCTTCACTTGGAATTAAAATGGTAAAAGTGTGATATTTAGATCTGTACCTTGGAGGGGAATTAAATATCAGGATAGATGTATAGAACTGTGTATGAAACCCAACACAGCCATCCTCTAGGGCCTAGTGGTCACTTGCACCCCCACTCTTAGCCTTCACCCCATTTATCATCCACATACATACCCACTATATTTACCTGTTGTCTTTACCTTCTTTTTCAGTGCCCTTCCCTCCTCCACCACCCTTAATTTACTTTTTCCCTGTCCTCTACAAGTTGTATTTTTGCTACATACAAGAGCATGTTTCCTTCTGAGCATCAGTTTTTTCATCTGTAAAAATGAAGTTGTACTAGAATGATCTAGGCTCCCTCCCTGTTCTAAATTCGGTGATTATGCTTTTCATATCTTTTCTCCTCATTCTTATGCTTTTATACTTAGATGTGGGTGTAAATGTGTATGTCTAAAATAAAACTTTTCTAAATCACACAAGAAAATTCACAGTTTATATGTGACATAATTTATGAGAGAGAGGGAATTAAATGCACTGTATATCCTTGATTGTCTCCAAATTGCCCAGGCCCTGGTTTATTGTACCAGAGCTTTGTCTTTTTTGAAGATTTATTTGATCTTCTGTTCTACCATCATCCTTGCCTACTACAGAAGAGCTGATAGAAAGCCCCCAGAGCCGTATTTGAGAATGATTAGAATCACAGACCTTCCAGGCATTTCACGTTTAAAAAAAAAAAAAAAGAAGAATCACAGACCTTAGAGGTCAACTGATTTAATTCCTTAAATTAATTCCTAAGTTCTTTTTCTTATAATATAAAAACTGGTTTAACAATATTAAACATTGATTTAATAAGTACCCATAATTCTTACTTCTAAATAAAATGTTTACACTTGTATATTATCTCTGTGTGTACATTGAACATAGTATTTTCTTTTTAACAAACATTTCTAGTGTTCAAAATGGCTCTCATAAATGTACAATATTGCATGTTGATATTCCTATATTAAACCATTTACCTAGGGGTTTTTTGTTTTAGTATTTTAGACAACATTCAAATGAATTAGTATCTTTGTGTGTATATATTTTTGTATCTGTTAAACCATTTCCTTAAGATAAATTCCTGGGAAATGTAGGTACTGAGTCAAACAGTAGGAATATGCCTATGGCTCTGTTACATAAGTTTGCCATGTTAAAATACTACCAGATGTGAATGTGTATGTTGATTTTAACAGAATTTCAACAGCATGGGATGTTGATTTTATTGTTCCAATAGGTATAAAATCTCAAATTTACATTTCTTTTACTTACTAGGAAGGCTGAATATTTTTCCATTTTTTGTGAAATTTTTTCCCTGATACGAATTATCCATTTGATTTTTTTAAATGTATCTTTTGTGATCTACACTCTCAATTTATTTAGATGGACAGTAGGTCCAGAGGTTAAGTAACTTGCTTAAGGTCACACTATGACTATACACTAGGCTCCTGACTTCCACTCCATTCCATCTTCCAAGTAGGCCAACCAAGTCAAGCATGCCAGCCCACTAGCCCTCCTTCCTAAAAGGGGCTTTTTCTCCTCACCATCTGGAAAATACCTCA
This sequence comes from Daubentonia madagascariensis, assembly GCA_023783475.1. NCBI lineage: Eukaryota > Metazoa > Chordata > Mammalia > Primates > Daubentoniidae > Daubentonia > Daubentonia madagascariensis. The sequence goes on along the minus strand of JAKFHU010002088.1, from coordinate 35,822,373 downwards.
CCTGCATGACATTTGCCCTTGTCACCAGACAAATAACCCAACTGCCCTCTTGTTTTTATATCTTTAGAGGAGCAAGTGTTAAGAATGTTAGATAGCAATGACTGAAATAATTGGTGCTTCTTTTGAAATGACTTGAAGTTACTCATTTCCTCTCAACATTTAATCTAGAACTTTTCTGTGTTCCCATTGCTTTACATGTCTATTATACATATTTCATTCTCCTTGTATTATGAGGTACAGTGGAATTATACAGTGCATTTAATTTACTCATTGACTTGGATAGAGCTGTGTTTATGTATATATATTTTCAATAGGAAATATGCACATACAAATAAAAAGCAAAAGAGCATACGGTGAAAAGTTCCTTGCCCCAATCCTCCAGAAACAACCACTGTTACCAATATCTTATATATCTTTCAGATGTTATATGCATAAATGAGCATATCATATATATTTTTAATATATATATGATAATCTACCACACATTGTTTTCTAACTTGCTTTTCTAACCTCTATGTATTTTTTGTTTCTTTTTTCTTTGAGACAGGGTTTCTTGCTCTGTCACCCAGGCTGGAGTGCAGTGGGGCACAATCATAGCTCACTGCAGCCTTGAACTCTTGGGCTCAAGGGATCCTCCTGCCTCAGGATCTCAAGTAGCTAGGACTACTGACATGTGCCACTCACTCGCTACTTATTTTTTTGTAGAGACGGGGTCTCACTATGTTGCCCAGGCTGGTTTCAAACTCCTGGCTTCAAGCGATCCTCCCAAAAGGCTGGGATTACAGACATGAGCTACCATACCTGGCCTAACCCATTTTGGAGATTATTAGAGCCGTAGTGTTTAATGGCTGCATGGTATTCCATTGTATGGATATGCCATAAGTTACTTCACCAGTACTTATTTAGGTTGTTTCTAATATTTTCCATTACAAACAATGCTGCAACACATATTCTTGTATAGGTGCTGTGCACACATGTACAAGTATGCCCATAAAGTCCTAGAAGTCACAGACTTTAGTCTAACCTCATTCTTATAGTAACTATCTTTACAACGGTTAAAATTATTAACATGAATTAAGGTTATAGAAACTTGATAATGTACCAATCTCGAATAAACTCTTTATGCAAACAGGAGCATATCGGACTTCTCTAGCCATCTCCTTTCATGGCTAGAAATTTGAATTATCTTAAATGCACAGTGATTTTAATGCTTAGGCATATGCACATGACTTTCTTTTTGTTTATTCCTTTAGGATTGCTTAGCTCTTCTCAAACCTTGGCATCCATAAGAATTACTCTACGGTGAGGGTTTCTCAATGTCAAAACTACTGACATTTTGGGCCAGATAATTCTTCGTTGTGTGGGGCTGACTTGTGTATTGTGGGATGTTTAACAGCACCCCTGGCTTCTACCCACTGGATGCCAGTAGTACCATGCCCACCACCAGTTGTGACAACCAAACACGTCTCCAGACATTGCCGCCTGCCCTTTGGGGAGCTAAATCACCCTTGGTTGAGAACCACTGCTCTATAGAATTGAATTTCTATCCACCATAAGCACAATTTTTTATTAGGTAATATGTACATAATACAAAGTTCAAAATGAGTGAGAGTATTTGATGAGAAATAACGTGCCCTCCTGCCCAGTCACCCAATTCACTTCTTCAGAGGCAATTACTTTTTCTAGTTTCTCTTTTATCTGAATTAATTATCAGACTGCAAACATCCATAAGTTTTGTTACAAACACAAATGGTGATATACTTACTACATACAGTACTCTGAGTCTTACCTTTTCTAGCTAAATTTAACTTGTATCTTTGCCAGTATATATTACTTCAGTTCTAAACACCTTAGTTCTAAACAGCTGTATAATATTCCATAGTTTGATTTCAATGTGTTTCATCCAATACTATATTAAAGGATATTTTGGTTATTTCCTATCTTCTAAAAACAATGCTGCAGTGAATATACCTTTTGTATACACTATTTTGTATATGTGGGAGTATGTATGCAGGATAAATAGTGATGGAATCACTAAGTGAAAGGGTATGGACATTTTACATTTTGGTAGATTTTGCCATTTTGCACATATTTGAGACAACAGGGAAGTTTGAATATGGACACTATTAGATGACAAGGAGTTTTGTTGATTTTCATAATTGTGATAATGGTATTGTGATTTTATAGGACAATGTCTATTTCTAGAAGTCACATGCTTTAGTATTTAGGAGCAAAGAGTCATGACATTTGCAACTTACATTTAAATGGCCCAGAAAAATGTATGTGTAGTTGGGAGTATATGTATATACACATACACAAACATACATAGAAATATATATGTATATAAACAGAAATAAAGCAAATATGACAAAAATTTTTTAAATTATTGAATATAGGTGGAAGTATATACAGGTGTCACTGTATGGTTCTTTCAATCTTTGTTTTTAAGTTTTCAAAATAAAATTTGAGAAAGAAAATATATAGCACATATGAAATAAAAACAGAATACTATGAAAAAGGAACAGTCAGTGAGTAGGAAAGTACTCTTAGAAGTTCTAAATGATTGCTCTAATTCAAGCTGCAGAAAGACTGAGATATAAAGTTAAGGGAATTTCCCAGAACATCAAAAAGAGAGAAAATATGAGAGAAAAGATAAAACAGATGATCAATATGGGAAATGCAATTGCCAAAAATTTTACTTTCAGAGAGGAAAAGCAAACAGAAGGACATTACCAAAGAAAGAGAGGATAATTCCTCAGAGGTGAAGAAATGAATCTTCAGACTAGAAGAGCTTACTGAAGGTTGAGCAACATAACTAACATTTATTGAGCACTTTCTACTGTCTGCTAAGCACTTGCATCAGGTACCTCAATTCTCGTAACAACCCTCTTGAGGTACATGGTATTATCCTCAAGTGAGGCCTAAGAAGGTTATCTTGACCCAGGTCACACAGCTAGTAAGTAGCAGAGCTGTGCTTTTGGTCCATGCAGTATGACTTGCTTGGGTTCTTAACCACTGTACCACTTACCTAAAAAGATCCACTCATGGGCTAAATTATTAAATTCAGAACCCAGATCATAAAATAAAGATCCTAAATGCTTTCAGAGGGGAAAACACAGGTAATCTGGGGGAAGAAAGGGAATTTAGCATTACATTTATCAGCCACGCTGCATACTAAAAGATAATGGAACAATATCTTCAAAATTCTGATGGAAAATTATCTTGAACCTAGAATCCTAATACCCAAACTATCAATCAAGTGTGAGAGCAAACTAATGGTGGTTTTAGAAATATAAGAAACCAGAAAACTTACCTCACACTCTTTCTGATGAAGTTACTTGTAGATCTATTTTAGCAACATGAAGGTGAAATCAAAGATGGAGAACACAAGAAATAGTAAAACTAAATTGATTTCAATAAAAAGAAACCTCAGGATGGCAACTGAATAACATGTCTAAGAAAGTAATTGGTCCAAATCAGAATAGGAAATTATGAACTCCAGGAAAAAAGTCTATACAAGTCAAAGTCCACATATAATAAACTATAGTCGGCATGGCTTTGAGCAGTAACTAGAAACGAAAACAGTTCAAACTGGTTGAGTATGGCGTCAGACTGGGAAAGGGGAGAATGAGAGAATATTGCTTTTCATTGTAAACCTTTTTATAATTGTATGGGTTTTTAAAAACTATACCCATGTTACTTTGATATAAAAATTTGTTTAAATAACATAACTACAGGTATTTTGTTCAGCAACTGAAGCTCCATATAATTGTCAAATAAAATACAACTGTAAATCAAGGAAATTTTAAAAATAAAAGTTTCCCTGAAGCAGACAAGTGGCACCTTTAAACAATGAGATTACGCTCCGTCTGATTTCCACAAACAAAGCAGAACTCACCAACAGAAAAGATAGTGAAAAGCTTTCTTAAAAAACAAAAATACCAAAAAACAAACAAACAAAACAATACCTAATTCTTTTCTTTGGAAACTGATTCTCAAATCATAATTTATAACGCACTTTATTTGGTAAAGGACTAATCTGGAAAAAATCTGTTACCAAAAGTAAACTGCCTCCATCTTTGATACCCTGGTTCTGTGAGTCAACAGACACTAGAGGTACAATCAAAGCTCTGAAAATTTATGTCATAATTTTTTGGACTTTGCATTAACCCTGTGGAGAAATATAATGCAATGAAAGTGTAATGTCGGCACTTACGAATATCTGACGAGCTGTTGTGTACAAGACACTATAAGGAATACTGTATAAATGTAACAAAATATTTTTTAAAACCGCCAGTGTTATAATATACACAGGCTGGAAAAGGAATGAATCTTCTCTTCTGCAATCTTTCTGGGCCTCAGTGTCTTTATCGTAAAATTAGAAGGGGTAGGGTTGGAGTTGGATGAGGTGATCTTTGAAGCCATTTCCAGTTCTTCAACTGTATTCTCTCTCCTCCATCTTAATAAAAGACGGGTTGGAAAATGTGCTTTAGAGTCTCAGTTCACCTGGACAGTTCTTTACATGTTTAATTAATGATTTTGGCAGGTGAATCTGTGTGGAAGTCTTTGGCTGTACGTGCTTGTTTAACTGGCTCTCTGAATCCCCTTTTGTGAAGGCCGTGGGGGCCACCACAGTGAGGCTTGTTTGCTGTCTGCTCCTAGAGCAGCTGCTGCTTTTCTTCCTCTATCCTTTATCGAGCAAAAGAAAATGCAGTGATGTTTGCGCATGCTTCAGATGAGGAGAACGCACTTCAGACAGGTTATTCTCTGGGCTAAAGTGGACACGGTGAGCACAGAGGAGCTCAGCTCAATGGGAAGAGAGGTCGTGGCAGCATCTGCCCTCTTGTTTGTTTCAATAGTTTCAGTCTTGAATATAGAATGTGGCGAGTGAGAGGCGAGCAGAAGTAGTTAAAAAATGCACTACTCTCAGTTTCTCAGTCAGTTTGGGGAGTGGAGGTGGAGAGTGGGAGGGGAGAAAGGGACATACAGCTGGTTTTCTTTTTCTATTTTTAAATCCCTTATTTCATAATCTCCACTTTGGAGATTCTTATTGCAGTCTACTCTGTGTAACTGTTAACTGACCAAGGAATACTATTTCATGCATATAGGTAGGAAATACAAAAACCATAAAAATTTTCAATCTCTAATGTTAATGGTCAAACTGCTCTCCATACAAACCAGCCTCACGCAGTCCTACAGGACCATATATCTTAAACCAAACACGCTAAGAATTTAACAGCAAACATAGAACCATAAATCTAGCAAAAGAATAAGCAAAGATAGAAAAATAAGACAATAACCAGGAATGTACCATCAATTCAGGAGGGAAAGGGAAAATAGCCATAAGAAAACATGTAACCTTATAGAAGAGTGGAAAAAATCAAAGAAAGACAAGAAACAACTGCAGAGCGAAGGCAAAAGGAGAGAGAATGCATAGTAGACTGCAATAAAGACATAGGCGATATTGTGCATTCTTTCCTTTTGCATGTGATTTGCCTAGTCTTCTGCTTTTTATTCTGTATCAACGTGTGAATGGTCATGGCAACAATGGATACCTCCCCTTAGGAAGTCCAGCCAATGCTATATGCAGAGAAAAAAGTACAGATGAATATACATCAACTTGTTAACAGTGCTTACCTGAGAAGAATCTGGGGGACTTCTACTTTCTATATTATACATTTCTGTATGTTTGGAATGTTTTTCAAAGAGCACGTATTACATGTGTAAAGGGAGAAAAAAAATTAAAACAGACTTAAAAAAAAAAAGATGAAGAGAGCATTTTCCTTTCTCTTCCTTTACAAGTATGGATTAGAGATGCTAAAGGAAGCACTAGTTCCCTTTCCCTCACCTTCATCTTTGCAGGAAGTGAAGGAGATTAAACAGGTGCAATTTCCTGGGAACTGATATAAGCATTTTTCTCAGTTCCTGGCAGCCAGGGATGGCTACAATCTGTGACCCCTCACACCTGGCGTTGTTCTTATGGGGTTTATAGTTGAGAGGGTACAATTTGGTCTGTTTTTATGGACAATCTTGTGAGCATGTTAGTCTCAGCTTTTTGATTAGTTTCTTAAGAATAAGACAATATAATGTATCCTTGGAGCCCAGAATAGGCACTTAACATATTTATTGATTGTTTGATTGATCGCTAAATTCTCTTGGAAAGTTTTTGCCTTTCTTTTCTACTCTTAATGGAATTCTTCATTCTCCAGGAGTGTATAAGCAGGTGCTACTTTTCCAGGGATTACCAATTTGGGAATAGATGGCAGCCTCTAATAGTTCACACTTTTATTTAGATTCCATGGGGCAAATGCACACTTGGGCTTTAACCCAACTTCCCTCAGAGCCAGTCCCACGAGATGAAGTCGGGGAAGTCTTGTCTCTCAAGCCTGCAGTTCCAAAGCCAACTCTGACAGAAGCAGGCAGTATTATCAGAAAGCTCTGATGCACCAGTGAGTGGGGTCTGGGACCACATTCATGTTCCTCCCCATACCCTTCCTTTCCCTCCCCTCCCTCAACCCCTGCCACTATTCTAGGTGGGCTACTGCTCCAACAATGGATATGCTATTATGGTGAAGTATTACCACCATATTTCAAGCCAAAGGGTTGAACCAGCTTGAAAAGGATGCTGGCCAGACTGGAACTGACACCAACTTCTCCCTTGGGATAATGATTTGGTCTTCCCTACAGCTAAATTAGCCCTGTCTGGTCCCATCCTACCCCCCTACCCTGACAGACTGTTCAGGAGGATGCAGCATGCTATTCATTGAGCCTATTTGGATTATGCCTATAAATTGCTGTAGATCCCTGAAATCTTCAGAATTTCAGTGTGGGAGGTGCTCAGGTACAGTGATCTTGTTAGGAGGGAGTGGGACTTAAAGGTTCATTTGCATAGAAATTATATGACTAAGAAAATATCATTAGACAAATAAAAAATGGGAGTGGCAGGAGAGTAACATACAACTAAAGTCCTCTTTTTCTTCCTCTTGTCCTGACTCCCTCTTACCACTGCTAAAGATCAAGGAAACAGGGCACAAACAGCAAAGAGAAATCCACTTGATTTTTCACAACTGCCTCACATATGGCATTACTTTTCCTTACAAAACATGGAGTATTTACACATTTTCTCTAAAAGTACCCCTATATTACTCAGTAACATATCCATGATCGTCTCAAATGATTGCTATAGGAAACATGACATTCTGCCAACAACTGACTAAGAGAGTGCCCTAGAAACTATCTGCCTGAACTCATAATCTTTCCAAGCTAGACCCTAACTTAAGAGGGGTCCAATCAGCTACTAAGACAGGTTTCTGTGTATGTGTGGATTATGTTGATGCAGGACTCCTAGTTCCTGAAAAGAATGTTCATTTGACTTAAAATATGTAAACAAATAAAAGCATTTCCACATACTACAATTAGACAAACTAGAAGGCAGGATTGGAAATATTATTCTCCAGCCACAGAGTAAAATGCTAAGAAATGATCCTGAAATCAACTCAAAAGGCTAATTTTTCTGTTTCAGATGGCAAAACCAAGAAGCAGGATCAGGAAGGGAGAATGAAGGCACCTGGGTCTAGATGACAAACCCACCTAAGCTGTGCAGGTCCCAGGGCACCAATTTTCTCCAGCAGGCCATAGAACCTGCTTTGTGCCCAGTAGGAAACACCACATTATTTCAGTTAATTTTACAACGTATTCATATATAACAATTTTTTTCCTAGAGATATGTCAGCATCTTAGTCCCTGTTTTATAGGGGAAGAAATGGAGCAGAGCCACAGTCCCCAACCCCCAGACCACAGACCGGTACCAGTCCAAGGCCTGTTAGGAACCGGGGCACACAGCAGGAGGTGAGTGGCTGGCAAGCAAGTGAAGCTTCATCTGTATTTACAGCCGCTCCCCATCGCTCACATCATATGTTTTAAAGTATCTTGCATTATAGGCAATCCTAATAAATATATAAAAATCTAAATTTTGGGACAAGTTACAGGATAATGTATTATAAGACAAAATTTATTTTTAAAAGGATTTACTCTATGTCACATAACCCCTTACAGCATTTTAAAAATGTGAATATTAAATTAAAAATTCAATACATACATAACAGAAATCTGTATAATTTAAATTTTATCACAAAATACAACTTTAGAAAAACTTATATGGTATAAGTCTATAATATCATTAAGTAGAAGGAGGAAGGACAATTTGACTTTTGAAAAATATGCATATCAGAATTTATTTCTGATTTATTTCTCTTATAAATGAAGATCAGATTTTAAAAGATGCTAATGAGATGTGATCTTTACAAAATCAAAGTAAAAGACCTATAAAACAATAATTAATCACAATTAAGAAAAATATTTTAACATTCAAGAATGAATTTTTGGACACAGAAACTAAAGGTATTGAGAAGATAACCTTTATTTCTTGAACCCTGGTTTTGAAAAATTATCCAATTTTTAATTCAAGAATCCCAAATACAAAATCTGAATAATGGTGAGAATTCAAATCCGTGAAGTATCACAACATAGTTAACCTTCATCTCACAGGTAGGAGCATCGGGCATTGTGATTGTTTGTGATAGTTTCTGCATGGGCAGAAATGGAGTAGAGCCTCTGTCCCCAGGCCCCGGGCCATAGGAACAAGGCCGCACAGCAGGAGGTGAGTGGAGGGCAAGGGAGCAAAGCTTCATCTGTATTTACAGCTGCTCCCCATCACTTGTATCACCGCCTGAGCTCCACCTCCTGTCAGATCAGCGGTGGCATTAGATTCTGCATTATGGCGAGTTGTATAATTATTTCATTATATATTACAATGTAATCATAATAGAAATAAAGTGTACAATAAATGTAATGTGCTTGAATCATCCCGAAACCATCCTCTCCCTGCCCCGGTCTGTGGAAAAACTGTCTTCCATGAAACCTGTCCCTGGTGCCAAAAAGGTTGGGAACCACTGGAGTAGAGAAGAAGTGACTCAAAAGTGGTTACTCATCTAAATAAAAGCATCCTAATGCTCTGAATGCCAGGATCACAGAACATTAAAAATGCAAGGGACTTTAGATGTCAGTGGTCTAGCCCTTATCTTGTTGGTCAGCATGCATATATCCCATAAATTGATGATTTTGGAGGACATATACTGGCAGCTTTTAATCCTTCTAATGTCAGAAGGATGTGTATGAGAGAAGCCAAATCAAGGATCAGTGAATGAGCTATTACCTGTGCAAGTTCACATATGCTTCATATCCAGCTCATCCTAGATATCCACATCTCATAATTAACTTATTAGGGATTTCCTCACTGGATTCCACTATGCTGGCACCACCTGGGTCCTCATAGTGTTCCTTTTCCTTCCAGTTGTAGGGGAACAAATCATGCATTTGTTTTCCAAGGGTTGGCTGAGCTGAATCACATGAACATGTGTTCTATTTCAGACGTGTTTGAAATGGGGCTTAATGCCTATGGAATTTTTCTAGGAATGTCTAGGTTTCTTTTTTCTGCACACTTCCTGGGACACTGTGCCCAGCTAACTCTCAAGCTCCTTTGCTGCACTAAGATTACTGGCTTCAGTTATACAGAGAACAGATTTACCACATCCAAAAACTCTCTCCCTGGAATTGATGTAAGTTTGTAAAAGGCAGGGCTTTAAGTAACCTGTAGGAGTACATTTCATTCTCATCCTTGTACATCGGATTTACCTCAGTGGATATTTATCTTTATCTTTCAAGGTGACCCAAAACCATCCAAAACCAGGTCTCCAAGAATTATAGCATATGCCCTCTAATGAAATGCCAAAATTCATTCTGTTTAAAAGTAAAAGTATGTAGTCATTCAAAAAAATGAGCTTGAACTAAGTGTTCTAAGATTTGATGTTTATGATGACTGGAAAAAGCAAGTCATAACAGTAAGTATATGATTCAATTTATTTAATAAAATACTTACATGTATTTGCCTCTACAAGGCAAAGGTCTGGAGTGAAGCACACAGTGGCTAACTTGGGAGTGGGACTGTGCTGCGTAGACAGGGTGAGGAAGGGACCTGTACTTTTTCCTTTACTCATTTCTGAACTGTCTAGATTTTTCACTGAGTGTATAAACTAAATTCTTAAAAACGAATTAGAAGACATCACACACATTCACCAAGAAACCTTATCAATCTTTACTGTATTTAAAGTCCTGAAACTGTCACATTCTCGGTTTGACTGGTTCCATGGAGAGTTCAATTCCTTCACCAGACATTCCTTGGGTAGCAGGTTCTGTGCTGGGCATAGAGGCCACTGAGATGAATAACACCTGGTCCATGACAGGATGGCATCGACCCCAGAACACAGGTAACAGGAGCAGTGAATTTGGTAAAAATGGGCACCGTCATCAATAGGGATATATCAGCTCCCTCACTTGACCATAATTGGCCTTCTGTAGGCTTCATCTCTTGGCAGTGCAATTGGCAGGCGTCATCCTTTTAGTCTTAAATGTCATATTTAGGATTAAGACTCCGGTTAATACTGCCAAAAGGGAAGTGTCCTTGGGGAAAGAGAAGTCCCCTGAACATACCCACTGGGGTACCCAGAATAGATTTCGCAGCGGCACACAGATCCTGTCTTGTCTTGAGTCCCTGCTGAGTAATGTAGATCCTGGGACAGCAAAGCGGCAGCTGTGACTTTGAATCAAATTTTACCTTCTAACTTAATCCAGTGAAATAATTTGCAACAGAGTGGCAGGCGATGCAAAGTGCTATGATGATCACTAGATTGTGCTTTATTTTTTCCGCCCAACTTCACGTTTCCATGCACCAAAATGTTGATGCTATAAATATTGGATGCCACGCTTACCTGACAGGCTTCTTCCATCCCACCTGGGCGCGGGGGCTCAGAGCGAGCGCGCGAGCCGCGGCTGGAGCCCGCCTCTCGCGGCCGGAGCGGGCTCGGCCGGCCGCGGGTTCCGCTGCTTGCCGGGGTACCCGAGCCGCTCCCCCGCCAGCGCTCCCGCAGTCGGCCCCCGGCGCGCACGCGCGCTCCCCTCGGGCGGCGTCGGCGCCTCCGGTCTTCCGCGGAGCTGCAACTGGACGGCTCCTGCGGGAGGGGCGGCGAGCGAGTGCTCGCGGCCACGTGACCGGCGCCAACATGGCGGCGCCCAGCGGCGTCCACCTGCTTGTCCGCAGAGGTAAGAGCCTGGAGGACAGCCCCGCTAGGGTTGGCACGGTCGGTCGCTTGCTACGCACCCGGGTTCAAAGGGATGCACAGCCGCATCAGACTTCTCGGCGCACACAAATGTACTTTCAGTCTTACGGACACACGCAGGCACACACGATGACACGTTCACATGCCGCAGGCACACACACACAAATTTGTTCACTTATCACTAGCCCAGACCACGTCACTGTATGGTATCTATTCGCAGTTACTCCTTGAGGTTTATGGGCCATTGTCTGAAGTTTCGCTCCTCCACTTCAGTTGTATCATTAGTGTAACCAACATTTATTCTGGCTGCCGAGCGAGAACACCTATGGTAACTCTGAAATTCATGTGGACACCCAGTTGTCTTCTCTAGAGCTGTTCTGTAGGCATGTCTTTTGGGGAACTTGCCAGATGTGATTATTCTCTTCCAGTGACTTAAGAGAAGAAACGACGTCTGGGTAGTTCTAAATAGGTATTATCCTGCGTGAGTGTTGAGATTTAGTAAATGCATAGATACTTTTGCAGCTGAATTGGGGAAATCTTTGTTGGATTTGAACTAAGTTCTGAATCATTTTTGGGAAGAACTGGGAAGTTGTTTCAAGGATGGGGAAGAGGAAAACTAACTTATTTTAAGAGGCTACTTAAGTGTCAGGCATGTAGGAAGAGTGCTGTGAGGTAAATGTCATTTTCATAGTAATAGCTACCGTTTATTAAGTGCCTTTTAAGTACATGATATTGTGCTAAGCACTTTACATATGCTAGGTACCTTTTAAAACCCAGTGAGTTAGGAATTATTCCTTCTTTGCAGACAGGAAAAGTGAGGCCGGAGAAGTTAAGTAATATGATTAAGGTCACACATATGGTAAGAGGCAGAATGTGCATTTGAACATGATCTTAACTTTTTTTTTTTTAAAGGCTCATTTATCTTTCCTGCATGGCATGGTCTTTCCATAGAAGTCAGTGTGCAAAGTTTAGGTGAGACAGGACAAGTATGATGAGTGTGTATAAGAAGTGAAAAGGAAGATGTTTTTAGAGAGGAAGAAGGTTGGTAGGTGAATGGACTTCAGTATTTCAATGATAGTGGAGATCAGTAAGGAGCCACAGGAAGATTTGAGGTGAGAGATGTGTAAGGGGAAGGTGATATAGCAAGCATTTTGGACTGGTTGCATGGAAGAATGGAGGTCAGCATGAAAGTGTAGCCTTGTGAAGAGAGAGCCAATTTACATCTCTTAAGATCTGGGCTCCAGTCCAAACTCTATTTACTAATTAAGTTACTTTTCTGTTTCCTCTTTTCACAAGAAATAATGGCATTTAGACTTCATTTTTATGCACTTCAGGTAATGGTGAGAGGATCTGGGAAGATAGTTAAGGTAAAGGAAGAGCCCCAGATCCCCTCAAACCATATGTATGTGTATAATCATGCATGTATGTATATATGTATTTTTATATGTATGTATATATGTATATATATAAAATCTCTTTGTAGATTACAGAAGTAACAGAAATTTCTTTCTTTTTGATAATCATGATTTTGACACATGGTAGTTTAGACAATTTTGAGAAAAGCTACTATAGGCCAAGCTGTTGATCCCTATAATCCATCCTGCTATACCCCAAAGTGCTACAACAACCAAGAGATGGATCTTCTGATTAGAGGAGGAAGGGAAAATGTGTCATTAGGAAGAAATTTTAGTGATGGGGAAAAGGACCCTTTCTAGCCTATCCATAGCTAGTTTTAAATTGCAGACAGGTTTTCCTGCCACCTGTTCCCTACCCCCCAGGATTGCAATGAAGGGTAAATTCATGGACACTTCTTTCCTCTCACTTTTCCCTATTCACCCATTTAGATTGATATAAATCAATCCACTACTAGGATTAATCATCAGCAAGTATGTGCATCTTTCCCTCCTGCAATATAGGAAGACGTGTTTTAACCTCTTAAGAAGGGCATGGGGTTTCTTTCATGATGCCTCAATTCACTGTGGCTTTAACCACAGTATACCCTAAATACAGTAGTTACCTACCTACCTACTCCTAACTAAGATTGTTAATTCTTGTTGAACAGGGACTATGTCTTATGTATCTTTCTGTCTTTATAAGCACATTACCTGGCTAAAAGTTAAGATCATTAAAAGTATACTGAATTGAGAGGCTGTTAAGACTTGTTCTCTTCCATCATGGTCTAAGGGATTGGTAGAAATTATGAATATTGACATTGGAAAGGGGGGAGACAGATCAATCTCTTGGAACCGAGAGAGAAGGTAACAAGAGGCTTTCAGGAACTAAAGTATTCCCAGGTATTAGCACTGGCAGGAAATCCCAAACTTAGAGCGCAGAATTCCTACCCTGGGGCCCCAGGAACTCTTGCCTAGCTTAGTCTCTCACTCCCAACCCCCGCTTCACTGGAATCCCTGTTCTAGCTGCTGAAGCCACAAACCAAGATTCCAGTGAGTATGGGAAGGAATGGAGACGGCAAGTAAGGAGGCATATTTTCTCCTTTATGCTCTTGTTTCCTGTGTGAGCTAGTGTCCCCTGCGTTGTCTCCTGTTTGATTTTGTCAGACTTTCACTAGGCTCTTCTATCAGGTTTCTCCTGATACTTCCCTGCTGGAATGCAAGCTTCTTACAGGCAAGGGTCTTACTTCTTCATCTTAGTCTCCCCAAAGCCTGCAGTACGGTGTCTGTACCTAATAAGTACTCAATTTCATAACTAAAAGGCCTTCAGATTGCAACCTCCTATGGTAATAATTGTGAATAAAAGTTATATGGTAGGTCTAAAGAGTAATTTATCCCTAAATGTCAGTTTTCTTTACTTGGTAGGCTAAGATAGTGGCTTGATTCCTGTTTGCTTGCTTGCTTGTGTGCTGGTGTGTGCACGCTCTCTCTCTCATTCCACCTCCCTCCAAGAATAATTTAAGGCAATTTAACTTCTGCCCACCTTTTTGGGCAACTGTGAGAATTTCATTTTCATTCCAGGTAATTTGAATTGTGAGTCAGACTTGTTGGAGATAATTAGAAAAAAGAGGTTGGAATGGGGAATGGAAGAATCTAAAGGACAAGGGCTTGAGGTTTGAGCAGTGTAGCCACGGGGGAGATGAGATGAGGGCAGCTGATGGAAGTAAACCCTTGGACCTAATCTCTGTCCTGCTGTCCTTCCGTAGTCCATGTGGAGGGAGCTGAAGCTAGTGAGGGGAGAGGGAGTGGACTGTGGCAAGTCCAGCAGAAAGTCTAAGCAGAAAGGCCCAGTGGGTTGGTGTGTGAAATAGTTTGGACTTTCCAGAGAGAAGGCTCTATGGCAATATGTATCAAGGTGTAAAGTATTCATAACTCTTACCTAACAGTTCTGATTCTAGGAATTTATCCTAAGAGAACCAAAGGATGAGTGTGCAAAGGTGTGAACAAGACTGTAACTTTGTATTGATAATAATTGGGAAGTAGTGGACAGAATCTGAAATGTCCATTGGTAAGAGAATGGCTAAATAAATTACGGTTCATCTATGCAGTAGAGTGCTATGCAGACATTAAAAAAGATGATGTAGATGTATTGTAGATTTATAGTCATTGACATGCATTGAGGAAAAAAAGGTATATCCCACTTATGCAAAATTACATACCTATGTTTCTTAATGTGTATATATGTATAAAGAGATCTGGAATGATGTTCACCCAAATATTCATAGCTGTTATTTCTAGATGATGGGATTGAACTTAGCTTTACTATCTTTATACCTGATATGTTTGAATTTTACATACTGAGCAGATGGCATTTTTATGACCTAAAAAAGTAATTATTTTTTAGTATAAAAAATTGAATAAAAAAGGCATTGAATGTTTGAATGGAACCAGACCCATAGGGAAATGCCTTTTACTATGCATATTCTCTGCAACAAAGCAAAATGTCTATGTAATTTGTAACATAGGAAAGGAACATCTTTAAGATTTCCATGATCAAAGAATGGAAATGTAAATATACTCATTACTATAATTTAAGATACATATAATGCTACTAATATTTTATTTATTTACTTTTATTTTAACAAATATAAAAAATATTTAAGAGTGCTTTTGTTCACTTGTGGCCCTAAGGCCATAGATTCCTCCAGTGAGAATTCTCTTACCTTAGTGGCTTTTCACTAAGGGGAGGGGCTGTTATACATCATGAATTAAGTAGTTTAAACTTTTGTCAACTGACCTTAGATCCTTGCTATCTTGTATAGCTTCTCTAGGAAAATGTGTACTCAATTTTGCCAAAGCAACTTAGAATCAAACTTTTGGGATACAATTCATGGGTTATTTGGAAAATGGTAATGTTGATAAGGAGCTTCCTATTACTTAAACTATATTCCTGTTGATAGCCAGAGAATGGAAGTGGAGTTTTGCTATACAATATTTTTTAACAAATATATTCCAACTCTGTTATAATATGGCTTGTTACTATGTAGATTAAGACATATTTACAATCTAATCGTGACCCTAAAGTCATAAGTGTTCTTAAAGCCATATGTACTTGTATGTTTTTTCCTCTGCTTGAAACAGCTTTCTATAACACAATGAGCTCCTGTCTTTCATTGAAATTATGAAATTTCAATGCTTAGTATAGGGCATGTAGATTCTCAATGATGAATGCTTTGCAGTCATTAAAAAAATGATGTTGACCTATATTTGTTGACATGGAATGATGTCCCCCCACAAAATATATTATTTGGGAAAAGCAAATTATAGAACAATATAATACAATCCCATTTTGTAAAATCAAATACCAATATCTCCATTTGTGTGTATGTATGTCTTAGTTTATAACATATGTACACAGAGAGACTGGCATACACCTAAATATTCACAGTGTTTATGAAATGCCCACTTTCCCCAAGCATTGGAAATCTGTGAAAATGCAGAGTGAATACTACATATCTTAGGGAAATTGGTAAAGATGGGAGAAGTATTATATGTATACAGAGCTTCATTTGAACAACATCCTGTTTTACAGTTAAAACAGCTTGTTCTTCTGGAGATTGGATTTTCTGTTTTAGCTTTTGAATATGGAGAATGTTAAACATAACACAAAAGTAGAGAGAACAGTATAATGAACTCCCATATACCCATCATCTAGTTATAATAGTCATCACCTTATGGCCACTCTTGTTTCAACTATACCCCCAGCCATTTCACCTCCTCACAGCTGGATTATTTTGAAGCACATCCCAGATATCATTTTATTTCATCTGTAGATTTTTCATTGTGTATCTCTAAAAGATAGGGAGCCTTTTTTTTCTTCATATATTATACTTTTCAGTTCTAGAATTTCCATTTGATGCTTTTTTTTAATAGTTTCCATTTCTGTGTTGAGATTTCCCACCTGTTCACTTATTATGTTCATCTTTTCCTTTTAAGTATTTGAACACACATACTTAAAACAGCTGTTTTAAAGTCTTTATCTATTAATTCTGCCATCTGGGTCATCTCAGCATCTGTTTCTGTTTTATTAACTACTTTTTTTTTCTTGATTGTATGTTACTTTTTTTTTCTTATTCTTCTTCATGTGTCATGTAATACTTAATTGTATAAGTGACATAATGGATAATATCTTGGCAGAGATTATATTGTTTTTCTTTAAAATATGTTGAATGTTCTGGCAAGCAGATCGTTAAATCTATTGATTCTGCCAGGCTTAGTTTTTATTCTTTGTTAGGATGGATCTATTTGTGTTTTGCCTTTAGTCCTAGGAGGTAGCTGTTACTCTAGTGTAGAGGTCAGCAAACTTTTTCTGTAGAGAGCCAGATAGTAAATATCTTAGGCTTTTGCAGGCCATACAGTCTCTGTTGCAACTATTCAACTCTGCCATTGTAATGCAAAAGCAGCATAGACAGTTCATAAACAAATGAGCATAGCTATATTCCCATAAAACTTTATTTACAGAAACAGGCATTGAACCAGATTTGGCCTGCAGGGGCCTTAATTTGCCCATGCTTGCTCTGCGAGTGCATGGTTCTTACTCCTAAGGCATGGAGGTCTCATGGCTGAGACCTTTCTGAGGTCTCAGTTGAATGCCAGAGGAGCTCAGTGAGGTCTGTCTACTCTGGTTGGATTGAGACTGCAACTTCTCCCACTGGACTCTCCATTCAGCTCTCATCCTGCAGCAGCTGCTGCCATAGACCTCGTAGAGTGTTACCCCAGTTCTTGGATGCCTCTTTTCCAATATACTGCCCCACAGATTCCAGCTGCTTCAGCAGCTGGATCTCTCTTCTCTGACTCCTTAGCTAAGCAGCAAGACACTGTGCTCTGCTTGGGCCCCAAACGCAGTGCCACAGTTGGGAAGGTTTTTCAAGGCAGGAATCTGGGGCCAATGTGGGCTCATACTGTGTATTGTTTTCTTTTAAGATTCACTGTCCTGTGTTGCCCAATATCCAATGCCAAAAAACAGTTGCTTTACATGTTTTGTCTAATTGCTTAAGGCACCAGGGAATTCCAATATCATTTATGCCATCATGGATAAAAGAGGATGTCAATTTTTAAAAAAATCTATAGGTTTACGTTCCCTGTTGTTTTTCCTTTTTTCTTGAAATTTATTCGTTGAAGCAACTGGTTAGTCTGTCAACCCTATGGAGTGTTCTATTTTTTGGATTTTGCTGATTGTATTATATTCCGCTGGTCTCATTGAAGATGTTCCTCTGTAAACTGGCAGTTAGATCCAAGGCCTAACTTGATTTAAGTTAGACTTTTTTTTTTGGTGAAAGTACTTAATAGGTGGTGTTGCTTTTTGTGACATTAGTGGCCATTTGTGACCATTACCTGGCTCCAGTAATTCATTAGGAGTTTACAAAGTGGTAATATTTTAATTCAATGATTCCTTCTTCATTTTTCAGCTAGAAAATGTCTATAGAAAGAAACTTTCTTATCAGTAATAAAATAGAACACAGTAGTAAAATAGAACAATTATAACAATATACAATAATAAAATTTATGTAAATGTCATCTTTCTCTCAAAATATCTTATTGTACTTTACTCACCCTTCTTCTTGTGATGATGTAAGAGGATAAAGTGCCTATGTGATGAGATGAAATGAGGTGAATGACGTAGGCATTGTGACTTAGCATTAGGCTATTATTGACCTTATGACTATATATTAGAAGGAGGATCATCTGCTTTGAGTGATCCAGGATCATGGAGCCATGACGACGTCGATGGTTGGATGTCAGGAGCAGATGATGTGGATGACTAACGGGTGGGTAGCATACGAAGCATGGGTCTGATGGATAAAGGGAGGATTTGCATCTTGGGCGGGATGCAGTGGGCCAGTGAGAGACTTCATCATGTTACTCAGAAGGGCATGCAATTTAAGACTTTTGAATTGTTTATTTCTGAATTTTCCATTTAATATTTTCAGACTTTGGTTGACCTTGGGCAACTGAAATCTTCTGAATCAAAACCACGAATAAGGGGGAGAATACTGTAACAAGTTTATATTCCAAAAGTAACCAGTGAGTTCTTATTTAGAATCATTATATGGATTAATTTTTAATTGTGTATCTACCTCTTTAATTTTCTGGAAGTATATGAAGGGATCAGGGAATGTTGAAATCCTGAGGCAGGATTGCAAGATTCAAGATAGAATAGCAAAAGCTATTGACAGAAGTTGCATTTTAAAAAATGGTAGCATTTGAAAATTCTTACTATTAATATAACTTAATTTTAGAGTGGAAGATTGTAGGGTAAGAGAAGATTGAATATGCACCAGAGCTTGTTGCAAGTTGGGTCTCAGGGTATTAGGCATTCATGTTATAACTGGATGCTCATTCCTGGATATAGTGAAATGTATTGTGCTTAGAATAAATATAACTAGGCATCTTAACATTCATAGGGTGATTGTATATAAGATGAAAAGGCAACTGGGTAAAGATCTGGTTTTGAATCCTGTTCCTACAAATTATTACCACGTGAATTTAAAAAGTAACTTAATTTTCCACTCAACTTTGCA
The DNA here is from genome assembly GCA_023783475.1 of Daubentonia madagascariensis. Taxonomy (NCBI): domain Eukaryota; kingdom Metazoa; phylum Chordata; class Mammalia; order Primates; family Daubentoniidae; genus Daubentonia; species Daubentonia madagascariensis. The sequence continues at coordinate 35,803,227 of JAKFHU010002088.1, read as the reverse complement.
ATGAACCTAAAACTATTCTAAAAAATAAAGTCTATTTTGAAAAAAGTAATTAAAGGTGAAAGCACTTAGCACAAGAAATGTCTTTTTCCTTTTAGTAGATGTGCCTCTTATAACCCTCTCTCTGTTCCCTATTGGTCAAAGCATTCACAAGGCAGCCGAGATTCGAGGGAGGGGACATAGAGCCCCTCTTGGTGGGATAAGTGTAGAAGAATCTTGACACTCTAAGGCTGTTTGCTGAATGTGGTAGGGAAAGAGTGAATTAGCTCCCTAAATACATGCAAAATTTTGTGTATATGAGCATTTTCCTAAGGGAAAATATTCATGGCTTTCATTAATTCCTGAAAGTAAGCTGTATTTTTTTGAAAAAAAATTAGCATCTCCCTTTAAGTATCAAAATTCTTTGATACTTCTGCCATCAAGTGGTAAATCTATGTCCCCTCCCTTTGAATCTAGACTGTCTTGTGATAGCTTCAACCGAAAGAGTATGGGGGAGGCGATGCTGTGTGACTTGCAAGGCTGTCATAAAAGGGGATGCAGCTTCTGCCTTGTTCCCTGGAACCCTCATGCTCAGAGCATGAGCTGCCTTGGGAGAAACCCAGCTACCCTGCGGATGCCATGCCACTTGGAGAGGCCATATGAAGGTACTCCAGTCAGGAGTCCTAGGCGTTGGGTCAACCATCCCAGGCCCCAGACATGTGAGTGAATGAGCCTTCAGAGGGTTCCAGCTCCCAGCCATTGAGTCACCCCCATCCTTCAAGTCTTCTTGACTGAGGGCCTCAGACATCATGCAGCCTCCAACATGCATTTCTAAATTTTTGATCCATATAGTCCATGAGCACAATAAAATGGTTGGATTTTTTTTTATACTGTTAAGTTTTGGGTAATTTGTTACACAGCAATAATAACTGGAACAGTATAGTATCTTATAGCTAATAACAATTATTTTTCAGTGGGAAACCTAAAGAACCACTTACAGGGAATACCTGTAGACCAATAACAAAATGTCTCCCCAAAATTTGGAATCACCATCACAACAAAGCATGGCTTCTTAACAGATATTTATCATTTTTTCATAGTCTAGATGAAGTTTACCAATCAGGAGTCATTTTTATCATGTGATAATGTTTTGTATCACAGCTGACATTCTACCTTTATCAGGTTTCCAGGGGAACGGAGCTAGAAAGTTAACCCAAGGTCAGATTTGTCCATAGAGAAGTATCCATTGGAAAAGCAAGGTAGCAATATTAATATTGGACAAAATAGCATTTATGACCAAAAAAGCACCAAATAGAACAAAGAAGTTTATGAATTTTTTCTGTATCTATTCTCATTATTCCCTTAATGATCTCATCAGTCTCATGGCTCTAAACAACATCTAATAAACTGTTGACTCCCAAATTTATGCCCCCAACTAAGACCTTTCTCCTAAATTTCAGACTCATACATCCATCTGCCTACTGAACATTTCCACTTGATGTCTTAATAGACATCTCAAAATCAACATGTCTGAAACTCCAAAACTGGACTTCTAATCTCCTCCCTCCCCCATAAAATTTGCTCCACTCCAAAGATATCCCCATCTTAGTTGTTGGTAAGTTTGTCCTGTCAGTTTCTCAGGCCATAAACCTTCAAATCACCCTCAGTTCCTTTCTGTCACTCTGTATTCAATATGTCAAGAAATCCTTTTGGCTCTACCTTTAAGAGACACCCAGAATTCAAACATTTTTTTGTCACCCCCGCTGTTATCACCTGATTTGAGCCACTATCATATCTGGCCTGGATTGCTATATAACTTCCTTCTGGCTTCCCTGCTTCTAACATCGCCCTCTGTACTCCATTCTCAATAAAGCAGCCAGACTCTGTTAAAAATGTAAGTCAGATCATGTTATTCTTTTGCTCAAAACCTAGTTCACTCAGAGTAAACCCAATTGCTCATACTGTCCTGTAAAGCGCTGCTCATAGCACTTACTGCTTTTTAGCACCTGTATAATGTACTGATCGTTCAAGCTTACTGTCTGTCGGCATTCTTTCCACTGGAATGTGAGTTCCACAAGGAGATGGATTTTTGTTTGTTTTGTTCCCTGATGTATCCCAAGCACCTAGAACAATGCCTGGCATATAATCAGCATTCAATAAAGATTTTTTGAACGAATGAATGAATGAAAAGTGGCTAGTTAATGGTGATATAATAAAGTTATTAGTAATGAACATTTATGAATCAAATAATGTGTTGACATATGTAAAGCAAGAGCTGTTAGAAATAAAAGGAAAAATGGATAAAACCATAAGCATAGTGGAAAACTTTAGCATGCCTCTGAGCATTTGGCGACTTAAGTAGATGTAATAAGGTTATAGATGTTCAGAATGTTATAATTAGTAAATTTGATTTAATATTAAATTTGGTACCTTGGGTTAAAGATTTTTTACAAATACACATAAAATAGGATAAAACTTGTTTTGTCACTAAAAGCCTCAATAAGTTCTAGAGAGAAAAAGTCTATAAACCACATTCTCTGACCACAAAGCATTAATGCACAAATCAATGGGAAGAGAGAAGAGGTTTGAAGTAAGTGTTGTGGAAACACAAAAAGAACCTAGACGTGCAGTTTACACTTTATTGGCCTTGGAATACACAGTTCTTGTCCTCCACGAGTTCACAATCCTTTAGGGGAATCAGACATGTAAATCGATTATTGCAACAGAGTAAGGTAGATGCACAGTTAAGCAGACAGTGCAATGGGATTGTCCAGTAGAGATCGAGAGTCAGCTTCAGAGAGGAGGTGAAGACTGGCCCGAGCCTGAGTCCTTTATTTCAAGTCCTGGGCAAGGAGGGCTCGTCAGGGGAAGAAGTCTAGACAGAGAGGGCCTCTTGTCAACAGGCAGCGGGAGATGTGAGAGCATGTGTAGCCTTCTGGGATCTCTGCTGGTTTAACATGACAGGCAAGTAGGGTGAGAGCTAGCAAGTAGCCAGAGGGGAGGTTGGAGGTAGCTGCTTTTGGCAGTAGAATATACAGGATTTGGGGACCACCTGAATGGAACAGCTGAGGCATGTGTGTGAGAAAGAGTAAAGCCAGGCAGACTCCTGTTCCCTTAGGGTTGGAAGAAATGATAGATGTGCATGCAGATAGTTTTTCACATGGGAGAGGGGACAGAGAATTGAAGAAGCTCCTTGTCCCCAGTGACCTCTTTTCTTTCTCTATATTCTTGCAGAGATTAGAGATGAAATGATGAGGTAGGGGATTGGGAAATAGGAAAAGAAACTGATAAGGGATAAGTAGGATAAGTAGAAGGATTGCACAGCAGAGCTGAGACCCACGTGAAATCAGAGGTAGCATATTTGTAGTGGCCCCATTTGTCACCACTGTGTGACTTTCTCCAAATGGACACCACCCTGGGTGTGTAAAAGAGTGGAGGTAGATGGTTGGATTGACTGGAATTTTCCAGATGGATGCACTAGAAGGACCAGGGTGTAAGAGAGGCAGGGGGTTGGCAAGAGGGGGATTGAACTAATGAATCACAGAGTCTAGCCGAGGCTGGAGACTTCATAAGGACATAGACTATGTTTTGTTTGTGTCTGCATCCATTATTGTTAAAATGAATAACCTGGAGGGTAGGAGAAGTCAAAAGAGAAGAAGCTGATAGTTTGGGGGAAAAGGAGTTGTCCAAAGATGAGAATTCCCAGTGAGGTCAAAGAACAGGAATCCTGGGAAGCATGAGTGAGAGAACTGGAAGGGTGGAGTAGGGTCTGGAGTTTCACGGTGGAGGTGACTTCTTAACTGGGGCAAAGAGTTTTTAGTTTAATGGGAGAAAGCAGCCTCATCCATATAACAGCACAGAGCAGTATAATAGTGCTCTGGGAATAAGACAAGGGAAAGGTAACTTGGGGCTGGAGTGGTCATTTCATAGAAGAGATGGGAGTTGAATTAGGCCTGGAAGGATAAGTAAGGCGGTCAGCAGAGGGGCTGCGGAGGGCATCCAACAGGGAGGAGGCAGTGTAGTGGTGGCAAAACCGTGTGGGTTCAGAGGTCAAGACATGTTTAGAGGGTTCTGGAATGGAGGGCTTGGCGGGAGCTGAGAGTTTGTGTAGGGGAGTCATAGGAGATGAAGATTAATATCACAGGTTAGGATCAAGTTGTGGAGAACCTTGAAGGCCAGTTTAGGGTTTATCTTACAGGCAGCAGAGACCACTGAAGGTTTTTGACAAGGAAGTGAAATGGTATCTCCATTTAATCTGCTGCTGGTTTTTGCTGGTATGATGTGTTAGGGAGGGAAAGCCATGGCAGTCAGTGGGAAGAGAGTGGCAGAAATAAAGTGAGGGGGGCCTGAACTAGTGTAATGACTGTGGGATGGAAAGGGAGAGATGGATGCAAGAGAAATGGTACAGAGGAGAAATCATCAGGACCTGGTGACTTGTTGGAAAGGGGACCTGGGGAAGGAGAGGAGCCTTCGAAGCAGAAAAGAAGGAGTTGGCAGAATGGAGAGCCTAGTTTCAGGAGGAAATTTCAGGGTGACTAAGTGTCATCTCCACTAGGAGATGATAGTGACTTGGACCAAAATTTAGCAGTAAAAGGAACTTATTATGAACAGTCATCATTGGTGGTAGTTGTAGAGAACAGTGGAGATTTTTTTGTCCCTTTTTGTTTTTTTAAATAACAAGTTTTTTGAGATATAATTCACAGACTATACTATTGACCTATTTAAGGTATATAAATTCAGTGGTTTTCAGTATATTCACAAAGTTGTGCAGTCATCACCACAATCAATTTTACATTTTCATCACCCTAAAAAGAAAGCTGTTACCCATTAGTAGTCACTCCCCAATCCCCGCATCCCTTCCAGCCTTAGGCAGCCACCAGTCTTTCTGTTTCTGTAGATTTGCCTCTTCTGGAAATTTCATATAATGGAATCATTCAACATGCAGTCTTTTGTGACTGGCTCCTTTCACTTCTTTCACTAGCATGATGTTTTCAAGATTCATCCCTATTGTCGCATATATCAGTACTTCCTTCCTTTCTATTGCTGAATAATATTCCGCTGTGTGGATAGATCACATTTTGTTTACCCCTTCATCAGTTGATGGACATGTGGGTTATTTCCACTTTTTAGCTGTTGTGAATAATGCTTCTATGAACACTTGTGTACAAGTTTTTTTATGGGGTTTATATTTTGTTTTGTTTTTGAAATAGAGGCCCTGGCTGTATTTAGAAGCAGAGAGAAGGAAAGAAACTGGCAAGGAAAAAGGGCCGCTGGCAATCCTGGAGATTAGGAGGCTTCCCAGAGAGACAGTGGACTTGAAAGAGATGGGAAGGAATGGAGGGGGAGGAGGGAAAGTTCCCCTTGGAAGTGGGGAGGGGCCTCTACCTCTGAGACAAGAATGAAGGAAGAATAGGAATTTCTTTTTCTAGGGATGAAAATACTTTAAAAATATATTTTCTAATTATAAAAGTAATTCAAGAAAGATTGTGCTGAAAATGTGGATCCTCAAGTCAGGCTGCTTAGGTTCGAATCCTGATACTGCAGCTTACTAGTTGTAGAAGCTTGGACTCATTAGTTAACCTCTCTAAGCTTCAGTTTCTTTATTTGTAAAATGGGGGTGAGAATACCTACTTTACTGGGCTATTATGAGGATTAGAAGAAATAATGCCTGCACAGTTGTGTCAGTTACCTATCGCTGTGTAACAAACTATCCCCAAACAACAAACACTTATGTTACAGTCTCTGAGGGCTGGGAATCCAGGGGTGGCTTAGCTGGGTGCCTCTGGCTCAGGATCACTCATGAGGTTGCCATTGTGCTGCTGGCTGGAACTGTAGTCATTCCATGACTTGCCCGGGCTGAAGGACCACATGCAAGCTCACTCACGTGGCTGTTGGCTGGAGATGTCAGTTTCTTGCCGCCAGTGCCTCTCCATAGGCCTACTCATAGCATAGAACTAGTGATCTGAGACAGAGAACCGAGTGCCCATGACAGAAGCCACAGTCTTTATAACCAAACCTCAGAAGTGACTTCCCATCGTTTCTGTCATATTCTATTGATCACACAGTGTGGCAGGGACTAGACCAGGGTGTGAATATCAGGGACTGATAGCTGGGCCATGGGGACCACCTTGGAGGCCACCTTGGAGGCCTACTGCTACAACATCACTTAGCACCCTGTGTGACGCATAAGCCCACAATAGCTATTCACAGTGGCAGTACTGAGAAAGAGAAATGAAAGTAAATATCACCCACAATCCCACCATTTAGTTAGAAAGAGTAGGTGTTTTTAAAGTGATTTTTTTCTTCTTAAGGAAGGCTGCTAGTAATATGACCAAGATTTTTAAAAATTTCTACCATATCCACAAGAGCAAATTTATTAATTACTGACATATTACCTTAGGAAAGTTAACTTTTATCACTCACATTTGGAGTCTATATCTTACAACCTTGTTTCCCTTCAACTCAGCGTCGTGATAATTCTGAATTTGGAGCCTCACATACCCTGTCTGTGCCATCAGTAAGATTAAGATTTTCCTATGAGAGCAAATAGAAGTAGGTCAGGAGTGAAAAGAACACCCTGGCCACATTCTCCACATACTGTGGGATGTGCTGAATACCAGTGCCGCCAAGAATTGATATTTCAAAAGACAACTCCTCCTTGTCTCTGTGTTATGGTCCTTGCATAGCTGTAGAGCACTGCTGGCGCAGGGGTGCTGCAGTCAGAAAAGTGAGTGAGTGACACAGCAGGGAGAAGGCTGTGCCGGGCCAGCGAGCAGGAGACAGCAGGAACAGCTAGATAGCAGTGTGGTGGCCTTGCTGCCGTGGAGCGTGGGGAAGGTTATCAGTTACCTAGGTTGAAAAAAAAAGAGTGCCCTCAATCCTGTCTGTCACCAGTCACTTTTCAGCAAAGCCTTCCAACTCGGGGCAAGGACACCGTGCATGTTAAAGGAAAATCACAGCTGCTGAGGAGAGTCTTGCAAAGTCAGTTTAGGTAGATTAGTACTCTGTGGTACCTTCTTTTACAAGGGTCAGATTAATTTTCTAATGCTGTTTTCTACTTTAATGTTACTGCTTTAATCATTAGAATATCACCAGTTCCTTCAGGCAATAGGAAGCTATTGAAGATTTAATGAGATTCATATTGCTTATGCTTAAATGTTGATGACTTCCTGCATGCATATTAATCATTCCTGACCTTGATCTCAAATTCCTTCCCAGTACAAATTCTCATCAAGCATACCTACTAGATCTCTCAGTGCTCACTGAGTACCTGGTTTGTTTCCAAAAATACATAAAAGAACATTAAGTCTAATGTTCCGTGTGTGTCAAATTTTCAGTACCCTTGTCTGACTTGTCTTCCAGATCTTATGGTGACTATAGATCTGGGAAATTTAGGGGGAGAAAAATCAGTAACTCTTAACAGGGGAGTTAGCCTAGTTTGAAAGACTATGTTCTGTGCAGCAGACCTTGAAAACGCCTAATTGGTTGTCTAGGTCAGTATGTCCAACTGGCAACTTTCAGAGATCATCCAGGCCACAGAGCATTTAGGAGTGGCTTGTGTGCACTCCGGCTGTTGAGCAGCAGGACTCAGCCTCTGTCCCCTGGTTTTTTGGCCGTGTCCTTTAGTTCAAGTGCACCCCCTCCTGCCACAGAGGCCTGGGAAACCCAGGCTGGCCACCTGGTGTCCTCATGCCCGGCATCTATGCACCTGCCCCAATTGTCCCCTCAGCCATCCTTGGCAGATTTCCTAACAAACAGTTCTTTTCCGAACTCGGACGGGGGCAGGAGTTGGAGAACGTGGGAGAAGAGGCAGTAGGTCTCCGGGGTGTGAGGGAACATGTAAGTGGGAGTGAAGGAGTGTGGGCAGGGAGGGGGAGAGGAGCCCATCAGCTGACGAGAAAATAAACACGTGAGAACACAAGCGGGAGGAGGCATGCACGCAAAGAGACAGGGTGGCAGGGAAAGGAGTAGGTAAGGAGGCGAAGGAGCTTGCCTTGGTGATGCCAGTCGCTGAGATGAGGAACAAAAGAGGCAAATTTGCGTGTGAAAGACACCACATGTGAGAGAAGGGACAGAGCAAAACAACAGCCCTGCCTGGCAGAATGCGACCCCACATGCCATTGGGATACCAGTCCGACAGAGCATTTTTTCCCCCTTTGTAAATATATTTATAACAAAAACATTTATTATTATAAAAAAAGGTAAACCACAAATAGATATACACTTAGCATGTTACATTACATTGGGATTATTTTAGGATGTTCCAAATGTGTAGTCATTGGATTCAGAATCATAGCCTGCTTGATGGCATGTTGATTGTTTTAAATGAGGCCTGTCCCAACCAAGAAGTTGAACAGTATTGGTTTTGATGACTGTAAGTGCTTGCTACTTATTTTTTAAAAATCAGTAATTTTTGCATATGGCTAGTTTTTCATTTTTTTAAAGCAGATAATTTTCTGTTGAAAGTCAACTGTATAGGTGGTAAGATATCCATTTTGCAAAGTAGATTTTTCTTATTTAATGATCAAAACCTTTATCTTTTAAAAACAATTTTTACAAAATAGCCACAAAGTTTCATACCTTTTAACTTATTTGTTTAATTTCACTTCTAGAAATCTGTATTTAGAAAATAATCAGAGATGCTGGCAAAGATTTAGCTTCAAGGATGTCTATTACAGTGTTGCTTATATTAGCATAGAACTGGAATGATTAAGTAAATTATGATACATCCATATGCTGAGATGGACTATTGTATGGTCATTGAAATACTGCCCATCAAACTATAATACTTCCTCTGGCTCATTCTCTACCCTGTAGGCCAAGTGGCCTTTTAAAAAGTACATTGGGGCCAGGTGCAGGTGGCTCACACCTGTAATCCTAGCACTTTGGAAGGCTGAGGCAGGAGGATTGCTTGAGCCCAGGAGTTTGAGAACAGCCTGAGCAAGAGCAAGACCCTGTCTCTACAAAATATAGAAAAATTAGCTGGGTGTGGTGGTGCATGCCTGTTATCCAGCTACTTGGGAGGCTGAGGCAGGAGGATCACTGGAGCCCAGGAGTTTGAGGTTGCGGTGAGCTATAATGATGACACTGCACTCTAGCCCAGGAGACAGAGCAAGACCCTGTCTCTCAAAAAAAAAAAAAAAAAGTACATTGGATCATTTCACTCCCCCTTAAAATCTTTCCTTGGCTTCCCATTGTGCTTGCCATGAAAACCCTGACCTCCAAGGCCCACTGGCCTTATCCTGTCACTGCTGACTCGCCAGTCCCTGCACTCCCGTCTGCTGGCCTGCTCCTTTGGGTGCTCAAATTCCCTGAGCCCTCTCCTGCATGGGATCTTTGGATATAACGTTCACCCAGCTATTCATCTGACTAGTTCCTGCCTGTTCTTGAGGTCTTAGCTTCATTGTCACATTAAGAGAGGGATTTCCTGACCCTCTCTACCCCGAGGAGGGGCCCCAAATAAATTCTGTCATTGTAGTCTATGTTTCTCCTTCATAACATGTATCACACTTTAAAATCGTATGTCCATTTGCATGGTTGTTCTTTAATGCCCAGGTCCCCTCTGTACTTTGTATTTTTGTTCTTTGTAGGAGAGTTCCTCAGTTTATTCTCCACCCCTTCAATTGAGGTTTTCATTTCTGCTGCCTTATTTTTAATCTCCAAGAGTCTGTCTTGTTCCCTGAAAGTTTTTTTGAAATAGTATTGTGTTCTTGTTTTGTGATGGAGTGTTTTTCTAGAGTATATTATTAATAGTTTTCTAGAAGTTTTCTTCTCTGTTTAGTCTCCACATTTTTTCTTTTTTTTTTTGTTTGGTATTTATCTTTTATATTAGAGGTTTTCTCAGATATCTAGAAATCCATGGTTGTCTGCTTCTATAGATTAATAAAAGCATGGGGGGTGGGGAGCCAGGCATGATGGCATGTGCCTATAATCCCAGTGACTTGGGAGGCTGAGCAAGGAGGATTGTATGAGGCCAGGAGTTTGAGACCAGACTGGGCAATACATCAAGACCCCCAGACCACATCTCTAAAAAAAAAAAAGAGTGGGGAATTTAAAAACTTGGGTGGGCTCATGAAAGACAAGGGAAAACTGAGGGACTGTCACAAGATTGTAAAAAGACTAAGAAGAATTTATAGCTAATTGCATTGTGGAATACTGAATTGGATCCTGGAATAGAAAAAAAGTTTTAGTGGAAAAACTGGTGAAATTCACGTGAAAGGTGAAAGCCTGGCTGCCAACCTTCTGGACGCTAAGTCAGAGGGTGAGAAGGGGGTTGGGGGTGGGGTTTTAGCACCCAAGTATGCAGTTGTTCACTTACTCCCCCTCATCACTCATCATAGTATTCTACCCTTAGCTGTTCCTGGCATTATCCAGCTAGAGACCTTCTGTTTTACTTTCTCCTAAGAATAATTCTCTAGTCTTTTGCCAAAATGGTAGAGGGGCAGTCATTCCACTTTGTAGAATATGAGACCTGGAGACTAGCAGTTCCTTATTTTAGTTCCACGTCACCCTCACATCTAGAGATATCTGCTGCCACCAGTTGACTCCTGGAAATTCTTGCCTCTCTCTACTGCCTGAATAGGATTACATTTTCTTGGTTCCTCTAAGTCATTTGCCTCCCATCATCTGCTTTTTGGCTTCTAATCTTTTTTCCTGTTGTCTCCTCTTGTGTTCTCTCTGATCTTATAGGTTCATGCCTTAATCTACAAGGGAGGCAGTAAAACTAGATGTGTGTTTGGTTCACCATTTTTTTTTTGACTTCTGAAATGAATTTTATTGCACCTTGGCCAGAAATATTGTCCTTATCTTTGTCATATTTTGTTTCATTTTACTTCAGTTTTTAAATTTCTTTTATAGGAGTAACCCTCATCTAATTTTCAGTCCTTTTCCTTGACCCAGTGACAATTATTCAACTTGTTGAATGGGTCTCAGGGTCTTACCACATCTGATATGATGAAAACTGAAAGGGCCTCACGTCTTTCTGCAAGTCCATTCATTTTTCTGTTAAATCCCGGGCAAGACAACACTGTTAATCGTTGAAGACTGTTTACCCACAAATCACATTTTGTCCATGTTCCTAATTCTTTCTTCCTTTAATTTACTTTCTTTTGCCCTAATACTTCATATCTGGTAATTTCATTAGTCAGAAATCTCTCTCTTCCCATGCATGGGGCTTCAATGATGAAAAAGGAACATTCCTTGCTCTTGGGGAACTTACGATCTAATGGAAGGTACGGACGAATCTGAGGGTACTGGCAACACGTGTGTTAAGGGCTGTGATGATGTAAGCACAGTGGCTGGGGCACAGTGGCAGGGCACCTATTCCAGTCTTCAGGGATCAAAGAAGACTTCCCAGAGAAGGTGATATTTAAGAAGACACCTGAAGGATGAATGATAATGAAGCAAGAGCATCCAAGGTAGAGGAACGATATGTACAAAGGCCTAAAAGGGAAAGAACATGTTACATTTGGAGCAGATATACCAGGAGAGGCCTGAGGCAAGGACCGGGTTTCAGTGATGAGACAGAAGAGGAAATCAAGATCCAGATCATAACAAGTTTGTAAAGTACATTCATATGGTAGGTATATGTGGTCCTTTGTAGTGTGACTTTGAATCTCCTCCCATCAAAAGGTCAACTCTTTTTTTCCCACCCTTTGCATCTGGGCTCGGCCATGTAACTTCTTTCGCCAGTGGATGACATAATTACGCAGAGGCTTGAAAGGCACTTGCCTATTAGGGCTTACTTTCTGCTGCCCCTGGGAACACTGTGACCATTACCATAGGAATGCGCCAGGCTGGTCTGTTAGATGATGAGAGACACATGGCTCAGTCTTCACCATTACCCCAGCTAGCTCTGAGCCAACCTTTAGACATAAGAATGAGGCCATCTTAGACCACCTGAGTCTCAGCTGAGCCTCCAACTTAGCTGGCCTAGACCAGAACTGCCTAGCCAAACCACAGAATCATAAGAAATTATTGTTTTAAGACACTAATTTTTGAAGTGACTTGTGATACAGCCAAAGCTAACGAATATAATTAAGATGTTTAGACTTTATCATAAGGACAGGTGGGGAGTCAAGTGAACCTAGAAGACAAAACATGAGCCTAGAATGCTGTTCCCTCATCTTTGTCAAAATCCTGTTTATAAATCAAGGACTATTTCAAGCACCCTCTTCTCTAAAAAGCCTTTCTTGGTCTTCCCTGATAATTGTGATCTTGCCTGTCTGCCTACCTTCCTCCACCCCTTACTTCCATCCACCAATACTGGAACCCCACCAGTTGGGTCTCAGTTGCAGGAAACTGAAACCCCTCTGCTATTTCAAGCGGAAGTGCCTTTAAGAATTGGGTGTTTCTAATTGTTGGGAGGTTAGACAAATAGCTTGTAGGCTGAGCCTACAGGAACAACTTCCAGAATAGCTCCTCTGAACTGGCCCACCAGGGAGGCTAAGCTGCTACTACCTCTAACTACCTCTCAATACTCACGAAACTGTTATGGGATGCTAGAATGCCGCTGCTGGAAAACCCACCATTTCCACAGCTCTGCTCACCAGCAGGAAAAAGAACAGAAGACACAACAGGGATGAGTCCTCCTCTGCACTTCCCCTTTCAAGTCTCCCAGGCATGCATCTATTAATAATTGGTAGAGCCAAATTAGGTGTAGAACCTTACATAGAGGAGTCTGGGAAATGTAGTTTTTAGCTATCTAGTCTCTACAGTACAGAAGACAGCTTAGAAGGAGGTTTCAATGACTGTTAAGTCCATCATTTCTTCCAGAGTCATTTACTGTGAGCAAGGAGCTGTTATATTCATACTAATTTTTACAATAACCTTATGCTACTGGATTATCAAGTCCTCTAAGGTGGGAGATGTGTGTAAGTAATTCCTATACCCCCTGCACAGTAAACACACAAGGTTCTATAGAGTGTAAGAACTGAATAACTATTCATTAAATGAGTGAAATTTAGTCATCTTGCCAAGAGTAGCACCATTACTTTGATTTAAGAGAAAACCCTTTTAATATTAACCCAAGACAAAACAAGGTAATAATGAGAAGGAAGTCTGAAAAACTTTAGGGGAAAATTCAGTTTGTTTATGTAAAAACTAGAAATTGAATTGAGATTCTAGCTATAAATAACTCCTTCTTTCCCAACATTGAAGAGAAGAGAGCCTGTGGATAGTCCTAACATCATTGAATAAAAAGAAGTGTCCTATGGGGGAGGTGCAACTGCCATTGCAAATGATGTTTGGAATGAGAAGATTCAGCATAGTAGATAGAATTGAGTCCTGTAAACCAATGTCAGCTTATTAAGAATGGAGGCAAGCCAGGTGTGGTGGTTTGTGCCTATAGTCCCAGCTACTCCAGAGGTTGGGGCAGGATAATCATTTGAGCCTAGGAGTTCAAGGCTGCAGTGCACATGATCATACCTGTGAATAGCCACTACACTCCAGCCTGGACAGTATAGTGAGACCCCATGTCTAAAAAAAAAAAGGAATGGAGGCAGATGGACCTACTGTGCTGATTAGGATAAAGCAGAGAAGTTTTTAAAAGAATTTATTAGAAAATACTGTATGTGCATTTGGGGAATAGAGGGGATTTTCATGCCATAGATAGCAAAGGTGATCAACTTGACTTCATGGCTATCGACAAATTCATGAGAATGTAAGGACTGTAAACATAAATTGCAGGCAGGGTTTGAGTGATAACTTGTTATATTAAGATACAAAATATAAATTGTATTAGAAATCTTTATCTGAAATAAGAGGCTCATTTAAGAGACACTTCTGGGTAGTGAGGAGGTAGGAACACAAGACTATAGGAAGAGTAATAACCTTGGCTGTGAATTTAACTTATCATGCAACCTTATGCAGTTCTCTTAGTTGGTAGCCTATGGCTTCAGCTGCCTTTCCTTTACTGATGACTCCCCCAATCTAACTGTGCTCTGGAGCTGGAGATTAGTCTGTCCCAGTGATTCTAAACTTTAGTGTGCATCAGGATCACCTGGAGGGCTAGTTGAACGATCACTGAGCTCCATTAGAAGAATTTGTTTTTCTAGTGAGTTCCCAGTTGATGGTGATGATGCTACTTGGAAGAATCACACCACTCCTGTGTCAACATATCCAAAATGGAGCTCATCATCTTTGCCTGAAAATCCGCTCCTCCTCCTCTTTTCCCTATTTAGGTTACTAACTCCCGCATTCACCCAGGGTCATAGGCCAGAAACGTGGGAGGAGAAGACATTAGGTAGGTAGTTCCTAGACTTCTTACTCACCCCAACACATGGCCGCTGTAGATTCTGCCTCCTGGGCAGCTTCCCAGTCAGGCCCACATCTTTTGTCCTCTTCCATACTGCAATAGCCTTTTCGTTTCTCTGTGTCTCCAGTCTCCCCCTAATCCCAGCCCACCCCAGGCAGTCCATTCTGCTGATATTTCTAAAATTTAAATGTGATCATAACTTTTCTGTGCTCAAGATACTTTATTGTCTTCCCACAGTTTTTAAGATAAAATTTAAGCTCCTTATTTTAGAACACAAAGCCCTTTTTATTTTGACCCTCAGCCTACCTCTCTAATTTTGCAATGGACCCTCTTCCCTCAAGCCATAGCACCCATGGATTTTACAAAGACTACTCTCTACGTGACATGCATATACCACCACTAATCTTCACCTAGCAATACATTTCTGCTCATTCTTTAAAATTCAGGTCAAGTACAATTTGATTTATATGCACCAGCTCTTGGTTCTAGTAGCATCCGGATCATACCTCTAGTGGTTAATTGGTTTATCTTTTTTCCCCTTCTAGACTATAAATCACTTGCACATAGGGATTTTTGAGTCAGTAGGTATGGAATGGGGCCTGGGAATCTGCATGTTCCACAAGCTCTTTGGGGGATTCTAACAGCTCCAACCTCAGTTTTAAGTGGTTTCTAAAATCTACTTCAACTCTGAAATATCAAGCCTTTTCCTCCTTACAATTTAAGTGGTATTGGGGAGGGAAGCTTTTGGGTAGTTGATTAAAAACAAAACAAAAGAAAGCATAGGCAGTCTTCTTTCATGCCCACAATAAGATGGCTTATTATACTGAAATGTAGGACAAGGTAGATAAGTAGAAATAAGATAAATACCCTTATTTTTTTAAGAGTCTTTGCTTAATGTGTCCAATTTTTTATTCATTAATTCTAAAACTATTTATCGAGGGATTACTATATGCCAGACACTGTCCTAGTCATTTGGAGTACATCAGCACAGAGAAAAATCCCTACCCTCAAGGAACTTGCATTGATAGGCAATAAATATAATAAGTAAATCACTGAATATTTTAAAAGACATAAGTACTATGGAGAAAATAGAAAATGAGGGGGGCTTTCTTTTACTTTGTCAGTATTTAGTAATAAATTACAAGAGTTAGTAATTTACTTAATTTGAGCTATTTAAATAAGCCATACTTTAAAAGGCAGAAATTAACCTATATCCAATCAGAAGAGAACATTGTATTTGCAAAATTCATGTCTGGTTTCCTTTTATAAAATTGACAGTAAATGGCTTTCCCATTATGTCAATAGGAAAGAAATAATTTAGTGCCTCGGGGAATTGCTTCCAAGGAATCAAAAGTAAATTATGTTGATATAAATTTTTTACTACTATTTAAAAAAAGCCACAAACCAAGAAAAAGTAGTTTGCACTTGTCTACAAGTCTGAGTTAATTTTATTATTTAAAAACAACCACCACCACCACAACGAAAACCTTTACCCCAAAACCTCTAATCTCCTCACCTCCCTGTTTTGATTTTTGTTTGTTTACATTTTCACATTTGGGTAAAAAGATATTGGTTCTTTTAGAATTTATAGGGAAGCCTTCTGGTATGGAATGAGGAAACAGGACTTTAGCTTTACCTCTCTGGGGTGCTTAGAAGTAAGAGAAGCAGTCTGTTTCTGTGGGGAAAATCACTTCTCCATCTTTACTCTCAAATAAGTTAATCAAAAGATCTAACATTTCATTGTAAACAGTCTTAAAAGTAAAAATTAATGTCACCTGCAGAGTAAGCTGAAAGAGTGGTGAGTATTGTTTTGCACAGCAGTTGAAGTTGTTTTTCAAAGCCTTACCACAATGAAAGACTTTTCTTGTACTTCTTAAAAACTACAACTGTGTGGTAATTCTGGTGACTGTCAGTTCCTATGGGGTGTTTACACAAAGGTACTTTTAAATGAAGAGTCATTTTTAGAGTAATTAAAGAGGCTAGACAGAGAAGAGCGGCTCAGGGGCTTGGCAGGTCGGGGTTAAGGTTTATTGACAGGACAGGGTCAGGCGTCTGCTCAGCCGCCATTGCCCCAGTACCTGCCCTCCGGATACACCCAAGACCTCTCCGGCCTCCTCGGCTCCCTGCCACAGGCCAAACCCCAGTGCAGAACGTAGGGAGGAGAACGGGGAAAGAAGGAAGAGGAGGGCAAGTTCTGCTGACACGTTACAGTTCGGTATTGAAATGCAAGTTTGAAAATATTTGTGTATATTTTTCTGGCCCAGATGTTGTGTCACATTAGGAAGAAGAACCTTTAAAACACACAAAGAATTGTCTGTTCTTTCAACTTTGTAGTTTGCAGTTATTGCATCCTGAAGAAAGAAATTGCCCGGCTAAAGCAGTCTTTTAATTTCATTTTTTAGTTTTGAGTTACAGGTTTCTGGCAAGCTCCCTGACCACTACTGTTACCTAGTGGCGCCTATATTTCATCAAATTTAGACGTGCAGACTACCTGGATCCAGGCCCAGATGAACTGTTGTGACTGATAAACATGATCCCACCCTGCCCCGGTGCATACTCCTGCTTTTCCCTTTAAGGGAATCTAAGACTTTGAGTTGCTAGACCCCTAAGGGAGTTAAAGAAAAATGTGTCTCGGCATTTACATTGCTCTGTGGTTTTCTTGTGCTGCATCTGTGCTTGCACCCACAGTTCTGCGGAGGCTGGTGAACATCCCAGCAGTGCCCCCACATCACCAGTGTTGGTAATTCATGGAGGGAAATTGTTTTGTTTTTAATAAAAACAAGCAGACACATCTATTAGTACACACAGTCTAGGGAGAATTTGTTTGACATCTTGTGATTTTTGCTTACAAAAAGAATGATAGCAATTATTAAACAAATAAGAAAAAAGATGCTGTTTATTGGTAGTTTTCAGATATCCCAAGAATATTCTTGGTAATCTCACTGCCTTTCCTTGCATGAGTAGAAAGTCGTAGAATTATTAATTTTTTTTATAATTAATAAATTTTGAAATCTTGGTTGTATTAGATTTGGAGTCATAATAAAAATTCAATATTAAGCAAATGTATGCTTTTTAGCCATGTAGTATACTTTCATTAGAATATATTTCAAACACTTGTTTTTAAGATTGCAGGGGGAGTATTAGCAGGCAATGTAATTAAACCTAATTGCATCTTCTATGTGAATTATTTTTAGTCTCTTTTTTAATGCATTTATGATTCCTTTCCTCTATACTAGCTATTCCTGCATGTTTGTCTTGATAAAAAGTTATATTAAAAATATTGTTTGTTTGCTGGGAAACAGTCTGAAGTCATAAATTTGATTTCAATTTAATTTAGAAGGTTTAAAATGAAAATTTGGTATATAGTGAAGTGGAGAAAGCATTAAACTGATTATTCAAGGACTGAAGTCTTTGTTCTCATGCCACAATAATGTGATCTAAGACAAATAATCTCTGTCTGGCCTAAGTTGTCCCACTTGGGAAGAGTTACAGTGATTTTAGTCCCTGCCCTCATCACATGATATGGAAGCATCAGATCATGTATTTCTATAGGTCCTGGGTGAAGGTAGGGATTTGCTGGGGAGGGAGGAGAGAAT
This sequence comes from Daubentonia madagascariensis, assembly GCA_023783475.1. Classification (NCBI taxonomy): domain Eukaryota; kingdom Metazoa; phylum Chordata; class Mammalia; order Primates; family Daubentoniidae; genus Daubentonia; species Daubentonia madagascariensis. The sequence goes on along the minus strand of JAKFHU010002088.1, from coordinate 35,785,401 downwards.
CTCCTGGAATGTTGGTAAAAGTCTATATCTGAATAGGTGTTTGGTTACACAGGTGTGTGCATTTGTAAGAACTCATTGAATGGTACCCTTATGATTTGTGCATATCATGGTATGTAAATTTTACCTCAAAATACAAAAAAAGGAACTTGTAAACATATATTGAAGTCTAGTTAATGATACCCGAGTTGAAGTGTATGGGGGGTGAGTACTGATCTTGATCTTTGAAACTTATTTTGAAATACATCCAAAAAGAAAAAGATGGATGGATGGATAATGGAACGTTTAGAAATGTAATAAAGAGCAACTATAGTAAAATGCTAATTGTAAAAATCTAGGTAGTAAGTGTGAGTGTTCACTGTAAAATTCTTCTACCTTTTTTGTATGTTTGAAATTTCTGATAAAATATTGGCAAAAAATGAAGGTACTTGTTTTTGCTTATTTAAGGATCTGTGTACCTCCATTTTTAATCCCTCCCTTAATTCCAAATCAGACCACTTGGATTAATACCAAAAGGGGGGAGGGGTGTGAATGTAGCCATTTAGATAAACAGAAAAATGTGCCCACCTCATACTTTCTCTAGTTACCTGCTGAAAGACCATTACCAAGCACTGAAGCCAAGGGTGTCTTTACAAACAAGAAGAGCTCTGAGAAACCCAAACTACAAATCCCAACCAGTGACCTCTCTGGGCAGATAACAGTTTGCCTCCAGAACCCTAACCAATGGAAAAGGACATGGCCTCCTGACATGCAACAGCAAGCAGGTGACACCCCCCCCCCACTATATACCTTATACTAAGACCCTATCAAATGAAAATGGGCTTTCGGTTTTCAGCCAAATCCCAGGGATTTGGCCATGAACACCTCCACTTTATCAGAGTGCCAACCTATCTCTTACATCCTGATAGAGCCCCCTTTTTAAAGATATATTATATGGGACCCCTGCAATACTTATGGGTGTGTCTATCTGTGTTTTAATTTTGAATGGTCAGAAGGGTAAATTGGTTCTGGTAAAATTTGAACCAAACTTTTAAAAGTTAAAATATTTTAAATGAAAATATATTTTTAAATAAGGCCATGTTGCTCAGTTGGTACTTGAACAGTAAACTAGAAAGTCAAGATCTGAGAGGCTCAGAGATTTCAGCTCCTTCAGGGTTTCATAGTGAACTCTGGCCAGTTAATTTATCTATATCCTTTGATTTTCTCATTTGGAAAGTGAGAAATAAAACCTGACATAAATCGCCCAGCCAGTGGTCCTCAAACTTAAGTGTATGTAAAAATCATTTGTGTAAGAAACATTAGTGTGTATAAAAATCATTAGTTTGTTAAAATACAGATTCCTGGGTTCCTAACTGGGTTTTCTGAGTCAGTGAGTTTAGGGCAGAGCCCAGAAACCTGCACTTTAATAAGCACCCAGTGTGATAATGGTGCAATTATTGGACCACATGAGATATGGCATAAGATGTGTTTTGATGGATATTATATTAACTGAGAGAATCTCATTTTTTAGCTTTTTGTTATGAAAAATTTAAAATATATTATATATTATAGAGAACAGTATAATAAGCCTCTGTGGACCCATCACCCAACTTCAATAATTTTTTTTTTCTTTTTTTTAGAGACAGAGTCTTAGTCTGTTGCTCAGGCTGGAGTACAGTGGCGTCATCATAGTGCATTGTAACCTTGAACTCCTGGGCTCTAGCCTCCCCAGTAGCTAGGGGACCACAGGCACATGCCACCATGCCTGTCTAATTTTTAAATTTTTTGTAGAGATGAGGTCTTGCTATGTTGCCCAGACTGGTCTTGAACTCCTGGCCTCAAGCAGTCCTCCTGCCTTGACCTCCCAAAGTGCTGGGATTATAGACTTGAGCCACTGCACCTGGCCAATAATCTTGATTCACCTCTACACTTACCTGTTCCTTCACTCCTCCTCCACAGATGATTTGTGGAAGCAAATCTTAGATATATCATTATATCTGTAAATAAAAATATTAAAATATAAGTCCTCTTTTAAAAATATACTATTGTTAAAGCTTACAAAATTTGAGAATAATTTCTTAGTATCAAATATGTCAGTGTCTAGATTTCCTTGATTGTCTCTTCTTTTTTTTCCCACAGTTGATTTGTTGGAATCATGAACCAAACATAGTCCATACATTGCATTTGATTGATGTGTCTTTTAATCCATAGGTTTCTCCTCCCTCTTTTTTTTTTCCTTGTGATTTATTTGTTGAAGAAACCAGGTCATTTGTTCTATAGATTTTCTCAGTCTAGATTTTGTGATTGCATCTCCATGATGTCATTTACATTTTTTCCCCTCCTGTTTCCTGCAAATTGGTTGTTCCATCACTTCCATCCTGAAGTTTGATCAGATTCAAGTTCAGTTTTGTGGCAGGAATATATCATAGGTAGTCTCATATATATCCATCAGGAGGCCCGTGTTTGGTTGTCTCTTTTTGTCATGTTAGCAGCCATTGATGATCATTGCTGATGATCATTGATGATCATTGTTATTTCCTTAGGGAGAGCCCCATACTTAGTAAGTAGCTCATGAACCTCTCCATCTCATCATGGGGTTTTCCTTTTCTGAGTTAGGCTTTTAGAGCTTTTACAGCTTTCATAGTGAACTCATAGCTGCCCATTTAGACATTCTGTTTGCTACAGAAAGCACAAAGGCTTTCTTGCTTTCGTATGTTAGTTTCATTTTCACAATACAGTCATCTTAAAAATTTGTCCTAGTGGTCCCAACATTTACTTCAGTTTCTGAAACATGTTAAGATGAATGAATGACCACTCAATTAAACAGTTTGAGAGCTGTTGGTAAAATCACAGTTGCAGGCAAGTTGGCCACAGGTAAGTACAAGTGAGCCAGAGCCACCAATTCTGTACCACCATCCCATCCTGAGGGAAGGTGATGAGTTTTTAACATCTATATTTATTTATTTTGTCCTGACAGCAAACCTAAGTTTTCCAGATCAGCGGCAGACAATTATTACATACAGCAATAACCACATTGGTTCCCCACACCCCAGTCTCTACCTTCAGGGCAATGCGAAGGGTTGTATGTGTGTGTCTAGAAGAAGGGCCAGAAGAATGTGGTTGGATTTGCCAAGATCTTACATCCTGATAGATTCCAGGAAGTGGGAATGAATGGGTTTATTCTTTCATTCAACAAACGTACTGATTGCTGATTGTGTGTCACACACTGGGGTAGGTGATAAATACTAGAAAGCTCCCAGCTGAATACATAAAATCGTATACCTCTGCATTTTAGAATTAGGTGTCAGGTGTCATCTCGTGCTTATAGGTAAATCAAATACATACACACCCCCCTAGAGTCATACACTGGATAATAATGTTTTGGTCAATGACAGACCACATACATGACTGTGATTCCATAAGAAAATGGTGCTGTATTTTTACTGTGCCTTTTCTGTGTTTAGATATATTGAGATATACAAATACGGTAACACAAATACATTGTGTTACTATTGCCTACAGTATTCAGACACTAACATGCTTGTATAGGTTTGTAGCCGAAGTGCATTAGGCTGTGCCATATAGCCTAGATGTGTGGTAGGCTATACCATCTCAGCTTGTGTAAATACACCATATGATGTTCACACAATGACAAAACCACCTAAGGATGCAGTTCTCAGAATGTATCCCCGTCGTTAAGTGACACATGACTGTATTTGTGTATGTAAGGATGTGAGTACATGTATATTCGATTTTTTATATATATATAATTTTATACATATACACACGTGTGTATTCTATTTTCTCCTCTGACTTTTTAATTTCAGAAAAGCTTTTTCTCTATTTTTCATTTATCTTCAGTTGTCATTTGTACTAAAGCATGAAGTTTTCTCATCCCCAGCTTTTCAAGTAACAGTTCAAGTAACTGTACTTTATACCTCCTATTGTGTTTGCTCCTATGGCTCATTCTTTTGACAAGAAAGTAAAGTCCAAATTACAAGTTAGACTCTGAAAGAAGAAAATTCAAGTGCAAAGTGATAAGGACTTTACCAAGCTGAAGAGACCTCAAGAAAGGGAGGGACAGATCCCCACAACTGTAAGCCTCCTGATCTGAGGAATGATTGAATGTGCCAGGTGGACTGGTGGGTGCTGGGCTTTCAGACCTCATGGAGTTTTCATTCTGATAGGAGAGACAATAAGACACAGTTGGACAAATAGACACGATAACTACAGAATGGGGAGAGTGTGTGGAAGGAAATAAAGTTAAGAGGGTGTGAGTTAACTGGGGGGACAACTTTAAAGAGAGGGGTCTCAGAAGGCCTCACTGATGAAGTAATATTTGAGCTGAGGCCTGAACGATGTGAACAGGCCAGTGATGGGAGGAGTTGGTGAAAGAGCAAATGCAGAGCTAAGAAAGGGCTTAGTGTGTCTGAGGAGCAGAAAGGGGGCCCTGTGGCTGGCTGACCGGAGGCCGGAGAAGGAGGTGGGGCCAGACCATGCAGGCCCTCAGAGGCCATAAGGAGGAGCTGGAACTGTGTTCAAAAAGCAGTTGACAAACAGTGAAGAGTTTTAAGCAGGAAAACTTTAGTAATGATCCTTGCCTAGACTTTTGTTTTTGTACGCATGTGCAAACCTGTGTGTGTGTGTGCGTGTGTGTGTGTTTTCTTAATGATATCATGCTGTACATGAGCTTCAATTTGCTTTTTCATTTACCAATAATTTCATGGACATCTATGAAAGGAAGAGTTATGAAGAAAAAGAAGTTTGTTTTGCTGTGAACTATGTAACAAATAGATTTAGATATGCAAAACTTTGAAGCTATTGTGGAAAACCAGTTTCTTAGGAGTAAAAAAGGAAGGATAGTGCTTGTTTTTAATGCCCATCAGAGATATGAATTCCCTTTAATGTTAATATTTTAAGGACATTAAAAAGTATTCTAACTTGATTCTTGCTTTTCTCATAAACTTGTTATGATTAATATGTTACTTTATGTATTGTTAAAGTATTAATAACTTGATAGACCATTTTTAGTCTTCTAGGTACAGCATAGCCTGAACAAACTAGGAAAATGGAAGAATAAGAATTCAGTAGAAGTGCATGGTCAAGCCATAACACACCAGGAGGAGATGCTCAAACTCCACAGAGAATGTATCACCTTTCAAAATACAGTTTACTATTGCTGATAGTTACAAACGTACTTATTTATCTACTTTTAAAATATATTTAACCAGGCTCAGTGGCCCACGCCTGTAATCTTAGGACTTTGGGAGGCCGAGGTGGGAGGATCACTTGAGCTTAGGAGTTCGAGACCAGCCTGGGCAACAGAGCAAGACCCCATCTCTTAAAAAAAAAAATATTAGCTGGGGGTGGTGGCATGTGCCTGTAGTATTAGCTACTCAGGAGGCTGAGGCAGGAGGATCTCTTGAGTCCAGGAGTTTGACGCTGTGGTGAGCTATGATTGTGCCAGTGTACTTTAGCCTGGGCAACACAGCAAGACCCCCTCTCAAAAAAAAATACATATATATATATTTTTAAAATTTTTGTGGAAAAATATACCAAAAAGACCCTTGAACTAGAAACACTCCAGCATCTTTTAGGTCTTGTCCATTTATAAAATACTGTATAGGCAAAAGCTTGAAGAAACTGTCTATATTACAGTGAAATAGAGATAGGGATTATGTTTTCTGGTTCCCCACAGTATGAGCATGTATGGCAAGCAAACGTTTTCCAGAATAGCAGGTGAATGAAAAAAACTATAGCCCACAAAAATAACTGCCCCTGATGTAGTGCACTCTTTTTTTTTTTTTTTTTGAGACAGGGTCTTGCTCTGTCACCAAGGCTGGAGTTCAGTGGCATGATCATAGCTTGCTGCAGCCTTGAACTCCTGGGCTCAAGTGATCCTCCCACCTCAGCCTCCCTGGTAGCTGGGACTACAGGCTTGTGCCACCATGCCCAGCTAATTTTTTTAATTTTTTATATTCATAGAGACAGGGTCTCATTGTGTTGCCCAGGCTGGTCTCAAAAACCTGGCCTCAAGCAATCCTCCCGCCTCAGCCTCCCAAAGTGCTGGGATTACAGTCTTGAGCTACCCTGCCTGGCCCTGATGTAGCTCATTTTTAAGCCTACATTTAAAAAAATGTATTTCAGAGGTGGAAATGAACTAAAGCAGGCAAGAAGTAAGGGGGTCCAAGGATGTGTGACACAACATTGCTGCTATGTTGGGGGCGGGATATCCCACATAAAACCCCTGTCTGCATTCTTCACCCATGAACTCTAGCCACAGCCTTCAGCATTTGAAAGTAGCTTTCTTAATTCAAATCCTTGATATGCTTCTGGTTTTGTAATAAAGTCATGAGTGATATTAATGCAGTCAGCAATTACCTTTCTGCCTTTTGTATTAAATTGGAGACACTGGAGTAACATCAATTAGCAGAAAATATTCTGTTTCTTAAGAGAGTCTTCTATTTAACTTTCTTGTGTACTTAAAAATGAAAATATATTTAGCTTCTTCAAATATTTAATTTTATGTGATCCATTTGTTAAAGAATATCTTAATTCCACAATTAAACACACACCCACATGTATGTATAATATGCATCACACATTGAAAACATCTTCCATTGCATAGTTTCAAGAAATTGTTTTGAGGAGTAATGACTGAATAAAAGTTTAGAAATATTTTATCTTAAGTGCTGATCATTTTCAAAAATTCATAGTTCAGAAATATTTTACTAGAAGACTAAAGATGTTTATAGTTTTTCACCCCAGAGCTTCATATTTACAAAACAGATGGTTAACAAATGGTTTAATTTGAAATAATTGGAAAGGTCCACTGGCCTCAAAATATCTCCCCTATAGCCTGCTTGGAACATAAAATTTCTAACTGCATATTAGAATTATTTCTTTGGGTTAAGGGAGTATCCCGAAAAAGCCTTAGTCTAATAGGAGTTATTACTCCTATGTTTTGCTAAAGTTGCATTAGAAGGAGTGAGTTGGGTATGTTTCTAATAGTCTTGGTGCAGACCCCAGAGGACGAGGGGAGGGGAGGGATTCTTGGTGGAAGAGAAGGGAGACACTCACCTATCAGGGGCTCCAAAAGAGGGCTTTAGGCTGTAGAAAGGGCAAGCAAAGCCCATCCTTTATAATTATAAAATGTTCACTTAGATGGGACCACTATTTAAAACTATAGTACTATACTCATCTGAATTGTATTATAAAATGGATATCATATAATAAGATGGAAGATGTCATTCATGCATGCTTTCGCTCTCTTTTTGAGCATAATGCCAAAGTGTTTCCAGAATAACTTGGCATCTTCACTTCCTGCATGGTCTGGGGATAGAGTCCAGAAAACAGTCTAGTTGAATTCTCAGATGGGTTTTTGGCAAGAAGACAAGGTGGCTTTATACAGCTCATCTCTGATGCTTTTCACTGAGTGTCTGAAAGAAAAGGGAGGATTTGAGGACCTGATTAAACCAAGGAAGTAACCCAGTGACTTAAAGAGGCATGTTGTGGAATTTGAATCCTAAAATAAAGCCCTCCATCATTGACTTTTCAGCCACGGGAATAACCAGTTGCTTCATTGTGTGTTTTGTCAAAGTGCCTCAGCCATTTGGTCTGCCTGATGGTTACCTGCTGCCTCTTTTTATAGCCTCTGTGTCCTTTGTTGTTGCCTGGCTGGTCAAACATGTGTAACGGTGCCCTAGGACACCAAGTGTGCCCTCGGGGAGCTAAGTACTGCCAGATGTAGGGAGCAAGGGTTGATTCACATGGCCGTAATTTCAATAGCTAATTTTACCTGTTTTCTTTTGGTTTTGGGTTTCTTTCTTAAAGAAAAATCCATTTGGAGTTGAGTTTTCCCCCCTTTAAATTGCAGTCTTGTCTTGTTACCTCTACTCTCCCAGCCCCATCCCACACCCAAAATGACAGTGTGAGAGGAAAAGGATGGGGAAGATAGGTGATTACTAAGTTGGGGTAATTAATGTTTTTAACTTCATGATAAAAATTTGTAAAATGTTCCTGTTTTACTGGATTTTGACCAGTTTTTTTTTACTTCAAAGTGAAATTAAGTTTCACTGACCAATCTGTCCTATGGAAATCATTTAGATAGAAATAGATAATCTTTTAGACAGACATTTTATCTAGTCTCTGATTAAGAATACTGAATTTGTTGTCCAAAGCCTTAGATTTTTAACTCATTATTCCGAAAACTGGTTAAATAGAAGGAAAGAATCATGCCTTTAATTTGATTTCCTATATGAACTGAACCTCAGGATGACCAAATAATTGATGAAAGAAAGTTTATTTTTATGGAAGTGTTCCTGCCAATGAATGAAGAAGGACTGATAGAATATCACCATTTGGCAAATCCTAATGAAATAATGGATCTAGGCATTGATCATCAGTGGCTGCTAACATCACACGAAGAGCCACACACTGCCCATTAGATATTCTTGCCAAAAAAATTGAATTTGAATCAGAACAAGTCCCTAGGTTTAACATCAGACTACAGGAAATACAAGGGACAGAGAAACATGTTAAATGACGCCACCAAGATACAACGAGTGAATTATAGAATGTGTGGGAAATGGTAGGGACAAACAAATTCAATTCCTTAACAAATAATGTACAAGGAAAAAAAGGAAAGAGGAATTAATTAAAACTGGCATAAGAGACATGTCAATCAAGTGCAACAGACCTTATTTGGATTCTATGTCAATAAAACATTTGTTTAATTTTAAAAAAAGAAAAAAGTATATGTGACAAAAGGAGGGTATCTAAAGACTGACCAAATATTTGGTGATATTAAGGAATTACTGTTAATTTTTTAAGGTATGATAATGTTATCTTGTTAAATCATTAAAAAGAGTCTTTATCTTTTAGATATACATACTGACATATTTACGGATGAAATGATATGATGTCTGGGATTGGCTTCAAAATAAGTCAGTGGGAAGGGACCATGGTTATAGGTGAAACAAGATGGGCCATGAGTTGGCTGTTGTTGAAGCTGAATGATGGGTACATGGGGGTTTGTTATACCAATCTGTCAACTTTTATGTATGTTTGAAATCTTCTATAATAAAAAGTTTTTAAAAATAGGCTTAGGTTTGAAATCCAGATTTAACACTTGTAACTTTTATGATCTTGAACAAATTCCTTAACTTCCTTGAGTCTCAGCTGTTTTAGTTTTTGTGGGTTTTTTGGGGGGAGGGTTTACCTGTAAAGTAAGTACAAGGGTATCTTCCCAGGTTACCCTACCTGGTCCAGATTGTTGGGCCAAACTGAATATGTATGAGGTTACTTTGTAAATTGCTACATATATGTCAGCTGTTTATTACTATAAAATTCCTAAAAGGATACAGTTTTCCTGCTAAGAAAATTTAGTAGCTTTTTCTGCTTCAGCAAGCAGTGTGGTTGTCCCAGATACATTATATCAATTATAAATCTCTGGAATAAGAATATAGTTGAGTAGCCCCCAAGGGCATTTAATAACTAGTTTATAATAATAGAGTAATTATAAGAATTCATTTTTTAAATTTGCAAATACAAATTTCTCATGGCCTAGTCAATTAAATGTAGTATAGACAACTATTGCTATTAATGTTTTCACTGTATAGTAAGAATTGTGAATTATTTCTGATTTATTGTTTTCCTTGATTTAAAAAATTGCTTGAATTTTGAATTTAACATAATAATAAATATTTTAAATTTTTGCATCATAATATACAGAAACCTGATTGTTAGAATGCTTTTTCTGGTTTTTCTGTTTGTTTTCTCATTTTGGCCTTATTTATTCCTCTTTACTTTCCTTCCTTCTTCCTTCCCTTCCAGCATTTTATTGTGAAATATATAGAGAGAAACATGTGTAAAACAAATGTACAATTTAATGAGTGATTGTAAAGCAAATACCTATATAACTACTATAGCAGTTTTTTTTAAAAATCAGAACATTGCCAGCACCTCAGATTTCTGCATGTTCCTTCCCAGTCCAAATTTCTTCCAGGCCTGGGTAGCCACTATCGCAACTTTAGTAGTGTTCACTTTCTTGCTTTCCTTTATAGTTTTACCCCTTGCGTATAGATTCTTAAACAGCATGATTTTTATATTTTAAAGATCTTTTCCTATTGTTGTCTGTAGCTGTAGTTCATTCATTTTGCTTGCTGTATAATCTTCCATTTTAGGAATTTACTATAATTTATCCATTCTACTGTTGATGGACTTTTGGGTTATTTCCACTTTTTTGTCTATTACAAACATTCTTGTGTATGTCTTTTTGGTGCACCTCTGTATGTATTTCTATTATGTATATACCTAGGATTGAATTAGTGACCTTATATTGACAAACAGTTTTCCAAAATAGTTGTACCAGTTGACACTCTCTCTCCAGCAGTGTATGAGAGTTCTTGTTGCCCCACATCCTCATCTGTACTTGGTATTGTCAGCCTTTTAAAATGCTTTCTTTTAAATATTATTAGTTAAACAACATAGATAAAATAAGTGTACTGTTGTCTATTACTGATATGTACTTGTAATTTTAAAGTCCAGGTTTTATTTTAGGACTGTGTGTGTGTGTGTGTGTGCACACGCATGTGTGCATGCCTAGGAGTGTTTCAGAGGTACATGAACTCTTTGCTAAATTACATCCTCCTACCTACCGACTACTACTCTAGAGACCAGAAAAAAATGGTGTAACTTTTAAAAAAGAGAGAGCATTTTTGTACCTTTTTCAGTCATTGTAATGTTAAACCTATAATGAATGATAGCTCAACTTATTGACTGCTATGTGCCAGGTGCTGTACTGATGAGCACTTACTATATATAAATTCATTCTTTATAATAATTTTTTATTTTCCCATTTTTTAACAGATGAAGCAACTGAGGCATGAAATGGTTAAGTAACTTGCTGAAGGTTGACAGCTAGTAAATCATAGAGCCAGAACTGAAGCTAGACAGTCTAACTCTACTGGTTCCACCTGAGTTATGAACACTTAATATCTAGACCTCCTGCCCATATTGGTGAACTCTGGATAGATTGACGTTAGTCCTCCAGAGCCACTGCGTTTCCTTTCAGGGTGGCTGTATTGGGGCTTGGGATGTTCTTTCTGGTGCTAAGAGGTAAGTAAGCAGGGTTGCTTGAACTTCGAGACAGAGACTCATTTCCTTTCACTTGCTATAGAAGGTGGAAGAAGCTGCAATGACATGAGCGTCCTGGCTCTGGGGCTAGTACAGGTACCATGGGAAGGGACAAGACTTGACCCTCTCCTCTCCTCTCTAGTTTTTTCAGGGGTGCTCGGCCTTCATCCTCTTTCCACTTGGGGTTTGAAAGGAAAAGGCTGAGAATGGGAGGCAGGAAGCAGTAGAGTGGACTTTTCGCTTTCCCTAATTGTCCAACAATGTGAAACACGTTTTCCTTTAAAAACTATGTTGTAAATGGCAGCAACATTCCCAGGCTAGCTCAAAAAAGCCATAATGTAGATAAAATAAGTGCCTGCCAAATTGTTTCCTATAATAGTTTTTGTTTTTATTGCAAAAATTTAACATTTTAGTTATTTTATGGGGCGAATGGGCTAGCCTGAGAACTTAGCCACATTGTTTATGTAGGAAAATGTATTCCAAACAGCTAAGACCACATATTTATCTCAGTGTAGAGCTAACTTATCCATAGTACAGATCATTGACTACCTGGATACTCTGCTCCAAGCAAACTGAACAATACCATCACTTTTTTGATGGCAAAGCAAAAATCATCTCTAATAGAGAATCATTTTCTATGGACATACTGTGACTGAGACCAAATTTTAATTAGCTAAGATATTTTAAAAATTGTAGCAATACATAAATTCATCTGTTTTTCATTTGTCACATATGGGTTTTTATTTATCTACCCACTTAAAACATTGAAATATATTAATGTAACTACCTGAACCACTTGTAGATCTTCAGACTTGTGTGGCAAAAGGAATGATAATTATCATCTGCTTCAGGCTACAGGCTAGAATAATTCAAAAGGAAACGTGCATTACTAATGCTGCAGAGCTCATAAATTCTCAAAGTCAGCCTGCCACTTGTGCAGTCAAGCTGGTTGGCTAGAGGCAAAAAGACTAGGGTTACATAATATTTATGAGTTCTGAAGTTAGCCGTCAATAAACGCAAATATTGCCAGTGTTTTAGATTATTCATTAAGGTCAGCATCATCTAGTCATGGCAATGGAGTTGAGAGCAGGGTGGATTTGGTAATGATGAAATATTAGTTACAAGTATAAATTCTGTCCATTTTAGTCCACTGCTACCTCCCTTATAGGATTTATTGCCTTCCTATTTTATGTATTATCCCTGGGATACCTACCTGAGAGTCCCCATACCATTCTGTGAAAATCTACTTGCAAGCCACCTAAGATTTCATTAACACAAAGTTGGAAATGGAACTTTCCATTCTCTGTAGTGTTTCTCCAGTCCTTCTTGCGCTTAACTTCCATGAAGACTTCCTGTCCCTTATACATCATCACGATGGCCAAGACCGAAACACTTTCAGATCCCTGCCAGCACCTTATATCATACTGTGCTCAGAAACAATTAAGCGTCCAGACCTGTGCTCTTTTGTGCTCTAGTGTATTTTAGGAGTTTGACTTGTATAGTGTAATGAGCAGATACAACTCAGGGCCCCAAGACCTTTTCCAAGAAGAATGTGTGGCTATGAACTACAAATTAAAACCGTGTGAACAATTGTATGGTTTCCACCATTAAGAAGCAGTAGTCCTGGGCTGTTGCTAACTTACAGCCTGGGAGCAACTGCAGGTCATGCCCATTTTAAGTACTTTGTTTTTTCACATATGAACAGAGCATCCCAGACTTAAAATAACTCTTCCATTTCCTACATTTCTTAGAATCCTTTAGGAAAGATGGTTTTGTTTTTGATTTTTGGTTTTTTTTTTTTTTTTTGGGTGCTGGATCAAATACTTTTAAAACTTTTTACTATTGAAAATTTCAAATATAGGTAAAAGTAGAGGAAAGGGTATAATGAACTCCTCTGTGCTATTACCTATGGATCAGATATTTTTATTGTTGTTGTTTTGGGATTTTTTTGAGATGGGGGCTCTCACTATGTTGCTCAGGCTAGACTCAAACTCCTGGCTCAAGTCATCCTTCCTCCTCACCCTCCTGAGTAGCTGGGATTATAGGTGCATGCCACTGTGCCCAGCTAGATCAGATATTTTTAATGGAAAAAAATTAGTCTTCTTTAATGTCAACTTTTTTTTTTTTTCTGCTAGAGTGCATTGGTGTGATCATAGCTCACTGTAACCTCAAACTCCTGGGCTCAAGCAATCTTCTTGCCTCAGCTTCCTGAGGAGCTGGGACTACAGGTGCACGCCACCACATCTGGCTAATTTTTATTTTTATTTTTTGTAGAGGTGGAGTCTCACTGTGTTGCTCAGGCTGGTCTCAAACTCCTGGCCTCAAGAGATCCTCCCAAAGTGCTGGGATTACAGGTGTGAGCCACCTCACCCAGCCCTTCTATCAGTCAACTTTTCAAATCAACTATATGGCATAGTGATTTTCCAAACTTGTAGGTGAAGTTGGAGGTAGTATTCTGAAACTCATGGAGGAAAATGCATCAGGAGAGCATCTGCCCTGAGGGAGCAATAGTGAGAGGTTTCCTTCCCCCTCTTCTACAACTTTAAGACATAGTATAATTCCCAGGGGGAAATCAAACTGAATGCAAGAGGATTCTAGGAACTAGAGCTATACAGAGTCCTTGTTCAGCAGACTGGCAGATTAGTTTTAAAGTGGTTTTTGTTGAAAGTTCTTGGTCTCTTTCACTGTTATAAGACTGGGGGAAATTTTGTAATTGATTGTGCTGTTTGTGCAATACATTCAGGTCCTCCTCTGCCAGATAGCCACAGTTACAGTTATATAAAGACTGAATCAGGATGGGACCCCCCAAAAGCATATTATGCAAGGCAAAAAACAAAAAAAGAACCCACTTAAATGCTCATCCTTGGTTACATAAAAAGTGCTATCTGACCCATCCTTACAAGGGAATGCTATGAAACCACTAATCTATACTTTTTATTAGAGACAGGACCTCTAGCACTGAAAAGAGTATGGTTGCCCCAACCTAACCCAGACACATAATTCAAAACAAAAACACTGGGAAGGGTAGCAGGGAGCCGGGGATAAAGTAGAGATGATTAATGGATGCAAGAATATAGTTAGTTAGAATGAACAATATCTGATAGCACAACAAAGTGACTATAGCCAACAATGTTATAGCATACTTTAAAATAACTGAAAGAGTGGAATTGGAATGTTCCCAACACAAAGAAATGATAAATGCTTGAGGTGATGGACACCCCAATTACCCTGTATAATTATAAATATGTAATAATTTAATTATTACACATTGTATGCCTATATCAAGGCATCACATGTACCCCATAAATATATACAATTATGCACCCATAATAATTAAAATTTTTTAAATTAAAAAAAAAAACTAAGCTGTAAAACTAGAATAAATAAGAACAATAAGGCTAAAAAAGTTTTAATTTCCTCCCCCTGATGATTAGGTCATTGCTTTTTGGGGGGAAATATTTTATTTTATTTTATATGTAGGGACAGAGTCTCACTATGTTGTGTAGGTTCTCCTTGAACTCCTGGGCTCAAGTGATCCTCCTGTCTCTGCCTCCCAAGTACCACTGCGCCCAGCTATGGAAATAATTTAAATGTCAAATCCTTCCAAAAAAATATATTCTTTTTTTTTTTTTTTTTTTTTTGGTGTCTTACTTTGCTGGCACTTCCAGCACCTGTTAATCTACCCAGTCTAGCACTCCATATTTGGGAAGAGGGAGAGTGATATTAATACATGGAGAGAGGCAAGCTAAGAGAGGGGTCAGTTGGCAGTGATAGGAAGGAAAGTCTACTTAACCTCAGTCAGTCCCAACTCACTACCCTCCAATGGGGAAAGTATGTAAGTCTGTACATATGTTTGATTTTTGATACATGAACAAGCATAAAAATATGGCACTAGAGTGTTATACCTCAATTTTTAAAACTTAAGTTTTTAAAGAAAAATACGTTTAATATTATACAAAAATTAATTACTGTATTTACAGATAATAGCATTATATTCCATTGTAAAAATTTCATTTGTAATAGCAACCAAAAGGATGAAATACCTAGGAATAGACAAATAACAAGCAATGTACAGGACCTAAATGAAGAAAACATTAGATCTGTACTAAGGGACATCAAAGAAGACTGCAGGAAATGTGAAGACATTTTTGTCTTAAGACAACTAAATATTTTAAAGAGTCATATTCTTCATAGATTAATCCATAAATTCAATGCAAACCCAATTGTATGGTCAAAAACACTTTAAACATGGTTGAAATGCAAAAAGCAAACTGAAAAAATACTTGAAACAATGTAGTATGCAAATGTTTAATGTTTCCTTAAAATAAGTTGGTTAAAAAACCCAAGAGACCTAATTGGAGACTTCACAAAAGAGGATATGGAAAAAACAAAGGAAAATATTGTTAAGCTCAGGAGTACCTGAAGAAAAATAAGTAAAAGTGATAAACCATTTTTAATTTATCAGACTAACAAAGATTTTAACATTAAAATATTGGTGAAGCTGTAGGGAAGTAGGTATCATTAGGAATATAAATTGCTACTTTTGTGGAGAACAGTTTTGCAGATATGTTAAAATTTTGCGTGTTTCTTAACCCAAGAATTCTACATATTTAAACTAAAAAAAATAATTCATCACCTGTGCAACTGTACTTGTAAAAGGCATCTTACACAAGGCCAAAAACAAAAAAAAAAACCCAAAAAACAAACCAAAAAAACCCTGAAAAGAACCTATCTAAATGCTCATCATTGGTTTAAAAAACTGGCATATGACCCATTTGTATAAGGGACTGCTATGAAACCACTAAAAAGGATCATGTAAATCCATACATTTTGTCAGGGACAAATGCTTTCCATATATTAGGGAGAGAAACTGCTTTCCAAACAGTTTGACAAAACTGCATGTACAAACAATATGTATAAAATATGATAAATTAATATATTATAAAAATATATATTAGTAGATGCATAGAGAAATGTTCTAAAGCATATTTGCTGAATATTAGCGATCACTTGAGGAAGATGTTTACTGTTCCTACTTTTCACCTTTTTCATTATGCTTTTTCAGTACTGTTATAAAAATATTTGATACCACAAATACACCATTTTCATCATCAGAAATAAAACAAAACAAAGCATGGACTCCCTATGGACTCTTTGGCTCATTCTGTGTGGTTTCAGGAGAGGGCAGAGCACATAAACTCAGAAGGATGACCTTTGAGAAGTGGGTTCAGAATGAAAAGGTTGGTAGACACTGTCTTCTTCACAGGTGCTACAGACCCAGCAAAGAGCTTTTCTCTTGGGAGGGAAGTGATTGTGTACATCTATACCTGTTGGGATTGCTTGAGGCCAGGAGTTTAAGACCAGCCTGAACAACATAGTGAGACCCCGTCTCTACAAAAAATTTTTAAAAATTTAGCTGGATGTGGTGGCACACGCCTGTAGTCTCAGCTACTTGGGAGGCTGAGGCAGGAGGATCGCTTGAGCCCAGGAGTTGGAGGTTGCAGGGAGCTTGATGACCCCACTGCACTCTAGCCCTGGCGACAGAGTGAGACCCCGTCTCAAAAAAAAAAAAAAAAAGAAAAGGAAAAGGAGACTATGAAGTTGCTATTTGTAAATACACATCTGGTGCTTTCTATGCTCTGCATCAGACTTTCTTTTGACTCAGTTAAAGCAAGATGATTTGCAGCTATTTCTAAAGGCCAGTTTTGCTTTTCCTTTTTCCCTTTCTCTTCTTTACTTCCTAGGCCTCCTCAGCAGGTGGAGACAGGATTGTTGCCTGTAGCGTTGGTTGTGTTCCTGTGCTGCTTTTTTATATTTTTATACATATCATAGTCCTGGCCCCATCTTTGGGACTCAGCCTCATTTAGAGCTGGGCTCCCCATATTTTATTCTTTCTTATTGAATGGAAAGTTTTCATAGATTTCCGTCTAATGACTTTTTAAAAATTAAAAATTTTGATATCTCAGAAATCTGTCTCTGGGGGTGTTCACTTGGATTCTGAAAATAGAGCCAGGGTCTTGAAGTGGTTCCTGAATAAATAATGAAGCATGTTCAAAGTCTGTAACTGTTCCTTCTCTTTAACCACATCCTAGATAACCCGCCAATGGTAAGTGTCATTTGTGTGAATAGATCCTCTAGTTTTAGTTTTCAAGGCCTTCTCCCCCCATTCTAGCTGTCTGAATGATTAATGTGAGTAGGAAAATACTGTTGACCTATTTAAATCATGTCGAACAACATCCATTGCTCATCTATATAATGAAATACACACTGAACATTACATCTTAAGTGCGGGAGCCAGTGAACTACAAAATAATGTTTTAGTTATTTAGGTTATGAAATAAAGTATAAGACATTAGGACTAACTATAGCATTAAATATTAAACTATTCAAATGGTGATTGCCAGTGAAAATAACTTATAAACCAAAACAACTAATAGCATTTCTGCTTTAGTAGTTAATTAGAGGAAGTGAAGATGGTTGCATGCAACAGTGTGAGTTTAAGAAAAGTCTTTATGTCAAAGTGTATTTTAATATTACTTGACTATTATGGGATTTATTCTAAATAGTTGAGTTTTTCCTATTGTTAATCAGTGCTTGTGAAAATAACAGTTTTAGAAAAAATTTGTTTGACATTTTTGTCATAGTTTCATTAGACTGGTCTGTGAATAATTTTAAAGACAACTAATTTATAGTTCAAACTATTTTGATCCATGATCTAATAACAAAGATAAGCCTTGGCAGCTTTTAAAATATTTAAGTTTTGTACGGGCATCATTTGCACAGAGTTTAAATAAATGCAAAATTTAAAGGCACTGAATTTAGGCTGTCAGGTTTCCATGGTTACACCTTTCCAAGTTATTTTGTGTATTGTGTAAATAGGTCTGTGAGTCACTGATAATTATTTGTTTTTTTGTTTGTTCTGTTGGTAATTCTGTGTTTAGCTGAATTTAATACAGTTCACACGGCGTGCTTTGGTTTATGTATATTTTAGTGTTTGTGATTGACAGTGATTGAGCATTTCTTATGGAGTGCTTGCCTTTTTTGTCATAAATGATGTATGTTGGTAGTGCTTGAAATGTAAATAAGTTCTTCCTGTATCACTGTTTAATAAACAGGAATTTTAATGCAAAGAATACTTCTTGGTACATTTAAACAATAAGGTTTGGTGAGCTCTAGAATATTTCTGTTAAACAGATTGCATACCAAGACAAATATGTTTAAATTCTTACAAACTTTAAGTTACTGAAGTTACCAAGGACAACATTACAGTTTATGGCTAAGCGCAACGTTGACTGAATACTATTTAGCAACAGAATAAAAATAGCAGCATTCTGATCTACCTCTTAAAATTGTTTGTGATTGCTTTACAGAGAATGTCTTTACAGCAAAGTGGAATCTTTCTACAACATGATTTCTTCTATCCCAGCCTTTGCACATATTTAAGAACTATTGTATATACTAATACGTTTTAGAAGGATATGGTTCTTGAAAAAAGCCAGGGTCTTTTATGCCTGGGAAAGGAAGAAGAGATTTTCCTTAGACCTCACTATTAACCATCAGCATACTAGCAAGGGCCCACCACTAGCAAAGAGCTCTCAGAAAAACATCAAAATTAGGCTGTACATAATTCATTCTACTGAGTTTAAGCCTTCTCTCAATACACTACAGTCATGAGATGCTGTCTGGTTTGTAAAGTGCTTCTACATCTATAGTCTTATTTGGTCCTGTGATGAAGTCAGGAGAGACCCAGTGCTTTGTACAGAGTGGCTTTTAAGTAGTAATTTTGTGACCCAGCCTAGGATCTCATGGATTACTTTGTGAATTACTTTGTGGATTATCCAAAGCAAAATTCAGCCTGGTTTCTACCTACTGATTGGAATGACCTCCTCCCACAGTCAGGTAACCAATGATAGTAATTACCATTTATTGAGTGCTTACTTTGTGCCACTTTCCAAATATTATGTCATACAATTATCATAGCAACCCTGTGAGGAAGGTATTATCATCCCTATTAACAAATGAGAAAACTAAGGCTTAGAGAATTCACCTAACTTGTCCAAGTAAACCAATGAGTACAGAAGGAAAACAAATTTAAACAAGAACTCAAGTAAATATAATTAGGAAGGCACATCTTTTAGGGGACGCTCCCATTGTACACTCACAAGCAAAATACGGTGTTTTAAATTCCACACTATTTCCTGGTGCCTATACTGCAGAAATTATTTGAAAATATCCAGAAGGATGGAATCCTCCCAAACTCATTCTACGAAGCCAATATCACCTTGATACCAAAGCCAGGAAAGGACACAACAAAAAAAGAAAACTACAGACCAATATCCCTTATGAATATAGATGCAAAAATTCTCAATAAAATCCTTGCAAACCGAATTCAAAAGCACATCAAAAAAATAATCCATCATGATCAGGTGGGCTTTATTCCCGAGATGCAGGGATGGTTCAACGTACGCAAATCTATAAATGTAATCCACCATATAAATAAAAGCAAGAACAAAGATTATATGCCTTTCAATAGATGCAGAAAAGGCTTTTGACAAAATCCAACACCCTTTTATGATAAAAACTCTTAACAATATAGGCATAGATGGCTCATTCCTAGAAACTATTAAAGCCATATACGATAAACCCACAGCCAATATCATACTGAATGGGGAAAAATTGAAGGCATTCCCCCTTAAAACTGGCACCAGACAAGGGTGTCCACTATCTCCACTTCTTTTCAACATAGTGCTGGAAGTCCTGGCCACAGCAATTAGACAAGACAGAGGAATCAGGGGCGTCCAGATGAGGGCAGAAGAGGTCAAACTTTCACTATTCGCAGACGATATGATATTATACATAGAAAACCCCAAAGATTCAACCAAGAGATTACTGGAATTGATAAATGAATTCAGCAAAGTCTCAGGATACAAAATTAATACACACAAATCCATAGCCTTCATATATGCTAATAACAATCAAGCCGAGAAACAAATTAAAGATGCTATACCTTTTGCAATAGCAACAAAGAAAATTAAATATTTAGGAATATATCTAACTAAGGAGATCAAAGACCTATATAGAGAGAATTATGAAACACTGAGAAAGGAAATTGCAGAGGATGTAAATAGATGGAAAACCTTACCATGCTCTTGGATAGGCAGAGTCAACATAGTAAAAATGGCTTTGCTACCTAAATTAATTTACAGAATCAATGCAATCCCTATCAAAATACCAACATCATTTTTTGCCGATCTAGAAAAAATAATTCTACGCTTCGTGTGGAACCAGAGAAGACCCCGTCTAGCCAAAGCAATCTTAAGCAAAAAGAACAAATTGGGAGGCATCTGTCTACCAGACTTCAAACTATACTACAAGGCTATAGTAACCAAAACTGCATGGTATTGGCACAAGAACAGACATGTAGACCAATGGAACAGGACTGAGAACCCAAATATAAAACCAACCTCATACAGTCACCTGATCTTTGACAAATTCCAGAAAAACGTACACTGGGGAAAAGATTCCCTATTCAACAAATGGTGCTGGGAAAATTGGATGGCCATATGTAGAAGACTGAAAGTGGACCCACACCTCTCACCTCTCACAAAAATCAATTCACAATGGATAACAGATCTAAACCTAAGACATGAAACCATAAGAATTCTCGAAGAAAATGTTGGAAAAACTCTTATGGACATTGGCCTAGGCAAAGAATTTATGAAGAAGACCCCCAAAGCAATCACAGCAGCAACAAAAATAAATACATGGGACCTGATCAAATTGAAAAGCTTCTGCACAGCCAAGGAAACTATCACTAGAGTGAACAGACAACCTACAGAATGGGAGAAAATATTTGCATGCTACACCTCTGATAAAGGGCTTATAACCAGAATCTATACAGAACTTAGGAAAATCAACAAGAAAAAATCAAACAACCCTATTAAAAATGGGCAAAGGACATGAACAAAAACTTTTCCAAAGAAGACAGAATGATGGCCAGCAAACATATAAAAAGTGCTCAACTTCTCTAATCATCAGGGAAATGCAAATCAAAACCACAATGAGATATCACTTAACTCCAGTGAGATTGGCTCATATCAAAAAATCCCCAAATAACAAATGTTGGCGGGGATGTGGACAGGTAGGAACACTCATACACTGCTGGTGGGACTGCAAATTAGTACAACCTCTATGGAAAAGAATATGGAGATATCTCAAAGAATTAAAAGTAGAATTACCATTTGACCCAGCAATCCCACTACTGGGTATTTATCCAAAAGAAAAAAAGACATTTTATAATAAAGACATCTGCTCTCGAATGTTCATAGCAGCACAATTCACAATTGCAAAGTTGTGGAAACAACCCAGGTGCCCATCAATACACGAGTGGATCAATCAAATGTGGTATATGTATACCATGGAGTATTACTCAGCAATAAGGAACAACAGTGAATTAACACATCTGGTATTATCCTGGTTGGAGCTAGAACCCATTCTTCGAAGCGAAGTGTCACAGGATTGGAAAAACAAGCATCACTGGTACTCACCATCAAACTGGTACTAACTGATGAACACTTACATCACACAGGGCAATAACATTCATCTGAGGGCGGGCGGGCGGGAGGGGGGTGGAAGGGATGGGAGAAACTCTCACTGAATGGATGCGGGGAGCACAGTTTGGGAGACGACCACGATTGTGGCTCTGACACGGGCAGAACAGGGGCAATGTGTATGGCCAAATTGTTGTACCCCCATGATATTCTGAAATTAAAAAAAAAAAAAAAAAAAAAATTCCACACTATTTCCTTCTTTTTATCCCCCAAATTGGCTATGTTTTATTAGGCTTTTGGGGCTTGTTTTTCTTTTTGTAACACTCTGGTAGAAGTGTAGTTCAAAAAGTATACAATATACTCACATTAGACAATAAATACATTTCAAATATTTTACACATCAAATATTTTAGTACTTTGGCAATATTGAAGACTTTAATCTAAAAACAAGATGATGAATGTATCGTACTACTAAGTGTGAATTACTTAGTTGGCTAAGGCTTTCAAGTAATATTTTATTTCAAGATATGAGAAGCGCCTGCTATACACAGATAAAGAGTATATTTTGTTGGTGGTGGTAGTTTTAATTTTTAATCTTTCTTACAAACATAACAGATAGTTGAATATGCATATCTTAAAAAAAAAAAGGTAAAAGGGCCAAATAAGCAGGCTTCTATGGAACTCCCCTTTTAATCTTATACCATTTTAATACATTGTACTTTTTGCATTAATGCCTGAAGCTGTGGAGTGATTACTCATGTGATTAACCAAGTCTACCCAGTGGAATTGAATATAAAATTATTTGTGGCAATATATCTATACCAGTCCAAAAAACTGCCTTCAGAATACTCGTAGCTTTCCCTTTTACCAAAGAGGCTGCTGTATACTTTCTCTTTATTTTTATGGTTGAAAATAACTCCGTAATGAATGATCTTGGCTTCTGTTGTCTTGAGTCTGTATAATCTCAGCAGTGGAAGCTTAGAAATATATAGTTTCCTGAAGCTTTAGCTTTGTCATTTTAGGTTGTGATTATTGACGTACCTATTGACCTACCTGCCACTCCTATTGCCTGGTTACAGGGCAGAGACAAAATTCCCACAATTGTCAAAATACCTCTATAAGATCTATATTCAAATGTTTTCTTTTTATTTCATGCCTTTCCCTTGGCATTGTACAGTGAAAACATCCTCAGGAAAGTTTTAAGATGTAGGGTTTTTTTCTTTTGTTTTTGTTTTTGGCTGGTTTGGGTTTTTTTGTTTGTTTGTTTGTTTTTGTATTTATACTACAGTTTTGGTCAAAGCTCTGCACTATTTCATACCATTTGTTTGTTTATGTAACAATAACTTTAAATAGCTCATTGAAAAGAATGGAAGAAAGAAATGCGTCCAACAATATACCTAGAGCATGCTGCATGTAGAATTCAGTTGACGTTATTATAATATGAAGACTAAAATTATGCTGTTTGTAAATGCTTTAATACAATTTTTAAAATATTCATATTAAAGCTGTGTCTTTGATCATAGATTATAAGTCCCTGGGTCTTCTATTATTAGGTATTTTAATCCAAATAATATTTTGAGTAGCATTTTACATGACAGTGGTATTTATGAATAGTCTGGTTTTTTTTAAAAGAATTAAAGAAGGGCTTTCTTACTATGTCAATTTCTTTAAAACTCCTGTTTTTATATGGACTTTCTCTAAAATTGAATTCCATGTGTGATTTCTATGAAACTGCTCTTTCTGGTTCCTATTTGTATGCTTTAGTATAAAATTGTTCTATTTTCTTCTTCTTTAACCAAAGTGTGTGACGGAACAGGAATGTTTCTTTTGAGAGACTGGAAAGTTGAAATTTGCCAGATGTTCTGTGCTAACCTAGAAGTGTACGTTCTCTGGGTACCAGGACTGTGTGAAATTCTTTCCTATTACTTTGAGTGAGCATTTGGTTTTGGTTCATTTTGGTGTTTTGCTTCTACTCTGATCAGAGCTTGTCTTTTATTCTGTATTTTAATGATATTACGGCATCCAGAAAATCTGGCAAAGAAAATGATATTTTGATGACATTTTTCACAGGGCTGAACTAGAATGAATTATTACATTTTAACCATGGCCCTAATAAACAGCTCTTTTATTTCCCCTGGAAGGATACAATATTTCTTTGTCCAAGAAGTTGCCTGAGTATATGTATTGTTGAAGTGCTAAAAAGCTGCTTTTCTCTAAACTTTAGCTGAGAGACAATGGTATTTGCTAAGTATATACAATTTGAGTGTGACTCAATATTTTATGATTATAAAGATAAATTTTGATTTAAATTTTGAAATAAACACTTTTTATCTTAAATGGAGAATTTCATACAATAGCCCTATTTCCTTGTACAAATTAATCATTTCTATATAACATCCACTTATCCACCAAATGATCTGCTTTAAGTTTTACACTCTGAGTTCTTACTGCAATCTTTGGCACCCTTCCCCCAGTTATAGTTGGGCCAACCTAAAGGAATTTTTTTCCCTAGGCCCACAAACATGAATCTACATTATTAAATTGGAATATTTATTGATCTGTGTTTCTAGAGTAAGTTGGGGTGTTTTTGTTTCCCAAGAAGAGGGGAATGCTTCTTGTTTAAATATAGATCCCTGGGTGCTGATGGTGTGCATTAATGAATAATCACATATTATCAAATCTAGCTTTTGTAAAGAAGCAAAATGAAGTATTTTCCTAAACCATTTCTGAACTTGTCATTGATGTAATACTCTATCAGTTGCCACTGATGAATTTTTGAAAAGGAGGAAGCATGTAGCATCTAGCCAACTTCCTGATGGAGCCTTGGGGAAGGTCATGTTTTGTGACCTGGGCACCATTCTTGAATGTTATTATTGGAAGAGGGTACCCTCAGGCTGCCACCCTTCCCCTCCCCAGACATTCTCTAACTATGACTGACTTTCCAGTTCATCTTTTCTAGAACCAGGACTCCCAGGCTTTGGATTATGGTTTTAAGATGAGTTCTGACATCTACAGACTAGTAACTATCTCACCCTCATTTGCCTACTAAGTTTCGTTACTAGTAGTGGCTCAGTCCTACTTTAACATGAGGATGATGAATCCTCATAGAAATTGCCAACTTAGAGCATCAGACAACTAGGATGAACTTTTATGTTTTGGCATAAAAGTGAGTTGTGACTTTTTTGTCACATAAAATATTTTACACATTTCCATTGTATTTCTGTGGAATCTTTGTTACTTTTTTAACAGTCTTAGCTATAAAAAACTTCAAGGACAACACTGTTGGATGTCAAGTAGAATATTTATTTCAGACAAGTATTTATGCCAGTATATTTTAGACTCAACTATGTGCTTTATTTTGGGCATTAAAAAAAAATGAGCTGTTTTCCAACACCTGCATACCAACTGGGCCTGCATCCTCTTTAGAAATGTTTAATAAACAGTGTAGCTTTATCATCCAGAGGCTATTGCCAAATGCTGTTAATTAGGCCAAAAAAAATGTTTTTTATAGGTTCATGAAACATATCCACTCTTCTCTCTGTAATGGCATCTTAGCTTGAAATCCAGGAAGCAGTGGTGTATGGTGTCCATATCCATGATTTTCTGAATTGGAGAAAAAGTGTGGAAAGCATCTGGGGAAAAGGAGGCTCTTTACCAGCTTGTTTCCTGTAAGTTCAATTGGAAGACCTTGTCTGTGCAAATAGATTTCAAAATAGAGCCTGCCCTTTGACTGTCTCCATAATTACATGGCTCGCTCTGTATTTTATTTGGCAGCCAGAGCATTTAACCCCTGGAGGGAAGGGGCTGATGGCATGGCCAGCTTGGCTTCCCAGACATGTCCATGGGAATGAATAAACCACTGTTTGGAGAAGCCCATAGCTAAAAACACACTGGAATAGTCTTTAACTGAACTGAAACTCTTTTAAAACAAGTTTAGTAATGTTTATTATGATTGGTTAAAAAACTTAACTTTATCCTTATTGTGTAGATTATAGAGCGGTATTAATTGTTTTTTAAAAAAATTGGGACTTGGGGGAGTTCCTTGTTGCTTTGATGTAATCAACATCTGTCAACAGAATGAATTTGCTTTTGTTTAGTTTCAAGGGCCCTTGTCCTTTAGCTTTGCCCAATCAGTATCTGCTTCAGCCTGGGGCATTCCCTAGTTGTGTTTTTTTTTTTTCCTTCAACAAATGCACAGGTTATTTCTTGTGAAATGTGAGCTGCTCTTCTGCTTTATAGTTGCCTTGAAATGGGAAGGAAACTTCAACCTTTCTCATTTGTATTTGAAATATGTATATCTTAGTACTAGATTATAAAAATCGATAAAAGTTATCTCAAGTGATGCAGACTATTTAATTTTTCTTTCACAACATTTGTACAAGTTATGAAGCCTGTCAAGCATACTGTTTTAGGTCAAGAAATATAAGGTGTACATGCATTTGCAGTGTTCTCTTGGACTTGAAGCACACAGCACTGTAAGAGCCTGTGCTCCTAGTCTGGGTAATTGGTTGGAGTTTATGAAGTGTGATCTTTCTGTGGTTCTAAATCATCACCTTGAAAATGTATTCCTATGGTATAGTTCCTTTTGAGCCTACTGTAGGAAGCAACATTTTTAAATACGTAAAAATACATCAGATTGCTGTCACAAAGTAAGTGGCTTTTTTTGGTTATTAAAGTTAATATAGTATTTAAGCAAATCATTTGGTAAAATTAAAGTCGTCAATGAATGTAAGAGCCATATTTGAAATGAATTAGCAAAACATTGTTGTTTTCTCTCTTGGTAATCATAAATCATTTAAATCTGGCAGGCATTCCTCCCTTCATCCAAAATAATTGCCTCCATTTGTAAAATCAATTAGATGTTAATATGCTATAAATAATAGTTTTGTTACTAGACTTTGGCATTTACTGATCATTATGAAAAAATATATTCAGTAAGACATTTTACAGGGTGTCTTTTTTTAAATTACATATTATCTCTGGTTGACATTGTTAGCTGATATAAAATAGTGCCAAGCTACTTGATTGTGTTGTTTTCTACCCAGATATTTGATCCCTCTGAAACGTAACCTGAGGACTGAGGACACAATGCAGGGTGAAAATGCTTCCTTGGAAATATACAATGAAAAATATAGGTGTTGGTAGCCCACAGTTGAGTACAAATGTACTTCGTTCGGTTTTACAACTGCTTAAAATAATAGGCATTTTACATGTCATCTCTTTGAAAGTTCATTCAGACCTCTCCCTTAAAAATACTTGTTGACCAAAAGAAAACTCACATTTTCAAGGATAAAATCAGCTTAATTAAGGGTCATTAGTAAAGGTGCACATAAAAACCCAGGGCTCAGTGGGTGAAATGGAAGCGTTTCATTATGTGGTATAGAATGCATGAGCAGATAACAATTAAAATGGACCCTGAGTAAGAGGCCAATAAATATAGGGCATGTTGTGTGCAGCAACATTAGTTATTTAAAATGCATTCCTTCCTCCATCATACTTGAGTTCTGTAATCCCACCTTTCAGACCTAATCTGTAAAGGGAAATAAAATGCAGCATTTAGAAATTGATGTTATTACCAAATATGAAATTATTTAAAACCATAACCTAGATTTACATTCCAAATGCATATTTTAAATATGAAAAATGTGCTACAGGATCCAGAGGACATATAGCAATTTCAAGAGATGTTCAGGCTGCACGGTGTGCTCCTCCATGGAGTGAAAGAAGCAGTTGCCTATAATTTTCAGCATTCAGCTCAAACTAGGTGCTGATAGAATTTTTGTGACACTAAAATTAATTCTTATTACCTTTAATAACAGTAAATATTCTAGTATTCATAACAAATAACATATAGACTTAACTGCCTAAGAAAACCCTTGATAAAGTTTCTGTTAGGTAATCAACAGTAACAATACACACTATGATCATCTCTTGCAAGATCAAATTAGTTCAAAGCAACTCCTGGCTGTTCTGGGCTCTCCTACTCTTCTGAGGTTTCTGATGAGTTCCCACTGGCATCTCCTAAGCTGCAGATAGCCTGCTTGCCCCTTGTGGTAATTAGCACACACCTGCATCTTATTTCCCCAAAATAGCTTTACCAAAAGAGGGTGTACTATGGGGTCCTGGGTGAATGATAGTGCGAAGAAGATGGAGAGGTCAGGCCCGGGGCTGGTGGGAACTGGCCAGCATCCCTCTCTCTGATGATGGTCATCACCCATCAAATTAGTTGTAACATTGACTGTAGCAAGTTGGATGTTACATGTAGTTATAAGGTATCAGCTGTGCTTTATAAAGAAAAGAAATATATAGGAAACTCAACACACCTTTTCTACATTGATCTATATCGGATGCTATAGTTTGGGGTTTTTTTTTTGACCCTGATAAATGGGGGACTGAGGATTTTAATTTTGTTCACTCTGCATTTAGAAAATTTAATTACTGCTTATTAATTACAATATGATATGGTTGAGGACCTCTCCAGCTTTTTTTGCCAGGTTAATTGGAGAACCATTATCTTCTAAAGGCACCATGACTTAAGCCCATTTCTTCATTTTACCTGTGAAAATACTTGAGCCCAGGAGTTTGTTTTTCTCGTTTATAATGAATAGTTAGTGAAATAAACACGGTATGGTACCTTATTATCCTGTTACTTTGTGACAACATTTATAAGGGTGTCTTTTATCAGATTTAAAGAAAAGATTTCACTTCAAATACAAAAGTGTCTTATGAAAGTGGAATTGCTGAGCACACTGCAGAACCATAATTGTCAACAGATTGGATCTGTTCAGGCTGTGTTCCCAACGTTTAGAATTTTGCCATCCAGTCATGTGTGGGTGTGCCTGCATCTTTTCTGCATTGAGGCTGTCATTTGGCAGGACAGGTACTGGCAACACTGTTCATCCTAAAAGTGAATGTCTCAAAAGGCTCATCTAGATATCCTAGTAGAGGCCTGATGACTTCGTGCTTCAAGTTTAAGTACATAGAAAAGATTCCCCCTTCAATGACTGTGTACTTGAACTTGATAATACTGATAAAGATGTGCTCTCTTTTGTGTAATCAGCTACATTGAAAAAAATCTTCATGAGTCCTAAAATTGATCAGAAGCTACATCATCCCATTGCCTGGGATGTAGCATGAAAGTCAAATGTTGTTATTAAAGCACAAATTTCAGAGCTGAAGGAACCTCAAAGACTATGAAGTCCAACTCTCTGACTTTACTAAGCTTCTGCATCTCAATGGGTAACATCTGTGAAGTGTTCAGCATGGAGCTTGGCACCAGTAAGCTCTTGGTCAGTCAGTGTCCACTGTATTGCTCAAGGTCACATAGTTAGCTCCAGGGGTAAAACTGCAAGGTGCCATCCAATGTTGTGGCACTGTGGTCTTTTTTTCATCATGTATAACACTATCTGATATAACCTAATGTATTTGTTGATTTGCTTACTGTCTGCCTCCCATTACAAGAATGTAAGCTCCATGAGAGCAAGGACTTTGTCACCTTGTTCACCAGTATATTCCCTGCATCCAGAGCATGGCACATACAATGAGTTTAGTAAGTAGTTGTTGAATGAAAGAATAAATTTAGAGGCCCTACAGGTGAACAGGTCAGAGGGTGGAGAAGGGAAAGGAAAAGAAGTGAGCATTTATGAAGCACCTTGTTTTTTAGAGATGGTTTACATATATATGTTATCTCAGCAAATGCTCACATCAGCCTCATGGTAGGGAGAGTACTATTAATCCCATTTAACAGTGAAGAAAGTGAGGCTCAGAAGTTCTGGTAACTCAAACCTGTTTGACTTCAAAGCTCATGCTATTTTCACTACCACAGCACCTCCCAATTAGATCGTTTCTAGGAATTTTCATGAAAAAATATCTTTATTCTAAATGTTAACTGGTCACATGATATTTACATTTTTCATGATAAGAAAAAAAATGTCCTTGAAATCCATTCCCTGAAAGAACACATTATATAGCAAAGCAGTCTAACTGATAGAACTTACAGGAGCCCCTGCACACTGTTGAGAGGCAGCTGGGAATGCCCCACATAGCCCTGGATTTGGACTCAGAGGACTCAGCATGGGACCAGGTAATTGATTACCAGAAAGATGGGAGCCTTAGTTCTTTTTCCATAAAATAGTTATGTTAACAGCTGCCTACATACTGACAGAGCTGATAAGAGATAATGTATGTAGAGCACATAGCACTGAGCTTAATCAAAGAAAGTGTCCATTAAATGTTAGTCACTGTTATTACTATTTCTATTAGTATTATCATTATTAATAGTAATAACACATGCTTTCCTCCCAAGGGAAACCCTTGTGAGCTTGTGTCTCATACGTGGTCCTACCTAGAGATGCAGTTAGGGGGCTGGAGTCATAGATTGAGTCCACCTGAGTCCAAATTTTCCATTCCATATCCACAGACTGCCCAGCTAACAGTTCTATAGCCACCTCACTGAAGCATGTGTTTGGTCATTGAAGGGAGCTTGGCTTGAGGAAGTGGATGGATTGGATCAACCCATTACCACTTTTAGAGAAATAACTTAATAATAGTAGTAACAATAGTTTTATGATGCCTTTTACATTTTCTGGGTGTTTCCATGTGTGTTAGCTCATGTTTTCCTCATGCCTATGAGAGAAGTAATATACTTCACAGAGGCAACTCCGCCTGCTTTCCCTCAGCTTTGGCACTTACTGCATGTCCCTTTGTGTGCCTCAGTATCTTTAGCTGTGAAATGGGGTAATAACAGTTCACAACTCATAGGGTTTCTGTGAAGATTAATGAGCTAACATATGTAAAGTATCTAGTACAGTAATTGACAAAAAATAAATGTTAACTATTAGAAGGTATATAGGAGCCCATGTTTTCTTTCCCATTTTACTTATTACATATTCATGGAAGAACTGTTGTTTATTGGACATCTACTAAATGTGCAAGTCACCTTCACATGAGACTCAAAAGAAGAAACTTGTTCAGGGCCAAACAGCTAACAAGTGGTAGAGCTGAAACAGTCAAGGCTTCTGCTTTCCAACTATCTGCTTTTCCTAGGACACACCCCTGTCGCTCATGAATCAGTTGACAGTCCTAGGGCTGGTGGTGTTGTCATTAGGGAAATGTTATACTTTACAAGCTTTAGGGAATATATACCTGCCTGCCTGCCTCCCTCTATCAAGCAGGCTTTTCTGCTTTTTTCTTTTCTTTTCTTTCTTTCTTTTTTTTTTTTTTTGGTTTTTTTTTTGAGATAGGATCTTGCTATGTTGCCTAGGCAGGTCTTGAACTCCTGGGCTCAAGCGATCCTCCCGCCTCAGCCTCCCCAGCAGCTGGGACTGCAAGGTGTGAACCACCCTGCCCAGCTTTTGCAGTTTTTTTTTTAAGAAATGATATTAATGGCATTTTTTCTGGTGTTTGGAATTGTTTAAAATAGCACCCAAAATACCTCTGAAAGTTTGACTCAATAATATTCCATTCAACTTTATGGAAGAACATAATTGAGTGAAACTTGTGACTCTGAGTCACTGACCATTGGGGTCTGTTTTCATCAATATCTTTCCCCAACTCAGAGATCCTGAGTGTTGGGACCAATACGCACCTGCAGTTCATGTTTTCATTACGTTTCACAGATGAAATGTTACTCTAGGCCAGTAGTTCTCAAACTTTAGTGTGCATCAGGATCGCCCTGAGGGCTTGTTAAAGCACAAATTGCTGGCCTCATCCTCAGAATTTCTGTGTCAGAAAAGGCCCAGGAATTTCCACTGTTTTCCCATGTGACCCTAATACTGCTGGTCTGGGAACCTCATTTTGAGAATCAGTCCTCTAGACCAGGAGTCAGCAAACTTCTTCTATAAAGGGCCATATAATAAATATTTTAGACTTTGTAGGCCATATGGTCTCTGTCACAACTACTGGACTCTACCACTGTACCTCAAAATCAGCCATAGACAATTGTAAGCAAATGAAGGTAGCTATGGTCCAATAAACTTTTATTTATGAGCACTAAAATTTGAATTTCATATAATTTCATATATTATAAAATATTATTTTTCTTTTTATTTTTTTGCAATCACTTATAAATGTAAAAATCAGTTTTTAGGTCTTGGGCTATATAAAACAGTCAGCAAGCCAGATTTGGCCCTTGGGCTGTAGTTTGCCGATCCCTGCCATGTGGTTGTGATCTGTTGGGGATTTTTTTTAACTATTGTTCTAATTATAAAAATAATGCAAATGGATAGTTTAAAAAATCCTAACAGTATAGAAGAAAATAAAATGAATCAAAAGTCTTCCTCCCTACCTCCAGCCCTATCACATACCCCAGAAATAACCACTATTGATGAATATCAATTTCCAGAAATTTTATAGACATGTATAAGCTTATGTAAATGTATAAGCTCTTTTTACATGAATGGGCTTTTTATACATATTGTTCAGCATTTGCTTTTTTCCTGGTAGCATATTGTGACCTCTTTCCATATTGATACGTAGAGATGATTTAGCTTATTCTTTTTAATGGCTCCAGAGTTTTCTGTTGTGTAGATATACCATAATATATTTAACTAGTCCCTATTGATGTTTCCTATTTGGAAATATTTGGGTTGTTTCCCATTTTTTCCTACCACAAGTAACGCTACATTGAGGGTACATCTTTATACATCTATCATTGCATAAAATCTGCAGGAAAAAGTTCTTGGAGATGAGCTCCCGAGTGAAAGGATATGTGCATTTGAAATTTTGATAGATGTTTCTAAATTCCTGTTGTGAGTACTTTGAACCCTATGTTCATTTCCTTTTGGGGTTACACCTACATTTTTGCTATTTAGTCTTTATCTGACCTGAGCATTCATCACAATGAATTTCAGTATAATGCCTCACTGCCCGAGAACTTAACACAGAGTAGTAATCCTATGAAGGGCAAAAAGTGCAGCTGGCAATTTGTCCGTGATTCTTGAAAGGAAAATGGCTTTAAAGAGTATGAAGCCATCAAAACAGTGCCCTGAATCCAGGGTCATCCTGGACATTGCCACATAAGGTATCATAGCAGAAATTGTTCTTTTTACAGACCTGGTGCTTAGCAGATGTTTCTATGTGTTTGTTTCCCATTAGAGTTTTCCATTGTCAAGCATTTATGTAAACATAGTATTAGCTAATAAATATGCTGTGTTACTATTGTACTAGAACTCAGAATACCACTGTCTTCCTTTCTATTTGGGGCCTTTCCTTTTTGAGTCAATAAAGTATTAGAATAATGATTTAATAGATAACAGTACAACATCTTAAAGTGGAGCACTATGTTAGGGTTTTTGTTTTTTTGGTTTTTTTTTACTTAACATATGTCTATTTCTGCTCATAGGTTGTCATAGAATTTTCTCTTCACCACTCAATCATATCTACTTACACAAGCAGTCAAGCAGTCAACAAAGAAGAAATTTCTTTTTTCGGAGACAAAGAGATATTTCACACAGTATAGTTTTGCCGGCTGCAGTTTCTTCAGCTCATCCGGTCCCTAAGGTACTGTATTGCCTATTATCTGCTGCTTTTTCCAGCCAAGATAACGGTTGACTGTAGAAGTGATCAAACGTTTTTGTATCTTTGATTTCTGAGCCATTTGAGTCATAATTTTAAAACTTGGTTTGTGATTTAAAATTGTGATGTGAGAAGTTTTAACATTCTGCATTGCTATAACATTAATTTTTAAAAATAAAGCTGTGAGCTTTCAATTGCTTAGCTTATTTAGAATTAAAATTTCTATCATGAAATTTTCTACATTAAATTCCAATATGAAGATAAAACTACATGTATGTCGTTTCCTAACTTTTTTAGAGAAAAAAAATCGACTATAAAATTGGGGTGATTCAAGAGATTTCTTGAAACTAGCACACTAGATTTTTTTGAAAGCCTGCTCTTATACTTTCCATATTATTGATGCTGCTACTGTCTTTGAATCGTCTTTTAGAGTAAATTAAATAAAACATCTTGTCTCAGAGCATTCTTGATTTTTTTTTCAGAGATTGCAATTCTGTGGAAAGCAATCTATCCATTTTTCAAAATGCGATATAAAGGAGGTATGTGAGTCCTTTAGGAAGAAGAACAGCTAAAAGAAATATAGATTTATCACAAAAATCACCTGCTTTCTCCCTTTCACACATTTTTTTATAGTGAACCCACATTAAGTATGCTATACTTCCTGAAGATGAGTGGCCCATTTTTGTGGCAAAGGCTGCTGAGACAGAAGGGCCACCAGAGTCCAAAGTATGTTCCTTGGCTCGGCTGAGGCCTAGCCAGCACAGTGAGAGCTAGCGTTTGGAATTAGTCACAAAATTGACATTATTTTTCCTTAGTAGAAAAGAAAAAGAAATGTCCAGAGAGGACATGTATTGTTTTAGACATTTCAGTCAATTTCAGTGACAACCCAACAGCCCTTTTGCCTGTAGCTATAACCTTGCCAGATCACAAAGCAGAGTGGATACAAGAACACAGGCTCTTTGGGGGAGATTTGGTAAGCATTTGTGGGCATTTGCAGTGTAGCTGTAGGAGAGCAGGTGCTCCTCCAGACCTCAGCTGTGGCAAGCCAGACAACAGCGTTACCTGTATCAGAAAAGCCCATCTGAACAGGAGAGTAAGTAAGGGTCCTAAAGTGTCCTGCGCAATGGACCTCACAAAGAGGAGAGACCTAACCTCAGCCCTTCTAGAGCTGCTGCGATGTTTCAATTGAATAGTGTTATCTCTCTTAACTTCCTGTCCTAAACTGCTGCATAGCCTTACTGTGTACTGTTCAACAACGCTAATCGTTTGTAATACTTTACAAACTATAAATAGTTTATAGTTTGTAAAGAGCTGTGTAAAACCTTGGGACTGAAAGAAGCTCTGTGTGTAAGATAGTATTTATTTTCTGAATGCTGCCCATGGGTTTAAGTGGTGGAGAATGGTCTATAAGAGTGATCAGAGTCATTTGTTTTGAGTTTTGGGGGGTGCTTTTTGTTTGTTCTTAACAGATAATGGAAATGTTCTAGGTGATTTTTATGTACTTGGGGGAAAAAAGAAAGTTGTTTTGTTTTATTCCAGCCTCTCAGTTTGAGTAAGGTTGCAAAGTGTAGGAAAAGTGTATGTGTAATAGGCTTCAGGGAACTTGACAGGCAGCCTTTTTACATATTTTTCATTGAGAGAGGGTGTTGGGAGCTATCCTTTGCATAAATTTTACCTTTGTGTTAAGAAGATGAAAGTGCTCTTAATTAACCATTTGGCAAATTGGAAGCTTAGTGCTATTTTTCATCAATGGTGATATGCTTCTAACTGGGTTGGGAGGAGGAAGAAAAGAAAACTACTGTTTGTTTTGACCAGAAGTCTACTTCAGTCCAGTTTGACTCAAAGCACGGTAAGGTTAACAGACCATCCAGAGGCAGCACTAACAGGCAATGTTAAGTTCAAAAGGGCAGGGGAAGGAACCAGGGCAGCCTGGAGGGTCTGTTG
The DNA here is from genome assembly GCA_023783475.1 of Daubentonia madagascariensis. NCBI lineage: Eukaryota > Metazoa > Chordata > Mammalia > Primates > Daubentoniidae > Daubentonia > Daubentonia madagascariensis. The sequence goes on along the minus strand of JAKFHU010002088.1, from coordinate 35,750,281 downwards.
TGCTGGCTTCAGAGGTCGGTGCTCCGGCAGGAAGGGCAGAGCTCCATGAAGCAGGAGGCTGTGTCCGAAAAATGATCCCATTGTCGTGCGCTGGGTTCTGATCTTCGTTTTCGATCCTTTTCCTCAAGCACATAAAGAAGCCAGACTATGTGACGACAGGCATTGTACCCGACTGGGGAGACAGCATAGAAGTTAAGAATGAAGATCAGATTCAAGGGCTTCGTCAGGCTTGTCAGCTGGCCCGTCATGTCCTCCTCCTGGCCGGGAAGAGTTTAAAGGTGGCGTCTCACCAAGCCTCAAAATGACTTACATAAGGGGCCACAAACACTGCTTTTTTTCTTTCCCTTTAACTCTTTAACTCTTCTTTGTACATATCTAATTTGCTTTAAAGCATTAAGTAAAGCCTTGGGATGGGGGAAAGGAATTTTATTACTTCATGTGTTCCTTCAAGAAGTAATTTAAAATCCAAATTCAGTTTTAACTAGCAGAATTCTAGAGATATTTTGGGCTGAATCAGCCAATCCAAGTTGATCCATGGCAGATAAGCTTTGACTTGTGCTTTCTTGCTCCTGCCTGTAGTTTCTGCTTTTATTCCCCACATTATTTCTGTGTGCCTGAAGGTTTGCTCTACCTTGTACTTTGTCTCCTGTTTTCTTGCATTAGCTTTGCAAAGAAAGATCAGGTCAGAGACACACGGCTATAGGTAATATAGCAATGTAATTGTGTACAACTGTCCTACCGCAAGATTTAGTTCTTTCATAATAATCTGAAATACCCTGCAATATAAGGATCATAAAGAAAATTCGAGCCTGTAGTTTTCAAAATAAGAGCCTGCAGACTTGAGGAAGTAATACTCAAAGATGAAATGATTTACGGTATCATCTGTGTAATAAACTTGTTATAGCAACATGACTAAGCATAATGTGAATATAAAATAACACAAAGAAAATTATTGAATAAATAGTTAATTTTTAATAAGAGATTTTATTTTTGTTTTAGAATGTTATTTATGATTTATGAGTTCATGGAGATCATGTTCGTGAACTTAGAAAATTCAATTTCAGCTTTCTTTTAGTTTGGGATACCTTCTAGTAAGGAAAAATATTTTTTAGGAACACATTTATTTAGCCAGGCACAGTGGCTCACGCCTGTAATACCAGTTACGCAGGAGGCTGAGGCAGGAGGATTACTTGAGCCCAGAAGTTTGAGAGCAGCCTAGGCAACATAGCTAGACCCTGTCTCAAAAAAAAAAAAAAATTTTATTTAGGCATGAAAGAAATCAAGATTAGTGAAAATCCATCTCTATAAAATGTAGCAGACTCAGTTTTTAAATGGTGCCCCATAATCTCCATGCCATTGCTGCAAAACCCATGTAATGTTTCACTGGGATAAAAAGGTGTGGGTTGACCTACTTTTCAAACTTTGTTGTTTAAACTGAAGATCCTTTTGAGCATTTATTTATATACTTTCATTAGCCCAGGGCACTAACCACTGAGGAAGAAGAAGGAATTGCTGAAAAACATGTTTTTGAAATCTTCAGGCTAAAATGGAGTTGGATCATTTAATAATTCACAAATGATTTAGAGAATCCTAGAGTTTAAAATTTCTATTTCCCAATTGTCTGTAACACCACCATATATGCAAATGATTGTCAAAAAAGCCACAATTTAGGATTGTAACATTAATAATTAATTAAAATGTTGTACCATAAGTTTATCATAGTAAATTTGTACAGTCTCACATAGAAGTGCCATTGCTATAGGCGTAGTCGATAAATACAGGAGATATCTTCAACTGTCACTGCACAATTTCTTTATTTAATATTTTAGGTTGACATGACAACTGAAGAGATAGATGCTCTTGTTCATCAGGAAATCATCAGTCATAATGCCTATCCCTCACCTCTAGGCTATGGAGGTTTTCCAAAATCTGTTTGTACCTCTGTAAACAACGTGCTTTGTCATGGTATTCCTGACAGGTATTCATTTCCTAATAACATATTGTTCCTTTGGAAAGTAAAACATGAAACTAAGAACTATAACATATGTTAAAAGATACTATCATTCTATTGAAACCCACTGACAAACTTCTGAAGTTGAATATAGTAAAACAGAAATTTGGAAGTATTTTGCTTCTAAATGGACATGACACCACCATTTAATGTTTGTTAAAGCAGTATGTAATCTAGAAAAGGAGTTGTGCATTAAATATTTCTTTTGCCTTCTTAGATTTTAACCATATACATGATAAAAATCCAAATGTAGGCAGATATTTGCTATCAACTATTGTTTTAGTTCTTGGCAAAATTAAGGTAACAAATAAGTGCATGTTTTGAAAAAATAGTTGATTTTTAAACAATGGCAATACGTTCATATTATGTATTGCTTGTAAAATGTGATGTGACTGACATAAGTTAAAGATGAGATATAGTTACTCCATTTATTCCTCCTTCACTCCAAATTATCGTTGTAACTCATTGGGTTTGTGATAGTAGTTCATTAGGTATTTATTTTTATATTCCTTTTATTGAGATGTGCCTATCACCATTTTTTTTCTGTTTATGTTTCAGTCGACCTCTTCAGGATGGAGATATTATCAACATTGATGTCACAGTGAGTAAATCATATAAAAAAAATAAGTCTTTGATCAACTTCAGAATTGCTGGTAGCAACAGGAAGAGTGGGTTGAAAATGTGAACTGCACTGGTGGAAGTGCTGTTTACTTCTAGACCCAGACGCAAGCAGCTGGTTTCCTTTTTTGTCTTTAACTCTGTGTTTATTCCAAGTAAACCCAGGCCTGACTTGAATTTAGGGCTGGAATCAGATGCACTGAGATCAATGTTGGCCTAAGTGAAATGTCAACCCAATCCTGCTATGTGTCATGTTTTTGAGAAGGTGTAATTGTTATTGATCCACTGTGTAGTTAACGCAGAGCACCATAGTACTGGGCAGCTGCTGAAGCTAGATATGTATGAGATGAGCTAACACGAAGAAAGCCAGCATTTTTCCTTCACTCTGCCAAGATTGATCTTCCTCTTCCTGCTGATTTTGAGTGGGGCCTGTCATTATCTTACTCTGTCATTAGGGGCTACATTGGCCTGTGTGTGTCAGTCTATTTGGACAGCAACTCTTTCGCTAGCAGTGTTCCCTAGATTTATTAAAATCCCTGAAAGTATCGTCATGTTCCATTTCTGGTATGGAGAGCCTTGAGCTCAAAGCTTACAAGCAGAGTGATTTTCTGTCTGAACTTAAGTCTTTACTAAATGGTTAATAGCTTTTCTTTTAAATAAGAAGCCTAAGTAATTTAACATAGGGAGTTCAAATTGTACAAGCTCTAACCTTTTCTAATTTTCTTAACCTTTCTCAGACTTGGATTATTTACATTTTCACAGTTCCTTTTACTAAAAATTTTTGTAATGGTACTTTTGGATTATGTAGATCATAAATAAATTCTATACATCTGATGATTAACAAATAAATTTTAAATAAATAAGTGAAATTTAGACATCTGATGAAAACTAGTTGAGATGGACAATATTCAAGGAATATGGTTTTTATTAATGAAATATTTTTAAGAATTGTATCTAGACCATGAGACCCAGGCAGGAGTGGGAACGAGATGGAAATAGGCATCTGATAGTTGTATTCAGTCAGATTTTTAGTTGGTTAAATTAATTTAACCTTTTTTCTTCGTATCAATTGTATGGGGAGATAGCCAAAGATTCTTTTATTGCTGATACTATTTCCTATATCATTTTGTCCTACTTAGAATACTTGAACATTTGCTCCACATATATCCTTTTGGTATCTTTCCAACTCAGAATCATGTAGAAGGAGGTATTTTTTGAAGTGTACCTGAAATAAAGTCTTTTTCATGATATAATTTTATTTTGGATTGTACCTGATTTTAGGGTTTTGCACTTATTATGTCACCTAATCACCCTCTAATAAAACATTGCTGCTGTGAATGAAATTGGCATACTCTTCCCTACTGTTTCCAATGTGTCCAAAGAGAATACTCTATTCCTTTTCTAAGTTTCCTGAAGACTTTTAATAAACAGTTTCATTTTTAACATTCAGATTCTTTCACAATTGCAAAACTCATAAAACAAAGTAAAATACTTTCAAGTGTCTAGAAATGTGAAGGAATCTAGCAAACAGGTTAGTATCTTAACAAATTATATTTTTTATGAAACATTTTATAAAGTGAAGGAACCCATTATCAGATCCTGTACTTTTATCAGAAAATACTTGTTGCATTTTATAATTGTATACATACATCTAGTATACATCACAAGAAAATAGATTTCTTTCCCCCTTGAAAGTTGAATGTTTTTTCAAAAAGACGTAATGCCCATAGTAGTTGCTCAATAAATATTTGTTAAATAAATGAAATATAAGACAAGAATAGTTTGTGGGTACAAACAGAAGTTAAAGATGACTGCCCCATAGACTTTCAAAAGTATTGTATTTCCATATATTTTGAATCTTTCAAGTAGTCATTTTGAAAGGTAACAATAAGTAAAAGGTAAATAAAGGTTTTTAAAAATAATTCACTCTTACTTAAAAAGCAGTTATATAAACATTTACAGTTACAAATATTCTTGAATAATCATGCTTAATTAGCAAATTTTATATTCTTATATATAAATTCAAAACTTGTATTTTCCTGGATTGCAAAGGACTGTATGTGGGAATAAATGTATAACACACTACTCTATCCCAAGGTAATTAGGATAGTTTGATATAGTAAAGAAAACACTGGATTAGAAGCCAATAATGCATCATATTATTCTGAATCTAGCCCTGTATTCTGCCACTAACCTTAAACAAGTTACTTGTCCATACCTCAGTTTCCTGAATTATAAAGTGAAGATCTAATGAAGACCTTTCTTGCTGCCTTCACAAAGTGTAGGAAAGCAGTTTTTTAAAAATGCAGAATAGTATACAGATTTAAGATATTAATTCAGTATCAAAACAAAAAGCTCAAATAAATATATTTTTATAACAGTTTCTGTATTTTAATACTTTATGAGAAAGAGAAATATGAAAAATAATTAGGACAAATTTATGCAAAATAACAAATTCCATGCTACATCAAAGGATCAATATTCAACCAGTCTCCTTTGCCTTCTATATTTGTTATAGTGTTTGGTAATCATTGATTTTTTTATAATGAATCTGGTATCTTTCAAGATCCTATAGGGCTACTGAATCACTGAAGACTGATAAAATTCTGTTTTCTGTAATTTTACTTTTAAGCCTGTTTTATTATATTCTAATTCTTTTAAAATCCGTATATAATGTTTTCTGTTCACATTCTGCTATCAGGAACATTTCATTAAGATTTCACTTCTCAACACAGGATTTTTCTATAACATATTACATTGCTATATTGGGCTACTTCAATTCTTAGAACTAAATTCTCCTACTGTCTGTTATAATACCAACATGTCTATCTTATTTCTTCTTGTCATTATATATCACTTCCAAATATAGAACTGGTAAATAAAAGATCAAGTAAGTCTTCATGACATTGAAGAAAACTTTTCACTCTGTTAAATACTTCTTGGTTCTCTAAACCTATTGTTGTAGTTGTAGGTCATCGTCTTTGGTCACTAATTTTTGCATATATATTTTTGTCTTCTTAGAAATAAGTGAGGAATCAAAATGTTACAGTAGTATTCCAATCATAATACTGAACTAGCCGTTGTAGTTACTTATTTGTTTTTAAATTTTGCAATATCATTACATGGCTTCATCTTTTTAATTTTTGCCAGGTTTTAGTATATCTGTTTCTTCTTTTTTATAGACAAACTTGAGAGCAATTGTGGAAGGGTAAAGCACATGAATCCACTAAATACATAGATGAACACAATGTATACTGGTAGGAGAGTAGATTTTTAAACAAGGACATATTTAAAAATTTCTGCCTGTGTTTAGGTCTATTACAATGGCTACCATGGAGACACCTCTGAAACATTTTTGGTGGGCAATGTGGATGAATGTGGAAAAAAGTTAGTGGAGGTTGCCAGAAGGTGTAGAGATGAAGCAATTGCAGCTTGCAGAGCAGGGGCTCCCTTCTCTGTAATTGGAAACACAATCAGGTAAGCCTTACATTGACAAGTAAAGGGAGGGTTAGCAAATGGTACAAAGGTTATTGGTGGCTTGGTATAAAGTTGATGACATGTTTTATGATTCAGAACCATCATTTCAGTCTGATATCAGTATGTGAACTGCCAGGCTGCAATGTTGTTCCTTGGAATGAAAAAAAAAAAAGGTTTAAAAAAAGTGAATTATACCAGGGTCAGCAAAGCAACTTCTAGGAGGAGCAAGCAATATTTATATGGCTGCTTTTGTTTTAGCTTGACATATTATCACATCACATATGGAAGAAAGTACCTAAGAAGGGGATAAGCATCTCAATCTTTGGATAATGGGACAGGAGAAAAGCTAAATTTTGTGAAGGAATGAAGTGAAACGTATTCCTGTGATAAAAAGATAAAAAGTGTTAGCTCAAGCAAGCCTTACCTTTCAAATTAGTAGATTAGCAAATAGCCTGAAAGGGTGATCTTCTGTCCCTTTTTAGTCTGTTCATTTTTCCTGTAAACCATTGTTTATTTTTCACACAGTATTCTATGCTTACTTTTTCAGTGTATGTATATTTTCTGAATTTAAGACTTTTCTTTGTAATCTGTTACCTACTTTTAGTTTAGGTCTTTTTTTCCCCCATAACTGTTTTGAAGTAGACATGCAGAATATGTGTTTTCATTTTAAAGTAATGCATTTTGTTAAAGATGATCACATCAGTACCCTTTAAAGTACTGTTCTCATTAATATGAACCATTGAATACTTCCCATTTGTCTGAAGGATGGAAGGCTTAGTCACCTTGAAAAGATGCTGCCTTTTTTCTTTGTAAGCCTTCAAATACTTTAAGAAAAAAGGCAGTAAAATATCAGTTAAATGTATTTATGGCTTTAAAAATATTGTAACAGTGTCTGAATCAAACTTTAGTAAAATCTCTTTGGGTTATATCTGAGAAGCTTTTATTGAAGACTTTGAACAAAATTGTGTTTTTGACAGTTTTAAATTATAGGCTAACTAGCCTGGGAAAAAAGGATAGTGTCTCTCTGTTCTTTCATAGGAAATGTTGAATCAGACCCCTACTGGGAAAAGAAATTTAATGCATATCTCACTATCTTACTGTCCATGAATATAATAGAAATGAATTCAAAATGCAGTTTTATTTTTGCAAATGGGATGAGTCGATAGATGCACCTCATATTTTTGAACACCTAGGGTTCAACAAATTTACTGGTGGTGCTCTTGCATTTTAACAAAATTTATTCTTCAGTAGAAGGGGGCAGAGAACACTAGATTCTTATTCAAGCATTCTATCGAGCTCTGCATTCATGGCTGTGTCTAAAGGGCATGTCAGCCTTTGATTCTCTCTGAGAGGTAATTATCCTTTTCCTGTCACGGAACAACAAATGATAGCTAACTACAGAGGCACATTTGCAGTAGTCACATTCATCAACTGCAGAAAAAAAAATTCAATTTAATTGTGCAACACAGCTGCACATGGGCTTTTGAGCATTTCTGTTGTTCTCCCTGTCTCGCTATTCCTCCCTCCAGATCTATTTTTTAAACTTTTTTTCTGGTTATTTTTTCCCCTTTTTGTCTCTTCTTCCATTTTTACTCTCTGTACTTTCTTGTTAAAGTAATTTTCCTTTGTGGCTCTCATTCTTTTTTCCCCATTGAAGGCTATGAATGTAGAAAATTATCACAATTACTCATATAATTGAGCCTCTTTGTAGCAAGTGCAACTCCAGTAGCCTTTCTCCATCATGAAAATGGTTTCATTATAGGGTTTTTCATATTCTCTGACACCATCTACACAGAGGAACAGGCGTGCAGATGAGATGTACTAGGAACAGGCTAGATCAGTAAGGTCACAGTAGGAATAATTAGCTCTGCTATGGAAAGAGCATCTAGGCCTTTTACTGCTACATAAATGTACTGTCCGTGGCTTTTAGTCACAAAAAAAACTTACTAACAAATGGAGCTCCCGCCTACTACTTTGAAAAAAAGATTTGTATCAACACTACAATTTTCCATCATTAAGACTAATAACACAGAGCCTAGTATACATCAAGGGGAATAAAAAGAAAAATCTCACATTCAAGTGGCGGCTGGGTGCTGACCTTTGTTCCCTTTTTTTGTGTACGACTTAACTCTTTACAAAAAAGAGCCACACGCCACACCAACATGCAGGTGAACTCCAGCTAGTACTAGCAAAGCATAGCATTCAGTTGGAAAATCTGATAAATCTCCATGCAGGATAATGCATTTCATTACATATTCACTACATTAATTCTAGCTACATAAAAAAAGAAGAAGAAGAAGAAGAAGAGTAGAATTGAAAGTGACATTGGGTTTTAGCTATCTGGATACAAAGGTCAGTCTTCGCAGAGTATGAATTTGCATGTACAAGCTCCTTTGAAAACCAGATCAGTCCGAACAACTGCACTTACAAAACTATGTGGAAAATAATAGACAATGAACTTTTTACTTTTACCCTAATACATTTCATTATTTAGATGGTTTATGTCTGCCACGGGAGAGGAAACTGGCCCTGATTCTAACAAATGTTTGTTCTGATGTGTTAAAGCTGTGTTTCTGGACATCTATTATTTTGCCTGTCCTTATTCAGGCAAAATCTTAAGGGAGTATATAAACAAACAATATCCACCTTTAAGCCAAAAGTACTTGAAATCATTACAGACCAAAGGTTTACAAACATCTTTCAACTCAGTCTCATTTATTTTAAGATATTTACCATCTTTTGCATAGCCTCGCCTCTACTGATACACTTTGAAAAGAACATTCAAGCAGCTTATTTTAGTATTATGTTACCAAAAACCTTGAGATCTCTGTAGGAAATTCTGAAATTCTCCTCTGAAACCTAAAGAATAGGATGATGTCTCTTAAGAAGTATCAGTCAAGATGATTTCATGAAAAGAGTTCTCTATGTGCCCTTTTGCTTTGTGAGGGATGCCTAATAATCCTTAGGTCATAGTGTTATTATACTCACTGTACCTCCATTTGCTTTAAAATATTTCTAAATCTGTATTTTTGTAATTATCTCTAGATTATATGATCTGTATATATGAGTATATTATGAATGTGTAGATTCATGCATCACAAATATGTGACAGTTCAATCAAAAATAATTTAAACTTAGAGTTGTAAATGTCATGATAAAAGTATCAATAAATGGTTTTTAATGTTTAATTCATAAGTATATGTTTTGATATTAATTTAGAACAATATGAAGCAGATTTTTAAAAAATAATCTCTTTCTATTAGATTATGCACATTTAAACAATAAGTGGCTCAGGCAAAATAAGTCATTTTAATGTCATCTGTGATGGATTTTTCTTGACAGCTACTGTAAATTACAATTACACTGCTTCTCTCTGCACATGAAAGTAAGCATTGCAATAAATTATCTTTTATTTCAATCTATCATGTCTGCTTTTCAGAAACAGAAAACCTCGAATAAAAGTTCAACACTATTGTAAGAAAAATACAGTAATTTGTGATCCAGTTTGAAACAAAAAAAATACCACTTTTTTTGAAAACAGTTGTTGGCTTTCAAAAATATTACCAATTATACTTAAACATTTCTTGTCATTAGAGGGAATCCCTGGATTTGTGCATTCCTTCATTCAAAGAGTACTGCTTAAAATAAATATCTAGAAAGATCAAAGTAAAATTCCATTAACTTATAAAATCAGATGTTATTTGAGATCCTTTATTAGAGATATGACCATTGGAGATTAGTGTTGTTTATAGGATTCATGTAAAAAATGGTAATAAAACTATTTCCTTGTGCATTTTTATTTCTTTATAATAGCATGTACTTAAACACAGTACTCCTCTGCCCTCTTGGGGAATGTATTTTTAGTCATAAAAAGTAGTTGAAATGTATTAAGAAATTTAATTTATCTAGACAACACTTCAATTGAGTACATCTGCCTCAGGAAAAGGAATTAAATGGAAGAAAATGGTCGCAAGTGAAATTCCTTAAAAGAGATTTTTCTTTCAACTATAAACCATAACTGAAACATGAACTGTAATAATACAGTATAACTGAAAAGTAAATTCGTAAACTACCTTTACATACCTTCCTCCTCTCCCTTCCCAAATATCCCATATGAAGGGCTTCAGATCATAAATATGCTTGGGTTCATGGGTAGGTGTTGTACTGTCTTAAAGGATTTTTAGTTAGAAAAAATTAGAAGAGCTAATACCAGGAGAGTTCTTCTCAGTAGATTTTAGCAAAGAGAAGGCAGATTTCATCAGTGAAATGTCCAGGCAAGAAAAGAGTCATGGCCCTGTAGTGGCCAGTGTTGGGGAGCAACTGTGGCACTTCTTGGACACTCCTGCCCGCTCTGCTGTTTCCATTTCCCCCAACACACCAGTCAAGAGGTGCAGACATGCTCCACCTTCCCACAATTAGGGTTACTAGCACTTGCTTTCATGTTAGAGGAGTGGAATTTGCTACTACAAGTCACTTGGATTGTCTCTAAGAATCAGATTTAAAGCCTACAATCAGATAAAGAATCTTGTGCTCCCTGAAATAGTAGAGGGGGCATGCTTTTGAACAGTAATTAGGAACATTAGTGAGATTTTATCCTATTTAGTCCCAATAAGTATGTGTTAAAAACTAACTACCAATCCAAAAGGAAAATACCCTGAAAAGCAGACGAAAGTATGCACTTAGCTCCTGGGAATCAAGCATTGAGATGGGTGCTGAACCAAGGAACTGAGCAAAATTTGTCCCGTTCTTTTCCTGTTTCCGCTTGGCTGTGAAACCGTCTAACCTTTGCATTCATGACACACAGATTCTGTGATCCTCCTATAGCCAGAAGTTCCAGCAGGACCAATGGAGTAGATCGTAGTAGGAGAATGCACTCAGATATCTTTAGCCACCTAGTAATGGCACAGCTTCTTGTATTATATGAAGAGGAATGAGAGGTATGATGGGAGGAGGGACCCCAAGTGTTTTTCCAGAATGGGCTTTCTTCCTCTCCTCTCATCGGAAATTAAAATGAAGACTGCCACTGTAACACACGTTTAAGATGTAGCCGTGATGCCTGCCAATCAGTTGGATCCTTTTTTTAAAAAAAAGAAAATAGGAGAATAGTTTCTATTGAATGCTCTTAGAATCATCGAGGTTTGTTGGGACTAAACTAACATAATTTATAGGTTTGGGTAGAACCCATTCTTGTTAAAACAAAATCTAGATTATTATGTCTTATTTAATAATCTCTCTTCTATCCTCTGTCTACTCCATCCTCACTTTCTATTCAGAAATTGTGTAGTGCAAATAGAAACACCTTGGGAAAGATGTCATGGATACAAAGGTTAGAGGATTTCACAGTTGAGAGTTAGGCACCCATCTCAAATAGAAGTACCTCTGCCCAAAGTTCAAAGACCAACAAAAATAACCATAAAGTATAGCTTAAGAGATGAAAATGTTAACTTTACTATTCCTGTCCTCAACATATGCATAGCTTACCTATTTCTGCATTATCAGTTACATCAAAATCAAATCTGAATAACAGGCTGTCTGTCTGCTGGTTATAGTGACATCCTGGTCTAAGTGAAGATATCTTAAAAGTATGGAGTGTTTAGAAAAAAGTATATAGACACAACTGCACATAAGGATGCTGGCTAAAAGCCTCTGGGTTCATGTTAAAGTAAACCTAGGGTCTGTTGGAAACTCTAGTTTGATATCTAGAAACTTTGGTTCTGTTAAGAATTGAAATAGTATTTCTGTAAGTCCCAGTCCATTGTTATGGTTAGGGTTAGGGGCATTATGCCCTTCTTTGACATGAAAATATAAATTGCCTAATGGTATATATGTTCTGTCTGTCTGATGCTCCCCAAAGTAAACATGTTCACCTGACTTCAACAACTTCTCAAACTTGTAGGTGAAGATTTTAGAGTTGGATTCTATGTGCTAGGTTTCATTTATGTGGGATAGATGGAACCCAAAACATTTGCATATAGAAGTAACTAACGAAGCATTAAGAATTAGGAATCACAGGCTGGGCTTGGTGGCCCACGCCTGTAATCCTAACACTCTGGGAGGCCGAGGCGGGAGGATCCCTTGAGGTCAGGAGTTCAAGACTAGCCTGAGCAACATAGTGAGACCCCATCTCTACAAAAAATAGGAAAATTAGCCAGGCGTGGTGGTGCACACCTGTAATCCCAGCTACTCAGGAGGCTGAGGCAGGAGGATTGCTTGAGGCCAGGAGTTTGAGGTTGCAGTGAGCTATGATGACACCACTGCACTCTAGCCTGGGCAACAGAGTGAGACCATGTCTCCAACAACAATAATGATGACAAAAAAAAGGAATTAGGAATCACAATATTAACTTTTCTTAAGCATCCTTGTGATTAAAAAGAATTCTTTATGAATTTTGTTAATGGTATAGGTCTTGAATGGACTCCCAAATGATCACAAAGATTTGGAGGGTTTCAAGAATGTTGACAAAGCAGATTCAACCTTTTGTGTGAATGTCTGTAAAATGTGTAACGTTTTGAAATAGAGAAAAATAAAGGGAACCATAGAAGTAGAAAGCCATATTTCTAGATTGTATCTTTTCCCTCTGTTTGGTTCCCAAATCAGTAGTAATTTGCACAGTCTTTTTGTGAAACCCCATAAAAACCAGGTAGGTTTTTATGACCTGCATTATATGCACATATATCTTGGTTATGTATATCAATCTATATGTGTGTATGCACACCCATTTGTTGTCTAAAAGGGTCCTTGTCTGAATGCTGTACTAAGGTAAATGACTCAAACTACTGTGCTGGATACATACATTCTTTCTTCATATATCAACACAAAAAATTAAAATTATTATAGAATAATGAAAACATATTAATGTTATCTGACACTAACTGATTTCTTTTTCAGAGAATATTTTTAAATGACTTTGTAATTTTAGTATGCATTAAAAACTTATCTAATTTAATTAAATATTTTTGGTCACTTTTAAAGCCACATAACTCATCAGAATGGTTTGCAAGTCTGTCCATATTTTGTAGGACATGGAATAGGATCTTACTTTCACGGACATCCAGAAATTTGGCATCATGGTAAGAAAGTTAATTTGGAAGCTGTTTCTTGAATGGGATCAGGATATGGCAGTTTTGCTCCTGAAGCTCTTCCTCTAACTTTGAATCCACATTATCATCCTTTTGTGTGTGTGTGTGTGTGTGAGAGAGAGAAAATATGAGGCTGGTGGGGGAGTGTCTACTTAATTTCAACCAGCACATTACTATGTTACTGGATTAGAGCCCAGCAGTTTTTTCAATCCCAAAATAAGGTTTATTTTGCTTTTTGTCTTCTCCTGAAGGGTGCGTGGCTGGAAGGCACAAGGGATATTTGTCTAGAAAAAGTTACTGAAAACAAAACACCACTGCATCAATGTTCCAGCAGCATGCACATATGACTGTTTTCTGTTTTTCTTTTTCTACCCCCTTTTCTAACCGCTGACTGTTGTGGTTAAACTTCATTACATCCTACACAGCGTTGACAGCTGATGTATTTAGCAGCATGTACTCTTTAGTGATTTCTAGATTATGCCCACCCTGTGTTCCTTCCCCAGAATCTCCTGTTTTTCACTGCTTGGGTGTGCACCCTACAGTGAGAAGGCAGGGGTGGGCCCAAAGAGGTGAGAAGACTTGGGTTAAGGTAGGAGGCAGCTCTATGGAGCACCCTCAAGGGAGGTGCACTCCTGAACAGGGACCAAAGGAAATTTGGTCCTGGGGCCTTGACCTGTGCACTTGGGGTAGGATTGGTCCATAGAGGAACTACTGCCTGGGACCCAATCCCTAGAGGATCCCTGGAGATCCAGCAGGTCAAAACCCCTTTCTGGCCAAAGAGCCTCACTTGAGGCAGCTCAGAAGAGGTACAGGTGAGAGTGCAGAAAGGGCTCATCAGCCCTGTGCCCTACCCAGTGCCAATACCTGGAGTTAAATTATTTGAAGCTGGGGACCCTACCTCCTGCTCCAGCCCACACAGAAGGAGGCTGCCCTCCCTTTGCATCCTTTCCCAAAACTTCTTTCTCTTTGGGGTCTTCTTGGTGGCAAGGGTCAGGACCCAGCAGGTGGCCTGGGGGGGGACGGTGGGCAGGGGAGAGGAAGCCACACATGTATCTAAAATACCCAGGCTGCCCCTGCCAGGCCTTAGCAGACTCTTCTTGGGGGGCCTTGACTCAGAGCACAGATAGTGCAAAGACTGAAGCCCAGGAGCCTAGGACTCTAGAATCCTCCACCCTTCCTTCTCCCCTAAAAGAAAAGAAACAAAATGACCAAGTTTTTTTTAAAGGGGCCCCAACCCCCCAATTCTGTTTCTCTCTGTCCTCCCCATTTTCTATTCTCACCCCCACCCCATGTTTTTTGTTTTGCAGCAAATGACAACGATCTACCCATGGAGGAAGGCATGGTATTCACTATAGGTAAATGCCGAAGCTCCTCTTCCCAGGGCCATAGCTGCTGGGCAGAAGCTGCGGTGCTGGCCTAGGCCGGCAATCCCGTGAAGGACTAATAAAGCCAATCACTGTAATGAAATAATTCAGATGCATAGTAAATCTGATTAAATAATATCCTTGAGCCCCATCTTCCTAAATCAGATACTTACCGACACATTTAGGAGACGGCAGTGGTCCAACCTCTAATTCTGTTACCAGCATAATGTGATGCTTGGTTTTTTGTTTTGTTTTGTTTTTTCATTAACACCCAGTAACTAGAGGTGATTATGTCTCTTGCTTCTTGTCAGCAAGTGGCATGTGCTCTATGGTGGCCCGTGTGATTGGTGTCACCACCAAATTCCAATCACCTAGGGCCGCAAAGGCATCATATTTCTGACTGTGGGACGTAATGGAGAAGCAATTAGAGTGAAATAAGAAAATTGTTATTTGCTGATTAATGAACATTTTGAACATGTTTTAAAAATTCAAATATTTTTTTAAAGTGATGGGTATTTATAAGTGGGACTGGTGTTTGGGTGGTTATTATCCACGGGGTCCTAATTAAGTCTTGATTAAAATGCCCTTCTTTAAAAAATTACGAACTAGGCAACTTCATACATTTTTTGAATGCTGTAGCGTTTCCTCTTCCTACTGTTTAGTTTGTAGTATACTGTGTAAGCAACATCAATTATCAGCCCTTGCATGATGACAACATGAACCCGTGGGGGAAGCACTTGAGGGGAGGGAGGGAGAACCTTACTCTTTTTTGATAATCAGCCGAAACAATGTTTGACAAGAATCTGGTGAGGTCACTGCAGTAAATATTTTCCCTCTTACAGAGCCAATCATCACCGAAGGATCCCCAGAATTTAAAGTCCTGGAGGATGCATGGACTGCGATCTCCCTAGACAATCAAAGGTGTTTGCTTTCTGCCCCGTTGCTTTTAAATTGTATGGGAAGGGACGATTGGTCGGAGGGCGCTAAAGCTCGCGGCCCCGCGGTTGCTTGCGCGCGTCCTGACGGCTGCGATGTGTGTTTCAGGTCCGCCCAGTTCGAGCACACAATTCTCATCACGTCGGGGGGCGCGCAGATCCTGACCAAACTGCCCCACGAGGCCTGAGGAGCAGCCCGAAGGTCTCAGAGGCCGGGCGTCTTATTTTTCCAAATTGCTGAAATCCAGCTGAAGAACTTTTAGGAGAAACGGGGGGACGACAGGTCGCGCAATAACCTACCTAGCACCTAATAGCGTTCTGGAAAAACGCGGTGGGGATTGAGGACAATTGGGGACGCAGATCTGAAGCCCTGCCAGGGCCGTGTGACTTCGGAAAGATAGATGCTGGCCTCGGGCTTGGTTTCCCAGCTGGGGAAACGCATCTGTAGGGGAATGGGGACTCCTTCGTTTGGGAGAAAAGAGATTCCAGGAGAAGCACAGTTTCCTCTTTCCCTTGTCCTAACTGACACTGCCCGAGTAAAAAAATTAAAAAACTTAAACGCATTGTGTCTGCGCGCCTTGCGTCTCTGACAGTTACAAGGGAGAGAGGGTGATGGTTAATTTTGGGTGTCTGAACTTTCTACACGCGTGCACGCGGAGAGAAAAACCGGAACCTGCTAGCTGGGAATTTTTAAAATCTATTTTTTCCTTTTGTGTATCCCACGTCGGCTGGCCGGCTGGCCCTGAGGACGCTCGCAGAGGCCAGCACCTGCCCCCCACCCTCAGCCCTTCCGTTTCTTTCACCTTCATCAGGGCTTTGCGATGAAAAGATTAGCCCGCGAACTGAGGCATTGATTACAAACATTTCCTTGGCTGTGGACCCTGGGTCTGGCCCGCAGGGTTTTATCAACCGAGAAACGCGATTTTCCCGCTCCCCTGCGGCTCTGCCTCAACCGCCCGCATCCGGCCCTCCGTGGCCATCCCAGAGGTTAAGTTTGAGACCCTCCCCCTCCACACCCACATGCACGCACGCAGCCTAGACCGTTCGTTCCACTAGGAATTAGAGTTTCGACCCCACTCGCCCAGAAGTGAACTGTGTCTGGCGGGTTAGCGGGCGGTCTAGACCCTAAACTGACCCCTCCCCAGACTGGCCCTCTACGAACCGGCGCTGGCGCGTTGCAGGGGTCGCGAAGATCTGAAGTTTCTGAAGCCCCAAAAGATCCCAGCGGGAGGAGATACCCGCACATTTGGGAGCAAGGGCCTAGTTGGCCGGGACTGGAGCTGGCCGTCTAACTCCGGTTTGTCTGGCTGGCATCTCCAACCTGCTTGAGGATCAGGAATCCAAGGGCCCGCGCTATCTCCCCAGGCCCATCCCTGCCCGGAACACCCTTCCTCCATTGCGCTTGCTCTCCAGTACCTGTTCACACCTGGGCTCAAGCGAAGGGAGCGAGTGGGCTCTACCAGTCCAGGAAGGAAGCCGTCCCTTTCTGGTTATGGTTTTAGGGACAAGTACAGTGAGGGTGTCGGGGCGGTCACTGGTTGTGCTAACTCTTGTTTCTACTGAAGCGGGTTTTGCAAAGTTGCCTTCGGCTGAATATAGGTTGGGCTCAAGGGAGAGCTAAGGAAATGTGGGCACCTGTAGTTGCCAGGACAGGTGGCATTGGTGGCTGGGACCAAGAGCCAGCTCATCTTTGTGACACTGAGAGTGGTGGGTGGGAAAGAAGACTGGAAACTGAGGACAATAAGTGGGCTCTGGGAAAAGTGATGAGTTCCAGCTTTTCCCTGAACACGGGGTTCTCTCGGCTGTCCCCTAGCCCCTCCAGCTTCTCTGCGTCCAGGATGTAGATTTTTAGATAGTGCTGAGTCTAAGTCTAGTGGGTCTGAGAGCTAGAAAAGATGAGGGAGGGGTTGAGGATTTACGAGATCAATAGAAAAACTTTAGATGTGCTAGGGAGTTGGCCAAGAAGAGGCCCAGAGACTGGGGCTGCTGCCCTAGAACAATCTGGATTTTCTAGAGAGGAACAGGGCCCAGCTGGCCTTGAGAAGTTTGCCAGAGAATGACTTCACTTTTCTCCTAGAGCAATCGGATTGCAACCATTAGTGCTGTATTTTATCTGCAAATCGGTTTACTCTGAGCTTCCCCAAGGATAGTTTTATTAGGACCACAGGATTTTACCAACCACTGGGTAACACACTGCTTGTGCAGCAATTATTTCGAGGTGGAGGTATTTATGGGACAGGCTTGAAATCCCACTTATTAAAGTGACTAACCTAAAGTTGTGTGTGTGTGTGTGTGTGTGTGCCAATACTGCCAACACTCAGCAGCTCCCTAGGTAACAAACTTGAATTAGAACGAACTCCATTTAACATGCTCTGAAATAAAGATTAAGAAGTAGATTTAAAAATACCTCGTCCATGCCTCCCTGCCCCTCTGCCAACTGAACTGGCCCCAAACCTCATCCAGAGCCACCGGGATTCCAGCCAAGTGTGGCTACGGCTAACACCACCAGGGCCACGGGGTCCTAAGGTGACCCCCCCAGTAGGTTCTACTCAGAATCCAAGACCCTCAGGACAAATGAAAGAGTTTTGATTCCTCTCAGCGTTGGGACAGGCAACGATCTAAGCAAACCGGAATTTCAGAACAGGTGTCGCCTTAGCAGTGGAGGGTGGGAGGGTTTCACTCCAAGCTGACAGAGGACAGATGAGATCCTACATTGAGAAGTTAGCTAGGGCTGGGCGGCTCGGCGCCCCTCCCCAGACCTGCTTCTCTGAGCTAAGGGAGAATTCCAGAGTGTAGACACTCCCTCACCCACACACAATTCAATTTTAAATTAAACAAGGCTCTGAAACCTTATCCCCGAGGGGGCGCATGCTGGACTTTTGTTCCCTGGAGCTAGCCAGGTCCCCTGCGCCGCAAAAGTCTTCCATTCCCCTTCAGATGTGGAGGGACGGAGCACCCAGGAGACTGCCGCAACCTGCGGCGGTCTCTACGCTTGCCCCACCTTGCGATTCTCTGGAATAAACTGTCCCCAGGCAGCCCGGCCGTCGGGTTTTCTCACGCTTTGCCCTGAGCTCCGAGAGTCACCGATTCCGTTTTCCCGGGTCCCAACCCCTACCCCGCGCCCACCTCGGCGATCACTTACGTGGGCAGGGCCCTCAAGGCGCGCGCAAGAGACCCGGGGCCCGTGCAGCATCCGAGTGGCTGTGCTGGGCACGCGGCAAGGCACTCCACACCCCAAAACAGGCACTAGAAAGGAGCAATTAAAACCACAAGTGCGACTCGGAAATCAGGACTAGCCAAGCGGCTCCGGGTGTTGTCTGGTGGCGGAGTCATTAGCTGGTTGTTGCCACAAAGCCTCACCGTGTGGGGTTCGGTGATTAAGAAAAAAAAAGTCTTTTAAACGTTGGCAAACCCGTTATTGGTTTGGAGTATTGGTTTTTTTTTTTTTTTGCTTTTGTTTTTCTTTTTGCTCCAACCACGCTTCCTGAAATATTTCTGCCCCCAGCATCATGCCCTTAAACCAAATGAGAAGGATTCTGCGGGCACCAGCAGCTGCTACAGAAGTTAAAAAAGAGAGAAACCCCCTCTACTAATATCTGTAACGACAGCAACGATGTAATTTGTTTTGAATGTTCATTTTTATTGGTGTTCCCTCTGCCAAAATGTGCTTGATTACAGAGGTTTGTCCTGTGATCATTGCACACTCCAGACAGGGGAAGGTGCAACGACGAAGGTTCAGCTCAGGCCAGATCAAATCCCGGGCTGTTTAACGCTGAAAGGCTGCATGTTGCTATTAGTGTTAAATATATGGCTAATTATGCGTATGAAAATTAAACATCAGTGTTATGCTAATGGGGCGCCTTCAGCTGCGGATTTGAGCACTTGAGACTACCATTTAATCAAATGAATCAGTAACTAATACATCTGCACGTGTGAACTTTCACAAGATCATTTCCCCGTTCCCGTCACACCGCTAAATTATGAAAGAAATAATTATCAACACTTTCTAATTACCTAACAAAGTAATTTGGGATTCACTGTGGGCTGGCGGGATGGGGAACCAACATCCCCTAGCAGCCAGGGTGGTGTGAGCCACGCCGCGAGGGGGTGGCTGTGTGGTAGTAGTGGGGGGCCGTGGTTGTGCGCTTGTCTGTACCTAGCACCCCAGATGATAGAAGGCGCCTTGGCAGGTCTAGCTTCCACCAGCCCTCTCCCCCAGGCCCAGTGGCGCCCGCTTTGGCCACTGAAGGTGAGGAAGATCGTGGGCGACAATGAGAGATAAGCCTACACACAGATATGCAAGCCTACCACAGGCCTGATTTTGCTGAGGGTTTTGGTATCCCCCAGGGACTTCGAAATCCTAGGTACTCTCACCAGACCCCAGGAGGCCGAAAAGTGACCACCTGGAGTCCGCAGTTCAAGCAGATTCGAGCTCGCCGGCCTCCTGGCTCCACGCTGCGCTGCGCCCTCGGGGCGAGTGAGCCCAAGGCGCTCGGCGCACAGGGAGTAGAGAGGGGAGGGGGGGCGGAGGAAGGTTGGGAGGGAAAGAGGCTGTGTGTTGGGGGAGGGGGCGGTGCGGCCGCCTTTCCTGGGAGGAGAAGCGCGGGTTCCTGGCTCTCCGCGCGCTCTGCTTTAATCAGACCCGTGCAGCCTCGAGCTGGAGTGGCCAGCTGGGCCTGGAGAAATGCGAGCGGGCCCCAGGGAGCGGCGGCGGCGGCGGCGCGGCGGCCGAGTGAGTTCGCCCGGAGGGCCCCCAAACCCCGACCCCAGGGATGTGGCACAGCGGACCCGGGCCTGGGAGGCGCGGCCAGGAGGCGCTGCGCTAGGCACAAGGCTCTCGGGAGGATTGCTGTCGGTTGGCCTCCTCGGGCGCCCCCCAGTGCGCGACTCCGAGCTGTGGAGGCCGCGGCTAGGCTCCTGAGCCGCCCTAGCTCAGCGCTGGACTGGATGGCGGCGACCAGAAGCGGTCCCGGGTCCCCAGCGTTGGGGGCGGGCGAAGGGTGGGAACAGTAGGGAGAGGGCGGCGGCGCCGAGCCGCTGGTTGGTTTCTGGGGAGGAAAGCGCGCGAGGGAGGGGGGAGGCCGAAGAGTCGCGGGCCGCCGAGGTCCCGGAGCGGACGCCGCAGGCCATTGTGCGTCCCGCACGGCGCGCTCTGTTGCAGAGAAGCCCCGGCCGGGAAGTGTGGACGCGTCTCTCCCGAGGCCCGGCCGCCTAGCCCGCTCTAGTCCAGCGGAACCCGAGCGCCTCGGACCAATCCCCAGTGATTATGCAAGACAGCGGACCAATCAGCTCCGCCAGCTCATGAATATTTATGACCTTGGCTGAGTCAAAGCTTTGAACCGAGTTTGGGGAGCTCGGCAGCATCATGCTTAGACTTTTCAAAGAGACAAACTCCATTTTCTTATGAATGGAAAGTGAAAACCCCTGTTCCGCTTAAATTGGGTTCCTTCCTGTCCTGAGAAACATAGAGACCCCCAAAAGGGAAGCAGAGGAGAGAAAGTCCCACACCCAGACCCCGCGAGAAGAGATGACCATGACCACCATGCCAGAAAGTCTCAACAGCCCCGTGTCGGGCAAGGCGGTGTTTATGGAGTTTGGGCCGCCCAACCAGCAAATGTCTCCTTCTCCCATGTCCCACGGGCACTACTCCATGCACTGTTTACACTCGGCGGGCCATTCGCAGCCCGACGGCGCCTACAGCTCAGCCTCATCCTTCTCCCGACCGCTGGGCTACCCCTACGTCAACTCGGTCAGCAGCCACGCGTCCAGCCCCTACATCAGTTCGGTGCAGTCCTACCCGGGCAGCGCCAGCCTCGCCCAGAGCCGCCTGGAGGACCCAGGTACGTGCGCTTGCTAGGGAGAGGGAGAGGAGGAGGTTCAAGGGAGAGAGGGAAAGAAGGAGAGAGGGGGAGAATAGAGAAGGAGAGGAGAGGAGAGGGGGAGACAGAGGTGGGGTGGGGGTGGGGAGGGCTCGGGAGCAGTAGAGGTTTCGAATATCAATCTATGGATCCTTGTCATAGCAAAGAAATTTTTTTAAAAATCCACTCAATTTGCAACTACCCAGCAAAGGATAAATCCGAGAGCGTCTCCTGGCACTGGCTGGGCCTCTGGGCGACTCGGTGCGCAAAGCACACAATGCCCCGCTGGAAAACAGAAACCCACATGTGCACGTATTAGTCTCGGTAATTATTTATTGCGTAGCGCTATAAACAATGTATGCAATTAAGGGTAATTAAACCTCAACTACCGCCTGCAAAAATAGCAAACTTTCTCTGCAAAGGCAGGAGCAGCGCTCCTGGGAATGGCCCCATTCCGCCTGCAGCAGCCCAGGACAGGCCCTCGGACTTTGGGGGACGCTTCCATGCCTTTCAGAGTTTCTTGAACGTTCTCTCCCCGGCCCTGCCTCCGCCACCCCTCGGTAGCCACTCGCTCTCGGCTCTCCGTACTAAAGGCGGCCCCTCGCATTAACAACGGCTCCCGCTTCTGCTGTCCCTCCAGGGGCAGACTCGGAGAAGAGCACGGTGGTGGAAGGCGGTGAAGTGCGCTTCAATGGCAAGGGGAAAAAGATCCGCAAACCCAGGACGATTTATTCCAGTTTGCAGTTGCAGGCTTTGAACCGGAGGTTCCAGCAAACTCAGTACCTAGCTCTGCCCGAAAGGGCGGAGCTCGCGGCCTCCTTGGGACTCACGCAGACGCAGGTACCTCGCAGCTGCGCTCCGCTGCGCCAAGCAGGCTTCCCTCGGCCGGCCTGCGCCCGGGGCTTCAGTTCTCGCTCGCTGGGCCTCAGGGTCGGGTGTCACTGTGTGTGTGTGTTTGTGTTCACCCCTAGCTCCCAGCGTCTCTCCTCCCTCCCTCATTCTCTCTGCCCTAGCTCTGTTGCTGCTCTGTGTACCCCGAGCTGCCTGCCGCCTGGCCCTCTGCCCCTGGACAATCTGATTAGGGCGCAGGAAGGATTTCCCCAGACGTTTTGTTTGGGAACTGAGGTCACACGTGCCTGAACAACTGGAACAATAGACTCGGGGCTTAATCCCTCCTTTGCCTTTAAAGTGTGTGACTAATCATTCTGGGCCTGGGTTCGCGCCTCTGTCTCCCTCCTCCTCCTCCTCCTCACCGGGCAGGGGGTGGGGGCGAACCCTTTCCTCCGCCCTCTCACCTTTCAAGTCCCTGATGCTCAAGGAGAAACGGGACCTTCCTTCCCGGATTTCTCTAGGACTACCGGGAGCCCGTGGGCTTTCTAAGCGCGGCCAGCGCGGGTCTCCACGTCAGGTTCGGAATTTGGAGCAGAGTTGGGGAAAGCAAACAGACCCTAGGGAAAGATTGGTTTGAGTCCAAAGAAAAGTTCAACAAAAGCTTGCGGTCCCCTTAGTTAGTCCTCAACTCACTCATGGGCAGAAAGGACGGAGCAAAGAGAAGCCGGGTCGCTTTGCAAATAAATTTCTTCCACTCCTTCCTAGGTTTTCGATTATTTTATTGATGTTGATATTGGAATTGCTGGCTCGGTGTTGTGCATGCTCTGCGTCTTTCGCAGACGGTAGCCATGGTCAGACAGAGCCCCTGGCGGGCTAAGGCCTGGATCCCGGCTCGCCCCTCACCGCAACTCCCCCCTGGCTCTCTGAGAGCTGCCCCTATGGAGCAGCAGGCGGTCTGGCCTTCGAGCCTTTGGCTCTTATTGGAGAGGGGGTCTCCACCTCGGGCATGGAGCTGCCAGCTTACTCAGGGTGGGGGGGGGCTTATATCTCTACTGTCCTGCGGTCCCATCTTTCCTCCCCAGACCAAGGTAGGCTCAGTGGTCCCAGCCCGAGTCACGTTGTTGTCCGCTCTTGCAGGTCAAGATCTGGTTCCAAAACAAGCGCTCCAAGTTCAAGAAGCTGATGAAGCAGGGAGGGGCGGCTCTGGAGGGTAGCGCGCTAGCCAACGGCCGGGCCCTTTCTGCCGGCTCCCCACCTGTGCCGCCAGGCTGGAACCCTAACTCCTCATCCGGGAAGGGTTCAGGCGGAAGCGCGGGGTCCTACATCCCCAGCTACACGTCTTGGTACCCTTCGGCGCACCAAGAAGCTATGCAGCAACCCCAGCTCATGTGAGGTTGCCCGCCCGCCTCCTTCCCATCTCCCCCCGCCCGGGCCCCTCCCGCCTCCAGGTCCGTCTACCCCGTCCGTGTGCCCTGGGCCCGGCAAAGAAGGGCCCAGAGGGAGAGGGAGCGAAGAAGGAACAGTGAAAGCAGGACACCCTCTGCCTCCTCGGAGCCCTGCGAGGTCCGGCCCAGCGACTTCCCGGCGCCTGCGCTCCAGCCCGAGCCCCGGTTTGGGCCGAGCGGTGACAGCGGAGAGTGGCCTCGGAGGGCAGGCACAGCCACCCGAGACAGCCCTGAGCAGCAAGACAAACCCACTCCACCCGACCCGCCGACCCTCAGCTTTGTGGGACTATCAGGAAAAAAAAATGTAGAAAAAGCAAAAGCTCTTTTCTGTCCCGTCAGTGTCTTGTCGTTTTTTGCTCTGTGTGCTGACGAAGTCAAGGTCCTCATTCATCCGCTGTCCTCATTCTGCGCCCTCTGCAAAAAGTCACCGGGTCCGAGAGGCACAGGTCCTGCCTAGCCGCCGGGCTCCGGATCCTGGGACGTTTTGCCTGACCATCTGTGTAGCTTGTTTGGGAATTGGGGGAAATTGGAGGGAGGGGGTTTTATTTATTGAGGAATGGACTTCGCCTGAGGCTGAGTGTTTGCCAATTTGAGGTTCTGTGGAGCTCGAGAAAGGCGCTGTTCAAACGCACTGTTTACTTTAAACGCACCTGGAAAAACGAATGAGGAGGACGTGTTGATTTTTAATTTATACCGTAAATTTTGTACTTCACTGGTATGGAGAGTTTGGAGCCAGATGATCTGCATTTTTTTACATGTCCAGTATTGATTTAAAAAATTTTTTTTAAAGATAAACGAGGCCAACACGATTTTCTCATCTCGGAAGGAACTCTTGGTTGTTTTACCTGGACAAGAAGGAAAATCCCGATTTCCTCCTTGGGTAGAGAGAGGGGACCGATGGACAGCGGAGAAAGAACAGGCAGGCTTGAGTGAGCGCCCTAATGCCAGTGGGCTTTAAAGTAAGACAAAAGCAGCTTTACACATTTCTAGGCGCTCGACCACAGAATAATGCCAGTCACCACCCTGAGCGCACAGTCTCCAGTGCAGGAGCTAATCACTGTACATATTATTATTATTGTTATTATTGTTCTGTAAACATGTTGCACAAGCTTAGCCTTTTTCTGTTCCGTTGTGTGTGGCTGTAAAACCCCATGCTTTGTGAAATGAGAATCTTGACATTTTACTTGTGAAATTTGGAAAATGTGATCAATTGAAATCAACCGTGTTTGTGTTCTCTATGTCAAAGTTTAGTTTTATATTGAGAATGTTAACTTATTGCTTTGTATCTTGGGAAAAAAAGAACTTTGTAAATAAGTTATAAAGTTTCTTTGAGACAGTAAAATTATGATTTAGAGAAAGAGCTGCTATCTCATGCACTGTGTGAGGGGGTGCCTGGGCGGGCCATACTCCCACCTCTGGAGCACAGAGCGGCGACTCATGAGGACAGAGTGAGGGCACCAGCCTCCCACACACCAGGATATCATCTGAGGTCTGTGAGGCACCCCACTGGATCTGTTCTTCTTGCCTTGATCCCTCCACCCCTAAGGTGTCTGAACCCTACCTGAGTCGGAGGGGTGGGGAGAGAGTGCCTGGCGAGAGTCCCAGGTAAGGGGGCTCAGGAACAGGTGCGGCAGGGCAGAGCTTGAGGCATAGGAACCGAAAGGACCGTGAAGACTGGCTGAAAAGAGGTGAAGGCAGAGTTCAAAGTCAGCCGGCCTGAAAGATTTTAGTTCTTCCCACGCCCAGCCACCACCTTTCGGGAGGCCTGGAGGCCTGGAGGCCAAGAAGCAGAGACATTTTGCTTTGCCACTAGCCTCCAACCCGGATTCCTGACCTCCCAGCTTTTGCTTGCCCGGAGGCGCTAGATTCTGTCGCGGAAAAGACGCGGCCAGAGGCCAGGCAGGGGCCGGAAGGACACATCTGCCAGGCTACCTCCCAATCAATCAGTGCATTCCAGGGGACAGGGCACAGTCCCAGGGAGCCACCCTGGCCCCTCCACAGCGAGAAAGGCCTGTTCCTCCTTAATGATCTGCGTCTACCGAGAAATAGAGGTGCTACGGGAGAGGCAGCTGACCAGAGTCCAGTACATCATCCCCACTCCACCCCAGCCCGAAAGTCCCGAGGCCAGGCCAGGCCGTTATGGGAACACCTCCAGTGAAGCGCTCGGGTCAGTTCCCTTCAGAAGAACTCGGGCTCCAAGGGGCTAGAACCAAACTGGCTCCCTTCTCCTCGTGGCCCCGCGCCCCAGCCCGACCCCAACCCCAACCCCTACCCCAGACCCAGCAACCCAGCCGAGGCAGCTCCGGAAAGCTGCAGGCCCAGACTGGCTGTTTTGCGCGACTTATGCTTTCCCCGCATCCGCCTTCAGACGCTGCTGCCCGCGGGAGCTGGCCCTCCACCTTTGGGGGGCCCTTTCAGGCGCGCGGTGGGGAGCAGAGCCTGGAAGGCAGTGATCTATGTTGTGACAAGCACCCATTTTTCAATTGGTGCTGGTGAAAGATCAGATGCGCCTGGCTCTTTCGACGCCCTTTGGGAAGGGGAGGAGGAAGTCGCGGGCTGGGTGGGGGAGCGGCTTGATGGAGGAAGCAAGGGAGGTCGTGGAGGATGAAGCCGGGGACCTCGAGGCTCCTTCTGGGCCTGGGATTGGGACTTTTCCTCTTCCAATGGCCCCTAAAACCATGAGTGCTAATGGGGGAGATCAGATCTCAGAGACCAGGGTGTGGGCAGTCGGACCGGCCTCAAAGCTGAGAGAGGGAACCAATTTTCCAGGCTAGACTCCGGCGGCACCGGGGGAGGGGTCTTCCTAGATTTGGATTCCCTTAGGAGATGTGACTTTGCTTGTGGGAGAATCACGCAACTCATTCAGGGCCCCCCAGACGACAGCTAGGGCCCAACGCCTCAAGCCACAGGCAAAATCTGTTTGGTCAAGCAGATTTTAATACTTTGAGATATTAGCTTATACTAATTTAATAATCTCTTGCTAACAGTTCAAATAGAGAAATTATTAGTTTTAGCTCAACGAAGGCGGTCTTCAGTTAGGCTCTATTATAATTATAAGCGGTTGTACTTTTAAAAAATGTTAATCTCAATATAGGCCTAATTAATGCTGCCTTGTTACTGACAAGTAGTTCATCAAATATCTGATTCAAAGATTTTCATAATGAGTATATTAATTAAACTATGAATAATCTAAAGGTGGTTATATTTAAACAATACTTCATTATAAAGATTAAATACTGATTTCGAATATTATGTCTTAACAATTGTCACTTAGAAAACACAACCTTTCCTTATGTATGAGTCTGTAATGGCAAAATGCAATTTTGGGATTTTTTCCCTTGTTCAAAAAATGTGAACCTCATTTTAAAACACTTCTGAAATAGGTTACACACAGCTTAATGATTATCAAAATGACTCTTTTCTGCAAAAAAAGACCCCAAAGTGCGCATACAGCTGCAAACCCAAGAGGGTCAGCATCATTTCACTGTATTCTCTTCTTGATTACAAGCCGGGCCCATCAAACACAACATAATTACAGTAATTTCAGGTTTATTTATTCTAATGCAGTTTCCCCATCTCTCTGGTAATTATGAGCAATTTTTTCGCCCAGGGAATCTTTTTGCATTAACAAAAGAGATAACGCACTGAAAGCCAAATTTGCTGTGCATTGAGAAAAGGAAAAAAAAAATCAAATAGGTGCGAGCTGCCATCTCTGCAATTCTCCGGGTACCGGAGCCGGCAAATTGCTTGCAGGTGTATGGAGCAAGCTTGTCAATGGCCGGGCCTCCAAATTAGCAAATGCACAGCGGCAAAGTAATGAAGACAGACTTAGCAAAATTGCCAAACAACAGATACCCCTTTAATATCTTCTCTCACACACACTAGCTCTAAAAGGGGGTGGGAGTGGGGGTGGGAGTGGGGTGGGGGTGGGGACAGAAGCAACAGTCCCCAGCCCCTTCCTCACTGGTCTTGGCTTTCATAAGCCTGAAGAGGCTGCGTAGCCCTGGGAGTGGTAGTCTAATTGTGGAAGAACTCAGATCCTAAACCTAGGCAATATTTTAAAAATATAATACTGGAGACCTATTTATAGCTCACAGCTTTCTCTCACTGATCATTTTCTTTTCTTTTTATTTCTTTCTTCTGGGGATCTGCACCTGGGCTGGGTTGGATGGCTCTTCAGTCTTCCTAATTCTGTACTAGTTTTTAGAGCCACAAAAAGTTTTAAAATCCCCCGCACCTATATGCACAGAAGCATAAATTTATTCTTAGAGAATCATTTGATCTCTCCCCTTGAAGAAATTGTCAGTTTCTTTCACCCAAGGAAAGGTAGGTCTGGGCGCTGGATGTAGGATCTGAGATACTAGATCAAGAAAAATTGTGAGGAAAGAAACTTCCCAGCTTTAAATCTTTACCTGGTATCCATCTCTTTCTTTCTGTATCTTTTATAAACTGATTTCAGAATTCTCTGGTTTTTGTCATCCCACCGCCTGGGTTAAACACCCTTGAAATCACAGGCTAAAGCAAACTTTTCTGCTCTTCATCCCACATGGCCACAGGAACCTCCATCAGATGCAATACAAAGGGCAAGGGTCCCTCCCTCCCATGCCTTAAAGAAATCCTCCTCCGGTCCCTAGCTCCACGACAAACCCCAGCTCCACTGTAAACTGGCAAACGGCTCTAGGGTGCCTTCCCCAGGCTCGAGAAACATGTCACCCCCACCCACCGCTTCCCTACCCCCTCCCTCATCCCCCAATCTTCGGGGATTAACACTTCCTGAAACATCAAGTGTTTTTATAAAAAGGAAAAAAAATAATCCTGACATCGCTGACAAGAAGTTTTGATGGAAGAATTAGCTGGTGCATACATAATCACTCCCCCACCCTCCTACTCCCGGAGCGGGAGCCGCAGCGGCGGGCGCAGCGCAGCCTTCCAACCCTCTGAAAAATGAAACCGGTTTCCACCCTTACCTTCTTCAGTGTCAATTTCAGATAATCTGGACACACACTCTTTGCTACATCAAATCAAAAGGGTCGAAGGCAGCTTTTTGGCTGGGAAAATAACGGGAAAGAAAAAGCAAAAAAGAAAAAGAAAAAAAGGGAAAAAACGGAAAAAATGGAAAAATACAAAACCGACCAAACCACAGCAAAACAAAACCAGAAAACCAAAAGAATCCCCCAGCCCCATCCTCCTATCCTGAGAGTAAAGAGCAGAAAGAGGTCCCCAGGACCAGGCGCCCCGAGCGCCCGCAGGCTTTTTGCAGATCAGAGCAAAAATTAGGGAAAAAGGGGGTCTGGGATTTTTCAGGTTGGCTATAGGATTCCGGAAGTGTCTAATGCCACATGATTGCTGCAGCTTTAGGGGAGACATTCATGCCTCAAATAGCGCCTTGGCCAGGGTGGCTTTAATTGAATTTCTTGGGCTTTTTCTTTTAATAGGGGCAAATGAGGAAATTGGCCACCTAGGGCAAATTTTCACTGTCCTCCCCACGAAGGTGTCCAGGAGAGAATCCCTTTCCCAGCGTGCCTGCTCTCCCCGCTTGGATGCCTCGGAGGCCCTGGGCCCCCCATCCTAAATGCAGCAACTGAGAAAGAAAGTGACTGAACCGGATCCCCCCTCCCGCCACCTCTTGCTTTCTCTTTCTTTTCAGTACTCCCCACCTCCTTCCTTCGGCCCCATTCCGGGATTCTTGCAAACCCGCTTCACTGTGCACCCTGGCAGGGCCCTGGAAGGGGCAGGCAAGGCCCAGGGGGCGGGTGGCGGGGTGTGGGGGGAGCTGGCTGACTGAGATCTTGGTGCCAGCGGTGATCACCCCAGGAGAGAATGCCAGCGGTCGCCCAGTGCAGGCTAATACGAGCCTGCTATTTGGAGGCTTTGGGGAAGTGGGACGAGGAGGGAGGGACCTGAGGGTCCTCCGGGCCCACCCTGCGACTGCCTAGGCTCTTCTTTTGTCTCTACGGCCCGGAGACAGCGTTCCTCCTCCCCCCCCCAAAAACATTAACTCCCCACTTGGGCGGCGCTTCTCTCGGGCACTGAGACTCCCTGCGACTTTAAGAAGCCTAGGCCAGGCCCGCGGAGCGAGGGGCGGGGCGGGGGCTGCCCCTAAGGCGGGGGAAGCCCCGTGGCGCTCGCCCCAAGAAGCGGACAAGAGAGCGGCCACCGCTTGGAGCAGCCGGGATTCGGTCGGGTTCTCCGGCCAGAAGTCCCCGTTGTTCTGGGAGCGATGATTTCACCTTTTGGTGTCCGAGACTTCTGAACGAAAATCGGG
The DNA here is from genome assembly GCA_023783475.1 of Daubentonia madagascariensis. Lineage (NCBI taxonomy): Eukaryota > Metazoa > Chordata > Mammalia > Primates > Daubentoniidae > Daubentonia > Daubentonia madagascariensis. The sequence continues at coordinate 35,720,398 of JAKFHU010002088.1, read as the reverse complement.
AGGGGGTGGGCAGGAGTGTGGGAAGCCCGCCATGTTTGCTCGCTGCCGGCCGTAGTCGGCCCCCGGGGATCACCTCTGCGCGCTCCAAGTCCTGTCCTTCCTTCCCCCTCGCCTCTCCTTCCCCGAACTTGCAGTCCTCTGCCCAGCAGCCCCGGCCCGTCTGGTGCACCCACTCTCCGCCTTACCCCATTCCGCACCCAACCCTCGGACCGCAACTCCTAGCGCGGGGCCCGACTCAGCTGGGGACCCCCTAAACTGGCCCCTGGAGAATCCCGGAGCGCTGCCACGCAGCCCACAAGCTGCTAAGACACTGCAGTATTTGCGCTGTGGCTCCGGAGGACTAGGGGGAAGCCGGAGCCCGGGTGGCCCCGGGGAGAAAGGTCTGTCTAGAGACCTGTATCTGCGTTCTTAGGTGGAGGCGCCGAGCAGCTGCTCCTCCAAGACCTGCCTGCTCTTTCTTTTCGTGAAACACAGTCTCCCTCAACCCGCCCGGCCCCAGGCCCCAGGGCGGAATGTAACATCTTGTAATGTGGCAATCACTGCCAAACTCGTCCCTGCGAGGGGAACTCCCGCCGTAGGCAAGAGGTTAGGAGGGACGTGGGGCCTCCGCGTCCGCCCGCAGTGGTGTGTGCGTAGGGAGTGTGGGGGGCGGCAGATCCCAGGTAGGGAGGGAAGATGGGCCGGGGGTGTGGGGAGCTGGCTTCCCAGGGGCTGCTTTGGGTGTCACGACCCGGCGAGAGGCCGCCAGTCTCCTCAGAACCTAGTCTCCCTAGTGCCAAGGGGGACTTGGTGTAACCCGGCTCCCAAGGTAGCGTCCCACCTAACCTCTTCTAGGACCCCAACCCCAAAGTTGGATTCAAAGGGACCTGTCTGTATTTTAGGAGAAGTAGAAGATCTGTAGCTTCATTCTCAATGGAGTCTCTGACCCTAAACAGGTTAAAGCCACTGGTGGTCGCTGTTCCCTGGAGGGAAAGGAGCAGGCTTGTGACTTTTGAGCGAGTGCTGGGGGCGCCGGGAGAAGGGGGGTTGTACTTGGGTTTTACCGACCGTAAGAACGACTTTTTGAAAGGCAAGGAGGCTTTCTGTTCCCCAACATCGTTCTCTTTGGTGGGTGGGACTCCTAACAGCGGAGGGGACCAGGACCATTTGGCTACTTCAGAGCTTCTCTCTCTGCCCCCAACCCCCGCGCCCGTCTTCTATCACAGAACTGTTTGTAAACAAAGTTCCAGTCTTCCCGCGCTCTCTCCGCCCCCACCAAATCTGATACTTCCCCAAAATTCGCCCCACCAATCTCGGAAATCGTTAGGCAGGACGGATGTTCACAATTTCACAAGTGATCCTAAAAGAAGGCGGGGGGTGGGGGCTGGGGGTGGAAGCCTCCTAAACGGTCCCACATTGCAGCAGGGCTGATTAGGCCTGGGATCCATTCCCTCTCTTTTCTGCCCTCCCCAGTCCGTCCAGGAGCCGCGGGGCCGCCGGCGGGAATTCGGCGCCGCCGGAGGGGGGTGTGCGCCGGCAGAGCGCCGCACTCGGGGCGAGGTGGCTGTGGGCCGAGTGCGCGCGCGGTTGGGGGAGAGCAGGGTGGAAGGGGAGGGGGCCGCGGGAGCGCCTGGCGGCCCGCAGTTGGCCCTGGAACTCAGTGCCCGCGCGCTGCCGGAGTTCGCAGAGCCCTGCCAGAGGGTGGAGCGGAGAGGGCCGGGCGCCCCTCTCCCTTCGACTTCCCTCCCCCTGCTTCCCAGAGCTTGTCACATCCTGTCGCTGGCTTGATATTTCACGCAAGCAGATGGAGGGGGATTACAATGGAGATTTATGTGCGTTCTGAGCGCGGCTGGTCTCCCAGTGTGGAGAGCTGAGACCGCTGCTTCCCATTTCCATTTTTCATTCGCGCTCTGGGGAGCGCAGCAGAGCGCGGGGGGAGCCTGTCTGCGTGGCGGCGGGCTGATCACAGGGCTCCGCGACTCCGGGCGGGCCCGGACACTGTGAGAAAGGCTTGCCAGCGCGTCGCCCCCGGCGGGGCTGGAGCCGGCCTCCGCCTCCCCGCGTCGGGCTTTGTTTCTCCCCTCGCCCACCCCTCCTCCTCCCCGCCCCCTCACTACTGGGACCGGGGCGCGTCCTTGGGATTCCTTCTCTTTGCCCTTCTCCTCGCTTGTGGAAACGCCCCCTTCCCCTGGCCCCCGCACCCTCCTGCCCTCGGCTTCGCCCGCTCCCCGGGGAAAGGCGCACCGTAGCCCGGCCCGACCCCGCCGCCGCTGGGTGCCAGGTTCGGTGACTCCAGCGAGTCTGTGGGGCCTCGGCCCACCCCGGAGCTGGGGCCGCCCGCCCTCCCGACTCCCAGGCTCGGCTCATGCCAAGGCCTGTTGCGTGATTCCAACTTGGTCTGACATTCCCTGCCCCGGGCGCTCCGGCGTAGGCCTCTTAATCATCTTGTCTGCTGCAGATCCTCGACACCAGCCAATTTACTGCCCGTCTCTCCCCGCTGGTTTCGGGAGAGGGGAGGGGAGTGAGCGCAAAGGAGGGGAGGGTACAGTCAACCGCAGGAGGAAGGCTGGCACCAGCTACTGGCACTCAAAAAACCCACAGAATTTGGAGCTGGGATGGGGGTGGGTGGAAACGGATGGGGGTCTACCGGGCAGTGGTTGCTTAGGGAAAACCAGAATCCCGGGTCAACAGGCTTCAGCCCAGGCCCCCCACAGCCTGGTAAAACAATGCAAAAATGCAAAGGGGCACTGGATTATGTAGCCTTCCCTGCCTTTCCCAGCATACTAATTCCCTGGATCGCATTGTGTTGTAAACCAGACTCAGAGGAGGTCCCAAAACAATCTGGCCAGAAAAGTCAGGATCCTCTCAGAATGATGCCACTGAGGCCAGAAAGTCACCTCCGCTCCATGTCTGTTTTTGGCAGATGGGTTGAAGACACACAACAATATGGATGGCCTGAATGACCTCCTAGAGGAGAGGAGGCCTGGACCTGGCAAGCAAGGCTCTATAGCCTGTGCCCAACCTCCTCTCCAGTAGAGGAGAGTCCCTTCAGAGGGGATGGCTGAGGTTCAACCCCCCCGCCCCAGGAGCCAGAGCTCTCCCAGCCCGGGGATACTGCTTTTCCACACAAGGTGAAGTTGGAAAGGCCTCTGGGTAACTCCAGGTTTTATAATCACAGGCAAAAGTAAAGCCTCTCTGTTTGGGAGCACTGTGATACAACAGTAATACTAAATTCTAAATAAAATGTATTGATGAGTGCTTATCATGTGCCAGGCACTGCTACATCACTGCCTCATTATATGTCACAACAACTCTAAGCCATAGCTGTTATTTCTATCTTACAGATCTGCAAACTGTAACACAGAGAGGTTAAGTGGGTTGCCCAAGGTCACACAGTCAGTGATTGAAGCCAGGGAGCTTCCAACTGTAGGCCTTGTGCTTTCAGGGAAAGGGACTTTTATTGAAAGTTCAAGCTTGCATTAACCACCAACTCCTGGCCTTTGCAGAGAATGCCATAAGGTAGGGTCACTTCCAAAGCTGCAGCTGGTTGTGTGGGGCCCAAGATAGAAAACAGATCTGAATGCTATGTGGACCTTTCCCCTGGAAGAGTGTGAGAGGGAAGGATGCCACTCTCATAGCAACGGGCATCAGTTTCTGTGTGCATATATATGAGTATGCATGTGTGTGAGTGTGAATGTGTGTGTGCATGAATTTGTATGTCAGTGTTGTGTGTGAGTGTAGGACTGTGATTATGAGTGTGTGATGGTGAGGGTGTTCGAGTGTGTGTCATTGTGTGTGCCTGTGTGAGAATGAGGGCACGAGTGTGACTATGAGAGTGTGAATCAGTGTGTGTGGGTGAGAGTGTGACCAGTATAGATGGGACTGTGAGAGTGTGCATCAGTGTGTGATTGTGTGTGTGCTAGTGCAGCCCTGTGCGTTGGGGTCGCCCTGCATTCCAGAGCAGCCAGCCGTGCCTCTCGAGGGTGACTCACAGAGTTCTCGCTTCAGCCAGCCCGCAGAGGGCCGAGGGGCAAACGGAGGGGAGATCCAATGTAGGGGTCTGACCCCCAGGCTGCAGCGGAGCTGAGGCCTGGGACAGCAAGTCCCCCGCGGCGGCTCGGATGCACTGCCTGGCCAGCAAGGCGGGCGCGGGGGCGGCTACGACGGCTCAGGCGCGGAGCGGTGGCGCCGGCGCCGGAGGGGCCGGGCGGGCGGAGGCTGGAGCCGCCCGGCGCTGAGTGAGTCACTGCGCCGCCGGCTGGCGAACCCTGCGCGGGGACTCGGACGGGGGCGGGGCGAGAACCCTCCGCTGCGGCCCCGCGCCAGCTTGCCTGTCCTCGCCCCGCTGCACCTCCGAAAGCCGTAAACGTCGCTCTCGGCTAACAGGCTTCCCGGCCTGGGCAGCGGCTTGAGCTCTGAGCACGCGACCGATCGAACTTTGGAGCCAAGGCAAAAGCGCTCTCATCCAAAGAGAACAATAATTTATTTAAATAATCTCTTCATATTGTAAAATCAACATTAAGAGCACGCTGTTTTCATAATAAATAACCCCAAAATACCTTTCATTTCAACAACAAAGACTTTAGGATAAGATAAAACAAATCCAAATCAGTAGCATAATTTAACAGAAGTTTTTTCAAAGGGAAAAATAAAGCGGAGGGGTTGCTGAGGTCACTGCTAAACCGCAGTTTTCACAACTGGGGGTTTACAAAAAAGTCTGAAAAGATGAGTATTTTTATACAAATAAATCAGTGGGAAAATCTGCACAGACACCTTTATTTACAAACTGTGTTCAAGTCCAGGCTAATAATCCTGAATAGGTTTTAAAAAAGATAATTTAAACACTTTTTTTGCAGTGTTCACATATTAAAAAATCATTTTTTCAACATCAAAATGAGGTCATCCGCAAAGGCACCTAAACTTTTAAAAAAATAAAAATAAAAAAACTCCACTGGTGATGGGTAAGGAGAGAGCTAAGGGAGCGCGCCCAGAGGAGCGCTCAGCCGGGGGAGGAGATGGGGCTCGGAGGGCTGGGAAGAGCCGGGCAGAAAAGAGCGGCGGGGCGGCCGGGGTCAAGGGGGCACGTGGGGGAGGGCGGGCAGGCAGGACCCTGGAGGTCAATAACCGAAGCGGACTAGAGCGGATCCCCCGGGCGGACAAGGAGAAAGGAGCCTCAGAACGCCCGGGAAGGCTCGCGGGCGGGGGAGACGTCCCTCTCTGGGATCCAGCTCTTGGCCCGGGGCGAGGAAGGCGCCAGACCAGCTTGCCCGGCGGAGAGAGGAGGGGAGGCAAGTCCGAGGCGGGCTCGAAGTGGCCGAGACCCGGGGCTCAGGTCGGAAATGCGGCCGTGGGGGGAGGAAGCCTTCACTACGCCGCTGTCAGATTCCCCCGCGAGCAGCTCGCGGGGCGAGGAGACGCCTCCCAGTTCCGGACGCTCCGTGGCTGGGCTAGGGAGCGGAGCCTGGGGCGGGCCATCCCAGGTCGCAACCTCCGGGAGGAGTGGGTGGCCGCAGCGGGCCAGCAGGAGGGGCCTTCGGTTGGGGGGCGAGCGCTAAGGAGAAGCGTTCTCTGCTCTCTCAGTCTCTGGCGCGTTCCCCCTGGGGTTAGAAAATCGTCCCCGCGCTCACCGGGGTGCCCCCGCCGCCGTGGTGGTGATGGTGGTGATGTGGTTGCGGGGTCTGGGTGGGGTGCAGCAGCGGCGCTGAGGCCTGCAGGTGTGAGGCGGCGCCGGAGGCCTGATGGTACCACGGGTAGTTGCCCAGAAAAGCCGAGGCCGCGCTGCTCGGGCTGGAGCCGGAGCTGCCTGCGCCGCTGCCGCCGCTGCCTGGACCGCCGCCGCCCCCCATCCGCTGCGGCGCACCGAAGTCCCAGGAGGCCGGCGCCGAGACGGGCGGCGAAGCACAAGGTGGCGAAGCGCTGGCCCCGGGGTGCTGCTCCGAGGGTAGCTCACCGCTTTTCCACATCTTCTTGAACTTGGACCGGCGGTTCTGGAACCAGATTTTGACCTTTGTGGAAAAAAGACGCGAGCATTAGACCTGGGCCTGGGGCAGGACAGGGGAGGAAGCTGAGAAAGACCACCAGCTAGAGGGGGCCCGGCACCCTGAGCACGGGGTAAGCGGATCACGTGTGGCGGCCTCGGAGGCTCTGTGGTGCCTGCTCCATTGGGAGGTAGTCTCAAAAAGGCTAAGACGGCTAGTGGACGTGCACTGTGGTGATGGTGACAGCGGGAGAGGGGTCGGGAGGGCCAGTTATTTCTCCCGCTTAATCAGTAGCGAGAAGTACGGGATTTCTGCCCACCCGGGTCCTTCCTACCCGCCCACACGGCGGCCCCTTAGAAGTTTTCAGCTTTTGTCCTAGAAGCTTAGGCCGCCTGAGGCGCGGGCCTGGAAATCCTTAGAACTACATAACATATATTTTAAAAATCCTTGTCCTGAACCCGCCTCTTTCGTGGCCATTCCAGGCCAGCGCCCTCCTCGCCTGCAGGGCGAAGCCCCACCTGAGTCTGGGTGAGGCCCAGAGACGCCGCCAGCTCGGCTCTCTCGGGCAATGCCAGGTATTGAGTCTTTTGGAAACGCCTCTGAAGAGCCGCCAGCTGGAAACTGGAGTAGATGGTGCGAGGTTTCCGGACTTTCTTTGGCTTCCCGTTCACTATCCGGATTTCAGGCTCGAGGTCCTCCTTCTCTGCAACGAAACGGAATCATGAGATCCGCGCAATTTATGGGTCCTGGAGTTCCCGGCCGCCTGGAGGGCCCTTCAGGGGACTTGGCCTGAGCCAGGAAGCGGGTTCACTGAGAAGTGCGGCTTACGGGCTCAACTTTTACAACGCGCGCGGACTGGCGCCGACACCAAACCCCGAACCCGGAGCTGAGCCCTGCAGGGAAGGGGAAGACAGGCGCACACCGGAGAGAAAGCAGAAGCAGGTGGCAAGGAAATGCAGTTACCACGAGGCATGCACCGCGCTCCCACCCGGCCCAGGAGGCTACCAGCTCTCACCAGCTGAGCGCTGAGGGATGTAACCGGTGACTTGCGACAGATCGTAGGTTGGGGAGAGTAAAGGGCAAGAGCAGGTGGTGAGCAGGCAGTGTGAAAATCCAGGGCTTCGGACGGGCCCCCTCCCCGACATGTTTACCCATCCATCCCAGTAACTAGACCGATTTGACATCCTTGACGCCAGAGTTATGCATACCAGGCTCGTTGTTGGCTGGGGACGAACTGGTCCCATAGGGCGCGTAGGAGGTGTAGGCGGCGGTATAGCCCAGGTCGTAGCTGCTCTTGGCAGAGTAAGGGACGTTGTTGAGGCCGCTGGCGTGGTACTGGTAGGAGCCCATGTGCGCGTAGGGCGAACCCCCACCGCCGCCGCCCGCCGGGTGCTGCTGGTTGGTGTAGTAGCTGCTGTCAGTAGCTGTGGACACCGGAAGGGTGGGCGACTCCTGGGGTTTGTGGAGGCTGCTGCTGCTGCTGTTGCTGCTGCCCGGGCCCGCGCCGCCACCGCTCGGGGGCTGCGGGTGCTGGTGGTATGTGCTGGAGGCCGTGATCTGGGTGGAGTGCATATCAGCCACTAGACTGTCAAAGACTCCAGTCATCCTGGCCCGGGACGGGAAAGAGCAGGGGTGGCGGGCGCGCGGGGGAAGCGAGGTGCCTCCTCCGTCTCTCCCGGTCCCCTCCAGCAGCCAATGTAATTACGGGGGTGGGGGGAAAAAAACCAAGAAATGAGGCAACCGTCTAGGCGCCTCCTCCTCCAAGGGAGGCGATCACCGTGCGCTGCTCCGGGCAGCTGCCGCCGGCCACATCCTCTTTCGGCCTCTCGGCCCGCTCGGCTCCTTGCCCAGCGCGGGCTCGGGCGGGGGGCGGGCAGTGGAGGGGGCAAGGGTGGTGGGGCCGGGTCGGGGCTCCGGGAGGCGGGAGCAGGTGAGCGGCCCGGAGCGGCTTTAGGATTGTCTGCCAGGCGGGCTCCTGCAGGGTGGGCATTTAACACTTGTCACGTGAGCGCAGGCGACGTCACCTAGCAACAGCCAATCAGAAGCAACGGGCCGCGGGGCTCCAGGCGCCCGGGAACGCCCGGCCGGGGGGCGGGTGTCACACGGCGGGCGCTGCGGCTGCAGCAGCCGCGAGTGCACACTGCAGGCCGCTGAAAGCGAGGGGGCGAGGGGGCGAGGGGGCGAGGTGGGGGGAGTCGGGGTGGCCCGCAGCAGGAGGACTGGAGGCGTCAAGACAGACTGGCGTTTTGCCTCAGAGGGAGAAGTGCGGTCCCCATCCCATTCTGTGTACAAGTGCCAATTCCAGTGATTCGTACTTTCTTGTCCAAGGTCAGTTTTCAAACACATTGATCAAAGTAAATCGGTGCCGAGAGCCCGGCCAGCTCTATCTCCGATTTTCCTCGAAGTGTCTGGCACTTCCTCTTGTCAGCCACTTGGCACTTGACATAGTCAATTGATTTAAATTATCCATAAACCACGTGTAATACTCGCTTCCTAACCAATCCACAGGGATATTAGGACAATTAATTAGATAATATTTAAAAGTTTCCCCCTTGTTGCTTGAAAGAAAGACAATATAAACTCAAAGGTATTATTGCTAATAATATATTTGAAACCACTTTCCCTTGTACTTTCCTGACAAGCCGAGGCTGAGTAATTGTGTATATTTGATGGGTAATTAACGCCCGTGAAGCGATCCCTAGGACTTCCTCCTTAGGGTGGAAAGGTTGACCAGATGCCCTTCAAAGTTCATTCTAACTCAGAATTCGATATTTTTACGAAAGAGGAAATGGGATAATACGTAGATGAGATTACAGATTTATCAAATATAGGTACTAGGTTTATCATGTCTTATTAAACTTACAACAAATAGAACATTTTAGTCTCGTACGTTTAATTTAACCCTGTTTTACAGTTTTGCGCTTTACGACCCTGTTCCGCCCTATCATTGCAATTTCTTCTTCTTCTCCTGTTTTTTTTTTTTTTTTTTTAATAAGAAGTGGCGACTTCCTCTATATCTCTACGTCTTCGTTGTTGGGAACCTTGGCTGGACCGTGACGGACACACGCCTCGCTGGACTCCAAGTCCGAAGGTCATGCGGCAGCGCCTGCTTTGTGGCGCCACCTGGTGGAAAATGTGCGAGGTTGCAGCGGGCCCGGTAGACGGTCTAATCACGCCCAGGCGCCAGCCTCTGAAACCCCCCAAAAGAACAAAATAGTAATTAAAAGCCACAAAATTGTGCTAGTGCGCGCCATCTGAAGCACCCCTTCCTAAAGACATAACATGTCGCTGAAAGAACTTGTTGCAACAACTGTCTAATGGAAAACAAGTTGATACTTTGAAAAATATGATCTTTGGTCTTCCCCAGAAAAAGCAAGTATGTAATTAAAACTCCAGCATTCGCACAGCGGAATGAGTTGGGTAACGCGCCTTCTCTACCTGGATTTAGTCCCCAGCTTTCTTTTGGTTAAAGAAGCCAGGCGCAGTGGCTCACGCCTGTGATCCCAGCACTTTGGGAGGCCGCGGTAGGAGGATCACTTGAGGCAAGGAGCTCGAGACCAGCCTGGGCAACATAGCAAGACCCCCACCTCTAAAAAAAAAAAAAAAAAGAAAAGGAAAGAAATAAAAAGAAAAATTGGCCGTGTGTGGTGGTGCGTGCCTGTAATCTCCAGCTACTCAGGAGGCTGAGGAAGGAGGATCACTTGAGCCCAGGAGTTTGAGGTTGCAGTGAGCTATGACAATGATGCCACTGCACTCTAGCCTGGGGAACAGAGTGAGACCCTGTCTCAAAACAAAACAAGAAAAGAAGGCCCCTGGATGGGGAAGAGTGAGCTTACTGGACACGCTTGGTAGTGGGGCTCACAACCACCAAACTCCTTTACGCTGTGCTCTGCCTGCATTGTGAGCCCCAGTTACAAAATCATATTTTTAATATTTAATCACGATACTTACATATAATTATGGTTGATATTTAATCACAACTGCCTTTTGGTGTCTTAACTTCAAATTCCAACTCTTTCTGTCACCACAGTGCTAGCTGCTTTGACCTAATATAGAACAATTTTTATCTGAAAATGGAATTTAAAAAACCCAACTACCTTAGTCTTCTCTCTGCTTCTTTGTTCCCACTGCAAGCATGTACTCCAGACTTTTTCATGGTGGCAAGTTTGTTGTATTTTACTTTTTCCCTAACCTCCATTAACAGCCTAAAGTCCAGGTCAGCCAAGATCTGGAAGATAGCATTTTTCTGGAAGGAAATATGACTGGAGTTCCCCTTTATTTGGAATACAAGGGACTGTGTGTTGGGGGGAGAAGACACTGGAGGCAATGAGCAAGGAGAAAAAGAGAGAGAGAGAGAGACAGAGAGAGAGAGAGAAAAAAAGTAGAAAGAAACCACAAATGCATTTGGAGATTCAAGTAGAGACTTGAAGTATTAATTCTAAAAATTTGAATACAAACTTGGGTTTGCCCAAATTACCTGATCAATACATCACAATAATCACAATAGCCAAATCATTCCTTACTTTGGTCTAAAGCCGGGAAGACAATACCACAGAGAACTGACAGTTTCTTCCACAGTTCAGAGCAGGGTGATGCCCCTCTCCGTGGTGATCTAAGAGGAGTGAAGGTGGGGGAACGCTTAGCACGAGTTTTGGGGAAATACGTGTGCTTAAGTGCGGCCAGCTTCCTCCTCCACCTCAGGGCACCCTCTTTCCCTCTCTCTGATTTCGGTTTTCTCTGTCTGGGTTTCTCTGCAGGGACCTAGAGAAGGGGGGCGGAATGAGGGCAGCTCTGTGTCTCCGCTCTGGCCTCGCGTGTTCCAAGCCCATCGCTGAGATTTTTCTGTTTCGGGTCCCGTGCCCCAGGCTGTCGCCGCGCCACTTTATCTGGTCACGGAGTCTTGGCGTCTCCTCCAACGGCAGCCTAGTACCACTCCTTGAGCCAGGCGGGGATAGAATCATCATTCCCACTGCGTATATGAACACTGAGGCTCGAGGACGGAAGCTACAAGTTAGGTGCCCCTCCTCCCTTGTCGAGAGCCGCCTTTCTCTGTCGCTACAGCGCCAATCACAAGGGCATTTAAGCTTTGGTTGAACAGCTGCGGGTCTCCAGCAGACGGCGAGCTGGAGAGGACAGATCTGCGCCTTGCACTCAGGCCTCTGCCCCACCGCGGGCCTGGGCCAGGATTCCAGGGCCTCGCCTGGCTCAGCGCTTTGCCGCAGCTCGGCTATCGCGTGTCCTCTTCCACACCCAAAGCCGGCCTGGGAGGGGTACTGTGGGGGAGAGGCTGCCCCCTGCCGGCAGGGAGCGGGGAGTGGGAGTGGGAGTGGGGGTGGGGGTGGGCGCCTGGGTGCCTATGTGCGCCGCGGGGCCAGGCTCATTCCCAGTCGCTCACCCCCCTCGCTGCTGCCAGACTGCCCGGTGTCTCCCTCTCTGCACTTTCTCGTGGAGGGTTCCGGGGACGCAGGGTTCCCAGCCGCTGGTCCAAGAGGCAATGCCGGTTTGGGGACCATTCCTTCGTGTTTTCGTTCCCAAAGTAGCGGCTCTAGGAACGTGGCTTTTGAATCCTTTTGGGGTTTGTCCTCGAACTCAAAGACGTTGGGAGAGGGAGTGGATTTATGAGAACCTCCCAGCTCTACCTTTTCGCGACCACACGGGCAATGCTCTTGTTCTTCCTTCATTGGCCTATCGCATCTTCATGGGACGATTCTCGCCCGATCCTTTCGCGTTGGTAGTGCTCTCAACCTGGTTCTCCCTGCTCGGTCCTAACGTCGCCTCGAGGGACTGGATGAGCCATCAGCTCTCCGTAGGCCCTTAGGCCCTTAAGGAGACAGGATCCCTGACTCCCGGGTCTGCGTCCTTGGATCTCACCTCCCCCCCGGCCCCCGCATAGAGCCAGCGAGATCACACAAGGGAAACACACCAGAGAAAACCCTTCGGGGGTCGCGACTGGGGCCGGTGCAGAGAGTGGATGGCCCTTATATCCGCAATCACGGGAGCCCCCCAGCAGCATTCCTCACCTCTCCTTTGGCCTTCAGCTCAGGGATTGTCTCAGATTTCCGCCTACACTCCCTCTCCGCCCCTTGAGCTTCAGAGTCTCAGCCATTCCTCCTCCACCTACCGCGCCAGGCACTATGCTAGGCGCTGGGGGTTCCTGTCCTCCAGCAGCGCAGAGGCTAGTGGCGAAAGCTATTGCCCGCGTTTATTTATTGAGCGTTTACTGAGCGCCCAGCGTTCCGGCAAGCCTTTTACCTTCGTTATCTCACTGACTCCTGGGAATCGCCCTATGTGGTGGGTACACTATCAGCCACACTGCCGAAACCAAGGCTTAGACCCAATCACTTGCTGATGGACACGCAGCAGAGTCCGGACTCGAACTCAGATCTGGGCCGTAAAAGCAAGGCCGCTGTCGCTCCAGGCTGGGTCTCTGGCCAGGGGAACTCGGGAGAAGGCCGCACCACACCTCTCCCGGGCCTGGCGCTGCGAGAGCAGTGGAACAGATGGGAAGGGGCATTGGCGGACACGAGGTCGGCCGCGCCCTTCCGGTCCCAAGGAGAGGACCAGGGGACAGGGGTATTCCCCTGGGAGAGGAGGATGCGCGCCGGACTGCGCAGAAGGTAGCCCCGAAGGACCCCGGGAAGATTCCCGAACTGACCCGAGCGTCACCGGAGAGGGCGAGAGGCGGGCGCCCCTGGCTTCGCGCACAAAAGCCCAGCTCCGGGAGCCGGACGTATTGTCCCTGCTGGGATTCGGCTGGGGATTGCCTTTGCTCCCTGCTGTGGTGTAAGCACAAGGTGCTCGAACAAGAATGAGCGGATACTAGACGTTCCCAGTCGTCACCCTTCGGCTGCGCCGGGTTGTCAGTTCAGCATGCTTCTAAGATCTTTCAGACCCAATTTCGCTGTCTGCCTTCTAAGGTCTTTCTGACCCTAGTTCCTTTATTCTCTATTCATTGGTTAAAACAGAGAGCTAGGGGGTTTCACCCGCGAGGGCGCCTTGCACAGGGCAAGGGTCCCTCAGGCTCCGAGGCTCTGGGCGGGTGGCCTAAGTGTGGGACCCGAACACACAAGCCCCACACTCAGGACACAGGTGGGCAAGCTTCGGCGGGAGAGAGAAACGCGTTCTCTCCTTTCATAGCTAAAAGCTTCCAGATTTCAGTGCCCAGGTCGTGAGGGCTATGAACGCTGGTAGAGTAAATTACATTCCTTCTAATCCCCCCACACCCCCAGACGCCCCCCGCCCCAAGAACAAAAACTCAGACCGCTGGGATGTTCACTTTGCACTTTCAGCAGCACTCGCATTGTGATGAGAGATGCGCAAACGGCACTCAACAATGTTTGTTCTCAAATTTGAAAGAAAACAATTTCCGACGGTCCCTGGGTCCCCTGGTTCCGGCCACCAGCTCTTCGCATCCGCTGGCAGGGAACGTTTATGTCCCGCCGCGCTAGGGGTGGGGATAGGGAGCTGCGCTGCGGAGCCGGGAGGGGAGCATCGCCTTGGTCCTGGACCTCGCGTCCTCTATGTGTCAGGCATTCGTTGACTCTGGCTGTCCGGTTGAAACGGCAACTCCTTCCACAGGAGCCACGGAGGTGAACCCCTGTGCGCCCAAACTCGACGTCCACAGCGCTGGGTTGTCAGTACAACATGTTTCTGGAACTTTCAGAGACAATTTCGCCGTCTGCCTCCCAGGTCTTAGACCCTAATCAGGCCCGTTTCACTTTATTGTCTATTCAGTGGTATACACACACACACACACACACACACACACACACACACACACACACAGACAGCATCATGCTGGGAGAACTTGGAAGGAAACTCAGAACTCAGAGTACTCCTTTCTCTCCCACCCAGTCTGTCCTCCTCTTACTGGTTGCTCAGCTAAAGAGTTGTGCCACCCCCTATGGATGCAGAGCATAAGCTGACAAGTGGGCTTAGGACCCAGACTTTGCAGGCTTGAATCACTGCTGCTACTTTGTGGCCTTGGAAAAAGTACTTAAATTGCTTAATTTTTCTTTGCTTCATTGTTGGCATCTATGGAATGCGGGTAATAATAATACCATCCTCATGGGATTATTGCCTGGAAACATATCGTTACATGTTCTGTGGGCTGCTGCCAGGTTCACCACGAAACTTGGGCCTAAGCTCCACAGGTTTTAAACTGCCCAGGTCCAGGCAGAGAGGGTGTTGCCCATCTTCCTTACTCATGCATAAGCAGGCCTCTGGCCAGCCAAGATGAGGGCAGACATGGTCTCCAGGCTCCAGTGGACCAGAGTGAGGGTAGGGGGGAGAGGGTTTGGGAATGGGGCTCCCAGGCGGCAGTAGGTGGTCCAGGTGCTTTGGGAAGAGGTCAGGCGCTGGGCATGTGGAAAGTGCAGGGCCTCCTGCAGCACTGAACTTTGGAAAAGCTGATGCTGCTCCTAACCAGCCCTGCACTGGATGCCCCTATTCAGTATGCTGGGCAGTTTCCCGGGGGGCCAAGCCTCTCCATAGTTTCCCTGTGTGGCACAGCTGGTCTTCTTCTGCTCACCTCTTTGAAAATGGAGAGATTGATGAGGGGAGGAAACTTGCAAGTTATTTACAGGGAACTGACTCTGGGCAGCTATACCCGGCTCCCTGCATCCTTTTTAAATAAAGTGAAATGTTATACTGTTCAAAAAATTACAAAGTAATATACAGTGGTTGCCAGAGAATCAAATACTATTAGAAATATATTGGGCAAAAGGCCTCCTAGGGCTCTTTCTATGCATTTGAAAAAATATATGCATAAGTATATGTGAACATATATTGTTTGTTTTATAAATATGGGATCAAACTGCTTACATTTTTATTTTTTAGAAATCTTTTCTTTTCATGTGAGTGGTTACAGAGCAACTACTTTCTTTTTAAAGACTGTATGTGGAATGCATCATTATGTATCTTTTTATGCATTGCCGTTTTGATTATTTAGAATATTTACAAAACACTTGAGTGAGTATCTTCTGGAGAGCTTTGCCCACGTGTCCAATTATTTCTGTAAGCTAGAATCCCAGTAACTGAATTGTGGGTCAACATTTTAATAGATAACACTAAGGTCCCCTTAAAAAAGGACAGTTTAAACTCTTTGCTCATTTCTCAGCACCCTCACCAAGAATGAGTATTAGAAATCTTCAACAACTTTTCCAATGTGATAGGCTTAAAATATTGCCACATTTCATTTGCATAGTTTTTACTATTAGTGGAGTTGGGTGTCTTTTTTTTTAAGAGGCAGGTCTCACTATGTTGCCCAGGCTGGTCTCCAACTGTAGGGCTCGAAGGATCCTCCTGCCTCAGCCTCCCAAGTAGCTGGTAGCTGGGCCTACAGGCTCTTGCCACAGCACCAGGTTTGTCTTCTTATATTGGTGTTTGATTTTCTCCTGTGAATTGCCTGTTTATGTCCTCTGTCCATTTTCTGTTTTTACAAAATGGATCTGTAGGAAATCTTTATATATTGTGGAGATTCACTGTTTATTGTGTTTATAGTCAATATTTATCTCCAGTTAATTGCTTCTCATTTACTTTTGTTTACTTTCTTGGAAAAGAAAATAAAAAATTAAGAAATTTTAAGTTTTGTGTGGCCAAATATGTGACTGCTTTCTTTTATGCCTTCTGGGCCTTCAGGTCATGATTATAGATGCCATCCTTACCCCAAGATTATAAAGATATTTCTCCATATTTTCTACTAATACATTGCTTGATTGATTGGTTGAGACAGAATCTCACTCTGCTGATTGGGCTAGAGTGCAGTGGTGTGATCATAGCTTACTGCAATCTCAAACTCTTGGGCTCAAGTGATCCTTCTGCCTCAGCCTCCCAAGTAGCTGGGACTACAGGCTCGTGCCACCAAGCCCGGCTAATTTTTCTATTTTTTGTACAGACGGGGGTCTCACTATGTTGCTCAGGCTGGTCTTGAACTCCTGGCCTCAAGTGATCCTCCTGCCTTGACCTCCCAAAGTGCTAGAATTACAGGAGTGAGCCACTCTGCCCGGCTGCTTCTAATACTTTCAGGGTTGATATATACAGTGGTTAAAAGTGTGGAGTCTGGGCTCAAATCCTAACTTAGCCACTTGCTAGCTGTGTGACCTTGGGAAAGTTATTTAACTTCTCTGTGCCCTAACTTAGTGTTTAATCAGAATAAAACTTTATACTTCATCATTTGGGGTAGTGATTAATACTTGTGGAATAGATCAAATGCTGCCTTCCAAAATCTGATTTTGGGGGAATGCAGTTAAATCATTTCCCAGCCTCCCTTGTAGTTATGTGTAACCATGTAACTCAATTCTAGACAGTGGGACAAGTGTGGAAGTCATGTGTGCCAATCCTGAGACAGGACCTTTAAGAGAGAGTTGAGACTCCTCCCTGCTCTCTTTCTCCTTCTGCTGGCTGGAACTAGCTGCAACTATGTAGATGACATAGCCCTAGGAAATCACCTAGGAGAATCACTCCTAAGGGAATTTTCAACACTTTGTTTGGAAGTTTATCTGACCAAGAAATAAGCTTCTCCTATTTTAAGCTACTGACTTTTGGGATTAAAAAAAATATAGCAGTTTCGTTGCCATAAGTAATACAATGACCTTGGAGTCAGGGTGCAATGACTTTGTCAGCAAATTACAGGGAAAAACAAAAAAATCCAGAGAATCCTTTATCTGTGAGAATTGGGAGCCAAGCACAGAACTCAAATCATTTGACTCCTAGGTGCATTCAGTGTGTGAATGGAAACAGTTAGCACAGTGGCTTGTTATCATTAGGAACGTAAGTCTTAAAATGATCGTTAGTGGGGTTCTGGCAGGTCTAAGTCCAATTCATATGTGTTTCCTTTTAAAGGCGATGGATCGCAGAAGTTCTGTTACCCTGCCACGTGGGGCCCTCCCCTCCACGTCAGTGTCACTCTTCCCTTAGTCACGTGCTTATTATGCTTAGGGGTTGTCATGGTGTGATAAGCCACTTCCTAGTATAGTCTTTTTTGGGCCTATAGTACCTAGGTTAATGGGATGAACCAAGGCAAAGGCAGTATAGAGGCAAAAAGTACTAATAATGAATAGCTTCAGATAGAAAAAAGTAAAAGAGGAAACTTCCCACTAAAAGGGCTCAAGTAGATTTTATTTGAGCAAAGTATACAAACTTAAGTGAAAAGACTTTAGGGTGTCATTTTGGGCCATTTCAAGACATTGTTTTTGCTTCTTTCCCAGTTCACAGCTGTGTGCTTCTTGCTTCTGTTACCACATAGCTAAGTTCGGAATTGATGATGTGCTTTGTTTCCATTTAGAATTGAGCACAATTTACCACCACACTCCAGAATCGATTGAACACTGAGTCACACCAAGTTTTATATAAGACTGCAATGACACCCGGTGGTCATTTAGGGTCTTCATCTACATCAACCTAGTTCATAGTAGAGCTAACAAATTGCACATATTAGTATAAGGAAAGTGCTCTGTGTGTGTGTGTGTGTGTGTGTTTAAACCAAAGAAAACTTCATCATAACATAAATAACCAAGTCCTCAGACTCTCCATAGGGAGAGACAACCTGTGAAGGAAGGGCAGCTAGACTTTGTCGCCTCAATTCTTGTACCCTAATAGTTTCACCTTGGGCATTTCTCACTATGTTATTACCTGTCCTGGCTGAGCTCAGTGGAGGGTTCCATTTTTTTTTTCCATTACACTTTTGATACTCTGACCATCTGGCCTTCTTGGTTATCATAATCCAAAGAACAGCTGGGGGAGTCCTGAGGTGCTTAAACAAGGTTTTTACTAAAGTCTTGGGATAACAAAAGGGAAACAGACATGAAAAGTAACCTGGACCTAGATGACCAAATGCTGTAAACACTGTTAGTATGAACCATGTGTTTCTTGTATGATGTATCCCCATCACCTAGTGAGCAACTGAAGGAAGAAAATGACATATAAGTGACTTGAAGGATAGATCAGAGTTAGCTAAGTAAATAGTTGAGAGAAGGGCATTGTGGGAAGAAGGAATAGCATGGGCAAAGTTCTGAGTCTGAAAGAGACATTTGCAAATCTGGAGAAGGCCAGTTGAGTTGGATCACAGTGAATGAGAAGAGAATGCAAGGCGGGGCTGGAAAGGTAGGCAGGGGGTAGATCATGTAGGACCTAATAGGTTTTTGGCTCAAGAGCAATGGAAAATTCTAAAGGTTTAAAATTTTTTTTGGTTAAAATTTTTATTTTGAGATAATCATAGATTCACGTGTAGTTGTAAGAGATAATAAAGAGTGATCCTTTGTACCCTTTACACAATTTTCCCTAATGGTAGTGTGACATTATAGTGAAATCAACAAGGATATCTATTTATCCATCTACCTATCTGTCTGTGTATTACAGATGGGGTTTCACTATGTTGCCCAGGCCAGACCAAACTCCTGGGCTCAAGCAATCCTCCTGCCTCAACCTTCTGAGTAGCTGGGACTGTGGGTGCATGCTGCTTCAATAATGTTTTATAAATAGAATCATATGGTATGAAACCTTTTGGAATTGGCTTTTCTCACTCAACGTAATTCTTTGGAGATCCATCCAGATTGTTGTGTGTATCAATAATTTATCCTTTTTTATTGTTGAGTAATATTCCATGGTGTGTATGTACCACAGTTCGTTTAACTATTCATCCATTGAAGGAAATCTGGGTTGTTTCCAGATTTTGGTTATTAAGACTAAAGCTGCTATAAATATTTGTATATATGTTTTTGTGTTAACACAAGTCTTCATTTCTCTTGGATGTATACCCAGGAGTGCAATTGATGGGTTGTATGGTAGTTACATACTTAATTTTTAAAGCAAATGCCTGTTGTAAGCTTGATTGCATCTCCTTAACATCCACGTGCTGAAGCCCTAACCCCCAATACCTCAGAATGTGACTGTATTTGGAGATAGGGTATTTAAAGGGGTAATGAAGTTAAAATGAGGTCGTTAGGGTGGGCCCTAATCAATATGACTGGCACCCTTATTCAAAAAAAAGATATGAGGGCACAGACACATAGAAAGGGAAGACCATGTGAAGACACGGGGAGAAGTCAGCCTTCTATAAGCCAAGGCGAGAAGCCTTGCAAGAAACCAACCCTAGGCTGGGCATGGTGGCTCACACCTGTAATCCTACCACTCTGGGAGGCCGAGGCAGGAGGATGGCTTGAGCTCAGGAGTTCGAGACCAGCCTGAGCAAGAACAAGACCCCCTCTCTACAAAAAAAAAATAGAAAAATTAGCTGGGCATGGTGGTGTGTGCCTGTATTCCCAGCTACTCGAGAGGCTGAGGCAGGAGGAGCACTTGAGCCTAGGAGTTTGAGGTTGCAGTGAGCTATGATCATGCCACTGCACTCTGTCTTAAAAAAAACAAAACACACCAGAAATTTCCTTTTTCATAATTCTGGAGGCTAGAAGTCTGAGATCAAGGTGTGAGCAGGGTTGGTTTTTTTTTTTTTTTTTTTAATCCTCCCAGAGTGCTAGGATTACAGGCGTGAGCCACTGTGACAGGCCAAATGTCTGTTGTTTAAGCCTGCGGTCTCCCGGGCCACATACTGGTACCAGTCTGTGGCCTCTTATGTACCGGGAGGCAGAGCTCCACCGCACCCCCCTCCCCCCACCCCCATCCGTGGAAAAATTGTCTTCCATGAAACTTAGGAACCACTTAGGAACCCAGGGGGCCACACAGCAGGAGGTGAGCGGCTTGGAGTGAACAAAGCTTCATCTGTATTTACAGCTGCTCCAACTCGCTGGCATCACAGCCTGAGCTCTGCTCCTCCCTACCCCAAGCGTGGAAAAATCGTCTTCCATGAAACTGGTCCCTCGTGCTAAAAAGGTTGGGGACTGCTGGTTTAAGCCACCCAGTCTGTGTGGTACTTTGTTATGGCAACCCTAGCAAACTAATACATTTTCAAACTCTTTTCCAGAGTGACTGTGCGATATTATATTTTCACCAGCAATGTATGAATGATCCAGTTTCTCTACATCCTCGCCAGCCTTTCGTGTTGTCACTGTTTTTTATTTTAGCTATTCTGATAGGTGTGTGGTGGTGACTCATTGTGGCTTCAATTTGCATTTTCCTAAGGGCTAAGATAATAGTTACCTTTTCACATGCTTGTTTGCCATGTATCTATCTATCTATATCTATCTATCTATCTACTTATCTATCTATCTATCTTTTTTGGTGAAATGTCTCTCTGTGTCTTTTGCCCATATTCTAATTAGGTTGTTTGTATTTCTGCTGTTGAGTTTTGAGAGTTTTTTTAAAAAAATATTTTGCAGCCTTTGTTGGACATGTTATTTACAGATATTTTCTCCCATCCTTTGCATCCTCTTAATAGGGTCTTTCAAAGAGTTTTTCTTTTCTTTCTTTCTTTTTTTAAAGACACTCTGTTGTCTGCAGAGGGAGACAAGAATGGAGGTGGGGAGAGCAATTAAGTGGCTTTTGTTGTAGTTTAGGTGCCATGTGATGGTGCCTTAAACTAGGTGGAGGAGGAATGTTTAAGAAGTGAGTGAATTCTAGAAATATTTAGGAAGTAGAACTAATAGAATTGATAGAGAAAGGGAGGTGTCAGGCTGATTCCTAGGTCTTCAGCATGAAGAACTGGATGGATGGTGGTGTCATTTTCTAAGATAGAGGATATTGAAGAAGGCCCAAGTTGGGGAGAACACTACGAGTTTAGTTTTAAACATATGGAGTTTGAGGTATCTCTATCAGTTGGCTATTGCTGTGTCACAAACTACCCCAAAACTCAGTAGCTTCAAATAGTAAGCATTTATTATTGTACGTAAGACTGTGGATCAGCTGATTGGGCCAGGCTCAGATGATCTTTCCTACGTCTACTTGTGTCTGTGGTGGGCTGGCTGAGTTGGAAGCTGGCTTGTCTGGAACGGCCTCACTCATATGGCTGGCAATTGGCTGGCTGTCAGCCAAGGTGACAAGGATGACCAGGCCATCTCATCGACTAGCAGTCTGACCTGTGCCTGTTCACATGGCAATGACAGGGATCTCAGCAAGAGGAGAAATGCATGATGCCTTTTGAGGTCCAAGCTTGGAATTTGCACAATGTCACTTCCACTGCATTCCATTGGTCAAAGCAAGTCACAAGGCCAGCCCAGATTCAAAAGGGAAAGTGAACTCAGAGTGACCAGTGCATCTTGGTTTGCCCATGATTTTCCTGGTTCTGGCACGCTCTGGTGTGCCAGGAATCCCTTCAGTCCTGGGCAAACCAGGATGGTTGGTCGCCCTGGGGAGGCTCCACATCCTGGAGGGAAGAGCAGCAACACTGCGTTGCAAAGGGCACAGTTATAGGGCGAGATTAAGAACTGGGATATTCTGCAGTCAGGCTACCGCAGCACCCACCAGATTTCTGTGCAGATGTATCAGCTATCACTTGGCTTGTAGAAGAGAGGTCGGTCTGGAGATAAATTTGGCTTATATATAAGTGATTATCAAATATTTACTGAGCAATTACATGACAGATTCTAATGCAATAAATTACTTAGTTTTAAGTCTTACAAATGTCTAGGAAGTACATATTATGTTTATTTCCATTTTAAAAATGAAAATAGTAGTTCAAAGTATTGTGTCTCAAGATAAAAGGAAAACAAGATAAAGGGAAACTGTTGGCTAGGGATGGAGATAGAAAAACTACCCAAAGCAGATATATGTCCCCCAAACACAGTAATTTGGGGCTAATTAGTATAGGTAGAATATCCCAACATACATTTTTTATGTTCTGATGGAGCTGGGAAATTGTTAATATTTAGAATAATGAGTCTTGAGTAACTCAGGAAAGGTTGAAGTATGTTCAGCATGCTTTGCCTACCATGATGAGGAAGTCACCCCAGTTTTAATTGTTAAATGGCTTTCTATCACTTACAACAGTGTATCTCAAACTAGAGCCTGTAGACCCCTGGATCCACATTTCTTTGCAATAATTGTTATATTTTTGGGTTTTTCTTTCAATAATAACAAAAAATTAATACAAGTATATCGTGGGTCATTTGGATGACTGTAACAAAAGTTCTGCCATGTGATTTAAGCATCCATATTTCTGTTTGTGTTAATAATAAACTTTGAGCCAGTAAATTCCACAGGATGTTATGGTGAGCAGTAAAAAATAAAGATCTGGCAATTGCTCAAATGCAGGAGAACTTTGCATAGCACATGGTGCAGAAGACAGGCTGAACTCAAAAGGATGTTCTGGCTGGTTGCAGCAACTGTAATTCCAGCTACTTGGGAGGCTGAGGTGGGAAGTCCTTTGAACCCAGGAGTTTGAGGCCAGTTTGCGCAACATAGCATCACTTAATCTCTTAAAAAAAGGAGGTAGTTTCATATTCTCCTTGAATGTTGATGTATTGGGTGGATTCTGTCTTTGTACAACTTACAACATTTTATAGCATTAAAGGCAGTAGCAAATAATCAACAAAAAATTTGCCTCCCAATTTTAACAACAGTTGCATAGGTTATTTATTTAGTACATATTTCACTAATGATCAGTTGCAAGTATTAAAAACCCAATTTAAATTTCTTTAAGCAGAATATAGAATTTATTGTCCAGGAGTTCATCTGGCTTCAAGCAAAGCTGGGTCCAGGGACTCAAATGATGTCATCAGGATACAGACAC
This sequence comes from Daubentonia madagascariensis, assembly GCA_023783475.1. Classification (NCBI taxonomy): domain Eukaryota; kingdom Metazoa; phylum Chordata; class Mammalia; order Primates; family Daubentoniidae; genus Daubentonia; species Daubentonia madagascariensis. Next base: position 35,697,823 of record JAKFHU010002088.1, on the reverse strand, counting down.
TCTCTTTGGCTTTCTGCCACTATACAAAAGGATCTGATCTTCTTCTAGTTTTCAGTAGCATGTTCCTCACTTCCTTTTGAGCCCTCATTGGCAGTGGCTTCAATGTCCAGATTTCTACTTACAGTCTACTCAAGGCAATTTAGACTTTTTCTGTAATGCTTCTCCAAATCCTTCTAGCCTGTACCTACTTGCCACATTTAACTGTAATTATCGTTTTACACTTTTCTTCTAATATGTGTATTTAATTCTATGCATTTTCCTCTCAGCCTGTGTTTCCCAAACTATGTGCCAAGGTATCATGGGACCTGCAGAAAACTCACAAGGGAAGCGTGGGGGTATTTTAAAACTTCAAGGAAAACACAATGGTACCTGTTGGACACCACAGAAACTATGTATTTTGAGGTAATTGATAGTTTCAACATGAGATCACATAACATTTTTTTTGATGATATATCTTTGTGAAGCCAAGTATTCAGCATAACCATGATAAAAAGCAAGTACCATGTGAAAATCAACGTGGAACAGGAAATAAATGTGGTGGTGTCCAATCTGACTCCAAGGTTTGAGACGTTGTTCAGGGCTCAACACGTACTCACATCCCATTATTAAGTAATTGTGTTATTTAAGTATGAAATATGAATATAATCTATTCTTTCAATTTATGTGTATTCTTTTTTCAAATGGCTAGTATGTTGTTAGGATTTAAATACTTATTAAGTTATTTGGATCTAACTACAGTCATGCGCTGCATAAGGATGTTTTGGTCAATGATGAACCATATATTACGATGGTGGTCCCATAAGATTATAATAGAGCTAAAAAATTCCTACCACCTAGTAATGTTGCAGCCATCATAATGTAGTGCAACACATTACTCACGTGTTTGTGGTGATGCTGGTGTAAACAAACCTACTGCTCTGCCAGTCATATAAAAGTATAGCACATATAGTCATGTACAGTACATAATACTTCATAATGATAATAAATGAATTTGTTAATGGTTTATGGTTACTATACTTTTAATCATTATTCTAGAGTGTACTCCTACTTTAAAAAAAAGTGTACTATAAAACAGTATGCCATGTTATGCCCCAGCAGCCTCATACATCTTGTATTTACTGAGTGTCATCTCTTGATCACATCATTTTCTCTTGCATTTGATTTGATCTCATGTTGTTTTGTTCATCATGGCTCCTCAGCATACAAAATCCATGGCTAATGTTTCCAGTAGAGGCCATGTTGAGTGATTGATCTGGTAACAAAATTGAAAGTGATTAAGGACTACAAAGGTGGAAATTCCGTGATGATTCTGGCTTTCCAGTTAGGCATGTCCCATTCCACCATAGCTACAACCTTGAAAAACAGCAACAAAGTGACAGAAGCTGTTAAAGGATCTGCTTCATCAAAGGCAATGAGACTAACAAAAATTCGAGAAGATCCTATATCAGATATGGAGAAACTTCTAATGACCTGCATTGTAGACCAGACACAGAACTGTATCCCTCTCAGCACCATGACAATCATGGCCAAAGCAAAAAGTTGTTTTATAAAAGAAAAGGCTGGACCTGACTATGATGTTGAATTTACTGATAGCTCAGGGTGGTTTAAACAATTCAAGAATCATTATTCATTACACAATGTGAAAGTGAGTAGGGAGTCTGCGAGTGCTGATGTGAAGGCAGCTGAAGAATTTTTGGAAACTTTAGACATGCTGATTGTGGAGGAAAACTACTTGCCAGAGCAAATCTTCGATATGGATGAAACCTCTATATCCTGGAAACGGATGCCTGAAAGGACTTTCATGCATAAGGAGGCCAGTTCAATGACAGGTTTCAAGGTTTTTAAGGACAGATAACAGTCTTACTTAAGCCACAAATTGGAAGCCCTTTGTGATCTGACATAGTGAGAATGCCAGGGCCTTCAAGTGTATCAGTAAGCCCACACTGCCAGTGCACTACAGGAGCAATAAGAAGTCATGGATGACCTAGCTCCTTTTCCAAGATGCCCTCCTGAATTAATATGCTGGCAAAATGGAGAAGTACTGTTTAGAGAATAACATACCTTTCAAGATTTTGCTTACTGTTGATAATGCTCCTGCACATCCTCCTTTTACTGGTGATCTTCATCCCGATATCAAAGTGGTGTTTCTCCCTCCAAACACCAGCTTTTGATCCAACCAATAGATCAAGGAGTTATAGCAGCTTTTAAGGCCTACTAGCTCAGCAGGACCTTTGCCCAGGCTATTGCTGCAACTGAGGAAGACACCGAGAAGACACTGATGCAATTCTGGGAGGATTACAACATCTATGACGGCATCGAGAACCTTGCTTGGGCTTGGGATGATGTCACCAAGGAGTGTCTGAGTGGCATCTTGAAGAAGACGCTCAAGAGGTTTGCCCATAACTTCAAAGGATTTGCCAAGGATGAGGAGGTTGCAAAAATCAACAAGACTGTGGTTGAGGCGGCCAATGACTTTAACCTGGGTATGGATGAGGATGACATTGAAGGGCTCCTAGAGGTGGTTCCTGAGGAACTGACTAATGAGGAGTTGTTGCAATTGGATCAGGAACGCATAGCTGAAGAAGAGGAAAGAACGTATAGCAGCAGGAAAAGAAAAAGAACCCCCAAGAAAATTCACAGTGAAGGGTTTAGCAGAAGCTTTCATAGACCTCAACAAGCTCCTTAAAAACTTTGAAAACGTGGACCCCAACACTGAAAGGTTTTCATTAATAGAGAGGAATGTTCATGGTGCATTCTCTGCTTATAAGCAAATCTATGATAAAAAAAAGAAACAAACCAAACAAACCACCATGGGCATATTTCTGAAAAGAGTAACACCTTCTCAAGAAGAGCCTCAGGCAGGGCCTTCAGGAGGTATTCCAGAAGAAGACATTGTTGTCATAGGAGATGACTGCTCCATGCATGTTATTGCCCCCCAAGACCTTCTAGTGGGACAAGATGTGGAGGTGGAAGACAGTGATATTGATAACTTTGACCCTGTGTAGGCCCAGGCTAATTGTGTGTTTGTGTCTTAGTTTTTAACAAAAAAATTTTAAAAGTAAAAAAAAGTAAAAGATTTTAAAAATAGAAAAAAATCTTACAGAATAAGGATTTAAAGAAAAAAAGTTTTTGTACAGCTGTACAATGTGTTTGTGTTTTAAGATATGTATTACAAAAGAGTTTTAAAATGTTAAAGAAAATTTTAAAAGTTTATAAAGTAAAAAAGTTACAGTAAACAAGGTTAACTTATCATTGAAGAAAGAAAAAATTTTAAATAAATTTAGTGTAGCCTGAATGTATAGTGTTTACAAAGTCAACAGTAGTGTACAGTAGCATCCTAGGTCTTCATATTCACTTATCACTTACTCTGAGTAACTTCCAGTCCTGCAAGCTTCATTCATGGTCAGTGTCCTATAGAGATGTATCATTTTTTATCTTTTATAGTCTATTTTTACTGTACCTTTTCTATATTTAGATATGTTTACATACACAATATCTACCACTGTGTTACAATTGCCTACAGTATTCAGTACAGTGACATACTGTGCAGTTTTGTAGCCTAGGAGCAATAGGCTATACCGTATAGCCTAGGTATGTAGTAGCCTGTGCCATCTAGGTTTGTGTAAATATACCCTATGATGTTTGCAAAATGATAAAATGGCCTAATGAAGTGTTTCTCAGAATGTAAACCTGTCATTAAGCAACACATGACTGTACTTAATAAATAGAACTCTTATGTATTTTTTTTCTCTTTGCCCAGGGGCACTATAAAAAATTACTGAGACAATAAAGGCACTGTGAACAAAGAAATTTTGGGAACCTCTGCTATAATCACTGCTTGTCTACATCCCATACATTCGATATGTTGTATTTTCATTATTATTCATGTTGAAATATTTAAAATTCTCCTTGTGATTTATTCTTTGACCTATTGACTGTTTAGAAGTATGTTGTTGACTTTCCAAAGTTTGGGGTGTTACTAGATATCTTACTGGTACTAATTTCTATTTTAATTATATTATGGTCAGAGCATATACTCTGTAGGATTCTAATCTTTTGAAATTTATTGAGAGTTGTTTTATGGCCCATGTATGGTCTGTTTTTGTGAGTGTAATATGTGGGTGTGAAAAGAATGTGTATTCTGTAGTTGTTGGGTATACTGCTCTAAAATGTCAATTAAGTCAAGGTGCTTGATAGTGTTGTTGAGAATTTCTGTGTCTTTGCTATTTTTTAAATATTGTTCTATCAATTACTGAGAAAAAGGGCATTAAAATCTTTAATAATGATTATGGATTTGTTAGTTTTTTTAATTTAGTAATATCAATTTTTTAAATATGTCTTGAAGTTCTGTTTTTAAGCACATGCACATTTTAACACATCTTCCTGATGAGTTAAATCTTTAGTCATTGTGAAATGTCCCACTATATCTTTGGTAGTACTCTGCCTTGAAGACTGCTCTATATACTACAGCCAGTCCAGCTTTATTATGCTTACTGTTTGCAGGATGTATCTTTTTTTTTTTTTTCGAGATAGAGTCTCACTCTGTCACCCAGGCTGGAGTGCAGTGGCCTGATTACAGCTCACTATAACCACAAATTCCTGGGCTCAAGTGGTCCTCTTGCTTCAGGCTCCTGAGTAGCTGGGACTACAGGTATGTACCACCATGTGCGGCTAATTTTTAAATTTTTTGTAGACATGGAGTCTCAATGTGTTGTCCAGGCTGGTCTCAAACTCCTGGCCTCAAGTGTTCCTCTTGCCTCAACCTCCCAAAGTGCTGGGATTGAGCCACTGTGCCCAGCCTATACAGTAATTTGAACTTGGAAAATTTAATATAAAGAATTATTAAATAAAACAGGGATTGTAATAATGAGGGGTTGGCTAGTAAGAAGTAAAGAAAACTCTGAAGAATATAGAAATAGCAGATATAAGGAGTAGCCACTATCTGTCCAAAGAAGTCCTATTACCTCCCATGGCCTTCTTACCAAGCTGAGAGCCAGACCTTGTCAGAGAGGGTGGGGCCATGGCTCATTGAACTGCAGAGAAGTCACTGTGGTACCACATTAACAGAACTTGCTGGAAATCCACCCTTCAAAACTTGCCAGAAACTTGCCTTCTAAGGTGCCAATGAAAGTTACTCATGCAGAGGGGGGTCTCACCAGAGGGAGTTTCTGCTATGAAACTGCCTGAGGGGGTACAGGAGAAGTTGCTAGTTTCTGGATTCTTCTTCCCACTGTGTATTGCAGGAGCTGGGCACTAGAGAAGCTGATAGTGCTGCAGGTGTCTGATGACAAAGCACTCCAAAATCAGGAAAGAAAATCCTTTCTTCCTGTAGTTTCTCCAATGCTCTCTACTGGCAAAGCTTAATATTGTGTTAGGTGGCAAAGGGAAAAAATATTTGAAGAACCGAGTTCTATTTTCACAGAGCTTGCAATGAAAGGTGAACTTGGGGCTGAGAGGAAATAAAATGATAACTGGCACACGTGTGTCTCTTTTGAAAAGCATAGAGTTGGGTCTTGTTTTCATTGAGTTTGATAATCTCTGTCTTTTAATTGGAGTGTTTGGTCCATTTACATTTGATATAAATCATTGATAGATTTGGATTTATGTCTGCTATTTGTTTTCTGTTGGTTCTATTGGTTTGTTTTTGTTCCTCTGTTCCTCCTTTGCTATCTTCTTTAGAGTCAATTTTGGTATTTTAAAAATTTCCATTTTACTTTTCTTTGTTTCTTTTTTCTTTCTTTCTCTCTCTCTCTTTCTTTCCCTCCCTCCCTCCCTCCCTTCCTTCCTTCCTTCTTTTTTCTTAGACACAATCTTGCTCTGTTGCCCAGACTGGAATACAGTAGCTTATCACAGCTCACTGCAACCTCAAACTCCTGGGCTTGAGCAGTCCTCCTGGCTCAGCCTTCTGAGTATCTAGGACTACAGTTGCGAGCCACCACACCTTGCTAATTTTTAAATTTTTTGTAGAGACAGGGTCTTGCTATGTTGCTCAGGCTGGTCTCAAACTCCTGGGCTCAAGCAATCCTCCTGCCTCAGCCTTCCAAAGTGCTGGGATTACAGGCATGAGCCACCATATCCAGCCATTTTACTTTTCTATATTGGCTTTTTAGTTATTATTCTTTGCATTTTTATTTTGAATAGTTGCTGTAGGGATTTCAATATATGTCCTTAGCTTTTTTATAGTCTACCTAGAGTTATGGTACTACTTTGCATAAAATGTAAGAATTTTGCAACCACACAGTTTTGTTTACCTCTAATCCTTTATGCCAGGGGTTGGAAAACTGATTTGTGGGCCAAATCTTGCCTATACCTGCTTTTGTTTTATTGCAACACAGTATATTCATTCATTTATATATTGTCTATGGCTACTTTCATGCTATGATGGCATAGTTGAATAGCTGCAACAGAGACCATAGGGTTTATAGAGCCTAAAATGTTTCCTGTCTTGCTATTTACAGAAAAAGCAAGACAGGAAATATTTATGTTATGCTTTATGTTATAGTTGTCATAGGTATTACATATAAGAATGCTATAAATACCACAATACTTTGTTATAATTTTGCTTTTTTAAAATTTCAATAGATTTAGGGGGTATAAGTGTTTTTTGTTACATGGATGAATTGTATAATGCTAAAGTCAGAGCTTTTAGTGTACCTGTCACCAGAATAGTCTACATAAAATTTTGCTTTAAATAGTCATATGTATTTATACAAAGTAAGAGAAAAAACATAATTTTTAATATTTGCCTACATGTTTACTATTTCTAGTATCTTTATTTCTCCCTGAAGATCTGAGTTTCCATCTGGTATCATTTCCCTTCTGCCTGAATTTCTTCTTTCAGCATTTCTAGTGGTGCAGGTCTGCTGTGATGCATTCTTTTAGTGGTCATTTATCTGAAAATGATTGTATTTTGCTTTCATTCTTGAAGGATATTTTTACTTGATATAGAATTTTGGGTCGCCAGTTTTTAAAAAGACACTTTAAAGATATTGCACCACTGTCTTCTGGCCTCCATCGTTGCAGATGAGAAGTTGGCTATTCAAGCTGTCATTGTTCTCCTGTAGGAATGAGTCATTTTTCTCTGGTTGCTTCAAAGATTCTTTTCTTTATCTTTGGTTTTCAGCAGTGATATATCCAGATGTGTTTTTTATATCTCCTGCTGGCTTTTGCTGAGCTTCTTGAATCTGTGAATTTATGTTTTTCACCAAATTAGGGGACTTTTTGGCCATTATTTCTTGACACTTTTTTAAACTCCTCTTTCTCTTTCTGATAATTCTGGTGTTCCAATTATATGTTAGATTGCTTGATATTGTCCTACAGGTCTCTGAGACTCTTCTTTTCAATCTTTTTTCCCATCTATTTCTCAAACTAGATAATTTCTAGTTTACTGACTCTTCTGCGGTCTCATTCTGCCCATTCAGTGGAGTTTTTAATATATGTATTTTTTCAGTTCTGGAATTTCCATTTAGTTCCTCTTTATAGCTTCTTTTTCTTTGCTTAGATTTTAATCTGTTCATTTACTATGAGCATATTTTTCTTTATATCTTTGGATATAGTTATAATAATTTCTTTATAATTTTTGTCTGCTAATTCCAACAACTGGGTCATCTTACTATCAGTCTTTACTGATTGCAACTCATTATTAGATTGTGCAATGAAATTACAGAGTTGTACTCAGCATTCAAAGAGAAAAAGGGAATAAAAATAGTGATGTACATAGTGAAGATCTTATTTTGTGAAAAATTTATTTATATATGTATATATAAATGCATGCATGTTCTTAGTTGCTGTGTAAAATGTATTTCCTATTGTGGTTGTGGTCAAAAACATTTGAAAGCCACCAGCTAGAAGACAGATGTGGAATGGGATCTGTTTCAGAATAAAGACTCTTCAAATTCTTACAGCCAGAGTTTTCCTGAGAAGAAACAAATGTATTTATGGATCTCGTGAGCTCTTTTATTTCAAAGGAGTAAAAGCAGAGGATAGAAGCACTTGATTGCTATTTGTCAAAACTTGGCTCTCTGCATCATAATCTCCAGGACTTTTATTAAAACATTTAAATAATGCTTCCTGGACCAGGCTCAGAGGTCCTAAGGGCAGTTTTAGGAGAACTCTACATTTAAAAATTTCCCCAGGTGATTGGTAGGCAAATGAAAGTTTGAGAACAGAGGCTTACACTATAGATTAGCATCTGAGAAAGAAGTAATAATAATGGTTACCATTCATTGAGCTTTGACTTGGATAACTGAAGCCAGAGAGGTTAAGTAATCTATCTGAGGTCACACAGCTTGAAGGTGATGGATCTGAGACTCCAACTAAGACTATCTGACCCTAAAGCACTAAACTCTGAACTACTGAATGGAGCAGAGTCTAAGACACCAAGTCTACAGAGAAGCAGGGAAGTCAATTGCACCAAGCAATGGCTTGGCTGGGCTCTGCTCTGTTAGCTGTGTGACCTCAGGCAGATTTTGCAAGTTCTCTGGGCTTTGATTCAATTCTCTGTAAAATGAGGGTATAATGACACTTCACTCTCAGTCTCAGGTTTTGTTTTTTTTTCCAGAGAGAGGGTCTTGCTTTGTTGCTCAGGCTGGAGTACAGTAGTGCAATCATGGGTCACTCTAACCTCGAACTCCTGGACCCAGGCAGTCCTCTTGCCTTGGCCTGCCAAAGCACTGGAATTATAGGCAAAAGCCACTGCACGTGGCTCCCCTTTCAGGTTTGTGAGGGTTATGGACAGTGTTACACATGGTGGATAAGTGCTATTGGTCCCAGCATTCTGTGCTTTTATCACAATCTGCCCTTTTCCCAGACTAAGGCAGTAATGAAAGGGATGTTGGGAGAGACCATAGGTCCTGTTGCAGCCAGACTTGTAGGGGGAGCCTTAAGGGCTAAGAGGAGTGAGGCCAAATTTGAGAATGCAGGCCAAGCTCCTAGGGTTTGCAGGTGGGGACAGGAGAATGCAGAGGGCCTGTTTGGGCCTGGGCAGAGCTTCTGGGCTGAGTTGCCCAGGGCCTTTGTAAGGTTTTCCTGTGCCTGTGATCTTCATGAGGTCAGAGCAGTCTGCTTTCAACTTGCTTAAAGGGTATTTCCAAAGCCAAGGGACTCCATTTCCTTTCTGGGATGTTTTCAGGATTTGTATTTTGAGGATTTGTATTTTAAAGTACATCAATAGTTTCAAGCGAAAAGTGGTGTAGAAGGAGGGCAAAGAATCATCTGATTACTTAATTTTCATGTTTACATAGTATTTGTTTGAAAGTGGTAAGAATCTAAATTCCAAATGTGGTTACAAAATCAGCCTCCACTTAAACTGGTAAGTGTATTTTAATGAAGCTTAATTTTAAAGCATAAATTTGCATATTGAAATTTCCCAGAGCCAACTTTTAGAGTATGATCTTCAGAGAACTGGTTTTCTAGTATTCTGAGAATGTGGCAATCCTTTTGAATTGCTTTTCATGGCCTGGAAACTAGCTTAATTGGTATAAGGCTTAGCAAAATGGAGAAGACCTAAATTAAACATTAGTTATAATACAATGCTCTTTAAGTCATTCTTAGAATGTTCTTGTGATACTTTGCAACCCGAATGTCACTATTTTGGAATAGAGTATTAAACATATTTATTCAAAAGCTCATTTGTATTTAAATCAACAGGCATGAGAACCTTAAAATAACATATGAGAATTTGCCAAGTCAGGAATAGATAGCTTCCATTTTCTACATGCAAAAATCAAGCTGTATTAACACATTTATCACTGAACACTATAGCTTAGTTTTGCCTGTTTTGAACTTTATATACAAATGGAATAATACTGACAAACACTAACGTGGCCACTCAGCCTGCTGACACCAGTGCAAACCTGGCACAGTCCCCACTGGGAACATCATATATGCACTGGAGGCAGCTGACCCATAGTCCTGAAGCTGGAGCCATAATCCCATGTATGCAGCGACCTCCCCCAGCCAACTCAGGTCTTTTACCTAGCTGACAATCGCACACGTCCACAGTCAGCAATACTCAGAGGCTTTATTTACAGTCTAAGAAAGTTCTTAGTCTTCTGCCTTTAAATGACCCACTCATTTCTTGCATCTCCAGGTTCATCTCCCAGAGCCTAGACACTGTGCTGGATTAGTTCCCGAGTTTGGAAGTAATTTTTTTTTCACTCAATACTCAGTCTTTGGTCTTAAAATACCAAGAGATTAAATTATTAGTTTTTCTTTAAAAATACACAATGTACCTTTTGGGCATGTCTTTTTTTGCTCAACTTTGTTTATAAGAGTCATTCATGTTGTATGTGTATTTGTAGTTTGCTCATGTTCACAGCTGTATAATATTCCAATATGTAAATATATCACAATTTATCTACCCATTTTATTATTGATGGACATTGGATTATCTCCAGTTGAATAAACTGGGTCATGCTGTTAAGAACATTTTTGTGCATGTCTCCTGGTACACATACATATACATTTCTGTTGAGTATATACCTAGGAACGAAATACTGGATCATAGAGTATGTGTATTTTACATTTCAGTAAATAATTCTAAACTGTTTTCTAAAGTGATTGTGGTGTGCATATGCTCAACAGATTTTTTAAAAAAAGGCCAGTAGGGAAAAATAAAAGGTAAAATAAGTCATTCTTCAGTGTGCATCTGTTAATTTTTGTCATGAGCAAAACTGTGCTCTGATAGATTTATGTCGGTGGGCTTGGGCTCCAGGAAAGTGGCCCATTTTCATTACTGTTCCTGCTTCACACGATTCTGGTTAACCATGATAACATGGGGGCTCCCCAGGGGAGGCTAGTTTACTTGTACATTGGCAAGACACCAGTAGATACCCACGTGGGTGTCTTGGAGTGGGTGGGGCAGGACCTCAAGGCTCCTTTCAGAGGCCCTGTGTTCCATCCAAAGTGACAGGCCCCTTCGAGGATGGCTTTTTTTGTACCTGCTTTACATGGAGTTGAAATCTTCTGGGGTATGATTTTTGCTTAGTGTGTATTCTTCTTCTCTTCCCATCTGATATTTTGGTTACAAGGAGGGACCTCATTTAAATTTCCTGCTCCCAAATTATATGGGCTGTTGATTTGGAAATCACTAAATGAAGAATAAGTTAGGGAGTAGCTTCCCCCTTTTTAAACACAATGACCTATTAAAAAAATTACCATAGACTTATCTAAACATACACAAAAGTAGGAAGAATGGTATAATTGCTCCTCCTGGATCCATCTGCAAGCTCTGACAGCTATTGATTCATGACCGATCTTGTTTACACCTCTCTTGTTCCCCTTTCCACTGGATTATTTTGAAAGAAACTCCAGCCGTCAAGTGATTTCATCCATAATACTTCAGCATATATCCCTAAAAGGCAAGTATTCGTTTAAAAAAGATGATCACAATACCATTATCACACCTAAATAAAATTAATAACTCTTTAATATCATCACATATCTTCTCAATATCCAAGTTTCCCCAGTTGTCTCGTAAGTGCTTTGTCATGGTTAGTTAGTTAGAACCAGGGTCTCGGTCAGGTAGACGCATGGCATTTGGCTTATTTATCTTTAAGTCTTTTCTCTATTTTCCTAGCGTTTCTTTTCTTGCCATGGGTTTGTTGAATAAACTGGGTCATTTGTCTAGTAGAGTTTTCCCATCTCAGCTACTTTATTTTATTCCTGTGGTGATGTGAATTTTATTTCTGTGGTGCTGAAGGCCATTTTAAACCATGTGATAATAGTTTTACTTTTAGTATCCTTTGATTAAGAAAATACACAATGACAAAAAGCTACTATAAATTCAGTAACACTTTCAAATTAATATGTATTTCATGCGAGCAAAACAGCTGAAAGATGGTAGATGAGTGGTTCTCAAACCTTTTCATCAGGACCCCTTTACTGTCTTAAAATTAGTGAGAAGCTGCAATAACATAAAAGCCACTTGATTAGTGATTATTTATTGATATTTACTGTATTAGAAATTAAAACTAAAAAAATTTAAAAATATTGTTAATTCATTTAAAAATAACATGAATTAATCTATTAGATGTTATTGTAAATAATATGTGTTAAAAATAACATTTTCTTTAACAATTTTTTAAATTGACAAATAATAATCGTACATATTCATAGGGTACATAGTGATGTTTTGATACATATCATGTACTGTTATCAGATCAGGGTAATTAGCATATCATCTCAAACATTTCTCATTTCTTTGTGTTGGGAACATTCAATATCCTCCTTCTAGTTACTTGAAACTATGTATTATTGCTAACTATAGTTAACCTACAATGCTATAGAACACTAGAACTTATTCCTTCTATCTAGCCGTAATTTTGTGTCCTTTAACAAATCTGTCTTTATCCCTCCTTTCTCCCTACCCTTCCCAGCATCTAGTATCCTCTGTTCTACCTTTATACTTCTATGAGATCAATTTTTTTTAGCTTCCACATATGAGTGAGAGCATATAGTGTTTAACTTTCTGTTCCTGGCTTATTTCACTTAACATAATGTCCTTCAGTTGCATCCATGTTGCCACTAATGACAAGATTTCATTCCTCTTTATGGCTGAATACTATTCCACTGTGTACATATACCACATTTTCTTTATCCATTCATCTGTTGTTGGACACCTAGGTTGATTCCATATCTTGGCTATTGTGACTAGTGCTGCAATAAACATGAGGGTGCAGATATTTCTTTGACATAATGATTCTCTATCCTTTGGGTAAATGCCCAGTAGTGGGATTGCTGGATCATATGATAGTTCTATTTGTAGTTTTTTGAGGAACTTCCATACTGTTTTCCACTAGTTTACATTTCCACCAACAGTGTGTAAGAGTTCACTTTTGTCTGCATCCTCAGCAGCATGTTTTGTTTTTTTGTCTTTTTGATAATAGCTATCCTAAATGGGGTGATATGATACCTCATTGTGATTTTGATTTGCATTTCCCTGATTATTAGTGATGTTGAACATTTTCTCACATATTTTTTGGCCATTTGTATGTCTTCTTCTTTTTTTTTTTTTGAGACAGGCTTTCATTGTGTCACCCAGGCTGTAGTTCAGTGGCATCATCATAGCTCACTGCAACTTCAAACTCTTGCACCCAAGTGATCCTCCTGCCTCAGCCTCTCCAGTAGCTGGGACTATAGGCGCAATCCACCATGCCTGGGTAATTTTTCTATTTTTTTGTAGAGATGGGGTCTTACTCTTGCTCAGGCTGGTCTCAAACTCCTGGCCTCAAGCAATCCTCCTGCCTCAGCCTCCCAAAGTGCTAGGATTACAGGTGTGAGCCACCATACTCGGCCTGTATATCTTCTTTTGAGAAATGTCTGTTCAGATCTTTTGTCCATTTTTTAATTGGATTGTTTGTTTTTTTGCTGTGGAGATTTTTGAGTTTCTTATATATTCTAGATATTAATCCTGTGTTGGATGAGTAGTTTGCAAATAATTTCTCCCATTCTGTAGGTTGTCTGTTGACTGTTGATTATTTCCTTTTCTGTGCAGAAGCATTTTAGTTCAATATAATCCTACTTATTAATTTTTACTCTTGTTGCTTGTGCTTTTGAGGTCTTATTTATATAATCTTTTCCCAGCCCAATGTCCTGAAACATTTCCCCTATGTTTTCTTCCAGGAGTTTTATAGTTTCAGGTCTTACCTTTAGGTTTTTGATCCATTTTGAGTTGATTTTTTGCACAGAGTGAGAGGTGAAGGTTTAGTTTCATTCTTCTGCATGTGAATATCCAGTTTTCCCAGCACCATTTATTGATGAGACTGTCCTTTCCCCAGTGGATGTTCTTGGTGGAACCTTTGTCAAAAATCAGTTGGCTGTAGATATGAGGATTAATTTCTGGGTTCTCTATTTTGTTCCATTGGTCTAAGTGTCTGTTTTTGTGCCAGTACCATGCTGCTTTGGTTACTATAGCTTTGTACTATATTTTGAAGTCTGGTAGTGATGCCTCCGGCTTTGTTCTTTTTGTGCAGGATTGCTTTGACTATTCAGCTTTTGTGGTTCCATACATAATATGTGTTAGAAAAACAATACTTTCTAAAACAAAAAATTAATGAGGAGAGAGATATTGTTTTATATCTTTGCAAATCTCTTTAATGTCTTGCTTGATAGAAGACAGCTGGATTCTAGATCTACTTTGGCATTCAATATGTTACAGTATTACACACGACATAGCCTCTGGAGAACTTTGCTATGTTTTTGAGAGATTGAGAGTGAAAAAAGCAAACTACATCTTAGTATTATTATGAAAATAGTTTTGACCTCATGGTGGCTCTGAAAGGGTTTTAGGACCCCTATGGGTTCCTGGACCACATGTTGAGAACTACTGCTATAGAACTCTTACCTGTGGAAGAAATTTATATTACTATTGTTATTAGTGTGTAGATAATGCTTAGTAGACCAGTGTATTTGAGGGTTCCTTGCAAATATTTCTCAGCAGCCCCTCTCTCCCTGAGCCCCATGATCCCTTCCTCCTTCCTCCAAATTTGGCACTGGCAATACAAAAACATTCTGTGGATGCAAAAATGGCATTTTAATCATGTTCTATGTTTTAAAAAAGTGTTTAGTTGTTTATAGTACCCCCCATTTCCCCAAATTCTGTAGCAAGCTCCATAATTTTCTCCTACTAGTGCAAATGAAGATAGTGGAATGGAAGCAGCCCACAACTAGAAGTTGGAAATGTGGGTTCTAGTCCCAGGTCTGCTTCCAATGAGCTGGGTGAACTTAGGCAAGTCATTTACTCTCTCTGACCCTCTGTGTCTTTAGCTGTAAAATATAGGAGATAGGTCAGATGATTTCTAGGTCTTTTTCCTGATCCCAAATCTAAGAAATGTTTTTAAGGTTCATCAATAAGCCCATTGTGATATTTCCTTTAGCTCAGGGGTATAACATTAGCCTAACGCACGTGTAGGACTCTTTTTGGTGAGTCAGAGGGAGAGCAAGGATTTAATACACCACGGCAGAGTCAGGACTGAAGACTGATGAGGTGAAGTTTCTCCTCAAGGGGTTTTGCAAGATGTCTCACATCAACAGGTAGCCTAAGAATAAGAGCTAAAGCCCAACTTTTTTTTTTTCTCCTAAGATCGTTATAACCTTCTAAACTCCATTCCTTAAGGCAGGGGTCAGCAAACTGTGGCCTGGGAACTAAGAATGATTTTTACATTTTCAAATGGTTGAAAAAAATCAAAAGAAGAATAATATTTCATGAAAATCATATGAAATTCAAATTTCAGTTTCCATTGGTAAAGTTTTATTGGAACACATGATTCATTTATGTAGTGTCTATGGCTGATTTTGTGTTGCCATGGCCAAACTGAGTAGAAGTGACAGGCACAGTGTGGCTTGCTAATATTTATTATCTGACCTTTACAGAAAAAGTTTGCAGGCCCCTTCCCTGATGCAAACTTGTAACTTGCATTTTATGGCTACTCTTTCAAAGGCTATTCACAGTCAAATACAGGCACACCTCGTTTTATTATGCTTTGCTTTACTGTCCTTTGCAGATAATGTGTTTTTTACAAATAGAAGATTTGTGGCAACCCTGTGTCCAGCAAGTCTATAGCTGCCATTTTTCCAACAGCATGTGCTCACTTCATGTCTCTGTGTCATATTTTGGTAATTTTCACGATATTTCAGACATTTTCATTATTATATCTGTTACGATGATTTGTGATCATATCATGTCTAACGTGCTGCAGCAAGTTATCCAGAAGGTCTAGCTAAGATTATTGATGAATGTGGCTACACTAAACAATAGATTTTCAATGTAGATGAAGTAGCCTGCTATTGGAAGAACATGCCATCTAGGACTTTCATAACTAGAGAGGAGAACTCAATGCCTGGCTTCAAAAGACAGTTTGATTCTTTCATTAGGGGCTAACGCAGATGGTGACTTGAAGTTGAAGCCAGTGCTCATTTACCATTCTATAAATCCTAAGGCCCTTAAGAATTATATTAAATCTACTCTGCCTGGGTTCTAGAAATGGAACAACAAAGCCTGATGACAGCATATCTGCTTATAGCATTGTTTACTAAATATTATAAGCCCACTGTTGAAAACTACTCCTCAGAAATAAAGATTTCTTTCAAAATATTACTGCTCATTGACAATGCACCTGGTCACCTAAGAGCTCTGATGGAGATATACAAGGAGATTGATGTTATTTTCATGTTAACACATCTATTCTGCAGCCCATGCATCAAGGAGTAATTTTGACTTTCAAGTCTTTTATTTAAGATAGACATTTTGTAAGACTATAGCTGCCATAGATAGTGGTTTCTCATGGATCTGGGCAAAGTAAATAAAAAACCTTCTGGAAAGGACTCACCATTCTAGATGCTATTAAGAACATTTATGTTTCATAAGAGGAGGTCAAAATATCAACATTAACAGCAATTTGGATTAATAAAATGTAGTATATGTATACCATGCAGTACTACTCAGCCACAAAAAACAATGGTGAACTAACACCTCTTGTATTTTCCTGGACAGAGCTGGAGCCCATTCTTCTAAGTGAAGTATCACAAGAATGGAAAAACAAGCACCACATGTACTCACCATCAAATTGGTACTAATTGGTCAACACTTAAGTGCACATAAGGAAGTAATATTTGTTGGGTGTCAGGCAGGTGGGGGGGAGGAGGGGATGGGTAAATTCACACCCAATGGGTGTGGTGCTCACTGTCTGGGGGATGGACAGGCTTGTAGCTCTGACTCAGGCGGTGCAAAGGCAATATATGTAACCTAAACATTCATACCCTTGTAATATTCTGAAATTTAAAAAAAAACTCAGCAGTATGGGAGAAGTTGATAGTAACCCTCATGGATGACTTTGAAGGTCTCAAGACTTCAGTGGAAGAGGTAACTGCAGATGTGGTGGAAATAGTAAGAGAACTAGAATTAGAAGTGGAGCCTAAAGATTTGACTGAATTGCTGCAATCTCATGATCAAACTTGAACAGATGAGAAATTGCTTCTTATGCAAGAGCAAAGAAAGTAGTTTTCTGAGATGGATCTACTCCTGGTGAAGATGCTGTGAACATTGCTGAAATGACAACAAAAGATTTAGAATATTTCATTAACTTAGTTTATAAAGCAGTAGCAGGGCTTGAGAGAATTGACTCCAATTTTGAAAGAAGTTCTACTGTGGGTAAAATGCTATCAAACAGCATCACATGCTACAGAGAAATCTTTTATGAAGGGACGAGTCAATCAATGTGATAAACTTCACTGTTGCATTATTTGAAGAAATTGCCACAGCCATCCCCATCTTCAGCAACCACCACCCTGATCAGTCAGCAGCCACCAAGAAGTCAAGACCCTCCACCAGCAAACAGATTATGACTCACTGAAGGCTCAGGTGATCATTAGCATTTTTTAGGAACAAAGAATTTTTAAATTAAGGTATGTACATTTTTTTTAGATATAATGCTAATGCACACTTAATAGACTACAGTATAGTGTAAACATAACTTTTATATACACTGGGAAACAAAAAAATTTGTGTGACTTGCTTTGTTGTGATATTCACTTTACTGTGGTGGTCTGGAACCAAACCTGCAGTACCTTTGAGGTATGCCTGTACTTCTAAATCATCCATTTATGTACCATCTCTGACTTACATTTGGTCCAACTTTTAGGTTCTCTTGGGTCTCCAGTGACTTATGCCTCCAACCTTTCCTTTATATAAAAACTTGGTCTCTACTCTGACAACCTTAATTAAGCATCTCAATTCCTGTTCTATAAAAGTTAGAAGGCTGAGAGGTGCTGTTCTGTGACTCACCCCTATTCAGGTCTAACCAAAGCCCCCATCCTGGCTTCCCTTACAGACTTCCTTAAATTCAAAACCACCTGCGCTCTTGTGCCGTCTATGTCCGAGGACTTCCTACCTGTAGCAATTGCTGAAAGGGAGGGAAGAAGATGAGATGTGGTGTGTGTGTGTTTTACTAGGGCATAGTCTGCTCACCTACATCAGTGGAGCAACTTTGAATTTGCAGTTTTGCAAATTTCTCTCCCTCTCCACCAGCTGGAACCCTCCATGCACACGCTGCTTCAGAGCCTTCGCTTGCAGTAGAGCTCACAGAGCAACTGCCTCCTCCTTTGCTTCCTCAGTTCTTCACTCAGATACACCTCAGAGAGGTCTCCCAGGCTGGACCACCTACCCCACATTTTCTATCCCCTTCCCTGACATTTTTATCCCTAGCTCTTTGCATACATGGCACGTATACATTTTGCTTATTTCTCTTACTTATTTTCTGTCTCCCCAACCCAAATGTAGGTAGAAATTTTTGTGCCAGTGCCTGATATACAAAAGGTACTCAATAAATATATCTTGAATGAAAGAATGAATGAATAAGTATCAAGCAAGCTTATACAGTACATGTTTATGTGTATAATCTTTTTAACAAGTGGGATCATATTACACATAAAATCTCCAACTTGCTTTTCTTCACCTAGTAGGGAATCTTGGACATTTTTCCATGTTAGCACATATGGGTGCTGTTCATTCTTTTAAGTAGTTGCATAGTATTCCAGAGTATAGTTAAACTGTAATCTATTTAACTGGTCATTTAATGATGGTCATTAGGATGTTGAAAATTTTACAATTTCCCATAACAAATCACGAAAAAGAATGCAGTCCACATTCAAGGTACAAAACTCATTCCAGAACTGCCCAGGGGGCTATTGGCCATTTTCCAACTTTCTTTTGCTGTAATTGATATATTTTCTCTCTCTCTCTCTTTTTTTTGTTTTTTTGAGACAAGGTCTTTCTCTGTCTCCTGAGCTAGAGTGCAGTGGCATCATCATAGCTCACTGCAACCTCAAACTCCTGGGCTCCAGTGATCCTCCATCCTCAGCCTTCCAAGTGGCTGGGACTACAGGTGTGAGCCACCATACCTGGATAATTGTTTTCTATTTTTTGTAGAGACAAGGTCTTGCTCTTGCTCAAGCTGGTCTCCAACTCTTGGCCTCAAGTGATCTTCCTGCCTCGGCCTCCCAGAGTGCTAGGATTACAGGCGTGAGCCATCACACCCAGACTTTTCTCTATTATTGACCACTCAATTGGAGAAAGGTTGCTCAGATGTGGTAGGGGCAGAGATGACATTGGGGCCACCACACGTACTTACAATAATTCTACATTAATAGTTACAAGAGCTGGGTGTGGACCTCTGCACAGGCAGGCTACAGGTGTGTGGTGGGGAGGATCCCACCGTTTCCTTTGCCCAAAGTCTCCCCATTTCTCCACACCTGCATCTGGTCTTATATGCCCCTTGTTGACTGGTCCATTCATCTACTATGTGCCTTCAAAATTAATATCTGACACTCCATGTGCTAGCCAATTTCTTGTCTCAGTAATCCTATCTTTCTTCTATTTTCTATTCATTTAAACCTCACTTCTCAGTCTTCTCTTTTAGAGCCTGGTCATGTGGTCTCTTTCCCCATTGGAATCTGCCCAATCCTCTGACATCTTCCATATAAAAGTCCAAGCCTCATCTCTCAATGATACTCAGTGATATGGCCTTCGTCTTGCCTTTCATTTCCTCCTTGGCTCTGGACCAGTCCATCTGTTCCTTTCCAGCATCTCTTGCTTTCATCTGTTGCCCTGCCTCTGATCTATGCTTGTTACACCTGCAAGCCCACCCCATATGCTTTTCCTCCCTAACCTTCAGAGACCCCATCTGCTTCCCTGAGTGGTTCCAGCCTTCCCTGAGCAATTGCTCAGGCTACTTGAGCTGGGTTCTCTTGGGGACTGGATGTTTGTTTTCATGCACTGTCCCTTTCAGGCTCTTCTGAATGTTCCCGGCTTGGCTTTGTTAGGGTGCGTGGGATCATACTTGGTCTTATGTAACTTCGGAGAGGCCCAGTATCACTAGGCAGGCACAGGAAGGGCAGGGACTCCCAGGCGAGCTGCCAGGCCTAGTGTTATTTGCTCCCCCGGCTCCTCCACGTGGCCAGTGGGGGAGAGGCAACTATCTTCAGGAGAGAGGGGCAGTTACATTTGAGAATATACTGTTGGATTATAGGAGATATTTATTTCTACTATAAGTTAGTTGTTTTAGTGTTTTTTTCCCAGGTGGTGGGCCTCTTGATGGTAGCTATGGAACCTTCTGTCCAGAAAAATGCACAAACACAAAATTTTGAATAAGATTCCAAGATGTGCATGGACTCTCTGAAACCCACTAAAGATTCCATGGCCCCAGGTTAGAATTCACTTCCCTAGAGTATATTTCATATTTATTCTTTACTATTTTTTTCCTTCTCTCTGCCAGTCCACTGACTGGCTGGAAAGCAGTGTCATAATGAGATGATGAAATAGATGTGAGATGATTCTGATGGCATCTTTTGCTTTTTTTCCTCTATTTTTAAAGCAAGTTTTGCTTCTCTTTGGAAATGTTCCATATTGAGATTTAAAGAATTAGATAGGGTTCTTTCCACCACCCCCCGACGGTACATTGAGGACTACAAGGTCCTGTCTTGCGTCTGAGTCATTTGTATCGTCACAGAGGTTGGTGGGAATTCCCCTTTGAGTCGCACTGGGGATTCTTCAATACTGGTTCTTTGCCTCTTTTCTCACACAACTCAGCTCAGATCTGGCGGACTGGCTAGGAACAAGGGAATGACAGAGGAGTGGCACAGCCTACGTGTTAAGAGAATGGCCCCCATTCTCAGCCAGGCTGAGCTGAGCAACTTAACTCAGGGATCCTAAACCGGTGGCTCAAAGGCTAGAAAAGCCAGTGGGTGAGTTTTACATTGCCTGCCCAACATTTACAAAAGCAAAGTTATCCTTATTTCAATAAAAGCAATGTGCAACTGTTGTCTTACACAGACCCTTTTACAACATTATGTCCATTCCTTGTCCCGAGGCAACTGACTTTAGGATTTCGCTTCTTAACGTTCTCATGAATGTAAGAACTAAATGAGTTAGCTTGGTTCCTGTGAGTTCTTAACAAATTGAACATTTGATTATTAACTATAATTTACACTGATGAATGCCTTAGGAAGTGCTTTGAGAGGGAGCTGGAAGCATGGGGTGGGGAGTGTGGTGGGACAGGATGGACCTGAGTGATACTGAGTTGATTTAAGAATAAAATTAGGCCTGCTTGCTGGGCAAGCCACATCAAGTGGGAGAGCAGAATTTGGCCCAGGAAGTTGTGGAATAGCAATCTGGAGTTGCTGGCACACAGCTCAGAGAAGTCAATGCCAGGGGTTCCGCCAGAATGAGAATGTATGGTTTCACCACGGCTTCCTGCAGGGGAGGGAAGAGCCTCTGCCCAGGCCTCTTTCCTGTGGACTCTCACACCCTCAGGCCTCTGTGCTTCCTGTAACTGCTTTCTTCTACTGCCCACTCCTTGGATTTCACAGGCGTTTCCAGACACAGAAATGCTTTTGATGGGGCAGCCTCCTCCGCAGCCCTGGAAGGTGGGCCTGGGGTGGCATGGCCCGGTCCTGGATGTCTGGAGTTCATTTTTACCAGCAGCTGGGATACTTTGATGCCTGGGCTCCCTGGGGCTTCCATGAGCTGACCACCTCAGCCTGGCTTAGAGTTGACCTCTCATCGACTCAGGTTCTGTTGTTGTGGGAGGGGAAAGCGTATGTCATGTTGGGAGAGGCACAGATGGGGTCAGGGTGGGCAGACTCTACCTTCTGCCTTTGGGTGGCAGAGCTGGGGGGCTTGACTGGATTATCAAGGAGCTCAGGCTGCCAGCAGAGCTGGAGGGTCTCGGGATGGGGTTGAGGCTGGATTGAGGACAGGGGGCTAAAAATTTTAGTGTTGGTACAAGTGCAGAGGTTAAGAGTGCAGACCCTGGGTTCAAATCTCAGCTCTGTTGCTTACAAGCTATGTGACCTTGGGCAAGTCACCTAATCTCCTGGAGTCTCAGTTTTCTCATCTGTAAAATGGGAATAATAATAGTACCTACCTCAGAGGATTGCTGTAAAGATTAAATAAATAAGTGAATAAATATATTTATAAGTGTTAGATACAATTAGTAATTATTAGTATGAGGCCAAGGCTGAGGTTGCTGGGCTGGGCATGAGGGGTAGGTGCTGTTCAGGCAGGGTTGGGGGCTGGAATGAAGTGGCCAGGGAATGAAACAGATTTGGGGACAAGCATTAGGATGGATGGGGTTAGAGTTGGTGCCGGAATAGAGTTTGGTTCAGACTTTCATTGAGGGGTGAGTGGAGCAGGGATGGGGCTGGGGGAAACAAAGGCAACCTTCGTTCTGCCCCCAATCCTGGAGCACCGATGTGGACATATGCGTGGATGCTTGCTTCCTCCCCCCATCACCCAACCAGGGTGCTTGGTCATGGAGGAGGCTAGAGCACGGGTTGGCTTGGTGTGGCTGTGGAGCCAGTGCTGTGGGCGAGCTGACAGGAAAGAATAACTACCGCTGTCTTCTGCCTCCCAGGCCCCCCCATGGCTCTCTTGATGCCATAGTTGGCAAAGCCCAGGAGAAGTCTTGAGTAGTCTTCTGTCCCCAGGACAGTGGAAATGCCACCAATTTTCTTCCACAGTGGCCCTGACAATGCCAAAGCTGGGATGGTGGTCTGGGAAGGATGTGACTCCCTAGAGAAGACCTCTGCCCAGGTGGGCCATGAGGTCCACACACTCAGGCCCTGGTGCTGTTGTGCCTGGCAAGGTGGTCCCCTGTCTCTGTGACCATGGTCTTTATCACCTGAAGGCCACTAGTAGAAAAGCTTGGTTCTGTGAAGGAGGAAGGGCAAGCAGGAGGCACAGAAGGTCTGAGACTCTAGAAAGGCAGCCTCAGCCTGCTTTGAATCAAATAGAGGGAATGAAAAAAGAATCTGTTCAAGTACAGATGGGTGGGTGGACCAAGGAAAAGAGCCAGAATTCACCAGACTCATTGTCAGGGGCAGACGCAGATGTAATTATTTTTATATCATTTCAATATCCTGTTCAGTTTTATGCTGATTAGGACAAGCACACAGGTGCTATCCATTTATTCATGTAACACCGCTGGGATTTGCCATGGGAATGCTCATGTTTATGCCTGAGCTCTTGATGTTCTCAGAGCTGTGGGCACTGCCCTTGCCAGAGTATTGCGGACGTGCTGGCATCCTTGAGGAATCAGCATTGCTTCACTACCCTCCACAGCCCTTCACCACTCTGTGTGTGTGTGTGTGTTTATTTAACAAAGGCAAAGGAATGCTCTTGCATTGTGGTTTAGGCACAGAAAGGAAACTTCTTTGAGTGCTAACCACCCTGGTGTTATGAAGACTTACATTATTATATTAGGATTATTTTAAGTGGCCTGTAATAAGAGCAAAGTGAAAGGAAATGAGCAGATGAGAGCTTGCTGGGCTCCAGTTGTGAAAATCAGAATGAGGAACCCCCAGAGGCCTTCTTCTTAGAATCATGAATGGATTATAGAACACCCACCATTACCAATATCATTTGATGTCCTTCCCAGTTTGTAGCTAGTGCAATTAAAGATGAAGCAGAAATAAGATTTAGAACATTGGGAAAGAGAAGACAAAATTTTATTATTTGCAGATGATATGATTGTATATCTAGCCTACTAAGAGAATCACGCAAAATAAACCCCCAACCATTGGATTTAATGAGAGTTTGTGTGTTGGCTGCAAACAGAATAGATATATTGAAATCAAAAGCTTTCCCACATGCCAGCATTGATGGACTTTAAAATATAATGAGAGAGAGAGCATGCGAGCACAAAACAGTGAGAGAGAGAGATTCCATTCTTTAAAACAACTCATAAAATACACAGCATAACCTTAATGAGAAATGTGCTGTGGGATCTATGTAAAGAAAACTAAAAAAATTTGCTGAGAGTAATAAAGAAAGGTGTGAATAAATGAAGAGCCATACTATGCTTTTTATTTTTTCTGGCTACACATGTATAAAAAGTTCATATCCTCCTTCGTGAACTACTCATTGCATGTGCACTATATGCTACGGGCTGGAGATTGAATGGTGAAAAACACAGATGTAGTCCTTACCTTTTGAATGGGAGAGACGGATGATAGAAGAATAAACAAAACAGATTATTTAAGTAAGTACAGCTCACAGTAAGTTATCTGAGAGAAATAGCCTTTCCCTCTGATTTCTCCTGTGATAGATCTCCTTGACTGACCCCTGTTTAGCTCTCCAAAGTGCCCACAAATACACAGACAATAGTAAACGTGTGGAATAAGTCACGAATGATTACTCTAATTTAACTGATAAGAAAATACGCACACAGAGGCACTGTAAATCACCTCAGCTCTCAGTTGTGGAGGTCAGAGCTCCCTGGGTCCTGGGTTCTTTTCTTTAAATGGAAATCTTTTTTCTTTTCTTTTTCCTTTGTTTAAATATATTCTTACATATATCATGAGAAAGACAGGAGGGCTTGATTTGGCCTGTGTCCCCAGAGGTAGGGCAGGCCCACCTCCGTGTTTCATGCTGGCCAAATCTGAACTTTACTTGCTCATCACAAGAGTGCAGTTAGTTCTTCTTCACTCTGGTGACTATCACCATTTGTGGACCTCTGCTTGGCTTGAACGGTTAACCAGGGAAGGATGTAGTTTAAATATTTTTGCATCATTATTTATTATAAAAGTGAACAGGATAGAAAAAGCCATTATTGCATAAGGGTGTTGAACTTAACATGGAAACGAATCCCCCTCCACAACGTTATTTTCTAGTATGTTTTTTCTTTTCCATTTATTACTAACCCCTTATACTTTTCATTTTCTTTTTCTACTCTGGCCACGCTCTGGATGAAAGTTTACCGACTTCTTCTACAATGTCTGACCAAACCTTTCTTTCCTTTTGCACTATCGGAGTTTTCCAAGGGGTCACGTAGCCAACAGCCAGTGCTCAGCTTGAGAGCATACAGGATGCAGGTAACCATATTCTGCACTGCGTGGCCTCCTTTGATCCTCTCTTTATATGGCATGCTAAGTACGTATGGAATTAATTTTGCTTCTGAGGCTTCACAAGTTGCCAACAGACATATTTGTTTCTAGTAAAAAGGTAAGCGCGGCCAGGTGCAGTGGTGGATTAGGCCTTAAAAATGTTTCTGTTTTGCTGCGAGAGGAAGAGCTGAGGGCGCTGCTTCACCGCTGGAACCCCCAGGAGTTTAAGGACTGTTCTCACGGAGAAGGGCTTACCACTAGCTTTGTCTTTTGGACTACGGTGATAGATAAGTCTGGGAAAGCGGGGACTTGAACGATAAACTGTTATTGTTGAAGGCAACTTTAAAAACATTCATTGCAGTCACTCCCTTTAACAAATGAAGAAACTGAAGCTGTGAAGGGTACAATAACTTTCCCAAGAAGAGTCCCAATTTTTAGCCCAGTGGTATTCCCAACACACCTCGGCTTCTGTTATACACTTCAGAAGCCACTACTTGGAATGGGAGCAGAGGACCTGGGTGTGGACCCCTCTTCTTATACAGCAATGAGGGAGTCACATGGCGTTATCTTTTCCTCTAGAGATCGGGAGAATGATTCATCTTTAAGTCACAAAGAGACAGTGACACATTCCTAACGCTGTGGACAACCAGGAGATAATGACAAACATGTGAGGTACAGGGGCAGAAAAACGCTCCCAGTGATACAGCTGTTAAGAGGAAAACCCTTCACACTTTTGGGTGGTGGAAACAATGCTTTGCTTGGAACAGGTGTGTGTTCTTTTGTTCATTTGAAAGAAAAGATAGCCTAAAAGGACTTGGGGAATGCTTTGCCATCTGGAATCACGAAGGAAAAAAACAACAAAGTTGAGGCCACATTCAAATCTTCAACCCCTATGTTTTAGCTGAAAAATTTCAAACCTGCAGGAAAGTTGGAAGTATGTTACAATTAACACCTGTACATCCTTCACCTAGATTTACCAATTGTTGACATTTGAAAATTGCAGATATCGTGATATTTTAGTATGCATCACTTGAGAATGATGACATTCCCCTATATAACCACAATAGTATGATCACACCAAAGAAAATTAGCAATCTTTTGATGTATGATCTATATTTAGTTTCCCCCAAATTGTCTTTTTGTAACTTTTTTCTCAATCTGGGATGCAATCAAATTCATGCATTTTGTGCTTCTTTGTTAATGAGGTTGAATATTATTCTGTTTCACTCCTGGGCATGGATGGGATGGGGACTGAGTGATGTGTGTGTCTTTTGGCATGACTACCCTGGGGTGGGGTACCTGAGGGCAGGGGGTCCATGAGCAAAACCACAAGTGGAGTAATGGGAGCCAGACATGAGCTGGGGTGAAGCCAGTGTCTAGGTAACCAAATCCAAGGGGTCAGCCTTAAACTGGAGCTGCATGTGACTTGAGGAGCCAGTCCAAAGGTCGGTTGCCAAATTTGGCAGTTGTGGAGGGAACCAGAGCTTGTAGTCAGGGATGGATAAGTAGCCAATAAATAAGAGAGTGGTAAGAAGGCTGGCAGGTGTACAGCTCCCTGTGGCCAGGGAAGGTATGTACCCAGGACAGACACAGGGAAGGTTTAACCGTGTCTTCCTTTGGGACCTCTCACCTGCCAAGCCCTTTAGCATATGTCTGATGTAAACTGATGGAGTGGTGACTCTCAGATGTGGTGACTCTCAGATGTGGGCCACAGGCCCCCTCTAAGTCTTTTTAGCAGAGCCCATGTTCCCAAATCTCAGGGCCTGACTCTGACCTCGGTGACTGCTTATCTCCTGGATCACAGCATCAAGATCTCTCAAAGAAGCTCAGTAAACAACTACTGCTGTGCACCAGGCACTGTTTGGGGACTCTGAAGATATACAGCCTTGTTCAGCTTTGTTGTTGATTTTTTAATTCTTTATTTAACAAAATTTTTTAGAGATGGGGTGTTGCTATGTTGCCCAGGCTGATCTTGAATTCCTGGCCTCAAGTGGTCCTCCTACCTCAACCTCCCTAAATCCCTGGGATTATAGGCATGAGCCACTGTGTCTCGCTTGTTGCTTTGTTTCTTTAGTTTTTTTTTAGGTGAAAGTTTTTAATAGCTAATGCTTAAAATAGTAACTGAAGACTAGTTTCAGACATAATCCTTAGCTTTTGTGACCTTTTATTATATATAAAATAACAGTTATTATAATAAGTTATATATAATTTTATTGTGGTAAGAACACTTAACATGAGATCTATCCTCTTAACACATCATTGTTGACTATAGGTACAATGTAGTACAGCAGATCTCTAGAGCTTATTCATCTTATTTAAAGAACTTTTTGCCTATTGATTAATAACTCGCCATTTTCCCCTCCCCCTAGCCCCTGGAAACCACCATTCCAGTCTTTTATTTTATGAATTTGACTATTTTAGATACCTCATGTAAGTGGAATCATGCAGTATTTGTCTTTCTGCATCTGGCTTATTTCACTTAGCATAATGGCAAGGCCCATTCATGTTATCATGCATTGTGGAATTTCCCCCTTTTTAAAGGCTGAATAGTATTCCATTGTGTGTATACACCACATTATCTTTATCCATTCATCTGTTGATGGACATTTAGATTGTTCACACATCTTGGCTGTTGTGAATAATGCTGCAAAGAACATGGGAGTGCTAGTATCTCTTTGAGATTCTGATCTCAATTCTTTTGGATATATACCCAGAAGTGGGATTGCTGGATTATATGGTAGTTCTATTTTTAATTATTTGAGAAACCTCCATACTATTTTCCACAGTGGCGGCACCATTTTATTTATTTATTTATTTATTCATTTGTTTATTAGAGATGGGGGTCTTGCTGTGTTACCCAAGCTGGCCTTGAACTCCTGGGCTCAAGCCACCCTCCTACCTCAGCCTCCCTAGTAACTTGGACTAACAGCTGTGCACTACATGCCCGACATCTGCACCATTTTGCAGTCCCACCAACAGTGAACAAGGGTTTCAATTTCTCCAAATCCTTGCCAACACTTGTTGTCTTTTTTTTTTTTAATAATAGTCATCCTGATAGGTGTGAAGTGATATTTCACTGTGGTTTTGATTTGCATTTCCCTGATGATTAGTGACAATGAGCATTTTTTCATATACCTGTTGGTTATTTGCATGTCTTCTTTGGAAAAATGTCTGTTTAAGTCCTTAACCCATTTTTAAATTGGGTTATCAGTGTTTTTGTTATTGAGTTGTAGGAGGTCCCTATATATTTTGGAGATTAATCCCTTATCAGTTATATGGCTTACAAATATTATTTCTCATTGCATAGGTTGTCCTTTCACTCTGTTGATTTTTTTCTTTGCCATGTCAAAGCTTTTTAGTTTGGTGTAATCCTACTTGTTTATTTTTGGTTTTGTTGCTCGTGCTTTTGGTAGCATATTCTTAAAATCTTTGCTAACACCAATGTCATGAAGTTTTTCCCCCTATGTTTTCTTCTAGGAGTTTTATAGTTTCAGGTCTTACATTTAAGCGTTTAATCCGTTTTGAGTTGATTTTTGTGTATAACGTAAGATAAGGGTCCAATTTCATTCTTTTATGTGTGGATATCCAGTTTTCCCAACACCATTTGTTGAAGAGACTTACCTTTCCTCATTGTGTATTCTTGGCACTCTGTTGAAGACCAATTGACTGAATATGTGTGGATTTATTTCTGGGCTCTTTTTTCTGTACCATTGGTCTATATGTCTGTGTTTAAGCCCGTACCATACTGTTTTGATTACTGTAGCTTTGTAATATATTTTGATATCAGTAAGTATGATGACTTCAGCTTTGTTCTTCTTTCTTAGGATTGATATGGCTCTTCAATGAGTTATATATTTTTAACATTATTCTGTAACAAAACAGTTTTTTTTGGCATCACTTATTATACATTAATACCAGGGTTGCTCATATTGCTGTACTGTTTTTTAAAAATCAAGGTGAAATTAACACAACAAAAGCAACCATTTTAAAGTGAACAATTCAGTGGCACTTAGTACTTTCACAACGTTGTGCAACTACCAACTCTAATTCCATAATATTATCATCCCAAAAGAAAATCTCTTACCCAATAAGCAATTGCTCCCCATTTCCCCTCCTCCCAGCAACCACCAATCTGTGTTCTGTCTCTATGGATTTGCTTATTCTGGATATTTCATATAAATTGAATCATACAGTATGTGACCTTTTGTGCCTGGCTTCTTTCATTTAGCATAATGTTTTTGAAGTTCGTCCACTTTGTAGCATGTATAGATACTTCATTCCTTTTTATGGCTGTATAATATTCCATTGTGTGTATACAATGCAATGTGTTTAGCCATTCATCTGTTAATGGACATTTGGGTTGTTTCCGCCTGTTGGCTATTGTGAATAGTGCTTCTATGAACACATGTGTACATGTATACATGTATTTGAGCCCTTGGTATCTTTCGGGGATTGGTTCTAGAACCCTCACAGATACCAAATTCCAGGTCCCCCAAAGATAACAAAATCTGTGTATGCTTAAGTCCCTTATATAAAATGATGTGGTATGGCTGGCCTGCTGTATCCAAGGGTTCTGCATCTATAGATATGGAGGGCCGACTCACCCATTTTCAGTTCTTTTGGGCAAGTTGCTTTGTTTTTAGGACATGTTTTTGTTTTAGGACAGAGAACCCAGGTCCTCAATGCCATCCGCACTCTGAGTTTGCCATTTATCACTGCTAACTGGATAAATCTCTAATCCTGAATAGCCTAGTCTACTTTTGTCTGGGAAATGGGGAGGGGAGGAGTCTTGGATGGCACTTTTACAGCCACATACATAGTTCTTGAGATTAAATTGACGATTTGTTTAGTCAATCAACAAATTTCTTTTGAGTATTCTGTGAAAGGCACTGTGCTAGAACACGTGGAGGATATGAAGAGATCTAAGCCGTAATCCTTATTTGCCAGTGCTTGCTAGCCAGTGATAAAGATACTACCTGCATGTGAATACCTCTAAAACAAGGCACTTGACAAGTGACCTGTGCCAAATACAGAGGGAGAGAGCCTTTCTGGTTGGGAGGACAAAGGAGGCTTTATTGAGGAGGTATCCCTTGAAATGAACCTAGGCTACTAATAGAGGAACTGTAGGGAGAAAGCATTTTTTATGGCAAGGGCAAAAGTATGGCAGTAGGAAGTTTAATGTATAGGCCAATTTGGCTGGAACAAGAATTAATGTCGGATAGGAATGGATGAGAAGACTGATGTAAAGGACTGGGAGTTTGCACTTTATCCTGAACCAAAATAGAACCTGGTGGAAGGCACTCTAGTAATTGGGCATGAATCTTTATTTTATTTCATTTTATGGCTTTATGGCTGTGAGGATCTATAGCAATGTTGTATGGTCACAGCTCAGAATAGTTACTCTCGCCAAATCCTTGAGAGCGTTCAAGTGCTTAGTCACTTATTTTTGGCTTTTCTGATACTTATTGATATTCTTTCAGAGGACTTGACTAGCAGGTAAGTTATAAATCTATGCCAGAGTACGTTCTGTGGAATATCACTTCTGCAAATAGGATTTCATGACTGAATACATTTGGACAAAATTTCTTAATCACTGCATAGCATATCTCACTCTTGGAGATTCACAATGCACATTTAGTAGGTTCAAGGCTTTGAAAAATCCTGCAGCAAAGAAACAAATTTAATTTGTTTAGCCCAGCATTTCCTAAACTTACTTGCTATAGTGGGTTTAATAGTGCTCCCCCTAAATACATCCACATCAAATCCCTGGAGCATGTGACCTTATTTGGTAAAAGAATCTTTGCAGATGTAATTAAGTTAAGGATCTTGAGGTGAGATCATCCTGGATTATCCAAGTGGGCCCTAAATCCAATGACAAGTGTCCATGTAAGAGAAGGGCAGAGGGACATTTGAGACAGACAGAAGAGGAGAAGACAGGCACAAAAGAGAGACAATATGAAGACAGAGGTGGAGATTGGAGTGATGTGGCCACAAGCCAAGAAAGCCAAGGCATGTTGACAGCTACCAGAGGCTGGATGGCCAGGAAGGATTCTCCCCTAGAGCCTTTAGAGGGAAATAGAGGGAAAATTAGCACTGCTGACACCTTAACTTCAGACTTCTGGCCTCCAGAACTGTGGTGGAATACATTTCTGTTTTCTTTTGTTTTTCTTTTTAGAACCAAGAGATAGAAGCAAGAGATGTCTGTTGTCTTAAGCCATCCAGTTTGTGGCGATTTGTTATAGCAGCCCTAAGAAACTGATACACTTGCCCATAAAACTCTTTTCATGGAACAACTACTGTTTATAACCAAATATGAGGCAAGATTTTTTTTTTCTTCCAAATTATCTCTCAGAAAAGATGAAGTAACCTTATATTCAAGGATTTCCAAGATCTCACATTTCAGGGCATTTTCTCAGTTACCTACTTTTGAAAAACTAAGGTACTATATGGGGAAAACTTGATCCTGAAACCACTTCAATCAATGCTAGTTTTAGTTGCTGATAAAGGTTTTCTGATGGAATTGGTTAAAAAAAGGGGAGGGGGAATAAATTTAACACAAAATTAGAAATTATTCTTGAGAGTATGAGGCAGATGCTGTGGACTTGCTTGCTCACCATCTTCTTTGAACCTGTCTTCTTATACTGAAGATGGAAAGCTAAAAAGAGTGTTTTCTAGACTCTGTGGCAGTGAGAATTTTGGATGCACTTTAGGTTCCAGTACTCAGATGCACTTGCATGAGACTTGCCTTTGGAAAGAGGCATCCATTTTTGTTTGTGAATGGTTAGCAGAGAGGATGTGCAGCAGCAGAAGCTTAATTTAGCTGGCAGCTTCCTCACTGAAGCAGAGGTGGCACCATTTTACATGGGGCAACCATAGTGGCAGAGCCAGGTTTGGCTTGTGGCTTCTTGTTCTCTCCGGCCAGTCCTCTGTTGTGATTTTGGAATTATTACTGGAAGCCCAGTCTAGAATCTGTTTCTTGCCAAACTTTCCCCTACAACCACCAGTTCAGTGATTCTGGAAGTTACATGATACCCTGTTATAAATCTCTTGCTTAAACTAGCCAGAAGCTAGACCTTTGTTCTCTGCAGCTAGACTTTTACTGATTGATGCAGGATATGACCTCCCTATGCAAGTATTGGGTGCTGCCCTAAATCAGCAATGATTAAAAAACAATACAGTTAGTGAATATGTAGAAGAGATCACAAATCTAAACCTGTAAGACAAATTTTTAAAAATCCTGAATGTATATAATTATGGCTTGGGGTTCAATGTTCAGTGACAGCCTCGTTACATGAATTCAAAAAATACTGTATGTAAATAAAAGCTACTGTGTTAGATGCCTTAAGAAGTACCTCTTTCGGTGACTAAGATATTGAAAGACTTAGATAAGAGTTTAAATAAAATTTTCATAAAATGTGGGAGTAGAGCAAAAAGCATTATTTCAAAATCAATGTATTATTTCACATATGTGATTTAAACTTTTATGTGTAACTAAGTGAATGAATCTAATCCTATACACTGACATTTGACTCTCTTTTCTATATCTTAAACATTTATATTTTGAACTTGGCTAAAAAATCTCCAAAACCCCAGCATTGTTTTTTGAGGGATTTTTCCCTTGCAAAACATGGCATCACTGTACATTCAGGGTTGGCTGACATTGAAGTTATATGGTATTAATATGGCCTGAAACTGATGTGCAAGGGGCATCCAGTGAAAAATACTGGCTTATTGGATCAAGGCTGAACATAATACATGGCAATTTGGTGTTCAATAAACTAGTTAACTGACAAATAAAATGGAATAAGTGTGTAAGTGTTGCTGTTATGACAGTGCTTCTATTTTCTTTCCTGTCCCTGACTTTTGCCAGGTTTCTATCTTTCCTCCTATTCCTAACACAGATGAGGAAGACATGGTCTAGGCCTCAGCCAGCTTGTACGGTCTGGTAAGGGGGTGGATGTGCAAATACAATTCACAGCAGCAGAATGTAGTAAGAGCTGAGAGACAGTCACAATGGCCATGACAGTGAGCCAGGGGACATTTCCACTGAGGCAGAGACCAACTTGAGAAAGGAGGTGGCATTTAGATTGAGCCTGCTTATAATCTGGTTATCTGTCAATGTTAGATCATTAGAATCATCCTTCAGACAGAGATGAACAATTCCTTCCTTGACTTCATAAACACCAGATGTCTGGAATTCTGAATTAACCCCCCCCAAGTCCCTCAACTTGAATTTTCCAGCACGTCGATGTTCACCTACAGTGTGAGAGAAGTGTCAGGTTTAGTAACCTTATCTTGGCACACAGATGAGCCCTCTCATTTACAAGAGCTAGGAGGAAGGAGACCGCTCCCGCGTCCACGTTTCCCGGCAGACGGTAACAGGCGGGAGGCGGCGACTCTCTCCGGGTCCTCGCCCGTCCGGGGGGCTCGGGCGGCGGCTGGCCGCGGTGGCCCGGGTGGCGGTCCGGCGCAGTTTCCCAGCGGCCCGCTGGGTCGCACTGTGGCCTTATGAATGCGCGCCCGGGCGGGGCAGGAGCCTCCCGGGGCCGCGACCGACGGAGAGCTCTTCCAAACCGCAGCAAAGTTTGCACACACTACAGCATAGCCCAGGGGTTGGACCTTGCCCGCCTTCGGGGCTGACCTGTGCCACCCTCGGGGAGGGGCGCGGGTTTCCCGGGCCGCCACCCGTCTGCCGGGAGTCAGGCGCCCCGGCTCGCGGTGGCCCTCTCGGAGGGCACAGACGAGTGGTCCCGGAGGGGAGAGGGCCGGGGAGGGGTCTAGTCGCGGTCGGGAAAGCGGGTGGTCCTCGCGCCGGGCCGCACTCGTTCTGACTAGTCGTATGCTGGTGGAAAGTGCCACTCCGATGCCTTTGTTGCATTGCTTTTATTTTCTTTATATCTGCACAAAGTTTTTTACTTTATTAAACATTTTTTTTCCCGCTTTGCTTTCCCCCCTAGCATTTGACTTTCCTTTGGTGCCCGTTGCTTGGGTGGGATGTGGAATCTCTTTCCTTGTGATACCAGAGCTCAAAGTACCATGGATCCAGCCCCTCACCCCCAATGCTTAAATGTTCATTGAATATTTATGTTTTAAAAATTAGGTAGTTTTTAAAATGGAAAAATTATAAGTGCACATGCTAGAAAATTGAAATAGTACAGAAGTCTATTCCCCTTTTAGACCAGGCAGCCACTACTAATACTTTCTTTTGGTTCCTTCCAGAACACAAGCATATAGCTATCTCCTTTCAAATGCTCCCCCATCTCCAAATCTGGTCCTCTGTGCTGCCTCCAACCGCCTTGTCGTATATCTCAGAGATGGCCTCGTGTCAGCACATGTGGATCCAAGGCATTCTTCTAGATGGTTGCCTAGTGTTCTATTAATGTTATACCAGCAGCCCATAATTATTTAATCGGTCTGGACTGAAGGATATTGAGGTTATTTTCCAGCCTTTTGCTGTTACAAACAATTCTGCAGTGAACATCTATGTGTATGTGTCTTTGAGTATGTGTGAACTATGTCTATAGAATAAGTTCCTAGTAGTGGAATTGTCCCCTTGAAGAATATATGCACTTTTCGTTTTATAGATCTTGCGTATTAACCATTCATACTCTCATCAATGACTGCTACCTATCCCCTACCTTGTTAACACTAGGTTTATTGAGCTTTTAAAATATTTGCCAATGTGATAGGTTAAAAAGTGGAATCTTACTGTTTTAATTCATACCTTTTAAATTTTGAGTAAGAATTATTCTTTTTCATATGAAAAAAGCAATTTGAATTTTATGAGCAGATGGTTCACTTCCTTTACCTATTTCTACTGGATTGTTGATGTTTTTCTTATAGATTGCAAATGATTTTTATGTATAAATCAAACCTTTGGCTATCATATCTATTTCGTCTTTGCTTCGTTTATGGTATTTACCATTCATAAAATTAATATTTATGAAGTCAAATTTATCAGTCTTTTACTTTATAGCTGCTGAGTTTTCTGTTTTGTTTAGAAAGACTTTCCTGAGCCAAATATTGCATCCAAATGCTCCTGGGTTTTGGTATAGCAATCTCTCCAAAGAGACCCAGGTAACACGAAGAACTTACTGTATGCTAGAACAGGGGGAGGGAAAATTATTTTTTCTGTGGGGAAAATATATGATTTGATGTTAAACAAATGGTTTGTCTTTAAAAAAATAACATTATATATTTTTTGCAGCAAATTTGGAAATGTATAATGATATAAAGAAGAAAGTAAAAGTCATTTATAATTCTACCACTCAGAGATAACCAATGATATATATGTTATATATATATATTTATAACCTACTTTAAAAAATATAACAATATACTATGAGAATTTTTCAGGGTATTACATTTTTAAAAATTATATGAATAACATAATGTGTCTAACCAATCCTAGTTGTAGGATGTTTAGGGAGTTTCTAATTTTTCACTGTCACAAGTGAGTAGTGATATATACATTTCTGTCTTTTTCTTGTCTTCTAATTTAGCCAGTTCTGGAG
This sequence comes from Daubentonia madagascariensis, assembly GCA_023783475.1. Lineage (NCBI taxonomy): Eukaryota > Metazoa > Chordata > Mammalia > Primates > Daubentoniidae > Daubentonia > Daubentonia madagascariensis. Next base: position 35,662,430 of record JAKFHU010002088.1, on the reverse strand, counting down.
GTGTACAATACCCTGTAAAGGCAGGAGGAGAAGCTTCCTGCTGGATTTAGCTTCAAGATGGAGCCGGTCTGTCCTTAACTATCTTTCTTACACATGATCTGTTAATCTCTGATTATAATGTGCCAGGACCCTGTAGTTTCTCTGCTTTCCTTTAATATCTTTTTGAAAGAATTCATACTTTTTGCACATGAAAGAAGCAAGTCAACCATCTATTTCCTTACAGTTTTCATATTCCAGTGCTTGCCTCCGTCCCACCTTTTTTAGTGTATAAATCTCTTAGGCTGAGAGTGAGAAACTATAAGCTGTATTGTTTGTGTATTTAGAAAGGACCTCAGAGGCCACCTAGACCACTCCTTCATGTACAGGTGAAGAAGGTGAGGCTCAGAGGTCTTATGTGTCCCACCCAGACTTGTGTTTCAGCTGCATGAGGTGGCACAGGGTTCATATTGGATTTTTTTGTTACCCATGATCTGAATTGCACATTTTTTCTTTAATGCCAACTTTGAAGGTGAGTTGGCCTTTACTAGCTGTGATTACAGAATTTCTGAATAGGAACAGACTTCTGTAGAAAGCTGGCGGTGCCAAATGCCTGGCTGCAGAGGAAATCTCAACTCCGCATACAGAGTTCTTATCTTCCCTTTCTAGTTCTACCACTTGCACTGAAAAGTTTCCTTCAAAAATTTCCTTTCTTGCCTAGCATCCTGCTATATAAGGAGTTTAAACAATTTTATACTGAGGTTTTGCCTCAGATACTTATCAGGCTTTTATTCTACTTCTCATTGAAAAAACAGAACTTTTTGTGAACTCTTTTTCTGAACTCTTTAAAATTTTATTTTTTAAATAAATTTTATTGTGTATATTTGAGGTTTATGGCATGATGCTATGGGATACATTAGATAGTAAAATGGCTACTATAGTGAAGCAGATTAACATATCCATCATCTCACATAGTTACTTTTTTTGTGACAAGAACAGCTAAAATTCACTTATTTAGCAAAAATCTCTAATACAATACAATTTTATAAACCATAGTCCTTATGTTGTACATTAGATCTCTAGACGTGTTCATCCTACATGTCTGCTACTTTGTGTCCTGTGACTTACATCTCCCCCTTCCTCCCTCAACCCATGATAATGGCTGTTTTATTCTCTATCTTTGTATAGTTGACCTTTTTTTCTTTTAAAAAAGATTCCACATATAAGTGAGATCATGCAATATTTTTCTTTAGGTGTCTGGCTTATTTCACTTAGCATAATGTCCTCCAGGTCCATCCATATTGTGGCAAATGGCAGGATCTCCTTTTTAAGGGCTGAATAATATTCCATTACACACACACACCCCCTCCATTTTCTTTATCCATTCATCAGTTGACAGTGAAGTTGTTTCCATATCTTGGCTATTGTGAATAATGCTGCAATGAACACGGAGTGCAGATATCTTTACAAGGTGGTAATTTCATCTCTTTTGGGGATATATCCAGAAGAGGGATTACTGGGTTGTATGGTTATTCTATTTTTAATTTCTTTAGAAATCAAAATGGTGTACCAATCTATATTCCCACCATCAACGTACTAGAGTTCCCTTTTCTCCGCAACCTCACCAATATTTTTTGTCTCTTGACTTTTTGATGATAGGCCTTCTAACCGGAGTGAGGTGATATCTCATAGTGACTTTAATTTGCATTTCCCTGATGATTAGTGATGTTGAGCACCTTTTCCGGTATCTGTTGGCCATTTTTATGTCTTCTTTGGAGAAATGTCTGTTCAAATCCTTCATCTCTTTTTTTTTCTTCTATATCCCAAGTCATTAAGCAACCTTTGCCCATTTTTTAATAGGGTTATTTGTTTTTCTGCAATTGAGTTGTAACACTGTGAACTTTCTTTATAGGCGCTTTCATTTACACTATTAAATTACTGTTAAATAATGCTTTAGACAAACATTATGAGAGCTGTAGAGTCTTTTTATCTAATTGAATTGAAGATAAGTATAGTCAAAAACACTAACTTGAATTCTAGACACCTTCTATAGACACACAGTTGCTGAGAATATTTTTAGGCAAGAAATCAGCAAGGTTAGTCTAATAAAGCTCAGCTGGTTGGGAATTTGAGAAATTGGAAGTTGGTTTGTTTTTGTCCTTGCTGTCCCTTGGACTAAGACATAATCAACAAGACAAATCCATCTCCCTTTTCCTTCCCCTAGTAGATTTTGCAGATAACTCTTGACTTTGCTTTGACATAAAGCACTTTTTTTAGGAAATTATTTTTACTCTTGACTTGGCTTCAGATGAATTGTATGACCTTGGGGAAAATTCCATATAGCAAGTTCCTTGTGCCTCCTTTTCCTGAAGAATAAATAGGATATCCTACTTTATAATGATATTCAGAATATTAGAATATAAACTTTAATTTTGGGTCTTAAAGTGGCTGATACTCACAATCATGGAATGGGTCATTAAACCTCCAGTGAGAAAATGGTGATGTTAATTAGCCTGGACCCTTTTGGTTGCAAGGGAAAGAAAACCAACAAAATCCAGCTTAAGCTACTTATTGATTCATACAAATGAAAAATCCAGGTAGATGATTATGGCTTCAAACATGGCTGAATCCAGGAATTCAGGTTATGTTACCAGTTCTGTCCCTTGCCCTCCATTTTTTGGCTCTGTTACCTCTGCCTGGCTTTAGTCAAGCCTTCATGGTCTATACAGCTCAAGATCCTAGAGTAAGAAAGATAACGTTTCCATTTTAGTGCCCACATGTCAAATCTTAAGGAAGATTCAGATTGCTCCAGTTTAGGACACTTACCTATACCTGAACTAATAATTGTGGCTAGGAGAATAGGGTATTCTGATGGGCCAGCCACAGAGAGGACCCATTTCTTTGGCAGGGGGAGCGTTGGGGCACCATGATATACAACTCCTCCAGGATCTCATGGAGTCGGGTAAGGGTAGTTCTGTTGTTTCCAGACAAAGGCGTGCTGGATAAGCCAAACCAACAGATAAGCACTATAAAGGATTTTGGATGAAGTGTCAGGGTATTAGCTATAAATTTGTCCAGTGTTTACATGTTTATGTCTCTCTCCATAATTCAAACTTGTACATATGCTCACCTTTATTTTTTTTTTCTCTATAAGCTTAAAATGCATTGAATAGAATAAGCCTGGCAAAGATGCAGTATTAATATAGAAATGTGTATTAGGCTAGAGAGATAAATGTAAGAAGATGATTTTTATTTTTAGCTTCGTTAGCATAGAGACATTATATTTATAATAGTTTTCCTTGGTCTTATTCATCATATAATTTAGAAAAGGTTTTAACTATTTTGTAAAATTATACAAGTAGGACAAAAGGGCATACAGTAAAAATGAAACTCCCTCTATCCCTCCCATTCCCAGAAATAGAATAGTTTCTTCTGTATCATTCCAGAAACTTCCCATATATTTGTAAGAATACATGTATATTTTATGTACATATATGGGCTCATTCTCCATGTCTGCTCTGTACCTTGCTTTTTTTCACCTACTGCCATACAGTGGAGGTCTTCTCTTGCCAGCACAGGTAGAGTTCCTTCCTCCTTTTCAATGACTGCACAATGTTCTGTAGTGTGAATGTGACCAAATTTATGTAACCCATCTGTCATCAGAGAATTTTAAGGCACTTTACAAAACATTACTCCTTTTTCTTCTCTCCTCTGTGTGGCACACCTGGCATGGCTGGAGGACTGGTAGCTCCAAGATGGGCCAGGCACTGCCCAGCGACGGCAGATGCAACAGCCATTAGGGATTTCCCAGTGGGAGCACAATTCCCCCAGGGTTGAGTTGGAGCCAGAATCTGGTCCTGTTACCACCCCACCGCTGCCCTCCCTGTGGTTAACCAGGAAGGTGGCTCATTGTTGAGCAGTTTGGCAAGTGTCTGAAAAAATTTGCAAGACGTAATGACCTCCTATCTAGCCACACGCCAGGTACTATACTAATCTCACAGGGTGGCAGTGGTGGCCTCAGTCTTCCAGCTCTCTGGTGGCCTTCATCTGTTTGCAAACATCAGCCCAGATTTCTGGGCTATGATCGGATGACAGGCAAGTAACCTACATTTGGTTTGGAAGTACTCATTTCAGATGTAATTCTCCCAGGCGTCTGTTTCTTGCTACCTATTCCCCAAAACTGTCTGAAAAGGCTGGGTTGGAGGGACAGTGGCTGGGAGAGGCTGAGAGGGCAGCCCTAGGTCAAATGAGCAAAGGAGCCCATCCTCAGCTCTTCCTCCTCTCCAGCCTCTGCCTCCAAGCAGTCCTTCCCCTCCCCCTTCCCTGCCTCACTCCCTCTAGCTTCCCTGCCAGGGGGAAGGCTTCTGCTCCTGGAGTCTCCTAGACAGATGTCAGCTGGAGTGGAGATGTCCTAGGGACAAAGACAGAAAGTGTCTCATTTCTCTCCGTTTTCTTCAGATTCGTCTCTCCACCTTCCACTGCTTTCCCCTTATGGTTTACCCATTGAAATTCTTGTCCTTCTAAACACAGCTCTGATGCCATCATGACTGTGTCTCTGGTCATCCCAGCGGGAAGGGGGTCCTTCATCTCTTCTGTACACACCAACTGCACATGGTGTCCCTCATTGGACCCCTGGACATTCTTGGAGGCGCTGGGGTAGGTAAGCTTTGCCTCTTCCACCCCAGACTACCCTCCTTCCCCCACGCGGGGCTCAGAGCCACTGTGTTCTTGGCCCATAGCAGATACAAAATATGTTTGTTGAAACAATGACTCCGTCTGGTTCAAGATCTGCTGTGAGAACTTGGACTTAATTTCACAATTGCACCACTAACATCTTTTTTAGGGTCACTTGTTTATTCCTCTTGTTGGTGTTTGACTTCTGAGGATAATTTAACATGTAAAAAATAGATATTTATCTTTTAAAATGGAGCTGGGCATGGGGACACACGCCTGTAGGCTCATCTACTCGGGAGGCAGAGGCAGGATGATCACTTGAGCCCAGGAGTCTGAGTCCAGTCTGGGCAACATAGTGAGACCTCCTGTCTTTAGAAAAAGGAAACTTTCCCCCCCTTATATCCCCTAGCAGGTCTTAAAACCATCAGATCCTAGAGGATGTAACTACAGACACAGGTTGTATGTAAGTGTGAAATGTAAATTCTTATAGAGAAAAAAAGAAAAAAAATCAATGTAAAAGGACCCCAGGAAATAGCATCTTGATGTGCAAGAGATTGGGCACAAGCCCTATCTTACCATGATATATTTTTGGACCCTGGAAACCCTCCTGAGCTTCTCTCCAACATAAGGAAGAACCTGCAATTACTAGTACAATGGCACTATTTTACCTCCGTAGGGTGGCTGGAGCACAAAGAACTTGGGAGGCTGAGGTGGCAGCAGGCACACAATGCATGTGGGTGCTGGTTTGCACACAGGAATGTGCTCTATAAAAAAGGTTCTGTTTGTTTTATTTCTTGACACAGATGCAAATGGCAGCCCCGAGGCCGTAGTTAAAGCAGAAGTTTGCTCTTTGGGTTCTCTGTCTGGGACAGTGCCTTCCTCTGCTCCCTGGATGATGCGTGAAACATGCCACAAAAGCTGTCTTTGACTTTTTATTGTCTTCTGAAGATGCTCCAACCTCTTTATGTGAGTTTTCAAGTCTCCACGAGTCCAACTCTGGCTCTGATATATGGTTAAGATGGTAAGTCTAGAAGCTATAGGAAAATCTGTTTTCTATTCTCAGGTGGAAAGGATCAGGATTTCTCCTATTTTCATAGACCTCTAGCAAAACTTCTGAGAAACTCATCATTTTGTTTAGAGATTTTCCCCCTTTATTTATTCTTTTCAGACTTTATAGGTAATTAAAAGAAAATTACCTTTCTTTCTCATTAAAGAAAATTAGGAAAACACAAAGAAGTTTAATGAAACAAAAGTAGTCATAATTTTTAAAAACTTTAGAAATATTTTGGGGTATTTCCTTCTGAATATTGTTTGTTTATTATTATTATTTTCACATTGGTTTGTGTAGAGGCCAAGGCCCTTGGCCCCCTGAAGTTTCATTGAAAAATCACTGACATGAGGCAGATTGATTAATAGAAGAAAAGGCATACAAATTTATCTTACATACATATGGGAACCTTTAGAATGAAGACCCCAAATATGGGGGAAATTGTCCATTTTTATGCATAGGTTGAACAAAGTATGGACAGCTGTGTAGAAATATGATTGGACAAAAAGGGTATGATCTAATGCTAATAGACTGAATGGGGAAACCCAGCAAGGCCTGTCTGTCTAGATCCTTCTTGGCATCTCTGAGCGTGTATTCCTTTCTTCTGGGTGTGGGACAAGGCCCTCGCTGGAATGAGGGTCTTATGACCTATAGTCAAACAAGGAAGGTCAGATAATTTCTTTACAGCCAGTTTTTACACAGAATATTTTTAGGTTTTATGACTGGCTTTTGAAAAAAAGGGGTTCTGGTTTCTATGACCCATCTTGGGGATGAGGGATTCTATGGCTACCCTTACGGGACAATGAGACCAAGAGGCAGGAGGGCAGGAAAAGGCCAGAGAAAAACATTTGCTTCTGAGGCCTTCATTTTGGGGTACTGTTTTCTGAGCCTCAAATTTTATATCTTGCTTTTTTTCTTCCCAACTCAGCTTGACATTGAGAGCATTTTCTACATAAATAAAATTCTTTATTAACACTTCAACTGTTGCACAATTCTCCCCTTTTGCTAGACATTTAGATAGTTTTCATGCTGGCAACTAAATCTTTATTGACTTTTCTATTTTTTTTAAGAATAGAGTCTTGAAATTGGAATTACTAGTTAAGAGAGTATAGTAAGTCTTTTTATATAATTTTAAAATATTTTTTATATAAATATAAAAATATTTTATATTTTTTATAAAATATAACATAAAATTTACCATTTTAACCATATTAAGTGTACTGTTCAGTGGCATTAAGTGTATTCACATTATTGAACAATCATCACCACTATCCATCCCCATAACTTTTTTATCTTCCCAAACTGAAACTCTGTACGGATTAAACAATAACTTCCCATTCCCTCTTCCCCCTTGCCCCTGGCAACCACCATTCTACTTTTTGTCTCTATGAATTTGACTACATCATGCAAGTGGAATTATACAATATTTGTCCTTTTGTGTCTGGCTTATTTCACTTAGCATAATGTCTCCAAGTTTCATCCATGTTATAGCATGTGTCAGAATTTCACTCCTTTTAAGGATAAATAATATTCCACTGTATGTATATACCACTGATAGACATTTGGGTTGTTTTCACTTTTTGGCTACTGTGAATGATGCTGCTATGAACATTAGGTGTACAAATATCTGAGTTCCCACTTTCAATTCTTTTGGGTATATACCCAGAAGTGGAATTGCTGGATCAGATGGTAATTCTATATTTAATTTATCGATGAACCTCCACTCTATTTTTTGCAGTGGCTGCACCATTTCCTGTTCTCACCAGCAGTGTATCAGAGTTCCAGTTTCTCTACATCCTCACCAATACTTGTTATTTTCTGTGTTTTTAAAAATTTCTTTGATAATAGCCATTCTTATAGGTGTAAAGTTATATCTCATTGTGGTTTTGATTTGCATTTCCCTAATGGTTAGTGATGTTGAGCGTCTTTTCATGTGCTTATTGACATCTGTGTATCTTTTGGAGAAATGTCTATTCAAGCCCTTTGCCCATTTTTGAATTGGGTTTGTTGTTGTGTTGTAGTTCTTTATATTTTGTGGCTATTAACCCCTTATCAGTTATACAATTTGCAAATATTTTCTCCACTTCACAGGTTGCTTTTCAGCTGTTGATAGTGTCTTTTAATGCATGAAAGATTTAATTTTGATAAAGCCAATTTGTCTATTTTTTTCTTGTGTTGTCTGTGCTTTTTGTGTTGTACTAAGAAGTCATAGTTAAATCTAATGTCATGATGCTTTCCCCCTATGTTCTCTTCTAGAATTTATAGTTGTTGCTCTTATATTTAGGTCTTTGATCCATTTTTTAGTTAATTTTTGTATATGGTATAAGGTAAGGGTCCAACTTCATTGTTTTGCATGTGGGTATCCAGCTTTCCTGGCACTACCTTTTGAAAAGGCTGTTTGTTTCCCCATTGAATAATCTTGTCACCCTTGTCAAAAATCATTTGCCCACATGTGCAAGGTTTATTTCTGGAGTCTTGATGCTTTTCCATTGGTCTTTATGTCTGTCCTCATGCCCAAACTACATTGTTTTGATTATTGTAGCTTTGTAGTATGTTTTGAATTCAGGAAGTTTGAGTCCTTTAATTTTGTTTTTCTTTTTCATTGATTGTTTTAGCTATTCAGGATCTCTTGATTGTTTTAGCTATTCAGGATCTCTTGATTGTTTTAGCTATTCAGGATCTCTTGAGGGTTCATATTAATTTTAGGATGGTTTTTTTCCTCCTTCATTTTTAAAGGATAGTTTTGGTAGCTGTGGAGTTCTTGGTTGATAGTCTTTTTCTTTCATCACTTTAAATATGCCATCCCACTTCCTTCTGTCTTCCATGATTTCTGATGAGAAATCAGCCGTCAGTCTTATTGCAGATCGCTTGTATAGGATGTGTTGCTTTTCTCTTGCTGCTTTCAAGATTCTCTGTTTTTGTCTTTTGAAACTTTGGTTATCATGTGTCTAGGGGCAGATTTTTTTTTTAGTTCGTTCTACTTGAATTTTGTGGAGCTTCTCGCATGTGTAGGTTAATGTGTTTCATCAAATTTAGAAGTTTTAGCTATTATTTCCTCAAATATTTTTTCTATCCTTTCTCTCCTTTTCTTCTGAGACTTCCCATGTATGCATATTGGTACATGCTCCACAAGTCCCTGAGGTTCTGTTCATTTTCCTTCGTTCTTTTTTACTTTCTGTTCCTCAAAGTGTGTAATCTCAATTGACTTATCTTCAAGTTCACTTATTCTTTCTTCTGCCTTCCCAAATCTGATGTTAAGCCCCTCTAATGAATTTTTAATTTAATTATTGTACTTTTCAACTCTAGAATTTCTATTTGGTTCTTTTTTTAAAAAAATAATTTCTCTTTCTTTATTGATATTATCTATTTGGTGAGACATCATTTTCCTGCTTTCCTTTAGTTCTTTAGACATGGTTTCCTTTAGTTCTTTGAATATATTTAAAATAGTTGATTTAAAGTCTTCATCTAGTAAGTCCAATGTCTCAGATTCCTAAGGGACTGTTTTTACTGATTGTTTTTTGCCTGTGTGTGGGCAATACTTTCTTATTTCTTTGCATGTCTTCTAATTTTTTGTTGAAAACTGGACATTTTAAATAATATAATGTAGCAACTCTGGGAATCAGATTCTCCCCCCTTCCCTGGGTTTATTGTTCCTGCTTGTTTAGTGACTTCTGAATTCTGTACAGCCTGTGTGTGTGGCTACTGAAGTCTCTTCTTAGTTAGCTTACTGGTCAGCTAATGTTTGGACAGAAATTTTCATAAATTCCTGGAACCCATAAGCCTCCCAAACTTTGTGATAGGTTCTGTGTATGTGTTGGCATATGCCTTCAATGCTCGGGCAAGTTTTTTTTTCAGGCAGATATTTTACATCCCTGCCTCAGCCTTCACCTCCTGCTTATGCAGAGCCTCAAGGTCAGCCAGAGGTAAGAATTTAGGGTCTTTTGGGTCTTTCCCCGGCATTTACATAGCACTGGGTATGTGCACAGCCCTATGCATACATGTGGCCTTCTAGATTCCCAGGAATACATGGAGCTTTTCAAAGCCACCTATGGACATCTCATTCCCCAGTTTTCCTTTTAATTTTTTTGGTCCCCTTGTTGTTTTGTTGTTTGCCCCAACTGTTACCACTGCCTCAGACAGCTGTGATCTTAAACAATTTCCACTGACAGTTTTTGATGAATGTGTTCCGGGGGAAAGGCTATTTGCATTAGGTGAGGTCTAAGACTTGTCAAAAAAAAGACAAAAATTGTGAGTGGACTTTTCCAGAGAACTTCCAGATAGGTGAAATAATGAGAGTTATCTGTGAATTAGGATTTGGAGGAGTTCCAACCTAGTTCTGTGCCCTTAAGAGACTGCTAGGCTGCTGATTTTTACTGCAATTGTGGGGCTATTGGTTTTCAAGCCTACCATGGGGCTGGGGATAGAGGAATGGGCCTACAGCAAGTTAAAATGCCATAAAGCTCAATGTTATTACTGAGGTTCAGCCATTTTCTTAACAAACACTCTCCAGATTGTTGTAAACCTTTGGTTAATTACCAGGGTTCTGAAAAAGTTGGTTTTGACAATTTTTGCCAGTGTTCTTATTCCTTTATGGAGGGGAGAATTTTCAGAGGTACTTGCTCTGACATTTCTGCTGATGTTATCCCCTCCATTGCTTCTTGAATCTGGTTTGTCAACAGGAAGTCAGGTGTTAATTTGATTCTTGTTAATCTTAGGTATTTTGTTTTTAGGTGTTATGAAATTTTACCATAATATGTCCAGGTTGGCCTTTTCATTCCAAGGGCATGTATACTTCCTCAGCTATGGGAAATTTTCCTCTATTATTTCTTTGATGTGTTCCTCTCTTCAATTCTCTTTCTTCTGGATGTATACTCCATGTTTCTGTCATACTTTTAATCTCTGTATCCTATTATTCTTTCTGGGAGAATTTCTTTACTCCACCTGTCTTCTTTATAAGTCTCTCTTATGTTGTGTCTATCTGCTATTGAGCCCATCTGCTGGGTTTTAATGACTTTCGGTTTTGAGGGTTAGCTCTTCTCTTAGTTGTAATTGGTGTCTCTCTCTGTCACAGTAAGGGTTTTCTTCAAATGTGATTGTGTGTTCCTTTCTGGCTTGAGAGGCACAGATGGTGTGTCTGAGACTGTGCTATCTCTGGTGGTAGGGCGGGAGCAGGATGTGGGGCTGGGCAGGTGAGTCAGTTGAGTCTTCTGGCCAAGATGTTTCCCTCCTCCTGTTGGTGAGGCCAACTACCAGACCTTGCCTTGCTTGTCTGGCTCCAATGCTGGGTGTGTATGCCTCTGGGGCTTGTTGCTTCTGCTGCTTGGCAGGTGTGCATGTGTGTATGTTTGTGTGTGTGTATGGGACCAACGGCCTGGTGCTCCCACTGTGATGTCCCACCTGCTCTGAGGGTGGCCCAGAAAGCCCTGGTCTGCACAGGCTCCCAATGTCTTCTTCATCTAATTTAGGGAGTCATGCCCACTATCTGCAACTGTCCTCTCCTGTACGTATTTTGGGTCCATTAATCTGATTCCATCTGTATTGTGTTTTTCAGGAATGGCTCATTATTTCTGGCCAGAGGTTGCCTTTCTTTGTTTACCTTCACTGTTTCCAGCTTATTTATTTAAAGCTATTTTCTGTCATTCCTATGATTTGGATTGGGGAGGGTAGGCAGCATGTATTCAGTCAGCCTTCATCATTCAATCTTCTCAGGTGATGTCTTTCAAAGTCATATGAGGTTTTCCTGTGGACTGAGAATTCAGAAAAACTACCAATTGATAATCAGAGGAGAAGATAACTTAATATTTGCCCACAATATCTTCATGAATGTTGGGAATTTCAATTGAATATAGAGAAAACATGGCTTTGGGCCATTGATTTGACCAAAATCCAAACTTTCCTTATCCATAGTTAAGGGCTACTTTCCCTCGGAAGCTTCTGTCTTGATTGCTGACAACCTTGTTGCTGGAGAACTTCAGTGGCCTAACCTGAGACAGCACCTCCTTGGCTGGGGGGTACTGTTTGAAAGCTTTGCAATTTTAGGGAGTGTTCTGGGTGGAGTCACGTTCCAACTGCACCCCGTAACATTTCCCATGAACTGGCTGTGTTGATGGCTGCTGCTGTCTGCGGTTCTCTGTTTTGGCCAATAAAGGCAGAAGAACTGCTTGTGTTGAGAAGGCACTGACTCACCCAGCAGCCTCTGGCTGTGGCTTACTCACATACGTTTCTAGACCTCTGGGGCTGGCATTTCTGCGAATTCTTTCAAGTTCATTCCTGTTCCCCGGGCTCAACCCTTTACAAGAGCTTGCTTGCCCTGCATACCTAGAATGACAGAAAGGACAACCCCACATGATAACTTGTTAGTGATTGTTTGTTTTAGGATTTTCCTGCACTAGTGTGTTACATCTATGTTTGTGCAATGTAATCATAAAGATACTTTGTACTTCTCTGGTACCTCTCCCTTGAGGAACTTTTGAACATCTAAAGACAGTAGTTTTGTAATCCTCATAATTTTCCAGGCTGAGGTAAATGTTCTTTTATTAACTTTTTTAATTAAAAAAATTATTTTATTTTATTTTATTTTTTTAGTTACATGATTATATTTTCTTTTCTTTTTTTCCCATTGTTCTTTTTTTTTTTTACTTTTTAAAATTTCAAAATATTATGGGGGTACAAATGTTTTTGGTTACATGGATCGCTTTTGTAATGCTTGAGTCGGCTCTATAAGTGCGCCCATCACCCAGATAGTGTTCGTTGTACACATTAGGTAGGTTTTCTGCCATCCCCTCGTTCCCTCTCCCCCCTGCTTGATTTCCACTGAGTTTTACTTCCCTCTGTGCACATGTGTGCTCATTGGTTAGTTCCAATTTAATAGTGAGTACATGTAGTGTTTTTCCACTCTTTAGATACTTCACTTAGGATAATGGTCTCCAGTTCCACCCAAATTGTTGCAAAAGGCATTAATTCATCCTTTTTTATGGCGGAGTGGTATTCCATGGTATACATATGCCACATTTTGTTAATCCACTCAGGAATTGATGGGCACTTGGGTTGATTCCATATCTTTGCAATTGTGAATTGTGCTGCAATAAACATTCAAATGCAGGTGTCTTTTTGATAAAATGACTTCTATTCCTTTGGGTAAATACCCAGTAGTGGGATTGCTGGATTGAATGGTAGGTCTACTTTTAGTTCTTTGAGGAATCTCCATACTATTTTCCATAGAGGTTGTACTAATTTGCAGTCCCACCAACAATGTATAAGCATTCTTTGCTCTCTGCATCCACGCCAGCATCTATTGTTTTTGGACTTTTAATAAAAGCCATTCTAACTGGGGTAAGGTGATAGCTCATTGTGGTTTTAATTTTCATTTTCCTGATGATTAGTGATGTTGGGCATTTTTTCATACGTTTACTGGTCATTTGTCTATCTTCTTTTGAAAAGCTTCTGTTCATGTCTTTTGCCTACTTTTTAATGGGGTTGTTTGTTTTTTTCTTGCTGATTTGTTTGAGTTCTTTGTAGATTCTGGTTATTAGCTTTTTATTGGAAGTATAGCTTGCAAATATTTTCTCCCATTCTGTAGGTTGTCTATTTGCTCTGTTGATTATTTCCTTAGCTGTGCAGAAGCCTTTTAATTTAATCAAGTCCAATTTATTTATTTTTGTTGTTGCTATGATTGCCTCTGGGGTCTTTTTCATAAATTCTTTGCCTAGGTTGATATCTAAAAGAGTTTTTCCTACAGTTTCTTCTGGAAGTCTTATGGTTTCATGCCTTACATTTAAGTCTTTTATCCATCTTGAATTAATTTTTGTGAGTGATGAGTGATATGGATCCTGTTTCATTCTTCTGCATGTGGCTGTCCAGTTCTCCCAGCACCATTGATTGAATAGAAATTCTTTTCCCCAGTGTATATTGTTGTCTGTTTTGTCAAAGATCAGTTGGCTGTATGCAGATGGCTTTATATCTGGGTTCTCTCTTCTGCTCCATTGGTCTATGTTTCTATTTTTGTGCCAATACTGTGCTGTTTGGTTACTATAGCCTTGTAGTGTAGTTTGAAGTCTGGTAATGTGATGCCTCCAGATTTGTTCTTTTTGCTTAAGATTGCTTTGGCTATTTGGGCTCTTTTCAGCTTCCAAACAAAGTATAAAATTATTTTTTCTAGATCTGTGAAGTATGACATTGATATTTTGATAAGGATTGCATTGAATCTGTAAATCACTTTGGGTAGTATGGCCATTTTAACAATTTTGATTGTACTGATCCATGAGCATGATATGTAACTTTCAAGGCAATGAATATGACTTTGAAGATAGCACCCTGGACTTTCAATTTTACCACAAAACAAAAAAAACCTCTGTATCCTGAGCCTGTGTAGAAATGTGGCATTTTGTACTTATTAGGAGTGTGGATCTTTCACTTATTGGTATTTCAGTAAACATGACTATAGGCTGTTTGTCATAAAATTTATTCTACTTCCCCCAAGCCTTTTTGATATGAAACTGGAGATGCATTTCTCCATAGGAAAAAATTATAACAGAAAATGTTCCAATTTTGTGAGGCAAGACTAAGGAGAAAGTTTAGCTCTCTGGTGTCTAGAATGGTAGTTCTTAGCCATGTCCGCATACTAGAGTCACTTGGAAATCTTTTCAAAAAATACCAGTGCTTGCAATCTACAGAGACTGGAAGCAGACCAGTTTTGCCCCGGGCTGGAAGTGAGAATGGGGCTGACTGTATACTGGCACTGGGGAGTTTTCTGGGGTAAAGGGAAGGTTTTACACTGGATTGTGCTGGTCATTACACAACCGTGTATGTTAATAAAAAAAATCACTGAACTCACAATGGGTGGATTTTATGTTATGCAAATTATATCTCAATAAAGCTTTTGAAAAAGATTACCTGACTATCACTTCAGACCAACTAAGTCAGAACCTCTGGAGGCAGGACTCTGGCACTGGTATTTTTCAAAACTCATGTCATTTTAATGTACAGCCAGGGGGAATAACCACTGGCCTAAAACCTTGTTTATCTGGGTAAAACAATCCTGCCCCAAGGCCAAGAACCTTCCAAACAAATACTACTTAGTAATGAGATTTGGTTTCTTTGACTATTCCTTAAAGTAATAAAGGCTCATAAGTCTTAGATATGAAGATGGCTGATGTATCTGGACTAAAGTGCTATGTTAGAAATACAGATGAACGACTGGATGAGTTATTATTGTTTGTGGGGGAAACCACAGCCTTTGCATGCCTGACAATTTTCTATATGCCTAATTAGGGCCAGGACGAGGGTAAGGCACAAAATTTAAGGGGGGGCAGACAACAAAAAACTCATTAATGGAGATAAATACTATTGTAGTGCCATCAAAATTTATGAAAAAATCAATAATGAACAAAATATCAATATATTAAATAAAGATAGGATCCTCCTAGTTTCCCCAAAGAGGCTTGGTGTCTGTCTCCTCTTCCTCAGAGCCAGGGCCAGCTGATTCTGTAAGAAGAATGGCTTGATGAGTGTCTGGGCCTAGAGGAGGAGGACTCCCACCCAGCCCTTGCTGCTGCTGCTGTCCCTGTGGGGTACGCAGGTGTCCTGTCTTTCCTCTTGTTGGACAGGAAGGAAGACAGCTTTCTGGGGATCTGTGGGTTTCTGAAATACTGTAAGTGTGCATGTCTGGATGGGTAAGAAATAACTCCTGACTCTCTTTCTCTCCCCTGGGGCACAGGAGAGTGGGCATGGACTCCTGGGTCATCCGTGCTTCCGTCTGTGTTCTGTAGGCCCATGTCTCCATGTACAGACCCCTGCTCAACATCCATATCTGGAGCTAGAAAATAAGTCTCTAATCTGATAAATTCGTGGTCTCATCTAGGTTTTGTGTAATCTGAAGCTTAACTCATTTTGGGGGCTTTTTTTTAAGAAAAAGAATACAAATGTATAAATATAAAATTAAATTTAGGGCTTTGGAAGGGGCCCCTTGCAAGTGAAGGGCACTGAAGCTACATTAGCTTCCTGGCAAAATTGTTTCCTCTCAACTTAATATTTCCTCTCTGCAGTTTACCAGCTATATATGACCATGGACCTTAGGACTATGCCTCTAGTCTTATCCTCCAATTTCATGCTCTCAAAAGCCCTTGCATGTTTTCCCTTGTGAGGTAGCGCAGTGCTTAAGAGAATTAGTTCTAGCATCAAACTGGCTGATTTTGTATCTTGGCTCTGCCAAACTAGCTGTGTGACTTGCGCTAGTTAACTAGTCTTTTTGCCTCCATTTCCTGCTCTGTTCTTACCTCATAAGGTCTTGTTGGGGGAGGACTAAATGAGAGAATGTGTTTGGGGGGCTAAGCACAATGTCCAACGGGTAGAAGGCACCCAATAAATGTCAGATAGGGTATTCTCGGTTCTAAGCAACAGAAATTTACTCTGGCTACCTTAAGTAGGAAGGGAATTTACTGGAAGGATGTTAGTTCACAGAACCGACAGGAAGGTTGGAAAAGCAGATGCTGAAAATAGGCAAGTACCAAGTTCCAGAATGTGGGAGAGGGAAATCCACTTGTGAGCCCTTAGCCTGGCTGTACCCTTCGTCTGGAAAGCTCTTCGCTCAGCTATCCCTGTAGCTCATTCCCTCACTCCCTTCAAGCTTTGGCCAAAAGTCATGTTTTCAATGAGGCCTGAGTTAAATGGAGTTAGAAAGCCTGCAGTTGTCAGGAGCCAGAAGTGACTTTGTTATACAGTAGCTTATAAATCACTTGGCTCTGTTAGCCTTAATTAATACACCTATTTGGCATATGAAGTATTTTTGCAAATAGAGTTCTCTGAGAGGAACTTGCTGGTAGGGGAATTCTGTGAGTTCTGTCCATCTGTTTCATCATAACTCACAGGGGAAAACTCTAGACAACCATATGATAGCCATGCACTCAGCTGGCAGCTGCTTGGGGCATCATTAAATCCCCCTCCCCGAGCTTCCCACCTTGGTAAACGGTGTATGAGGGGCTTGGGGCATGGAGGATAATGGACCAGGGGAGTGTGGCCTTGTAACCCTGCCCTGAAAGTGAGCTCTGATCCATTTTTACAGAAAAGTATTTCTATCCCTGAAAGTTCTGTAGCTCTTTGCCATGTCTAGTTCCACACTAGCAGGAAGGACTTAGATTCTTAAAGATAGGTTGGAACCCTGACTTATAGCCAGATGCCTTATCCACTCCCGTTCCTCTCTTCTTCCCTAATTGGGAGCTCATGGAGGTGTATCTTAGTAGTTTTATGTCTCAAGAGACATCTTGTAGGGGGTGGCTTTGTATAGCAGGGAGAATTATATCTTTCACAGTATTCCCTGCAGGAATGGCCTCCTTAAGATACATCCACATGTCTTTATGTAATTCTCTTTCCAGGGGCAACACCCACCTTCCTCATTCACAGATGTCAAGGATCTATCCATCCAGTTATTTCCCACTCTACCTTACAGTGGCAAGGAGGGCTCATCTACCATCTGTTTTCTCTACCAGGTACATGGGAGAAGTGACGGGATGATCACATCGCTGTCTTTGGCGGGGCTCACGAAGGGGTTGGCAGACCAACCTGAGACCCACCAAGAGGGGTTTCGGTTAGAAGGAGGGTTACGTTATCGGTCCAAGTTGTTAATCTTGAGGAGGCTGTGGACTTCTTTTCCTCCAGGCCTTGACAAATAAAATAGCTAGGAAATGTGTTCTCCTGTCTGAAAGCTGGAAGAAGGTTTCGAGGAACTCGTTGTGGAGGCTGCTCCTCGTGTCTTTTTTTGCTTTTGTTTTTTGACTTAAGGGAGCCAATGCTGAGCAAAGGCTGAGGGAGCAGAAGAATCTATTTACGAAGCTTATATTGTGAAAAACAGAGGCAGAGAAAGAACAGATTTTCTCTTCCAGGATGGCAGTTTTCAAGGCTATAAATTGTGAAATAGCCTAAATAAGGAAGTGGCCTTGTTCTGATTCATGTCTGAACTCTCTTTCCATGCTCATAAAAAGTGGTGAGCCCAGGGTCAGGGCTAAGGATGACTTTTGTTTTGATGGCACAATTGTCAAATAGTTTGTGCGGGCTACAGGGCATGAGTGGTGCAGCTATCAATGGTTCCTGACCTTCTCGACTCCATTCCTCACTCTTGCTAAACAGTCTCAGAGAAAGCTTTGCAATACAAAAATGGTAAACTAGAGCGAGGCAGGCACTGCCGAGTAGTGGATAGAGCCGTGAGCTAATACTGTTTAGAGAGTTGTTTTAGCATCGCCTGAGTTAACTATTTTTCTTTACGAAACGTTGAGATTATTCTAGCCCTTATCAATCTTTCTAATGAATTCCTATTATTTATTTACTATTTTAATTTGTTTTTACATCATAAAACTAAATGTTTGTGGTGAAAAATTAAACCAAGGGAACAACGAACAAAAGCCTGCCCTTCCTCGTTCATTCTCTCCTGGCGCCGTGCCGTCAGGGGCGCAATGCCCAGTGAAACGAACTGCTCCGTGGGAGAGGCTTTGTCCGTGGAGTGGAAGGAGTTCGGAGAGGTTTGAAATCATCTCAGCCTGGGGTAGTCAGGTCTGGGCAGGAAGGATTTGAGGATAGAACTTCTTTGGTCCAGAGGACGTGGATGAGAAGGGCCTTTGTGGAAGACGGAATGCCGTGAGCAAACGCACCGAGGCGGGAAAACACAGGGTTGATTCAGGCACTAATGGGCGGCTGAGATGATGGAGGATGAGGCTGGAATGTAAACTGGGCCGGGCAGAGGGTCTCAAAGTTCAAGAGTTTGGGCTTCAGCACACAGGCGGTGAAAGCTAGAGGTTTTGAATAGGGAACTGCCTCTGTGGTGCGCCGTCATTTCACACTGTGGAAGAGTCTCCAGAGCTCCTTACCTCCCTGTACACATATGTTGCTTCTTCCCTCAAGAGGTGGAGTCTATTCCCTTTCCCCTCAAATCTGGGTTGGTCTTAGTCACTTTCTTGACCGTTGCAAAAATGACATTTTGGGACTTCTAAGGCTAGGTCCTAAGAAGCCTTGTGGCTTCCTCCTGGGTCCCTTTGAACACTCAGTCTTGGGCTGCTCCCTCTCGGAACGTAGCCACCACGTGAGAAGTCCAAGACATGTGACGAGGACACATGTTTACGCTCTGGCTGACGGCTGCAGCTGAGGTATCAGAGCAGAAAGAAGGACAGAAGCTGGAGCCCTCATTACATACTTAAGTCACTGAACCAAATCCAACCCTGACTTCCACTAATAGGAGCCAATAAATCAGTTTTATTGTTTTCAGCCAGTTTGAGTTTGTTTTTCTGCTTCTTGCAACTAAATTGCATTCTAAATTATGCAAAGGATGAACACTAGTTCCAGTTCTTGCCTTTTAACTATGCAAAGGGGCAATGTCTCTGGACTGGCTTCCTTATCACTCTATCTTTGAAAAATGCTTTACGTGGCTTATCTTCAGGTTGCCCTAAAGTATGCCATTTCTTTTGCTCCAGATAAAAGTGTTTCTCTCCCCTGTACCTTCTTCCATGTGTATTGAGAAGTTTCTCTCCTTGAACTGTCAACTGCCTACACATTGTTATAACATTCTCAAATGTCTATCTTTTCTCAATAATGCCATTCTCACTAAAAAATAACATCCATATAGAGGAGATATGTCTCAGTTGGAAAATGCAAGTATTGAGTCCTAGGAAAGGTTTTACCCAGTTTAAGCCAATAAATTATCTCTTAGTTAACAATCAGTGTTGACAGTGTTTGGATAGAATAAATAGTTTCCCTTGGGCCTAAATACCTGTGGTTAAGCTGACTTTTAAGGTTGTGAACTTGCAGTCCTGGGATCTGCCCCTCAATCTCTGATAACCTGCCAAGATAGGGATCCAACGAGACCTAGGTGCTGAGCTTCCTCCTTAACTTACTAAACTCCCTGTCTTCAGGAATTTTAAAGGAGGTATGCAGAAATTTTCTCAATTCTGGAGCATAATAATTCAAACGATATGTGGGTCTTCTGAAATAAAATAAATCTCATGTCCAAAATGGTTGGAATTATTAATCTAGAATAAATATTGTCTTGGGGCTCTGAGAAGTTCTGCAATTGCTGTCCTTTGTAGTCATAGCTAGAGTGCTAGAAACTCTCATTCTCATGGCATTGTGAAGGCAGCACATGGGTCAATGCCATGGTTAGGAAGCTCTAGTTTAGAGACATTAACCTCACAAATAGAGATGCTGAGCCCAGACACATCTGTCCATCCCCATCCTGCTGCAGAGGTTCTTCCATATTCTACCCTTATATGGAGAAACTCAGAACTGCACTTTAGTCTTAGTTCATTTAGTGTTGCTATAAAGGCTAAGTTATAAAGAAAAAATGTTTTTTTGGCTCACATTCGGCTGGCTGGAAGATTGGGCATCTGGTGAAAGCCTCAGGCTGCTTCCATTCACGGTGGAAGGCAAAGGGGAGCTGGCGTGTGCAGAGATCATATGGCAAAAGAGGAAGCAAGAGAGAGTGAGAGGTGAGATGCCAGGTGCTTTTTAGTATACTACCAGCCCTTCTGGGAACTAATGGAATGAGAATTGCACTCGCTTCCTTCCTTAGGGAGAGCATGAATCCATTCAGGAGGGATCCACCCCATGACCCAAACGCTTCCCACTGGGCCCCACCTCTAACCTTGGGATCAAATTTTAACATGAGGTTTGGGGGAGCAAACATTCACACCATAGCACCCTTCTTGGTGCTTGGCTCCTATAACTACATTCCAGCCCCGTCTGCCAGCATTTAAGGGCAGGAGACCCAAGTTCTAGGGAATCTTTGACTTTTTAGCCCTTTGACCTTGGGAAAGTCACGCAAAGACATAGTTTTCACATGTGTAAAATAACTCCCACCTCACAGGACTATGGAGTGAAACAAATACGGCTATGAAATAGCACTTCGAAAGCTGGAAGCACTAGGTCTGTATGTCTCAACCTGTTTGTGTTCTCTGTACTCTTTCAAAGATGAGCATTTTTGGTGGAATGCTTGAAGCAATTAAAGGTGAACCCCCTTTAAAACAAAAGCCACATTTGGAACATTGCAAATCAATCCTTTCTATAAATCACAGGCCCGGGTGACCTATGTTCTTCTTTTAGCCTGAGTAACTTTGGAAGGGAAAAGGACGAAAGAATAAATAGTCATGGCTGGAGGAAGGAGGAGAAGCAGCTCTGATAGCTGCTCTGTAGCTTTTCTGCATATGGTCTTGGTGACTCGGCAATTATTTGGTTGATTTGATGGTTGTAGACAGACATATGATAATTACAAAGGGAAACATTAGCTTTAGGACATGATTTGCCTAGATTGGTGGTCTAGAATGATCTAATTATTGAGCTAACCAGCAAATCTTCATTTCACTTGAGGCTATCTGGAGTTATAGTTGGTTTAAATCACTGAGAGCAATGTTTAGAAACATATAGCGTATTTCTCGTTTAGTGCTAGAGGAGATTTTTTTTTTAATGGGTTCTATTTAGAAAGAACACTACATCAAATACCTAGGCCCTCATTGTATTTCCATCCGAGGATGTATATTCTTATGTTGCCCGTGCATTCAGTTATGGATTATTTAACACTACTACATATTCCAAACTCTCCCTTTTCCTCATTTCATTAGTGGTGGGAAGAAGATTATGGCTTATAACCATAGTCTTCATAAAAAAGAAAAAGGAAATTGGTTGGTTTCTTATTTATTCATCTCTCTGACTTCCTAAATTTCCCAAATTACTTTCTGGGTTGTGTGCCCTCCAGGGTGGTTAGCATTCTATTGATGTGGGAGTCCATTTCCTGCTCACTGGGCCTTCTAACTGGAGTGCTACATTACTTTCTTTAAATTAAACCTCTGAGAGCAGCCCCTAGGAGTTGGAGTAGCAGTACTTACAGGTCTGACTTACATTCAACTTAGATTCACTGTGGCTACATGTCTCTGATGTTAAAATGGCGGCCTATTATTCTATGGGTCGGAGGAAGTGCAGTGGAAGGTGGCAACATAAAGTGACTCTGCAGTTTGTTGTTCCCAGGGCAAAAGAGTTTTGAATCTAACAGCACAACAAAAGAGTGAAGAGAAAGCGCTTTCTGTCACCCTGGAGAAAAAACTTCCCCTTTGCCAAAACTCCCCTCTACTTGGAAAGGATGAAGAGCTTTTACAAGGTTGAAAAAAAGAGCAAGGAAATATGGTTCCATTCCCATGTCCAGACCTGCTATTTCTTGGTGGGTACAGAAGGGCACTTGTGCATGTTCAGTCAATTATAAGAAAGAAGCATTTACCAGCAAAAGTGTGGCATGCTTGGAAAAGGCATATAGCCTTCCTTTCTCTGCAAACATAAAGTGACAGTTTGGTAGAGGGGAAGTTGTTCATTTTGACAGGACAATAGTAGCAGTGTTCCAATTTCCATTGTGTTCTTGCTTTAAATTACCCTCCCTTAATAATAAAAGCCTTCCTGGCATAATGAGTACTGAGTAAATTCAGCATTAGAAGGACTATAGATTTCAGATTGTGGGGTGATCTGGGATTTAAATTCAAATTCAGGTCATTAGAGAAGAGACCAATAATATGGTTCACATGAATCAGTCTGGTATTTTATAGCACAGTGGCTCTCAAAACTTACAGATGCCAGAATCACCCGGAGGGCTTGTTAAAACACCACTGGAAGGGGGATATTAGTGTTCACTTCACAGATAGGTGGTTCTCATACTTTGGTGTGCACCAGAAACACCTGGAGGGATTGTTAACCCCCAGGTTGCTGAGCCCCACCCTCCAGGGTTTGTGTTCCAGTAGGGCCTGAGAATGTGCATTTCTAACAAATTCTTAGGTGGTGCTGACGCAGCTGGCTTGGGAACCACTCTTTGAGAAACACTGGTAGGACAGGGCTAGTTAAAATGCCTCAAACCCTGCCCTGACTTGTATCAAATCTGATACAAAGTAAAAAGTGGAGTTTGGGGCCAACTGCCTGCTAATTGCACTTAACAAGAAGACTGGTATATGTCGGTCAAGCTGATGGACTAGGTTCACATCTGGGTTCCAATTGTTAAAGACGATGTCAGAGGAAAGATTATTTTATACACCTTGGGGAAGAGATATGAAGGAAAAATATACAGGAGTTTTGAGAAAGGTAGAGATATAAATTGGCACAATAGCTTCATATAGGTCTGGCGAACAGAATAATTTTTCTTCCCCTAATTTTCCCTTCAAAATTCCAAATTATTTGAATCTACAAATTATTTATTTATAAAAAGAGTTGGATTTGAGAATATATTATACTCTGCGCTGCTCCTAGGATAAGGCTTGGGGTCTTTCGTTCCTAAAATGCCTTTTCAGTTAACAAAAAACCACTCTGCACTAGTCGCAAGAATTTTAAGATTTTTACCTCTGGCTAAAGGTAACACAGGCAGGCAGGGAATATGCTCAGAATCCAGCCTTCCACAAATGCAAACCATGGAAGTATCAGAGGATGATCTGCTCTTTCTGCTGATAAGTGGACCCAGCCCAGAGCATTGGAAGGAGGTGACTCTGTGGCAAAATGCGTGGTTCTGATGTGGCCGACTAGTGAGGGCCTGGGGGGGAGAGCCACAGTGTGAAGGGTCAACACAGCCTGTTGCCTTGCCTGTGTTGGTGCCACGTTTGGCACGTGGCCACGCCCGTGTGGCTCAACTCGGTTCTGAGAAGAAGAGGGCACCCTGGGTCTGGCAGCTGGAATGTGAAGCAGCATCCCTCGGCTTTCATGAGCCTGTAGTCCCATCGGGAGGCCAGCCAACTTGCTGTCTGCTGTAGAGTGTGGGCGAGGAAGTGGGAGGAAAGAACTGGGTGATGAGAGAGGAGGACAAAGAGGGCACCGCGAGGAGTAGAAAATTCGTTGAAGGGGGAGAGGAAAAGGTGAGTGAGCCCCAACTTAAAATATACAACTTAAAGGACCCTGCCACCTACAGGGTGCCACCTCCCAGGGACTTTTCCTGTGTTGTCACTTAATCCTCACAGTCCTGTGCTGGCTCTGGGTGTGTTGGTCCTCGTATGTAGCCCCTGCTCTGTGCCATGGATTATTATTATTATTAATAATAATTATTGGATTATTATTTTTAGTGAATTTATGAAGAAACCGAGGATTATATAGGTTAAATAACTTGTCCGAGGCCATCATAACTAGCAAATGATGAAATAAGTTTTCAAAATATAAGAATGCAGAGCTCATACTCTCAACACAATATTATGTGGCCTCTCAGAATGAGTTTGAGGGAACTAAGAAAAAGGAAGAAAAGAAATATCTCCATGTATGAAACAGTGGTAATAAAAATAGTGCTGTGAAATGTTGCTTTGACCTCAAGATGTTAGGTAATCTCTGTGGTAGGGTTAAGTGCATGTGTGTGCCTGGTGTTCCGTGCTCCTAAATCTTGGGGAATTAATTCAAGTCAGGCATTGGTTCTCGTCTTTTATTATTCCTCATTTTCTTAGTTAATCACAAGGGGTTACTTATTTCTATTCACCTAACTGCAGTTTGTGAAAACGTGGCCTGAGCCTTGCTTTGGAGCTCAGGTTGCTATAGAAACCTTTGACTGGAGGTGGATGGGTCACGAAGGTTCATGGATGAGAATTTCCCTGTTCTACCTCTGGGCTCAGTCTGTGTGAGATCCCAAGAAAGGCTCATTAGTGTTTGTATTAGTCAGGGTTCCCCAGAGAGACAGAACCAATAGGACACACACACACACACACACACATATAAAAAGAATTGGCTCATGTGATCATGGCAGCTGACAAGTCCCCAGATGTGAGTTGGTAAGCTGGAGACGCAGGACAGCTGATGGTGTTGTTCCAGTCAGAATGCTGGCAGTCTTGAGACCCAGAACTAACCGAAGTTTCAGTTTGAGTCTGAAGGTGGGAAAGAACTGATGTCCCAGCTCAAGGCATTCGGGCAGGAATTCCTTTTCACTCTTGGGTGGATCAGCCTTTTGGGGCTATTCAGACCTTCAACTGATTGGATCAGGCCTGCTCATGTTATGGAGGGCAATCCACTTTCCTCAGTCTACTCATTGGTCTTAGTCCATCTGTGTTGCTATAAAGGAATACCTGAGTCTGGGTAATTTGTAAATGAAAAAGGTTTATTTGGCTCACAATTCTGCTGGCTGGAAGGTTGGGCATCTGGTGAAAGCCTTGGGCTGCTTCCACTCATGACGGAAGGTGAAGGGGAGCTGGTATGTGCAGAGATCACATGGCAAGAGAGGAAGCAAGAAAGCATGACAGGGGAGGTGCCAGGCTCTTTTTAATAACTAGCTCTTGTGGGACCTAATAGAGTGAGATCTCACTCATTACCTTGAGGGCAGCACCAAGCCATTCATGAGGGGTCTGCCCCCATGACCCAAACACCTCCCATTATGCCCCACCTCTAACCTTGGGGATCAAATTTCAACATGAGGTTTGGATGGTCAAATATCCAAACTATAGCACCATTCAAATGTTAATCTCATCCAGGAAAACCCTCACAAACACATCCAGAATAACATTTGACCAAATGTCTGGGCACCCTGCGGTCCAGACAAATTGACACATTAAATTAACCATCACAGTTTTCATTACTGAAGGCTGACTTTTCAACCTAGTCATTTTGTGACAAAAGCCGATGGCTCTCTTTTCAATCAACCCTACAGAACTTGATCTTCAGGCCTCAGAGGAAAGTGTATCCTTGAACTGATTGCTGTCTGGCTCCTTCCTTAGAGATCTGTCTTGAGTGGATGGCTATCAGAGAGTCACCTGGTCTTTGAAAGATAGAAGGCATTGGTTCTCAAAGAGTGCTCCCCTGAGCAGCAACATCAGTATCAGCTAGGAAACTGTTAGAAATGCACATCCTACTGCATCAGAAACTCTGGAGGTGGGGCCCAGAACTCTGTGTTTTAACAAGCCCTCCCAGTTGATTCTGATGCATGCTCAAATTTGAAAACCAGTGGGCTAGGCTATGGTAGTGTTTCTCAAACTGGAATTCACGGAGCCTCTATGGGTCAGCAAATGTATTCTTGGGGACATGAGATTTTGCTTAGAGAATTAAAAAATGAAAAAAATAAAAAAAATTTTCTTTTTCATAGATGAAGTCTCTCAATGTTGTCCAGGGTGGACTTGAACTCCTGGGCTCAAGTGATCCTCCTGCCTCAACCTCCCAAGTAGCTGGGACTACAGGCATGTGCCACCATGCCCAGCTAAAAATGAAATGTTTTATTTTGACAAAAATCAAAAAAAGCTAGTATAAATATATCCTGGATAATATAAATTATCAATTTATAAACAAGTACTGCCATATTATTTCTTTGTCCTCTGTGTGTGTGTGTGTGTGTTTGTGTTTTGAGATGGGGTTTTGCTCTGTTGCCCAGGCTGGAGTGCAGTGGTACAGTCATAGTTCATTGCAGCCTCAAACTTCTGGTCTCAAGAGATCCTCCTGCCTCAGCCTCCCAAGTAGTTAGGACTATAGGCGCATGCCACCACAGCCAGAGAATTTTAAAAATTTTTTGTAGAGACGAGGTCTCACTATGTTGCCCAGGCTGGTCTCGAATTCCTGGCCTCAAGCAATCTTCTTGCCTTGGCCCCCCAAAGTGCTGGGATTACAGGTGTGAGCCAACATGACTGGTTGTGTTAGTATAGAGTAGAAATACTTTGCCACAGGTAAAGGAAATGCATTTGTACCAAGTGAATACTGGATGAATAATGTTGTTGCAGGTGTTTGAATCTAGAAAAGTGATGGAGAATTGAGGCATCACCTAGTTTGACACCACATTCATGTCAGACATGAGGAGCCTGGACCATAGCTGTCAATTTCAAGTGTGATTCAGTTTCAGTAAATAACATAATTTCCCATACCAATTTAATTTTGGTAAATTGATTTTTATTGATTTTGTAGTTCTGAATATGTTTGATTCATAAGCTTACTTTAACTTTATTATTGCATATATATATGTGTACATATATCTATCTCCAAGGACCTTAAAATGAAATTTATATTTGCATATATTTAAGTAGTATAATAATGAAAGTAATTTAAATTAACTTTGGGGTCTATATAAATTTATTCCTTTTAAAAAGAATTTGTGTTTTTATATTAGGAAGGATAGGATAACTTGTGTAGCAATATGAAAAAAGATCTCAGTTACTTAACAGACGTTGAGGGAGTTTTGCTAATTGAGGTCACTCAGGGGCTCAGGAAGACGGAGGCTTCATTTTGACTTGAGCATTCTTTTAAAAAATATCTTATCGAGATATAATTCACAAATAGTGACAATGTGCCACTGTACAGTGTATAATGCGGTGGTGTTTAGTATATTCACACAGTTGTACAGTTTAATTTCTCACCACCCTCTAAGTCCAGAACATTTTCATTACGCCAAAAAGAAACCCTGTAGCCACTAGAAGTTATTCCCCATCTCCCCTGCTCCCTCACCCCTAGCAGCCGCTGACCTGCTGTCTATGGGTTTACCTACTCTGGATATTTCACATAAATGAAATCATATAACACGTGGCCTCTTACATCTGGCTTCTTTCACTGTATGCAATGTTTTCAAGGCCTCGCTATGTGGTAGCATGGACCAGAACTTTATCCCCTTTTTATGGCTGAATAGTATTATACTGTATGGATATACCACATTTTGTTTATCCCTTTATCAGTTGATGGTCATTTGGGTTGTTTCCACCTTTTGGCTATTGTGAATAGTGCTGCTATGAATATTAACATGTTAAGTTTTGTGTGAACTTAGAGGTTTTTCATTCTCTTGAGTATATACCTAGGAGTAAAATTGCTGAGTCATAAGATAACTCTGTTTAACTTTTTGAGGAACTGCCCAACTGTTTTCTACAGCAGCTGCACCATTTTACATTCCCCCCAGCAATGCATAAAGGTTCCAATTTCTCTGCATACTCTCCAATACTTGTTATTGTCCTTTCTTTAAAAAAAAGTATAGCCATCCTAGTGGGTGTGAAGTGGTTTTGATTTGCATTTCTCTGATGACTAATGATGTTGAACATCTTTTCATGTGCTTATTGGCCATTTATATATCTTCTTTGGAGAAATGTCTATTCAAATCCTCTTGTTTATTTTTTAATTGGGTATTTGTCTTTTTATTGGTGAATTGTAAGAAGTTTTTTTTTTTCATATATATTCTGGATGCTAGATCCTCATTAGATGTGTGATTTGAAAACATTTTCTCCCAATCTGTGGGTTATCTTTTCACTTTGTTGGTAGTGTCTTTTGATGCACTAAAGTTTTTAATTTCATGAAGTCCAGTTTATTTCAAGTTTATTTTTCATT
Source organism: Daubentonia madagascariensis (assembly GCA_023783475.1). Classification (NCBI taxonomy): domain Eukaryota; kingdom Metazoa; phylum Chordata; class Mammalia; order Primates; family Daubentoniidae; genus Daubentonia; species Daubentonia madagascariensis. The sequence goes on along the minus strand of JAKFHU010002088.1, from coordinate 35,634,481 downwards.
TGGTTGCTTATGCTTTAGGTGTCATAGCTAAGAAACTTGTTGAGCATCTTTGATAAATGTTATGGCAAAATATACCCTGGCTTTAAAGTTTTCACCTGGAAGTTCCAGCTATTACTGATGCTTACCTTTTCTTGGCCACAGAATGCCACATGGCTTCCCCTAATTTAAGGGGGCAGAGAAGTACAAATCTTGACATGTCTGGAAATGGGGAAAACCAGAAATATTTGGTAAATGGCACTAATGACCACCATGGTTTAACTCACATTTGGGAAACACCAAACTTTGGATCACCAAAAACCAACATATTTGGTTTATCTTAGAATCAAAAGATCTTGTCTTCACTGAAATACAACCAGCCTTTATGTCCTTACCTTTTCTCAAGGGCCTATAGGAGAAATGGTCATATGAAAAATTTTATATCTTCGGCAAATTTGGGCCAAAATATACTGTTATGTTACTTGGTGCCTCTTACATAAGGAAATGTAATTCTTCTTAGAATTAGCAACAGGAAGACATTTATTTCTAGATAAACTTATGTGCTTCCCTTTTATTATAGAATGGGAAATATGTTCCTATTTTTAGTTTTGTTGCTAGGAAGCTCAGAGCTGAAATTAATGACCATCTCATATTTTTTCAGTACAGATAACACTTTCTTCTCAAATATTAAGATCTTTTTTCTTAAATGTTTATTTTAACTGTGTTGTGCCATGCTTTTATTCTGAACTACCTCATTTTTTTTTGCCATGCAGTTAATAGATAAATCATAAATTAATTACAGATTTTATCTTTTACTAATACAGTACTTGGAGAAATATGCTTAGTTTTCAAATTTTATAGATCATTCTATGTTCATGTGTCAGAACTATGATAATAAATTTAAGACATAAAATTGGTGCAACATGGGTAAGGGTTTGAGAAAATGGATGAAGGCTCCTTTTAGAGTAGATACTTTGTTAATTGCATGATACTTTTAATTTATACTTTTGTGTGTTTGGGGTATTTATATCATGATAATTATATCATGAGCCTCAAAAATGCATATGCTATTAGACTCAAAATTGAACTTCTGGGTATTTATCTAAGAAAATAATTTGGGATACGGGCAAAAATTAAAGATTAATAGCAAAGTAGTAGCTAATGCTTTTTAAGCTCCTAGTTGGCTTAAAGCTCCCATATAACAGATGAGCAACCTAAGGCTCAAAGAGGTTAAACACGTCTCTTGGTTTTAGTGTTGACAGCCCCGTGTCCCAGAGAATCCCTTAATCCTGAACAAGTGGGATGGTTGGTCACCCTGTTCCTGCTGTGGTGGGCACTGTCATCTCAGGCTGTCTCTGAGCCAAAGCAGTGCCATCCTCTGCAGGTGAGCTCTGCTCTTCATAACCACCTAACCCTGCATGGGGAGGAAGGAGTGAAGCAAACCATATCAGCGTTTGCTCCAGCGTTTGCTCTGAAGTACTAATGAGAAATATTTTTTCTTTTTTCATCTGTCTTCGGAAGAAGGAGGACAGCCCTAAGCCTGCAGTATCAGGATTTCTCTCTTTTATCTTGCACTGAGCTGTCCTAATGGCCTTGAATGTGCTCAATTTTCTAATCTGTAGGAGAGCTATGGGTATTCTTGCTGAAGAGTACATTTCTTTAATATTCCTGAATCATAATATATTTCTCTAGGATATGTTAGAGGCTTGCCAGCCAGCCTTTCGATGTGACCTCAGGTAGGATCTTGTGAAAAGTTGGCCTGGATATTGCTTAGTTAAATTTAGAAGTGGAATCCATCAAAACAGTCTGTTTCTTCCTATCTCTCTTTCTAACTTGCTGTTTGATCTTTCATACTCAGCTAAGTCTTGGCACTTGTTTCAAATTGCATATTGACCTTTTTACATGGTTTGACTAACAAACCTTCGTCTGAAATATACACAATATGTCAAACCCTATTGGTTACACATAATATTTGCAGTGTAACAGCATTGTACATACATAACTCATTTTCTTAAACTTAGTGCATCAAAAGTTTCTCCACTCATTTGTGCAAATGCCATCTTTACCCATCAATTCCCTCTGAGTAATGGTACGCAGCTGACCCAAATCAGTTAAAAGTGTCTTTGATCTATTTAAAAAGTGTAAGAAACAAAGCTCCATTTCCTAGCTGCAGTAAGATCTAGTTTGTCAGGTAGATTCAAGGCCAAGGGTTGGGTTAGGGATAGTAGGGTTGTATGTTCTCTTTACAAAAATGGAGACTGGACATCATTATAGACCACAACAGGGCAAAACATTTGCCTTCTTTCCTGCTCTAGCTACCCAGGAATAACTGATTTCATTAGGCAAATTTTCCCCAGGCCCCTTACCCTCTTCAGATGGCCTTGGTACATTATGAAATTTTTCCATTTATAAGAGACTAAATAGCTGTTTCTTTCTCTAAAACTTGTAACATTTCCTTCAAAATGTGAGTGTAAGATAGCCAGCACCTGCCCCCTATTTGCTGAGCTGGCACGTTGGTAAGTATGGGCCAATGACTTTTATCTCTTCCTGTAAACACCTGGCTGGTTAGAGACAAATAGGAAGAAAAATTGGGTAAAGAGAACGAGCTTTCCATCAAGTTCTGGTGGGGCCACCCTCACCTCTTCAATTGTGAAGACACATTTTCCTCCCAGGAAGGTTTGAGGGGCAGAGGAAGGAGCCAGTATCCTTGGCTTCCCTTTTAGGAACCTTAGAACCGTCGGCTACCTGGCACCTATCTTTCCTGTGCTCTTAAGAAACGTTTCTGTTCCATTTCTTTTTGATGAAATGCCACAGTTTTAATACTAATGACTCAGCAAATGTTAGTTCCTTTCCTGAGTTATGAATGCTTTTGCTCTTTTTAATTTCTAACTTTATTTCCCAAAGCTTACCCCTCACCACCACCCCCCATGGCAGGGATAGCTATATTTAGAAGAAATGTTGGGCACTTTCTAAATGTGTAAGATCTACTTCACTTCTTTACACCTTTACTGTCAAAGGACCCTGTCTTCCAGGTCCTGAGACTGAGGCCACGTGGCCTACCTGCCCTCTTTCTCCCCACCTCGAAATCTCTGTGTTTTTACCCATCCTCTTGTCCCTCCTCGTATCCAAGAAGCAGAAGTGCCCACCTTCTTTCCATCGGGAATATTTTCCTCTGCATCTCATGTCCCTGCCCTTGTGCCTCTCCTGGGACCTCACATGGTCCCCTTTCTCTTATCGTTAGTCTTGTGTCTTCATTCTTGCCTTCCCCACCAATTCCTTCTTGGCCTTCAAACATGTCCCAGCATCCTCCTTTTAAAGAAGCCACCTGCTCTTGTGTCAGTTGCTCTTTCAAGCTCCTCCCTGTCTCATTTCAAACATTCAAACCTTCCCACCCTTCAAGACCCTGCTCCGATGCTCTGGGTGGGAAGGACCTTGCTGCCTTGCTCTCTGCTCCCTCTTTACCAAAATCTCTCTCCCTCCACAGGAAAGACCCTCATTCTCAGGATAATCTCCCCCAACACCCTGGTCCCTACAGCAGTGTGCTAAATCAGAAGGCTTAAAACTCAAGACCAAATTTTCCCTTAGTATAGCCACGACTGGGAACAGTAATTGGCTGATGCCTATATTGGTTGACCTGTTAATTTTAGGCCTCTTCCATGGACAGATATTAATTGGGGATGAGGGCAGTGAAAAATTAATTCTGAAATCACATCAAGAAAGGTAATATTTCCTCCTTTAGCAAGAAGCCTAGTCCTGTTTTGGAGAGTCACTGGGCTTCCATTCTTATGTGGCTTAGCATTTAGTTTTTGTCCATATAGTTTCTATCTTCAGCCTGGTTGTAGGGGGTAGGGGATCTACCACTATAAAAGAGGAACTCCATCAGTCTTTAGTGGACCTTTTGTAACTCAAAGAAGGGCTCTGGGCATTCCATTAAATGTTGAGGTTCTCTCTGTTTTGCTAGTTTTGTGTTTCTCAGTGAGGGTCCTATCTTTACTTTGTCCAGGACCATTCTTCGTTGACCACTATAGGATGTTAGGTATCCTTGTTTTCCCCCAAGTCCCAGTGGCCGCTGGGACAGTGCCCCTGGGGTGGGGAGCATTGACAGCGATGGTTGAGAAGATGCTATTTTTCTATAAATGTACATGTTGCGGCAGGCAGAATTCTGAGATGACCCCAGTGACCCACACCCATGTGTAATGTCCTCTCCCTGAGCGAGGGCAGAACCATGAATATGATGATACTATGATTATATTATAGGATATGGTAAAAGGTAGAGTATTCTGGTGGACTTGACCTAATCAGGTGAACCCTTTGAAAGCAGAGAGTTTTCTCTGGCTGGTTCCAAAGGAGGAAATCAGAGATTTGAAGCAAAAGAAGGATTTGACATACTATTGCTGGCTCAAAGGTGGAGGCCACATAGTAAGAAATGTGGGTGGCCTCTAGGAGGTGAGAGCAGCCCTGGCTGACGCCAGTGAGGAGGCGGACCTCAGTCCCACAGCTGCAGGGAAATAAATTCTGCCAACTTACCAGTGAGCTTGGAGGAGGACCCCGAGCCCCAGATGAGATCTGAGCAGAGAACTCAGTTCTGTGCCTAGAGATCTGACCTATAGACTGTGAGATAATAAGTTTGTTACACAGCAATAGAAAACTAATACCTATGTGCTTGTCTTTAAAAAGTATATAGATTTCCCCAATAAACTGTAATGCTGTCAATTGTCAGGTTGGCACCTGCTCATCTCAGGTGATGCCTTGTTGTGGCGGAATGTGGTTAATGCTTGCCTAGTGAATGAATGATATTTTAAGGTTCACCTGGGGTGGAGGATAGGAAGAAAGTAGTAAACGTGCTTTAAGTTATTCCAATTCAACTGAACAACATTTGCTTAGCACCTACTCCGTTCAAGGCACTAATCTAATACTGTCCCATACTGATTCAGTGGCTGAAGTTTTTTTGTCACACTTGATTTTTTTCCTGGACTTTCCTGGAAGGTTTCCTTCTTTGGCAAGGATGTAACAAGAAAGAGCCACATCAGCATATAATTTTATTCGTGTTATCCTATTAATACCCTGTAGCATGTGTACAGTCTACCCGACTGTTGGAAATGGTAAGGTAATAGCTTTGATTTTATAATTGTTTTTCCTAATTCCAGGTATAATCCCAGGCCCTGCGGCAGGACAGAAAGCCACTGGTATCTAAGGCAATGACTAACCATGGGCTTGGCCACACCAGGGCTCCTCCTCCTTGGACACAGTGTGGAGTGATTTAGGGTTTGGTCCTGGAGTCAGAGTGCTAGGGTTCCAGGTGCAGCTCCACCCTGTACTGCAATAGGCCTCTGCCTTCCTACTTGACCAACAGGATGATAATGATACTACCGCATGGATGGCTGAGGAGTAAACAAAGTGATGGATGTAAAGAGATTAGCATAATGCCTAGCATTAGGTAGCTCTCAAATATTACCTATTATTGCTACTACAAAATGTGAAAGATTGATTCCTATAAATTCCAAGAACTGAGCTTTCCTTCTGTAGTTTGTACTGCAAAAACAATAGGTGTTTAGTTTCCCATATATAAAACAACACGCAATTAATTATGCTTTTTCAAATGAAACATCCTCCTGGATATTCTCATACTGGCTCCTTGCCTTGGGAATCACTGGTCCTGGATGCAGTTGAGTAAAACTGTATCTGCCCCCACGGTTATCCAAGGTTCCAGATCACCAGGATCTTCTCTCAGCCCTGGAGCTCAAACTAACAAAACCGAGCTGTTAGGAACGTAGAGGGGGCTGCCTTTACAGATGTAGGTAGCCTGGGGAGTTTTGACTTGTCCAGAGGAAACTGCATTCAGGCTGTTGGTCCTAAGTTCTTGCAAAACCAGGTGTCACCTTTTATGGGTATGTGGTATGGATGACAGCCATAAGAGCCAGGTAGGAGAGGCCATACAGAATTCTGGTTTCAGCTGGGCACAGGGGCTCACACCTCTAACCCCAGCACTTTGGGAGGTCGAGGCTGAAGGATCGCTTGAGGCCAGGAGTTTCAGACCAGCCTGAGGAACATAGTGAGATCCCCATCTCCACAAAAAATAGAAAAATCATCCAGGTGTGATGTGCCTGTTGTTGCAGCTACTCGGGAGGCTGAGGCAGGAGGATCGCTTGAGCCCAGCCAGGAGTTTGAGGCTGCAGTGAGCTATGATGACGCCACTGCACTCTAGCCCAGGTGATGGAACAAGACCCTATCTCAAAAAAAAAAAAAAAAAAAAAAAATTCTGGTTTTAGAACTACATGAGGAATTTGGGGAGGCTGCTCTACTGGTATGGTGGGTCCTGCATTTCTCAGGGAGCAGAACAGGCTTTCCATAGAAGGTGAGATAGAGACATTGTGAGCTTTGTTTCTCCATAAAGCAGGGAGGAAGGGAAAGAATTCAGTGTTAGGAAACCCACTCACTACTCCTTCAGAATGTTGTTTTGAAATGGCATCTAGGTTTCAGCAACATGCTCGCACTTGAAAAATGAAAACATTGGACAGAGCCGGTGTTTACGAGTGTGGACTTGCTCTGGCATTCAGTGAAATGTTTTTGGCTACGTAACTGCCATTCTTCCCGTCTGCTCCCCCAAGCAAATCTTTGTGAAAGAGGAGTTCCAGCTGGAGCAGATTTTAGTTGCTTTGTTCAAAATATGCTGCTGGTGGGAGGGGAAAGGGGTTTCCCTGTCTCCAGCTGAGAAGTGTGTTACATGGAGACTTACCTGTGAACAGGAACCGAGAGAAGAACTGTGTATTTGCAGCCATCAATGTGATGTGGACACAATTGACTCTCCTGGGGTATTTGCGGACTGGGACTGGGTAGCTCAGGCTCCTCCTGGTGGGAAAATACTCTCACCAAGCCCCAAGGGAGGGCTCCTGGAGTAGGTGCAGTAAGGATTCTCTGGACCTTGATTAGGGGCCTTGGTGGCTTGGTTAAATCCCAATCACCATCAGTGTAATATAATCGTTTCTGACTTTCATTAGCACACATGTTTTGGAGGAGAGTAGTGCTATATTAGGGGCCCATGTAGGGTTGCCAGGTGAAATGCAAGACTGTGGGTAAATTTGAATTTCAGATAAATAAGAAGTAATGTTTTACAATAAGTATTCACAAATATTGCGTGGGACATACTCATACTACAAAATTATTCATTGTTTATCTGAAATTTGAATTTAACAGGGGTCTTGTTTTGTTTTGGCTGGTAAAACAGGTAAGCTGAGCTGCAGCCAGGCAGCAAATGCCAGGATGATGGTGGGGTTCCTTTCCTGGCGGTTTCTTGTGGTGGCTTGTAATAACAAAGTGGCACTGAGGAGCTCCCTCCCCAAGAAGTCTGCTAAGTATGAAAAAGCTGTTTGGAACCAGAAAGGAGCCCATACCTGATTAAGGGTGCCCCTGCATTCCTTCCTTATTGGGCCATGCGGGATTGCCTGGGGGGAGGGGGTCCAGCCAATCCACTTCACAACATCAGCCTTTCTTTCTCAGAGGACCACCTCCACTGGCTCTGACCAGCTGTCTGATGGCCTGGCATAATGTCATCCATGTTGGCCACCTCCCTGTGATGTCTACTCTCATGTTTCCTGCTGAGAGGGTGTAACAACATGTATTGTTATTTTGAGGGCTGAATAGCAGGGAGTGAAGTCAGAAGTCCAGTGTGAAGGTTATATTAACCTTATTCACTGGGAGATTTGGGAGGGTACAGAGACAAGGGAAACTTCAGACCGGGGTTCAAAGCCTGGGACTACATGCTGGCTGCTGGATCTTGGGGCTAGGTCTCAGTTTCTTTGTTTCTAAAATGGGGTCCCTAGTGACACTGACCTCACAAGGTCATGGTGATGGTTAAAAGAGATAGTCTATTCAAGTTTTACAGACAGTATGTGTTATTTGGTACATGCTCAATTAATGACAGTGCTTATTGCCTCATCAACATGTTCTGTCCCCCACAAGCCACCCACATGCCCATATTTGTCACTTAAATCTTGCCACATGCCCACTGAAACGGGGTATCTTATATGCCTCCTTTTTGACAGTAGAGAGCTGGCTGGCTGGCCTCGGAGACTCCTTCTAGAAGGACTCTGGGGTTTCTTGGCACCATAATCAATGGCTGCACCTGGGCCAAGGAGTAGCAGCTCCAAGGTGGAGGTGAGGCTTGGGCTCGTGACTTCATGAGCTCCTGCCCTAAAACTCTGCACATCAACATTACATCTCAGTAAATGCAGGGTGCCCACTCTGAGACACCAGCTTCACACGAGCCCCTACTCCCCCAGTCAGACTGCAGTCCCAGGCCCCTGCACAAAGACCCTCGGAGCCACCACTGAGCCAGACGAGAAGTGCTTGAGAGACTTAGTGTGACCAGCCTCTACCTGCAGAAGCCACCAAAGTTCTCAGAGCACGGACTCTATAAGAACACAAATAAAACAAATACAGAAGACATTCTAAAACTTTCAGCATTTAGAAGAAAGGTACCATTAATATTATAGATAGCTCTGTGCCTAATGGAATGTGCTAATGTATGTATTGCAATAAAGGAATTTATTCAAATTGATCTATGGGTAGATAAAAGGGCACATTTAATGGAAAAGATAGGCTTTTAGAAAGGATGTTAAAAGAAGGTTCCAATGACATTGTAACATAATTGACTACACACAAGGATGGGGAAGGCTTGTTTTGGAGGCCGGAGCATAGTCTGTGGGCCATAGAGGCTGAGGCTGCCTGGGAATTCACACCCCAGGAGAGGGCAGAGCCAGGGCAGGGCCCTGGGCCTCATGGGGCTTGCTTCTCTACTTGGCAGCTGCCGCCAGCCTTGCTGCTCGGCCTGCCGCTGCCCCCAGAGAGTCAGCTGGCTGGTGGGTTGGCTGACAAGAGTGTTGTGTGCTGAATTCCTTTCCAAGGAGGAGGAGGAGATGCCAGCTATTCCATACATCATCCTCTGCCACCTGCCAAGGAGGCGAGATACTGCTGTGGAGAAAACAGCTTTTACTCATTCCTTTGTATTTGGGCCTGAATATGAGCCAGAAGCAGTGGGGTTTGGTTAATAAGTCAGTTGCAAATCATGCTAATGGGAGTGCTATGGTCTGGAATGTTAGTGCTGGGGAGCTTGTGCGAATCTCAGACGGGGTGTTATCCTCCCGAAGTTCCACTTAAGGGGCTGTTCTGGTGCAATCACATCATTGTGGCTGGGTGGGGACAGCCAGTGGTGACAGAAAAGGACAGGCAATGCTGTCCTTTTAGGGTGGGAAACACTTGGAGGCCTTTCTGTGGTGTGATTATTATGGGGTTAGCAGGGAACAAGCTGTTGCCCTGGTTTTCTGAGTTTTGAAGCTGGAGGGCAGACACAGTTTGCCTAATGCACAAAGACGAAGAAGAGTAGGACAGTTACAGATGCTACTAGGTGGGGTTTCCCTTGGACCTATGCCACCTCTCAAGATGGCCAAAGTAGATATCATACTCAGAGAAAGGGCCCATCATGTTCGGGGGGAATTCTTTTAGTCCTGGAGGCACTGGGGTTTGGCATTGTCTTCCCTCCACCTGACCTTTGTGCGTCCTGGCATTCAGCTCTTGCTGTTGGCCCAGGTCTGAGTTTCATACTGCTCCCAACTGTCCCTTTCTTCTAGAGAGTCTGTTATACTCCATGACCCACTGACATCCTCCTCTAGTAGGTAATGTGAGGTACTAAGGGACCTTTGTTTCAAAAGTGACATGGTGGCTTTACTGAAGGCAGAAGAGTTGCCCACAGCAGAACGGCTCGTGGAGAAGCGCACAGAGGTTATCAGAATGATCCTTCCTGGATTACCTGAGCCATCTTCAGGAAAATAGGGGCTATTGTTTTTGATATTTTTTATCATTACCACTAATTATTGTCCAAATGCCTCTCCTCTCCCACCTTGCCCCAAACACGTACCTGCACCCCTCCTGGGTCCCCTTCCTCTCTGCCGAGGTGACTAGTAAGTTTATGAGTTAAATATACTTGAAAGGGCCTTGGTGTTTTTTTAAGCTGTGGTGGTGGACTAGCTTTTCCCTACCGCCTGCCTCCTGAGTCATTGCCCGGCCCAGTTGCCAGTAAGAGTTGGGAGGAGGAGGAAAGGATGACTAATAACAGACACGGAGAATCTTTAGCCTGGAGAGTGATTTCCCTGCTTTCTTTACACCAAGTCATTGTGTGGAAGGAGTGTGTGTGTGTGTGTGTGTGTGTGTATGTGCTGGGGCCTTTTCCAAAAGCAAGTGCTTTCTCAGCATCACCTGGGGCCCTTGCCATGGCAGGATGCTCTGAGGTCATGCTCCTTTCCTTCTTGTTGTCAGATTTGGAGTCTGCCATTAGCTTTGTTGTTCCAACCAGATAAGGAAACAGACCCTTTGGAAGTCATTTTTCATCATGTTCAATGAATATTCTTGGGCTTACTAATCCAAGCACCTTTCTTGGGCAGATCAAAGGTGAGCATGAAGTGTACTAAATTCTTCACACAGGCTTTTCCCCGTTCTTTCAAATTTCTGTTTTTCCAAAACTGTAAAAATGAGCATATATGTCTTCAAAATGGAAGTCCCTCCACAGATGACTGTATTGGAAAGGAACGTGAAATCCTTCAGCACACTCCTTGCTTTCTGGCCCCCAGAGAAGGGATCAGTTTGGGAGACAGGGGTTATGTATCCAAACACTACACCTCCATTCAGCCAGAAAAGGGGATCTGTGCCTTTATTTATAACGTATTTACACAGCTTAGTGGCCATTGAAGAAGTCTGTTTAACGAAATGCCGGGCTTATATTTAGATGGGCCTGTTGGAAATCATTATGAGTAAACCCATGTAGAGATTTATTTTCCTTCTCCCAGAGGTCTCTCGGAGGTCCCTGAAGATAAATATTTGCACGGTTTCCAGTTTGTATTACTGCAGCCTATGAGGTGCTGAGGTAAGTGGTTTGCTTCCTTCCATGGAGCCTGTTAACATGCACAAAGATGCTCTCCTCCCAAAGCTGGCGGTGACATTCTAACCCTGCCTGGGAGACAGAGCCTGGGTGGCAGCCATTTACCCAGCCTGGAAGGTTAGGGCAGGCGTAGGCTTTTTGTTGTCCCAAGCAACCACACGCTATGGCTGGTGAAACAGACTGGCTTGAATCCGATGAGTTGTGCCTTGCGTTGATGAAGCCCAATCCTGTGTGAATTTCCATTGCTGCCCTGATGTTATGGAATTTGGGGGCAGTGGACATAATTCTTAAGTGTCCTGAGAAATTGAAATCCCTTGAATTCTCAGTGTTCTCTTTGGGAAACTGGTTAGAACTTTCTCTTCAATTGTTTGTTTTCCCTTTCAGACCCTTAATAATATTCCAAAACAAACCAGGAGATGTTATCCAAGACAGGATTTTTAAAAAATTTTGATTAGTTTTTGTCTCTTTTCTTGGTTTAAAGTGAAGGGACAAGGAATTTAGAGTGTTTTATGCTTTTAATATATACATTTTACTTAACTACAATTTAGGAAAGTAGACCTAGGGTTACTCCATAAAGGACATGACTGGCCATTTTATAGTGCATTAGCATTAGCATAAAATGGGGTTAAGAAGAGGTCTGGGACTGTACAATTTATTTTATGGCTCCATATCTGAGTACAGCAGAGGTCTTAGAAATTTGTGTCTGAATATATTTAGGAAATATTTTCAACTCATACTCAAAATGTTCTTTACTGTAAGGTATTGATAGTTCTGTAACCTAAGAAATAATATATGTTCATGTTTGTAATCTTGAATTGGGCACACAAATGCTTGGACAGGCTTGAGGAAGACTGAAGTCACTTGTCAGAGATTTGGGACAAGGTTATGGTAGTTTGAATTCAGCCCTTATAAACATGTCAATCTAAGTATATATTGCCCAGCAAGCATGGCTGTTTTTAAGATCGTTGTTGGAAATTCAGGGCTGAAAGCTATGTGCTGCTTGAAGGATGAAAGAAGTGGCGCTCAATACCCGCAAAAGCAAGAGAACCCCGCGGCGAATTACAATCGCGGTAGATCCGGGACAGAACCTGGAGTCCTGCTCCTTGGGTAGCTCACCATCCACTGTATGTGAATTGTCCCAAAATGAGAAAAACGAAAACTGCATGCAGGAGGCCAGTGAACTTTTTGAGAAACTGGCAGCCCAGCAGACACTCTGGCGCCAGCAGGACACCAGCGCGAACTGAAGGTCTTTGTACCAGGAATAAAACAGTGCTTCTTCCTTGAAGGAGAGGGAGGCCTGGCACTTGGAAGACCCTTGGTAGGAAGTGGGTAGTGAAGTTTGGGGAAGGGCCTGGAGATTGGCGAGCTGCTCTGTGTGCAACAGGGGGAGGGCTTTGGAGTTCTCCGGGGTGAAACGCAAGAGGTGTAGGGATGGGAAGGGGATGAGGAGATCTGAAAGTGTCAGTCAAGATGTGTTCCCTTCCGGTGGCCACCCTCTCCTTGTTTTCGGTGAAATCTCTCAGGAACTGCTTTATGCCAGCAGAGTTATTCTGGGAACCAGTGAAAGGGCTGCATTTTGCGTTAGGGTTGGTGGGGGGACTAAAGGAAGAGTTGGGTGCAGATGCAGGGGACAGGAGGATCTCAGACGCTCTGGGAATTAGCAGGGTTCTTGGGGAGATCTTTGGACATTCCCAGACTGCAGAATTGGTGGGTTCAAGACAATTTCACCGCGATCAAGGAGATCTGCACCTGACATCTGGGTCACATTTTTAAAACAATGTCCACACGAATATCAGTCCTTTACACTGGTCTAGTAGGCTTCCCCAGCAACTGCGTTGGTCGATTCTGTTTCATGCCCCGAGGAATACGAACGGGCAGGGAGCTCCCTAGGAGCGAGTTTTTGACCCTGGGCCAGCGCGTGCGCGCAAGGAGGGCCGGGAGCATCGCCGGGCTGCCGGGGGGTGGGGTGCGGCGCGGCGGGGAGCGCGGGGGGCGCGAGGGGCTCGGTGGCGCGCGGCGCGAGGGGCTCGGTGGCGCGCGGGACTGCGGAGGGCGGTGGCGCCGAGGGGGGCCGAGCCGGGCTGTTGGCGGTGGGCGGTGCCGGGAGAACCGCGCTCCGGGACAGCTGGCGGCTCAGTGGCAGCGCCGCGAATGGTGACAGGTTCTGCAAATAACAGCTGCGGAGCAATCTTTGTGTTTGGACAACGTGGGAAGGGCCATTGTTCACAAATTGGTCTCTTCAACAACACCTGCGTGCACAGATAATAATCCATTGTCGGTCTCCGGCTTTCGAAGACAAAAGACAGCCGCGCAGGGAGGAGCGAGCAGTTACTGGAGATAGCAGGACAACTTTGGAACCAGGGAGAGTGCAAACGAGGACGCCAGGTTCTGTCCCGGGATCTACCGCGATTGCAATTAATTCACCGCGGGGTTCTCCTGCTTTTGCGGGTATTGAGCGCCACTTCTTTTATCCTTGCAGGCCGCCACCTTCTCCGCAGCAAACATCATTTCCTGTGCAGTTGCAAAGCGTGCTCCCTTGCAAACCAGCGATCAATACCCGCAAAGTGGCCTCAGGATAGGAAAGGTCACACTTTGTGTATGTAAATAGAAAGGTTTATGAGGCGCAGGTGGTTCTTATTCCACAGAGATTGCAGTATTAGCATGTCAAAGCTGAAACGGAACCAAGGTGTATAGGCATGGAGTCTCTTCCTGTGGCTCCAGGAGGGCCTGAGCATGACACTCTTGATCCTTCTGTTTAAAATCTTATGGTGGTACCAGATGAGGCCACCACGTTGTTTATACAGCCGGTACCTTCCATTTGCACAATGCTTTGCAGTTTAGGCTTAAGTAGTTTTGCCTACTTGCATTCTCTCATTTGAGCTTCATAAGGACAGTGTTAAGGCTATAGTCAATAAAAGCCCCATTTTAACACCAAGGGACCAAGCTGGGACTGTCATATGTTCTGTCCACTACACTACTTGGCACAACTACATATTGGGTTATTTAATTTTATTTTTTCCTTTTTCAACCTTTATTGAGCAGCTACTTCCAGGCCCAAGATTAGGTAAGAGGCACATAGAGACAAAGAACATACATTCCCTACCCTTGCTGCGCTGTCCAATGTAGTAGCACTATGGCAATTTAAATTAAAATTAAATAAAATTCAGTAAAATTTAAAATTAAGTTCCTCAGTTGTGCCAGCCACATTAAAAATGCTCTGAGCCATATGTGCCTGGTGGCTACTGTACTGGAGAGGGCAGAAAGTTCTATTGGACAGCACTGTGTCTAGAGGCTAACAATCTAGTGAAGATGAAAGAAAATCTCATTTCTTTTTTTGTCCTGTTTGCTGTGTTCTTGAAGTCCAGTTGTTTCTTGGTGTATGCATGTCCCTTGCTTTCTGAAAGATAGCCCTGGCAGTTTTCAGCTTTATTGAGGTTATGTATTTGCAATGGATGCATCCATTCTGATGCACAATTCAATGAGTTTTGACTAATGTAAACAACTGTGTAAATACCACCATAATCAAGACACAGAATATTTCTCTTTTACCAAAATATTCCCTTGTGCCCCTTCCCACTCATTCCTCTCCCAAACTCTTGTTCCAGGCAAGCATGGGTCAACTTTCTGTCATTTTATATTAAATTTGTATTATAGTTTCTGGAGTTTTATATAAATGGACTCATATAATATTTGCTCTTTTATCTGGCTTCTTTCCCTCAATATGATATTTTGAGATTCATCCATGTTGTTGCATGCATCAGTAGTCAGTTCCTTTTATTGCTGAGTAATATTCTTTTGTATGGGTATAGCATGATTGTTTATCCACTGACCTGTTGATGGACATTGGGATTGTTTCCAGTTCTGGCTATTATGAATAAAGCTGTTTTGAATATTTGCATACCAGCTTTGTGAGGACATGTTTCCATTTCCTGAAAGTGGAATTGCTGCGTCCTATGGTAAGTATATGTTTAACTTTATAAGAAACTGCCAAACTGTTTCCAAAGTGACTATGACATTTTGCATCCTGTTTAGCAAGGTTGCAGGATACAAGGTCAACTTATAAAAATCAATTCTGTTTCTATATGATAGCTATGAACTATCTATTTGTATTTCAGAAATAGAAAATTTAAAATAACACCATTTATAGCAGCATAAAAATATGAAATATTTATGGTGAAATTTAGCAAAATATATGTATGACCTGAACATTGAAAGTTACAAAATACTGCTGAGAGAAATTTTCAAAGACCAAAAGAAATGGAGAGACATAAACTATGCTTGTGAATTGGAAACTTGATCTTCTTAAGATGTCATTTCTCCTCAGATTTTTTTTTTTTGGTGAAACTAACAAACTGATTCTAAAATTTATATGGCAATACAAAGGATCTAGAATAGTCAAAACAATATTGAAAAGAACAAAGTTGGGAGATTTACATGACTTAATCTCAAGACTTATAAAGCTATGATGATCAAGATGATATGGTTCTGGTATAAAGAGAGTCTAGACAGAAGATATTAGAAAAGAACTAGAGAAGGAAAAGATTTATTAACTCTACGGAAGAGGGTCAAAATAGTAGTGGCTGGACATGGGTAGCGCATGCCTATAATCCCAGTGCTTTGGGAGGCCAAGGCGGGAAGATCCCTTGAGGCCAGGAGTTTGAGTCCAGCCTGGGCAACATAGTAAGACCCCAGCTCTACAAAAAAATTTTTTTAAAAAAATTAGGTGGGGTGTGGTGGCACATGCCTGTAGTCCTAGCTACTTAGGGGGCTGAGACAGGAGGATCGCTTGAGCCTAGGAGTTTGAGGCTGTAGTGAGCTATGGTCATGCCACTGCACTCCAGCCTGGGCAACAGAGCAAGACCCTGTCTCTGAAAATAAAATACTAGCACTGGGCTGCTAAAGAGGGATTTGTGGAGGAGAACAGAAAGGTCTAATGGGGATTTTTATTAATTGTTTGCTCTCTCTGGTATGTGATGTAATTCTTCCTCGGACGACAACCTAAATCTTCAGTAAAGTTCTTAAGTTCAGAGGATGCTTGGGTTCAGTAAAATTTTCATAGAAACCTACAGAGGGTGGAACCATGATGGCAGACTCAGATGAAGGAGGGGCGTTGAGGGGCAGGGATTATCAAGAGGACATTGTAAGATCCAGAAGTAAGTACATATAGTAAGTAAGTGCCTGAAGTAAGATCAGGCATTTTACAAAAGCAAGGGAAGGATTTTGAATGTTCCAGGCTGTGGAAGTGAGGTTCAGATCATGGTCAGCCAGATTCTCTATGTCCAGGTAAAGATTTTGTCTTATTTGAAGAATTTCACATAAGAATTGACTCTTCTCTCAGTGCTAGAGTGTAGAGCATGCCACTTAGCCCAAAGACAACCAAGGGCATCACATTCCCTGGCTTTTCTGATTGGTTCCCAGTTGGGCCAATCAGAGCAAATCTCATAACTTTGTGGAAAAGACGTTCTTCTGTTCTTCTAAGCCATGCTAAACCCATCGTTTGGAACTCATGGCTTCAAGCAATCCTCCCGCCTTAGCCTCCCAAGTTGCTGGGATGACAGGTGTGAGCCACCATGCCTGGCTCAGAAACATTGTTAATAACTTCTTTATCCCTCTTTAAGTTAGGTTAGGTTGAGTTTTATATTGCCGCAAAACAAAACAACCCTAGATGAATCACTGAACTTTTCATGTCATCCTTTGAACCTGTCCCAACTCCCTGTATTAGTTGTTAAAGTGGCATGATTGTTTTTTTCGGTCTCAAGATAAGTTAACTGCCATAACAAATGACTCCAAAATGTCAGTGGCTTATGACAGTAAGCCATGTAAGCCTAAGTGGGGTTCCTGTTTTGTGGGCAGCCTTCCATGTAGTCATTCAGGGACCCAGGCTCCTTCAATCTTGTGGATCTGGCCTCCTCTTCAGCCTCAGGGGCCTCTTCATTCATCAGGAGGCTGGGGAAGGAGAGCAGAGAAGCACATCTGGGAGGTTTTTATGGACCAGGCCTGGATGGGGAACACTTTGCTTCTGTTCACAATCTTTGCTCAGAACTCGATTACACAGTACACTCAACCACATGGGAGGCTGGAGAAAGTGTTCTAGCTGTGGCCCCAAGAGGAAGAGGAAAGTACACACTCAAGCCCCAGGATTTGACATGGTAGTCATTTATTATTTATTCCCCTACTTGAGTTATTGAATTCAGCCAGCCACCAAGTCCTGTTAATTTTTATTTTGCGATGTCTCTGTCATCTCTCTCCTTTCTCTCCACTTCTCTCTGCCACTTCCTTCCCAGCCCCAACTCCTTCCTGCGCTTCAGCCCATTCTGCATTCCCCTCTGCCGGACTCCTCAAGGGCAGCTGCGTCCTTTTCCAGCTTTGTATTCTCAGTTGCCTGTAGGCACCTCATAAGCATCAAGAAATGTTTGCTTTGTGAAAACTTGACAGACTAATCTTCCTTAAGCACCAATTTCAGCATGTCATTCCCTTGCTCAGAAATCTTCAGGAGATCTTGTGGTTTGCCTGTCAATCCCATGTTTGTCTGCCTGCCTTTAAGGACTCAGGCCCTTGTTTCCATCCTGCTCCTCAACCTTCTCCTCTGCTGTCCAGGCCCAGCTCCAGCCCAAGTGGGTCCTGTCTTCTGGAAGCCTGAGCATGTGACCATGAACACCTCTGAAATGCTCTCTTCATTTCCTGCCTCCCTCTGTCTTTTCAAATGCCATCTTCCCTCAAGGTCTGCCCAAGCCCCTGCCTCATACAGGAAGCTTTCTCTTTCTGCTCCTATCTTCCCTGACCACCCCCTCCTCTGAATTCTGGAAGCCTGAATTGTTGATAACCAGGGCCCCCTATGTCCTGGCATCTAGAGAGAGCCCTGAGTGCAAATTATGTGTCCTGTTGTTAGACACATTGGACTCAGATGCTCAACATGAAAAGGAGACCAAGAAGGAGCTGCTGTGATTGTAGGGATGTGGCAAAGATCAGTCCTTTAGCACCACACCTCCTGCTCCAGTGTTTTCTTGCAGCCCTTTGAAGAGTAGAGCTTAATAACTATTGATCAAACCCAATCTCTTCATTTTACAGATGAAGAAACTGAGGCACCCAGAGAGGCAAACTTGCCTAAGATCATAGCTGGTTGGTGACAGAATCAGAACCCATGGCTCCTGACTCGTAGAGCTGTGTTCTTTCCTACCACCTGCCTCCTCTATATTCTCTCTTGCTTTGGTCTCTGATATACCTGTGTAAGAGATAAGAAACTCTAGAGGGCAAAACTTGCCTGATAGCCTTCTCCATGGCTCAGATTTACATAATAGTAAATACTCCATTCATACTTACTAATTTGAATTCAATTTAATAACAGAGGGTCTGAAATCTAGTGAAATTAGTCTCAACCTGTGACTAAAACTGTGAACCCATTTTTATATATACATATAGACAATGATTAGAGGGAAACACAGAAAAATGAAAGTAATTTAATTTGATAGCGGGCAGGACTATGGGTGAGTTTCTTTTATTTGTGCCAGATGTGAGATGACAATCCAATGAAATTAACTGGGGTCCAGATATCTTCTGTGCTACTTTTAATGCAACTGAAGACAGCCTTTTTTTCTCTTGCTCTAATTTCAGAGTTTACTGATTCTAATGTTCTATCTTCTTTGAAGTTCCCCTCTAATCTTTCTCTTTTTCATTCAAAACCACCTCAGGCATTTGACAGTCTAATTTATACCAGAAATTTATTATTAATAATATCAGTGAAATGAAACTTATAATTATTTATACCATAATTTCAAACATAGTGGAGCATTTGCAGAAGCAAGGACTTTGCCTGAAGGGTTATAATGTGTGTACTCCATGCTGATATGTAACATGAATAAATCCCTTTAGATAAGAGGACTGTTGGATCTCAAAGGTAAAGAATTCTTCAATTACGTTCAATAATATAAATCAATTTTTCAAAAAGAAACCATCTCCAAAGGACAGAGAACAAAGGCAAGAAGGAGGCTGCTTTGAAGAATGGCTTGCAAGAGACTTGGAGAGAGTGTGGCATATGGCTACGAGCAGGTCACACTAAAGCCAGGGGGTTTGAAGACACTGGCATCTCAGAGCTGCCATCTTTGGAAAGAGAAGATTCTGTGGCTTTTCTTCACTAGAATCTGGAACCAGGACCTGAAGCTGAATGTGTGTGAGAGAGATTGGTCTGATGTTTTTGTTTCTCAACCCTTAAGGGGTGGATTTTAAGAATCATTTTAAGGAAAACTTGCCAGCTCATAATCCAGTGTAAAGGGAGTCGGGGGAAGGGAAGGCTGTTTTCAAAAATTTTAAATCACAAGGAAACTGAAAAGTCATCTACAAGTACTTCTTATAGGCCTTGTTTGGAATTTTGGTATGTGACTCTTGTTGGATGGGGACTGGGGTGTCCCATACGGTTGAGCAGTTTGTGCACTGCACAGAGGCTCAGCCTGAGGTAGTGAATATGGACTGGAATCCAGCCTGGCTCCACTTACTGGGCTCTGCATTGACATAAGACTGTCTCAGCCCAAAGGAAGAGCACTTTTTTCCAATTTAACCAAAGTTGGCTTGCCAAGCAAAGTGCCCACAGGGTGTACCCTTTTTTAACTTACACAAAGGCACTGAGTAAGCTCATGGTGGCCCAGAAAAGGGGGGCAGGGGCAAAGAGCATCTTCAAGCTAGCGATGGGCCAGGGTGAACATCTGTCCTAAGCTCAGGTCAGCCATGGGCTGGCTGTGCCCTACACGGCCTGCCCAAAAAGTTTGACTGGGCCACTCAGCTGTTTACTTGGGAATTTGAAGGCCAAAACAGTGAAAGAAGTTGCTAGTTGGAGCAGAGGAAAAAAGTGAAAGGATGTTAGATGGTAGATCCAGGACCCTAGCCAGCCAAATCGTGGATAAATCATTGAAGTTAGAAGCCAGCAAAACTATGACTGAGCAGGGGAGGCCAATTTGTAGAGACGGAGAGAGAAGTAGACACACAGAGCACAACAGCTCTATTTAGTGGTGGGCCCCAGACAGAGGAAAGCTTGAGACCTGCTGCTGCTCAGTCTGTAAGGGCAGCTCAGATCTAGAGCACGCTGCAGCTCCAGTTCCCCTGAAAACTGGCTGAACCATGCTCAGTTATCGGATCCTGTGACATCCCTGTCTCGTCTGCACCTCTTATTTATTCTCAGAGCAACTCTGCCCCTGCCTGCCTTCACATCCCCCGTCAAGTTGAGTAGATCTCTGTTCTTTCCACCCCAACAATGCAACCCACAGTAGGGGTCCGACTAATACTTCTTGAATTGAACTGGTAAAATCTGTAAACACCACGGGGATTTTAAAAGGGGAAAGAGCAACATTAAGTTGCTGTGGTCAAGCCAGGCTTCAGAAGAGGACGCTGAAGGCGTGAGAGTCCCCTCGTGATTTTTCGGGCTGCCAACGACCCCTCCTCCATTCTCCCCCCGGTCATCATTGGGATTAGTCTGACCCCAAAACTTGGGAAAGACAAAGAATAACTACTAAAGAAATCACACTACGCCACGGAAGATGGAAAGGTAAAATTGTGCTGTAATAATCCCACAGACAGAGTAAGTGTTGTAGTGGATTATTATGTTGTCTAAAAACAGTCTTTGTGAGTAGTGAATGACACTTGTGAGATTTTCGGCTATTTACTTTGCGGTGCTTCCATTTCTACTCTATTTGGAGTGATGGTTTCCCTTTTCCAATGCCTCCCCTCTTCCTTCATCTTGGCAGCAGGAAATAACCTGACAGCGTGCCTTGAGGAACGCTCTCAAGGTACAGCCAAAGCTCTCCAGAGTTCTGGAAAATTCCACTTCTGCAATTGTGTTTGAGAGTGCGTGTGCATGAGCGAGAGAGAGAGACTGAACGGGAGCTGCGGAGACTAGAGGCCGCGCTGGGCAGCTGCCATGGAGACAGACATTTGTGAAGAGACAGCCCTAAGGTGGGGGAAATACTTGAAGATAAAGCAAAACCCTTTAATACGCTTCAGCTTTGCAGAACACACCTAAATGTGCTTATGTACCCTTCTAAAACCTCAACTTTTACAGCACCTTAAATTTCATTTTTAATATTTCACATTAAAAAATAGGGCATATACCCATGCTACAACATTTAATATTTATATAATTATTTACAGTGTAAATTCAGTCACTTTTTCACTCCCATGTCCCAGCCCATGAAGATCTTCCTTTGGAGATAATTTTTCTTTTTTTTTCCTCTTGACTTCCGAAGATGGTCCGTGCATCAACCAGCACATGTGTATCCTTTTTCTTCTCCTTTTAAATACAAATGATAGCATACTATGCACACCATTCTACACTTAATTTTTTCATTGCTTAATATGTATCTTGGAGATAATTCCAGGACTTATAATTTCAGGATTTATTATTTTTTTAGTAGCTACATGGTATTCCATTGTATGAATGTGCCATCACTTTTTTTTTTTTGAGATGGGGTCTTGCTATGTTGCCCAGGCTGGTCTAAAACTCCTGGGCTTAAGCAATCCTCTTGTCTCAGCTTCCTGAGTAGCTGAGATTACAGGCATGCACCACCATGCCTGGCTTCATCATTTGTTTAACAGGTTTCTATTGATGGAGTTATGGGCTGAATTGTGTACCCCCCCAAATTCATATGTTGATGTACTAACCCCTAGTTTTTCTGAATGTGACTGTATTTGGAGACAGAGTCTTTAAAGAGGTAATTAAGGTTAAATGACATCACTGGGGTGTGCCCTAGTCCAATGTGACTGGTGTCCTTATAAGAGAGGAGATTAGGACACAGATACTCACAGATGAAAGACCATGTGAAGACACAGGAAGATGTTTATTATAAGCCAAGGACAGAGGTCCCACATTAATGGAAGACTGTACCTGGGTCCACTTTAGAACATTGTTGAGTTTGCCTTCAGTGAAGCTTCAGTGCAAAAATCTTGGTGCACCTAGAGACATCATCTGCCTTTACAGGTACAGGCTCTGTGACAGCTTCTGTGCAGTTTGCAAGAATGTCTTATGTCTATCTGAGAGTTGCTTTCACTGAAACATAACACCGTGGAGCAGGTTTTTGTGGGAAAAGACTGAAAGCTTCCACTGGCCTTTCAACATGGCAGGCCACTGACATCCAGGGCACATGCTGAATGGCCAGGCTGCCTTAGACCATTTTGCATCACTCGCCTGAAGTTGCACAGTGTGTGGCCGAAGTCAACCTCAGCCTGCTTGACTTCAAAGTGTGTGTTCTCACCCACCTCATATTACTGCCTGGTGAAAAAATGACCAAGGATACTTATGATTATTTAGTCTAGGGCACTCTCATTTAAAATGGCAAAAAAAAAAAAAAAGAAAAGAAAAAAAGCTATTGTAAAGGATTGCTAGTTTCCCTAAGACAGGAGTTTCTCTACCTGGAGATCATGAATCTTAGGGACCAGTGATGAACTTCAGGGTTCCAGGAATCCCTGAAAATTATATGCAACATTGTGGATTTATGTTAATATGTGGAGTTGTTTTTTCATGATGAGAGTCCATAACTTCTCACAGAGTCTCAAAAGGGTTTGTCTGTGACCCTACTGCCTAGAAATATTTAGTGCTATTTTAGAAAACTAGTTATGAACAATTCCTCTGTCCTCCCAGGCCAGAGCACATAAATTGTTTTCCAGACACGAGCACATAAATTTTGTTTAAAAATTTTTCAGTTAGAGGTAAATGGAGACTGTCACTGCTGTCATTTTGTTTTACAAGGGATGCGAGTACAGAGGGTAATATGATCCTGATGCACGTGCCTGGCTCTGAAGCTGCCCTGGAAGAAACACTATGCCCCGGGTCCATCATCTCTACTGTAGATCCTGGGCTCCATTTGCTGGCCAGGTTTCTAACTCTTCCTAAGTGCCTCCCACTTTTCTGCCTCTATACTTTCTGCTTGTGTGGTACCCTTTGCTTTGCCTGGAAGCTTTTCATTTCAACCACACTGCAAGATTGGCATCCTCTGAGCAGCTTCTGTAACTACCCCGGTAGAAAATGCTCTTCTCTTCCTCCATATCAAGACAGTACTTAAATCTATGCACGTTGGCAAAGCAGTAACTGTGAATCATTTCTTATATTCTTGTCTTAAGCCATCATCTGCATCTTGTGTCTGTTACCTGCATTTGCTGGGCCATAACCATCTGGGGCTTTTGTAGAAAGGTAACAATCAGTATTTTATTTCCTGGGCTCTGTCCTCACCTGTTGAGACAGGTCCTTTTGTCTCTCTTGGGTCACACTTGTTGTTTCTGAGAGTCCCCAGGGTGGACCATGTGTGGCCTACACATGATCCCCTTCCTCCTGCCTTGACTCTGGCTGTGACAAGGGCTCCCACGGAGGCCCCCATGCTCCCAGAGCTCCAGGAACTTGCTGCCCATGATGCCTGCCAAAGCCCAGTGGCACCAGGGCCACATTGAGCTGAGACTGCTCTGCCTGTTCTGCCCACACTGTGGGAGTCCCTCAATAGGCTGACTCATGCTGGCCTCTCCGTGGGTCAGCCCCTGATCTTCTCTTCTGTGTTGTTCTTTGTTTCATGGGTCTAGAGCAGTGGTGCTTTGCTCCCAATGGCTTACAAGATTTTTAGTTCAACAACTCTTCCCATTTTATTTGCTGTCCCTCTGCCTAGAATGCAGCTGGGATCCATGGGGACTGCATCCTCTGATTCCAGGGTACTGTCACTGATCCAGGTCATATTTGCTTGACTCTCTTTCTCTTCATGTGGGCTCTTTCAGAAGAGACCTCTCTGCAGTAACATGCCACAGGCAGGCACTGGCCACAGGCTTTGCCCCCTTACCTCATAGAAACCTTACGATAACCTCATGAAGTCAGTGCAGGGAAGAACACTAGGCTGGGAATCAGGAAGCCTGGAAGCCTTCCGGTGGCTTTCCAGTTTTTGTTTTTTAATTCAATATATTCCTTTCTTCAAATGAAAATTTTCAAGAAGCCCAGCATGTAAAACAAATATGGCTGGAGCTGCCCTGGATGAAAACAGTGTTAATGTGGGTGTTTCTACAGCTCAGCCACCCTTTCCTAAAGGCAGCTGGGCCCTGAGTTTTGTCTGAGGAGGGTTGCCCAAAGCACTGCTCCCAGAGCGCTCAGTCTCTCCTGGAACTCGGATGAGCTTCCGGGTACATCCACGCAGACAGCTCTGACCCAGGAGGGATGCAAGTTCATTTTCACGCAGGCCAGCAAGTGGTGGCGATTTCTTCTTTCTCCCTCTCCCCTGCCACTTCTCTTGAGCCACACCCCCAGCCTCTGTGGGTTTAATTTCTCTCATCTCTTCCTCCCCTTCAGCTTCTTGGCTGAGCTGCTTTCATCCTTCCTGGCAGGTGATCACCACAAGCCTCTAAGGAGTGGTAAGATTAGCCAGGGAAATAATCAGAGGCCCCACAGCTTCTTTAGGTGATGTTTGTTCGGTTTCACCCCCATCCCATCAGAGCTTCAGGTTTTCCATTCGAGCTCATGAATGCCACACCCGGGGCATTCCAGCTGAGCTCTCTGTAGTTGAGCCAGAGTTTGTAGACAGCTGGGGAAAAAATGTGCTGAAGAAGCAAGACCTCCATGCTGTCATCCTGTTGGAACTCACCCCAACAGCCTCGGCAGGCCTAGCATACCGGGGGCTGAGATGGTCTGCCCTGTGCGGTGGAATATATGGGGGCAGTGAGCAGCAGCCAGCTCCTCATCCTCTCCCTCTCCCTCCCCGAGTTGGGAATGACTGCAGAATGAGCAACCATCAAGGATACAGGATATACTTGTCAAAGTGAGAGAGGTATGCATGGGCCATTTAAAATGACTCATGAGGTTCTGACCTGGTAACAACGTCTCAGCCCTTCCTGGATACGTGTTAGGAGATGGTCAACTCTAGAAAAGCCTCCCCAAATGCCACAAATGACAAACTCCAGACTGTTCCTATTTTCCAGGTAGGGAAAAACCAGGCTGCAGAAGGTGAGCTGGATTCCAAAATTACGCTTAGAGACACATTCATGTTTCCAGTGCAGATTCTGGATTAAAATGGTATTAAACTTGCTGTATATTATTCCAGTCCCTTTGGTAGGACATTTAAGGGTTATCCAGATTTTCACTAGCATAAATGTAGCCAAATGACTTATTAAAAATTGAATGTGGCAGAATTTTTAAAAATGGTATTAAATTAAATAAGCAGGAGGCCATTGGCCTGAGGCTGACTCCATACTTTGAGTCCCTATTTAACAAACTAAAACCTAACTTAGTAAGTAAACAAATTGGACGTCTAACTTAGGAGCATAACAAATAGCTGAGTTTCAGCCAATCACAAACAGCCAAGCTTTAGCCAATCACAGGCAGCCATATGATCAGACCATATCTAAATAAGGCAAGCACCAAGCTGTAGCCAATCAAACCATTTCTGTACTTTACTTCCTAGTCTGTCTATAAATACTCACTGCTCACACTGCAGACTGGAGCTCTCTGAACCTCTTCTGGTTCTGAGTGCTGCCTGATTCATGAATTGTTCTTTGCTCCTGTAAACTCTGTTAAATTTAGTTTGTCAAAAGTTTATCTTGGCCAGGCATGGTGGCTCCTGCCTGTAACCCCAGCTGTTTGGGAGGCTAAGGCAGGAGGATCACTTGAGGCTAGGAGTTCGAGACCAGTTTGGGCAACATAGTGAGACCTCATTTCTACAAAAAATTTAAAAATTAGCCAGGCAAGGTGGTCTGTGCCTGTAGTCCCAGCTACTCAGAAGGCTGAAGTTGGAGGATCACTTGAGTCCAGGAGTCCAATCCTGCAGTGAGTTTTGATCACACCAATGTACTCTAGCCTGGAGTGCAGCTGTCTCAAAAAAAAGAAAAAAAAGTTTTTCATTTAAAAATGGCTATTGACTTTGGGGAGACTGTTCCAAGACAAGAGCACTTGTCTGCTTTTCCTGAAACTGCACATTCCATGGCCCATGACTCTTTCCATGGTCCCTCCCTGGCTGGCAGCTCTGGGGCCTTGATGAGTAACCGTAAGTCACTTTTCCATAGCAGCTTGTAGTTCCAGAAGCACTTTCCCATATGTATCAGACAGGGTTCAGTGCAGATAATGGAAACCACTTTAGTAGTTTAAACAGAAAGGGATTTAATATAGGGAATCAATGCTTACAATCTGGCTAGAAGGGCTGGAGAAGCAGGCTTCAGGCAGTATTCCAGAGCTATTCTGCCAACACAGCATCTACCTCTGCCACAATCAGGAAGCCACTGCCAGAAATGTTGGCTCCAAGAACATACTACCTTCATTTTAAGCTGGAGATCAGTACTGTTGGCTCCAGAGCCCTGTGACGGCAGGTCTGACCTGCACTAGCAGAATGCATACCTCATGCCTGCCCCCTCCCTTCTCAGCTTTCTGCAATCAAGCCCTGTTCAAGGACATCTGATTTGTAGAACCCAAATCACATCTGGAAACATAGTTACAAGGGAGCCTGGAAACTGTAGGTTTTAGCTTTCCAGTCTCTGCAGTATAGGGAGGTACACTAGAAGGTTGGAATAGACATTGGTTTTTTATCTGCCATCCCATAGAATATCTCACTTAATATTTGTGGGAAATCTGGCATGTGACAGGGGAGGTGTTAGCCTCATTTAGCACATGAGGAAAAGTGGTGGGATGAGGCTAGAAGAGAGTGACAGGGAGATGGGGACTGTTGCCCTGAGCAGGTGACATTTGTGTTGGGGGCTGAAGAATGCTGGGGGTTAGAGTAGATGAAGGGCTGAGTGGGAACAGTGTTCTAGGCAGGAGGAACAGCATGCGTAAAGGTCCCAGAGTGGAGGGAGCGTGATACAACTGCAGAACTGAGAGATAAAGGGGATGTGACTTTGGGCAGGGAGGGGTGGCTGCAAACTGAGGCTGCAGAGGCACCAGGGAAGGACAGACAACCCCTGTAGGCCCCACTAAAAATCTGGCCTTTGTCTTTACAGCAATGGAAGCCATTCAAGGGTTTATGTATGGACAGGGATGCTCAGGGAAGGTGTTCATGGGACTTGATCATATTTGCATTGTAGGGTCACTAACCAAACTGCATCTCCTGACTCTATGCCTGTATTCACTTACCATAGCCCACAATTTGCCACCAAACTGTTATTCTCCTGTGTTACTAAAGCAGTTTTATTTTTGCATCATTCCCACTTATTCATTGCAAGCAACAGGAGGGGGGAAAAAAAAAACTAACAGCAAAAACTAACTACAAATCTGGGAAGGTATAAACAGGGGTTTTTGCATTTGTGTAAATAAAAACCTTTGGAGGAAACCATTAATTTCCTTTGTAGCTGCTTTTGGATGTCAGCGAGGGCATTTGGTGTGAGCTGTTTGAAAATGCTTCAGCATATTGTTCTGTGGGTGGAGATCAACAAGGTGTGGAAATGAATCAGCAGGCGAGGCCTCTGATGGCGCTTCTGGTCCTGGAGAAAGTGGCGAGTTGCTGACCTGCTGGTCTCCCTGTCAGTGATGGGGACTGTTTCAGTTTGGCAGAGGGTGTCTCCTCTCACTGGTCAGCAACTTAGGGAACATATGGTTGAGGCCTGTTTCAAAGAGATCAAAAATCAGGAATTAAAAAACTGTCAGATGTATGATGGTTTTCCAAAAAGACCATGTTTTTAAAAGAACCAGCCCCCAAGAGTCCGAGGACTCAACTTCCTCCTGAAGCTAGCCAACTCTGCTAGCACCTTCTTTCACCAAGTATGAACGTGCTGTCTAGCTCACAGTCTTACCTGGCTAAGACCAGTGGCCAAGTGCAAGAGGTGTGCTTTGTGAGGTCACCCCTGGGATGGCAAGTGGAAGCAGCTGCAGTCCTTGTGGGCAGATGGCCCCCCTTCCTGCAGAGCTGTTCTGCGCAAGCACTTTGAGGCTCAGTGTTAACAACCACTGAAATGCGTGGGCCACGGGCTCGGTTGCCCAGGGCCTGCCTTTCTCTTTCATTGGTGTCCCAGGAAAGCTGCTAAGGTAGGGAGCCCTAGAGATGCACTTTGGCTCACGAGCTGGCTGCCTTTCAAAGCCACCACTACCTGCTTGGGGAGAGCACTGGATTGTGGCAAGCTGGTACCTCTGTGTGAGCAACCAAGATGTGTTGGGTTTAGTGCTCTGAAGCAAACTTCTTTTGCTCAATTGGAGCAACTCCTGGTCATCTCTGCTTTTCCATCTATAGCTACCCAATGGGAATAAAAACTCCAAGAGTGCTTTCCATTTATATTTAACGAATTCTGAAAGAAATATACACCAAGAAGCCATTATCTGTTTTTTTCTTAAAAGTAGCTATAACAATAAAATGAAAAAACAAATGATTAATGAAGTAAAACATTATAGACAGATAGAGCAGTCAAATCCAAAGAGACAGAATATAGAATAGGGGTTACCAGGGGCTGAGGGGAGAAGGAATGGGGAGTTAGTGTTTAATGAGCATGGAGTTTCAGTTTGGGATGATGAAAAAGTTCTGGAGATGGATAGTGATGATGTTTGCACAACAATATGAATGTATTTAATGCCACTGAACTGTACACTTAAAATGGTTAAAATGGTAACTTGTATGTTATGTATATTTTGCCACAATAAAAAAATTTTTAAAAACCCATTATGAATAGAGCATTGTCTCAATGAGGAGACACTAAACGTGTTGACTTTTAGCTTGAGCACCCTGTGTGTGTGAGTGTGTGTGCGTGTGTGAGTGTGTGGGTGTGTGAGTGTGAGTGTGTGTGAAAATGTATTTATATTAAAAGTAACCAGTTTCCTGAAAACACATAACCCACTCCAGGCCAGCAGGCTCTTCCTGTGCTTTTGTGCATCCTGAAGCTGTCTCCATAGTGTGTTGGTCAGGAAGTGGGTGACTCATGGGGCCTTTATGACAGACTCTGAGTCACACACACACACACACACACACACACACACACGTTAGTCACCCCTACAGGCTTCTAGGACAGGCAGTGATTTGGATGCCAGAGCAACGTGCCTGGGGCATGGCTGGAGGCAGCCTGGGGCCCATTTCCAGGCACATTCCTGAGCAGCTTCTCCCATGGCTTAGTAATGAACGGAAGCTGGGGCCATAGCTTCCAACTCCAGGCCCAGCAACATCTCTCTCTCTGGTTCTTTTTAAGGACAACCCGAATGGCAGCAGCTGGGGAGAGCAGTTGGTACTGGAAGTGCCTGGTGCCCACTCGGCTGGTGTGGACGGTGCATGTGTCAGGGGCCTCTCTACACTGTTACAACATGATGCTGGGTGTGGGCCTCTGAAATGGCTGGTGCATGGTGGCATGGTCAGGTTAATCACAGGACTGTTCTTATATCTTCCTGGGAGTTGTGAATAAGGTTGAGAGCCACTCAGTTATATGATCAAACGCAGGACTGACCTAGAGGTTTTGAGATCTGGGTTTAGACTTGGCTATGCCATTACCTTGTTTTATTACCATAGTAAATCACAGAAACTCTCTGGCCTTGGGTTCCTTGTCTTTAAAATGAAGGAGTTGGGCTAGGTCAGGATTGGCCACTGCCCTATAGCTTGTGAGCCAGCCACCCCTCCCATGCCTGCCTAAGGCAGACACTGCTCCCTGCTCACAGTACTCTCTCTGTCTCAGCCTAGAGGACAGCTCATGACATTTCTCAGACAGCCTTCTCTTACTACTGTCAATTAATTGGAGTTAGCATCTGAAATGACACCCGTTTGCCATCCTAAAAGCTAAATTGTTGGTCCTCAACTCTAGCTATAAATTAGAATCACTGAACAGCTTTTACAAAATACAGGTGTCTGAACCCTACCCATATGGTTCTGATTTAATTGCTCTGGGATGAGACCTAGGCATTGATAAATTTTAAAAGCTCTCTAGGTGATTCTAATGTGTAGCCAAGATTTAGGGCCACAGGGTGAGACGATCACTAAGGCTCCTTCGGGAGATAATATTTGATCACTCTATGACCAACTGTTGGCATGAAGGTGGCAGAAATGATTGGGCCAGTTGAGCTAAACCCTAGTGGCAAGAACATTAGGTTGAGGATCAGGAGATCTGGTTCTTGTTTTCCTAGTTTTCACTGCTAATTCACTTGTGATTTTGGGCTAGTTATTTATTCTTTTTGAGCTTTAGTTCTCACATGTACAAACTGGGAACAATAATCTCTTGAACTTCCTACTTCACCATATTCTTAGGAGGAAGAAATGGTCATAGAGGAAGAAGAGAAAAGTACTACATAAAGTGCTACGTAAATTATTCTTCTTTTATAATCCATATACCCCAAAATACTCTTTAGAAATTTGAAATAAAATATTGAATCCATCCCTATGGGAATTTTGTGAAGAGTCCATGAGATAGCGTATACAACAGCACCTAGCACGGTGCTGGTAGGTGTGCAATAATTGCTTGCTTGAACATTCTGATGGAGATTATGGAGACAGTAGATCACAAATAGAGTTCTATGTGCCTTCAAAGGAAAGGTAAGCTCACTTCTGTGGGTATTTTGTTAGAACTCGTCCTTTATTTGAGTTTTCTAAGGTAAAAAATGATTCATGTAATGCCTGAAATATTCTCATTATAAAATATTCAAATAATAAGTAACAAAAGCAAAATCTGAAAGCCCTCTAAACTCTCCCACACCACCACTCTCCTCTGCAGAAGTAATCACTGATGGTGATTGAAGTGTGTCTGTCCAAGCCCTTTTCTATGCATTTACAACACACACCCACACGCGTCCATATTAAAATTTTTTTCTAATAGAAATGTGATTATATATATATTCTGCAATTTGCTTAACAATATATTTTAGGGATCTTTCTATGACCTCTGGCAAGTTACTTAACCCCTCATGCCTTAATTTCCTCATCTGTAAATGGGGATAATAAAGTAAGATCGTTATAAGGATTGTGTTAGTTTATATTTGTAAAGTGGTTAAAATAGTGCCTACCACTTTTCTATGGTTAAGCTCACAGTAATTCTTATAGAAATGCTTTCTCCACTAAATAAATGCTTATTAGATAACAGTTTAAAAATAAAAAATTCTTTATCTTCATTTGTGCTGGACTTAGGGCTGATTCTAAAAAATACCAGCCCCCCCTCAAGTTGAAATTTGGTAAAGAGGCTGTTTTGAAAGTAGGTAGATACATTACTGACCCTTCATATTTCACATTATGAATGATGGACTGTGGAGCCCAAGCTTGGGGACACTCATTTCACTACTTCGCTTCAGTTTCTCTGCCGGAAAGCTAGGTGTAATATTATCCATCAGGCAAGGGGTGCCAAGAGGAACTGGACCTGAAGCGGTACCCGCTCCTGGGTGGGCAGCTGATGACATCCCAAAGTGTCGGCCTGCATGGCTGATGAGCATTAGGTCATGACCTTGTCTCCAACCTCTCTCCGGGTTTTCTGAGGGAAGGTAGGAGAGAGGTGAAAGTCTTGGCATTTTGCCTCTAGGAAGAATTCTGATTAAGGATAAACATATTCCAAGATGCTATGAAGTTGAAGTCACATGAATGCTAAGTGATTTCTTGGCATCAAAAATCAATCTCTTTCATGTCAGTCCTAAAAAAATAAACACTTTTACCTTACTTGGTACCAGGAATAGCCAGAGAGGCTTCAGCTATTACAGCAAAAGCTTTTAAAATAATTACTTCTAGAATACGATAATATTAATGATTAGCTTTGTGTGAAAATTGAAGAGATAAGTAGTTAAATACTAGGAATAATAAACCTTGGAAGTGTCATTGTGTAATAAGTTTGCCCTTTAAAAGTATCATTTTTCAATGATTTTTGCTCATAGTGAATCATTCAAGAAAAATTAAATCCCTCACTAAATAATCCTTTCTCTATAATTAAGGTGACTTCTTAAAATGATCTTTGATTTTCATACGTTAGAGTCAGATCCCTTCAAAACAAGATTTAAAAAAAAATTGCATTCTCATACACGAAGTACTTTCTATGTACTGGGCACTCTGTGTGCACAATCTTATTCACTCTTTAAACAGCCCTATGGAGTGAGTATGATTATTATTACCTCTTTTTAGAGATGAAGAAACTGAGGCTTAAAGAGGTTAAGTAATTGATCAAATGAACACAATACATAAATGGCAGACTTGGGATTCAAAGCCAGGTCTGTCTATTTGGGAACCAACTGGTTGTTCCATAAGCCAGAGAAGCCTGTTATAATGAGACAAATTACTGCAAGGGTATGGATTTACCACAAGTCAAATCAACCCTCTGAAACATCAGAATTCTGCATAGCAAAAAGTGTGTGTTTGTGTAAAAAAGTGAAGGAAAATGGGGTGAGAGGACTAGAAATCTGATAGACCTTATAAAATATAACTCTATTGGAAAAAGCTGTGTCTCCCAGTGACTTGCTTTTGCCTGGGCACAGATTGGCTAGGAGAGGGGGAGGCAGCTGGCAGCTTCCCTGGGCAAATGGACAGGACCGTCTGTGGGGAGACGCTGGGAAGAGCAAATCCCTGTCTGTTGGGAATGTCAGGTTTGTAATTAAATTAAGGATAAGGGAAGCTATACTGAAAATTCTGCTTGGTTTCTCAGAATTTAAACTTCACATCACTGCTTCTGCTCTTTGTTGCTGCAGCTGGTATAATAAAAATCAGAATTTCTTTTTCTCTTCACCTTTTAAGGACAGTTTTGGGTAAAAATTCAAAGAAGTGCACATTTGCTTTAACTCCCTCTCTCTCCACACACACACACACACACACACTCACTCATACATAAGAGAGTTAGTTGTAGCTACGCTAAAACGTCACCCCTTCAGCATACAACTCCTAAAAGCAAAGTCATTTTCCTCTCTTACAATTATCACATCCAGGAATTTTAACATTGATCATTGATAGAATACCATTATCCCATATACAGTACGTATAGAAATTTCCCAGTTGTCCCAATAATATTCTTTATAGAATTTTAAAAAATTTTCTGATCCAGGATCCAATCAAGACTCATGGATTGCAGTTATTATTAGGTCTCTTTAGCTTCCTTTAGTCTGGAACATTCCTTAATATTCTTTTTCATTCTTTATGTCACTAGATGGGGTCTTGGTATGTTGTTGCCTAGGCTGGTCTCAAACTCTCAATTGTTCAAGTGATCCTCCTGCCTCAGCTTCCCCAGTAGCTGGGACTACAGGTGTGAGCTACCTCACCCAGCTAGTCACTGACATTTCTGAAGTGTCCAAGTGAGTTGCTTTGTAGAATGTCTCTCTATTTGGATTCAACCGACTGTTTTCTAATGTTAAAGTCACGAGACCCAGTTAGGAGAGTCAAGTGACCAAGTCAAGTGACCAAGTCAAGTGACCATATATTATGTATATGTATTATTTATATTTATATGCAAATATAAATATAGAAATATATATTATAAAAGTCATATTAGTGCATAATTAGAAAATTCACATGGTTTAAAAAAGTACAAAATAACAAATGAAGCTCCTTTGCTTCTGTCCCTTTCTCCAAGGTGACACTATCAACAGGTTTTTGATCTATCCTGAAAAACATTTATACATACACCAGCATATCCATCTCCACATTTAACAAAAGAGCCGTGCAGTAAAAGGCATGGACCTTGAACCACTTCATGGTTCAGTGAAGGACAATTCCTGGGGTGGCATGAATCTTGGCTTGAAGAACATCTCTGTGTGACTGTTTTCCACCTCCTTTGTGAGAGGCCTTTGTGGGCTTGCATTGAGACAGCAGCCTTTTGACAACTAATACCAGCCAAAGTCGATGTACATGGCAGTTGTCTGGCATTGGCCTACCTAATCAAATATTTCCCTTATGGGGTTGATTGGGGGAAATTGGTGGTGATTAACTTCAGGAAGCTTTTAACAAGGCACAAAATTTCAGGTTGAACTCAGGAATGATGGCCTTTTCTAAAGGCGAGGGTTATGATGGTTATTTTTTAAACTCAAGCTTTTTTTTTAAAAAAAGGTAAAATTCACATAACATAAAAGTTACCTTACCATTAGTGATATTTAGTCCATTCTCAATGTTGTACAACCACCACACAGGTAAAAGACGGAAGGACTTCTCGACCAGAAAATATAGCCTCTAGGTTTGTGACAATAGTTAACTGTCTTCTTATGCCACCAACCCTCCTATGTAGCCCCTCTTGGGTGATAGGCTCTGAGACCTTCAAGCTACTGAAATAATCCCCTGGGTTTTGAGTCATATTGAGCAGAAGGGTCACTCCTCACAGGGCGGTTTAGGGATGGGGCAGCCACAGGCACCACAAGTGACGCCAGCCCCCCTAGTCATGCAGAGAACTGCATCACCTAAAAAACCCCAGGAAACGTCCTTCTCTTTGAACAAAAGATTTCAGAATTTCTACTGTCAATAAAGTACTGCCTGCTGCTTACTTCAACCTGAATCTTTACTGTGATTAAGTGTGTGTGTGTGTGTGTGTGTGTGTGTGTGTCTAGAACCACCTAGACAGGGATTAGCAAGAAACTCCTTAAGAATTCATTTGATGGATAACGATGGAAAATCCCAGGATTTAAAAGGAGCAGGGAAGAAACCCGCCCGACTTGCTTTCTAGACAGATGCAAAATCTTCACCTTCCCTATAATTAAAGTCTTGAGCCCTGTGTTGGGGTGGGAAGTGAAGGAAGCACAGGCGCTGAGAGCAGGAAGATATGTCAAATTGCTGATCCCTGGTGGCCCCGTGCATTGTTTAAGAGAAGAAATCTGGTGAGGAATAAGCGATTGCCCTGTCCTCTTCCCCAGCTTCTCCCAGGCTTTTCCATACTTAGCATTTGAAAAGCTTCAACAAGAAAGGGCAGCCCTGCAGGGAGCTGAGGTTAGTACTGCAGGCCCTCTGTGTCCTTGGGTTCTGCATCTGTGGATTCAACTAACTGAGGATCGAAAATATTTGAAAATAGAATTGCGTCTGTACACAATTTAAATCTTATTGTTCGTTATTCTCCAAACAATACAGTATAACAACTGTTTACATAGCATTTACATTGTATTAGGCACTATAAGTAATCTAGAGATGATTTAAAGTATACGGGAAGGGGTGTGTAGGTAGGTTACATGCAAATACTATGCCAATATATCAGGGACTTGAGCATCCTCGGATTTTGGTATCTGTGAGGGGTCCTGGAAACAACCCGGATATTGAGGGGTGACTGTATAGGCAACAAGAGAAATGGCATCTCTAATGGGGGCTCTAGGCCTGCTTTCCATATTTTTTATGGTGTAAATCCTGACGCTCCACGGAGATCGTTTCTTGTCTCCCCATCCAACTGAGCCTTCCTCATCCACTCTTGTTTCTCTCTCTTGTCATTTATCTGTCCCTTCTTTCCTTTTCAAGTCCCTCTCAAAAGCCTGACAGTTACATTCCTCCCTGGCTAAGACATTCACTAGAAAGTTGGGCTTTCTTCTCCCTCCACGGACCATGGCCCATGAGCAAAACACCAAGCCCTACACCCGTTGTCTTTCCAGGGCCTCTACGTCCAGACCAGCCAGTGCAGTAGGACAGAAGCACTTTGTGGATCACCTAGCTTCAGCTTTGCCACTTCTAGTACGTTAAAAACAATCAGCACAGACCTCCCTACAGCATGTTTTTGAGACGCACTTGAGAATTTGGGTGGAGCTGGAAGAAACCAAGTGTCTGGCCCAGTCCAGGGGATATTAGTCACCCAGATGATGTTTCAGAATTTTAAAAATATTAGACAAGTCTGTACATGGGAGTAACTGTCAGACTGGCCACTCCTTGTTGAAGCTTGAGGTTTTGGAATTCTGATCTGCCTTCTCAAAGAGTTTTTTTGTTGTTTTTGTTTGTTTTGGTTAAAAAGGCCAATGGAGAAGGATTCTGGGAACTTTTGGGAATGTAATTTCCTTACCTAGGTATAACAACAATTAAGAAAAAAAGAAGGGGAAGTTGAGAAAAAGTAGGCATGAGTGAAACAGCTATAGACCCCAAGCATAATCTCTGCACTAACTTGTGCACCATTTTCAGTGGGACTGCCGAGTGGGACCCTGGTCTTTGTATGTCAGGACAGACTGAGAAAAATTGCAGAGAAAGATAAACACGGCAACCAAAGGGGCCAAGGAGCTTCAGTATGTACAAAAGGGGCTGCGTTATTATAATCTTGGGTTCTTGAAAGGTTGGGCCTCTTCATGGAACAGATCAATGGGCTCATTAGAAGCTACGGAGCAAATCAGAGTTACCCCAAGGGCTCAGGAAAGGTTGACAGGCTCCTAGTCACCAAATTCCAGAACACTCAAACAAGGATGTCTTTGAATCTTGATGGGACCAGATTCAGCCAATTGAAAAAAAAAGTTTCTGTATTTAGAGACTACTATAATATAAAAGGAATTATCCCAAATAATTGTGCAGGTTGCAAGAGAAGACGTTCCGTAAGGAAAAGTGGCTTTTATTTAAAAAAAAAAAGACGAAGAAGAAGAAGAAAGCTTATATCCTCCAAAGTTAGCATTGAGAGATGATTTCCCTTCTTTACCTCTACCCTGTGGCTAATCTTCCCCTTCCTCTGGGGTTGTGCTGTCCATTACGGAAGCCACTAGCCACATGTAGCTATTGAGCATTCCAAATTCAGATGTGTTGTAAGAATAAAATACACTCTGGATTTCAAAGACTTAACATGAAAAAAGTAAAATGTCTCATCAATAATTTTTTCACATGGATATGTTAAAGCAATAATGTTTTAGATATACTGGGTTAAATAAAATATATTAAGATTAATTTCATCCCTTACTTATTTTAAAGCGGCTACTAGAAAATGTAAAAATTACATCTGTGGCTTACATTGGTGGCTCACATTATGTTTTTATTGATCAACATTGCTTTAGGGTCCTTTGCTAGTAATCACTACCCTGATCATGCTTAATGGGATGCTTCTCCTTTGTTAATATCAGCACAAGCATGTATAGCGCTGGCCTATGGCATGGCTAGAATGCCCAAAAATCAACTTACTGAAGGTCAGATGCATGCTACCAGAGCAGAAACACGGAGAGTCTTGTTGATGAAAACAAGGTTTTTAAATCTTTTTGGAGCTGCTTTGATTAAGCCCTAGCTCCCCCCACCTGCAGGCTTCTAATAATACTAGGTCTCTAATAGTAGTGTTGGCTTCATTCCTTTGAAGCACCTAGAGCAGTGCCCATGGTAAAAGCTGTTGCTGAATGCAGGTTTGGCTGCCTGTCACCCAAGAACCAAACAGGAGAACCAAACATGAGAGGTGAGTGTTGGTGAAGGAAAGGTGTTTTATTCAAGTGCCAGAAGCCTGAGGAGATGGCAGACTATTGCCTCAAAGACCATCTCATCTCCTCTGCTTACTGAGCAACTTGTAAAGGGAAGGGGTAAAGGGGCTTGGTGGCAGAAAGCAAGCTCTGTGCAAGTCACCATGACTTGCTGGATGGTTATCAGCAAACGACAGGTCGTCTGGTGGATCTAGTCGTCAGCAGTCTGTGGTTGGCCTGTTCTGGACCCTTGATCTATTTTTCCTCAAGGTTGTTTTCTAATCTCTTGCCCGGCAGCTGTGTAAGCAAGCAGGAGGTTAGTTCTAAACTTTTAAGACAGAACAAGCTGAAAGCACACTGGAAGCAAAATGGCTTCCCTTTAGATAGCCTAGTGATATAGTCTGAATGGCCCTTGGGGTGTACTTACAACACTTTATAAACATTCACTATTATTCACACTTTTCTTGATGAAAATGAAATTCTTCCCATAAATGGGTTTCCCTGACACTAATAGCATTCTTCTAAGTGTTTTTGCCCTAATTTTTAAATGCAGGGAATGTTGTCCCCTGCTTTGCCTACTGATCAGCTGTTAGGGCCTGCCATTGGTGGGGTCTGCCCAGCTGGTGCTTGAACCAGTGGTGGAAGGTAGACCCTCTCTCTAGTGAGTAAGGTTTGGACATGGTCTGCAGTTCACATGCCATTCTCTGGGTGTCTGGGATGGATTTTATTTCTGGGGCATCTACTTAAGTATTTGATGTGTCTCCTTATCTTGCCTCCCCTGGGTCCTGCCTAGAATCCTTGTCCTTTTTGCCCTGGACAACTTGGTAATGATGTCTGTCATGTTTGGGTTCCCCTTTAGCTAAAAGTCCCCCCATCCCTTCCACACAGACCCTGTTCAATAAATGTGGCCACATTCAATGGCAATTAAAAATGATAAAGAAATGTGGTTTTTAGGCAGCTACTAGTAACTAAGTGATGTGAATCTTAGCTGTTCAGCTGTTAAGATCATCCGGATCAGGGGGCCTGAATGAGAGGAAAACTTAAAAAAGACCTGGGAGAATTTCCAAAGGACATACTCTTGGGGCCCATCCTCAGAAATTCTGATTTCATGGGTCTGGCATGCTACCTTGGCATCTGTACTTCTAAAAAGCTCTCAAGATGGTTCAGTTGAATACACTTGATTGAGAATCACAAGCTAGACAACAATGGGAATAGATATTTTCCTACTATCATTTTGGGTGTTAAATAACTAATTTATTTGATGTCAAGATTAGATGGCTAATATTTTAGTTCAAACTTTGCAGTGTCCCCATTTGTAAATTTTATAAATTGGCACAGTGCCTGGCACAAAGCAAGCAGCAACTAAAAGATGGCTGAATTGATGACTGTCTTAGTTTATTTGTGCTGCTGTAACAAAATGCCTGAGACTGGGTAATTTATAAAGAACAGAAATCTATTTCTCACAGTTCTGTAGTCTGGGAAATCCAAGATCAAGGCACCCACAGGTTCGTTGTCTGGTGAGGGGTTTCTTGCTGAGTCCTCATGTGGCAGAAGATTAGAAGAGCAAAAAGAGGCCTAACTTAGTGCCTTCCGGCCCTTTTATTAGGCACTAATCCATTTATGAGCTCTCATGACTTAATCACTTCCCCAAAGGCCCTCTCTCTCAATACCATCGATGGGATTAAGTTTCAGCACAGGAATTTGGGGGGACATTCAGCCCATAGCAATGACTATGCATATTGAATATATATTTGTGGGGGAAAATCTTTAAAATGTATTTTATGAAATATTTTTCAAGATATCTTTAAAATATATTAAGCATGGTAACTATAGTTAATAGTAATGTGTTATATTTTTCAATTGCTAAGAGAGCAGATTTTAAATGTTCCTACCACAAAAAAATGCTAAGTATGTGAGGTGACAGATATGTTAGTTAGTATGACTTAATCATTCCAGAATGTTTACATATATCATAATCACATTGTACCTCATAAATATGTACAATTATTATTAGTTGGTTAAAAGTAAAATTTTAAAAGTGTATTGAAGGTTTCCATCCAATTTCATGCATTTTAAATGAATGGGAAATATGCCTCCAAAGAGTCAGGCAGGTGGCACTGTGGAGGGGGCTGTGTCCTCACAGAAGACTTGGAAGGAGTAGCTCATTTGTTTTTGAACACACAAGAGGGGTGCAGCTGCAAGAGTGGCCTTTATCAACATCCAGCCCCCCAGCCTGCTCTGCAGCATTTAATTGCTGCTTCCTGTCTAGCGAGTGCAGCACAATGGGTTGAGACTCTTTGCTGTTGCACCCCCCATGCCACCCACATGGGCATTGTTTAAGGTGGTAAAGGTCTAAGCAGCAAGACCGTGGCAAGCCTGCCAGTGGGAGCCTGGTCTGTGGGTCTTCCTTAGCTCCAAGAATCATTTCCACAGGTCAGGCTGACGCTGTGGGGCTGCCCTGCAAAGGGCCACATTGGCTGTCTGTAAATATAGCTGCTGGTGTCTTTGCAGGACTCAGCTCCCCCACCTGGAGGCCTTGAACCTGGGGTGTTCCTTGGTGCTTAGGTGTGATGTTTCCACAGGCTGCTTTGCAACGCCCCTACACCTCACCCAGCCTCCCATTTCACAGACCTTGAAAGAAGAAACAACCCACAAACCTGTCTAAAAACAATTCAGCTGATGCAAATTCTAGGAATGGCTGAAAAATAACATTTTGGTGGTATGAGCCTTTGTCCAAAGCGGCGCTTTCAAGGGCCTTCTGGGAAATGCACACCCACGTGGATAGCTGGTTGCATCTCTTTACCCACATTAGATGATGATTTTAATTCATTTTTAACTTAGCAAGAATTTGTTCACTGATGTTGGATTTTCACCACCCCCCTTGTCAGAGAAGAGGATGGGCCACTTTCTCAAATTGTCTGTCCCTTTCACTCTTTGATAAAAGGCCTGCTGTCCCTTTCCCATTTTTCTGCGACTTAGTCATGTCACCCCCACTCCCCAGCCTTCCTCAGTCTTTGTATCTGCAGAGAAAGGAGGAGTCAAATTAGCTGCACTGGAAGGTCAGCAGATGCAGAAAGAGAGGAACAGGGTTGGGCAGTTTCCCTAAGTGATTTTGCATGTCCCTGAGCTGCACCTTGCACCACTGACCCCCGCCCACGTGTCACTGCCAATGACAGCAGGTCAGCGCAGAATAACCCAAGAAACCACAGGCTGCCCCAGGGGCTGCCGCTTGCCTCTTGCTCAACTGAACGTTATTCTCTGCCGGGAGTGGGCGATCTGCAAGCATGGATGAGAACATCTCGTCTCAAAATCAGAGCAAGGGAAGGAGCAAGCAAGGAAGTCTTCACAGACACAAAAATATTGGGAACCTGAACTTATAAACGGGACATTGGGGCATTCTTTCTCTTACTTGGTGCTGGCGTTGTCACTGTCAGGAGGGACACTGTTCAGTCAACTCATATTTGCTGGGTCCTTGCTGTGTGTCAGGCCCTGTGCCAGCTGCTGGGGTACGCCGGCGAGCGACAGTCCTGCTTTCACAGAGCTTGTAGTTGAGAGCAGCAGTCTCCAAGCTGTAGTCATTGCACATTCCTGTAAGAAAAAACATTGAACCTACCTACTCTGTTTTTATGTATTTAGAAATTATGTACTATGTTTCTATGTTATACACATCAAATAGAATGATTTATGTACGTTATAAAATGGACATACAAAATAAATTAATCTGGATGAGATAAAAATGTATATACAATATATAGAATTTCTAGTGTTTACCCCCCCACTTCCGCCCCCAGCAGCTTATCTTGTACAACTTCTGGGATGCAGGTACCCACTATAGAGACAACAGATAGGATTAAGAGTGTGATTTGGTGTCACATTTCCTGGGTTCAAATCTTGGCTCCAGCACATACTTTTTGGGTGACTTAGAATTCGTTACTTAATTTCTCTAAGCGTCGGATTCCCCATCTGTAAAATGGCTTTTATACTAACACCTTCCTCAGCGTTGTAGTGAAGATTAAATGAGATAATCCATGTAAAGTGCTTAGAAGTCTTTCTAGCATTTGGAAAGAACTCAGTGAATGTTTGTTATTATTATAATTATTATAGTCTCTTTGGAGAGAAAAACATTAATTATCCAACTAGGTGTTGAATTTCAATTGTGATGAGTACCTT
Organism: Daubentonia madagascariensis; assembly: GCA_023783475.1. Classification (NCBI taxonomy): domain Eukaryota; kingdom Metazoa; phylum Chordata; class Mammalia; order Primates; family Daubentoniidae; genus Daubentonia; species Daubentonia madagascariensis. The sequence goes on along the minus strand of JAKFHU010002088.1, from coordinate 35,593,238 downwards.
GCAGGGCAAACACAGGATGCCAGGAGGGTATACATGGGGGGCTTAACCTAGTCTGTTTTGAGCTATGTTTTGAGTTTAGGAAGGAGCCAGAGTTAGAGCAGGGACAGAGTATTCCCAGCTGGGGGAACAGCACGTGTGAAGGCTGAGGCAGGAAAGGACTTAAGTCACTGAGGAGGGAGACCAAGGCCCAGTGAGAGGCGGAGAACACTGCCAGGTGCAACGGGAGGAGCAGGCTGGCTGGAGACCATGCAGGGCTTCGTGGGCATTGCTCTCTGTTGAGATTCTTAGTTACAAACAAAAGAACCCACTCACAGCACTGTAAGCAGAACAAGGACTTTATTAAAGGATGTTAAGACACTCTTAAAATCTCCAGGAGGGCCAGAGAGTCAGGCTTGCAGGCCAGGAGGCCAGAACAAGGCTCAAACCAACCCACACCCTGGGAGTGAATCAGCAAAGGGCCTCTGCTGCTGCCTCCAGGTCCAGACCCCACAGCACAGCTCACACCATTGCTGCCCCATCACTGCCACCCTTTCTAGGAAATAGATTCTGCACAGTGAGCCCTCATGGGCTCACTTCCCAATGAAGCTGTGTGTAAGAACATCTGACTGGCAGAGCTCGGGTCACACGAATGGGGCCTAGCTACTAGAGAAGCAGGGAAAGTCAGTTTTCTGGCTTCTACTGTGGAGAGGTAAGTACCTCTAAGGTGGGAAATTCCCCAAATATGGGAATGATGTCAAGGATTTGGGGCTTAACTGCTCTCACATCATCAGATGGTCTGCTGTGGTCAGTAGGGGAGTGACAGGGAGGTTTAATGATTTTCTTTCATCTTCTTTGCAGAAATGAAAGAGAAAAAACAAGCCCCAAGTAACCAGACCCCAAACCTAAACATTTAGGAAATGAAAAAATTTCTACCTCCTGAAAATTGTCCCTTTATTTGCAATAAGTTTAACAAACTGTTTCAAGGGGTGGCATTGGAGGTAGCTAATGTAGCGAGTTTGGATATATGTGCCACCAATGCTGAACAGACATCCCTATTAAAGGTTGTGGTGTTCCAGTTTATAGCTGCTTTCAGGCTAAGTGTAGGTCTTTTCTCTCAAAGTTATAAACTGGAAAGACCTGCCATGGGTGCCAAAATTAGGTTTTTCTGTGGGCTGTTGGGTCAAGGACTGGGAGGACCTAAAGGGGCAGAAATATGAGATGAAAGTGTTGGCACGGCAGAGGAAGATGGATCAAGGCAGCAAGATAAAGGTTGGACAGAGAAGCTACTTTCTTAAGAAAAATTTGCTTTTTTTTTTTTTAAGTAACTCTTAATGATACCATGATTTTTGTTGAGTCAGGAAGCTGGTTGAGTTGGCAGAGCTTTTTTATATTAACAGAAACAAATCACTGCTTTAGTTCAAGTAATAAATAATGCACTTCTAAACACAGAGCAAAATGTATTAAACAAATAGCTGCAGAGTATAAGGTCAAAATGAAACTGGAGTAAGATGATTTCTATGCAGCTCAATATTTTCTGTTTAGTAGTCTGACCTAGGGCTAAAAAATAGGATTCTTGCTCAATTGTATTATTTAAAATAAAATGATCAAGTTCTTTAAAAAATGTCAGCCTGATGAATCCTCTAGTGTTATTTCTATAATAAAGGCCATGTTAAATCTTAGATAATTATTTTAATGATTTAATAAAGATCAGAGATTCATAACAGGTTATCTGACAAGTTAAAAACATTATAAACCAGTTAAATGTTACAAAACTTTTCTTAATCCCATACATACACACGCACCATCTCATATCATTTGATTATGTTTTTAGTATCATCATCCCTCTAAGACTTGTACTAATTTTGTTTCAGTGCTTTTCTCCTAATACAGTGGTTTGTAACCTTTTGGGGGGGTGCTCATAGATCCCTTTAGTATCTATCTCCCTAAAAAAAGTCTCACCTTACTCCTGCAACAAACTGGTGTGTAATTTCAAGGAGATTCAAGGACCCCAAATTAAACTCCTGCCTTAAACCTTGGTTTTCTCTCCATAAATCATGGTGAAGGGAGACAGGAAGCTCAGTCTGGTGGTGGGTGATGATGTCCGTGATGATGGACAGTCCCAATTGCGGCAGTGGCAGTAGGCCTACTTGTGTCTAGTCCCCTTTGCACCAGGAACTAATCAATTAGTTTGTAGTAATTGCAATGTGCTAGGTAGAACTGAAGTGGAAATGGCCACAGCACCACTGCCCTCTGGCTACCCGGGACCCTCTTTTATGCCTTAGCTCCACAGCAAAGCCAAGCCTGCTGGGACCAGCATGAGGCCTTCCCCTCGGGAATCCGTGGTGTTAGTGCTTCTGAATTATACCTTCTTGTTAAGTTGTTAATGATGAAGAACAGCTACCTTACTGAGTTTCTTCTTCTAAGTAGACATATGCGAAGGTGTGTCTAATGTCAAAATCCTATCTGACTGGTCTGGCAGGGGGTCAGGGATTGGGAACCAAGTTTGGGGATGGGTCCTTTGTCAAATTCCTAAAACTCTTGAACAGAAAGAAGATAGTTATTTAATTGCAAAATCACACATGGAAATACCTTTTTGGACATTTAAAAGGAAATATAAATTTCTACAAGGAGGAAGCAGCTAATAGCAGCTCTTTCCCAAAGAGGCTGAGGTTATGACTTCAGGGTTTAGGGTGAAAACTCCGGTTCTAATCCTGACTCTGCGTTTCACTAACTCAGTGGGGTAGGGGAACTTCAGGGCTGCTCAGGAGGTGATTCCACCCAAGCACAGCACAAGTCTCATTGTGTGGCTTTAAGTTTTGAATGTTGCCAGTGAAACTATGACAATATTAACCCTGAAGGCTTAATTTTGGGAAAATTTCTCAACTTCCTGAGACCAGTTCCCTCTTTTGTAAAATGATAATGCCTACCTCACAGTGTTGTTCTATGGAATTAAATGAAATAATATATACTATGTATTTTATCAATTCTAAGATACATATATCTGCCCCCTACATTAAAAAGTTCTCTGAAATTGGGATGGCATCCAGGGGTGGCTCCAGGTTTTATGGGGCCTGAACTTTATATTATTTGGGAACCTTTTTAAAAAAGAGAACATAAAATAATAAATGCAAAATTAGGTAAGAACATGAATATTTGTTTAGATGAGAAAATCACAACTAATTACAAATTTTAAAAAGCAGACACAAATCACAAATAACATAAAATACTGTAAAAAACACCAAAATATTTTTTAAAAATTAACTGCCTGACACATTTCTGTAATAACTCTTTGTCCTACTTTTTTTGGGGGGGTGGACTGTAGGACAATGAATTTGTTATGTCATTTTCTATAGAGAGAATAAATAGACAATTCAGTCTTCATCTTCTATGGTTGATGGAAATTTATTTTTTACTATCAATAATTCAGAAAAGTGTTTTCCAGCTTCACAACTTATTTTTGGTAATGTCATATAAATTTTCAGGATTTGTTGTCAAATTTGGAAAAACTTCTATGAAGTTTCTTTCCTATGTGAGTTGTAAGATTTGGAAGAATTTTCCACAGACTAACTTCTGGCTCCACACACTTCAAACCTGTTTCTTTTCTACTACCCATGCCATGTATTGCTGGTGAGCGCTGTGGGATGTGTTTATATTGGATATAACCTCAAGCCCTGCACCTGAGTGTCTCACCACCAGGAGAGCTGCATAGTGGAGCGTGGAAACAGTGAAGCCATTTCTATACCAGCATGACCAGCGATAAGTTAGCTGCATAGAATGTGACCGTGACCACATAAACATGTCCCACTAAACCAAGACTAAATGTATCCCAGCTCAACTTCCCCTTTAGTAGAATACCCAAATTGCCCATGGCTACTCCTGTGCCACCCACACAAAGGAAAGTGTGACAGAGGGGAAGTCAGAGTGGAAAGAGACAGTGGTCTAACCGATTACAGTTAAAATAGCTTACTTTTGCAAATTTTACAAAGATCTATAGCCATGTGAACACATTTCTGGGCCCCGTCCTGGAACATTGAAAGGGCCCATACAAAAGAGTCTCCTAGTTTCATAGTGAAGACACTTCTGGATGACCTCCTTCAATTAGTTAGTGGTGTGTTTGCTTTCCTGGTGGCACATAAAGTCATGGGTGTATTACAGTTGGTGGCAACTTAGATTTGATATCACACATGAAAAGTACCACACAGTGCCTGGCACACACCACACCAGTGGCTCAGTAAATATGTTCCCCCCTTCCTCCCCTTAGTGAAAAACCAACAAACGGAGCTTCATCACTGGCAGGGAACTATGCCCAAGTGTGTTATTGAAGAATCAGCTTTGTAGAAGTTGATATTCCATTAGTTTGCCTATAAAAATTTTAAATTGCAGTTTTTGAATTTATGGATCTTGGTTCAAGGTCATTAAAAAGTGATTGATAGGTAACCAGTGAGTGCCCAGGGACAGAAGATGGCCTGTTGCTTTGTTGGTGGTCGATGATAATGTACTCATTCCCAGCCAATCACGAACAAGGCAAGCCCATCACTAAGAAAGGGGAAAAAAAAAAAAAAAAGAACAACAGCAAAACGGACTATGCTGTACTGAAGACACCCGAGTTCTGCAGGGTGAAGGAGAATTTTCCCCAGCGTCAGCTTGGACGATCCCCACCACCTTCGTGAAGGGCACGTGCGGGACGATCTGAGCTCATGTCCAGAGTGAGGACATGATGAAAGTCGTTGTGTTTTATTTTCCTTTCCACTTCCTTCTTCTTCCCTTTCACTCTTTTCTTTCCTCTATTTTGCCCCTATTTCCTAGATGGCTTACTTGTTGTCACTTTCTGAAACAAGAAAAAAAATGCCACTTCTCATTGCTTGTTAATGCTCTATGACTCCCCCCCCCAAAGCTATTAATATACATAAAGAACTAGGGCACAGAGCACTGAAATGCAGTCACATGTCACTTTAACAACGGCGATACATTCCGAGAAATGCATCGTCAGGAGATTTCACTGTGCGAACGTCGCAGAGTGTGCTTACAGCAACCTAGACGGTGTAGCCTACTCCACGCCTAGGCCACATGGTACAGCCTATTGCTCCTAGGCTGTACAGCATGTGACTGTGCTGAATACTGTAGGCAATTGTAGCACAATGGCATTTACGTATCTAAACACATCTAAACATAGAAAAGGTACAGTAAAAATACAGTATTAAAGACAAAAAGTGGTACACCTGCATAGGGCACTTACCATGAATGGAGCTTGCAGGACTGGAAGTTGCTGTCAGTGAGTGAGTGGTGAGTAAATGTGAAGGCCTAGGACATTACTGTACAGTACTGCAGACTTTATACACCCTGTACACTTAGGCTTCACTAAATTTATAACAATTTTTTTCTTTCTTTAATAACAAATTAACCTTAGCTTACTGTAACTTTTTTATTTTATGAACTTTTAATTTTTTAAAAACTTTTTGTCTTTTTTGTAATAACACTTAGCTTAAAACACAAACACATGCAGCTGTACAAAAATATTTTCTTTAGACCCTTATTCTATATACTTTTTTCCATTACATTTTTTGTTTTTTACTTTTTAAACTTTTTTGTTAAAAACTAAGACACACACACATTAACCTACACAGGGTCAGGATTATCAAAATGTCACTTGGTGATAGGAATTTTTCAGTTCCATTATATCTTAAGGGACCACCATCATATACACAGTCTGTTGTTGACTGAAAAGTCATTATGCGGTACGTGACTACAAGGGGTTTGGGAAGCCCATTTCTGAGTCAGTTAAGAGCCATATGTATTTTCTTCCTCTAGCACCAATTTTAAATTTATTGTAATTTTGAAGCTGCCTAAATATTTTATTTGAGACTGTATGTTAAGGCTTCTGTTAAATATAACATGGGTAAAGCTGTATTCCAGTTTAGGTTTAATTTATGATGGTGTTATTTCATGAACAAATATGGGGATTGTGAGTAGTTAAGATTCATTGTAGAATGAGCAGGGAACTTACCAGAGTAAAGAGGTGTAATGAAAAAGGAAGGCTCTTTCAATCTCTAACGAGGAGCCTGGTGTTTCTGTAATCTGATTTTGTGCCCATTGTTTTCCCTAAAGTAATTTGGATGCGCATTAGTCTGATTATTATGATTCCCTGTTTAGAACCCAGATACCTTCTTGCTATGTCCCCAATAGCATATTTCTGGAAATGACTTCAACCAATGACATTAGCTCTACTCCCTTGGTTTCTATGCGGTTCACCAGACAGGAACCAGGCTGCCCAAGTGTGCAACCCAGATAGCACAAGGCAGTGGGTAGAAGGGTTTAAAATTACCCTAAGATGCTGTGTGGTCAGAGTCTAAGTGGAGGAATGTGATGCAGCTGAGGAACAGAGGTGGGGGAGGGGGCATATTTTCAATGTCTGAAATGTCTTGACCAACTGGCTTTTCAGGGATCATTTTGATGCTTGTATTTCATCTGGTGCCAAGTTTCCTTCTGGTGTTTGACCAGAAGGTGACAATGACAACAAGGATAATGAAATTTGTCTTCAAAAAATTTCCCCTTAAATGTAGTAGATGTAGCAGCACTGGGACAAATCTGAGAAGAGTCTCAGAGTCTCCTTAATATTACTACTCTTAGGAATAATCATGCTTTATCATTTACAAAGCCCTAGCCATTTTGTGTGGCAAATATTATTATGATTTCCATTTTACAGATGTGTAAACTGAGGCACAGAGAAGTTCCAGCGTATATTTAATGTTGCCTGCAGAGTAAGCAGTGGAGAAGGGATTCTAGTCCCACTCAACTGACTCCAAATAGTCCCATTTTTGCCATCTCCCGAGACAATGGCACACCCTGGGTAGCATGGGTGGCAGAGGCTGGTGAGAGAGTGACAGGGGTGTTCAGTCCCCTCTGTGGTACCCCATGCACTCTGTGAATCTGCCAGGGGAGCAACACATGCTGAGACTGCCCCTAAGGGGTATATGCCCTCTCCTGTACACACGCGGGCTGTCAGAGGACTGAGGAGTTTCCCCAGGAGAGGGATTTTCCCAACATCTGCATTGACCGGCTCAAAGATCCCGTCCAGCTACACAGGATTAGCTGGGATGTAAGGCATTTAGCATGGAGAAAACACATTCTTTTTAGAGTCAATTTCAGCCTTTCTACATATGTATGTCTAAGTTTGAAAAGAAGGAGAGAAGAGGGCGAACCAACTTGGGGCCAAATTAAAGTGTTTGTGTGTATATGTTCCTCCTTTTTCCCCTTCTTAAATTTAGTGGCCTATTTGGCAGTTGACCACTGGAAAGCTAATGGTAATGACAGAAACTGAAAACAGGAGACACTCTCTTACAGTGTCTGGACCTCCAGATACATTGACGAAACGTAGGGGCACTGCGGGGAATTTGCAAAAAGATGCAGCCTACGAGAGTGCAGAGCGATGGGCAACAGGACACTCAGAAAGCAGAGACCTTTTAAACTTCACTTGGCAAAACCAATTCTTTAGTTACTTCCCTGCCCCACTCAGGAGAAAGAACTGGGAGAAATTTCACTGAGAAAAATATAGTTATTTACAGCACAGACAATAGGCCGGCAGGTTTAATTTCCCCTCAGTCCTGTAAGAGCATGCAACTTGAAACCAGTTTAATGAAATAACTCCCAGATTTCAATAGCTGATTACTCTGGGCCAGAAAGCCCGGAACTGCCAAGGTCCCTAAGGATGTGGTGGACAGGAGGCTGGGAAGCCACGAGGCTGCGGTAACTACGGGCCAAAGCAGGCATTCTTTAATTATCCCTCCAGTAGCGCCTGTCCAGTCCTGGGCGTGTAGAGACCTTTAAGAAGGTCAGGGAGGGCTGCCTCGAGTCACAGCCTCAATGACAACGACAATGACATTGCTCTGCTCTGGAATCTGTTTACCTGTGCTGTGGTTGCTCAGTGTGAGCTGTCAGGGCCATGTCTCTGTGCTGGGGCTGCTAAGAGGCAGAATGAATCCTTTGGGATTTGAAGTCTAACAGTTTTTGGATCAGGTGGACTCAAGATGTAGTTGAGTCCAAGGAGTTTATGTGTGGGCAAGAAGTTCTCACTCTCCAATGAACAGAACCCGTGCTGGCGCTGTGTTCCTCGCCTGCTCTTCCCGAGGGCCACACACTGTCGTTGGTACAACATGCTGTTGGTGGGGAGTGAGGCTGGGAGTCTGGAGTCAGATCAGCTTAGTTTCAAATCCTTCTGCCTCTCCACTTCTTCTGTGACCTCAGCACATGACTTAACTTTTTTTGAACTATCGTTTCTTCAGCTGAAAAGTAGGGGTAGTAACACTGACTTTGTAGACTTGCTCTCTGAGAAGGTTAAATACAATAAAGTACGCAATATGCCCATCCCATACCTGGATATGAAGAAAGATTACCTGCCCAGCTGGCTCAAGTTTGCCAGAAAACAGTTTGATACACTCATCTTTGTTGGGGGAAACTGGGAGCAGAGTGCCAATTTCAAATTTTTCATTACTTCGATTCAGTTCATCTGACATATGTTAAGTGTTTTATATGACAGGCACTGAGGAGCCAGAAATGAATAATACAGACTCCTGCCCTTAGTAAAATTGCCTTCTGGTACAGTGGGTTTCAAACCTTTGATTGTGACCCATGGTGGGAAATATCACAATACAGTACGTACTCACATACACTTAATATTTATATAAAATCTGTAGCAAAGTTTCTTAAAACAATACTCATCCTTATTTGCAAAGCACTCTGCTATTTTCTGTTCTATTTCATTTCATTTTAAAAGTGCTGATGGTGACCCACTAAATCGATATTATGCCTACTTATGGATCACAACCCTCAGTTTGAAAAATAGTGACTCTGATCTGCCCTGTGACCAGGGCTGGCATGAGCCCTTGTGCAAACTGTGGGGAGTGTAGGGAGGCAGCCACTCACTGGAGACAGGGGTGGACCTGGGTCTTTATTATTCTAAGCCAGTCTTAGAATAATAAACTGAACTCCATCCCCCTTACCTTTCATTGTCTTAGGAATGGACATGTGACATAACTCTTGCCAATGAGACAGAAAGGGTCATCTTCAGTGGGGCTCCTGGGAATGGGTTTCCCTGCTCTAAAAAAGGGGCATGAGGAATGGGCATCCCTTTTTCTGACCCTGGACATTGTCCTGTACATGTGCTGCCTGGACCTGGAGCAGCTACCTTGGGACTGTAATTAAGTGTGGTGACGTAATATGCTGGCCCAAACCTGGCCATCACAGGGTGTGACAGGGAGGAAGAGCTGCGGTTCCTGATGACATTGCAGAGCCACTGAATTAACCAACCTTGGAACTGCCCTACTTCTGGACTACTTATATAAGATAACACATTTTTCTTATTGTTTAAGCTTCTTTTAGTTGGGGTGTCTATTACTTACATCCCAAATGATAGTTTGATTTAACTGTCTCTTGCATCTGGAGCATGTGCTGTGAATTTTTAACTTTAAATCAGCTGGGAACCAGTAGGATCAAATTAAGGGCACTGAATTGCCCCCTTGCAGATGGTGTTTAATTGGGTTTACATTCTATAAATGGGATGCCTTCTAATTATTGCTTATAAACTGTGGAATGACTAAATTGATCTTAAAACATTTCAGTTAACCAACGCAACAATTCGGCTGTGTGAGTTTGGGCAAGTTACTTGCCTCTCTGTGTTGCAGTTTTCTCATCTGTTTATAAAACAAAGATATTAGACTAGAGATTATTTTCATACTTAAATTTTGTGGTGCTATAGGGTAGTGTCTGAGTGAAATTTCACAGAGAAAAGGTGTTTGCCTCTAAATGGCTCATGGCTATGGTTGTGGCTTTTATGTTTGAAAAACAAGTTTCATTTTGGAAGGTGGTGGTGGGGGTGGTAATGTTCCAAGATTTGCTAGAACAGGGCTAGCAATCAGAGGGCCTAGATTTAGGACTTGGCTCTGCTATTTAGTGGCCACAAAACCTCACAGGCTACAATGTCACCTGGGAATACAGCTGCCTTGGACACTTTTGTTTTCTACCAGCATGTTTCCCCTTCCATAAAATGGAGATAACTGTCTACCTTATCTGCTGACTTTTCAAGGTGGTATTAAAATCAAATAGTATAGATAAAAACAGTCAGTTTTTGCTGTGCAAAAGATTTTTGCCATTTTGGTGATGTAAACCGTAAGTGTACATTTAGCTTACGAAATTCTGTGTTGTGATTCTAATAAACTCCTCAAAACTCTTTAGGTCCCGATTTCATGCTGGAGACATAACCATGCTCCTTGGCTGTGCTCTCTGGCTCTCCCTTCACACCCTCCTAGTTGCTAAAGAACTGTTTATGGCTGAATAGCGGTCACAGTCCACTGATTTTATTCCAGAACTTTTCTCACTTGCTAATAAATAACTCCCATTGTTTCTGTAACAAGCAAACTGAGCAAATGACTTGAGGGACACAGAGGTGAGTTCTGGGTTGGGAACAGACCTGCCTGGCGTTGGCTTTCAGTTAGCAAAACCCAAATTTTTATTCAAATACAGTATTGGCTCAGAAATCAGAACACCTAATGATCCTCAGTAAGCAACATGAATTAGGCATAAATAAATAGGCTAATTTGTTGTTCCCTGACAATGTGGTTTAGTTTTAAAATAAAAGAGGAATAATTACTATTCCAAACTAATGTGTGGAGTCAGACTCTTCCTGCTTTTTTTCCTCTAATATGAAATTCTATAGGTCTTACTCATTCTTGTTGGTGATCTAATCTGAAATACCAAGAGACTGAACGATTTCCACAAACTGGTGAGCGGCTCTCACAAAATCCGTCAGAGCTAGGGCCCAATCACTGGGCTGTTTCTAATGACCATCCCATATGTCTTTATAAATAGACCATTATCAAATGCTTTTTATCAGGCTCGAATTGGACAACAATCATGACTCTCAACTTCCCTTCCTTCCCTCTCATCTGATTTTAAATTGTCTCTGAGAGTCAGGATGTGATAAGTCTACCGTGTTCAGAGTTCAGAGTTCTGAACACCATTTTCCAACATAAGGCAGGCTAGAAATACATATTTCAGACAAAACATGGAAATCCTACCAATTGGTGGTGAATTCCCTCTGAGTTTCTCTCTTTCCTGTCAGGAAATGTGCCTCGGGTCTTCTGTCCTTGGCAGCAGCTTCTCCGGTCTGATTCTAAATCATCGCCTTGGCAACGCCACTTCCCACAGTCCACAAAGCTTTGGACAGCCAGTCTCTATTTTGCCTTTATCGCCTATATATTGGTCAATAGGGTATAGAAGCCCGTGACCCTGCTCATCCCAGCTTTGTTTTGTCCAAACTCTTTTGTGCAGAGAGGGAAACCAGGATATTGAATCATGCACTGGGCTGTGGTGGCACAGTGCCCTGCAAAATAAATCGCAACTCCTTTATTTTAGAACAGCTGGAAATGAGCACTTTTAATGGACAGGGGAGTCTGGCCAAAACAGGCCTGGGATAAGATAGGATCATCATTTAAAAATGCCAATTTTGAGGGGAGAGTGCCTCTTCCCTGTTTTATATGTCCCTTACCTTACAGGCAGCTGCTGAGGTGAAGGTGGTCCTGCAACAGGCATCCTACTCTCGTCTGCATGCTGACTGCACAGATGAGGCAAAGCCTGTATCTTTCTGTATACACACAAGGCTGATTTGTCATTAACTGCAAAAGTCATGAGAGGAGGTTTAATTTAATATAATGAATTGAAATATAGTCCCTAAACACAAGTTTATAACCAACAGTTTCATCTGCATTGAGCAAGCCCTAGTTGCAAAGGTGAAAAGGACTAACATTACTGAGGCCCCACTATATGCCAGGCTCATTAAATTCTCACCACAATCCTATGAGGCAGGTACTATTTTGCTTCACCCCTAACCCCTTTGGGAGTTGTGCCAAGTGGGGGTGGTGAGGGTGGGTGTTGACACTGGCAAGCAGCAGGAAAGGGGTTTCAAAGGCTGTGCTGGAGCTGCATGACACTTAATCATCCTGTGAGCCATCTCTGGACAAGTGGCAGGACTGTGGTGGCCTAGGGTAGGTACCAGTATCACTTTCCATAAGCACTTGTGGAAACACACCTGTATAACTCCATCAACTTATGTTAAACTCATCTGCACGCCTATGTTGAGGGATAAGGTTGGTTCAATCACTTATTTCTTGCAGTGATTTTTTTGAAAGACCATATTTCAACGGCTCTGAGGGTATCAGATTCATCAAAAGGGCTTGGATACTTGAGTATGGATGTGCCCATGTAAACCCAACTTTCCATTTTCTCTGGCTGGTAACAGCTTAGGGGGTGGGGGTGGGGAAAAAATCCTCTGTAGAAAAGTTCTACACCCAAAGGTGGTAGGGTATTGTGGTTACAAGCACAGATTTCGGGTCCAGAGTTTGGATTCATATTGAAATTTGTCATCCAAATCTTCCTGATTTTCTCTTATGTGGCATTATGCAAGTTACTAAACCTCTTGATGCCTCAGATTCCTCATCTATGAAACGGAGATGATAAGTATAATGCTTATCTCCCATAGAAGTTATGAATATTAAATGAGTTAATATATATAAAGCATTTAAACCAGTTTCTGGCATTTAACAAACTTTTAACAAGCATTTTCTGTTATTGTTGTGGCATCAGTATTAGTTTGCTAGGGCTTCAATAACAAAGTACCACAGACTGGGTGGCTTAAATAATAGAAGCTTATTTTCACACTGTTCTGGAGGCTAGATATCCAAGATTGAGGTGTCAGGAGGGTTGGTTTCTTGAAAGGGCCACAAGAGAAGGATCTATTCCAGGCCTTTCTCCCTGGCTGGTAGATGACTATCTTTTCCCTGTGTTTTCTTATCATCTTCCTTCTGCATGTGTTGATGTCTAAATTTCCTCTTCTTATAAGGATACCAGTCATATTGGATTTGGGCCCACTCTTAAAGACTCTATCTCCAAAAAAGGTCACATTTTGAGATACTAGGTGTTAGGACTCCAACACATGAATTTTGGGGGGATGCAATTCAGACCATAACAGTGCCTAAGCAAGGTTTTTGGTGAAACTCACTTTCAGGGTAAATTTTGTTCTTACAAAGTTGCCTTTGCCATTTTTCCATTTTTTGAGTAACCAATGTAAATTTTCTGACTTTCTCATGTTATCTCCTACTTATTGACTATTTTTTAAAAATTTACATACGTATCTTGGTCAAAGTTCTATGGATGCTGAATAGAATGAATTCAATGGTGTTTTCCCCAAAGGAAATCCACAGAATTGTAGGTCAGACAGTAACTTAATAACCAAATTTTGGGCAGGATCATTATAATACATTTAAGCATTTTTTGGTTTGTTTTTATTTGTTTTTTTTTCTTTTTTTGGTGAACCCAGCTTTGTTATTTTATTATTGATAACTAGCCATAAATAATCACTTTTTCAATGAATCATCATTAGTTAAGAAATGCTATGTCACTCAAGTCACTAAATGTTGATGGCCAGCATGACGCATTACCTGTATTTGTGAGCTGGGACAGGTCGGGGCTGGAGAGTACTGGTGGATTCACCTGGGGGTTGACCGGTCCACAGGTCAGTCACTGTCATGCAGGCTGTGTGTGTTAGGTGAGCTTCTTTGAGTGGCAAACATTAGAAATTAACTCTAGCTTGCTTAAGCAGAAAAAGACTATAGTGGGAGGATACTGGGAAATCTCACTGAATCCCAGGAATCAACCAAATTCCCAGGCCCCAGGGAGACTGGACACCAGAACAGGAGTGTTGAGCCCTTGTCAGGTCTCTTCCCTTGTCCCTCCAACTCCTCTCTCTATCCTTCTTATCCTGCTCTTGCTTCTGTGGACTAGAGCAATGGGCTCCTGTTCCTTTTGACCTCTGGTTGCGCTTGGGTGATGGTGTATCTTGTCAGGAGGTCAGAGGCAGAAAGGGGAGTGAGGGCTGCCTGTTCATCCCCAGAGCTCCTACTTTGGCTAATGCCTTGGGCTGGTCAAGTCCCTTGGCCACTAGTCACAAGTCATCTGCAGGTGGCATTCTCAAAATGACTCTCTCCTCCCAAGTCTTGGACCCCTCCTACCTTTCATCCCATTGGCCCCAGATGTAGTAACAGCTCTGCTTTTACCACCTCTGGGGTGCTGTGCTATCCCTTGTGGTTTCCCTACATCTTGACTAGTTCTATGCTGGGCCATGTTGGAGCTTGAGGCAAAAGGAAATATCAGTAATACTGAAGCTGTCTTTACTTAAAGTATTGATATTTTGTTTATCATAGATGTTTTTGCATTGATTTTGATTTTTTAAAATTATTGCATTAAAATATTATCTTGATTACTGAGATTTTTGGTGCCCCCTTAAAATTTTGCCCCTGAAGTTGCCTTACTATAGTCCCAGACCAGCGTTACACTTTTGTAAATTGTCCCTTTATAAAACTCTCCTCTCTGAGCAAGAGATTTGTTTCCTGATAGGACCTTGACTGATACAGATACCTTCTCTTGAAAGCATAGATTATAAATCATTGGCTCTTGGGAAGTATTTTATCAAAAACATGATTTATTTGACCTATATAGTTTGAAATTTAGTTGACATTTTTTAAAAGTCAGAATACCTTCACATAAAAATACAGATTTCTCGTTTCTTTTGAAAAAAAAATCAAACAATGTAGCAACACTGGACCCCTTTCCTGTATAGCAACAATTGCCAGGAGTGAGTAGCAGCTTTCCCTTTAGATTGGGTATGTCTCTCCAGTTGGACATAGTCCCCACCACTCCCTATCACCTCTCCCCAACACTGAAGCTAAGTGTTAGTTGCCATTTATTATCACAGTGGCACTGTTGTTTTCATCACACTTGGCCCGTTTGCCCAGCTGACTCCTCTAGGCTGCTGAGTTTGGGACACTTGCTCTAGCTCTTTGCTGTTATAAGACTCTACTTCCAATCTCTGCAACTTCCAGTTCAAGCTCTACATTCCCAGGATAATGAATCAGATTGGCTCAACTTGAGGCAGATACCTATCTCAGCACCAAGTAACAAGACCAGGGGACAGGAGCGGGTGGTTGAGCACCTGCTGGGGGTCCACCCTTGAAGATGGAGAGTGGGGATTTCCAGAGAAGAGGGACCTACCACACTGCAGTGCTGGCTCTTGAACCAAAGTGTAATATTGTGTGCATTTTATATTTTACTTAATCTTTAATTGTTCAGAGTAAACACCTAATAATGTCCCATTCAGTGGATTCTGCAGATTAAATGCTTCCAAGTACAAAAATGGTAAAAATGAATGCAATTTAAAATTTACTCTTTCTGTAAGCAACATCTGTGAGAACAGAGTAGGGACATGTTCACAAGCCACAGTCTGGTGCTCCAAAATTCCACATAAGGCAGATCTGTTTTGGTCTGGTTTGATTCCGATGGTTTAACACAGCTCTTGCACTTCTGAGGTATCCAGGCAAATGAGTGGACCCATGATTCTATCTCTTGCCTGGCGCTTGCAGACATTGCTAATATACTGCAGAACACTACTGCTAAGCTTCAGGATCCTTCTCAACACAGCCTTCCGGGCAATCAGCACTAACTGAGCAGGTGGCACATAGATTGAAACCCGTTTGCCACCCTACCTGAGAGGTTTCCCCGGGTGACTTACCGTGGAGCCTCCCTGAGCTACTGGAGCCAGCGTTTTGTTGGTGTGTGTGAAAGTTGAGATAGAGGCTGCTGTGTTGAGCAGATAAGAGGCGGTGTCCCCTCAACTCAACAAAGTGACTCCTCCATCTGTGGTCTTGTTACAAACCCAAGTAACCCAGTCTAAGCCCTTTCCCTTAGAAGCCTCAATCAGACAAATGACTATTTCTTGTTTAGTTCTAAGGCAGGGATGCGATTCTGTCGGGTCACAGTTGGGAAGGTAAGTGAACAATCACAGGCCTCTGGAGTCAGACAGCTCCTAAGGGGACCCTTCAGAGGGTCCAGAAAGTATTCATTCCAGAGTCCTGAGCAGAGGCCAGCCAGGGAAACCTATCGGAGAAACCTCCTTCCTTCATTCCCAGTTTCCCAGGCCTCTGTTCGCAGCGGTGTGGCGGCTGACGACCTGGCAGGCTTCCAGACACAAATACTGCACCATCAGTTATAAAGCCAAACCCAATCTCCTCATTTGCTCCCTCCTTCCCCCTCCCTGCTTCCTCATAGTTAAGTAAATAATCAAATTTAGATGGATTTTGTTTGAATGAGAAATCTCAGAATTAAGTGTTTGGTCCCCCTCAGGGCATTTGTGTGGGAAGATGTCCTATTATTTAGGGGTTATTTCTTGACTTCATGGATCCTCTGGGGTCAGCCACTCCCCACTCTCCAGCTTGGATAAAAGATCTGGAATAGACAGATGTGAGGAGGCCTGGGCTGCCACTACCAGGCCGGGTGCCCTGTTCAGGTCCCCTTGCCTCTCCGGGCCTCAGTTGTCTCGTCTTTAAAATGTGGTGACTAAGTTCTCTTTTAGCTCGCAAAGCTATCATTCTAAACTCTCACTCTCTCAGCCATTCAATAATGAACAACATTGAGGGGTGCTGTGCGCTTGGAAGGTGCTGAGAGTTGAACATACGTTCCCTCACTTAGTTCTCCCAGAAGCAGACTGAAGCAGTTCCATTGTGTTATACCCACGTATCAGTTAGTATTCAGTGCGGCTGCTTATACAGACATGCCCTAAACAGTAGTGTCGTGAATAAGATAGGAGTTCATTTTTCTCCCTTGTAAAACACAAAACAAAGTGTCTGGAGGTGGGCCGGGCCACTGTGGACACGATGGCTCCACAATGTGCTCAAGATGTCTGTCTTTCTGCCTCACCATCGGTGGCACACAGCTTCAAGGTCACTTCACGGTTCAAGATAGCTGCGTGAGTTCCAGTTATCACATCGCAGATTCACGTGGGAGGAAGCAGAAAGAGAGGGTAAAAGGACCATCTTTTTTTTTATTCCTAGATATCCCCAAAATACTTCTGTTTACACTTCATTGGTCAGAACTTACATGTTATATGTTCATACCAACTGCAAGGGAGGCTGGGAAATACAGACTTACGGTTTCCCAGTTGGCAATGTAACACAGGCAAATATTTGAATTCTATTAAAAGGAAGAAAATGAGAGTGGATATTAGAGTAGATACTACCAGTCTCTTCACATCACCTTTGACCAATAAGGAAGAAGGGCACAGAGCGGTTAAACAACTAGTCTCTTAAAGGCACATGCTTGATCGGTAATTGGCAGGATTTGGACCCAGCCAATGTGCGTCCAGTACCTGCGCTCTTAAGTGCTGTGCTTAAGTTGATCCTCCCTGGAGTTCCCTTGCTGCTTCTTTCTCCTTCTTATCAGAAGCTTCATGCAATCTCCCTGGCTCTAAACTTAGTCCTCCTTCTGTATCAGGGAAGCCTCCAAAATGCAGGAAAGTTGGGAAGGGCTGTGAGCCCCAGGTGAGGCTGCCCCTGTGGGGTCTCCTCTGGTCCCCAGGGCCAGTCCTCACTCCAGATATCCTTGGTCCCTCCCTATTTCTGCCTCCCTTATTTCCCTCCATGGTGTTCCCAAACAACCCCAAGTGCCCTCAATTCTTGTCTTTGCCAAATCCTGGGATAAATTGGTACCTACCTTCTCAGGGTATTCATATTTAAGAAGAGGAAAGAATAATTTTCTTACTGTAAAATTTCAGGTGACAGGTTTTTCCCCCCTTTTTGTAAGTTGGAGGTACTTCCCAAAGCCCTTAAAATCACAAAGGCACAACCTCCTTAGACTCCTAGTAAGGTGGGTTTATCACCAAAGCCACTGCCGGGAGCTGCATCTCCTTCTCATCTCTGCTTGTCTTTTCAGTGTGGAATAAGAGCTAGACATGCAAACGTGTTAGGGACCAGCAGCATCTGTGTTACCTGGAAATGTTTAGAAATGTAGGATCTCAGGCCCCACCCCAGACCTACTGAATGAGAAGCCGCAGTTCGACAAAGTCCCCGGGTGATTCTTGTGCACGTCACAGAAATCTGAGCTGTAGAGTTTCTACTGAGTAATTATGAACTGAAAGAAATCACCTAAGTAAGAGTTTGCTTATTAAATTCATTGTTTGCTTTAGAAGAAACTGAATTGAGAAAAGGAGAGCAAGTAAAAATCAGGCACTGAAACGAAAAATTGCTGTTTATGGCCCAGTCTTGGTCCTCATTATCCATCCCGTGCACCATGCAAATGTCAACAGTTCATTGACTGATTGATACATTAGGAGGGGAGCCAGACAAGAGTAGATAAAATTCTCATGCTTAGATTTCGTCTTAAGATTCCCTTGTAAAATTACCCAAATCAGTGCACTTAAGTCTCCAAATGGTTTTTGCAAACCAGATAAGCTTGACATTTTGGGTTCACGTAATTGGCCAGTTTTGCTAAGAGACTGCCAAAAGCACCGTTGTCTAAACAACTATTTTAGTTGAAGGATACAATCTAGATTTAAAAGCTAACATGTGACTCACTTTAAGATTGTTAAAAGCTCGGTGGAGAGAGCTGTTGTACCTTCAATCTCTTTATTTTTGTATCCTATGGTACTTCAGACACCTGAAAGAATAGCAGAGCTATTTATTTCTACGAGCCCAGGCCTACTTTGCGGAGAGCCTCAAAGAATTTCATCTGGCACTTTTAAAATACTTCTCCCCCACTCCCCACCCAGTTCTTCATGAACAGAGAGGTTCGTGAAGAGGTTTTAAACTTATGGAGGCAGCAAAACGTAGTGGTTAAAAGTGTGAACTGTAGGATCTGGCCACCTGGGTTCAAACCCAACCTTTACCAGCTCTGTAAGGAGGGGGAAATAACCTACCATCTTTACAGGCTGTCGCGGTGACTGAGTGAATAGACTCAGAGTGGTGGCTGCCAGATGGTAAGTGCTATGTAAGTGTTTGCTGTTACCACATCTTCCTACAATACTAAACATCTAGCTCACCCTTTTAATTTTAGAGAAGAGGATGTGGAGACGGAGAGGTTCAAGGTCTGTCTGCTGCGTGGCCCGGTGGGCTCCTTCCTTGCCAGCACCGCCTGCTGTGCTGGGGCAGCACCTACCCAGCAGCTGTGTGGGAATTCTTTCCCTCCCCCTCCATATGACACACGTGTCCTCGGGTACCCAGGTTGGGGGCTGATGGCAAGAACAGGTCCTGAGTGGTATCGTATGTATGTAGATATCCCCTGTCTGCTTACCTGAAGTTATTTTTGCCTTTTCACCCCCTGGTGGGGCATGCATGGTCTGGGATGTTGTTGGAAACCCTGCCGGTCTGTGACGTCTGAGAGACTAGGACAGCTACCTCAGCTGCTGTTAACAGCAGAACACTTTTAAGTGACTAAACGCAAAGCTACTCCTTCCCCAGGGTTTTGATAATTCCTCCCACCAATTATAGCACTTTACTGAGATTAACTAATTAATCTTCACCGTACTCCAGAGAGACCAAATCAAAGAGAATTCTTTCACACGTGTAAAGCACCTTTTACCTAAGGATTACTAACACTGATGCATTTATCTCCCATGACAACATGGCAACTTTCAGAGACGACAAGGAAAATCTTCATTACCATTTCAAGAACTGGGAACAAAGAAAAATCCCACTCCAGGAGATGGGGGTAGCTGAACAGGGACTGTTGGCAAGGTCACCACTGGAACGCACCTGTGAACTTCCAGGTAGGGATGTGCATCTACATCTGGTCATCTTTCTTCATGTTGCTCACAATCTCCAGGGGTCACGTCCATGATAAAGAACAAGAGAGGGTTCATGTGGATATTCAAACACATGTTTGGCTTCCTGAAGAAGCTCCCGTTTCTTATTCTCCTGCTTGTCTCCATAATTCTGGTTCCTTGTCATCTCTATTCACGACAATTCTGTTTGTGACCTAGATGAAATGGAGCCAATAGCCAAATGCTAGCAGAAGAAGAGAACCTGAAAAAGACATTGTAAACTGAGGACCCAGTTTATCTCCTAAAGCTCTGGAATCAGCATTTGGGGTAAAAGAAGGGAACAGAGTGGTCTGCACTATGTGGCCCAATGTTAGGTTTGCTGTGATTTCTTTGTAATTCCCTGGCAGCAGATTCATTTTACTTGACTTGGCAGCACAGACAGTTGCTACTGAGCTGCAGCTAAGGCTGGGAACTACATCATCATGCAGTTCCTGGGTGCTTCATAAAGGGGGACCTCAAAAACAGGGAGATACAAATGGTCATTTTGGAGATACTGCTCCCATAATGGCCAAGCAGTTGCATAATGCATTTGTTCTAAAATTTTTGGGGCAAACGACACTCACTGCTGGGTGTTGCTATCGATTTGCTGGTTTCTTTTCCTGACCGACAGCTATGACTCTGGAGCTCAGAGCCCTGGACCTGCAGGGTCTGGTGCTGTCAAGTTTGCCGCAGCTGACAAGCAGGTCGACAGGAGCTCCCTCCAGGCCTCTTGGGAATACAAGTGTCAGGAGAAGGTTTTGCTCAACTCCAAATTCAAGAAAGAGAGGTGAGTAAAAACTTTACATTTTATATGGATTTAAAGTGGGATTGTAGGTGCATGATCTCATTTGAGCCTCATGACAAGCATATGAGGCTGGACAGTGAAAGGACACCTCTTATTTTGTCAGCCCAGTATTCCTTTCCTTTGGAAACTGACTTTTCTCTGACCACTGCATTCTGGAGCTGCCAATCACAGGACCGTCCCACCTCTCTGATCCCTTCCCTCCCTCACCCCCAATGTTGGGCAGATGGCTCCATAGGCCGCTGGACTCTTTTTGCCAGGGATTTGAATCTTATGGAGAGACGCCCTCGGGGAGAAAGATGTTGGAGCTGTGTAAAGAGAGTGCCTGTGGTCTCCTGCTACCAAGATCCATAGGACTGCCCAAAGCCCACCTGTTCAACTCTTCCTTCCATCCTGTGCGTTTAGTTTCCTCCCAATGAAGTTGCCTTTGATTTATGTTAGCTAGCATCTACCAAGGAAACCCAAATTCTAAACACCTCCTAGTTTCAAATAGCCAGGAGTTGAGCCCAGGTCTTCTCCTCCGAAGTCAATGATTTTTCATCACACATGGTAAATGTTAAGTCTCACAGGAACTTTAAGGAAGGAAAGGGGGAGAGAGCTGAGAATTCGAGCAATGCCAGCGATGAAACTTTTTTTACAAACCCAAGAGGCTATATATCTTTCCCAATAGCATCATGTCAGGATTCGTCCCTGGGAGTGCACTTCATGGGCGTGCACAATGGCAGTTGTGTGAGCTGGCATGTACTTGCATTCACCCACAGCCCAAGCCTTTTAAAATTTTTGTTCTTGTTATGCTTTTGTGGGATGTGTGTTTGCTGGTAGACTGATTCTTAGGTGTATTTGCCTATAGGTCTATCTTTGAGTTTTCTAGACCCTATTGATTTGGCAAACAATCAGAAGTAGCTCATACAGTTCAGACGGAGAGGGAGTGAGGTTGGTGGGTGTGGCTGCCAAAAATATAGCGGCTGGTAACATTTTGGCAGGTAGGAGAAATGTTTTCAGGGTAACGTATATGCTAAAACATATGACTCAACTTTTTACTGCTTCATACCAAATAAAATTCCAGATTCTATACTTATGAATACATGAATCCCACATTAAAGGCACAAGACCCTTGCTCCCTCTCGAGACTATTCTGGTACTTTCTGCAATGGCATTAAATTAAAGGTGGAACATCTCTTTTTGTGAGCAGGATCTTTTCTAGGTAAAACTAAGAGGTACCAAATTCCTGAACTACTAGCCTGTTTAGATTATTTCCAGCCCAAGACTGGCATCCAAAGGAAGTCAGAAGTAATCCTAAGGTTTTGGAGTTTCCTATACATGATGGTTGAATGATTGAGTGAGTGAATGAATGAAGAATAGGAGGAAGCCTAGAATACTAGAACTGAAAGGGAATCTGGTGATCACCCAACACAACCCTGCACTAGTTATCTGTGGCTGCATAACAGATCACTTCAAATTTCAGTAGCTCAAGACAACAATAATCAGTTCTTTTCTTTCATGGTTTCTGTAGGTTAGGAATTCAGAGCAACTTGGCTGGATGGTCCTGGCCAGATGTCAGCTGGGCTGTACTCATCTGAAGGCTTGACTGGGGCTGGGGGCTCTGATGCCCAGGGGGCTCACTCATATGGCTGGCCAGTTTGTGTGGACTATTGGTTGGAAGTTTCAGCTTCTTTCCACATGGGCCTCTTCACAAAGCTGCATGTGTCCCCCAGCATGGCAGACGGTTTCCCCTAGAGCAAGTGATGCAAGAGAATAAGGCAGAAGCTGCAAAGCCTTTTATGACCCAGTATCAGAAGTCAGGCACCATCACTTAAGCAGTGTTCTATTGTTCAGGCAGCCCTGGTACAATGTGGGAGGTGGGAGGGAACTACACATGGTGTGAGTACCAGGCTGGGACCAGTGGCACTGTCTTGGAGGCTGACTACCACAAACCCCTTCTCTTTCTTCTTCTTCCAGTTTTATATAAATATACCTTGTGTATATTTAAGGCATACAATGGGATGACTTGATATATGTATATATTGTGAAATAATTACTGCAGTCAAGTCAGTTAATGCATCTTATCACCTCACATAGTTACCAATTTTTGTGGATTATATGTATGTGTGTGTGTGTGTGATGAGAACATTTAAAAGCTACTCTCTTAGCAAATTTCAAGCATACAGTACAGTATTAACTATAGTCACCATGCTGTACATTAGATCCCCAGAACATATTCATCTTAGAACTGCAAATTTGAACCTTTGACCAACATCTCCCCATTTCCCCTACTCACTGTTTCTATGAGTTTGACTTTTTAAGATTATACATATAAATGAGATCATGCAGTATTTGTCTTTCTCTGTTTCACTTATTTCCTTTAGCATAATGCCTTCCAAGTTCATCCATACTGTCACAAATGGTAGGATTTCCTTCTTTTCTATGGCTGAATAATATTCCATTGTATATGTATACCACATTTTCTTTATTCGAACCCCTTTTCTTAAAAGACGGTTTTAGGAAAACCTTACATTGTATCATGAAATATTTTCAGACATATGAAAAGGATAAAATAAATAAAATAGATACTTATATACCTACCACCAAGTTCAAGAAATAAAATATTATCAATTCAATTGGCATCCCCTATGCACCCACTCTGCTTCTCCCTCCTCCCTTGTCCCACTTCCCTTAGGAAACTAATATTCTGAATTTTGTGTTTATCATTTCATGCATTCATTTATACTGCCATTACAAATTTATGTATTTCTAAATAATATGTAGTTTTCTTTGGCATATTTTAAAACTTTCTGTATGGCATCATCCTGCATGATTCTTTTGCAACCTGCTCTTTTTATTCAGAGTTATATTTGTGAGATCCATTCATGCTAATCCATATAGCTCCAATTCATTTATTTTAATGACTATACAGATGGTCCCTGACTTACAATGTTTCGAGTTAGGATTTTTTGACTTTCGGATGATGTGAAAGTAATATGCATTTGGTATGCTCCTCAACTTACAATGGGGTTGCATCTGGATAAAACCCTCATAAATTGAAAATATCATAAGTTGAAAATGCACTATTACTTATGATATTTTCAACTTAACAATGTATTTATCAAAATGTAAACTCATCATAAGTTGAGGAACATCTGTAGTATAGTATTCCACTGTGTTAACAAATCATAATTTGTTTATCCATTCTCCAGTTGATGGACATTCAGGTTGCTTATAATTTTTTTTGCAATTACACACAATATTATTAATGTTATGAGCATTCTTGTATACTCTCCTTGTACTCAGGTGCGAGAGTTTTTCCAGGGTATAGATCTAGGAGTGGAATGGATAGGTCACACTATATGTGCATCTTCAACTTTACACAATCATGTCAAAGTGTTCTCCAAAATGGTTGCACTCATTTATACTACTATACCAGTAGTAATGGAGTTCCAGTACTCTTCATTCTAGTATTGTCAAAGTAAAAATTTCATGCAAAGCTTATGGATGTGAAATGGTATCTACTTATGGCTTTAATTTCTTTTTCCCTGACTACTATGAGGCTGAGCATGTTTTTTCACATGTATATTGGCTATTTGGATCTCTTCTTCTGAGCATCGATTATTTACATCTTTTGCAAGTTTTTCTATTACTGTATTTATCTTTTCCTTATTATTTTGAAAGAATTCTTCATAAATTATGAATATTACTTTTTGTCAATTATATATGTTGCCAACATTTTTTTTCCTGGCTGATGCTTGTCTTTTTTACTTTTTTGTTGTCTTTGCTAAACAAAATTTTAAAGTTAATGCAATTAGATTTATCAGTCTTCTCCTTTATGGTTTGTTTAATATAGCAGTGACTACTGGTGTCCACTAAAATCCACTCCTTCTTTTTTTTATGGTAAAGTGTGGTTGGTTATGACCATGGAGTATGTCTGGAAGTAATGTGTGCAAGTTCTCCCTCACTTGCTTCAGAGGAAATTTCTTTCCAGATGTCTGCTCTTTGGCCCTGCCGTGGTCTGGAATGGTAACAACTGGAGAACCTGGGAAGCCTCACACCAGAGTTGGCAGAGCTGCTGGATCTGCACTTGCCACTACCTGCACCTGCTGCCCCGAGCCCTTGGCTGCAATGGGAGAGACATAATCTCTTTTGTTTTTTTAGCTGGTGAATCTTTAGGGTCTCTTAGTTATAGCAGCTTAGCCTACTGAGCTCATAAAGATTTTTAAAAAAATGTTTTCTTCCAAGAATTTAAAGTTTTCCTTTTCACATTTGAATCTTTAATGTGTCTGGAGTTGATTCTCATTAAAGTTAAAAATTATATAATTTTTTTCATATGGATTACCAACTGTTCCAATACCCAATATTTTTCTTCCCCACCCCCCATGAATGAAGCCCAGAGTGGTCAAGATCACACAGCTAGTTAGTGAGGTATAGGTTGTATGAAGAGCTAGTATTTACAATGTTCTTCCCCAAAGCCCTATGAAGCAGAAACTATCATTAGTATCCCAATTTTACTTATGAGAAAACCAGTGCTATATTGCCAAGGTGAGCAAGTCATCTCCATGTCCTGGCTCTTTCCGTTGTGCCCTTTTATTGTGTTACCAAGCTATGAGAGAGATAACTAAACCTAAATCAATCCAACAAATATTTATTAAGCACCTCCCATACGCAAACCTCTGATAAGTGCTGAAGGGCACGCCAAGGTAAGTAAGACACGGTGACCACAGGCTCTAATCTAGGGAGTTTCCAGCCTGGTTGGGGGTAAGGCAGAGCCACTTAGGTGTTGTGAGAGAGAAGAAAGAGCTACAGGGTTCGGGGCGTGTGTGCAAGAACACATTCTGCTCAGGGCATCGGGAAAGTCCTGATGATGTTTGAGATTTCATCAGGCAGTCTGGGCGAAGCGTTTTCTAGGGCGAGGAAGAGTTTGAACAAAAGCACACAAGCTGGAAAGCACAAGGCATGTTTAGGGTATGGCCAGAAGTTGAGTTTGATTGGAACAAGGTTGGTTGAGAGGCTGCGGAAGATGAAGCTGGACTGGTTCAGGCTGGATCCACCATCCAGCTGTTCTGTGAAAGACCAATAATGGCGACCAGGTGGAGGGGAGCCGCAGGTTACAGGGGTTGCAGGTGGAAAACTTGTGAAAGTCAGTTAAAATCATTTTTGCTTTCACTGTCTTTAAAAATGTTAATGCAAAGTCTGTATTGCTGTATTCTTGCAGGGTTTCTGAATTTCATAAAACCTTATATGAAAGGCAATTGAGGAGGATGCAAAAAAAATCATCTTAGGAGTTCTATTCCAGAGCCACCTTCACGTCTTGTGGAGCTGGGATAGTGTATATTTGTTTACAGACCCTGAGAGACATGGCTACAGGTCTCTAGTTTGATAAGAGCTGCTTCAGCAGAATTTCTTAGCTCTTTCTGAGTTTCCCCGCCAACTCATGCATATAAACTTCTTAACTTGACCAGTCTTCTTCACAAATAGCCCTATTCATTGTTAAGTCCCCAAAGCCTGGGTCCCCTGCCAGGCACAGGGCAGGTGCTCCACACGTAGTTGGGGGATGAGTAAGCAGATGTTGGGAGGGAATGAGGAATGAATTCCTCCACGTTGCATGCAGAGGCTGCTGCAGCACAACTGTGCAGAGGACGGCCAAGACAAGATGCCCAAATAGCTGCCTTATGCTGACTTGGCAGGTGGCCTGAAAGAATTCCTGAAACTCTGCATTAATTCAGGTCCAGGCTCAGCTGCTGTCACAGAGACCCAGCTTATACAAGATAGAGGTTTATTTCTCTTTCATGTCTAAGTCCAAGGCAGTATGTGGCTCAGCTCTCTAGAGTCCTTAGAGACCTATGCTCCTTCTACTCTGCTGCTCTGCACCCCAGGGGTGTTGCCTTATCCACAAGATCCTCCATTACAGCCACATTCTAGGCAGAAAGGAAGGGGAGAGGAGGAAGGGGAGGGCATGCTCCTTCTACTAAAGGCACACTTTGGAGGTATATATATATCCCTTCTGCTCGCACCTATTAGCCGGAACCTAGTCATGTGGCTACACCTAGTTGCAAAGGAAGATGGGAAATGCATAGGCTTTATTCTGGATGGTCAGTGCTAAGTTAATGATCATCTTATTCCATAGAAAGGGAGAGATAGACAAACAACTTGCCATTCCTGCCACAAGCTGACTTTACATAATGTAGCTCAGATGTGAGTGCCTAACTAGGCACAGTGGCAGACAGCCCAGTCTGGTGACATACAGATAGAAAGGATTTATTTTAAACAAATGTGTCAGTGTTGGTGCTAAAAGCCATAGCCTGCAATTATGTGAGCATAGTACTGGAAGTAGCATTGTCTTCAAATGCAAAGATCAGTGGCATGTTCTTGTTAGTTTGGTTTGGTCATTATGAATCTCCCATCTACTTCCAAGAGAAAAGCAAATGATCAAATATCCTGCTGCATCCCAACCTTAAGAGCAACAGTGATGTGAGGGGGAGAAATAGTGTTCCAGAATTTATGGAATTGTGTGATTGGACATATCTCTTTTTAAGTGATTGGCCCTCTTGTGACATTTTCTATTTGAGGGGCACACCACAACCAGTATTGGTAGTTGTCTGCTAAATCTGTTCTCTCCTTCTTCATGGGTACATGACTTAACTATACTTTCCCATCCCTCTTGCAATTAGGTGTGGCAGTGTGATCAAGTTCTGTCCAGTGGAATCTGAGCATTGTGTGTCATTCCCAGGCCTAGACCTGAAGACCATGGGTGCCCCACCAATACCCTCTCTCCCTTTGCACTGTTGGCAACATCGACATAGAGGCAAAGTCACTTTGACCATGTAGACAATAACAATAACCTAGGGGGTGGCAAAGCAGTAACCTGGAAGGAAATTGAGTCCCTGACGGACTTCATAGACCAGAGGCAGGTATACCACACCAGGCTGGTATGCTCACCTCTGACTATTACATGAGAGAGAAATAAACTTCTTTGTTCTTTACTCCACTGTATTGTTAGGACTCTTTGCTATATAGCAGCCTAGCTTTTTAGTGTAATAAATACACACATGATTTTTTTCCCCCAAGTGTGGGACCATGTATAGGGAGCTGTCCATCAGGGCTACATGTCCTAACAATATTAGCACAGGAATGAGGTTGTAGTTCATGACGTACATCACAAACTTATTTCTTCTTCTGTCCAGATTTTAAAACTGCATTCTTAAAAAGTAAGAATCCATAAAAAAATTCACAATAGCAATAAAAAATAAAATACCTTGGAATAAGCATCTTAAAAGAAATATGCAGAATCTACATGAGGAAAACAATAACATTTTTTGAGATTCATAAAAGAACTGACTAAATTTAGGACATACCACATGGTAAAAGTGTACATTCTCTGCAAATTAATTTGTTTTAGTTAATTCTAATAAAAATTACTATGGGATTGCTTATGGATCATGATAACAATGATTCAAAGTTATCTAAAGAATAAATGGAAAAGCCTAACCAAGAAAGTGTAGAAAAATAAGAATTATTGATAAGGTTTTCTCTACCGAATATCAAAATTATCATAATGCTACAATATGTAAATAGTCTGATTGTTTTCAAGAACAGACTTACAAATTAATGGCTATAAGATACAAAATCTTGGTAATTGTATACACATACTCACACACACCCAAACGAATTTTGTACACCATAAATGTGTGCTTTATATTAGCAGGAAAAGATTATACTGCTCAACTAATGATCCTAGGATAATTGTTTGACTAAGCATAAAAAACCAAGTTATGTATTTATCCTTTAAACAACAGAACTGATTTTTTTAAAGAAACCATTTCTTAAAATAAAGAAAATATAGGTATTTATCTTATCTTGGAATAATAAAGCAAAGGGTAAAATAATAAAAGAAATATTGATAGATTTGACTACCTAAGAATTTTAAAATTTAAGTAAAAAACCCCATAAGTAAACCTAAAAGATAATTAACAACTGAGGAAAAAAAATAACAATGAATAAGTAAGCAGCCTTTATGTATAAAGAGCTCTTCAATAAGGAAAACCTCCTCCGTAAAAAATTAAGCACATTATCAGACAATTTGCAATAGCCAATAAATATGTGAAAAAACTCCAACTTCAGTAGTGAGCAAGTAAATGATAATTAAAATAACCATGTAGTATAGGTCTTCATTTATCAAATTGCCAAAGATTTTTAAAAGTTGTCATATCCACTAGTGAAATGGAAATTCTTACACATAGTTATAATTCATCAGATCCTTTCTGGGAAAAGTTGGTAATGTGTATCAAAAACCTTTTAAATACTTATATTCTTTGACCAAACAATTACACTTCTAGGAATTTATTGTACGGATATAGCTAGGAATTTCCCAAAGATTTATGTGTTAAGCATCATGCTATTAATGATAGAGAAAAATAACCAAAATAATCAACAATGATATCGTTTGAATACATGATGGTTGGCCCACATAGTGGAATTTTATGCTGCCATTAAAAAATTATGTTTCTGAAGAAAATGTGATGAACTAGGGAAATGCTCATAATGAAACAATGAGTGAGACGAAGCCTACAGGCCTCCTGTGATCTGAGTTCCCCCTGCTCCAACTCTGACCCCATCTGCTGCCACGTTGCCCCTTACTCATTCCACACCAGCCACCCTGGACTCCTGAATGTTCTTCTGACATATCTAGGATTTGCAGCACTGGAGCCTTGCTCTGGCTGGTCCTCTGTCTGCAACACTGCCCTGAGAAACTGCGTGATGGCTTCTTCACCTTCTTCAGTCTCTGGCTGAATCTCACTGTATTAGCGAGATGGGCCCTTTCTTAAAAAAGTAGTAACCACTCCTTACCCCACCTGCTGCCACCTGTACTTCTGGTCCGTTCATGCTGCCTTCTGTTTCTCTACAGCATTGACTGCTGCCTGGCACATGACATATAGTCATGTGTATTTATTTATCCTTTATCTCCCAGTGAGGAGTACAGCTCCATGAGGACAGGAAATTTGTCTGTTTTGTTCACTGCTGTATCCCCAACACATCATAGGCAATCAGTAAATATTTGCAAATAAGTGAGTAAGATATGTAACTATAATCAACGCTATTACATGTACAAAAATCTTAGGTGATAGGTATAGTTGAAAAGAATGAAGAGGTGCTACACCAAATGTTAACTGTGGCTGTTCTTGGGTGGCCAGATTATTGGTGATTTTGATTTTTTTCATTATACTTCTCTGCAGTTTTAAAACTTGTTGCAGTAAATATATATTGTAATAAGAGAGAGGCCAATGTGTTATTATCATTTCTAAATTCCGTTATTTACAAAAATCACCCAATACCTGTGCTGGCCAAATGTTCCAAATTGCAGAACAATTCTATTTTTTTTTTTTTTTCAGAAGTTCTCGCTTTTTCCATTTGGCAGATCTGGTGACTCTTCCATGGGGCTGTATTTTATCAGCTACTGCCTCCTGGTATTATTTCCTTCCTCTGCCTGTTCCACTTCAACAAGCACCCCAAGGCTGCAGAATTTCTTTTTGGGCACTTCTCAGTTTACAAAAGCAGTTTATTACTTTCTGCATCCAGTGTGCTTGGCCCAGTGCCAGTGAGGTTTGCCAAGCCCTCCTCCCCCTCCTCCCCAGCCCAGCCTCTTCCTGGAGTTCCTTCCTGGGACCTGCCTTGCCAGGTGCTCAGAGGGATGGGGGAGGGGCCTTTCACAGCCCCTCAGGTCTCCATGGCAGAAGGGGAAGGTCACTTGCGGGAACTGAGTTGGGATCAGAGGAGCCTGAGATGGGATGATTGGCATTAATTCCCTCAGGAGACTTCCTCACAGGAGCTACTTCCAAAAAGTCCCACCTGCAGAGGGATCAGCAGCCAGACCCTAGAGGAAAACACATGACAGCCACTATATCAGCTGTAAGATTATTTCCTTAGAAGGGAGGTGAATCTTGGCCCCAAACCGAGGGTTCTCTTTATTTGTCCCTCCACGTTTCTTCCTAGCCTGGGGTACCCAGCTGCAGAAGGTGAACACAAGGTTATCACCTACAAACAGGCACTATTGTTTCACTTGCCACAGCACCTCATTTATTTAAAAATAATTATCTAAGTACAAAAGGAGTAGCCATCCCCTGGAAAACCAGAAGCACATCCCTAATGGCCAGTGGGTGCACAGGCCTGGGCTTGAAGGGAAGAAATCATCAGAAACAACAGGATGATGCTCCTGCCCCAGGGCACTGATGCTGGTGAGCACTTTCAAGGTGAGGTAGAAGACATTGAGTTATTATTTATAGACCTAGTGGGGAGGGCTTGTGGGCTGCTGGGAAGCCCGTGGCAGTCAGGGACAGCGCTGGCTTTGTTTGAGCACAGATGACTACGTGCTCTGGGAAGGAGAGCCCCGCCCCAGCCAGCAGCGCCCTGCCCACCCAGGAGGAGGGCTTCCTCTTGCTGGCCTCTTAAATGTGGCTTGCAGTAGCTGTAGTTGTGCCTTCTTAGAGTGTACGGCAATGTGCTTAGGGGTCCTTGGTGTCTCTGAACCACAGCTGCCCAGGAAAGAACCTCAAAATGCACCCTGTGTCCTAAGCCAATCTCTACTGCCATTTTAAAATTCTCAAACCTCCAAATTGGGCCATTCCTCTGCATCTGAACATGCTGAGCTTGCCTCTCCTGATCCCTCACCATATTATGCCTGCATTATTGAATTATTGGCTCAAGTGTCTGTTTCCTCTCCTAGACAACAGAGTACTCAAAGGCAGGCACTGTGTCTTAACTCATGTCTGGAGACCCAGTGCCTGGCACACAGTAGGTGCTCAACTGATAGTTCATGAACTTAATTTTAGGAGTCTGTCTTTGAAAAGTTCATTTTAAAACATTTCAAATGATGGTGATTCCTTGGGAATTCTTTTATTTAGGGCAACATTCATGGGGATACTTCTTAGGAATTGTCTCTTTCTGAGTCTTCAAATGCTGAAACCAGAGGGTGTCTCTAGGTCATTGGGGCACCCAGTGCCTCAGATGGGGTTTGTTACTATTATTTGATACAATGATTATCACATGGAAATCTCTTACATGTGTCTAACACTTCACAATTTAAAGCCCTTTAAATTTTATTATCACATATTTTTATGTTTACTTCTGATCTCTAAGGCATGAGATGCGGGCACATATTTTAAATCTTATAAAAATCAGATAACCTTTGTGACTTCTCTGAAAGCCTTATTTTTGGAATTAAGCACCATTTTGCATTCATCTGACACACATTTATTGCACACCTACTATGTGCTAGGGACTGTACAAGGCAATGAAGATACAGAGGTAGAAAGTCACAATTCCTCCTCACATTCAGGGCACTGATACAAGGTGACAGCAACTATAATGAAGGTGTCATTAAAGGCTATGGGAGCAACAAGCAAGAGGGCCTGATTATGCCTGGAGAGATGTGGAGGAGGTGTCAGACCAAGACGATGGTGATGATGATGAGGATGAGGATGGCAATGGTGATGACGATGGTGTATCAGCAATATATAATGCTTACCTAGTGCCAGGCACTGTTCTAGGTGTTTGCACATAGTATTAACTCACTTAATTCTCACAACCACCCTATGAGGTGGGGGCTGTTATTATTTTCATTGTACAGATGAGAAAATTGAGGCATGAGGGGATTAGGTAAATTGCTCAAGATTGCACCAGGCAGTGGTGGAGATTGTCTACTTATTCCTTAGGTTTCTGAACCCAAAACAGCAACAATAATACTGGCAAAGAACGGGGTCATCTGCTACTGCCAAAACTTTCCTTGGTTCCCTTCCTGAGGTGCAGCCCACTTATTTCTTGAGCCAGTCTTTGAGTTTGGCAGTACTTTGAGGGCCGTTCCTGTCCAGATGGTAAGCCTGGTATGTGGCATTGGCCCCATGTGTCCAAACAGCCCACCGTGGATAGAGAAGGCAATGATTAAGATATGGGATTTCAGGACAGGCACAGTGGCTCACCCCTGTAATCCTAGCACTTTGGGAGGCCAAGGCAAGAAGATTGCTTGAGCCCAGGAGTTTGAGGTTGCAGTGAGCTATGATCACGCCACTGCACTCTAGCCCGGGGCGACAGAGCGAGACTCTGTCAAAAAAAAAAAAAGGGATTTCAAATCAGACAAACTTAGGCTAGACATCTGGTCCTGTCAATTCTTAGCTGTGTGACCTCTGAGCCTTAGCTTCCTCATCTGTAAAATGGGGATGACAGCCATATCTATGCCTCTATGGCCTTTCATGTCAGCTACTTCTTGCTCACCCCATACCACTCATACAGGATGAGGCCCCTGAACTACACAGATGCTGAAAACGAGCCAACCTGGAAGCCTGTGGAGTTCCCCGGCATGATTGGAGCCATTGTTCTGTTGCTGGGAGGGCCTCCTGGCAGAGAGGGGCAGAGGGCTTCAGCGCCTTCAGTAGACATCTGCCTCAGAGATTTCCTCTGCCTTGCTGTTTGGAGACATAAGCTTTTCCTTCAGAGGCTGAGGTAAACGTAGTTGAAAGAAACTTCTTCATGAAAACAACAGTTGTGCCTGGCTGGAGGCTGGCAAGAAAACTGGAAGTGGGCCTAGCCTGGGGTTGCATCCCTGAGGTGCACCTCAGAGAAACCTCGGGCCAACAGCACGTTCTCTGTTTACTCAGGGGTTTCCTCCCTGAACCTGCTGAGGAAACAGCTTTGTAAGGAAAGGGAAAACATATGGGTTAGACAAGGTACTCAGTGGACCCAACGGAGCCCAAGTGTTGCCTACAAATTGGTTCCTACCTTAATACCAAGGGGGAGAGCAGAGTGCAGTCCAATTCCTGCCCTGCATGGGCTCAGGGCCAGCTGCACAACACCAGGCCTTTCAGAGCGGCTGGCCTTATGGCCATTGCCTCCTGGGCGACCTGGTACCTTTAGGGAGATGTATTCACTCTTCCAGGCCTTTCTGGCCCCATAAGTGGTTTCTGAGAGGGAGTCATTTGCCTGTCTGTAACAGAACTATCTGTCTTCACTCACTTTGCTCCACTTCTTCCTCATCCTTGATGGGAAGGGGTTTTTAAAGCATGATAATATATCAAAATTATGTTGTGAAAGGTTATAATATTAGCAGGAGAGAGGTTTATTTTTCTAACGAGGGCTTCACTTGAAAAAATTCATGTACCTCTCACAGAATGAAGGGCAGGCTTCAGAGGCCTCATGGCTCTGAGGTCTTAGAGATGCTGGTGACAGGGTGGGTGGGTGTGTGCAAGGCAGAGGGTGAAAGGAAGGAGGGAGGGAGACTGAAGAAGCAGGAACTTGTTCATATTCAAAGTTTGACTCTGCATGGACTGCAGTAAGGCCATACTTACAGGAAGTCCATACTTACCGGAAGTAAGCAAGTGGTTTTACCATCCTCTGGACTCTCAGCTACCCATGATCAGCTACAAGAAACATTGAGTTCCTTCTGGAATTGGACTGATGCTTTTAGGGGAGGATAGAACAGCATGGTCTTTCTTGATTTGACAGCCTGAGTATCTCCCATGTGCCTGTACCATGCTTCACGCTGAGGAGAGACCAAAGGGCTGAGGGCCTCATGCTCTTGCTGAGGGGACAACGTCTGCAATAACAATCAGAGACAGCAGTGATCTGAAGGACTGAGACAGAGCATGGGACTCCAGGCTGGGCCAGGGAACAGATTTCCAGCATTCCAGAGCTGGCTTCTTAGCCTAACAGTAGCAAGATCTCTGGGGGAAAACTTATCTCTGCCTGGAGAGCCTCCTTTCCACCGTGGATTACTGGCCCTTGATCTGTCAGTGCATAAGACTGGACCCAGGAGTCAAGGCCAACTGAAGGGCTTGAGCCAGCCTGGATTTGAGGGCTTAGTGAATTCTCTAGACCTGCAGTCAGTCCCCAACCCCTGCCCGTGTGTGGCCTGTTAGAAGCTGGGCCGCACAGTAGGAGGTGAGTGGGGGGAGGAGGGGTGGAAAGTGCAGCTTCATTTGTATTTACAGCCACTCCCCATCGCTCGCTGTCCGCCCCATCCCCCAGTCTGTGGAAAAATTGTCTTCCATGAAACTGGTCCCTGGTGCCAAAAAAGTTGGGGACCACTGCTCTAGACTCTGGGCTCTTTGGCATACCTGTCACCAAAGCACCAATTATACATCTGTATCAGGAAATAAGGGCAACTGAGGGAGATACTGATGCCCTCAACAATAGCTCAGGACGGTTTTTCTGGCTGAGGAAATCAGCACCACACACACTACAAGTGCAGAGCCTTCTGTCCAGAACCTTTGCTGGAGAGAGCTGCACTGAGCAGAGGGCCGGTGGCTGCAGTGCAGGCCGGCTGCGATGGGCGGGGCCTAGCACGCAGCAGCACTCCCAGAGCTTAGGTTCTGCTGGGGCCCATATGGCTTCGGAACGCCTGGTAAGCCTCTCCAGCTCTGATTTTCAAGTCTGCAAACCTCCTGGTCCCTCCTTCAAGGACTTCCACCAGATGTGGCATAACATGACCTGGACTGTTCTACCCTGGACTTCACCCCTACCCTACCCACCTTGTTTATCTGACTCCTTCCCATGGGTACATTAAACCTCCTAGAAATAGGTTAGATTACCCACCCTCTTTGTAACTATTTCAAAAATGTTCTCCTTTTTGTTTTCTTCTTCAAGAATTTTATAGGAAAGAAGGATATTGGAATGGTTGGTGCAGATAATGGGAAAAGCAAGATTGGGTGGGTAGTTAAAATGTCAGGGGATTTGGAAGAAGAAATACTTCTTTTTGCCTCGTCATTACACCCAGTGGAGAAATAGTTTCAAGGTATTCCAAGAAATGTGAGTAACGCAGGGAGATTTATGTGATTCTATAGCAGAGAGCATCATACACAGTACCTTACATTCACAAGATTTTGCCAATAATCAAGAATATAATTTTGAGACTAGAGAAATACATCGGAGATTGATCTTAGACTATTCCAGCTAGCATTTGCTACGATGCCTATAGTGTATATGGCAAATTTGATGCCAAAGCTGAGAATACTCCAGCCTATAGGATCCAAAAAGGGAAGGATCCAGAGAGTCTTTTCACTAGTTGAACAGTGGTACTTAGGATTCAGTGCTTTATCCTGCTTTTATGAGAACCTTATTGCCATGTTCTCTTACACTGTGGACTAGTTAGAATTTACAAAGTGTGTTTTTAGAATGTCATTTAATGTGTGCTCTGATAACACATTATTCCATTTCTAGGCTTGTTTTTGAGATCTGAGCATGTTTGACTTCAATTCTCTGTATGGGGTCTATGTTAAGGTTTTCGATACTTAGCATGTTTATTTTCTACTTCCAACTGGAAAAGTCTTAGTAGAATATTTTCTTTTTCTTCCTTTTTTTTTAAATCAAAATGAATTCCTCTCAGCGCAAAATTTTCAGCAAAATAGCTACATTTACCATTGCCACGTTATGCTGAGAACATGCGTATCTTGATCCCGCCTCTACTTTTCGAATGCATGGCAGCTACCTTATTCAGGTCCATCATATCTTTCCTTTGTTATTGTCACCCCATGACCACTTTTCTTACCTCCACTCTCCTTCCCCTTCCTATCCATCAACCACACTGTTGTTAAACTGAACTTCAAAAGTACAAGTCTGAGAAGGTTGATAAGACACAGGCAAAGATGTGTGGAAACAAACAATCTCATAGACGTCTTGCGTATGAATCGGTGCAGCCCCTTCCAGGGGAATATAGTAATGTCTATCAAAGTTACAAGTACAGATACATTTTGACTCAAAGTTCCACTTCCAGAAATTTATTTTATAGATATTCTTCTACCTGCAAAGATGTATGTGTGAGGATGTTAATTGTGGCATCGTTTATAATGACAAGATGTTAGAAACAAGCTCAAGGACCATTGGTAGGAGCTGTTGACTGAACGATAGAACTTTAAGGGCCGTTTGCTCGTTGCTGCTCAAGGGGATGGTATTCACTCCCTCCTGCCCCTCTAAGGGCTAATTGGTATTGTCCCCACTCCCTTCTCCAGGGGTGAGTCCTAACTAGTGGAAGTCACTCAATCCATCATATGTCCCTGGCTGCAGTAACTGTTTCATGTATAATGAAATCTTGTCCAATTAAAATGAATCAGAATGAGTATGAGGCTTGAAACAGCTGCAGCCATGAGGGTAAAGCCTTGAGCTTCCAGGAAGCCTGGAGCTGGAAGCTAAGCCAGGGAAGTGTGGCCTGCTGATGTCAAGCTGGGTTGCATGTTGACACTGGGTGAATTCCCTTTTGGTTTTGGTTTTGGTTTCAGCTGGTTTGAAGTAAGTTGTCTTTCACTCGCAACCATAAAGATCCTAGGTGTTAAAGAGAGCCAAGCAGCCGTGGAAGAAAATTAGGTAGATCGGCTTGTACCCATGTGAATGATCTCTGTGATACTTTATGAGATGAAAGTGGTATACAGTGAATATAGAATATATTCCCTTCCAAATAAATAAAAAGCTGTGTGAATGGGTGAGTGCCTATGAATCTGTGTATATGTGTGCGATGTGTATAAATGGCCTCAGCTAGCCCATGTAGTGCCTTTGAACAAACTAAGAAAAGATGTCCTCTCTGGTGTATGCAGCCCCATGTCAGGGAGCAATTTGGCAATCAAGGGTGCAATGGATTTTAACCTTCTCTAGTCCCATTGACTGGCTGGCCTTGTGCAGTATACAACCTACACAACAATATGCTATGGCCCTTTGTGTATGGATATATATGCTTGTCTATGATACTTCTGGTAGGATATATGTAAAACTAGAAAGAAAGGACGTTTTCCCCTTCCCTAGGAAGGGAAAACTGGGAATTTGGTCATGGAGGATGGAAAGGAGGCTCATCCTGCCACACTGTATTTGCAGAGTGCTCGAATTTTGTTACCATGTTCACAAATTGCTTTTCAAAACTAATTCATTTAAATAAACAAATAAGAAAGGAAACAAAACCCACAGGTTTGATCTCAGTTACTCCCTTGCTTTAAAAAGGCTTCAATGATCCCTCATGGAGAAATCCCAGATACTTTGGCACATTACTCAAAGGTCCCCTATGACTGGCCTCAGCCTGCCTTCCCAACCTTGCCTCTGGCCATGCCCTTCCGTCACACTGGGCTTTGTTTGGCAAGGCAGGATTGCTTGTGATTCATCTTCCGGGTCAGGCTTTTTGGCCTCTCTGCCTTTGCACATGCTGTTCTCTCTGCTGTTCCTCATGCTCCACCCAGGAAACCACCCATCACCTTCCAGGGCCTTCCCTTCCTGGGTGCACCCATGGTGTTTTGTGCCTTTCTCTTGCTTGCCGCTTGCCACATTTCATTGTAATTATTTGTTTATAATTACAATTATAAGGCTGCTACTCTATGAGTGAGCTCTTTGAGGGACCTATGTCTCCCTGGACCTAAGACAGTCAGTGCTTGTAACATGATGGGAATAGGCACGTCATAGCTGTTCTGCGAAAGAATGGAGGGAGGTTCAGATACCAGCTGTCTTTTTACTAAGCTGCTCTAGCCCGTTCAGATTTCTTTTCTCTTACAGCTGCAAATTCTTATCTAGTCTTTGCCTCTCTGCCCAGTAGCAATTAGCTAGGTTGTAGCAGATCTAGAGTTTCCTGCCCAGCCCAGATTGTGTTTCCTCACTCTTAGCAGCTCAGGGGAGTCTCCTTTCACTTCACGAAGGATGCATCTGAGATTCAGAGCAGGTCCAATGACCCTTTTATTAGCTCTTTGTCTGCCCTGACACGCACAGTCTGTCATGAAGTGTTCATCCAGTTCAGAAAATTGAAAGAGCAGGGGAGATGAGACGGCGAAGGGAATTTGTAAACATAGACTCAGTCACTTGGGCATCTGGCCCACCCCGCAGCCCACCCCCTTGGCAAGACTGTTAAGCTGGAGACTTGTTCAGGAGCAATTCCCATGGAGCCACCATTCCCTTTAAATAATAATTATCAAGCCCAATAGCACATAAAATCAGCGAGGCAGAGTCTTTCTAGGAAAGAGATGCAGTGAGGCAGCGGCTCACTCCTCCCTCATACAGAGGAGATGCCAGGCTTGCCAAGGGGGGCGCTGACCCACTGCTGAAGCATTGTAGGTGCTCAGAAAAGACCCGGAGGACTGCTGACTGGCTATTGATGGATAAGGAAAACAATGAGCCATCAAACCCATTTCTGGAGTAAGGATTAGTTGGGGGTGCTCACTGTTGGGGTCTGGGGAAGATAGGATGGCCAAGGTGTTGGGCAGCAGATTCAAAGCTGTTGCTAGTTCATGTAATGTCTTTGTACAATAAGAAAAAAATGCCCCTCTGGGCTGAAACAACCCCACACTAGGGCACAGGGCTTGCAAGTTGGAGGCGCCTCTGTCCAAAGAAAGAGTGAGTGTTCATTACTCCGGGTGGACGCAGACCCATGCCAGGCACCTAAATCCCAGCTCCCACTGCCTTTTCAGCTGGGAGCTGTGATGCAGTGCGTGATCTGCACAACCACACTCATGGCCTAGATGGCATGGCTTTGGAGGTGTTTAGAAAGGAAAGGTGACAGAAAAGTGAATTGATAACTGGTAAGGGATATCTACCACTGTTTAGGGTTGTTTTCCTCCCTATCAGTGTGGAACTCCCTATCAGAGTCACTTGAGACACTTGGTAAGAATGTGTATTGCTGGGACTCACCTCAGACCAACTCAGCCAGATTCTTTGCATGGTGGGGTCTGGCATTCTGGATTTTTAATCAGCCCCCTAGTTGTTTCTAGTGCCCACTAATGCTTAAAAACTGCTGGATTAGCAGCGTTTCCATCAGAAGATGGATCTGCACACTTGGTGATCTAGAACTATCTGACTAGACAGAGCAAAATAGGCCATCCATTTCCTGAGCGTGGCAGTGTCACCTCCTCCTGTGTCCTTGAGGCATTTACTAAAAGTTGCTTCTCTGGGGTTTGGGTTGATGTCATTGTTTTTCTTGGCACCACTGCTTTGCTGTTTCTAAGAAGCACCTTTAAAAGTAACAGCTTTTAGGATAAAAACTCTAGGAATGTTGAAACAAAAAGTGGGCACAACTCATAATTCCACACTTACCCTTCCTCCTTTGGCTCCTTTCCTGCTGCCCGGTCCTGTGATAGAGAATGTTTCGGGCTAATCCATTTCAAGGAATTCTCCTGGAGATGCTGCGTTTCCATTTTGGTTCCTGTCTTCTATGAAGGTTAAATTACATCATGCTGAGTCCCAAAGGACTGTCCAGTTTGCTTTGTTGAACTGGTTATTTCTGCCATTTTGAGTAATGCTTGAAATGTGAATGTGACCAGCCCATACCCAGCCATCCTTCTTTTATTCAGAGAGTTTCACTGGCGTAGAATTTTAGCTGAACCCACATGTGCTTACAGCTTATGTTACAGATACCCATTGCTGTGGGCCATAGGGTGGTGCTTGTATACTCATTCACAGACACTGTTCACGTTGTTGCTCTTGTGCCAAGTCAGGTGTAATATACAGGAGTGTGAGAGGTTGAGCCCATGCCCTGACCTCAAGGAGATTCATCTAGACCCATGCTGTCCAATATTGTAGCCACCAGCCACATGTGAGCACTTAAAATGTGGTTAGTCCAAATGGAGATGTTCACTAGTAGGAAAAAAAAGCATGTACAATATCTCATTAGCAATTGTCTCATGTCGATTACATGTTGAAATCATAATTTTTTGGATATATTAGGTAAAATAAAACATAATATTAAAATTAATTTCATCTGTTTCTTTTTCCTTTTTTTAGCAAGGCTACCAGAAAATTTAAAATTCCGTATACGGCTGGAATTAATATTACTGTTGGACTGTGCTGTTCTAGAGGGCAAGAAAGGTAAGTCATTGATGATCTCGAGGCACTGTGATTACTGCTGGGGTAGGGAGGGAGGGGGAGAGCTAGAAGCAGTTTGAAAGAGCCCTACCTCAGCCTTGGGAGCTAGGGAAGGGCTTCTAGAAGGAGGTGATATCTCATCAAGACCCAAGAGATGAGTAGGAGTGAGGTGGGGGGGGTTGGGGGCAGAGGGCACGGAGCATTTGGGGAGATGTAAGCAGTTCAGTGCGGCTGTAGTAGAGTGGGGAGGGGGAGAAATATGCTAGAGAGGGATCATCTGTGGGGCGGGGCCTCCACTTCTTCCTGCTAGAGAGAGCTACGACCTCCTTTTCCTGGAAATGGGGTTGGAAGTGTTAGAGATGAGTGGATATTTGGTTTCCTTTCCACCTGGGGTGGCAACAGAGGCGGGAGGAGATGCTCAGCAGTACTAGACATAGTGAAAAGTGCTTAAGATTTTGCCCCTTTTTGCCAAGTGCAGAACTGATGAGCTAGAGCAATTCTTACCAATGAGATTATGTATATAAAAGTGCTTTGTAAATGTAACATCTCTGCATAAATATTAATTTATTATGCTTAGTTGGATCTTGGTCTTCCAATAAGAATACTGAAATTATAAATTCTATCTTTGGGAAATTTGGAATATTTGCTTCAGATTTTAGCCTATTTTATTTTCAGAGGAAGTGATTTTTAATAACAACAATCTTAATAAGGATCATCATCATCATCCCTTTTAAAGCAAAAGAATCCAAGGAGAGTAACAGTGCTGACATTTAAAGTTCAGAATTTTATAGGGATGGTGCAGCCATCCCTATGAACCAAGGATACAAACCAAGGTTATAAACCAAGGATATTGTACCATTTTATCTTCTTATATGGTGCAATGCAGCCAGAAGATAAAGGCCAAAAATTTATACATAAAAGAACCACCAGCATCTTTCTGTTCTTGCAGAGTGCATCTTTACTCAGATGGCTATTGTCATCAAAGTTCCAACAGAGCAGTAAACTAAATGTTTGGTGTGGGATGTTCAGGAAGTTTCACTTCTGTGTGTGGTTTGGCTTTGCTTTCAACACACAGTAGAATCATTAGCATCTGAGAGTTCACTTGTCTGGAAGTGGTTAGTTTGCACATTGCCTTCTTTGCCTTGGGGTTTCTCTAGGGATAGAGGAAGGGCAGAATTTGACAAGAGCAAACAGTTTCCCACAGATAAATGTTCTCTGACCCCTAGAATGCTCAGAATTGCATCTCCCACCTAAGTAAAGGAGATTCTCCAAGGAAGGGGGCGTTTTTGGACATTTGTTCATTCATTCTTCCCATTTGTTTCACACTTACTATGTGCTGGGAACTGTACTAGTCACTAGGAATGGACAGATGAATGGAAAAGGAGTCCTTACTCTATTGAGCTCACAACCAGGTCACAAACCAACATATGATCAAGTAAGTTGGCTACAGTGTGGTTTAATGTTACAGGAAAGGCATGTACAGAAAGCTATGAAGGTCCAAGGGAGGAAGACATTTAAGTTCTGTGCGGATGAGGGAGAAAGGGCAGGAGAGTCTTCACTTAGGAGGTGTCATTTAAGATGGGCCTTAAAGCATGAGCAGAAAAAGGTAGAGAAGGTAAGAAGGATGTTCTGTGTGGTGTGCAAGCACGTGCCTTGCTTGAGGAGCTGTGGGCTGGTGTGTAAGGCATATGAAGGAGAAGTGTTGAGTGATGGGATTGGATAGACAGACACAGGAAGAACTAGGAAGAGGCTGGACTGGCACTTACAGGGATGTGAACTTCTTCCAGGAGAGTTTTTGGCTGGAGAGTGACAAGATCCAGTCTGTTTTTGAAAGGAGTCCAGCGATGGTAAAGCCTAGATTGGAGGGGAAGGAAGACTCAACAGCCCAGAGCCAGGCGAGTTGGAAAACTACGACTGTCTGCAATTCCTTTCCTCCTCTCCGGAAAATGCCCAGCCAGGCCCTTAGACTACCAGGCAAAGGTGGGATTGTCTTAGAACAGATTAATCCTCTAGCTCCTTAAACAGGGAGCCCATGGGGCGTGCGTCATTGGGATTTACAGACAAATCACTACTTGCCTGCTCATGACAGAGTTCTCCCCTGGCCCACACTGCAGGGTTAGAAAGAGCCTTAGTCACCGAGTGGGGATGGCTCATTGAGTCCCAGTGTCCAGCCCTCTGTGGTAGGGGTTGCCTGGTTGGTGGTTTGACGGCTGGCCCTTGTCTGGTGCCCGTATCTTTAGAGCTGGCTGGGAGGCTGGCTGGGAGGCTGGCCTCTCCCCACGGGTGTGATGCTGGCCGTCAGGACCACTGTAGAGTGGCAGGAACCTTGGTGAAATAGGGAGTTTCCATTGGCTGCCTGCCACTGTTCCCACTGCTCACTGACGCTCCACCCTGAGGCAGGATGCCCTGCCCTGCAGAGTGATAAATACATTTGTTTTTGAATTAGAACCTTTCCTGGCATGGGGAGGAAATGCATCTGCAGCCGGCCTTGCTGCTCCCCATGTCTCCCTGAGCAGGCGCCCATGCCAGCCTTTCACACAGTGCAGAGCCCTGGGTAATGATTACACTGGCTTATTGGAGCCCAGTCCTCCAAGGGTAGGGGCGCTAAGATGAAGGGCCCTCCAGACCAGCTTATCAACATCAAAGTTCCCCTAATCACACCACTCCAGGGAATCAAAGCCCAGCCTCACCCTGTGCTCATGTCCCTTATTATGGCAATATGCTGGGTTTATCTCCACCCTGTGAATGGCAGGAGGTCGGATGGTTCCCAGGTACCCCTACGGAGGCCATGCACTTACCCAGATGGTGAAGCAACATTTACTTCACTCTTCACCTGCCTAGCAAAGTTGAGCAATCAAGTGCACACTCCAGAGGCTTCCATGAGCTCCAGACCTCAGATGCAGCAGCAGGTTGGCCAGGAAGATGGATGGGCCGGGTGAAATTAGGCAGGGCTCCTCTGGCTGCTCCGCAGGGCAAATGGCCCCCTGCATTTTGAATGCCCTTGAGCAATATATCCGTGGACAGATACTTGCTAAGCACCTACATGTGCCAAGTGCTGTGCTCGTTGTGTGAGCAAGAAAATATAGTTTTAATTTAAGCTGCATTATATAGTAATAACTGGGAAATTTGTTTGGATTGATAGCCAATTCCCTTTGGAGGATATATATTGTCTAATTTCTGAGGAAAGAAAAATTAAGGTATTAAAAATCATTTTGTTCTTTATTGTCCCAACCTGGTAAGATATGTTATCCTTCAATAAAAAAACAAAACCCAGAAGTTTACTCTTAGTTGTTCTGTTATACTAAAGAGGGCCTGAGGGCCATGGATTTGCTGAATCAACAAACAGTGTGATATTGCAGTTAAGACAGTTCAGTCTGAAGACACACCAACTAGGTTCAGATCCTCCCAAAGCTGTGGGACCTTGGGCAAGTTACTTTACCTTCTCCAAGTTCACTTTCTTCACCTGTGAAAGGGAGATACAAATATGACCAACCTCATTAGGTCATTGTGAGAATTAAAAGAAAACCCAGGTAAAGGTATTGAATAAATATTCAGTAATATTGTTAAGTGCCTACTCTGTGCCAGAAGTAGAAGAGTAGAATATGGCCCCTA
This sequence comes from Daubentonia madagascariensis, assembly GCA_023783475.1. Classification (NCBI taxonomy): domain Eukaryota; kingdom Metazoa; phylum Chordata; class Mammalia; order Primates; family Daubentoniidae; genus Daubentonia; species Daubentonia madagascariensis. The sequence continues at coordinate 35,549,379 of JAKFHU010002088.1, read as the reverse complement.
TTTATGGGTGTTCCAAGTCTAGTGGGGGAAGCAGGTACTGACACAGTACGCTAAGCATGGAAATACAGGCAGGTACAAGGTGCTTTCCAACCTAGGGGTATCTAACTTCACTGAGAAATCAGGAAAGTCTTCAGAAAGGAGGCTGAGCATTGAAGGATGGCTAGGAGTTCACCAGATAGAAAAAGATGGAGAAGTACATTCTGGACAGTGCCAGCAGCTTGTACAAAGGCAAAGAGGCAAGAAAGAGCATGGCCCAATCTGGGAACCATAGGAGTTAAAAGAAAAAATTTTATAAAGGATAAAATTATGACTCTTATAGAATTATAAATTGTGTGTCAAAGATTTTATTTGACTCAATTAATGAAGAAACCAGTAAGATGTTACAAATAGCTCAAAGAAAAATTCAAAGAATATTCATATATAGGTGATCAGAAATGCTGAAAAGAATTTACACAAAGATGCAAAAGTGGTCAGTATCTGCAGGACAATAATTTCCTGCATCTTGAGTGACACATTTGCACTTTTATGGCCAAAACTCATTTGCGTCACTTTCACTAGTTTACAAATTAAAGAAATAATATATAAAGTAGCACAAAACAAGGAAAAGTAAAGACAATCCAGTAGGGAGTCTTGGACAGGGAATCCAGTAATCTTTTTTTCCCCACATCTCAAAGTTTTTCACAATTTTTCCTGACAGAGTGAGTTCTTTTTATTGGAGAACCAGAGGGCAGGGAGGGGAGTGGATGAGAGGGAGTATAGGCAGAGGCCAAATCAAAAGGAGCCTAGATTACCACGCTGCGACGTCGGAATTTTATTCTGCAGCCCACAGTGTGAAGGATGGATTGTGGGGAGACTGGGGCTGGAAGACTGGGCCCAGGGAGGAAGCGAGGAGGTCCTGAACCAAGGTGGCAAGAAGGGAGAGGGAGGCACGGGACTGAACGGGGTACGAAGTGAAGGGGACTTCTGGGTGCCTCAGGTTTCAGGGGGACAGGTACATGACAAAAGAGTCTGAAGAGGCTCCAAGGAAAGAGCTTTACTTCGTGTGCACCCAAGGGCAATATTTTTCTTGGGAGGCCTTCATCGCATCCGTTGGAAATGCGGACCTTCGACGCTGCCCAGATTTCTCAATTAAAGAGAATAAAATTTCTTATAGATAGCTTTCTTGGAAGAACATGCACATCGTGATTTTCTTTCTTGGTTTATCTAAAGACTCTGATTTACAAGGTATATTTTGGAAAAGGCTTATATATAAACTTCTATCCCTAATCCACTTGAATCCCTTGATTTTGCCATGTAGATGGATGTTCTTTTGCTGGTTTTTCTTCCGTTGCGCCATACCGTACTGCACTTGCACGCACACACACGTACACCGTCCATTCTCCTCCCCTCCCTGCCCTGTGCTGGGAGGATGCTGACTTCCCCATATCGTATCACCTGGATCCCTTGTGCCCTGACTTCTGGTTGGGCTTGGTGTCCGGACAGTGGGACAAGAGAGAGGTTGGAGTAGTATTTATGTCTTTTCTGCTCCCTGCTTTGGTGTGGTTCTGGCACCTCCGTGTCCCTCTCTGACGATAGTTATCACTGGACTTTAGCCCTCAACCAGGCTTCACAACACTTTTCTTCCTGCTGCCTCTCAGGCCTTGGAATATGTTGTGGGTTGAACTGTGTCCCATCAAAATTCATATGTTGACGTTCTAACCCTGTGTACCTTACAGGTGGCCTTATTTGGAAACAGTTGTTACAGATGCAATCAGTTAAGATGAGGTCATATTGGAGTAGGGTGGGCCCTGGTCTTCCCTTACGAGAAATGTTATATTCCTGGTCTTTATATGAGTTGTTTTGTACTGAGATTGTTGTTTATGATAAACTTGGAAAAATTATTATGGAGAGCAGTTTGCATTTTCTTAGGCTACTACTATAGAAAATGGCAGCATTCCAGAGAAAAAGGTGGTAGCAGGGAACACACACACGCAGCTTTATTGGTGTTTTACATGGTTGCCAAACTCTTGCGTGTTAATGCCTACAGCCTGGGTGACTTCCATGGCATGCTAGGCCCTCGTGCTTCCGTCTCCATGTTGGGATCACATCCGTGTAGGGGTCTTCACCTCAAGCTCCAGGGAAAGCAATATTGGATCTAACTAGACACACTTGTATTAGAAGGCTCGTATGCTGTGGAGTGTCGCATCCCGTCTGCCTCTGCAAGTTGGAAACACAAATGTCTGTTTATCCCACAGGCCTTTTCCCTCTCCTTCACACCAGTGTCCGAACAAAGGTTAGCCTGTATTCTTTGGCCGGGTTTCCAGATTTCTCTTCTGACCAGTGCAATGAAAAGATCTCTTCTTAGCCCAGTAGTCTTATTTATTTTCTCCACTCAAGACAAGACACATCACCAGTTATTATCAGGGGTGATAAAGTGACACTTAAGCAAGGTCATGCAGATGGCTGATGTCCCTACTGTTAATTTTCTCAGAGTTGAAATACTGCCATCTGTTCTGTTCAATGTGAGTGGCACTTACGTATTTAAAAGCCTGTCCAATGTATCCCATCCCAGAACTCTCTCTTCACAGAATGTTATGTCAAACAGGTGGATCTGTGGTGGTCTGCGAATCCTCACAGCAGTACAATAATGAAGTTTACAAAAACAATTTGTTTTCATATTGTGACTTAAGCCAGCTTTTCCAGTAGTTTTCAAGGTGGAATGACCAGTGTAGAAAACCCTGGTCTTTGAAAATGCAAGTAATTCTTCACTTAGCAGACAGATCCAGTCCCCCACAAACAAAAATTTCAGTGCCACCTGAATAAAAGTGGAATAGAAAGAAAAGTCAGAGGCCTTCCCCTATGCCCAGCCCTAATGGATCCTGTGTCCTGAACACGTGGGTCAGTTCTCATGGTTGTGGCTCAGCCACTCTGGTCAAACTCAGCACCATCAGTGTTCCCTCCCCAGACCCTACTAGCATGCCTGGGGGAGGACTGGCTTGTTCTGTGAAGCTAGTGTCTACTCAGGAAGCTGAGGCTGTGCCCCTCTCCTGGTGGCTCCTACAATTATCTGAGCCCAACCTTGTGTACACCAGGCGTGCAGGGAGCAGCAGGCCACACCAGGCTCTTGAAGGTTCTTCACGTCTTCACACTGTGCATTAGTTCCCTAGGGCTGCTGTAACAAATCACTAAAAACTTGATGGCTTAAAAACAATAGATATTTATCCCCTCCGGTGCTGGAGGCCAGAAGTCCAAAATCAAGGTGTTAGCAGGCTTGGTTTCTTCTGGAGACCTGGAGGGAGAGACCACCCCATGCCTCTCTCCTAGCTTCTTGGTGTGTGTGTGTTGGCAGTCCTTGGCATTCCTTGGCTTGTAGATGCATCTCTTCAGTCTCTTCTTCTGCCTTCTCACGGCTTTCTCCTGTGTGTGTCTGCCCAAATTTCCTTCTTCTAAGGACACCAGTCATCGCACTAGGACCCACACTAATCTAGTGTGACCTCTTCCTCACTTGATTACATGTGTAAGGACCCTATTTCCAGACAAGGTCACATTCATAGGTACCATGGGTTAGGACTTCAACATATCTTTTTGGGGGACACAGTGAGACCCAGTATACACACCACAGCATTTTAGAATTGAAGAATGATTTCAGACATGTCCAAGAATCAAACCTTCCTCCCCATTCTCTGCCTGTATTAGGCGCTGATTATGCTCAATCTGTTTCCTTATCAGCAAAGTGAGGATGACAGTGGTGCCTCCCTGTGAGTTTATGTGAGATACTCCATTGTGAAGCATGGTGCCTGGCACAGAGCAAGCTGCAATAAATGTTACATAATCTTCCAGTAGCCTTCATGTGTGTCCAGTGAGCCTCACAGAAACTAGTAAGTGCTGCACAGGACCCTTGACAAGAAAAAAATGACTCTTGCTGGTCTGGAAAACAGAAGTGAACTTTTGGGATCAAGAAGAAGTACATAGAAGCACTTATATATAAGCACTTACATATTGTTATATTTTGATTGTTAGATAACCCTGCGGTTTCTCGTATAAACTCTCAGAATGATACCGTATATTTGAACAAGGCTCCTCAGTTTTTGCAATGTTATCATTTGATACTCACAAAAACCCTGAAAAACTGGCAGGGTAGGTATCGATAATCCCATTAGATCAGGAAACAAGACAGGGATTGAAAGATTTGTTTTAGATCACCTAGTACAGCAGAGGCCGCTGGCTGCTCACCTGGTTTGTACTTTTGTTGGTAACGGGACCCTTGTTTTGTTTAGATAGTAATATGTCCAGCTATGTCCAGCTAAAAAAGAACATTCCCAGACTCCTTTGCTGGCAGAAATGACAAATGACATGTAACAGCAGCCGGGAGGGGGTCCAAGACCTCCCTTTAAACAAGGCCTATTCATATAACAGGGGCCCTTTTGCAACCAACCCACCACCGCCACCCAGAGTGTGTATGTGTGTGTGTTAGTTTTCATCTAAGCCCAGGGCTGATTGGGTAACATTTGAAGTCCCTAATCAGGAACCTACACTCCAGGCATAGCGAGTGCATCTGGAAGGCCCTGATCAGGACCCCACTCTCCAGATGTAGCTGAAGACCATCACTTGAATCTTGACTAGAGGGTCTTTTAATTAGCATAAGGGACATCAGAAAGGATTTTCATGGACAAAATGTGGACTGGCTACAAATATTGTAAAGGTACCTCTACCCCTGCATGAATGTGGTGTTAGACTGAGCCCACCAGCTTAGCCCCCTTTAGAGAGGTGCTAGGGGCGGAGGCTTTGTTGAGCTGTGTGCCCTGACAGGTAATGGAGGATTCAGCCGCTAATGAAACTGGAATTTAGACTGATTCTGTTGCTGGTGCTTATATGCTTTTGTGCCTACTTGTTCGTAGATGTTTGCCTGTGTGGCAGAATTCTGAATGAGACCTGCCTTCGTTTCCACACACCTCCTCACAGGAAGGTGGTTGGGGAGGAGAACTGTGGCTCTCACCCACCTCTAGTCATTGGTATTGCCATTATCTACCAAAAAAGAACCTGATGGATGTGAACAGCCAGATTGACAAGTCAGTGGTCAGCCTGGCCACCATGTTTGAATGGGCGACTATGCCACTGGTTGTGGTTACTTGGAGCTGAGGGAGACACTGGCCTGAGCAGTGCCAATCAGGTCCTTTCTGCTGCTAGTTCGGAATTAAGACTAATAAATATTAACCTCAGGCTCTACTTATTGCTGAGGCTGAGGTAATGTAAACCAGCGGTCCCCAACCATTTTGGCACCAGGGACTGTTTTCATGGAAGACAATTTTTCCATAGACCGGGGAGTAGGGGGATGGTTTCGGGATGATTCAAGTGCGTTACATTTATTGTGCACTTTATTTCTATCATTATCACATTGTAATATATAGTGAAATAATTATACAACTCACCATAGATTGGGGACCCTTGATATAAACTCAGGAGTGGTGAGGAGGCCATGTGGATGGATGGGGAAGAAAGGTGGTCTGCCACAAGGAAAGGCGGGGGCACAGAGGCGGGGGTAGAGACCACGGGGCCGCCCAGGAGTGAGGCTGCGAGGAGCAAGAGCGAGACCGCAAGATGCTCCCGTGGCTCCCCCTGGCTTTCGGGTTCTAGGTTTCAGCTCCTTGGGATCATCTGACTGATCTTCCTGCCCTGAGCTCCCAGGATATACCCCTGCATCCCTACAATAAATTACTCCTTCTTATTGCTTAAGTGAGTTTGAAGTGGCTTCTGTTACTTTAACCCAAAGAACCTTGATGTAATTCAACATCATGCTGGAATGTACAGAAATACCTTCTCATAGTTTGTATATCTGTAGACTCCATTAATATCGAGTCCCCCCAACCCCATCAGCATACATCTTGATCTCACACACACACACACACACACACGTGTCACTCACATGCTCAGTTCAACTAACAGATTGCACCTTCTCACATTCCTAAATGTCTTAGCGGCACATTTATTTCTCAGACTCCGTAATAGCCTTGCGTAGGTTTTAAGCAGACTAAATAAAAGAATGAATAGCAGAAAATATTACTAAACTGTTCTTTGAGGTGAAGGCCCCTTCTTATAACTAAATTAAGTTCAAGGACAAGTTTTTGCAGCAGATCACACAAAGCGTAAGAAAAAGAGTCACGTGTTAAGAATGGTTTCCTTCCTTCCTTCCTTCAGCAGATGTTTCTTGAGGCTACCGTGCGTGAGTCCGAGGGGAGAGATTCAGCCTGTGTTGATCTGACCCGTGGTGGTTTCTTGACTCTGATGTGCTACTTTTATTTCTCAATTATATTTTCTGGTTTCCCCATTTCCCCCCACCACCCTCATGTCACTGTAGATTCTGTACCTCCAAGTTCTTACTCTGTCCCTCTTTCTTTCTAAAAGCTTAAAATATTTTTTTCAGTTTGTCTGGAATCAGAGAATGACAACTGTCCCTTACTTACGACTCTTTCCCCATCAGCCAGTGGTGTTACCTCAAACAGACCAGACACACTCTCACCTTGGGGCTGTTCCCTGTGCCAGGAAAGCTCTTGCCCAGATATCTTCACGGCTCCTTCCCTCAGCCCTTACATCTTTGCACAAGTGGTACCTTCTCCTGACCATCCCCCCAGAACTCCTGAGTCCCTCACTGACCACTTTTCTTTTCCCACGGCACTTACCACCCTCCAGCATACTGTATAATTCACTTATTATATTAATGCTTATTGCTAGAAAGTAAGCTCCCTGAGGGCAGGGATCTTGGTTTTGTTCGTGTTGTATCCCAATGGCCTGGAACAGTGCCTGGCATATCGAAGGCCCGTGATGAATGTTTGCCGAGTGAATGAGTGACTGGTGATGTGGGGCAAGTCCGTGGGTGAGAGAAAAAGACAAACAATTGGCATCTACTTGCAGTCAGCTGTTCGGGTCTGAACTCACCCAGGTGGCCCTAATGAAGGGAGCACTAAGATCAGAGAGCACAGAGGTTAATTGCGCTACTTTTGTCAAGTTAAATGAAATAAAGATTCTAAAGGTGTGCAAAATAGTCAGTATCCAAGGACAGAAAATGTGCATACCTACAACATGCTCTATGAGAGAATAAATTGGTGGAAATATTTTTACTAAAGAGAGTATTTTTATTGTATATTATACTAGGATATGGAGTTAATCATCTAATATTTGAGGTCCCAGCTTCCTTTTCTCTTAACGTAATTAGCTATTAGGTTTATGTTGAGTCTTATTGCTGTTTTTAAAAAACGAGCATTTAAGGAAAAGAGAAAGTTGGGCTATGGTGGAGAGAACACAGAAGATTAGGTTGTGGTAAAGACACCAGATTCTTACTGCACACCCGTTCTGGGCAGCCAGGTAGGGTGAAGGGCACTAATTCTAAATTAGGTGGTCCAGCTCAAGTTTTGCTTCTGCTTCTTCCTCAGAGTCCTTGGGTAAATAATTTCACCTTGTTTGAGTTTGTCTAGACCATCTGTAAAATAAGGGGGTTGGACCAGACATACTTTAAGTTTTCTTGTAGCTCCTAAGGGCTGTGATGTAGGATTGCTGGGCATTGTCCTATATTCTGTGGCTGACAGATGAATAGGGACAATCCCAAACCCTCATGGAGGTCAATGTTGAGGAGATAAAATATGCATACAATCCTATTTAATTTACAAAGAGGCAAGACACTACAGGAAAACATTTCACTTTCTTGAATGACCGTTGACTTAAAGTACATATTTAAATACATTTTAAATTGGAAACTAAGAAGTTGATCATCTAAGTAAAGAAAGGTCATCTGAAGTAAAGGTAAGCTGAGGGCACAAAGGGAACAGGAATATCTCTTCCTCGCAGTGAGGGACCTTAGTTTTCCTTCCTTCTGTATTCCTAAAAATAACCGGGTGGAACTCTTTTGCTTTTTCCCCCATCAAATCACCATATTTAACTTTTGAAACTAAAGAATCAACCATTTAATGGAAAGTCATGATTTCACATAGAAGATGAAACCTAATAAGGGGAGAATTAGATCACAGGCACCAGACAAGTACCCCCCCTTAGAAGGCCTAGACCACCTTTTCATAGAACTCATCTGAAAAATGGGGGTGCTATGTGCCTACCCTGGTTGGTTATTATTATGAATATTATCTTTAACACAATAGGCAATTTAATTCTGTTAATGATAATTTAACAATTTACCAAAAAATTTTAATCTGCAGAAATCCTTCCCTATCCCCAATTTTTACATGAGGAAATGAGACCCAGGGAGGTGAGTCAGTAAAACCAAGCCCACACATCTGGTCCTGGTGGATCCAAGGTTAGAACCTTCTACCTTTATAAGCCCAGAGAACCGCAGTATGCTCCATGGACTCCAGGCAAGCACATTTCTGCAGAGCTAAATAGTGGGAAAGGGCTTTTGGTTAAAAATGGCAGCACAAAGCCTCTCTCCTCCAAAACCCTGACTAAAAATTCTAGTAGAGGAATAAAAAGGTATAAATACACAAAAACAGATGTACTGGAAGAGGAGCTACATGGAGTTTGAAATGGCTCCACAGTATAGGCAGCTGGAAAACAGATGGAGAGGTGAGGTGGTGACTGGTTCAGTCTTCAGAGGGCATTCCAAGGAGGAGTGGGCTGTGTCTACTCCCTCTCCTGCTAGTGGAACCCTGGGCAGGCTGAGTTTCTGTGGCACCAGGTGCTGCAGGAGGCAGGGAGGAGCTGATTGACTAAATATAGGTGGTTGCTTGGAAGTGTGAGATTAGATCTCCAAGCGTCCTCCCCAGCCACACAACCAGACAATTCCTCCCCTCCCCTTCCTCCGCTACCTGCTTGCATAGGGCTGGAAGTTTTTCTCTAGAGAGATTGAACCAAGAGGCTCTAGACATAGCCACATTACATATAGGGGAGGGCAGGAGTGAGGTTTGGGGCTGTACTGGGGGAAAGCAAAGTCAGCGCTGATGATGAATCTACCACCCAGCCCCTGCCTCTGTGGCAGCCAGGCAAGCATCCTCTCCAGGAAGAGAGCAGGGACTCTGCCCTGTGGGTATTGAGCGCCTGCAGAGAAAGGATCTGTCGGAAAGGCTGCTTAGGGTTCCGCCATGAAAAGGCTGCTTCACCACCAGGTTTCTGGCAATGAAATTCACCATCCAGTAAGTCTGCCCACACGCCTATCTCAAAGCAAACTCAAGAATCACATTTTTGCATTTTAGTCTTCAATATGAAGGGACATCCAGGGGTCACCTGATTCTGGAGGAAAGTCTTCAGCATAAAAAAGACCAAAATCATTCAACTGGGAAAAAAGATTTAGGAGGAAACAGAAACCAATGCAAGGGAACAGAATAAACTTTGTAAACGCACAAAAAACATCTTTAATATTCTCAGGGAGATAAGAGATGGTGCTGTACCCATTAATCAAAAGCAGAAGGCTTTAATTCAGATCAAAGAACAAGAAAGAAGGGCTCGTAGAAGTTAAAAATAGAAGAGCTAAAAAAAGAAGATTTGGCAGATAAACTGGGAGAACCTCCCAGAAAAATGAACAAAAAAGATAGAGATGGCCAATAGGGAAGAAATGATCAAAAAATGAAAGGATTGGGCCAGGAGGGCCAACATTCACCTAATAGGAATTCCCGAAAGAGAGAATAAAGAAAATGAAAGTAAAAGAATTGGTGAAGAAATAATACCAGAAAATTTCCTGTGAATTTGAAAACATCCACACCAGGTTACACCACTTTGAAATTTCAGAAACTGTGAATAGGGCCAGGTGCGATGGCCCAAGCCTATAGTCCTAGCTACTTGGGAGGCTGAGGCAGGAGGATCACTTGAAGCCAGGAGCTCAAGGCTGTGGTGTGCAATGATCACGTCTGTGAATAGCCACTGCACTCCAGCCTTTAAAAAGAAGAAGCAGCAGCAGCAACTGTGAATAAAGAGAAGACCCTAAACATTTCCCTAGAGGAATAAAATAGTTTCTGCTCAAAGGAACAGGAATTGGAATGGCACAGGACTTCTCAATAGCAACCCTGAACACCAGAAGACAAAGGATATAAAATTATAGCGCACTTCCGTCCTCAGCGTTGAACAGTATCTAATAACAGAAACACAGACTGTTGATTTAACCAAAAATTATAATTTATCTATATTGAGAATATGGGGGGAGGCAAAATAGGGAGGAAGGTGCAAGAGTCTTCTAGCATAATAGGAAGCCAATAAATGATGTCCCAAGTGGATAAATCAATAGTAGCGTATGCATATGATTTAGAAATCTGAAGGAGAATATAAGAAACAGATAAAAGGGGATAGGTGAGGAGAGGGGAGCAGGAGACTGCCTTTGTCTTTTTCATTAGAACACTTGGATTGTTGGACTTTCTAAATTACTTGCATGTACTATATGATAAAATCCTTGCGAGGGCCTTGAAAAAATATCCTACTTCCTGTTATCCATTTCCTGATCTGGTTGCTTTGCCTTCTTGAAGGATGCAGGCTGACCCTAGCTCTTCACAACCTCTTCATTGTTAGGGGACCTGGGTTCCCCTTGCTTGGGGGTACAGGGGCTTCTCTCATGGAACAATGGACTTACATATGTGAAAGAAAAATAAGTCTCCAATGTGGCTTTGTGCCTGAGCTTCCAGAGGCAGATAAAATACATGAACACTGTTCTTTGTTTTCATGGAGATATTTACGCAAAGTTCTTTGCCCTCTTGGTGTATATCTTTTGGCTGGAGTTGTTAAGTGAATGGACTCAGGTGGTGAGTAACAGCTCAGTCTCATTGTTCCCCCCTCCCTTGGTGACTCCACCCTGAGCCTGCAACTTTACTGGACCGTCTACAGCCCAATGGGGTAAAGCCAGTCTTGCCTTTGATGTCCTACTGGTTGTAAGTTTCTTTTCTCGATATTAACATGCACTTGGGCTTGTAAAAAAGCAGTGCAGGACAATTATATCATGAAGAATGAAAGCGTAGAAGTTAAATGCAATGGAAATAAATCCTTGCACAAGTTGGGGTAAGTGGGAGAAGCTAAATTAGGCAACGGACTATCGTGGTTCTTCACCACTGTTTTGTTCTGTTTTGTCTTTTGGATTCTAAGCTGAGAGCCTCCAGATTTACATTTTAATAGACAGACCCCTTGGACATGCTACAGCTCAGGGAAAAGAAGGAATTAAAATATTTGCTGCAGATCCTGTCTCTTTGGAGTTTGTGCTCTCACCTCTAGGAGTGGTGTCTCCGGAATTCCTGTAAATCACATTCCTGGAGTACCTCAAAAAGGGGCAGCTTCCCCGGACATTTTTCATCTGGTTGGGAGGAGTGTGCGCTGCTGGAGGGAGGGGAGGAGGGTGCTGGCAGCAGTTGTGGCCAAAGATCAGTGACCCCAGGGAGAGGCAGAGTCTGCAGACCTCCCAGCAAGGGAGCGGCCCTCTGCCAAGACACAGGGCTCCCTCCCTTCTGCCGCAGCTTCTTTCTCCTCCCCTGTGCGCTTCCTTTCTTCTCCCTTCAGGGCTTGAAGTCCATTTTCCCCTGACTAGGGGAAGGGGCCCTCACAGGCCCTGGGCTGCACCTCCCAGAAATGGCCTGGGCTCCACTCCACAAGCTCCCTTTTCCATCCTGCTCCTCCTCCTCCTCCTCTCTCCCCTCCCCCTGCCCTTCTCCTCCCCCTCCCTTTTTTAATATGATCTGATAAATACATTTTTCAGCTAAGTACTGAATCCTTGGCAACATAGACTTGTGCCTTTATGAGTTTGTTGAGGCTGGGGGATGTGAGGAATTTATATTTCCTAAATTTGTTTTATTTACAATTCTCCTGGTGATTTAAAAGAGAAAAACACCAGGACTGTCCTTAGATAAGATCCTCTCCTTGAGCTTAATCAAGTGCACGCCAGTCTAGCTCAGCCTCAAACCAGAGTGTGTGGGAGCAGAGCTGGTGGCCAAAGCTGCACTTATCTGATTAAGAACGCTCATTAACATTCGAAAAGCAAATCCTGCCTCACCCTGCTTCTACTCTCTGATTCCAAGAAGCTTGTCCAGGCCCTGAAGATTCCTCTCGTGGCTGTGTTTCTGCACCTGCCAGTGAAATCAATCACCCTCATCTCTTGTACCACTGACTGTCTAGAAGATTCTAGGAGATGCTGGTGTTTTTTTGTGGTGTTTGCCACAAACAAAAGGCCAGTGCTTTCTCAAATCCTTCTGAGGCCCCATCAAACTCAGTTAATTTCTCCCCCTCTTTAAATTTTACATGAAAATGATATTTATAGAAAGAGTGCTCATCATACTGTATTTAATTAATTTTGTTTGACTTCTAGTGGTTCCTCCACTAGAGCATAAGCTCTCTGGAAGCAGGCACCCTACCCTAACAGATCACTCTATCTCTGTATTCCTCTGTGCCTAGCTATTTTGGTTAACTATTATCGTGGGAGGAAAAACACCCAAAACTTAATGACCTAAAACAAACAAAAAATTAATTTATTCATGAATTTACAATGTGGTCAGGGCTTGGCAGGTATAGCTCACCTTGGTTCCATGCAGCATCAGCTGGGGTACCTCCACTGGGGCTAGAGTATCTCTTCCTAATACTTCTCACTCACCTGGCTGGCAAGGTGGTGCAAATTGACACCTCCTCTCCATGTGGGCTTCTTCATATGGCGGCTTGGGCTTCCTCACACAATGGTGTCTAGGTTCTAAAAGTGAGCATCCCTGGAGAACCAGGTGGAAGAAACTGTATTGCCTTTTATGACCTGGCCTTGGAAGTCAAATATTGTCACTTCTGCTATAGTGACAAGTCCACTCCAATGCCAGAGGAGGGAACATAAAACCTATCTCTCCACAGGAGGAGTGTCAGATTCACTCTGTGAAAAGAGTATGTAGGATGGGAAATCCTGCTGGGACATGCATCTGCCACACTAGCACATGACCTAAGACTCAATAAAAGATTGGTAAATGAATGAAGAATTGTATGAATAAATAAATGGCTAAATAAGGTCAAATGTCTTAAACATTTGCCGCACCAGAAAGAACAGTGGCTCCTTGGAGTTCTCTATTAGGTCTCTTGGATTCTCTCTTTTAGGCAAATATCTGTAATTTTCTCAGTCATTTTGGATATATGAAAGTTCCCATATAATTGGGAAAGAAAATGGATTCAGAGAATCTCAAGATACTTTTCTTTTTGAATTTTAAATTCTAATGCCAAGACACTGGTGTTTAGGGCATAGGGATGGGAGGAAGACTTATTTTTAACTCTATCCCCTTTTGTACACTTTGGATTTTGCCCCATGTACAAATCATATACAAGTATCTATATTTTTAAGTGTTTAAATTTTAAAATGAAATTTAAAATTAAAATGTATCATAGTGAAAAGGATGGATGCAACTTTCAAATGATTCAGAAAAAAATATAAAATGTATACAAAGATTATGTATATGTGTGTACATATATATGTACAGAGAGAGAGAAATGATAAAGCAAATGAACAAAACATTAACAATAGTCTAATCTGGGTAAAGGGTGTACAGTTGTTCTTAGTACTGTTAATATTTGTGCTTGCAATTTTTCTGGAAGTTTGACATTTTCCAAATAAAAAGTTTTTAAAAATCACAATGGAATGAAAAGAGGCCACAGCTGCTGGGCCATCGGCATAATGGCTTGTTTTTGGGAAAGGAAGAGTCTTCTCAGCTGTTTTCTCTGTTACTTCCCTGGTACAAACTTAGGTTTTCATTCATGGACCCTTTTAAAATAATTTCCTGGAATAAATCCTTTGATGAGTTTAACAATAACAAAAATTAAAGAGAAAATCATGGTTAATGTAATAATTAATGATCTCAAAATTGATAGCATCAAGTTCAGCAGGTGACATATGAATAGTTCAAGCTTCGTATGTGTTGAACTTTATCTCCCTAATATTTAAATTCCTAATATTTAAATTTGAAAATTCCATAAGAGAGAAGGGGAAGGAAACTCACATTTACTTAGCACTTCCTGAGACAGGGACTGTACAAGGGGTTCTAAGTACATGATCTCAAAGCCCTATGAGGCAGATGTTACTATCCCTGGTTTACAATTCAGAGAACTAAGACTCATGTAGCAATTGTGTCAATTCTGATGCTCATGGCTGCAAGTAAGAGAACTTCAGCTTGACTGGCTCAAACAGCAAAGACGTTCATTATCTCACATGACAAGAGGATAGGAGCAAGAAGAAAGGACTGAGTACATGCCAGGGATTCCGCTAGCCCCAACAATACTAAAATGATTGAGTCCTCACACTTGCGCATAGGGAACTCATAAAGCTGGAAAGGTAGGCAGAACCACAGTCTGTGGATTTGTTCATTGTTCACCATCAGCTGGTATTCTGTCTTTATTTTAATAGGCTATGTGATTATCACTGAATGAACACTTGGCTTACAGATAGCTACTGAATAAGTTATTGCTTTTTAAGAGAAATATTTATTTGTGCTTCAAACCAATGATGTATTTCCTCATCAAGATTAGTATTATTTCTATGTATCTGCTTATGATTTTATTGGCTTGCATTTTGTGCAATCTTACATCATTTTGCATCTTGGCCTTATTTGCAAATAGGGCAATTTTCTGGTCATATGAATTACTTTCATGTTAGGTCAAAAACAGGTTGAGTCTTTTTAATACTTCATTATTAAAAATATTAAAAAATAAGAATTTCACCTATTTTCTTGCAGATAAGTCTTTCCTTTGCACAAAAACTATTATTGGTCTCATGATATTTAGAATTAGCACCACAACACATCATTGACGTTCTTCAAAAGTTCACATCTGATATCCCATTCAAATCTTCAATTTCTTTTTCATGGTTCTCTGCTAGCCTCTCTTTAGTAGACTCTGGCTTCATTGTCTCTCTACTCCAATTTTCTTAAACTTGCACTGTAGAAAGCACATTGGACTAACAACCAGGAGACTTCAGTATTAGTTTTAGCTTAGCTACAATTTGCTCTGCACTTTGGCCTTAGTTTTATAAAGCAAGGTGTTTGATGGGTCAGAGATGAAAAATGGTTTTTTTCCTCAAGATCTAACTCTGATTGGTAGTGACTGTCTGGATCACTTGCTTGCATTCCTAGAACAAATCCTATTTGGTCATAATGTATTATCCTTCTTATACATTGTTGGATTGAATTTGCTAAAATTGTGTTAAGAATTCTTGGATCTTGTTCATGAAGAATATAGGTCTGTAGTTTTCTTTTCTTCTAATGTCTTTGTCTGGATTTTGGTATCAGACTAATACTGGCCTCATAGAATATTGGAAAGTATTTCCTTTTTAATTTTCTGGGGGAGTTTGTGTAGAACTGGTGTTATTTCATCCTTAAATGTTTGGTAAAATCCCCAAGTGAAGGCTTTTGAGTCTAGAGTTTTCTTTGTGGGAAGGTTTTTGACTACAAATTCCATTTCTTTAATAGGGCTATTCAGGTTATCTGTCTCTTCTTGAGTAAGCTTTGTTAGGTGGGACTAGGACAGTGTTTAGGGTTAATTTTACCTATTACTGAGTGAAGACCCTTTTGAGTAATCTACCTGATACCCTGTGAATTATGAGGTGTTCCACTCTGGCTGGTGGGAACAGGCACTATTCCCAGCTCTATGCGGGCTCCCTCTACTCCTTATCCTTTTAATCCTTTCAGGTGGTTCTTTCCCTAGCCACTGTTTCCTCTCATGCATATACTGAACAGCCAACTGAATATTTAGGGGGATTCTCTGCAGATTTCCAAAGTCCTCTCTCTGTGCAGCTCTCTCCTCTCCAGTAGTCCACCCTGTGGACTCTAGCCTCCTTGGCCTCCCCAGTTTCCTCTACTTAGGGAGACAGCTGGACTCCATTTGGGTTTCCCTCCTTGCACTGTGGCCTGGAAACTCACTCAATGCAGTAAGCTGGGGCAATCTTAGAGCTCACCTCATCTGTTATCCTATCTTTCAGGGATCACAGACCTTCATGGCCTGATGTCCAATGTCTTGAGAACTATTGTTTCATACATTTTTTTCTGGTTTTTTAGTTGTTTTGAGTGGGAGAATCAATTTAGCTTTTGTTCCTCCATCTTGGTCCATAGTGGAAGTCTCCAGATTAGATAATTTTTACAAGTTTATTTAACATTGTGATTCCAGATCTTCAAAATCACCTTCTTGGGGTGATTTGAGAAAGAGTTTGGTGGCTTAAATTATGTTATAACTTTACATTTGGCAGTTTCGCTCTAATATATTTTGTCTTACATACGGGTTTTGGCATTCTTCTTGGGCAGAATAAGTACACTTTTAAAGGAATACCCAGAAGTTCCCTGTCCTGCTGATGCTTAAAATTTCAAGATTAGCCAGCCGTTTCTTTAGGTAAAGCAATCCTCTTCTAAGCTTCTCTTCCATAATCGACTTGTATCTCATGGAAGTAATAGGTTAAGTTCTTAACATCCTAATTTTAATTAATTCATTATTTTTTTTCTTTTATGAATAACAGGAATAGGTAAGAACAATCCTAGTGTCAGTAAGCTGGGTATAAAAGATGGGGAAAAGAGTATAGAGATAGGCTTACCTGTGGGTCAGCTTTATTTGCAGACTGAATGCCAATATGATTTAAATGTCCTGGGTGTCCAAAAAGATGACTTCATGCAGAAAAAAGGGTGGCTCAGTTCTCGGACCCAAGGTTCAAGTCACCTTAATCAATTTCTAGAATTCTGTTGTTACTGAAGTGTTCTACCTTGGGCAAATCACATTCCCCTCTGGCCTCAGAGGGGTCATCTGTGAAATAGGGTGGATATCTGCCTTCCTCCATGCCAGAGGACACACAGAGGTAGACCGAAGTGCTTTGGATTTTTCAGAAGCAAGATGCAGACACAAAAAATGTGTAGGATGCATTGTCTGCCTTTTGCTCATGGTTGGAACAAGGCTGAAGAACTAAAAATCAATTTTTACCCCTCTGTCAATGGATGAAGAGTCATCTTGGGCACAAGAATAAGATCCCGTTTAGTTATCTCAGTATTTTGGATGGCATTTGGTATTTTAAGGGAGTGATGCCCTCTGCATTCCTGTGGGCTTCTTTCTAAAAGTCCAGCTCAGATGAAGTCTCAGAAACTGCATGATATCTTATTTTCTTTATGAGTAAAATGGGGGTCAATGGCTCCAGAGACCTTTGCTACACCAAAGAAGCACCCCAGATTTGTGCTGCCAAATTGGTCGCTGAACTTTGAAATAGATCTCACAGGATATGGCAGGGTGGGGTGGGGACTAAAAATTCCATATATGGGTGGAAGATGGTCCATGAGCCCCTGGTTTCTTCCATGGGCAATTATCCTGTCCATTACTGGGGCTTGATGAGATGAGGTCAAGGAGAAAGAAATGGACCCCTGCCTTTCTAAGAATGCAGGGAAATGACTAAGAAATAATAATCTTAGTCATTAAGTTGACATTTTCAAGTTCTTGTACATTTTTCACAGAAATCTCAGAAGAGAAGACCCAGAGGGCCCAGGGAGCACAATTGCACCATCCTTCACAATGTAATTGAGTCAAACCCATGCTGGGTCTTACAACTGTAGTGTACATCACCTTCACCTGGGGAGCTTATTAAAAACATCAGATTTCCAGCTCCTACTCCAAGAGATTCTAATTCAGGAAGGCTGGGATAGGGCCCTCAGCCTTCATAAGCATCTGGTGTTTCCGATGTGGACCTCACTTTTAGAGAAATTGACCTAGATCTTTTAAGCTGGAGTCAGTGACTTTACCAAATGTTCAAGTGCTTCCCAGGAAAGAAGTTTCTTAGGACATGGGGGAACTGTAATAACTGAGGCACAAAAGAGTAACTGGAAACAACCAACTGGCAGGAAGCACAGGAGGGTGTTTGGAAAGAGGGTGAGGTGCTGAGACTCTCTGGAGACTGCAGCTTCCACTTCTCCCATGGTCCTTTGTCCTCAAGCCTCAGGCGTGGGCTGCCCTGGGCCCTGGGTGACACAGACAATGTTAAGGCAGTGCAGACTTTGCAGAGAATCAGAATGCCTTGTGTCTTTGAGGTAGGATTTGGAACTCGATCACCTTTATCAACCAAACAAAGGCAGGACCTGTGATTGAATGCACCAGCAGCTAAGCTTGTACAGCTGTCCCACAAAGAGAGCAGGCAGCAGGGCCAGCCGGAAAGTCATGGGAGAGCCCTGCCTCTGGGTAACGAGCCAGGGTGAGGCCTGAGCTTGGCAACCTCTGAGCTGGACATTTGTGAGGCCTGCTGGCAAAACCTCGTGTGCTGGGGCTGGGAGCTCGGCCAGGCTGGCCTGTTCTATTAGATTGGGAGACAAAGGAAAAATTTGGCCGTGGCTGGAGGTCTTGCTTTTGGACTAGGGTCATTTTTTGATAACTACACTAGGCCTTGGTTTCATCTGGAAACTGAGGGAGTTGTATTAGAAGGGAGCTCTGTAAGGTTCTTCCATGCCGTCTTGTTTTGTGATTGAATGAAAGACTCTACAGCAGCGGTCTCCACCCTTTTTGGCACCAGGGATGGGTTTCATGGGGGGGATGGGGTGGAGGGGGATGGTAAACAATGGGGAGCGGCTGTAAATACAGGTGAAGCTCCACTCACTCACCCACCACTCCCCTTCTGCTGTGCAGCCTGGTTCCTAACAGGCCATAGACCAGTACTGCTCCACGGCCTGGGGGTTGGGGACTGAGCTCTACAGGACAAAGTCCTCAGTAAACTGGAAGCTGCTCCTCACGTGCACAATGTGAGGTAGCCAACATGATCCTAGGTGTCCTCAGTGTGTAATGAATGGGTCCATAAACTACTGAGATGTACGTGTCGGGCAGTGATGACGGGAACTATGAGAATGTGCCGTGCAGTGTGTGGTGTTGTGTGTGAGGGTGTCAGTGTGCATGTGCATGTCTGCACGTGTGTGTGTGTGGTGTGTGTGTGTGTATGTTTCTAACCTAGGTTTACTCGTGAGGAGCTGCCAAGAGGAAGAAGAAAAGATTATCTGGCCATGGGGAAAGCTTGAGTTATACAAAGAAATCTCTTTTTAATGCAATTGCTGGATTTTGTTTCCAGGAACACAGGGCCCTACTCAGCCTTTGTAATCCTGCTCCAGGGTTCCTGCCACTGCACCTACCCCTGCCCCACTCGACACACTCTCCTCCTGCAGACACACACTCGGGCAGCCCAGAAACAGGCCTCTTCCCTCTCGTCCCCTCAGCAGTCTAAGTCCCATGGATCCTGAAACAGGTTCCTTTCTCGTGGCTCTTCCGTGACAACTTCTGAACCACACTCGAGACCGTCAATGGCCAGGAAGCCACTCGAGTGCCTTCCCTCACTTCTCGTTCAGGAGCTATTTGTTTTATGCATCATCTGAGGTGCAATGGTAAGCGCTAAGAAGACCCCCTGTTGGTCTTCTTGCCTCTTCTAGTGACTGTTTTCTCAGGCTGCTGTCTCTTTTGCTTGTTGCTATCAGGAAGGGCCTTTAAAAAAATTACCTCCCCAGAAAGATGTGCCAAGCTCAGCCTGACATTAGCAGAGGTGGCCGTGGGCACTCTGGGGAGGTGAGGTGCAGCAAGGAGGGACCAGAGAGCAGAGGGGAGTAGAGCCCGAGGCAAACAAAGGAAGTGCACGGGCTCTGCAAGTCTCTGCCAATCAGGCTAATGTTGTGGGTGTGTCTGCACTTTCATGGGAGGTGTTACGAATTGCAGCCACTTAAACACAGTCATTCCACAATGTTCTCTATAGCCAGGTATGGCTTTTGGATTTTGGGCTATTTTTGATTGTCTTATCTATTTTCACATGAGCAGGGCCATGTTAATGCTGAAGTCCTCATCAAGACTGTTTGGATGTAGCAGCGATGCACCTGACCCAGCTTAAGAAGAAGGGGACATTTCTCACAGGATACAAGGATGTTTCATGAAGGTAGGAAGGTTGCTGAGGCCCATGGCAGCTGGGAACCGGCAAGGGTGAAGCATCCGTGAGCAAGGGAGACATCTTCCCAGGCTCTGGGGGCACACGGGGTCTGGTGGCTATTTGTCTCTTGTTTGCTTTTGTCCTCCTCCTCCTTCTTCAGAGAGGCAGCCGCCCTACCTTGTCTGAGTTTATAAGCACTCTGAATCACAATTCCAAATTCTCAGGAGAGAGAACTTGGCTCAGCATGGTCAGCGTCCACCCCGTCCAGTCAGCTGTGGCTGAGGTAGGTGATGGGAGATGGTGAGAAAACATGGCCGCTGGGAGCAATATCTGTGGGAGGAGGGAGTTCTCAGGGAAAGTGCGTCCTTGTGGGCTGGACAAATATCCCACATGTGTCTGCTACAGCTATTCGTGTATTGTATGTAACCTCTGCCACTCTTTTCTTCTCTCTGTTAACATCTGTATTAATCATTTATTCAGCTGGTTTCTCCATGACGAAAGTTCCTGGAGACCAGGGATGTGGCCCATCTAGTTCTATAAACCAGCAGGTTGCCTCATATTACGTTCTGCACCTTATGAGAGTTCATGATAGAGAATATAAGCAGGATATTTAACATCTTCTCCAACTTGTGCTTCACCAAGATTAGACACACTTTGTTCTGTTCTAAAACTTAGAATCAGTAGAATTTTAAGAGACTTGTGATTTACAGAATGAGACTTGTTGTCCCTAATCCAAAGGTAAAATAATATTGTAAGAGGCTTTCTTTGATATTAACCTGAGGAAAAGGGCAGCTATTAGTAGTAAGAACTTTTCAAGATTGTCGCTGGTGGCCAGATTCATGGACCTCACATGAGAAACTACACCTGGAGAAATGAAGTTTGCTTTTGGGGGAGTTGCTGGCAGAGCTGAGACATAAATGAGATCCTCTGCTGAGATCTCCTGCTCCAGCCTCTGGTCTGCCCCTCATGGGCTTTTGGTGCAGATGTGATTTTTGTGTGGGGTGTTCCTGGTAGACACAATGCCCTTGTAGGCAAGAAAATAAACTTTAGAGCTGCTCTCCCTTGCAAACTGTGTGACCTTTCCAGTTCAATACAGCTACCAGACAATTGGAGTTCCATTTTTAGAAAAGAGATCAAATTATTGCAACAAACATTATTATATCACTAAAGTCTACCAAAATTATTTGGCCTTAAATATTTGTTCCCTATAACCTTAAAAGAGCAAGATACTGTGGAGGAATGAGTTAAGCTCCACATATCTGAAAATAAACTGATAAAGTTGTGAATAGCTATTTTTTTGTGTGTTTCATTGGGTGGGTGGCCATCTTGCAGGTTGCTTGTGTCAAAAAACTTTGTTTGGATTCTAGTTTTTGAGTTGTAGGCTTGGCTTATTGACCCTGTTCAAGAGAATGAGTGCATATTGGTTCTATGGAGGGCAAATTTAGATTCAGACAGACTAGGTCAGATCACATCCCTTAAACATAGTTATATATAGCAACAGGCTGGTATCAACACCCTTGCTGATAAGGCAGGTGTCTGTCCTGTCCCTAACACCACTCCTACATCTGGGGCCCCCTAGCACACTAACCTGGGGAAATGCTGACACTTCTCACCCACTCCATTACCCAGCTCACCTAAGTGACCTTAGAGTGTCTGCTGAGCCTGGAGACGAGCAGTCACACCTGTCCCCTGCCGTCCTGGTGGCATGCTGGAAAGCCACGGATAGGCCTTCATAGCAGCAAGAGACAGCAGAGAAGCATCGATGGAATGTTGTCATCAGCTGTTGGTGTCTCATGCTCTCCCCATCCTTGGGCCCTCTGTTCCAGGACTGGGTCCTTTGCACCATTGATAAGAACCAGAGATGTTGCTGTCTTTGTTGAGGCAATTTTAAGGCACATCAAAAGTGAATCAGGCTGTTCCTGTTGACAGAAGATCATGAGGCAGATGGTGTGACAGGTGTTCTGAGGGGCTGACCTTGGGGGTATGTGAAGTAGGAATGTCACATGCCCTATGTGCTAAGGCAGTAGAATAGGGAAGATGCAGTGATCCTCCCTGGCCTCCTCCATCTCTTTCAGACACTATCGTCAGCATCTTGAGGTGGGTTTGAAATGTCAAATGGTCCAACGACCCACCTGATGTTTTTGTCCTATTTATTCTGTCCTTGTGATGAAATACTTCCAGGGATGGGCAACTCATTACCTTCCATGGCATACCCTTCTATCTCTGGAGATGACAGCTAGAAAGTTCTTCTATTAAACTGGAAATAACCTATGTGTCCAAAAGTAGGGGAATGGTTGAATGTGGAATATCATGTGGGATATTATGCAGCTGCTGAAAATTATATTTTCAAAGAATCTGAAAATGATATGGAAAGATACTCAAAATGTTAAGTGAGAAAAGCAGGAACTGAAATTGTTTACAATACACAATCCCACATTTGTAAAATCGTATATGTGGGCATATGTGTTTATAGAAACATATGTATATTTGCATTAAAAAGACTAAGACAATCTATTGGTTGAATCACAGGTGATTTTGTTGTGTCAGATGTTGTTGGGGGCAACTAAAAAGCCATTTCCTTATCCCTTGCCAGCCTTTCATTATATAAGCTGGAAAAGCTGGATATCCCTTTTCTAGTCTCTCTTTGCAGCTAGAATTGGCCATGTAACCCCAGTATGGCCAATGAGATATACAAGGACATCTGAGAAATTATTTCCTTTTCTGACAAAAGGATAGCACCATTAAAGAAAAAGTCCTCTTTACTATAATGGCTGCCCCCTCACTGCCACCCTCCTCCCTCAGCTTAGGTGCAGACTTATGTTGTTAGAGCTTCTGCAGCCATCTTGTGACCATGAGACCACAGACAGGAGGATGAGGCCAACACTCTGAGGATGGTGGAGAAGAATGTTAGAAAAAGCCTAGGGCTTTAACCACAGACTTCTTCTAGACATCTTTTTAAGTAGCAGAAAATGATTTGGTTTTTATTAAGTCATTATTAATCAGGTTTTCTGTTACTTACAGCTAAACCAATACTAATGGGTACATTTGATTTCTTCATTATACATTACTCCAGTTTCTCCCAAAAGCGTCCAGCCACCATCCTGATTTCCCTCCTCAGAGCCATATGTTACAAGCCCAATCCTCCTGCGTGTGGCAGAATTTTAGACATTTGTAGAGAGTTCTCATCCCCCCCAGTGCTTGCCTTCTCCAGCTAAGCAGCACTGTTCCTGCGTGTGCGGTTTTGGGTTCCGTGATCATACTGGTCACTCATTCTCTGAATACACTCTGGTCTGCATCCTTCTAAACGACAGTGGGCAGCCCTGAAGATGATACTCTGGGGGTCTAACTAATAAGAATGAAATGATTACCTACGCGCTCCTTTGCATCTCATTTTCCTATTAGAACAGCTTCAGCTCCCATCTGCTGTTGAGGTGCCCTCATCTGAGTCAAAACCCTGACCCTTTTTCATACGTTTCACACAGTTTATTTTATTTTGTTTTATTTATTTATTTTTCTATCTCAAGTGCAGGTCATTTTCTTCATCCTTATTAAGTTTCCTCTTATTAAATTCATGCTGGCATTCTAGCTTGTGGAGACTTTTGTGGATTCTAATTAGGTATTTGCTGTTCCTTTCAGCTTCCTGTCCTCCACAAATTTGATAAGCATGCCTCCTGTGTCTTCATTTCAACTCCTTGATAACAAGTGCAACCCAGATGTCAGTTGACATCACCCTGTCTCTTGAGATTTAAATAAAATTAGTTCAATCCCCCTATCACACATCCTGTGGGAAGTCAGGTGCCCTCCTCCCAAAGATCTCTGTAAACTCTCACGGCGTTCATGGTCACTTGCGGCTCCACTTTCCTCCTCCCGCTGGCCTTGGGCTCAGGCACACCCCACCTCTGTGGCTGCTCTCCCCCCTTTGGTTCATGCCAGCCAGGCCCTTTCCCTGGTTTCTTTAGAGAAACTGCTCGTATAAGACACGTGGGGTGTGGCAGACTCTGAGCAAGACTCGCAGACCTGGGGTGTATGTGGGGGTGTGATGTGGTTGCGTAACAGGTACTCCAGTCATTAGAATTAATAGGTATCCTTTTTCTGTCCTTGAAAGTCCCTCAGTAATAACACTGCCAGGACTTCCTCCCTGGCCTCCCTTCCCCGTGTGCTCCTCAAAACCACCCGAGAACCCAGGTCCTAGGATTTCACATTTACAGCCCTTGTGCTGGCCAGGGTTGGGGGAGGGCAGTGGGCAGGGGGGAGACTTCAGGGCAGAGCCTGGGTGAATCCATGGAGGCATCAAAGTCTGTTGAAGATGTCCCCACTCTTCCTTTTTCATTTAGTCCTTTTTTTTTTTTTTTTGAGATTGAGTCTCACTCTGTCACCCAGAATGAAGTGCAGTGGTGTGGTCATAGCTCACTGCAACCTCGAATTCCTAGGCTCAGGCAATCCTCCTGCCTCAATTTCCCGAGTAGCTAGGACTACAGGCCCTCACCACCATGCCCAGCTAATTATTTTTATTTTTATTTTTTTTAGAGGTAGGGTCTCACTATGTTGCTCAGGCTGGTTTCGAGCTCCTGGCTTCATATGATCCTCCCACAGGCCTCCCAAAGTGCTAGGATTACAGGCGTGAGTCACTGAGCCCGGCCTTAATTTAAATTTTAATAATATATTGTATTTAACCCAATATAACCAAAATACTATTTTACCGTGTACTAGGAGATGAATTGTGTCCTCCCAAGGTTCATATGCTGAAGCTGGAACTCCCAGGGCCTGAGAAAGTGACTGTATTTGAGATAGGGCCTTTATAGAGGTAATTAAGATAAAATGAGATTGTTAGGGTGGGCCCTGAGCCAGTTTGACTGGTGTCCCCACAAGAAGAGGAAATTTGGATACTTGAGAGACACGAGGATGCACACACAGAAGAGATCATGCAAAGAGGCAGCAAGAGGGTGGCTGTCTGCATGCCAAGGAGAGAAGCCTCAGAAGGAACCAACCCTGCCAGCACCTTGATCTGGGATTTCCAGCCTCCCGAACTGTGAGAAATAAACTCCTGTTGTTTAAATCAGCCAGTCTGTGGTGTTTTGTTATGGTAATCCTTGGAAACTAATACCATGTAGTCAACATAAAAATAATTATTATGGAGTACAGTGTGTTGAAAGGTAGCTCCCCAAAAGTTATGTCCATGTCCTAACCCCTGGAACCTGTGAACGTGACCTTATTTGGAAAAAGAGTCTTTGAAGATGTAATTAAATTAAGGATCTTGAGATGAGATCATCCTGGGTTATCTGGGTGGGCCCACTGACAAGTGTCTTTATAAGAGACAAGAGGAGAAGACACAGAGACACAGAGGAGAGGCCATGTGAGCAGTGGCAGAGACTAAGTGATGCAGCCACAGGCCAGGGAATTCCTGAAGCTTGGCCCTGCTAATGTCTTGGTTTTAGACTTCCGGCCTCCAGTACTGTGACAGAATAAGTATCTATTGTTTGAAACCACCAAATTTGTGGTAATTCGTTACAACAGCCCTAGGAAATGAATATAGGAGGGATTTTATGTTCTTTTTTTCATTCTTTGAAATGTGGTGCATATTTTTTATTTCTAGCATGACTCAATTCAGAGTAGCCAAATTTTGTGCCAGTTTATTTGGGAAGTGATCCCGGCCAGTTGGAGTGAGGGAAGGGATGGAGGAACAGGGCAGGGGGCCAAGGTGTTACGGCCCCCAGCGCACCAACCCTCCCTTAAACATCACTTTCATGTTCTTGTGCCCACGATGGCCAGCGCCTTCCAGGTACAAGGGGACTCCGGGGCTCTCAATTATTCGGGATTTCCCTTCCAGGGCAGCAACTTTTTCAACCACAGCAGGGTCATTGGCTGGTGCTCATGGCCTCAGATAAGCTCGGTTCTACAAATCCTGTGACTTGATGCATGACTGTCTCACTGAAGGGACTCACCTTGGCCCATGCCCCACTTCCTCCCCTGGACTGGGGCAACCCCTCAGAAGCCTCATAGTCCAGCCCAAGGGGGTTTCAGCAGAGCCTACTCTGTTATAGACCTACTCTTCCTACGATCTTTTCTTGGGTGGATGGAGAAAATAAAACCTTATTTTCTTGGCCATAGAATTTCATATCCCCTTACCAGTGTTGTTGAAAAAATACTTTCATAAGCTACCTAGAGTGGGGAGTAAAGTTGCAAGAGACATGGTTACTAATCGATGTTTGTTGAACTGTTTTCTAATGGAAGTGTTGGGGGACCTTACTGCCATGCTTTTATTTTGCTATTTTTTTATTGAGGTAAAATTCACCTAACATAAAATTAACTATTTTAAATTGAATAATTCTGTGGTGTTTGGTGCATTCACAGAGTTGTGTAACGACTACCTCTATCTAGTTCCGAAACATTTTCTTCACCCCAAAAGGAAGCCCCATATCACTAAGCTATCACTCTCGTCGTCTCCTCCCCCCAGCCCCTGGCAGCGACCCATCTGCACTCTGTCTCTGCGGATCTACCCATTCTGAATGTTTCATATAAATGAAATCATACCATGTATGACCTTTTGTGGCTGGCTTCTTTCACTTAGCATAATGTTTTTGAAGTTCATCCATGTTGTAGTGGGTGTCAGTATTGCATCTCTTTTAACAGCTGAGTAATACTTCATTGTATAGGTATACTGTGGGATATGCAAACTGAGCACCAGAACTGACTTCCTCTGGGGTTTTAGAAGCTGTGTGGGGAAAAAGAGAGAGAAGAGAAAGTGAAAAGGTGGCCCACAGAGAAAAATTTCAAGAAAAAATTATAGATGTTTAAAAAAAGACTTATGAAGGTTCAGTGTGTGGTGTGAGATGAAAACCTTATTTGTCTTCCTGTGAAATCTTCATTGAAATTGACATCATTTATGTTTTATGAATTTAGAGCTATTTTTTTTCTTTGATATGATGAATTGCTAAATGCAACCTTAAGGTATGATCAAGGCAAGAACTGAGGCTACCAATGTAAGTCTTGGGTCATCTGCTTACATGGGTTCAACAGCTTTGGTTAGAACTGACTTCCTTCTGGAAGGTCACTAAGGTTTGGCCTCTCAGTGCAGTGAGTATAGATGGCAATTCTGCCACAACCTGCATCCAGTTTGCTTGAGAGCTAAGCCCAGTTTTGTCATGTCAAGATATAATTTGGCTGCCTAAAAACAAAATTGATAATTGCTATGGTCTGAATGTCTGTGTTCCCCCCAAATCCGTATGTTGAAATCTAAACCCCCAAGGTGATGGTATTAAGAGGTGGAGCCTTTGGGAAGTGATTAGGTCATGAGGAGGAAGCATTCACAAATGCGATTAGTGTCCTTATATAAAAGGCCTGAGGGAGCTGGTTTGTTCCTTCCACCATATGAGGATACAGCTATAAGGCACCATATCTATGGACCAGGAAACAGACCCTCACCAGACACAGAACCTGCTAGCACCTGGATCTTGGACTTTCCAGCCTTCAGAACTTTGAGAAATAAATTTCTGGGTTCATTTGCTACCCAGTCTATAGTATTTTGTTATAGGAACCCAAAAGGACGAAGACAATCATGAAATGAGTCAGCTGGTCTCTAAATTAAATCTTCATTTTGATCCTGTGTAACTGGGCCCAATCTCCATACCCTCACTCCCAATATAAAAGGTTGGGGGGTGGGGCATCTGATAAAGCCTTGTATGAGGAAGGATTTCTGAAAGCCGTGGGTTGCTTTGCTCCCTTCCCTGAGATGGGGTACAGAAGAAAGAAGACTTTCCTATTTAGATTAGATCATGGAGAAATTCACTGTAGCACAGAAGCATAAACCTTTGGCCAACACAAAGGTTTTCTTAATCTGATTAGGTGCCTGGCATTCAGAATCATTTAGTGCCTATTGCATAAAATGAATAAAAATGTGCTGAACTTCAGCTGCTTAATAGAACAAATAAGATTAGAATTTACTAGACTAATACATCACAAGAAACAAGGCTATTTCCCTTCGGGGAACCTAGAGACCTGTGATTTGCAGTGCTGTACCTAGAGACTCATTTGAACACTGAAGAACCCACAACAACAGATAACAAACCGGTCAGGATCCAGAAAAGGGAGCGCACCCTTCCCCAAATTCCTCTTCTGCTCTGGTATTTACAACTGGAACACACCAGTTCTGATGATGTTTTTATAGGATTGGCTTGAAAGGCAATTACCTTAGAGTATTGGACTTTTAGTATCCAAATGATTCCATCTAGAATATATAAAAAGGCAGGGGAAACTGTGTTCAACTCCACCTTCCCAACCCTAATTTCCTTCCTTTCTAGTCAGTTAATAGGTCTCGAGAGGCTGTTTTAAGACAGTACGTTCAGAAGCTCTCAATTTTTTTGTTCCATTTTAAGTGTTTTCTCTCCTGATCCACAATATCACCTCTCCACCAAAAAAGCAACAATTAACTATGGCTATGACTTTGTTTTGAAAAGGAGGAAGAACGGGGTGGGAGCGGGGTGGGGCAGAGAGGGGTGCATGGGCTTGAAACCATGTGAAGACACGTGTGGCCGGAACAGAGTCCCAGACAGGTGACGGGCACATGCTGAATATCCAGACTCTCCCGTTCAGTGCCATCCGCCTCCTAACAGTGGGAAGAGGGAGGAATGCCTGCCGCGAAGCCCCTGGGAGTTATGCCTCAAAGATCATCTTGGACTTGATATTAATTATTGATATTGATTTTCCCAAATCATTCTTTGGCAAAGGAGCATGGACAAACGAACCCAAGGTTATAAATAGGTTTGATCTGTGAGCACCTGATTGCTGAACACTGCACTGATTGTTCACAAAGATAACTGGGCAAGGGCAGGTACCACTTCAACACTATGAACTTCACAACCATGGACAGCCACGGAAAACTATTGTTTGAACATTTATTGACTAAATAGGCTGTGAGGACCCCCAGATGGTCAAACCTATTTGGGCTTTTCCTGTTTTCCTTTGTGAATCCATCAAACCTATTTGGGCTTTTCCTGTTTTCCTTTGTGAATCCAATACCCAAGGATATTTTCTACCACTTTCCCCGTTGTGTGTCCTGCTCCATCCTTGCTGTTCCTTGCACATATCAAAGGAGGCTCCCACTCCAGGGCCTTTATGGTACAAACACTATATTTATGTTATATTCCCTCTAACCTGAAGCTCTCTCTCTCCGATAGCAATATATCACTCCATCACCTCCTTAGGTCTTTGTTCAGATGCCTCCTTCGCTGAGGGTCCTGCATTCATTCTGCTGGATCTTTTGCTTATTTGCTCATTGTCTCTCTCTTTGTCCCCTAGAACCTGAGCTCTCCGAGGAGTCTTTGTTGTTCACCACTATATCCTCATCACCTAGATTGATGCTTAGCATATAGTAGGCACTAAATAAGTGTGCAATGACTAGATAAATGAATGAATTTCCCTAAAGCCACTTTCCTTGGGAGGAACATTTCTGCATCTGCACATTTAGAGGAGGTTAACATCTAGGGCCCATAATGTGTTTTTGTTATTTTCATAACTACCCCAAGCAATGCTTTTTAAACATATTTATTTCCAGGCAAAAGTAACAGAAATAGGAAATTCATTCAATCATTTGCAAACTTTCATTGAACACTCACTCTACAATAGATTCTATGGTAGGTGCTAGGGATTCAAAAATTAATTAAGATGTAATTGTTGATTTCAAGAAACTTCTAATGGGAAAAGAAAGACAAACCAAAGGAAAAAACAAATACTATGTGTTATAGTGGAGAGTATGTTACATTAGTCAGGGTAAATGGCTAAGCAACTTTAACAAACAGACCCAACAATTCTGTGGCTTAAAGAAACAACTTTAATTACCTTGCCTAACAGTGATGGTGGTTAGGCAGCACGCTGTGCTGCACACAGGCACTGAGGAATCCAGCTTCCTTTCACAATGCTTCCCTTCCATCCTAGGGCCTTGTCCTCTGCATGGTTGAGGTAGATTGGATTACTGCTCAAAAATAGTTACTTCCTCTCCCAAAACTCTACGGGAGATGTATTCTGCTCCTCCCTTTGAATTTGGCCTTCACCATGTGACTCCTTTGGCCAAGGTGAGGATGTTAGCAGGTGTGGCTCAAGCAGAAGTTTGACATGTGCATGCACGGTTAGGCTTGCCCTCTTCTGTCCTTGCTATCACAATGAGAGTTTCCCATTGGTAGCTGCTCAGAATGAACACTCGTGGAACAGATCAGAGCTCAAACTCAGCAAGGAGTCAGGCCTGCCAGACTCACGGCTTGAAGTAGAGCCACCTAGCCAACTCTCAGAGAGAAGAAATGATTGTTCATGTAAGCCTGAATTTGAGGGTGGTTTGTTACCTAGTGATAGCTCACTGATAAAACAGTCAATGCTGGGTCATGGTGCATCCACGTTCCAGCTCACAAGAAGGGGATAGAGCATAGAAGAACAGTGCAGTGAGGCCAGGAAATGGCACAAATCACCTCTACTGACATTCCCCGCATGGGGAATGCAAGCTGGGAGCATGAGTGGAGCTGGGAAAGTTAGTCTCCAGCAGGGCAGCCATGTGTCTAGCTACCACTCTACTAGTATGGAAGAAAGGGAGAATGGATTTTAAGGGATAGCTAGCAGGATCTACTATATGCAAGCAATGAAAGAAATGCCTTACTCTGGAGAAGTGAAAGGGACCATCAGAAGAGATTCCCCATAAAAACAAGATACTTGAGCTGAGGCTTTAGGGGAGTAGGAGTTTGCCTCATGGAAAAAGGCAGGAAAAAGTGTTCCAGGCAGAAGAAGCAGCATATATAAAAGGGAAAGATATGCAGGAAACTATGGCTTGATCAGGGGTG
Organism: Daubentonia madagascariensis; assembly: GCA_023783475.1. Lineage (NCBI taxonomy): Eukaryota > Metazoa > Chordata > Mammalia > Primates > Daubentoniidae > Daubentonia > Daubentonia madagascariensis. The sequence continues at coordinate 35,518,746 of JAKFHU010002088.1, read as the reverse complement.
GTAAAGAGATTGGTGTGATTGGACAGTCATAGATGGTGCTGGAAAGAGAGCAGATGCAAACAGAAGCATAGCATCACTATGATATTGAGGTAGCTGAAAGAGCACATGGTTGTTTGATTTTACTTTCTATCCTGATGGATTTTTATGATTTTTACATTGTCACAGAAAAAATAAACTGAAGTGTAAGTTTTACAATTTGCAGAGCTGATTGTGTGTATCTTTTTTGATCTATCCGACTTTTTTCCGCCTAGCAAATGCAGAAGTTGGCATGTGCTCCCACCTGGGTGCCTCCGTGACTCTGACATGGTCCTCACGCCTGCGCCTTCAGGGAATGACAGTGCACCTTTTCCAAACCTCTGCATTCCCAGTTCAAACTTCTCAACTTCCCTTCTACAGATGCTATCTGGGAAGCACATATATTTTTCTCCCCACCTCCCTAGCTTCTGACTTCCATGCAGAAACTAAATGAAGCCAAAAGATTATCCCTAGACCAAGAAATGGGGCTTATAATTTTCAACACCCTAAACGTTCAATGGTAGAAATACTATTAATGCAGCTTGTTACATGGGTTTCCTTGTATGGGAATCACGCCCCGACAGCTGGATAGATTAACCCTTTATGAGCCATGTCTTCTGACAAGTCCATTATAATGGGCCTCGTCTGTCTTGGACTCTTGTTTCTGCTTGCTCCTTCTCCCAGGCCTGGCTAACAGAAGCTGGAGCCCACATTTTCTGTGGCTTCCTGGTCTTTATTCCTTTTAAGTGATCTCCATGGGGGAGAGCTTTATAGAGAGATGAAATTTATGTGGTGTCAGCAGAACCCAGCCCCAGATGTCCCAATGCTGGAAGAATGTTTTCAGGCAGGTGCTGCTACGCGTCTGCTTCACTTAGGGTCTGATAAATCACAGATGTCTTCACATTTGCAACCATCAGCACGAAGTCCGGATACAATCACTCAGGATTCCTGAACTCATCTTCTCAACACTTATAAAACTGCCCCATCTTCAGTATATTAAGCCAGCCAAATTAAGCAAACAGGAAAATAAAAACTACTTTTGAGTATATTATCTTCTACATGAAAGCTCATTCGAAAAGTTTCCCTATGACATAACGGGTCTGCAGCTATGCCAGGCAGAGAAGGCAGAGAAGGCAGAGATGCAGCCCTGCTGTGGGTGCCTTATAAGTGCTTTGGAAGAAACTCTTGGAATCTGGCTTTTAGACACACTAAAAACACCCACTATGGGTGGCCTCCCTCTGACCATTCTGGGCGATTCCAATTCTGAGGAACCAGAAGAAAGTGAGTCGGCTTCTTGGGGGCTGATGGCGCTGCAATGGGAACACTAGGCCTTCTGTGTTCTGGAAATGTCCTTTCTGGCAGAGTCCCGCCGGTGGAAGAGGGAGGCAGCGCGGGGTGGTTCCTCGCCCATCACTAATCATGCTCTGTGGCCTGTGTTTGCTGATTGGACCAGAACAGGCCCTGACCAAAGGGCTGCCAATCTATAGGCTGGCTGGTCAACAGAGTTTACCCAATAGGGATAAGGCTAGAAACCAGCTGGACCAATCAAAGCCTTTTCCTCTCAGGCTGTGGCTATAAAACATAGCTAGAGCTTAAGCACCAGTAAAAGGAACACACCTGAAGAAAAGTAGAGACAGAGGTGAGAGGGTGAGTCTTACACTGCTGGAGTCCTGCAGTGGGAACCAAGGACCTCCTATGACTGAGCAGACGGAGGAATAATCCCGTGGCCAGAGCTGCGTTACATTCCAGTTTAGGATGCTAACCACAAAACAATAGGAATAGCAAAAGCTGTACCTTGCTGTGTCAGGCACCATTCTGAGCATTTTACATGTTTTACCTCATTTAATCCACACGGTAATACTGCGAGGCTTTTATCAGTCTCTCTTTACAAGGAGGAAACAGACACAGACAGGATAAGAAATTTGCCTAAAACTGCCCAGTTGGTCAGTGGCTGGAGAAGTTGAGGCTTGTGTTCTGACTCCAGACGCATGCTTTCACCATTCCCAATGCTGCCAGTCAATTCCTGGAGGCTTTCTGTTTCACAAACAATTTTTTTGTTACTGCAAAGGTACTACATACAGGCATACCTCGTTTTATTATGCTTCACTTTATTGTGCTTTGCAGATATTGCATTTTTACAAATTGAAGGTTTGTGGCAACCTCCTTTGTCAAGCAAGTCTACTGGCACCATTTTTCCAACAGCGTGTGCTCACTTCACATCTCTGTGTCACATTTCGGTAATTCTTGAAATATTTGAAATTTTTCACTATTACTCTGTTATGGTGATCTGTGATCAGTGTCTTTGGTACTACTATTGTAATTGTTTTGGGGTGCCAAGACCTGTGCCCATATAAGACAGCAAATTTAATCAATAAATGTTTTTGTGTGTCCTGACTGCTCCACAGACCACTGTTCCCACTCTCTGTCCTTCTCCTTGGGCCTCCCTGTTCCCTGAGACACAAAATATTGAAATTAGGCCAATTAATAACCCTACAATGGCCTCTAAGTGTTCAAGTGAAAGTAAGAATTTCATTGTTTCTCATTTTAAATCAAAAGCTAGAAATGGTTAAGCTTAGCGAGGAAGGCATTTTGAAAGCTGAGATAGGTCGAAAGCTTGGCCTCTTGAGTCAATTAGCCAAGTTGTGAATGTAAAGGAAATGTTCTTGAAAGAAATTGAAAGTGCTACTCCAGTGAACACATGAGTGATAAGAAAGCGGAACAGCCTTATTGCTAACAGGGAGAAAGTTTCAGTTCTGGATAGAAGATCAAACCAGGCACAACATTCCCTTAAGCCAAAGCCTAATCTAGAGCAAGGACCTAACTCTCTTAAATTCTATGAAGGCTAAGGGAGGTGATGAAACTGCAGAAGAAAAGTTTGAAGCTAGCAGAAGTTGGTTCATGAGGCTTAAGGAAAAAAGTCATCTACGTAGCATAAAAGTGCAAGGTAAAGCAGCAAGTGCTAATGTAGAAACTGCAGCAAGTTATCCAGAAGATCTAGCTAAGATCATTGATGAGGGGGGCTGCACTAAACAACATATTTTCAGTGTAGATGAAATAGCCTTTTATTGGAAGAAGATGCCATCTAGGATTTTCATAGCTAGAGAAGAGAAATCAATGCCTGGCTTCAAAGCTTCAAAGGTCAGGTTGGCTCTCTTGTTAGGAGCTAATGCAGCTGGTGACTTTAAGTTGAAACCAATACTCATTACCATTCTGAAAATCCTCACACCCTTAAGAATTATGCTAACCTACTCTGCCTGTGCTCTATAAGTGGAACAACAAAGCCTGAATGACAGCACATCTGTTTACAGCATGGTTTACTGAACGTTTTAAGCCCACTGTTGAGAACTAGTGCTCAGAAACAGTCTTTTCAAGATATTGCTGCTCATTGACAATGCACCTGGTCACCTAAGAGCTTTGATGGAGACATACAAAGAGATAATGCTGTTTCTATGCCTGCTAACGCAACATCAATTCTGCAGTCCACGGATCAAGAAGTAATTTGACTTTCAAGTCTTATTATTTTAGAAATACATTTCATAAGGCTATAGCAGCCATAGATAGTGATTCCTCTAATGCTGTGGTCCCCAGTCCCCGGGCCACGGACCAGTACTGGTCTGTGGCCTGTTACGTGTCCTGTGTGAACCAGGCGCACGGCAATAGGTGAGTGGTGGTCCAGCAAGTGAAGCTTCATCTGTATTTATAGCCGCTCCCCATTGCTCGCATCACCACCTGAGCTCTGCCTCCTGTCAGATCAGCGGTGGCATTAGATTCTTATAGGAGCGCGAACCCTACTGTAAACTGCGCATGTGAGGGATCTAGGTTGTGTGCTCCTTATGAGAATCTAGTGCCTGATGATCTGAGGTGGAGCTGGGGTGGTGATGCTAGTGCTGGGGAGTAGCTGCAAATACAGATTATTGTTAGCGGAGAGGTTGCATTATGGTGAGTTGTATAATTATTTCATTATATATTACAATGTAATAATAATAGAAATAAAGTGCACAATAAATGTAATGCTTGAATCATCCCGAAACAATACCCGTGTTCCCCTTCCCCCATCTGTGGAAAAATTGTCTTCCATGAAACTGGTCCACGGTGCCAAAAAGGTTGGGGACCGCCTAATGGATCTGGGCAAAGTAAATAAATAACCTTCTGGAAAGAATTTACAATTCTAGATGCTATTAAGAACATTTGTGGGCTGGGCATGGTGGCTCACGCCTGTAATCCTAGCACTTTGGGAGGCTGAGGCGGGAGGATCACTTGAGGCCAGGAATTCGAGCAAGAGTGAGACCCCCATCTCTACAAAAAATAGGAAAATTAGCCAGGTGCAGTGGTGCATACCTGTAGTCCCAGCTACTTGGGAGGCTGAGGCAGGAGTGTCTCTTGAGCCCAGGAGTTTGAGGTTGCAGTGAGCTATGATGGCACAACTGCACTCTAGCCCAGGCAACAGAGCCAGACACTGTCTCCAAAAAAAAAAAAGATCATTTGTGATTCATGGGAGAAAGTCAAAATATCAACGTTAACAGGAGTTTGAAAGAAGTTGATTCCAACCCTTGTGGATAAGATTGAAGAGTCCAAGACTTCAGTGGAGGAAGTAACTACAGATGTGGTGGAAATAGTACGAGTACTAGAATTAGAAGTAGATCCTAAAGATGTGACTGAATTGCTGCAATTCATGATAAAACTTGAATGAATGAGGAGTTGCTTCTTATGGGTAAGCAAAGAAAGTGATTTCTTGAGATGGAATCCAAGAAATGGTTGAAGATGCTATGTTGAAATGACAAGAAAGGATTTAGGATACTACATAAACTTAGTTGATAAAGCAGCAGCAGGGTTTGAGAGGATTGACTCCAATTTTGAAAGAAGTCCTACTGTGGGTAAAGTGCTATCAAAGGGCATTGCATGCTTCAGGGAAACCTTCCAGAAAAGGAAGAGTCAATCCATGTGGCAAACTTCATTGTTGTGTTATTTTAAGAAATTTCCACAGCCACCCCAACCTTCAGCAACGACTACCCTGGTCAGTCAGCAGCCATCAACATCGAGGCAAGATCCTCCACCAGCAAAAAGATTACAACTTACCAAAGGCTCAGACAATTATTAGCATTTTTTAGAAATAAAGTATTTTTAAATTAAGGTACCTACTTTTTTAGACATAATGGTATTGCACACTTAATAGACTACATTATAATGTGAACATAAGTTTTATATGCACTGGGAAGCCAAAAAATTAGTGTAACCTGCTTTATTGCTATATTTGCTTTATTGCAGTGGTATGGAACCAAACGCAGGATATCTCCAAGGTATGCCTGTACATGTTTAATAGACAGCAAGCAAAAAAACCAATTCTACTAACTTGAACCAAAGAGAATTTATCTGAACAAAATGAGGTAGCTCAGAGAATGTAAGGAAACATTGAAGACCCAGGCTTGGAAGCACAGAAGCCAGAGTAGCTCAGAGCTCTTGGTATGAGAACTGAACGGACACTGCCACAGTGGGCTGAGGGAGCTTCAACCCTCTTCTGTTCTTGCAATTCCAGGCAGGGAGACCCACTGGCCTATGGCAGCTTGAGTCTAACACGCACCCTTTGGCTCACAAGAGCAGGGCCCTGGGTGGATGGTCCCATCAAGCCCACACACAGCCGGGAAACAGAGTTCCCCAGAAGGAAGCTGGGGAGACTTTCCCCAGGAAAGGGGATGGATGGTAAGTAGGCAAAACCAAAACATGTCCTTTGTAGGATTCATCGTATAAAGACATAAAAATCCCCTGAAATGCCACCATCCAGAGATAATAAACTTATAACATTTTGGTGCATATTCTTCCAGTCTCCTTTCTCCCTAGAGAGATTTGGTGAGCGCAGCCATCACTCACACCTTCCCTTCGCCCTCCCTGGCTGCCTCTCTCCCTCCCTTCCTCTCTCTTAGGCCCCGGACCTTAGGAATGCTGCAGACCCCTCTGTAGTCTTCCCTCCTTCACTGCCTCTAGCTCTATGTTTCTCCAAAGATCTCTGGTGAAGAGTCAGTTTTGTTTTTTAAAAAATGTCCAATCTGTTCTCGACCATTACTTTTGTAAAATGCAATAAAATTAATTACCAGGGAAAATGAAATTGGGAAAACAGATATATAAAGTACACTCCCAATTTTTTAAATTATTAGATTCAGTAGGAAAAGACTACTTATTTGTGGTTTGTGTATGTGTATGTGTATATATGTGCACACATATAAATATATGTAAAATGTTATCAAAGTGTCTAAACTCTTAACTCTCATTTTCTGTACTTGCCTTAGAGTAGACCGGTAACAGACTTTGCAGACACTTTGAGTGGTATTGTTCTAGATAACACCAACCCTTTCTTTCAGTCTGAGCTAAGATACCACTTCCTCCAGAATTCTTCCTGACAACCCTCTCCCCACCCCACATCTAGGCTGGGTGGTCTCCTAGAATCCTATGTGTCCCCCTATGAGAACACTGATCAAGCCGTGTTTAAACTGGATCTGTCTTACTGTTTGGGGGTGCTGCTAGTTGCCTCTAAGTGTGTCAACCTCCTGCAAAGGTTCAGGGCTCCAAAGTCGGTAGTCATCACAATCCGTTCTGTAAGCCAACTGGGCAAAGGAGGTAAGTCTGTGTAGACCTATTTGTATAAGTGGAGAGACCTATTTGTATGTCATTAAATTTAAGGTGCCATGAATTGTAAGATGCATCCCTTATTTCAATGTGAAAATAAGAATTGTAAGACACATCCTGATTTCAGAAATGGTAAACTGTGGGAACACGTGTATCTTTGAACTGATGGTAAGAGGTTGTTAAAATCTCAATCATCTGTCTTTTGAGTAATTAAAGTCTCAGTTGTCTCTGTGGAGAGAAGATTTTGTAGAAAGGAAGAATACATACAGTAAAGCAACTTTACATTTATGATTATGAATATTCCTGCCAAATGAAGTTATTTGTGGTATTTTTGTAATCCTTTACAGATATTGTCACTAATCTCTCCTTCATTCCTCCAAATTATGCATCCACTGGTATTCTTATTCCTCACTCTCATCTTATCCTTTTAAGTAAGTAAAGCCCTGGGTGGTTGAGTTATTACCAAGATGTTGCAGTGAGTGACTCAGAGAGGAATGGAATTTTAGTTCTCCTTACCCCCAGGTGATGTTGCCTAGAGCTATGCTGGGAAGATCACACCGTAAGACAATCCAGGAAACCTAATTAACAGGACAGGTCTGGTCCTGACTTTTCACTTTTTTCATCTTTTTATGGATGACCAATGAGGAAGGGCTATGACAGAGCCATCTGTATTGTCTGGTCTGGGAAACTGTTTCTTAAGCTCATAAATTGACCTATTAAGACTATTACTGACGTTCCAAGACTAAACAAAAGCCGCAGCTGCAGACTCCAGTGATAGATAAACATGAATCTATGTTAATTGGAATGTAAAAGTGCCCAGAATTCTCTCAGTGGCTAAATTATTATGTATTTTTTTGCTCATCTATGACAATTGCTCTCGTAGCTTCCTCTATTTACTGGGCATCACTGTGTAGTAACCAGAGTGTGTTTATGTACATTAAAATATCTATTAACTAGAATGATTTGGGGTTTATCCAACTTGATCCAAAATCAAATTTGGCCAGGGCATGGGGAATTCGTGCATTTTAGGATATCAATATATAAATAGTTCATATTAATGTTTAAAAAGACAACAGACAAATGTCAGTAATAATGCCAAGACTCCCAGGTAGACCAGTGATGCCAGAAATAAGGAGTGGAGGCTCAGGAGCGTGCAACATATAGAAAATGATGGGTCCAGAAAATATCTTATTTCCTTGATATGAGAAAAACATGTTGCCAAACGTGAAAGTGACCATTAAAGTCCCAGGCCTTCCTGCAAACACCTGTGTAGCCTACAATGAAGCCACCCTCTTATCCTGATAGCCCCCGCCTGATTTCTGGCAGCTATGATTTGGGAACCAGGAGGAGGAGGAAGGAGAAAGGAGGCATTTGCCTTGGACCTTCCTTTATTCCTGTCTTTCCCTTCCTGGTTCCCCCTCCAGGCAGCGGTACTCTCAAGCTGCTTTATCTACACCTGGGTTTGCTCCTTTTCTCCACGGGCCCCAAGCATCTCAGTGACTTCCCTCCTTTTTGCCCAAACAAAACTCCCATTCCCTCTTGGCAACTGGAAAGCAATCTGATTCAACTGACTGGTGCCAGTTTGTGTTTGATCGTCCCCGGTACTTGTCTGTTGTCTAGGTCTGCACTTTTAAAAATCTTTTCCAAACTATGTCCAGTGGGTGGACTACAGGCACTAAAACAGACAGAAGTGAGAAATATTCAGTGTGTGCAGAAGGAGGATGGTGTTTAAACACATATCCACAAATACAACATGTACATAAATATAATGAAAATGTGTATGTATTTGCATGGTATGTCAGTTATGGTTCTTAGGTGTCAAGCAACAGAAACAAATGCTGATTAACTTAAACAGAAAAGGCATGAACTTGATGGCTGTAGAGAAATTCACAGAATCAAAAAGAAAGTTGGAGAATTAAACTTAGGTCAGGCAGGAATCCCAAGGTCTGAGTGGAAGGGGAAGGTTCTAAGCAGGAGGACTGACGGATGCTATCTTACGAGACAGAATTGACTCCAACAGTCATTTTGTCACTTGGTTGGAGATTCAGATTCCTGAGTAGCCTTGCTTGGGTCAGAGACCCTCTCCTTGGCTGGGGGTGGGCAAGCTGCCTTGATTGATGGTCCCAACCAAGGGAAGAAGGTAGTTCAATAGGGTAGGACCAGGATCCTGTTCCCAGAAGAGTGGAAGGATGCTGGCTAGGTGGGCTACTCTCTGCCAAGTGCTGCAGGCACCAACTCTTTGACCAGCCATGCCTGGGGGTGTGTCCTTAGGGTCAATCCCCTACTCTCTACTTTCTATACCTTCCACCCTTTCTTATTTTAGAACCCACAGCTTCTAAAAGATCTAAATCAGCTCACACAATAGCTCTCACAGTAATAGCAGCTCTGATAAAGTGCCTGGTCAGCGTGTCCTGCCCTCAGTCCTCAGTTCCTAGTATGTACAGGTCACTGGGAAGTCTGACAGCTTCCTGCGAGCTCGGGGCAATGGGCTGGGTCGGTATCCAGGTGTAGCACTCTTTATTTTGTTCCTCTGGGAAGTATTCCAGGGCAGAGGAAGCTCCTTCCATGGAGAATTTCAAGAAGGCTTCATGGTGACATTTAAGCTGGGTTTTTAAGGAAATTTTCATGCAGAGAAAAAAGGAACAATGCCCAGAGGACCATAAGATTAAGTCCAGTGACATTCCCATCCCCTTATAAAACTATAGAGCCCTCCTTTTGTGACTGCCATTGATCTGGCCTCTTAGAATGTGGAGAAACCCTTGCTTTGCTTAAAGTAGCCTTCCTGGCAGGTGACTGTCAGAATTACTTATTTAAACAAAGTCTAATTAATGCCCAACGGAAGGAACAGTGCCACAGATTAATATTTAACTCGTAGGAAGGGGCAACTATGTGTTTGGGGTTTAGTAACAGATCTGCAGCAAAGGTTGACTCAGTCTCTGCCTCATCAGCACTCCTTGGGTCACCCTGTTCCCTAGACCACAGTTTCTACTTGACTTCATTCCCCACCCCTCGTCCCCCACGCAGAACCTGGGAGGAAACATGGAAGGCAAAGCCTCAAGCTATGACTTGCTAACCAAAGGCGTAGCTGAATTTAAGTTTAATATTTACTCAGCCAGTAAATGCTCCAATTAAGACTAACTCTTTAAATCTTAAAGCCCCACCCTGGAAGGAAAGAAATAAGCTCTCCCAAAGGGTTTTGTCCTGGGGGATGAGTAATCCTTTCTGCCCTATAGTCAGATTCCTCTGAGATGGGGTTAGGCAGATCTTTCTTCCAAGCTATCATGAGAGCATACTAGGATTGTGGGTTGAATTTTCATGGATGTCCCAGTGGCTTCCAGAATAAGAGCTGGCTGTATAGATCTCCAATTCCAGACAGCAAAAAAGGAATAGCCAAATAGCTGGAGAAAAATGGGATTTTCGATGTAGGGAGGCAATTTACTATAGAAGTAAGAGCAGGAGTCAGATGTTCTGGTCAAATCCTGGTTCCATCACTGTTTCCTGTGTGACCTTTGGGTGTGACTCAAATCTCCAAGCCTTAGTTTCTCATGGGTAAGTTGCAGTAATAATATCTATCTTATGGGGCTGTGGAAAGAATTAAAAAAAATAATCCATGTAAAGTGCTTAGTACATAAGTGCTTAAAGAATATCTGCACTCATTCATTTGATCATTCATTCAAAATATATGCCTTGTACCCAAAATGTGCCAAATAATGTGCAAAGTAATGGTAATACATAAAATTGTCCTTTTCCTGAAGAAGCCCACAGCTTAGTGGAGAAGCTAACATAGAAGTTATTCTTCTGTGTTGTAATAATTGCAATAATAAAGGTATTATCTAAAAGTGCTATTAATGTGCAGAGGGAGCTCATTCCATGGAGAATTTCAAGAAGGCTTCGTGGTGACATTTCAGCTGGGTCTTTAAGGAAGTTTTGGAATTTGTCATGCAGATTTCGTGCAGAAAAGAGGAACAGGTATTTCAGAAAGAAGGAATATCCTGAGCAGAAGCACAACAGTGAGAAAAATTTCAATGTGTTTGGGAAGCAACAAAAAATTCAACTGGAGTACCAGGGTGCAGGTGGGCTTGGTGGGCAATGAGGCTGGGAAGTCAGGGCCAAGGATGTCCTGGGCCATGGTAAGGTGTTTAGACTTTATTTTGCATGATAAGCTTTCCATTAAGGAAGGTAAGTTTACTGTGCCCGTGGTGGGAGTATTTACAGCATGGAAATTGGCAAGTAGTACAAACCTGGCCTTTTTATTTCACAGAGTTTGTTGTTAAACATTTACCAGCATATCACTGCGCTTACACACACACACCTGCCCCAATGTAGGTTTCTTCCATATTTTTTTAAAAGCAGGTGTCACCACCTTTACTGCATGTCTCAGCACAACATATCAAAGAAAACCTTGTCATGAATCAAAATATTGTAGTATATGCATCATTCACATTAGAGTTTTTAACCAAGATATTTATCTGTCTGCCTATTTTGGTAAGTAAAATTGACATTACTAGACACACAGCTCTTAGATTTCTCCCTGATCTCCCTTTAAGGAATTCCATATTGTGAGGGGCCTCACCCAAATAAGAAACCTGTACCTACTTTCTTAGGTGTGGTTTTTTTTTCCTCTATGTTAAGACCATATTTAAGAACACTCCTGGCATATAATCAGAAGTCTTACCAATTTCCCAAGTCCTTGAAAGAGTAATCACCCAGTAGCCAAGGATAAATTTATATTGGCTGACTCTTTTGGGCTTTCTTGCTAACAGAAATATGTTTATGAATTCAGTGGCTTTACTGTAATGTTATTTCCTTGCATAGTACAATTAAGCCAAGCATAAGCTCAAAATAGAATCAGATCCTGAATAAATACTGTTTTAAGGCTGATGTAATATCTTGCTTTTTGCAAGCTGCATTGGAACATACATACCTAACAGACCAGCCATACAGGAGGCCAGCCAATGCTTTAGACTTTTAATCTACTTAATGGTATAAAGGTTAGCCATAATTAAATATCTTTGAGCTTGAATCTTTCAGTGCAATAAGTAAATGACATTGAATTAAATTTATCCAGGGGATAAAATAAAAACATTTATCAAGATAGCAATTCTGAAGGAATAACTCTCTTTCCAGTCATACTTAAAATGGCTTGGCACTTTGGCCAAATGCCTGAAAAATGTGTATCAACTTTAGCATATTCCTGGTAATGGCACTCATGAAGAGAGTGGATGGAAAGATGGATTCCCTCATCTCAGTCTTCCCTGAGCCCCAGGATTTCCTTTTTTTTTTTTGTTTCCATATTGTCCTGTGAACTTATTGAAGAATGTTGGAGGTCCAAAAGCAGCAATGCCTTGAGCAGCAGAAGTCAGGCCTTCTAATTCAGGCACATTGAAGATTTTCCTGCATCTGACAGATAAAAGGCAAGACTGAGGACAGGCAAAGACTGCTTTGAGAAGGTTATCTTTTCCTGTAAGAAGAAAGTGCTTGGCTCCTGAAATGATGAGGGCTCCCCTTGGCCAATGGAGCAGAATTCCAGTGAGGTGCGCACAAGCATGACATCCTGCTGCCTCAGATCATATCTAGGGCTGCTGTTCTGAGATCCCGGTTCCAGCTCAACGTGGATTCTCAGTGCTGGTGGGAGCTGACATCAGTGGCCCCTCTCCACTACTTTGCTTGAGAAGACTGTGGTCTGAACACCTGCCTTTGCAAATATAGCCTTGCATCCAGGCTCAACGCTGTTCTGTTCTGCCTGCTGACCAGAAAATAATTCACCTACCTGCTAGCCAATAAAACAAACCGGGTGGACAGGATTCCTTGCAGATAATTCCAGAAGGCAGTCTGTACTCTGTCTGCAGAGAGACCTGCACTGCTGTGAGCAGTGATCAGAGGCTAGAGGAAGGCAGTGAGTAAAGGAGAGGAGGGGGCTGGGTACGCGGGGCCCTGCACAAAGACAAATCACATGGTGTTGTGTGAAAGTAACGAGAATTTCCATTAGCTGCTCTGATGTCCTTGTCTCAAGAGTCCCCGAGGTCCCCTCTAACCTAAAATTTAATCTTGGCCATTTCTTGGGTGCTTCTTAGAATTAGGAAACGGAGGAGAGAATGGTGGCCTGGAGATCTATTCCTACCTCCATTCTCTGCCTCCCTCCTCCCTCTCCATATACGTGTGTGTATACATGCACACACAGGTATACAAATGCACATGTACACACACCCCTACACTTGTGTGTATATAAATGTGTCAGTCCTCATATCAGAGTTTGTTTCTGATCATGTTTTGCATGTTCACAGATATTTTTCTGGATCTCTGCTTTAAGACCACTGGGTTTTCCATTCTAATTATGCCCTATGCTTTGTGATCTTTCATCTCCATGTTTATTTTGAGCCATTGATTCTTGGCACTAATTTTTTAATATCCTACATTTTCAATTGTATCAGTGTGCTCCATATAGCAGAAATTGCTTGGGCCCAATACTCATTTAAAGAGAGTGTTTGCTTAGAAGTAGAGTAGATTCTGTTTCCTTGTTGATTCACTTCAAACCCTAGTGCATAGAATGCCTTGGCCTCACAAGCTCCCTGATAACCATCAAAGTCACCTTATTTGACTGGGGGGATGGGGAGTGGGCAGAAGAATATGATGTTTAAGCTGTGATAACCAAGTCAAGCCTTTCCCTCAGCTCTAACTATCTAAGGGACAATCCTCCTGGAGGAAATGCAGGAATATAAATTTTCCATGAGATCCAGAGAAAGAAGGGGCAAGCTCACAAGTGACAAATGCTGCAGAGGGACAGACAACTGCAGTTTGAAGGAGTTCCCCAAGACCAGGCCTCCCCAAGTGGGAGCCAGAGGATGACTGTTCCTTTCACCAGCTGGGGAGCTGAACGACACCACCTTCTGCCTCACTTCTGGATCGAGTACTTCCTATGGCCAGTCCCCTGTGAGGGCACTGTCTTTGAGTCCCTGGATATCCTACTTCTGGAATGTCTGCCCAGTTTCCTACGGTCTTGAGCATTTCCTTCCCTGAGTTGAAGAGGTAACTCAATCTAGTCATCTCTCACACTTTTTCAGCATTTTTTCTGAAGTAATGAAGATGAAACGAGGACATGTGTGTGGCTGACATGGTGCCAGAGGGTCTCCATGGCCATGGGTGCTTCTGTCCAGACTAGTACTGGACTAGACTGCTACCCCTCCTCTGAGGTCTGAGATACTCGTGAAGTTCCTCATGGATGGGACCCCTGAGAGACAAGCCGGGGGGTCTGAGCTGCTTATAAGAATTTAGGCACAAGGACCAGCTGAGAACCCTGAGTTTGTTAAAAGCCTATGAGAGGGCTGGGTGCAGTGGCTGACACTGGTAATCCCAGCACTTTGGGAGGCAGAAGCAGAAGGATCACTTGAGTCCAGAAATTTGAGACCAGCCTGGGCAACATATTGAGACACCTGTCTCTACAAAAATAAAAAAAAAATTAGCCAGGTATTACAGATGCCAGGTGGTGTGCACCTGTAGTCCTAGCTACTCCGGAGGCTGAGGCAGGAAGATTGCTTGAGCCCAGGAGTATGAGGCTGCAGTGAGCTATGATCGCACCACTGCACTCTAGCCGGGGTGACAGAGTGAGACCCTGTCTCAAAAAAAAAAAAAAAGCCTATGAAGGGCTGCTCATTTCCAGCTGTAACTTTCACATAGCCACTTGTCCTTTAAAAAACAGAGGACGAGGCCGGGCACGGTGTCTCATGCCTGTAATCCTAGCACTCTGGAAGGGCAAGGTGGGAGGATCACTTGAGCTCAGGAGTTCGAGACCAGCTTGAGTAAGAACAAGACCCTGACTCTACTAAAAATAGAGATAATTAGCCGGGCATGGTGGCGTGCACCTGTAGTCCCAGCTACACAGGAGGCTGAGGCAGGAGGATTGCTTGAGTCCAGGAGTTTGAGGCTGCAGTAAGCTATGATGATGCCACTGCATTCTAGCTAGGGTGACAAAGCGAGACCCTGTCTCAAAAAAAAAAAAAACCAAACAAACTGAAAAAAAGCAGTAGATGAAATTCAAACAGTTGGGCTCTTCCATGCCAAAGTTCCCCAAACCGGTGAAACCCTTCCGTGCAGTTTTCCCCTTCACAGGCGTTTGCACTTGGAAGTGATGCCCCTGAGCTTGCATCGTCTGCAATTTCTATTTAAAGGCAAACCCCAGACAGAGAAATATTTGCCATAAATTGTTACAGCAATGTGACACATGGCTTTTCTGCCACAAAGGTCACACTGCCATCAGCCTCTCGCTTCCTCCTCAATTGCTTGTTCATTCCACGAGGTTTCCTCAATTTCAGCAATTCTTGTGGTGCGGAACTGCCTGCCCAGCCATTTATCACCAGTCATAACAAGGAGAGTTGTGATCTTTTACATCTCCACACAATGATCTGAGCCTTGGAAGGCTTCCCAAATGCCCTCGCCCCTCTGCCTGGCCCCAGCCTCTTTTCCTTTCTTAGTGTGACACATCAGCAGTTCAGACGCAGGGCTCTCCCACTGTTCAGGAGCTTGTAGGTCACAGCAATGTCCAACAGATTCATTAACATAGCAATCGCAGGAGAGAAAAGAAGGCCTGGCAATTCTGGTGAATGCTGGGCCTTGTTCTAAATCCTCATATAGAATCTTTGATAGACCCAGGAGGCAGGGAGGGATTTGAGGTACTGTTTTGCAAAAGAATTTCAGAGAGCCACCAGCTTGGAAATGGAGCCATCAGGATGGAAAGCCATGTATTGCAAAGCCTACAGACAAGCTCATCTCTGGGGAGAGGTCTTAACTAAAATAACAGCACACGATGGTTAACAAGCTCTGAGCTTTGATTGCATTGCAACAGGTGAAAGTACTTTAAAATTTTGACTGAAGTAGGGGGGAGAGGGGAACCCAGATAAAGCCAAGAATTCCTTTTTTCTCTGTCAGTGGTTCTCCTGTGACTTAATTCTCTTAGAACACTGTGCCTTTTCTCCAGCCCTGTCTTTCAGAACCAGGGGACCTTACTGCAACCTGCAGACATTTCCATTGATTTTGATGGACCTACCCTGGCTTCAAGAGTGGGAAGCAGAATGTGTCAATTAAATATAAACCCTGAGAAAATGCATCTCTTGAGGAAGCAGGCCTGAGGGTGCCTACATCCATCTCAGTTGTTTCCTTGGACATGTCCTGCCCGGTGAGTGGCCTTCCACACAGACGCTCATAGCTGGCTTACACAGTAGCCTACGAGTTTTGCCTGTCAGGACCCAAGACTCTAGGGTAGCCCACAGCCAACAGAGAGCCTCCATACTTAGGATCTGAACATGGGCCATCTTGAACTCACAACCACATTTTGGAGCCAGGCACAGTGGCATGCCTAAGGTCCCAGCTTCTCCGAAGGCTGAGGAGGGAGGATCACTTGAGCCCAGGAGTTCAAGGCTGCAGTGAGCTATGATCACAGGACTGTACTCCAGCCTGGGTGACAGTGCAAGACCTTGTCTCTTAAAAAAAAAAAAATCACATTTTGGGAACAAAAGCTGTGCATAGAGATTTAAGGAATTCAAAATGTAGATAAAAGAATAACAATGCTACAGGACTGCAGTGAGGTAGGGGGGCTGCTTTCTGCCTCAACAACTTTTTTGGCCACAAATTTCAGAAAACTTCTGGAATTGCTTATTCCCAAAGTCTCAACTGAAGAACAATTCTAAAACATTTCCCAATATTATACCCCTTGGCCAGCTACCTTCTACTAAAAGAATACACTTTACAAGTATGAGATTTGAAACTTAAAAAAAAAAAACTAAACCAATTACCTTTCCCTACTTTGTGACCATGTGGAATCAAACACACCAGTAAGTTGCATTTTTACTTTTGAAGTTACCCTATTTCTTCCTCTTTACAGTTTATTTTGGCGATAAATTCTTATAAAGAAACTTGAGTGATGGGTGTACTTGCTCTGTGCCAGCCTGCCTGACTTAGCACCCGCTGCTTCTGTGGATCAAAGAGTGTATGGAATACTCAGGGAAGAGCAGAGGAGGCCACCCTTGCGTCACATCATGTGCCCCTTACTCAGAAGAAGGAAAAGTTACCATTTGACAGTGGCTAAAAGTCACAGTCTGCTCATGTTGTTGATCTGGATCCCTCTTGTGTCACAGCAAAAGGGGCAGTTGTGGGAGTGGGGAAACAGGAGCTGAGCAGGATGATTTTGGTGTTTGAAGAATGAACGAGCCAGGGACATCTCTTGGAAGCACAGCAAGAATGGTGTGGGTTGGAGGTACAGAAGGGCTGGGGAAGGGGCAGGCTCAGGGTGTCACAGCTGCTGAAGGGACATGC
This sequence comes from Daubentonia madagascariensis, assembly GCA_023783475.1. Taxonomy (NCBI): domain Eukaryota; kingdom Metazoa; phylum Chordata; class Mammalia; order Primates; family Daubentoniidae; genus Daubentonia; species Daubentonia madagascariensis. The sequence goes on along the minus strand of JAKFHU010002088.1, from coordinate 35,501,808 downwards.
ATTCCTGCCACTGGGCCTCCTGAAGGGCCACCAGGCAGGGCTGCTGTGTTGTACAACTCCAGAGGCCCTGTTCACCCTGGGAATTGTGTCATGCTGGCACGCTAGGTCTATGGGTCCCCAGCCTTGCTGCCTGAGGGGGAAGAGGTGACAAGGACTGGCAGAGCCTTATGACTCTGCCCCTACCCTCCTTCCCATGCAGCAGACCACGTGGCAAAGGAGTCAGTCTCTGAGAGGCAAGATGTGCCCATGTGGAGAGAGAGCCTCTTTGTGGTTTTGCTGTATATTCAACAGCTGGCAAATTCTTCCATTGCCCCAATAGAGGCCAATGACCAAAAGAAGGCTTGTGAATGAGTTTTGGGAACTTGTCCTTCGATATTGTATTTCACGTCCTATAGATCTTTCACCAGAACTTCTTTTTCTACTCTTGGTGATTCTTTGTCCCAAGCCCATTAGTGCCATGTGTAGTTCGGGCTATGAGGGACTAGAGATTCTCTCAGGCTGCTTCAAGTAATGGTAGATGTTGTGAAAACAGACACGGCAATGCAGGAGATGGAGATCCCACAATAGCCCAGAATGGAGGACGGAGGGTCCCCTCAGAAGAGGGAATAGAGTTCAGGAATTGGAAAGATCTAAAACTTCTCCAGGACTTATTTTGTTGTTCCCTCAGAGTGACAATTTTTGTATCCCCACCATTATGGTGACAGCTCTTCTCGTCTTTCCTTGGTTTTTCCCAGCATCTACCCACCACCTGCATTATGTTCCATCCCATAAATCTTTTTTCTATGTCAGGGAGTTCAGCTAGCCGACAGCTCAGGGGTACTCATGACTTCTGCTTACTCAGAACTTTGGTTCATTTGTGCACTCTCACTGCACACTGCCAATCCATGCTTTTATATCTGAAATTCAAACTCTACAATGACTGGCCCAGTTTTGACATCAGGAATCCTCTGGATTTCATGCAGAGCCACTCACCAGTCTGTACACTACCTGCCTAGACCTGTCCCTTAGCAGGGGGTTGAGGGGAAAGTGTCTTTCCCCTAGAAAAGGACTATGGGCTTACAGCACTTGATGGCTTCCTCCAGTAAATAAGGCAAAGAATGAAAAGGGAGAAAATGAAATTTTCTACTATTCCACAATAACCTGAAAGCACCCCTGATGCCGAGGCATCTTGGGAGTTCATGCTCAGCGAGGTCCCTGTTACATATATGGCATTTCTACCAACAGCAGAGCCTGCAGGTTGCTGGCCTGAAAGCCACAGACAGCCATTATCCACCTGCCATCTTGTAGAAAAAATAAATAAAACCAAACCTTTGCTCAAGGGTGTGAATACTAAAATTTGCCAAAGGAAGTGGTGGGAGCTGCATTACTTAAATCCTTTCAAAATTGCCTGAATAAAGCACTTCACTCAGCCGCGCAGAGAATAGACTGGCGCTGACCCTGCAGGGCATCCATAAGATGACCTCAGAGTTTTTTTTCCTGCGTCTGGTTTCTACGAAGGAGAAAGGCTGGAGCTGAACCAATGAAACAAAGAAGTAAGTTCATACCCCCTCCCACCCTTAAGCCCTTTAATCTTTAGTTGGGTTCTGATTCCAGATCATTTCCACCAGAGAAGTTGTAAAAGCATCCACACATAATGTCATCTGAAAATATTGTAAGATCATCCTCTGCATTTTAAAGACAGAACCCATTTCAAAAAGCCTTTCGTGCTTCCATTTCGTCTTCCATAATTGCTGCAAATGTCACCATGAACGGACTCTGAATAACTCTCCCAATTCCCTCTGGTGCCTCAAAATGCCCTCCACCTTACAGCAGTCAACGAGAGTAAAATGTTCCCTTGCGCAGCTTTTGCAGCATCTGTTATTAAGTAAAGGTTGTTTGCGCTTTGGGATCCAGATAATCACAGGGCGTCTTCTCAGGCAACGCTAGAATCCAGAAAGAAATGGGGGTCCTTTGCAGGAGGTGCAGCTTTGCTTTCTTTTCTTCTCTTTTCACTCATTTTTTCTTTAGAAAGCAGATAAGGAGGTATTATTTATTGAGAAGGAAGTGTGCGCATTAGCTGCCATGGTAACTTATGTTACTATTGGCACTGTCCAGGCCAATTAAGGCCCTTTCATAATGTTCATTTTCTTTCTCCGGCCTGAGAAAGCCACTCAAGTCAGACAGATAAGCATCTTACAAGCACTAAGCATCAGGCTTCATATGTCCCTCTATTGACTTTCCTGGAAATCTTACTGTGCACAATGGAGCTCCATTTACTCCCAAGTCTCTGGGAGGACCCTGGGCCCTAGACTGTGCCCAGCTCTGGGCATGGAGAGACCTCCTTATGCAGAGTTGAGTCTTGGCCACTGTACCCTTCTGCACCTGCTTCCCAGTTGCTCTGCAGTTAGAATCCGTGTCTCACTTGTTCAGTTCTATGGGTTTCTTCCTTCCCGGGGCACTTTGCTTAGGCCCATGGTCCCTGCTGTTATATCTCTTTGATGTTAAAACTGCTTGTGCGCTGAGATCCATCCATCCATCCATTCATTTATTACCTACTACATACCAGATGCTGTATTTGGTTTAGGAATACTGAGATGAACGTGGTTTCTGTCTTCAAGGAACTTACAGTTTAATAGATGAGGCAGACAAATAAAAAAGCCAGTGATTTTATATATGGGCATATAAAATTCACATCGTATGCAAGATTTACAGTAAAAGATTTCATTGCCACTTCTGCTGTGCTGATCCCCAGTTCTTCCTCCTACTAACTTTAACAAATTAATTGAAATTCTTCCAGGGATATGTGCATATGCATACCCCGTGTATCCAGGTTGGGGTGGGCATACAGTGGATGTCTGCTGGAGATGTGGACGCTAATCGAAGTGTTGAGCATACAGAGTCAGTCTAGCAGGGGCCCCTGTGGAGCTATGTCCCAGTTTGGGTACCCTAGCAAACACACCTTCATTCTTTTCAACTCCCATTCATGCAGCCGTGGGCCAACCCCTCTAGGGCACTGTGATATCTATCATGTGTACCAATCCCTAATTACATGCTGACCTTGAGATTTACTGTTTCCTCAGCCACTTCTTTGGAAGTGACATGAGGCACCCTAAAACTTGCATTCCAAATCCTACATGAGTCATTTCCGTTGCTTCTTTGGGTAGGCCCAACCCCACCACTTCACACTTTATCAGCCATGATGGGTGTTCACTATAATGTAAAATATTGGGCAGGAAGAAAGGACATATCGGGTTAAAAATGTATTCGTCCAACTTGAGGTAGCGTAGCTGAGTGCTAGTGGCTCACAGCATGGGGAAAATACATACTAATAGAAGATTTGTAGCTGATAAAAGTTTGTATATGTTCAGCACTCACGTTCATCCAGTGTGTGCTGGGACACCTACACTAGTTGTTAATAGCTGCTGTCCATGCCAGCAATAACTCGGTGTCCATGCCATACAAATTGAAAACCATATCTGTGGTTAATAGCAGTAATACAAATAAGTACTTCATTGGACAGCTTTAAATAAAGAATGCCTGTATTTTGTGTATAATCAAGCATATATATTAGGCCTGGGATTTTAAAAGCATTTTCTGAGGCCCTTTAACCTTTCCTTAAACGTTGCTCAGGTGTGACTTCCTTGGGTAAACAATGGGGCCAAGCAGGCAGGGCCTTGGGCCACCTGCTTCCACTTCTTCAAAGCCCTTGCTCTTTTGCATTGGATTCTGAGTGAGATTTCTTCTGAAGAAAGTGCTCCACTAATTGGAAAGATGATGGAAACCCTATGAGGGTTTCATTTTAGGTATACAGTGACAATACTCTGGTGATGTTTCCCTGGGGACCATGGGGTTGCTTGGGGAAGGGTACCTACTCCAGTCTCAGGGGTGTGGCATGGATCAGGAAAGGCTTTCTGGGTGTGCGTAGGGTGGGATGGGACAATTGGGTACCTTCCAGGCAGAGGGAGCAGCATGTGGAAATCCCCAGAGGCAAGGCAAAGAAAGTTTAACTCTTTGAGAAAAGTGGTAAGTTGTTCAATGTGGCTGGCAGGTGTGGTTTAAGAGAAGCCTGAAGAAGCGAGCTGAGGTCAAACCTAGTTTCAGCCTACTGCACTTTGTCAGTTTCACGTCCTTCAACCAGTGCTCTGGATCCAGGTGGTGCCTTCCAAACTCTGGAACTGCAAACCCAGTGAGGCTACCACATGTTCCTGTCCTGGTCCTTTCTGCACTGAACTTTGACCCCAAACACATTCTCAGGACCTGTTTCCCATGTGACTGAGCCCGAAAGGCTGGACATTGAATCCAGGCAGCTCACCTGCACATTTGCTTCCTTGCAGTCTGCATATACTTATCGACTTTCCAGATTCCTCATCCCTATCATGCCTGAGGCCTGATTTGTCTAAACCAAATGCCGAACTCCCACCCGAATTGAAAATGCCGGAAATTTCCTCCCCTTGTGTGCTGTTGAGCAACATGATGGTTGCCAGCAAGGGAACTTTGGGATCCTCAAAATCAAAGAGCCCAGTTCAAAGTCTTTAAAGAGCCGTCCCTTTTGGCAGAGAAGCCACAAGTCCTATACTTCTTTTTATGGACTCTAAGTTGTTGATTATGACAAAGCAAGTTTTGTGTACAGGAAACAACCGCTTCCCTTCTCCTTTAGAGGACCTAAAAAAATTTGATCTTAGGTAAGAAGCCATAAATAATTACATAAACAACTACTCAGCCTTTGCCTTTTTTCTTTTAGTCCTATAATGGTACTTTGGTAATAATACCAACACTACTATTTTCCTTCAGTTTTCACAGTGAATAAAAATAAGAAGCAAATGTAAATAAATACTTGATTTTTTAAGACTTTCATTAGTTGTGAGAAGACAGTGTCATTGATTCATTGCTGGCTCCTATTTTGCTAATTATGCATGACTATGCAACTAAATGCAAATCCCCCCATCCCCCAGACATAGAATAAGACCACTGTTAAAGGAAGTTATAGGGAACATAAATTTCCCAGCTATATGAAGTCCATGGATTAAAACTATGCTTTCAGATGTGAAGCATAGCTCTAATATTTAGTTTTAAATATCTAAACTTTAACTTCTCCCAAGCCATAAATAAGTTAAAAGCCAGATCATTCTCTAAACAGAGGTTGGGCTTTCTAATATACTATCTTTTATGAGACAAAAAGTGATGGCAATGCTCCATAAATGTTAAGCTGGTTTATCCTGTGTAACTCTTTTGTGGGAAGTTAAGAATAAAAATATGACCTATCAAGGTAAGCAATAAATATTTGCCATGTACTTAGTGATAGATTAGACATCTACTGTTTGGAAATGTTCTGGAAAAAAAAGGAGGGGTCATTTTACTGTGGAGAATAAGACTATCATTAACATGAAAAAGGATTTCCTGGATTTGAAGTGAAAAACAGTTAATTTAATATTTAACATTAATATTATATGCATTTTTAATATTTTATAACCACAGCAATATATGCTTACAATTTGGATGTTATAATGCTGTATAATATACTGTGACTACTTATTTTATAAAAGTTGTCAAGCTGGAAGCTTCATTTAGCACTTTAAAACAGTTGTGTAATTGTGCCTTTTACTCAATTAAGCCTATTTGCCTCATAGTAGTAGAGACTCCCAAGCTGGAGTGCAGGGGTGTCATCTCAGCTCACTGCAACCTCGAACTCCTGGGCTCAAGCGATCCTCCTGCCTCAGCCTCCCAAGTAGCTGGGATTACAGGTGCACGCCACCATGCCCAGCTAATTTTTTTTTATTTTTTGTAGAGGCAGAGTCTTGCTTATGTTGCTCAGTCTGGTCTACAACTCCTGGCCTTAAGCAATCGTCTGGCCTTGGCCTCCCAAAGTGCTAGGATTACAGGCGTGAGCCACTGCGCCTGGCCTCATGGTGGTAGATTTGGTAGCATAAACACCATTTCTACACCTCCCTATGATGTTTCTGTCGTTCATTCATAACATCTGTTGAGTAAAGGCCTAAGCCACTCTGTAAGGCATGAGGAATCTAAGATGAGTAGGATGTTGCCTTTGCCCTCCTGGAGTAAAACACAGGTGGAAGGGGATGTCTGATGTGCTCTGACACAAGTGTGAACAGGGTGCAGAGGAGGAACACATGGGGCGGGGTTGGTATACACAGTCCTTCTACAATGCTAGATTGACCCATAAAAGATGAGGAGGCATCATGAAGAAGGTTGTTTTAGGGAACCAAAGACTTGAGTGTGGCTCCTTATTTACCTACTTACTAGATTTATGACTGTGGGTAATTCATTTCAACTCCCTGAGTTTTCTCATCTACAAAATAGAAGTAATAATAGCTGCTCGACATCTCATAGAATGGTGGTTTTAAGGCTTGAATAAGCTAGTGCATATGGAAAATCTTTTTAAAAGATTTTATATATATAGGCTAAGCTTTAATGTTCAAAAATGCATGTAATACACCTAACCTACTGAACATCATAGCTTAGCCCAGCCTACCTTAAACACGCTCAAAACCCTTATTAGCCTACAATTGGGCAAAATCATCTAACGCAAAGCCCATTTTATAATAAAGTGTTGAATATCTCATGTAATTTATTGAACACTAAATTTTGTCAAAATTGGGATGGTTTTGCATCATTGTAAAGTCTAAAAATTATAAGTTGAACCATTATAAGTCAGGAACCATATGTAGGTATATATGTGTGTGTGTGTGTGTATATATTCATATTATGGGCACTTGCACCCATTCCAAGTATTGTGGCTACTTCAGGACTTCCTAATGAGAGAGGAAGATGAAGAATTTTGAGAGGACTCAGAAGAGATGGATAACAACGTAAAAAAAGAATAAAATGGGAAACTCACAACAACATGTGCAATAAACACAGGAAGGGCTCCAGGTGTTTCCCATCTTTACCAAGAACCAAACAAGAAAAATGGATTTAAATCCCAGCACAAGGAATGTTCCTAACACAAAGAAATGTTAAATGCCTGAGGTGATGGATACCCCAATTACCCTGATTTGATTAATTCACATTTTATGACTGTATCAAACATCACATGTACCCTATAAAGATATATGACTATTATGTACCCATAATAATTAAAAATAAAATTTTATATATATATATATATATATATTTTTTTTTTTTTTTTTTTAATCCCAGCACAAGAAACTTAGGTCAGGGATAAGGATGATTTTGGTTTTTTTCTAACGACCTGTTAAAGCATTAAAATGGCCAGTAAAGGAAGGTTCTTGTTCTCCCCCTCAGGGAGTCTTTAAAAACAGGGAGAAGGAAGCTATCTTATGGTGGGTCACTGTTCAGTGCAGAGTACATAAAACAGAGTTTAAGTACAAGAAATGCACAGATGATGCCTGGCACAACTTTAGATTATTCCTTTGGGGGAGAACCAGAATCCTGAAAATCACATCAGGGCTTTACTCACTCTTCTGGGTGCAGCGGATGGAAACAATATGCCTTCTCTCCAGCCCTCTGTTAGTGTTTGTCCCTTTGTGTAACTTCAGATTTTTTATGGCATATCTATATAGCCTGAGGGCCATAAAAGTCATTTGCTTCAGACCAAACATACAACTGCTTTCCTTCAAACACTTGGCCTGATCTCTGTTCTTGGTGGGATTCTATGATTCCAGCCCAGTGCCATGTAGAGTGCTGTACAGGCTTAGGGGACACCAGACTAACCCAAGCCTATAAGTAATAGCCTTTACTTCAGTGGGGTGTATAGTTCAGGGATTCCTGGTGTGTGGCTTGCAGGAAACTGGGAACATTGGGACCTAAAGAAAATACTTAACTTGGTTGTTTTCCAGACTGCATGAAGTGAATAAAGTGAATCAGAATCTTCAATGCAGCCAGGTACAGATCTAGGCCAAAGAGAAGGCAAAAGGTAGTCTGTAGAACCAGCCCAAACATACTTCAAAGACACCATTTGCCCTGTTGCAGTTGTTCTGGAGTGTTCTTGAACTGATACCAGGATTAAACCTGGCTTTCATTCCCAAAAGAGATGAGAGCCTGCAAATGAGCAGAGGCCTGCAGTGGCTTTGCCAGTCTGGCTCTGGGACAGTCCAGCCAGTACTCCTCCCTCTGCCCTCCTTTGGCTGTGAGAGGAAGAATTCAGGGCCGGAGGGTGCACCCAGGGGTTCTCTACTTCCCAGTTACGATATTTGGGTCAGACCCATTCCTGAAATGGCAATGTTCTTTCTTAAATGTATTTACCATCTGATCACACCATAAGCTTGGAGCACAGACTGCTTTTTTCCACCCTCCATGATTGGACGGTCTGCCTCTGTGTTTGTGTAGACAGCAGGGAAAATGGCAGAAGTAGGAGGAAGTTTCTGTTGTAACTGTCTATTTTTAGTGGCTCATAAACTTCCCAATATTCCTTTGGCCTGAAGCTACACATGCTTGGTTTCAGCCCAATGGGAAGTTATTTTGGAAAGTTTGAGCAAAATCCTCTCCATTTCTGCTTGGACTGGGTAAGGGAGACAGATATAAATGGGCTTTGAAAAAACAGGTCTGTTGCTTTGGGGCTAGTGTGGAACTGGCTGCTGGAATCCTACCTGGGGCATGCGTCCTCCCCAGGCTCCCATTGGAGGAAGGGCTGTGACTGAGGCCACTTAATAGGCTGTCCTTCTAGTCACAGAGAAGGGGCAGCATTGCCCCTAGGGAGGGGCCAAAAGCAGGGTGGTCAGAACTCAGGAACTCCAGGTCTAGCCAGACCACTGCTTCTTCCTCGTGGCCTTGGACAGGTCTATTCCCTTCCTTGGGGTTCGGTTGCCTCCTCTATAAAATGAAGCAGTTAGGATAGCTCTCCAATTTTAAAGTTTTAATTCTGATCTGAAATGAGGGAATAGAAATAGATTTCATCTTGGGATGAGAGTACTCAAATAAGTGGGGAAAAATTATCTTCATCCTTTAGAGGCACTGCCGGTAAGAAGACACTGAGACCAAAAGGTAGACTTTTCCTGAAGCCCATATGATGGAAAATTAAAAAAAACTGAGGCTCTGGAGTAGAAATATGTAGAGGGTTTCTTGTTTGTGGAGGGTGGAGATGCAGGAGAGATCTAAACAAGAGTGATGATTTTTAGATGGTAATTTTGTGTGCTTTCCCAGAAGAGAAACTATCCATCAAAGCAGATGGAAACCAAGCTCAACTCTTTCTTCCAAAAACAGGAAATGCTTTGTTTATTTATCTATGTCTTCAACTAATATTTGTTGAGTGCCCACTAATTTCCACCTTTTCCTCTTGGAGTGGGCAGGGAAATGGACAGGGGAAGGAAAATGGAGGGGAAGGAAAATGGAAGGGAAGAAAACAGGTTGACCATCTTGACACAGAAGGTAGGGCTTGGGGCCTAGAGAGCACATTGAACTTGAAAATTCTCTAGGTTCCAGGAAGGACGCACAGCATCGCTGAGCAAACTGAGTGGCCAGATGCCTAGATTAAATGTTTCTGCTCCCCATGTGCTGCCAGATTTCAGAGGCAAATCCTCCCGCCCGGCTGACTAGCAAGATGCTGGGGCTCTATACTGAGACAGTTGGCCGGATGCCACCACACCTACATCGACCCCCTGGCTTCCGTGCTCTGTCATCCATTCCCATGGGAAGCTCTGAGTTCCCACATGTCCTCAGTCAGGAAGGTCAGTGTGGACACATCTGTGCATAGTGCAGGGTACGGCTGATAAGCACCAGCTGCTGGACCCTCCTTGGCCTGGAGCACCACATCCTTTTCCATATTAGCTACTGGAGCAGAACCACACACCCCATCCCGGGAGCCTGATCAGAGCCAGCCTTTGAGAAGGAGAAAAGGAAATAGTGTGGGCAGCTTGGTTGGGTTTCTTGCCAACCAGGCTAGCTAGACATGGTGTTGGTACTACTGCTGTCAGGAGCAGCAGAGAAGGGGTGGTGGTATCCTTCTTCTGTGGCTTTGGCATGAAACCAAGAGAAAGGAATATACATACTTTCATCAACGTGAGAAAACAATATCAGAGCATTAGAGCAGTCCTTCTCAAGCTTTCATGTGCATACGAACCACCTGGGGATCTTCAGCAGGTCTGTGCTCAACCAGCAGGTCTGTGATGGCACCTGAGAATTTCCAGTTTTAACAAGCTCCTAGGTGATGCTCCATGAACCACACTTTGAATAGCAAGGCTCTATTTTAGTCTCCCTGACACCCCTCCCCAGGGGTAGGAGCATGAGCTTGAATCAAGTTGGACCAATGATAACATCACAACATGGGCCAAGGGGTGGGCACATGACCCCTGGAAAGCCAATCAGAGTTTTTGCCTTTTTTTAATGCAGGGGGGAGGGGGGAGGAGGGGACAGGGGCAGGCAATACAGAACTGGGAGAAGGAAAGCTCTATCCTCTCTAGTTGGTAAAGTGTGAGCCAGAGCCTCTACTAGTGATGATTCCCATCTCACGGAGTAATTGGTCTGAAAAGACACAGCAGATGTGCCAGAGAAGTGGAACAGACGAACAGAGAGAGTCTTGACTGTGTTCAACGTCCTGGTTCTAGTTGTCCCTAAAGGTGGCTTCACCCTCTTGTGGATTTCCTCTGTGAGTCTACAAATTGCCCTTTATTGCTTAAGCCAGTGGTGTTCAACCTGGCTGCTATTAGAGTCTGATGCTGAGGTCCCTCGCCTGGGGACTGATTCAATGGTCTGGGATAGGACTTGAGCACAGGTAGTTTTTAAAGCTCCCCAGGTGACTATAATGTGCTGTCAAGATGGAGACCTGCCAAACTGAGCTCATTCAAGTTGGGTATCCATCAGCAGCAACTGAGAGTCTAAAATGGGTTCTCAGGAACCACCCATCTAGGAGAAGAGTCAGGCTAAGCAAGAAGGCCAGGACACCTTCTACCAAGGGTCTGAAGAGAGGGAGGCTGAGCACAGTGACCTCTCTGCTCCCTAAACTCTGTGCCATGAGGTGCCATGTCTGAATTATGTGTAGCACTCAGTCTTGTTTTGTTTTTTGTTTCCCAGAGGTGAGCTCTCGCTCCAGATCATATGCTCTGTAAGAGTAGGGATGGTATGTGATGCCTCCTTCATTTCTTTCAAAGCACCAGCCTCTGGACATGCATATGCTGGCATTCCCAGATACAGCTGGTTAATGGGTATCCAAACATGTGCCATAAATGGTTGGCCTCACCTTTCACACCTAAGTCTTCCCAACGTCCTCCTTCATTGTGAAGAATTCCTACAGCTGCTTACTACGTTCTCAGCATGTTTGGAGGAGGAGAGGGGGATGTTCATCAAGTGCTTATTTTGTAGTCCAGACCCACCTCTCAGTTCAGAGTGGATAGAACATGCCAGAAATGGAGGATCAAGGCGTTTGTGAACTCTCTTGCCACTTCAGATTCAACAACTTGTTCTCTTAAAATAGAGATAGCTGCTAGTATTTTTTTTTTTTTTTCAAGTTCAGGCCCTTTTTTCAGAAATGCAGTTGCCTGTAGAAAACTGCCACTCCCTAATGAGACCTTGACAGCTGTAAGCCCCAGAGCAACAGTAATTACTCTGCAGCCTTCTTGCTAAATTCCAGCCATGCTCTCTGCCAGGACCGAACAGATGCGCTGGAGCTGGTGGGAGACTTGCAGAGCTCTTTGGGTGGTATCTTCTCCCCTGCCCTCGGGAGGACTTGCCCTGGGAGGCTTCCAGGCAGACCTTCCACAGTGGGTGTGTGTGAGGAGTCCCAGGGAGTGGGTGTAGAGCTCTCAGAGGGAGCCTCTGGGTGGTTCTCCCTGAACTCAAAGACTCTTAAGCTTAATAAGGGACTGATGGTTAAAGAGACATGTGCCTTGCCAAGAAAAAATGTATCTGAAAGCTCATTAACATGTAGAAAATCTTCCACAAATGTAAATATTCTCACTCTTCTTCATCATTACCGCATGGGTGAGAGCAATAACATACGGAAGGTACCTTCTGTCAAGAGCCCTCTATTAGGAGTCAAGAGCTCAGCTGTGTCTTCTAGCTCATTCTGCCACTAACTTGCTGTGTGACCTGGGATAATACAGTTAACTTGTCTGGGCCTCAGAGTTCTCATGGCGGGAGCTCTGGGGGTGGTGAAAAAAAAAAAAGATTTCTCGCGGCTAGATAGCTATGGTCCATTCTAGCAACATTTTTACAATTCAGCAAATTATTCATTAACTAAGGTCAATAGCCTTCAAGTAACGTATGTGGGAAACTAATTACAATTATTGGCAAGAATAGTAGGAGGCTATTTCCAAATGACTTGAATCTACATGAAGGTGAATTCTTTTATTTTGTGGAGACGTGGCAGAAATAAAAGGCTAATTGGGAAGAAATTGTAGCCTCCTAGTTGTAGGCTTGGTATATTAAGTGGATCCCCTTTGGCTTAGTGAGATAGAGAATTCATTTTCTAGCTCATTTGAGAATTTCTGTTGTGCTCTGTGTCTTTCTCCCTCCTTCTTCCCCAGGCTCCATGATGTCCAGAGGGGATTTCTCCCAGCACACCTGGGAAAGACATGGGAGTCGGGTGAGGGGGAGTCCAGTCAAGTCACCCACTAAAAGGGCACTAAGCAACTAGCAGGGGATGCCTACCCTGAAAACTGCCCCTCCCAGGCCATTCCATAGAGATGGAATCCAGCCAGTTCTTCCCAGCTGGCTCTGGAATTGGATGCCTTAATGATTAATTCTACCATCTGACTCCAAAAGACTTGTGTGCTGGGGTAAAAGGGACATCTCTCAAGAGTGTGACAATCCACACTTCCTGATAAGGTTTCCAAATACCACTCTTCCCAGTTCTTTCTCACTTGGTTGCAGATCTTTCTGTTGATAGTCTGAAAACATCCCTCAACGTTGTAATGAAGTTTCTACTTTTTTCATTCCTAGAATGTGAAGGCTCCACAATCCATGGTTTATGTCCTCCACACTCCCACAGTATTTTGTGTATACCTCTCTGTTGCCACGTGTCATGGTGTATTTTAATTATTTGTGTACTTCTCCCTCGTTAAATAACCATCTCCTCAAGGGTAAGAGCTATGCCTTATTCATTCCTGTAGACTCAGCAACTAACAGCATGAAGTTCTTAGCATGTTGTAGGTGCTAACTAAATGCTATTTGAATGGCTGCTTTGCATGAACTACATCACAGAATTTGGGTCATTTTCCAGGAAAAGTGAGACCACCAAGAGTCAAAATATAAAGAACTACATGATTTTAAGGTATCGGTAGGGGAGTATATTTAACTCCATGTTCAGAGCCTGAGTTAACTGTTGTCAGTATAATGAAATTATTGGTTAAATCAGTTTTCTGTCTTATAAGTAAGATTCTTCTAAGATGACATGAAGTGATCCTACGATGCCTTAAACATGCAGAAGTAATAAAGCCTATGTATTCATTTATCCATCCATAAGTATTTGTTAAATGAATAAATGAAGAAAAAATGAGTCTCTTAATAAGAAGAATCTATATAAATTCCCTTTAAATTTCCTTGAACTTCGTTATTTTTTAAATGAGATAACATATAAACCTGGTGTGGGGTATAACACATAAATGTTAGCTATTTTTATTACTTTAAGGTAGATGATGAAGTGGCATGCTTCCCGATTCAATACAAATCCAAGTTAATGCCAAGAATTCCCCTACCCTTTTGTTAAGTTAAAAGCAAATAAAAAACAACTTTTGAAAAATTGTCTAGCTGAATGTACAGAATAATTTCATGTACCTGAAGCACTTTTTGTCTTGTAGCCTTTATTCTTCAGCAATGCCTTGATGTAGCAAGGCAAGCAATATTATCTTAAATTGATAGATGAAAAAATTGGTGGTTTAGTAGCAGAATACGGCTAGATCCCAGGTCCTCTTGTCCGATTTCCCTTCAGTGACCTAACTGAGTTTGGTAGCCCATTAGTTCTCTTTTTACTCAGCCTCATTCCCTTTGCTTTGCACAAAGCTTGATGAAGATGATCAATTGTGGTACTGGGCCCAAAGTTTCCTCTAAAATGGGGCTAGATTAAAGGACCGAGAAGAGAGGGTATCTTAGTCCTCTTTGTGTGGTTATAACAGAATAACACAGACTGGATAATTTATAATGAACAGAAGTTTGTTGGCTTACAGTTCTGAAGGCTAGGAAGCCCAAAATTGAGGGGTGGCATCTGGTGAGGGCCTTCTTGCTGTGTCATAATGTGGCGAAAGGCATCACATGGCAGGAGGGCAAAGAGAGCAAGAGAAAAGGAGGCTGAACCCCTCTTTTGTAAAGAACCCACTCCCAAGATAATGATGTTAATCCATTCATGAGGGCAGAGCTCTCATAGCCTAACTACCTCTTAACGGTCCCGCCTCTTACTACTGTTACAGTGGCAATTAAATGTCAACATGAGTTTGGGAGGGATCAGACATTCAAACCATAGCAGAAGGGAAGTAAGGAAGATAGTGTGCATTTTATTACTTACTGATGTCTTCAAAACTCCTGAGGGGTTGAGAGGGCTTGATGTTTTTTATAATCCTGGTGAGCAAGGTGTTTTTACAGGGCAGGCGTTCCTCCCACCTGCTACCCAGCCCTCTCCCTATCTCAACAGTGAGGACAAGGTTCTATCTTCCACACTAGCTTTCCTCCTCCCTCTGAGCCTAGACTGGGTATAGGGTGAGGCTCCCTTCCTCCCTCTAGAAGGATTAGACATAGTTTCTGGCTTCATATTACCCTAGTATCCCCAAATAAGGGCACGAGAGTCACATCCATTTTAAGGATTGCTTTGCAATTTACGAACAGGAAGACAGACAGGGGATGACAATCCTTACAAAGTGCATAGAGCCACTTTATATGACTCAGAAGCAGGCCCCAAATTCGGGTGAGGCAAGTGAGGATGAGCCGCAAAAGTGCAGGGCCAGATCTGATCCTGTCTTCATTTAAAATGTTGACATTTTATTTAATCTGGATTTTTTGCATTAAAATATTAATTATCTTGCTTTCTGATATTTTTGGTATCCCCTTACATTTTGACTGAGTCCACAGTGTTTCAATTGCCAGTACTGTCAGATTAGAGTTGTTGTTGATTTGCTTTTTCAGTGGTCTCAGAACATATCAAGGCCTTGGCGTCTCCATAATATGAAGTGGCATCATTTTTCTTCTGAGTTAACAGGTAAATTAACACACAGATTAGAAACTCAACAAGTATAGGTTCCCTTTCTTCCATTTCTGAGTGTGCAAACGTCTCAAAGCTTGAAGGAATCTTCCCCACCATAATTAATATGTTGAAATGGAATGTGGCAGGTGAGCACGTCTGCAGATCTATTCTCCACTGAGATGGAGGGAAGGATTGTTCCTACTTCTGATGGAAGGAAGCTGTTTGTGTACCTGTGGGCTCCCACGGCACTTTGTTTCTCCTGGATTACAGCAGCCCTTCCACTGCTAGTGTGTCTGTCCACGTGTCTGTCTCTCCCAGGACTGTGAGTTTCTCTGTGTGAGGATGTTGTCTTACTCTGTTTCTCCCTAGCACCAAGCATGGTACCTGGCTGGACCCGCTCGATTAATGTTTATGGAGGGAAGGAATAGGCAGTGTCTCTGACACATGCAAAAGGTTTTTGGGAGACACTTTATCACAGTGCTTTTTGTTGGCATGAACTTTTTGTACCGGAAATTCTTTAATAAATCAGAACCAAGTGCTTTCTGTGAATGCTATCTAGCTCTCTCTTCCAATATTTCCACTTGTGAGAGTTCAATGTATGCCAGGTCTAGTCATTTAGGGAAGTCCTTAGTTTTCGGCCAGAATACCTGTCACCTGAAACCATTATTTTAGTGACTGAAAGTTTCCTTGAATTAATCAGGACCTTTTGGGTTTCAAGTGACAGACTCCAACTCAAACTAGCTCAAGCAAAAATGGTATTTGGCTCAAATGACAGAAAAGTCCAGGGATGGATAGCCGCTCCAGGGGTTGAAATGATGCAGTCAAGAGCTCATCTCTCACCACGGGTGAAGGTGGTTGTGGGCATCCCCAGGCTCACATGCACCTGCTTTGCAACTCCCTGTGAGGAAGAGTGTCTTCATATTAACTCCACCAGGAAAGTCCTGGTGCACTTTGTAAGGATTGTCACCCCCTGTCTGTCTTCCTGTTCGTAAATTGCAAAGCAATCCTTAAAATGGATGTGACTCTCGTGCCCTTATTTGGGGATACTAGACTGGTCCAGCTTAAATCATGTGCTCCCGGGTAAGCCCATCACTGGGGTACCTTGAACAGGCCTGAGTCATATTCCCACACCTGTGGCGGAGGAGGGGTAAGAAAGGGCCAAACCCACCTGTACTGTCCGGCCTGGGCCCCTCTCGGGAAAGAAGGGCTCCCTTTCCCAAAAATGAGGGTGGGTCCTGGGCAGGCAGAAACAACAGATGCCTATTACATTGTTATATTGCACATTACACCATACTTGTTACGTTTACTTATTTTTTATTTAATTTTCATTTTTGCATTCAGTCTTATAAACTTATCTTCACTTAAATCACTAATTAGATTATAATTGGAGCAGATTTATGGTTTGACCTTTATCTTTTCTTCCCTTTGGGAAATTTTTTCAGGTCTTTCCTAAGTAGGCTGTTTTCTTATTTCCCACCCTCCATCCTTGGTCTGTCTTATTTATCAGTGTCTCCCTACTCATCCTTGGCTCAGTAGTTTGCTCCTTGTTACCCAGGGTGTGTCTTGGGCTTCTGGTTGTTAACAACAGTATCCCGTGTGTGTGCGTGCTTGCCTGGGTGCACACATGTGTATGTATTGTTTTTACTCTTGACCATCTTCAAACATCACTTCTGATGGCTTTCAGCTGGTTTCAACAAGCAAGCTGCCTCACTTCTCTGGGAATGAGCCCCATCGAGTACACGTTGTCTGGGTGCTCCCTGGGGTGTCTGGGGAAGGCATGCTGATTCTCCCACTTATGTGCTCTGCATTTACACATGCTGTTATCTCTGTCTGAAATGCCCTTTCCTGGTCAATTTCTACTTGTCGTTCAAGTGTCTAAGCAGGCGTCACTTCCTGCAGGAAGCTCCCTGGCCATCCCGACTGGGCTGGGGACAGGGTTCTTCCGTAATCAGCCAGTACAGCCATTTATAGAGTCAATTATTTACTACTGGAGTCAGTTCCAATTGGTCAGTTAAATATCTTCAGTATCACCTGTGGTTAGAGCCCCTTCTCTGAGTTCCCCTGCATTCCATATATATCCCTATTGCCAGTATCACACTGTTTGGTATGCACCTGTTTGTTTATCTTGCTCTCCTAGTAACTGGTGACTTTTAACTCGATTCCTGGCATCTGGAGCATAGTAGGGCTTTGATAAATGTTTGGGGAATGACCCACCCCCTCCACTCAGAACCTCTTGTGCTCTGCTGCAGGTCCCTGCTGTTCCCAGCACACACATCTATTAGAGAACCATTGCTATTTGTTTATGTGTCTCATTTCCCATTTCCAAGGAACTCATAAAGTTCCTTGTGGTAACCAACTAGGTCTTTATTTATTTCTATTATCTGCCTGGCATATATAGTAGGTGTTCTATAAGTGTAGAAAAAATATTTTTATGCTTACATCTCCTTAACTAAAAAGTTTCAAAGTGGCAGATTATTACATACCTTTTTGTTTGTATCTACTGAAGTGCCTGGTTTATTTAATGTGACTTTTGTTAACTCTTAGTTTAGATGTTCCTTAAATGTCCTCAGGTACCAGACTGTTAAGCAGCACAACTATACTCTGTTACTCTTGATATTAGGAGAACAAACTCAGAAACAATGCGCATAATCTGGGCAATCTGTGTGTCCCTCAGGCCTACCATATCCTGGAACATGTTTTTATTAGGCACCTTTTGGAGGGGGCCCAAGACTTTGAGTGAGCTGGATTCTCAGACCTCAGACTGGTAATGCAAGCGAATGGGGCTGGAGTTTGAGTCCAAAAGTGAGGGTAGGGGTAGGGCCGCACAAAGACCACACTGGTAGGTGGGGAGCCAGAACTGGATTCCAAGTAGAGAATCCAGAAGGGAGAAGAAGCCAGAGAGAGTCCTGAAAGGAGGTACTAGAAGGACTTCCAGAGGCAATGGGATGCAGCAGGAGTCTTGTCACTGCAAACATGCAGTTGAGTCTATGGGTAGAGAGGGATTGTTTGGGGCATTGAGTGAACCTTGAAGTAGACAGAAAGAAGCTGGCATCTTGGCTGAATGCAGTGGCAAGCTTGAGGACCACCACAAACATGCCATATGTGCCAGAGGACATGGTATAGACAAAACACCCTAGACAAATGTACCCTGAACTGGTCTCAGCCAGGTTATCTTTGGGGCCCAAGAGTGGAGGCCACGTATACAAAGACAGGCTGCAAGATGGGGGTTGTTGCTCTCTTCTGTACTCTGAGCAGCCCAGATTCTGACAGCAATGCTCCTCCTTAACCTAGAAAGAAGCAGAATCAGCTTAAATAAATCTGATTAATACTGCGTCAGATGCAGTTCAGAAAAAGGAGTGCAGACCAAGTCCTGGTCACCCAGTCAGTGGTTCACACTCACTCATTGCATGGCAGTGGGCTCACCACCTGGGCTGGACAAACTGAGATGATTGGGATAAAACTCCAGAGCAGAGAAAATGGGAAAGGTCACTTCTTTTTTATAATTGCAATTGAGTTTAGCAGGATTTTCAAGTATGGAGAAAACAGACTTGAACCACTTTCCTCTCGGAAAGAGACACTTTCTTTCCCAGCCAGCTTACGTCAGAGTAGAAGACAAGGCTTTGATAAAACAATGTCTTTATTTCCTATGTATATTTCTTTGTTCCAAAAGGAGCACTAATGTGTTTTCATGTTGGGTTCAAAGAAGAGACTGTCCTGGAAAAATCACAACTCCTTTGGAAGGGCAACCAGGATCTGAAATCCCTTCCACTAAATCTTCACCCTGCTAAGCTGAGAACTGAATTTCCTGAGCCAGGGTGAGTTCTTTGGCTCAGGTGGTTTTTAATTAAAGCAATTTATATTCAAAGAATGTGCACACATGCTGGCTCACACAAAATCAATGAAGTCAAGAGAGGAAACAGAAAAAAAATGAATGTAACCAAGAAGCACTTATGTGGAAGGGCAAAAAAGAAGGACATTTTAAAATTTAATTTTTGTTTAAAATATTTGTATGTATAGCCTCATTTCAGCCAAAATTAAAAATGTGTTGCACACTATTTAATATTTTCCCTCTCCTCCCTGTTTTACCCATGCAAAATAAGGCTAAGTGTCATCCTAGTTTAGGCATCGCTCCTTATTTTTCTTACATTTAAACAAATACACAGTTTGAGTGTCTAGTAGAACACATGGAATAATTTGCTGCTATTTTCCTTCAAGCAACTCAGTGGGAAAGAGGTATTAATAAGAATATCCCCTGAAACAAGGTCTCCCGTTTTGTCATTTCCATGAAGTTTGCTGGCATATAAATATAACCCCACATTCTTTTATGAAATACATAAATGCAATAAAATAGTTGCTTTGGTTCTTTTCTGGAGGCAGAAGGAGAAAAATGTCAAACTCTCATTGTTCAGTGTTTCCAACAGACCCCTTTTGTATAACTAGTATGACTTTCCAGCACAAAGTTCTAAACTGAGGATAATAGCTTAAAAGGCTATCTGAACCCATTCTGTTATGTAGATGAAAGAAAGTCTTTAAAATTAATCTATGGCATCTCTGGATAAAAAAGAAGGGCACTCATCCAACTCATTTCCTTGGGCCAAAGCAGTGAGCAAGCAGAACAAAAATGCCAAGATTCTGCTGCTTAAAAGCCAGAGTTTGACATGGCGCAAGCACAGCAGATCGACAACCAGATTTTTGCTTCTGACCTGTCACTGTTTAGAAATATGCAACAACATGCTATTATTCAATGTTATCACTAAATTAAAAGTTAATGTAAGGCATCTGACTAAATAAAGTGTAGCGTAATGATTAAGAACTGCTTTGTAACAAAATATTATTTTATGAGATGTAAATATTTAGGAGATGAAATAATCCTTATTTAAAAATTAGGAGACTGTCTATTAGAAGACTGTTTAAACCAAGAAAATCAACTGAAAAACTAATTATGTTTGTCTAATTGGGATAAACATAGTGGGAAATATGCATGACACATCACCCTAGAGTATCAATTTTATTAATAAAATTGTATCTCCAAATTTATTTATATAATAACAAACACTATATTAAGGAATTAAATACAAATATCACCAAAATAAGAGATTTAAAGAATTTTAAAGAATAGGATTGGCCGGGCACAGTGGCTCATGCCTGTAATCCTAGCACTCTGGGAGGCTGAGGTGGGAGGATTGCTTGAGGCCAGGAGTTGGAGACCAGTCTGAGTAAGAACAAGACCCTGTCTCTACAAAAAAATAGAAAAAATTCGCCAGGTGTGGTGGCATGCATCCATAGTCTTAGGTACTTGGGAGGCTGAGGTAGGAGGATCACTTGAGCCCAGGAGTTCGAGGCTGCAGTGAGCTACAATTGTGCCACTGCACTCCAGCCTGGGCAACAGAGCGAGACCTTGTCTCAAAATAAAATAAAATAAAATAAATAAAAAGACATTTGCCATTAGTGTATTCAGGTGAAAAGGAATGTAAGTACCCAATTATCAGAACTAAATAAGTATTCAGGGGGATCAGTTATAAAATAATTATGCGAATCAATACTGTTCCTATATACAAGCAATAAACAGAAAATATAATAAAAATATAGATCCCATTCACAAGACACACACACACTATAAAACACATAGTGTTATGGTCTGAAAGTTTGTGTCCCCCCAAAATTCATATGTTGAAACCTAATCCCCAAGGTGAGAGTGTTAGAAGGTGGGACCTTTGAGTCATGAGTCATGAATAGGATGAGTGCTCTCATAAAACAAACCCCAGAGAGAGAGCTGGCCCCTTCTACCATGCGAGGACACAGTGAGAAGGTGCTATCTATGAGGAAGGAGCCCTCACCAGGTACAGAATTTGTGGATGCCTTGATCTTAGACTTCCCAGCCTCTGGAACTGTGAGAAATACAATTTCTGTTGTTTATAAGCCACCCAATTTATAGTATTTTTTTTATAGCAGCACAAACAGACTGTGACACACAGGAATAGAAATATGCTAGACCTATTTGTAGAAAAAAACCAATATTTTGTTTTGTTTTTGAGACATGTAAAAGAAGATTTAAATACATGGAAAAACATAGGCTCTATTTCTACGAGTAAAGACACAATATTATTGTCAATTCCTCAAATTAAGCTCTGATTTTTAACACATTCCCAATAAAAATGAAAATGGAATTTTAGAGAGAATGTGACAAAAATGTTCTAACGTGCCTCTGGGAAAAAAAATGCATGTGAAAGTATCTAGGAAAATCCTGAAAAAGTAGAAAATGATGTAGGACTTGTCCAGGCTTAAAAATATATCATAAAGTTATTTTGATTAAAACTATGGTACTATCACAGGGATAGGTAAATAGGACAGGAATAAACAACAAATCATTTTGTCACTCCACCACTTTGCCAGACATGCTCAGAGGTGAGTACACATAGTTGGGGTTTTTCTTCCCGTGGGGGCTTCTCACCTCCCAGGCAAATAGATCTCTGCTAGGCAGTTCTTCTGTTTATCAACCATGCTGTGAACCCTGAGCGAAAGGACACTATGGTATTCCTCATTCTATCCCTAATACCTGCATAGTACCTGGAAAATAGTAGGTATTTAATGTTTGATGAATGAGTAAATGAATATATGAATAAATGTGCATTTAAAAAGAAAATATTTTGAATAATGTTAGGAAGATCTACCAGCTTTAAATCTTTACTTGAAAGTTACTGACAAAACTCCTCTATAATAGCTAACATTAGAATGAGATTTTCTATTTATTAAAGACCACCAAGCTCCAGCTAATACCCACATTCAGTATTTCTCAAATTTAATTAATTCATAGACTTCTTTTCATGGAAAAAATAATTAGCCCAAGTGATGACTCAAATTCTTTTAAAGTAACATTACTTAAATACAAACAAAACTAGTTGTATACTTCTTAGGTTTTTGACCCTTAAGCAAGTATAATACTAAAACATATTTATCAATTAAATGTCCATAATTATATAATCAGTAAAATTCAAATGAGCAACATTTAAAAAATGTGATAGATGGTATTTTATGGAAACTAAATTGCTGGTGATGGGTTAAATAATAGGAAGTTGTGTTTGTTTTATGTTTCATTAGCTGACTTGATTCCTTTGATCTGGGATGTGATGAATCATTATTTGAGGCTTCGTTGTTGCCACTGCTGTTATTTTTAGTTCTTATATTTCTATTTCTTATCCAATGATCCATTGTGTTGATTGTCCAATCAATTTAGTGCATTATCTTATATATAATGTTGTGTACAGTGCTGCATACAACATTGAAGGATTAGCACCAGTTCTCTTGGAAACACAAATGCAGGTAATGAACTCAAGGCAGTATTTGGTTATAAGATGGTCATCCCAATGGTCCAGAACATTCTTATATCACTTTTCTTAGATCATGAATGCCCCAAATTTTAAAAATCCTTTCAGAACTTGTGAATCTCAATTTCAGAAACATTTCCATAGCTTATTTCAAGTAGTAATTGATTTTTAAAGAACATTCCAGGATAGCAGAAGAAATTGGGTAGTCTTCTGTGATTGTTGTAAATGAGATTTTGTGACATTGATCTATATTTTCAACACCCATCTTAGGCATGGACCCCGCTGATCATCCTTTGGAGATAGGCACTGCTAACCCTATTCTACAGATGAATAAATAGAGGCTGACAACAGCACTCCAGGGGCGCAGAGAAAGTTGTGGTAGAATTTAGATTAGAGGTCAGAGTTATGCCTAATTGACAGGGAAAGCAAGAGGCAATCACAAAAATTGCTCAGGCTTTGGCTTGCTTTGCCAATCATTTAAGCTGTACCTTTTTTCTTCTTCTGGCTAAACAGGACTGTTGATGTCTCAGACCACAGTGCAGAGACTCATTAGGCACTTGTGTTAAATACACACCCCCTGTACGTCAGCCCCATGTGTCCTATTTGCCTACAAGGGACTAACTGGAAACTAATGGCTTGTCTGAGACCATGAGAGCCAGCAGTCAGCTTGCAAGGTGCTACCTCTTCTAGTTATGGTCTGCAAGGGGTGAATACTTATTGTGGGAGTATGCTAGTCTTTCCCCAGTACAGGTGCCCCTTCTTGAACAGCTACCAGGTGCTCAGTACCCGTGGGAGCCCTTCAGATAAATAGCACCTGAGGTTACATTGTCTCAACTGCGGCATGTAAAGGCACAACCCTCAGGTATCTGGGCGTGGACTCGCTTTAGTCATGGACAGACTGGAGAGAATGTTCCTTCAAATCAGACCAAGTTATAACCACCTCCCCAAATATCAGGGGGACAGCACCCTAGCCATAGTTACTATTGTAACCAAAAGAAATCACCGGAGAACATAGAGCACCAGAGAGATTGTGCCAAGTAAATGGTAGATTCATAATGTGTTAAATAAGATAACATTTAGTATTAAATAGAACTTTCCTAAGTGTGCTTGAAACTTTTCTGCAACTCCACAGAATAACACTGGAAAATAATTTCGGTTCTATACTTATTATTATTAACTATAGTAAAAACTGGAGTCCTATTTTTAAATGACCAGATTTGACTTGGTTTGCATGTTTGAAGTAACCTGCCAAAACTAGTCACAGCAAACCAGGTTGCTGTCATCCTGTACTTACATCATTATTTTTGTTTTTAGGACCCCTAAAGTAAGGCTTAATACATTGTTAAGAGGAAGTTTGATATATGATCTTTAATAAGGGGCTTTTTAACCTTAGTCAAAGTTTGAAAGCCAAATACTTATAAACATGTTCCTACATGCATAAAAGGGAGGATGTAAACCAAATTTGTTAACAATGATTATCTCAAGGGAGTAGTATTGGACAGGGTGGAAAATGTCACTTTCTGTTTTATACACTTCTATTGTCTAAGTTTCTTTGTTTAACAATGAGCATGACTCATACTTTAACTTTTTAAAAACAGTTTTTATTTAGAATAATTTCATTCACTTATGAAAAATTAAACTGGGTTCACACTCATGCCACGAGCAAGTATGATTCAAGGCATATTAGAATAAATTGATTTGAGTTGATTGACTTTAGGAAGAACTCGTGGAAATAGACCCACACAATCCAGGGTAGAGTCTCTCCCTACAAGCAGGAGGAATGCTTTTTTTCTGTTTCTTCTCCTCCAAACCTCTGGATTAAGAAGTAGTATGAAACCAGGCAGATTGCAAGGCCTCGTATAGAACATGGGTGGCAGTGACTGGTGATCATTGTGTCCTACTGAAGCAGAGGACATAGCATGGAATTGCCTCAGCCTCTGCCAAGGGTTTGTTCTACAACTGTATGATGTCTGGACAAATATAATGTCCATGATTGTGTGCTGCTGCAGAACCCTATGCATTTTAGCATGTTGAGTTGTTGTTGAGAAAAAGAACTTGCCACTTCCATTGTAATCTGCCTTTTTGGGGAAAATACTCGCTGGGCTTATGGAGACTCACAATCTTGTCCCGGTTCTGCCCCTTATCCCATATGGGTCTCCGTTTTCTCAACTATACACATAGGAGAAGACCGAATTTTACATTATCTCTAAGGTCTCTTTTAGCATGAAAACCTTCTGACCTCAAAAGTGGTCCCTAAACCAAGAATTTCGAGTAGTAAGTACCATGCTGTTCCTTTCTCATCCTTTTTTTAAAAGCCCAACTTCAATTAAACATAGCAACTCAGTCATATATATGGTCATATATGTCTATGTCATATGTTATATGTAGTATGATATGTCACTCAGTGAAACATCAGCTTAACCACTTCACAGGGATGGCAGTGGGGGAACTGAGAGACACGGTGTGTTCAAGCCTTCTCATGAAACAGCTGTGGGTTTGGGATTAAGATGTCATCCTCCATGCTCCACATGGAGACAAGGCTGCCTGCAAGTCTCTCTTGATCAGCACGGTACCTTAGAAATAAGGACCATGCCACCCATTTTCCCCCAAATTACACCCTAGCTCAGGGGCAGAGCTGTGTGTATCACGGGCAGTACAGGGCAGCACCATAATTGATATTCTTCTGGCTCTGAGCCATTCCTGCCCTGGTGGGGAACACTCTGAAGTGAGCCAATGAGTCAGTCTTAGCCTGACTTCCTCAGGTATTTAAGCCATCCCCAAGGAGGTCTTGTGGAGCGTAGGGAAGGGACCCGCACATACAGTGCCTAAACTCTTGGCCACCCTACATGTCATGCTCAACTTGAGTCACTTCTAAGTAAAGAGACCTTCAGACATCAGCCAAAAGGTGAATGCTAACTTGACCACTTTCTCCAACACACTTCCCTTCTTTGCTTTTCTTCTTCTTCCTCTTTTTTGCTTCTATGCTCTAGCTCTTCCTTCTCTGACTCATGACTTCTCATGGCATTCACAGATGGGCATTGTGTATTTCTATCTGCAGCTCAGATCCAAAGATGCTACTGAACCCTTTTTATCAACCATCTAATACTTCCAAGTGTTTTCTAAATTTCTTCTTGAACATCTACAGGACTAGGCAGTCCTTGGCCTTCTTTTGTAGGCTTTCAACAGATTCTTCCTCACGTTTGATGGAAATGCTTTGACAAAAGCTCATTTTTGAATGAATACAAAAGATAATTTTTTATCTTTTGATCTATTTTTATCTATGAATACAAGAGATAATTGTGCTTAAGAACCTTCCACATTTTCAAAGACAATAAAGAAGTCACTCCTTAGCTTTCTTGTCTCTAGACCACATAAGCACCAATTCCTTGTAGCTTCATTTGTAAGTCACACTTTAATAATTTTGATTATTTGAACCCTTAACAGGCGCTCTATATCCTTTTCCAAGGTGACCAAAATGACACTACGTGCTAAGTAAGATCTGATTAAAACAGAGCAGGAAAAAACCCTAAGCTCTTTTAAAAATCACAATTTATATACTACATTCCTTTTCATATAGGCCAATATTGTATTTTTTTAAACAATGCTTTCCCATACATAAGTTATTCTTAATTTTAGGTAATTTTTCTTTTTGCATATCAATATTTCCCTTTCATTCATCTGATTTTTTGATTAGGCTTTTCTGTTTGCAAGGAACAAAGACTCCCTTGAGTTGTCTAAGGCCACGGGGCACCCGTTGTAAGGGCACCAGTGGACCACAGTGGAACCCGAGAGCCGCCAGGAGCCTCTGCAGCTTGATGCAGGGCCACTCTCTGGTTTCTCATGTCCGTTCCTGTGTATATCCTCTCACTACCCCATTCTGTCTCGCTCTGTATTTCTGTCTCACTTGTCGCTAAACTGACCACCTTGCTCTGCTTCCTCAAAGCCTCTGCTCCCCCATTGCTTTGGCTCATACACGCATGTGGCCACAACGCGCTCTCTTCTCCCTCCCCTACATCATAACTTTCTATTAAATAAGTTCAGTGCCTGTTGCCAGCTGAATCACTGTTTTCAAAGCAAATTCCCAAGAGTGAGGATCTGATAAAAATGGCCCAGCTCATTTTTCACTTCAGCCTGCAGAGTGACTATAACCCAAGGGTGACCACATACTTGGGTCAGGTGTTCACCTGTATCCAGTCATCTGTGCTGGGTATGTGAAGTTGTCATTCAAAGAATACACAGCCGGGAGTGGCTGATTGGGTATTGTGATTAATAAACATCTCTGGCACATCTTAAGTGAATTGAATAGTTTTTATAGAACTATTCTCCTCATCTTCTGAGTTTGAATTTCCATGGTCTTCTAGAATATTAGCAATTCCACTAAATTTATCATCATATAAAAATGGGGGCATGTATTCCAACATTTTTTGTCCATCTAATAAATACTGATATTATATAAGATAAATTGTAAGAATGAACCCCATGGGACTTCCTTCAGAGTATCCTAGGTGGACACCGTCCCATTGAACACAGCTACCTTTTACGTTCTATCCGTAAGCCATGACTCTCATTCATACCAAAATAAAGTCAAAAGATAATACTTTTTCTTGATTAGTAACTTAAAGAGTCACATGTTCTGGGAAGCAGCTGGGTGTGGGGGACTTTCGCACAGGCTTGGAAGCCAGCCTGCCTTGGGTCAAATCACGGCTCCATTACTTCTGAGCTGTGTGACTTGGGGGACTTGTGTGTCCCTGCTGCTCCTTACTTTTCTCATGTATAAAACGGGGCCACTAAGAGTATATGATACAAGCTAATGTGAAGATTAAAAGAATTAATCAATGTAAAATGTTTTGAACAGTATCTACTACAGGGTAAATACTCCACAAATGCTAGTTATATTGTCATAATTAATTCCATAACCTTTTGTTGAATACCAATTATATAGCTTATGCTAGTTTCAGGTGGGATTCCATGAATTTTACAATCACAATGGTCTTGATCAAGAAAATACAGATGGATTTCCTATGTCACCTTCTACCAGTCTATGTGGCCATAAATTTATTATAGAAAGAATTTAGATGGGTTGTTACGTTAAGCTCTTTACAGAATCACATTGGTAATTTTGTCTCCACATATATTATAATATTTCATGAATTTCCTGTTATGCATATTTTCAACTGCAGGGATCAAATTGAGAGCAATTGCACAATTTTTGTTGTCTTCTAGAATACTAGAGACTTGATTTAATTTATTCCAATTAAAGTTTCCTTAATTCAATATAAAATATTTTACAAAGATAATTTTTTGAATCTTGTAGTGGTATTGTCCTTTGCATTGTTTCCCTTGTATCACTTCTGGGTATAGTGACTTGAAGCTATAAGTATATTGACATGACAGTCTTTACTAAAACAGACACAACAGGTACTCTTGGATCCAAGTTCACGAACTGCCAAAAGTCTAATAAAGAAGTGTGGTGTTCATCTGGTATTATCCTGGTTGGAGCTAGAACCCATTCTTCGAAGCGAAGTGTCACAGGATTGGAAAAACAAGCACCACTGGTACTCACCATCAAACTGGTACTAACTGATGATCACTTACATCACACAGGGCAATAACATTCATCAGAGGGCGGGCGGGTGGGAGGGGGGTGGAAGGGATGGGAAAAACTCTCACTGAATGGATGTGGGGAGCACAGTTTGGGAGACGACCACGATTGTGGCTCTGACACGGGCAGAACAGGGGCAATGTGTATGGCCAAAGTGTTGTACCCCCAAGATATTCTGAAATTAAAAAAATAAAAAAATTAAAAAAAAAGAAGTGTAGTGTTGCTAGAGGTCATCTTGAACTAAGCTGCAAAAGTTCTGCTCTAAGGTTCTGTCACACTAAATATATTCATCTTGCTAAATATACATATCAGGTTCACTGCCTCTAAACAGGCAGCCTCTCATAACCTAGTGGTAAACATTTTGATTAGTAAGAAGTGTTTTCACATCTGCTTATTTCAAGCATAAGTGCTTTTTTCCTCCTCACAGAAAAATGGGGATAAGGCAAATATCATCAGCCCCATTCATTTCCACTTGCAGTTTCAGCTAGTACGTAAATACAAGGTTTGGAGGACCAGAAGATGTCTTAAATTAACACAGTATTATAACTGCATTGCCCGATGCTAGGGAGAGATGGGAAATTGGCATTTCTAATAGAGCTGCGGTGAATATTCATTTTTCCATCTGGAAACTAAGCATATGTGATTTAGGAGATTGAAAACTGGTGTGACTTCAGCACTGTAACTACATAAACTTTACAATCTTGAGAGTGAAATTCACATTAAAAAATGAAGGTGTTTCTGTAAAAGTACGTGAACGAGAAATAGAACTGAAACTAATTAAGTCCATTTGTCAGCGGTAATGTGGGGCACAACTACATTTTTAAAAAGTCATGGGTGGGGGATGCAGGACCACACTTTGATCACTATTATAGGGGCCATAGGAACTTGGAGAAGTTCTCTGCTCATTTCTCCACAGGGTTCCAATTTCAACAAGAGTTGCCAGGATCTCCTTAGAAATACAGAATATTGGGGAAATGGAAGGAAATTGAATAACTCCGAGACACACCTTATGCCATAAATAAAATCCTGCAGTTAGAGCTTGGAAGGAAAACCTCCTGGGGATCAACAGCTCATTCCTCTGTTACAATTGCTCTTTGGAAATTAACGGGCTTGGCTTTGTATCTCCGACTGTTCTGCACAAATGAACCAAACTGGGAATCAGTTAGAGTCACTGAAGCTTAACACAACCCTAGCTATTGTTTACACGGCTCCCATGAAACCCCTGTGCCAAGCTGATTAGATTTACAGTGCATTCGATAAGCTTGTCTGCCCATGGCACGTAAGGCCGTGAACCTTGTCACAAAATGAAACTAGAGCTGGAGAGGGGGGAAACCACGCAAAACCTTTAATGAAGAGGGAGGCTGAGAGACTTTGGTGGGGGATCGCTTAAGTTTTAGAAAGCCTCCCTTGTGCTGGAATTCTTAGGCGAAATGACACTTTGGGATTTGCCCTCCTGCTTACCAGAAACTCCACAGTGCCATTTTCAAATTCTTTGTCATCATGGATATGTTTAATGCTAATGACAACTAAGGACTAGAAAAGACTCTTTAAAAGAAAGATGAAGTGGGTCAGGGAGCACTGTGTGGATCCATGGAAGCCATCACGAGTCACACAATGCCAGACAGAGTTGCTTTTGTCTCCAGCTCCCTCTCACCCCTGCCCCAAGCAAGAGGCTGGGGGAGAGTGTATAAAACCTACCCCTCTGGCACATGTTTTGGACCTATTATTGGGTTGTCGGGAATTAGTCATGGAGCCATGAAATCATCACCCCCAAAATCCTTTTTAGTTACCTTTTAGCCAGTATAACTGATCTCATCTCTCAAAGAACATGACTCAGTAGCTCTGTCAACCATGGCCTAGCACTGTGGACTTGCTCCACTGTGACAATGGCAGAGGAGGTGGCCAGCTGAACAGAAGCTGATGGCCACCATCAGAGGAGTCCCTCGTGGGAACTTTATACCATATATGTTTTGGTTTTACATTGCTTCATCACAAACTGCTCTAAAACTTAGTGGCTTAAAGCAACAACCATTTTATTAAGACTTTGTAATTCTGTGGGTCTGGAATTCAGGTAGGGCTTGGATGGGCAATTCTTGTGCTCCACTTAGTGTCAATTGGGGTTACTCAATGATATTCAGCTGGTGGCTGGGCAGGTTTGTAGGGTCCAAAATAGCTTCACTCATAACCTTGACTGGAAGGCTGGGCTCAGCTGGACCTCTCCCTTTCCATGTGGTCTCATGTTCACTCCACCATGGAAGTTAGACTTCTTACATAGTGGTTCAGGGTTCAAGAATGAGTGTCCCAAAAGCTCCAGGAATAAGATATAAGACTCCTTATGTTTTAGCCTTGACAGTCCCAGAACATAATGTCTGCTAATTTCTATTGGTCAAGAAATTCACTAAGGTCAGTTCAGATTCAAGGGAAAGGAAAGTAGACCCAACCTCTCAATGAGAGGAATGTCAAAAAATCTGTGGCCATCTTGAATCTGCCTCAAACACTTTCTTTTGACCTTAGAAAAAGAACTCAGTATTATAAATCAAGTCATTTTTCAAATCTCTTACCCAATAATGGAAAAAAATAGAAGAAAATTCTCAAGAAACCATTACATAGTCCCAAATAAAAAAGGGCATATTCCGTACTCAAAAGATGTTATATTCCATGCCCGGCTTGTCTCAAAACAGAAGCTCTAAATTTGGTTTTGTTGGTGCCCCTCTCCTCACTAACATGGCTTTTAATTCTGGTATGAACTAAATACATAACAATATTTAGTAATGTTTGAGAGATCCATTAAATGGAATGTATGACTGAGTGTAACTGTGCAGCTTTCGAATGGATAGCTCTTGGCAGGAAATTTTATTATCAATCTTGAATAAATCACAGAGAAAACTGATGTTTATATAACGGCAGTGGCTCATGCCTGTAATCCTAGCACTCTGGGAGGCCCAGGCGGGAGGATTGCTTGAGGCCAGGAGTTGGAGACCCGATCTCTACAAAATGTAGAAAAATTATCTGCGTGTGTGTGGTGGCTCCCAAATAGTCCCAGCTATTTGGGAGGCTGAGGCAGGAGGATCACTTGAGCCCAGGAGTTTGAGGATGCAGTGAGCTATGATGATGCTACTGCACTCTAGCCTAGCTGACAGATCGAGACCCTGTCTCAAAACAAACAAACAAGAAAACAAAAAAGAAATCAGAATCTGTAAGTATTAAATTCTGGGACTCATGCATTGGGATACCTTTTCCCATTCCTTGACTCATGATCTGCCATCTTATTACTATAATCATACTCCCTCACATACCACCTATGTCTCCAAAATTCATTATAAGCTATAGTTTTGGCTTTGAACCACAGCATATCTTCCTTGCATGTGTGAACAGAAGCCTACTTCCTTCCATCTTTACATCGTCATTGCAATAAGAAGTCACATCCATAGTATTCTTCAAGCTCATAAACCTCAGCCATGTCTGCTATGATACTCGATGCATGCCTTCTCCCAGCAATCTTTTCCTGGCTGGCACTGAGCGTCCTACCATCTAGGCATGTGCAGTTGGAATGAGGAGCGGGCAGGGTGCAGAGACTGACCCGGTTATTCACTGTTGGGTGGGTTGGGGGATGAGGGAGTGGTGGTGAGGAGAGTCTATCATCTGAACCACTTCCTTTCTACTTCCTGTCACCATGTCTTCTCTTTGCATGGTGACTAAAGGATGGGACACATGGAAGGTGGTAGGTAGCTTTATGAGAACTTTGGGACAGTATTTCAAAGAGTGAAACAAATACATTTTCCAATTTAGGGAATCTAGCCCTCCCAGAACCCTGCTGCTTTGTTCAAAGGACTTCTAGATTTGCAGCCATCGTGGCCCCCTCTCCAATCCATCCTCCTCTCCTCCACTTTCCCTCCAACCTCCCCAAAATTCTGAGCTAAGAATTTCCACTCCAGATTATGCAGTCCACTTTAACTTTTTCTTAGATATCTCTGAATTATTGGCAGGATTATAGCATCAGAGACCTTGAGTCCAGAATGGCACTTTGCTAATCAGCTGACTTGATGCAGGGGTTTTCCATTTCCATGAGAATTATTGACCTGGGTAGGGAGGATGTGCCCTTTGGATAAAGTGCACTGTTGAGTATGAGCCATTTTAAGCATGTAATACAAAGGTGACACATTTTCTTTCCTTTTTTTTTTTTTTTTGAGACAGAGTCTTACTCTGTTGCCCCGGCTAGAATGCAGTGGCATCATCATATCTCACTGCAACCTCAAGCTCCTGGGCTTAAGCGATGCTCCGGCCTCGGCCTCCCAGAGTGCTAGGATTATAGGCGTGAGCCACCTCGCCCAGCCTGTTCTCCTAAAAAAAATAAAAAATAAAAATCCTCCAACTTCAAAGAAGTCTATTGGCATAAAAATGGTGATTGGTGAAAACCCTTAAAATGATGGTTGGTGAAATATGACACAGGCAGTCACTTTGTGGTAGCTCTGGTCTTCCAGGCCCAGTATTGGGCACCAGTGATACCAAACTGACCAAGGCATGGTCCCTGCTCTGAAGGAACTAACAGTTTTAATACCAGACAGCCCCGTGAGCAGATAAATCACAGTACCACGAAATACGAGATAGAAGAGGGGGGTATGAAGAATGTTGACTGAGTCAGAGAAGGAAGAGCCGGGGCGGATGGCGAGGGTATCTACTTAATGCTTACCTTCCTCTTTGAATATTTATCCTAAGTGGCTGATGGCTAGACTATATCTACATATCTATATATCTTCTTTTATTAACATTTGAAAATATTTCAACTTTGTAACATATTTTTAAAATACACATAATATTCAAATTATTTTTCTGGCATTTGAATTGCTTTAAAAATACAGATTGAAACTGTTTATAACCACCAGAGACACTGCTAGCTAACTGTAGTCAGCACATAAAGAAAGTCTCTGATAAAGAGATGAATTTTGGTTATTTACAGAGTGTAAATTAGGAAATTCTAAAAGCCCTTCAAAATCAAAGAGGTGACTGTCTCCCATACTCTCTTACCTCCTTCTCACCCAGTGTGGCATTCGCCCAGCTGTTTCTGTAACCAACAGCAACGGGGGTGGGTTGGCTACTTGGGGAAAGTAAACCTCTGGAGTGATGAGGGATAGGCTCTACTTCCTAGTAGGGTCCAGGCTGAAAAAATTCACTCTGGTCCACTGGCCTAGGTAGGGGCCCAAATCCCCCTGGATAGCTTTCTGTGCTTTCCATCCTTCTGTAAGCAGGATGGGTAACTAGCATATGTTTATGTATGAACATCTCAACCTAACTGGCAAAATGTTACTGTTTTTTTTTCCTGCCAGAAAACACATTGGATCAAGATTGCACTTTGCGAACTGCTACAATTCCTTGTTTGGGAAGCAGGAAATTTGGCCTCAATGGGCTATTTGTCTGCCAAGGCGAGGGTCCGAAGGAGTGGCCTGGGTTATGAAATCAGAAGTGGGGAAATCCTGAATCTTAATTTGGTCAGAGACAGGCATTCTTGCTTAGGAAAAGTCCCTGCTTCGGTGTCTCCAAACATAAAACTAGGACAATGGCTTTTGCTGTGTGCAGATGCACTGACTTTAGTGTTTCTAAAGATTTTTGAAAATAAAATGTGATGTAAGTATCAGTGAGCCCATTTTTCTCCTTTCTTACCAGGGGATGCCCAGAAATACGGACAATGCAGAAATGTTTGCCTTCACTTTTGGTCATATGGTCTGGGACAGCAAAGCCATTGCTGTAGGGACATTCTCAGCTATTAGGTGGTTCAGATTTCTGCATTCTCTCCCTCCTTTCTTGTTATTTGTTCTACTGAGTAGTATATTCACAGGGCAGAATTTATTGTATTGCCTTCAAATGTTTTGTCAACGTACCAATAGAAGGGACCTGCTAAATATAGCAACTACTTAATTTTTCATGCGCCAATGACTTGCTTTCCAGATTTAAAAATTATGAAGAAATTTTACAATTCAAGGTCTGATTTCTCTGTCAAGTAGCATGTTCTCTTAGCTATCCTGTCAATTTATTTAAGTACTATAAGGTCCTTTAATATTAGCAGCAAGATGTATTCAATAATATAAAGCTCCAAACAAAATAAAAGTAATTTTTTAAGTTGGCTGTGCTTTTGGATAATTCATAGCACTAATTCTCTCCTTGGCCGAACAGATCACGATAAGGATGTGTTTGGAAGCATCCGTCTGCTTCCAACTCTCTCCCACCAGGCTTCCCAGCAGGCTAGTCCACTGAACTCTGTCTCTTCTGAAGTTATGATGTGACACTGAGTTTGGGACCCATTGTTGATTCCCCAAACACTGGCAAGAGATGGAAGTGGTCCAGAGCCAGAGTGAAGCACAAACTTGCTTCTATGCGCACCTTGGCATCCAGAAACGAAGACAGACATTACAGTTGACCCTGGATTAACATGGGTTTGAACTGCCCCGGTCCTCTTATAAGAGATTTTTTTCAGTCAAACGGGTGGATCGAAAATACAATATTCGCAGGGTGGGAAACCTGCAAATACCGAGGGCCTACTTTTGGTATAAACAGATTTTGCAGGGCTGACTGTGGGACTTGAGTACGTGCAGATTTCGAAATAAGTGGTGGTCTTGCAACCAATCCCCTCCACCACCCATACTGAAGGACGACTGCATTTGCCAAGCTACAACAGCTAGGGAATTGTTTATCCTCACCATTGGGATAAGTTAATATGGGAATACAAGTGACCTCATTTGCATATTCTTTCTCCCTATGTTTAATGCCCATTACCTGAAGCTGTCACCTTTTATTTTCTAGTATGATTTCTTCTCCTTCATTTTCACAGCTACATGCTATTTTATTCTGCATGTATTTAATAGTAGACATTGTGCTACATACCTAACATATATAGTCTCATGTAATCCTTACAGCAACCTGATGAGGTAAGAATTCTGGCCATTTTTACGGATTAGAAAATTGCATCTTAGAGAAGTAGGGTTAACTGTCCTCAGGCCCTCATTTGGGAAGAGGGTGAAGCTAAACTGCCTTCCTTGAGTGCTTGCCTTGATCTGAACTGATATACTCCAGAGATCACTGGTTCAAGTGCTAACTCAAAATTAGCTTGTCTTTTATTTTTTTCACAAAAGATATTTTTATAGAAAGCAAGTAAATTTTTTCTTTCAAGAAATTAATTTAGAAATGTCTACTCCATGTTTGGTTTTTCAAGACCGTATTGTGTGTGGCATGAGATACACATAGCTTCATGGTTGTTTCTAATGAAGGCAGGGACGGAAAATCATATTTGCTAGGTGGGGATTTCACCCCAGCCTTGGGAGTTCAGTTTTAAATTTAACTTGATTCATTTAAGGTTTGAATTTATTTCTGGCTGGCAAAATGTGGCTTCCTGGCTTAGAAAAATTCCCTCAAAACAAACTTGAAAAAAGATTCCCACCTAAAATGGCAATGGGAAAAGCTCTACAACATTTTAATGAGCTCATTGTAAGTGAATTAGAAACATTCAAATGCAATTTACTTTAAAATAGATCTGGGTGTTAAAATAAGGGACAGCTGGCAGTTTGGAGCCTCCTGATCCCAGCCAAAGGCAGGTTTGCCTCTGTAAACCTGTGACTTAGAATAAAATGTCACTTTTTTTTAAAACAAAAGCTAAGGTTCAGTGTAGAAGAGAAAACACCTGAACACTTAAATAAAGAGATACATAAAAAAGCAATATGGGAAAACTCTATTTCTTTTTCTGAAACAAAAAACATCTGCCATTGAAGAGTAGAATCCTTATTTGAAACAGTTTTCTATCTATATCTAGTTCACAAAACTGTATCACGGGTAAATGCATAGCTCATAAAGGCTGTGTTTTAAAGCCTGTACATGGGTTGAAGTTACGGTTTTGATGCAATATTCTAAGTGCTTTAGATCACATTAACTCTATTAATGTGTAAGGCAAGGCAACTCTAGGGGGTAGATATCATTATTCCCACTTCATAGCTGAGAAAACTGAGATGCAGAGAGATTAAGTGGTCACATGGTCAGTGTAGAACAGAGGTAGGATTTGAAGCAAGGAGCTTCGGTCCCACAGACCATGTGCCAATCACTCTGATATGTGGCCTCTCATTAAAGGGCTCCAGGGAATATTTAAAACTGTTCAGATAATGTAACCACAGAAGGAGAATAAAGAGATGTTCTCGATAACTAGTTCCTACGTTGCATAAAAGCAGAAAATATGATATTCTCTGCTGTTGTGATGATAAAGTCAACAGAACAGTAAACCTGATAGCAAAATGATTAAAGTAGGTCCCAGGAAATGGCAAATACATCAGGCCAGACATGGATTCTTCAGACTTCTTCAGGGGTGACTAATATTCTACAATTATTTGAAAGCTCCCCTACCAAAGGTGGAATATAGAACAAATAAATAATTTTCTTTTGAAAAGCATACTGGTAAAACATAAGAATTCAAAGGCTCTCATCTGAGCAAATGCCTCTATTCAAAGCTTTCACTGCTTTTTAATTTAAAATTTTCAGTTTGTAAAAGTTTCTTCTGTGATATTGTAATTGTGTTCTTAGGTATTTTTTTTTGTTTTCTAATTCACCTTTTTTGAAAAAGACACAGTTTTGCCAGTTAACTCGATTTGTAGGGCCCTTCCTGCAACACGCACATCTTGTTTTTATAGGCATATGTGCGTGCACACACTCACTCACAAGCATACACATGCACCATGCCCTTTATGCTCAGTACACTTTTATCACCATGCTATCTTTCTCCCTTTGGTTCCAAACAAGTATCTTCCTGTCCCAGATTTTTTTTTTTCCTATTAAAACTATGTACTCCCTCCCCAGATCTTTACTTAATAATTTTTAGGGTTCTCATTCCTTTGGACTGACATGTCCTCAGTGGATCCTGAACGACCTCTAAACCTCCCTTTTGCAAGACACCTTTTAAAACATACAATTCTGTTTTACCATGGAAATAACAACTGAGTCACAAAACTAATTGTTATAGTTACTCAAGGAAGAGCTGACAATCTTCAAAGAGACTACGTTAGGAGTCTGAGAGTTTGACTCAACTTCCAGTATGTTTGGCATTCTAGGCAGGAGGTAGGTGGCAGGTAGGAGTATGGCTGATAAGTTCTTCCTCTGTGATGAGCACTTGGCAAGGCTCCCTTCCCTGTTCTTCTTTATTTCATTCTCCTCCCATACAAGCATCATTCAGTTCAGTAGCGCTATATATTTAGTCGTAATATTTAAATTTAATGTTATTTAGAATTTCAGTTTCAGCACAATGTGCATTTGTGATCAAGTTGATAACTCTGGCTATTCATACATCATCTACTAAAGGGAAGCAAACACTGAATGGTCCACAGAATTACTCTTAGAAGCAAGGGGTGATATTCAGAAGTTAATAGCTGGTATGACATGGAAATGCAAAATCAGAAGGAGCCCTTGCAGTGCCAAGGCTTAAGGACTTAAACTTTTAGTTGCTAGGTTGTGAGGAAGTTGATGAGTCCTAGGAAAGTGGGCAGTGTGGGGGAGTTTGGGCAGCAGCATTTATCAAGCAGTTAAGGAGTATTTCAGCAACCATTATGGCCACATCACTGGCTCTGGGCTGAGTACCATCCTGCAGTGAGGTTCACGATGCTTAAACTATAATAGCTTGGCCCCCATCTCTCTGGAATAGTGTTTAACCTGGAGAAGAGAGGCTAACTTGCAACTAACGTGCATGAAAAATCACATTGCAGATATTTCCTAGTTTACTAGATTATCATCTTCAATAGTTCTTTAACCCAGCGGTCCCCAACATTTTTGGCACCAGAGACGGGTTTCATAGAAGACAATAAGACAATTTTTCCACGGATGGGGGTGGGAGGTGGGAGTGGGGTTAGGTGGCCAGGTTCCTAACAGGACACAGACCGTGGCCCTGGGGTTGGGGATCGCAGCTTTAAACTTATCAAGATGGATTTGTTAAAAGATCGTCTACTGAATTTAAACCCACTGCATCCCATTTTGGACTACATTTGACTGGAGTTATTGCCTGGCACGAAAGTGGTACACAACCCTAATGTGCTGAGGGACTCACTCTGGTAGCTGCTACCACCTGTGGGGACCCTAGATGATGTTCACATAGCTTTTCTGGGTGACACATGCTGCTCCCTTGAATACTCCTTGAGGTGAACAAGAGGACCACTTCCCCCACCCCCAACACACACACACACACACACACACACACACACACACACAAACAGTTCCAGCTCTTCCCTGGGACTGCATCCTGCTTGTGTTTCCATTGTAGGGATGTCCCATTCCATGGGGGGCTCCCCAAGGCCTTCCAGCGCCTTCAAGCCAACACTTAACCTTTTCACGCCAGGGCCCTTTGGCAGGCTGCTGAAAACCATGGACCCCTTCTTGGAACAAGGTTTTTAAAGTCATAAAATAAAGTACATGGAGTTACAAAGGAAACCAATTATATTGAAATAGTTAACAACATGTTTTTAAAAATTTATGCTGTAGCAATATATACGCTTCTTTATTGACATACAAGATCTAGCTGAGGGTCTAATAACTGCTGTAATTTGAGATACTTGCAAAAACTGTGATGTGATGTAAAAAGCCTATGGTTTCTACTGGTGACTAAATCACAGATATTTGTCCTACTGCTACCGTGGTTTGTTGCCTACATTCACACTGGGAAAAAATGCTAAATGTCAGTTAGAAGTTAGTGAAAATAAAAATGTAAAATTTTTTCTCCTCCAAGTTGACAGTGCCCTTGAATTAATTCTTCTCCCCTGGTTAAGAACCCCTGCAAGGCTGGGCAAGGTGATTCACACCTGAAATGCCAGAACTTTGGGAGGCCAAGGCAGGAGGATCACTTGAGGCCAGGAGTTCAAGACCAGCCTGGGCAACACAGCCAGACCTTCTCTCTATAAAATATTTTTAAAAATTAGCCAGGCGTGATGGTGTGCATCGGTAGTCCTAGCTACTCCTAGCTACTCAGAAGGCTGAGGCGGGAGGATTGCTTGAGTCCAGGAGTTGGAGGCTGCAGTAAGCTGTGATCTGTGATTGTGCCACTGCACTCCAGCCTGAGCCACGGAGACCCTGTCTCAAGAAAAAAAGAAAAAAAAAGAAAACAAAAAGAACCCCTTCAAGATAAGGTCGCTCCTAAGGCCAACACCTCACTGGAGGCCTTGGAGGCCCCACTCCGTGCCCTGGAGGCTGGAGCCTTCATGCCACCCACACAAATCTCAGAGCTGCCTCTTGGTGCGGAAGTTCTCCCCCCAACTAGTTCTGGAAATTTGGGGCTAGGAAAGAAGGGCAATGCCTGAGCGCCACTTTAAGTAACCCATCCTTTACTGCTGAGGGGCTTCTTACCAGCTTCAGACACCTGAAAACCAAGTTTTAAATTTCTGACTCTATTGTGACTTCTCCCACAAGCTCTCCTTGTCACCTGGGCACGGATCCCTGGGCGATCTGGGGGCAAAGCTGAGCTTCAATTTTTTCATCTGCAAAAAGAAAATACCCATCTGATAGGATTGTTAAGATTAAATGAGGTAATGGCTGTTTTTTGTAAATTGTACAGCATTATGAAAGTGTGTGCTATTATCATTTTTGACGGTTAGGTCTTTGAGGACCCAGAACAGTCTACACAGCTCTAGTTCCCAAGTATTGGGCACGCGTTAAGCACTCCATAAACACTTGCAGGATGAATGGATGAAGTATGCCTTCGCACGTGGGCCCACGTCTGCAAGAACAGGCCGCTCCAGGCGATGAGGCTCGGCGCACCACCTGCACCTTTCTTTACTAACAGGTAGCGAGCGCCTTCCTGGCTCCGCGCTGCGCGGCAACCACAAGCCAAGCGCTTCTTTCCAGAGGGGGCGGCGGCGTGGGGCTGCTCGGCCCGGAGCTCGCCGCCGCTGCTTCCGGGCAGGTAAGGGGCGGCGGGAGAGGCGAGGGGCCGGGCGGCGCGGCGGCCGGGGCCGGCCGGGAAGGTGCCGGCGGCGGGCCGGGCTCAGGCGCGCGAGGAGGGGCCGGCGGGGTGGGGAGGGGCGGGGCCGGCGTCCTCGTCACTTGATAAAACGCCTGCGAGTCTCCAGAGAACAACGGGCTCATTCAGCGGTCGGGAGCTGCCCGCGAGGGGGAGCGGCCGGACGGAGCGCGCGACCCGTCCCGGGGGTGGGGCCGGGCGCAGCGGCGAGAGCAGGCGAAGGTGGCCGCGGCGGCAGCAGCAGCGCCGCAGCCTCGGACCCAGCCCGCAGCGCAGGGCGGCCGCCGCAGGTCCCGCTCCCCTCCCGGTGCGCCCGCCCATGGCGGCGGCGGGGCAGCTGTGCCTGCTCTACCTGTCGGCGGGGCTCCTGCCCCGGCTCGGCACAGCCTTCAACTTGGACACCCACGAGGACAATGTGATCCGGAAATCTGGGGACCCCGGGAGTCTCTTCGGCTTCTCGCTGGCCATGCACTGGCAGCTGCAGCCCGAAGACAAGCGGCTGTGAGTTCTCTGCCTCCTCCCACCCCCACCGGGGCGCCGGCCCGCGCGCGAGGAGAGGGGAGGGCGCGCCCTGTTCCCGCCCGCCGGGCGCGCCCGGAGTCGGCCGGCCGCCCTACCCCTGCCCGGCCCCGGGCTCCGCCGGCCCCAGGGAAGAGCCGGGCCGGCAGGGCGCGGCCTGGGCCGGGCGCGGCGCCTCCCCCCATTCAGCTAGGGAAGGAGAACCCAAGGGCCGGCCAGGGCCCCGGGAGAGTTTACTTTTTTTTTTTTTAATAACCAAGTGCTTTCCTCCGCCTTCCCTCCGGGCATGTTTGCTAGGACCCCGGCAGGTGGCACGCTTTGCTGAGCTTCACGTGTGTGTTTGGGGCGGGGGTAGGGTGTAGGGTCACCGCATCGCCGCTGTGTGGTTGCTGGGAGCGTTGTTCCTGGATGATCCAGGCCTTTTCCAAACTCACGGAACACCTCGGGCCCTCCCCGCCGCCCCCGCCGCAGACTCGCGCGCCCCGCAGAAGTTGGAAAGCCACTTTTCACGTGTCTTGCGTGACTTTCCCGGCAAGGCGGGCGCTCCTGCAGGAGAAACTTACACACGCTTTTTTGTTTTAAAGATGAAATTAACCAAGCACCTGTTCGCAGGACTAGATCAGCTGAGTAAACAAGTCTCTCTGAGTGGTGTGTCCGGCCACCCACCCAACCCCCAAAGTGCTCGGCTGCACCGAGACCCTCTGGGCCCCTGCATTGGGCGGGCCCAGCCGAGGGGCTAAAGCAAAATGTCCGATCAGAGCCAGGACTTCGAAAACAAGGTTTGGGTGACAACCCGCCACCATAGCGCACGTCTCAGGAGAAAGTAGAGACCGGCACTCTTAGCCTATCCTTTTCTTTCTTAAACAGGGTTTGGTTCCCGCATGATCGAACTATTTAGGCTGGAGAGGGCATTTTGGAGCTTAGTCGCCTTAATCGTAGTGGGGCTGCATTCTTGATCTGTGCTACAAAAAAATACTCTGACAACAAAAGGTCTCCCCTCCCCACCCAGGCCATTACTTGAACCGAAGTCCTTCCAGGACCAATGGACCGGAGAAAGCAAAGTGCAGTCACAGTGAAGAGAAGACTTTGTGTTTAGGAGGGGCAAGTGGGATTTTAGAGCTGGAGGGAACCTCTTGATTTCAGCACTTAACAACTTCGGAATTCGTGAATGTTGTGGGCCCCTGAATCTTAAAGTCAGATTTTTCTGATAACACCTGCTAGGTGAAGCAAAGAAATTCACTGGGGCTGTGCAGGCTCCAGGCAGGTGGTCTGGGACTGTAGGCCTGGCCAGATGCTTATGTTCTGCTTTCTCTCAGAAATAATGGTCGTTACGCTGTAAATCTGAAAGGTGGTTTCTGTTAACTCAGTGGATGACGTTTAGTGTCTCTGAATACTGAGGAGTACTGGGGCAAGAAATAGCCTTGTGGTGGAGATTTGCAAAACGTGACCATAGCCAGGAATCTCTCTTGGGAAGGTTAGCAGCGTGCTTGCTAAAACTTGTTACTGCTGCTGGGCTTCTCTGGTATTAGAGCCGCTGCAAGTCCTCCCAGGGGTAAGGATAAGCCTGTGATTGGGGTCTGATGCTTCTGGAAATGCTCTTAGGAGCTGACAGAAGGAAGCAGCTGATCAGATGCCAGGATGGGGAAAGGCCCACCTAAAGAGGACTGTATCTTTCCCTAGAGCCCAAAGGCAGTAACTACACTCTGGGGGGCCTGCGGTTTATGTCACGTGCTGCTCCGCACCCTTCTGAGCTTCAGGAATAGCACAGGTTCTCGAACCCGGCACACTCAGGCCATATCATATCAGTTGTCACCTTTGACAATAAAGAATGTGGGTGTAAATGATAGAGCAAGTAAGATTAAGAGCAGGACTTCTGGTCCTGTTCCTAAACTATGGAAAAGCTCAGTGGAGATATTTCAGGGAACTGGCAGGAGAGG
Source organism: Daubentonia madagascariensis (assembly GCA_023783475.1). NCBI lineage: Eukaryota > Metazoa > Chordata > Mammalia > Primates > Daubentoniidae > Daubentonia > Daubentonia madagascariensis. The sequence goes on along the minus strand of JAKFHU010002088.1, from coordinate 35,459,396 downwards.
GACCTGAGCTCAGATTTCTTCTCAGCCTTTTAACAGCTGTTAATTTACCTTGAGCCTTAGTTTATCTGTGAAATGGAGAGATTACTGCTTAATAGGGTTGTTGTGAGGATTAAGAGGTAACATGCAAAGTGCTTAATGCTTGCTTAATGCAAAGTGCTTAGTACCTGAGATGGGTACTTGCTGACTAAATGGTATCTGTTAAAGATAAATTTAAAAGCAGTTGTATTCCTCCTGTGTGTCAGGTCCTGTACAAGATGTTTTAAACATTCTGTGATTCTAAGACTGCTTAAGAGTAAAGCCAAAGGTGGTTGTTGTTTGGGTAATTGATATTTTAAAACTCTCAGTCACGTTTATGAAACCCATGTTCAAAGCAACTTAATTAGTCTTATAACAAAAGTAAATTTACTGAACATGGGACTTTGAGGCAGGAGAAGTATTAATAGAATATTAAAGATATGCAGAAATATTAGACAAATGCACTATTATAGAAAACCCATTATAGACCTTTGTGGCTTAAATTTCTACAGTGCCATTTAAATATTTAATGATATCTTCAACTCTAGTTAAGATTTTATAACAGAATAGTATTGTATCTGAGAGCCTCAAAACATGTTGAGTGTTCCTTAAAGCTTTGGAGACTATAAAACTGAACTAGATACTATAAAACTTCATCCAGGTTTTTAGGCCACATATTAAAGAAATTTCAGACTCCAAAAGATTATTAGATGATAGGCTGAGTGAGGTCAGGGTCTGAGCACCTTGGAGTCTTTAATTTCTCTTAGGTAGTTAAGGTTGAGTCATCCCCAGAGGTAGAAGGTAGGTGATGATGACTGTGGGTATGTATATCCATCCTATGAATCATCACTCTTAGCTCTTCTGGGAGGAGACTGATCTATGTATGACCACAGGGCAGAACCCAGGAGGAGGAGGAGATCTCTAAGTGATATTCTCATGGAGCAATTCTGGTTTTCTCCCAACCCCCATTTTCTTCTTCTGTGGGGGCTCTCTGATCACCACTGTCTTCCAGTAGCTCTCCAGGCCCACTGTCACTTCTGTTCTGTGACATTCTTGATTTTTCTCAGACTTGTGATGTTCCAGCTTTTAAAACCTTATTTTCTGAACTAGAGATCTAGTCCAACTGTCTCCCTTTACAGATGAAGAAACTAAAGCTGAAAGTTGTGAATTGTCTTGTCCAAAATCTCACAACTGCCTAAGCAGAGTCTTGACAGAATCTGCATTTGAACTTGGTATTTCTGAGTCATGCTCATGCCATTTCTAAAGGGAAAAGTCAGAAATGTCCTTCAGATTTGGAGAAATTGGCAAGCATTTGAATTTTTGGAAATGTATTAATATTATATTGTGTTGATCAATTGAACCACGTGCCATATGGATGGGTCAGACCTATCTACTTAAATTTTAGTGCTTGGATTTTCTTCTTATTGACCCTTATTTCAACTGGCCTTGATCAAGTTTTGGGTTCTTCCTTCTTTGCCTGCCACCCCCACCCCCACTTCTGAAAAAGCCCAGTGAACTGTAACTGTAGCTAGCCAGGGATCAGAGCTGTATCCAGGATGTGTACCTAAGCACTTGCTTCCTTGCATTCATTCACTCAGTCAGAGTGCCATGTGGCCCAGGGCCATCTTCCAGGGATTGCTGGGTCACCTTGTGTTCTGAGAGTAGAGAAAAAGCCAAAATGTTCAGGGAGACTTAGAAGAAGTCTTAGAAATCTGTAAGAAAGCAGAAATAGACAAGTTTAATTTTAACAAAGTCTGGTTTGAGACCATCCAAGTAATGACAGGGTTGGGAAAAAGGGTCAAAATATTCATATGGTATAAATAATTTGTCTGGAGAGTCAGGTTAAATACTCATGAAATAAGACTCAGCCAGGTGAGGTGACTCATATGTGTAATCCCATCCCTTTGGGATTGAGGCCAGAAGTTTGAGACCCACCTGGGCAATATAGCAAGACCCCATCTCTACAAAAAAGTAAAACAAATTTGCCAGGCATGGTGTCATGTGCCTATTATCCTAGCTACTTGGGAGACTGAGACAGGAGGATTGCTTGAGCCTAGGAGTTGGAGGTTACAGTGAGCTATGATGGTGCCACTGCACTCCAGCCTGAGCAACAGAGTGAGACCCCATCTCAAAAAAAAAAAATCCTCCATTTTACTATAATGAAGCAGTTATTCTGTGTTCTTAGTTTGTATAGACTTAGCATAACACATTAAGATTTAATTTAAGCCTTTATAACCAAATAGTACTAGAACTATGACACATGGTTCCCTGAGGACCTGGGCTCAACATGTTAGTGTGGACAGTGAATTATTTGGCATTTTCAAGAGGGACAGTAGAGACAAAACAGAAAATACTATCGTAGGCTTAGATGACAGGGCCAGTTGTGCCTGCAACACTGATTAGTGCTGAGTCACCCATCTTAAAGAATACAATCATATCTTAAGAACCAGTTTAAATTTCCCCACCCAACACTACATCAATCTCTTCTTCCTTTGAATACCTATAGCACATGTGTCTAACAGTTCTGATGGTTTGTGTTGAACTGTTACCCACCATCCTCGGGGTATGATCTAATCTCTCCCAACTGGATTATAGGTTAGGTGAGGGCAGGGGTCTTATGCTCATTTCTTTGCCGATAGCACCTAGTATATGCCTTGCAAGTACAATGGAGTCATATCATACACTCAATTTAACTTTTGAAATCAATTCCTCCTGTTTAGGGTAGACAGAAGGAGAAATCTCTTTATTTAACCCTCTGCCCTTCCTTGCTCAGGCCTTGGTGTCTGCTGCCCCCATGGAAAGGGAAGCTATAGCCTTAATGGAAAGAGACACACAGAAGTTCTTGGTTTTTGGGTTAAGGGCCCAGGTCTCAGCTAAGGGATTTTTATGAGGGATTTTAAATTACACTTGGCTTTTGCCCTGAAGGCAGACTTTAGAACTTACCCCCAGAAGTACAGGCTGACCTGCACTGCAGTGGGTACTCTGGACTTGCTGAGGTGGTTGTTTATTAAAATGGGACTAGATAGAGAAAGATGGCTGTGGAATGGAGATCCTAAAAACAATTTGACAAGGGCATGGGAGTTGAATGGGGGTACGCATGTGAGGGCACTTGTGAATTGATAGCAGAAAGTTTAGTTCTTCCAGGATAGAAAGGGAATCTTGGATATATTTAACTCTTGGTGGAATGGTGGGGAGGCTGCTCACTCCATCCTGTGGACAGCCTAGGAGCCATAGAATGGGCTCTGGGGGTCTGAGTAATACTCCCAGTCCTGGGAGGATGGTAAAGATTAAGTACTGCAGCAGTGGGTGCCAGACACAGTGCCAGCCCCCCAGCACCCATCTTCCCCTTCTGGGTTTGGGTACAACACTAGAATCAAATAACTTCGTATCTGGAAGGAAACTTAAAGCTTCTGAAACCTGGCTGGTCTTCAGGGTATCTACTTGGGAAATCTTTTATGAAAGTATGATTCTCAGCTCAGCCCAGATCTTTTGCGTCAATTTCCATAACTGGATCCAAAAATCTGTTCTTAAAGTCTTCTAGGTTTGAGCCAGATGAGCTTTCCTTCTTTACACAGAAGGCAGCATATAACGTTGTGGATAAGAACAGAGCCTAGAGCCAGCTGGGACCAAATCCTGTTCTGCCGCTTTCTAGTTATGACGTTGTGCAGGTCCCCTAACCTCTCTGGGCCTCCCTTTCCTCAGCTGTAAAGCCAGGATAACCGTATCTTAGAATAGTCCTGGTCCAGAGTAAGCATTTTGTGTGTGTTAAGTAAATGTGGAAACCGAGGCTGTGAGAGATGAAGTGGCCATGGCATGTCAGGCAGATTTGGTCTTAAATCCCATCTTCTGTGCTTTCCAGCTGTGCAGTATGTGTGCTTTCTCCTTTTGGGTTTGATTTTGATAATGTTTAAGTGTGTATTCTCCCTTTCTTCCATTCCATTTCTTTCTCCAGTTACCACATGTTGGAAAGTACATCTCAGAAGAACCGGGCCTTGCAGCCCTTTGTGGCTGCTAAGCAGTAGATACATGCCAGAAAGTTTCAGTGTTCAGAGGAGATGAGTGGGCAGGTGGGTGTGCGGGCACGACGCAGTTCTCAGAAGGCAGTGACCGTACTCAGGATACCCTTGGAGGGTGGGCCATGCAGCTACAGGGCAGGGTTATGGATAGAAATACCAACTGTCTGGTTTCCAGGCCTTCTCAGACCTTGTGACTTGGAAAGCACCCCCTCACCCCCAGCCCTAGAAGGCTGGGTAACTTGCACTCCACGCAGGGCAGGGTTGATGACCATTTGTTTTTCTTAGTCCTTTGTTTGGCATTAACGTTTGCTAGGAAGGAGCTTGAATGGAGATGGATCTGATTTTGTTGCCGACAAAACTGCCTAAGGTTGGAAGGTATGTGGACAAAGTATGGAAGTAGTGTCTTCTTAGCAGGTTTGCTTGTTAAACTGGCATTTAGAATTTCAAACTGATCTCTTGGAACTAAATTAAGAGGCTAATTGTTAATTAGCCCTGAACTGAGGCAGGTAGATGGGCCCTTCACCAGAGTCGGTCCCTGTCAACCTAATGACAGGGTGGGCTGACCACTGTCTAATCTACTGCTGTCTGGCTTTTCTGTTTAGATAAACAAGTCAAGACAATCCTAAAAAATCCCAAACCAGCATCCTGATTCTGAGGTTGGCGTGTTTGTGGCAGCAAACCCTCCCACATCATTCCTGTGCTGGACTCCACGATCACTCCATCTGATCCCAAATTGGCAAAACACTGTTTAGAAAACTTTTAAGTCTCTAAAACCAATTAGATGGTAAAGAAGACTGTTCTGAATTAGGGGGAATGTGAGGAAGTACCACTAAAAGCAAGTGCGGAGGGCAAAAACAAGTGATATGGAGCAATGGATATCTGCTTGCATGTTTATTTGCCAACCAGCTATTATATCTTGCATGTCATACAATCTGAAGCTTGCTTTTTTGAAAAACCATTTCAGATACGGTATAAGAAAAGCCTTTTAGAGAAATATGCTTTGTAAGCCCAGGAGTATAGACATAAAAATAAACCTTGGAATAATTTGAAAGAGGCACATTGGTTAGTGATATGACCAATAAGGAAGCAGCAGGCAATGCCTGTTTGCCCAAGGTCTGTTTGCTTTGTTCAGTGATATCAGTGTCACTGTGCTTTCTTCATTTTGAAAAGGACATTCGTTTGTATTGAGATTGTTTTAATTGTGTGTGTGCGCGTATCATGCAAATGATAATAAACATTTCAGACCCAGAGGGTAGAATGTTACTGAACCATAAACCTCCTGAACCAAATGACCCCTTTCTCCTTACAGATTCAGGGGCCCTTCTCTTCAGGACATGCAGCCATTGATCAAGTGATCAGTCTTCTGTGGTCCTGATAAAGCAACGTGATGTAAAGTTAACTAAAGGATCCTTATCAAAGTGAATTACAGCCAAAGGGGTTGAGTGGTTGTCCCCTGGTGTGGATGGTAAAAAATCCTTCCTAGGCCCTGTTCCCCCCCATACATCTTGTCAGATGGTGGCCTGGCTGCTCTCCTACTGACCATGGGGTTCTGTTTGTTCCTTTAGAACAAAGGTATTAAAACAACAAAAGTAGTGAAATGGAAATGTTTAGAATTCTGCAGGGCTCTGGAGAGATTGGAGACAGGCAGGAAAAAGACATTTGAAATACCTGAGGAGGATGTAAGGTGCTGAACCCTGTTGATTAGGCTTCAGGAATCCAGCTTTGCTGTGACTCAAACCTGAGTTTTCAAGCAAGGAAAAGCTCAAAGAGGCTCAGATGTGATCAGGTGGACATGCAGAGACATAATTCTAGGAAAATGATAATATTTGCCACTGAGGCCTCATGGCTGCTAATGACACTAGGCCCAGATGCCAACTTAAAACAATACTTGGGAAACGTTGAGAGCTGGCTTGAAGATTTGGGTAATGAGGAGGCCTTACATGAACTCAAAAGCGCTAAGAGAGATGGGTCTGGGTACTGCTGGGCCTTCTAGAGGCTCAAGGACATTGGCCCTGGGGACTGCTGAAGGAGATGCCTACTGAATTAGATGGTCCCAAGGTCAGGGGAGGACTTTAGGGATCAGCCAGAAAAGTGTTTTAATGCCCAGAACATGATAAAGCCTTTTCAGATACCACATCAGATAAGCCAGTTTAGAAAGAAAAATATTTTCTAAGGCTTGCATTATATTTAGAAAGGGCCCAGAGCTGCTACAGAGGTTAACTGAAGGAGGGTTGTAGTAGTGTGGAGAGGCGTCCTGGGGACCCTCTCTCAGGACGATCCCAGGAGGTAAGCTCTGAGACACAGTGATTTCCCCACCCCCTCTTTACCCCCCAAGCTTAGCAGCAGCAGGCAGAAACTGGCTGAGAAGGTTTTTCAATATCTTAGGATAAGAAATTGGTCTCTGTAAGCTCATTTGTTTCTGTGTGTGCATATATATTGATTTATATTTATTTTCTATTTCAACCTGAAAGAAATAGGGATTTTTATCCTTACTTGAACGTGAGAAAGAAGTGAAAACTTCTGGACCTGCCAGAGAAACCAGCGCCAGCTTTTTTGAGTTTTCCTATAAAAGTTGTTCATTCAGCGGATATTCACTGAGTATTTACTATGTGTTTGGCACTGTTCTAGTGCCAGCGGTAGAGCAGCAAACAAAATAGACAAAATCCTTGTTTGTTTGGAGTGAAAGACAAATAGTAAAGAAATGATACATACATATGGTATGACAGATAGTAAATGATACAGAGGAAAATAAAGGAGAGGAAGGGAACAGGGAGTGGGGCTGGGGTGAGGAGTTGGGGGTAGGGTTGGCCGTGGGACAGCCAGGGAAGACTTCACTGAGAAGGTGAGGCCGCAAGGGAAGAGCATTCCTGGCAAAGAGAACAGCAAATGCAAAGGCCCTGAGGCAGAAGCATGTTCAGGAAAAGCATATAGTCTCCTCGGAGGTAGACTGTGTAGGGCCTTATGGGTTATTGAAAGACTGAATGAGATGGGAAATCATGGAAGGCTCTGAGAAGAGTATGACATGTTTGACTTAGATTTTAAATGGATTGCTCTGGCTGCTACACTGAGACTAGACTGTATGAGGGCAAGGATAGAAGTAGTGATACTAATTAGGTAGCTCCTGTAATAGATAAGAGATGATGGTGGGTTGGACCAGTGTGGTAGCAAAGAAGATAGTAAGAAGTGCTTAGATTCTGGATATATTTTCAAAGTAGAGTCAACAACAACAAGATTTCCAATGGGCTAGATACTGGGTGAGAGAGACAGAGTAGAAAAGAATGTGTCCAAGGTTTTTGGCCTGAGCAGCTGGAAGGATGAAGTTGTTGTATTATGATTTGGGGAGGATTGTAAGAGCAGGAGATTTTGGGGGAAGGGCAGGAGTTTGGCTTTAGACTTGAAAGGTTTGAGGTGTTTAGACACCCAAGTGGAGTTGTTGAGTAGGCAGTTGAAGAAGAGTCAGTAAAAAATGTTAAAGTCTGAAGTTCAGGTGGAAAGGTTTAGATTGGAGATACAAGTGGAACAGTCACTGGCAGTCATTGCAGAGGAATCTGCAGCAAGTAGAGGTGCTATTTATGAGAGCACCAAGGATAGACACTGAGGACTGGGCCTGCGGGTGCTTCTGCACGCAGAGGTTAAGCAGCTGAGGCGAATGGCCAGTGAGGTGGGAGGAGGGCTGGGAAATGTGCTCACGAGGAAGGTGTTTCAAAGAGGGAGTGAAGGATCAGTTGTGTCAAATGGCACTTACTGAGAGGGGATCCCTGGGTGGGCAGTGTGCAGGTGCTGGTGAGCATGTGAGAGCACTATGGGGCAGGAGCGGGAGCAGTGCCTGGTTAGAGTGGGTTGTGAGGGAACAGGGGAGGAATCGGGACAAAGAATCGGAACTCGTAAGGAGTTTTGCTGCGGGGGCAGGGCCGTGGGGCTGGAGGGGGGAAAGGGTGTCGAGAGGGTTTTGTTTTGTTTTTTAAGATGGAAGAAAGTTAAGTGACCTGGTTTGTTAATGAAGATGATTCAGTAGAAAAGGAAAAGTCAATGCAAGAGAGAGGAGAATTGTTGGTGTGACGTCTGTGAGCAGGTAAGGACACACCAGTGGAGGAGGTGGCCTCGTCGTAGGAGCATGGGTGGCTCCTCGTAGTTATGAACAAGGAAGGCAAAATAAAGGGGCAGAGATGCAGGCAGTCATCCTGGTGGATGGGTATAGCTTTCTTTGATTGCTTCTGATTTCTCCAGTGAATAATAATAGGTTATTAGCCCTAAATTACTCAATACTTGTGTAGAAGTTTGCCTTATTAGGAATAAGAACTTCATTCTGGAGACAGACAAATAAGGATTTGAATCCCAGCTCCTTTACATTCATTCTATTGGTTTGACCTTGTACAAGTTACTTATCCTCATCAATCAAATGGATGTATTAATAGGACCTACCTCAAGCAGCGGGGGAGGGATGCTCACCTGTAGTCCCAGCTACTCAGGAGGCTGAGGCAGGAGGATCACTTGAGCCCAGGAGCTTGAATCTAGCCTGGGCAACATAGCAAGACCCCGTCTCTATAAAAACAACAAAAAATAGCACCTACCTAATAGGCTTGTGAACATTAAACGTGGTGAGTATAAAGCACTTAGCAGAGTTACGGGTCTCTTAAAGTAAAATATGAATGTAATTCCCTCACACTGGGGAGTTTTTGTAGCTCTTATGTTTACAGTCTGGTGGATGGCAGAGGTTACCCTTTGGGAATCAGGCCACAGGTTAAATTGCCCTATGGGAGGGATCTATAACCAGAGTTGGGGGCAGTCCACAGGCAGATGTGAACTCGATGAAGAGAGAGGAAGGGGAAATATGGGACTTAGAAGAGAAGATGGCAGCTTGTCAAAACCGTTTGACAATTTCCAGATCTTCATGCTATATTTGAGCTACAGAGAACCACAGCTTTTTATTTTGCTAAATTCTTACAGGGCTGATTTTAGGTGTGGAGAGAACTCTTTCCATGTGGGAGTTACCTGCAGCTCCAGAACTCAGTAGTGTCTAGGATGGTACAGTCTCTGTATATCCTGCAGGCTGGATGGACAGCAGGGCGGTAGCTGGTGGGCACTCGTCCTTTGGGGTGGAAGTGAGCTCCGGGAACACGCAGCAGGAGAGCCAAGGCTGAGCTTCCTGTTCCCATGGGCCGGGTTGATTGTCTTTGTAATCCTAGTCAATTTATCCAGCGTTTTAGTGCATTTATTGAATGAAGATGACACATGGCCTTGTTGAATTGTCAGGAGTGTGGAAAATGAGGCTAAATCAGCACTTTGGGGTCTGAAATACTGTCAGTTTTCAATCTTTTCTTTCAAGATAAATGGTATAGGCCTTGACGTAAATCTGAGTCTGAAAGGAAATAGAATATCTTTGGAATTATGCAAAAGTGTGAGTCGTCAGGACCTTAGTATCCATTCCCCTGGGTATGCCACAAATTAAATATGGAACAACTCCCTGAGGTGGCATGGTGGTGGTATAAAAAAAATGGCTACATCATTATTGTGCAGAATGAAATACGTGGAAGTTTTTAATATAAGATACAAGGCTTTAAAGACGTAGCAAGCTTTTGGTGGACACTTTGCACTGTGGGTAAGTAAGGATAAGTTAACACTGAGGATAAGTAACAATTCAACAAGGCCACATGTCATCTTCATTCAATAAATGCACTGAATGCCCCCCACATTCACCTGCCTCCACCATTCAGTGCTTTCATGAAAATGGTGGAGAAACACTAACCAGTCATTTTCTCCATAGAAGAAAGACTGAGACCCAGAAAAGTCAAGTGACAGCTAGTTTATGGCAATGTGGGCACTGAGACCCAGCTGCCTGATGCCCGGTGCACTGAATGCTGTGCCATATATGTCTACCCTTTGGTTAAGTAGCCCATTCTTGGAGTTAAACCTGTGCTACATAATCTTGCCCTAATATTAATAGAACAGTATCTTGGGATTTTAAATGTCCGCCACATTTAAATGGCCTAGGATAGAGACAGCAAATATACAGCCACCGTCACCCTTTACCCTGCTAATTGGGGGCACATTTTTCAGCGGAATCTCCGAATTCCTCAGGTCAACATAGGTTAGCTTCTGCTGATGTATGGCTGTTTGCACACGGGACAGCACCTGTTTGCCCTCTTGGCCTCACCAGATCTCTTGCATGTGGGAGGCACTCTATAAATGTCTGCTTGAAGGATAAGAGCTCTGTTGGTTTGTGAGCTTCTTAAAAGCAAGTCTGATACCTTGTCCATTTTGGCTTCAAATCTAATACACAGAAATGGATACTCAGTAGGTATTTGTTGAGCTCTTTGAGTTGATTTAATTCCCCAAATACATTAAAGACTTCTAGAAAATAGGAACTGGGTTGACCATTTCTTTAGAATGATCCTTTATACCCTGGTACCTTTTTTAAAAAAAATCATAGAAAATACACATAACATAAAATTTACTGTTTTAACCATTTTAAGTGTACAGCTCAGTAGTGTTAAGTATGTTAACATTATTTTGAACACCCTCATACTACTTAAACTTCCTCTGAAGTGCTGAGAAGCAATGATGTTCCTTCCATATTATAATAGAGGCCATAAAATATTGATAAGCTAAACAGACTTTAACTCAATATAGAATTGTGCTAAATCACATATCATTTGATACTTTATTCCAATGTAGATTAGTGGCAATGGAAGTAAAAGTTTAACACATTCATGGTAGAAGTTAAAATTCAGTCTCATGGCTTGGTACATGTTTTTCCAACTTGGTGGAAGACTACTGCTTCTTGAATTCAGCAGTGTGTACCTGGCTCCACCTGTGGGGCTCCAGGGTTCCTCACCAGCATCCTTTGAGAAACCAAGTAATTTGTCTTAAGTTTCTAGTTGAGTTAAAGAGAAAATCTAAACAGATAGAAAGCCTTGCCTGTTAGTTTATTTCTCACTTGAATATCTTGCTAGTATTTCTGCCTAACTCTGGGTAGCTTTAAAATGAACCCAAGAGTGGTGTTAGTTGCATACTGTGTTGAGATTGAAGATGGGGCTTGATAAGACAGTGGCACATTTACGGGTCAAAGTTCGAAAGGAAGTGCTTGTTTGTTCAGGGAACACTTACTGGACTAACAGCTGTCCGGTATAGTAAGGTCATCTTTAGCTTGTCTTGCAAATACTTTCCTTGTTCACTAACCTTATCCGCCCCCCATCCCACCCCCTTCCCTTAGAGCCTGTTAATCTGTTACCTGGGAGTAGCTTTATATTCTTAATTTTTTTTCTAATGACCAGTTTCTCTATTGCTCAGATCCTGTTGAGTTTAGATTAATAGGCTGTCTTTATTTTTACTGATGTTTTCATGATGAAATTTCTAATAAGCTATTTGGGAGCTGTCAGAATAGAAACTAATAAATAATATTAGCTGTCAGAGTAGAAGCTTACTGAGGGTTCTCAGTTGTGAGGCCACTGTAGGTGGGCTTGGATTTATGTTTGCCTAGAGCTTTAACATGGAGCCTGACACTTGTCACTCCTCAAGAATAAAATAAAAAGTGTGCTTTAGAAGAAATCTAAACTCAATGCACAGGACATAGGTGTTTTCACGTGCACAAAGAGTGGGTATATTCTAGAAATATTACCCAATAATGCCTTTGTGGATTTCTTTATCATTGAAACTGTTTACCACCTGCAGGAGTTGGGAAGGAACTCAAGGAATGGTCTAGAAAGGTAGACCACCACCTTCATTTTAAAAATCAAGAAATGGAGGCCTAGGATTTGCCGTAGTCAGTTACTGACAGAGCAGTAGTCACAACGCCCCTTCATGTCCAGAGTTGTTTCTGCTTCTTTGTTCACTAGAACCCTTGCCCCACCCTCACTCCTAAGCAGAGGTCCACCTAGCCAATGTGTCTGTTTTTATAAAATGTCACCAGAAGCTTAAGCAGATCTGTTCAGGTCCCACCAAACTTGTCTGAATCTTTTTCTCATCATAGAGAGTTGCCATCTCGAGTTGCTGAGATGAGAAACGTTTCTCGAGGAGGAGCTAGGCCTGGATTTGCCTTTGAGCACAAATCCAGAAGCAGCTGCATGTTCCCCACGGTGGTCCCCACCCCCACTGTTATGTTTCTGAACAAGGAGTCCTGGGTCCCTGCTCTAGATTAGATGAAATGCAAGGCGGCTGACTCAGGCCCTGACTCACGCCGGGCTGGGTAAATCGTGCTCCTCCTTGAAGGGCTTGGTTGCTGCAGGCAGGTGGGGCGGTGTCCACAGCGTGCAAGACTGAGGCATTTGCACCCTGCAGCTATTAACAGTGCTGACAGCGCTTTAGCTCTGAATATTGGGGCTTCCCTGGACTAGACTGGTTCAATCCCTTCTAAAAGGAGGATTTGAGGGGCGAGGAGTTTCTCTTGGGTGATTTTCCGTAGCTGAGGTGTTCCCCTGAGTGCTGTCAGTGCCATGGACTTGTGTAGTGAAAGTTCTCTTGCTGATGTCATTGCATTTTACGCCGCACCTTACTTGACTGTGGACTCTGTGGAAAGCTAGTCTACCCTTTCAGCTGTTTGCATTTCCTTTCTCCATGTATTTCAGTCTCTACCTTACATTTTCACTTTATTTTAACACCTGGACTGCTGGCACAGTGCCTGGTGCACAGTAGGTACACGTTTATGTGCTTGCTTTATTGAGACGTTGTCATGCCTCTGGAATGGGCTGTAAAAATCAATCTTTGACTTTCTTGCCTGCAACTGTCTACATAAAGATAGCATGTGTGAGCTTTTTAAATGCAATTGTAAGGTTTACTTCATAACTTTTGGGCACTGATTTTTACCTCTATGACTATCTGTCATTTTCTTTAAAACTTTCAGTGACCCCAGTGTCCACTGACTGATGCCATTTTTTAAAATTACATTTATTTATTTTTGAATAGGTAATACAGTCTCATGGTCCAAATATAAAAACTACAAAGAGATATGGAGTAAAAGTCACCCTCTTACCCTTGGTCTCTAGTCACTCTGTTCTTCCTGGAGGCAGCCATTGTTTTACTGGTTTGCTGTGAATCCTTTCAGAGATACCTACCTATACGTTTATAAACAAATATATACATATACATTTTTTACACATTTGGTAGCATGCCATATATTCCTCCATGCCTTGCTCTTTTTCTCTTGGCATGTTTGAGCCTGTTACACGTTGTAAATAAAGATCTTCCTTGGTATTTAATCTCTGCATGGTATTCAGTTTTGGATGAACCATGATTTATTTAACCAGTCTGGATATTTAGGTAATTTCTAATGCTTTGTTGTTAAAAGCAGTGCTGCAGTGAAGAACTTTGTACCTACCTGATTTTACCTTAAATGGAAGATCAATTCCTAGTACAGTGGCCTGCCTGGTATCAGTTTAATGATCATGTCTAATTCTGGAGGAGTGGCTGCCCACATTCCTTTCTCTCACAAACTATGTCCTACCCATCTGATATTACCATGGGCTGCTCTACCAGTGGGGTTAGTAGAATCTTTTCAACAACTAGGGTAGACAGCTTTATGCCCAAGCTGTTGGATTCCCCAGGGCCTTAGTGTTTGTGCCCTCAAATGTACCTGTTAAAATTAGAATGGTTTGTTGGAATGTATAATATTGCATGTAATGCTTCATCATTGTGATAAGAGTTTACAGAGTTATTTGATGTTATTTCATTTGATCCTTGCAAGACCCCATGTGAAAATTTAGATAGAGCCATTTCGGAGGAAACCCATAGTGATACCCAGCTAACAGGTGGTACAGCTGGGACTTGAACCCACCAGTCTTCTTGTAACTCCCTCAGTATTTCTGATTATGGTTTTGGCCTGCCAGTCTGTTACAGGGCAGATAAGAAGGTGTAAGCTTTCTAGAGGTAGTAGCCGCTGTAAGTGTATACTATATTATCCCAATAATAACAGGCCTAAGTAGGACTGATCCAGTGTATACCAGTAAAGTAGTACTAGCTGCTAAAATATTGAAATAACTTCTGGTTGGTACAGTATGAGCATCCCAGATCTGAAATCCAAAATACTCCAAAATCAGAAACTTTGAGTGTCAACATGACACTCAAAGGAAATGGTCACTGGAACATTTTCTGAAAAAATCCGAAACACTTTTGGCCCCAAGTGTGCGGAAAGGGGATATTCAACCTGTAAATAGCTTTGCCCCAACCCCTTGAGTGTCCCTCCTCATTGCCCTGGCCACTCTTCCCATAGGAGTCCCCCCTCCAATCACCACATACCTCCCCCCATAACCTGGCAACTAAAGGGGAAATGTCCTAATACAACAAGGGGCCTCTGGGGCACAGCTCCAGTGCTCTAGCCACTGCCTGTGCTCCTTAATTGTTTCCCAAGCCATACTGGTCCTGAATATTTCTTAAATATCTAATTGCTGGAGTAGAGTAGTAAACAATGTAAATGTTTAGCTATATAACTTGATTTCTATAAATATTTATACGTACTTTTTAAATTGCCTTCCTTTTTTTGTTCATGGTATCTTATTTCTAAATCTTTTTTTAAAAAGCCCAAAAGACCTCTTCTGGTTTTGCTTTGTCTTCGACTTCCCGGTCTATAAAAATCTGGGTAGCTGGTCTGAGGTGTCAGGACCCAGAACTCAACTCCTGTTGCTCCACCCTTGGAGCCTCAACCCTGTAAACCAAGATGGCAGCATCTACATGCTAGGCAGGTAGGCAAAGGGACAAAGAAGAACAAAGCCAAAGGCACGTGCACACCACCTTTTAAGATTCTTGAAGGCAGCGGTGTGATACTTTGTCATGGGTCCCGTCCAGCAGGACTGAGTCGTATGGCACGTCCAGCTGGAAGGGGAGGCTGAGATGAGTTGTGTTTGTTCAGGGTGGCCGCGTGCCCAGCTAAAAAGTCTCTTGCTGTGGAAAAAGGGGAGAACTGATATTGGGTAAGAGCTGGCAGTCTCTGGCAGAGCTACTAAGCCTGTTGTTCCAGTTATCTCATTTAGAAAATAAACCGTGATCATTTTAATTTCCTTTTCAAAACACTGAAAAATTTGGATTTCCTAAGCTATTGGAATAGTAAAATGGATGTGGCGACCCACCAGGTGTGAGCTCATTAAATATACCTTTTTCTCTTGTTGGTTTTTATTAAAAATATTTTACTGAAAACTGATGGAACTTAAAGTCACTTTTTCCTTTGCAAATGAGCTATTTGATAACAGCTTTTAAGAAGTGAGTCTTTTTTGTTAGAATTAGCACTGATAATATTGATGCTTGGTACACTTGACATATAAAAACCTGCTTGGTCACAACGTACTCAAATTTAAAATGATTAGAAGTGATTAATTATAAAATAAACTTTACTCACTTAATAGGAACTTACTAAGCATCTACTACATGCCAAGCCCTGTGTAAAGATCGAGGATGGGAGGGTGGGCTCCTAGTTCAATGTATACAGCTCCTTATACTTGGTTTCTTGAAAGGAAAACTCACTAGAAGTTGGACTCCTGTGAGGGCAAATGTGATTTGGCAACTGAAAAATCAGGTATCTGATAATTCAGCAGCACAGGAAGTGATTAAATGCCGCGTTTGACAAGATCTGGCAGCTACTTTGCGAAACTAAAAGAACAGGGTTGCTTGGAGACAATCAGAACTTGGACTTTCATTTTTCTTTACTGCAGCAGAGTGTGTTTTTGTTGTAACTCTTTGAGTGATGTTGTACCAGTATGAGTCACTTGGTCAGCTGGAAAACTCTTTTCAGCTAATAATTTTATTTTTTAAATGAGCTAGTTATACATTTATACCTATACTTTGTAAATTTTTGTTGAATTGAAGTGGAATTCTTGACCACTTTAAATGTAGGCCAGTGGCTATTATGATTTTTATGTTGGCCCTCCTGGTATGCTTTTTCCTTGAGATTATTTAAATCTTTATTGTTGGGAGATAAGCAAATGTTGGTAAACCATGGACACACCAAAAGTAGATCCCAGGGATAGAACCAGAATTCCTTCCCCATCTCCTCTCCAATTTGCTAATCTGACCACTCTTGTTGGCATTTCATTTAAATAGTTGAGATTGATGGTTGTGACTTAACAGTTTTTTTCCTAGTACATATCTGTAAATGTAAAGATTTCTGAGCTCGAGGAGTTGAAAGTTGTGGATGATAAAAACATGTTCTGCTTCAGATATTCCTTTAATGCATGAGCACCCTTGTTCTTAATCACCTATAAAAGCGTGTACTGAGTTGGGTAAGAACTAGAACCCTCAGGCTCTAACGTCATGATTTGTTTCAGTGTCACAATCACTGGAAACCAAGTTTAGCTCCAGCACGCTCTTTGAAGGAGACGAAAGTCTCTTGTGAAATTCTGGGAAGGCCAGGACAAAATTGCTGGTTTTGTGATCCATTAAAGGCAACAAGTATTCATTGGGCTTCTGTGGCACAGATCTCAAAACACTTA
The DNA here is from genome assembly GCA_023783475.1 of Daubentonia madagascariensis. Lineage (NCBI taxonomy): Eukaryota > Metazoa > Chordata > Mammalia > Primates > Daubentoniidae > Daubentonia > Daubentonia madagascariensis. The sequence goes on along the minus strand of JAKFHU010002088.1, from coordinate 35,442,952 downwards.
ATAGACCTTAATTATAACTGAGCACACTCTTCTAACATATTCTTTTTTTTTTAAGTAGGTAAATCAGGGTGCTTTTGTGATATCATTAAATCAAGCAGAAAGGAGATTGTGGGTATAGTAGTTTTGAGCAAAATCTAGGAGCCAGGGAGTGCTGGCACAGCTCCTGTTTTGTCACTTACCAGCTGTGTGACCTTGGGCAAGTTACTTGTCCTCTCTGAACTTTCATCCGTATTTGTAAAATGGGTAGTGGTAATAGTATCTACTTCATAATGAACTCACGGCACAGGGTCTAATATATTATAAGAGCATGGGAGATGATAGCTGTTGGTATTTTATTAACAATAATAGCTTGTTTGCCCTAATTTGCAGGTAGGTTATGTTTTTCTTATGTGATTTCATAGAAGGTTATTAGAAATCTAGGCTTTTTTGAATGTGAGGTTGTAGTTCATAGGTAAAAGAAAGCCTCAGCCTTTTAATCAACTTTCTGTGTAAACGTGAAAACCCCAGGCTTGGAGGTGAACAGATTTGTTCCACTGTGAATTTTAGCTCATACTTGCCCAACTGGATCATCCGGTTAGTATAGTTAAATAGGGTTTTAGTTTTTCTTGGCCAAACACCCTTGAGGTTACAAAAAAGTAGGACCAGATTCCTGCCCTCAAGGAGTTTAAGTTAACTTTGGAGAAGGTGAAACCTGAGCTGGAGGTCTTGAAGGCAAATTCACAGGCAAAGCCTGGAGCTGGAGTTTGGAAATGGGTGGTGAGACAGCTTTTGTGGGGTGGGGGTGGGGAGGCAGCAAACACTGGAGCAAAGGCATCAAGCCTTTGCGCTCAGGAAGTGAGGGGAGGACGGGCTGCCCATGGCTGGGGTGTGGCCAGAGGGCAGAGGACGGCTTCCAGTTGTAGTGGAAAGAGTATATGGCACAGTGGGAAGGGCACTGGGCTCGAAGCTATATCCACATCAGGGAATGTCTGAGCCTCAGATTGTTATCTCTAAGCTGGAGAGACCTATCCCTCCAGTTGCTGAGATGTGAATAAAAGTGTATGTGAAGGAGTTTGCAATTATAGAATGTCCTACAAATGTAAGCAGTCTGTGTACTACTCAGGTTTGCTGCCTCCCTTGCCAAGAAAAATATTGAGGTGCATGATTAGTATCTGCCTAGGGTTGCAGTCATTCTATTTATTGAATACCGAGGATATGCCAGGTACTGTTCTAGTGTTTGGGGAACAAGAGAAGAATCCCCGTACCCATGGAGGTATAGCATTCTAGTGGAGGAAGGATGGGCTGCTCTCATAACCCCAGGCGCTGATGAGGATTGTGACAATTATTACATAGGGTGAATGGAGGGAGTGATTTAGGGAGAGCTGCTAGCTAGGATGATCAAGGAAAGGGCTCTCTGAGTATGCAACAGTTGAGTTAGCCCTAAGGGATACGAAGGATGTGACCCACGAAGATCCAAGGCAAGAGTGTTCTCAGCCGAAGGAAGCAATTGTGAAGACGCTGAGATGGAAACGAGGCTGGTGTGTTCCAAGGACAGCAAGAAGGGTCAGTATGGCAGGAGTGCTCACCTCAAGGAGCGAGGCTGAAGAGGCAGATAACGGGCAGTTCACCGAGGGCCTCGTAGAGCATGGCAGGAATAGGGTGAATCCCCTATGTTGTCTCACCTGTAAGGAGCCATGTACAGAATCCAAAATGGATTGGGTAAAGACATCAAAATTGTGAGGGCTATTAGTTCCACACGTATGAAACCAGAAACAAAGTTCAAGCTTCATTTGGTAAGTTGATGTTTCCTAAGCTTTCTTTCAAAACCCATCTTACGGGCTCATTTTGGTGTTTGTTTTAGTGGGTGAGTTACAGGTAAGGGCATTTGCATTATTTAGAGTTACCTTTTGGAACCTCTTAGCTCCACCTGTGGTTTTCCAGATGTGATGTGGGCATTTGCAGCACACTGCTGTAACGCTAAGGCATTACCTAGCATCAATTGTGAGAGACCTGTTTCCTTTGCAGCGCTTACAAATGCATTAATTAGTAAGAATTGCTAGAAATTAGAACTCCTGGCTGCTCTAATAAGCCCAATTAAAGTGCGGAGGTGAGCCCAGTCACAGTGAGGGGCTCAGGAAATATTTGCTGAATGGATGGATGAAGGATCGAAAGTTGTGTTTTCAAACTGGCAGCTGGCATTTCTGTGTCACTTTTACTCAGACTTGCAGGCAAAACTTTTTTGTTTAAAACAATGCTACATTAATATAACTTTTACATAATCTTTTTAAAAAATCACAGTACAGATGGAATACAAAATTTTTTTAAAGAATAAATAAGAGCCTTCAAAAGAGCATCTGCGGGAGGTCGGCCCCGTTTCCCGCTGCCTCTAGGGGATCTACTTCTAGAAACAGTTGAAGGTTTCAGGTTTCTCAGTTTTAAATCTGTGTTGAAATTAAAACTGAACTTTGTCTTTTAATTTTGTAAATTACTTGGTTCATTCATTAAAAACACCCATTGAGTGTCCTTTAAGTGCAAGGCACTGAGCTGGATGCCAGGGGATGCAACAGTGGACAGAACAGATGTGGCCCTGTCCCCGTGGAGCTGACCTTGTGGGAGGGAGGACAGTGAGTTGGGGCATCTCGCACACAGGCACATAATCACTAAATGAGAAACTGTGAGAGTTGGGACCTGACCTGGCCTGGAAGTCTTTCATGCAGGGGCCTGAGTGGAAGGATTCCGGGGAGAGAGAAGAACCTGTGCAGAGGTCCTGAGCCGTAGGGCGCTGGTGGTTGGAGGGTGTGAAAGAAGCCTGGTGCAGCTAGAGGGTGGAGAGCAAGGGACAGGGTTAGCCCAGAGTGTGCCCTTGGGAAATACTTAACCTGAAATGTTCTTACTTAAGTGGTCATCAGAATTCAGGTTCTTTTATCTGAGCACAATTTAACAAGAATGATGCCCACAAAGAAGTCTGTCCTAACCCTGCAGACCTCTGAGTGTGTTAGGTTAAACGGTGAAGGGGAATTAGGTTGCAGAAGGGATTAAGGTTGCTGATCAATCAACTTTAAAATTAGGGAAAGTCTCCTGGATCATCCAGGTGCGCCCAGTGCAGAGGGATCCCTATGATGTAGAAGAGGGAGATTTGAAGATGCTGTGCCGCTGGCTTTGCAGGTGGAAGGAGGGACTGCGAGTAGGGGAAAGCAGGCAGCTTTAGAAACTGGGAAGGTTCTCTCCTAGAACCTTTAGAATGGAACGCAGCCCTTCTGACACCTTAATTCTAGCCCAGTGAGACCCACGTTGGACTTCTGACCTGAGGAACTGTAAGATAATAAATGTGTGTTTTAAGACACTGAGTTTGTGATAATTTATCATAGCAGCAATAGAAAACATTACACCTGCCCAATTCAAAGTCTCCTTGCATAGATGGCTGTTACCACAGAGTCACTTGGTAGTAACAACCTCTGGTACTTTCTTTGCTGTTTGCAGAGCAATGGAGAGTGGCTCTTACAAATCACACCCTCGAGGTAGATGAGCTGTGATCATTCCTCAGTCAATATTTGAGGGCCTGCCACGGGCCAAATCCTACTCCAGAGCTCAGGATAAGTCCATCGGTAAAAAGGGCAAGATACATGCCCTCACTGAGTTTTGTTCTAGATGCCTCACAGCCCTGACCAGTGCAGAGGGCCAGCAAGGGTGGGGATTTCACATCCAGACACCAAACCCGACAGTGGGGCACTGCTAGATAGTTGGGAATAGCAGCGACTTTTCCCTGAAAGAAGTCAGCTCCCTATCTTAACTACTTGTGGGGAAAACTAGAGTTTTATCCAACATACTTATACTTAGTTTCCTTCTAGGTTGTTTTGAAATGATTCTTCAGGACAAAATAGGACAAACTACAATAATACTTCTAAAGTATAGCTGACTACAGCTGGCTATAACTTTTAGGGGAGTTCCCAGATGTATTTCTAGGTCTCCAAATAATCAGTCACCCAAATATGGAAAATAGTCATTTTGTAACTTTTTAAAAACATATATTTTGGCCTATTGTGAGGTGTTAGTCTGCTGACGGATTTTTCTAGTTCCAAGGGAGAGGAGCTTACACAGAGGCAGAGGTGCGGGGTTTGGATAAGAGACAAGCAAGCTTTAAAGCCACTTCTTTTCACCAGGTGGGGAAGGAGCGGGAGGGGAGTGAAGGGCAAAGCTCCTCCGCAGTCTAGGCAGGATACCAGCTATGCTGAGGCAGCCAGTGGGCAGTGGAGGGGTGTGGATGTTCCCTCTTGCCCACTGGTCCCTGGAGATCAGGCACTTCCTCGGCAGCCAGGAGGGACAGTACTTCTGTCAGTGGACACCCTGGGGGAGGGTTCTTATAAGGCCAGGGGAGCTCTGGTGACCAGACAAGCTGCCCTCGGGTAGCCTGATCTTGTGGAGACTGACTATAGGGCTTCCTAGACCGAAATAACTTACCAGTTCCTGTGAAACCACAGCCAGATGCAACCACACTGTTGTGATTTCAAGCATGATGCTATTGAATTCCAGCTGCTGCATCAGTCAGGTTTCATTGCCAGCTTTGTATCTGAGGCCGGTGACCATGCCACTTGTCTTCCAAATGGGACATCTGTGAGTGAAAGAGGTGGGGGTGAATGTTAAGCTTTCAGACGACAGGTGTGACCCAGGACTGTCCTAGGGAAACCTGGATGTATGGTCAGCCTAGCTAAGGCTGGAAGTATTAATCATTTAATGGGATAGTCTGACCAAAAATGGCTCAGGACAATGTGGCCTCTGTGTGGAAGGGCCTCGGTCCCCCACAAAGAGAGGGATTGTCCCAGGTGCCCTTCCATGCCTGTCCCTTCCATGCCTGTCCACAGCATAGAGTTCTCTGAAGTAGAAATCCAGAAAAGGCATTTTCTTTATACCCTGAATATAAAACAAGACTTATTTTTACCCCCCAAATTATTCCATCTTATATTTGAGCCTTTACAAAATCGTTCTGAGAGCTGCCCTCTTGATTACTTTATTTTGAGTGACAAAGTTCTGTTATAAAAACATTAGCCTAAAAGGACTTCAGTGACCTCAATGAATTTTAATTGTGGATGCCGATGGAAGTTAAATTTAGTTTTAAAATATTTTAAATAAAAGTACATTTTTTTTTTTAAGGAGGCAAAGAAATTTAGCTCACATTTAGTACTAATTCCTCAGGATTTGGCATATAATTACTGCAAGTCTTTGATACAACAAACATTAAAATGTTCTGGAAAACTGGGTTAGATATTGCTCTCTGAAGAAGTAATGTCAAAGAAGCATATGGAGTTTGAATGAAATTGCTTCATGAAATATGAATAAAACTATTTTTAAATGAATAGTATATGTGACTACAAAATGTTTGTATAGGCCGGGCACAGTGGCTCACGCCTGTAATCCTAGCACTCTGGGAGGCCAAGGCGGGAGGATCCCTTGAGGTCAGGAATTTGAGACCAGCCTGAGCAAGACCCATCTCTACAAAAAGAGAAAAAATTTGCCAGGCACGGTGGTGCGTGTCTGTAGCCAGCTACTCAGGAGGCTGAGGCAGGAGGATTGCTTGAGTCCAGGAATTTGAAGTTGCAGTGACCTATGATGATGCTACTGCACTCTAGCTGTGGCGACAGAGCAAGACCGTGTTTCAAAAAAAATTTAAAAAAGACCAGCCAGAGCAACATAGTGAGACCCCCATCTCCGCAAAAACTAAGAAAAATTAGCGGGGCATGTTGGTACACGCCTATAGTCCCAGCTACTTGGAGGCTGAGGCAGGAGGATCCCCTGAGCCTAGGAGTTTGAGGTTGCAGTGAGCTATGATCATACCACTGTACTCTAGCCAGGGCAACAGAGTCAGACCTTGTCAAAAAAATTTGTATAAATTGAACAATCAAATGTCAGTTGACTATTTCATCTACATTCATTTAAATTTAAATATGCAAGTTGGCCAAAACAATCTTTTTTGGAATATTTTTCCCCATTCATTTATTTTGGTATACGTGGTGTTGCAGACACACATGCACGGTATGTGAGGAGTGGTAGTGGTAGGTGGTAAGAGATGATGTGGTAACAGCTGGGAGAAAGACATTCATCTTCGAACTACGGGGAATGCTAGTCTGGGATGAAAATCTCATCCCTGCGAGAAATGGCTAGATTTTGACTTATGGTTCCAGATGGCAGACTAGGTATATGGGTTTGCTTCCAGGCTCCTTTAAGTTCCCTAGTAGCCGAGAGATCACAACAAGGCAGAAAGCAGATGGGATCTGGCCTATGATCTTACCAGGGGAAGGAGCCATAGTCTGGAGTCCATCATGCAGGGACTGGGGTGAGGGGAGATGGTCTGCCCTGTGCTGTGCCCCCCATTAGGTGAAGCAGGGATGGGGGATGAGGAATAGGTGGGTCTGGAAGTGAAGGACTGTACAGAAGACCAGACACCAGATGACACCATCATTCCCCACCACCATATGGATTACAGGCCACTGGCATTTGACACCTGGCTGGGGGGTGGGAAAGCCCATAGCACTTTTTGGGGAGGTAGGGGAATGTTGACATGTACCTATTTTACAAAGCTTAAATTGATTCCAATGCACAAAAATAAAGAATTGATTCTTATAGAGATAGGGCAAGGCCAAGTCATGATGCTAGGAAAAAAAAAGAAAAAAGCCCAAAAACCCAAAACCCTAAAACGAGGGCTTCTAGTGTGAATTCTAGCACCCCAAGAATTAAGCCCTTCACGTTCTGGCATCTGAGGGTGGTTTGCAGTGTGGCAACAAGCTGCCTACCCACTCAGCCTACAGCAGATCCCTGGAGCCAGCAGGCCCCACCCAGGACTCCCTTTCAGAATTCCTGCTCAGGGTGAGACCAAGCCAGAAATGGACCTTTTTATACAAGAGCAGAACAAAAGATCATCAGGCATGTCATGAAGGCTAGCAGCATAAAAGGCAATGGCTGGAGTAAACCAACAGAAAAACTAGAAGAAACCGATAATCCGGGAACACAAAGAACTGTCGGAAAACTTGTACACAAAATGCTCAGAATTTTGGGAATGTGTTAAATCCACAAAGTAAGAATAGGATCTGTTATGTAAAAGGCACAATCAGAGCAAAGCTTTTGGAGATTACAAATGTGACTGCTGGAATTTAAAACTTCAAAAGAAATACTAGAAAATAAAATAGAAAAATCTTAGAACCACAAAGAAGGCAGGAAAGTGAGAGAAAAGGTTCGTCACCTGACTAGGTAACACGGGCTCCAGAAAGAGGGCAGAAAACATAGTCAATGAAATGGTCAATGCACAATACGAGGAGTTTTGTAGAAATAACATTCTAAGTCTATGGGGTGAAAGAGGTCACGTGAGCATAGTATGGGAATGAAGGCTCACAGCGTATCATTGTGCCAATCAGAATGCCTGGGGTAAAGCAGAGAGCTTAAAAGTCACCCTCAAAGGAATGAGAATCAGACTAAATCAAAATTCTCATTGACAACATTGGATACTAGAATAAATTAGAGCAGTACTGTCAAGGTTTTGAAGAAAGTGTCTTTCAACTTGGAATTCTATGCCCCAAGTATTAATCAAGGGTGAGAGCAGCATAAAGACATTTTTATATATGCAGGGACTCAGTTTACCTATCATACTATTAGGACAATATTTAAGAAGATAATTCAAATAAAACATGGGATCCTAGGTCAGAGCAGATCACCCCAGGATAGCAGTGAAGGGGAGTCCTAGCATGACCCTGTACAGCAGACCTGGGGGAGCAGCGGGCCTACGTTGCAGCAGTAGGTCCAGAGGCTCTGAGAAGGGAGTCTGAGCAAAGATGAGATCCTGATTTAATGCAAGGCGTGACTGGGAGCTTAGGGGAGATTGAGGCCCAGATAAAGGCAAACAATGTGAGAAAAAAGAAAGGCAACGAGAAATGCCAAGAAAAGCAAAAGGCATGGTCCAAATGTGAAGCACACCAAGCAATTAATAATAGAATGTAAGAAAAGCGAGTCTGTTTGACCCTGATGCTAGGAACAGTTTCCTTTGAGTCCAAAGGCCTCTGATACTGGTCCCAGGTGGTAAGACGATAATCTAAATATGGTTTGGTTCAGCACTGAATAATATTTACCTGGCTGTGTAAGAGAATAGATGACCGACTTGTGGTTAAAAGACGTGTGAGTGGTAGTATCTCTTATAAAAGTGTAGCTGATGGATGGTGGGACTTGAAGAAACCAAGAGGAAAGTTTGGAAGAAAGTGCTGATAGTTTTGTCTCACTGACCAGGGAATGGAGATTTTTGTCAAAAAATGAAGGGAAAATAGAGGTTTAAATATTTAAAACTTAAAAAATAGCAAATAGAAGAACTAAATCTAGTTATTAAACATAGGATGGAAAGCGGCTAGTACTTTAAGTTCTTCCCTTTTCATATTATGGGGCTAACAGTTATTGCCTAAAACTGATAAATCAAGAAATAAATACATAATAATCCAGAATTAGAAGTAAATCCAGAATAAAACACAAGAGGTTTGTCTAGAGAGTGGGGCTTGGGATGAGTGTGGAATCTGTTGCTTTCCATCTAAAGTTCTTTATTTTTGATGTATCATTTGTATTTATTACTTTAATAAATATTAAGTTTGAAGATAGGTTAAATGTAGAGGTGACAAAGTTGCCACGGTAATGCCACCTTCTAAATTTTTAGGTCTTAATTTGGGCAATATAAGAAGGCTGTGTTTTAAATTAAGCAATAATAGTATTGTTCTAATGAAGCAATATTTCATGTTTCCTGGGACAAAGTTGCACAGCTAGGGGCAGAATCTTTAATCCTTGAGGAAATGAATTATTGCCAAAGACAATGAAGCAAGAACTTTTGATTGAAGTAGTTGTGCAAAAGTATACCAGTTCTCCTTGGGGGAGAACTTGAATATATGAAACAAGAGTGTGGCTTACTTGAAGAATTTTGGAGTAACCTTGTAGTTAATAGCATAATAGTGGGTCCTCAATCTTTGTGCCCAGAATTCTGATTAGACTCTGAAGACCTGAATTTTTGTCATATCCTCAGTCACTGTCATATTCATGTAGTTAGATGTTTACATTGCACTTTATTTCAAAGCTTATCTCTTTAAAGATTATAATGTGGTTTTACAAGTTTTGAGTTTTGTCTCTTGACATGGATTTCTGATATATTGTAATCCCCAGGCCGTTTTTATTTCAGTGCAGCTTTAAAACTCAGTGGTGGTGATTGTCCGGCTCTGTGGAAAGCAATTGGAAAGTAATTTTTCCTGTTTCTTTTGGTGGATTCTTAGTTCAAACCCAGATTCTTGCCCTTCATTGATACAGTTTTTCTTCTTTTGACCTGGTGTGGGAGTAGACTTCTTAGACCCTGCTCTGTTAATTTCCACCACTTCCCTACAAATGTTTTAACTCATATCCCTTAGTTCCCATTGTTCTGAAGTAGAATTGTCACTGTAGTTCTGACTTCTCCATATATGCTGGGCCAGTCCGTAATCAGAGCTACAGCTCCCCTGGCCCTAGGTGTTGCTGTAGGCATCCTGGTGGTGCCCATAGAGTACCTGGTTCTCACACTGAACCATCTGGATGGCCTGGGGCCCAGGTCTTGGCATCAAAGGGCATTGGTGGAAAAGGGAAGAAAGCTGGAATTTGAGCAGAAACTGGATTTTCAGGTGAGCTGAGGATTCCCTTAGGGGCAGACTGTCCCTCCTGGGCCTGTATCCACTCTACTATCTCAGGAGCTGGCCATGTACTGAACAGCTTAGACCAGCGCCCGGGTCCTAAACAACCTAGATTAGGAAGTAGATGCGTTGTTCCCTGGTGTCATTGTTTGGACGGCTCTATTTCGCCTATTTACTTGTTCTTGCCAGACACAGCCTCAGCTATTGGGCTGTGACCTCCTGCATTTAAGGCCCGTTCCAAGAAGAATTAAAGCCTTTGCTTATTTCCTGAACCAGAGAGAACAGTTTTACCTTGAGGATGAAGGCACTTGCCAACTGTTCAGTGTGATTGGGGTCACAGCGTTCTTTCGTCCAGGTGCTGCTTTACCTTATTTTTCTGTGATTTGGCCAGCTTAGCAGGTCCCAGGGCGCCCTCTGCTGTGCGGTGTCTTCTCTTCCTCCTGCGGCCACCCGCGGGGTGGGGAGGGGGCGGTCAGCTACCACTGGAGCACCACCCCTGCCACCTGCATCCCGTCTGGGAGGTGGGACGGGCCAGGCCACGTGCAGGCGGAGCCCACAGGGAGGCAGTGTGACATCTGACACTATTCTCCGTAGGTACGGTTCTCTTAGTTCTCCTCCTTTGAGGAGGTCTTTTTTCGAACTTGTTGTCTTTTTCCCCCAAACCGCCCTGCGGCTTCCATCCTCCTGTATGGTCTGTTTTCGTCTGCGGTAGCTGCCACATGTAAAACCGGAGGACCTCTCCTACAAGAGCTTGGTATTGGCACACGTGAAGTTTTGTCGCCACAGCTCCTATAACCAGCTAACAAGCTCAAGTTAAATGCCTACACTTGTCTCGTATAGCCACCAAGGGCACAAGTGGAGGATGGCGGTACCGAGGAGAAAAGGGGGCTGGGAGGCAGACCCGCTCAGAACTCCGCAGCTTTTTAAACCACGGGACACCTGGCAGCAGCCATCCCTGCAGCGCGAGACCTAGGCAGGTGCGCTGGCAGAGCTCAACCCAGTCTTGTTGCATCACTGTGTCCCACTGCTCTGTGTCCTCCAGCTCATTATCCTAGTCTTCATATGTGCTGTGCCCCTTACCTGGTCACCTCCAGCTCTGCTGCCTTGTCTTGGTGACACCCCTCATCCCAGAGAGCTGTTGGCACCCCCAGCCTCCCATTGCCTCTACCTCCCTGTCGTTTAATGCCTTGTGTATGGATCAGGCTCTCCCAGGCCAGAGTTTGAGGGGTGGGGCAATTCCTTATTCATCCCAAGAGGCTCTTGATGAACGTTTGTTGAATGAATAAGTGAAAGAATGAGGGAGTGGGGTAAACAGGAAATAACAAGCCCCATGCCTGCCTTTAGGTAGCTTAGGAGCCTCTTTGGGTGTGGGTGAGAAGAGGAAGTGGTTAGAGAAGACACACAGTAGCAGTGTTGAGACACCCGGGCTGCTTTTTATAGCCTTCCCTCTGCAGGTGGTTGCCTTTACAGGAAATCTCTTCCCCTGACCTTCGCCCCACCTAACTGCAGTAATGCTTTGACTCTTCCCTCCCGCAACTTGTCTGTATTTAAATCTTAACACGTTAACTGCCATGTGAGTTTTATTTAACTCACCCTGGTTTTGAGCCTGGGGCCTCATGAAGCGTATGTAACTGAGGTTGGTTTGTGAAAATCTTGTTGATGTTCTTATTGTTACAATTAATATTGACAATTTAATTGCATATAACTCATGCACGGAAAACAATAAAAAATAACAAATTTTTCATTAAATTAGAAAGGATTGTTTTGTTTTCGAAGTTTTTTTTCCATAATAAAATAACCGTGGCCCCAAGGAAAAATTTTTTTTTCTAGTGTGGCAGTCAATGTGTTAAATCTGTCAGCATACAGAACAGTTTTTGTTTCAGTGTTTCATTTGTATAAATTTTGCCCTTTCAACTAGGTTGGAAACTCTTTAAAATTCTAGGTTTTATTTCCTAGGAAGCATTTTAAAGGAATGGAGACAACATTGCCTGGAGGTCATCTACCAACTAGCTGTGAGATTTTAGGGGCAGAGTTAATTAACCTCCCTCAAGGCCTTGGTTTCCTCATCTGTAAAATTGGAAGTCTGGACCCTCTCTCAGGGGCTTCCAGTACTAACGTCCTGTGGTTCTGTGCCTCTGGCTCAACACCCTGCTTATCCCTCCTCCCAGGACCCCAAGTCGCTTCCACCCCCAGCATCTGCCAAGTGCAGTAATTGAGCGTGTTCGCCTCTCAGGTACTTCTTGGAGGTCCTGGGATCGTGGGGCGGATCTATGGAGACCTCTGTGGCCCCAGCCTTGCCTCTGCCCTCTACTGAGAAGTTTCAGCACTAAGGGGGCCATGTGTTCCCCCACAAGCCACCCCTCATTCTCTTCACTGCCTCTCCATGGGCAGTGTGACTCCTCCCCTGTTTTCCAAGTGCATGTGACCCCTGTTGCACCTGTTTTGTATTGGCTTAAAAAATACGTTGAATCCTTTATTGGGATGAATTCTTTATTGGTTCCAGCAGGGAAGGGAGATGGTAGGAACTGTTTGGTTTATATTTTTGTTTGTTTTGCTTTTGCATCTGAGATTTGTGGGTTTTTTGAAGGTCAGGAGTGGCTTGCTTTTGTTGTGGGAGTTTGTTTTTTTGTGCACATTCTTGTTCCCAGCCCTTTTCCCCAGCTCCAGTCTCATTTCCAAAACTTTCAGCTCTTGGTTTCTCTCTGCCCTGTCAGGTGTGTTCTTTCTCTTTGTTTCTTGTTCTAGTTATTCCATTAGTCAGCCAGACCCCAAAGATTGTAAACCTGGTGGTGAGTAGAAGTGTTAGGAAAAGGAACCCAGCAACAAGGTAGTGGATCTCTAGAGCCCCTCTGGCTGCAAGACAGTGAAATTTTAAGGATCATTTGGATTGGGGCCCCTCTTAACAAGAACACGGAGGTGGGAGGGAAGCAGGCATCTCACCATGCCTAGTGCCTAAGTGGAGCTACACCAGTTGTCCCCGAATCCTTTGTGGGATACCGATTGGATGAGAATGGAGGAGCTTGTCTGAGATGACAGGAGGGCCAGGAAAGTAAGAATTGACTCGGAAGGACAAACATCAAGTTGTATACTTGAATATATACACTTTCTGTTTGTCAATTATACCCTAATAAAGCTGGAAAAAAATTGACTTGGAAAGAGGCCAAGGCTGCAAAAGAGTGTAATTCAGTTGAGTTGTATCTTAGGCAAAAGTTAGGTTCTAAACTGGTATATAAACTGAAGATCTAAGATATCATTAAAATTACCCTTGAAAAATACCTGAGTATTTTTCACGGTATTAGAAATTGACACGTTATTGCTTATTAAACTTAGCGTGACCATTTTTTCCTTCCAGTGTTGGGAGTGTTTGTTTTGTCAGTTGAGTTCATTTTGATGTCCTTGGCTTAGGTTTAGGGGTCATGTTCTATGAAAAGTATCTTTTAAACACCAGAATCACACCGCATGAGAGCTGCTGCTACTATGAGAGAGGGGCATATTTTTCCTCTTTCAATATCCCCTCTTTGGCTTCACTTGCGTAGTTGTATTTGTGTGTTTTGCGTGAGCCAGTCAGGACTCTACCTCTGCTCTCCTCTCTGCCTAAGCTGCTGAAGAATTAGTGGGCTCTGACAAAGCATAATCCTGCTATCTCTTGGTTCTGACTAATTTAAATGTTAAAAGTATATTAAATGCATATCTCCAGATTCTCTCTATTTCATCAACAGGTTGCTGGTGGGGGCCCCTCGGGCAGAAGCTCTTCCACTGCAGAAAGCCAACAGGACAGGAGGCCTGTATAGCTGCGACATCACCTCCCGGGGGCCGTGCACACGGATTGAATTTGATAATGATGGTGTGTTCCTCTGCCCTCGAGGGCTCAGTGTTCACTTGGCAGCTCACCCATACTCTATGTGCCCTTTCTGTGAGGAAGTAAAGGGGATACAAGCATTTATTCTTGCAGAGAGGACCTCCTTTAACTGCATCAGCCTTGACTGTTTTTTATTTGCCCTGAAAATACTTACTTTCTTAATCACGCAGGGATTCAGCGTTTTGCTGCTCCTCCTAATCCAGGTTTCTAAACTAATTTGGTGTATTGATAGTGCCACCTAGTGACATATTGAGGTTCTACAGGAGGCTGTTGAAAAAGTGAATTCATAGCAGTGAAGAAAATTGAATGTACCAATCTTGTACTCAGCAGCCAAAAGTTCTCATGTGCTGTTAAAATATTTGGGAGAAAGATTATTTTAAATATCAGCCCCCTGTGAAATGAGAGCTGAACAACATGGATAAGATTTGCTCTACTGTCTCAGATAGAGGCTTGTTTTGTGAGGACCCGGGGTAGCTGGAAGATGCCATAATGTAGGCACGTTAACATCCAGTTTGTCTGCTTCCCTGTAGGTTGGGCAGAGCAATTCAGTGTACTGAGAAGCCCCTACTACACCTAATTTGATATGTTTGGTCTAAGTAGATTTGCAGATTTGTGTTTATATTCTTCTCTTCCTGCTTCATCTTTTTAGAAATAACATTTGTTGTATTTTACTGATTAGAAAATAATAGACATTACTGTAGAAAACTTGTAAAATACATAGACTTATAAGGAAAAAAACCAAAAACCCACTGATAACCTCAGTATCTAGACATGCTTTTTTTTTTTAAAGGCTAGTCAAATACTCTTTAACATTTTGGTATTTTTCATTCTGTCTAAAGTTGTTTAGTTTTCATATTTTTGTAATGATTCAAGATTGAAAATCGTGCTTTTCTTCTCATTGAGGAAGGGAAATATTTGCATATACGGTCATACAGTGGTTTTAAAGTGGTACTGAAATGAGCATATGGTGGTATTTGTGGTTTCTCCTTTTTTTTTTTAAACTAAAAATAAATCTCCTTTTTGGCATTGATAAAAATTGGATACTTTGTCAGCTATGAGATTCTAAAGTAAATCTGAGGCCTCATCTCCCTGTCTCTAATAAAGAACACAACACTTCATGCTGTTATATAAAGAATTCGGGAGTACATAGAGAAATACATTTTGTTAGATTGGTTGGTAGTTGGACTTTGGAAACCAGATTTACGTTGTCTCTTTAAGAGGCACATGTTGGAGGGCTATCCCTTAGTCTTACAATTCTCATATAACCTTTCTGTATTCAGGACCTTGGGTGTCAAGAGAGGGCAGAGGGGATTCTTGGGCAAAATAGGCCATGATGTAGACATACGTATTTTATGTATAGAATTTTATGAAAGATTCTTACCAAAAACCACTTCTCCATTTTCTTGAGGTGAGAAATAATTTTCTAGATTGAGTAACTGAATTTACTGAGTAGCTAGGCTCAGTCAAGGCAATTCGGAAACAGTTTCTTGTATTTTTGTTCATCTATGGTTCATAGCCTGTGCAGTCACTTGGAAGTGCTAACTGTGCTGCTTTCCACAGCTGACCCTACATCGGAGAGCAAGGAAGATCAGTGGATGGGGGTCACTGTCCAGAGCCAAGGTCCAGGGGGCAAAGTTGTGGTAAGTGTAGAGAAACATGTTCATTCCACGGCGTTGGGAGTGCCAGTTACGTGCCACTACCAGGCTTATAGCAGTAGACAAGACAGAAACCCTGCCTGCAGGGAGTAGACATTCTAGCAAACTTACTGCTTTAGAGCAGCAATGGATGTCAAGAAGAAACTAAAGCATTATTTTTCCTGATAATACTCTGAAGCAGTTATACAACCTGCATTTCTTTAGAACTTTCAGATTCAGAGAACTTACTAATAAACCTTTGTTGAATATCTCTAAAACTCTAGATGGTCTTAAAACAAAGCAGAACAAAACTACACATAGTTTCTCTCCTAGGAACTCTGTAGCTTTATAGATAAGTTATTAAAAATATGGGAATGGTCTTGGAAAGTAATACCAGGTAATTTTAAACTCTCTTGTTATCCTGAGCTTCTTTAAATAGAAGTAGTAGTGAAGAAAAGAGTTTGTTAGGTGGGTTGTGCTAGACGGCCTTGGAAGTGCCTTCCAGGTTGGAATATGATCTTTTTGTCGCTCTTTCAACATCTGGTTGCTGTAACAAAATTTATACAGAATTTTGAGAAAAATGAAAATTTTAGTGAAGATTGAATTTTAATATTTAAGGGATACATTATGGGAAATTGACTTGGATATTATAAAGTATTTTCAGCCTTTGTTATGTGTAGAGTAGCTACGAATACCCTGTAGAAATTACAGAGATTATTTCATCTTTCCTGGCAATGTCATTCTCTCTGCCTTTTAAAAATAGGCATATTAAGGAAAATAATCCCAGAGGTCAGAGTGTAAGTTGGGATTGATTACAAGGAAATACTGTGGGTAAAAGGAAGATGTCTTTGTTTTAGCTGTGTTTGCTTGATCCTGTGAAAATGTGCATGATTTCTCTCCTCCAGAACATAATTACTCATTTTCACACTGATATGAAGGTTTATACAGCCACTAAATGCCAATTAAATTGAGGAAATTAAGTAAAAAGGTGTTTTCCTTTGTTTATGTGACAAGTAAATTTACAGATAAATTGCCTGTTCATGCAGATTGGCATTCAATATTTGGATTGGAGCATTATTCTCTGAGAATAAGACAAAAGTCCTAGTTTCTGTATGTTTGATAATGGTCTCCTTAGTGCCACTTTGGGGAAGATTTGCTAGTTTGGGATCCATTCGCAGGATAAGGACATGTTTAATCATCCTATTGAGAATTAACCTCTTCATTGAAAATTATAAGGTTTATAGACAGTGGGTTCCTTTATTCCATCTGTTGGTAGACATGTGCTCATCGATATGAAAAAAGGCAACACGTTAATACAAAGCAGGAATCCCGAGACATCTTTGGGAGGTGTTACGTCCTGAGCCAGAACCTCAGGATCGAAGATGATATGGACGGGGGAGACTGGAGCTTTTGTGATGGCCGGTTGAGAGGCCATGAAAAATTCGGCTCTTGCCAGCAAGGTGTAGCAGCCACTTTCACTAAAGACTTTCATTACATTGTGTTTGGAGCTCCGGGTACTTACAACTGGAAAGGTATGATGATGCTTATATTTATAGAAATAGAGATTAGAATGTCTATGTAGTTTCTGTAATATGCACCATGATTTAGTACATTTTAAGTTAAAACAATGTGTTATAAGGCATTTATATATTATAAAAGTAGGGTAGGATATTAAATTCTCTAAGTGATGTGATTTTGTAAAAACAAATAATGGTAGAAATGTATGTCTTAGTGTTGAGTTTTTTTCCTCTATCAGTACTTTACGTTAATATAAGTAGTTAACTTTTTTCTGTAGGAATGTGATAATTAACATTAGTTGTTTTTGCTGTTTTATATTTGTCTCATGAAGCTAGAAGTTTTTATTTTAAGTTAGTGATCTGAAAACTGAGTAGGATTGAGTGTGTACAAATAACAGTATATTAATATGGACATTTTTAAAATTATACAGTATCTCCAAAGGCCATGTTTTGCTAATAACACAGTAAAGTTAGAAGGGCAGATGACAGACAAATTGGGGAATTTTGAGATGATAATTTCAGATAATTTATGAGAAACAGTTGTTTATTTATTATTATATGGGTAAAAGGAGATATTGGGAGGGAGGGAGGAAAACGGCCCACATTTTTTTGACTGAACCTGATCACTTCCTGTGATATGGTTTAACTTCCCCGAAGAAGTTAAGCACGTGTAGAAAACTCCTATATCATAAAAGACAATTAGCTTGACTCTAATCCATGATGAAGAGGAATACATCTGATTTGGAAATAAGACTTCTTTTGAGAAATTTATTAAAATCATATAACATTTTCACTTATCAGGAAAAACTTAGGAAAATGTTCCCTTTTCCATTTAAAAATGTCCAAGTTTTTAGGAAAATCAACAAGAAAAAATCAAACAACCCTATTAAAAAATGGGCAAAGGACATGAACAGAAACTTTTCAAAAGAAGACAGAATAATAGCCAGCAAACATATAAAAAATTGCTCAACTTCTCTAATCATCAGGGAAATGCAAATCAAAACCACAATGAGATATCACTTAACTCCAGTGAGATTGGCTCATATCAAAAAATCCCCAAACAACAAATGTTGGCGGGGATGTGGACAGATAGGAACACTCATTCACTGCTGGTGGGACTGCAAATTAGTACAACCTCTATGGAAAGTAATATGGAGATACTCAAAGAATTAAAAGTAGAATTACCATTTGACCCAGCAATCCCACTACTGGGTATTTACCCAAAGGAAAAAAAGTCATTTTATAATAAAGACATCTGCACGTGAATGTTTATAGCAGCACAATTCACAATTGCAAAGATGTGGAAACAACCCAGGTGCCCATCAATACACGAGTGGATTAATAAAATGCGGTATATGTATACCATGGAGTATTACTCAGCAATAAAAAACAATAGTGAATTAACACATCTAGTATTATCCTGGATGGAGCTAGAGCCCATTCTTCGAAGCGAAGTGTCACAGGAATGGAAAAACAAGCACCACTGGTACTCACCATCAAATTGGTACTAACTGATCAACACTTACATCACACAGGGCAATAATATTCATCAGGGGGCGGGCAGGCGGGAGGGGGGGTGGAGGGGATGGAAGAAACTCTCACTAAATGGATGCGGGGAGCATAGTTTGGGGGATGACCACGATTGTAGCTCTGACACGGGCAGTGCATGGGGAATATATATAGCCAAAGTGTTGTATCTCCATAATATTCTGAAATAAAAATAAAATAAAATAAAATAAAATTTATACATGTTGATAAAAAAAATAAATAAAAATGTCCAAGTTTTAATTCCTGTTACAAATGATTCTTGAGAATACCTTTCTCCGTATGTCAACCACGGTAATCTTCAAGGGTAACTTCCCTTTTTCCTCCTTTCACCCATAATAGAGTCTTTCTTGTAACAGTATATGCCAGGTTATTTTGACCTAATTGAAATGACATGTTGAATTTAGAATAGTTTTATTTTAGCAAGAACAGATACCATATATAGTAAAACAAAACAAAACACAATGCCTAATGATGATGTATATTTTAATTCATGGGAAATGTATCTTATCTACTTTATAAACCCTCACCTAAAATGCTGCCCTTTTTAAGAAGTCATACAGTGTTTTGGGCTAACTATATGAAATATTCTGTTTTAAATTCTTAATTGTAAGAATTTTTAAAAGATGAAATCTTGGTTAAAGCGATTTAAAGAAAAGATCAATATATTTCACTTTTACACTACAGAAAAAAGACAAATTGATTTAGGATTACAGAGAACATAAAATATCATAAATCAAGATCATGTCATTCAAAAAATTTGTTTTCTGTAGATTTTGTTGTGAACTAAGTGAATATTCCATTTTCCATCTGGTTTCATGGAGTTATAAAGATAGTTATGGAAATGCATGGGGCATTTTTTTAATTACTCCAATTTCTTTCACGTATAAATTTACACAAACATGTTTCACAACCTGAAAAGTCATCTCTCTTCCTTCTGCCTTTCCTTCCTCCAAATTTTTCGTCCTGTAGTCAGTGATAGCCGGGGGGTGTTTATTAGGAATCATTTATTTTATTTTGTTTCATCTTCATTTTTTTTTTTTTTTTTTTTTTACCATTTCATTCCTTTAGGGATTGTTCGTGTAGAGCAAAAGAATAACACTTTTTTTGACATGAACATCTTTGAAGATGGGCCTTATGAAGTTGGAGGGGAGACTGAGCACGATGAAAGCCTTGTTCCCGTTCCCGCTAACAGTTACTTAGGTAGGAGCGAGCGCAGGTGGCTGCCTTTGCCTGCCTTCTCAGACACCTCGTGTGACGCTCCCTCGCAGGGCCCACAGGCCCCTGGACCGCAGGCTGAGAAGAGGCCAGGTGGAGCCAGGGGCCTGTGGCTACATTTGCTGGAACTTGATAAGCCTTGGTGATCCCTTCTGCCCTGGTCTCCCTCAAAGTGGGGAGAAACCTATTATCACCCGAAATTGTCTGTCCTCCCTCCCACTTGGAAGTCTGTCTCCTGAGCTAATGGTGGCCTCTGTAACCTGAAACAGGCCGTTCATGCAGCCATGAAAAAAATGCACGGGTGTTCACAAGCTGGGCTGCCTTCCTTCTCAGTTCAGTGCCTCTTTCTAGAGATACTCTAAGAGAGCTACATGTAATAAAGTTAACTCTTAAGTGGCAGGTCAAGACCTCCAGGTCCTTCCTCTGTGATTGCTGTTCTCCGAGGGTTGGCCCTGCTTCTGGATTGGGACCCCCATGTCACAGGGTCCCGGCAGGTGCACAGGGGCTTCCGGGCTGAGGATAAGCAGGACTGCTAAAGCAGCTTTGAGTACACTCAGACTATGTCTAAGTGCCAATTCCCTAACTCCTAAGGCTTGTTTGCATTACTCCTAATGGGTGTCCTGAGTTATTCATGTGCATTATGATAATTACACAAAGGCTTTTAAAAGCTTTAATTCTTGGTATGAGTTGACATAAAGAATAATTACTATGCATCTCTTGGAAAAAAAAGGTAAAAAATCTTCTAAACCTAAATAGTAACCTATTTTTTTAAAAAATGGCATGGAGAAAAGTACCCATAGGCTAAGATATTACTGGAACAATGGAAGGTTTAAAAGGAAAAAACAGGTATAGATATATGAATAATTCTAAACAATGTGCTAATAAACATGCACTAAGTTGTTCTAATTATATAAATGTGTGACAGTACTGTTAATTTAAAAAAAATTTTGGATTCATATACTCCCCCATCCTCCCAAAAATAAAAACTTGGTATGAAGGTATAGAAGAAGGAAGAGAAAAATTATACTTAGTACTTGTTAAGCATCTTCTGTGTACTGTAAGTCAGGTACTGTACTCAGTGCATTACATATCTAAACTGCTATAAAATAAGTATTATTGTCCCCTTTTTACAATGATGAGTAAAACCATGACTAGGGGAGCTTAATTTTCTAGCCCAAGGTCACACCATTAATAATCCCCCAGGCAAGGAAAGCAACACTCATGAAAATGGAGAAGATGGGAAAGCAGCTGGGTGTGTGAATGGCAAGTTAGTGGCCTCGCAGGGTAGGAAGGGAGCTCGAGAGAGTGTGGTTTGCAGTCTCAAGTATTAAACATGGGATTTCAAGTTAAAATTCTTTTCAAGGTAAATATTATCAACAAGCCAACACTTAATCTGAACATATTTTAACAGACAACCTCTTTCTTCAAATGCATTATTTAGGAATTATTTATGATAGGAAGTATTTAATTGCTCTGGTCAAGAAACCAGTACTTTGGTCTTTAAGATAGATGGCCCATGGGTTTTGTAAACATAGTTGCTGTTAGAACATATAAAAATATGAAGTGTTTTTTCCTTAAACACATACACCACTTTTAGAATGGATTTCCTCAAAAGTGATGCCTGAGAAAGAAATCAAATTTGTATTGTTACATTTTGCTTATCCATGCTGTGTGTGAATTTGTCATTTCAAAAGATGAGTGGGTTTTGGGAATAAAATGACCTGCCTGAGGTTTTGGAGGCTGGCAAAAAGCACAGCTTGACGGCTACAGTGGTGATCTCCTCGTCCAGAGAGAACACCAGTGGCCGCCCTGCCTCTTACCTAGAATAATTATTTTTTCTTCTGTCTCTTTCATCCCGTGCGTGTGTCCAGGTCTGTTGTTTTTGACCAGCGTTTCTTATACAGATCCCGATCAGTTTGTTTATAAAACTCGGCCTCCCAGGGAGCAGCCTGACACAGCCCCTGATGTGATGATGAATAGCTACCTAGGTTTGTGACCTCTGAGATGACAAATTGTCTTGGTCATGGTCATTTAAAAATTTTTTTGATCCACACAGAGCATAAATCTTTTTACTTTCTATTTCATTTCAAGTGATGCACACACACAAAGCATGCCGTGGTTGAGGCTCTGCTGCCAGATGGCTTTCAGAGCTGGATTTGATTATATTGCCCTGTTCTAAACTTGTGGCTCATCATGTTTTTCAACTCACTTCACAATTTGAGAACTGCAACGGTAGTGGTGAAGCTTTTCGTAAATAAAACCCACTAAAAAGGGTGAGCTTATATTATTCTGCATCTGCCTCACCTTTATATAGAAAGATTTGCTTAATTTGAATGGTTTTTGACATGGGCATTTATATTTGCTTTCCACCAAATCTCAGTATTTGTTATCTGCATCCTACCTGATGCTTTATAATTGGGAGTTCTAACATTTTCTGCTCTCTGAACAAGTGTGTAACTTATGTCAGTGACAGCTTCCTCACCTCTATTGTTTATACTAGGTTCTCAAATACTGTATATCATCAATCATGGTTTTGTTTGCATGTTTGTGTCTGAGAACTAAGTTGGTCCAAAAAAATGAAAAGCTGTCTATGGTATATTAACGATATTAGCATTTGTTTTGGCCTGATTACCAAGGAGATTGAATATGGACGTTACTCATGTGAAAATACTGGTCCTTAACGTTACAGCAGAACCTATAGCATGCACTTGGTTATGCTGCAAGTCTGGTTGTAGTCTCTGTGTGTATGACGTATCGTTTCCATGATAATTCAGTATCTGGCTTGATCTCCTTTGACCATAGTTCCAATATTAAAATAGGGTTTGAATTTATTCTTACGGTGCATGAATACTTCACAATTCAATTTATACAAATGTTACCTAGCATAGATCATTTTCTTTAAAAGTCTTAATATCCATAGAAAGCAGTGAACTAGCCCTAGCACTTTGTCCTTGTGTGAGATCTACTAGCTCTATACCTCATAAGCGTGGTAGCTGGTGGAAAGGTCAGAAGGAGAGAGGGCGGGAAGCCAGAGGAAAGGTAATGATGGAGTTACCAACATCATACACCTTCTAAAATACAGGATTGATGTGAAAGGCTGTATTTTGTTTTTCTAGGCTTTTCTTTGGACTCGGGGAAAAGTATTGTTTCTAAAGATGAGATAACTTTTGTATCTGGTGCGCCAAGAGCCAATCACAGTGGAGCTGTGGTTTTGCTAAAAAGAGACTTGAAGTCTGCACACCTTCTCCCTGAGCACATATTTGATGGGGAAGGCCTGGCTTCTTCGTTTGGCTATGACGTGGCAGTGGCGGACCTCAACAAAGATGGGTAAGAATGTCTTAGGTTATTTTATACTGCAGATAGTTGCTTCTTTGGCCTCTGTAGGTCTTGAGAAAAGCTGTCCTTTCAGGTTAATTGCTTCAAAGAATATTATTAGTGCCAGATTTTTACCATCCCATCTTCATTCTTAGTAGGATGGCAGCAGACATTCATTACCCTCCCCAGGGTATAGGGTTACATTTTTGATTTCATGTTTTACTCATGTCTTGGGATCATGCATCCATGAGAATTGAAATTTGAAAAAAATTGAAGAATGACACCCACACGATTCTGTTCTGTGATTTCTTAAGGGGCTGTTGGAACATCCAGCATGTCCTGTTGTAAGTAGAGATTGATGACAAAGTCAACATCTGTGGCTGCTGCTGCCAGTTGGGGTGGCTAGGATAGTGAGGTCTTTACCAGAAGTACCTGCTGCAGTAGGGTTCTAACTTGAGGAGCTAGCTTTGAGTTCTTACCCTTGATATTTTTCTTGGGGCATTTATTACAGGCTACCTTGGTTTTAAAAAAATTCCATATTAAGTTTCTTTCTATTAGGTTATTAAGTATGGAATGTCTGATTTCCTTAAGTACTAAGTTTGACAGTTGGTATCTCTGACATTTCACTTTGACACTTCTTGTTTTTTTTTTTTTTTTATTGTGAAGGTACATCCTTAGTCTTTCAAATATATGTTTTGGCTTGTGATTATCTTTCAAATTTTTTTTAGAGCAATTTTTGTGAAACCAGGAATAAGTCAAAAATTCATGTTACTTTTTATTATGAGTTCCATCATGGAACCCATGCAGCACAGACTGCTCGAAATATCAATGAAGTGTTTGGGAAGGATGTGGCTAATGAATGCACAGTACGTGGATGGTTTGAGAAGTTCCATTCTGCTGATTTTAATCTTGAAAACGAGCCACGTGGGTGAGCCGAGACCAAGGTGGATGATGATGAGTTGCAAACTATAGTGGAAGCTAATCCATCTCAACTACTCATGAATTAGCAGCAAGGTTTGATGTTACTATTCCAACAATATTGGACCGTTTGAAACAAAGAGGCAAGGTAAAGAAGCTGGATAGATGGGTACTGCATGAATTAAACAAGCATCAGAAGAGAAATCATCTCAAAGCCTGCCTTTCTTTGTTGTGAGGACATAAAAGCGAACCATTTCTATGCTATATTGTTATGTGTGATGAAAAATGGATTTTTTTGACAATCGCAAGCATTTGGCACAATGGTTGGATAAAGATGAAGTGTGAAACACAGTCCAAAACCAAATATTCATCAAACAAAACTAATGGTGTCTGTTTGGTGGTCCAGTACTGGTATTATCCACTACAGCTTCATGAAACCTGGTCAGTTGATTACAGTGTATGTCTGTTGCAACCAACTGGACAAAATGATGAGGATGTTTGTGATTAAGCAGCCAAGATTGGTCAATAGGGACAGGCCAATCCTCTTGCAAGACCACATGTCGCAAAAAACAATGCCGCTCAAACTACAGAAGCTGGACTTGGAAACTCTCTGTCATCTACAGTGTTCGCCAGACCTTGCACCAACTGACTACCACTCCTTCCAGGCTTTGGACCACTTCTTGCAAGAAAAAACATTCAATTCTCAACAAGCTGTGGAAAACTTCTTTCATGATTTCATTGCTACTCACTCTCTCCAGGCTTCTTTGCTGCTGGCATAAACAAGCTACCGTTAAGATGGCAAAACTGTGTCGATAGTTTAGGCACATAGTTTGATTAATTGTACTGCTTCTTGTTTGAGATATAATAAACTTTTGATTTGAAATTGAACATTTCATGTTTAATGACCTTAATATTATATCTCTTTGAGTCCCTAGTACACATGGACTGGTGGTATACTTCTTAAGCTTGCTGGTATTTTAACTGATGGGTCATAGTTCTTTCCCCTTGTTATGTTTATAGGTGGCAAGATATAATTATTGGAGCTCCACAGTATTTTGACAGAGATGGAGAAGTTGGAGGTGCAGTGTATGTCTACATTAACCAGCAAGGCAGGTGGAATAATGTCAAGCCGATTCGTCTTAATGGAACCAAAGATTCTATGTTTGGCATTGCAGTAAAAAATATTGGAGATATTAATCAAGATGGCTACCCAGGTAGATAATAGTTTGTGAAATGGTTGTGATTTATAGGTAGATTATTTGGTTGTTTAAATAATGGGTGCTAATGTTATTTTAAAACATTGTGTACTGAAGCGTTTTAAAAGTTCTAAATGTTTGTTAAAATGTGATATTGTCAACAGATATTGCAGTTGGAGCTCCCTATGATGATATGGGAAAGGTTTTTATCTATCATGGATCCGCAAATGGAATAAATACCAAACCAACACAGGTAACCAAATAACCTGGATTTCTACAGCTGGAGTCTCAGCTTTTTTGCCTTGTAATAGAATGTTTAAGTGACTTTTCATACTATTTTATTTACAAGTCTACAATAGTATGAATTTTTTTTTTAATTTATTACTAAAAGATAGCTTCAAAATAAATATATAAATGCAATTGACCTGCTTGTTTTAATTGTAAAATTTCTTACATAAGTTAGGAATCAAAATAACCCAAAGCAAAAGACTGTTCTACCCTGACAGCATGAAGAGATGGAAATGTGATCTATTACCTTTAGTAGCATACTAAATAAAGATGAAAGTGGGCAGAAAAAAATATGATTGTAATTACATGAAGAATTTAGGCACCAAAAATTAAAAATTACTTTAGAGAAAAACAAGACTTTTATAGGGAAGGTAGGGAGGTTTGGTTTGAAATAACCTGATTGACTTAATATAGTAAACAATCTCATCAAAAATTGGCTCTTTGAGCCTTTGAAATACTATATAAATCAGATTTTTATGAAATGTATGAAGTGTTAGATTGTATATATGTATGATTTATTTATAATTTAATATAACTTATTTATAAATGAACTCTTACACTTCAGTTCTAAAGAAACTTGTATGTCTTTTTCAAAGCATAGCTAAGAAGCTCGTTCTGGTGGCCCAGTGTCCATTCTGATGCCCTGTTTATTTTAGGTTCTTGAGGGTACGTCACCTTATTTTGGATATTCAATTGCTGGAAATATGGACCTTGATCGAAATTCCTACCCTGACGTTGCTGTTGGTTCCCTCTCAGATTCAGTAACTGTTTTCAGGTATGTTATCTCTGACTTGAGTTAAGCATTTTCAATAATCAGGTTATACTAAAATGTTGATCTTTTGGATTGAAATTTGTAACACGTATACTTCAAAGGCTTATATGAATTTTGAAGGTCTTTTTAGGTTAATAATATAATAAAAATCTACTTTGTAAAATCTTGCTAATTTTGAAGTAATTGAGGAAAATACAGGTCCAAATTAGTGAAAATTCTTCATAAATATTTAAAAAACCTTAATTTCGATGAAAAAACGAAACACATAAAATTTGACAGTATGAAGAACATAAAGAAGGAAATCCCCTATAATTCACCATCCATTAGTAAATTGCAAGATTTTGATTTATATTCTAGTTTTTTATTTTCTGTGATTGTACATGTATAATATATTTAACAAAATTGAGATCATAATTGTACATATTGTCTTCTAACCTGCTTTTGTCCATTTATGATACATAACCATGCCATTTAGTACTTTTCCAAAATGAAGTTGGCTGGGCACAGTGGTTCACGCCTGTAATCCCAGCACTTTGGGAGGCCAATGCAGGAGGATCGCTTGAGGCCAGGAGTTCCAGACCAGCCTGAGCGACATAGTGAGGAGAGCTCATCTCTACAAAAATTTTTTTTAAAAATTAGGCATGGTGGCACATGCCTACAGTTCCAGCTACTCTGCAGGCTGAGGCAGGAGGATTGCTTGAGCCCAGGAGTTTGAGGTTGCAGTGATCTATGATGATGCCACTGCACTGCGGCCTGGGTAACAGAGCAAGACCCTGTATCAAAAAAAAAAAAAAAAAAATGAAGTCAACAGCTGTCTATGTAGCATCACATGACTAGTTCATAGCTTATTTAGCTAACTACCGTGCTATCATTGGACATTTACACTGCTTCCCAATTTTTTTGCCCCCATGATACAAAAAGCTGAGGTAAACAGTCTTACTTTTGTTCATGGCCTTGATTATTTCCTTATGATAAATTCCTGGAAGTGAAATTGCTATATGTGCTTCAAGACTTTCGATTCAGGTTCACCTGGATGACCTCCAGAAAGGCTACAATGGGCCAGGCACAGTGGCTCACGCCTGTAATCCCAGCACTTTGGGAGGCCGAGGCAGGAGGAGTCCAAGACCAGACTGGTCAACATAGCAAGACCCTGTCTCTACCAATTAGCCAGGTGTGGTGGTGCGCACCTGTAGTCCCAGCTACTCGAGAGACTGAGGCAGGAGGACCGCTTGAGCCCAGGAGTTGCAGTGAGCTGTGATGACACCATAGCACTCCAGCCTGGGAGACAGAGTGAGACCCTGTCTCAAAAAAAAAACAAAACAAAAAACAAAAGGAAAGGCTGCACTGGTTTGCTTGTCAGCTATCTTAATCTCCGTTTTCCCGGTGCTTTCATCACTGCTGGAAATCACCATTGCAACATTTTTTTTTTTTTAATTTTAGAAGTAGCAGATTCTTGAAAAAAGTTAATACAGGATTGCAGAAAGTGCAACTTCCCCATTATTTCCATCTTCCCCATCTTCCATAAAACAACTTGTAAGTTTTGTGTATTTCTGTACTTTTAGGATATCATCAAAAGGCCACACTAGAACTGCTATTCTCTAATCTGGTTTTTAAAAATCTGATCTCTGTTGGGTTTCTCTCCTTGTCCGTACATACACATCTCTCTTTTTCTTGTTAACACCTTAATATTACTGCATTATAGATGTTGAATTAATCCTCAGTTGATGGAAATTTTAGTTTCTAACCTTTACGTATTATAAACAGTGTGCTATAGTACATTGTATATGTCTCTATGAGATGGGATTTTTAAAAGAAAAATTTCTATAAATAAAATTCCTGGGATGTAGGTTAGTACACTTTTGTATTAATACCTATACTCTGGGATAAATTGTTACAGTTTATGCTCATGATAACAACCTCTGAGAAGGCCTATTTTCAAACAGCCTTACCAACATTGAATATGATGAATCTATTTAATTTTTGCCAGTGTGTTATGTGATCTTGTCTTTCACTTTGCATTTCTTTGATTGCTAGTGAGAGTAAACCATTTAGTTTTTTTTAAAACTATTTGGCTTTATGGTGACTTTTATTTCTTAAAAAATAAAGAAATGGGCAATAATGTACATTGAAACTCTTAAGTGAAAAAAGCTCTGTTCCATGTATGTTTAGTGCCTTCATTGCCCTGTAGACTTCTAGGTCTACATGTAGCCTCAATATCTAAAATATACCAAACAAAAACCCTGGGAATTAGAAACTGACCCCAGGACACTTCTGAGGACAATATTATATGATATAATGAAAGTCATGCACATGGAAAAAAATCACTTTCCAGTTAAATGATAAGATCTATGAAAGCCATCTCATGTGAAAACTAAGGGCCACAGGAGAAGTAACAGATAGCAAAATTAGGAACCTTGAAAATAACTGAAAAAGAGTGTGTCTGAGATATTAATTAGGTCAAAGGAAGAAGCCAAAAAAAGTTCAATTAACCAAATAAATGAACATGTATCTGTAATTTGAGAAGGAAAGAGCTCAGGAAAATGTTGATTTATCAGTAACAGTTGGTGTTCTTGTAACTGCTCTTGTACATCAGTCTTATACATCAGTCTTGCAAGCCTCTCTTGGCCACATGAGCCATCACACTGGGGAGTGGCATGGTACTGTGTGCTCTTCTAGGTGAAGGCATTGAGAATGTGCCCTATCTGGTGGTTCTCAAACACTGCCTTTAAATGCAAGTTTCTCTCTGCTCGTGTAGGTATTAATCTTAAAATAATTCAACATTTTAAAAAGGTAAAAGAATATATAATACTCAGCTATTTTAGCAAAGTTTCCTTCAAAAAGCAATTTGAAGCTCTCATTCCATTTTGAGATATAACCCTCAACTGTCAAGGAGACTTGACTTCCTGTACCAAAACCTGGTTACCAAGTTTTCCCCAGTAGATGACCTAACTTTAGTTAGCTAAATATTTGCCTCTCTCTCTGTGTAATTGATATCTTAATATCCTTACTTTCCTATCCTCATAAATAGACTGACTTACAAACCCTGTAAACTTGTTCCCTCTTTCCTCATAGATAGTGTAAAAGTATATTTCAAAATCCTTTGATAACAAGAGGAGGACTAACCTCCTTATTTTACAAATGAGGAAACTGAGGCCCAGGACTTGCTTGAGCTTTTAAGGCTGGATCCTGACAGACAGGATGTGTATGCCTAGATCTTCTCAACTTTGGTCTTGGGCTTTTTTCCCCCCACTAAATTATACTAGTACTTCAAGGTAGTTAGTAAATGAACATCAGTTAAACATGAGGTAGCCAAGCCAATAAAACAGGACTTTAGACCTCAGGCAGAAATGTGTGTTAAAATATTTTCTTTTGAAATTTATGTCACATCAAAGCATTAATACTATGACATGTAAAACACTCTACATCTGTGGCAACTGATTTTAAAATACTTGTGTATTTTTGCCTTTTAAGTATGCTCTCAAAACTTAAGAATGTGTTTAGTTCATATCTTAGAAAGTAGCAGCTAAGTATAAAATAAGAATAGAAAGGTAAAAAATTGAGATAAAGGAAAATGGAGAAACAGGGACTGTAGCGGTATTGACTCTTCCTTCACCGTGGATGGACTCGTACCCTTTCTGGCCTACTGATAGATTGATTCCAGAAGTTTGAGCTAGCTGTTTGGGATTTGGAATGCATTTTCTTATAAAAACACTGTTTCCCAGGATGGCTGGGTTTACCACAAGCCCACCAAAGTTAGCCTAACTGAATCCTCGTGGTAGTGAAACCGTAGACCCCATTCTGGGTTCTGGCAGAGAGCGATGGAGGTGGAAGCTGAAGAAGTTTCTCCCCATCCCTCTCGCACCCCCAACCCACTGTGTACCTGTATACCTCGTGCCTGTGGCAGAGGTCAGGCTGCAGCCCATGGCGGCCCCTTTGGCTGCAGGGAACAGGGGAGAAATACGTAAGGGGAAAGAAAGATGTTACTAGATGGAGAGCAGGGATAAGGTGTGGGAGTCCAGCTGCTTGAGTGTTTATGGGGTTGGAGTGGGCAGAGAAGAGGTTGGAAAAGGTTAAGAGGTTCACGTTTTTGCTTGCAGAGAGATTGTGGAGATAGAAAACTTGTATTCGATCTTGGCAGCAGGAGGGCAGAGACTTAAGGTTGGGAGTGGGAGACTCTGAGGGAGGCTAAAGAAGAGCAAATGTTGTAAAATGGAGACTCACAAGTTCAGGATTGCCTGTATTGCTCAGTTCGCACGTTGTAGACACCCTGATTGTGAGCATCCCAGGTGTTAGGTGTATATTGGTGTAATGTTTTTGGAGGATATTTTGGCAAAATTACTAATAGTTAAAAATGCACATATTCTTTGACTCAAATTCTGCTGCTAGGAATTTATCCTACAGATAGACTCAAGAGTGTGCATGTAGATGTATGTACAATGATTTGTTGGAGCCGAACAACATGATGTCTACCAATTAGGGACTGGTTACATAAAGGATGTTATATTGAGATGCAGGGCAACGCCACCAGGTGTGAAAAACAATGAACTAGATCTGTGTGTATAAATATGAGTAGACTTCTGAAATGTCAATGAATGAGAAAAAGCAACATACAGAACAATGAGCATAAAAAGTTCCCATTTAGTTGAAATTATACATATATTTTTATATTTTAAAATTTTTAACAGAAGCACAAATAGACTGATACGTATTAGGAAGAACATACAAGGGTACTTGAGTATTTGGGCGGGGATGGAGACACGATATTTGCTTTAAAACTCGGAAACTTTTACATGTTGCATATATACTCATAAGTTTGTAAGATTTTAAACAAATACTGTACAATCAGGCTTTATGAACTTATAACTATTAATAGTTGTTTTCTTCAGCAATGGGGAAGAAAGTCACATGTGCGAATATTTTTTTCCCTGCGGTTCTTAAAATATACTAGGCAGCTAAGGATGCCATCTAGTATGTGAATTAATCTCATGTTCAAGGTAACAAAAGGCTGAGCTTATTTTTTCACTCCTTTGTCTTCAGATCCCGGCCTGTGATTGATATTCAGAAAACCATCACGGTAACTCCTAAGAGAATTGACCTCCGCCAGAAAACCGCGTGTGGGGCGCCCAGCGGGATATGGTGAGCGTCCCCCTGTGTTGGTGGACTCACCCTCAGGTTCCCACCTCTGGTTTGTGGTGACCCTGTTGCCCTGAGGAGCCACAGGGAGATCCCGGGAGTGCTAGGTGAAGGGACAAGGAATCTGTCAAATGTTCATGTAACATCTTACTCACCAATGCGCAGTTGGAGGGGATTGGAGAGCTGGGGGATGTGTTGGATTTTTTCCACTGCAATAATGCATATTTTAAGAAATATGTGTTTGATTTTATACAGCCTCAAGGTTAAAGCCTGTTTTGAATATACTGCCAAACCTGCAGGTTATAATCCTTCAATATGTAAGTACCTAGTACATTTAAATTTACGTATATTTTCTGTCTGCCAGGTTGAAAGTTCTGCATAAATCACAGAAAAATAAAACTGCAATGGCCAAATGGGTCCATAAATTCTTGTTTAAAGAATGAAGGGTATCTTCTGTCTCCCCTTTAATCAAGAGGGCCCAGCACAGTGAAGGAGGAAAAACTCTCTGTTTAGTCTCCATTTTAATTTTCCAGAGCAGATGGTTTAAGACAGAATGCCTTGGAAAAGTACTTATTTGCTACCACAACCGTTTCCTCCATTTCTGTCTTTGAAAAGCAGTGTGGGAAATTGGTTTTGTGGTCGTGAGGTGGTGGGTGGTGGTTGCAGAAGGGCTGCTGCAGGAGCCAGAGCACAGCATGGCACTGTTGCTCTGCTCCCGAAGAGGCCTCCGTGGCCCAGAACACCCAGCCTGTGTTCCCGAGTACAGGTCCCTGGGGGAATGTGCAGGGTGCCCCTAAGTAGTCAGAGATGTGGGCTCTGCTCCTGGTTTCAGCTTTGATGCTGCCTAACCCTACAGCACAGGGCAAGTCCCATAACACTTGAGTTTTTTATTTTCCCATCAGTTAAAAAAAAAAATCTACCTCTAATAGTAATGACTACATAGGATTGTGGCAGAGATCAAATGAGAAAATGTGGTGAAAAGCTTCAGTTTGTCATTTATAAGATATTCTGCTACCTTTCTTTGTAATCCAGAAGAGGGTTTTTGACACACATTTTGACATTGCTAACAATAGTGATCACAGCTAAGGTCCTCTGTGGTATGTTTTAGGAGTAGCTGTGCCTCTTCAGGTGTGACCCACCTAGCCTGGCTCCAGAGTCAAGCGTAGGGGTGTGGGAATTGAAAGAAAATCTTCTCTTCAAAGAGCAGGTGAAAAGAACAAGGAAATTCCCATCCTGGGTCAGGCCGTGGTCCCAGCAGCTCAGTGTTCTAGTGTATTATATGTGCCACCAAGGGAATTTGTGAAGGACAAGGTCATTCTGTCCTTTCATATGTTTGTCATCTTTACTACACCTTGAGGCAAATGAGTTCTCTTAAGTTTTCTCCTTATTACCTAGAGTATTACTCTGTATTCTTTATTTTAAAAGATGTTCCTTTCAATATCCCAGAATGTAACCTAATTCACATAACCTAATGTTATTTGAAACCAAAAAAATAACCATATTAAGGACTAAGGTGCATGATGGTAAGTCTGTTCACACAGATGATGGCTCTGTTTAGCTGTACTGTAATAATTACTTCATTTAGGTGGAGTTTTTGTGTGGCACTAATGAATGTACCCAGTAAGGTAACAGAATGAAGATACTGACCTGTGATAAAAAGATTCAATGAATTGTGAAGAATAACAGTATAAATAAATATGCTGTGTCTTTAATAAAAAGTCTGCCTTCATCCAGTTCTCACTGTCACAGGCTCACTTAGCCTTCATCTTGCCAGATCCTAAGCTGTCCTCAGATGGTGTCTTCATCTCCCCTTCTGCTGGGTCGTCTCCTGCCGTGTGGTCTCTCCAGCGGGACCTGCAGGCCTCGCACAAAGCATTCTTAGAGGGGATGCGCGCGGGGAGCTATGGCGTGTCAATTTGCTTTCTGATGCAGCTGGCATTTTGTTGAGTATAGAAAGCAATTCATTGTGTGCCTTTTAATAACAAGAAAACACATACCATGACTCCTCAGGATGTATCATCCTTTCAGTATCGTTTGTGTTATTTTTATCCAAAGGCAGTATCTTACACTTGCCCAGTTGACTGACTAACAGGCCCTTTACCATTGTTTGGAATGGATTAGAGAGACAAGGAGAAACAGCGATTCTTTGACTAGGCAGGGAAAGGAAATGGAGAAACATTTTTATTCTATTTTGATTGTCATTTTTTCAAACCACTCTCAGTTTGACTATAGATGTGAAATCTCATCAGAGCATTCCTTGTCTTTCCCCAAATTAATCATTTATATAAAATAAATTGTAAGCTTTCCCCTAGCTTTAATGTAGCACTTGGTGCCATATGTATTGCTTCTATATTATATAACTACTCCATTAACGAAGTGTTTACTGATGGTCAATTATGGATGGAACTTTTTCCTTTGAAGACATTTGGAGAACACTTGCTTTCATTGCTCATACTTGGACAGCATTGGGAAATTCTAAATGAAATAAAACAGAACTTGCACAAAGCTATGTTAAATTAATACAGCTAAAATCTTTCCCCAGTATCCAAGAATTTGTGAGTTTCTTATTTGACAGGGCTGTTTAACTCAGCAGTCCTCAGATGCGGTGTTCCATACATACAGGTATCTATAATGAGTATTCTACTTGGCTTACAACTCAAAAGGTCAGCAAAGGGGCCCTGCAAGGATTTTAAGTTGATGTGAACTGTCGGGAAGGTGAGGGCAGGTTACAGTGGGTTTGGTAGGTAAATGGTTTTCATGCACCCACACCTCCCATGCTGTTGCCAGGAGGGGTACTCCACGTGTGACCTTTATCTGGTTCATTGTGAAGTTAGCATGTCACTCACAAATGCATGATGTCAAGGGCCTAAAATGGGGAAGCATTTGGCAGCTGTGACATTTAAGAATTCTTCAGATGGACACAAAAACTATTAAAATTGTTAGTGTTTCTAAATTTTGGTCTTACATATCTGAATAGCTATTGTTTCAGCATAAAAATGATGTCAAATTGTATGTGTGCACACGTTCATGTGAAGCAAGTTATGCCCACTTCCGTTCGTCTATTCTACAAATCAAGTTTCTAATCAGGTGTTGCGCTAGTTGCTGAGGAGTACAGTGGTGAGCAAGACTGATGTGGGCCCTGTCCTCAGCTTTGCCCCACTGTGGGAGTTAGGAAGTCATAGTGAAGCGTAGGGATCAGAGAAACCAATTGCTCTAGGATCACGGAGAGAGGCCAGGATAGGCTCCTGTAGGAAGTGAGATCCCAGCCGAGATCTGGAGGAGAGGTGGGGGAGCCAAGCAGGCAGGGAGGTGGGGGAGGAGGGAACACAGCCAGCCAAGGGGAGTGCCTCATACAGAGGCCTGGAGGCCAGCGAGACCTGGACAGCTAGGAGGCTGTATAAAGCAGTCATCTTTTGTGTTTGCGATAGAGACTTCAAAGCTGGTGATGCCTCTGTCCCTCACTGTATGACCCTCAGCCTCCATTTCTTCATCTGTAAAAAGAAGGTATTAAAATAGATGCCCTCAAAAAGGTCTCTTCCTACTGTAATGTGAATATTAGAATGTGGGTTGCTCATTTTCTATGTTTTCTGTAGCAGATTTTTTTTCCTCGAGGCTACCTTCTCTGGACCTCTGCACACTTTGGTTTGCTTTCCCTTTTGATGGTTAGTTAGTGCTTAATGAATGTAAGTAATTTAAGTATTGCCCCACAAAAAACATAGCGACTACGTCCAGTGAACCGACAAAGAATACATTCTAAAGTCAAGAAATGAGATTTTGGTAACCCAAATCCTGGCTTGCCTCCAAGCTCCACTAGTATAGGTAATCAAGAGCAGGCTGTTCCTTCTAAACCAGTGGAGGCTGAAAACTTTGATTGTGAGAGCTATATTATGCTGACAAGTGGACGCTACAGCCACTGAAAGGAATATAGTTTACCTTTTAATTCTTTCACTTAAAAAAAAAAAAAGTCTCATCCTACTGTCAAAAGACTTGTCTAAACAGAAGAGAATAATATATATTAGAGAACTAACCTTTATCAGTGCTTCTTAAACTTTAATATGTATAAGAATCTGGTGATACTATTAGAACGCACATTCTCGTTCCATAGGCACGGATGGGCCTGAGGTTCTGCATTCCTTACAGGCTCTCAAGAGTTGCTGCTGTTCTAAAAACCTTTTCTGAATGGCAAAGGCACAAGACCACTTAAGCGTCAGATTCTTAAAGGGAGAGAGCTAGTTTAGGCCCTTTGGGAATGTTGGGTCCCTCTAGTTATCGTTAGTATTCTGTGGGTTCATGAAATTCAGCCAGAAACTGATTGATTCTTAGTAGCTGCTGCTGAAAGGTTTTGACTTATTCTTGAGCTCCCCCAGGTGGCCCAATGAAAATTTAACTTTGAAACATCACCAACATCAAAAGGAAGGAAAAGACAGCTTGATTTGAAACATCACAATCATCCAAATGTCCATTACTAAGAAATATAAAGAGAAACAATGGTAGTAGGGAAAAGTGTTATTCTACGAGGAATTAAATATTTTAAAAGGAGCTCAACATACTTGTAGCTGGATTGTGCATGAATACACTTAAAGTTAATATGATTTTGTTAATTTTATCTAGTGATCGTGGGCACACTTGAAGCTGAAAAAGAAAGAAGAAAATCTGGGCTATCGTCAAGAGTTCATTTTCGAAACCAAGGTTCTGAGCCCAGGTATACTCAGGAACTAACTCTGAATAGGCAGAAGCAGAAAATGTGCATGGAGGAAACCCTCTGGCTACAGGTGAGGGCTGCAGACAGTCACTTCCATTTTTTAAAGAGGACAGAAGGTAGGTTTTATGGTGACATATATAGATTTCTGAAATTTATTGTAGCAACCCATTAATCAATATAAAATCATTGTTTTGGAGTTCTCCAATAGCATTTATTCCATGCTTAACTATATGACTGCATACTTTTTAGGAAAATATCAGAGATAAACTGCGTCCCATTCCCGTAACTGCTTCAGTGGAGATCAAAGAGCCAAGCTCTCGAAGGCGAGTGAATTCACTTCCAGAAGTTCTTCCAATTCTGAATTCAAACGAACCCAAGACCGTTCATACAGATGTAAGTCTTTGATCTTTGTATGGCTGAAGTTTTTGTCGCATTATGATGCTAAATCAAATGTCTTTGAGGGCAGTAGAACTAGTGAGTTGCTTTAAAGGTCATTCCTTTGTATTAATATCCTTCTTAATATACACAAAGTTTGAGAAGACAAGTTGCCCAAATTAGCAGTGAATATAGAAACGTGAAATATAATTTGGGACCACATATTTTTTTCATTTTTGTCCATTGTCACTTACTGAGACTATAATTGACAGAGCTTACGTTCTCACATCGTTTCTCCTGTAGCTGTATGTAGAAAGAAAAATACGTTGTATTTTACCATTGAGAACATTAAAATGTAGAAAACAAATTGTTGTTACTTGGAACATTAAAATCAAGGAATGTCAAAATTCAGCAAAGCAAAGTATTATTAGCAACGAAATGGTCATTTAGTGCCTAATGTAGCCTAAGTCATCTTTGGAAGAAAGATTTATATTATATGGCTTGCTGGACACCTCACGAAGGTGAGGTCTTTTTGCTAGGGTTTAGGATGGTTAAGATGCAAGAATAGCCTGGCAAGCTATGACATCTTGATTTGGCATTATGCGCCTGCTGTCAAAATCCAACTGATGATGGAGTGTCTGTCCACTCTGAGACTCCTGGGTACTGGTGGCTTGTGGATGTAGCTTTGCAGAAGTGAGTACTCGTTGCCTTAGGCTCAGGAGCTGATGCCTAAATCTACACTTTGCCAATCTTATCACCAAATATAATTCCCTATGTTTTTGTATACTTGCATGTACTTTGACGTTACTCATTATTATGATGTTACTATTTCTTACATACATTCCCAGCTCCATAGCCATGTTAAATATAAGGAAAAAGTTTTCCTAATTGTTTATCAGTGTGATTATCAAGCATCCATTAGCATTGTGCTAGATAACTCTGTGCCATTTGCATATTTGACCTTAAGCTCTGTTTCCTCATCTGTGAAATGGAGCTCCTAATAATAGTATCTTCCTTAGAGGTCTATTGTAAGGATTAAATGAGTTAAAATATGTAAATCATGGGTTAGCTAGCATCATCATCATTATTATTGATGATTCTTACAGTAGCCCTATAAAATAGGGTGGCGCCTATAAAGTCATATCCCCATATGACCTAGGAAGAAACTTAGACTCTGAAAGGTTAAGTGACTTTCCTGAAGCCCCACAGCTAAGTGAGTGGCAGAGCCAGGTTTGGAACCCACATCCGTGTGGCTGTGGGGTTCACACTCTTTACTACACCACGCTGCCTCAATGCCCTGGTCAAAGTGTTCTTAAGACAGAGTTTTGTTGAAGGACGTAATGGGAATCACAGGCATGGCAAAGTATGTTTGAAGCTTGAATTCTGCAATGGTATTTGTCACACAGGGAAATGAACTGTATGGAAACTGTCAGTCACCTACTTGGGTGTTTTTCTGAGTCTTGTATGGCATAAATGACAATGGTTTTGTTTTCCTACAGGTGCACTTCTTGAAAGAGGGATGTGGAGATGACAATGTGTGTAATAGCAACCTTAAACTAGAATACAAATTTTGTACCAGAGAAGGAAGTCAAGACAAATTTTCTTATTTACCAATGTAAGAATTTCTCTATAGCACTAGCAAAAATGACTCTGGCTTCACAGTGGCTTTTTGTTAAGAAAGGACTACTGGACATGTATTGAGGACTTTGTCTTTTTCTTTGTTGTTTTTTTGATAGTCAAAAAGGTGTTCCAGAACTGGTTCTAAAAGATCAGAAGGATATTGCTTTAGAAATAACAGTGACAAATAGCCCTTCCAATCCAAGGAATCCCACAAAAGATGGTGATGATGCACATGAAGCTAAACTTATTGCAACATTTCCAGACACTTTGACTTATTCTGCATACAGAGAACTGAGGGCCTTCCCTGTGAGTACTCTTAGAGACCAGCCGGGAGGAAAAAACCAACATGGTGTGGCAAATGAATGTATTGTGACCTAGTGTGATTTTCTGTTATAGGAGAAACAGTTGAGTTGTGTTGCCAACCAGAATGGCTCGCAAGCAGACTGTGAGCTTGGAAATCCTTTTAAAAGAAATTCCAGTGTAGGTGATGCCTTCACGTACTATATTTTATTGTCTTCAATTCCATTACTATGTCTGTATGCATGGCCTGTGTTAACGGCTATTTATATTTTTTTAGGTTACTTTTTATTTGATTTTAAGTACAACAGAGGTCACCTTTGACACCACAGATCTGGATATCAATCTGAAGTTGGAAACGTAAGAGTTACTTCAACCTTTCCATTCACAATTATGTCATAAAAACATGAGCAGTCAATGAATTAGCCCTGATCTAACTCATAAAAGAAATGTAATTGTAATGAGAAAACTGACTGTTAATATAAAACCCTATTGTTTCCTTTTCATTTTCAGAACAAGCAATCAAGATAATTTGGCTTCAATTACAGCTAAAGCAAAAGTGGTTATTGAACTGCTTTTATCGGTCTCTGGGTAAGTGTTTGTGTTTAGCATAACAAATCAATGTTTGAAAGAACCATTTATAGCCCTCACTAAAACTGGTGGTCTTTAATTTGACAGAGTTGCTAAACCTTCCCAGGTGTATTTTGGAGGTACAGTTGTTGGTGAGCAAGCTATGAAATCTGAAGATGAAGTGGGAAGTTTAATAGAGTATGAATTCAGGGTAAGTTGGAGCAATTGGTCCTTTTATTGTGCCAGAAGCTAACATATATTAGATACAGTCTTGAGTATGTAATTTTAATAAATAAGTAACATTAATAAATAAGCATTATAAATAAACCCTCAGTTAAAAATGAATTTGCCGGTTTTTAAAGAACATACTGACTTACAGTGAAAATTTTATCTTCCAGAATGGAGAACAGTGGTCACTCAACATAGGACTTTGTTCAGAATCCAGTTCAGTTTGGCCCCTTTATTATTAGAAAGTGTTAATGTATAGGTGGTATAGAAACAAAGTAATACTTGATTTTTTTTCTGCCCAGAGTCTATAAAACAAAGAAAAAAATCACAAAGTATTTATATTTGGCTTTAGAATGTGTTATGATTTATTTCTTCTTCCATTATAAGGTCATCTTTCTTACTGCTTGTGGTTTAAAGAATATTATGTTTCATTTACCTTTCACAAACATGTTTTGTGACGGTGAATATAGATTTAGTGTATGCCAGTAAGGAAGGCTAATGATTGGCTCTGAACCACTTCAAATTAGGCAATCACAGTGACTCTCTGTCCAGTGGAGAGAACATAAACACAGGATACAGAGTCTGCATAATTCAATGTGGGTTTAGGTCTGTATGGCTCAAGTCACATTCCTGAAAGCATAGGGAGTGTTAAGGTATAAAAGTCTGAATTGTTAAGAATGGACCCACCTCTGACTCTCCAGTAGGATGAAGAGGCTAAATTCTCCTCTGTGTGTCTCCTAGCATTATAGACACAGTTGGTACAGGTAGTGGTGGTAGTTATGATCTCTGCAGGTGTGGTTGAAGAAGAAGTCTGTGGGTTCCAGAGCAGTCTGCACACAGACAAAGAGGACTCTCACCTCCTGCGTTTGGCTTATGCTGCAGGAAGTTGCTCCTTCGTAGTGTGGGTGCTCAGATGCATGGCAGTCATTATGGTTTTCTACAGAGTCTCCCCTGGAACAGAGGCAGCTTCATTTTTGCAGTGAATGGGGTTTTCCAGAATCAAGTTGGTGGTGCACTTGCTTTGGCACAGGCTTTGTCATCTGCCAAGCAGGATGCTTATAGAGTTATCCACAAATTCACATATGACACTTCCCTGGGCATGGTGAGAACATAGTGTATCTACACTGCTGATTCTGTTACACACAGCAGTTGTTCCTGGACTGAATTAGCAATCATTTATCTTTGACCTTTTTTTCCCTGTTTTTATTGACAAGAATCTTTAAGCACAAATCTCTATTTTGAATATCCTATCTATAGTCTATTTTTGTAACCTGTGCTTTTATTGTAGGACTATGCTGGATATTTTAGCTTTTTCCTCTTGTATTATTGTCTAACAGGTAATTAACTTAGGTAAACCTCTTAAAAACCTTGGCACAGCAACTTTGAATATTCAGTGGCCAAAAGAAATTAGCAATGGCAAGTGGTTGCTTTATTTGGTGAAAGTTGAATCCAAAGGATTGGAAAAGATAACTTGTGAGCCACAAAGTGAAATAAACCTCCTGAACCTAAAGGTATGTTGGTGGATTTACCTAATGTCTCTATAGATATAAAGAAGAGAAGCTACTTTTTCAGGAGATATGTTGCTATCCTTAGGAAACTGGCAGGTTGACTTTCTCTTTGGTTGTCACAATTTCTCTCTTACAGTTGAGTCACCAAGTCAGGCTGAGGCATTTTTGCTGCTTAGTGACTATTAGAGCACATAAGGCAGTCATTCAGTACTTGCTGAGGCAAATGACATTTTCTGAAGTTTCATGACCCGATATGAGATATAGAAAATAAAAAGGGCTGAGACACGCTCCTGGGGCTGGGCCAGCCAGTGTTAACTCCAAGCAGAACCAGACTCGTTACAAAAGATATTGGCATCTTTGCAAATGACCTTGAAAGGTTTTCATTCTTATTTTTTAAATACTAAATATTTATTGAGGACTTGTGGCTCGGGCACTATGCTAAGCATTTTGTTTGCATTTTCTCATTTCATTCTCTTGATAGTCCTGTGAGGTATTTTGATTATCCCCACGGTTTCACAGAAGTCGTTGAGATTCAGAGAGATTAAGTAACTTTCTCAGAGTCACTCAGCTGTTAAGAGACAGATTCTGCATTCAGGCTCCATTCTGCCTGATTTCAAAGCCTGAAATCTTAACCCCTCCCTGTACTGCTCCACACTATGTAACTGGCTTATCATTTATGTTCCAGTGATGAAGTTTTGCTTTGTCATGGCATATCTGTTTCTTTTAAATTTTAAGGTGACTGGATATGATCAGTGGTCCTAGTTGGTGGCTTATAGCGTGATGCTCTACTCATCAACTTTAAAAAACAAGATGATCAGCCCCCCAAAAATGGTCCTTGGCAATGAACCCCCCCCCCCTTAAAAAAACCCCACCAAGATGGTCCATTATTCCTAATCTTTGCTATAAGGAAAATACAATTTAACAGTTCTTATGGCTTAGTTTTCAGTGTTCTTCTCTGAATTAGTCATATAACGGGTCTTTTTTGCTTCTTTCTGTTCTTTAGCGTCAGTTATTCAAGATGTGCTGTCTACCATGTGTTACGTACAGAGTTGGGTGCTGGGGATATAGGAATATGATGTGATCCCTGATCTCAGTATGCTTACAGCTTGGTGGGGACACAGAGGAACAAAGCATCTTTCTCTTTCTCTGAGTTTTAAGGTCAGAGTAGGAATAAATTACTCAAATAAACCTAGTCCTATGACTAAATCAACAAACCTAAAGTTAGAGTGGTAATACCACTTGCTGGTTTTATGCTTATTTCTGTGCCTTTGGTGGCAGGAGAGGGGTGAATATTAATTGTTGATTATCTGAACTTAGCATTATTTGGGAGGGCGTGCTCAAGAGGTCCGTATGGTAGTAATAAAGAATTACATAATGTGAAACTGTTTTGAATATAATTCTTTTCAGGAATCTCATAACTCAAGAAAGAAACGGGAAATTGCTGAAAAACAGATAGATGATAACAGAAAATTTTCTTTATTTGCTGAAAGAAAATACCAGACCCTTGTAAGTATTTTTCAAGAGCTGTGAATATTTGACAGAGGATGCAGGGAAGGACTTTCCCAGAATGATGTCTTTTGACGACCAGTCCTCCTTTTCTCTCTAGAACTGCAGCGTGAACGTGAACTGCGTGAACATCAGGTGTCCGCTGCGAGGGCTGGACAGCAAGGCCTCTCTGGTTTTGCGCTCAAGGTTGTGGAACAGCACGTTTCTAGAGGTGTGGCCCTCCCGTGAGGCTGTCCCCTGGAAGTCATTTGCCACTGCCCAGGACATTTCTCACTTCCCTAATGCATTCACTAACTGTCTTCAAACAGGAATATTCCAAACTGAACTACTTGGACATTCTTGTGCGGGCTTCCATAGATGTGACTGCTGCTGCAGAAAATATCAAGCTGCCAAATGCAGGCACTCAGGTGAGAGGTGCCCCAGCTTCGTTCAGGTTCAGAGCAAGTCCCTTTTCCCTCTACCCTATGCCCAGGGCCTGAGGTCATGCTCTTTGGTGCTTCTTTCCCTTATGTTCCTATTATTCCCATTAAGGAGAAAACATATACTGTCTTAATGTGCTGCCACCCGATGCTGTATTTTAAAAGAATCATTGAGAAAAAGAAGTAAATCTTGGATTAGTTAGTTCAGTGCAATGCCCATGTAGATTTGAGAGCTGTTGGCCTAGTGAAAGAATGGGTGAGCCTCGCAGCCCTACAGAGACCCTTCTGCTGTCCCTGAGGCTGCAGCCATCTTTGGAATGCTCCAGGGATGGAATACACGTGCCACGGGTGGCCAGCTGCAGAAAAGATCTCTTTATATATGAATTCTATATCGAACCTTGTAAAATAAGTCCCTGGTTATGCCCCTTGGAACGAGTCTAAAATAAGTGCTCTCTCTTGGCCACGTAGCAGCTTTTGAAATAATTAAAGGAAACGTTCATGCCTCCTTGGACGTGTCTCTTATTCTCTTTGGAGCTACGCACCCAGCTCTTCAGTTATCCCTCATTTGGGGCACAGCTGAACTGGTTCCTGGCCTCTCCCTTCCTGGGCCTGCCCTTGTTGGGCAGTGTGACTCCCAGCTGGACAGATTAGCTGAGGTGTGGTCTGCTCAGTCCTGCTTACCTGGGGGCCTTTACCTCTCAGCATCTCAGCACCCATACTTCTGTCAGTCCAGCCTAAAATTTGGTTTTTAAACTTTTGCTGAGGATTGTGTTTGAATTTTTAGCAGCTGCTATTTTTGTGTTAGTATTCTACTGAAACTTTCAGATGTTTTCACCAGAATTTGTTGTCAAGCTATGCTTCCAGTATCCTGTCCTTGAGCAGTTTTAAAAAAATCTAAAAGCATGCCTTCAAAAGTATCCTCACGTTTTATGTGATTTGCTTTGGGCCCATTGTTTCAGTTTGCAAAGCAATTTTGCATCTTGATCATTTGCTCTCTCAACTTCCTATTCCTGCAAGCTTTATCTTTTTTAAAACCGAAAAGCATGCCCTGTGTGTCTTCAGGTAATTAACAAAAATATTGAACAGGATTAGGCGCAGGACCTTGTGAACCACTAGTGAGGGATTCCTTGTTGGGGGGGTCTAGAACCCGCAGGGACCTTTACCAGGATTTTGAGGCAGAATGACTGCATGTCATGGTGGGAATCATGAATGGGAATGTTTTGCAAAAGAGACGAGAGAAAGAAAATACTGTGAATTACTGCTCTTACGTTAATCTGCCGGTCTACTTATGGAAATGTTCTGGCTTCAGTCGTTTAGCTGAAAATTCAGTGAGCCTCCCTGATCATTCTGGTTTCTGAAATATAGTGGTCCTTAGGGTGTCCTTCTAATTTATCATCCAAGCCAGAATACATTTGTCTGGGACAAATCTAAACTGGGCAGGATTCTGGGACAAGTGGTGTCAACCAGGACTGTCCCAGGCTGGCCAGGACATAATGGTCACCCTGGCTTTGTATTATCTTTGCAAGTTACTCCAGCCCACCTTTCTACATCTTATCAATAAGGCATCGTAAAGGACTTTTAAGTAACCACTCCTTCCCTGCGGATCCTTTCTTGGCATCTCTGACTGAAGACAGCAGCTATAACTTTCTGTAACTGTAAATCGGCAACCCTGAGAATAACTGAGGTTTTAGAGCTGGGAAGAGAACACTTTACAGGAAAGGGACTAACATTAATAGATGTCCACAATTTACTAGATTCTTTATACTCTATCGTTTAAACTTGGGAAGAAAGCTGATGTAGACATCGTACCCGTTTTACAAACAAGCAGACTCCTGGAGGAGATGTAATTTGGGGTCTTGGATTGAAACCCATATTTGTCTGACCCCAGGGCTCCTGTTCCTTGACTTGGTGACACCTGGTCCCCACTAAGTACCCAAGTCTCAAAGTCAGATGAGAAAACTGAGTCCAAGGACGGTTATCTTCTCTCAGGACCACACAGCCAGCAAGTGGAGCAGAGAGCAGGCCTCAGGACTCCTCTTCCTCTGGAAGATGGTAGAACTGGGGGCCTAGGATCCAGTCGAGGGGCTGGGTCACAAATGAAAATGAGGTTCTCTTGGACATTTGATGTTCTTAGCGCTTAGAGAGCTCATGCCTTCTAATGGGAATTGGAGTCTTTGCTGTGATCCTACTTTGTTTCATAATTGGTAGATTCATGAATGGATTACTGGTCTCCTATATCTAGAACCTATTTCTTTTGAAAATGGAGACATTTTCTTACCCCTAGTCTTCTGTTCCTGATACCTCTTCTATTTTCTGTGATTTCTGAGATACAATAACTCAGATATTATATCTATACTTTTTTTAGTATTTTAAGGTGCAGCTTTTCCAGCCCTGAAGATTTAAGCTTAATGCAGGTGTCAAGATGCCTTCCCCTTACTTGTCGTGGGTAACAACTTCACTTTGTCTTGGTTTCATCTGTCCTTTCCAGTCTGAAGATCATTTTCTTTGGTGGTAGAGGCAAAAAAGGTTGAGTAATTTAGTCTTGTCTTTTGATCTTACTATCAAAACAGCCTCTTGTTACCTTTAATCCTGGCTTTAAAAGAAAAAAAATAAGAAAAAAGTTTTCTTTATAACCCAACCAA
The DNA here is from genome assembly GCA_023783475.1 of Daubentonia madagascariensis. Lineage (NCBI taxonomy): Eukaryota > Metazoa > Chordata > Mammalia > Primates > Daubentoniidae > Daubentonia > Daubentonia madagascariensis. The sequence continues at coordinate 35,398,040 of JAKFHU010002088.1, read as the reverse complement.
TTTCAAGAATTCTGTGTTTTCCTCTCAAACACTTTTAAATTAAAACACTGTTTAACAAAGTCAGAGAAAGCAGAAGTCACATAATTGAACCAGGTAAGATGGTTACACTTTAGCATCAATTAAATTAAATCCATCCAGTTATCAAGCACCTATTAAGAACACGTGTGCCTCCCTGGGCTAGATGCTAGAGAAGCAAAGTTGAATAAGATACAGTGTCAGTTGTTAAGAATTTCATGTTTAGGAGACAGAACCAGGAAAGAATTGTTGAATTAAGCCAAGGAAGGGAGGAATTGTTTATTGGTTGTATTTATATATCCCCACTTCATTCCTAAGGAAGGAAGTAGAGAGTATCCAAGCTTCCTGGCTGCCAAAGGTAAAAGAAAATAAGACAGGTAAAAAGCACATAATTCTTCAGGGGAAGAAGGTTTTCTTTTTTGGCTCTGACAAATTCAGAGATGGATCCTTTTATAAAGTGATTCCTTATATGAGGAACACTCACTAAAAGGGGATGGTGTCCTTAATAGATAGTTTTGTAAAAGATACAAAAATCCCCTCATCGAGTGATTTCTTATACTGATGTTCAGTAAGAGCAGTGGGTGTTATGTTACAGAGTAATGTAGAGAAAGTGTTTTGGCAGTTGTCATGCTAATGTGGTCTAAGCACTGCTCACTGTTAATCAAATTTAATGCATCAGCAGAGTTGAAGCCCCTTTCCCCTTTTGGGCACATGATGGATGAGGTTCACATGCATAGGTCATCCCCATGGAAATGCCTAAATTTTAATGAAACCAAAGGAAAGAAATTGTTTTGGAGTTGTAAAGCTCTACAGTAGTTTCTATCCACCTTAAGCCATTGTTGTTCATCAGTAACAGCTGCTGTGACAAGGTGAGACAAGGCTTCTCAGAGCTGTGGGAACCACAGTCATCTCCCCTCACCTGGTTCTGTGGCCCGCTGCCCTTGTTCCCAATCCCAGCTGGAGAATGACTGTCATACCAAAAGGAAAAAGAAAAACTTCGGTTGACAATTTAAGCAAACAACCAATAAAATCTTGCTCACTGGCCTCTCACCTTCTAGGACCACAGAGCACATCTGCCCCTTAAATGTGTAGCCAGCCCCTAACTTCAGTGAGTTATTTAATAATATCTAAAAGGCTCCAAGTCCTGGTTTGAATGATGGCTAGACCTGGGGCTTAGAGCTTCGGCTGGATTCCCATCCTCCTACCCACCCTGCAAAATCACAAATTCTCTTGTTCGTCCCTTACACAGTTGGATGTAGCCATTTATGGGAGTGGTTCCCGAGGCACTGATGCACAGTGTGATTATAATGAGGCTGATTCCCCTTACCATGGACCAGTCTCCACTTCCAGACTTAACAGAACTTACAAATGATGATGGCCCTTCCACATGGCCACCCTGCCCCAAGAGGCACACTGTGCTTTCCCTATGCTAGATAATAGAGAAGCAAAGTTAAATGAGGTACAGCACAGACTAATTGAAATCATCTTTTTGTTTGTTTTGTCTAGTAGTCAGCTTACCAGCCACATAACTATATCATTTCTTCACTGGTCTGTCTCTATTTCTTCTTTCTTCCCTCCTGTGTGGATGCCCCTGTGCTAGACTCAGCCATCTCAAGGAAGGGTTGTTTTAGTGAAAGCTGGCACACCTGTGACGGGAGGTAAGAGGGGAAGTGAGCCACGAGGCCACTCTAAGGCTGAGAGTCTGGGGAAACCTCAGAGCATAACAGGAAACGTGGTGGCTGATTAAGGTGTGTTTTGCCTGCCTGTTACAGTTAATATACTTGGCTGAAAACTCCAAATGTGAACTCCTGCCTATTAAATGTTTAAAAGAAAAGCACTTTTGCTGTTTTTAAGTATTTTCTGTAAGTCAAATAAGGTTGACAAGCTGTTTTCTAGAAGAAGTGGGAAGGGAAATACTTTAATGAAGAGATTTTTAGAAAAGAATCACAGTATAGAAGTATTGGAGCACAGTGTAGACATAGAAGCATTTTTTTCCTTTTTTGGAGACAGGGTCTCGCTCTGTTGCCAGGGCTAGAGTGCAGTGGCATCGTCATAGTTCACTGCAACCTCAAACTCCTGGGCTCAAGCCAATCCTCTTGCCTCAGTTTCCTGAGAAGCTGGGGCTACAGGCATGCATCACCATGCCCAGCTAATTTTTCTGTTTTTTGTAGAGACAGGGTCTTGCTCTGTTGCTCAGGCTATAGAAGCATTTTTAAGCAGCATCCATGGTTCAATACTAATATAGAATACTTGACTAAAAATGTTTCTTAGACATTAAATGCTCCTTCTGAGTTTTGTTTACCCTTTACGTTCTCTTAATTGAGAAATATCAAAAACTTCAAACTGGTAGATCTCTAATCAGTATAGTTTACAAAATCTTGTTCATAGCAATCACCAGGTCTTTAACTTTGAAAAATAGTTCCTGGCATCACAGAAGTCCATCTAAACCCATATAACTGAGTTGTGAATTGCCAAAAGCAACTTTTTCAGTTTCAGAGTAAACACTATTTAATTAGAATTTGCCAACTATCAAATGTTTAAGCTTCTCATCAGCAGCGGCTTCAGCTCTAAGCTGCCTCTGAATGAATCCAGGGTCTAGCTGGTCCATACACATTTTTGTAGAAGATGGAACCAAGCCATTTCAGGAAATTTTATTATTTATGAGGGTCTTTAGTTTGATATCCTAAGAAAAAATTAAAATAATATCTATCAGTCACAAAGCTCCATCCCTGTTTTTATATTTCATAACATCTTTAAAGTCTTAGTGAGGAATGTAGGCTAATTGTGCATAAGCTGGGCCTTTCCTTCCCATTGCTGACAATTAATTAAAAGAAAGTGTGATCATTCTCAAAAAGCTAGCAGGTTCTATAGATGCAACAAGATTGGCTGTGTATTGGTAATTGTCAAAATAGGGTGGTGAATACATGATGGTTCATTATATAGTTTTACCTACTTTTGTTGATAACAAAAATTTTTTAAAAGATAAGTTAGCAAAGAAATAACCACTTAGAACCACTTAGAACATAACCCAGCATTTTCGAGATTCTGTGAATAGATCTTCAAGGAATGCTTCTCGAAGCAATATTCCATTATTAAGGGAAAGGATCGTGTATCAGAAAGTCATCTCATCCGTCCATAGGCTGCATTGTCCAAGATGTGTTCAGAAGCAGAATTAGAACTAAAAACTCTTGATGTTAACTCTTGCCCCATTGTATAGTGATGCTGCTTTCTTTTATGCCCTATAGGTTCGTGTGACTGTGTTTCCCTCAAAGACTGTAGCTCAGTATTCAGGAGTACCTTGGTGGATCATCCTAGTGGCTATTCTTGCTGGGATTTTGATGCTTGCTCTATTAGTGTTTTTACTATGGAAGGTAAGTCCTATCTGGCATTTGAGTTTCATGATGTAAACTTTATTTTGTGTATTTAAAAATGTGAATTAACACTGATAGTATGTTTTTCTTTTCTTTTTCATTGCTTCCTTTTACCCAACATTTTATTATGAAACTTTTCTGACATATAGCAAATTTGAGAGAATTTTACAATGAACACCTGTATATCTACCTAATAGTTTGTATTTAAAGGTATATTATTTATGTATTATAAGAAGTTTCTTAAATGAATAAATTTTTGTGTCTCTCACATATAATTTAGCATGTTTGGGAAATAGATTTAAATTTTTACTGCTTTAGCATTTTTTCACCTAGGATTACAGTCTGGATCTAAGACAAATTGTTAGGTGTCAGGTTAATCTGAATCTGCATTCCTGCTAATTTCAATTTCTGTAAAGAACTGTTCATGGCAGCCATTGGGGTTTGTTCCACTTGTAGCTAGATTCGGAATAGAAAAGCATGAAATGAGTGAGTATCACAAGGAGTCATCATAGCCTGTGTCTAACATCTAGGATCAATATGATGTTCCTCATTAAAATTTGGTCCTTTGGCTGCAAATAAGATGTATTATCTTCTCCCTGTGTCCTACCAGTGAATAGTCTGCATTATGAAAAGCATATATGAGATGAATATAAACTTTTGTTGCCAAAGATTATAACCTATAGATTTTGGATTGTTACCAGTGAGTAATGGAGGTCTACAGTCCCTTATCTGCAATTCCAAATTCCAAAAATCTCTGAAAACTGAAAGTTTGTAATGACATTTATTTGGAAGTAAAACCTGACATGATGTGAAGAGAGACTATGTATAGTCTTTATTCTTTAATAGTTTCACTACAGAATTATTAACATTTTGATTAGAATGACATTATATATGCAGCATATATATATATATGCAGCATATTACTTTTCTAAAATGTCAAAAATTCTGGATGTCTGGCCCATAGGGTTTTGGATGAACCAACAACCCCCTAGCATCAAACTATCCTTTTCCTTTCCTTGGACCCAAGAGTATAATAGACAAGGGTTCAGGATATTCTTACATTCAAATATTGGGCATCTCTTTTTTACTTTATTTTTCAACTAACTTTCTTTTGCTAATCTGAGATAATTTTCTGATGTCCTCCAAATGTGTGACTGAAGCTTGGTATGTGCTCATATCAAAACTCCTCATGGCATGGGGTTTTAGCTAGTTTTACCTCTGATATTTACCTCAGGCAGTAGATTCCTCTGGCCAGCACAGCAAGCCAATATAGAAGATGTCCTGAAATTATTTTGATGTCAAAAACTGAATTCGGGATTGATATTTGAGCATGATGTGTTTTCTGGAAGAGGTCACAAGGACAGTCTTTTTTAGAGCAGGGTCTTATTGGCAGTCTTTGATGAGAGTGAGACGCAGGAGTGGGTTGAGAGTTAAGAAACCCAAGCTGTATAAAATCTTGGGCAAACCATTCCACCTCCCTGGGCCTCTGATTTGCGTCGTCTGGATTGGACTAGATGATTTCATTGGTTTGTTTGTAGGTTTTTGTTTTTGTTTGAGACAGAGTCTCACTCTGTCACCCAGGCTAGAATGTAATAGCATCATCATAGCTCACTGCACCTTCTGCCTCAGCCTCCCAGGTAGCTGGAACTACAGGCAGGTACCACCATGCCAGAAAATTTTTCTATTTTTTGTAGAGACATGGTCTCCCTATGTTGCTTAGGCTGGTCTCCTGACCTCAAGCGATCCTCCTGCCTCGGCCTCCTAGAGTGCTAGGATTACAGGCATGAGTGCCCAGCCTTCTTTTTTGTTTTTTTTTTTAAACTCTAAAGTATCCAGACCTTCAAGGGGACTCTAAAATAATCAGATAACTTATACAACCCCACATGAAAATCATTTTTATTACTTTATACTCTTCATTCTTAAACTGGATTCTTTGTTTTTATATGTTTAAAGTCATAGGATTTTAAGGTCAGAAAGGATTCTAGTTCAGTGGCCTTTAAATTGGGTTTTATATATCCATGCAGGTGGCAAAACTAAACTAGGTAGATGGGTTTCCCCACTTCAGCCAGAGCAATTCTGGTTTTATCTATTTTAAATATCAGGATTTTGTTTGGAGGTAAAAAAAAAAAAAAAAAGGAAAGCCCTCTGGGCTGCTTCATTCTTCCTCCCACCCTATTTACTAGTGTGTATTATTGAAAGTTGGCCAGATTTGTTCAGTGTGTATTAAATTACTTTGAGAGTCACCCGTGTGCAGCCCAATAAAACTTTCTATAATGATGGGAATGTTCTGGAGCTGCCCTGTTCAATATGGTAGCCATTAGTCACGTGTAGCTATTGAACACTTGGAATATGACTAGTGGAATTGAGGTAGTGAATTTTAAATTTGATTTAAATTAATTTAAATTTGAATAGCTTCACATGGCTAACCTAGTAGCTATCTTAGTAGCTATCAAAGCAGATCTAGATTTTTGCCTTCATGAGTTGCCAAACTAGTAAGCAGAATTTTCCAGGAGAGATTTATTTGACCGAGTTATATTTCAAAAGGCAGTTCCATGGCCTTGTGAACTAGATGAAAGTAAATAGAAAAAGTTCTCTGTCACTGAATGAAGGAAATGATAGTAGAAAGTGGAATTATACTTTTATACTTATTTAGAGTGACCTAACCTGAGGAGCATGGGTACCTACCATTTAAGGGTTACATGGTGGGTCAGAATTTGGGAAAATAACAGCAATCATTCTTTTATGATGGTGTATTTGAATTTATATTATGATTCACCCCATAGATCCAAAGGCCTTAAGTAGATGGCATTTGTTCTTAAAATTTACTGTAAAAGGCAGAAAAATACCCACAGTATATCTGTATTTTATTTGGATTTGTGCTAACTTTAACCTAGAGAATTTTCTAACCTTTGTCTCAATAAACTGCAAAAGTCAGTCTTTTGCCACTTTTGGAGTCCATAGTCTCCTGCAAGAAGAAACACCCAAAGCTACAATCAGATGTGTATACATTTTCCCTTTTGTGATGATTTTTGTCCTTAGGATGTCTGTTACAAATAGAAAAATTGATTAGCTGACTAGTGTCATCCATATAAATGCTTGACCAGAGAGAGACACATGGTGATAGAATGTGTTGACTGTCACAGTGAAACATAGTGCAAATGGCTGTTCACTTTTGGTTGATTGAAAGTAGTCTCTTTAATAAATAAGCTGTCAATAGAAAACAGGTTAAAATCTGAGATATTCTTTTGTTTAGCTCTTATACACAAAACTGTAAAATTGACTAAATACCTTGCTTCCTTGTAGTGTGGTTTCTTCAAGAGAAATAAGAAAGATCATTATGATGCCACATATCACAAGGCTGAGATCCATGCTCAGCCATCTGATAAAGAGAGGCTTACTTCTGATGCATAGTATTGATCTACTTCTGTAATTGGTAATTGATCAATGTTTTTTAATTGCTAGCTGTGGGACCTGCTATGGTTGTGGTGGCTAACTTTAAGAGCAACAGCTTGCTGTGTGTGTGTCCCATTAACAGATGTTTCCAAATGTCCACACTGGCTTTTGCCTTGCTTGGATTTATTTTATTTTATGTATTCGACTTGAAAGCTCACAGTTTTTTTAAAAAATGCACAAAGAATCTTTTGTTGCAGGTGAGTTATGTTGTGTTCTGGTTTTTAAACATCACCCACAGCAATGAAGAAAATCGAAGTCTTTGTACACACAAAAAGCGGCTTTGCACCTCTTTAGTAGCCCCGTTTGTCATGTGTTGTATAATACAGTATGTAGCATCCCACTCAGAAGTTCAAAGATGCATAAGAAATCATTCCGGATTTCTTGTTCATTTTGGAATTTCCCACAGATAGAAGCTTGTGTTGACTGCCTAATTAACCTGTTGCATGTTGGAAACATTGTGTTTCTCTTGATGAGGGGGCTTCGTCACTGTCATCTTTTTGTTCTCTTTGCTATAAAGTGATGGGAAAGGCTTGGAATGCTTTTTACTCTTGCTCAGAAATTGTTTTATGCTAGCTAAGCATGCAACTTCCATTTCCTGCATATCTCCTAAGGTCAAAGACCATTACAACCAACTATGATTATTGGCATAATGGGCTTTATGGCCAACTTCAAAAGATGATCATCTACCAAAGTAACCTTCAATATACAAAATTCTAGTACAAAAAATGCCCTGGACAGTTTTTATTTTAATGTTGTAATGGAGTTTGACCACGTTTCATGTTCCTAGAGATTTTATTCAACCTTGGCTCTCAGTTGATTTTAAATTCATGTTTTGCTTTTCTTATTTGTAAATCCATGGAAACAGGAATTACTGGTGATTCTCTTTTCCATTTATGTGGTCATGAGAGGACAGAATTACTCCTATAATCCCTTTCCATGGCATTGTCACAATGAATCCCAACACTGCCATTTTACTTACATAGCCCTTAATTTCCTTCTTTCCTCCTTCGAATGGGACAACCAGCAGTCATATTTTGTAATAGATAGGTACTTTAGCCTTTTTGCACAAAATAATAAATGAGTCTGTGTAGAAATGGCCTAGAACAAAAATTTTTGGTCCATTTTGCCTGTTGATTTAGTGATAACTATGTACATGATTTTATTTTGCCACATGGCATTTTTATAATGTAGCATCATTCAATATAGATGTTATGTCCCTGTTGATGTCACATAATAAACACATTAATCGACCATTCTAGGTATCTTCGTCATCCTTCTGAGCTGCATTTTTAAGTTGAAAACACACTTTTTTTTTAAGAAAAGCATATATTTTATTCATTTAAAAATTTAATCTGATTTAAAATTTTTGAGATATATTCTCAGTAAAAATATACTTGGGATCAGATTGAATATTTTTTAAATGAATACAATATATTCATTAACAATTTACATGTAAATATTCTTTTTTTCAAAAAAAGAGACATTAGGGAATGCTCTGAAATTCAGTGTAGTGATGATATTTTCCTTAAGTCCTATATGGTCCATGATTGATTTTATTAAAGGACACAGTTACTACGTGGTTTATTAATGAAACAGCTTAATTGGAAACACAACAGCATATCCAGGCAACATAAATTACCTTCTAGCTAATGAGAGATATGATGTATGTACTGGAACCTCAGAGAAGATTCCTAAATTGATCCATTGGAACACTGGCATATTCAAGTAGTGATTTGTAAAATATTTGTGACCTGATTTCCATTTTCTTAGTGGGAGAGGGGCATGAAATAGTCTTTGGTTTATACCTTTAAAAAAATTCTTAAAATGATCTAATAATCTGGAAATTAGACCATTTACATATAATATTGTGATTATTTTTAAAAATGGAAGCACAGTTTCATAAACTCTTACATTGTTAGTAAAGGGGTAGCTTACATTGTTACAAAATGTTAAGACAAGATGAAATGGACTTTTCTTCCAGTTTTACAGCTGCTCTTCTCTTCTGTTGATCCCCACTGGCTGTTACTTCTTTTCAACCTCTTAGTTCTTAAAAGAAAACCGTGTCTTTTTTCCCTGAGTCCAAAGGTAGACATAGCTGAACAGAAAGCTCAGACATTCCCATTTAGTGTACTTGCTGTTCCTGAGATTAATTCGTTTGTTTCTGTTTCTTTTTCCCCCTTCTCCAGTGTGGATTCTTTAAACGCTCTAGGTACGATGATAGCGTTCCCCGATACCACGCGGTAAGGATCCGGAAAGAAGAGCGAGAGATCAAAGATGAAAAATACAATGATAACCTTGAAAAAAAACAGTGGATCACAAAGTGGAATGAAAATGAAAGCTACTCATAGGGAGGCCACAAAAAGCTTCACAGTACCCAACCTGCTTTTTTGTTCCCCCCCCCCCCACCAAACTCAGAATTTCAAGTGGATTTAAAAGCCTGTTCAATACCGGAAGATTGATTTCAGAGTGGCCACACACAGTACGAACCTACAGTTAACAGTTTTAACTGTGGATATTGTTACGCAGCCTAAGGCTCCTGTTTTGCACAGCCAAATTTAAAACTGGTGGAATGGATTTTTCTTTAACTGCCTTAATTTAACTTTCGGGGTTGCCTTTGTTTTTGGTGTGGCTGACTTACAAGTGCCCAGTTGCACTCAGGCGACATCCTCCTGATAGTGTAGCTGGAGGAAGGCACCTCCAATCACCCGCGCTAACAGAGTGGCTGTCCTAACCTCGGCACTGCCGCTGCAAACATCCTTCGAGTTCACTGTCCCACATCACGAGACTATGCCATCAGGGTAGTGCTGTCGTAAATTAAATGTGCAATAGAAGGTGATGTTGCCATCCTGCCATCTTTTTCCGTTTCCTAGATGTGTGAATACTTGCTTACACCAAATGCATCCAGGTTTCATTCTCCCTTTCACTAAAACACAGGTGCCACAGACTTGAATGCTAGTTATACTTATTTGTATATGGTATTTATTTTTTCTTTTTTCTTTCTTTTTTCTTTTTTTTTTTTTTTTTAACAAGCCATTTTGTTATTGACTAACAGGCCAAAGAGTCTCCAGTTTACCCTTCAGGTTGGTTTAAGCAGTCGGAATTAGAACATGGGAGGTCATTGGTTTGACCTAAATCATTTACAGCAAAAAGAGAGTAATTCTTTATAAATGTACCAGAGAGTTGTTTTAATAATTTAAACTTATTTGTAAATTATAATATTTCCTTCATGGCACACACCCTCCCCCCACCAAACAACCCAAAAAGGTTTAAGAAATATGAGTAAGATGTTTAATTTTTATTAGGCATCAGATATTTTTTAGTTTAGAGCCCTGTGTGATATTTTTGAATTTCATGTTATAACTTTCAGGAACTTTTGGGAGCAAGTGACTTTGTTCATTGAACTCTAGTGCAGTTTACTCACTGCTGCAAATACTGTATATTCAGGACTTGAAAGAAATGGTGGGTGCCTATGGTGGATCCAAACTGATCCAGTATGAGACTACTGAATGAATATCTGCTACCAAAACAGTGATTCTAGTCAGATAGAACATCGTGGCTTTCAAGTTTTTCAATGTTATTGGAACCATTTAATCAATGAGTCAATGTTCTATGTTTTGTTTCATTTCCTCCCCTATCTATATTCCCAAAATCACTTTGAGACTAACTGAACAAGAACTTTAAATTTTTTTAAATTGTAAAAATGGCAGGGGGCGGAGAATTATTCTATACATTCAACAGAGATTGAATAGATACAAAAGCTAATTTTTTTTTTTTTGGTTACTATGCTTCAAAATGTTAAATATGGGGAGCAACAGCAAATAGGTGCTAATTTGTTGGATATAGTATAAGCAGTGTCTAAGTCTTTTAAAAAGACAAAATACAGTTGTATGTGCCATTGTTGCTTTGGAGGTTTTGTTTTTGTTTTCTTTTCAGAAATCTTATACCCCTAAGATACTAAGGACATTATTTTGGTTGTACTTGGCATTTTTATTCACAAAAAGTTTTACAAATCATATTTTGTTTACAAAAATTTCTCTGTAACAGGTTATAACGGTGTTTAAAGTCTCAGTTTCTTGCTTGGGTAACTTGGAGCCTAATGCTCTGGCTTTTAAGTTGCTAAAGAGCTGGTATTTTGACAGTGTTTATAGACCTTTGTTATAAGAATAAATGCCCTGAAAAGGGGGTGGGGGGGGTTCAACAACAAAGAAACAAGAATGTTATGGTGTTTAAACTTGTTAAAAATGTCATCTCAAGTCTAGTCACTGGTCTGTTTGCATTTGATACATTTTTATACTAACTAGCATTGTAAAATTATTTCATGATCAGAAAATACCTGTGGATATTTGTATAAAAGTGTGAAATAAATTTTTTTACAAAAGTGTTCATTGCTTAGTAACACAGCATTTTATATGTGAAACAAACTCTAAAATTATAAATGACAGCCTGAATTGCCTTTTTATTTCATCAAACCAAAGTTCAGTGTGTTTTTTATTCTTGTTTCATATAATCTCAGCTCAGCCAAAGATATTCATGCCAAAGAAATGCAATGCGATGAGGGTTTTTTCTTTTTGTTCTGCTATCTATTTGATGCTCAAGTCTTTAAAATAATTTGCCTTCTTTATTAGTAAAAGAAAGTGGTCTTAAAGATGGTTTACTCAAGATAACTACAAATTCAGAGGTGTCTGTTTGCATTGAATCATCTGCTTCAAAGGCTTATGCCTGCAAAGGATAGGTTATTATTTAGCATGATAACATGGCATAAAAAATAAAAGTTCTGGCCAGGCACAGTGGCTCATGCCTGTAATACTAGAACTCTGGGAGGCCGAGGTGAGAGGATCGCTTGAGGTCAGGATTTTGAGACCATCCTGAACAAGAGTGAGACCTCATCTCTACCAGAAAATAGAAAAATCAGCTGGGCATAGTGGTGCATGCCTGTAGTCCCAGCTACTCAGGAGGCTGAGGCAGGAGGATCTCTTGAACCCAGGAGTTTGAGGATGCAGTGAGCTATGATAATGCCACTGCACTCCAGCCTGGGTGACAGAGTGAGACCCTGTACCAAAAATAAATAAAAGTTCTGATGGCTAAGTTGCTTCTTCCTTAGAACACATTTTGAATATGAGAGCAGTCCAGCTGTGACATGTGTCACAGGTTAATCACCAGGACTGGTTTGGCAGAATCAACCAGTCAAAAAACACTGGCTGCCTGTGTGACAGAGCAAGACTGCATCTCTAAAAATATCTGTGCAATATAGTAGGTAATAGTTTTCCACTGTATTTGATATTATATAAAATCCTGGCCTCCTTTCTTTCTACCCAAAGAAATGTGTGTTTGGCACTTTTTAATGATTTGGGCCAGTGGCTGTGAACTTTTTCTAGCCTTAGTTCATACATCCGGTCCTGTGGATATACCCAGATTAAATCACAATGATCGTGTAATCACCATAACCACTTAGAGTCTATCAATAACTGTAGTTTGACTAGGGCTATGGTGCATTCAGTCGTAAGTCCTGTGCGCCCACCCCTTTCCCTCAAAGAATCACACAGGAATGCCTGTGAGTGATGGTGGTATTATCATAGGGCTGTCCTTGGATGTATTTGGATTCCTAGACGAAATCATTACAAGCATTGACACTTTATTATTGGTTGCAGATTCCTTGCCACAGACCTCACGGTGGGTCGTGCATAGTCATGGTTTATGTCACTCCTTTGTGGCTGAGAATATTCTAAGATATGGGACAGATGCAGATGGGGGCTGCTTTATACTGCCCAGGCCAGGGAAGTAAGGACAAGACCAGGCCTTCTACTCTAAATGCAAACATCTTAATGAGAAACTGGTCTGTAGCACACTAACCCATAAACGGACAACACGGGAAGACAAACTGGGATTAAGAGACTTTTTTTAAGAGGGGGAAGAGTGAGTGAAATGCTGTAGGAGGTCGGGGTCCACGTAAGTACATCCTCAGGGCTGAGGAAACAAGCGTGGAAGAGTTGTGTGATGAACTCGGGCAGCATAAAGTGAGTGACTAAAGGCGGTTCCTGGAGACCAAAGGATAGTGCGCACCACTTGCCTTGAGGAAAGGGTGCGGCTCAAAGAACGTGAACTTCAGGACGATTTGGATAGAGTGGTTACTGCAAAGCCAGGGGCGTCTCTTCCCAAAGTTCCTGATAATGGTCAGTGGCAAGTAAGTTCTTTGTTTTTTGTACCTTAAAGAATAGGTTTTGCCAGCGCCAAAAGGTGTCTCATCCACCTATTAGAATGTGGGAGAGCTGTGGACTAGGGGCTGAGGCCAGGTCTGTAGAGGTGTTACCATCAGACCTCATCTAGGAGGAAATTTGTAAGGGAATTCATGGTCAAATTCTCCAAGGACAAGCGAACTATAAAACACAAACCAGAGTAAGGAAATGGGTCCAGCCCAGTGTGAGGGTGGGCCAGGCACCATAAAGGGCAAAACTAACCAGGGAACGGGTGATGATTACACTGCAGTGAGGGAGTCGATTGCAATTTTTGTAGCAGTCCGCAAAGCTTAAGTCCCTCAATCTTCTCTTTGCCATTGCCCTCGAGTCATCTCTCAGTTATGCTGCCTGTGCCAGGGTCATGGAAACAGACCCGTGTTAGGAGAGGTCAGATAAAATTTCTCACTATTCATCCTTCCAGAACATCTGCCAAAAATCTCAAAAAACTACAAGGTCAGAGTGTGCTGCTTTTGTCATCTCAAAGTCTAGCAGTTTTCAATTCACCAATAACCAGGAGATAGATTTAAGTCAGTGTTCTGTTAAGATCCTGTCACTTTGAGATGTGGTTTAATCATTTTCCAATTGGAAGTAAATGTCTAGGGATGTTAAATTAGGCTCTGGAGATACAGATACAAATAAGACACTGGCTCTCTTTTATAGGAAGCTTATAATTTAAAACTACGGTTAGTATTGACAAGCATAAGTGAATTCACTTTTTATAGGTGGCAGAATTAAAAACCTTGAAGGAAGGTATCTGTGATTGACGTACGGTCAATACCTGATCCTCTGTGAGTGGAACTTGCCCCTGGAAAAACCCCATTCCCAGAAAATTTGTAGTAGTCATTCTTAACCTGGGCTACACATTTGAATCAACTAAGAAACATCTTTTTTTTAAATCCTGATGCCCAGACTATCTGGCACACTGACTACATCGGCACCTCTGAGTGTGAGACCCAGGCATTAGTGCTGTTTAAAGCTCTGCAGCTGACTCCTGAAGTGCAGCCAGAGGTTGAGAACTGCTTTAGAAGTCACTAAAAGGCCTGAATATTTATTAGAAGGGCTGTGCCCACTATAAGGAAATGCCCTACTCCTGTTTGTGGTACTTCCACTACACCAGTAACAGGAGCTGAGAAGCTGGAGGTGCATTTGTCCTAGGTAATGAGTCAATTGTGCAGTGCATAAGAGTGTGGCTCTGCAGTCAGGCTGCGGGTGTGATTTAGCTCCACCTCTTAGAATATAACCTTGGGTGAGTTACTGATATCTCTGTGCCCCAGTTTCTTCATCTGTAAGATGTGATTGATTCCTTGTAAGGAGTAAATGAGCGGATCTGGAAGTGCTCATTAAATTTTAGCTATTTTTATACTTGTTTATTATGTAGAATCGTAAAATGCTAAAATAGGAAGGAAGCATGGAAATCTACTTCTACTTCCTTGTTTCACAGCTGGGGAAGCACAGTTTATCACCACTGGAACCTTTTGTCTCTGTTCTTTGATGTCCACCAAGCCATGACTTACTAATGGGTATTAATAACTATAATCTGCAAGTCTAAGTACCCTCCACTACCTAAAAAAATACTATGAACCTAACTTAAATTTAAAGTGCTTATCAACATTGGTCATTTTGAAAAATGACAATATTGACCTTATTTCTATGTTAGACTTGGTCTCAGCTTTCAATACAATGACCATAATGCAGGTTTGGGTTGAAGTCAGGGAATGCACAGAAAGTCAATGTGTTAAGATAATCAAGTAGTCATCTTGAAATTGCTATATACTGATTCTTCTTGATTTTTTTTTCCCTGAAATGGAAGAGTGTGAAAAGAGCAAAAAAAAATTTTTTTTTTTTGGAACCCTTTCTCAGAGTTCTTTGCACACCATTGATTCTTTCGTTTCCTTTCGTGGGAAGGCAAGCTGCAGCTGTGTTGCTTATTCCCTTTACTATTGTGCAGAAGAGGAAACGCTCACAGAACTCGTCTGGCACTTGAGTTACACCACGTATGTTAGACAAGAGTTGTCACTGGAAGAACGAGTCTGAAAACTCCTTTCTGCCTCCCACATGTCATAATAATGCATGGACTAAAAGACCTGATAAAGGCAAACAACAAAACAAATTTTTCTCTAGGAAGACAGGAGGACTGATTCCAAGGTGTCATCAAATTGCTGATAGAACCAAAGTTCTAGTGTTCTTATATAACTGAGGAAAACACCGGTGGTTAGGAAGTCTCAACAGAGTGGTTACGAGCAGTCCTTCTCAAAATTTAACATGCCTAAGAATCACCTGAGAGTCTTGTTAAAATGCAGTTGTGATATAGGCAGTCTGGGATAGAGCCTGAGAGTCTACATTTCTCACAAGCTCTAGGTGCTGCAATGCTCCTGATCCATGGATTACACCTCCGGTGTCAAGGGTCTCTGGAGTCAGTCAGTGTGCTCTGCCTCCTGCTTCACAAAAAAATAAAAATTATAATGTAAGGATTTTCCCAGTTTTCTACCTAAATGTGGGCCCTGGTCTAATTTACTTTTATATATACATTCTCTCCACTGGGCTACACAGCCTCAGCACCCTCCTCCATAAAAATAACTACTTCACTGGTTAGTGCCTGTCCCCTAAAAGGTGCTCAATAAGAGAAGTCGCCATAATCATTGGAAAAAGTGAGTGATTTAGCCAAGATTACACTGTTAGAAAGTGGTGGAGCCTTGATTCCAACCCACTTGTGCCCACATCAGATTCCACACATTTCTTAAACACAGTGAGAACGCAATCCAATCAGAGGGGTCCCTGTTCCCATCCATGGCCACACTCCCAGCCCCCCAGGATCTTATTCAGGCACTCACCTTCCCTCTTCTTTATAGCCAGCACTCTTCATTGGTCCTGCACCTCCAGCATTTAGACCCACTTAAGATTTTCCCATTGTAAAATACATATGTAAACCTATTCAACTCCATGGTCCTTCCCAACAACTGTATTTATTTATAGTCATCTCAATTTCATCACTGCTCTCATGGAATCATTTATTCCAAGGCCACCAATGACCTTTTAGTTATTAAATCTAAAGTATATTTCTGAGCCCTCTTCTTACTTGACTGCAGGAGAGTAGTTGGCAGTATTGAATGCCCCTCATTTTTGAAAGCACTCTTCCCTGGGCTTCTACTCATGTTCATCCCTTAAATATTATTGTTTTTAGGCATTGTCTCTGGTGTCATACTCTCCCCAGGTGATCGCAACAACTCCAATTATCATTTGCATCAGAGACAGTCAGTTGTCTCCTAATATCCTTTCTTTCCTTTTACCACAATAATAATAATGTTAGCTGGACAGATATACTACCCAGAATAAAGACCACTCTTCCTCCTTTTGTTACACCTCAGCATGGCCATATACCATTAGCTTGAAAGAAACTAAAAATATTTCACACCCAAATATACTTATTTGACCTATTTCAAGATGGTTATTCAGAGGGGCTGAAAACACAAAAATAGCTAAAGAGCTGTCTTTTGTGGGAGAGATATTCATCTATACAGGAAATAAGGTGACATAAGCAACAGATACAAGCAGGCTTTCTCTGAAATACCCCCTTGTCAGGATCTAGGAAAAATTAACTGAGAGTCCAGAACCTTTAAATTTCTGGAGGAGAAACATTTACCCGAGGCTACCATCTGTTCTTCCTGAGAGCTGCTATCTGTGAGGCTCCATCTGCATCACAAGACCACCTTTGCTAGCCGGGCCTCTTCTCTCCCTCCCATAATCTGTCTTGCCACCATAACCTGATCTGCTACCATAACCTGTTTTGGCCATGTTGTGAGCCCTCATTCCTTCTGTAACCTCACAGTGATATAAAAGCATCAACCATCTGGCCATGTCTTTGAGTTTTTAAAAAATATATTTTGTATGACTCCTTAGCACATGTGTTCACATAGTAAAATTTGTAAGCCTTTTTTTCCTATTGATCTATCATCAGTCTGTGTTATAGACTCAAATTATCAAACCTTCAGGGAGAAAATTTAAATTTCCCTATAAGCTCAATGGAAATATTTGGATACAGGCAAAAAGAAGTCAGATGTTACAAGCTGATGGAATGCTATGATCCTTATTTTACTGTGCAAAACATTTACTAAAACTATCATCTGTGATAACTGGGAAGGCGAACTATGCCTTCCAAGGAGAGAGAGCAGAAAAGATTTAGTGTTGGTGTATGTTGGCTGCTTCCTGCTGCTTTTAGCACAGTCTTATGAAAGTGTTCAGGCAGGAGCAAGCCAGTTTGAAGCAAAGATGGAAGGGAATACACTCTGATAAGGGGGCTGTTTTCTTCTTGCTGCCTAAAATCTTAACCTAATATGGGTCTTACAAGGTTAAAAAAGCAGCTACCTCTATACTCCAGACAGAAACAGTTAAACCATATTTTATCACATCTAAGATAATATCAATTGTAAGATGCACCATTATTTATGAACTAGTAGAGGAAAAATGCAAATGACATCATGCTTTCTTATCCCTTAGAATTTTATTTTATCAAAAGCTTGGAGATACTGTAGGGGAGGAGAAATACCTTTTTTTCACCTATCCTCTAAGTTTACAGCTAAGGCCCCTGTAACAAAAGACAGATTAGCAAAAGAAAGGCATACACATTCATTTAATATAAGTTTTACATGACACAGGAGCCTTCATAAGGAAATGATGACCTGAAGAAGTGGTTGAACTTGTGTATTTTTATGCTAGATTTGATGAAGAAGTGAGTAGTCACAGAGAAATAGGATTGGACAACAGGGATATGATCTAATGGTAATAAATTGGGGGAAACTTAGCAAGGTCTATTCGTTCAGATTGTTCTCTATTGTAACAGAAGTAAAGGTCTGAAAAAGGACGACAAAATGTTTTGAGTTGTCTCTTTAACACCCCCCAACCTTTTGGGGAATTAAAACCTGCATTCCTTCCCAAGGCCAGTAATCAAAGGGGCAGAAAAATGTTCTTTGCTGTTTGTTTTCTAGTATCTTAAACCCTGGACCAAAGCCCAACCTCCGCAAACCCCCTTGTAAAAAGCACTGTATTTCTGCTTAGAGAGAGGATGGTGGTCTTTTGAGACATTAGTCTACTGCCCTCCTCATTTGCCGGCAAATTAATACACTTCTCTTTCCTTTTCCTCAAACCACTCGTCCTTGTTCTTAGTTCTCACTGATTTGGCCTCAGGGACAAGTACCGAACTTTTGGTAACACTATGTCCCTGTGTCTTCAGAGATAAGGATGTTCCTTTCCTCCAAGTACACGAAGGGCACTTCTTGAATGAGACTCTTATGACCTGCTTCAGGGAAAGGTCAGAAAATCCTTTCTAGTGTAGGGTCCAAGGGGTTCCCCTTGGTCCTCTGAAGTTTCACTAAAAAATCAACTGACACCACTGCACTCTATGCTGGGCAACAGAGTAAGATCCTGTCTCAAAAAAACAAAAACTGAATGGCCAAGGCTCTGAACTGGGTTTTAAAAGCGGGGTACACAGGGGCAGGCAAGATTGCAAAATTGAACAGTACATGGAGGTTATACATTGGTCTGGCCCTAAAATGTGAGATATCTTGAATTGGGGGACATAGGTGGGTTCAGAGATTCTTAGATTATGGGAAAGGAATGTTAAGATGGATGTGACAGGCCCCTCAGGGGGAGAGTTAGAATAAAGAACTGCGATCAGAGTTTAATTCCTCAGTTTCCCCTTATCTGCATTTTCCATGTGGTGTTTCTGAAAAACAACTCCAGAACATATGTTAAACTTCTGTAGGGAATCAAAACACTTGTGACTCTGGTTTGCCTGGAGGACCATTGTTATTGCCTTTCCCATTTTAAGACTAGCTAGGTGCCTGGAACTTCCCCTGAAGAGACTCACGATTTTCCTTTATTTTCCATGTTTGGGGGGCCCAGCAGGACCCTAATAGGGGTCCCTACTCTATCTCAATAACATGTCTGAGGAAGCATTTATTGAATGAATAAACCCCAGAAATAGGCAGCTAGGAACCTAAGAAATGAAATGTGTGGGGGAGAAGGGAAACCTTCCCGTTTGCCCCTGGAAGGGTTGCTGAAAGATCAACTCACAATAAGGCAGATTAATAAGAGAAAGAGATTACAAATTTATTTTCTGTGTGCCCAGTGAGACTCACATAGTGATTACCCAATATCCCAACAGGGTCCAGATATATCATCATTTTAGGGGGAAGGGAATGAAGAACATAGGTAATTCTGTTGAGGGGAAATAAATGATTACTAGGAAGGACGAATAGATACTTGGGAGAATGAATGGATTGGGGTGGGAGAAACAGACTGACTTGTAAATGACTCTTGTTGGAAATTAACTTAACCTGAGAGACAGGCATTATTTTAAAATGGGTCGGGCCAGGTCTAGGTGCAGTCTTGATCTTCTCTCCTGCAACAGACGTTGAGATAACAGGGAGGGGAAGGAAAGACAATTGTTCCTCTAGATGGGTCTGTCTGGTCTTTATGCAGATAGAGGGAAAGCCCCTTCCAAGGCCTGTTGATCTCTAAGGGCCTTTAATTCAAAATACTCTTTATTCCAAGGAGTCAAATTTTGGGATAAACTTCCCTGAGCCCCTTCAAATGGAAGAAATGAAGAGAAATCTGTGGTGAAACTAGAAATTTGAACTTCCTCACCCCAACATATTTTTTTTGAGACAGAGTCTTGCTCTGTTGCCCTGGGTAGAGTGCAGTGGCACCATCATAGCTCACTGCAACCGCAAACTCGTGGGCTCAAGCGATCCTTCTGCCTCAGCCTTCCGAGTAGCTGGGACTACAGGCGCGCACCACCACAATGGCTAATTTTTCTATTTTTTGTGGAGACGGAGTCTTACTCAGGCTGGTCTCAAACTCCTGACCTCAAGTGATGCTCTTGCCGCAGCCTCCCAGAGTGCTAGGGTTACAGGCTTGAGCCACTTCATCTGGCCAACAAAATTTAAAAAGAGAACAACTTGAACTTTCATAATAGCATATGTAGAGGAAAAATAATAATCCCCGTAGGTTCACAGTTAGAACAAACCCCTGTTGCAAAGGACAGATTAACAAGAGAAAAACAAACAGAAGTTGATTAACATGAGAGACAACAGCCAGAGGATGAGTACTTCTCAAAGAAGTGGCTTTGAATTACAGCTTATATAGCATCTTCAACAAAGATCAGTAAATTTTTAGAGTAGTGACAAGATAAAGGAAAAGGACTTTGAATCTCTAGGGGTGGCAAATTGTGGAACAACAAATAAATGAAAGATAAAGGCTAGTTAGTAAAATTTGTTAATATAAATTCCTTTTGTACCATCTCCAGGCTGATAAGGATCTAAAGTTATCTTCAGTGGTTAACCTTTATTCTCCCTGGTAGAAGGGTAGAGGGGCAAGATACATTTTTTCTTAGTAAATTTGTGTCCTGCTTTTAAGCAAATAGAGGGAGGGCAGAGAGCTCTCCTGCATTTGTTTCTTCTTAATTGTTTCCACCTCAAAAATCCTTCATATTTTGGGAAAGTATATTCTGGTACCCGCCCCCCCCCCAATTCGGACCCCAGCAGGAGACTTCTTGCCGCGCAGAGACATAGGCTCAAATTGCTATTGAAATAATTAATTGAGAGGCATTATATTGAGGGAGCTCCAGCATTCTGGGTTCCTATTCAAGCAACCCACAGCCCAACCCAGCGTAAACGGCAAAATGAAATGTAAGCTTAATCAATCAGAAAATGTTGTTAAATTAAGTTTAGCTTAAAACTGCCTCCTTACATATTTCAAGTTCGGCCTAAAGGTTTCTTTGTATCATAACCTAACTGGATGTGTAAACAGACTACTCTTGTGCCAATCATTGAGTTTCGGCCAATCAAAGGCAGCCAACTATTCAAACAGTGTTCAAATAAGGCAAACACCAAGCTGTAACTAATCTGGCTGTTTCTGTACCTCACTTCCATTTTCTGTATGTCACTTTCCTTTTTCTGTACATAAATCTTCTTTGACCAAGTAGCAGGACTGGACTCTTTCTGAACCTATTCAGGTTTGGAGGGCTGCCTGATTTGCAAATCATTCTTTGCTCAATTAAACTCCATTAAATGTAATTTGTCTGAGCTTTTTCTTTTAACACTGCCAACTAATCTCTAATTAGGGACTTTCCATTAGAATGACCCAAATAAAGCTACTGCTCCACTTTAACCAATCAAGTATCTTCTTTGCCTTGCTTTCCTGTTCACCCTATAAAAGCTTCCTTTGGAACCTCTATAAAAGGTTTCCCTTTGCAGTCCAGAACCACAGGAGAACTAGCGCTGCCCGATTCATGAATCTCTGTTTGTTCAAATAAACTCTTCAAAATTTTAACATGCCTAAATTTATCTTTTAACATCGCCAATCTCTTTGTCCAGATCCAGAGTTCTCCCTGTCTGTGTCTGTAAATTCTTAGGGCTCTACAACCACATAGTCTCCCTACCACACTCCACTTAGACTCCTTATGTGCAAATGATGTCCCCATTGGCTCAAATTCTCATGAAAAATTCATCCTTTTCTCCAATTTTTTTCTTTTTGTTTTCTTTGAGACAGAGTCTTGCTTTATCACCTGGGCTAGAGTGCAGTGGCATCATCATAACCCACTGCAGTGTCAAACTCCTAGGCTCAAGCAATCCTCCCGCCTCAGTCTCCCAAGTAACTGGGACTACAGGCACGTGCCACCATGCCTTGCTAATTTTTTCTAGTTTTAGTAGAGATGGGGTCTCATTCTTGCTCAGGCTGGTCTTGAACTCCTGAGCTCAAGCAGTCCTCCCCCCTTGGCCTCTCAGAGTGCTAGGATTATAGGCATGAGCCACCATGCCCAGCCCCTTTTCTTTGATCTTCACAAAGGCACAAGGTACAAAAGATCCAGTCTCAACAAGCTCTTTGTGTGTGTGTGTAAACTTTACTGAAGGTGCAGGTTATAAGGAATACTCACATTGTGAAACAGCCTTTGCAATCTTCTGCCTCCTCCCCTTCCCCTTTGCTCTGCAAAGTGAATTCCTCCCTGACTTCCTGCAGAGTTGTTCTGTGAGCCTTCCCTAGGGATCTCTCCCTCCACTCCAGCGGCATATCAAAGTAATTACTCCAGATAAAAACTATGTTTTTCCTTAAAAAAATCCTGTGAATAGGATGGCCTCCACATCATTACACAAGTAATTACTTGAATAAAAGAACCCCTTAAAGAAAGAAGGTAAATGTACGTAGGGAGAAATTATGCTTTCCTGGAATATTATGTATTGTTTAGAGCACAACTTTTCAGGATATCTTATGCTGATTCATCATCTTGGAGCTATTTTACAACTTTGT
The DNA here is from genome assembly GCA_023783475.1 of Daubentonia madagascariensis. Lineage (NCBI taxonomy): Eukaryota > Metazoa > Chordata > Mammalia > Primates > Daubentoniidae > Daubentonia > Daubentonia madagascariensis. The sequence goes on along the minus strand of JAKFHU010002088.1, from coordinate 35,375,665 downwards.
ATATTGCAGATAGCTGATAAATTATCTGAATTATGAAAATAATTCTTAGCTATACAGGCACAAACAAAACAATCCTCCTGCCTCAGCCTCCCAAGTAACTGGGACTATAGGCATGCACCACCATGGCTGGCTAATTTTTTCTATTTATAGTAGAGATGAAGTCTTGCTATTGCTCAGGCTGGCCTCAAACTCCTGAGCTCAAGTGATCCTACCACCTCAGCCTCACAGAGTGCTAGGATTATAGGCGTGAGCCACTGTGCCCAGCCCCAGTCTAGCTTATTTTCTATTGCTTTTTCCACTCTTTTCAGTTAAATCAGTCCAACATGGATCACAAATTTTCAGTAGATTTAGAGGCTCTGGCCCAAGTCTGCTAATATAAAAAAATTTTTATAGAGGCTTAGAGTATGATTAAACTTTATATCTACATAGGTGTCTTCACCTCTTAGTGCTGCTATAACAAAATACCTGAGACTGGGTAATTTATGAACAATAGAAATTTATTTTCTTACAGTTCTGGAGACTGGGAAGTCCAAGACCAATGTGCCAGCATTCAGTGTGTGGTGAGGGCTTTCATGCTGGTGTTACTGAAAGCTTGGCACTTGTCCTCAAAGCTGCATCAGAAGGACGAGAACACGTGTTTTTGAGGAGAAGGAAAGAGAAGTTTATTACTTTGCCAGCAAATGAGGAGGCTAGAGAATCCTGTCTGAAATGCCATCGTCCTAATAATAAGCAGAAATACAGAGCTTTTAAAGGGTGGGTTCTCAGCTTCAGGCAATTGCTGCTCAGCTACAGTTGATGATCCTAATCATCTCATCTCTGCTGAAGACAATCCTGTGACCTCCACCCAGGACCTCCCTCTGCCAGCTCTGGGCTGAGTCATCTCCTGTAGCACAAAGAACAAAGACATTCCCCTGCCCCTCCCAACCACTTCCCTGAGGCAGGGGTGCAGGTTTTAGTTTTCAAAAATGAGTGGATTATGTTTTAAAGAGACAGGAAATATTTTTGCTGCTTTTTTTAGGCCATTCTCTCTGTTATATATTCCCAACTCTCAATTTTACGCTTCCATATCTATGGGTGAAGGGGTGACTACTCTGTTACACTGGGTCCTCACATGGTGGAAGGGGCAAAAAGGGCAAAAGGATGAAGGCTGTGATCCTGCATGGCAGAAGAGACAAGTAGGGCTCAAAGGCCCCTGGTGCCCCCCCACCCCTGCCACACACAAAAGGTTCACCAAACCATAGGGAGAAGGCCTCTGTCCCCATAAAGGTTCTCTGAAAAATCACTGACACGAGGTAGATTAATTAATAGGAGGAAAAACATACAAATTTATTTAACACGTATACATAGGAACCCTCAGAATGAAGATTCAACTCCCCAACAGGGTTTAGAAGCTTATATACCTTTCCGGTAAAGTGGGTTAAGGGAGGGGGAAAAGAGGAATTCTGGTGAGGGGGCAATAAAGGATTGCTAGGGAGGATGAACGTATGGGAACACAGATTAACTGGTAAATAGTTCTCTTTGGAATTTGAATGAGTCTGAGGGATGGGACATTATCTTCTTAAAGAGTCTGTTCAGGTGTTCAGGTCACATTCCTGGTCTTACGGGGGAGGGGAAGAAAAGAACAGTTGTTTTCCTAGGTGGGTCCGGATCACAGGAAGATAAGGAAACTTTTTTGGAAGTGCCAGTGGTGGGGGTTGGGGGAAGGTCAGAGAGATTTTGAGGCTCCTTAAGTCAGTCTAGCCTATCAAAATGCCATATTTTGGGGTAAAATATTTCTAATTTCCTTCAGATGAAGGAACAGACTCTCTCCCTCCAGCTCCTTTACAAGGTGCTAATCCCATCAATGAGGGCTCTGCCCTTATCACTCAATCACTTCCTAAAGGCCCCATCTCTTAATACCATCACATTGGTGATAAAGTTTCAACATAGGTAGGAATTTTGAGGGACACATTCAGTCCATAGCAATAGATAGGTCATGCAGCTCTTTACTAAAGCCCTTGAAGGTTCTCTCCAGTGTCTGGACTCTAGGTTTTTGACTAAGAAGAAAAACTTGATGACATTTATATGTGCTCTTATATACTCATTCCTGTATATTGGGTTGAAGCTCAGTGAATATACACTTTATAAAGCATATATTTGATTGCTTCCTGGGAGAACAAATCATGCTAAAATGAATCTCGAGGTTTCTGCTGGGCCTTTGTGCTTTCACACAAGTTAATGTTCAGCTGAGTATCTTGACAAGTTCAGGTGGAAAGCAGTAAAGTTGCAAATAGGGGTTGAGAGAGCTGAATAATGCTGTGCTTGATAAAGTGAGAATTTGGAGCTCAGAAAGTGATCTAGAAGGAAGGAGAGAAGAAAGGAGAAAGGCAACTTGAGAGTCTGGAGTAGAGTTGTGGAAATGGTTGCAGGACTATTATTCAATTTTAAATGGTTTTCTCCCAAATCTCTGGCAAAGTCTGCTTCAGGAAAAACACGTAGGTTAGTGATTCTGATAAAATCTTAATAAGGAAATGATAAAAAACAGCAATAATGATAAAATACATGCCATTTATTGAGTGTCTGATATGTGCCTGGCATTGTGCTAACACAGATATTTTGGGGACTCACAAACCAATACTCCAAAATGAAGGCCTCAGATGCAGCCTCGGAAGAAAAGATTTTCTCTCACCTTCTGTCCTCCTGTCTCTCAATCCCACTCTCTCCAGAGGTTAACCACACAAACTACAATCCCTCTTTCCCAAAGCTGGTCATAAAAACCAGAACTCCCTTTCCCAAAAGCCAGCCATAAAATCTAAGAACATTACTGCAAGTCCCCCTCCTCTACTTTTCTGTGGAAAAACTGGCCATAAATTATCTGACCTACCTCGTTTGACTGTAGGTCACAACACCCCAATTCCAGAGAGAGTCCTGCCCTGTACCCAGAATGAAGGAATGCATGCCCAGAGAGGCCAGGAAGAATCTAGACACACAGGCCTTGCTGGATTTCCCCACTCAGTCTATTAGCATTAGATCACACACACCCTTTTTGTCCAATCATATTTCTACACAGCTGTCCATACTTTGTTCAACCTAAACATAAAAAAGGAAAATTTCCCCTGTATCTTTGGGTCTTCATTCTGAAGGCTCTCGTGTACACATTAAATAAATTTGTATGCCTTATCTCCAATTAATCTGCTTTTTGCAAGCTGATTTTTTCAGCAAACCTTCAGAGGGCAAAGGGGAACTTTTCCCGTAGCCCCAACACTATACTACTTATGTCACAGCAACCACGTGAGACAGATATTATACTCCTTTTTTAGGTAAGAAGATGGAGGCTCAGAGAAGTTAAATAACTTACTCAAGGGCATATAGCCAGTACATGGCAGAGCCAGGATTTGAAACCAGAACCCAATCTCTTTTTATTACACTACACTGCTTCCCTGTTTTCCTTCCTGCACTGTCCCTGAAAGGGGCAACCTTGCAAAAATAACAGGAAAATACCTAATACCACAGTTTCCCCAGTAACAGTTAAAGATCAATCCTATGAGTTCTCTCACTAATACCCTGCAGGAGTTCTGTTTTGCACAACTTCTAAAAAGAGCTGAACGGATGGAAAAGAGATACAAATCTTTCTCTTTAAAATTGTTTTTTGAGGATCTACTTTTTCAGAGTTCCTGAGTAAACAGCAAGAGAAGGAGCTACAGCCTCAACCATACCTCGAGGGCACAGTCACATCTCCTGTGATAATCCCATCTCCAAGGAAAGGCAGGAAACCAACTCTTGGACTTTTGACATCCTGCCCCTGCTTTTGTTATCAACTGGCAGCTATCACTTTTTTTTTTCAACCACTCCCCCTTAAAGTCAGCAAGCCACTTGGCCTCAGTGCTGACACCTCCCTTCTCTTTCTTTGTGATGCCACACTGTCTCCCTGCTGTCTTCCCCCACCTTCTCTTTCCCCTCTCTGTTTCACGCTCTCTCTCTTTCCTCCAAGAAGATAAAATAAACTTTTTTTTTACATTTATGTATCCTAATCTCTATGTGAGAAATCTTTCTCTCCTCATGCCATGAGCACCTACCAGGCTTTCCATCCCAACAGTCCCTATAAAGCTGCTGTGGAGACTCTTGACTTAAGGTCATTGACAAGAACCTCCTCCTCCTCTAAGCCTGCCCATTTCACAGAGAACTGGCTGTAACCATTGAAAAATTTTCCAGGTTGAGTCAGTTCTGTCTCCTTGCAGTTTCCATCTACAAGTCTTTCATCTGCTGTCTGGGCCACCCAGAACAAACCTAATACTTCTTTCACAAGCAGGCTATCTAATATTTGAAAATATGGAGTTGAAGAGTACCAGAATATGCCACCCCAAAATATGCCTCTTTGGTATATGCATTATTTTGAGCTAAAGGCCACTGAAAACCAGCAGATGCAGAAAAGCTCTAAAAAGGCCACAGCTTCTCTTTAGTAAAGAAATTTCCATTCATAAAGGAGGCTCAAAGTCTTTTCTTGTCTGAACTCTCTAGAAATGTCCTGTTCTTTGCTGAAGATGCTATATAAACTGTAGTTCAAAGCCACCTTTTGAGAATTACTCATTCCCTGCGTATCTCCCACATATAGACCAGACATACATGTTAATAAACTTGTTTGTCTTTCTCTTGTTAATCTGTCTTTTGTTATAGGGGTCTGTTCCAGCTTAGGACTTATGAGGCTTGAAGAAAAAATTATTTTCCTCCCCTATACCTCCAACTACCTACACTTGTTTCCTTGTTGTCGATGTTCCCCTTCACGTGAAACACAATTTGTTGGAATAATGAAGCCTAAAAAAGGGACTGTCAACTCATTCTTTGTATTTCTTTTACAACCCAAGACCTGACCACCATGGAGAATAAAGTGTTATTTCGCATACTGCATATATAGTATCAGTTGAATGTCGATTTCCTTAAGCACTAGTTGACAGTGATATCTCGGACATTCACTTGACATTCTTGTTTTTTCTAATTGTGAAGGTACACCCTCAGTCTTTCAAATGCATGTTTTGACTTGTGATTATCTTTCATATTATTTTTTAGAGCAATTTTTGTGAAACCATGGATAAGTGAAAAAGTTGTGTTATTTTGAATATGAGTTCTGTAGTGGAACCAATGTAGCACAGACAGGTCGAAATATCAACGAAGTGTTTGGGAAGGATGTGGCTAATGAATGCACAATATGTCAATGGTTTCAGAAGTTCCATTCTGCTGATTTTAATCTTGAAAATGAACCATATGGGCAACCTGAGACCAAGGTGGATAATGAGCTGAAAGCTGTAGTGGAAGCAAACCTCCAAGTGAATTAGCAGCAAGGTTTGACGTTACTATTGCAACAATATTGGACCATTTGAAACAAATCAGCAAGGTAAAGAAGCTGGATAGATGGGTACCACATGAATTAAATGAGCGTCAGAAGAGAAATTATCTCCAAGCTTGCTTTTCTTTGCTTCCATAACATAAAAGCAAATCATTTCTACACTGTGTTGTTACGTGTGATGAAAAATGGATTCTTTTTGACAACTGCAAGTGTTTGGCACAATGGTTGGATAAAGATGAAGTGCCAAAACAAAGTCCAAAACTGAATATTCATCAAAAAAAGCTAATGGTGTCTGTTTGGTGGTCCAGCACTGGTATTATCCACTATAGCTTCATAAAACCTGGTCAATCCATTGCAGCGGATGTCTACTGCAACCAATATGACAAAATAATAAGGATACTTGTGATTAGCAGCTGAGATTGGTCAATACAGACAGGCCAATCCTCTTGTAAGACAACGCTCAACCACATGTCGCACAAACAACACTGCTCAAAATACAGAGGCTGGACTTGGAAACTCTTTGTCATCCACTGTATTCACCAGACCTTGCACCAACTGACTACCACTTCTTCCAGGCTTTGGACCACTTCTTGCAAGGAAAAATATTCCATTCTCAACAAGCTGTGGAAAATGCCTTTTGCCATTTCATCACCACTCATTCTCCAGGCTTCTTTGCTGCTGGCATAAACAAGCCACCATTAAGATGGCAAAACTGTGTCAATAGTTTAGGTGCACACTTTGATTAATTGTACTGCTTCTTGTTTGAGATATAATAAACCACATTTTTTATTCAAAATCAGACATTTCATATGTAATGACCTAATATAGATTACCTGATTGATAAACTTCACACCCATGTAATTTTGTTGCATGTAAGACACACCAGCAGTGAAGGGAGGAGAGAGAAGTGATTTTTTAGTATTAACTGTAGCTCTGTCTATGGGATTAAACCAAAATTAGAAATATTGGTTTCTAGTCCTATGTTCACTATTTAGAAAACTGGAAAGGATGGAGCCACCGAACTGTGACCCTAAGAATGCCATTAAGAGAAGGGCAGGGGCAGTGGAGGGACGCTTTAAATACACTGCTGACCGTGCTGAGAATGCCTGCAGAGGAGGCTTCAAGTTGGGCTGCCGATTCTCTTCTCCTGGGACTGCAGTCGCTGTGATATCATTTAGAGCCACACACCCCAGTGTTCAGTGTTCATATTTATGTACCATTGTTGGGCAAGGGTGGGCTCCTGAAGCTCTCCGGGTCTGTTTCTTCACCTGCCCAATGTGTGTGGCTTGCATCATAGAAGAGCATTTCTGGAACGTGCTCGCAGCAGGACACAGCGGTGTGTACAAGCGGAGCGCAGCCCTGTCCTTGAGCCTTTTCGCTAAGACCGGGAGGGCAGAGGAAGCCGAAAGATGGGATTTGTTTCAAAAGGATGTAGGAAGGGGGCGCACCACACTTCGGGCCAGAGGAGGCGACCCGGGGTGCCATGGCCATCCGCACGCTTTGCGGGTGCTCGTGGGGCGCTCCCGCGGCCTCACCTCTTAGGGTACCGGGTCCCGTCGCCGACTTGCGCAGGGACGGCCGTAGCACGCGCCCCCCGCCCCGCGGGTCGGGAGCTGGACTTCGGCGCCTGCATTGGCCGCCCGGGCCGCCTCCCCGACTCTACCCGCGCGGGGCTGGGGCGGGACTCCGGCGAGGGGCGGTCCTCGCGCGCGCCCTCCCCTTCCCTCTCCCCGCCTCCCTCCCGCTCCGCGCCCCGCCCAGCGGCCCAGGAGGCCGGGCTCCGGCGAGGGGGGCGGTGGCCGCGGCGGTGACAGCCGCTCCCCGCCCCCGCGGCCCGCCACGTCCCTCACGTAGCTCCCGACCGAGGCGCTGAGCGGCGACCTGGCGCCGGGGCTCCGGCTCCTCCGGCGGAGCTCGGCATGAGGCTGGCGCGGCTGCTGCGCGGAGCCGCCTCGGCCGGCCCGGGCCCGGGGCTGCGCGCCGCCGGCCCCCGCTCCAGCCGCAGCCTCACCTCGGACTCGGGCTCCGGCCCCGCGCCCGAACGCGGCGTTCCGGGCCAGGTGGACTTCTACGCGCGCTTCTCGCCGTCCCCGCTGTCCATGAAGCAGTTCCTGGACTTCGGTGAGTGCGGCCCGCGCCTCAGGCCTTCGTGCGCGGCCCCGGGCGGGGAGCTGCGGCCGCCGACCCGGGCCCGGCCGGCGCTGCCTCCTCTCTCTTCAGGTGCACCCCTTCTCCTCCAGGTTCCCGTCCCCAGCGCCCTAGGGACTTCCTTCCTCCCTGGAGGGTGCCGGCGCTTACCACCAGGGTAAGCAACTGGGGCTTGTGGCTTTTCGCTGTGTATTGTTGAAAACCAACCAGCAGGGCGGCAGGCGGAATGAGCTCCCGCCTTTCCGCGCACGTGTGCAGGTGCGCGCTCACGACCAGGCCCCTTCGGAGGGGCCGAGCTCCGGTGAGAGGCCGGAGCGTGACACCACCGGGAATCGCCTTTGGTGCCCACAGAGAGATGATAAATGCCCAGTTTTGCATATGATAATTGCATAGAATTGGCGTGATGATAGGGAAAGCAGGTTATAACTGGCCCAATATTTCATAGAATGTTTTCCTTGGCAGTGGCTTAAGAGTGTTTTCATCAACAGCACATTCATTTCATCAGCTGCAAATGTGTCTTGAGCATGTGTAGAGTGCGTGATTACGAGATGCTGTGGTGTTTACCACATTTTACCCTGGTTTTCTCTAGAAGGCGTGCAACAGATTGCAGAAGTAATTGTAAAGTTAAGCGTTTAACTTTGATTTCTCATATGGGGGCAATGAAGGGAAAAGGGAAAACTCTAATATAAACTTTAATGAAGTCATAAAATTTGAGCAGAAAAAGTTATCTTCTGCATTGTGAGTGCGATCAGGTCACTAACATCACTAGTGGGCTTGAAAGATACCTGCATGGCTGGCAACTTTATCTTAAAACTGTGGTTTACAGTAGCAAAATTATTGGCTCAAAACCTTCGGTTTTTGTTTTTACTTTAAAATGACGTTAGTGTGATGAAGGTGAATTTGGCCTTGTTCCCAAGTAGGCCATGAAACTTTCACAAGAAGATGTTTCTTTTAATACCATAATTTCTACTATTGACAATCTAGTTTTTGCTAAGGTTGTCTCTGCTAAAGTAGCAAGATTAGTGAGTTTAAAATGCATTATTGGGCTGGGTACCGGTGGCTCACACCTGTAATCCTAGCACTCTGGGAGGCTGAGGCGGGAGGATAGCTTGAGGCCAGGAGTTTGAGACCAGCCTGAGCAAGAGCAAGACCCCCATCTCTACAAAAACCAGGCAAATTAGCCAGGTATGGTGGCGGTGCCTGTATTCCCAGCTACTCGGGAGGCTGAAGCAGAAGGATCACTTGAGCCCAGGACTTCGAGGTTGCAGTGAGCTATGATGACACCACTGCACTCTAGCTCTGGTGACAGAGCGAGACTCTGTCTCAAAAAAAAAAAGCATTATTGAAATATTAATTATAAGATTTTTCATTTTAACTTTAAATGGAGCTGCTTGCCAAAGGTCATTCTACAACTATTCTGATATAGGAGTGGAGAAAGGGGCAGGTGACTTTCCAGGAAATCAGATGATTGAATAGGACCTACCTGAAGATGGTTGCTGAACAGGCATTGGTGATTTTTGCTCTCTGTTGCCTGAAAGCCCTCCTCTGCGCTTCTTATGGTAATTAGTGTTAGTGGTTCTGTATAGAGTCAGTGGCTGTTCCCATGCACATGTCAAAATTTCCCTCTTTCTTTTTTTTAAATTTATTTATTTAAGGCTAATCAAGTGAAGCAGTGGGAGTGGAGAAGGAACAAAGAAATCTGTAATTGTTAGTGATTAATTAGTTGTAAACACCACTGCAGTTGTTGGACCAGCCTAAAATTTCCCTGTTTCTTAGACAGGTATTCACTCTTTTAAACCTGGAGTTAGGAAACAGATTTTCTAAATGATAGCAGCAACATGGTGTACAGGATAGATTTTTCCAGGTTCTACTGTTACTTAATTAGACTCTGAGCATTGCTCAGACATGCACAGGTACCTTAGTTCTAAGATGGGCAATCACAGTAAGGATACAAGTAAGGGAGACAGGAAGGTATCTTAATTGTTGTACACAGCCATTGGAATGTCAGGAATTGGAAGGTCATTCTGGATGCTGATAACTCAAGATTGGGTTATCTCATCCTTTCCTCCCTCTGGCATGGATATCTTTGCCTCCTATTCCCTGCTCTTTTAGGGTGATTGTACCACTCTGGCCTTGCCAGATAACTCCCTATTTCTCCCCGCCTCCTGGCTTCTGTTGCCTTATGGCTTCTACTTACTGCTTTCTTCATTGTGTTTGGTTTCAGGATCGGTGAACGCTTGTGAAAAGACCTCATTTATGTTTCTACGGCAAGAGTTGCCTGTTAGGTTGGCAAATATAATGAAAGAAATAAGTCTCCTCCCAGATAATCTTCTCAGGACGCCATCCGTTCAATTGGTACAAAGCTGGTAAGATTCCCATCTTTCGTCTGCCATTTCAGTGGAGTTGTGGACTTTACTCAAGATTAAAGCAAATGCTTTTTTACTCTTCAGTGGAATCTGAAGGTAGTAGCAGTATTCCTCCTCCTCTGTTTTTCTTTTGTCCTTTTTTGGTGTGTCTGGGCTTGTGCCCTGAATCCTTGACTCTACCACTCCTTGATTTTGAGAAAATCAGTCAGAACTTCAGAACTGCACTAAAATACTAAATTTATGATTTGTCTCATTGAATCTGCAGGGATCCTATGTCATAATATAAGAAAAATGTCTACCATTTGTTGATTGCTAGGTATTTATGTATATTACCTTTAATTCCTTCAACAACTCTGCACAGTAGGTGTTATTATCTCCATTTGAGGAAGCTGGGGGACATAAAGGTTAAGTCTTTTGCCTAAGGCAATACCCCCATAGTGGAACTGGGATTCAAACCCAGATTTGTCTGTCTGTACTACACTATGCTGTAGTCAGAATGATGAAATGTATTAAAGGGTATATATATGTTTAATAAACTGAATTTATTTTATTGAAGTATATCTTTTTATAATCACAAAAGTTAAAACTTTTACTCTTCTGTTTTAAAACAATTAGAAGTTATTGGAATCCTGTAGAAACTGTGATCTCTCTTCCCAAAAATGAGTAGAGGTGTTCAGGACATGCACTCATTTGTGGCTACCTATAGAAGCCTTTGTTGTTAATGTTATTAATTTAAAAGTGTTATTCTCTTAAGCACTGTAAATTTCAAACAAAAGAGTTGCCTAGAGTTAAGTCTTAAGTGGAAAAAATTCAGCTGCAAGACGTTTCCCAGCTGTGATTCATGGAGATCTTAGTTTTCCTTTTGTAGGCATTATAGTTTGAGGGAGAAGCTAATCTAACCTCAATTAAAAAAATAAGTGAAACAAGTATGCCTGCTACGTATATGATAATCAGATGCTAACTAGTCCAAGCATGGAAAAGTTATGATGTTTAAGTGAGAGGCATTTGTTTAGGAATTATGATAGAATCTAAAGGAGAAAATATAATATTCTATGGAAGCTTTTTCCTGTTTTTTGTTTTTTTGGGTTTTTTGTTTTGTTTTTGAGACAGAGTCTCCCTCTGTCTCTGGTAGCCTCCCAGAGTGCTAGGATTACCTGAGCCACTGCGCCTGGCCACTTTTTCCTGTTTTTAAAAATTCTTCATTAAAAATAGAATATGCTGCTTTTTGAAATTTGATCTGTGCCTAGCACATTATAGGTACGCAAATCTCTCTGTTTTTTTTGAGACACAGTCTTGCTCTGTCTCCCAGGCTAGAGTGCAGTGTTGGGATCATAGCTCACTGCAACCTCCAACTCCTGGGCTCAAATGATCCTTCTGCCTTAGTTTCCTGAGTAGCTGGGACTACAGGCGTGCACCACCACACCAGCTAATTTTTAATTTTTTTTAGAGACGGGGTCTTGCTATGGTGCTCAGGCTAGTCAAATATCTCTTAAATAAAGAACATAGTTTTTCTTGCCAGTGAAAAGAAAGTTAAGGGTTAAAGCAAAACAGCAGCTATCAGAAGCACTTGACTTTGGAATGCAGTGAGGCATATTGCTTGTCAGGAACAGCTTTCCAAACCAACATATGGATTTACAGACATTTAATATACTTTCATTGCTCCTAAGTTAGGGCAGTTGTAGATAAAGTACTTACAGACAAGCCAAGTGGACCTTACGCTGTTGAAGAAAGTAATTGAGTGGTAGCAAGGTATTTTTAGCTCTGGCCCTGCAGTGCCATTGTACTCGGCTGCATGACCATGAGAAAATCATTTGGCCTTCCTCATGTTGCTCATTCCTTAACAGGTGCTTTGCTACCTTTAATTGTTAAATGAATTAAAAACCTACATTTTCATGACTTTTGTGTTTTTTGTTCAGGTCTGCTTAAAAGAACCGTGTGGTAGATTGTAGGATTTCAATAAATATTTGTTGACTGGACATAAACATCTAAAATTAAGGTTTTAAAGTGTAGGCATTTAAGTTAGATTCTTAAAGCAAGATAGGCTGGCCTCACTTTACTGATACTAAGATAAGTCATTTGCCTCAGGATCACATAGTTATTGGTGACAGGTTCAGTCCTCATGATAATCAGTATTTGTACTATAAATTTAAAAACTATTTTAGGGTATAGAACTTAAAAAGGAGTAGGACATTTTAAAATTCTTAAACCAAATTTGACTTGCGCTTTTGGGAGAAAATATGCACCTTCTAATACTTTGTTCCCAGCACTTCACTGGAATGTGAATGGGTATAAAATTCCTACTTCAACCAAAATTTATAGCAGTACTCTAAATTAAAAGTTATAAAATGTTAAAGATAGGTTTTGAGCTAATTTTCACAACACTGAACTTCCTTTGTAAAAGAACAAACTTTCCCTATTGATTGGCATTTTAGGTATATCCAGAGTCTTCAGGAGCTTCTTGATTTTAAGGACAAAAGTGCTGAGGATGGTAAAGCTGTTTATGAGTAAGTTCACGATTTTGACCCTATCTGAGTGTAATTTTTTATTTTTATTTTTATTTTTATATTTTAATAAAAATATAGAACGCTTCATGAATTTACGTGCCATTCTTGCATAGGGGCCATGCTAATCTTCTCTGTATCGTTCCAATTTTAGTATGTGTGCTGCCGAAGTGAGCATTGAGTGTAATTTTTGTATCCTTTAAACATCATATAAAAAATGTAAATGTCTTCAGCTTAAACCTGCTGTTGGGTCACTTTAGGGAAATTGATTAACATTTAGGTTCCCACTGCTTTGGAACATATGGTAGTGTATATATCTGTAGCAGCCCATACAGGCAAGGCAGATAACGTAAATCAGTAAATTGGACTAGGTGTAAGAAATGCGCCATGTTCCTCTGTACTATAACAGAAGACAAAGTTCAAGTGTGATAGTCAGTGGAAGTCTAGATGTGGCCCCAATGCCACTTAGACTGTTAACCTGGAGAGTACACATTCCTAAAGGACAGCTACCCTCAGCTCTGGCTGGTCATTGCCATGTGAGGATGCTGTCCAGATCATCTGACTTTTTTCTGATTTTAAAGAAAAGCTACAAGTTTAGATTTTTAATGTAAAATCTCCCAATTTTGAAAGATTGGCAACTAATTAAAAAATTTTTAAAACACTAAAGGCCTATAAAGACACGATTACAGCTTTCTAGTTTATGAGCTGTGGTCTGTAAGATAATGTAAGTAATATGACCAGTTTGATAACCAACGTACCAGAATCAGTAAACCCAAGTAGTCACCTTAGTTAGGCAGCTACTTGCTTATTCCAATGAATGCTACTCACACAATAAGGACTACCCCTTAACCTCAGAGTCTGTTACACATTTTTTTGGACTATCTTTAAAGGGGATGGTAGCATGTTATTTTTTAACATTTTATTTTGATCTGAAAATAACATTCATTAAGAGCTTACTCTGTTCCTCGGTATTGAGCAAACTTTACATGAAAGATTTTATATATTCTTTAAAACAACTCTATTGAGATAATGTTGTTTGTGCACAAAGAAGGTAAGTAACTTCAGGTTACATAGATAGCAAAAAATAAGACAGGGATTTGGACCCAAGTTGTCTTACTTAAAAGTAAACATTCTGCTATAGAATCATCTGAAAACAGTTAGTAATTCAGAGCTGATTTCAGAAAATAAGGTAAGAAGTTAGAATGATACAGGGGTTTTTTTGTTTTTAAAAGACAGGGTCTTGCTCTGACACCCAGACTGCAGTCCGGTGGCATCATCATAGCTCACTGCAGCCTTGAACTCCTGGGCTCAAGTGATCCTCCTGCCTCAGCCTCTCGAATAGCTGAGACTACAGGCATACGCCACATGGCTGGCTAATTTTTAAAAAAATTTTTGGTAGAGACAAGGTCTTGCTCCGTGGTCCAGGTTGGTCTTAAACTGCTGGCCTCAAGGGATCCTCCTGCCTCAGCTTCCCAAAGTGCTGGGATTACAGGTGTGAGCCACCTGGCTTGGCCCAGTCTTTGCTTTTGTTGTTTTTTTTTTTTAAAGGAAAGAGAGAGATAAGATAAATGAATAAAGAGATAACTAGAATAATGAGTTGTTTGTTGTTTTTGAAGAGTTTTGTTGTTTGTATTTTGGTTTAACAGTTTGTCTTTGAAGCTAATTATAAACTAGGAATTCCAAAAGTGTTTTGAGCAGTGGAAACATCATTGGAATAAGTAGATAGTACTCAAGATGATGACTTTGAATGGGAAAGCACTCATTTGGAAGTGTAAATTCTGATGGGTGTGTTAGAAGATCGGTTTTATTATTCATAATTAAGACTTCTTTCCTCTTTTATTTAGTCTTTATATTAACCATGCAATATCTTATATATAAGTGACAGAAATGGAAAGCCTGGATGATTTAAATTTTGTCATTTAATATAACGGTCTACTTTTCCTCTCCTATTTTGTAAACTCATAGGATGAATGAAATTAGAATTCTTTTTTATTTTTCTGTTCTAAGTGGTTCTTTTCTCTCTTTGAACCCTAGGGAATAGTTCCAAAACAGACAGGCTTTATTGGCTCATTCATCTTGACTCCTTACAGAGCATATGTTCCCTAGAAGCAAGTGCTCTGTCTTCTCTTAGCAGAATGTCCCTGGAATACCATCTTCATAGTGAGTGCTCAGATGACCTTAGTTGATAACAGTTAAAGAAAACCAGTAACATTTTTAGCATTATGTTTTGTGGCAGCCTTCCTCTTAGAAATCCAAGAAAATAATTAAATTTCAAAAGTTTTATTTTGGAGGTCCTTACACCTTCATGGATTCAGTATATATTGTGATCTGAAGTATATTTAAATAAGTGTAGGAAAACATGCACTGATATTCCTTTTACTAAATTAGGGATTCCTTGTCCTATAGTTGGTTAAACTTAAATTTTAGTATTAAATTTACTTGTCAAAATATGTGGCTGTTTTGACAGATGGGTTTGTTTAGCTTTACAGACACTGTGATACGGATCAGGAACCGACACAATGATGTCATTCCCACAATGGCCCAGGGTGTGATTGAATACAAGGAGAGCTTCGGGGTGGATCCTGTCACCAGCCAGAATGTTCAGTACTTTTTGGATCGATTCTACATGAGTCGCATTTCAATTAGAATGTTACTCAATCAGCACTGTAAGTGTCCTGAGTAAGAAGCGAAATAAAATGTATTGGTATATTTTAAATTTATTTAGAAAACTTCCTTTTGGGCAGAACATTTAGTTTTACTTTTTTGCTTATTAAGAAAAGTAAATAGAGTGCCATAAAAAGAAGGTATTTTTATTGAATGTAAAATACAATTGAATGTTTATTGAATGTTTATCCTTAAGGAAAATATCTGCTACTATTTGGTACCATTTAGAGAAACAGTATTCAAATTTCGAAAAGAGCATTAGGTAGTTTATCTTATTTTGTTTGTTTTTTCTTCTTTGATAGCTTTATTATTTGGTGGAAAAGGCAAAGGAAGCCCCTCTGATCGAAAACACATTGGAAGCATAAATCCAAACTGCAATGTAGTTGAAGTTATTAAAGGTAAATCCATTTTCTCCTTTCAAAAAGGATGCAAAAATCAAAATTGTTGAGTGTTATTTCTTGCTATTAAAACAACTGTTTGTATCATGAAATAAAATGTTAAAGTAAATGGGTTTGAAAATAACTTTGTAACATTAATTGTGCATTATGTATAGGGCGAATATTTTGTTAATGCAGTTCTTTGTTTGGCAAAGTTTGGTGATACCATAGAGGGTATCTCTTTCACTTCACAAACATTCAAGTCCCAACCCACTCCTCAACCCCCTGCTAGTTCCTTATAGTAGGAGCAATAATTCATAACAATTTGGTTTGCAACTTTCTACACTTTTTGTACATATACACAATTGTTGGTCTAACATTGTTTTTAGAAAATAAGTTGCTTTGTTTATTTTTTCTACAAGTTTACAGATATCTTACTATAAGTTAATACTTATGGATATACTTCAAGTTTTTGAATGACTGTATGGACTGTATCAGTATGTATTTTAATGTTTCTCTATTACTAGCAATACTGTAGTGAACATCCTTAGATATATGCTGACTTTTGCTAATATTTTAGAAGGCAGGATTCCTAGAATTAAAAACATTTAAATGCATTTAAAATTTTGATACTTCCAAAAAGTTGTCAAATATGGATAACAGTATCTATTTCCTAAACCCTCACCAACTTAAGTTTTTGTTACATATAGTAAATATTTTCTTTAGCCTGTTATTTTTCTTTTTACTTTGCTTATGATGTCTTTTAGCATATAGACTTTGAAATTTTTTTGTAGTTATATCTGTCATTCTTTCTTTATTGGCTATTAGACTTTGTCATGTCTTAGAAAGACTTTCTGTAAACTAAGGTTGTTAAAGTATATTTTCTTCTATAGAAAGTTTTACATTTTCATTTGTCAGCACTATTGCCATCTTAATGCATGGAATAGAAGTAAATTTATTTAATGCTTCTTTTTGTTTTGATTCACACTAGATGGCTATGAAAATGCTAGGCGTCTTTGTGATTTGTATTATATTAACTCTCCTGAACTAGAACTTGGAGAACTAAATGGTAAGCCTGATGTTGTCTTTTCCTCAATGATTAGTGTTTTGATTACCTGAGAAGGAATGATAAGAATTTAAGTTTGTTTTAATAGAAAGGGACTTTTTCATCAACTTCATTGGATATGAAGGCTGAAGGAGAGCAATCATGTAAAAAAAAAAATATATGAAATTTAGTCAGATTCTTTACAGAAAGCATTTTGGCTTTTTCTGCCCCATTTTCCTTATTTTTTATTGATAACTTTGATTCTTTGCTTATTTTTAATTTTCTGTCTAGTCATAGAAAAAAATGATGCCAAGAAAATTACATTTGACTTTTATATGTACTTCAATAATGTAAGGTTTACGATTTTTCTACTTCCTGAGTTGTAAATCATTTTTATTGTTGAGGAATTAAAAAGACTTGTCAGAGAAGAAAGAAAGATGCTTATCTATTTGAGAATCTGTTTCTCTCTGACATTCTCCTTTGTATCCTGACTAATCCCTTTTGGACAAAAAGGGTTTAGATGCCTTGAAAAGAGATTGATGAGTCTTTTTCCTAGAGGCCTTGGTAGTTTGACAGGGGGAAAAACATTTCCTAAGTTAAGATGATACTTTAAGAAGGTGGTGGGAAGAATAAAACTAAATAGGCTTTTACTAAGCCATGTTCTGGACCTTAGAGTGGGAAAGCAGTGAAGAAGTTACCCAGTTGAAAATAGAATTGCTTGGTGCTTTCTAAAGCTGTATTAACTCTTTGATCCATGATGGTACCATTCAGTAAATAAGAATCACCATGTACAAATGATAGTTTGGGAACCTGATCTGCTGTGGGCAGTTTCCAGATTTCCCACTCACATTCCCAAGGGGGAGCTTATTCAGAGGAGAGTCTGATTTATTGGTTGAATTAGAATTCTAAGGTGTGCTGAGTCTTACTCCTTTGCTCTACTAAAGGTCTGTTTTACACATTTTCCCTCTGCCCCCAACTGGACTCCTATTAAATGTTTGAAAGTTGAATTAATATCCCTTGAGAAATTGATGCTACCTCAAAATTTTTTATTTAGCTCTGTATCCATAGAAATGCCTGAAATAAAACAGACAATATTCTTCCCAGGTGAAGCATTTAGAAAATGGCTTCTTAAAAAAAGAATGTATTTGTGTGAATTGGACTATGGAATTTATAGACTTTAACATTTCTCTTTGGAGAGTAAAATTCTTACCTGAAGGCTGAGTGATCTTTAAAAGACCTATGTCCTAGAGAAGAATGGGAGCATGGGTTGGTTAGATGGCTATGCAGGATTGTGAGATATGACCACAGGACTCTTGTCATTGTCAGTTATAAATGTTTGTGAGTATGGGGTTCAAACACTAATACAGTGAAGAAATTGTGTGGCAGTTCTCCCCCAAATAATACCGTCTTCCATAGTTAATGTTTTCTTTTCATCACTACACAATTTATTCTTAAAAATGCTTTAAGCACATCTCTCTGTACTTTCATATTTTTCTCTTCTGCTCTGTAGCAAAATCACCAGGACAGCCAATACAAGTGGTTTATGTACCATCCCATCTCTATCACATGGTGTTTGAACTTTTCAAGGTTTGTAAAATAGTACATTACATAACCTTTACCAGTCCTTTCCTGAGGTTAGGAATCTGCTCTAAAAGTCAAATATTCCACTGGGTTCTCCTGTTTCATTAAAAGATGCCATTTCATGTCCGTATCATGTCACATTGCAGGAGATCGGCCTTTTGTCAACAGGAACAGGCACCTCCGTGTATTAGTGAGCTCAGACTTTAGAGTCAGAAAGACTTGGGTTTGAATCCCAGTTCTGTCACTTAATATATGTGTGTGACCTTGAGCAAGTCATCAACCTCTCTGAGCCTCAGTTTCTTCTTCTGTAAAACAAGGATAATACTACCCAGGATTATTTTATTTTATTTTTTAAGAGATAATATCTCACTCTGTTGCCCAGGCTGGAGTGCAGTGGTGCGATCATAGATCACTGTAACCTCAAACTCCTGGGCTCAAATGATCCTCCCCTCTTCCCCTCCCGAGTAGCTGGGACAACAGGCAGTTACTGAGATGCCTGGCTAGATTGTTTATTGTTTGGTAGGGATGAGGCCTTGCTATGTTGCCCAGCCTGGTCTACGCAGGATTATATATGAAGACTGGGAATAACATACTATGTGTCCAATACAATGGCAGCATATTATAGGTGCTCAATAAAGTTATATTTATATTTTTGTAAAACAAAATATTTAGAAGAGTGATTCTTAGCTTTCCACCTCAAAGGACCAAAGTCCCACTGATAAGCCTGCTTATTTTTTTTTCTTTGAGAAAGTCATTTATATTGACTTACAGGGCTTCTGCTGTTATATTTACACTTTACAACAAATTTTGAAAACTAAATAAAATTAGGAGGCCTTCTCTTCCTGGTTCTTCCTGGAGTTGGGAAAAGTTAGGTTGAGAGGGTGAGGAAAAAAAAAATTACGCTGGTAATATTAAGAGTACCTTTTTTCCACCCAGTGACACTTGCTGGTTGACAGTAAAATGGGTGAAGAGTAGCATGGGGCCCTCTGGCTAAAAATGACTGCTGTATATCAGAGGCCTGTATTCTCTCTTACTTTAGTTACCATGTCTTCAGCCAGCAGCAAACTGGAAGAGAGAAGAGGTGGCTTTCAGTCTGATAATGTAAAAGAAAAATACACTGAAACACAAGGGAACTGACTGAATATCTTAGAACAGCATCAGAATGCTCCTTTGTTCTATGACAGCAAGAATGGATCTAATACCTTACAAAAATCTTTCTATCAAAGTGGTTAAGTGACTAGTGATTGGCACTTAAAGGGTTAAAACTAATTTCCCCCCCCCCCCGAAATTTCAGTCTCATAAAGATCTTATGCCCTATTATAGAAGTCCATATTTTATAACATATTTTGCATAATGTCAATAATGGCTTTCACCTCATCTTTAAAGTGCCTTTAGCAGAGATGGTGAAATCTCCTCAGGGCTGCTCAATTCTGATTGGCTGATGGGCGTGCCAGGGCCACACACCCTTATTTCCAAATTCAGTCCCATCTTTTGCCCTTCTAGTTACATCTAGTCTTTATCAGTTTCTACTCCAATGCCACATGTCATGTTTTTGTTTAATGTTCACAATATGTTGGCATTATGTACCCTGTAGCCCTTAGAAATTGATCAAAATAGTTTTACAATGTAGATATCCTTAGTTTCAAACTAGTGATGAAGGGATTCGTTTCCCCATCGTAATAAGGCTCTTGCTGTTAATAATATATGAAAAAATTATTTTCTCTTAAATTTATGAAAATTAAAATGGTTCTAAAAATAGAGTTGAAACTACATTTTCAAAAATAAATTTTGCCTGTTATGTACTAAAATTATAAAGTGTTTGGACAGAATTTTCTGCTTTAATGTAAACTGGTTTAAAAGTGTCTGATTTTGGAAAATATGTGGAATTTAGTTGGAATCTTTAAATCAAAATATCCCTCAAATTCCCTGATAAATTGACTCAATTTTTTAAAAAAGTAACTCTTTAAATATCATTATAAGAATTATGATTCTTTGGGATATTTCCATTGAATTTAAAACCTTAAATAGTGTATATGTACTTGACAGTTATAGTTTCCCTTTTTTTAAAAAAAGTTATGTTTTTAATATGATCCTAATATATTTCAGAATGCAATGAGAGCAACTATGGAACACCATGCTGACAAAGGTGTTTACCCCCCTATTCAAGTTCATGTCACACTGGGTAATGAAGATTTGACTGTGAAGGTAAATGTGGTTTTTTTTTTTTTAATTGATGTACAGGCATGCAAGGGTAACCATACACATGATTTCTAGAAGACATAATTTATTCTCATGGGAAAGAAATCTTGTCTGTAATAGGTAATAAGCACATTGCTTCATTTATCTGGCAGATTATAGAATTACCCCTTGAGTCTGTTTCTGTTCTGGTCCCTAATCCAAGTGATTCAAGTTAAAGTAAATCCCAGAGACAGGTAATTTAACAGTAATCAGGAATTTTACTTGGATAAGTATAATAAAATGTAAAATATTTGGGTATTTGCAGTGTTGTGGAGATAGTATATAATTTTTGAAACAGTACTTTTTCATCTACTTTTACGTTGTTTCATTTGGTTCTCTTAACAGCTCCTTAATGAGGAGCACAGGTAATTTTATCCTCAATTTACAGATGAGAAGACTAAGCCACAGTGGTTAGCGCAGGATCACACAGGGAATTTAAATGCTACAGGATAGGAATCTGGTCCTCTGACCCCAGTGATATGCTTTTTCCACTGCATTGTTCAGATAGCCCAGTTTCTTAAGAGTATGATGGTCTTTCTCTTTTTTAAATAATCATTTTTAAAATTTGTATTAAAGTAATAAATGCAGAGAATATAAAAATCAAATGTGTCAGTTCCTGGCCTTTTGTGGGCCTCACTACTCAGATAATCTTTTAGCTATTTCTTCTGGTATTTACCGCTGTCTTTCTAAGTAGTAGTCTGATATTGCGGTTTCTGAAATTTTTATGTTTCGAACAGCAAATATTAGCTTTCCACTGTGGTGGTTGAGGAGTTAGCTCTCTTAAATAGAGCACCTGCTCTCCTCCCCTACCCCAGCCCGAAGCACCACTTTCCCTGCACCATCTTCCCAATGTCTAAGTCATATATGGAATTCTAGGTTGAAAATAACAACTTGCAGAATTTTTAAGGCACCCAAGTGCCTGCACCATTTCACATTCCCATCAGCGATGTATAAAGATTCCAATTTTTCCACATCCTTGTCAACATTTGTTACTGTCTTTTTACACCTATTTTAAAGGTGTAAAATTCAGTGGTTTTTAGTATATTCACAAGGTTGTCTACCATCACTGCTGTCTAATTTCCGTTGCTTGAGGTCATCCATCATTGCATGGATCAAAGTTCACTGAGCTTGTAGGCACTCAGCAGAGATTCCTTCTGTGCTGGTGAACGGGCTTTGCTTAGGGAATCTGTCTACTTGATGTAAGGAAAGGTTCATAATGATACCGCAATTCCACTCCTATGTATGTACCCTAAAGAATTGAAAACAGGTATTCAAGCAAAAACTTTACACTTGAATGCTTATGTATGTATGTATTTATTTATTTATTTTTTGAGACAGGGTCTTGTTCTGTCACCAGGGCTAGAGTGCAGTGGTGTCATCATAGCTCACTGCAACCTCAAACTCCTGGGCTCAAGTGATCCCCTTGCCTCAGCCTCCCAAGTAGCTGGGATGACAGCTGTGTGCCACCACACCTAGCTCTTTTTTCTATTTTTTGTAGACAGGGTTTTGCTATGTTGCCCAGCCTGGTCTTGAACTCCTGGCCTCAAGTGATTCTCCCACCACCTCCTCCCTAGGATTACAGACATGAGCCACCCCACCTGGCCTCACATGAATGCTTAAAGCAGCACTATTCACAGTAGTCAAAAGGTGAAAACAAACCAAATGTTCATCAACTAAGAATGGATAAACAAAATGTGGTATATCCGTGCAATGGAATATTATTTGGCCACAAAGGAGTGAAGTATTGATATATGCTATAAGATGGATGTTATAACATTGAAAACATTATGCTAAGTGAAAGAAGCCTAAATGTCCAGAAAAGGCAAATGTATAGGTACAGAAAGTAGACTAGTGGTTGCTTAGGGGTATGATAGCTAAGGGATCCAGGGTTTCTTTTTGAGGTGATAAAAATATTCTAAAATTTTTGGGGGAGAGAATGGGGTAGGGGGGGAATGCCCACTGCCTGACCTCTCCCCTGATATTCTAAAATTGACTGTGGTCATGGTTGCACATATCTGTGAATATATTAAAAACCATTGAATCATATACTTAAAATGCATGAATTATATGGTATGTAAATTATATCTCAATATAGGTGTTTAAAATAAAATAGAAAGGCTTATAAGGGTCTTAAAAAGACTGTTTTAGAAGCCACTATAAAAGCCCTACCTATATTAATGGCTCTGCCTCCACCTACTGTTCCTCCATCCAAGGTCACATGAATGCAACTACTCTTGCAGTCTCTCTTTGTAGGTTTCTTCAGTAGAGCTTTCATCCCCATCACTCACCCTAGACTTTCAGAATCAAGGCCTGGGATTGTTTTCCCCCTATTCTTTTAGCTTGTTCAAATTATTGACATTTTTCACCTTTTATTTCTCTGCTAAAAATCCTGAAGATAAGTTGTTATTTTCTGTCTTACAACCCTAGCTGCTTTTTCAGATTCTGTGTTTGGGCTATATTCCATAAATAATATAAGTGTTATAGCCACATGTCTTTTAAATTAAAATGTGAATGTCTTGGTTCATTCACTGTTGTTGATTTTGTAAACTTGACAGTGACAATGCTGTTGGCTAAGAGACTTCAGGAGCTCTGGGTGAATACAGGGTGAGTGAAAGTCCTGGCTTCAGAGCTGTCGTCAAGTCAGCAGTGGTTCATTTCCTCTGGGCCTGAAGTTTACATGAATTAGCCCAGGGAGCCCAGTGTTACGGGGAACAGGATGGCAGCTCTGGGTTAGATGACATGGAGAAGTCGTGATTTTGTGCACTGAGGAGAAAACTTAAAATAATTGGCAAACTTCTCTTCCTCAGCCTTCCCATTGACACTACTTATCTCTGTCATAATCTCTTTTCCTTGGCACAGCTTATGTTTACGTGATTCTAGTTTTTTTTTTCCTCTCTAAATAATATTAGTCAGTGTTCTTGTTTAGTTTTCAACCCTCTCTCTCAACATATTTGTCATCAGAGTGCCATTCTTTGTGCCTCAAATATACGCAGACCAAATGTCTGTCTCTCCCATGGCTCCCTCCTTCCCTTTTCCTGAGGAACTCAGGTCCTCCAACGCTCTGTTATGGCTCTCCTGGAAACTCTTTTGACCACTTTAAATCCACTGGTTCTGGTTTATTGTGTTGTTGGCTGCAGAGCAAAATAGGTTGCCTTTATCAGTTTTTATCTGTTTCCCTGAAGCTCTGTTTGCCCCTCACCTCTGGAAAGGTGAGGCTTCTCAAAGTCCCCTTGTCCTCTGCTCGGCTCCCATGCTGTTCCCGTGCAGCCCACAGCTGGAAACCACTTCTTGTTTTGTACTTGCCACATTGGTGTAGTCTCTCTGGCCAAGAGGTTAAGGAGAACCAGGAAGTAGTTATTCAGATCTACCTTTTAATCTTAATACCTATTCTAATAATGTTGTTTACTTACTTAGTATTTGCAGAACACCCACACTTCTTACTCACGTTAACCAGCAAATGTGCCGCAGATTCTTGAATTAAAGGATGAATAATTAACAAATTGATGGATCTCCAAAAATACCCGTAGCTCTTTATTCATCTTACTGAAATAAATTGCTTTACAGGGCTTTGAATTCATAGCCAAGAACAATTTCAAGCATAATGCTACATATAAGTTCTTAATAAAGTCCTTTTGTATACTTTTATACTGTAATTATTTAATTTTAGAAATATTAGAGGCAGATCTTCAAGTGGTATTTCAAGGCAAATTTTTTAACTTTAAAATTAAAATAGCTATATAATTTTCATTATAAAGGTAATATATACATACTATAAAGACTTTTAAAGAATAGATAAAGAATCAGCTATAAGCCATTCAGCCTATTGACTTTTAACACATATCATTCAATACTATTTTAATCTATCTATATATCTAGATACATATTAAAAAGTTTGTATATGCCAACTGCATTAATATTATAGGCTATAGGATCAATTTATATTTTGTGACAAAGGAAAGTGACTATAGTAGATTAGAAATATAAGCTGTACAATAGCTAGTAAAATAAGTCCATGTTAACTGAAGGAAAACAATAAAAATGTGTAAATTACAAAATTCAGTCTGCTATATGCTTATTTGAGTTGAAAAATGATGTAAAGACCTATGTACCTTACAAACTCATCAAAGTTGTCTGGGGTTCTATGATGTGAAATTGCTTGTAGATGAGAACACAATGAAGTGGTTCTGTTTTTTACTCCCTGAAAATGAAAATTATATTTTTTTTCTATATTAAAAGTAATAATGAAAAAAATTCAGAAACTGAAAACCCCCAAAAAGAAAAGAAAATCACTCATTCCATAGACAATAAAATTATATATCATTTCAGACCTTTTTTATAATATAGTTTTCATAAAATTGGAATTTTAAAAATATTTCTTCTTAACTTGCTTTTTCCTGCTTAACAGTATTTTGCAGATCTCTCTCATACCAATATATACAGCTCTATATAATATTTAATTAATGGTTAAATAGTATTCTATTTTAGAATGTACTTTTAGTTTACTTAAGTAATCTCCTATTTAGGTTTGTATTCAGTTTTAGTTATTATTCTACATAGATCTGTGATAGATGTTTTCATACATACTTTGCATACTTTTCTGCTTATTTTCTTAGGATAAATTCTGAAAGTGACATTATTGGTTCAAAGGGTACACGCATTTTTAATTTGATTCAAGTCACCATACTGCCCACCAGAAAGAAATAGCAAATTTATTGTTACATCCACGGTAGCCTCAGCTTGTGTCCAGTTCTGTGCTATAATGCGTTGTTAATGAGACTTCAGAAAATATACGAAGCCACAGCAGTATTATGATGGAGTTTATTATGTAGTAGAATTTCAAAAATTAGAGGAGTTGTGTTAGGTCCATCAGTGAGAGAAATGTTTATATTTGCAGCTTGGATTGTGTGATATTCATCTTCAAAAGCAGTACTTTCTCACCAGTAGGTGAACTATGATGCTGTGAGTTTGCATTGGTATTTTGTTGTTTGGGGAACTTGGTCATAGAGCATGATCCTTTCTTATCTTAGATGAGTGACCGAGGAGGTGGTGTTCCTTTGAGGAAAATTGACAGACTCTTCAACTATATGTATTCAACTGCACCCCGGCCTCGTGTTGAGACATCTCGTGCAGTGCCCTTGGTATGTGATTGAGAAATAGTGAATTGTTTCTGTAAATTGCCTTCAACAGGCTTTGGCTGCCAAATAAATTAGTTAAGCCATTGTGTAGGGTGCTCCACAAGGGAGAAGGGAAGCTGTTAGAAATAAACACTTTTCTCTAAATTTAAACAAGCTTTGAATACTTTTTTTTTTAAATCAAAATGGGCGTAAGACAAAGATTATTGTTTTGGAGTTCTTGTTGCCAAGTTTGATGGTCATATAGCAGTAGTTTTCCTGGGGTGGTAAACCATATTTTGATATGCTATTTCTAATGTGAAGAATAAATTACTGGTTTTACTAGTTTAATTTAATCTTTAGTGTTGAGTTTCTTCTTACGTATTTATAATTAGAAAGATCTCATATTCTAGACTCAGAAATAAAGTTCTGATTTGTTTAATTACCAACCTGTAATAGGCTCAAATTATAATTGTTCTGATGGTATTTTTATTGATTTTAATGTCACCTATTTTCAGGTTTAATAATATCAACTTCTGAACTGACTCCATCCTTATCTTTATCCCCCAACCTCCCCAAAAGCACTTTGCCAAATTTATGTCCTATAATTCTGAAAGAACTCTATTCTTCCAGACTTTGAAACTTCTCTGGCATATCCACTGGAGTTAAGCTGTAACATGATGGAATATAGTATAAGATGGATCTATTTTAGACCCTTTCCTAGGAAGTTATTAGCAGGACTTTATTCTTTTTTTCCCAGCAATTTAGATATCATTAGTTTATTATAAAAGAGAGACATGGAAATTATTTACATGATAGAAAGATTTCAGAACTTTAGTGGAATGGGCAACTTCATGTTGATGCCATTTCAATAGCGATTTATTTCGGTCTACATGCTTTCCAAGAACGTCACCATCTCTAAATAAGAAATAATCCTTGTCGTCTAGAATTACTTTAGTGCCTCCATATTCTGGGAGAACTTTATCTCCAACTTTCACAAAACTGGTTGAATGTCTCCACCCTTTCCTTTACAGCCCGATCCAACAGCTACTACAGTTGCTTGCAATACTTTTCCTTGAGATTTTCCTGGAAGCATAATCCTCCTTTGGTTACAGTTTCGGCTGCACTCCTTTCAACCAATACTCAAAGAGTGGAAAAACTTTCTAAAGTATGAGCCACCACAGCTTGTACTCTGCTCTCGTGCTACTGCTGCAAGGAGAGACCCCAAGACTTTATTCTAATAGTTTTACTTGTTGCATAGCACAAATTCTGTGGCTGCAGCTGTAATACTGTTTGAAATGATTGCTCTAGTAGTGTGCTTCTCCAACTGAGATATGTGGCTTCCAGGAACAGGCATCCGTGTGCCAGGGGCAGACAAAGTTAAATGATAAACATAAGCATCTTCTTAGAATTCTAATTTTACTCTAAAAAGTAATGGGAGAGAAGGGAGATGCTGCTTTTGTAGTAAACAAATAATGTAGAATTTTTGTGGAGAGCGGCATAACGAACTAGTCCAGACTCTGGAACTGTCTGGGTCCGTTCCTGACCCTGCTACATGTTAGGTTTGTAGCCTTGGGAAAATTAGTGACCTCTCTATGCCACAGTTTCCTCAACTTGAAAAACAGAGTTATTGCGAGGATTGAGTGAGTTAATATATATAGAAATGCTTTTTATAGTGTCTGGCACGTTGTAAATGCCATTTAAGTGTTTGCTTTTTTAGGATGCAAAATTTATGTGAATTTTTAAGAAAATGGGAGGCTTGACATGGAACAGGCTCTCCCATACATCTACGCAGCCTTAGCCAAGGGTAAGACCGTTACTAAGCTCTTGCAGAGGCTCCTTCCTGCTGTCGTGACCACTTTGCAAGTGGACCCAATCAGCAAGTACTGGGGTAGCTGGAGAAAGGCTTCCTGGTATCCACAGGAGTGGCCATCTCATCCATCTGAATATTGAGCACTTCCTCCACGTGGATGTCTTCTGGTGGGCATTGGCATGGACAGGGTATCCTCAAACTGTAAGCCCATTCAGAGAGGGGCATTCACATGTCTGTCTTCCAGACCTCCTTCTCATCAGTTATCCAGTTTTGTTCTTTCCAAGTCCCTGACCACCAGCCAACTAGTTTGCCGCTGCCCCTCCTGGAAGGATTTACTTTTACCACTGTCTTTCAGCCCTTGAGAGGGCTTGTAGTGAAAGGGCAGTCCACTTTGGGCTGGTGCTAGCACACCGGGTAGATCCACCAGTGGACTAGGCCCATGCTCTTTTTCTTCTGTGTTACCTAGTCGTAGGGGGAAGTCCCATGAGTCCATAGGTGTGGTCAGAGGAGAGGCAGTGATAAACTAGGTCAGGTACCATGGAGCCTGAGCTACCTGCTCATACAGTTTTCTTGGTTCCACTTCTGGAACCAGTTAATGTATCAGTCAGAGTCACAACAGGAAAGAGGTAGCTCATTCAAATTATAATTCAAGGAAGGCTTATTTATAAAGAGACTAATTGCATAGGTTTAGGTAAGGATAGTACAGGACCCATCACTGGCAACAGCAGAGCTGTCACCACCCTGGATCAAAGGGATAAACAGAGGGCTAAGTTAGCAGAACCCAGAAGAAGGGAACATTGCAAAGTAGCTGCTTACTCTCAAGGGGCCCAGCCTGCCCCAGGCAGCCTCACAGGGAAGGAACCAGGGAAATGAATACCCTGCCTTGCCTCCCTCCGGACTGTTGCTGGGTTCTCCAGGACCTGCTGGAAACAGAGGGCATGGGAATCCACTGAGATAATCCCTTCCAGTCAGCCTCCCAGGGCAGGGAGAAGTGTGGAAATTGGATAATTGATTTGCAGGGGCAAACAGAAACTCTGATTAGAAAAGTCAAGTAATAATTGGTGGAGGTAGGTAAAGCTGCAGCCTGGGTTTGTTAATAGCACTCTGATTCCTGAATCTATATAAAATCATAACTAACAGGCTGTATGGGATGTCATTGGACATATAACTTGATAATAAAAACCATTTTTACATTTATCCAAATGTTTGTTTTGTATTAAAGAATTGGTAGGATTTGTCTAGATAAAGGTGGTGGCCATTCCAGATACTGGGAACAGGATGAACAGACACAGAAGTGATATGTTTAAGGAACTTAGAGCAAGAGATGTAGTTCTGCCAGACTGGAAAGTGGGAGGCAGAGACCTGATCTTATTGGATCTAGAAAGCTCTTTTTAGAAGCTTGGATTTTTATCACTAAGGCAATGGGGTGAGGCTAGTGAGAGGGGTGGTATGCTTTGAAGATTTTTAAGCAGGGAAGTGACCTGTCAGTGACATGTAAGAAAATAGACCTGTTACAGATCTCTCCAGGTTCAGAACACAGGCTGGAAATTTATGGTATGAAGTCATGAGATATATTTATTAGGCTGCAACAAGACTTTCTCTAAAAGAGATAACATGTTTTATATGATATTGCCGAAAGCAGTATTGGGATACCATAGAGCAGGGCAGTGAGGAAAAGCAACTTGCTTTTTCCAGACCATCACAAGTCATTTTATAGAGAGAATGAACAGCTTTAAATGACCAGAGGGGAGTCAGCTGATGCAGCACTCAACTAAGCATCCACTTAATCATTATCAATACTTACATATTAACAAATCTCTTAGATGCACACTCTGATAGCCCTGGGATACTCAGTGGCATTTGTCTTAATTAGAAAAGTAGTTCAGTGTATGGCTCTCTGAATAGAATTTTGTTTTCATCAAACAGGCTGGTTTTGGTTACGGATTGCCCATATCACGTCTTTACGCGCAATACTTCCAAGGTGACCTAAAGCTATATTCCCTAGAGGGTTATGGGACAGATGCGGTTATCTACATTAAGGTAATAACTGTAGTCTTCTTGATTTAATGACATTTCTTTTGATGATATGAAAAAAATGCCAATATTTAACTGTAAAGAAATTTAACTCTACCTCGTACTGTTTAAATACAAAATAATTATGGTTTTCTACATGGGATCTCATCCATGTGGAGCGATGGTCCGCTTGACTATGGAGATCATCCTGTCATGATCAGGACTATGATTGTTAATAGGAAAAAAATGGGTTAAACTAGAGAATCATAAAAAGTTATATATCACATAAATCTCATTTTTGTTTTTTATTTATTTTTTCTAGAGATAGGGTCTTGCTCTATCACCCAGGCTGGAGTACATAGCTCACTGCAACCTCACAGTCCTGGGCACAAGTGATCCTCTTGCCTCAGCCTCCTGAGTAGCTGGGACTATAGGCGCGTGCCACCACACCCGGCTAATTTTTTATTTTTCTTAGAGATGGGGTCTTGCTATGCAAATTCAATTTTAACATAAAACACATGAATGGACATTGACCCACCAATCTTTCCATGTTTGCTAAGGCCTTTTCCTTGTATATGTGTCTGCAGATTGGAGTGTCACATTATCTTTCTTGCAGAAGCTATACTTAACAATGTATCATTTTAGTTTCTTTAAACAAAGAAATGCATAATCCTTTTGAATTTTATGCAGTCCTTTACAGATGTCTTCTGACTCTGATTTGATAGCAATTTTTGTGTGACTTTCCTTTGTGAATCTTTCCAAAGCATTCATCTTAGCTTTCAAAGAAACTGTCCCTTTTTTTGTTCTTTATGTAATAATAAAATTTTATGATGATAATGACAGATGTGACTGCATAAACAGATTAAGGAACAAGCACAGGTGACTCTTGGGAAGCCTATAGCTTTGCAGTCCCCAGTGCCCAATCTGCCTGTTAGGGACTGGGCTGCAGAGCTCTGCTGCCACCCGCACCCCCCGCCACGTCCATGGAAAAATTGTCTTCCATGCCACCGGCCCCTGGTGCCAAAAAGGTTGGGGACTGCTGCTATAGCTTGCCTGGTGGGAGCAGAAGCACCTAGCCTCCTGTCCTGGAATGTTCATTGTGTTTACAGAGGGATCAGTATATATTTACAGGGATGGCAAAAGCACCAGGCCCCATCAATCCTCTTGGTTGGTTAAGCAGTAGGCTGTTGGTGCCTAATTATTTAATGATTCTAGTTTCTTATTCTGGCCACTAGATGGCACCTATTTTATAGGAAATGCTGAAGAATTTATATTGGAGAAAATAAATTTATCTGAAAAGGTTCAATTCTTTCTAGATAACTGTGTCACTTGAGAGGAACTTAAGAAGGGCAGTATCACTGCAACATTTTTATCACCAAATGTAACATTGTTATCCAGCCTATGGATCAAGAAATTCTGGGATATTTAAAGAGAATATATAGGTGAAACGTTTTTAGTTTCATTTTAGAAAAAATAGAAGATGAGAAGTCTTAGAGAATCATTAAAATCATCAACATCAAAGACCTCACTTAGAATTATCAGAATGAAATTTCTGGTTCAATATATGGCCTGAGGTTGAAATTCTAATGAAAAATCCTAACTTGAAGAAGATAACGAGGAATGTAGTTTATCTCAGGTTCCAGTGATTTGCAGGAAGCTGAAATAGAACAGGGGATTAATGGTAATGATATTGGAAACATGAAATCATGCATGATACAGAAATCACATGTACTGTGACTGAAATTGGAGGCAGGAGGAGAAGATACAGGATCAAACCCAGGGCCAAGAATTGTTCATGCAAAAGCCAAGATGCCTTATGTATTTATGTTTTATCTTTATTGATAATAATATTGTTAGGGATTTTTTAAAGTACAGTGACTATACTGAAATAAATAGTATTTCTTCTAGTAAATAATTAAAATAGATTTCATTAAATGTATGTACACATATTAAGGTACATATGTCAATTTTTTATGCTTTTACACTTAACTGACTTTTTCAGTTAGCCAACTTCTGGTCTGGGTCGTGTTTTGTGTAAAATTTCAATCCAGCAGCTTCCAGGACGGCTGGGGAATTACTGCGTGCAACAAACTCAATCAACATGTGCATTAATCAGTGCCATAGATTTAGTAAATAACATTTCAAATATATACCCTATTTAAAAGTATATTTAGATGGTGTTATGATTAATAAGATATCAGTAGAGTATTGTTTAATTTACAGCAAGCTTTTTGCCATTGTCTATTTTCTCAAATAATGAATTCTAAAAAATGCCAGACATATAAGTCTTGCTTATTTATTTATTTTTTCAGGCTCTGTCAACAGAATCAATAGAAAGACTCCCAGTGTATAACAAAGCTGCCTGGAAGCATTACAACACCAACCATGAGGCTGATGACTGGTGCGTCCCCAGCAGAGAACCAAAAGACATGACAACGTTCCGCAGTGCCTAGATAGACTTGGGACATCTGGAAAATCCAAATATGGTTTTTGTATTAAATTTGGAAGGGATGGTGTTCAGAACTACATTATACCAAATACTTGATGTGTCATTTTCACAATTAACTATTTGGGTAGAATAAATGGAAACTGAATTCCATTTGTGCCTGTTAAACCTTCTAAAGGATGAAATTATACCTATTTTACACTTATATTTTCACAGTTAATTGAACGTATTTTTAAACAACTGTAGTTTTGGTCAACTTTCCTCTTTATGGTAGACTTCAGAAGTGTGGAAGTCTTTGGGTTTCTACAGAAAACTGTAGTTTTTTTAAGAAATACTTTTCACTTATGTCTGCTAGAAACATTTTCTAAATAATACTGATTAGCTGGTTAGCTATCTTGTTATTTGGAGGAATTCTGCCATCCCTTATGTGGCAGTGACAACTGTAACAGGGTGGTCTTCATGTGTACCAGAGCTTCATTTCTACCAGTAAAGTAGAAAACAGTTGCCCTGTAGAGTAGAACCAGCCACCTTTCAGCATCTACATGCATTGTCTTAGCTCTTAAGGTAATTTATCATTTAAAAATTTTATGGTAAAGGAATGTAATCTGTAGCTCCCTATGGATCTAAGCCAAGATCATGGACAGTCTATTCTGAGTGTGTTTGATTAATGCAAGGGGAAATATTTATACTAAAAACAAGCAAACTAGAGGCTACTAAAATAGAGGAAATTGAGGGCAAAGCAATGAGTCCTAAAAACTGAACTTAAATGATTATTGAGACTATGTGGGGAACTTCTGAAACAGTAGGGTTTTTCTGGGTCCTACTCCAGACGTGCTGAATCAGAATCTCTAGGGATAGAGCCCAGGAATCTCAATTTTTAAAACAACTTGCTACATGTGTCTAAAGCCTAGCCTTGTTATGGAACCACTCTTTTAAAGTGAATAGTGATGGCACATTTGCTAAAGTAACAGAGCAATCTTTAGGTTTCAGTTTCCACCCATTTAAAGGTCAGATTTCTAGACTCTAGGAGAAACAAACTGAATCTTGGGCTTGGTGCAATTAAAAGCAGAAAAACAAAGTGACTACAGGCAACCAAGGGGTCAGAATCGTAAGTACCCAAGTCTTGACAAAGAACATATATTTTCTAAAAATATCCAGATCTTATTATCAGGGAGAAGTCAGCTTAGGTTTATCACAACAATCCTTTGCATTCATATGGTAATTTATAGTTTACAAGTACTTTGTAGAGTACAAATACTCTATTGGTCTTCAAAACAAAGCGATACAGAGTGGGTGGTATCACCCCTGTTTCAGAATTGGAGCCAGAGCCTAAGCTGTATCTGCTGATCGCGTCATCAGCTGGCACGTCTGGGAGACGATGAAGTTTAGAGGTTATGTTTTTAGTCACACCTCATCTTCTCTTAAGGTAACAGGGAAATAAATTGGAAATAAATTTTAAAGTAAAAATGCAAATGTTTAAAGAATAGCTTTGGCACTTAAATGGGGGAATTTTATCTCTCTGGAAAATACATTGAGTTGAAACACCTCATTCTTGAAAGGATTCTATGAGATTAACAACTCCATATAAACGTATAGATTGGAAGGGATGTGCAAGGGCAGTTAATGCAGCACCTCAAGTACGAGGTGATGGTCCTGAGCCTCAGAGGATGTGCTATTTGCTCAGGGCTTCTTAGCTAATTTGACCGAGTGATGGAAAAAAGGTATCTTGCCTCACCTACTGTTCCTTAATGGTGGATTTTGTGAATAACAATAGAATATGTTAATGGGTGATTTATATTAGTTTAGTGTGTTACACAGTTATTTAGCTTTAATACTTTTCTTGTAATGATGAAATATTTTAGAATCCTTTGAATCTAAATATCCACTCTTTCCTAAATGAGACATTTGTCCAACTAACATAAACTTGATGTTTTTACTTATGAAATATTCTTCCCCCCAAAGAAAATTAAAGTCTTTCCCTCTTTATTTAAGAGTGAAGACATGGTGTTTTAAAGGAAAAGTGAAATTATTTTCCTTTAGCTTTTTTTGAAGGTGTAACAGCTTTTTAGTCTGTTATTGTGGTAATGGACAGAAAATTACATACAAAAATATTCTGGGAGAGCTTTCTCCTAGTTGGTTTTAAATCATTATGCTACCTAAAGGTTTTTAGATTTTACATAAGCTATTTTGTCCACCAGCATTAATGTGATGCAGTGTAGTTACAAAAATATATTGAAGGACAAGAAGTGTATACTAAATGATTTTTACAACCTGTGCAGTTAATGAATGTGCCAATGTTTTTTAGGAAGGGACAGCAAAAATATTCTGCTCTATACTTAAATTACTGTCTGGATTTTGATGTCTTCGTACTTAATAGTGATCACTTTCTTGCACTGTGAAGTTTTTACATGAAGATGTTGAAGTGGAAGTCTGCCATATTATTTTATAAAATGTTTTCTGTATGGCAATAAACTGAAAACATGGATCAACTCTTATTTTGAAAATAAACTGAGTCAATTTAGGTTTTTAAAAATATAATCATGTCTTTTAAATAGAAGTCTCTTCTACCATCAAGCCTCAACCTTCTGTAAATATTCAAAAAATTGTAGCTAGGTGGGATGGCACTAAATTTCACTATCTTCAATAGAGGAACTGTTAGGAACTTAGATTTCCAATCTGTATGTTCTAATGGAGAAAGCAAGAGGTAGACTTTGTATGGTTTGAGTTATCCTAGATTTTCATTATCCAAACTTACCATAGATGATTGACTTACTGCATAAATGGAGATCTTCTGTTGTACGATTTTGAAAGGCTGTAAATAAATTTGAAATTTGAATAACTTTGCACAGTTAAGTAACTGTAAGAATGGTCTTAATTTAACCAGCATTACCCACTGCCTACACCAGTTGAATGTGAGAACTAAACTCCTCTAGTCAAAGATATATTCCTATCTTATTTCTAATTGGCAGGCTATAGGCACCACAACTTTCCTTCGTTGTTGAAGCCAACAAGCCCTATAACAGAACTCCAGAGATAAAGAACTGGGGAAACTGTTAGTTTTGTGGTCCCACTGTGATTCAGTGAATGCTAGTCAGAGAGGAAGCCAAAAAATCAGTCAACCAATTTCAGTTTATGTCTTCAATGGTGACATAAGTATGAAGATTCAACAGGTGGGTAGGTGGTTTGCAAATGTGGTTTTTGCTGGAGGAACTTTTCATCCTGTATTAACTTCTGGACTCAGTAATTAATCTTACAGTCAAACCCAATACACTTAAAAAATAATATAATTAGTGCTATGTGAGAGATTTTCTTGCATGTTAAAAAAGAATGCACCACTAGTTTGCTTAGTTCTGGCATTCATTAACTACTGTGCCTTCTGTTCTATTTACATGTTTGGAAAGAAGAATTAAACATATCGTGCCACCCCCTTTTTCTAGAGGCTTCACATTTCTTTAGCAATTACTAACATAGGTTTTTAATAGCAAAAGACAAGATCGTCAGGTTTTGGTGCAAAACTCTAGTGTTTTTTGTTGACTTGGAAAAGCTGTTATTTATACTGAGAATAGTGACAGCTATCTTTTACTTTGTTAAATTAGAGAGTCTGGAGCAAAAATACTCAGTTTTATCCCCAGAAAGATAAACTTCCATGTGAGGGTTGTCTTCATTCAGGAGTTATTTTCTGAGACTGGAAGTTCAACTTTGTGCAGTTGTCACAGATAATATTGCCAGAAATTTTGTAGTTTTGATTGAACTGTTGCCATCTACATATACAAGTGAAAAATGCTGAAAAAGTTCCTTTGGAAAACAGTTTATGGGGCCAGAAGATTTTTACATTTAACTCATAAAAAAAGCCACGGTATTCTTGCCACGGCCTTGCACTTAGATGTTTCTCATTATGGGGTCGAGAGTGTGATAGTTTTAGTGCTGTGTGAAAATATTTACTGTACAGTTACAGCACTGCATGAAATACGGCATGGCATGAAATTATTTGTCCAAAAATTTACTCCAAAAATGGAGCCCACATGATTATGTAACTATGAGATAGGATGGGAGGGAGAAAAATAATCATTTATTTATCTATATTGTAGTATAAAAACTTCTGCTTGAATAGGAACTAGTCTCATTTCTCTACTCTCAGTATCTCCCATAATGCCCAGTATGTAGTAGGCACTTGTAATTGTACGTTTAGTAAATGCATAAGGAATAATGAACTTAACATTTCTTGTGTCCATTCTTAAAATGATAAAAATGAATCAGTACAACAGAGAAAACTATGGATAGTAACCAACACAAGAAAAACCAGCAAAACGATAAAATACAGAAGTAAATGAGAGAACTTAGAGGGGTAGCAAAACAACATTGCTAAAATTATGGGTTTATTTTAAAATACAAAGAAGTTAATAAGCAAACATACACTGTTAGTTAGAGTAGGTAAAGCCACAGCTGTAGCAGTAAACAGCTGGTAGATGTTCCTCAATTGAGGCTTTGTAGGCTATATACTTCCAGACAAACCTTTAAGAAGGACTAATCAGGAAAGAAAAAGGCCCAAATGAACAGCATTTGGATAAAAACAAAAAAGATAACTACAAATAAAGATTAAAAATAATCATAAGAATACCATTAATTTTGGAAGTGTAGAAGAAATTGATATATCTCTAGGAAAGCAAGTATTAGCAAGATTCATCTAAGATTTTGATGATTTAAATCAACCAGTAATCACTAAGGAAATGAAATCAGTAATCACACAACTCCACTATACCAAAACACAAGTTCTGGTGAATTTTACCAAAACATCAAGAAACTGATAGTTCCTGTCTTACAGAAACTTTTAGAGGAGAGAAGAGAGGAAGCCACCCAACCCATTTCATAAGGTTAGCAAAATCTCAAAGCTAAACCTGAGCTATGAAAAATTAATTCATTGACCAATCTTGCATATGAACATAGATAGAAAAATGGCCAGTAGGATATTGGCACACTGAATGTAACAGTGCATAAGAAATAATATTAAGGTCATTAAATATGAAATGTCCGATTTTGAATCAAAAGTTTAGTTCATTATATCTCAAACAAGAAGCAGTACAATTAATCAAACTATGCGCCTAAACTATGGGCACAATTTTGCAGTCTTAAGAGTAGCTTGTTTATGCCAGCAGCGAAGAAGCCTGCGGAGCGAGTGGCTATGAAATTGTGGAAGGCGTTTTCCACAACTTGTTGAGAATTGAATATTTTTCCTCGCAAGAAGTGGTCCAAAGCCTGGAAGAAGTGGTAGTCAGTTGGTGCAAGGTCTGGTGATTACAGTGGGTGACAGAGAGTTTCCAAGTCCAGCCTCTGTAGTTTGAGCAGCGTTGTTTGTGCGACATGTGGTCGAGAGTTGTCTTGCAAGAGGATTGGCTTGTCTCTATTGACCAATCTCAGTTACTTAATCCCAAGCAGCCTCATCATTTCGTCCAATTGGTTGCCATAGACATCCGCTGTAATGGACTGACCAGGTTTCATGAAGCTGTAGTGGATAATACCAGTGCTGGACCACCCACGAGACACCATTAGCTTTTTTTGATGAATATTCAGTTTTGGACTGTGTTTTGGCACTTGATCTTTATCCAACCATTGTGCCGAACGCTTGCGATTGTCAAAAAGAATCCATTTTTCATCACACATAACAATACAGTGTAGAAATGGTTCACCTTTATGTCCTGACAGCAAAGAAAGGCAGGCTTTGAGATGATTTCTCTTCTGATGCTTGTATAATTCATTTGGAACCCATCCATCCAGCTTCTTTACCTTGCCCATTTGTTTCCAATGGTCCAATATTGTTGGAACAGTAACGTCAAAACTTGCTGGTAATTCACGCATAGGTTGAGATGGATTCGCTTCCACTACAGCTTTCAGCTCATCATTATCCACTTTGGTCTCAGGTCACCCACATGGCTCATTTTCAAGATTAAAATCACCAGAATGGAACTTCTCAAACCATCAGTGTACTGTGCATTCATTAGCCACATCCTTCCCAAACACTTTGTTGATATTTCGAGCTGTCTGCACTGCATTAGTTCCACAACGGAACTCGTATTAGAAAATAACACGAATTTTTGACTGATCCATGATTTCACAAAAATTGCTCTAAAAAAAAATTTGAAAGATAATCACAAGCTAAAACGTGTCTTTGAAAGAATGATGATGTACCTTCACAATAAAAAAATAAAACAAAGCAAGAAGTGTCAGTGAAGTGTCAGATATATCAACTGTCAAACTTAGTACTTAAGGAAATTGGTCATTCCGTACTTAATAACCTAATACATCATGAACCAAGGACAGTATTTCCCAGGAATACAGGGATGTTTCAGTATCTAAAAATACACATTACAAATTAAAGGAGAAAAACCATATAATCACCTCAGCAAAGACAGAAAATTCAATATCTATTATTTTAGATATACTTTAGCTATAATTACAAATGCTTAACTCACTTACGCCAGCCATTGCTGGATGTTACAGTAAACCTTAGACAGTGGCAGCCAGATGAAGACAGATGTACTGGAATTGTCCATTGGGTTGGGTCCATGTCAAACCTGCCATGGAAAATTTAATTACTACTATGTCCAGTGCTTCACCATTTGCCAGGTATTATAAATGTCATTTTGGGTAAAAGTTACCGGCCCAGGGATTCTTCCTTCTAACTCTGATCTAATACTTTTTTGGAACATAGAAGAAAGGAATATTGATGTCTTTGTCTTTGGGTAAACATAAAGCTTATAAAAGGGCCTAGTGTTTTCAACAAGCACATTTATTTGATAAAGACTTGCCTTTCTTGCTCTGGAGTGGCAAATCCTCTTAATTTAGAAAAAAGGTCCCTTTCATCACAAAACAACTCTCAGTGACCAGTGAAGGCAACAAATAGGAACAACCACCAATTAGGAACCATCAGGTAATGGCTTTGTTTTCTTTCTTTCTTTCTTTCTTTCTTTCTTTCTTTCTTTCTTTTTTTTGGAGATAGAGTCTTTCTCTGTCACCCAGGCTAGAGTGCAGTGGTGTCATCATAGCTCACTGCAACCTCAAATTTCTGGGCTCAAGCTATCCTCCTGCCTCAGCCTCCCAAATAGCTGGGACTACAGGTGCACACCACCATACCCAGCTAATTTTTCTTTTTTTTTTATAGAGATGGGGTCTCGCTCTTGTTCAGGCTGATCTGGAACTCCTGGCCTCAAACGATCCTCCTGCCTTGGCCTCCCAAAGTGTTAGGACTACAGGCAGGAACCATCACACCTGACCTGATGGCTCATTTTCTGTGGTGCACAGCTGACTTTGATTGTTGCTCTTGAGTCAGGGATGGCTTGACAAGGACTTATTTAACCAATGGGAAAGTAAGGTTAAATTTTTTAAGCAATGCTTCTCCAACTTTAATGTACATACAAATCACCCAAGGATATTAAGAAAATGCAGATTCTGGTTCAGCAGGTCTGGAGTGGGGCCTGAGTGGGGCATTTCTAACAGGTTTCCTGGTTATATTAGTGCCACTGGGCCATGAACCACACTTTGAATAGCAAGGGTCTAAGCATTGTGGGATAAACTGCTATGACCAGCCCAAAAGCCAACTGGAGAGATGAGTACAGTTGCAGTGCCAATGGGCAGCCAGGTAGATTTAGTAATTTGATTCTTTAGAGTACTTAGAAAGGATCAGAAAAATTCATTCCTGACATCCAGGGTACTTGGTGGGTGTGCCCATGACCTTGAGATCCAAATCTCATTTGTTAACTCATCTTTGTGAAATCCAGTGGAACATGTAACTAATGGAAGTCCTGACAGTTGGTTAATGCAAGGAGATGATACTCATGTATAATGCTTATCTTTGTATCTATTCCATGGGAGAGTTGTGGAAGATCACGGCAAACTTTGGTGGTTAATAAGAGCTTCACTAATCTTATTGTTTGCTCTAGGCAATAAGTAAAGTCTTCTGGCAGTGAAAAGCATGGACCCAAGACTGAATGTTCTGGCACTTTACAGCAGTGGTGGGGGGTAGTTAGGACTTAGTATGGCAGCAAGTTCCAAGTGGTGATTTTCTCTGGTGAACACTGATGTGGATCCAGTCTCCATGGTTAGATCCAGGCAGGTCACATAGAAATCAATAGGTAAGACCTCTTATACCTGTGAATGGAAGACCTTGACACATTCCATTATTAATGTTTTGCAATAATTTAGCAGATGACTGTAGTAATTTAGCATAGTCTAATACATGAATGTCCTGTATGGGTGACTGCTTAGGGTATAGTGAAGGAGAGTTCGTTTATAATTTGGCTGGTGAAGTGGATGCCCCTGTCACTATTAATGGGCAAGGATATTAACATCAATATCTAGAAAAATTCTGCTGAGATTTTTATTGTGATGTGTTAAATCTCTAGACCAATTTGAGGAGACTTTACGTCTTAACAATATTGAGCCTTTCAGTTTATGAACATGGCGTATATCTCAATTTGTTTAGGTTGTCTTTGATGTCTTTCATGAGTGTTTTGTTGTAGTTTTCAGCTTACAGATCCTGCATGTATTTTGTTAGATTTAAACCTAAGTATTTCATTTTTTGGAGCTATTATAAATGTTTTTTTAAAAACTTTATGCTTTCCAATATTCAATGCTAGTACATTTTACCCTTCACATCCCCAGTATACCCCCTCAGAACAAATCATGGCCTCTGGAGGTTTACTGAGGACTAGAGATAGCTGGATGAGATGGTTCCACCTGCATTCACTTGGTTCTTGAGTCAGTGAGTAAACAGCAGCATGTCCAATCCACTATGATGCTGCCATGAACTTGACCATGCCCTCCTGTCTAGCCCTCTCCATCTAGACTACCAGTAGTTTCACTTCACCTGGGAGAGTCAACAGTATAATTTCACTGTCCCACTCCAAGGCTACTTGAATTTTATTGTCTTGTGCCACAATATGGTATGGCCAGACCACTTCTCTAGTTCTCTCTTTGAGATTATTTTGAAGCTTTATAT
This sequence comes from Daubentonia madagascariensis, assembly GCA_023783475.1. Lineage (NCBI taxonomy): Eukaryota > Metazoa > Chordata > Mammalia > Primates > Daubentoniidae > Daubentonia > Daubentonia madagascariensis. The sequence goes on along the minus strand of JAKFHU010002088.1, from coordinate 35,335,050 downwards.
TGGTTAAGTCCTTACTGAAGTACCACTGGGGCATTGATCTTTGATATCCTTCTGTCACTCATCTTCCAAATGACAGACAGCAGATGGCTTAGTAAGCAAGCATAAGGTTCAAGGTGTCAGCCCCACGGTTACATTTTGTAGGTGCAAAGCTTAATGTTCCTGAGGCTGTCAGAGGAAAGTTTCCCCTCTACAGACTCCTGTCTTTAATAAGGAGGCACAAGGCTTGGTTGGCCCATTTAGTTGCCCTGTATTAGTATCCTTGGCATCTTACTCCAGCCCATCCATTAGGTTATGCCAGTCTTTTACCTATAAGTGAACAGGAGGCACAAGGGATAGAACTGAATACCACAATGCCTACTTCCAGTCTCCTCTGAGCAGTCAAGGACGCTGGAGGCCTCTGGGTAGGACACACGTGGATTCAGGAGCCTCTGAGCTTAACGATGTGCATATGGATGGAAATGGACTGCCCAGGTTTGATCCCCTCCATACATTTTGAGTCAGCGACTGAGCTCATTAAAACTGTGCCTAATGGGTTTCTTTAGATTTTCATATTCATCTCTCATTAATGCTAATGTTAATTGTTGGAAAATAAACTCACCTACTTTGTTTCTCTCTGACCAACACAGGGGCAGGATCTGTGGAAAGACATTTTTACCACTTGTTTGAAAAGGTCAGCATGTTGATATTCACTAACTACCTGCCCCTCCCACCCAAGAACCTGGTAGGTGCCATAAACTTCTGCAATCCAGGTCACTATTCTTCCCAAACTCTATGAGCCAGATTTTACACATAATTTGTGTGACCGTAAAACTCTCTATTATTATAGCTATAAAACCATTTAATTTTGTGGATAACTCCAAGGGTGGTGTCACTGGGGCCCCTCTCGGTTAGCATATTCCTGTGACCAAATGGGTCAATGGTTAATCATGCTTCACAAGAATACGATGCCTGTAGGATGGATCCAGGCCAATTTAACAACAAATGACTACTCTAGTTCTGGAGACCTGGGGAATATTGATTAGAGTGTAATGACCCCAAGCAGAAATTGGATGCTTTAGCAAAACCAAGCTTTTGCCTGCATCATCTGGAAGGTAAAATGTGCCGAGATCTCCTCTCTCTTACAATTTAATCAAACTCTCGGCATCCACAGATGGCTAAGGAGGGTGTTATGAATGCTGATTATTTTTGTGCAAGCCCACAATCTTTTAAATGGCCTTTCTATACTTCAGTGAACATCTATATTATGAGTCTTGCTTCCTCAAGTCTCCTTTGGTGCTGTGGTGCAGACAGTAACCTCAGTTGGCAGTGAGAAACATCTGTACTAAGAAACATGAAGAACAAGTTCTGTGAGGTTTCCCCTATGCTGGCATGAGTTTTGGCATGTATATATGGCTTTCAGAGGGCATCATGGTTTCAAGGTCAAGTTCCTGATACAGAAATGGCATTGGTGCTGGTGTCAGTGGCTGCAGTGAAGTCAAGTTCCTAAATTGCAGTGCTCAGTGGTGGCAGAGACAATGGTCATAGTTTCTTTTCCCTTTCCTTTTTTTTTTTTTAACTCTTTTCTTGTTGAAGTGAAATTCATATGACCTAAAACTAACCATTTAAAAGTGTAATTCCGTAGCATTCAGTACATCAGCATTGTGCAACCACCACCTCTATCAAATTCCAAAACATTTTTATCACCCCAAAAGGAAACACTACCCATTAAGCAGCGGTAGTTTCTTTAGCATGTCAGTTTCGTAGCATGGTTTGGGGTCTTACTCTACAGTGGTATAATTATGTAAGGGGTGGAAACATAAAAGAGTAAGCCTATAGAAACAGTACCTAAATTAGCTCTTGGGCATATTGTCTTCAAAGGAATGTTTTAAACCAGCCAAAGACTAACATCAACATGCTTACATTTTGAGTCCAAAATTAAAAATTCAAAATAGTAAGAGCATTGATTTTTTATGAGTTTGGAAATAGAACAAACAATTGTGAAAGTATAATTGGGTAAGTTACATATACACGTCCTGCTGTTCACACTTCTCTCTGAGATGTGTTTGAACCAGCCAAGGAGTATGGCTTCAACATGCCTCCAGTTGTCTTGCCACTCCTGGCCCTGCCTCAAACCAAAATAAGACTTGCTGTTACTCTGAGACAAGCCAACTCTCATTGCATTGGCCACTATTGCAACTACAGGCTATCGCATCATGCCAAGCACTGTTCTTTCTAACTACTGGAATGGAGCGGAATGGGAAGGACACTCGTGTGGTGGTGAACCCAAAACAATGGCACCAGGAACAAGGTTAGCCAAACTCAGAGTGGAGGCTGATCCTGTGTCTGCTGTAATGGAGCCGGTCCTAGGGGAACAGGTTCAGTGGCAGCAGCAGGGGATGCAAGGACCCAGCAGGCAGCAGGGGAAGGAAGAGGAGCAGGGGGTGAGGGGACCCCAGGAGCAGAATAGTATTGACAGCTGGCATTCGGAATTTACTCTTTAGATCAGTCCACCACATTTACTGTATACTTACACTCCAAGACGTTTCCTGGGCAATTATCTAGAAGTGATATTTTTAAAAGGAGCTGCGTTCAGTGTTAGACTATAGTTATACAAGCAAACAATATCAGATGATGTGCAGTTTTTGTAGTATAAGGCAGAAATCTGAATAATAAATTAAGATTATTAATAACAGCCTAGTAAATACTTGACTCAACTGACAGTGAGACTCCTGGTGCAAAAAGGTAAATTAAGAGGTAAATTTTAAATTTCCATCATGTAAAATTGTACAACTGTTTATAATTCACTGTGCTTTAAGTCTGTCTAGGTAAAACCAAATCCACAGACTTACCAATGGCTATTTTACCACCTCCAAACTATCTTTTATTCTTTTGAATTTTATCTCTTGGTTTATTCCATTTTCTTCTGTTTGATTAAAATCCTTAATGTTCTCCTGCATCATATATCATTTTTGTGTAAGGCACCTAGAGCCTCTGAGAAAAAGTTCAAAGCTACTTACTTTATGATTGTTCTTTCATTGAACATATATTTCTTGAGTGCCTACTGTGCACCAGGCATTTTGAAAGGTACTAGACAGAAAAGACAAAAGACATGCACCACCCTCAGATGGCTTTTCTGGGTCCTGGAATTGAATTTCTCTTTCCCCAATGATTTAACAGCCACTCAGTTGTATGGGTTCCATTTTTAGTTAGAAAATTTGGAGGTTCATAGATAATTGGATATTTTCATAAACTACATAAAATTGTATCATTTTGAATTTCTATAATGAAAGAAACATGTAAGTCCCAAATCAATGAAGATTATTTTGACTTATTTATACATTATGCAAAACTAAAAATATGCCTGCATCAGAAGCTTTATTTTCTAAAGAGATAAAGTTAATAATAATGAATAGTTTTGAAATAGCACCCTAAATGCACTTTTAATTTCCAATCAGCAGATAGCAGCACTTGATTTCAATTCAAAGAGGAAGCTAGGATGGTGTACTATGTGGATGCTAACTATGACAAGCACACGTAGAGCTTCCAGAAAATGATTCTTAAGTGAAAACTGAACACATTCAAATTGGAGATTCTCTGATTTGTCTTAGGGGAACACAGGGGTACATTGGTCAAGTACCCTTAATTTAACAAGGTAGGAGACAGCTTTTACTCCTCCTCAGTGTAAACAACTAGGCTTCTTCCTTTTAAGTATCATATTAAACACAATCTGAAATTTTACTTACTACAAAGGAAATAATATTTTATGTTTTTTTAAATTAACTTTTCTCATGTGCATTCTAAGTGAAGTAAATTTGATTTATTGCAATTTGGTATTATTGCTGCAGGCACAAAGCTATCCGCTGCACTCTATACAAATAAAGACCACACAGAAGAAATTCTTAGAGTCCAAAGCACCCAAAGAAATAAAATGCAATGTTCCTGGACACTGGGTTTATAAAATGGGCATATGTGTTTTCTTAAATGCTCATCGTCATTGAAGGCATGGTATTCCTCCTGTTTGTACTTGCGATATCGCCCCAAAAGGAAACTGAATTACCCATCTAACAAATGTAGTAGAGCCTGTGCTAAATCCAGTTTCCTGATGTTGAGTACAAGTCACCATGAGCATTAACTTTCTGGCTGAATTCTTTCTTTTTTTTTTTCTTTTTTTTTTTCCTCACTTCCTATTTTACAGGTGAATGAATTATCTCTTGTTCATCTAGTATATCCTTTGTGGTGAATTCTGTAATATATTATTTCAGATTTATGTCCATTCAACAGTGGCTCTTCTTGGTTTGCCCTCTCCAAAATGGGTCTACCGTATGAGTTGTCCCTCTTGTGGTGTAGTCATCACTTGACAAATAGGTCCACAGTGTGTTTAAGCGCTCCCGGTCTCCACGCTAGCCCTCAGAGCTCCGAGCACCAGGCACACAACACACCCCTGAGGGCCAGTGCCCACCACATGGTGGCTCCTCCTTGCGCCTAGGTCTTTGTAACACCACACCTTGCCTTCCCTTTTGTTCTCCAGCCCTGGGTGGGATGGAGAAATCATTTTCCTGCAGTTATTAATCTTTGAGTTATTAATCTTAATCACCTTTTTTGCTTTTTTAGTTTTCTATCGTCTGTGTAATCAATTCCCTGCATCAAATCCCCTCTATCTGAAACTCTTAATTTCTGTTTTCTTTATTGGACTCTGAGTGATACAGCTATAAAAATAGCAAACATGTATCTAAAGCATTATTTCAACAGCAGAAGAAGGTTTTTATTTTCTAGACTCTGTGTGTGATTTCAAGTGAAACATTTATTTGAATCTTGGGGATTTGGTATCATATAAAACCAATAAAATCAGAGATTTAGGGTGACAGAAGGGAAAACAATCCTCAACATCTCATTCAGCAATGTTTAGATTCATGAACAAGTTGATAGTCAAATCCTGGGTATAAAATACTTTGCGCTCTATCAACTTCTTCTCAAATTATTAGTAAGATCTTCATATTTTATGTGACCCTCTTATTGAATGTTTTCCTCTTTCCCTTAAATGTAGCCAGGAGAAAAATCTTAAAATACCAAACTCAACCAGGATGAAATAGATACTGTGCACAGTCCTTTAACCATTAAAGAACTTGAATCTGTAATTTTAAAACTCCCAAAAAAGAATCTCCAGGCCCAGATGGCTTCACTGGAGAATTCTATCGAACATTTAAAAAAATTGTTAGTTTCACACAATCTCTTCCAGAAAATAGAACAGGAGGGAAACATTTCCCAGCTTATTTTATAAGAACTGTATTACCTTGATACCAAAACCAAAGACAGTATAAGAAAAGGAAAACTACAGACCAATCTCTTTCATGAATTTAGATGCAAAAATCCTCAACGAAATATTAACATATCAAATCCAACAATGTACAAGAAGAAGTATATGCCATGTCCAAGTGTGATTTATTCCATATATTCAAGGATGGTTCAACATTCAAACATCAATTAATGTAATCTTCCACATAAATAGGCTAAAGAAGAAAAATCATATGATAGTATCAATTGATGCAGAAGCAGCATTTGACAAAATCCAGCTCTATTCAAAATAGCCAGGGGTCCCCCTTTGGGATCTGATACTGCTAACTCCACTCTCAGGCAACTTTTCTTATCCTTGACATTCCCTGATATAAGAATCATGCTTTTCATATCTTATTTCATGAAGCAGTGGGTCAGATTTTAAGAGACATACATGGATGGAAATGGCATAAATCAAACACAGATTTACCATAGGGTAATTATCCAAGCCACAATTTTAAAATGTATTTTCTCATAGAGAAAAGAATATATTTCTAAATATATAATGTAGTTGGAAAATTCATAATTACTCCTATGGTATACAGTTTACTGGACTAAGCTAATAAGCACCGTTTCTGTTCCCAAGATCCTCCATTATACATTAACATTTGAATGAATACATTCATTACATAGCCAGGATAGCAATTTCCAGATCCAGTGCTAATGCACTTCCTGGCTAAAGCTGAAACTCTTAAGAGCAATTAACTAATTCATGAATTAATATTGTTTAGACATCATCCTCTAAATGAGATAATGTATATAAAATACTTACCACATTTCCTACATACAGTAAATAGTAAATGATAGCCATTAGTATCAATATCATAAACTAATGATGTTATGATGTTTTCTACATTGATTATTAATTAAGTTTTTAAAAAAAGTGAAGTATTTTTAAGCTAAGTGTAAATTTCTCAAATCCATGGTCCTGTGTGATGGGAACACTTTCATGTTATCCTAAGTCCAATCACCACTCTCTCAATCCAAAGTTAAATTCCAAAATGTACTAATAGTTTTTCTCTGTAGTGGACTTTAACCATATACACGTTGTATATACATGTCAGTAAAAACAGATGCTGCCAGCGAGTGTTTTAATTAAAGCCTTTGCTATAGAAAAGTTTTGTCAGTTGGGTACTCTAGGAAGCAGATGCTGAGACAGAGTCAGGGGTGCAAAAGGTTTATGGTGGGGGCCGGGGTGGCTGGGTGGGAAACCAAATAAAATTTAGAGATGAATTGGGAAGGCAGAAGTATTGAGCAGGGAGAGCCTCGGACTATAATGCAGACAGATCTGGCAGTCCTGGCTAACATTATGAGGAGCTCAGGAGCAAAGATTGCCCATGAGGACACCCACTCAGGGCAGAAATGGCTGGTGCCCTGGTCCCCTGGTCATGCTCTGTCGTTGGCGGCGGTGGGGTGGGGTGTGGAGTGGGGGGGGGTACCCTGGAAGGGTGTGGCCTTGGCTTGAAAGCTGAAGCACAGCCCAGAGGCATCAACAGATGGAGCTTATCAGCTCGTGTGCACTCCTTACAGCTAAACTGGAAATTCTTTCCTTAAGGGAGAGCAGAACTGCACAACTCCATGACTTCAGAAGATATGCTGGAGAAGACAAATAGAATATTATAAAATCCTTATTTGACCTTTTTTTGCTGCTAATGACTTCTTTACCTATTCTCTACCAGATAGTCTCCTATCCGGACTCCTATGAGAAAGGTGATTTTAAAATCAGGCTCCTGTGAAACACCTATCAGCTAAAAATCTATTTCTAATTCAGAACATTTAGAAAAAGATTTCATAAAAGTTAAGGTAATGGATAGACAAAAGTTTCTGAATTTTAAGTTCTCTTATTAGTTGTTCATAACTTGGATGCCTCATGACATATCTGTTAATTATTAGTACACAATCGTGACAGGAACATCAGGAATAGCTGTTTATACTTTTTCTTGAACATAATTTTGTGGATGTGATTTTATGCTTATAGTATATAGTATACTAATACTACTTACTTTTCTGTTAGAAAAAACTACTGCTAATTTGTTTGTTGGATCCAATATTTCATGTTTTTCTGAAAAATGCTTAGTATTCTAAAAACAGCAGCATTCTTTGAGGTGTTCAGCCACTAGAACAAAATTTAGAACTTCTTTATTGCCATTAAAACTAAATAATAGAAGCAGAATACTGCTTCACCAAAGGTAACTAATATCTTATGCAAATCATCTTTAAGATAATTATATGAACACTTTTTGAAATAAAAAAATCAGTTGTGCAAAAAAATCAGTTATCAATCAGTTACACTAAACTGGCTATATATATTTAAAACTTATTAAACTACAATGTCAGGCTTGTGGTTCCCTGTGGCTAAATATCTTTCTCAAATTAACAAGTCTATCTCCTAACTCTTATTTTGCTATGTGAGGATTCATTCATTTATTCAACAAGTATTTAGGGAGTGCCTATAATGCAAGAGGCACTACGGTACATAGGTATGAACAGGCACTTTACAGAAGAAGACCATATATGACCAAATCTCATATAAATAAGTGCTCAACCTGCTTAGTAATCAAGGAAATGCAAATTAAGATCTTGGTGAGGTACTATTTTATATCCCTTCAATTAAAAATCTAGAAAAGGCAAGTGTGAGAATATGGATCAATGTGAATTTCATACAAGTGTATATTATGATTCATGTGTGAATTTATACAATCGCTTTCAAAACCAATTTGGCAGTTTCTTATAAAGTTACACATTGACATACCTATGATCTAAAATTCTACTCCTAGACATACATCATAAAGAAAGTGCACGTGTATTGGAATGCTTACAAAAGCAGCACTTTTCATAATAACAAAAACAACTAGAAATATCCTCAAAATCCAATGACAGGAGATAAATAAATTTTGATATATTCCATTTATTCAGTGAAATAATACATGTTACTAAAAATCAATGAACTACAGCTGGAACTTAATTTTGAGTGGAAAAGCAATTTCCAAAAGACTCATAACTGTATGCTATCTCCATAAGCTTGAAAATTAACAAAACAAAACAACGTGTTGCTCAGGCATATGAAAACCTACATATTTTTAAAAGTGAGGGAATGATAAATGTAAAACTCAGGCTAACGATACCATGGATGAGATAGGGACAAGCACATAGATGAATGCAGGTTGTTGTTAAAGTTGAAGGTTTTGTGCTGGGTAGCAGGGTCATGGAGTTTCATTATATCGTGCTACATAATATACTTATATGTTATATGTGTTCTTTTGTAATTTAGAAATATTTTTAGGACAGGTGTAGTAGCTCCCAGTGCTTTGGGAGGCCAAGGCCGGAGGATCACTTAAGGCCAGGAATTCAAGACCAGCTGGGGCAACATAGCAAGACCCTGTCTCTACAAAAAATTTAAAAAGTTAGCCAGGTATGGTGTAGTCCTAGCTACTTGGGTGGCTGAGGGAGGAGAGCTCTTGAGCCCAGAGGTTCGAGGTTACAGTGAGCTATGATTGCATCACTGCACTTTAGCCTGGGCAACACAGTGAGATCCTGTCTCAAATTTTTTTAAATTATTAGGTTAATTTAAAAAGCAATAAAATAATGCTCCTTCTTGGATAGCATATTTCTGCATCTAAACTGGTTAATGGCCTAACTGACAATGGAACCCATATTTTCTGTTTCTCAGGCAAGTGGTCTTAGGACGTCTTACAAACAAATAGAATAACAGAACACAATAGCATACGCTATACTTTTCCACTTAGGTGTTCTTTTTCTTTTTTTTTAATTTATAAAACTAATGATTGATTGTTATTTTTAAGTTCAAGTAATACTAAGAATATTAAATAAAAACAAATTCTTCCCCTCTGTCTTAGTCTGTTTGTGCTGCTATATCAGAAGACCTCAGACTGAGTTATTGATAAAGAACAGAAATTTATTCTCTCACAGTTCTGGAGGCTGGGAAGTCCAAGAGCAAGCCACTGGCAGGTTAAGGCTCAGTCTGTCTGCTTCCAAGATGGTGCTGTGAGCACTGCATCCTCTGGAGGGGAGGAACGCCACGTCCTCCCATGGCAGAAGAGGAGAGAGCAAACTGACTGGCCTTTTAATAACAACTTCAATCCATTCACAGCTGCCTCAATCCATTAGGCCCCATCTCCCAACACTGTTGCATTGCGGATTAATTATCCAAAACACGAATTTGGAGGGGACAAAAACATTCAAACCATAGCACTCTCTGAACCTCTCAACTTTCACAATTCCACTCCCCGATATAATAACTGTTAATATGTTTGTGCTCTATTCCTGACATTTACTATGTGCATATATATGGATATATGTATGTTTATATACACCAAACACATATCCTTTTAAAATAAAAACATAAAACCTGTTTGCCTAAAACTATTCTTCAACAACTTATTCTTTTACTTACAAAACATTTTTCATGTCAGTACCCATAAATAACCCTCAATATTTTTAGAGGTTATATGGTTTTCCATTGTAAAGGATATGTCATGATTTGATTTAAACACTCATTTGATGACAGTTATTTAGGCTATTGCAGTATGACAGGACACTAAATGAGACTTTTTTAATGTGTCTCATTTAGTTTTAGCAGAGGTTTCCGAGTCTGCAAATAAAAGTTGCCAACTACCCCTACACTCTAAAGTGAAAAGCTAGAACACTTAGGTAGGATTTGCAAAAGAGGTCTCTAAAAACTGGCTTGGGACCCTAAAGTCATCATCCATCTTAAGAGATGAAATTGTTGAAATTTATAAGATTGAAAAATGCTAAAGACAAAGCAAGGGGTCTTTTTTTTTTTACTCAAAAGAAGGTCGCAAGGACACATTGGTCCAATGTTTGGACAATGACAGCAACAAGCAACAAAGGTTAAAACATTTTCTTTCCTACTTTGCTTTACTTTCACAATCATTGTCAGATAGGAAAAAGTAGAAGTAAAATTGGGTGTGAGATATCTGAAGCAAAAGATAAGTAAAGAAGAAAGCACAAATGGTGCACCAAGAACCTCTAAAATAATTTATCTCCGCACCTGGAAAACTTGTGCTCGGAGCAGAATTATGAAGTCACAACTTACAAGCTCAGGTATGCAGATGTCTTAGATTGGATTTCCTGGAAACAAAATTCCATGGAGAACTGAGTTAGCAAATGTGTTGGGGAGAGTTCTCAGGAGATACACCTGAAAGGAAGTGAAGCAGGCAGGACTGGGCACCACAGGAAGCTTTCCTGCAATGTGGTTGCAGCTGAGGTCTCAGCCTATCCTTCTGGGAGTTCCAGAGCTGAGATGCTTCTTCAGAGTCGTCCCACACTGAGGCCAGAGGGCTGGGCCATTTTTTTCCTGCATCCCCCAGAACTGGACACAGGTCACCCCCTGGGAGGGGCATGACCTCAGGTGAAGCAATGACAGTCTGCAGCTGATATACCCAGCAGCCAGCGGTTAGGTGCATGGACCCTAAGTGGGGACTCTGGATGAAGTGCAGCAGTACCCACTACAAGAAGTCATGCAGGTTTTTTTCTTCCTAGTATTCCTGAATTCTGTTTTAAGCCCCCATCTTTGAATAACTTTTAACACTTCCGTGCTACTCTCAGGCCCACGGGAAATCATTCTGCCATCCCCCAAGTTGCACTGGGGAGAGCAGGGATTTGTGAGGTTGTCTTGGGCTGCCTAGATATGTCACTTGGACACTTCCACTCATTCTGGCCCTCCTGGGCATAAGAAAACCTTCAAGCCTTGCCTTTTTTACAGGGAATGCCCAGGTTCTCCCTTGCTCTTGGATTTCCAAATGTCTTGAGGATTTCTCCTCTCTCTTCCCCCAGTCTGAGCAAATTTCTCAGTGGAGATGAGGGGAAGCAAAGGATCAGGAAAAGCAGATTCTCTGCCCATTATACATTTTTTCCCCATTTAATTTTTATGACCTGAGTTCCCTCGAGGCCTAGGTTTGTTTTTTTTTTTAGTGTTCAAAAGCACAAGCTTCAAAAATTTAAAAAGCTCTTTCTTTGCTTTTCTGCTGTAACAATTTTTCCTTGAGGCAATGAATGCATTGACTAAACGAAAAAGGGCAAAGCGAGTCAAAGAAATTCAGAGAAGGAAATCTTAGGTAACATCTCAAAATATTATACTGACACAATTACACCCAAGGATATTAACAGGACCAATGTGTGAGATCTAGGAAACCTTGTAATAGTCTTTAATGGCTCATGGAAAAGGAAAAAGGATAAGATAATTAAAGTCAGGGAAAAGTATCAATTTTATTTAAAGTAGGAAGAAAGAGGGCCAGCTGCAGTGGCTCATGCCTGTAATACAGCACTTTGGGAGGCCAAGGCAGAAGGATCACTTGAGGCCAGGAGTTCAAGACCAGCCTGGGCAACACAGTGAGACCCTGTTTCTACAAAATATTTAAAATTAGCTGGGCGTGGTGGCATGTGCCTGTAGTCCCAGCTTCTCAGAAGGCTGAGGCAGGAGGGTTGCTTGAGCCTGGGAGTTCAGGCTGCAGTGAGCTATGATCTTGCCACTGCATTCTAGCCTGAGTGATAGAGTGAGGCCCCAGCTCTAAAATAATTAAGTAAATAAGTAAATAAATAAATAAAGTAGGAAGAAAGAAGATGCTGCAAATGATAGACTGGTAACCTTAATGTTCCACACAGACAAAATTCATCTCATTTCTTTTTTTGATAGTTTGTCTTAGACAAAGGCGATTGAAATAGGTATCTGGACTTCAGCAAATAATCTGACAAATAATTAATTCATTGGAAATAATTATTCATCGTTATGAATAAGATGCAAGCATGGAGACCAGAAAACAGAAGGTCTGGAAGATTTGTAACACAATGAACAACCATGCCCAAAGAGAACAGGAACATGGCCAGAGTATTCAAGATAGAAGTGACTATAGAAACTATGACACATAAGGAAAGTTGGACAGACCTGAGGACACAAAGCCCCGAGAAGAAAAGCCTCAGGGAAGCCATGGGAATCTGAAAATGAGATTCCCAGCATCCTATGTAGGCTAATTCTGTGGGGCTCAAAGGAAAAACACTAGGGAAAATTTCTAATAATTAGAATTTGTCTCAAAAGCAAACAAAACAAACAAACAAACAAACAAAACCCTGGGATGTTGTGAGGTAATAAGTTCGCCAGCAGTGTGACATCATGGGGGAGATTCATTCATTCCACTGAATGTGCAGAGTGCCTATACTCCTCATAGAGAGACACAGACCCAGACGAAATGACTTCTGAGAGCTCATGCAGTTCTGGGCAGCTGTAGTTCTATTCTCAGAAAATGCAAGTGCTAAGCCAAAACCACGTGAGTTGCCACTTTTTTTTAAATAAAAGTGTTTTATATGACTTACAAAAAAACCAGTGATTCAAAAAGAATTTTATAAAAGCCAGTGGATACACTCAGAGTCAATTTTATGGCTCATGACTGGCTATATTAATGGAAGCACTAATAAAAGTTATGATAGGTAGTAATAAAACACCTAAGCATGGACTCTTAAATCATAGTCCGACAGGATTTGCTAAGGCGGGTTGTTTTTCCCTTGTGATTTAAGACAGAATAGATTTTACACTAAACTTAGCATTTCCCCAGGAGACCTATAAACCTCAGGATAGGCTAAAGTCTGAGGTAAAACTATGCTGTTTCAAAAATAAAACACCAATGAACACATAGATATGAAAAAAAATGTGACAGTCTAGAAAGACTTACAAAATGGAAACGGTTTAGTCATCCCACTTGGTAGCATAAGAGCATAGGCAATTGCTCTTGAGATACTCCTAACTTAAGAATCCATAGGTTTTTCTCCCTTTCAGCTCTGCCAAGATTCTAGACCAAAGTTTGATGAGGGATTAAAACTTATAGTAGCTTTGGTGATGGCTGTTGTTTTTGCAGCTACTTACCCCTGCCTTTTGGTATCAGAGCCCTTCTCTGTTCCATTTGGGAGTTACTCCTCCCACACCAGATGGAGCTGCCAATCAGAAGACCTCCCTGCCTCTGGGGTGTGACTCAGGCTGGCCTGTCAAAGTTCTCCATCCATCTGGACAGCCACCAGCCCAGGGGGGTCATTTGACACAAGGAGATCCAGAATACGTTTCCAGGAATTACCAGGGATGCTAAGAGGAGGGTTGGGGAAAGCTTATAAGATCATAAATATTAGAGACCATTTGAGTGGAGGTGCTGGGAACCCATCCTTGCCACCACAAGGAGAGAGCCTCCCTGGGAGTAAACCAGTGCAGAGGAAAGCAGAGCCAAGAAATAAAAAGGGAGGGACAGAGACCTGATAACATCCTTTGATGCCTGAATCCAGAGAAAAAACATGGAGATATCTGTGTGTGGTTAAAACCTATTTTCTCAGAAAATTAAAGTGGTGCCAGAATTATTTAGGGGGCTTAACTCTGGGGATTACATGGCCTTTATAGTGAGATGAGGCCTTCTTAGATACAAGTGAAAGTGTACAACTGTGAAACACAGAATCTCCAAGTGACTGTTTAACTTTTGGATTCCCTTCAACCTAGAAAAATGGTGAAAACAAATGCTTCAATATTAGATCTGCGTCTACCAATTTGGAGCTCTGCCTTTGAGTCAGTTTTGGTTGGTGCCCATAGCAGGGGTGATGCAATGTGTTCTCCTAGCCCCTTTCATTTCCCTCATGGGCACACAGCTCATCCTCATTTCCCAGTCTTCTGCAGTTAGATGGGAACAACGCACACACAGATTGTCAAGAAGGTGTACGTACAAGGTGCCCATCACAACGTTGTTAATGACAGCAGAGATTCAGAGGCAATGAAAGTCTATCATGGTGTGAATGGAGTCTAGGGTTTAGCGTAGTGGATCAAAGTTTGCTGATTGTGGGTGGGACTCCACAATGTTTCAACACTGAGTCGTTCCCACCCTCTTACATGTCTCAGTTTCTCTCTTCGGCGATCTATTACCTCCAAGAGGTCTCAAAACGCTGAGTGATCAGCTCTTATATGTGTTTCCTGGGCAAGCCTTCTTTTAATTAATTTTATTGGGGGGTTCCCTATAGGGCCACTCATGCCATGTAGAATTGCCCCAGGCAACTCCCACTCAGGCCCCTGGTCATCCAGGGGTGCCTTTCAGCTGGGAGGAGTAAAATGCCCTTTCTCTTCAGAGCTGAGGAGCTCAGTCTCTCATTTATCTACAAACAAGACAGTTCAGTTTCCTCTTTCTCAAATGTACAGAAAAGACAATTAAGCTTGATTTTGGCATGAAAAGGCAACAGAGAAGACCCTTTAGAATGCACCTCCAAATCAAAATTAGGATCCCAAACAACAAATTTCTAGGAAAAGAGCCAACAGCTCAGAATAAACCAGGACCATCAACCAAAAATGGGAGGTCTGGAGCTCAGAAAGACTTACCTCTGGGGTGATGCGGAGGAGAGCATCACCAAGGAGAAGCTCCTTGGGCGAGCTTCTCTGCCCAAGGAGAAGCTTGAAGCTGGGGGGCCCAATGGGGGCCATGCTGGTACCTGGCATCAAGTTCAGGCTACTCCTTCAGGGGTCCTGAGTCTTCTCTGAGCCCCATGTCTGGGCACCAATCTTGTCAATGGAAAAGAAGCCAAACTCTGTAAAATAACTTAAAGAGGTTTATTATGAGCCAAATTTGAGGACCATGGCCTGGAGCCACACCCAAGAAGCCTTGAGCAAGTGGACTTGCTGTGGCTGGGTTACAGTTTGGTTTTATACATTTCAGGGAGACAGGAGTTACACGTAAAGTCATAAATAAATACATGGAAGGCATACATTGGTTTGGCCTGAAAAGGTGGGACATCTCAAAGCAGGGGCTTACAGGTTACAGGTGGGTTTAAAGACTCTTTGATTGTAATTGGTTAAAGAAATGCAGCTTTGTCTAAAGGACTGGAGTGTTTTAAGTTAACATAAGGAAGTCTGTTAATCAGAGACAAGCCACTGGACATATACCCAGACTCAAGTGATTTGTTATGTATGTTGAGGACCTGGAGGTGTGTCTTGCATAGCCTTAGGCCTGTTAATGAGTTACAAAGGGTATCTACAAGAAGGGAGGGGGACACGATGAGGCATGTCTGACCCCCCTTCTCATGGCCAGTAACTCAGTTTTAGGGTATTTCTGGGGTCCCCTTGGCCAAGAGGGTGTCCATTCAGTCAGCTGGGTGGGGTGGAGAGCTTAAGATTTTATTTTAGTTCACAGTTTGTTTTTTGAATTCTGAATTTGATTAATTGCTGAGGCTCATTTGTTCTCTGAAATGTAAGTACTTAACAGGTTTCAACAGCCTGAGTCAGACACATGCTAGATTTCAATGATTTTTTTTCTTTGAGATAGGGTGGTAATTGGTAATAGTAGGGGTGATGAATGAAAAGGAATTGACACACCTAAAGCTTCTGTTAGCGTGTCAGTATTGCCAGCATTCCAGACGCATACTTATTTTGGAGAAGAGGAAAGGTTTATAAGGAATGAAATAAAGTAACTGCTCTTCTGTCTGTAGTTTGGTAATCCATATAGACATTAATTTCCGTTATTGTAAAGATATAGTTTTGAAATTAAAGTGTCACACTTTATTTTGAGGGAGGTCATTAATCTATTTAAGAAATCAGTAAAAGATAAGGTAAACTAATTTACTAAGAGATAGTTGGTAATGTCTTATGGAAGGCACAGTAAAATACAAGTGTCCAATCACTGTCTTTCTCAGCTCTGAACACTTATGAAAGATTTACAAGATCAACTTCTTCCACAGAAAGAAAAAAAACACACACATAAATCCATTCCTGCAAAATTCTAAAAGAAAATGATAGAGGGGAGAGAGTGAGAATCTGAAAACGCTTCAGCATTGCCATAGCCATTCAACCCCAGGCCCAGCCACACGATTATGTGAGTCATTTCAAACGTAGAGGATTAAGTAACAGCCATGGCTAAGAACCTTGTCTGAAAGAATAACGTCTAAACCTGCACCCAGAGCCACCTGTGGATTGTCATAAGCTCTGATCTTCTTGGCCCATTCACTGTTATGGTTCTGATGGTTTCAATTCAACATTTAGACATTTTCTGCAATACAGGTTTCACAAAGCATTATGTTCCTTAGGGAAATACTTCAGTGGAACATAAAATATAGTCTGTTGTGCAAAAGCGATAGCAGCTGGTGGAGTTTATAGAAACGAGCAGAGCCCAATATGATGAATTATAAACACGCTTATGTTTAAAGCAAGCACTGACATAAAAGAGGCAACAGAACACAGAGCATGCTTCTATTTAGCTCAAAAAATAGTAGCACAGTACCAAGAAAGCCATAGATAGTGATTAGAAGATCCAGAAAATTCAGGTACCAGACCATATTTTGCTCTCCCCTCCTCTGGACATCAGGTGTAGGGGGTTATGGCGTGTTATCATCACTCTTCTTTGCAGTAGCCCTCTCTCTTTTTCCCTGTCTGCCCCTGCTCCCCACTTCCTTTCACCCTCTACTTTGTAGGTACCAGAAGTCACGTGTGTGATAGGCAGCCTTGGTTATGAGAGCATCTTTGAAAAATATATTACAGTTTCTGTGGGAGTTGATGTTGAAAACCTACATCAATAAGATTACACTACACATCTCAATCTGTTTCTTACCTTTCTCACCAAACACTGGATTTTAAAGCTCCATCCATGTTGCTGTATGTAGTTTTGGTTCATTATTTCTGACTCTAGAGGAATATTCCATAGTATACCTCCATTGGAGTTAACTCTCTATTCCCACTACAATAACCTTTCATTGCCTCTAAATCTCTATTGTCATAAACAACGTTGTGATGGGCACATTTGTACATGCACCTTCTTGACAATCTGTGTGTGAGTTGTTCCAGGGAAGGTGAGATGGATTGATGGGTTATTGGATGTACACATAACTTCACCAGGTTGTTTTCCAAACTGGCTGCATCAGTCTACTCCCCAGTCTTCAGTAGTGAATGAGGGTTGTTCTTCCTCATAGCCTCACTAACGCTTGGGATTATATGACTTTCTGATTTTAGCAATACTATCTTATGGTTTTAATTTGTATTTTTCTAATTACTTATGATTTTGGATCTTTTCATATAATTGCTAGGTGTTTGGACTTCCTGTTCTGTCAACCTATTTATATTCTTGAGTTATTTTTCTGTTGGGCAATCTTGTATTTTTTCTTGTTGATTTGCTAGAGTACTTCAGATATTCTAGTTCTGCACTGTTCAATATGGCAGCCACTGGCCACATATGGCTATTTAAATTCAGATTAATTAAAATTACAAATTCAGTTCTTCAGTTGCATAAACCCAACTTCAACTGTTCCATGGGTAGTGGCTACCATATTGGAGACTACAGATAGAAAACATTTCCATCATCACAGAAAGTTCTATTGGACAATGCTACTGAATATTAATTCTTTGTCAATTTTTAATTTTGAAGACATCTTCTGCCAAATGGTGATCCAATAATAAATCTTATCTATTGTGTCCTTCATTGAATAAAAATCCTTAATACTCATGTAGTCATAACCATCTATTTTCTTAACCCTCTTGTGGGATCTTAAGAAGTCCTTCCCCACCGCCAAGTAGTCAAAAATATTCTTCTGAATATTCTGCTATTCACTCCATAGCTTCATGTTTCAAATTTAGGCCTTTTATCCATTTGGAAGTCAACTTTATATATGGGATGACAAAGTCCCAACTTTATTTTTCTATATACAATGGGCCAATTTTCCAAACACCATCTGTTAAACAATCCATCATTTTCCTGCTAATTTGAGGGCCCACATTTATCAAATAACAAATTCCCATGTGTTTATTTCTATTCTGTTCTATTCCATTTCATCCCATCTCACCCTATCTGATCCTGTCCTATCTTATTCTATTCCATGGTTAATTTGTTTGGCTATTGCCAAATGTACACTGTTTGTTCTGTTATTTACTTATTACTAGAAGACTAAGTCTTCCCTTAAAGCAGACACTCCTAATTATGTATTCAGTATCTATTTTCCTTTGGGACAGCAATGTGCCAAGCTAAAAATATTTATTTTCTCAGACTCTTTTGCATCAAGAGTTGGCCGTGTGATACAGTTATAAACAATGAGATGGAGACAAAATTCCCTAGGGATGATTTCCTTTCCTAAGTAGAAAAGATCACTATAGAGAATTCGATCTGGTAGCAGGAGTTGAGAGGGGAGCCCAGAGAGCCCTGAGCAGCCCAACCACCACCACCGGCCTGGTTACCACTATACCTTGGGAGGAGCCCCAGCTGACACAGCTGGCCCCAGTCACCGTCACCGCCAGCAGCCACCCTGCCCGGCCCTCAGCACCACCCCACTAAGCCCACCAGGCAGCGTCGCAGGGGGCAGCGGCCTGGGTGGCCTCACATCAGGCAATGCCTGCCAGCAGAGACAAAAATGTCATAACAGCAAAGGTTTGGGGAAGAGTAAAATGGTTCAGTGTAAGAAACAGATGTGGTTTCATAAATAGGAATGACACCAAGGGAGATGTATTTGTACACCAGACTGCCATAAAGAAGACTGACCCTGGGAAGTACCTTTGCAGTGTAGGAGATGGAGAGACTGTGGAGTTTGAGGTTGTTAAAGGAGAACAAGGTACGGAGGCAGCAGATGTCACAGGGCCTGGTGGAGTTCCAGTTCAAGGCAGTAAATATGCAGGAGACCATAACTATGCAATTACCAGCAGAATTAGCAGAATAGTGAGAGTGGGGAAAAGAACGCGGTACCAGAGAATGCGCCCCAAGGCTTGGCAAATGTTCCCACCTGACCACATGCCAAGCCCCTCTGGTCGTGGACCACAGTATTCCAACCCTCTCCTATAGGGAGAAGTGATGGAGGGGGCTGACCACCATGGTGCAGCGGAACGGATAAACCAGTAAGAGAGTATGCACCAGGGTTACAGACCACGATTCTGCAGAGGCCCTCCTTGCCAAAGACAGCCCAGAGAGGACAGCAATGAAGAGGATAGAGAATCAATTAGACTAGACCCAAGGTCAGCAGCCACCTCAAACGTCAGTACCACTGCAACTTCAATTACCCATGCAGAGCCCAGGAAATCCTAAACCACAAGATGGTGAAGAGACAAAAGCAGCTCCCCAGGCCAAGGAGGCTGAACAGGGCAGGGCTGAGTAAATGCCAGTTTACCGTCTCTGCTATCATCCAGCTTAGTCAACCAACAAGAAGAAATGAATATGAAATTCCAGCAGTAAGAAATGAACAAAAGATTGGAGCTGAAGACCTTAAGTGTGATAGGATGGCCTTGCTAATAAACTATCTGACAGAGAAAGATACACTATCTAACTTGCTGTCTGTAAGATTATCCATAAGGACTTTAACTCACTGTCTTTGAGATTAATCACATGGGTCTTAACTCCCTGTTTTCAAGATTAACTGCCCTCTGAGATTGTTTTTACAGCATTTGAAAAGAGCTGAGCAGACAGAAAGGGAGTGTAAATCCTCTTCCTTTACATTTGCCAGACCAGTTAGGGAGACTACATTGATAAGCCAGTCTCCAGGAGAAGAAAAAAAGGGAAGTACAAACACCCTAACATCTCACAGCTGTCTCCTGCTAATCAGTCTACAACAATAAATTTTTCTTTACCCCTTCTTCCCCATAAAAGTCCTGAGCCCCTTAGCCTTGGGGCCAGCACTTCCTCTTTCTTTCTTTCAGGTGCTGTGCCATTTGCCTTCTCTCTCGCTTTCTGTCTCTTTTCCTTCTCTCTCCCTCTCTCTCAGAGAAAGTAAAATAAACTTTTACTTCTTTCTACCCTAATCTTTGTGTTGAGAATTCTTTCTCCACCTGCACCGTGAGCTCCTCACCCTAACATCACCCTAACATAGTGCTTGCTTTTTGCCTGTTGACCAGATAACTAGAACTATCTGCATTATCTATGCAGCATGGGGTTTTAATTATTTCTACCTAAAGTCATCTTTTTTGGCAATAACAAACATGTTTTTTAAAAAAGCCTGATTTTTCTCGATATGCCTTTAAAGGTCTTTAATTATTTCATATGTGATCAAGTTGAGATTGTTAAGAACTTCATTTTTAATTTGTAATAAAAGTTTACAACTTGATTTTTTTTTTTTGAGACAGAGTCTTGCTCTGCACTCCCAGCTAGAGTGCAGTGGCATCATCATAGCTCACTGCAACTTCCAGCTCCTGGGATCAAGCAATCCTTCTGCCTCAGCCTCCTGAGTAGCTGGGACTACAGGAGCACACCACAACACTAGGCTAATTTTTCTATTTTTTGTAGAGACAAGGTCTCACTTTTGCTCAGGCTGGTCTCATACTCCTGGCCTCAAGCAATTCTCCTGCCTCGACCTCCCAAAGTGTTAGGATTACAGGCGTGAGCCATGGCAACTGGCCTACAATTTGATTTTTTTTCAAAAAAGTAAACAAACTGCAAGTAACTGTTAACAAAGGTCTTTAAAAAAAAAGATCGCCATAGAAAGCCATTCACCTCTTCTCCCTTCCCCTTTTTTCCTTTTTCTTTCCTAGAATATAGACGTAAGACCTGGAGATACTATACTACAAGGTGACAAACATGGGGACAAAGATCTACGTACTAAAGAAGACAAGACAGAAAAACCAAAAGAGACTTTATCACTGATAGCATTGTTTATGTGTCAATATCAATTTAACTGCCTCTGGGCTTGTTGCGTGAGTCAAATCATCCTCTATGTAAGCTTCTGTAGTAGTGTTGACAGAAAATGACCCAAACTCTATAAAATAATTTAAAGAGGTTTATTCTGAGCCGAATGTGTGTGACTGGTCTGGAGCACATGGCCTCAAGAGGTCCTGAGAAAAGGTGCCCTCAGTAGCTGGGTTATAGTCTAGTTTTATACATTCACGGTGACAGGAATTACAAGAACTTAAGTCAATACTTGGAGGGCATACATTGGTTTGGCCCAAAAAGGCGGGACATCTGAAAGGAAGGTAAGTTTAAAGATTCTTTGATTTGTAATTGGTTAAAGAAATGAAGCTTTGTCTAAAGGATTGGAATGTTTTAATTTAAGGATGTCTGTTAATCAGAGACAAGTCACCCTACATTTACCAAAACTCAAGTGATCTGTTAAGTAAATTGATGGCCTACAAGTGTGGTTTAAGCTTTGTCTTTTATAGCCTTAGGGCTGTTAATGAGTTACAAAGGATATCTCCGAGAAGGGAGTGGGGCATGATGAGGCATGTCTGACCTCCCTTCCTATGGCCAGCAACTCAGCATTAGGGTATTTCTGGGGTCCCCTTGGCCAAGAGGGGCTCTGTTCAGTCAGCTAGGGGGGCTTAAGATTTTATTTTAGTTTACAGTAGGATTTTCTGATATATGTATTTGAATATATTTCTTACTAATATAGCCTCCCTTTCCCCTTCTTTTACAAAATTGCTTTACTTAGACTTTTTCCATATAAACTTTAGAATAAAATTTTCTTTCTTTTTTTTAATTTTTATTTTTTAGGGACAGGGTCTTGCTCTGTTGCCCAGGCTGGAGTGCAGTGGCGCCATCACAGCTTACTGCAGCCTTGAACTCCTGGCCTCAAGTGATCCTCCTGCCTCAGCCTCCCAAAGTGCTGGGATTTACAGGCATGAACCATTGTGCCTGGCCTGATAATTTAAATTTTTAACTTAGAATAGCATCAAATAGCAAACAAAATAGCATCATGACGAGGTGAGAGAGAAATTGCAGAGGAAAGAGAAAAATATTATATTTTAGTATTTTTAATGGCACTTTTTTCCTGCTTTTGGAAAAATAGCCCCACATTTTCATTTTGCATTGGCCTTAAAAATTATGTAGGGAGGTGGGGTGCGGTGGCTCATGCCTGTAATCCCAGCACTTTGGGAGGTCATGGTGGGAGGATCGCATGAGACTAGGAGATTGAGACCAACCTGGGCAATATATTGAGCTCCCCTGTCTCTACAAAAAATGAAAGAAATAGCCAGGCATGGTGGTGCACCTGGAGTCCCAGCTACTTGGGAGGCTGAGGCAGGAGGATCACTTGATCCCAGAAGTTCGAGGCTGCAGTGAGCTATGATGACATCACTGCATCCCAGCCTGGGCAACAGAGTAAGACCCCATCGAAAGAAAGAAAGAAATTAATTTTAAAAAAATACATAGCCAGTACTGAGGGGACTACAGAGTTATATGGATCCAGGAGCCCCATGTATCCTGAATGACCAATGTGCCTACTCTCTGAAGGCCTGGCTGATCAACTCCCTGTTATTCCTGTGAGACTTAAGCACTTGATTTGTCTGGGTCCCCATGTATCCTAGCCATGTGTCTGAGGTCCCTGTTTCCTTATTTCTGCAAGAAAACTTACAATAGACTTTTCTAATCTGAGACAGAGTCTCTATTCTTTGCAATTAAAAGCACCTAACATAAAAAGCACAAAATATGCTATGATTTTTATTTAGTAAATTATGTATAATCAATTTCATTCCCAAAATATGTGATGTTAACTTAAACGTGCTATATGCTATGGTGTGAATGTAGTTGTCCCCACCAAAACTCACTTCGAGGCTTGGTCTCCAAGGTAAAGGTGTTGGGAGGTGGTGGTATCTTTAAGAAGCATTTGGGTCATGAGGGATCTGCCCTCATGAAGGTGTAACAGAGAAAATGGCCTGAAAAATGACAAAAATGTTTTCTGTCTTTTTAAAACCCCACTCACTCTTTTTGGGAACTAAAACCTGCATCTCTGCCTCAGGCCAGTGGTCAGAAGGGGCAATGTCTTTTGTTCTTACCAGAGATGGTGCAGCGGAACTATCCAGAACTATCCATGGGGGCAGAGGTTGGGGAGGTCTTGGTGGGCCTCCTAGGTGGGCGGGGGTCACCAGATTGTCTTCCCTAGAGATGGGACAAGATGGAATAATCAGAATCATCAACTGTAGTTGAGCAACAATTGCCTGAAGCTGAATGGCCTCCCTTTAAAAACTCTGTATTTCTGCTTAATATTGGGAAATTGGTACTTTGAGATGGGAGTCTGCCATTTTCCCCATTTGCTGGCAAATTAATAAATCTCTCTTTCCTTTTCCCAACAACTTGTCCTTGTTCTTCTGATGTGGCCTCAAAGACAAGTGCCAAGCTTTCAGTAACAAAGGGATTAATGCCTTCTTGCTCTTGCAGAACTGGATTAGTTACCCTGAGAGGTGATTGTTATAGAGTGAAGCTGCCTCTTATGTTTGGTCTCTCTTTAGCAGGCATCTGCTCACTGCTCTTGCACACACTCCCACCATGTTATGATGCAGCATAAGGCCCTCACTAGATTTGGCTGTCCATTCTACAACTTTCCAGTCTCCAGAACTGTGAGCTAAATAAACTTCCTTTCTTTACAAATTATCCAGTTTCAGATATTCTGTTATAGCAACAGAAAATGGACTAAGACACTATATTAGTTAAAAAAAAAGTATTTAAAATAAAATAATTTAGCTTGAAAACTGTGCATAAAAAACTTGTGTAAGTGAAATATTTCTGGACTGACACCCTCTAAAAAGCAGCAGAATAATGAGGAATCTGATGCTTTCATCAGACTTTCACCCTGAGGGGCTCCAACCTTGATGTGGGTTTAGGGAAGACACATCAGGAGTTAGCACATCACTGTGGCTTTGGTCTATGTATTCAGGGCATAGCAATCAACACTGGCTGAGTCAGTGGCTACATTGGCCTCAGCAAAAGATCATTAAGTGGAAGGAGAAACAAATGTGAAGATTTGATCAAGGAGGTAGGACTGGATATGGAAATGAGTGGGCAAACCAGAAAGCTGGAGAAATTTTCCATACGTAAAATGTGATAGAGGCAATAAGCTACTGCCAGAAATTTTGTTTTATCTTCAAATGTTATCCTGTTTTTTTGTTTTTCCCCTTGAAGAGGGATAGAAAGGTACTTACTGGAGAATTTATACATTTTAGTAAAGTTAAGTTATGGACTGTATCTACCTAGTGTGTAACCAGCTCCCCCCATTAAACAAATTTCAATGACCCCTGTATAATCCTCTCCCTTAATTAACTACTTGAACTTTTGAGTTGTTTCCCAGAAATGATGGATTTTCTGCAAGACAAAGGAGTTGAGGTCTGAAGGCCCCAAGGCAGACTGCCTGAGGCCATCCCCCTCCACCTGCCCCAAGGCAGGGGGCTCCTCCTTAAAAAGCCCAAGAGGCAGCTTCTCCAGATAAGACATCTGTCTTTTTAAAAATTCCTTTCTTCCTTGGCAATCCCTGTTGTCTCAATAATTGGATTTTTGTGCGATGAGCATCTAGACCTAGACCAAAACCCCCTTGTGGTTTCCACAACAAGTGCATGATGTTTAGAAATTGAGACTAACTGGAAAAGGTGTCTTAGATTTATTCGTAAATGTATGGTTAGGGTTGATGTGAATATAGACATTATGTCTCACTTTGGGCCTTGCCTCACTGTCTTGCAGAGTGATATCCCAACCAAAACTGCCTGAGGACTCAGCCTGCCTATCAGCAGATGTGGTCAGGAAAGACAAATGGCTACATAGAAGCCATAAGTGCACACTGGGAGAAAAAATAAAAAAATAAAAAATACATATGGTTTGATTGATAGTGTGTTTCCAGAACTGAACAATCCTTTAGAAATTTAACAGCTGACAGCTCTTTCTTTGCTCCCTTGGTTTGTTTAGGGTGTTTTGCTTAAGTACCATGGGTATGTGCTTGTAGCATGTGGCCTTCTGCTCACAGCCAGGTGAGGCACTAGTCTTTTACACGGAGAGGTAAACGGTTTTTTTAGAAGTGGTAATATGCTAAAAATAGAAACAGGAAGGGTTTAGATAATATTACAAGTTACAAATCTAAAAGAAAGTTAGAGGTGTTTGAGTTGTTTAGGCTAATTGTGAAAGTCAATATTTTCAGAGATTAGATTCCCACGAAGCATCTCCAATCCACACCACTGTTGGGGAAGAACACAGGGCTGAATGGAGCATCTATGGTCTTGTTTGACTGATGGTAGCAAAAAGATACGAAGGAAGGTGTTATTATTAAGACTTTTAGGATTTACCATCACCTTGGAATGCTGCAGGTGCTTTTTCTTTTTTGGTGTGCAAATTGCTTACATTGCTGAGTTTAATCTCCTATGTGGGCACTTGGTGTGAGGATGGGCTATCAATTATGTAATGAAGTGGGTGGGAGGGGGAGCAGTTATTGCCAGAAGCTGTGCTGTGAGTACAGTGTAGGGGTGGCTGGGAACCCCTAAAGCAGAGGTTCT
Source organism: Daubentonia madagascariensis (assembly GCA_023783475.1). NCBI lineage: Eukaryota > Metazoa > Chordata > Mammalia > Primates > Daubentoniidae > Daubentonia > Daubentonia madagascariensis. The sequence continues at coordinate 35,309,546 of JAKFHU010002088.1, read as the reverse complement.
CAAAGTGGAGTTCCCAGACTAGCAGCGGCAGCAACATCCCCTGGGAACTTGTTAAAATGCAGAATCTCAGGCCCCACCCCAGACCTACTGAATCAGAAACTGAGAGCAGGGGACCGGCACCCTATTGCCGTTCAACAAGTCCTCCAGGTGAGTCTGATTCGTAAGAGAATAAGTTGAACCTGGTGTGCTTCACTGGGACCTCCTGACACAGTGGCTGGTTCCATCCTCAGGTGTGTCCACGCTCCTGGGCTCCCTGCCTCAGGCACTCTGTGTCTTTGCCAAGCTACTGGCTTTATTATTATTATTATTTTTTTTACTGCTGAGATTTAGGAAATTTAAGTGTCAAACCTTTAATCTTAGGAGATCATCTGCTTTCACATTCAGTGAACTAAAATAATGAAAATTATTCAAATAATTTTGCATATTCATAAGAGGAGTTTGGAAGGAGGTAACAGAAAGTCACCCAGATTATATATAGGAAAGCATCGTCAAGTCTTCCTTTCAATTAAAATGTAGTTCTTTTTGGGATAGCATATGTTTGTTACAAGCCATTAGCCTAGTGACATTGCATTAAGTTTCACATTGGCCTTGTTGAAATCAGGGACGGAAATGTTGATTTTCAGCCATTGGCACGAAGCTGTCACCTCATGATGACGGCAGCTTTATAAATATTAGATTACTACTTCATCTCCTTTGTTCCATTTGCCAAATACTCGAGTCATTCAAAATTAATGCCCACAGGTTGGAAGTTGCATTTCAGGAAGAGCATACTCACAGCTCCTGCCATCAGTTCCATCGCTAGATCTGAGTGACAGGGGCCTTGGCCCTGAACCCTGTTCTTTGCAGGGCTGTGCCTGGGTCCTTTTCCAGCCTCAGGGCATCCCTCTAGCCCCTGGAATTTCCCTGAGTTCACATCCAGGTCCTAAGCAGGCCTCCTCCTCAGTCTGTCTTCCTGGGGACAGGCCACAGCTCCCTAGACTCAAGGGGTAGCTTGGGGCAGCAGTTTGCCAGGCAGGGGACCTAGCTTGGATGTACAAGATGGGTGTCCACATTCGTGTGTGCAAGGACAGAGACAGGGGTGGGAAGAAAATGGGACAAGCCTTAGGTCAGGGGCCAGTTCTCCCTGACCCACCATGAGAAACTCTCAGGAGTTTAATAATTCTAAATTCAAACCTGGCCCCCTAAGGCATTGTGAAGAACAGAATATATTTTGTTTAACAGTTTACTAGCTTGATTTATAATGCTAAATATTTAGACAAATGGTATGTGGGCCTCCATTAGCATTCTTACCCCAGGACCCACAAATGTTAGGAGTGGGCTAGCCACCCACAATGACTCATGTCCCTGCCCCATTATAGAAACTGAATCTTAAGTTCCATTATGATTTTTAGAGTGCCATCTTATGAGATGGTTATATCACATTGTAGACAGGTTTATAGCAAGACAGGCTGGGAGAGCAACCCTGTGGTAACGAAACGGCACCAGCTACTCTGTCTATAGTGCACACCTGCTGTAAGAAAGACAAGGGGAGGTGACTACGAATAGGATAGGAAGAGAGACTTTTAAAATGTTTGAGGAATCTAATAAGGAGTTGGGCTGCTTGGACATAAAATCAGCTTGCACTTTGGTCTGCAGTGTTCAGAGACCAAACAGGATAACATGTAGTTAAGAGTTCAGGCTCTAGAAACTTGCCTGGGGCTTAAATCCTTGATGTGGTAGTTATTAGTTGTGTGACCTGGGCCAATTTTTTTTTAGCCTCCTCTGTGCCTTAGTTTCCTGCATGTAAAATGGAAATAAAAATAGTGCCTATTTTATAGGGTGGTTGTGAGGATAAAATGAAATGCAACAGGTAGAGTGTAGAGTGCCTGGCACATTACAAATATCCAAAAAAATGATAGTTGTTATTATCAGTCCTCGTGGAAAATGTTTGCCTATATGGATAATAACCAAAGTTTCAAGTGAAAAACAAACTCTTCAATGAATGGATTCAGCTCTGAGCTGCAGGATAAATACAACTTGAACCCAAGAAGGAAAAAGCTTTGTGTCTCACAGCCACGGGAGCAATGGCTTCATGTTCCAGTGTGAAGGACTGCTTTTGGTTCATCCGGAAAGATTCAAATAAGAATTTCAATAACTCTTCATCTTATTCCATCCTTATTGTGCATTATGGAGCATACTGTCAGTCGGCGTAATGTAATACTAGTTTTAGCCTCACAGAGCCCAGGTTTACATCCTCACTTTACCATTTGCCGTATGACCCTACTTTTCTTTATGCCTTTAGTTTTCTTATCTGTAAAATGGAGATAACAATAATATGACAGCAATAATACTAATGCTTGCTGTGAGGATTCCATTCAGTGGTGTGCTAGAGCCAGCTCATACCATGGACAGACTCAACTGTTACATTTTCAGGATTTTATAAGCCAGTTGTCAAACCACTAGGCAGCTTGAAATTAGCCATGGTGGAAGTATTTACACCATGGAAATCAGCGAACACTACAAATCAGGCCTATTCCCCCAGACAGCCATTTACCAGCACAACACTGATGACATTGGATAAACTTGTAGAAAGCTTAGCATTGTATGCAGCACAAAATAAAAACTAAAATCACTAAATATTTTTGTTTACTGAGCTCTTAATATGTGTCTACATCTATTTTAGACGCCGTACGACTCCACTACTAGAAGAGGATGTTTGTGCACATGGCACTCCAAGAGAGAACGACTTAGACTGTGCCAAGAGGACAGGGCAAGAGTAGGGGTTGTCATTACAGCCATCAAGACTGGAGCAGCCGTCACTGCAACCTTCTCCATCTCTATCAGACTCTGTTATTTATCTTTAGTTCCCCTGGGTTCAGCACACTACTTGGCAGAATATATGTTTGTTGGCTGACTGGATAAATTATTTTGATCATGCAGTAATAAAATAATGCATGTGATTGGTCATATATCACATAAAACAGTGATTTTCAAAGCATTTAGCTGACTGGTTGCTTGGCCAAAATACCCATTCCTATCTTTTCTTTCTAAGCGTGTACCTTTAACAATGAAGCAAATAACACCTTTTAAAATACTAAATAAAACAGCATAATTGCACAGTGTGTACTGCCTCAACTGGTTTATTATAATTTACTGCGGGGTTTGCCGTGGATAGATAATAATGTGCAAATTGATAAATTAAGACACAACAGAAAAGAAGACTTCTTATATATGTCTGCTGGAGAGTGATTCTCATTGTACAAAGAGTTTAAATTAAATGACAATTTAATTAACATACACTTTTTCTTGTCTTGTTTTTGGGCATTGTTTCCTCTGTGAGAAGGACATTAGAAGTCAAAAGAAAAAGGAAATGGTGCTCTGTGTTGAAATATCTGTATCATTCTTTGCAAACAAGAATCCACTTTTTTCCCCTCTAATTTGACAGCTTTGTAGAGGCACTGAGCAATCTGTTTGGAACAGTTCGGATGATACCTGAGAAACAGAGAATGTTGAATTATCGGAATCTTGAAGTAAACACATTCATGGAAAAAGAATAAAACAGTCAATTTGGAGCAGTTGCTTCAGGTAGGGTTTAGACTAGCAGGTTGAACTGTGTTAGCCTGCCTGTGATTTCTAGTAACCACAATATAGTATATTTGCTGTGCTTCTCACACTTCAGCATGCATAAGAATCCCCCAAAGAGCTCATTAAAATGCTGATTCCTAAGCCCCCACCCTGGAGATTCTGCTTCCTTAACTCTGACAGAGGCCCAGGAACTTGCATTTCTAACACGCTCCCAGGCTGATGCTGATGCCGCGGGTCTGCAGATCAAACTTGAGTAGCACAGTTACAGGCCAAGAAGGAATGTACTCCCGTCACTTATGGAGAACAGTGATTTCCAAACATGGTTAAGCTTTAGAATCACCACCTAAGAAGGTTTTTTTGTTTGTTTTTGTTTTGTTTTACAAAATCTAGATCTAGGCCCACATCAGACCTGCTAAATCAGAATCTCAGGAGGTGGGCCCAGGGAATGTGATGAATCTGGTACACTGTGAAGCTGAGGTATTCTCGTGGTGGACCACTCTTGATAAGCCAGGTTGTTGGTCAGGACAGATGGGACTTAAGGACTTAAGGGACTTAAAGGGACATTGAGGAGCATATGCTGAAAAGAGACAAACCATAAAATTCAAGTAAGATACTGTTCAAAAAAAATAATGGAGGCGTGTCAAAAGGACACAGGAGACAAACAATAGCCACAGCAGTGCTAATTTAAGCAATAAAAAAAATGATAGTATTTCATTATAACTGTTGGAGAGTTATATATAAAGTTATGTATATAAAAGTTATATATATAAAAAGTTAAATATATAAAAAAGTTATATATATAAAAAGTTATATATATAAAAGTTAAATATTCATGAGTCCATACTGACATAAATAAATAAATGAATAAATAAATAAATAAATGTCAGAAAAGAGACTACTCCTCCTTAAAGAAGAATTCCAATTAATAATGTAAAAAGAATGAGGGAAATAGAAAGTCACCATTACTTGGCCTAGCAAGGTGGTGTACGCTGGTAGTCCCAGCTACTCAGGAGGCTGAGGCAGGAGGATCACTTGAGCCCAGGCGTTTGAGGCTTCAGTGAGCTATGATCTCGCCATTGCACTGCAGCCTGAGCGACAGAGTGAGACTCTGTCTCTAAAGTAAAATTAAATTAAAAAAAGAAAGTCACCATTAAGCAAGGACTACAGTAATAATTGTTGCAGGAAAGATCCATTGATGGATGCTAAAATTAGTGGGTGAAAATTTGATGAGAAACAGGACATTTGCATAGTCTCAAAGTATTCCTCCACAAGATATTTATCAATTTCTAAGGGAAATGCAGTAACTTTACAATGGAGAAATCCAGCCGACAACACCTTTACCAGTGTCAGGGTGAATATCCCCAGTAATAAGACCTCACTCTCTGATATGATGCACCGAGAAGGGCATACCACTTCTGTAGCATTTGTGCCCAAAATGCTTTACTTTGGTCTAATCATGAGAAAATATCAGACAAACCTAAATTGAAGTACTAAACAGTAACCTTCAAAAGTTTTAAGGTTATGAAAGGCAAAGAAAAATTGAGAAGCTATCATAGATTGGAGACGACTAAGAAGAAATGAAAACCACATGCAATATGCGATGCTGAATTGGATCCTGGACCAGAAAAAGGACATCAGTGGAAACCAGGTAAAATTTAAATAAGGCCAGGTGCAGTGGCTCACGCCTAAAATCCTAGCATTTTGGTAGGAGGAGGTGGGAGGATCGCTTGAGGTCAGGAGTTCATAGCGAGACCCATCTTTACAAAAAATTAAAAAAAAAAAAATTAGCCGGGTGTGGTGGTGCAAGCCTGTAATACCAGCTACTTGGGAGGCTGAAGCAGGAGGATCTCTTGAGCCCAGGAGTTTGAGGTTGCAGTGAGCTATGATGATGCCACTGCACTCTAGCTTGGCAATTTAAATAAGGTCTACAGTTTAATTAGTACTATTATAGCAATGATAATTTCCTGGTTTTGATAACTGTAATATGGTTACATAAGATGTTAACCTTAAGGGAAAGTCAGTAAAAGGTATATTAGTAACTCTCTGTACTGTTTTTTGCAACTTTTTTGTATATTTAAAATTATTTCAAAATTAAAAAATTTTGAATTTCAATGCACTCTGCCTATGAAAACACCAGTTGCCTAAGCAACTCTACTGCCTCCTAACCAACCTATGGATAAGCTGTAAGTACAGTTTCACTTGGGAGGTTACCTAATAAAGGCAGAGCAGGCAATACAAACATCAGTCCCGTGACCTGCCAGGGATTGGGGTTTGGTCAACTATACTCAGTACTGCCTTGTCATCCCCTTCTCCCAAGCTGCTACCCCACGGATGGACTAAAGCAAGCATGGGAATCCCCAAAGACTCCAAGGCCAGAATTTCCTGGATTTGAATGATAAGGGGAACTTCTGTAGCCCCTGACCCACCCTTTGACACACCTTCCCCACCCAGCCTGAAGCCCTGCTTGCCATGGTAGCAGGAGGCAGCAGGCTTCCGTAGTCTGGCAAAACCCTTCTCATGTTTTGTGGGTCTGGATGAGGCCCATGGGGTCTCTGCTTTAAGGTGATAATCTGTCCTCAATACCAGCTTTAAAATTCTGTTTCATGAGAGAGCATTTGATTGAAATCAAACTCCATGGCAGCAGTGTTCACACTTGCCCAGTGTGGATCAAATGGCGGTGTTTAGTCACACAGCCAGTCATTCCGGGTCTCACTGACTCACTTCCAGAGGTTCCTTTTGGGGACCTTTTGCTAATCCCACCGATAGGAAGAGCTCATTTCACTCCCTTGGTTATTGCACATTTGCACGCCAGGCTTACATTTTGTTTAACTTTCTCTTCACATAAGAAGGTGAAAAAGTGGTAAACGGTGTTTCCCAAGGTATTGGATCATTTCCTAGTCATTCTGGAAGCAGTGTGGTGGGGGAACTCGCAGAGGCTGTAGAGACAGATTAAACTGGGTTTGATTTCTGGCTCTGACTTTTACTAACAGTCCGACCTTACACAAGTCTCTTTTTGCTTTTGAGTCTCAAAGTCCTTGACTACAAAAAAGAGGCAAATAATACAAATAAACTTCTTTTTTTATTCTTTAAATTTTTATTTTATTTTTTAAAATTTTATTTTATTTTATTTTTTAAGATTAGTCAAGTGCAGTAGTGAGAAGGAGGGAAACAGTAGAACAAGGAGTTCGATGTGTAACAGACTGTGAACCATCAGCTGAGATAACTCACTACCTTTGGACCAGCCTATAAACTTCTTGAAGTATTATAAGGGTTACATGAAATAACGCAGGTGTAGAAGTAGAAAATAAATCTCTCATTTATTAGATATAATAAAAATTATCTAAGTTTCTTTCCTGCCCAGCCTTAGTGAAGAAGGAAATGTACAAGAGGAATCTCGCACAGAGTGGAAGCCGTCTCTAGACCCACTCATACTTCATTTGTACAAATGATCTGCTGGGAATGGCCTTTCTTTGAGCCAAAAAGGAAAGAAACTAAACCAAGAGCCAAGTCTCATTAAGACTAAATTTACTTATGGTCTGTTTTAGATACCAAATGATAAACTTCCTCTTGTTGTTAACTTGTTTTATTAAGACTATCTGTAAATTTCTGTTAAGTAAACTTTAACCTTTAGCGTGAGAGAATTTCTGGAAGTCATTAATCACATTTTTAGCAAGAAATAGCAGAGCTCACAAGGTTTACGTCTGAATGGATGATTCTTCCCTTAGTTGTAAATTATATCACCGATGTCGTGGGCATAGTGGGTTTTCATGTGCACATTTTTTTGCACTCATATATATTGAAAAGCTCTGAATGAAGAAAAAGCCATTGAATCTCTTTTCCTCCCTGCAGCTATTCGTTTTTAGAGTAAAGAGTGACTTTGGCCTGTTTTTGACTCAAATCCAGCATGAAGCTTGGTTTTTTGGATACACATTTTAAACGTGGTAGATATTCAATAAATATTAGTTATCTTTTCCTGGATCTTTATAGTTTGTCCTCCTTAAGCATCACCTCATTTGTATCTGAAGCTTTATTATCTGCATAAAATTCAGTCCAGATTGTTTCCATTTTTCTCTATCCAGGGCTTGACATTGTCCTCAAGTGCAGCTAGACAGCTTTATTTTAGAACAGTAGTTTCAGAATTTCTAAGTATTTTTTAAACTAAAACAATTTACTGAACCTCCACATGATAGTGACAGAATCATACATTAAGAAAACACCTAACAATAAGCTATTATGAATTCAATATTGTTTTTAGCTGTGCAACAGAAAAACACTCAAACTCTATAAAATAATTTAAGGAGGTTTATTCTCAGCCAAATAAGTTACCATGGCACAGGGAGTCCATAAACCAAAGAAGCCTCAAGTAAGTGGTCCCAAGGCAGGTGAGCTACAGTTTGGTTTTATACTTTTTAGGGAGACAGGAATTGCAGGTAAAATCATAAACCAATACACAGAAGGTACATATTGGGTTGGCCCAAAAAGGTGGGCCTCTTGAAGTGGGGGCTTCCAGGTTATAGGTGGGTTTAAAGATTCTTTGATTTGTAATTGGTTAAAGGAATAAAGCTTATTCTGAAGGCTTAGATTAAGGCCATGCAAGGCAAAGGTTAAGTCACAGCTGCTGGCCATCAATTTGCTTAACAGATCACTTGAGTGTATTGTGGCTTGCTCTCTGATTAGCAGACTTCCTTATCTTAACACAAAACATTCTAAGCCTTAATAACATTAATGCTGGTCAATTGCTGTGCCTAAACTCCAAAAGGGAGGGAGAATAATGAGGTGTGTCCGACCTCCCCTCCACTCATGGCTGGTGTTACCGAAAGTTCGGTACTTGTCCCCGAGGCAGAATCAGTGAGAATGAAGAACAGTCTTTCCTTTTCCTCAAATCACTTGCCCTTGTTACTTGTTCTCACAGATTCAGCCTCGGGGACAAGTACTGAACTTACGGTAACAGAATTTAGCATCCCTGGGTGGGTCCGTGGGCACCGCAGTGGAATAGCACCCCGCGATCAACTGCTGCTGTGGCCGGAAGAGGCAGGGAGCAGCCCCGGGTCAAACCATGGGTCTTCACTAGTAGGAGCATTGTCTTTTCGGGGTGAGGGAGTGAGGGACCACCCCAGCAGCTGTTGGAGCCTATTTAGCTCCAGGGAACTCCCGTCTCTCCCTCCTCGAATCGGACACAACTCCTCACAGCCTGAACCTCCTTGAGGAAAAGGAAACAGATTTAGGAAGAGTCACAAGGCCTTGCATTGGGAATTCCCTGTCCACCCTTTTGGTAATGCCCCTGGGGTGACTTCGATCCTTGATTCCACCCATTTGGGGAAGATTGTGAAACTTCCAGCCCTGTGGCAGGGCATTTGTGGTGCCACAGGTGTGGAAGTCATGGTCGAGCAGGACTAGGGAACCTGGGGGTTCATCCCCTTTTGGGTTAGGAGAACTCATTCTCTTTTGTGCAGTTCCCATTTGTTTGGCAGGCCTTGGCATTGAGACTGTTTTGTGTAAGTAATTCCCTGTACCCTCTACTTGTCAACTTGTGTTTGTTGTTGTTGTTTGTGAGTTTTGTTTCAACATGGGGAGCTCCATTTCTATTCCATTTGAAAGTCCCTTGGGGAGAATCTCAGCTGAATGGCCAACTTATAGCTATAATCCTATGTCTAAAAAGAGAATGGTGTTTTATTGTAATACTTCTTGACCAATGTACATGCTGGAGTGTGATGAGAATTTCCATTGAGTGAAACCTCAAATTATTATTTTTCAAAGGTCAGGTAAATGGGACTGGATCCCATATGTACAATTTTTCATGCAATTGCATAATAAAGAGGCTGAAAGGCCTGAGACAAAATTGAGAAGGATTAACCAGGCTGAATCTCATGAACACTTCCAATCCAAACCTTGAAGAACCTGCTCCCCCACTGCTGGCTCCCCTATACACGCCACTGCCGGTGGAGGGGCCCCTGGTTGGGGAAGGCACTACTGGAACTAACTCTTCAGTCCCATGCCCACCGAGTTATGACTTGGGAGTAGGAATGGTTTCTCCTTTCAAGACCCAGCAGGGAACTCAGTTTGACCAGAGGGCACCCATAGCCAGGGCAGGGCAATTTCCACTATGGCAACATGTGATGGGGGCTTGACAAAAAGCTAATGAAGAGCCCTCTGAATTTTTGGAATGCATGTAGCAGGCATGTCGGAAATATACCCATGTAGATCCAGAGGTCCCTAAAAATTTGCACATGGTTAATATGACTTTTACAGGGCAGAGTGCTCCACATATAAGAAGGATAACTCCAGCATGTACAAGGGGCAGTTGGCATGAATCCCTCACAGCTTGTCGATCCTTTAAAGTATATAACACTAGAGAAGAACAGGAACTGAAACCTATGCTTGTTTTCTTAGCTTCCCTAACCAAGAGTCCTTTGAGACAGTCAAGAGGAAAGGGTGGAAAAGGCCACTCTTGGTTGAAATACGATCAGCGTGCTTTTTGGAAAGAGGAAGGACATTGGAAAGGACGCTGCCCGAAATTGCAGAGGGCTCCAGGTAACAAGAAACCCCCAGGGCAGCAGATGGTTTCTGAGTCCAGGACTCAGATGATGAATGAGTGGGCCCAGGGCTCCGTGCCTCCCTGGCAGCCCTGATCCACCCCTATGATTTCACCCATAGATATGGAAGGATAAAAGTGGCAGTGGGGAATATGTAACAGAGGTAAAGGTCAGAAAAAGGGCAAGGAAATGTTTTATGAGTTGTCTCTTTGAAACCCTCTACCTTTTTTGGGAATTAAAGCCTGTATTCCTGCCCAAGGCCAGTAAACAAAGGGGCAGGAAAATGTTCTTTGCTGTTTGTTTTCTAGTATCTTAAACCACAGGAGATGGCTCAACAGAATTGTTTGGACAAGAATCACGAGATCATCATCACCGGAGAGAAGGTCAACCGAAACCACCGATTATAGTTAAACAACAATAGCCTGAAGCCACAACATGTGACGCTGATCACACAGACCCCAGCCCAACCACCAAAAATCCCCCTTTTAAAAAGACCTGTTTTGGCCAGGTGCAGTGGCTCACGCCTGTAATCCTAGCACTCCGGGAGGCCCAGGTGGGAGGATCACTTGACCTCAGGAGTTCAAGACCAGCCTGAGCAAGAGCAAGACCCTGTCTCTACCAAAAAATAGAAAAATTAGCTGGACGTGGTGGTGTGCACCTGTAGTCCCAGCTACTTGGGAGGCTGAGGCAGGAGGATCGTTTGAGCCGAGGAATTCAAGGCTGCAGTGAGCTATGACGATGCCACTGCATTCTACCCTGACCAACAGAGCGACAGAGTGAGACTGTCTCAAAAAAAAAAAAGCCCTATTGTTGTGCTTAAAGGGAGGAGGGCAGTCTTTGAGACACTAGTCCACTGCCCTCTTCACTTGTCTGTAAATTCATAAACTTCTCTTTCCTTTTCCTCGAGCCACTTGTCCTCTTTCTTTGTTCTCACTGATTCAGCCTTGGCGACAAGTACTGAATTTTTGGTAACACAGGGAACTCAGCTTTAAGGTTTTTCTGGGGTCCCTATGGCCAAGAAGGGGTCTATTCAGTTGGGGCAGGAGGCTTAGAATTTTATTTTAGTTTCAGCTGTGAACCCTTATTATAAAGGAGTCCGAATGATGTGGTGGTGAGGTGTGGGCGTGGGGAAGTGATCTGTAACCCTCAGATTAGGTCTCAGCCTGTTGGACAGCCTGTGCCCCTGGGCTGTGACCTCAAGGTGCTTCTCAGTTTTCTGCACTCTCTTTCCTTAGGGGAGGCTGGAGGGCTGGAGTTGGGTATTTTCCTTCAGGTTAGTCAGGCTCTGGTAGAACCCAATTTGGTTAGGCACTGGTAAAATAGTTTCCCTTCAAGGCAGGCTTTTGTTAAGGAGAACAAAGTGCTCTAGTGTATTTTAGAATAGTTATTTTCCCCCTTTCCCTGCTGAAGCATGAGGGGGATTTTTTTCTCTGATCTTTACCTGAGAACTTGGTGAGGCTCTTGGAGGTAAAACTCAGGAAAGTGTGGGGGCTCTCCTTAGACTGTGTCCCCCAGAATTTTTAACTTCCGAGTTCATCCACGCTGAGGCTTTACCAGCTCATCAATCACAGTTCAATTATGCCTAGTGGTGCGGCCTCCACGGGGGGCTTTTCCTCCTGGCTTCTACTCCTGCTAAGTGGTGATTCTCTGTATCCTCCTGTCTGTCTTTCCAATTTTCTGGGAGGTGGTTTGTCCTGTGACCTTAATTCTCTGAAGGATCTAAGAAGAGTTGTTGATTTTCAGGTTGTTCAGCTTTCTTCTTGTTGTGACAATGGAAGTGATGATTTCCAAGCTCTTGACATGTTGGACTGGAAACCAGAAGTCTCTTGATATCGTTTTTAAATGAATTTGAATTTGGATGATAATACTTATAAGAACATTTGCTTATATTTTCTAAATTGTGGTTTTCATATGTGCAGGTTGTATTATTTATTTTTTCTTTCTTTCTTTCTTTCTTTCTTCTTCTTTCTTTTTCTTTCTTTCTTTCTTTTTAAAGCCTGTAGCACCAGGTATTCCCAGGTGGTCTCCTATCCAAGTACTAACCAGGCCCAACCCTGCTTAGCTTCGGAGATCAGACAAGATCGGGCACATTCAGGGTGGTATAGCCATAGACTGTGTTATTTAATATTAATCAATTTACAGAAAAAGTTTGATAAACTTATGGCGTCATAGATTTTTTACAATTACTGAAGGAGTTAAGAACATGCCACCCCAAAATATGCTGCTCTGGCATACTGACTATTTTGACTTACAGGCACTTGAAAAATAGCAAGTGCAAGAAGATCACTCTGACCTTCCTTTTGTTTCTTAAATTCAGGAAACAAAATTCCCATGTAAACATGTCCTTCTTATGTGAGAAGGAAAGTATGATTTTTATCATCAAGGATAAGGAGTTGATGCCAAGGGAAATCTGTACAAATAAACCTTATCAAACCAACCCTTACCTTCCTAGCCACTTCTCCACCGACCTAGCTGCTCTAGCCCAACCCCATTTGCCCTGTCACATTTTCATAATTTACTACTCTTTGTCCCATTCAGAATATAAATGTACAACCCTAACTGCATCTTTGGGTCTTCATTTCCTTATGAGGTTCCTGTGCCACATCAAATTTGGATTAAATAAATGTGTGTGCTTTTCTACTATTGATCTGTCTCATGTCAATTTAATTCTCATGTCCAGCCCCCTACCCCCCCCCAAAAAAAAAAGAGGGTAGAGGTGAAGTTTTGCCTCCCTATATTACATACCCTACATGGTATGTAGGGTGTACGTGGTATGTAGCATGTACATACCCTACATGCTAGGGAACCACTGTTTTAAAGTACACTAAAAGCTCACAATTTAGAGTCAATTTTGGAGAAAGCATCGAATCAGTAAATTTTGAAAAGAGATTACCTCAGCATGAATACAATTCTATTAGTTTCAAATAGGGTGAAGGAAGGTACTTTAAAAGGCTCTCCTGGCTTCAAATTGTTCCTTCCCTAAGCCCTGCCCAGACTATCTAAAATACGTACATGATCAATTCCTTTGGAGTAAGTTGTTTAAGCCTTTTTGGTAAGGAGCAACTCTTTTCCTGGGAAGGGAACACTTTCAAACCACTTTGGCTAGACTTGACCAGCTAGATTATTGGCGAATCTAATAATCTAGGTTGCCATCTAGCAGGAATATGAGGGAATGACATTCAGGGATGAGGACATTCATGGAAGTTCTGCTTGTTGAGGAGTCTGGTAACCATTTAGGCAACCAGCCGAAACAGTGGAACCTATGGGGTGAGGGCAGAGGGACTGACCACAGGCTCAGGGTCCCACAGACTGAGATTCCAGAATTGCTTGGTAGTGCTTTAACAGGTTAAAATGGATGATTTGTGATTCATGTGTCAATGTGCCAATCTGAGTAAAATTGCTTTCTCTTATATTGCTTATCTCTGAATGGTAATTGTGACCTCCTTAATCATGCTGTTCTTTTAAGTAGGTTTATGTCTCCCTTGAAATTTTATTTACAGTATTCATTTATGACTGCCTCAGGGACACTCCTGCTTGGTGTGGGCAGCCCTGGTCCAAGCAGGCCCTGAGCTGCAGATCTGTGGACGCTTTGGGTTTCCTTTGGGTTCCTGTACCAGCCTCTCTTTGCCTAAGTACTTTCTTCAGTTTCCCTTTGTTCCATACCCTGCAGGTGCAGGGGCTCTGCCCTGCTGCCCTAAACAAACCCGAGCCAGAGTCTCAGCCCCACACTTACCTGCCTGGAATGGAAGGTAGGATAGGAACAAATATTCTTTGCTTTTATGAGCTCTGTAGATAATAGTGATATAAATAGGCTTGATAATAGTGTACAAAGAAAGATAAAAATGAGATTCACAACTGACGTTGGGGGGTTAGTATGGACATGATGACTATGTGACCCTACAAGATGAGGGAACTACAAGGTCAGGAAGGGAAGGAGACATTTCATTAGGAATGTTCCACCGTTCTGAACAGCAGCTAGGGTACAGTCTCAATGTTTCCAGTTTGACTCAGCTGTGCTATTGCAGATCCACCTTTTCCTGGTAGACTCCAGGCAGAGCGGGAGCTGGCTCGTGAGAGCTGATTGTTACATTTCAGGAATTTTGTAATCTGGTGGTTAAACAGCCATTATTCAACCTTAAATTATATGTAATTATCATATAAATTATATACAAATTATTGTGTACAAATTACATATTGAAAATAAAGGTAATAAATACTCAAAAGCCATCACTTCTTAATTATCTTACTGCACTGGACTGTTACTCCTGAGGTTATTTTGTACCTGTGTGGAGGAAATACCACTTAATAACATGCTGCTGCACATCTCTCCCAACTCTGTATTCAATGACGTCGGTCATGAAATCAGCCATGGTTGGAGTATTTACACCAAGGAATTGGCAAATGCTGCAGATCAGGGCTTGCTTTGTTATTTTGTTTATTGTCTAGACTCAAGAAAGTCTTGGATAAAAATGGTAATGCAGATTAAACATAAGTGTGTTGTGTCTATAGCTGTTACAATGTGAAGAGTACAGAAATTAAGAGAATATTCTTCTAGTTTTTGAAAACTGTTACTTGATTCAGCGAGGAAGCTATTCACATCATTGATGAATGAGTGAAGTTCCAACATGTTTTTATTATCTGTCTCTTGTCTTACTCATTAAAATTAAATGAGGCTGGGCACGGTGGCTCATGCCTGTAATCCAAGCACTGCAGGAGGCCAAGGTGGGAGGATCACTTGAGGCCAGGAGTTCAAGACCTGCCTGAGTAACATAGTGAGACCCTGTCTCTACAAATAATAATAATAATAAATTTTTTAAAATAAACAAAAACATCAACCAACACTCATGGTGGAACTATACTCGGAGGTACAGTTGTAAAACATTTACCAACATACAGCTGACAGGAGGCCATGATTCACTCTGAAAGCTCAGTTCTGATTAACCAGCATCACCCTCTGTGGATAGAAGGAAGGGAACTTTTGTTCATTGTAGAAAAATCTTAAAAATGTATAGATAGGCAAAAACAAAGTAAAAATCCCATGTAATTTCCTCACCAAGAGATAACACTGACTCATGGATATACATTTTTAAAAAACAAATACTGAATATATTTCAGCTGTAAGTGAATACTATTTTAACAATTGTGTGTGTGTGTGTGTATGTAGAAAAGAGCATTTGAAGAGCATCTTTCCATGTTATTAAGTGTTCTTCTAAAATCTCGATTGTACTTATTTCACAAAAAGCCATTGTACAGATTACCATAGTTTATTTCACCAGTGCTCAATGGTTGAACATTTGGTTTGTTCCCTACTTGTTCCAATTAAAAATATAACCCTAAAAAAAAGGAAAAATAACAATAAAAATTATAACTCTACAAGGTACTTCTTTGTAGCTAAATAATGTGTCCTTTGTTTTCTTTAGGAGAGATTTCTAGAAAAAACGTAAATATACTACTTAGCCTTTAAAACATCTCCCCTGATAAACTGGAAGCTCCATGTGGTCAGGGACTGTGTCTGCAAGTTCATCCCTGTAGCCTCAACCCGTGGCCCAGTGCCTCATATAGGTATATATTCAGTACCTGCTGAATTTCAGAAGGAAACAGGAGGGGTTGGTGTCTTATTAACAGTTTACTAGGACTGCAATAATGAAGTATCACAGATTAGGTGGCTTAAACAACAGAAATTTATCTTCTCATAGTTCTAAAGGCTAGGAGTCTGAGATCAAGGTGTCACAGGGTTGGTTTCTTCTGAGGCCTTTCTCCTTGGCTTGTAGATGGCCATCTTCTCCTGTCTTCACATGGTCTTCCCTCTGTGAGTGTGTATGTCTTAGTCTCACCTTCTTAACAAGGACACCAGTCATTTGAATTAGAGCCCACCCTAATGACCTCATTTTAACTTAAGTACCTCTTTAAAGATCCTATCTCCAAATGCAGTTGCATTCTAAAATACGGGGGAGGGGAGGGGGGATTAGGGCTTCAACATAAGAATTTTGCAGGGGACATAATTCAGCTCATGACAGTTGTGTAGATTGCCATGCGGGCTCGTGGTAAGCTAGAGCTAAAACACATATGTCTTTGGAGATCAAAGTAAAAGATCTTTAAAGAAAGGTGATGATAAGGAATTGGTAAGAGTGGGGGCTAGTGCAATTATACCTTTTTTTCAGAATTAAATTTTAATTCTTTATAAGTTAGGGTATAGTTTAATTTAAAACAAAACAAAATAAAAACAAAAAACTACCAATAAAAATACACAGTCTTGGGTTTATAAGTTATGGGTTTGACATCTGCTCTACTGCTTATTTGTCATATTTCTAAGGACAAAGTGCTTTACTTCTATATGAGTTTTCTTTAACTCTTGAAAACATTGATGGTAATGCCTGCCCATTTCCCTTATAGTGTTTCTGTAAAACAAAATGAAATAATAGATGTGAAAGTGCTTTATAAAGTGCCATAAAACTTCCCAATTTTAAAGACTTTGATAAATTCTGTGTTTATTCATAACATAAGTCTTTTTTCTTTAAGAACAAAAACAAAACAAATAGAAAAAATCCATGGAATATAGAATTATTCCTGCTAAGAGAAAGTTACTTATAAAAAAGGATGGGCCATATAGCATTAACACTCATTTTATGCATGTTTTTGTTTTATTTTATATTTATAAAAACAAATCTATTAGCTTTGATCATGCTAGTTATACAACTTAAGTGGTTTATAACTGGAATAGTGTTTTATAATTTAGGTTTAAGTAATGCGCAAGAAGCTATCTGTATTCAGAAGATCACAAACCAAGAGGTCTGTTACTACACAAGCAGTGATTTAAAATAAAATTTCTTCCTTGTGCTGGAAATACAAATGACATTAGCCTGACTGGTGGCCAATCAATAAAATAATCTTCACCAAGGCTGGTAGACATCTGGAGGCAGCCTGCAGAGCACCTATCCAATGAGGCCGTAATTTCCTCATGGAAAATTATGAGAGTGAGATGAGAGACTAAAATAATTACTTAAGTAACATTTTAGACACTTTAATACCCAAGCTTATATCTGTAGCTAAGCAGCAAGAGTAGGCCACTTGAGTTCAAAATTAAATCACAAAGGGTATACACAGTCTAATTAGTTGGAGAAAAATAATAATCATAGAATTGAATCACAAGGTTTATGACTCACAGATAATTATTGCTTTTTTGTTCTAGGAAGTAGAGATGTAAGTGGCACATCTGGGACCTAATAAGTATATGACCTTGAAAATTTCTTTGGGTCTTTTAAACTTTGTTTCATTGCCAAAATGTAGAGCTGATCAGCCCAGAGTATTGGGATTTTCCTAATTGTTGCTGGCTTGCAGTCATTATTGATGCCCAGGAGACTACCAGATATTTCAATCAGGTTTGCTATGATTCATCTTTGGGAAGGAATTCAATAGGACACTGCAAGTCCAGAAAGCAGAAGCGGAGAAAAATTTTCCTGGAACTTCTCTTGAATTTCTCCGAGTCAGTCCTTTTAAATAGGCTCCTGATCTCAGACCAGAAGTGAGAAAATTATTACCTAAAGTTTATTATTTAGACTTTCTCAAGAGCTGCTGCAAAGACTTTTGCTCAGGTCAAAGCATAATCTTATTGGATAACAATGCATTAGGAAGCATGAAGCCTAGGGTTAAATTCCAATTGTGCTGCTGATTAACTGTGGTGTCATTGGCTGCATTTAATATTTTATTGAAAGTCAATAGCATTCATTAAGCCTTATTTATTGAGCGCCCACAAGGCAGAGAGTCCAATACCAGAAGCTGTATTAGTATCTGATGGGAACGTAGATTTTAGTATGTGTACTTAGTATCAAGCACTACAAAATATAGAATTACCTGATGAGTTAGCTTATCACTACCAAGAATATTTTATTAGCTGTTCTTCACAGGAAACTGAGGTAATTGCAATAATGTATATGAAAACCATGCTTTCTAGTTTCTGTATTTGATGCTTTGACATCTGGGTCTTTGTTGACTCTGGCAGGACTGCCCCTCCCAGGGTTAGCTAATTTCTAGAGACAGCAAACAACTTGCCTTCTATATGCAAACCAGCCAATTCAGAGCCTACACTTGTAACCTCCTCCTTTACTTCAGGCAACTGTATCACTTTCCTAATCACCCCAGGGCCTGGTACCAGACAACCAGGGACAGCCCCTATGCCCCAGAGCCTGCTGAAATTATCCAAATTAGCCAATCTTAAATTTGCTTACCCTGTTTCACCTGTTCTTCCTCAAGGAAACCACAATAAGGTTTCTTCCCCTCATTTTCCTCTGGCTCCCTCTGCCTCCTGTTTCTAGGAATATGTGAGCATTAGTAACATCTTCCTTCATCACAGAAATTTCTGTGTTTATGTGTCTTACCATACCTGATTAAAACAAATCCTGAGTACCATTTTATTACAATGTATTATTCATAAACAGAGAAGTTAAGCATAAAGCATTTGGATAGTCAAGATCGTGTAGTCCATTTGACAAGTAATTACTCCTCACCTCAATGTTTATTGGTTCAATTCTTCATTCAAAAGTAACCATTGAACACTCCCTATGTGCAAAGAACTCTGCTAGAGAGCGGAAATCCACCTTGTGATAACAAAAACAAAAAAGGTAAGAAAGTTTTCTATACACCAAGCATTTTTTTATTTTCAATAGAATTGATATTTTCTCTGAGTTTTCCCAGTTGAAGCCTCTCTATTTACCTACTATAACATTCTTTCTGCTCCCCTGCTGCCCATCTTTCCAAATTAGCACTTCCCTGCTTACCTTCCTGCTCCCCAGCAGGTGTGTAGCACATTGTGTGCCCCTACTCCCTCCCACACCTGCCTTGAGCACACCACACTCACACGCCCTCCACCCCCCAAACTCCTTCCCTCCCACCCCCATTGGTAGCATCTCATCTCACCTGACTCCTGGCAAAGGAAGTTTTGCATTTCACACTATGAACTATGAATAAATCAGTGAATAAGAAATTTGGCTAGTGACTTGTTTAATGGGCATTTAAGCATTGCTTATTTATACTGATAGGTGAGATTATTATCAAAGTACAAAGTGAAAAAATGTTCATAGACTACTAAAGAAAGGTACCTACGGGACTGTTTATCACCTTCTCTGTACTCCTCTAATGACTCCTCTTGAGCCTTTTAACACATGACTGGTACACAAGGAAACCACATGTGGTAGGTTAGTAGGAGTCCAGACAAGCTGAGCTGTGAAAGTGATCATCTCTGCAAGGCAAAGGAGGAAATGCCTCAGTAAATCAAGATATTGGTCATATACATAACTCTGAACAGAGGCTTAAAAAGTTGTGCCTTTGTCAAGGGGGTTTATATTTCTTACATAACCAGAAATCTGGGGAAGGGCAATCCAGAGCTCCTCAAATATTCAGGCTCCTGCTCTTTTTCTCTTCCATCATCTTTAGCTCTTGGCTTTCATCCCTGTGGCCACAAGGTAACTGCTGCCCCTCCAGGGATTACGTCTGAGTGTTCCAGGAACAAAAAAAGGGAAAGGAAAAAGGGCAACAGCCATTTCCAGGAGAGTTGGATTATTTTTATTGAAACTTAGACTTCCCTACAAACCCTGCCTAATAGATTTGTGCTTATGTCTCTTTAACCAAACGGTCTCACCTGGAAATTGAATTAAAAAAATAAAACAAGAAAAAAACCACCAAAGCTATGTATTTACTTCCTCCACTGCAAATAAGGGTTTTATTTTCAAGGGAGAATTAGAGAAAGATGGAAACGGGTGGACAAATTGCAGTGTCTGCCATTGTTTCCAACAAAAGTGAGGTTAATACACTTCAGGGTAGGCGCAGCCAATGGCAGCAGCATAGTCACCTGACTCCTCATAGACTCTCCTGCAAATGATATGAACAGCAGAAGCAAAAAGCAGATTTAGAGGCAAGCCACACCCTCAGCATAACCCGAAGACAGAGAATGTCTGAGCTTCAAAATAATTATGAATAAAAGAATACTCCAATCCCAGAACACAATTTCTCATCCTCTCACCACACCCCAGCCCTGCCACGAGACCAAAAAGCAAACCCAGAGAGCTGCAGGGAGGCAAAGTAGGGAAGCTCATGAAGGATCCCGAGTCTGACTTTAATCTGACACCAGAAAGACTAAGTCCACCCTAGTCTGAGATCAGAGCACGGACTTCAGGAAGGAGCTTGGAAGTGTGGGTGATTTAAAAGAAACAATCTTTGAAACTCATAGGAGTTTTCTTCTGAGGAAGGAAAAAAATTCAAAAAAGGAAGAAGAAAATGCTCTTTCGCATTAGGTGGGAAGAAGAAAAGAAGAAAAAAGAGAAACTTTAGGTTCATACAAGATAAAAAGGAAACATAAAAGCAAAATATTCAAAACCCTCTCCACTCCACAAAAACAAACTGCAACAGCCTGCCGAGGTACCTGAACTTTGCTATACCAACACAACGTGATGCCATTAAACCAAGAATCTCGAGAACACTCTACTACCATAAAAATGAATGAAGGGAAAGTGAAGTCCATATAGACCTATATCAAAACAAGGAAATGGAATTTTATGTATAGCAACCAGGAAAATTTCCTCTGATAAAACGACCAAGAGGAAGAAGAAAACTGTAAGTTCACACAGCAAGAATTAAACACACCCTAACAGGCATTTGAAGATGTGGAAAACTATCTTCACTCAGAAACACAAAAGCTAAAAATAAAATAGACCAAAAAACCCCTGGAAGAAATGAAAAGCATTGCTTGAATCAGTAAAGAAATGAAAGAAAAAGGCAAAATTATCTCAGAAATAGAGAATACATTACCAAGTGCCCAAGGGAGAACAGACTCAAATAAAAAGTGAATCAGGGGCATTGAAGAAAGTGAGTGAACAATGAGCAGAATAAAAATGGCATGGAGAAAGAAGTAAAAAGGGCCAGAGGGAAAGTAGTGGACATGGAAGACAGGGAAAAAAAGCAGTAATTTTTGTGTTATCAGAGTCCCTGAAGAATAAAACAGAAAAATGAGACATAGCTAATATTAAAAACTATAATCCAAGATAACTGTATAGAGTAGAAAAAGACCCTATGTCTACACATTCAGAGAGATCACTGAGTGCCAGGAAAAATTCATCCAGAAGGATCAAACCCCACAACATATCCTAGTAAAACTATCAGATTTCAAAGATAAATATGAAACTCTCAAGGCCTCCAGGCAAAAAAAATCAAATAACTTACAAATGCAAAAATAATTAGACTGGCATCAGACATTTCAAAACCAACGTATAAAGCAAGACAACAATGGAACAGCATTTTTTAAGAGCTCACAGAAAGGAAGTGTGAAGCAAGTATTTTATATCCAGCCAAGCTGACCTTCAAATATCAAGCATATAGAAAAATCAGCTTACAGAACTTAGAGAATTATGCATCCCTTGACCCTTTTTTGAGGAACTTACTAGAGGAAATCAAGTGATGACTGGAAAAACTTCAGCAAAAGGACTGATGGTGAACATTTAAAATACACAAATGCACATCTAAGACTAAAACAAAAGGGGGGGTGAGAGTGAGAACTAATATGCAAATGTTATATGTTGCTAGAATACAAAAAATATTTAAAAATAAACAGTTATTAAATAAAATTCATGACTGCTTCATCTCTGTCATTAGTGAAAGTGAAATTATCTCTATGGGAGGCAGGCAATAGTAATATTTCGGAATCTAAGGCTATGTGTCTCTGGAAGTGAAAAGCCAGAAATGGAGAAATATGGACAATATGATCAGAAGAATTACTCTAAAGATGTATTTAACAGACAACGTCACAGAATAGAATAGAGGCCATAGGAATTATCTCTGAATGCAAACTCCTAGTGACCCTGGCTACCTAGTAAATGATCCAGGTTCATCATCCGAATGCCACTCACTGGGTCCTTGTCAGAGCTGGCCCATGGCCATGCTGGCTGGCCTAGGTACAGTCTATATCTGCAATTTCTCCACCACCTCTTCCAACCTGCCCACCTACACATCCAAAACCCCTGACACTGTAAGATATTTTTCCAGGAGAATTCACCTTAAGATACAGACCAAGAACATGGCCTGAAGAAACAGTCAAAAGGTAACATTATGCTTGAGAGATTGGTGCCACACTTTTACTTTGTATTTATTTTCTAGGTATATGTATAAGCCATATATGTATACTATGCTGAACACCACTCCCACTGTTCTCCTTTCCTGGGTGAGTCATAGATTATGAGCAACCACTGTGACTACTCCAACAATGGCTTCAAGTACCATCAGCCAAGTTTGCAGATTTTAGTGGAAAAAAAATTCCTGTTTTTAAATATGGAGGGTGGCAATTTTCCAATTTCACATTGATATAGTCTATTTGCTAATATGTAGTGTTATTAGCCATTTATAACTTGTACGCAACCTGTTTTGAGATGCAAATGTAATTTTGTGTCCTTATATTTTCTTGCTTGCTTATGTTCTAACACTACTTGCACAAAACTAAATTGTTCTAGTTTTCATGATTCAAACTCACTGGGCAGAGTCTCCTTCATCTTCTAATGTCACCAAGCAAAGTATAAAAAGCAAAAAGTATCCCAAAGGTCACAGGATTCTTTACACTCATTCATAGGAATCATTCAGTTCTGCCCTTTGAGCTTCATGCTGTTGTTTTTCTAGATAAACTACTTTAATGCCTAAGTTTAGGCTTGGATTTTTATTTTTTAAATTTTTAATTGACAAATAATAATTGTATATATTTATAGAGTATGATGTGATGTTTTAAACATGTAAACATTGTGGAATGATCAAATCAAGGTAATTAGCATACCATCACCTCAAATATTTATCATTCCTTTGTGATGAGAATATTTAAAATCCTATCTTGTAGCTATTTTGAAATATACAATACATTTTTATATATGTAACTATAGGCATCTTGCTGTGCAATAGAATACCAGAACTTATTACTTCTATCTAACTATAAGTTTGTACCTATTGACCAATGTCTTCTCCCCCTGTATTTTCTCTGTATTCCAACCCCCCCCACCCCGTAACCACCATTCTACTCTCTACTTCTATGAGTTTGACGTTTTTAGCTTCCACATATAAGATCATATGGTATTTGTCTCTCTGTGCCTGGCTTATTTCATTTAAGATAACGTCCTCTAGGTTCATCTATGTTGTCACAAATGACAGGATTTCCTTTTTTTTTTTTAAAGGCTGAACAGTATTCCATTGTGTATATATGCCACATTTTTTAAGTCCATTCGTCCATTGTTGGATACTTAGGTTGTTTTCACATCTTGGCAATTATGAATAATGCTGCAATGAACATGGGTGTGCAGACATTTCTTCAGCATACTGATCTCAATTCCTTTGGGTATATACCCAGTAATGAGATTGCTGGATCATATGGTAATTCTGGTTTTAGTTTTTTGAGGAATCTCCATACTGTTTTCAAAATGGCTGTAGTAATTTACAATACCACCAACAGTGTGCAAGTATTTCTTTTTCTCCACATGCTTGCCAACACTTGTTATCTTTCCTTTTTGGTAATAGCCAATCTAACAGGTATGAGGTGATATCTCATCGTGGTTTTAATTTGCATTTCTCTGATGATTAGAAATGTTGAACATTTTTTCATATATCTGTTGGTAATTTGTATGTCTTCTTTTGAGAAACATCTATTCAAGTCATTTGCTTATTTTTAAATTGGGTTCTTTGTTTTCTTATTTTTGAGTAGTTTGAGTTCCTTGTATATTTTGGATATTAACACCTTATCTGATACATGATTTGCAAGTATTTTCTCCCAATCTGTGCGTTGTCTCTTCATTCTATTGTTTTCTTTGCTTTACAGAATCTTTTCAGTTTGATGGAATCCTATTCATTTTTTTTTTGTTTTCATTGTCAAGGCTAAGATTTTAAAAAAATTTTAATTTGTAAAATTTACACAGATTTTAAAGACAAATTACCATGACCTAAAATTTTCGTATTCTAGGATCTCTAGGATTACTCAAAGGTACCATTTTTATAATATGAACTACTGGCAAAAATAATGACAATTATGATTTAATTTATTAAATCTAATATATTATACTTGTGCTTTCAGTTGAATGAAAAAATGTTAAGTTTACCATCAATATTTACATACAGAAATTTAGCTTGTTAAATTTAAGATAACATAAATTTAATTCATGTTATCTTATTAATGGGTGAATATTTGGAGATATGTTAATTGGCTAAAGGTTTATAAAGTGGACTTCAGATAATATACATATAGTGAACATTCTTTTCCTCATACAGAAGTCTCTTGGGCATTAAAGTAATAATTAAAGAAATGGACATTGAAGAAAATAGCAATTTTTCTTAAATGTTTTAGACACTAAAAAATAGAGAAACAAAATCAATATTACAATGATTACAAACTTATTCGGTACATTTGGTTACAAAAGTATTTTCATGGTGCATTTAGATTTAGTTTTTAATTGTCTTTATTTACATTCCTATTCCTTTTCAGGTTTACCTCTCAAGTTCTCTAAGGTTATAAGAGGGGTTGATAGTCCATGATTCAGGGCTTGAGATGAAAGACTTGAGTGTCTCTTCTAAGAGTTACCTGTGTCTGTCATCCAATTGCATGAATTTTTTGTTGTTAGACTTTTCACATCGTCTCAGGAGCTACAAAATGCTAAAATTATTGACTTTGACCATCAGACATGTTTTGATTTTTTGTGACCTAATCTTTCCCCCAGACGACTCATCTTCATAGGACAGATGATAAAAATCTAATCTCCCACTCTGTTTTTAAAAATAATGCACAGCTTAATATGTCTTCTTTGCACCTATTGTATCTTTTCTTTTCCATTCATTGTAGGATAAGTTCATTTTGCAATTACATGTTTTGAGCCATCTTGATCTTCTTTGTTGAATCTAAAGACTGGACAAATTTGGTTTTCTTTCTCACCAACCATGGAGACCCTTAAGATTTTGTCACCTTTATATATCAATATTATAAATGATTATAATGTAAATTATAATTATAAATTATTGATATTTGATAATTAAATAAATAGTAGATACATAATTTCAAAGATAAAGTTTCTGTTCTTTGAAATTTTCAAGCTAAAAATAGCCCAAATAGATTGGAATATATCCATGAGACAATGCTTTTTTTCCTTCAAGCACTTAATGTTTTTAGGCTTTAATTCCTTCCTTAGAGGATTATAATACCTCCTCCATCTATTCTTTTTTGGTTGTTATAAAAATAACTTAACTAATGGTTGTGAATGCCCTTTGTAGACCGCTGTTTACATGATTATTTTTGATCTAACGACTGTTCTTGATAGTATATACTGATAACATATATATCATATATAATAATGTAATAAATGGTAATGTAATAAATTGATAAATCTGGGCATAAATGAATAGTAAGAAGTAATTACATCTCTTTGTGTCTGTGTGTCTATGGTGAAACATGACTTTGGAAGGAAGAGAAGAGTCAATATTTCTGTCTTAGATGAAAATTCTATCATTACCCTCAGGATATCCCTAGAAAGTTACAAAGAAAGTGAAAACAGGTAACACAGTAAAAACTTCAATACATTTAAGAGAAGGGAAAACAAGATGAAAACTTGGAGGAAGACGGATTCTCAATAAATATTTATTTCATGAATGAGCAAATTAATTGGATAGGAGAATAGACAGTAGCTTTTTTTCATTTACTAGTTCTAGGGAAAACCTTGGGAAAGATAAGCACAATGAGTTGGTAGAAGTGGGAGTCTTGATAAAGAGAGTGTACTTGATTTTGACAGAGATGCAAAGTATTCTTGGAATGCTAGGAGGTCTGCAGGGAGGAAGACAAATGTGGATCCTTCCCCGAACTGTTGATTTTATACTCTTTATTTCTGAATCAGCTGGGACTCTCATTTCAGCCATTCTCCTGCCTTCTCGAGCTACTTAAAGTTTAAAATTAGCATCATACATCAGAACAAACTCTCTTGCTAAGTCATAGCTCTCCTTTATGTGTTCAGTGGTTGTATTTTTATCCGTGAATCACCAGCCAGTTCTCCAGATGACAAACCTTCTTTCCTCCGCTCCTTGCTAAGTAAATTTGTTTTTGGTTTCAACATTTGTTCTCTTCATGGTCTAAATGTTAAGCATATTTCCACAGCTATTAAGGATTCGTGATTTTAGATCATGACTCAAAAAGATGCTGAGATCCTATACAGGCATAGCTCATTTTATTGGGTTTCATGGATATTGCATTTTTTTACAAATCGGAGGTTTGTGGCAACCCTATATCAAGCAAGTCTGTTAGCGCCATTTTTCCAACAGCATGTGCTCACTTTGTATCTTTGTGTCACATTTTGGTAATTCTCATGATATTTCAAACTTTTTCATTATTATTATATCTGTTATGGTAATCTGTGATCAGTGATCTTTGATGTTGCTATTGTAATTGTTTTGGGGTACCACAACCCACACCCATATTAAATGGCAAATTTAATCAATAAATGTTTGTGTTATGACTGCTCCACTGACTAGCCATCCCCTCATCTCTCTATCTCTCTCTCTCTCTCTCTCTCTCTCTCTTTCTCTCCCCCTCTCCCCTTGGGCCTTCCTATTTCTTGAGACACAACAATATTGAAATTAGGCCAATTAATAACCTTACATTGACCCCTAAGTATTCAAGTGAAAGGAAGAGTCACACATCTCTCACTTTAAATCAAAAGCTAGAAATGATTAAGCTTAGTGAGGAAGCTATGTTGAAAGCTGAGATAGGCCAAAATCTAGGTCTTTTATGCTAAACAGTTATCTAAATTGTGAATGCAAAGGAAAAGTCCTTGAAAGAAATTAAAAAGTGAAACAGCCTTACTGCTGATATGGAGAAAGTTTTTGTGGTCTGGATAGAAGATCAAACCAGCCACAACATTCCCTTAAGCCAAAGGCTAATCCAGAGCAAGGCCCTGACTCGCTTCAATTCTATCAAGGCTAAGAGAGGTGAGGAAGATGCAGAAGAAAAGTTCGAAGCTAACAGAGATTGGCTCATGAGATTTAAGGAAAGAAGTCATCTCCATAACATAAAAGTGCAAGGTGAAGCAGCAAGTGCTGATGTAGAAGCTGCAGCAAGTTATCCAGAAGATCTAGCTAAGATCATTGATGAAGGGGGCTACACTAAACAACAGAGTTTCAAAGTAGATGAAACAGCCTTCTATTGGAAGAAGATGTCATCTAAGACTTTCATAGCTAGAGAAGAGAAGTCAATGCCTGGCTTCAAAGCTTCAAAGGACAGGCTGAGTCTCTTATTATGGGTTAATGCAGCTGGTAACTTTAAGTTGAAGCCAATGTTCATTTACCATTTTGAAATTCGTAGGGCCATTAAGAATTATGCTAAATCTATTCTGCCTGTGCTCTATAAGTGGAACAACAAAACCTAGACAACAACACATGTGCTTATAGCATTGTTTACTGACTATTTTAAGCCCACTATTGAGACTTACTGGTCAAGGGGGAAAAAAAGATTCCTTTCAAAATATTACTGATCATTGGCAATGCACCTAGTCACCCAAAAACTCTGATGGCGATGGAAAAGGAGATCAATGTTGTTTGCATGCTTACTAACACAGCATCCATTCTGCACTAATTTTGATTGTCGAGTCTTATTATTTAAGAAATACATTTCATAAGGCTATAGCTGCCATAGATAGAGTTCCTCTGATGAATCTAGGCAAAATAAATTGAAAACCTTCTGGAAAGGATTCACCATTCTAGATGCTACTAAGAACATTCATGATTCATGGAAGGAGGTCAAAATATCAACATTAACAGGAGTTTGGGAGAAGTTGATTCTAACCCTCATGGATGACTTCAAGGGGCTCAAGACTTCAGTAGAGGGGGTAACTGCAGATGTGGTGGAAATAGCAAGAGAACTAGAACTAGAAGTGGAGCCTGAAGAGGAGACTGAATTGCTACAATCTCACCATAAAACTTTAATGGATGAGGAGTTCTTTCTTTTTTTGACAGGATCTCTCTCTGTCACCTAGGCTGGACTGCAGTG
This sequence comes from Daubentonia madagascariensis, assembly GCA_023783475.1. NCBI lineage: Eukaryota > Metazoa > Chordata > Mammalia > Primates > Daubentoniidae > Daubentonia > Daubentonia madagascariensis. The sequence goes on along the minus strand of JAKFHU010002088.1, from coordinate 35,281,415 downwards.
GTCTAATCATAGCTCACTGCAACCTCAAACTCCTGGGCTCAAGCAATCCTCCTGCGTCCGCCTTCCAAGTAGCTGGGGCTACAGGCACGAGCCACCATGGTGGCTAATTTTTAAAATTTTTTGTAGAGACGGGGCCTTGCTGTATTGCCCAGGCTGGTCTGAAACTCCTGGCCTCAAGTGATCCTCCCACCTGGGCCTCCCAAAGTGCTGGGATTACAGGTGTGAGCCACTGCACCCGGCCCTTATTATTCTTTATATCACATATAAATTATGTATTTTTGTATTTATGAGGAAATATATCAAAAATAAATTTTTAAAAAGGCTCAAATACATGGTACTGGTGGGTCTGGGGTTGTATAATAGTAGTTTACAACCTTTGTATATTTGCCACACACTTCCAAAGATTAGAACTTTTTGCTGTCCACGTGATCAAAGGACACTAAACAAGTCTGCAAGAATCACAACACTACTGAAGTGTAATTGCCTCACAGAACCTACAGAAGCATCCACAGTTATCACCCTGTTTTCCAGGTCACTCTTCAGCACCCACTGAGTGGTGTTTGACAGAGCTGTCTACTGCCCTGATCAGATTCCTGCCTCAGGCAACCCCAGACCTTCCTGGAGGACCAGCCTCACCCCACAGTGAGCCTCTTACCTTCCACCAAGTTCTACTCTCACCCCTGTGCCCATGACTTGCTCAGCCCCATCTGACACATCACTGTGGTGGTAGGAAAAATACATTTTACACATGAGTCAGAATGTGCTTATGCCCTGGAAAGTGTTGCTGGCACCCTGGCTGGAAGCCAGTGGCTCACAAACTCAGGAGTCATTGTGGCAGCTCTGTGTGGAAAAGTCCATGTGTGGGAGTGGTGAGGAGTATCTGCTTGAGTGGCATCGCCTAAGTTTGAATTCTGGCTTTGCCATTTACTGGATATTCAAGCCAATTTTGGGTGGAGGTAGGGGCCCCTCCCACCTTCTCGGGGTGACCACAGCAGAGGGGCCTGAGGCTGGGAGACAGGAAGCACAGAACGCTGCTCTTTCTCCCTACCCTTCACTGTAGGAAGCGAATTCCCAGTCTCCAGAGTAAAAACTCTTCCAGATCCGTAACACTGAGTTAAGAGGATTACATTTCGCACTACCTTTAACTAAGGATCTTGCAGTACCCTAATGCAATATTCTCAAAGTAGTAACATGAGAAGAGACTCCCCAAGCATCTAAGAATTTAGCATTCCATTTTTTTTTGACAGTTTCCATTAGAATCCTATTTCTTCAAGGAACTAAAAAAGCGTGGAAAATAAGAAATAAAAGAAATGCAGCAGGTCTTTGAATAATGTTTTGTTCTACCTCTTTTTGTTATAATGTTGGTGAGAAAAAAATAATCGGTTCCCGGTGGGGCCACTGTCCATGTGGAGTCCAACACATTTTCCCTATGTCTGCGTGGGTTTCTTCAGAGACTCCAGTTTCTTCCCACACCCCAGTTAACTGATATGTATACAGTCTCTGTCTGAGTATATGTGGGTGTGAATGCACCCTGCAAGGGAATGGCATCCTGTCCATGGTGGGTTCTCACCTTGTGTCCTGTGCTGTCGGGATAGACTTCTAGCCACCTGCAACCCTGAACTGGAATAATTGGATAAATAATTATCTTATTTTTAAAATTCATTTTTCTTAAATGTATGTGTAGCTTCCACTTATTTCAATGTTAGAAGTGTTTGAGTCTTTATTTAGAAGTTTGGTGATGTTTTTGTGACTAGAAATATGCCATAGGAACTTAACTCTTGTTTATATCAGTGAGCCTGTGGTAAAATTGGTTTTGCTATGTGTCCTTTACTTAAAGGTGTGGTTTCCAAGAGTCTATTGAGGACATTAAGTGAGGATGTCCTGCACTCTATCACACTGTGAGGAAGGGATGGGAAGAGAGCGAGACGGAATACTTAACTCTTGTATCGAGGACCTCCTACGTGCCAAGCCCTGTGTTCTGCACTCTTACAAGGCACACAACAGTCTGTAGGTTAGAGATTCCAATTCCTACTTAACAGATGGGGAAAATGAAATCCAGGGAGCTTAAATAAATTACCTGTGCTGGACAGATGCTAACCCCCCACCCCCTTTACCATCCTGCTTTCTCATGCTTAAGCCTCTCCTTGAGTGTGGATGGAATATGAGACTTGCTTCCAACCAACAGAATGTGGATGACAGATGCCATTCCTGTAATTATGTTTTATAAGACTCCATCTTGCTAGGAGACTGCTCTAGAGACTCTCCTTGCTGGCTTGATAAAGTAAGTGCCCAATATTGGGAAAGGAACTGCACACAACAGCCCCTAGGAACTGCAGATGGCTTGTGGGAATGCCAGGCAGCCTTTAGTGGCTGAGGACAGCCTCTAGCCTCCAGCCAGCAAGAAGCTGGGGCCCTTGGTCCTGCAGCTGCGAGGAAATGAATTCTGCCAATAATCTCAATAAGTTTAGAAGAGTATCGTTCCCCAGTTGAATCTCCAGATGAGAGAGCAGCTTGGCTGGCACCTTGACTGCAGACTTGTGGGACCCGAAGCAGAGGACCCAGCTAAGCTGGGCCTGAATTCCTGACCTAAACAAACTATGAGGTAATAAATTGTGTTGATTTAGGCCAATAACTTTGTGGTAGTTTGTTGTGTAGCAATAGATAACTAATACATTACCCAACTCCCAAAAAGGTTTTTAGTATCTTCTAATTTAAATTTTTTAGTGATGTAGAATTCTACATAACAACCGACAAAGTGTTGATGAAAGGTGCTGTTATAGAACAACTTTGATTGTGGGCCATTTTGATTTAGTTGCTCTCACAATTTGCTTGAGAGGTTGATCGTTGAGAAAAGTACATAACAGTCATAATATGCTTAGTATGGTGACATAGGACTATTGACATGTTAGGATTTAATAATATTCTAATTGATTGGTTATTTTCTTTCTATTGATACTATCCGTAACATCTTTCCAACTTCTATACAAAGAGTAAATTTAATTTTATTGCTTTATATTTCTGTATTGCTAAAATTCTTCTAATTAACATCTTTCACAAGGAATCCTATGGAGTTTCTAAATATCCTCTACAAGACTACTTATTCATGACGGTTTAAGATCCTTGTAGTGTATGAAATTATTCTAAAGTATTACACTATTACATGCCTTCAAATATAAATAATGTATAAAGAAAAGGTAAAGAGTGGTAACGTTTGTACCAATCCACCAAAATTCACAAGTTGTATAGTATATTCTAATTTATTACTCTAACTGAACCCCAATTAGTATTTTTTTTCTTTAAGACATGGGTCCGTTGCCCAGGCTGGAGTGCAGTGGTGCAACCATGGCTTACTGCAGCCTCAAATTCCTAGGCTCAAGCAATTCTCCTGCCTCAGCCTCCCATGTGGCTGGGAATATAGGTGTACACCTTTGTGCCTGGGTATTTTTTTTTTTAAGAGCTATCACTATGTTTTCCAGGCTGGTCTGGAACTCCTGGGCTCAGTAGATCCTCCCACCTTAGCCTCCCAAGTAGCTTATAGGTTCAAGCCACTGCACCTGGTCCAATGAGTATTGTTTTTCTAAGTTTCTTTACTAAAAGCATTTATTTATTTACATAAATTCACTTAACTTGTAAAGTTGTTGAATTTGTTACAGAAGATACTTAACAGCATATTTCCCAACTTATCTGGGCAACGACATTCCCCCAAATAGCGAGGGCTTCTCTGTGTTAATGCTACTCATCTGCTGCCTTAAGAAAATCTAGTTCTTGCATTTGCCAGTTCTAGCTGGAAAAACCCACTGGGCCAAAATCATTAAGCCAACAGGCAATTCTGTGACCATTTCCCCAAGATCTGTGACTGGCCCTGTCTGTACAGTCTCAGAGACACACGACAGGAGAAAGTAAGGAATAAAGGCCACAGTTAGTTTTATTATAAATTTGCTGGCAAACTATATTCCTGGATATTTTCTCCTGTAAATATCTAGCTTTAACAAGCCTCTGACATTTCAAGAATATTTCTCATGTGGATGTTGATTACACCAAGTACGGCACTGGCCATATTAATCAGGATGAATGGAGCAACTGTTCTCTGTACCTTTCAAATATGTGTGCTGAGCAGTGATGCTCTACAACCCAAACTGGTCTCAAATGTTTCTGCTAATTAAAATACAGTCCTCTGAGATATTTAGAGATGTTAACCCCAACAATTAAATTTGGTTTTCCCCAAGATTAGGAATCTACTTAAAAACAATTAGTGTGACCTTAATCTTTCAATAAATATGTGTAATCCTTGTCTTGAGGCCATATGATGGAAGAAATTTTCCCCATTCTTAAGGTACTGGCTCCACTAAACAGAAGTCAAACTGCCTGTATCTCATTCATATTGCATGTTACTACAGATATTATTTTAGCAGAAACTGCACAGTATAACCTTACCACATGCTACTTGCTAATAAGGAGAATTTAAAATACTGTCCAAATTGATTTACCATGGCAACTACCAGAAGAATCTCATTGGAAAGCTGGAAACCCTATGAAATGATCAAAATTTCAGCATTTATTCATTCTGAAGTACAGTCCAAGCATGAGATGACACCCTCTCTGCCTGAAGGAACTCCTAGTCTGTTGTGTAATTTTTGTGGTAGAGAAAAAAAGTCATCAGGGTCTCCCTAGAGGGTTAGATGAAATATTTCCTAAAACCAACCAATTTAATTTTGCTCTCTATTTATGTGTAACTACATACAGGTATGCATAGATATGCCCCCACTTTGTTCTGCCAAACATTTAGAGCTCCTAATTTTCATGCTCACTAGACTTCTGGTCATTTTCCTGTCCCTTCCTTTTCTCTCCGCCGAGAATCTCCCTCAACTCATGCAAAAAAATATAACCTAGGTTTGGGCTAGTTTGTAAGCGTGGCTCACTTCGCCAGGCTATGATCAATCCTGGGTAAACCTATCATAAAAGAAGAGCATCTTCCTCAGCCAAGTCTCTGTTCCACCCAAAGTACTACAGACCTTCCTACCCCCCACCCCCAGGAAGAGAGTTCTACCTATGGTCTCCCTCATTCGTTAACTGCATTGTTCTGAAAATTCCTGTTTTTATATTCTTTTAAGTCTAATGGTTTGAACTTGAGTGTGCACCAGAATTACCTGGGGGGCTTGTTAAGATACAGATTATTGGGCCCCATCCCCCAAATTTCTGATTCTGTAGGTCTGGGGGAAGCCTGGGGATTTGCTTTGGTAACAAGTTCCCAGGTGGCACTGAAGCTGCTGGTCCAGGAACCACACTTTGAGAACTACTGTTTTAGGTAACAGTCCTTGACCCTGACTGCACATTAGAACCACCTGAAGAGGTGACAGTACACGTGCCAGGCTCCTCTCGGGACCTGGTACATCAGAACCTCTTGTGGGTGGGTCCCAGGTACTGTTTGCTTTTTTTTAGAAGTTCCCCAGGTGATTCTAATGTGCCACTAGTGTGAGAGCCACTGTAGTAACAGGAGCTGATGCCAAACAGAGATGCAAGGAGCGGTGGGATTTGAAGAGCGTGCCTTGACTCAAAATCTCCTCTATAGATTTTTGTATTTTATGTGAGGAATGCATATTTTAATGTTTGAGCAACATTTAAAATATTTCAGAAGCCATTACACATTAATATATGTCTCATGTCCCCGGAAATTGTTGGTATGCAATAAACATTAAAGAATTATAGTAGTCATAATAGCAGCAACCTTTCATTTCCGGTTGCTGCAACTGGGTGGCTAGAAATTTAATTATGCAATTTTTTATGGCAAGGTGAATGTACTATTTTCTATGGAGAATAAAAATTTGCAGGATTTGAGCACAGCAAGAACTTAATAAATGGCATGGAAAACATATTCATTATCAAGAGAATAATTATCAGGAGACCTCAACTGAGTAAAACTAGAGCTTCTCAGTGAATCTGAGCTATAAATAAATTTGGACTTGGAAGTAAATCCCTCGATTCCTGCAAGTAGTCAACTGAATCTTTTGTATTTTTTCTAAGACACCTGATTTTGAATACAGACCTTGCCTGACTTTTTTTTTTACATTCTTGTAAATGTAAAAAAAATTTACATTTTTGACATGTAAAAATCTCAATTTTACATGATTGTAAAAGTGAAAAACAGCCCACTGGATTCTCATTCCACGAGACCACTGAGACTCTTTAGGAGGGAGTCAGGTGACTGTGACAAATTTTCGGGCTGAACATCAGTCTTTTCAGGTTTGTTTTCCTACTGTCTAGCATAGCACTTGCCACATAACAGATGCTCCACAAATATCTACCCGGTTTAACTGAATATTATTGCCCTGTGTCAGAGGAAATAAATGTGCATTTTTTCTTTTCCTTTTAAATTTAATTTTTATTTGCAACAAAGTAATAGATGCATATAGTTTTAAAAATCATGGCCTATAATAACAACAAAAATCAGCCTCTTGTTCCACCCTCCTCACGCCCCAAATTCTGCTCCCAGGCGCAAGCACTTTCTGTCTAGCCAGGTTGTTTCTTCTGGTATTTCTATCCACATTGGTGCGTCAAAGTCACCACAGAAGATTGTCTTGATAAGAATTCGTGAGACACAGTAACAAACATAAGGAGCCATGTTTGTTCATCTGCTTGCCAGCATAATTTCACAACGCCCCTGACTCTGTGATGGTGTGCAGCTGTCTGGAAAGATGCTTTGAAGACAAAACAGGATACAGCACATGCCCCGCCGCATCTCTTGGCCTGAGACACCACATTCCTTAAAAGACAAATGACCCTAGCCCTCACCTCTTCCTATACATAAGATAATATCTGATGGGGTTAGGGATTATGACCCTTGTAATCTCTAATCAGATGTACTCTCACACCCAAACCTTGATGTGATTCTGCTTTAATGTAACTTTTGAGCAAGTTGCTGTGACTTCACAGGTACTGAACCCCCACCAGCTGTGTATAAGCAGTGGGCTGAAACACTGTGCCGGAGCAGTCCGATAGAACCTCCCTGAAGCACTGCTCCTGGGCTATAGGCCTGGGTCTACAGTCCTCACTAAGACTGCTGAATAAAACTAACTTTAGTTCTTTAAAAGCTTGATATTTTTCTTTAGTTGACAAATTGATACTATGTTTTGATTAAAAACAACAATAAGCCGGCTTTCACAAAAACTTGTTGGACAAGGTGCATGTGTCCAGATGAATTTGGTCAAATGAATTCCCTGAGTTGCCTGAGTATTTGGGTTTTATAAAGTTTGTTGGGGTGAAGTTAGTCATGTGGTGGTTGATGTAGGAGTCAGAGGCAGAACCTGGGCAAGCATTAGTGGAGATTTGTAAATGGAGGCATATGCAGGATAAATGGTTTGGTACATGGGGTGAGGGTAGTTGTGGAAGCAGTTATCTTTTCAGACATGAGTCCAAAAGAGCTGCTAACTAGTTTCACCTAAGGCTTATTTTTTTTCGGAACTCAAGAATTCTATTTCTACTTCTAGTTCTGTTTAATTTTTGTTTCACATATTCTGAATATATCATTAGATACACGCAAATTTAGAATTGTTCCGTTCCTGGTGAGAACTGAACTCTTTATTATTATGAGATATTCCTTTTTATCTCTAGAAATGCTTATTATTTTAAGAGCCAAATATTCATTTAGATTTACCTACATATTTACTGTGTCTGTTTCAGCTGGGATCACTTTACTTTGCCTGAAGAATTCCCTTTAGTATATATGACAATTTTCTTAGTGCTTATTTGTTAGTAATGTTACTATTTCTCCTTTTTTTTTTTTTTTTTGAGACAGGGTCTCTGTCACCCAGGGTGGAGTGCAGTGGTGCCATCACAGCTCACCGCAGCCTTGAACTCCCGAGCTCAAGCAATCTTCCTGCCTCAGCCTCCCGAGCAGCTAGGTCTACAGGTGCATGCCACCATATCTGGCTAATTTTTTTGTTTTTTGTAGGGACAGAGTCTCACTATGTTGCCCAGGCTTTTCTCGAGCTCCTGGCCTCAAGCCATCCTCTCACCTTGGCCTCCCGAAGTGCTGGGATTATAGCAGTGGGCCACCGTGCCCGGCCTCTCCTTCATTTTGAAAATATTTTCACGGGGCATGTTATCTTCTTCCAAAAAGGATTTACATTTGCTTCTGGCCACCAACTAGGTTATGGGTGCTAGCAGTACCACTTAATTTTATTTAAACAAAAGACTGAGATGACTCAAAACTGGGCTGGCTTATTTCAACTCACCTCTGTTCCTAGGGGATATTGCTTTAGGGCTTCAAACTAAAGATAGATTTACCAGGGGCCCTGTCATTCTTGGCCTTGAACTACAATTGTTGTCTCTCTTACTCCATTAATCTACCAAAAGCTCTGCTCAGCTTCTCTGCCTCTTAACTGCCTTTTTTGAAATTGGCAGATACCTCCAGGGGAAAAGCAGCCAAACATACCTGGCTTGTCTCTGTAGGTTTGGATTTTGGCCCTATAATCCTTCACTGCTTTGAATGTACTCAAATAGATTTTTTAAAAAATTGTATTCAGCTTTTCTAGTTGCTGTTAATAGGATGGTTGTTCTGAATTATCTAGATCACCATAATTGAAAGTGAAACCATTGGTATCCTGCCCATATTCTCTTGGCAATACCTTTTTTGTGTACACTGACCTGATGGGTTATTCTATCACATCATAGACTGTAGGAATATGAAAAATGTCCCCCCAGAATATCAGTTCCTAATCCTTGAAACCTTTAAATGTTACCTGATAAGAAAAAAGGATACTTGCAGGTGTGATTAAATTAAGGATCCTGAGATGGGGAAATTGCCCTGGATTATCTGGGTGTGCCCTGAATGCCACCCCAGTGTCCTTATAAGAGAGAGGCAGAGGGAGATTTTGCACACACAGAGAAGGTGATGTGAAGACAGAAGCAAAGATTGGGGTGATGCAGCTGCAAACCAAGGGATGCCGACAGCCACCAGAAGTTGGAACAGTCAAGGAACAGATTCTCCCCTAAATCCTTTGAAGGAGTACAGCCCAGCTGACAGTTTGATTTTGGCCCAGTGATACTACTTTTGGACTTCTGGCCTCCAGAACTGTGAGAGAATAAATTTCTGTTGTTTTAAGTTACCAAGTTTCTGGTAATTTGTTACTGCAGCCACAGGAAACGCATACTTAGATGGTTTCAATCAAAGCCATTTTTATTAATATATCCTTTCCATGTCTAATTTAATTAATCAAACACCGCCAAACATCTGGCGGCTTCGAAGCCTTGAGTCCTTGCCCTTTGGAAACTCTCAGTCTGCTAATGTAAGAAATTTTGACCCAAGTAGATGATGATAAGTGGATGATACAATTAAAATAAAGAGCAATGAAATGTGGGAGAGGAGAAATTAATGTTAGCTGAGGGAACTCAGAAAGTCATCTTAGATAGGGTTGCATTTGAAGAAATTTTGCTGCCTTCTAAATCCTTGCACTTTGTGGTTTGTTTTTGTTTTTGTTTTGTTTGAGACAGGGTCTTTCTCTGTCACCCAGGCTGGAGTGCAGTGGTGTCATCGTAGCTCACTGCAGTCTTGAACTCCTGGGCTCAAGGGATTCTTCTGCCTCAGCCTCCTGAGTAGCTGGGACTACAGGCACAAGCCACCACATCCGACTAATTATTTATTTTTTGTAGAGACAGGGTCTCTCTGTTGCCCAGGCTGGTCTTGAACCCTTAACTTCAAGCGATCCTCTGGCCTTGGCCTCCCAAAGTGCTAGGATTACAGGTGTGAGCCACTATGCCCAGCCACTTTGTGTTTTTTATGTAGATTTTCTTTACCAATTGCTTTCTCTTCCAATTGCTTTCATTTTGTTTAACAAATAAATACTGTAAAATAGAGTTTAAAAGCATGTTCCTATTGTTCCACTTCTCCTATGTCTGTCTATTCATGTCGTGTTTGACCTGGCTTTGGAGAAATAGACCACTTCGAGGGTTCCTAGGACGGCAGTGATAGTGACACCCATGGGGTGTCCGACCCCATAGGGCTCTTAGGTCTAACTTCTAGTGAAAGAAGGCAGCTGACAGTAGCTGAAAGGGGCTGTTTTCAATAGGGGTTTTGTGAAAATATGGACACAAATAATGCTACTTGGGGTCCATGTGTCAGAATGATCAAATTGGGGTGAAAGGGATTACTCCATTTCTTCTCAAAACACAGTGTGGCTTCAGGGTGCACTGAGAATCAAAGGGAATGCCAACGTTTACAATCTCTGTAAAAGGAAGTAGCATTTTCCGGGGAGCCCACAAGAGGGCAGTGTTAAGGAAGGATCAATTTCTACATGTTCTAGACCAGAGAGCATGAGCCAGCACATACTCTTGAGTACACGTCCAAAGCTCCAAAGTCTTTAAAAATGCCATGCTCAGCCTCACAAAACCTCAGATGCTTATGTGTTTTATTTTATCATGTACCCATCTGATAAGATATAGGAGAAAAAAACCAAAGCCCCAACAAAAGTTGCATTCTCTAGCCAACTAGAGACTTTGTTGGGGCTTTTAGTTTTATATGTGTATAAAATTATAACCCTGTGTAGACAGACTCCCTCCCCAGTTTGTCTCTCACTTTGGGAGACCGAGTGAAGAGTTGGTCACATAGAACTGCAGCCAGGATTGCACAGGGAAGTTCTATAAACTTTCCCCTGCTCTTGAGGTAAAGAGTTATGGAGTCTCAATATCAGTGAAATGCAAAGAAGCAGAAATCACGTCAGAGATACATCAGTTCTATATGGTCAAGGAAGAACAAAAAAGCCAAGATCGCCTTCTAACAAACAGAGAAAACAAAGACCAAGAAAAAAGTAGAAAATTGGATAGTACTCAGTAATCAGAGAAAGAAAGATAAAAAATATAAATATTTAAACAGGCTGTGGGGAAGTTGACAATCTCATATACTGTTACGGATTAATGTAAATTGCTACATTTTGCGGGGGAAGATATGGCCATATCTATTAAATTTTTAGATATGTATATTTGTTAGTTCAGCCAATCTACTTGTAGGGTTGTATCCTTCAAAAAATACCCATAACCAGGCACAGTGGCTCAGCCTATAATCCTAGTACTCTGGAAGGCTGAAATGGGAGGATCACTTGAGGCTAGGAGTTTGTGACCAGCCTGGGCAACACAGCAAGACCCTATCTATAAAAAAAATAATTTAAAAAAAGTTAGCCGAGCATCATGTGCGTCTGTAGTCCCAGCTACTGGAGAGGCTGAGGCAGGAGGATGACTTGAGCCCAGGAATTTGAGGTTGCAGTGAGTTATCATGATGCCACTGCACTCTAACCTGGGAAGTAGAGCAAGACCCTGTCTGGGGGAAAAAAAAACCCACAAAAGTACCCAAAGATAGAAGTCCAAGGATTTACATCAACAATTCTGCAAAAGGATTTAGGGTCTGATAGTCCCTTTCTCCTGATAGATTGATCTTCCTGTAGAATGATTCTTATAGGAATTTCTGGGTGTCCAGCCTTTTGGGTCATTAATTCTTGAGGTTTTGACTCTGCTCAAGTCTCTGGCCTTTGCCCAGTCCAGGGAATCCTTGAGTGAAACTTTCTCCATCCTGCCCTGTCCTACTACTGTCACCTAAGTATAGTTCCTGCCACTATATTTTTGACTTTGCCATAATTCCAGGCTTTCTGAAAGATCCGTTACAGTCTGACTCAAACTTATACTCAGTCCCGATATAGAGTAAAATTATCATAAGCCCCTAATACTTAGATTTATATTCATTAGATATAAATTGTGGTTGTATCAGGATGCCAATTTTAAGCATGCTTAATAAGAAATATTGAATGAAAAAGCTCTTTATACAAGTAACTTTGTGAATGTACAGCACTGGATTAACCATTACGCTTTGTTTGAAAAGGAGGAAGATTGAAGAATATTTACAAAATAGTTGCTATACAATTTAAGTTAAATATGCTTATTCTGTATTTCGCCTTCATAAAGTTGAGTTTGTAAGTCTGTCTACAGAAAAGGGCACAGAACTTACTTGTAGTATTGAGAATTGTGGGGTTTTTAAATAAATGTTTTATTTTGAGAAGATTATAGATTCACATGTAGTTGCAAGAAATAATACAAAGAGATGCCACAGACCCTTTACCCACTTTCCCCCAGTGGTAACGTCTTGAAAAACTGCAATATGATATCAGTATAGTATCACAACCAGGATATTGATGTCCATATGGTCAAGATACGAACATTTCTGTCACCACAAAGGTCTCTTTTCCCTTATAGGTAATGTGTCTATTTCTTTGCTTTCAACATTTTTTCTTTGTCTTTAAATTTCAGAACTTTATGATGTGTCTTGGTATAGATTTCTTTGGGTTTATCCTATTCGGGATTTGCTCAGATTCCTGAAATTGTGGGTCTGTGTGTGTGTGTGTGTGTATGTGTGTGTGTTGTCAGATTTGGGAACTATTCAGCCATTATTTCTTCAAATTTTTTCAGCTCTATCCTCTTTTTCTTTCCTTCTCAGACACTGATGACGCTGATGCTAAATTTCTTTAACAGCCACACCCATATCCATCCTTACTACTTAACCTTTCCCAACCATGAATCTGTTCTCATTTCTATAATTTTGTTATTTCAAGATGTTATTTCAATGGAATTCATATAAAGTTACAGTGTGGAACCTTTCAGAATTGCCCTTTTTTACTCAGCATAATTCTCTGGTGATTCATTTGTTTCAGGTGTGTTTATAATTGCTTATTGTAATATTTTTGTGGTGATTATTGTAAAATCTTCGTCAGATAATTCCAACATCTGTGTCGTCTTGTTCTTGGTGTCTGTTAATTTTCTTTTCTCCTCCATTTTGGGTATTATGTTTATGGCTCTGGGTCTAATTTGAAACTTCTCTTTCAGCTGTCTTCTGATACCTCTTTGGCAGGGCAAGGAGGGAAGGAAGTCACCTCATTCCTGCCAAGGTGGGGTGAAATTCCAGGTTTCCCACTCAGCCTCCATTGATGTCCGTGCAGGACGAGGGGCTCCCCCTTACTGCTGGGTGAGGGTGGGAGTTCCAGCTTCCCACGAGACCTCCTCTGCTACCAGCCTGGCCAGGAGGCATGGGAGGCCCGTTGACACCATGGGGTTGCAGTAGGGGGGCCTTGTTAGCACTGGGCAGAGGTGGAAGTTCTGACCCTCCAACAGGCCTCCTGTGACAGCACCCCAGCAGGGAAGGGTGGGGGTGCTTTGTTTTTCTGGGTATGAGCCCAAGTCCAGGCTCCTTACACGGTCTCCACTGCTGCCAGGTGGGGGTGGGGGTGGGGTGGTCCTTACCGCCTTTCAGGGATGAAAACCCCCAATCCCTATTTGGTCTTCTCTGATTCCACCTAGGGACAGGGTGGAAGGTTAGAGCACTTTGTCCTTACAGCCTAGCGTGGTTAGAAGTCTCCTTTGCTGACACGGGTGGGAGTGGAACCATAGTGTTTCCTATAATGTTTGGCTGGAGTAGAGTGGTTATTGCCTGAGAATTTTCTGCTTTGCCAGGCTGCCCCTTTTCTAGTCCTTTGGGTAGAGAATGCAGACTTCTGTTGGGGCTTTTATCATCTGTGCAGTGCTCATTGGTGCTTCCAGGTTGCCAGCTTCTTCAGCTCCAAGTCGGGGATATATGAGACAAAAAGAAAACCTAGAAACTCACACTGTGTCATTCCTTGGGTCCTGAGGTCCCTGGCCAGTCTGCCTTCTTCATTCCACCTTCCAAAATCTTCTTATGTTTTATATTTAATGTTCAAGATTTTTAGTTATACATAGCAGGAGGGATAGGGAAAAGTATGTCTACTCCATCTTCCCAGAAACAAAAGTCTTGAGAATTGTGTGCTAATAGTTATTAATATTTTCCAAAAAACATTGACTTATAACCATGGACCATACATCTTTGTTGCAGGAAACTTCATTTGTTAGAAAATAGAAATCTGTTTGCTTAAAGTTCTAAAATTTCCACAGAAAATGGAATTTACTTATCAAATTATAATAACTATGATAATTGTCCAACCAGCATATAAGAACTGTGGAGCAGGGAAACAGAGTGCTTAGAGAGAGGGGACTACATGGAGGGTAGAACCACTTAGAAAAACTGCCAATAGGATTTAGTGATTGATAGATAATTAAATAAAAACTAGGGTTATAAGTAACTCTAAGGAAAACAAAAACCCATTTTTGTTAATAATATTTAAATTGTCATAATAATATCAACACCAACTATTGATTTAACTGTAATGGGAAGATAGTAGCAAAGGAAGTATGTGAGTGTGTGTGTGGCTTGGTTTAAAAGAGTTAAATCATCAACTATTTTAATAGCTCTTCACTAGAAGATCACTAAAGTGGATAAATTAAGAAATAACAGTATACCCATATCATTTAGAAATACAGAAATAAATCCTATGAAAAACAGCCAAAAGAGTTGATACAGGTTGAATATCCCTTATCTCGAAATGCCTGGGACCAGAAGTGTTTCAGATTTCAGATTTTTTCGGATTTTTAAATATTTGTAAGTATATGATGAGGTATGTTGGGGATGAGACCCAAGTCTAAACACAAAATTCATTTATGTTTCATATATACCTGATACACATAGCCTGAAGGTAATTTTATTTTTTCTTGGGGATGCTGAAAAACTGTGTGTTGTATGCTTTTGTTGTGACTGTGACTCATCCCATGAGGTCAGGTGTGGAATTTTCTACTTGTGGTGTCATGTTGACGCTCAAATAGTTTCAGATTTTGCAGCATTTTGAATTTCAAATTTTCGAACTAGGGATGCTCAACCTGTAATTGACGCCTGCAGTAAGAGAAGAGATTAAGAGGTGGCTGAGAAAGAGATTTGTTTTTTCTCTTTTTGGAGCTATTGAGCACCGTTATACTTTTAAAAATCTTTACAAATATAGTGATTTCATTAAAATACAAATTAATTAGAAAATAGGGGAGGATATTTTAAACATAGTGAGTGGATAAAACAATACATCAACTACCCCCACCACCCTAAGCTTCTCACGAGCCACCTTTCTCCTGGGGCCCCAGACTCCTGCTCGTGCGGGACCATCTCTCTGCCCCACTTGCTTTCACCTATCTCTGCTCCTCTCAGTTTCTCAGCCCCTCACTATTTCAGAAACTCAAACATTTCATTTTCCTGTGGAGAGGAATGTAGATTCTTGCCTCGTATTTTATCAAGGCATGGCCTGAGTGCTAAGTGAGTCCACCTACCAAATGACACACCAATGTGTTTTGTTGAAAAAAGAAAGGAAGAGTGTTCTGTTGGGGGAAAGGGTAAGGCAACTCTCATCCCAAGTTAATTTTCTGTCAGCTTTGAAGCTAATTCTTGTTTCATTTCAGTAAACTATTCTTACATTCTTTGTGGTAGAAGGCTTGGCAAATACAGGTAGTCCTCACTTGGCGTGGTTCCATTATGTACCAATTTCAGTTACCCCAGTTCAGCTAAATAACAGCACCCCCCGCCAACAGCACACCTCAAGTTTCAGTTATCATGGTATATTAACTGTGAGAAACTGCATAAAGTATCAACCTCACTGCTGGCTCCTCAGTCCACAAGTCACTAAGTAAATAACATATGCATCGATGGTCAGTGACCAATCACATCACTTCCTTCAAAATCTGTCCCTGATCGTTCCCTGTCGTTCAGTTCAGTCACGCACAGCAAAGCTGTGTTGTCTTCTTATGGCCCAGTGGTAAATGCATGTGACATTTTATAAAAACGGACAACTAAAAAAGGCAACTGGTCAGCAAAGGTGAAATTGCAGCAAACAAACAGTGATAATGCTGGAAGTGAAATTAGAATCAAACACAAGAGAGTTGTAGAAGAAATAGCAGACCACGGAAATGTTGACGCTGCCACTGTTGGAGAGACTCCAGACACATAGCCAGGGGAACTTAGTGTGGGTTAACTTCATGACATAAGTGAGGTTGTGATGAAAAGGATGAAGATGCTCCAGAAGAAGGGATGCTGGCAAAGAACTTCATATTAAAGGAACTCTTGGAGCTATCTCACGACATTGAAAGTGCAAAGAATATCATGCTGGAAGCTGATCCAAATTTAGAAAGGAGTAATGACAATTAGCCAAGGCCTGTAAAAGATGCTTGTTTCCTGCTATAGGTTCTGCAACAAGAAGACTGCAAGCCACTATTCAAATTCTCTTGATAAGCTTTTCTGTTTTTTGTTTTTTTGTTTGTTTTGGAGACAGAGTCTCACTCTGTCACCTCGGCTAGAGCACAAGTGGTGTCATTACAGCTCACTGCAACCTCCAAATCCTGGGCTCAACCGATCCTCCTGCCTCAGCCTCTCGAGTAGCTGGGGCTACAGGCACGCACCACCACGCCTGGCTAATTTTTCTATTTTTTTTTGTAGAGATAGGGTCTCGCTCTTGCTCAGGCTGCTCTCCAGCTCCTGAGCTCAAGCGATCTTCCTGCCTTGGCCTTCCAGAGTGCTAGGATTACAGGGGTGAGCCACCGCGCCTGGCCTCAATAAGTTCTTTTTTACAAAGAAATAAAACATTTTAACTCTTAATGTTTCTAATGTTTTAAATGATGGGTATTAAATACATGCTAGTTTTACTATTTTTTCATTTCCTCATACATTTATTTATAACTGACAGCGAGTCTTAATGTTTTGACAAAAATTGTTAAAGGTCATGGAACAATCATAACTTTCCCATTGATTATCAAGATTGTTTTGCATGGTTTCAGCTTGCACAGTCATTTTTATGGTCCTGCACTCCTGGGCAAAGTGAGGACTGCCCATAAATGAAATCAAGAATTTCATGTTTTCTCTCTTTTCTCTATGCCTGCCTGCCCTCTGCTGGAGGTGCCAGAGATTAGTGAAATTGTCCAAAGACTAGCAAGCTACACATAGGTGGTCTCAACCTCTTCTTCTCTGCCCCACCCCTTTGATGCTACCTTCAAGGATGCAAAGCAGTCCCATCCGAAGCAACCATGCTCTAATTCTCAGCTGGGTTAGTCATATATCCACATGGTGGAGAAAACGCTGATGCTATTAAGCAATCACATCATGTAACTAAGTTTTTAAAATTTAATTCTGTGCTCTGAGTGTAACCTGACACAAGCCTATTATTGGAAGGAAATTGGAAGTTATTTGGTCCAATTGCTGGCTAATGTCAGCTTTCATTGCAAAGCTAAAATTTTTCCTACTTTATAAATGTAAGCTCAGAGATGATCCACTTTAAGTCTAGATTGGATTTTTGACTTATGCCAAATTTCCCTTACATTTTCTTCTTTTGTTCCATTTCAGCAATTGTCCTCAACTGGTTGGACAATTACTCCCAGAAATGTTTAGTATTAATAGCTACATCAAGACGTCTCTCACGACTGGTAAAGAGCTTAGTATTTCAGTGTATTTCCAGAACTTTCAGATCTGTTTTCAGACTATTTGAGCTCCCAGATATTGCATTAATCTCCTTTTTCACCCCACCCCTATACCCTACCCTCACAATTTACATTTCCAAATCACACAATATGATTTTTTGCCCAGAGGTTTAGCACAAGCTAGATCCACAAGAAATGCTTAATAAGTAATTGTTAAATGTGCGAATAAACTAATATATTTCATTTCCAAATGGAAGCAATCAAGGTTATCACAAAGTAATGACAACAGGAATCAGGATGCAGCAAATTATGTATCCATAAACTTAACAGAAGGCTGTAAAGAGACCCCTCTGTTCAAAAGGAGGGGCAGAGATTACAGAACATTTAGGAATACCAACTTTTAAAATTCTTTTATTTGCCTATCTCATATTTTTGTTCTTAAAATGATAAGTATATTTATGTAATGTAAATATATTTACATTTATTTATATAAAATATATTTATATTTGTTTATGTAAAACATATAGTCATTAAGACAGTAACGGTTATTGGCTTAAAAGACAGAGTTAGAAGCTATTGTCTGAAACCTCTGAGAATCTGAATTATCTGTTTTGTTAGAACTCATGGATTTTCAGGTTTCCTGGTAATAAATTCTAATGAATTTAAAAAGGACAAAATAAGTGAGTGCTTTTATTTCCAACTTGTCGGTAATTCACAGGTAACTTAACGATGTGGCTTAACTATTACACAGGCTTTTTCCTTGCAAGAATTCCACAGACACCTCTGGCCACAAGGAAAGTTATCATCATGCCCATTTTATATTTGGAGAAATGAGGACTGATAAAGAAATGGAAAGAAATGCCTGATTTTATAAGAGATCTGGGAATAGAACACTAGGACCACTGATTTATTTTACTTCATTAGAGTAGTAATTTTTATTATATTTGCTTGCATATTCCTTAAGATAGTTTTGAAAAACGACATGCCTTCTCACACGTTTTTGTGTTAACATCTGAAAGTTTTCCTCTTCAATTTAAATAGTAACAAAGGATATAATCATATTGTAAATACTGACACTTTTAACAAAAACTTATTACATCCTTCTTTTCAATGTATACTATATAATCTAAATACCAGAACAATTTTATATGCACTATCATTAACTTTAAAAATATATGAACAACCCCTTTTCTAACATCAGGAAATTTTACATAGTTCCTATTTCCCATTGAACTTACATTTTCATTTTACTTAATATTGTTCTTTACCTTTGAAAGTTTTTAAAAAATTAATTACCTTATCATATTTTCTGCAACAAAAAATGTGTATATGTTGAAATGTAAAATAAATGTTTCTTTTATTGACAAAGCTGAGTGGTAAAATTTTCTTCTGGATTGTGTTATCACAGTTATTAGTACACAATTGAACATAACAACATAAATGCATTATTAAATTAGATAATTATTAAAGATAATAAACAAAATGTTACTGGGACTATATGTCTTAATGAGATGGATGGAGCATTTTTTCCTTTTTTATTTAGTTCACATATCAGTAGATATATATTACTTATTCTTAGAATGTGACCAATTCTGTAGAAATTGACAGCAAAAGGAAATTGTTGGCGATTTTTACATGTATGGCTTATAAAAGTTGTATTTTAAGCTAATAGACCTCTAAATTAGTACGTTGTAGGATAGAATAAACTGGTAGAAAGTAGCTGACCAATAAGAGCAAGCAGGAAATGCATCCAGGAGAAAAATGAATATAGATTTTTCAGAACTAATTATCTTTATGGAATAATCAATTACAAGTTTTCTCATTGAGCCTGAATGAATATCCAAGAAAATATAAAACACTAACTCACCTCCAATATATGTTCCTGATACTTGAAAATGTAGTGTTGACAAGCAGGAATAATAGTGGAAATTTTTATCTCTTCTTTCTTGAAATCACACAGCTGAGACACAACCAGTGTGTCTGATGAAGACAGCTACCCTGTAGGCACTGTCACCAGGCCAGAGCCCACAGTGGGATTCTAGGTGGGTGAGAGGTTTGCCTTTACTTTACGAGGGTGGATGAAGGCAGCTGGGAATGACAAGGTGGGAAGACACTGGGCACGATGCCTTGATCGAGCACGAATCCTCAGGCTGCTCAGATCGAAGCAGAGTGCGTAGGGAAGTTGAGGGCCTGGAAGAGGTCCCCTTCAAACCATCCAAGGTCGCATATCCTTCAGAAAGCTCCCACATCAATGCCAGTTTAAAGACCACAGTAGAGACCTCTGAAGCCCACAATGTATTTGAAATTTATTTAAATTTTTTAGAAAGCCCAGGGACACGAAGCCTGCCTAGGAAGTTCAACAGGCTGTTTTGTGAGAGGCTTGAACCATTGTGTGACAACTGCCCTTCTCAAGGGACTGCAACCTCAATGACTGGACACTGAACAGTAGGGTAGGGACGCAGGCAAACAAACCACGATGGAGGACTGTTCAGTGCTTTTAATACCTTTTCATCTTTGAGCGAAAGTTTGTGCCTATAAGGAAAAAAATGAAAGTCATTATATGTGAACTGGCTGCCCAAAAAGTATTTTAATAGTATAATTAAAATCAAAATGGAAAACATCCTGCTACAAAAAGGAAGCAAAAAAAAGTGTAATGGAAAACAATCAGACCAAGTCATAGTCACCTTAATGTTAAATTTGTTTTAAGATCCTTTAAAGGGCTGGACTTTGTTAAGTGAGCATTCTTTTCAGCAACCTAGAGATGAGAAACTATCATGCTGTTTTCTAAGGTATTTGATAAATGTATACATCACAATCTAGAGTATCATAATTGCTATTAATAATTTTTAAGGTACTAAAGAACATTTCATTATATTATAATGATTTTTAAACTCCTTTTAAAAATTGCCACAAATTTATAAGACATTTATAAATTTTTTTAAAACTTCAATCCACTAGCAAAAATGAATAAAACTGACATCCTGCCCTTGAGATTTTGGAAATGTATCAAGATGGATGTGTAGAAAACACACTCATTAATAATAAGAAGGTTAAACTATGTTAGAAATAGGGCTTTGATTTTTTAAAGTATTTTCTTGGCCTGCACATTCACCTTCATATTTCTCAGTCTATTCCATTTCTATACACTTGGCTAAAATATACATTTATTACTAAAGTATTTGATTAGGTTGGCCTAATTATCTGATTTGATAAACAATTTATTTTCTTATTGCTAGAATGAATATATATGTAATTTGTTCAAAGATTGTGCTTTTCAGATTTACTTACACCTGTGATAACGTTAAATATACCTTTATTCACATTCAGCAACTGAATAAATCTAAAATACAGAGGTAAAAATAGACATTGGATAAACTGTGATTCTGAGTCTGGGATACTAAAACGATATTTTCATGTTGCTAAGAAACAGTTTCTATTTAGTTGGAACAAAACTTTATCAATGTTTTATGTTCCTTTCCGTTCTATGAAACAATCCCTTACAATCCAATAAAATGAAAACCTAAATATGGACTGGAGTACTTGTATTACCAACGCAGAGATTCCTACCTGTGGTGGATGGCCTCTACGCTGGCACCCAAGGATAGTCACAGCCTGTGGAGTCCCCTCCTGTATTGTACCCCTGCCAGTCAATAGAACACAGCAGAAATGATGGTAAGTCATAGCTGGGACTGCCTTACAAAAGCACTGCTTACGGCCTCTCTTGCATTTCTCGCTGTAGTCTAGGAAGCCATGTTGTGAGAGGGCCACGTGTGGCTGCACTAAACCTGTGCGTGTGTGAGTGAGCTTGGAAGCGGGTCCTCAGGCTCCAGATGGACCTCTCGATGGCCACAGCCTGGCTTGACGGCAACCTCATGGGTGATGCTGAGCCAGGACCACCAGGCTAAACTGCTCCCAGATTTCGGGTCCTCAGAAACTGTGAAATAATAAATGCTTGTTTTAAATTGCTAAATGTTGGGGTAATTGGTTGTTGGTAACCAATAGATAACTAATAAACTACCTTTAGTTACTATGCTTCCTATTAAACCTGTTACTTGAAATAAATTGTTCTTTAGTTCAAGCCTATTAGTATTTCAAAGTGGAACATTACTTTGCCATTAAGCAAATATGCCCTAAATTGGTAGTTCTTGGTGGTGGTTCCACCCTCCTCCTACCCAAGGACAATCTAGAGCTCTAGGAGGGAGATATTTTTGGTTGTCACAATGATTAATGGAGCTCACTGGATTATAGTTGGTGGGGGCTAAGGGTGTTAGACATCCTGTAATGCGTAAGACACTTCATTTCAAGATAGTAAGGGAGGCTGGGTGCAGTGGCTCACACCTGTAATCCCAGCATTTTGGGAGGCTGAGGCAAAAAATTTTTAAAAAATTAGCCAGGCATGGTGGTGTGCGCCTGTAGTCCCAGCTACTCAGGAGGCTGAGGTGGGAGGATCACTTGAACCCAGGAATTCAAGACTGCAGTGAGCTGTGATGGTGCCCCTGCCCTCCAGCCTGGGCGACAGAGTGAGACCCTGTCTCTAAAAAAGATAGTAAGGGAAACATTAAAAAAGTTTGTTTTAAAAAGTGGGTGTTGCTCTAATGGAGTTGACAGCTACCAGCTTAAAGAGAAGAATGTCCTATTTTTCATAGGGAACGGTAAATGAAATCTGCTGATCTTTTCATGAAATGATCCATAATGGAAACGCAAAGGAAACCAGGAATTTGTCACATGGAATGTAATTTGCTCAAAAATGCAAATAAAAGAATGTAAAATTTGTAATCATAAAAATTCCATTTGTTTTTTTTTTTTTTAAGAGAAGGCAGTCTTTAGTTTTAGGTAATAGGATCGTTTGTGACAGGTAGAACTACACACTTATGAAAGGAAATAATAAAGGGGAGAGAAATAAAGAGATGTCTATTATAATCTCACTGCCCTTTAGCATCCTAAACAGGGTAAATCCAAAATTGTGAAAGCAGGGCAGGGTAAAAAATCACCACGCCATGATGAAGCCTTATTTTGGTACAATTTTCATTTTTATGCGGACATAAAAATATGCATGTTATTGAATTGATCAAAGATTGATTTGATGTGGCTCACAAAATAATTGAAATCTCTAAGATATATTTTAGAAAAATTAGGTCTTTCAATATAGCATTCAGAGTAATTATTTTCTTTGATGTTAAATACATTTTAAATCAAATATAATGTAGTGTATTCTAGGCTTAAAGGATTTTTTTTTTTTAGCAAACTCTTAGAAATGTCAAGTGAATTGGGTTGATAAGACAAGGTCTCACAGGAAGGAGCCCTAGGAAAGGGCAGGAGATATTCTGGACCAAAATACAATGTAAGTCTATAGTTCTATGAGTTTGGACAAAAGCGTAAAGTTGTATGACTACCACTACATTCAAGATATTAAACAGTTCCATCACCCCAAAAATTCCTTTTGTAGTCAAGATCTCTATCCACCCCCAGTCCTTAGCAACCTCTGATCTATTTTCTGTCTTTGTAGTCTAGCCTTTCCTGGGAAGATCCTATAAACTGAATCATTATGCAGCTCTTCTAATCTTTTTCCTCTCATTTAGCATAACGCATTTGAGATTTATCCAAGTTGCTGGGTGTATCTGCAGTTCATGCTTTTACTGCTGAGTAAGTAGTATCCCATTTTAGGATGTACTACGCTTTGTTTATCCATTCACCAGTTGGAAGACAGTTGGGTTGTTTCCAGCTTTTGGTGGTTATGAATTGTCATTATAAATATTCACATACAGGTTTTTGGTTGAACATAGATTTTTATTTCTTTGGGTAAATACCTAGGAGAGGACGGCTAGATCACATTGTAAGTGGATGTTTAGCCTTATAAAAAAACTTCCCAACTATATTCTAAAGTGGCTGTATCATTTTGTATTCTCATCACTAATGTATGGGAGTTCCAGTCATTCTATATCCTGGCTAACATGTGGTATAGTCAGTCTTTTGAGGTTTAGACATTCTAATAGGTATGTAGTTATATCTCAGTGGGTTTTAATTTGGTGTCATATGTAAGAAATCTTTGTTTATCTCTGTTCTCATCCTACTTTATTTCCCATATTTCTATGAGACGGTTTCTTATAGTTTCTATGTCTCTGCTGAAATTCCATATTAATTTATGCATATTATCTACCTTTTCCATTAGAGCCTTTAGCATATTACTAATCATTATTTTAAATGATCTGACAGTTCTAATGTCTGAATCATCTCTGAGTCTGGTTCTGTTGATTGCTTTATCTCCTGACAGTGGATTATTTTTTTCTTTTCTTCTTATTTGTCTCATCATTTTTGACTGAATATCAGACATTGTTTGTAGGACAATAGAGACTGAGATAAACAGTATTTATGCTTGGAGATGGGCATGTCTCTTCTTCTGCTAGGCTATTTGTGTGGGAGTTGAGTTAATCTAGTTAGCAGTTGAGCAGGTTTTGTTGTTGCTTTGGTTAGCTTTAGTGGACCACTGGCTTCAAATTCCTGTAGAATTAGCTTGTACTTAGGTTGCTGCTTGAGTGTCAAAGAGATGTTCTTAATGTTGCTACTCTACCCTCAGCTTTCAGCCTTTCCTGTGTACTGCACCATGAAGGGATCTCTCTCCACACCCTTGCCCATCCCCAAGGAGTAGACTGCTATTGCTTGTTAATCAGTGTTGCAGTCTCGGTATTCTTGTATTCCTGAGTCTCAGGGGTGGGGTTCCTAAGTGATCCTACCTCTGCTTTTCATGGCAACCAAACTGCCTTGTATCTTTGGCAAACCTTGTGTGTGACTTCCCTGTACATGCCCAGTGGTAGGAGACTTCTGATAGTATTTGTATAGGATCCAGAGCCCAGGGCTGTTCCCTGCAACTTCCAACAATGACAAGGTTTTTTTCTTTTACTCTTTTTCTAAGTGCCAAGATTAGAGGATGCAAGCCCTGTCTCATCTTTAGCAGAACACAGGAAGAAGAGATGCCAGTTATCATCAAACTAGTAAGAAGAATTCAGCTAAAATTTCTAACAAATTGCTGAAGTCTAACTTTGAGCTAATGTGACAGTACGGGGGAGTTTACACTTACAAGCTCTTCTTCGTGGACCTCCACTGGGTGCTCATGAGAAAGAACT
Organism: Daubentonia madagascariensis; assembly: GCA_023783475.1. NCBI lineage: Eukaryota > Metazoa > Chordata > Mammalia > Primates > Daubentoniidae > Daubentonia > Daubentonia madagascariensis. The sequence goes on along the minus strand of JAKFHU010002088.1, from coordinate 35,256,966 downwards.
GGGGTCAGATGGAGGACCAGAGCGAGTCTTCCCTAGTGGTACAGGCCTGGAGGAGGGGAGTGCAATTACTGAGGCAAAGTCACAAAGCCCCACTTAGATGCTTTCCTAAGGAACAAAAGCCTCAAGCCACTGGGGAAGAGGCAGAAACTCTGTGTATCCCCAGGGCAAGGTTTACTTCCTCCCTGTTGTATCTATCTTTATCTAGATATTCTAAAGACTAAAATTTGACAGTTGTTTTCAGTAATGCACTACAGGGTTAACAATTTTTACTATCCTCAATTATCTTCACATTCCCAGCTGGGAACATGAAAAGGCTCAGATAAATACTATGCTTAGCATACTGCTAGGTGCACACAAGTGCTATCATCACTCATCTGTTCTACAAGAAGCCTGGGAGTTTCACAGAAAAGCCCCTCTTTGTGGGTGGAGATGCTGGCTGACCACCAAACATTTATGCTCCCTTCTATAGTAGAGTGCCATTGGGAAGAGCCATGAACTACACTTTTTAGTTCACCTTATGGTTAGGTACAGCCATGTAGCTATGTTCTAGCAAATAGAATATTGCAGAATTGATGTAAGCTGCTTTCAGGCTTGACCCATAAGAGCCTCTTAGGTGGCACCCCTCCATGCAATTTCCCTTACCACCAGGTGGATGCAAATGCCCACAGTGATGTGGGAAGCCAAGTGTTTAAGAGAGCAGAGCCCCCATCAGCCTGGATCCCAAATGGCTCACATGCTCCCATCCCCCCAGCCTGGAACCACCTTGGATTATTTCACAAGCATGTAATAAACTTTGATTGTGTTTCAACTATTATATATTTTGAGGTCAGTTTGTCACAGCAAATAGCTAACCCTAACTAATACCATCTCTTTTCCTTTCCTTGTCCAAACACCTGGTCAACATGCTCTGATATTAGATTTTACCAGGTTTGCCAGTTGTCTGTAGGTCATTCACAAGAAACACTCTTTTAGAACCTCACCATTCATGTGCAGGTTACCTTGAGAAGCTAAAAACTAGGTGAGATTTAGAAAAATATATTTATAGAGTGTTACAAAGATTTCATCTGATGTATTGACTCCAAATTATTATTAGTGGCTGCCTGTAGAGCCGTGTTGGGAAATTGTCTGAGGCAGTGTCCAGGCTAATAGAAAAGAACACTGTGATTAATTAGCAATAATTGTCATGGGCAAGTGAGATAAGAGTGATGGCACAGGTTCAAAAAACTTCATCATCCCTGGGACTTAAGCCAACCCCTTGGATGCATTCAGTAGACTGTTCCTAGAAATATAACCCAGATTTGTAAGTCTCAAGTTAAGACACACTTACCATTAAGGCAATGTCTGTGCCATGGTTCTTATTTATATAAATAGATATGATTTATTAGCAGCCTTAACAGGATACATTATAAATGAAATTTAGATTTCTCTCTGCTTAGATTCTGCTTGTTAAATTTAGAAATTAAGTATTAAATATTTTCAGAACTCAAAAGTTTCAGTAAAACAGTTTTGAAGGCACATACTGCTGCCACCTAAGCAGTGGCTACTTAGATGATTTTGTTCTTTAGGATTGCAACTTGGTATCTTTAAATCTATGACTAATGCACTCCCTGTCTGGTTTATGGACTGGCCTGGCAATAGAAGGAAACAAATAATAGGAAATAGTCTTTTGATATAAATAAGCCTTCCGTGGTTAAAAAGCAGACAGATGGGCCGGGTACAGTGGCTCACTCCTGTAATTCCAGCACTTTGGGAGGCTGTAGGAGGAGAATCACTTGAGGCCAGGAGTTCAAGATCAGCCTGGGCACCTGGGCAATATGGCAAGACCCTGTCTTTAAAAAGAACAACAACAACAAAAAAAGGCAGACAGACCCCTCCTTTCTGTTGTGCAAATTAGAGTTTACTTACAGTGGCTCTCAAGTGCTTGGATTTCCGAGGCTACATGTTCTTAGTTACTATCTTCCAGATGACAAAAGGATGAAGTTCAGATACATACACCTAAGTCCAACTCATACTGCATCCAAACAAAATCTCAGCTAATCTTTTCAACAAACTCATTAGAGATTTTTCTATTTTCACAGGACATGGGAAAGAGTAATATCTTTTTTTTTTTAAGAGCACAACAACTCTGAGGGAATAATATCTTTTGAAAACAAAATAAAATTGATGAATTAGACAAGAAGTTCGGGTAATTTCTAATCATGAGGAAACAGTCAGACACATCCAGATTGAAGGATATTTTGCAAAATAACTGTTCTAGAGTCTTAAAAAAGGTCAATGTCACAAAAGAATTTTTAAAAACATGGTGGAGGGATTATTTTAGATCAAAAAAGACTAAAGAGCCACAACAACGAAATGCAATGCACAATCCTCCATTGAATCCCGGATAAAACAAAATAAACAAAAAAGACAAAAAAGATATTTTTCAGTCTCTTGGAGAAATTTAAATATAAATTTTATATCAGTGTGAAATTTCTTGAGTGTAAAAATTGTAGAAGGCAGGAAAATGCCCTTGTTCTTAGAAGGTAGGTGCTATAGTATTATATTTAAGACTATGGTGTCAGAATGTCTGCATTTACTCTCAAATGATGCACATTATACTTGAAGAGATAAAGCTAATGTGGCAACAGCTGGTGAATCTAGATGAAGGATATACAAGCATTTATTGTTTTAGTTTTATAACTTTTCTGTAGGTTTGAAAAATTTGAAATTGAAAGGTTGGGAAAAAAAGTTTTTCCACTTAATAATATATCCTAAGAATTTCCTATAACATTATATCCTAAGCACTCATAATGACTACTAATATGGTATTCTTTTGAGGGAATATTATTTTCTTTAATGATTCCTCAATTTAGATTTCTAATAAATAATGCTTCAAGGAGCATCTTTGCACATAGCTTTTTCCATATTGTACATTCTAATCTTGGTATAAGTTCCCACAGGTAGGTTGCTGTATCAAATAACCATTTATGGAGGACTTGAAACACTCTGCTATTTATTTATTTATTTATTTTTTTAAACTGCTAAGTGAGGTGGTGGGAGCTTAAGAAAAGCAAGCCATTTCCAACTGTCACATTTCTTTGAGCCTGAATATTTTTAGATTGCTAACACCTCTTTCCCCTCGCTACTTGTAGGACCCTGGGTCTCTCTTTGCTGCCACCGATTCCTTTAGATGAGTTTTTTTTCCAAACTGAGATCCTGGGCACCAAGATATCAGTGAGAATGGTAGGGGGTCTTTAAGCTTTTCAATGTTTCACCATTCTAACAAAATTCATACATTTCTCACAATGAAGCTCATGTGAGTTTAGACATGGAGTCTCTGGCACCAGTTGAGCCTTGTTATGATTACAACCTGCGACCCTGAGCCAGAATGACTCTGCTCCCAGGTTCTTGACCCATAGAAATTGTGTGAGACAATAAATGTTTATATTGTTTTTAGCTGTCATGTTTTAGAGTAATTTTTTAATGCTTTAATAGATAACTAATATAGATTTTGGAAGTGAGATGTGCCCATAGCAAAAAGATAAAATGTGGGCAAAAGATTTGAACAAGTACTTCATGAAAGAAGATATGTAAATACTTAGGAGCATATGGCAAGGAGTCAGCATTAGTCAGCAGGAAAATGCATACTAAAACCACAATGAAATGCCACTGCATACCTGCCAGAAACACTAAGATTCAAAAGATTGACAATTCCAAGTGTGAGTGAGGATGCAAAATAGCTGGGACTCATACATTGCTGGTGGGAGTATAAAAAGGTACAGCCACTTTGAAAAACTAATAAAGTTAACTAATAAACCTACCTCAGTTGATCCAGAAAGTACACTGCTAGATTCATACCGACAGAAATGATTACATATGTCCAAAATAAGAAGGGAAGGTGAATGTTCTTAGCAGCTTCATTTATTATATTCCTAAACTGCAAATAACTCAAATATTCATCAGCAGGAGAATAAACAAACTGTGATATATTCAGATAATGAAATACTACTCAGCAATAAAAATAATTGAAGTATGCACACAGCAACTTGGATGAATCTCAAAAACATTATTTTGAGCAAAAGCATGCTATATGGGTCCATTTATATGCTGTTCAAGAACAGGTAAAACAAATATATGGTGATAAAACTGAAAGTAGTGGTTATCTCAGGATTGGTAAGTTGTATTGACTGGCAGGTAGCAGGAGGGAATTTTCTGGGGTGATAGAAGTGTTCTATATTTGATCTGGATGGTGGTCACACAGGATTTTACATATCTCAAAAAAATCACAAAACCGTACCTTAATATTTGTTCATTTTACTACTATATGTAAATTATATTTCAATAACATATTGTCAAAAAAAAATCCAAAGGCCTTTGTGGCCCTACAGAACATGTCTTTGGCTCCTTCTCTGACTTCAACTCCTAACACTCTTTCCCTTATTCACTACCGAAACACCCTGGCTTCCTTCCTGTTCCTCCAGCACACCAAGCATGCTGCCACCTCAGGGCCTTTGCACTGACTTTTCCCTCTGTCAGTACTCTCTCTCCTCAACATATCCCCTCAAATATCATCCTTCACTTTATTCAGGTCTCTGGTTGTCATAGTCACGGTTCTCTGGAAAACAGAGCCTCAGGCCAGGAGTAAGTGTTAGAGCTTTATTTGTATTAGTTTCCTAGGGTTGCTGTAATAAACTACCACAAACTGTTGTTGCTTAAAACAACAGAATTTATTGTGTCACAGTTCCGGAGGCTAGAAGTCTGAAATTAAGGTGGCTAGGCCATGCTCTCTTCAAAACCTGTAGGGGAGACTCCCTCCCTGCCTCTCCTAGCCGCTGGTGTTTGCGGCTATCCTTGGTGTCCCCTGGCTTTTAGAGGCCTTGCTTCAATCTCTGCCTCCATCTGTCACATGGCCATCTTCTCCTGCTGTGTCTGTCCTTTCTTCTTTCAAGGACAAGAGATTGCATTAGGGCCCACCCTAAAGACCCCATCTTAACTTGATTACATCTGCAAAGACCCTATCTCCAAACACTGTAAAGTCAGGTTCACTTTACTGGAGGTTAGCACTTCATCGTATCTTTTTGGGGAACACAATTCAACCCTGAACACTCAGTAAGCATGCAGGCTTGGCCACACAGATGAGCTGTATGGAGGAACTGCACACTGGAACAGTCCACTGGAGGGAGAAGGAGAGAGGAAATTCATCTGCCCAGTGTCCTCCAGTCTCCTGTTTCCTGTCTCCCACTGGTCAAAGTTCATTCGGGGGGAATCAAACCCTCTGCGGTTTCTGGGTTGCATCATTCAGCCCCATTGGCAGTTGCTCAGGAAACAAGGCCCTGCAGCCTGGCATTCCAGCCGAGTTTGCAAGTGGGGAGAAGAGCCTGTGGCTGGTGAGCCTCAGGCAGGGAACCACTGTGGCAGCTGAAGAGGAGCCAAGTGGCCGAGAAAGGGACAGGTGGTGCAGAGACAGGCCCCAGGCTTGGCTCAAAAGGCAAACACACCTTATCGGGGAGGCCTTCTCTGACTACTGCATACCTAATAGCAGCTCCTTCCCCATCTCTGTGTTTCCCTGTTTTGCTTATTCACTCTTCCTAGCCTTTATCCCCACTGGACATATCATATATTTATGTGTTTATTTGCTATGTCTCATTTTACCCACAACCACAACATTCCATGCACGTAGGAAATTTATTTGTTCTCTGCTCTTTCCTCAGTGCCTAGCACAGTGTCTGGCACACAGTAGATGCTCAAGAAATATTTATTGAATTGAATGACTCTATGAATGAATGGACTAAAGAAGCGCAAAAGGCCCTATTCCTGCAGTCTTTAGGGGAGTGGCTGAGTGGGTGGCGGTGGGGTTATAGGTACACACAGGCCCACGGTAAGCAGGTCAGGGCCTGCGTTCAGCAAAGGGGAAGGCTCTGTTTCCAGGGTTTGAATTGTATAGCTCCCCAAGGAGGCCAGGGGCTGCTAGGATCATGGCTGCCGGCCTCTGGGTCACCAGGCAGAGGAAAAAGCAGACAAAGGGGACTCTCTTCTCATTTGGACTTGGAGAGCTGAAGGAGCGTGGTCCATCTTGCCCAGAGGGGAAGGTATTGCTCCCTGCAGAGTCACAGTCACAGAGTAAAGAATCCTATCTTTCCATGTTGACCTCTTCCTAACCTCTGAGTTATTTTCTATGTCTGGAACCAAACCAGGACTTCTAATCCTGACATGACAATGAACACGTCTTCTTTACTAGCTGTGGCACTACCATACTTTTAAAGTGAAAATTAGTGTCACCTAAGCAAAAGAGCTCAACTCCTCATTATTTTATGGCCCAGTCAAGATTTTATATTCCTCATTGTAAATAACAATTCTCCATTTCACTCCCTTCAAGTTCTGCATGCTCTTGGTTCAATGTAATCAATATGATTTTTAGTCATACCCCCTTTCCTGTGCTATTTTCTCTGTGGAATCTACTATATAAAGTAATCTATTTTTGAAATATGTAGGAACCCATATTGGATTACAGATGAAAAAAAATTGTAACATACTAGGTGACTGTAATTCATTCAAAATAGTTTTTGTGATAATTTTCTCTATTAATGTGAAAAATGTATATAATAACACAGGTAGAGATTTTCTGTGTTGAACAATATACTGTGTGTCTCTCACACAATATCAAAAAGCAATGGCAGCTTGTTATTTCACCAAAATAAATATACTCCACTAGAAAAATAGGTCTAAGACTAAAGCTGTGACATGGTAACATTTTCCTCACCACAAATTATTTACCCAAGTTCATTGCTGCAACTTTACCACCTCAACTTGAGGAAGCAGCATACAGAACACTTTCCCATGTAGGGCAGCCTTCATTTTGTTGAGGAAGGCTTTGGCATGGGTAAAGTGTGGAACCTAGTTTGGACCAGAGCGATTTGTGTATCAATGACTGTATCATTCTGGGTTGCTGAAGAATTGTCCCTTCTGGCAAGAAGCCCAGGTGGAGCATTCAAGCTCTTTCATCGACAACTCCCCAGTAGGCAGAGAGTTCATATGTTATATGAACTAACACAAATACCACCAGTTTTCTTTATAGAGGTCAGTACGCTTCCCTAGCAAACAATTTCACTTCCAGAACAAAAGATTGTTCTTTTCTTTTAGGACTTGCTTCCACTAATAACTAAGTCACAAATTTTAACTCTGAATTTCTTTTTATTAACAGAGTTCATTTTAACTATGCCTCTTGACTGTATACTTTAATTTACCTTTCTGTAAAATAAGGGGTTATATCTGCACTTACCCTCTTCACAGAGAGTATAAAAACTGAATTTTACATTAGTCTTTTATGAATCTGGAGATTGGAAGACAATCACTGGACAGGCTCAAACCTAATTTTTTTCTTGCTCTCATGATATTTGATTGTTTGCCTTAATTCTAGTGCCCCCAAATTGGATATATCTAAAGTACAATTAGAACAAATTAGCTAATTTCTTTCTAATTTAATTCACTTTTGCATGTCATAATGATAAAATACAAAAAACAAAACAAAAACTCTGCTTATAAAACAAAGAAATGTAATAATACCTAATTTAGTACTATAAATATTAAGGTTCTAAACATGGGTCATTTGTGACTTTGCCTTATCAGAAAAATCTAAAAAAAAGTATGTTCCTGTAAGCAAAGTTTTAGCCACTTTCCTCTCCCCACCTTATTATTGTTTTAAGATTTTAATCCAAATGTACTCCCTGCAAATGGACAAATCTTCAAAGTTTTAAACCAAAACCACAACCTTTTTATTATAACCCACAAATTGGGGCTCTCCTTACCAGATATGTTTAATTATGTGTTTCGTCTTTAGAAAGCTCAAGGGATTGCAAGAGCTGTACTTTCCTAATGATTATGGGATCCCTCACAACCCCTAGGAGAACAGCCTTGCCTCGAAAAGGCAATTGTCTTGGTTGAGCAGGAATTAAAGTCAAAGGTTTAGAAAAGGAAGTTGACTTGATTCCGTTTTCACTAGCCTAAGTCACAGATGTTAAATTGCAAGTTTCAAAGTAGAATAGATATGAAATCCCAAAGTGAGACACTAAGATGCAAACTTTCAATCAACATACCGAAGACCAGTTTTATGAGTCCAAAACTCCTCACACTCAAGGGAGGAAATAAAAGTGTCTAAGAAGTGGAAATTGAAGGAAGATTTTGTGAGGAGTTGTAATAGCTGATTTTATGTGCTACCTTGGGTGCCCAGATTAAACATTATTTCTGAGTGTAAGGGTTTTTCTAGATGAGATTAGCATTTCCATTAGTGGACTCAGGAAAATAGATTGCCCTCCCCAATGATGTTGGGCAGCATCCAATCTGTTAAGGGCCTGAATAGACCAAAAGGAGGAATCTGTCCTTTTTTCCTGCCTTATTGCTAGGGCTGGGACATCTCCTCTTCTCCTGCCCTGGGAGAGGAATTTATATCATCAGCTCCCTGGTTTCAGGCCTTCAGACTCGGACTGAATTATACCACTGTCTGTCTTGGGTTTCTATCTTTCAGACAGCATATCATGGGACTTCTCAGCCTTCATAATCATGTGAGCCAATTCCTCATAATAAATCTCCTTTTATAGATATAGATATAGACACAGATATAGATATGTATCCCACTTGTTTTGTTTCTTTGGAGAACCGTGACTAATACAGGAGTATTTTCTTGATGAGAGCTGAGCTATGATTACCACCACTAAGGGAGGGCATCATTGGACCACTTGGAGAACAGTTACCTACAGTTGGGAGGATAGGGGATTGTTGTCTGACTCCAGCCCTGGAAACCTAAAGATCAAGACAGAGGAACTGGTGAGCTTCTTTGGCAACATGGAAAAGATGTGCTGTTGTTAGGATTGGTCTAGAGTCTCCAGATTTATTACAGCAAAGTAGGCAGGAGTGTCTGTATGGACCAGATATGGGACACACAGAAGAGAACCATCCTGGAGCTCCTTTAAGTCCTGCTCAAGAAGGCTGCTGGGGTGTAGATGGAGGATAAAGTGAGATTCCTACAGAGGGAGGCAGTTTGGAGCAGACTCAGGAAATCCAGGTCTGAATGGGGGGAACAGGTAGCCAAAAGAGTGCCACTTGCCTATGTTGAAGGGCCCAGAAGAGGGGCCACCTAAGGACATATGAAAGTACCCACAAGAGAAAGAGTGGGCTTGACATTTGCCAGACCAGGAAAATATGATGCTATCTTACAACTGTCCCAGTAAAGTAAGGCCTTTCCTCCTTTCTGTCCTCCCTTCCCTACTCCTCTGATTTGGGTAGGGTCAAAACCAACAGCTATCAAGAGTGGCTAGGATAAGCAAAGGAAGGAGAGGCTGGCCACATCTTCTCTCCTAGAGGCTGAGAGCTGCCTGTGACCAGCTCTAGGTGGGGGAGGAGGAGAGAATTCTTATCTTTAAATAAAGATTGCAGTATTTGGTAATATATTGGTTTGGACATTCTGATAGAAAGACTCTAGTATTGTCTGTTACCTATAAGGGACCAAAAAAGCTGTATCCTGTGGCAGGAGTAGAACTGCCCTTACTGAGCAAGTTTAAAAGGACAGTAAAAAAAATATTAAAATTGCTCTTATGATTTCACCCCAGGAATACTGCTTCTTCAGTGAATTGGTTATGTCACTGGCAGGAGTGATGGATATGTTTTTTAAATCACCTTCCAGTGAGATACCTAAAACATGGTAAATCACTTTCTGCCCATACACAGATATGAGTGAATGCACAATCAGCGATAGGATTCCCAGGGATGGGAAAACAAAGAGCTCTATCCTACTCCTATCTCTTACTGTGCTGTCGATCTGTATGTGGCAATGATTACCCAGTGGCATGTATGTGTCGCTGTTACATGAAGAATGGCGTGCTAGGCAGACAGTGAACAGTGTAAAGATTGTGAGAGCAAATCTAAAACAGCCCTTGAGAAGCTTTAGTGTTTCTCAGGGGGACCCATCCCTTGAATCCATCATGTCAAAACTTGCAATTTATAGGTGTTGAGGCCCTTTAGTATAAGTGATCTCAATGGCTGTGAAATGCAGAGAGCACATATTATTTATCTGTGTTGTATGGAGAATAATAGCTAATAGTTGTTGAATACTTACTATGTGCTTGGCATTTATGCTAAATATCCCACAAGCTCCAAGTTCATAGATAATACTATTAATTTCTCCACTTTAGAGATGATGAAAACAGAGTCTTAGGCTAAGTAATTCATTTAAGGTCAAACACTTAGTAGAAGATGGAGCTGCAATTTCAACTTGGACAGTGACACCAGCCTGTCTCCAAATTCCTAACTTTGAATTTCTGCTTAGATGAACAAATGGAACTTGGACATTAAGCAACTCATCTGTGGGTCCATGTGACATTAACAGACACGGGTCTTGTATCTTCTCGTCCTCATCTCATTGGCGATCTTCAGGGGAGATCTTTACCTTTTAATAGAAAGAAAATTCACTAAACTACAGGAAGGAGATTAAGCAGAAAATATTTTTTGCCAGTGAAAAAACAGGTCTTAAAAGATAGTTTAATTAAGCATTATACAAGGTATCCATGTAGCAAAAACATTTGTACCCCCTTAATATATTGAAATTTAAAAAAAGATGGTTTAAGTAAATTATAGCTGCACATTAGAAAATTTGGTAGCCAGTAAAAAAGTTTAATAAGGATTTTTTTAGATATGTAAAGCATTTTTCCATTCCAAGTGTGAAAGTAGCCTATTAACTATTAATGCTTTCAAGTCTGTTTGAATGCATGTATCTATGTAAATATACATGATATACACTTATATACATATACAAAGCTAGTTATATGTATGTATGATAGTATCTTTTTAGATGGAAAAATTTAGAATGAAATGCACTAAAATATTAACAGTATTATTTCTAGGTGGTGAAATTGTAGGTATTTTTTACTTTTTCTCATATACTTTTCTTTATTTTCTCCCAAAAGATCAATCTTATTTTTACCCCACCAGACAGGTTTATTACTATTTTTATTATTATTCATTTAATGGTTTTATTGAGATATAACTGACATATCATAAAATTCACTCACTTTAAATATACTACTCAATGACTGTTGTTAAATTTATAGGGTTGTGTATCCACCATCAACCAATTCAGATCATCCTCACCATGAAGACTCCTCAACCATTAGCCCCACTTCCCCTCAGCCCCAGCTCCCAAGTTGCTTTCTGTTCTAAGATTGCTTTTTGGAATTTATCTGGATATCAAAAATGATGTCTTTTTGTCTGGTTCTTTGTTTCCATTTAAGTCCAAAAAAATCACTTTTTTTTTTTACTTGATTTACCCATTATCACCTTACATTCCTTTTATTCTTTGCCACAATAGATACCCTTCAGACCAAAAGATTTCTTACTATTAGTATTGACCAGATTCCAAATCCCTTTCGACATTGATCGAAATTCCTCAGAGTTAACGTATTCTGATTTCAAAAGGATTCTTTCTATTTTTTTTACCATCTGGCAGTCATTTGGACATCCTTAAAACTCTATTTATAACCATTTGTACTACCACGGCAGCATTGGATGCAAGGGCTTTGAAATCAGACGACTGAAATCCATTCTGAGCACCAGCTCTCGTAGGTTTGACTCCCGAGACCATGTCTGGTGATATCTGCACCTACCCGTTCCAGAGCTGGAGGACCATGTGCATGCTCGGGGTAAACTAATGATTTTTGGTGCTCCTTTGAAAGGAATATGTCTTTAAATAATTCTTCAAATTCTCTTTAAAGGAAATGCAGGGTTTTCATTACAGCAATTCAAAGGCCTTCTTTCAACAAAGCAGTCTCCGAAAAGCTAGAGGTTCCTTGACCTCATTCCCACTCCAAGGAGCTCATCCGTGTCCTCCTTCCAACCCAAACAACACCTTCCCTGAAAGCATTGATAAATATCATTTTCTCTATTTCATTACATTTCCATTTTATGGCTCCTTGTGGAGTAGCGTCCTTCTGGCTCTGCCTCATAGAATGTTCTGAAGATTAAGTGAGGTAACACACATAAAGGACACTGCACAGACAGGGTCTAACACTCAGTGGGCGTTCCGTAAGTGGAGACTATTGTGAATATCATGGCCCAAACCGCAGCCACTTTGAGCTCTGTAATGACAGGGGATATGCAGTCCCTTTCTCCTCGAGTTCCTTACCTCGAAACATTCTCTGAGGAAAGGCATTTTGAAAAAGCTTTGGGTGACCTTGAAACATTATCAGGAGCTCTCTGATGTCTTTATAAATGAAACTTAATATATATAGGAGACACATTTCCTTCTTCATACCTGTATGGTAAAAAAGCCACAAGGTATTTAACCTTTGGTAATCTTTATATAGTATAATATTTTAAATGTTATGTACCTTAAACATGACAGAAATTAACAGGATGAAGGTCAACTGGGGACAAGCACTGAACAAGGAGGTGTTGCTGAGAGAAAGCTGTGGCTGGTCTGAAACCAGACCTGGCCATCGAGCGGAGGAGAAACGGCAAATTCTTTGGAGGGCTTTAACAGCCTGGTAATAATCGTTTTATCAGAATCAAAGCATCCCAAGAAGCACCTGCTGTTTTCTTCTCTTCAGTATCCTTGAACCTGCTCTGTGCAGGGGTAGGTAGGAGAGGGGGGAAAACCCCAAACCAAAAACAAAGTGAAGAAAGCAAGGCTATGTCCCTTTCCCCCGTTGTCTATCCCCAAAGGCACGCCATAAATATCAAAACAGTGCTTGGTAGTAGTCCAAAATATTTAACTTGTCCCCCAATTCCTAAACAACCATCCGCATGTAATTTGATTTTTGACAGCATGAAACTGAACAATTTCTAGGCACCACACGGGTGTGAACATCTACGAGAGACAGCCCCTGAGACCTCCGCATTCACAGTCCAGCCAGGGAAGGCAGGCGTGCGGCCAGCCCTGCTAGTCCCCGCGTGCCCTGGGGTCTTGGCCCCACCCTGAACCCTCCGCTCTGCTCAGGCCCCACTGCTCCCCATTCTTAACTTTTTTTTTTTTTTAATCATGCAGGTGATGGAAGCCCCGGCTGGCCCAGGGTTCAAGGCCAGTGACTTCAGTTTGTCATCCCCTCAGTCCCATGGTCACTTTGTCAGTTCAGGCCATTCCGGCCCGCCGGCCCCCTCCCTCCCTGCCTCCAGCCAGGCCTGCACGGCCCCGCCATTCCGCCCCGCACTTGCTCGCCGTGAAGGAGAAACTGTCCTCTGATTCCACACTTGGACACCACCGTGGGTGTGTCGGTTCCAAGCCTTCATAGCCCTCCCCGCCATCCCTTTTTAAAGGGGAGACAGCAAAGGTGAGCAAGAAACCGCCAGCAAGTTTTGACAGCTGCTGAGGAAGACTAAGGGGTTTCTAAGGAAACAGAGAGGCAGCAGCCATTTTAGTGGCATTTGCTGTATGAAAAATATATAGACTCTGACATCCCCCCTCCCCACACACACCGTGCCGCCTGCCCTCCTTCCCCGCTTCCGAGGCCCCGAGGTGAGGGTGCGGCCCGGTCTCCCGGGGACGCAGAGGCCACCTGTCGCAGGTGGCCGGCCACCCGGGGTCGCCACCTCCCCCCACCCGGCAGGCGGGACCGCGGGACTCCCCACCCCCGGGCGTCGCAGTGCAGCGGCGGGCGGGAGGCTCGGCCCTCGCGGCGCCCGCGTCCCGCCCCCCGGGTCCCCTCCTTCGCGCGGCCCCCGCCCGGCAGGCCGCGGGAGCCCGCTGGGACGAGGCGGGCCGGGAAGAGCCGGGTCCGCGCGGCGGCGAGGCGGGGGCGGAGGCAGAGTGAGCGCCGGAGGTCGCCGCGGCCGGGGACACCGCGCGCCGCTGCCCAACATGGTCGCTGCGCACGCTGCCCATTCTTCCTCCTCCGCCGAGTGGATCGCCTGCCTGGATAAGAGGTATCTCGGACGGTGTCCCCAGGCGGGGGCCGGGCTGCGCGGCGCGTCCCCTGTCCCCAGACCGCTGCGGGCACGGCCGCCCGGAGCCGCAGCCCCGGACCTGGGCGCAGCGCGGCCGGGCTGCGGGTGGCCGGGGTCCCCGAGCGGGGGAGGGGGCTGAGGTCCTCGTCCCGGCTGCGGGAGCGCGCAGACCCCCGCCTCGCGTTGGGTGCCACCTGCATGAGATTATTACACGTGGTGAAGAAAATGCAGCGCAGCGGGGGGACAGGCTGCACTCTTGGGTGGGGGTTTATTTTCTCTGGACATCACCGGACAGAAGAATAGATACAGACCGTCGTCCGGCTAGTCAGAGTACTAGGGGTATATGTAATTTAAGTTCTAAGGAGGGGGGGGGATAGGCAGGTGCAGAGTAACATTCTTTTTTTTGTTTCTGAAAGCAAAGTGTGAGGGACTCGGTGGAGCTGTCAAGTCCCTTGCTGAAATTCACAGCTCTCTGCCCCCGCAGTCGCTCGCTCAAGGTCTGTGTTAGGAAGGTCACGCTGGAGGCTGCCTTCCTCTTAATACCTGCTTCTTGAGAAAAGACCGTTACTCTAAAAAAATTAAAACCATAAAGCATGTAAGTCCCGACGACAGCTCTCTCTAAGGAGGATGCTGTGTGTTAACAGCGAACTGCAGTTGTTACCAGGCTCTGACAGCATAATTTTCTGTTTGTCCAGATTGCAGGCTTAGCAGTAAACATTACACAGTATGTTAGCAATTATAGTTTATTACCCTGATTAAAAGGTGATGCATCTGAACTTTTAAGAACTGAGCAAGAAATCTTGCAGAGTGAACTGCCTCTGAATTTCGGAGTTTGATACTGAAAGCAATGATTCACGTCTTGCAGCTATGTGCATGACATCTCTATTTGCATTTGTGTGAAATATTTTGTGCTCTGCCATATTGAAAATTTTTCAATTAACAGATTCGTAACCAGATCAAACTTGAAAATCCTAAGTGTGGCATGCTGTGCATACTCTATTATAGGCCTTTGTTCAAAATTATTAAGTAATTTGAGAAAAGCTAAATGTAGCTCATTTGAATAACTTAATATATCTGAGAAACAATTTTAACTTTCAATTACCACACAGTAGCAAGATTTTTTGGCAGGCAGTGCCCTATTTATGTCTAAAATGATATGTACTAATATTAGAAGAGTTGCATGTAATAAATAGAGAATTGAAGTGATGGTTAAATCATACAGAATTATGTAGAAGAAAATTGAGCATATTTAAGTGTAGAGCTTGCTAATGTGATAAGTAATCTAAATTTAATAGTTTAGGAAAAATGAATTATAAAAGAAGAGAATCAAGATCTCGCACTTAACCTATAAATAGTAGTGCTTCCTCATGAGTGAAATTTTGAGATAATAGATAACATATTTCTATCTGTAGAAATGCATGGCATGCCATTTTTTTGAACAGTTGGTAATTGGCTTTAGTCAATGAGAAGTACTTACGGCAAAATCATGGAGCAATAATAACACAAGTGGGACATATTTGACTCTCTCTTTTCATAATGTGTATCTGCCCAAATGATTTTATTTGAAATGGATTTTTAGAGTATGGTGCCACCGTTTAATGCCACCATTCATAATAGGAAAAAAACTTACTAGGGAAAAGAAAACAATACCAACCCTCCACAAATACTGAGCCTAGCATCAGAAGAGTGCAAGTGAGTGGACAGATCAATAAGTTAGGGGTTTTAGGCCCACAGCGGTCACCAGTTCTGACATTGGACATCTCACTTTTACTTCCTTGAGTGTCTGAAAAATGAGGGATGAGTGAACAAATGGAAGAAAAATAAAAGGGTGAAAGTGGTTTGAAAATTGTGAGGTGCCATGTGGGCGTTTTATTTTGTGGTGTTAAGAGGACCTTGCATTTTCTGCAGATGCCAGAATTCATTCCTATGAATAACAGTTTAGGAGCTGCAATCTCATTGTAAAAGGGCTTTGGAGGAGTTGTTTTGAAGTTGCATTTTTACTTAGATTGTCTGTTTATTTTTAATTAAAAAAATTGTTTTTATTTTTAGAGATAGGGTCTTGCTCTGTCTTCCAAGCTGGAGTGCAGTGGTGTGATCATACCTCACTGTAACCTCTAACTCCTGGACTCAAGTGATCCTCCTGCCTCGGCCTCTGGAGTAGCTGGGACAATAGGCACTTGCCTCCATGCCCAGCTAATTTTTAAATTTTTTTATAGAGATGAGGGGAGTTCTCTCTATGTTGCCCAGGCTGGTCTCAAACTCTTGGCCTGCAGCAGTCCTCCAGCCTTGGCCTCCCAAAGTGCTGAGATTACAGGCGTGAGCCACTGTACCTGGTCCATCTGTTTATTTTTTAAGAGAGAACTGATGGAAGTTGGCTAGGGAAGCCCCCTGAAATCCCTGCTATGTGTGGACACTGCCCTAAATATTTCTGAGAAATGCTGTCTTGATACCCTATTCCAGGCACTGTGCTGGGCATTGGGGATGCAACAGAAAATGAGAGTTGCTTAATTGGCTTGGGGGGATGGTGGTGGTGGTGGGACAGCTACTTAAACAACTAACCACAATGCAATGGTAAGTGCTTGAATGGGGATGTATAATTTGCAAATACAGAGGAGAGAGTTGTTAGGTCTATCAGAGATGCTTCACCAGGTTTCCTGCCTGGACTTCAGAGGCTGAGGGAAATTTTACCAGGCAGAGGGAGCAATTTGAGCAAAGATGTAGAGATATGGCATATGAATACGCTAATTTCCCAACTATGAGTTCTTCTTGTGACCAAATCTAGAATATAGGAATGTATGCTCTATTTTTATAAAGCTTCTTATTATGGACATGCTCAAGCATGTACAAAAAAGAAGGAATGGTACGATGAACCCCTGTGGATTAATATGGGGATAGGATGCCAGGACCTTTTAACTGGGAACATAACATAAGTGGGAAAAGTAGTTCAAATATATGCGTCATTCGTGACAACTGTTGTGAGTGGCTAGGAAAAGAGGATCCCAGGGAATGGAAATAAAAAGAGGAGTTAAAAGAAAAAGTCTGCAGGAGTAAAGAAGCATGCAATTAAAGTTGAAGTGAAACAAATAAACAAAAAACAAAGAAAATAGAGCCTTAGGAGTGTTCGTTAGATGTGCCTATAAATTTATCACAGATAGGACAGTACTATATAAACTTGTATGTGGGGGAGGGGGTTGAAAATTTTGTATACATGTGGATTAGGTTAAAGAAAGAAAATCTAAAGCTTTTTATGTACCAAGCGTTCACGGTCTTGGACTGTGATGTGACCAAGGAGATGAGAATCTACAAATAGTAATTTTAAACTCAGAATCAGAAAGACATTGAATATTTGGATGGATAAACCAACACTGAAAAAAGTCTCAGTAGACATATTGTTAAAGCAAAACAAGCTTACCACTATCTCATGGATCTTACAGTTTTTTCTGAGCAGGGGCGGTAACTAGGCATGAATGACATAGTTCCCACTATTTGGGATTTAAGATATGTAAAATGTCATTTTTTTTTTTTTAGTGTCCTGGCCATTGTTTAATTTTAGTGAAAATATTTTTCCCATAAAGTTTTGAATTTGCTACCTGTGAACTTAAGAGCCATTTATAGGTCATAGTTCTCGTGCTTGGTAAGGGAGTATTATGAAGGGACAGGGATCACACATAGTCACATACATATAGTGAATCATTGCTGATATGCATCACCATGGAGCAAGAGTTGGCAAACTATGGCTGTGGGCCAGATCTGGCAGGTTGCCTGTAAGTCTCCCGAGCTAAGAATGGTTTTTACATTCCTGAATGGTTGGAAATAAATCAAAAGAAAAGTAATATTTCACGATCCATGAAATTTATATGAAAGTCAGATTTCAATGTCCATGAACAAAGTTTTATTGGAACACAGACACACTCATTTGGTTACATATTGTCTGTGACTGCTTTCCTGCTACAGTGGTGGAGTTGAGAAGCTGCAACGGACACTGTGTTGCTCGCAGAGCTTAAAATATTTACTATGTGCACCTTTACAGAAAAAATTTGCCATCCTTTGCTACAGATGAAAGAATCTAAGTGATTGACAGTGAAGCCGCTGGAGATGAAAGAAATGGCCTTCATTTGTGAAGGGGTTCGCAGTGCTTGGTTTCTTGTTCTTTAATTAGAAGTGTAGGTTGGAGGGAGGTCCTCAGTTGATTGGCTTATTTGAGGAACACTGGCTATCACAGGCCAAAGCAGAAGGTGAAGTTAACATGGTAGGCATGTTTTTAAAAGGTTGGGATCTTTCAAAAGCAGCTGAGGAATTTTTTTAAGTATTCATGTTTCATTTTATAAATACCTTGTGGACAGTTTCTCTGCATCTGACTTGCCCCCAAATAGATGTTATGTTAGCTATTTTGATGTGGTGGAACGAGAGTGAAAGAAATCAAAGAACAAATTTAGTTAAAAACGAAAATGCTTTGTAGCACACATGGTGAGAGGAGATGACTCAGATATCAAAGAAGCATCAGACATGATTCCACCCTTGAGGAATACAGAAGATCACAGACGCACACAGAGCAGAAGGGTGTCCCTGGGGGAGGCTGGTGTCTACCGGGGAGGTCCCAAGGGATGACATAACCCTGGTAAATTCTCCGGGGCCCAGGGCTGGTCTTGCAATCTCGGAATCCTGACTTGTCAGCACATCAAGAATTAGTACATCTTCCAGGGACAGATACACAGGCACCAGACTCTCAGGGACTGTAAAACCCAGAAAGACCATTTATTAATTTGACAGTAAGATCTGTCACATCAGAGAAGTGGACACTCACATCCTTTGGCTAATGTATTCTTTCTCTGAGTAAGCTGTATGGGAAATCCAATTATTCTCAGAAGTCCATTTTATGCATTTACAATGAGAAGCCAAGCTGCCAGGAGGTCAGGACGCTTACATCTTCTGGCCTGTACAATAGTACATTCTCTTCCTAGAGTGACAAAGCCCAGGAATTGACTTATAATTAGAAGGTAGTTCTGGGGCTCCTCCAGACCAGCTCAGCTGCCACCTCTTGCAGTTAGCTGACCATTACCTGTGCTTCCACGGCACCCTTTGTCCAACACTGTAATAACACAAGTCTGACTACATTGCAGTTGCCCGCTTACTTCTTTTTTCACATCACTTGATTTAGTCCCCATATTTTATTCATGCCCTCCTCAGGGATGGAGTGGCCTTTGCAACCTTGTAGGCCCCCGTTGCCGGGGAAGGGCTTGGATTGGGCACTGTCAACATCTGCCTCTGCTGTTCTTTCTGTGTTTTCTGGCTAATGTGAATACTTTAAAAAATGACATTGCATAGCTCTATTCTAACCTATTCTTTTTTTAAAACCCTTTTTTATTACAGAAAAATTCAAAATATACAAAAAGAAGAAGACAGTATGATTCTCTTGTACCACCCTCTTCCCTGCTCCAACAATCAACTCACAGCCAATCTTGTTTTATTTATACTCCCACTCACCCCCACTGCCCCCAGAATTATTTTGAAGTAAATACCACATATGGTATTATTTCACTTGTAAATATTTCTAAAAAGTAAGGACTTTTTATAAAGAAAACAATACCGTTATCACACACAAAAACATTTGACATTAGTTCTCTCATATAATCAAATATTCAATCAATTTCAAATGTCCCTGTTTATCCCATAGCTCTCTTTTTTATGATTTGTTTGTATCAGGATCCAAATAAGTTATATTTAGTTGATGTGTCTCTATGTCTGGGTTCTCCCTTTCAGTCTCTCTTTTTCTTCCTTGTAATAAGTTTGTTGAAGAAACTGGCATTTATTTTGCAGTCTGAATTTTATTTGTACCCCTATGGAGTTTTTTAATGTGTCTCTTTGCCCCCTGTATTTTCTGTAAATTGGTATTTGGGTCTAGAGGTTGATTGGTTCAGATTTGATTTTTTGGCAAGAATACTTCACAGAAGTGTTACATAGTTCCATCCCAAGACATATAATGTCAAGTGATCTCTTTTTGTGATGTTAGCAATATATTGTTTTTAAAGTTTAATGCTTGGCAATTATCTATTTGCAACTTCTTGCAGGACATCTCTTGTGGCCCCAAACACATGGGAGCACATGACATATATATGCGGAGCAATTAGAGGATAATACAACCTAATATGTAATCAAGATTAAATTCTGTGGTGCTGATTTTACTTGCCGTAGGATTTTAGGAAAGGAAAGTTTAGCCAGACCTAGACCTCTTCAGACTGGGGGCAGATGTGGGATTGGTGTGCCCAAGGACCATCGGGTCTTTGAGAAAGGGACTGGACCAACACACCCTTGGCCCTGCCACCTGGTCTCCCGCACACAGCCTGGGAGCCTGGAAGAGCCTTCAGAGGAAAAGTATGTTCAGCAAAGCAAACTCAGCCTCCTTGTCTTAGTTGGGGTTCTCCCAGATGGATTTCTGGCTCCTCCAGTGAGGATGGGACTGGCAGATCCTTTTTGTTGGAATTTCCCATGAGTTTAGAAGGTCTCATAGCCCTTCCATAGGCGGCTAGTTTTTCTTCAGTCAGATTTAAATCCACCTTCATGCATCCTAAACAGTGACAGTGAAGAATGAGTTTTCCCTCCAGTACTTTCAGTTCATAAATGAGGGAGAGGAGAGACCACCTTAGGAGTACTGAGTGCCTGAGAAAAGAGAAAGAGGATGGAAATAACTGGGTGGGGAGAATGACAGAGAAAGATCCAGCCAAACGTTTGAAAGAAAACAAATCTGGCTGACTGGAGCGGAGGCGGAACAGTGCTCAGCCATGTTGACTCAGCTGCATCCATGTGCACCTGCTTGCTCCCCTGCCTGAAAAGAAAAACAAAATGCTGCCACTACTCTCTTTTTGCTATTTCTTTTCCATCCATTTCCTTTGCTTTAACTATACAGATTACTTAAACTCTGTTTCCTTGGCTTGTCTTCTAGGCCAGATGCATTTTTGTCTCTACATTGGATATTTCCATGTGAATATCTCATTAATATTTTGTGGCAGCCAAAATTTTCCTTTACCTATCTCTGCTATAGAGGCTGGAAAAACAAAATACTGATTTTCCCAATCTCTCTTGAGGCTAGGTGTTCATGGGACAGTGTTCTGGCCAAAGAGACATAGCAGAAGTCTACTGGAGGCTTCCAGGAAAGCTTTTCCTTACTGATGAAAGACACACAGATGTATTTGATGTCCTGTTTCTCTCTTCTTTCTGCCTGGAATTACTGCCTGAGGGCTGAGCCTGTGGCAACCATTTTGTAACCCAGAAATGAGGTCTAAGAGAAACACAGAGATCCCAGCTCTGACTTTGTTCAGCTAGTGAACCTAGGTCAATAGTTGTGTTTTTTTGTTTTGTGAAGGGGAAAAAACTCTATTTCTATAAACCACCCTTTATTAGGCTTTCTAGCCATCAAAACTATCTCTAACCATAAATAGATACCTGTCTAAAGTTGACTGTTCATTCCCTCTTTCTCTACTCCTGACTTAATCATTTTAACCCTCCTCCCCATTAGTTTCTCCTTCTTACTTTCTTTCCTATGTTTAGGAAAAACTTATTAATGACATTATGATTTTCTCATTCTCAAAAGCTTGAAGTTACCTGTGTTCTCCCTTTCCTATGTCCTTTTTTCATATCTGACCAGTCACTAATTCTTCTCTTGTCCTGTCTATTCTCCTGCTTTGTTTCAGAGCCTTGGTTTATTATTTATTTATTTATTATTTCAAAATATTATGGGGATACAGATGTTTTTGGTTACATGGATTGTTTTTGTTATGCTTGAGTCAGGGCTATAAGTGTGCCCATCACCCAGATAGTGTTCATTGTACCCATTAGGTAGGTTTGGACCCATCCCTTCCTCTCCCCTTCTCCCTGCTTGATTTCCACTGAGTTTTACTTCCCTCTGTGCACATGTGTGCTCATTGCTTAGTTCCAGTTTAGTAGTGAGTACATGTGGTGTTTGTGTTTCCATTCTTTAGATACTTCACTTGGGATAATGGTCCCCATTTCCATCCAAATTGTTGCAAAAGTCCTTAATTCATCCTTCTTCATGGCTCTGAGTAGTATTCCATAGCATACATATACCACATTTTGTTAATCCACTCATGAATTGATGGGCACTTGGGTTGATTCCACATCTTTGCAATTGTGAATTGTGCTGCAGTAAACATTTGAGTGTAGGTGTCTGTTTGATAAAATGACTTCTTTTCCTTTGGGTAAATACCCAGTTGGGATTGCTGGATCAAATGGTAGTTCTACTTTTACTTTTTTGAGAAATCCTTATACTGTTTTCCATAGAGGTTGTACTAATTTGCAGTCCCACCAACAGTACCTTTCAGGGCCTTACCATCAGGATCTCCTCATTGTTTCCTGCTTCCATTCTGGAAAACATGATATATTCAAATCAGCTTTGTTTTAGGATCAGCCAGGCCTGGATTCAAATTCTGTCACCTCCACCCGCTAGCTATGTAATCTTGGTCAAGTTATTGATCTTTCTGAACCTCTGATTCCAGATCTTCAAATGAGGCTGAGAATACCTATAGTCATGGCTGTGTTGGGGTTTGTGGGCTAATGCAAGTATAGTTGCATGGTCATCCCTAAGTAGAGAGTGAATATAGTGTGGGGGTTAAACGTTTGGGAGTTAGACTGTATAGGTTCAAATCCCAGTTTTACTTTTATTAATGATGTAACTTTGGGCGAGTTATTCAGTTCTAATAGTTATTTTGTGGATTCCCCGGATTTTCCTTGTAGCAATCTTGTTTGTGAATACTGGCAGTTTTACTTATTCTTTCTGATCTTTATGTCTTTTATTATTTATTTTTCTTGCTTTTTGCATTGGCCAGGAATTTCAGGACAAGGTTGAATAGAAGAGGTGAGAATTACCATCCTTGTTTTGTTTCTGATCTTACAGGAAAGAGTTTACTATTTTCTATTTTGCCATGATGTTAGTTGTAAGTTTTTCACGTGTGTGTGTGTGTGTGTGTGTGTGTGCAGGTGTTTAGCAAATTCCCTTTTCTGAAACTATTCAGATGATGGTATGATTTTTCATTTCTCTTTTATTATGTAAATGTAGTGGATTTACATTGATTTTCAAATGTTAAATCAACCTTGTTTTCCTAGAATAGACACCACTTTATCATGATGCGTTATAATTTTTATGTATTGCTGTATTTAACTTACTAATATTTTATTAATGATATTTTCATATCTATTTATGAAGGATATTAGCCTGTGGCTTTCTTTCCTTGTAATGTTTTTTCAGATTTTAGTATCAGGATTTTTCCAGCTTCACCAAATGAATCAAGAAATAGTTCCTTTAAGATTTTTTTTCTTTCCTCTATTTCCAAGAGAACTTGTCTCATATTGATGTTGTTTCTTTTTAAAATGTTTTGTAGGTATAATCTGGACCAGGAGTTTTCTATATGGAAAGCTTTTTGATGACAAACTCAATCTCTTTAATAGATAGAGAACTAGTCACATTTTTCTATTCTTTTTGTGTTAGTTTTGATAAGTTGTTTCAAGGAGTTTGTCCATTTCATCTAAATTATCAAATTTATTGGCATGGAGTTGTTCATGGTATTCTCTTACTATATGTTAATGTCTGTAGGATATGTAGTGGTGTTCCCTCCTTTGTATCTCATATGGGTAATTTGTGTCTCTTCTCTTTTTTCTTAATCATTCTTACCAGGAACTTCTCAATTTTGTTAATATTTTCAAAGAACCAACTTTTAGCTGATTTACTCCATTGTTTAAGGAATTAATTGATTTTTGCTCTTTTTTTTCCTTTATTCTTTTTACTGTGGGTTTAACTTACTCTTCTTTTTCTGGCTTCTTAAAGTGGAAACTTAGATAATCAATTTTAAGCCTTTCTTATTTGCTAATATAAGCATCTAAGCTACAGTTTCTCATGGCAACACAAAGAAGGAAGCACAGGTATTTCATTATTTAGTGTTTACAAACTAAACCTATTTCTGCTGGAGAAGAACAATTAATCAAGCTGGTACTGGGACCTATTGATCCCCCCTCAGCCTCAAAAAGAAGGTACTTTGCAATGTGATGAACAGTATCCTCAACAACATTGCAGCAGTGAATTCAGCAATGGATTTCATAAGGCTCTTTCAATATAGCATAATGCTAAAAGGACATTACAGAATAGTAGTTCTCCTAGGGTGCCAGTATAATATAAAGCTTTCTGGTGGTCTGACTTAATCCAAGCATAGATTTTAGGATATTTTAGAAATAGATGGATTACTTCTCTTTCAGGAAAATCTCTATAAATGTTGTTTTTCACATCTGAGCCATTGATGATTATTAAAATTGTGTTGCAATGACTTTGAAGTAATAATTTCCAATAGATATCTGGAATGCTGCTATTCTGTGTTGCTGTTAGATGACAAGTTATAAGACTTTGGAGTCAATCAAACTGGGGGGAAAATTAAATTCTTGTTTGGCTATCTTTTGATATGCCATAATGGTGGTCCACTTCTTCTCTGTGAAGATGTAGGGACAAGGGTGTGTTCTCAAAAAAGAATATTGGTGCCACTTTAACAAATAGACAAATAGTGGTCAAGAACCCACAGAGCATGGCCCCTATAATTGTAACTGTGGAAACCAAAGAACATATGTTAATCGCACTGTGAAGTAATCTAAAACGCTTAGCTGTGAGTGACATAATTTTCTAAAAACTCTTTTCTTGAGTAAAATTAATTGCAAAATGTAAGTGTATCAAATAGGATGACTTGCTCTATAGAAATATTACTTATAAGTTGGTTAAAAGATCAAGAACCTCTCTCTTTTTTAATTAGATGGAGAAATACTTTTAAAAGACCTTTAGAAAAGGCTTAATAGTTCAGATGTTGAAAACAAATAGAAAAGGCCTTTGATGGGAAGCAGACATTACTCACAATTTAATAATTTGATCCTTGAAGTTATGTGAAATTTCAATTCTATTTAAATCCCAAGTGGAGACATTAATGTCTTCCCTGGTGTTTGGTCAGCTTTATTCTTCTAGTCATTGATTTTTTTCATCTTTATTGAGGTATAATTGGCAAATAAAAACTATATATATTTAAGATGTAGGACTTGATGCTTTGATATATGTATACATTGTGAAATAATTGTCACAATCAAGCTAATTAACATATTCATCATCTCATGTTGTTACCTTTTGTGTGTATGTGTATAGCAGGAACACTTAAGATCTACTCTCTTAGAAATTTCAAGTATATAATACAGTATTGTTAACTATATTCACATTGCTGGGCATTAGAGCTCCAGAATTTGTTCATCCAGCATAACTGAAACTTTGTACCCCTTGACCAACATCTCCCCATTTCCTCCTCCCTCAGCCCCTGGCAACCACCATTCTACTCTCTGCTTCTATGGGTTTGACTGTTTTAGATTCTCCATACAAGTAAGGTCATGTATTTGTCTTTCTGTGACTCACTGAGCATAACGTCCTCCAGATTCATCCATGTTGTCACAAATGTCAGGATTTCCTTCATTTTTAAGACTAGATAATATTCCATTGTGTGTGTGTGTGTGACATTTCCTTTATCCATTCATCTGTCAGCAGACATTCAGGTTGTTTCCGTATCTTGGTTATTGTGAATGAAGCTGCAGTGAACGAGGGCGTGCAGATGTCTCTTCAAGATATGCACTCGTTTCATTTCCTTTGGATACATACCCGGAAGTGAGATTGCTGGATCATAAAGTAGTTCTAGTTATTTACTTATTTTTTGAGACAGAGTCTCCCTCTGTCGCCCTGGGTAGGGTGCAGTGGTGCACAGCTCACTGCAACCTCCAACTCCTGGGCTCAGGCGATCCTCCTGCCTCAGCCTCCCGAGGAGCTGGGACTACAGGCACACGCCACCACGCCCAGCTAATTTTTCTATATTTTATAGAGACGGGGTCTGACTCTTGCTCACATTGGTCTCGAACTCCTGACCTCAAGTGATTCTCCCGCCTCAGCCTCCCAGAGTGCTAGGATTACAGGCATGAGCCACCATGCCTGGCCGGTAGTTCTATTTTTGATTTTGGGGAACCTCTATATTTTGTTTTCCATAATAGCTGTACCGATTTATATTCCCACCGGCAGTGTGCAAGGGTTACTTTTTCTCCGTGTCCTCACTGACACTTTGTTTTTTGTTTTTTTGATAATACCATTCTTAACAGTTGTGAAGTGATATCTCATTGTGGTTTTGATTTGCATTTCCCTGATAATTAGTGATGTTGAGCACCTTTTTGTACACTTGTTGGCCATTTGTATGTCTTCTTTGGAAAGATGTCTATTCGGGTCCTTTGCCCATATTTTAAATTGGGTTTTTTGTGTTTTTTTTGCTGTTCAGTTAGTTGTATGAGTTCCTTATGTATTTTGGATATTAACCCCTTATCACATATATAGTTTGCATATAATTTCATTTTTTATGTTGCGTTTTCACTCTGTTGGTTGTTTCCTTTGTTGTGCAGTCATTGGTTATTTATTGAACATGTTACAGACAAAGCTGGGTTCTTGAATCTTGTGTGTGTTCTTTATCAACTCTTCAAACACACTTGGGATATGAGGAAGTTCTATTTTCAGTGCCCCTTGCCGCTCCTCTACCGCCTCCTTCTCCCTGCCTTATACTCTCTTCCACCTTCCCTAGCCCAAATGTGTTATAGGAAAAGCATCAGATCTTAGTCATCCACATTCCTACTGCTCATTCATGCTTTCATTTAGAGATTTTATTCTCTGCTTACCAAGTGCCAGACACTTTTGCTGGGCATATGTTAGTGGGAAAAGCTGACAAGGCCTCTGACTTAATGAACTGAAGTACAAGTTGGGAAGGCATTCAGACAGCCAGTCTTCAAAAAAGTATTTATTGAGTACCTAGTATGTACCAGATACTGTTCCAGGTGGTAAAGAATACAGTGGTGAACAAAACAGATGAACCTTTTAGAGGCTCATTTTAGAATTCAACATTCAATAGGTTATGGATGTCAAAGTAATGAATACTATGAAGCCAAAGGTAAGAGAAGCAGGGTAGAGGAACAGACAGTAAACAAGTACAGACAAAACTGTACTGCTATGTAGACAGAGATAAAAGCAATGAAGGAAGGTAAAGCAGAGAAAGGGGAAGAGGCTAAGGGGCAGGGTTATTTTAGAGAGGGTGGTCAGAGAGTTCTTTGCAGAAGTAACA
The DNA here is from genome assembly GCA_023783475.1 of Daubentonia madagascariensis. Lineage (NCBI taxonomy): Eukaryota > Metazoa > Chordata > Mammalia > Primates > Daubentoniidae > Daubentonia > Daubentonia madagascariensis. The sequence continues at coordinate 35,229,886 of JAKFHU010002088.1, read as the reverse complement.
TTTGTTCAAAGACCTTGAATGAACTGAGAGGTCACCTCGTTTGAATTTAAGTCAGTGCAATCCAGGCCTTACTAAATGAGGTAATAAAGATACTGGGTGTGTGCTTTTGATTGCAGAGGCTGACAACTGCCGTATGGTGGTATGATCTGATGGGCTTTAAGTTTTCATATTGAGCCAGTTGAGTGTTGTCAATGATGAATTTGTCTGGTGTCTCTGTGGGATCGGTGTTCTCTTAGGCCTCTCAGGCAAATGTGATAGAGTGAGAAAATGGTCCTGGATACTTAGAAATCCCAACAATTTCTCATTTGTAGGATTTGTTTGCTGTCTTAAACAACTTTTATATCATTATTCCACCATCTGCCTTTTGAAGATGTTTTTGTATTGAATTCTTATCATATTTTCTTCATAGACTAATTAAGTGATACAGCAATATGTTTTAAATTTTTTTCATGTCAAAAATTGAAGGCAAGTTGAGAATAGTAAGTCTCTGTTGTGATGTTAGGGCACCATGTATACATCAGACTTGTAAATATTCCCTGATGGTATTTGAAGATCTAAGTTGTAGAGTTAGAACTATCTAGGGAGCAGCCAGGTTTTACATTTTATTTACCTAAAATAATTTTAAAACTTAGACCAGGAGTCCCTGTTTAATTATCTAGATCATCAGAGCATAAATAAGGGAGCCCTCTACTGATACAAAAAAAGCGCAGTTATAGAAAATACCATGGGAACCATATAATAAGGCGGCTTCATCTATAAGACATAACCAAGCTTAGGCCGGGTACGGTGGCTCGCATCTGTAGTCTTAGCACTCTGGGAGGCTGAGGCGGGAGGGTTGCTTGAGCCCAGGAGTTGGAGGTTGCAGTGAGCTATGATCACGCCACTGCACTCCACCCGAGATGACAGAGCAAGACTGTGTCTCAAAAAAAAAAGACATAGCCAAACTTGGATGCCCAACTGGTTGAATGGGAATAGAATGTAATTTTGTTGTGCTCCTTCATCTCCTGGTGCTGTAGCTGTATGTTATCAGCTTGTGAATGCACCTTATCTTTTCCACAATTGGATTTTACATTATCTCTGTTGCTTTGCTTCCTACCTTTTCAGCACCTCACTGGATATTTATCTTAACAACTTTAGAGGTTCGTTTTAGAATTCGGCATTCAATAGGTTATGGATGTCAAAGTAAATCTAATTTTAAAAAACCCTTTGTGTTCAGGTGATTAATATATATATTTTTCTCTATGATTAGAAGTCCTAACCCTAACTATCCACAGGAGAAATGAGTGATGAAACAGCTCTTTAGAGGAGCTTACAGAAATCAAAAGTGGATAGTACTTAACTCTGGTATTGTTTGGGGTTATCTGAAAGGTAATCATAAAGTGGTCAAATTTAAAAATTGAAATACTTAAAAGATATATGTACATTAGTCGTCACTTTTAGGGAAAGAGTATAGGCATTTGTGAGAAGGGTGAGTGGACTATAATAAAATAAAAACAATAGAATGTAATGATTTTTAAAAATGCTGGAAAATTATCTAAAAGGGAGCTTTTCTTTTCATTTTAGTTGAACTAACCTTGATTTTCTTTTATTCATTCACCTACTATTGATTTTTATCTGCCTATGAAGAAGTTTGCAGTCAAATTCTGCCACATAAGAATGCCTCCACAAATAGAATAGCGTTTGAATCTATTTCTTTTTAGCTGGAAAAGCAAGATGGATTAAGCAACACAGGTACACAATTGATTTTATGTGCTGAATTCTACTTATTTATATAATTATACAGGAGAAACTTCATTGATGGGACTTTTATCTTGTAGGATTGATATTGGAGGGATTAAAAGAAGATTTAACAAATGAAAAATTAGTAATAAGAGGAATTATAGGAGAAAAGGAAAACTTCTTTTTAGAGGACCACTAATGTTTAGATGCTAAAACATGTCTCTGAGACAGCACAGTTGCTACCACCACATCCCTCCCTTTTCTTTAGGTTTGTGAGGGTTGCTGCTGGATTGCCCCCGAGAGCCGACAGTGCCTACTTCCCCTCTGACCCCCAGCTTGGCTTCTTTCTGAGAGTGTTACCAACTGACATGTGTTGACATGTCTTTCTCCTTCCCAGAAGGAAAATGGTAGGAGATTGTGAAAGGTTACAGACTATGATTTAAACTATGTTTAATTAAACTGTGGGCCAAATCAAAGAATTTCTGGCTTATAATTATTAATTTATTTCTAAAAACCCATCACCAGGAATAACTGGTCATAAAATTTTAGTGTATTTTCCTGCAGTATTTTTTGTGTGAGTATTTTTGTTTGAGCTTGTACTTTGTGACTTTATGCCTTTTAAAGTGAACATTATAGGATGATCATTTCCTAGGTTATTAAATATGATTCATAAATATAATTTTTATTGGCTGAAATCATATGGATCATATGGCTTAAATTTTTCCTTATTGTTGGACAATTAAGACATTTGAAAATGATTGTTGCTGTTATAAATAATGCAATAACTTTTTATATTAAGTTTTTCCAATGTTTTAGATTACTTCTACCCTAAAATAGGATAGAGAGATATCCATAGAACTACAATTAGTTAATGTGTGTGAAGAGATTTAGGCTTTCTGATACATGTCTTCAAATTATTTTTCTAAAGGTAGTAAGATAGCTGCTGTTATTAATATTTTATAAATAAGGAAATTGAGGTTTTGAAAAGTTAAATTACTTGTCCAGGGTCACACAGCTGGTAAGTGCTAGAGACCACCATTGGGATTGAAAACCCAATTCCTTTCCACTGTAACAGTGTTTCAAGTATGTTCCTTGGAATATTAGTAGAAAATGCAAGGAAAAAAGGACTCATGATAAAAAATTTGGGAAATATCAAGTTAAATATTTTTTAAAATCCTCAGAGCCCTGGACATCACCATAAAGACAAGATGATATATGGCCATAGAACACTGGGAACACTCTGGGATATGCTTGCCAACACCAGGCTGCATTATGGTGATGAAAGCAGACTTTGGACTAGAAGCTGAGTTTCATATTCTACTGGCCACAGCGTAGAAACTCTTTTAACTCAAGACTCATAAAAGTCTGACATTAATCCCTTTGGTTAAGATTAAATGACCAAAGAAGAACACCTTAGTGATAATGACTAAAATCTTACTAAATTCAACCCCTTTAGATTTTTTAATAGAAAAGTAACACAAATTGAACTAATAACCATTTAAAAATTATTTTTAAAAAATGTTTTTATTTTTAAAAATCAACTCAAGATGGATTAAAGGCTTGAATGTAAGACCTGAAACTATAAAAATACTAGAAGAAAACCTAGGGAAAACTCTTCTGGACGTTGGTCTAGGCAAAGAATTCGTGACTCAAAAGCAAGGCAACAAAAACAAAAATAAAGAAATGGAACTTAATTAAACTATAGAGCTTCTGCACAGCAAAAGAAATAATCAAAAGAGTGAACAAACAACCTACATAATAGGAAAAAATATTTGCAAACTATACACCTGACAAGGGACTAATAACCAGAATTCACAACTCAAACAACTTAACAGGAACAAAAAACAATTAATCCCATTAAAAAGTGGGCTAAGGACATGAATAGAAAATTTTCAAAAGAAGACAAATGGCCAAGAAGCATATGAAAAAATGCTCAACATCACTACTCATTAAAGAAATGCAGATTAAAACCACAATGAGATATCATCTTATACCAACCAGAATGGCTATTAAAAAGACAAAAAATAACATGTTGGTGAGGATGCAGAGAAAAGGGAATTCTTACTCACTTTTGGTGGGAATGTAAATTAGTGCAACCTGTATGGAAAACCTTATGGAGATTTCTCAAAGAACTGAAAATAGAACTACCATATGATGCAGCAATCCCACTTTTGAGTATCTACCCAAAGGAAAATAAATCAATATATAAGAAAGATACCTGCACTAGTATATTCATTGCAGCACTATTCACAATAGCAAGGACATGGAATCAACCTAAGTGCCCATCAGTGGAGGAATGGATAAAGAAAATGTGGTATATATACACAGTGGAATACTACTCAGCCATAAAAAGAAAGAAATAATGTCTTTTGCAGCAACATTGATTGAACTGGAGGCCATTATCTTAAGTGCAACAAATAAGACACAGAAAGACAAATACTGCATGTTCTCACTTATAAGTGGGAGCTAAATAATGTGTACACATGGAAGCAGAGTGTGGAATGATGGACAATGGAGACTCAGAGGGGTAGGGGGGTGGATGATGAGAGGTTACTCAGTGGGTACAATGTGTGTTGCTTCAGTGATGTATACACTCAAGGCCCTGACTTCACCTCAATGCTATATGTCAAGGTAACAAAATTGCACTTGTACCCCATGAATATATACAAATAAAAAATACGTGGGGCCAGGTACAGTGGCTCAGGCCTGTAATCCTAGCACTTTGGGAAGCCAAGGTAGGAGGATCATTTGAGACTAGGAGTTTGAGAACAGCCTGAGCAAGAGTGAGACCACATCTCTACAAAAAATAGAAAAATTAGCTGGACGTGGTAGTGCGCACCTGTAGTCCCAGCTACTGGGGAGGCTGAAGCAGGAGGATCGCTTGAGCCCAGGAGTTGGAGGCTGCAGTGAGCTATAATGATGCCACTACACTCTAGCCCAGGCAACAGACCCCGTCTCAAAAAGTAAATAAATAAATAAATAAATGGGAAAAATTATTCTTAAATAATTATAGATTTATAGGAAATTGCACAAACATGTATGGGGAGGTCCCATGTAACCTTTACCCCCAGTGGTAACGTCTTATATAACTATACTATAGTACAGTGTCTAAACCAGGGAATTGATATTAGTATGATCCAGAGAGTTTATTGAGGTTTTACCAGTTTTATATTAACTCAAATGTGTGTGTGTGTGTGTGTGGTTCTGTGCAATTTTATCACTTATGTACATTCATGTAATTACCACCATAATCAAGATAGAGAACTGGTCAATTACCATAAGGCTCCCTGTTGCTATCCCTTTGTAGCCAGGCTTATCTGCCTGGTGGCTCTTTCAGGTCACATTGTGGAGATGTGTGCCTTCTAACCTAATCCTAATCCCAATGCACCTACCTGGGACATACCACTCACCAAGCATTTTGGCCAGTTAAGAATTTTCTATACATGGTTTGGAAATTGTAAGAACCTCAGTTTACTTAGAATTCTGAATACCTGTTGAAATCTTAAAGTTCATTAGAATGTGCTCTGTTTTAGGACAGAAGGTTAATTTGTAGATACCACAACAATAAACAAATGGCTGAAAGCCAAACAGTATAGCTATTTACAGTGAGTCTTCAGTTATCCGGCATCATAGAGAGGTTAATTTCATACAAGTTTATCCCAATCAATCCTCCAAAGTTGGCATTATTTAAAAATTCTGGCAGAAATACTTAAATGATATTTAAAATGACTGCTTTTCTAAAGCATGCTGAATATCATTTATCTTTTACTTATGATTGAGACTGAATATGTTGAACATAAATTAGTATCCTGTGTTATAATATTGTGATTTTGAAGTATGTGACTTATTCGTTTCAACACCAAATGCCACCAGTGTTGCTTTTTTTGTTGTTGTTGTACCTGTTTTTGCTTTATTTGTCTCTTCCCTACTGCCTAGAAGTTGTTACTTTTTGTTTGCTGTCCTTTGTTTCTGTCCTATCTCCTTGCCTTGTACAAACATAGTATATTGCTTCTAATCCTTTGGATTTAGAATCCTGGTAACCAATTTATTGGAGTTGTATGTATAATATGAGTGCATGTATTTTGCCCCCTGGGTATTTCTCCTCTGAGTAAAGTGTATGAATTTCAGAGTTTTTGGTATTTGGGGCCTTGATTTTTGCTTTCACAAATCCTTCTAAACTTACTTGCTACATGATCTCACTCTTACGATTTACCTTAATAACTGAGATTTCCCGATAAATATCTTCTGAATAGTTGAGGCATTAACTGTAATGAGATTAATTCCTGCATTCAACAAATATTTACTGAGTGCCTAGGAAACACCTTCTAGGTGCTTAGAATTTATCACTGAGCAAAACAGAAGAACCTTGCTCTCATAGGGCTTAAATTCTAACAGAGGAAATAGATAATAAACAATAAACATAATGAACAAATAAATTACAAGTTGTGTTTGAAGATATGTATTATGGAAGGAAAAAACCAAAAAACAAGTAGATCCTAGTAAGAGATTGGGAGTGCCAGTGGGGGTAGTGAGAAAAATTAAACATATAATAAATCGGGTTGGTGTGGCAAAAAGTAACAGAGGTTTTCATTGGGGAGACAAGTGAGAAGTGATTTAAGCAAAGAGGTGAGGGAGTTTAACCAAGCATATGTTTAGGGTAAGAATTTCCAGCAATGGGAACAGCCAGTGCAAAGGCTTTGGTGTGGGTGCATGTATGTAGATTGTTTGAGGGGCAGTAAGGGGCTGTTGTGGCTAGAGTAAGCAAGGAAGAGAGTAGGAGAGGAAATCAGACAGAGAATGAGGGCAGATCATGCAGGGACTTGACAGCCATTATAAGGGCCTTGGCTTTTACTCTAAGTGAAATAGAGAGCCATGACGGGTTTTGAGCAGAGCAATGACGTAACCTGACTTACTTTTTTAAAAGATCACTCAGACTGCCATGTTAATATGCTGGGGGGACGGGGACAGGGCGAAAGAAGGAGACCTATTAGGAAGCTATTGCAGTAATCTAAGTGAAAGAGGATGGTGGCTTGGATGAGGGTGACAGCAGTGAAGATGGTGAGAAACAGTAGAATACATTTTGGAGGTAGAACTAATAGGACTTGCTCATGAATTGAATGTGGGAATGTGTGGGAAAGAGTCATCAAGGGTAACTCTAAGGGTTTTGGACTGGGTAACTGGAAGGATCGTGGGGCCATCTGTTGTGATGCGGAAGGCCATAGACAAGGCTTGTTTGCAGGAAAAGAGAAGGAGTTCAATTTTGGACATTTTGACTTTGAGATGCCTATTAAACATTCGATTAAGTGATGTTGAGTAGGAAATTGGATATATGACTCTGGAGTTTGGGAGAGAGGGCTGAGCTGGAGATATAAATTTGGGAATTATTAATACGTAGGTGGTATTTAAAGCCATGAGATTGGAGAACACCAAAGAAGTTAGTGTCGAAAGAGAAGAGTTCAGGAGGAAGGGGAGTAACTAGCAAAAGAAGCTACATAGGAGTGACCAGTGAGGTAGGAGGAAAATAAAGGCAATGTGGAATGTGTCTTGAAAGGCAAGTGAAGATGTTTTCAGATAGATTGTGTCATATTGACAAAACATCAGGGAGAAGCAAGACCATAATCTGGGTTTGCATTTGAAGTTTTATATTTTGCAGGTGATATGGCTAGCAGGTCTACTTTCCCAGCCTGGTTAGCAGTTAGGTGGTTGCAGACACTGTGCCAGGTCTTTGAATGTTGTTGTGAGGAACCTGGCAGTACTACAGACAAAAATAAAAGATTTCACACACAAGGCGCAGGGCAAATGCGTAGCCTGTGGCTTACACTAGAATGAGATCATTCAGCTAGAATGCAAGTAAATGGGGAAAGTCCAGGTAGGGAAAGATGAAAAATCAAGGTATAGAGGCACAGAGGGCAAAAGGGAGAATAACACTGATGAAATTATGAAATCATAGGGTGTTATTTCTCCATAACAGATGGGGAAAAGAACAGGGAGTCAACATCACTGTGACAAATACTGAACAGCAAGGAAGCAAACTATCACAGCTGAGGCATGCGAGCTGCTGTGAAACTCAGAAGTGATATTATCAATAAAGCCAGAGTTGGCAAGTGATTAACAAATAAACAACATATGGCTCATTGGTTGCCATGTCCCTGGAAACATATCCTCTTAGGAGATAGTGTGCCTCTGTAAATGAGTTTCTAGGTTGTGCATACTTGCTTTTGATGCATATGGCAGTTGTGAGATTGTAACTACCCAGTTTACCTAAGCGAAACTGCTGCCAAAAAGACAACTATAGATTTCTGGTTTTGGACAAGATGGAGTGGACTTGATTCCCCCTATTCCTCCCCCTAAGTATAAACCCTGGATATTATATATAAAACAAACAGAAAAATATTCTAAAAGGTGGAGAGAAAAAGGCCAACTGGCTTGGGACCTTTCTATCTGAAGAACACAATGGTGAGTTCATTGAGTTTTCTTTTTGCCTGATATATCCCAGGCTGGGTGCTGGAGTAGACAGCAACCCAGAAACACCAATGGGCACAGATTAAAAAAAAAAAAGCTCCAAGAAAAGTCTGCTCTCTCTAGCCACAGGACAAGGAAAGGTGTAGCATAGAGAAATAGAAAACTTTTAGACAATAATTGCTCTGCTCTAACCAAACACCACAGAAAAAACTATATGCTTACCTCCACCCCCATCAGCAAAGACCAAGTGAAGAGCCTAGTTTTCCACCCTTGCCTAGCTGTAATGAAGCAGCTCTTCCCTCCTAGATTTTAAAGCAGTCATCATAAAAATACTTTAGTGAGCAATTGTGAACACACTTGGAAAATATGAAAAGACAGAATTTCTAAGCAAAGAAATAGAAAGCCTTAGCAAAGAAATATAAGAAATAAAGAAGAATGAAATGGAAATTTTAGAACTGAAAAATGAAACAACTGAAATTTAAAAAATCAATGGATGGCTCAATAACACAATGGAGAGGACAGAGGAAAGAATCAGTGAACTTGAAGACAGAACAATAGAAATTACCGAAGTTGAACAATAGAGAGAAAATCAACTGAGAAATAAAAATGAACAGAGCCTTAGCAGCCAGTGGTACTGTAACAAAAGATCTAACATTCATGTCTTTGGGATCCTGGAAAAAGAGAAGAGAGAGGGTGGTGCTGAAAAAAGTGTTCAAAGAAATAATAGCTGAAAACTTGCCAAATTTGGCAAAAGAAATAAACTTCAAGAAGCTGAAAGAACTCTAAATATGAGAACCCAAAGAAATCCATACCAAGACACATAATCAAACTTCTAAAAACTAAACACAAAAAATACTTAAAAGCAGCAAGAGAGAAATTACACCTTAAACAAACAGAATGACAGTGGAGTTCTCGTCAGAAACCATGGAGCCCAGAAGGAAGCAGAACAACATTTTTCAAGTGTGGAAAGAAAAGAATTGTCAACCCAGAATTCTATACCCAGAAAAAGTATCCATCAGGAATGAAGGGGAAATCAAGTTGTTTCCAGATGACAGAAAACTAAGAGGATTTGTCACTAGCAGTCCTACCCAAAAGGACTTACTAAAAGAAGTTCCTGAAACAGAAAGGAAATGAGAAAAGAAGGAATCTTGGAATATCAGAAAGAAAGAAGGAATGACAGAAAGAGTAAAAATACAGGGCACAAGAGAAAGGAGATTGAATTAAAGCTGCATAACTTGTAAATCAGAAATGCATGAGGAAATCAGTGGGTACTAGGATAATTCTCAATACAAGTACCCTTCTGTTTCCACTGTCCTTGAAAAACATGCTGCTTTCTCCTGGGCACCAGAATTTCATCTTTTTAAAGAGCCCCCAATAAAGCCCTTGTACCACCCACTTGGGGTACAAGAATGATATTAAGTGGTGAGCATGCACAGCCTCTTTTCTTTCCTGTCTTGTAGCTAGCAATCCTCCCTCTCCAGTAATCCAGCCACCCCACATGCAAGATCACCACCTGAGATATAAACTGCCCTCACCCTGGCCCCCACTGTTTCTTCTGCTGGACTTTAAGGAGAGTCATGTCTTCATCACTGAGAACTACATTCTTTATGGAGTCCCAAAAGTGGTTAAACAAAGAAGTTCTGTGATTAAGGGGCATCCCTTCCACTCAGACCTCCTCCTCACTCTGCCTCTTCACCTGAGAATTATTAATTCATGGAATTCCAGAGGCTGAGCTTGTCTGTATAGAGCGGCCTTCTATCTGGGATTGGGGCCCCATTTGCACCCCATTAGATATAGAGGACAGAGAAGAAGAGGTGGCCAACAGTGGACACTCCCAGCTGTTGAGCAACAAATCTATCTCCCTGGCTGCAGTCTTCCCATATCCCTTCCTTGCATTTGGGCCATATTGCGGTCTAATACCAGGTCATAGATAGGAATCACATGGTGTGAATTTGGGGGTGAACATCTTTGCATGTACATGGATCTGCTGTCTTAGCTGATGTGCAAATAGAGAAGTGGGGAGTGGGACCAATGATAAAACACTGGCTCTGGACCTGGGAGGCCTCTGCTCTGAGTGACTGTGGTATATACAGTGAGGTAATAATATGCTGTGGGCCCATGGAGGCCAGTGTACTGTTATGAAAGTTGAGTGGTGAATGTCAGTGATGCCTTCTAAAGACAGGAAAGACTTTAACTTATTTTTTTGAAACTAAGATCTCCAAGATGAGAGCCTGGTATGATTTACCATGCCTGGATGGCATGGTAAATCTTGTTCTAACTGGATAAGCCAATCAGTTGAAGAGATCCTAGCAGAACATGAAGCCCTCAAATCCTGGAACCTCACTTTCTTCCAATACCTTCCTCAACAGCAGACACCCTCTTCTTCACCATCATTTTACCATACAACCACTTTCCTTGTCTCAAGTCACACAGAAACAAAGAAATAACCTTTAAAAGAATCCTTTATAAAAATCTTTGTGTGTTGCATATTAATCCATTAACCTTCCACTGAGTAATGTGCTACCTGTGACCCTGATGCTGGGCTCGTTCCTGAGAAGGGGACCGTTCATGCCATGATAGAAGTTACCTGGGACACAGACACTGAACAAATAGTCAGAGGGGTATTTAATATAATTTTCAGATGTGCTATGAAAAGCTAGATCAGGCTATGAGAATAAGAACATAAACAGGGATCCTGAGCCTGGGAGATCAGACAAGATGTCCTTAGAGGAGGTGGCATGAAACAGTGAACAGAAGGTGACATAGGTGAGAGAACAGCAGAGGGTCATATGTATTCAGTACCTTTTGATTATCATCTCATCCAGATGATTGATTCTCTACTTTTTAGAAGTCCCCATTTAGTCAGGAATATTTACATGAATTGTGAATTAATTATTTTGACTCAGTGATACATGGATTAGGAAAAAGTAAACTGCAAATTTTTATGGCTAAATAGTATAGGCACTTTTTTAAAGGAATTTGTTATAAATGTTGACTTTTCCTGTTTTATGCAATGAAAATGATGTCAAGTTTGTCATTTTTTGAAAATCTTTGTATGTTGGTATATGTTACAGAATTTTAAATGTATACATGCACATATTCCCTTTTCTTGTATTTTTTGATTATGTTAAGAAAAAAACCTCTGAACTCAAGTCAAAGGAACTACTACTCAAGTTGTAAAAAGTAATACTATTATTTCATGATTCAGGTTTTTCCTCTTCACCATTAAACACATCTTATCTCCTTATATGATTCCTACACAAAGTATATGCCAAGTAAAATTTTATTTGATGTCTGAGTAAATATGGAACCTGAAGAAGTACCATCCCCAAGTCTTGGAGTCCTACCATAGGTTGATAAATTCCCTGCTTCTATCTTGTTTCGCTTTCCAATGGAAATTCAGTCAAAGGAGTATAGGTGAGATGGGTGTGACAGGATGTGGGTGGACGATGTGATCCCACTTGTCTCAATGAAAAGGCAGCAGGTTCCATGAGATGCAGCTGGGAGTCTTCAGTTCAGATGATGCCTGCAGAGAGGACCTCAATTTGAGAGCATCCGTGGTTGAACTCTAGGAAGCAATGACCTGCTCTTTTTGTAGCGACTGCTCTGGGGAGCCGTGCTCTTATGATATGTGGACACGGTGTCTGTCTAAGGTGCTTCCTTATTGGTGATGGAGACTGATAAAAGCCTGTCAGTCTTTTGTCTGTCTAGAGTGTTTTCAGTTTCATGGAAGCACCACTGGGCAATTTGGTCAGCCTTATCAAAGTGTTGGAGCCAGCACTGAACATAGGCCTGCAAGTTTGCCCTGAAATGGTGACTTTCTATGTGACCATGTATTAGTTTCCTACAGCTGCCATAACAAAGTACCACAAACTGGGCGGCTTAAACAACAGAAATTTATTGTCTAGCAGTTATGGAGGCTAGAAGTCTGAAATTAAGGTGATGGCAGGGCCACACTTCCTCTGGAGTCTCTAGAAAAGAATCCTTCCCTGCCTCTTCCTAGCCTCTAGTGGTTGCTGGCAATCCCTGATGATCTTCGGCTTGTAGATGTATCACTCCAATCTCTGCCTCCGTTGTAACATGGTTGTCTTGCCTCTGTGTCCGTTTCTGTATGTCCTCTCCTCTTCTTGTAAGGACACCAGTCATATTGGATTTAGGGACAACCCTAATCCAGTATGACCTCACCTTAACTTATTACATCTGCAAAGACCCTATTTCCAAATAGGATCACATTCTGAGTTCCAGGTGGGCATGAATTTGGGGGGTGGGGGGGCACTATTCAACTCAGTACAGACAATAACAGAAACGCTCAGAAAAGAATTGACCTGTTTCATTTTCCTAAACTATTTTGACGACCTCTGTTTAATATTCTGCAAACCCAACTTCTGCTTCACCTGTCTCGAGAGAGGGAAAACCAGGATGGTCTTTTCACTTGTCCCTAGTGTCTTACCATCTCTCAGATACAGAGGGTCCAGATGAGCATGGCCCTGGGGAGGCCGCTAGCTGAGATCAAAATGATTCTGTGTGTGCTGAATATGCACTGTTGGATGCCAAAGTTCTGTGTGTGTGAGTCGGGATCCAGCCATGGCCAGTGACTTCCTCATATTTTCTAATGACCTGAGGAGCATCAGGTGTGGGCACATCCAGCAAAGTCAATCAGAGAATCTGGAGTTATTCACCCCTACTGCTTGTACTGGGTTCCCTCCTCTTCCGTTCTGGCTGCCACTATTGGAAGGTGGAAGTGGGAGAGACAGCTGAATGGTCTGCAGGAATCTGCATATTGTTAAGGAGCTTTCCCTGTATCTTCAGGAATAGGTTCTGGAATGTGAGCTCAGGAGAGGAAATGAAGTAGCTGTCAGTTCTGAACCCTGGGCTGTTCTCCATATAAAGCCAGACTTCACAGAGGGTGGGGATTTTCCTAGACTGTGATCTGAAAGACATTTTGTTTTTCAATGCCACATGTGAATTAGAGTTCTTGTCCCTTAATAGTGGGATTATCATACCTAATTAAATATTTTGAAAATTTGTCGTAGTCTATTATATTTTTAGTTAAGTTGAAGAACTGAATTCTCACTTTTATTTTATTTATGTATTCATTTATCAAAAACAACTTTATTGAGGTAGACTGTCATAAAATAAAGTACACATATCTAAATTATACAATTTGTTAAGTTTTGACTTACATATACACTTGTGAAGCTATCACCACAATCGAGATAGCACACATGCCCATCACCCCTAAATTCTCCAGTTGCCCCTTTAAATTCCCCCCACCCAGACCCTCCCCACCACCTCTCATCCCCAAGCAACAGTGGATCTGCTTTTGTCACTATAGTTTGCATTTTCTAGAGTTTCATATAAATGGAAGCATTCAATAGGTACTCTTTTGCAGACAGCTCTTTTCACTCAGAGTGGTTGTTTTGAGGTCTATTGATGTTGTTGAGTGTATCAACAGCTCATACCTGTCCATATCTGAGTAATATTCCATTGCATGGATATACACAATTGGTTTATCCAAATATCTATTGATGGACATTTGGGTTATTTCCAGTTGGGGGGTAATACAAATGAAACTGTTATGAACATTCACGTGAAAAATATAATAGACAACTGTACCATATAGAAATGCAAAAATAAAGTATGTGCATCTGAGGACCCACACTATTCCTACTTTTCCACAGAAGCTGCTCTGGCAAAGGTTACCTGTGAACTTGTTATTGCTAAATCCAGGTAACATATTTAGGTCCTTATGTTACATTACCTCGGTAGCATCAGACCTTTGATCGTTTTCTCCTGTAGGTCATACCCTTCCTCCTCAGCTCCATCACTTGTTTCTTCTAACTCTTCTCTAGACAGTACTAATTCATTCTCTGTTTTCATGCTAGTGCCTATATGTGTGTGTTCCTTTTTTTTTCTTTTACTAATTCTTTAGTGTCTTGAACTTCTTTCACTGATTGAAGCCCAGGAGTTTGAGGTTACAGTGAGCTATGGTGGTGCCCCTGCACTCTAGGCCCAGCAACAGAGCAAAACTCTGTCTCAAAAATAAATAAATAAATAAAACCAAAACCCAAAAGGTGTATTTTCTCTTTCTCTTTTTCCCAATTTTTGTTTGAAATTCATTGATAGATGACTTTGAGATAAAAATTTTAAAAATTCTTGCACCTTTTAGTGTCTGTGGATCCTTATTTCTAAAGTGTTGAAAATAAAAATGGAACCATGACCACTTGTCCCTGCTTTCTGAGAAAGCAGAAAGAGTGTTTCCTGGGGCTCCATCTTCAGCCTGTTCTTCTTACTGGGCTATATTCTCCCTCTTAACCATCTCATCTTCCTCATGGATTCAGCTGACATGTGTCTGCTGAGACTCCCAAGTCTGTATCTCCAGCCCACACCTCTGCTGACCTGGCAGTTCTGTTCTTATCTCTGGTTAAGATGTGTGCTATTGAAAATTCATAACTAGCTTTCGATTGTTTGTTCATGTGTTTGTTTTTAACCCTCAGTCACTTTCCATGAGAACATCTGCTTAGTCTATACCATTATAAGTATTTGGGGGAAATCATTTATGTTCCTCTGTTATCCAACAGCTTGATAAAAAATCATGTTAACTTCTGTCTTTCGACCACTTCAGCAATGACTTTTGGGGATAGTAAAATTTGTTGTTTGATAGAATTATTTGACAGGGGCATCTTTTTAGTTTGTCTGCCCCTTTTCTTGGGCTAAAACCAGATTTGGACATAGCTATTGGGCAGTGTTTCATCAAATTTTCTTCTCTCTTGTGAGTGTCACCTTTCAAACCATCCTTAAGAAAAGCTACAAGCAATTGCTGCATTTTCTTATTTGGTTTCGGTTTTGATTGTCTTGCTTCTAGCCAAGTCTGCTATCTTTAGCTGCAAAAAATTCTGGCAACTTTCCTTCAAAATGTGCTTGATTGGCTTTTGGATGTTGTTGTAAGAGTCATAGTTTTATATGGTTATAACTCATCCAAGATATAACAAGGTTGGAGTTCATTTGTATCTCCACAAAGATAAACTCTCTATCTTAAATAAACATGTAAACTTATCCTATGCTTTTCTTTTTTTTAATTTGTCCCCTTCCTCATATCTTATGCTTTTTAGAGCTACTTTTGTGCGTACCACCTAATAACTGCGTGGTGGGTCTGCCAGAATCTTGAGTTCATTGTGGAAAGCTTAAAAGATGACTTTGGTGCCATAGTCTTTAGTGATTCATGTTATTTTGAAGCATGAGTTTTTTATTGACTGGGGCAAAATATATGCACTTCTTGTACACAAACAGTTCCATATTTCTACCAGGTAAAATTTTGGGTGTTATTAAAATCAGGGAGCTCAAGGTCATTTAAAGAATGAATGTACCAACAGTCATTCATACAAGAGATGTATGGCCATTTTAAAATGTAAAGAGGAAAAATATATCTATCATAAAAAATCCTTAATTTTGGTTGGTTTTATGTTACAGAGACACTCACTATTTATAGTCTCACGTTTGTAAACAAAATGTTTGATTTATCACATTTTTGAGCAATTCCAGTTGATGGGAGCCAGTAGATTTTTTACAGCCAAGAGCAAAAAAAAAAAAAAAAGGAAATAAAAGCTTCTGTGGATTCATCAAGAAATCCCACTTCCTGGCACACATACTCAGGTGGGTGAGCACCAGCGGCACATGCTGGTGACGTCAGCATAATCACTTCTACCAAAGACATCGCTCACTGTCTCTGCACTGCAGCGCTGATTCTGTGGATTCCCATGTGACTTCAGAGTGCCAAAGGTTACAGTCCCTCGCTGCATATTAAAATATTTATGGCCTACTGGTTTTCATGAAAAAACTCGACATTGGCCAAGATGGAAAACCAGAAGTCTACTGCATAGTCATGTGACAAATTCTTTTAAAAATTCAAGACTGCAAAACTTTTCTCTCAAAATCTTTCAATAAAATTGATGCTCTGCGTAGATGCTTCCTCATCATTGTCTGGCTCTCCCTGCCTTCTTACACAGAACCAAACACCATCATGATGAGCTCGCCACCCTGAGAAGCACAGGGGCTTTGAATCACCATTTCCATTTCCTTATGTGTAAATGTGGAACAAATCATGATATTGTGGAAGAGACAGAACCAGAGCTAGGTTAAACTGTGAGACTTCATGGCAGTTGTCTTGGGGCACTAATCTCAAAGAGGTTTTAAAACATTGCAGGAGTGAAAAGAACTTTCCTTCTCTGAAGGTTGGATCTCTGGAATAAACTCGAAAGTAGACAGGAGAAAAGACATGCAAATTAATTATGTGTATAAGCATGGGAATCACAAAGAAGGGTCAGGTGGTTAAAGTGTAAATACCCCCTTCATAGGGGAGAGGGAAGTGGAGGATGTAGGCAATTGTAGAGGAAGAGTGAAAGATTTTTAGGGGAGATGAATGGGCTCCAAGAACAAATAGCCTGGAACAAAGTTTGGGCTGTGGATGTGGTGTCAGCTGTAGTCTTGCTTCCTGTGGTATGCATCATTTTCCCCTGGTGAAAAGTGATTTACAAAAATTGAATATCTTTTGGAGAATCCAGCCTTTAGGTAGATAAAAGAACTTCAGAGAAAGCCCTCCCCTGCATTTGCTGCTCCCTAGGTGCTCTCAGTTTGAAGCCCATAGAGACATATTTTGGGGTATCTTTATCTGAGCCCCAAGAAAAGCAACAGAAATAAGAGATGGGGAAAATTGTGCTTACTTATGATTCCCTGATAAAGTATAAAATGCCCAACTAAATTTGAATTTCAGATAAAGGACAAATAATTTAAAAATACAAGTATGTCCCAAAATTACAATGGGACATACTTATGTTAAAAAATTGTCATTTATCTGAAACTCAAATTTAAGTGGGTATTCTATATTTGTATTTGCAAAATCTGGCAACCCTAGGCTTACCAGAACTCTTCACACAAAGAATACTGTTGAGGGGCGGAAGATCCACTTTAATAAGGTGCTCAGAGGGTGGAGAGTAAGGTGATCATGACTAACCACAGATAGTCTTACCCCCTTCTAAAGAGAGTGGGACTGAGTCAATGCAAGGTTAGTTTTTGCTGATGTAGTTGGTGGTGTATGTGTGCACACCTGCTTTTGTTTGTTTGTTTGTTGAGTAGAGCGTGCAAATCTTGGCCTTTGCTGAACTGCTTGAGGAAACAGAGGAATAGCTGAGGGTGGCCACAGGGTGGTCCTGTTCCTTTGCTCAATTTCTCTGCTAAACAGATATTGAACCAATAGTCAGAGAATGTTTGAAGCAGACCCCGATTATCTGCCTATCTGGGGCAGTCACACATCTCTGGGTGGCCCTGATTAAAAATTTTTTTAAAAAGTTTGCAGTCAAATGGCCCAGGTGCTAGTCTGGGCTACTCCCACTGGCTGTGAGATTTGGGGGAAGTTACTAAATACCCCAAGCTCAGTTTCCCCATCCGGAGGGTAATAACACCTACCTTATAAGGCTATGGTGAGGATTAAGTGAGTTAATATACATAAAGTGAGTACATTGGCCCCTAATGACAACACAATAAATACCAGCTGCATTTCACTGCTATTTCCCGAAACAGTGCTTGCTAGGTGGTGATACAGTTTTTTACCTAATGTTGTTCTTATTTGGATGTACATACCTTGAGGAGAGGTGTATCTGCAGCATGTGACATGGTGGCATGCAGTAAGCACTAGATGAATGTTTATTAGATTGAATGAATGTTGACATCTGTTGTCCCCATGGATTTGGGAAATAAACTCCCTTGGTTGGTTCCTGAGCACTCACACTTGCAGAACTGGTTCTCCAGGCCAGAACTTTCCAACTGAAATGCAGCATTGTTGTGCCTGAGGGACTGATTCTGCAGCCTTTGGGGTGGCTTGAGTTTCAGGGGGTGGTTTGGAAACATGCATCAGTTTACCCTAGTGTGCAATGCAAGTGTAGTTGTCTATGAGTCCATCATGATGTAAAAAAAGGTTGGGAGGCACTGTTCTAGGCTGTAATATAAAACATTCAACTATTACAAGATATATATTGGTACTTGTCTGTTCAGGCTGTTATAGTAAAACACCGTACATAGACTAGCTAATTGCTAAACAACAGAAATTTATTGCTTACAATTCTGGAGGCTGGGAAGTCCAAGATCAAGGTGCCAGCGCATTTAATATCTGGTGAGGGCTCACTCTCTGATTCATAGATGGCATCTTGTTGATGCATCCTCATATGGCAAGAAGGGATGAACAAGCTCCCTTGCGCCTCTTTTATAAGGGCACTAATCCCATTCATGAGGGCTCCACCCTCATGACTGAATCACCTCCCAAAGCCCACCTCTTAATACCATCACCTTGGGGGTCAGGATTTTAACATATGAATTTTAGGGGGATACAAACATTCAGACCATAGCAGTACCATTTTTGAAAAATAAAACAAGTTGTAGATTTTAGCTAGCTAGCTTCCTAGATAAAGATTGGAAAGCTATACGGTATATTGATGTTATTTGAGGAGCTTTAATTGTGACTTTTTCCCTAATGCTTTCCCCCAAATGCATTTCTCTAATTAGGAGAGGACAAGCACTCATAAGTGTTATACTAGAAATGTTGATTTATGTGCACCTACAAGTAAGTGAACTCTAAACACTGATGTGAAGTAAATACAGTTGTTGTATTGTGAACAATAGAGCAGCCTTCAATGGGGGTTAAATAAAAGCCCACATTTAATATATGAAGAAAAATGTATGTTTCTCAAGGAAAAATAAAAAGCTGTTTATTCAGTAGAAGATAATAACTGTTGAAATTTGAACACTGATATGAAGAGAATTTTTGAATCCAGAGAATAAAAGTAAACATTTTTAAAATTGGCTGGGCGTGGTGGCTCATGCCTGTAATCCCAGCACTTTGGGAGGCTGAGGTGGGAGGATTCATTGAGGCCAGGAGTTCAAGACCAGCCTGGGCAACATAGCGACACCTCATCTCTACAAAAAATTTAAAAAATTAGCTGGGTATGGTGCGCGCTTGTAATCCCAGATGCCCCGGTGGCTGAAGTAGGAGGATCGCCCAGGAGCTGTGATTACACCACTGCACTTCAGCCTGGGCAACAGAGCGAGACCCTGTCTCTAAAAAATAAAAATAAAAACAAAAAAATAGAATAAAAAGTTATTTTAAAATGAAATGAATTTAATGACCAAAGATTTATTAAATACTCAGTATGTTGAATGAATATGTGAACAACCAAGCACCTAGTATGTGCCAGGTGCTGGGCTAGGCAACCAGAGTATCAGATGTGGTCACTGTGCTAAAGGTGCTCATAGTCTGGGGGAAAGAGTGAAGTTTATTCTCTTATCAAACATTTTGTGTTCTTTATTCATTTGTAGTAGTTGTGTTCTAAACCCAGGGTTACTAAAAGTGAATCGCAAGCACATGCTTTTTGAACCTGCTCAGCATCCAGGTCTTCCAGAAAGTGTCAATAATCACTCTTTGATCCCTGTCTTTGATTAACACTCAGTAGGTTGGCTTCCATGTAAATGGCTGGATTGGTCTCTTTCATTAACTAACCTTGGCTCACCCAGAAATGTAGTGCCACTTTTTGCACATTTACATTGGTTTTTAAAGATCATTCCTGTTGGCTTGGCATTTTCCTTCCCATAAAAGTTCATAGGTATTTGAAAAATCCAGATTTTACCATATAAGATGATTTATTAATAATAGAAGGAGTTAGTGTTGTAAACAAATGGTCATGCCACACATGAGTAACAAACTATAATTATAAACACATATAGAGAGTTTACTATTATAATCAAATAAAGCTACAATAAAAATGGTCTGGCACCTTTCATGATCTACATATTTGTTCTTGGACAGCAGTGTAATTAGGGACAAAGGGTTCATATGATGTTCAAATAAATGACTATAATTAGTACTACTTTCATGCAGTCAAGCCACATTTTTCATTTTCCTGATACCGTGTACCCTTTCATCATCATAACACACCAACTGGCACTTGCAGCTGAGAACAAACAAAAGTCTGGAATCTTACTCACCAACCCCTGGAGAGACTCATCCTCCTTCTCCTCCTGCCACAAGCTGGAGAGTCCCTGTGTCCTCTCCAGACCCTCTTCCTACCAGCCCAGCCCCCACTGCCCAGAAGCCAGTTCCTTTCCCATCAGACATGCATCCTGTTCTGCCCCACGGACCTGGAGCTGGAGAACAAGGCAGCAGAAGCTCTAAAGTCAGAAAAATGTGGATGACCTGTGACCTGGGGAGAGAGAGAAACTGACCATACAATCACCCTACAGTGAGTGAGGGAGAAGCCTGTGAATGGTATGATGGGCTCTGAATGGCTGATACCTGGGAGAGTACCTGCAGAAAGGTGGGAGGAGAAGAGTTATTTCTAAGTAAGGTGGATGCATAATTTATTGTCCAAACTGGGATACTTTTGAGAGTGCATGGGGGCACTGTTAGCATTTTCAATGGGACTACAGGTATATACCATGACTGTCTCAGGAAAAACCAGACTTACTGTTACATTACTTCTAAGTAGACATAGGAGGGAGAAGAAGAGAGTTAAGGTATTATCACACCTGAATAAGCATGTGGATGTTCCATAAGGTTCATGGAAGCAGAGCCTGGGTGGTATGAAAAGTATGACATATGGAGCCCTAAAAGCTCTGTCCTAATTAGTCTCCATGCCTTTTGTCCCTTTCTCCTCCAATTCCTTCCCTGCTAGAAGACTAATTTTCCAAAATGATGGCTCTGATTTTTTTCTGATTTTCTGATTTTTTAAAAATCTCTGCTGGCCCTCCATTGTTAGCAGAGTAAAGTCTGTACCTGACTAGCTGGCTTTCAAGCCTGGCTCCAACAGGGTCCTGATCTCGTTTCTCAGTCTCCCTCTTTGAGGAACCAGTGGAACCTCAAACTGTTGGAACCACTGGCTATTCCTGGCCTGTAACTTCCTACCTCCATGCCTTCGCTCGTGCTTTATCATTTTGCTGCCTGGAAACCTTTTACCCTCAGTTTGCACTTTTGCAACTTCTGCCCATTCTCCATGAGCTGGTTAAGATATCAGCTAACGTGCTGTGGAAGCAGAGGATTGGAAGAGAAAGGGTCTCTATGAAGCCTTCTTTACTCACTCTTGTCACATCCAGCTCTGAACCCCTGGGAGTTTTTATACAGACCTCTGTGTACCTTTCTAGGGACCCATATGACTGATTTTATCTTTGCGTTGTCATCATTTATATAGGTGTTTTAGATCTCCTAATACGTCAGAAGCTGTTTTAGGGCAGAATCAAGGTCTGGTTCTTCTTTGAAACTCTCAAAGAACTTTTCATTGTGCTTTTCACTTGGTAGACATGCAACAGTATTGTTGAATGATAGGGGTTAAAGACTGAAATTCCAAATTCTGGTGCTGTTGATCTCTACTTGGGTGAAGGAAAGCTGTGGGACAAAAGTACTTCCTGTTTTACTTGCTCAGAGACTTAGGACTGGGAGTGGTGTGGACATCTCACTCTTGCTGGTCCTAAGGAGTGGCTTCCTCTCTCCACAGAAGGACTAGAAGAGATGGACCAGCATTTTGCATTTAGGAAGTCTGTTATGATCTCTCAAGCCAGAGCTGTGTCTTTGGCATGGGGGGTAGTAACAAAATCCTATTGCTAAATGGACCATGTGTGACTACAACAAGGCCCCTTTCTGATATTAGCTTTGGTCAGTCACTTTGCGAGCTCTATCTCTAGGCAGCTTATTGCCTTGGTAGTCATAATTGCTAGCAGTCATAATTAAATGCAATTATTTGAACATTGCCTGAAATTATATACAAGGTTGGCTTTCTTTTTATTAGTTCAGCATTCTGTTTACTAGCCTACCTGGTCTGGACTATTAATTCTGATCACTTTGAAAACCAAAATGACTAACAGTCAAAAGAAAGACTGTCAAATTGAATCTTCATTCCTAACTAATCATAATCCCTGCCATATGGCCTTGGCACAAATCATGCTGCCTGGGGCTCTTCATGTTTTCATGCTATGCAGTGAGGCACACTGGAAATTTGTGTTGGTGAGGACTGCTCTTGATATTTTACACACTGAAGGGGGTACCAGAAGCTGTTTCCAAAAAGAATGAAATTCAAGGCATCTGTTTTCTCTGGCGTTTGTAGTTTTGGAACTATAGAAATGAGATGTATTAGACTGTGTGTGTATGACAAAGGTTTTCAGCTAATAAAAGTTTATTAAAAATCATATTAGATATTTTCTGTACTAACCACCTCAAATTTATTTAATAGTCTATTCTCTATTAAAGCCTGACCCCCCAAAAAAAGCATGAGCACTATGAAAGAAAAGGGAATTTGACTGTATCCTGTACCTTAAATAATCTTTAGTTTACTATTATTCCTTAGCCAATAGGACCCTATTTACTATATAATCTTTAGTTCATAAGTCAGAGCCAGCTATACAGTAAAGAGAACATTATTCTAACCAAATTCCTAAGTGTGTTTTGACTTAGCAACAGATCTGGAAAGTCCAGGCATGTTTTGGCTAAGATATTCAGATTCTGAGTTGCCAAGTAATTACAGGGTAACACTTTGACATATCATCTTAATTTTTATTTGTTTATTTATTTTTATTTATTAGCTCAATTTATAACTCCTCTTAGAACATTGACTTTTCTAAATCTGGACAGAATCTCAAAAAATTTAGCACCACGTCGCCCTATTGGATATGAGAAAGTCAAGACCCAGTGAGGTTAAGCACCTTGCTCAGGGAAGTACAGCTTGATAGCGGTGTGCTGAACACAAGAGACATACTAGCCCTTCTACCACATTCTCTTGATCACAGGGCAGCCTAAATTCACAAGGAGGGGAGATATGTCTCACTTCTCAGTGGAGATGATGACAAAGCATTTGTGGTCGTCTTTAATCTACCATACTTATAAAGCAGAAATTTTACTTCATAATATTGTAGACTCTTTGGGGGTATTTGCTGCCTTTTTAATTGGAAAGATTTTAGCCATTATTTCTTTAAATATTTTTCCCTCCATTTTCTCTTTTTTCTCCTTCTGGGACTTAAATTACATGTAGATTAAACTCTCTTAGTATTTTCCCACAGACCATTGAGTCTCTGTTCGTTATTTTTTTTAATCCTGTGCTTCAGTTTGGATAATTTCTATTGTCTGCCATTTCATCAGCTCATCTGGCTCACTTCACCACATGTTGCAGCCACCTCAGCATCCCTGAATTCTGGTTGCTGCCTCAGCAGCCCAGTGAGACTGCCATGCTCTGTTTGGGTTCTCTCTCCTTGCCTATATTCCAGAAAGTGTTTCCAGGCAAAATATTGAGGCTATTGTGTGGATCACCTCTGTGTTTCCCTTCTTCCTGGAATCACAGTGCTGTATACTTGTTGTCCAATGTCTGAAAGCAGTTGCTTCATCTATTTTCTTCAATTTTATAATTGCTTACTGTGTATGGGGGTTAGCTTGTTACCAGTTACTCCATCATAGCCAGAAGTGAAAGTTCTTTTCCTTTTATAGTGACACAATAGAATTGTTTAATAAATAGAAAATTCTGTATATTAAAAAACATAGATTATGACTCTACATAGTGCCTAGATGACCAATGTAGAGCATCAAATATAAATATTATTTTTTAGTGAAGTAAAGATACCTATAGGGCTTTCTTTGACTGTTGGCTAGTATATGTGGTTCAATAATAGGTTGATGCACTAATGAAATGAATTCTATTAACAGTTTAAAATCCTTGGCTCTGGGTCAAAATGATGCCTACCTTGCATTGCTAAGTTCTTTGTCTGTCCTCTCTTGGGTTCTTTCCTGGAAGTCCTGGAATTCCTCTGTTATTTAGGCCTCTTGTGTGAGTTCTAGTTCCTTACGGCGACTCAGTGTTCAAACTCCCCTAGTCTTATTACTAATCTAGAGACTTGGCTTCAGTCAACGTATCTACATACGAATTTTTCTATTCCTGTCTGTTAACTATCAATTAAGATAAAATTCAGCACCCTCCCTACCCCATTTAATTATACTTATATCCATTATAATTATTTTGGGGCAAAAGAAGTTAGTTACCAAAGGAACAGCCTGATTTTCTCCACATAGGAATAATAAACACCCTTGTAGTTGTTGGTGCTAAAATGCTTTAGAACCATTTTCAATTTTGGCCTGATTTAAGGGATTTCTTTGAGTGCATCTCCTTTTATTTTATTTTTATTTTTTTTAGAGTAGTCAAGTGCAGAAGTGATAAGGGGGGAAAGTAGGAGAACAAGGAGTTCAATCTGTAACTGACTGTGAACAATCAAGTGAGATAACTCACTACCTTTGAACCAGCCAGAGTGTATCTCCTTTTAAAAAAAAAAAAGATGCCTGTGCTTCTTGATTCTGGGACATAGCTTTAGAACTGTCTTATTTCTATTTCACATATGGTTTTTTGGTTTTTTTTTTTGAGGCAGAGTCTCGCTCTGTCGCCCAGGCTGGAGTACAGTGGCTCATCATAGCTCACCGCAACCTCAAACTCCTGGGCTCAAGGGATCCTCCTGCCTCAGCCTCCCGAGTAGCTGGGACTACGGGCATGCGCCACCACTCCTGGCTAATTTTTTATATTTTTGGAAGAGATGAGGTCTCACTCTTGCTCAGGCTGGTCTCAAACTCCTTACCTCAAGTGAATCCTCCCACCTCGGCCTCCCAGAGTGCTGGGATTATAGGCGTCAGCCACTGCGCCCGGCCTCCCATATGGTTTTTACCTTCAGAAGAGACTTAAAACATAGTGTGAGTAATATCACATTTTTTTAATATTTAGGTTTACTGAATTACTCATGAAAATTAGCATGGGCTCACATGAGGAAAAATAAAAATGGATCCCACAAGAAATCCTGGTGTATAAATAAGCTGTTATTTTTAAAAATAAAGTGATTCCTTGTGCATTCTTTTGCTGAGAACAAAGTCTGAGGAGTCATTATTGCTGATTTCAGTAAGTGTGGTAGAGAACAGCAAAAAATTTTTTTTATTTTTAAATTTATTGTATTTTATATATATATATTTTAAGCCAGTCAAATTTAGCTGTGGGGGTTATATACCAACTGTAGTGACACTAATGTTAATAACTTCTGATAACCCACTACCATTGGACCAGCCAAGAACAGCAAAAATTTTCTTAACGAAGAAGTAATTTCCTAATTTTCTTTGAAATATTATTAACTTTTAATGATAATACATCCTCATGTACAAATACAAAAAGGACAAAAAGTACATTTATTCTTGCGACAATGTTTATTGAGTACTTACTATATGCCAGACACTGTTCTAGGTACTGGAGATACAATAGTTATTCAAACAGAAAAAAAAAATCCCTGCTTTCATGGAGCTTACGTTTCAGTGGAGACCATAATCATAATATTAGGTCATTAAATATGAAATGTCTGATTTCGACTCAAGAGTGTAGTTTATTATATCTCAAACAAGAAGCAGTACAATTGATCAAAGTATGCGCCTAAACTATTGACACAGTTTTGCCATCTTGACGGTAGCTTGTTTATGCCAGTAGCAAAGAAGCCTGGAGAGCAAGTGGCTATGAAATCATGAAAGGCATTTTCCACAGCTTCTTGAGAATTGAATATTTTTCTTTGCAAGAAGTGGTCCAAAGCCTGGAAGAAGTGGTAGTCAGTTGGTCCAAGGTCTGGTGAATATGGTGGATGACAGAGAGTTTCCAAGTCCAGCTTCAGTAGTTTGAGCAGCATTGTTTTTTGGGACATGTGGTCTTGCAAGAGGATTGGCCTGTCTCTATTGACCAATTTCAGCTACTTAGTCACAAGCATCCTCATCATTTTGTCCAGGTGGTTGCAGTAGACATCCACTATCATCTATTGACCAGGTTTCATGAAGCTATAGTGGATAATACCAGCGCTGGACCACCAAACAGACACCATTAGCTTTTCTTGATGAATATTCAGTTTTGGACTTAGTTTCGGCACTTCATCTTTATCCAATCATTGTGCTGAACGCTTGTGATTGTCAAAAAGAATCCATTTTTCATCCCACATAACAATACGGTGTAGAAATGGTTTGCCTTTATGTTGTGACAGCAAAGAAAGGCAAGCTTCGAGATGATTTCTCTTCTGATGCTCGTTTAATTCATGTGAAACCCATCTATTCAGCTTCTTTACCTTGCCCATTTGTTTCAAATGGTCCAATATTGTTGGAATAGTAATGTCAAACCTTGCTGCTAATTCACGTGTAGGTTGAGATGGATTTGCTTCCACTATAGTTTTCAGCTCATCATTATCCACCTTGGTCTCCGGTCGCCCATGTGGCTCATTTTCAAGATTAATATGACCAGAATGGAATTTCTCAAACCATGGACATACTGTGCGTTCATTAGCCACATCCTTCCCAAACACTTCGTCGATGTTTCAAGCTGCATTGGTTCCACGACAGAACTCATATTTGAAAGTAACACAAATTTTTGACTTATCCATGGTTTCACAAAAATTGCTCTAAAAATTTTTTTGAAAGATAATCACAAGCCAAAATGTGCATCTGAAAGAATAAGGAAGCACCTTCACAATAAAAATAAAACAAGAAGTGTCAAAGTGAAATGTCAGAGATATCAACTATCAAACTTAGTACTTAAGGAAATCGGACATTCCATACTTAATAACCTAATAATTGTAATGAGACAAATTGCAACCCTCTGAGCCTGGTCAAAAAGCTTTTCCTCTCTGTCCGTTCACTCACAAATGCAGGGCCAAGCATTCTTTAAACATTAGCAGGGCTGGCTTTGCCCTCTGCCTCGTGGGAAGATTTTTCAACTCCCTGAATAGCCCTGGGCCCCAGAGCTCTGCCATGGGACGATGACAGAGTGATTGTCTGCAAAGGGAAGCTGGAGGTATTCGGACCTTTCTTACTGCTTTGCTCAGGGCCAAAACTGTGGTCTGTAGTGACCTCCAATCCCACTCTCTTACCTCCTTTGGGACCTTGAGTGGGGAGTTTCCTCTTTATTCCTTCATACAGACATAAAAGCAAGCAGGCGTCAAGTGCTCTGCTCTGTGGTGGTGGCGGATGTGCAGGCCGTATTTCAGAAGGGTCACAGAGGTCTTGGTGTGAGTGATGATCAATCTCAGCTGACAATGAAAAGTTGCAGTTGCCCCTGGGATCTCAGGCTCTTTCAAGGGAATTTTTCTGAAGGTCACCCTGAATACTGGCAGAATCAAGAGTCCCAGCCAAGGGAGAATTTGGGCAATTGATTGAGTTGAGGGTGTGTGTGTGTGTATGTGTATCTCTGTAAGTGTGTTTGTGGGTATGTGGGTATCTGTGTGTGTGTGGTGGTGGGTGGGTAGGAAACTCACAGGCAGAAGAGTCAGGAGAGCAGGTCTCAAGGGAGAGGGGCCATAGTGATGCACAAATTTTTCGGACTAATTGACCAAACATTTAGTGTCATGCTGTAGTCATAAAAAGAGAAATGAGAAGAAACTGATTTTAGGAAGATTTTACAATAACACCTTCATGAAATCTTTGTAGAACTTTCATCCATAAGTGATGTCTCTTTCTCTTCTGAGTTCCTATTCCCTTCTTTCCTATTTTAATTATGCCTCTAATCTCATTTAACCTTGATAATTGCTGTATGTGTATGTGTCTCCCTTACCCAATTTTAACTTCCTGGGTACAGGAACCATGATCTTTGCATCACCTGAGTGCTTCATTCACCTCTCATAGAGATACTCAGCAAATATTTGCAGATTGAATGAATGAATCCTCAACTCCTTCATTCTGAGTTTTGTTGACATTGTTGGAAAAACTTGTAATTATGAAAGAGTAAACATTTCAGTATTCTAAGTGGTTAATAATCATATAATTAAAATGATAACATGATAAGTGGTAAACATCTTGAGTTTCAAGACTTTTGCTATATCCATGTCATCACTGGCATTATAAATACACATGATTTTAGCATACTAATAGTCACTTAACCTCTGTGTCTAAATGTTTGTGTGTGTAAAATGGGATTCATAGTATCTACTTTATCTAACAGGGCTGTGATGATCAAAATTTTCAATAGGTGTCAAAGCTCTTTGAAAAGTTAATAGTGTTATAAAAAGACTGAGATTGTAGAGTGCATAGTGTGTAAGATCTTACTATTGTAATAATAGAAAAAACATATGCACATCTATCTATAAAACCTACAACAGGCACACAAGAATTCTAGTGTATGTTTTTAAGCACTTTATTATTGTTTTCATTAGCTACTTCTTTTAAAAGGTCTGGTGGCTAATAATGATGATGAAGATGATGGTACTAGAAATAATAATAGCTTCTCTAGCATTTTATAATTGATAAAGCTCATGGGCATTATCTCAGATTTGACAGTTCTTCATTAGGGGAGAGGAATAGCTCTTTACAATGCTAAATTACTGTTAAGATAAAAAGAGTGAAACTAAACTGCAAAGGAGTTTTAATGCAAATGTATTTAGTTAACATTACACCCAATGTTCTGAAGTACATTTACTGATCTTCAAAAGACATCTGAAAATAAAAAAAAATACATTGAGGTAGTTGAGGAAACTAAGCGTTATGTACATTCCTGTAAGATGACAGTGTAACTATAGTCCACTATTTTTGTCCATTTCTTGGCCAAGTCTTCTGTTTATGATTATGGGAAGGCACTGGGGAGAGAGCAGTCCTGCCTCACCCCCTACTTCCCTTCACTTCTTTGCCTACCTCCTGCACTCCCACAGGGCTGACTGTTGGCGTGTTGGAATCCACTGTCCCAGCGGGTCCCCCAGAGCTTTGGCAGGAGTAGGCACTCAGGAGTCTATTCAGCTGATTTATGGGGTAGGGGTGGGATCTTTCCACAGGAAAGGGTTTGCAAATATTGACTATTATATAGCCAAGCAATAGAAGTCATCGAAGGGGCAATGTTTTTTGCTGATTTCATAGTTATTGTATACTCTTTTCCACAAATGCCTATGTGTTATTATTTTGTGCTCTGGCTAACCCAGAAAGTGGTTAATTAGTCCCTAGATAATCTAGAGTTGACTGAATTAAAATTTAAGAACACATTAAATTTTTACATTTCATAGTGCATGTGGGCAGCACCCAGAATCCAGAACCTTTGTTATCCCCCCCTTCACCTGACTTTGGTAGTTCCCACGTTCACCTGCCTCGTGTAGTAAAACAAAATCCAGCCCAGAACATTGTTGGTATCCCTGTTATAGTCTTTATTAAACTGTGTTCTGATTTTGGTTACATGATTCCTTTTGCCACTAGATTGTGAGCTCCTTGTGGATAGGGTTGGCGTCTTGCTCATCTTTGTATTTCCAGGGAAAGGTATCTAATGTATAGTAGAAAAGCAATATAGTTTACTGAATGGTAAAATGAAATGAATGTGCGTTCATGAAAGGATGAGCTCAGTGAATGGAGAGTCATTTAAAATTTCATAGGTTTTGATAATTCATACTGTGGAGTTAAGTCTTGTTAATTTCAGTGTATGCCATTAATTTGAAAGGTAGGTGTGATAAAAAGTTAGAAATAAGTTAGAAATAAACCATTTTCTTCATGCCAGGTGTGGTGGCACAAAGCTGTAGTCCCAGCTACTCAGGAGGTTGAGGTGGGAGGACCTCTTGAGCCCAGGAGTTCATCAAGCTGTAGTGTGCTATGATCATGACTATGGATAGCCACTGTACTCCAGCCTGGGCAACATAGTGAGACCCCGTCTATAAATAAAATAAATACAATAAAATAAAATTAAATTAAAAATGTATTTAAAAACCCCATTCCTTTCAAGATCATAAACACATTATAATAAAATGATCTTTTTTGATACTGCTAATAGGCATTATTTACCATTACAATTTATATAGTACTTAAAAGAATTTTATGTTATCAGAAATATTTTTAGTTTGAGTTTTTTGCTAACTTGAATGGATTATCCTCTGCCTGACTTGCTTTCTAAATTAGGAAGTTTTTTTTTAATTTTAATTTCTTTACCACTATACTAATGAGGAAGAAAGGTTTTGATGACTGTGAAATTCATCTTGGAAGAGCTGAAGAACCATGAGAAGAAAAAGAAAACAAAACGGGAGCACGTAGTGATTCAGTGGTTTATAAGAAGCAAGACCCCGTATTTACTGGGTGAATGAATAGAATAATGAAGGTGTGTTCGTCTATTTGGGCTGTTAGAACAAAATACTTTAGACTGGGTGGCTTATAAACAACATACATTTATTTCTCGCCATTCTAGAGGCTGGGAAGTTCAAGATCAAGGTGCTGGTAGATTCCTTGTCTGGTGAGGGCTCACTTTCTGGCTCGTAGCATCTTTTTGTTGTGTGCTCACATGGCAGAAAGGAGAGCTCATCTCTGGGGTCTCTTTTAGAGCACTAATCCCACTCATGAGGGCTCTGCCCTTAGGACCTAATTACCTCCCAAAGGCTCCACCCCTTAGGTCCTATCCATCACCTTGGGGGTTAGGATTTCAACATACAAAGTTAGGAGGGGAGACACAAACATTCAGACCACAGCAGAAGGTATCTCCAAGTAGACAAAATTCACATGCATGAAACATGAAATAATGGGATTAGATGCCAAAAAGAAATGTTCTCAATTGGATTTCAGAGAAGAGAAAACTTTGTAAGGAGAGGCTCCATGAAGGAAGTGAAATCTAAGCTGGGCCATAAGGAAATTAGTCAGTGTGAGAAAATAACTTTGTGTCTGTGTCAGTTTTCTATTGCTGTATAATAAATTATGACAAACCTGGCTGCTTAAAACAGCATATGTGTGTTATTCACCACTGCCATGAGACAGGAGTCTAGGCACTGCTTGTCTGCATCCCCTTTTCAGAGTCTTGAAGGCTGAAATCAAGGTGTTGACTGGGCTGTATTCCTTTCTGGAGCTTGGGGACCTCCTCGAAACTCATGTGGTTTTTGGCAGAATGCAGTTCCTTTCAGGGCCTTGAGGCTTCTGTTTTCTTGCTGGCTGTGAGCGGGGAGCTGCCCACATTCCTTGCCATGGGGCCCCCTCACAGGCAACAGGGCAGCTTCCTTCTTTAAGGCCAGTGAAACATGTCCCACTTCTTCCACCCTCTTTTAAAGGACTCACTCAGTCAGGGCAGGCCCACCCAGGAAAATCCCACTTTTGATTAACTTAAAGTCAACTGATTATGGATGGTAATTACATCTGCAAAATCTCTTCACCTTTGCCACATGCCATACATAATCATGGGAGTGATCTCTCCTCGCATTTGGTATACTTGATTGGTTACAAGCAAGCTTCAGCTTCCATCTGCTCTTAGAGGAATTATACAAGGGTGTGTGTCATAGGGGGTTACCTTAGAATCCTGCCTGCTGCAGTGTCTTTTTATTTTTAAATGATTCTTTTTAAAAATTTTATTTTATTGTGGCAAGAACACTTAACATGAGGTCTACCCTCTGAAGAAAATTTTAAGTGTACAATACATTATTGTTGAGTATAAGTGCAGTGTTGTCCAGCAGATCTCTAGAGCTTATCCATCTTGCTTGACTGAATGAAACTCTATGTCCGTTGATTAAGAACTCCTCATTTCCCCCTTACCCTAGTCCCTGGTAGCCACCATTCCACTCTTGTATTCTATGAATATGACTATTTTAGAGACCTCATGTAAATGGAAACATGCAATATTTGTCTGTGACTGGATTATTTTCACTTAGCATAATATCGTTAAGATCCATCCCTGTTGTCACAAATTGCAGAATTTCCTTCTTTTTTTAAGGCTGAATAGTATTCCATTCATACGTATACATACAATGGAATATTCCATTTATCTGTTGATGGACATTTAGGTTGTTTCCACATCTTGGCTATTGTGAATAGTGCTGCAGTGAACACAGGAGTGTGACTATCTCTTCACAATCCTGATTTCAATTCTTTTGGATAAATACCCAGAAATGGGATTGCTGGATTAATGGTGGTTCTATTTTTAATTTTTTGAAGAACCTCTAAACTGTTTTTCATAGCAGCTGCACCATTTTATGTTCTGACCAACAGTGTACAAAGGTTCCAATTTCCCCACATCCTTGCCAACACTTGTTATCTTTTTTTTTTTTTGATAGTAGCCATCCTGGTAGGTGTGAGGTGATAGCTCATTGTGGTTTTGATTTGTATTTCCCTGATGATTAGTGACAATGAGCACTTTTTCATATACCTATTGGCCATTTGTATGTCTTCTTTGGAGAAAAGTCTATTCAAGTCCTTAGCCTATTTCTTAATTGGGTTATTAGTTTTAAACTATTGAGTTGTAGGAGTTGTAAATGTTTGTTGTTTGAACATGTTTTAAAAGTGAAGTTTTAAAAATGGGCCCTAGGTATTAGATGCCAGGCTAAGGAAAATAACTTCTCTGTACTTGGAGCTTTTCCTTGGGGGACCAGCTGTTCATCCTTATTAAGGGAGAGGAAGGAGCCTAGAGTGAGCTATAATTAGAGAAACCGCATCATCATTTTGATGTACTGCAAGAACTTCCTAACCGGTCTCTTGGCTGCTGGTCTTGATTGTCTCCCATCTGCTTCTAGTCACAGTCAAGGTGATCTTTCCAAAACACACATCCAATCGTGTCACTGCCCTGCTTAAAATACTTCTGCTGACTGTTCAACAGAACCTCCTAGGATAGGACTGCCATGCTGTTCAGCTTCATGTCCCAACATGTGCTTCATGTGCCCTTCATTCACGTTCAGTGAGACAGTGGCACTAAGGATTAAGAGGGGGGACGGATTTGAGAGACACTAGAAGGTAGAATTACCGGGATGTGATGAGGGAGGGTGTCTTGGTCTGTTTTGTGCTGCTATAACAGAATACCTGAGACCATGCAATTTATAAAGAACAGAAATTTATTTCTCACAGTTCTGGAGGCTGGGAAGTCTGGGATCAAGGCACCAGCAACTGATAGAGAGCCTTCTTGCTGCATACTCATATGGCAGAAGGTGGAAAGGGGTAACCCATTCCTGCAAGCCCTTTTTATAGTGACATTAATCCATTCCTGAAGGTAGAGCCCTCATGACCTAAACCCCTCATTGAAACCCAATGACAAAAGACATTTGGAAAAACAAAACTAATCTGAGATAACCACGACAAGTTTGAAACCTCTCCTCCCCAAATTAGGCACCATTAATGTCACCCAGTGTTTAACATTTAAACCCCAGGAACACTGTTATAATGGGGATTACATTTCCAATACATGGATTTTGGGGGACACATTCAGACCATAGCAGAGGGTAAGCCTACTCCATGCCTGGAAGTAAGGAGTACAGGTGCAGTAGCAGATGTGGAAAAGAAGGTAAGTTCAGTCTGAGGTTGCTGTAGAACATTACACCCAAGGACTTTTTGCTACTTTGCCCTGTACCAGGTACTGTGGAATCTAGAAAGGAAGTTCCAGGCATGACCTCTGCAGGGATGAGAATATATGTTGTATTAGGAAATTAGAGATTCACAAGAAAAGAGGAGCAACAGAAGAGTATCACTGGTGGTAGATTCCAGAGGTAGAATTGTAAAGGTGTCAGTTAATAGCTGAATGAGATTTTTCCCATTCCATGAAATACCCAGTAAAAGTAATGACAAGTAAAAAGTTGCTTTTCATTATTCCTGGGGCTTAAATGTTAAACAGTGGGTGACATTAATAGGGCCTAATTTGGGGAGGATATGTTTCAACCTTGTCCCAGTTATCTCAAATTAGTTTTGTTTTTCCAAGTGTCTTTTGTCATTCAACAATCTGGTTATGAATCTTGAAGTTCTGTTGTACTTGTTTTGGGCTGTATGGAAGTGTGTAAGTTTTTTTTCTACTGCTTTCTGAGTGTCCAGTTTCTTCTGGAGAGTGTTGGGCCAAAAATCTTTTTAAGCTGCCCTAGTCTTCCTTCCTAATATGGGAAATGCTCTGAGGAGAATAAACAAAAATTGATGCTGCTTTCCTTCTTGATGGAGAATGGATTCTAAATCTGCTGATGTATTTTTCTCTGTGGCTAAGTCCACCATATCAATGTCCAGTCAATTCCAGCTCATCTGGTCCTTGTGATTCCCTCCGTGGTCACTTATATGCTGCCATTGCTTTGGGCCTATGGCTAGTGCCAGTGCTGCTATGGCAGCAACCTGACTCCCTGCTGGTACCAACTCTGCCTCCCACGAACTGTGCCCCACTGACTTGGCTCCCTACCACGGGGTGCCTCTACCAGCTGCTCTTGTCCTTGCTGCCTGTGAAGTGCTCTCCCACCAGGTGCACAGAGACTCTCATTGAGTGTTGTCTGCACCGCTGTCTGCACCCCTTTTATTAGCTGCTGAAGTTCTAGACTGTGTTCCAGAGCTCCTTAACTTTGAGGATATAGCTTCTGCTAGGGAGTTTAGAAAGCCCTTCCAAAGGAGTGACAGGTGGAAGAGGCACTGATACTGACCTGCTGCTTCTTCCCAGGTAAAGCCTGCACATCTCTCAGGTCTTTCAGGCACTTTGTCATCTCAAAAACTGGGCACGAATGCATTGGGCTTTCCCTCCCTCTTCCCCAGGAAGCAGAATCTAAACCCTTTCAGTAGGGGTTAGCTGGGAGGCTAGCGAAGGTTGTGGGCATATTCTTTGAATCTAGTTTTCTCGGGCCTAAAAGTGTGATGGGGTGAAATTTGAGAGGTGAAAAGCCTCTAAACTAAGCTCATGAAAGCATGTATCTTAGATCTTTCCCTTAGTGACAGGTCATCTGTTCATGTCCTCCAAAAATATTCATCCCTAATGATGGGATTGTCTTCCTCTGACAATGTCCCAAGGCCTTTGGAACTCTGACACATCTAGTCCTGACTTTTGTATTAGTCTGGGTAATGCTAGGTGATGCTGTGGTAACACCTGCCCCCGGTCCCTACCCCCCATCTCCACCCCCTGCCCCCATCAATGGAGGTTTATTTGTCACTTGTACAAAGTATTTTGTAGGTCGTACATTGCTATCCATCTTGTAGCTATAGCATCTGAAACACATGCCTTCTGTATTAGTTTCCCAGGGCTGCCAAAACAAGATGCCACAAATTGAATGGTTTAAAACAACAAATATTTATTCTCTCAGGGTTCTTGAGGCTGGGTGTCTGAAATCAAGATGTGGGCAGGCCTATCTTTTCTCTGAAGGCTCTAGGGAGCAACCCTTCCTTGTTCCTTTCTAGCTTCTAACGGTTGCCAGCAATCCTTGGCATTCCTTGCTTGTAGACACATCACTCCAATCTCTGCCTCCACCTTCACACGGCTGTCTTCCCTGTGTCTCTGTGTCCAAATTTCCCTCTTCTTATTAGGATGCTAGTCATTACATTAGGGCCCACCCTAATCCAGTATGACCTCATCTTAATATAATTACATCTACAAAGACCCTATCTCCAAATAAGGTCACATGACAGGTACTGAGTATTAGGACTTTGATATATCTTTTTGGGAGACACAGTTTGACCCGTAACACCATTCAAAGTTGTGGCTGAAGAAGAGAGAGGTGAAAGAAACACCCCTGGCTCTTAACAGTCTCACCTCAGAAGTGACACATGCTAGTTTTGTTCACAGTCCACTGGCTGGAATATGGCCCCAGCATAACTACAAGGGAGGCTAGTAAATTCAGGGGAGCACATGGGTATTTGGTAAACATTTCCCGTCTCTGTCACAGCCTCACCAACTTCCTTTCCTCTGATCCCAGAATGTTCCGGGGCACACACAAGACTGGATAGTCTGTACAAAAGGTGAAATAGTTGTACAAAAGGTGAAATATCTATCAAGGAACACCACCAGGGTCCTGCAAAGCACATTGAAGGAACAGACTTGGAAAACTACTCAAAGAAAAGAAAAACAATAGTTTGTATAGTTTGTAAAACTATTTTATTTTTGTTTGGTGCTTTGGTGTATCTTAATCCAGAAATTACAAAACGGTGGTTAACAGACTGGATCTATTCCATAGATGTGTTTTTGTGTGGCCCACACAATAATTAAGAAATGTGAACAAACATCTATATATCTAGATTTACCTTAAACAGTTGGAAGATTTGACAACATCTGGGTTCAAATTTCCACATTTTCTTCTGTAAAAAGAAAAACAGCCAAATAAGGGCTGCTCCCCGTGGATGGTCCCATCTCTGCAGTTCACCCGACCCCTCCATTCCCTGTAGAATGGCCAGCACGTCTCGTTTGGCTTTGTGCTTTCACCATTGCTTTCTTAGTAGAGACTTTTCTCCTTACATTTGGCTTATTGTACCTGATTGGCTCCTGCAGGCATTTGTATTTGTGATCTCAATTTTTAGGAAAATCTGCATTTTCATGTACCTTATTACATCCTGGTGCTTCTAAGGGATTAAACACTATCCAAAAACATCACCTTGAACTTACGATTCTGAGGTTGACTCCTGCTATAGCCATCTGTAGTAGTAGTGATTTAAGGTGAATAGTTCACAAAGCCT
The DNA here is from genome assembly GCA_023783475.1 of Daubentonia madagascariensis. Taxonomy (NCBI): domain Eukaryota; kingdom Metazoa; phylum Chordata; class Mammalia; order Primates; family Daubentoniidae; genus Daubentonia; species Daubentonia madagascariensis. The sequence continues at coordinate 35,193,306 of JAKFHU010002088.1, read as the reverse complement.
CAGAAATCTCTATAAAGGCCCAGAAATACCTATAATGGGGTGGATAAATATTTGCAATTGGGATAGTTGCATAATATTGAATATAATTAAAATAATGCCTGCTGAGTCACATTCAAGTAAATCCTTACTGATATAGCTTTTTGTGCCTTTTCTCCCCATATAGACCGTTGGAACGATCCAGTGAAGATGTGGATATAATCTTCACACGACTGAAAGAAGTTAAAGCTTTTGAGAAATTTCACCCAAATCTCCTTCATCAGATTTGTTTATGTGGTTATTATGAGAACCTGGAAAAAGGAATAACATGTAAGAAATTCAACTCCAGTAGTATATTTTCATGTACATTTGTGGTTACCCCATGGGCATGGATAGCAAATGGAGTATTTGTGCACTAAATATTTGATCTTCAACCAAGGGTATTAAGTTGACATTTCCCTCTACTCTGTTTATTCAGTTCCATGTAGGCGTTTCCTTGGCTTCTTTGTTGACAGAATGTAAATAGGTCTTCCAGGGCAGCCTACTTTCCAGATGGAGCTGGAAGGATGTAATGATTCATACATTTAGCTATATCCTTAGAAATTCAAATAATTGTCTTCTCTAATCCAGGAAATGTGTGACCAATAGGATATTAAGTAAAGATAAAAGATCTTTTAACTAATGCTCATATTAATGTTTTGAATTAACCTCAGAAGATCATCTATGCCAGGTATGAGTAAGGGGCAGGGAGATAGAGTGACAGCTGGATTTTTTTTAAAGTTTTTTTAATTAAAAAAGTATAATAATACTTCTCCATCTGTTGGGACACTTTATGCTGCAGTAACAGAAAGCTCCCATCCAACTGGCTTGAATAATCAATTACTCATACAAGAAGAAAAAAAATCAATTACTCATATATAAGAAGTCCCGAGGTAGGATGACTTCAGGATTGGTTAGTGAAGTGACTCAATGACATTATTAAGGTCACAGGTCCTTCCTGTCTTTTTTTTTTGGTACGCATTCTCAGGTGTTGGCTTTTGTCCTCAGACTTACCCCAAATGGTCCTAAGACAGCTATAGCAGTTGGAAGCATTACATGCCAGTATAAAACCATCCTGCTGAAGGACCATTTCTTTTTTGTCTCTGTTTCAGAAGTGCACCCCAGCAGACTTCCTGTATTGTTTTATTGACCAGAATTGTATCATGTTCCTATAGCTAAACCAATCATTGGCAAAGATATTGGGATCACCGTGATTGATTTAGATTAATCATGATTACCCCTGTGGTGCTAGGGAAGGAACTCATATGCTCTGAGCACCTGGCCCTGAGGATGAGGGTGGAAACTTATATAAAACCTGGGTTCAGTTAGAGAAGAGGGCATGAATGGTTCTGGGTGGGAAAGCAACAGGGTCTGTCACAACATCATTGAAGAAAATTTAGAAAATCAACAAAATTAAAATCTCCTATAATCCCTACATTTTTTGTGTATCCTTCAAGGTGTTTTCCCATGTGTACACACACAAACATAGTCACATTTCTATTTTAAAAACCTCATCCATACATATCACTTCCAATGAATTTTTTTTCTTACTGATAGCAGAAACTTTATTCTTTTGGCGATGAGACTCTATTTTCTGTTTCTTGAAGCCATTTTCAAAATGAATCTTCTATGATATGTAATATGAATTTGGTTGGGCAAATAATAATGATTGGGCAATAATAATGTTTTTGGGGGCCAAGTTCATGAAAGGCAAAACCCTAACTCTAAAGTGAGTCACTTACAAAGGTTCAGAGGAGCAGAGTTACTGGAGAGGCCAGCTGTAAACTCATCAGCCCGTGGCTTAAGCTCATCATTGCACTTGGTAGGATGCCATTGTTGTTCTTTGCTTGTCCACAGCGTGTCCTAGTCAGGGAGTTCAGAGCAGCTGGTCATCATCAATTATGGTTCCTAGAAGCTTGTTCTTACAGTGAGTAACACCCTTGCCAGAACTCAACTCTCCCAGTGAGCTGTCGTGATTTTACATTGTCATTTGACTTCCGACTCTAACTGTGAAAAGAATTTTAAAATGTTAGATCATTCCATCTAGTTATTTAGCTAGGATATTTAAAAGGACAGTTGATTTGTATGAGATTTTTGAATCAGTGTTTTGGAATTATTTTCCAAAGTCTGGTTTTAACATGATATGAGAACTAAGGTTCTATCTAAATACCTGAATATTTTCTTTCTGAGATTACAAACTTAGAGGAAAATCAGGCTCAGAAATTTCTGATGAGAATCATTTCCAAATGCCTAAAAGCAGTGAATTTATAAAGTGAACAAGAAAATGGACAATGATAATGCGGTAGTTAAAAATTTTAAACAAAGCAGTTTTTAAAAAACTCATTCATTGGTCACCTTAAAGGGAGACATGCTATTCTAGAAAATACATTGCTTTTAATATAGATTTAGGAAATTGGGGATGGTGGTCTGGTATTCTGTTAATATGCACCCCATTTGGAGTAGTTATTTTCCAAGAATCACAATACAATAAAACATATTTAAGATAAATTACATAGAACATCAATCAGTTCTTCTTAAATTCAAAGGATCTTGTAGCATTTAGGGTTATCTCTTATTATAGCTCTGTAAGTATGGAAGAGTTCTGTTTAATAGAGTTTCACTTCATAGAATATTGAATAAATAGGATATAGCTTTGTTGATAGATGAGGTAAAGGAAAATATGTCATATGCTTGTGGGAAACAGATAGGAGAAAGGTTGTAAGCTCAATTAGGCCCAAGTCATGCTTATGATAACCAGTGAAAAACTATCAGATCATACAGTAAACTAACTTGTATTTGGTATATTTACATCACTATTTCTTCTTCAGTATTTCGCCAGGGTGATATTGGAACAAACTGGTATGCTGTCCTAGCAGGGTCTTTGGATGTTAAAGTATCTGAGACCAGCAGTCACCAGGTAATATATGTTATTCTTGTTTTTCAAAAGTAAGATTTATAATTATTATTTTTAAGGACACATTATCCTTATGTCTTTTATGCCATCAAAATTACATTTTCAAATCTATTTCTTCTTCCCCATAATAAGGGATTTAATAGCGTTTGGTGGGTTCCTTTATTAAGTTACTCAACAAACATATATATTGAATGTCTTCCATGATTTGAGTATGATGCCAGGTGTTGAAACATGAAATGCAAGAACACATTGCCTGCCTTCCAGGAGCTTGCAGTCTATTGGGAAATGCAAACAATTGCAATGTGATCAATTGCTGTTATATAAGGTGAAATATGAGCAAAGGGGAAGGAGAAGAAATTTTCCTAGGTTTCCTCTTGGATCCTTTCTCCATCTTGTATCCTGACCTTTTTTCATCCTAGAAGTGATCTCATTAGCCTTTTAGGAGCTCCAGTGATGCAGGGAAAATGTAGTCCCCCTAAAATCTCTCACTATTTCTCTACCTCATCTTTCCAAATGTGTGAGGGCCAATAATATTATTTTTCTTCTAAAGTGCAGCACTTGTTTATTTGTTTTTTTAATCTTCATTAGTCACCTCTGAGGAGTTTGACATCCTAGTAAGATAAAACTCATATCCTTTTTTCTTTTCACAATATTTGTGAATATTTAAAATTGGACCCAGAGTCTCCTTTCACATCCACAGTGACCCTTGCTCTGTCATTCTGACATGTGGCCTAAATGTACATAACCTTCTTGCTTAGAGGCAAGAACCTCAAATCTGAAAAGTGTGGCCCCTAAAGGACCCCCTTCAAGTGTCACTATGAAAATGTTCCAACTCTAATTTCCACATATTCAGGATTCAGATAAAAACTGAGGGAAGAGAATTGGTTAATTGTAAAATCAGAATTATCAAGAAAAATCAAAGAATTAGTTAAATGGGCAAATAATCTACAGCCAAGTACCATGTTTAAGACAGTGTTTCTGAGCCTTTTTCGTAAGTAGCACACTTCAAATGTGAGAAACATTTATGACCCACTAAATTACAGATTTAAATTTTGTAGGGACTTGTGTGCATATTGGAGTTGTGGGCAGTTCCTATATTAAAAATGGTGTGGTATCCCAAAATATTGTTGGTAAGGTGATCATTTGGAATTTGGAATATAGTTTCCTGTGTTATATCCATTGTAATGGTTAGTTAGTCTCTGGCCAGTGTCCAAATCCTACTTAACCCACAGTATACTTTCTGTGCATCAATGCATGAAAAGTCCTATTAGACACTTCATGGAACTTGTGATTCCCACCTTTGATGGTACTTTCCCTCTTCCCCTCTCTCACAAGGCTGGTTTTCTCTTGGAAAGAGAGGATCAAGGTGAGAGGTGAGTTTTGATTCTTGTAAGCTGCCTCAGTTTCCCAATAGGACTGAGAACAGCTAGCATTTCTTAGATATTTGCCATATCTAAGATATTTATCCATATCCAATATATCAAAGATATTTATCCATATTCAATTTATCCAATATTTCTGGGATATTTGCTTGGCAGTGTTCCAAGCACTTAACATGTATTTATTTACTCCTTAAATCCTCACAACAAACCTATGAGGTAGGTCATATTACTGTTCTCATTTTCCAGATGAGAAAACAAGTCCCTGAGTGGTTAAATAACTTGCCCCAAGTAACAAATCTAGAAATTAGGGCAACCAAGGTTAAAAGCCAAGCAGTCAGGCACCTGAACACATGCTCTTAGCCACTGCCCTCTGCCATTTGACTCACAAGAAATATGATGAAACACGCAACTTCCCTCTCTCTCTCTGCCTTTTGTCGTCCTTTCAGATTACCCCATGTCCTTTCTCTCTGCACACCTCCTACCTGTAGGTGCTGTCCGGGTGGGCACCCTCTGGGCTCTTAGCCCAGAGCTGCTCCTGGTGCTTCCCTTCCCCAGGTTTCACCCGCACAGATGTGCTGAGGGCACAGGGCCTGGGGTGGATAATTCTCCTCGGTCGCTCCTGCTGCTCGAGGTGGCCCCGAATGAACGATGGTGGAGAGAGGGGAGAAGCTGAGAAGAGAAAGGTGGGGAAAGAGAGGCAAGGGAAGGAAGATGAGAATTGGGGAGGGGAGGCTCAGGGAGGGGAGGCTATAAGGTAGAAGAAGAGGAAGAGCAGATGCGCCTAAGGGGATGATAAGTAACATCAGCACCGATGTGCCCACACACCAGATGTCAAAGCTGGCCCAAGATTTGGGTGGTATTAAAATAGCATTTGGCCAGGGGCTTCAGGAGTAGTTCCCTGGATCAGTTGTCTCTCACCATGGGGTCCTCGCAAAGAACAGCTGAGCAGCACTTGGTTTTAACTTTGGTTTTTAAGAAATTTTAATAAGCTTTTAATCTTGGATTTTTAGCTGTGGTTTTTTGACCTCAAAAGCAATGCAGAGGACTTTTCTGAGCTGGACTTGTCTTCTCTTGGTTGTTACGAATTATTAGCTTTATACCAATGCTGGCTTGCTGCCTCCTTTATGGACTTCATTCCACAATGTTCAACCAGAGTGTTCCGGACTGATTCGTATCACTAAGATAAAAGGAAGAGAAAGCACACTGACTCCTACGCCCTGCAGCCCTCCAGAGTGTAGCCTGAGACAAACAGGGCCCCGCCTTCCAGCCAGCTCCGAGGGGCAGAACATGGGTGCAGCCGCATGAGAGAAGGACCTAGGGAGAATGAGCGGGATGGATGAGCCTGCTTTCATGCCAAGATGCCTAAAAGGGAGAAACGAAAGCGCCATTTCCACCTGTGCTGGCCTCGTGATGGGCTCTGGGTCTCTGCCACTAGCAGGGTGGGCTAATCAGCATGACTGGTTAGGTTGGCAGAGGAGTGCCCTGTGTAAGTCAGGATTCTTCAGAGAAACAGAAGCAATAGGCGATAGAGATAGATAGATACTTGTTTTAAGAGATTTGGCTCACGCGATTGTGGGGGCAGGCAAGTCTCAGATCTGCAGGGCAAACTGGCAAGTTGGAGATTCAGGCAAGAGTTATTGCAGTCTTTTTTTTTTTTTTTGAGAAGGGGTCTCACTGTGTCCCCCAGGCTGGAGTGCAGTGGCACAACCAGAGCTCACAGTAGCCTCGAGCTCCTGGGCTCAAGCGATCCTTCTGCCTCAGCCCCCCAGAGAGTTGGGATCACAGGCGTGAGCCACCTCGCCCGGCTGTTGTTGTAGTATTGAGTTCAAAGGCTGGAAACTCAGGCAGAATTTCTGGAAGCAGAATTCCTTCTCCTTTGGGAAACTTCAAGGGAAACTTATTTGCTGTTAAGACCTGTGACTGATTGGAAGAGGCACACTCATATTATGGAGCATAATCTACTTTATTTGAGGTCTACCGATTGTAAATGTTAATCACATTGAAAAAATATCTTTACAGCCACATCTAGACTCATATTTGACCAAACAACTGGCTACCATAGTCTAACCAAGTTGACACATAAAATTAACTATAATATGCCCCAATGGGGAGTGAAATGGGTGATGGGCCATGAGGGGAGGAAGAAGGAAAGACCTGGAATTCCTGCCCTAGAGACCAGAAACGGTCACTGCTAAGTGCCACACTGTGCCACACTGTGCCAGGGCTTCCATGTACATTCACTGAGTTAGTCTTCAGGCGTTCATTTTCTATTTTGCCACTGGCCTTGAAAACAAGGCTTAGCAACCTTAGGTGCAACGTCCCCAGAGCCACACAAATGCACACAGGCAAACTAAGATTTGAATTCACGTATGCAAATGGCATGTTGTGCTGCTTACACATGGAAAAAAATGGGGCTGGGGGGTGATAAAAGAGACAGAAGAAAAGCTCTGAGAGGCTAAGAGAGAACCAAGGAGAGAGAAGAGACGTCACAGCGCAGGGGAGTCTTTAGAGAGGGCAGGGCAGGGTTTCTTGCTAGCGGGTCCCTCCCTGCCCTGTGTGTCTGCCTTCTCATCCGAGAGTCAGAGGTGATGTAGTGGCCAGTTCCCCTCAGTGGGGTGTCGGCTGCTCCCCGGAACAAGGATGGTGACAGCGGGGCAGGAGTGGCTTCTGGCAATGGGGCACCTACTGCAGGCTGAGCCTTACCTCATGGGCTGCTCACCACAGAGCCCTCCCCACCTTTGATGCTAGGATCCCTCTCATTTTACAGGCTCAATGTTCAATAACTTGCGCAAGGTCACACAGCCATTAGGTGTCAGGGCCAGTTCTTTGTGATTCTAGGCTCAAGTGCTTGGCCTTGGGGGTTGAACAGGTGCCGTCTGGAAGCATGGGAAGGGGAAGGAAGAGAGGTGAGGGCTGAGCCATTTAGGAATAGTACTGCGGGGAGGAGATTTTCCCTGCGGCTCCTCTGACCCCCTCCTGCGTGTCTGATGCCAGCTCTAAGCCCCACAACTCCCCACCTCCAAGCCTCCTCAGGGAGACCCTCCCAGCCCATTTTTGATCTGGAGCTGCACAGTGACATGAGCACTGCCCGTGAGGGAGTGGGAAAGACAAGTGTGGGCGATAAGGGTGGGAAAGTGAGGTGCAGTCTGTACGGGGGCACAGGCGGAATTGTTAGAATTGGTGTTGCTGGGATGTAGGGGGCTGAGGGAAAGGGGGCTGCTGACTTGAGTGAAGAGGCAGATGGCGATGCTGCTGATGGAAATAGGGAACACCTTAGGAGGACAGCCCTTCACAGATTCTGCAACAATATTTTTATACTATGCATTTATTAGGTATTATTGATTTGATGGATTTTTTCCTGAGCAAAAGCACCCTTTTATTAATATATGGTGATAGGAAGATGTAACTATCTATGTATTTCAAGAATACATAGGGCTTAAATATTCTATTTGACTCCTAAATTCCCATGACCTTCCTGCCTGTTTCAGCTAGTGGTAGAAATTCCTGCTGAGCGCTGGAACCAACCCCTTTCTTGTCCCTCACACAGTTAGGCCCTTCCCAGGCAGGGCCCCAGAGCCACACTCTGCTTCTGTTACCCAGCTTCCCTCTTGGCTAAGTCCCCCCAGTCCAAGGCTTCAAGAGACTGGAAGGGAGAGAAAAGCCCCTGGATGGGGAGGGAGAATGGGCCCTACATCTCGGAGACTCTCCCCAAGGAGCTGGTGCTGCTTTGCTTTCATTTCTTTTGTTACTGCCTTGAGCCAGGTTTGTCCTAAGAATTTTGGGAAATGCATAGATTATTCTGTTCCTATTACTTCGAGGAACTTTTAGAGACATGTCCTTGCAAATATCTTTCCATAAACTGTATTTATTCCACTACTCCATAAAACAAAACCTCAAAAGCACTCCTACTGCTCTGTGTAATTGTCAGAGCATCTCTCCCAGCTTGTCAGACACTCTCCCTGTTCCTGCCACTACCTTTCTTTGTCTTACCCTGTGAAACCCCATGAAAGAGTGCCCAGCAAGGGGACCCGCCCACAGACTATTTCACCCTCAAAGGTGTCCCAACCTGGCTCACACATTTGTGGAGATTTCCACCAGCAGTATAGATCCTATCAAGAATTAATCCTTCCAGTTCCTCAGGGATACCTGTCTCCACCCTCAATCCTGTACCTAAGCCTGACTAGGACACATACACCTTCAGATTTACAACACTGAACTCTCGTGCACAAGAACCTCTCCTGTCTCAGGTGCCTGTGTAACTTAAGTGAGATAAAAATCAGACATTTTACATTCCTACCAGAATGAATAATACTATGGGTGTATTTTTTCTCTCTAATATTTTAATGGCTTTAGGGTTAGAGATGAACATTGAAGCAAGTTATAAGCAATAAATAAGCTTAAAAACAATAAATAAGCTTATAAACCTCACTATATCAGACATTACCCAGCTTTGTTTGTGTGTGTGTGTGTGTGTGTGTGTGTGTGTTTCAGAGAGAGAGAGAGAGAGAAGGTCCTGTTTTTCTCTGCAGATTTTATAGGTGAGGGACCTTTTTGGCATAGTAAATACCTAAATTTTAGAAATATGTAAGAATTTAAATTAATCTTTAGACCAAAAAAGTATAAAATTTTTCCAGTCATGTGAAAGAAGAATTTCTGATGGCTGCTGACAGAATAGAAGTTCATGCTGCAAAATAGAGAATGGGATGGTTTATTAATTCATTAAAACTTCTACATCTCTATTACAGATGCTTATTTAAGGGTTAGTATTTAACTAATGCAAGGCAACAGTGGTTAAATTCAGACCTCCTTTGAAATCCTATCTCTGCCACTTAATTGTCTATGGGTATGTGCAGTTAAATTACTTGTAAATTGGGAATAATAATTCCTACGTAAAATGAGCTGATTTATGTAAAGCATTTAATACAAAGCCTGGGAGAGAACAAGAGATCCTGTGTTTTTTTTGTTTTTTTTTTTAAGAGAAGGTGTCTCGCTCCATCACCCAGGCTGTAGTGCAGTGATCATAGCTCACTGCAGCCTCGAGCTCCTGGGCTCAAGTGATCCTCCCGCCTCAGCCTCCCGAGTAGCTGGGACTACAGGTGCACCACCACACTGGATACTGGGGCTTTTTAAAATTACCATTTCAAGAAAGAAAAGTTGGTTGCCTAGAGTGGAGTGCTAGTTTGCAACACATGCAATACTGTTATTTTATCACAAGGGGGCAGTGCTAGAATAGAAAAAGCAGGAAATGTGCTTGGGATTTGGAAAGGCAAGAAGTTTAATAATATTGTGCAGCCATTTCATGGATAAGAGAATCTGGGCTGCACTTGACCTCGGTCATCACTTAATTTCATCCCCTCATCTGTCCCTGTGAACTTATCTGGCGAATTTCAGCCCAATTTCAGAAAAAGATCTCTTACTGATTTTCTCCTTAAAGTCATGTACTTTTACTTGCCCTCTCTTCTTTGCCTCTGCAACAAAGATGTTTTTAAGCATTGCATTTTGGTTCATAAAATTTGAAGTAAAGGCATGTTTTACTGTAATGTGGATCTCTCTCTCTCTCTCTTTTTTTCTGTCTTTGCCTCTCTGATTCTTCTATTCACTCATTTCACTCCATTATTTCCGGACAGAGAACGTCACCATCTCATTTTTCTGAGCACATTTCTGAACACATTTATTGAGCCCATAAAACGTGAAAGGTGCCAAGTCCACAGCAGTTGTTTGTCATCTCTTCCCACTTATCTATGCTCAGGTCAGGCTATTTGTTAGGAACTGATTGGGAGCTTATTTAGCATCCTGCATCCTGTATTTAGTTTTGTTGCCGTGTAATTCTTTGTTTGGGTGGATGTAAAACTGCTCCACAGTGCTGGACACATTGGCTCTCTGCTAAAATGGGCTGGTCTCCCTGATTCAGTTATCGGAATGCTAATGCTAGTCCATTTTCATCAAGCCTTCCCACAGCCAGCTTGCCTGATCTTGTTAAGCTGTGCCTAACATGCTGATTTTAGGGAAGTGTTCTAAAAGTAACAGACCTTGTCTTTGCTGTTTGTTAGAAAACACATTTGACTTAGAAGTATTTTGCCTTCCTGCTTGGCAATAAATCGTTTTGACAGCACATACAGTCTAACATCTTGAGAAATTAAGAGATTGGTTTCCATTAAATTTTGTTATTTAAAAGGACTTGGAGCACTCAATAAATTCCAGGACTAAATTTAAGCTCATGAAATAAACCACAGTGCTATGAAACTTAATGGCAAGTATTGCCTATAGGCCTAAAATAAAAACTGTAAAAGTATTTGCCTTGTAAGAATTTATGTTTCTGGGCCAGGCGCAGTGGTGCATGCCTTTAGTCCCAGCTACTCGGGAGGCTGAGGTGAGAGGATCACTTGAGCCTAGGAGTTCGAAGTTGTAATGAGCTACTCTGCAGCCTGAGAATAGTCACTGCACTCCAGCCTGGGCAGCATAGTAAGACCCCATCCCTAAAAAAGAAAAAAGAATTTATGTTTCTGGCTCTACACATATAAAGGACCAGTTTGTTCCTTGGTGTTAACTCATTATCTATTCAAAATAATATATTTGCCATGAGACAATGAACTCTCCTTAAGCCCTGAATATGGAAGTGAGTTAAATATGCATAATAAAAAGACCTGATAGCCCTTGAAGTTACAGGACAATTTATTTAAAAAATCTTGATGTACTTACCACAGATAATTCTTATGTCTATTTTATTGATTGTTAGCTATTTTAAATTTTATAGAATGTCTGTAACTTGTGTAAGTTAGATTTCAGCTAATGCTTATAGTCATTATTTGCAAGACACAGGTTTCTTAGCTTGGATAACACTCTTAGCAGTGACACGTAATCATTGGCTTTCTTAACACCATTCCCATTTTCATACTGTAGTTATGTTTGTAATGAAACAAACAAATAAAATGCCTCATATGAGAATGCCTACTTTAAGAAAATCCAGTAGACCATAATTCAGACGTACAAAGCAGATAAATTAAGGGATGATTAGTCGCAGTACAAAAGGATTCTTTGATTTACAGCATGATTCTTCAGAAGGGTTCCTTTGAATACAGGCTCCCCTAGAGAGCTGAAGTGTTTTGCAGATCATTCAAACCACTTGACATCCAGACTAGGGGACCGAGAAACTTGGAATTTAAGTGTTGAAAACTGTCATTAGTTGAAGATTAATACAAAATGAATATAGAGATTCTCCATTATTTAAATAATAGAAAAAAATAGAATTTGCTTTTTAGAAACATGGATAACCTGTACATGTATATAAATATGACTAAGTTAGAAATAATATTTTCTGTTATTTATGGAGCCCCTACTATGTGCCAAGAACTATATAGGACTCTGTCTATATATTGTTTTATTTCTATTTAATACTGCTAATAATCTTATAAGAAAGATTATGACCATTTTAGAAATGAGGATACTGAAGCTCCAGGGAGCATTTTGCTCAAAGCCACGAGCTAAAAATTGGCAGAGATGAGTCTAGGTCTACCAAGGCCTGTGCTTTTTCCACTCTGCTGCCTCCAGGGCATTTTCTCTGCTAAGCATTGACTGTTCTGACTCTGGCTGCTTCCACATGTGTGTCTTTGCCTGATGTTGCACTGCATTCCATCGGGGTGGCTTTGTTGACATCTTTATTAACTTACCTAATACCAACTTTTATGAATGGAGTTAACTAGACCCTGCGTATCCCACTGAAAACACCATGCCAACATCAGTGGGTGTCCAGCCATTGAGGTTAAGAACAAGAATGGTGGAGGAGAGCCCGGAAACCCTTGGTGGAGGTGGGAAACGTCTAGAGGGCACATGCAGGCAGTCCTGCACAGGAGGGGAGAGGAAGCAGGAAGGTGGGTGACACAGCCCCCAGGTCAGTGTGGGGAAGGGCCAAGGCAGGTCTCACAAGTGTGAGCATGATGAGGCCTGGCCTTCTGGTGGAAGGAGTCAGGAAGTGGGCCCAGTGGTGAACGTGGGCGGTGGGCAGGCTGACTAAGAGTTCTGGCCACAGAAGGACTGCCAGAGAGAAACTGGAGCCCAGGGAGGGCTGTCAGGACAAGACATTACCACCTGGAGAAGAATTAGGACGCCCAGCAGGTTATGAAGGCAGAAACTCAGAAAGACAGAAACTCAGTTTCTCCAACGGATATAGGAACTCTGTTATTAGAAATGGGGCACAGGATCAGCCTGGGAAAGGCAGAAAATGCTGATTCAATTTTTAATTACTGGCTTATGATTGCTTAAATTTCTCCTAATGAGTAAGGGGATTACCTGGGATGGATTTGATCCTCTAGGGAGGGTCAAGTGGAGCCTCATGTTGGAATTGGAGGATTATAGGGGAAAAATGCCAAATGTTTTATATTTTCCTGGTGATTTGGACTTATTTGATATTCAATAACTGTACAGGTTGGCTGATTGAAAAAAGAACCTATACAAATTAAATTAATATCCTAATCAATTTTCCTGCTGAGCCTTGGCAAGAGGTACTTATATTTCCTATGACAATCTAAGAAGTATAGGGATAAATAATTAGACTGACTAATTTCTAATCTCAGCACTTCTACTTATTATGGTTTTGGGCAAGTTACTGAACATCTCTGAGCCTGATTTTGCTCAACCTATAAATTAGCAATAATAATACTGACGTTGCAGGATTGTGTTACTATTACTGTCAGTAAGAATAGCCACAATTTATTAAGCATGTGTTTTGAGTCAGACACTGTGCAAAGCAGTTTAAATACACGATCTCATTTACCTGTTGTAAGAAATAAATGAAGCATCAAAGTCAAGACACCTGGTCCAGTGCATGGCCCCGTCCTCCACTCACACCCATGCAGATCCACATGCATGCTGCTGCACAGTGGGATATGTACTGTTAAGGATCAATGGGTAATTAAGTAAGATCTGTGTTCCAGAAGAAGGAGAAGGAATGATCAGGTGGACCGACAGGAGATAGCTGGATCAGATTGGAGGAAGAAACCAGAGGACCTGTCAGCAATGTGCTATAGGTCATTTTTTTTGAGAAGCCCATCACCCCTTGTTATACAGTAGAATTGATATCAGGTGACCCAGTATGTTTTCCTAACACAATGAAGTCTTTCCATGTGTCAGTCAAGGCATACTGCACTTACGATGACGTGTCTGATGCAATGGTTAAGTGAATAGCTGGTCTCTGTCCCTATCAATACAGAAGTCTCTCTGGGAATGCTGGTGTGGTGTGGTACCTCCCCAGAGGTCTCAGTGCCATTAAGGACCCACAGCTACTGCGGCTAATCTATTCTTTTGTTTTGGGTTTCCCCAGAAGCAGACCTGGAGATAAGGATTTGGCTGCAATAGATTTTTGGAGATGACCCCAGGAAATGTGGTAAGGGAGTGGGAAAGCTGGACAAGGAAGGAAGGAAAGCCAATGAAAGTGTGTGAATAAGAGAGTTTCCACTGTGGGCACCTTGGCTCATTCCCTCAGGGGACCCTCTAAGAAACTGTGCAGAGCAAGGCAGCTGGGGTATTTCTCCTCCCACTCTTTTGCCTTGTTGGTGGAGGATGATTAGATGTTGGTGTGGACGGAAGGAAGAGTGTTTCTTCCATGTTGACTCACATTCCTGCTGCCCACGTTTATCCTGCCTTTCAACGTGCATATTGAGCAACATATATTGGTTCTGCTAAATGAGAGAACATTTGGATGTAAATTTCTTTACTTGATAATTATTTTCTGAGCACATTGCAAGGCCCTGCCTGGGATTCCAGTGTAAATAAGGCCTAGCACTCGTGGACTATAAAGATAGTGATTAGTCTACAGAGTGAAAATGTTCTTCTTGTCACCTTGTACTTCCCTGTGCCAAATCACCGCAGTGCCCAACCCATACCCACTAACTCCATTCAGATTTCTAAGTAGACTTGTCCGAAATATACTCTGAACCTGCTGAAAGTATAGTGTGAACTTGCAAGTAATAGTTCTTTCAGGTGAGGTTTTCCTGTCTTAATTTTAAGATCATATCTTGTAATTTGTAACTCTCTGCCCTTAAATTTCAGTGGAGCAAGTGTGAAGGAGGAGGACGTACAGAAAGGACTGATCCCACACTCAATTCTGGTAGGAGAGTGTGGGTTCCTAGAAACAAGCCAGGGTGCTTGAGCCAGTAGTCCTGCTGGGCACTCGCTGGCATGGTCCTCCCCTTGCAGAGGAGGTCCTGACACAGTGAAATACACTGAGAAGTGCAGTTGGCAACACTATTATGACTAAATTTTGTTATATGTGATTTATATATATATATGTATAAAAGGTAAGGTTTAAATCTTTTGTCTTTAGTCTTTATTACAAGAGCTGTTCAGTGGCAAAAAGACGGGCTCATGTGCATTTTACAGCCTCTGTCTTTCTTTGTGTACTGTTTGGTGACAAACTACATGTGTCAGGGATGGGAAGTGATAAAGAAGATAGCTGGTCAATCCATAAGCTCTACAACTAGCTCAGGAATAACCAAGAGCTCCCTGATTCTTTTGCATTATACTTTGCAAATAACCATAGATATATAAGCTATGTGTATGGTGGCAGCAGTAATACTTATGGTCCCTCTCTCAAGCTTTAAAATAGAATTTAACATTGGAAAATACAAATTAGGCAAAAGAATTGTTTCTGAAGGGTTCAAGTGATAGAAAAAATGAAGTAGGTTAGTGGGAGTTTCAAGGGAACCTGCTATTGTAGAGAACTTGTGATAGTGTATGATTTATCATAATCTATCTTATATTTTTAGTAGAATTTAAAAATTACTCAGAGGTACCTAGCTCACTGAGTATTGATATTTCAGTTCTGGGGATATTTTTTTCTGAGCGAATTGTTTGCAATTGCCTTTCTGGAAAATTTATTAGCAGGCTATTCTTAAGTTCTCCCCTGATCTTTTATTCTTTTCTGAGATATTATTGATTTTATTTTCCTGAACATAATTTTATATGGTAATATCTGTGCAGAAGCAATTTGCTATGGTTCAAGGAACTGGATTCTTATGGGCATTTGTCTTAGTAATGTGATTACAGAGTCACTAACTTGATCTTAATAACATTTGCCTATTATTGTATATTAGATGCATGAAAGGAAAACTGTGCTTTCTAACTCAGAGGATTACCCTTGTATATCTCCCTTAGTTTGTAATGCTTTGCAAAATTAATGTCCAGGTGATTTTGAGTGGCTATTTGCATTATTTGAAACTAGTTAGGATTAAATCCAAACATTATCACCAATGTAGCATGCAGAGAGGAAATTACTTTTTTAGTAATCCTTGAGAAACTTTTAAATCATTGATTCACAATATTTTATAAACTAGTCACACTGTATTTCATCGGATGATGTTTTTACTCTGTTGTGGCTGCAGGAGGCAGCATGATACAAAAAGCTTGGAATCTATAGTCAGATAGACTTGGTTAGAATCTGGCCTTATTTCTTGACTGTTCAAACTGGGGCCGTGTGAATCCATCACTCTGACCCTCATTTTCCTCATTTCTTCAAGACAGACAGACCTAGTAGCATTCCTATTGCAGTTTCCTATTTAAATATTGTAACTATACTCTCTCACTAAAAAAAAAAACAAAACTGAGTTCATCTTTATAGATTTCTCCCATTTTCTTAAAGCAGATAGTAATTAGTTATATAAAAAGATAAGATTATTGTTAGCAGCTTTTTTCATAATATCCCCAAACTAGAAACAACCCAAATGTCCACCAGTAGGATTATGGAGGAACAAATTATGGCATACCCACACAATGGAAACCACTCATCCATACGAGGAAAAAACTACCGATCCATGCAACAAGATGGATGAATCTTACACACATTAGGTTAGGCAAAAGCCAGACACAAATAAGAGTACATTGTCTAACTCCTTTTACATGAAGTTCCAAAAGAGGCAAAACTCTTTTGACAGAAATCAGAACAGTGATTACCTCTGAAAAAAGGGTCTTGCCTGGAAAGGGGCACGAGGGAATTTCTGAGGGTGATGGAAATGTTCTGTCTTGGTTTGGGTGGTAATTACACCAGTGTATATATTTGTCAAAACTTGTTGAACTTGAACTGTACAATTAAATTGGGTGTTTTATTTTGTACAAACTACACTTCAATTAAAGCAAAGAAAACTCACCTATCCATTAGATATTTAATTTCCTAATGACCAGTTTTTGGGATTCACAGGATGCAGTGACCATCTGTACCCTGGGAATTGGGACAGCCTTTGGAGAGTCCATTCTGGACAACACACCCCGCCATGCGACCATCGTTACCAGGGAGAGCAGTGAACTGCTCCGCATCGAGCAGAAGGACTTCAAGGCACTATGGGAGGTGAGCCCCAAGGCTTCTTTGTCAATTAATGCAGTTTCAGAAAAGAAAGGGAGCTGCCACATGGATAATGGCATTACAGTCAAGCTTAATGTGTTCTGTTCTGAGCTGGTGGATGGAATTTAATTTTCAAAACTTGTTTTTGAAATGAGTGAGTAAAAAAGCCATTTTGACACAAGGCATCCTTTTTTTTTTAATTTAGTGCTTGCTCAATTTTCTGTAGTTTGACATACCTTATAATTATTTCCTGAATGACCATAGAGTGTTTTATGTATTTTCTCCCTGCTATTCAACAGATGTATTCTTAACCAGGGAACAAAATACTTTGACATTTTCTTTTGCATTTTAAAAATCATCATTGACATATTCCCTGGGAAAGTGGAATGAATGGGGTTAACATCTGCTTCATTTAAATGCTTTTAAAAATGATGTGCCCTATAATAAGGTATGGGAAATGGAGGTGCATAAAGATGTCTGGTTACTTGCCAACTTCCAAATGCATAGGTGGCACAGCAGTGGATGGACGCGACTGGTCCCGGTGCCTTTTGCATTTACCGATGCTCACCAGCGCCCTTAGGGTATTGCACTCATTTACGACAAGTATGAGGAATAAATCATCTTATATGCAGCAATGGCAAATAGAGCACTTATAAAGGCCCAGCTAAGCCTTGCATCTTTTATGCTTGCTCCCTTTCAGTTCTTTAAGCTTCTGATTTTAACCTGTGGTTGCTCCTTGTCTTTGTCCTTGGCTCAGTATGTCCAAGTGTTAACCCATAGAGCAGGCAGGTTTCACCACTTGTCCTAGTACGACTAAGATTTTAAACTTGATCTAAAAAGAATTTTGTGTAATCAAATAGTTTCCTCCGGAGCCAAACAAATGACAGATGCATTAGGAAGCCAACCTGCAGGTGAATGAGTGATGCTTTGCCTTAAAAGTCATGCAAAGCCTTGGAAGGCCTTGGTGGTAAAACCTGTTACTTTTATTCTTGGCAGTAGTGAATAAATTGTGGGGTTACTTGTTTGAAATATTTCTCTTAGAAAATATTAAAGAGCTCCAACTGCTCTGTAAAGTTCAGAGACAAAAGCTAGTTTTAGGAAGGAAAATCGAAACTAGGTTTGCATGAGGTGTGTGTGGAGAGGTTTTCTGTCAATTAAAAGGGACCAAGCTTGAGGCAAATAAGCCGTTTTTTGGATCTTTCATTTTAAAAGGTAAACTGAAAAGTCTTTTTCAAAAAGGGAATTTGGAAAACTGGTTTTAAGAACAAAAATGATTACCCGTGATGTGTGTCATTATAACCACTTTTGTCTGTACGACTTATTCAAATTGCTGAGACAGGACGGCTTGTGGAAATATTGAAAACGTTTATTTTAATTAGGAGCCCTCAGTGCTGTGTGAAGGAAGTTCCTAAGAAGTTGCTACCTGTGAACATTAAAACAAATTTATTATTTAAAAAATTTTGAAACAGACAGAAGATCAAATATAGTACAATGAACACCCATTCACTCCCACTTAGTTCAGCAATTGTTAACATAGAGCCATATTTGCTTCATCTTTGTGTGTTTTTGGCTGAACCCCTTTAATGTAAATGATAGACATCACAACATTTCACACTGAACATTCAGCATATATCTCAAAAAACTTAGAATATCCTGCTGCATACCCATATCTCACCTATAAAACTATTGATAATATCCTAATATCATCTGATACCCAGTCTATATTTCAAATATCCCTAATTGCTTCATAAATATCTTTTATAACTTTTTTCCCAAACCAGGCTCTAATAAAGAGTCATGTATTACATTCGATTGTTTTATCTAAGTCAGTCTCTCTCTCTCTCCTCTTCCTCCCTTCTCCCCCCATCCCCCACCCCTGCCATGGCATTGACTTGTTAAAAAGGTCAGGTCAGCTTCTCCCAAATTCAAGATTTGTCTGATTATTTTTTCAAGGTATGTGTTTTTGCACCTCTACCCCAGGGTTTCCTGTAAATGGAAGTTAGGCTAAAGGCTTCATTAAATCAAGTCAAGCATTTTTGGCAAGAAAATGTCAAAGGTGAGGCTGAGTACATCAGGAGGATCATAATGTCTGGTTGCTCCAGTATTAATGATGCTAATTTTGATCCCTTGGTTAAGTCGTATCTGAGTATACTTTAGAAATGTTTTCTGCAGATATTTCCCTAGAGGAAAATTGTTAAGTAGGGACATTGATACTGAGGACTGTCTTCGTTATCCCAAACTGTGGCTCATGTTTTACAGCTCAGTGGGTCCAACTCCTAACCTGTAACCCCAGAGCATGATTTCTGATCTCCCTTGTCAGTGACCTAAACATACTGGGGGTGAGATTCAGAGAGCCATTTAGAGCAGAAAAGGATGGGTAGAGTTTTTAGTCTGACTTCTTTTACAGGGTGGACAGAAAAAATAAAATTAGATCAACATGAAAGATATTTGGTATATGTTGAATAAGTGGGCAATAAGAGATTAGTCAGATATTTCTCATAGTGAGTAAGAAATTAGTCAGATATTTCATTTTATTTGCTTGTTCATGTAACTAAGTGTAGAGTGTGAATTAGGTGTTCAGTCAATGATTTAACGGTCTAAACTGAAAATGCAATAAATCCCATTACCTAGCGATCTGTTAATCAGAACTTTATTAGTGGGCATGCTTGTGCATATGCACTACATGATAATCCTAAAAAATTGTACAATTTCTACAGTACCATCTGAATAAAAAAGATTGAATTCTGTTTATTTTACGGTTCATTTATTCAACATATACTATCTCCTGTGTTGATCTAATCAGGTGTATGTGTATGATGTATGTGTATGTATATAGATATGTGTACATAGATGTATGTATATACATACACATACATATTTATGTTCCTGCTCTCAGGGTGGGGGCTTCTATTCTTCTTGGAGGAGAAAGAAAATAAAATAATCATATAATTTCAAAGTATAATATATCATTATCATTAAATAAATTCTATTTCTATACTTTGAATATTAGTGACTTATTCATGATATACACACTAATCTGCTAGTAAAATATTTGATAGCCAGAACACCTATTCCTTAATTATGTCAGATAATAAACTTAATAATCCAGCCATCTACTGGTAAATGATATCTGTTAGCAAAATTAAAATGTAAGCTCATACTGGCAGCTGAAATCTAAGTTAGACTTGTCAGCCAAGTATCAAAAGGGAAGAACTATGTAGGGAAGAATTATGTAGCTTCAGGATTCAGGCAGGCTCCCAAATCATCACTGACCTGGAAGATGGCAAAAAGGTTAACTGGATAAGGCCTCTACTGTCGGTAGATAAGGTGCTCAGAGTCAGCGTTAGGTGATAGGTTCCAAATAGTAAAAATTAGAGAACCTGAATCATGGGTCTAGGTTGGCATGCTCCTCTGGAGGAATGGCACTCTGGGCCCATCTTATGGCAGGCACTCCGATGTTTAGCTTTGTCTCCTTGTATGTGCTCTGACGTCACTTACAGGGGCTGATGGCTAGCACACTCCCATCAGAATTCTGAGTTACTTCTTCTAACTGGAAATTATGGTCCCTAATTACTAACAGGTAGCCCAGTCTAAACATAGTCCTTTAATAGGCTGAGTGAATACTCTATTTTAAATCTTACACTTGGGACTTTAATGGCAACACAAATCCCCCTTCCTTTCAAGCCAAAGGCAAGATTCCTAGACTTCCACAGGTCGGCATTCAGAGAACCACACGTGAGATTTTGAAGTCCTATTCAATTCCATCCCAAGTATCTCTTGCTTTATATTATCTATTATATTGTAAGTCAAATGGGCAGCACCCAGAGTATGTTTTAAAAATTATTGTTATAAATCTGACCAGAAGCATTTATTCAATAGTCTCTACAAATGCATAAAGTAAATATTCCCCAATATATAACTGAGGTAGCAGCTTGATACTTTTCTTTGTACCTACATCTTTCCTGATGCAAAATATTAATACTTTCTTTCCTCCTCCCTTTCCCTGTTTCAGTTGCCAATTTATGGTCAGATTTGAAGGTGCTGGGTTGCTCCATTTTAGTCTGGTCATATTTTCTTAGCTTAAGTGAATTATGGTAAATGTATTTGGAGTTGGTAAATAATGCCTCCCTCTATTTATGCCTTTTTGATATTAGAACTTAATAAAAAATATTAACCAGGGTATAAAATGTCTCATTCTCCAGTAACATTTCAGGTGGGAAAAAGAAACAGGCAGAGAGAAAGAGAAAGAGAGAGAGAGAAATATTGGAGATAGTTATGTTTCTGAATTACATACAGAAGAAAATTAATTTAAAAGTCATGGAATACCATTTTTAGTTTTTGAGAAAATTGTAATTTATAATTTAAACTCTTTTACACTAGTGGCATTTTCTACCCTCAGTAAGGCAGTTAAATGGCAAAGCAGTTCAGTGTAGGCTTGGGAGTTTAAACCAGTTATTAATAGTTGATCCAAGATTATGGATATTTATGATTGATGGTAGCACTTGAAATAGATACAAAACTGATTTACTGTCCAATTCCATGAATTTCTTCTCAGCACATATAGTTGAAGAGGGTTTCCAGTGGTTAGAACAACAACCATGAGAGGTTTTTTGGGTTTTTTTCCCTGACTTTCTGTCTAATGTTGTCTGCATGATGGTGCTTTCAGGTTGCAGCATGTTCTGACATTGTCACGTGGAATATTCCTAATACATGAAGTTGAATGAGGTGATGAGTCCGGTGTGCTCAGGAAAGTAGCTTTAGATACTCTAAATCTCGGTCAAATCCATAAAAGACGCTACCGAGAGGCCCCTGAACTCGTGGTTACCACCCATTTACCTGTGTTTCAATTGCATGAACATCATTCTGGCAAAAAATTTTCCTTTATTTTGAATATGCTCAAACTGTGAGCCATGTTTGAGCATATTCAAAATAATGCATATTTATGAATAAAGTCTTTGGAAAGTTAAAGACAATAATAAAATTACAGAACTATTAAAAATAAAAGCAATATTTTAAATTTGTAGTCTGACTTGTGTCACAATAAAAATGGTTTCTTAGCTATAATTGTTATCCAGAAACCTCTTGGGCACTCTATTGTGATTTTATTCTGACCAAGGCAGAACATGTCACGGAGAACCATTGCTTGGGTATAATGCTTGCTCCACTAGAGTTTATTCCCCCGAAGTATCTGTGGCCTCAGTAAATATTGTTAACTAAATATTGTCAATCTATTTCATGCTTTATGAGATATAAAACTGAGTGATAAAAATAAGATGGTTCATGTTTCTGTCTTAGGAAAAGAAAGCAATTAGTAAACAGGGATATTGCTAAGAGTAACAAATGCTGTTGAAGAAAAAGTCTATTCCCTAATTTTCAGAATTTTTTTTTCTGTAAGATTATTCCAGATATGTTAGCAGTTATGTAGCTGAAAAGCTTTTTAGTTATTTCCATTTACTGCCTTTTTTAGAATACATAGGGGGAAAAGCCCTTTTCCATTAATAATCTTTCATTAATGTGAGAATAAGAGCTGTTGAAATGACGGCAGGTTAGTCTTTGCTCAGGTGCTTTAAAACCGTATTAGAATAATATACCTTCCAGAGGCATCTGCTTCTGCTTGAAGAGGCTTGATGTTCCTCTCTGTCTGCGGCTGTCAGAAAAGCGAAAGCCAAATACTTAAAACGTAATGTCTCAGAACGTAAATATCTCAGAAGTCCTTTGGGTGGGTTTTATGGCTTTATTTAACACGCTAACAATTTCAGGTTGTTCACTTTTGCGTTAATGGTGGACTTTCCAGGTGAACTGGCATTTTAGGTGGCTGTTTAGCGGGCCTGGGTAATTGAGGGTGGGACTGCATGGCTTATCCGCAGACAGGCAGCCCCTTGCCTGCCTGTTAACGCACCGAGACCCGCACTCTCCTCTAAGGAGTAACCGGGGTCGGGAAGCCAAGGGGCTTGCACTCTTCCAAGTCAGAAGCCCGTGAGTACTTTTGGCAACTTTGGAGTTTTTACTGTAGGGTTACTTCCCAGGCCAGAAATTTGCATCAAAGGGCTAAGAAAAATACATCCAAAAATAAACATGAAAGCCAGGACTTCATGCCAGGAACTCCAGCCACACACATCCTGTTGGCTGGTTCTCTTGTCTCTCTCCTCACAGCTCTGATTCTTTTAAACCAAGCGGAAGCCTGCTCCGATGACTTGGACCTATGTCTGCACCAGGGCTTCACTCCTGTGTCTTCAAGCTTTTCCATGGAGTGACAAAATGATTCAAATCCAGAAAGGAAGGGAGTGAAGTTATTAGGAACTAACTAAAGTTAAAAAAAAAAAAAAAAAAGGAAGTCTTTTCTTGTTGCCTTTGACTGCCTGAGTGTTCCTGGAGGACCATCAGCACCGATTTCCTCTCTGTGGACTGAGAGACACTCAGTAATAGATAAGAACAGGGAATGCACAGCAATGAAGGTACCTTTTGCTGTCCCAATAAAGGATAGCTATTCACTGGATGTCTGAGAACTTTGAGAGACGGAACAAGAAGGCCGTATGCTCTACAAGGTCAGAATGGATCTTTTTACTCTTTAGAGAGGGTGGGAGAGTGGAGAAATAGTACATGTCACTGTTTGCATTTTGGAATTATGCTCAAAAACATCTCTGGCTTTTCTAATTATGTTTCACCAGACCTAAATATGTGCCATGGCACAGACATAATTTGATTTCTTCTTTGTCTGTGGTGTGTGTGGGGGCAGGGAGTGAGTGGCAGCTCATCTTTTTCTGATGGTGAAGGAGGTTTATTTAGCCTTATGATCTTAAATATGTTTCCAGAAGATAAACAAAGATAGCTGTTCATAACTGGGCAGAGTTACATTTATCACATCAATATTAAATGCATGTATTTTCTAGTGACATAGTCGAATGGCACATATTAAAAATGAATTTTGGTCAAGAAACAGATTGAGGGTAATGGTATTTTGCCCTCTGGATGCCTTGTAGGTATCTTGCCTGTAGCTCTCAACTATATGAAGTCCTTAGTGTTTATGGGTATTCTGTTACATTATTGATAACTCGAAGTTCTACCTGCTCCCCAACCTATGATCCCACTATTTCTCAGAAGATGATTAGGGGGTCTGAACAGATCAAGGCTTGACTGACGGATGCCAGGGATAACCAAATGCTGCTCGGTAGGCCTGTTGGCAGGGTGCTGTAACCAGTAGTCACTTCCTCTGAGCTGGTGCTCCTTTGGGTGCTCATTTCAGGAGCATACAGTGGACGCCCAGGTCTTTTAGGAGCTGCTGTTAACAGAGGTTTTGAAACGCCTCCCTTGGCTGTGCAGTTGCCCGCACTCTGTTGACACCTCACCCCTACCCTCCTCCCTGCACTTTTATCTCACAGTGGGCCTCTTCGCTCACTCAGCTAACCTACTGGGCAGCCTGCCCTTCCAAACAGCTGCTCAACTCAGTGGTAATTGATGCCACTGTTAAAATTTCGTCTCTAAGAAGCTTCTGTCATATTCAGCAAATGTACTTGGTTCCCACCATGTGGAGGTGCAAAATACACCGTGTCTGCCTTTCTGTGGTTTACAAACACAAATATAAGACAAACTGAAAAATACTCTAAGAAAGGTACAGCGTGCTGAAGGACATAGAGGGAGGGCAGGGAGAGATTCATTTCCACCTAGGGTCTCGTTTCATCCAAAGACAAAGAGATCTGGTTCTGAATTCTTGTGTGGCTAACAAGGATGTTTTTCAGCATCCCTAAAGGATTTGGGTCAGTTAACCAAATGATAGTGTTTGAGGCAACCTCGTCCCAGGGGACCCAGCACACAGAAAAGGGCCGCGGTTTCTTCACTCCTTGGTTGTGTTGTGTGGCATTCTGTTCTCCTCCTTCGCTGGGCCCCAAGGCGGGACTGGTGAGAGCTCAGCCTGTCCTTGGTGGGTGTCATGTGTTGTGTTTCCGAATGCCTGGTTTTGTTTTTTGTGTGTTGTTCAGTCATCATCTGGAGAAATCCGCTCTGAGGTTTAATGGGTTCCTCCAGGCAAAGGCAGTTCTAGTGGGGAAAACTTTAAGAACTTGAGACTTACTTACGGGAGGAACTCGTGGTGTGGCCTGGGGATATTGGTAAGCTCTTTATGTGTAGAAAGCCCTGTGGTCATGGGACTTTCCTGCTCTTGTGGGGCCAAATTCCACTCCTGTGTAGTCTCCAGGCTGCTATGAGAGGTTAGGGCACAGTCACTGGGGCAGAGCGTCTGACACCAAGGAAGAAGCAGCAGGGAGTTCTGTCACAGGGTTGGCCTCTCCGAATTCCTGCAGTCTTGCCCCTGTTTGATCTCACTGGCTTCAGTATTTGGAGCTTTCTAGCCCAAACCGATAAATGCAAGACAGACCTTCCAAAGGCTGTTGATGTGGTCGAGCGGTCTGGCCTGAAATTCCAATCTATTCCTGGTTTAACCCAACTTTGCTGGAAGACTTTTTGCAAAGCTCTCCAGCTTCCTGGGCCACCTTATTATAAAATAGAGATACCTTTATTTAAATCCTGCCTTGCTGACAGGAGTGGTCAAAGTTAACATTGATTGATTACTTATGTACCTTATGAGTTGAAAACTTTAGTGTCCCCCTCCCTTTTTGGTTTGCAAATTAAAGAGGCAGAGCCACAAATTATGTGAATGGAAAGAATAAAATACAGGGCAACACTTCATATTATATCAAAATATATTATTTGGAAGGGAAGAAGAACTTTTTGGTATCTTTCATCATTTATAGTTATAGTTCTTAAAACTGGTTTCACATTAGAATTATCTGGGGAGTTTTTAAAAAAAATTCCCATGACTGGGCCCTCGATAGACTGATAAAACCAGAATCTCTAGAAGATGGGGCCTGGGTATCAATAGCTTCTTAAATCTCCTCAGATGGGTCCCCTGGGCAGCCAGGGCTGAGAATCTTGTCTTTCAGCAGTGGGCTTTGGTGATTCACTCTGCCCCTTGGTGCTTACTTCTTCTGCCTTCACCTGGTGGGCATCCTTGCCATGTGCTAAGGCTCTCTGATTGAATATCTTTGTTCCTTACTTATCTGTGTTGAATTTCCTAGTGTAGTTTTTCCTTCTCTCATGCAGATATTCTATGTCCAAATTAGGGTTTCTGCCAGATTTAAGTGATAATGTCAATTAGTGCTTTAGAGAGATTCTGTGAGGTTTATTCAAGACTTTATTAATTAGAGGTTGCCTATGTGGAATGTTTATTGAAAGCATGAAAATAAGGTGCAAGATCATCCCCAAATTCCACCATCCTACACGCACACATTCTCTTAACTGTCAGAGCAATGGTGTCGTCTCACATTATGTAGCTCCTGGGAAACTCCACTGTACCCTTGTGAGAGAATGAGAGTAAAAAAGACAAGTAATTTCTTAGTATTATTATGAAAAGAGTTTTGAACTCATGGATCCCCCTTTGAGAATCTTGGGAGCCCTCACCTGTCCCTGGACTATACTTTAAGAATTATTTCTCCAGGATAAATACCCAGAAAAAGAATGACTAATTTAAAGAGTATGAAAACTTTTATGACTCTTGACAAATATGATCACATTTATTTTCAATAGCTTATATTCTGCCACCAAGAGTATTTGAGCATGCCTGTTGCTTCTGGCCTTGGCCAGCGTGACCGTTATACATACAGATGCTGCTCAACTTATGATGGGGTTACAACCCCATAAACCCATTGTTAAGTTGAAAATATCATAAGTCAATAATGCATTTAATACACCTAACCTACCAAACATCATCGCTTAGCCAGCCTTCCTCAAACGTGCTCAGAACACTTACATTAGCCTATAGTTGGGCAAAATCATCTAACAAAAAAGCCTATTTTATAATCAAGTGTTGAATATCTCATGTAATTTATTGAATACTGTACTAAAAGTGAAAAAAAGAATGGTTGTATGGCTACTGGAAGTACCATTTCTACTGAATACACATCAGTTTTGCACCATCATAAAGTTGAAAAATTGTAAGTTAAACCATCAAAGTTGGGGACCATCTGTATATGTTTCCAATATAATAGGCACCGCTATTATAATTGTGTTTCTTTGATTACTTAGGATGGTTGAGGTATTCTTATCTATTTCTTTACTGACTATATTTTCTCTTTTGGGACATGTTATGTATTCATATATTAGCATTTATTTACTAATTTATGTGAATGCTTTATTTGATCAAGACATTAACCCTTTGTTATAATTCCTCAAGTGTTTTATCTTGGTCTGTTTACTTTTCATTTTTCATAGTATTTAATGTACATACAGTTTGAATCCATTAAATCCACCATAAAGTTGGCTATTTCATGATTTAAAAAATTTTTAAAGTTTGTTTTAAAAGATAATATCTGACTTTTATTCCTAGCCAATTTGAAAAATAACATAAGTGATAACGTGTTTTATCCAGTGGTGTTGGCTACATGAATTGAATGAGTTTTTAAAACTTTTTACTGCTTCTCTCTTTTGCTTTAAAAAATTATTAAATGTTCTTACAAATCCATATATTGCCTCCAATTGTTTCTTATAACCCCTACGTGGACCTTATTTTAGGCTCTTTAACAAAATTTTCTTAAGATTTCTTTTCTGGATATTTGCACGGTGATCTATGCATGCCCTGTCCCCTCCCTTGGCACTTGGGTTTCTGTGAAGGTCCCAGTGATTTGATTGTGGAACACTCTAGTCCTCGGTTCCCACTTGCCTCCGAAACACTGCTCTAAGCTTTGGGTCTGAGTGAAACATACCATCAAGTAGTATTGTGATCTTTTCCAAAAACAGTAAAGTGAGTCCTCTTTTTGGGGGCATCCATAACTATTTTCTCTCTTTCACTGTCCAATATTGTATCTACCTTTTTAATAGTTCTGGGGAAAGTACTGAAACTCTTATCAATAAGTGTCAACGAAAACAGTTTTTCATTTTTAGGCCTTTGCTATTTGTTGTGGGTTTTAGTTTGTTTGGAGGGTATTTTTGCCCATGCTTAGCTTTGTTTAAAGTTCATAGAATTGCCTAATACAAATATTCTGAAAAAAAAATCTTTATAATAACTTTTGCTATATGAAATTCCCATTAAAAGCATAACAGAACTTGAAAAAGAGAGAATGTAGTAAAATGATCAGATTCTGCGTTTAGTAAGAGATACACCTGTTCGGGAACATACATGACTTTGTGAACAACACTGTGAAAGGTACTTGCTTATCAAAAAAGTTATAAAGTTTTTAAATATCCCTTAAAAATGTTAGTGTTTTAGTTCTCTGAAAACTGTACGCACTGGTCACCCTTCCTCCATTGACATTTTCTTTCCTTCATTACCAAAAAGTGTCATCATACATAGCAGATAGCATATTAACAAGGCAATGATTAATAAATGAAAATTGATAAATTAAAATCCCTAGGTGAATTCCTGATAATAACAGTTGGAAGAGTGTGCATAATACTCTAAACAGCTGAGTGCTGGCTCTGTTAATACATTTTTGGAGAAGTTTAAGCATAGTTAGGAATCCCTTGCCCCCAAATCCTCTTTCTTACTTTCTGTTTGTTGCTTTATATTTTCTTCTCCCTCATCCAAGTCCCTTCTCCAGACTTCACCTAGGTCTGAAATGTTAGACTTATCTTTTTTCCCTCCAACTTTTAATTCAAACTTTCAAATATTCAGAAAAATTGAAAAAAAGAGTTCTCTCTCTCTCCATATGTAGGTGTTTGCGTATGTATTTATTTGTTTTGCTGAACCATTGAAAGCAGGTTGCAGACATTGCGACACCTTGCTCTTCAGCATCTCAGGTTGCCTTTTCCCCTGCTTCTCCTTGTCGTAGCTGGTCTCCCATTATAATCAATTGCATATTCATCTCTTGCTTTTTAATTCCATTCCATCATCCACAGTTACCTCCCTTCTTTCTCAGGCCTCGCCAGTGTAAGGAGGGCAGGAGGCAGTATAGTGTTTAAAGACCATATCAGAAGGCTGAGGCAGGAGGATGGCTTGAGCCCAGGAGTTTGAGACCAGCCTGGGCAACATAGTGAGACCCCATCTCAAAAAAAAAAAAATAATGTGAAGACCATGGACTGGAATCAGCCAGGACACGGTAACAGCCATGGCCTTGCTTTTTGCCAGCTCTGTGTCCTCAGGCAAGTTACATAATCTTGCTAGCTCTCTTCCCTCATTTGTATAATAAAATGAGGGTCAAAATAATCCTACCACAAATGGTTTTTGGGAGGAAGAAATGATATAATGCAATCAATCCCTTAGCCCCAAGAAAGGTGGGGTGGTGGTGATGACAGATGAATGCATAGACAGA
This sequence comes from Daubentonia madagascariensis, assembly GCA_023783475.1. Lineage (NCBI taxonomy): Eukaryota > Metazoa > Chordata > Mammalia > Primates > Daubentoniidae > Daubentonia > Daubentonia madagascariensis. The sequence continues at coordinate 35,164,368 of JAKFHU010002088.1, read as the reverse complement.
GCAGGGATCAAATACCTCCACCCCAGCTGCTCAGACCCCTAATGCTGCTCTCACTGCTGCCCAAGGTGTACGGTTCAAACTAGCCACCCTGGCATGCTCAGTTTTCTAAATTTGGCCCTATGTCCTTTTCCAGCTGTATTGCCTCTATTAATTGACACACACACATCAACCTAAATCGTATCAGCAAGCATTAGTCCAGCACCCGCTGAATGCCAGGTGCTGTGCCGGGCACCATAGATGCAGAGATGAACAGCTTGTGGCTCTCAAGGAGCTCACAATGGAATGACGATAAAAATATATGAAAAGAAATATTAAAATAAAATGAGATAAGAGCTACAACAGAGGAGGATTCAGGGGCTGGAGGTGGGAGGAAGAGAGCAGCTGCCAGTTAGAGTGAAAAGGTTTCCAGAGTGAGTCCCCCCACACGTGTTGCCTTCATAAGGCCGACAGGAATGTGACTGACAGAAAGATGCCACTAGACCCAGCCAATGGATGCAAGTCCTGATGTGACACATCTTCACAGGGTGGGGGGGTGTCGTAGCCACCCTCCCAGAGCAAAGGGCCCGCTCCTCTCATCCTCAGGTTCTTCATGGAGAGAGGAGCCCCTCACAGCCTCCAGGCCTTTCTCGAGGACAGGACAGGGTTTTGATATCCTTCTGCCCCTCCCATCATCCACAGTTACCTCCCTTCTTTCTCAGGCCTCGCCAGTGTAAGGAGGGCAGGAGGCAGTATAGTGTTTAAAGACCATATCAGAAGGCTGAGGCAGGAGGATGGCTTGAGCCCAGGAGTTTGAGACCAGCCTGGGCAACATAGTGAGACCCCCATCTCAAAAAAAAAAAAATAATGTGAAGACCATGGACTGGAATCAGCCAGGACACGGTAACAGCCATGGCCTAGCTCTTTTAGACACTAGTTATGTGCCTGCTTGCTCTCTTGATGCAAAAACAGGTAACAAGCCCAGAAGTGTCAACCGAGGGAACTGGAGATCCAATTCTCAGTGAGACATCACCTAGCAGACTCCCAACTTTGGGCCCACTCACTGCTGCTCCTGCCTGGGCCTTCCTGGTCTCTTGGCTGTGGGGGCCGTGTGCCTGCAGTCACCTCCCTTCCCCACCACCCCAAGACCCAGCCCAAACGCTGTCTCCTCTAACGTCTCCAGACCAGGTGAACAGCATCAGGAGGGAACAATGGCAGCCTGTTTACATGTGTGTTACCTCCCAGAAGTTTATTTTTAAAATCAGATCTGTCTGTGAAGGAAAGGCTGAGTTTCCTCCTGAGGAGATGAGGATCCAGATGGTTAAAAAAAAGTGACTCTAAGAAAAACAGGTTAATATTGGACCTGAGATCAGATCAGGGAATGGGGACAGACCAGGCAGCACCGCTTCTGAGATTGCTTACTCTATTTGCTTTACTGTTTCACTAAACAGTAAAGCAAATGAGAACCTCTTATCAGCATCATCTGATGTTTTAAATCTGGGAACATTATTGCAAACTGTTGCTGTGTTTCAAATAGAAAACTCTAAGCATGTAAGAGTCATTTCAGTATAATTAATTTTAATTTTTCGTTATTAAGAATGAATACATTTGTTGAAAATTCAAAGTTGTATACATGGTTAGTAATATTAAAAGCCTAAGTGGTAAATAAAAAAATATGACTTCCTTCGATTTTAATAAAGATGTTAATCATTATAGATAAGGGATGTCACGTTGATACCATGCTAGTAAATGCAACAAGAGAAATCCTTTTTCCAGTAGTTTCCCAAGGAGTTATCCCTGTAAATAACCTCTACACATCTTCTACATTTCCTGAGTTGATGAATATGTACCCATCAAGGCAAGCATCCCCTGTGGTGTAGATGACCTTGCATCCACGGCCCTTGAGAGAATACATATTTATGTTGACAGTGCAGCTGTCATGAATTGAGTTCATAAAATTGGGTTTGGGTTTTTTAATCTGGTGTATTATTCTTGCTTAATTTCATTGTGCTGACTATGGTTGCAGTGCTATAAATCAGGGAGAATGTTTACCCATAAAAGGAAGAGAGAAGGGATAATGGTATGAAATATTGCCTTTGTTTATTAAAAGTGTTTCTTCATTCGAGTACCTGTGGTCTTTTGGTTGCCCGTTCCTTGGATCTTAGATTTTTTAAATTTTTTTAAAATTAAAAAACAGATCTATGATGATTTGAGGTAAAGGGTAGCATAAGCCTCATAAAGTACAGGGATGAAAGGGATAAGGTCAAATGAAACCTATTTTTTAACACATATAAAAAAGGACATATATATACAAAATTCAAACACTACAGACAAATCTGACTACATAATTTGTGGGGCCCAGTGCAAAATAAAAATGTGGAATCCCTTGTTCTCCCCAGAGAAAAAAGTGTTGGTAGTGGTTGTAAAATATACAGATTTTTCTTTCTTCTGCATTCTCTGTCTCAACTCACCCTTTTGTTCTTTATTTGCTATTTAGTGTTGTTCTAAGCAAAGTCCAGATTTTAAATTATTAGCATAAATTTACTGTTTGTCTTTCTGTGGTGCAATACTAGTTTCAAATGCAAATATAAGGCTATTTAACTTGCATGTGGAATCACCAAAATTATGTAATTTTTATTTCCTAGTTCATATATGCATATATATGTCGTTCTTACTAGGGTAGTGAAAACTGTGCACAAAACTGATTTGACTGTTTCTATTTCACTTCTTGATGCCCATACATTCTACCAGCACTCTCTGCCTTCAGCGTACCGTTGAGTAAGGAAGGACTGAAAGGAAGGCGAACCATGGGTTGCCCTATCTTTCCTTTTCATTTGTGTCGTTATTTTCAGTGTAAGTGTTTGGCTAATATAGTCAGCCCCCGATGTTCATGGGTTCTGCATCCGTGTATTCAAGGAACCACAGATTGAAAATATAACAAAAAAAAGTATGGTTATATCTATACTGAACATGTACAGACTTTTTTCTTGTCATTATTCCCTAAACAATATAGTATAGAAACTATTTATATAGCATTTACGTTGCATTAGGTATCATAAGTAATCTAGAGATGATTTAAAGTATATGGGAGGATATGCATAGGTTATGTACAAATATGTCACCATTTTATATAATGGACTTGAGCATCCGTGGATTTTGTTACCCACAGGGGGTACTGGAACCAATCCCCCATGGATACCGAGGGATAACTGTACATGGAAGTAACATGATAAGAAAGGATATGATAGAGTTCTGTTGCCAATACCATTGCACTCTTTCTGTGTTCTAAGCAAGTTGAGGTTAGAACAGAAGATGAGGCCTCTGGGGCTGGCAGTGCCTGGATTGACTCATTGAGGATTTAATATGCTTGCCTTGTACTTGCTCTGAGTCACACTGAACCCCCATGCATCGTGAGTGCACTGGAATTCTGTGCTCCTGGGGCATTTAAGACACGGTATGTGAAATGGGACAAGGAGTGATAGATACACATTCATGTGTGTCCCCTCGGCTCATGCACATAGTCCCCTACTGCACCATTGGACTTCATTTACAGAACACAAGCTCAAAAAGGAAAGTATTAAGGATTTCAAGGTGGTGGCAACAGAGCATTAAACTGAGTGCGAGGGGCCCTCCTGCACAGGGACCCCTAGGCAGCAGCAGAGGTCTCATGACTATGAAGCCAGCCCTGAGTACGGAAATGGATGAGATGAAAAGTAAGTTTCTTTCTTTTCCTTCCCAACACAAATTCCAAGCTCCACTCCCTAGAAGCAATTATTTTAATAGGTTCTTCAGTAACATTTCAGATACTTAAAGACGGATACCTATATAGATATGGAGAGATGCAGGTGTATAGTGGTCGATTAAACATGACCACCATTTCTTTGCAACTTTTCCAATCAAAAGGTGAAGTCTGTTTTCCTATTCTTAAAGCCAGACTGGCCCTGGGACACGCTTTGACCATAAAATTCAATGGGAGAGACTTTGTCTGTCTTGAGTGTTGGCCTACAGAGGCCCTGCAGCTTTCACTCTTGACTTCATACAATGGAGTGCTTCCTCCATTGTATGAAGACACCTGAGATGAAAAACTATGTGGTCCATTGCAGATATTCCCGCCATACCAGTTGAGAGTCCAGAGAAGTAAGTCCATCCAGCCCCAGCCAATCCCCCAGCTGACTTTAGCCACTTGAGTGAGCCCAGGCGATACCAACAGAAGAACTGCCCAGGAAGCCTACAGATTTGTGAGAAATAATAAATCATCATTGTTTTAAGCTACTAAATTTGGGAATGATTTGTTATGAGTAATAACTATATAATGGTACATACATTAAAAACATTTGAATTTATATACTTCTATAAATGGGATTACATCATTCATTTTGTCTGTATCTTGCTTTTTTCCCATTTACTGTATCTCAGAGATCCTTCAGTCTAAATCCATATGGCTTAGCCACATTATGCTGCAAAGTTTTTCGATTGCTGTAATTTATTTAACCTGTTCTCTGTTGGTGGACAGGTATGTTGGTTTTTGTTCTTATAAATGGTGATGCAGTGTTCATTCTCATGCGTATATCTTGAGGTACTTTTGTGGAGTAAATTCTTACCTATAGAATTATATGGACATTATGTAAAAATTAAAATGTGATAAATATTTTCTAATTACACTCTAGAAAGTCTGTACCAACTTTCACTCCCCCCAGCAGCATATGAGTATACCTGTTTGTCAATTCTTCAACCTGGGTAATTTCAAACCTTGAAAATTTTTGTTATTTTGTTTTGTATTTCTCTAACCATGGGTGAGGTTAAGCATCTTTTAAAACATTTGTTGGTGGTTATACTTTGTTTTTTCTGTGAATAGCTGGTTTATATCCTTTGTCCAGTACTCTATTGGATTGCATTTATGGTTTATAAGATTATAAGAGCCCTTCATAAATAAAAGAAACATGCCCCTTTTTGCCATATGCTTTAAAATATTGTTTCCAAGTTTTTGTTCAAGATGTATTTTGTGACAAGGCACTTAGGACTGGAGAAACATTTCCTGGGTTGCTTTATGTTTTTCTTCCTCAAGACATTTGTCATTAATTTTTTTTCCTCTAATCTCTTCCTGTGAACTATGCCCCAGTCACACCTCCCTGAGGACATACAGTATTACTACTGGAGCAAAACTTTTAAAAAGTCATTTTGTTGTCTACTGCTTCTCCTGGAAATTATATTAATTTATCCATTTAATGTTGTTTTTACCCTTTTGCTACTGGGGAGTGCTACTTTAGGAGGCTAATCCCAAGTTCAGTTGTTTGCTGGATCCGTTTGCTGCAAAATGCAGTTCCCAGCAATAATTCATCCTTATCTATTTGGGGGAAACTGAGAGGAAGAATGCATTTTAAAATTATATCACATGCTGTTTTTCTTGGCTAGATCAGTGGCTTAACAGCTTGGTACATGATCTCTCTTTCTCTTACAGATCAGATACGTTTAGTGGGATTTTCTTGTAGGGTTGAAGGCAAAGAACCCTGGATGCAGAGATGAAGTAATTCCACTTTCGTGCCTGGATTTGATCATTCCCATGTGCTCAATGCATTGCCCATCAGTGGTTCTAGTAAAATGGGATATAATCATGTGTGGGAAAATAGCAGAGACACCTTCAGAAAACTCAGGGAAGGGAGATTGAAGGGAGTGTCTAAGATTGGGTACATATTATAAAGGTAGAGGAAGAGAACTACTCTTAATTAAAAACTTGATTTGGAGATTAATGCTACAGTAGTGGTGCACAGTGCTGGTAAACAGCAAAACAGAGCTAAAAAAGCTCTAAACCCTTTCTCAACACCAAATAATCCCTTTGTAAATAAATATGTTTGTGAAAAAAGAAATCCCAGAAAATAGCTTTTAAGCCTTTTGAGAAATGAGAGGCTCTACAAAAGACCAGTTTTCAATAAAGGGGAGTCGTCTTCCTTTAAACATCAAAATATTTTTGGAAGAAGTTTTTATAAATTGTGTTCTCTTTCTTCCATTTTTCGCTTAGGTAAAGCATTAAATTTTGTTTTCCTCCAACATAACTGTGTCATCTTCATGAGGTTATGCTCTTATTTTGTGCTTTAGTCAACTGGTGCCCTCTGAGGCTTCTGGGCTATGTAGGAGTTTTTGCCCCATACTAACTGACACCAGCACGTTACAGAATTCTACAGTTCTTCTGTTTTCCCCCTTGTTCCAAGTTGCCAGCTCTTACTATTTCACTGAAGTCAATATTCCTGCCTCTAGGAAACCCCCCGCCCCCTTTGCCCTTCCCCTGATGTCTTTTCCATGCTAGAGATTGGGAAATGACATGTCCACCCTTTTTAGCATGGTGTCTAAAGCAAGAGTAAACAGACCCTCAAGAAGTGTGTTGTGCAGGCTCACAGCAGTATCATCCAGCAGCTCTGATGTGTGAAACAGATGTCACATTCATTCTGGTGGCTTGGAGGACTTATTTGCAGCTCTTAATTGTGTTCAGATTGATTAGGAGATGTGTATAAGTGGCCTCTGGATTACTGATTTGTTGTTAAAGAGATTTAAATCTTTGTAAAACATTATTTCTAAATTGTTCACCAAGCTGCACACATATCCAATAATATGCAAGTTCATTAATAAATAGAGGGTACAGTTTCTATAGTGTAAAGCACTTGGCCTAGGTGTCAGACAGATTAGGGTCAAAATGAGATTTTTACCACTGTGTGCTATTGGGCCAGAAATTTGCACCTCAGTTTTCTCACCTATAAAATGAGATAATTAAACATAGCTGGCATGGTTGTGGAGTATCTAGCACATGGATAAAAAATTCTTTCACTCAATGAAATGATAATAATTTCAGATATATATAACCTGATGCTAACATAAATATGTTTTAGAAATACAGATCATTAGAATACATTCTTAATATTTATGATTATAAAATCTCTTAACCTTATTGCTATATAACCTAAATAAAGATACAATTATAAATTGCTAAGAAATACTGAATTTTAAAAATGTAAAATTTTTTAATAATAAAAATCTCTTAACCATTATCCATGTCCAGTTCAGAAGTGAAATTCTCCGTGGAGGTGGAGACTGAGGTCCTGCAAGACCTGAGCAGTGTGCCGTTCCTCTAATGTCTCTACATTAGAATGGGGTGTAGGGCTGGAAGGCAGATGAGATTATCACTCTTCCGATCTTTGAATGAAGGTCATACTTCTGACCACTCCAGACCCTCCCAACAGAAGTAGGAGGTGAGGTAGCTCCTGACACACTAAAATGGAAATACATCCTCCACTCCATAAAAGATGTCACATGTTGGTGTATACTTAGGTTTATTTTAGAAAATAGAAAACAATCTTGGCAGCAAAGATATTCATGATAGCTTCCTTTGAGTACCAAAAACTTCTCATGAATGGACTTTTGTATGCACATAAATATGTGCAAAACACTTCTGCCTCCACATGTCTATGGCAATGTCACTGCCAAGAGAAATGCCAGAATAAGCTGAAAGGGGTTGTGGTCTCTGTGCTTTCAGGTTAAAGGTTTGGTGCTTTGGCACCACCGGAAGTCAGCTGGGTATGGGGTCAGTGGAACAGGCTCTTGATTGTAGCTCTTTGTTGCATGATGTCTCAGAATTGCTAGAGGAACCTCACAGCCCTGATCTTCCTATCTGATGGTGTGATTAAATGTACTCTGTTTGGGTGTTGCCTGGTAGATGAGAATAACAACACTGCTTAGGTAAGAAGGGTATTGTCCTGAGGTGTGGCATCCTTTTGACTTCCTCCCCCAAATGGAGCATTTCCTGCTTCCTGGCTGAATGATGACTCATGCAAAGAGACTTGAGGCTGTGACACAGGGGACCAGTCAGGCCATAATTATTTGGATGGCAGGTATGACAAATCTGCTTTCGGCACACATCCCATCCAGGTATAGCTGGCAAATGCAAGAAAGGCTGGAAATAGCTCATGGCTAGCATCTTTGACACTAATCATTTAGTGCTTTCAGCAATCCAAAGTGCTACATCAAAGTAGTCATGTTTACCAGAATTCTCATTGCAAATCTGAATTCTGATGATTATTCCTATTTCTTGTGATTTCTGGCAATTGAGAAGCATTTTTAGAGCTTATTCAGAGTAAGAGATTTGTGCAGTGCTTGATATATGCCTGAGATGGACCTATGTATGTGCTATAATGGTACATAGAAACATGGCTCAAATTGTATATTACATTGTGTTCTTATAGAACGTGAGCATTAGCATTTATTGCTATATATGTCAAGAATCATGTTAGGGGTGTGTGTGTGTGTGTGTGTGTAAATTTTGTTGAATCCTAACTATGACCTTATGAGGTAATAATAAACATAAAAATAGGTATATGCCTAATGCTTGCTGTGGGCTTGTCATTATGCTAAGTAGACATTTTATATACATTGTCTTATTTAATCCTTCTAACAACCCTGGTCAGTAGGGATTATTATTCCATTTTATAAGTAAGAAAACACTGACACTTGGAGAGATTAAGGAACTTGCCCAGGGTAGTATGGCTAGTAAAGTGGAGGTAGGATTTAAACTAGCCCCATCTGACTTCAAAACTCATGGTTTGTACCACGCTGTTTTTTTCTTACTGTCCTGTGATCAAGCAGTATCAGCAACAAACCAGTCAACCAACAAACCAAACAAACCAGTAAACAAATAAACAAACAAGCAAACAAACAAAAAAACCAGTTTCAACTTCCTTTAATGGAATATATTTGAGAAAAATCCTTATATTCTCATGGAGAGCAATAACCCAAATATAGGGTAGAATTCCATTCTCACCAACACTTATGAAAAAATTAGAATCTGTAAAATAACAGCCAGTTAAATTCAACAGACAAGAAGTGCTCACTGTGTTGGTCATGCTTCTTATGAGACCCTGAGGTGAAAAATCAAGAGATTCTTAAGAAAAGAAAATCAAGAGGTTCTTCCTCTCACACAGGAAGACTACTGTTCTCGTTTCAGCCCTTCTTGCTGTTTCATATCATTTCCCACAAGAAGTGGCCTTTTGGAGGGAGGTCTTCCCTTTGATTTCCTAAAAAGTAGAACATGTTTATTTCCCTATACATATCATGATGTGAAAGAACATCCTCCTCAAAAACAACCTCCCCATTTCAACCTCAGCACGCTTCATAGGAAGAGCAAACTCATGGTAACAGGTTGTCATACCAGGATCACCAGACACTCCGAACTGCACTGGGAAATCAGGGTGAAAGGTCATCCACCATTTCCCACCTTTGTTTTCATTCTAAACTGATTGACTTAGAGAAAATGAATAAGATAATATTATATGATCCAGCTTTTGGGTATTTGATTTGTGGCTGAAAGGAAAGAAGAATTCAGACGCATCTTTGAGGAGAGCTCATGCATGGCCTAAGGTTAACATCTTAAATAAACTTAAGAACTTTCTAAGCATGCTGGTGATGAGTTCAATTTTTAGCTCCTTTTTGGCACATAGATACAGGTTTTTAAAATTATTGTAGGATTTCATGGTCTGGAGGTGATTCCAGAAGACTTTATATATATGTTTTTGATATAATTTGAAGATATTGTATACCCCAAATGCTTTCACTGTCCTCAGCATTTTGCTTACACATGTGCAAATTTATCTAAAGAGTGGTTTTGCATATACATGATACACCAAACACAGGTGTATCATGTGTCCTGTGTAAACACAGGACAGGAGGAAAAGCTGCATGAAACATGTATTGGAAAAAACGAAAACCTGTTTACTTTTACCATATGTTCTTTACTGCACTTATTTTTTTAAGAGGCATAAATTAATTTAGGCCCAGTTTCTAAGTGTGGGCAATAAATAAGATTGTCTCCCAGTGCTTCCCCGGTCCCCAGGCACCAAGCAGGGAATGGCTTTCTCCTGGTGCAGACCTCCAGGTCCCCTGCCCACAAATGAACAGCAGCACACTGAGGATCTCCATTTATATTTTTACTTTTAATGAAATAAATATATTGTGGATATTAATTGTAGTGAGTTATTTAATAGAAGAAAGCATTCAGCTTCCTTATAAAGCCAGGTCATTGGCTTTATCACCATCTTAGGCTTTAGGGAGAGACATTACCACTTCTTTATTCATGGAATATTTATTGAATATTTAGTAGAAATACATCATTATGCAAATGACATGCAAAAAACACAAGGTCATTGGGTCCCAAGAAGGTGACTAATCCAAGAGGTAAGTCATATACATATGAAAAGTTGAGTATCAGTATAAAAGTTACTAACTTTAATGCTAACATGAAGAGGAACATGAATGGATCAAGAAATGATGAAATGATCAATGTCATATTTTCCATCCTCTTAAGTGCCAAAAGCCTCTTTTCTCTTTGGTACTTTGTCTTGTGTTTCATCTCTAATTCAAAGCTTTCATAAAATTGTACTTCCTCCACTGAAGCCTTTGAGCACATGAAGAATTATGGGAAGATCATCCTTGGGTCCAGATTACTCATTATGTGGCTTCTCTTCCATTAAGTATCTGTGTTTGTTTGCTTTTTGTTTGTTTGTGGCTCTCTATTGCTATGAGTGCTGGTTTAGAGGTTCTGAGACAGAGTGCAGCTACTTACATATCTTTAAAGAAAGATTTTTGCCTAGGAAGGAAAACTGTTCTCTTAACTGATCATGCAATGCTGGAGGGCATAGGAGCATGCAGGCTAATAGGACAAGAGTACTCTGTTTCCACGGAAACACCTGCACAACCCGTATTCTACCCGCTTGATGAACTGCTTGCTCTTTGGTCCTCTGTGCCATTTCTCCTAGCTTTTGATACTTTTACTGTCCACTTTACCTGCTAGAATTATGTGCAGTGTTGGGGTGAGCTACTCAGGAAAGGCCAAGTCTTAGAGGACTGAATGAAAAGTTCATAATTAGTGACTCTCACATTGTGAGCACCCAGTTATTTTTATTAAGTTAATAATTGTGAACTTAGATACAGATTTTAACCAAGATGAATATTGTTCTTTTGTAGGAAAGAAAATCCAATGGAAAAGCACCAGGTGAGGTAGCCCTCTTCTTCCCCTGTAGGTCCTTTCTCAGGGACGCTGTCTTGAGATATCTTGGCAGCTCTAGGGATCTTAGAGATCACTCAGTGCATCCCCATTTTTACCAATAAGGGTCCAGAAGCAGGTCCAGAGAGCTTGTAAGGATTTCCCCAAGGTCACCACACTAGGCATTGGCAGAGCCAGGACAGGCTTGGTTTCGCTCTTGCTGGCCCAGGGCTGCCTTTATAATATAATCTGTGCATGGGAATTAAAAACAAATGTGATAAGGTAAAGTCTTGAATCAACAGTGTTTCCAAAACTATTTTGAGATTCTGATGAAAGTTATAGACCCTCTCCTCAGAAAAATGCACATATACACAACATTTTGGATATAATTTTGGGCATGAACTTTCATGAAGCTTAACCGATGACAACCATCATGGTTCCCGCTTTAACAAGTCCTGGTACAGATGGTATTTGACAAGAAACACTCTGCCTATTTCTACACCCTCCCATATTCTAATTACACTCGAGTAATTACAAGATTGCAGAATGTGAACAGTTCCTGCCACTTCTCAAAATGCCCATTTAGGATTTAATTATCAACGAGGGAACAATTCCCCAAGCAGACATCCAAATCCACATGTTGGCTGAACACACACACACACACACACGCGTGAACATAAATTGTTAATTAAAAAAGCGTCTACTTTGCTCAATAGAAAGGCAGTTTAAAGACTTGAAAAGTTTGAATTTCCTACAACTACCTGATCCTGCACTGAAAAATTATTTTGATTGTCGCTCCTTCTCCTATCATTTTCATTTGTATTAAATACCTATCATAGTGTGTATCATTTATTCAGTATCTACTATGTGCATTTTACTCTGGAGGTTGGAAAATTAGTTATCCAGGAAGTGTATATAGACCACATGTTATATGTAAGATATTCTGAGACATGTTGGGAAAGGGTTTCAAAGAGGACAGGGGCATGGTTTTTTCTCTCAAGGAGATTATGGTTCAGTTTGGAGGGCAATTAACATATACTAAATGGTAGGTCTTTATTGAACACTATTCAGGCTTCAAGTTAGAGAGAGAGACAGAAATTACTTTTAGGAGAGATTCAAGAAGGAGGTGTGAGGTCTTTACTGGGCTTTGAAAGGTGTGTAGGATTTGAGAAGGCCAAAAAGAAAGGGAGGGTATTTTAGTCTATTACAGTTGTCTATTGTTACACAATAAACTATCCCAAATGTAGTCCCTTGAAGCAACAACAGTCCTTTATTATCTCATGGATCTGCAATTTGGGGGTGAGAGGGAGAATAGCTTGCTTCTGTTTTGGGGCAACTCAGAGGAGGCTGGCATCTACTGAAGGCTCGCTCCTGGCACGTCTGTCAGTTGATGCTGACAATAGCTGCAGCTATTGACCAGGGCACCTCCATATGGCCTTCCCATGTGGCTACTTGGCTTCCTCCCAGCACAGAAGCTTGGTAACAAGAGCCAGTGTCCCAAGAGAACCAGACAGAAGCTCCTTCAATTTTATGACCTGCCTTGGAAGTCATTCGTTGCCACTTTTGTCATAGTCACAGGTGCACCCAGATCCAAGGGGAGGGAACATAGGCCTAACTTTTAACACCTTCAAGTCACATTGTAGGTAGAACACGTGGGATGGGAGATACTGTTGTAGCCATTCAGGAAAACACAGCCTGCTACACAGGCCATGGAATGATAGGAGTAAGGTTGCAGAGGTGATCAAGTTAAAGGTATTTGGAGAATCAGTTTGGGTTGAGCAGAGAAATTGTAGACAGGAGCCTGGGAAAATGGGTAGGAGTTTCTAAGCTAAGGAATCTGGACTTGGTTCTGCTGATACTGGTGAGGCTTTAGAGTCTTTGACGTAATCACAGTGATTGTTAATTAGAATGATCTGGCTGTGGAGTGCAGGATCATTTGAAGGGAAGTTGGAGGTAGTACCATTAACTGGGAATTTATTACAGTAGTCTAGATATGTCATGATAAGGCCTTGCATAGGGTGAAAACTAGAGAGATTGGAACAAAGTAGCAGGAATGAGAAACATTGCTAGGGAATATGTGATGTTGAAAATACTTAGGAGAAATAAGACAGCAATAATGTCACTGTTTTGAGCTAAATAAAAATATAGGCTCTATTATTAAAGAGATTAGTAGAAGTTTTCCAACAGAATCTGCCAGGGGCAAGTCAAAGTGTACACATTTGGATAATTAGTGATTCCTGAGCTCCCACAGTGAGTTCTGCATAGATAAAGGACATAATTAATTTAAGTGCATTTATAAAATTAAGATTTTTTCAAAGTGGTATTATATAGTTGTTTTATTTTATCTTCAGAGTAGTCCTTTGGGATATTACTAGAAGTCTCAGAATCCCTTATCTACAATTCTGAAACCCAAACAGTTTTGAAAACCAAAAGTTTTTGTGAGCTCTTTTGTCAGCAAAACCTGACCTGAATGGGTGTTGAATAGACATAAGGCTATTTATAGTCTCTATCCCACTTAGTGGGAGTGTTCATATATTTCAATGCAGAAATTTTATGTATTTGGTTTTGGGATTCTGGACCTGAATCCCATTTTATTGATGAGAATACTGACACTCAGAAAATTAAGTATTTACCTATGGCTTATACTAGGATCTCTTGTCTGTGAAGGCCAATCTGTAAAGGCCTTCTCTGTGAGCACCAACACAACCTCAAAAGCTGTACCTATGAAATGTTTGCAGTAGATCTTTCTCTGACACCAAGTGGTCGGCTATCTTATCTCTGATAGGTGCTGGTATTTTTGCCATTAAAGTGTAAATCTTTTGAAGGCAGAGACAGTGTTGTTTGCTTCATGTATAGAAGAAGCTTAATCTTTGAGGTTGAATGCAATTGCTATAGAAATTCTCCAAGTTAGGCTGTGTTTTATGGGTGATCAGTACACACTGCCAGGTTAGTCTGTGTGCTGTGACAGTGCCCAGACTTGGAGACTCAGAGCAGGCACAGTCTTCCAAGGGCAGAGTGGCTGAGGCCTCACCCTGTCCTTTCTTGGAAACCTCATCTCAGTGTCCTGAGCTGGACCTATGAGACCTGGGGCGGAGGATGGGTTAAGTCTCTCACGCCTCTGATGGTTTTCAGGTGCCACATGGGAGAAAGGGCCCTGGAAAGCGAGGCACTCAGGAGATAAAGACACGCTTCCATCTCAGGCTTTTCCCCCATGAGGGCAGGCTCTGCTTTTCACGGAGAGAAAATTACTTCTGGACTTCTCGCCTCCTCTTGTTTGCCTCCTCCCTTTCCTGCGCCCCGTAGTGAATCAGCTGTGTGCTCTCAAGCATGAGATTCAATTACTTTTATTGTTGGGCTTGGCTGTGATTGTCTTTAATGGTCAGAAAATTATCCAACATCTAAAAAAACACAATTAAAAAATTCAGCCACAGTGTGTCCCTGTGATTTTTGGCTGGCAGTAAAGAAGTATTTCCTCAGAGGAGTTCTTTGAGACATTTGACATTTAGTACTTGCTCTCCAAATTTTATTTCACAAATGGAAACCTGAGGGCTCTGTTTTGTTTTGTTTTTTTATTTCATTCAATATCAGACATATTTTAAGCCACCCAAAAATGAAAGTATCAGTTTCATGTCCTCTTTGAGGTAGAAAATAATTTTATAGCTGATTATCTTTACTTTCTATGTGCAACATCAAGCAAATATATGAATGCCAAGCATGTTCAGATCCTGGTGCTAGCACTAAATAAATTGGCATCCTTGGGAAACTTACTAAATACTTCTGCAACTTGTCTCATTATTGGGAAGAAGGAAAGAAAATTTTAACCAACCTTACAACCTTACAGATTGGCTGATAGGAATTGATAATAGTGCCCTAGGATTGCAAGAGGCATCGTGTGGAAGTGATTCCAGGCCAAGCTGGAGCTCCCTTGGGTTATATGGGAACAGGGCATCCTTGAGCTTTATTGACCTATAGTATTTCTGCCTGAGCAACAAGGGTTTCATAATATGCCAATGCTAACTACATCACAGGAGAAGTCTTCGCCTCTTACACTTTCAGGGAGCCAGGAAGCCGAGATAGCAACACCTAATGAGATGGCCTGACAGCTCAGGGGACATCCCTGCATGTGTTGTTTTGCATAATGCCAGCCAGTTGCAAGTGGGCAGGATTAAACTGCAAACCAAGCCCAGATTTTTTTTTTAATTTAATTAGTGTCTGATGTTTGCCAACCAGAGGGAAGGTGATAGAGTGCAGCAAACAAATTGCTTAGAGCTGTGCTGTCACCTCTGGACTAAGACATCCCGACATGATAGAGCTGGGACAGCAGCTGGCCCCTCTGTGGTACCGGGGAATGGATTTGGCAGAGGAAAGGAAATGTGAAAATGTTCCAGAAACATGGCCTATTTACAAGTAGACTTTTAATAAAAAATTGTGGTAAGGTCTACATGACATGAAATTTTTATCATCTTAACCATTCGGTGGCATCAAGTACATTTACAGTGTGGTGCAACCATTACCACTGTCTAGATCCAGAACTTTTTCGTCACATGTAAGGAAACCCTCCATCCATTAAGCAGTCACTCCCTATTCCGCCCTCCTGCCTGCCCCTGGCAACCACTCCTCTGCTTTCTGTCTATAAGTTGACTTTTTAGGACAGCATGGTAGCTGAGGGGAATGGGGGACCCTGGAGCTGAGTCCTTTCAACTCTGGGCTCCTGTCTTTGTTTTTTTCCAACAACATAGCAGACCCCCCTCATAGCAGCATGAGGACAAACCTATAATTTGTGACTCCCTTTGCAAACCTTTTAAAACAGCTTTGTTGAGGTGTGTTTTATATGTCATAAAATGCACCCATTTCAAGTATAGTTCATCGATTTTTGGTATCTTTACCAGATGGTGCAACCACCCCCATAATCCAGTTTTAGAATGGTTTTGTCCTCGGATCAGCCCCTCCCTGTTCCATCCTGCCTCCACCCGGCCTCTTGCTCTCAGCCTCCTCCTAGGCTCCTGCCCTCGGTTATCTTGTCTGACCAGACGGCCAGGAGTGACGGGGGACATACATCGTGTGTGTTCCTGTGGGACACTGAGCTAGAGGTGGAAGTGGGAAGACCCAGGAGGCTGAACCAGGCAAGGCGCTTCATGTGGAGAAGAAAGCAGGTGGTTCTTTGAGGGCTTTATTAGTTGCCAGTGCTGGTGGCTGGGTTAGGTCCAGCCAGGGCCTACCACCCGGGCACCTCCTTCAGCTTCTCATAATGAACTCCAGGTATGCATCTCCTTCACCCTGAGGTCTCTTCCTGCAAACTCAAAGGTGTAGGTAATCGAATCATATTTCTACTGCATTAGAGGAGCTTACAATAAGTTGAAAGAGTTGTCTGAATTAGTGAAAAAATGTGATGTTGAATAAAGGTAACTATTTTGTTATTCTGAGTGTATTATAACCATTAATCAGTGTTAATAAATAACCATCTATAGCAGAAGATTTTAGAAAGCATACTGATAAATAGGTAAGAATGATTTCTTATTTGCATAACTAGGTTAGGTTTTATGTATGGGTTTTAGCTCATGATCTTTGGAAGTGTTATTTTGACTGTTCTTTGGAAGCTTTTCTCTTTTTTTTAGTAGAGAGGAATGAGGGATTTCCTTATGGTTCTGGATAAGTTTACAGGACAACTTGATTCAGTAAGTCTCTGATTTACTGATCTTAAGTAATTCCAAAGCCTAATCATTGGTTTACTCCCTAAACTTTAGAAACTGGTTTATAGTTCCCATTATAAAAAACAGTATGGTAGGACATAATAGAACACATTCCATTAGTTTAAATATCTCCAGGTTTCCTACTGCCTATAACCAAAATGTGGAAAACATTCTAGTAAGAGCCCTTCATTAGTGTTAGTTATATACTAAAAGCATCTCTGAATCATGTGGCCAGAGGCATTATCTCAAACAGGGAGAATTCTCTCTTTTACTAAGGGATTTTTTTGTAGAGAAAGTATATACTCATTTTATGGAATATTAGTAATGAAAGTAAAAGAATAACAGAGTCAGTTTTTGATGTTTGCAATACAATTTAGGGATCTATGAGGCAGGAAGATTGCTCCCTTCAGTGCCTTGTTAAGCCTCCATCCTAATGTATTTTCTTTGTACATGAAGGTAGAGCCCCTGGTCCAGCATAAATAGGGCATGCCCTTTTCAGTCCTTTCTCAGTCCTAATGGAAAAGACACTATCCTAACATCCAAGAGACCTGCTTTTATCACTTAGTAACTCTGTGACCTTGGGCTAATTGGTTAACTTCTCTGGACCTCAGTTTCCTTACCTGTAAAGTGGTTGTTTGTAGATGAATTAGACATTATCTAAGGTCATTCTAACTAAAATTCTGTGCTTCCGGTGGTAATGGATTGTCTCTGATACATATGCCTCTCTGCTGGTCTCCATGAGTTGGAGAAACCAGTTCCTGGAGTCATGGTGCAGTCAGAAGGCACGAACTAGAACTAAGCAGGTAGGCTCGCAGGGAATGAAGCCCTTTGCCTTCTTGTGCGCTCAGTTCTGATGATAGACTGAACCTCTGACTTGCCCTGACCTGTGTTTTCTTCTCCCCATTTCCCTTCTTGGGGTGGATGGGGATGGGGATGCTGGGAAGGATCTTAGAGGTAAAAGCATCTGGAATATGATCTTGATGTCTAAAATAAAACCCTACCTTTGTTTAAGGAATACAAAGGAAGAATTCCTTTAATCTTATTTGACTCAGAAAAAAAAGACTAAACATTGTGACTTAAATGTTGATATATTTTTTGCATTAGTAAGGGGTTTTTCTTTATTTTTAATTCCAAAGTAAAAATATTAATATTTTATTAAAATTCAAATCAATATGCAAAAGACATAAAGTAAAAAAATAAAGTTCTCTCCACTCCCACTATCTAGAGCTATCTACTATTAACACTTTTATTTGCATGCTTCCAGACATTTTTCTGTGCACATATTAATGTGATTATTGTATATGAACATCTTTTTTTGCCTTAAAGTTTGAATTATACTATAAATATGATTATGCAAACTGCTTTTTTTACTTAAATGTCTTTCATGGATATCCTGCCATGGGAACTTAATAGATCATAGCAAGGTATGTGCTCACTAAAAACAATAATGGATTTATTTGTATAACTATGTAGATAGATCACATGCAAAAGCAGTAATTCTGTAGACTGTGTCACACTGTGACACACTTCATCTTTCTATTTTAGGAATGTCAGTTAGGACTGGTCATTCTCTAGGCATCTCAATGTTATTTGCCCTGAACTTTTTCATAACCTGAGTCCCAGAATGAAGATAACCTTATTCCTTAAGGTAGTCTTCTCTTAGCTGTTTTGATGAATTGTTAATGAGCTGGTATGTAACCCTTCTCAGATTTTACATTTAGATGTATTTTTAAACTTGTCTTAACACTTAACTAATGTTAACTGTGTGTCAGGCACAGTTTTAAGCACATTTCAAATTTAAACCCATTTAATCCTTACAACAACCATATGAGATAGGTATTATTCTTATCCCATTTCAGATTCCTTATGATTCTTCTATATAAACAATCATGTTGTCTGCAAGTAATGGGAGTCTTATTTCTTCCTTTATAATCTTTATGCCTTTTATTTATTTTTCCTGCCTTATTACACCAGCTAGGACTGCCAGTACAAGGATGAATAGAAGTAGTGAGAGCAGACATCCATTCCTTGTCACTGATCGTAGGAGAACACTATACAATGTTTCACCATTAAATATGATTTCTAACTGTAGATTGAGGAAATACCCTTTTATTTTTAATTTTCTGAGAGTTTTTTAAAATCACAACTTGGTATTAAATGTTGTCAAATGCTTTTTCTGAATATATTAATAAAATTTACTGGTAATATGGTAAATTACAGTTGTTGGTTTTTAAATGTTAAAACAGTATTACATTCCTGAGATAAACTCTACTTGGTCATGATATAAAAAGGATTATTGTCCTTTTTATATATTGCTAACTTTGATTTGCTAATATTTGTTAAGGATATTTCTGTCTATGTTCATAAATATTGACCTATAATATTTTTTCATATAGTGTTTTTGTCAGATTTTGGTATCAGGGTTATACTGACTTCATAAAATGAATTAGGGTTGTTCCATCCTGCTCTATTTTCTGGCATTGTGTAAGATTGGTATTATTTTTTCGTAAATGTTTGGTACCATTCACCATGAAACCATTTGTAGTGGAGTTTTCTTTATTAGAAAGATTTTGATAACACATTCAATTGTTTGAATAGATAAGGAGCTATTAAGATTTTCAATTTCATCTCATGTCAATTTTGGTAAATTGTATTGTTAAAGGAAATTGTCTATTTTATCTAAGTGTTTGAATTTATTGACCTAGGGTTGTTTATTATAGTTTTCATTCCCGATACTGGTAATTTGTATTCCCTATTTTAAAAAAGTTTTTTTTCTAAAAAATTCTAAATTCTAATTGATAATTAAGAATTTGTCAATTTTGTTGATCTTTCAAAGAACTGACTTTTGGTTTTCTTAATTTTTTCTATTGATTTTCTGTTTTCTACTTCATTGATGTCCAACCTTTTAAAAAATTATTATTTCCTTCCTTCTACTTACTTTGGATTTAATTTTCTCTTTTTTTCTAGCTTCTAAAGATGGAACCTTGGGTCCTTGCTTTTATGCCTTTCTTCTTTTCCACTCTAAGCATTTAAAGATCCAACCTTCCTCTTAGCATAGCTTTAACTGTGTCCCACAAATTTTGATATGTTGCATTTTCATTATCATTCAGCTCAAAATATTATGTATTTCCCCTGTGATTTCTTCTTTGGCCCATGAGTTCTTTAGAAATGTGTTGTCAATTTCCAAATATTTTGAGTTTCCTAGATATCTTATTACTATTGATTTTTGTTTTTAATTAAATTATGGTCAGAAAACATATTTTTTAGGATTTCAGTCTTTTGAAATTTTTTGAGACTTGCTTATAGCATACCATATTTCTATCTTAGTAAATGCATCAGGTACACTTGAAAAGAATGTGTATTCTGCAGCTGTTGGATATAGTGTTTTATAAATGTCAATTAGGTCAATGTAGTTGATAGTGATGCTTAGGTCTTACATGTCTCCAATGATTTTTTTTGTCTTGTCTAACAATTATTGAGAAAACAATGCTAAACTTTCCGACTATAATTGTGAATTTGTCTTTTTCATCAATAATTCTGTCAATTTTTGCTTTATACCATTTTATTATTAGGCACATATGCATTTATTATTTTTATTTCATTCAGATGAATTACCCCTTTTAACATTATAAAATCTCTCTCTTTATGTTCAGTAATACTCTTTGCCTTCAAATTGAATTCATAGGATATTAATATAGCCTCTACAGCTTTCTTATGCTTTCTCTTTTCATGGTATATATTTTTCCATGCTTTTATTTTCAATCTATTTCTTTGTATTTAAAAGGTATATAAATGATGAGTTTTGCTTTTTTGTCCATTCTGACAATTTCTGTTTTTAATTGGAGTGTTTAGCCCATTTACATTTAATATAATTATCTATATGATTGGATTTAGGTTTGCCATTTTGCTATATTTTTCTTCGTCCCATCTGCTTCTTTATTCCTTGATTTTTTTTTGCCTTATTTGGGATTAATTGAATATTTTTTAGAATTCTACATTAGTTTGGTTCTCCAGGAAGCAGATGCCAAGATGAAGTTATAAGTGCAAGAGATTTATTGGGTGCAATGCCAACAAAAATTGAAGAGGAGAAAGAGTGCAGGAGTCTGTCATCTGTGAAGGGGACAAAAGGAATGAGGGATAGGGCAGAAAGAACCTTAGACTGCACTCCAGTTTTGAGAAAGTCTCTGTAAGCCTAATGGAGGGTATTGGTGCAAAGATTGCCTGTAAACAAGTTGTATGTTGGGCAGAAATGAACAAGTGCTAGTATCCCTGCCATGCTCAATTATTATCTAACTTTGAAGGACATAGCTTTGATTCACTCACAATAGATACCAAAGTCACTGCAGTTGGATGTTGTCAGCTGATTGGCAAGTTTCTCCTAGAAGGGAGATCCAAGTGGGCACCTTCATGGTTGCCACAGATTCCATTTTAATTTTTCTATTGGCTTTTTTTTTTTTTTAATAGAGACGGGGTCTTGCTCTTGCTCAGGCTGGTCTTGAACTCCTGAGCTCAAGCAATCCTCCTGCCTCGGCCTCCCAGAATGCTAGGATTACAGGCTTTTTAATTGTTTCTCTTTGCGTAATTTTTAGTGGTTGCTCTGGGGATTAATACATATGTTTTTAACTTTTCACATTTTAGTTAAATAGTGTACTGCTTCATGTCAAATACTGAACCTTGCAACAGTATAATTCCATTAACTGCCCCGATCCTTTGTGTTATTGTTGTCTTGTATATTACATCTATTTACATTATAAACTCCACAATACAGTGTTATAATTTTTTATTTCAATTGTTGTGTGTCTTTTAAATAATTTTAAAAGAGTGTATGTGTCTGTCTTTAATATTTCCCCATATATTTACCATTTCCAGTGATCTTCATTCCTTTCTGTAGATCCAAATAAACACCTGGTGTCCTTTACCTTCATCTTGGAAAACTTTCTTCAATGTTTCAAGTCATGCAGGTCTTCTGGAGATTAAGTATCTTTGGTTTTGTTTTTCTGAAATTATCTTCATTTGTCCTTCATTGCTGAAGAATATTTTTGCTGGATATAGATATCTAGCTTGACAATTGTTTTCCTATTGACACTTTAAAGATGCCATTCCATTATCTTCTAGTCTCCATTACTTTTGATGAAAAGTCAGTATTATTATAATTTTCTCCTATATATAAGCCATTTTCCTCCTGGTTGCTTTCAAGATTCTGTCTTTATCTTTGAATTGTAGAAGTTTGAATACACTGTGCCTTGGCATGGGTTTTTATTTTGTTTTGCTTTTCATTTATCTGGCTTGGGATTTGCTGAGATTCTTGAATTTGTAAATTTATGCATTTTTTAACCCAATTTTAGAAAATTTGGGTTATTATTTCTTCAAGTATTTTTTCTGCCTATTCTCTTCCTGTCCTTCTGGAATTCCAATTACATATATGTTAGACCTTAGGCTAGTATATCCCACTGGACCCTGAGGCTCTGTCCATTAAAATTTTTTTCCCCTCTGTTCTTCAAATTGGATAATTTCTATTGTTCTATTCTTCAAATTCACTGAAATTTATTATTTTTTTTTACAATCTATTAGGTCCATCCAGTGAATTTTTTCCAGATATTGTATTTTTTAGTTCTAGAATTTCCATTTGATAGCTTTTTGTAGCTCTACTTCTTTGCTGAGGTTTCTTTTATGCCCTTGAGCATAGTTATCATAGCTGCTTTAAAGTCCTTGTCTGCTAATTCCAGTATCTGCATCATCTCAGAATTGGTCTCTTTTGGTTGGTTTCTTTTGAGGATGTGTTATATTTTTGTTTCTTTGCATATCTAGTAATTTCAGAATGTACCTTGGACATTGTGAGTGATACATTATAGAGATTCTGAATTCTGTTGTATACCCTTAAAGAGTATTGATTTTTTTGTTTTTGCAGGTAGTTAACTTGGCAGAACTCAAATTCCAATTTTGTCTTCCCTGTAACAGACAGCAACAGACATCTCTGTTCAGTTCTTTTCTTCTTAGTTGGGCTGCTTGGAGTCTGCTCCACACATATATAGTATTAGGATCAGTCAGAGATTTGATCAGATCTTATGTGCTGACTTTAGGGCTTTCCCTCTGTGGCTATCTTCTCTTTGAGATTTCCTCCTTCATTTTCCAGCTGCTCTCATGTCCCTGAACTCTATTCTCTGGTTCCTCACCCGGTAACACCACAGGTTTCTATCTGAGTCTGGCCACACTGTGGAACTGACTGGGGCCTGCTCTTAGATGAAAAGTTGTAAAAATTATGTAATTCATCAAGTGCCATTCTTGTAAGTGTCAGTGCCCCTTTAGTTTCTGCCTACTCTCAATCACTCTCCAGTTCCTTCAGATAAGTTTGCTGCTGCTGTTGTTTTTAATGTTTTATCCAGGGTTTATTTGTTGTCAGAGGGAGGGCTGGTCTGATATGAGTTACTTAGATGACCAGAAGCAGAACTCTATTATCCCACTTTACAGGTGAATTTAAAATACACACACACACACACACACTATAGTGAGTTTAAGTATCTTACCCAAGGTCATACAGCTGGTAAGTGACAGAGCTGTGATTTGAATACAGGCAGTTTGGTTCCCGAGTCTTAGGATTTCTTCCAAGGGGAGGCTTGAATGGTGTGATGATGGAAGGAAGTTTAGGAAATATTCTGGAACTTGTGGGGCTTTATCGTGTCAATTCCTTATGCACCAGACTCATCCCAAGATCTCATTACTCAGTGAATACTTCATATGTCTTTGGGCGTTTACATTATTTTAGATGCAAGTTTATATACAAGTTGCATTAAAGGATCATGCTGCTCTTGGTTAACTGCAAAGTGTTATAGATCTTTAGTTATGAAAAATTCCATATGTTCAGGGTCCTGTGATGTTAGGCATCTTGGGCCATCTTGCTTAGAAACTGGTGAAGTTTATCATGTGGTTCTTTTAGTGATTAAAATAAAGAGAACTTTTGGAGGAAAGTCATATCAACAGTAATGTAATGAATATATGTGAGTTATTTATTGAAGAAACTCAAAATCACAGTTATGGGATAAATAGTTGACTTTTAAAAATACAATTTGGCTGACGTGAACCACAGGCCTTGACAGTATAACAATAGAACCAAGCTTGAACAATACTTGTTTTAGAGTTTCTGCTCCTTCCTGATTGCTTCCGTTTTTCTCCCCTAGCCTCAGTTTGATCATCAAATGATAAATTTCATTTTATTCCTATTGCCCCTTGATTTTATCTTCACTTTGCATTTTCAAAATCTGGTTTGTTCCTTATTGATTTTGTGATAGTTCATAAGCTGATTTGTAGAGTAGTGAAATCTTGTTCATGTGTGTTACTTTCAAACTGAAGGAGAAGGCCTATGTATTTGCTTTTGGAATTCTCTGGGCATCCCTAACCAGTGCTCAGATATCATACTCGAGTGACTGGCCAGTAAAGAGCAGGGGTTCGATACTTGATTGATTGACGGTTCTGAATCCCAGCCAGTCAGTTCTGGGAAGGTGGACTTATCTTCTGAGTGAAATAACACTGAATCCTTGAAGGCCATGATAAAGATTTTGGCTTTCATCCTAAGAGTAATGGGAAGCTATGCAGGGTTTTAAGCGGCCGAGTGACAAGCCCAGATTTAAATTTTTAAAATAATTTCTCTGGATGTTTATGGAGCGGTTCAGTATAACCAAGTTCTGGAGTGTAGAAATTAATATAAAAATTAATAAATTTTTAAAGTTTAACTGAAGGATACAATGTAGATGAACTGACACCCTGGATAGTCTTCAAACAGCCCCTTGAAGTATTGTTTCTCCTTGCTGAAATTTTGAAAAAGCTGAGAAGCACAGAGTTTGAGGTTGCCTTTTTGTTTTTTTCTGGGGGGAGTGGGAACCTGGAATGTGAGTATTTTGCATTTCCGATAAGAGACATTTTATTTTTACAATGAAAAATTGAAGCAATGCAAATATCAAGGGTTAGGAAATTGAATATTATAAAGCTATTAAAAATGGCAAGTCTATATTTCATGCCTACAGGGAAATGAGTATGTTACACTTTGTTAATTTTAAAAAGCAAAATTTAAAATTCAATAAACATATTTAAAATTATGAAAACAATCATGTTTTCTCTTAAAAATACACAAAAATAGAGATGAAACTTGTTATACTTTATTATCCACCAAATTCCATTGCTTAACAACTGTTTAAAAGTTTTGTTGCTAAAAAAGAAAACAAACCTAATATTATTTCAGTAATCATTATAAATCTGAGTTAAAAAAGCATTGAGATGCTGCTAAGACAGCAGAATTTTCAAGAGATTAGAAGATTTCATATGAAAATGTACTCCGATATTATTTCCCCTTCCTAAACATTTGTGGAGATGGAGAAAATTCGAAATATATCTTAAAGAAAGGAATTGACAACTCACCAATTCAATACAGCCTTTAGCTGCTGTTTCAGCTGCTATTTATTGATAGCAGGTTACAACAAGGTTAATAATTTGTTTGATGGGTTTCCCCAAGTTTTTATAGGATTTTATGCTTCTTGTATGCAACTTGCTAAATCATAGCACTCATATACCTCATTAAAATAAACATTTAAGTATGCATATGTAAAATAAATATTGATGGAAAAAGAAAGAGATTTCTCAGAAAAAGAGTCACCTAATGATAAACTGTGTCCTGGGCAGTGAGTGAAGTATCAGTTTGTTCTGTTTTTGCAAATAGTGGCAATTCTGAATTCTGGGCTGAAAAACTGGTAAATGACAGCTCTCTCTAGTATTTCCTGAGGCCATCTACTGTTTTAGAGCATAAATCGTAAATATACCTTTGAACTAAGGCTGTCTTGCTGGACCTATCCTTTTGCGACTCTGACTTTCAGTCTCAATGGAATATTGAAGGGGAGGCTCGATAGAATAAACAGTGGAATCCTTGTCCGGGAATGACTGCCTGGCAATTGTTTCATGGAAAACAGGGAGGGGTGGGGGACAACAACCCTTCTCTGTTCACTGGCTCTTTAATTTAGATTACCAATGATAAAGCCGGGACTCGGGCTAAAGAAAGGTAGGATGCACACGCAGAAACATTAGTGCTAATATGCTGCAGAAAGCCAAGATAAATCAGTCCAGCTCTCATACATCACTAAGGGAGAAGCTGATTGCAACTTGACCATGTGCCTGAGTAGTGCCATCAGTGAGAAGAGCAGAATATGGATTAAAAAAAACTAGAATGTACCCTTAGGGCTACTGCCGTGTTGGACCTGGGAGAAGTGTCTGGTGTAAGTTTCAAGTTATTTTATCCATATATTTACCAGTGTGTTCACAGACAGGGAGCTTGTTTCTCTTCTCTGTGTTTTAATGGAAGCCTCAAGCATGTTTATTGACAGTAGTAGACTTTATTTTGTATAAGTATAATATCAACCTAATAAAGTTCTTAGCAGAGGACAGTTTAGCCCAGTGTTTGTCCAGGAGAGGAATGTGAAAAGGGATGGCTGTCATAACTGTGTGCAGCAAGCCTGTGGGTGACTTTTGTTTTGTTTTCTGTTTTTTGTTTTACGGGGAAGTGGGGGCCAGAGGGGTAGATTGGCAATGAAAAACTCCAGTTATTTTGCCATTCTTTAAAAAAAAATGTATTTGTCGCTTAGCATTTCACTCCTCCTGTGGTCTTTTGTTTTGAAAAACTGTGTTGAAATATGTAAGCCAGCCTGCTTGAAACGCATTATATTTTATGACTGGGATGTTTGTATTGTTTCATATCTGTTATTAGACAAAATAATCATAAAGGGTGTTTTCTATGGACCTTTTTATATTCCAAAATTAAGTACAGATGGTAATTTCCAGCAGTTTTAAAAATTTGTCAATTATTTAATTTAGCATCACTTAAGCATCTGCACAAGGAGAAAGCTGAGATGGTGCAGAAACTGAATGAGCATTGATTGCTAGTCTGAATTGCATCTTTAAAGTTTTTGCCTCAAATCTCTGATTTCACAGTTTATTTTTACCAAATTAGATTATCATATTTCATTAGCGAGACTATGAATGGGTGGGACGCTCTCAGATATCCTACATTTTCTGTCAGAACAGTACTCGAAGCGCCTGCTGATTGTTGCTCTGAGGAAGATTCTCATGCCGGCTCACCGAGAAGATTGCTTAAATAATGCATGGGCAGGAGCGAGGCAAGATGGAATTTATGGCCCAGACAGTGCGGTCAGGCTTTTGTTCAGAGGAGAGACTACTTAAGTATGAGCACATAGCATACACCAAGGCTCCAGAGGAAGCATGTAACTGAAATTAGTGGCCACATGATGCTGTCCACATGTTATTTCAAAACAAGCCTTAAAGCAGTCCATTGAGCCTATGGTGTGGTGGGAGGGAGGAGGGAAGGGGGACCTCAAAGTGCCAGTTGCAAACAGAATCCCCCGACTGAAAATTCCATGGGACAGGCCCAGGAAGTGGATGTTATACAGGGAAGATGGTGTCCCTAGAGAGACTGGATGTTTGACTGATGCAATGCAGCATGACAGTCTTGTTTGGAAAGAATAAACCTTGACCAAACTGCAGCATTCTACACACTATGTCTTCCATCTTGTCCTAATTAGAGGAATATGTCTGCTGAATCCTAATCTCTTTAATTGTTGATAGAGCAGGCATGTGATTTGCTATAAATACACATGAGCATTCATTTCTGAAATAATGGCTGTTGCCAAATATATTAGACCGACAGGAGTGCTGGACTAGGGAGGCTGTGCTGAATAGTTGAGTTTTGGAGGTAATGGACCAGTTGAGAATCATTGCACAGCTGGGCCAGCAGCTGCACCCAGTGCTCTGTCAAGTTTGGCCTCTAATTTCCTTGAACTTGTCCTTGTTTGCCAAAATGATGAACGTAGCAAGAACTTGCTTTAAATGAGCCCACTGCAAGCAGAAAAGACCCTTTCCAAGGAGTCTTTGTCAAAGTGTGGAGTCAACAGCAGCAATGGCCAAATGAGGTATTGATTAGACAACAGGAAGTTTGAATAATCATAAAAATAAAAACCAAAGGCAACGTTGTAGAATAGGTAAGCTGGCAGGAGATCAGAGTACATTAAAAGGCAGCATTGGGACATCCCTGTCCTAACTAAAGGACGTATGGAAAAATCCCATAATAATATCCAGTGATAATTATCTTGTAGTTAGGAAAAAATAAATCAGCCTGCAGGTTGGACGGCAGCCCAGTAATCCCAACGCCTTTTTCCTTAACAGTATATTGTTCTGATGTTCTTTGGGACTGGGTCAGAAGGAAGTGCCAGAGAGAGCATTTTATATTAAGAAGCATCCCAGGACTGAACAACACGATTAGTGGCAAGCCAAGTGGAACAACAGCAAGGGCTCACCTCCCATTCCCTGGTCCCAGCTTGAGCAAGTATTTATTTAGCACTTACTATGTATCTAGCATGTTCTAGATACACATTCTAACCAACTATATTATTAATAAAAGCTCTTTGAGAGTAGACACTTGGATTTATACTTCTCTCTTATAACTCCCATCTCTTGAAAATTACTGACCTTGATATGATAATAACAATAAGTCTGTCTAGTTACTTGACTTTAAGAGATTAAATATCAAATCCTTGTTATGTCAATGTTTTATTTTTCTGTTACAATACAGATCACCCTTCTTTAGATTTGAGGGCTAGTGACTCGAACACTTGCAAGTTAGGTGATTTGGGGCAAAATACTTAACCTCTGAGAGAGCCACTTTTCTTATTTGTGAAATGAAGAAAGTGACACTCATCATGCAGGATTGTGAGAATTAAAAGAGAAGAGAAGACGTACCTGGGTGCCAGGAGGTGCTCTCCTGCCCTCTCAGGGTATAGCAGTATAATTTACCATATAGATGGAGTGTGCAGGGGAGTGTGGGGGTGGGGCAGGGAAAGGATGAGTAGGGTGGCAGGACAGCTGGCTAGGAGGGTGTGACAGTACCTTGGATAAGAATATGACCTGAGACAGGATGGTGCCAAGGGGAATGAGGAGAAGAAGATGAATCTGAACTATGTTTCAAAGGAGAAAATGACAGAACGTGGAGGTAGATTGTGTTAAAATAGGGTGATGAAGAAGAAGAAAGTGTAAACAAGAAAGAGTCGTGGTGAGGAAGGAAAAGATTATGGGTTGACAATCATGGCAAGGTATGATTTATGTATATATGTGTGTGTGTGTTCTCTAAAAATCAAAAAGCTAAAATAATAGTCTTTCAGAG
The DNA here is from genome assembly GCA_023783475.1 of Daubentonia madagascariensis. Lineage (NCBI taxonomy): Eukaryota > Metazoa > Chordata > Mammalia > Primates > Daubentoniidae > Daubentonia > Daubentonia madagascariensis. The sequence goes on along the minus strand of JAKFHU010002088.1, from coordinate 35,135,471 downwards.
ACTTACAAACTAAGAAAACTAAGTAAGATAGAAGAGGAAATTGGAGTGCTCTAGTTAACTTATGTAAAAGGAAAGACAAAAAAATCAATAATAAACCAATATTATAGGACTATTGCTGACAATAGAGTGAAAATTCAAAAGAATTGCTTAAAATGGCAAATCTATGTTTGGAGTTTTTCCCAGACAAGACCCACAATCACCAAATAATAAGGCTCTTCTCCAATCTTGGAACTTATTTAGGTTTTCCTGAGATAAAAAATGCCACTGAGGGGATACAAATAGTGTCAGGGTTGGGAAGAAAAAGAGCATCAGGAATGGAAATTCTCAAAATAGCCTGGTTTTCAGGAGGAAATGGGAGCCAAAAGATGGCTGGTTGACCTTTCGCAACTTGACTGTTCATTATGATTTGTCAGAAAGTTTGGCAACTGTTATTCCCTAAATAACTTAGTGTGATTTTTAAGGAAATTCAAGCAAGAATCAAAATTATACCAACCCCCCAACTGGCAAATACACTGTGGTCCAAAAGTTCATTTGCAAGTCCTTTATAGGAATAATATTGTAAACATGTTTAGGCTACTTTTCAAAAGTCTACACAGACCACCCTATGGTCAAAATTGCATACATTTGCAATAAAAAATTAGTAGCAAAAATATTTGTAATGTTAGTAACTAAAATATAAGTGATAACCACCAGAATAGAAAATGTTTCAAATGCTCGTGCTTGGGGAAATGCAGGTTAATTACAAGATGATTTGGGCTGTGACTATTTTAAAATTTCTGTCTGCCTTCACTGACTTCGAGAGACTTTGACTTCTTTAATTTTGAAATGTAAGGATTTCCTTGTCCTCATTTCAGGCGTGTCACAGATTCTACAGTGACTGCCATGATTAGGATTGTTTTCATAAGCAAGGGAGTGAGGATGAGGGAGGAAGCGGGAAGAGAAAGAGACACCTGGCGCAGCTGGGGCAGAAGTCAAGAGAGGAAAAACAGCAGGTTTAGAGAATGAGTGAGGAGACTGTCTGAAGGGAAGTGAGGGGAGGGCTGAACATTGAAAACAGGCGCACTTACCCTGCGCTTGCTGCTCCAGGGGAAAGAATATTGGGCCTAAACGCTCCCTGGCTCGGCCACCAGGGGGTGCTTGAGACCTAGAGAAGGGCTCTCTTGGGTCTGATACGGCTGGTGTGACTGGGTGGGCCTGGGGAATCTCCTATTTACTTTCCCCGTTTTAGGTCCCCCTTGTCTTCACTTCCTTCCCTATTCAGTTTGGATACCATCGCCTACCATTTCAGCTACCCTGTTGTCAATATTGTCGCTTCTCCATTCGTTCATTCAACAATGATTTGTTGAGTGAGTCCTATGTGTCCCACATTGTAGTATTGGATACTTGGAAATGAATAAAACAAACCTGTGCCTGCCCTTGGCACCCACCAGGTCAAATACCAACTCTTAATCAATCCGTTTGTATGCTTTCTCTTGCCTCCAACCAGGCTGCTAAGCACTGCTAGAGAAAATCACTCCACTGTCCAGATGGATGCTGCGGTAAACTCATGACTTCCAACCTCACTGGACCTCTCAGTATAACTCAGCGACCCTTATATGTTTTCCTAATACACTTCTCCCATCCTGTCCAACATCTGTTTGAAGGCTTTTCTACTTTCCTCAAATCCTTGACCAGACCATCTCTCTCGTCATTTTCAGCAGACGGCCTCACCTCTTATGGTGAAAGATTTCAGCTTCCTGCCAATAAATCTACTACCTGCATAACCGAAGTGAAAAACCGTCTTGAGGACAGTTCAACACAGTGAAAGTCAAATCTGACTCCAGGAAGCCTTGGAAGGCAATGGAGATCTTTACTGAAAGTTTCTTGAGGAGTCAGCCAAGACCAAGAGGGGCGCTAATCTCAGAACACATGGCTAGATTTCCTAACTCTCATCTTTACATATCTTGCTCCTCAAAGGCTGACTCCTCGTGGCAGCCATCAGTTTATTCTCTTCCTCTGCCCTCCTCCTCTGTTTGCACTAATCCATCTCACCTTCTTACTCCTGCCTGTCTTCTCTCACTCCTGTCTGGGTGGAGCTAACCAGCTTATCGTGGTGTCTGTCATTTTCTTCCCAGCCACTTACCGCAATCAGCACAAGCCATTGATGGTTGAGCAGCAGATTATGCTTTTTCTGAGTGGGGGGAGGAAGGCGTTGCAAATATTGGCAATTTATTAAGTACTATATATTTTTAAAAGATTTGTCTATTTGTACTCATCCATTTCTCTTCCCTCAGGTTAAAATAGAAGAGATTTTTCCTCCTGTGACTCCCCCACCTGTGTTCTGGACCCCATTCACTCCCCTCTTCCTGGGGCGCTTGCTTTGTACACAATTTCCTCCATTTCCTGTATCTTTCACCTTTTCATCTCTAGTGGATCCTTCTCATCTCAGTAGACATGGGCTCCAGCCACTCCAATCTTAAAAAAAAATAAGACAAAACAAAACCTTCATCATCCCCTCATACCCTTTTATCTACCCTAACTTTATCTCCCCTTTTACAGCCAAACTTCTTAAAGGAATTGTCTACGTGTGCTGTGTCCATTTCTTCCCTATCCAGACACTCCTCAGCCCACGATGATCTAAATTCTACCCCAGCCACTCCATGGAAACCCTGCTAGCTGAAGTCATCCCCTGCCTGCTTGTTCTGAATGTGAAAGAGATTCTCAGTCCTTAATCTTTCTATAGCATTTGACATTGTGGGATAGCGTTTGCGTCCCTTCTTGAAATAGCGTTTGCCTGTAGCTTCTTTGTGCTCTCCTATTTCTTAGTCTCTGCGGGCTTATCTTTCTTTATACCCTATTAAAATATAGGTGATATTCAGGGGCACTGTTATTTTCTGACTTTGGGAGAAATAGGCAGGGGGTTCCATCCATTCCTGTGACTTCTGTTAATATTTACATGCTGTTGACTCCCACACTGGGATCACCCCAGGCCTCATTGTGGGAAGTGAGATACAGATCCCTTCTGCTTGGAGAGTCCCTCCAAACTCAACTGCGATTTTGACCCCAGAGTGGGGCAGTCTGGGTGTGGGCCTATTTCTCTGGCCCACATCAATAATTTGCTGCATTACTCTTCTCTCTCAAAAAACCTCCCTCAAACATGCTCCATCACTACCACTGCCAGTTTTGCTGTACTGATCTCCTTTGGGGCTGAAATACTAACTCTGAAATCTTCTTACATTCTTCCTTAGTCTATTGTTTATAGTATAAACTTCATGGAATTTGTTCCTCTAATTAAGCCAAAGTTTTGGAATGCAAAAGTCTTTTCTATCTCAAAACTGGTTATTAAAAATAAAAAAGTACTTTGGCTTTCTGTGCTTTGGATAAAAAAATTTATTTAGACACTCAGTTGGCTTCTTTGTTTCTTTCAGGTCTTTTTGTGTCCTTGGGGTAACTGAACGATCCCATGGGGGCAATACAAACCTTTTTCTATTTTAAACTACACTGGAATGGAAAAGGGAATTGAGTTGGTTTTACTTGTGGTCAGAGGAATCATTCAGGAGAAGAGACTCTTGACCCCTGAACATGAAGGTCCAAGAAAATATCCCTTTGCTTATTTAAACAGATTCCTTATCATCTGAAATGTACCTATATCACTTTGAAACTGCAAATAATGGGAAGATTCTAATTTTTCAGCACTTCATGAGTAAAAATGGGTATATTAACTGAAGGTATGGCTATTTGTTGAGTTTTTGTAATTAAATTGTGGTGAAAGAAAGAACTAAATCTATTGGCCTTGTCTAGTTTCATACTGATCAAGAAGGTACAGACTAATATCCATCCAGGCCAATCTATACAGGTAAAGGGGGTAATATGTTTGAGAAATTGTTTTGAACCTTTGAGCCCTAACTATTAGTACATTTTGGAAAGGTTTTATGTGACATGGAAGAAGTCTAATGATTTGGTTCTGAAAAATACATTTTTACGTTGCTTATTTAGCTTCTTTAAAGCCATTTTTTAAGAAGAATTTGGAATATTTGAACTTTCAAGAGATAAAGAAGGTAGAACATTTCATAAATTCAAATCATTTCATACCTAAATTAATCCAAATTTTAACTGTTAATCAATGACAAAGAAACTGGAGAAGGTGTGACATGCTTCAGTTGTTGGGCTCTTATCATCCAGACATGCAATTGCATTTTGAACAGATTACTGGACCACCTAACAAAACAAGCATCCCAGTAATCAATCTCTGAAATAATAAAAGCATGAATTAAATGTTTTTTGATCAATATTATTCACACAATTCATATCCTTAATGATAATACTTAACTGAAAGAAAGACCTTTGCTTCAAGGTTCATTTGCAGTCCACAGAGAACTCTAAATTTGTTTTGACATCCCAGTGCTTCTGGAAAATATGAGTACTGTATTTCATTTTGTGGAATCAGAGCAGACTGCATAATAATATGCTCTTACATAGCACAGACTGTCTCTAATTTTTCATTCTAAGTTTTAATAAGAGAAAATGTAATGGGGAAGGGGGACAGAGGGAAGGAACCTTTGGAGTAGAGGGTTGGAGGGAGGAGCCATGTGTATAATTCTCTCCTGTTAATTGTGCCTGTGCCTTCTTTAAAGTTATGCCTTTTGCAGTGACATCCAAACAGTGGAAGCAGCCATCAGTCTGAACCTGACACTACCTGTTAATTCAGAGGACAGAGTTATAGGTCTAGCTTCATCTTAATTAAAGTGAGGTTCTACAGTTTTTCCTCTTCTAAAAGGAGAACGTAGAAACTCTTTTGAAAAAACGAAATTCTGAAATACAGTGGTGGAAGCAATATAAGTTTCTGTTAAGTTGCATTTGGAGCACTGCAGAAGGTAAAGGCTGTTGACATGGTCTTCCCAAAATACAAGTGTCAAGGCAAATCCATCAGCAGCCTCAGCCCTTTCTGTAGTGGACTGACATATTGAGCTACAAAGAAAGGCAACTCGTCTCCACCACTTAATGTTTCCTGCAAAATTTTGCAAGGTTGCAAAATGAGTCCTGTGATATTCAGTTCTTTCTAGGCCTCTGGTAAGGATGGCAATTCTTCCAGAGGCCTGACCAATGCTGTGATCATTCGCTTCTGTCATTTTGCCTCTAGAACCCACTGTGAGGGGGGTTCTGATGTTTGTTCAGAAATCAGAGGGTAGATAGCTGGATAACCATTTTGCCAAATCCATATAACAGATGAGAGCTGGTCCTAAGCTGAATAAGACAGAGACTACATTATCCTAACCCTGAACAACCACAGTTCGTAACATCAAACTAAAGTCTTTAATTTTATTTTGTCGTTTTTGATGCTTAAGAAATACAGCATTCCCAGCTCAGTATTAGCCAACTAATTTCCTTTTCAGGTGAGAGAAAAGGTTATAGCATCTTTGTCCTTGGAGATTTTCCTCAGTCTTGGAGGGACTGGCTTCATTTATCCTGTGTCCCTTTAAGTTAATCACTGATTTGTTTCCATTCATTCATTGACTCTAACTGTGTGCCAGCCATTATTCTAGGCACAAGCACTAGAACAATGAACAAGACAGCCTTATGGTGATGATAAAAGTGTACACCCAATGAAGCCTCTTCAAAAGGCACTTTAAATAACACAAGAACCCAATATCATCACCTTATGTTGTCCATAGCTTTTGCGGAAAAGGAAATTTTTCATTGTCTGCGTCACGTACCATAGAGGGAACAGCAGGCTTTGGGTCCTTTGTTTATAAAATCTCAGAAATGTTTTCAACATGAGGTTATACAAGGTCATTTTAGTGACACAACCCAGGTCTCATCCTTGTTTTTCATTCTTTAACATGCAACGGCACTAGAAAGAGTTTAGAGTAGGCTATGTGAAGAGGAACAATTCTTCAGACATTTTTTTCCAAAAGCAGAGGAACTTAGTTTTGACCCAGCTGAATCTCATGACTTGTAATTACTGCACACATTAGAAAGGCCTGGCTTCCTGCTAGAGTGTTTGCCAAAAGCTGAAAAGGAACACAAGGAAAAACACCCAGTCAAGGGTCTGGCATCTTGTAGGTCCTTAGTAAGTGTTTGTGGTTTCAGAATGTGAAGCCAACCAGAATCACAATCTGAAGCCAAAGTTTACCTTAAAGAATAAAACTGAATTTCCCCCCATTCTAAGCGAATCTCTAGAATGGTTCATTTCCTTATCTGTAAAGTACAAAGATGAATCCTTACCTCATGGGCTTATTGGGGGACTCAGTGAGATAACAGGAAAGTTCTTCATAAATAATCACGTTCTACTAAGATAGAAAGTTTATCACACACACACACAAAAACAAGCCTGAGGCCTTGATCAATTCTTAGGTACTATGTTCTTGTTGAACAGCAAACAGTTTTTTAAAAAACTAATATGCACTTTTTAAAAAATAATTTTGAACATCTCAAATTAAAATATTGAAAATCTTTTTGCTAAAAGTTCTTTCCCTGTGGGTAATTTTATGCCTGTATATTTTGAGCAAAACAGTAGAAAGCATAGGAAGTCCAAAATCTTGCACAGAGTTAATGCTAAATTTTGTATATTAAGAATCACAGATGGAAAATTGGTTTCTGGTATGTAGATGTCTTCACTCATGTTGCTGTGTGTGGAATGTGGGCTGGGAGTGTTTCTCAGCTCAGTCTCTGAGCCATCCAACCCCTCACTGCACTTTGATGATTTCTATTATGCTAATCCATACAAAATTGCTGATATTTGACCACTTCTGACCTACAAAAATGGCAATTTCATATGTTCAGGCTAATATAATTATGTTTCTGTTACTGAATGTGTGTTTATCTTCTCTGTCTGATATAGATGTGTGGAGGGCAGGGATTATATCTCATATCTAAAATGAAGTCTGGAAGTCTAAGCTCAGACAATGCAAAATATAAAATGTAAACTTAAAATGTCTTCTCGTGTGAGCTGCAGATACTATTACTGACATCCTTCATGAATACAGTCCACTGGAAATTATAGGCACTTAATAGTTGGGGACTTCCTAAGGGTAAGCTCCTCACTCCCAGGGAGTGCTCAGCTCAAACAAGAAGCCATCCTTGCAGATTGGGCCCCTGGGTGTGCTGCATCACCCCCGAGTCACCTCCTTCTTCTTGAGTCTCTCTGTCTGCCCATCACCTCACTGGCCTGTGCTGTTGTTACCACTGTGTGGGTGCTGCTACTTTGGCCTGCCACTTACCCAATTAGGGATTATGGGGTGTCCCAGTGCACTGCATTTCAAGCTTCTTTTATTGTAATCCATAGTAGGCATACATTTAACATCATGACCAGTACACATACTATAATACATATATATGCATATGATATATGATATCATATGCATATAAGTTATCTATTTATCTATCTACCTACTGTATATATCTTGTCAGGCCAGTTGCCAGTTTTGAGAAGCTGTCCATCATGTCTTTTTTGGAATGAGGACCTAACTAAACTTGTGGATACTTTAATGCTTCAAGAGAGAAGGAAAAAAATGCCAGCTCAATCTTTAAGCTTTTTATCCCTCTTAAGCAGCTGTGGCCTGTGTCGGTTTATATCAGGATTTGTTTTCCTATTTCTGGTTTTGAGAAGCCACAACCTTGCAGATGAGCCCCAAGATGGGGCTATGGCTTCAATAACAAAGCTCTGAAACCCATGAAATTAATTATAGGCGGTAATAACTTATTTCAGTTGCTGTGGAGTGTTTTAGTTTGACCATGAATGTCATCAGTAATCTGCTGCTATGGACATGGATATAGCCGGGTGAGATTATTTATCTTTATACCTGTTTCCTATTCCTAATATAACTTTATAATTTTATCCTACCTATAACTTGAGATTTAAGTTTATCAAAAACGCCATGTAGAGCCATCTATCAGAATATAGACGAAGGATTATGCCAGTAGAATCAGCAGCTTGAGAATATTTTGATTTTGATCAAAATTTTTCAAATGTTTTGAAAAGAGTTATAGCACCTTTAATTCAATTCTAAAATTTGGTGTAAAACTTATATATTTATTTCTATCAGAATTAAGAAAAATAAATACCACTTGCCTACCTTAAGACTCAGATAGCCTAATTAAAGGTGGGTTTGCCAGTGGCCCACTGCTTTTAATTCAGAGACGCATATTTTCTAAGTGAAAAAAAGAGACAGTTACTTCTCCCCACTGGGTTTCATCATTATCAAACTAGACTGTATCATATCTGAAACCCTGCTAATCAGGCAGGAACTAGAGGCATGAGGCTTTCTTATGGTGAATTCAGGTGAATTCAGAATGGATCCAGAGTGTTGCTCAAAAGGAAAACTTGTGAATTAACTTGCCTTATAGTTTCACTGATTTCTGATGTATAGAGGCTCTTGGCAGAGTATTTTGATTGGTATTGGCATGCTGTCTGTGGCGAGAGAGTCAACTCAAGTGAAATGTGGCAATCATAGAAAATTCCCTTTCAAGGGATATTATACATTTTGACAAAAGAAGGACACTAATTTTTTTTTTTTGGACTGAGGGCAATTCTAAAGGGAAACTACAACAGTATTTTGAGATGGCAGCGTTATTGAAATGAGCAAATGACCATCCAAGGAAAATATATATTATAACTAGGGTAAGTCTCTCAGATTTAAAACAAGATGCATTGAGAAGCTACTATATTCCAGATACTTTCCAGTTTATTTTTTCGTGGTTAGTTAATCCTCCCAGTAGTGCTGGGTGGCAATTGGTTATTTTCCTATTTATAATTTTATGTATAACAAAACTGAGGCTCAGAGAAGTTAACCAACTTGCTTGGAGTCACACAGCAGGGAAATGGCAGTGCTCAGTTTCAAGTCTTCTGATACTGAGTCCAGCATCCTTCCTATGATACATCGCCTGCCTTTGACGTGGTATTAAAAGATGAAAATAGCACATCTCTGTCTAAAAACAAACCCAATTCCTAAGAAAACTGGATAATTGAAATACCTATATTTAGTTTCTAAATCATACCTCATTTTCCAAATTTGCTCATTCTCTGGAGCTGTTTTTCTTTAATGTGTAGATTGCTATTTGGTTCAATCTTGTTTTTTCTATCAAATGCATCTGTTGGTTGTTAATGGTTCTTTACTGGTATTTTTAGCACCTGTTAACAAAACTCTTCAGAGGCTTATGTGTGCTGTACTAGTATTCCTTTTTAAAATATGTGACTGACTCTTGGTGAATAATCCTAGCTGCATTGTTATGACTACTTTTTTTTTTGTAATTTACAACAGTTATGATAAGGAATTCTTCAACCCCACCCAACTTAGTTGCCAAGCCCGAGCTAGTTAGATTTTGTGTATTTGAAATCTCATCTGAGAGGATGAAAAGCTGAGCAGAACCTGCTTTTTCTTGCAGCTTCACAAGCAGCAGTGGTGTTACAAAACTCATCTCACTTCAGGCCCTCTGTGTCTATGAACAGTTCAGACTGACTGGAACTGTTCATTGAGTGCCCGTTACTTGGGTGCATTAGTCAAATGCAATTGATTGTTGTAAAACACCACCAGCTTAGAAGAGGTAATCAGACTCTTTAATTGAAGATGCTACTTTGGAGGACAGAGTGTGAATCATTGAATACAAAGTCCAATAATTTTTTCACAGTGAATACAATGTGTCTGTGATTGCATCTTCAACACAGCCAAAGAGGGATGGCTGATATCCAAGACTAGACATTGGGAGATTCCTGAGAACTTTTCTCAAGATTCATTCTGTTTTCATCTTGTCTCAAAATGTTCTCATGTTTCTTACCAAAACTTTGAGGGATGCTACTATGTGTATACATGTATGTTAATTTAAGATTACAATTGAAAAATAAGACAATTTATTAGAGAATGCTTTGAAAGCCAAGTCATCTTAACTGTCATCCATTGGTTACAACTTTGGCATAGTCTTAAGGCTATGTATTTTATAGATAATACAAGAGCAGCTCTGAGTCTTTCCTCCTTGGTCTTTCAGCTGCTACTTTCTTTCCTAATTCAACGATAACACATACTCATTTAGCACAAACTGAAGACATGTACAAATGCAATGATTTAGGTACAGATTTTCTTGTCGCCATTGAGTTTAAAGAAACCAGTTTAAAGTCCAGTCCAAGACCTGGACGATGAGCTGCTCCCTTCTCCATCCAAGCTTTGCTCTTCTCACCTTGCTGTACTATGATATCAACCAGAACATGAATCCTTCACACACCCTGGACCGACCTCTCAGATAAAAGACCTCTCCCTTCTGCCCTTGCTGCCTGCACCCTGGAAAATACTCAGCCAAGTTCTGGTCTGAGGCTCTTTCTTTATTGCTGCCCCTAACCCCCCGAGAACATTAGATATAAGGGACCTTCTATCTTCTCCATGCCTTGGGAAAGCGGTGAATCTCTGAACAGTTGGGAAGATGGTGCTGTGTAATTCCAGACATACTAAAAGTCTGCAGTATGAATAGATCCTCGATATTTTTTATTCTCTCACTCTAAGATGATTGCTAAGAATAGAGGCAAATAGACTCTAAGGAACTTTGTCTGTGACCCCTCCGTGACTCAGCCAGCATTACTAATTTGCTGTGGGAGTCAGGCTTTGAATCCGTTAGAACAAATTGCTGAAGTTGGTGCTCTTTGCATTAGAATCTGCACTTCACATGAATTAATTCTGCACCCACTTGGTGTGAAAAACAAAATGTGAGGTTAGGCAGGTAGTGAGGCAGAACTAGAGATGGGGGAAGTGATGCTGTGGTTATTTTTCCTCCATCATTTTTGTCCAGATCTTTACCTCCTTTTCTATTGACAAGGTTTCCTCCCCGATCATTTTCTTCTCTCTTTCTCCCACTCACCCCCAAAATGATGAAAAATGGTTGTTGATGGACCCCTTCACATTCTCACCTATTACCTTACCCCAAGACATTCTGATGCCCGTGTGAGGTTGTATCCAGAGGATTCTCTGTGCGCCGCTGCAAGAGACCTATTTCCAGTCTGTCACTTCTAGGATGGACTGTCACCATAGCTGGGGCACATGGCGCCTGTCCAGATTGCAGTATGATTGTTCCTATGGTTGACATCCTAGTTTGTTAACAGCTGTGGGGAAGAAAGTGCAGGAAAGGGAGAGCAGATTTCACCGAGGGCCATCAGAACACTATTCTTCTAGACAATTATGGCAGATAAAGCAACTAGACTGATTTAGAAACATCACTTGGATGAGAAGTCTTACACATTACATCCCCCGTTAAAGTAAAGGAATCAAATATTTTATCAATTAACAAGGAAAAGGCCACTAGCTAGAAAAATGGGCAACAATATGGATAGGCAATTCACAAAGAAAAGAATATAAATAATGTATATATCACTAGTAGGCATAAAAACGTAAATGGAGAAAACAATTAGATATGCTTTTTCACCCATCAGATTGTCATCGATGGAAGTAATTGACAAATATCCAGAGTTGGGGAAGCTGTGGGGGAAAAGGTACTCTCATAGTCTGTTGGTGCAGGTGCAAATAGTAATCGCATCTTGCAACTGACTTGGCAGTAATCTATCAAAATTTAAAAGGCACACACCATTTGGCTAAATGCTTCTAAGTCTGGATATCCATTCTCCGGAAATGCCTGTACATGTTTACAAAGAGCTAGTATAAGGGTCGTTTTTGCAGTATTGTTTGTTACAGCAAACTATTGGAAACACCCTAAATGTCCCCCAGTAAAGGAGTAGTTAAATGAATGATAATTTATGTCTAACTTGAAATACTATTAATGTAAAGCTGTTTAAAAAGCTGAGGGAGGGCCGGGCACAGTGGCTCACGCCTATAATCCCAGCTCTCTGGGAGGCCAAGGAGGGTGGATTGCTTGAGCTCAGGGGTTCAAGACTAGCTCTGAGCAAGAGCAAGACCCCACCTCTAGGAAAAAAAGTTCAGCTGGGTGTCGTGGTGTGCACCGCAGCCCCAGCTACTCGGGAGGCTGAGGCAAGAGGATCGCTTGAGCCCAGGAGTTGGAGGTTGCAGCGAGCTGCGATGACACTACTGCACTCTACCCAGGGCGACAGAGCGAGGACTCTGTCTCCACACAAAAAAAATGCAACTAGACAACCCTCCTCACAACAGCCCCCCCATCTTTAATATTAAAAAAAAAAAAAAGCTGAGGGAGAGCTGTATATACTGTTATGGAAAGATCTCCAAGGCCTATTGTTAATTCCAAAACAGGAAGCTACAGGACAATATATGTTGTTATGATCTCATTTATTTAAAAAATGAACTTCAAGCCATAGACCTGTATATATACTTAGACATGGAGGTAAGTGCACAGGCAAGGTTGTGAAATACTATATACCAAACCGTTAACAGTGGGGAAGGGAGAAGAAATGGGGTAAGGGGGGAAAGTGGGACTTAATTTTTTATTCTGTGTACTTCCCACTGTGGATGTTTTTACAGTAAGACTGAGTGAATGGCTTATTTGTGTAATTCATTAAGCATATATAAAAATAGGAAAGTTGCAACTTAGTTTTCTGGGAAAAGTACCCTCAGTTGCTTCCCAAAGAGACTGTTCAGGAAACCAAAGGTGGGTGGTATAATGAAAGTTTTTCCTTTTTATTTTGGTAGTGGTTGGTCTATTTATGTGATGAAGTGTGAGAAGGTTTTTCCCATATACTTTTCCGGAAGCGTACCTGAATAGCCTGCAGATGAGGAGGACGTCATACACAGCTGGCTGAGACAGCCACTTACCTACAGATTGAAGGGGGTGGAGGAATCTCACGCCCACTTGCTGAGTGGAACCAGAGACCATCGTTTAATATGGTTAAACATAAAATGTTACTCAGGTCCTACTGTCCACATCCCTTCCCTGCTGCCCCAGAGCTTGGGTGGACTCAGATGTCGGCACTCAGGGACGCTCAGAGAGGCTTAGGGCTCAAGACGATCGTTACTTTCAGTAGAGCTGTAACTCTGAAAAGATAGCTTCTCTGGGCTACTCACCAGCAGGCGTGACATTGCATCTCCCCTGACCCCAGGGTGGCCGTCTATAAGTGCATAGTGCACAGTAATTAATTATTTATGTGTCAGTCGTCCTCTTTACTCTGCTACCTACATGTAGGCAGGAGTTGTATTTGTTCATTTCTGTATCTTCAGCACTGAATACAGTGCCTGACACACAGTCAATGCTCAAGAAATGACTGTTGAATGAAGGATCAAAAGTCTGAATTTCAAACAACTGATGTATAAGTGAACTTTTGAAAACTGGGGTTTTCCTGTGGTTAGATATAAGGGAAAGGTGCAGAAGCACGATAGTTACGAGCTTATACAATTAAAGCTCAGCTATATGGCCAGTTGGTTCAGTGTATAGGCTTTGAAGTTTAACAGCTTATGCTCAAATCCTGGCATTTCCACCTACTAACCAGTGACTTGGCAAATTCCTTAACCTCCAGGTGCCTCAGTTTCCTTCTCTGTAAAATGGAGATACCAGAATTAACCCACCTCATGGGCTGGTTTTTAGAATTCAGTGAGATAATGAAGGCCAAGCTTTGACAGCAAGATATGGCACGTAGACAAGTTCATTCATTGTCATTCTTAGCAATTGTCCAGAACCTTCAAGACATGAGTCATTCTAGTTGGTCAAGTTTTCTGAATACCCTTTTAAACACCAAGTGTTTCTTATTTAGCTAACTTTGGGATATATCTTTAAAAAATGGATTCTATTTCCTGAAACAATATAATGAGCATCTTAATTTTTAACTCAGGTATATTATCATAAGCAGTAGTTATTATCCTGTGCACAACACAGAAATACTGCCCAAGCTTATGGAGGTATGTGCAGTTGTCATGCTTTGCAACAACTCTGATCTTTGGATCAACTGGCCATTCTTACTGTTCTCGACGGCCTGCTTTTAGTACCTTCTTTCATTGTTATAATTTTCTTTTCTAATATGCTGTGGTCTTGGGAATCAGACAACTAAGCACATTATAACTGTGTATGAATAAGAGTGACTTGATGAGGCTGTTAACAAGCTCTCTAATGAATAAGGTGGATGATTTTTACGATTTCCAAATTGGTTGAATTCTTTTCTGTTTAATGTCAATATTTCACATATTTAAGACAGATGAAGTCTTACCATATGCGAAAAAGTTTTATTCTATTTTCTGTTTTACAGTTTTAACTTGGATTCAACATAATGTCCTGAACTGGGCTACAACTTTTAGCACTTCCTCTAAACAGAAGGAAGCAGCCTGTGCTATTGGGAAGGACATTGGGTTCAAGCCCTGGATCTGCTAGTAAATTGCTATGTGAGCTCAGTTTCTTCTCCAACAAGGAAAATAAAACTGGCTCTCAGTTGTTGGTGGGGTTTAAATGAGATGGTCTGTGTTAATATCAGTGGATGAGCTTTGTGAATTATGAAATGCTAAAATTTTATTATTAGCATTAGTATTAGTCCAGCACATGTTTGCAGGTTTGTTTTTTATTATACTTCTGAGGATCTGAACTGAGAGAGTGTACCCTGCATGCCCTTATCAGAGAAATTCATCAGTGGCCTTTAAATGAAGTACCTTCATTTAAAACATTTTGTAAAACTGTTGTAAAGCTACTGTCTGATGGATGATGAAGTATGGTGGGGAAATTGTATTAAAAAATGCCACCCTGTGGGGTTCAATGAGCTGAGGGAAAGAAATCCCTTTTTCTAATAGATTTTGCCAATAAGCTCTTTTATTCATACGGATGGGAAAGCATTAAAATATATATTAATTTTGTGGTGTGTTCATGGGTTTTAATAGGGGACTGTTGATAATTAAGTAGATCCAGTATTTTTCTTCTAAATTTATATTAAATTTCTCAAACTAAATTGTTTATTTCTGGACTAACCATCTGCCCTGGTGTGCACAGTATGAAATGCCTTGTGATTAGTTAGCAATGTTCTTTTCCTCAATTTGAAATTTGTTTTAGCTGCTATCTGTTTCCCCCCCCAGCCCTTATTCACTTCCTAATCTCTTTAGACCTCTATGAGTATCTACCTGAAATGAATTCCTCTTTGCAGTCCTGTGTCCTCTGGGGCCAGCTGACCCTGTGGCTGCCTTGAGCATGGATCCAGTTTTGTCTTCATTATACAGTTAATGGGTTTCATTCAAGGCCTGTTTAACTCTGCTGTTTAATGGAGTGCAGGAACTTTAGAGACATCTAGGACTAAAATTCAAGAATCTAAAAGACCAGGAGGCTGAGTTTCAACTACAAAGAAGTTCAAAATACACTATGAGAAGCCATCAGAGGATGAGGAGGAGGAGGAAGAGGAGCAGGGGTTGGAGGTACGGCTGTGTGTTATGAGGCAAGCATATGGAATTTAGACTCTCAAGGTCTGTGTTTACATCTTGACTTTGAACTGTGTGAGTCACTTAGCATTGTGCAAGTCACTTCATCTCTGAGACTCAGTTTCTTCTTTGGTGAAAGGATAATATCTGTTCTATCTCTGTATTGTAAAGTTGAATAAAGCCCAAATGTGATAACGTGTGAAAGTGCTTTACAGACTGTAAGATGCTAGCAAACATCATCATCATCATCATTGTCAATATCATTATCATTGCCATCCTGTTAGGAAGGCATATGCTAGGTCCTAGAATTCCGATGTGCTGGCTACTTGGAGCACCGGACTGTTTCTCTGCTTTTGGTTGCTTTCAGTCAAATTATTGCACTTACTCATGTTTCATCATTAAATTTTTAATTTGTTAACTTACAATCACCCACCAGTTTGGAAGGATGGAATTGGGCAGGGGAGCAGATGACCAGGAACATGGTCAGAAGACAGGATGAGGCCAGTTTAAAGCAACATGTCTAATATGTATAAAAAAAAGAAGCTAATCTAACCTTGGGGATAGACCTCTCTTAGTCCATTTTGTGCTACTCTGACAGAATACCTGGGACTGGGTAATTTCTAAAGAACAGAGATTTCTTTCTTATAGTTCTGGAGACTGGGAAGTCCAAGGTGGAAGGGCCTGCATCTGTTGAGGGATTTCTTGCTGCATCATCCCATGGCAGAAGGTAGAAGGGCAAGAGAGCACATGCACAAGAGAGAACAAGAGATTGAACTCACAGCCTCAAGTCCTTTTATAATCTACATTAATCCATTCATGAGGGTGGAGCCCTCATGACCTAAAACACCTTCCATTAGGCCCATCTCCCAACACTGTTGCATTGGGGATTAAGTTTCCAACACATCAGATTTGGGGGACACATTAAGACCATAGCAGACCTTCTCTGCCAAGAGGTCAAAAACATTCATATTATAGATGGATGAAGACTCTTGAGTGAAAGACAAGTTCATTGATCAAACATATCTGCGGTCACCAACCCCTGGGCCATGGACCAATACCAGTCCATGGCCTGTTAGGAACCGGGCTGCACAGTAGGAGGTGAGCAGTGGGTGAGGGAACAAAGTTTCTTCTGTATTTACAGCCACTCCCCATTGCTCTCATCACTATCTAAGCTCCACCGCCTATCAGATCAGCTGCGGCATTAGTTGCAGGAAAACAAGCACAGGGCTCCCACTGATTCTGCATTATGGTGAGTTGTGTAACTATTTCATTATATATTACAATGTAATAATAATAGAAATTAAGTGCACAACAAATGTAATGAGCTTGAATCATCCCAAAACCATCCCCCTCCCTCCCTTCCTCCCCATTCGTGGAAAAAATTATCTTCCATGAAACCGGTCCCTGATGCCAAAAAGGTTGGGGACCACCAAAACATATAATAAAGGAAGGATGATAGGGCCTGACATTAAGAAAAATTCTACTGAGTAAATACCTGGTGAAGTTTTACTCAGAAGATGTTTTCCTCTCCTAGAAGATGTTTTCAGAAAAGGTGGCTTTGGTTGGAAGCCCACTCCAGTTGGCAGTGTCTGGGAGAGGACTTAAGCCACAACTCTGGTGTGGTCCTCGGGACCACAGAATGCCCAACTCAAATCTGACTTCAAGCAGTGTGAAAATGAGAGGCAGAATATGGTTTGGAAGAAAGCAAGAGTATCGAGTCTTTCCTTACCTTTTATTTAGGTTAGTGAAAAAACAAACCGTGTATAAGAGTAATTTTTGAGTAGAGAAGGGGACAGATAATATATATGGTCAGTGAAATAATTGGCCTCGTGGAACTGGAACAACAGCTGTGGTATCAGACCAATTTTTGTCTTCATTGATTAGGCTTCTAGCAATTCTGCTACAACAGTGACCTGTGATCACAGTGTTTAAACTCCACTATACCCATGTACCTCCACCCCAGGACCAGGCAGCCAGCAGTGAACTGTTAAAATG
The DNA here is from genome assembly GCA_023783475.1 of Daubentonia madagascariensis. Classification (NCBI taxonomy): domain Eukaryota; kingdom Metazoa; phylum Chordata; class Mammalia; order Primates; family Daubentoniidae; genus Daubentonia; species Daubentonia madagascariensis. The sequence goes on along the minus strand of JAKFHU010002088.1, from coordinate 35,118,210 downwards.
TATGATGCAGTTCCTTGCTGGGAGGCTGTTCCTACAACAGCATCTCCAAGTTGGAAGCCATGAAAACGGTTTGAAATATTTTACCTTCAGATACAAGTCCTTAATCTCATGTTGACCTTGGACTGTAATTTGGATAACCAGCACTTTTATTCCCCACTTACAGCAGGGAGGTGGATTGGTTAGAAAACCTGCGTTTGCAGTCAGTAGCGTTCATGCGTTGGAACTATGTATCTGTCTTGAATTTACATTTGCAATGTCAGTACTGAGTTTCCCAGAAGATTCGATTTTGCTTGAAGAAAGCCACGCATCAGGCAGTGCTTTCTAATTCATGCTTTATTCAGCTGGAGATGCAGAGGCATTCCCTCATATGTGGGAATTCTGTGCTTGCATTTGTACCACACTGGCCCCTTCCCTACGGTATTCTACAAGCATTTTTAGAAAATGTGGCAGGGCTGGTATTCAGCTGGTCCCCACTTGTGCGCCCTGGAAGAGTTGTTGAGGTGTGATCTCAATGGTCTGTGGCCATGCTATTTCACTTGTCAAATACTTTGAACATGGTCCCTGTGGTATGGTATTAATTTTTTCAGATAAAATACATATGAAACATACTTCAGCTTAGCAGACTTTAGTCTTTGATCATAAAAGGAAGAAATTTATTTATGAAATTTTTACAGCACTTGAAAATCACTTGTATTTTTCTTGATTTATTTACCTTTTGATAAGACAGAACAGAGTGTCCCCCCCCCCGCCATATACCCTTGGCCCATGCCTGAGTTCATGGGCAGCCACAGTGGACTGTCCTCCCACCCCCAGAAAGCCTCCCACCTCAAGCACCAGTGTCTCTCTACTTCTGTGTCAGGGTTTTCTTCGGTGCTGGGGGATCTGCACAGCCAACGAGCCAGCACAGAAGCGTCAGGAATTTGATGCTCCCACGCGTGTTCCACCAATGAGGGGTGAATACCAACTTCTGTCTCCCTCCAAGGGCTGATGCTGAGGTACCTTCTATTATACATAGTCCCTCTGTGGGTCTGTGTAGCTCCAGTTGCTGGGCAGTAATAGTGGCGTCTCTCCTGCCTCTTTCACACGCCCTCCCACATGCATCCTGAGATTGCCTCCTCAATACACTCCACTCACTGCAACCCCAGACCTGGTCTCCCTGTCGGTTATTGGTGGAAGCCAAACTAAGACATAATTTTTCCCTGAACTACTGGTTTAGGTTCCCAGCTGGTCTCTCTGCAAGGCATCTTGCCACCAACACCTCTGAATCTGTTAGAAATGCAAATTGATCAAGTGGTGGGGGGAACTTAATGGTTTCCTCTTGCCTTAGCATAGAATCTCGGATCCCTAGGTCAGCTTAGGCGTGCCCTGGTGGCGGCTGCTTCAGTGTGTCTGAGCCCGGCACAGCCATCCAGCGCCCCATCCTCATTCTGGCCTGGGCTCCCCTGCACTGCCCTTCCTCTGTCCGCCTTCGTTTTCCCACTGTCTTGTTTACTAACTCCTTCTTAGACCAGCCCTTGGAACACCCCTGTGTGTTTCCTCCGTTTGCGTATTTGCAGTGATGTAACTTATTTTCCATTATGTGTTTAATGTCTCTCTCTACAGTAGGGATCTGCCAACAACTACAATTTTGTTAGACAACAGCCATACCCATTTATTTACATATTATCTATGGCTGTTTTCGTGCTACAACTGCAGAGTTGAGTATTTGCAAGAGACCATATGGCTCACAAAGTCTAAAATATTTAGACCTCTACAAAAAAGTTTGCCAATCCCTCCCCTAGACTATGAACTCTTTGAGAGTGAAGTCTCTTGCTCACTTGTTGTGACCTAGCACCCAGCACAGTCCCTGACACAAAGTAGACATAATATAAATATTTTTTTACTGTCTGACTTGAAACAAAGTTTCCATGAATTTTGCCTCTCTTCCTTCCTTATTATGTGCCTGTTGTCTTGTGAATTTTATGTGTGCATGTGGCAGTACTATTCATAGCAAGTAAAACATTTCCAGACTTATACGTGAGAATATGGTACCACCTTCTTAAAGCTCTTTATCAGATAGAAGTGAGATTCCCACCTCCATTGTAACATTTATTGGCTTTATAGGCAATGTTTTTACTAAAGATATAGAGATTTTATACTTCTTTTTTTTTTTTTTTTTACTTGGCCAGGTGTTTCAGACTAAGTGGGACAGGATACATTATGCAAAGTATTTTCCAGATGCTTGCTTGCTTGAAAAGAATCCCACTTCTACATTTACTTGGGAAAACACACCCTACCTAGATTTAATTTGAGAAAATCAGAGTATAGTGAAGTAAAGAAAGGTAATAGCTTTTATTTTAATGATACAGGGTATGAAAATGTCCATACTCTATTCTGCTGTTATTTTTAGCATACAAATGTTATCATCTCCCTCTTTTACTTAAAGAAAATTTAATATTTCCCCAAGCATCTCTGTAATGCCTATAGGAACTTCTCTAATCTGATTTCCAACTTGCCCTTATAATCTTATCTCCTGTTATGCTCTAGGATAGGGGTTGTGAAACTATGGCCTGTGCTGCCTATTTTTGTAAATAAAGTTTTATTGGAACACAGCCACACTCATTTACCTGTACATTGTTTGTGTGCTTTTGTGTTATAATGGCAGAGGTGAGTAGCTGCAACTGACACCATACGGCCTACAAAGCCTGAGATTTTTACTCACTGGCCTGTCAGAGAAAAAGTATGCTGATCCCTACTCAAGGAAGCCCTTGCTATTTAGCCATGCCTGTCTGTTCTCACGATTTCCTCTGCGTGCCAAACCTCTTCACGCATCTGAGCCTTTGTATATAAAATTCCCTCTGCCTGGAAGGCCACTCTCCTCTTTCCTACTTAGAAAACTCTTCCTACAAGCTATTGAGGCCCTGCTTGGTTTTTCTTCCTCATTGTGAAACTTTTGAATTCCCTAAAATGTATTTTATTCCCTCTTCTATGCCCTGACAGCCCTTTTTACAGATGTGTATTAAAGCACGTATCATTGTTATTGGTATCATAATTCCCAGTTTTGTGTTTTTCTCCTACTAGAGTCTGAGCTGTAGAGGATGGAGTTCTACATCTTTATTTAATTTTGCATCTTCAGTGCATCACCCAGGTGCCTGGAACCAAGGAGATGCTCAAAGTGACTGATGAATGTTGGGGTATTGAATGTCATTAACCAGTACACTAGAAAGAGTGTGGGGGTAGTCAGAGACACATACAGCACGTGGAGGAACTATGGAATTTTTAACCATAAAGTATTTAGGAAGTATTTTTGTCCTGCTTTTCCCTATCCTGCCATCTTACAGATGGAAAAAAAAGCTGAGGCTAAAGAGGGAACGTGGCCAAGGAGACTGAGGGACACAGTACCCAGCTTTCCTGCATCTCCATTGTGCTCTCCTTTGTGCAGCACCGTCTTAAAGAGGCCTGAAAAGTTGGGATGGACTAGACACGGTGTATTAATTGGAGAGTTATTAGTAAAATTGTTAATACTTATTTCCGTGGTGGAGGAAGTGGGGTATTTATTGGTGGAGCAAACTCTAGTAGTAGGAAGCACATCAGAGAATTTTGGTATTAGCTCTGTCTTTCATTTGTGAACAAATCAGTTCTCTATTCCCCTCAGTTTTTCCTTTTGGAACATAAAATAATTCTCAGCCCCTGGTATTGCCTCTACCGTCTCTGAAAATCTGAATGCTTTTTAAAGCTGCTTTGAAGCCATCATGACCTTTGCAAGAGCAGCTTGGTGACCTGGCTTGTTACGAGCACCTTAATATTTCTCTTCTTTTTCGTGAAACATTGAACTCAAAATAAAAAACAGCATTTTTCAAGAGTTTCCCGTATTTATCTGAGTGATGGTGATTTCATGTTGCTAGAGCCAGCTAACTGCTGGATGCTTATATTCTCCAGTTGCTTAATGGGAAGAATTTGACCTGGCAAAGAGCCCAGCTGTCCATCTTCCTGGGGCTGGTAACCACTTATGGGGAAATAAGGATGAGCTTTAATCGACTTCCTAGACACCTCTTCACGGAGGAAAAGGAAAGCGTGAGTGCTGACGAGCAATTTCTGAGATTGAGAGGCAGTTTGGATCTAATTTTAAATACCAGGAAAATCATATTTATCATCTCAAAGATCATATTTGAATGATAACTTGCAAGCTAGAACCTCTCTTTTAATATTTATAAAGTTACGTTTTAAGAGTTGCCACACTCGTTTCTGTTCCTTACTAAGGAGCGGGAAGAGATTGCATGACGCTGTCTCCTTTCAAGTTAACGGGCTTCTAACATCTTTTTGGCATGTTTTATAAAGAAAGAAGTCCGTTTTTGCTGGATTTTCATTGTTCAAGCTTTGGCAATAATACTTATGCACAGTAATAATGTCAGTAAAGGGGTCTTATTTGCTTACAAAGAGATTTCAGTTGTTGAGAGACCAAATAACGTACTGTTGCTAGAAACATGGGTGGTATTTGGTCTCTGTTCATCAAGCTACTTTGTAATTAGGATTGTGTCCAAATAACAAATGCCTCTTCTCCCACAGAGGTCATTTCAATTTGCAATTCCCGCTCACTGAACAAGGTTTTACAAGGTGGCATGTTTATACACAAGGATGAGCTTTAATCAAATATATATGTATACATGTATTTAGGCTACCCAGTGCATCTCTAATTGTACCTGGTTTGTTACTTTTTAATGTCAGCAAGGAAAATTTTAAAAATACGGATAGATATTTTGTAAGATTTGGGTCCAAGCCAATATTCAAACTTCTAGACAATGAGTGGCTTTTCTTAGCAGATTTTGCCAAGGAAAACTTACTCCAACATGCAAAACTGTTTGAGGTGTTCTCTGTTCCTGGGATTTTTATCTACCGGTATTTGGGAATGTTGCATGGCGTGCTGGGCATATTTCTATAGCCATAGAAGAAAGAAAGATGTGTGCCTCGATATTTTACAGTTGTCAGCTCAAATGCCGCCAGGCCAGCACCTGCAGGCTGAAAGCAACACTTGAACAAGCATATTAACAGTAAACAGTGAATTTAGAACACATAAGGAAGGAAGGTCCAATGTGAACCGAGAGTAATTTAGAGGTTTTTTATTTTGGCAGCTGAGGTTCTGACGCCAGATCCCTGATTTGGTCCAAGGAAGGCTGGTGGTGACATTTGTAGTGGCTCTATTTAAGGAGAGGATGTTGATGACTGATAAGAGTCCAGGCTCGGAGTCAGGACCTGGATGACTGGCGACAGCCATTTCCACAGTTGTCCTCAGGGACTATTGGGTGACCTTTTGTTGTTGCCTCTTCTGCTTTTTTTTTTTTTTTTTAGGTAAGTGGATTTCTAACTGGGCTGTACTACAGGAGACTCTTCAACAGTTTTCTTTACAAGGAAGTTAGGCTTTGTGGAAGTGAACCTTCTTTTGAACAGTGATTGTTGGGGTTTTTTTGAGGTATTATTTCTCCACTTCTGCAAATAAGGAAACCAGTGGGGGGGATTTAGAATCTCATCCATGTAGAACTTCATCCATTAAGACTTCCTCCTCTTGTCACTAACCAACCAGGTGACTGATTCCCTCCTGTATCCAATATATCTATAGACTGAAATTCCTAGCATCTTTAAACCAAGACAGACAGCTTAAAGTGAATTAGTGAGAAGCAGGGAGGGAGTGGCTTGAGAATACACCTGCAAATAATTCTTTGCTATGCTTTAGCCTGCAAAGGAAAGATCTTGCCTCACAATTTTTATTTTTTTACTCAGAACTGGATACATAATTGATGGGAATCCAGTGCAAAATGAAATCAGGGGCCCTTTGTTAAAAAATTATTAAGAATTTCAAGATAGCAACAGCACAGCATTAAATTAAGTGCAGGGCCCTTCCAAATACAGGGTTCTGTGGTACTGCACAGGTCACTCACGCAATCATGAAACCCGCCCTGATTTTACTTTTCTTCTTTTGGTGAGTTTAATGGCTGGTCCTTACCTGATCTTAACCAATATTACTCTGTGACATCTGTCGGATATTAAATTTCAGGTGTGTGTCCCCAGTGTCTTCTGATTTCCTGTAATCTCTCAGTGGGTATTTTGTCTCCTTTTCCTTCTCTTCCTTCTCCTCCTTTTAAAAAGACATTTTCTTTAGAAGCCAGCTTTGATTTCTGCTTTTATGTTCCTTTTCCTCATCTGTCATGACATCTGTTTATCTCAAAATTCTGGGCCAGTATTAAGCTAAAAGGCTCATGTTAGCAAAGGGAGACTGATTGCAAGAAACAAAGAGCCAAATCCGTTGACAGTTGTTCTGCATGGTGGGACCAGAGGCAGATGGAGCTTCGATGGAGGGTGTACGTGCAGCATGGAGGGATGGGCAGGTGCCTGGTGTCCTTTCCAAATCAACAGTGGAGTTCAGAGGGTCAGGTATAAAATCAATAAAGGAATGGGACTTGGTCTGGCCTTTTTCCAGTTGGCATAGAAAATTCTGGTGACAATGAATATAAGAAGCTTTATCAAATATAATTGGAGAAAGCTAAGTAGTGTGTTTGCTGTCATCGGTATTAGGTTCCCCCAGCATATTAGATGGGCATTCTTTCCCATCCATTATCAGAGCCCAAGAGAGGGGAGGAAGAGCTGTCTTTAAATGATTGAATGTACTCAGGTCAGCAAGTCCCCCTCCTTTCCTCTTTACTGTTCCCTTCACCCATTTTTATAAAATGATCGTCAGGACCAACTTACACAGTGGGAAGAAGTCACAGTGAACGAGGAAGGATATATGGCAGTTCTCAGTCCTTTGTCTGCCACATGCATGGTGGGGTGGCAGGAAAGGTAGAGGGTGGGAGCAGTGTGGAGTGGATAAGTCTTGGGTATTCCTGAGCGTCTGCTGGCAGAGTCACCTGTTCCCTGGGGAACTCTATCCCTGAGGTCCGCTAGGACATCTGCATGGCCCCCATTAAGCACTTTCTTTTCATCAATTAATGGCTTGTGTTTGGAATCCAGCTTTTTATCTAGCTGCATAAATATGATAGAAAGCCATATCTGTTTACTCTGCTGCCCTTTCCTTGTCAATACTGAACATGTGCTGTGATCGACCTTCCATTTCAGCTGCAGCTGTGACAGACAGTCCTATGCATGTCAATGCCCCACCCCAGTTATTCCCAGTCTCTCAGCCCTTCCACCTCGGGACTGTTTCCTAAACCACAGGAGCTTGCACAGGCTAACCTCGGGGTAGTTGGGAAGTTTGGGGGGGGGGGGTTAGTCCTTTTGGAGGTACCCTTCAAATAATGGGGGATGGGAGTCTGCAGATAAGTGCCCCAGACTCCTGTGTTTTGGAGGCTCAATTCTGAGATGCATTCAACAAGGGTCCCCAGTGGGATAACCAACTCATTAACATGGCCTTTATTTTCTTTTCCTCCTTCCCGATCTCATTTTTCCTGCCTTTCACTCCTGCTTCCTGGAATGGATCACCTCCCAAATGAGCTACATCCAGGTTCTGCTTTCAGAGGAATAAAAATTAAGAGATGCTCATAAAATGAATAGGATGCAGCATTGGCCAGGCTAGCATGCATATATGGCAGCCTTCTGTATGTCTTGGTTCAACAGTGACATTCCTTGAAACACAGGTGTTTGAACTTTGAACTGATAACTAGAAGAGAAAATCAGAAAATTAAAAATATTCCTTATGTTGAAACAGTTCCCATATACTTATGGCATCTCATTGTACATTCATCTATGCAGTAAACATTTATAGAGGTCCCCCTCTGTCGGACACCATGCTACAGGCTGGTGCTAGAATGGAATCATATGGTCTACTAGAGAGAGATGATGCTAGAAATCTCTCCAGAGTATGATGAGGACCCAGAGGAAATAGTTGTGGTCCACGGTTAAGAGTTGTATAGGATGAGTGGGTGAGAGCCAGCAGGACAGACAAAGGAAGGGCATTAGCAGATGGAGGATGCCCAAGCACAGGTGGGGGGCACAGACAACTTAGTGCTGGGGAGAACTGCAAGCAGCTAGGGCACGATTAGAGGCTAACTTAGAATCCAGAAATGAAGGCATCTGCCTCATGTCCTGTGTGAAAGACAATGAAAGTCAGTGAGGAAACAAGGAGCATTCCTAAAAAGCCATGGGCACAGTAACAACCGCATTCCTGCAGAGTTTGCACTTTGTAAAGCAGAGCCACAGATTGCTACCCTAAATCATGGGAGGTGGCACAAGGCTTTTGACTCAGGATTCTAGGCTTTAAAAAAAAAATGTAATAACTTTATTTCCATTTTTAAAAAAATGAGTCTCTTGATTTATTCAGAGCCTCAGGGGTATGGGTATTATTAATAGCAACGATCATATTTAGTATGATGCATTTATTCAGAGCAAATCATAACTTGATTTGTCTTCTTCAGAAGAAAGGGCTCCAGGAATGCCGGCAAGTCTTGAAGTAATGGGAATCTAAAACACCTTCCCTGAAACTTGATTCTTTGAGCCAGAGGCAGGTCCCAACTGTAGTTGATCTTCTCTTGTCCTGTTTCAGGCATCACTGCCTGACTGCCTGCCACCAGCAGTGTGTTTCCACTTCCAAATGAACCTGCAGGCCTGGCCCACTCAGTGGAGTATTGACGTTTACAATACCACAGTCTGATCAGTTAGATAGTTAGAGCCAAGCCAGCAGAAGATTCTGCCCAAATCCAAAGCCCCGAAGTTTTACTTCATGGTTCTCTGCAAAGATCTCTTCTTCATTTTTTTTTTTTTGAAACAGGGTCTCACTCTGTCGCCCAGCCTGGAGTGCAGTGATCTCATCATAGCTCACTGCAGCCTCGAACTCCGGGGCTCAAGCAATCCTCCTGCCTTAGCCTCCAAAGTAGCTGGGACTACAAGTGCGTGCCACCACACCCAGCTGATTTTTCTTTTCTTTCTTTTTTTTTTCCGTAAAGAAGGGGTCTCGTTCTTGCTCAGGCTAGTCTCGAACTCCTGGCCTCAAGCAATCCTCCCATCTTGGCCTCCCAAAGTGCTAGTAGCACAGGCATGAGTCACCCTGCCTGGCATCTTTTTTGTTCTTGAATTTAGAGACATAAAGAATCAGAGTGTGTGCAATGCATGCATCATCAGCAAGACCTGTCACACTTGTCAATTCTACATAACACATAGACTTGCCCCCATACACCACTGTGCCACCTTCTTTCTTTGCTCCAAGAAGCATGTTCACTGCCCGTTTGCTGTGCAGTAGCCAGTAGAGAATATTAGAGTCCGATGGGTTGCTTTTGCAGCTCTGTGCTTAGGACTTTTTAAGTTCATTTACAACTTCATCAGTGGATGCTCTCCTGTAGAAACAGTCATCTCCCCAGTACACCACTAGCTGGAGAGTCTCTTTGCACTATGCAATATTGCTTTCCTGTGATGACTTCCAAATTTTAAACTTTCTTCTACTGCAAGGTGTTCAGTAGAAAATTAGGGCTAAGTTTTATAAAGGTTCTAATTCTAATTCTTACATTTTTCCTGCTGTCTTTCCTTCTCTTTTTATCCTACAGAAAAGGATTTAGTGAGAGAGAGTAGGAGAGTTATTTTGAAGAAAGAAAGAAAGAGAGAAGAAAGAAAGAAAGAAAGAAAGAAAGAAAGAAAGAAAGAAAGAAAGAAAGAAAGAAAGAAAGGAAGGAAGGAAAAATTTATTTTGGAAGCAAGCGTAAGTGACTCTGAGCAGAGAAACAGGAAAAGAATAATGCGTTCGTTTCAATCTGAGTAGGAATTTAGATCAACTGCACGAATGAGGATTTAATGAGAAGAGAAACTGATCTGTGACTTTGTGAGAAGTGGGTGCTGAAATCTGGCTTTGCTCTGAGGGAGCATTTCAGAGAAACTCAAAAGAATGGTATCGATGTCTTGCCATCTGTTTTTTTATTCCAGTTTGTACCAACCTTTTGAAAACACTCATACTTACACAGGCACCTGAATATATTATTTTGGCCTTTGAAGTGGGCAATGAACATTGCATAATAATTATTGAAAAACTGGATTTGACCTGTCTTGAACATTCTGCGTGTTTGTTGGCCGATTGATGCTGTACACTGAGTATCTTCAAAGGATACCAAACAGAAGAACTATTTTTGAATTTTCTTTAGAGATCTCTCTATAGCTTCTGGTATATGAGAGAAGGTGGAGAGTGGGGAGCAATTTGTTGTTACTTTCTGGGTCTGTTTTAAATGGTCCCTTGGCAGCATCCCTGCAACCATTTTGCTTTAATGTTTTCTGTTCTTCGTTTTTAATCTTTTCGAGACAACAGCTGGACTCTGCTTTTAGTACTTACCCTTGATTTCCTGTCCTGTTGTGAGCCATCAGGGTGGATTTGTTTTGTTTTTGTTTTTTTTAAAGCATGTGGCATTGTCCTTTTCCATAGTGTTTAATTAAAAGTTTTGCTTTTTAGAATTTGTCGTTAGTAACTGCTAGAAAATGGAGCCAGTGGATATCTCCAAGGAGTTGGAGACCTTTTTCCACCCTTGCAGCCTCCCTGTCTGAGGGTTGAGTGCTTTCCACCAACTCCATGCTTTGGTGGAAAGATCACAGTGCACACTTTACCTGAAATAAACTGCACATGTTGATTTGTCACTTACATGAACATGCCAAAAAAGGGCTTATTTCTTGAGTTATTGTTCACAATTTTTTGTGAATCTACTTATTGCTAAAATGGCTTAATTTTATATACAGTATTTTGTATGGAAGTACTGTACTTCTAACTTGGTTCTCTGAGACTGCCAACCTCAAATTTTATACCAACATAATTTGTCTGCAAAATATGTGCTTGGGTCACCAAGGGCATTCAGAGATGAATATCTTATTTTTGTGTATGGGAAGAAGGGAGTTGGGGCGGGGAGGGATAAAAATAACACTTTCTCAAAGAGAAAAAACCCAGAATTTGTCCCAAAGCCATTCAGAATGATTGGCTTGCCCAGACTATGAATTTATACGATGGGCTATATGATTATGACAATTAAAAAATTAACCCACTTTTGACCAGATTCCTCACACTCCTAGTTGTCATGGTATCCTCTTCTATCACAGCTTTATTTAAGAAAATTATAGTGAAAATGGAGGCTTTTCTGGGAAATAAACCGGCAGTGAGAAAGACCATTAACACGTTCTCTGAGAAGTCAGAGTTTTAAGCATTTTTTACGATCCTCCTTTCTTATGCCGGATTATATGAACTGCTGAACTTCACACAGATTGGAGGAATTTAACATATAATAAGAAAACAGAACCTATTGAAACTGTCATGATCTATTAACCTTCCTTTTCGGGTCTTAGATTTAAAATGTCCTTATTGAGATAGGAGAGAATAAAATTACTCAGTGAATGAAGCATTTTAGGATTTACAAGAAAAGTTATTTTAATCAGCTTTTTATCTTTTTTGGAAATAACATAATTTTCAGGATACATCACTATGTACACTGAATTATAATCTACAAATTAGAATATAAGTGTGCAATTTGTGTTTAATTCTCTTGCTCACGTTTTATTTTAGGCATATTTCTTTGTAGACTTTACAGTATTGTAAGTTTTTCATAAACAGCTATTTAAAGCCATTCACATAATCAAAATAATATTTATAGATATTTAGAAAATGATTAATCTTAGGATAGTGGCAAAGCAGAAAACCTTATTGTGTGGGTTTGCCACCACCACTGCCACCCCACCAAAAAAAAAATCAAGTTTTGTTTAAGTTCCCTGGAAGAGCGTAGTGAAAATTAGTTTCTTTTGGAACGATCATACAATTGAAAGACTAATTTAAATTAGGAGGGCACACTGGGCTTGGCAGAGGGCATTGTGAGAAAGCAAAGCATAATTTTCCTCCAAACAAAGACAAGCTTGTTGGAGAGCATGCTTTATTGCCTGGAAATTCTATATATATGCAAAGTTGTTCATCAGTTCACTGTTGGGCTTTGTGTGCTTGGTTTCTCCTTTTGTTTGGAAAAATCAAATGCTGAAAAAAGTAAGCACAGCTCTGCATGCTATAGGCACAAGAAATCTACACATGCCAATTCTCTTGGCATGCAGCATTCCCATGTGGTAAGCTGCCTGTGGGAGGGATGGTCAGACTTGGTCTTCATGTGGGTAAAATCAGCATGTAAGCTTCATCAGAGCCCACCCGGAATTTCCAAAAAATGGCTTTCCTGCATCTTTTTCTGATCCCTCCCTCTGACAGCCAGGAGGATACACTGGGCAAGTTAGGTTCACATCCTGAAGTCCACTCAATGTTTTCTCTTTTTTTCCCCACAGCTTTATGGAGATATAATCCACATACCATACAATTCACCCACTTACAGTATATAAGTCCATAGTTTTCAGTATGTTGTGCAACTATCACTGCAACCAGTTTTAAAACATTTTTGTCACCTCACATCCCGGTTAGTATTCTCTTGAGACCCAGATTTGGGTAAATTAATTCAGTGAAATGAAGGTGATCATTCTCTAGGATGCTTTTGAACAGTTCTCATCTTTGAAATTGCCTTTCTCACTCCATGCCTAAGCTTCATGGCATAGCAACTACATTCGATACTCAGCACATGCACACTACTTTATAGTTGGCAAAGCACTTTCTGACAAGCTCCAGATGTGAGGCCTGGCTGGCAGGATGACAAGGTTGGGGGTGAGTGGTCCCCAGGTGACTGGGCTGGGGGAAGAGGGACAGTGTTGTTTGGCAGCATCACTGGGGTGGCCTGCAGGCTGCAGCCTGAACATGGCTGTGTGGGGTCTTGTCTGGGTGGCGAGAGCCAGGGGCCAGAAGTAGATCCGAGGTGAGAAGAGAGTTGTGGGACCAGGTGGATTTCCATACAGGAAGTCGGGGAGGGGTAGGGTTGGGGGTCAAACATCAAGATGGAAGATTCTCAAAGCAGAAGGTAAAGATCTGAAAGGGAGGTAGAGATCAGTGTCAACATCCAGGCAGGCATGAAGTCCAAGCCTGAGAAAGGAGGGGCTGGAGTGGGGACAGAAGAGCCAGGCAGGTAGCTGCTGAGTCTTGCTGCCTTTAAAGGAGTCCTGCCTGCTCGCACCTCATGCTCAGCATCCCAGACTTCCTCCTCTTTGCTCTGTTGGGGTAGCTCTGGTGCTTGCTTTTCTGTCCCCCACCCTGTTCCTCTAAAACCTTTCCTCAAACCCACCTCATTCTATGGACCCATTTGGACAAGCTCCTCCAGTCAGCATTCCCCCTCAGATGCAAATCCCTGACCCCCATAGGTGAGGTGACCAGCATTTGGGCAGCTGTCCCAGCTCCATGGGATGCAGACAGGCTGGACCAGCCCACTTCCAGTTGGAGGAGAGTGCAGAGGACAAACCAAGACGTCGTTGCCATTCATAGGGGGCGGGTGGGTGGGGAGGGCCAGGCAAGATCCCCCTGGGTCTTGGGGTCCAGAGCCAGAGTCCCTCACCTGGCCACCCTCCTCGTGGGCTGTCCCCACATCTGTCCTTAAAGGTGTCATTTCAGCTTTTGACACTTCCACTGAAGGAAGGAGAATCCTTTTTGTCCAGATTAGCTGTGTACCACGTGTATGAGTGGGAAAGTTGGCAATATTTCTGTCCTGGTGAAAGTTCTAAGGAATTTTTAATAAGGCACTCTTCTGCTCTCTAAAGTTTTCTCCTCTCCAGATTGTTCTTCAGTTTTTTCCCCCTCAAGTTTAAATATACATTACTATTCAATAGATGTTGCTTAAAAGCTATGTCTATATTGATTTGGGTAAAATATAGTATTATTTTTAAAATATCAAAAATTTTATTAAACTATAATAAAATCAAGAATACCTGTATGTTACAAATATAGAAAAACATACATTCATGTTTTATAGTTTGGGTTGTCCTAAGCATGGCACACCTGTATCATATTGTTTAGATTTTGTGTTGGCCGGTAGAAAGGTTGTTTCTTTCCTTCTAGTACTGTAGAGATAATTTATAGGGAAGCCCAGTGTAGCTGTTTTCTGACTGGGGAATTGACATTTGAAGTTGAGTTTCTAGACTGCAACGGAAATCTGTTTTTGTGTGTGATCAAAGATTAATCCACGTAAGACAGTGAGACACTTTGGCTATGTTAACATGGAGGTTGGATATATAGTATCCTTGGACTTCAAGCCAGTCCAGTGTGGAAAATGCAAGGAAACCAGAATGTGCTTCCCAGAAAACCTAGTTCCAGAAGCTGTAAAGCTGACCCCTGAGGGCAGTGGCCAAAAATGAAAATGACAGTGCCAAAGAGGCGAGAAAAGTCAGACTCCATTCATGGTGGCACTGAGGCCCGGAGAACCCCCCAGTTGGCTAGGCGGTGCCTGGAAGAGACGTTTACCAGCAGTGAAAGAACAAAACATCAGACAGGTGACAGCATCGTGGCTTTGGGTCATCTATACATGGTGGGCAGTATTTCAGGCTAGAACTAGCGGTAGGCAGGACAAGAAATGTCCCCTAGGGAGGAGGGCAGGGCAGGCTGTGGACTGCATTTCAGGCTGAGTGCTAGTCCCAGCCAGGGAATAGACATGCTCGTCAAGGAAAAAGGTGAAGCACATGAGATGCAATTAGGGCTTTGTAGCCCTGAGGTGCTGCCCTTCCTTCCACCCTTGGATCCTTCCTCCTCACATGCCAGAGAACTGGACACGTGGCATCCAGGGGCAGCTCTAGCCCTTCCCTGGTGCTGAGGACAGAGCTTACTACTCCAATGAGGACTCGCTCGAGAGGTGGAGACAGCTGAGCCTGCAGAATGGGGGACATCAGAGCCTGGAACTGAGCAGAGTGGGGGAAGGCAGGTGTGGATAGAATAAATGCATTAAGAATAGTCATTTAAAGCTTTAACTCTGACTGCTTTTCATTTTTTCATAATTTTTAGTTTTGATATGATTTTTAAGTGCACCTAGCAAAGCTGTAGGAATAGCACAAAGAACTCCCCCCCACAGACTTTTTGCCTAGATTCTGCCAGTTGTTTACATTTTGCCCCATTTGCCTCCCCGCTTCTCTCTTATTTTTTTCTGAATCATTTGTGAGTACTTGGAGACATTGTGCTTCTTTGCCCCTTAATGCTGCGGGGCATGTTTCCTTAGAACAAGGACATTTTCTTATATAACCGTAATACAGCTATCAAAATCAGCAAATCTGGTTCCTTTTAACTAATAATATTCAGTGACATCCACAGCATTTTATAATTTCTGTTCTATTATTTTTAAACTGTCAGAGATTGAAGTTTTCATTTAAAATTTAATTAAAGTTCTTTTTTTCTTCTGGAAGTTCTGGAAGAGAGAGCAAACACAGTATTTTTTCTTCAAATATATTACACAAGAAGCTTTTGCCAAGTTTACTGAAACACAATTGATAGTCAATGGAGTTACAACATAATGACAACAATTAGATAAAGCCATCAGAGACAGCAAAGGAATTTTCTGAGTGATATGCCTCATATCTGTTTGCCTTGGAATTAAATTTTTACAGTGCTATTTCATTTTTGAGAATAAAGCTGACATCATATGTGGGTCATACATGAGTTTCTTAAAACTAAATTTTCATCAGTGAGTGTATTTTGGCAGTAATTCCGAGAGAGCAGACTGGGTGCTCTATTCTTCTGTACTTCCTTTTCAATTACAAAATTTATTAGTATTCATAGATTTTGATGAACTAAATTTAGGTTTCATTTTTATCAGCATCAACTGATCATCATGCTTGTCCTGGCCTGGCCCTTCTCTTAAAGCAAGAAGCTTATTCATAAAGAACAAACATCACAGAGATATTTGACCATGTACATCATATGATTTCAAATAGCCTCTTTCATCATATTTCCAAATCACTAGCATTATGTTTGTAGGTCTTCAGGCATTAGGATGATTTTTCTTTCAAGCATTAAGTTTTTTTAAATGAAAATGTACCCTTTGGCAGAATCAGTATGAGAAGAAATGATGATGCAGAGGAAATGGGAACTAATATTTATTGCATGCCTGAGTTGTGAGGAGCTTTACTTGGGTTATCACATTCAGTTCTTCCATCAACCATGAGGGGTGCCATGGCAATATTTCTGGTTTGTTATCGAGGAATCTGAACCTCAGAATAGCTAAGAAGTTCAATCAGTGATTCATTCACTCAACAAGTATTCCCTGAAAGCTTCCTATGTTCCAGGCACTGTGCTAGGTTCTAGGATATAGTGAGAAAGACTATAGGTGTGGTCCCTTCCCTCTATTAGCCTGTAGTGGAAGAGAGGAGAAAGGCACTGAGCCAGCACACACTCAGATGTGGTACCTACCAACACATCACCGGGCACACTGATGGCAGGGACGTGGTGCTGAGAAAGAGAATAAAGGAGGATTCATATAGGCAGGGGCTTAGGAAAGGCCACTGCAAGGAGGTGAGGTAGAAGCTCAGGTGAGTGGAAACTGGCAAGGCCAACTGGATGGGAAGTGCACTGCAGGCAGCAGGGGGCCTCAGGAGGAAAGCTCAGTGTGTTGAAGGATCTGAAAGAGGCCAGCGTGGTTGGAAAGGAGTGGACCAGGGAGCATGTGGGAGCTGAGGCTGGAGGGGCAGGCAGGGGCCAGGTGGTGTGAGGGCTCACAAGTCTTGTTAGCACCAGCAGAGATTTGCAGAGCTGGGATTGGAGCTCACGTTTGCCTGGATCTTAAAACTTGTATCCCCCCAACTCTCTCAGTCTTGCCTGTTCTCTGGGCCCCACCACCTCGGACATGTGGCACCATAATGTTCTCTTCCACACTGATCTCCAGAATGGCTAAAGCACTGCTTTCAATACTGACACCTCCTAGTGTTCTTGCTAGGAGAAGTGGGGCCTAATGTGTTATTTGATGATATAGAGGGAAATTAGAAAGTATGGGGCCTGGGTGAGGCCTGGAAGAACACACCCTGCAGAAAAAACAGAGGTCTGATTATCTAGAGAGGAGAGATGATAGAAACCAGGATCTACTCAGAGCATTCAAGGGGTGCAATATTCCATGATAAACAGAAGCTTCCCAAACCACACAGAGCTATATTATGGTGATTTCCTAGATATAGTCGGTATTGGTTGAGATTGACAAGGATGTTTCAAGGTTGTTCATGGGAACTTGGAGCAGCAGTAACAGACATGCTGATCATAGAGGGGAGGGAGGAAAGTAGGCACAAACCACACATGTGGGCAGAAAAGCTGCTGCAGTTTGGAAGGAATCAAAGTAGAAAGTCTCTAAAGGTAAAGAATGAACAAAGCTAAGAAGTAGTGTGTTCTGGGATGTTGAGTGTACACAGTAGATAAAAGTCACTGTCCTTTTGTAGTTTACCTTCCAGCAACCAATGTGCGTGGGTATGGCAAAAGCTGGGAAAACATGTGGAAACTGTATGCCCCCCTGGGGGTTACTGGGTAGGATTGGAGCTAAGGCGGCAGGGCAGATGAGTTATGTATAAATGCTTCTAGAGAAATTGGTCAGAAAATAACCTGAGAAATGCATAGTGCCTGTGCCCCAGCAGTTTTGCATTTTGAGGGACAAAGCCAGAAACTAAAGGGATGCCTGTACAGTGGGAAGTCCTGCTGTCTATCTGAGCCAGCAAAGTCTTCCCACCCCGCTGAGTGTCTACCCAGTCCCTCTCTGCCCCGCCTGCCACCCTCAGAGCCGTGCACTATAGAGTAAGAAAGCAAACACAAGATGCTGATAGTTTGCTCCAGGGGGATGACAGGCATGGGCTATTCCTTTCTATGCAATGATCCTTTATTTTAGGTTTTTAAATGATCAATGCGTCCTAATTCTGTATTATCAATATGTAAGCACGTTTTTGGAATTTCCGTGTTTTCCTGATTTGTATTATTGACATTACCTTTAATTGTATAATAGCGGGGCTTCGTTTGTTAGTTTCCATTCAGAATAACTATACATAATATCCATCACCCTTTGAAGACTAATATGGTTAAATAAAATGTCAATCAACTGTTTTTCCTTAAACAAAGAGGCAACAGCTATTTTTTTTTTTTACCCTTCACGGTCCCATTTATCTGTTGGACGGACTGTAGTGGTTTCAGACTTAATGTAACGAGAGGTATAAGGATTTACTGTGCAGTAACAGCTCCAGAGCAGATTATTTTATGACTTTCAATTAAGTAGCATTGACCTACTGTGTGTGTCTTGCTCTCAGTTTGAGTTTCCCTAAGAGAAGCTCATGGCTAGTTAATTTCTTGAATATACAGATTGTACACTAACTAAAATTACACTCATCCCAGTGAGCCCCCTGAAATCTTTGAACCTTTCAGTCATATTAAAAGCACAGATATGTTGAGTGTGCTTCAGTGAGAAATCGGAGGCTTTAGTGTTGTTAACAGTGAGTAGGTGGAGATTGTTTCACCTCGGCTTTTGGGAATGAAGTGTCTCCCTCTCCCCCTACCCTCGACGCCACTTCCTTTCCTCCTTCCCTCTTCTCCATTTCAGGCCCCTGTGAGGGGCCCCATCCAGCACCCAATACCTTCCTTATTTCCCCATCAAAACTCTTCTCCACGCAGCAGCCGGAATGATATTTTAAAAACACTGAGCTGTTCTTCACTTAAAATGCTTCCTGTCATACTAGGATAATGAGAATCCTTACTGTGACCTGTAAGGCCTCGCCTGTCCTAGCCCCCGCGTGATGAGGCCTCCCCGATTCCCCTCGGCTTCACCCTCCGCCATCCAGGCCTTCTTTGTCCCTTAATACCCCCCCTGTTCCCTCTCTACCTGGAAGGCTCCTTCTCCCTTCTCCCAGCCCCTTCCTCCCAAGCCTCCTCAGCCTCGGAGCCAAAGTCATTTCTCTGCCTCCTAAATCTAAATTTGCCCCACCTTCCACCACCTGACCATGTTTTCAAAGCCCCCTATACTTTTTCCCTTCTGGCGCCTAGCCCTATTTCTCTGATAGAGTTATTTGTACGATCACGTGTGAGCGGCTGTCCCACTCACTAGACCGAGAGCAGGCATTGTTTGTTGACTGACTGGATGACTCTTGTACTTACTCTTCTCTTACTTCAGGGTTAATCTGACTACTCTCAATGACAGAGCGAGACTTGGCTAAACTGTTATTTCTCACAGGTAATACTTCTGCTTTCACTTGAGAGTACTTGAGGGTCCCCACACCTATGGGTCAGAATCTTGGGCACCTTCACAGGAGAGAGCATTTCTACCAGCTGGTTTTCTCAGTGACTTTATTTGCTTTCTTGTAGCAGCATCCTAGTTGGGCTTTAGTCTAGGGTTCCTAAGTGACTCAGGTTTGGCAACCCTCTTCCGTTACAGCTATAGTGTGATTATCACGCTCCAGACTACCTCCCTCGACAGGTTGGCCATAATAGCCATGAGTTAGCAAGCAGAATTTTGCCTCCATTTAGAAATATCTATAATAGGGCCAAAGGATGCCAGTAAACATTATTGAAGAAGTGGTGATGGGAGTTCCTTTTGCCCTATTATGCCGATGGTATAGAAATCAAGAAACAGGGAAACAGAATAACTTGGCAGAAGAGGTAAACTCAGTCCAGCCAGTGGTCTATTGTAGGAAAAGCAGTACACGTGGCTTTAAACGGGTGAACAGAAAACTTCCGCTTGCAGGTTTCCATTTATAACTGCTTTGCTTGTTGCCTTCTTTTCTACTATTCACGTTTTTAAGAATTCTCTAGTTCTCTGGGCTTTTACAGCAATGTGTCACATCCATTTGCACATCATCTTGAGGTTGCAAAAGATCTCTCACCAAGAAACAGAAACAAGGGGGCCTAAACATTACATCACTCTTCTAAGCTCTTCTACTATCTAATCACGGTGCTCCAGAGAAGGTACAGAGGACCCGTTTCTTGTCATGACATTTTATGATCTCAACTTTAGTATGTTGGGAGAACCTAGTGCAATGTAATGAATGGGCTGTTATGATGAGCCGTATCCCCACGTCCCCAGAACAGTCCTCTGCTACTCTTTCCCAGTCCTGGGCCTGCCCACTGTGTACTCTCACTCTGAGCGTGGCCCTCCCCACAGGTGTTGGCGGCAAGCCTGTCACTCATCCTCATGGCTTCCTGTTTCTAATGCTTTTCCAGTGCTGACTATCCCAGCCTGGGAGGCTCAGAGATATATAGATATATATAGAGAGAGAGCTCCTGATGCTTTCTCTAAAGTCTGATGATTGCTCAGGGGGAGGGGGAAGGCAAGGGGACAGTTGCCGGGAAGGGGTGTCCCCCAAGCTCAGTCTCTGCCTGGCTGCTGCTGGCCAGGTGGGAATGTGGTGGCAGTTGCATGTCACGTAGGCCTTCCTGGTGGAGGCTCCTGCTGGCAGCTGGACGGGCGTTGGCAGTGGGCAGTAGCTTAGAGAACATCCCGAAAATATCTCACAGAGTGCCAGGAAGGTCTTGACCCCAGGGTAGGGAGTCCTACCTTGTCAGGACCCTGTCTTCTCTTGTCATAGATGGCCCAGCTCAGGTTGAAGCTGCCAGCCTCCCTTTATTCTCTGAGTCCTCCTTTGCAAACTGAGTTGCCTCTTAGAAAGTGATGTGACGCTATGATGTCTCCTCCCCCAGCAAATGACACCCGACTTTTGTATACCAGCTCCTGGGCTACATCTGGGCCATATGGAGCCCTTGTGCACATTAGAAAAAAGTGCCCTTCCCCCTGGGCAGGAGCAGCCCAGGCTCAGGGCTTGTGGGGCAGAGCTGGATTTACTCCTACCCCACCTCAGTCTGGTGGTGGCTTTGCGGGCCGTCCAGCCAGAATTTCTCAGTGGCCTTGGTGGTGGCAATTAATTGGCTGAGAGGTAGACCAGCTTTTAACCTTTCTGAGAATGTCATCTTTTGTCTCTTTCTAGAAAACAGTATAGTCGGTAGCACATCTACCGTTTGACTTGGGGACAGGCATCTAGCCTCACTAACCTGACGACTTCCTCCCTCCCTTTGTGCCCTATTCCCCCGCCACTTCTTACTTCCTTCCCTCTTCCCTCTATTCTGAGCCATAGGCACTGACATTGCTTTAAAAACTGGCAAATTGTAATTTACAAATTAATTTTTTAAGGGATTCTATTAATAAGAAACAGCTCTGATAGCTGAAAGGCTTTACTTATGTTTATTGAAAGTTATTTCTGGGCTTTTTCTCTCGTGTTCTTCCTTTCTCCATCACTTTGGAACACGTTGCTTTCTCCTTGGACTATTTTACCATGTGGATAAAAAATAGGTAGTATACTATAAAATCATTTAAGAAAGCATCTTGTTTAAATTCTTATTGTTCCACAGCCCCATTTAGCAGACAGATCAATAGGTGTACTGTGGCTCTTTATATTGTATGCACATCAACAACCTCAGTAATGTGAAGTTGTAATACAGAAAATGTTCTTTCCCAAAGCTGAAGACTATCTGGTTGGAAAATATCATCAAATATACTCTGGTTAGCTTAATTAATCCTTGGCTTGTTATTACAATTATCAGCATAATTATTATTATTATAATCAGCAACCATTTATTAAGTGCCTAATATGTGCTGGGCACTGTTATAGATTTTATTTCCCGTCCTCACAATGGTCCTAAAAGATGGGTGTTGTTATCCCAGTTTCCGTACCCAGGAGACTGTGCTAAGTAAGTTACCCAAGTTCACACAGGTAGCATGTGGTGGAATCAGAATTAAGGCCCCAGTCTTGTGTGATTCCATCGTCTGCATGCTTCCCATAACATCAGAGGTTCTTGGTTTTTTCCACTGAAGTTCCCGAATGCAGAGGAAATCAATACATAATGCCTGGGGCCTAGACCCTTTGTAGCTAGAAGTAACCAGCAGCCAGCTCAGGATTTCTTTGAAGTCTCATGCTTTAATCTTTAATATTTATGCAAATTTAGCTTTCTACTCCATAATATAAAAGTATAAAAATAATCCTTTAAACTACTTGACATAGAATAAAATTTAAGCTCCAGGAAGAGCTCCTGTTTATTCTTCTCACATCCCTTTCTGCCCCACTGGGTGCCACCCTGGATGTCTGCACACCTCAGTTTGAGAAGGTCAGCACCGCACTGTGGTGCATCTTAGTTAAATTCCTAGTACCAATGTTGATAAACCTTCCAGTTACGGAGCAAACTGTCCCTTGGCCAATCCACAACCATGGTAGTTTTCTTAACAAAGAGTAGAGTCCCTAACATTTCCTAGACAGATCCTAAATTGGTCTGTGTTGATTCTTCATGGAGATCTTTGAGAGACATCTTTATGGTTGGCAATTTAGAGATTATTTAATCTTGTGGTTTTTAAACTTTAATTCATATTTTTTTAGAAACCAAAGTCATTTTTCAAATGAAACTGCTCTTGGAACTCTAATCCATAAAACAGTTAAAAGTGAAGACACCCTATTTGCCCTAGGGGCTGAAGGCCATGCTTGTGTGATGTGCCCTTGTCTGAGGGTCCTCCAGAGAGTTCCGGGTTCTGCAGAAGAGATCTAATTCAGAGCACCCATTTTACTGATGAAGACACTGAATCAACTAAGCTTGAAGGACTTGTCTGCAGTGACCCAACTGATCAGTGGCAGAGCGACGAGGAAAGCCTGAGAACCAAGTCTGCCAAGCGCTTCCAGGACCCTCGAAGGCCCTGTGGTTTTCTTGTCATCTGTATAACTGATTTCCTAACTGCCCTCAGAGGTCCTGAAGGACTGGGAAGTGGCGTGTCCGTGAGCTCTCCAGCCAGGGGCCTCTATTTTCTGGCCTGTGTCATGGCAGGGTGGCCTCCCCGATGGGAGTGAGGCTGATACCGTGGCCTCAGAGACAGAACCACACCCGACCCGGGGGTCTGCTGCTCACCCCACCCCAACACCTTAGAAAGTGCCTTGTAGAAGCTTCTCTTGACACAAACAGAGTGCCTCTGTAACAGCAAAGCCTGCGTTTTGTCCCAGGTGTCACACAGTAGGCACATATCCTGAAGGCCACAGTGCAGGAGTTTGGGGGTAACACTAGAGCTCATCATTTCCTCTCCCTTCAAAGCACTGATTCAGTGTTCTAGTCTTTTCTTCACCTCACTGTTGACTTATCTCTACTAATTTGCTATAGTCTTAGTACTTGAGCTAAAGGCATAGCTCTTTCTTACATGCATATGGTGATTTGACAAATGACTGACTGCCACCATTTAAGCTATTGAGGTGTTAGAGTGTGTTGGGATCCAGGGAAAGGATTTGCAGGAGGAGGTCCACCAGGTCCCCAAAGAGGACATTGTCAAAGAGCTCAGCCACTGCACACCTCAGCAGTGGGGGTGTGGAAGGACGTGGGGCCAACATTGAGTAACCGCCATAAAGAAACCCTGTGACCCCAGGTTTAAGCTGACCTGTGCTGACTTACATGTGTAGGTGTTATTAAGCATGGCCTTGGTAATTCCCTTCAGTTTTATTCTGTGTTTCAGAAAATGTGCAGTGACTTTTAACCTCTATGAAGATATAAACTGCTCCACAATCTAGGTTTACTGATAGAATCATCTCTCTTATTTTTTAGTTCATCACTTGAGCACCAATAAGCCCTATTAGAAGGTTGCCCAGTATCTAACTCCCCAAATCGCCCTACCTCTGGAGGATCTTGTAGTCGGAGGGAATCACCCCTACCTCTGCATGTTAGCCTAAGGGAGAGGGCTGTCTGCTCATTCCACTGCTGTCCTGACCCCTCCTGCCAGGTGCCACACTCTCTGATGAGTAATGCTGACCGCCACCGCAGGCTGACCCTGCCAGGCCAGCCCCTGGCCAGAAAGACACAGCAGGTGGTCCCATAGCCCCAGTGTTTGCTCAGCCAAGGATGCTCCAGGCTTGGGCTCCCAAAATTGTGCCCTTGGCCCTCATCTATTCCAGGCCACATAGACACAGCAGCATCTGGTTTAGCATTTGTCACTGCACAAACCCAGAATCCCTGCACTCCTTTCTTCTGAGTCCCCTCTGGGTAGTTTCTCTGCTATACCCTAGAAACACAGACCATGTCTGCACACCACCCTGAGCACCACTGATTCTACAGCAGCCCTGTTAAAGATGGCTCTTTAATATTCCGAGGTAATCTTCTAGCCTGGCCTATTCATTGTAGAAGCCAGAACTTCAAATTGCACACATTTAATCTCTGATAGGGTGTTCCTTTTATCTATTGTTGTCTAAAAAAATCACACCAAATCTAGTGGTGTAAAACAACCACTTTTTTTTTTTTTTTTTGATGGGATCTCACTCTGTCACCTAGGCTGGAGGGCAGTGGCATCATCATAGCTCACTGCAACCTCGAACTTCTGGGCTCAGGCAATCCTCCTGCCTCAGCCTTCCAAGTAGCTGGAACTACAGGAACACGCCACCATGCCTGGCTTATTTTTAAAAAATATTTTGTAGAGTTGGAGTTTTGCTATGTTGCCAGGCTGGTCTCGAACTCCTGGCCTCAAGCAATCCTCCCGCCTCAGCCTCCCAAATTGCTGGGATTACAGGCGTGAGCCACCGCAACCGGCCCTAACCACTATTTTATTACACAAATGGGTTCTCTGAGGAGTTCTAAAAGGGCACAGAGGGATGACTCGTCTCTGCTCCACACTGTCGTGGCCTCAGCTGGGAAGACTTGGATGGCTGGAGCTGATTTGAGCACCTGGGAGCTGGAATCATTTGGAGGTGTCAGAGGCTGGGCTCAGGTGGACTGTTGACCAGAGCACCTCTGTGTGGCCTCTCCGTGTGGCTTAGGCTTCTCACAGCATGGCAGCTGGCTTCTGAGAGGCAGCACCTGAAGGAAGAGCATTTGGAGAGCAAATGTTCCCAGAGACCAAGGTGGAAGCTGCAAGGCTTCTTCCGATCTAGCCTGGGAAGTCACACAGCATCACATCCGCTGCATTCTGTTGCTTACAAGACAATCATGAAGGTCAGCCCAAGCTCAAAGGCAGGGGAATTAGATGCTCCCTTTTGGTGAAGGAAAGAGAGCATCACATTTCAGGAAGGCATGTGGGATGAGAGACAGTGTTGTGGTCACCTTTAGAAAATACAGTCTGCCTCTGTCCACTGTCTGGCCGTAGCAGTTCATACCTCTCCCACATACAAAGTACACTCTCTCCTTTCTTGAGACTCCCAAAGTCTTTTCCTGTTATGGCATCAACTCATAGTCCAGGATCCCATCAGCTAAATCAGGTCTAGATATGGATGAGGTACCTCGGAGGCTGCTTCTCAGGTACAGTTCCCTGAGTATGCCTCTCCTCAGTCTGAGACCTGTGAATGAAAGTGACAAGTATGTGCCCCCCACACCCAACAAACAGTGGATATAGGGGAGAGGGAAACTGCAACAGAAACCCATTCAACAAGGGGTGGGGGTTGGAATGAGTGTCACATAACAGTCACCAGTCTGTAGCAATTCTGAAGCCCAGCTGGGCAAATGGCACCAGTTCCTTGATTAAGATCCAGTTCTACTCCCTGGGAGTTGTTTTCTGTGGCTCCTGGTTCTGCCTTCTGGGCTTTTAGTTCTACCCTGAGACATGTTCCCTTTTCATAAAAAGTAGTCTGTGTTGCAGCTGATTAGTTTTCTCAGCCTGCTTCCTGCTCAAGGAACTTCAGGGATCCAAAGGACTTTTTTTTAGTATGTTCTCTGTCTCTTTCAGTCCAAGATAGTGTAATTTGTTTAAAACCTTTGTGGGTTTCTTATGTATCAATTTATAAGCCACTCCATTAGACAAAAGCAAAACCCACATGTATCTTTATGTAAGCCTTTCTCTACTTTGAACCCTTTTTAAATTTACTGTGATACAACATCCTTAAGATTCTTTAGGAGTCTTTTGTCTATCTAAAATAATCTATGAAGCACCACCTTAAACCTTTCTGAAGTCTTAGAAAAGGGTTTTACAGTCACACCCTTGGCCTCTCTACTCTGAGGCTTTGTTTCCCTACCAGTGCCCTATATTTGATCTTTGTCACGAGGTCGTTTCTTACTTTGAAAATCTTTTGCTGAGAGAAGTTGGAGATGAGAAATAGCTTTATTTTTGAACTTTACAAGTCGTGGATCCTAATTTATATTTACTCTAAATTATGATTTTAAACTAAATGACTCTTTTGCTGGCTTATCTATATCTGTACCTTAAAATATATAGCTAGACGAAAACAGTTGACAACTTGGCATTCTGCCTGGAAATCTCCTTTGCCAGATCCACCAGTTCATTAGGTACATTTTCCGTTTTCCACATTACTACAGGCATCAGCTTTGCTAAACTTTCCACTACTACACAACAAGGGTCCATGCCCTCCATCATCCATTAGTATTTCCCTCCCTCTCCTTTAAGCCCTCACAAGTCTCCTCTAGCCCCGTCAGGCTTCCTTCCACCTTCCAATCCCAAAATCAATGCCACACATTTTAGGTTTTGTTATAACACCACCTCACTTTCAGATACCAAATTCTGCTGTAGTTATCTATCACTGTGTAACAAACCATGCCAAACTCAATGCCACATACCAACCACTACTTTATTATACTGACAGATTCTATGGGTCGGGTAAGGAAATTGAACAGGATGCCGGGGGGAAAACTTGTCTTTGCTCCATGACATTTGGAGCCTCCTCTGGGAATACTTGAATGGCCGAGGTGACTCGAACGGCTGGAGGTGACTTGGCTGGCTGGAGGCTGGAATCATCGGGGGCTTCTTCCTCACATGTTGGCTTCTGGGCTGGGATGACTCAAAGGCCGGGATCAGCTGGGGTAGTTGACCAGAGCACTCATATATGGCCTTTTATTTTTCTTAATTCCTTCCTTCCTTCTTTCAATAATTTTTTCTGGTTTTTATCATTGGTGTGGTGTTTTGTTTTATTTTGTTTTGTTTGCTTGCTGTTGTAGTAGTGGAACCCTTTCTTCAAATGGAATCCAGTATAGAAGTTCAATAATACATGTAAAATAGAGAAGAGCATTAATTGCTCTGAGGTCCGAAGGTACAAAAGGCAAAAGTTCTAAAGGACGAACAGCGAAAACTAAGTTTCTCTCCCACTTGACCCCCAGCCACCAGATCACTTTTCCAGAGGCAATCCTTGTTACTACTTTCTTGTGTATCTATCCAGAGATAGTCTACGCATTTACAAATCTTTATATATATTCACATGCACAAACATCTATTTTTTTATCCCCATAAAATGGTGGCATACTATACATACCATGCTGTAGTTTGCTTTTTTAAAATTTAAAAATATATGTGCAGATCATTTCATATCTGTATGGATAGTGCTGCTTCATTCTTTTGCATGGCTGCATGCTGTTCCAACATCATCTATTTATCAGGAAATAACTCACCGTAATCTACTTACCAGGAAGAAACCCAGTGTCCTCTACTTGTGAATATTTGGGTTATTCCCTGTTTGTTGTTGTTTTATTTCCTGTTACAAACAGATACACATGCTTGCACATGTATTCACATATTTCAGGAGGCTCTACATCTGCCCTCTAAGGGAGGGTGCTAGCTCAGTCAAAGGAAATATGCATTTTAAAATTAGTTAGATTCAAATTGCCTTGCACTGAGGTTGTATCATTTTACACTCCTATAAGCAATATATGAGAGAACCTGTTTTCTCTATTCTCGTCAACAGCATATTAGCAAACTTTTTGGAAATTTGCCAAATTTTATCAGGTAAAAATTATATTGCACTGTAGTTTTAATGTGCTTTCTGTTATGAATAAGGTTCAGCATCTTTTCATATGATATTTTCTTTTATAGACTGTTTTTTAAACTAGTGCATGGAAGATGAAATGCTGCCCAAAGATCAAGCAATATGTAAATAATTTAAGGAATCCCAATTTTTTGTTATAGGTTTTATTCTAGTTAGCTGTTTTTATCCTAATTAATATAGGGTACTCTGCAGGGTGCTACATAAAAAATAAATTTCCAAGCTTTAGTGAATGTTTATTAAAAAGTACTCCATTAATTTTAAAAGGTTGACTTTTCATTTATAAATATAAATATTTCAACCCTGTTTTTGTAATCTCCCCTGTAACAAAAGCTTTTATACTGGAACCAATGTTGTCTTATTAAATAAACTATTTTTAATTTCAATTCAACGATGACATGAATGAAACAATTAGAAGTTTGAACATTGACTGGATATTATGAAGATGTTACGTTTTTTAGCTGTGATAATGGTATTGTGGTTTTGTTTGAAAAAAAAAGAGTCCTTATCTTTTAGAGATTTCCACTGAAATATTTATGGTTTAAATAATATGGTAGCTAGGGTTTAATTCAAAATAATTCTGGACTGGGTGAATAGATAGATGTGTAGATGAAATAATATTGGTCATGAGTTAATAATTATTGAATTTGGATGTGGAGTGTGTGGCATTCTATTTTTATATTTGTTTGGAATTTTCTAGAAAAAAATTAAAAATTCAACAGATATGTATTTAGTTCATATTATTTGCAAGACATAGTGCCCCATGTTGCAGAAAATGGACACTTCACAAGTGCAAGGGACCTTGTCTGTTTGTTCTCTGCAGTAAGCCCAGTGTCTAGGACACTGTCTGCAACACAGTAGGTGCTCCATACACACACGTCCTGAAGTCCAGCCTGCACGCTCCTCCCCAAAGATCTGCTCTAGTCTCTGTTCCCACGAGTGTTGGCCTGATGATGTGTTCCACGAGAGAGCAACAGACCAAGAGCTATAGGGTTGAAGGAGGTGAAGTTCCATTCATCCAGGAATCAGGAAGGTGCTTCCATGGACTTCATGAGGATTGACCTCGAGGTGCCTGAGACAAAGAGCATCTGTCACATTCAAGACAACATTTCTAAGCAAAGTAAAATGGCCCCTTCAACATAAACTATTTCTTTTAGGAGCCCGTTAGGGAGTTGCTAACGGTAAGAAGAATAACCCCAAAGGCTACAGGGGGCTCGCAAAAGCTTAAAATATACCCAGCCCTCATCTGCTCTCTTTGAGCTTGTTTTATTTAGCGTCCAGAATAATATGATGCCTAGAAATGTGCTTTATGAATGTTCTCTCGTGAAGAAGAGTAGGTGGTGTCATAAGAAAGAAGAGAATCAGAACTGGGAAATTATCAGAGGAGGTCTCAGGAGTGTAGGGTGATATATTGGTCCTGTTGGGTATGTTAGAGTGATTAGTTAGCTCAGAGGCAGAGAAAATCATAGTGTTAATGCTTGCATGCAGGTGTTAGTATAGTTGCCTCAGAATAAGAAGAAAAAAATATTTTTAAAAAAAGCTAGTCACATCTTGACTAGAAGAGGGCTCTTTTGAGGAAGCATCAATGTCACATCACAAACACCATTCAGATCTACCAAATGCGCCAGATGGTTGCCTGAATACTGCATGTTGCCAGCTGCCCATTGCTACAGATGAAGCCTTTTCTGCTGACGTTTGTGTAACCCATGAGCACACTATGATTCTTTTGATGCTGTTTAACATTTATGTATCATCATAATTATAAACCATAAATATACATGACACCATGCAATAAATAAAATTCCCAGCTTCCATTCTGAACGGGGAGGAGGCTGTATTTCTTACCTGAGAAAAGAGGGTGGCTAATCCTCATTTTCCATTCTTTGTAGATGTTACTCCACTCTAGCTAGGTGCTCTAGATTGCTTTGTGCTCACCAAGCCTTCTTGCCCCAAACAACCCAGGCTGCTGGGGCTAACGCCTACTGTAAAGCCCCAGGTTTTAGAGCATGCCTGGACCCAAAGTCAGGTGAATACAATTCAGGGTAATCCAAATAGTTCTAAATTAAGCCAAACTATTTTATTTGACACATACCAAAAGCTCTTTGGAGGTCACATAGCAGGCAGGTGTACAGTGTAAAAGGAAGTAGGTAAATGGAAGCGAATCAGCTTCTTTCAAAACAGACATTTTTCTCGAGATGCATGTCTTTTTGCTTTTAAAGAAGCTGATTCGGTGCCATTCACCTATTAAGAAGGCAGCACATGTATTTGTATCAGCGTCTATAGAAACCAAGTGCTTTTTCCCTCTACAAAAAGCTGAGCATGTGTTTGCAGGGGTAGAGAGGGGAGCAGGGGTGGAGAAGGGTGAAAAGCCCACCCAATTCAGTCAGCCACACATACATAAAGGATGTGGCTGAGAGAGACCCCCCACCCCCAGGCAGGGTGGGGGACAGGCACAGTCAGGCTTATTCAGGAAGACCTCTTTAGAACACAACATCTTTATTTTACACCAGAGGCCCCAGAGAGCACGTTTCAGGTCTCTATAAATACAAGGTTCATATGCTTCCTGACACCCAATATTTCTGCTTTTTAACATGTAAATAAATGAGTGCTGAAAGCAAGTAAATATCTGTGTGTTGAGTTTACAATCTTGTCTTTCAGAAATATCGACAGTATATGGCAGGACTTCTGGCTCCTCCTTATGGTGTTATGGAAACAGGCTCTAACAATGACAGTAAGTGAAAAATGTGAACATTTTGTATCTAAAAATTTGTCGTGTGCTGTGTGTTTTCATGTGACAAAAAAATATGTCCTACACCAGCTTGATGTAGTAAGTCTCCAGACGCTTGTGGATAAACAAACCTGCCAGCCCACACTTGAGATATTTTTAAAGAAATGGTTAATAGAATAGTATTTTGTGGTCTTAGCTGATAAAGGGAGGTATGTATGCTCTGGTGCCAGCTGGGCCTTTGGCATGCTTAGAATACTTTCTCAAAATATCTTCATTTTAGAGTGAAATCCAGTTTCTGTGTTTTTGTGCCCTTTTAAAAATGGGATTCATGAACTGTTTTTGTCTCAGTCACATCTAGAAACCTGAGAGCCCTACCTCTTGCATATTTTGACTCTATTGATCAAGGAGAGCAGTGTGAGTCATTTATTTAATCCTCTTAAATCATGGCCTCTTCAAATTCCAGGCCTTTGTAGATTTTAGGTGCTCTTACCTCCCCCCCCCCCGACTGTGGAAGGTGGCAGATAGATTAATTTGCTTAACTGTAGTAATAACTTTACTAGGTACGTGTATATCCAAACAGCATGTAAACATATTCAGTTTTAAAAATCCAGGCCTTTTACAAGAGACCAGTCTCTGGCTGGTCATAAAAGAAAGGATATTTCTCTGTGATACTCTTTTCTAGGGGGTGCCCATTAGACTCAAAGAAACCCTCGTGTCCTCTGAGTCTGTTTATCTGTTCGTGCGTGTCGGAAGCATATTTAGCATGCATGACCATTGCTGTGAGTTGCTCTGTGCATCTGTGAGTCTCCTTATTAAGCTCTCGTGTGTATGCGTGTAACAAGGGGTCTTTGGAGCTGTCGCGCTTCAGCCAGCCGACGTGGTGATGCGGCAGGCAGTGCCACACATCTTCAGAGCCACAGTCACCCTTCTCATCTTCTTCCTGGCTCCTGCAGTTCCCGCCCTCCCCCCCAGACTTGTCACTCTGCAGGGGATCCTTTTCCCTGCTTGACCAAGATCTTGAGTGAGCGTCCTCACTTTCCTTCCCTGTTTCACGTTGTCTGCGCAGCCTCAGCCCTCTCTCTCCCGCCGCCTTCTACTCTCCTCCAGAGGGGGTGGCTGGGAGGGACAGGTCTTTCGTTCCTTTCCTCCCCTGTCCTTGGCTTTTTTCTCTCCTGGCTGAGCGAGGGACGACTGGGTAGTTAGGAGAGCCTGGGCTGAAATCCCACTCTTCTAGCTGTGGGACCTCAGGCAAGCACTTAGTCTCTCTGTGCCTTGGTTTCCTCATAGGATCGTTGTGAGGATTAAATGAATCAAAACATGTCAAGTGTTCGAAAGAGTGTCGGGCATATAATAAGCACCCAGGTGGTGTTAGCTGTCATTTTCTCACCCCAGACCCTCTTGAACCCCTCAAAGTCTGGTTTCTGCCCCCATACTCATTGAATAAACCACTCAAAATTCGCCAGTGACCAACCAATAACCAGCCCCAATCGTTCCCACTCCCCATCCTTTCTGACTTGAATAAGACGGTCCATGGTCAGACTCCCGCCTCCCTTGGTGCCAGGGCTCCACGCACCATGCTGGTTTGCTCAGATCTCTCCAGCCACTTGCGTTTTTGACTCTTTCATAGGTACTTCTTCCCCTCCCCCAAAAGTTTAGCTATTTCCTAAGAGTCCAGTCACGGCTGCTTTTCTCTTCTCCATACTTTCCTTCCTTTCCTGCAACTGATACAAACAGTTTTCGAGCCAATAACCTCAGTTTGGTTCCTCCAAGGGGCAACCTAACTTTCCAAATGACTGCTGGTCCTCTCTCTGTCTGCATGGCCTGCTGCCCCCTCAACCTCAAGGTGTCGATAAGGGAGCGTATACTGGTTCCCACAAAACCGCGCCTTCCTCCTGAAGGGTCCATTTCCAGCAACTCTGCCTTTCTCCTACACTGGGCTCTAAACTGCAAGCATCATGGACACCTCCTCCCTGGTCCCCACCACTGAGGCCAGTCACGCATCCCGCCCTCACTCCTTTGCAGCACTCACGGTCTGTCCTCCCGGGGAGGGCAGAGATGACCCAACTGCCTCTGAACCTTCACTGTCTCACCCTTGGTCTACCCTACACCTGATTGCCGCAGAACTTTTTTTTTTTTTAATTATGAAAAATTTCAAGCATATGGAAAGTAGAAAGAATGGCACAGTGAACACCCTTATTTTCCTTACTTCAATTTAATTAATATTTTAGTGCTTAAATATGATTTTATTTCTTATTAATAAATTAATATGTAGCTTAATAGTAACGTTTTGTCATATTTCCTTCTTCTAGTCACATACACACATTTCACCCCAAATACTTCAGCAGGCATTTTTGAAAATAAAAACTTTTCCATGTATAACCACTGCACCATTATCACACCTAAT
The DNA here is from genome assembly GCA_023783475.1 of Daubentonia madagascariensis. NCBI lineage: Eukaryota > Metazoa > Chordata > Mammalia > Primates > Daubentoniidae > Daubentonia > Daubentonia madagascariensis. Next base: position 35,085,538 of record JAKFHU010002088.1, on the reverse strand, counting down.
GACTGGCATGGTTTTCCTTAGTAACATCCACCACCACCTAGTCCATATTCAAATTTCCCCAACTGGATGTCATTATTGCTGATTGCCCAAACCGAAGTCCAGTCAAAGACCATGCCATTGCACCTGGTGTTTGTGTCTTAAATATCTTTTAGTTTTGAACAGTCTCCTTCCTCTCCTCATATCACTCAAAACCTTTTCGTGATTGTCCATTGCCTGCCATGGAAGGTGAAATTCCAAGACTATTAATGTCTTAGCCCAACTATCAAATTCCTGCATGGGCTCAAATTACCCTTTCAGTATTATTTCTCTACAGATATCCTAATTTCTAGCCACTCATGTATGGTAACTTGTGTAATTGTGTATTTATCTTATTGAACCTCCTAGAAAGTAAGCTTCTGTTACATCCCATACACTCATACTGTCAACTCTAGTTCTTTCAAATGGATGTTAGATGGATGGATGGGTGGATGGACGGATGGATGGATTCACAATGAGTTTCAAAGTGCTGACATTAGGCCATTCTTCCTCATTCTGACAGATCTGGGAAGTGATGGTAAAGATGCCTATTAATACTGTCTTTCAGAGGACAACTCTGTCCCCTGCTTCCTGACTGAGATTTTGTGTCCTGGTGCTGTCTCAGTTGGGGGTCAAAACTTTAAAGAGGGAATGTTTTCAAATAGTCTTTTCCATCCTTACCCCTCCTGCATACTGTACTGCTGCCTATTTGGATGGACACTCAGTTCTTTTAGTGCTAATATTATAAATCCTGTGTGACCCCTTGTGTAAACAGAATGTCCTCTTTACTCAGAATTTAGACATACTATATTTTCACATTGCAAACCACCTCACACTGCTCCACTGGTTTAAAGCTAGGTGCAAGCCACACATAAAAACCACCTGTTCTTCTGTCTCTTCAATATAAAAACACTTGTGTCTGCTGTTCTGGGGGCATTAGGCTCTGCTGGGGCTGTGAACCTTCCAGTATGATCAACCTTACCGTGCCAGTTGGGGTAGCAACCCCAAAAGCAGTGAAATGGAATGGGGCAGGCTGTAGTACTCATAAAATGTTTGCAAATTAATGAACAAATGAGTGAATGGATGAATAATTAACTTTTTAGCTAAGAAAACTGAGACACCCCTGGAAACAGCCACTGCCATGCCCAGACCTGACTTGGAGGCAGTAGGAGTTTGTCTTGCTCAAAATGGAAGTTGTTTTCCTGTGGCTTTAATGTGTTTCTTGCCCCTAGGTTCAAGTCATTGGAGCAGTGTGAGGTGGTTTGCTTTGTAAAAATACAGTATGCACAACATAAGAGTTGATGTGTCTGTCCAAAATTCTGAGAGTTCTGGTGCCTAAGTCAGTGGAATTAGTCGCTTACACAGTGTGAATGAATCAGTGATGGATTTTTACCACTGGGAAAGTAAAGCACATGGTAGAGAAGCAAAATAAGCATGGGTTTTGTTGTCTGGGCACATAGCCCTGCTCCTGATTCATTGATTTATTTTAGCCTCATTATGTAAGTTTTTATATTTCTAAGCAGCATTATGTAAGTTTTTATGGAAACAAATTGAAAACACTAAAATTTTACTTGGTTTGGTTCAGCCAAGGATTTCAGTTCCATTTTACAGGTTGATCGTACAATTCATGGCCTCTCTCTGTCTCTTTTTCCTCCTTTAGGGATTCCTGACAAGGAGAACGTGAGTAGCTACTCTCTCTGCCTAGCTTCTAAAAACTGTCATAAGGTAAAAAATAGTCATGGTAACCCTACCAGCAAAGAGAGCTCTTGATCCACATTCAACAGAGCGATAAATATTTTTCTAATCTCATTCTGGCATCTTTGGTGAGTCACTTTGAAATATAAAGGGGAGAAGGTTGATTGCTCTGACATGGTCATCACATGTCTGTAATATTAACTAGTCTGTAGAAAGGTTATTCTAGGGGCAAATGGTACTATTGCTAAGTGTTTTCTTTTTCACAGGATGCATACATGGCAGTAGAACAAATCATTAGCTTAATAGCATATAGAAAACTAGTTGATTTTCCTTAGTAGGAATGCAAACTATGAAATGTAGGGTCAGTTGATGAATTTGCTTAATTATATCCAAGTGCACTAAAGTCAACATTTCTCTTTGGAAACTGAAAATAATTAATTGCTATAATTGTTTCTGTAAAACTGTACTCTTCCTGTGAAAGAGTAGAAGGTTTAGGACAAAGCTTTCACGAAGAAACAGTGCCAAGCGTGCATTCTAAGGATGGTAGTGGTTTAATGGCATATCTTTGCCTGCAAATAATAATAATATCAATTCTATTAACTAGAATCTAAATTTAGGTGACAACATGGAAGGGTTAATGATGGAAGTATGTAGTGATTAATCTGATGCAGTGCTTGGTTGGCTCTCAGATGTATCACCTTGTAATTGTGTCCCTTGATTGCCATACCCAGTGGCAATGTTATAGAATTGTCACCCTTCCCTTTCTCTGCTTTCGATCCTGTGTCTGTGGGAAGATATACTGTCTGAATTGAATTTAGACTATTTCTGTACCTCTTTCCAGAGATCCAGCCCTAGCTTTCTCTCAGCCTTCCTCTTTTCATAGTGTTGGTTTTAAAGGGCTGGCTGCGAATTCTAGCCCACTGCTGTATCACTGCACATTTGGTTCAAGACCTAACAATGTCGCTTCAATTGTCACACCAAAATTTTACTTCGTTTGGTTCAGCAACAGATTTCAGTTCCTAGCTGTGGGGCCTTGCACAAACTACTTGATTTATCTAAACGTCCTTTCTCATCTTTCAAATGTAAATGTTAGTCGTGACTACCTTAAAGGGAAATTAAGACAATTGAATGAGAATCTGTGGCAAGCATGGAGATAAGCATTAATACAATAGAGCTCGGTAGATGTTAGGATTATTAATGAAATTATTATTTTCTCAAACCTAAGTCTCATTTTCTAGCTATCTGTTCACCTCTGAAAAATGTCCTACCCTTTGTAAAGTAACTGTCCTTTTGCCTTTTATGGCTCTCCTTAAAATACCTTTCTTCAGTGAACCTTACCATTGATATTTTGCTTTTAAAAATTTTTATGTGTGTGTTGAGTAAAGCTCTAGATAATCAGGCTCATAAAGATTCTTAAGCAACAGGCTTTAGAGTCTAAAGTAACAAACTGATCCTGCCACCATTCTGGACACGGATGTCCCAAATCATCCATGCTGCAACAAATACTACACAAATCATTAGCCAAATGAAGATGATAAAAGGGCCTTGTACTTCCTCATCAAGGGGCTATCAATGATGTGGGGGCATACACAGAATGTCCAAGCTCTGGGAGGGCTAAAATGTTCTAGGCTTCAAAAGGAAGCTCCATCTCCCTTAGGCACTCAGTGACCTTTAGGTTAGATCCCCCTGCAGAGGGACTACAGGCACAAGGCTCTAAGCAGAGGGCCTAACAGCTGTGTCATGTACCTCACTTTGTGACAAAATTGTAATTTGAAGTGTGCAGAAAAATGAGCTTGTCTGATAAAATGAGCTATTAAAACATGTTCTGAAAGTTTTGGGGGACTGGCCAGGCTGTCTCCCCAATGTTAGTAGTAGTATATGCTTATTTGTATTTGTTTGGGCTATTCTAAGTCACATTCTCTAGCAAAGAGAGAAGCACACTTTAATTCTCTATTAGCAAATAGAGTAGATATACTGTCACCATGTGTTGTTAAAAAAGCTTTCCAATGGCATCAAAGTACAGCAAATGAGATGAAAGACGTTCATGAGCAGAGTTGAAGCTCTAGAAAGATAAAAAGAAACCTAAGAGCCTTAAAGTGGTGTTAATTGAAAATTTTTCCTTTATAAGAGACAAGTTGTGTTATGATGATTTCTTTTATCCTTTACCTTCTTTAACTACATACCAGGCAATATTATATTCCCCTTATGTTTCTAAATAACAATAATATGCCTGTGGACGGAAATAAAAGCACATCTACTATCGTTTCAGTGTTCCAAACAGATTCTTTGTGGAAAAAATATATTCTCCTTTCCAGCTTCTCCTCATAATTTTGTTAATCACTGTGTATAACTTTTAATCAAAAATACAGACATCAACATGTGGTGTTTGTAGCTGCCTTGCCAGCTATATTTTATTTTGACTCAGCCTTACCTTGCACAAAAAGAACTCTCTTTTCATAAATTGCACTCCTGTAGAAACAAATGGACTAGCAGTTACTTGCTGGATTATTTTGTCTACTACTCACCATAATTGATAGGGATATAATTTAACATTAGATGAGACAGGACACTGGAACCCATAAAATAATCAAGAGAAATACTAGAAATACAACCATGGTGCCAATAAAGCAAGTAGGCTATTTTGGCGCAGTTGTGATTGTTCAGGGCTGTTGGTTTTATAAAGAAATTCCCCTCTTTGATGTGTTTAAGTTGTATTTTTTTTCCTCTTCTGTATGTGCTATACCTAACTGACCATGTTTAACACTGAAATTAAAAATCACAATTATAAGAAAGCTTGAATGTTGAATGCTGAATATTATAGTTGCCCTTTTAAAGAATGGGCTTATCTTTAATTTTTTGCTACTTATATAGATTTTGTAGCTTACTGTACTCCATCTTTTTGAAAGGGCAACTGCTACAGGATTTTGCAGTTTTAGGACATTGTACTTTTCTTCTTCAGTGTGGAAGGAGCCAGAGAAATAGACTTAAGGGATAGTACAAAATAATCCCATTTCCTGATTTACAAACATCTTGTTTCCAAACAGATCATTTTAGGTCTTCATTTTTTAGGCAGTTATAATATTGATAGTATGACTAACAAGCTTTTTGCTAAATACTGAAGAGTGATTTCCCAATATAAATCACTATCAATTCACAGCTCAAAGTTGTTTCCCAACTGCTGGAAGAACTCATGCTAGCAATTAGTGATGAGTAAGCCTGAGGGTCTTTTCAAACTGTTTGGCAGGCCTTATTTTAAGGAGATTACTTAAAGCAGGAGTTTCTCAAACTTTTTAAAATTGTGGGTCATTTATATGAAGAATAATATTTAGAAAGTATTATAAAGACATAAGGTTTTAAATGGCAACCGGTAAGGAAATAATTTACAGAGTTTGTGGAAGTTCTTATTAAGGAGAGGGCAATAGATTAACAATAATCTAGTAACTATTAGGGTTGAAAGGTTAGGAATTTGGGGAATTTTTAGGGAATATAGTAACATTTATTTCTCTTTATTGCTGCTTTTTTTTTTTAAGCTTAGAGAAAACACATTAGAATATTTGCCACCTATTGTAATATATGACAACATCTTATTTTACCACTACAGATTGGCTATGACAATGTAATTCTGGGCCAGATGAAGAAACAGGAAATTGTGTCTCCTCTCCTCATAGAAACTTAAAATATAAAAAACTCAGATAATCCCATAATAAATCCTTTCAACTCCAGCTTTAGAACACCTACTGAATTCAAACTAACAGTCTTCTATGGAACATAGTTTTTAAAGCCCCACTTTAAAACATGACTGATACAGGCCCAGAACACCTTAGCCAGGGTTCACAGGTTTACCCTTGGCAGCTGTTTTCCTCTGTTCTAGGGTATGAGTGGTTTAACTAGTGCCGTCACCACTCTGAAATCCATGTGTGACCAACACAGGATGCAAAGCTGTCATAAGAGAGTGAAACAACACCACATTAAAAACTTAGAAAATCCTGAGCCTGCTTCTTCTGGTTTTGAAGGACACATTGCTTATCACCCAAGTAGAGATTAGATTTAGCAGACTGCTGGCCGTATCCTGTGAGTTGTGTGGTGTGTAAATACTCATTAGCCAGCCTATCAGAAAGTATAGCCCAGTGAGCTAAGACTTACTTTGCCACCCACCTCCTGGAAAACACCAGTGACTTAATGTTGAAGGTGCCAAGGACAACTTCAGCTCCCCAGTCTCTGAAGAAATGTTTGTTTTTGCATTTGTGAGTTATGTATCTTATGGGACAGAGTGTCCTTGCTGAATTTCTTTCTGCTTTTTATTCTGCCTGTTCCTTTAATCTGTCACCAAAGCTGGCCGTACCTCTAGCTTCTGCGGTGGTATACTGACAGAATTTTTAAGATGATGCATAGTTATCGTTCATCTAAATAGAGCAGCGAATGGGCAAGCTAGGGACACTCTAAACCCGGCCCTTCTGTTGTCGGTGAGGCCACGCGGCGGCTGCGCGGAATGCTCCCCGTGCTGCTCCTGGGACCTGCTTGCCGGGAGTTTGCTTGTTGAAAGGACGAGTACTGGGGTGTGTTGGAGTGGTGGTTCATTGTTATATTTTAGAATTATTTTGATAATACTATGAATTACTTTTGATGAATTACATTTCAAGTAAGTTTGGTTTCTTGACAATTTTTAAACGTTCTTTTATGAAATAGAACTTTTTAATGTTGCTGCCATGCTTTCCTAGGATTGATAATATACACTCTAACCCTGCTTTGAATATGTTCACTCAGTCTTTTCAGGACTCAGAATTTGACTTGGGCAAGATATCCCAGAGAATCGGGGTAGCGTTTGATGGCTAAAAAATAATAATAGCGAGGGGAATGACATTCCCCATCTCTTTGGCCAACAGCTTCTTCTTGCTCTCGCTTTAAAAAATGGCACAGCCCTGAGATGCGGCGGCCGAGTGTGGGCCCTGCTGCTGGGAATTCGTCCCTTCGGCGGCGGCAATGCCGTGGTGATACCCGCATACGCCGCTGATTCTGCAGTGCTGGGCAAAGGTAGTGCTGTCTTCAGAAATATTTTACCCTGTACCGAGCGCAATTATCTTCATCACCAGTTACTTTGGGCTGCTAGCACGTTGTCTCGATTAACTGTGAGAGTAAAATAGATAGTATCATTTATGTTTGATGTATTTTAATTTGTATTGTTCCTGTTTTGAGAAATTGAGAACAAATTATTTACAAAATATGTCTTATGGTTAGGAGAGAAAATTGTAGTGTTCTCAGATTGGATAAATTAATCTAGTGTTGACATGTCATTTAAGAGTTGGATTCTTTTCTAATTCTGTGTCAGGCAGGCTCCCCTGAGTCCATAGATATTAAAATATTCTGTAGTCATTCTGTTTACCTTTAGGTCACATTGCATGGAAGATAGAGGATAGAGAGCTACATGTACGCATATACATCCACATACACATAATACATACAGAGACACATACGTATGTATTTGTGTATATATAAAGGTATATCTAAATATTTCCATTTTAAAACATTTTTAGAAAATAAAATTGTCAAATCACCTTTAGTAATACGGTCTAGAATTTTTCAGAATTCTTATTGTCAGTTTTTATGAATGTTTAAATCCTCTTCACTTCAGTTTAGTTTTATTGTCTATTTTCCTTCAGCCAAAAATGACTCAAAATCACCCATAGAATATTCCATCCACTTGCTTGAAAACCTTTAATTTAACAAACATTTATTGATCAATCCCATGCCCCATATGGGACTATGAAAATAAATAAAACCTGGTACATTCCTTCAGGGAGTTGCAGTCCAGAAGCCAGAGGCAGACATGTGAATGGATAAGTACGATGAAGTATTGTGGGTGCACATGTAGTCAGGATAGTGCGGCCTCAGCACGTGGATTTAGGAACTCTTCAGGCTTCAGTTAAATTCCCAGCTCTGCTAATTAGTAACCATGTGAACAACATGAACAAATTACCTAATCTAAAGAATGAGAATAATGGTAGCATATTGCCCCAGGGGGGTTCCAAGAGTATTAAAGAGATAGTGATGCCAAGGGCTTAGCCAGGGCTGGCACTTAGTATCTACTTTGTGGAGACACATATGGGACTATGCAGTTCTCTACATTGAGAAGAGGAGGGGTTCAGAGTAGCCTTACCCATGAGGAAATGCCTGTGTAATTGCTTGATAGGAAGTGGGTGTTACCCAGGTGGAAAGGAAAGGATATTCCAGGCTGAGAGCATCGCATGAAGAAAGGAAAAGAGTACCAGAACTTTCTCTTTTGAGGGTAATTTCTTCAGATCTAAAATCAAAAATTTAATTATTTTAGGCACTGTACTTTCTAAGGATCCCTCTCAAAGTTATTAAAACCTGGCTTCCAAGTTACAAGAATTTAAGGGTCCCAAAAAAGAACACCTCCCCTTCCCCAAGCTTGATCTATTTTGAATCTGGAGGGGTAATTAGCTCAAGTTTTCCCCTATTTGTACTCACCCAAATCATGCCTTCTTTTTTAAAATGACAGAACTAGATTGCTGATGCCTTTGAAGCCTATTGTTCACTCTGACCTCCAGCTCCTTTTCTCTCATAATTACCCAGTCAGTGCTCCCTGATTTCTGTTGTTCTCCTTTGTGTTCCCCCCTCTTTTGAATGAATTACTTTGCAAAGCTTTCTATTGAATTTTGCCCCCTTTTTCCTTTTCTGTTAGTCAAGGTCATTTTAAATTTCAATCTAGTTCTCCTAACTGCCAGCCACCCCCACTCAATTGGGTATGATTGTTAAATTTGATAAGAATGCTTTTGATTCCATATCCAAGGCATTAATAAGCATGTTAAATCTAGCAGCATTCAGCCAAGGCCCTAACCCTGTAGAATTCAACTTGTCTGTCCTAATTTATTTGCAAACATGATACATGATTACCCCATCCAGGCATGAAAAAGAAACTTAGGAAAACATACCATGAAAATACTGGGTAGAGCAAGTGCTAAGTCACTGGATTCACTTCTGTCATGCTTTTCACTCAATTGTAGTTTGAGGGGAAGAGAAGGCAATAATTTTCTTTCTATCTCAGAAGACATTGGTATGACTGAGTTCAATACTCATTCATTGATACAATCCATGTCCCCACAAGTGCATGTTTATCAGTTTCCACCCCGACACTTAATAACCAGTGACACTGAGCAAGTCTCCTTCAGGAGCTTCAGTTTCCTCATCGATAAAATGGTGATCTAACTCACCACAATAAAAGGATTGATAATTCCTTTAGCATGGGGAAAATTCTAAAACTTGACACTGCTTTCCAATATAAAACATTACGTTAAGCTTTCCTGGAGCTTAATTCTAGACGGGAACACACCCTTGTCTATGTAGCCTGAGTCCCAGGACATTTGTCTAGCTTGGGGGGATCACTGAAGTTGGCCTGCGGGTTCTGGTTTACATGAAGATTGGGTCTGGAAGGGCTTATAGAGGTCCTCTTGCATCCTGTTAGGACTTGGTCCAGTTCTCAGTTCTGGGAAGACTTCAGGATGACAAATGGAAAGTCATTCATCTTAATGTCCTTATAACTTGCCTGAGACAGGAGAATGAAAAATTCCCAAGTCACACCAAGTGCTCCTCCGGTGGTGTTACTCAATAGCCTAATCCAAACAAAATGAGGAAGCCACACCCAAACCTTCCTCCAGAGCTAACCACAAAGATGGACCAGAATAGAGAGGGACAGCAGGAATAAAAAGGCACCTGGCTTGTTTGAGGCACAGCGGAGAACATGGATGTTGCCACAGAAGTCCACTCAGGACCTTCTAATTTTAGGGTATGTGAGGTTTTCAAATATTGTGTTTAACCAATTCTCATTTCATAAATGTCAAAGCATTGCAACATACAACTGCCTAGTAAAGGAGTTTGTAACATAGATGCTAAGACAGCTCTGTCACTCAGTAAGATACTCTCTCACATGACTGAAGCAGGTAATGCTCCCAACACCCCTTCCAGCTTTATATTTTGTATGTTTTCTTCCTTTTTCTCCCTCTGGTGTCTGGTGCATTGCTAAAAACACGTGGGCTCCCTCTGGTGGTCATCCCGGTGTTTCTGTGTGTTTAACCTTGAAGCTTTGGTTACCTTGTAGAGGATGTTTGCATGAAAGTGGAAATGTTAATAGTAAATGTCATTTTCTTTTGTAAGATGCCTGGTACTTGGGAACCTCCAAATTAGCCAAAATAGCCAGTTAACTTATTCATTCATCAATTCATATGCGCACATACACAGTCTTCCATTCTAGCATGTTGTTGATATTTGACTTTCCTGAATGCAGGGCTGTCTGGTCTGCAAGCCCATAGAGAGAACTGAGTTCTAATCCTGTATGTCAAACAAATTTTCCCAAGGAGTGAGTGTATTAATCAGCAAGTTTTTACAGAGCATTACCATATATTAGAACAGAGTGGGGCATTATGAGAAATAATTTGTTACTTACCATTTAAAAAATATATGAACAAGCTCTTTAACAGTTGGCAATGTTGTATTATTTCTTTTTCTTGTTTAAATCATTATTCTATTTCACCCATAGCATTTTATCCTATTTTAATGGTTTTTTTTTTTACTGACCAGAAGCCTTTTTCATTGCATTAATATATTAGTTAATATATAGGTTTAGCTACAATAACAAAAACCCAAACAAAATAGTGTCTTAAATAAAATAGAAGATTATTTTTCATTCATGTTAACTGTCCAGATGTGAGCTGTGCAGGATTAATATGGCAACTTCATGTTGCATTTTTGTGATTGAAAGTCTCTCATGAATCACCCTTTTATACTTAGCATGTATCAAAAATATGTATATAAATTCATATCTTAGTGTTTTTAAATTTCTTGTGACAAGTCTTTATTAAAATTTTTCTTCTAGATTGAGTTATGACCATAGTTGTATGCAATTATTAAAACAAAATGAATATTTTATAAATTTCTGTAAAAAAATTGTTAAACATTAAAGTAAATTGTTATTGGAAATGCATCACGGAGTGACTTGACAGCTTCTTAAAAATGGATTAGTGGACCTATCTGCAGTAGCAGTTGAACATCAGTTTCATTTCTCTTCCTGATTTTTATATGGGTAAGCACGGTGAAAACTCTTTTACATAAACGAGAAGATGGAAATGGAAGTAGTTTTAAATAGCAAAGTTACTAAATCCTTTGACTCCCAGGAAACTGATGTGATGCTTTATGGAAAACTAGAAGTCATGTGTAGTCACAGTGGAGGTGGTGGGAAGTGTTGCATTCTGGATGGGTTTTGAAAATAGAGTCCACAGGATCTTCTGCCGGATTAAATACTGGAGTGAGAGAGAAAGTGCTCAAGGAGGACTTCAAGGCTTTTGGCCTGAACAGGCGGAAGGATGCAGTTGCCGTCGACTAAGAAAAGGAAGGCTGAAGTGAGAGTGGGTTAGGAGACCTAGTTTGAGCGTCACCGTACTAGACGGTATCCAGGAAGGAGGTGTGATTAGACTTTAGGACCGTACCTATGTCCAGTCAATAGCTAATGATAATGCACATTAGATTAGAGAGTGATAATGAGCTAGATGGTGGGGATTTGTACTGAGTAGCATGTGCCTGGGGCATGAATGAAATTAAAATGTGTCTGAAAAAAATGTAATAATGAGACACAAATTGGCAAGAATTTCATTAGGTTTGTTTTGCTCCTCTATTATATTTTGTATATTTAACGGAATTTATGTTTGTAAGTAAACTCTGTGTATGACTTCAGGTGTCACCTTTCAAATTAATAAGAGGTTGATTTATGGAATATTTCAAGTACAAACAGTAAATGAACCAGGCTTACACGGCGTTACTTAATATACATCCTCAGGGACCTAATTTAATGAATAGGTACAGGGATATTATTTGTAACTTAGCCCGCAAATTATTTCTGTATGAATCAGTGATTTTAAATGGTTATAGCCTGCTTGAAACAATTTGTTTTCTTAATGAGTTTAAGCATTCTCTTTACAGTTTCTACTAAATGGGTTAATAACCCCTTTTTTCTTGAATAAATTAATTCTTCTAGCCAAGTCATAAATTTCCAATTAATAAAGTTTGAAAGAGTGAGGTCATTCTGTAATAGTAGGAAAAATGATCATATTTTGTTTTATCCTTTTTAAATCAACTAACATTTATTAAGTGCCTACTATGTGCCATGCAGGCTCTGTACTTTGGCTCTGGAGATACAAAGTCCAATAAAGTGAATTATTGACTTCAAAGAGCAAACTGTCTAATGGGGGACAGAGATAGGTAAACAGAATATGATTAATATTTCAGAATGTGATAGTGGGAAAGATTGGAGTTAAGTGCCAAAATACCAAAATATACACTATAAGAGCCATGTCACTTGAACCCAAAGGATTTCTGAGACTAGAATGTTTCATTATTCACCCCCTCCCCAATAGTTGCCCTCTTCACAAGAATATGGAGTTACTAAGTTATTGTATAACTTCAGACTTCTAAGTTACAGGTGGCAAAAACTTGATCAAGCCACCTCAAAAGCAAACAAGAGAAGCTCACATCTCCATTCCCCAGGAAGTGCAGGTATGGAGCTGGCCTTGGGCTAACAGGAGGCAAGGGCTCTACTTCTTATTGCTTCTCCCCAAGCCTAGAAACATGGCCACCAACAGTTCCTGGTTCTTCCCCCCAGCTACAGTAAGAAAACCTTGGAGAAGGATTCTGAGTCAGTGCGGGTGAGATTCCACTGTGGACTCAGCTCTGAAGCCGGGGAGGTCTGTGCCTAGAAGAAGGGTGCACGGTGGGAGATGGCAGCTGTTGCTGCTTCCCCCCAGTGATGCACATGCAGCTGACTACTGAAAAACCAGCCCCCTTCATCCCATGTACTCAGATAATATCATAATGCAATCAATACTTCATTTTGGGTTAGTCTTCATCCCTTGTTTATGAAGAAATTGGGCAGATGCACTTATGGAAATAATGTTGACATCATATATTGCAATAGCCGTGATTGCAATAAGCTTTGTGCTGCAGAAAGTCCACACATTCCATTCAATCAGAATCATAATTTCTTTTTCACTGTCTTCTTAAAATGTATGATGTGGTGATGAACAAGGTTTGATCTTAAGTCTTTTGAGCTACTTAGGTATGGGTGCTGAAACAGTGTATGACATAAGCAATCCCATTTTCTCTAGAATATTACAGGAACTCTTTTTTTTTGTTGTTAATCTACATTTTAAGCCTTTAAAGTCTGGGAGCCAAATTTACATTCAGATGAATCATTGAAGTTATATTGCGAGCCTAAAAGGAGGTGTTCCTTCCAAGAGTCTAAAATGAAGTCTAGCAAGACAGTGGATTTTTCAGAAATAATGGTTATCTTTTCCTGATCATAAATATAATACTTCTTATGTTGAATATTTGGAAACATAAAAGTATTTTTTAAGATTTTCTCCATAAATCTCCAGAGATCTTTGTGTTTATATATTTAATGTATAGAAACACACATACATATAGAAACAATTTAGTTTACACTGTATATATAGTTTCATTACCTTCCTTTGTCAATTAAGTTTTTAAAAAGAATTCTTTAAATTGGTTAATATTGTCTCAACCATATTGGGGAATGAATTTCCTCTGCAATAATTTTTTTTTCTAAAAAGCTATCTTTATCTTGTCAAAGTTAGTTTTCACACCATCCCCTTCCCATTTCTGGAATTATTTTCAGTAACATTGCTGTTGTTCTTCCTTCATTCCTGACGTTCTGAATTTCCCTCTGGCATCATTTCCCTTCTGTCTGAAGAACTTTTCAAAGAAATTCATGTAAAACAGTTGTGATGGCTACAAATTCTCCTAAATTTTTCTGCATCTGAGAATGTCTTTATTTCATCTTCATTTAGAAGGATATTTTCACTGGTTGGAGAGTTATGGGTTGACAGTTGTTTCTTTCAGCATTTTTTAATGAACTAATATTGATTCATTGTCTCTAACTAAAGTCCACAGTTTATTCAGATTTCCTTCATTTTTACCTAGGCTCTTTTTGGCTGTCAGTTTCTCAGACTTTCCTTGTTTTTGATGACTTTGACAGTTTTGAGGATACGGGTCAGGTATTTTGTAGACTGTCTCTCCGTTGGGATTTGTCTGATGTTTTTCTCAAGATCAGACTGGGGTTGTGAGTTTTGAGGAAAAGACCACAGAGATCTGCCATTTTCATCATGTCACATCAAGAATACATTCTGTCCACACTTAAGGAGTGGGGAGTTGAGCCCCAGCTCCTTGATAGCAGAATAGCCACATAAATTACTTGGAATTCCTCTGCCTGGGGTAGGTCTCTTCTCGCATGTCTATTTATTTATTCAATCATTTATGTGCACTCATGGGTATGTATTTTATACTTTGGGTTATAATCCAATACTGCCATCCATATTTATTGCTCAAATTGTTTCAGCTTTGGCCCTTGGGAGCTCTTTCAGTTGGCTCCTGTATTCCTTTGTCATACTCCCATCATTGTGTTTTGTTTGGTTTTGTTTTTTTGAGCACTGCCTTACCTGTGGCACAACTAGATGCTTGTATATTCTCTGTCCCGGTCTTAAAATCAGCCATTTTGCCAAAGATCCTTGGTTCCCTTTACTGAAGAATCGTATTAGAAACCAAGATCTGGGTGCTAGGTGTGCTTGTCGCTAGTGGTATGTCTTAAGCCCTTTCAACTGACAGAACAAGAAAATATATGTGTGTATATGTACTAACCTGTGCACATATACATATCTATAAATATTTATGTATATATACACACATACACACACTTACCCATCTGTATCTATATTTGGCTAAGCGCGAGTTCGTACCGACTGCTCCAACTCTAATCCATTACCGCATGGATCATTCTAGCCCTTTCCCCTTGCTTCTCTGTAACCCCCCAGTCCAACAGTGAGAAATCTGGCTCATACCATCTGTCATCTATTTGTTTATCTAATTGCAGTATACATTTATAGTGGTTTCAGATCGTTTGCCTGGACCCTGTGGGAAACAAACTTTGTCAACTAGAATAAAGTGCAGTGTCCTTGCCTTTAGTCTTTCATACTCCACTCACTTCCAAGGTTAAGTCAGCACCTTCCCCACCACCTCGGCCTGCCCTGCTACTCCCTGCAGTGAGGTTATTTCATGCATTTGTTATAGAGTCAAATTCTTTTGTCACAATCTGCAATCCATCCTGGGATTTCTTAACCTCCTAAGTTATTTTTTTAATTTGCATATATTAAGTTTTGCTCTTTGTGCTGTAAAGTTCTATGGGTTTTGACAAATGCATAGTGTCATGTATCTACTTTTACAGCATCATACAGAATAGTTTTACTACCCTAAAAAATTCCCTATGCTTTACCTATCCAACCCTCCTTCATCTCTGAAGCCATGGAAACCACTAATTTGTTTACTCTCTCTATAGGTTTGCCTTTTCCAGAATGTCATATAAATGGCATCAAACAGTATGTAGCCTTTTCAGACTGGCTTCTTTCACTTAGCAATATGCATTTAAGATTCAATATTCTTGCATTGCTTGATAGTTCATTTCTTTTAACCCTGAATAATGTTCCATTATATGAATGTACCACAGTTTATTTATTCTCCTATTGAAGGACATCTTGGTTGCTTCCGTTTTTGGCAATTATGAATAAAACTGCTATAAATATTTGTGGCCAGATTTTTGTATGGACATAAGTTTTCAAATCAGCTGGGTAAATACTTAGGAGTACAATTGCTAGACTATATGGTAACACTATATTTAGCTTTGTAAGAGACTGCCAAACTGTCTTCCAAAGTGGTGGTACCATTTTGCTTTCTTCCCAAGAATGAATGATAGTTACTTTGTTCTGCATCCTCATCAGCAATTGGTATTGCCAGGTTTTTTTTAAAAGCCATTCTAATAGGTATGTAGTGGTATCTCATTCTTGTTTTAATTTTTGTTTCCTTCATGACAAATGATGTTAAGTACCTTTTCATATACTGTTTGCTATCCATCTGTCTTCTGTGTTGAGGTGTCTTTTGCCCATTTTAAACATTGAGTTATTTTCTTATTGTTTTAAGAATTCTCTGTATATTTTAAATACAAGCCCTTTATCAGATATGTGTTTTGCAATCCAGTCCATGGTTTGTCTTTTCGTCTTAACAGTGTCCTTCATAGAGAAGAAGTTTTTAACATCGATAAAATCCAACATCCATTTTCTCTTTCACGGATTATGCTTTTGGTGTTGTATCTAAGAATTTATCACCAACCTAAAGGTCATTTAGATTTTCTCCTATATTTTCTTTTAGAAATTTTATAGTTTTCTTTTTTACGTTTAGGTCTGTGATCAATTTTGAGGTAGAGGGGTGGGGAGGTGTGTGTGTGTGTGTGTGCGCGTGTGTAAGTTCCATGTCTAGGTTCATTTTTTGGCATATAGGCATCCAGTTTTTTCAGCTCCATTTGTTGAAAAGAATACCTTTTCTCCATTGAATTGTCTTTGATATTCTGTAAAAGATCAGTTGACTATGTTTATATAGTCTATTTCTGGGCTCTATTCTGTTCCATTGATCTATGTGTCTATTCTTTCACCAATATCTCACTGTCTAAATTACTGTGACTTTATTATACGTCTTGAAATTGGGTAGTGTGAGTCCTCCAAATTTGTTCTTATTCTCCTATTTGTGTTGGCTATTCTGTATCCTTTACCTTTCCATAAGTTGTAGAAGCAGTTTGTCTATGTCTACAAAATAGCTTGTAGGGATTTTGATTGGGATTCATTGGATCTACAGATCAAATTAAGAACTGACATCTTGACAATATTGAGTCTTCTAATCCATGAACATGGAATATTTCTCCATTTATTTAGATCTTCTCTGATTTCTTTCATCAGTGTTTTTTAGTTGTCTTCATATATACCCTGTATGTATTTTGTTACTAATACCTAAATATTTCATTTTCTTGTGCTATTCCAAGAGGTACTTTCTATGTCAAGTTTCAATTGTTCATTGCTGGGCATTTAGAAAATCAATTGATATTTGTACATGACCTTATATCCTATGACCTTGCTATCCTTGCTTATTAGTTCCAGGAATTCTTTGGAATTTTCTGTAGCCAAGCATGACATCTACAAATAAAGACAGATTGATTTTCTTCCTCTCCAATCTGGGTACTTTTTAATTTATTTTTCTTGTCTTGTTGCACAAGGTAGGACTTCCAGTATGATGTTGAATGGGAGTACATCCTTACTGTTAGATCTTTAATGTAATCATGTTTACCATATATTTTAGCTCTTCCATGAAACATTATTTGTCATGGTGGTAAAATATCCCCTAATTCTGATGTATTATCAGTTATTTTTAACCATTTGTATAGTGTTGCATATTTTGGTTGTTTCTAATTTCTCTGTTCTTTAGTTTCATTATTTTTGCAATAAAGATGAAAAATATCCACCTCGTGAACTTATTGTGAAACCATGGAAAGTTTTTATTGCCATATCTGACAAAAAGTAAGCACCTGATAAAGTGCTTTTTTTTGTTTTAATTATTATTAAGGCTTGTGCAAAATAAATGATTAGGGGAGTCAGGGTAGAACCTGTGTCTATGGGCAGAGATTTCTCTTTACACTTTCTGAGGACGCTGTATTATGGCACTGTGTCACAGGAGTGTGGAGGATAGACTGCTGAACTTCAGATGCTGGCTTGGCCACTTCTTAGTTATTTTTAACCATTACATGGAGTTGTTACGGCCTCGAGCAAGTTCCTTAACCTCTCTAAGACTCAGGTTCATCATCTGAAAAATGGGTTGATAATAATAGTACCTACCTCCTAATTTCTTGTGAAGATTAAATAGGAACATGCATGTAAAGTTCACACAGCACGGTGCCTGGAACATAGTGTGCTCTCAACAGATATTCTTTTGATTATAAACAAGATAAAGTTGATTTGCCTCATTTATATTTCTGGTAATATATTGTTTTAATGGTGCTTTGCAGTTTTCAGAGAGGTTTTTTAAATTGACAAATAATAATTGTATATATTTATAGAGTACACTGTGATGTTTTGATATATGTATACAATGTGTAATTATTAAATCAAGCTAATTAACATCTCTATCACCTCATGTATCATTTTTTGTGATGAGACATTTGAAATTTACTCTCTTGGCAATTATGGAATATATAATACATTATTATTAACTGCAGTTACCGTGCTGTGCAACAGATCTCAAAATCTCCTGGTAATATATTTTTTAATTCTCTTAGCACAAATTCAAAACTACCATCTGCTCTCTTCCTTTCGAAGATTAAAGGCCCGTGTTCACATTTTGTGCTAAAGGAGATAGCATTTTCCCACCTGATCCCCACCTTTAATTAGCCTTTATTGTTTCAATAACTCTATGTAACCATGCCAGGGGCTGTCCTCGGCACTGGATACCAGGGCATACCAGGGGAAGTAAGACAAACATAATCCCTTTTAGATCTTACAGTCTTGTGAAAAAGTCAGACAGTAACCAAGTAATTACACCCATAACATGTGTTACCAAAGGGACGTACAGAGCGCTCTATGACAGCACTGTCAAGTAGAAATATTATGGGAATCCCATATGTACTTTAAAATTTTCTAGTAGCTACATTTTAAAAAGTAAAAAGAAAGGGGTGAAATTAATTTTAATTTTATATTTTTACTTAACCAAACATATCTGAAATATTTTCATTTCAACATGTAACCAATATAAAAGATTATTACTGATATATGTTGCATTCTTTTTTCTTGTACTTTGCCTTCACACTCTGGCGTGTATTTCACACTTAACATGTCACTTCAGACTGGCCACGTTTCAAGGGCTCAGTGGTCACATCTAGTCAGTGGCTCCCGTATTGGCCCTCACAGCTCCAGAAGCCTGTAATAGAGGGCTGGGAAGGTCTCTCGAAGGAAGGCACATTTTGCTGGGACTTGAAGGATGAGAAAGTCAGGAAAAGGGAAGAGACCACATGTTTTAGGCAGAGGGAACAGATTGGGCAAAACCTCCAAAACAAAAGTGTTTGGCATATTTGAGGGACTGAAAAACAACCTGAGCGATTGGAGCAAGGAAGAGAACAGAGGCTGGAGAGGCAGGCAGGGGTGACATCATGAAGAGACTTCTAAAAGGTGGTAAGGAGTTTGGGTTTGCTCTGAGCAGAGTGGGGAGCCACTGAAAGGTTGAAATAGAAAAGTGATGTCATCAGATTGGCTCTTTGTAAAAATCACCCTTACTTCAGAGGGAAGCTGGGCAAGGGTATTTCCCTCAGAGGGCAGTGTAGGGTGGTCAAAGTGGTTAACTAGAGAGTTCATATCCCAGTGCTGCCACAGTTTCCTCATCTGTGAAATGACAATAATAAGAGTTCATCAAGGGTGGTTGTTTAGTATTCAATAAGATAATTCATGAGAAGCACTTAGCGCACAGTGCTCAATAAATGTTTATTCTTATGCTCTCCTGAGCCCAGAATAGTCTCTTATAGGATCAATCCACAAACCTTCCTTCTCTCCGAAACGTGAACATCTCATACTGCCCCCTGTCCCCTCCTTCCTTCTGTTCTGGTCATGCACCCTCAAGCTGCTACTCTGCATCCTGGAAGGAACCTCATTGCAGAAAACAGAGTGAAACTTGCAGTTTTCAATAATTCTTTTAGGTTGAAGTGGTAAGACCGTAATATATTAAAAGTTCTGTTTTTATTTGGAAGAGATTTGCTTTAAAATGCAGCCTACCATTTTTAAAATTTTAAGCTGCACAAAGCAGAAAAAATTTGTAGCGTTTCTGATGCCAGGTAGAAGTAGAGACAAGAAAACAGATAAGCAATGGAATCCTTTCTTATGATCTTGGGCGAGTGCCCAGAGCAGGGCGGTGTCACCAGCACAGCACGTCGTGACTACCTTCCTGCACTTGGGCTGTTTGTGTTTCATGGCTGCAAAACCCAACTCTTCCAGGGACTGGAGTCTTGTGTAAGCGAAGCTGATGGGAGCGAGATACTTGGTGCTTTCTGTGAAAGCAGCCTGTTAATCAGCAGATCTTACAGTGATTAACCCCAGTCTGGCTGAAAGCTTTAATCAAGGGGCTGTTGAAGCTTTGTTACATGCAGCAGAACGTTTCTCTTTCTCCAAGAGACATTGTGAAAGTCTGTCCTGAGGGTAAGCTATAATCCTCCTCTTACTTCCAAAAAAAGAATTATGTCCACAGTTTAAGTTTCTAGTCAATGAAAGAACACAATAACATTTGATTCCTTCTCATTGTACTTGCAGATGTTTCAAATATTTCTAAAGCCTTTCAAATTACTTTGAATAAAAAAAAACCATGACCCTGAGGTAGAAATGCCAGGTTTCTAAAGTATGCTTAAACCTCCATCAGCTTATTATTCCTCCAGTAATAGTAAAGCTTTAAAATTTGGGTTTTCTTCTTATGCACACTCTAGGAAACTAGAAAAGTACAAAAAGGGGAAGGAAGAAAAATATAAGTGAAATTAAATTTTTGAAGTTTAATATATCAAACTGCTTTTTTTGTTGGCCTTTTAAGATACTGTTTGCATATCTAATTGAAACCATTATATGTACTAGTGCAACTTGATGATAAAAAGAAAAAAAGGCTATGTTTGGGGAACCTGGTTTATGAGCCCGATCTGAAATAAACTTGGTGCTTTATGCAGTGTGCTGCTTTTCTGTCTTGCTTTCATATTTTGTATGGTATGTTTTTAGGACTATGATCTTGTTTGTTTTGTTGAGCTTTGTAAAGGCTTAAAAGGTTTCTTGAAAACATTAGTAGGTTTTTACTATTCTAGGAATTTTGCATAACCTAGATCAAATATACTACTATTTTCAGGTTTCTGAGTCCTTAAAGGTTATCAAAATCATTTCTTTGTATGTTCTTGTCCTGTACTTGTACTAAAATTGCGTTCATTATAGCTTTGGCCTTCTAGATTGTTTGAGGCAGGAAAAAAAATCTTTAAAAATTTTTAATCAATACAGACAAATACACCTACATGTAGAGGACTTACAAAAGTCAATTGAGTGCATTATTTTTAATTCAAAGTGTAGGACAAAGAACTTTTTTTTCATGGTAATTATTTTACCTTTCCCAACTGGGAGTTACTGTGCTATTAAAATAATGGCTTAGGGCATTTTACATAGCATGCATTTAAATGTTAGGAAAGTATGTTTATGTTTTCCTGTTGGAAATTTTTGTCTTAATTGATTAATTTGTTCCACATTAATATTTATTAGTCTTAATACAGAAACCAATGGTTGTGTTTAAGAGGCCAAAGATAGACCACTTTTTCAAGAGTTTATCCAGAAGAAATATCCCATCCAAAGTTACCTTCAATGCAAGCTTTACAATTTATCAATATGTGTCTAAAGCCATAATCCGTGACCAGGGTATTCTACTTTGGGGAATTGATTCTGAGATAGTAACCCCAAATATGAGTGAGTGAGGGGAACTTTTGGCCTAAGTTTATAGCATATTTATACTAGCAAAGTATTAAAAGCAACTTAAAGGTACGATGACAAGAAAATCATTAAATTATGCTGTATACATTCAATGAAATTTTCACATGATGGTTACAAAGAATTTAAAGTAATATGTGAAGTTGCTTGCTATTTAGTGTTATGTAAAAAGGAGGGATACAGAATTTTATCTAGAATATGATTACGCTTGAGTTAAAAATAAAACAAAGCTTACATTTAGACAAAAGGGATGAATATTCCAAAATATTAATCATAATTGTCTTTTAGTGGTTGGTTTTGTATGATTAAAATTTTTTGTATTTTCCAATGAGCATGAATGCATTATTTTGTAATGAAAGAATATGAAAAGGGTAAATCTGACTTTCCAATGTCTATTCTTAACAATGGTGAATCTATAATGTCTTCTCATGTAGTGTCTTCCTGTACTTTCTCCCACCTCCTCCCAAACCCAGCTCTATGCTAGAGCCATTCTGGGGGACTAGGAATACCTTAGACTCCCACCAGCATGCAATGGCATTGTGCTTCCTGTCTCTCTATCAGACCCTGTTCATCATAAAGACCCTGTTCAAATCCCACCTCCTCTGGGAAGGTTTTCTTGAGCCACCCTAGCCAACTGTTGCCCTCCCCTCTCCTTCCCCCAACTCAAACCTTTAGTGTCTATACAGTACCTGTGTATATGTGATAGGGTTCAGCTAGGTGTGATTTTCCTCTGTTTGTGCCAGCCAACAGAGGATGCAGGAGCATCCTCCAACCTTGTGAAGCCACCTGCTGACTTGCCAGCGTGGCCACTGATGAGTGGCAAGTGGGTAATGTCTGCCTAGAAAGTGTAGCATTTTCTCACTGTTCATTACCTTCACTTAAAAAATCAACTGTAGAGTTTCCACAACATGTATTAAATGTGAGTCACTTATTTTGAATTTAACACATTATCTAAAAGTATTTGTGAGAATTTCTAAGACTTTTGACATATTCAGCCTGTGCCTTCAGAAGCCTACAGTTGGCTGTAGATAAATACTTGTCACTCTCTCATGAGTCAAATCATTGGTCTTCTTAAGTACTAAATCTGAGAAGAATGTGATCATGTTGTATTTGCAATGAAATATATGAATAAATAGAATACATTAATATTTTATAAATACTTACTATGATCTGCTAGAAAAATGTAGACTTTGCCAGGTATAGCTAGTGTGTAAATCAAATAGCTATAAAACATTTAATTATATACTGACTCTAATACTCCTTTTGTTTTAATTTTTCATGTGTTTACATACTTTTGAGGGTGTTATTGGTGCCTTAAGTAGTAGATACTTGGCATTTGCAATCAGTATTCTTAAACTTTTCCAGAATTGCGGAATGAATGAATATTTCTAAAAATGCTATGTGGTCTGCTAGGCTCTCTAGCCAAGTGTCCTTATCTTGAAAACCACCCTCTGTGGAGGCTGGTGAGGTTGGTGGTGGTAATATTTTTCCTGGATGCTTTTCATGCATGCAAGCATGTGTGCATTCTCTTTTTTTTTCCTTCAAGTCACTCTGAAATGAAAATTGCTGTATGTTGGGCTGCATGTCAGGATCACATATGACTATGTGCCACTCAAATGTTAAATTCAAAATCCTAGGGTCTCCTTTACTTTTTTGTATGCCTCATCTGCATAATGGAGGGTTAGTAAGTACTTTCTTAAATTTTTTTTAAGAGGAGTTCTAAAACAGGTTTTTTCTTCTTACTTTTTATTGAAGCATAGCATGTACATGTAAGAAAGTACACACATCATTTAGGTCAATACATTTGACAAATACGCTCATGTAAACAGCATTCGGATCAAGAAACAGAACCTCATCAGCACCCCAGGAGCCTACCTCGTGTTTCCTGCTAGCCACTCCCCACTGTCCTGCTTTCTAAGAGAATAGTAATCTGTTTTGATACAGTGTATCAATGAAGTCATCTGATACATACCTTTTGTATCCAGCTTCTCTCATTCAGCACTATGTTTGTGAGATTGATCCACATTGTTGTGAGCATTTGTAAATTGTTTTTTCTCATTCCGTTATGGACCATACAATGTATTACCCATTCTGTTGGTAGCAGGCCATTGTGTGTATCAGTGCTCCGAACATTTCAGTACAGGTCTTTCAGTGAATGTATGCACACATTTCTCTTGGGCTTTTATGTAATAGTGGATTTCTGGGGCATTAGGAATACACGTGTTCAGATTTAGGATCTGTATATGGACTTCTGGAAATATGTTAACTGCTGAAATTATAAGCAGAATTTTGGATGTATGTGTGTGCATCTTGAAGATTCATCACTTTTATGAAATTCTCAGAAGTGTTCAAAAGACAGTCAGAAATACTTATCAAAACAGTGAAAACTTAAAACTGGTCTTTTGTCTATCAAGAGAAAATAAAAGAAGTCAAGATGATAGAGAAGGATGGTTTCCAGGTCTCCAGAGCAATCTGCTTTCTAGAACTTCCTCAATCCAAAGGAAACATAAAGGTGTCAACTTGAAATTAATGCTTCACCCTTCCAACCTAAAACACCTTACTACAGATTTGAACTGAAAAGAAATGTTATTCCCAGGAAGGAAGAAGCAAAAGTAAAACAGTCCACAAATTAATTGCCAGCATCCAGTAAACAGCATTGTCATATTTAACCATGAAGAGCAAAACTGTAATTTCAGAAATGAAAAGAGGAAAAATTCTTTCCATTCTTTTCATACCACCGACAAGGTAAAAGCTCCTCAGTGATTTCTCCATGTATTAATCAAATAAATATTTAATGAATAATCTGTATGCACAAAGCACCACAAGGATCCTGAGATAACAAAGACACAATTCTTGATTTTAAGGAATTCATGTAGTACTTGGAGAAACAGACATATAAGTAACTGTGGTACAAACAGTGAAATATATGCAGTAATGGAGATTCAGGAAATGTAGAGGGGTCCCAAGGATAAACTCAGGCCACAATTAATGTCTGGTGGAAATATATTCCATAAATCCCTCAAAATCAAGAAAATCAGGAATACCCTTACCTGATCACTAGTCTCTCTAATTTTTTTCAATTTGTTTCATCACATGCATTGGTTGATGCATTGATCTTCAAAGCACCAAGGGTAAGAAAGATCACCTGTAGTTAGCTATACATTTTTTAAAGCAGTTTCCATAGCTTCTCAGATTGTTTCAGAGGGTATGTCTTTAGTTGGGCCAATGTCATTTTTAAACATCTTGTAACCCAAACCTAGGATTATAACCAAAACTTAGCTTTACTTACTAGAATAGTTTCCTTTGAACTCTAATCAATCAGCTTAGCATAGCACAGATGACATTCTCAAATGTCCATGCAATAAGTTGTTTGCATACATTTTTATTCAAACTAGAATTGCCTAACAGTTGAAGTCATTATATAATATTATATATTATTATATGTAGGATGTTATTGTGTGTTACTGTTACGTAATTTTAAGAACTAATCTACTGTATACCCAATTGGTTTGTGAAAATACTTCCAAAATTTTAAGAGACAGGGACTTTGCCCTTCTTTCAGGGTATCTAAGATTGCTGTAATCTTGATTATATATTAGAAATATGCATGCTTGTAATATTTATAAATTTGTTCTCTATACTTAGGTTTTAACATTCCACATTAGTAGTCATTTCTCCTGCTTTTTTGGTGGAGAGAGAATGCTAAATTTGATTGGTTTTTCACACTTTAGAAGTCTGGCTTCCCTGAACACAATGAAGGCCTAAGCATGTGACCTAAACTCTGCCAGTCTCTGCAGAATTCACTTTTTTGGTGAGGGTGACAGGGAAAGGGCTGGGTTTCCAGGGTCTGTTGTACACACTTGAGAGTCTCCATAATGCCCAGTGGCAGGGGCCCTGGGGCTTGGCTGAGGTAACCTGCAATGTGTTTGGGCCTTGTTCCTGGCTGTGTCATCTCTGTGGCTCTTCTAGAGATTCTCTGAGTTTTTAATTATCTGTAAATAAATTCCTGCTCTGCCTCAACTAACTAGAATAAGGATAAGGATTAATATACCCAGCAAATACTAAAAATACTTTATGCTATTGAAATTTAGATTCCTATTATAAACACTTTCCTTCATTTTCAAATACTAGTTTCATAAATATGGAAGATGGTTTTTTGCCTTATTCTCTTAGGAGGGTAATGTAAGGATTATGTTATGTTTCACCTATTCTTAGGAACCTTAATAAATGTTTATATAGTATGAATTTGGTTGAGATGAATCATTGGTAATTTAGAAATTTGGAAGTGTGTTATTTGTGAATATTAACTATATTATTCAAATACCCCTAGAGGCCAAATATATTTTCTTTAATAAATTGTAAGTATTTGATTTGCCTGGAACCTACTTCAGTATTAAAAACATAAAAACAAAAGTGATTAGGAAATGATTCCTTTAACTAGAAAACATATTGGCTTATTTAGGTAACATAAATGTTTTTAGGGTGATGACCTTACCATTTTGTCACCTAGACCCCATCTTTAGGAAATACTCACATTTTAGTAACGGATTATGAAGTTATGGATCCACAGGGTGCTCCTGGTACTCATCTAATTCTTTGATGCTCAAAGTGTAGTTCACAAATCAGCAGTATCAACACCATTTGGCAGAAATGGAGAATCTCAGGTCACATTTCAGACCAATGTAACCAGAATCTGCATTTTAATGAAATCGCCACATGATTCATACAGATATTAAAATTTGCAAAGCACTGATCTTGTGCATCATTTTACCAGACACAAAACGCAGCCATCAAAATAACAAAAGGCAGGGGAGGAAGGGCATTACTTAATAGTCCCATCTGTCAGTAAGTTTCTACTCAATTGCAACTCATTGAATGTGATCCTTCACACCACAGTCCTATGGAAACAGCCACTTTCCTCCCAACACCCCCTCGTATACCTGAACACATAAGTCACCCGCAGTTTTCTCTTTGGTTACCAACAATGAAGGCTGCTAGAATGAATGAATCAATGAAGAAATTCTACCATTCATTCAATAAATGCTTGTTGAGTAGTTCTGTGTGCCTAGAACTGGGGGTAGAATAGTGAGCAAAACAAAGTTCGTGTCTTCCTGGAGCTAACGTTTCAATGCAGAAGTCAGATAAGAAAGAAACATAAAATATGTCGCGTGTGATGAGTGACATATAGCTACAGTAAGAGGGTTCGAGTGCCGGGTTTGGGGCAGGGCTCCCATATACTATAGGATGGGCAGTGCGGGCCGCTCTGAGAAGGTGTATTAGGGCAGAGACCTGAAGGAAGTGAGGGTGTGAGCCATGGGGTCATCTGGGAAGTGTGTGTTCAGGCAGTAGGGAGTGACTGAGCAGGTGGCAGAGAGAAGAGGTAAGATCAGAGAGGCTACAAGGAGGCAGACAGACTGCACACTATGGAGTTTGGCCTTCACTCTAAGTGGGAGGAGAGGCCATTGGAGGGTTTTAGGGAGAGCACCATGTTTTTGTAGTATCATTCTGGCTATGGGCCTGACAATGTTGGGAGGGGGGGAATGGAAACATCCAAACCTCTTACGACGCTATCGTGATCTCTAGACAAAGGTGATCATGGCTTGGACCAGGCACGTCTGGCTATTGAGCACTTGAAATGTGGCTAATGTGACTTAGGAACTGAATTTTTAAATTTTAATTAATTTAAATGTAAATGCCTATGTGAGGCTAGTGGCCAATGCGCTGGACAGCACAGTTCTAGAGATCATAGATAATATCACCATGTCTTTTCTTTCCTCTGCACTGTAAGTGCAGTATTGGGCAGATAAGCAATACTTAATAAGTAATTCATGGGTTATTAACAAGATTGTGTCTCTGGCCCCTTCTAGCCCTAAAATATCTGTGATTCTGTGCACCCAAAATAGTTCTGGATTTTTCCAGTGTCTTCTATCTTGCCACTACATTTAGTGTCTTAAGAACTTTTTAGTCATGTAGGTCATCCCTTGTACAGTCGTGTGTTGCTTAACAATAGAGATACATTCTAAGAAACATGTTATTAGGTGATTTCCTTGTTGTATGAACATCATAGAGTGTACTTACACAGACCTAGATAGTATAGCCTACTACACACCCAGGCTATGTGGTATAGCCTATTGCTCCTAGGCTAGAAACCTGTACAGCATATTACTGTACTGAACACTATAGGCAATTGTAGCACAATGATATTTGTGTTATCTAAACATATCTAAACATAGAAAAGATAATGAGTTGTGTGACAATGCCACAACATCATCAGAAGGTAGGAATTTTTCAGCTCTATTATAAGCTTATGCAGTCTGTCATTGATGGAAACACTGTTATGCAACACATTTTAGCAAATGTTCCATGGGCTCTGAGAAACAGTAAAGTGCCAAAAAAAAAAGATGTGCTCAGATTTCCAGTGTCTTGTGTCCTATGGACTGCTTTTATTTGACATTTAAACCTGTATAGTGAAGTAGAATTTTGGAAAATTGTCAACATATTCTGTAGAAAATATCTAAAGGATTTATTAAAGACCCGTTACAAAATATATGTTTACCATAATTATTATAACTTTTCTCTTTTTAAAAAATCATACAAGAAATAATATAATACATTCTCATTGCAAGCGATTCCAACAATTTAGACGTCTATAGAGAAAAGTATTCAAGTGTCTTTTACCACCACCACCTCTGTCACCATTGCCAACCCCCACATCTCCACTTCCTGTCCTGTTCATAATTTGTGGTGTTTCTTTTTAAGTCCTTTCTCTATGCATTCACATGCATGATATGGTATATCTGCACATACATATAGTTTTTATATAAATGGAATTATGTTATATGTATTTTTCTATTACTTGATTTTTAAAGTCAAGTCTTAGACATCTTTGCATGCTAGTAATTACATTATTGGGATATCTCAATTTTGAATGGCTGCAGAGTGCAGTACTCATAGGCTTGGTCAAGCTTAGATTCTGTTTCTTATGGAAGATTTTAGGTGGTGTTGTGATCTTTTATCAGGTGGAACGTATTATCTGGTTGATTTTTTTTAATATTAGTAGGTATAGTGCTCAATACCTAAATGCATTAATTCATGAGAGTTGCAAAATGGCAAGGTTTTAAGTCAATCATTTCCTTTTTGTTTGCTTGCTGAAATAATTCTGTAAGGAAATGCTTATACTCATCTGTTATCTATAATAGTTATCCAATAACAACATTCATATATAAAGGCAGAACAATCTTTTCTTATATTTACCCAGGTTGTAAGATTATGAATTGGTTCTCTCTCATTATGAGAAGGTAACCAATTAGTTTTTTTTCCCCAATATCCGTATAAACTCATAAATTTGAATATTTGATGGGCTTCAATCCATTGTAATTGTTATACTTATTGAAGGTCAAATTGTTCTGAGTTCTTTTTGTCATAACTCTTGTAGTCTTTGATAGCTTCCTTATTACCTTGTATGACAGGATATTTTAGGCTCATCTTATACATTTCTTGCCCCTGGAATCTGTCATTTCTCCCAAGAAGCTTTGATTTCTTTGTGTGGGAATGGGATTTCAAAACTCAAGATGTTCATTGCTACTGGTTTGGTCATTGTTTCAAAGATATATATAGAGGTATATATATATATCTTTCACAGTGAGAATCCTGGGTTTTCAAGGACACAGGGGTGATAGAATTAGAATATCCCATAATTTCTCATTTGGCTTTATCCTTTGTTATGCATACAATAGACTCAGGTTAACAATGCTAAAAGTCTGTCAATAAATGATTGTTAAATAAATTATGGCATATCCATACAATGGCATACCATGCAGCTACCAAAAAGTGCAAGTATTAAAAAAGGATGAGGTAGCTCTTTACATTTTGATATGAAAAGATCTCTGAAATACATTGTTAAATGGAGAAACAGATTTGGGCCAATGTATATGGTATTTGTGTAGGAGAGGAGTAGGGGATAGAATATATATTTACATTGGTTTGTATATGCCAATTAATTTAACATCTTCAGCACAAGAGCGTTTTCTAAAATGTGTCGTGCAAACCATTTGTCTGCCTGTGGAACACACTCAGCAGGAGTCTGACCCCCTGGCTTCAGAGAAAGTGGAGTTTCAGCTATAGCTTTTCCATATTCATTCTATCTTAAAATATTAAATACATGTTAAAACTTCCAGTATCCATTATGCCTAGATTTAAATTTGAGATGATAAAAGGAAATGTCATGG
Source organism: Daubentonia madagascariensis (assembly GCA_023783475.1). Taxonomy (NCBI): domain Eukaryota; kingdom Metazoa; phylum Chordata; class Mammalia; order Primates; family Daubentoniidae; genus Daubentonia; species Daubentonia madagascariensis. Next base: position 35,056,161 of record JAKFHU010002088.1, on the reverse strand, counting down.
TGTTTTAGCCCTTATTTTAATAAGCATCAATCTGTAAAAGTTTCAAGAATTGAACCATGTCTTTAAATCTTATATTCACTTTATTTCCCAAAAGTGTTCAACACACTATGCCCAAATTTGGAATTTGTTGCCAGAATTTCTTGTAACAGAAACAAGGGTGAATGGTGAGGCCAAGGATTAGATTTGTAAAAAGAGGAGGGAACGGGGGTTGAATACATACAAATCACCATTGTGAGGATGGACACACCAGAAGGGGCAGTGGCCTCTGTAGAGTATTATGGTTGACTTATATACATCTTTTAGCTTCTGTCACTCAAAGCAGATTTAATAGTAATACATTGGTGTTATCATTATAAGAAAGCCAGGCCTGATCAGGCCAATTTGTGGGGGGAAAATAAATCACTTTGTAAGAACTCAAAGAGAGCCAGTCTCTAAAGTTAGCATTTTATTTTTTGCCTCCAGATATCTGGCTTAGGAGTGTCTAATAGATGTAGACACACTTCCTGGAAAGCAAACACTCAGAAGATCCTATCTATTAAAAGAAAGATTAATATCTCATTGAGGCTATCTCTCACCACTAGCAGAAATCAGAAACAATCTTGTATTGTAAATTAGGGCTTGACAGAATTATTCTAAAAACATGCCATCTTGTGGTTCTGCACTAGGATATGTTGGAGAGAAACTTGAGCCATTTGCTAGCACCTAGTAGAGAGCAGTGCTCCCAGACCAGTTGACAGGAGCGTCTGGGCAGCCTTTTTCCTGGAAGCACTTCTTTGGTCCAGTTTTACAGACTCAACAAGCAGCCTTCAGTACTCTTAAGTCTCTTCTTATAGTCAGATACAAATAGACTACAGCCTGAGACCAAACTGTAGACCCCACTTCCTCTGATTTATAAGCCCACTTAAAAAATATATGGACATACATATTTATTTGATTGGCTTGAGGAGTCTCAACTCAGTGAAATACACACATGAAATGATCCTCTCCCCTACTGATGACTAGTAACTGTGTTAAGTTGAATGCTTTCTTTCTCACTGGTACTTAGCAACCATAAAAACACCTCAGTCTTGATCCATAAAATTTTGTCACTTTGGGCCCTTAAAATATTATTTCAGCTATTAAGGATTAGTCATGTACATGTTTTAAACTTTCAGTTCTAGTTGGAATCGAATCCCTGAAGAGACGGGGCGGCTGTCCCAGCATTTGATGGGGTGTGGGTGTGGTCTGCCTCTCCCCCTCCCACCCGTCTCTGCTCTTGCTGCTCTGTAGCTGGTATATGGAAGCAAAAGAGGGAAAGAAGATATTTCTTTTTTTGATGGGTTAAGACCATTTTTTTCCCTTAGGTGAAAAAGGAGGGCTAGAGACTGCTAGAGTCAGAGAAATACCTTTCCCCCAGCTGCGAGAAGACACTCCTAAAATCTTCTCCTAGAGAGTCAGCCTTTATAACAGAGAATACTCTGAGTGTATTTCACAAGGATTACTCTTTTCCTTTCCTTGCCAGAGCCACAAGGAGATCTTTTTTTGGCTCTTCATCAAGAAAATCTGGTGGGGTTGAAGTAGGTAAAATCACTAAATTGCGGGGGCACACCTAAGACTGCCCACCGCCCCCAGGAGTTTCTCACTCTCAAGCTAGTTCACACTCAGCCTCCAGCAGTTCATCAAAATCACCACTTATGTATTCCTACCAGTTTGCAGCTTCTGCTCCAGCCAAGCAGATCTCAACAGTTACTCTCTGGATTCTCCCGTCTGTCCAAATTTCAGATGGCAGTTTGCTTTGCAACCTTAGTTCTGTGATAAGCCCAGGAAAAATCATTATTTTCATGTTGTTCAGCTTTTTCTTGCTGTAAGGACATGAGTGACAACTTTCAGGCTCTTTTTGTGTCTAAGCTGAAACTGGAAATCTATAAGCCCATTTTGAACAGGGAAAGACTTGGGAGGAAAAAAAACCCTACAAATGGAAACCAAAGAAGTCTATAGATGATTTTTCCATTATTTCACAAATGGAAAAACTTACATAGTTATTTCAGAGTGGTGAAATCTGCCAATGAGTATGACTTAGTCCTTACTTTAATTTCATCTGGGCAGCCCCAAAGAGTGATGACATTGATGATAATTATTATAAGAATGAGATAGTCATTTCAAAGAAATTAGTTGTATTATTCCAAAATGCCAAAAACAAGGGAATGTAGCTCCTAAAAGTGTATCATTTTCACTAAAAAATTGGATATTTTTCTCCCTACTCCTAGAGATTTCCTCAGCTAAAGTAAGAAAAGGGGGAATTTGAAATCCAAAACATGGCAGCATTTAGTTGTCAACTCATGTTGTCTCACTAATTGTTTAATCCAGAGAAGTTTTGCTTTCCCAACAAGGTCAAGAGCCAGGTGCTTTATCAGAGTCCTCTAGTTTAGGCTAGCACGCTCCTCTGCACACAATGGGACTTCAGTTAAATCCTGGAATCAGATGGGATGTGGACTTGCCTGACTTTTTATTGAGCTGGGTTGCCAGGGTTCTGCCAGGAGCTTTGTGTCCCAATCTTGCTGGTTATTCTTGTCTCTTGGCTTAAAATGTCATGCCTTGCAAAAGGCTTCTGTAAGCAAGTGCTTGAGTAAACAGAATTACCCCTTTCAAAAGGGCCTGAATATGGTCTTTCGCGAGGCCTATTACAGTGCCTTATAGCTCATTATAATCTACCAGGGAGTTATTGTGCGTCTTGTAATGGAGGCTAAATTCATATTTTTCATCACCTGATTAGTATTTCTGAGTTGGCGCTGGTGCCAAAAGGAATATTTTCCCTTACTGTTTCTCCTTTTCAGTAGTAATATAAACATAATAAAAAGCAGTAGAAAGAGCATCCCCTTTCCAGAAACAAACAAAAACCAATTACGGTCAGTCCTGAGGGAAGTCTTCCATGGAGAAAGCCAAGAAAAGAGGCGGGAAAGCTGAATGCCTCTGCCTTTATCTGTCCTCCCTGCCTAGCTTTTTAGGCTCACATTTTCCCAGCCCGATTTAGATTCTTTCATGCCCAGGTAGGGAGGAAGAATTTTTATCAGCACATGATTGATGTGTTGAAATCTATGAAATTTAATAGGAGAGGGGCCCATTCTTTTTAGGGCTCATTTATGATACGTGTTTTCTGTTTCAGGGCAAAGCACAGGGCAGTCCTAGGAAACAAACCCAGCAAGCACTAGTGAAGGCCCTGTTCTGTGCTACCCCGCGTCCGCCTTCCCTGCCTACAACCTGACAGGAGAGCGCTGGGGAGGACAGGGTACAGCAAGCACCCAAGGGCTGGGGTGGCACCTTGGCAGCCATGCCCCACTCGGTGGCTGCTGTGACCACCCTGCTGTGCTGGTCCTGGGCCTGTAACTCTCAGATCCATCCTTTGCCCTTCCTGCACTCTGCTGTGCACTGCAAGGGGCCCAGCCTCTGCAGAGTGTGTTTCCCTGGCTTCCCTGTCCTTGGTCTTGCCTTTTGGCTGGTTTTCCTGCTTTGATTCTCCCTCTAATACTAACTTGCTGCTTCTTTCCCTCTTCCATTTAACCTAATCGTTTTAAAAATGAAATTCTTTTTCTTATTTCTCTGGCTTCTGGCTAGAGGAAGATTGGATGTGGGAGGGTCTCGCCTCCCTCTCAGCAGTGGTCAAGCAGCATCTCTAGCAGTTACCACACCTCTAGGGTTCCTGGAGCCCTCTGGGGTTCCAGCTCCCACCAGGACACCTGGCTCAGGCCCGGGTGATGCGTCCTTCTCCCTCTGTCCCTCTGCTCGAGGGCCTCCTGCTTTGCTAATACTGCATAAAGCCACTTCCCGACATTAAATTCCCTCTGTGTGGTTTTAATTTCCTGGGTGCACTTTACTGCTCTTTCTCTCCCTGGTGTAGTTGTCTTAGCTGTGATGGGGCAGTTCCTCAATGCTAAATGTTTTCTTGTTACAAAGTTGCTTTTTAAAAAGTTAATTCAGACTAAGCATGATGCATGGTGCTAATGTGTAATCTCAGTAGGTGGTTATGAATATTTATTGCTGGCAATTAGTATGATCAAATCTGATACCCGATAACCTAGAAGGGCTTAGATGCACTTTTCTCAGTGAACTTTAATCAAACAGAACATACAAACTCTTCCAAAGCGTGAACCAAGATGTTTCTAGAAGAAAATTGTAGGTGGATGGGGTAACTAACTGTACTTGCAGTATAGACACTGGAGTAAGCTAGACCTGGATTCAACTCTCAGCAATTCCAGTTATTAGCTGTGTGAACTCGGGCAGGTCCCTAAATGTCTCTGGCCTTAGCTTTCTCCATAAGCAGTGGGAGTAGCAATATGGTAAGGAGATAACACGTATCAAAGGGCACATGTGACGTCTGTAAGCCTACCTCTAGGGCTGGTTTTCTTACTCTGATTCACTAATGTCACCATGCTTTGTCTTTCCTTCTCGTGTTTAACCTAATCATTTACCAAATGACAGTCATTTTCTTACTTTCCTACAGCTCAGCTAAGGTAAAATTCTCAAAAGGAATTTCACTTGAAAGCCCAGGGAAACCAAAAAGGAAATAAATGAGCAAATACAAAAGTGATAAAGTCACACTCATAATGTGGGGGTCCCTGAGTGGGCATTGACCACTATTTCCCAGGGACCTGGCCTGCCTGTCAGGAATGCTTTCTGTCTCACAACATATGGCTTCTAGGTGCCAACATAGTTCTTAAAACATAGGATATTGCCTAACTGAATATAGTGTCCCTTTTGTCTCTTTCAAAGACGAATTCCTATTCCCTCAAAATAAAACTTTCCCTGCTTTCCCCTGCATTTGTTCCTTGGAATTTTTATTCAAATAAAGAGACCATCCCCTCCTCAAAGCATCCATTCATCATATTGCCCCTAAACCTAAAATCTTTGAGCCAGAGAAGGTTCTGAGAATGCTGCCTTTCAACAGATTAAACAGCTTCCTGGGCCTGGAACTGGTACTAGGATTATCCAGCTAAAAGACAACCTTGTGTACATCTACTCCTTTAGAAGTTGCAAATCAAAGGAAAAATTCTGGTTGAAGCTTGATGCTTCCCCTGCTTTAGTAATGCTTTCTTTTTAGGAACTAAAAGGGGAGCTGTCCAACAAAACAAACTAACCTAGGGACTTGTTAACATTTTGTTAAATATATAGCCATTTCTGTAGAAGCAAAAGAATAAGCCTTTATTGGCAATCCTCCAGTGTGGGCATCATCTTGACCTTAGCTCCACCAGCTTCTCAAAGACCACAGCAGAGGAAAGTAGACTTTTCATAGGAAAGGAAAGGTGAGCTCAGAAGCTAATCCCACATCTGTCTACTCTAGACTACGTCCATCCACACCTCTTTCCTCCAAGACAACAAAAAGAAATGGGTTTCTAGTATTATTTTCAAGAATAACCAGAGGCATTTACAATTTGGATACATAGCCAGGTGCACGCCTAGATGTGTAAACCAACCTGTGTAATGCAAAGAGGTGGGAGGCAAGAGACAGGGAATCCCCAGCCTGGAAATATGCAGCACGGCTAAGTGGACGCTCCAGGGGTGTGGTGTGATACTGTGGAACGTGTTTGCAGGTGATATGCCATCACAGAATTCTCCTGCCGTCCTTGAGGCATTGGTACAAGTGCAGGGACTCTGTGAGCTCATTGTCCCTCGCCCATCAACAGGTCTGCCATAGGCAGCGCGGGCTATTTCAGGGCAAAGTTGGTCTCTGTTTAAAGCTACTATTGAATTGAGCCAGGATGACATTCCTTGATCCATTCTGGTTGTAAACAGTATGCTGCTAAGATACTATAATATTGTTTGACACTTGTGCTCTAGAGATTTCAAGAGGAAAAAAAATTCTACTAGATGCCAGTGAGGTGATGAAAATGTTTAAATAAGTAAGTTCAGTAAGATTTTGGCCATTCTAAATAAATCTGTATCTCATTTATGCTTTCTTCTCCATTTGTAAATGCCATTGCCAGATATTTCAGAGCAAAAGAGCAAAGGGGTTTCAGTAAGACTACGGAGCTCAATGTGTAGCAAGTAATTTCCCTAGGATCAGATTCAGCACGTCCATCTGAAGAATGTGGATAATAATATGCACTTTCCCTAGATCCTAGAGCTGATCTGCCAGTCACAGAATCCTGAAAACTGTACACTACTTTGTAAAAGAAAGGGAAGTGTACTAGCTGCCTCAGAGGGCTCTAGGAATTTGAGTGCACAGTCTCGTTTAAAAATTAAAACTTTCTCTTTCTAAAAATACAAATTGCAGAAAAGGAGTCTTAACTACATGAGAGAGAATGAAATAGCTCATTTCCATCTTAAATCAATACTTTATCCCCATCCCAGGAGATAGGTCATTTTAATCTTCGTTTATGTTTACCTTGTTTTGCTTTTTACTCTGCTCTGATGTTTGTTAGGCTTTGAGCAGATATTTATTCCCTTCTCATGAAGCCTACAAACGTATAATCATTCCTATCTGTTTGGTTTTATCATTTTTAATAATTTATACTTAAATGTTGGCAAATTGAATGATCTAATTTTGCCCTTTGAATGCCTACGCATTCAAGTCTTTAGACAGATTTTATCTCCTGTTTTTTTAATTCCATTTTGAGTTTTATAAAAGATGGATATTTCTTATTATCCCCCAACCCATAATTTTCTTCAGTGAACTTTTTGTTTAATTTTCTTTTGCTTTAACATTTTATTTTTCAGACACCTCTCATTGAACCTCATGTTCCTCTTCGTCCTGCTAACACCATTACCAAGGTAATGAGACGTAGGTGGGTTGATGAGCCAGCAGAGTTTGCTTCTTAAGTACCACTAGAGGTGGTCCCTATGTCAGAGCATCAAATCAGGAAACCTCTGATACATTTTCTAGAAACAATAAATACTCAATGTGTCTCAGTTCTCAATATAAAACGGTGACATGTCACACGAGTGAACAATGTAAATGTATGAATGAGTTATATTTTTCAAGCCAGAGTGAGATTGGAAAGTAAGTTAAAGATTCATCTGGTTTGTTATCTTTCTATAAACTCTCCTTCCTTCTCCTCCCCTCCTTCCACCTGATTAAAATCCAGGTCCCTTCAGAGAAGATCCTCAGGGCTGGAAAAATTTTACGAAATGCCATTCTCTCTCGAGCACCTCACATGATAAGAGATAGAAAATACCATCTAAAGACATACAGGTATGTGCACTAATTCTAGAGGCTGTGGCCCCCTCAGATTCATGTTTAGTGAAAATGGAACAAAAATGCTTCTCCCTGTTTTCCATCTGAGGGCAGCCCATTTTAGAATGCCTTCAAGTTCTGGAAGGTCTAAGCTTGTCTTGGATCCCTGCTTAACTGTGGGTGTTTAGTTTTCCTTAATACTCCCAGCAGTTACTCCTAAACTAATTTGCTGGGACACTGGTATAATTGCGATGAAAAGAGAGAAGAAAATTTTTGTTATCTCTGTTTGCTAGTGACTCTCAGGAAGCCTACTAGATTTAGATCACATTCAACTAACATTTACTGAGCACTTATTTATGCTCAAAGACCTTTTCCAGGCCACTTTCCATATGTTATCTCATTTCACCCTCATCACAACCCTGCTAGATTGGTGTATAGCCATTTTTTCAGATGACAAAACTGAGACTCAGAGAGATTAAATAGTTTTCCTTGTCCAAATCACAAGTCTAGTGGATGTCAGAGCCAGGATTTAAACCAAGGTCGATTGATTTCCAAATTCAATGATATTTTCATTCATTTAATCATTCATTTATCCCACAAGTTTATTAAACACTTACTGGGTACCAGGTACTATTGTGTTTCAAGCCCTGAAACACAGCAGTGAACAAAATATACAAAGTCCTTTATGGAGTTTATTTTCTAATATAGGATTTCATTCTAGTATGCATATAGTAAGATACACAACTCTGTATCATATATATAATCGTATAGAATAAGGATTCCTTATTAGAGTTGTCACTGGAGTTAAGAAATGACAAAGATAAAGACTAAGGCTGCATGGTTAGTTGAACCTTCTGGGATGAGTGAACGATGGTTGGCCAACTAAGAATTCAAGTCTAATCCATAACTTTTGATTTTATCAATTCAACAAGTGTTTAGGAACTGAAATAGCCAATATATGGCACACAAGCCTTCACGTTCTCTTCCTGAACCCATCGTTCAGACAGCCGTCTTTCAGCAATCAGTGAGGCTCTCTTTCCCATTTAGCCTAGACATGACCTCAGAACCCATTAGCCTGGGCATGAGTCAAAACCCATTTAATTCACATGAACCAAATTCATGACAGTGAAAAGCTAGAATACAAATTTCAAAGTTACCATGAAGGATGTATATCTTTCTACTGATTACCAACTATGATAGAACCTGTAAAATTATACCTGCTTCACCCTATAGCAAACCTACCGGGTATATGTGCCTCAAGATTCAGTATCTCAAGGACAGAGATGGAAAAGCATTGTAAATTCTTCCTCTCTGAATTACTTTTTCTACACTCCATGCAAACTAATATTCTTCTGCTTGCACTTGGCGTGAATATGTTACGAGACCAAAACTGACATTTTGTTATATTTAGATTGACCTCTTCTTGACAGAATTTTGGAAATGCGTTGGGATTTGAGAGGCACCTTAGTCTTAACAGGAGCACATTCCACTTAGGACACATTCCATCTCTTAGGACAGATTGGGCCCTTTTTATGTTATTTACTAACTACTATTTTGGATGATTACATTTGTAAGTCTTGTACTCCAACCCTGGAAGTTGATTCTTTTTGGAATCTGTGGTCCCTACACACTACTATAATTTTAAGAAAGTAAAGGCTAAAAAAAAAAAAGTTATGCGTCGCATGTCCCCAGAGAGAGTTCAACCTCTTTATCTCATTAAGTGAATCTCAAAATCTCATATGGTTAAAGAACATTTTTCTTTTTAAAATTTTATTTAATTTTTTTCCTTAATTTCAGATGTGATTATGCTTTGCCAAGTACTGACTTGCGTTAGGGAAAATCCATTAAAATATGTCATGTTTGGTGACAAATAGTGGAAACTAGAAGGCAAAAATCATAATCTCTTTTGTGCTCCATAGTACTAAGATTTTAAACCCCTGAAATATAGGTGTTATGTCTATTCCACATATGACACAAATTAATGATCTGTCGGTAATGACCAGTGGACTCAATTGTAAGCCAGAAGCATGATTTCTTTTTTCTGCAAGACAGTTTGAGTTCTTTGTCCCAGATCTTATACTTCCCAGTTTCATTCTTTCTCTCCTCCTGCTCTGCATCTTGTTATGTTATTGCTGCAATATGAGGGGGTGGAAGCCTCTCCAGATGCAGTATCACCCCAAGAATCACTATACTAGAGATCTGCTGTCAATTCTAAAGTGGCTAGGGACCATTAATGGAAAGGGTACCCAGTGAGTCCATCCGCTCCAAGCGGCACAGCTGTGGCTGTGTATCTGTGTTTCATATTCTGACTGCAAGATTTTTATACCCTTTATAAGGACCCAGAAGCTCTGAGATCATTCCATGTGCTTTTTTTCTCAGTAAAGGCAATCACTGAATTAAAAGCCAAATGAAATTGACTTTTTATACTTTTTCACAAGTTTTCCCATTAACACATTCTCAAATTATTAATAGAAAAGGACTATTTTGGCAGGTCATATGTTTGGTTCAGAATGATTAGTAAGTAAGTCACTCTTTGCCCTTTAAAGCTCTAATGTGCAGGTATAGATTGTAATAAGGACAGTCCTGGAAATATAATGACTTTCTCAGTGTATCTTCCCTGTGAAATATTCTGGAGTCAGGGCTAGCCTCAAATCAGGGCAGCCCCAGAGCTTTGATAGATTTCAGAGGTCCTAAAATATTAAATTGGCAAAGGCCTTAGGGGCCATCTTTTGCTCCTCCTTTCTTTTACAGATGAAGAAACTGAGAACCAGAGAGTTGAAACCATGTGGCCAAAGTCATATAGCTAATAAGCAGTAGACCTGGTGCTGTATCTCATGTCTCCTCCCAGTTCCAGACTCTTCCCAAAGTGGCACAGCACCACAAGTCTCTGCCAATTTCAACTAGGGAGGAGCTCTCTGGGCCTGACCCAGTCTTAGCCCAGGCCCCAGAGGGGGTGCCATCCTTAGCGTGGGAGGGGAGGCCACCAGTGACTCAGTTCCAGCTGCAAGCAGCCAGCTGCTCTGTGATTCTCTGCCTTGTTCCGTTGTCCCTTGGGATCCATCGCTAGGACTTCAGGATTCCATTTCCTCCCTTGAACCATTATGCCATGAACACCTGCCCTTCTTTTACCCCATGGAAGGTTTCAGTATTCCCTAATGTGTGTGTGTATAATTACGTATTTCCTAACTAATACATGCAGTTTGCCCATCCAGTCCAACTCACCACAGAGGGGCATCTTAGGGATTGATATGTGAATGTGCAGAAAGCCAGGAAGAATTTGTCACTCCTCAGATGGCAGGCTCTGTAGAAGTGCTAATGCTCATTACACAGAACTTTTCTCAAAAAGATTTGCATCACTAATTGCTTGTTTCTCCCAACACCTCTCGGAGGAAGATCAGTAGTACTGGAAAATGTAAAGTGCTATATAATTTTGCACTTACACAGGCCTTTCCTGGAGCACCCCGAGTGCCTCGCCAACATCAGCTCCTTCCTCACGAGGCTCAGGTGGCGGGAGTCAGTGTGTATTGTGCTTTGCCTTCATCTTATACTGAAATTTTCCAGGACTAGCTCATGATGACAGAGTTTCTGTCCATGTGATTAACTTGCCAGGCAATGCTCCCCCTCTAGCAGCCCTCCAGTCTCCCCTGGTGCTGCAATTTGTAATGCTCTTTCATTTAGCTAGCCTTGTTTAAAAGGTTCTCTCATGAGCTGACCAGTTTTATTAGTTTGCACTGGCATCTGACAACCTTAGGCTACACCATGTGGTGCTTCGTTTGCCATGAGACCTCTTATGGTAGGAGAGGATTACGTTCTGTGGGAGGTTCTCCTCTCAAAAGCCATCTCCCATTCTTTCTCTGCAAAAGGGTGATTTCCCCATCCTGTGTGTCCTATCTCCCCTTAGACAATGCTGTGTGGGCACTGAGCTGGTGGACTGGATGATGCAACAGACTCCGTGTGTGCACTCCCGGACTCAAGCTGTTGGCATGTGGCAAGTCCTGTTAGAAGATGGTGTTCTTAACCATGGTAAGTTGAGCCACCATCCCTGGAAACCCCTCAAGAAATGCTAAGTACATTTCCCTGGGTACGTTGTTGCTGAACTCCAAAATGGGCAAGAAAGAATGATGATCCCTTTAGGGACCCACAGAGCTAGCATCTTCATTTAGCAATACAAATGCAGCAAGTGGATGCTGTTGATTGCTATGTTCCACCATTGTACCTTCCTAACTTGGGAGAACATATGAAAGGAAAATGAAATTGCAGCCTGAGTGCATCAGTTCCAATTATGTTTATTAGTTTGCATTCACAGTTCATTGATAGTGTGATTATACTCTGAGCATTGCATAGCAATCCTGATGCAGGGGCAGAATGAAGAGCAATGAATTGTGTGGCTGGGCTGATGACATGAAAGTAAGTAATGAATTCAGAAGCTGCATTTTAGCTGTGCCGCTGTCTGAGAGAGCCAATTTGTATACCCACAGGATGACCATGTTTAAAATCAAGAATGTGCTCTGCAATTGCGGCTCTTGATAACTGCAGAGGCTATAATTGAACTGAGTAGCTCCTTCAGGACTGGTGTGTAACACTGGCTGAACTGTTCATGCCATTTGTTTAAGACTACTTTTCCAAACAGACAAAATATTAAAATAATTCATTTAATTTGCCAACACCTGGGAATCTAATGATGGTTTTGCCAGTGTTTCTCATACTTTAATGTGCATACATATCACCTGGGACTCTTGTTAAAATGCAGATTCTGATTTAGCTGGTTTGGGATGGATCCTGAGTCTACATTTCCAACAAGCTCCCAGATGCTGCTGACGTCACTGTCCCAAGGATCACACTTTCAGGAGCAAGGGACTACTATTATACTTTTCTTTATCTTTTGAGAATATTGATGCTCTATCCTGAAAAGGGGCTAAAGTCCGTAAGACATGTAGATGAGGGATTCAAAGTTCATTGTCTTTGTCCTACCAAGATCTAAATCTTGTTTAAAAGAACAAGAGTCTATCTTCTTTTGAAAAGCTTCTGTTCATGTCTTTTGCCCACTTTTTAGTGGGGTTGTTTAATTTTTTCTGGCTGATTTGCTTGAGTTCTTTGTAGATTCTGGTTATTAGCCTTTATCAGATGTATAGCACGTGAGTATTTTCTTCCATTCTGTAGGTTGTCTGTTTGTGTTGTTGATTGTTTCCTTGGCTGTGCAGAGCTTTTTGATTTAATCACATCCCATTTATTTATATTTGTTGTTGCTGTGATTGCCCTTGTCATCTTCTTCATAAATTCTTTGCTTAGGCCAATATCTAGAAGAGTTTTTCCAACATTTCCTTCTAGAATTTTATGGTTTCATGTCTTAGATTTAAGTCTGTTATCAATCTTGAATTAATTTTTGTGAGTCGTGAGAGATATGGATCCTGTTTCAATTTTCTACATGTGGCTATCCAGTTTTCCTAGCACCATTTATTGAATAGTGATTCTTTTCCCCAGTGTATATTGCTGTCTACTTTGTCAAAGATCAGATGGCAATATGTGGATGGTTTTATATCTGGGTTCTCTGTTCTGTTCCATTTCAAAAGAAGATAGACTAATGGCCAATAAACATATGAAAAAATGTTCAATGTCACTAATCATCAGAGAAATGCAAATCAAAACCACAATGAGATATCACCTAACCCCAGTGAGAATGGCTTTTATCAAAAAGTCCCAAAACACTAGATGCTGGTGTGGATGTGGAGATAAAGGAACACTTATACACTGTTGGTGGGACTGCAAACTGGTACAACCTCTCTGAAAGATATTATGGAGATTCCTCAAGGAACTAAAAGTAGACCTACCATTTGATCCAGCAATCCCACTACTGGGTATTTAACCAAAGGAACAAAAGTCATTTTATCAAAAAGACACTTGCACTAGAATGTTTATTGCAGCACAATTCACAATCGCAAAGATGTGGAATCAACCCAAGTGCCCACCAATTCATGAGTGGATTAATAAAATATGGTATATGTATACCATGGAGTACTACTCAGCCATAAAAAATGAATCAATACCTTTTGCAACTATCTGGATGGAACGGGAGACCATCCTCCTAAGTGAAGTATCTAAGGAATGGAAAAACAAACACCACATGTACTCCCTATTAAATTGTAACTAACCGATCAGCATTCATGTGCACAGATGGAAGTAAAACTCAGTGGAAATCATGTAGGTGGGAGGGGGGAGGAGAGGGGTGGGTAAATTCACACCTAATGGATACAATGTACACTATCTGGGTGATGGGCACACTTACAACTTTGACTCAAGCAGTATAAAAGCAATCCATGTAACCAAAACATTTGTACCCCTGTAATATTCTGAAATTTAAAAACAAGAAAAAAAAAAGAACAAGAGGAAAAAACCTTTTTATTAATAAAGTCAGATCTGGAAGAAAATTACCACAAAATCCTTCTAGGAGTATATGACCTCGAAGCTTAGTCTGGTCAGCTTTGTTCAAACAATTAATTTTATTCTAACTTTTTTTTTCCAAAGTGCAGACAGAAATGCTTATAAACAGTACATATAGAAAGAAAAACATGAATTCTGATCCGGAAAAAGTAGGGTTTTAAAAGTCTGTACTTTCAAAAACCATTATAAAGCATGATCTGGCAGCTGGCTGTTTTCCTGTTTGGGACGTATGTCCCACATCCTAGAATATGTCAGGAAGGCGATCTTTGCAGGTGAAAGTGCTCATCTCAGAAAAGCTGGCCGGTTCTCAAAGGGAGTCCCATGGAGGCCCAGGAGGTGGGTGGATCCGAGAGGGCTGTGGTGTGCATGACTGCAGCCAGGGGGTCATGTCTTCCAGCTGTACAGCACTGGGCAAGGCAGAGTGAGAAGGGTGCGGAGTCTCGCTGCTCTGCTGCCACTCGGCTGTCCTGCCCGATGCCCTCCGTTTGTTTCTGGTGAACAGAGCTGTGAGGCCGAGGCGCCACAGCTGACGTGTGCTTGCATGTTTCCTGTAGTGGACCAGGAGCATCATTTCCAAGACAAATATTTATTTTATCGATTTCTGGATGACGAGCATGAGGATGCCCCTTTGCCTACGGAGGAGGAGAAGAGGGAGTGTGATGAGGAGCTCCAGGACACCATGCTGCTGCTGTCGCAGATGGGCCCCGACGCCCACATGAGGATGATCCTTCGCAAACCGTGAGTGAGAGCCCGTGGCTACCTGGGCCCGTGGCCAGCGAGTGTGCAGCCTAGGGGAGGGGCGCGCGGCTGAGTTCCAAAGACCTAGCCTTGCCCCAGGGCCAAAGGAGAGACACTGAAAGGGTGACACAGCAGTGTTTGCCTCTGTTTTATTTTGTTTTTTGTTTTTGATCCAGATGACTCTATTTTCCATTTGCATGAGTTAAAAATTACAGAGATTTTCAGTGGTTGGCTCAGGATCTCAAAACTGAGTCCCCGTATTAAATGACCTTTGGTCAATCACAAACGGAAACTGCTGTCTCTATGCCAGACTGTGGCAGCACGTTTCGTCCTAATGCAACAGGACAGAGATCATCAGGACCATGACCCTCTTGCCTGTGCGTGCATTCATTCACTCATTCATTCACTCGGCACACTCTTTCACCCTATTCTGAGGCTTCTGCTCTTCAGCTTAAAGACTCATTCTTATGAGAACGCCACTGCTCTTTAACCCCTGCAAGGCCTCTGTCAGTCACTGGGGCGGTCTCTCCCTTTGGTCTCAGCTGAACTGACCTTACCTTCAGTAGCAGCCATCCTGCCGAAGTTGAGGACTCTGTCTGAAATGTTTGATCAGATCCATTCAGAAAGAAAGTCCTGAGCCCCTCTTTGGCTCAGGGCATTCTACTAATTGCTATGGGGCATACAAAGAAGCATAAGCCACAGTCCTAATCCTCAAGGAAACCTTTTCAATAAGGGCGACTTGGCACTTGGTTCTGAAACCACCACATACAGGCGTATATTTTTCTGGTGGAAATGAAGTCGCCCTCCACCCTGCAGCCAGCGCCTGCCAGCGGTAAAAGTCAGCTCTGAGTCACTGGCTTGGCCGACCTTCGTGTAGTAGTCTTAGTTTGGACAAGAGCATTAAACTTTACATGTCTTGTGTATCCACTGAGCACCTTCCAAGAGTGAAGTATCCCTCAGACCAACTTCCCCGAAGTCTGCTCCTCAAACCAGCTCACAGTCGCCTCTCTGAGTGTACTTTATTTCCTTTCCCCGGGATCCTCTCCCTTGCCCTTACTTAATGCTGCAAAGTCTTTTCAACATATTTCATTTTTGTCACGCTATGTCCCCTTTGTCAAAACTTTCTCTTAGGTCTTAATCTCTGGCACCATGTGTTTCAAAGGCCTTCCTTCATCCCAGTTGGTATCCTCTCTAACTCCATGACCGTGGTTTCCAACTCTTTAAGCCTCAAAACCTTTTCTTCAAACGAAAATTTAACAGGAAAATCCAAAATATCAAACAGAAAAGCCAGAGCTTCACTGACCTAAGCAGGAGTAGGGTCCAGGAAACCTGCCAAGCCAATTTATGCTTTCTCTGCCCTGAAGGAGCGCGAGGGTGGGTGGCTGAGGGGGCACGAGAGAGTCCCGAGGGCTTGAAGAACTCAAGTGGACACCACCATTTTAAATCATGCTTTCTTTCCTGTCCGTCGGCGTCCCCTCGCTCTTCCCCACACCCCTCTTCTCCCCCGTCCCTCGTTTGTACTTCCCCATCATTTCCTGGATCCGTAGCCTTTTTGCTGGCCTCCTTGCTGCCACCTGGTCCTGAATCAGGGAGAGACAGCCCCCAAGGGGCGTTTGGGAATGTATGGGGATGTTTTGGTTGTCAAAGTGCGGGAGGGGGCACCCTGCTGGCATTCGCTAGGCAGTGGCTGGGACCCAGGGCTGCTAAACACATGAAATACCCAGAAACCTCCAAAATAGAGAGCCATCCTAGGAACAACACCCCTGTTGAGAAACTGCATGTTGCTGGAAACTGAGTTTCTTAAAGGCAAAGACATCTCTCATTCTACTTCCTTCGTGCATTTATTGAGCACGTACTTTGTTCTAGATACTATGTCAAGTGCTAAGGCATTAAGAGAAGCAATAAACAAGAGGCCTGCTCCTCTTCCCTGGAGCTCTCTGTCTAGCGCAGGGGACCAACCTTAAGCAACTACTTGTGCAAGTGATCATTTAATTGTAGCTACATTAAATGCTATGGAGGAAAAGGTAGTTGTGTGTTAACACAACATAATGTGGGGGGGAGGGTTTAACCTGGTGTGCAAATTAGTAAGGCTATATCCCTAGCTCTGTGCATTATACCAAGTAAGCCATCAATAAACCTTTGCTGAGTGAGTGAATGAGTGGATCAATGTGTCAATACACAGCCCTAGCTAAAGTTCCCTCAGCTCTTAGTTGCTTCAAGGGAGGAGGAAATGCCATTTGATTCACAAATATTTTTGAGCATCTACCAAAGAGGTTAAAAGAAAAAGAGTATTAAATAATAAAGCGGTTCCTGCCTTTGGGGAGTTTACAATCCTATGTGAGAGATATTCCCAGGTTAGATTCAGATGCAACAAACATTTATTGAGTGCCTGCTGTCTGCTAAGAACATGCATGCTAATTGATTTACCCTTCACAAGAAACTTGAAAGCTGGGTTTCATGAGTCACCCTTAGAAATGAGAGCCTCTACTGGTGCTTCCTTTTTCTTGCATACAGTGTTGAATTGCATGATCCCCTGGTAGCCCAAAGATTCTTCAAAGAAAATTACATTCCAAGGCTTAGACTCTTCCAGTCTGTCATGGGCTATTAAAGTACAGGCTTCACCAGTATTCCAAGATACATCATTTTAAGCAGACTTGGGATTTTCCCATCTTCCTAGTTTTTTGAAACTTTGCAGACATTGGAATTGGGCTGGCCATTCTTATGACCCTTCATTTTTCTTTCTATTGGAATGACAGCTCCCAAGAAATGGGAAAGTGAAAAATAAAGAATCTAATTTTATGAGACAGACATTGAAACTCTACACACACATATACACGCACCCCATTTTTTGATCTGCTAATACTCTTTGGAGCTACTACTTAATTTTATTTAAGTGGAAAGAAAACAAACTTTTTTGATCAAGAATTGCCAGTATCATTGCTGTCCTTGAAGAGGCCAGCTGAGCACTTTGCTCCTGGGAACTGAGGGAATGTGCAAAGGTCCTGGAAATGTTGACTTTTTACTGCCCAAACTGCCACGTCATTAAGAAATGTGGATGCATGAGATGCATTGGCTCCATATTGACCAAGGCAGGACCCCGTAACTTTTTAACTCAGCACAGCTGCATTTTATTATAGTCACCACTGCCAGAGAGGTTGCAGAACTCTGATAATTACTGGGAAAGAAATAACACAATATTCTTTGATGAGAAGATTACTTTGAGAATTTGATTGTATAATGAAGATGTTGCTTTGAAAGGTACTTCCTATTGTTCTGAATCTGAGACTCGCTAGCAAAAAAAAAAAAGTGTCACTTGTTTTGACAGGCTACTTAGAAAAATTCTCTGTTTATTACATTAACTGCAGCATTTTAACTGTCAAACTATGAAAGAATGTTCTGTAGTTTAAAAAACAGAATAGAGCTTCAGGGGAAATTTTTTGGCACACTCTTGTTGCTATTGGTATTGAAAAAAAACATACATTTTGAATGTGAAATTAGCTTTTTATGTGGTGGCAGACAGAGTGACTCACAATGCCCGTCCTGGTTTCGCAGGTGCAGACCTGGATGGCATTTGGGGGCAAGTGCCATAGAACAGTGACAGTTTGACGGTGCTGTTGTAGCTCTGAGACAGGGCCATCAAACACAGAATGAGCTCTCAGAGCTTATTGTTTTGATTTTGCTTTGTTCATAAGTCTAAAAACAAGAGGTTACCCTATGACAAGTAGATATAATGGGGACCCTTACCAGTGGAAATGTACATTTTAGCTTCCTTTGAGCAGGTACTTTGCATAGAGAGACATGGAAAAAATGATGTGGAGTGACCAAGTAAGCAGAATATTGTAAATTTGAGGCCAGCTGGAGAAAAAGAAGCTTCAAGGAGACAGAGTGCTTTGCCATAGAACCCTTCCAAGCTCTCCTTCCAAGTAAAGTGAGGCATGTGCTCCACAGTTTAGGATGGTCTATCAGAGACTGACCTAAAGGTGGGAGGGCAATGAAGTAGGTGCTGTTTCCCAAATCAAATTCTAGGTCTGCAGTTCTGAAACTCCCTAAAAGCCTGGAGGATAGTTGATAGTAGTTGATAAAGAGATAAGTCAGTTGGGCCTGAGCAGAGGCAAAGAAATAATGATAATTATATATTTATATATATATATATATATATATGGAATTGTTGGGAAGTTGTGGAGTCTTCCAAATGGGTCAGAAACTCAGAAACTTGAGTTCATTTATTTTGCATGATAAATTAATATTTCAGGTGCCCTTGGGATTTTCCCACCTTCCCAGTTTTTTGAAACTTTGCAAACATTGGTATTGAGCTGGCAGTCCTTTTGACTGTTCAGTTTTCTTTCTACTGGAATGACAGCTCCCAAGAGATGGGAAAGTGAAAAATAAGGAATCTAATTTTATGAGATAGACATTCAAACTCTATACATATATACATCTCTTTTTCTTTTTTTGATCTGCTAATAATCTTTGGACCTACTACTTTGCTTTATTTAAATGGAAAGAAAACAAGCTTAATTGATCAAGAATTGCTGTCCTTCAAGAAACCAGCTGAGCACTTTGCTCCTGGAAACTGAAGACATGTTCAAAGGTCCTGGAAATGTTGATTTTGAATTTTTTTTTTTTTTTTACTGCCCAAACTGCCAAGTCATTAAGAAATGTGGAGACGTGAAATGCATTGACTCCATATCAAATATATGCTATGAGGTGTAAAGTTGGAAGGCAACAATTTAAGATGGATCAAATGCCATGAGAAAATGCCATGGGAGGAGGAGGGGAAGGGTATCGACTGGCTGCTCTAGGCAGGACAGTCCTGCAGAGGCAGGGTTAAGCCCGCCTCCCTGCTATTCCACACACTTGCTCTAGAGGGCACTTGAGAGGCTGTGTATTTTCTCTTAATCAGCAGAACCTGTTTTAATAGGATCTTTATTTGTCCACACTGTTTTCAAGCGTGTGAAATTTCAAATCCTGATAATTATAGAGGGATTTGTTTCCTCAGGGGATCCCAGATTAGCAAAACTAAAGTTGGTGGGGTTTAGGGTTTTGATTTCTGTTGGGATGTGCCCAGAGAACGTTCGCAGTTATGAAGTCCATCCTCAAATGCTAATCAGATGAAGAGGAAAACACGAGTGACATAGCTAAAGCTTATGAAATAAACCATTCACTGGGAATCCTTCCTTTCACTGCATGGCAAACTTTGCCTTTGTTTTTACTGGCAAGATTTCTGTGCCCTAAGTGAAAGCTTAAGGAATTTACCCGGATAAATGATGGCATTAAGTGGGTCATGTCATGGGTTTGGATTTGCCGCTCCGCTGTAAAAGCCGTCTACCACTCATTCCTCGTGTCTGCAGGCCCGAGAAACCAACCACTGGATTTCTACTTTTAAGTTTCAGATTCGGGAGAGGGGAGGATGGACTTTGCTGCCCACCTACTGTTTAGGGTTCCTTATAAGATTACCTCAAGTTTCAATGACTTTTTATCATTAAAGTCAATCTGTTCATTGTAGGAAATTTGGAAACTACTGACAAAAGAAGAACAGATAACACCTGCAGTCACATCTCTCCGAGATAATTACTGGTAACATTTTGGTGCATATCCCTCTGGGTATTTTTTAATTCCTAACTTTTTACACTTGATAATAATACATCATAACATTCTCCCTTAAACTTACATATTCTTTAAGGATGGAGTTTTTAAGAGTAGTTTACCCCCTGAATGTTCCTTGGTGCATTCAGTTTGTGATTGTTGGATGTTTTAGGTTGATTTTCAAGCCCTTTCTTCTTAGGAACAGCAAAAATAATATTTTACTACTCTTCTTCCCAGAGCAAGAGTGAGCTCCTAGCCCAGCAGGGGCACAGGAGAGGGGGTGGGGCAGCAAGATGCTGGGAAGGTTTCTGCAGGGAACTGCAAGTTGTTCACACTGAGAGTGCCCCACCAGCAGCGCTAGTGAACCAGGCTCTGCCAGAGGGAGGTGAGGTCAGGGGAGGGGTGTCTGCTATGCCCTCTGTGCACCTTGGGTATTGTTGTATAGCCACTTGGGGCACCACTGGAGAGTTTTAAAGGGAGGGGTGGTATGGTCAGTAGGTCGGTTTCTCTGCTGTCTCTGGAGAATGGATTGGAGGGATCAAGACTAAGGACAGAAAGCCAGATATTGAGTTTTATGAGAGTGCATTTGTTATATTTGGGGTTTTTTTGTTTATTTGCTTGTTTGTTTTTGCCTAATTCCATCAGAAAAGCAACATTTGTTAGATTTTGAGAATTTAATGACAGCCTTTGAGATACATGCATTTGACCCAAGAGTCTGCTAAATAAAGTAAAAGTAACACTGAGGACAAGAGCTCTGGATTCTATTCTTATCAATTTACCATTAAGTCATCCAACATCTCCAGGTTACAAATTTCTTAGGCTATAAAATGAATTTCATAATACCTGCTTACCCTCTCCCTACTTCACAAGGGGATTTAAAATGGAAACACAAGTGTAACTGTATTTAGTCAGAGCCAATATTTATTGAGCACATGTGTGGTAGGCACTGTGCTAAACAATTATTTAACTCAATTCTGTCAACAAAATTATGAGGTAATTAATATTATTCCCATTTTATGGATTAGGAAAGAGAGGCTTAGGCTAAGTCTATGGTTATCCAGAAAATGGTGGACTCAGGATTTGACCCAGGTCTGTCTATGCCCTACCACCTGCCATGGTCCAGAGGGGTTCAGAATGGCCTCATGGGTTTAGGCTTTCAGCACTGGTGAGAAAAGATGTCATGGAAGTTCAACTTAAAAATGTAATAATTATTACAGGCTGGATGCAGTGGCTCCCACCTATAATCCCAGCACTTTGGGAGGCCAAGATGGGAAGATCTGTTAAGGCCAGGAGGACCAACCTGGACAATATAGACCTCATCTCTACAAAAAATAAAAAAAATTAGCTGGGCGTGGTGGCCCATGCCTGTAGTCCCAGCTACTCAGGAAGGAGGCTGAGGCAGGAGGATCGCTTGAGTCCAGGAGTTAGAGGCTGCAGTGAGCTGTGATTGGGCCACTGCACTCCAGCCTGGATGACAGGGTGAGACCCTGTCTCTAAAAAAAAAAAAACAATTATTACAGACTAATCTCATCTCATTAAATTATTACCATATAGACCTGAATAGAGTACATGTATACCATCTACTGTGGAAAAAAGTCCTCTGGTATGGGAGATACCCTGATGTACCACTAATCCATGATGGGTTATGATGATGATGAAGATTATTCTTTCCTAGGAGACTTACATGCTTCTGGAGCTTATAGTTATTTTATTTTTATCTTCTGTCCTGAGATTTACTATGTATTATCAATAGCACAGTCAACTGGCCATTTGGGTCTAAAGTTTTAAAATCCATTGTCAAACTGATCCCACAGAAACAAAGTGCTTTATTGCTTTAATTGCCTTATGATTAGTGTTGCCAGAATAAATACAGGATGCCCAGTTAAACTGGAATTTCAGATGGAGAACAGATAACTTTTTGATATAGGTATGTTTCATGCAATATTTTTATTTGCTAAATCTGGCACCCAACTTATGATAACCTGCTTCTCTTCACAGCTCCCTTGAAGAGTTGCTGGAAAATTTAGTCTAAAGGAAGCATAGAAACCACTGACAATCCATAGCTCTGGGAAGAATCAACTTACTCCACGGCAACCCTCTAGCCAGAACCACAGACAAAACTTAATAACTAATATTTAAATAAATGTCACTGTATAGTTCATGTAGTGATCTCACATCCATCCCCTCATTGAACCACTAAATAGCTCTGCAAACTAAGTAGGACTAATTACAGTCCCCTGTGTACAGAAGAAGAAATTGAGCTTAGTAGATGCCAAATGCCTTTCTTAACATCACACAGCAGTATTTGTGGCCAAACCAGGAACTGACCCAAATCTTCTTACTCCAAGCGAAATTTTATTTCTTCTTTTTTCTTTCATTGACAATATTCTTTCCTCTCTACTAGATTGCCTCAAGTATCTCCTTTCTAGGGAATTCACTGAGCAAGCAGCAAAATGACCAAAAAAATATGGATAATCCATCTGCCCTGATTAAGAATTTAATTTTTGCAAGGAAAAAGTAATAATGCATCCATATGCACCTCCTCAAAAAACACTTCCATTTTCTATCTCACATATATATGTCATCCTCAAAGGCAGGTTGTTACAGTACCTGACTCCATCCAAATTTGTTTGTTCTTCTCAACTTGCTGCTTAGGTGTTTTAAAGGAAAATATGTGTAGTTGTACCTTTTAAAAGGTTTAATATTAAACTTCTAGAGTGCCCTCATAGTAAACATTTTTGCAGGAAGAATGTTGGACATATTCAGTTTCTAAACATGATCAAACCACATTGTCCTAAAAACTAGAAACACTTAGCACTCAGAGGCCCCAAATTACGGAGCTCTTATCTTATGTCCTGATGGGGATGACTTCATTTCTCACAAATATTCATAAAGCTTTTGCCCTTTATTGCAGTTGTAGACTGTATTCATTTCTAACTTCACAAAGAAGGAAACAATCCCTGTGTACACAAGCTTTGCTTTCAGAACTAGAAAATAAACTTAAAATGTCCTTTTTTGAGTTGTGGATAAGGTGAGCGGGTGGTGGCATGGCAGGTAGCTGAACAGACAGAGCAGGGCAGGACACTTCAAATCTCCAGTCAGCAGGCTCCTGACACTTAAGAAGCAGGGGTCCTGGGAGGTGAAGCAAAGAAAAAAAACATGTTTCACTGGACAAAGAGATGCAAAATCATTCCATACTTTCCTTTAAGGGAAGCAGAAGAGGTGAGCTCTTAAGAAGGTCTTACGAGTGTTGGAAAATGATCCAAATTTGAGAAAGAACTTAGAAGTCAGAGAATCAGGTAGGTTTAGATGAAGTGTTGCATCAAAAATAAAGCATCATCTCCCTCCAAAATAAATGAAGCATATTTTTTTTTTGAAGCTTGACCATGGCTTATGTAGATATTTATGATGTTGACTTCTCTGGATATTTTCCCCATGTACCAGGGTCTACTAGGCAACAGGTCTAGAGGAACTGGGTTATTTGCTTTCTTACCTGCGTATTTTACCACTGGCCGTGCCAATGTGCTGCTTGGTGGCTGGAAGAATCCTTCATTTTATCCACGTTCCAATAACTGAGGAGCTCTGTCTCTGACCTTGATAAATTCCTTGATAAAACTGTATTTACCAGCAGCTTCCAATATCACCTGAGCCCTCCCATCCTTTAATGTATAAACTGCTTCCCCATCCATCCCCATTTATTATCTTGTCTGTAACTAGACATTGCTGCCAGAATGCATCCCCTGCAGAAACTAGGCCTTTCCACAGCGGGATCCGACAAATCCACATCAATGTGGCACCACGCAGATTTGTAAAGAAGCAGGGATGCCTAATATCTCTCCCTGTGACATCTGGAGAAGGACAAGTAAAGACCAGGTACATTCACCGGCTGCCACTCAGAGCAGCCGGAGAGTCAATTCACTTCCCCAGCCTTGTAGGTTACTCTTATGAAGGTACCTGGGAGTTATCTCCTCCTGCTCGGGCACAGTGTTCCCTTTACTCTTGAAAGCCAAATTGCTTTCAGTCCTTGGGACCCTTTCATTACTGTTTGAACAGGCTGGGGGCTGATTTGCAGGATCTTGTCTCCATTTTTTCCCTGTCACCCCCATAAAGACCAAAGCAGGAAAGGTGCTTAATGCCACTGTTTGCCATGAGAAACCCGCTTTTAAAATGCGACTTTGTTCAGTGATTGTGGTGGGCGACGCTCTGTTTTAGATGTTATCAGGTGCTCTCTGAGGGGTGGGGTAGATGAAGGGGAGAGCCTTTGTCTGATGCCAGAGTAGAGAGGTGAGCCTTTTCTGCGACGCTAGATGGCACGGCAGCTCTGAGCTGGTGGCCTCGGAGAAGCTGAGCTGGTTTCCGTTGTTGCTGGCACAAACACTGAGATCCAGGGGGGTGGCAGGGGGCTCACATTTTGATTCTCTTAGGTGGGCACAGGTTGGCCAGACTGACTTTGGCTTCATAGGGCCTCCTCCCTGGGATTTTCCTCGACTTTCAATCCTAATGACAGGTTGAGGCCCCTGAGGGACACAGCCTCCTGGCTTACAGCAAACCTCTCTTGAATGCTTTTGTTGCTTTGCTAACTGTGAATATCCTCATTTTTTAAAGTCTCTTCACACCTTACAGTCCTGACTTCTCTCACCTCTTTGAAACATTTGCTGTAAACAGGACCAAAAAGTTCTTTGCTACCTGAGTGGATTGCCAGATGACAGTAGCCTGCCCTGTGATTACATTGACCACTTCAGACCACAGGGTTGGTTTTTGGTTCTTGTTGTGATTTTCTTTTTTCCCTTTCATTTTGGATGTTGTTTAAGACTCAGAGACTAAACTGTTTTTGGGCTTTGTTCCATTCTGTTTCAAACAGCTGCCATGGGTCTCTCTGGGGCATCAGTGAGTCCCCGTGGAAGTCTTTATTGACGACCGCGTTGGTTATGGATGAATGGGAGACCAGGGGTGGAGCAGCCTGCCACATGGGTGTCTATGCAGGTATGGCCGTGGCACCCCCAGCCAAGCTTGCCCTCAAGGCAGTGGGGGCTGACCCTGCAGTGAGGCAGGTTGCCTGGCAGGCTTTGCTTTAGGACAGGTATGTGGGGGAGCAGGTAGACTCAATCCATCCCCCTGCCTCTCACTAGTTGCCGAAATTAAGAGGATTTCCCAGGAATGGAGCCCTTCTGTGCACTTCCTCCTGGGAGAGCTGACTCCTTCTCCTCCTCTGTGTCTCCCAGAAGGGCCCAGGGTTTTCATTCACTCTGTGCTGCCTCTCTCAGCTCTAGCGCTCACCCTGTCCTCCCTGGGCATTGTCTTAGAGAGCAGGTCTCAGGTTTTTGCCTGGCAGCAAACTCTGCCACTGTGCACTGCAGGCGTGGGAGGGGAGGGGCCTGGCTGCCCAGCTGACCTGAGCCCTTCTGACATCACCCTGTGCTACCCTCTGTGCTTGCTGATGAGTGCTGAACCAGGGTTATGGCCAGTCTCATTTCTCAGACATTCTGTTCCTATCTACTTTCCAGGAATTCCTAAAACTGTCTGGTCTGCAGATAGTATTAGTTTGTTGTTTGTGGTGATGGCTTTGCTTGTTTGTTTCTCAGTGCTATTTTGCACATTAATATAGCTTTTCTATCACACCCTGAGCGTGGCAGATGCAAATCTGGCCAAAAAGAGGCCCAGCTCAACAGGTGCTGTTTGTTGGTTTTGGATGGACCTCCATCCAAACCCCCACTGGCCTTGACATAGTTAGACTGGGCAACGTCAGCTGGTCTAAGATGGTAATTTGTTCCTCACAACCAGATGAATAAGTCTATAATCCTAAGGAAAATATACCTTTTCTGTCATTTTGAGGGACTTGGAGTAAGAGGTGAGGTCCATCATTTTCATCTTCTCTCCTCCTCTGTCAATAATTAACTATTTGCCATGACACAAATGCATCTTGTATCAAAAGTGAGTTGTGGCATGGATACCTTGTCTTACTTAGCCTCAGTGGGAAGGATTTCCCTCAGGCCGTAACATGAGAACTGGCCCGTGATACTGCCGCCATCTCCCTCGGGCAGACCCTGAATTCAGCACGAATTATAATGAGACTTTTTGATCACCCACCCTGATAATAATGCCAGCCTGCATTTGTGCTATATTTCCAGTGTATACACTTCATGTATATTAACTCATTTGACCTTTACAACAATCCTGTGTATTATTCCCATGGTACAGATGCAGAAACAAGGTATGAGACCAGTTGGGCAACTAGGAAGTTCACGATTGAGATCTCAAATCCAGTTTCTGCTTCCAATCCAGTGCCCTGTGCACTACGACATACTGCTTATCTTGGGAATAACTGTCTCTAGAGTTATGGATATTTAAGCAAATAACATTCATCACAGTATGTTATAATTACCATATTGGTAGGACCATATGCTATGGAAGAATGAAGTTTGGAGAAAACACCTGAGCTGGGCTTGAGGCAGAAAAAAATCTCTTAGGCAAAGACAGGAGCAAGCCAAAAGTCTTGGAGACGTGAAAACGCTCGGCATGTTTGAGGAAGGAGAGATGCCTGGCGTAGCCAGGGCAGAGAATGTGGCTAGCAGGGAAGGTGTTGAAGAGACGGGAGATAGATGTGTCTGGAAAAGTAAATCGAGATCTGGTTTTCCGGAGACTTGTGTGATGATGAGAGAGTACTTCTGGATAGATTGAGCTGGTGGTACTTGTGGGTTATCTCTGAAGAAATGGCCAGGAAGCCACTGGAGCTCAGGAGGGGTGAGGGCTATTTGTAGATAAAGATTTAGGTCTCATTATTATCTAGATGGAAGTTGGGGATTTTTCCCAGGGAGAAAAGGTAGAACAAAGCCTTGGGGGCAGAGCACAATGCAAGAGGTGGACAAAAGAACAACAGACCAAAAAGACATTGAGAAGAAATGTTCAGACAAGCAGGAAGGGAGCCAGGAGGGCAGGAGCACGGGAGAGGAGACGGCTTCAGGGGGCGCTCAATGGTGGAGGGCAGTGGGGTAATGGAGAATGTTTCAAAAAGAGCTTGAATTTTGCCATTACCTCTTTCCCCCATACTTGGGTGCAGGTTCTAAGACTAGCTGTACTGGCTGAAAGGTCAGCCTTAAACTACTACGTCAAATTTTTAGTATATGGCATTGAAGATCTGACAGTTCTTCATCATGTTTCAAATCTTAGATGAAATACAATTATTTTTAACATATTGAGATTTGTAGATTCTAAAGGCAGGATTTTTTTTTAAATCCATAAGAGTTGATCAATACAGATTTCAGATTGATATTATATGAACACTCTCCCTAAACTTGCAGAAATCTGCTCCCAAAGTTCCAACTATGAATCTGTCAACATTTTAGAGCTAAATTCTAAGCCTTTCTTTTCCCAGCTAAATTTTTTTCCTCCTATGATAACAGCCCGGCCCACGGAGGTGCGAATGAGACTTGGTGACTGTTTTCTCTTTTAGCCAAGCTTCTAGGAGGGTTCCATGCTATTTACAGCTGATGTCAAGTAGCAAGAACAGCAGGGCTGCTCCTTGTGCTCAAGAGCCATAATCCTATTATGCCTACCTCGAGACTTTCATATTAGCTGCCTTTGTAGTAGTAGATGGACAAAGGTGACTTGATTGACTTTTAAATCCCCAAGGGTCCTAGTTTCAAAATCCCCATGTCGAAGTCAAGTAGTAGATTAGGCCTCTTGCTGAGAAGGCCTGGCTTCTTTAGAGCCCCTGTGGCCACAGCTTTTCTTCAGTGTCTTTATGGGTCCCATACTTTCTGGGTTCCACCATTAAACACTAGATTGGTGTGCAGTTGTGTCCATCAGTGGTGATTCTTAACAGGAGGTGAACCTGGCGGGCATCTCCCGGGTCATGGATTTAGTATCTGTCTTCGTACAGTCAGGATTAGGAAATATATCCCCCATTGATTCTACAAGAGAAGGTTGTCATAGTCTTTTGTTCATGTTAAAGCTGTCCTTGTGAAGGTAATGTGCAAGATATGCAGAGTTTTCTTCCTCCAATTAGCCCCTACTAGATCTGTCATCTTTCCTGTATTATAATATGGTTGCAGAATTAATTAATTCTATTAACTATTTTTAGAATGTTTACAATTCATTTTTGATTACTCAGAGTACTTATCCAAAATTGACTAAGTTTCAGATGTAATTTGCTAGGCCAAATGTCATACTTTATTAGTAAGTTTGTTTAACTTCTTGTGCAAGTGTTGAGGTTTGAATATCACTTTGCTGGATTTTTGTTTTCACTTACACAAATAAATAAGTAGGTATCTTCACATTTGCTGCTTCCATTAGCTCTCACAACACCTCTCTCAGGAAGGTATTGTCCTCAGTTTTCAGATGAGACTAAGACTTTGATGTCACATGGCTAGTGAACTGAGTGTGAGTTTGAACTTGGATCTTGATCTTCAGACTCTAAATCCAATGCTCTGCTCAGTACACCAACAGTCCTTGAATTCATTTGACCAAGGAACACTTTTTAAATGCTAATGGAGTAATGATAGTACATCATCAGTAGCTCATTAAGATTTTAATGTTTCATATTGAATAATATTATAAGTTGTTGGAATCTTAGGACAAAATGCATAAAATAGACTGATGATTATGTAATAGGTAATGTTCATGCCTGCAGTGATTAGCTGAGAGTAATTGCTGCCTATCCATCAATGTATAGATTGTTTCTCATTTGACTTCCTAGCACTCTCAGAATTAATAACTAATTGGTTTGTTTTTAAGTTTAAAAACATATTAGTTAGGGTTCTTTACATTGCAGACAGCATTAAAAAATTCAAATTACTGACCAATCCTATCTTATCATTAATATAATTAAACACTATTAATATATTCCAAAATAATTATAGATATGAAAAGTGATTAGGAATCTACTCAGTCTTCCAGTGCCAAAAATGTTCATAACACCATTCCTTAAAAGCATATTATTGGATACTAGTCTTATAATAAAATTTCGAATAAAAAAGCTTTATATAAACTGATTAACGTCTCATAGACAGTGGTGGTCTATGGAACAGAGTTTGGGAAACGTGAACATATACCCTCTCTTACTAATCCCGAACTCTACTATTTGCCTTCACCTCATCTCATGCCTTACCTCCTCAGGGCTAGGGAAGAAAAGCTGAGTCAATATACATCCTATATTTGAGTCCTCTGGAAAAAGCAAATTACATAACCCAAGATAATAGTGACAGAAGCATTATTATTCTGCTAGACTAAGATATCACACAGGATCCTAAGGAATTTGGATCAGTTGTCAAGTTGATTAAACCAATTGTTTCTAATGGTGTTAAAAGACACATTTTCCCATTCATTAAGGTGGTAATGAAAAGCCATTTTTGACAGCAATCACCTACAAAGTGAGAGAGAAATTAGTCAATTACAGTGTGAGTGGAGATGCTCTTCCTTCTGAGATTGGAAGAGAGGGGATCCTGTGCACTTCGGATTTGTCCCGTCTACTTCCATCAAGGAACACATTCATTTCAACAATTCCTTTAGGGGTTATAGTGGCATAATCGCTCCCTCTGCTGATATCTTTTTATGTAGGAGAAATCCCTGGGCATGTTACTGACCCCTGAATCCAGTTCCATATTTGAAGCCTTAATGCTGACCACTTTTTCATTATTTCCTTTTTACTTTGTTCTGTATAGACCTGGCCAGAGGACTGTGGATGACCTAGAGATTATCTACGAAGAGCTCCTCCATATTAAAGCTTTATCCCATCTTTCTACCACAGTAAGTTGTCTCTTAGTTGAGCATGGTTGGGGGACTTTGAGTTAAATGCATTGTTAGGACAGGAGGAGAGTATTATGTTATGGCGGGGGTAGGTAGGAATGCCTGAATTCCACCTCATAAATCATCTCTACTCTCTCTTACAAGATGCTAAGGAAGTTATATCCAAGAACAATCACTGAAAGGGAATCAAGTATTGTCATGTTATTAGTAGTTGCCCACGTGACCTAAACCCCAAAGCAGACTGATGTGAGTAGGATTGGAACGTGGGCTTCATCCTTCTATATGTGAATTTTGGAACCTGCACACTCAGACAAGAGTACCAGGCCTTGGGAAGGGCTCTGAATCCCTGCCATGACATGTGGAACCACAGGGAGGAAGAAGAGAAATCTAGATGCCCTGTCCTGGCCCAAGGGCCCAGCTCCACCGAGGTTTGCTGCCCTATTAAGAAAGGAGGTAGAAGGTTCAAGAGAGCATCAGGTATATGTTAGGGCACAATAGCACTGCCTACTAATAAAAAGTGACCCAATGGCTATATGTGATTCTGAACTTTTACCTGATTAGAGTATTTGGGAAACAGAAATTTTGGCCTCTGAACAGGGATAGAAGCACCTTCTCCCATAGATATATGATTTTGAGGCAACACACATCTACTACATGCTAATAATTCAAGAAGGAGAAGGAGGTGGTTTCAACTTTCACAGATTATATTCTGAGGCCCCTGAGAAACATCAACATTTGTCTTTCATTCCCAGCTCACTAAAGGGGATGCTGCTACTTCACAGTGGCAGTACCTGCCCCGGAAGCTGGTTCACCTACAGGGACTATCCAGGGGAGGGGCCCAGTCAACCTCCCCTCCCACCTACCATTGCCCTTGTTGTCCTTACTCTCTCCATGGTGGGGTAGGTCTAGTGCCTGGAGCCTCACCTGGGAGCCTCTGCATGTGTAGGGGCAAGCACGTGAGACTCCATGAGCTCATGCTGCGAGGGAAGTAAGGGAAGACCCTCTCCCGGCCTGTGCTCCAGGTACCCAGCATGCCCCTGTTCTGACTTCCCCAGGCTTGGTGGAATCGAGAGGATTGTGGGAAGTCTCCTCTTCTACCCCAAACCCCAGGTACCCAGGCACTGTGGAAAATTCTCAGATACCTGGTTCTTAGGGAGATAGAGACATCATTTGGGACCCTAATTTAGAATTTTTTTTTAAATTAGAATTTTAGCTATGTAGGAAAAATTTGGAATTTTAGCTCTCTAAGAATATAAATCTTCTCAATCATTTAAATTTAACTATTCAACCTCAAGACATTGAATTTTCCAACATGTTTGCAGTGATGCATTATATGTGATGCAGGGAAGAACCACTCGTAGCACAACAGAATCTCATGATGCTGATGGTCTCACCCTCTCACCCAAGGCAAAGGATAGGCAGATGAGTTGGCTAGTTAATGCATGTGGGACCGTGTTTTAAACAGTCTCTAAGGAGGTTGTCTGGTATGAATTGGCTACAAGCTATTCTATAACAACAACTTTTGTACGAGCTTTAAGAACCTAGTGACAAATCCAGTGAAAGTGGTTCTAGATGACAGGAGCAGCAGCAAGGGACTGGAGAGACCACTGTGTGGGAAGCCAGGGGACAGTCACCGGCACAAGTCCCTTCCCCCCAGGCCTCCAAATCTGGCCTTTCCACATTCTTTCTCTCTTTCTTCTAGGTGAAACGGGAGTTAGCAGGCGTCCTCATTTTTGAGTCTCATGCCAAAGGAGGAACAGTGTGTAAGTGAAAGCTGTGCTGGGACCTTGCCTGGCTGGCACACTCACCAGCATGCTTGGCTTCTCGGCCCCGGGTCCGACTTGGCAGGGTGTCCTGTGACACTTTCATTTTTCTGGACCTGTGATTATTTCCAGCACATGTCACTTTTCTGAAGTGTGGTGGTTTTCTCGCACCAGCATGTGCGGTGGGCGCCAGCCTGAGTCCCACTCCCTCTGTCCCCTGCTGGCTCGAGGCGGGGTTTAAAGAGGGTGGAAGTTGCTCCTCTTCAGGCTGGGCCCAAGGCGGTGCCTTTCCCAGTGACTTTGCTTCAGTTTGCGGCTGTAGGAGAACTAATCTGTCTCCTGAGATGACCAGTGAGAATACTTGAACCATCCTGCTTCCTCTTTGTTCTCGCTCTTGCGCTAGAGGCTCCAAGCCTGAGAGAATTTCTTTGCCCCCGATGCTTACGCAGCATTTACTACTTTTTATCTTTATGGTGGCCGATGACTAATTCTTTTTTCTTTTTATTTTCTTTTATTCTTTTCCTTCAAACTTATTGTCTTCATTTTATTATAAAGTATTTAAATATTTCAAACAAAAAATAGAGAATATGACAAACACCTTTTCAATCTTTATCAAACACAAACATTATGCAATTTTTTTCACATTTTCTAAAGAATGAAATTATACATTTACAGTTGAAGGCCCCTTATCCCCGCCTTTATCTCGTTCTTCTCTCTCCCTCCCCAAGGGAACTCCTACCTGAATGTAGTGGTTATCATTCCAACCCATTTTTTAAAAAATATAGTCAATCCTCCACATCTGTGGGTTCACACTCGTGGATTCAACCAACCGAGAATCAAAAACTTTCAAAAAAAAGAAAATAGGTGGTTGCGTCTGTACTGAATATGTACAGACTTTTTTTCTTGTCATTATTCACTAATACAGTATAACAACTATTTACATAGCATTTACATTGCACTGGGTGTTATGAGTAATCTAGAAATGGCTTAAAGTATACGGGAGGATGTGCGTAGATTATATGCAAATACTACACCATGGATTCACTTATCTGTGGATTTTGGTATCCATGGGAGGTCCTAGAACCAATTCCCCACGGACACACAACTGGATGTAGGTGTGTATCTATAAACAATATCTAGTGCTGATTTGTGCGTTTTTAAACGTCACTTTACTGGTCAGGTTACTTTTAAAAACTATTCTTCCATGGCATAAGTTTTGGTGAATTATGGGGGAAATGTGTATGGCTTTAGGAAATGGATTGCTGGTAAATTGATATCTAGTAAAAACCTGTCTTTTAGGGCATAGCAAGGAGTTTCTCTTTCTTTCATTTTCTATAGAAAAGGAAATAATATGCCACCTGAATAAGTTAGTATTTGCCAGTGCTTTTTTTCATATTACATATTTATAATTCTGGGGACTTAAAATGATGATTTGATAAGCTGTAATTTATATTGATGTGCTTCTATTCTTATCATAAGTCTTTTCATCTTTTTGTGTCTAGTGTTTAACCAGGGGGAAGAAGGTACCTCCTGGTACATTATTCTAAAAGGATCAGTGAATGTAGTCATTTATGGCAAGGTATATATATCTTTTTCTTTTTGAAACTTTATTACGCTCCATTTACTAGTGTGGCTTTAAGTATTAGCAATGTAGTAATTAAACTCGCAACAACATTGTTACTGGATGTAAAAAAGGCATTATTGCATCTTTAATCATAAATTATCTGAATTATTATACTTAAAGTAGTATTGTACTTTCTGGGGCTTGTCTCCTTATGGATTATAGTGTATACATTTAAGTTAGGCCATAGACCATAGTACTCAATGAGAGAAAAATGAAACATTATAATTTAATTATATGATCCCCTTTGGCTCCCCTACGTACAGCCCATTTATATCTACAGTGTTTTAGGGGAAAGGGGGTCTGGTGGTGAGAGGTGGGTGGGTGTTTGCTCCATTTCAGGGGTCATCTTCATCTGAATGCTCTGCTCTTCCCAGGGTGTGGTCTGCACCCTGCACGAGGGAGACGACTTCGGCAAGTTAGCCCTAGTGAATGATGCCCCGAGAGCCGCCTCTATCGTCTTGCGAGAAGATAACTGCCATTTCTTAAGAGTAGACAAGGAGGATTTCAACCGGATCCTGAGGGTGAGTCCAGAGCAAAGTGTGGGTGAGGGACGTCCCATTTTTCCTTTTGCCAAACGAGTGAAGATTTGCACCTGGTGTTAACTGAGCAGTCCTGTCATGAATGAGTACGCAAGGAGCAAAGGGCCTTTGTTATAAACCTGGTATGTTCAAGGTGCTGGTTTACATTCTGGGATCCAGAGGTGATATTCCAGTAAAGCTGCAAATGTAGAATGCTATGCTGGACCAAATCCCTCTGCACACACCTGTACTGGTCCGTGAGCATTGACGGTAAGTAGAGATTGCCTTGGCAAAATGTCACAGTCTGAGAAGTTGCTCTCTGACACGCTGGCCATCCCTCTGTGTGTCCTTCCCCATTCCACTCTCCAACACAGTGGCAGCCCCCCGCCAGCCACATGTCGTTCTCTAGCCTAGACCTTCCTAGTCTCCGCTTCCTATCTCTTCCCAAATCGGAAACTTTCTCATATCATCACACACTCTCTTGATTTATTGAATGATTACATTTTAGTGGGAATTAGTATCAATCGTGGCTGCTTCAAGCAAGCATTTTCACTTTCAAGTTCTTTATCTCGAATTGTTTCAAACTAAAGGAATTTCAGACATTGGCAAGTAGGTGAAGAATAATCGGGGTAGTCGAGGGAATCGTGCAACTGCATTTAAAAGTTGACTCTGAAGATGGGCCTATTCCGAGCTCGTGAAGGGAGTTGTGAGAGCAGGTGATGTTTAGAAGAGATGGTCCCTAGTCTCTCCCCACCACACAGGCCCTTGTCCCTTGGGAGGGATGACCCAGTTTCAGCTGGTAGAGCGCTGACTGTGGACTGCTAGGGATGATGACAATGTCCCATCACCCCTCTCTCGCAGGTGGCCTGTGGTCCTTCCCATCCTCCCTGGAGCTCCCCCCGGAGGCCCTTCTCTCTAGGATGGCTCTGCCCTCTTCCCTCCCCTGCTGATGCACAGAGCAGGCTCCCTTCTCTCCCTCTTGCAAATTAGCATCCTTCTCTATCCCATCCTAAAGTCCTAAATGTAGCTTTTGTGCTTTCCAGTACATTTCCA
The DNA here is from genome assembly GCA_023783475.1 of Daubentonia madagascariensis. NCBI lineage: Eukaryota > Metazoa > Chordata > Mammalia > Primates > Daubentoniidae > Daubentonia > Daubentonia madagascariensis. Next base: position 35,021,550 of record JAKFHU010002088.1, on the reverse strand, counting down.
TTATTTAATGATGATTTACATCATTCTCCTGTCCTTATGTATAGACATCTGTCCCTGTGCACCTTTAAGCATTTGCCTTTGGTGGCAAAATTTCTGACAACAAAGTTTGTCTTAGGAATGCATTGTATTAACACAAAGAAAGTTAAATTAAAATTTATACCATTGAATGATATAAAAAAATACCACATGGAATTTGACTTGCTTCTTATGTGATATCTTTTAAAATGGGGACCAAATGTTGAGGGAAAGCACATTAAAATTTTTTAATTAATTATTTAAAATGATATTGAAGTTTAGAGGTAAACTTTACTAACTCTTTGACATTTACATACAAGGAGTTTACACTCAGCCAAAAAATTCTTTGAAAGAATCAGATTAGGACCATTATCATTGATATAATGTATAAAATCACTTAAAATAACTGAAAAGGGTTCTTAACACATTCTCAAACAGTTTTAAAGTCTTTTGATTAGAAAGGTACCCCACTTCTAAGGAAACTAAATACACTCAGAAGAAAAAAGAACTTTGCTGAAGCTGAGTGCTATTTTCCACATATTTTTATAAAGAATAAATGCCTTTGCTCCCTTACCTTCCTGCTATACTATCCTCTTTCACAGGGTTCTCAGAGCGTAACCACACTACTCTCTACTCTGCTGTTTTTCTGAAGGCAGTGTAAAAGCAGATTTTAAAAACACATGCCTCAAACCTCATCTGGTCCTCCCTCTGACCGTTCCAGCCCTTGACTTTGAAAATGACTTAATTTGTAGACGCAACAATTAGCATCACAAGCACCAAATGAGTTTCTGAAGCATTTTAAATTTTTTTCATTGTCTGAGTAAATGGCAGCATCTGTATGTGGTGTAATTTGTATTTGCAGGACGTTGAGGCGAATACAGTCAGACTTAAAGAACATGACCAAGATGTCTTGGTGCTGGAGAAGGTCCCAGCAGGGAACAGAGCTTCTAATCAAGGAAACTCACAGCCTCAGCAAAAGTATGTTTGCATCCAACACTGTAATTGCCAGACTATGATTAACCTTTTCACATGGTATCATCATTTCTACAATAGCATGTTCTCCTTTTTTGTGGAAGATGGCAGTGTGTGTGACTTTTTTTCTTTCTATTGACTAATCACACATCTTGTGGAGTATAATGTATCCATTTCTGGCACTGCATTGAGCTTGGTGCTGCCTAGAGTAATTCTGGAGAGAATATTCCTCTACTCTAAAAACCGCTCTCTGTACACAGTGTTCAACTGTAATAGCTTTGGAACAGAAGGCACGTGAGAGAAGAGTGGGAATAGGAATGCCGGGCGGCTCAAAGGATGTGAGGCCCCTAGGTGATGAGAACCTTTGGTATTCGAATTTCATAAGTAGGGTTCTCACAACGTGTTATCTTGTTATCTTATCAGAACGAGTGTCTGATGGGAACTCAGATTTCAAATATAAAACAATCTCTTGATTGCAGCCTAGAAGCATCCGTTGGCCTTATTCATACTTATTCCTGCTAATGACAAAGGGCATTTGCTTCTCATTTCTCAGGTCTCCTGTTTAACATGAGTCTTTTTCAGTGTATGTATATTGAGTTCCAGCCTCTGCTGAAACTTCCTGCGTAAGACTTTTTCATCTAATATGCCAACATTTGAGTGGTAAGACAGAAGAATAGGAAATGTGGCTCTAAGAAATCACAGAAAATTACAGAATCTACTTTTTAAAATGGAGATTAATTTTCAATCATAGTGGAATAAAAACACCAATTCTGTAGCTAAAGAAATGTCACCAAATAATATGTTGAAAGAGAATGCATCTCAAGTAATTTTCCTTTGTTTGCCAAATACGTGGAGTGTTCCCTTTATCAGAACATTCGCCGTAGCTGATGAATTTTTATTGTTTGGACTAAAAGCCTAAGGCTCAGACATTTTCATCGAGATGAATCAACATATTTGCAAAGAGGGCAGGAAGAAACATGATATTATTAGATAACCATAGTATATTTTGCAGATTTTATCAAATCCTTTTTATATTCCAACCCCTTTTAAAAGATGGAGAAATTTAGGGTCAGAGAGGCAAGTTACTGGGCCAAGGTCTCAAAGCTTGTAATGGTAGAGCATGGATTCAAGTCCAGCTTGACCAACTTTGACACCTATATTCCTTCTTCCTCCCAGCTTACCATAGCAAAATATAGTGTATAAAACCATATAGGTTTTATATAGCACTATATAGTAAATGTTGTAAACCAGTATATTTCAAAAAAGCTGACATAAAAAGGACTATATAAAAAGCTACTTTTCACTTACAAAACTATAAAATTACTATTGAAATTTCTTTATTTCTCTTTTCCTACTGCCCATTCTTGAAAATGTCCTTGCCCAAATGGTTTTAACAGTTGTCCCTCCAGCCCACCGAGGAGGATAAGAATGAAAACATTTTTTTATGTGAACTTTGGGGCTGTCCCCAATGATTTTCTTTGGTGCCCTTAAAAATAACTAGGCCATTTTAAAGGCTTAATCTACATTCTTTAATAATGCTTCATATGTCTCAGGAAAATGATGCTAACTGAAAACGTAAGCCTTGAGAATTCTTCTTAACCTGGAAACATTTGATCCTGAGGTCTCCTGGGGGTCCTCTTGTTTCACCTCTTCATATCATGGGGAATGATCAAAAGCATTTGCTTGGTATAACATCTTCCACTCAGGGTGTGCTCCAAATATAAGTTTCTTATGAAATCAGACTAAAGGGGATAGAAAATGAGAGACCATGTGTATTTAATTTATTTTAGGCCTGTGTCTGATTTTCCATTATAGCGCCTAATTTGTGTCCTGTAGTCTAATCTGAATTTCTTATATAATTTAAAAACTTGTGCATGTTTGCAGTAAAACCATTTAAGAAATAGCAATGAGTACAAAATAAGGCACCATGCAAAGTTATTTCCCTGAAAAAATGAAAAACTGCTCTCTCAAGGGGTCATTTTCCATGTTGCACTTTCCCAGATGAGACCAGAGTTGGTTGAAAAGGGGCGCCCGTGTAAGTGAATTTTGGGCTGATGTTCTGGACAACTTCCTTAAACGTGGCATCAACCATGTCTATGGATGGACTTAAAATTTAGGAAGCTTAAGGGCCTCTCCTCAGAAATGGTCCTTTTTGAGCTCAAAGAGGGTCACCATGTTGTTGCTGCTAATAATATTATTTTTCCAATTTACTTTTTCTCTAAGAAATCCAGAATAGTTTATGTATACATTTTAAACTTCCAAAACTGCTGGACTCTGCCCAAACCTCTCAACTGTGAGTGTGATATTAAAATATCAATAATAAGCCAGCATTTCTGATGTTGGGTAAATTATATGGTGCCCTCAAACATTTACCATTTCGTATATCTATTTGCTGTGTGGTTATGTGGGCTTAGTAAGAAAGAAAGAATTTGAAATGATTATTCCTGTTTTGGTGACGGTGTTGCTTTTTCTTACTGTTTTCTCATTGCTCAACTCCATCTTGTTTGCAGGAAAATAGTCTCTTTCAGGTCCCCTCCCCGACCCTTTTCTGTTCCAGGTGCAGATAGAAGTGTCCTCATTTGCAGGTTTGGTGCTGGGAAAAGATTTTCTGTCATCAGTTTAAAACCTCATAGCTTATATAAGGTAACCCATTAAGGTTCACTTTTAGCTTGGACTCGAGTAGCTCTTTCATACAATAAACTGAGAAGAGCCATGCTGTCTGGTCTTCAAGTGGTCTTGACCTCATTTAAACAGAAGTCAAGCAGTAGCTGCCTGGTAGTGTCCAGCATGAAACAAAGCGATCACGTCATGTTTTGGCCGGACCCAGAGCCCTAAGATCCAAGAGGGCTGTGTCTGACCAGAAGCTCCTGGCCCTCCATCTTCGGAGTGGCCCGCCCTAAGGAAATGTCAACCCCTACCATCCCTCCCTGGAGCTGGGAGAAGAGGCTGGGGTAAGGCAGCCATGGCAGCTGTCCCAGGACAGGGAGTCTTTGGGAGCAAAAGAAAGCTCCTGTGGGGTCTCCAGCGGCCAGGTGGGCAGAGCCTAGAGAGGCTACTTTCTCTGGGTGAGGTGACGGGCTTGCCGCCCAGGTCTTTATTCTTTTTGAACAGCCATGATACCCTAGCTAAGGAATGTCCAAACAAAGAATACAAGAATGTGAAGCCAACCTTTGATCAGAATTCAACTTTGACAGGGAAACACATTTCATATTGATGTATCAGTCATGTAGCTTGCTACAGAGCCTCAACTGTGAGCAATAGCTACCTAATGCCATATGAAGCTTTCCCCCGTTCAGTTTTCATGTTATGTCATGTATTTATACTCTTATTTAAACAAAACTCATTTTCAGAAACAAGCAAACAGAAAAATCCCTCTTTAGAGGAAGGTTTTCAATTACACGGAGAATTTCCTGTTCAGGACGCGCTCCAGCTGGCTAGACCTAGTCTCCATCTGGAGCGTCTTGCGTACAGGCAGAAAAGCACCGCGAGGCACATGCCAGTTCTCTGAAGTCAGACAGACCTGGTTCATGTCAGAGACCTCCCATTTACTAATTCTGCAACCTTAGGCGTGACGCCTCCCCTTGCTGAGTAGTTTCCCTGTCTGCAGAATGAAGATAATATTTAACTGGCAGGAGTAAACATGATGACCGTATTCAGTGCCCACCTAGTTGTCTGGGGCATAGTAAAGATTCGACAGATGTTGAATGCTTTCTCTAACCCCATTTCCTGATAAATGTGGCCAGATGTTACTCCTCTTCCAGCTCATATGGTGAGCGCTATCAATGAATCATGTATTTCAGGAATTACTGAATGAACTGAGCAGTATTCTCCATTTAAGGGTTGAAAGTCATTTAAAGATATGGCCTCGCCTTTCCTCAAATATTCATTGCTTACAGGAGGAAAAACCATTGTCTTCTACCTTATTTATTTTGAGAAAGGGGTCATACTTTTGAGGTAAAAGTAGGCTATTTTTTTCTGTTCTCCCACCTCCCTCCTCTAGGTTCTAAAGCCAGGCTTCCTCAAAGATTTAACTCTTTAGCTTCCTTTTGGTCCTGTGCACGTACTCACAGAACAGTCTTCCCTAACAGCCACCTTCCAGGTAGACCGCATTAGCTACTCATTCAATGCCTCACTTAATACCAGGGGTGCATCCCTCACGCTCCATTTTTACATGCTCAGGGTCACATACTAACATGTCTCTTCTTCACCCCCTCCGGCAGTAGGTTGGGACCCTGACACTTATAATACATCAGAGATGTTCTTGGGATCTCAACACACCTCCTCGAAAGTCTCAAACAGGCAAGGAAAGTGTGTTGGTGGGGAGGCAAAGAAAGCTGGGTGCTCCCTGAGCTGAGTTCCATCACTGCTTTCTGAACAGTAGACAATTTTATTTTCATCATTGTCTTTCTTCCCTGTCATTTTGCTTTAAGTGAAATGCCAAGCAGAAAAGCAAAGTCTGAGTTTTGTAAGAGGAGCACCCAGATCATCTTAATTCATTTTGCCTACAGCTTTCACTTACTCTTTTGTCACTATCTTGAATATGACTTTGAAACAACCCACGTTCAATTTAAAAAATAAATCCTGCCATATTGATTAAAGAACACACCATGGATAGATCCTCTGAAATAATGGCTAATGCCCCCCCGATAATTTATATTTGACATTGAAATAAATTTTAGGGATTTTCTACTGCTGATTTATTTCCTATTCGTAATACTACTGGGGTTGGTTTGTTTGCTCATTGGTGGTTGGGGTTTTGTTTTCTTTTATCTTGTTTTATTATTAGCTGCATTTCCAAAGCATATACCAGGGTACAGTTGGGAAAGACAGAGCATTCCAGAAATAGGCAGGGGAATCGACTGTGGGACTGAAATTTTGCTACAAGTAACCCACATACAGATGGCCTAGCTCACTGCCATTTCCCAGGCCAGCTCCCCTGCCTCACCTGGACAGCCCTGAGTTTTACCTGTTCCTTTTTATTCCCCTTTAGAAAAAGTCTGAAGTTGCTCAGTTCCCAGCCTGCTAAAGCTGCTCTCCAAGAAGTTTACTTTATTTCCATGTAGGGAAAAAAGAATGTTTCTAATAACTGCTTCACTTTGTGGTTTTTCCATTCTTGTGTGACTTTGGCAAGGTGCGATCTCTCTTACCATGAAGAGTATATGGTTCCCTCGGATCTCAAATTTTAAAAAAACTTAAATGAATATTACATTAAAAGTTTTTTTGTTAATGATTTGCCTACTTTTGAAAAACTAATGAGATTTTTGTTTCTTATCCAGGTATACTGTGATGTCAGGAACACCTGAAAAAATTTTAGAGCATTTTCTAGAAACAATACGCCTTGAGCCAGCTTTAAATGAAGCAACAGGTATACACATAGAACAGTTTTGTGTGTCCATTAAATCCATGCATGGCATTATTTTTTTTTAAAAAAATCCTGAATTCATTCTCAATGTGTATAGCCTAAGCAATTCTAGAAGGGGGTTATGTGTATCAATATGTGAAGAGCATCCCTGTGTGGCCAGACAGGGAACAATTCTTCTGAGTCTCCTCTGCCCTCTGCAATCCTGGCTGTTCTGTAGATGACTCAGTCTCTTTCCTACATATTATGAATAGCCTTCCGTAGGCATCTCTTACGTTATCATTCAAATCCACCTTCTATAGGCATCTACTGGGTTTATAATTTAAATCCTGCCTATTCCCATAAAGGATTTGAAGCTGCCTACATAAAAGGCACAGCTTTGTACCAATTGGGAGTAAAATGGTTCTCTCTGTGACTGCCGTGGTGTAACTAAACCCCATCTGTTTTGATTTGCTCGGGCTGCGATAAAAAAATACCACAAAGTACTCAAACAACAGAATTTCACTGTCTCACAGTTCTGGAGGCGAAAAGTCCGAGATGAAGGTGATGGTAGCCTTCTGCGGGCTATAAGGGAGAATCTATTCCATGCCTCTCTTCTAGCTTCTGCTGGGTTGCTGGCGATCTTTGGCATTGCTTGGTTTGTAGGTGCATCACCCCAATTTCTGCCTTCGTGTTCACATGGTGCTCTCCCTCCCTGTGACTCTTCACATCATCTTCCCTTTGTGCATGCCTGTCTCGGGATTGAAATTCACCCCCTTTTGTAATGACACCAGTCATATTGGACTAGAGCCCACATAATAAGCTCACCTTAGCTCAACCACCTCTGCAAAGACCCTATTTTCAAATAAGGTCATATTCTGAGGTACTGGAGGTTAGTTCTTCAACATATCTTTTTGGGGGGATAAAATTTAACACATAACACCTCCTTACAGTGAACCAGTCTTGTTACCTAAACACAGAGATTTGAGGGTGAATAAAACAAATCTCACCAGTAAACTAAGTGGTCAGAGTTATGATACTGTTTTGTACTTTGGTTACCATCTTGTATATGACTTTGTAACAGCCCACATTCAACTTTAAAAAAAAAGAAAACCTGTGTTACTGGCTTGTCTCTCAGAATAATGTCATGGGTTAATATTTTAAGTACCCTGAGCTCCATAGAAAAACATTTCTCACTAAAAGAAGTTGAGAGATTTATCTCAAAAACTTAGTGGTAGTTCAAAATCCATTTCCATAATTGACCTTTGCAATATACTCAAGGTGAAGATATCATTATTATTATTATATACCTCCTAAAAGTGTTTTACCACTGACTTCTTATTTTATCTCCTCATTCCAGTTTCTCATTTTATAAATAGATTACCTGAGTATTTTTTTATGTAGCAAATTAATTATGGAGTAGTAGATATAATAGCCAGGATTCCTGGCTTCAGGCCAGTTACTTTCAGCCCAATATTTGTTGAGTATCCTGTTGGACAGGCACTAAGGTGAATGCTCTGGACTAGGCAAAGTGAACAGGGAATCACCCTCCTGCCCTCAGGAAACTTATAATCTGTAGAAGACGTAAAGGAATGTGCAAATAACTTCAATATAAGGCTGAATATGGTTATTGCTTCGGGGCACTGACTGGGTGAGGGATCTGGGAAAGTATCATGGAAAATATCGCTTTTGAAGTGGCCCTGAAGGAAGGCTAGGAACCCATTACTTGAGATGGGGACAAAGCCTTCCATACTGAGGGACCACATTAGCACTGACCTAGAAACAGGCAAGGAAGAGCAAGTGGTCTGGTTTTGCTGGACTGTTGTATACCTAAGTGGGAAAAGGAAGGTGAGGTCTAAGAATTTGAGGTACAGACCTTGAAGGGTCTTAAAAAGTAAAGCTAAGCATTAGCTGAGCAAGGAGCATATGATAAGAGCTTTGCTGGAGAAAGGTCACTCTGTATTAAGGATGTAGAAACCCTTGAAGAACCAGTTAGGAGGGGACTGCTTGCTTCCAAGAGCCATATGTAACCTCAAATAAACCAAATTTCCAGGACCACAGGTCAGAAAAAATGCAGCTGACTTTTCCCCTCTGATGAACTGTTTGCCCAGAATGTGTGACTGCATAAAGCAAGAAACAGCATCTTCCCTAACATGAGGATTATCTCGAAAGGAAGATTCTGGTACATTAGAGACTATGGCAGCTAAGGAAAGATCTATAAGATCTTTACGACCCATGAAGGGCAAATATATCCTTCCTCTTAAAGTCACCTCGAAATGAGATGAGGACTGGATTATCATTGCTTCTTAAACAAAAACATTGAAGCCTAGAAATCAGTGTATTTGAAGACTGGCATGTGGGATATGATCCCTGACCCTTCCGTTTTTGATGGTAGAGTCTAGGATAACATCATAATTTAATATTGAACTTCATTCCCTGAAGTCTTTCTGATTTTTTTTTTACAAGTAATGTTCATGGCTTGGAGATAAAGAACAAATCAGTATCTTTCTCATAAATCAAAAATACAAATGTACCCCATTACTATCCTGGACACTAAAAATAATCCTAGGGTATGTCCATCAAATTTGTGGACACAGTGGAGTGGGAGACCCTTGGTATTCATAGATTTTACAATTCAGTGTGAAATCTCAGAGTTGCAGTGAAACCTGTTTACACCATAGAAATGATTACACCACTGAATTTGACAGTCTCTTAGTTTACCAAAGCATCTATTTTTTACCTAAGACTCTTAGTTTCCTAGACTTTTACTTTAATGACCTGTATTAGTCATTGAGGGACTAGGGAAATCGTTTTCTAGTAGGAAATGATTACAGGGGGTTGTACACGTGAGTACAGAGCAGGAAAGCCACATGGAAATGTGAGTGGTGGGTGGGGAGCCGTGCCACGTGACCGCCTCACCAGCCTCGGAGCACCCCGGCCACATCTCTGCTTTATCAAAAGTTAAACTACTATATAGCACAGCTTTCTGGGTGGGTACATAAGCAAGCATGACCATCCTCAGAGAATATATAAAACATACCAAGGTGACTCTAGATGTTAAACTCAGACAAGCCAAAGTCCTTTTGCACTTAAAAAGTTTCATGGAGCTTCTGTCTGGCACCTTCTCTGCTTCTTCTCTGGCTTAGTACAATGGGACTGATGGGTCTGGTGACACTGAGTCATAACAGTTTGGGATCACACTCATTACTTATGTTTAAATGAGTATAATAGTTACACCCTTAGTCACTGAATCAAACTTTGCCCGTATAAATTCATTAAAAACATGGACTCTGGAAATCTAATTTAATAGAGTGAAAATTTGCATATTTCACACCATTTTCTGTTTGAAAAGTTATGTGAGTTTCACAATCTCAGCCAGTGTAGTTCATTTTTTGACTGAAAATTCCCATGGCATCTTGGATTCCAAATTTCAATGGGCATAGTCCTGAGGCTTATAGGTTTGTCTTCATGTGCTCTCCCATCAAGGCTGGCTGGAGAGCATCATCTTTGCAATGAAGAACGGGCATCAAATTCAGTGGTGAAGTCAATGAAGCTTATCTTTAAGACCTGCCTTATTTCTCTTGCCTTCCCTCTACTTGCCTACTTACAAAATAGCTTCTAAGGTTCACAACCAGCCTGAGCAAGAACAAGACCCCATCTCTACCAAAAATAGAAAAATTAGCCGGGCATTGTGGCACATGCCTGTAGTCCCAGCTACTCAGGAGGCTGAGGCAGGAGGCTCGCTTGAGCCCAGGAGTTTGAGGTTGCAGTGAGCTATGATGACGCCACTGCACTCTAGCCGGGGTGACAGAGAGACTCTGTCTCAAAAAAAAAAAAAAAAAGCTTCAAAGATAGGACAGTCATCGTTTTAATCTCCTGATGGCTTTTGTTTTCCTTTAGTTGCTGCTCACAGCATTTATCTTGTCTCTTTTTTGTTGCTTTTTTCCCCCTCGCCAATTCTCTGCTCTTACCATCTCCTTTTTCTATAATTCTATCACTCTGTCAACCTTCATTGCTCCTTCTGAAAATAGGAGGTAAAAAAGAGATAAAGGAAAAAATATATTGAAAAAATAAACTTGGTATAAAGTAGACAAAGAAATAACCATGCCCTAATTCTGCATATATGGTGCTGCCTATGTGTGACTCTTTAATTATGTTTTTAAATTTCTTTGCGGCTAAGGTACCTACTGCCATTTGTACAAGGCTGTCTCTTTTAAAAATATTATACTTTTTGTCCATTGTGCTAAGAAATTGACTTTTTATCTCAAGCTCTGTCAACATCATTGTTTTTATATGAAGTGCTTCTATGTGCAGTAAAATCATACCTCCAACCAACATATAAGAACCAATGGCCAAGAACAAGTAAATCTACACTCTTGCTTTCCTGAAGATTTCCACAAGAACCTAATTTTCTTTTCTGCTTTTTTTCTCCCCTCCAGATTCTGTTTTAAATGACTTTGTTATGATGCACTGTGTTTTTATGCCAAATACCCAGCTTTGCCCAGCCCTGATGGCCCAATATCCTTTTGTTGTGATAAGTCTCTATTCCCTTAAAGACTCCCTACCTCTACATGGCCGTTACCTCCTGTCATCTTCTGAAGGTAAGTCATGGCCCAGGCAGAGTTGTGGTTTCCACTCTTGTCAAACTTGGAAATGCCAGCAGTTTTCCCCCGTATAGACTCTAGTTTTCCCTGGCATAGGTCTAAGGATTGCCTCCTTATTATCAGTGTAGAGAAGTGTGAACCAGTTTAGCTCAGGAAGGTGATACTGGCAAGAAATATACATGCCTGGGAAGTAGGCTAGAGAGGGTTATGGAGAGGAATCTGGGAGTGTTATTAGGGATAGTTACCTAACCTGGGAGACAGACGGTGTACCTCTGTCATACTACCTGGCAGGATGGAGCGTGGTCTGCTTGTGTTCTTCCTCTGAGCTAGAGTATTAATCAGGTTGCTAACCTGCTGAAATAAATACAAGTTATCATTGCCAGGGAACTTTCTTTTCACATTCATCTTAGTCCATCTTTTCCTCTAGATACCGAAATTTCTTTCTTTGTTGCTATCTTTTATCATTATCACATTGACTTAAAACAAAGATATAAAACTTGAAATTGTAACGAAGGTTCCTCTAGACAGCGTGAAGGCTGACTTTGTTTTACACAGCTTTTCGATGGTGTATTGAACAGACCCACCGATGTTGATCTCTGGCACAGCATGAGCATTCAGAAAATGTGAGTTAAATAAAAGAAGTGAATGTGATTAATGAATTTCACCCTCAAATTTGGGGAGCATGGGAAAGTATATTTTTAAATTCTGCTTTATTTTTAAGGCAACAAAAATTTAGACCCCAAAACACTTTGGCCCTTTTGAGTAGTTAAATATATTGGAAGAGAATGGCCCTTTCTTTTTTTTTGAACAATTTAATCAATTTTGGCACATTTTCCTTTTTCAGGATTATAATTACCGTCCCTGATTCTCATTTTATTGTGTGCCCATAATTCTCTTTGAAGTCAACAGAATGCGTGAGGATGGGAGATTGGAGTTGAATGTGTTACTCGGGGAGCTGCAAGAGTGAGATTGGGTGTTTATTTGCCTGGAAACTATCTTTCCAAGTAATGACAGCTTAATGAGACTTACATATATTATATATTCTTTCTGGCTCATATTCAATTATTCTCAAGTAAAATTAACCCATTCAGGATTTCTCTGTGCTCTTTTAACTCCATACATGGTAATCATTATTACACCTTTGAACGTTGTCGGAAGGAAAAAATGAAAACCACCATTGAGTTTAGACTTATTTTTTTCAACAGTTAGCACACTGATAAGCCTAAGGCAAGCCAAACCCAAGGGAGAGTGAGGCAGTAAAGTGGGCCAAGTCTTAGCATCTTTACCACTCAAAGTCCCAAACGCTAAGCTTGTATTTTTTGCAAATTCTGATTTCTTCACTGATTAGCATATTATCCTTCAAGAATTGGTTGAGAACATTCAAAACACTAACTTCTTTTTTCAGAATAGCAGCTCCTGGAGAAAAGGTGCATATGCCATGCCCAGGTGGGGAGGAATGGGGATAGTGACACTGAGGAGGAGGAGGCAAAGATGAGAAAGTGAACAATGGAATCGTGGGAGACCTGTGATATCTAATCTTAATTTTTTTTCTGTAGACTGAGGAATCCCGGATGGCTGGATATGATTTATACTACCTAGTGCCCTCAGTGCACCCCCTTCACATCTGGTCTTGTAAGAACTTAGATTCTCTTCATTGTTTTCTTTCAAATCAACTCTCTATGTGTCAGGCACCATGCTAAGAGCATTGACCAATATTATTGCACTTTATCCTTGCAGGATTCTATTGGGTTAGTATTAACTTTATTTTATAAATGAGGGTCCTGAAGCTCCCCAAAACATGGAGTGGCATGCCCCAGGCAAGTGGCCGAGTCATCCAGGTCTTAGGATTCCAAGCCTGGAGTTTGTCATTTTTCTCCTCACAGCTTATTTCTTTCAAAGCTTAAGTTTTTAATGATTCTATGACCTTTAGAGTTTAAGAACATTTCTTGACAATATATTGCATAATACACATTTATCTATGCTTCAGTTGGCTAAAACCAAAGTAGGCCTAATTTGTTTGAAGGTAAATAAAATGCTTTATAGGACTTCTATCTATCCTAAAAATTCTCCATGATTTTCTGAATGTATCCCTTTAAAATGTACTTTTTTTCAGTTTTAATAGTTTTCCCAATGTGTCAAGGCTCTTAGGCAGACCTATTGCACATTCACTTGGAGAACTCAGGGATGTTACAACAGGCCAGTGAAGGGTTCTACTTGCAGGTCAGTCATGTGGGGAGAATCAAGAACGGGGCTTTGGGCCTAAGGGCTAGTCCAGCACCGTCCAACAGAACTTTGTACAGTAATGAAAATGTTATATATCTATGCTAATCCAATAGCCACTGGGCTTGATATTGGCTACTGTAAGGAATTGGATTTTTAATTTTATTGAGTTTTCATTAATTTAAATGTAAATAGCCACATGTGGTAGTGGCTACCACAGTAGACAGCACAAGTCTAATCCTTAGATATTAGGAATAGGAGCCTAAGACAAGAAGCGCTACTCTGTAATGCCTAGGGACGGTATCCCAGGAGGCTAGGAGCTCATCCTGCTGTACTTAAGCAAAAGGAAAGCGTTCTATCTCCGAAGATCATATATGTGTGAGTGCTTCTTTGTTATGCTAATGACCCAATGTTTAGCGTTCTTTTCCCCTCCAGGAGATGTTATATAGCCTCCTTATAAAAGCTATGTTTCTCTGGTCGTAACATAAACCAGCTGTGACTCACATAAGAAATAAAGGAATCCATCAGAAGGATATGATGTAACTCAGAGAAATGAAGGAATCTTTGAAGAGTCCAGGCCTTAGAAAAGGGCCTCGGGGGCAGGAACTAAAGACTCAGGTTGGAGTAAATCTACTCCAAACATCGGGGCCCTTGCCTCATTCCCACATCCTTGGGAACCAGGGTCTGGTTGGCTTCCGCTGGGTCACTGCTGACATCCTGGTCAAGCGAAGGTAAAGTACTTTACAGGACAGTTTCACAGAGACTTTCTGCAAAGAAAAACAGAGAAAGTAGAGAAACAGATGCTGAGCAGGCAGACACAGCAAATGCACATAAACTGCTTAACAGCACACCCACAAGCAACAGGAATGTATAATGTGACATTGAATAAGTGGGTTAACCCCCATGTTTTTAACATGGGATATAGGGATAATAAAATACTTAACCACATTTCATTAGTCAGTTGCTTTGGCTGAGTATTTTTAAAGTACTTAGCATCTGTGGCTTTTTATAGCAGCCCTGTGAAGAAGTCAGTATTTTCACTGTTCTTTTTCCAAATCAATAAACTAGGATAATGAAAAATTATGATTTACTCAGAGAAAGGTAATTACTAGTACAGAACAGATTTGAGCCCTGAGCGGCTGACACCTATTTCTGTTCTTAATCCACAAAGTATGTCTCTTCCAGTGTTGCTTTTAGCAGGGAGGAAGATGGTAGAACTCAGTTTAACATTAATATATCAGGCCTTTTATGTGCTAATGAGAGAGACTCTCTATTCATTAGATACACTTTGGACATGATTTGACCTGATGAATACAAGTGCTTTATAATGAGTTTTAAAGTCATATTTGTTCAATTTCTATACTTTTCATCTCCAGCTTCTTTAATCTTTTTAAAATCTGCATTTAAAATTCAGTTCAATTTTCTTTTAGTCTTAAAAAGAAAATTAAAAGCACATATATATAACCCTATCATCTCTCAGGTATAACATTGCTAATATTTTGGTATGTATCCTTCTAGTCTTTTTTCTGTACATATAGATATACTTTTAAATACAAGAATGGGATCATAGTGTAAATAATTTTGTATGCTTTTTCACAAAACAATATTTGTGAATTATCTTTCTGTGCCATTAAATATTTTTCTATACTATTTTCTAAATATAGATAGCTTTGTCATCCTTAAAAATAAAACATTCTCAATATAAAAAATTTCAGTTACCACAAAAAGAGAACAGAGCCAAATTCATCTGGTATCTCACCACTGTTAATAATTTTATGAAAAACATTTCAGAATATATATATATAAATGTACAAAAGATTTTATATAAATTAATTGTATTACATGTGCTTTTTAGTAATATGTTCTTTTTCACTTTATGGTATGTTGTGAATATCTTTTCAAACTAATATATATAAGTAAAACTATTGAGTACTGTCAATGTGTCATAGAGTGCTGGGCAATGGGGGCAGGGGAAACCAAAGAAAGACACATTATCATTTTTAATGACCACATAATATTATATGGTATATATGTTTAGCTTCTTCCTATTGGATATTTAGATTATTTCCACTTTTTTTTGCTGTAACAAACACAAGGGGATGAATCAACATCCTTCCAGCTGAATCTTTAATCTTTGCCCATGTATATGATAATTTACTCACTTTAAATTTCTAGAAGTAGGCAAAGAATATCTAATATTTTCATGCTTTTGATGTTTATTCCCAAATTGCTCTCTTCTCCAGTTGTCTTAATTCTGTGCTTTATGATTAAGCTCTGTCATATTTTTGTTTGTATAAATACAGGCTGGCCTTCAATTCATTAAGTGATCACAACAAAGTTAATACTATTTTGAATTTTAATAACTGTCTCCTTGATTCAGAGTATTTTCACATCATTTGCTTTATTTTTCCAATACCCATTTCCCAAATGTGAGGCAAAAAGGTCTGGTGTATTTTTTATTTCATTTGACATATACTAGAAATCAAGGCACAGGGAGGCCAAATAACCTACCCAAGAATCTGTATGTACTGAATATGTTTGGAGGAAGTCCATGTAGCACTAATGTAATTGTGGTTGATTCCCCAACATTCATGCCATCTTGTCATCACTCTAGCCACTTGTAATAACTGGCTGTCCTTGCCAATGATTGGTTCTCAAATGGCAGGCCCAAGCTAGACTGGGCTAGTGGAATTCAAAGAGACGCTTCTTGGGCTTCTGGGTGAAAACCTTTTCAACATTTAAGAGAAAGAAGCTATCCTACAACCGTGAGGGGAATGAACCCTAGGATAAAGCTGAAATGAGTGGACAGTCAGAAAAAATGGGGTCTCTGATGACATCATTGGCATTTGGACCAGTTCTGCCAATAGATTTTCTCTTATGTCAACAAATACAGGTCTTTGTTGTTTAGGACAGATTCTTACTGCAGCTAAAAGAATCTTAAGTGATAAATGGCTTACATTTAAACTTACAGAAATTTAAATACAGCAATAATTTTGGTCAAATATTTTCTATTAGCATTCTAATTGTCTTTGGCTTAGTATTCAACACAAATTTTATGCTTTGGGCATGGAAATAATTAATTTAGTTTCCTGAATTAAAAAGAAAAAATATAGTATGGATTTGCTACTAAGTCTAAGGGAAAACTGCCTTTTCCATATTTTATTCCTATCCAGAAACAAACACAACAGCTTCCCTCCCTGAAAAGGCAAAGTCTCTGTCATTTAGATCTCTGTGAAATTGACCTGGAGATGTTCTCTTTATAAGTTGACTTGGATTTCCTAAATGGGATATTTATCAAAATTTGCTTTTCTTGTTGATAAAAGATTTACATAACAACATCAGGTTTATATTCTTTAGATGAAGCCAAGTTTTTAGGAACATTCTTTAGATTCCTAAGAAAAACTTAAATTTTGTTTAAGACAAATTTGGCCATTGTAGTCCCAATTTGATTCTGAAAAGTGTTTGATCCATATGTCACCATTAGAGCAATTTGCTTCTGCAGTTATGCAATCTGAGAGTTTATTTCCAATGAAGAAGACTTGGTTTGATGATACTATGAACATGATGTGCTCCTTGGAAGAAAATGACTATCTTATCAGATATGCTATAAAATATTTTATATATTTTTTTCTCAGCCTCATATCAACACTATGAGGTGTGTGCTCTTTTAATCCTGTTTTTTACAATAAGGAAAGTGAGATTGAGCAGCTCAATAATTTGCCCCAAGTTACACAGCTGGTAAATGTTAGACAAGATTTGAACCCAGGCAGTATGTTACATTAGGTCATGTCCTAACTGCTCTATGAGTACAAGCGCCTGGTTTGAGACTTAAAAAGAGAATAGACAAGAACTAATGACTTCTAAAAACACAGAAAACTCTGAAAATCAATGGGAAAAAATATTCTGAGCAAGAAAATGGGAGATATCTAAAGAAATTGAAAGCCCAGAAGGCACTCCTGTGAGCTCAAAGTTAATAGGTGCACACAAACAAAGGAGCAGCCTGTGTTGGTAGCAATAGCGTCACAGAGTTAATCCCAGAAATGCCAAGTCTTATGAAAAATTCTAAAACTATCCATTGAAAATATTTTTAATGATTTCCAGAGGAGGATCAGTGATAGTATTGATAGCTAAGATTTACTGAGTACTTACTGTGTTTCAAATACAGCTGCACATGTTTTACCTGTATTATCTCATTTCATCCTTAACAGCAGTGCTATGGTGTTTACTGATGAAAACAAGGGTCTAAGTGGTCAGTTAACTCACCAAGGATCATGTAGTTGATACATGAGTGGGGAAGCCAGGATATGAACATAGTCTAATTTCAATACTTGTATTCTCATGAACATACTGCATCAAGGAAGGAACAGACCCTGTGGCCAGGATGCTGGGCTGCTCCACAAAGGCAAGAAGCCCCAGACTATAGTAGGAAAAGCAGAAGCTCTGAAGTCAGAAGACCTGTGTTTAAGACTTGTGTCTTGGCCAGGTGCAGTGGCTCAAGCCTGTAACCCCAGTGCTTTGGGAGGCCAAGGTGGGAGGATAGCTTGAGGCCAGGAGTTTGAGACCAGCCTGGGCAACACAGCAAGCCCCCGTCTTTACCCAAATAAAAATTTTAAAATTAGCCAGGAGTGGTGGAATGCACCTGTAGTTCCCAGCTACTTGGGAGGATAGTTTGAGCCAAGGGATTGGAGGTTGCAGTGAGCTATGATCATGTCACTGCATGACAAAGCGAGACCCTGTTACTAAAAAAAAGAAAGAAAGAAAAAATAAACTGTGTCTTACAAGCTATATTACTTGGCAATTATCCTTAACCTGTCTGAGTTCCTTCTATATAATAGGGGTAATTATACTTGCCCCATCCTCTTTACCAGGTTGTTGGGAAGATCAAATAAGGTTATGTGTGTGAAAGTACATTATAAACCTTAAAGCTCCGTATAGATGTTGCTATTATTATTGTACCATCATGAGAGGAACATGGCATATCGTAAAGACTATACAAAAGCTTGGTCTTGTCAGTGGGCAGATGACCCCCAAAGTTTGTTTTCAGCTGCAAGCAGAGATCTGGTATGCAAAACAGGGTTTTAAAAACAACAACATTGAAGAGTATCAGTTTGAATGTTGTTAAGTGTTTTATAAATAGCTGCATAATTAGCATGTACTTACTGCAAAAAGTATACATAATATTTTATTCCCTGTTGTAGGCTGTAAATGAATCTGCTGCCTCTACATCCTAGGAGGTTTTCACTTACTTTCCCCATGATAATTTTAATACATGGAACCATTATTAGATGAATTAAGAATAAGTAAATGAGCAGTAAAAAAAAATACAGAAAAATTACAGGTGCCTGTGGTGAGTAAGATAATAACTAGGTAAAAATATATGAAATAATTACAGTGTTTGAACGGCAGAGCCGGCATGAGGAAAATGACTCAATGGAATATTAAGGCTGCTGTTGGCAGGGTAGAAAGACTGTAGCCTACACTGTGGCCTTCACCTCTTCAGATTTTCAGCCCTAATACCTCACTGAAAATAGATCCAATCTATCTTCAGATGCCGAAGGAGGTGATTCGATTCAGTGAAGATTTAGTCACTCTGAAAGTTTGTCATCCTGTAGATTAAATACCCAAGAACTGAAAGATTTTGCTTAAAAGATGTACCAGTTGTTTTGGAATTTGTGTAGACTTAGTGTACCTAGTGACATTGAATTCTTTATGAATTTATTTGGAATGTATCTTTGATCTATACTTGACATCTTGACCAAATGGGATTTCAGGTAATTTAGATAAAGGGTCTTAAAAAGCTGTGACTTTTTTGAAGATTTTTTTTTTTTTTAGAGAAGTGCATTATATCTAGCATTCTAAACAGTGTGATTGAATTGTTTAAGGTGACAAGTCAATTAACAAACTTTGAAGCTTTTTTGTGTTTCTGCATGCCCAGTCCTTAGGTAGAAAATGTAGAGATGCACAATGAGTTTAAGACAGGGTTCCTGCTCTTAAGGATTCTGATTTAATGCTCCCCGATGGTGAGAAATCTTTATTACATGTTAAGTATCCCTAATCTGAAAATCCAAAATCCAAATGCTCCAAAATTCGAAACTTTTTGAGATCCAACATGACACTCAAAGGAAGTGCTCATGGGAGCATTTCGGATTCTGGATTTTCAGATTAGGCATACCAAACTGGTAAATATAATGCAAATATTTCAAAATCTAGAAAAAACTGAAATCCAAAACACTTCTGGTCCCAAACAATTCAGATAAGAGATACTCAACCTCAAGAATATCAACCTTGAGAGAAACTTCAAGTTAGAATTTGGACGGTCAGTAGACTTAACAATGTCTGGACAGTAGTAGCCACTGCTTTCCTAGTTGACAGGTAGAAGACTAGAGAGCTGGTTGAAACTATAACAGAGGGGATCTCGTTCCGCTATTAGCAATTCTGTGCCTCCCTGATTGTCAGATTATCAAGGCTGTAACAGTTAACTCTTGATTTTCTGCATGTGCTTTGTCTGTTTTGAGGATTTCGGGGGGTTGATTTCTATAATCTTAGATGGATTCCCCTGTTTCCCAACAAACCTCACTCTGCTACATAATATATGTTAGAATAAAGAAATTAATGTTAATAACAGAAAGAACGCAACAGCACAGAAAGGTATAAAGAGTGCTGGGGAGGGAAATAAGAGAACTGAGTTCTAGTCCCAAGAATCCCAGTGATAAATTTGTAAAAATTACTTAACCTCATTCTGCGTTGGTTTGCTTCCCTCTAAGATGGTGGAATCGAAGGACATGCAATCAAAGGGCTCTTGAAACTCACAGATTCTGTGATTCTGTGACTCTGAAACCAACTCAGTGTGTCAGTGATGAGTTTGGCCACTTAACCTATTATGGCCTTTTCTTAATTGTGTTTAAAATACCGATTCAGTAAATAATTCTGAATTCTCTTACAGACTTTTAAGAAACTAGAACTTATGTGATACCAGAACCATGTGGTCTTTCTGTGTCTCTTTCCTTCATGAGTTCAGGCAGCTATACAGCATCTTGCCTGAACCCAGCTGTCATGATATCATGGCGTGGCCTTACTCAATGAAAGTATTTCCTGATCATTTGACAAAATCATTGGATTATTATGTATTTTATTTTCTATCTGCTCTTAACATATCATATGTGCTTGGCACTCATTGATAATCCTTTCTAAATTGTTATTCGTCCTGGAGAGGAATTAGATTTTATTTCACATAGGGCTTTCTCCATCAAATGGTTAATGCATTATTCCAATTTTAGCCAGAGAATGTTTCTCCAATCTTCCTGATGTGTTTCAATTTATGAACGTGCTATATATGAAATGTTGCTCTTTTTAGGTTGTACTTTTGACATCATATTGAGACAAGGGAACTGATGGGATATTCTTTATTCTTTGGCTGCTACTTGAAGGGAATATAGTTTTCACCCCTCCTAAAAGCCTGGGGAGATCATTATGGGACTAAATAGAAACCCCAGCACCTCACCTATAACCATTTCAGGTGTAATAAATTACATATAAAGTCTTCCCTGTGTTGCTTAAGAATCTGATTCAACAGCCAGTTCAGGACCAGAACATTGTGTTGCCTATGGAAAGGCAGAATCCTTGAGCACACACCTGGATTCAGCTATAAACACAGTATTACCCCCACCCCCAGTTTAGTAAGTAAATACCGATTTACGAGGGCAAAGGCAAGGATTTGTGAAATAAATTGGTGCTTCCATTTGTTTTTCTAGAGGCGAAAATACTTAATTTTCACGAGAAAAGGGAGAAAGCCCCTCTCTGTCCCTCTGGATTTGGTAGATTCTAACTCCCAAGAGGCTATGGGGTTATTCATTAAGGACAGGGAGCTCAGCCTTGGCCTAGCTATTTAACACACTGAGTCAGCTTGAGGAAACTTGGAACTTCAGAAGAAAAAAAAGGGGGGGAAATGTTTTTCCCTTTAGGATTTTTGCTTCCCAGATGCAATTATTTTTAATAATTTCATGAACCTAGGCACTAACGTCTACTCACCATAGCCACTGATTAGGATAGTGGGGGTGGCAATAGAGAAAACCCTGCCGTTAACTCACTGAACACCCGTGGACAGAGCTCTTCTCTCTGAACCTCAGTTTCTTTACTTGTAAATATTTTTTCTTCAGATTTGTAGAGAGCATTATATGATCACATGAGCATAATGAGCATATTTTATAAACTGGAATGCTCTATAGATATTTGAAGTGTTATCACATTAATCTTTCCAACCATGTATTCTATCTTTTATTGTGAACAAAAGACATATTTCCCCAACAGGAAAGAGGACAAGAAAAATCTTTGTCCTGACCCATAGAGACAATGCAATGCAAATTTAATTATCCTATCCTATGGCTCTATAGATTAGCTGCCATTGTGCTGCTCATATCACTGTATCCAGCACACAGTTTGCATTGCTTCCTTGAGTCCAAGTCAAGATAACCTGGAAAGTTAGAATTATATCCGCTTGATACCAACTTGATATTTCAAACCATTTCAGCCTCATACAAGTAGGAAAGACTGTCTCTCTCTTTATCTCTTTTTCTCTTTCTCTCTTACACACACAAATACCTCCTTTTCAGCATATTTTCCAATCTAGTATTTCAGGTGAATAGGGACTGTGTCCATTCTATCACCAGCACCTAGCACGGTGCCTTACTCAAAGGACTCTCTTAATAAATAATTGTTGAATCAATTTGAATGATTTCTTTGCCTAAATACTTGTAAAGCACTTTGATGTATTTTCTTTGAAAAGCATATTAATTTATTTGAAAATACACTACCTCTTAAAAACCACATTAGCATATTAATTGTCCTGTCTTGGGGTTATTTCCCTAAATTTAGGCTAAGAGCTCACCATTCTATATACCAGCTCAATAAAAGCTTTCATTTCCTCTCTATGCTATTACCATCTTTGAGTGATTCAGAATGTAGTCATGCTGCATGTATAGTGTAATATTTTTAAGATCCTAGTTTATACAGTAACCTAGGGCACAGTGTGACATTCTTTTAAAATTGCTAGAACATGATCAAAAATTAAATTTGCTCACTTTTCATAGTACAAATTCATTGGAAAGATTGTCTTTTACTCAGATCTAGAAAAGGAGGTACAGGGAAGAAGCTCAGACTGAGGGGTCAGGGTGAGGAACACGACGTGAACACAGCGGCATCAGGGGATTCGGGGCAGCTGGTTTAGGGAGTAAGCTCAGCCTAGCAGGGGCTTTAAAACATATTCTATTTGGACTTCAGAATTTTCACTGCCTCTAATATTTATGGTAGCTGGCCTTCCCCAGCCCATATACCTAACCCCTATCTTAGCCATTCCTACTTTCCCCAATTGGCTCCTATGCCATGAACATGAAAAAGATAGTACCTGCCAAAGCCTGATATATTCCAAGTTTCTACACAAACACAGTTACCGTAAAATCAAACAAAAGAGAGCATCATAGAAAAACAGCATTGTACTTTCATTATGTTAGTTAGTGGTAAGGTTTTCTTTAGGTCCACTTTGCTTTAGTGTTATTAAATGTGGTGGCTGAAAAGGAATTTGGAAATTATTTCATCTCGCCTCATTTCTCAGGTGAGTATATAGAGGTCAACAGCAGCCAAGTCACTTGCCCAAAATCGTATACCTAGATGGTAGCAGCAAAAGGACTTGAACCCAGATCCTCCCACTCTTGGGTGAACTAGTACATATTTTTCAATCAGTCAAGAATTACTTTTCTGGGACCCACAATGTGCCTGACAATGCTCCTACATGCTGTTAAAAAATGGTCATAAAATGTAGTGCCCAGCATTGTAATTCTTTGGAAAGAAAAACTGAGTTATGAATGCATACAAGCAAGAGACCAAAGGGTTAATCAGAAAAGAAATAATTTTCACATAAAGTGATCTTTCTTCCTTTTTTTTATTGTAAGCTCAGAGAGAATTGTAGCAATACAGGTTGAGCAATTTTCTTTTTTATGAATCTTGTGCTCAATTTATGAAAGCCATTTTGCAACCCATTTATATGCAGTAAACCTTTGCTTTAAGGTTCTGTCATTTACCTTGATCATGATTATTTATAGTACTTTTAGAAAAGGCCCTTTACTGGTTTAGTTCTCAAGCATAGCACTGCCACAAGGCAGTTTCTACAGTGTCTTTTAAGGCAGGGTAGGAAGGTAAGACATGGCCAGTCTTGTAGCCAGCTGTGAGGCACGGGGCTGTTGTGTAATAAGAAAACTAGTTCTAGTCAGGAGTCTTGGATTCAAAACCAACTCTGCACTCTGACTATGTAATCCTGGCCATTTCTACTCCTTTAATGCCAGTTTGTTCACTTGTAGAAATGGAACAACACTTTCATCACAAAGCTACAAAGTAGAGTTTAACGGAGGTACTTTGTGCAAGTTACATTGTAAGTTATAAAGAGTAAGTTGTCTTATGAACTGATTGTTTATCATATGAATTATAAATCGCTGAGAAAGGAATGTTATGTCTAATCTAAAGTATTCCTTGATCGCTTACTATGTTCTCCCTCCTGTAATCCATACAGGAATACCAACTAAGAGCAGGGATCTTTACTCTTGTCATAGAGGAGGCACTCAATTAAATACTTGTTGTGTTAATGAGAAAATAAAATTTCTAGATGAACATCACTATGCTAGGCATGATATGGAATACAAGACAAATAATCATCATCCCAAGCCTCAAGGGGCTTATAATGAAGGGGGCTAGCCATAAATGCACAAAGAGCCAATGAGGTAAGCTGTGGTCCTAGGCCAGAGGAAAAGGTGTGGTGTAAAAAGTGTGTCTGCAGCCCTCATCAGGGGGTTGATGCAGCAGGAACCTTTCCTCTTCCAAACACTTGGTGAGTTTAATCTACCTCCAGCCTCGCTTGCCCACCCACGAACTCTTTGTATCGGCCATGGCCCCAGCAGGACTAGATGCCCACTCAGAAGGGCTCAACTGAAATGCATATAGTGAAGGGAATTATAGAGATGTGGACAGAAGTAAGGGAACCAGCAAGAGGTGGCAAGGTCCCCAGAGACAAGCAACAGCAGGAAACATTACCACCCAGAGAGGCAAAGGGCGAGGCAGAGGCCGGCAGGGAATGAGAGCTAGGCACAAGTATCCTTGTCAACACCACCTCAAGTGGCACCAGTGAAAGTCTAATTCCTTGGGCAACTATCAGGTCAAAGTCAGCAGGAGTTAACAAGTGTTTGTGTGCATTTGGTGGAGACACTATGTGGGGTTTTTCTTGAGGGCTAAGGGAGGAATTCCATTAATCTAAGGCTGGCTTTCTGAAGCTGGGGTCTATCACTCTCTGCCTTTGCAAGATGAAGTGAGTGAAATGGCTAACTGTCTTCCTTGACTCCTTGGCACTTACCACGCACAACCTTCACAAGGTACGGAACAGGAGAAAATGGATTATGCCCTCAACAATAAGAGGCGAGTCATCCGCCTGGTTCTACAGTGGGCTGCCATGTATGGAGACCTCCTTCAAGAGGATGACGTGGCTATGGCGTTCCTGGAGGTATGGGGGAGGGGGGCCATCCCTTCCAAGAACATACCTTTGTCCTGCAATACAGGGACCTACCCATGGGCACAGTAGCTTTCTGGAGAGACTGTAATTGCAAATTCTAGACTTTGTTAACCATTCGTCAGAAAGGTACTATGGAAAAAGTAAAGCAAAACATCATCCATTATCCTGCCATTTTAATTCAATAACTGGTAGCACACTGATGTATTTTCATCTAGTCTCTTTTTCTTTGGACATTTTATGTAGTTGTAATCACATAGTACCCATCATTTTACAGGGTGCTTTTTCCACGTAACTTTATATAAGGATTTTTCCACGTCAGTACAGTCTTTATAATAAAAATTACTAAGGACCATGGAGTGGCTATGTCACGGATATATTTATATGTTCCCATATTGTTAAATAAATTTACATCATTTCCAGTTTTCACCTTCCTAGAATAATAGTGCAGTGAACACTTTTGTGCAAGTAAGTCTGTCCTGGGTTACATTCCTAAAAGTAGGATTACTAGATCAACTGTTAGGTATTTTTGAGCAGAGTGGAGCATCAAATTTTATTGAGGAATTGCTAGAACAGGAAGTGGTAGACTGTGGAGGTAGTTCATAAACACTGCTTTAAGCTGAACTTCCCTGTCCCTTCCCATAGCTCTAGCCCCATATTATGGCATTGATCCTGGCATTTAACCCTCAATTATTCACTCTGTCCTCCAAAATTTAGATGAGGCAGACAAAAGGCAATGTCACTTCCATTTCAAACTTTTTCAATCTGTGGGTTCTAAAATGAATTATTCGAAAGAAACATTGACCCTCTCTCAGAGGACCCTTTTTAATCATATCATTTCACAGGCAGAGGGGTGAGGCAGGGAGGAAAGACAGACCATAAGAGTCCCTCAAGGCTGTAGAATGAAGTATTTTGAAAATGTGCAGAATAGTAGTATTTTGGGGTCATATGTTGACTCCATGGCCTCTACTCTTGAGTACAAGACCATTTTGCAGATGAACCAAAGTGGTGGTTAAGCTGGCACTGCCCTAGTTCTCACCTTCTGTTATGGAGGCAACTGCTCCCAAGCAAAGCGAGGCACACCTGCTGCTGCTGCTGGGGGTCAGGACAGTTTCCAGGTAGTCAGCAAAGAGTCCTGAGCTGGTGGCACAAACTCAGCATAAATTCAGAACAGTGCTGAAGACCATCTCTGCATTTCACCACCTACAATTAACCAGAATGAGTGGTAAATATTAAATAAACAAGAAAGACTAAAATGATGTTAAAATGGATATTAAAATTTCCCTGAAAAAAAAAATTGAGGTTAACTCTTGTATTATCCTGGGTGGAACTGGAGCCCATTCTTCTAAGCGAAGTATCTCACGAATGGAACAACAAGCACCACATGTACTCACCACCAAGTTGATACTAATTGATCAACTTATATGTGCACATATGGAAGTAACACATTAATTGATCAACTTTTACGTGCACATATGGAAGTAACATTCATCGGGTGTCGGGCAGGTGGGAGGGGGAGGAAGGGATGGGTAAATTCACACCTAAGGGGTGCAGAGCACACTCTCTGAGAGATGGGCACACTTGAAGCTCTGACTCGGGCAGAGTAAAGGCAATACATGTGACCTAAATGTCTGTACCCCCATAATAGTCTGAAATAATTAATTAATTTTTAAAAAAAGATGGGAAAAAAAATTGAGGTTAAAAAAAAGTGCTCTTGAAGTGTAGACTATAAAATGGCCCTTTCCAAAACAATGCATTACATTGCCTTTCATATAAATATCATATAAACAATTCATTTGCAGTTTCTTTTAAATTGAATTTTTTATTGTGATAAAATATATCTAACATCAAATTTGCCATTTTAACCATTTTTAAGTGTACAATTCAGTGGCGTTCATTTCATTTCCAATGTTGTGCAGTCATTACCATGATCTACTTCCAAAACTTTTTCTCATATACAATTTCAAACTTAGACATAGCATTTTCTTCTTCTTTTTCTCCCCTCTAGTCCATGAAGTCATGGTCTGGAGATGCTGATAAAGCAGATGACATAGGGACATGACTTTATTGCTTTTTACAGAAGCGTGTGCCTTTTGCAGTTCTTGTTAAAAGCCTGTGACCTTTGCCAATTACAGGAGTTTTATGTGTCTGTATCAGATGATGCCCGGATGATTGCTGCCCTCAAGGAGCAACTGCCGGAGTTGGAGAAGATTGTCCAGCAAATGTAAGGAAGGGCTTAGCTTTGGGGGTGTGCTTTCATCAAGCAAGTGCCTGCCTCACAATCAAAACATCTTCCAAAAAGTCCTCTGCCCACAAGAAAGGTTAAAGCTGGTCTTTCCATAGCCATTCAGTGTTCTGATTTGAGCAGACTGGGCCCAGGGCATAGGTGGTGCAGTAAGACCAGAAGAACAGAAGGACAGAGATTCTGTTCAGCTGCATTCTGTGCTGGAGGGCTGCCAAGAGAAAGCCTGGGAAGGAAAAGGTCATGTGGGGAGTCCTACTCAATAAACTTGGGTCCCTTAGGTTCAAAGCTGTGAATCCAACAGTATAATGGTCAATGGCGTTTAAAGAAAGTTTGAGGGCAATTGCTTATATGAAAAATTCACTTTCTGCTGCCAAAGCTGTTGATGGTGAACATTTGTGTCCTCTCAGTGAAAACGGAAGGTTTTGCATGCTGTTGCTTGAGCTATAGTGAGTATGCTACTGGATAGACTTTGAAAGCTAGAAATCCTGGCTTTGAACATCACTTCTGCCAGGGACCTGCCTGTGACAAGAGCTGATGTCTTTGCTGTCTCCCCCATGCTTTGGTCTCTTAGTATTAAAATGAAGAGGCTCACATTGCCTCCTGAAGGGTTTCTGTGATTTCGTTTTCTAATGTAAGATTAAAGTTATATACAAATAAAGCAATTTAAAGTAATAGTAGCAATGGTATTAAATAATGTGCTTTCTCTCCTTCTCGTAGCTCAGAAGATGCAAAGGCTCCACAAAAGAAGGTAGGTGGCATGGATTCAGATTCTCTGTGCCCTGTAGAATTACAATTCTCCAGAATATTATATTGCAGTGTATATGCAAAACTGATTCTTTTTTGTAAACACAAAATATATCATCTTCATTTCTTGACTCTACCTGCTTCTCAGATGTGTTTTCTCTGAGTTGCTAGCGTGTGTTGGTCAGTCTCCCTAATGGCACTTGCTGTGGTTATTGTTTTTACAGCACAAAGTTCTTTTGCAACAGTTCAACACGGGGGATGAGAGAACCCAGAAGCGCCAGCCTATCCGCGGCTCTGATGAGGGTAAAAAATTCTCTTCCAATTCATTGTTGTGTAGATTATTTAGAATCGGAATAAAATCTTCCCCCTGGGAATCATCACCTAGGACTCACAGAATAACTTTTCTTGCAGGTGCCCTGTTGCACTCCAAATGGTTTTCTTGGTGGTGCCCTTTTGCAGTCTGATTATTTGTGTTCTTATTTATGCCTGGAGCTGAGGTGCTTGTCCACCCTTCGCTGATGCTGCTTCTCCCCAACTAACACCTTTCCTTGAAGGAAATGAAGATTATCTCATGG
The DNA here is from genome assembly GCA_023783475.1 of Daubentonia madagascariensis. Taxonomy (NCBI): domain Eukaryota; kingdom Metazoa; phylum Chordata; class Mammalia; order Primates; family Daubentoniidae; genus Daubentonia; species Daubentonia madagascariensis. Next base: position 34,993,292 of record JAKFHU010002088.1, on the reverse strand, counting down.
CCTGGTTGTCAAGGTTGCCCACTTCTGGGAAGAGATGGTGGGAAAGTATCTGGCGCCTTATGGACGCCTAGGAGAAGGTGGAACACCAGGGCCCCTGCCCAGGGACAGTGCTCTGGACCTGGCCACAGCCCTGTTAGCAGCCATCAGGGAGGTGAAAATGCTGGCTTTTATTCTTTGGTTGTTTAAGATTTCTCCAAAGAATCATAACCAAAAACAGTCACAATAATAATGACAAAATTTTCATTTTAAGCCCCAAATGAATTTGTTATTTAGGCATGCCTCTAAACCCAAGAATTACAGAATTCGCTGGAATTGCTTCCAGGATTTTTGCATTCAGAGGTGAGCCTGTGGGTGCTGTGTACAGGTCTGCTGAGCTAAATCCGCTGAGCTAAATCCCCTCTGAGCTACGTGGCCCAGCCCCAAAGCACACAGACCAGTGAAGCAAGTGAGCAGGAATGTCAGCATATGCTAACATCCCAGGTGGAAGCACTCCTGTTTGCAGGGGTGTTGATGTTGAGTCCCCACAGCCACACAGGGTAGCAGCAATCTAGTAATCAGCCCACAGTACAGCATTTCCCCTATTGTAGGAAAGAAAGGCTCTAAGAGAAGGGCAGATGCACAACATTGGCCTAAAGATATTTTCCATTTTTTCCCATGACCTATTTGTGGGTTTTTCACTAATATCTGTTGTTGTTTTTTAAAATAGGGTTGGCAGCCGTATGTGCGCCTATTCTTAGACCAACACTGAGGGTAAGCAGTTTTAGAAGGGGGCAGGCATAGGGATAGACGAGTATGAATAAATACAATAGTAAGGATGGAAAGATGATGTAAATTTGGGGGATGTCTAAATATTTGGTATAGCTTGTGATGTCTTTAAGAACTCCCAAGACTAACTTAACCACATTGTCACTGCCTTTGCATAGTTCTGTTTAAAGTCTATTGCATGGACCACACCTACACAACCATTCGGGTGCCGGTATCCGCCTCGGTGAAGGAAGTCATTAGCGCGGTTGCCGACAAGCTGGGCTCCGGGGAAGGCCTGATCATAGTCAAGATGAGTTCCGGAGGAGGTAACAGCCCTAATTAGTATTTTGGGTTTCAGCAAAATGGGACATCCCATCCAATCAGAAACCACATAAGGAATTAGCATGGCCATTTAAGGCCAACCCGGAAGGATGAATTGGTGCTTATGTATGCTCCCACAAATAACAGAAATGGTATGGTTAAGAGTGGGCTGGGTGTCCATTATCCCCTATCTTGTAGGCACCCACTCTTAAGCAGACAGAGGTGAGGTGCTTTACCTGAGGCGGCTGGAAGTGAGGACTCTGGTGTGGATGTCTGCCTAGAGTTCTTTCACTATAAATCCTAATCAGAAAAGCTTAAGGCCTTGGAGCCTTGAGAAACATGGACCCCAAGAGGGAACCTAGCCCGACAAACTCAGCATAGGTCTCTGCAAGTCTGACGTTGGAAGCTAGTTCTTTTCAGCTGATGGTGGTTCCTCTCCTTACCGAGTAGAGAGGGCAGGAGCCCAGCTCATCAAACGAAATGAGGAATATTTAACCCCACAGGGTTACAATTCCTTTTGTTGTCCTTGACTACCCTGTGCCTTCCTGAAATGTCATTCTTTTATTCATCATACATTTACTGGCCACTTAGTGTGGCTGTGACAAGAGAATATAAGTTAGACACAGCCCATGTCCCCAAGTCTCTCCCAGGCGAAGGAGGAGGTAGGCAATAGGTAAACAGTTATGATCCACCCTGGCAAGACTTTCAGGAGCTGTCAGCCACGTGACAGCGAGAGGCTGGAGGAAGGAGCAGTAAGGTTAATTTCTCCAGCAACGATCTGATAGCCGTTAGGGGGATCCTTCTGGAAGAGGTGAGCCATTTCTGTCGTCTTTTAAGGCAAATGACGCTACTGATGTAGGATTTTAAAATGCACGTTGGATGCCCAAGATCTCCCTTCCATTTCTGTCCCAGGTGCCCAGGGCCCGGCATGCCTGCCCTCTCTGATACCCTCTGCATGTTCTAGGTCCCGCCCTCATTTCCCTTACGTCTTTACCCAACATCAGTGTCTCGCGGAGGCCTCCTCCTTCCTTTCCTTGATTCCCTGTCTGAAATGTTAACCTCTCCCCCTATACAAGCTTCCTAGCCCCTCCCCTGCTGCATCTCTTCTCACTCTCTAATACGTTGACCTTGTTCTTTGTCTGCATCTCCCACTATGGTGTAAGCTCTTTTTGGACTGGGATCTTTCTTTCTTTTCTTTTTTATTATTCCCTTCTGTCTCCTCAGCACCTGGAGCAGTGTCTAGCATGCAGTAAATACCAAATAAATATTTATTGAATGAACTAATTTTTTAAATGCAGGAGAAGGCTTAATCTAGTTAATGTTGTTACCCTCCAGATTAGGGAATAAGTGAAAAAAATAATAATAAATATTGCATCTAATAGCATGTGGGATCTCAGAAACCTCCTAAGTTTTTAAAAAGTAATCTTTTCATCTCCAAAGTACTGGTTGTAATTGCCATCTAGAAACATAACTTGTTATATTAATAGCACGTGTGGTTTTTGTATACACAATAATTACAACTGTAGTGCAGAACTGGGTGAATTGACCCTCTGGTATTTCCATTCCTGTTTTGTGGTCATTTCTGATGGCATCCTGAGTGTCGTGGAGCTGCATGAATGCTGTGTCTCTTTTATTCAGTGGGTCCCTTCAGTACTATATTTTATGCAGTCGCTCTGCGTGTTCCGGTAATTCAGCAAGCTGGCAATTTGTTGGTGTGATTAGGGCAGTGCAGCAAATCTCAGATGTATTTAATAGGCAATCTCATACTTTTTATGTTCACAGAAAAGGTGGTGCTCAAACCTAATGATGTTTCAGTATTTACGACGCTCACCATTAATGGACGTCTGTTTGCTTGCCCGCGAGAGCAGTTCGATGCACTGGTAGGTGTGGATGGCCTCCTCAGAGCAGCGTCTGCAATCAGAAAAACTTGTCTGGAGCTTAATTTTGCAGTCGTATTGAACCTAGTGGCTAGAAATTCTTGAATGCTACTTAGCTTTTTCTTTTTCTGCGGCCTATTAGGTAAGGCTCAGGTGTTCATTTGAGATGCTCTGAGCTTTACGTTTTCTTTTGTGGAAATTAGCCAAGTAGCACCACTGTGGGGTATCATTCAGCTTTCTTTGTTGAAGTTTGCCTCATTGATATGTCCCCAATATTAATATTAAAAATCTGAATACTTACACCAGGATGGAAATCTTTTTTTTTTTTTTAAGCAAAATATCACTATTTAGCAGACTCCTTTGCATGATGGCAAAGCTACCTTCTGGTCTAACAGGAATGCTGTTTCCTGAAAGTCCTCCCTCTACCTTGTGTAGGAAATGCCAGAGGCCAGAACCCTTCCCCAAGTCTCCAAAACACTTGTTCGCAGCCACACAGAGCTTTCCATGAATAAAGGACTAATCAGCCCACACTCAGAATTGAGTAGCCTGCTCTTTTATGCATGTGGTAGCATTCATTTCTATTTATCAAAAATTAGGCATGGAGGTGAGTAGCTATTAAAGTATCTTAGAAAGCCTATGTGGCCAGTGCAGAGGGTAGAGGAACTAGTTTTTTCTGTCTTTGGACACACAGGACTTCTCTTCTAAGAAAAGTGCAACACAAGAGCTAGAGGTAAACTGCATTGAATTTTGGGGAAAGAGTTTAACTACGTAAGTGATGCCTGAATAGGTTTCAAGTTTAATCAAATCAGCTCTTACAGGTAAACCAAGATTCTCCTGCTTGGACTTTTTAGAGCTTGTTTTAGCCTTATGATAATCCTGGTTTTCTCTTTTGGGGAGAGCCATTTTCTGCACTCCAGTGAGGTTAAGCGGATTTTTACAGTATCTTGAATTCACTTGGAGAGAAACTTAGCAAATGTGGCTTTAGTTCCCTTGCTAATCCCTCATTCACTGCAGGTCACAAGCACCCTCACCTTTCCTCATCCACCAGTGACATAAGGTCTGAATCTGCTCGCCGTCATTTTCATGTATTACTAATATTTTAGTCATCCACATTCATTGCTTTCTAAATAGATATTTCCAACATTGAGGGGTTGAAAAAAAATGTCATAAATGAGTCGTGCTGCCCACTCCTGGAAAGGAAAGCATAAGAAGCCAGTTTAGCTGTTGCCCTGCGGAAGGTGCTCTGTGATATGTTTATCACACAGGCACTCTGGCCTCCCCCACCAGCTGCTTCTTGGCTGCGGTGCCAAACGACATGGTGTATAGACAGGGAGTATGGACTGTCTTCAGCTCCTTGTGGGGCAGAGACTAACTTTCTAAGCCTGTGTTTATTTGCACACAATCCTGCAGGCTTCCAAGTTCTTAGTCCTTGTTTGTCTTCCATTTTAAGGCCTCTGTAGTTGAAAGAAATTTACTTTGCAACGAGTACCCAGAATGTGAACTGCTTGCCTGTCAGTGTTCTGCCACGCACTGTGCTGTGAGTGGTCGAACCTTACCTGCCTCACATAACTGTAGCCGTGGAGCTTTTTCTCTGGCTTTCAAAGATTTCCTTTGAGGACGGCCCTTCTAGGAAGAGTTGTACAGAGGAATGACTCTGCAGTGCAGAATGTTGGCCAAACCCTTTGATCTATCAACACATGCTTATGAAGTGTCTGCTTTGTGCTCAGTGCTGTGCTAGCTCCTGTGTGACACTAGATCAAGTGCCCCAGAGCCTTTGCCCTTACAACAATTATGGTCAAGTTAGCAAGATGAGACTAACTCAAGCAGCCTGGAAGAGAACAAGTTTTAGTGTTACATTGTGTTATCTAGAATTAGTAGAGTGCCAGCGATTTAGCCTAGTGGTTAAAGGCTCAGAGTCTGAGGCTTCACTCTCTTAACATTTTATTTAAGTACAAATGTTAGTACAGAGAAAATTACAATAAAATTCCATTGTACTGTAGTGTGGTTCTACTTTTATCCATTCACTGGTTCCTTCTACTTTTATTTAGTACCTCCTACATCATTCCAGGCATTGTGGATGGTTCTGGCTCTGGGATGGTCTTGAAGATGAATCCATTATGGTCCTTGTATCTCAAGGAGCTCACAGTGTAGTGAGGGACACCAGCACGTAATCAGTGAGAATCTAATGTGACAAGTGCCATTGCAGAGCCAGGCACAGAGGATGTGGGAGCAAGAGGAAAGAAGGATGCTAGGGTACAGCTTACATTAGCCATCTCTTTGTCACTGACCATTAGTACATCTTTTTTATGTCTCAGTTTTCACAACTGGAAAATGGGAGGGTAAAAATGCTGTTCTCCCAATCACCACTCTCCAGCCTTAGCAAAGAAATCACCTCTCAAAAGTGTGGGGGGAAAATTTATGGGAGTTTGTGTCTTTGTGTAGGCAGTTTTCAGATCTATCTGTGCAGTGCAGGCCCCTCATAAGCTCTGCTGTTCCCCATCTGTAGGAAATTTCCACAGGGATATCTGCAAGAAAATGGCCCGAGGAGATGCTTGCTAAGGGGCCCAGGGTCAGCAGTAAACTTCCCTCTTCAGACAGAGGAGCACTATTTGCTGCCCGGATGCCTCTTCAGGGGGCTCATGGAGGAAGGATTCAGCCTGCCCTTTGCCAAGAAGGAGGGAGGCTTGGTGAGCCACTGCCCCTCAAATAAAAGTAGAGATTCAACAGAACTTTCTGTTATTCTCTCAAAAGTGACGCAGGAAGGATAGACCAGCATCCATTGCTAAAAGAACTTTGCATATTTCTTAACATTGGAATCTTTCCTGTAGTTGCGAGGTTAATTTACCCCCTTTATGAAAAGTTATAAAGCCTCAAGGGAAAGAGATAGGAGTGAGGTGGCCCGAGTCTCTGCAATCTTGAGAGAGAGCAAACCCAAGGGATAGCACAGGAGGGGCAGTCCTGCAGAGGAGCAGAGGGGCCGAGTTCACTGTAGCAGCTGCAAGAGGGAAGGAAAGCCAGTGTGACCCTGAGAGGTGGTCCTAAGACCTAGAATTTAAAAGCCTCCCCAACTTTTCTACCTAGGACCTACCCTGGTTGAAACCACCTCCTCATTTGCTTCCATAAGCTACTTGCCCATCAGCTTCAGGTAGTTCCCTAAGTTTTAAAACTCTGGAGTCATTGTTTTTCTTCCCTGTTCTCTGTCCCCTGCTAGAGTAAATCAGGAACAGCAGTATTTAGCTCTTACATCCAGGTGTTGTACTGATCACACTTTCCTCTACATGGCATTGCTACAGCACTTCTAGAAAAGTGAACTAATTTGGAGGAGGGAGCTCCTCTGTGCCAGGCACTGTGTTACATGCTTCACTGAAATTATTCCCAGCCAGTGCTCTTAACAAGCCAATGTGTAGGTATTATGACCCCAGATTACCAGAGCTGGAAACAGACATTCAAGAGATCAGGGAATCAATCCAGGTCTCCACAGTTAGAGTGGGGTTTATACTCAGTTTGTTGCTCTCTAAAGCTGGCACCAACCCGGTCTATCATGTGGTCTGTTATAAAACCCAAACTCCTAATCCAGTACACGAAGTCTTGCTAAAAACTGTTCGAGCATCCATCTGGCCCCCCTGTGCTTTCTGCTCCTGCCAAGCAGGTCTCATGGCAGCTTCCCCACCTTCAAGCCTTCCTCGGCATTCTCCAACCCCGACAGAGCATCCTGGACACGCAGGGAAGACCTTGCTGTTCTGACCCACCCAGGCTTGTCTTCTTCATCTTTTAAAGCTCAGCTTCTTTCTCCAAGATCCCCTTCAGACATACATTCTTTCCTAATACCCAGTAACTTTCAAAAAGCCCATTCATGTTCCCCTCCTGCTCGTCTCTGTGTCTTGGAGTCACATGTGTTGATGCTTCTGTCTCTTTATACAAGCAAATGAGGACCACCAGTTGACTCCGTCCATGTGGAGTGCTGTCCTTGCTGGTCAGGGCTGACTCTCTTAGACTGTAAACTTTCAAATGCAGGGACCACCTACATCCTGAACATATAATTCTCTAATGCCCAGAATGCAGTGAGCATTTATAGAATACAGTGGTTATGGTGATGATGATGAAGATGAAGATGGAGCTCATATAATATTAGTACTTCTGACATGAATACTGAATATCCAAATATGGTTAGCATCATATTGGGGAAATAGTCTTTTCACTTTTATGACTTTTATATCTCTGTAATATATATTGCCTATTTTATATATAGACATTAATGTATTATACATATATTTCCTATGTATGCACATCATTTATCTTACTAAGTAAAAGCACTTTAGATCATTTGTCATGAAATAAAAATGAGATAAGTAAGTCGGATGGAAATTTTCATGAGGGGTCTTCCTGAAAGCACAGTTTGAGCTTCTAATGTCTGGCCCAAACACCATGACCATGTGAAAATCATTCTCAGCTCAACGTCTTCCAGAGAGTAGAGGAATCGGACATCGTACGTAAGCAGTGTTCACAAAGTCCTCATCACCTAGTGACCCCAGGCAGTGTGTTATAAGAGACGGAGAAGCAGCAGCTTCACCACAGTCACCAGCAGTAGGAAGCAGCACTGTGGATGAACCTCCCAAACTGCCATCCCAGTACCTGCTTAGGAACAGCTTCAATGAGAAATAGGAGAAAAAAGTCTCCTAGAACTTCTTCCATTTTTACTGAGCAAAAGAAGTGCCTTCCAGGGACCCCTCAGGCCTGAGTGGGAGAGAACCACTGCAGGGCAATCTTCACCGAATCCTGTTTGCCATGGTCCACATTTTTCAGTCAGTGGAATTGATTATAATGATGATGATGGCTATAAAGATGACACTGAAGCAAGTAGCATTTAGAGCAAAGGCATCTTTCTCCTCTGAGTAAAATCAAAATTTCGGGATATTCCTGAAAGCATCTATCTCCAGAATCCTTTCTCCTCAGAAACTCCTGAAAGCATTTGGCACTGAGTACTTGTCTGTGTGTGATTCTGATATATTTTTTGCATTATTATTTGTAGACTCCCTTGCCAGAACAGGAAGGCCCAACTGTTGGAACAGTGGGAACTTTTGAACTGATGAGCTCCAAAGATTTAGCGTACCAGATGACAATTTATGATTGGGAACTCTTCAACTGTGTGCATGAGGTAAGATGCGCAGCTGGGTGCATGAGTAGATACGATAGCAATTCAGGATGAAGACTGCTGGTGTTGCTCAACTGTAAGTGTCAATAAGTGCTGCAATATGGAAACCACATGAATAAAATTTTTTTGCACATTGAGTTTAAAAATAAAGCCTGTTATAAAGCCTTTGATTATTAAAGAAAAATCTGTATGATTTACGATATGCCCTGTCTTCCTGTGTATATTAAACCAATAACACCTAGTTTATAGTTCTATATTTAACAAGCCTCATGGAAGCCCTTCAAATACATGGGACAAGTTGCATCCCAGTCAGTGATTGAATTCGAATTTGCTGACTGATAAAATGCTGTCTTGACAAATAGAGAAACCTAGCTGGTGTTTTGAGTTAAAAACAAATGAATAAGTGAAGTTGTTTTCCTTTCTTTTCTAGCTGGAGCTAATCTATCACACATTTGGAAGGCATAATTTTAAAAAGACCACAGCAAACTTGGATTTGTTCCTGAGGAGATTTAATGAAATTCAGTTTTGGGTTGTCACTGAGATTTGCCTTTGTTCCCAGCTCAGCAAGCGTGTTCAGCTATTAAAAAAATTTATTAAGATAGCAGCCCAGTAAGTATCTTTAGCTCGGGAAGTGAAAAAAATTTTGAGCTGTGTTTTCATAGACTACACCTGTAAAAAGAAAAGCAGGATATCAGAACCACTTATGCATGAGGGCCAACCACAAGGGCTCAAGAATAACTGAACTCTTACAAAAGATGGCTTTCTTCTAGCTTTTGTAATATTTGACATCAATGTATAAATTAACTTCTTACAGCACTGATACCAGAGTCAAAATTTTGACCCTTTTTTCTCTGAACTACTCAGACTTTTTTTGCCTCCTTCAATTTAAAGATTCCTTCAGTAAACAAAGTTCTGCCGTGGAAAGTTCTGTTTAAAGGTTCTTTAAGTCGATGTCCAGCATGACACATTCTCACCAGTAGAGGGCAGTGGAACATGCACGTACGACAGCATGTCGTGCCCAGCCAGAATAAAATCAGTAAAATGCATAAAAGCAAGCTGACCTGGTACATGAAAATCATCTCCATAAACATCAGAAAAAGCAAGCATCTTATAAATATTCTATTTAAGAGCACTTCATGGGAAACAATTTCTTTACTGCAGGGGCCAGTTAGATTCCTCCCTGACATGAATTTAATCTTATCCTGCTATTTAGATATGCCTGACAACCTCCTGTTTACTTCCATGTTTTTGGTATCACCACAGTGCTAAAAATAAAATGCTAAATGTGGCCTGTGGCTGTGAGACTTCTTTCCTTTCTAAATGCAGGGAGCTCTAGCATAGGAAGGTTGCGAGCACAAGTGACCCCAGCTAGGCAATTTTCTTGAGCCAAACAGTTTAGATCCCACATGAATTTTGATTTCCTGGGCTAAACAAAGATGTAAAGGCTTCTTGACATTTTATAAATATCAGTTTGCCAAATGCCTTGAATTATTTTGCCAAAAATGTGAGGGTTCAGCAGAATACCAAATCCCTCGGATTCAAAAGCTGCTATCTCTTAATATGGAAAAGATGGCTGTTTAAAGAAAGATTTGGTAAAATGTTGTTTATGAATTTCTGGTTCAGAGTGTAGTCACTTTCCCTAGTAGCCTGAACAGCCTCGTTGCAAGGGACAAATGCCTTTGCGTATTTAGAATGAGTTGATTATGGAAACTATGACAATATATGCTTTTCCGTTTTAAGGAATACATTCTCCCTTCACCTTAGCCTGGCAGTGCCAAATGCAAGAAGAAGAGAGAGGCAATCTGCCTTCTGTGGGAAGTCAGAAAACCTTCTGGGGCCTAATCCTGTTACTTTACAGAGGCAACATGGGAGAGCCTTTCTAAAAACCCATGAATTTTTTTTTAATGTTTTTGCTTTTCTCATCCCTCTTCCTTCTGCTTATGTGAAGGATTAGGTGGACTTGGCCCTCAGTATAAATTGGTTTGTGATATTTAACCATTATTAAGCCCTATACTGAGCTTGCTGTCCTATAATGGAGCTGTTTACACAGTCCAACTGAAGGTTATAGACTTTCATAAATCTGAGATTTGCAAGAATGAGATCTAAACCTAATGACAAGCAGCATCTGCTTTACTTGATGTTTTTAGAGAACTTCAGCGTATTCTGTTTAAGCTCTTTGCCCTGCCCAGAATTTTGTGAAGTTTAGGAGGAAGGAAGTCAGATGTTGTATCCCTTTGTTTACATGCAAGGAGACTGAGGCATGGAGACATTTGGTGACTTACCTAGGATGATAAAGTTAGTTGGCAACTGAGCAATGACCAGAAGGGCAGGTCTACAGTCTTGCATTTATTCTTTCAAAATCACATAAATAAGACAAAAGCAAACACATGTACATGATCGTACTCACTGCCTTCAGCCCTAGGTGTCTCCTAAATAACTTCCAGCTCTGACCTGAGACCACTGTCCCAGCATACTGCAGGCCTCTCTTGCTTTCTCACCCATGGGACTATACAGACTGTAGCTTCTCTGAAATATAATTTCCCATTTTTACACAGACAGTTTAAGAATTACTCATTGCTGTCTTTGCAAAGAGAACATGGGTAGCAAATGCAACAATTTAATTAGCCTTTTTCAAAAATGTTAATCCAAAAAGGATTTAATTATGATGTAGTCAACTTAGATAACCATGTTGATTTGGGATGAAGGATTTATGCTTATCGCAGAATGAATTCTTTCCCTTTTCAGGGACCTGGTATGAAGTAGTTGGTGGGTTCCTTTTTTGTTTTTTATGTTAAACCAAGTACCCAGATTAAACATCACCATTCTAATAAAAACTCCTGACCGTGTTCCACATGTCTCATCCCCAAATAATATATTCATGAAAGCTAATATTGGTGTAAGTGCAAATTTAAAATGATCAGCTTCATTAACATCAGTAAAAAGAGAAAATAAGGTTATTTTTTGGTTAATTGTTTAGGTTATTTCTCAGCTTTAAAATTCCTTGAGATTAAGTGACCAGCCTATAAAGATCATGCTTTATAAGTTGATATTTTTCAACAAATTATTATAGAAGCATTTGCATGGCAGGGAGAACCATGGTGGCTGCAGCAGTTGCCTCTCAAGTTGCCAGGGGAGGGTGTCCACCTGCAGGTTAAGGGTCTGGAAGTCTCCAACAACATTTTACTTTTTCTCTTCCCATCCCATGAGATGTTTCCCTCCATCCAATAAGGCTTTTAGCAAGTTTGGGATTATAATAACAATCCCTAGGTAAGTGTCTTTAAATTCCTTCTCAAAACTCAAACTTCAACAGCCAAAACCATCAACTTTGGGGTTTTTTTTGGGTTTTTTTGGGGTTTTTTTTGTTTTTGTTTAGGTTTTGGTTTTTTTTAGAGACACAGTCTTGCTCTGTCGCCCAGGCTAGAGAGTGCAGTGGTGTTATCAAGGTGTTATCAAGATTGCAGGTTCACTGCAACCTTGAACTCCTGGGCTCAAGGGATCCTCCCACCTCAGCCTCCCGAGTAGCTGGGACTACAGGTGTGCACCACCATGCCCGGTTAATTTTTTAATATTTTTGTAGAGGTGGGGTCTGGCAGTGTTGCCCAGGCTGGTCTTGAACTCCTGGCCTCAAGCAATCCTCCTGCTTCAGCCTCCCTAAGTGCTGGGATTACAGATGTGAGCCACCACACTGGGCCCAAAACCATCAACTTTCTAAAATTACAGTGAGAAATCAAACAGCAGAATGTGGTTATCCAAGTGGAACTTATACAGTGCATTAAATTTATCATTGCCTGTTCGCATAAAGAAGTCCTGACGAATATTAATGACTATCAGAAAATAGAACTCTGATTTTTTTTTATCTCATTCAAAAGTGGCATTTTACTCAAACCTGTGCCTCTTCTGTTTCAGCTGTAAGGAGTACAAAAATCTGAATTCCTTTTTTGCCATCGTCATGGGACTAAGTAACGTTGCTGTGAGCCGCTTGGCACTAACGTGGGAGGTAAGCTTCAGCTGAGATCCAGCTGTGACTTTTGCCTTAAGAATAAAAACACAGGCTCACCAGTGAGCTTTTTTATAGAAATATCACTCACACTAGTATAACAATGGAAAAGGTGGGACACTTGGAGGGAGGTGACCTGCCTCCTTTTTCCCTTTGCCTCAGAGTGAGAATTTTAAAAGATATTGTCCTTTTGTGCATAGGGTGGGGGTGGGGGAGGATGAGGAGATGTCAGCTTCTCCATATACACAATGTATAATAACAAGTCCAGCCTAGGTGTAACATGGAGGAACAACAGTGCTTGGATAACTTCAAAAGTTTTTTTGCTCATAGATTCTATTGTTCTCTGAAATGTCTGCCTACTGCTTTTGCAATAAGCCTTATCTATGATTGAGAGAGGACAGAAGATCCATTTTTATCCAAGTAGTCCTTTTGCTCCTGGGAGAAATAGCCAGGGGGCCAACTGTTTGGAGCGGCTGAGTACCAAGTGTTTCTTAACCACCTTGCAGACCTCTCTCTCCATGCAGAACAACAACAGTTGGCTAGTATTCAGTTTGGGGCAAAAGGTGATGCAGGTGTGCTGTGAATTTCTGTAGCAAATATGATGAGTGGTTTGTTGATAGTTGGCTATTTAAGCTAGAAAACATTTTCATTTATTATTAGCTTAGTACTCAAAATGTGCTTGACCTCTTACACGTGGCATATAGTTGAAGAAATACTAATCTCTAATAGCACATACACACAGAAATAGACTCTTACTAAAAATAAAAAAGTGTGTGTAAGTGGGACACAAAAAGAGGACAAGGAGTATATATTAGTGACCCAGTTTGCAACGGTGCTGAAAGGCAGCTGTTTGCATCTCTAAATGTTTTCCTTGAAATTATTTTCTTCCCTGTTTCCCTCTTGAAACTATTTACTTTTTCTGTCCCTCTTAAATGTTTCCATTGTTTATAGGGCAGGTCCTCACAGGTCTTTCTGTCTTAGGTTTCTCTTAAAATTCCAGGCAGATGCAGCACACAGCAGCTCATCCCCTGAATATAGGAATGAGGGAATTGGTGAGGCCTGCATGCCGCGCAGCTGTATCATCTTCCAGCTAGTCAAAGGAAGGAGTTAGTGCCACCAATAAATTTAAGCAATGAAGCCATCGTGCACCCGCACACACATACCCCTGTCTTATAGCCCAAGGCTCTTGGAATCTGTGGAGACCTAGGGTTCTCCCTCAGGTAGTCTGCTTTCCCCAATCCGCTTCTAGCTTCTAATCCCCCCTCACAGAGTCCAGATGAGTTGGTCCGGAAAATCAAAAAGGCATAAATCCTCATATATGTCCAGGGAGCCAGGTACAGGTACCACATAATAGCAGCCAGACAATAAGACCATAGTGTGTGGGGTACACTATCTGAGCCCCTTTTCCTGGTCTAAAGAGAAAAACAGAAGACTGCTGTGGAGGGTGCAGTCAACAAAAGGAGATTGCTATTTAATAATTGGCCAGTTGGTCTGTCCGGGGGCAGGAGTACTATGAGTCTAGGAGCTTCTGTATTCAGCATTGTGTGTTGCTAAAAAGAGAAGGTTAACCTTTCATCATTTACAAGCCTTTATTTTGAAAAATGAAATGTAATTATATAATTCTGTAGGACAGCTCTGATACATAAGCATCTGGTTTATGTACCTGTGTTTGCCCAGAATGTCCCAAGGACCTCCCATACAACTCCAGTTGTACCATGGAGTACCACATGAGCAGTGTGAGAAACAGTGCCGGACCTCAAGGAACTAGGGAACCAGTGTGAAACAGTCACTGAGCAAAATAGAAAATCAAGCCAAACCACAAAGTAAAGGGAAGCATTTGAAATAGAGGGGAAAGGCCAATCTGAGATGAAGCAAATTACCTGGAACAGAGTCTCAGCCTCGTCACTATTGACATTTGGGATGGGACAAGCCTTTGCTATGGAGCTGTCATCTGCGTTGTAGGATGCTCAGCAGCACCCCTGGCCTCTACCTGCCAGAAACCAGTGATACCTCCTACCATACTCCATCCCAGCTGTGGCAACACAACTGTCTGCAGACATTACCAAATGTCTCCTGGGCTGGCAGAGCGGCCCCTACTGAGAATACTGCTCTGGAAGCCTGGGGTGTGGCTAGGTAATAGTGCTGAGAATGAAACATTTTCTTTCCATGCACCCTACTGCCTTTGACCTAAAAGCCAGCTAAGTAGAGAAAGAGAACTAGAATGACAGAGGTCTAACCAAAAATATAATTCACTCTTAATTTTACAAATGGACTGTGTTCACTAAGTCCATGTTATTGCCTAACTTGGGGATCTGGATACTCTGTATGGGATAAGATCCCTGCATCCTTTCATGCCCACCCCAGCTTTCAGCCCTTTGAAGATTCTCTCTAAGTAGGGATGTGAGGCACCCTTGAAACCTAACTTGAAAATAGGTACTAGGAAAATGAGTTTGAAGGATATGTAGGAGACTAGTTTTTAGAAACAAAGTAAGACTTTTTACAGATATTTAAATGGGAACATGACAAACTAATTTAGATATGAGAGAGAAAGAAGGCGAGAGAAGCTTTTCTGTGGACTGCAGGGCCTGAATGATGCATCAACTGTTGAGGGTAGGCTTCACTGTGCAAAGCAGAGCTGAGTTGGGAATCTCTGACGCTTTCCCAGTCTCGGGATGGGAAACATATCACACTGCTCTATCTTGTTTTGAAGAGAAAAATGAAAAGTTCAGCTTTAGTAAGAAGTCAAGGCTGGGCATAGTGGTGCACACCTGTCATCCCAGCTACTCAGGAGGCTGAGAAGGGAGGATCGCTTGAGCCCAGGAGTTTGAGGCTGCAGTGAGCTATGATGATGCCACTGCACTCCAGCCTGGGCAACAGGGCAAGACCCTATCTCAAAAACAAAACAAAACAAAACTCAGGAACTAAGCAAAGTGGGAACAAATAATTAATTGAAAGATGAGTCAGTATCGACCTATTGGTGTAGATATGTGGGTGCATTAAGTTGTGTTGGATCATTTGCCAAAATCTAAACACAAGAAATCAGTAAATTGATAGAACCATCAAAGTTTGTATTATAGCAAGGCAGAGAAATCATGTGGGAGAAATGCTTGTGTAGAAAAGTGTAAAGCATAGGAGAGAGGCAGTAGAAAAGGAGGTGGTGGGTGCGTATGACAGAGGCTCTGGTGATAATCAGCCGCGTGACTTTGGGCCCATCATTCAAACTGTGAGACTTAATTTCTTCCATCTGCAAAACACAGGCTAAACTATTGGAACGAATGCTTGCTGAGGACCTGCTATGTCCCCAGCACACTTCTAGGCACTGAGGAAATAGCAGTAAATAAAACTAATAGAAATCCCTGTTCCCATGTAGCTTACCTCGTAAGGGAGGAGGACAGTTCCTGAAATAGATAGTTTCTCAAGCTCTTTTAATGCTAATATTCTCTGGTCTAAATTCCTGATTGTGGGAATCAGAAAGTTAAAAAGGGGGCAGGGGGGCAGGGGGGCAGGGGGGATTGGACCACTTATAGTCTGGGGAATGCAGTCCTCTTTGTGGATCATCTGGTTCAGAAAACATTATAAAAGCAGAAAGACCAAAGCATTGGCAGTTACTTTTGGTTCAATTAGGTTAAAGACATTTAAAAGGCAAGTTCTCTATACTCCAGAAGATTATTCTCAAATGACAGGACAGATTACAGTCCAGCCTGTCTCAGAGATGTTTGATTAAGAGCCAACAGAAATACATTTCCCCTAGAAATGGGAACACGTGATACATATCTAGATATTGAATCTGACATATGCGTGTGGCATTTTCATTTCATTAACAGAAACTGCCAAGCAAGTTCAAGAAGTTCTATGCAGAGTTTGAAAGTTTAATGGTAAGTGACAGTGGCTCCTTTATTCTGTTCATTGTCTGCATTAATCCAATTTCTGATTAGCTGAATTGAAGTTCTCATTTCGGAAATTTTATCTGTCCTTGTATGACTTTAAGAAGTTTATGATCCCTTTTAGTGCTGCTAAAACAAGCATGTCTGACTAATGAATGGCACCCTCAGGAACTAACTTAAAGAGGACTTATGTCCCACATAAGGTCAATTTGTGTAACTAAGAAAAGCAGTGTAATGGGGTCCTCTCCATCTGGTTCAGGTTGGCTATGGGTTGGAAGCTGTATTTTCCTTGGCTTGCCAAAATTATTTTTCCCCATTGGCTGGGAGGCGTTAACAGACAGAAAACGAGTGAGTGGGACTTGCCAGGAGTGATGGGCTGGTTTCAGAGGCCAAGTTAGGACCTGGATGGCTGAGCAGGGCAGAGAGGAGGGTGAGCCAAACTCCAGGGAAGGGGGCAGGGCTTCAGGAGAAGGAGACTCCTGTGGTCGAGGTTTTACGTGTTTCCTATTTGCTTTCCAAGGGAATCTCTCCCCTTGGCCCCTGTAGACAAATCTTTTCAAACAAGAAAGGGGAAAAAAGCAAAATATTTTCACGCCATATGTGTAGTTGTTTTAAAACAAATCAATTTGTTTAACTAAGTCTACCTTTCTTTTGCAACTACACTTGATTCAAAAATATAGTTGAGCCTTGAACAATTGGGAATTAGGAGCACTGACTCCTGTCCCCCACACGTGCAGTCAAAAATTCATATATAAGTTTTTGAATCCTGAAAAATATAACTACTAGTAGCCTACTGTTGACCTGAAGCCTTACCGGCAACATAAACAATTAACCCATATTTTGTATTTTATATGTATCATATACAGTATTCTTACAATAAAGTAAGCTGGAGAAAAGAAAATGATAAAGAAGAGAAAATATATTTACTATTAAGTGGAGTTGGATCATCATAAAGGTCCTTATCCTCATCATCTTCACGTTGGAGAGGCTGAGGAGGAGAAGGAAGAGGAGGGGTTGGTCTTGCTGTCTCAGGGGTTGCAGAGGCAGAAGAAAATCCACGTTTAAGTGACCCATGCAGTTCAAACCCATCAAGGGTCGAGTGTACCTGACTGTGGGGGTGACGAGACTGAGTGTATTAGGAGACAGCAAAGGGTGGTGTAAGTGTCCCTAGTCATTGACCAGCATCTTTGTCTCTCCTAAGGATCCTTCAAGAAACCACAGGGCCTACAGGCTGACAGTAGCTAAGCTGGAGCCTCCTCTCATCCCCTTCATGCCTTTGCTCATTAAAGGTAATCCTAAAACAACGCGCAGGCCAAGCAGGCGATGAGTCTTTGGGGAGGAAAGGGAACGATACCCTGACAGATTGATCCCTTTGGGAAGAATGCTCGATATCTTCCTTCCATCTTCTTTGTCATCCCCTCTCAGCCGTGACTTTTCTGAAAGGGTTGGGAAGATAAACTGGAGGATCAGGGATCCATGACTTGGAAGACTTGTTAGGGAAACAAAAGATTAGTTTAGAAATTTTACTAATCTCAGGTAAAGTGATTTAGAAAGTTAAACACCTAGCATAAAAGGAACTATTATCACCTTTTTCCAACTGCAGTGTTATGCAAATCCACCACCATAATCTAATGGTGCTATTGTGCTTTCTTAGTATGACATATTTCGGTTAGTGATTCGAATGTGGCTTTTATTTCTTTACAGATATGACATTTACTCATGAGGGGAACAAGACGTTCATTGACAATCTAGTAAACTTTGAAAAAATGGTATGTGCGGTATTGTAACTTTAAACACAGTTTTTTTTTTAAATAAAATTTGCATTTGTACTAATAAAGGAAATAATTTCCATATACGCTGCCATGTTAAAAAGGTAGTTACACATAAAGGAGTTTTGAAATATTTGGTTCAAATTGGCTACCTTTTCTATTCTGTCACTTTTCTTTTGTGAAATTGAATAGTATTTGTGCTGGGGCTCACAGCAGCAGGGAGCTTTTATGCTGTATGTTTCGTCCTTGGCTGCCTGTTGCTAAAATGCGAATGTTCCAGAGTGACTTACATGTTGTTTTGTTGTAAGGTTGGTGGAGCTAGACTGCCCCAGGATGCCTTTGAGGTGGTTATCTGCCAAGCCTGACTTTAGTGCATGTAGGCAAGAGGCATCTCTATAGATCTTTACTATGGAGCATTAATCTAAATGTGTATTGCTTATCCCAATAAAGTTCACTCAAGTCTGGAGACAGAACTTGAAAATCTTCATAACCAAAAAAAAAATTTTGCTAAATAACAGATGTGGAAATGGTACGTATCCAGTATTTTCCAGCCATTCTCCTACTCCCCCCTCATACCCCCCCCAAAAAAAAACCAACAGTGTTTTCTGGCATTAGTTACTGTTCTTATCTTCTGTGAAGCAATAAAGCAGGTCATGCCAAAACCTTTCTTTAGTTACATAGTACATGTTAATGGAACGATCCATTGTCTTCTGAATCCCTTGGCTGCAGCCTGGATGGATGGAGTGTTACAGTGTTTTATCTCAGTGTGGGTAAGCATTTGCCTGGGGTTGTGATTTACAGTGTGACTGTGGCACTGTGGGAAAAGCCCAGGACTTGGAGTTCAGGAGACATGAGGTTCATTACTCAGTTGCATCACTTTGTAGCTGTCCCTTAACTTCTCTGTCGGTCAGTTTCCCCAACAGAAAATGTGGATCATGCCTGGTCCATCTATCTCTGGATTATAGGTAGGTCCATGCTACATAAGTCTCCCCAAAAGCCATATTGTTATATAATTCTTACCATAAAACTGTTATTCTAATTTTTCATAAAAACAAGCTAGTATGTGTGACTCCAGCAGAATTCGAAACACCCGCAGTATCTATAAGGATCAGCACCACTCAGCTTTGGGAATGAGTTTACTGTGAGGCCCAGCCTGGTAAAGTGCAGCAATTTCTGGGCACTAGGTTCCCATGTCTTAAGCTTCTTAGGAAACAGCACATGAGTACACACTCCTCAAAGACACTCTATCCTAGAGGACAAATATCTCCTCAGCAGTCTTTCTCCTCACTCCTCACACCAAAGGCAAGGTACAAACATCTCTATCCCTGTGTCAGTTTAATAATTTTTTGATCAAAGCAAAAAACATTCTTTGCTCACTTATTAGTGCGGAGAATTAAACAATTTCCCTGATTTCTCAAAAGAAAACCTGTTTTCCAGAAATGAAAGATTTAGCAAATGGGTATAGAACCTTCTGGATCACTTACGCAGAAATGCAAACTGTGGGGTGGCAAAGCCAACCATTTAACTATAAAATATACATGTTCACAGAGGTATAGAGGTCAAGGTTTCCTAAAGAGCTGACCGAGCTTTACAACTTTTGATTGCTAAAATTAACTAAACAGAAGAAACAAGAACAGCAAAGTGTGCAAAGCCAGCCATCTGTCAGGGGGGATAAAAGGTGTTTCATCTGGGTTTTTAGATCTTGGTGTTCCGTCCGTAGCCTGCAAGGAAAAATCATGATCGCATTCAGTAGGTACTAGGACATGCCGTTCCTCTCCCCATTTCTGCACTCCACGCCCACAGCAGTGGGTCCTTCCACTCCTAGCAGTGAAGAAAGGAATTTTTCACACCCTGCTCTCAGAGAGTCCACTTGTGCTTAAAAGCAACCGAATATCTAAGATAGCAAGCAGTTCAGATGCAGTCATGGAAACCTAAATTAACGATGGCATAAGCAAGATCAGTTTGTTTCTTTCTCATTTAAAAGTCCAGGCAGGTATGGCAGCCCTGCTCCAGGAAGCAGTTAAGGTCCCAGGCTTCTCTCTTGCCATTTTACCATCCACATGGTTCAAGATGGCAACCACCACATCCCTATTCGAGCCACAGGGAAGGGCAAAGGAGAAGGTGAAGGCATGCTTCTTCCCTTTAAAGGTGGGGAGGAAGTTGCGCTCACCACTTGCCTCATATTCTATTGTCCAGAAACTTAGTCCCATGAAAGGAAGGCTAGAAAATGTAGCCCTTATATTGAGTATCCGTGTGCCTCCCTAAAAATTGGGGGGTTCTATTACTAGGAAAGGGAAGGGCAAAAAGGATATTGAATGAGTACTCTTAGTTCTTTGCTCCAGCAACTTTATTTCATTTGATAAATCATACCATGAGAAAGTTTGACCTTAGAACTGCCCTTTCATCAGTTAGATGATACTGGAAATGAAATGGAATTTCAAAAAATTTGATTACGTTTTCTAAACCTGGTGCTTGTTGCCAACTTTCCAAAATTTTTTCCCCATAAACTCACACACCACCCCCCACCCCCATGACACCACCACTATCACTAATGGCTGCTGTTATTACTGTGTGTGTTGGAGAAGGATACAGCCTCCTTTTCACGTTGATGTCAATGCTGCTTCCCAGTCATCCATCAGCAAGGCCCAGGTGGTGAGCAGAGCTGGCAGCCTCTGTGGGGCTGGTGGGCTGTGTCCCCAGAGGGAGTCCCCTGCCAGGGGCAGAAGTCACCAGGATAACCAGGAACACAGATGCCATTTCTAGGTGGCAACGTTGTACAGTCCCAGCAAACCACTGTGCCAACCCTAAGTACTTTTATTTAGAACCTCTTCACCCTTGAGGTATGAAATGAGGATTAGAGAATTTGTTGCATATTGGTTTTCAGGATTTATGGGTATGAACAAAAGAGAATTCACATTCTGATCCTTATGCAAAAAAAAAAAAAAAAGCAGACATTCTTTCATTTGGGGGAAACATAAAGGAGTATTCAAAAAAATGTTTGAATAAAGCCCTTCGTAGCTTTCTATGGCATACATGAATATTTATAACATTTAGGAGGTAGACTAGCAATGGATTAGAGGATAATATGCTGGCCGGCTGCCACTATCCTAGGCTGCATAAAGCATGCTGATAGGCACAGTTGCTACTGTATTAGGAGGTTGGTTCTATTTCAAACATACCCATATTTAGGTATATTTATTTATGAATGTGATTTTTAAGGTAGTCATTTTATTTGGAATGAGAAGCATGGGGCAAACTTCTATATTTCTGGAAACAGTACAGAAGCTAATTCATTAAGGAAGAGAAATGTTTTGAATTCTTTTATTTTTATATCACTAGGCATGTCATTAAATAATTAGAAAACAATATGTTTTCTATCACCAATAATACTGTTACAAGATTCACAGAGAGAGCACAGGACTTGTTACCTCAAGCTACGGAAAAAAGAATCTCTGAGTAAAAATCCACATGTTCAAATCCTCCCTATTCCCAGGCTGCTCCAACACAAAGGAAATCTACGGTAGTACTTTGAAAGTTTACTTCTTTACGTAGATTCACAGGCCAGGCTAAATGCAGATTTTCCAAAGGCTTCCTTCAAAGAAACACAACATGAGTACAGTGTCCAGGCAAAGGATCTTACTAAGAAATATAAAATATCTGGAAAGTAGCCCTTGGCCTTCAGGAGATTAGATGCAGTTGGGAAAATAAAACATATACATGTGAAATATTAAAAATCAACAAAGGATATAAAAACTAGGTTACAGAAGTAATAAAAGAGATGTCAAAAAGCAAAATACAGGAAAGAGAACTTCATGCAGATGTATCAATGGAAAATAAAACCATGTTATGTACAATAACATAATATAATAAAATCTAGACTTGGTGCCCTAAGCACCTGTCCAACCTTATCTCACATTTTGTCTCCTCTGCATTCTGTCCAGGCTGGTGAGACTGGCCTTTTTCCTTCTCCTTCTAGCCTCAGGGCCTTTGCACTAGCTGTTACCTTGGCCTGAAATTGTCTTCCCCCTAGTCTTCAGCTGTCTGGCTCTTTCTCCTCATTCAGGCCTCAGCTTATGTGTTCCCTCCTCTGAGTGGTCTTCCCTGACCACTCTTGTAACATGGCTCCTCCACACCCAACACTCTCCAAGGGATAACCTCGCCTTGATAGCTGGTTTCACAAGCTGGAATGATCTTCTGTACTTGCCTCTTTGTTGTCTGTCTTCCCCACTAGAATGTGCCCTGGACCAGTTATCTTATCTGTTTTGTGCACTGATATTTCTCTAGCACCCATAAAGATGTCTGGCACATTGTAGGGATGCAAGAAATATTGGTTGAATAAAAGAATAACCCAATTATATTCTAGTTTTGGACTTAGTGAGGTAAGGCAGTACACTGAAGCATTTTTATAAGATTTTATGTAACAAAATTTAATCTAAGAGCATTTTCTATTTTGTTAGAAAATTTGCTTAACCAGGAAGTACCAAAGTGTTTTGCATAACTGAGACATTATGAAAGATGACCTTCCCTTAACCTTCTGTTCCTAACTGGACATTATTCTGTCTCCCCTTCTCTCTATGATTCTGTATCTGTCCTTAGTGTCCTTCCCTGGGTACAGAGATGTGCACATACTCTATGTGTTCCTAGACAGGCACCTGAACTGCCATGTCTCATGGCCACCATATGTATGATGTACTATGAGCATCACACATGTGCTATACATGTGTATCTATATGTCACACTCCTCTTGGATATTAAAGATCTATGGCCAGGAGGCGGGGCACAGGCTCCTCCTCAGTGATGCATACGGTGAAGGCTGGCTCTGCTCCTGGGTCCCTTTTATCTCCTTCTCACTGTGCACTTGCATTTGGTTGCTATCATGGGCACATTCTTTCTTAGATGAGAGACTGTATATTTCTGGATCTTGTTGTGGAAAAAAATTCTTGTCCAGAATATGTGGAAGTCCGAGTGAAATAATCAGATGGTGCAAATGTGGTTTTATACATGCTATGCAAGGAACAATTATCAGATCCTATATCTGACAGGCATGCAGGCAGAGACAGAGTCATATCAGTAGAGGCAGAAATATAAGAAAAAGCAATCTGGCCACATTAAGAACAAGGATGGTAAGGCTCTTAAGGGGCAACAGAAGGAAAGAGAAAAACTGTTCAGGGCAGGCATTTAGAAGAGGCCTGGAGTCGAGGAGCTGCTCGCAGGACTGCAAGCAGAGAGACAGAGTAGCCTACGAAGAGGGAGACTGTCCGGGAGTGGGAAGTCCTAGAGTGGCACCGCGTGAGGCAGCATTGCCTGGAGGGCCTGCCAGTCTGAACTTGAAAAATAAAGTCCACTCCTCTTCAGCGATGGGAGAGCTAAAGGGGGGCCTTGGACGGGGGGCATAAGAAAAGCTGGAGACAGCTGTAAAGTCCTGGAGGTTGTGGACATGTCTGGATGGGAGTGAAGGTGTAATTGGCCGGCCTGCTCTTGAGGGAAGAATGCCGCAGACAGGCGAGTGGTGAGGCCCAGGCCACAAAGGCCCCTTCTGAGAACGAGGCACTTCTGACACCTCATTGGATTCCAGGGATCACCTGCGTCAGAGCTTGAGGGAAATTTGTGTTTGGGACTGTAGCCTCAGGGCCTCTTGCTTGTGCCAGACGGAAGTGCAGACAGCGTTGCCCCTTCCCCTGGATGGCGGCTTGGTACTGGTCACTCAGGACATCTGCTCCTGAGCCAGTCTGTTTCAGCTCCAGAGACAAATAAACACATGAGGATAGTCCCAGGGTCCTTCCCCCACTGCCTCGCTTTCCCTTCCCCAGCTCCCCTCAGTAAGCGTGTGCCCTGAAGGCATTTCATCAGCTTTCAGTTTGGGCCCGTGGCAGCCCAGGAGGTCAGGAACGGTAGGAGCATGTTCACTTTTTCAAACAAGCTCTGAAGACCTATATTTAGAATTAATCCCAAGAAAAATCAGTTAAAGTGTGGCGAGGAGGGTTCAATTTGCTACCTACACTGATTTGAGCACCTTCTAAAGGGGCATGTTCACCTCACGTTTACCCCTGAATTACCAATTGCTGTCTTAACGAACCAGTCGCTCACAGGAGTGTGTCATAAGCCTCAGTTTTGCTAGGATGGAAAAAAAAGATGAGAATCTCTGCTTTGGAGTAATCAACCATCCCCCCCACACCCCACCCCTGGCCTGGCATTTTAGAAAGTCACCTGATCTGCTGCTCCAGGCAGGCCGACCTGCTCTGGCAGGACTGTGAACCATAGGGTGTAATTTTGGCTCATCCCTGCTGTGGCAGTTGGGTAATTAAGCCTATGTCTCTTCAACCTTAGTTTCTGCCAACGTTGACTGAGAACACCAGTGAATAAACAGCTGTCTGCCTTCAAAAATAACATGCAAGGCTTAAGTGTGTGGAAAGATAGAAAGACTCTTTTAGTGGAAATAAATGTAAAACCCTCCCCTTTGGTCTGGAAATCAACTGCATATCTACAAAGCAGCAAGCTGGGTCCACACAGTGGCTCAATGAACTAGGCTGAGAGGTTGAATCCATTATTAGTCAACAGATGTCAGTAGCATGACTTCTGTAGCATTGTGCACTTAGATGTACGGCATTGTCTAGATCAAGCAAGGAAGGAAGATAATAATTTCTCTGCACTCTATGATTTGTTTAGTCTAGGGAACCATACTAGAGACTGTTGAGAAGAGAAGTAAAACTTTCTTATGAAGAATTATTGAAGAAATTGGGACTATTGAGGCTGAACAAGAAAAGACCTGGGGGTGGGGAGATGTCCATAGAAGTTGTATTCAAGTATCTGAAGACCTGTCCTGTTAAAGAGAAACTAAACATGTTTGTTGTGGCTCCAGAGCTCAGAACTAGGATCAATGAGTGAAAAGTAAAGAGAGAAAGACTTTGACTCAGAATGATAAATTTTTAATAGAGATGTCTAAAAATGAATGGGGTTGTCCTTGGAGGTAATGAGTTCCTCATTGCTGGCTTCATTCAAACAATGGGAAAGCCACTGTTTATAGGCAGGCTGTGGAAAGCATTATGCACTCTGGATATAGTTCAACGAGGTGACTTCCAAAGTCTCTTTCAGCAACCCAGGAAAGTGCCTTGTAGTTGGGTGTAGTTGTTAATAACATACTAAATATTGCATGTGTCAATGGGTGCAAAAGAAGGTGGAGTTAAAATATCAAGTTAACCCTTCTTTGGCCTTATGAAAGCACTGTAACTATGCACTGACCAGCAATGCTAACTGGGTTCACACACTGTAACTGTGGGTTCATATCACTAAACGTTATTGTCTGGACTTCACAAAGGAAATGAATGGACCTCGTTGTAAAGCCAGATTTGGACTTTAAAGTTAAACTGACGTTATCTTTGAGTACAATTAAAAAGGATACGTCAAAATTAAAACCATTGTTAAAATTAATCAAAGATTTCGAAAGGTAGAATGAACTTCAGAGCTGGAAATTACTGATTTAAACAATTGTTCTCACATTTTAAACTACATAATGAGCTAAAAATTATGAAGCCTCGGAGTAGAGCTGTAAAGAATAGTATAAAACTAAAGTCAGAATGAAATGTTTTAGCTTTCAAAACTAAAAAGCAGAACAATTACTCCCTACAAAATGGTATAGGAAGAGGTTTCTGACCTCTGCTAATTGTTTTATTATTCTTCAGAGGGGCATATTGGCAGCATTTCCCAGGGTTTTTAGTAATTACACTCCATTCAATATCTGAAGAATTACAATAATTCTACATGGAATATGCTTGTGCCCTTCTGATGCGAAGCCTTTAGAGAAGGTGAAAAAACAACTTAAAAGTAAATTAGCAGGAAAATTATCATAGTTACTGTTTATTTCAAGACACTATATATCAGAGGCTAATTATATATTGTATGTTACATTTTCTTGGAGATATTTGTAATATATTTCTCATACTGATCAACAAACATGCTAGTTTTTAGAATCTTTTATGAAAATGAAGTTCGAACTTTTCTGATTGCCTTTGTGTATGAGGAATTATCCAGCACAGGCACATGTCACTTCATGCTTTCCAGAGTCCTCAAAGCAGTAGTATTCAGTGAGGTATTATGATGCTCACATATATACATTTGTAAGGCCTTGACTCCTCTAAGATTTTTTTTTTAACACTACCTAAGCTTTCTCAAAGTCATTTTATTATACTTTGGCTATCCAAGAATCCATGAGAGACGAAAGTGAGGACTGGAGTGACATAGCCACTCAGAGGCTGGGGAGTCTTTTTAACTGGGTGGAGCTTTATCAGTTTTCTGCTAGTATTAAAATTCACTTCTCTAAAGGCTTCGCATCAGAAGGGCACAAATTAATCCCTTTAGAGGCTAAGCAGCAAAGGTGTCCTGAAACATATGCAATGACTGGGGGTGCCAGCTACTGTTAAAATACCACGAGCAAGAAATGTATATTCTGGCTAAAAAATGGAGCTTACGTCTCACCAATGTTTTTCCTGTCCTTCATTTTTTTTCTGTTTTCTTCTTTTGTTTTTAATGGAGCTCACCACAAAAGATTCTTTTAAGTCTTTATCGCAACCAAAGTTTACCAAGAAATTAAGAAGATCACTCAATGACAAAATTAACAAAGGTCAAATCAAATATAATCCTTCCATTTGATTGAATACATGCCCATTTTAAAATGCAAATGCAAATGGCATGGCATGCAATGTGAAAGAAAGTTCAAATTAAAATGAAATATGTACATACAGTATGTCTTCAAATTTTTTGAAAAATATGGTTTATATATGTTTATCTTTTAATATCCGAAGGAAATATACCAAAATATTAAAGAGGTTACTCTATAATGTTCTAAGTGATTCTTAGTTTGCTCTTAACACTTTCTGTATTTTCTGATTTTCTGAAGTGTGCATGTGTTAGTGTTATAATCAGAAAGGAAGAGGAAGGAAGGAAGGGAAAGAGAGAGGGAGTCGAATAATTAGGATTAACATTAAAACACACACTTCTGCTGGAAGATTAGAGAGGTCAGTGTGCATAGTGTGCACTAATGCTAGTGTGTAGCACAGATTTATAGGTAGAATATTTTGACATACTGTTCAGTCACTATAATCTAATACCTCATTACTGAGTCCTATTTACTGTGAGTTATCTGACAAGCTAATCCTTCTTCAAATCTGGGATAATTACAAATTCTCTTACAAATTCACAGTGACCTCAGGAAAGGATGGTGAAAACTATTCCTGAGCTTTAAGGTACAGTTTCAGGCATGACAGATGCTTTTTACATTGTGGGGAACAAGCAAACAATTAGACTAGAGTTATGACATTAATATTCCTTACCTGAAAATACCTTGCATGTGTGAGTGTGGGTGCCTCTTTAAAGTAATTAAACAGGTTACACATCAGCCAGGTGCCTTCAGATAGTCAACATCCCAGAACATGCTGTTTCTCATGGTACCATTGCCGAAATAAATAATGATTTGTTTTCCTTTTTATATTATACACTAAGTTTACTTGCATTTCTTTCTTTTTTCTTTATTCCTTTTAGCGCATGATTACAAATACTGCGAGAACAGTAAGATACTACAGGAGCCAACCCTTCAGTAAGTTAAACGCTGCTGCATCCTGAAATGTAGTCAGTCCTTTTTCATGAGGCCACTGAGACACTCTGGGAGCCAAGACAGTATTTGATTGTGTCATAGACACTTTGTACCATGAATTCCGTGGGACAGAGAGGCCTTGAGTTTAAGGATTTTCTTGCTGTTATAAAACTAGAAAATATTTACATCATTATAAAACTAGAAAATAATCATAGGAATACTATTTTATGAATGGATTTAAAGAGAATTAATTTGCTCTTTCCAGTGTGGCTATAAACAACTAAGGCACGATTGCCAACAAATCCTGCCTCAAACCAACTCTCTTTATGACTCATCACTTGCTGTTGAGACACGCACATCAACCCTTAATGACTCAGTTCTGTCATTTATAAACTGGGAAAGATAATAGTTGTTGTCTCTTGATGTGTTGCAAGAATGCATTAATGTTTATAGCACATTTGTAAAAGGCTCCATAGCGGGATCATGTTATATTTCTAGTATTCCCAGGTGAATTTGAGATGTTCTTTTAAAATCTGAATATGTATCACAAGAACTGGCATCATACAATACTTTAATATAAAAATATTACTAATAATAAATAGCAATTTTAATCTGTTGGGAGTTAAATTGCATCATAGCACCAAATGGTAATGCTATGACACATTAATGCTACTATCTCCTCTGGGCTGGGGCTTTGGTTGGGGGATGGAGCTTTGGCTCCTTCAATCTGGTCTGGGAGTGAGGATGTGGACCCTGTGAAGTTTTTTGTTAACTTCACTGTATGAATCACTTGAAGAAATTTGTCTCATTAACTCAACATGATACTATGACATGAACATGACTCTGAGGCCACCAGTTCCATCCCCTCTAGTAAACCCAGTGCTAAGAGACCAAAAGGTTCTTGTTTTATTAATCAGAGCTGTTTGTACTTCTTAGCACAGGATTGGCCCAAGGCCAGGGTTTCCTGACATGGGATACCAGAACTATTAAATGTTCATTTTTTAATGTACAGGGGAAAAAAAATCTAGGAAAAATAATCTTGACTTGGGGAGCAAGTAGACCTTCAAAAAGTTAATTCAAATGATTGTGCCTTCTCTGACTTCCAAAATGGGAATAGTCTTGCATATCATCAACTGTTTCTGTATGGATTTTGCCAGAATTAAAGTGTCTCGTATCTTTTTGTCTGGTAATTTACAGTATGTTTAAAGACATGATTATAAAGCAGTTGTACAAATGAAAACGAGAATAGATAAGTGATATCAGTTACAACAGGAGTTTATAATCCAGAGTCCAAGGCCCTTCAGGGGGATCCAGGAAATTCCTGAAATTATATGCAAAAGCTTGTGTGCCTGAGAGGGTTTATAGCCTTAAGAAGGTTTTCAGTGAGGTTCAAGTACCGAAAAAGAACCATGATAGAACGTACTTTGTTCCATGAGCCTCTTTGGAAGTAAATCCTGCATTTTCCTACATCTCCTAGAGAAGGGAAGAGGAAATTATTTTTTCTAAAACTCCACCGCATTTGTTGAAGTTGTCAGTAACTGCTGGTAAACAACAGCTGCTCAGCTCTGAAGTCAACAATCTATAGATAAAGCTATAGGAATAGACTCATAAACACTGTGGGAATATGTACAATGTAATTACAGTATATTGTACATGCAGAGTATAGTGCCAGGGAGAAGTGGAAGAAATTAAACACAATGTGTTCTGCGGTTCGCTGTGGTATTATTTATATGTGATAATTATACTGACAAGTTTCTTCTTACAGGGAGTAGGGGCCTTTGTATCTTCTCTCTGCTTTTCTGTGTTCAGAACTGCAGGGCTCGCCTTCACCCCTATGCAGAGGGCACTCTAAACTGTCTTTGGAAGTGGTGTGTGGATCTAACAGGAGCCACGGGCCTGCAGGAGGCAGTGTGCTATGGCAGAAAGAACCCTGGTAGGGAGCCAGACTGACTCGGCCACTCCTGGTGTCCTGTTAGACCAGAGACCCCATCCAGTGATCCATGGGACAGAGGTGGCCCACAGAGGTGTTGGGTCTAAATAGAGCATTTTTCCCTTTTATTTTGAAATAATGTCACCATTTAAAACTTGGAAGAATTCACAGGGGAGACATCCAGATTTCCCATTTCTCAAGGAAAACAAAAGAAGAATTAGAAGAAGAAGAAAGATCTGGCAACTCTGGGCACAGACTTCCATGGCAGCAACACGCAAGAGCTAAGTAGTCACTTCCAAAGGGACCTGTGTTTCCAGTTCACCACCATCAAGTTTGGCCTGCCTCATTCATGATATTCCCTGCGTAGGGCTGTAGTCCCCTTTCAGACCTGATTTTAGTGAAATCAGTTAACCTCTTTGATAGCTCAGTTCCTCACATGCTTGGGGTTTGGATCAGAATAGAACGGTAACTTAATTTTCAGAACAAATAGCATCAGAGAACTGAAGTTCTAGCAGAAGTCATAACTTTAGCACGTTAGGTGGGCTTTTTTTCTGAATACAGATAGTCTCTAAGAACACACAGTCTACGTGGTAATGCTGTATATTATATGCAAGTAAAGAGGGGAGTCAGGACTTTGTAGTCTCACTGGCTTGCTTCAGTTTGGCCCAGGTGTTAAGTGCTTTTATGAGGCGCTAATGAAAACCGTGTCTTTTACATTAGTCCTCATCTGGATCAAAGGAGGGAGAGACACAGAGTGAGAGACACAGAAGTGTGTTGGTAAGGGGAAACAATTTTCATCTATAACCAGGGGCTATCAGACAGATGCTTTCCTTTTTATTTGGTGATTTTTTTTTTTTTTTGGCAACATGCAATGCAAAGGAAAATGATCAAAGGAGGTGATTCCAGGGAGGAAAAGAAAATTGGAGGATAGGAAGGAGGAGACGGAACAACCAAGTGGAAACTTCAATGAATTTGGTGTGTTGAAAGGTCTTGATGGAACCCAGGAATCTATGACAAATGTAATCAGTAATTAGGGAAATAAGGCTGTATCTTAGATGCATATATTATACAATGCCAATGCTGCCTTTTCCTCTTTCAACAGATCCTGATGCAGCTCAAGCTAATAAGAATCATCAGGATGTCCGGAGTTATGTACGGCAATTAAATGTGATTGACAACCAGAGAACTTTATCACAGATGTCACACAGATTAGAGCCTCGTCGACCATAGACATTTAAAGTGCCCAGAGCAACGGTTTTTCTCCAGTCCATATCTTTCAAAAATGCCATTTATGCTACTACTGACTGTATTGCCACCAGAGAATTCTACAAAACAAGCAAAAACCCAGCCTGAGACACCTCGGGGCTGCATTCAGCTTGCCAGCTACATGACAAGAGAAGGAATTACTTGACTTGCATAAAGCTTACACACTCTAGCTTGGGAATCCCTAGTTTGTAGTTACCCTATTCCATTTCCAATTGTTCCATCTTCTTTGCTGAAACATTAAATAAGGCCCACATGAGGAGTTTGGTAGAAATACCATTGTCAAGAGAACCATCAAGCCCCTGACATTTTTTTCTAAAAGTGTTTACAGGAGGTGTGCTACAAATGAGATTGATTTGGATATATTGGTGGTGATATAGTTTCATAGTTTTCAACTCAACATCTTGATTTGGAGCATGGGGCTTGGGGGAGGTGTTGAGGAGTCTAAGTAAGCCCAAATTATAGGTTGTATTCTTCCATCTTCATAGTCTTACCTCTGAAGGAATAGAACCTGACCACATTACTATGAAATGTTATGGCTATTTATGTGATTTAGGGAGGACTGGTCTGTAATTTCTGAATGATATATAGAATTATATTTATGTTTACAATGTAACTTAAAAATTTACAAATCAGGATTACATACATAAGAATTCCACTAAGTAACACCAAGGTTCTTAAAATTGCCAGCGTTAAAATAGAAAATAGCATTTCAGAAGAGCACAATATACACAAAACATTTTTCAAAATTGAATTATTTTCCTGGGCATTAAAAACCTTTACTATTGGCTACAAATTTATTGTTACAGATTAAAAGAACATATTTTCTGGACTTAAATATTACTACAAATATCTTAATTTGTAAGCAATTGTTTTGCACTTTCAAATAGATTGTAAATAGTTCATTCAATCGATGGTATAGAGTTATTTATTTGCTACATAATAGATATTGTGCCAAAAAATTACTTTTTATTTATTTTATTTAGTATGTAATTTTGGAGTACATTTTTTCCTGTTTTCACAATTAGACTACATTGAATGTGTAGGAATTGTATGTATGTATATCTTCTGTAAATAATGTCTAGTATCTTCATTAAATGTAATTGTTGACAAGAAATGGTTGCATTGTTCTCAATTCCTGTTTCTTGAGAGCAGTAACCATTTGGTATGGTGAGGTACTGGTCTTTTTTAATGAAATAAAATCTACTTACTATAAAATTCATCCTTTTAAAGTGCACAATCCAGTGGTTTTTAGTATATCCACAGGGTTGTATAACCATCATCACTATTTAACTCCAGAACATTCTCCTCATTCCTAAAAGAAGCATTAGCGGTCATTTCTCATTCTCCTCTCCCCCCAACCCCTGGCAACCACTAATCTGCTTTCTTTCTCTATGGATTTACTCTGGATGTTTCATATAAACGGAATCATACAATATGGGTCCTTTTGTGTCTTGTGTCTTTCACTTAGCATAATGTTTTCAAGGTTCATCTGTGTTATAGCCTGTATCAGTACTTCATTTCTTTTTATGGATGAGTAATATTCCATTCTTTGAATGTACCACGTTTTGGTTATCCGTTCATCAGCTAATGGACATTTGGTTGTTGTTTCCACTTTTCGTCTATTAGGAATATTGCTGCTATGAAGGGATACTGGATGTTAGAGCTGCCCGGCGTGGGGCCTCATGCCATCTTTCAGTGATGTAAGCACTTAGTAAATATTTGATGAAGAGATTTCCAAAATTCTTTAAATTCCAGACATGCCTGTATTTTTTAATAAGTCAGCATTTTCCAGAGTGTGTTCCAGGCTGTACTAGTCTCACAAGTTCACATGCTGTTCCTCCAAAAACAAAAACACGAATACAAATCCCAAAACAAAACCAAGATGCTGTCTTTTAATAAATTTGGGACCACTGCATAATATACCCTTTCATTTCTTAGAAATGAATATATCATTTCTTAGAAATGATTCCCGGTATTCATTAACATGTTAAAGACTCTGAGAAGTCCTATTTTAATCCCTCTTAACATCCTACAATTAAAGCTCACTTTGAGAAATGTTAAAGCAGACAAATGTCTTTCTGTGTTCATTTATATAAAATTTCAAGGCGCCCAGGAGCAGGGTGTTGTTTTATGCAGTATTATGCCTTCTGCCCAGAGGCAAGTACAATGCCTGGGATTTGCTAAACAATAGAAAAAGTCACTGAACAAATTTCCTTGAAGTCATTATTGTTCAACATTTCATTATCTCATGGATCTCAATATCAACTACAAAGTTTTCACCTTTATATATTTTTCTAGATAATTTACAAAGATGATAAATGAAGCTGATAGCCTATTCCTTGGGCATCTTTGCTCTTGTTTTACTTTCTTTATTTCTACCTTACTTAAAAGCTGGTATCCTATGTATAGCAACACTTTTCCCCAATTCCATGGTGACTGACAACTTATGACCTTATTTTAATTTAGTTTCAACATTATTCAAAATTAATACATATTCTCCCATGTATATTCCCCTTGGTCTTCCAAATGAGAATAACTATTACTGTACTTAATAAAGATAAGAGATTTTAATTATGTCTGGCTTCTATGAAATGCATTAAACTCCATTATTCAAGGTAGCTGGTGAAGTAAAAGAATTCACACTCCAAAAACGTAGAGTAGTAGCCACGCAACCCTTCCTGAGGCAGGAGATGCAGTTAATACTTTAAAACTTGCAAACAAGCCAAAAGAAAATGAAATGCCTACAGGGTCACAAGAAGGATAATGAGGTTTGCTGGAAGACACGAAAAAGAAGAAAGAATGTTTTTATCAAAAGTGCCTGTAGAAAATTATACATTTAAGCGTTTAACATACCTACATAGCAAGGTCATTGGCATAGTGTACAGGAGCTAAGCTTTTCCAGCAATTTTTGAATATCATGCAGGTTAAATATACTTCTCCTGAATTCAATGCCGTTTCCTCTGAAGATATGAATGCAGATCAATGACTACCAGTGTGAGAAAATTAAAAGACGTGTCATTCTAGTTTCTAATTGTGCTATTAACAATTTTTAAAATCAGCCTAGAATATGCAGTGTGGTAAAATGAACCCCTCCCTCGAATAGCTGTCCTTTTGCAGTCAATCTAGAACGCATTACATCTCTTACTTCAGAGTAACCTTAATCTGTCCTACATAGAAGACTGTGGTATTAGATGAGCAGGTCACAGCATCCCTTATGTCTAACCTGGAGGAGAACCCTTAACTCAAGCATTGTTAGTCATTTTTCTATTCCCTCGTTCATTCATCCATCCATGCAATGAGCAAACAATAACTGAAGTGCTTGCTGAGTGCCGGGCCCTGTATGGACTCGGAAGTCAGTGGCAAGAAAAACTACCGAAGGTCCCTGATCTCCTGGCATTTATCATCCAGTGGGAGAGACGAGATTAATCAAGTAATCATGCAAACAAATAAATATAAAAACACTTCCAAGAAAAGATATGGTGTTGGGAGAGCATGTAATAAGGGG
Source organism: Daubentonia madagascariensis (assembly GCA_023783475.1). NCBI lineage: Eukaryota > Metazoa > Chordata > Mammalia > Primates > Daubentoniidae > Daubentonia > Daubentonia madagascariensis. The sequence goes on along the minus strand of JAKFHU010002088.1, from coordinate 34,959,261 downwards.
ATTTATCCTGATCTGAGGTGAGGAAGTGTTTCCTGTGGAAGTGACAGTTGAGCTGAATTCTGAAGGATTTGAGGTGAGTGCTCGCTGAGCCGAGAGAGGAAAATGTGCTGTAAGCAGGAAGTAATACTGGCAGTGAGGGCCTGCAAGCCCACTGTGGCCAACAGAGAACACAAGTGACAGCGTATCAACACGTGGGGCTCAGAGCCTGCAAGGCCTTGCAGACCTTTTTAATGAGCATTATCATTTTTTTTTTCCACCCAAGAGCAGTGGGAAGCCATTGAAGAGCTTGAAGCAAGGGGTTGTATTTCTTGATTTTTTTTTTTTTTTAGAGATAGAGTCTCACTCTGTCACCCATGTTGGAATGCAGTGGCACAATCATAGATTACTGCAGCCTCCAACTCCTGGCCTCAAGCAATCCTCCTGCCTTAGCCTCCTGAAAAGCTGGGACTAGAGGCACACGCCACCGTGCCTGGCTAAGTTTTTTATTTTTCTGCAGAGACAAGGTCTTGCTATGTTGCCCAGGCTGGTCTTGAGCTCCTGGGCTCAAGCAATCCTCCTGCCTTGGCCTCCCAAAATGCTGGGATTACAGGTGTGAGCCACCATGCCCGGCCCAGCGTTGCATTTCTAATGGTGAGCCCTTAGAGGGCAGGGTTTGATAGGTACCACACTGCCCAGGACACACGATAACGGTCATCCCTAGTTCATTCATTATTATGCGGGCTTACAGGTAAGGCAGCGGGAGCTGTGCACAATGACAAATATTAAAAAGCAGTGGTGGATCCAGTCAAACACCAGCCCTTCTCCCAACAAGGTCCACACACTGGGCCACTTTTGAATTTTTTATTGTGATAAAATATGCACAACATAAAATTTGCCATTTAACCCCTTTTGAGTGAACAATTCAGTGGCATTTGGTACATTCACCTTGTTGCACAACCATCACCACTACCCATCTCTAAAATTTTTTCAAAATTCCAAACTGAAATTCTGTACCCATTAAACAGTAACTTCCCATTTTTCCTTCCTTCCAGCCCCTGGTAACCACTATTCTACTTTTCTCTCTACAAATTTGCCTATTTTAGGTACCTCATATAAGTGGAATCATACAATATTTGCCCTTTTGTGTCTGGGTTGTTTCACTTAGCATGGTGTTTTCAAGGTTCATCCAAGTCATAGAATGTATCAGAATTTCCTTCCCTTTTAAGGCTGAATAGTATTCCATTTTATGTATATACTACATTTGGTTTATCCATTCATCCATTGATGGGTATGTGGTTTGTTTGCACCTTTTGGCTATTGTGAATAATGCTGCTTTATGAACACGGGTGTGCAAATATCTGTTCAAGTCCCAGCTTTTCAATTTTTAGGTATATACTGTTAGTTTGGAGCTGAGAGGAAGACACGCAAGCCTGGGGGCATGGTAAAATGCTGTTTATTTTGAGCACCTGGGTGCAGGTGGGTGGAGGCCGGAAAAAGGCGTCCACCCAGAGGAGGGGAAGGTGGTGAGTTTTATAGAAAGTTTGGGGAGGGGGAGTTCCGCCAGTTTCTGCCAGCTCCATCCCAGCCTTTGTAATTCAGAGTTATCTTTACAACCTCAGGAGATTTCTCTGGAGCCTGCAGCCTGCGGAAGTCCTTATCTGATTTCATCTACCACATGCATTCCAGGGCAGACCCAACATATACCTAGAAGTAAGAGTGCTGAATCATATAGCAATTCTATTTAATTTTTTGAGGAACTGCTATACTGTCTGTCACAGTGGCTGCACCATTTTATGGGCTACATGTGATGTAGCTCATGATTACCTGCATCATCTCCTTGGAGACTGAAGCTGCCCATGTGCGGCATGGCTGCCGGGAAAAGGCGTGGCTAGGGGAGCCAGGGCTCAGTATGTGGGTATCTAAGCATGGGGCAGGAAGGCTTCATTTACCGGTATGCCCTCTGTCAAGCCACGACTGCCCACAAGACAATCACAGCCCCCGAGCTTTGGTCTGTCCTTGCTGCCCTGTCAGTTGATGTATCAGACTCCTGCTGCCTGTAGTCTGACGCTGCAGGACGGGAGGGTGGAGGGATGTTAGTGACCCCAAGAGAGTAAGGGCGTGGGAGTGGGAGAAGTGCCAGCCTTGCTCTCTTGCACGTGCTTATCAGGCAGCTAGGGAAGGTCCAGGACGCTGTTACAGGAAGCCGGGATCTTTGTTCCTGGGGTAATTCAAATTTGGAAAGACTAGGGCCAAACCCCTGCTATAAAGGGAAGCAAGCACAAGGCACTGTGAGCTCATGGGCTCTGACATTTCCCTCCAGATTTGAGAAGGAAAGGGAACCTAGGGTCAGGGCACGTGAGAGCTGCCTGATTCCATCCTAGTCTCCTCCCCTCAGCCCACTCTGGGAGAATTCAGACTCTTCCCAGCCAGGGAAGACTCAGGAATAGTGGAATTCTACAATGGGAGGACCAACACAAGAGAAAAATGAAAGAAAAGCTGGCGTAAAATTCTTCAGAACAGGATTTTGCAGCACTTGAGATAAAATGGGACTGGAAGATCCTTATCAGGTCTTCATCCATTCCCTTAGCTAGAGGCGGGAGGCAAGAGTCTCCAGGGTGATGACATCAGGGAGCCAGCAGGAAGGCAAGAATGGAGGAGAATGATGGTTCCAGGCAGGAGTCCTGATATTTTAGGGCAGAGGCACAGACTGATGCTTCAGTCTCCTTAGCAGGGAAAAGGGCTTGAGGCAAGGAGACACAGAAACTCTAGGGGGACAAGTTCTGCAGTAGCCAAGATGCAGTAACTTTAGAAGGATAAAGAAAGAGGTGGTTCGGTGGAAAGGTAAACCATATCAGTGAGTCTATTGATTGCTATGTGTATTAGTCAGGATTCTCCAAAGAATCCGAACCAATAGAATGAGCAAATTTCTTACAGTAAATCTCCTTCAAAGGAATTGGCTCACACAATTATGGAGGCTGGCAAGTCCAAATCTGCAGTGTGGGCTGGCAGCCTGCAGATCCAGGAGAGCTGATGGTGCAGTTCCAGTGTGAAGGCCAGCAGGTGGACACCCAGGAGATGGTGTAGAAGTCTAAAGGCAGTCTGCTGAGAATTCCCTCTTGCTGGGGGAGACCTATATTTTTGTTCTATTCAGGTGCCTTTAACTGATTAGATGAGGCCCACCTACATTGTGAGGGCTGTCTGCTTTACCCAAAGTTTACCAATTTAAATGTTAATCTCATCCAAAAACACTGTCCAAGTTGACAAATAAAATTAACCATCACACTGTGTAATAAACCACTGCAAAATTTAGTGACTTAAAACAACCACCATTAAATCAACAACCATGAACCATGAGTTCATGGGCCAAAAGGGCTGTTCTGCCATCTGGGCCAGAATTGGCACATCAGAGCTGGGCTCAGTCATGTGTCTGTGGTCAGCTGGTCTAGGATGGCCATGGAAGGAATAGTTCATCTCTGTTCCATGTACAGTCTTGTCCTCCAGCAGGTTAGTCTGGGTTTATGCACTTGTTGGCTGGGAAGGGTTCCCAGGAAGTAAGTGGATAAGCAAGAACTCTAGAGGCCCAGGCACAGAACTGGCACACCGTATCTTCTGTAGCACTCTGCTGGCCAAAGTGGGTCAAGAGGCCAGCCAACAGTAAAAAGGTAGAGAAATAATTCTATCTCTTGATGTGCAGAGAAGTCATACCAGCAAAGTTATGGGTACAGGAAAGGGAGAATTGCTGCCATTTTCACAAACCATCTACTAGAGTGAGGGTAGCGCACAATGGGAGTGGCTGCAAGGTCTGCTGCTCCTGTTTGGGGAGAGTTTTTCAGGCGTGGTACTGCCAGGTGTTTAAAGTGCTTCTGCAGGCTGCATCTGGTAGCTCCTGGGGAAGGAGCATGGACTAGCAGAAAGATAACAAGCTTGAAAATCAGACAGATCTAGGTTTGACTCAATCAGGGCCACCTCCAGTATAGACACCTCCAGAAGAGACAGCAGCTTTGTGTGTGTTAGGAAAGAGGTGACCCTTCTCTCCACTGGCCCTGTCCTGCTGGAAAGCTGCCCCTCAACCAGGCTTCCCTGTGTGTGCCGCAGCCTGTGCCATTGTGTGTGGTAGCCCTCAGCTCTGAACTTTGGCTGAGGTATTTAACCTCTTGGAGTTTCGATTTCCACATCTGCCGGTGGGAATTATAATACGTCCCTCACACAGGTGCGGCAGGAGTGAGGCGAGGACTGAATGAGACAAGGTATATAAAGTGTCTGGCGTATTGAGTGCTTGGCATTCAAGAAATATTAGTGCCTTTCCTGCCTCTCTGCTACAAGGAGAGGCCAAGGTAAAGGTAGTTCAGAACGGCAGTCCCCAAGCCCTGGGCTGCAGCCCGGTACCAAGGCCTGTTAGGAACTGGGCCACGTGCCAGTACCTGAGCTCCGCCCCACTCCCCCCAGCCCCATCCATGGAAAAATTGTCTTCCATGAAACCAGTCCCTGGTGCCAAAAAGGTTGGGGACTGCTGGTTTAGGACATTCAAGGACATTTGAGGGTCTTCAGCCAAACCAATTATGAAAGGATGGAAAAGGAAAGAAACTCCTATGGGGGCTTTAAGTCATTAAAATTTGACTTGAGATGGGGGGCAGTTTGGGAGTTCTGTCAGACACTGGTCCTTTGTACCCCAAACTTGGATTTACCAGTTTTGCTGCCATAATCGAACCAGGATACCATATTCTTGTACAGGACAGCACAACTGAAAAGTTCTTTGTAGCAGAAGAGAAAACACTCCAAACTACTGAATAAAAGAGGAGAGGGGTGAAAATAGAATAAAAAATTCATACTTCTTACCAACAGATAAAATGTTCATATATGGAAGAGTAGACCAGAAACTAAAACAAAGTATAACACAAGTCATACATAGATCACACTAGAAGTTGATTTTAACATAAACTGGGCATTCATTTACATGTTCAGTCCATATAGCCCAGAAACAACTATGCATTGTTATGAGATTCCTCCTAAGAAAGTAGCTCTTCATTAGTAGTCCTCATCTTCCCCTGCCTAATACTCAGCAGCCATTATAAAATCCATTTATATTTCTGGTTTCAGAAATTAAATTGTAAGTATGAGCCAAAGTGTACATTAAATTAGGGATTATTGCTTGTTGCACTCTGTGTGAGCCAGGTGATGCTGGGCCATTTTAATTAAGAATTCGTTTTCAGTAACAACGAAAGCAAATGAATAACATTAAGTCAACATTGAAAAGGTTGCAAGGGTGGGGTGGTTATGGGAATAACCGAGATATGCAGTTGTATTATAGGCTTACTGTGTGGAGTTTATTTATGCATTAGAAAAAAACATCTTTGCAGCAACTGAAGAAGGTCTGTAACATGGAGCATGGAAGTTTTTGCAGCACCAACAGATGATTTCTGGGGGGCAGGGGGTGGGGAGGAAGTTCTGCATTTGCTTTTAAATTAGAAAAAAAAAAGATCACTAAAGAATAGTTTTAAATGTGAAGTTTTCTGAATGTTGACCTTGGAAAAGAATTTTCTGGGCTATACTGGTTCAGTAATCAATGTTTTTTGTCTATCAGCTCTCCTGGCATATATTGAACATTCACTCTATGCCAGTTATATATACACGGTATTTATTCTAAATACCTAAGAGATGAATAGTCTCACTATTTACTGATGATGAAACACTGAGAGAAATAAAATATCTTGCCCAAGGTCACATGCTTAGATTATGACAGAGTTGGGATCTCAAACCAAGTATATCTGATATATACTGGCATGTGTTGTTAACTACAAGGCTGCACTGTCTGCCTATCTTTCTGCCCCCACAAGGACTAATTATTCAGGCTTTTGATGTCACAAAATATTAATAAAAATAACAGAAAAGAGTTCAGGAACCAAAGCATGAGATTAATTTTGCCAAAATATAGTAAGTGAGATTTTAGGCAAGCAATTTGGGGTATTTTTCTCTAAAGCTTTATCTTTAAAATAGAAGTGTGTGTGTGTGTAAATCCTATCATGAATATCCCATATATCATATATGGGGCATATATCAGCTTTGGGAAGTTTTTATTTTCTCAGGATATAATATTTCTTTGTATTCACCATAAAGGATCCACTCATATTTAGGAAGGAGCTTCAGTTGTGTTTGAAATGCTTGGCCCATGTGTGTTTTCATATTATTCTTGATGCATTATTTCATTAGAAATTGACTCCACTGAAATCAAAGCATTTTTGAAATATGCATATTTACTGAATATTTTGTAGAAAATATGGAGAAAGTTATTTCATTATAGAACCCCACAGTGTTTCATTTCAACCAATCCTCACTGGATGTAACTTGTCTTGAAATCTTTCCTTTCTGCTCCCAATCACATGGTCTCCTCTTTCTACCCCCAATTCTCTCCAACACCCTCTAGTTTGCAGATCATCCTTGGGGATCCTAGGACATGTTTTCTTTTTTATGCAGACCCATTTAATCTTCTCATAGCTTCTAGCTCCAGACTTGAAAATGTCTACTTTGGCTGAGGATGAAGATATTGTTTGTACTGAACAAACAGAAGCCCCTCCTGTTACCAAGGTCCATTCTCTTTAGAGGGGTACTGTAAAAGATAACAATAAAAAAAGCTGTTATGATATAAAATAGAAAAAAAAAGTCTTGTTTAAAACCAAAACCGGCTACAGCTCCTTCTGCTTCCTAAGGGTGGATGTCATAATTCGTATCAGGGGAAGTAAATCTCTTTCCTGTTATTTTTCATTTCAGAGACTGGTTGGGGGAAAAAAGAAGAAAAGACTAAAACTTCGAAGCCACCTCTAGCTCTGCTGTGCCCAGGCACACTTTCAGCATGGGGATATATTCAGAGATATAGGAACATAATCAAGTCATTGCCACTCCAGTTGGAGACAAATTCCCAGAACATACATTGACATTAATTTTACTTTCTCTTAAAATCCCCTAACTCATGATAAATTTAGGTGGTAGTTTTTTCCCAGCTATTTAAAAAAAGAATCCTTAGAGGCTACAGTGATATTTTTGATGCCTTTCATAATGTCAAAGAACTTCTAATTCCTAATTTTTTCCTCAACTTTACCTTCTTGATAGCTGAACATTTCCTTAAAGGCCCCTCAAGCTGCAGCAAAATTTTCATTTAAATATCCGGTGAGATACTCTTCCTGGTAATGTTTAAAATCACCTCCAGCATAATCTCTCACATTTTTTCATTAGCCATATGGGCTATAACTTCAAAAAATGAGACAGAAAAAGCCCAAGGCACAATAGCACTGATTCAACCATATAGGCTAAGCCAACTATGAAAAAAATATGTATACACATATATCTATACATAGGTATTATCCTAAAGTAAGCCTGCTGCCTACCAGTCAACGTGTCCCATTATGTACTGGAGATTCCCATTGGGTCTTTCTACTCAGGAAAGTGTCCTATAGGAGAAAAGTCTACTTCACAGCAGCAGAGAAAATCCATACCAGCTACCTAAAATAGTCAACATAATTCTTCATTCTTATATATAGACAATAGCTAACAATCACCGGAGATGTCTCGGAAAACTAATAACCACTAAAATAGAAAAACAAAAATAAATAAAGAGAAAAACTGACTCCAGAGGAAACAAATAAATCAGGTAATTGAATAATAGCAACAATAATAATAATAGCAAATATTTAGCATGTGAAATATGACTAATAATAATAACAATAGCTAGCATTACTGAACACCAACCCTGGGCTGGGTTCTGTTTTAAATCCTGTACATATATAGACTTATTTAACACAAATGAAAACTTGATTACTATCCCCATTTTACAGGTAAAGAAACTGAGGCTCAGAGAGCCTAAGTAAATTACCCAAAGTCATACAGTTCATAAGCAGTAGACCCAGGCCTTAAGCCAAATCTATCTAACTTCAATGCCCATGTTCTTAGTCTCTATGCTATGTTGTCTTGAGAGCCTTACTCTTTGAGTTTTAGACACTTCAAAGTCCTCATTAACATTTGTCCTAAGGGATCCATCAAGTTATCCAGTTCTTTTATAATAAGACCACTCAAGGTCCATCCTGATTTGCCTATGAGGTCTAGGAAAGGGGTGGCAGCTTGAATTTGGTCTCCATCTATGTATACATTTAGAGATAAGGCTACTAAGAAGCTGAAATTGGGCCTAGGACTTCAAGAACACCTATGAACTGTATTCAGTAACAGAATATTGACCTTAAAACGTGTTGCATATAGATCCATCAGGCTCTGAACCATCTAGAGATGTGTCTAGGGCAATTTCCTCTACAGACTGGAGATGCTAGTCATAGCTATCAAGCTGTGTGATCTAACACCCTGAAAATTCTTGGAGGGGTTTATGTAACTAATTTGCTGGTACGATAATCCAGATAAACTGGTTGTCTAGACAGGTGCAGGCTGGTTAAGTGAGGTTGAATTTTGATTACTCAATCAAAATAATTCAGTAAAATTTTGCAAATCTGACTTACAATTATTTTGAAATATCTATCACAAAGGTTTGTAAGGTTTGTCTAACATTAACAAAGTTGTTTATTAATTTATTTTCAATCCAGGAAAATTCGTCTCATGTAAATTTTGGAGATTTCCATTGAGAGTTGATTCTCATTCTTTTTCTTTTTTCTTTTTAATTATTACAGGTACTTAATAGTTGTATATCTTTATAGGGTACATGTGATGTGTTGATATAGGCATACAATGTTGACATTTACTGAAAAATGGATATTTACTGAAAGTTCAATGTGGAAAATCTTCTAGAAATTTAGCTTTTTTTTCTCAATGAAAACAAAATCTGTGTTTGCCTTTACTATGTTTCAATAAAAAAGCCTTTTATTTGCTCTTATATAATTTATAAAACACTTTTAATTAATCAAAAACACTTTTAGTTATCTTATTTGAACTTGACAATGACACTCTGAGATGGACAGGAAAATAATGAAGGGGGACAACTCACAGATGGGGAAACTGAGTTTGAGAGGTTAAATGAATTTCTCAAGGTGGAAAAGAAAAGATTACCATGGAATCATATTCTGGTAACACTATCGAAAAAAGAAAAAAAGAAAGATTGAAAGAGAAAGGAAGAAAATATTTCCTGGAAATATTACATAGGAACATGCAGACTGATCTCACATATAAGATTTAGTACTGCAATATGTGAATGTAAGTATCGCAGTAAGTGGGATGTAGGAAGCCTCATCTCATTGAAAATATAAACTGGCGCCATAGAAAGCCTAATAAGGAGGATGATGTGTGATGAAAATGAAACAAAGGCTTAATAAATCTCATTCTCTGATTTGAAGGTGACATATCTATTATATAAACCAAAATCACCCAGATTCTCTAGGAGTCAGGGAGTCAGTGAGCAGATTTATTTAAAATATTATATTGTATACACACACTCCTATTTATATATATATAAAATATTAAATATATTTTTCCATAAGTACATAAAACGTTTATTTATACCTATTATATATATTACACTTACTCACTTGTATAAAAGACCTAGAATCTATTTCTTTTTAGAACATTGATACTATGCATAAGAAAATCAAATATTATGGTTATAAAATAAATTTCTTAATGTAGGACATTTTTTAAATCAGTGGAAGAACATCCACTGAGAAAAAAATCTTAATTTCCTTTTATAAATAGCTGTGGATTAGAGTAGTACAACAATAGTTCTAACTCTGCTATTGCTGTGCGTTTAAAGCCATGATGATGACTGTATTGAAAAAGAGGGAAGAGAAAATCAATAGATTATGGCTTCAATGGAGCTCACAACAGTGCTGATTAGAGAACACAAATGGATTGCATAATAGTAAAATAACTATAAACTGGGTATGGATTTAAGCCTATGTTAAGACCATTCTTAACTGCATTGTGTCTTTAGAAAACATGCATTGGAATTACAACAGCAAATTAAATCTATTCGACCGCAAAATTTAATACATAAGAAATAGCATTTATTAATGATCTGGAAGAAGGAGTAAATAGCATGTTAATGAAATTTGCAGATGCTACTAAATTGGAAGGTGTTACAAACAACAATGTGGACAGGGCCTTAATACAAATGGACCTTACAAAGTTAGAGAAACACCAATGGTGGCAAAAAAAAAAAAAAAAGACAAGTAGAACTTATAAAAATATTAGTTGGAAAAATTTTAATTTGAGAAAGAATAATACAAAAGCAGTGTGGATAGAAAAGTGACTTTCAAATCTGATCAGGATTTTCTGATTGTAATAAGTTGATAAATGCATATTTGAGAGCTCCTGGGAAATAGTAATTCCTTTACTCCCCATTTCCCCTATAGGCAAACCAGAGGAACTGTATTGCTTAGTTGTATACTTTTTGGTAGCAAGCAGAATGAAGAAAACAGAGAGATCAGGCATTTTAGTAAAATAATGCAAATAGAAAAGAAAGGAATTACTATTGAAGACAGATGATTATGTAATGGTATCATCTAATGTTTATAATGGAAAAGACCATGAAAAATCTACAGATACCTGAAAATTTTACATAAAAGATGGTTGATGTCACTTGGTTACTTATGAGCAATTATTAAATAGAACTAATAATTACTTTATGAAACTTAATTATTGCTTTACCAGATATCGACAGATAAAAGAGTTTTCCTTCTCTAACACATGTGCCTGTATTCAATAAATTGATTCTATAACTAAGTGTCATATGAGATTATATTGTTGGCTTTTTTAGAATGTCTGGAAGTTTGGGTCTGAGAATTTGGTTTATCCAGAAAAACTGCAAAATGTGTCTCTGGGAAGCTCTGGAGACTACAGGAAAATATTAATAATAATGTGTCTATAAAGTTTTACCAGCTTACCTGAGGCTAAGATATAGTTATCTGGGGCTGAAAGCTCATCTGTATTTATTGGATCTGTTAAAGCAGAAGCCTCAATTTCAGAAACTTGACTATTTTCATAATATTCTATGTTTATGTAATTATATTATGTTTGCTTCCCTTTAGATTTCAGTAGTGTTCTTTCTGAATAGAGGCTGCCACCACCACATCTGTGATGGAGGCGGACTATTCTTGGTTGCCAGGTACAACGATGAGAGTGAGAACTGATGTGAGCGAACCCCAAGAGGGGGTGAAGATGCTAGAGGGGACAGTGGTGGAAGAACTGAAGGTGGGCCTACGTATGGACATCTCTTTCTGCCTGGAGATGCTCTTTCTTGAATACTCCCGTAGTATTTGGGGATTTGTATATAGGAAGACATTCTTAACAGAGGTCTAAGACTAGTCTTGAACTGTTAATTATGACAAAGCAGTGAGAAGTCATATATTTAAAGTCTTAAAACTTTTGTACCAGTTTTTTGCAGTTACGCTATTTAGTCGGTAACTTTTATTTTAATAAATTAGACCAAAAAGTTAATAATCATTCAGAAAAAGGCTATCTGAAGGCATGTGCTAAGACATGGAATAAAGGGAATTTTCCCTGATTTGTACAAAGGTCTTAAAGTACATATTATAAAATATGTCAATTTTTTTCAATTTTAGCAATGGCTACCCCTTTTGTTTGAGAAAGAATTATAGAGACTGATAGGTGCTTTGTTAGCCCATTTCTTTATCAAAAACTTCTAAAAGTACATTTCCCCCGATGTATAGTACAATAAAAGGAATATGGGCTATAGACTGAGACAGATCAGGGTTTATTTATATCCCAACTTCACCACATATTAGCAACATGATATCAAGCCAGTTACTTAGCATCTCTGAGTTCAGTTCCTCTTTTATAGATTAAATTAATTAAATAATGAAATAATATATTTGCAAAGCTTCTGATAAAATGCCTAGCACAGAATCAATGTTCCCACAGTGTTAGTTTCCGTTCTTCTTCACAAATACATTTTCTGAGATAGTTAAATGTAGTTACTTGAATCATAATCCAATTAGGAATTCACTTTCTTTTACTCATTTCTTCATAAATGAATACATATTTACTGAGTGCTTGCAAGCAATGTCCCATGTCAGTTGAAGTGTGTTTACACAGACATAATAATATATGTGGATCTTGTCCTAAAAGCTCCTGAAGAGTAGGAAATGACAGGCATAATAATCATAGTATGGGGCAAAACCAAAAAGGTAAACAAAAGTATTATGAGATTCCAAAGGGTAAAATCCTCATGATAGAGGATTGGAAAAGGCTTTGGGGAAAGGGAGCATTTTAGCTGGGCCTTGAAGGCAGCAGACATGCTGCAAGAAGGTAACGAGAAGGAAAGCATGGAGATTGGAAAGCATGTGGTCCCAATTTGACATGAGGCCCATGAAGATGCGAGGTAACGTTGGGCAGGAAGATATAATGGTGGCTCTTGAATGCACCCTAAGGAGCTTGGACCTAATATAGTAGGCAGTGAGGTGTCAATAAAGGTTTTTGATCAAAGGTTTTTGAGTTTTGATATGATTCTTCTACCCAATTTGTTAGAGATTCCTTCCAAATTCATGTTAGTCCTTAGTTAGATATGCATGCTACCCAGGTCTTCATCCAAGTTGCTGAAATGTAGAATAGGGCAGGATAAAGGACAGAGCACTGCAACATGCCATCAGAAACCTGTCTCCATGGGAACACTGATCCATTCATCAGCACTTGTGGGTCAGTTTTCAATCTAATAGCAATTCACTGTGTTGTGTTGTCATCAGTTAAAATCTCCTTCTGATTTCTAAAGCCATCCTGAGAAACTTTGTCAAATGTTTCATTGAAATCAGATCCACACTGTCCTTCCTGATTCCAGTAGTGAAAAAACTGGGCACATCTTGTTTGCAATGAACCCACGGTGGTTCCTAGAGTTTACATTCAAAGTCATTACCAGCCCTTCAGTTAATAATACCATTTAATAATAAATAACTCTAGGATTCTGCCAGAAAATCATTTCAACTGCCAAATCTTTTGAGAAGGAGCATGAGTTTCTTGCTATAAAGTAGGGCGAAGGGTGAATAGAAAGGATGTGTTCAATGCTCAATGCTGAAAGGGTATGACAAACTCAGTTATGATGCAGTCAAATTTTAGATCTAGGGTTTTGAAGAAGAGTAACATGGCAAACAATAGTAAAGAGTGAGCAGTAAATAGGACTCAAGACTCAGGTAAGTAGGCCTTTATCATCCCACATGACCATCAGGCAGTATGGTCCCAACTAAGGGACAGCTGCTTAGGGATAGGGCTGGCACCACATTCTGGGTTTTCTGACATTTAGCAAAGTGCTCTCTTCCCTACTTGATGCAGCTGCCCTGTTATACTGTGTCTTGAGGCAGGCGAACAGGGCAACCAACTCCCTCCAGCTCAAGGAGCTTTTTAGGTTCCCCTTATGGGGGCGTCTGCAAGGTCAAAACTCTTTTCATAAAAATACTAAGACATTATTTTCACTGTACTCTCTCATGAGTGTATGGTGGGATTTCCCAGAGGATACATGCAGTATGATATTGGAGTAGATTAAATACAGAAGCAGATATGAGAATCCAGCTGTCATCTGTTAAGCCAGACATTAAAGAGATTTGCACAAATGTAAGACAAGGATATTCTTATAATTTTTAAAAAATTTTGGACAATAGTTATTTTTCACTAAAATATGTTACTTATGTTAACACAAGTAGGCTTATTGCTATTTTTAAATGAATTAAATAAATTATTTCAGTTTTAATTTCTACTATAATAAATATTGATAGATAGGGACACACATAAACAAAAGCTATTTGGCATCTTTAATGACTTTTTTTTAAAGAGTATAAAGGAGTACTAAGATCAAAAAGTTGGAGAACTGCTTGATCTAAAAAAAATAAGCCCTAAAGTCTACCTTTTGCTCCCTGACGGAAGGCAAGCTGCCTAAGCTTTCCAATACTTTTTCCTGCCCTATAGCATGGGATGACGATTTCAACTACCTGGTAGGGTTATTGTGAAAACTAGGTGGAGAAAGTCTGTGTAAAACTCTTAGCTTGGGCATGGCACATGAGTACTCATTAAATATTAACCATCTGTATTATAATTTCTACTACTATTAATACCACCATAAGGACTATTACTCCCTCCTGGCAATATCTTTACTCAGATATCTACAGAAATTATTCCTTGAACTTGCTAAATTCTCTTGGATCTTTGTACTCACTGTTCCCTTTGAACGGAATACCTTTCCTTCTTTTGTCCAGCAAATCCTCTTCACCCTTCTGTACCAACTTAGAGGTTCTTTGACTTGAAAGCCTTCATTGACCCCCCCAAAACTGTGTTAGGTGCCTGCTGTAAGCCACCATCTTTGCTCCCTTAAGAGTACATCACCGTGTAATTGCTTGTGTCTTTGCTGGCTCTTCCCTTGCACCATGAAAACTCTGTGAGAAAAGGGACTACTCTTGTCCACTGTTATAATCATAAAGCTCAGCACAGTGACTGACAGTGAATGCTTGTTGAATAAATTTTGCAAAAGCCCCCAATATCTCTTCTTATCCCGCTGTTCCTTTCATGCCCCAGGGCACCTAAACTAATTTGGTATTAAATATTCTTGTGAATCTCTTTGATCCTCAAGTTAAGTGTGAAAACTAAGCTCAAACAATGACCTAGACTTCATTTATGATTTTAAGGTAACTTGATTTCACAGGGACTCAGAGTTGTACAGGAGGTAAAGCTCCATCCTTTGTATAAAAGTTGGTTAATTCTTAGCTATGAGCCAGACATAGACTATTCACAATCTAAGATGGAGAGCTGAGATGGCTAGAGAAAATGCTCCCGGGTGCCTGCTTGCACCACAGCTCTTATCAGTATAAGGGGAGGGAAGGATAAAGACTACTTTCTTCCCTTTAAATTGCCTTTCCTTCTGCCATTAGTAGAATTTATGTCTGCATTTCCCAGATCCACTGATAGCTGGTGGCAGTTCCAGAATTTCTATTTAAGAGGGGTTTAGGAGAAGCAATCCCATTAAATGGGGGTGGATGGTGGGATCAGGAAACTTTTTCCTTAAGCTACATTTACATTACAAATGCACTCTTTTTACTTAGATTGCATGTTTATTTTGAAGGGTGTTCTTAGATATAAGAGGGTGCTAAGAACTTCCAAGCCATCCCACTGCTGAGAGTACATCTATTTTTAGTGTGGAAACATTTGAAGTAAAGGAATAGAAAGGTTTGATAAGAAAGGGTTGACTAGGTCTCTTTTATTATTGCTATTTACATTAGTGAACCTAGACTCTGCCTGGTGAGAATTAAGCAATAAATTTTCAAAGTGATTTGAATGTTTGAAAAAGCAGAGTCAGTGATGTGAATACTCACTAGACTATATTTATTAGGTCTAGGGCCTAAAGAGATCAATACAATCATAAGGAAACAGGCAGTTTTATGAAAGAAAAACCAGACTTGAGGCAATCAGTTCATCACACAATTATTACGTATTTATTTTAGCCACAGACAGTACACACACAGGTACAACAGAATATAAGATATGACCACAGGGAGCTTGCACCTAATTGGGAAGACACGAGAATTCCTACCAGATTATCATTTAAGTATATTTGTAAGACTAATCTTTAGTATTCATTGTTCCTGCTGGTTATTCTCTTAGCCTAATTATGTGAGGAAAATAGAATGAAGGAAAAATGGATGGGAAGGAAGGGTAATGTGGCTAAAAATATTGAGGCTCTTAAACCATTTGCTCCAAAATTAAAGCAATACATTCATAGTTTTAATGCTGGAACCTATAACTAACATCTAATTAGGCCCTCTTATCTTGCAGAGGAAGAAACTGAGGCCTATCCAGCAAAGTGCCCCACCTGATAACTGGTAGGTTCTATGACTTCAGGTCTAGTGTCCTTTCCATCACAATCAAGTGCCTTTGAAGGAAAGGTAAAATGACCAGAGTCTCCTTATGTCTGGGTCTACGCTAAAGAGCCTTAGTTTTTCCTTTAAGGGTCAGATAGTTTTTAGAATTATTTGATTACCTACAGTATGAATTTTTTAGCATGACAGTTTTCATCAAACTTCTCAGTTACCAAAATAGAGTTTATTTATACTAAAATCCCTAGTCCTTATCAAAAGGAAAATTAAATAATCTGAATAAGAGACTAGAAAGTTGTTTTTTAACCTACATGCACCCATCCCTCCACCTTCATATCTTTAAACTACTGAATGATTTACAAATTTTCTATGTCCCTCTTGACCTCTTTTCTGAATTTCAGTGTCGTATTTCAATTGCTGCATCTCTACCTGTTTTTTCCCCCATGACCTCATACTCAACATGAAGCCAGCTTCCCCTCCACATATTCCTATTTCTGTCAATGACACCATCATTCCTCTAGTCATCCAGCTCTCAAATCTTGGTATCATCTCTCTTTCTTCTTCTCTTCCAAATCTAGTCGGTCACCAATTTCTGTGGCCTCTTCCTGAAACATGTCTCTCAATTCCATTTCTTTCTTAAAATTCTATTTTGAATACTCTAACTCAGGTCCTCATGATTCCATAGCCAACTGGTGACAGTATCTACCACTGATCCTGATTCCATCCTAGTAATCCAACCTGCAACCACTGTGGACTGGTCTAAATTTTTACCCCCTTGAGTCTAACTTTCCACACTTCCCCAGTAACGGGTAATAAAATTCAAATTCAAAGCCCTGGATAATGTGGCCCATACCCTTGGAACATTTTTCTTCCACAGACCCATCTTCCCCAATCAACAATTTTTTTTCTTCCCAACACCCATTTCCACCTTTTGCTTACACCTGCAATAGATTCTAGTCTCCTCATCTGCATGTGGCTCCGTTAAAGTCACCAACCACAGCAGCAGACTACAACCCTCTCCGACAACAAAATTCCAGCGGTTCTTACTGACTATTCCACTGAGGTAGCCTTTATTTAGCCCTGTCTCCTCTGAAATCTCTTCACGTGTGTCCCCTTCCCAACTAGAGAATTAACTCCTGTCTTTGTATCCCCAGTGCCTATGTTTGGTTTTGAGGACTGAGTTGAACGAATAGGTGGCGTTAACTTGTCAAAAAGATGTTAAGCTACTAGGGGGCAAGGAGGGACCCCCGCCCCCCATCCCCGCGTTCCTTCCTCCCGCCACGGCAGGGCAGGCGCGCCCCGCCGAGCGCCCTCGGCCTCGGGGGGTTGCAGGGCGCTGGGGCGGATGGTCCGCTGGGGCGGATGGTCCCCCGCGGCGCAGGCCGGGAGGCCCGAGCGCCTTCCGCACGCCCTGCTCCCACTCGCGGGTGCGTCTGAGCGGCGGCCGGGCGGCGGGCGTGCCGGGCGAGGGCAGGGAGGCCCGGCCGTTCCGCGCTGGGAGGTAGGTGGTGCTGTTGCCGTGACTGTCTTCCTCATTGGCGCCGCGCGGAGAGGCGGAATGTTCAACTCCTGACTCGGGCGGAAGCGTGGGAGCCGCGCCGGCCTCCGTCCTCGCGACCCCCCGCCGCCGCCCTCGTCGTGCGCGGGGCCTCCGCGCCCCCGGCTGCTGCTCGCGCCCGGCCCGGGAGCCAGGTAGGGCCAGGCTGGAGGCTGCGGAGGGACGGGGCGAGGCCCGCCGCGCTCGCGAGTCGTCCCGGCGTCTCGGGCTTGAGGCCCTGCCGGGGGCCGGGGCCGGGGCTGTGCCAGTGTCGGGGCCGGGAGTCTACCCGGCCTGGGGAGGGGGCCCAGGGGGAGCCCCTCCGGGAGCCGGGGCCCGCCCGGGCGGTGGCGGAGGCCGGAGTGAGCGTTCCCGGCGCCCGCGGAGTCCGCGCCGGACCTTAGCCGCAGAGCCGCCAAGTGCGGTTCGCGAAAGTTCGGGCCCGTCCCACGGAGAAGTTGGAGCTCGGAGGAGCGGGGCGCAGGCCGGAGCGCCTCGGGCTTTGGCTGCTCTGGGCGTGCGGCGTGGGCCGGGGCGTCCCCCGGGCCGGGCCCCGCGGCCTCGCAGTGGGTGACTGGGGCACTCTCGGGAGGCGGAACGCGAGTCTCCCAAATCAGGGCAGGGTGCAGGCCACTTTCCGGCAGAGATCTGTGCGTGCGAGGAGAGCTACTAACTTCTGCTTTTCTGCGGAACTCGGCTTTTCTGCGTCTCCGGCCCAGAGCGACCGCTCCCTGCCCTTCCTGCCGCGTGCCTGGGCGGCGTGGAGCGCCGGCTGCCCCGGGCTTTCCCCGTCCTGCCACGGGCGCCGAGGGCGTCCCCTTTGCCGACCCTGGCTGCGCGGGTTCCGTGGGCTCCGAGACCCGCGCCAGGCCCGGGGATGCATGCCCGGGCCGCCGCCTCGCCGGCTTGCTCGCGACAGCTTTCAGAAAAACTTTAACTCTGAACTGGCTAGATGACATCCAATTGCTGGGAAAAAAGGGGGGGCTTTCGTTGTTAGATTGCCAAAAATGTATGTTTCTGATGCGCCTTGAGATCGCTCATAAGCACTGTTTATGGGGAACTTAATTACTATTTGTTAGTTTCTTTAATAATGGAAGCAACACCATTTAGTGGCCCATTGCAACGTTATTACAGTAAGCAGCTCTCATTAATAATGGTGTATGAGAATCATTTTACGGAATAAATTTGAGGATATTTGAGTTGAGATTGTTGTTAAAGTCTGTATATATATAGGTAATTATTATTATATCTCACCGTTTGTAAATATTCTTTTTTTTTAATTTCAAAATATGAAGGGGGTACAAATGTTTTGGGTTACACGGATCACTTTTGTAATGCTTGCGTCCGGGCTAAAGGTGTGCCGGTCACCCGAATAGTGTTCATAGTACCCGTTAGGTAGGTTTTCGCCCCTCCCTTGCTCGCCCCTTCCCCCTGGTTGATTTCTACTGAAATTTCCTTCCCTCTGTGCACACATGTGCTCATCGGTTAGTTCCAAAGTATATTCTTATTTTAATCCTGAAGCTGTTTTAGGAGAGCCTTCTTGCTTCCCTGACCTTTGTTGAAATGAAATGCCAGGATTTAGTGGATCCAAACCTACAAACATGTTTAAAGACAAAAATAAACAAGTGAGTCAAGGCCAGTTAATGTCTTCTTTGTAGTAGGCCCCTCTCCACAGTGAGATTTCATGTCGTTTTTGGATTTTCAAAAAAGTACGTGATGGCTGCATTTTAATGATGGTTTTGGTCATTTGTAGAGTCATTGTTTTAAACTCCTGCCATAATAGTGAGAGATTTGGGAGATTGTAAATGAATAGGAACTTAGTTAGTTTGGAGAGAGAATTAAGATAAAGAAAAATGGTCTTTTGGGGCAGTGTGCACTGTTTATTTTAATCTTTCACAATTTAATTCCTACTGTAACTTTTTGTGATTATTTTGGGCATTTTTAAAGACTGCAAGATATTGTTGTTTAAATCAAAAGTTTTAGTGGCAATAATTCCAGAGTAAATGACCTAATGCAATTGCAAGGACATTTTTTTCTTGTCTAGGAAAGCAAATAGAGATGATTGATCTCTTCTTCTTATTCTTTTTTAGGGAATACATAAGGACACATTAAGGGGGAGGGGAGAGAAAGAAAAATCCAAATATTAAGCACGAGGACTGGGATCTAAAAATGGATGGTCAAAGATCTTGGGAACTAAGGGGCCTTCTTGCCAAATAAGGAAACTTGGCAAGTTGCACTGTGTATTTTAAGTTAGCTCAAGAGTGAGTGTTATTGGCAATATATTGGCTCAGTGCCTATCTGGAATGAGCAGTGAAACTGACTTGGATAGGGCTACAAAATTATAAACAGGAGTTATGACGGGCATGGAGTAGATAATCGAATCATCAGAGAAAATACTGGAGAAATTACAAGGATTGCTTTATGAAAAGAGGTCAGACATAAAGTGAAGCTATTAGTGTGGAGTGAAAGAGCAAAATGGATGGTTGATTTTAGAAATCGATAGATTCAGAGAAGAGGAGAGAATCAATTTTTTTTTAAACTGCGAAAAGGTATCGGTGGTGATACAGAATTTCTTGGAATAAGATAGCCTTATATCTGTATCCTGAGATGCTGGAAATAAAAAATCAATTTGGATCATTTGTTTTCCATTTTATTCTACCCAGGACAGATTGACAGGGTAGATGTCTTGCCTGTCTAAATGTAATAGGAGCAGCTAAGACACCTTTTGGTCTTACTGCAGGGAAGATTTAGGCTACTTTTTTTGTGGCTATTAACCTTGCCCCACTACACACAAATAAGCAGAGTTCCAGCTGTGACCAGAAAACTGTACCTGTTAAGGGAAGAGAGCTTTGAATGCTAGAGCTTAGGTTGATTTGACTGATACATGGGTGCTTTTATGTTAGACCCTCCAACGGACAGTGAAACATTGATTATGCCCTAATAGCAGTTAAATAATCCCAACACAGTAGAAGATTCTGAGCAAAGCAGCCACACATTTGACACCCTAACCCCAGTGTCACAATTGCTAATAGGAAATTAAAGCCTCAAATTATAAACTTTGGGTAGATGGTAATCAATCGAGTAATTACTGTAATAAGAAAAGAGTCAATTTGAAGAGGACAAAAAGGCAAATTAGAAGGAGAAGGCAGAATAATACAGTGGAAAAAAGTCATGATATAGTAGGAAATGATAAGACTTTGGAGTCAGACCTGAATTTGAATCCCAGTTGTTACTTACGTTAGGTAGTTGGCTTGGGCTACTTTTATACCCTTGTCCTCAGTTTTCTCACATATAAATAGGGGACAGTAATACCTGCTTCCTAAAGATAAGTACAGTCATGTGTCACCTGATGACAGGGATAGTTCTGAGAGAACTGCATTGTTAAGTGATTTTGTCATTGTGCAAACATCATAGAGTGTACTTACTTACACACGGCTGGGTGCACGGTGGCTCACACCTGTAATACTAGTACCTTGGGAGGATGAGGTGGGAGGATCGCTTGAGCCCAGGAGTTCGAGACCAGCTTGGGTGACATAGCGAGACCCCATCTCTAAAAAAATTTCTTTTAAATTCATTGGTCGTGGTGGTATGTGCCTGTAATCCCAGCTGCTTGGGAGGCTGAGGCAGGAGGAACTCCTTGAGGCCAGGAGTTTGAGGCTGCAGTGAGCTATGATCAGGCCACTACATCTCCAGCCTGGATGACAGAAAAAAAAAGTGTATTTACACAAACCTAGATGGTATAGCCTACTACACATTTATGCTGTATGGTATAGCCTATTGCTCGTAGGCTACAAACCTAGCACGTGACTGTACTGAATACTGGAGGCAGATTGTAGCACAATGATAATTATTTGTGTATCTAAACATGTATAAACAGAAAAGGTACAGTAAAAATACAGTATGCAGGATAAATGGTACACTTGTATAGGGCACTTACCATGAATGAAGCTTGCAGGATTGGAAGTTGCTCTGGGTGAGTCAGTGAGTGAATGTGAAGGCCCCTAGGACATTACTGTACACTACTGTAGACTTTATAAACACTCTACACTTAGGCTACACTGAACTTATAAAAATTATTTCTTTCTTCAATAATAAATTACTCTTAGCTTACTGCAACGTTTTTACTTTGTAAACTTTGAAATTTCTTTAACTTTTTGACTCTTGTAATAACACTTAAAACACAAACACTTTGTATTGCTGCACAAAAATATTTTTTCTTTATATCCTTATTTATAAGCTATATTCTTAATTTTTTTTTTTTTTTTACTCTTTAAACTTTTTGTTAAAAACTAAGACACAAACACACACATTAGCTTAGGCCTACACAGGGTCAGGATCATCAACATCTGCAGTCCCCTAGCCCCCTGGGCCACAGACCGGGACCAGTACCGGTACTGGTCCGTGGCCTGTTAGGATCTGGGCTGCACAGCAGGAGGTGAGTGGCAGGCTAGGGAGTGAAGCTTCGTCTGTATTTACAGCTGCTCCCCGTGACTCGCATCACCACCTGAGCTCCGTCTTCCATCAGATCAACAACAGCATTAGATTCTCATAGGAGCGGGAACCCTGCTGTAAACTGCGCATGCGTGGGATCTAGGTTGCAGGCTCCTTATGAGAATCTAATGCCTGATGATCTGAGGTGGAGCTGAAGCAGTGATGCTGGCACTGGGGAGTGGCTGCAAATACAGATTATCATTAGCAGAGAGGTTTGACTGCACAATAAACGTAATGCACTTGAATCATCCTGAAGCCATTTCCCTCCCACCCCCCATCCATGGAAACATTGTCTTCCATGAAACTGGTCCCTGGTGCCAAAAACATTGGGGACCGCTGATCAATATCACTGTCTTCCACCTCCACATTTTGTCCCCCTGGAAGGTTCTTTAGGCGCAAGAATATGCATGAAACTGTCATATCCTGCCTGAGGCTTACAGTTAACTTTTTTTTTTTTAAATAGAAGGACTACACTAAAATAAGGATAAAAAGTATAGCATAGTACATACATAAACTAATAACATGGTTGTTTTGCACTGTACATAATTGTATATGCTATACTTTTATACAACTGGCAGCACAATAGGTTTGTTTACATCACCACAAACACATGATGAGTAATGTGTTGCACTGTGATGTTAGGACAGCTACCATATCACTAGGTGATAGGAATTTTTCAGCTCCATATATGCAGTCCGTCATTGACTGAAACATCGTTATGGTGTATATAACTGTATATCAGACAGCACAGAGAGACGTTTGAACCAATGTCTGAAACTTCAGCCACTATGACTGAATGGTAGAGAAGAGTGTTTTACCACATCTTTCAATTTATACACAGAGCTGCTTATCCCACTGTCCTTCGGTTTTCTGCTGCTGTAACAGAATACCACAGCCTGGTTAATTTATAAGGAATAGAAGTTTGTTTGGCTTACAATTCTGGAGCATGGGAAGTCCAAGAGCATGGCACTGGCATCTAGCAAAGATCATCCCATGGTGGAAGGATGGAAGGCAGAAGCAGGTGCACAAGACAGAGAGTAAAAGGAGGCTGAACTCCCGAGATAATGAACCCACTCCTGTGATAACAGCACTAATCTGTTTAGGACCTAATCGCCTCTTAAAGGCCCCACCTCCCAGTACCGCTACATTGGCAATTACATTTCAACAAGAGTTTTGGCAGGGACCATTCAAACCATAGCACCCACCTATACCGGCCAGCTAAGGCTTGCCCTTGGTAGCCTGCTGTGTTCTCAAATCATACTTACGTGTGTATGTAGGGGGTAGGTAGGAGGTGGGTTTTCATAAGTACTCTACTGCTTTGAGTATAATAGCTTCTAAAGTGTGCTTATATACAGCTTTATAATATTTTTGAGAGGAGAACTGAAAATTAATGTATTTAAATGTCTATATGAAGAATTTGACGAATTTGGGAGTTATATGAACAAGAGAAGGTTATGACCTGGAGGCCAGAACTGCAATCACTTAGAACCATTCTTATTGCTGATTTTGAGTACAGCTTGTCTTCAGGGCCCAATACCCTTCTTTCTGGACTCATCTGTCGACTTCCGTATAGGAAAACCAAGAAGAAAAGGAAAGATTTCTCTGTGTGCCGGTCATGGAGTAAATCTTTCCTTATTAAACTTTTCTACCAAAGTACCCTATTGTGGGGAAGAATGAATGTATTCCTTCAAATATAGCCATAAATACTCCCAATATAAGCAAGTACTTTCTTTAAAATCTTGTATTTAATCTTAAAAATTCATGTGGATTTTGCATTCTCTTCTGTCCTACTTGGTTTTACTTACTTGAACAAAGCAATACAGACACATGTTTATTCTTCTGGGCTCAAGTGATCCTCCCGCCTCAGCCTGCCAAGTAGCTGGGACTACAGGCCTGCCTACTTGGTTGGGCTTATTTCCCCAAATCTTAAAGCAGAATTGATGCTGTAGGACATGCGTTTATTCACACACCTTCTACACAGTGCTGTCTACTCTATGGGAATAAGCCAATGAGGAGCACGGGATTGGTTCTAATAAAGGGCACTGCACCGTTTAGCTTTGCAGCCCCGCCCGCTGCGTGGGGTATTGCAATTCCATTTTGCTGAGAAAAGAATAGGGGTAGATCATCACCCAAAGAATTTTATATTCTGTGATTATGCTATGGCTTTCAAAATGAAGAGACCTCTTTGCTTGGGGAATGGGGGAGGAGGGAGTTGTAGGATGGGAATATGGAGTGTGGCTCTTACCTTCTCAGCCAATCTGGGAGGAGAAATTTAGGAGGATGGCCGAGTCATTTCCATTATCTACATCACTGATGTTGATCACTATGCTTCTCCATGATGTTTAGTGTCAGATTCATGACTGCATCCCTCAGGACAGGAGGGAGACGGTCCATATCTTATAGTAGGTTAATTAGGCATCATACTCATAGGGTTGGAGTGGATCTGAAAGAAACATTCATTCTGCTTTCCTAGCTGATGCAGGAGTCTCCTACTCCACAACCGCATCTCCCATCGAACACTCCCAGTGATGGCTCACTCATTACTAAAAAGGGTGGCATGTTTTCTTGTAGGGTGACTCTAATAACCAGGAATTCTTTCTGTAACTTTTGTCTACAGTTAGTGTTGCCTCTCCATCAGCAGTCAGTAAAGCATAACATAGGTCTTGGTCTTCTCTAGTTTCTACATCCCCATTTCCTTTCATCTTTCATCTCACATCAAGGTTGCCAGATTTTAACTCTTGTATTTACCCTTCTCAGGGAGCATTCATTCTAGGCCGTCAGCCCCAAATTGTACCCGCAGCCAAGATGGTTGGATACTTTCTATTTGGCAGAAAATGGCTCGGGCAGAAACAAGAACTGAGTGACAGCAGGACCTAAGGGTGGGGAGGGCCTGGCAGACTGAAGCAAGCCTTGTGTACTCATGGGCTGCTGCTTTCTCCTTGCCCCCAACCTGTACACCTGTGCATTCCTCTTCTAGCCGGCCCCTAGAAATCTGCCCTCTCCATGCTCCCTCGCTTTATTCAGACTCCAGCCCCAGCCCCACAAGAAGCCCCTGCAGTGGCCCATGGTGTGGATTGTACCCACTTCACGTTTCCTAGTTGGGCTTCCGTTTGAGCACAGATGTGTTTCCACGCAGCATTTCTGTGGCATGCGTGCCCCCACCAACCACCTTCCTGTTCCTCCTGTCTTTCACTTCTGGTAACAACAATTCTGGCAAGGAAGCATATTGTGGAAGTTGATTTTTATTAATTGAGATATTGAAGTGCAAATAAGAATGTTTCATTTAATTAGCTTATTTTTATTTTAACCATTGCTTTTAACCATTGCAAGAGAGTTACATGATTTGTATGGTAAAGCATAGAAGGAGGGGAAAACATGAAACAATAGCTATTCTGTTTTTTAGATTCTTATTTAAAGTTGGATTTTCTCAGCTATCCATACCTGAAGAAGTTCTATTCACTAAGCCTATCCTTTTCTATATAAGATACACTATTTTCTATGAGCAGCATTGGAGGAAGGAAGGAAATATCTATGGTAGACACAGTGCTAGTTAGTTCTATTTGTATTCCTAGTCTTTTCTAACTAGGCTTGCAGCTTCTATCTGTTTTAGTGATTAAAAAAAAAAATGGTAGAACAGCACTCCTGTTCAGGAATAGAATCTTTGAATCTTTGACCTTGGCGTTATGGCTAAATATACCAAGCCAGAGCTTTCCCCATTTTTTTGAAGATAGTACTTGTATGAAAAAAAAATAATTGCAGCACAGTGATTCCAAGTGTTATTGTTTTAATACACATGATGGCAAAGCACTTTTTTATTAATTTATTCACCAATCTATGTTAAGGAGGCTGAAATACTAGCATAAGTAAATATTAGGGCAGCAAGGCTGGCAAAATAATTTGTTGAAGGCTGAGGGCTGTTTTCAAAAAGTCTTTTTTTTTTTTGTGGTCATATCCAGGTCATGATAAAACAAATAAGTTTTTCTTCCTATATTGTATCAAAAATAAACTTGTAACTTTACTTTTGTGAAGCAGGGGAAAAGGAAAGTATAAATTAGGGATAGAAAAAAGGAAGGATCTAAATTCAGAAATAATAGGCCCATATAAAACTAAAAGATGGAAACATCCAGAGACAGTGCAAAGACTTTTTTTCTAGTAAAGTTAATCTTTTTATAGAATAGATTTAATTTTTGAAAAATTATGACTTGCAGGTATTTGATGAGCAAGTTGCAGTTTTCCTGAGTTGGGTGTCCATTTGATAGTGGATGAGATCTGAAAGAAGACAGTGGCCACTAGGGAGAGTGGGTACACTCCAGGACCCCCTCAAAGTGAGTGCTGTCACTGAATAAATAGGTCCTAGAATCTAGTATCTAAAAAGTGCAAAAAAAAAAAACTATTTTTGTAACTTAAATATTTACCTTACCAAAAAAGTTTAAAAGAAAAAGAAGTTATAATTACTTACTAGTAATATCTTTCAAAAATGAACAAAACCAAAAGCAGTAAACGGAGCAGTAAGAAAAAATTAAAACATACACAAAGAAAGATGATAAGAATTTAGGGATCAGTACTACATTTATTTATTAATAATTGCTTTACAAAAATAATAGAGATATAAAACAATTCTGAAAATGGGGAGAGGAAAACTATTGAGAAGGGCATATCTGACCACAAAGGCTGAAGGAATAAATAGCTAAATATGATATCAAAGCTTATTAAAATAATTAGGAAACTATAATTATTTTATGGTATACCATGTACTGGGCACAATGCTCACATAAGCACTGTCACAACATCTCCCACTTCCCAACAACTATGCAGAATAGAGGTTATTGCCCATGAGGAACTGAGGTCAGAGAGGCACAGGGCCTTGCCCAAGGTGGAATAGCTAGGAAGTTTGGATTTGCTGCTAGATTTCTCTAATAGGGGTCTTTCGCCTGGACCATGCTGCTTCCATGTTGAAATATCTATTATTTGGAAGCAAAAACGTACAAGTCAAATAATATTGTGCAAACTTGGTAACTTTTGGGCTATCAATTTTGAGAAATTGAATGGAAAAGATTTGGGATTTTTAATTTATTGTTCTGGAAATGCCGTAGTCTGAGAAAAAGTGATTGGTTCAAGGTTACTGAGAGGTGGAGCCAGAGTTCAAACTCACATCTAATTCTAAAATCTTGTTTTTTAATGCTAGAACTTTAGTAGGTTCTTTTTTGTTTTTGTTTTTAATTTGGGGCAAAAGTAATGGGGGGAAAGCAATGACTTATCTGAGGTCAACATTGATCTGAAAAATCAAGAAGCAAAATAGAAGATCTGTGAATAGAGAAATGAAGACCTTTTTTTTTTGGAGTAGAAGACAGAAAACTTTATAAAAAGTAAAATAATACTCCGTTTAAGATTTTCTACCTTCATATGGTACCACTTTTGATAATTCGCTAATGGTGCAATATATGCTTTCAGCAATTTAGTTAATAGTTAAAATTTTTTTAAATTTTAATTTAAGGAAAAGTTTCAATTAAAAAATTTGGCATGCTACTCAATACTCAAATGATTGGATTCAACCACCAAATTAGTGATTTTCAACATTTACAGAATTGTGGTGCCTTATTATGCTTTGATTTTTGTGATATTCCTGCTCTCACTTACCTACCCTTTAGTGTTGTATGGCAGATAATTAACATTTAAAACAGCTTTGAGAGTTTATGAAACAAAAGTTAGAATGCTACAAAATTAGGACTGAGTATTGTTGCATGGAGTAAAGTTGCCTTTTTTGTGTAAAAGCAATTCTTTTAATATGGTGAGATGAAAACAACGTATTTGATTTGATATTCTAAGTAAATAAATTTATATAGGTGACTCTTATTGAATTCTGGTGTATTTACTGGAGAATACATTTGAAAAATTGGAACACAAATTGATCAGGTAGCAGTCTTCCCCAACAGGCCCTAAGTATGATTAACCAACTCAGATTTTTCATTCTTCTGGTCATAAGTCATCTTCTTAGAATAATGATTTTTAAATTAAAGGAGAGAAAACTCAAGGAGCAAAATATCTCTAAGTGGTCTGACATTCATATATATGGGAATGGGAATCTCAACCGGTTTTTCAGCTAAGTCCATGGTGCTTTGCCAAGCTCACTGGAGTTAAATCTGTACTCATACACCCTAGATTATTAGTTTCTTCAGTAATCAAACGAGACTTAATTTTTTATGGTCTCAATAAAACATTCAAGTCATTGCATAGTTCCATTCACATATAGCCAGTTCCCAAATGGCAGGGTATATCACAAAGTAAGTAACAGTGATTCTAAGAAGAACGTGGCTAATTGCCTCATGTTCTTCACCTCATGTCAAGGGGTAAAGATCCTTTTCAGAGGTCAGTCTTCCTCTGGCACACTTTAAGTCACTGTTAGATGTGACTGATCCTACCTCAATTCATGCATATTCCCTGGGCTTGCTCTGCAACATAGGGTTTAGATCGACTCATATTGATCTCATTCTGATTCAGATCTCTACCTCTGTTTTGGAAAGAATTTCTCTACTCCTTTTCCCTCCCCTACTCTGGACTCAGGGACCTGACACTGGAGGTCCCAAACATACTGTCAGCTTCCCAAGAAGCCTAGGCAATGGTTTCCAAATCAGGATTTGCTTCAGAATCCTCTGGGGGTACTTCTAAAAACTACAGGTCTCAGGATTTATATAATTTGGTTGAAATCTTTGCAGCTGAAGAATAACCAGAAACTATTCATTTATTCAACAAAAATCTCTTAATGGAAAAGCTGCATATTCTGTGCCTGGCTGTGTGCTAGGTGCTCAAGATCCAGATGTAAATAGAAATGAGTCTTGCCTTTAGGGAATTTATAGTCTAGTGGGAATTAAGTGGGGAAGATGAATGGGTAAAGAAAAGTGATAGAGTAGAAGAGGGAGAATTTAACTCTGCTCATAGAGGTGGTCAGGGACAGGAGTTTGCCGGGCGGAGAAAGGCATTCAAAGCAGAGACATTAGGCTGTGCAAAGGTATGGGGATGTGAGACGTCCTCGTGTGTGTATGGGAAATGAGAAGATATGAAGTAAAAGTGGCTATAAGTGGTGCAGGAATAGCACAAGAAAATTTCCTGGAATTAAAAGACAGGAGTTACAGATTGAAAGAGTTCATTGTACATCCTACCAATGAAGGAAAAAGATTCAATCCTAAGCATATCCTATTAACATTCAGGATTCCAGGGATGAATAGAGGATCCTAAACACTTTCAGAGAGGAAAAAATAATATAAAAGGATTAGTAATCAGAGTATCATCAGATTGCTTGATAGCCACATTAGAAACAAGAAGAAAATGAAGTATAATACCTTCAAAATTATGTGGAAAATTATTTCCTACCTTGAATTGCATACCCAGCCAGGCTACCAATCAAGACATTTTAGGACATACAGATTCGCAAAACATTTTATTCTTTGTGCTGTATTCGGGTAGCTAATGGGAGATGTGTGCTGTCAAAACGAGGGAATAAATCAAGAAAGTGAAGACAGAAAATCCAAAGACAGGGTTTTCCACAGAGGAAAAAGGTGAAGGAAATTCTTAGGATGGTGGTGAAGGGAAGTGCCAGTCCCAGTCAGACCTAGAAAGCAGCATTCCAGGCAGATTGAATCAGGGTGAAGCGTGTAGAAGGAATGTCTCCAAGAAAAAAACAGAACCCAAAAGAAAAAAAAGAAATTACCTAATGTTTTTACTTTATTGAGAGGAGTTTTGCAGTTCTTAGGAGAGTTTGATGAGGTGAGTAAAGGTTAGGAGTATAATAGGCTAAGCAAAAAACAAAAAAGCAAAAACGTGGTAGCTAATAACTCTAGGAGAAACAATCCAAGAAAGGAAATATAATTATTGAATCCTACATGGCACTGCTGGGAATAATATTTACTTTGTCAGACTACTGTAAACTCTGAATATTGACTTAACCAAATGTTGCAATATAGTTGGAAGCAGGGAGCGCCGGGTAGGTGTGGCATATTTGTATGCATGGAGGTAAAGGTTGGTATATGAGAACTAAGTTCTTATCTTCCACAGGAGAAGTTAATAGGTAATATCTAAAGTGGAAATATCAAGAAATAGCAATATAAGCATATTATTTAGAAATATGGAGTTAAATATCAGAAGAAAATGCTAAAGGAGTAAAAAATTAGTTGCCTCTGGAGAGTGAGAATTGGGTGTGGGGAATACTAGGGCAGGGGGCTTCCTTTTTTTGTTATAAGCTTTGTAGTTCTATTTCATTTTTTATGCTTTGATAAAAATAATAATAAAATTATATACCTAGCATCTATAATGCTGGGAGAATCTTGCCAATAGTTTTTTACATTTCGTTGAACAAAATTTTTAGCTTTCCTACTCAATGTACCTACCTTTGGCACTGTCCTAAATTTTATCTGAACTTTCTTCTTTTCTATATTTAACTGAGTATGAATTGTAGCAAAAGTTGGTAAGGTAGATTGTTGACTCACGTATTTTTATAGACTGTGTCTGGATACTGTGCTTCCCCCCACCACCCCATATTTTTATGTCGACTCTACACTGTCTTCCAAACTTTAGAGGATAAACACCCTTCCTCTTTCTTGCCTTCTCTTCAAAGTAAAGCAGAGTTTGACTTCACGTAAGAAATCAGCGTTCTTCAGTGACCTGATTTTCCTAAAATGGCTAGTCAGCCGCACGTTAAGATCTCTGAGCTAACTGCACATCACTCAGCAAAGCCTCAAGTTGTTTATGGAGAAATTTTGCCAATTTATATAGATACAAACTGTCCCCCTCTACCTTTTTATTTTGAAAAAGAGAAAAGAAAACAAACCTCAGAGAAAATTGGAATGAGTAGAAAAATGCCCATGTATCTTTCACCTAGATGTGTCAGTTAACATTTTGCCACACTTGTGTGCCTTTTCTCTCTCTCTCTCTGTACACACACACACACACACACACACACACACTCTTTTTCTGGTTTGGGGGGGCAGGCAGAGGCCAGGGCTGGACCATTTTAAAGTAAGTTGTAGACATCATACTTTAAACATCTGCATATATTTCCTAAGAATGAGGACATCCTCCTACAAAATGAAAATACCATTATTTGCCATGGATAAAATAATATTATCTAATGTAAAGTTAATATTCAGATTTCCCTAAAATCCCAATAATATTTTCTGTATTTTTTGGATCCAAAATCCAATCAGTGATCATATATGGCATTTAGTCATCATGTTTCAAGTTTTCCGTATGCTAGAAGTTTCCTTGATTTTTTAAAAAAATCTTTCATGACATTGACAATAATGAGGAGCCCAGGCCAGTTGTTTTGTGGAATGTCCTACAAATATGGATTTGTCTTTTTGCTCCCTCATTATAAGGTTCTGGTTTACACTTTTAGCAAGAATATATATACAAACGTTTTTATCCACCATTTTTCAGCTTTTTATGCAGGTTCAAAATTTTAGTCAATGTTTTCTTGTTTGTATGATTTTGGTTTTGTTTCGTTTTTTCTGCTAATCTATGATTTGGTATAGGGTATTAAGAATGACCACTTACCTGGAGAATAGTAAAACTCTTTAGACCACAAAAAAATATCACTGTAGTAATATCTGGGAGGGGAAATCTGTTCCTCTGGAAACAAGTACAATGTATTTTTTTTATGTCCTTAGCATTGTTCTTTGTGTGACTTAATATATTGCAATCAAGGGCAAATTTTCTACTTTTTAATTGAGTTCTGCTCAGGTACATAATCCAAGGAGCCACTTTTAGAAAACACCTGGCCAGCTTTTTTTATCATCCCTAAGCTGAAAGTTTGCTTTTGGAGTCTAAATATTGAATGTGTGTTCAGCCTTTTGGCTGTCCCTATGCCAGAATGCCCCGCAGCTTAGGTTGTGTATATTTTGTGTGAAGTGAGAGCAATGTGGAGAGATGGCATGCCTCAGATGCCAGAGGAGCTGTGCAAGCTTGCTGTGGAAAGCATGCTCCCGTTTGTCAGGGCTTCCTGATAGAGACCTGGTGACACAGTAGCCTTTAGGCAGAGCTCCTCGGGATGTGTAGGAAGTGCTGCTACAGGTTCTGTTGGGGGGAAATCTGAGCCATTTCTCTGTGGACAGCTGTATTTCAAAGTCTAGACAAGTTGCCCGTGAATTTTGCATGGGCTGCCAGGGTGAGTGTTTTCATTTTGATTTGTTCATAGTCTTGCTTTTCTCCTCCTAAGTCATCATGGTTCTTTCTGGAAGTTTCACAGGACTCGTTCATTTTACGTTACCTAAAGTAAGACTTAAAGGATTTGTCCTAATATATTTGTAATTAAGCTCTTCTTTTTCTTTCTCTCTGCAGATTTTGTGGAAGTATAATACTTTGTCATTATGAGATGTCGTCTCTCGGTGCCTCCTTTGTGCAAATTAAATTTGATGACTTGCAGTTTTTTGAAAACTGCGGTGGAGGAAGTTTTGGGAGTGTTTATCGAGCCAAATGGATATCACAGGACAAGGAGGTGGCTGTAAAGAAGCTACTCAAAATAGAGAAAGAGGTAAGGTCTTTTCCCATTGTCAGAAATGGTCCTGATAGCATTTATGTAAGCTTTTTCAGCCTGGAGTTAGAGGGTCACAGGGCTGCAAGGGACCTAGCAAGGCCTTTGGAACTGATCCATGAGGCCGTTTCCCAATTTCCATTCTGGGAGCCCCATAAATAGAAATTACTGCAGCGTGTGCTTTAGGGTTGAGTTCTACTAGGGGTCATCTGAAGTGAAAGGATTTCTTTCCATGGCATGAGAGAGCGAATGTTCTCTGGGCTCTCCTGGAGGCGGAGGTGAGATTTCAGGCCATCCCACCTTCCCAGGGTTCAGGCTTTTCTCTTCCCTAGGGCAGCCAAGAGGTGTCAGTACAGAGTAACGTGTAAAGTTTTCATCCCCTTTCCATTTTCTCCCCTTCAATTTGTGGACATCAGGAGTTGTCTTTTTAAAAGATAAAAGGCACTGTTTTTATACAGAAATAAGCAATACCAGCTTCTTGGATTTCACCTCTACTTAAGGCTAACAGTGATGGGCTTCATATAATAAAGAATTAATCAGTGCTAGACAGCTATCCTCCTAGTAAAATCAGAAAAGCGTCTTGGCTTTCAGAGTCTGAGATTTGTGCTAGTCATAGATGAGTTCAGAGCCCAGGAATGACACAACATGGTCCCCACATTCAGTTTGATACCTTGAGATTAAAACTAATTGTGGAGCTGACCTGCAGGGGCGCAGCCACATTGATAACTTTTAATAGCTACTCTCTGGAGCTTTCTTTGGTCATTTCTGGTTGTGTCCTATTTTGCCTAATTATTGTCCTTTTCAATATCTTTTTAAAGTGAACTTTTCCATAAATGTCCTTTAATCTCCCTGAATGATTTCTTTTTTTTTCATTATCTGCTGCCAGTGAACCATAGCAATTGATTAGAGAAGGAAACCCAATGGCAGCACTTTGTGGGTTTCCTTCCAGCAGTGCTGTATAATTGTGTGATCACCAGCTGTGTTTACAATTGATGAAGCCAGGTCAGAAGGACTAAGATATCTCTGCCTTGGGGTATCTGTAGGCTTTGAAAAGCATTAAGAAGTGAGAGCTTTTAAAGCCCATGTGTACACAAAACAGAAGGGTACTGGGTAGAAGAAATTTGCTCTTTTCCCTCCATTTCTTGATCAACATAATTTTTTAGTAGTAGCCAAGTAATAAAAGCATTTCTTACTCTGGACTGAACCTAGTCCTTTTAGCTAGTAAACTCATTAAGTCCTTTATAGGCAAGCATTATTATCCCCATTTTATAGATTGGGAAGTAGAGCTTTAAGAAATGTATTTAGCTGCCCCAGGAGGGGCAAGTAAAATCTAGGAGGCCAGACCCCTGTTCTTTAGTTTTTAACTCTGAAACCTCTAATTGATCAAGTAAGAATAGAAAATAAACCAATTCCATCCATTTATAGTCAAAGAAGTTTGTAAGTATGCTAGTATTTTTAAGCTTTAGGTCATGTAACTTTAGTACAGTGAACATGTTCTTATATGATTGTTGGGTGTGAGACTTTATGAGACATGAAACAGATTTTGATAGGAAAACATTAATTGCAACCCATTCACTACAACCCTTCTCCCCCAAACATACATATATGATACCTTTTCTACTATTTTTGAGAGAGCCAGGAAAATGACATAGGAAAGCACAGGGGTGAAAGCAGGAATTGGAAACTGCCAAATCCTGCTTTTGTGTAGGTATTTAACCTGAGTGTGTATAGTTCAGAAATCGAGTTGATTATAATAAACTGCAAAAGGATAACTCAGACTTGTAAGTAGGAAAAACAAAAACTCCACTTCAGCGTGGGGCTTAGTCAGTGACTGTGAGTGGTGAGGAGACATGGTAAATTATGGCAAAGCACCCCCACATGTACCGAATCAGCATGAACTTAAGATGTAAAAAGTTACCACGAGGGGGTTGGCAGTTATTGGAAAGGAAATATGCATTTCTTGTGTAAATTATTGTTGTACTTTATGAAATGTGTATTGGCTTGCTGGATAGGTGTTTTCTAAGTGATAAGATAAAGATAAGAAGCTCTGGATTTTTTTTAAATTCGTGGATTCAATCCCATGTCACTTGGTGGTTTTTGGCCAATGAGTTTTAGAAGCACTGGAACATTTAATAAAATGTTTGCAGTTTTTCATGTGACTCTTTAAGAATGACTTGATATCTGACTAAATACATGTTGTATGAACTTAGTGAAATGGGGAGAAACTATATACCAATCTCTTTAACTTTGCTTGTGTGAGAAAGGAAAGGAAGACTATTTTTACTTTATTTACAGACCTTTAGTTTAGTATGTATTACTTCCCTCTGTTTCAGTAGGTGTATATTACTTTTCTGTTTTTTTTTTTTAAAGAAAGAAAAATGGCATTTACTTAAAATCTCAGTTGGTCTTTAAAACTTTATTTTTTAGAAACTTTTAAACCTAGAGAAAAATTACAAGAATAGTACCATGAACCTAGTATATCTTTCCCCTAGACTCACCCTTTACTAACAATTTGCAGATTTGCTTTATCTCTGTATATTATTGATTTATATGTATTCATATTTAATTATTTTTGCTTAACCATGAGTGTAAATTACAGATGCCATGTATCTTTATCCCTAAATACTTCAGGGATAAAGAACACAACCACAGTACACTTGATAAATTCAGGAAATTTAACAATGATACAACAGTATTACTTATTATATAGACTATATTCAAATTTTACCAGTTGTTCCAATAATAGCTTTTTATGGCAATTTTTTTCTAACCCAGGATCCAATCTAGGAACTTATATTGCATTTAGTATCTGTTAGGTCTGCTTTAATCTGGAACAGTTTCTCTGCATGTCTTTTAAGACTTTGACATTTTTGAAGAGTACAAGACAGTTGTTTTGTAGAATATCCCTCATTCTGGGTTTACCTGATTTCCCACCCCCTCCTGTTTAGTTTAAGTTTAGGTAGTTTTGGTGGGCATGCCGCACGGGTCATGGGTCCGTGGGGCGTCATAAGGGGAGTTGCGTGTTGTCAATTTGTCCCATCATTGGTGATGTTAATTTTGAACCCTTGGTTAACTGGGGTTCACCCAATTTCTCCACGGTAAAAATATCTGTTTTCCATTTGTAATTAATAATTAAGCTGTTGGTAGATCCTTTGAGACTATGTAAATATCTTCTCTCAATAAACACTTACTCAATGTTTCTTGCATCCATTGATGATTCTTGTTTGAATCAAATATTATTATGATAGTTTGCTGTGAAGAAAGCAAAAAGTGCTAATTCATTTGTATGAGTTTTCCCTCCTTATTTCTTCTTCCTTCCTTTCTTTATTCATTCATTCACTCATTTATTTATTGTTTGATTGTAGACTTCAAGATTCTTTTTCAAATTTCAAATGTTACTATCCATTATTCAGTTTCATACTTAAATTGTCCCAAATTTAGTAAGTAAGAGCTCCTTCAAGCTGGCTCCTGTGTCCTTTTGATATATCACCATCATTTTTTGATGATTTTCTTACTTTCTGGCACAAAAAGATGTTCCAGGCTCATCTAGTTCCTGTCCCATTCCTGGAGTCAGCCATTTCTTTAAGAATCCCTGAGTCAGTATACCTGATTTTGGAGTATGGTATTATGAACTGAGATTTGGGTACTAGGATTGTTTATTTTAGATTTTTAAAAAAGCCTTTGTCCTTCTGGCAGAAATTTTATTTATGAAAGCATTTAATTTAAAATTTAAAATCATACCTCTGGATAGCTAGGATCTATGATATGCTGTTATTAGAAATGTAAATTGGTAAACCTTTCTGGAGAAGAGTTCAGCAAAATGTACCAAAAATCTTAAAATGTTTACTTCCTTTGAGCCAGAAATCTTACTTCTGGGACTTTATCCTAAGGAAATAATCAGAGATGTACAGAAAGAGTTTCATCTCAGATGTGTAACGGTGAAGAATTGGAAACAACAAATTATGCTACAGCTGTATAATGGAATTTCATTCCATTTGGAAGAATATTTAGAGAGCAAGGAAAATGCTCAATATATTGCTAAGTGGTGAAAGCAAGTTACAAAACATATATAATGGTATCTGCTTGGTATCTGTATGCTGCTTTTATTTTTCTTGTACTCTCCTTTGTTTTCCATATTTTTCTATGATGATTTTATATTTATTTTTTTCTCAACATTTTATTATGAAAGTTTTCAAACATAAAAGTTGAAAGAGTTTTATAGTGAACATTTGTATACCTACTTTCTGAGGTCTATCAATAATATAAATACTTGCTTTATCACATGTATATTCAGCTATCGATCCTTCCCATCCATCAGTCCATTTTGATGCATTTCGAATGAGTTGCAGGCATCAGTACACTTCTCCTTAAATACTTCATTATGCGTATTATTACTGAAGTTCAGTGTGTGTTTGTATTTTTGTTTCCTTTTAAGGTAAAATTTACCTAAAGTTTTGAGAAATGTGAATACTGTCTGACCCATATATTGATTTTATAATCAGAAAAATTCAATTTAAAAAAGTATAAATGACTATGTATGTCATTTTCAAAGATATTCAAGTGAAATGAGTTTTCTAAACCTCTTTAGTATATCACACAACACTAGTTTTCCAGTCTCAATATGTGCCTCTAAAATGTTTAATGTTTACTTTTACATTACTTTTCCATAACAATGCTACAGGACCTCAGTGGTAATTTAGCTTGTTTATATTATTTGCAGATTTATTTACAGTGCACTATTTATTTCAGTTTAAAAAAATGTTTTCAATAGGAGAAAATAATATGATCTTAAGGATTATACCAAAGGTAAGAAAAGAAGCCATTATTGTATCTTTTTGGTAAATTCCAGATGAGCTAGGATCAAACTGCTTAGGGAGAAATTTAAGCGAGGAGTGGAGGTGGCACGGAATGACATTGTGACCAGTGTCTTACAACTACTGGCCCAGAGGAGAACAGTCCCTGCACAACAGAGAGTTCATCAGCTTTGCCACAGGAAATTTTAAAAAGGTTTAATCACAGCAGCTTAATTTTATGCTTGTAATATATTTGATGTTATGTTGAATGAGACATGTCTGTACATGGTATTTTTTTTTTTGACTGGAAAAGATGGCAACCTGAAAGCCTTTATATTACCTTGAAATCTTTCATATTCAACTGATATTGGGAAACCACATTTAAGTAGGAGTTATGAAAGAAACATGATTCAAATAGAAAGGAAGCAGAATACTGAAGAGGTAAAATATAAGACCTTTTCTTCATTTGCTTTGGCTTTTGCAAGTCACCCCTCCCTTTATTTTAAGAAAAAAAAAATCCTACCAACTTTTTTCAAGTTTCAAAACTGTTCCACATATTAAATATTTATAGATAGAGAAGATCAAAATGTCAAAAGTGGTCATCATAACAATAAGAAATATCAATGATTTTTTTTTTTAATAGAGACAGAGTCTAACTTTATCACCCAGGCTAGAGTGCAGTGGAGTAATGATAGCTCAGTGCAACCTCGAACTCCTGGGCCCAAGCCATTCTCCTGCCTCAGCCTCCTGAGTAGCTGTCACCATGCCTGGCTAATTTTTTTTTTTTTTTTTTTACTTTTTGTAGAGACAGGGTCTCACTGTGTTGCCTGGGCTGGTCTCAAACTCCTGGGTTCAAGAGAGCCTCCTGCCTCAGCCTCCCAAAGGGCTAGGATTATAGGTGTGAGCCACCATGCCCAGCCTATCAGTGATTTTTCATATGAAGGGGAAAATAGTGTGAAATAGAAAATATAATCTTGAAATTGACACAGAACACAGAGCTAAAAACAAAAGCTCTTAGTATACACAGTTTATCAACATGACAGTATTTAGTGCTTTAAAGAAGGCTAGTTAAATGTTATCACTTTATTAGCTCTTGGGAAACCCTTTTTCTTTTCTTTGCAGTGCTGTTGCTGACTTTCTGTCAATGAATTTTTTGCATTTTTTTAATTGTAGGAGTACTGTTTTAATATTTTTCCCTGCCCTTGAACACAATAAGGAATAATAAAACCACGTTTACTTTCTTTGTAAATCCTCTCAATATTTGAATATATTTATGGGACCCATACAAATAAAAATTAAATATCTTAGATACTTGACAACTGCCATTAAGTTCTGGCGTAGTTTCTGTGATAATTTGTCCAAAATGGTGCTCAGAAATAGCCACTTGGTATTTTAAGCATAGCAAGAGCTGCCTTAGCTATGCAAGAACTAACATTTTAAGCTGGTACAGGTTGAGCATCCCTAATCCAAAATCCAAAATGCTCTAAAATCTGATACTTCTTGAGCACCAGTGTGACACCACAAGTGGAAAATTCCACACTGTACCTCATGTGACAGGTCACAGTCAAAACTTTGTTTCATACACAAAATTATTAAGAATATGTATAAAATTACGTTTAGGCTATGTGCATAAGGTATATGTGAAACATAAATGGATTTTGTGTTTAGACTTAGGTTCCATCCCCAAGATGTCTCATTATGTATATGCAAATATTCCAAAATCTGATAAAATCTGAAGTCCAAAAATACTTCTGGTCCCAAGCATTTCAGATAAGGGATATTAACCTGTACTTTTAAATGCTCACCCTATCAGTACCTAACTTGTTTGTTATAGTATCTTCACATGCCTAGTCTTTCTCCCTTCACTCAGGAGTCCCTTCATGTTTTATTATTTAAGACAACATCATGCAAAATTTTTATCTTCCTAATCAGAACTTACCTATGTTGGATTCCATTCTTTAGGTCAGTGGTTCTCAAAGTATGGTCCGTGGACCAGTGGCATCAAGTATCACCTGGGAACTTGTTAGGAATGCAATTCTTGGGCCTCACCCCATTCCTACTGAGTCAGAAACTGTGGTGTGTGGGGCCCAGCAATCTATGCTCTAATAAGCTTTCTAATTGTTTCTGATGCCCACTAGAGTTTGAGAACCATTGCTTAGATTGTACCTAGCTGATTGTATGCCAAATATAGATGGTCAGTATAACTTCAGTTTGGAATTTTGGGTACCTTGTCAAACTGGTAGTGAGAGGCTTTTGTTCTTAGAAGCTTTTAGACTCTTAAATTCACCTTGTATAGATGACCACCCATGCACAGACCCTGCTTGGCAATATCATTGAGTATAACAAACTAAAGGCTGACTTAGTAACGGCAAACATACATAAAACCTCAGACAAATACCTTCAGATTCAAGCCCCTCCCCGCTCTGGGGCTAACCCGACTTTCCAGGTTTGTTTTTTATTTCCTGACCAGAGCTCTCCACTCCTGTCCAATTGTTCTTCTGTCTTACTTTTCCATTCCCATAACCTTATTTGCATTCTTTCCTTCCCCTGTAATACCTTTGTCTTTGCCTGGGCAGATCCTACTCGTTTTTCAGCTTTAAACTTCTTCCTTCTTTATGAAACATTCCCAGTCCCTCAAGTATAATTTTCTCTTTCTCTTCTGAATTTATATCACTTAACATCCATGCCACTAGTTTGACAGTGGATTAAAACTGCCTTGTGATTCTAGCATTCCTGTAAGAAATTGCCACTTCACATTTAATGTGAACATGCTATGTCTTCTCCTCTGAAAGGGGGGGCTAATAATAGTGCCCACATTACAGAGTTGTTGAGAGGATTCAATGAGATAATGCATGTAAAATATATAGAAGAGTGCTTGGCACATAGGAAGTCTTGGATAGCTGCTAGCTATCGGTTGTATCTTCGCAACTATACTCCAAAGTCAGAATAGCAGAGATAACTGTCATCTTCTGTGAAAATTTTACTTGGCTGATGCCTAGGACCTTATGTGGAGAAGGGGTCAGATGCCGCAAATACAGTTAGCAGGAAAGAGAGCCACGGCCAGGCTTGGCGTGAATGTGGACGGGCACGCACACATGTGGTGTTGGACATCCCTGGCATAAGCCCTCTGAGGGCAAGGGCTGTCATTGTAGCTGATGCTGCCACCAAGCTGGTCATCATCACAGTACAAGTACAGCTGCCACTGTGAGCCCGAGTTTGGGTCAGGGCTTTACATTACCACACTCCTCTTCTCCACAGTCACTTTACAAGATTTTAATCTGTATTTGGCAGATCAGTAATTAAGGCTCAGAGTGGTTAAGCAGCCTGGCTAATTTAAACTGCATCCTTCTTGTGGGTCTTCCTTGCCAGCCAACACTGTGCCTTCACAGCACCCTCCATGGTGCCTTACTTCCAGTAAACGTCAAAGTATTTGTTCCTTGATACTTGGCGTCATGTCGCAGTGGACGTCCCTCTCATTTGCGTTCATCCAGGAGAGGTATCTTGTATTGATGGACCTACGTTTTCTTCCTTTACTCTGCTTTGAGCTGTGGAGAAGGTAGAACCTGTCTGTCTTTACTGTGTCATGATAAATACAGTAATAAACTTGCGTTCAGCTCCATAGTAACAGAACTCTAAGTTACTACCTTTGCTTTAGGGTACCTGATGTTTGGTTTATATAAATGCCCTTGCTTTTGAATCTTTTAGACCAGCATGCCATTTCTGCTTAAGGAATTTTAAACATTTCACTGTTCTGTGTTTTAACTTTGTGCTATATATATAAATCACCAATTTGAATTAGAAAATTAGTAACTTAAAATAATCGGTATTTTTTATAATTAATGTAGTCATCATCCAGAGTATGTATTGAACATTTATCCATCACTCAGCTCTTTTCTACGAGACATTTCTGTTACTGGGAGCTTGTAATCTAAGACACTCCAAGGTGAACTGCTATAAAAGAGATAGAGAAAATTGGACACATGTTGAACAAATATATAAATTAAATGAGTAAGCATGTATTACCAATATGACTGAAGATAACTCGAACCTTAGGGAAGATGTTGGTGAGGAAAAGCTCCCAGAAAGGCTTTGCCTGGGACCAAGAGGAATTTAGGAAATTACTTGAATTATAAATAATATTCTCATCATGTTATATGAAGTAAAATTACATTAAGACAAACATCATTCTGTGGTATTTTTTAGATCATTGATGTGACTGTAAAAATGTTTTATTTGTAAGCCCCCATCCTTCTTATTTTTGCTACTTAGTCTTTAAAAATTTTTTAAATCCTTTCAAAACTCTGTTAGATTATGTATTTACCTGTATGGGGAGGTTATTTTCAGTTTGCCATATGAGGAACATTATTGCAACTGTTACTTCAGCTTTTCATTAAAGTATTATTGATCTCAGTATATTGAGCAATAAACATTTCAGTTAGTTAATATTTGTTCTCTAGCAATGTTGTAAATATTGTGCTGAAATCAAACCAATTAATATAGTTCGGTAAAAATGTTATGTCGTGACTAGCTGATGTTATACAAAGCTAGGCTCTTGCTGCTAGAAGAAAAATAGTATGCAGCATGAATTGAATTTCTGAGAAACTGAAAGCCTGACATAAAGAGAACAATTGAAAAATTGCAGGAGAGAAAGAGCAGCCCATAAGTATTTCAGATAGTTTCAAAATAGATATGATTGGCTCTTAGTCTTCAAAAATAGAATTATCTCACTTGAGTATTAAAAAGGTACCTAGAATTTTATTTTCTGCTCTCTAGTGAAGACAGGAAGTCACTGACATGAAATTACCCAAGAATAGAGGCCATCTTATCAATTTTTTTTACTGATGCTGTCTCCTGTTCCTGGTTAGGACATCCAGTTTCTGTTGGAACACTGTCATTGATGACATATGAGATGCAAGCTTAGAAAGTTCTCTATAATGTAACTTCCAACGACTGGTACTGGTTCACGCCTCTGGGGCCACACAGAACAAATCTTAACCTTCTTTCATATGTCATCATCTTGAGGACAGGATCTTATTGATCTTTGTATTTTCAGGACTCCACCATAGTACCTGGCCCACAGTTAATAATCAATAAATGCATAGTGCATAAATGAACAAAATAATAAACATAATGATGCCATCTCAACTTTCTCTTCTTTTGTAAGTTTTACATAAAGGTTTCACTATTGTTGCCTCTATAGGAAAGAATATAGCTTGCCATTTCTAGTCTACTTCATAGCCTTTTCTTCTCCACGTTTGGCTGATTTTTTGAGTCCTTAATAAATTACTTTGTGTTTAAATCAAAAGTTCTGTTCTGTAGCACCTAGGAAGGATTTTCCTGGCTATGGTTCTTATCTGGTTTGTTTTTGAACATATTTCTAAAAAAGGAATCCAAGATGCTTTCTCTTAGCTCTGCTAATATCAGATGTTCACTCATTCATTACCTGAGAAAAATTAAGGTATCCTAAATGAAATGAGACTGCCAGGATTTAATGACTTTAAAGTATGGCTCCTGTCCCTGATGCTGTTCTTCAGGAAAACAGTGCTTGGCAGAATTAGCCGTATTAGAGCAGCCACACTGGTAAGGATGAAGATGTCTGTTAAAGAGAGAGGAGATGGCATGGTTATTCTGCTTTCTGAGAGATTGTATTCAGCAAGTAATGCACAAAATCAGTTTAGCTCACTACATTTTTAAAACATGCAGACCAGGTCTTCTTTTAGTGGGAAACTGAATTGCTTCCATGTACTAGTTTTTAATTATTGGATGGGTATTTTAAAATATAATACCAAGTTTAGTTAGCGTCTGCTGCTGACCAAATCTTTAAGTTGTGTAAGTGGAGAACTTTTTCTCCCTAAAATCTCAGGACATTTTCTTAACCACAAAGTAAGGCCTATGCCCATAAGTGTGGTCTGCATTCTTCCTTGGGAAAAACTTTATGCTCAAAGAAGCCTGGGGATTGTGGCTAAGTCCAGGGCACCTCTCTCAGACCAGTGATGCTCTGTGGGAAACTCTAATTCTAGATATACTAATCTCCAGTGCTGACCAGGCCAGGAACATATTTTAGGAAGAGATCAAAGAAGTTAATATTAAATGGATTTGGGGATATGGAGTGTTAAAAATTTATGCTCTGCCTTGTTTCAAAAAGGATTTACGATTATTAG
This sequence comes from Daubentonia madagascariensis, assembly GCA_023783475.1. Classification (NCBI taxonomy): domain Eukaryota; kingdom Metazoa; phylum Chordata; class Mammalia; order Primates; family Daubentoniidae; genus Daubentonia; species Daubentonia madagascariensis. Next base: position 34,915,984 of record JAKFHU010002088.1, on the reverse strand, counting down.
CAGGTAGAATAAGTATATTTTGGGGTCCCAGGGGAGGTCCTCTGTACCCCCAAAATCTCCCTTACCTAACTGTGGGGTAAGGAAATAGAAGAAAATTAACATTTCTTTAGTTCCTGTTACATACAGCTGCAATTCTAAGCAGTTTACATATCTTCTTTATTCAGTCCTACAGCTAACACTTCAAATTTTAGCTTGTAACCTCATTCTTTAAGGTAGTTTCCCCCCAATAAAACTGCAAATGCCACTGAGAAAGATAACTCTACTTGTTAGTAATACCTCAGAGTGAATGACATACCTGATTTGTTTCCTGAGCATATACTTTTCTAGGTAGGGAGGTGCATAAATTGACACTGTAGGAGACTGTGACTTGAATAGAGTATGAGGTAACCTCCTTTTCTGTCATCCAACAAATATTGAGTATGTATTACATGCTAGGTACTGTTCTAGATACTGCAGCTAGCCATATCAGTAAATAAAATAGAGAAAAAATCCATGTCCTTTTAGAGCTTACCTTCAAATGTGGGGAATAAGAAAATAAATGACATGTTAAAACATTATAAAATATAAAGACCCTTACCTCTCTTGAATAAGGGCTGAATTTAGTGATTCATTTCCAAAGATTAGAGTGTAGAAAAGGAAAAGTTAGTAACCTTGCAGTGGACTAATCTGGCAGACACTACCTTAAGCAAGTGATCATGGTAAACATGACTAGTGATAAGTTGTTGATAGCATGTATCCCCTAATATAAGAAAAGCACTTTACCTCTGTGGTTTTCTTCCCTCAAACCCATAACCCTAGTCTAATCATGAGGAAAACATCAGACAAACCCAAATTGATGGACATTCTACAAAATACCTGGCCAGTACTCCTTAAGACTGTTAGGGTTTTAGGAAACAAGGAAAGACTGAGAAACTGTCACAGACCAGAAGAGATTAAAGAGACATGATAACTACATACAATGTTGTATCCTGAACTGGATTCTAGAACAGAAAGGAAGGACATTGGTGGAATAAATGGTGAAATCCAAATAAAGTCTGGAGTTTAGTTCATAGTAATGTACCAATGTTGGTTTACTAGTTTTGACAAATCTACCCTCGTGATGCAGCATGTTAACAATAGGGCAAATAGGGTGACAGGAATTATCTGTACTATCTTTGCAACTCTTCGATAAATCTAAAACTATTCCAGAATAAAAAGTTAATTTTAATAAAAATAAGGGAAAAACAGAGTAAGGGAGATCAGGAGTGCCAAAATTAAACAGGTTTGTAAGGGTAAGCCTCATTGAGAAGAGGGCATTTGAGGAAAAATTTGAAGGAAGTCTGGGAGGAAGCCATATGCATAAATGAGGGTAAGATATTCCAGGCGGAGGGATAGGTACATGCCAGGTGGGAGCATGCCTGGTGTGTTGGAGAAATAGTCAGGAGGTCACTGTGGCTTGGTGTGGAGTTTGTGAGGGGAGGAGAAACAGGAAGTTGGGACAGAGAGGCACCAAGTGGTCTTGGACCTTGTAGGCCAGCAGTCCCCAACCTTTTTGGCACCAGGGACCGGTTTTGTGGAAGACAATTTTTGCATGGACGGAGGTGGGGTGGGGGTGGATTGGAGGTGCGGCCGTAAATACAGATGAAGCTTGACTGGTCTGTAATAGGCCATGGACCAGTACTGGTCTGCATCCTGGGGGTAGGGGACTGCAGTGTGTAGGCAATTACAGGAGCTTCCAATTTAAATTGGGAGGAACTGGTGAGCAATTGAATGCTTTTGATCAGGGAAGTGAAATGATTTGACTTATGTTTTAACATGGCTACTCTGGATACTCTGTTGAAAAAGATAACATGGACAGAGGCAGAGGACCAATTGAGAACATGTTGCAGTAATCCAGGTGAGAGATGTTTGTGGCTGGGGCCAGGAAAGCTGCAGTGGAGGCAGTGAGAAGTGGTTGAATTTGGGGTGTATTTTACAGGTAGAGCTAAGCAGATTTGCTCACTGATCAGACATGGCTGTGAAAATAGAGTGAAGGAAGTGTCAGGGGTTCTGCACTGAGAAGGATGTACTCGTGGGAGTGACGAAAATCATGGGTGGAGCAGGTTTGTGAGCAGATCAAGAGTTCACTTTTGATACAAGCAATAAATAATTAGAATTTGTCATCTAAAAAAATAACATTTGTGATGCAATAAAAATATGAAATACTTGGAAACAACCCAAATGTCCATCAACAGATGAATGGATAAACAAAATGTGGTATATGCATATAATGAATATTATTCAACCTTAGGAAGGAATGAAATTCTGATCCATGCTACAACATTGATGAATCTTGAAAACATATGCTAAGTGAAATAAGCCTAATACAAAAGGACAAATATTGTACGATTCCACTTATATGAGGTACTTAGAATAGGCAATTCAGAGACAGAAAATAGAATTGAGGTTACCAGGGGCTGGGGAAAGAAGAGAATGGGGAGTTATTGTTGAATAGGTATAGAATTTCTGTTTGGGGTGATGAAAAAAATTCTGGTAGTGGATAGTGGTGAGAGTTGCATAACAATGTGAATGTACTTAATACCCCTAAAGTGTAAACTTAAAATGATTAAAATGGTAAGTTTATGTTATGTACCACAATTTAAAAAATAAAGTTCTATTTCTCAAAAAAAATGAAATACTAAGGGATAAATTTATCAAAAAACTGCAAGATCTTACACTTAAAACTATAAAACATTGCTGAGAGAAATTAAAGAAGACATAAAATAATGGAGAGATATACTATGTTCATGGGACAGAATATCTGATATTAAGATGTCAGTTCTCACTAAATTGATTTGTAGACTCAATACAACCCCAAATCATAACACTGGCCAGTTTCTTTTTTTTGGTAAGAAATTGGTAAGTAGATTGTAAAATGTATATGTAAATGCAAAGGACCTAGTTTAGCCTAAACAACTTTGAAAAAGAACAGTGGTGGAGGACTTATACTACTACCTTATTTCATTACTTACTATAAAGCTACAGTGATCAAGTGTGATATTCATGTATAGACCAGTGGAACAGAACAGAGAGTCCAGAAACAGACTCACACATATTTGGTCAATAGATTTGTGACAAAGGTGCCAAGGCAATTCAATGAGAAAAGGATAATCTTCTCAACAAATAGTGCTGGAACAATTAGTGTCTATATGCAACAAACTGAGAACTATTGGACTAGAGAAATGTAGTATGGTTGTTGAGCAGCAATAAGGTTGTGTGTGTTCTGCTGCCATATTCAGCTTGACAGGTGCAGGAGTGGAGTAGACAGAGAACTGGATTTCTTCACGGTTGTGATTTTCCTAAGTACAGTGAAGTAAAAGCAGAGCAACGGAGTTGAGGATGGTTGCAAGGGAAGGATTCTGTGATTTGCTGTGGCATATAAGCTAGGTGAAGAGGGAAGGGAAGGCATCGGGGAAGGGTGCAACACTGTAAGGTTATAGGAACAGGAGATTATAGGTCAAGGGATTATTGGAATTCAGGTATAGAGGCAAGAAGCTGGAAATATAGGAAGTGGTGGTCAGTAAGTGGGATGCATGGATCTTGGCTTATAGAGAAGTACAGTTATTGGTAACACAGGGCCTAGGGCATGACCAAAGGGATTCGTGACTAAGGTAGGGTGAAGGATTAGATCATTGCAGGGGAAGAGTTCAAAGACTTGAAAGAACAGATATTAGAGGCCCATTTATGTGCATGTAAAAATTTCCACACTCTAAGACAGGAATAGTAATTGGAGAAAGCAACAGTGAGCTAGAGGCTAAAATAATCAAGAAATGCAGCAGCTATCTGGAGACTGGCATATGATGGCAACAGTGAAGGATGATGAATGATGCAATCTTATGACGCAAGATTCAGCTTTTAGGGAAGAGGTAGGGCGCACCGTCTGGAAGTGGTGATGAGCGCTCACCACCAAGCCCAGTGGAGTCAGTGCTGAGAGACTGGGCAGCAGCCACTGCGAGGGCTGCGGAGGAGGGTGCGGCTCCTGCCTGAGGAGGTGAGGGAAAGTTAGAGAAGAGATTCCAGATAGAGGGGTTTTAGCTGGTGATGGAGTGTGAGAGCATGGTGGAAGGGCTTCAGGAATTGGGGAAAGGTGGGAGAGGGGTCGTACAGGCCTTGGCGTGCGAGGCGAGCGCGGGGCAGCCTGGGAGCGGGGTGGGCTCGCGGTGATGACGTAAGCAGGGATAACGGCACGTGAGCGCAGGCCCGCATACTCAAGGCGGGCGGGTAGTGGCCAGGCGGTGCCGGGTGGACGGGGTCGTGTTAGGGCTCCCCTGGCCTCTGGAGTTGGACATAAGAGACCTTAGGGGGAGCGTAGTGACTATGAAAATCCATTTTATGACAAAAGGGATATTCTACACAGAAGGGATATTTGGGTAACGTGGAATTTGTCAGTGACTCTCTGCAGATAAGCGTCTGAGAACAAGATAATTCTTGAGAAACTAGGAAACCTAAAACCAGTAAAAACTTCTTGCCAGTATGTCCTTAATGGGGAATCAATCTATTAGCAAACATGGCAGTCAAAATATTTATGAAAACTGTAGAATGGCTTTTCATTTATTTGTTTTAAAATAAAATGCATATTTTAAACAATATCTTCCATCTTTTGTTGAAAATGGGGGCATTTAATTCCTAGGAAGCTATATAGCTTAGTGATTGAGAACCTGGACTCTAGAGTTAGACAGTGTAGATTCAAATCCTGGGTCTGCTATTTATTAGCTGTATGGGCGTTACTGAACCAAGCCTTAGTTTCCTCTTCTATAAAATGTAGAGAATAATAGGGCCTGCTTCGTAAGGATGTTTTGAGTTGTTCCTCAAAACATTACAAATGAGGTAATCCGTGTAAGTACCACAGTGTAATTCCTGGCATCTTGTCAGCTCTCAATATATGTGACAGTTATTACTGTTATTTCACCAACTTACAGTCAGAACACACTCAAGATTTCTACTCTCCTCTGTGTCTTGTCAGCACATATCTCAGTGTAGCTTTCTTTTTTAAGACTGGTAGATAAGTAGCTATTTATGTCATGCTATAGTATAATGTTTCTCAAACTTTTAAAATCCATGTTCTCTGTGGTGTTTGCTCATCCTTTTTTGTGTGTTTGTTTTCTCACCAGCCAACAATATTTTGTCATTTATTTACTGTATTTTGTGTTAAAACTGGGATATTTTACCTCTTTCTAACTACCCATGTTGCCTCCCCTTTGCCTGTCCTCTGGAAATTGAGATCATCTCTCACTTAAGAATCACTGTCATATAGGATCATTATGATTGCATAATAGAACAATGTGGAGATATTTTTTCACATATAAGATTGGTGGAAATGAGGAGGACTGGTAATGCTAGAGCTGGTGAGGGGATGGGATAATGGGCACACACACTTTCTTGGCAGAAGTCTAAAATGGTACAGCCTCCTGGGAGGCAGTTTCAGAGACTGACAAAAGTTTAAAATGAATTGCCATTGGACCTGTCACCCTCACTTTTAGGAATTTGTTGCAAGGAAATAATTGGATAAGTGTATGTGCATATGTATTAAGAGTTGTATATGGCAATGCGAAGTGGAAACAGTGAGCACGTACTACTTTTATAATCAGAAAAAAACAATACAACCAAATGTGTGGAACCTTGTGGGTTGCAGATAGTAAAAACATCTTTATTATTTGTCTGTTTTGTACAGATTGGCAATTCAGCCCTCTGTTTAGTTTTCAATCATACATAGTCCCTTGAAAGTACACTCATATGCTTTTGATATTTTCAGCTTCAGCTCTCCTAGAATGTCATTGGTGGCCCAGAATTTTTACCTCCTAACTTTTCCTCCCCACAAGTTCTTTGCTGTCATGAAGCTCTGCAAATATGTGGTATAAAGTAAACATGAATTCTACTTAAGAATTTCTCTAGGTCTTAACTGGTAGCTGAAGAAACACTGCAGACATTTTAAGTTAAATGTATTTTGCATTTATTGGGGCACTAGGCACCTTCCTTTAGTATTTTTTAGGAATACAAATAGAACTTTTGGTTACTAAGCAATAATGCTTTAGAATTTTGCCTTTGTGTATAGCTTGCTTCAGCTCTGGTAATTATAAAGGGGAGAAATCTGTGTTTGCTCTGTGGGTGAAAACATAAGAGCATATAACCAGTACATGGGTGGTATTTGAAATATGTCTTTCCCTTTATTATGGTGGGTTTTTTTTTCTGTTTGTTTTAGTAAACTCATAAAGGTTCTGGAATGTTTACCCACAGCCATTTGTCACGATGAGTGGGAAGAAATTTTCCTTTTTAAGAACTGTATATAAAGAAAGAAAAGCATTTCACACCTGTTTATCTTAGCAGAGTCTGCAGAGAGGGGGAGGTAGGTTCTCCATTAACTCTTCCATTCAGAGAGGAGCTTAGAAAAGAGACAGAGTATACTGGACCTTGTCTGCTCTGGGTAAAAGCACTCAGAGCCAGATAGAAGGGCCTGCTGTTTGTGTCTACAAACAAAAACCTTTCCTAAATTTCTCATTTCTCTTGTTGAGCTTGTTTGCACAGTTCTTTCAATTCTCCTAGCTAAATTGTCTACAATCATAAAATGGTTCTATGACACATTTTCAGAAACATACTTTAGGGTTTAGAATTTTTTTTTTTTTTTTTTTAATGAAAATCACTTTTCAGTTTGGGTCCCCATTTGGGGCAATAAATGCCTTTCTCATCCTACCTAGTAGATTAGGAAATCTAGTTGGGGGATGGGGAGTGATATATTTCTGTCTTCCAAAGGAATGTTTGATGATTCTCTTCCTTTAAGATATTCTTAATTCAAGTCGGTAATAAGTAGGACAAAAGTAAAATTATCTTTTTAACTTTAAAGAGAAACAAAGTTTTTTAACAACTTTTTTATTACCTATTTTTAATTGACAAGTAAAATTATATATATTTATGCTTTACAACATGATGTTTGGATATATTAATATATACATATATTGTGGAGTGGCTAAATCAGGATATTTAATATATGCATTACCTACATACTTACGATATATCTCTTAGGTGAGAACACTTAAAATCTACTCTTAGCAATTTTCAAGTATACAATATATTGTTACTGTAGTCACCACAATGTACAGTAGATCTCTTGAACTTAACTCCTCCTGTCTAACTGAAATCTCATGTCCTTTGACCAGCATCTCATTCTCCCTAAAGTTGATTTTATACATCTTCTATGAGTGTTGTCATCTTTGATTGAATCAGTTCATCAGCCATTGAAAAATTAGTCTCATTTTTTCATTTGCTACCATCTGTCATCACTGACTGCCTTTCCACAAGGCTACTAAACCACTGTGGCTACAGCCTCCTTTCTTCATCTTGCAAACATTCCCTTCCCTGATTCCATTACTTGCCTCAGTTATCATCTCCATCTGTCTGTGACCAACATCCTGAGTGAGTTTGGTATCCACTGTAATGGCTTCTGAGCCTGCTGCAGACTTCTGTCACCACCGCTTCGAGGACTTTCAGTTCTACTTCCCTTCAGCAACTTACTAGTAAAAGTTTAGATTAGAACCTTCACAACAGCAAGCTTGAGCTTCCCTTCTCTGCTTATAATCTATTTTATCCAGTCTCTCAACAGTGAACTTTGTGAATTCATTGTGAACATTTATAAAATAGATGATTTTACATGAAAATCCAGATTCTTACCTTCCTTGACAAAGCAGCCAACTGGATCCCTGTTCTTGAGTGGCAGCACTCGGACCTCATTGACGAGGGCAAGGCACATTTGGAGGTATCAGTTCTAAAAGATTTGGGAAAGATCAGTTCTATTATTTTATAATTATGTCTCATAAGATATAATTTTCATTAGTATTTAACAGTGTAATCAATAAGATAAATAAAAGAATTGGTCTTTTAAAAATGTATCCATGAAGCATATCTGAAAGACTGAGGAGTGTTTAAGGTGAATCTCTTAAGAATGCCAAAGGGTTCCTTTTTTGAAGTATGGATATATTCTTTTAAACTTTTAAACTTCCTCATTTATTTTTTTCTTAATAAAATATACTGAAATTTATTCTTAACTGCACAAAAAGAATTGGTTAATAATTTCCACGATTACACAATACAGAATAGAACAAATGTTAGGTTACTCTAGAGGAGTATGTCACATAGAACTTTGGTCCCCAACCCCTAGGTCACAGACCAGTCTGTGGCCTGTTAGGGACTGAGCTGCAGAGCTCTGCTGCCCACCCCCTGCCCCACCCCATCTGTGGAAAAATTGTCTTCCATGAAATCAGTCCCTGGTGCCAAAAAGGTTGGGGACCACTGATAGAGAAAATTTATCTGATTGAGGCAAACAGATACAAATCATTTTTGGCTAAAGGAATTTTTGTTAATCACTTCTGGCACTTTATTGCCTCTTTCCTCCTAAGGTATATTAAAACCCCTAAGTTATATGAAGGCCTTCTCTGTCTCAGAGTGATATACCTGCTATTCATCAAAATCAGGAGGGTAGGCATGGGGAGGTGGATACTCGGGGGAGGAGGCAGATCGAAAGACATGAGTACAGTATCTAAATCTCTGGTATGTCAGGACACTCAGCCCAAGGGGTTTTCTGTTCATTATCTGGGGCCAGCTGTTATTGCTTCCATCATTTCACAAATGGAGAAATCTAGCCATTTAGTAGACCTTAAGATTATGTCTCCAGTTTAGGACTGTTTAAAAAAAAGATTATGTTTCATCTCTTTCCTCTTTGTAATTCCATTTTCCTCCAATCAAGTCGGAGTATTTCTTAGTTTACTGTTTACATTTAAGGAGATAAAAATCTTTCTTTAAATAGATATGTCAGAGAGAATGAGATCTAATTTAGTCAGTAACGTGAATGAATCTAATTAGGGGAGCAAAAACTAACCATAGTTTTATGGACCTGTTAATTTTTTGAAATTATTTCCAGATTCTTGTCTTTGTGTTATAAGTTTGTGGTTAGGGGGGCAGTTTAGAAAAACAGCAGATAAAAAACGTTAAAAAAATACATTTTATGTGTTGGTTACTTGGAGCGACTGTCTGTCTCATTTTGATCCCTGAGAACATGAACACTCGGGAGCCACAAGCCTGTGCATAGATACGGAGCACACCCATACATTTACCCCCTCAGGTTTTCATAAGACTTTGTTCTGAATACCATGATTTTACAGCATAAAGTAAAACATGGGTTGGAGAATGTATTTGGCAAGGAGACTTACTGGATTCCTTGAAGGTGAGAGAGTCCTTAATGGCAAGGCTTGACTTAGAAGTTAGTGGTAATTATGATAGTTGACCATCATTTTTTGCATTTATATCATCATGGTATTTTGGACTTGGTTTATAACTGTCTTCTTTCATTCAAGGAATTACAACCTCTTCCTGTCATTTATTTAAAATGTTACCAAATTAATGGTTCTAGAAGTAGTTGGAATTAAGTTTTAGAAGTGTACAGTTTGTCAGTTGTATATTCTGTCAAAAGGATAATACTATGATATCATACTATGTATGATAGTATATACTTCAGTATGAAAACAGTAGGTTGTATCAATCAGGGTCCATACAGGAGACAGAAATCACACCAGTAATTTGAACATGGAAACTTTAATATTAAAATTATTAATTAGTAAAAGGTTGTTAACTTAAAGACTCTAAAGAATGTAGGACTAGGAAATGTAAGGGGCAGCTACTACCTCTAGAGCTAAGGGAGAGTACCTAAGGAAGGAACAGACTTGGAAGAGAGTCTCCACCCAGGCTGAAATTTAGTCCTTATTGGAGAAGGTGTGGCTGCAGCTAACTGGATGTGGAGGAGTTAGCTGTGGTGTCAAACTGGCACTGGCTCACAAGAAGCCATCTTCTGGGGTTCTGATAAAGTTCTCAGGTATGCCGTGGGCTGGTGCTGGCTTGTAGGAAGCCACCTGCTGGGGTCCTGGGGGGCTGAAGCTGGTCCACAGAGTCTTCCTGCTAAGTGCCTATGAAACCCACTTAAGGGTGAGTAACACTGGGCTTTGCACATGGTGCTGGCAACCACAGCCACTGGGGGAAGAAAAAGCACATGGGAAACACGTCTCTTCCTCTGATGTGCCTTGCAGTGGTCCCTCCAGTGCCCTTTACTGATACAGGTTAACATTGTGCCAGCTGGCAAAGGAAAAATATTTATAGGGTCTAGCTCCAGTATCACAAGGTAGGGCAAAACATGATGGATTTGGTGCTGAGAGGTAATAAATTGTTAACTGACACAGTTCATCTTTTCGGCTTCTTAGCTTCATACATCATTTACACACATTTTAATTTCCATATAATAATGAAACAACTCTGTTTCACCTATGAAGATTAGCTGCCCTTCATACAAGTGAAGAAGTTCTAACCCTTTCCCCAAAATGAGATGCACAGTCCCAACAGTCATTGTATCCATTACTGGCTTTATTAATTTCTCCTCAGATTTCATTACAGTACACTAAATGTTCTGTTACCTAAAGACCAAATCATAAAGTTAACCTCTAACAACTTGTATATAAAATATTAAGGGGAAGAAGGAAATAGTTAATATACACAAGAGTAATACATACATGTAAAGAATAAGCAAAGCCTCCCTCCCTCCCTTCCTTCCTGTTTCTTTTTTAAAAGAAATGCTTTTTCCTTAATATAATGGTATTATCTTTAACAAAAAAAGGGGGGGGGGTGCCCAAAGCTACTATAGTACTCATTTCTGTAATTGGTCATGATCTCTAAGCTTCCTTCTTCCACTACTCATTCTATATTTCCTTTCTCCCTCAGCCAAAACCTCAGCTGTCTGGGGGTCTTTACCTGGTGAGGTGACCTGAACTTTCATTCCTGAAGGTTCGGAGTCCTCAGTAGTCCTGCCTTTTATTGGTTGTCATAGTGTTTCATTAACCTTTAGTATTGCACACAGAAGTACCTGAAGGTACCCCAGAGAATGCCTTGGGTTTCAGACATAGACTTCCTTGCTCCCATTGTTTAGCAATGACCCAATTTTCCCTTGGTAATTGAGATTAATCATTCAGGTCAGTAGAGGAGCCTCTTTTTCTGCTTGTTGGTTCAGTGGTATAAAGAACCCAAAATAGCCAAGTGACAGTCTCATATTCCAATTCAGCAGAATCATTATGGTGTTCCCTGGTGGAAGCATTCCACCCCTAGGGACTAAGACCTCCAAACTAGCAGAGCTCAATGTTACTGGAATGGGGAGCAAAAATTCTGTGAGTTATTAAGTAATAGGAGTCATTCCCACTTCTATTCCTTGATTCCCAAGTCCACGTACCCTGTTAGAGGGGAGACAGTGATCTCTGATTCAAAACATACTTCATCTGTAAGTCAGAAATACCTTCAGGGAATTGTCTCTCAATTGGTGCCATAACTGAATCTTCAGTAAGTCATTCCAGCTGCTTCCGAGTGGAGGGATATGTGGTGAGACTAGTTAATTCCATGTGTATGAGCCCCTTGCTTCACTTCCTTTGCTGTGAAGTGGTTTCCTTCATCAGAAGCAATGCAGTATGGAATACCATAATGGTGAATAAGGCATTCCATAGGCAACTGATGAAGGTACTGTCAGAAACATTACAGGCAGGGAAAGCAAATTCATATATAGGATAAATGTCTATTGCAGTGGGGGCGAATCCCCATCCCCACATGTTACCTCCAGGGAATGGTGGAGCACTGGGGCTCAGTGTCTGTGTTGGCAGATTGGATACTCAGCAGCAGCAGCAGACATTTCATCCTTGGTAAGGGGAAGTCTGTGTTACTGAGCCCACATATAGTCCCTGTCCCTGCATCATGGCCCCATTGAGCAAGCATTGGGGTGGATATGAAGGAGGCTGAATGAGTTTTGTCCCTCTGATTACTGAGCTCCTCCTCTGCAGTGGATACCCTTTGGTGAACAGCCACCGGGGACACTGTCTGGACCCAATGTGGGCGGTCCACCACATACCTCTTCCCCAAATTTCTTTGTCACCAATCTTCTAATCCTCTTCCATTCAAGTCCCTGATCACTCAGCCACACTGTAAGCAATCACCCATGAATTCATTTAAATTCACACTTCTGGCCATCTCTCATCCCAGACAAAGTGAATCACCAAATACATTGTCAAAGTTCTGCCCTCTTGGAGGTTTTCCTTAAATGCTGTTCTTTGGGGGTCAGCCCTGACTGAAGATGTAATGCTGCAGACATCCACTTTCATTCATTTGGTACCAACATATCACGCAGAACCATTTATAATTTGAGCTTGTGTTGTTGTTTTTTTTCTCAATCAACTTGTGGGAAACTTGGTGTTGATTCAGAGCTGTTGTTTAGTAATCCCTGGAATGTCTGAGTATTGCCTTTTCCCTGGTGCGCTGTCCATCTAGTAAATGGCAGCAGGTGCCTTTGGTGAAGGCTTGGAGGAGGATTTAATGGTATATACCCGTGGCAACACTGCAGGGTTCTATTTCAAGGAAATCTGGCCTTCCCTTGAATCAAAAGGTTCTGGATCTGTAAACTGGCCTATGCCTTAGAAACTGGGTGTAATGCTGTGACTCTCCATTAGTGGTGACTTAGTGGCCACCAGACCTAGAGTTTTTTCTGTTATGTAGATCCTATAGTATTCTGGTAGGCTCCACACTGATTTCACTCCTCAGGGCACCAGGATAAATTAGCTACCACCAGTGATTCCTGTGGGCCAAAGCCTTTTGATTAATTTGTCCCTGCTGCCTTTGACGGTAAATGCACCAGTCTTGTCTTTGGCATTAAGTGCTGCTCGTGCTCTGCTACTCCTATATCCCATCATCCCCAAGAACATCAGGAAGCCCATCTCAGTGGTGACATCCCCTGTGGTATTACCTGGTCTGCAAAGGAGAACAGCCACAGAGTTCTTCAGAGATGCAGTGCTCCCCTCACTAATGTATTTTTCAGTGTCTTAGTGCAGGGAGTGTCTCAGATCCTTTTCAGAGATGTAGTTGGGGTGGTTGGGTGTGTAGTTCACCCATGATAAATCCACTCCAACATTCCTATCTCCTTAAGTCTTTGGATTCCTTCCTCCAAACCATGCCAGGAAAGTTCTGGCATCTCAATGTCATTACATGTAGGCTACCATTGAGTTCAAGTTTCAGTCAACCAACCGAGTAAGCTGTTAGAGACACTTCCAACTTCATGAGCTAACATATTAAGTCTGGAATCTCTAGTAAATGCATCTATATCCATGAAATCAGCCTGGTCTGCTGTGTATTTCTCACCCTCCTTTATATAACACTATTGATATCTACTCCCATACACATTCCTAGGGTTTTGCCAATATGCATTAACAAAAGTCTTGCAGGTTTTTAGGTCTATAAGTTATTTCCTTCTGGGTGATATTGCGTATACTGAAGCGTGTTGAGATTTGGGAACAATGAGTAGTTAGGATAGATCTTGAGAATGAACATCGCCTTGCAAGATATCTACTCGCGGTGAGGCTATTCAGCAAAAGTTTTCCAGCAAAAGAAGGCTAGTCTTTTGAGACACAAGAGAGCAAGCAACTTCCATGGTCAAGGGAGCCACAGAGTTTCTTTGGGGTTTGAAGTTGTCAGTTTCATCTTAAATCCAACCAGATGTTCCCCTTTCTAGATTTCAGGCCCCATTCTTTCCCAATCAGTACATTAACTTTCACATGAGAAACTGAGGTTGTAAATTCAAATGATGTTATAATTCAGCAATACATACAATAAATTTTATTTTCGACTTCTGGAAACACTAGCCTTGTAGCTATAGGAAATAGATTTTTTAGACCTACTATGCAGACTCTCCGGTTCTTGGACTGCAACTTAGGCTGGGGGTTAAAGGACCTGAACTTTGTCCTTTTCTTTTGGTAGATGCTTCATTGCACTCAGAAGAATTCACTCCACTCTACAATCCTTATATTGATCATTACTGCCATAATGGTCAAGGACAGCAGCCACTTTGACTTCCAGGCCTTGTTTCAGTTGGTACTTAATTGCAATGAATCACAGGTGATAACTTCATTAGTTCTGATGCTACTTTATGCCATGGATTACTAGGATCCCATTTCCCATTGACAGGGAACTTAGCACTGTACTCCAGTCAAAGCTCCTGACCAAACTAATCCCAAATTCCAATTTTGAAGGTCTGTAACTTGGGACCACACCTGGTACCAGTTCTTTATCAGTCAGGGTTCAGTCAGGAAAATTAACATAGAGAATTATTAACTAGTAAAAGGCGGTCAGCTACTAAATGGGGTAAAAGGGACAAAAGAATACAGGAATAACAAATACACAGAGAGCAGTTACTAACTCAAGAACTCTAGAGCTAAGGAAGCGCATCCAAGGAAGGAGCAGACTTGGAAGAGGGCCTGGTCTCCAGGCTGTGATTGAGACCTTATTGGAGAGGCTGTAGCTGCAAATGGATGATAGAGGAGTTTATTGGAGTTCCATGGGCTGGAGCTGGTTCACAAGAAGCCACCTGCTAGGGTGCTGGTGAGGTTTGATGTAGTGCCTCAGGTTGGAGTTGTTCCACAAGAAGCCACTCTTTGGGTTGCCTGTGGGCCAGAGCTTGTGAACATAAAGCCACCCACTTGGTTGCTAGTGAGCCAGAGCTGGCAGGCAGGAAGCCGCCTGTTAGGGTGTGGCATGCCAGAGCTTGTTCATAAGAATCCAGCTGCTGGGGTGCTAGAGAAACTTGCTGGAGGATTAGTTCCACTGGATCTCTTGCACGCTGCCGGCAGCCGTGCTGTAAAGAGGAAGAAAATGCACCAAGGAACAAGAAAGAGAAGTCGCTTCCTCTGCTGTGACGCTTCAGTGCCTCTATTAACAAAGCCTAAAATTGCACAACTGACAAAGGAGAAATGTTTACAGGGTCCAGCTTAAGTACCACATAGGGGAGGGCAAGATGTGGATTTAGAACTGGGAGGCAATTAATTCATAACTGGCACATTTTATAAAGTACTAGGTCATTCTGAGAAGAAATAGATATATTACTTTTTCTTCCTACATTGAAAATCTACTGCCTAGTCATAAGTTTACATATTTTGAGGAAGATGTGTATGTTTAATCCACCCTTAAATATATCACTTGTAGAATCTCTTACCTCCTAAATGAAAACACTTTCTCAGTGCAATAAGTTCTTGTCTATGTATTTCAGTCTTCAGATCATTAATATATTCATGAGTCCCAGACTACAACTAAAGAACATAAATTTTTTTACAGCTTTTCAGCTTGGTGAGTGCTCTCATCACAGCAAAACAAAGATATCAGATTACCCTTATAGCAACCTCATTTACTTGTGTTTTTTTTTGCTTAGAAGTCTCTATCTCACAGTTTAAAAATAGAAAATGAAGCTAAATTTTATATATGTTTTTTGAAAATGGAATCTTATGTTATTGAATGTTCTGGTATTTCTTGTCAAACGCTAAAAATGTCAGTACACTGGGGAGTGGAAGAGAGGATAAATTTCATCCCAGAGAGTTTTCTCAGAAGGCTTTCTTTTCTTTATTTCCTTTTAATTTTTTTAATTGAAGGATATAAACTCTCCAGTTCTGTTTTGCAGTAATCTGTACATTATAAGTGACCAGAAAATTATACCATGAGAATAATTAAAAACAAATGCTTTGAAGCAATATAATTAAATTTCTTTATGGAACTATAATATATTTAAACCAAAGAATGAGACAATGTCTCTAAATATATATATTTTAAAAGCACTTTGTGTGATCTTTTTGCCTGTGGCACTTACATAGAATTTATACAAATTAGAGAGAGTAGAGAATTTTAGAGTTTCATACTATATAGCTAGGGCAGGGAAAAGAATGACCGGCTTAGGGCAAGAAAGAGATAATGCTATAGTATTCCAGTGGTGGTATGGGGGTAAGGGTGGTGTCCAAAATAACAAAGATGCTTCTTAACAAAGAGAATATTCATGTCCTATTTTTATTATCAGTCTAGATGGAAGAGGAGTGAGAACTGTTTGAAGTACAGAATGCTCTTACAGACTATTCTGGGCAATAAAGTTTGCTTAGAAAAACAGGAAAAACATTCAGATAGGCAGCATCCACACGTTTAACTCTGATGTTGGCTTCTGCGACAGGAAGGAGGTTTCTCTTCTCTGGATTTTAGAAAATGAAGTAGAGCCTGCAATTGTTGTTCACTTCTGTGATGGCCATGTGGTTTTAGAGTGGACATTTAATTTCCTCACCAAACCACAATCCTATATGGGTTGGTTTTGTGGTTTTCTTCAAACATACACCAGGATGTGGGGACTAGCATTATGACCACTCAATAAACATCAGGATTTTGATCACAAAATGAATAAAACAAGGAATAAGAAAGCAAATTTCCATTGAAGAGGACCACCCAGTGGTCATTTCCCTCTAATTACCTCAGTGAATCTGAGACAGAATGAAAAGCTGGATGGATAGATATTGATTATAAAATTTCGGGAGGCTAGGTTTTCATTCCCTGACTCCATTTCCTACTTCATTTAAGAATTCTATTAATATTTTAATAATTTAATTAAGGACTTACTGCTCTCTCCTTTTCTTGCTCTGTAGTTCATAATGAGGGAAAGATAGAGGAAAAATACTTTTACAAATAATCTGTTCAGAAACAGAAATTTTGCTTTTCTGAGGATTCTGTTAAAAAGGTGATCTTTAGAATTAGCAGCATCTTTCAAATGTAGGATTCCAGCTAAAACAAGCATGTTTTTATTTTGAAGAATTTTTGGCAGGGAAGAAAGATGATGGGAAGCAACTGGTATGAGATATGAGAAAAAATTAAAATGTACTACATTTCCAGTAAACAAATAACCTTTCTTCTTTATTGAAGAAAGTTTCAAAAGAATTGCCTAATTCCTAAATGAAATGGATGTGGGAATGGGGAAGAAGGTGCTAACTCCAGAAATGTGTATGTTGTTTGGGGATATGTTAGTAAAATTTATCCTAAATTAGGACAAAAAAAGTAAGAGAAAGAAGCCCTATAATTTACACATGTCAACCAATAATAATGATTTCTTCAGTCCTTTACTGAACTCATCCCTGTGTGCTCAGGTAACACCCCACTGGGTTAGGTATCCTTACCAGGACACAGGTGGAGAGATGGAGAGACGTGAACGTATATGCCCAAAGTCACGTGTTAGTAAGTGGTAGATCTAGAACTTGAATCCAGACCTTCTTGACTCATACACACATACCTTTTAACTGAAACATACCTAGCTTTTTCTCATATTGCATACCAGTTAAAGTTTTCCCACACCTAGTTATACATTTCTCTATGACTCTAACAAGATAAATATAACAATTTCATGTTGAGGCAAAAAGATTATGAAAATTATTGAAATAATGAGAAAGTCATTTTCCCCTGTGACACTAGGTCCATCTCACACTCCTCCTTGGTGCCTTGTCCGGTATTTCTAATGGTAGTTTTCTAATTGCAATTTCCAAGAAACTATTGATTTGAGTTTATGCATCTGCAAAAGGTCCTGTGACAAAACAGCACATGGGAAACATTGTGGTTAAGTTGACTTTAATTAAAAGTTTCCATGCTGTTCTTTATATTATTTCTTCTATAGCTATTTGGAGACTTTACTTAAGATCATGACTTTAGGATGTCATTGAGCTGATTCTTTCCTGAAAGGGCAAAATAATAAATCACTTCCTGCTCAAATCGAATTCCCTTTAAATCACATTAAATAAGAGCCTGCTTTATCTGTGGTAATTTTAAAGTGAAAAATTTTTAACTGTTTTGTATAAAATGTGCTTCAAGGAACTAAAAACATTCTTCAAGTCAATTTTAGAAATCTTAAACATTGAAATCAAAGTTATAGAAATATGTAATACCGTATAAATAAGTAATAGCATTTTTGGAGTGTCTACAATGCTAAGCTCGTGCATGTGTTATTTCATTTCATTCTCTCTACAATCCTATGAAGTAGGCACTACCGTATCTTATCAAATCTAAGATGCCTTCAGTTTAAAACAAACCAATATTGTATGCACCACTAAGAAAGAAGAAATGCTGCTAATGGAAACTGTAAGATGCCACCAGTTGTAACACAACCCCAATATAACTTCCAGTGATACTGGAAGAAACTTGCATCTTAGAATCCATGAATGCAACATCATTGGCACTGTTTTATATCTGAAGAAACTAGGACACAGAGAATTCAATAACTTGCCTGAGATCATGCAGCCAATGGGAGCGGAGCTGGGATCCGAGCTCAGTTCTCTCCTGACTGTAGGTCTTGTGTTCATAACTGTTGCATTTGTGCTTTCATAAATGCTTTCTTTAAGGGATTTAGGGGTATTTAGAAGTGCAATTTTACTGGATATTTTATCTATATTTGAGGTATTAAAATCAAGTTGAAATTGCTGTTTCTAAAATTACACATAATCAGAAATTATAATTGAAACCCAGTTAACTAAAGTAGAATCAAGAACTTAGGGCCAAACATACTATAATATTATAAAAATAGAAAAAGGACATGAAGAGGCATTTCACAAAAAGATAGACTATTACTGTTGATAAAGATAAAAATGAATGCAGATATTCACTATTGGTGAGGGCTGGGAAAATGGATACTTTCTTAAATTGTTAGTGGAAGCATAAGTTGGCATATTTCTGAAGTATAGCATTGCATTGTATATCAAAACATGCATACTTTTTGACGTAGGCATTTCACAACTAAGAATATGTGCTAAGGTTATGGGCAAATAAGTGCATCTGATGAATGTAGAGATGTTCACTTACGTGTTTTTGTAGTCATGAAAACTATGAAACAATCTAAATGTTCAACCGTAGAGGACCGGGTAAATAAATTCTAGTATTCCCATTTAATGAGCTATTGTGGAAAATAATGATCTAGATCCATATTTACCTACATGGAAAATGTCTATAATATATTATTGGGGTTTTATTTAATAAAACAGCACATAGACAATATACATTTGCTTAATGAAGAACTGTTCTGAGATGATAGTCACTTAATTTCTGTCATTCTCAAAAACAAAAAATAATCAAAAAGGGTTATGAGAATATGTCAGTATTTTTATGCTGTCAAGGAGACAGGAATACTCACATTTTTATCCTAGACTCTGGAATGAGTCACTTTGCTTCTCTGGTTCTTCTGTCTGTAAAATGAGAGGGTTAATAAACAGAAATATAAAAATCTTTCCAGTTTTAAATTTTAAATGCACCTTCACTAAAGTGCAGAATTAAATATGATGTGAGAATGTGTTGGATCCTGTCCAGAGTGTGCCAGTTAGCCAAGGGTACCAAAACGTGAGGGTATGATCAGACTAGGACAAGTGCTAAGCACCAAGCTAGAAAAATAGTCTGCATGGGGCAGACTTTGTGATTCAATTCCTGGAAGGCTATCTAATAGATAAAATGAGACCAATAGTGAGCAAAAGGGAAAGTCTGGTTGGTGCTTTTTACTGCTACAAGTATCACCACATTAGTATAAAACAAAAACTTTAACTGCACCAGGATTCAGTGTGACAAGGTTTTAGTATCTACCAGAATTCTGCTGAAACATGTGGCTATGACTTAAATGTTTCCAAGAACAGATTTTGACTTGTCTATCAGCTCCTTTGAAAACAATGTTCATGTGATTTATTAGAGATTATAACTACTTCATGGAGGAGTGGCATTTGTGCAGAGTTTTTGTCTGCCTGGATAAAAACCCTTGGCTGTGTCTTCCAACTTGGTAAAAATGGCAGAAATAGCGGCAGCCCAGAGATCTTAAATCATTCCTGTGCATACTCTCATTTTGTTTTTCTGCTCTGGCTTTTACCCACTAGAGGGGATAATGTATGGTCTCCAGGGAATCAGAGACTGTCATATATGCCTTATAGAATATAAAGGAGATTAAGTAATATACACACATATAAAGTTATATGTATAGTAATTGACATTAGGTGCTTCATTAAACAATGAAATGCCACAGTGTACCAGTTCTTTAGGACATGTTGCCATGGATACCCAGTGTGATGGAGATGGGGAAAGAATTGCTTAGGAATTCAACGATTTCATTTTGCAGTAGAGTGAAAAATAAACGGTCCAGAGATAGGAACCATGAAACCAGTCATTTATACAAGTAGTTGTTTTCAAAATTGTCAGTTAAAAGGAAAACATGTTTCAAAATGAGTATCAATTAACGACAGTTATTTTATATTGTCTGTTGTTTTGTAAGCCAAAGGGCTGGGCAGAATTCTTTATCTCAGCTAGGAAATTGTGTGGCATATTAGATATTCTTAGGAGAAAATATTGTAATCAAAGCTAAATAAAATTTAGAAAATCAAGTGTAGAAATATAGAAGGATGGTAGGAGGTAAGTTCTCTGAGGGTCTGCTCAGGTACACTCAGTATTGTGAACTGAGTAGCCTTTGGGAAAGGAACGAGTTTTAAGAACAAATGTGGTGCGATGGATGCAGAGGCAGGGATGGCTGCTAACTGATTTGATGTGATTTCATGTTCTCCTCTGTTTCTGAGGGTAGTTTGCAACCAGGACTAGGTGTCTAATTCTTTGACTTCCTGGAGAGATCCCTGATCTCACCGCTAACCCTCTCTAGTGGAATTCACTAATTGTCTCTAATCGAATGGATCCAAGACAAGGTCCCTGGAATGGAGGGACAGGGCTTCTGAGGAAATGGGTGTTCATCTAGCTGTATTCTCGACCATGTAAGTTTTGTTAATAATAGATTTTTTTAAACTGGTGCTCCCTTATCTCTATCTCTGCTTCCCTTAATTCAAGTCATTATTATCTCTCCTTCCAGCATCTGGTTATTTTCCCTTTCTGATTTATCTGCCATCCATCTGGACATGAAATTTTTTAAAAAAGAAAATCAGATCATGTGATTTCTACATGGGAACCTTTCGTGGTTCTCCAATACCTATAGAATAAATTCTAATCTTTAATATGGCATTTAGGCCCTGTAAAAAAGTCACCCCTCAGCAAAGCTTTTCAGCAGCTCCTCCTGCTACTTACCTCCCCTCAGCAGGCAATGTGTCAGCCTCATGAGGGGACATGCCCTTTTGGCTTCCAGCTGAAATGCATTTCTACCCGCTCCCTGCTGGTCAGAAGCCTGTTATTAAAATACCCTCCTTTGTAGCTCTCATACCCCTCTTCTCCTCCTTCCAGGAGAATTAAATTTTCCCTCTATGTTTTCATAGCCATCTCTACCAAGCACTTGTTTTGGGTTGCCTTTTGTAAGCTTTTTCCCTTCTCTCATCAGATGTGTAGTGTTAGAAGGACAGGTTTAGCATAGTGTAGTGGCTAGAGGTGCAGGCTCAGAAGTGATTATCCAGGGTTTGAATCCATCTCAGCTGTACCACTTAACTAGCTATGTGACCCAGGGCCAGTTATTTAACCACTAAATCTTACATCTGCAAAATGGAGGGGACGTTGGTAGCGATCTCATAATCTTGTTAAAGAAGTTAAAAGAGAATGCACATTAGCACAGTGCCTAGCATGTATTAAATATTAAAAAATATTAGAAATATATACTGTATGTTTCTTTTTCTCTCTTCCACTTCCAAGTTCCCAGTAGTATATTACATATAGTAGGTACTCAAAAATGTTTATTGATTTAAAAATGTGGCTCATTTCCATGTAGTCCTCAGTAAGTGTTTCTCTTTTCTCTATTACGTTGGTTAAGAACATGTGTAAATTTTAAGGAGTAATCTTTTTAAATTGTTTACCTAAATTTTTTTATATTTTAAAGTGGGAAGTATAGTGAAGAATATGTATTTTTTACTTAATTCCAAAATTTTAGAGGACAGTTTAGTAGTAAAGCAATGTAGA
This sequence comes from Daubentonia madagascariensis, assembly GCA_023783475.1. Classification (NCBI taxonomy): domain Eukaryota; kingdom Metazoa; phylum Chordata; class Mammalia; order Primates; family Daubentoniidae; genus Daubentonia; species Daubentonia madagascariensis. Next base: position 34,894,213 of record JAKFHU010002088.1, on the reverse strand, counting down.
TGCCTAAGAGTCCTTTACCCATAGAAGCTTATGTCAGTGTTTTTATCCATGGTAATAAGAAGTTTATAAGATCTGAAAACAGATTGGGTAACACGTAGAGAGATGATGCACAATTTGGAAGCTACTTCACAATAACCAAGTGAAAGAGAGCTGAGTGAAATGAGAGAAGAGGCCAAAGTTTGAAGTAGAGAGTGAGAGCCATTCAGGGACTATGGCATCTGTAGTACTTCAGGACTGTAAATACGATCATATAAAATTGAGAGACAGTTGAGCGCATACCTTTATAGAATCTTAAAGTTGAAAAGGACCTCACAAGACCAGTTTTTCTAATTTTGGCTACATATCAAAATTACCTGATGGGCTCATTCACATAGCTTAGCCCTCTACAGGGATTCTGATTCAGTAGTTCTAGGGTAGAGCCCAGGCTCCTCTGTGTGTATGTGTGTGCGTGTGTGTTGTGTGTATTTTAATTTTTTTCTTTTAAACATTCATACCTGGTGTAGCAAGTCAGTGGACTGGCATTTAAGAACCACTGATCGATCTACCCTAACCAGAGATTCTCAGTATGGGATTATTTTCTATATCATCTGGTTATTTGGATATTTTAAATACCTCTAGTGGTAGGAATCTTATATTAAGACACCTTTTCTTCTTTTGCATTGCTCTCTTTTAAAGGCCTTAGTTGGGTTTAGTTAGATGTTGCTTCACTTTAGCTCTGCCCATTGGTTCTAGTACTACTCTCTGGAGCTTCATAAATTGGGTCTGATACTTCCTCTGTCTGGCAGCCTTCAGATATTTCGAGGCAGCTATCATGCCTTTTCTTAACCTTTTTTTACTTAGGCTGCAGAGTTCTCTCCATCCTTATTGTGCTGTAGTTTCAACTTAATTCAACAGGCATTTATTAAGTACTTAATATATGCCAGAACTGTGCTGGGAGTTGGGAGACCCACAGAGATCTTACAGTTGAACTGGAAGAAATAAACTGTAAACATCTTTGTAACAGAGGCAGTGGTTTAAAGTATGGGTTTTGAAGTCAGACAGGCCTGTCTTGAAATCACTAGATCAGCTACTTGCTAGATTAGTCCTTAGGCAAGCTCGTTAATGTCTTTGCTCCTTAGTTTCCTTATTTCTAAAGTGAGGATACTTGTAGGATCTGCCTCAGTACAGTGCTTAGCATATAGTAAGTGCAAATACATTTTGGCTAAAAAAATGTGCTAAGGGTTATAGTTGTGATGGGAACAAAGTTTATTTGGAAGGCAGAGTTTATCTGGTCCTGAAATAAAAATATTGAAATAAAGTTTCCATGTACAAATGAGGTAGATTTGTAAATACTTTTACAAGTACATAAAGAGCACTTAATCCTTGTGGAATTAAATAATTTTACTCAGTGTACTATTATTCAACACTTCCATTAATAATTTAGGTAGCATCTGATTCACTGTGTGGTTGCTATGATGGTAGGAAAGGTAGTTGATACGTTAAAAGGCACAATAAGAACAAGAACCTGGAAAGATTTCAACAGATGAGAGCAATGAGCCTAATAGATGGAAATGAAAAATCATACACGTAGACCCTGGAAAGCTAAGTATAGATAGAGGATGAGGGAGATGTGGCTTAACAGAAGGACATTTTATATTTTTGGCTTATTATGAGTTAAAGTGTGATATATTTAATGTGATTTTCAAACTGAGATAGGAGAAATTTAGAATCCTGAACAAGGGAGATCATGCCCTCTTCGTTTTCTGTTTAAAGTTCTAGATCTGTACCTACTTTGTTCTTACAAACTGGAATGTTTGGAAAATCAGCTAACCTTTTTGAGACTTGGTTTCTCCACCTATAAAATGGGGATAATTCCTGTCCAGTTATATTCCTTTGAATTGTAAATGTCAAATATAGTGAATGCAAGTGGTATTATTGTTACTTTAGACAATTTGTCACATTTATTCATGTGGTTTAAAAACCTTTTCTTTGTGACAACTAGTAGCAATAGTTTTTATTAACCATCTATAATTTTAATTAACTGAAATTTAAATTAACTAAAATCTTAGAGACTGTAGCATATAGATTATTGTTAGACTTGCTTTCAACACTTAGTAGAAATTTGGGCATCAAAATAATTGGTAAATGGTGAATTATTTTTTACCTCTTTTAGTTCATATATTCACCGACAAACCTGTGTACTAAACTGACCAAGGTATTTTAGAATAAGTTGTACTGAAAACCTTAACAGCATCAGCACTAAAATTAGCTATAACAAAAGCAGCATGAGCCACCTCATTGAATAAGCCTATGTTCCACTTTTAGGGAAAAAAAATACCCCAGGAATATAGGAGAAGAACAGAGAGGTAGCTTCTTTTACAATATTTGCTGATGGCATGGTGGTGTATGATTTTTGGGGGTGGGGGTGGGGCTTTTTTTCCTGTTTGTTCTCTTTCTCTCTCTCATTCACTGTTATAACAACAAAAAATGCATAGTATAGGGATCAAGATCCTGCAGATTACAGTTCTAATTATACTTTAAATACCAAACATGAAAATTAGAATCCTTTTACACACAATATGATAGGTTTCCATCAGCCTTAAATTGGCATTTTGGATTGTGTTCTGTGTAGCACCTGAAGAGCCTCGATAGAGAAGGAAAGAGGCAGAGGGTGAGAAAGAAAGGAAGATTCTAAATGACAGTCTTTTGAACAGTGCAAGTTCAATCCCTAAAACAAAAAGCAAGATCTTTTTTCCCCTAAATAATGTGCTCTCCGGCTTCACCTCTCATCCTGAGAAACATGAAAGAGAAAGTAAAAGAGGTGACCCAAATCACAGAGTGCCTTTGATAGGAGAAATTCAGCTGTTTTGAACACTTACAATCAAAGGAAGTGGTTTCCCTAATTACATGAACTATGTGAAATCTCTCAGAATAGCTCTTCCACCCCAGGATTCCTTGCACTTTAGAAGTTTGCATAAAAGCTCACGTGGAGAATCAGATGCAAAGTGTTTGATTCAGATTTTATTAGGCAGAAGAGTGCCCACATCCATCCTGCAGTTTGCCAGCTGCTTGAGTTAGGACCACTATACCTGGTTTTGATGTGGATATCTTTCAGACCTGCAGCATTAAGATCTTTGTTCTATCCTTTTCTTGCAAAAAGCACCACTTTTCAAGGCCAGTAGCTATGAAAATATCCAGAAGATTGGTGTTTCCAATTTTTCTTCCAACTTGAAAAGGATCCATGGCTGTTTGTGAACTTTGTGTGGGAAAACATGCTTTCCTGTATTTGTTGCTGGGGACTGTTAAAGTGTTCGATTTTTTTAAGGTCTTTATTCTTTTTTTTTTTTTTACATTTTAAATTTAATGATTTACTATAAAATTTATACGCAAAATTCCCCATTTACTATTAGGATCTAGACTAGGAATCTGCTGAAACACTTGGCCTAAAGAATAGTAGGGATTAGGGCTGTATTAAATCTTTTGTGCTTTGGTAGTCACCTTGTTATTGAGGGATACAGTGTAGTGTAGATGTGTAAAGAAGAGAATTATAAATACTCCAAGCTCTCTGTTTGGGAAAACAGGCATAAGTATGAAAGCAGAAGAAGACGGACATATCTATTTTAATTAAAATGTCAGCTTGAGAAAGATTTTTTTCTGGATGAGTAATTTTATGAGTAAGGGAAGTTGTCTAGTAAGTAATCGTATACAAGAGTAAAAACAAAGTGTTTCATTCTTTCTTTCTCTGAATAGGTATGTTGCTATTACTTTATTTTATAAAATATTCTGTTGAAAATCTGTGTGTCCTAAGAAAGAAATGGGGATCCATGAACAGAAATAGAAGGAAATTTTATTTGTATAGGGTTTAAAGTACTGATGGGAATTATAACCCACAAAAAATTTCCTGATAGTAGGACTATTGGCTCTTGGGCAGCAAAATTTAAGTAAAAGAAAATAAAAGTGCTTTTCAGCCAACCAACCTAAAAAAGTATATTTTTTTCCCTAGCTATTTCTTTTTATTTTAACAATCTTCATTTATTCCAGGTAAATGGCTTTATTTTGAAAATACACATAGATTAATAAATATTTGTAATTTTAAAGGGAATATTTAAAATCTGAAAGTGTCCATGATTGTGAAATATGCACTTTTTCTTTTTTGTGTGTTTTGAACTCCTAATTATGAATAGGTCAAGATTTGGCTATTTTGTACATAGTCACAGCAACATAATGTGGGAAAGGTTTGAAAGATGATCAAGGATAGATACTGTGGTATAGGGTTTTTGCTTAATGGATAGGTTTGCACATAATTGTGAAAAGGTCTCTTATCTTAGAAATCTAATACAATCCTCAAACTGAAATTTTAATAGCTGTTCTAGTTCAACAGCCTCAAGCCCTCATTTTTAAAAATCAGTAATTTGAAATTCAGAAAGATTATGTTGGGTGACAGTAGATTTAGTTCAAGGGCCCAGGTCTTTGTTTTGCCAGTTTGGAGCTCTTACACAGTCAGGTTCCCACTGTATCTGTTATTTTTTAAATGACACTCAACTGCCTACCCGATGCTTGTTACAAGAGAGAAGGTTAAATATTCCTGAATGATAGGCATTTGATAACACTTTAACATTAGCAGCAAAAGGTCATTTTGTTTTCTTCTTCATCTGGTCTATCTAGCAGCTAGTGAATATTAAATAGTATCACATAAATTACAATTTGGCTTCTTATTCTTGATCAAGATTATATCTAACTCATTTCAGATACTGAGAATTATATATCTGTTGTTAAAATTCTACAGGCTCTCTGAAAAATGGATTCTGTAATCCTTACCATTCAGAAGTTCTGCTTAATGGCTGGCTTACGCAGCTTCTGTTAAGGTTTTAACATAGTATCCCTTGCATTATCCTCAAATGATAATAAATACTGTTACTCAGACAGTGCTTTACTGTTTATAAAGCACTGTTAATTATATTATAATATTTCTTTTACAAACGATGAAACAGGCTCAGCATGATTCCCAAAATCATACTGGAGAGAAGACAGAGCTTAATCTTAGGTTTTCTGGCTCTGGACCCAGCATCCTTTACCCTTAATAGAATCTCAGCTTTGGAAAAGATCTTAAATGACCATATTTCTGATGCCTTAATGTTCTCTTGACACAAATGGGCATTTACCTGCTCTTTGAATTCTGATTACTAATGATAGAGAACCTGCTAACCTCCTGGGACAGTCCCTTTCATCTTTGGAAAGCTGTGATTATTAGAAAGTTCTTCTCTGAGTTATTCTGATACTATACCACATGCTGTTTAACAACACTTGTTTGGGCCAAGGATAAAAGGGTCATTGTAATATTGTAATGTGATTTTTAAAACAACATTAAAATTATACTCCTAAAAAAACCTTACAAAGTGACATTAAGTGCCTACTTTCCCCCCTACTCCTTATCTTACTTATAAGTAAAATAACTTCATTTATTTTAGCTTTTTAGTTTTCTGTGAATTTTTAAAAGTTTTTTCTTGCTTTTTTGGAATCTCTTCCAAGAATTAAAAATGATCATTGTTTACTTAAGTAAAGGAACCCAATTTGGATATAGAATACTAATAATAGGAAAGTAGATTCCTAAATATTGTATTTTATTTTATAATATATACTCAGTATTGTGCTTCTTTTTTAAGTTTTTGCTTTTATCCATTTATTCACTGTGACCCTGCTATACTTACAACCATGTATCTCCAGGTTATATTTATTTTCCAGATTTTGGTTTTTTTGCTAAAAAGGTGATACATGTTCATTGTAAAAAAAAAAAAAATCAAGCATTACAGCAGTATAGAAAATAAAAAAGCAAAGTTTCTCTGTAATCCTTAACTCTAAAACTTGCCAGTTTATAACTTTCCAAATCTACTTTTTTCTCTGCACTTATATCTATATTAATACTTTTTCCCCTGTAAAAATAGATGATATGAAAAGGGTAGCATGAAGGAACCTTGTGGTGGAACCTTTCTGAATCTTGACTGTGGTAGTGATCATCTGAGTGTACACATAAGATAAAATTGTGCAGACTGAAACACATACACACACATGAGCATGCGAGTGCATATAAAACTGGTAGGATCTGAATAAAGTTGGTGGATTATATAAATATCAATTTCCATTGAGGGAAACGGAGTGAAAAGTATATGGGATCTCTCTGTGTGATTTCTTGTAACTGCATGTGAATCTTTAATTATCACAAAAAGTTAAAAAATTAGGTCATATTATTTATATTGCCTTGCAACTTGGACTTTTAGCTTAGTGCATTGAGGAACTTTTAAATGTGACACAGGGAGAGCTGTCGCATTCCTTTTATTAAATAATAACTTCTATATTTTGCATTAAATAGTGTGTATTTGTTTATTTCATGCTTACTTTATGTTACTAAGTTATATTCTTGCCTAGTATACAATAAAAAATTATTAGACATGTAAAGTTATAATTATCAAAGACTTTAAAGCAGCTTTTATAATCACGTTCAGTAACTTAAAGGAAAACATGGTTAGAATGAGAGAACAGAATGGATAATTCAGCAGAGAGATGGAAACTAAAAATTCTAGAACTGTAAAACTACAGTCTCTGAAATGTAAATTTTACTGGATGGGACTTAACAGCAGATTGGAGAAGGCAAAAGGAAAGGTCAGTATATGTGAAGATAGATTAATAGAGTTTATCAAATCTGAAGAACACAAGGAAAAAAGATTGAAAAAAATTGAACGCTTAGTTACGTATGAGACAATATCAGTCTAGCATACATATAATTGAAATCACAGAAGGAAAGGAGAGACAGAGAGAGGATGGATGGAAAAATATGTTAAAAAATGGTGACTTTAAATTCCCCAGCTTTGGTGAAAAACATATACTTATAGCTCCAAGAAGCTCAGCAAACCTCAAAATTAAAAACAAAGAACAAAAAAGCATTGAATTTAATCACATCATAGTTAAACTGCTAAAAATCAAAGATAAAGAAAAAAGTATTAAAAATAACCAGAGAAAAATGACCTATGACATAAAGGGGAACAATACAAGTCACTGATAACTTCTCACCAGAAACAGTGGAAGCCAGACAGCAATAGAATGACACCTTTAACATACCCAAAGAAGAAAAAAGAAAACTGCCAACGTAGGATTCTATATCCAGTTAAAATATTCTTTAAAACTAAAGGTGAAATAGTGACATTATTAGATAAATGAAAGCTGAGATAATTTATTACCAGCAGATCTTCACTACAAGAAATGATAAAGTTATGGTTAATATGAAAGTAAATATAAATGATCATTTAAAAAATTTTTAATTTCTTCAAAAGACAACTCACTTCTTAAAGGAAAAGTTATGATGTTATGTATTATGGGTTTTATAATGTATGTACATTAAAATATATAATACAGTGTCACAGAGGATGGGGAGGTGAGCCAACTTACGTTTTATGTGTAGTACAAAAGTAAATCTAAGTAGACTGTGGTAAAGGTACATACTGAATTCCTAGAGCAACTGTAAAAAAAAAAAAAAAGTGAAAAACAAAGCATCAAGTGAACTTTGACTCCCCTTTACACCAAATGCAAAAGTTAATTCAAGATCCATAGTAACGTAAATGTTAGTACGTAAACTATAATGTTTCTATAAGAACACAAAGGGGGACTATCTTACAACCTTTGGTAGCCAAATATTTCTTAAACCACAATAAGTGTTAAAAATAAAAATAAAAATTGATAACTAGAGCCTCATCAAATTTAAACCTTCTGTCAATGAAAAAATAGTTTAAAAAATAAAGATACTATCCACAGATTGGGAGAAATATTTATAATAGATCTGTCTGTCAGAGCACTTGTTTACAGGATATTTAAAGAACTCCTACAAATCAATATTAAAAAGACAATGAATTTAAAAAATCGGTAGAAGGTTTGAACAGTCATCTCACAAATGAAGATATGTGAATAATCAACAAGTATGTGTGAAAGCACTCAACAGCATTAGTGGTTAAGGAAATGCAAATTAAAACCACAGTGAGATCCAGCCATCAGAACAGGTAATATTTTTAAAACTAACAAGACCAAATGTTGGCAAGAATGTGAGTCAGCACATTCTCGTGCATTGTTTTGGCGAGTGTGAAGTGGGTATGACCACTCTGGGATGCTTTTTGACTGTTTCTTCAAAAATTAAACAAACACCTCTCCTGTGATCCAGCAAGTAGAATGAAAACTTATTTACCCTGGTAGAATGAAAACATGTGTCCAAAGAAAGACTAGTGTAAAAGTATCTATATCAACTTTATTCATAATAGCCAAAAATTGGAAACAAATCAAGTATTAATTAATAGGAAAATGGATAAACAAATAATATTGACAAAATGGAATACTAATTAGCAATACAAAGGATGAACTACTGATATATGCAACCACATAGATGAATCTCAAAAATAAAATGTTGAGCAAAAAAGCCAGACAAAAGAGAAGACAGACAGTGTGACACCATTTTTGTGAAGTTCAAAAAAAGACAAAACTAATCTATGGTGATAGGAAACAGAACAGAACCCGTGAGGGGTGGGGATTGACAGGAAGATGCATGGAAACGTGGAAATATTCTATATCTTGATTGGGGTGATATATTGGGTGCATACATTTATCAAGACACTCTGTTATTCACTTAAGGTCTGTATATTTTATTTATATATAAATTTTGCCTGAGTTAAAAAAACAAGTTCAATTTTTTAAAAAAGGCAAAGGAACATGCCTGTCGTTTGTCCTGTTTCTGCTTCTCCAGAAACACCAATCAATAACTGTGTGTGTGTGTGAAAAATGTACAGACTATGTTTATTCATATATGTAATACAGAATGTACATTGAAGTCTAATCCACATACCGTATAAGTCATCCATTTAAAGTATACAATTAACTGATTTTTAGTATATTCACAGTTATGCAGTTATCACCACAATCACCTTTAGAATATTTTCATCACTCCAAAAAGAAACCCATACCCATTAGGAATCATTCCCCATTTCCCCTCGATTTCCCCCTACCCAATGCCCAGGCACCCACTAGTCTACGTTCCCTCTCTACACACTTGCCTATTCTGGACATTTCCTATAACTAGAATCATACAGTATGTGGCCTTTGTAACTGCCTTCTTTCAATTAGCATGTTTTCCATATTCAGTATGTATTTACTTTATTCCTTTTTATTGCCAAATAATATTCCATTGTGTGGATATACCACATTTTATTATCCATTCATCAATTGATAGACATTTGGATTGTTTGTAATTTTTTACTCTTATGAATAATACTGATATGAACATTTGTGTACAAGTTTTTTTATAGACATATATTTTCAATTCTCTCGGGTATATACCTAGGAGCGGGATTGCTGAGTCACATAGTAACTCTATGTTTGATTGATTAAGTAACTGTCAGACTGTTTTCTAAACCAGCTATACCATGTTACATTCCCTTCAGAAGGTATGAGAGTTTTAATTTCTCCACACTCTTGCCAACACTTGTTATTCTCTCTTTTTATTATAACCATCTTAGTGGATATGAAGTGGCCTCTCATTGTGGTTTTGATTTGTATTTATTAAATACATAATGAATAATGATGTTGAGCATCTTTTCTTGTGCTTATTGGCCATTTGTATATCTTCTTTGGAGAACTATCTGTTTGGCTTCTTTGCCTATTTTTAATTGGGTTATTTATCTTTTATTATTGAGTTGTAAGAGTTTTTATATGTTCTAAATACAAGTCCCTTAGGATTTACAAATATTTACAACCCCATTCTGTGGGTTGTCCTTTCATTTTCTTGATGGTGTCTTTTGAAGCACAAACACTGTTAATTTTGGTGAAGTCCAATTTATCCTTCCTTTTGTTGCTTGTACTTTTGGTGTCATATCTAAGAAGGCTTTCCTTAACCCAAGGTCACAAAGATTTACTCCTATATTTTCTTTGAAGACTGTTCATAGTTTTAGTTCATACATTTATGTCTGTGATCCATTTTGAGTTAATTTTTGTGTATGGTTTGAGGAAGGGATCCAACTTTGTTTGTGTGGGGATGACTTCTTACATCTTACTAGCCAGGATGTGTCATATGGCCACATTTAGCTTCAGGGAAGGTTGGGAAATGAAATTTTTGTCTGGGGATGTTGCTATCCTAAACAAAATAGAATGCAACCAGCAGCATCTGCCACAGTACATACTGTTTTTAATTGTAACTCAAAATAGTACATCACCAAATTTCATGAAGAATTATCCTAACCTTCCTGAAATATGAATTTGATCAAGAAATATTATTTAGAGCCAGGCACGGTAGCATGTGTCTGTAATCCCAGCTACTCAGGAGATTGAGGTGGGAGGATCACTTGAGCCCAGGAGTTTGAGACCAGCCTGGGCAACATAGCAAGACACTGTCTCAAAACAAAACAAAACAAATAAATAAATAAGGAAGCATTATATATAACTGGCCTCAAAAAGGACTAAAAAAAACAAAAGTTTTCTGATTTGATTTGTTAATATGGTTTTATCCTAACCGCTCTGAAAATTTGACCTTGATCAAGAAGCATTATCCATAAGTGGCCTCACGAAAAGACTAAAAAAAGTTTTCTTGATTTTTTTTTTTTATTTGTTAATATGACTTTCCTGAAGATAATACTGAAAGCTGAAAGGGACTGCGATTTATTGCAATTAAAGAATTTATTCGCTGTTTCTCCACCCAATTCTGCTCTCTCAATACCTCCCCCAACCCCACACACACTATAGTTCTTATTTGTCTGTTTTTGTCTGCTAACATTAAATAACACTTAATGGATTTGACAAACATACCCTTAAATGAACACGTTGGCTTCTCTACTAAAAAACAACTCTTAGTATTTTCCGTAGCTCTTGGGTCATAAAACCTTCTGACCACTATCTGGTAAAATTTTATGCTATGACAGGTAGGATGGTTAGTGGCTTTCAGTACTGGTTCAGCTCCAGAGCTTTTCCTTTATTTTCCAAGTTCTAAAGCAACTTGGAATTTATTCCACTGTTTCCTGATACCGTGAGGAGGAGTGGTGTGAGTAGCATGGATCCTGGTTGAGCTTTTCCCCAGGCAGGTTAACAAGCTGATGCACTGAGGGGTGAAGAAAAGCATTACTTCCCTGCCTTTCCTCACCCCAGGTAGTCTCTAACCTCCTAATGGTGCTTGGAAGCTGCGTGCAGATTGTTTAACAGGAAATGTGTGAGTATTGGTTGTTTTGCTAATCTCCAAGGAATATCCCCTCTTGAATTTCATGGTTTGCCAAATTTGGCTGAGTTCTTGGCTCCTTTGACTGTGTAGCTCTGGAGTGTAAGATTGAAACCTAAGTGGCTTCTGAGATTCCATTAATGCCTCTGCTTTCACTCTGTCTCTTCTTGTCTTTCCCGCTCTCCTAGATTGCGTAAGGTGGTTATGAGGGTCTGATCAAGGGCTAAATCTGTATAGCTGACTTCTTACAGAGAAAATAAAATCTGTGGTCATAGAAGGAATTCTGAACTCCAAGCAGCTGTTGAAGACATGTAGAATTGTTCACAGTGTAGGATAGGTATAAATATTTATAATGATAATCCTAATAATCAATATTTGGAGCTTTATATGTACCAGGCAATTTTGTTGGTGCTTTACATGCATGAACTCACTTAATGTGTAACAATAGTAAATTGTATTCTTAAGGTGCTTTTCACTTTACAAAGTGCTTTACATTTATTTGATTCTTCTTAAAACCCTGTGAATAGGAGACCAGAGGAGACTAGGGAGAAATGACAACTAAATGCCGTGTGGTACCTTGGATTGGATCCTGGAACATGAAGGAGACATTAATGGAGAAACTAGTGAAATCCAAAGTCTGAGTTTAGTTAATGGCAATGTACTATAGTAACATAAGATGTTAACAATGTGGGAAACTGGGTGATGGGGTATACAAGATATCTACTGTATTTTCCTCTGAATCTAAAATTACTCCAAAATAAAAAAATATTAAAAAAAAACTTTATGATCTAGTCAAGGCAGGTTTTTATTATCCTCATTCCACAGATTTCTAATGTTTAGAAAAGCTAAGTAACTTGCTCAGTAGCATACTGGAGGTGGTTGAAAGGCCAGGCCATAAACCCTAGTCCTTGTGTTTCTACTTCAGCGCCTGTTACTTGGTACTGCCTTAGTAAGAACACATTGCTTTCTGTGTGCATGATCTCCTCACGTCTTCCCAATAGCCTTTTGAGGGTTGAGAGAGAATACTTCCATTTTATAGATAAGAGAATGTGGATCCACATTCACTACTAGAAAAATAACTCAAAAATGTTTCCTATTGACTTAGTAGTCCTTCTGTGTTTGAATGGAGAATATAGTACATATTTTGGGGCTCATTTGATTAAACTGATACAACAGAAAGCTTATTTAGGGAACATATAGAGAAGAGGTAATGAATGATGGCCAAGGGCCAAGGCAGTTGTTTTGAAAAAGAATGATAGTGTAGTGTGGTCTTCTGTGATCTCTGACACAGAAGTCTAAGAATGGGCAGAAAATAGAAACGCAAGAACTGCCTCATCAAATTCAGATTTGTTCTGTAAATGTGGTAATTGTGCGTCTGATGATGGTAAGCCAGATTCCTTATCCTATAAGTGGAAAAGAAAACTATGTTCAATTTCTTTCACCTTAGCAATTCATTTTTAAAATAGTAGGATGATTTTAAGAGACTCATTTAGAAGTTTGCAGAACCAGGCCTAACAACTTGTGGTCATCTTGGTGTATTTTGGTCTTTAAATTTAGAGATTCTTTCGCCAGTTGTGGTATTACCTGAGTATGTAGGATGACGTGTTCTAACTCTTTTCCAATGCTGTATTCTGTAAACTGTGGTTTGTAGTCGGTGTCCTGCCTGCACAGACCTGTGTTTCAGCCTCTTTGCTCTTTTATGAGTTTCACTGTGCTGTTGCTGTCAGTATATGGATCTATTTTACAGCAATTTATAGTTCTGGCTGATGTTATCTGAGTTTGGTTCTGTATATCTTTTAAAAATTTTTCTTTATTGAATCTAGGTACAATTTCTAGGAGCTAACATTTATTGAGGAAAACCGTGTACCTAGCATGTACTTTACATGTGAGTTTGGTCTTCCCAACTTTTTTTTTTTTTTTCCCCTCTGAGACAGGGTCTTGTTATGTTGCCCAGACTGGTCTTGAACTCCTGGGCTCAGGTGATCCTCTTGCCTCAGCCTCCTGAGTAGCTGGGGCTACAAGCATGTGCCACTGTGCCTGGCCTCCCAACTGTTTTACTTCTTATTTTACGTGGGAAGAGCAAGCTCAGTTAAGAGACTTGCAAAGCAGCAAAGCTCATACATGATAGAGCTAAAATTCAGTTCCAGGGTTTTTGACTCCAAAGCAACTAGACCACAGTTTAGCTTGCCACAGAACCACTTTCTAGGCCTATGGGTCTAAATCCTGGCTGCACATTAGGCTTACACAGGGAGCTTCTAAGAAGCACCCATGCCTGGGCCCCACCCCCCGTACCAGTTAAATTAGATTTAAGTCAGAATGTTAGAGTTGAAAAGACTTTAAGTCATTCAGTCTGTCCTTTTACTTTCACATTTGACATTTTATCAGTAGGTAAACTGAAGCCCCAAATCACACAGCCATCAAGTGTCAGAACCTAGATTAGAATGTAGGTATCTTGATTCTGATTTTAGAGTTCTTTCCATACTCAGATCAAATAAATATATTAGAGCATTTACTATGTTCAAAGACCTAGGTATACATATAGTCACAGGTGAATTTGTTTATTCATATGTAATAATATAGAAATGAGTGGGCATGTACGTCTATGTGATTTTGAGAATTTCTATTCACATTTCATGACTGAAATCATAGGCTTTGCAACCAGATTGCCTAGTTTGAATTTTGGCTTCACTGCTTCTTATCTGTCTGACCATGGACAAGTTACTTAACCTCTCTTTTCCTTAGTATCTTAGAGATAAAGTGGATAAACTGGATAATAATGGTACTTACCTCATGGATTAAATGAGTTAATGTATGTAAAGTGATGAGACAATGTTGATACATAGGAAGTGCTTCATATTATAATGTTTGAGTAAGAATGTAGTCAGCTTACAACTTCTGAAACAATAGTTACTACATTCATTGATTGCAAAAGAATTACAACAATGAAACTATTTATGTGGCCTGGCTCATTTGTATCAAATTTTATATACCTTTCTATAGGCTCTTAATAGGTTCTATACTCTCATGCTTCATAGCCTATAATCTTCTATCTCCTGGAAAACATGCTGTTCTAACTTATTTTCTTCATCTCTGATCTCACTGTTGGACCATTACATCTCAGCTCAGTTTGGCAATGACCTTCGTGTATTTTGTTAATAAATGTCTCAGACTGCCAGAATGTTGCTCTGATGCAGGTTGGTATGTTGCATCAGTCATCACCAAGTTTATATTTGTTTTCATGCAGAATGATTCTTGTGTCTTGAGGATTATATGCAGTTGATAAGCAGTGTTATGCAGAAAATCTTGAATTATTTTGTCTGGGATTTTTAGTGGTGATTATAGTCTGTTACATGGAAAGTTCCACCTAGAGAACTCAAAAGATGGACTGAAGCCTATCTCTGATCTCTTCTAGGTTCTAAGCTTTGTGGCATGAAATAAATGGTATCTGTTAACACAAACGCTGCTTCAGGCAACAGGCATGGAAGAATGGACCAGTTACAGTATCATTAACTACCACTTACCAAATGCCTTGAAAGGAGCTTTTTTTTTTTTTTTTTAAATCTTTCTGCTCAGAGGTAGTAAGGTGGTAAGTAGAGTCACAGTCAGATTAAGGACACCACATGGAACCCTCAAAGAGAAAAATCAGAATTGGGGGTGAGACAGTGTTTGGAAATGAGGAGATGAAACTGAACTGAAATGGATATAGCAAACAAGATCGGGCTTGCTTAATCACTAGAAGTTACATAGGTCAACTGTAGTAATTTGAGATGTTAGAATAGGCTATCTTGAAAAAGTTTCCTACTGTAGCAGATTTAAGGTTCCCAAGGATATAGTGAAGGCACACTCTGGGGAATACTGGTAGCTGCCCAGATAGGTCCCTAGTAAGGTAGCTTCTGATTTATGTGTTCAGAAATTTAATCTTAAGAGTTCAGAGTTGAGTGGACTCTCAAGGGTGCTAAATCATACATAATTTGATTGAGACTGAAGAATAAAACCATCTTGCTAATTTTTAAATTTTCTATTTGTAGGTAAGTTATAGGAAACGAACTTACAAAGAGATTGTTCACAAATGTGGATTCAGAGCAAGAGGAGTTAGTAATGGGATTTGCGTGTGTTCTGATAACTACATTCTGTGGATAATCAGATTTATCTACCCTACAACAGGAGGCCTTACCTCACTGGAGACGTGACTATGCCTTATGTTCCCTGCTCCTGCCAGTGCTTCTTATCTCTTTAACTTTTTTCTAAGTCTTTATGGCTGACCCTTCCCAACTACCCCTGAATACTAACACAGTTTTATTAAATGTGTTAATACTTTCTATCAAGTTATTCTCCCATCCTCCTGGCCCAGAATAGTCTTTCGCTTTGGAGTGACTTGACATATCTCTGCTCTTACCCATTTAGGTCAATCATTTCCAAAATTCTAACAATACATTACTGTTTCCCTGGTGCTAATCTGTCATTGGGGGTGTTTAGTCAGAGGTGGTATGCCTGTTTCTTAAAATATTACTGAAAGGATTCCTTCATTAGAAGGACAACTAGAGCAGATGACCTTTAAGTGCCAATTGATGGTAAAGTAATTCTTTTACTTCTGTAGGGTTGCTGGTACTGGAAGGTCTCTTTGAAATCTAATACAGTCATCCCTCAATATTTGCAGGGCATTTTTTCCAGGACCCCTCACAGATACCAAAATCCATGCATGCTCAAGTTTCTTATATAAAATGGTGTAGTATTTGCATATAACCTACACACATCCTCCTGTATACTTAATCATCTATAGATTACTTATGATACCTAATATACAATGTAAATGCTATGTACGTAATTGTTACACTGTATTTTAAAATTTGTATTATTTTTTATTGTATTATTTTTATTTTATTTTTTCTAATATCTTGGATCTGTAGTTGGTTGAATGCACAGATGTGGAACCTGTGGATACAGAGGGCTGACTGTGTGTTATCTCACTTTTCAGTTGTTCCCAGTGATATTTGATAGGAGAAGCACCTTGGCATATGTTAGTTGTCACACTGCTGTTTGTTAGCAATTCCATTACCTACCTCTGTTCTCCACTGTACGCCTCACGTTCCTCAAGTGCTGCTGTTTCTCAGACATGCTGCCTGTCCACCGTTGCTTCTGCTATTGCCTCTGCTTGGAATAACAGGTTTCCCCCGTCTGTCAGTCAAGATCTCCTCCATTCTTTGTGGTGCAGTCAACGCTTTCCACTATGCCCCAGCTTCACCTAATCTCCACCTGGATCCTCCACAGCGCTTGGTACCTGTGATGGTTGTTACATGGCATCTTGTTATTGCTTTTATTTTTCCCCTGATAGTTGTGTTAAACCCTTGATGGTAGCAGTTTATTTCTTTTTATTTGACTTACAACACCTGTCTCATCCTTGTTTTTGTTCACATCAGGATATAAAATAGTATAGATCTAGTAAGGACAACATCAGAATGTTAAGGAGAGACATGGTTATATTTAATTCTAAAACTTAGAATATAACCTATAATATATAGGATATTTAAAAGAAAAGATCAGAATTCAAAGTTCCATAGGGAAACTTGAGCAATAGAATAAAAATCCAGCCAAACATAATGGGATTAAGGAGTGACCAGAAAGTGATAAAATAGAATTTAGTGTAAAGTGTTATTTCAAGAAGCTTTGATGCTCAGAAAAGTAGTTTGAGAAAGAAGTGAAGGTCAAGAAAGGTTGTTTGTTTCTTGGAGAGGTGAAATTCAAGACAATTTTTCATTGGGGGCGGGTGAGGCTCTGGCAGTGATGCAAGGGATGGGAGGGGAGCGGCTGTAAATACAGATGAAGCGTGAAGCTTCACTGGCTGGCTGCGCACTCACCTCCTGCTGTGCGCCCCCCCCCCCCAGCGAGGTGGGGGGAGGGACCACAGGCCTAGAGGATGGAACTAGAAAGAGATGGAAGATTCCAGAAAGAATATTTTTTTTAATTGAGTGTGTACTACAATATTTATTATTGTTAATGATAGAGGCTGAAGATCAGGCTAAGGAAACTCTTCTTTTTCACATGGGAGCACACAAATTATCAATGTGAAA
Organism: Daubentonia madagascariensis; assembly: GCA_023783475.1. Classification (NCBI taxonomy): domain Eukaryota; kingdom Metazoa; phylum Chordata; class Mammalia; order Primates; family Daubentoniidae; genus Daubentonia; species Daubentonia madagascariensis. The sequence continues at coordinate 34,876,933 of JAKFHU010002088.1, read as the reverse complement.
GAAAAACTTTAGTATTTTAGTAAAAATTGAAGTGTTTATAACTTAACTTACATATACATGGAACCACAGATGTAACAAAAATGTATCCATTATAAATGTCCTTTCTTATGAAACTTTAGATGCTAAACATAAGTACTCCTGAAAAAATATACATATTCTGGGTTTATGAGTAATTCAGTATTTATAAAGCTGGTATTTAGACATTAATGCCATTTGGAGAAATCATACTTTTCATTCTGTCTGAGATTCCAGAAAGAATATTGATGGCACATGATATCCTGAGGAAGGTATGAAGAAAACCAGTGTCAGGGGAAGGGGAGAGCTACGTTTTTCTGAGACAGAAGGAAAGGCAGTAAGTGTAATATAGGAATACTAAGGGAAATTATGCCTGTTTCCCCAGTGTAAGAGTATTCATAGTGATCTACTGAGAATGAAAAAGGCAAGAGTAACTAAGGACATGAGAAGAGTTAAGGTTTATTTTAGCTGACTCATGAAAATTATTTTTTTTATTTTTCGACATCATTATTCTGTCTTCCCTCCACTAGATTGTAAGCGCCATGAGGGCAAGGGTTTTGCTGTCCTGTTTACCACTATCCTCAGCACCAAAAAATAGTGCCTGGCACATAGATGATACTAAATAAATATTTGTTGGGTGAATATTGAATTGAGAGTGAAAGAGGGAACTAACTGGAGACACTCAAAATTAGCTTTCAATAAACGTACAGACCATAAATACACCATGTTAACTATCTCAGGACAATTCTGTCATAAAAGCTTGTCTAAAAGTACTGAGGAGCATAGGAAGGTAATTATTGGATTTTTCTACACAGATTGGTAGGATGGGGACTAGGGCTTTAGGGTTTTGTCAGAAATGGGGAATATTTAACCAACGACTGTAAAATGTTATGTAGTTTCCTAAAAACTCTTTCATTAGACAGAATCTTGATCATTGATAGCTTGTTAGATATAGCATTAATTATTAGCTGCCTACCCAGTGATATTCTTCTGGTCTTCCTTAGGGTTCCTGTATTGTTAGATGTGCCATTGTACCCAGCTGAAAACTACGTTCCCCAACACTCTCTGCAAATAGGCCTCCCTGAGATACAGGCAGACCTTTTTGGATGAGATTGCTGAGAAAGCTCTTTAAAGGAGGCTGACCTGACTAAGAGGACACGCTTGCGTACTTTCCTCCTTCTTGCTGCCTGGAATGTGAATATAATGGCTTGGAACTTGAGGGCTTACATCGTGACCATCAGGCAACCCTGACGATGCCAGCCATCATGAAGGATGGTGGAACAGTATCATGTGGAGCCGTCATATTGGGCTTCCTGCAGACTTCATATTTTGAGACACTTTGTCATTTTGAATTGAAATTGGTTTATTTTAAACCTCTATCTTGCTTAAGCTACTATTATTTTGGATCTTTGTTTCTTTCCATAGAACCCAGTTTATTAGAAAGGAAAAATTGAAAGGAATGAGGAACTAGAGGCCTCAATCCAGTCTACTGGAGAGCTGGTTTAATGGGAGTAAGGATAAGAGATTGAGGTCAGAAAGGGGTTTCTACCTTTGACGTAGGTGGGTAATAAAAGGGTCCAAAAGATAGTCATAAGGTGCTAACGTAGAATGCTGATGAAGGCTCCTGGAGTGGACAAAGTCAAGGAAGTAGTATTTGTATGTACAGATAGGTAACCAAGAGATAACCCTTCAATTAGACCAGTGTTTCTTTGAGTTTTGACTTCATGGGCCACCAAGGATCTATCTGTGGATCCCTGGAATCTTCTTTTAAGGACTCCAATTTGAAATATCCTACAAAATTCAGTTGACCCTCAAACAACATAGGGGTTATGGGTGCTGAACTCCATGCAGTCAAATCTGCGTATAACTTGACTCCCCCAAAACTTAACTACTAATAGCCTACTGTTGACCGGAAGCCTTACCAGCAACATAAACAGTCAATTAACACATATTATGTGAGTTATATGTATTATATACTGTATTCTTACAATAAAGTAAGCTAGAGAAAGAAAATGTTATTAAGAAAGTCATAAGGAAGAAAAATGTACTTACTCTTCGTTAAATGGAAGTAGATCATCAGAGAGGTCTTCATCCTCATTGTGTTCACATTGAGCAGGCTGAGGAGGAAGAGGAGGGGTTGGTCTTGCTGCCTCAGGGGTGGCAAAGGCAGAAGAAAACTGCCTATAAGTGGACCCCTGAAGTTCAAGCCCATGTTGTTCAAAAGTCATCTGTATTACTGTATTGTGTGACCTTGTCATCAAAATAGTTTAAGGCAGCTAATAAAGATACAAACAATAGTGTGAGATAAAATAAATTAAAAATAGAAAAATGAGGCAAAGGGAAAGTATGATAGAAAAACAAAACGGAAGCAGAAATGAAGTTTAGTGTGATAAAAACACACCCATGAGGCTCTACATACTTTCTAGACATAGGCAACAAACTTGGGTCTGAGCTTCTTCGCAACCAGCTTGAAAAATGTAATGTGATAGGTTGTTAAAATAATCCTGGGAGCAATGGGATAAAAACTAGTTATTCAGGAAAATTACAAATATCCTTTTTACTAATACCATTATACTTAAGTTATAACTTTACATATTTGAATTAAAGAACATAAGAATTTTTCTTTTAGATGGGAGGAATGTAAAGATGATTTTGAGGAGAACTACAATAAGCAAGTTTATACCATACTTCAGTATCAGGGTGAAAAGTGAACACATTCAGTCTGGTGATCCTACCCAATACCAGTTATTTGAATATGTCTTCTGAATGGGATGTCTTGGCATAGACATGGGTCAAATAACCAAAGGGCTGGAAAATAAGATATGTCAAGAAAAATGAAAAGAATTAGAATTTTTAAGCTTTGGAAAAACTAAAGCTAATGTAAAATTTACCTTTCAGCTGTTATCTCTCACTCCACTGAGCACAAAGACTTGGGTTTCAGCATGAAGGTTAGTGAAAAGAAAGAGGATGGCCAGTGGTGATGGTTATTAAGCATTCACAGTTTGTTCAAATGTAGGCTATCTACTCCTTACGCCTTTAGCGGAGAAGGATCTTTGCCTTTAGGAGTGGAGTTTCCTTAAGGTGGGGTTGTAGCTGGGGACTAGGAAGGAAAAGACTGGAAGGCTTCAAATCCCTTCCGTTCTTAAGAGTCTGTGATTCCAGATTATCTTTACTATACATTTGTTAGGGTTTGGTACTGGTTTTTTTAAATCAATAAAACAAAAAAAGTCTGGCAGGTGTCACACACATGACTTTGCCTTTACTTATTGTTTGAGTATGCCTACAGAACCCCAAAATAGTAAAATGATTATTAATTTAGCTGAAGAATCCAAGTATTCAAGATACTGTCTAATTGGAGTCTAAAAGATGTTAAAGGACTTTTCAGACTATTTTAAAATTAAATTTACTTAAATTCTTCTAAATGATTTTGTAGATTTCCATAATAAATGTGGCAAACATTTCTCTTATGGGATGTAAATAATCAAACTCTGTTGCACTGGAGAGTAATATTATAAAGCACTTAGCTAATCAGATTGTGAGAGTCGCTCAAAATTTCTAACCATGTAATTTTTGCATAGAGAGAGAGTGCCTCATGCTGTGCAATTAACTGGTTTTATTAGCTATAAATTTGGTTGTTGTTGGCTGGCCCAATGGCCTAGTGCCTGTAGAGAATTAGGTCTTGGTTCTTGACCTGATCTGGCACAACTGAGCATCAGGGAGGCATGGAAATCTTGCAGTGAGAACAGCAGCTGAGACCCTAAGAGTGAGTTGATGAGGAGCTGTTTCTTATGCTTCTGTAACTAACTAAAGAGAGCGGTGGAATTTTCTAGGCCTGGTGTAATTTTTGGATGTTCTATGAATTAATATTTCATTCTCTATTCAAATTAGGTGAAGTTGAAGTGGTATGGTTTAGTGATTATAAGCAGAGCTTTAAGATCAGACTACCTGTGTTAAAAACCTGGCGTTGCCACTTATGTGCCCTTGGAAAAGTTTTTAAATTTCTCCTTGCTTTGGTTTCTGTAGGCCCTAGCTCATGGTTTGCTGTGAGGATTTAAACGTTTAATCTACATTAAGTGCTTGGCCTAGTTCATAGTAGGCACTCAATAAATGTTAGCTAGTATTATAGGGGAGTCTGTGAATTGGAGTCTCTGAGCAATGGCAGCTTTTAATAAAAAATGTTTAGAAGGACACATGATTTTATTGAACTTTTTTTTCCAAGAGAAAAAGGGGGAGAAAAATATATAAAAAGAGGTGGTAGACTTGTATTCAGATTTTATTACTGACATTTACTAGGCTGCAGGCAAGTGAGTTTGAGAAAATAAAATCAAAGGCCCAACTTTCTCAACACTTAAATACGATAAAATATCTTATTCATGAGTGTCAGGTAAGATAAATGCTTTGGAAATGTTAAAGTGCTATATTTAGGTAAAAACATAAGTAAACTTGGAAATTTGAATATAATAAATCCATGAGGCTAATTAAAACAAGAAAAAATTTGTAAGTGGAATCCATTGCTGGAAGAAATATGAATTTACTCATAAACTTGACTTGACTCTGAATGATAGACATTGATTATAAAGGAAGGGAAAAAATGTCAGAGAAAGGACTTAGCATTGATTGAGCACCTGGCATTTGCTGGTCACTGGGGTAGGATTACTGTCCCCATTTTACAGTTGAGGAGACTGAGTCTCAGGTTACATAACCTCCTTGAAGTCACCTAGCTTATAAGTGGCAGAGCCAAGACTCAAACTGAGCACTTTTTGACTCCAGAGGATGTCCTAATGCATCATGGTTAATTACCTCAGTTCAGTTTATCAAATATTTATTGAGCACCCACTCTGTGTAAAGTAATGTTAACAGTAAATTAATTTTTAAAAACAGAAATGGATATAAATTTAAAACATGAAGAAATCTGGAAGATAATTTTGTCCATCCTAGTCATTTTCTAGGAAGAAAGCAAGGTCCAGAGTGACCAGGTGGCTTTAGGGCCATCTGTTTTGGAACTAGAATTACATTTTCACTCACTTGGTCCGGTATTTGATTAAATTATATTGCTCTTCAATTTTTTAGAAGCCTAATCTTTCATTAGTGTATAGTTTAAGCCTTATTCAGGGGCTTTCTTTGGAGAGATATTCTGTGGAGTTTAGCACAAAGTAATCTCTTTGAGGAAGTTATATAAATTTTTTGATGGAAAGCTGGATTCTTGTATGTGCTTTTGTTACTCAAATTGAGTACAGGTTGTTTCAATATATTTTACTTTTTGTGTTATCACAGTGACATTCAGTTCTGAGCACAAAGAATGTAAAATCTCTTAGGCTTTTTGTGATTTGGAGAGATCTCTTGAATCCCTGGTCTTAAATCCTCACTGTTTGTTTCATTCAGTTTTAGCCACCCTCCTGTCCTGCCAAGTTAGTCTGGCCTTGGTTGGGTATGTACTTAACTAGAGAGCAACAAGATCCCTGGAGGGGAGCCCAGGCTCCTCCCCAAGTGATTGCACATGGGAGAGTCTGCTGCAACACACCAGGAAAACCATTGAGCAATAGTTCCCAGCACTGGTGACGTTTATAATAAAAATCCTGCATGACTCCATCTCCCTTGTTCAAGAGTCAGCAAATAGCTGGTATATTTTTTTTTCTTAGTATTTGTAACTATTTTCCTTCCAAAGAAAAGTCTTCATGACGTCAGACATCATTCAGAATATAGGATGTGTTATATGGAACCTGAATTCAGCTCATTTGTCCTTTATTTCCCTGAATACCTAAAGGGTATCATTTGAAAGAGAACCTATAGAATTGTGAAGTTTGCTTCTTGTCATGTGATTGTTATTGAATGAGTCTTATTAAGCCCAAAGTGACTCAAAAAGCACAACTTTTATATGACCCTTTAGCGATTATATACAGGATTGAAAATCCTCCATGCCTGCTTTTTTAAGTTGTTCTTATAGCACAGAACATTTTTAGCAGTTAGAGGGGCTGGTTTTCCATCTTGCCATACATGTGAGAATCAAGTTTTTATTTTAGGAAAATGCTCCTAGTTACACTTTTTGGGGTGAAAATGCACTGAATTAAGCAGCATTTTAAGATTTTCAATCCAGTCAAGATCCTGGGATCTTGATGCCAAACATATTTTGATAACTAAGATTGAGGACTCTGTATAATGAGAGCCTGAAACAATCAGCAGGGAAGGGAAGGGAAGTTCTCCCTATGGCTTGCCTAGACGAGCGACGTGTTGTGACCTTACAGATTTGTAGGTACTGTTTTTAAATCAATAATTTCTCCTTGCCCTTACATTCTGCTGCTAAGTACAACAGTTGCGGACTCTGTGGTGATAAAGATAATAGGTATACTGTACCGAGAAGACCAGTGCTTTTGTCTTTTACGATCTGTCCTGGTCATAGGAGGCCTGGTTCCTTGTTGTGGACATTTATGATACTGGCCCTAGCCCAGGAAGGGGAGGGAGCCTGTGTGAAATGTAGCCCCAGCTACTGAGAATCAGGGCTCCCTGTCTCAGCGCACAGAAGAGGAGCATCTGCCATAGCATTCAGCTGGAATGATGGGTCTGCAAAGTGCCGACTGGACAAAAGGCTGGTTCATCTATAGAGGTGATTTTGGAAATATATGGCAAAATGTATTGGGTAGAAAATTGAAAATTTAAGACTAAGCAAGCCTGGCATTCTTAATCTGAAAAAATATGATGCCAAGGCAAGGGCATGCTTGAAGAATGCAAAGCAGCAAAGGACTCTTGAGAAATTGTGCTCATTTGATTGCTTTGGACAGCAGACCCTATGGGAGGCAAAATGTAGCCATCCCAGTTCTTAAAGTTTAGATCAACAATGAACTGGTAAATATAAATTTCAAATGTGCCTTCTGCTGTGATTATATAATTGATTAACTGTCATTCTTATGTAATCTAGCCTAAGTAACCTCTACACATATAAAAGACACTGAATACTGAAGCAAATTCACACCCTATGGCATTTTACTCTCCTCACTATACTGTTCAGAGTAAACATTTACTGACATCTACTCTCTATAATAATCATTTAAAGGCACAAAGTGTCATTATCATCAAACACTGTTCATTCATCCTTTAAATGTTATTGAGTGCTTCCTGTATGTAAGGTATCTGACCTTTCTCCCTCACATGGTATTATACTAGACATTTTACCAAAGGAGCAAAGTAGGAAAGGCTCTCCTAAAGGGCAGCAGGCCATAGGAGCAGACATGAGGAGGGAGAGGAACATTATTTGATAAAATGCTAAACCAGGTACTGAGCAGGTTGAACACGTCTCTCCTCTCATGGCCTCTCAGAAACTATAGCCTTCTGTAGGAGTAACCTGGGTGAATACTAGTTTGTTCCAGAGCTATGTCAATAGAAACTCACAGGTCAGAGGTTAGCTAAACTAGTTTTTATATACCTATGGTAGTCATGGAGAGGTAAGGAAAGAGATTTACTTCTTCCTGACCCAATCCTAGGGAGAATCTTTCCATGCAAATAAATATTTTCAATTTTATATGTTCTAATCACATATATTACATATAACATGCCTATGTTGCTTTTTCTGACTATAAAAATTACATGGGCCAGTCTGGGCAACATAGTGAGATCCCATCTGTACCAAAAAAGTGTGTGTGTATATATATACAGACACATTATATATATATATATATACACACACACACACACACACACACACACATAAATATGTAGTATAGTGGCATGCATCTGTGGTCTCAGCTACTTGGGAGGCTGCAGCAGGAGGATTGCTTGAATCCAGGAGGTAGATGTTGCAGTGAGCTATGATCAAGCCATGGCAGTGGGTGACAGGGTAATACCCTGTCTCAAAACAAAAAAAAAAAAAATTACTTGGGCTATTGTAAAGAATTTGGGAAACATAAAAAAACTTAAAATCACTTAATTCTTTCTGCCTTTTAGAGATAGATAACTGTAATAAATATTTTGCTTCTTCCCAGTCTTTTTTCTAGACACATAATTTTTATTTTTAAAAAATGTGGGATCATCTCATACCTTCTTGAACTTTGGGAGAATATAGTGACCCTGGACCATATTGGTATTTTGGAGACAGAGCTGTCTTTGGAGAGAGCCTTTGACCTTGGATGGATAGTGCAGGCAGGAGAACACTTCAGCTGAATGATCGGATGAGCCACTTTTCTTTTTCTTACTGTCGTACTCTGATGGAATGATAGACTCTTAGAATTGGTGAGGACTTCAAAGATCAAAGTACATGGAGTAGCGTGTTTAAGTACCAAAACACACCAGAGGAACAGCTGACATTCATGGGCAGTCCACATATGCCTTGTGTCAGTGCCACATCACGGGCAGCAACATGGACCCTGTTGCCATTTAAAAATCCGATGGCAACTCTCCAAAATTAAAGAAACAAATTAAAATTTGAGATTAGGTTGAAAAAAATTTTGAGTTGAGAGAAAAGGATCACTCTGAAGATGAGGGTATTTTAAAACTGTTGGAAGTACTTTAAAGGAAGAGAATTAAAGCTATGATAGTTAACTTCTCTTAGTATCTGATTGAATCAGTCATTTGGAACCTGTGTGCTGGTTGACTTCCGGAAACATGGCAAACTGGCTCATCTCCCCATATAAACACATAGAAATGCCAGATAAAATAAAACTAATGACAAAATGCCCACCACCTCCCCAGGTTGATTAACAAACTAAAACCCCTGTAATTTTTCCTATAAAGAAAGGAAGGAGGATGGGAGGAAGGAAGTGGCTCCAGCTGGAAACAGTGAGAGCAGGCACATGTTTTGCTGCAAACAAAATAATCTGTATGGACATTTTTATACCTTGATAAGGACATTACTATTAGACATTTTTGTGGATAGACCTTTGGTTACCCCATTTATGTATCAGATTGGGATCCTTTATTTTATGGAGAGTCTTAGATCCTGAGTTAAAATTGTCAGTCTGTCCCAGTCTTTCCTTAGATCCTCAAATCCTAATCTGGAAAATTATGTATTTATCTTAAGGATATTTAGACTTTGGATTGTATATATAGACTCTGATCATTCATTTCTGCAACAGATGCCATTTTTTTAAACTTTTTTATTGTGGTAAAATATATATAGCATTAAAATTTTCCATTTTCACCACATTTAAGCATATAATTCAGTGGTGTTAATTACCTTCACAGTGTTGTGCAACCATTGCCATTATCTATTTCCAAAATTTTCATCACCTCAAACAGAAACTCTGTACTCATTAAGCAATAACTTCTCATTCTCTCCTCCCACCAGCCCCTGGTAATCTCTAATCTGCTTTCTTTACCTCTGAATTTGCTTATTCAAGATACTTCATGAAGGGGAATCATACAATATTTGCCCTTTTGTGTCTGGCTTACTTCACTAGCATAATGTTTTCAGGGTTCATCCATGTTGTAGCATACATCAGTACTTAATTCCTTTTTATGGCTGAAGTAATATTCCATTGTATTTATATATAGTATCACATTTTATTGATCCATTGATGAATTGATTTATTGATCAGTAGATGAACACTTGGGTTGTTTCCACCTTTTGGCTATTATGAATAATGCTGCTTTGAATATTGGGTACAAGTATCTGTTTGAGTCCCTAGAATAGCATTTGCAAACAGAAATGTGTAGCTCTTTTATATAGAAAAATTAAGTGTTCTGAATTTCAAGTGTTCACTGAAATTATTATTTCAGTGTAACTTTAGTATACGCAAACAAAACTAAGAATTAACTCCTTATAGCTATTATATACCTGTGAAATCAAAACAAATTTTTCAATTACATAAAAATAAAACTGCAAAATCAATATAATTTAACAATTTTCATCAAGTTATATTTACTGAAAATAAATTGCTTGTGTTGGTTTTCGTAGTGTAAAAAGATACATTTATAATTTTGGCATAATGGACCATTATTTTTAGATTTCATCATTATTATGTTTCCTTTTTAACAGTGAACTCACTTTTAAACCACTAATCCATTATTTTGATGGGCAGTCCGTTTGCTAGAGTAGCCCAGAATATAAATCGGGAAAACAACAATTCAATGAAAAATTATTTACTACATATTTACTGCAACAATTTCATTAATGAACTGTTGCAAGCAGGTGTGCCTATAAAGGCAAAATCCACAGAGTATATCTGCTCACTATCAGATACTGATTGCTGTAACGTAGGTTTTAGTAATTCAGCTAACCTCACACTTGTTTCTATTGGAGCTTGTTTGAATTGCTAACATCATGATATCATTTGACCTTCATTTATTACAAACACATCACTTATTCAGTCTGCCTTTGCTTTCTGTTGATCCATTTCCATGAAACTAGATAGCACTCTAAAGTATTATGTTGTTTTTATGATGTTAAATCAGATTCTTAGTTTATTAAATAAGAACCTAAAGTCTTATTCCATGAAAATGTCTTTACTTGCAAATTATATTGCAAAAGAGTACTTTTGTCTTCATAATTGTAAAAAATTAAAATATGAGCACAGTGATAAACATAGGATAATGGTTGTTATTTTGACATTAGCATTTTCCTGCCCAAGAGCTGTTAGACATGCTTACCAACACCTGAAAAGATAAATCCTATCTCCTCAAGATATCACTTGGTAGTATCTTAAGTGTAAACATGAAAACTAGTTGGAATACTGGAAATCCCATCATGCCAAATTATAAAGTGGTCATCCAAGAATTCAGAATATTCTTGTGTTTATTCTTTATTGAAACAAAAATTTTTAGTGGTCATAGAATTCAGATACCCTAAAGAATAAACCAAAAGTTAACAATGCCCCAGTTTGACAAATACTAGTCCAAACATTAACTTTATTGCTGTACTCACATTGAACTCTAATATTTTACCCACAAAGAGTCGATCGGCTACTTAAAAAATAGTTGCATTGAATAATTGATGCATTTTCTTCCTATTTGGGAAACTAAACTATGAGAAGAAGGTTGCTTGATGAGCACAGAACCTTTATACACAGTAGGCGCTCAAGAGTGCTAAGGAATTGTTTGGTTAGGCAATGACTGTGCGCTTCAACATCTGTATTATTAAAAGAAAAACATTGTCAAAGCAACCTTGGTGTCTCGTCCAATCAGTGATAATCTTCCTTTCTCTCTACTCCATATTGACTCCATGCCAACCCTCCAACTTCTGTTTTCTACCTATTTACACCACCTTCAAAACCAGTTTCACGGAGTGTGTTTTTAATGAAATTGCAACTCTTATCCTATGGAAAAAAACTGACAGCAAATAACACAAATTCATAATGTGCGGATTCACAAAGGGAAGTCTTTTTTCCCACCAAGGCATCTTCATTTTTGTTAATTACTAGTAAGCACCTCTTTTATTGCCTCTTCAACCCCATTTCCTTTTTGAATTTTCAGAAAGCTTCAAAAGAAATGTTTTAAACTTTCAAGAATGCTCCTAAAGACAATTTTATCACCATGACATACTTGTTGACACATGTATATCTTTGTAAATGTATGTAAAAGAAAATTGAATAGGAGGACTATTTTTATTAGACTATTATAATTGTGAAATTTTATGCAATTTTGCATTTTATTGTTTGTACAGGCAGAAATACTCAGTGTCCTCAGTCACAGAAACATCATCCAGTTTTATGGAGTAATTCTTGAGCCTCCCAACTATGGTATCGTCACAGGTAGGAACTCATTATTTGACTTCTTTCTTTCCCCAATTACCTAGCTTTAGATTCCTTAATGTGCTAAAATGCTTAATATTAGATTCACTCATGAATTGTGTGCTACTGTCAGATGTCACTTTTGTTGCTATAAAGCATTAATAAAACTGATTATATCAATATAATTAAGAATGGTGTTTCCACTTCTACCCATGTTTAATTGTGCTAATTATATCTGTGTAAATGCCATTTAAATGCACTCACAGCTGCAATACCAATATTTAAAGGTGCCATTTAACTAAAATTTCATTTAATTAGTTGAAATGAGAGATTTTTTTGTAACTCTGTGACCTTTTATAAATTAAGATTTCTTGAGCTATTCGTGTTGTAATTCTTTGCCAGGCATTTTAATCTCCTTAGAGTGTTCTTTCTTCAAGGTCTCTGACATGAGAACAATATTTTTCAGGTTTGGTCAACTAAGTTGGTAATGACCTTGATCTAAATTATCACATAATTTGGAGCAGCAGTCTATAACTGGTGGAAATACCCTTTCCAAAAAGGAGCACATAGAAAATTTTGCCATGTGAGAACACAGAAAAACATATATTTTTGATACTTTATGCTCATATTTTTATAATCCAGTGAGCAGCTTTAGGTCTATAATAACTATAATGTTCAATTTACGATAAATAACTTTGATTAGGTTCTTTATCTTGGCAACACTTTGATTAAAAGAAAAACAAACAAGAACACCTTAAAAGATTAGCCCTATCTTCTTCCACTGTAGTGAGGGAACCTGGATTGTCTTTATATAAGATAACAACAAAATACCCTCAGTAAAAAAGGATTGTATTAGGTACTTTCTTACAAATTATCTTATCTAATACTTAAAATAATCCTTTGAGATTGGTAAAATAATTTCTATTTTACTAATAAGAAACAAAAACTCTAACTTAAGTAACTTTCCCATGGTCACCCAGCTAGTGGTAGAACTGGAGTGGCATAAATTCTTCAGGTTGATTTTCTGCAGAAGCTACACTTCTTGCGTGCAAGCTAGGTACTCGAAGGCTGTGAGCTCGCTGGTTCTTAAATTCAAAGGGACATGGTTACTGTTATTTCTATATTCTAGTGTCAGGTAGTTTAACGTGCTTTCACTCTAAGTAGCAATTTTACCTAAGTTCTTAAGTGAAGGGACTTTTATCTCCAGTGTGCTATCTAAGATCTGTGACTGAAATGGGGCATGTAGCAATTTTTATCTTGAGCCCATATTTCCTAGTAACGTGAATACCCAAGAATGGGTTGTATTGTTAGCGGGTAAACCATGCCTAATCTTTTAGGTCAGATTTCTGATTTAAAGTTAAACCTTTTTTTGACCCCTTTACCATATGACTCCTTTTTTTTTAGTTCATTGTATTTACTTTTTACTAGTTATTCAGATTTACTTTATAAATCTGAATCCAGTTTTCTGATCCTCATTTGTAGCTGATGTTATTCTTATCTAGCAGATGAAAGTGTGCGTGATACTCCAAAGAGATTAGAAACTCTGCTTCTTGTTTTATACCCTTGATATTTAATGCCTTTGAGAAGAAGATTTTAGCTTAACTAACTCAAAGGGCTATTGCTGAAGTTTTCTAGTTTCTTGAGATGAAGATAGAGGGTAGAAAAAGGGACCTGAGTTATGGTGTGAATTCCTTTTTCCAAGAGTTTACTCTCAGTCCCAGGGAGGATGTGAAACACATTCCTTCTTAGCTGGCATATTCAACCTGGGTCGTCTCATGTAAAAGAGGGAAGAGGAATCCAAGTAGTTTGATGAGTAAGTTTGATTTTATTTAGTTTTTGTATCAGGGTAGCCAGTCCTTTATTTCATGTATCCCTTTCACATTCCCTACTCATTTCTATACCGACCCAAATTCTTTAGTTAAATTGATTAGTTCTTTATGGATCTGTATCTATTTCCCTGCAGAGTCAGTAAGTTGCTTAAATTTCTTTAAAATAACTTAAGCTTCAAAATTGTGAGATAATAGTAAATTTTGCATTTATAGCTCTCTCATTGACCTATGAGGTTGATTGTTATAGAGACTTATTAGCCAAGTTTTGGTGGTTTAAAATGTATTAATTTGATATGATTATTTTTGTACATAGAAATGTTAGTTTTAATTAAATGTTTGTTTATGTGAACCTTTTCAACCAACCCTCTGCAGCATTAGGATCAAGCTGTGCTCTATGCATGGGTAGCAGGACATATGCCACCTGAGCCAAATTTGGGAGTTAAAAGATCATGTGGATTAGGGATGATAACACTTAAGCTGCCACTTGAAGTGAACACAAATAAGTGTTAGTGTGAGGAGGTTGAGAGAAAAATAAAGATAGGCAGGCAAATAGACCTTGATCACCCAGCCTTGCTAGATACTCCTCCATGAACCTCCTCATCTTTATTGGATGTTGGAAGCTCTGAGGAGGAAGCTTGAATGTCTTGAATCCATTCAACTTGAATTTTTTTGTTGATAGAAAAGGTTGTTGCAGCAGGCAACTGTTGTCACTCATACCAAAGGTTTGAAAGAATGTTTTATCAGAGTGATGGAATGGAATGGGCACTGGAATGGGCACTGGGAGATGTGAGATCAAGTCTTGATTCTGCCAAAGCTTCATAGATGGGTCACTGATGATCTCTCTCTGTCTCAGTTTTCTCATGTTGAATGATGGGACTAGAATAGATGATCCCTGGATAAGAGTGTGTATGTGCACACTTGTGCATGTGTGCTTGCTGAAACTTTTCATCACAGATTTATAAAACCTGCATATAAGGTACCTAGGGAAGAGTCTAAGAGGTTGCTGCCAATTTATTTCCCTTGGAAGGGAAATGAACATCTTTCCTCCAGATCTGCAAAGAAATGAGGTAACTAGAGCTGCAGACTCCAAAGTAAAAAGAAAAGATAAAATAATGGATCATCTTTTCTTTTATCTTTGGAAACCTCTTCATTCTGTACTACTCCCATTCTTTCAGTTTTTAAAATATATATACTTACAGAAATACTTGAGGGTGGGGGAACCCCTGGGAGACAAAGGAAGGAAGGGGTTGTTAGATACTAGATCATGTAGCTCTTTTGTAGCAAGCCAGATCAAAGAGGAACCCCCACCCACAGTATTTGGTAATCTAAGAGTAAAGAAAGGGTGGCAGACTGGGTCCCAAGGTTCCAGAGGAAAGTGATTTAGGATCCTAGAGGCCTAGGGAATTGCATCTTTGTGCTCAGGGGCTCTTAAGGTTATTACCTGTTCTATATTATCTCTTATCAATACTCTAAGAGAGGATACTAGTTCTGTATGATTTGTCAGTAGGCCCAAATTCTCATTAAACTCAACCATGGAAAACATATTAATTTTTAAGTGCCCAATCTCATTTCCTTTAACTTGGTCTTGATTTATTTTAAGCACAGGCACATGTAATTTGCATGTTTTGATATTGTGCTGGTCATTTCTTATTAGCCAATTAGAGACAAATGTCACATCTTGTTATAAAAAATTCCAGACATTTGCCAAATTCATTTGTTCTATTAGTTGTAATCCAAACTAAGCTTGGTATTGGTGATATTTTATTATAAAGAGATTTCATGGTAATGGTATTTGTTTCAACAATACTGATTATATGTTTACATTCTTCAAAGCCAGCTGTTGTCACCATAAAACTCAAAGGGAAGAATTATCTTAGAAATCAGAAGGAAACGTTTGCTTAATGTGCTTCTTAAAGAATTAAAACAAATACTTTTATACTGATGTCCAATAAACTACTTTCTTGAGAGAAGTTAAGTGGTTTGAAAAGCATGTAACTATATGTGTATATGCTGAGTCCTCAATTTCCAATGAGAAGACCAAAAGAATAAAAGAATTAAATGCCTATTTAAAATATTAATATGTTAGTTAGCTACCCCATATTTAAAGATCACATTTTATATGAAATATATGTAATAGTATTGTTTTTCTTGCAACTTCAAATTCATGAAACAATTTCATTTAATCATGTATTTTCTATATCCATGTCTTCTTTATTATCATTAGAATGACTTTTTAAATCATCTTAACGTGGTTTTCAGAGTATATTATCTTCACTGTAGTCGACGTTTGAAATATAGTAGTTTTTGGATCTCTGTATGACACTGTCTCTGGATATTTATCTCAAGCTACAAATATCCAATGGCATAACATTGGGATTGTTGGATATTTTAGTCCCATGCGGTAAATTTGTAACCATAACTAATTGCTTTTTAAGGTGATCTGTAAAAGACTTGTTTTCAGGGACATTCAATAGTTGCAATTGAGAACTTATAGTTCCAGGTTTAATTACTCTGTGTTAAATTTTGTTGCCCCATTTTGTTTACATTTTAAAATTATTTATTTATTTATGTATTTATTACATGGAGTGCTGGGGGGGCCAGGCCCCCCCCTTGTTTCCCCCTTTTCTTCCCTTCCTTCCTTTCTTTTTTGTCTTATTCATATAGGTGACCTTTATGAGCCTTCAAAAGCTGGCTTTGATTAAAGTACTCTCAAGTTCATATATTTTCCCCAAACAGTGTTTTGTTGTTGAAAATAAAGCAATTAAGAGAGTTCCCTAAAATGTAAAACATTGTGGAGGTACCTGAATACAAGTTGACTCACTCTCTTCTGAGGGATAATTTTGTTGGTGATGGAGGTGAACCTTACTTTATATTTGCCATATACAGTTAACTCTCAAAGGTCATGAAAAAATCTACCAAATGCTATTTTAGTAACCAGAAATTTAAATGGTATATCGCCAGAGATGTTTTTATTTATAGAAGGCAGCTTGATTGTTTAAAATATGTTAGGTAGTATAGGCTACTAACACCTTCCTTGTTACATTGGACCAAGCTATTTAGTAGTAAAATTTAAAGCTCTTCTTTCCTTTGCTATTCCTTTATTAATCTAAGATTATCATTAGATTGTAATGTTATGCTATTTGACTGATAGCTGTTACATAACTTTGATATCAAAATAAAAATTACACAAAACAAAAAACAAAAATGTGAGTCTTATCCACTGAGATAATTAATGTTTTTCCATGAGTATTAGTATTTTTCCCAAGGAATAATTTCTTATGATAACATACATTTAATTGCATGAATCAACTTTACCTTCAGAGTATTATTCTTACCTATGTCTTTACAGATAGAAAAAAATTTTTAAAGCTATTTTTTGAAATTATAGACATTAGCATTATGATGATGCTAATTATTATAAATCATTAAAGCTCTGATGGGGTAATTCTCAGCTTCCCAAAAATGAGACTTTTCTGCAAGTTGGCCTGCATATGAAAAAGAAATTTTCTGGAAGTGACTTCCAGCTATGGATGAATTAGGAGGTCAGCAAATCCTCTCTACAAAAAAGCATCTATAAATCTGGACAAATTTTTCAGCACTTACCAAAGGCATACAACAATCTGAGAAGTGTTTATGCTTGAAAAACCACGGAATTTTGGATAATAGTGGGACTCAATAGTGCTCCTGCCTGGGTGTTCTCATTTTTCTCCCCCTACCTCCAACCCAGCTCAGTCAGCACAGAGGGCAGGCGGGGAGGATAGGCAGCATTGTTGCCACAGTTGAGGGGTTCTCATTAGATTTGGAACAAAGAGTCATGCTCACATCTAGCAGCATTGTCAGTGGAAGTGATGTTCTTGGTGGCAGGCAAGCAGTGATGGCTAATAGCTCTATTAGTCTTAACTGAGGGCTGTGATTTGGGTAAATATATTCTTGGCTAAGGCCACACATATGCAAAACAGACAGTGGAGAGTGCCCAAGTATCTGCACACGCACACTCCTTGTAGGTCCTGAGGCTATGCACGTTTGTGAAGGAGACCAAAAAAAAAAAAAAAAAAAAGCCAGTGGAAAGTAAAAACTGGGACAGACTTGAAAACAGCCTGATCTTTGAATGTACTCTCACTGCTTACATGTAGATTCATCAGCTCAGGGTATTTGAGCACAACTTCTTTATAATAATTGGCTGATCATTAATCTATGCAGATACAGGACAGCCCCTAAAAGGGTAGGCTTAGAAATAAAAATAAGATTTTTTTTTTTAAAACAAAAAACTAAGCATAGATATCACTGGGGATGCACTGTGTGGAGACAGACTTAATAAATTTTAGTCTAAGCAAGTTAATAAACAAATACAATCAAGAACAACTTTCAGGGGTAAAGTTAGAATTCAGAGTTGCTATTAATACATAATCTAAACTGCCTAATTAAAAAAAAAAGACATGTAAAGAAACAGAAATGTGTATAACCCATGTTTAGGAAGAAAAACCATCAATGGAAATAATCTCTTAGTGTCCCCAGATATTAACAGACAAAGCTTTCAAAGTATCAGTATGTTCCAAGAACATAAAGGTAACTATGTTTAAAGAATAAAAAGAAAGCATGAAAGTAATGAATCAACCAATAGATAATCTCAATAGATAGAAATTATTTTTAAAAGGCGGAGGGGGTGGGTACCCAGTGGAAATTCTGGCATTGAAAAAGAGAGTAATCAAAATGAAAAATTCTCTAGAGTGACTTAACAGCAGATTTGAGATAGCACAAGAAAAAAATCAGTGAACTTAAAGCTAGATCAATATAGATTATCTAATTCAAAAAAGAGAAAACATTTGAAGAAAAATGAACAGAACCTCAGAGTCCTTTCAGACAATATCAAGTATACCAATGAATGTATAATAGGGAAGAGAGATGGGGTAGAAAAATATTTGAAGAAATAATGTCCAAAAACTTCCTAAATTTGATAAAATTCATTAATATACATATTTGAGAAGCTCAACAAACCCCAAGTAGGATAAATGTAAAAGAACTCCTGCTAAACCATAGTCAAACTGTTGATAAAGGCAAAGTAAAAATCTTGAAAGCAGCAAAAGAAAAATAACTCCTCATGTACAAGGCAACAGCAATATGATTAATAGCTGACTTTATGTCTCATCTACAGCAATGGAGACCAGAAGGCAATAGAATGACATTTAAAGTGCTAACAGAAAAAGTTGTACCCAGCAAAATTATTTTTAAAAAACAAAATAAAAAATAAAGACATTCTTGGCTAGAAAAAAGAGAGAATCTGTTGCTAACAGACCTACTTTATAAGAAATACTAAAGGAAGTCCTTGGGGCTGAAAAGAAATGACATCAGATAGTAATTAAAATTCATAGGAAGAAATAATGGATATGGAAAATTTCCAGTAAATATATGGGCTAATATAAAAGACTTCATAAATATATTTATTCTCACTTCTCGTAACATCTTTAAAAACATGAGATTGTATAAGGCAAATTTTTCTGTTGACTTTTGTTGACTTTAAAACATGTAAAGAGATATATCTCTCTGTCTCACAATAATAGCACAAATGATAAGGGAGGGAATGGAGTTATATTGGAGAAAAGTGTCTATATATTACTGTAATTAGGTTAGTATTAATCTGAAGTAGATTGTGCTAAATTCGATGCATTTTATAATCCCTTGAGCTACCACTAAGAAAGTTACTGAAGAAATAAAAATCAACCAGGAATTAAAATGATACATTAAAAATATTTAACATAAAAGAGGTCAGTAAAGGAGGAACAGAGGACTGAGAAGGACAGAAGACATGTAGAAAACAAAATGGCAAATGTAAACCCAACCATATTAATAATTGCATTAAGTGTAAATGGTCTAAACACCCCAGTTAAAAGGCAGAGATTGTCAGACGGGACAAAAAAGAAAGATCCAACTATATACTGTCTGCGAGGGACATACCTTAGATTCAAAGGTACAAATAGGTTGAAAGTAAGAAGATGGAAAAAGACATACTATGCAGATAATAACCATCAGAGAGCTGGAGTAACTATATTAATTTCAGACAAAACAAACTTAAGAAATATTGC
Organism: Daubentonia madagascariensis; assembly: GCA_023783475.1. Classification (NCBI taxonomy): domain Eukaryota; kingdom Metazoa; phylum Chordata; class Mammalia; order Primates; family Daubentoniidae; genus Daubentonia; species Daubentonia madagascariensis. The sequence continues at coordinate 34,857,355 of JAKFHU010002088.1, read as the reverse complement.
TAGAGACAAATAGGGAGGTTTTATAATGATGAAAGAATCAATACATAAGGGAGATATAGCAATTGTAAATGTGTACACACCTAACAACAGGTCTTCAAAGTATGTGAAGCAAAAACTGACTGAATTAAAAGGAGAAATAGGCCTTTCAACCATAACTGATTTCAATACTTGATTCTCAATAGTTGATAGAACAACTAGACAGAAAATCAACAGGGATATAGAAGACTTGAAGAACATTCTCAACCAATTCTACCTAACTCACATGTAAAGAGTACATATTTTTTCAGGTATATATGGAACATTCTCCAGGATACATCATAAGAGAGGCCATGAAATAAGTCTGAATACATCTGAAAAGATTGATACCATACAATGTATGCTTTCCAGCCACAATAGAATTAAGTTAGAAATCAACAACAAAGGAAATCTGGAAAATCTCCAAATATTTGGAAATTAAACAACACACTTGTAAATATCCATTGGGTCAAAGAAGAAATCACAATAGTTAAATATATTTTGGACTGAAAGAAAATAAAAATGCAACATATCAAAATTATAGAATACAAATAAAGCAATACTTAGAGGCACATTTATAGCTTTCAACACCTATGTCAAAAAAGAAGAAAGGTCTGAAATGGATAACTTAAGCTTCAACCTAAAGAAACTACAAAAAGAACAAAACAAAACCAAAGGAAGCCAATGAAATGACATAATAAAGATTAGAACATAACTCAATAAAGTAGGAAACAAAAATAATAGAGAAAATCAGTGAAACTAAAAGTTTGGTCTTTGAAAAGATCAGTAAAATTGACAAACCTTTAGCTAGATTGACCAAGAAACCAGAGAAAAGGTACAGATTAACAAAATCAGGAATGAAAGAAAGGACGGAAGTTAAAAATGAAGGAATGTTATGACCAACTTTATGCCAACAAATTAGACAATTGAGATGCAATGAACAAATTCCTAAAAAGATACAAATTATCAAAACCGACTCAAGAAGAAACAGAAAATCTGAAGAGACCTATAATAAGTAAAAAAAAAAAAAATTGAATTAGTAGTTTAAAATATTTCTATAAAAAAAGGCCTAGGCCAAAATTATTTCACTGGTGAATTCTATTGAATATTTATAGAATAAATAACACCAATTCTTCCTATACTCTTTTAGAAAATATCCGTTATGAACATAGATGCAAAAATCCTTAACCATATTAGTATACTGAATCCAGCCACCTATGAAAGGATTATACACCTTGACCAAGTGGAATTTATCCCAGAAATGCAAGGTTGGCTTAACATGTGAAATCAGTTGATGTAAGGAACCATAATAGGTAACAAAATCGAAGAATAAAAAACAAAAACCTTATATGTCAGAAAAAGCATTTGACAGACTGCAACACCCACTGATAATGAGAAATCTCAACAGACTAGGAATAGAAGGGAATTTTCTCAACCTGATAAATGGCATCTATAAAATCCCACGGCTATTATTATACTAAATGATGAAAAGCTGAACGTTTTCCCCCCTAAGACTTGGAACAAGGCAAGGAGATTCTGCTCTCAACACATCTATTCAACATTATACTAAAGGTTCTAGCCAGTGTGATCAGGAAAGAAAAAGAAATAAAAGGCACCCAAATTGGAAAGGAAGAAGTAAAACTGTCTTGTATGGCAACCTGTATGTAGAAAATCTCAAGAAATACACCCAAAAAAATCTACTAAAACTAATAAACATGTTTAATGAGGTCACAACGATCCAAGGTCAACATACAAAAATTAGTGTACTTCTATATAATGGGAATGAACAACCTAAAAATGAAATTAAGAAAATAATTCCGTTTATAATAGTGCCAAAAAGAATGAAATAGTTGAGTATAAATTTAACAAAATAAGTGTAAGACTTGTACAATGAAAAGTATAAAACATTGCTGAGAGAAATTGAAGATCTAAATAAGTAGATATTACATGTTTATGGTTTGGAACATTCAGTATTATCAAGATAGCAATTCTCCCCAAGTGATCTATAAATTCAACACAATTCCTATGTAAATCCTAGCAGACTTTTTTTGTAGAAATTGACAAGGCAATCCTAAGATTTCCATGGAAATGCAGAAGACCTAGTAATAGCCAAACCAGTTTTAGGAACTAAGTTTGAGGACTTAGGCTGCCTCATTTCAAAACTTATTATAAATCTTCCATAATCGACATGACACAATATTGGCACGATACACATAGGCATTAGACCAATGGAACAAAATTAAAACTCGGGGCGGGGGAAAAACCTCACACTCATCATCAATTGATTTTCAACAAAGGTGCCAAGACAATTCAGTGGGTCAAGGATAGTCTTTACTCTCACTGAATGGATGTGGGGAGCACAGTTTGGGAGACGACCACGATTGTGGCTCTGACACGGGCAGAACAGGGGCAATGTGAATGGCCAAAGTGTTGTACCCCCATGATATTCTGAAATTAAAAAAATAAATTAAAAAAACAAAACAAAACAAAACAAGGATAGTCTTTACAACAAATTATGCTGAGACAATAAGAAATTCCTATGCAAAAAAAAGAAATCTTAGACCCACACCTATTCCATACATAAAAATTAACTCAAAATAGATCATAAACCTAAGTGTAAGGGCTAAAAGTATAAAACTCTTAGAAGAAAAATGGGAGAAAATCTTTATGCCTTTGGGTTAGACAAAGAGTTCTCAGATATGACACCAAAAGCACAAACCATGAAAGAAAAAACGATAAATTGGAATTCAACAGAATTAAGAATTTCTGCTCTTTGAAAAATGCTCTTAATGGAATGAAAAGACAAGTGATAGACTGGGAGAAAATATTTGCAAATCATATTTCTGAGAACAGACTTGTATTTAGGATAAAGAACTCTTAGAACTCAATAAAACAATCCAACTTAAACATGGGGAAAAGGTTTGAATAGACCTTTGCTTAAGAATATATATAGGGGGCTAATAGGCACATGAAAAGATGCTCAACTTCATTAGTCACTGGGGAAATGCCAATTAAAAGTGCTATGAGATACCACTAGAATTATACCCACTAGAATGGCCATAATCAAAAAGGCAGACAATACCAAGTGTTCGTGAGGGTGTGGAGAAACTGAAACCCCCATATATCGCTGGTGGAAATATGAAATGGTGCAACCTCTTTGGAAAGCAGTTCTTTTTAAGATAATTTCTTTAAAAACCAAACATAACTTACCTGAAATTCTGCTCCCAAGAATCTATCCAAGAGAAATGAATATATTTACACACATAGACGTGCACACAAATGTTCCCAGCAGCATTATTCATGATAGCCCCAAACTAGGAACAATCCAAATGTCTATCAACTGGTGCATGAATAAGCCAAATGTAGTATATCCATACACAATGGAATAGTATTCATCAATAAAAAGGAATAAAGTAAGTAAATATGTAATAAATAAAAGGAATGAAGTACTGCTACATGCTATAACATGAATGTTCCTTGAAAACATGCTAAGGAAATGAAATCAGACACAAAGACCACAATTTCAATGATTCTGTTTTTATGAAATATCCAGAAAAGGCCCATTTGTAGAGAGAAAAAGCAGATTCTAGAGCTGGGGTGAGAGTGGTGATTAACTGTAAATCAGCACAAGGAAACTGTTTGGAATGATAGAAAGGTTCTACAACTGGATTCTGGTGATGGTTGCCCAACACTATGAATTTACAAAAAATCATCAAATTATACACTCATAGTGGGTGAATTTTATGGTGTGTAATTTATATTTAAGTAAAGCCATTTTTGAAGGAATTTTCTCACTTGACCTTTTGTGCTTAAATTTTGAGAGCTCTTATAAATCCTTATGCAACAAGGATTGATTTATTTACATTGTCACATAAACCCTCTGGTTTATGTGTTTAATATTATCTGTCTCATGAATAACAACTTTTAAAGAGGTACCTATTGACACGGGCAGTGCATGGGCAATATATATAGCCAAAGTGTTGTACCCCCATAATATTCTGAAATTTTAAAAAATAAATAAATAAATAATAAAGAAGTACCTATTTACATGTATACCTTTGTCTCAAATACATTCATCTAACACCTCTTTGTGTTTCTCAGTTCCAGCTAAATGGCTTTTGATTCTCAACTGACGTTTACTGTTTATTCTATGTTAGTGGTCTTGTCTTTCACAAATTCTTTTCCAGGATGATACTAACTTTTAGAAACTACAGCTTGGAATAATTTTTATGTACTTTTGATGTCTTTTGTTAAGTTCTTTAACATATTTTCCCAATGAAAATATAAAAGTTATTTCTGAAATGTACTTTGGTTTTAATATTATGCATATCTTCCTTTTAAAATAGAATATGCTTCTCTGGGATCACTCTATGATTACATTAACAGTAATAGAAGTGAGGAGATGGATATGGATCACATTATGACCTGGGCCACTGATGTAGCCAAAGGTAATAGTGCTTGGTGTATTCTTACAAATTTGGTGGGGAGCACTTTGCCATCCTGAAATGGGGACTTACGTCAGAAAATTTTTTATTCTGTGTCTTTAGATATTCTTCTTTTTTCAGACCAAAAGTAGGAAGACTTCTGCAACTTACTGTACAGATAATATTTTAGGTCATTGCCTTTCTACTCCTGAATTTCTTTTTCCTTTCTCCTTTCTCTACATTATTTCTTTCCCTAAAATCAAGATCTATCTTCAAGGCAGACATTTTTATCATGTTTTGTGATTATTTAATTGACTAGCTTGCATGACACATTTAATGGAAAAGTCATAATTCTGTTGTTGTTCTGAAAGTCTCTACTTAGACTCAGTATCCAGAAAACATGATTTATTATAGGATTAGTTCTACTCATTTTGTATACATAATATGCTAAAAATAGAAGCCACTTGCAAAAAAAAAATTCTTATTTGTCCTGCCATGTAAAGCAATTCAGATTTTATTTTATATTTAATGTAAACTTGAATATCACCGTTGGAAATTAAATATTTTTAATACACAAAATCCCTAAACAAGGTGCCCAGTTTTTTCCCCTCATAAATTCCTGCATAGACTAATGCTTTCTAAAGCAATTCAAATTCCATTTATTTTTATCTTTTTTTTTCCATTTTCATAACAGAACATTTCTGAGTTTTATTTATAACCGTCAAAGTTGCTTTGGAAACAACTTGATCTAAATAATGAACACTGATAGTTATATTTGTATTCTAGCAACCCCTGCAAAGTGTGTCCAAATTTTACTGGAGAAATTAACTCCTTTACATTTTACAACTCCATTCTCTACGAGCATCTCTTTACAAAGTAAACATAATGTTATTTAGCACTCAATAAGGGGAGCAACTCATTCTTTGCTTTCACTGTGTGACTTCCAGAAGTAGTAATCTTTCCTTTGGGGAATTAACTTGTCTGTCTTAAGTTTCATCAAAACCTACCAAATCATTCAAATAGGGAAAGTGAAACATTTTTTTTAAAAAAGTTTCATGCTAGATGCTGCTGCTGAATGATACTTCATTACCTTATACGAATAATAGGCTCTATGTATTTAAGGGTGGTGTATTGAAGGCTTTGGCTGTGTTAATTAATTGTGTATTCATGCATGAGGCATCTCAAATCATCCTTAAAATTTCATATTCTTTAAGATATTTTCATGTAATGTCATAGTCATTTCTCTGCATCTCAGTAGTACACAGGACCACCTGTTTGTAAGCAAAGTGATGTGCTATTATTGGGAGCTACCTGCAGCATTGTGGAAATACACTTAAATAAATGTAAATGCATATATAGGCAGTCCTTGATGTACAGCACTTTACCTTACAGACATTTGCATTTAGGGTGCTTAGCCAATTACACCCATGTTATTACTTAATGGCACTTAGGATGGATAGACAGCAAACAAATCAACTGACATTAGTCTCTGCTTCCTGCTGTGCTCTACTTGAGCGTCCTTGGTTCCCAGCCTGTAAACCTCTTCTCCTTGCCCCCTCTCAAGCACCTGCCCATCATCCCTGCCTGAGAGGTGAGTCTCTCTTGGTTCCAGATCAGCTCATTTTCTGGGGTTTCTCAAGAGTGCTGGCACTCTGCATCAGAAGGACAAGGAAGAGAAGGAACAGAATTAAGTAGCATACTATTATAGAACCACAGGTAAAGAACAGGGAAGGAGAGAATGGGAGTGGACCCCTGATCATGTCCAAAACTACAAAATAATAAAATCTCTTTTGCCTGGCTGGTAAATTGATCTGAAAGGCAAGTGCTAATGTGTTTGGTCTCAGGTGAGAAGATCAAGGCAGAGAAGAGGCTTGTTTATTAATAGTCACGGGTAATACTTAACATTTAAAAATCTTTTAAGATGGCCTATAAAAGAAAAAAAATTAATTAATGCTTTAGGAATGATTTTAACCCTCTCTGATAAAGCTGTGTATAGAACTTGGAGATTAAATAGGAAAGCTGAGTTTTTGTTGATTCTGTTTCAAATTCAGCTGTGTACCTTTCAGTTTGACTATGATTAAATCCACTGGAGCAATGATATGTTGAGAAATCAAAGAATGAATAATTCATTTCAAACAAGAGTAGATTCATGCATTTTGAAATAAGCATTGCTCAACATCATTGCCATTAAGAGAATATCTCCACAAAGCAAAAAAGATTCTTTTCTTTCTAGACAGGAAGAGGAATGGCGTGTGGACCAGCAAGTATATCTGAAATTGCTACAAGTCCATCAACAATGCGTAAAAGAAATAATTAAAGTAGATAAACCTCACTTCAGTCTTAAAATGGTCACTGTTGATTCCATATCTCCACAAAAGTCTCCTCATTGACACCTGTCAAATGTTTTTTAGGAAACCCTGAACATTAAACCTGGTGAAAGTATTTTTCAGCCTTCTTAATTGTTTGCAATAAAAATAAGGCAGAATTATAGATGGCTCTATAAAAACAAATTAAATAGAATTTTATGTGATTGTGATTACTACTGTTCATGTGCACTAAATATTATTTAAGTGTATACTATACATTGTACACAAATAATTTATGGTACTTATAAAAATCTGCTGTGAGGAAGAAAAGTACCTATATTTAAAGCTTTTGTACTAGAGTCTTGTTTTTTGAAATCCTTGTCAGCAAGTTTAGAAATTATCTATCTCTACCACTAAGAGTAATTAAATAGATTCTACCTGAAAAAATTATAAGGAATTTGATTCTAAAGCAAAAGAGAGGTAACTATGAAATTCAGCCATAAAGATTATTAAATGATACCCAGGTCGTAGCTATTGAATTTTTGTAATTTGAAGTATGTAGAACTTCATATTAGAAGAGAAATTTCCTTTATCCCAGTTATATCTTGTTTAAGATAATTTGAATTACTAATGCTGTGTTAACTTGACTCTTTCCAGTGATACCATTATAAGGCAAGAGTTTAAATTTTTTTTTCTTATTTTCTTTGTTCTTTTATGATTCTTCCATATATACAAATCAGAATAGTAGAAGAATAAGAAATGAAAAATTAATCTTTAAAAAATTGAAATGTCTTATATGCTTTAAAAAGCCAAAGTCTACTTCCTAGGTTATTTTCAATGGATAGTTCATTTTAAAAAGAAGTCTGTTTGATCGTGGGGTGGGGAGGAGCTATTTCTTCCATTATTTAGAAAAGATAATTTGAGAAATAAAGGGAGAGGATATATTTCAGTAGAAAATTTTCCTTTTCTTTATTCTAAAGGGGTAGACAATACATAAATACAGAAAGAGTCAAACACTAGTAAAGGGGTAACCATGAAATATGTCTTTTAAAGTATAATTTTTGATTCAAAATAATAAAACTCTACAAAGTTTGTATACACCCAGTTCACTGAAGTAACTTGATTTATATCCTAAGTATCATGGGGAGAATTTTGGAGTATGTTTACATATAGATTATCTCAAAGATTTATCCTTGTAAGAAGAATAAAATATTTTGTAACTACTGCATATTTTTCTGCCTGAAGATCATAAAATTCTTTACCAACCCTAACTAGTCAGTCCTCCCAATTCTCCCCATCCCTCCCCCACCTCCACTCCCCAGGCTTGTTGGAATGAATACTGAGAGAAGAAACAAACCAAGCTGCAGCTGGATAACTGCAGACATCCATATGAAAACTGAACACCCTGGTCAGAACATGGAGATGTAGAAGGCAGGTGGTAGTGGAATACCTTAGCCATAGAGCACTTCTTCCAGTGGTTACTGTGCTATTCTCACGCAGACTTCAGAAAATCAAGGTGTCCTTATTAGGTATTGTTAAGAAGCTAGCATTACTCACAATCGAATTCCAATCTTTAAGAGATTTAAGCATGAATTTTACTTAGCATACAAATGTTAGCATGTAGGCATATCCTGTTTCTATTTCATCAATCATGTAAGAATAGAACACATGAAATTGGTTTCTGCTGTTGAATTCTCTGAAAAAATGTGAAAGGTAATACTGATGGAATGTTGAAAAATATTAATAGGCCTTTTTTCCTTCTTGTCTGAAAAGGAATGCACTATTTACATATGGAGGCTCCTGTCAAGGTGATTCACAGAGATCTCAAGTCAAGAAATGGTAATGCCATACATTTTTATTTTACCTATTTTATTACAAATTACATGCATCTGTATATAGAAATATACATCATGCTTTACATATCTTTTGTAACCTGTTTGACGCACTGCTGATTACCATGGAAGTCTGTCCACTATCAATTAAATATCAAGATTCTCTATATTATTTGAAGAAGCTGCATAGTATTCCACTGTATGAATATAGCATAGAATGTGAACATTTGGATTGTTTACAGTTTTTCTATGATAAGAAATTTCGTGCTTAATACCTAACTTTCAGCCAAATTTTTCAGCACATCCCTAATTATCTCCCTGAAATCATTTTCTAAGAGATACTGCTGGGTCAAAGTGTGTAGTCATGTGTTTTTAGTCTTCTATTTTTAGGTGGTCCTATACTAGCAATTTTTACTTTTGTTCTTGTTAGTTCTGAATTACGTGGTGTGAATTGTTTATGTCGGTCATGCCTGTATTCCCTGGAGTAGTGCCCAAAATGAGCAGCACGTCTGGGAGTTTGGAAAGTAAAGTCTCTATTTTTCTTCTTTCTTTTCTTCTGTACTTTATAAAGTTAATTTATAGTCCTGTATTTTATAATTTGGAGGGTGAGCATTTTAAAATAGCTTGCAGGATCAGACTTTGCCTTCAAGTAGGAGTGATAACAGAATGCTCCTTCTGTTAAGTCACTCCAAAGTTACTGGAGAAAGGCAGTTGGATACCTTAGCTATCCAGAGCTAGCTAAGTAAACATCAGAGTTTGCCACTTTTTTAAAACCCTTGCTTTTAATTAATTAATCATTTATATGCTTTCTAAGTGGTTCTTCTCAGGGAGGAGGAGGAGAACTATTTATTTTTAGCAGATCTCTAGATCACTGCGTTTACAGTGGGTACATGCTAATAGTGTGATCCTTAGCTTGGGTAGTGACGGCAAGTAGTGGAAGGGGACCAGGGAATGAATGTCCTAGGTACCCTTGCTCGTACATACTCCAGGACCTTGAGTTTGTGTGTGCACTTGGCAGGAGCTGGGGGGAGGGAAGGTGTTGGCACCTGCCACTCATCAGTAGTCCAGGTCGGACCACCAGCTCAGCCCTGCCAGGTGACTCTGGCTTATTGTCCTTCCCTCTTACAGTTCATCACTTATCCTTTGGCTCTGCTTAGACATAAGTTTCCTGGAACTAGACACTTTTGATATATAATTGGCTAACAGGAAGTCATTAGGTAATAATCTACAATCTAGTAGGAAATATCAGAGTTTTATGACTTTGTACATTTTCAGTCCTGCCCAGAATTTCAATTTAAACACATTATTTGACTTCAGTATGTCCTAAATCATCCATGTGAGAATGATTGACTAGATTATGAATTTATGCATGCTATCATTATGAAGACTATATAACAGTGGAGAATATCCCCATTTTTAAAAATTATAATTTGTGTATAGTTTAGGAATACACACACATTCATATTGAGAGAATATAGACGTAACTTTTAGCAATTTTTTTCCTGGGAGAGGGAACAAGACTCTTTCATTTTCTGTATTATATATTTATATAATGGTAGATTTTTTAAAAATGAGTACTTGTTAATCTTGTAATGAGAAAACTGAATATAATATTAACAGTATTTACATTTCTATTTATAAAAGTTTATAGCTTGTTACTCATATCGTGCTTACCCTGGGGCTATTTCTATATATTAGATCATGCAAAAATTATTTTCTCTCTTTATTAAAATCATTATTAGCAGCTAGTAAGTATTGATCATCTACCGTGTTGAAGACATTATATGGCTTGTGAAAGAAATACCAGAGACATTTCTTCAGGGTTTTATCCTTGACCTTATCTCCTCTTATGCTCTTATTTTTACACTCCCATAAAAGCCCCATCTACATATTAACACTCCCAAACAGATCTCAACTTCAAAACTATGTATCTGTCTGCTTATTAGACATATTCACATAGATATTTTTTATGACCCTAAAATGTATTGTGTCCAAACTGATCTTTTCATCTTCTCCCAACCCCCCCCAAAAAGTCATTTCTGCATTTCCTTTACTCAGTGAGTAGCAATACCAGTTGCCCAAGCCAGAAATTAAATTAAAAGGAGTTACAGTTTGAATCCAGAGCTCCTGTTCTAACCAGTAATCTATATTGCCTCTTTTTTGATTTCATCCTTGAGTTCTCCTCCTTCTCCCCTCGTATCCAACTATTCATCAAGCCTGGTTGGTCCTGCATCCTAAATATTTCTTGACTTGGTCTACTTCCTTCCTGTCCTTTGCCGCAGCCTTAGTACAGGCATCCTCATCTCTCTTGGGCCACAAAAGCTTGCACGCACAGTGACCTCCTTGCTGCCAGTTCTGTTCTTCTCTGATATAGTCTCCCCTCTGCACATTTGTTCATTTCATTCCTCCACTTAAAGTTGTTCATTGGCTTTCCATTCTCACAAGGGCTCTCCTTGACCTGGCCCCTACCTTCCAAAATTGCAATGCCATTTATTCTTCTCTTGAGTTTTTGCCTAGGCTCTCTCTTTTGTCTAGAAAATTACTTTCCTTCTTCAGCTCTCCTCTTTCTGGTTAACCCCTGTGTTTTTCAGGTCTTAGCATAAGCAGAATTTCTTTCAGGAAACTTCATCTTATCTCCCTAGTCTTAGATATCTCTGTTCTTTGGTTCTGTAGTACTCTCTATTTCTCTCATCATGGAATTTATCCCACTTTATTGTAGATGTTTGTTTAACTGTCTCTCTGATTAGACTGTAAACCCCATGTGAGCATAGACAATGCCAATCTTGCTCACCTTCCTGTTCCAAAACATAGTGCATGGGCTTACCCATAGTAGGTGCTCAGCATATATTTGTGAAATGAATGAATGTGTAAATAATTGAATGAATGAATATTATCTCTGCCTTTAAGAAAATTACTCTTCAATTGGGAGAGAAAACTATATATACCATAAAGGAATAATGCTAATGACTTCCTCAATATCACATTGGCAGTCTATTGGCAGAACCCAAGTAAAACTTTGGTACTCCTAACTACTACTACTAATTTATGCCTTTTTTTACTAGACAGTACTGCATTTGGATAAAACAAGTGTCTTAAATCCTTTTTTAATCAGTACCTAATGGAATTAGGTTTTTGTTTTAATGTCACAACCTTTTGCAAAATCTCCAATGCTATGAATACATTGATTTTACCTTTCATAATGCCATATTAAAGATAGAAATATAAGTTTATGAATTTTCAGTATAAGATAGTTCAAACTAATTAATTTATCTTTTTTATTTTTTAGTTGTTATAGCTGCTGATGGAGTATTGAAGGTAGGACTGTGTCTTTTAATTTTTTTAAAAAAAATTTGTTAATTTCAGATGTAGATTCTTGTGACTGATAATTCTTTTATTAGCCAATAAGTAGAAAGTTAATACTGGTTTCCCTTTTCATAGATCTGCGACTTTGGTGCCTCTCGGTTCCATAACCATACAACACACATGTCCTTGGTTGGAACTTTCCCATGGATGGCTCCAGAAGTTATCCAAAGTCTCCCTGTGTCTGAAACTTGTGACACATATTCCTATGGTGTGGTGAGTTCATTTCTCATTTCTTGTTTGCTAAAGGAACCACGAAAAGCAAACAACCTAAAGAAGAAAGATACAACAATTTAGCATGTGAGACAGTACTGCTGTTTCTGGTGGAATGCCTAAAACAGTGGCAACAAAGAGAACATTTTCTAATTGCCAGAATATTTACTTTGGTCATTTTTATGCATCTGAGTTGTTTTGTCCTGTGTTAAGAAGAAACCAACATCACATCCAAGAAACAAATTAGATGAAACCTGAAATAGTTTTGGGCTGCACTTCTCCTGTGGAGAGTACTTTTCTGCTGGGTGAAAATATGACTGTAGAATATCTCTGTAATTCGGTTGAAATGTGGATCATCTGGAACAGGACATCGTTGTCATGGATTGTTCACCAATAGATCTGCCAATCAAATTAATTAACAGGATGCTTCTGAGTGTCAACTATTAAACTGATTAGTGAGTTTCTAAAAGTACAGAAAAAAATGTACTTAGCACTTGGCAGATAGCCTTGTCCATGTCTGCTGCAAGTCGTAGAAAGTAGTAGTGACTATCTGAAACATGAATCTAAGGTATCACATAAGAACAGCAACAGAACAACACAGAAGAATAGAATAATGTGGGGGCAGAGTGCACAAGGCATAGAGACCACAGTAGTCAATCAGGTAAGGAGCAGAAGCTCCTGGAAGAGCTGTTTGGACATGGATCTTCCCTGAGGAATAAGTTATACCTGCATTATCAGACAGAAGGAAGCCAGGGGTGGGGACAGGCCTTTGCTGGAGGAAGGAATTCATTTGTTGCCTTTTTTTGAGAGTAGGAAATGCCGTATATCCTTTAAAAGTCCAAAATAGTATTTGGAACTCCCTGTCTTTGCATCTCATCTCCCAATTATACTGCCTCTCTATTTATACTATTACTTCTTGAAAGGGCATTTTCATAGTAATTTTAAAAGAAGCAGACTAATGTTGGGCCCAAATCAGCATGCCTCTTCTTTCCAAATGTCTGTGTTTCCTTGTGGAATGAAGGCAGCTGATAGCACAAGAAGAGATCTGCACTGTCAAACATGCTCCTTTTTCTTTATTCAGTCTCTTAAGTGTTTACTGCTGGCTTCATTACTTAAGTTTTGGGCTTGTTGCAGTTGGCTAGCTCTTTCTAAATCATAACACATCCTATGTGTACCAAATTAATATTATAATAGAGTTGAATTTTGTTGGCTATTGAAAAAAATTTCAAAAATGAAATGTTTTCGGCTAAAGGCTAGAATCTCAAAGGTTGGAAGACAAGAGTAACATCAGGCTAATACCTAATTTCCCGTGATTCTGAATATTTCTAAGAATGAAAACTATAAATGATTACAGATAGTGATAAAATAATTCTCACTGAAGGGAAGGAAAAAACAAAACATAAGTTCCAGAGGAGACTAGATTCTAAGACTGGTCTCCTATGTCGTAAGTTACTATAGTCTAACATCATAGATTCATCTCCTGGATATTTTGAAAATCAGGTGTTTGTTGCAGTTTAAGACTCTTTGTGAGTTTTTTTTTCCTCTTATGAAGTTATGTTCATTTTTAAGCAAAAATTAATTTATTGAGTCAGGCACTGTGCTAGACACTAACTTAGGGTAATTTAAATTTTACTTAGCCTGTTCGTTGGGACCAGTGTCTCATTTTATCCTGTAGAACAGGAGCCAGCACACTTTTCGTATAAAGGACCAGATAGTACATATTATTGGCTTTGAGGGCCACTTACAGTCTCTGTTACATAGTTGTCTTTGTTTTTTTTTGTTGTTGTTTTTTACAACCCTTTAAACATGAAAAAACATCCTGTATTCTGCAGCAGACGCCTCTGTGAAACAAGAGGGCTTGGAAAGATTAACAACATGGCTGAAGAATATGGCTCATTTAGTCAGTGTTCCCGCTGACAGTTCAGAGTGATTCCACAAGAGACCACATTTCTCACGGCTTTCATGTGCATGTGCATATAAATGTATATAAACAAATATATACACATGTATATGTTGGGTTTATATATATTTGTGCTGGTTATAGTTTTTATAGATGGTTATAGTTTTTAAATTGTTTTGTACATTTATATGAATTAGAAGACTTTTGAGGCTCATTTTTTGCACGTACAGTGCTTTTACTTTTAAAATTCTTCTCAAATCTTGGAATTTCCCTCTCTCAGAAATTTTTGACCTAAAGCTACAACTATGAGTTATACATGGAGTGCACTTTTGGTGTCAGTATTATTTCATTTATGAAAACAAACTTCATGCTGCCTTCTTTAAAGCCTTACAGTTGCCAGGAATTTTGGTGTGAAGTGCATCCCTCTGCTTTTCCTCAGCTGAAGGACAATCTCAGTACCAGTGGCCAAGCACAAATTCCTTTTCACACATAAACTGTAAAAGGTGTTAAAAGGTGACTTCTATTTGGAAAGCTTAGGACCTTTTCCTGTATCATTTTAAAATCCATTTCACACATTTCACATTGACCCCTCTTCTTAAACATAGTCTGAGTCAACCTTTCTGGAACTGCAGATTTTTAGGTTATTTTAATACAAACCTCTTGACTCAAGTAACTTTGTACCACTTTTCAGTAGAAGGACCTGAACATGTCTCTTTGCAGTTTAGGCTTTTTATGTACTTATTTATTGACCCTGCCTTTGCTTGGTTTGGTTTTATTTGGGGGAGGACTTAACAAATGCTTAGCAAATCATTCTATCAAGTAATTTGACTTACTGAAACGAACTATACGGCCACCCTCTGGGTGTCTCCAGTGTTGTTCTGTATTTATACATCAGATGTTGCTCTTCAGAACCTCTTTGCCCAGTCACCTGATTTGGAATATCAATTCTACATTCATGCTAGACCTTCTCTTAACCGCTGGAGACAAAAATGCTATTTCAGTAACTCTGTTTTAAAACAACTTCTGCTGTTTGTCTTGAAGAGAGTTTGCTCAGAATGCTGGTTTGCCTCATGCAGTCAGCTGTATTAGCAGAATTCCATTCAGAAAAGTATACAGATGCTGATTCTTTCTCTTCTTTTTTCTCTTTTTCTTCCTTTAAGACAGCCCAAGTCATAGATACAGATACTAATTTAATTATAAACGGGAATTCAGGATTGTATTTAATTCTGACCCCTTCCCATTCTATTTGTTCTAAATAAACACCATGAGTGAAAGAAAAAATACAAAGCAGCTTTCCAGAGCCTTTTTGTTTAAACAATCACAGATTTTTTTTTAAATGAAGAAAGCATTATGTGATCAAAGTGGATATTACATAAAAGAGCAGGAAAGGACAGTTGTTAAGGTTAGGACCAGGTTAATTTTAAAAGTTTGTGGTCCAAAAACTTTGAAAATGATACCTATCTAGGAAAGCGATGTGGTTAATTAGAATTTTTTGATGTCTTTTGAAAAATAGGTGAGTAGCTGGGACTCATTTGTCAGTAGGAGTGTCTGTTTGTAAAACATCCCTAGTTCATTAACAGTCTATGCTGTTAGTTGAAACCTCCTCCCATTCACAGCAGTCACACACACATGAATAAGACCATTTAAAAAAGTTGTCTTTATTTGAAATCTACCCCTGAAATGCAATATATTTTTGTTTTTCTATTTTTTCGGACTTGCTGTAAGAATTTGGCCCCTAATACTCTAAAAAGTACCAGCCCCCAACCCCACAGCTTGATAAACCTCTGTTGCCTCCTAACAAATGGCAAGACGCACCAGACTTGTACTGCCTTAAAATAAATGTGCCGCAAACGCCAGAGACGGATCTTGTGACCCTTGCTTCTAAGCTGGTAGACTCTGCCAGGCGGGCAATCGTTCCTCTCTCCATCTTATAAGAAAGGGGACTTTTCTACCCTCTCATGGTAACTTCTGAAGAACCGAACCAGGCAGGTTCAGTATGTTATCCATAAAAAAAGGAAGGACTTAAGCAAAGCAAAAAATCATTGAAAGAATAAGCCTTCTGCGAACACAAAGCCTAGCCACTCTTTAAAAACAAAGCTATTCTAATGACAATGCACAAAGGATCACCTTCTTAGAAGCTTCTCAACCAAAACCAGCTTTGAAAACAGAGTGGCTTAAGAGACAGTATCGCCCTCGCTTGTCTGTGAGCCCCGTTCCAGAACAAGCGCAGCTCAGGTAATGGCTTTCTATTGTTTGTAAAAGAAAAGGCAGGAAAAGTACACAGCCTTGTCCAAGATTCTATTCTATAAACTGAAAATAGAAATTTTCCTTGTGAACAGTTTAAATGTGAGGACGTCTCAATATATAATAAAATGAGTTGGAAAATATTTTTAAGATGAAAGATCACAGTAACATTGGATCTGCATCCTCATTAACTGGTATTTTGGGGCATAGTTTAATATATTTTTAGACCTTCCAAGTGACTTCCTCAACAAAGTCACTGTTTTGTGCCAAATGTCATTTTGTTTAATGTAGAAAAAGCTGTTCTATCTCTTACCACTTACTTTTTGATATATTCCTGAATCTGGAGAATTAATAAAAGGAAATCATGAGATGTGCTGATACTGGAATTAAACCAAAGACCTCACTCGGGCTTCAGGATATAGCTGTTAGTGACACCATCCCAGACAGTTTTACATGCATCAAGTGATTGCCTTAGCTGTAGTAGCTCTTCAGAGACACAGAGGGGACAAAATGAAACTGTCTTTATTTTTTCAGGGTTAGAACTCAAATATAACTCGGATCTCATTAGATCTTGGACATTTTCCAACAGAATATTTTGGAAAGAAAAATGACATAAATATTTTTCTGGTTACTTTGGGAATAACCCAAACTCTTACTTTTGCATTTCACCTCACAAAATCCAGTCAGTCTTTGTGTGTGTGTGTGTGTGTGTGTGTGTGTGTGTGTTTGTGTGTATTTGTGTGCATGCGCAAGCGCACAATGTATTATGCACGCAGGCCAAACTACGAAAAGGAGGAGGTACAAGGCAGCTCATTTGAATGTTTTGGGGTCTGGAGCCCTTGATTTATTTGAGGCTGATGTCCTGTTCCCTCTCCTTGGTAATGCCAAATCTATATCCACTTGCACTTCCTATCCTTCCCCCTCCCAGCCCTAGCACCAGTGGAGTGGTGATTGCAGCAAATTGAGAGGCTTTATTTCCTGCTCAGCTCTCTTGCTGCCCCCATCCTCCCTCCCTGTGCGGGGGCATGTCAGGGGTGATTGCATACCTGTTCTGACTCTCACCCTCCCTTACTTCCAGTATTCACTAGAATTGTCCCCTTCTGGGATGCCCTTACCTTTTCCTAATCACTTGTGTGACTCAAATAGAATTATTCAGTAGCTCTTCTAAAGAAGTACCTTACACACTTGATTAAAAGCCCAAAGAGGCTTCAGTGAATTTTCTTTCTCCTGCTTGAGCAGCATCTGCCAATTTCCCTGATTTTCCTGCTAATTATCTTCGTATTAGCCAGAATTCACTTAACATGTTATGTCTCGAATAAGACTGAGCACTAGCTGAGGAAATAGTGGATATAGAGTTAAAGGTTTATACCATTTGCTTGAATAAAGTGTATGTCTTCTATCTACATTTCTTATTTAGAAATGGGCTTTTGTTTTTAAAACAAGGCAAATCTAAATCTAAACTGCTGAGTTCTCTTCTTGCTTCTGCCGGGGTTCCATGCCTAGGATATGGCATGTCTCATTCTCTCCAGTCCTGCCACTTTCCCTTCTCTAGAATTACATGGGATTAAGAGGTTGACCTTCAGGGTCAGACAGCGAGTTCATATTCTGGCTCTGCCACTTGATAACTGAGTGTCTCTGAGCGAGTTTGCTTAACTTTCTTAAACCCTAGTTTCCTCACCTATAAAATGAGGATAATATCTATTCAATAAGTTGCTATTAATCATAACATATGTAAAGTGTACCTGGAACATAATAAGCACTCAATAAATGGTAGTGGTTTTTATTATGATTATTATTAATAAAATTAAAATTGTTTTTGCACTTTTCAGAGTATTGGTAGAGTCAAATTTTTGAAGTCCATTTGTATAAGTAGAGAAAGTAACAGAGTGTACAAATCTCCATTATTCAGTGTTTAAAGAGAAACCAAAATCTGCAGCATTTCTAGCACCAATTTGTTTTCTTTGGGCACTCCAGTCCAGATTTATTAACCATACTGATTTCAAGAATTGCACAGTGATGAACACAACATAAATTCACATACACCAGTTTATATGCCTATAAAGTGTTTATTACATTTTGGAATATGGTATAATAAATTATAGGTAGATGAAAATGGATCCATTAGACTGACTCATTTTGAGGGAGATTTCTCCAACAGAAAAATCTAAATGTTATAATTTTGCAAGTATCTACCATTATAGGGTAGGTGGGTTACCCAGTGATTTGGATTTGGGGCATTTTTTTATGACACCGTTAATGAACCTTTAAAAATATTGTTGAGGTCCCCAGTTATTATCTTATAGAGAAATGCTTCAAAGGTTGAGGGTGGAAAGAGTTTTAACTAATAAAATACAAAATCGAATTTGTGGGAATACATGAAAATTATAATAACTTCTGAGATAAAATTAAATCACTCAGGCCCGTTGGTTTCATAAAATTTTAAGTCTGGCTGTAGATGTCCTAATTTCTAAATGAGGTTTTTTTCTGTATGAAAAAGAACATAAAAAGTATATAGTATATGGAAGAAGTCCTGTGTATGAATATATATGTTTTACCCAAGTTTCTATAGATGGAGTTGGTTGTATCTGGTAATTGGATACAATTAAATGTTAGATAAAGTTTCAGTAATATACCAAAAATATAAAGTACAAGAATAAAAAATCCATTTCCTTTTTGTTCCAGGTTCTCTGGGAGATGCTAACAAGGGAGGTCCCCTTTAAAGGTTTGGAAGGATTACAAGTAGCTTGGCTTGTAGTGGAAAAAAACGAGGTAAGACTACATTTCTCCATTCAGGTACATAGATCAGAAAACAGTATTGGGGTTTTGCAAAAGACTTTTTCATCTTCTTCAAATTGAAAGTAAGTTCACGCTTATGGAAAGATTAGCAGTAGGAGCTAACACAAAGGGTCAAAGTGATGTTATTCCTCATGAATGGACCCTTTACATCTAATTGTTGCAGCTTCACGTCGTGATGCTGTAGATCAAAAATTGTACAAGTACTGTACTAGTTTCTCAGTCTCAATTGTAAAACCTAGGGGTTTGTTCTTAGTGATGAAAGAAGCCATTGCGTCCAAGGTAGGGGAACAGTTTAACTCCATCTCCTGCGTTTAGGACATCTTTTTTACTGGCCGGGAGTTGATATATCTGTAAGAGACCTTCAGCTACTTCAACTTACCTCTCCCAGCAGGAGTCACTATAGTACAAGAAACTGTCGCTTAGATGAGAATTTCAAAAATAAAAGAAGAAAAAATAGTTTCAAAAAAGGGAAAAATTACAGTTTTGCCACCTACGTTGAACACTACATTGAAGATGAGCTCCTCACTGGAATTGGCGAGGCAGTGGCATAACTGTTCGCTTCTTCATGCAGAGCCTTTCCATTTCAAAAGAACTTCAGTGGTGTAAACACCGTTTGTGCTGTGTCCCCAGCCTCGCTTCTCTTCTTCCCACAAATTGAGGCTTTCAGTTAGTTGGACCTATGAGCCTACATCAGAGAACATGGTACATTCATATCAAAGAGAGCAACTACATTTTGAAAGGTTTAAAATTGTGACTGAAATGCACAGCCATGGAAATTCTCAGCATAAGGATGAAGCATCCAATATCAAGATACTATGAGAACTTAGATCATGTAATGGAAGTGTGTAGTTGTCTTTGCAATGCAAAACAACTTTATTTTACAAAACTTCTTCATTTCCACATCTTATCTGTGCCCTCCATAAAGGGTAAGAGTGCAACCTTAGAATAAAATAATTTGCAAAAAAGTGAATATGTAAAGATATTCCCTTTTTAATGCCCTAAAAGAATTAGATTGATCTGCTCCTCAGGTGAGTGAAGGAATGAACTAGATTAATCAAAAAGCAGCTGTTGACTAGGAGAAGCCAAGTTTCCATCTTTTAGATCACATAATCCGGAATGCCTTACAATTTGTCCTCCTGATACATTGGTGATGGATGAAATGTTGATGACAGCTGAACTTGATGGGAAACAGCTGCCAATTTAAGAAAAGAAAAGGAGCTATACACAAGAATCTGTCCTACTCATTGTTTCACAGAAGCTGTTCTGTTTTAATTAAATGTGGTAGTAATTCTTCATGTGCTATTAAATAAGATCTCACACACAGCATAACTGATACTTTCTTAATATGAGGAGCCACTGTTTCTGTTCTGGTGGGTTTTTAAATTTTTGTTTTGTTTTGTTTTTTGCCAGTGAGAGGATTAGATGTCTTGTTCTGGGTTTACAAATGAAAGTAAAGAAAATTATTGACCTTGTGTTGACTCAGGAGCAGAAAACTCAGGGTAATCTTTTCCCTCTGCAGTGTTCCAAGATAAACTAGGAGAACTTTTTTTTTTTAAAGCTAACTGGACCCTCCAAATATGTATAAGACAGAATAATATTTTTAAATAATAATTTATCTAAAGTATGGCAGAATAGATGTACATCTAAAGCATTTTTTAAAATATTGGCGTATCTGGCAAGGATTTTTAAAGCTGAAGAAAAAAATTAATTTAGGCCGGGCGCGCTGGCTCACGCCTGTAATCCTAGCACTCTGGGAGGCCGTGATGGGAGGATCACTTGGGGTCGGGAGTGCAAGACCAGCCTGAGCAAGAGCGAGACCCCATCTCTACTAAAAATAGAAAAATTAGCCAGGCATTGTGGCACACACCTGTAGTCCCAGCTACCCAGGAAGCTGAGGCAGGAGGGTCCCTTGAGTCCAGGAGTTTGAGGCTGCAGTGAGCTATGATGACACACCCCTGTCATTTGTCATCTGTCTCAAAAAAAAAAAATAATAATAATTTAGAAGCCTCCTGGATAGTTGACTTGAGGGTTGGGAATCACCCATGAATAACCTTCAGAACCTTTTCAGCATTGTACACGAGGAAGTATGTTCTCCCATCCAGTAGAGTTTACTGTTTTACTCATGGTGTCCTGATGATCAGCTAATAACCGATGAATACTACTCAAATACCTCTCATACTGTATTTATTAAACATAATACTACTAAGTTGAAAGAGACCCACATGGTGAAATAAATTTTCTCAACTTTCTAATGAACTTAAGTAAAATTGGATATTACAAGGATCTTTATCTGCTGTTCTTATTCTGCACAAAATTTATTTGTCAAAAATATGGAAATTAAGTTTAAAGGTATCTTCATTTTCACCTCATAAATGGAGGCACTCATTTCCAAAACAAATTCTGTTGGTATAGCATTAAGATAAATCCCAAGGATTTATTTCATTTCATAACAAAATTGAGGCTTTGATCTAATATAATTTACACAATCCTTTCAACTTCTAATTATTTTATTTTATTTATTTTTACTGTTGAATACCTTGGGTTATTAGGTGAAAAAGAGAATGCCATATTTTTAACAAGCCTTATTTAAATAAAGAATGATGTGTTTAAACTTTCAGGGACACATTTTGAATGGGATCTAGTCACCCTATGTTTATATCCAAGTATTAGGGTTGCCTTTTCTTTTTAACTTTTTATTTTGAAATAATTACAGACTCACAGGAATTTACAAAAATATTACAAAGAATTCTGTGTACCCTTCACCTAGCTTCCCTCACTGGTGACATCTTACTTATCTGTCAAGACCAGGGAATTAAGATTGATACATTACTAGACAATAGACCTTATTCACTTTCACTATTTAGGATTGCTTTTTGCATCTATAGGAAGATCAATACTTTCTAAAAATTGTGTCTGAAGATCTTTGCTTCTAAACCCTTAGTAATGAAATAAGGCCTTTAAGCATTCATTTTTCTAGTATTACATCCTGTTAAAACTAGATTCATAAAGCACTGCTAAAAGCAAACAATGAACCTTTATAGAAGGCATGAAATTAAGAGGGCATTACTAATAAATTTTTAAAATGTAACAGATATTTATATTTGCTTTTGTCATTTCCATGGAACTCAAATCAGTAGTCATTCAGAATATTTTGGCAGCATAATTTCTATTTATATTAATATTTAGGTTCTTATATATAATGTGTTTTTTTCTAAGTAGCAAAACTATTTGATTAACATAGAAATCTTCACAAAACTTAATCTCCTGCTCTTGACTATACTTCAGAAAAAGATAAAAACCTGACAAGTAATTTTTACATCTTATGCATTAAATAGTACAAAAATGAATATGGTCTTTACAAAATGTCATGCCTAATCTAGTGATTGGGAAATTTTTAATTTGAAACTTTTATTTTAAAATATTTAAGTTTTAAGTAGTGTTGCATACCTGATGCTAAGATCTGGTTATTCCAGAATGTTTTAATGCATTAGGAATGCCCACAGTTATGTAATCAGGACTTAAATATTTTAGATTCTATTTTAAAGTACTTTTTAATGCACCAAAATAATCCATTACGTAAAGTGTCTGAGTCCAGATTTAACTGATAGTTGACCATGTCAGATTATTTAAAATAATTGTGTCTCCTTGTGTAACATCTCAGATGTGGTATCTAAACAGTTTTTCAGTAAGAAAAGATGACAGAAATGATCAACATCCATATTCAGCCAGTTCACATTTCAGTTATTGGAAAAATGTTGAAACAAAATTGTATTGAAAAATGTTACCCTTTACAACAACTCATTATTTTTAGTTACATGTGTAGTACATTCAGTTGCAAAATCACAATTATAGTTTGTTTTTATTAGTTCCTACCTCCCAATTATTTTATATTTAAAAAAGGAGTAAACACCTGAACTTTCTTTTGACCTTTATCTCAAAAGGTTTGTAGTTCACATTACAGTAAAATAATAGTACAGTTTAATACATCTTGTTCTGTTCTGTGAAATCACAAGAAAATAAGTTTAAAGTACTTCACATAGCCTTTAATTTGGAGAGAGTTGTTTTGTTTTTAACTTTATCTTGTTTTGATTTTAAGATTATCTGTAATTCCAAACATAGATTGTCAGTTTTCTTGGCAACGTCTACTTTTACACGTAGCCTCCCCAAATCCAACTAAGTTCAGTTTTAAGTTTTTTATTTGCAAAACTTTTTTGGCAGACAATACTGTGGAATAAATCTTAATACTTCTTAGTACCAGCAGTTCTCGACTCCATCACACCCAGCGCTCCTTTTATAACAACTGCGTTAATGCTCCCCACTGCCCTGAAGTGAAATTCAGAGGTAACACAATGCACCTATACACATATTTTAAGTCAATATAATGCTCTAACTGTAATATAAAAGAGAAATAAATGAAATAGGTATTGCAATGTACAAATGTTCACGCATGACCACACTAGAGGAGATGATGGAACAGTTTTAGGTGCTTACACCTATGAATAAGTAAAACTCAGCAGCTATTACCTGTAGCCTGTGAGAGTTGGGTTGTATTAAGGACTCCAGTACCAGGAGCAGCACTGTTGTCAGGTGACATTTTTCAGAAATTTTGGTAAAGTTATAAATAATGCAAAAATCAGTCTGCCTTTGATTTATTTTATTTGGTAGTTGCATGCTTGGAAAACTTCAGTGTGTTTTGTAACTGTTCAGAAAATACTGTGTGTTTATTTGTAAATTAAAGTTAAATCCTAGGCCCAGAAAATTACAAACCTCATTTTTTGCTTGCTTTACTTACTTGAATGCACATGGGACATTTGAAATTTGGTACAAAAGAGTTCTTGATCACGTAGGACTTTATGGTATATTGAATGATGTCTAGTATTCCTGACTTGCTCCCCTTAAATGCCAGTTGCAACCCTCCAGTCTCTAAAACAAAATTGCTTCTGCAGAATAGGGGCTTCACATGTTCTGTGAGAGCCACTACTATAGAATATTAGAACAGGACCGATCCTCACATTATAATTTGTGTTGTATTGGGTCCTTATTATATATGGATTTGACCAAAACAAGGCTGTAATGAGTCACGTGTTCAGAATGTCTTATTTGCCAATGAGAATATGCACAGTTCTTTAAAATTATCTCTGTGATCTTCTGTGCTGAAGATGTTTTCAGAGTTGTGCGCCTACTGCCAAAGCTAAACTGGTTTCCTAGTTACCTGGCCTGTTTACATGTATTGTAAGTTGCCTATAAAATTATAGTGACTTGTGGTTTTAGATTTAGTGTTTAAGTTCCAACTTGCCCCTCTCCTACTGTAGTTTCTTTTAGACTTGATTTTACGTTTTATTGCATATGTTGTGCTGAACCTGACTCTCGATCCACTAAATTTCCTCTTTGGAGAAAAATTATGAGTCTTTACGTAAATTGTCACCCATCATATATTAATCAGTGGAGCTTTAAATTTCATGTGTTTATTCTCTTAAGTTAACTTTTATGACCCTTCAAATAGTATTTGCTTGCCTTAATGAATATATCCCTTTGTTTTATTTTGTTTTGTTTTCCCTCTCTCTGTTGTAGAGATTAACCATTCCAAGCAGTTGCCCCAGAAGTTTTGCTGAACTGTTACGTCAGTGTTGGGAAGCTGATGCCAAGGTATATGCATATTTTGTTGTTGTTGAGAATTCTGAATTTCACTTAGGCTTTAAGTTTTTAAAACTTGGGGTAATAAAATCTATTATAAAGCAAAGCTAGATTGATGTTCCTGTGAGCCCCAGATTGACTGTTAAGGTTTTCTTTTGACATCTGCTTATCTTGATCTCTAGAGACTCATTAACTCTTTCTTACACTACTCTTTGGTATTCTTGACTCAGAAAAAACAATTTTATCTTTTTTTAATCTTTAATAATAACTATTGCACATTTATATTATAAAATGGCTAACACATAATACTTATTATATACCAGGCACTGTTCCAAGCACTTTATGTGCATTTATTCCTCAGAATATCTCTATGAAATAGGTAATATGATTATCTTCATTTTACAGATGAAGAACCAGGCACATAGATGTTAAGTAATGAGCTGGAAGCCACATAGGTAGTAAGCAGTAGGGCTGGACATGAACCCAGGCAATCTGGCACAAGTCCCTGCTCTTAACCATTACACTATATTGCCTTTCTAACCAAAGAACAGGCAAAAGTAGCACTTCTGGAGAATCTTGATATGTGCTCCTTGTCCAGTTTCAGTGATGTTTTTGAGCTATCACAATAGAGTTGGAGAAATTCCAAAACTTAGGCTTTCATGTAGTTATCACATTTGAGCATGAATGGCCCATTTCCTTTCCCTGCAAAGATCATTTTTAAAAAGACTCTTGCATACATACGGAAACATTTACAGATAAAATGATAGACTGGTCTTGGATTTGCTTCAAAATGAAGTGAAGGGAAATGGATGATGGTATAGATTAAACAAGATTGGCCATGATGATTTTTGAAGCTGAGAGATAAGTATATGGAGGTTCATTATATTTTTCTCTCTACTTTTGTGTATGTTTGGAATTTTCCATAATAAAAAGTTAAAAAGTAAAAAAGATTCTCACAGATTAAACATTAGAATAAGAAAGTAATTGCACTCAAAAAAGTAACAAGAATTTTATAGTTCATATTTGTCCAGTTTTTCACGGAAAAAAAGGTACTAGAACTTACATTTTAAATAGATACCTAAAAAAAAAGTATTAAAAATAGAATTTCTTCCTTAATTTAAACCCAATTAAATGCAATCCGACCCCAAGAAGAGTGAATGATGGTAACATTCAGTCTGTTCTTCTACAACATGTTTCTTTACTGGAATAACTCAGAAACAATTGGTGAGTGTGAGGACTGTGTTAGTACAACACAGAATTCATGTTGATTCATACATAATGTTTTCCAGCACATTATTCTGCACTGAGTGTAAAGTATACTAATGCAGCCAACAAGGCAGCAAGGGACCCAGTGCTATGAAGTCCGAACTCCACATGCTCCTGCTTGGCTTGGCTTGGCTTGGCTTGGCTTGGCTTGGCTTGGCTTGGCTTGGCATAGAAGGGTTTGTTGGAGGTCCTCCCTAGCTGTGTGCATTCTGCCTTTGCCCTGATAACCAGCAGCCTCCAGCTTTGCCTTCATTCCTATTCTTCAAATTTCCTTCACCCTTTTTAAAAGTAGAGTCCTATATTTACTTAGTATTATTTTTATTAAAGAATTTAACATGTTTCTTAACTGTTAGTATTTTTCTTTAGGATTGTTATTCTTTCTACTAGTATTCTGTGACAAAGCTGCATGAGTTTTGAATGGTCTGCCCTATGCCTGTTTAGGCCCTATTGTTTTTAGTGTGTGACTTTGCAGAATGTGGGGATTTTTATTCCTGGCACTTTGCAACTAATCCAGTAGAAATTATAAGCAGGTATTTGCTAGCTTGCTTTAAAACACTTATCTTATACTGTTAAAATAGTATCATACTATCCTTTCCCTACTCTTTCTTCCAGTTATATGTCCATTGTGATATGTAAGTAATTTTGGTGGATTTTTCTCTCTGATACTTAAATAGAAGTTTTGCCTGAAATTATTTGCATTTAATTAGATTATTGCAACTAGATCTCTATAATTGTAATTATATTTCAGTATGCAAAGCAGCTTTTGAATTTCTTAATTGGAAACTGAATATTTCATTAATTAAAATTTTAAGAGCATGCATTTATAGTACACTGATTAGATGATAGTGTAAATATCTTATACAACAAGGATATCAAGCCCAGTGTTGAAGCCATGAGGTTGGCATATCTTTAACATGTTAACCCTTCTTTAGGACCAAAGAAATTTTGTGTTCCAGCCTTGTGAAGTATAAAGAAAGTTTAAGATTGATTTTTCTTTTCTAAATTCATCACTTTTTTTTTTTCTGATAAAACAACCAATATCCCCTGTATTTGAGTTGATTGAACATCTGGCCACAGCCCACATTTCCAATTCTCACTGCTAATCTCCTCTAGACACCTTTATGTAGCTTCATTCCCTGAACATGATCTCTTCGTTCTTTTCTTTCTCCCCTGAATACTTCATCAAGCCTTTCCTGGTTATTCTGTTTACCCCAGCCCAGGCTTAGCACTGCTTTTCCTAAACCACAGTCTGGGCTATTGCCTTACCTTGTACTGTTATATTTTTAAAATATCTTTTCTTCCTAAATGGATTGCAAGCTCTACAAGGGAATAGAGGTAGTTTTTATGTGTGTTTCCCTATTATACTTTACATCAATTTAGTAGTTTAATAGGCCCAATTTTGTTGTTGCCTGAAGTATCCAGACCACAGTAAATGTCCTAAGAGGCACAGTTTAGTTTTCTGGCTAGAAATATGTAGCAATTCAACTAGAAGCTGGTACCTGTCCTATGCACATATGTAGAACGATAGTTGGTTAAAGTATTTTATTATTTTTTTCAGTCCTTAGATTTTAGAGTATTAACACCTAGATTAAAATATTCAGCTCAACTATAGAACTGGTGTTCTTTTGCAATGAGAGTGGGGAGATGTATACAACAGAAAGCTGGTATTAGGTAAATGTCAGGTCATTCTATTGGCTTACATCAGGTGCTCAAAATATTTTATTGAAGAGAAGGAAGACAAGAAAGGTGGATATTGGTTCAAGTCCTAAAATGACATTTCTAATTAAGGAAAAACTAATAGTTAAAGCCATAAGTTTGACAGGAAATAATATCTTACCCTTATGTGATAAAAGATGTTGAAGTATTTAAGAGCAGAACCCTGGGTTCTGTAACTTGCTTCCTGTGTGATGCTAGGCAGTTCATATGTTTCTGAGACTAGTTGTCTTTACCTCTATATAATGAAGATAACAGATAAGGAAAAAATATATAGAGATGCTTAATAAATGGTCAAGTTGTGATTTTTTTTAAGTAAGCAAAGCCCATATAATACCTAAAAAGAACCTAAGCCCCTTCAGAGGAACCATCCTAGACCAAGACCAAATGTTGTATTCTATAACCAGAATATACATAAAATATTATTACCACAAAATTCTGCATTGTTGATTTTTTAATGTTCACTTTGATCATTTCTATCCAAGAGCATATTCTAACTATAAAATTAAGATTTTTCTAGGATGCTTGTCATCTAGTTACAAAAGAATTGCACATTATTTCAAGAATGATCAAATGTAGGGGAAAATACTACTTTTTAAAAATTCATTAGCTCCTCCTGCTGCTTTTCCTTGCAAAATGACAATTATTTATATATTATATAATTATTTCCTGTGCAAACAATTAAAACAATTTTCCTTTAAAACCTGACACATTGTGAGAGAAATTAAGATGAGAACAAAGTTAAAGAAGACAAACTATTTTTCAAGCTTCCTACTTAAGGCATTTTCCTCTTTGCTTATTATAAGGCTTAATAGACATCAGTAACATTTAGCTGCTTATGCCCTCTTCTTAAAACATACACACATAAGTGTGCAGGCCCTTGAAAGAGAACAGTGATGGCAGAACTCAGTAAGTATCCCAGTTTTATATTTCTAAGAAATGGAAAAATTGCTTTTCTTAATAATGTAAGAGGCACTCAAGTCCTGAGAGCAAGCCACCTCAACATTGTTCCTTCTTGTTTTTGTG
Organism: Daubentonia madagascariensis; assembly: GCA_023783475.1. Classification (NCBI taxonomy): domain Eukaryota; kingdom Metazoa; phylum Chordata; class Mammalia; order Primates; family Daubentoniidae; genus Daubentonia; species Daubentonia madagascariensis. The sequence goes on along the minus strand of JAKFHU010002088.1, from coordinate 34,828,626 downwards.
CTGCTAAATTAAGGTGCATGTTTTAATTGCTGCAACTATAATTTGCTCAGAAATGGTATAATTATGAGGCATGATGAAGAGAGAATGTGCATCATCCTTTTTATTATCTTTCTCCCTTTTTGTTTTAACCTTTTGTCTCAACCTTGGCTAAAGCCTAGAGAGATAGACTAGTGTGGTTACTGCTAGCTCAGGAAATACCTTTAACCACTGCTCATTTCTAGTGAATAGCACCTTACAGTGTCCCAGCACTAAAGCTAGTTATAACGTGAAATAAATATTGAGAATAGTGAAGTTATTATGGCTTTAAAATTGAGGGATTTCCTTTTCTGACCAACTTATCTGGGAAATTTTATTAATTCTGATAGATTGAGGGGGAGATTTTTTCCCCAACATTTTATTATAAAAATTTTCAAACATACAGAAAGGTGATAGAATTTTACAGTGAACACTAGCATACCCACCACACAGACTCTACCATTAATTTTTACCAGCTTTATCACATAGGTAGATTTTTAAAGGACTTTTTCCTTTTAGGAGTACTTAATCATAACTAAAAGAGATTATTAGTATTCTCTTTACCTAGAGAGAAATGCTAATTATCCCAATCTTAGGCCACACGGTAGAAAAACAATATCTGTTATGAATAATTAATTGAAAATAAAGAATATAATTCTCTAAATCTGAGTGGTCTAATGGTTGTAAAATAACTAAATCAGGGCATTGTATCATGTTTTATTTTGTTATGGTGGATTGAGCTAATCACTATGCTTGTGGGTATCTATATTTTCTCTTAAAGATCTCCTTTCTTAAGTCCTAGCAAGTGATGACTTATTTTCTCTTCTTCAGAAACGGCCATCATTCAAGCAGATCATTTCAATTCTGGAGTCTATGTCAAATGACACGAACCTTCCTGACCAGTGTAACTCATTCCTGCACAACAAGGCAGAGTGGAGGTGGGTAGCCCTGACACGAAGCCACGACTTCTGGCTTTGAAAGTCCATGACCAGTCTCAGTGAAGAAGAGAACCAGAGACCTGGATGACAGTCCTCTGATTTCTAAGCATAGTTTAGGAAAAAAAAATTTTTTAAAAATATTTTGGAGATATAATATGTCCTTCATTTCATATGTAAGCAAAAAAAAGTGTTTTTCTAAGCGTGTTGCCTTCTTATATGTCACAGTGTTTGGAAAGAATATTGAAATCATATCTTTTGAGACAAAAGATGGTTACCAGACACTTCTCTGTATATACTCTTTGTTAGGAAGCTTTGGCCTCTGTCCAGTAAGAAATAAGAATGCTGTTTGCCTTGAAATTTGCAGAGCATGGTAACTGCTAGTGGAGGGGGTACGGAGACTATAAAAACACTTTCAAAAGAAAACTTTGGACGTTATAAATCCTATTAAAATTTATTAAGTGTACAACAAACGTAGTAATGAGAAAATTGTATTCTATGAGTGGAAAAGTAAGCCCAGGGTGAAACATTTTAGCCAAGTCACCTGCTGCATGAATATAAATAGCATGTTTGGGAGCTGACATTATTCCTGTCCTGACTCAGCAGACTGTTAAGTAACTTCATCTCTGGTCCTGATAGCCATGGTGGTAACGTGACACCTTACGCCATCTGCTGATGCCAAACGAATACTGCATGCACTTTGAAAATTAACTGAGTTGTTTATTCCTGCTATTAGACATTTCTTTGGGCTTTCTGTTTGATTGGTATTTTACAATGACGTGATTTATTTTTATTCCTTTGAAACATCTATCTATGGCCGGTGAGTTAAATGAACTTTTATTTAAGGATACAAAAGTCTAGGTATGAGGGATGTTTTTCTTAACAAAACATGTAAGTAATATTCATTTCTTACAGTAAGAGATCAGTGCACATCTAACCAAATGACACCCCTTTAAAATCCATATATGAGTTCCCACTACTCTTAAGACAAAGACCAAAATACTTAAGAAGACTCATAAGACCCTCTCTGTACTCTGGCTTCACCAGCCTCATCTTAAGAACATCATTTTACCCCTTAATTTCTGGCTTTTAATTCCTCAACAGATGCACATTTCTTCCTTATTCAGAGTCTTTTCAAATGCAATTTCTTCTCTTTAAAACTTATCCCATTTCAGCTGCACACCACCCCTGCCACCCACACCCACCTCAACTGCTATTGGCCATTCAGATAGCAGCTGAACAACGTCTTCAGGGAAGTGTTTCCCAACCCCAGGCCAGATCAGGTTCCACTTTATGTGCTCGGAGAGCATCTCCTTCATAGCCTTTACTGCTATTGGAATTAATTCTGCAGTTATTTAATGTGTGTCTCACGGGCTAAAATGTAAGAGGGGCAGACAGTCACTTCTGTTCATCACTGTATCCACAGCATCTAGAATGTGCCTTGAACACAGCATTTGCTCAATAAATATTTGGGGAAGGAAGGAAAAAAATACCGTAGTGCTAATAATATAAAAAGACATTATATTAAACAAAAGAATATAAATATGTAAGTTAATTTGTTTGCCGTGACAAAAGTGCTTTTTGTATTTGTTCATTCATTGAATTTCTGCTGGTGTGAAAACCACTAGGGCTATTCTAGGTTTGGACTATAGCAAAGAGCACAACAGTCCTGATGCACAGGAAGCTCTCCAGCAGGAGTGTCCAATGTTAAATCATTAAATATAAATATACAAAAAACTATCGCATTACTATTTTGACAAGTATATGACAGAAGTACTAAATGTATAATGTAGAGCATATAACCATGAAATCTGATCTAGTCTGAGGATATAATAAAAGGATTCCTAGAAGAAGTGCTATTTGATCTATTATCCAAGGGATTAGTAGGATTTTAATACTAATATTAATACCTTTGAGATAGGGAGTCTCTTAAAGTATGTCAACAAAATCAGAACACAGGTAGAAAGTTGGTAAGTTTTCTATATAAAAACTTAACACCTCCATTTGGCCAAAAGTAATACCCCTCATAAGTAAATTTCCAAGACAAATGACACATTAGTATAACTTTTCCCCCATATGATAGATCAACAGCTCTCAAACTTTTTGATCTCAGGACTCCATTACACTCTTAAAAATTACTGAGGGTACCAAAAACCTTTTGTTTAAATGAGTTATATCTGTCAATATTTACCACATTCAAAATTAGAACAGAGGAAAAATTTGAATATGTATTTATTGATTCATTTAAATAACAATAATAAATCCTGCTTCTTCATTCAGCCTATGGCACTATCAACATGTCATGAAGCCTCTGGAAGACTCTGTACCTTTGTGAGAGAATGACAGTAGAAAAGGCAAATCCTGTATTAGTGCTATTCTGAGAAACAATTTAACCTCAAGAATCCTTTAAAAAGGTCTCATGTGTCTCCAGATTACACATTGAATACTGCTGTGATAGAGTTTCTGTCTTTAAAATAATATTTTAATTAAAATACCATACTGAAAGACATGAAAAGGCATGAAAGAAGAAATCACATGGCTAATAAACATATGAAAAATATTCAACCTCAGTTAGCAATCAAATAAGCACAAAGGAGCATAATAAAATTTATCGGATTGGCAAAGATATACATTATGAAAATATCCAATGCTATAGGCTTTCTCATACATTCCTGATGGGAAAATACTACCTTTCTGGATGACAGTTTGGCAATATAGATCAGATACTCTAAAAATGTTCATACTCTTTTTCCTAGAAATTCTACCACTACCAGCTTATTCCTAAGAAAATAAATGGGAAGACTGTGCAAGAATGTATGGACACTTGTTCAGCAAACACTGTTTAAAAATGTAAAACTAGAAGTGGCACAAAGTGCAATAAAAGGGAAATGGTTTTTAAAAATGCTGTCTACATACACAGAATAATATGGAGCCATTACTGATAACACAGATCTGATAATGATTTAAAAATAGAGACTAGAGTGAAGTTTGTTTAGAATGACTCATTTTTTATAAAATAAATATGCATTTATGTGTATATGTATGTATATATAGAGAAAAATATCATAAAGTATTATCACTGGGTAATGGGATTGTGGAAGAGTATTTTCTATTTGTTTATCTTTGTTTTCTACTTTTTCTACATTAAGCCTGGATCAGTTGAATGATAAATTTAATTTTTAAAATGCTCAAAGATGAAAATTGAGGGGAATAAAATTGGTAATACAGGATGGGGGGAAAAGAGGTAAAATACATTGACGTATTTTAGTAAAAGGCATGCAGTTTCCTAGGGGGCTTTGTCAGTGGCTTTTTCAGGAACCATTAATCCTGCTCTGAGAGCTGAAGAGAGAATATATATCTTTCCCTGAACCAATAAACCACAGTTTGAGAAGCAGCAGAGGTGTTTTAACTGAACTTGGCAATTGGTTAAAAACATGGGGAAAAATTGTATTAATTATAATAATAATACACACAGTTGTCATTTATTAGGTGCTTGTACTTCATTTGGATTATCTTTTTTAATCCCCATAGCAACCCTAAATTATATCACAGATGCAAAAACTGAGGCCTAGGCATGCTGAGTAACTTGCCCAGATCACACAGTACTGAGATGGAGCCAGTAGTGGAGCCCAGGTGGTCTGTACACAGGCCTGCTTGTGCACATGTGATGTGCAGCGCTCTTACTAGGCCTGTGGCTCCTGTCATGCTGTCTGCTCATTGGCGTGTGGTATTCACTTGACTAGATTCCTTGTTAGCTAAGAGAAATGTTACAAAGCATGATTGTTTCAGGTTATCGTTAAGGCAAAAAGACTGTCTAACCCAATATGCAAAGTGCGGAAAAGAAGTATTTGTTTTTATTAGATAATCTGGATATTTCAAAGGACACCACTACTGCTTTTCTTTCTCCCAACTTTTGTCTGGTATCTGAAACCATGTGACTAGTATTTTAGTAAATTAGAGTCACAGTGAAGTTTGACTCCAATACTGCTGTGATGTTTCTGGCAAATGATTGTTTTCTGGTAGAGCTTCCTCTACACATAGACCAGATAGAACTTGTATGTTTAGAAAAGTGAATAATTACTCTGGAAATTCTTTTTAAAACTAGATTATTAAAAACCACATAAACTATGTTCTTTCCTTTGACCGAATAAATGATAGGAAAGAATTCTAGTGTCAGACCCATTCTTGTTCATCAGATCTTCAGTTTGTTTCTCCTCCTGTTGACTTATTAGCAATAGTGACAGTGAACATTAAGAACAGAAAATGTGTCATCCCATTGGTCATGTTTTCAATTTCCATCAACCCATGTGACTGCCTACAGACCTGTGGTACTCTCCACTGAGTGAGCTATGCAGTGTTGTGATGAGCATTCAGAGCTGTGTCTCTTGGCAAAGCACTTCTTTGATTTTTCCTCAGTGACCAAGTACTCTCACCATGACATCCCTTCTTAAAAACAAAAAAGCAGAGATGAAAAAATGTAATCTTGCAATTTGGATGTTTGCACAAATCATGTAATATATAACATTAAATTTAATACACATATTATATATTTATCATGTGATATATATGCTATATCACTCTTTTTACAAATTGACGTTTTCTTTCAAAGTAAGTTTTTGTGTGACAAAAGAAGATAATTACAATTCATTGCCTGTTTTTGGCATATGGAAAATTTATACTAGTTGAAATTGACCTTGTTGGATTTGGTTTAAAAGAAAACCATAATTTTCATCAACTAAGACACTTAAACTAAATTTGTAGACTAGGAAGGTTATATAAATGCATTAACAAATGCATTTGATGCAAAACAATGCACCAGCAAAACCAGCTAGAGCAGCAGCTATGTTTGTGTTGTCTCCAGGTCGAGTTACATCTCTCATGGCATATAACCTCGTGCTCTATTTCAGGTTCTGGGGTCAGGGGAGCAGTGTTGGGAAGCGGGGTCTGAGGAGACAGTTTTGAAGACTGACTCACTATTTGTTTCTGTGTCACAGCTTTCAGCTTATTTAACTGTTGATCTGTTTTCCAGAAGGGCTCAAAATTGCAGTGGGCTCCCAGAGCTGGAATTTGAGATGAATCCTTGGCTTAAATTACAAGTGAAATAGAATGTGTTGACCGTTTACTCTGATCAAAAAGAACATCAGTGAGGTCGGTCTTGCTGGCAGGAGCACGGGGACTGGCTTGGCAGAAGCACCGTGTAGACCGCAGCCCTGGCTGCTGCCAGCTGGCCCGTGGGTCTGCCCAGCTTTGCTGCCTCTGTGTCTCCCTCTGACTCTCAGTGACTGAAGGTGGCTCCCTCTTTTCCTTTCTTGTGACAGAAGTTTACCCTAAGGCTGTCCACACAGCCCCTCAGTCCTCCATTGAAAAATAAAACATTTTTTGTTTATGTGAATGGCCATATTTTTGTCAGAAATATCAAGGATAAAATTTGGATTTTATGACAGTTACAATTCTGAAAGATAGCTGATTTAGTGCCTTTCTTTAAGGTCTTTAATGTGGCTTTACTTATATCATTTAATGATTTTTCAAATGGCACCAGTAAACGGGACAGAGCATTGATATTTGTGGGTTGTGCAGCAGATGCTTTTTATGTTTAATTGTGACCTCCCTTGCTCTGGGGTGCTTTTCAGACAATCAGGGAAGAGAAGTGTTGGGCCCAAATCCAGACCCACCTCCATAGCTGTTCCCTGGGTTGGGTTTTACCAGTTACTACCCAGAACCTTTTTGTTTTCATTCCTTTGGTTCTCATCTGTAGGAGTACTGGAATAAGCTGTTCACTTATTCTGATTTTCCCTAGAAAGAAAAAGGCAAATTTTGATCACATATATTCATTAACTTAGATCTGGAAGCTTCTACCTCCCACAATCAAGGTCTCAACCATGATTATGCAGTTACACAGGTTTGTCTCAGTGGCACCTGGAAGCAGCTGCTGGTGGCACTCAGCAACTGTTCTACAACAGTTACCTATTTCCAGGCCCTTGCTTCTTCCAGATCCTTCTCTCTGGTGACTTCTCTAGCCTTGACTTCTCTCTCCCTCTCGCTCATTCTCTCTTTACTGATACTTACAGACTCTTCAGAAACTGAAGGGAAAGAACTTCCAGTTCTCAGAGCGTAAGTTTAGACTTAAATATTATGCTAGCCCTGAAGAGAAAAAAGTTTGTGCTGAGCCACTTACCTGTTTCAATTTCTGTGGAGGACAGATTTCTATAACAGGGCATATTGTTCCAAGTGGTGAGGTAGGTTGGCCTATAGAGACTAAGGAGAGAACTTCCTTTAAAAATTATTATTATTAGAGTTAAAAAGAACCTCAGAGTTAATCTGACCCAGGGTTTCCTACACTTGCCTGATTATAAAAATTACCTGGGTTTTTTATTAAATAATGAAAATTCCTAGGCCCCACCCTGCCCTACTAATCATGAGCTTCAAGGAAGGGTCCTAGGAATCTGTATTTTGTTGGTTTTTTGTTTCATTTGGTGTTTTATTTTTAACAAGCAGCCTAGGTAAATCTTAGGATCGGGCAAGTTGGGGAGCCCTCATGTAATATAACCACCACCCCTTACAACCAAGGAAACTGAATCAGATTAATTAATTGGTTGGTTGGGTTACTCAGCCAATGAGGAGGCTGAAGTATCATCTCAACCACTTACTGATGGTGTGATATTGATCACCTAACCTTAGTATCGTTTTCCCATCTATAATACTATATGAGATTAATACCTGTTTCTTGGGGCTGTTATGGGAATAAGATAAAATAATATATAATAATGTTCTGTAAACTGTAAAGAGCTAGGTGAATGTAAGCATTTATTACATGGCTGAACCAGGACACCAGCTCCATAGCTCACGCCGCACCCCAGTGGCACTTCAGTGTTTTGTTGAAATATTTTGAGCTTATTTTTCCAACTAGAAACTACCTGTTGATTTTTAAGAATATGAAAGATTCCTTCTTCTCTTGTAGTTTCCTGGTTGATTTAAAAGCACAAGTGTTAGTCTTTTACTTCGGTGAGCATTCTGTTGGCCCCACTAAACGTTTGATATCTTTTAAGCTGGAGCCGGGTGTGGTGACTCACGCCTGTAGTCCCAGCTACCCGGGAGGCTGAGGCAGGAGGATCGCTTAAGCCCAGGATTGGCTGCAGTGAGCTGTGATCACCCCACCGCACTCCAGCCTGGGCTACAGAGCGAGACCCTATCTCTTTTTTTTAAAAAATTGAGTGCTATCTCAGTGTAAGTTGAGACTTACATCCGTTATCCCTGTGCAGGTGTGAAATCGAGGCAACTCTTGAGAGGCTAAAGAAACTAGAGCGTGATCTCAGCTTTAAGGAGCAGGAGCTTAAGGAACGAGAAAGACGTTTAAAGATGTGGGAGCAAAAGCTGACAGAGCAGTCCAACACCCCGGTGAGTATCCTGCCCCCTGCCATCTTGCCAAACGTAGCTCTTAGGACGCGCAGCTGAGCATGGCGGTGTGGCACCTCCTCTGCCTCCCCCTGCCACCTCTTCATACCCTGCCTTGCGCCTGTATGTTAAAGGGCTGCATTTATTGTCCAGTAGTGTTCATATCTCATTTCAATTAACAAAATGCCAGAAATTTCAATGAAAAGCTTATCCTATTTCTGGCTCTTTGCTTGAGAACTGTTATACTGTCAGTGTGTTGGTATATTAGAATAACAAAAATAAAATTGGTTGTATTTTCATACCATCTGTTAAATTCGCAGAAGATGCGCCTCAATGCTGGTTAACTCTTTATAGTCCATCAGTAACTAATAAATGTAACACCAAGGCAACTAACTGACTAAGGAGGTCTTCAATGCATCAGAACTTAACCACGTTGTCCTTCTGAAATAGAGCTAATCTGATGACATATAAATGACAAGCATTAATATTCCTTACTCAGTTTAGTGTTGTGATCATGGGCAGCAAAAGATTGGAAAAAGACTGCTGTCCCCCGTATTTACCACACTTAGGAAATATCTTGTTTTCTCCCAAGTCTTATATTTAGAGGAATATAAAAATTCTTTTTAACAATTTCACTATTTATACATGCCTTGAGCTTACATGCTGATATGGTATATTAAAGTCTAATCAAATTTCAGCATTCTTCCCTATTTTAAATGACATACTATTTTGAGGAATTAAGTATAAATGTATAATTGGTTTTTCCAGGGTTTTTAATGGGTAATATTTGTTCACTTAAAATCATAAGTAATGGTAGATTAAAAGTAAACTTAGATATTTTAAATTTATTTTTGGTAGTTGCTGTGGCAGTTATACCAAAAAAAATACTTAAATGCCCTTCATTTTGTGATCTTCAAGAAGCTTTCCTATTTTTTAAAGTCTTAATCTCCACTAAGCAGCATTGTCCAATTGCAAAGTATTTTCCAATGTCTAAAGAATAAAATAGCTTTTCTCCTTTTCTAACATGTGTGGAGAAGAAACATGATATCCAAAAAAGGAAAATACAATGAAGTTAAATGTTTATTATCAGATTTAACCTTTTCAAATATGATTTTGGTGATCCAAGGAATTCCAAAATAAGGATGAAATTGCTATACATGAGACTATCATGGAACGTTAAAATGGTGTAAGTTCTGTGAATTTAACTTGGCTCTTGAGAAAGACGACCAGGGAAGTTTCCTGTTCTGCTTGACTTGGTGCCATCAGGCAGACTGGAAAGCATCACCCTGGAGTCTGCCGAGGAGCACCACTTCTCCCTGAGCTGATGGGGGCAGGAGCCAGAATGTGACCTGGTCCCCACAGCACAGCTTCTGAAATCTTAGAGGTTTTTTTGTTTTGTTTTGTTTTTTAAATGCATTGAAATCTTAAGCGATAAAGCACTGCATGGCTTGACTCTTTCTAAATGTAGTATTGTAAGAAAAAACTTTAAACTGCCTATTAGAGTATGCTTTAGAACCTTTCTTTAGTTTATTGGCATCAGTTTTTCTAAGAAATTATGGGCTGCTTTGCACACATTATTGCTATTAGTAACATAGTTGTGTAATAAATAATAAAACGCCCTGAGTGCTCAGTAGGTTGTATGCTTACATTTTTAACTCCGGAAAACTTTCTTTACTGTAAAGGAACTGCTCTGAGGGCCACCATCTAACAATGGACAGACAACATAAAGCACAAGCTGAATGAGATTTTCTTCCTTTTTTTCCTTATGAGGGATAAGTTTTCTTTCTTTACAGTACTTGCTTTTGGTGTCTCTTTTGCTTAGAGGAAAGAAAGTTTATGCTCAGATATTTTATAAGTAGGTGTTTTCTTTTATCCTCACATCAGTTTTTATTTGACTTTAACTGAGATTTCTGAGAGAAAGATAAACCTTTTAAAAAGGAAGTGGCTCAAGGTTTAGGTTTTCTGTGTGTGGCCTCATCTTAATTATAAAAGTTTAACATTTATATAACTTCATAAAAAATTATATTATTGAATTAATTTCAAGGACACTATTTTCTTTCCTAAAACTACAACATTAAAGATATTTGGGAAGATGAATTCTTTATGCATAAACATGGAAATGTTTAGTTTTTAATTATAGTTGAAGCTTGAGGTAAAAATTTTATTTCTTTTAAGAATACAGGCTTATTTGAGAGACATTTGTTGAGATCTTTAAAGTCTAACCTAATGTGAGGAAGCACCCCTGAAATAATAGAATAAGTAAGTAACAAAGAGTTCCTGAGAGTGTCTAATAATTGAAAACAAATTTGAGAAGCTAACAAGTTTGACTGCAAGGGAAATAATCTCCTGTTTCCAATGTCTAAGGATCTAAAGCAGTTTTTTTCTTCCATATAACTGGTACTTTTTGGTTGAGTTATATGAAGTTAAAGTTGTTATTGAACTAACAACTCCAAGAGTCTTTTTCAATAGAATGAGCTGCTTTTTCAAAACTCAGCTTCAATTTCAATTTAAAAATTAGGAATTGGTCCTAAATATTAGGTACCTTTTCACCCAGAATATAAAAGTCATCCCAGAGTTATATTATTTGTTTGCTTATCATAAACTTACTCATATTTAAACCACACCAAAAATACAAGCCTTAATTTGCTTGTTTCTCAAAAGAAAAGGCAGTAACATTTTTCATATTCTAACAGTTTTACCCCTGAAAGGTATATGACCAAACATTTATGAGAATAGGTTGGCTGTTCAAAATAATTACATAAGATAGAAAATAAATGTCGGTAACTACTGTGAGAAGAAATCTTAGAAAAAAGTTCTGTTAAAAGAAGGAAACTTGAATATTAGAGAATATAGGGAGATAACAATATAAATTAATACTACTTTCCTTTCTTCCCAGTTTTCATGTGTTTACATAGTTGTGTATAACTTAAATTGGAGAGACAATCTAAAATTTATTGACAAATGAATTATTTAATAATTTGAATAAATAGTATTAAATCAGATCTGGCTGTAATAAATAATAAATGGAAGCAAGTGAATTTTAAGCTGATTTTTAGTGTATAGGCAGACTGCCAGTAGTTAACAACCCAAATTTCCCTAGAACTGTATTGACCGCTGAACTGTTTTTTGTGCTTCCTCTAAGCTTTTCTTCTTTGGTACATGGTTTCTTAATTTTGTATTTGAGATTTAATCTCTATTTAATTTTTTTTAATATACTGGTTAACTAAATGTTTCTGTGTGAAAGTGAAATTGGGGAATAATTAAGAGATATCCTAAAAACTATTTTGTTTTAAGCAAAATGAGGGCTTAAAACTTGCAACTTCCTTTCCATTTGAAATTTGGCTTGCTGTGGTGCCTTGCAAACTTTGGATTGTGATTTATTCTGTCATTCATAAGTTATGGCAAATATGCTAGAGGCAAATCTGCCATTAAATAAATTCTCACATAATTCCCTACATTCATTTATTTCACTAATCATTTACCTCCTGTGTAGTACCAGCTAATTTTGTGGTGTCTATTTTCCTTATTTAAATTGGTCCTAATTTCTCTTTTTACTTCTGTCCTTTCTTCCCTTTTGATAGCCTCTCTTGCCTCTTGCTGCAAGAATGTCTGAGGAGTCTTACTTTGAATCTAAAACAGAGGAGTCAAACAGTGCAGAGATGTCATGTCAGATCACAGCAACAAGTAATGGGGAGGGCCATGGCATGAACCCAAGTCTGCAGGCCATGATGCTGATGGGCTTTGGGGATATCTTCTCAATGAACAAAGCAGGAGCTGTGCTGCATTCTGGGATGCAGATAAACATGCAAGCCAAGCAGAATTCTTCCAAAACCACATCTAAGAGAAGGGGGAAGAAGGTCAACATGGCCCTGGGGTTCAGTGATTTTGACTTGTCAGAAGGTGACGATGATGATGATGACGGTGAGGAGGAGGATAATGACATGGAGAATAATAGTGAATGAAAGCAGAAAGCAAAGTAATAAAATTGAAAATGTGTGCAAAAAAAAAAGTAACTTTTATCTCAGTCTGTACAAAAACCAGAAAGGAGACAGAAAACCAAGCACTACATTTTTAGGCCAATCACATTTACAAGAGAGTAATTTCTTTATCAGTTTTACTTTTGATTTATTTTGCTTACAGAAAAATGGGGGAAAAATTAGGCCAAAAAAGTATATTTGCAAATGAGCAAATGTGGTGCCTGATTATAGAAATTTGTGATTCTATATACAATATAGTATTTTTTAACTAATGACATTCAGGCTTTTTCTTTTTTAATGAATACTTTATAGTTTGTATTTGACTTTATTTTATTTCTTTTATTGCATTGGTTAAGAAAACTTACATTTTGAACAAACACTCTTAATTCCTAACTCTTCTTTGACACTTGATTTTTCTGTAACATACGTTTGTTTTCCTCATGGCAATACACTGTAAAGTCAGAAATGATTGATACTGACCACAAAATTCAACAACAAATGAGATGAAAGAAAGTTATAACAAAATGCTCTTCAGAGGTATCTAAATGCTGAGAATTTTTAATACTAAATAGAGCAACTACTCAAAGTAAAACCCGAGACGTGTTCTCAGTAGTATATTTGAAGGAGAAAGAGTCTAATTTGAAAACCAGCAGCAGATGTTGCAGGCTTTCATACCACTGCTGGCCCTGGAAGCTTCTTAACAATAACAGATAGTCATTTAAGACTTAACTTGTACTTTATACAAAGAGAAAGATACAGTATTAAAGGGATCCTTCCAGGCATGTGAGTGCTGAGTACATGCCTGCCTTGCACTTCTAGTAAGGGGGATTTGTGTGGTTGGTTGGTTGTGTTCCAGAGGGACATAATAATCCTGGATTCTAAATATATGTGTAAATATTTTAAAGAGGAAATTAAATATTGTCAAAGGAATAGTAAAGATAAGTTATCCTCACATAGGCAAAAGCATAGGCTGAAAGGTCAATTCTATATCAAATCTAGCCTTCCAGAGTTGCCTTTTTTTTAAAAAAAAAAACCATGCTCAGTGATGCTGGTGTTTTCAAGAAGTATTTAATAGATATAAGTACTGCTCTGAAAACCTGGCTAGCCAGAGATATTCTCAGAATGTTGCCACATGTTTGTCAAAGCTTGTTTAAGTTATATAAAACACTTATAATTATATAAAGAAAGGCAAAAGAACAAAGACATTTTTTCAGTCTAAATTAGAAAGCAGTGTTATTGATTTGACTATTAAACTAAAATACTTTTTTGGTTCTTTTTATGGACGTTTTAAGAAGGACATCATCATAGATACTATCTAATAGTATTTCTAACTATATTTGATCATAAAAGGCCTCTTGGAATTTGAAGCGTGACATGCTTCTAGTCCCCATTGAGAGCTAAAAAATACCACAAAATGATCAGTGTGCTGTGCCAGCTTTGTTTGGAGGGAAATAACTGATAGGATGTTCTGGGTGTGAGGTATAAACCAGTCTATATAGCATAGTCATAAAGAGGGATCTGGAGTCTGATCATGATTCAGAATCCTGGGCCTACTTGGTCTACATCTTGGGCAAATTATTTAATCTGCGTGTCTGTTTGTTCATCTTTAACATGGGAATATTAATAGTGCCTACTTGAAAGGATTATTGTGAGGATTAAAAGAAATAATATATGTAAAGCACTTAAAACAGTACCAAGCCCATGGTAAGTGGCCAGTTAATGTTAGCTACTATTAATTGTGCCACTGAAAAGACATTGAAAAATAAGTGGTTTCAGTAACCTTTGGGAGAACTAAACTATCAATTTCAAGTGACATTTGCTTAGTGGTATGAGATGAAATTAAAAGTTGATAGCTTTCAGGAAAGATAAAGAGAATATTCTTAGAATGCAAGCTATATAAAGAGATGTATTCTGTTGCTCTTTGAAAACCATGAGCCCTGGCCAGGTTTACCTGCTCTGAAGTGTTTGCAGGCAGTGCCATCACCCACAGACTAAGTAAATATAGAAAAAGTAGGTAAACCTTTCCCTGGAAGATGGGCTCTCTATCTGTGCACACGTAGATACAGATGCATGCACACATACATAGGCAGCCTGTCTGTGCTCAGACATAGAAGAGTACTCCCTGACTCAAGTCAGGCCACTCAAGCAGAAAATCGTGGAGTGGAGCCGAAAGGATGGCTTGCACCTCTTGTCTTCCCGGTGTGGCGCTGTGGTTGAGCCTCTTAAAGGAGAGAGCCAAAGGCATGGAGTTTAAAAGCCTCTTGCACATCTTCTCTTTCAAAGATATAGTCATTCATTCAACACATTTCATTGAGGATTTTAAAGCATGGTCAGGAGCAAAGCTGAAAAAGGTGAGGTGATCTCTGTGGGCTAATTTTGGGATCTGTGCACTTTATGTAAGAAAGTAAACCTTCTCATTTAGGAATAATCAGCAATAAATTTAGAACATATGAACTGAATGAAACTGACTTTTTTTCTTAATTCACATATAAATCCGTATGATTATACATAAAGTTTTGATGCATTAATAAAAGCAGCCAAATAGGGCCAAAGAGAAAAGTATTTAACAATAGGATTCCATACCCAGACCTAGGTTTACCATTTATTAGGTAATATTTCCCTCATCTCTTAACTGCTGCCATTTTCCTCACCAGTATTTTAGAGATGGTCATAGCTCAATACTCTGCCATCAAGAAACTGCAAGGCTTGAGGATGTGGCAGAATTGGCCTCAGTAAGGAGCTTGAAATTGTTCTCCGCCTAGAACTGGATTGTAGATCATCACCATGTGGCATTGGCTATTTTACTTTCTTTTCCAAATCAGTGTCCTTCTAGTGGTTTGAAAATATTAAAACATCCCTGAAATCTGAATCATATAAACAGAATTTTGTGAGTCATGCAACTGAAAATGTGTTACCTGTACTCATAAAATTGATCCTGTAGAATTTGATGAGCCCCTACTAGTGGTTCTCAGCTGGGGCAGTGCTGTCATCTGATGGTGTTGGGAATACTGGGGAATATTTTTGGTTGCCATGATCACTAGGGCAACATTTGGTGCCTTGCACCAGGAGTGGTAACATCCTGCATACCAGCGACAGTCCCCTCAGTAAAAACTCCCATTCAGAATACCAACAGCATCGTCCCTTGCCCACTGAGAAACTTGTTAAACCTGGCAGTTTCAGAGTTTCATATCTAATTATTTTTCCCCCAAACAAAATTACCCAAATCAAAAAATGCATTTTTAGAATTACAGCAACTACACAATCTGAATTTTGTGAGTTTATGGCCTTATCTTAAATCACGATTTGTGGAAGTGGTTTCTTTCCCCTGAAGAATGCTGATGGAAACTTTATGAAATAGCTAAATTCACCTGGGTAGGTCATTGTCCTATTATACCGATTCCATAATTAAAAAAAGAAAACTATCTCATTGAGGTGGCTACAATTCTGCAAAGTAGCCAGGTTAATGAAAAAGGTCTCTTTTCCTACCAGTCATTTTTTTTAAAGCAAAATCACACTTTAATATTTTACATAAATAACCAACATGAAGAGGTCGAAGGCACATAGCTTGCTATTTTTAATGCTCTGGAAATGTTGAGGGTGGGTGTTTAGCCAGTGATTTTTAACATGCAGTGGATTTGTCAGACTTTAACACTAGCTGAGGTATCCAAACCTTAATGATCCCCTTTAAAAATCAAGGAATTGGGGATGGGGTAGGGTTTAGGAGAGATCCAAAATGACTTCTTATAGTACTACTGTGTACAGAACTTTATTTTTCAGAGTTTTCATTAGGGTGGTAGGAGTTTTATGAAAGACAATTTTAAAACTTATTCTGAGTTAAATATTGATTTTTTAAAATTGTGTTACACTAGGCTACTTGCAGCCTTTTGAAAGTAGCAGTCTCACCATACCACATATATAGTAAAGCATAATTTTTCTATAATCAGGCACCTTTTGCTGCTTTTGAGTAAGACTGTTTTCCTGTTTAGATTTTAAGCATTGCCAGAGAGACTGATCTGTTCTATTTTTTCAATTGTAGCATAGCCTGACAGCTCTAGATACAGCATTTCTGTGATAACAAATGAGTATCTATCAAGAAATCTAAGGGACTAACCCTGTTTCCTCAGACTCCAACTTCGTTTGCACTCTGTTACTGGTGAGGAGCTTTCTGGCATGTGATTATTTACTTCAGAACTAGAGTTTCAAGCACCTACATTAATTATTTTATATTGTGTGCAGAATATCTTTCAATGTCAGATACTATATACTGCACATATTGCTTTTGTGCTCTTTTAAAATTTTTGTACTAAATAATAGAAAATATTTATATTCTTTGAGTGTGAGCTTTGAGTAGATGACATTATCACTTTATTGTTTTTTTTTTTAACAAAAACTTTCTCTCAGTTATTCTATTGCAATGTTATTCTGAGCAAGTCCTACGCCAAATATCTTGTATAATGTTTGTATGGAAGATTAAATTTTACTCTTGTGTGGTAAGACTATTCAATTACTGATTTTATAGTTGGAATTTGATATTCCAGCACAAAGTCCACAATGTATTCAGAAATACAAGTTGGTGTCATACATTTCATTTTGATGTGAACTTTTCTTTGCTTTCCTTTGTTCTAAGACTCCATTTTGCAATAAACGTTTTGACAGTAAATCCCTTTGTTATGTGTTGCTGTGTATATAAGATCTTTGTCAGGTTGGATTCCCAACATCCTTCGAAGGAATCATTGTCACACACACGCACATGAGTGTTAGCTTTTCTCTCCTGAAGTCAGTTGAAGTATAAATAATGAATTTGCAAAGTGATGGGGCAGTCATGAGGTAGATTTTTTTTTTCCCCAAAGAAAGACAGAAAGGCTTAGAACTCATCTTACAGCAGATACACTGATGTGTTAACAAGGTACAGAAAACATAAAGGAGATGGTAAGCCACTGTGTGGCTGGAGATCATTAATTTATCCCCTGTCTTGCCAAATTCAAACCCTCATGAAGCAGTGCCCGGCTCCAGCCTTCCTGCCACTGACCTTTGCAAGCATCCTGTGAGGAATCCTGCTGGAGAGAGTCTCAGACTGAGCCTCCTGCCTTTCCCTTGGCTTCATGTTGATGAGCCATCCTCAGGGCGCGAGAGAACGCTTCTCCTCTCCCTTTGACATTAAAACCAAAGATGTTGGCTTTGATTAGTTGTTTCATTTACAACCTTTAGTCAAGAAATACTTATTTCTCAATTTTGTTTAGTGCAGCATTTGGGAATTGTATAAAAATAAAAACACTACACTTCCCCCTACCCACTTCCTATAAAAGCCAGCCTTGATGCAGGGAAATATTTCTGTAACTCAGTCTGTTGTTTCTTGAACTAATCAAAAAAATTCCTTATTTCACGTTTGCTTCCGCGATGGGAGAAGGGAATGGCATGTTTCTGCAGCTGTGTCCAGCTGCCCTGTGAAGAAACAAAACTTGTCTTTGATCAAGTTCAGCTTTAGGTTTGATTCCTCAAGTCTTTCCTTTCCCCATTGCTAAAGCAGGTGTGTTTGATGATCCGTACATACCTGAGTGTTTCAGAGGAGGAAAGGGGTGACCCTTGAGGGGAGTGGAGCACATGGGGTAGCAGAGTATGCATAGAATAGTATTGATGAAAGTGTATACTTTATGTCCCTGCAACTTGTCTGTAATACTCAAACTCTACACATTCATATTTATTTTAACCAGTGGGTTTCTCTTAAACAAATTCTGCTTGGCCCCCCAGAGTCTGCCTCGTTTTCCCTTCTTCCTCCAACATGAACCTCCTGCTTCCCCTGCCCCAGTTAGGGGATCATGCCATGCCCATCCTTTTACCCACCCACCTCCCCACTGCTACTTTTTTGCCTTGTTGATTCTCTTCACCTGGAGTCGCCTCTCTCCTCCTTGCCTTGCAGCACCCAGCTCAAGCCACCTGCCTTCCATTGCCCCATCGTACTCTGAAACCCTCTGTGAATACATCAGCCTTTGGTATACCATTTCAGTAAATGTACCCTTCAATTTTATCCATTCTACAAAATTATTCAACAAAAATTTACCAGATATCGTATGCCAGGCACTAAGTAAACCAAGATAAAGGTGGCCTTGGACTCCCCCATATATAATCCATACCTATTTCACCCCCAATTAAATTAAAATTCCCTTGAAGGCAGGGGTTGTGCCTTTCCTAGCAGAGTTTTGAGCATGTGGGTACAAAATAAATACCTACAGAAGGATTAACTCACCCACCCTTTGATTTTTACACTAATAGTAAAAGCAACTGAATTCAACTTCTTTTTTTTTTTCAACTCACCTACAAAAAAATATTATTTGTAACAGGATGAGTGACACTTTGATATATTATTTCATGAGCAATCCGAACACTTTGGCAAGGTAAGCTAGTTAAAGCTAATGGCTATACCAAACTCTAATTCAACTCATAGGATGTAGACTTTTTCAAATTATGTAAGCATTTATTATTTAGACTATGGCCACGGGGCATATATTGAAGTGAGTAGCTCTTTGGCTTTGAAAACGGTGCAGGCTGAAGTCCTCTGCGAGCCTTCATTCACACCTGTGAGCCCGACAGGGAGATATTTTCATCTGTTTTAGTTACAGCAACTTTGCAACCAGCGTTTTGCAGGACAGCGCCAATTTCACGTCCTTCTTCACCCATGGATGCTAACATTTGGTTTTAAAAATATAATGCAAATGAGATACTTAAACACCTAGAAATTCCCCTGTGAGAACAGGCATAATACACCACTTGGTTACCAAATGGTTGCTTTGGAATTTTCATTAATAATCAAACAATCCTCCTGTTGGCTGAGAATTCTGAGGAAGGCTCTGGTATTTGACAAAAGTCAGAAATTCCTTGACTGCTGAGGCCCTATTGTGAGATACAAAACCAGTCTTAGTGTGCCGTGTACCAAGAGAGGAATATACCATGTTGTACAAAGTCCCTCCTGAAACAGCTCCCAAATTACAATATATTGTTACTGAGAGATTGATGTACATTATTGGCTTCTGGGGTCAAAATCCCTGGAACACTGAAGTGCTGTTAAGGTCAGGAAACTTGTTGTCCTTTCAACCTAACCTGCAGGAGGAACCAAGCCAGAGCAGCAGCTGAGAGCTAAGAGAGTGAGACAAGAGGATAAACCAAAAAGACAATGATAATATTACTCTTTTTTTCATTTCATGCATATTTTCCACGCAGCTGCTGCCTTCCTTTGAGATTGGTGCATGGACTGAAGATGACGTGGTAAGCTCCTTCTATTAATGCCTCATTTGACCTGGGCAGGTATTTCATAAATTTGTCCACAAGTTGAAAAATCCTGCTAGGGGGTGTTGGGCCTTAGGAAAGTCTAACTAGGAGAGGTTGACACATTCCAGTTTTTTCTATTTTAAATGCAATAGTGATTGAAAATAAGGCCTCAAGAGCAAAGCAAGTATCTCTTCAAATCTTATATGAGGGTTCTACCTCCCTATTTTCTCTGAAAGTATTCCAGAATACAATAATAAATACCAATGATGAAATTAAAGTAGTGACTCAGGATACTCAATAAAGATACTTGAAAAAAATTGATCTTAAAATGTTCTTAAAATGGCAGTTATGGACTTGACCCATGGTAGAGAAGGATCTGGTAGAGGCAGTGCCAGGCTGGGATTCCACTGAGCTGGGTTTCCTTCCGCCTCAGGCCTGTTAGGTGACAGCTTCATAGTTGCCATCCTTACCCTGGCCTCCCGAGGAGGAATGGGCATATGCACACCCAGACATTCTCTGCAGCTCTAGCCAGAGAAGCTTCATGTTTTTGAGAGGCTGCAGGCAAACTATTTAAGTCCAAAGGAAGTCCTACCCTCCACATTCTGCATAAAAACCCTGAGGAACAATGCTACTTAGCCTGTTACATCTCCATATCTGTTTCCTTCCTGACAAAACAGGAATGAGAATTCCTGACAGGATACTTCAGGGACTTATGCCTATCCAGAACCATTTTATAAGCTCGGGGTATCATTAAATGAAAAAAAAAAAACAAAACAGATGTGATGCCAGCCTTAGCAGGTACGGGCCCCACCCCAGAGAACAGACCAGGTGCCGCAAGGTACAGACTCACTTTTAGAAACTCTTTGGAAGGTCTGTTTACCTAGCTCAACCTGGCTCTGGGGCCAGGCTTTTCCCTCTATGCCCTTTGTATTCTTGTGAAGTAAAACTGCTTTCAACATTAACTAACCTCTTTGGCTTCTGTGGAGTAGGGAAACTTGGCACTAGTTGCCTCTATTTCTTCCTATTCACTGAGCCCCAGTGATTCTAACTTTCCTGCCAGGCTTGCTTAACAAGGAAAGAGGACTTAGGGTCTCCTTTATTCACAGTCCCGATATAATCTCTTTATCCCCAGCTTCTCATTTGAAAAGAAATTTTTAGAAAAGCACTGAGTTCTAACAGCTATTTTTAGTCTTTGCTCGGAGGTTGAGTGGTTTCCAGGCCACTTAAATAAAATTCCAGGGTTGAGGGCTCCCCAGAGAATCAGAGGGATGAAGTCTGGCCTCCCATCCATCTCTCATCATCCACGTAATGTGGGAGGACACCAGTAAACCTGTGCCACATGACATACAACAACTAAGGTCAGGGTCCAACCTCGTTCTACTTAGAAAGTTCCACGCTTTGACTTGTCCAGGGCCACGTGGCTACTTACTGACCAGGCCTAGAACAGAGGACTCATTCTGTCCTTTTCTCTGTCCACTGCTACGTGGTCCCCAGTACTCACACAATTCCTGGGTAAACCCGTGCCCCTCAGCAATCCAGGGAACCACCGGCACACAGATGGAAAAGTCACTACAAGTAAGAACCCTCCTGAAAGGATATTAAAATATCTCCCAAAGGAGGAGGAAAGCCAACAGTCTTTCAACTGTCTAAGACCCCCAAAGGGAGGGATATCCCCAATTTGAAAGCTTAAGGTTTTAAAACTACAAAGAGAACACCTTCCATTTTACCTTCATGGTTGAGCCAGGAATTAAAGATATTTTAATCTACTAAAAATTACATTTGGACACTGACCATGTGTGAATCTTCAAAACCATATATGTCCTCTCTTTCACAGTATTTTTGGGTTCAGCAGCTCGTCAGAAAAGGCAAGTGGAATAAGTTACCCTCTTAATTCATGGAGTTAACTTTGCTTTGGATATAATTTAGTCTAATTTTGTTCTGCCTTCTAATCACTTCCTTCAGGTGACTCTTCGGCAGAGATGAGTGTGTACGCAAGCTTGTTTAAGGAAAACAACATTACAGGGAAGCGGCTGCTGCTTCTGGAGGAAGAAGACTTGAAAGACATGGGCATTGTCTCCAAGGGGCATATCATTCATTTAAAGGTACCTTGGAAAGGGAGAACATTCCATCAACAAATCGTTACTGAGCACCTGCTATGTAGCAGATCACATGTTGGCGGCTGGAGATGGCAACGGTGCTGTGCTGGCTGTCTCAGTGCTGAAATATTCCATACCCCTGGATAATGAGCAGCTGCCCCCATGGACCCCCACTTCCCCTCATAATCAAACAGCAGAAAGGTTAATACCTGGCAGAGCAGGACTCACCTAATATCAATCCTGTGCCTTCAGAAAGTCTCTAGTCTGGTGGGGAGAACAGATAGGACCCATGCAATAATGGTAAAATGACAACTGTGAGAAATGCCACAAAGGAGGGGTGGGGTTGGGCTGAGGAAAGGCCTCCGTGAAGAAGCTGTGAAGGAGTGGAAGGCTGGGGGACAGGGAGGCGTTAAGCAGGGAAGGGGTCGGGCGGGAGGTGTTGCCCAGGGAGGCAGAAAGCCTCACCACCTGGAACTAAGGCAGTGTGTGCCTGGAGAGCAGCATCCACCCAGGAATAGCAGGAGGCGACTCTGTGCATAGCCCAAGGGAAACACAAGCCGCTGAAGTAACCTAAAGTCATCTGCAATGTTCCTAATGATGACCTGGGACAGATGTCACCATGTGTGTATTCTAATGCCCACTTTTAGGAAATCCTAACATTTCCCCCAGAACTTCAATCTTGAGTAGTTTCAAAGCTAAAACTCTTGTTTTTGTTGTTGCTGTTGTTGCTTTTTTTTTTGCAATTTACCAACCAGACCTGTTTTTTGTCTGTTTTGGGGTTTTTTATTTTTTAGTTATTCAAACCTAATAAGAAATCCTGGCATCTGTGTGGACACTTTTTAACATTTATTAACCAGAGGTCTGTTTCCAAAGAGATCTTACTCAGATAAAATCAAGTTTGCTCCCCAACCATCCCCATCCCCAGTGTTGGTAGATGGAGGGGTGTGCACAGGTTAGAAAGAAGAAAAATAGAATAAAGGAGGACGTGTAGAAAAAGCAGCCTCCTATCCACATCTTCACAAAGGCTCTACCAGCGTGCTAACTAATTTTCCCCTTACCTCAATTAGAGCTACCCACACTGCCCTTTCTAGAGAAATCCCGTTAAGGCCCAAAGAGAACCCACTCACTTCATTCTGCAGACCCTAGATCCATGTAAGAAACATCCTTACTGTCCCTCAGCACCCTCGGATAACAGCTTGGCACTGACCCTCTGGAGACCATCTCCACGACAGAAAGAGGACCTTGCTGTCTTTTCCCTTCTAGAAGATGGGCAGGAAAACGCAAAGAACTTATATCTCAAAGACTGGCAAAGAATTTAATCTCATCCTCTGGATGTGGGCAAGTCCATCCTGAAAAGATATGCTAGCTTAGATGAGCCACAGTAGGAAAAATTATTTTCTGCAGTACAGAGATGTTTCAGAATTCCAAAAGAGAAATTTTGTAAATCTTGTCCTATTTGGCAGATGTCAAATATGATGGTCCCACCTCCCCTTCCCCTCTGGTGTCTTTGAAAAGGACCAATATTCCTTAAGGACCAGTCAGGAGGAAGGGGTGATGAGCTGGGATACCTCTCCAGAAGCCCTAAATGAGTCAAATATTCCCAGAGGTTGCCAACCAAAGTACCCCTCCATGCTGGTTGGTATCATTAAGGCAAGCAGTGTCCAAACATATTGTTTATTGTTCAACAAACTCAGTGAATGCCTACTAATTGCAAGACTGGGCCTGTGAAGGTTTAAAGAAGAATCCTGTGGTTATGAAGTTTATATCTGGAGAAGAGATAAAACATGTGCATACAACTTCTCCTAGGCAGTTGGAGGGGAAGAGGATTCATTACCTAGACTTGGGAGGGGTGGTGCAGGGAGATGGAAAGGGGAACCTTCAGGGAGTGGGTGGCCCTTGAGCTGGATTTGGAAGAAGGACAGAATTGGAATGTAGACAGGAACAGGAGAGGAAAGAATGTTAATCTAGGCAGAGAAAATAAGGAGTTAAGAGAGAAACAGAAGAGAATGTAGAGGAACAGAGAAGATTGGTTCTAATACGAGTAGCAGTAAGCAGCTCTGCCCGGTGGCAACGTGGGTGACAAGAAGGACTCATGACGCCTGAGTGGAAGGCAGGTGGGGCCGGGTCCTGGACAGCTTATGACTTCAGGCTGGGGGGGGGGTGTTCTGGAATTTGACCAGCTCTCAGGAGTATTGAGAATTGACATGTTTAAACTTTGCTTCTGGAAGTTTTAAAGTGGATTAAAAAAGAGAGATTGGATTTTGAAAAAGCAGTTATGATATAACTGCTTTGAAAAGCAGGGTATAATATAGAGAGTAATAAGGACTGGCTAGTGTAGCAAAATCGTGAATGAAGAGAAGAGGATGCCACAGGTAAGAGAGCCATTTGCAGGTTCAAGAAGGAATGCACAATGAAGCACTGATGCCTGCTACGACATAGATGAGCCTCGAAAACATGATGCTCACTGAAAGAAGCCGGACACAAAGGTCACATATTGTGTGATTCCATTTATATGAAATATCCAGAATAGGTAAATCCAGAGACAGAAAGCAGATCAGTGGTTGCCAGGGGCTGTGGGGGGGAGGGAATGGGCAGTGACTGCTTAATGGGTGTGGAGTCCCCTTTGTAGGTGATGAAAATGTTTGGCACTAGCTAGAGGTAGTGGTTGCACAACATTGTGAATGTACTAAATGCCGCTGAATTGCCCGCTTTCAAATGGTTAATTTTATGGGATGTGAATTTCACCTCATTAAAAAATAATAATAAAAAGAAGGAGAGCACACCACCTTTCTACCTTTGCCCAAGAATAGTCTGGAAAGCTTTCTGTCTTTGGAGGGCCACGTGCCTTCAGAAAGGCTGCCTGTGGCAAGGAGAGGTCATAGGAGCCCGAGCAGGAAAGAGAAGAAGACAGGAGGACCTGTCCAGGAAGTAGGAAATGAGAGAATGGTGTTCCAGAAGCCAAAGGTTGGAAAAGCTTTGAGATAGAATCAATGATCAAAGGGTCAACGGCTGCAGAGAAGCCAAGACACATGAATGGAGGAGAAGCCCTTGGTAGAAGCAGCCACTTGGGGTTAAAAAAAAATTATGTGGCCCACTTGGGGTGGGATCAATGCAATGTCCTCTCCTCATGACCCAGAGGGTCTGCCCTGAGATCCAAGGGAAGGGTGGCCAGCATCTGCGGGGGACCTAAGACGGCCCTCCGGCTCCTGGGCAGTGTGTGTGAGCATATGGAGACAGTCATTCACAGAGGGGAGCCTCTGAGGTCAGGGTGTGGACCGTCCCCCTCACTGCCAGAGCTGAGGTTTACATTAGAGACCCAAATTATCAGCTCTAAATATCTTTCTTTAAATAATTACAAACCACCTACACTACTTTGGACAATCAGGTTTATTATCAATAGATGTTGGATATTACCATCTCCAAGATATTTTATGAACCATGTAAATAAGGAATGCTTTTATATGTACCCAATAATTTTAATCCTCTCTTGGCATTATCGAATCATTAATAAAGTCATGTGATTTTTTTTTTTTTTTACAGGCAGCCATTGAGAAATTAACCCATGATTACCTAAACTTGTTTCACTTCCCACCACTGATTAAGGTGAGTAAGGTTTTTTCTTACTGAAAGTATACTACTTTTATTGACACACGCACCTGCCACATCCACACCTACATTTGCCAACGTCAGAAACAGTTGTTTGAAGTGAAATTTAATCATATCTGCCCAACAAAAGGCCCTTTGAAGCTAAGGATGTGTTATGAATTGAACACCCTTGTTCCTTGCAAGTTGAAATATTAACAATATGTTCCTGATAAGAACAACATGCCTCACTTTAGTGGCTAGGAGATAGAATGTCAGTGTTGTAGGACCTCCAGCCTCCCACCTGGTCCTGGAGACCTTTCAACATGTAAGTCACTGAAGGAATTCACACACTAGGGCTCTGGATTATCATTTGCATTGGGGGTGGAGGTTTATTGTTTGAATAACATATTAGTATATTTAACATATTTTGAATATAATCTGAAGGTATATGGTATACTTCATAATAAAATCAGCAAATACCTGCAATTAATACACAGAACTCTACGCATTCACTAACAGGTATGGTTTTTCATCTCTATGCCCTTGAAGATTCATTTTGTTGTTCTACTTGGACCTCCATCCACATATGCTCTAGGACCTGCATAATTGCTCTTTGAGAATAGCTTCTAAATCCTCTGGGTGTTATGAAAAGCTCAAGTTGAAATCTCACAATGCATCCCCAGGTGCTAAGTGCATTTCCAGGGTAAAATTGCACAATGCAAGATGCATTGCAATAAATGTAAGATAGTGACATTCAATTTGAAGTACATGAAATAAATCATTTGGCAAAATTCTCAAAGGCCTAATATGTCATTTCTCTTGTTTTAAGTAATTATAATTTGTAGCTTAATCCAAAATAGCAAAAAGCTAAACAATATATTAGAATGTAAAAAAACTAGTGCTATGAAATCATTTTCTTCACATAAGTAAAAACAACATCTAGAATAATTGGTGCTTGGGTTTCTGTTTTAGGATTCAGGAGGTGAACCTGAAGAAAATGAGGAAAAAATAGTGAACCTTGAACTGGTTTTTGGTTTCCACTTGAAACCAGGAACTGGCCCACAGGTAAATCATATTTTTAAACCTTTGGATAAATTTCAACCTCATTACTCTTTTTTTCCTCCTATAACTCTGTGGTTTCATACACCCCCTACCAGCTGGTGACTTGATTCTGAGTAAATTTATAGACTTTATAAAATAGAATTTAGCTGAAAGGCTGCCAGCTGCCTCTGTAATCCAGTCTAGGAATCTTCCTTCCTCAGTCAGCTGAAGAATCCTGTGTGAGACCATCCAGACCTCAAGGTAACTCACAGCAAAGCACGGACAGGGAAGGGAGGCGGTGGATACCAGAGCGACTGTTTATACTGCTCACGTCACAGCTTCCTGATTCCTGTTTCTCAAGGGAAATCAGTTTTCTAATACCAAGAGTGAACAACACTGAGAATGGAACTGTAGGCAATAAGGACACCGAAATTATCAGCTCTGAATAGGGAGGCAGGGCATTTGACCAACACTCATTCAGTCAGGCTTTCACTTTGTCATTTTTATGTCTAGAAAAATCATTTGACCTAGGTAACATATGAATTAGAATTATAGTAGGTTTGTGTCACTTTAGATTACCACAATAGCTAATAATAATAATGATGATAACTTATATTAATTAACCACTTATTGTGTACCAGGCATACAGTATTGAGGTATAAATGCTATTTTCCCCCATTTTGCCAATGAGGAAACTGAGGCTCTGAGAGGTTAAATAACTTGCTCGAGGGCTCCACGGGTAGCAAGTAGCAGAATGAAGATTTGAATGCAAGCCGCTCTGTCCCCAGAACCCAAGCTCTCAACTGTACTATTTGTACTTTTCCTTTGAGGAAGCCAAGGGACCGCATAAACATTAACACCTCACAACCCATAGGCTCAGCTGGCCCACTGGCCATTCCTTAGCAAAACCATGCTTACCCCAGGCCATTCCTTAGGAACCAGTGCTTGGGAATGATTGGAAATTGTTGTGAAGGGATGAGTTTCACCTGGGACTTCAAGAGATGCTCTTTCTAGACACCTGGCAAGGGGGTGTCTTCCCTACACCGTGGCAGGTATATCGATGCCTCTGTTGAAAGGAAATCTTTGCCTCCCTTGTTTTGGCCACAGAATGAGTGAAAGCTGCTCTGAATCCAGGTTTCTTGTATATGATACTTTTCTTTTCCCCCTGCAAATGAATCACTGCTGTTCATTCCTGTTATTCAAAGCGGCTACAGAAAGAGGACAGGAAAGTAAGTTCTTCTCCCTCCAACAACATCGCAGGCCCTTCTAACCCTGAGATTCTGCAGCTGTGGGCACCCCCAAATTCATCCAATGGTAAACAAATTGCATATTTCAATTTGCCTTCTTTATCCTTGATTCCATGGCACTTAGTTTATAAGTCCTCTTTGTTTAAACCTTTTTATGGCTTGTAGACGGTAAAAAAAAATAGAGAAGAATTTCCTTGGAAGAGACTTATGAAGGGAGTTCTCAATCAAGAAAATATTTTCAATTAACCAAACAAAATGACTTGTTAATGTGGAAAACTAAAACATATTTTTTTTAGTAAAAATTAGAAGCTATAAATATTTGAGATCAAATACAGCGGTCTGTTTTTAACCATAATCGTGAACACTTCTTGAATCATGGGTTACACACAAGGCCTAAAGTTCCCAAAACTTTTGATATTGTGCTGTTTCTTGGTCACCCATCCAGAGTAATAATTTCATCCATTCATTCAGCAGACATTTACCAAGGACCTGCTTTGTGCCTGGCCCTATCTATGCTAGATGCTCAGAATACAAAGTCAAAAAGTACAGTCCCGGCTTTCAAGGAACCCACAGCTTAATGGGAGAAATAGACAAGATCAAGGAAAGCCTATGGCACAGGATGATGGGTTTTTACAACACCATGCACATGGTTCTATGGAAGTGCACTGGGTGAGCCTCTATAGCAGATGGGAAAGGGGTGAGGGGTGGTCTTGAAGCCTTCTTGGTAAAAGTGAGGCTTAAGCTAAAATATGAAAACCACTAGGAATTATCAGGTAGGGAGAGGATATTGAAGGCAGAAGGAACCATGTGCGCAAAAGCGCAGAATCATGAAGCCAGGAAAACACAGGGAGCTCTTCTTGGGCTAATTTTGATGGGACCTCATGACTCCACTCAAGCCTCCTCCCTCTGAGGAGAGTGAGCCTGGGGCAAGGGGAGTAGTGTGATAAGAGTTAAGGCCAGAGAGGGAGCTGGCAGACAGAAAAAGAACTCTCTTATGTGCTAAGCCAAGGAGTTTGAAGAGTTTTAAGCAAAGAGTGGATAGGATCAGATTTATGTTTTTAACAGATGTCTCAGAAGCACAGAAGAGGATGAGCTGGAAGGGGCCACGCTAGAGAAAGATCTGTAAGTAGGCAGTGCAGGGAGCCAGGTGAAGACTGGGGAGGAGCTGAGCCTGTGGCAGTGCCACGGGTCCCAGGACACACTCAGATGGGGCTGCCCAGACTGTGTCCCTAGCTGGAGGCAGGGTGAGGGAGAGCGAGGGGCCGGGAATGTGCCGAGGTTTCTAGTGTGAGCAACTGGAGAGTAATAGAGCCAAAATGAAATATCCAATGTGGATATGATGCCAAGGTGCTAAAAGTATAAATGGGTGAGGGCCATCAGGAAAAGCTTTTTTTGGAAGGGATGAGTATCTTATTGCAGCTTGAAGGGGTTGATGGGCAATTGCAAAATTATTTCCTGAATATAATGTTTAAAACTTTTGCTTAGAGAACACTTCTTTCTAAAGAGCTCAAGTATTTCACAAATGTCATCTCCTTTGTCTCCTTGGCATTTGTGTGAGATGCATAAGGCATAGTATTGTCACTGCTGATCAGGGAACAGCAAGAGAAAGCTTGCGACCAGCCTGGGGTGAGGTGAGGAGAGATTTGAGACCAGAAATTACGTCTTTATTATTGTCTTTGTATAAAACATGTGCTAGCTCTCACACCTGACTCGCGACATTGAAGCCATCTATAAACTTACATAAAACAATCCTAGAATAAATTACTGTCCAGTTCTATCCTATGCCAGATATGCCAGCCTATGCCCTAGCATTATGAAATATTTTCTCACAAATGTGCTTTGAATTGAAATTCCAGTCCCCAACATGAAAACCTTGTTACCTTGACCCTTAAAGGTGGAATCCAGGAAAAAACAGACTTCCTCCAAATCCCAATTAACTGAATTCTCATAAACCCATCTTCATGGAAAAGGTGAAGCCTTTTATGTCCACCCCCACCTCCGTGACTAGAACAAGCTGTCCAAGGGAAAACTGAAGCTTTGGAAGTTCTCTGCAAACCTTAGAGTCTGCATAGCAGAGACATTTGCTTGATTTCACCTTTTCTTTTGCAAGTAAAATAGCAGCCATTGGGAATAATATATGACAGTGACTCTATCACGAAAATGTAGCTACATTTTCCCTTTGCATTTGAGAGGGACCACCAGCTAACTACCCTTTAAAATTGCTACGTCATTTCAGTAACTTTAAGCCTACTAAGAGCAAACAATGAAAATACGACCTTATACACAAATATGCAAATATATGTAGAGGAAAAAGCCTCTCAACCTTTTGTTCTAAGAATTTAGATTAAATTATTTTTATTAGTTTCATTTTGCAATCGGATGGATTATGGCACAAAATGAGGCTGATTTGCAGAACCTTGGAAGGTCGTGCACATTTGAGTGCCTTTGCCTACTTCAGTAGTCAGGCGTGGCTGCAGAGACACCTTGCCTGGATCTTAGTCTTCACTGCTACACCCTTCTGCAGAGCCAGGACCTGACCAGGCTTCAACCCCACCTACGCTACAAGAATTCTCCCATAAAAAATTTCCTTTTTCTTTTCCTTTTTTGAAATAAACTGGCAGGGAAAACATCATGATGGGACCAAAGGCTTCACTAGCAATTTAAATTAATGAGTGAGAATGGGCCAGGTGCGGTGGTTCACACCTATAATCCCAGTGCTTTGGAAGGCCAAGGCAGGAGGATCTCTTAAGGTCAGAAATTCAAGACCAGCCTGGGCAACATAGCAAGACCCCGTCTCCACCAAAAAAATTAAAAAATTAATCAGGTGTGGTGGCATGCTACTGGAGTCCCAGCTACTCTGGAGGCTGAGGCAGGAGGATTGCTTGAGCCCAGGAGTTAAAGGCTGCGTTGAGCTGTTATCAGGCCACTGTCCTCCAGCCTGGGCAACAGAGCAAGACCCTGTCTCTAAAAACAAAAAGTGAGAATGGATTTTACCCATTTACTTAGCCTGTAATTGTTACACCTCAACATGACAGGAGCATTATCCCTGTTTCATCCTCTTCATGAGGACACTGGGGGGCAGAGAGGTAAAGTCCCTTGTCCAGAGTTCCCCACCTCCCCACCTAGTAAGGGGCAGATCCAGCCTGGGGGCTTAACCACTGTGTCATACTGCCTCTTTTTGGAAAGTGTCATCATCCCCCAATGATATTTTTATAATAAAAAGGCATTTTTTGAGTCATTTAATACTAGATTACCACTGTTTTTGTTTTGCACACAAAGTGCCTTATGTTTTGTAATCTAAGGCCTTTGACTTGGCACAAAAGGAAAGCAGCTTCCTGAATCTCTGGCAGCTTCATGCACTCCCCAGGGTGGCAACCACCCTTTTTTATTGAAATATTCAGCTGCACAGTTTATTATTATATCTCTTATCAGCTCACCAGTCAGGAATATTGATTCTCAAATTGCCAAGGGATAAACTATCAAATCACCCAGCAGTTTTCTCACCAAGATCTTTTTGAGACTTTATGTCATAAAAATTCAAAAGCAGAGTTAGGAAGGAACTGTTTGGGGAGTTGTCCGTTCCTTGTGAGCTCAACAGTCACAGACTTCGTCCTTCAAGTCCTGATTTCCTCTTCTCCCCAGTGAGGCAAAGGAAACATGATTGTGGGTCTACGTTGCTTGCCTGCCATAGATAAGACACTGAGGTTAGGGGAGAAGTGACAGAAACAACACCTCATCTCTCCGGACACGACAGCTACAGTGAACCCTTAGATAGGGACCAGGCTTCCAGACTTGAGCCACCCCTTTCAGAAGACCATTGCATCCAGTTTTCTTTTGAGAGATTTTGAAGGGGCAAGAGAACCAGGAAGAGAAAATGAGAGAAACATTTTTTTTTTGAGACAGGGTCTCACTCTATTGTCCAGGCTAGAGTGCAGTGGCATCGTCACAGCTCACTGTAACCTCAGACTCCTGGGCTCAAGTGATCCTCCTGCCTCAGCCTCCAGAGTAGCTGGGATTACAGGCGCATGCTACCATGCTTTCCTAATTTTTCTATTTTTTGTAGAGATGGGGTCTTGCTATGTTGCCCAGGCTGGTCTTGAACTCCTGGCCTCAAGCAATCCCCCAGCCTTGGCTTCCCAAAGTACTAGGATTACAGGTGTGAGCTACTGTGCCTGGCTAAAAGGAGCATTTTGAAGAGGTGCAAGCAGAACTGACTCACACCCTCAAAGCAGAAGATTGTCACTGAAGAACTTTCTCCCTCTCCTGCTTTCCACCCTCATCATCATTAGCACCTGGCCACTTCTCCCATGACCCACAGGAAGAAATTCAATCCATAGTTCTGCTTTTCTAGTCATGTTATCCATAGGTTAAAAATTCTGCTTTTTACAAATGCTTCCCACTTGTATTGTGCGTTTAGGTCTTTATTAGATTGCTTATAAAATGTTGCATTTAATAAACTTAATTGACTCTCCAGGCCCTTTCTCAGAGCACTATAAATATCAAAAACTGTCAAATAGGGCTTTTTTTTCCTATTGTGCAATTTTTATAAATGGATAGATAAACATGAATAAAATAACAGGGCACAAAGAAAAGGATTTTTGTAAGGAAGTATAATGCCAACACCTTTTGTAAATTTCAGAACAGCTAAAAGTAGTGCTTTTCTTTACTTTATCTTGCATTTATTGAAAATTCAGTGTAGGGAAGTTTATTGCCCATGATCAACTATATTTGGGGAGGAAAAAAATCTATGTGCACACACATGTATTTGTGTGCCTAAGTATACAAGGTGGCAGTGGTAGGGTTCTATAAGAAATACAAGTTTCAGGGAGGAGACAGAAAGGTACTAGCCAAAGGATACAAAGTTTTGATTATGTAAGATGAATAAGTCCTAGAGATCTACTATACAGCATAGTGCCTACAGTCAACAATGGTGCATTGTATACTTAAAAACTTGCTAAGGGCCGGGCACTGTGGCTCATGCCTGTAATACCAGCACTTTGGGAGGCCAAGGTGGGAGGATCGTTTGCGGCTAGGAGTTCGAGACCAGCCTGTCTCTTCATAAAATAGAAAAATTAGCTGGGCATGGTGTTGCATGCCTCCCAGATACTTGGGAGGCTGAGGCAGGAGGATCACTTAAGCCCAGAAGTTGAGGTTGCAGTGAGCTATGATGACACCACTGCACTGCAGCCCAGGGCAACAGAGTGAGACCCTGTCTCAAAAAATTGCTGAGAGGGTAGATCTTACATTGTGTTCTTATCACAAAAATAATAACAATAATAATAAGAGGGCAAGAGGAAACTTTTGGAGGTGGTAAGTAAGTGTATGGCATAGATTGTGGTGATGGTTTCACGGGTGTATATGTTATCGCCTAAACTCATCAAGTTGCATACATTAAATATATACACCTTTTTGTGTGTCAATCATACCTCAGTAATGTGGTTTCTGAAAAATGAGAAAGAAACACATTTTAATTGACAGCAGAGAAGCAAATGCAGTTCAGAATTTTACAACTAACTGCATAACTTGCTGCTGATATCTAATTACAGAGCATGGCAATGCACTTTGTCAGACGGGTTGGACAGCTGCCTATAGAACTAGAGCAGAACTGGGCGAGGTGCTCAGTGCTTACTTGCTGATGGATTGACAGTCATGTGTACACGCTAGCATGCCAGGAAATGTCTAACAATGGGAGAAAACAGCCCCAATTTGTAGCGTTTGCCCATCTCCATGGTGCGAAGACTCCCACCACGGCCAATTCCAAGTTACCAATCTGACGTCATGGAACTTGAAGTTGGGAAGAGCTGTAAGCGATGGCCTTGTGAGAGCTGGCTCCAGCATGCTATTGGATCCTTCTTAGTCTCCTAATCAAGATTACGAATTCCTTTTAAAATAGCAAATAGCAATGTAGTATGTGTGATAAAACATAGGTTTGAATAAATTACAAACACATTGTTGCTGGTTACCAGCTATAATAATAGGTGTTGTTAGCTCAGAGAGAGCTCCAGTCTCCTAATAAATCCGTTGTTGGTTGGCTTAGGGCTCCTAGGTCACCACTGTCTCATATTCTCATGTTGTCTCATACTGACCATATTGTATGAATCAAAAATTTGGATTCAGGTTTGTAAAAAGTAAGAATATACTAAGGAAACAAGGAAACAATTTAAATTTGTGTCTGTCTCTTAAAAATGTTGAAACAGTCATAGTTGGAGACTCTGTGATGACAGGCACAGTTGTTGACAGTAATAGAGGAGATCTTTGCTTTTAGAAGCAAGTTTTCAAAACCCTCTGAGGAGCACTGTAAGTTCTGCAGCGAGAAGACCTCGATATTCACAGTGGCTTGTGTTTTCTGAACCAAAAACTAGATGTTAAGAATAATCAACTATAAAAGGGACAGATTATGTGAAGTAAAATTAAAAGCACTACGTTGGAAAATCAAGGATGTATGACAACCATATTAATCCTGGACATTAGAATTTGGATTGAGAACAGCTCAACTGGTAAACAGTGCCTACTAACTAAGCCTGTGTTTTTTCAAAAATTATATTTCTTCTCATCACCCCTAGAGTGCTGGGGTGGGAGGAGAAGAACTTACCAGGTAGAACAGCTATTTTTATATTTTGAGGGTCTGGGATAAAAGTTTATTTGCAGCAAATTTCCTAGTATTAAAAAAAATTTTAAGCAGTACTTAGGTAAACAGATCACCTTCTATATTGGTTAAGAAACTCAGTCTGAAATAGAATAGATTTTTAATTATTCAAAAATCAATAGCAAGACTTACTATTCTTTTTTTTCAAGATGAAGACCTAGTACCTTCCAATTTCAAATACAGTTAAAGAAAAAAAAAATAAAAGCCCTTTCCAAACATGTCAACCAACATCTGAACCATTTTAGATAGTCAAGTGTGTAAAGCTTCATATGAAAGTATGCCTCACTTGATTTGTTTCACTTTGTTTTAACATCATCCCCAGAGTCCCTTTTTTTACACAAAATTCGAATAACAACCCCAAAAAAGGCAATATAGCAACCTTATCTCTACTGGTGTCTACTTGGCACCAATCTGC
This sequence comes from Daubentonia madagascariensis, assembly GCA_023783475.1. Lineage (NCBI taxonomy): Eukaryota > Metazoa > Chordata > Mammalia > Primates > Daubentoniidae > Daubentonia > Daubentonia madagascariensis. Next base: position 34,794,014 of record JAKFHU010002088.1, on the reverse strand, counting down.
CCTGACCTTAGACACAAGCCATTGTTAAGGGTATAACGCATTTACATATTTTGCAATAAAACATCAGTTATTTGCATTACTGTGTCAAGTTTTATTTGATTCTTTCACCTAAAAATGACTCATTTTCCTTTCTTGTATTTTAAAAACCAACTACTCTAAGCTTGTTTGAGAATAATCAAAAATTGCCCATTTAGCTAGAAGTCATTTTCTTTTCAAAAGGCAAATGTTATTTAATCTTTCAGCTGTTCATTGTGCCATCATAAATACTTTCTTTTCAGCACAGTTGTGGGGACTGAAATGAGCCCACTAATTGCCTCCCATTTCGACTGACATGTGGTGGTTTAGTGGAAAGAGAACACAGCAGGGAGAAGGAAATAGGAGGCTGAGAAAATGAGAGCTAATTATTTTCACTGCCTCATGTCAGGCTCTGTGTCAGCCTTGTTTTTACAAACTGGAAGGTTTAGCACTAAATAAAACAAACTGGCGTCATGTTTTTATATACTGGCAGTGTCATGGAAGCAGCTGCACATCTCAAAGACAATATAATGCCTGCGTTCGCATGGACACCATCTGACAGACACTGTGAGCCACGGCTAATGAGGATATCACAGTGGTGCCAAGTGAAAGGTGCTGAATTATGTATGATTCTTCATCAGTACAGCGATAGTCCTGTACATCATTATGAGACATTGTTTTGCTGAAGAGATTAAAACATTCTTAGTTCCAGACCCTGCAACCTATACGCTCTGAAAGAGGTTATTAATGGAATTTTTAAGGAGAGTTTCTTGTGGATTTCTTTTTGGTTGAAAAACAAATCTCATGGGACAAAGCCATGGTGGGTCATGACACTGTATAGATAAAGAAGAGAAGCAAATTAACCATACTTGTATTATCTTCCTTTTAAAGGCAGCATAATAAAATATAGTGTAGCGGGGTTATACTTAATGATAAATAACCCAGGTGCTATCACGGGATGTTCCACTCTCCTGCCTTTAAAACAGCAGGTTTCAGCAGCTGAGCTAGATAATAACCACGCATGTAAAAGAGGCTTCGGAAGCCTAAATCGTCAACATCTTACTACTTTTAATACCAGCATGCCCAAAATTTTCATTGTATTTTTATTTCATCCCACATTACTTCTTACATTTCACAACAGTCAGGCGCCGGCTATGAGACTGGTTCTTTCCACCTCCCTTGAATCTTAAAAAGTTTATTCCGACCTCTGTATTTTATATTTTAAATGGTTTCCTCAATACAGGCCCTTTTGCTAAAACCCTAAGCATTTTCAGATGATTTTACTTTTTCTCTGTTCATGAGGGGAGGGGTGAACGGGTGGGGAATTTGAAAACCAACCTCTCTACACTTAGACTTGGTGTGCCCAGGACTTGGATTCCAGTCCCATGAAGCTGAATGACCTTGCTGCAGATCTCCCCATTTTCTAAGCCTCAATCTCTTCTTCTGCAAAATGGGTGCAGTGCTATTTATAATAGGGTAAGGCTGTGAGGATTAAATAACATAGATAAATCTCAAAAATGCTATGCCAGACATATATGGAGTACATACTATAAAGCTCCAATTTTGTGACGTTCTAGAACAGCCAAGTTCAATCTCTGGTGATAGAAAGCAAAACAGTGGATACCTCTGGTTGTTGAGGGGACTTGCCCCGGAAAGGGCATGAGGGAATGTTCTGGGGTACTGGAAATATCTTTCTTGTTCTGGTGGTTACACAGGTATGTACATTTGTCAAGACTCATTGAACTATACACTTAAAAATCTGTGCCTTTTATGATATGCAAATTATACCTCAATAAGAAAATACATTAAATTTTTAAAAAATATCTGTAACCTTTAGGTAAAGGTGATCTATAAAAGCCTGAAAGCCTAATTTTGGGGTCTGTTTCCTTCTGGAATGTCCCAAATGATCTTGGTCTTAGATTTTTTGAAAATTTATCTATAGTGTTGATATTTGCAATTAAATTTTGATAGGGAAAAATATATACGGAGAGAGAGATAATTGTCTCTGAATTGCCCAGAACTTTTCAAAGTTTAATATTTTGCATGCTACCTTTAATCTTTTTTTTATTTAGAAAATTTACTGCTATCTTGATTCTTTCTTTGTATTCCCTCACCTTTTCCTTCCTTCTAGCTTGGAACTCTAAAGAATTTTAAGCAGCTTGCAAAGAGTGTAATAGTGATTTCTCACAAAGAGATAACTTAATTTAGCATTAACCAAGTGTTGTTTAGGATTTTATCTTCACAGTGTAAGCATTTCTGTTTTACTTGGCCAGTACAGAAAATTTTTTCACATAATTGGCACTCCTGAAGCAGTTCGGATGGAATGCTGTCTCATCCTCCATTAACCACACACTTGCTCCTAAAATTATCCAGGTATAAATGTATATCTCCTGGGTACCCACCAGAATTGTCATATTTTTCATTTGTGTCAAGTACAAAAATTCCCCTCTCCCCAACAAAATTCCATTTGTTTCTTGTAGATTTGCACAGAGAGGCAGATTGTCTAGCTAGTGCAAAGTTTCAGATAACTATTTTTCACAACTCAAAGCCCTAGCAAAAGCCCCTTTCAGTGCCCAGCTCTGCTCCTTGGGCCCATGCCTTTTTCCTACTGATCAGTAATTAGCACTCCCTAGAAATGTTCATCAAAATACACATTCAAACAGTGGGAATGTCCTCTTAGATGGGAATCTAGTTATGAAATAAAAATACATGGTAGTCAGGGCCTATCTTCCTGATTTTGCATCTGCAAAGAGACAGGAGCTGGTTGTTCCTGGTTTAGTTGGTGGAAGTCACACCTAGCCCACAAAGCCAGTGGGTAGCCTCGTGGCAGGCTGGAGGAAAGTATTTGTGATTCCAGTGGCACCAGTGCACTTTTAACAATGATCTTTCAACAATGAAGGGAAAATTGGTTATGTTGGACTTCCTAGAGATGGTATTTCAATCTCTGCCATGGAGCCTACAATGGAATTCACCAGAATAATTTAAATTATTTGTGTTTTTGCCTTTCATATTGACTTTGGAAGGTGAGACCTCCCAGTACTGTATAGTTCTTACTTTTATTAACCTATAACTAAGAAAAGTTCAGGATTCAGAAAAGACTAAGGGGAAACCTGCTCTTTGTAGCACTAACAGACCCCTTTGGTTCAAATCTGAACTCCACTCGCTATCACTACCTGTGTGATCTTAGCCAAATTACCTCATCTCTCTGTGCTTCAGTTTCCTCATCCAAGATAAGCCTTCCTGGCTGTCAGTCACGTTTAATAGTACCTCCAGACATCTGATGGTTCTTATTAGTAGGGCCAAACCAGGATCTGCTAAAGAAGGGAAGGGCAGAATTGGTGTTATTTAATCCATCTATGTAAGAAGATACAAATTTATTCCTTCTTCTATTTATTTCATAAAATTGGTCATTGTTATGTTGCCACTTAGCTGAATCTTTTTTCCAACTTGATCATTCCCTGGTACCAGAGTAATTCAGTGAGATGCTGTGACCCAGCCTGCCTGCTCAGGCGGGATCCCTATTCCAGACTGCTCTTCACACCTTCCTGCCCGTCGAAGCTCCCTTGCTCTCTGTCCCATTCTTTTTTTCTTTTTTACCCTTTTATTTTTTGAGATAGGGTGTCACTCTGTTGCCCAGGCTAGAGTGCAGTGGCGTCATCATAGCTCACTGCAGCCTCAAACTCCTGGGCTCAAGCCATCCTCCTGCCTCAGCCTCCTGAGTAGCTGGGACTACAGAGCTGCACGCCACCTCTGCAGCTAGTGAATGGCTTTAAAATCAGGGTCCACGGTCCCACTACCTGGTCCCCATCACTACTAAGATAACAGAAAGGTAGCAATTGTGCAAGTAAAACCCTGTATTAGGCTCATAAATTTGTGGAATTGTTACTTTTAGTGATGTTATTGGTGACTTAATTCATCTTATTTGTTATGAAAATCTTTTCAGTGATCAATTGGTTAAGAACTTGTTACGTGGCATCTCAGTGTCCGCACTGCAGTTGTGTTCTGCAGAATTCAGTAACTGTTGCTTAAAGCCTGGTAGTTCTGGACAATCCTCATTGACAACTTATGACTCACTAGCTAGTAAAAATGTTAAGGATGCCTTAGGTTAATTAGCAATGGAGCAAAATTTAAGGAATTCCATTACTTTATTTGTGGATTACTTTTCTTAAGTAGACAACAATGACTTCATAGAGGCCCTGAAAATACCTAGGAGTTGTGTCAGGGCATTGGCAGATGAAGTTAATGATTTAGGTGAATATTGCGTATTCTCTTTTTTTCTCACCCAGCTTTATAACAAGCAGTATGTACTTTTTAATGAAATGGATAATGCCCGCCCCCCTCCTTTTCTCATGACTTCCTTGATTGTAGTTTTATTCCTTCTGTATCTACCTTCTTTTGTGGTTCAGGTAAAAGGCTTTCTTTCAGATAAGAGAAAAAGAAAATTAAAAAAAAAAAAAGGTCTGTAACCCTATTATTTGGATCAGTGTTTCTCCAAGTTGGACTTTGGAGAGCAGGGAAGCAGTCACTGCAGGAAGGACCCGTGGCCACTTGCTTGTTCGGTTGTATTAGCAAAATCTTCTCTGGTGCTTCTCCCTCCTGCCTGTTGTCAATGTCCGGCCCCATTCATGGAGCTCGGTTATGAGACGAGAGTGACACAGAGGGAGTCCTGGCGTTTACACGCAGCTAAGGGCCTTTTGACTGTGCTTTTGACTAACTTCATTCCCAAACTTGACAGACAAAAGAAACAAAACTAAGTAAACTCATCTTTTCTAAGCCTTTTTAGTGCAGCCACTGCCTTGAGGAGGCTCTTGCCATTTCAGAGAAGAGCAATCATGACAGCAAACAGTCATTATCCTGCCCAGTTATCTCAGGGCCCACGTTGCCCGGGTTGCAGTGGCTCCAAAACAAAGAAATACTGAGAGATTTGTCAATTCTGAGCGACTAATTTGACTTATGTTAGCCAAGAGCTAGGTTTTCATTTTATCGACTAGAACTTTTCCTTCACTAATTGGCTTTCCATCTTGTGCATGTGGCTGGGCATAGAGGGTCCCTCTACGCAGACATGGGCCTGCTCGGTTCTGTACTTCGTCCAGATGCTTTCCTAAAACATTGGGCTCCCCTAGCGTCCCGTCGAAGCCAACATGTTTTCAACAGCCTCTTTGTTGATGCCCTGCCATGAGAATTATGTCTGAGCTTGCTCTAGGAAGTAGTCCAGGTCCACTCTCATGAGAGCATTTTCTAGTTTCAGCATGTAAGGTGCTAGGTACATTAGCCTTAATCTCTCAAGAATCTTAATCCTTGATTCTTCAAAAAACATAAGAGAGAATGTGCATTTATGGTCCAGGGGTCAAATTTGGTACCAAAACATGGGTTTATTTTTCCTTTGAATTGCATACACAGTTTTTGTCCCCCAATATTTTTATTATATTATTAAAATCTTCATACAGCAAAGTTGAAAGAATTTTACAGCAAACCCTCATATACCCACTCCCTAGATTCAACCATTAACATTTTACTCTACTTGCCTTATCACATATCAGTCCATCTGTCTGTCCTTCTAGCCATCCGTCAGCCCTTATATTTTGATGCATTTCAAAGTAATTTGCAGACATCAGTACACTTCCTTCTAAATACTTCAATACGCTGGAATTCAATTAAAAATGCACAAATCCTAAGTGTATATTCACTGAGTTTTGACAAATGCGTACACCTGTGTAACCCAAACCTCTATCAAGAGTACTTACACTCCCAGAAAGTTCCCTCATAGCCCTTCTCAGTCAGTCCCCATCTGCAGAAGCAACTACTCTTCTGAATTTTTTCTGCCATAAATTAGTTTTGTCTGTTCTAGAATGTCATTTAAATGGAATTGTTAGTATGTTCTTTTTTTGTGTAATACTTCTTTCACTCATGTTAATGTTTTTGCGGTTTATCCATGTTGTTGCAAGCATCAGTAACTTGTTCCTAAGTAGGATTCCATTCTATGAATATGCCACAATTTATCCGTTCCCCTTTGATGAATGCTTAGCTTGTTTCCAGTTTTTTGGCTATTATGATAAAGCTGCTAAAAATATATCTGGGCAAGTCTTTTTTCATTTCTCTTGGATAAATATCTAGAAGTAGAATTTCTGGGTCATAGAATAGGTGTATGTTTAGTTTTATAATAAATTGTCAAAACTTTTTCTAAAGCAATTGTACCATTTACACTCACACCAACAATGTCTGAGAGTTCCAGTAGCTCCAAATCCTAGCCAACATTTGATGTTATCAGTCTTAGCCATTCTGGTGAGTGTATAGTGGTGCTTCATCGTGGTTGTAAATCACACACTCCTAGTAACTAATCATGCAGAGCACTTTCTCATTATATGGTGATTTTATTTAAAAAATTAACATACCATCATTTAAAAGTCAAGAGGTTTCCCATAAGAATTCAGATTCCCAGTTGATCATGAAACATTAAAGGGCCTAGCACAACTAAGCTCATATATCCACATGGGAACAATCAGCAGAAGCTGAATGGTGGCTGTGCTTTTAGGGAAACTACTCTTTAGTTCCCCAGAGTCCCTTGCCCTCCCCCTAACTCCCCAATTGTCAATTACCATCATTATCACGTTTGCAGTGTTGTTTTCCTTCCTGTTAGGAGGAAAGTGAGCATTTCTTGAACCCATGTTATTATCAATTCGGGGAAAATGAAAGGTAGATCAAGAGGGCCTTATATTTCAAAAAGGGTAGAAAGACCACATTTCTTTGTAGCTATGAGAAAATATTCCTATAATGTTTAATATGTGAATTAAATGGGTCTATTTTAAAAGGTTACAACTTAAGGCTCTATAATGACACTGCCTGGCTTTACTTTTTTTATTATCCGGCTGGCCCCTTTAGGATTTTGCGTTTGTGACTTCTATAACAGAACACTCAAACTGATAAATTGTGTCTCAAGGCTCCACCAACGGGGGGTTATTTAGATATAAAGGGGATCTAATTTCATGTCCTTTTATTGAAAAAGGGAAAAATACCCACTCCAATAATACTTCATTTAGAATATTTTATGTGTTATAAAACATTGAGACTAAAAAAAATTTGTTTCACTTTCTCAAATTCTATAATTTTGCTTTTAATTCCAGGATTGTAAGTGGAAAATGTATATGGAGATGGATGGGGATGAAATTGCAATAACCTACATAAAAGATGTGACATTCAACACAAACCTACCTGATGCAGAGACTTTAAAGATGACAAAGGTAGGGTTCTATTTACAGCTTAAAAGCTTTTTTGAATTCACAGATATCAAACAAAGACATTAAAATACCCCAGCAGTGTGCTTTTGTGCTTGTCGATGCTCACATCAGCTCAGCCTCAAGCTGGCTGTTGAAAGGCACATTTTATTTAGCAGATTGAGATCATAATAGGTTTTTGTTAAAATTCCACTTATGCTGCGTGAACTAAAAAGCACTGCAAAAACATATCGTTTAATTTTTTAAAAATTTTTCTTCATGCTTACTTTGTCCTTGATTAAAGGAAAGAAAATGCTAACGATGAAAATATTTACTTCGACTTTTCAGTCCTTTTAAACTTTGAAACTTTTAAGGAGGAAGACTTTCTTGGTTGAGTTTAATTTCTTGAAGGACTTAGATGAGGTTATTTATGAGACATACATTGAAGTCTTAATGGCTCCCTTAAGTTCACACCTCTGAATTCCTGGGGTGGCCAGAGAGCATGTTACTACCCTGGGACCAAGGCAGAAACATGCCCGTGAAAACGCTGAAGGAAGACTTATAAAAATGCTTAGCTTACTCTTCAAAATGGAAAAAATTCAATTCTGTCCCAATCATACTGAAAAAATACATATGAGACTTCAATTGTAGAAGGCCAACAACTTCAGACAAATAACCATGATGTCAGTAGGACCATCTCCCTAACCTCACATAAACCATTAACTCTAGTACACTCTTGACAGTGTGTTTGGTTTCAGTGAAGAAAGTGGGGCTTGTAGCAAAGAAGAACCAGGGTATAAACACAAGCAGGGAAGTAAAATGATTCTTCAAAGCCATGCATTAGACTTGTAAATGTATTCTCTTCATAGGCATAAGATTGCTAAACACCCAAGTCCTTTTAATTTACAAGTGGATTCATCAAGTAGATTGATTTGATATTCATTGTTGGATTCCTCTGTGCAACTGGGAGTTATTTCAATGGCATTATTTATCTGGAAAGGTTATGATTTGGTTTTAACTTTTTCCTATTTTGTTGGGACATATTATATATGTTTTGATATCTCAAAGACTGGAAAGATACTTTCTGTTTCTTCCCCACCTGTGACATGGAGTTGTAAAACTGAACGCAGGTGTTTTTGCTACAATGCCATATACACAAAATCACAGACCAATGTTAATTAACAGAGCTTATAGGAAAAATAAGACTGGGGCAGACCATTCAAAATTTATAGCACTTTTTAACACCAACAGAAACAAAAGAACTAGCACAGCTAAATCTCTACCACATTATCTTGTACTCAGCTCACTCCTTTGCAGCCTTAAACCTGGGGTGAAAGGGGGGTGGAAGGAGAGTGCAGCTCACTTCTTAATAGAGACTGTTTTCCTCAAAATTAAAATAGGATCCAAGATCTAGGCTTCTTCACTAAACCTTTATTTTAATACAATGGGAAAATATTGCCACAGTTTCTTCATTTGTATGTGCAGCTTTGCCAGATAGTGTGAGATAGTAGAAAGCAGAGCGATTGTTGAAGCCACTAAACCAGCCACTGCTTGCACTCAAGGAAGTCACTTCTGGGTCTTCTTATATTGTTATAGCTTTCTCTTAATTGTGAGAAGGCTTTCTACTGATGCTTGAAACTTTAGCATGAATTAATGACCTAATGATAGGATTGAGTGATAGCAATGCTGTTATCAGAAAAGAGAAGATTGTGGCAGACTGGGACTAGCTGTTGACAAATACACAAAAGGATGTCCTATGAAAAACAAAACCCAAAACATTAATTTGTTGTGAGTAATCACACGTGAACCAACATGGCTTTCAAGATAATCTGATATTATGCCCCCATTTTGTCAATTGTATATGGCACTATTGGCCCCAAAGAAACATACTATAGCAGGGCAGGCTGTTTTATGGTACTACACCATCCTAACTTTTGTTTTTCAGCCACCATTTGTAATGGAGAAGTGGATCATAGGAATAGTGGAAAATCAGACTGTGGAGTGCACGGTCACCTATGAGGTAAGCTCTGGGGGAGGAAGGCTGGTGGCTTCACCAACAGTTAATGAATAGGGAAGTAACTGTTCCCTAGCATGCTTACAATTTATTGGGATTTATTGGGAGAGAGATTATTTAACCAATGTGAATATGGGAAGAGCAATATAATTTCTCTTACAAAGTGTTGGGAAGGAAAGAGAACAGGATAAACTTACCTAGAGAGAGAGAGAGGTGATACTTCATTCATTCATTCACTAGTTAATGACTGAGCACCTTCTATATACCACGTAACATGTTAGGTACTGGGGGTACCCAAGAGTGACTAAAACAGGTCTTTGCCTTCTTGGCGCTTAGAGTTTAGGGGTGAGGGTAAATGAATGATTCTTCAAAAGAACAGAGCGCAACTCCCACTACCACCTTGCAGGGGGAGGGTCTATTACCAAAACCAGATGAACAGATTCTATATGTTTTTTGCTTGGAAAAATAGAAAAAAATTTTACTTTTTAAAAATATGCTGTGAATATTAAAATTCATACATTTAATGGTACCTGCTGGCTGGTACTATTTTGTGATTTGGATGGACTAGGTCTATACTCTCTTGAGGCTTATATTCTAGTTGGGGGAAGATAGATAGTAAATAAGTAATAAATAAAAAATATCAGAGAGTGATGGGTGGTAAATGGAAGATAGTGTGACTTGGGGCATTAGATTGGGTGGTCAGGGAGGACCTCTTCCCTGAGGAGGAGACAGCAGGGAAGAGCAGAGGAATAGCAAGGGCAAAGACAAAAGATCACAGGGCTCCTGTAAGGAAGTTGGATGCATTATAAACACAATGGGAAGTCAATGGGGCATTTTAAGCAGTAGAGAGAAAGAACCTAATTATGTTTTAAAAATCAAGATCTCTCTTCTGTACAGTAAGGTGCATATAGTTAACAATATTGTACACTTAAGATGTGTTGAAAGGGTAGATTTCATGTTATATATTTTTTACCATAATTTTAAAAAAACTCACATTAACTGTTAGAGAATGATCTCTCTGTAAATATATTTCAATAATTTGTGTTCAATGAATGTATTTAATACTAAAAAAATTTTTTAAAAATCAACAAGATCTTCATGGCTTGTGGGACGTATACCTAACAAGGTAGAGAAACCCTCTGGGGAGCCTGGGGAGGGGTGCAGTTATAGTACAGTATGGTACACATGACGATATTAGTATGCAAATACCATCAACAGGACATACATTTCATTCATTCATTCAATCATTCATTCAAGAAGCATTTATTAAGGATTTACCATGAACCAGGCACTATAAGAGGTGCTTATCCATGTTTTATCTCACTAGCTTCATGTAAATTCTGCAAGACAGGTATTACTATCTTCATTTCACAGATAGGGAAGACAGGCTCAGAGAGAGGAAAGGAAGTCCCAAGGTTCAGGGTATGTAGTGACAGAGTTAGTGGAGTCACACCCATGTCTTCTGACTATAAAAACACTTTCCACTCTTCCCGGCTACCCTGTTAGCTTCACAGTGGCTGCAGTACCGTGAAGGAAGGCCGCCTCAAATTGGACTTTGCGATGGCAGCGTTGTGATGGTTTCCTGAGCTGCCGGGGTTTGGCTCTCCAGTATTAGAAATCCGAATCCTGGCTAGGCCACTTATCCAGCCTGTAATCCAATAAGCATCACAGCAGTTATCCATCCTCATCTGCCGGGGCACACAGGTTGTCAAGGATGAGGCACCTGAGAAGTTACATTAATTGTCAAAGTGTCAATTGTAGGGCACAAAACCCAAACAAAAGAGGTTGGTTAGTCTTGAGGAACTTGGAATGTAGACTATTCTGAAGCTTGTTAATTGGTCCTCACCGCCCAGGAAAAGTCTTCTTTTTTAGTAATTGGGCAGGTAGAACAGCCAGTTTTCAACCCTGCCTGCCTTAGACAGTTCTGGAGACACCCCACACCCAGTTCTTTTCTTCCTTCTCCCCTTCCCTCCCTCCGTCTCCTCCTGCTTAGACTCCGTGATGACCTGCCACTTGCGTCTGGATTTTTCACTTCAGTGTTTTTTAAAACGTATTTTCATAACCATATTGAATCCGGGAGACTCTTTAATCAACACTGATTTGTGACACCTGGTGAAGTGGGCGATTTCGTGGCAAGAAGGTGCAGTGTCCTCACCTCTTCCTGATCCTTATTTCTTAATTCTTGATGCCATCTCACTTTTGCTTCTGTGCCCCTTCCCCCTCCACGTGGCTGATCCATCCCCCTGTGCAGCCCACACTCACCCAGTCGGTTACCCTCGTGATCAAAGGCAGTCTTGGGCAACATGGTGGTCAGATTTTCATTTAACAAACACAATATCTGTTTTCAAGTGCTATATACAGAAGAGATTATTTTTTATTTCTTACCAAACAAAGAGGTAAGTTGAGATTTACCAAATATTAATAGATTCTGGGAGAAGACAAATATATTTTTAGCTACTATAATCTAGTAAGGAATATGTTATAATCCATTAAGGAATAAAGTGCTATAACCCATTAGGGAATAAAGTGGTTAAAATTTTCCTTTAAGTCAAATTAGCATATTTAGGCCAACTGTCCAGAATATTTTACCTAATCCATTATGATAGTGCTCTAAGGAGAGAAATTATAGTGAATAATAACCTGGGTGTCTTTTCTTTCCATTTTATGTATGTGTGTCTGTTTGGTCATGAGTTTCTTTTTCTTTTTGTTCTTTTTTTTTTTTTTTTTTTAACCAGAGTGATGTCAGAACTCCAAAAAGCACTAAACATATCCACTCGATTCAGTGGAGTAGAACGAAACCTCAGGATGAGGTGAAAGCAGTCCAACTTGCCATTCAGACGTTATTCCCCAACTCAGAAGGCAACCCTGGAAGCAGGTCCGACTCAAGTAAGTTAGTGTTCAGTATTAGACGCGTGCTAGATTCCAAATACTTCATTATGAAATTTTTATACCAGAGATAAGTGCCGGTCTGTGGATAGACATAGATTTCTAATATAATACTTCCTTCTTATACTTTTACAGTATTGGTTTTATAAACAGATTATATGGAGAATAGTATTTATGGAGTTATAAATATGACCATATTATAATAAATTTCAATATTTGGACAACTATGGTAAAAGATGAAAGTGAATGATTATATTGCATTGGTAAATAAAAATATATATGTGTGTGTATATATACATATATATATTTAGTTTCCAAAAGTGTGCCTTAGATAAAGATATGAATCTTCTATGTCTAGCAAACATTCCTACAAAGCCACTGCCGTCACTGACACAACTTCTTGAGTCCTGAACACCATTGATACATCAAAGCATGGGAATGATAGGGAAAGAAGGAAGGGAAGGAGAAAGGAAGGGAGGGATGGAAACAAGGATAAGGGAAGGAAGAAGGGAGGATAGAGAAAGAAAACGTGAAATGCATATGATGGACCGTGGTGATAGTAACTACAGATGACATAAAAAAACAATTTAGAGTAACATAGAGGAAGGTCAGTTGACTTGCTATAAAATGGGTGATTATTTGGTGGATTCAGGAGAGAGGTTCTGACTCTTAGCTTTGTAGGCCCAGAAACTCTAATACAACTCAGAGTTAGGCTCCGCGGGACTGCAATAAGCTACCAAACACACGGGAGGTAGATAAAGCCACATGCAGTTCACTCTTTCCCATGAGAAATGTACCTGCCAAACAAACCAGAAATACATGTTTTCTGATCAGTGCATTTTTTTCCCAAGAGGACAATATACCTGGGAAGCCATATCAAAGGTTCTTTGGTGGGCATGGAATCAAAGCAAGGGGCTCCAACGAGCTGACCCTCACGGCTGGTCTTGCTGAGGGATGAGTGCGTAGCTCATAACAGAGTTAGGAGGGCCCAGTTCATAGCTCCTCCACTGAAAGGACTGATCTACCAAGCTGACCAAGCATTTTTAAAGGTCCACCAGCCAAGGTGCCCAGAATCCTGGACAGTACTCCAAACGTACTAACAAATTCTTTGACGGCATGCTGAACCTGAAAACCTTTGTCAACACAGTTGATTTGGTTATTCTTTCACACATAATCATGAGAAGACATTCTGACCACCAAAACACATTGTCAGACCTCCTTTAGGGTATGCTGTTTCTACACCTGGCTAACCTGTGCAGTAGGTGTTGGTTCTCACTAGCGTTCTCTCAGAAGGTACTCCAATTCTAAGTTCTTTCATTGGTTCATTCAACAGTCTTGCCTCACATGCCTACTATCATACCTCTAAGGGCTTCTTACTACAACAACTAATGCTTGTAGGGCACATTTTGTATCTGTAGGGCTGTCATAGCCATGATCCTATTTGATTTCTACAACACCCCTGTGAAATCGGTGGGGGCCTTCTCTCTGCATTTCTGCTGTATTTTTCTCCTCCATTAAAAGCTGTTTCTCTCTGTTTCCCTACCCACATGACACAAAATGGTCAAATCCTACTACGTTGAGAGTCACCAAATAGATACTTTTTATTAGTCCCAATTCCAGATCGCCTGGGGTAAAACTGATTGGAGCTAGTGTTTTTGGCACTCTTCCACACATCAGTTAACTGCATCCGCAGGATGAGGGGGTGGTGGATGGGGTGGCTGGTGAGGACCGGCTGTGCAGCATATCGTAACCATGTGGGTGGAGACGAGGTGGTGACAGTCCCAAAAGAAGGCAATAAACAGACATCTAATAGGTGTCCTCTGCTTCTCTTAAACAAAACTTTTAGGACACACTTACTCTTTTTCTGTAATCTGTGCCTATCTCCTACTGGAATTGTTCTGCATAAACTTTTTCCCTCTGATTATTATATTAATAATAACCGGAGAGGTTACAGGGTTGACCTCTCTTTGGCTTACTCCAGTTTAGTTCGTTTGCCTCCATTCCTTCTTCTTTGTATTCTTTTTTCCAATATGATGTGAAGTCTCAGAGGATACCCTCTGGATCAGCTAAGATCTATCTTTCAGCCGCAGGTAGCGGAAAACCCAGTTTCACTGGCTTACTAAATTGGTTCTCAAAGTGTAGGCCCAGGACCGGCAGCATCTGGATCACCTGTGAACTTGCTAGAAATGCAGATTCTCAGGCCCAATCCCTGGCCCTGCTGAATCAGAAACTCTGAGGGTGGGACCAGCAATGTGCACTTTAAGCCCTCCAGGTGATTCAGAGGTACTCTAAAGTCCTTAAACCAGTGGTTTTAACTGTAATAAAATTTATTACCTTCGATAACAAGAAGTCCAGAGGTAGGGCAGGCTCCAGGTGCAGTAAGATAAGCCGACTCAACCATGTTAAGGTCAAAGGATGAACCTTTCCTTCTTTCCACTCTGCCATGCTCGATATGTTGCCTCTGCCCTCTGCCTAGCCCCTCTCATGTTCACAGTCATCACACGGAGATAAAGCAATGCCCAGAGGAGATAAGGGGTCAGGTCCCTCCTGGTTCTCATGTTTAGGACTAAGGAAAACTTTCCTAGAAACCCCCAGCAGACCACCCTTCACCGATTCTGCTTTGTCCAGAACTGTGCAACGTGTCCATTCCCAAGCATGGCATGCACATGTCTGGCTTAGGCTGACCGAAGCCTGCGCCTAGAGCCAGAATGCGGTCAGCTCCCTCTGACGCACAGGCCTACATGGAGGGGCTTGGACACTGAATGAAATCGGGGCTTTGGTGGAAGCTACAATTCCAGAGTAGTCAAGGTGAAGGAAAGAAGGCACTGTGATTCTATGTGATTCTGCTCATATGAAGTATCTAAAGTAGTCAAAATAAAGAAAAGTAAGTTGAAAGGTGATTACCAAGGGGTGGGGAAGGGGGAGTAGTATTTTGTGGGTGCAGAGTTTCAGTGTTGCAAGATGAAACCATTACAGAGACCTGTTGTGCAACAATGTGAATATACTTAACACTACTGAACTGCACACTTAAGAGTGGTTAAGATGGTAAATATAATGTGTTTTCTACCCACACATACAGACATACACACAACAACAAAAGAAGGCACAGTGGTTGATTGAAGCCTATGAAGAGTGTCCAGACACAGGAGTCACCTGTGTCTAGACAAGTCTTTCATCTCAGGGATGTGGGTCACCTGTGCCCAGGCAGTGATGGAGGCAGACAATTGAGCATGTTCTGCTCCCCCAGAAGCTCCATCTGCACAGGCAGGGCCAGAGTGACTGAGGAAGGTGTGCCAGGGAGGGCCACCCAGGAACTCCAGAATGTGGGCAGCATAGTTCAGGCCCTGAGGAAACAGTAAAGACCTTAGGTGTGAGGGACTTGCTTATTCACTGAAATATAGCTTACTAAATGATCCTTGTTAATTAACCATTTTCTTTTACCGTAACGTCTGACTATGTGCCATACAGCTTCATTTTTTATGCTGAAAACATGTCTTATTCCTGAACCGCAGGAATCTCTCCTCTGACATGAGCTGATTTTCTTCCCCAAAATCTCTGGCTGTCTCAACCTTCGGAACCTCGTTTCTTTTATCTGCATTTAGGGTCTTTGAGGGTTTAAAAGTGCTGGTTTAGGGCCGGGCACGGTGGTTCATGCCTGTAATCCTAGCACTTTAGGAGGCCAAGGTGGGAGGATCTCTTGAGGCCAGGAGCTCGAGACTAGCCTGAGCAAGAGCAAGACCCCATCTCTATAAAAAATTGAAAAATTAGCCGGGTGTGGTGGCATGCATCTGTAGTCCCAGCTATTCAGGGTGCTGAGGCAGGAGGATCACTTGAGCCCAGGAGTTTCAGGTTGAGTGAGCTATGATGACACCACTGCACTCTAGCCCTGGGCAACAGAGTAAGACCCTGCCTTAAAAAAATTTTTTTTTAAAGTGCTCTTTGGCAAAAAGTCTTTTGTTTACCAAACATGCCACTGCCACCTGAACATACTTAACAGTAATTTCTAGAGGTGACAACACAACTAAGTTAGGGAGAAGATGGGATTTAGATGAAAAAGGACCTGGGATTATGGACTAAATGACCCTGGGCAAGTTATTTGACCTCCCAACCTTCCTCATCTGCAAAATAAGACTGTTGGCATTTACCTAAAAATATTATTGAGAGGATTAAATGAGATAATGTAAGTAAAGTCCATGGAAAAATGCCAAACACGTAGCATATATTCACTAAGTGTAAATGCCCTTATTTTTAAAGAATTATTTGTAGTAATAAAGGAAACATCCTTATACTTAGCCTAGAATTTCTATGAATGGTAAAGCTTAGAGTAACCCAAACAGTCTTGAATTCTCCCAAGACAGGCTTATGAATTAGGTATGGAGCCTTAGTGTGGCTTAAAAGATGCTCATTTCTGTTTCTTCTGCAGGTGCCGATTGCCAGTGGTTAGATACTCTGCGGTTGCGGCAGATTGCATCCCACACTTCTCTACAGCGTTCCCAGAGCAATCCAATTCTGGGGTCACCATTCTTCCCATACTTTGATAACCAGGATTCCTATGCTGCTGCTGTGAGGCGGACCCCGGCGCCCATGAAGTATCAACAGATTACACCTGTAAACCAGTCTAGAAGCTCCTCTCCTACTCAGTATGGACTGACCAAAAACTTCTCTTCTCTACATGTCAACTCCAAGGACAGTGGCTTTTCCAGTCTTAATAATGATGGCTCTTCTGAGAGGGGTCGATACTCAGATAGGAACAGGAACAAATACGGTCGTGGTAGTATATCACTCAATTCTTCTCCTAGGGGAAGATACAGTGGAAAAAGTCAGCATTCCACTCCTTCAAGAGAAAGATATTCTGGAAAGTTCTACAGGGTTTCTCAGTCAGCACTCAATACTCACCAGTCATCTGACTCCAAGAGAAGCCCAAATGACTGCCACCAACCCAGGACCATACCAGGGATGCCTTTGCACACTGAGACTGACTCAAGAGCCAGTGAGGAGGACAGCAAAGTGAGCGAAGGGGGATGGACAAAAGTGGAGTACCGGAGAAAGGCCCACAGGCCCTCCCCTGCCAAGACTACCAAAGAAAGAGCCAGAGGGAACTGCCGTGGATGGAGAAACTTTTGATGAATTTAACTAGATGCATTTTTCTAGGCAGGTTTTCTTTATTTTAATATAATAGATTTTGATAATATGATGCCTTCAGATTGAATTAACAAAAAGACAACTCTTCTGTTTTTTGGGTTGTTGGGAAATACCTTCTAATTGAGACTACAGCCAAACCAGGGCCAAAATTATGGATGTTGAATTGATTGCCCAGTGACAGTAACTAGACTTAAAAATAACTACACATATTTTTCTCCCCTGAGTTAACTTTTTTTTTCCTGGAGACAGAGTCTCACCCTGTCACCCAGGCTGGAGTGCAGTGGCATAATCATAGCTCACTGCAGCCTCGAACTTCTGGGCTCAAGCGATCCTTCCACCTCAGCCTCCCGATTAGCTGAGACTACAGGCACACACCACCACACCTGGATAATTTTTCTTTTTTTTTTTTAGAGATGGGGTCTCACTATGTTGCCCAGGCTAGTCTCAAACTCCTGGGCTCAAGCTCTCCTCCTGCCTTGGCCTCCCAAAGCACTGGGATTACAGGCATGGGCTACTGCACCCAGCCTGAGTTAACATTTTTAGCGGAGGGGTCATGCCATCTTTTTACCTAACCACTGACGTTCTCACTAATGTTAGCAGGGCCAGGATGGGGATAAGGCAAGTGAGGTCAAAAGAAAAATCAAAATTCTAGGTAAAGACAGGATCACTAATACTGATTTTTCCTTTTGTCTAAGGCTCCAATAGGGCTCGGCAAGACACTGCTACTGATCCTGTCTTTACTTACAATTTTGAGGCCAGGCTCAGTGGCTCAGGCCCGCGTTTGAGACGAGCCTGGGCAACATAACAAGACCCCTTCTCTATTAAACATAAATAAATAAATAATATAAAATTTTGATATTTTGTTCTTCATGATTTTTTTATTAGTTTTTTTTAATATTAAAATATCATTTATCTGATTACTGAGTTGGGGTTTTTTTTTTGATGTCCCCTTAGATTTTGTGCCCCAGGCAAGTGCTTCACTCATCTCACCCTTGTCTTAGCCCTGCTGGTTAGTATTTATTTTAGTAAGATATTTGTGTTTTTATTATGGTCAGAGTTGAACTGATTCGGCTTGTCATTTTTAGGCAATAAAAAAGGTTATTGAACTTCATGTTGATTATGATGCACATCATGTTCATTAAGATTCATCTGAAACCAACGATCTAAATTGCCTAGATTTGTGGTTGTTTCTCTCCTGAATCTCCCAGGGACTGCTTTTCAATATTATATTCTACATTTTACCAAAGAAGGAGCAAAGAGGGAAAAACAACAGCCCATGAATTCCTCTTGGGATGTCAGAAATCTAAAATCAAAAAGAAGAAAGACACAGAGCAAGACAGTAACGTCACAAGCTAAAAGCCAGAGAAATTTAAAATTACCAACATCCTTGTTAGAGCTAGACATTAACTAGCAGCCTTGCAGCAAGACAGCTCTAAGCAGCTGGGGGTGAGGAGGTAAACTGCTGGGGGGGATGGAGGTGGCCTGCAATGCAGAATCCCACTTGTGAACTTCCTCCTGTTTTACAAATCAAAAAGTCAGGTGGCAACAAACTTATTATATGTCAAATAGATGAGTGTTACTTCAATATTCTGAGATTCTGTTCAGCATTCACTAACCCTGAATATCAAGTGTTCTAGACCCGGCACAGGATTCTCGGTGCTCTGTAGAAATCCAGATGACACACTAGTGATTCTGTAGGGTTGAGTTCTCTTTTAATAGAAACCAGTCATCACACTACATGCATATGGTCCAAGAGCAGCTGCCCTGTTCTACTACAGTAGTCCAGGCCCAGTAGGGAAAACTGTATTTGGGTAGGCATTAAAGTCAAGGTTATAGGAAATGACCTTTATTTATAAGGGAAGCTGTTATGACCTGCACATTGATTCAACAACTTGATTTTATACAAGTTTTATTGTGTGCCATCTGCATTTACAAGCAAAAGCAATGGGAATGGTGTAATCAGTTAGTGAGGTGCTCTTCTCCATCATGTATAACCGGCTTCTAAGGTTTTAAGCTCCACTGCGATCCTTTCTCATGAAGTTTATATCAACCACAGTCTGTTTTCAATTATTTTTCCCATTTGTCCTTTGTTTAAATTTAAAGAAAAGTAGACTAATACAAAGTGTGCTATCTTAATATCATGCTGTTTTCAAATAAGCAATAAAATATTTTCTTTGATTAGAATTTTTGGATAAGTAGCTGAACACAGTCTTGACTGAGTCACTCTGAAAGAAACACAAACTATGGCCTTAATTATTAAGCAAAATGTGCATTCTAGGGAATTATTGAAGACTCTAGTTTAAAAGGTGCTACGCAAATGATTGCTAGTTTCATGCTATTTTTCCCCATCTTGCTTTCTTGGGTTATGGGTTAGAAAATCCAAGCTGGTAATAAAATGACTCAATTATCTATCTCAGCCCATTTAGTGTACCTGGTGACCACAAAGAGGTTATTCCAACAGCCCATAAAACTCACCACTTTGTAATATCTCGTGAAAAATACTTGTCAGCATCAATGCTCCCAGTCAAAATCAAAGTAAGAACATCTGCAGTCTGCTTCTTGATTGTAAACAAATGATAAGAGTTGGATGTTCTTTAGGTCTTTTTCTTTTTTCTAATGATGCTTATTCTCCAGAAGTTACTTGCCAGGTTGAAAGATGAATGTAAGTCAAGAACAAAGCAAGGATTAACAGGACTTTTTTTTCTTTCCATCAAAATAAATCAGTTGCCAACAGTGAGGAACTGTATTAGTTGCAAGGGGCTGAGGTTAAGACCAAAAGAAGAAAAAAAAAAGCAAGGATATTTTACAAGAAAAAAATTATAGTAGGAACAAATCAAGAGAGTATATCTTAGACTGGGCACCTCTAAATGTGGGGATTTGGTGGTCCCTAAATAGGCTTCAGAGCTAGTCTGGAACTGCCGAATCTATATGGGTTGCTACCATAGAGATAGTCATTATTCCAGGCAAAGCCCAGACAAAGCAGGATGTTTTGCTCTTTGCACAAAATCACTGGCTTAGCAATACAATAGACCTAGCCTCAATAACTGAATAATCCCAAAACTGTGTAAGAGAACTAGGGTTTTTTTTTTTAAATCAAGAACTACTTTAGAAATAAGTTTAAATTATCAATTGTTTTCAGCCAATTTATAATGAATGTAGTTCATAAAAATAATAAAAATTAAATTGCAATATTTCAAACTATTCACAGTAAAATTTAGAACAGTAAAATCTGACCTGGGAAAATTAGTTTAAGAAACGATGACTACAAAAGAAAACTCATGGTGGCAGAAGCCATTATTGGTAAAGTTCAGTATGAACACCAACAAAAATTGATATATAATATCTTCATTGTAAAATTTAAATTGAAAGGAACTGATCCCATGGGAAAAAATCAGAACAAAAAAAATTTACTGTAGAAATGGGAAACAACATTATGTTGGATAGAAAATTAATCAGGAAATTAGATTGACATAATGACATTCACTCCATGAAATTCTTTCTTCACAAAAACAATTCTCAATATTTATATAATTCAGATCAAAATATTTTACCTATAAATATAGAGTCAAAATGTCCTGGGATCAAAACAGTAAGGTCAGAATCTCCAGTAGTTGAAGATGGCAGGGTCAAAACATCCTGGATACACCTCAAGGTATGCTGACTTAACTGCAACTTTTCCAATTCAGATGTACCAAAATATTTTATGAGCTTTGTAAGTACCTTCTCTATAATTTGTCCTTTCACTTAAACAAGTTGGTACAGTTATGATATGCTTCTAAAACTCTGGCTCTCAAAAACCACTCAGTTATAAGATGTCATGATTTGGTTTGCAAGCTTGTTCAGGATGTAGCATCATTGAAATTTTCAATTATAGAGACTGTACTTTGGAGGCTTATAAAATCTCTTGTCATTGTTGGGTTTGAGAAGCTACAGTGAAGCCAGGATGCCATGGGGAAATTAGAGTATAAGATCTGGACCTGCTTTTTACTGTCTATTTCCTATTACTGGATCTGGTTTATGAGATTGCTAAGGTGGAAAAAGTGCCAAATCCACGGCCAAAATTGTCAAGGCTTTGGTGTACCAGCTGGCCAAAGAATGCATGACCCAATCAACAGTTAAAGAATGAAGAGTTGTAACCTCATAGTTCATTCAACACTAAAATCAAGATTCAGTTTCAATAACCAATGTCCCCTTTATTCAACTCTACCAGGGAAATTCCTTTCCTAACACCTAAATGACTGTCACTCAGCCTTATGGTCCAATTGAAGGTCCTGCCTTGCTGGAGACCTCCCACCACAGTTCCAGCCACACTATGCATTCTGTACCCCTCTAGGGGGCCCTTCCTCACACTCCCTTACACCATTACTTAACCTTAAAGCCGTGCTGCCCAAGAACTTGACAATAAGAGAAATAAGACTAACCTCTGAGAATTAATCAATGAAATGGCCACAAATGCTGCAATACCTCCCAGGCCCGCAATACATGTTTGTAAATCAGGCTGGAAGTAGGAAGCAATCCAAAGAGAACATGAGTCTTTTAGAGGCGGTGGAGAGTTTGAGGACAGCCAGTGCTGGTCGGCATTGGCAGCCTAGAATAAGGCAATGCATAAAGGAAAATTTAGCCGTACTAAGCAACCAAGACCTTCATGCAGGGCACAACCTGCCTGATCACATGTGGCGGCCCTGTAAACAGGACAATATTGTCCAGCACAACCCCTCCCAAAGTGACATGAGAATCCACTCAGTCTGACAGACACAAACCTGGTGTGGAGAGGACCATATGACTCAGCTCATGCAGACCTCTTTTGCACCACGATCTCCCTCATGCCCACAGCAAAGCCACCAAAAATCATACTGCAGCCACACTGAAGTAGCTGCCATGCTCCCCCTTGTCTTCAAAACTTTGTACTCCCCCCCATTCAGCTTCCCCTGTATTGTCTGCTACATTATCCTTCCACTCTCTGCTAAGACATCACCACCTCCAGGAAATCTCTCCAGACCCCCAGGCCCGAGTCAGGCCCACTCTTGTGGTTCCCATAGAACCTTTTGGTTACTCGATCATATTTATCCCCCTCCATTGTAATTCTCCCAAGATCTGCTTGTCTGTTTGTCTTATTAGACTACCAACTTCATGAAGCCTGGGATTTTGCCTGTCTTGGTCCCGGTGTATCTGTAAGGCATAGTCAGTACTCAATCTATTTGCTGAATAAATGGATTAATTGTTTAATTTATTAATCAAGCTAACAAACATCAAATCATCTAAATTCTTGTTCTAATTCCATGGTCATTAAGTGACCTTAACAGGAGTCTGCAATCCACCAAAGAGTTAGATCTAGTGTTAAAATAATTGCCATTCTAATTTTATACATCAGTCTCTCGTGAGCATTGCCGATGTAAGTTGGCCCCTGTGTGCAACACTAAGACACTGATTAAGTTTTGCGTGTATTACTGAGAGCAGATTCTGGGTATGCCAAGGCCCTTAAGGGAAAGGCCAGCCTGTTTTTCCTAAGAAGCAGCCACTTGCATCATTTTGAATTTCTACACCTAGCATACCACTATAAATGTAGTTCTCAATAAACACTTCTCACAAGAATAAAAAAGAATAGAAACGTTATGTATGTTTAAGAAATTCACACATAGATGCATGAATGTCCTTTTGGACATTTATGGAGTCCCACTCTATGGCTTTCCTTTCCAGAGGCCCCAAAGTTCATCTTTTTAATGAATATAAATTGTTCCTGATCCTAGTGCCCTGTATGATCCTGCTGTGACTGCTTCTAAAAGTACACAAAGCTTTACTGAAAGTCTGACCTGGCAGTTTTCCTTTCTCTTACCCAAAGGCACCAGGCATGCTCATTAGTTGCCAGATGATGCCTGTTCTGGCTGAGACTGGGGAGAGGCTTTGTGCTTGTGCAGGGACAGCTCAAGATTTGTCAGCTGGTAGTGGCTGATTATCAAGATGTCCAAACTGGCTCCTTTGCTATGTGTAAGCAATTTAATTTTGTGCCCAATTTCAATCTGCAGTGTACTGTATGTCTGCATCTGCTGTGTTAAAGCATTCATTAGCATTTAAAGGGGGAGCTGATGGTATTGATCACTCTTATTAAAACTAAAAACAATGATGAGGCAGTAACTGATGCTCATTCTCTTCAACCACTGAAGTCATAGCCAAAGTTTACATACTCAAAACACCGCAGAAACAGGAAATGAGTTATCAAAGCAGGGGTCTAAGTGGCATCTATTAGAGGCATCTGTTAATGGCCACCACCCCATGCCCCACACCCCAGCTTTCTGGATTATGAGCTTCTTGAAGGTGGGAAACTTTATTACTGAATTTCTGCCACCTGGCACAGAATAAGTTCTCAATAAATTTTCTGATGAGGGACTGAATTAAAGAACAAAGGTGAAATAAGCAGTGCATGTTATATAAACACTCTACAAGAACAGCTACATTTTTCTGACAGACATTGTAATAGCTATGTATTGCTATGTAACAAATCAACCCAAAACTTAGTGGCTTAAAATAAGAACAAGCATTTATTATCTCACACAGTTTCTGCAGGTCAGGAATTCAGGAGTGGCTTAGCTGGCTGGTTCTGTCATGGCTTTCTAATGAAGTGTCAGTCAAGATGTTGACTGGAGCCATATTCATCTGAAGGCTTCACTGGGGCTGGAGGATCTGCTCTCAAGACAGTTCTCTCAGATGGTGCTGGTTGTTGGCAGGAGGACTCAGCCCCTCCCCATGTGGGTCTTCCCACGTGTTTCGGTATCCTCATGACATGACATGATGGCTGGATTCCCCAGACAGAGCAATCCAAGAGGGTAAGGTGAAAGCTACAGTATCTCTTCTGACCTAGCCTCAGAAGTCACACCCAGTCATTTCTATAACATCCTGCTGTTTATGCAGGTCAGCCCTATTCCACGTGGGAGAACTACACAGGTGTGTACCAGGAGGTGAGAATCACTGGGAGGGTCATCTTGCAGGCTTGCTACTATAGACACCACTAAAATCTCTGGACTCCCCATTATAATTTGGTGTCTTCTTTTCTAAGCTTTGCCTTTTCTGCTTATTTTACATTTTCCCACAATCTAATATTTGAACCCGAGCATAGTTCAATTGAGTGTTAGAGCAGAAAGGCATCTTGAAGACCATCTACAGAAGTTCAATGTCCTCATTTTACAGGTAAGAAACCAAAGCCCGTGGGGGTGAAGTACTCACCTAGCCACTCAGCCAAGTAACAGGCAAAGGCACAGCTTGAGGCCACCCAACCCCGGCTCTTCCCCACATTGTTCTCATTGAAGCCCACGCTTTGTGGAACGTTTGATCTCCTGTGAAATGAGTGTTCACGAGGTCCGTCAGCTAACACTTATTTTAACAGTACAGCTGAATCTTCTTGGGTCTCCATAGAGATGAAGAGAGTCCTTGTGGATTGGTGAGTAAATGCTTCCAAAAACAAAACGTTATGGCAAGTACATTTCTTCTTTCTTTCATAAGGCCTGTGTTGGTTTTCTTGGGGTTTTGTGGTGCTATAGAGAAAGTATTTGTTATGTGGCATAAATATTTCTAATGAAGTTACCCATGAAATAAATTTTAATGCTCAATTCAGTCAAGCAAACATTAGCTGAGCACCTACTGTGCATTAGGTATTGGACCTGTATTCTCTCTGATTTGCATTGTTAATTCAGAAACAAGTCTCAGAGGTAAGGGGAACTGTTTCTCTAAAGACTAAGGAAACCTGGAAAGAAAGAGATTGAAACAGCCAGCCCCAGTGGCTCACACCTATAATCCCAGCACTTTGGGAGGCCAAGGCGGATCACTTGAGACCAGGAGTTTGAGATCAGCCTGGGCAACATAGTGAGACCCCCATCTCTACAAAAAAAAAAAAACTGGCCACATGTGCCTATAGTCCTAGCTACTCGGGAGGCTGAGGTAGGAGGATCACTTTGCTTGAGTCCAGGAGTTCAAAGTTGCAGTAAGCTATGATCGCACCACTTCACTTCAGCCTGAGTGACAGAGAGAGAGCCTGTCTCTAAAAAAGAAAGAGATCTATTAATCAACGCTAGATGGTTGTTGGGGACTGTATATTTGTGTTCCATCAATATTCATATATTAAAACCCTATTCCCCAATGTGATGGTATTTGGAGGTGGGGCCTTTTGGACTAATTAGGTCATGAGGATAGAGCCTTCATCATGGAATTAGTGCTGTCATAAGGACAAACATGAGAGAGCTCAGTGTCTGTCTTTGGTCTCCTTCACGTGAGGCTACAACAAGAAGACGTCAGTCTGCAACCTGGAAGACAGCCCTCATCAGAACCCGACCATGCCAGCAGCCTAATCTCAGATTTCTAGCCTCCAAGACTGTGAGAAATAAATGTCCGTTGTGTAACCCACACAGTCTATGCAATTTGTTATAGTGGCCCAAACTGACTAAGACAATGGTCAATTTTTAGAAATTGCAAGGAGATGAAGTTCCAAGGAGACTCCAAAGGAAAATAACACCGGCCACCTGCTTATTTTACTGAGGTTTCACTGTAAGAAAGAGTCCCATTCTAGCTAGTTCCAACACAATTGAATTTATTGTAAGGTAGTATAAAATATATCATGGAAGTAATAATCATTATGAGAATTAACATTTATTGGGTGTTCACTACATATGTGCCAAGACTGGTTCTAAACCCTTTCCTCATTTAATCTCACACCAACCTTATGAGGAAGATTCTATTATTATCTCCATTTTATAGTTGAGGAAACCGAGGCACAGAGAAGTTAGCTATTTGCCCAAGGTAATCCAAGTAATGGAACCATACTAGGGTAGGACCCCACGAAGCCTGGAGCTGGAAAGATGGCTCCGATTTGAGGTGGCTCTAGGGGCCTGGCTGGACTTGCTGGATCCTTGCCCTTGAGCTCTGCCACCACTGTGGCTCAGCGGCCCGCACATGGCTGCTGCTTGCCGTGCCACCAACACCTGATCTTCGCTGCTCTCTTCCCATCCCTGCTGCTAGCTCCTGAACCTTTAGCTGCACCTCCCACCTTTAACTGGTAAATCTTTCCATATTCCTCGTTTCAAAGCACCAAAAGAGGGAGAATCTATGTGGCCCAGCTCCTATTTTTGAGGTGGACCACAGAAGTGGCAGGTTTCTTGGCAGACCCTAGGTTGGGTAGGTGCCTATCCCTGGTCCTGTCAGCTGTGGCCTAGAAAGACAGGAGCACAAGATGGCGAATGACATAAAGCACGGCCAGTCAGGCTGCTGGGGCCTGCAGGTGCAATAATTTCTCTCAGAACACAGTATAGACATAACCTTTCCGGCACACCGTGATTCTCTAGTGTCTAACCTACACTCTTTGCTACAAAGGCATATTTCAACAAATTTGCTGAATTTAATAAATCTATTTTTATGTGGCATTTATAAGAACTGTACCAGGAAAATTGTGCAGATAAAAATTTCTGCTTTTTAGAAAAGATTGGATTGCATAATTTTATATACTGAAGTGTAATCAATTTAAACCAATATTAAACTGAGTACCTACTATGTGTAAAGTACCATCAAGGATGAACTTCTCAAGAGTAAGAAATAGAGTTTGTAGAATTTCAAAGCTAGTATAATAACTTAGTGATCGTTTAGTTCAGTGTTCCTCAAGCTTAAGTCAGAGGTATTCTAAAGATCACACATTCTCTAAGAAAATTTTTTAAGTTTTGTGTTTATATTCCAAGAATAATCTAAAAAAATTAATATGAGTACATTCTGGATCATCCATACGGTGACCTCAAACCTATGCACTGCCATCTTATTCCAGTGTTTGAGTCTGTGTTTTTGTTGATGCTAAATAGTATCAATGTTATTTTTGGTGGGGTAAAGACAAAAGAGGAAAACTTGATACACATGAAATGCATTTATGCCAAAACTCAGTGCATGCAGTGGTTTGGTTTCCCAGTAGTTGGAACAGAGGAAAATGTTGACAGAATTGAGTAGGTGAAGGCACTGTATTCATCACAGGAACAGCAAACTTTGCTTTAAAAAAAAAATCCTTGTTTAAATCCAATTAATGTTCTTAAGTGTGATTTTGTTTATATGTATTTGTAATTTTGTTAGGATTGTATAGTTAAATGATAACTCTCAGGTAAGAGGCTTCTGCTTTTTGGGGTGGTTTTTTTTTTTTAAATAACATTATAACTAAAGTACTTTAGTAATACTAGGAGAATGTAATAATTCTTTTCCTTTAAAAGGATGCCATATATCACTCAAGTTTGAGGAACACTGATTTGGGTCAACCATACTGATTTTCAGATGGCAGGCACAAGGCCCTAAAATAAGCTATAGTTAAACTATAGTTACAATTATTACTACTACTGACAATGGGAGAATGAAAAGGCAGGAAAAAAAGTCAGAGAGTGAGCGCAGTCAGGTGACCCAGGGAGGTGAGGTGGACAAACCGCGTGAGCTACTTAGGACAGGGACTGTAACTTATTCATCCCAAGTGGCTGGAACTTCCATATTCAGTTGACTGTTCTTAAACTCAAGTGCCCAAGGCCATGCAAGCTGGTCATAGAGCCAGGACTAGATTTTGAGACCTGCATTGTTTGCTAGACGCCACCCCCGGGGCCTTTTCAACCCTGGCCTAACTGGACCACTTACCTGTAGTTACTTCCTGACTTCTTTTTCCTTTTCTCTGTCCCATTCTCAGCAGTAGTGATAATTGTAACCACAATTTAACTCCAGCTTACTATGTGCCAAGTGCTTTACAAGCATGATCTTGTGTACTGTTTAATTAGACTCTGAAAATCCTGGATTGTCTTCATTTTTTGTGTGTGTACTGTTTTGTTTCTCCCACGTCTTTATCTTATAAGTTTCTTTAGCTAGGCAGCTTTTCAAGCTGAATGGCTGCAGAGTGTTCCTGAAGGGTGTGCACTTTCAACCTGAATTAGGCCGTTGTGTCTATTACTGGAATCATGAATTAATGATACTTGTCAGTCATTATCTTGAGAGCTTTTTGTTGTCCTTAAAGAGAGACAGTTCATTTTGCTTGCTATGTGACTGTAGCAATTTGGTTCTCCATAAAAGACAGTTTACATGCTAGTGGAAACCTTTGTATTTTTTAGTGTTCTGCGGTGAGTTGTGTTTTCGTTAACCAAGTTCCCTGAAACAAAACACCCTTCCTCTTCTCCCGGCAATCCATCATTCTCACACAGACAGGTTTCTCCAACAAACAGGAGAACTATCAATGTAACAGTCCCTTTTGTTTATGTAGTGCTTCACAGCCAAGCACAGATGCTGGGCCCCATAACAGGCGACATTACCAAGTTAAACACTCTTATCTCTGATCCACAGAGGTGAAAAGATGTCCCTGGTGATTAGAAAAATCTAGAGTGCTGTACAAATTTTAATGCAGAAGGACCTAAGTTTAGTGTTTTATTCAGATCTTTATGGACCCAAGACTGCAAGACTGATTCCAATCATAGCTACTGAAAAATAAGAATGAACATTCTGCTTAACCTGTAGGAGCAGGCTGGGCACCTGCAGTCCCAGCTACTCAGGAGGGTGAGGTGGAGGATCCCTTGAGCCCAGGAGTTCAAACCAGCTTGGGCAACTGGGCAACATAGTAAGATCCCCATCTCTCACACAAAACAAAACAAAAAACCTGTAGGAGCTTGATCAGGCTCTGTTCTAGGCCCTGGTGCTACAAAGAGAAGGCACTTGGCTTCCCTTAAGTGGGGAATTGGCATGAATCCATTAACTGGTATTTTATAAAAAACAGGAAAATTTTCCTCTTTGAGTTCATACATATCTTAAAAGAGAATTTCTCAAAAGATAGCTATTCCCCCCACCCCTTCTACCAATCATTCTCTTATGTGAAATGAATATCTCAAGTTTTACTAACAAGCTCTTTTACCAAGTAAGGTCTAGGTAAAAGACATTGGTTCTGCAGCTCCCTAGAGCTGATGTCATAGTAAGGCTGAAAAGAGTAACTTAACATTGATTCTAGTTTAAAAACAAATGATTAAGAACACAAAAACAACAACAAAGAAAAGCAATCATTACCAACACACACGCTCTCTTTTTAAAATTATCATTCCAGAGTTTGGTGCAGCATTTGAAAAGCAAAATATTACCACTAACAGACAAGTGACGGAGAGTAAATCCCAGCCCTTTCTGCACTTCTAGGGTTGGACCTTGACCAGAGTAAGAGTGGGGTTGAAGGCAAGGAGAAGCCAGCACTGGCTCAGCTGGCTGTCAGACCCACCGCTGAAAGCACCGCCTCATTTACCAAAGTAAATCGTTTTTCTGAAGAACATTGAGCTGAACTGAAAAGACTAATACCAAATTAAATAGAGATCTCTGGGTTTTTCTTTTTTAACAAGTTGTTCTGGTGATATTTTATTTTATTATTTATTTATTTATTTCATTTAGTTCAGCTGCTTATAGTGATTTAGTGCTGATTAAATGACCACCAAATCATAAATGTTACTGCTAATCTCTGAATAATTTAGCTTTTGTCCTGCTTACCTTTCTGATTTATTAACCACCCATATTCTTAAAGACCTTCTCCCTCTGTAAATAATTAACTCAATAAAATACTTCTTGGGCAGTGTTCATTTTGAGATTCCTCAAGACCTCTGATTTTTTTTTTAACAATTATCTTCTAAGTCTGTATCTAAAACTCTCGAGGCTAAAGCCAGCGGTCTCTCAAATCAGACTGCCTGAATTCAAATTCCAACTCACCACTTTCAAACTGCGTGACAAGTTACTTAACCCTACTGTGTTTCAGTTTCCTCAACAGTATAATAGAATAATAATAGTACCTCTCCTATCTCATGAGGTAAATTGCTTACACCAGTGAGAGCCCAGCATATAGTTAAGTAGCTATTATTGTATGTGATCAATATTATGAAAGTGGAATATACTCCACTAACATTGGCAACCCGATCAGTCTGTCAGAATGGCAAACTGCCTACATGCGTGATTCTGTTTCATGATAACCATTGGCAGAAAATCGCTAAACGCGCATACAGTTGTCATAGACAATAGAACAGGACACACATAGACAATCTCGAAGGTAATTTCTGTGTGACAGGCGTCACTGGAAGTTGAGTGGCAGAACATTATTCTCTCCCATGGAGAAACTTGGTTTGGGGGTTTCCCATAAACTAGAGTAATAACGAGTTGGTTCTGCAACCAGCCAGGTTCAGTCATCTCAGGTATGTTCCAGTGCAGAGTCCCTTGTAGTTTTTTAATCTCTGGTTTCCTCTGCTTTATTCCAGTCTCCCCCAGTAGATGTCCCCACATATATGGACATACTTGAGGAAGACCATGAGAAGCATACTCTACAAGGACACATCAAAACTATTCCCTGACCATTATCTGGAAACTTGCTGAGCTGATTGAATGACACAAAGTTTCCAGACGTTTGTTCCTCCCCTTCCTCCTGTGTGCAATCACTCAAGACAAGGATCTCTGTGTGCACCAGCATTCAGCGACTGTTGTGACCAGGTTCACACAATACTGCTGAGGATCAAACCTTCACGCTTTAAGCTCATGTTTTACACAAATGCAACACCCAAGTATACTGAAGATGTGCTTCAAAGATACTCATTTGAATTTTTACTTCCATAGTGAAATGCCCTATGACCTAATTACAATTATTATTCTGAGCCAGAAAAGACAAGTTGCTTTATTTGGTAATTGAGAGGAAAAAACCTGAGCCAGAAAGACCTCCTGACACTTCATATCAATAAATTGGAAGAAAATAACCATGCTCCCCTGAAAAAGATAGAGATCAGCGGAAATATTTAGTAATGGGCTGCATATAACGTGGAAGCATTTTTATCTAATTTTTTATTCTAATAAACTGCCAGAGCTCCAAGAATCACATTCTTGCTTGTGACAGGTTGGAGGTTATGTAGCAGAAGTTTTATATGTCTAAAGTTAATAAGTCTATGGAGATTATATTTAACTATGAGTAAACATCTTGTGTGGAAAAACAGAATAGGCCCAATGTTAGACCCAGCTAGAAAGTACCAGAACATACTAGCTGAAGACTGCAGGGGCAGCCAAGAGTCCAGGTGCCTTTCTTCCTTAGGAGATTACCAATATAGGCAATACCACCCAAGTAACTTTCTGGGCTTTTCTGAGGCTCACAGAGTTTGGTTTTCCTTTCCCAAAATTCCTATACTACTTGTAGTCTGACATTTACATTCTAACACTTAATTTTAATACAGAATACTTAATCAAGTGTTAAAATGGTCTGTTTCTGTAGATTGGTCTTTTCTCACTACACAGTGGCTCTCTCCTCAGCAGGAACATTGATAATATCCTTTGAACAGCCAACAACTCCACAAAAATAACAGGCACTAATATGGACTGTATATTTGTGTCCCCTCAAAATTCGTATGTTAAAATCCTAATCTCTAAGGTGACGGTACTAGGAGGTGGAGCCTTTGGGAAGTCATTAGGTCATGAGGGTGGAGCATTCACGAATGGGATTAGCGTCCTTACCAAAGGGATCCCAGAGCACTGTCTAGCCCTCTTTCCTCCACGTGAGGCTATAATGAGAAATCAGCTGTCTGTAAGCTGGAAGAGGGCCCTCACCAGAAGCTGACCATGCTGGCACCCTAATCTTAGTCTTCCAGCCTCCCAAAGTCTGAGAAAAAAAAAATTTTCTGTTTATTGGCCACCCAGTCTACGGTACTTGTTACAGCAGCCCCAACTGAGAAAGACAAGCAGAGAGCCCCAACACTATCCACACGACTGAAATGAGTGTAACAGAGGTAAAGCTCTGAAAAAGGGAAAAATGTATTACAAGTTGTCTCTTTAAAATCCCCCGCCCTTTTTGGGAACTAAAACCTGCATTTCTGCCAGAGGCCAGTAATCAAAGGGGCAGAAAAATGTTCTTTTTTCTTTGTTTTCTAGTATCACAAACCGCAGGAGATGGCTCAACAGAATTATCCAGGCAAAGGTCATGAGACATCTTCACTGAGATAAGGTCGACCAAAACCACCAACTACAGTTAAACAGCAATAGCCCGAAGCCACACCCAACCACTGAAAACCCCCTTTAAAAGCCCTGTATGTTTGCTTAAAGGGGGGACGATGGTTCTTTAAGATGAGAGTCTCCAACCTCCTTATCTGCCAGCAAACGAATAAACTTCTCTTTCCTTTTCCTCAAACCACTGTCCTCTTTCTTCGTTCTCATTGATTCGGCCTCAGGGACAAGTACTGAACTTTCAGTAACATGATGATGATGATGATTCACAATAAAAACACCAGTATTCAAATGTCAAACCCAGTTCAGCCTGCTCTTTCCTCACAACCACATGTCAAAAGGCAAACAAAACATGTGCTTAATAATACAAAATACATTTAAATATTTTGATACATTTATTGCATTATTCTAGCGTGGTAAAGAGATTTCTCAACCAGGTGACCTGGTCTATAGTCTCAGCTCTGCAAATTATCTGTGTGACCTTGGGCAAATCACTTAACCTCTCTGTGTTATAGTTCTTAGTTCAGTTAGTCATTTAACACATTTTTCATTATCATTTGATTTGTACAGAGTGTGGAGCTAGAAAGGGATACAAAGATGACCAAGATTTCCCTGTCTATCTACCAACTCTTCTATTGTGGTTTTCATTCTGCAATTTTTTATTTTGAAAAGCTTTTCTTTTGTTGTTCTCTGAGTATTCCTTCTTTATAGCAACCTGTTCTTATTTAATATCTTCTTATCTCTTTGAGGTTATTGATGCAGTCTTTTTTTAATGTTTATTTTTTCCCTGACAAGTCTCTGTTTTCTCCACGTTGCTTTTTCTCTATTTTTATAGTTTGTTTTCTTTGTCTTTAATATTCCATGCTTTCATCCAATGTCGTCTTTTAGAGTGAGAAAGAAAAGTTGATAGGAATTCTGAACTGTCCACTGTAATCTCGCCACGGAGCAATGGCTTTCAAAATGTTTTGATCAAGTCAATAGTAAGATGCATTTTATATAATAACCCTATGTATGTGAGTGTGTTATCAAACAAAAGTTTCACCATACTGTTGTATAATACTTCAGCAATACTTCCCTTTATTATAAATAATGCAATCTTATTTTTTTCTATTAATATTCTATGGACACCACATACTAAATCAATTTCATGACCCAGTAATGCGTTGTCACCCGTAGATTGAAAAGCACTGGAAGAGGTGATCTGGCAGTGCTGTTTTCTAGAGGAATTCCTGGTTAGATCTCTCTTTTGGAATAATCAGACAAGTACCCAAAAAACACTTTTCCTTTTTTCCTGCCTGGAAACTACTTGCCTGGCAGCCAGAGGTCTGGAAGCCAAATTAGGGTAGAAGCTGGAGCCTTAACATTTGACAAGTGAACTGTTGTTAAGCACCTGTTTTCAGGTGTGGAGTCCCTCACTTTATCTTACTTTGTGCAGATTATAAACCTCCGGTCCTCTGGAGGAGGGGCAGCCATTCCATGGCTCCAGTGGGGAAGGGACCTGGGGCTCCATCTGCTCCTTAAACAGAATTTCAACCATTCCTCATGTTTGTAGCTCACCTGTGCCACTATTTGGAAAGATATACACTGTTGCCAGTTCTTGAGTCTTTTGGGAATTCTGCCCTGTAAATGGGTCTGTTTCGTGGTGTTCCTCACTGCTGGCTAAGGAATCCATCTTTTCAAGTTGTCACCATTCCACCGTTGTTCCAGCTTCTAAAATGCTGGTGCTGTTGTCTCCTCCTCTACCTTCTTTGATCTTGTGATTTTCTGCTTTAAAAACAAACAAATAACAAAGGAAACCATACTACTGTGGTTTTATTTGGGTTCTAGAAGAAAGCATAGCTAATTTCTGGTATTAAAACCAATATTTTAAACCAGGCTTCATATACAATTTTATAATTCCCTTTTAAAATTTGTATTTAATATTATAGCATAATCATTTCCCTGTGTGATTAAAAACTTAATAAATATCATTTTTAATTTGCTTATGTTCTATTTTCCTTTCTTAATAATTTCCCCATCATAGACATTGGGCTTGTTTCTAATCTTTCCAGTTATAAATAATACAGTAGTGAATACCTGTGTCTAAAACTGTGTCTCATTTTGGCTTATTTCCTTAGGATAAATTCCCAGAAGGGGACATATTATGTGAAAAAAGAGACTGCATGAAGATAGACGAAGAAACAAGCAAATCCTCAGAGGAGGAGACCTATACCGGAGTCTCTGCCAGCTGCCCCAGCGTCGCCGGAGGCCTCGTTAAAACAGCCTTCGGGGCCATCCCAGAGCTGGCCTGGGATGAGGCAAATGATAATTTAAATTTATAACAAGTTCCAAGGCCTTTGCTGAAGCCATTGGCCGGGGAACCAGACTTGGAGAACTGTGATCTAAACCACAGACAGAGAGAAAAATAGTCTCTTAAATAAGAGAATATGAGGGGTGGGGGGAGTTAAGAACACACGAAACTGCAGAGGTGTTTGTAGGTGGAACCTAGGTGGGAAATTGCATCTTTAATTCCTATTGAAGTAGGAGATGGTATCCTCAGCCAAATGAGAGGGTACGAGGAGGATGAATAGTTTGATGAAAAGGGTGAATGGTGTGGATGAGCCGGGGCAGGATTTAGTGAAGGAACTGTTACACAAAAATTATGGGAGGCAGTTGTTTTGGACTGAGCTCCAGCACTAGGCCCCGCTGGACCAGACCAGACTGTTTAGCATGGAGTCACTGATGCTAAATGTCACCTAATCAAACTGAAACTAACGCAACACATAGATCCCAAAACGGACAGGGTTTTTCCCCCTGAAAACAGGAGATTCCAGCCTACCTGAGTCAGCATAATAATAGAACTTCTCCCTGCTTTTACCCTTACAAAAAAGTAACCTGAAGTAACCTGACAGCTTTCACCAATCAGCTTTTTTTCTATTGTTCTGTTTGCCTGTTCCCACCTTACAAAACTGCTGTTCTGTCATTGCCCAGTGGGAGCTCTCATTCTGTTTTGCAGAATGGAGGCTGTCTAGATATGAATCACAAAAAAAAAAAAAAAAAAGCCAATTAGATCTTTAACTAAATTTGTGGTAGTTTTGTCTTCTAACAGAACTGACCTGGAACCCTACAAAGCATTGAATAGAAGCAATGGGAGTCCAGCTGAAATGACATTGTCCTAGGATGTTTTCCCAACGGCTCTCAGCTGCCAACGAAGGCCTGCGGGGTGGGTGGGGCAGCAGCACAGGGGTGAGGCAGCTGAGGCTCACCAGAGAGGTTGAAGGTCAGAGAGGTTGAAGCCTGTACCCTGAGGTCTAGGCCTTGGGCAAGTAACTGGAAGTAAGTGCCGGAGGGAGGGCCAAGAGATTGTTCTTGAGTGGTGTCATTAGAGGTCACCATTCTGCCAAAGGAACTGACATGAGGTATGAGAGGAATCTTTAGAATCAAATTAAGGAAGTCTGGAGGTAAACTGTTAGATGGGTCATTTGCATGGGATAATGACAAACCCTGGGTAACCGGAGGTCGGTAAATAAATGAAGGCAGAGACGGTGAGAGCTTTGAACGGCTTTTTTGCGTGGAACTGGGAGATTAAAAACTGACGTCAGCCACCGAGAACTAGGAGAGTTCATACCCCGTCTTGTCATTTATGGTGGGTGAGGTGTGGCGAGCTGAAGGAGACCCTGGAGTCAACCAGGTGGTCAGAGTGAGGGGCTGCCCTGACAGGAGGTACCAGTGTGGAAAGCAGCAACGAGGGTCATTTGTACAGGGGCCTCGAGGATCACAAGAGTTCTCACGGAAAAGCCTGAGGTCTGCAGAGTTACTGTCAGCACCCCAGATACCTAGACGGTTCTTAGCCAGGATGAAGGCTTACCGGGACGAGGCTGATGCGCTACTGTGACCATAATTAATTCCTATCAAGTGGGAGCTGCTGGGGGCTGCTGTGCTCTTCCATCTCCCCAGCCATTCTCAGAGCCCCAGGCAGCCACCCCAGGTCAGAGTTTGTGCTCAAAATCAAAACTCCATTGCCATTTTTGTGCCAGGCACCAGGAATACTAAGTCCCTGTTCTCAAGGGTCTTAATGACTAGGGTGCAGACAGTCTAGGAGACAAAACACTCCTTTTTATAAAAACTATTTTTTTGAGATGGGGGCTCACTATGTTCCCCAGGCTGGTCTTGAACCCCTGGGCTCAGTGATCCCCCCACCTCAGCCTCCCGAGTAGCTGGGACTACTGGTGCCCGGCTGACAAAACACCCTTGACAGGGAATCTGCAGAGGAGCTCCTAAGTCTAAAAAGTATGATAGAAAATACCCTCTTAGGATTTTCTTTTTTTTTGGAGACAGAATCTTATTTTGTCGCCCTTGGTAGAGTGCTGTGGTGTCGTAGCTCACTGTAAGCTCCAACTCCTGGGCTCAAGGGATCCTCCTGCCTCAGCCTCCAGAGTAGCTGGAACTACAGGCGTGCGCCACCACACCGGCTAATTTTTCTATTTTTAGTAGAGACGGGGGTCTTGCTCTTGCTCAGGCTGGTCTCGAACTCCTGACCTCAAGCAATCCTCCTGCCTCGGCCTCCCAGAGTGCTAGGATTACAGGCTTGAGGCATTGTGCCCAGCCCCCCTCTTAGGCTTTTGAATGTTCTCACCACAAAAGAAATGCTAATGCATGAGGTGACAGTTACGCTACATACCCTGATTTAATCATTATACAACATATATATCTGAAACATCAAATTGTACCCCATAAATATGTACGATTACATTGTGTCAATTAAAAAAAAAAAGCCCTCTCAGAGAACGTTCCTTTGTGAGGCAAAAGCTCTTTCAGACAGGCATTTCCTTGGAAGGAAGTTCTCATAATGCAAATAACCCACTTAAGACAAAAGACACCTATTGTTTATCTTTGGCTGCTATTTCTGGCCTACTTTGTGGGAAGAGGCAATAGCCAGGAGCGAAGTAAAGGGAGCAATCGAGGGGAGGCAGGCGTTTGTTCCTGAACTCTAGTAGATAGGGTGCAGGCGGCAAAGACAGGAGCCTTTGCAAATTCTGGGGCGGCCAAGCTTGTAGGAAAAGAGGGTGTAAACAAATGCACTGCTCCTGTGGGTCATTTACCCTCACTGTGCTTCTGGAACTATCAGCCTTTCTTTCAAAGAGACAGGAGGCCGGGCACGGTAGTTCATGCCTGTAATCCTAGCACTCTGGGAGGCTGAGGCGGGAGGATAGTCAGGAGTTCTGAGACCAGCTTGAGCAAGAGCAAGACCCTATCTCTAATTAGCCAAGCAGGAGGATCACTTGAGCCGGGAATTTGTTTGATGGCGCCACTGCACTCCAGCCCGGGTGACAGAGCAAGACCCTGTCTCAAAAAATAAATAAATAAAAATAAAATTAAAAAGAGAGAGGAGACACACCCTAACGCTAAAGACTTGGCCAAAAAGGAGTGAGCAGGGGAGGAGCCATAAAGCAGAGAGAAAAAGCAGGAATGGTTGGGTTATGATCTCTCAGAGAGTGTGTGAATAAAGGAGAGTTCCTGGAACAGAATCCCAAGAATTCCAACATTTTTTAGGGTAGACAGAGGAAACAGAAAGATTCCCTAGGTAGGGGAGGGAAAAATTATTTTTCCTACTACCCTCTCAGGTTCTCTAGCCTGGGCCTTATACACTGAACTGACAAAAGACAGAAGAACCAGAGAGAAACAAACAGTTTATCAATGTGTGCAGCTCACATCATGCTGGAAAAACCTCATGATGAGTAACTCATGGGGGTGATTAGAACCTGGGTTTATATAGTATCTTAGCAAAGGAACAATAAATTTTTAGAGAAATACCAAGACAAGGGAAAAAGACCTTGCATTTCTAGGGGTGGCAAATTGTAGAAAAGCAAATATGTGGGGGAAACTGATGGGGTAAGGTTTGTTTGTGCAGGTCCATCTTGGCATCAACTCTGTCATCTTCATGGCCATAATACTTCCCTGGGAGGGGGGTGTTAGGTCGGAGCTGAGAGGAAGACACTTAAGCCTGAGACATAGCAAAATGCCATTTATTCTGGGCACCTGGGTGCAGGTGGGTGGAGGCCAAAAAGAGCATCCACACCAAAAAAGGGGAGAGTGGCGAGTTTTACAGAAGGTTTGGATGAAGATTTGGGGAGGGTGAATTCCTTCCGGAATAGCCACAGTTCCTGCTGGAATCAGAGTTATCTTTATAACCTCAGGACTCTCCAGACCCCTGTGGCTATTGTTTCACCCCCCACCTTGGTCCTTATCTGAGTTCTTCATCTACCCCATTCCCGAGCAGACCCAACAAGGGCATCTATGGCAGTCCTCTCTTTTCAGAAGTTTCTGCTTTTAGTCAGACAAGGGAAGCTCCAGGAAGGCTTCTTTCTGCATCTGTTGATTCTCATTTGCTTCTAGCTCAAAATAATCCTTATGTCAAAGTGGCATATTTGTGGGTGGCATATTTTGATCCCCTACATCAATGCTGCATGAGTTGCTGGGGAAATGTGGCCCATTCCTAGCTAGCCTTGGGAAAGGGAGAAAAGAATGCCAAGTGACAGAGGATGGTGGATGGTAGAATTTTAAGAAGAAATGAAAAAGCAGGCTAAGTCATTACAGAGAACAAAGAAATAAAAATTAATAAGTAACTGGTCTGTGTTGATATTCTTGAATTTTTATTTAGTATCAGATGAAGAGCCATTGAGGAATTTCAAACAGGGGAACTATACAGTCACACGTGTGAGTTAAAAACACTTGCTGGCCAGGGAAAGGCTGGACTGGGTGGGTGGGTTGGTGGTGGGGGTGAGATGAGAGACAGGGAGAGGATTCAGCTTCTTTATACATTGCCTTTGTTCTTTGTCCATCGCTTTCTTCTCTTCCTCTCTCTATAAGAGCCATGAAAGTCCTAGTCCAGAGATTTATTTTTCCTCCCAGGTTGTGTGGGTTGATTTCTTCTTTTTACAGTTATCAGAAATGAAAGCAACAAGCCTGGCCTCTATTTCACTGGAAGAAAAGAAAACTTACTAGGTTTTAACAAAAAGGACTATACAAGTACTATACTATAGTACTTGTACTATACAAGTACTTTATATAGTACTTTACAAGTACTATAGCCAAGAGACTCTCAGTTGGCTTGCCTAGCATCCCCAGGTATTTCTTATCTTAATTCATTCAACATTTAGTACATGCCAGCCACTATAGGAAGATAAGAGCCATGAATTAGACAGACAGGATCTTTGCTTTCCTGGAGTATACATTCTAGGTAAAGGCGGGTGTGTATGTGTGTGTGTGTGTGTGTGTTGGGCATAATGGGTGAGACAGATTGTTAACACATAACCGTGGAAATTTCAGATTCTGAGAGGAGCTGTGAAGAAAATAAATAGGATACAGAGTGTCTTAGTTCATTTTGTGCTGTTATAACAGAACACCTGACACTGAGTAATTTCTAATGAACACAAATTTATTTATGTCACTGTTCTGGAGGCTGGGAAGTCCAAGATCAAAGGGACACATCTGGTGAGAGCCTTCTTGTTTCATCATAACATGGCAGAAGGCATCCCATTGTTACCGAAAGCTCAGCATTTGTCCCCAAAGCCACATCAGAAGAATGAGGACAAGTGGTTTGAGGAGAAGGAAAGAGAGACTTATTAATCTGCCAGGAAATGAGGAAAATGGTAGATTCCTGTCTTAAAGTGCCAGTTTTTTAAATCATAAGCAGAGATATAGAGTTTTTAAAGGGTAGGTTTTTAGTTTTAGGCTATATTCTGATCCGTCTCATTTCCAGTGAAGACAATGTCGAAGACAATCTCCTGATGCCCACCCAGACCTGCTGGACCTCTGACCTTGCTGAGTCGTTTCCTGTAGTACAAAGAACAAAAGACATTGTCCCCCCCCCCCATCTGGCCTGAGGCAGGGATGTAGGTCCTGGTTCTCCAAAAGGCGTGAGGGATGTTTTAAAGAGACAGAAAACATTTTTGTCTTTTTTTCCATTTTTCTCAAGCTATTCCCTCTGTTACATATTTCTCACTGTTAATTTTACCCTTTTATATCTATGGGAGGAGAGGCAACAATTTTGTTACATATTTCCCCCTGTCAATTTTATTTTTTTATATTTATGGGAGGAGGGGTGATGTAGTCATCAAACTATTTTCTTTTGAATTGGGGCAATGTTTTAGATGGAAGGTTCATATTTATGTATGTCATTGGAAAGTTTTGGCAGTATATTTATAACAACAGATTATCCGGTGAAAAAAGTCATAAGTAACAATTACAACAGTGAGGGCTGACGAGGCGATATGAACTGTCACCTTGTACACAATGTCTGATATAGGGCTGGGTTAGAAAGAAACATGGGACCTCTGAGTATAGAACTATTGGTTGTACCCTGTAGGTGATCTGAGAGACTGGCTTCTGTAAATTTTGAAATTATATATAGAAATACTTGTATTGAACAAGGTTTAGGATAACAAACCCAGTAGTAAGATAGATCAATAGAAGAGGCCATAGCCTGGGGAAATTCTCACTAAGAAGTTGTCTTTTTATTTTATAGACAGAACAAATAATCAAAGAAAGGTTAATAAAAATATTAGCATTTTTATTTTATTTTATTTTTCAAACAGATACTTTACATTGCCTAAAGGCTGTCCCCTCCACTGGGGGCCTGGGTCTTCTCCTTTTATGGGACACCTCTTTATTTTGGTATAATAGACCCAAAGTTTTATTTTTGACAATTTTAACAGGGTATGAGTTGTTAGAGGCACTTTATAGGGTCTCTTTTACTTTTTTGTTTTTAACCAGGGCAGGGACCTGAAAGAGGCAAACTCATGGATTGTGGTTAGTACCTGACCCACTCATTTCACATTTTGTTTTATTATTATTTTTTAAAATGTATGGTTATATTATCATACTTATCTCAGGGTTTTAGGAAGGGTCTCTCATAAACTAGTTGTTAGGGGCTTAACTTAAGTCTGTTTTTGAGGGCTGTCTTTATCCAGAGGAGGACAAGTGGCAATACTCTATCTCACTTTTCTGTATCCATTCTAGGATGTATTTAATTTTTATTTTAGATGTAGGACTTGGCTTACTTGGGTTATCTTCATTATAAAGAAGGTCCATTATCACTTTGTATGGAGGAGGGGAGCCTATGAACATCTTGATGACCTGCGGGATTACTGAGTCTACCATGTCTAGTCTTGGAGAAACTGTTTACCAGGTTTTCACTGGGGATTCACTTGAAGAAGTTTACGGGCAACCACAGGACATTGTTTAGCAGATCCAGGTGCAAATGGTGGGAAGCAAAGATTTCCCCGATGTGCACTGTCATGGAGTAGCCAAACATGGTGCTACCTTGAGCTGTCAAGCTATCTCTGCAGCTGCCTGTCCGTGGCCTCTATTACCAGCATGTCATTCTCCATCTGTCTGGCCTCCTTCCCTGGACGGCTAATGTCCATAATCTCATCATCTTTCAAGACTTGTTCTTGTTTCGTGTTGGTGTACATGTGTAGGAACTTGGCAAAGGCCCTGTCCCAGGCCAGCAGTTCCTGGTAGGAGCCTATTTTGGAGTGAGATTTTTTGGAAGGATTTTGTTAACTTTAGATGCTCTTTTTATTCAGGTAGGATAAGTCTCTACCTAGCCTGAGAAGGTATTTACTAATATAAGTTTAGGCAACTGAGTGAAATTGTTAGTCATTG
Organism: Daubentonia madagascariensis; assembly: GCA_023783475.1. Taxonomy (NCBI): domain Eukaryota; kingdom Metazoa; phylum Chordata; class Mammalia; order Primates; family Daubentoniidae; genus Daubentonia; species Daubentonia madagascariensis. The sequence goes on along the minus strand of JAKFHU010002088.1, from coordinate 34,752,119 downwards.
TAGGTTGCTTTTCTGTCCTTGGACCACCCCAAGTATATAAACAGTTTGTTGTAAACAGGGTCTTCCCAAATGAGGACTCCCTAATCCATTAAGGCATTATGTCCATAATGTGTGTATTTATGTAGGTGTCTCATAAGAGGCCAAACCAAAGTTTCGGGTAGGAGAACGAGTCTATGAGAATTTTGTCTCTACTTACCTGTGTCATCTCAAATGTCAGAGTCCCAGTCTTTAGTTTTAAAAGGGATCTAAATCTAGTAAGGCCTCAAGGAATAGATCATCTTTAGTGGCTTCTGTCAGTGGCCTGACTTTCTTTTGTCATGTTGGCCATGCATTGGTGGGCTATACTTGTCAGTCTCCCCTGGCCCCCTGCCGGGTTCACCTCCAGGTCTGTGGTCCCATGCAGCACTCTGCCCCAGCTGGAGCCCAGCTCAGCCATAGCCTGTATCAAGGCTATTATTTTAGTGGAATGTTTAATATCTTTATTTTCTGTCATCAGGAGACCACTTTTTTTTTAAATGGTACTATAAGTATGTATAATCATAAATGTATATTTGGAGTCCCTATAAATGTTTAGTCCACATAATTTTTTTTCCCCTCTGGATAGCTGAAAAGGTCTGGTTAAAGTAATTTGTTCAGCTTTTTGGGCTGAAGTCTCAGGTGGCAATGCCACTGCCATGATCACTGCGTATCCAGCCCTTTGTTGTCTATAAAGCTGTTCCTGTCAGTGAAAAGATCTCAATTTTGTTCTGGCATCAGTTGATCTGAGAGATCCACCCTGTTAGAATAGACAGCCTCCAGAATCTCTGAACAGTCATGCTGTAAAGGCTCATTCTCTTTGGCTGGCATAAGGGTGGCAGGATTGAGAATAAACACAGTCTTTAATAACGACTTACAAGTCGCTGTTACTGTCCAGAGGCAAAGAGGCCATCCTCTCACAATATTGTTCAGTGGCTTTGCAAAGTATGTCACTAGCCTGGGATGTCTCTCAGTATTTATACTAAGACTTTAAGGCTAATTCCTCTTTTTTTCCATATAAGTGCTTTACCATCAGTCCAAAGCCTGGGATCCAGATGCCATTCCTAGGAATCCCTGTTGTTTGTAAATCTGCCCAATTTTAGGTTTTCTAAGTCTCACTTAGCTCCCATCAAACAGGGCAGGAGAGTCATTTTAAACCCCTAATACAGTCTAACAGCACTGCAAGACTATTTTAGTCCCGGGATCTTGTCATTTAAATGTAACTGAGTACCATTTAAGAATCTCAGCTTCTGCTTGTCTGTGGCTTTTAGATTTCTGTCTGGCCTCTCCCCCACTGCCCCCTGCCTGGCTCGTAGAGCTCTGGATGCAGCTGGTGCCAGGAGACAGGACAGCGACTGGGGAAGGGGTCCCCCAGACCACTTCTGTCCACGTGGCTTGGCACCAATTGAATCCCCACTGTCAATTTTGTCCAGGGCTCCTGTGGGGATATTTGGAGGCAGGGGACTCTGGGTCTCTTCTTTCGCTGTCTGAGTCCTGGAGTTAAAAAAACCTATTTGTTCTCTTAGGAGTCTTTTGTAATTTGGGGCAATTTTTTTAAATGTCTTTTCTTCTTAAAAAAAGCACACTAACTGTACATACATTGTCCTCGTCTGATTATGGGTGTCCTCTGGCCAAATTGAGCTTCTTGTCAGGAGAGACCATTTGGAACCCTGAGTCATAATTTAGTGGGTGTGGGACTGAAGAGTTTGAGTCACACCTTCCCCTGCCCCTCTCACAGCACCAAGATGGTGGCAGCGGTGGTGGCAGGTGGCAGTTGCCCCAGGCCAGCTGTGGGCCTCTGATGGGGTCCCATATCACCCCAACTGTGGCAGGCACTGTGGCTGCCCCTGGGGAGATGGTGGGCATTGGCACCTCCTGGCCACGTTGTATGCACACCCTGGAGTGGGGGCGGTTGGGCAGTGGGCCTTTCCTCACCAGCCCCTCGCCATGCATTGGTGGGCTACACTTGTTGGTCTCCCCGGCCCCCTGCCGGATTTACCTCCAGGTCTGTGGTCCCATGCAGTGCTCTGCCCCAGCTGGAGCCCAGCAGCAGGTCCAGCACCGGCGTGGACCAACTGTTTAAAACAAAGTATTGCAACTATCCCACCCACCACCAGTAGGTCTCTCTTGTACTATTAACTTTATGTCAGACTTTTAAGATTGTATTAGGTCATTAAATATGAAATGTCCGAATTTGAATTAAACTTAAGGAAATAGGGCATTTCATATCCAATAACCTAACACATATGGGATCTGGTCCCATTTACCTGACCTTTGACAAAATAATTTCAGTTGTAAGACAGTATAATAATTTAAGGTGTCATTTAACAGCCACTTCTCCTCACACTGCAGCACGTACACTGGATTACAATAACACCATTTTCTTTACACATAGGTTTGTAGCTATAAGTTGACCATTTAGCCAAAATTATTTCCAAGGGTCTTTTAGGTGGAACTTTTTTATGTCATAACAAAATTCACAAATAACAGACACAGGCAATACAGAGAATTCTCAATACAAAATGCTGGGGCCTTAACAAATGGGAACCACAAATCGAGAACCGAATTCCCTCAAATGAGAATCAACATCTCCTAATCCAAAGGGGACAACTGAGAACCAAATTCTCTCAGAAAACAGGAAGGTCTGATGAGAACCAACATCTCTCAATCCCCCCTGGTTCCCTGGGAACCACAAATGAGCTCAATCTAAACCAGGTTCCCCAGTTCCATTCAACCTCGTGACTTCCACCAGCAAATGGCACCTCCAAACAAATCCAACAGGGAGATCTGAAACCCAGTGGGTGGAATCAGGGTCTCAGCATCCTGGGGAACTTACTTACAAATGACCCAAGCTGTCATGACGCTTTCCAAATCTGTTTTTTTCCCTCAACTCAGTTCAGGTTGGTTGGAGCTGAGTCCATTCAGGGAGAAGGAGACAGGACTCCCCAGAGCTAAATAGGCCCTGAGAGAATCCATTATTTTCTTACCTGAAAAAGCAATGCTCCTGCCCATTGCTTGACCCAGAGCTGCTCCCTGCCTCTTCCAGCAGTCACAGGATATCATTTCACTAGGGTGCCTATGGGCCCACCCAGGGACGCTAAATCAGTTACCAAAAGCTCAGCACTTGTCCCTGGGGTCACGTCGGAAGAATGAGGACAAGTGGTTTGAGGAGAAGAAAAGAGAGATTATTAATTTGCCAGCAAATGAGAAAAATGGCAGACTCCCATCTTAAAGTACCAATTTTCCTAATCATAAGCAGAAATACAGAGTTTTTAAAGGGTGGGTTCTCACCTTTAGGCTATATTCCAATCTGTCCCATTTCCAGTGAAAACAATCTCCTGATACCCACCTGGACCTCCCAGACCTCTGCCCCCATGGACAGTTCCACTGAGTCATCTTCTGTAGTACAAAGAACAAAAGACATTGTCCCTCTCAACCACTGGCCTGAGGCAGGGATATAGGTCCTAGTTCTCCAAAAGAAGTGAGGGATATTTTAAAGAGACAGAAATCATTTTTGTCATTTTTTCCATTTTTTCAGGCCATTCCCTCTGTTACACCATGGCCAGGGAGAGCAAGAGAAAAGGGGGCCAAACTCATCCTTTTATCAGGAACCCAATCATGCAATAACTAGCCCATCCCTAGATAACACCATTAATCCATTCATAAGGACAGACCCCTCATGACCTAATCACCTCTTAAAGATCCCACTCTCAACACTGCTGCATTGAGGATTAAGTTTCTAACACATGAACTTTGGGGGACAGAGCTAAACTATAACAGGTACTATCTGTGATTGTAGGCACCACGAGGGGTCTTAGAGCTGATTGCTCAAGGAAAATGGGGACTATTGTATTTATTCAAATTACTTTCTGCCTCATCTGCTCTTTTTTCTCCTAGGATGTCAATTATGTGTATATTATTAATAGTTTGCTTGATATTGTCTCATATGTCACTGAGGATTTGTTTTCTTTTAAAAATCTTTCTTTTGCTTTTCTTCAGATTGAATAATTTATATTGATCTGTCTTCAAGTTCATTGACTCCTTCTTTGGCTGTCTGTAATCTCTTCCTAATCTCACCCTACAAATTGTTCATTTCAGCAATTGTACCTTTAGTTTTAGAATTTACAATTTATTTTTCTTATAGTTTTTATTTCTCTGTTGATATTCCCCATCTGTTTACTTATTATGACTATCTCTTAAGTTCTTGAATCTACATATAATAGCTGCTTTAAAAGTCCTTGTCTGCTAATTACAACATCTGAGTCATCTCAGAGTATGTTTCTATGTTGTACTTTTTTCTTGATTTCGTCAAATTTTCCTATTTTTCCACATGTCTAGTAATTTCATATTTATACTGGAATTGTGGATAATACTTTGTAGAGGCTCTGGTTTCCATTATATTTCTTTGAAGAGTACTGATTTTTGTTCTGCAGTCAATTAAATAACTGACTTAAACTTGTGAAGTCTTGATTTTTATGATTTTTCAGTGTGAGCCTGTTTGAAGACCAATGTGTTTACTTAGCCTCTTTAATTTGGCAGCACTCAAACTTCATACTCTCTCTCTCCTGTAGTAGATAGCAGCTGACATATCTGCTCAGTTCTTCCAGCCTTCCAACTTTTGTTTTCCACTTGCCTCCTTGGAAGGAGTCTCTGCAAATGCACAGGTTGGGGGTGGAGGTGGTCAAACAAATATTTCACAAGAGTTTTTATGTAGATTTGGGGACTCTCTCCTCTATGGCTCTTTTCTTTCTCAGATTTCACCCTGGATTTCCAGCCACTGTTGTATCTCTGAAATTCCAATCTCTGACACCTCAAGACAATAAGACTGCAGATTTCTGCTTGAGTTCTAATTGCCCTATGCTGCCAAGACATGGAAAAATCAGTATAAATGTAGATCTCGTCCAGTGAGTGTGGTTCCCTTACTTTAAGGCTCGAAATCCCCTCTAGTTTCTGCCTGCTTTTGGCCCCTCTCCAGTGTCCAGTATCTTCAAATAGTTTTTTACATTTTGCCTAGAATTCATAATATTTTTTGTGAGAGAGTTATTGTAGTACTAGCTACTCTGACCTTATCAACATCAGAACCCTCAGTTCTCTTTGTTTTTAATGAGACAATAACTATATATTTTAATTTAGACTTCATATTCAAATAACATTCTTTTTTTTTTTGGTCTCACTCTGTCACCCAGAATGGAGTGCAGTGGTGCTATTATAGCTCACTGCAGCCTCGAACTCCAGGGCTCAAGCAATCCCCCCAAAGTGTTGGGATTACAGGCATCAGTCACTGCACCTGGCCTTAAGTAGCATTCTAATAGCATTATATTAGAACATTTATATAATAATAATTTGAGATTTTTTTGTTTGTTTTTTTAAATGTACTTTTTTCTTTTATGTAATTTTTAAACATTTTTTTTTTATTGGGGGAGTGAGGTTCAATTTCCTTTTTTTTTTGAGACAGAGTCTTACTCTGCTGCCCTGGTTAGAGTGCAGTGGGGTCATCATAGCTCACTGCAACCTCAAACTCCTGGGCTCAGGGGATCCTCCTGCATCAGCTTCCAGAGTAGCTGGGACTACAGGCTCACAACACAATGCCCGGCTAATTTTTCTATTTTTAGTAGAGATGTAGTAGAGATGGGGTCTCACTCTTGCTCAGGCTGGTCTCGAACTCCTGAGTTCAAGCAATCCTCCGGCCTCAGCCTCCCAGAGTCCTAGGATTACAGGGGTGAGCCACCATGCTCGGCCAATAATTTGAGATTTTAAAACAATTATATTTCTCCATTTCACCCTATATGCTCCAGTAAACTTTTGGAAGGAACTTATTTTATGTTTTCTCCCTCTTTCTCTCTCCTGCTCCCTCTCTCTCCCTCCTTGATAGACTTTATTTAATTCTCTTTTTGAATGACCTCTATAAAGTGACTTTTAGATTATTTAAGGAGAAAAAAGCTCAATCTAAAGTTAATTGATTATTCAGAGAAATTTTTGCCAGTAGTTGTTAGTTTAACCTTATTAAATCTGCAAAGGTAATACACCCCCTTCAAAATTTAAAAAAAGTATTAAATTGTCTTTTCTCAAAGTAAAATAAATGTAGTTAATTCCACTTAAAGAAAATTAGATTTCGTATATTGTCAGCCAAATAAAAAATCAAACCTAACCAGAAGAATTTCTACCAAACATAAGCCCCTTTTATTGCACTCTACAGAATTTTATAGTGTCATTGTTCTGACAATTTTAATTTATTTCCTATCATTGCAAATATGATATTTTCTATTCAAAGAATAATCAAAGGCAACATGAAGGTCAAGATAGAGCATGACTCGAGGAATAGATTTGGTTTTTTTACCATCCAATTCAAGACAAGCCTCCATTTTCTTTAATATTACATTGAAAAAATTTTTTGTTGATATTTGAGTATAACTTTTTTTACTATTCTCACTTTTTTCCTCCTTATTCTCTCCTTTATTAAAATGTCAGTTCTCTTTTAATCCTTTAAAAATCTTTCTAATTATATCAAGGAGAAAGCCTCAGTTTGATATTAATGTTATTTAACATTGGATACTTTTTGTTTTATCAAAAAGAGAACAGGTGTCAGATGCTGGGAAAAAACAATATCTAATTAGAACATAATAATTATGTTTTACATTACATGTATTTATCTATCATTTTATTGATGGCTAATTACACTGCTTTTCTAATTGTAGCTATGATTTTAAATTATATACAAGTAAAAAAAGGTGAGTAAACTTAAAGAAAACTAATAAGAAATAATAGTATAAAGACTATGCAGTTATGGCAAAACATGAGACAACAGGGCTGGAATGACTGAATTTAGGAAAATACTGTTCAGTAACATACTTCCTCTGACCACGAGACAGTGGTGAATGGCAATCTAGAGAAGTCAGGATAAGAAATATGGATTTGAAAATTCAAAGGCTTAAGACCATCAGTCCAATGCCATTGTTAGAATCAGGTTTTACAACTTTAATGTAAAAGGTTGTTGAGAATACAGCCATTCTAAGAGGTTCTATCTTTGGTCCCCCGAGATGTTTTTGTCCTTATAGGTTGTTAAATTTTGTAAGAATCAGTATCACATGCTCAATTCCACTTCTGATTTATGTTTTATATTTGATTTTTGCTTTCTCCTAACCATTGTTAAGATAGCTTTAAAATAGCTCTATAAGTTCATTTGTTTGAATGTCTCTGATGAAAACTTCTTCAATTTCAGAAATATCTATTGTTACCTTTCCTTTTTTTCTACATTGATCTTGATCCTGAAGGGAGTTATAAAATTTTCTTTTAAGTCATCTGACTCTAGTCCTGGATCAGGTCAATATCACCTGAAAACTAACACTTCTGTTATCCAAAGAATATAAAGAAAATAAACCCCCAGGGAGACAGCATTGGCTAGAGATTAGAAGGGGCTGTAAGGATGATAATCCAATTTAATCAGCTATATTTTTTCTAAACTCTCTGCTGTCAGTCCTTTCTATCCTGGCTTTTCAAGGGTTGATGTGACAACCTGGTGCTAATACTTATTTATATAATGAAGGCACCATTTTATTTTCTTAAGCAACTAGGTTTTTGTGAGTCTACTGTGGAGTAACTGGTTCTTTGATCTATTTTGAAGGATGAGACTGAAGAAAAATTCCCAATAATTCTGTTAAGAGCCTGGCATCATGGACAGATGTCCAATTGCCCTTTTTGGTTGGTGGTATGCTAAAGGTGAATTACACCTGAAACATAGACTTTGGAATACTTAAATAGCAAATACTTTTCATGAAAAGTCAGTAGTCATCTATATTGTAATCCCCTGTATATAATGTGTTGATTTTTAAAATGTTTTTAAGATTTTTCTCTTCATTTTTTGTTTTCAGAAAATTTACTAGAACAACATAGATGTGATTTTCTTTGTATTTATTCTGCTTGGGGTTCGCTGAGCTTCTTGAATATATAAAGTTGAAAACTTTTCAGCTATTATTCCTTCAAATACATTTTCTGTCCTGTTCTCTCTTCTTTTAGTTAGAAATTTTTATATTGTTCCATAGGTCATTAAGCCCCTGTTCTATTTATTCTCTTCCCTTCCCCTCCAATCTTTATTCTTTCCATTCTTCAGACTGAATAATTTCTAATGATCTGTCTTTATATTCACTTATTCTTTATTTTCCCCCGTTAGGGGGAAAGCATGCTGGACAAATTCTAAAACAGCTGTAACGCTGCTTATTCTTCTATCATCTCCAATCTTCTGTTAAACCCATTCATTAAATATTTTATTTTGGTTATTTTATTTTTCAGCTCTAGAATTTCCATTTGGTTCTTTTTAAAAATACTTCTGATATCTCCTATTTGTTTATTAATTATGAGATATTTTCCTTTGTGCTCTTGAACATAGTTTTAATAGCTGCTTTAAAAATCTTTGTTTGCTAATTTCAGTATCTGGGGAATCTTCAAGTAAGACTGCAGGGATTGTCTGTAAGTTACAATTTCTTTGTCTTCCTATGTCTAGTAATTTTGTATTTTATTTAAGACATTGTAAATGATACGTTGTAGAGACTCTGGATTCTGTTCTATTCTCCCAAAGAGTCTTGATTGTTTGTTCTAACAGGAAGTTAACTAGGCCTGCTTCAAACTCTAAACTCAAACTTCCTTGCAGTTGGCAGCAGATGAAATCTCTATTTAGTTCTTCTATCCATGGCTGAACTACTTGGATATGTTCTGCACTTGTAGTTCAGAGATCAGCCAGAGATTTGTGCAGAGTTTATGCGTAGAATTCTTAAGTGCAGGGTCTTTTGCAGAATTTGAGGCTACCCCCTGTGACTCTCCTTTTTGAGATTTTCCCCCTTAGTTTCCAGCTGCTGTGGCCACTTTAAACTTTCCTCTGGTTCTTCAAGCCAGTAAGAGTGCAAGTTTCTATTGGAGGTTTAGTCAACCTGTGTGATGCCAACTAAGGACTGCCCTCAAATGAAAAGGCATAAAAACAGGAGACACACAGAACTGTTCCCTTCTTTCAGCTACAGACATGTCTACAGTTCCTGCCTGCTTTAAGTCACTTTCAAGTGCCTTCATGTAATTGTTTTTTAGATCTTGTCCAGGAATGTTGGTCCCACAGGAGCTTCTGCACCATTACTGAAGCAGAATACCACAAGTTTTTTTCTTGTGATAGCTGATTTAATTTGTCTTCACCAAAAGAAAAAAAAACTGGGCTGCTTTATGGATAGAATCTTTACTTTAGGCCTTAATGGACAACTGTTCAGTATTTTTATGCTTAGCCTCGTTTTAAATTAAACTTTTAATTTTGAAATAATTATATATTTGTGGGTAGTTGTAAAAAAAGTAATAGAGATCCCATGTGCCCTTTACCCAGTTACCCTCAATGGTAACATTTTGCAAAACCATAGTACAATTTCACAACCAGGATATTGATATTAATATAGTCAACATACAGAACATTTTCATCACCACAAGGATCTTTCGTGTTGCCTTTTTATAGCCACATCCACTTTCTTCCTGCCTCAACTCCATTCTTGACCCCTGGCAACCACTAGACCCTTCTCAATTTCTATAATTTTTTAATATCAAGACTGTTATATAAATGGAATCTTATAGCATATAACATAACCTTTTGGGATTGGCTTTTTTCACTCAACATAATTCTCATAATGCATCCAGGTTGTTTTATGCATAAGTAGTTTGTTTCTTTTTATTTCTGACTAGTATTCCAAGGTATGGATATACCATAATTTGTTTATCCATTCATCCATTGAGAGACAGTTGAGGTGTTTTTTTTTTCAGTTTTTGACTATTACAAATAAAGCTGCTATGAAAACTCATGTACAGGTTTTTGTGTGAACATAAGTCTTCATTTCTCTGCAATATATGCTCAGTAGTACAAGTGTTGGATTGTATGGTGTTATATGTTTTGTTTCTTAGGAAACTGTCAAAATGTTTTCCAGAGTGGCTGTCTCATATTATTAATATAGTCCCACCACCAATGTATAAAGTGATCCAGTTTCTCTACATCTTCACTAGCATTTGGTGATATCACTATGTTTTATTTCCACAACTTCTGATAGTTGTGTAGTTGTTGTTTTAATTTGCATTTCCCTCATAGCTAATGATACCAAACATCTTTTCACGTACTTAATTACCATTTCGTACATGTGGTATACCTCTTCATGTGTTCTACTTGTTCTAATTGGATTGTTTACTTTTTCACTGTTGAGTCTTGAGAACTCTTTATATATTCTAGATAGTAGTCCTTTCTCCAATATGTGGTTTGCAAATACTTTCTCGCAAACTATAGCTTGTTTTTTCATACTCTTAAGAGGAACTTTTGCAGAACAAAACATTTTTAATTTTGATGAAGTCCAATTTATCAATTTTTCTTTTATGGATTATGTTTTGATACCAAGTCTAAGAACACTCTACCTAGCCTTAGGTCCTGAAGATATTCTCCTATGTTTCTTTTAAAAGGCTTATAGTTTTACATTTTATAGTTAAATCCATAATCCATTTGGAATTCATTTTTGTATAAGCTAGGAGACTTGGGTTGAGGTTCATTTTTTGCCTATGGCTGTACAATTATCCAGCACCATTTGTTGAAAAGGCTATCTTTCCTCCATTGAACTGCTTTTGCACCTTTGTCAAATATCAATTAGGCATATTTGAAGTGATCTATTTCTGGGTTCTCAACAGAAGTTCCATTGATTTATGTGTCTATCCCTCCACCATACTACACTCTGATTACTGTAGCTATATAGTAACTTTTAAAATTGGGTAGACCAATTTCTTTTACTTTATTCTTTTTAAAATATTGTTTTAGCTATTTTACTTCCTTTTCCTTTCTATACCTACAAAAACCTTGCTGGGATTTGGATAGAAATTGTGTTAAACTGTATACCAATTTGAGAATTGATATCTTCAGGATATTGAGTCTTTCAACCCAAGAACACAGTACTTCTTTTCATTTGTTTATAATTTCTACAATTTCTTTCAGCAGCATTGTATAGTTTTACAACATAAAAGTCCTCTACATCTTTTGTTAGAGTTATACTTAAGTATTAATATTTCCCTTTTGTTGGTACTGTTGTAAATGGTAATATATTTTTAATTTCAATGTTCATATGTTCATTGTTCATATATGGAAATACAATTGATTTTTTTTTTATTTTGGAGACAAAGTCTTGCTCTGTCACCCAGGTTCGAGTACAGTGTGGTCATCACAGCTTACTGCAACCTCAACCTCCTGGGCTCAAGTCATCCTCCTGCTTCAGCCTCCCCAGTAGCTGGGACTACAGGCAAGCACCACCACACCTGGCTAATTTTTCTACTTTTTGTAGATACAGAGACGGTGTCTTGCTCTTGCTCAGGCTGGTTTCAAACTCCTGACTTCAAACAATCCTTCTACCTTGGCCTCCCAAAGTGCCAGGATTACAGGTGTGAGCCACAATGCCTGGCCACAATTGATTTTTTAATATTAACTTTATTTCTTGCAATCTTGCTTAACACATTTATTGTAGAAGAGTTTTAGGGTTTTGTAGATTCTTTGAGATTTTCTGCATAGGCAATCATGTCATCTGCAAATAGAAAGAGTTTTATTTCTTCCTTTTTGATCTGTATGGCTTTTATTTCCTTGTCTTGCCTTATTGCACTGGCTAGCACTTCTAACACTACGTTGAATAAGAGTAATGAAAGCAGACATCCTTGCCTTATTCTCAATTATAGGGGATCAGATTCAGTCTTTTACCATTAAGTGAAATGTTAGATTTTCTTTAGATGGTCTTTATCAAGTTAGAAAGTTTCTCTCTAATTCTATTTTTCTGAGCATTTTCAAAAATTATTATAAATGGGTACCGAATTTTGTCAAATACTTTAATGAATGATTAATATGATATTATTATGATATTAATATGATTAATATGATATTTCTTATTTGGCCTATTAATATAGTAGATTACATTAATTAATCTTTGAATATGGAACCAGCTTTACATCCCTGGAATAAACCCCATTTGATCATGTTATGTAATTCTTTTTGTGTATTGTTTAATTCTATTAGGTAATATTTTGTTAAGGATTTTTGCATCTTTATTCATGAAGAATATTGATCTGTGGTTTGCTTTTTTTGGTACTGTCTTTTTCTGATTTTGGCATCACAGTAATACTGGCCTTACAAAATGAGTTAGCCCAGCTTTTTGACTCTATCAGTTTATTTCCCTTGACAAATTTGGGAATTTTTCAGCCATTATTTTGTTGAATATTTTTTCAACCCTGTCCCTTCCTCTTCTATTTTCTGGAAAAGGTTGTATAAAATTCATGTTAATTCTTCTTAAAATGTTTGGTAGAATTTCCAGTAAACTATCCAGACCTGGTTGTACCTTTTGGGGAAAATTTTTCAATTATGCATTCAGTGTCCTTAATAGTTACAGGACTATTTAAACTATCAATTTGATATTTGGTGAGCTGTGGTAATTTGTGTTTTTTGAGAGATTGGTCCATTTTACTGAAGTTATCAAATTTATGTGTGCAAGGTTGTTAGTGGTATTCCCTTATCCTTTTGTTGTCTTCAGGATCTGTAATAATATCCCATGATATTGGTAATTGTGTATTTTCTTTTCTCTTTATTGTCTTACTAGAGATTTGTCAAATTTATTGATCTTTTCAAAGAACTACCTGTTTATTTCATTGATTCTATTGTTTTTCTGTTTTAAATTTCAATGATTTATGCTTGAATCATTATTCTTTCCTTCTGGTTATTTTGGATTTAGTTTGCTCTTACTTCTGAAGGTTCTTGAGGAGGGGGCTTAAATTATTGAATTGAAACTTAGCCTCTTTCCTAATATACAAATTTAGTGTTATGAAGTTTCCTATCAATATTGCTTTACCAGTGCCCCACAAATTTTGATATGTTATATTTTCATTTAGTACTGATTTTTCTGATTTCCCTTGAGACCTCCTTTTTATCATGTATTATTTAGAAGTGTGCTGCTTTGTTTCCAAGTGTTTGGAAATTTCCCTCAGTTTTCTGTTATTCATTTTTACTCGATTTCATCATGGTCAGAGGACATGCTCTGTATGACTTACACTCTTTTAAGTTTCTTAAGGTTTGTTGCTTTGACCCACAGTGAGATGTACCTGATTATGTTTTCTGGGCACTTGAAAAGAATGTTATTGGGTGGAGTGTTCTATAAAAGTTAATTAGATCTTATTGGTTGATAATGTTGAGTTCTTCTATAACCTTGCTGACTTTTTGTCTAGCTGTTCTATCACTTGTTGGGAGAAGACTGTTGAAGTCTCCAACTATAATTATAGATTTATTTATTTCTCTTTTCAGGTTTATCAGTTTTTGCTTCTTATATTTTGCAGCTCTATTGCTAGGCATATACACATTTAAGATTACTATGTTTTCTTAGTAGACTGACTGATTTATCATTATATAATGTCCCTCTCTGTCTTTGCTAATTTTCTTTTCTCTGAATTCTGCTTTATCTGATATTGACATAGCCACTCTTACTTTCCTTTTACTGATATTTGCATTATATATCTTTTTCCATCCAATATCAATATATATGAAGTAAATTTCTTCTAGATAGCATATAGTTGGGTCATATATATATATTTTTTTGAAACAGAGTCTCACTCTGTTGCCCAGTCTACAGTGCAGTGGTATCATCACAGCTCACTGCAACCTCAAACTCCTGGGCTCAAGCAATCCTCCTGCCTCAGCCTCCTGAGTAGCTGGGACTACAGGTGCACACCACCACACCCAGCTAATTTTTCAATTTTTTGTAGAAATGGGGATCTCCTTCTTGCCCTTGCTGAAGCTAGTCTCAAACTCCTGGCCTCAAGCAATCCTCCAGCTTCAGCCTCCCGAAGTGCTAGGATTATAAGTGTGAGCGACCATGCCCAGCTAAGTTTGTAGAGACGGGGTCTCACTCTTGCTCAGGTTAACCGGAAGAATCCCTCTGACCTCGGCCTCCCAGAATGCTAGGATTATGGGCATGAGCCACCATGCCCATCATATTTTTTTAATCCACTCTGCCAATTTCTGTCCTTTAGTTGGCATATTTATTAGACCATTTATATTTAATGTAATTATTGATATTTTAAGGCTAAAGTCTGCCATTTTATTTTTTGCTGTCTGTTTTTCCCCTTTTTTTGTTTCTCTTATTTATTTATTTGTTTTTCCCTTCCTGTGGGTTACTTGAACATTTTTTAGAATACCATTTTGATTTATCTAAGGTATTTCTTAGTGTACTTCTTTGTTGCCTGGGCTAGACTGCAGTGGCATCATCATAGTTCCCTGCAACCTTAAACTCCTGGGCTCAAGCAATCCTACTGCCTCAGCCTCCTGAGTCGCTGGGACTACAGGCATGCCCCACCATGCCTGGCAAATTTTTTTTTTGCTAGAGACAGGGTCTTGCTAAGTTTTTCAGCCTTGTCTCAAACTCCTTGCCTCAACGATCCTCCCACCTTGGCCTCCCAAAGCACTAGCATTATAGGCATGAGCCATTATACCAGGCCTCTTTGTATAACTTTTTAAGTGTTTGCTTTAGTTATTAATTATATATACATAACTTATCACAGTCTGCTGTTGTTTCATTTCAACAGTTCAAGTGAAGTATAAAACCTTAATATCCTTATATCCCTTCATCCTCACCTGTTTATAATATAACTGTCTTAAATGTGTCCCCTACACACATTTGAGAACCACATCAGACAGTGTTATAATTTTTGCTTCACTCATCAAACATAATTTACAAAACTCAAGAGAAGGAAAGCCTATTGTATTTATCCATATTTTTCCTTAATGTGTTCTTTCTTCATTCCTGATGTCCCAAGGTGCCTTCTTTTGTCATTTCCTTTCTGTTTAGAGTTCTTTTAGCCATTCTTTTAGAATAGGTCTGCTGGCCACAAATTTTTCTAGTTTTTTTCATCAGAAAATGTTTTGATTTCCTCTTTATTTCTAAAGGATATTTTTTGCATATAGTGTTCTGAGTTGACAATTCCCTTTCTCAACACTGAAAAAATACTGTGCCACTTCCTTCTGGCCTCCATGGTTTTTGATGAGAAATATGCTCATTTTAATTATTTCCCCCCATTAGTAAGGTATCCTTTTACTCTGGTTGCTGTCAAGATTTTTCTTTGTCTTTAGTTTTCAGAAGTTTAATTATGATATGTCTTGGTATGGGTTTTTTGTTTCTTTGTTTGATTTAGCTTATCCTATTTGGAGTTTGCCCAGTTTCTTGAATCTATCAATTATTTCCCTTAACAAAGTGGGAAGTTTTCAGCCATTATTTTGTTGGAGTACTTTTTCAACCCTGTATCTTTTTCCTCTCCTTACAGGATTCCAATGATATTAACATTAAATCCTTTATTATAGTCTTATAGGTCCCTGAGATTCTGTTCTGGTTTTTTTTTTTTTTTTTGCAGTCTATTTTCTCTGTGTTGTTCAGACTGGTTAATTTCTATTGTTTTATCTTACAGTGCACTGGTTCTCTCCTCTGTCCTGTCAGTTCTGCTATTCAGCCCATCCACTGACCTTTTAATTTCAGCTATTGTATTTTTTCAATTCTAAGATTTCCAGTTGATTCTTCTTTATATCTTCTATTTCTTTGCTGAGGTTAGGTTACTTCTTCACTTGTTTCTAGCATGTTCATAATTGCTCATTGAAATATTTTTTATTGTGGCTGCTTTAATTGTGTCAAATAATTCTAACATCTCTGCTGTTTTGGTTGGCATGTATTGATTATCTTTTCTTCACTCAGTTTGAGGTTGCTGTGGATCAAATTCGGTCCCCACAAAAATTTATATGTTGAAACTCTAAGCCTCAATGTGATCATATTTGGGAGATGGGGACTTTGGGAGGTCATGAGGGTAGGGTCCTCAGCATGGGACTAGTACCCTTAAAGAAGATACATTAGAGAGCTTGCTTCCTCTCTCCATCTTCATGCACCAAGGAAAGGCCATGTGAGGACACAGCAATCCACTAAATCCTAGACACTGGCCCTGCTGGCACCTTGGTATTGGACTTCTAGTCTCCAGAATTGTGAGAAATAAGTTCCTGTTGTTTAAGCTGTCCAGTATAGGATATTTTGTTATGGCAGCATGAGCTAAGACAGAGATCTTTCTAGGTTTTTCTTTTTTGTTTATTTGGTTCTTTTTTTTTTGAGTCAGAGTCTCACTCTGTTGCCTGGGCTAGAGTGTGGTGGCATCATCATAGCTCACTATAACCTCAAACTTCTGGGCTCAAGTGATCCTCCTGCCTCAGCCTCCCAAGTAGCTGGGACTACAGGCGCATACCAACACACCTGGCTAATTTTGTCTACTTTTAGTAGAGATGGCGTCTCACTCCTGCTCTGGCTGGTCTCAAACTCCTGACCTCAAGCAATCCTCCCACCTTGGCCTCCCAGAGTGTGCTAGGATTACAGGGCTGAGCCACTGTGCTTGGCCCCTTTCTAGTTTTTAGTAAGACAATTTTCTATTGCAATGGACATTTTATATTATGTTCTGAGACTCTGAAATTTATTTAAACCTTTTGTTTTAGTGGGCTTTTTCTGACACTACTCTAGTAGGGGAGAGGGAATGTGATGGTGCTACTTCTTTACTGCCAGGTGGAGCTAGAAGTCCAGGTTCTCTACTTGGCCACCAGTAACACCCGAGGAGAGGGGGCTCCTTGTTACTGTTGGGTGAGGGAGGGAGTTCCAGCTTCCCACGTGGTCTACACTGACACCTTGGTGGGAGTGACCTCATTACTGCTTGGCAATGGTCAAAATCCTGACTCTCCACTAGGCCCCTCTGATACCATATTGGCAGGAAAGGGGAAGGGTCCCTCATTAGTGCTGGGGTTGGGTGGAAGTCCAGGCTCCCCATATAGTCTCCATGACACCATGGAGGGGGGAAGGGCCTTGTTACTGGCCAGCAGGGGTGAAAGTCCCAGCTCCCTATTAGTCCTTCTCTGATACCAACCCCATAGGGGTGTTGGGATACCTTGTTATAGTCTCTCATGAATGGAAGTTTAGGCTCCTTGGCTTTTGCTGATGGGGGTGGAGATGGTGCCACAGTTTTTTCTAAGGTATTTGGCTGGAGTAGAGTGGTTAATGTTTAAAATTGTCTGTCTTATTTGGCTGTATCTTTCCTGGTCCTTTGGCTGGACAGAACTGGCTTCTCTTGGAGTTCTTTTGGTCTGGAACCACTGACAACATGGGTTGCTGCCATCTTCCATTCTAAGTCTGAGATCATGAGGCATAAAGGTAACCAAAGGAAGTCATCCCTGTGGGGTTTCTCAAGTCCCAAGGTCCCCAGCCTGTCTGCTTTCTTCTTTCCACCTTTCAGGGTCTTCTTACGTTTGTTTAACATATAGTATCCAGGGCTTTTAGCTGTACTTAGTGTAAGAATTAGGGAAAAATATGTCTGTTCTATCTTCTCAGAAGTGGAAGTCCCTACAAATACTTTCTTTTTGTACAAATACTTTTTTTAAAATAAAGAACTGCTTGATTTTTCAAGATTTAGCTCAAATTTCACCTTTGATAGTTTTTTAAAATCAAAATTTCAGGCAAGAGTTAATTTTAGTTTGGATCTTTCAGTTGCAAGGGAAGTATGGGGTCCCTACCAAGGTCTCAGCTGAGGCTTGGTAATCCTCGAAGGGGTAGGGAACCTGTGGCCTTGGGGCCACATGTGGCCTTCTGGATCCTTGAATGAGGCCTTTTGACTGAATCCAAATTTTACAGAACAAATCCTTTTATTAAAAGGGGCGCAGCAGAGAAAGATGAAGCTTTTCTTGCCTCCTTTGGTGCTTAAAAAAGAACAATCTTGAAATCAGAAGGTGGCAAGTTCCCCACCCCTGTGTGGGATTTTAGGTGACTGAATTGATTTAGATTCAATTATAAGAAACAGAAACCCACTCCAACTGGCTTAAACAGAAAAGGGGAATTCATTACAACATAGAAGCCAAGGGCAGGAAGGTAGGAATGAGTCTGAAAGACCAGAGGGGTTCTGTCAGAAAACAGATTGTAAGAAGAAAAAAACATGGTGCCAGAGAAAAATAACCAACATTTGTGAAAAAGGCATCAGACAACAAGGCCTAGAATACAAAAAGGCAATAGTTCAGAGCTCAGACTAAAATCTGAGGCATCCCTGATCATACTTTTACAGGTACTGTAGGAAAAACTTGGTGGAACCGAATTCTCTTTGGTTCTCTTGTTTTGAAATGGATGAGCAAATAGCCATAAAAATCATCTCCGACTCATAGAAGCTATTGAACATGCAACTATTCCTTAGTCTCTAGACAGAATTTAATTTTCTGGTCTTAGTAGCTTATCAACACCACATGGCTCTAGATTTGCTGACTATCTAATAAGGATGTTAAAGATTATTTTTAATCACAAGGGAGAATGTTCAGGAGAATTATCCAAAACTTAGAAAGAGGGCAAACAGAGAATTGTATTACCTTTTTTTTGGTTACATGAATTTTTAATGTCATGCCAAAGCATTGACTAACAAGCCCTCTTAAGGGTCACCTAACTGTCTAGGTGAATGGACTTTGTTTACAAAATTTATTAGGTACTAGACAGTCTATAATTGTGTAAAATGGATAAGATGTGGTGATTTTCTTCTCTGTCTATAGCGAAGATAATTCTGAAGGATATGGTTTCATGGTCCTGTGGGACATTAAACAATTTTGTACAAAACTTAGCAAACTATAAGAATTATGTTTTTAAATTTCTGGAAATTATATTTGACATCAGGAGACAGAAACACACAGTGGTATATAGGCCAGTCATGTTACTGGTGGGGAATCAGGCAAAGATCCACAAACTCCTGGAGCTTCTATAAATCCAAATCCCATTCCCCGCATGGCCAGACATGTTATAGTCTAATTTTTGATCCTGGATTTGCATGGGTCTCTTTGTTGTTCCTCATGTATCTTTTACTTGAGTCATCTCAGGTGGGTCTCTATTTCTTCAGTAACCTGACCTGTCTCCTAAACACTATGAGCTTATGATCCCAGGTAAGATTTCTAAGTCTGCTAAATCAGTAACTTCCACTGGTCAAATGGCAGGCTTTCACCTTGTTTCTCCTCATTTTATCTTTCTAGGAGTCCCCATAGGTAACCTGGGGAATGGTAATGGCTCATCCTAATTGAATTGTTCTTAGAAGCAGCTTTCCCCATTCTTCAGATATAAAACATACAGACTGCTGTGGGCTGATACTTTCTCTCCCAGTCACTCTGGAATTTCATGGGCCCAAACCCACAGAGTTTATTAAACAAAAGAAACACTGACAGAAAAGTGAAAGCTTATTACTCTACTTTATTCTTCCTTGGGCTTTCTGAAAAACAGTGGTACCACACCACATCCAGGACCTGTGATGGGTTGAATGATGGCCTCCTAAAGTGTATGTCTATGACTTAATACCCAGCCCCTGTGAATGTGACCTTATTTGGAAAAGGGGTCTTTGAAGATCAATTAAATTTAGGATTTTGAGATGAAATCATCCTGGATTACCAAGGTAGGCCCAAGTCCAATGACAGATGTCCTTATAAGAGACGCAGAGAAGGTCAGGTGAAGATGGAGGCAGAGATCCGAGAGAGCAGCCGCCAGTCAAGGAACATAGTCAGCCCCCAGAGGCTGGAAGAGGCAAGGAACAGAATCTCTCTTAGACCCTCTGGAGGAGAGCACAGCCTTGCCAATACCTTGACTTCAGATTTCTGGTTTCCAGAACCACGAGAGAATAAATTTCTGTTGTTTTAAGCCACTAAGTTTATGGCAATTTGTTATGGCAGCCCTAGGAAACTAATACAACCCTATACCAGACTTCTAGTCTCTAACCTGAAAAAGAGGAGTCCAAATAGAACCAGCTCAACCAGGCTGTAATGCTAGAGCTGGGAGTACCACCACAACACTGGGGACAAGCTATGCTAGATTTTTCAAACCCCCACGCTGAAAGACAATAACCAGAATAACTAGGCCTTACAAATTTCCAACTAGTATTCATGACTTATGGAACCAGTTTTTACACTTTCTTAGTTTTCTGAGTTTTGGATAATTCTCCTTAATACTGTCCTAAGCAACCAAGCTTCCTCACTGGCCATTCTGTCTTTTCTGCTTCTTCATAACATTGGCCCACAGCAAGCTTTGGTCTGCCATGGACTCAGGGCATGGTTTCACCCTCAGCCTCACCATTGGCCAGCATTATCTCTTGGTATTAATAAGAGATTAACTAAGCCAAGAAAAAGAAAATGTTTGGCTTAGTTCACCTTGTGTATGTGTATGTGAGGTCATTAAGGTATACTAGGTCAGACAGCCAATCCTTCGTGGCTGGGAGCAGGGGAGCATTCACGTGGTATCAAATGTGGTGCTTAAGCTACTGGGGCTGGACATTCAGATACCATTCAGCTCAAAATGATAAAGAGTGTAGATTCTGCCAGTGTTCGAAAGTAGCTCTGCCACTTACCACATGTTTTATGACCTTGGGGAAGTTAATCTTTCTGTAACTCAGTTTCCTTGTCTATAAAATGGAGAAAATAATCTAAGCCTGCCTCATAAATTGGCATTAGGATTAAATAAGTACATGTCTGGCATATATAAAGTGCTTAATATATTTTATATATTATTATTGAGCCTGAAAAAACATATATCTCTTCCTATTCTACAGTTCCAAAGATGCCCTAGGCCAACATAATTCAAATAACACTTTTATGATCATAAGCTCACATTCCTACTCCAAAAACGAAAGTCTCCTAAAATCATATCAAGCTACTGTATTTAGAAATGATATCATGGGGTAATATTAAAGTGCGCTCTTCAGTCTTAGAGTACAAAACCTCCCGGCAACATCCATTCCATCTCTAGTTCTGTTATAATTCCTCCTTGCCATTCTACAACCTAAGGACTAAATGGTACTTTTAACCAACATCAACGTTGCTGATATATTATTTATGTATTTATTATTTAAGTACTTATTAAAGTATATTAATTAAAGTAGTAAAGTATATTAAGTTTATAAGTATTTATTAAATGAATGAGGAAATTTAAAAAATAAATGTCTAAGAATTAAAGTATTGTAGGGATGAGCTCAGCTCACTATGGGTCTTACCCCATGAAAACCAGATCCCCTTATTCTCCCGCCCTAAGTTAGTATCTATTAGCATAGCACTGGGCACACGTGGATAGCTATAGACAGGAAGTCCACTAAATACGGTCTTTCTTATACTTTATCCCTCTAGTAATTGTATCATTCCAACAGGAAACCAAAGTTGTACTTTTACTCCTAACTTCTATTGGATTATTGGAATCATAACCATGGTTTTCAGTTTTTCACCTAATGTAAAAAATATATCTCCAAACTCATATAGCATTATGAATGTAGTTCATTGGCTTGTTTTTCAAGGACTCCAGAGAGATTCTCTTTCTTTTATGACAGTACTCTAAATCTCTTTTTTTCCTGCCATTTCACACTCCTCTCCCATTGGTTATATTCTTGTTCTCTCTGACCTCCTTAATATCTCTTATATCCAGTTGCATGCTCATCCTGCCCTCTAATCCCATCTGAAGGATATTAATTTAGGCCCTCATCATTTCTCATCTAGATTGCTGGAATAACTTCCTAACTGTTTCCCCAGCAGCCAGCCTTGCCCCATTCCACCATATTCTTCACCCGGCTCCCAGAGTTATTTTTCTAAAATGTAAATTTTACTAGATTGTTACCTTGCTCATAACCCTATTGCCTTCAGGATGAAACCCAAACTCCTTAAGCCTTTCAAATTCTAGCCCAAGAGGTGCCTATGATCTCCTTGGTTGCCACTTAATTGTCCCTACGACATCTGTCAGTGCCTCTTTTCTGTTCCTCTGCCTGGCGGTCTTCACCAGCAAAGCACCTTGCTATTACTACTCACATCACCTCATCACGCCCTCAGTCACAAATGAAGGTCTGTTTGGTGACTCTTACAGTTGCAGATTCTACTCTTGCTGAGACAGGAAAAGCCTTCCCCCGATTTTTACAGTTCTTTCATTTAATCCTAAAGGGAATAGCCCATGGCTTTTTTGGGTGTTTCCAGAGGGGAAGATGGTCAAATTGAAAACAAATTACTCTTAAGTAAAAACAAACAAAAACTTTGCCAAGTGCAAATTTAAAAAAAAATGGGGGTTATGGGAGGGAGGAGAAGTCAGAGGGGAATTGTGGGTGGTAAAAAGTAGGTAGGTGCTCACTCGGCAGCACATATACTAAAATTGGAACGATACAGAGAAGATTAACATGGCCCCTGCACAAGGATGACATAAAAATTCGTGAAGAATTCCATATTTAAAAAAAAAAAGTAGGCACAGTTAGGTTTTGGTGTAATTCAGCTTCCATAGTGTTGGAACTGACTGACTCAGTAATCAAAGCTTGACTTTCCAATGCTTACCACCAGCAGTTACATTTCACAATGGACAATGCTCAGCCATGAAAAAACAGATATTCCCTCTTGCTAAAAATGGCCAGATTTGCATTCAGTTTTCCATATTCCTTTGTCTAACCAAATGTCAGATGTCAACACACTGACCTACTTTAAACAATATTGACATATAATCAAAAGCAAACATACCAATACAATTTGGAGAGCTGGCATTTGGGAAGGAAACTGAGGTGGGGTAATGGGCTGGGCCCTCCCACAGAGCAGCTTTTGGCAATGGAAGCTTAACTTTAGGCCTTTTAGGTTTTCTGCCTTTATGCATCCTGAAAGCAGGCACCGGGGAGGTAAATCGATAATTAGGGGTTCTTTAAAATAAAGATTTGTGGCCTGGCAGACTGCAACCTGTCTGTATCCACAAACACAGTGAGAACGCTCCAGCCCTTTATCTCCAGGTGTGTCTGGTCTATTCAAAGTCTCTGGTTTACAGAGCTGCTTGGGTTCGTGTTACACTGCCCGAAAGATGGGTGTGTGAAACCCAGTAACACATCTACTGGGACATTAGCAGTGTAGCACTAAAATGATACATCTAATTAGTGGTTGCGTTCTTTGTCCTAAAACCAATCATCTTAAGTTAAAGTTTGACTTTAGCTCATCTCAAATATACAAGGGCTGAGTGCTCACAACCTCAGGGTTACGTTGTAAACTTAATACTAGGAAACAGAATTCTTTCCGCAAGGTGAATAAAAGCTACAGGGCAACACACAATTCTTAAAGTTCATAATAGCCCAAGAAATTAAAAACTCTTTAACAAGAGACTGATATTTTAGAATGCTTTGTAGATTTAAAATTCTACCTACAATCATTTTAGTTGGAAATAAGTATCAATTGAGTACCTGTTTTATTTACAGCCCTCATACCAGATACTGTCTGTATATATCAGGTATATGCTTATGAAAGGTCATTCCCTTCTACCTGTTGCTGTTGCCTGGGCCCACATCATTCCCTGCACACTGATTTTCCATGCTTATTCATTTTGTGTCTTTCATGTAAAATGAAAATATTTACCAGTGTGTGATTAATACAGTGACTTAAAACCTTTACAAGGCACCTAAAATTGCAAGATAAATTTGCATTCTCATTTATAGGACCCTGTAAAGGAACTGCATATTTAACACCACAAATGTATATATTGATTGGCAGGACAAACTTTTCAAAACTTAAATGTTTTAAATTATGAAATGTTTCAGATACAAAAAAAGCACAGAAAGTAAAAATATAAGACACCCATGTACCCACCACTGGAATTTGCCACATGTAACAATTTGTCATATTTGCTTCATATGGTTTCTATTTTTATTTTTTTTATTTTTTTGAGACAAGGTCTTGCTCTGTCACCAGGGCCAGAGTACCGTGGTGTCATCATAGCTCACTGCAACCTCAAACTCCTAGCCTCAAGGGATCCTCCTGCTTCAGCCTCCCGAATAACTGGGACTATAGGCACGGGGCGCCACCACGGACAGCTAATTTTTGTATTTTTTGTAGGGAAGGGGTCTTGCTGTGTTGCTCAGGCTGGTCACATGAACTCCAGTTTCTGTTTTTAAAGAAAGCATTAATGATAGCATCAAAGGCCCCACCCTCCTTTCCTTCCCCCATCTTTCCCTCCTTAGAGTTAACCTCTATACAATCCTGCTTGTCCATATTTTTATCCTTTCATGATTTAGGTATGTTTTATATTTTTAAAATTTGCATAAAGGGTATACTTTACAGATCCATTTGCAGTTTTCTTTTTTATTCGACATTGTTAAGATTTCTCTACCTTAACGCAAGTAAGCTTTGCCATTCATTTAAATTACTGTTCAAATTCCATTATATGAATATACCACTGTTCATGCATCCATTTCCCTTCTTAGGGGCATGTAGGTTGTTTGTAATGTTTTACTATGATACACAATACTAATATGAATGAACTATTCATCCCTCAGGTCCAATTAGCTATAACTTCAAAATAATACATCTTAAATCTGACCACTTCTCCTGACTCCACAACTACCCCAGTCCGAGCCATCATTTTCTCCTCCAGGAGCTCCTAAGTGTTCCAGCTTGCACTCTTTGCTCCCTGTCAGTTTACAGCCCACACAGCCCATGGGGGCAGATTGGGCCTTTCTTTTCCTCAAAATGCTTCAATGACTTCCCACCATACCTGGAATAAATCCAGGAGGGCCCCGAGTGATCTGGCCTCTCTCCCTCTTTGCCTAGCTCTCTGTAGTCCAAAGTGTGGGGCTCCTTGCTGTGCGCTGCCTTACAGCCTTTGAGCCAGCTGTTCGCTCTTTCTGAAACCAGCACTTTCCTCTTCTTTCTGTGGCTTCCTCCCTGACTTTGTTCAGGTTCCTGATCAGGTGTCACTTCCTCAGAGAAGACTTTCTGGTTTCTGTTAGCTAATTAGTACCTCTTTCATTTCCTAGCCCCTTATCCTGCTTTTAGTTTTCACCTTGCTTTTATTTCTCTTCTCAGAAGTCATCACACCTGACACTATTTTATTTGAATGTAACTCTGTGGACTTTGTGTCCCCAGTACTCAGAATAGTGCCTGGCGTAATAGCCATTCAGCAGTCTTTGGCTGAATGAATAAATAAGAGAACATCAGTACAAGACTTATGCACATTCTCCAGGACAGTGCCTTGAAAACTTTATTGATGATGAAACACAGTATGAAATACATTTTATCCAGCACATACACAAACACACAAAAGTGAAACGAAAGTTTCAGGAAACAATACTCATACTTACTACCTTCATATTCTATTTCACTGAAAGACAGAAACATAGAAAGAAAAACACTGCATGATTCCACATATATGAGGTATCTAATATAGTCGAATTCATAGAATCAAAGAGTTGAATGGTGGTTGCTAGGGGCTGGAGGGAGGGGGAAATGGGGAGTTACTAATCAATGAGCATAAACTTTCAGTTAAACAAGATGAATAAATTCTAGGGATCTGCTATTCAACATTGTACCTTTAGTCAATGATACTGTATTATATACTGAAAAAATTGTTAAGAGGGTATATCTCATGTTAAGTGTTTTTACCAACCACAATAAAATAAAGTTAGTAAAATTTTAAAAAAATACCCACATCCAAAGATAGAAGAAGATATGCTAGTTGCAATTCACTAAATTGATTTCACAATCCAACAAGAGGTTCAGCCCACGGTGTAAAAACGTGTTCTAGGGTATAGATCATGACCAGGTTTTGCTTGGGTTTACTAAATATAGGCATATCTTGGAGATATTGTGAGTTCTGTTCCAGACTACAGCAATAAAGTGAATATCTCAATAAAGTGAGTCACATGAGGTTTTTGGTTTCCCAATGCATATAAAAGTTATGTTCATACTATACTGTAGTCTACTAAGTGTACAATACCATTTTGTCTTACAAATGTACAAAACTTACTTTAAAAATACTTTATTGCTAAAAAATGGTAATGATCATCTGAGCCTTCAGTGAGTCATAACTTTTTTGCTTGTGGAGGGTCTTACCTTGATGTCGATGGCTGCTAACTGATCAGTGGTGGTTGCTAAAGATTGGGGTAGCTATGACAATTTCTTAAAATAAGACAACAGTGAAGTTTGCTGCATGGGTTGACTCCTCCTTTCACGAAAGATTTCTCTGTAGGATGAGGTGTTGTTTGATAACATTTTACCCACAGTGGAATGTCTTTCAAAATTGGAGTCAATCCTCTCAAGCCTTGGCACTGCTTTATCAACTAAGTTCATGTAATATTCTAAATCTTTTGTTGTCATTTCAACAATGTTCACACTATCCTCTCCAGGAGTAGATTCCATCTCAAGAAACCACTTTTTTCAGAGAATGCTGTTAAAAAAATAGTTAAAAAAACAAAAAAAGAAATGACTTTCTTTGCTCATTCATAACAAGCAACTCCTCGTCCATTCAAGTTTTATCAGATTACTGCAATGCAGTCATCTTCAGGCTCCACTTCTAATTCTAGTTCTCTTGCTGTTTCCACCATATCTGCAGTTATTACCTCTGCTGAAGTCTTGAACCTGTCAAAGTCATCCGTGAGGGTTGGAATCAACTTCTTCCAAACTCTTGTTAATGTTGATATACTGACCTCCTCCCATGAATCATGAATGTTCTTGATGGCATCTAGAATGGTGACTCCTTTCCAGAAGGTTTTCAGTTTACTTTGCCCAGCTCTCTCAGAGGAAGCACTATCTATGGCAGCTATAGCCTTACAAAATGTATTTTTTAAATAATAAGACTTACTCCTTCATTCATGAGCTGCAGAGTGGATGTTGTGCCATGAAAACAGCATTAATCTCCTTGTATATCTCCATCAGAGCTCTTGGGTGACTAAGTGTATTGTCAATGAGCAGTAATATTTTGAAAGGAATCTTTTTTCTGAGCAGTAGTTCTCAACAGTGAGTTTAAAATATTCAGCAAACCATGCTGAAAACAGATGTGCTGTCATCCAGGCTTTGTTATTTCATTTATAGAGTACAGGTAGAATAGATTTAGCATAATTCTTAAGGGCCCTAGAATTTTTAAAATGGTAAATGAGCATTGGCTTCAACTTAAAGTCACCTAAAAAGAGAATCAGCCTGTCCTTTGAAGCTTTGAAGCCAGGCATTGACTTCTCTTTAGCTATGAAAGTCCTAGATGTCATCTTCTTCCAATAGAAGGCTGTTTCATCTACCTTGAAAATCTGTTGTTTAGTGGACCCACCTTCATCAACAAATAGCTAGATCTTCTGGTTAACTTGTTGTAGCTTCTACATCAGCACTTGCTGCTTCACCTTGCACTTTTATGTTATGGAGACAGTGTCATTCCTTAAACCTCTTGAGCTAACCTCTGCCAGCTTCAAACATTTCTTCTGCAGCTTCCTCACCTCTCTCAGCCTTCATAGAATTAAAAAGAGTTAGGCCCTCGCTCTGGATTAGGCTTTGGCTTAAGGGAATGTTGTGGCTGGTTTGATCATTTATCATGACCACTAAAACTTTCTCTACATCAGCAATAAGGCTGTTTCATTTTCTTAGCATTCGTGTGCTCACTAGAGGAGCACTTTAATTTTCTTCAAGAACTTTTGCTTTGCATTCATAACTTGGTTAACAGTTTGGCACAAGAAGTCTACCTTTTGTCATGCTTTCCTCACTAAGCTAATCATTTCTAGCTTTCGATTTAAAGTGCGAAACATGGGACTCTTCCTTTCACTTGACCACTCAGAAGTCACTGTAGAGTTATTAATTGGCCTAATTTCAATATTGTTGTGTCTCATAGAATAGGGAGGCCATAGAAGAGGGAGAGAGAGAGAAAGAGGGAATGGCCATTTGGTGGAGAATTCAGAACACACACAGCATTTAACGATTAAGTTTACCATCTTATATGGGTGTGGTTCGTGGCACCCCAAAAGAATTCCAACAGTTAACATCAAAGATCACTTATCATCATAACAGATACAATAATAATGAAAAATCTTGAAATATTGTGAGAATTACCAAAATGTGACACAGAGGCAGGAAGTGAGCATATGCTATGGGAAAAATGGTACTGATAGACTTGCTCAAAGCAGGGTTGCCACAAATCTTCAATTTGTAAAAATCACAATAAGGCAAAGCACAGTGGAGTATGCCTGTATTCCAGAATTGCTCTCCAAAGTTACACATTTACACTAGTAACATCACTGTGGGAGTTGCTCATACCCTTACCAACACCTGGTCTTATCAGGCTTTTTAATGTTTGCCACTCTGAGCTATCTCCTTGTTTTAATTTGCATTTTCCTGACTACTAAAAAGACTGATAGACCAGAGATCTTATCCTTAAAAAAACTTGTAAACCAAATTATTTTGTAGTGCTCCAGGAGGCGGAAGAATTTCCTCATTAGGACCTTTCACAGGCAAAGTGACTTAATCTTCCCCTACTTGTTGAGTTTGGCAATTCCAAATTCTCATATATTTAGTTTTAGTGGCACAATATTGTATTCCCAAGGACACTAATGACAATTTTAGTTCATCATTCATTTAGTTGTTTATTCTTCAACAAATATTTATAGAGGGTTCTGCTACTGCCAGTAATTTCGCCAGACAGACCAAGAACCTCTCCTACTAGTGCCTACCTTCCAGACCCAGCATTCTTTGTCCCTTGAACAGTGGCAGTGACCACTGGACAGGCATGTTTAAGAAGGGCTGGATGTCCTTCCAATCCACTGTTCTCATGCCTTATTTACTGGCTTAGTTTTTGTATTCAGTATATCCAGAGAGGAACTCAGTGGTCCACGCATGCTCTCTTACTGCAAAGGAATTATTCCCGAGAGAAAGTTTTGAAATAAAGGGGAAAACGTGAATGTTTTCATTCCAAGAACTTATTTTAAATGTAAGATTATAATTAGGGTCTTTTAAAACAACCCCATTTCTTTTACTTTTTCTTCGAAAAGTAAGTTTTTTGCTCTTCACACACATGCCTCACACTTTAGTTATTTCGTCACAATGCCAAGTTTGATTAACAGGGCAATGAAAAATATCTTTCGTCCATTCTGACTCAGGTAATTGTAAATTCGAAAGGGAGAAAAAGATCGCCAAGTCACAACAGTTCAGTCTTTAGCTTCTATGCTCCACAATAATCTCCGAAGATTTATTATACCATAGTCTCCACCAAACTGCAGCGGCTTTTTTCTACCTTAAAAACCACAAGTCTTATGTAGAACAAATTGTCTGCCTGTGCTTTCTGGAGAGAAAGATGAGGATTTAACTCATTTTGTTGCTTCAGATAATGGTGTGGTTACCAGATAAGAGGTGGTACACCGAGGGACGGAGAATCGGATAATGAAGAGTGGAGTTACTGGTGGATTCTATGATTTTTTTTTCCTTTTTTTAATAAGCTAAACCGCACGGAGCTGTGAAAGTGCTAAGTGCCGGGCGCGTGACGGTCGCCACTCCCGCGCGGCTCTCCATTACCCCGAGCTCCTTTCCTTCTGCCAGCGGGGAATTCATGCAAATCAGCCCGCTAACTCCGGGGCAAAACGAACCACTTTCGCGCCACTTGCCCAGGACCGCGCAGCTGCATAAAGGGACAGCGCCTGGAAGCCCCCAAAGAGCCACTTTTACAAAGTGGATTTTAGGATTCTCCAAGGATATCCTTGAAGTTCAGAATATTTGAGGGAGTAGAGTTTTTTCTGGGATTCGAGCGGGTCGTGCGCCGGTCGGGCCGTTACCGCAGCTTGCAGGACCTGCGTGCCAACGCGGGAAAGACGGCTCGAGCCCCGCCCCCGGGCCCAGGTCGGCGCGCCCCGCCCGCCCGCCGCGCGGCTCCCGCTACTCCTGCTTGGGGGGACCGCTGCGCACGCGGCTGCTCAGCCATCCCCGCTCGGACCGCCAGCATGGATGCTCGCCGCGTGCGGGTGAGGGCTGGGCGGGCGAACCCGCGGGGCGGGCGCGGTGGGTGCTGGAGGGGGCGGGCGCGGGCTGACTCTCCAACTCGGCAGCCCAGGGCTGCTTATCAACTGGTGGCCGGCCTGGGCGTCGCCCGCTCGGGCAAACCCCAGATTTTGTGCACCTGGGGTAACTCAGGGCTAGGGGGACGTTCCCGCCGGGCGTGCGCACCCGGCGTGCGGGCGGGATGGAGATGTGAGCCGTTTGCAGGATAGTTGGCAGCGCTGGGGAGCCCGCGGCACGTGCGCCCGCCGGAGGCCGGACAGAGGCTAGGAACTGGCAGGTCCCCGATAGAGTCCGCCGGCCAAAGCCAGCCTCCCCGCCCCCTGGGCGTTTGCCCGCAGCTGCCCAGCCCTTTCCCGCAGGCGACTCGGGGCGAGTGCGTGGCTCACCGCGTCTCCACCCGCGCGCAGCTGGTGGCCCTCGGGCGCGCTCCCCGCCGTCTCTAGTCCTAGCAAGAGCTGCGGCCGCTTCTAACTGAGGCTAGAGAGTTTGAAATTTTAAGGTTTTGCAAACCGGTCTCTTAGAACTTGGGTTGCGCACGTGGAGGGAGACATCTTTAGTCTCAGACAGTGATTAAGTGCAGTTAAAGGGCTTGGTGGGCCAAAGCATTCGTTGACCATTTGCTACTTTACCACTTCCTCCACCCTCACCCTCCAGCCTTAACTCTCAGCTGCAGGACGTTGCCCTGAACGGAGCGTTACTTTTTGCTGTAACGGAAGTCGGAAAGTGGGGTGTGCTCCTGGAGAGGGTAGAGGAGTGGGGGTTGGGTGGAAAGGAAGAGCGCGACAAGCTAAAAATAAACACCAGGAGAAGGCTGGGGCTCTCTGGGGTAGGTGGTAGGGGGCGTGGTTCCAGTCACCGCCCGGGTGGAACTGGGCATTGGTTTTCAGGATGAAGAAGGCCATGTTGCTGGGCTTGGAATCTGACATGCCTCGGTTCAAATTTGGGCCACCGTTGGAATTGAGTAATCCATTTTACCTCTTTGAGCCTCAGTTTCCTCATTTGTTAAGTGAGAATGATGATATAGTGTCTTTGCTACAAAGAATTAAACATGTGAAAGCATCCTTAACATAGTGCCTGGCACGAAAACCACGTAATATAAAATGGTATTAGTTATTACTTGCCTGCCATAAAAGTTCATCTCAGTCGTGACCATTTGCTTTGCTTCTTTCTATGTCTTTTCCTCCAAAGATATGTTTGCGTGGGAAATAACTTCTTGGCAGGTGCTAACTTTAGTTAAAGCTCAGCAAATATTCCCTGACATCTTCCAATAGAATGCTTCCCTTGAGGCTGTCTTGGGTTTCTGAATGCTTGCAGGTAGATTGATGAGTGAATGGTGGTAATTCCTGCAATAATGAAGGGAGCGCTGCTGTTTTTGAAGATTACAGACTTGGAATCTTCTTCCAGCCCTGTGATCTTGCACAGTCTATTACACCTCCCTGGGGCCTTGAATTTTCTTGTCTGGAAAATGGGGGGCATCTGAGATCCCTTTCAGCTCCTAAAATTCATTGTGTCCCATTCACATATGACTTTTATATTTAGTTAGGTCTACCTATTATCACGTCTTCCTGCCTTCGTAAAAAGATAAAAGACAAAAACTTCCTAAGATGATTGAATGGAGTCTACTTAGGGGCATAGGGAGATTGGGTGCCATCATCATGAAAATAATTTTATTTGCAAGAGACTGAAGTGCAGAATGTTAGGCAAAGAAGGAAGGCCAGAATGTTCTGTTCACCTGACATTGTAGCATTATTTTGTGGGAACTGTAGTAGAACTTGCCCTTCCAAAGTTTTCAGTGTAATAAATCACTTCTGCTATTCCATGGCCCTATTTAAGAAACTAAAAATATAGGAACTAATGCAACACTTAAGAAATCTCAATAAATGTTAAGAAATGGCAGAAACTGCTACCCTTTTTACACAAGATAGGTGCCAATTGCATTTTCTGATTAGCAGTGCAGGGCTGTTCAGTGTTTATAAGTGAGTGAAACATTTCTACATCTACAAGTAATTTGCACCTTATGAAAAAACTTAAGTCTTGTATAGCAAAAGGATGGCAGAAAGAGCTGAATGTCAGCCTAAGGGGATAAAGTGCTAAAATGGAATCAGATATCTCACCTGGGGTTAGAGTGTTGTTTGACCTTGGCTGGGTTGATATATTTGATTTGTAAGGACTTGTGTGGGAATAACTAGACCCTTCCTGATTGGAACAGAGCCTGTTTGGATGCCTGCCATCTTGAAGTAGAGGTTCTGCCCAATTTTTGTAGTTTGGGAAATTAACATCACAGTACATAGCCTAAAGCTTACATAAAAATACCTCATTAGCTTGATTTTGGCTGTGGGAGAAAAATTGCTCTGCCGTTTTGTACTTTTGAAATTTCCCTTTAGAAGTACAGTTTAATTTTTAAAAAAGAAGTTGGATTTTAGGAGTTTAGTATTAAAAACTCCTGTGGAGCTCAGTGTAATGCCAAAAGCTTAGGGGCTCTTAAGGTGGGTAGAGAGGTAGCTCTACATGTGTTTGAGTAAATTGATAAATGTCAGAATTTTCCTCCAGAGGGATTTCTTCTTAGGATTTGGCCTGGTTTTGAAAATTTCTTGTAGCAATTGTAAATCCTTTTTCTATTTAGGGTATGAGAAATGGACGTATCTATTCTGTGCTGTTTGAACCTACTAAACTCAGAAATGATGTCTTTAGTTAAAGTAAGCATCCCACTTAGTAGTATTGCCATTTCCATTTGTAGCAAAAGGATCCTAGAGTAAAGAAGAACTTCAAGAAATTCAGATATGTGAAGTTGATTTCCATGGAAACCTCGTCATCCTCTGATGACAGTTGTGACAGCTTTGCTTCTGATAATTTTGCAAACACGGTAAGTGCTGCCTGAGAATAAACAGAATTGAGTCTGCAGTGCTCAAAGTGCCCCAAATGCTTTGTGCATGATTAAAACTGCTTGCTTTTTGCCTACATTTCTATACAGCCCTTAGGAAAATACAGTATGCACTGTAATTTCATTTCACTTTTTGCTGTGGTTCTAGGTAGTAATTGTTGGAGGTAGATTAGCTACTTATTCTATCCTTTTGAAATGTCGCCTAACCTAACATGCATGATGATTTGCCATAACAACTCAGAAATCATTTGTAAACCTCTGAACCATTTTTCTTTGTAACAAAAGCTATTCTCTTGTAGTGCACTTGTAAATGTGATTTGCTCTCTGCACGGTTTATGGAAAATTGGTTCTTGAAAAAGAAAAAAATGCACAACCACATTTATTTATTTATTTTACAGAAACCTAAATTCAGGTCAGATATCAGTGAAGAACTGGCAAATGTTTTTTATGAGGACTCTGATAATGAATCTTTCTGCGGCTTTTCAGAAAGTGAGGTGCAAGATGTGTTAGACCATTGTGGATTTTTACAGAAACCAAGGCCAGATGTCACTAACGAACTGGCCAGTATTTTTCATGCCGACTCTGACGATGAATCATTTTGCGGTTTCTCAGAGAGTGAGATACAAGATGGAATGGTGAGTTTGAGAATTTCACCAATATCAAGAAGTAAGGTACATTTAGAGGCATGACATACTTGTTTTTTTTTTTTTTAATTTTCTTACGATTTTCATTTTAGTCATGCCAGAAGATTTTGTTGACCTTTTTAAAATTTTGAGTATTTCTTCATGTCTTAAAGCAGTTTTTACTAATATAGCCCTACTTGTAAATCATGAACATTTTGTAGGCTCTGAAAATCTTGGAAATTGGTGAGATAAAATTGGCCAATCTCCAGATTTCCATTACCACAAACATCTAGCCTAATCAGAGGAAGCACATGAGTCCTAAAAATTAGCTACATTTGCATTTAAGTGCAAGTGTCCAGCCCAGTGCCTGGCATGGAGCAGGCTTTTAATAAATGTGGGTTCCCATAGTAGACCTGTGCCTGCATCTTGAAAACCTGTGATAACGCACTTGTAGGAGCTCAAGTACAGATAATGACAATTAGGGCCCTTCCTGCTTCTTTCTACTTTGGCTCGTTGGTTGGCTTTTCCTGTGCACGCTACCTTACCTTTAATCTCTGCCACCGCTGCTGCTGCACCTCAGTGCCACTTTCCCTGACGTACTGTTTAGGTTTACAGACATTTTCTTGTTCCAAAGACTTTCTCGACAAAGGAAGCAGTGTGCTGATTTATAGTCAGGGGCATGCTCTTCCACTCGTTGTGATGTGACGCGGATCCACTGCCTGTGGATCACAACTTGAGTAACGGTGATAATAACTGACCGTGCCTGGCCAAGGAGTGTTTTATCACTATCTAACTGTTTGTGGTAGTGTGATATTTCCTCTAATAAGTGATACTGGTCCAAATCAGCGCTTATTGGAGTTTATTGCTGGGGACAGTCTGCAGATCTGGATGTGACCCAAGCATTAATAGCCTGAATAATTTCTGGACCGTGTTTCAGTTCTTTGTAGATACTGTTTGCTGTGATTAATAAAATGCCAATTGATTAAAAGTGTTAAGAACTCATGAAAGTTTTTGTTGTTTTGTATTCTCTCAGTCCATGAACACTAAAATGACTTAAGGCTGTTTGTGGGGATTCAAGAAATTTTTGAATGTTAAAATGGATCTTTCATTTCTGGGACTTCATGGGTGATATTTTTCTTCTCTCATTTTTTGTTTGGTTTTTTTGTTCTCAACCATCACCACAGTCAATTTTGGAATATTTTTATCACCCCAAAAAGGAACCCATACCATTAACAGTCACTCCCCATTCTTTCCCAACAGCCCCATCCCCTGGCAACCACCAGTCTACTTCCTGTCTTTATAGAGCCTATTCTAGACGTATCATATAATGGAATCATACAATATGTGGTCTTTTGTGACGGACTTCTTTCACTTAGCATAATGATTTCAAGGTTCATTTATGTTGTGGCATGTGTCATTTCTTTATTCCTTTTATTGCAGAATATTCCATTATGTGAATAAGCCACATTTTATTTATCCATTCATTAGTTGATGGATATTTGGTTTGTTTGTACTTTTGGCTATTATGAATAATGCTACTATGAACATTCGCGTACAAGTTTTTGTGTGGACGTGTGCCTTGGAGTGGAATTGCTGGGTCATACAGTAACGTGATTATCCTTTTGAGGCACTGACAGGTTGTTTTCCAAAGTGGCCACACCATTTTACATTCCGGCCAGCAGTGTATGGAGGTTACAGTTTCTCTACATTCTTGCCAACGCTTGTTATTTTCTTTTTGATTTAGCTCTATTAGTGGGTATGAAGTGGTATCTCATTATGGTTTTGATTTATGTTTCCTCAGTGGCTAATTATAATATATTTTTAATGATGAAAACCTATATTACTTTTGGAATCTGGAAAGGTTTTTACTTCAAGCTTACAAAAAGTAGATTAGAGAGGTACTAGAGTAGTCAAATTCATAGAGACAGAAAGTAGAATGGTGGTTGCCAGGGGCTGGGGGAAAGAGGGAATGGGGAGTTATTTATTGGGTGTGGAGTTGCAGTTGGAGAAGATGAAAACATTCTTCAGATGGATGGTGGTGGTGACTGCACAACAGTGTGAATGTATTTAATGGCATTGACCTGTACGTATAAAAATGGTTAAGATGGTAAATTTTGTATATATTTTATTACATTTTTAAAGTAGATTAGACATTTTAGTTTAGTTTGCTATTGCTATAAGCATTAAAACCTTGTTTACAGGACAACATATTTGTTCCTATAGGAATTCTTTTAAAATACGTGATCTGTTTTTAAAGAAGTGGCAAGGAGGGGGCAGGAATTTTCATATTTTAATGAAATCCTGGCACCAAAGCACAATTTTCACATTTTAAAAAATGTCTCAGAACCTAGGGACTATGAAGATAGCTAGTAACAATGTGGCCCAGATAGGCTAGCATGTAGTTAAACTATACTCAGATTGTTGTACTCCTTTGTAATTCTTGATTTTGTTACCCAGAGCTGTCAGTGTTCAGTTAAAAGTCATTTGATGTAAGTATCTTTTGTTCAAATGGGATTTATAGTCAGACTAGTGCAGCTCGTCCACCCATCATTAATTCATTAATGACTCAGTTGTTCTGATTAATTAGAGGCTGCAGTCAGTCCGGGAAGGCTGTAGGACCCGCAGCCAGTGCAGACGTGCTGGACCTCTCAGGGTGGCAATGAAGTTTCCAGCACGAAACACCAGGGGAGCAGCCAGGCAAAAAGCAGAGCCCCCCCCACCCTCAGATAATTCTGTGACCGATTCCAGTTCCGATTCAGAAGATGAAAGCGGCATGAATTTTTTGGAGAAAAGGGCTTTAAATATAAAGCAAAACAAAGCAATGGTAGGTATCTGAATTTGAATGTGTTAGAACTAATTATTCTCCTCTGAGTGACTTGTTACTACGCCTAAGAATTATTTTCTGTGTAGTTGTGAAGTCTTTATAATATATACTTTAAAATGTGTTTCTTTCCCTAAACTTCTTTTCTTAATCTATTAAAGGCCTGGTTAAATGTATAGGGGAAATCAGAAATTCTTTGAATATGTCAACTTGTTATTAAATATAATGCCATGAGGTGTGCTAACGTATTTGCTACAAGTTAGTTGCTTCTTTTCAGCAGTTATTCTAAGCCAATGATTTCTGTTTAATTTCCTCCCTTTTTAGCTTGCAAAACTCATGTCAGAATTAGAAAGCTTCCCTGGCTCGTTCCCTGGAAGACATTCCCTCCCAGGCCCCAGCTCAGTAAGTAGAAGTCCTGTTTGTATAGTAGTGTTTTGGGCAGGCCTAAGGTAAATTTCTGTTATATTTTAATAGCCAATTTCCTTATTTTGTGGTCTTACAGACAGATGAAGGGGAACTAGTGGAAGCTCCCTGACAAATCTCTGGATTATCATCCTGGCACCCTGGGTGGTTTGGCCTTCCCCTGCTGTGTTCCTCTGGCATTCAAATCCACCCTTTTTTAGAGACAGAGTCTTGCTCTGTTGCCCAGGCTGGAGTGCAATCAATCCTCCTGCCTCAGCCTCCCAAGGAGCTGGGACTACAGGTGCACACTACCATATGGGCTAATTTTTAAATGTTTTGTAGAGATGGAGGGGGGTCTCACTATGTTGCTCAGGCTGGTCTGAAACTCCTGGCCTCAAGCTGTCCTCCTGCCTCTGCCTCCCAAAGCTCTGCGATTACAGGCTCGAGCTACCGCTACGGCGCCCAGCCTCAAATCCCTTTTGATTGGTTATTTCTCTCTTTCCCAGCTAGACTAAGCCCCCCAAGGACAGGGAATGAAGATTGAGAACTTTTTTCTGTATCCCCAGCTTTAGCACATTCTTCCCACACAGAATAAATGTTTTTTAAAATCTGACAATGAAGAAAAAGAAGGAAAACACAAAATTTTAACAAGTCATGGCCTAATATCATGTGTGATTATATTCTGAGGAACTAAGCTAGTGCAACTCAGGGGAATTTCATGTGTTTGCTGTGGTATAAAAGACAAGACTTCTTTTCCCTGCCTCCTCCTGAGGGGAAAGGAAGCAAGCAAACAGGAAGGGAAGAAGGAAAGCCATACATACATACATTCCTCTGTTGTGTAATAGAGAAACCACAAGTGTGTTCCAGGGCTCAAGAGACATCAGAGAAAAGTTAGAACGTGAGATCAGTTCTTACATTAATTCTTTATTAAGTAGAAGAATAAACAGATCACCTCTCAATTTGAAAGAAACTGGGTTTGGTGTTACAAAAGCAAACTTA
This sequence comes from Daubentonia madagascariensis, assembly GCA_023783475.1. Lineage (NCBI taxonomy): Eukaryota > Metazoa > Chordata > Mammalia > Primates > Daubentoniidae > Daubentonia > Daubentonia madagascariensis. The sequence continues at coordinate 34,714,545 of JAKFHU010002088.1, read as the reverse complement.
CAATGGCTATGTGGGTTTTGGGCTCATTTTCTATGCGTTATAGACAGAACCAAGAAAATGAGAAGATGGAGCTGTCTTTTTACTTAAAGCATCCTTACGTAAGCAGAAGGTGGGGATTTTCTAAAGTGCTACTTCTTTTGATTATGGAATAAATGGGTTCCAACATATGTGTTTTGTTTAGCAATCAAAGAGACCCCGAAGGCGGACATTCCCGGGCGTTGCTTCCAGGAGAAACCCTGAACGGAGAGCTCGTCCTCTCACCAGGTCAAGGTCCCGGGTCCTCGGGTCCCTTAGTGCTTTACCTATGGAGGAAGAGGAAGATGATAAGTACATGTTGGTGAGAAAGAGGAAGACCATGGATGGCTACACAAATGTGAGTTCTCCGCATTTGTACTTGCTTTTCTGTTTTTCGTCGACTGCAGGCCCAGTGTCACATACATGGCACAGGTATAAACACAGCCTCAACACAAAATGACCCATGTTAAACGTAATGTCATATAAATGTATTTGGTGATTTTATCAGCAAGTGACAGTGAGGTTTTCTCCAGCTCTTCTCAGTTGTAGGAATCATTTCCATGATGCTGTCCAATTATCCTCACAGTAGGCTTATGACTTGCCCTCTCTCCATAAGCTCTAAGAAAGATTTCCAGGTGGAATTTCCTGTGAAGAAATTACAAATAAAGTATCCGAGATACAACCTGCAGAGCACCAGTAAGGACACTGTTTTGTGTTCCTTGTTCCGCAGGAAGATGACATGCCCAGAAGTCGACGCTCTAGACCCATGACCCTTCCACATATAATTCGCCCAGTGGAAGAAATTACAGAGGTAGAATTGGAGAACATTTGCAACAACTCTCGAGAGAAGATATATAGCCGTTCACTGGTAAGAGCCTTGAAATGACATCTGAGAATGTAAATGTCTGTGAAAGGAAGGAGAGCTTCTGTCCTAGAGTGTTATTCTAAAGGGCTTGGCGTATGGGATATGTGCCTGTTTGTTTTTCCATACAAGGAAAGATTTTTATAGTATTCCTAGTATTTAGCCCTCTTTCACTTGAATTACCTGCTTGCTAAGTCTACAGTGGTGTTAAATCTTTCCTCCTAATTTAGAAATCGAATCACTCAACATATATTTATTTTGTATCTATTGTGTGTATATACATAGATAGGTGCTGAGTGGTATGCTAAAGATAAAAATGGATTTGGGCAGGTTATTTTTTACATTGATAAGATAATTTCTTTTTCTTTTTCTTTTTTTTTTTTTTAAGAGATGGGTCTTGGGGTCTCACTGTGTTACCTGGGCTGATCTCAAACTCCTGGCCTCAATCAGTCCTCCCACCTCAGCCTCCCAAGTAGCTGGGATTACAGGTCCGAGCCACCACACCCAGCTGATAAGATCATTTCTTAAAGTAGTTTTGATAATATTAACTATTGTATCTGCTAATTGAAGTGATCACTATGCTTAAGATATTTCTCATGCTGTGGCATATACATGTTTATGCAGCTATGAAATAAGATTCAAAGACAAAATGTCAGACTCTACCACAAAGAAGAACATTCTTTAAATATGCCATTTTTCTCTATAAAAAGCAGTGTTTTTTAAATTTGCTCATTTGTAGGGCTCTACTTGTCATCAATGCCGCCAGAAAACTATTGATACCAAAACAAACTGCAGAAACCCAGACTGCTGGGGTGTTCGAGGCCAGTTCTGTGGTCCCTGCCTTCGAAACCGATATGGCGAAGAGGTCAGGGATGCTCTGCTGGATGCGGTAGGTGCCTTGAAGAGGTAGGCGTGAAGGTCAGCCACAAGCTAATAAGGCAAGAAAAAGGGCACTGGTGAAAGGATTGAGCCCTTACTGTAATGTGTTCTTTTAGGAGAGGCAGATTAATTCAGAGTGTTAGCACTGCATAGACATGAGCTGCTTCCACAGTGCTCAGGTCTGGACTATCCAGCTAAATGATTCTCCATTTATCCCTGGAAGCTGCTGTGTAATTTTCTCTCCTGGTTTCCTAAGGAAACGTTGGGCATGACTAACACATATTAATCATATTATAATTTTTTATCCAAGAAAAGGTTTAAATGTAATAGACGATACCCACCTGCAAGGTTGAAAAGGAGCAGATAAGTAGTGGGGAAAGGTAAGGCTTAATTTAATTGTGCCTTTTCACAATTCTTCAGAATTGGCATTGCCCACCTTGTCGAGGAATCTGCAACTGCAGTTTCTGCCGGCAGCGAGATGGACGGTGTGCAACTGGGGTGCTTGTGTATTTAGCCAAATACCATGGCTTTGGGAATGTACATGCTTACTTGAAAAGGTAATGGCTGTTTTTTTCTCTCTTCCATACCTGAATCTTACCTTCATTTATATGTCTTAATAAGAAGATGATAGAAGTCAGAATAGTGGTTATCTCTGGCGGGGTGGGTATTGACTAGGAAGGGGCACATGGGGAGTGTTGGGAACGTTTTATATCTGGGTCATGGTAACCCAGGTGGCTGTGTATGTAAAATTCAAGTTGTACTCTTAAGGTGGGTACACTTGATCCTATGTATGTTACAACTTAATAAAAACATTTTTTAAAATGATTAGGCTTTCAAAAGACAGTTCTTAGGCTGAAAAACTATATCCTGACATGTTCCCTTTTCTGTTTCACAGTCTGAAACAGGAATTTGAAATGCAAGCATAATATCTAGAAGATTTGCTGCCTGCCTTCCACTTCTCAAATCTCTCTCAACGTTTTCAGTTTTGTCATTGATTGAAACCTGAATCAAGAATCCTGATGATCAGTCTGTTTTATAGGAAACTCAAGTTAATCTCACTAGACACATGTGTTTCTGGAGCATCATGGAAGGTATATTGCTAGTTATACTTTGCCCTCTTGCAGTTTCTCCTCTGCCCCCACCGGGCCCCACCTCATAGCATTCCCCTCTATTTCTAATGGTCCTCTTCCACTGCTTAGTTTCTGAATTCTTTTTAAATGACAGTTTTATGAAAGTGCATTTGATTTAGTTGGTGTTGAAATAGCTCTGGAATCCACCCATCAAACCCAAGCACTTAGAAACACAGCAGTCGTGTTAACTAACTAGATCTATTGAATTTCAGAGAACTGCCTTCTAACTTGTTTACACAAAAACAATGGGTATGATTTATTCTTCATACTAGCTGACATTTTTAACAGAATCAAGGCACAAAAGTCTTAAAGCCATGTGGAAAAATTAGGTAATTGTTGCAAAGTGCAGTATATTACTCAGATCCCTCTCATGAGAGTATTCCATGTATGGTGCTTATTATACAGTTGAGACTTAGTTGCTGCTAATTTCTTCCACCCTAAGGTTAATTGGTGTATCTGGCTTACACAATCATGATCCAAAGGTTTGTGGGCACTGTTACACTTAAAATTATTATAGAAAAGACATCCTGAGAAATTAGGACAGTGAGACTTACAGGAGTAGGCTGCTTTGAATTCTTGGTTTAAAACTTTAGTATAATTGTAGTTTGCCAAGTTTATTTCAGTTCGTATGTCAGGTATTTCAAATAAATTCTTGGACCATTTTGCATGGAAACTTGATAGTAATAACTAGCCTATGGTTCTTCGCAGTTTCTTGAAGAAATTATAAGCTAGGCACAGGGTTCATGTTTAGGTTTTAAACACTTTTATAACAATGAGAAGTGCCTTTTTGGAGGTGGGTAACTTTGAACAGTTTGTTAACATCTCTGCCAATTAATTTCTGGGAAGATTTCATATATAGGTACTCCCCCTTGTCTTCTGCATTAATCAGATTGTTTGGTAGAGGTGGAATCTAAGTGTTTGTCCAATTTACTTGTATGTGTAACCCGTTGCTGTGCCCATGCAGTGTTTGATGCATAATTGGACCTTGAATCAGTAAGTGTAAATACAGCTTTTGATCTGTAATGCTTTTATACAAAGGTTTTTATTTTAATAATAAAATGTTTTTGTTCTAACTGGTCTGCTTTTTTTTTTTAATACTCAGTCTTATTGTACTTAATTCTAATTTTTTGTATTTAAATAAAAGGCCATTTCCACATTTTGTAGAAGTCTCCCTTTTGACTTACATTTCTGAAGGTCAAGGGCCAGCTGGTCTGAACAGGACCTTGCTTGGTGACATGACTAATAGCTGTGACCAGAAAATGGGCTAGTAAGACAGCCACAATACCTGATAGAAAATAACACGTGCCCGGGAAATTTTACAATGTTGTTGTTTTCTTTTCCTTGCCGCCCTAAGAATTAACAGTGATTTTATAATACCAGGCTTGCTTTTATCAACCATTCAAATATTTATTAAATGCATGCTGTGCCTTGAGGCCTGTTCTAGGACTGCAAGAATCAGAAGACACTTAAAAGGCGTTGTCTTAAAGGCTCTCATAACCCAATTCTTTACACCAGGGGTTGGGAAACTACAGTCTGCAGGCCATATCCTGTGCAGCCTGTATTCATATGGTATATGAGCTAAGTATGTGTTTTTTTTTTTTTTTTTTACATTTGTAAAGGGTTGTTTAAAAAAATAGCAGAGACAGTATATGGCCCACAAAACCTAAAATGTTTACAACCTGGCGCTTCACAGAAAAAGTTTGCTCTGTCCAGCTCTAGATTCATCTGAAAAGCTGTGTTTACCTTATACATATTCATTGGAGAGAATACCAAGCTAAATGAAATGGTATATAACTGGTATTCTATAGAGATCCAAAAGAAATCAGTAACTTTTTCATAAACTCTTGGAATCTTAACCCAAATTGTAATCCAACCCTATGAGGTATGTAACTGGAAGCTTAAATGTTTAGAGTTCATATAAATTGATGCTTAATTTGGAAAATTTTTGGCTTTACCATGTTTTATTTTATTTATTTATTTTATTTATTATTATTTTTTAATTTCAGAATATTATGGGGGTACAAACACTTTGGTTACATATATTGCCTTTGCACTGCCCAAGTTAAAGGTACAAGCTTGCCCATCCCGCAGACAGTGTGCCCTGTACCCATTAGGTATAAATTTACCCATCCCCTCCACCCCCTTCCCACCTGCCAACACCCGATGAATATTACATGTGTGCACATAAGTATTGATCGTTAGTACCAATTTGATGGTGAGTACAAGTCCTGCTTGTTTTTCCATTCTTGTGATGCTTTGCTTGGAAGAACGGGCTCTAGCTCCATCCGGGATAATACCAGAGGTATTAATTCACCATTTTTTTATGGCTGAGTAGTACTCCATGGTATACATATACCACATTTTATTAATCCACTGGTGTATTGACTGACACTTGGGTTGTTTCTGCAACTTGGGTTGTTGTGAATGGTGCTGTTTTAAACATTCAAGTACAGATGTTTTTATCATAGAATGTCTTTTTTTCCTTTGAGTAAATACCCAGTAGTAGGATTGCTGGATTTACCATGTTTTAATATGAAGTAGAACTAATGTGTTTTTCATTAGAAATATTGACTGTAACAGTTGATTCTGATGCCTTATCCTTAAAGGATTTACAATCTAATAAAGGAGCTAAGATAAAAACCTAAAAATAATATTCTCAGTAGGCATGAAGGGAGGAAAATGAATTGGCATTTTCTCATTACCAGGCATTTTAAATCATGAGTGAGCCCATGGGTTTTGTGATGACTCCCATTTTAGTATAAGGAACCTTAGATCAGTTGCTCAGTCTCAGCCTTGACTGTGTGGGAGCCCACACACCCCACTGCCAAGCTCCACAGCCTACTTTAGAGGGGAGGGAACTTGAGTTTTGACAATCAGAGTGAAGAGTAGCATTAGGGTGGCTGTGCTCCAGGAACTACTTTTATATTTGTCTCTTCAACCGGAGTTCCCTGAGGTAGAGGTGGTATCCACCCTTTAATCCCCACTTATTAGGGGGTTAGGAATGAAATATAAACTGATAGGACAACGGAAAGGGGCAAAAGAAGCAGGAGGGGTTTGTTTTTGTTTTATTTTGCTTTCACGATAAAGAAGTGAGAAGAACCTCCTGATAGCTCTAGGTCAGTTAGGAAGTGGAGTCACGGGGAAAATAGAATTCAAGGTCAGTGATTTGGGGGAAGAAGGGGATGGGGAGAGTATTAGGTACTGAGAGTCCTGACTGGAATAAAGGTGAGCACATGTCATTTTATGTTAATGCTAACCACACATTTATCAGGTATCTCAAGGATGAGGAAGTACATCTAGAGAAGTTGAGAAAACTGGGCAGCCTCACCCAAGCTATAAAGTGGCAAAGCTAGACCAAACACCAGGGGGAGGACTTTGTCTTTTTTTTTTTTCCTTTAAGCTGAGCTTGCCTTAGCAGGAGTCAAAAAAGCAGAGGAGGGGGTTGTTCGTGAGGCTCTGTCGGGGATGGCAAGGGCATTTTGGGTGCTGGGTCAGCCCTGGCTGCCAGAGCTTATTGTAGAAACCCTGCTGAGCAGGGAGCCAGAGCTGGGCTGGGCTGGGAGGGGTTGGAGGGCGTGTGCAGGTGGAGGGCTGGTTATGCCAGAGGCAAAGAGGCATGGAGGGAGGGAGGGTGGTTTGAGAAAGTGAGGGGATGGGATGGTAAGAAGCCAGGGCCTTGGATTGTCCAGCATAGATGTTGCAAACCCCTGAGGTTTTAACAGAAGGGGATTAAAATTCTGTGGGTAGGAGGGAAAAAGGAGGAAAAGCTGAGGGCAAGAACTTCCAAGGAACTGTTGCTCTGAGACTATGGAAGAGGGACCAGAACTTGGAGTGGCAGTAAGGAGCTGCGAATCTTTGGGAATGTGTGAGGAATGGATTCCTGACTGCACAGAAATTGGCACGTCCCAGGGAGTCCTTTTTCCATATAATATACACGTGATCAAAGACTTGCTTGAGGGAAAGAGAACAAGGAACAAAGGACATAACCACTCAAAGCTAAAATCCATTAACATTTTCGTTTTTCTTAATCCCCCTTGCATTTTGTTTTATATGGTAGCATTTATACTATACGTTCAACTCTTTTAGCATTAACTTTGGCCCCAGTGGTCTTTGATAGCTTCTTTTGTTTTCTGGTAAGACAAGATGTTCCAAGCTCACCTTACACATTTTCTGCCCCAAGTCTGGAATCAGCCATATCTCCAAAGTGCTTTGTTTTCAAAACACATTTATTTCACATTTATTTATTATTTATCTGTGTATTTGTGTATGTATATACTTATATATGTTCCATATGTTAGTATTTATATATAAATACATTAATAGCATCAGTAATATTACTACATATACATATATGGTTTCAGAATTATAATATGAATATTATTATTTAAAAGATTAATATTGCTAAAAGCAGTTTAAGATTTTTTTTGTTTTGGTCCTTAGTGTAAATCCTAGATATAGTCAGATTACTATGTTAGGTTCATTTGTTTGATACTGCTTTTAATCATTTAATTTTTTAAAAATTAAGATTTAATTTTGTTTCATAATGAATGATGTAAAACAGTTACATATTTCCAAAGTCAAGTCTACAAAATAATGTGTTTTTAGAGAAGTCTAGATATCCACGTCCCTTCCACCCTAGGGAATCTTTTTTTTTTTTGCGCGAGGGCATCTCGCTCTGTCACCCTGTGTAGAGTGCAGTGACACGATCATAGCTCACTGTAACCTCAAACTCCTGGGCTTCAGCAATCCTGCCTCAGTCTCCCAAGTAGCTAGGACTACAGGTGCGTGCCATACCCGACTAAGTTTTCTATTTTTTGTAGAGATGGGGGTCTCACCATGTTGCCCAGGCTGGTCTCGAACTCCTGGCCTCAAGTGATCCTCCTGCCTTAGCTTCCCAAAGTGCTGGGATTATAGGCGTGAGCCACTGTGCCCAGCCTAGGTAACCATCTTAAAAAATTTTATGAGTTACGCTTTGATTTTTTAAAAATATGAGCAAATATATGTATTTGTACCCTCCTGTTGCATTTCAGATAAATGGCAGCGAACTGCTCACAACATAACTCTCTCTGTCTTGCCTTTTTCACTTAATTACATGTATGGGAGAGATAAACATAATTAATTTTATTATATTAAGGTTATTAAGTATGAAATGCCTGATTTCCTTAAGTACTAAGTTTGACAGTCGATCTCCCTGACATTTCACTTTTACACTTCTTGTTTTATGTTGATTGTGAAGGTACACCCTCAGTCTTTCAAATGCACGTTTTGGCTTGTGATTACCTTTCAAATTCTTTTTTTAGAGCAATTTTTTTGAAACCATAGATAAGTCAAAAATTCATGTTATTTTGAATATGAGTTCCATGGTGGAACCAATGCAACACAGTCAGCTCAAAATATCAACGAAATATTTGGGAAGGATGTGGCTAATGAACACACAGTACATCGATGGTTTGAGAAGTTCCGTTCTGGTGATTTTAATCTTGAAAATGAGCCATGTGGGCGACCTGAGACCAAGGTGGATAATGATGAGCTGAAAGCTGTAGTGGAAGCGAATCCATCTCAACCTATGCATGAATTAGCAGCAAGGTTTGACGTTAGTATTTCAACAATATTGGGCCATTTGAAACAAATGGGTAAGGTAAGAAAGCTGGACAGATGTGTTTGGCATAAATTAAATGAGCCTCAGAAGAGAAATCGTCTGGAAGCTTGCCTTTCTTTGCAGTCATAACATAAAGGCGAACCATTTCTACACCGTATTGTTATGTGTGATGAAAAATGGATTTCTTTTGACAATCGCAAGCGTTCGGCACAATGGTTGGATAAAGACGAAGTGCCAAAACACAGTCCAAAACCAAATATTCATCAAGAAAAGCTAATGGTGTCTGTTTGGTGGTCCAGCTTTGGTGTTATCCACTACAGTTTCATGAAACCTGGTCAATTGATTACAACAGATGTCTACTGCAACCACTTGGACTAAATGATGAGGATGCTTGCAATTAAGCAGCCAAGATTGGTCAATAGAGATAGGCCAGTCCTCTTGCAAGACAACGCTGGACCACATGTTGCACAAACATGCTGCTCAAACTACAGCAGCTGGACTTGGAAACTCTGTCACCCACTATAATCACCAGACCTTGTACCAACTGACTACCACTTCCTCCATGCTTTGGACCACTTCTAGCAAGGAAAAATATTCAATTCTCAACAAGCTGTGGAAAATGCCTTTCAAGATTTCATAGCCACTCGCTCTCCAGGCTTTGTTGCTGGCGTAAACAAGCTACTGTTAAGATGGCAAAACTGTGTTGATAGTTTAGGCACATACTTTGATTAATTGTACTGCTTCTTTTTTGAGATGTAATAAACTACACTTTTGATTTGAAACCGGACATTTCATGTTTAATGACCTAAATACAAAGAATTCTGAAGTATACTCACATGTGTGAACATGGAATTAAGCTTTAAAGTTTCAGAGGAAAAAATGTCATGGAGAGTGATTTTCTCTCCTACTCGCACACCCAAGGACAGACTGTTCTGTGGGCTTATGTTAAGGAATTCAAATTCCCTTTTCTCACACACTTAGACAAGCCTTATCCTATTAACAGGAACCAGTATTCCAGCTTTCTCTTACTTTTATTTGGTTACCCATACTTTAATAGACTGATCCTCAAGTTTGTCTACCAAATTGAATAGCTATAAATGTTTTTCACTTCTTAATGGCCATCCAGTATGGCTTTTAAAAAAGTAATAATCACCACTGGAGCTTACCTGAATTTCCAAGACATGACCGTTTTGAGTATCCTAGTGGTTAAGGAGGAAAAATATGTAAATAAAATTCCTTTATGCAAATGCTTTCCACAACTCTCACTGCCAGCCAAATTCTTGTAAATCATGATAAACAGATGCTACTGAACTGAATGACTAAGTAAAATTATGGAGATAGATTCTATTTATCTTATTTTTCAGTATTGGGGAGGGAGAAAAGGGTATTAACTAAATTTTATCTGTCTGCATGATGATTAGGGCAGACACCAAGAACACTATTAATTGATTTCAGCAAGGCAAGATGTGGGACTCTAAATTGGAGATCTGCCCCCAGTAAGGGAAAAGTTCTATTGCAACTTGGTTTGCTTTACTGGAGAAATGGGTTTTGGAAACAATCCATGTCAAGCATGTTAAATCTCTGCCTACTTTTTAGCTTTTAGTTAGTTTAAAAAAAAAAATTGAAGTAAAATTTACATAACATAAAATTTACCATTTTAACCGTTTAAAAGTGTACAATTCAATGGTTTCCAGTACATTCACAGTGTTGTGCAACCATCGTCACTACGTAACTTGAGAACATTTTTATTATCCCCAAAAGAAACCCCATACTCATTAAAAAGTCACTCCCCTTCTTTCCCTCTCTCCAGCCCATGGGAGCCCATCTATTTTCTGTCTTTATTGATCTGCCTATTCTGGACTTTTGGAAACATACAATACATGGCTTTTTGTGCCTGGGTTCTTTCACTTAGCATAATGTTTTCAAGGTTCATCTATGTTGTTGTATGTATCAGTACTTCATTCCTTTTTATGGGCAAATGATATTCCATTGTATGGATATACCACAATTTGTTCATACATCAGTTGAGTTGGTGAACATTTTTGGCTGTTTTCATCTTTTGGCTGGTGTGAATAGTGGTGCTATGAACATTCAGTTACAAGTTTTTGTTTGAACACCTAATTTCAATTTTCATTTGGTATACCTAGCAGAGGAATTACTGGATCATATGGCAATTGTATGTTTAACTTTGAGGAACTGCTAAACTTTTGCATACTGGCTGCATCATTTTATATTACCACCAGCAATGTATGAGGGTTCTAATTTCTCCACATCCTTGCTAACACTTGTTATTTTCTGGCTTACTTGTTTGTCTTATAGACATCCTAGTAGGTGTGAAGTGGTATCTCATCGTGATTTTGATTTCCATTCCTTAATGGCGAATGATGTTTAGCATGCTTTTATGTACTTATTGGCCATTAGTTTATCTTTGGAGAAATGTCATTCAAGTCTTTTGCCCATTTTTAATTGGTTGTTTTCCTTATGTTTTGAGTTTTAAGAGTTCTTTATGTATGGTGGATATTAGATCCTTATCAGTTATGTGATTTACAATTATTGTCTTCCATTTCTGTGGATTGTTTTTCACTTTATTTTTAACAGCTTTACTAAGATGTAATTTATATACCATATAAATATTTAAAGTGTACATATCTGCTTAATGTATACAATTCAGTGTTTTTTTAGTATATTCACAAATATGTGCAACCATCACTACAGTAAATTTTAGAACATTTTTAGCACCTTAAAAAGAAACGCTATATCCTTTAGTTGTTATCCCTGTCTCCCATGCCTATACCCCCCAGGCCTAAGCAACCACTAACTTACTTCTGTCTGTATAGATTCCCCTATTTTGGACTTTCATATGAATGGAGTCATATGGTATGTGGTCTTTTGTGTCTGACTTATTTCACTTGGCATAATGTTTTCAAGGTTTATCCATATCACAGCATGTATCAGTACTTCATTCCTTTTTATGGCCAAATAATATTCCATTGTATGGGAATATCATTTTGTTTATTCATTTGTCCATTGATGGGCATTTGGGCTGCTTCTACCTTTTGAATGCTATGAATAATGCTGCCATAAACATTCATGTCCAAGTTTTTGTGTGGACATATTTCATTTCTCTTGGGAATATATCTAGAAGTAGAATTGCTGGGTTACATGATAACTATTTTTAATCGTGTGAGGAACTGCCAGACCGTCTTTTCACTGGCTTGATTGTGTTCTTTGATGCACAAAAGTTTTTATTTTAATGAAGTCCAATTTATCTGTTATTTCTTTTGTTACTTGTGCTTTTGGTATTGAATGATCTTGGCACCTTTGTTGAAAATCAGTTGACTGGCAATGTGACGGTTTACTACTAGACTCCCAATTCTATTCCATTGATCTTTGTGTCTATCATTATGCCAGTACCATATTGTTTTGATTACTGTAGTTTTCTAGTAAGTTGTGAAATTGGGAAATGAGATCCCCCTTTCTTCTTTTTCAAAATTGTTTTGGCTATTTGGGGTCCTTTGCAACTCCATATGAATTGTAGGATCACCTTGTCCATTTCTGCAAAAATGGAAGTTGGAATTTTGATTGGGATTGCACTGAGTCTGTAGTTCAACTTGGTGGAATATTGCCATTTTAACAATATTAAGTTTTTCAATCCATGAACATGAGATGGCTATTTATTTAGGTCTTCTTTAATTTCTTTCAACAGTGCTTTATAGTTTCCATTGTACAGATCTTGCATCTCCCTGGTTAAACTTATTCCTAAGTATTTTATTCTTTTTGATACTATTGTGACTAGAATTATTTTCTTAATTTCACTTTTCAGATTGTTCATTGCTTATTGTATAGAAATACAACTCATTTTTGTATATTGATGTTACTATTACTATTAAGGGAACTGTTTTCCCATCAGTGCATTCTTGAGAACTTTCGCTAATTCTTTGTGTTTATCAGTTGCACTCTGACTCTCAGTCTTTCTAAATGATGAAGGATATTACACACTATTTAATCTCACCCATCTTTTTTTTTTTTTTTTTTGGTCTCTCTCTGTTTCCTGGGTTAGAGTGCAGTGGTGCAGTGGTGTCATCATAGCTCACTGCAACCTCAAACTCCTGGGCTGAAGTGATCCTTTTGCCTCAGCCTCCCAAGTAGCTGGGACTACAGGTGTGTGCCACCAGGCCTAGCTAATTTTTTATATTTTGTAGAGACAGGGTCTTGCTATTGCCCAGGCTGGTCTCAAACACCTGACCTCAAGTGATCCTCCTGCCTCGGCCTCCCAAAGTGCTGGGATTATGGTGTGAGCCACCGTGCCTAGCCTAATCTCACCCATCTTGATATGAGCATTTCAACACTGCCTTATTAACAGGAAGTTCCCACTCTTAAATTAACTGTAGATAGCACTTCATTTGAAGATGCTGACTGAAATGTCACGGAGGACAAAAAGAGGGATATGGGAAATAAGCTATGTTTATTATATTTTAAAATTTATTATTATTTATTTTTTGTTTAATAAAAGTGTCTTTTAATTCCTTATTATAGAAAATTGGAATTTCATAATAAAAATCACCCGTAATCCTGCTACTCATAAGTAATCACATTTAAGAACTGGGTGTACTGAACCTGAGTATTGTTAACATTACTAATAATGTACTTTATGTGTAATTTTTATCCTCCCCCCTTTATTTTATATCTAAGTTATGTAATAATGACTCACTGTTAGGAAACATCAATTTAAATATATATAAAATGAGAAGTAATAGTAATTTCTTTACATTTATTTGGTCAGCTACTTCTGGCATGTCTTTTTTATGGATCCTTCTTTTTCTTTTTAAAAATTAAAATAATACATGCACTTGATGTCTTAGTCCACTTTCTGTTGCTCATAATAGAATACCTGAAACTGGGCAATTATAAAGAAAAGGAATTTATTTCTTACAGTTATGGAGCCTGAGAAATCCAAGGTCAAGGGGCCATATCTGGTGAGGGCCTTCTTGCTGGTGGGGGACTCTGCAGAGAGATTGCAGGTGGTACAGGGTGTCACATGGAGAGGGGCTGAGCATGCTAGCTCAGGTCTCTCTTCCTTGTCTTGTAAAGCCACCAGTCACCCTCCCTTGATAACCCGTTAACCCATTAATTCATTAATACATGAATGCTCAAGAACAGATCATCTCTTTTTTTTTTTTTTTTAATTTATTTTTTAAATTTCAGAATATCATGGGGGTACAACACTTTGGCCATACACATTGCCCCTGTTCTGCCCGTGTCAGAGCCACAATCGTGGTCGTCTCCCAAACTGTGCTCCCCACATCCATTCAGTGAGAGTTTTTCCCATCCCTTCCACCCCCCTCCCACTCGCCCGCCCTCAGATGAATGTTATTGCCCTGTGTGATGTAAGTGTTCATCAGTTAGTACCAGTTTGATGGTGAGTACCAGTGGTGCTTGTTTTTCCAATCCTGTGACACTTCGCTTCGAAGAATGGGTTCTAGCTCCAACCAGGATAATACCAGATGTGTTAATTCACTATTGTTCCTTATTGCTGAGTAATACTCCATGGTATACATATACCACATTTTATTGATCCACTCGTGTATTGATGGGCACCTGGGTTGTTTCCACAACTTTGCAATTGTGAATTGTGCTGCTATGAACATTCGAGAGCAGATGTCTTTATTATAAAATGTCTTTTTTTCTTTTGGATAAATACCCAGTAGTGGGATTGCTGGGTCAAATGGTAATTCTACTTTTAATTCTTTGAGGTATCTCCATATTCTTTCCATAGAGGTTGTACTAATTTGCAGTCCCACCAGCAGTGTATGAGTGTTCCTATCTGTCCACATCCCTGCCAACATTTGTTATTTGGGGATTTTTTGATATGAGCCAATCTCACTGGAGTTAAGTGATATCTCATTGTGGTTTTGATTTGCATTTCCCTGATGATTAGAGAAGTTGAGCACTTTTTATATGTTTGCTGGCCATCATTCTGTCTTCTTTGGAAAAGTTTTTGTTCATGTCCTTTGCCCATTTTTTAATAGGGTTGTTTGATTTTTCCTTGTTGATTTTCCTAAGTTCTGTATAGATTCTGGTTATAAGCCCTTTATCAGAGGTGTAGCATGCAAATATTTTCTCCCATTCTGTAGGTTGTCTGTTCACTCTAGTGACAGTTTCCTTGGCTGTGCAGAAGCTTTTCAATTTGATCAGGTCCCATGTATTTATTTTTGTTGCTGCTGTGATTGCTTTGGGGGTCTTCTTCATAAATTCTTTGCCTAGGCCAATGTCCATAAGAGTTTTTCCAACGTTTTCTTCGAGAATTCTTATGGTTTCATGTCTTAGGTTTAGATCTGTTATCCATTGTGAATTGATTTTTGTGAGAGGTGAGAGGTGTGGGTCCACTTTCAGTCTTCTACATATGGCCATCCAATTTTCCCAGCACCATTTGTTGAATAGGGATTCTTTTCCCCAGTGTACGTTTTTCTGGAATTTGTCAAAGATCAGGTGACTGTATGAGGTTGGTTTTATATTTGGGTTCTCAGTCCTGTTCCATTGGTCTACGTGTCTGTTCTTGTGCCAATACCATGCAGTTTTGGTTACTATAGCCTTGTAGTATAGTTTGAAGTCTGGTAGACAGATGCCTCCCAATTTGTTCTTTTTGCTTAAGATTGCTTTGGCTAGACGGGGTCTTCTAAGAACAGATCATCTCTTAATGGCTCCACCTGTCAACACTGCCACATTGGGGACTAAGTTTCAACATGGGTTATGGAAGGGACAAACATTCAAATCTTAGCACTTGGTTAAAACAAATAGTTTTGGAAGATTTATAATGAAAAATAATAGCTCCTTTCCCCAATTCTCTGGAACCCCAGCCCTCCTCTCCAAGGGGCAACCACTTTTAGCTTCAGTTTTTATAACTTTCAAGAAATAACCTCCATACCTCAAATATTAATAATAATTCTTTCCTGATATTTCTTGATTTATCAACTAAAGTCATGACCACTCTTCCCAACTTCTACCAACTTCTGGCAACTCTCCTTTTATTTTTTTACATAATCAAGGGTGATAATGTTTACATTTTGTTCTATAAACATAGTCTTCTCAGCCTTGTCTCTAGGATAGTTGAAAAAGTCGAGAACAAATAAACAGAATTTACATTAGCGTAAGGTGATGTCCTTTACTACAGTTCTGAGTGGCATGTTATGATTATATTTCCTTCCCTTCAGTTCTTAATCACAACCTCTGGGCACTCAAAGGATAGTGTTCCCAGTGTCACCATCAATTGGATTCTCCATTCTGTTACTCCAGTGATTATACAAAATTGTGCCACATTTTATTTTTCTTAACTTCCTTATAGAAATTTCAACATTTCTCCCAGATTTTCAGACTGTCCTTCTTTTTTCTTGAAAGGAAAATGAAATATGTACCCTGTTTATCATACATTTAATATCTTGTATCTTCCTATTTATTCTTTCTCATTCTATTGCTTGGAACTCTCTTCATTCTTCTCTTGAAGCCACAAAATTACTCCTCTGTTTTGCTACACAGCTGTTTTCCTAAGATGGGAAACTTCCATCTTTTCCTGTAACTCATGTTTTTTCCCTCCCTTAGTTTCCACTCTAGTTTTGCTGGGGTACATCTTCAGGCAATTTCAGAAAGGCTAAGAGGTAAGTTATTGCACACATTGAAAATTATTTTGTCCTCAAACTTGATTATTTGGAAAGAATTCAGTTAAATTAAAATGACTTTCAGGATTTTTATAGTTTTGTTCCCTCACCCAACAGAATCTATGGTGCAAATGAGAAGTTATTTCTTGTGGGAACTTTTTTTTTTTTTTTTGTAAGCAACCTGTATTTTTCCCACTGATGGCTTTTGGGATCTCTTTATTCTTAGTGTGCTGAGATTTCACAATGATGTGCCTTGGTGGGTTTTGATTTTGTTTTTGTTTTGTTGGGTTTTTTTTCATTTGTCCTGCTTGGCACTTTTCAATTTAAATTATTATCCTATTTTACTAGGGTAAATTTTTTATTTCTTAAAAAAATAATTTACTCTCCTAAATTTTGTTGCTTGTATGTTTGCCTTTTGTGTTCTTTTTCTGGAATTCCTATTTGTTGGATGCTAGATCTTCTGCACTGCTTCTGCATTTTTGTCTTTTTCTCTGATATATTTGATTGTTGGCTTTTTGTCTATATCTGGTGAGGATTCTTTGACTTTATCATCAAATCCTTAAAATTGGTTGAATCATACAAAATTGCCATTTTCATATGCCAAAAAAAGTTAAATATCAGTATTTTCACATGGTTCAATTTAACATTCAAAGTTTTATTTTTTAACCATAATTTTAATTTCCAAGAGTTCATTCCTGTCCTGTGATTATTCCTTTTTTGTACCTTGTTCTTTTTTTTTGTATGGAGTATATTTCATATTTCTTTGAGGATACTGTTTTCTTCAGCTCCTTCCTCTTCCATTTTTTTCTGCAGGGGTTTTTTTTTTTTGTTTGTTTGTTTTTAAGGCATTTGGAAATCTTTCAGAGTCAGCATCCATTTAGGGATGGGGCAGTAGGAAGGCTGACATGGCTCTGTGCGGCTGCACCAGGCTTGCTAAGTGGTGGGCCTGACTTCAGGCTGAAGGCTGGGAGCTGGCATTTCTTAGCAGGCCTATACGCACCAGCGTGGGTCAGACTTTACTAGGAGGGGCCAGCACGCAGGTTAATTGATCCAGTTCTCCCCATTCAGTTCAATTCTATTCGGTCATTACATATGAAATGTCTGATTTTAAATCAAAAGTGTAGTTTATTATATCTCACACAAGAAGCAGTACAATTAATCAAAGTATGTGCCTAAACTATCAACACAGTTTTGCCACTTTAATGGTAGCTTGTTTATGCCAGCAGCGAAGAAGCCTGGAGAGTGAGTGTTGCAAGAGGCGTTTTCCACAGCTCGTTGAGAATTGAGTATTTTTCATTTCAAGAAGTGGTCCAAAGCCTGGAAGAAGTGGTAGTCAGTTGGTGCAAGGTCTGGTGAATATGGTGGATGACAGAGTTTCCAAGTCCAGCTTCTATAGTTTGAGAAACGTTGTTTGTGCGACATGTGGTTGAGTGTTGTCTTGCAAGACGATTGGCCTGTTTCGGTTGACTAATCTCGGCTGCTTAATTGTAAGCATCCTCATCACTTTGCCCAACCAGTTGCAGTAGACATCCGCTGTAATCGATTGACCAGGTTTCATGAAACTGTAGTGGATAATACCAGCACTGGACCACCAGACACCATTAGCTTTTTTTGATGAATATTCGGTTTTGGACTGTGTTTCGGCACTTCATCTTTATCCAACCATTGTGCCGAACGCTTGCGATTGTCAAAAAGAATCTGTTTTTCATCACGTTTGACAATACAGTAGAAATGGTTCGCCTGTATGTCCTGACAGCAAAGAAAGGCAAGCTTCCAGACGATTTCTCTTCTGAGGCTCATTTAATTTATGCCAAACACATCTGTCCAGCTTCTTTACCTTGCCCATTTGTTTCAAATGGCCCAATATTGTTGGAATAGTAACGTCAAACCTTGCTGCTAATTCATGTGTAGGTTGAGATGGATTCACTTCCACTACAGCTTTCAGCTCATCATTATCCACCTTGGTCTCAGGTCGCCCATGAGGCTCATTTTCAAGATTAAAATCGCCAGAATGGAACTTCTTCAACCATCGACATACTGTGCGTTCATTAGCCACATCCTTCCCAAACACTTCATTGATATTTTGAGCTGTCTGTGTTGCATTGGTTCCACGATGGAACTCATATTCGAAAATTATATGAATTTTTGATTTATCTATGGTTTCACAAAAATTGCTCTAAAAAAAGAATTTGAAAGATAATCACAAGCCAAAATGTGCATTTGAAAGACTGAGGATGTACCTTCACAATAAACATAAAACAAGAAGTGTCAAAGTGAAATGTCAGAGAGATCAACTGTCAAACTTATTACTTAAGGAAATTGGACACTTCATACTTAATAACCTACCATTTCTCTAGAAGAGGACTCTGATTTTTTGCCTGGGAAAAAAATTCCTGACTGCCTACCATTCTATCCACAGGGTGGAGGTAGAAAGGATGGTTGACTGATTGATATACATGCCTTCAAATAATTTCCCACTTTTTGCTCAAATTCTTATCATTGTCCTACATCGCACTGTCCTTCTGGGCAGTTTCATACCCTCTATGGTCCTTCATCTTGGAAGGAAGGAAGACAAAGTAATATACCAATCCCCTTTCCACAACCTGCTCGAAATTTGATTCTCTAGGAATATGCCCTGTTAATGGCATGGGTACAAATGTATACACATAACATCTTATGCTCCAGCTTGGGAAATGAGGGTCTGGTATAACTATCTTAAAATCTGGGAGCCTTTCAAAGATTCTCAAGAACCAGGGAGGTAACATGATCAGATGTGGGTAACCCTAGCGGGATCACTTGAAGAGGAGAAATATGACCCCAAAGTTCCCCCTCTACCACAGTGTAAATTCAACCATTCATTCCTGTGCGTTAACAATTGTCTTTAAAGAAAAAAAGCCCCAAAACAAAACTACATTGTTTTTTGTTTTACTGGTCACAAAGTTAATCTATGATGATTGTGGAAAATGTGGGAAATACTTGAAAACACAAAGAAGAAAATAAAGGTAACTCTTATCTCACCACCCTGAGATAAACATTTTTAACATTTTAGCATTTTATGTTTTCTGTGTCTGGGTGAATACACTTTTTTTTTTTTTTGCTTAACAAAAATGGGATCATATTAGAGATACTGTTTTGCAACTTGCTTTTTTCAAATGAGTTTTTTGTCCTGAACATTTTCTTTTTTATACAAGCAGATACTCCCAAGAGAGCAGAAGTCTTAAACGGCTGAATTAGTTAATAGTGCCTGGGGAGTAGTAGGTTCCTATCACTAGAATGACTGATGTGAAGGCACTGAGGCAAGGGGGTGTGGAGGAGACAGTAGAGGGTGCTTTGAAGCAAGAGTGCACTGGGTGTGTCTGGAGAAGGTGGGTATGAGAGGGGAAGGGGACGAAGGAGGAGGTTATGATTCTGGGCAGGTGGAAGTGGCTTCAGGATGCTCTAAGGCTTGTGATCATCCCTCAAGGCCTGGCCGGAATGAGCACATTGGCCTCGGATATAAAGAGTAACTAGGATTTCCTAAGCACTTTCTAGGTGCTGGGCACTGTGCTCTAGATTTGCCATTTTAATCCTTTCAACAACCAAATGAGTGAGTTTACATTATTACATTTTAAGGATGAGGAAACAGAGGTTCAAAGAGGTTAAGAAACTTGTCCAAGTGTGGTGGATTGCATTTTCCCCAAAATGGCCACAGCATCTCTTGTCTCACCTGCTTTTCCAAATGCCATCATTCTCCTTGCCACGGTATCTGTTTCCTCTGACTTTGAACTTTGGCAAGCCTTTGTGACTGCCATGATGAATGGTACGCTGTGGAAATGTCGCTACGTGACTTGCAAGGCTGGGTTTAAAAAGGCAGAACAGCATCTTACTGTCTCCCTGTGGATTCTAGTCCTTGGAAGCCAAGCACCATGTTGTGAGGAAGCCCAGGCTCCATGAAAGGGCCACATGTTGGTTTTCTGGCTAATAGCTCCAATTTAGGTCCCAGCCAGCAGCTGCCATCAATCAGCAGACATGTGACAAAAGAAGCCTTCAGATGATTCTAGACCTCAGCTGTTGAGTCACACTCATCCTTCCCATCTTCCAGCCGAGGCATCAGACATTGTAGAACAGAAATGAATTTCCCCCTTTATGCACTGTCCAAATTCCTGACCCACAGAATCCACAAGTGTGAAAAATTTATGCCACTAAATTTTGAAGTAACTTGTTACCTAGTGATAGATAACCAGTACATGAGGCACACGTAGAACCCAGCTCTGTCTACCTCCAGCACCTCTGCTTTTAGCCTTCAGGCTCTACCATCCAACCTGTGAAGACCACTGTATTAGCTTGCTACGGCTGCTATAGCAAAGTGCCACACACTGGGTGGCTTAAACAACAGAAATTTATTTCTCACAATTCTGGAGGGTAGAAGTCTGAGATCAAGGTGTTGACAGGGATGGTTTCTTCTGAGGCCTCTCTCTTGGCTTGTAGGTGTCTGTCTTCTCCCTGAGTCTTCATGTCTTCCTTCTGGGCATGTGTGTGTCCTAATCTTTTCTTATAAGGACACTAGTTGTATTGGATTAGAGCCCCCCATATGATCTCATTTTGCCTTAGTTGCACCTTTAAAGGCCCTATCTCCAAATACAGTCACATTCCGAGGTAAGAAGGGTTAGAACTCAACATATAAGTTTTGGGAGGACACAGCTGAGCCCATAACAACTATGCCCAGGGCCTTCTGGATGTCTGCGGGGCTGGAGGTCTGGCTCCTACCCCATTTTTCTAGCCTCTGGCCTCATCCACTCACCTTCTGGGGTAGCCAGGGGTGGGGAACCTTGGGGCCACATGTGGCCTTCTGGATCCTTGAGTGCAGCCTTTTGACTGAATCCAAATTTTACAGAAATTTGGATTCCGTTGAGGGGATGCACTTGGGGATCTGGAGGGCCACATGTGGTCTTGAGGCCGCAGGTTCCTGGGTGCCCATTAGAATCATCTGGTGAGCTCAAATAGCCCAGCCCCACCCCAGACCAATTAGAGCAGAGTCTCTGGGGCAGGACCTGGGCATCAGCATGTTTTAAAAATTGTTCCTCTGTGATTCTAATATGCAGCCGGGGTTCAGGCCCACCACCCTAGGGGTCAAAGAGAGGTCCAATGAGAGCAATGGGCCAGGGAAAGGGGTGGTCACCTGGGGTAGCAACTAGTGCTTTGGTTAGAGGGACAGAGGTCAAAATCAGGAGAACCTGACATGTTTCACACACCTCCCCACAGTACGCAGAGGATGGGTTGTTAAGTGGAATAAAAAACAGAAGAGGTAGAGAAATATCCATCCCACTGCTTAAAATGTGAAATTCTATTACATGAAATTAGAAACAAAAAAAATAGAAAAGCAGGAAAGCACAAGGTATTTAGTGGAAGTGAAGAAGCAGATGAATAAGTAGGTGTTGGCGTGAGTCTCCTCTATTTTATAGCCTGGTTTTCATGTTTTACTTTGGAAATTTCCAACTGAGCAGAATTTATTGACTCTATTTTGTAAAATGCAAAAGTCAACGGTCAGCTTTATTGTACAGCCCAGGAGCTTGCCACCCAACCTGTTAGAAAGCACGAGCTCAAGGCCGGAAGCCAGAGCAGCACCAGCCCATCCCCGACCAGCCTTGTCATCGGCCACAAACGCCCCGCAGGCCTCTCCTCTGGACAGATTTTTCTTTCCTTCTGACCCCCAGCCTTCCCCTTCGGCTGTGTCTGGGGCTGGATGTGGCTTGAGAATTGACACAGGGGATGTTGCTTATTCCTGAAGTCATTTATATTGGTATTACTACAGTAAATTCTTCATGAAATAAAAATCAATAGTCACCGACATCCTGAGTAGTGAGGAAAATAATTGTTTATGGCACTCAGCTTAAGCTGTTCTGGTAATCACGTTGAAAAATACAATATTTATTCATTAGATCAAATTTAATGAGGCCTCCTGGCAGTAATTATAAAAATTACTGTAGCAGTAAATTACTAATGAGTTGTGATGTGCTTCCTACCTGTGAAGAAGGACTGGGGGTCGCAGAAGCCTGCTACCCAGATGAGCACGCGAGGGAGGGAGCCCCGCGGCCCGCGCTGCTCTCTCACCCGGGCAGGGAGGGATCAGGGTGCCCAGACCACAAAAGCAAACAAGAGAAAAGACTGAGGACACCCAGCCAGGGGGATTCTTGCCGCCGTCAGAGCAGGATCAAGATGACAGCATTCTTTTTCCCAAAGGTGAGCATCATCTCAGCGCCTTGGTGTTGCCAGCATGCTGGGGTCGCAGAGGAGAGCACTCATCTGATGCCTGAGCTTCTTATTAAGGCTGGGAAATGATTCCAGGCACATGCCACCCTTCAGGTCTGAGGCCTTGACTCTGACCGCTGATGTGCAGGTTCTGCTCTGCTCTTTCAAAACCTGCGGCGGAGCATGGCGTCTGCTCTAATGCAAGCAAAATGGATGGTTTTTACAAGCTCCTGCGGGTTTCTTCCTCCTCCGAAGTACCAGAACTGGCTAGAATTTTTGCTCTTGTATTTGCAGCAGGGAGCTATGTTCTTTTTTTTTTGGTTAAGGATGCAAGTAATTAATTTTGATTGAGAACTTATGTATAAAAAAGCCAGAAAATCTGATCTGAGGGCAGGCACAGTTTTTTAAAAAGCACACTGACAGAGTTAAATGGAAACATTAAATCTTGGGCGGTATGGCTGGACACAGCTTTGTTGTGCAGTTTTCTGGATTAATATGTTATAGATGGTGGATACCAGCCTTACCACCTAATAGGACTATGCCAACTCTTCCCCAGTAGCCTTTGTTCCCCAGACACAGAGCCAAGGCTTGCGGATGAGGGACTGGCCACGCCGGGTTAGGGCCTCCCACCCCACGGGCAGCTGGACTCTGGTAACCGGCAGAAACACCCTCTGAAGCCTCAGCACAGCATTCCCCTCAGAAGCGCGTCTGAATGGCGGGCAGGCTGTCGTCTGGAGTGACAGCTATCTATTCAGGTAGTGGCTGCTATTGTCTTCTCACTTGTAACACCCAGAGGATTTTTGTTTAACTTTAAGAATTCTGACAGCATCTCAGAATGTCGTACTCCCAGTGGGTCCAACCCCTCCTCTCATGGGGAGGGCACAATGACATTAGAGTGTACATTTTTTTCTTTAAATTGCAGATGCCTTAAAATGAGATTGTCAGGTTTGTTGGCTTGTCAGACTAAAGTATCAAGATTGTCACAGTGTATTATATCACTATAATATGATCATTGTACACGAAACTAATGAATAATATTGTACTTAGTGGTGGGACGGAGTCACATGAACATTAAAAACAGTGAGCAGCCTCGCGCGTTACCCGGGAGAGTCTGGGAAAGATGGCTACCCTGTGGGAGGGAGGCCAGAATCGCATCACTCAGGGAAGGTCAGGAAGCCGTCTGTGGAGAGGGAGGGAAGGGGGCGGCTGGCTGGGGGCTGCGTTGGGGAGACCAGAGCAGAAGGAAGACTGGGGGTGTCCTCAGGGAGGTGGATTGAAGTGTTGGCACTCCGAAAATGGTTTCTGAAGGAAGGAGAAAATGTCAATTGTGAGTCTTCTTCACGTTTGGAATCGCACACAGCTACACTAGAAGCAATCTGAAGAGGATGCAATTGAAGCTGCAGAGGGTTACTTCACATCTGCCTTGCATAGGCCCTCCTTGACCATTCGTCTGTCCGTGCGTTCCTCAGATGCTAATCGGCCCTACTACACGCCAGGCACCGTGCCAGGCACCGTGCCAGGCACTAGGCATCCAGTGGCCTGGTAGCAGGCACAGCCCTGCCTTTGTAAGGCTCGCGACACAGCAATGCAGATGCTAACCAGGACATGTATCGAACAACACACATGTCCCTGAGGGATAAGTGACATGAAGCAAAACAGAAGAGGGGAAGCCTAACTTATTTTGAGGAAGTGATATTGAAGCTGACAGCACAAAGGGCGAGAAACAGTTAAGATGGGAAGGTGCATCTGAGGCAAAGGAAGCAGAAGCTTAGGGCTCCCTGAACTGAAGGAAGGCCAAGGGACTGGAGGAAAGCAGGGGCCCCACAGTCACTGGATGAGGGATGTGGCCTCTGAGATCAGACAGACCTGGGTTTGGGTTTGGGCCAATTTGCCTCTCTGAGTTGTAAAGGTCTAAATAATGTCATCTGTCAGGCCCTCAGCACAGGCCCTTGTGCAGAGTCGAAATTCAATACCCAGAAACTATCATCATGGTTACTAAGGGCAAGCTGGTGAGCTTATTGCTATGTGGCAGTTTGAAGACACCCAAGTATTTGTTCCATGGTAGACAGGCTTTGGGGGCCGTAGGGTAGACAAAGGCACAGGCATGTAAAGGCATGACACTTCCGAGTTAGGATGCAGAAGAAAACAGAAGAGCAAGTACTTGGATTGATTCAGGATAACGATATCCCACAGCACACATTCATTTACTTTGTTAGCATCAAGCAACATGGCCACATACTGTAGATTAGATTGCACATCACAGTTTATGTGAGAAATGCCTCCTAGATTTGTTCAGTACACAAGCTTTACAACAGTACTCAGAGCCCCAAATTCAATGCACCATTCTTTTTTGAATGCCTACAAAGTGGTAAATTTGAAGGCTGTATTTTTTCCAAGGCAGATTGCTCTAGTGCCTACTTATTTCAGAAAGTCTGTTTCCCAAACTGGATAGAATTTATAAGGTTTATCTTTTCCAAGAGATGCAAGTGCATTCTTCTCACTAATGTTATTGCAAACTGCACTCATGTTTGCAGGAGGAAAATTTCCCACAGGAACTGCAAGAGAAGTTAAACATTTGTACTCAGAGCCCTTCTAGAAGTCAAAGACATCATATTTAGTGTCTGTAGAGTTGTCTCTGCACCACCTGGGAACTCCATTTCTCCAAACTCAGGAGCTGCAGGGTTAGATGCCGTGCTTGGGAGTTTCCTCATCTCTCCTACCCCAGCAGCACATCAAAGGCTTGTTGAGATTCATTTTGCATGGGTGGGTTTCGAACACATTGATAAAGAATTAACTTGGGCCTGGTATTCCTGGAAAATGATTTGGTTAAAACACATATTTTATTCTACTTGTCTTCTTCATCTACATCTTCCCCTAGTAATTCTTGCTGTTGGCCATTGTCATTGGTAGTGCAGCGTACATCATTAGTATTCTTGCTAGGTATGACATGGCTTTTTCTAACCCGTACTTTCAGAAGATCATAAGCTCTTATTTTCTGAGAATTTTCGTCTACAGGAGAAGCATTCTTCGATGGGTCGACTGAGCTTTGTAACCAAAATGGCTGAACAAATGAGATGTGGGAATTCTAAACTGGCTTTTCACTTCAAAATGCATAAGCCAGGGAGTGCTGGGAGGGGAGAAGAGGGAAGAAGCAGAACGAGAGCAGAAACAGGCTGGAGACTCACCAGTCCTGCCAGGTGGGGCTTTGTCTGGCCCAGACTGTCTCTGGTACTCGAGGGCACACGCACATTCTCACGCAGCTCCACTCTCCCTCGCCTTCAAGCCTGCTGCCCCTGAGCTCTTTTTACAGTGCCAGGTCTGAGTGTGGCTGAAAGAGCCATCTGCAGAGCCTGCTCCACGCACATGGTCAGCTCTTTGTGGACGCTGCTTACTGGGGGGACTTTAGAACTCAGCCTCTTTGTCCCGCAGACCGCATACTTCTGTGGGCTTTTTCCCCCTAAATTGAACCACTCCTGTCCCTAATTGTGTCACTCCTGCTGTCACCTCTAGCCGTCAGAGCCGGTGGCATGGTTCTGATTGTGTTGCAATGCGTCCTTGAAGCATTCTTTTTGTTTGTGTTCAATGGCTCTCCTTCAGCTCACAACACAGTGGTGGCAATGGTTTCCTAGGGTCACCCATTCTCCTCTGAGGACCAGCCCAGAAAAGCTCAGTCATAATGAACGGGGCTTCAGACGGATGGACACACACACACACGGGCTTGAGAGCCCTCCTGGCTTCGGCCACTCTAACAAGATTTTGTCATTTGTGGCTTTTGCACATTGGAAAAACTTTCATCTCTGAGTTTCTATGGGCTATAAATACTTGGTAGGTTAGAAAGGAATCATTCAGAACATGAAATAAACATAACCTGGCACGTACACAGCAACACACCTCAACGGAGCCCTTCAGCTTCTAGGCCAGAGCTGCAGGAATCTGAGACAGGGCTTCCTTCATCCTGTCTCTCGTTCACTTCCCTCCCAGGCTGGACACTGCTCTGGTTTACAACCTCTTTTGGGTGGATATTTTCCTAATGAGGCAGGAGGATTAGGTCTCCATGTTACTTACACCTTTTAACCATGAAGTGAAAACTGTTGATTTGGTTGGGATTGGGGCAAATTTTTAGAATGTATGGAAAACATGATACGGATATTATATATCTAGCACAAATTGAGAAGAGTCTGGCAGAGGGAAATTCTATCTTGATTCCGGAAAGTCACTACAATCCTGGTCTTTATGGCTTAATTTTTTCTAAATAATTGCTTATTATTTTTTTCAGATGATAAAAGAAACATGTGATTGCTGGAAAACATTTAAGTAAGATAGAAAGATAGACTGAGAAAAATAAAAACCAATGATATCTTCCAAAGACAGTATTCTTAACACCTTGGTCCTGTGGTTTTTGTGTGTGTTTTTTTTAAACGGAGGTATAATGTACGTACAGAAAGGTGCACAACTCATAAGTGAACATCTCAACATTTTGAAAAATCTTTAAAAATCCTATATACCCATCTCACCACCACCTAGATCAAAATATTTCTTGTACCCTAGCAAACTCTGTCGTATCATCTCCTGGTAATACTGGCTGGGCGGTCCCTCCTCCAGAGGTAACCACTTTCTGATCTCATGCCTATCCTTTTATAAATATATAGTTTTTTTATATATATCATATTTGTATACTTTGTTATTTCTATATTTTAGCTTTTACACTTTGTTTTATATATATCACACATTTTTACAAAAATGGATCAAACTAGTCACACAGTATTATAATCTGATAACTTTTTGTAATATCACAAAAATATAAATGTTTATTATACAATATTTATAGAATAAAAATTTTATGCAATATCACTTTATATAATATCAATAAAATCTCACATTTACATTATGTATACATATATAATTTATATAATTGTCACATATGTTATCTTTCTGTCAATAAATATAAAACTAAACAATCACTTTTAATGACTGCATCCCATTCTTAGGTGTAGCATAATTTGTAAACTATTTTCCTACTAATGGACATTTAGCATTGTTCCCTTGTGATTATACTTAAAAATTACCATTAGGGTAAAATCTATGAATGAACTTATTTCAAAGGCTTAGTAATCCTATTTTGCTAATTATGACTGTTCTTAAATGCGTCAACATTTTTATATTGTCCATTGCTTTTGTTCCATTTCTTTCTCTAGCGTGTATTCATCTTGTGGCACATGCTAAAGGACAGTGTGTATGTGCCTTCTATGTCATTATTATTCTAGTGGCCCCAATCCAGCCCAATCTTGGAGCAGGAGGTGTAAAGTATGTTTGGGTCCACACACTATGTCATATAGTTTTAAAAGTCATTAAAAAATTCTCACCAGATTTCATTTCCACTTGTTGGAGAATTTCTTCACAGATCATTCAATTCTTTCAATTTATAGGGGGAAAATGTATCTTGCTCAAGTCCTCTGATTGAGTGAAGTTGTTGTAATGTCACCCCTTCCACTTGACTGGAAAGCACCTCCATGAATACACACAGTGCATTTCTTTCCGCTCTAATCCATGAATATCACTGCCCTTGTTTCTCAGTCCCAACCCCCAGGCTTTTTGTGTAATACTCCATGCTTTTTATTAGGAGTTAGATTCTCTCTCACAAAACTCCAGTGCTGTGGGTTGGCATGTCTGCTGAATTTTCAAATCAGGGGTTCATTTTCCTGGTCAGTTATTTAATTTATTTTTTAAAGACATCTTTTATTTTCAGTCCAAAAAAGACAAGTAAAAATAATTCTCAGAGATACGTGTTTAAAGTAAAAGGGGTTTTTATTAGGGTGTTTGTTTACATCCACTCTACAGAATTCTTTTTAGTCTAGAAGCCACAGGGATTATTATTTCTTTGTCATGGAATCCCTAGATCTTTGTGGGAGGCCTAGAAGCACCAGTTTCTCTTCCATTTAAACAAATTCAATTCAACTCACTTGCATTGGCACAGCACACCAAAATCTTAATTTTGTCAGCCATGGAGAGCAGTAGGCCTGGGAGCTTTTTAAATGTGGATTTTTGTTGTTGTTGTTCTAACACATACCCAGAAAAGAAAAACACACCATCTTCTCTAAAGCCGGGAAAGTACATGAAGTTTCTCTCCTAAAACCCATCCTGGCCGGAGATTATGGATGAGTAAAAGTAAAGTATATCTTTCTTATTGGCTTAGCAGAAATAGCAAAGCAAATAAATACTTGTTTTTAAAAATTCAAACAAACATGTGAAAAGTAAAAACATACAATTTGGTCTCTCATGGTCCCATTACCTCAGGGTTAATCATTAACAGTTGATGTTTGTATATCATGCTTTAGAAATAAAAGGTGGGATGCGTTATCCATATGGTATTGCATATTTCACTCCACATTCTATTGGACACTTCTCTATGGCAGAATGCAAAGATCTACCTCATTCTTGAGTGACAGCAGAGGATTCCATAGTATGGATCTCTATAATTTATTAACCATTTTTCTATCAATGGATATCTAGGTTTTCTACAGATTTTTCTATTAAAAAGCCTAGATATTGAATCTAATTGTGTACTAGGTCCAGTTATATTAATAATTCTAGCCGCAGATCTTAGTCAGGCTTGGGGACAGTCACAATTGGTGGTTGATTGCTTTTACTCATTTCTGTTCCCAGAAAAGAAGGAATGGGGCAGCCCACAGCCAGACGTTGGCCTGCCGACCCGGAACACAAACATCAACAGAAAAACTCTTCTCTCTTTCCATCCCAGCCTCTCCCAATCCCTTCCCCTACACACTTTCCTTCCCCTTTCAAATGGAGAAGAAAAGGTTCATGAAAAATTCTGGGGCCTGGACTAGGCTGATCTACCCAAACTCATTTGGAGAAATGACTTCATTATGTTTTTCTGGCTCTAAATTCCTGGTTTTGTCCTACAAATTCTGTGGATTGTTCTGCATTTGGGAAGCGATGATTGTCATCTATGGGAAGATTTGATTTCCGGTGGCTAGAAGGTTATGGCTGATGATGTAACTTTGCAGAGATTTCACTCCAAGCCTGGCACCCCTAATTCTAACAAGATGCTCTTGATCCAAACTTTCAGCATTTTGAGGCTCTATGTTCTTGCTCCCTCTCCTTCACCATCGAAATAACAGAGTACATCAGTAAACTGAAAACTACACAAAGGGGACAGCTCTCAGACTCGCACATTAAAAGGGCAGAGTTCTGTGTGTTGTGTTTGTACTGTCAGTCCACGAAAAACAGATAAGATTTAGGAAGAAAGGAAGGCTATTTACTAGAACAAAATACACGATAGTTCACATTACATATTTTCTTGATGGACACGAAGTGACATCCATACTGATTGACTGTGTCTCTCCACAGAGCCAGGTTCCCTGTGATGGATAAGCCAGTCTCAGGCAAGTGCCAGGAAGATTATCAAAAGAAAGAGCTGGCTGTAGTTGTTCCCTTTCTGAGGAGATTGACAACTCACCCTAACAAAAGGAAACATTAGTGCGCTATTTGCGTCTTCTCGCAAAAAGACTGTGATAAGATGACGTGATAAATGGTGGGGTGAGGGTGGGAGGGAGGTTGCCATAAAAACACACAACGTAGCTAAATCGTGAAGTGCAAAGAAAACCTCAGCTCCCACATTGATGAGGCTTGTTTATTGTAAAAAGGTGAGCTAGCCTGAAAACCAAAAGTGCCTGCAAATATCGTAGATGACAGCATAAGTTCTCCAACCTGTGTTGCTAACAGTGTCAAAAGAAATCTTAAACATGACATGCTTTCCCACCCTTTCATGCCTGTCCCCTAATTGCTTTAATACGACCACCGATAGCTTGCACAAGAAGACACAGCGCAACACAGAGCAAAAAAGAATTAGGCAAACCTTCTCCCTCCTCCATGAGATTCAGAGTGGGGTCTGGGTCTGGCATAGCCCCAAGAACCAGGGGTTTGTATACTGAATTCACAGAGGGTGTTTATTATGATTTGGAAACCAATAGGATGAACTTGGTGTCTCCAAATAGGAAATTGTCCCCAGGAGAGGCTTTACCCACAACTGCAGTCACTGTCACCCTTCATTAATTGCAGAGATGGTACCAGTTTCAAGTGTTTTCAGGTCGTCTTGGCTGGCTTGCCTCCCAAGCTAATATATGGAAGTCTCTGTGAAGGGGTTGGACTTGGAGATGAAAAGCGCTTTGACAAATGGCTAAAGTCCCCAAGCGCCTTCAGGGTGCACCTACTCTCCCCCTGCTTTCTCACAGCATCCCCACCCCCACAGTGCTACTGGAGGGTCTTCAGCCCATAGCAAATCAGACTCTATTTAGCAGGCAGTGAGGGCTCCTTTGGCCCGAGTTGTACTGAAAAGCTAGGTACTGTAGGGGTGGAGAGGACTCTTCTGAGCTCTGTGCGCTGTCAGCCATACAAGCACTGACCAGGTGGGGACATCACATTCTGTCCACACTTTGGTATTGGTAGAAAACACGGTCAATATAAAAAACCAGTAATAACAACAGGAGACCTAGAAAGATTTCTTAGTAAATGTTTCTTCCTTACTTCCTTACCCTGGTCTTTGCTGACCAGTGGGAATGACATGATCAGGTTATGCCAGTCACTAATTTGGTGCCTTCAAAGACATTGTGAAGCCCTTACTTGACCCATGGAGGACAGATACAGGTCTGGGTCCTGCCACATTTAGGTGACCTCCGGGAAAGAAACTGGCTCCTTCTCCCTGGGGCCAGTCTGTATCTTTTGAAGGCCTCTTGGACCTGTCTGAGCTCCTAAAGAACTCACGTCACAATAATATCTTATTATTTTCTTTTGGTTGATATTCTTCCTCTTCATGTCCGTGGACAACTATATTCTTTAAATAAAATCCAACCCTTTTCTACCCTACACAGCCTCCTGATTCCATGACAGGTTATGGGGCCCTCTAACCCATAGGAGTATTGAAGCAAACCAGAAAAATTTCAAAAAGGCCTAGATCTAAAGTGATTTAGAAACAAGGAGTTGAGGGAAATGGCGAAATGAGCAGAAAGTAAGAGAAGAAAACTTTAGCAAGGACTGGGGAGAAGAAGGGAGACAAGCAATCAAGCTACAAAGAGGGATTGGGGATATTGAAGGAAAAGAGAGGAAGATTGTGTGTGTGTGTGTGTGTGTATTGGTGGAGGAGGGAGAGAGAACAAAAAATTAGAAGGCAAAGGAAAGAAATTGGATTACTTGAGCAAAAAACAAAAACAATAGAAACAAAAACAAACAAACAACCAGACCCAGAGAACAGAGTCCTGCCCCAATTGTCTAAGGTTAGCATCATCCCCCAGGTGTTCTGACAGTGACACCAGGTGGCTGATGAGACCACAGAGAGGAGTTATCTTAGATCATTTTACCCTAAAGAGCCAAGCTTTGTTTTATAAACCAATCCTTAAATGGAAACAGAATTGAAAGAAACTTAGAGATCATGTATTTCAACTTCCTTATTTTACGTTTGAGGATGCCAGGTCCTCAAATTATCAAAACTGACTGACTAACCAACCAATCAAACAAAAAGTACAATCGAAGATTGCAGACACAGCACTTGGTTTTAACTAACTCCATGACTCCAGCTTTTCTTGCTATTAAGCTTTAAAAAATAAAATTTACTTTAGAGTTAGCTGCCTTTCGGTCAATAATGGGCAAGTAATATTAAAATACAGATTGTGATCATCTGGGCATTATATTTGATCAATTTAGATGGACACAGAATATTACTATATAAACTTAATTGTGGGGGAAAAATAATCACAGCCACATATATAGTACCTTTTGACTTAAAACAGATTATTAAAGAGAAAGCAAAATTTGACTAGTATTGCCTTTCTTCCATATTCTTGAAAGCTTAACAAAAATTACAAAGAACCGTTTGCTATTCTAGGAGTAATATCAGATGTAGACCGTATATTTTTATTAGCTTTTAAAGAATATCATGTGGTAGAATCATCATGTGTAAGAGACAACAGAAAGATTCTAAATATTTTCAGTGTTTTATATAGTAAAGCAGACTTCAGAGGTCTTTTTTCCCTAGTTATGTCTGAATATGGTTTCATCTAAATTACACACCAAAGGAAGCATTTGGATTAAAAAAAAAAAGCCACACTCAATATAAGGATGTGAATCAGCAAATATTGAGCATGAGGAACACTACCCTGGACATTTACAAAGCAATTTGGCTCTCAGAAAGTAACAAAAATAGGGAGGAAAATGAAGAAATAAAGGTATTTGGGGATAGTTCAACTTATAATGGTATATTGAGAACTGGTTCTTTACCTTAAGCAAAATTTCTTACTTGGCTGAGTCTTATAAATTATTGAAAATAAACGAAAAAAATCTTTATGATTTCAAAGAGCAATTTGACTTGCTTTATTGGCTAATTTTTTAAAGATGTAGAGCCATTTTCTGCTTCGTTTTGGTCAAATTAAAGGGAAAAGAAAAATCAAACAAGAACATAGTTATGTTAAGTGAAGTTGACCATATAGAAGAACATACATGCTTTGTCACTTTGTGACAATTTGTGAACAATTTTCCATTTCTGCGTGTTTACAAAACTTTCCCTCTGAGCACTTCTGTGTATTTACTGACTGCGGGTGACGTGATGTCCCCCTCACCAGGGATGGGTGTCCAGGCTGTTGAACAGGCTGTCCAAAGTCACTGGCAGGAATTCAATCTGTACTGTAGGGTACAGGACACACAGGGCCAGGCCCTCCTGATGCCTCAATCTTTCATCCCTGCCCTAGGTCAGCTCTGGACATTTGGGACAGAGGATACCACAACACAGGGTGGGGAGGACCCGTAACCTGTCCAGCTCTCCTAACAAAACCCCGGTTATGTTCATCTTTGCTCCTAGGAGGTACCCTGATCAAATGCACAAACCAATGATTCTGTCGATAAAGATCCAACATTTATGATGTGTCCTTGCCTGCCTAAATGAATCTATATCATTAAAACAACTTGCACACAACACAATTACAGATTCTTCATTGACAAACCTTCTAACTGGGCTGCTGACAAGTCTCTGAACTGTCTTTTAGCTGAATTGTTATTAAATACAAACATGGTCCTTCTTTTTCCCCAAAGGGGCATATGTTAAACAATTTAAAATTTTAGAAAAATACTTTCCCTTATTTAAATGAAAATAAGTAATGTAGTTTGCAAAGTAAAAGGCAGGGTTTCATCTTTTAGACAAAAAAAATTAAAAGAGAGAGAAAGACGTGTATTGTCTATCTAACAATCAAAACACTACAATAAAATAAAATAAAATAGTGGTATCATAATAACGAGTTCTCTTTCAAATGGTTTGCTCTGAACTAAATTGTGTTCTTTATGTAATAGAATGACAAATTGTTTAATTCAGTATCAAATATTCATGAGCTGTAAATGTGCTGCATCACCAGGACGGGTGCAAAATCATAAATAGTGTAGCATGAACAGAAATGGAAGCTAATGCAAGTGGACGTCTGCATAGGTTTTCAACATTGTTGTGGCTTTGGATCTATGAGAGAGAGAGAGAGAAAGGAGAGAAGAGAGAAATCTTCCTTCATCCTTAACTCTTTCAAAGTGCTGCTGTAGGAGAATAAAAGGGGGAGAAAGGAACCTGGGTGTGGATTCTTATAGCTCCTTTTCTCCTGCAGATCAGAAAGCTAAAAGCAAATCAGGGATCACACCACAATATGACAGAAATTCCTAGACATTTCAAAATGGTGCAGGGTATTATTTCTTTATTAGAAAAGAGAGTACATATGTGAACTCTTTTTTCTATGATTAGAATGGCTAATTATCCTGAGTGTGAATTTAAAAATGAAGTGGATTTTGACTGTTCAGGGAGAGATACATGAGAGCTCATCATACACATTGTCTACATGGCCATTTGTGTACCCATGGCCATTTGTTTGCCCTTTGCATGGCAGGGATTCATAGGAAAGACAGGTTTGTGGAAATAATGGATACTACAACTAGAAAATCTAGCTCTAGTCTGCAGGCTCTGAGTCTTTTTAGACCTCTCTGGAATGAATTTATTAATTTAGAATGATAGATTTCTTATTTTAGCCTCAGCCAAACTATCTCAATGCCACACAAGTCTCTCTCTCTCTCTCCATGTTTCCCCTTCCCCCCACAGTGTTTTGCCTCGTAGCAAAGGAAAGACCGGTGTTCAGAGGGAGAGAGGAAATGTCCAGCCTTCAGGGACAATGAAGAGGTTCCCTCTGCCCTTAGGGGGCAGACTCTACCATTTCCCAGCTTGCACCGTTCAGCCTCACTGGCTTTCTTCTGGAACTCTTAAGTTAGAAAGGGTTGACCACCACCCATTTCACGAAGCAGTCCCTTCAAGGAGTTCCCTTCCCATCCCTGTAAGCAGTCATTTGGGGTTGCCTAAAAAATCTCCAAGAGCACCACAATATCAAAATCAACTCTCTCAAATGGCATGAAGATTTTCTGGTTATTAACTCTACCATTTCCTATTAGCTAAGCTCATTTGTTTTCCCTTCTGAGAAGAGCTCTTCTTGCATCTAATCATACCTAATCTTTCTGCAAAGTTGTTTTCCTAAAAAACTGTGTAAATCAAGTTTTTGTAAATCTAATCATATGTTTTATGCATCAGGGGAACTTGGAATGTAAAGGAAGCTCATGGTGCATCCTTCTGTAAAATGAAGATTTGCTCCCTTATTATTCATTTTTGTAAATCTGAATAATCATGCACTGGGTTGAAGGAGGTATGCCTTTATTTAGGTTTTTGCATTTGGTGTCTTTACATTTCTTATTTTCAGTAAGCCCCCAAATGGGCACACACTTCACCTTTAGAAGAGGGAAACAGCAAACATGCTCCTTAATTCTAAGTCATAAAGAGCCTCCAAATTCAGGGCCAGTGGATCATAATGGGTCATCAGCTGATTGAGAAAACCAGCAGAAAACCTTGCCCCTGTCCTGCATGATAAAGCCAGAGATCCGTTTCAGACTGTCTTGGTTCTATCTCTTCCTTCTTTCCCTTCATCCCCTCCTTTAGCACATGAAAAGATGCACAGGAGTCTCAATAGCAAATAGAATGGTGTCTAGTACAGCTTTATCTGGGGGGGATCCCCCAAATCAAGGGCCGTGAAATTACTCAGCCGCCAGAATCCTGGACAGTCTGGTCTCTGAAGACGAAGCTAGAAATGAGGGAAGGTTTGCTGTTATTCTTCTATTCAGCAGAGACCGCAGGGTCCTATGGCAAGGAAAGCTTAGCAATCAGAGCAGAGTGAAACCAGATTCCCAACATTTGTGCTGTAGACCGCACTCCAAAGGCGAACTTTGAGGTATTTTTCTACTCTCCATCCCCTGGATCCCAATTAAAGGAAACGTTCCTTAGACATGTCTCTTTCCCAGGATAGAAAAGCAGGACTCTTTTCTCTCTCTCTCTCTCCTCCCTCCCTCTCTCCTTCCTCCCTTTCTCTCACCTAGATAAGCAGTGCAAAAGGTCTGACATTTGAGAACTGTAGTTTTATTAGTGATAACCTTGTCCTATCAGGATCTCCTTGTTTTCATTTGGGAAATCCCCCAAACCTAAATTCCCAGCCCGGAGGAGTCCAATTAGAGCTGGGCCGGGCAAACTGGAATACCCTTCGGTAAAGGGGAAACAGCCACGGGGACGCAAGAACCGCAAACGGCTGAACACGGACGTGGGCTGCGGTGCCCGGAACGCGCCTCTGCGAGGGGTGAGGCGGCCGGCGGGCAGCTCGCGCGCAGTCTCGCCGGAGCCGAAAGCGTCCCCAGGCTGTCCGAGAGCCTCGGCTGCCAGCAGGGGGAGCTCTAACTCCGGAAACGGCCGGCGGTGGCTGAGCGCGGCTCTGCCCGCCCCGCACCTTTCCCTGGAGGCCGGCGTTCTCTGGTCGCCGAGCTTGGCAACAGGGTCCGTAGGTGATGTCGCTGAACCAGAAACAGAGATCCTCCTTCCCACGGTCCCTAGGCGAGGAACGCAGTTAATTCCTTTATGGAAACACAGCTGAAGAGGCATTTTAGGAGCAGGTGACCAAAGTCTTACAAAGGCAGCCAAGAAAAAGTCAGGGATGGAAATTAAAACCCCTCTTCGTCCTTTTTTCCCCCTCCTCCGCCCCTAGGCACAACTCTGGGTCTCTATCAGGGACTGCTTTCTGATACGACATCTGCGAAGATGCAGTTAGCAGGGGGAGCCACACCCCAAGTTATAGAAGCTACCTGTGGTTGGGATGAACTAGATTTCCTGATGCCATCAATCAGCTCTGGGTCACTGCTGGGTCTCTGGGGCTGTCACTTTGGGTTCCTGGGAAGGAGATGCAGAAAATCCTTATGCTGTAGCAACATCAGTGCCAAGAGACTCCACTTCCCCTGTCTTCTGTGCTTGGCTCAAAATCATCTGCAAAAAGACAAGGAAGCCTCACAAAACACGGACAAATAATATAAAAACCACTCCAGCCCATGACGTATCTGAGAAACAGCATGGCTCAGGGCAGCGTTTTCTAAGCATGTGCAGAACATTGCTGTTCCTAAGGGGCTCCCAAGTACTTCATGGGGTAAAAATGTTCCGAGGTCGCAGTTTGAGAAAGGCGGTATATATTACCCATGCATTTCCCTCTGCCCCAACTTTCATGGAAATAAATCTTATTACAAGTCCTAGAAGTTCTACGGTTCCAACAAACAAATGAAAAAACTCACTTAATCTTGTTTGATCCAGCATTTGTAAAACTTATCTGACCATGAAAAAATTTTTTTCTCTCCACAAAGCACATGTACTCCAAGCACTTGTGTTCTATGAAGTATGCTTTGAGAAACACTGAGTATGAATAAAGAGCAAAGCTCTAGGGATGAAGAAAATTCTGCATTTCTGTAGATTGGTTCTGAACCTAACTGCTGCTATAATTTTTGACAAGTCACGGATCCTCTCTGGACCTCAGTTTCCTCTTCTGTAAAATGATGATTCCTTTGATTCTACACATCTATGTGGCTCCTGGCTGGAAAGGGAATGGCAGATGTCTGAATACATTCAGAGTTCCTAAAATTTGTGCTTCTGAAGATGGAAATTGGTCACGCATTTATGTTGAAAGTAGGTTGTAGACTTTCGTCTGCAAGTGGACAAAATGAACAAAATCATATGACAAAAAGAAGCAATATTCCCCTATCTTTGTATTTGGTTTATAAATCACAAATTGTGCTAGTCCTGTGGCTACTTGTGTATCGTTATCTGTTGACTTTGCTTGATCTATGCAACAGCTGCATGCATCACGCTCTTTGCTTTCCGTGTGCAAGACTGCAAGAGTTTTTTAAAAAAATTCATGTAATGAATGAATTTTAATTGTTGAGGACATCTATTCAGGACTTGAACAGGGATTCTACAGATTGCAAGGACATACAGTCTCCTCTGAGGAACAGCATGATGAGTGGTAGTTAGGGACTGACATTAATGGAATGGTACAAGTTGTAAAGTGTACACTTGAAGGTTTATTTCTAAGTAGCTATAAAGGACAGTGGCTGGAGTGACCAGGTTCTCTGTGCTAAAGGGCATTTCTTTCTCTTTCTCCAAATCCCTGGTCCTTTTTCACTTGGGAGTGGAAATGGCAGAAGGAAATAGAACTACCTTAAATGCTTTCCTTGGGGATGTTGATCAGATGTATTAGAAGGAAGATGGGAAAATGTGGTTTTGCAGTATGACGTGACTGGCCACCCACTTTGCTCATGCCCAGCTGCATGCCCTCGTTCAACTATGTCTATCCAACAAATACTGATTGAGCACCTACTATGTGCCAGGTGTTTATTCCCATAATGTGGAAAGTCCTGTTTCCCAAAATCCAGCTCAAGTTCTGGCTCCAGTATGGAGGCTGCCCTGATATTTCCAGCCTTCATTGATATCTGCCAAATTCTAAATTGTTATAGTTGGGGTTACAGCATTTAGCACTCATTATATACTGCTTTGTTGCGGTGGTTTCATATGAATGTCTAACTAGGATGTAAGCTTCAAGAGGCAGGTGCTACATCCTAACAATCTTCTCCTTGCCTGTGGTGCCTCTGTAAATACAATTCACCAAATCACAGCAAATAACAACAGACTCTGGGGAATCCTTTAGACTACAGGTTTCTGCACTTGGAATAATAAAATGTTTTTTTGAGCTAATAGTACATGTTGTGCTGTAGGTGCCCTGTCTATTCTCTTTATTTCTGTTGATTTCTGTTTGTTTCAGAATTAAAGGGTTTGATTTTGGGTTTACTTCTCACTATTTGTTATTGATGATGTTGTGCATTAAGACTTGTTGAACTCCACAGAATTAAGTGCCTTTCTGGGTGGTCTGAATTCATCCCCAAAGGCAACTTGCACTGATGTGGGTCTTTTCCCCTGGCTTTCTGTTTTACTAGTTTGTGGCTAATTATGAGGGTTTCAGTCAGTTGATGTAGCCACAGATGACACCAACACCCTAGGTGGCCCAGGAGAGGGTTTGTGGGGCTGTGGTGTCCTGGCTCCTTCAGAGAGGCTGGCAGGGAAATTACTGATGTGGGTGCAGGCTTTGTCTCTGCCCTTCCTACACCTCTACTGGCATTCTCCTCCCACCTTCTGGAGGCTCTGCCTCCACCTGTCCTGGAGTCTGACCTAAGTATTCCCTGCTGCAAGGTTATTGCCTAAGTAAGGTGGGGCTGGTAAGTGTTTCCAGTGAGACCCCTCCTGATTACATGAAAAATTGACTAGTAATATACAAAAGGGCTTCACAAAGCCTAACTAGGCTGGTCTTTCCCAATTCTCTCTAATTGTAACCTTTGCACGTGTAAAATGCTTTCATGCACAGTGTCAGTTGAGCCGTAAAACAACCCCGGGGACTGGTGGGGAGGCAGCGATTGGATGACGTGTACAGAGTGGGAAAGAACCAGCACCACCCTGTTCTTCTGACTTCCCCCTGCCCTAGGTTTTGCCTTGAATTGTGGTTACTGGCGCACCCGTGGTTGAGTGGAAAAGTAGTCTGAAACCTGAGACTGAAATTAGGTCTGCCCCTCACAAGCAAGTGGGTAATAATGATAATGATAATAGCAGCTCGGAGTATCCAGCACTTACTATGTATGAGGAACTGTAGTCATATTTCTCATTTAATACTCAGGATAGCCTCCAGAGGCAAGTACTTTTATCCCATTCTGCCATGGAGCTTAGAGCAAGGTTTCACCATCACTGACTGATGCTGCTCGGATTGAAAGCCATGTTTTGTCTGTTTCAAGCCCACGATTATTCAGTTGCTGCCTTGGTTGTTGAGAGGTTTAAACCAGGTAACTTAAACAAGTATCTCGTATGGTGCCAGGTGGATACATGGTAAGCTCACAACAAACACTGCATCTTTCTCTCCTTCCCCTTGAGTCTAGGGATGCAATCACTGCCCACCTCCCACCCGCTGCCCTTTTGGTATTCCCTGTAGCATAGTGCTTCGCAGAAGTCAGTCCTCAGTAAGTGTTCATTGAGTTCAATGGAAATCAAAGCTGAGAATGAGAAAATCAATCTGCTCTCCTAAGCAGGTAGGGGAAGTAATGAAGACCCAAGCAGTTACGTTGCGAAGGTTGCTGGCATCTAGGTTGGGGTACAATGAGACCAGGGTTATGGCTCTGGTCCCCGCCTCTGCCTCCTGGTTCTTCACCCACTGCCCCAACTGCTCCTTTGTCAGCATCTTTTTCTCTGTTCCCCCTCATGTTACTGTGTCTGAGGGTTCTATGTACATTGAAACTTTGCAAACACCTTTCGCAGCACTGACTCCCTTGTTGCAGGTGCATATATATCCTAACACCCACTCAGCTTGGAGTCCCAGGCTTCATACTTAGCACATCTTGTACTGAATTCATTATTCCCTCGTCCCACTTAGCTGCTTTTCATTTTAAGCTCATTTGAATCATTTCAAATAATGATGGTTATATTGTAAGGGCATATATGTGGGAGAACTTAGTCAAAGCTGAAAAAACAAAACTCAAAACCAGGCCCCAGGGGAAGAGAAACCATAGTGGGTCAGGAGAAGTGGTAGCCCCCAAGCAGCTCTTGGAACATTAACAACAGGAGTCAGTGCTTTCACTGTGGGTGTGCTGCTCTCCTTATTCAGCTATCCTCGAGGGTCTGCCCCCCTTTGTACTTGCTGCTGAGTGGCTGGTCCACCCTGTAGGATGTGCATCTTTTCTTTACCTCATAGCTTCTACTAGTTGATAGTTTCCTTGTCCTCATCTTGCTAATAGTTTCTGCTTCTGCATAACTTTGGCTTGCCTTAACACCCCCACAAGCCGACTCTAACTCATGGAATCTCCATGCCAGACTTAGATCCCACTGAACGCTGCCTTAGTCCCTTAGCATTTTTGTGGTTCAAGTGTGAGAGAATCTGATGTCCTGGCACATCTTTTCTTGCCAGACCACCTCATGAGTTGTTGACCAGCCTATAGATTGGCTACCCTTGGGTCAAGAGCCCACTGATCTAATCTGTCAGCTGTGGCCAAGGGTAGCAACTATGTGCTGCCTTTTTCAAGAGTGTTTTAATAACGCAAATGTCTTATGCTAAGTGAAATAAAGGTCCATATATTATATGATTCCATTTGTATGAAATGCCTAGAATAGGCAGGCCTATAGAGAGAGAAAGTAGATTAGTCTAGGGCTGGGCATGGGGGTGGGGATTTGGAGTGTGACAGTTAAGGGGTGTGGAGTTCCTTTTGGGGTGATGAAAATATTCTAAAATTGATTGTGGTGAAGATTGTACAACTCTGTGAATATACTAAAAGCCATTGACTTATACTCTGAAAGAGATGAATTGTATGGCAAGCGAATTTGTCTCTCAATAAACTATTTTTAAAAAAAGAGCGTTTGATAGGAGCAATTTTCTTAGAAGGGGCTGAGAATGTGGCAGACACCACATCCTCCTTAACTGTTTATCTTGATAAATGCCACCACTTTATAACCCATTTTGCCGAATCAAAACTCCGGAATTCTTTCTGACATCCCTCCTTTTTCCGTTCAATGGTTACCCTTTCCTTGATTCCAACTATTAGTGCAGCAGTTGGGCCTTAGTCTGGGCCAGTGCCCTTCCTCTGTGCTCCAACAGCATCTGATACATGAGCCTGGCACCATTTATTATTCTGTATTTTCTGCTACTGGATTCTAAACTGCTTGGAGGTCTCTCCCCTCCATATCCTGGCATGCTGCCTGACACCGTAGGGACCTAAGAAGGTTTCTGGCATGGATGGCAGGCTGGATGAGAAGGAATGAGGGGGATGGATGGGGGGAAAGGGCCTGTTATCGTCTGCCCATGACTACTGCTTACTCCTAGAAATCCTACCAATTACATAAAAGACGTGTGCCCTTGGGAGAATGAATCAGGAATGGGTGGCTTAGTACAGCTCTACCATCACTATCTACTGAAGAATCCAAAACACAGATGATACTAATGTGGTTTAGTCCATTACTATAAGAGCAGTTATCTGGGACAGCTGGCGACCTTCCAAGGATTCAGTTTCCGCTCACCATGATTTGAGTTGAGTTGCTGACGGGCCCTGTGGCGTGATATGTTCCTTAGGGTAAGAGCAGACCTCGTGCTCAGCAACACTTTATAGATGCGGTATTTCTAGTTGTTTCTCTTCTGTGCCAAGCCCCTTGGCTGAAAGATTTGGGGCAGTGGGGAGGGCAGGAGGGTGGGAAAAGGAGGGGAAGGGGGCAGAGGAATAGCCTTCGCAGAACAACGATTGATTTGAAATATGAAACATCTTATTGATAAAAGCAAAGCCCAGACGGAAGGAAGCAGTTTGATATAGTGCACTATTTGAAAAAAATCATGTGCATCTGTTTAGCACAATATACAACATAATGACAGCAATCTTCCCTGTTTGTATCTATTCATCTGATTATACAGAGTAACAATTCTTTTAGTTACACATTTATTTACCCAGGGATTTTTTAATGGATAATAAGTTAGTAAATCAGATAGCATGTGTTCTGGATAATACTTTAGTAAACTGTCTACCACACAAGACAGTTGCAATTCACATTTTATATAATATCCAATGTTCCATTAATACTCATAGCACAATGTGAAGCCATGAGCAGCTCTTCAAGAAGGACAAAGCAGATTTTAATGATTATTTAATACTGTTTGATCTAGACACATATTATGTTGAAAAGCTACAGATTTTGGTGCTGCAATGCACCACAGATGTACCGAGAAATGTGGATTTATTTGAAGTATAATCCAATGGCGTTCTTTTGATGCAGTTGCCATGGCTGTTTGTGTTAAAGTTTCTTGTCTTTTACCCAAAGATAGATACATTATGAGCTTCTTCTGACTTTTTCCAAACTTGAACCCTAAAGCGTATATATTCTTTCATGGCAAAAGAATGAACTTTAAGGAAGAAAGAGAGGATAGTACTGAATTTAGCTCAGCCCGTTGAAATATGATAATAAAAGTATAAACAGTTCTTTCTCTCTTTTTGAAGTGAAGATAGAAGTCGACAAAATTTCTGGTTCTTTCCAGAATGTGGAGCAGGCCAGGGAGTCTGGAATTTAAGTCCAGGTTTAAGACTGGAATTAAAGATGGCAGAAGAGCACCGCTAAAAAGAAGGGCTCAGTCCTTAACTCCTCACCCTTCACTGGGCCAGGCTACCAGGAAAGTGCATCAGCTGCCATTGCAAGCCCTGCAACACGGAACAAGCACCTCTGATTTATCTAGCAATACCCACTTGCAAAACGTTCACTTCCTCTGTGCCTCCTAACAAAGCTCACAGGCTTTTTCAAGGTCATTAAGATGAGAACCGTTGTGGTCTTAAGATCACATTATATATGTTATCTTAAAGAAAATTCCTGCGTCAGATTCCCATTGCATGCCACATTTGTAGGATGCTACTGGAAATGGAAATCAGAATGCTTATTATTTAGTGCGTTACGGAAAGGAACATTTGCAGGCATGCTCTGGCTGCTTCCAGGGTGGCATCTAAACATTAAATATGATCTTCTACAGACAGCAGTAAGACCTTTCTTTTCCTCTCATGGTGTGGCATGTGACAGTATTATTGAAGATGGACTCATTGCTCCCTAACTCGGCACTGAGGCTTCCGCTTGTTCCTGCACGATGCGCCCAGACAGCTGCTTGGCCAGAGATTTCATAGTTATTGAAAGGTCAATTCCTTGGGGCAGAATGAAAAGACATTGGATATCTGAGCAAATTTCTTGAAATAATTTAGCAAAATTAGATTTGTTTCAGAGCACACAAAAAATTAAAGATATAAAGAGAAGGAACCTGGCATTAACGAGCATCTACTATTTCCCAAGTATTTTCTCATCTAATAGTTACAATTACCTTATGAAGCAGGTATTATCTCCCTTTTCCAGATGAGGAAACAAGACTCAGATTTGCATAATTAATCAGGGACAGGGCCATGGTCTGAACCCAGTACAAGCTGACTCCAAAGTTTGTGCTGTTTGTCTGAACCAGTGTGTCTCAAACTGCACAGTAGTGTCATCTGAGGGTTAAAAACTCATTATTGCTCCTGCTCCACACCCAGAGATTCTGGAGACTTTGGTCTGGGTTGTGGCCGGGACATCAGTATTTTTAAGAAACTTACTCAGTGCTTCTAACAACCAGGTAGGTTAAAAACCACTGGGTGAGTTTCTTTATCATACCACCCGCCTAGTTACAAACCTACTATAAGTCACATATATTTACCTAAACCATGTGAGTCATAATCGATGAATACCCTGCCATCTATACTGTGGGGCACACAGTAAAAAGTGGTTGCCCTTGACACGATTTTCAATTCTTTCTATAAGGTCTTCATGTATTAGCCATTCCACAGTGGATTGTACTGGCCTCTTTTTTTTCTTTTTCCTCACCCCAATTCAACATCTTAAGATGTTTTAAACAAGTTCACTGAGCTACATTCTGGTGGTGGTTATACCAAACCAAGCACACTAAACGAACTCAAGAAAAGAAATAGTCAAATGAGCTGTATCTCTATAGGGTCAAAAATTTGGTTAAAAGCTTACAACAGACATTTCCAATGTTTATTTTCAGTGTTGTTTATTTTTATGATCTCAAGTTATAATCTTAAAACTAGTTTGATTAGATTTTTGTTTGTTTCAGTAATTAGAACCTGGCTATTTGCCTGGCTAGTTGTTCTGGAGCTTCAGAGGTCCCTTCTGCGGATGAAAAGTGGTAAAGCCTAAGCCTACGATATTAAACGTGGACTTACACTTAACTCAGAGCTAACTTCTTTAAGGATATTTTACTTTTTTGGTGCTGTGAGTACTTTCTTTTCACATATTAATGCCATCCATTACTTTTCCCCAAGGCTATGAGGGCTATTTATAAGGCACAAAAATCCTCAAAACAAAACAAAACCAACCTCCCCAAAACAAACAATGATCATAGTCCAAGAGTTAAATTATGTAAGCAATATTGTTGTGGTTAGAAATATTAGTGCTTATTGGAGAAAATGCTTTCAAATGTTAACAATGGCTACCCTTGTTCATTAAAGGTACATGTAAAAAAAATCCAAACTAA
Organism: Daubentonia madagascariensis; assembly: GCA_023783475.1. Taxonomy (NCBI): domain Eukaryota; kingdom Metazoa; phylum Chordata; class Mammalia; order Primates; family Daubentoniidae; genus Daubentonia; species Daubentonia madagascariensis. The sequence goes on along the minus strand of JAKFHU010002088.1, from coordinate 34,669,666 downwards.
ACCCCAAAACTTTTTTGAGATTCTTAAAAATGCTTATATCTGTGGTCCCACTATCATTCTCTTCCAAGACAATGGCTCTGGGTAATTTTTTTCAAAAAAAACTGTCTGCTTCTTACTTCAGTGACTTGCTCTAATAAAAGCCTTTTATTTTAAACATATGGGAGTAGAGATTAAAAACACTAACATTTTTGCTGAAAATCCTTTAAAATGAACAAATATGTTTCTAAAACTTTCTCAGACTTGAATTTCTTTGAACTACTCTGTTTCTATACATATGTATTTTTTTTACCTGATTCTGATTCCAGATTTCATTGAAGAAATAAAAGCAGAAGCATTACATGTGGTTTAACAAGAAAGAAGATAAACTAAAAATAAGGAGGCTTAATTCCAGCAAAATGCTTTCAACATCACACAGTGTACAGATGGATTAAGAAGACAGATGCTGGAGCTAGAATGCCTGTGGTTGATCCTGGTTACGTGACCTGGGCATGTCACTTGACCTCATTTTCCTCAAATTTTTCATCTGCAAAATGGGACTAATATTTAGCAACTTCCCAATAGAGTTGCTGTGAGGATTAAATAACTTATCGTATGTAAAGAGCTTAGAGCACTACCTGGAAGTGCTCAATACATGAGAGTTGTTGTTCTTCTAGATGGAACAGATGTTTAGATCAGTGGCAGAGCTAGTAAAATTGCAGTCTAATGCAGGTAGCCTGTATTAAAAAAAATTTTATTTTTCTTTCTCTTCATTGAGCTTTTCTAAGCAAGGAGGGGACTCATGGTTGGGGGGTGGGAGGGTGTGAGGGGGAGGGGGCAGGGGGTGGGAGGTAGTAGAGTGACTATTTGATGTCCTTGCTTCAGGCTTCAGTGCCATCAGGTTGTTTGTTTTTATCCCTGGATGCTGCACTAGGAACTTCAGCAGAGACTGAAGGCAGGCACCAAATTATGTCCTGGTGACCAACAGTTTACTCTCTTGGCTAGGACCACAGGCTAGGATTTTAGCAAGGGAGGATGCTCTGAGCCTGGACTTAGAAAATAAAAAGATTTTTTACATAAGGGTATAGAAGGGTTGTGGCACATTTCCTTTCTTCCTTCCTCCCCTCCTTTCTTCCCTCCTTCCCTCCTTCCTTTCTTCCTCCCTCCTTCCTTCCTTCCTTCCCTCCTTCCTTCCCTCCCTCCCTCCTTTCTCATTCTCTTCCTTTCTTCTTTTATTATCAATTCTTTCAAAAACAGCCCCTTTATATAAACTTACTTAACTGCCAACTGATCAATGAAAAGCACTGAATAAGAGCAGAGTAAGTTAACTCAAAAGCAACTAAAAAGTTACTTATGTTGCTAATGTAGCACACAGCACACCCGCCCTGCTCGGTATTGGTGTTTTGCTGCATGGACTCAGTACTGGGGGGCCTTCTGGGAGATGTAAGCCCTTCTCTCTCCCTGGTCTCCTAAACATGCTCATGCACAGAGCTCACTCCCCAGCTTCCTTTCCTCCCCCTCCTTAGTTCTCAGGGAACTCTCTTTCAGCTTGCTCTAGGCGACCCAGTGTGCGCTGCGGGGAGAAGCTGCTGGCTCTTGCGTAGCTGGGCTGCGCTGCCAGAGAACTTTTGCCTGCGATTTCTTACCCCGTCTCAGCTTTGAGGGCTCTGCAGTGCCCATGGGCTCTGAAGAAATGCATTTCTTATATCTATATCAGCTTTAACTTATCTACTGTGTTAGATTACAATACTCCTTCCAGCAAAATTAAATATTAGAATAAAAAGTATCTTCAAAAGTACTTATGTCTTGTCTTATAACTTGGACCACATTTTGAGTGCATTCGGTTAACTACAAGGCATTCTTTCCCTGACTATAAGTTCAGATGTCCTGTCTTCATTATAAAACAGCCCTGTGCAAGCCCCAAATTGCTCATTTGTCACTGTATATCTTCCAATTCATTTAGTATATCATTATTAAATCGTTTATTCAAATTCTTATCAAAGTTTCCTTCAATTTTTGCCTCTGTACCTGGGTATCCCCTCTGCCCTAAAGCAAACGCTCTTTTTCTCTGTAAAGAAATGCAATAGGCCTGAACAATTCTCTTTCTGCATGTATTCCCCCCTCAGAGATTGTGTTTCAGTGACTTCCAGTCATGGGCTTGTCACTTACTACAGGATAGAGAAACTTAATTGTCATTGCCCGGGTTTGCTTCAAGAACTGGTAAATTTTTACAATTTATTTTAATTTTGTTTTGTTGGTACAAATTTATGGGGTACAAGTGTAATTCTGTTACATTGATATATTGCATAGAGGCGAAGTCAGGGCTTTTAGTGTATCTATCACTTGGAGTAACGTTCACTGTACTCGTTAAGTAATTAGAGGATTGATAAATTTGATTAGTCATAACTAAGTCATCAGATCAGGACCCAAGAAAAAGAGCTTAAAAGTGTTGGATGAAACCCTCTTTCATTAGAATATAGATTTTTGGATCTGGATGGATCTCAGAAATAAATTAGGTTTGTCTAGACGTTTTCTAGATGAAGAAACCAAAGACCCAGAGGGAAACCATTCTCGGCCAAGTGCCACCTGGCTGGCTCACGATAAAGTTGGACGAAAGACCAAGCTTCCTTACGTCACCCATGCAGTACTGACATCCCTCCGTTCATTCATTCATCCCTGCCCTTTTCTCTCCTTCCTTTCTCCCTTCCTCCTTCTCTTCCTTCCTTTCTTTTCTTCCTTCCATCTTTCCTCAGTATTTATTCTTGCCTACTATGCATTTGTTTAGTAATAAACAAGGGACCAGTAGTGATTTATTTTCAGACATAGGGTCTGACACGCAGGAGTGTATTAATAGACACACAGAAACAGAACGTTTGGAACGGAAACTACCCTGCAAAACCTGACTTGTGTGGCTGCTGTCACCACAGCATGCCCCGTGCATTGTGACGCATACCACAGCACTTTTACTACAGTACCATAAACTCCTGATCCAGAACAAGGCAAGAAAGACCAAAGGAGCTAAGAAAGTGCATCTACACGTTCAAACCCATAGACAGAGGTGGAACTGCCTCGGATGTGATTCAGCAGACAATTAGAATACTGACATTTTGGCAAGATTTCCAGGCATTTCCATAAATCTTTTTTAGATTCTTCTTCCCTCCAGCTCAGCAAGACAGTCACGTTTTTCCGGGTCTCAGACAAACAATAGCATCCAAATGATATTTAAGAACAACCCCCCAGCATGACAACTGAGGCCGAAGCCGTCTGGGAGAAAGGAAGGTCACCGTATGCCCCGTGCTCTTTGTGCACGGCCTCGCTGCCATTTTACGGCGGCCTTCGCCTCTTTATTTTACTTCGGGAGGCAAGGGCTCTACTAAAACGCACAAAGGGGATTTAGGATTAAGCATCGTCTTCTATCTCTCCAACCTATAACATCTTTCATCCTAACAAAGGTGGGAGGAGCTAAGGGGAAGATGGGGCGAACCGGAGGGGGTTGCGGAGGAAACCAGGCAGCCGAGGGGGAGGGGAAGAAAGCAGCTTCTTAAAACTTGCTGTGCCCTCGCCCGCGTGTTTTCTTCATCGTACAGAAGCACCATCTGTTCACAGACTTGATGTGCTTGCATTTGTTTGCCATTCAGTAACAGCTTATGTAGGAAGCAGATTATGAAGTGAGCAAATATGTCACCGACTGGATCAGCAACTGGACTTTGTCCACCCCTTAAAACTTCGCAGAAACCCTGGAAAGGACCCGTCCCCAGGGCCAGCGCTGGCCCTGAATGGGCCCCATCTGACTTTGATGACCTCTCGGCTGCCGCCTCTCGGTGTTTATGCACTTCATTTGCTCTATATTGTAAAGTACCCTTAAATTGTATTTTCAAAATTTTTTTCTTTTTTCTTTTATCTTTTAAAAAATATATACAGTAGTATTTATTTTATAAGAAGTTCAAAAATAGGCAAAACGAAACAATATTATTTTAGGGAAGGCATCAGAAGAGGTAGAATTATAAAGAAAAATAAAATTAATTCCCTTAACCCACGAGGTAGTTTTTAACTGTACAGATAAAGAAGGTGGCTTGATAAAGGGACACTAAACAGTGTCTAAGGTGATAGAAACGTTTTATAACTTGATGTGAAATTTTTAGATTGTGGTAGTTACACATATATTTACATCAGGATTATTTATGAAAACATATTCGTGTGGAATTTTTTCAAATATCATAGACATCACCAAAAAAAGAGACTTTAAAAAGTATAATTAACAAAATTTTTAACAAATCAAACTGAACTTCATAAATGACAAAGACAGACTAATAAAGAAAGTTCCCAATCTTCTGGTTTGGATGAATTTTCTGTCATTCAAACCTGATGCCTGTTTCCTCACTCTTACCAATTTGTTCTTCATAATAGAAATGATTTTTTTCTAGTGTGCGTGCCTATTGAGAGCATAAACAATCTGAGAACGGGGAATTTACTGTTTCTTACCATTTTCCCTTTTCTCTAGTTAACCGCACAGACATCTCCATAATACGCTGAGATTTTGGCAAAATTTCCAGGCATTCTCTTAAATATGTAGACTTATTTGATCATACTTTCAAAACTAACAAGTGGGGGAGTGTATATTCAGGGCAACTTGAATCTGTGCTGGAGGGGGTGGGGACTAACAAGTGGGAATAAATCATAGGAGATTGGTTATATGTATCAAAATATCACCTTTTCTATGTCAAAGAAAAAAAGATATCCTATCTTTGACTTTTTGTCTTTTTAAAACATCCTTGAAGATATGATCCAGACAGCATGGTCTTCACACTGGGCTGTGGTACGTTCCAGTGTTGTGACTTTGATATGCAAAGGGTCTACTCATTCTGTCCAGCTGATATACTCAAGATTCTTTCTCATTCTGCTATCGCTGGACATTTTAGTTATTTAAAAATTTTGAATGATAAATGATGCTGAGATCAACATCTTTGAGCATGAAGCTTTTTTTATTTTTAGAATTATTTCCTTAGCCTACATTGTAAGAAGTGAAATTAAAGAATAAAGTTAATGACATTTTGAATTTAATCTTCAAACTCTACCATTTAAGAAAAGTTTACTGTTTTGAGTAGGTATATAAAAGTCAGGACTACTAATTTGTCATTGTGTGTATACATTTTTACTCGGACTTTATTGGATAGCCTCAGCATATCACTTAACTACATTTTTCATCTGTCAAACAGAAAATTTAACATTTGTTTGCCTTAAGTACCCTTAAGATGTAAGAATATAAATTGCTGTTAAACTTATTATTTTCTTTAGGGATTCATTGAACATTTAAAATTCTTGTAGAGAATATGAGAGACTAGATTAGATACTTTAACTTAAAACTTGGGTGTACTATTCTGGAATTATAATACATTCTGTATATACCATAAATTGCCTAGGAATCAAATTTCAGAAGTGCAACAAAGAAATGTCAAACTCTAAATGTCATGGATTAATATTATACACTGATTTTTTTAAACAGCAAAATTTAACTCTGATATAATTTTTTATCCCATTTCATAATTTCCTTGGAAATTTTTACTGTGATATTAAAATTTAAATTAAATTAGTAGAGAAGAAAATTTCAGAATGTCCACTTTAAATTGAAATGGCCATGTAGATTTTTAGAGTTATTATAAGTTGAACTACTTATGATACTCAAACTTTTTCTTTGGTTAATGAACCTAATTGCCTTGTTTTGATAGTGTACACTTCTTGGTTAATAATATCTTTTTTATTACTCTTGAGCATAAGCATTCTTTTGTTCAAATGGAGCTTTTATTTTTTCACTCAAAATTACCTGCATATAAAATATTAAATACGTGCCTAGGACAACTTTACTGGAGTATCACAACAACCAGGCCCATCTACAAACATGTTGTTGAATCATTGGATCTGCATTCCTATGTGTGCTGTTGGCCTAAGAACATGCTCAGAAAACCTACTGATAAGCTCACAAATCCTTTAACCTCCCACAAAATGCCTTTGGCCTCGCCAGTGTAAAGCCTAGACTCACTAATGTAACAACCCCCGTTTTTCAGGCTGAAAATGGTCCTTGGGCAAGATTGTGAATTTTCATTAAACCTTGCATTTCCCACAACTTGACTTTTGTTGGACCTGCTTTAATTTCTTTTGAATTGAGTCCATGCTAATAGTGTACATGTCTGCGATAGGGTTGTATAGAGCTAGATGGATTGTGGGGAAAAAACTTGGAGTATTGTCCATCTTGGGTGTTGTCCATCTGGGTGTTATCAACCATTGCTGCCAACAGGTTACAGCACTTAAACACAGGTGGGGATCAGATGTTTCCCTTTAAAGTGCTTGTCTACATCATGCCCTGGCAGGACAACAGGAGATGAGTAGCTGTCTCTTTTTCCTCTAGTCTGTGCACATGCACATTACCTAGAGCAAAATACCATTCTCTCATTTTTCTCCCCTTGCAAAAGTTAAAGGCCAAAACCAAAACAATTGCCCAGAGAATTAAAGGTGATCTGAAACCAACTCGTCTTTACATTGCCTGTTTTTACTCAACTCTCCCTCCTCATCAGTATACATCCCAGGTATCAATAATAAACAGAAGGGGTGGCTGGGCATGGTGGCATGTATCTATAGTCCCAGCTACTCAGGAGGCAGAGGCAGGAGGATCTCTTGAGCCCAGGAGTTTGACACTACAGTGAGCTGTGATTGCGCTACTGCACTCCAGCCTGGGTGACAGAGCAAAACCCCATCACAAAAGTGAAAACAAACAAAAACCCCAAAACCAAACAAAACAAAAATAATAAACAGAAAGGGAAAAGATAGTAAAACAAGAACTCCTCTGACAGTAAAACGGTAATTCCCTGCCCTTAAAAATGAAGGCATGAGCATTAGTTCTGGGTAAGTCTTTTAGGAAGTACACCTTCTGTAGAGGGAACCTGGAAATACTGTCTTGTGTCACGGTCCCTTTCATTGTCCACAACCTCTGAATCATCACTTCTATTGTCCCACCTGTATGGAATTTGGGTGTTATCCAGTGGTGTGCTGGTAACTTTAACAACCACCTCTTCTGAAAAAGGAGACCTTGATATGTGCATTTGTCAATTTCCATGGTGTAAATATTCCCACCATTGCTGATTTCACTGACATAGAGTTGGGAAGAGATGTGCAAAATTGACTCTCATGAGGTGGTGTGAGCTGATTCCAGTATAATTTCAACTTCCTGGGGACCATGCACCTTCTCCTTTTATTCAACTCATCATTATCCCCCTGGACAACTCAGATTCTTTATCCAATCTTGATTCCATGCTGAGCCCATCCCTCCCTCTTAGCCTTTTCTCCATCCTTAGACATTTATTGCATATTTATTATGTGCCAGACATAGCACAACACATCATGGCTACTAGGTCCACTAAGACATGGTCCCTTCCTCAGGGAATATGTTGTCTAATGGGACACAGATAAGTTGTCAGGCTGGCGAGGGGTACCAGGTCAGAGTGTAAGTGAGAGATACAGGCAGGCCCAGGGTGCTAGGGGAGCCCAGAATCGCCTCAGGGGTCACTCGCAAATCCCCAGATTTTGTTTCCTTTTCCAGAAGTTTGGAAAATCAGGATTCCCTATTCACTCCATCCATCCTGGCCTGGAGAGAGTATGAGTCCCTGCTGTTCATCTTTGGAAGCACGGCATCTCTGTTCCGTTCTGGCTGGGGCCTCACAGAGGGCATTCCAGACCTCCCTACTCCCCTAGGTCCCCAGTCCCTCTCACCCCAGCGGACTACTTCACCTCCTCCTTTGATGATGGCATCGAGGCCGACCTGAAGAAGCTCCCACATTTCCCCTGCCTCCCTTGCGGGGGTGTTCTTCCCTCTGGTACCCCTCAGTTTTGTTCACAGGCAAAGAGCTGCCCATTCGCCTCACCAAGGCAAACCACCCTGATTCCCTCAAACTCGCAGCCTCCCCGGTCTCACAGAAGCCTTTCTTCTCAACTTACTCCTCCTCCGCTCGGCCTGTTCCATCTTTTCCTCTCCCCTGGCTTCTTTCTCTTAACTCCAAAGACTCAGGAGTCACCCCTCTGTCGCCTCCACCCTCCTCTGTGCATGGTTCCCAGCTCAGCTGCTGACCGACTGTTGAGGACAGCCCAAATACATCTTTTTTTTTTTTTTTTTGAGACAGGGTCTCACTCTGGTGCCCAGGCTAGAGTGCAGTGGCCTCATCATAGCTCACTGCAACCTCAAACTCCTGGGCTCCAGAGATCCTCCTGCCTCAGCCTCCTGAGTAGCTGGGACGACAGGTGTGCTCCACCACTCCCGGCTAATTTTTGTATTTTTTATAGAGATGGGATCTTGCTCTGTTGCCCAGGCTGGTCTTGAACTCCTGGCCTCAAGTGATCCTCCCGCCTTGGCCTCCCAAGGTGCTGGGATTGCAGGCGTGAGGCACCGTGCCCAGCCTCATTTAACTCTCTGAATCTCGGTTTCCTCATCTGTAAAGTGGAGATGCCTCACAGTACCATAGTGGATGAGATAATGAATAATAATTAAATAAGGTCATCAAATACTGTGTTATTTACTGATCTTTTACTCTTGAATTTCTGGAATGTTCTGGTAGTGATCAAAGGCTTCTTCTTTGTTGTTTTTTGCTCACCTCTGCAGCATTTGACATCTTGCTGACTCCAGTTCTGCCTGAGACTCTCTTCTCTCCTGGATTCCAGGCACTGCGTGTCTGGAGTCTCCTCCTGCACCCCTGAAAGCTGCTTTCCTCAGCCTGCTTCCTGGTTGTGGGACTGTCCCAAGGGACGGTGCCTGCACCCTAGTCTCCACCCTCCCTCTCTTCCTGGAAGAACCAACATACTTCCTGGCATAGGCTCTAACTTCTGTGCAAATGATTTACAATCCATGTTCTCACTGCCTAGGGGCTGTCCCAATATTCCTAGGACTGAGAGGTTTCCCAGGGCAGGACTTTCAGGACTCAAACTGACAGTCTCCAGCAAATAGACCATTGCTCAGCCTTGTCCTCAGCTTCCACCTGTTTTGTGAGGTCTCTAATTCTCCACTATGCATGGCCATTTGGGTCACCTGTCACTCAATTAAGCTGTAGCGTCTACAACCAAGCTCATCATCTCTTTTTCCCCTCTCTGAATTGGCTCTATCCCTTCTCCCTTTGGGTACTTACTAGGCGTGTGACCCTGGGAAAGTAACCCACTCCTCTGTGCCTTGGTTTCTTCATCTAAAATATGGGAATAATAACAATTCCCATGCATGGGTTTATGAATTTTAAATGAGTGATTAATGTAAGCAGTTAGAATAGTGCTGACAATGGTAAGACCTCAGCAACTGTTAACTGTTGATGATATTATTAGCATTTGTTCACATTTGTGGCAACAGCATTATCTGAATTCCCAATTTCAAAACACGTGAATTATCATTGATTTGTCCATCGCTTTCTTTCACCATTTCTGGACACTTATAGATTTGAAAGGATTGTTAGTGATGCCTCTCACGTCCATCCCTTCTTTCCTTTCCTTCCCCAGTGCCGTTTCCGGGCCTTGTCATCTCCACCTGCATGGCTGTCAGAGGGCACCAACAACTTTTCCTGCTTCCTGTCTCCATGTTGGGATCCATCCTTCGTATGGATGCCATAGGAATCTCCCTATAAACACCTTTCTTCACGTGGGGAGACAGGGAGGAGAGAGTCCCTGTACAAAGCCTCATTCCTCCCATCCCCTCCTCCAGCGTGGGTCCATTGTTGTGATGTGTGTGAGATAATGCAGGAGAGGGCCGTCAAAGGCTGTAGAGCCTCATGCACTTGTGCAGTATTGTGGGTAACTATTACAGGGCGGATTCCAGTCTGCTCTGACCTGCATGCAACGCCATCCAGGCCCTAACCCCACTCCCCTTACCTCACTTCCTCCAACTGTCTCCCAGAAATAATCCTCAGCTCCAGCCTTTGTGCCACCAGCCGGCCTGTCACCTACTGGATTGTCTTCCTTTCTAGGCCCTCAGACCTAGATGAAGTTCTGGTTCCAACAGATAACTTCTCACTATTCCATCAGCTCCCAGTGCTGTCATACCCTCCTCTAAACTCTATCAGAGCTGTCCACCTTATTTCTGCAGTTGGACTTGATCAGATAGTGCCTTAGAGCAGGGTTTCCCAAAGTGTTGTTCCTGGGAACACTAGTGCAGCTAGTTGAAAATGAGCTCTTTCTCCCAGAGTTTAGTTTGGTGATGAATATTGTGAATCTCCAAGATGGGTATAGAAAGAGCAGCATTTCCCAAACCATATTTGACCACAGAATCATTTTTTAAAACATGGAGCGTTGACAAAGACTATTGTTCTATCATATGCTCTGGGAAACACTACCTTTGAGTGTTACTTGAGTTGATGATGTGTGTTTGGTTATTTATGGTCACTTAACTCCTTGAGGTTAAGATCATAATCTTCATTTTCACCACAATAACCGGTGGCCATTTTGTTCAAAATCTAAGAAGCCATGGGCCTGGAACTGAAAGACATTGATTTAAACTCCAGTTCTTCCTCCTTTTAATAGAGGGATTATGAACAAATCATTTAGTCTCTAATATAGACTTTATCTTTCTTATGAGGATAATACTGTAACAGAGGGAATGGCCTGAAAAAGGGTAAAATGTTTACAAGCTGTCTCTTTAACCCCCCCCCTTTTTGAGAATTAAAACCTGCATCCTTGCCGGAGGCCAGTGATCAGAGGGGCAGGGGAGTGTTCTTTGTTTTTTTAAACCACAGGAGATGGCTCAAGGGAATTGTCTGGGCAGAGGTCCGGACAGGACAGAGGTCACAAGATTTTGCAGGAGACGGGGTCAATCAGGACCATCAACTATGGTTAAACAGCAATAGCTCGAAGCTCAAAACTCCCTTGAAAAGCTCTGTACGTCTGCTGATGGATAGGACAATGGTACTTGAAGAGGAGAGTCTGCCATCCTCCTCATTTGCCAGCAAATTAATAAATTTCTCTTTCCTTCTCCTCAAACTGCTTGTCCTCATTCTTCTGATTTGGCCATGGGGACAACTTCAGTAACACTGGGGAGCTAACACGTGCCACTCAAAGTGTGCTGCAATTTCAATTCCCATTGCCACTGACTCCGCTGACGCTCGCCTCGCTCACCGCCCCTACACCCAGCACCGAAGAGGCTCATTGCTTTCGTGAACTTGAGCACTCCCTGCAGCCCTCTAGCCCATCCTCTTCAGGCTTAGCTACAGCCGGTGACCTTGACTGCAGCCTTGAAGATAAGGGCTTTCCAGGTGCTCATCCCTGGCAGGGGCTCCACCTTCCTTCTCTGCAGTTTTGCTTTTTGCCCTACTTTGGTGCTGCTCTATCTGGCTGTGACTCAGAGCCAGCCCCGAAGGGACCTGCGCCACCTGAATCCTGTTGGAAGCTGGCTTGCAGAGCTAGGCTTGTGGTTTCTGCTTTGCTGCTGTCTTATGAACCCCAAACCAAAAGATTCTTTTGACATTTGGAAACTAGGACTGGTTTAAGGGAATCCTGACATGGTGGATATTTATTGTTTTGTGTTCCTGGTACTCATCCCCCCCTTCTGGCAATAGTGCCCCTTTTATCTGGGGGAGCTATTCTCTGTACCCCATATGGATTAAATGGGGAATTCACACTTTTATATTACCCCACTGGTCTGTAGATAAGTGTTTGGTCAAAAAGTAGGCCCCTGGCCAAGGTGGGCTAATCATGGCAGCCACTGCCCTGACCACAGCGATATGCCTCTAATGGGTGACTCAAGATGCACCAATCAAAAACTCCCCAAAGATTTTAAGAACTAAACCCGAGGGGAGAAAACATTTTTCTTTTGAGGAAAAGCTGGGAGATATGAGCCCATAGCTGTAGCAGCCATGCTTTTCTTCTGTGAGAAAACCAAGCTGTGGTGGGAGAGAAGAAAGCCAATCCACAGAGAGGCAGAGATAAGAGACGCCTGTCAGGCAGAGTCCTTGGCTCCAGGTGTTTCCAGTCACACCCCTGCTCTTTGGGGACTTAGGTTGTACATTCCCTCTTTTTCCTTAGCTATGTCAAGTTGGATTCCAGTCATGAGTACTAGATGTTGAGTCATGACTACCATACTTGGGAAAACCAGGAGGGTTTAGTTTAGCCTCCCCGCATCCCCTACCTACCCATCTTTGGAAGATTACATCTTCAATGCAGCTGTTTCTAACTGTCCCAAGTCGAACTGAGTCCTCCTCCTTCCTTCATTCCCACATGACTCTCCATTTTGTTCTTTCATGGAACTTGTAACCCTTAGTGTACTTACTGGTTTAACCACCTGTCCCCACCAAGAGGGTAGAGATTGGTTTTTATTCTTATTTGTATTCCCAAAGTTGCGAATTTAGGCACTTCGTATACGTTTGTTGGATGAATGGATAAATGGATAGATAGATTAATAAGTACCATTACCATTAAGTGGATGCCCCTATATGTCAATCCTTTAATTAAGATGTCAAAAGTCCAGAGAATCTCTGGGTCCTGAATTAATTCTGGGGCTTTGGAGAGGTTCTGAAAAGGTCTGTGGAAAGTAGATTCCCCTGGAACTACTCTGGAGCCACCACAGGGTGACTAAGAGTTGGTTCAAGTCTGCACAGGACACCTGGTGACTGACTGTCAGCTTCTCTGATTTGCTCAAGGTACGAGAGAGCAATGTGTCCTCTGAGGTTTAGGATGCCAGCTTGGGAGCTCCTAAGCTGGGCACTGTGTGGTGGCAAAAGCACCTCGACCCACAGAGATATCCAGCCTTGCCATGGCAAGGTAGGCACAGCAGAGAAGAGTGAGCTCTTCCTGATTTGCAGTTGAGTTCTCACTTTCCTCCCCAAACTTCCTAGAAGGGACTGACTCTCTGGGGTCACTCATGGCCACATTGTCTCTCCTTACTCATTTTCTCTTGGTAGACTCATTCTTATTGGTGTAAGTTTGTTCCCCCCAAACCACTTCCTTAATCTCATTGTCCCCCACTCCCTCACCCCCATTTATGGCATTTGGGTCTTTCTACCTGGAATTTTAGTCTTTTGCATAGAGACTATGTGATTTTTAAGAGCAAGGGCTATATTTTATTCATCTTTGCACCCCCTAGGGCACTCAGCACTGTGCCTGGAAGAAGTGGAGTTAGATGGTTTTTGGATAAACTCTCCCTTCTCACATTTGGGTTTCTCTAATTTCTCCAGTTCAGGTCATCTACAGAGGTTTTTTATAGGGATTCATTCATATGATAAGTCATTGATTTTTTTATTTCCGAGAAAATTTTATATGTAATAGCATTAATAAAAATTGTGATAAGAAAAAGGAATCTATGCATACTATTATCGTATTATGTACAATGCATGTATCCCCACTCCATGTGGAAAGGTGTCCATCAAGAGGCATCAATCAGAGGGCCACTTCTTCCTTGTGTGGACTGTCCAGCATATTGACCCCTCCTTCCAAGTGGCAACAGCTCCCTCAGTCATTGTGGCAAACCAGAAATGCCAGGATAGTGAAGGAGATCATAATATGCCACCCCAGAACATGTCACTTTGGCATAGGATTATTTTGAGTTGAAGGCAATTGAGAAACAGCAGACACAAGGGAAAAAAGCCCTCTACTCTCCCACAATTTGTGTAAAAGTAGGAAATAAATTTCCCTTTATTATAGTGTCACCCTCTACTCCCTCACACCAGGAAGGATGGAATGACTCTTACTCACCAGAAAGGGCTCTAGACACTCATTAGCCCAGAGAGGTCACGGAGAGGAATCTGCACAATGAATCTTACTAACATAGCCTTTATCTTCCATTAGTTTCCTCCCTATATTTAGCTTCCCACAATTTACCACCCCAGAAGCTCAAAATCCTTTTTCTTTGTCTTGTCGCTGCTCCACAAATTCATCACCCTTTGTTAAAATGGTATATAAGCCTCTGGGTCTGTGAGGCCCACCATACGCATATGAAATAAACCCTTCCTCCTGTTCCTCTGTATTTTGTCAGTGTATTTTGCAGGGCCTCAGTGACCGAACCTATGACAGTAAAGGAAAAAGGCTTTTTTTTTCCTCCCTGACAATAGTTAAGTTTTAAAAATATTAACTGAAAATAAATCTTGAAGATTACAAACAAAATAAAACAAAAAACCCTAGCTTCATGAGGTGCTTATTTTTTACTATTAAAAATGTTTGACCCCCATTATTACAGAAATAATATATGCTTACTACCAAAAAGTCTAAAAACACAAACCAAGAGAAATAAAAGTGTCCATTCTTTCACCCTCCCAGAGTTCACCACTTCAACACCTTTGTGCATATAATTGTACTTTTCATTCCACATATAATACATAAGTATAAGTAAAAAAATATACTGTATATTTTGTTTTGTAAGCTGTATCTTCTCTTAAGATTATATTGTGAACAGCTCTATATTGCTGATATAGACATTTCTTCAAAATTATGTTTGATACTGGCAGATTGTTTTATTGCCTGAATGTATTATGATTTATTTTTACAATCTCCAATTGCTGGAACTTCTGGTTGCTTTCAATGTTCATAATTATTAACAGCACTGCAATGAACCTTCTCGTTAGATCTTTGCATAATCCATCATTGCTTTCTTACGATAAACTCTTAGAATGGAATCTACATTTTAAAATCTTTTGACACATACTGACAAATGCCCTTGCCCACAGCCTTCAATTTGGGATGCTTTTATAGCTTTCCTCATAGCCATTAATCAATCAGTAGACGCCATTGACAGACTTTGGGGAATAAAATCTTCTAGTTCTTTATTCTTCCTCAGAGTTACCTGTTTTGTAATTTAAGGACCACCTTGAAATAATTGAGAAACAAACACACAAATTTTTTTAAAGTCAGGAAAAGTAGAAAAACCCACAGGGATACCCTAGAATCAACACAGTTGACCATTATGTCTCTTTAAATGCTATTTTGGAGTGCTGCTTAGTACTATTTAAGATGTAAATAACTCATTCCAGGTGGAAAACTGCATGGTTAGTGGGCTTCAAACATAGTGCCTTATGTACAGCTTTTGAAATATGGGGACACCATTGCTATTCACTTAGATCCCTTGCTGGTAAGTCTGAGGCGGCCAATACAATCAGAAGCTGACCACGTGTGTGCCTCCCCCAGAAACCTCTGCAGCACAACCGGGTAAGGCAAACCCTGGACACGAAGTCCTTATGTTCAGTTGACTCACAGCCCTACTTATCTCTACGTGAGGTCAAAATACAAATGCCAAAATTTCACTTTCCCCAATTTTCTATTTTTGCTAATTGCATTTACCTTGCTCTTTTTCTTTATATCCTACGAAAGTTTGACATTTTAAAAAGGTGTTTTTAAAATGAATTTAAGCAGATTGGTCCACAGAACTCCCCAGTGAGTAGTGAGCTCTGAGTTAATAGTCATGGTGTCCTGAGTGTTAACACTGCCTGGTTTTGCCCTGCAGCCTTTGCCTTGGCTCCAGCTCATTTTAAATTGTATTTACAGAGTTACTTGCTTGTTTTCTGTAATGAGTCAGAATATCCAGTTCAATTTGGTCAGCTATTTCACTACTATTCTGTACATAAGACAGTTAAATTATAATGTTAATTTTAAAAACAGAGAATCCAGAGTGGGTTTGTGTTTGGACAGGAGAGTGCTTTTCTGCCAGAGGTGAGGACTTTCTGGGCCTTACCTTTTAGAATGTCTTGCAAACCGAATTCAAATGTACATCAAAAAAATAATCCATCATGATCAGGTGGGCTTCATTCCCGAGATGCAGGGATGGTTCAACATACGCAAATCTATAAATGTAATTCACCATATAAATAAAAGCAAGAACAAAGATTATATGATCCTATCAATAGATGCAGAAAAGGCTTTTGACAAAATCCAGCACCCTTTTATGATAAGAACTCTTAACAATATAGGCATAGATGGCTCATTCCTAGAAACTATTAAAGCCATATACGATAAACCCACAGCCAATATCATACTGAATGGGGAAAAATTGAAGGCATTCCCCCTTAAAACTGGCACCAGACAAGGGTGCCCACTATCTCCACTTCTTTTCAACATAGTGCTGGAAGTCCTGGCCACAGCAATTAGACAAGACAGAGGAATTAGGGGCGTCCAGATGGGGGCAGAAGAGGTCAAACTTTCACTATTCGCAGACGATATGATATTATACATAGAAAACCCCAAAGATTCAACCAAGAGATTACTGGAATTGATAAATGAATTCAGCAAAGTCTCAGGATACAAAATTAATACACACAAATCCATAGCCTTCATATATGCTAATAACAATCAAGCCGAGAAACAAATTAAAGATGCAATACCTTTCGCAATAGCAACAAAGAAGATTAAATATTTAGGAACATATCTAACTAAGGAGGTCAAAGACCTATATAGAGAGAATTATGAAACACTGAGAAAAGAAATTGCAGAGGACGTAAATAGATGGAAAGCCCTACCATGCTCTTGGATAGGCAGAATCAACATAGTAAAAATGGCTTTGCTACCTAAATTAATTTACAGAATCAATGCAATCCCTATCAAAATACCAACATCATATTTTGCCGATCTAGAAAAATAATTCTACGCTTCGTGTGGAACCAGAGAAGACCCCATCTAGCCAAAGCAATTTAAGCAAAAAGAACAAATTGGGAGGCATCTGTCTACCAGACTTCAAAGTATACTACAAGGCTATAGTAACCAAAACTGCATGGTATTGGCACAAGAACAGAGACATAGACCAATGGAACAGGACTGAGAACCCAAATATAAAACCAACCTCATACAGTCACCTGATCTTTGACAAATTGCAGAAAAACGTACACTGGGGAAAAGATTCCCTATTCAACAAATGGTGCTGGGAAAACTGGATGGCCATATGTAGAAGACTGAAAGTGGACCCACACCTCTCACCTCTCACAAAAATCAATTCACAATGGATAACAGATCTAAACCTAAGACATGAAACCATAAGAATTCTCGAAGAAAACGTTGGAAAAACTCTTATGGACATTGGCGTAGGCAAAGAATTTATGAAGAAGACCCCCAAAGCAATCATAGCAGCAACCAAAATAAATACCTGGGACCTGATCAAATTGAAAAGCTTCTGCACAGCCAAGGAAACTATCACCAGAGTGAACAGACAACCTACAGAATGGGAGAAAATATTTGCATGCTACACCTCTGATAAAGGGCTGATAACCAGAATCTATACAGAACTTAGGAAAATCAACAAGAAAAAATCAAACAACCCTGTTAAAAAATGGGCAAAGGACATGAACAGAAACTTTTCCAAAGAAGACAGAATAATGGCCAGCAAACATATAAAAAAGTGCTCAACTTCTTTAATCATCAGGGAAATGCAGATCAAACCACAATGAGATATCACTTAACCCCAGTGAGATTGGCTCATATCAAAAAATCCCCAAATAACAAATGTTGGCGGGGATGTGGACAGATGGGAACACTCATACACTGCTGGTGGGACTGCAAATTAGTACAACCTCTATGGAAAAGAATATGGAGATACCTCAAAGAATTAAAAGTAGAATTACCATTTGACCCAGCAATCCCACTACTGGGTATTTATCCAAAAGAAAAAAAGACATTTTATAATAAAGACATCTGCTCTCGAATGTTTATAGCAGCACAATTCACAATTGCAAAGTTGTGGAAACAACCAAGGTGCCCATCAATACACGAGTGGATCAATAAAATGTGGTATATGTATACTATGGAGTATTACTCAGCAATAAGGAACAACAGTGAATTAACCATCTGGTATTATCCTGGTTGGAGCTAGAACCCATTCTTCGAAGCGAAGTGTCACAGGATTGGAAAAACAAGCACCACTGGTACTCACCATCAAACTGGTACTAACTGAGGAACACTTACATCACACAGGGCAATAACATTCATCTGAGGGCGGGCGGGCGGGACGGGGGTGGAAGGGATGGGAAAAACTCTCACTGAATGGATGTGGGGAGCACAGTTTGGGGGATGACCACGATTGTGACTCTGACACAGGCAGAACAGGGGCAATGTGTATGGCCAAAGTGTTGTACCCCCATGATATTCTGAAATTAAAAAAATAAATTTAAAACTGAAAAAAAAAAAAAAAAAAAAGAATGTCTTCTTTAGAAGAGCAAATAAATCTCTGGAACTGTTGGGGAATACCCTTCGTTTTGGTTTTTCAAAATGTTTGCTTATTTAATACCCTGTGGATGAGAGGGCGCAGAGGACCGCAACTGTCGTGGAGAGCACTGACGACAAAGTGTGCAGCATACCCTTGATTTAAAGTGGTTCCGGAAAACAAGGTGATGATTCTTCAGTGACGCTGAAATAACAAGGGCAGTTATCTCCAAGTACAGGTGGGGTTAAAGGACTGTCCTTTACACGTTCATATCTTTTCTTGCCTTGGATCTCTCCTTTGGAATTTCCCCAGCACACTCAGAAATGACACTACCATTTGTACTGCCACCCTTGGCCATGAAGAATAATAATAGATGTTTTTCTATCAAGATGGTATTTTCATTAGCGCCATTTCTATTTCCTTATTTATCAGAAAAATATAAGAGCCATGTCTTATACTGGACATGTATCCAAATATACCAGATTTGTCACTCTGGTGTTCTTATCACAACCATCTGAGACCCCACTTTGTTTAACCAGTCTGGTAATTTCCACATATGTCTTCTGGTTGTTTATTACCTAATCCAGTTGTCTAGTCCTGGACCACTGCTCTCCTCTTCCCCATTTCGTGGCCAGTGTCCTGCTCTGTTGTTCTCTGCCCTGCTTCCTCCTGAGTATGGACACATATGCTTCCCATAGTCCCCCTGTAGAAACTGAGACCAGGATGTAACTTTTGAGGGTCTGGGAGTACAGGAAGTGAGTTAAACCCCAGGAGCCAGGACTGCTCTCAGCATGCGGCACCCCATCCATCACAGGGATACCCACCCAGGTACCCTTCTTTGTAGACTCCGTGTTGCAGAACCTACTTATCTTGCTTACCTGAGAGGCGGTCTCCTCTTCCCCTCACATGTAACATGGTCATGTTTCCTTCCCTAGGGTCCAGACCCAATCTCTTACAGATCAAGAGAGAGGAAAAGGTTCTTCCTTCTCTTCCTTCTCTTTCCCTGCATAAGAATTTCTCTCTTCCAAAGATTATGTTTCCTTGGGTACATTCATTTCTTTTAGGGGAGCCCTATCTCTGTGCCTTTGCTCTTTGTCATATAAAAGATGCTAGAATTCAATGATGTGATGTCATATATTTCCCAAAGTTCGGGTTAGTTGCTCAGGTTTGGGTTTTTTGTAGAGGGGTCAAGGTTGGGCCTTGGCAGTTCCAGTCTTCCAGCATGGGGACACTTCCCACAGCCTATCTGGAGTCTGTGTTGTCTAAGTCCATATTTAGTAAGGGAATATTTTTCCTAAAGAAAACCTAATCTGCAGAAACATAGGTCCCATTACGAGCCACACCCAAATGACATTACTGAAAGAGACACTTAACATGCCAGTCAGAATCACGTGCGTTCCCAGTCTGTCCCAAGAACCTCGGCAGGCACTTGCCTCACATTTGCACATCGCCCGTGATGAGTCTGGAAGCCTGGGGAGGCTGTGCTAGAAAAAAGGCCTTATCTCCCATCATTATATGGCAATGTGTCCCCACACGCAAGCCAGAAAGGTTCTGTGAGTCAAGTAAGTATGAGAAATACTGGGTTAAACAAGATTTTTTTTCAAAGCAAATAGTCCTCAAGGCCTTTAATTTGCTCTGCACATTATGCCTCTCCCAGAGGGGATGGTATTATGTCTTTCTCCAACTTTTTGACCATTAAATTCTCCCTCCACCCCACAAAGAGTTACTCTTCTAGAGTTTGGGACAATATTGGATAGATCAAGATGAGACCCTTTTGCCTTCCTTGGTTTATATCCCAAAGATAAAAATAAGGACACACAGTTTATATCCCAAAGATAAAAATAATTACTAGGACTATGCTTGCAATTATATTTTTAGCCTGCCCAAGGGAATAGAGAGGAATCCCAGAAATCCTGTGACCTGGCAGTGTTTACAGCCTGAAACAATCTGTTCTACTCCAGATGGTCTTGTCCCGTGAGCGCATGTGGCATGGCAGACCCAAGCATCGTGGTCTCTGCTTTCCTACCTTCTCTTGTTCTCTCCTTTCTTTTCTCATTTTGAAAGTTTTCGGCATGATCCCTTAACATCTGTGCACATGCGTTTGAGGAGTTTTCCCCCTCTTACCTATTTTTTCAGAACTCTTCTTGATAGTTCACTGTATTAAAAAAAATTTTCCAGAAAGTTCTTGAGGGACAACTCTGCCATTACTTATCAGACGGGAGAAGATTTGAATTATTGGGATGAGGCAACAATTGTGTAATGTCTGCTTTCTAGTAACAATCACAGACAGTAATTTATTAGTAGTCAATTATTCATTTATGTAAAGTATAAGAATGTAGACATTGTCATATTATAAATGTTAACATATAATACCTGCTTCAGGATTTCCCTAATCATCCATCCTCTTTAGTTAATGAATCTTCTATAGTAACCATAAGCTATCTTTCTTTCTCTGTGAAAGGTAAATGTTTTGTCATATAGCTCAAGTTAATTCTATATCAAGAAGGCATATGCTACTCAAAGTGCTATTTTTAAAATTTTTATTATTTTTAGAGGCAGGGTCTTGCTATGTTGTCCAGGCTGGTCTCAAACTCCTGGCTTCTAGTGATTGTCCTGCCTCAGCCTCCTAAGTTGCTGGGATTACAGGTGTGAGCAACAATGTCTGGCTTCAAAGTACTGTCTCTAATCATAGATGCCTTACTTTAATCTCTTGGAGACCTGTGGAATGACCTATCTTCAAGAATGAAGGAGTAATGCAAAGAACCTATATATGCTAATTAAAAAGTTGGGGTGTAGTGTCTCAGTTTACTCTAATGCATATTCTCCCAAAATGTACACACATTCATTCACAAGTATTTTATTTTAAGATGTGAGAAAACAAGACACCTTCCAGAAAAGCTGAGTGAGATATATTTGTCTCAGGAGATTACAATGGGCAAGACTGAAAGTCAAATGGATAACTCATCAATCAGATTATTGATCTTCTCTGTCACAATGTTGAAGAGTTCCATCTACAGCCTTGTTTTGGGGTGGGATTAAAGGAGGAAGAATTATCATGGTGAGGAAAGAGAGAGAAAGGTTGTAGGAAAGTCAGTGAACAGATGTCTCCTAGCGTAAATCAACCATTCATATAAACATTTTGATCTGCTCAACTTGAAGAAGACTTAATTTTTTTCTCTTGAATTTATAAAACTAATCTATGGGGAAATAGAACAATAAAGACTTTATTGCACTTACTGTCATTTCCTAAGTGGTTTTATTTCCAAAACTTGCCAGTGACAGAGACCTAGTGAGAACAAGGGAGTTTAGCCTCCATTGCCAGAAGGAAATAGGAAGTGGCAGGAGATGGGGAAGGGGGGTTGGGGGACTTTGGGGGTGGGGGGATTTCCCTGTTGTCGAAAATAGAGAATGCAACACACTTAAGACACATGAATTGCTTTGTATTAGTAGTAGTCTTTTTTTTTTTGGTATTCATAGAACACTTTATTAAAACCTCAAATATAGCACATAACACATTGCATTAGAATTTTTTATTTACATTCTTTAGATATGTTTGTGAACAACTAGGTCACACCAGAAGACTGAATGCAGAGATTTATAGGTCTGGAAAATCTCAAGGTTTTCACTCCATGGGACTGTGAAGATGCACCCATAGGAGAGGTGTGGCTGAACACAATAGGTAGGAAGGAGGAAACAATGAAAAGAATATGACCTCTCTATTGGTTAAGGTGTTTCTGCTTTCAAGTAATGAAAGACTCCCCCCACCCCATTAATGGTGATTTAAATCAATAGGGGTTTGCTTTTCTCACATAGCAAGAAGTCTGCAGATGGACAAATGCTGGATGTTGGTTCAGCAGCCCAACATATACCTAGGATGCTCAGCCTTTCCTTCATGGTGGCAAAATGGCTCCTGTAGCACCAGCCATCACATCCACATTCAAGTGCCTGGGCTTTACCTGCAATTGTTGTCCCCAGTACTCATTTATTCATCCATTTTTTTCTTTCATGAAATATTTTCTGAGTACCTGCTAGGTGCAAGATACTGAACTAGGCACTGAGAATAGAAATATGCTTAAGACAAGAAGTAGAAAAGGGGACATCAGATGTTTCTGTTCTTATGAGGAGAGCCAAAACCTTCATAGAACCCTTCCAGAGGCTTCCTTTATGTTTCATGGACAAGAAATGGATGCATGTTCCCTTCTATTTCAATCACTGGTAAAGGGTGATTGGAAGATTACAGCCTTAGAGTTACCATAACTCATTTTCTGAGGGTAGGGGAGGGGCTACCCTTCCCTAAGAATATAATTCATAATTTCTGGACTTTACCTGTCATTGCTGCCCCTAGTACTCATTCACTCATCTATTCAACAAATATTTATTGAGCACCTGCCATGTGCCAGGTGCAAGTTAGGCACCAGAAATAGACAGACGCATATGACAAGGGACCCCCAGACTTCTACAGAATGAAAACAATGCAAAAAATAATTGTAAAGCAATGTGATAAGATGTATTAAGGTGATATCGGGAGTGGAGAAATGCCCAGAAGGAGTTATGAGTTTCTCAACCAGAGAATAAGGGATGGATGGAGATAAATGAAGACTTCCTGGAAGAGAGGCTGTTACAGCAGGCCTTGGGGATAAATAGGATTCCACAGAGCATGGGGTGCTGGCAGCGTTTATTACCCCATGGCGTGCAGCTCCTTGCCCCTGTCTGTGTGTTGAATACTCGTGCCACTGGCTCAAGGGCTGCGAAGCAAAGAGTAGTGGGTAAAGGAGAGGCTGATTCTCCTTTGGAGTCTTCTCGCTGGGCAAAAGAGTCTTCTATTAAAGTTGTAATCTCTTTACCCTTTCCCTAGTCTTGCCAAACTAAGACAGGAGACTTAATACTCTCCATTTGGCACAGAAAGTTCAAACCTTTAAAAGACTCAGAGGGGAGGAGGCACGGTTCCCCTCATTGTTCCCAATACATTTCCAACCTGCCACCCTCACTTCAGTGACTTCATTGGTATGACAGGACATACAAGGAACGCGGTCTGTTCGTACAAAGAGCTTTCCAGCTGCAAGCTCCACTGCCCCCGAGAAAAGGGGAGGCCTGAGGTTCTCTATTATATTTCTGAGGGGGTTCAGAGGAGGAGGGGCCCGGGGCCTGTCTGCGTTTTAGAGAAGTCGAAACAGTGCCAGACAAGGAAGACTTCCACATTCCCCCAACTGCTAATCCACAAAAGAGCTGTTGGTCTTTATAAGCCTAATCCTTCTGTCTATAGCGATTAGGGGTCTGAGCACACACTGCTTCAGAAGCACCAGGTTCTTTCTGAATTAGTTGATGAGCCAATACACAGAGAGCCCTTTAGAAAGCACGGGGTTATGACATCTGACCTTACAGAAACCAAATGACATAATCCAATCCTACACAACTCTATTTTGGGTCTGACTAATTAAAACCCCCCACAGAGGGAGAAGGATCTACTGTTTTAGGATGTGTTTAGGGAGATAGCTAGAGATTACCTTTGACAGCTTTATTTTGAGCTAAAGACATTGTAGCTTAAAACATATTCTTTAAAAGGTAAATTAAATATGGTTTTGGGAGGGGTGTCTTAAACTGGATTAGATATTGGATGCTATAGCCTGGTGGGGTGATGTTGAAGCTCCTTACATGCTTTGTCTGGGCTAAAAGCAGGGATGCCAACTTCACCAATGATGTCCTCAGCATCAGAAGTTACAGATGCACGGCCACCTGGTGGGCAAGAGACTTCCTTGGAGACCAGAGGGTTCAGAGGCACCAACTCTTCCACTTGCAAACATGATATATAAAGATGAACAAAATCCTATACAATCTCAAGTTCTACAGACTTGTTTTTCTAATTTTAAAATAGGAAAACTGAAAATAACAATGAATGAACATTTCTAGAAGTCCACTTTTGTAAATTACAGACAATGAAGAACATTCTCTACCATAAGAATAATTTTGTGTAAGTTAAGCTATTTCATGCCCTAAATATTTCTTGCCATTTTACTGTTTAATTATGTACATTTGGCATATTATGAAGAGTAATTTTTAAAATAAATTTTTAATTTTAGGATAGTTTTAGGTTTGCAAAATAGTTCCAAAAAGAGTATGGAGAATTCCTGTATACCCCTCCCCAGTTTTCC
Organism: Daubentonia madagascariensis; assembly: GCA_023783475.1. Lineage (NCBI taxonomy): Eukaryota > Metazoa > Chordata > Mammalia > Primates > Daubentoniidae > Daubentonia > Daubentonia madagascariensis. The sequence continues at coordinate 34,645,417 of JAKFHU010002088.1, read as the reverse complement.
TTACTGTTAACATCTTACATTAGTATGGTACGTTTGTCACAACTAATAAGTAAACACAGATACTTTATTATTGATTAAAGTCCATACTTCCTTCAGATTTCCTTAGTTTTTACTTAAAGCTTTTTCTCTTCCAGGATCTCATCCAGGACACCATATTACGTTTAGTCATCATGTCTCCTTAAACTTCTCTAGACTATGACATTTTCTCAGACTTTCCTTGTTTTTTGATGATCTTAATAGTTGTAAAGAGTACTGCTCAGGTATTTTGTAGAATACTCCTCAACTGAAAAATATCTTTCTCATAATTATACTGGGGTTATGGTTTTTTCTGGGGGGGTTGTGAAGACCACAGAGGTCAAGTGCCATTCTCATCACATCATATCGAAGATACATATTATCAACAGGACTTATCACTGTTAAGCTGATCTTGATCATATGGCTAAGGAAGCGTTTGGTCAGGTTTCTCCGTGGTAAAATTACTACCCCCCCACCCCCTTGCATATTGCACTCTGTGGGAAGGAGTGTTCTTTTAATATTTATTCTCCTTAGGTTTTTTCTCATTCTTGTCATGTTGTATTAATATCTTCTCTCCCTTCCTCTCAGTTTTTAGCAGTCTAGCTGAAGTAGGAACCTGGCATTCAGTGCTAGAAATAAGAGAATCATCTACCTTCTATGCTCATCTAGTTGGAAATTATAAAAAAGCAAAGAGAAACTTTTTGTCACTTTCTAAAAGATAATTGAAGAAATGAGTGCCTTTTAAGAGAATTTTTTGTTGTGTGTGTGTTTTTTTTTTTTTTTTTGTGACAAGGTCTTGCACTGTTGCCCAGGCTGGAGTGCAGTGGCATGATCATGGCTCACTGCAGCTTTGAACTCCTCGGCTCAAGCGATCCTCAGCCTCCTGAGTAGCTGGGATTACAGGCACTCACCACCACACCTGGCTAATTTTCTTATTTTTTTTTGTAGAGAGGGGGGTCTCGCTATGTTGCTCAGGCTGGTCTCAAACTCCTGGCTTCAAGTGATCCTTCTGCTTTGGCCTCCCAAAGTCCTGGGATTACAGGCATGAGCCACTGCGCCTGGCCAAGAGAAGAATTTTAAACAAGTTTTCCTGCACATGGAAAGTGATACATGGAATTTACTATAAGGCTGGTAATTGGATCACCATGAGGGTAGGTATTAATGGGAGTGGCAATAGGCCAGGTGATGAGGTCATTGTCTTTCCCTGTCAGAGCTGGACCTTGACCACAGTGTTAGAATGATATTTTATATTTCTTTTATTTCTTTGTTTTTATTTTATTTCAGAATACTACAGGGGTATAAATATTTTGGTTACATAAATTGCTTTTGTACCATTTGAGTCAAAATTATAAGTGTGGATATTTTATATTTCTTTCTCCTGTTTGAGTATCTCTGTAAACCAACCCTTGGTATCCACTTTGCCAAGAACCAGCCATGAGACCTTGGGTCAAATCATTTCACCTTCTAATAGGTCAGTTCTACATTGTCAGATGGGGATGTTATTGCCTGCTTTTTACTAATCTTAGTGCATCATTGACAGATGCTCATGAAATTTGTGTGTGATGCTGCACTGAGAAAGGGAGTGCAGGTGCCCAACCCCGTAGCCAAGATTTTAAAATAAAAAAAGAAATACTTAAAACTGGAAGTTATTGCGTAACTCCCTTGGCAGCAAAACATGACATGACCTGACATGAGGCCACTGATCATTTTTATTTATCCCCCTTGGTAAAAATGTTTACATATTCAGCTGTAGAAATGTGAATGTTTGATTGTGGAGTGCTGCTCAGACTCCAAAGGGGATATTATATAATATATGACATATGTTCTGAATTACAATTCTAAATTCCTGACATTTCTGAATTCGGAAACACATCTGGTGCAAAGGAATTCAGACAAGAGGTGTAGATCTTTAGTTCTAGATATCATTATTATTTCTTTGCCATTAAGTAGGACATCTCTCAAACTTTTCTAAAACCACAGACACTTACTTTTCCCCCTTATATTGTAGAAAGAGTCACAGCAAACTCCCTTACTTATGTTTTCACTTATGGTATAGTCTCAAAGTTCTTCAATGTCAAAGCTAAGAGGTGTATGGGAAATGTTCTAGACAATCAGATGGGTGAAGTGGGGCCAAAATCATGTACGTGGGAGGCCATCCAGTGGCAGAGAGGTGTCCAGCTAACTCAGAAAGTCATTCGACTCCCACACCCACATTTTACCTTCTAGATTGTGTAGTCTCCACTCTTAGTTGGTAATCTCTTCCCTGTGATTAAATCCGTTTGATGGTGCATTTCATTTTATTTTATTTATTTATTTTTTTGAGACACAGTCTTGCTCTGTCGCATGGGCTGGAGTTCAGTGGCATCATCATAGCTCACTGCAACCTCAAGCTCCTGGGCTCAAATGATCCCTCCTGCCTCAGCCTGGCTAATTTTTCTATTTTTAGTAGAGAGGGGGTCTTGCTCTTGCTCAGGCTGGTCTCAACTCCTGAGCTTAAGCTATCCTCCCTCCTTGGCCTTCCAGAGTGCTAGGTGGTGCATTTGAAATCAGCTTTAATTGAATCCTTGCTGTGCTTTAAAAATACTGCTCTTCCTTATCTATGTAATTTTTCTTCCTACCCTATCACTTTTTTTAAGCAGAAGAATTTTTGTACGTATGTGCAAAAACACTATGTAAAATTTCGGTTGGTCCATTACTATCTGGAGGCATATTTTCTTTCCAGTTATTTGGTTAACTTCACCTGTTGATAGCCTGGGAAGCATTACAAATATTTTTAAACCCTATGTAAAGAACTATCTTAATTAAGTGCAACGCATCCCTTAGAACTTCAATGAGCTGTAAAATCGGCTCTTCACCTTCAAGTGCCTGATAGCTAATTTTACATGATATGCTAGCAACAGGCAGCCATAAAGTTGAAACCTGAACAGAGTGCTAGAAACATATATTGAGAAAAGTTTTATTTTGCTTTGTTTTTTTAAAACTTTCCCTCTTTACTCTCAATTTTATATGACAAACTATGTTATCATTTGACCTCTGAATTTTATTCCTCTTGTTTTGTATTCCAGATATTCTGGGAACAAATAACAGAAGCACAGAGGTTACTTTGATTAATAATTTGTGCTTCCTAGTGAATGTATGCATCAAAAATGTGGGTGGAAATTTAAAGGCCACAGTAGACCTATTAGCACTGTATGTTCACAGGAGGAGGATTGATTGGAAATAACTGTATGAGTTATGTGTAGAACATTATCCTTGAGTGGAGTTATGTATATGTCCTGAATATTATGCTTTGTTACAGTTTATTGGCCCCGATCCTACTTGTGAGACCAGAGTAAATTGCTCTCTTTTAGGACAGCATTAACCATTTCAATCTGCCCTGATGAATCATAAAGCAAGGAAATACACAGCACTGGCATTTTTCTGGATTTTTACATACTCATTAGCACCCACTGCTTGAGCCTCTAGGGGCCTTTATATATTCAGAAATTCCCAAATGACAAGGTAAGATCACACATAGGTGAGAGTAGCCAATAGGGTCCAGACAAATCTTCAATCAACCACATCCAGTTGGAAATAAAACTTCCCAATCAAATTATTTCTAGCTAAGGTTTGAGTCAAGAAAAGAAGCTTGCATTCAAACTACGGTGCCTTGTCCCTCATGTTTTGCAAGGTTACTTCAATTTTCCACAGACCATATATATATATATATATATATTTAAAACAAATTCAGGCATTCTAGCCAGAGACGGTTTTGAAAGCATAATGTACTGTCTGGCATCTGGAAAGGTGATGTTGGTGGCCCACTACCAGAAGGGCATGTTCTCTGAATTGCTTTTGCTACAGTGGAGAAGGAAATTTCTCTAATTTGTCCGCCAATTCTCTCCTGTCCCCCCTGAGCCTGTGGAGGCTCCTAATGAAGACTGGAGGACACAAAATAACTCTGTGACTCCTTGGAGAAGTTCCTGGGGCAGAGACTTGGGTGGCCCTAGAGAAATAACAGAATGTTCAAGGAAGAAAAATCCAGAAGAAACTGGGATTGATAAGAAGCTGCACAATCATGTTAAAAATTTTTTTTTGTAACTTCTTTTCTCATCCAAGTATTAGAGATTATCATACATCTTAAGCCTCTTTTCCTCCTTTATGAGGAGTTCTTATCTTTTGTCCCTGTGAAGAGTCCCTTTTGCATTTTGCTTAAAGGCACCCTGAATTTACTTCACACATTGTTACTCCGGAGAACTGGAGGAAGAGGCGACATGGATTCAGGCAGGGCGAGAGTCTGAGAAGCCCGACATCTCGACACAAGCACGAGACGTGTTCCATCTCGGCTCCACCCACTCTTTCCTTTGGAAGTTTGCACTACAGAGAATGTTCTGTGCAAACCTAAGGGCAGAACAATAGAAGCTGATTTGTATCCATCTTCAAATCTGGAGTTAATGATGAAGAGGCAAGCTATACGTCTACCTGTACCTCCCGACGGCATGCTTCCTTCTGAAATACAAAACCTGTATCTTAAAAAGTAAGGGTGGTGGCTGGGCACGGTGGCTTATGCCTGTAATCCCAGCACTTTGGGAGGCCAAAGCTGGAGGATTGCCTTGAGGCCAGGAGTTTGAGACCAGCCTGAACAACATTGTGAGACCCTGTCTCTACCAAAAAAAAAAAAAAAAAAATTAGCCAGGCTTGGAGACACGCACCTGTAGTCCTAGCTACTCAGGAGGCTGAGGTGGGAGGATCACTTGAGCCCAGAAGTTCAAGATTGCAGTGAGCTATGATCACGACACTGCACTCTAGCCTGGGTGACAGAGAGAGACCCTGTTTAAAAAAAAAAAAAAGTAAGGGTAGGATTCCTGTAGTTAAAATGGGGCATAACTTACATGTACTTTGTAGATATTTGCATAAAAATGCATGCTAAGATTAAGCAAATTTAATTCCATGTTTATAGAATAAAATTAAACAAATTAATACTGTAACTAACTACAATACACCCGAGTTTCAGTATCAGGAAAAAACATATCAAACACATAGCAGACTTTTAAATGAGTTAATTTGATTATATCACCACAAAAGACCTTTGCACAGAAAGGAAAAAATCTGGCTAATTTGATAGTAATGATTCAAAATGGAGGGTTGCTAAAAATAACATAGATTTCCCCCAAATGGGCAAGAACAAGTAAAGCATTCAGAAACTAAATAGGTAACTGTGAGAAATGTATAGTTTGAAAAGTAGTGTTCAGGTATTTGCTCTTTCATATTGTATACTGGAAAAATGTGAAATCCTTACTTTCCAGTGAGCAGTTTCATCACTAAAAAAATGCACACACACATGCATATACTTGCAGGAACTGATGATTTCTGCTAAACACTGTATGGTCTCCTTGTTGTCCCCATCCACTTTCAGCAGAATTAGGACATCCGATCAAAATTAGGGGGCAGCAGCTCGTACATCCCATCACCACAGTGAGACGGGGGTGGCGAGGCACCCACTTCTGGACTTTGCAGAGGTCAGTTTGGGCAGCATTGCCCAGGGAACCTCTGGTTTGGTCCCGGATCAAAAGGCCTTGTGTGGCCCTGCATGCTCCTTCTGTTTGAAACCTCCTGCCATTTTGACAGTGGGTTAAGGGCAATGAGGGTGGACTGCTTGCCAAGAGCCCTCAGTTAAAACCAACCAAGGGAAAATCATTATCCCCATTGCATTAGTTTCCTAGGAAACAAAATGCTGGAACAAAGTGCCACAAACTGGGTGGCTTAGACCAACAGGAATTTATTGTCTCACAGTTCTGGAGGCCAGAAGTCCGAATTCAAGGTGTCGGCGGGGCCACTCTCCCTCTGAAGGCACTTGGGAAGCATCTGTTCAGGTCTCTCCTCGCTTCTGGTAGTCCTTCGTTCGTGGCAGCATGACGCCAATCTTCACGGGGCCTTCTCCCTGTGTGTGTGTCTCTGTCCAAAATTTCCCTTTTCTAGGCACACTGGGCATATTGGACTAGGGGCCCATCCTACTCCAGTGTGAGCTCATCTTAATTAATCTAATTACATCTGAAACTACCTTATTTCCAAATAAAGTCATATTCTGAGGTACTGGTGGTTACCTCAACGTACACATTTTTCGGGACATAGTTCGACCCATGACACTCATCAAGTAGATTTCCTGTAGCTTTAACCTTCATTCTGACTAGTGCCACTGTGTTGGGCTGTTTCCAGCTTCTCCATCGGCAAGTCTTCCCAAGGAAATTGCCCTGCACAGAGGAAAGACAGGTGAGGAACTCATCTGCTCGCTGAATTTTCAACTCGATTTGGAAATCATTTTCCTTCCTGGTGAGTGCAGATTGAAATAGCAATACAGACTTTTCAAACACGTAATGTCAGTCTTGTCAGCAGAGGAAACATGCATTGCTACCCTTCCTTGCAACTTGACCATCTCACGGAGTTTCACTGTGATTTCACGGCTTCTGTGGTTCCGTTCCCAGTCAACCATGGAAAGAGAAATAAAGTGTTATTTTGCCTTATTCTTGATGTGGCTATAGGAAACTGGAGAAATAACTGTTTGTAGAGGCATTTAGAATTAGTGGACCAGGATTAATACTTACCAGGAAACTGGGATAAAAACAACTTGCTCGGAGAGCAGAGAAAGCCCAGTGACAGGTGGAAGTTCCCCTGGCAATTTCTGTCCCAGGGGAGCAATTTTTTTTTACTTTGGTGACATCATCTTAAGTTCAAAATGACAACCTTCCCTTCAGGATTTTCCAAGTTCACTACCCTTTAATAAGAGCTTAGCGTCTCCTTCTCTCATAACTGGTAGAAATCAATTAAAGGAATCTGGAATCAGATTTCAAACTTTTATTGAGGATTTGAAGGCTGATAAGAAAAACCCCTTAAAGTTTTTGATAAAATTTATACCTCTTATTTCCTACCCTTATGCAACTGACCAAAAAGAAGAGGGAGATTGGAAAAAAATGGCTACACACAGAAAACCAAAATAAAAGCAGAAGGTAACCAAATTAGAGAGTTTAGATTAGGAAGAGAAGGGCAAAAAGGTCTATGAGAAAGGGAGGGGCAGGGGACAGGAGTAAACGGGAGTAAAACGGGAGCAAAAAAGTGTTAGAAAGCAGAGCTGTATTACTGAATAAGAGATTGCTCAATTTTAACACTATAACCAAAGCATAACATGTAGTAGTCATTTCCCAAGTCTTTGCTCACTGTGAGGTTGCTCTTTGTAATCAAATCCTCAGGGAATATAAATAAAGGCAATCCAGCCCATCCAATAATTCATCCATGGACTAATCTAGAACATCAATCCCTAATCCAGAACACCCTGTGTATGTTGGTAGCGTGGGACAGGGTCATTCAAGGATGACCACACTGATGTGTGAGAGTTAACAGGCATAATTCTAGGAATCTGTGGTTCTTTCAAAGGGCTTTTAGTCTGTGTTGTTGAATTCTTACACATAAGAGGTATCCAGCTAGATGCAGTCTGTGTGCTTTCTTGTTTCTCCATTCTCATCTGCAGGCTCTGGGCTTCCAGGCTCATCCAGGTTGCTGGCAGAAATCAGTTCCTTGTGGCTACAGAACCGAGGTCCCTGTTTCCTTTCTGGCCATCAGCTGGGGGCTGCTTTCACCTCCTGGAGACTGCCCGTGCCCACCTTCCTCAGCCCTTGGCTCCTTTGTCTTCGAAGTCAGAGATGGAGAACTTCTCCATGTTGAATCCCCCACCTTGTGCTGCCAGTCTGACTTTATTTTCTTCTGCAACCAGCCAGAGAAAATCCTCTACTTTTAAAGGGATCTTATAATTAAATACATAAATGAAATAAAATCTCCTTTACAAAATATTTTGGAAAATATTATAAATCACCAAGGCCAAAATAAAGACAACTGATAATTACAGTTGTAATTTAACCACTGTTAACTTTTGGCTTTTTGTTTCCATCCTTTTTCTTTCTTCCTGTATATTAATATAGACATATTTATTAGTCAGGGTCCAGTCTGGAGACAGAAACCACTTAGTAATTTGGACAGGGAAAATTTATTATAATATAAAGCACTAGTAACTATAACATAGGCATAACTAGGAAGGTGAAAAGAAAACTAAAGAACACCCTAGGGCTGAGGAAGAATATTTAAGGAAGGAACAGCTTCAAAGGAGGGCCTCCGCCCCAAGACAGATTCAGACAGTGTTGGAGAAGATGTTTACAGCTCCCTTGAATGGTGAAGTTCCTTGGGTTGTCTGAGACAGATTGGTCTGGTCCATGGTGTCTGGGCAAGTAGGGAACATATCTCTGCAGGGCAGGTGCTCAGGGGCAGTGGGGCACTGCGAGTCAGCTTGCTGGCAGGACAGGTGGAGGCCTGGGGTTGGTGGTATCCCTGTCGGGAGGGCTGCAGCAAGGTGGTCCCCAGCCAGGGTGGGCTGAATGCTTGCAGAGGGACTGCATGCTCTAGATGCATGGCAGGGCAGAGGCCTCTGGCAGTGGCACAGTAGAAGCAAGAGGAGAAGTGAAGGGGAAGCACTAGAACCAGGAGCGGGAGGCTTCTCCCTCCTGCAATGTCTGCCCTGCACCCTCTACCGATAAACTAAACCTCATATTAGCTGCAAAGGGAACATGCTTAAAGGGTCCAGCCCGTTAAGACAGACCAGGTAGTGAAAGTAGATTTGGAGCTGAGAAGGAATATATAGCCAAACTGAGATCACAACATATATCTCATATTGTAACCTGCATTGTTCAAAATATACTAAGAACATTAACCTACATGATAAAAATATTCTTCTACAGCATAATTTTTAATGGGTATATGATATTTCATTTAGGGATGACCTATAACTTTTTAAGCCAATATCCAGTTTTAGGACATTGAGGTTATTTTAAATTTATAGCTATTATAAACAGTGAAGTAATAAATATTCTAGTAGTAAATCTTTGCCATGTTCTTAATTCCTTAGGATAAAGCCCTAGCAATGGGATTCCCGGGTCAAAGATCATACATACCCTTAAAAGATTTTTATGCATGCTCTGAAATTTCCCTCCGTAAATATAGCAGTATATTTTAAAGCAACAAGTCTTAGTAAAATTTCCGCATTTCCTTTTTTTGTGTGTAGTAATTTTAAAAACATGCTAATTAAATGAATTTCATAATGGTAATGAAATAGTCTTGGAGAAAACAATTCTTATAACAACATTTAATGAGTGATACCAAAGAATTATTTAAAATGATAATGAAGTGGCTATTAGTACCAAAGAGAGAGAAATGCTCAGACCCTACAAAGGAATACCTTGATTATTCCAAACATAAATTTCAAACCGTAAACACAGAACTTATTGTAATAGAACATTTTTGTTTTTTACAAAGGAAGAGACAAAAATTTAACAGTCTACTTCAAAAGGGTCATCTTTTTAAAAAATCAGTAATAATTAGATTTACTCCTCACTCTGCCAAAAATGCAGTGGAAAAAAAATACTAGAAAGAAAAATAGTATGAAATGAAGGAGGGAGGAAGGAGAGAGAAAGGGAAGGAGGGAAGCAAGGAAGGAAGGGAGAGAGAGAACAAGAAGGAAGGAACAATTAAAAAAAAAGGAAAGAGTATTAAATAAAAGAAGGAAAATTAGAAGGAAAGAAAATATGAAAGGGTGTATAAAGAGAACAGAGGCAAAAGAAGGGAAAAGAAACGTTTTTAAGCAAACTCCGTCCTCAGGACGGTAATATTTAATGGGCTAAATATCAAAACATGTTTAAGTACTAGGAACACACAACTTAAGAAAGACACACTTGCAGGAAATAAGCGTTAATTGCCCAATTTGCCAGAGAAGCGGAGATGGCAGTGCTTTTGTGACACTTCTATGGTTGGCTCCTGTCATCACGGAAGTCAGTACGGAATCGCGTGCATTTCTGCACCGCGACAGAGTCTCCGATGCTTCCGTTTGTTACAGAACGCCTCAAAATACATGGCACAAGAATTTCAACAAAGAAGGTTTGGAGTAGACCCCGTGCGCATTTCCCCCGTGGGGAGGTGGGATTTACTTGCTGGCGGGTTAGTCAGGGCAGTGTGGCTTCTCAACAGGCTGCACGCACAGGCCGGGCTCCCCACAGGCGTCCTGTGTTCACAATCCTGGTCGAATGTTCTCTGGAGGCCACAGATTCATTATGTCAGAAAGGGTAGAGCAACAGACTGAAAATGTTGGAAGAGATCCAACCTTCTCTGGGCTTAGCGCGTGGTTATTGCCTAGAGCTTGTTCCTACAGGTATTTTTTTTTTTTTTTTTTGGCATAAAGAGCTCCAGCAAATGGAGTGAAATGAAGACAGCAAAACTCAGGTGTGGACAGTCTTTCAGAGTGTCGGGTTCTCACTATTCTGTTGAAAGCAATCCATTGCTACTCCTCTACTATTTTCCCCGATCTATTTGGGAGCTGGCAAACTGATTTGATAAAACAGTGATAGATTTGTCAGATTAAGATAGTAATTTACTTCCATTAATTTGAGAGACATCAGTGTCTCACAGTGAGAAGAAATATGTCCACCCTGGTGGGATACATTTAAATTCATTAGATTTTCCAGCCTTCATCTAAGACATTGAGACTTTTTCTTCTCAGCCGATAAATCCTTTCAGTTTTTACTTCAAGTAAGTGGCACTAAACAAGCACTCATCAATTTATATTTTAAATTCTCCTAACAATATCCAGTTGGATAAATCTGTTTAATTAGCACTGGGTTGATGCTTTCTTGGCCCACTGCATGTCCAGTTACCAAAATAAAAGAAAGGCATGGAAATTTGCTGGTTGCAAAAAAACATGCCTCCTACAATGGCAGGGAACAAGAAGAGACATTCTCCCAACAAATGTTAACCCAGGGGAAAAAATTTGAATATATACAAAAGATGAAATGAACAATAGATGAATGGCAAATGAGAAAGCTGCCAGTGACCAGACTTTCTCAGGAGCCAACCTTTAACAATATGGATTATTCTGGATAATTCATGGTTTGCCACCCTTTATTCTTTGTCTCGTCTGTAATATCCAGGGCACATCTTAGACAGATAATTAGGGCATTATCATATTCCTTAACTAAGTCGGACAAATTGCATTGCACTTCGTGGTAAACCAACCTAGGGCTCTGTCATTAGCATTGTCTAACCGTTCCAAATAAAGTCTTTGCTTTTTTTATTGCATCAACTTTATTTGTCAATACTCACGAATGAGCGACTGTTCCCTTTCCTGTAGGGCTGTGTGAATATGTTAGTCACTAGGTAATCTTACAGTTAATACAGGCCGCAGCATGGTAAAATGTAAGAAAATGTAAAGGTCAAAAACATGTTTCTATTATAAAAAAATGAATGATAATGACATAATTTTTTCAGCTCATCAGGCTCTTTGCTAAGTGCTGCTGTTATTGCCAGATCAGTAGTGTATAACAAAGAAATGCTTTCTGCAGCCTGCTTCATTAGTCTGCCCTGTAGGACCTCACCTCCAGACCTTTCACTAATCTGTTGGCCAGCTCAATAGTCTTGTTAGTTCTATTCACTTCTTCCTGACAGAGGATTTTCTCTGCTGTAGCCCTCCCAGAGGCCATGGTTAAAGCAGCCAGGTTTGTGTCTAGTTCCTTTAAATAAAAACAGTGAGAGACAACTTTGGACATTGTCAGAACAAGTAAAAATATCGCTGCTGACTTATTTTATATTGCAGAAAGTTAAATTATACAGTGTGCCCAGAAATAAACACAACCGCGTTCAGGAGATTGTGCCAATTCACTCAACTCGAAGGTGCAGTAGGGAAAATGGAAGACAAGGATATTCGACAGTTTATGTAATTTTTGTTGTTTGTTCAAAACAGCACCGAGTGGGGAAAAAAAGAACATACAGACAAATTCAAAATCCTAGGGGGAAATGGAGCATGTCATTTTCCCAGACAAATTACCTGAAGTCATGAAGATTTAACACAATTGATTGGCGTATACCATTAGTCCCAATAACACACTTAATACAAAGTGTCCCAAAACATTTTGCACTGAGAGCTGCCAGTAAGATAAAACCTAGGGGAGGCTTTTAAGGCGAGATTTGAAGAGCTGTGGTGTATCAGCAGCTCAGAGGGAGCCAGGGTTGGGGAGCAGAACTTCCAGCTGGGGTGTGATGGAGAAAGGGGGCCTCGTTGAGTGGTTGGGTGACAGTGGAGCTCGCCAAGGGTGTGTGGAAAGCATGGGTAGGCAAATGGTGTGTCCAAGAGACTTGGCTGTTTCTTTGGGGAGAGGGAGGGTGAGAAGAGGGAGATTTTTTGGGGGAAAAAGCTATGCTCAAGAAGAATCATTGTACAAGTAGCAAAAGAACAGTTTTTTTTGTGTATGTGTGTGTTTACGACTTGCTGTGCTTTTTCAAGAAATCACCTGCTCATTTAATGTTTGTAAAGAACTTCCATGAAGAAAGGAAACTGTTCGTGCTCTCACAGCATATTGGGAAGGCATTTGTAGGTACATTAATAGCATTATGTGGAATTTTGCTCATGATATTTTTATGAAAAACCATTAACACTGGAAATAATTAGTAAAAACCATGATAACTCTCCCCAGATATGGAACTTACATGAGAATCTCAAAGCCCTGTTGGGGACTGCTGAGCTGTTATCAGTCTGTTTTACACCTAGGGAAACTGAGGCCAAGGTGCTTGACAGGAAATGGGAAAGAATTGTTTATAGAACCTTAGGAAAGAAACTTACTCAGTATTCCTTGGGTTTCCAGAATTATTTCTTAGACTGGCCCTGACCGAGCCACCACTTAAAATTCCTCAATCCAGTTCAGCAGACCCCTTCTGAGTTTTCCACACCCCTCCCTTCTTGCCAGACAGCTGGCTCATGGTTGTGCCCCTGCACAGCCAATCTAGACCATTAATCTGAATGAGGATGAAAGACCGAATCCTGCAAAGTCTGTCTAACATGTTGTCAAATTGCACTGATAGCGGCACAGCTGGCGAGGTGGGCAATCTTTCACCAAGGAGAACATCATCCCTTCTCCTTTGAGAACTTTCTGATTAAATAATCCATTAGACAAATGGCCGCTGTACTCGTTTGCTAGGCCTGCCGTAACAAAGCACCACACATGAGGCAGTGTAAACAACAGAACTTTATTGTCTCAGTTTTGGAGGCTAGAAGTCCAGGATCAAGGTGTCGGTAGGCTTGGTTCCTTCTGAGGGCTGTGAGGGAGAACCTGTTCCATGCTTCTCTCCTAGCTTCTGGTGGTTTGCTGACAAGCTTTGCTATCTATTCTTTGGCTTGGAGAAGCATCACCCCCATCTCTGCCTTCATCTTCACGTGGCATTCTCCCTGTGCCCACGTCTGTCTCCGAATTTCCCCTTTTCACGAGGACAGCAGTCATATTGGATTAGGGCCCACCCTAATGACCTTATTTTAACTTCTCCTAAAATGTAAAGGCCTGTATAAACCCTATCTCCACATACAGTTACATTTTGAGGTACTGGGGGTTAGGACTTCAAGATAGAATTTTAGGGCAACACAATTCAACTCTTAGCAGCTACCAAAGGCTGGACATTGTGCCACAAAGCTGAAGTGGAGGGTGGTGCAAAGACGAAGGAGGTAAGGCCCCGGACCTTACATCCTCACGAATTAGTGAAGGGTGTGTGTTGATGTGCAAGTGAGGGCAAAGAAAAGAAGGGGGTTTGTAGCCAGCTGGGGCCCTCCTGAGCCTGAGGGACTGAGAAGCCCTGATAATTTGCTCCTGGGGAGACGTGGAGAGGGCTCAACGACCCAGGCTTTTACGTAAATTCTCCCTGTGTTGATGGACCGGAGGGGAGTGCTGTCCAGGTCCTCCTGGGAGTTGTTGTGGTGGGTGCCCTGCCAGAGAATGGGGCTTCCCTTTTCACTGCCTCACTGTCAGGCAGTAGGGTGACACCCCGGTTCTGTGACTAAGGTGGGCCAGTGTGCAGAGCACTTGATGCTTGGGAGAGGGCCAAGGGCAGGCGCTCCACGTGGGTGAGGGCTCTGGCTCCAGCCGAGGTGCCTTAGGAGACCATGGGGGCCTGGTGCTGGGGCACGGGAGGGCGGCCCCCTCAGCGTCTCCACAGCTCCACAGCCCTTGGGGAAAAGTGGGCCCAGGATGCTCCTTCAACTGTCTTCCTAGTCCCTAGCCTGAATCCTTCCTGCCGGAGGCCTCTGCCCCGCAGACGGAGGGGAGTGGTGACACTCCTGTTGGACCTGCAGTACAATCTGAGACTCATGCCTCTTCACTGACTGTTGCCAAATTTCAAAGATCGATGGCTCAAATATTCTTTGGAAGATCAGTTGAGTTCATTTTGAAGGGAAGGGAAAAGGTAGGAACTGGAAAAAAGAGAAAGGAAAGAAAGAAAGAAGGCAGGAATTCAGGAATGCAGGCCGGAGACGCCCACGGAAGGGGGGAGGAGACGAGGGACTTGCACAGGAGCAACTGTGCGGCTACAGGCTCTTATTTTCTCGGCTCGCTCAAATCTGCTGCTCACACCATTGTCAGAGTTTCTAAAACACGGGCTGGTCCTCCGCTAAAACCCCTCAACGCGCCCGTCCTCTCTGGGATAACAGCAGACTCCTTGGCACGTCCTGCTGGGACCTCTGCGGTCTGACTGCCGTCCCCTTTCAAGCTTTGCTCCTGCTCTTCCCTACCCACCTCTATCCCTGCTCCACAGAATTCCTTTCCATTCCAAAGACAAGTCATGTTATTCCACGCCCTAGAATCTTGTCAATGCTGTTCTCTCTGCTTAACCTTCCAGGTTTACCAAGCTAACCCCTCGTTTGAGTACGTCACCTCCTTCGCAAAAGCTTCTCTGAACCCCAAGCAGAAGTTGTCACACCTCCACCCTCCACTGAGTTGGCACAGCCTTGGTGCTCATCACACTACAATACAAACAATGTTATATTATAATGACATATTTCTCATTTGTCTCCCTCATGAGACTGTGAACTTCTGCAGGAGGGAAGCTTGTCTTACTCATCTTGGAGGCCCCAGCACCCAGCACACGACCTGGTCATGTAACTGATGTGTAGTAAACCTCTGCTAAATGAGCAAATATTTGCAAGGCTTAGGAAAGAGAGGGGAAGAAAGCAAAAAATGGAGAAAGAAGGCAGAAAGACTAGGTGAGGGAAGGAAAAGACGGGAGAGGAACATCAGAAGCTTCAACCCTGAGAGCCCCCTCCCCACCCCCTATTGATTGAATAACTGCGGCGCTAAAGGAGCTGGGGCAGTGGAAATGAAGGATATAGCATCTGTCCTTAAGAAGCCCCCAACTGGGGCAGTATTGGGGGAGTGGTGGCATGAGGAGGTGACAAGTGAAAGGACAACCAATGAACAAATCGATGTTTACCAACAGTCCCATGGTGGGAGGGGCAGAGGGTGCCACCACCAAGCCTGCAGGAGGGGGGTGTGTTTTGATAATTGAGCAGGTTTGTTGAATATGCGTAATGAGTGGAAAGCAGAGGAACAATAGTACGGAAAAGATTGATGTTTGTTTTACAGAGGGAAGTCGTTTAAAATTAGTATTTTTAAGTTTTTTCTCCGTATCTGAAACTAATAGGACTTGCACAGTGTTTCTGGAGGTACAAATCTGGTTCTTTCTAGAATATTCACAAAGATAGTTGAGGCATTTGAGGTTGGCCAAGGAATAAAGGATTTAGCCCCCTGAGCAATTTCCTGAGGTTGGATGTCGTTCACTTTATGAGGAAGAAAAAGTTAATTTTATTTTGCAAACTTTGTTTCTCCTCCCTCCCCGCCCCCCCAATTCATTTGGGTTTTTGTAAGTTAAGCAAAGGAGGAGAGACAAAGGGAATAATTTCAAATCCCGCCCTCTCTCCTCGTTCACACCCCGGGGCTGTATCTCCCAGCGCGTGCTGGACTCCGGCGGCGAGAGCTGCCCACTCTCCCGGTGGAGGTAGCAGCAGCCCTCCCTGTGCGGGTGGCGGCACCAGCAGCTCACATCACGCTGCATTTCCTTTAGAAGAGTTGGAGACTTCAAGCCGGCATGGTTTTCTTTTAGGTCCTCTCTTCTGAGTCTATTTGGTTTGACTGTAGTGTTTTCTGATACTCTGAAAATAAATTTGCTAATCGGATTAAAGATAATGTCATTATTCCCCCATTTTTCCATGTGGCTGATAACAAGACATAGCCCTTCCCTTATGGGACATACATATCAATGCCATTAATATGAAAAAAAATTTTAAGTGCCCAAATCCCTTTTTTTTCAGCCTCCCTCTCTTTTTTTCCTTCCTTCCTTCCTTCCTTCCTTCCTTCTTTCTTTTTTTCTGCATTGCCCTTTTCAAAACAAGGGGAGATTCAGTATAGTTCCCGTGCCAGTGATCCAGTGGTGTCACATCACTATGGCAATTGCTGCCCAGGGCAGGAATGCAGAGCAGCTGTAATTGTGCAACGCCTTATTGCTGGTGCATGTCAATCAGAACCTATGAATTGAGAAAAATTTGCTCTGTTCATTCTGTTAAATGATGTATCCAATTAAACCTGTTAGAATTCATGATCTTCAGTCAAGGTTAAATGAAAGTAGTTACTCCTGTCAGCTAGGTGATTAAATGCTGCCTACATCAGGCACATTTATGTGCAAAATTAAAATTTTGGTATAAAGCATGAATCTTTATGCATGCCAGTTAATTATCTTGCGGTTCCTCCACTTATTAAATGCCCACTGCATTTCTTCTTAATCATCAGCTTCCTTTCAAAACTTATTTCATACTTCACATTACACCAGATTTCAATGTTTAAATGAAATGCCTTACCAATGAAAACTTCCCCTTTTTGAGGGCTTGGCTATACTATGCTACTGAAAATAATCACTATTAACATTTTCTCATTATTATGTACAAGGATTTCTAGAAGCCAATCTGACGAATGCCAAGGCATTCTGGAAGTGATTTCCTGTTCTGGCTTGACCACAGTTTGGTTTTAACCTGGCTTCCAGCTTCCTGCAGGCCCCTCTACATCACTTCTGCAGGCGGCCAATGTGCAGTGACTCGTGCTGATTGTCAAGCATTGTTTCTTTTTCCTTTCTGATATACTTTGAGCACATACAAAATGAGTACAAATGTAATAATGAAATGATTTACTACTACACATCAAAAATACATTGGAAATAGATAGGGGGAAATACTGCTTCCTCCTTTAAAAAAAAATAAGACAAAGACTTAACCGTGTCAGGTCTCACGCATACATAAATGTTGCTTTTTCTGCTGGGTTTTAAAATGAATGAAAAGTACAAAGTAGCAACAACACGATTCCACAGTAGTCATGGTTCCCAAATGCAGTATTATGGGAGCAGTAAGATGTCATAAAACATTCCATCAAATACTTCTCTTAGAAGCATTTCACACTATAGAACTTGCCTTTTTTGATCTTTCAAAATTTTTACTAAAAAACTCAACAACAGTTGCATGGAATTAAAAATTTTGCCACATACTTTCTCCTACTGATATTATTATTTCAGACATTTATTTCTTTCCTTATGAGACAGATGATAACCTTATAAACTTATATGCTTAAAAATAAATTCCTACTATTTAATTGATTTACAATAAATAATACCAACAGAGCTAGTGTTATTGAAATTAATTTCCATTTCATTTAATTCTCTGTGTCATGTTTCATAGATTCACAATCTTTTATAACTACAAAGCATTCAAGAGCCACAAGGAAAATAACTTTAAAGATGAAAGGTTTAAATTCTCCATGTAGTTGTTGCAAATACTTACATAAAAATGCTTCCCACACTAGAAAGTTATAAAATATTCCTCTTAAATGAACTTGAAAGAGGCCGATTTCCATGAAAATGAAAATAGATTTATTAGCAAATGATATGGAAGAAATGTTTTTCACTGAACAATATTAATGAATTAGCCAGTGGTTGGTGACACCGAGCAGCTGCCTATGTGGGAATGTGTTAGAAATTCATTTTCACTGCAAATGTGCTCTCAGACACACCCTGTGTCAATAATGATGCCCTGTTATCCTTCCTGATTTTATAGCTCTCGATAATACATACCAATATCCAAATGTCAACTTAAAAAAAAATGGAACTCTAATACCAGTGGGTTGAAGAAATGATAAAACTTGAACTCAAGAGAATGTAGGTTCTTTCATTTGTTGCAGAGACCGGACTCCTATATGGGTGTGTGGGTGGGTGGGCCCAGATCTTGGGGGCTGGGGAGTGGAGCCCTTTGTGTGACAGAGGTGGTTCACGGAGCCTTAGAGTGCAAGCCCACCTTAGAGTCCTTTAGGTGTATCCCAGCCTTAAGAGAGGTGCAGGAGTAGATGGCAGCTCACCCTATTAATCCCCCTTGCTTCTGACCTCAGTTTCTCTCCTTACCTGTTCCTCAGTTGCTACTGCTTGGGTCCCTCAGTCCTTCCCCATCGAATCCAGCCCTGGAGTCAGATCTCTGCTATACTGAGAGACAAGACAGGATAGAATATGAGAGCTGGAATTAGGGTTGAGCCAGGCAGGTGGTACTGGATGCATCCACTCTTAAGGGCTTTGTAAACAGAATGGAAATGTAAGGGATGGAGAAAATTGTATTTAGGATGCATTTCAGGGAGAATAGTGCATCCAGTTGGAAGGAATCTGTTGATAGACCTTTTAGGGTGGGGGAAAGGTTTGGAGAACTCTCTGGTGCAAGGAGCATGCTTGAGTAACCACACGTGGTGACCAAAGTGCCACTGAGGAGCTTTGTCATCATGCAGGTGGCTGTCACTATGCCCTCTTAGGCTCTTCCCTGTACAGTGATCACTTTTTTTTTTTTTTCACTAAGTGAAGTCTGAATGATTCTTTAAAGGATATCGATTTAAAGTGGTCCCAAATGATGCCCCTGGGCACCCATGTCTCATTCTGGCTCCGAGGAGGCGGGTTGGGTAGGATTCTGGGGAAGGTTTAGGCTGGCGCTCTCCTGAGTTCTGTCTGCAGGGCTGCGAGGCTGCAGAGAGGACGCACACCACTGTTGCAAGAACACAAAGCGTGAGCACGAAGCGAACAGCTGGCGAGGAGCAGAGTAAACAAATACCTCTTTGACTTAATTCTTATAAACTGGCCTCTTTTTGTATGAAGTATAATACGTGTGTGTGTATTATGGGTTAGATGTCAGAAAAGCAATCTCTTTCCTGAGACATTTTCTTTTTTTCTTTCTTTTTTTTATTTCCTTCTTTTCTTTCTCTTTCTTTCTTTTTCTTTCTAAAAAATCATTTAAAAACAGGAACAATTTTCTGTTCAAATGGTCGCTGTCCCTAAGTGGCTTAAAAACTCCCAGTGGGAAGGACAACAGCCCTCTCGGAGGCAGAGTGGCCTCTGTCTGTGAGACATATTCCCCCACGGGTATGCTTTTCTGGCTTGCTTGATCGCTAGCTTTGCAACTTGGAGATGTAACGTAGCTTGAAATCAACCGTGTGTTTAGCCCTGCTTTGGTCAGCCCACCTAGCGACAGATTGTAGCCCTGCTGCTTTCCCGGGTCACACAATGCCATGGCAAGTAGAAGGACTGGGTCCGATTTAATCAAAGGCTTTTGATTGTACAAAGCTTAGAGCCTCGTTCCAACAGGGAAACCTCTTCTGGGACAGGGGAAGAAAGGGTTCGGTGCGTAGCACACACACACTTGTTTAAAGCTCCACGCGGAGAGACTGATTCACCTAAATGCGCCTGGCCGCGACATCAGCAGACCACGGCCGCTGCAGCCGGCTGGCCCCGGGAGGCGGGAAGCCGAGGAAGGTCCACCACTTCCGCCCGGGGCGCTCGGGTCCCCAGGTTGCGGTCCGCTGCTTTCGCGATGTCGCGCTGCTGCCATTGCTCTAGTCACCTTCGGGTGGGGGTGCATTAAGCAAGGACAGGTAGCGTCGCACCTCGGGGCTGGTAGCGCCTTGGCGGAGACAGGCTGGCGCACCCCTTTGCGCCGTGTGTCGGAAGGGGAACGACCTCACGGGCAGGCTCTGGTAGTAGGGATCCGTGTCCTTATCCTGACAGCCTCCTGACCTGAGGTCAGAAAGGCCAGTTAACCACTAAGTGCCCTCCCCTTCCTCTACTTAAAATAGAGATAAAAATATTTTCTACTTTCTAGTCCCTTGGAGTACAAACAGGAAGATGGCTTATGCAATGTCTCCAAAACAAAAACGCTCAGACTCCTGAGCGTTGCCTTTATTGATGTGCTGAGAATAATTTTCCAGCACATGAGAAGTTTACTTTGAATGTAAGTGGAGAGGGAAAAGCAAAGCCTGCCTAAAACAAAGTAGACATCGTAAAACCGACGGCTAGCAATTTCCTCTGGTGGTCTTTGATTCATCTCATGAGCTCATGGTAACCTGCAATGATATTTATGTGTGTGGTTGTATGGCTTTGTGGCAGGTATCCATTGTTTTAAGACAAGACATGCTCAATCTTTTTTCGTGTGTGAGGGTGTTCTTAGTGCTCTCGAATTTGCTGTATTCAGGGGTATTAGGTTTGTGGAGACATAGGGAACAGTTCAATGTGGGTTTGGTTTGAAATAATTTATATTTTATCATAAAGATATTTACTAAAATATCTCCTTTTATGTAAAATGTGTACAGTATGGCAGTGGCTACATCCAAATAATCTGCATTAAAACTAAGGAAAAATACAGTAGATCAATGCAGTTTCTTGATGTACTTTCTAAAGGGTTTTCTGTCACCTTGGCCAGGCATGACCTGGTGAAGGGGAATGGTTCGTACTATTTCTGTGTGTTTGAACAAAAATCAGCGTTGGGAAACTGGAAAATAAATTGAATAGAAAAGAAAAGGTAGAAAGCTCTTTTAAAGAAAGGGAAGGATGTCAATATACTGCAATGGTAGTTGATAAACACCAGAAACTACGAAGAAGCAACTTCAGGGCTGTTTATTAGAATAAAAGAGAGAGGTGACACATTCCATTAATGATCTTTATTACTTCTTTCTATACAGTACTGTGACAGGGTAACACAGAAGAGCATTTTTCTCCTCCGGGAGTTTTCTCACACCCATTTCAGCCCTTAAGTATGAGGTGTTTTTGGCCCTAAGAGGCAGTAGGGCGGTGGGTTAAAGTCTCAGCCATGGAGATCTAAGCAGGATTCATGGGTGAGACAGGAAATATTTGGAAGAATACACGATTTGGTGGAAGCAGGCCCTCGCCATCACCTAGGAAAGATGGAAAGTTATTCCTCCCCCGCCCCCCCAGGAAAGATTTCCTGATCTATAGGCTGAGAGAAAAAAGATAAAGACCAAAATAGTTAGAAGTTAGCAACCATCTGTCCCAAAGGAGTTTCTGCACTGCACCTTCTGCTGACCATGTGTGTGTGTGTGTGTGTGTGTGTGTGAGAGAGAGAGAGAGAGAGAGACCCTCAGGTAGGAGCTCTGCACCTTCCTGCTCACCTTGCCCGGGAGGCGGCCCAAAGCCGACAGTGTAACCACAGTGGCCTCTTATTCCTGCAGAGCATGTGGGCAGCTGGGCCTGAGACCACCTCCCAGACCATTTGCAGGCCCTGAGAGGACACAAGAGCGTGAGCCCTTTCCTGCATGGCCCACAACAGCATGGACATGTGTTAAGAGCTGGCAGACCTGGGGTGCCCTGTGGCTGGTGTGAGGGAGGAAGCCACGGGTGTGGAATGAGTTGTATGGCTGGGGGCCAGATGGGAATACCACCACCATGTAGAGACGAGGATAACTGGGAACCAGGCAGGATACCTCCATTTCTGAAGATAACAGGTGGACAGACGGAAGCTGAAGACCAAAGACCTCCCCCAGGTGCCAGGATGTTGCGTGAACTTCTGGGAGCATAGATGATATATCTCCTGTGGGAGAAGGGGAGACCCTAAACTGACCAAATTTACCTTGAATCAATTAGGCAAACCCTGATTTGACTATGTTTCTATGAACTGGAAAACGTTTGCCTTTAGAGGACAGAATGAAGGCTTGAGTTTCTATTGAGATGAAATTCAGTTGCGTTGCAGAAAAGTAAAGAGAGTTATAATTTTTGAAAACCCAAGTTGTGGATTAAGAAATATCATTAAGAAATAGCATAGCCATTTCAATACCAATTCAATACTGAATTTTAAACTTGGGTATTCAGAGTGGAAGAGACACAGTAAAATGTGTAAATTTCATTTGAAAACCTTTGATTTTCAAATGAAAATACTGTACGTGGTTAGTATAGCCTCACAAATGTAATCTCTATGAGGCCCAAATTTCTCTCTCGTACTTCTTTCAACCTTAAATTTAAAAAATTCATTGATTTGTTAAAATACTTCCTAAACACATTGTGTGAAGATATTTATATAGATGCAGAGAGAACAAAGTTACTTAAAATATCTTCCTGACCTCAAAGAGCTTAAAGTTTACTGTTGTACAAATAGTATATAGATATTTCACTCAACACATTTATGCCATTAGAGTAAAATTAAAGCAAAGTGATAAAAAATATATTTGAATATGACTAAATTCAGAACCTTAGCTTAGACTTCATGCATATTTAATGTACTGTCATTAAATGATGAAGTTAATTAGGAATTATGAATATGAGAGACAGCAGAGCAGGATTCAGTGCACAAGCTCTGGAGTCAGACTGCCTGCGCTCAGAGCCCGCTCCATCACTCACGAGCTGTGTGGTTTTGGACAAGTTACTTAACCTCTCTGTCTTTCCATTTCTTCAGCTGTAAAATGGGGATAATAATAGGATTGATCTCACAGGGATTGTTATGAGGATTAAATGAGTTATCATAGATAAAGTGCTTTTTGCAGGGGCTGGTAGAGAGAACACTAGATATATGTATGTATTTATGCATCTGTGTAATACATAGCAATGCATGTGTTTTTAAAAATGCTCTTTCTTTGCTGTAACCTAAAGAAAAATTCTGTTCAGTTGACACAGCAGTGCAGGACATAAGAATATCTTTTTAAAAGTCTTTTTATTTATTTTAACAAAATGAATTACACTAATCTCATACATTAAAAGAAAGGTGGACCAAACAATCCCCTTAATATTGTTTTTGCAGTTACATATCCAATACGAAGTCCCACGGTATGGGAACTGCCACAAACACTAGGAAACCTGCATGGGTAAAATACTTTAAAAAAGAAGCATCAGATTTAGTTAAAGATATGTCTTTTTGAATTAGCTGTGTGATAAGAAGGAGCTGGTTGATAAAGGGCAAGAGAAATGCTAAATATGCATCATGACAAACAGTGAAAAATTAAGGATTGTAACTAACATTAATTACATTCCAGCAAGATGAATAGGCTGCTCATCATTAATGAGAACATACACCTTTGTCTAAGTTTCACATCCACCTGTGATGAATGTGCTAATGGGGATAAAATACATCATAGGAACATTTGAATTAACAGCACACTAATAGATTGACACATGAGTATGAATAAAGCATTTAATCATATAAACTATACCACACCCAAGAGCAAATTTTTCTATATTGCCTACATCACATCCAAGTGAGGGTAGAAAAGGCAAGAGTCTTATTTCAAATAATACTTTTAGGATACTGTCCACATTGTATAATGTCCTAGAAAAAAGGATTTACTTATTACATTCCGGTGAACTTAACTAAGGTGAGTAAAAAGATTCAATCTAACTCTAATGAGATAAAGGGAAGTCAAATACTGTATTCCTCAAGCTATAGCACTGTGTCTAATCTGCTAACTTCGATTCCCAGTGTATGTGCTGCCAATGAAATGTTATCAATTTAATACCGAACACAAAGTATACTGAGGTAAGGTCAGCCTTCTGTTTTGGGGAGAGTTTTATGAAAAGTCAAATATACCCTTTTTGTTGATACCTGATTTCATTTCTAAAGCAGTAGAATAGTACCTCATAAATAAGGCAGTGCCATGTTATTTTGATGGATGTGGGATTCCTAATATACTAAGTAATACTATTTAAAGCCGCACCCACTGTGATTAAGTATTCTTGCAGGAGAGCAATTATCCATATATGACAACAATGGGGATAACAAGTATATGTTTATAATGTAAATCCATTCCTGTTAAAGAAAATATATATGCTATGTGATATTTTCAAGCAATCCCAAGATCATGTATAAATCACTCTAGATGTTATACTTATTTACAAATTATGAGTTAAAACCATTTGCTTGTATAACAATAATAGCTAGAAACCTTCTGAAAAGTATTGTAAATTGTCCATCCTTTCTTTTGTCACTGAGCTGCCAATATGTGCCAGGTACAATGGCAGTGCTCAGACAGGAATGTGGACACTGAAGACAAGGTTTTGGCTCTCAAGGAGCAAAGAGACTTGTTGTGGGGGGACAGCAGTACCAGCGTGTGTGCTGAGGATCTCAGCTACAGACCTAAGCTGTGTAGATCTTAGCATGGAGGAACCATGCTAGCATGGTGGGTGGGAATTGCTTGGGGGTAGGGTAATCACTTATGAGGGGATGGATAGAAGAATCTCCTGGCCAGAAAAAAAAAAAAAAGGAAGGAAGTAGAATTAAAAACAATTTAATTGGCAAGTAAAATTGTATAGATTTATTGTGTACAACATGATGTTTTGAAATATATACACATTATGTTATGGAATGGCTAAATTGAGCTAATTGACATAGGTATTACCTCACATACTTATTGTTTTTTTGTGGTAAGAACCCTTAAAACCCATTCTTAGCAATTTTCAAGAATACAGTACATTGTTATTAACTATAGCCACCATGTTGTACGGCAGATCTCTTGAACATATTCCTCCTGTATGCCTGAAATTTTATATCCTTTGACCCCGACCACCTCCCACTCCCAGCCTCTGGCAACCACCGTCTGCTCTTTACTTCTGTGAGTTCAACTTTTTTAGATTACACAGATAAGTGAGATCATGTGGCGTTTGACTTTCTGTGTCTGGCTTATTGCACTTAACATAATGCCCTCCAAGTTCACAATGGCTGTGCTCATTTACATACCCACCAACAGTGCACTAGAGCCCCCTCCTCTCCACGTCCTTGCCAACACTTGTTATCTTTCATCTTTTTGATAATACCCGTTCTGACAAGTGTGACGTGATAGTCACTGTGGTTTTAATTTGCAATGATTAGTGTTGTTAAACATTTCTTTTGTGACCCGTTGGCCATTTATATTTCTTCTTTTGAGTATTGTCTATTGAAGTCCTTTGCCCGTTTTTTAACTGGGTTGTTTTCTTGCTATTGAGTTGTTTGAGCTCCTTATGTATTTTAGATATAAGCCCTTATCAGATATACGATATTTTCTCCCATTCTCTAGTTTGCCTCTTCACTCTATTGGTTGTTTTCTTGGCTGTGCAGGAACATTTTAGTTTGATGTAATCCCGTTTGTCTATTTTTGTTTTTCTCACCTGTGCTTTTGGGGTCCTATCAAAAAATCATGGCCCAGACCAATGCCATGGAGCTTTTCTAAAAGGGGGGAATTTGAGTCTATTACTCAGCTTTTGCTTCTTGCCATCGCCCTCAGACACATGCCCAAGGGACTGAAAAAAGGCCAATATTAAAAGTAGGTCTCTAAAATGTAGGACCTAGAGGAGCACAACAGCATAGCCTAGAAACAGTGCATCGGAAGTGCTTCATCCACTGGGGGTTACAGGTGGGGCTGGTGGGAGTATGGAATAGACAGAGTGGGAAACCGAATGTAATAATCAAGTCTACACAAATTGCAATGAACATGTTGCAGTAACAGAGGGAAATACAAAATGCTATAGGGACAGAAAAGAGAACAAAAAGAACCCTGTCCTTAACATTTGTAGACATTTTCATGAAGGAGGTAATGTGAGTTGCGTCTTGAAAAAAGAATATGAGTTTTTCATATAGAGGGGATGAGGAGAAAAATCCCTAGTAGTGCAAGAGAAGGCACAGGCCAAGGCATTGGATATTCAGAGAAGGGCACAGAGTTTGATGTGCTGCAGCATTTGCTACAGTCTGCATGAGGTGGAAGTAAGAGACAGGGCTGGCTGCAAAGTGTAGGCTACAGCATTTAAAATACATACTCTTATTTTTGAAAGAAAATAATATTCATCTCCATATCTACGGGAAGACATTTGAGGAGGAACAAAGCAGACTAATTTATTTACCTATTGTGTGGTGTCTTCATTTTTTCAACAAATATGGAGTATTTTCCATAAATGTATCAGATTTGAGCTAGCTGCTGAGAATTATAATAGGAAACAAGGTACAGTGTCCACAGTCCAGGAGCTTGCAGTCTACTTGTGGATCAGAGGAGAACCCACAAGTAGAGTCAGATAAAGGAAAAACTTGTAGAAACTTCGTTGTTGTAGGCCCAAGTGCTGTAAGCCACAGCAGAGCTACTTAATGAAGTGGGAGAGTAGATGGTGTATGAGGCAGCCTTTCTGGAGGAGGGAACATTTAAGTCGACGTAAGAAGGATGACTGGAAGTTGGACAGGTGATAGGATAGAGTTAAAACAATAAGCTTCTTTTTCCTTCTTCTTTTTTTGAGACAGAGTCTTGCTCTGTGCCCTGGCTAGAGTGCAGGGGTGTCATCATAGCTCACTGCAACCTCCAACTCCTGGCCTCAAGCAATCCTCCCGCCTTGGCCTCCTGCTTTGGCCTCCCACCCTGGCCTCCCAAAATGCTAGGATTACAGGCGTGAACCACTGCGCCCAGCCTAAAACAATACATTTCTGAGGTCTTAAATATCTTTCTACTCTCCACCTCACTGATCCCAGTACCTTACACATAGTGGGCAAGTGCCTACTAGTCGCAGTTACTATTGTTGCATTAACAATCCACTCCAAAACTTAGGAGTGTAAAATAGTCAATTTATTTATGGATTCTGTGGATCAGAAATTTGACAGAGCAGGAATGGCTTGTTTCTGTTCCATGACATCTGGCGCCTCCATGATATCTGAGAAGCAGTGAGGCATGACCCAACCGCTAGGGGCTGCAATTGCCGACTGTCTTCACTCACACGACTGTGGGTGATGCTTGCTGTTGGCTGGGGCGTTAGCTGGACTGTCAGTCAGAATATCTACACACTGACTAGTTGCTGGACTCACCCAGAAGTACCCACTTCTGTGTCCACCCATATGTTTGTTGATTAGTGCTATTGTTGCTGGCTATTGGCCAGAACCTCAGTTGGACTGTCAGGCAGGATAATGACACATGATCTCTCCATGTGGGCTAGTTGGGTTTCCTCACAACATGGAAGCCGGGATCCAAGAGCAAGTCTCTCAAGATAGCAAGACAGAAGTGCTGGACACTTTAATGATCTAGCTTCACATAGCATTAGTTTTACAGTACTCTGTTGTCTAGGAAGTCACAAAGACTGACTCAGATTCTCAGAAAAGGGACATAGACCCCTCCACTTCACAGGAGGAGTATCAATGTCACATTGTACAAAGACCATGTGTGGTGAGAGGTACTCTTGTGGCTACCCTTGGAAAACCCAATCTGCTATAGTGCTTAATGAGTATCTGTTGAATGAATGAATAACTTTAAAAAAAATTAAGTGTTTGAAACTAATGGCAGACAATGACAGAATAACTTAGATCTTGTGAATATAAAATTATACAATTTTTGAGGCCACAGCAATGACTTTTTCAAAAATTATCTCACTCTAATTTAAAAGTGTCCACCATGTTAACTACTTAGGCCAACATTTCCCAGAGTCTGTTAAATGGAACAGTCTCATGGAGACAAGTTTCATAATCAAATAAAACGTATGAAATGCTGTATCTATTTGCTCCTGTATCAGTTATCTGTTGCTGTATAAGAAACTATCCCCAAAATTACTGGCTCAAAGCAGCAACCATTTACTATTCATGCTTCTGTGGGTCAGGAATTTGTTCAGGACTCTGCGGGGACAGCCCATTTCTACTCTATGGACTGCCAGGCAGGGGCTCAGCTGGAGCTGAAGGTCTCAAATGGTCTCACACTCAGATTTTAAAACATTTCTTTATTTTACTTTTTCTTTTTTCCCTCCAGAGTTCCTTTACAGCCTTATTTGGAACCAGTGCTCCAAAGACTACAGAAATGACATTTACTCAAATTCTGCTTCAGCAGTATTTGTCAGAGCATCAGAGGCGACAAATCACGAACACCAGCTTGCTGTGTAATATCAGCCAAAGCGGAGACAATTGTCCTGACTCGGGGTTAGAGCTGAGAACTGCATAAACTGTGTAGAGCACTCTGTGGAGTGTGCATCTGCTGGTCATGCCTTTGCATGTGTGTGCAGGCATGCAAGCGTGTGCCCCATAATCATGAGGTTTACTTAGAATGGCATGCTTTCCCCCCATTCCTATTTTCTTTCTATGAAAGGAACTCAGAGAATGCAATGCCCGGCCTCTCTGCGCCTTTGCCTACTCTGCCCCCGAGAGGTGAGATGACTTATTTGATTGGTAACTTTGAGAGGAATAACTGGATTTGCTTGTTTTCTTTCTTCCTTTTGGGAGCTACCCTGTCCTCTGAGGACATGAGTTTTGCTGTGTACCCTAGTGGATGTATGTCCCTCCGGGCAGGACCCCATTATAGTGCTGCCCAGGGCTGAGAGCAGGGGACGGCCAGACGTGGGCTTCAATTTTAACAAGTTGATTTTCCTGAAAGGCCTAATGCCACGTCTTCCAACTTGGCCTCCATTTGTTATAAAGATAATATTTTGATCTTCATTGTTGTTCTTTTGTTCTATTTTGCAAATTGTTCAGAACTGGGCTGAAAATAGGGTTAATATCTACTCAGGAGACCACCTTATAGATTGAGTGTGGTGTCTGGGTTCAAACTCTGGTCCTCTTTCTTTGTAGCATGATGACTTTGAGCAAGTGACTTAACTTCTCTGGGGCTCAGCTTCCTCATCTGTAAAACTGGAATAATAATTTCACCTACTTGTTAGGTTATGTTGAAGATTAAATAAAAAGCATTGATAGGACTATAAAACAGTTAATAAACTTAGCTATTATGTATTCATTTATTCATCCACTCATCAAACTATATTGTGTGTGGATTTTTCTGCGTGCTGTGGATAATAAGACAGGGTAGTTACTTTTGTGTCACTTAGAGTTTAGTAGGGGAGAAAGGCAATGAACAAGTAAATAAATATACACACAAGATAATTTCAGAAGGTGATAAATGTTATGGGGTGAAAAATCAGGGCATGGGGTGGGGTGTGGAGAAGGAGTGCCTTAGCCAGGGTGGTCAGGGGAGATCTTTCTGTAATTCTCATGGCAGGAAGCTGTGTAGCTGGCTGAGTGTAGGCAGGGAACATCAGCAAGTTGTCCTGAAATGAAAATGGATTGTTAGTAGCAAAAAGTATAACTGGCCCTGCACAGGCAATCTGCAAAGCCTGTAGCAGAGCATTGTTTTGCCTTCCTCATGGAATTAAATGCTGTTACTAATCTCAATGCAGCCATGGAAAATTCCAGGTTCATCTCTGGGTTTCTCAGATGGTTTTCTTTGCCTAAGAATGATTTTAGTGGTGTAGGGGTTAGTTCTTTATCAAGATTAACAAGGCATTGGGGGCTATCATACATTCAGAAAAGGAAGTGGAGAGGGTTTAATGAACCTTTCAGAACCCTTCCAAGGGCCATGAAGAGTCACCTAGTACTGTGGGGTCAGAGCCTTGAGAGAGTGGCGTCACGCTCACGTAGGTCAGCACTCAGGCTAACAAAGAGTTAAAGCTAAAATCTCAAGGTGGGTGAAGGGCAGCACCTTGCTCACTAACCTGTCCACCTCTCCACTCAGTGAAGAATAACTCATGGCTGGCTGAGGTTTTACTTGCCTTGTGGGGTGTTCACGGTAAAAAGTTCTTGCTGGGCATATAGGTCTGCTTACTTTTTTGACTCTGGCTACCGGGTTTGTTGGGTGGAAAGATTTGCATTTTGTTGGGAGGTCTGTCCTCTGAGCATATGGAAGCCTAACAGATCACTGAGTGATCTAAAAAGAACTCAGATGGGGATTGATCAAAGCAATTCAAATGTTAGAGAGACGTGGCATCGCTCAACAAAAGGCTCCAGAAGCACCGATTTTAATGGCTCTGTCCTTAGAGAGGGTGGTCTTCTTACTACTAGAGGATTGACTGATGACATTCCTGAGAAAGACACTTCTAGAGAATCAGTGATTGTTCTGAAACTGACTCAAAGAAACATAAGACTTTATTTTCACAGACTGTTTTATCAAATGGTGATAATAAGTAAAGTGAAGACAAAAGATCACCAGAGACCTCGGCGACATTGCTGACTCTTCCCTCACTCTCACGCCCACTTTTGGTCTCTCAGCAATTCTTGCCAACTCTAACTGGCGATATATTTAGATCTGTATCTATATATCTATAACTAATCTATATATCTGTATCTTAATATACAAATATATATATTCTCCAGAATACAAGCACTTTTCACTATACCATGCCCCATTACCATCATCTTGGTCAAAGTCACATCATTTCTTACCTGGATTACTGTAAAGCAGATTACAGTAACACTTCAATTACTGGATTACTGACTGGAATAGATTATTTCCTCCCTGCTTGCACCCTTGCTGTCTGTAATCTATCCTCAAGACCACAGCAGAATCATCTTGTTAAAGGTAAGTCAGAGCCTGTCACTCCTCCGTTCAAAACTCTTCAGTGGCTTCCCATCTCACTCAGAGGGAAAGCCAAAGTCCTTCCCATGATCTGTCCACTGGGCCGCGCCCGCGCCCGCGCCGTGGCCACCCTGAGCTCACCTCCTGCCTCTCGCCAGCTCCCACTGCTCCAGCCACGCTTGTCTCCTGCTGTTCCTTGACTGCCCCAGGCACACTCCCCTCTCAGAGCCGGGCCCCCTCTTGGCTGCTGTATCTTGAATTTCAACCCCTCCAATCCCACACTTCATATCCTACCCCTTGCTTTATTTTTTCTCCTTAGCTCATATCACTATGTAACATGTTATATATTTAACTTATTTTTCTTCTTTGTCGTTCTTATAGTGGTCCAAGGAAGAGAAGATGATGGTGTAGATCAGGGTGGTTGCAGTAGGGATGATGAGAAGAGCCTGGATTCAGGATAAATTTTGAAGGTGATGCTGACTGGACTTGCTGTGGGCTTGAATGTGGGATTGAGAGAAATATAGAAATCCAAGGTGATGCCTCTGGTTTTGACCTGAGCAATTGGGTAGGTGGTGGTAGTCTTTTCTAGGATGGGAAAATTTATTAGGAATGATTTTTTTTTTTTTTTTGAGACAGAGTTTTTGCTCTGTTGCCCAGGCTGGAGTGCAGTGGCATCATCATAGCTCACTGCAACCTCAAACTCCTGAGCTCAAGCGGTCCTCCTGCCTCAGCCTCCCGAGTAGCTGGGATTACAGGCATGCACCACCAAGCCTG
Organism: Daubentonia madagascariensis; assembly: GCA_023783475.1. Classification (NCBI taxonomy): domain Eukaryota; kingdom Metazoa; phylum Chordata; class Mammalia; order Primates; family Daubentoniidae; genus Daubentonia; species Daubentonia madagascariensis. Next base: position 34,614,134 of record JAKFHU010002088.1, on the reverse strand, counting down.
GCTAATTTTTCTATTTTTAGTAGAGATGGGATCTCACTCTTGTTCAGGTTGATCTCAAACTCTTGGCCTCAAGCAATCCTCCCGCCTTGGCCTCCCAGAGTGCTAGTGGAGCAGTCAGTGCTTAGAGATTTAGTTTAGGAAGGAACAGATGATATAGAAAAGATGAAATTGTTTCAGGAGCCAAGTTCATAAGAAGGAGAGCAAGGTGGGATACAGGGGACAAGTTTACCAGGGCATGTGACTACAGGTACAGGTACACGCGTGCAGTGAAGGTGGGAAGTTGAAATGGTTTTCACCTGATTACTTCTATATTTATTTGTCTATGAAATATATGACAAGGTCTTTGGCTGAGAGTTGGGTGGGAGGGGATGTTGGAAATTTGAGGATTGAGAAGAAAGTGTGTAATGGTCATCTTGGGAGTAGATTAATGTATCGACTAGGGAAGTTTATTTGTTAGTTAGTGTTGAATTCTTGCCGAAGATTTTTAGTCATAAATTTGAAATGTCTCCTGATACCTTGGTTGTGACTTTTCTCCAGCAACATTCAGCTGTGTGGGTACAGGGATGAGGTAAGCAGTTAGCTGAGTTTAAGAGGAGTTGGGGTAGGGGGAGGAGGAAATGGGGAGTTACTATTCAACAGGAATAGTTTCAGTTAAGCAAGGTGATTAAGTTCGAAAGATCCACTGTGCAACATTGTGCTTGTAGTTAACGTTACTATAATGCATACTAAAAATTTGTGAAGAGCGTAGATCTCATGTTAAGTGTTCTTACCACAATAAAACAAAGATATAAAGACAGGTTTCATATAATATCAAATAATATTAGATTTCAATGCAAGACTCAGAGAAAATTTATAGCTGTGGATATCCATACTAAAAAATAAGAATAAAAATTAATAAACATTGAAATACATCGGCTAGAAAAATAAAATAAAGCTTTGGAAAGCAGAAAAAAGAATTAATTTGGATAAATGGACTTCATAAATTAAGAAATAGAAGAAAGTGTAGAATAGGTAATTAAATTGAAAAGCTGCTTTGGGAGAGGAGGGGAAACACTGATATAAAAAAATCATTAACTGCTTTAAAAACATAGGTTGGCTTAGTCACTCTCTACATTACCTCCTGTATTGCAAAACTAATTAACAAACTACAAGATACGATCGCCAATTTCTAGACCTCTTTGGCCCTGAGAATATGAATAGCGTGCGTACTCACGCTAGATTTGGAAGTGGAGTGTTGCTATCATCCATCCACCACCTTTTGGCTGAGTCCCTCCTTTGCCAGCAAGGTCAGAAATGTGTGTGGTTATTCTGCAACAATTTCCCAATGTCCATTCTCCAGCTTTCTGGTCCTGAAAGACAGTTGCGCTGTTAGGACCGATGGCAATTCTTTCTTGATTGTTTTCCTGAAACCTGAATTCATCCACAGGCTAGAGTTCTTAATATAAATGGTTAATGTGGCCTTAAAGGGAATGGTTTCCCTGTATATTAGTTCTTTATTGCTCTGTGGGCACCTTCAAATGCTTTCCTCCAGTCCTTCAATAATTGTGGGAACACCAAATTACCATTTTCTTTTTTAAAAGTTCTATGCCCCACAGGGTATCTGCTTCTGCACTGAGCCCTGATTGGAAGAGTATGCACTTTTATAAGCGGTTGCAGACAACAGACCATCAAGATGGGTATCTGGGGTGGCTCATATTTTCTGCTAATTTCAAAGCCAGTAAGATCCCATTACTGACAAAAGGTAAGGTGTTAATAATCCCTGATATGCAACAGCAAAAACAATTACTTAACTCACTCCTGTTGTTAAGTAACCTGCCCAAGGATGGAGAGGATTCAGTAGGCTGAGTGATTGCCTTGGTAGCCATCATGTTGGGACTGTGGAATGCAAAGCTTATCTTGCTATAGAGCTTAAAGAAAGGCTCAGGGTTTACAATTCTTGGCTCAAGACATGGTCAATGGTCCAAGTACTAAAAGATCCTTTTTTGTTGTTGTTTAAATAATAGATGGGCCATGACAAGTAAGTTGAATTAATAACATTGTTTGGTTTCATATAAGCCGTCAGGACATTGACTGAAACACAGTGAGACTCGTGATAGGAATAACATTTAATAGGAACATTTCAAACCCTTGTGCCAGTGCTTACCTCTGTAGAAGAAACAACCTCGCCTTCTCACTCTTATGAGGATAGTTGTGCCTGGTTGGAGAGATACATTGGATGTACCTGAGACAGTTGCGTGCAAGGTGGTTTCCTCATATCCCACCCCTATCATCCTTCATTATCTCTATCTCATAGCTAGAGTTTATCAACAGCAGGTCAATCACAAATTCACACCCAGGGGAAGAAGGCTTACTTAGAAAAAAATGATCATAAAATATTGCTAATTTACATGTCTGTTCTTCACTGTGTTTAAAATACCGGATAATTTTTTTCTCAGTTGCTGCTGGTAGACTCCACAAGTACTTCCTGTTTCATTTTTATTTATGGCAGCATCCCCCTTTATTGCAATTTAATTTAAAACATTTTGAATTAAAAAATTTAAAATACAATTGTAAGTCATTTTATAAATTTTTTTGTTGCTTTCGGGTGATAATTGGTATGACTTAACTATTATCAATACATTTTCTCAAATTAATAAAAAAAGAAGAGTTGGGGCTTTACCAGGACGGTACAATGGGGAGAGATGAGGCAAGATGGTTAAGCATGTTTGAGAATGAGATGGATTATAGCATCTTTGGCGGGTGGTGAGAGCTGTGAGGACTTGAGGAAGTGGAGGACAGTGAACACGTGGCTGGGTCAGTGGGTTGGCAGTGTCAGAGAGGTGTGCTGGAAGGACAGGATGTGATAATGGATGTGATATATATATGAGCCATGTAATATGAAAAATAGTATTAACAATGGCTGGATACTTTCTGGACAGCCTATAATATTTATTTTTTATTTTATTATTATTATTATTTTTTGAGACAGAGTCTCGCTCTGTTGCCCAGGCCAGAGTGCAGTGGCGTCATCACAGCTCACTGCAAACTCAAACTCCTGGGCTCAAGCCATCCTCCTGCCTCAGCCTCCTGAGTAGCTGGGACTACAGGTGTGCACAACTACGTTCAGCTAATTTTTCTATATTTTGTAGAGACAGGGTCTCGCTCTTGTTCAGGCTGATCTCAAACTCCTGGGCTCAAGCAATCCTCCTGCCTCAGCCTCCCAGAGTGCTAGGATCACAGACGTGAACCACCGCTCCTGGCCTTCAGAGATATTTATATCCTACTTTGTGTCAGGCACTGCTGTATTGGGCACAGTGAATGAAACAGACGTTCATGACACTTATAATCTGTTGGGAAAAACTGACAATAAACAAATAGGAAATTAAACTACATAATATGTCAGATGGTGACAAATGCTCTGGAGAAAAAAATGCAGCAGAGTAGGGGAATAGGAGTACTGAGGAGGTCATTGCAATGTAAACTAGGATGGCTATGGAAGGCCTTGTTTTGAAGGTGATATTTGAACAAAGGTTGGAAGGAAGGGACGGGACTGACATACAGACACCTCAAGAAGTGCAGTCCAGGCAGAATGGTAGCAGGTGCAAGGTGGCCAGTGGTGGAGTGAGGTGGTGAAGGGGAGAAGAGTAGGAGGAGGGGTCAGAGAGAGAGCGGTGGTGGGTGGGATCGGATCACATGGAGCCACGTGCCAGATTGTGAGGGCTTGGCAGGTCCTTGCAAAGATTCGGCTTTTACCTTGAGTAAGATGGGAAGCCACTGGAGGGTGTGGAGCAGAGATGAGACTTACACTTAAAAGGGTCACTGTGCCTGCTGTGTTGAGCGGAGATTGAAAGGGGACACGACAGAGGGAGGGAGACCAGCTAGGAAGCTCTTGCAATAATCCAGGTGAAAGATGATATTGACTTGGGCGTGGCTAGGAGTGCTGGAGAGGGTGAGGAGTGGTCGGAGTCTGGACACGTTGTGAAGGTAGAACACAAAGGGCTTGCCAGTGGGCTGGATGTGGGATGTGAGACAAAGAGGAGGCAAGGAAGACACTGAGAATTTTGGCCTGAGCAAGTGAAGATTGGAGTAAATGTTTACTCAGGTGGAGAAAACTGAGGCAGAGTTAGATTTGCTTGAAAATCAGGTTTCAGTTTTGTTCATGTCAGGGTTGAGATTCCTCTTAGACTTGAAAGCATAGCTGTGGAATAGCAGTTGGATATATAAGACGAGAGTTCAGTTCTATTTCCTACTGAAGAGAAGAATTTGGAAGCCATCTCAAGCCATGAGGCTGTATGGGGTCTCTAAGCGAATAGTGTAGGCAGAGGAGAGAAGGGGCTGTGTAGCGCGAGGGGCACTCTGGTGTTCAGAGGTCGGGGAGGTGAGGAGGAGCCAGTAAAGGTTACTGATTGGAAAATACGGAGAACGTGGTATCTGGGAGCCAAGGGTTGCAATTATTGGCAATGCCAAGGTTGAGGGTATGGCTGAGGGGAGGTGGAGGGAAAGACCATCGCAGTGAAGGAGAATGAGGAGCCGAGTGGCAGGCTGTTGGTTGGCTCCAAGGTTGTTGACAGGGGCTGTGGTGAGGGGACGCAGTGAGCCACATGCTGACATCACCCATGGCACCACGGAGCAGGGGGCAGGCAGAGACAGCAAGGAGAGGTTTACGAGGCTGTAAAGTTTGGTGATTTGCTTCAAAAAAGCTGGGGTTTTTGAGGGAGGACGGACATCTGAGAAGTTACAAGGGGGCACCAGAGGTGCATTCACCCCTCCCCCAACCTTCAGGTGCTTGGGGAATAGCAGAGATCCAGTCTTCAGTTGAGAGGGCCACCAGAAGTAGTATCCTCAGAGGACAGACTGGCTTCCCTTATCAGGAAAACACATTTAGAAGCAGAAAAAGATGTAGGAGAGTTCCTAAGGGTGTAGTGGAAGGGTTTGGGTTCGATTAGGTATTTCCTGTATAGTGAGGGATGATCTGCTGGTGACCCAGGTAAAGTTGCACGCTGGGAGGGTGGATAGCAGAGAAGGAGCAGGCGGACGGCTGGTGTGAGGCATTTGGGATTGGTCCAGAGCAGCACAGGCAAGACCTCCAGGCAGCTGGCCTAGCTGAGGCTGGAGACATTGGGGCAGCTGGAAGGCAGGATGATTGAAGAGCAGCCTGAGGCTGGTCACACCCCATGGGTAGGCTGGTGGAGGATAGAGTAAATCTAAGAGATTAGTGAGAGCTAATTATAATAATGCTGCAGTCATCACAGTGGAGGGATGTTTATCAGCAACTAGCCGAACACTGATGAATTACTTTTCATCCTAATAAGTGTTGACAAACACACACTGAACTTTTGCTGATAAAAAAAAGAGATATTCAAGGAATTCTCGGAAAAGAAAGAGATGAGCCTTTTATGAACTTCAGGAAATAGCTACGCTATTCTCCATTTGATTTTCATGGTAACTATTGGCCAGCAAAGCAGAGCTGCCCTGGGTTTCTGCTTCTGCTTCATCCTGTCGAAGGCTGGTGAACAGGAGATTTTAAAGACTCACCCAAAAACAGAGGGTTGGGATGGCCAAGAGTTGCTTCTTTTCCATTTCTTCATATTTCCCTTAATTTTCAGGCCTCGTTCACTGTGGCTGTAGGACTCTATCACTCATGAAGGGTACAGGTGTCTCTCTATATTCATCTTGTAGGTTTGCAGAAGGGCCTCTGGCTGGGCAGTGACTCTTTTCCTTACCTACCATGTGACCTCAGCCGGGTCCAGGTCACTCAACCTCTCTAGACCTCAGTCTCCTCACCTGAGGTCCTTTCCACCTCTGACATCCTAATCCTTGAAGTTACTGAACCAGTAACTTACCCACCAATGGTAGGTGAAAGTATAATCTACTGCAATATCTTGGTACAGCCTAAAGAGAGAGCCCAGGATTTTGAGTCAGAATAAGAAACTCATTATTCACTCTAGTATTAATCATTTTATAGGAACTTGACTAAGTGATATCACTTCTCTGAGTCCATTTGAGAATTGTACAAAACAGGGTTGATGTTTGCACCTATCTTGGCTTCTTAAGAGGGATTCTGATACTATAAACAAGACTATTAGCAGGCGCAAATATGGAAGGATAAAGAGGATTCCATAACTCTTGCAGGTGCCATTAATTGGCATAATGTCATTGATTGTTAATTGAACTGGCAATCAATCAATCAATTAATCAGGAGTAAGCATGTATTTTTTCTATCAAAGTGTATTTATTGAGGGACAGAATTGTTGGGTACGAGAGGGGAAATAGATGAAGTAGAATAACATAGTCCCTGACAGTTGGGGCTCCATGAAATGAGATAACTTGTTTCAGGTCATACACTACAAAGAAGTGAGTTAAGATTTAAACCTTGATTTCTCAGACCCAAGGTCAGTGATCTTTCTGGTCATCTTCCCCACCCCTTCTCTTATTTGTTATATGTTAAATAAGTGTCAGGCACTGTGCCAGAAATTACTGTTGTCCTGACAGCATTCACACTGAAAATGGCACGTTATGCAGCCAATTATGAGTTATGTCCCATGAGTTACAACAGGCTGTGCTATTTTTGATTCTTGGCTTAATTTCAGAGTCTTAGGATAAGTATCAGAAGCTGGCACAACCAACTACAAGGTTTCTTCAGTGAACATTCATGTCCTGCAATAAGATGACTGTTTTGGGTGGCCCTTTTTCCGTGGGTGTATGGTAGTGCATGTGTTCCCCTCTCTGACAGCCTGTATGGATGTGGAAGTTGGAGGAACATGGAGTGAAAAGTCAGGGCAGAGGGAATCGTTACTCTATACTCAGCTAGGGCAAGACTCGTCTGCCTCAAATCCACCCTCTGTGGGATGAGTGAATCTGAAAATGTCAATAATATTCTGGTGTCATTCATTTATTTTTTCTTTTAAAGAGAATCAGGATTACTGATATTCATCACATTTATCTACACACAAGCCCATACTATAATCTGGCCAAATAAACAACTGCCCAACCTTCATTTGACAGGTGTGGAAAGAGAAATCCAAAGATTTTAATGCCTTGTAGAGAGTTCCAAACTGAAAGAGTCAATTGGTATAAATATGGGCTTCATGACCTCAAATTCATGGGGTTTATTTCAGGCAGAACTGTCTCCTTTTCATCATGCAAGTAAGTAGAAAATGGTACAATGTAGTTGTTTAGAATCAGGTGTCTGAGGTCTCTGTGAATCTGAATGCTACTGAGGTGATCTTGGGCAAGTTATCTAATCTTTGTAACTAGTACATCTAATTTAGTGTTAGTAATTACATAATAGAGTTGTTTTGAGGATTGAATGAGCTAATGCACCTAAGCACTTAGCTCAAAGGCTGCCAGGGAGTAAGACTGTAATTAATATTTTCCATATTACTTTCTTGCATCTTCAAATAGAGCAAATGGTTTAATGACCTGGAGTAAACCAATATAAGAAATTAGTGTCTTTCCCACTAACTAAGGATTTTTCAAGGCAGCACTCATCTTTGCATCCTCGGTGCCTAGGGTAGCTCCTGGCACGCACTAGGCATTTCGTGAACATTTATGGAATGAGGTGGGGTCCTACTCCCTCAGCACTGCTATAACTATTTCCCACATTCACTTTCCAGATAAATTCATAAACAAGTTATGGAGGGATCTTATGGCAAGCAAAATGTACATTTCTATATAATCCCATGGCAAACGAAACATACAATTCCATTCATGGTAGGAAAAATCTTGGACACAGGTCTTCAATGAATTGGTATTTATTATCGAACATCTGAGCCAAAATGCAAGCAATAGCTCCAGTCTAGACACAGTAATCTAAATTAAATATAACAATATTTGTTGGGCTGAAATCCATACTATTAGAACATACATATATATGGTGCAGCTCATATGATAGAGGGAGAGCAGTGGTTAAACTGTAAGGCTCTTGGCTGCCCTAATGAGATGGGGATGGGGAGTTTGGAAGTGGAGGTGCTCATTATATGAAAGGTAATAACATTTCTATTCGGCATCATAGAGCATCCAATTCAGCTGAGATCTCACTCTGGGAGTTCCTCTTCCACACAAAATGTAGAACATACACATTCAGAGAGAATGCTTAGAGAGAGAGGAGAGCTCTAAGCTCACAGCAGTGGGAAAAGAAGTCCTTCTTAGGCCAGTAAGTAACTGGCAGTAATGTCCAGCCAAGACCACTAGAGCAAATCTTAGGTTGTAAATACAGTTGATAAATAGATTATCCTTTACCTGGACTTGGAGCTGTTACAGTCAGAGACTGAGAATTTCCTTCAAATCCTAACAAGGGCCATTGTACAAGGAAGCATCAAGGGCTGAGAGCAGGACAGGCGCACAAGAGTACTTCATGGGAGCCTGGGCGATAGATGGGATAGAGGCCTCAGGACGGAATCAGACAAGATTGTTTCACAGATGGCTGAGGATTTCCATTTGCCTGTGGTGAGGGGGAACTGGGAACAACAATCAGAATCCCACCGTCAAGCCTTGCTGTATGCCTTTGGGTTCAAAACTTAATGACTTAGTTCTTAGTTCTTATTTAATTGTCATTCCCAACAATCCTATTTTTAAATTGTTTTTTCTTAAATTTTCTGTTAAAGAACTCTATCAGATCTTGTAGGAGAATATCCTTATGCTTAAGAGATGAATGGTGAAGTAGAGGGGAAGTGTCAGGATGTTTGGAGATTACCATCAACTCATGCACACACACAGAGAAAGCAAATACGATCACCATCTCTTGAACTGGAACTATTCTTCTAACTTTTTATATGTTAAAAAAATCTTATACTAAAAAGTTGAGGGGGAAAAACCATACTTGATATTGGTACAGATAGATATCTATACTAAATGTACCTCACTTGTCTATTTTCATCAAGATTTGGCTGCCTACAGTGATCAAGCTAGATTGGCAACAACCCTTCCAGAACATTCCCCTACAAAGGCTTATTTCTGTTGGTTCTATCCATTCATTCATTTATTTATTCAACAAGTATTTATTGTGTGTTTGCTATGTGCTGGGCACAATTCTAGGTCCTGGCTATATAGCAGGGAGCTTACTCCTGTACACTTGTATTACTACTATTTAACAAAAATACCCTTTAGAGAAAATAAGTCTTTTCGAATGTATATAAATTTATTTTTAATAATGTCTTCCTTTAAAAAAAAGCCAGTTCCTTTAAATGTCCTTCTTAAGTCTATGTATTATGAGAAAAATGACTTGAGTTTCTCTGGAAGAATATTTATAAAATGTACTTTATTTCTTTCTTTATGGTTTTCTGGTTCCTATAATTTAGGATATTGCCCTGGGGAGACAGAAAGACCAAAAACTCCAGTCCTATAGGTATCAGAGGCAGGAAAATAGGAAAAGTCTTTTGTTTGGTCAAGTTTAAATGAGAAGGTGCACAGAGGTTAGGCTGGTAATTATTTGAACCAGAATAATGGGCTAATCTGAGAGTAAGTAAGAACCTATTCACACTTCCTAAAAAGCTTATAAAAAACCTTATGTCCTCTGTGCAGAGTGTTTATAGCCATATTTGTGGTGTCCAAGGCAGGCGATTTTGGGCAAGGTCATCTTCAGATACTTGCGGTTCTATTATCCCTTACTCCTGAGGAGCAGCAACCCAGAACACTGTATACCTGCCTGCTTTTAGCCTGCTGTAATGTCACTGTATCAGGGCAAACAATGCCTTTTCAAATGATGTCTCTGGTTTGCCAGATTCCATATCCCAAAGAACCCTCTAAAGGTGCATCCTACCCCCTACACTGCCTTTTATGCACTATTCCTGTGGTGGGCCAGAAGCAGATCTAGTCCTTGCTATGAACAGGAGAGTTTTTAATAGAAGAATACGGGAAATAATGATTGCTATGTTGGGTTTATATGTTTTGTTTGCAAAATAATGGGTTTTAGGTTAAATTGAGGCAGGTGTGCAAATGTTCTGGTAAAGTCCATGCAACCTCCCTCCCTAACAGCAAACCATAAAAAGGCTCTCATAATAATTGTCACCAACATCAATAATTGTAACAAGGGTCTGGAATATCAATCAAAGGAAAGACAAGCATTTTGATAGCGTTAATCAGAGCTGGTTTCCTCCTGCAAATCATGCCAAAGCTCTTGGATTACTGCCTGGTCCCATTGTTTTCTGTCTGGTGGTTTGGACACAGATCCCTTTCCCCTTCCCCAGTGTGGTTATAATGAAATTGGGGAATTAACTCAGAGCAGAGTTGTTCTAGTTTGGATGTGAAGGTAAACACAAATGGAGAAAGTTCAAATTTTTGAGACGAACAAACAGCCCTTGTTACTAAACATTAGCTGGCAAATGCAATAGATATGTACAATGGGCAGATATCAAGAATGATTTCTCATACTGGCCAAAAGGAAAGATGGTCACAGGCTATAAGGTCTGTGTATAACATCTGCAGAAAGAGTTTTTAGGTTTTTTTGTTTTTATCAGCCAAGGCGATATATTTAGTCTTACGATTTTGAGTAATACTCTGCCATCACTGACAAAAAGAGACTAGGGCAAAACTGTGTGTTTGAATTTCTTCAGTTAGTATCCTGAACTTATCAGCTTAGCAGTTCTATGCAATACTTAGAGATTCCGTGGGGACTGATCCCGTCTTTTTGCTTCCCTTATTGCTGGAGAGGCCCTCTTTCAGATATGCAATCTCTTCAGGTCTATTTACTTATTTCGGGTCCCAGTTGGACCAGTTACAAATGACAGCCAAGAGCGTGACTTGGACATTTAAGCACTTCAAGACTGGGAGTTCCTAAAATCATAAATGGCTTAAATATTGCATGGATTGCGATAATGACATAATTTTATGTTACAAAGAATAAATGGAATAGAAAGGATAAGTTTTCAAAGGATTACACATTAGTGGAAGATCTTCTTTCACTAACTCGAGTTAAAATAGGAAAATCTGGCGGGGCGCAGTGGCTCACGTCTGTTATCCTAGCACTTTGGGAGGCCGAGGCGGGAGGACTGTTTGAGCCCAGGAGTTGGAGGCTGCAGTGAGCGATGATCATGCCACCGTGCCTGGGCAGCCGTGAGACCCCGTCTTTTAAAAACAAAACAAAACAAAACAAAACAGAAAAATCTGCCCATTCCATTGGCACCTTCATTCCAATTCTCTCGGTCAAAGTGATACTTCTGGATGCATACAAAGGAGGTATTAAAAAGAATCCCGGAACCCAAGAAGCAAGAGCAAAGCTTTTGACCTCCACACATATCAAGTATATTATGCACAAAAATTTTCCATGGGATTAAAGCCATTGAAACAGGGAAAAAAATTCATATACCACAGGCATAAATGCATGTGCATTTACATACCGACACAAAACCAAAATAAATGGTAAAAAGAAAATGAGAGATTTGGTCAACTGGCTGATTTGTCTCAATGCTGTCAAACAACCATTTTGATTAATATTTTTTCATTGAATTGGCAGATATTTTGTAGCAACTAAAATGAATTGTGACATCATATGGACATTTCATGGACATTTCATATATGGAACTGCTATAGTTCCTTGGAAAATTAATTGGTCAGCTTCTGCTATAATGGATACGAACTTAGGTTAGAGATATCACACATAAACAAATTATTACACTTTTTAGCATAAGTTGACTAATTAATTTTCCAGGGAGCTATAAGTCCTGGAAACTGTTATTAACTAGTGGTAAATGAAAATGTGTTTGAATTTTAAGTGTTTGAGTTTCTTGTGCCTTTGATTTCATAATAAGGAGTCCATTTTCTCTAAGTGCTAATAAATAATTTCTTTTAAAGAAGAGTATAAATTGGACCCTTGCTCATGACCTTGCTCATTGTTCTTTTCTATACAAACATAAGCCGGTCTTTAGGTATGAAATACACACACACACGCACACACACACACAGACATAGACACACATTCTGTATAGACTTTGGAAAGGGTAATTAAATTGTTCTGAAAAAATGCTGCTTCCAAATGATATTACCTTAATTTGAAAAAGACAAGGAAGGTATAGAAAACTAAAGAAGAGGTAGAAATTGTTAATTTGGTTTATAGTCCATGATGATCATAATATATAATCTTATCTTTCCAAGAAATTATAGATTAAAATAATTCACATGGCTCATATATTAATAGTAATGTTTCTTCTTAGTGGGGCTCTTTGTCTCCGTCCCAACATGGTTCCATCTTGACAGAGTTTGGTCTGTTGTCCCAGTTGGGCAATCAGTGCCTCCATGTCTTTGTTTCTTTGATGAGATTCTGTTTTCTGAATGGCAAGTTTAGACTTTACATCTTCCACCTGAATTATTACAAGAGAGATTTGGTAATTAAGTTCTAACAAGATTTAAATGATATTAAAAACAGTCGGTTAAAAGGAAACAACCTTAGGCTTTGTTGTAAATTTGTATAATTATTTTTAGTCCTCTAGAGGATGCATAATTATGTTTCTGTATTTATAAAAATACTGCCTCTGAGGCACCAAAATGAATTTTACTGTATGCTAATTTACATATTAATGTTACTCTTTGTATGTCAAAATTTCTTTGGCTGAAAAAAAAAGATTTTCTAGGAAATTTTCAAAGTAATCACTAAAAGTGTAAAGTCTTCTGATTGGTAAGTCTGGAAAAACCGGGGAGAAAGTTTGATAGTCCAAGAAAAAAAGAAACTTAAGAAGGAAGATATAACATTAAACCTCAAGTTTAATTCTATCTTAACTTGGAAAGGGGTGGTGTGGCATGGCCAGGAATAATACCCAATGACATTTATCAAGTACTTGCTATGTGCTAGGTGAGATCAAGCCACTTCACCTGCTTCATGCAATGATCATAGAGGTGGGTACTATTATTTATTTTTCCCATTCAAACATGGGACAACTGAGGCACAGAGAGATCAAGCCAATGGCTCAAGATCACACAGCTGGAATTTTAACCTAGGCAGTTTGATGCTAGGTCCTTACTCCTATTGACTAGTTAATAGTTGACTAATTTTCTGTATTGTTTTCTGAACAGAAGCCTAAGAAAGCACCGTGGACCTCTTTGTGTTGTGACGGAGAAACCATTTTCCCCTGATCCATGCGTGCCGGGAAAAGGGAACACTGCACAACTCAGGGGCAGGCTCTTGGTTTTCCCTGCGTGGACTCGCCTATCTGTTTTACAAGCAAGTGCACTCTCTGCACCAGATTGTAAGCTCCTCCAGAGCCAGAACTGCGTCCATTGTTTCCTCCTCTACTTCTCCCTGCACTTAGGATTCAGAATTACAGGGGCTGCCCATTAGAATGAAATCAGGGAGTGAGTCTCAAGAAACGTCTAAGGTCTTTCTTTCTGTGATAGGTTAGTTCTTCTTTATTTTTAGTTTTTTTGTTTTTGCTTTTGGTGGTAAAATATACATAACATACAGTTTACCATTTTAACCATATTTAAGTGTACGTTCATTGGCATTTAAGTGCATTCACATGGTTGTGCAACCATCACTACCATCTACCTCCAGAAATTTTTCTTCTTCCCAAACTAAAAGTCCGTATCCACTAAATAATAACTACCCATTCTCCTCTCCCCCAAGCCCCTGGCAACCTCCGTTCTAGTTTCTGTTCCTATGAATTTGACTACTCTAGGTACCTCCTATCAGTGGAATGGTTAGTTTTAGATTGAAGGTAACTTTACTTGAGATGGAATCTGGGGGGCTTTTTTTCCTCCCACCTCCCAAACACCTGGAGAATTTTTATGCAGGAGTCCTGTGCTTCTGTTCTCTTGAGTTGTATTCAGACCGTGGAAAGGAAGTGTTGGAGCCAGAAAAGGTCAGAGATGCTTGGGTGGGGTGGCCTAGTGTGTAGGCAATGATACCTCTGTTTGGTTTGGGTTGAGGGGAAGACTGTGCAGCTTGTGGGACAATGAGTGAGCTCTGTGGTTGCTCCTGAAGGATCCCTTGTGGGAGAGATGCCCCATGGTCCAAGACTCTCTGAGCGCAGTACTCTCTAGAATTGACACACCTGGAGAGAGTCGTGTTTGAGCAGTGGGTAAAGGGGAGGGACATGTTGACCAAACATGGGCCTTGGGTCATGGCTTATCCATGTACTAAGGTGTCTCTGGGTAAAATTTTATCTAACAAAGAAATATAGTTGAAGAGGAAGATGTAGGAAGGAACAGGGATCAGTGTGTGATACCCTGTGGATGTGCAGCTGTGGAGTGTTATTGAGAACCAATGAATCCAGACTTTAGGAAGGATACAGAAGTTGGCTGTAGCCTGGGACTAGACCACACCCCTGTGGCTGTGGAAGGAGTTTCCCCTCAAGAGCATAGATGCCCAGTTCTTCTGGAAAAAGAAGAACTTACTCCCAAGGTAAAGGACGCTCTGAGAGGTACACGTCAGACCGCTAGGGGAGAACAAACGTTCTTCTCTCTGTGAGGCCAGGGGTCAGTTTGGTCCAGACCCAAAGGCAAGGAGATGCCTGGAAGTTTTCTGGCCTCAGGGGGTAAAGTGGGGTCAAGACTGTCATGAGGCACTGAGGGGCCTGTAAGAGACCCCAGGCCGGACCTGAGGAACATCTTACTGTCCTCTGTGTTGTAACTTCCCTTCCATTAATCCTCTTCATTAACCTTCTGGAAATTTACCCTAGACAAAGAGTGTGGCCTGGTCTCCTCAGTGTCCTGGGGAGTAGGAGCGGGCTGGCCTCAGCGTAGGGCGAAAATCGTCAAGGACAGAGCCATTTCCCTTCCCCTGTGGTTAGTGTGGAAGGATCAGTGACAACATTGGCCGGGGATGGCAGGGTTGTGGGCAACTGAGACATCACCGTGGAGGCCAGACAGGGAGGTGAACATGGAGGACCCCGAGGGGCCTGATTCTGCAGAAAGGTGAGTCTGCGGCCAGGGGCCCTTCCAGGAATAGCTGGGAAGTGCTATCTGAGGGGGCCAATCCATAGCTAAATGGCCGCAAGGCCTTGTGCAATTGCAGTTTGGGTTACACATTATGCATCCTCATCTAATGTTCCAAACAAAAATATGAGTTGATTGCTTTATTGCTATTTTATAGGTAAGCATCATATGATTTAAAGAGGTCAGGAAACTTGGCCAAAGTTACAGCTTCAAGTGGCAAAACAAGGATCTTAAGCCGGGTCTGACTCTAAAGCCCATGTTCTTTGCACTCTGTAGCGTTGCTGCTTCCAGGGTTTAAGGAGGTTGCAAATCCTGTATCTGTCCTACTGACTTTTAAAGCTGAGGTGAGAACTAGAAAATTAGTCTCTGAGAAAGCACTCTGAAAAATCTCAAGTGCTCCCACCTTGCTCTAGATGCGTATGCTTTAGGCTGAAAGGGAACGCTCATAGCCATGGTTTGGCCCACCCTCCTCTCGTCGCGGCTGAGGAACTGAGGCTGGCAAAGCCACTCCAGAGGTGGATTCCAAAACTATAACCACAACTCTATTCCTAGGTCCTCATCTCTGCTTTTTTATTATGTAATAAAAGAAGAGCATCTGATATTGGTTCCGTGTGTCTCTGAGGCACTCCATTTCCATTGTCAATAAATACTCCATCCACACAGGCACCTCGGCAACATCCTGCTTTCAGCTTGTTGTCATTTAACATCTATAAAGAGCCAATACGAAAAATGTTAGCTTGTAATACTTTCAACCCCTTCAACTTCCCTATAAGGAAAAAGTTCCCTACAAGAAACTTTTGCCTTTTAATGGAAGGCCATTAACATATTCTGGATGAAAGGAAATACATTGTATAAGGAGAGAATTACAAGCAGGAGAGCAGTCTGTTTGGGGCGGGAGTCCTCCTGTAATCATACTGCATCTATTTCTAAGGTTGTGCTAAGGAGTAGGAAGGCCTTTGCTCAAATCCCTAATTTGCCACTCACTCGTTACCTATATGACCTTAGGAAGGTTACTTAACCCCTCTGAGTCTCAGTAATCTACTCTGTAAAAAATATTATTAATAGCCCTTACCTTGGGATAGTGAGAATTATATGAACGTGATAAGTAAAGTGACTAAAATAGCTGCTTAATTAATGTTACATCCCTTTCTTTTCGCTCTTGGAGCCTCTGTGAAGGCCCTTTGTGAAGAGCTGTACCTATGACAAACCCATTTCTTAACCTAGTTCCAATTGTATCTTTCACTGCATAACATTTTATTTCTGTTTGCACAGGAGGAAATAGAAGTCTAGGGTTAGACAGGATGGCCTGGTTTTTGGCTTAGTTATACTGCCCCCAAGTGTGAATTCCCCAGGACCTATTGCTAGGGTGACCAAATGTCCCAGTTTGCTAAGGGATTTCCAGGACAAGAGACTGCAGTGCTAAAACTGGGAAACACTCAGGCAAACTGGGACAAATTGGTCACCCTCCCTACTATGTCCATATCTAAGATACAGCCTTCATTGCTTTTCTAAAGATAAATACCCCCGGTATCCCATGCTGTGTTTCACAGTGGAAAAGGTAACAACAGTGATTATTCTGTGCCTGTATAAACAAGGGAGACCTTATTTCAACTGACAGGGACCGGGAGAATGAACCTAATACAAAATTGTTGCAGTCATTTTACTTCCATGGAGGTGCCAACAATTTTATTTTGGAGTGTTTTATTAATGGAAATATTAATTGTGATTATTTTTTGGCCATATAGAGTGTAGCAAAGAATGAAGGATTTCTGAATCAAACCTTTCTGCAGTATTTGGCTAACTTTCCTATTTATGCCAAATTAAAATTTTGTGGCTAAAATAGATAGGATTGTTACATCGCCAGAAATATTCTATTGCCTGTGCTTCCTCCCCCAATTCTAGGAAGTCACCTCCTATTGTTCACTAGAGTTATGAATAATTTCTCAGGTTGCAGATGGGGAGATTTAGGTACAAAAGAGCCCATTTGGTGCCATTGGAGTCAGAGCCAGGAAAACAGTTTCATTATACTTGTGGCTCTTAGAGATGCTGGAGGAACTGAGGTATTGCTTATAAACACTTGGCCCCTTAATAAATGAGAGTCAAATACTGTTTCATAATCTTTCCATTTTCTGGGTCAGTTCCCTCTTTAGACACGTATGTACTGGTAAGGATGGATAAACAGGAGAGCTTGAATGAGAGATAGTTATACTTGCCTAAGTATTTTATGTCAGTGTTTTAGGTAACTTCATTTATGCTCTTGTGTGCCAAGGCAACGTAGATACTAGTGAAAATGTTCACTTGAGAAACAAAAAGAGAATTGGAAGTAGATGATTTCAGTAAATTCTCAGCAGTCAATATTTAAACAGTTCTTATTTACACACACCCAACTGGGGGCCCCAATGTTGGACTATGGCCTCTATCATTTGCTGACTTGAAAGATTTGTGTAAAGACAATTCTCGTCATCAACAATAAAGATGAAGATACATAAAATGCTGTCAGGGATGGATTTGATTTTTCAGAAATACATTACTAAGAAATTGACGTCCTGGGTTTGATCAATAACAGCAATACACATGCCTGCTTCTGTATCCCCTTATTAAACCTGCTGAACTGGGTCTGCAAAACCAATCTATCTCAAGCCACTCAGTGTTAGGAAAGTCTTTCCCAGGCCCGAGGAGCTCTCTGTCAAGCCTGTGTCATGCTCCATGTGCCCCAGGATCATCTCTATCCTGGACAGTGCCGTCTCGGGGTCATAGATCACTGGAGCCCTAGGCTTGGTGGATACATTGCTCCAATGTGTCAGAACAACAGCTGGCTCAGTTTCTGTTTCCTGGAGGCCCAGCAACAGTTGACTGCTATGATGGATTGCATGTGTGGCACAGCCTATCGCTGTAATACATCAAGACACAGCACTTGTTTGAAGGTGAATTAGTCAAAAGATGGAGTTCTTGCAAGCTCCAAACCCAGGAAAGGAATTCTGTTTAATTATAGGATGAAAGACAAAGTGACTGGCATAAGCTTTAGTGACTGTCCAATGACGGGCTCTTTCTAAGGTATCATCCCCATTAAGAGTGCATCGTTATCAGATGAGGTTTTATTGCTGCTCTGCTTTCTCAAAGTGTGATTCACATCTTCCATCAGCACCACCATCCCCACCAAAGCAGCTGGATATACTTTTTCCGTATGTCTTTGTAGAGAGACTTTCTAAATCCATCCTGACTATAAACAACCAGATTCCCTCTGTCCTAATTTCAAGTACTCTTTTGGTTTCTTTCTCTTCCCTTTTACCCCTTTGCTCCAAATCCACACAGAACAGAAGGAAACTATAAAATGATGAAGTCTGTGCCACTCTGTCTCACATGATGTGGTTGACCTCTTTGGCATTAATTCATTCAATTATTCATTCAATAAGCATTGACCGATCATTGAACTTGCTAAGATGTTTCAGTTTCAGATAATAAAAAATGCAGTGGTTAAAAAGTAAGAATATTTATTATTTCACATAATGAGATGTCCAGAAGAGGCAGTTGCAGGGTAGAGTAGTGCAGTGGCTCAATGACCCCATCAAAGATTCAAGTTCTTTCCATCTTTATGTTTTAATATCTGCTTTTTGTCTTTAGGTGTATTACTTCATGGTTTCAAGATGGCTGCTGCAGTTCCAGCCATCACATGTAGACAGAACAACATTGATCAGAGAGAAAGACAGAAGAAGGAAAATTCTGTCACATTCTTAAGAGTGAGGGGGGCTTTCTTAGAAACCCACAGGAGACTTCCCTCAAGTCTCCCTGGCCAGAACTGTGTCCTTTTACCATGTCCAAACCACCAATGATAAGGAAAATGAGACCACCATGAATGTCAGGCTAGAACCTGCCCCTTCTTCTTCTCTAAGGATACGGCTGCTTGGGTGGAGAGTGAATAAAATTGAGAATTTGGAAGCAAAAAGGAAGAGAAGTGGGCACTTGCTGCCTGGAAATTGGTGGTGTCTGCTGTAGGCGTCTAGTTCTGAAGACCAGGTGAAACCTTTCTTCAGATCTTTGGGAACCACTGGAGGGCAGGTTGTTGTAGACAGAGTGATGCACTACCTGAATCCCCTTCAGGAATAAAGAACTTACTCTATCAGCTTCTGGGCAACCTCACTTGTCAGTCCTCTGCAGAAGAAGACTGCCTTGCCCAAGGTCATGCTTTTTCCAGGGTCAGCCTGCACCCAGTGTCTGATCAAAACACAGGTAGAAAGTCCTGGCCCCCTGGCTGCACTTGGGGTGACTCTGAAGCACCATCCATCTTTGGGGCTCCTGGTGACTAAGATTTCCTTGAGCCTGCATCACAGCTCAGTGTCTCCTTCTGCCCAATCCTGCATTTCCCCCTGTCATCCACAGGTATTGATCCTGAGGGCACTCTGTTAGCACTCCTGCTTGCTCATCTTCATCTCAGACCCTGTTTTCTAGGAAATCTGCAATATAAGATTCCTGACCTCAACAGTCCCTTCAGACTCTATAACGTGGAACTACACAGAGAGGTGACCATTTTTCCATGGCAGACATGCAGTAATTTGGAGTATCTCAAATAGGTAAAGGAGTTCTCAAACAGGTAAAGGAGTTATCAACCAACTGAAAATTCTAATCTGCTAAGAAGACTCTCCCCAACCCCCAACAATAATTTCTAATTCACCTTAGATTCCTGAGGAGGTACAAAATGTGAGAACTCATTTGAGCTTAGAGTTTGGTCAGAAACATAACTCTGTTTCTGCTGTTGCTCTGAGCAAAAGTGGACCAACGAATAGGTCATTGCCAATGTGGTATGTCATGACAGCACTCTGGTCCTTGCGACTCAGAGTAGGGTCTGTGAACTTGCAGCATCACATCACCTGGGAGTTTGTTAGAAATGTAGAATCCAGGCCACACCCCCAGACCCACTGAATCAAAATCTGCATTTGAACAGGGATTACATACACTACTTTCCTACCTTGTCTCCTGCAGCTGAGCCAAAAACATTCTCCTCATTTAGTTACCACATGCCCTGAACTTTTACTATTACTGTTATTACTCTTGGGTTTGGATACTTTAAAAATATTACAGATGTTTTTGGGGGCTAACATATGCATTCACTAATGCTCTAATCTGAATTCATTTATCCAAGTGACCTAGCCTTCTTGAGTACCCACTCTGCAAGGCGCTATGTTTTGTCAGACTTTTCTCCTCTTCAGGAGCATCAAAAGGCAGTTGAACAACTAATGCAGAAGGAAGAACTAGAGAAGAGGCCAGGGGGTGGAAAGGTGCTGTGGGAGGCTCCAAAGTCAAACTTCACAACTCCCTTCAAGGACAGCAAAGCGTTTGATGCTTCTCATTGGTTAAATCTGCGGGCGTAAACTCCTAACCACAAGCACCTCTTGGCCCATGAAAGCATTGAGCTTTCTGCTTGTTTGATCATTAAGACAAGTTGAAAAAGGCAGATCATGGGCCAAGTTCTCACTGACACTTTGTTTCAGGGAAGGTGCCGAGGGTATCCGGCATGGGAAACAGGTAAAATAACTTCATTTTAGCTCTGCAAGGGAGAGCAAACATTCAGCATAGAAGCAGAACAATCCTGTTGCTGCCAGCTGTTTATCAGGAATGGTGACCACTGGAATGGTGCCACCATCCTACCCCACAGCAGTGACTCTCAGGAGGGTGATGCACGGAGGCCAGGGAGATGGCACTGGACACTTACCAGAGGCAGGAAGGTGCTAGAGGGCTCTGGAGGCAATCTCTATGCCCCTTAGCAGTGGTCAGTAAGGAAATAGCCAGTCCCAGGTACCAGAAATCTCCTGCCAACTGAAGGGCCTCTAGGACATATGCCACTGTGAAAAACCATTGCATTTATGGTTCTTCTTGAGATCCTAGATGTTAAGGGTCTTGCTCCTTGGATCTTGAGGGTCTTGATCCTTGGATCCTTTTTGTACCCTCCAATTAATGGCAATACCAACTCTGAGAGTAAGTCACTTAGCCTTAGTTTCCTCATCTGTAAAGTGGGAATAACTAAATTCACCCTAATGTAACGTTCTCAAAAGGTAAAATATTAGGAAGGAATTAAAAAATTATGATGTAAGGTCTTATTTTTTATTAGTAGCTAGGAAGTTAGCAGGTAGGGCAGCAAGGAAAGAGGGTAATTGTTGGTAAGCTAGGAAGTAGTAACCTTGATCCCTAATAGAGGGTTCCCAAGCACTGTGGCATCTGAAGGGTATTAAAGATAAGTCATGGGCCCAGACACTTTCTATATTACTGTTCCACCTTTCATAGTGTGTTACCCTCCTGGCACGTGTGCATCCAGTCAATGGGAAGAAAGAGGGAAAGCCATGCTCCTTCTTTTTAAGGGAATAGTCTGTAAATTGCATTCGTCAGTTCTACTCATAACTCACTGGCCAAAACTTACACACATGGCCCTCTTTACCTGCCAGAGAGGATGGGAAATGTAGTCTTTTTCTTTTTCTCTAGGTGGCCATGAGATCATCAAAAACGGGAAGTTCTGTATCTTTGAGAGAGAAAGGTAAAAGTGGTACTGGAGGACAGCTAGCAGCCACTGCTACACCCAGCCCAATTCAAAATAATGAGACCACTTGAGAAATAGCCAAAGAGAGAATAAAAGCATACCCTCCTCTCGTTTCTTTCCATAGCTCCTAACTAGTACCTAAAGCTAGATGACAGGACTCTTTTTCATTTTGAGAACAAATAAATTCCTTTGCAGAATTCATTCCATTCTGTATTTAGAATGCTAGTCAAATTCTACTCTTCTAGCATAATGTTAACATCAAAGTAAGATTATTTCTAAATAGCAAGATTCAAAAATTCCCCACGGGACAGAATAAGATGGTCTTGAAACTGAATTGGTAGTAAATGAGGGTGTTTGAGAATTGGAAAGTAACTGCTACCTCTTCCTCTTTTAATTACTCTCAGAGGAGAAAAATGCAAGTTAGTGCTCTTTCGAGATCATACTTAAGCAATTAGCATGTTTCAAGGCCAATAGACACCATTATTGAGTCACAAAACCCTAAAGTCTGAGTATGGTTTGTGTTCCATAGAGGAGTTAGCAGTCCTGGTGAGAGACTTGCTAAGGAGTGGCAATCTGCAGAATCAATCTGACACTTGCCCACCAGCAAAGGCGGCAGGCTTAACACAGAGGTTCTAAAGAAGATGCTGACAGTTAGCTATGAGACAGATGTCACTTACATGGCTGTGCACAACAGGAAGAGTCATACAAAACAACCTGATTAATAACCAGTGGGGTCCGAATCGCTAGGGGCCCTAACACACAATTCATAAAGATGAACAAAAGCTTTTTCTGTAAGTAATGCAGATTTAGCTGTGAATGTTGCTTGGTGTGTCCTTAGCTGTGGCAACAC
The DNA here is from genome assembly GCA_023783475.1 of Daubentonia madagascariensis. Classification (NCBI taxonomy): domain Eukaryota; kingdom Metazoa; phylum Chordata; class Mammalia; order Primates; family Daubentoniidae; genus Daubentonia; species Daubentonia madagascariensis. Next base: position 34,591,914 of record JAKFHU010002088.1, on the reverse strand, counting down.
GTTGCTTTATTGTTGTCGGAGATTTTGCAGGGGATATGAAGCAGGGGGAGAAACAAAAGAGATACAGAATGAGGCAGATGAATGTTAGAGTTTTTATGTTTGGCTCCTAAAGACACAGTGCGTATGGGTCAAGCGTGGACGTGTGGGGGAGCAAGGGTAAAGACGCTGGCTTATTGGCAGGGAGGGAGAGAAGATGGCAATCATTGAAGCTATTTCATCCTCTCTAGCTGTCTTTTAGGGTGCCATTATGAATACGAAATGAATTTCCGTAAGACACCCATAGTTTTCCCCTCTTCTCATCAGCTTATATTTTATAAATCAGGGAACTCGTGAAGAATAAATATTATGCCAAGGTAAAAACCAATTATTGTGGAACAACAAAAAACCACCATGGGTCATTTGATGAATTTCCAGAGGAGTGATACAAATGGGCTGTGCTTCAGTATTTAATCATATCTGGTGGTGTATTTCTCATCACTGAGCAGCGTCTTGCCCTGTCTAAGAGTCAGTCCTGCTTATGTGACTATTTTGGGATTTACTCTCAGCCTTTCTTATCTTCCCGAGGCACATCTGAAATTTAATGTAAATTTAAAGACACTCGGAAGATGGAAGGCGGGGTGCTGTCACTGTTGCTTCCCAAGGAGAAGACAGGCTGATAGTAATTAAACAGACGTGAGCTCTTCCAAGGTCTCTCTACCCCTTCTCTCCTCCCATATTTAAAGGGCACTGACATGTGTCAGACACTGGGGAGATGGAGTGGAATAAGCTGTCATTCACGTGCGCAGCACACATAGTCAAATGGAGAGGACAGACCTAGACACAAATGAATTACACTACGTTGAGCAATGGGGAGAAGGAACCGTGTTCAGAATGTTCTCAAAGCACAGAGGATGGCCGAACTAACTGCCTCTGGGAGTGACATTTGGGCAGAATCCTAAAGTACAGGTAGGAATTTTCTGGGTAACTAAGGAGTGACTGTTCCCTTCTAGGAAGAAGAAACATCAAGTGAAAAGGTAGAGGCTTGAGATAGTAAGATGTATTTAGGGAACATCACATGGGTCAGTGCGAATCCAGGAAGGACATGAATGGAAGAGAAGTTGAAAATGAGGCTGGCAGGCATGTGGCGCATGCCTGTAGTCCCAGCTACTTGGGAGACTGAGGCAGGAGGATCCCTTGAGCCCAGGAGTTGGAGGCCAGCCTGGGCAACACAGAGAGACCCCATCTCAAAAAAAAAAAAAATGAGGCTGGCAAGGGATGTTGATGCCCTGCTAAGGAGTCTGGGTTATTTCTTTTTTGATGTAGGTGATGGGATTGTGGTGGAGGAGACGAGAGGGCTGACAGAGGCCCTGAGCAGCGGCAGGCAGGGCTGCTGCTTACCTCCCACCTGATCCCACTGGGACCCTAGCAAACCAAAGATGGGGTGGTTGAGGATAGACAGGTGTGATAGTGGCAAACAGTTTGGAGTTCTAGAAAGAGAAGTCCAAACTGGGTACTGGTAGGTACCACTGGCCTGGTGACCCAGAAGGCAGTTGCTGTGCACATCAGTCAGGGTCCAGCAGGAAGTGAAATCCACTCCAAATGGTTCAAGTGGAGAGACTTTTATGAGGGACTACCTCAGAGGTACAAGCAGGCACTCACACTAGTAACAGCAGGAACTACTGCTTGGGCTGAAGAGGCAAGGGATGTCATTAGCAGAGTTGAGTGAGGAGCTGCCCAGGGCTGACGTCATGAAGGGACAGAGTTAGTGTCAGAGACATGAACCAAAGCAGGAAGGGAATGGGGGAGAAAACCCCCACTTCTGTCTTCTGCAGGACTTTGATCCCCTGCTGGTGCCTCCATTGGTCAAACCCAACCAGAGTCAGCTGATAAGAACATCCAGGTGATGCAGTTCATAGTGCCCTTCTTCCAGAGCCCACAGAAGGGCAAGGAAGGGTGAAGGAGAAGCTGAGTGGAAAGTGGGGGCAAATAGAGAATAGCCAGTTCACTATATACCTGCTCTCCTCCCCCAAAGACCCTCAGGGATGGGGAATTGACTCTGGTGATCATCTTGGCCCTTTTCTTTTGTTGTCAATTAATCCCGTACAATATCTGTTTTAAATCTTTTTGTTTGACAGACTCCTTTGAGAATCTGATGAAAACAATGGGCCCTCTCCCCAAGAAAAACAAAAAAAACCCAAAACACAAATGGATAAAATTTGTCTTCAATTTTTATATCCTCCAGGGCCTACTACTGTTAACTAAAAAACCACAAGATCTATAAATTTGGAAAGGAGACTTTATTTCTTATAAAGAGTTGCAGCCTGCAAGGTGGCCATTCTGACAGTCTGGGAAGTGCATCCTCCAGCTGAAAACTGATAGCAAGGCACTTCCAGGGAGGGAGAGATACGAGAGGAATTTATGCTGAATGGCTTGGCCAAGTATACATATTCAACAGGTTATAGGAGGAGCCATGAATATTCATGAAAGGGAGTCATGTGCATGTGTGATAAGCAAACATGCATGTTACATGCATTCCATGTTCACCTTGGGGTGGAGACATACCACTTAAATGTACTGAAATTAGGCCCTATATAATCAAAAAGCCTTTTCAGGACACAAAGGCACACAAGTGCACAACCTCTGTGAACTGCCAGAACCAGTTCGTTGTTGGTGGTCTCTTATCAGGAGAAAGTTACTGAAATCAGTTTCTTGTCCAATCAAAACTGTAGTTACGGCTTGTAGAGTGGGGGTGGGGTCAGCATCTGGCAGTGGGTGAGCTGAAATTGTTTTAATATTGATTATCTCAAGGCCAGTGCTTGTTTAGCTGCTAGAGAAAAAGAAAAGCCTTATGGCAGTTAGGATATAGTTTATTCTTTAAATGTAGGGGTGTGTGACAACCCTTGCTGGCACGGCCTTAGGTCCTGTTTATAATTTGCTATCTTACTGTCACAAAGAGCCCATTCTGTCAGTCTTATGATCTCTATTTTAACATTAATGCTGGCCAGTTTTGTCTAAACCACAAAAGGGAGGGGGGTATAATGAGGCTTATCTGACCCTCCTGACCCATCATGGCTGGGAACTGAGTTTTTAAGATTTCTCTGTAGCCCCCTTGGCCAAGAGGGGGTCCATTCAGTTGGTTGGGGGACTTAGAATTTTATTTTTAGTTTACACTACTTAGAATGGTCCATGGACCAGCAGAATCAGCCTCACCTGACAGTATAGAAATGCAGGCTCTCAGGCCCCACTGAAGGTCTACTGGATCAAAATCTGCACTCTAACAAATTCCCAAGTGATTTTTATGCACATTAAAGTTTGAGAAGCATTGGAGTCAATGGAACCCAGCTTAATCATGGTTAGTTGAGTGAATGTGGGTACATCAGTTAGGATGCAGGTTCAGCTGCAAATAGAAGAAAACCTAACCAAGCAGTAGCTTCAACAAAATAAGGGTTTTATTTTTCTCATGTAACATAAAATCTAGAGAGAAATCAGCTGAGGGCTGGTATCATGATTGTTCCCTTCTACATGTGTATTTCCACTTAGTCATCATTAGTCTGTGACTTTTGTCCTCATGGCTGTCATATGGCCCTAGAACTTCAGGCATCATCTTTGCATTCTAAGCAAAGGACAAAGAGTGAAGTGAGCAAACCACCAAGCCTTGTAAATATCGTTCCCAGAGCTGCCTCCCAGAAACTTCTGCTGGCTGTGATTTCATACAGCTACCTCTAGCTGCAAGAAAGCCTGCAAGATAGAGTTCTTTTTTTCACCCCCCAACAAAATAGAGGTTATGATAGGAAGCAAAAAGAGGAAAATTGATATTGAGGAGGCAATGATCTGACTCTGTTATATGTAATAACGAAAATTCTTGGTTCTGAAAATCTCTCTTATTCCATCTTGCATTGCTGATGAGAACCTATTACATGCATTCCATACTTTGGAGTTTCCTTTTATAAAATAAGGTGGATTCAGAACTTCTTAGCAGGGGACAAAATAGAATATAGAAATAGAGAAGAGGGAGATAAAATTAAAAACTGTTCAATTTGGGCTCCAGTTAATCATACTGGTAGTAATTTATTTAGTATTAGAACTGAAATATACTTTTTTCCTATAAAGGAATAACTGCCTGGGGTCAGGCATGGTGGCCCACTTTGGGAGGTTAAGGTGGGAAGATCACTTGAGGCCAAGAGTTTGAGACCAGCCTGGGCAACATAGCAAGACCCCATCTGAAGAAGAAAGAAGAAAACAGAAAGAAGGAGAAGGAGAAGAAGGAAGAAGGCAGAAGGAAGAAGGAATAAGGAGAAGAAATATGTGCCTAAGCAAAATAACAACACGACAAAGAAGACAATTAAAGGACACTTTAGATTTCTTAAAGAAATCATGGCCAAATGGCATTTGTGTGTTTTTCTGGAAAGAAGGTATACAGCTTTTACCCTACCTCCTTCAGTTAAAATCTGCTGCCTTAGATTATTATTTACAAGCAAATGTCATGCTAATTCCATATCTGCATTACTGGGTTCTTTTAAAAAATTATTTTATTTTATTTTTAAATTCACATGTAACAACTATACATATTTATGAGGTACACAGTGAGGTTTTGATACACAATGTATGGTGATCAGATCAGGGTAATTAGCATATCCATCATGTCAAATATTTATCATTTCTTTGTGCTTGGAACATTCATTATCCTCTGTCTAGCTACTTGAAACTATATATTATTGTTATAGTATATAACAATATAGTCATCCTACAGTGCTGTAGAGCACTAGAACTTATTCCTCCTATCTAGCTGTAACTTTGTGTCCTTCAACAAATCTCGCCTTATCCCTCCCTTCCCTCTACCCTTCCACCTCTAGTATCCTCTGTTCTACTTTTTACTTTTATAAGATCAACTGTTTTTAGCCTCCACGTATGAGTGAGAACATGTGGTGTTTAACTTTCTGTTTCTGGCTTATTTCACTTAACATAATGTGCCCCAGGCTCATTCATGCTGCTGTGAATGACAGGATTTCACTCTTCTTTATGGCAGAATAATATTCCATTGTGTATATATACCACATTTTCTGTATCCATTCATCTGTTGTCACATTTGGCCACTACGGGGTTCTTAACATAGGTACTGTCAGAATTCTAGTAGCCCATTCAGACTAGTGCGTTCTATTTGAAAGGACTAAAACTCTGATTTTAAAAAATGTTCTGTATTTCAGTCTTCACTAATTCAGACAGAGTTTCTCCAATGTGTTGAAATGAGTGATTTTTACCAGATTCAAGCAGGCAACTTCCTCATGATCTTTGAACTGTCTGCTCAGTATTGCACAGTATCGTCTTAAATATCATCCAGCTAAAGACAGCTGAGTTCTAAGGAGACATGAGACTTACATTAATGTTCTGGACTCTGAAAAAAAAATTGTTGCTTCTTGCCCTCAAAATAACTTCAGTCTTTTAAGGGTCTCCATGCAGGGACATTTGAGAGTGGTTAGGGTCTTTGTTGGAAGGTTTTTCTTCTCTGAGGAGTCAGAGCTCCCAGCTGGATCCTAAAGGAATCTTGAGAATGAGAGGCAAGCTCAGCTGATGAAAGCTGTCAGAACAAGACTTCACCCAGGACTTACCAGGCTTCAGACCATCAGCTCCTGGAGCTAAAAGGACCCACCATTACAATATCATGAGACTTTGGGCAACAGGTGTGTTCTAAGATATGTGTGGATTTTTGTCATTCTGTGGTTTATTTTGCCATCTTCTCAGACTAAGAATATAGAGAAACACTTAACTGGGTGGCTCCGCCTTGGTCAGTAGGTTCGTTGATTCAGCCAACATTCACTCAACACCAACTATATTGCTGTCACTCTGCTTGAGATTGATAGGAGAAAGAGAAGATATAAAGATAAATAAGGCATGGTTGCTGCCTGTAAGTGATATATGTGTTACTTACTGGTCATAATAGGAAGTCTGCATCAAATGCTAAAGATTTTGCAGCTCTGTAAAGTTTTTCCACACTCCCCTGCAAACCTGGTCTGATGCTAAATATATAAAATAAAAGGCTATGAAATTTTTATTTAGCTTTCTAGTTGATAGATATATTGGAGAGAAGGATATATCAAATATTTAACCCTTATCAGTAAATGCTGGTTTCAAAGAATCTATACCAAATACAGTTGTCTCTTGGTATCTGTGGGAGATTGGTGCCAGGACCTCCTGCAGATACCCAAATTTGAGGATGCTCTAATCCCTGATATAAAATAGCATAATATTTGCATATAACCTATGCATATCCTCTGTATACAGTCATATGCCATGTAACGATGTTTTGGTCAACAATGGACCACATATATGACAGTGGTCCCACAAGATTATAATACTGTATTTTTACTGTACTGTTTTCTATATTTAGATATGTTTAGATTCACAAATATTTACCATCGTGTTACAATTGCCTACAGTATTCAGTATAGTAACATGCTGGACCAGTTTGTAGCTAAGGAGCAAATAGGCTGTACCACATAGCCTAGGTATGTTGTAGGCTATACCATCTAAGTTTGTGTAAACACACTCTATGATGTTCGCACAAGGATGAAATCACCTAATGACTCATTTCTCAGAACACATCTCTATCCATAAGTGACACATGACTGTACTTTAAATCATCTCTAGATTACTTAAAATACCTAAGACAATGTAAATGCTATGTACATAGTTGTAATACTGTATTATTTAGGGAATAATGACAAGAAAAAAAGTCTGTACATGTTCAGTGTAGAGGCAACTTTTTTCCAAACATTTTTGACCTTCAGTTGGTTGAATCTATGGATGCAGAACTCATGGATATGGAGGGACACCTGTATCTACCATATCTTTTCCACTAAACAAGTTGTCAACACCAAGTTTGTGCAGTCCATGTAAGTCTACAATATCAATGCTTATGTCAACTGTCTTTGGACAGCTGGATGACAATTTTTGAAAACTATACTATTTGCTTCTATAAAAAGCACTTCTTGTATTGACTAAACACACTCATTTCCATGAGTCAGTATATGCTCGTCAGGATTATTAATACTGTGAAAGTTGATCATATGAATTGGGTTATTCTTACCACACCCAACCAAAACAGAGTCGAGAGACCAGGGACTCAGGGCACATAATACTGCTCTAAAAATGTAATCCCCTGAAAGCCTGACTGCTGAAACTGCCTGTTGTAACCTGAAACCAGGTTTATCTATTGGCTACTGAAACAACTTGCTGCAATCTAAAACTAGTTTTGCCCACCGCCACCACTCCCCAATCAGAGTTGCCAGGTCCTTGCAACTTGACTAGTGCCAGTGAACTTTCTTGAAGAGCGATATGGGACATTTCTCCTTTTTATAGAACCTCTACTCTTCTCTTTGTTTTTTGATCACCCGGTCTATGTGTATGCCCCAAATCGCAATTCTTTCTTCCCGAATAAATGATTTAATTTCAGAAATTCATCTCTATATTTTATTGGACTTCAGCAATATTCATGTCATGGGACAGTCCTCACCGCACTTTTGAAAAGCAGCCCTTCTAACCTACAAGGATTGCCACGTTATATGCTGTTCAGACATTCAGGCATGATCCGTCCTGTTTCCAAGGCTTCTGCGGTGTTATTGGCATGTTAATTATTACAGCAAATGATAAAATGCACAAAATGGTACCCCCCTTCTTAATGACATAAATAAATGAAGCAATTAATTTTACACAATAAAAACAAGCAATACAATAACTTACAAATTTGGAGTTTCTTCATTATTACATCAAATTGCAAAATGGAAACATGTAATTTCAAAGGGCTCATAAGTAAAAATGGAAACACAGCTGATGCCGCGTCAGCTTGTGGGCTGCAACATAATGTGGGGCTTGCACAGTGTGGAACAGTCAACATCTTTTAGATACACCAGGCCAGATATGATTCAGAAACTATAACCCTTCTTAGAGCTGAGCCATCTCAATGATCTAAGCCATATTTGTGCTGCAATGAGAAACAAAACAACTTTTTCTTGTTTCCCTTATAAATTAGTTTGGAATTCTAGAAGTTACTTTGCTTAGGACCCTCATCTCCGCTTATCTGCAGTTGCAGAAGCTGGAAGCCTATGATTGATCCTATAACTTCAATATCTAGAGAGAAATAAGTAGGGAAGCAAATTTCCAGCGAAAGTTGACAACAGTTTTTAAAATGAAATGTGTATACAACCAAGCCTGACATACTATATTGCCCACCATCTCTGAAACCGTCAGTTTTAGGGCTGACATTTTGTTCTGTGTGTTTGTTTTGGTGAGTGAGAAAGTAACACATATTTTCTTTGACATCTTGTGCAATTTTACAAGTATTCAGGGCACATTCCCTACTTTGCATGGAAAATGTATTCGCACAGTTGTCAGGATGATGGACAAGGGAGCGAACGATAGGACGGAGCGCTGATCTTTACTTGTTATTACATACAATAGCCTGGTAGGAATCATGATGTGTTGGTGAGACAAACTGTGTCCCATTCTGGAACATATTAAGTTTGTCTCCAGGACACACATGACTTCGCTAGGGTGTCGAACCTCATTCATAATAGATGCTAATCTTTTCAGGGCTGACTGATGACAGCACTTCCTGCCCTTCACGGAATTAGAGCTAGGTTTTATCAAAGGACTCAAACTGCCTGCTAATTAGACTAATTCCCTTCATCATGAATTATTTATTTCCATTGGTAACCGATCACTGTGACATTAATGGGTTCTGCTCAACTTAGTTTCATACTAATACACACTAGGAGTTAAATGTTTAAGAATTTCTGATACTTCACTCCAGGTCAAGTGTATCTTTGTCTAGTATTTGGCAGATTCAATGAAGTCTCGATGATTGTATTTTAGGTACAAATAAAATGGGACAAAGTTCCAGACTTTGTTGATGGGAAAACAAATCCATTTCTTTCTCTGCTCAGGTATCTCTTGACTTAACTAGAACAAGAACAAGTTATCTCATTCTGGGGCATGCTCTCTGTGCTGCATAGTATTTTATCAAGGTCAAACTATCACATAAAAGTGCTGGCAACCCTCTTTAAGATAATAGTATTTCAAAGTTGAACTAGACATAATGTCAGCTAGCAAAATTGAAATAATACTTCAATGATTGATATCTGTTGATAAAAATCAAAGTTTAATATCTTGTTTACTTATTTGTAAAATGCAGAATACACTTTTTAAAAATGGAATTTACAGATATTATAGCCCAATGGTACACTTATTTATTAACTTCTGAGGTTGTATAGATCAGCATTTCTCAAAGTGTAGTCCACGTACAACGTATATCACGGAGGTGTCGTTAAAATGCAGATTCATGGGCCACACATAAAGCCTGTTAGTTAGAATCTCTGGGACTGGGACACCAGCTTTGCATTATTAACAAGCATCCCATATGATTCTTGAGCAGTGTCAGAATCCTTGACATCAATTATCCAGAAAAACTCTATAATTGATCAACATTTTATCAGAAATACTGAATCAGCTCATCCAACAGGTACAGGATGCTACCCTACGAGGTTAGTATTGGCTTCTGGAATTGGTGTCTGTAGCAGTGTCATCAGCACCCATAAAACACACATCACTTATGCTGACTGATCACCAAGTCAGATCATCAAGGAGGTCAGTGAATGATAGAAGTAAATGGTGGCCATCACACCTTTGCACAGAGGACAGTGGGAAGAAGTTGTCAAGGGAGAGGCACACACAGTCGCTATGCAGCTGGGCAATCAGGATCAGGCAGGAAGCCTTGCTGTACACACACACTGGGGCACATCTTTCTGCTCGGTAGTTTAGCTATTAAATACTGAATTGTGGGAAATGGTAAAAGAAGAAGCAAAAAGACAGCAGCATAATAAGCGGAAGCTAGAGATTAGATGACAGACATCAAGCAAAGGCATTGTGTAGTCCACAAAGCAATGGGGCAAAACCACAAATAACAGGTTCTGTTAAAAGCAGCTACGGTTCCAAACCAAAGGTTGGTTTCCATGTGTGCCACATGTCAAAGATTACTGGTCTCAAATTGCATGTACCTGAGCAAGCAAAAAGCAATGCTTTCAGGACAGTCAGGGTTAAATATAAGGGACAATATATCAATATTATGCACTCTCATTAATCCCTAGTAAATTCTATCATACTTTTATTTTGAAGCATAGGTAATCTATTTCAGATTTTCTAAGGAAAGTGGTAATTTTGCATAGTAGGAGTTTTTAATAGTCAAAGACACATGAGATCTATGTTAAGAAAGCATTGTTTGATTTATAGTTATACAGTGCCCTCTATTATTGTTGTCAGGAAGGTACATTCATATATTAAACAGATATTGGTAAAGTACTTACTAGGTTCTAGGCACTTACATCTGATAAAACTAGGTTTACAAAAATATACATGGAGAAATGATGGATTCATGAAGTGTTTATAGATTTTTTTGAACTATTTACGTGTGCAAGTGGCTCTTTCTACCTGAAATCACAGATGATGTCTTTCAACTTTGGAAAAATTGGGAAACATAAGGCTGTTAGTGAAATGGGGAAGGGAAGTGTTTTATTTTGTTTTATTTCGTTTATTTTTCTTTATTCTCACAGAAATACTCAGATGACTTTAGTTCTGTATTTTCTGTCTGTCTGTCTGTCTCTCTCACACTCACTCACATATGTCTAAGTGAAGCTTAAATCTCATTTCACTTACATCCCCTCTGAGTCACTTGTTTTTAATTCATTTCATTGATTTAAACTTGTTAGTTTACTAAATTGTTTCCCTCTGTCCTCTGCTTCCCTTTTCATCTCCTCTTCGAGTCACATTGCAGCTGGAGTAATTTTAGCTTGAAAAGTTCATTCGTGTGTTAATATGTGGTATTTTGAATGGATCTCACCCTTAAACCTTCTATAAGGCAGAATATCAATTAATAAATCCCAGAAATAAAGATTTTCCTTGAAAGAGACATCAGGGGCTTCCAGGCTAGGGATGGCAAAAGTATCCCATGAGATACTGACCTGATTGCATTCTGCTGGTTCTCACATAATTGGAGGAGATCAGCTATTGGAAGACTTCCTAGAGAGATTTTATCTTGCACATACTACATGCTTAATAAATATTTATTAAATTGAACCAAGGTTTCCAATGGCTTTAGTAAATCATGTCCCATCCTCTCCTTGTCTGTATCCTGAGATTCTGCCTAACCCTGAAAGGACTCTTTTATTGTTTTTGAATTGGATTTTTTTACTTAAAAATGGATGTTGATGCAAAGTTGAAAATGGTGAATAAGGGAAGCAGTGGGGCAGGATCTGAGGTCTGAAAAGGAAATCAGCATGTAGCCTAGTGCAGAGCCCTGGGTGTCATGAAACTTCAGGTACTTGGAGCTGGAGGTAGTAACTGTGATTGTATATAACACAGTCTTCCACAGTACACCCCAGGGAAAATAATGTGACCTACCAACTGGTGAGGTCTGGGGACATTCAGGTCACCCATGCAAACATCCCTGAGCATTCTTTAACATATTTATGGAGAAGACCCCCTAAAAATTACAAACCTCTTGCTAGTCAAGTAACTGGAGGCTTAGAGTACTGAATGAGAAGTTGGTTAATTATATTAATTGGGGGCCTAAATACTGGGAGGAATTTTGCAGCATCATTTTCCCTTGTAACTAAATTATTCAACCAGTATGAGATACTTAACTATAAGTAGTAACAAAGCATAAATAAAAAATTAAATCATTATAAAGCCAAAGAATAGACCAAACTTATTGACAAGTTGAGCCATTTGGAAAGAAACAACTATGTTAGGAATGTGCTAAACCCAGACAATTGTCCTCTCAAATAGCCTACATATTCCTAAATCTGCTTTAAAGATAATGTTCCTTAAAGCAAAGATTTCCAAAATGTATCAAAGAATACTAATTTCTAGAGATATTAATAGGTATTCTATAAGAAGTGTTGCATGGCCAAATATATTTGAGAAATGTTAATATAACTTTCAAATTTTAAAAAGTCCTTGGACTTCTGTTTCCTTCCTGAATGGAGTTGCAAGGATGAGGTTTACTTTTCCACCATAAACAGCTAGGAAACTAGCAAATCCTATGAAACAACCATTTTCAGACATTAGACAGAGGCAGCACAGGGCTGATTCTTGAGAGAAGGGAGACAAAGTGAGCCCCACTATCACCCTGGTTTCTGCTTGGAGGCAATTTCCAGATCACAGTGCAGGAATGGGAATCCCAAGCAGAGTACAATGGCCTTGCTGAATTGAGGAGAAGGACATCGGGGAGGTTGAGGAGCCTGAAAGTTGCAGGTCAGCATTCTGAAGAGGAGGGCACTATGTAGAAATAGAGCTCCATAGATCTTCACAGAGGGGTCCTTGAGTCTTTGCTGTGCCTGCATGGGATAAAACTCCTTGAGGCAGGGCAAAATACAATCAGGGACTTGCAAGTTTACAGGACAGTGAGATGTTTAAGCTCCAACCACTCAGAATAGAGAGTTCTCACTGGTTACCCAAGGCATTTGGTGGAGATCACAGAGGATCATGCTGTAGTAGGAAGGCTGAACAGCTCCTGAAATGAAACTACATTAGATGTGTGACTGAAAAGCTAAAAAAAAAAAACAGGTACAGGAGGGATCAAGCTGAAAAGTAAGTAGCTTAATTGCAAGCCAATACAAAGTCCTATGTTCTTTAAAGGAAAACAAGAAATCTGGACATTCACAACATAACATTCATAATATACAGAATCTAATAAACAAAAAAGGCACCAAGAAGTCACAAAGCAGGAAAATGTGACCCTCAACCAGAAGAAAACTCAGTCAATAGATACAGGCTAGTTCTACAGATAGAACTAGCAGAAAGGATGTTAAAACAGCTGTTATAAATATGTTTAGGTAGTTAAAGAAAACCATGAACATAATGCGGAGAAAAATGGAAAATAAAAGGAACCAAATGGAACTTCTAGAGATAAAAAGTATAATATTGGAAAAGAAAAATTTGCTGGATGGAATTAACGAAAAATTAGGCACTGAAGAAGAAAAGATCAGTGAACTCAAAGATGTAGGAAAAGAATTTATACAAAATGAAGTATAGAGAGAAAAGTCACTGAAAAAAAAACCAAACAAACAGAGCAACAGTGACCTGTGGGATAATATTAAATGATTTATCATACATGCAGTGAGAGTCCAAAATAAGAGGAGAGAAAAGAAGGACAGTAATATATTTCAAGAAATAATGCCATAAAATTCCAAATTTGATGAAAATTATCAACCTTTAAATAAAAGAAGCTCAATGAACTCCAAGCAGGAGAAACACATACACACACACACTCCCACCCCACAACATATCATAATCAAATTCTTGAAAGCCAGTGATTAAGAGAAAATCTTAAAAGCAGACAGAGAAAAAAAACAAAAATGTTACATAAAATGAACAAAAACTAAGATTAACCAAGGATTTCTTTTCAGAAACTATACAAGCCAGAAGAAGATGGAGTGGCATCTCTAAAGTGCTGGGAAAAACAACAGCAATGACAACTATCAACTTAGATTTTTATGTCCAGCAAAAACATCCTTCAAAATTAAATGCACAATAAAACTTTTTCAGACAAACAAAAGCTGAGGGAATTTACTTTAAGGATATTGAGGGAAGTTCTTCAGGCAGAAGGGTAATTGTACCAGGTGGAAATTTGGATTACATAAAGGGATGAAGAGCACTAGAAGTGGTAAATGTGTGAGCAAATACAAAAGGCATTTTCATAATTTTTATGTTTCTTTCAAGGATATCAATAATTAAATGATCTGAATACTCCACTTAAAGGGTAGAGATTGTCAGACTGGATAAAAAAGCAACTTTATGGTGTCTATAAGAAAACCACATTGACTATAAAGATAAGTTGAAAGGTAAAAGATGGAAAGAGATATAATATGAAAAAATTAATCATAAAAATGGTGAGGTGGCTATTTTAATATCAGACAAAGTAGACTTTGGGACAAAGAATGTTTCTAGAGACAAAGAGGGGTACTTTATGATGATTAAGGAAACAAGTCTATCAAGAAAACATAAAATCCTAAATGTGTATGCCCCTAGTAACAAAGCTTATAAGTACGGGAAGCAAAAAAAGACAGATCAAAAAAGAAAAGAGAAAAATCCACGACTATAGTTGGACATTTCCATGGTTTTCTCTCAGTAATTGACAGAAAAGCAGACAGAAAATTATTAATGATACAGACTATTAGAACAACACTATTAAGCAATTTGACCAAATTGATATTTATGGGGTGTTCCATCCAACAACAGCAGAATACATTCTCTTTTCAACTGGACTTGGAAAGTTCACCAAGATAGACTATGTGTTAGGGCCATAAAACAAGTCTCAATCCATTTAAAAGGATTAAAGGTGTTAAGAGTATGCTTTCTGACCACAAGGGAATTAAATTAGGAATCAGCAGCAGAGAGATATCTAGAAGATACTGCTAAAGTTTTACTGCCCTGGACCAATACTCTATCGGCTTTAGAGGTCTTACATGTTTCCTGGACAAATACTCTGTGTATTATTGGTACTTCTTTCAAATAGCCTTTTTGAAATTGCTGGCTTATGCCTACCCTACCAAGTTCACCCTGCCTCTGTCTGTCTGACTGTCTCTCTCTCTCTCTCTCTCTCTTTTTCAGAGCTGGGGTCTCACTCAGTTGCCCAGGCTTGAGTGTTGTGGCGTGATCATAGCTCACTGTAACCGTGAACTCCTGAGCTCAAGGGGTCCTCCCACCTCGGCCTCCCAAATGCTGGGACTACAGGCGTGAGCCACCATGCCCGGCCCCATTTCATCTCTTTAAGGCGTGTCACCAGGCCCATTCCCCTGCTGACCACAGAGCAGATCTCAGGTATAATAGGAAGCCTGGAAGTTTGATGTGTGAACTTCATGTGGGGTGGTCCCCAGGCCCAGGCCTGGCTGCCTGCACTCTGCTCACTCCTTCCTGCAAGCAGTTCTTAGAAACAGCAAAGTCCTGGGGTCTTTTTTCCACAGTGGTGGGCTAGAGCCCAGGCACGAAAATAAACACATCCATAGGAGCAACAGGACTTGGTGAATCCGTACAGGCCTCCTGGAAATCAGACAGTGGCCATACTAGTAGTCTCATATAATCTGTCATTTGCTTCACATAGTACACTATTTAGCTCTGTTATTGGAACATAATTGTCTTATTTTTACAATGTTAGAACTCATATCATCTGCCATTCTTCGTGTCCTGCTTGTTAAATTTTCATGGACTTTTGTTTTTATTTTTCTCAGCAGACTCTGGACATCTCCTGAAAGCAGTTGCCGTATTTTAGTCCCTTTCCATGGGCAGCAGGAGAAGGAAGTTGAGAGGATTTTGAAGACTCAGGGGGAGAGGTCATGAGTAATGTAAGCAGGGCAAATACAACAGAAGGTTTAATTATTTAGGAGGGAACCATGGCGTGGTAGTAAGTGTGGCCTCAGAAGGAGCCAGACCCAGCTCTTAATCTTACCTGCCATGAGATATTTGGCAAGTTTCTTATACCCTGAGCACTGGTTTCCCTATTTATAAAACAGGGACAAAAATATATACCTTGTGTATATATCCTAAGCATAATAGGCTACACACACACAGACACACACTCATTTTTATATATATATATAATTTCATCTCATTTACTTAATGAAATAGTGTTTGTAAAATGTCTATATTCCTAGGGCATAGTAAGTACGCAATAAACAGGAACTGCCTTCATTGTTTCCAAAGCCACTGTAATAGTTTAAAACAATGAATCCCTGGTCTGAGAACACAGAGTGTCCTCTGTAGAAGGAGGAGTTCTAAAAGAATCTGAGAGATGGCTCTTTTAAAACTTTTGCTTAAGGTAGTGGTAGAGAGGAGAGATGATTTAAAATCAACAGAGTTCTTTTTAAGAAAAATTGAAAAGATATTTTACATTGTTTTCATAGGCAACCTGATCATACCTGGATCTTCTGGGAGGCAGAAGTAACTTCTTTATAGTGTTCTCATAGTTCTGTGGATCTAATAGAAAGCCCATTTTCTCTTAAAAGCAGATGCTTCTCTGCTCCTATGCGATGGTGTCCCCTGAAGATAAACGCACCATTTAGAGCTCTCTATACATTCTGTAGCCTGCACACGCTTTCTAAATATAGTAGCCAGATGATTACTTAATTTAGCTAGAAATGGCAGATTGTTGACAAAGAATCCCTGCTGAGTTCCAATGCCTTGAAATGCAGCTTTTATAAAGCAAATCATATCTGAAGAAATGACTAACAATGCCATTTGCTTCATATAGTGACATAATATTTAGCTCTGTCACCAGAGTATAATTGCTTTATTTTTACAATGTTATACTCTATTGGTAAATATAGATTACCTGGAACAAGTCAGTCCTGCTGCAGGGGGCACAAAAGTTGCAAAGATGGAGGTTTTAGGCAAGGAAACCATCTCACACTCAAGTGTACCATTTGTTCTCCAACACTTGGTTACTCAAATGATATATAGTTAGTTTGCATATAGGATCACTTCATAGGGGATTATTTAACTGACTTGCAATTTAATAAATATTAGATGAAGAAACATAAACAATTAGTTTCACACAACAGCCAGAGATGTGAAGGGACCTGCAAATATATTATAAATCCTGTTGCCATTTTGCTACTTGGTCACGGCATGTGGAAGGGGGTTGTGGGTGTTAGAATTAACATTGCCCCTTCCTTCTCACACCCCCAGGTATGTGCTCCCCTATATCTCCTTCTTCCTGGAGTTAGTGATTGTTTTTGATGAGAGTGTGTATTATTCCTCAGAGGAGGGTGGAGAGAACTCAACTCCAGCTGGATTAAGCAAAAAAAAGGAATTTATTGGCTCATAGAACTGAGTAGTCCAGGTGTTCAGGCCATCTGCATGGCACTCTCTCTCCAGCTCTAAGGTTTGCTTTCCTCATAAGTGGTCCATGGACACAAGATGCCCATGGGCAGCATCCTCACAGCTTGAAGTCCCAGGAGGTGAATAAGTGTATTAATATTTCCTGTAGCAGTTTAGGAAGCCCTCTGATTGGTCTGGCTCAGAAGGTGGGATGAAGTGCTTGGTTTGGCCAGTCTGGTTTACCTGCCACCTCCAGTCCCGGGGCGCATGGCTGGGTGGGGAGGGAGGGAGCCCTTCCAAAGCCTCAGCGACTGAGTAGGTCATCATGGACTGAGGGAAGATGATACCCTGAAGGATTTGCTGCTAGGCAGGCAAAAGAGATGGTACTAACCACATTGCAGCAGGATGAGGGGAATATAGGGAGAGCCAGGGTGCTTGGGAGAGGTTATCTTGGATGCAGCAATGTTTCATGGAAGAGAAAGCATCTGATATGGGTCTTGAAGATGGATAGGATTTACCCAGTTGAAGAAAATTCTCTTTGTAAACTTTTCCTTTTATAAAAGTAATTCCTTCAGCATCTATATATGTGCACAATTGAAAAACAAGTTAGTCTGTATAACACTAGGCCTCTAGAATTATTTTATGAATATGGCAGTGTCTTTCTTAACTCTGTGATTGTGCCTAATACTTCTGTGTATGGACCCCGAAGCAGGCACTAAATAAATACAGCTGCACTTGTTGGAACTGGAAGGCTTCTGGCAGATCAACCGCTCATGTTCATGCTTAGTTTATGTCAGCGAGGCCTCGATTGCCTGTGTGTGTGCCTTCGGGTGAGCTCAGGTCCCTTCAGAGGAGACACTGAGTGGTGTCTATACGGCACTGGTCTTCATCTTTTTTTTTTTTAATTCCATGAAATGATGTCAGCCTTTGCTTTGTTCTAATTGTCAATGCATATACCTTTGCCCTTAATCAGAAACAATGAATACCTACACCTCAGATTATTGCTAGAGAGTAAAATCTCAAACTACTCTGTTCTATTAAAAGCCCAGTGGTGCAAACTATATCATCAGAGGATTCCCTAAAGTTACATACAGTGCTGACATCTAAATAGACATTGTAAATTGCCTGGCTGGACCAAGGCAGATAATTAAAGAGCTGTGTGCTCTGACTGGAGAGTATGGGATTCCTCCCCTGAGGCTGCTTTTGGTGAACAGTGCTTGGAGATTAAACCATCAGCCCTGTTCACATGTTTCCCAAAATCTGTTCCTGGGAGTGCTCTGTAGCACAATGTCCCCTTCATAAATTACTGCAGGAGAAACTCTTCTCAGGAAAACTGTTTGTTCCTAAGCAACTACTTGTGTTTGTTTCCTTTCTCACCTTTCCTTTTAAAAAATCTGCTGGAGTTTGTGGATCTTTTAGAGGCATGTTTCTCTTTGTTTTGGCTAATTTGGAGGGTCAGAGACAAATTCATTGTCCACCTATAGCAACCACTTGGGACATTATGAAACCATTTTAAATACTAATCTTATGCTATATTTATTTTATTTTCCTGTACTTACTTTTATTTTGTTTGATTTCATCTATTTACTTAATCCTATTTATCCTAAGTATTTTAAAGTACTTCAATTCATTTTTGGAGGTGAGATATAAATGAATAAATTTATTTTTTAAAGCAATATACCCAATATCTATTTGAAAGATTTAAAAATATCTTGTGTTCACAGACCAATCCTTAAGGGACATTTTCTTGGATCCCTCTGTGGCTCTTCTTGTCACAGAAGCCTTTGTGGTCAAGCTAAGGAGCTTTGCATTGTGACTTGTTTTAAGCAGAGGATCTGTAAATGCTCACCCAACACCTCTAGGAAGCAAAAGTACAAGTGCAAGGAAAGCAGCTGGCGTGTAGGAAGTTGTCCCGATTCTGGTCAAACCCTGGTGTGACCAAAACCTCTTATTGGCAGTGGCCAGAATTCATCCTTAGGTCCAACAATCCTAGGGAAGCTGGGGTGTTCCTAGGGTGACCCCTGCTCTCCCAGACGGAGCACTGTTTAGTGAATACCAAGGAATCTTGGAGATTGCAGATTCATCTAGAATCAAATCCTGACCTAAAATTCTTGTGGATAGGTTCCTGGAAGTATTTTAGGGTCCCTAGTAATTAGGAAAATTTAGGGGTGGCCATAACGTTTCAGTCTTAATGTTAGAAAAGAGACCTAGGAATTTGCTAAACATCTATGGGCCAGCACTTAATTTTATGTTGGTCAGGATCACTGATACAGGGTCACTGCATCAGTTAGGATGCTTTTGGTTGTGTAAAAGAGAAACCTAACTCCAATTGGCTTAAACAATTAAAGAGAATTTATTGGCAGGAAGATACAGAGTTGGGAGAGAGTTGATCCAAAAGCACAACAGTGTCGCTAGTGTCTTCCAGTCTGTGCCCTTCTGTACTGTACCTTACACTGTGTCAGCTTCTCCTCAAAGTTGGCTCTCCTTATTGTTGCAAAAGGGTTGCCAGCAACAACTGGAGTTGTTAATTCTCATCTATGGGGAGAAAGCACCAGCTGTTTCTCTCCTGTCACAGCTTCCATCTGCTTAGACCAACCTGTGTCACATGCTCACGTGACTAAGGACACTCAGGCCTCAGCCAGGGCAGGGCCAAGGACACCCAAACTGCATGGCTGGAAATTTTGACGTATGGATGGAAGTAATTCTATATATACATTTAGCCTGGCTTTTTATTCTAAGGATTAAGAATTCTTCAAATTGATTTTCTGAAATCATTTCTATTGAATGTCTTTCCTTGGGGTCTTTCTGGCTCATAAATGGTTTCCCAAAGTATATCACAGCCTCTGTATTCAACTAAGAGTTTGCATGAATAATAAAATCTTCCCGGAGTAAACAAGCTCATATTTTTGCCATTTGTAAACTTTATTGCTATTATAAAATCAATGTTTTGCAACCAGAACTCTTGGCAGATCTTACTGATGGGGACTATCAACAAGGCACCATTGGACTTTTTTCCTTTTCAGTGTGATTTTCTTTTCATAGAAAACATTAGTGTGGTTTTATATATGTGGCGATTACTTCTCATCGTAAATATCTCAGGATGCCACTTAGCAAGCAGTGGTGTACATAATGCTATGCAAAGCAATGTCTATACTCATGGCTGAATAGTCCTCCCAACAGAGACCATAGACCTAGGTGAAATATGCCCATCTCTGGAGGGATAAAGGCTTTAAATATGATGAAGCTTAGACACCAGTAAACTCTGGTGGACCCTCTTCTTAGATATACTTGACCTTTCTTCCTTGACCCTCAGATTTGTCTAGAATGAAAACCCCCAGAACTGCCTTATCTGCTTCCCAATTTTGCCTTTGGTTGATTCGCTTGGGAAACTTTTAGCTGTCCTCTAGGGCAAGTATTCCCAAACATGTATGTTAATCAGAATTACCTGGTGTTTCCTTTTTTCTTAGTGATTTAGAAAATAATTATAATAAAATAATTCATTCATATAGAAATAAAATTTCAAACAGTACAGAAGAGAACAAAATAAAAAGATAACACTTCCTGCCTGCCTGGCCTCATCTCTTAATCATTTTTTAAACTATTTCTGTTTTAAGTTGTTCTTCTAGTGTTTACCTCCATAACATTCAGCAATATGTTTATACTTTTATTCAGTGTGTTCTTCAAAATATTTAACAACTGGTAAGGCATGTCCACCAACCAATCAGAACTGCTGCCTATCCATGGTGCTGGAACAATTTCCTGGAAACATCAATTGTACCAGGCATTAACTTTTACTATATCTGCAGCGTTGTGGGAAGCATGAAGGGGTATATTAATTTCCTATGGTTGCTAAAACAAATTACCACAGATTTGATGGCTTAAAACAACAGGAATATATCGTCGCACAGTTCTAGAGGCCAGAAGTCTGAAATCAAGGTGTCAGCAAGGCCTAAAAGAGAATCCTTCTTTGTCCCTTCCAGCTCTGGCGGCTCCAGGAGTTCTTTGGCTTGTGGCTACATCACTCCAACCTCTGCCTTGGTCTTCACATGCCCTCTCCTCTGTGTCTGTGTCTTCTCTACTTTCTCTTATAAGGACACTTGTCATTGGATTTAGGCCCACCTGGATAATCCAGGATGATCTCATCTCAAGAACCTTAATTGTATCTGCAAAGAAAGACTCTTTTTCCAAATAGGTCACATTCAGAGGGCTGAGGGTTAGTATGTGGACATGTCTTTTAGGGGCCACCATTCAACAAGGGGAAGAGAAGTCCATGGATGTGGCCTCTTTAGCAACTTGTACTGAAGTGTTTCAATACTTCAGCCATACTTGTCTATACTGTCTAAGTATAAACCTTGCCTTTATTTCTTGATTTATCATCTTCAACTATTATCTATTGTTCTGGGACAGATTTTCAGACCCAGATCTACTGAATCATCTATATTTTAAAAAACTTTCCAGGTAATTCCAATGAGGCTGTCTTACTGACCACTACTTTGGGAACTATTTCTTTAGAGCTCTGATTCCCAAGTCAGGGGAAGAAGGTCAGATCTCTAAGGGAGGTGGGGGAGGCGGTAGAGACAGAAATGTGTCTTGAAAAAGTATATTTGCCACTGAGGTTGTTTAATGCATTTTGTCAATAACATTAAAATTATTTGGTTATTTCAAAAACCATTAGGGGAGGATTTATTTTTCTAGTTTTCCAAAAGAGGCTGTTTCAGAAGACATTTTTCAAACAGCCACCAGATTCAGTAGCCCCCAGGCCTCCAAAGACATGGCTTTACCCACAGGGAGGCAGGCAGTCTCCACCTGCTCTTCCACGTATTTATTTATTCCGTCCCTACCGTTGCTTTTCCTTCAAACACAATTTCTTAAATACACCAAAGAGGCAGAAAGCGGGAGCAACGTGAAGTTTACTGCGGTCAGGCTCCCTGCAGCTGGTGCCCTTTGCTGGGCTGTTGGCTCACCTTGCCGTGGGGGGCAGCAGCCCGGCCACAGTCCCTCCAGGGCAGCTGGAAGCTCCCCCTTCAGGTTCCCTGACCCCTGGGCAGGTGTGCCAGTTCTCTGCAGGGTGCTCCATTGTGGGAGTGGGAGGCTTGAAGGCTCTGAGAGACTGAAGGGGGCTCCAGCGAGAAACAGATGCAGGTGCCGGCTCACCCTCCCAGACTCCCGTTTGTCTTTGCTGTCCCTTCTTTGCATTCTATTAGCTGGCCCTGCGGACTTCAGGTCCGCCATCCGATGCAGGGACAGCAGCCTTCCATAAACTGTTTAACCCACTCCAGTGATTGGGCAAGGTCTAATCCCTAAAAACACCTCTTATACAAGTTGTGGTGGTTCTGTTTCTCTCTGATCAACCTGCTGATACAGAATGTGGATGCTATTTTATTATTCTGTTTGTGTTGTCTTGAAGGGAATTCATTTTGAGAACTTAAATTCCCTACTGTATTTTCTTTTCTAAAAATATTTTAATTTATACATAATATTTGTACATATTTATGGGGTATATGTGATATTTTGTTACATACATAGAATGTGTAATGATAAGTCAGGGTATTTAGGATACCCATTACCATGAGCGTTTATCATTTTTATGTGTTGAGAACATTTTAAGCCCTCACTCCTGTTTTGAAACGTGCAATGCATTGTTGTTAACTACAGTCACCCTGCTCTACTATCAACCATTGGAACTTATTCCTTCTGTCTAACTGTATGTTTGTGACCATTAACCAACCTCCCTTCGTCACCCCCCATCCTTCCCAGCCTTGGTAATTATCATTCTACTCTCTACCTCCATGAGATCAACTTTTTAGCTCTAACCTATGAGTGAGAACATGTGATATTTGTCTTTCTGTGTCTGGCTTATTTCACTTAACATAATGACCTCCAGTTCCATCCATGTTGCTGCAAAAAAAAAAAAAAAAAAGATTTCCATATTTTTTATAGCCAAATAGTATTCTAGTGTGTAAATATACCACATTGTCTTTATTCATTCATCTGTTGATTCCATATCTTTGTTATTGTGGATAGTGCTGCAATAAACGTGGGGGTGCGTGTATCCCTTTGATATACTGATTTCCTTTCCTTTGGATAAATACCCAGTAGTGGGATTGCTGAATCGTACGGGTGTTCTATTTTTAGTTTTTTGAGAAATCTTCATACTTTCCACAATGGCTATGCTCATTTACAGTCCCACCAACAGTGTATGAGATTTCCCTTTTCTCCACATCCTCACCAGCATCTGTTATTTTTTGTTTTTTTAATAATAGCAATTCTAAACTGGGGTAAGATAATACCTCATTGTGGTTTTTTGTCGAGACAGGCTGGAGTGCAGTGGTGCAATCACAGCTCACTGTAACCTCAAATTCCTGAGCTCGAATGATCCTCCTGCTTCAGCCTCCTGAGTAGCTAGGACTATAGGCGTGAACCACCATGCCCAGCTAATTAAAAAAAAAAATTTTTTTTGGTACAGTTGGGGTCTTGCTATATTGTCAGGCTGGTCTCTAACTCCTGGCCTCAAGCAATCTCCCTGCCTCCACCTCTCAAAATGTTGGGATTACAGGTCTGAGCCACCACATCCAGCCTCACTGTGGTTTTGATTTGCATTTTCCTGATAATCAGTGATATTAAGCATTTACTCATATACATATTGGCCATTTGTATGTCTTCATTTGAGAAATATCTTCATGTTGTTTCCCCACTTTTTAATGGGATTATTTGGTTTTTTTGCTGTTGAGTTGTTTAAGTTCCTTGTATATTCTGGATATCAGTCCCTTGTCAGATGAATATTTTGCAAATATTTTCTCCCATTCAACAGGTTGTCTCTTTACTCTGTTGATTGTTTCCTTTGCTGTGCAGAAGGCTTTTAGTTTAATATAATCCCATGATAGTCCCATGTTTCTGTTTTTGTTTTTGTTGCCTGTGCTTTTGGGGTCTTAGCCATAAAATCTTTGCCTAGATCAATGTCCTGGAGTGTTTCCCCTTTCTTCTTCTAGTAGTTTTATAGTTTTGGGTCTTTAAGTCTTTAATCCATTTTGAGTTGACTTTTGCATATGGTGAGAGATGGTGGTCTAGTTTCATTCTTCTGCATATGGATATCCAGTTTTCCCAGCACCATTTGTTGAAGAGACTGTCCGTTCTCCAGTGTATGTTCTTGGTGCCTTTGTTGAAAATGAATTGGCTGTAAATATGTGGGGTTATTTCTGGGTTCTCTATTCTGTTCCATTGGTCTATGTGTCTGGTTTTATAGCAATACCATGCTGTTTTGGTTACTATAGCCTTGTAATATGTGTGTGTGTGTGTGTATATATAAAATTTTCTTTTCTTTTTTTCTTTTTGAGATTGGTTCTCCTCTGTCACCCAGGCTACAGTGCAGTGGTGTCATCACAGCTCACTGCAACCTCAAACTCCTGGACTCAAGCAATCCTCTTGCCTCAGCCTCCTGAGTAGCTGGGACCACAGGCACATGCCATGACGCCCAGCTAATTTTTCTGTTTTTTGTAGGGACTGGGTCTTGCTCTTGCTCAGGCTGGTCTTGAACTCCTGACCTCAAGGGATCCTCCCGTCTTGGCCTCCCAGAGTGCTAGGATTTACAGACGTGAGCCACCGCACCCAGCCTGTATTTTTAAGTCAGGTAGTGTGATGTCTCCAGCTTTGTTCCTTTTACTCAGGATTATTTTGGCTATTTGGGCTCTTTTTTGTTCCATAAAAATTTTAGGATTTTTTTTTTATTTCTGTGAAAAATATCATTGGTATTTCGATAGGAATTGCATTGAATCTGTAAATTGCTTTGGGTTGTATGGTGATTTTAACAATATTAATTCTTCCAATCCATGAGCATGGATGTCTTTTCATTTATGTGTGTTCTCTTTAATTTCTTTCATTAGTGTTTTATAGTTTCCCTTGTAGGGGTCCTTCACCTTCTTGCTTAAATTTATTTCTAGGTTTTATTTTTTTCCATAGCTACTGTAAATAGTATTGCTTTCTTGATTTCTTTTCCAGCTCCTTCATTATTGGTGTCTGGAAATGCTATTGATTTTTGTATGTTGATTTTGTATCCTGCAACTTTACTGAAATTGTTCATCAGATCTAACAGTTTTTTTGGTGGAGTCTTCAGGTTTTTCTAACTATAATATCATGTCATCTGTGAAGAGAGGCAATTTAACTTCCTCTTTTCCAATTTGGATGCCTTTATTTTTTTCCCTTGCCTGATTGGTCCGGTTAGGACTTCCAGTACTATGTTGAATAGGAGTGGTGAAAGTGGACATCTTTGTCTAGTCCCAAATCTTAAAGGAAAGGTGTTCAGCTTTTCCACATTCAGTGTGATGTTAGCTGTAGGTTTGTTACATATGGCCTTTATTAGGTTCAGGCTTGTTCCTTCTATACTTGGTTTGTTGAGCATCTTTATCATGAAGAAATGTTGAATTTTATCAAATGCTTTCTCTGCATCTATTGAGATGATCATGTGATTTTTGCCCTTCATTCTGTTAATGTGGTGTATCATGTTTATTGATTTGTGTTTGTCAAACCATCCTTGCATTCCTGGGATCAATCCCACTTGATTGTGGTATATTATCTTTTTGATGTGCTATTGGATTTTGTTTGTTGTATTTCATTGAGGGTTTTTGTGTCCATGTTCAGCAGGCATATTGGCCTGAAATTTCCTTTTTTTTTTGTGTGTGTGTGTCTTTGTCTGGTTTTGGTATCAGGGTAATGCTGGCTTCATAGAATGAGTTAGGAAGAATTCCCTTCTCTTCTATTTTTTTTTTTTTGAATAGTTTGAAGAGAATTGGTATTAGTTTTTCTTTATTAGTTGGGTAGAATTTGTAAGTGAAGTCATTAAGTCCTGGGCTTTTCTTTATTGGGAGACTTTTTATTACTGATGTAATCCCACAGACTTATTACTGGTCTGTTCAGATTTTATGTTTCTTCCTGATTCAATCTTGCTAGGTTGTATGTGTCTAGGAATTTATCCATTTTCTCTAGGTTTTCCAGTTTGTTAGCATATAGTTATTCATAGTAGTCTTTGATGATAGTTTGTGTTTCTGTGATATCAGTTGTAATGTTTCCTTTTTCATTTTGACTTTTTTTTGTTTTCTCTCTTTTTTTCTTGGTTAGTCTAGCTAGTGATTTATCAATTTTGTTTATCATTTCAAAAACCCAAATTTGCATTTTGTTGATTTTTTTTTGTCTCTATTCATTTAGTTCTGCTCTGATCTTTATTATTTCTTTCCTTCTACTAATTTTGGGTTTAGTTTGTTTTGCTTTTCTAGTTCTTTCAGGTACATTGTTAGGTTGTTTCTTTGAAATCTTTCTATTTTTTGATCCCTACTATATTTTCAACTGGAACCAGAGGCATGTAGGGGAAAATAAGGCTTATTAATTTATTTTGCAAGGGTGGGCCTGTAGTACATCCTGAGTGCCTTGGTGTCATCATGACTTCTGCCATGCCTTTCTGGGCTCCTCTTCTTGTCCATCTTGACTTCCAGAGCTTTAACTTTATTTTTTATCATGTGTCCACTTCTGGCTCCACTTGACTCTCCATTCAGGTCACTCCCAAGCTCTTGACATCCTTTGCTGTTCACTTTTTCTGCTCCCACTTTCTTCACTGCCATACTTCCTGAGAGGGCAGCTTGTACTGGCTATCTCAATTTTCTCTTTTCTGACATCTTTTTGACCCATGATCACCTCTGTGGCATTCTGGAAGGTCACAAAGATTTCCAAAACCTAAAACCCAATAGATCTTTTTATCAGAGCTATCCCCCCGTGGTCTATTTATAGAATGTACCATGATTGCCCAACTCTACTCAAAAAACTTGTTTTTCTTCTTTTTCACAATATTATATGACCTCCTCCCATGTCTCTAGCTGTTCTTGTTCTGAATTATTCACAAGCTTTTTTTTTTGGCTATCCCCAGGCTCTCAAAACAGGCATCTCCAGGGGAAGGAGATGTGTCCTATGGTAGTATGGTTATTTGTGGACTTCCCATGCTAGGTTGCATACATCTTAAAACAGAGATTTTTGCTGTACTTAACATTGTATCTCTTAGTTACTGAATAATACTTTTTATTAAATTTAAAAAATCTTTAAAAGTTTTTATCAAATTATCTGATTATTCCCACCTCAACCCCAGAAATGCATTTCTGATTTGAATACATAAGTCACTGAGGGGAAAATAGCATTCAATATAGTGTGCAGAAATTTACTTTACAGTCAGATTTTCAGGATTTTATTTATTGTTTTATAGCAGTACTATAGTAAAACTTAATACAAATCATTTTAAAACAGACACTAATGCCTAGTTCTTATGAGTTAGACTGCTATTTCTTATCTTCTAAACCAACAAATTGTCCTCTGAACTTTGTATCTATGCTTGAAATCTTACCCATTCTTCCAGGTTCAACTCAAATAAAATCCTGCTGTATTATAGATTCTTTTCTAAATGCCCCTTAATTGAAAACTCTCTCTTTCCTCCTTCAAAATTCATATAGTTATTCATTCTTTTCCCTCTGATGACATTATTAGGTTATAATTATTTTCATACTTGCCTTCTATCTTCTACTTTTCAAGTTCCATCATGTCAAGATCAATAGTTCACTTTTTGTGGGCAGGGGGAACAGTGGCTCTAAACTTTGCATGTCTTAGGTATCCAATAATTGTTTTAAAATTTAAATCAAATGGACAGATGTTTAAAAACAGGCTTGGGATTGAATTATAATTTGGGAAGAGGGAGCAATTAACTAAGTGCAGCACCAAAGCCACCTGCAGGAGATGGGGCAAAAAAGGTCATTTCTGGGTGGAATCTCTGGCATCTCTTCTCCTACTTGAGGCTGAAAGCTCAGGCACAAAGCTCATGAGGATCCCTAAGGATGAGCAACCTCCAAGAAAGTTTTAAGAATTTCAGCTTGGGGATCTCATTTGAGTATCCAAATGAAATCTTAGCTATTTCTTGAAATTTCAGTATTTCTTGAGGTTAATAGAAAAGCAGAAAATAATCTAGTGAGAACTTCACAAAAAGACATTTAGAAGTTCTGCTTATAGCCCTAGTTCAAGACCCAGAATACCTCTCATGCTACTTCAGCCTTCCCTCTCCCCCAAACCAGTTTCTTACCTAATTTGAGGCATAAACATAATTAAAGGAAAGAAAGACAACCTATTAACAGCTCTCAAAGGACTCCTTGAAACAAAAAAGAACCAAATTCCCTTTTGCTCCCAGTCTGATCAAAAGATTTTTTCTCTTACTTGAAACACAGAGGATCATCCATCTTTGCTTAAAATATGGACATTTTTCAAGACTCCTAGGCTGAAGGTCAGTCTAGAGTATCAGATGGAGACAGCAGACCAATGCAGATAAGAGTTTCCAAAGCTATCCATCACTTGAATAAAAGCCAAGCAGCAGGTATTGATCCTAATCCCGAAGACAGGTTGACAGGAGGAGGTAAGGTCACAACATAGTGGTTACTCAGGAATATGAAAGAGGTGAGATTGTGAAGAAGTGGCAGGCAGGCAGAAAGCAGAAACATTATGTGCCGGGTAGAAAAGACACTCATGAGACAAACCAAGTATAACGTGAAAGCCCTGTAGGTACAATTTTATCACCCAAATCAGGAAAATCAAAATGGAAACCAGTGGGCTTGGGTTTCCAGGCAGGGAAGATCTTTAACCAGGGCGAGTCAGAGAAGAGGATTAGGCTCTAAGACCATGAAAGTGATATCATGTTGATGACTTTGGCACAGCAAGATTGCAGGCCTTCTGTTAATGTGCAGGTCCTTGTTCTCCAGGCCACCCTCTCTCCTGGTTCTCCCCCTACCTTTTGGGGTCTTTATCTCTTTTGTAGGTGGTTCTACAAAGAAACGCTAAATTTTAAAGTTTCCACTTGCTCTACTACTCTTCTCACTTTATATGCTTTCTTGGACTCCCCCAAACTGTGTACTAAGTGCAAATCTCCGGATAAAAACTCATGTGTGGAAAAAAAATGTAGGTGTCTTGATTTTTTTAAAACTTAATTTCTGTTTTGCATCATCATTGTACTGAAGTGGCAGAAATTTAATCTCAGTCATTTATTCTTAGTCTAGGGTTTCTCCTTCCCAGACAAAAATCTCTGCAAATCTATCTAAGAGCCTGCCTGCTCTAAACTCACCATGGAGCACCCAGCACTTGTGGCTGCTGCAGAACTCCCCTCTCCAGGGCCACTCAACATCTATATTCCCAACACCCCCCTTCCCTCCACCTTTGCTCTCTCAACATAGCCTGGGCACATAATTTCTGGTCTCCATGTTGTCTCGGGTAGTAGATGTGGGAGGGTGATCACATTCCTTAAACTCTCAAATGTTATTATTAAAAACTTAATCTTTTTGTGTTCCTTTCAGTATATAGGCTATTGAAATACAAAATCTGGGAAGAATCTCCTAGGATAGTAGAGTTCTGTCCTGTCAGAGGTGTGATCCCAGAGCAAAGATCAAATGGGGCAAGAGCCAGAGTGAAAAGGAAATGGCTGGGAGGTGCAGGGTGTGTATGGAGGAACACATGGGTTAACACTTCCAAAATGGAATCCTTTAGCAGCAACTGCAGAGGCCAGCAACATTCACACCCCATGGATATGTTTGTGACTCCTGCCATCTTGTGTTAAGGACAACTTGCCTTCTTTGATCTTCCCCATTTTTGGCCTCCCTGAGAGAAGACACCCATTGACCACCCCTCAGTCTAATCCTGCTCTTCTTCTCTCTCCCTCCACAAACTCTTACAAGGACTGTGTTCATCTTTATACTGGTCATATGTTTGCAGTAGAGCAATAGAAGGTGTCACTGTTGATGGCTACAGATACATACAAATAAATCCCACATCTCGTGCCTCATTCCTACCAGACACCAAGATGTTCCACATAAGGTGTCATTCTTGAGACCTGAAGCTTGCCCATGATAACTTCTGCATCGTTAATAAAGTTAGCCATTCATAGATTTTTATGTGTATAAAGCACCTTTTTATTGTGGTAAAACATACATAATATAAAATTTACCATTTTAACTATTTGTAAGTGTACAATTTAGTTGCATTATGTTCACATTGTTGTGCAACTATCACCACTATCCATCTCTAGAACTTTTCATCTGCCCAAACTGAAACTCTGTACCCATTAAACAATGACTTGCCACTCCTCCTTCCCCTAGACCCTGGTGACCACTATTCTGCTTTATGTCTATGACTTTGACTATTCTATGTACCTCATATAAGTGGAATCATATGATATTTGTTCTTTTGTATGTGGCTTATTTCACTTAGCATAATGTTTTCAAGGTTCATTCATATTGTAGTATCCGTCAGAATATTTATATTTTATATAATATTCCCTTATATATATATACACACACACGTATGTGTGTATATATACACACTTATACATATTCATACATACACCATATTTTGTTTATTCATTCATTTGTCAGTGGACATTTGGGTTGTTTCCACCTTTTGGCTATTGTGAATAGTGCTGCAGTAACCATGGGTGTGCACATATCTGTTCAAGTCATGCTTTCAGTTCTTTTGGGTATATACCTAGAAGTGGAATTGCTGGATCATATAGTAATTCTCTGCTTAATTTTCTGAGGAACTGCATACTATTTTCCACAGCAGCTCCACCATTTTACATTTCCACCAGCAATGCACAAGGGTTCCAATTTCTCTAAATCCTTGCCAATACTTGTTTTCTGTTTTGTTTTGTTTTGTTTTGTTTTATAATAGCCATCCTAATAGGTGTGAAATGGTATCTCATTGTAGTTTTGATTTGTATTTCCCTAATGATTAGTGGCATTAAGCATCTCTTCATGTGCTTATTGACCATTTGGAGAAATATCTATTCAAGTCCTTTGCCCATTTAAAAAATTTATTGAGTTGTTTATGTGTTGGTTGTTGTGTTATAAGAGTTCTTTATACACTCTGGATATTAATCTCTTATCAGATGTATGATTTGCAAATATTTTCTCTCATTCCATGGGTTGCCTTTTCACTTTCTTGTTAGTGTCTTTTGATGCACAAAAGTTTTTAATTTTGATGAAGTCCAATTTATCTTTTTTCTTTTGTTACCTGGGCTTTTGGGGTCATACTCAAGAAATCATTGCCAAACCCAGCATCATGAAGCTTTCCCCTTGTGTTTTCTTCTAAGGGGTTTTACAATTTTAGCTCTTATGTTTAGGTCTTTATTCCATTTTGAATTACTATTTTGTACATGATTTAAAGTAAGGGTCAACTTCATTCTTTTGTGTGTGGATATCTAGTTTTCTCATCACCGTTTGTTAAAAATCAGTTTTAGATATTTAAAATGACCATTATATACTATTTTGCTTTCTTAAACAGTATATAGAAGACAATAAACATTTTCTTGATATTTCGGCGTCACCACTAAGGTCGTTAACTCTTGTTCCCTGCTGAATTGCAGCAACTCTTTCAGGGAATACTATATCCTCAGACTGCAGAGATTTGTTTGTTCTTCTCTTGGTTTTCATTACTTTTATTTGTCCTTCTTTGATATCAAACTGTTGACTGTCAAGCTCTTAGCTATTATGTCTCACTCATAGAAATGTGCCCTTCTCGTTTGTTTCTACAGACTAACAAAACTGATAGTCAAACTTAATAGGAATTGTAAATAAACTTGAAGTCAGTATTCCCTGAGGAAAGATCTAGGGGATTCATGAATAGAACAAAGGGAATAATGTTTAGTTAAAGGACTTTATGTGAGCTACTGACTTTGCTAAGGGATCACTGTCATTTACGTTGAGGTTTTTGTCTATGTCTGATGCCTACATAGTTGGGCATTACTCACTGGTGTGTTGGAAAATGTTTAAAAACCAGCTGTGGTGGGGGCGGGGCAGAGGGGGGCTTGATTTATAGTGGTTGCTGATTTCCATGGTGTAAATACTTCCAGTATGGCCAATTTGAAACTACAATGTGCCGTCACTGAATGCGGAATTGGGAAGAGATGTGCAATGGAATATCATTATATAGCATTTTTACCATATATATACAATAGTCATAAATAAGAATATAGACAACAGTTAAATAATTAGAAAGTGAAGCATTTTGAGTATTTATTACCTTTATTATTATTGTTTTTCATATTATTCTTTTAATAAGCTTATACAATTTAATTTTTAATAAAGGCCATGTTTTACAACTGGCTCACTGGATTCCTGAAAATTTAACAAGCAGCTCTGGCAAGCTGGGATGAGCCAGCTCCAGCACTCCTCTGGCATTACTCAACTACTTTGCAGTGAGGGTTATAAAGTCATAAAATATATTATCCCTAAGAATTTGAACAGACTGAACATATAAATAGAGTTTTTGAAGGTTCAGATTAATTAATAAATGACATGCATGATCAGTTACTAATGGAAACAAATATTTGGATGGTACTCTGTAGAATATTAGATAGCTAAAGTTTTCTGGGTTCCTATTTTATGCCAGGCACTATGATAAGCTCTTTATTGTCATTATTTTGTTGAATCCTGGTAAGAACCTACAGGCAGGTACTATTATTATTTCCATTCTATAGATGGGGAAACTGAGGTTTAGGGAAGTTCACATGTTCAAGGACACATTAGGTTTTGAGCCCATTTCTGTGTGATACCATGCCTTCAAGAATTCTCTATTGAAAACCCACTGTTAACTGGATGATGAGCAGCAAGGGGGACTGATAGGGGGACAATGTGGATGGATGGAGACTGAAGGGGACCTTGGTACAAGATGAAGCTAGACATACCTGGATGGCCTGACCATGCAAAACCTTCTAGGCTGTGTTGAAGAGTTTGGTCTTACTCAGCAGCAGTGGAAGCCACTGAAAGGTTTTAATTGTGGGGCATGAAGTGTGTTCAACTCTTCCTTTTGAAGGAGTTTTCTGGGAGGTGTGGCTCAGTGTACACAGGAGACTAGTTAAAAGGCCACCATGGTGATCCTGGCAAGGCGTGAAGAGAGCTTAGGCTGGGGTGGCGCTGGTTTCTGGTTTCTGTGGCTGGGTGAATGGGGGTGCCCTTCTCGGAGACAGGAAACAGTGCAAGAGAAGCAGCCTGGAGGGGAAATCAAGAGTTGAATTTTGAACATGTTGACTTTGGGGTTTCTCTAAGAGTTCCAAGAAGTTAAGAAAGAAATTAGAGACTCGTGCATTTAAGTTCTGGGAAATTTTCATGTATCATATTTTTCATAATTTTGTTGTCTTCATTTTCTCTATTCTCTGTTTTGGGGAATTTTATAAGCACATGTAAGAGCTTAGAGTTTGAGCCTCTAATTTTTTTAAAAAATCATTTTTTTCTCTATCCTGCACATCTGTATTTTTATCTAAGTTTTTAGAAGAATTCAATTACATAGAGAAAAACTTCTACTAAATGTTCTTAATTTCAGGTTATTATATTTTTGATTTCCAAAAAGTCTTTCTTGTCCTCTGACTGTTCTTTTCTCATGGTATCTTGGATTTGTTTTATAAGTGCATTATCTTAATCAGAAGTTGGTTTCTTTTTTTCTTTAAGGTTCCTTCTGCTCTTCTGCTCCCTATATTGCCTATGCTTCCTTTTTCTGTTCTCTTGTTTTGGTGTCTATCCTATGTGCTGAAGATATCCTCCAGTGTTTGCTGTCTTTCATTTCTATTAAAGACTGAGGCCCTGAACCACACTTTGAAAATCTTGCCCTGGGTGGGGGCAGGGCTTGCTGTGTGGTGATGTCACTGCAGGGTGGTCTGGCTTTAAGGGTTTTTTTGGTTGGGATATTCCTAAATGTCAGGTTCTGAGGTCTTTTCTTAGAGGCTATTAGGTTTCCTTTAAGAGTCCTCTGTCTCCAGCAGGAGAGGCCTGGCTGCTGGCACTCTGGGAGCAGGACAACATCAGGGGCTGAGTCTCCTACAATCCCATACACAGATTTTCACTTAATCCCTTCGTTTGAACTCAAGCCTCACTACTGATCTGAAGCCTCTTTTGTTCAATTTCTCCAAATCAACCCCAACTCTCCCATGGGCTTGGTGGCAGGATGTGGGGATGGGGGGAGATTGGGTCACCGTTCATGGGTCTACCTCTGCAGCATTGTTACTTGTCAATTATTCCCCCCTGCTAAGTCCATTCCCAGCTTTCCAACCTAGTTTTCGTCTTCAAAATACTTGTTGAAATCTCTCTTCCACTTTTGTCTCCTTTTTTGTCCTTTCTGTCCTTGTATGTTAATATCTGTTTTTATTCCTTTATTGTTACTTTAGGGAAGTTTGAAGAGGAAGAGGAAACAAAAGCATGTTATAATTCTGCCACATTTAACTTAAAGCATCTCTTCTTTTTTCCGTTGTAAGATTTGGAATCTATATAAGTTTTAAAAAGATTATAACCTATATACTAATTATCACTCATCAGAATGGAATAACTTCTCATTCATATGAATCACAGTTACCAAAAACAAACCAAAAAAAGAAATTTAGGTTTTTTTTCCTCCCTCCAACCCTCCAGTTATACCATGATAAAAGATGTTCTATTAATTGATCAGACACTGTAATCACTGTATATTTGTAGATAAATCATCAGCAGGAAATAGGTTCTAAGAAACAATCCACCTTTTAAAATTTTAAAAAATTTTCCTAAGATAAGCTTTTGAGTATCTGACGTGGCAAATTCCCATGATCATCTTAGGCTATTGTGAGTTTATTTGAGACAAGTAAAGTAATTTTGATCAATGTGATGTGTCCTGATCATACACATTTCCTCTGATTGATACATAGTAGTATGCTTTCCATCTAGTTAGGGGGTTGAGCAGCACTTTCGTTGGCATTTGAAGTGAGGGGCTCATCTGAGGACCCCTGAAAATGGTGAAGGAGCTGGGCTTGCAGTAAAAAACGCAAGGTGCCTATGGCGCAGTTCTGGATGAAAGCGAGAAATCAGCTCTCACCCACACCGAAGGAGTAACTCGCCATAAGTGCTGCATCATTCTGATTGAAGTGGAAAAGACGACGCTAAAAGGGCTTCTACTTGGTATCTGAGTACCATGGAAGTAAAAGAGAAAGGAAAAAGCTTTCAGGGCCTCAAGAGCAGTTAACAAATCCCGAAAGGGAAAGCGAAGTGGGCAAAACTGCACGGCCTGAAAGTTTTACTGGGAGAAAAGAGAAAGAGCTTTATGCACAGGGTGAAGAAATGACGCTCTTAGAGTTTCGAAAGATGATAGTGAAAGTTACACGTAAGACCTGGGTGAAAATAGTACTTAGTACTCACAGATTTTTATAGAAAGCTACATGTAGCATTCAATTCTTAATAGAATACTGTGGACTTTAAAAAGAACCAGTTTTAAAATATAACCTTTGGGGAAATATTGATCACAGGATACAAAATTTCAATTAGCTAGGAGGAATAAGAAAAAAAGAAAAAATTACACAGCCAATGTAGAAAAAAATTCCTTTGGAACATTTTTAAGAAAATATTCTGATCTTGAGGAGAAATACCGAGTATATTTAGTGATGAGGAAGTGGACAAGTTATTCTGTCTAAGAGGGACTTGGGCAAGTCGGTTCCAGGAAGAACTGCAGACAGATTTTTGTTGACAAAATTTGCCAAGAGGCAAAGATGAAGAGAAAGATGTCAAGGTTGAAAACTTTATTTTATTTTATTTTTTCTAATCAACAACTGACTCCTTCAGGAATGAATTCTCACAATAACAGTATTTGTGGTAAATTATTTTTATTAGTAAAGGGGGGAAATCCATCGATTGATTTTTTTTAATGGGCAATACCTAGTTATCAGAGGCTTCAAAAACTCATTTGTTTTATCCATAGATACTGTGAGTAAGAAAAGTAAGTTAAAGAATGAGGAAATTCTACAAAATTGAGTAGTTTAATGATATTTTTATCATATAGTTGGTATGAAAGAAAAATAAAAGCATCATTATAGAGAGTTTTAAGGACTGCAGTAAAAGCAGCTTTATTCCCCATTCTAACAGCCCTCCTCAGGTTCTCAACTGCTACCTCTCTATATGTGGAGAGCAATGCTTATTGGGGTTTGTAAGAAAGACCTTGAGACAGAGTGAGTTCCCAAAAAAGTTAACTTGAGTTCTGTATAGTCTCAGAATCAGAAATATTCTATTGTTGAGAGTTCTTGCATTCATCTTCCTGAAAAATGGTACTACTAGCTGAAAGGGCGTATCACCTCTGATCTGACTTAAAAGCCTGGTGTAACCCTCCTGTTCAAAGACTCTCTGCCCCTAGATTTCCAGAAATGACCTCAATCACCTTATTTAGTGAACTATCAATGATATTCTTGGATACTAGAAAGATTTCTAAAGTGAATTTGGTGACTCAATGAGATCACACAGTAACCAACCACCTGATAACATCCTAGAGCACAAAGCACACTAGGAAATTTTTACCTTCATGATTCCTGCTAATTTTTCCAGTAGCAAAGCAGAAGGTGAAGGAAGAGGTCCCTCAAGGCAATTAGCATGGAAGGGCTTCTTTGGGGGGGGGGTCTCAGTTTTCTTTAAAGGGATTTGGTGGAAGCTGGGGGGACCTTTTGGGGGATACTTTTTGTAAAACAGATATAGATGTTTGTTACACTGTCATCTTTTATTTCTTTCTGTCCTTCCTTTCTTCCCTCTCTCCTCCCTTCCTTCCTTCCCCCCACCCCATGTTTCTGTCTCTCTTTATCTCTCTTTCTCTCTTCTTATGTTTTTTAAAGAATTTCCCTTAATGAACGTGTTCCAGTTATCTAATGTTGCCTAACAAACCACCCGAAAACCTAGTGACTTAAAAGGACGACAAAAAAGCTGACCATGGCTTGTAATAAATGAATGCCCATGAGCAAGTCTAATCTCTCTGAAGATTTGCCATTCCAAATCAGGGCCCCTCCAAGCTGCCTCCAGTCCTGGTTTTATTCTATAACTATCCCCCCACCCACCAGGCCTTTTGTTAATCAAGTTTTTGAGCACTCTGCTTCTTCAAAACAGAAAGTCTTCCTCCACCTCCAGTGCTGTCCCATCAGGCAATTAGAGACCCACCTGACTCTAAAATACATAACCCAATCCTAATGTGCACTGGATATTTTATCCTTTGATCTATTACCACATTTTTACAAAGGCAAAATGACTTGAATGATGGCCACATACAAAACTGTAGAATCTTACAACTTGAAGGGGGATATAAAGTCCCATAACGTTGAGTTTAATCCTAAATCCATAAAATTAAAAGCCATATGTTCTACACTTTTCTTAAGATAGAAGATTGCAACCATCCCTTGAGCACTGGCTGATTTTTTTCCCCTTTATCAGCTTTATTTAAAGATTGAATAAAACGTGTGGGTATAAAATTTTAAACAAATCTTATTTCACTTCTGATGAAAGTTGTCCTTGAGTGAAAGCTCTTTAAGAGGCTAAGCACTTATTCAGAGTTATGTTTTGATTCTTCAAAATATTTGCTTTTTGAATTGCTCTCAGAACTTTTTACCAAATCGGCTCTTTTTACTTGCTCCTCTACGTGCTGTTTCCATTCTCCCTTTCTCTGGGCATCACCCGGTTAGCGCTTTTATCCACTGCCCTACTGCTTTGGTTCTGCCACTTAGGCCTACAGCTGTGTGTGTAGCAAACATAAGAGCAACTCCAGAAAAGACTCAGAGGTCCTTGGAGGAGGTAGGGCCTGTCTGAGAATGGAAATCAAAAGGAGCATTTCATTAAGCAAATAACAAACATATGGTCTAGAAAAAGTTCATTTCAAAGTGTTGATTTGTATTTTAAGTACTGTAAATACTTGGTGCAACTGAATTCCAGAAGTTGGAGACATTTAATAATGAGGTGTTTGTTCATTAAGCATAGTTCTTTCTAGATGTTGGGTATAGATCAGTGGATAAGACAGAGGAAGTCTCTGCTCTTATTGGGAGAAGAAAGACAATAAATAAACAAAAAGAAAATACCAAATGGAGTCAAGTGGTAAGGAGAGATTAGAAATGAAATGCTGTAATAGAGGGCGACTGAGAGGCAGCTGTGGAGGGGTCGGGGAAGCCTCACTGAGGATGGGGGATGTAGCCGAGGACTGAATGAGAAGGGGCCCAAGTGGTTATTTAAGGGAAGAGCATCGCAGTGGTTGGAGCAGCTGGTGCAAAGGCCCTAAGGCAAGAACAGAAAGAAGGACAAAGTGAAAGGAGCACAGGGGGAGGGCACTGAGAAGGGGAGGCGGGGGCCAGATCATAATGGCATGGGTAGGCAGAGTAAAGAGTGTTTGGGTACAATGACAGAGTGGCCTTTCTAACTTCTATGGTAGAAAGTTGCTGGAACTTGAAAGCAAGGAAGATGTCCTTCAACAGATGATTGGATAAACAAATGGTGGTGCATCCATACCACAGAATGTTATTCACTGGTAAAAACAAATGAGCTATCAAGCCAAGAAAAGACATGGAGAAACCTGAAATGCATATTGATAAGGGAAGGAAGCCAATCTAAAAAGGTTACACACTGTATGATTCCAACAATATGACATTCTGGAAAAGGTTAAAAAAAAAAACTATGGAGACAGGAAAAAGATTAGTGGTTGCTAGGGGCTTGGGAAAATGAAGGAGGGATGAATACTTGGAGCACAGAGGTTTTCTAGGTTAGTGAAACTATTCTCTATGATACTATGATAGTGAAAACATGTCATTATATATTTGTCAAAACCCACAGACAATACAATATGAATGAACCTTAATGTCAACTATAGACTTTAATTATAATGTATCAATATTGGCTCATCAATTATAACAAATGTAACTTCTTAGTCCATTTTCTGTTGTTATAACTGAGTATCACAGGTGGGGTAATTCATAAAGAAGAGAGGTTTATTTAGCTCGAAGTTCTGGAGGCTGGGACATCCAAGAACATGGCACTGGCACCTGGTGAGGGCCTTTCTGCTGTGTCATGGCATGGTGGAAGGCATCACATGGCGAGAGAGCAAGAATGTGTATGTCAACTCAGGTCTCTCTTCTTATATAGCACCAGTCTTATCATGGGGACCCCACCTATAATCAACATATGAATTTGGGGATTAAGTTTCCATGAAATTTGGGGGGCACATTCAAATCAGAGCAGTACCATAGTAATACAAGATGTTAATAATAAGGGAAACTGGGGGAGGAGGGACAACAGGGATGGTGAGAAGATACACGGGGACTCTCTACTTTTCACTCAAGTTATCTGTAAACCTAAAACTGCTCCAAAAATGTTAATTAGATTTTTTAAGTCTTTGAGCTGATATTTAACAACTGGATAGTAGAGGGAAGGGTGGTTGCAGGAAGGTGTATTTGGAGGAAATTGCTACAGTCCAGGTGAGGGGTACATGGCCTGGATTTTAGGATGGAGGGGAGAAGAGGGGAGAAGATGAAGAAAATGAACATATCCAGAGCATGTTTTGGAAATAGGGTAGACAGGGCTTTCTGATGGCCCAGATAGGAAGGCAAAAGAAAGACGGGAGTTGGAGTTTAAGCAACTAGGTAAACAGTGATACTATTTACTGAGGTAGGGAAAGGTGGGTGGGTAGATATACAAATTGGAAATTCTGAGGTGAGGTCAGGACTGAAGATAGAGATCGGGAGTCATCAGAATATGAATGATGTTGTAACCCACAGGTTTTATCCTTGTTGGATAAAATCATTAAGGAAGGGAATGTAGATAGAAAAAGAAAGTGGACCCAGCACCGGCTGCTCAACATTTCAACATGGGAAAGTAGAACAGCCAGGAATGGGTGAAGGAGCAGCCAGTAGGTAGGAGAAATCCAGGTGGATGTGGTGTCAAAAAGCCAAGAGTCAAATTCTTCCCGCCCTGAAGAATTCCATCTAGGCTCAACTCCGTGAGCTGGAATTATTCACAAACACCCACTCAGATGAAACAGACTCTTTCAGACATCAAGCTCTCCCTCCACGTTTCCCCAAGTCAGTTCTGCTTGCACTCACAAAGGGACTACCGTGCTTCTCCCCTGTGAACTGAGGCCTTGCCCTTGGGTCCTCACAGTAAGTCTCCCTTTTCAGGGAGTCACACAGCATGTCGGTTCAGAGCAGGGGCTGGCAAAGTACAGACCACATTGGCCTGCCTCCTGTTTTTATACAGCCCATAAGCTAAGAATGGCTTTTATATTTTTAGATGGAAGAATATTTTGTGACATGTAAAAATTATAAAAAATCCAAATTTCAGTGTCCGTAAATAAAATTTTATTGAAGCATAGCCATGCTCATTCCATCACTATTTTCTATGGCTGCTTTTGCATTACAACAGCAGAAGTGAGTTGCTGTGACAGGCCTGCAAAGCCTAAGATATTTCTTACCTGTCTTTATACCACAAAAAGCTTTCTGACCCCTGGCTTAAAGCACAGAATCTAAATTACTGTGTGTGTAATTTAGGATGTCAGGATACTAGCTTATCTATCCTCATCATGGATTCTGTTGAACACAGTTTAAGTTGAAGTCTTTTTTTTTTGACGAGGTCACCATATTTCACACACTTTTATACTACCAATGGGGCCATTTCATTCAAACAATGACATCTGGACTTCTGCTTCTGGTCGTGACCTCTTCCCTGACTTTCTCGTTGGACATCCGACTGCCTGCTACATACATCCACTTGGGTAATCCTTAAAATCAATATGTTCAAAATGGAACTAGTTACCTTACCCTGAAAACCTGTTTCACTTTGC
The DNA here is from genome assembly GCA_023783475.1 of Daubentonia madagascariensis. Lineage (NCBI taxonomy): Eukaryota > Metazoa > Chordata > Mammalia > Primates > Daubentoniidae > Daubentonia > Daubentonia madagascariensis. The sequence goes on along the minus strand of JAKFHU010002088.1, from coordinate 34,551,426 downwards.
TATTCCTTACTGTGGTATAATAAAAAATGTATATATTTGGTCTTTGCCTCCAGTTTCTGGCACAGAGCTTCAAAAACACTCTTGGAATTTCCTGAGTGATAGGAATGTCTTTTGTTTTTGCCCCTTTCAACCACACCTGAGTTTGTGCTAATGCAGTGACTCCTGGTGGGCCCTTGGATAGCTTCAAGAGAGGGGCTGGCTATGTGGGAGAGACCAAGACTGTGAACTTTCAGCCCCATCCCCCTACCTCCAAGGAGGGAAGATTGAGTTTAATCATGTGGCCAGTGCTTTAACCAATCATGCCTACCCAAAGAAACCCCAGAAACCCAGAAAAATCCTGAAACAAGGAGGCTGCAGGGAGCTTCCTAGTTGGTGAATGCATTAATGTACCACTAGGTACTCCATGGAAGCAGAGGCTCCTATGTGCAGGACCCTTCCAGACTTGCTCTATGTACCTCTTCATCTGCCTGTTCATTTATATCCTTTATAATAAAACAGTAATCCTTAAGCATAATGCTTTCAGTGAGTTCTGTGAATCATTTTAAGTGAATTAGTTGACGTGACTTGCGGGAACCCTCAAATTTGTAGCCAAATTGAAGTCTGAGTTGCATGGGGATGCCATCTGTGGTTGGTGTCTGAAGCAGGGGCAGTCTTGTGGGACTGAGCCCCTTAACCTGTGGGGTCTGTGCTAACTCCGTATAGTGTTGAATTGAGTTGAATTGTAAGGCACCCAGTTGGTGTTGGGGAACTAGTGTTAGAATGTGCTTAGTTAAAAGCTCCACCATCCAAGTGATCATCCAAGGTAAAAATCTAATAGTTATTAGAGACTTGTTTAGTCCATCCTCCACATTCAATCACTAAGTAATGCTGATTTGCCTTTTCAATATGTAATGACTCAGCCTCCCTACCCGCAACCCTCAACTTCCTCTCTAACTTCCATTGCCCTGGTTTAGACACTCAGCAACTTTCACATGGGCCATTAGAGTAGCACCCCAAGGGCAGCAGTCTTGCCCCATCTCAATTTGATCCACCATGTTTTAACTAGTGATCTGTTGAAAAATGCAGATCTTATTTTTAAAAAAGATTTTTTAAAATGCAGATCTTCTTAGGTGTTAAAACCATTTAAACACTGCCTCCTACCAATAACTATGGTTCTCAACCTGATGTAAGATACAATCACCCATGAAATATTTGAAAAATACGATGTCTGGGCTGCACCCCCATCAATTCTGAGATCAAGCTAGGACGTACCTGAAGGGCATGATAGGTTTTTCCTGTAGTTTTTGCATTAGACACTTCAAGTACTTTTTCTCAACTATTTGGAATTTATGCTGGTGAAAAATTAAATCATGGAATTTTTGAGTTATTTATGTGACAAGAAAAAGAGTAAAATCTTCCATCCCACCACTTAAATAACACTTTATGGAATTTCATCATTCAGAAACATTCAAAGTACAAGTATTTGGCAAGTCGTCTATACCCAGTCTTTTTTTGATTCAGATTGCAATTTGATGACTGATCAAAGCTTGCAAAATGTGAGTTCAGGTTTCCAAATCTGGCTGCGTCTTACCTGGGGTAAACCCTATTCCAAGACGTCTTTAAACTGTCAAAGGAATGCATGTCTTAAGTAACAGGAGGGACCACCTTCAACCAAAGAGGGAACTCAAGCAGGGAAATGTATTCCCAAGGTTGTATGTTAGAATACTGCAGATGTGGTAAGAGTCTGTGCCATTCTTTAAAGGGATGTTGCTGTATGATATGGGGATAATTCTATAATATTTCACCCACTTGGATTATCTATTCCTATAACATCCTAGGTAATTTAAGCACTACTTCTATTTTAAAAGAAATCATTCACTTTATCAGCAATACACAGGTGACTTGACCTTAAATTTAAGTAATTATAATAATGAAAGTGCTAATACCACATTCACAAGCATGTGCAGACCCTCTCTATTGCCTATTGTCTAGAAACCATTATGCTGCGAGTAGCTCTTTCTGTTCCCCGTTTCCTTGGACCCCTTCCAAGATTCAGTCTGTTATTATTTAAACTCTTTCTGAATGTTGGTATTTTGGTATTTTTGTGCTCTGCCTTGTATGACTTATGGATTTTTTTTTTCCTTCTGGGTAAGATATTTTCCGTGCCCATTCACCACCACTATTCATTCCACATGCTGCAAATATAATGCCTACCTAATCAATCACCACTTCTGCATTTGCAAATAAAACCATCCTTTCTTTATTATATTAGGCAAATTAGTCAAATGAGTGTTTTCTACAACGTGCTGCCTTTTTGGGGCCCTTGGCTCTCAGCCTGCCTTTCTCTGCTGCCGCCACCCGCTTCCTCCTCCTCCTGTTCACAAACAATATCAATTCCTTTTTGCTGGTGTTCAGGGTAGATTCTGATCCTCCTGACTTTGTCATTGGCTCTGATGATTGTACATCCTTCTTTCAAAGCACCTGCTTCCCAATGAGGCCAAGTGGGTGCTGAAAACTATGAGTGTCAAAGGCTCCATCTCCTTCTCCCCTGTGCCAGAGCAGTGAAGTCCCTTGGAATGAAACAAGGAAACTCTCTCCTCTTTGGCGGGTTTTCCTTTCAGAAAGCACAGCAACCACATAATCAATATCAATCACTGAAAATTACAAAACGCCATTGTTGATGGTTTGCTTAACATAGGGTAGTAAAAAAGAAATTTAAAAAAGCAAAAGAATGAAGCAGCTTACATACTTAATTCTTTCCTTACCAGTTCTCCCCCAGTCCACAGTTTCCTTAATTTTTCCATTTCAGTTTAATCTTAAGAGGGATTCCTTTGTCTTAAGAAACCAGGGTCCTTTTGTACCAATCTCAACATGTTTGTCAATTAAGCTTCTTTAAGAGAGAGAGAACATAGTGAAGCATCTGTTACCACAAGAAGTCTTTTGGCCAAAGCCTGTTATAGGAAACCCTGTCTAACTATTGTCCTGGCAAAGCAAATGGCTCTTAGAATCGTGGTTCTTTCTAATGTATGTGTTTATGAGCAATTAAATTCCAGTTTTAGGGAAGATTTGCTAACAGCATACATTATTTTAATAGACATACAGTACTACTTTAAACTGTCTTCGCCATCTGCTCATCATGATTATAAATGCAAAAAGAACATATTTTACATTAGCATCAGAAACTAGTGTGATATTAGGGACTGAGATGCCCATATATGCTCTTTGTACAATACCGAATGCATCTGTGCTATTTTCTTTTTCTTTCCACAATGCAAATTAGAGAAAGAAGATGCTTGTTCCTTGTGGACTATTTCCTGACATGGAAGATAATTTTCAGAATAGAAATTCATTAGGAGGGGATTTTGACTTACTATTCAACAAAATATGCTTTTAAAACTATGTGAGCTGATGTGTCTGGCTCTTGCTGGGCCTATTTGGCTATCTTAACTCCTAAGCAATGAGGGAGAAAAAACAATACATCAAGGGCAGCAAATCTATTGTAATCTTCTTTAATGTCCATCAGGGATACGATGTATAATGTATAATGGGGTAAGTGTTTCTTCTCTATAAATAAAATTTAAAATACATGGGATGCACATGTATTGGTGGAACACTTAATATAGAGTTGGAAAAGCATCTGGAGGGGCATATGCTCTGTTTTTCATCTGCCTCTTTATGGCTGGATGATCTTTCTAAATGGAGAATAATACCATCATAATGTTGGAGGAAGCAGGGATGAAACAGTTCTATTTTCTTAGCTGGGCTGGACAAAGCCATCATACAAACATATTCATGTCGTAGGAATGGTAGAGATGAGTACATCAGGTTCCCCACTAAGTAGCATTTTTAGCTACAGTCTAGAAATGGAAGCCAAAGGAAAGGATGCTCAGGATGAGTTAAAAGAAGTTCAACAGCAGAATCCACTTGAGAGAATTTGTTCCCTCCCTCAGGAGCAAACTTGATTTGTCATTTGCTAAAGAGCCCAATTCATTTTGCATTTCCAGTTCAACAAGTTTGAGACCAAAAGGCAATAACCATTTTCCCTGGGCTTATTAACTTTATTTCCATGTTTTTGTTTTGCATTTCAGCCATATCGGTGAGTGTGGAATGATAAAGGCAGAAAGGATATAGGATAAGAAACGTTACATCCACGTGAAGATGAGGTGCGCATGCACAAGAGCAGCCTGTGACCGTGGGCTTGGATCAGCTCCATACGGTCAGGTGAGACTCACCTGAGGGGCCTGCTCCCAAGCGTAAGACCCAGACCTGCAGACCGAGCTCCCATAGACAAAAGCCATCACTGTCCTCTCCCTTCAATTCTAGGTAAAAAAACAAAACAACACTTAAAATAAGGGACGTTACAAGAAAATTTCTGATTTCTCTTGGAGTAGCCCAACCACGTGATTCCGTGGAGGACTGCCTCCTGGCCGTGGCTGCTGTCCTTTTGTGTGGGGGCTGAAATTTTTGAGGCCCTGCCTCATAAATGTGCACAATGAGCCGACAGACTACAAGACCAACTTTTCTAAAGTACCACATCCTCCATGTCACTCTCTGCTCAGGAGCGTTCAGTGGCATCCACAGCTGGTATTTGAGGTCTCTGCTCATAAGATGTGCCAGCTTTTCATTCTAACCCCAGGGCCTGTCTGGTCTCGTCTATCTCTCAGCCCTTCCACGCCTCCCACGAGATCACAAGGGGACTTCTGGATCTCCACATGCAGCCAGCGGGGACCTGGAGCTCCATCCCAGACCCTCTCTGAGGGTTACTAGTGTGGTAACACACCGCACCGCCATGGTCTCCGCAGCAATGCTTGTTGCTTTAGAGACCTGCAAGGTGGTCTCTTCCCTGAATTTCAACAGTAAGCAAGACCCAAGCCCCTTTCGTGTATCTTGGACTTCTACCACCTTGTACTCTCTCTAGCCCAGGGCCCAGACTAAGACACTAAATCCTTTCTCACAGGTCTAACTAGTGTTCTAATCCCAGGCTTGTCTCCTCCAAACTCCTCCCCCTTCTCCTCAGCCCTCCCCTCCATGAACTTCCTGAAAGGACTTTTCTCCTTCCATGGTTTTAGGAACTTTCCTTACATCATACCCTGTACTCCTCCAACCCCCTATGGCTAATGTAAAAACTCTGCTCCTCTGCTTTGGAGCACTCCTTTCTTCCTTCCACAAAGGTTGGCTCTTCCGAATAAAAGCCTGGGCTTTCATGACTTTTGGACCTGAAACAGGGAGGAAGAAGTAGTGCCCTCCCAAAATTCAGGGCTGGGTTCTGCCCTTCCCTAAAAGAAAGATTATTTCAGCTCCAAGGATGGAGAATTGCAAAGCAGCAAGAATTTGGGGGAATAAGAATTACTTGGAATAACACTTTAAAATAATATTTTATTTCACAGTCCAGATTCCATCTTTCACTAATCAAACTAATTAGAAATGATTTCATCCACCTTTAAATTCCTATAGTATGTAGCCCTCATTCAGGGTCTCGAGAGTCTTGTCTGTAGCCATTTCTCCCTTATCCCTCCAAAGAGACTGTAACCCTACTATCCTTCATCCTGCCTGATGCAGTACCTTCTTACACCTGTTTCATTAGGGAATGGTGACCGTTACCATGTGCACAAGCCAAGAGGAGCTATAGAGCAATAAGCTCGGGCGCCTCGTTCCTGCTAGGCAGCCTCCTGGCATCTCCTTGGGGACAATCCCTGTTTGTCACATGGGGGCAGGGCATGCTGACAAAGCGACTGGAAACACTGGAGGCGAGTTTATGACTGGCCCATGTCTCGCCTTTCACACTTTGCCCTGTTCTTTGGACTTTTAGATGCCTTGACATTCAGTGCCACATCAGTGCCTCACTGCCAACCAGCCTATGAACTTGATTTTTGGACACTGAGTAGAATTACTGAAGGGAAAAGAGTTGACACTGAGGAACACGGAGCCCTGACCAATGTAGTATTCCAGTGCCCCCACGTTTGAAATTCGGAAGAATGACTGCATGAATGAACACAATGCACTGGTCACAACATAAAGGTGGGCAGTTTTTTCTCCAAGAGATTTTACAGTGTTTAATATAAACACTACAAGTAAAATATTGCTTAAAACACTTTAAACTGTTATTTTAACTTGAAAAATAATTTCTGCACCTGGCCATTCTAAATCAAGCAACATAAAATATAAAAGATTAGATGCAAAAGACAAATCTCCTTCCCACTCTGAATTCTAGTTCCTCCCCCAGAGACAATTATTCTTAACAGCTTCTTGTTTATCCTTCCAGAAAATTCCTGTGCATATACCAGGTGCATATATGTAGGTGCATAATATGTACATGTATATAAATCCCTTTCCCCCCCTCAAAAGTGAGCATTCTCTCTACACCATTCTGAACCTTGCTTTACCCACTCAGTAATGGATCTTGTACATATTTCTATGTCAATGTGCACAACTCTCGCTCATTCTCATAGTGCTTACTATTGCAATGTTTGTCCCATAATTTAACCAATTCCCTATTGAAGACCATTTAGATCAGTTGTAGGAACAAGAATTTCTCTCACAAAATTCCTAAACAAGTTCAATGCTGAGAAACCAAGGTCTCAAGTTATGCTAAATTTCAGTGTGCTCAAACAACCACACACTTTGAGTCCACAGGACCCTTGGGGTAAAGGGGTCACTGGCCCTGCTCTGTGCAGGAGGAAAACACGGTGGAGGGGTAGTGTTTCCAGGCTGATAAGTGTGCTAATCGTGGCCCTCGCGGCTTCTGTGCAGTCTTGTTTTGTCTACAGTCCCTTGTCCAGTGTTTACTGACCTGGGTCCTGACAGCAGTCCTCCTGTGACCCAGCCTGACAACTAGCTCACGCCTGTCGAGTCCGGGTGACCCGTGTGATGATTCTGTCCTCAGCCCAGGCTGATTCTGCTCTGTTTACTGCCTGAGCCTGTCTTCTCAACCCACCTCTTGTGTCTCACATGTTCGCATCTACAGGCTTACTTGGCCTCTAGGAGCTGGTCACTCCCCAGTTCTGGAAACAGTTTCTTTTCTTAGTAGCTGAGACGTCCCACCCGGAGCTTGGTCTCTGACTCTCCAGCCAGCTGCCACCTCAGCCTCCTGAGTTGGCTCCTCCTCTTCCCAGCCTCAGGGTGTTGGAAGGCCCAGAGGTTCTGAAACTAGTAGCACCTGCTTCTCTAGCCACGTGCTCTCCCTAGTGAGAGAACCAGTGCCACTATCTAACGCAGATGAACAAGGGAAACTCCTAGGGATCATCCTGACTCCTCTCTTTTTCTCATATCGAGTTTCAAGTCCCATCAGCTCTACCATTTACTACTTGAGTTAAAACCACACTTGCCTCTTGTCTGAGTCTGTCCATGAGCTGAATTGGGCTGAAATAAGGGATATCATCAAGGAAATAGCTAGCCCAAGAAATCGAAATGTGGTTGGCACTGATACCATGAAATCTGGTGTGTTTCACAAGCATTTGAAGTTCTGATTTGAGAAAAATCCCATTGTGTCACTAGCCCCTTTGCCTTGGCCTAGGGGAACAAGGGCAAATAAGTAGAAAAGTGACCACTCATGGCACATCAAGTCATTGCCTGTTGCTGCCCCCTGCAGTCCACCCGAAAAAGATATCACTCACAAGAAGGCACTAGCCCAAAGGGTTACCAGGCGGGTCTAAAACCACGTTAATATGGTAGCTGCTAGCCACACATGGCTACTGGGCACATGAAATGTGGCTACTCCGAATGCAGATGTGCTATAAGCATAAAATACACACCATATTTCAAAGACTTAGGACTACAACGAAAAAGAATGTAAAATATCTCAGTATTTTTAAAGTTGATTATATGTTAAAATAGAATTTTGGATATATTGGGTTAAATAAAATAAGTTATTAATATTTATCAAAATTAATTTCACCTGTTTCATCTTTTTAATGTGGCTGCTAGAAAATTAAAAATTCCCTAAGTGGCTTGCAGTGTATTTTATTAGATAGCTCTGGTCTAGAAAGTCTGATGATCGGGATTTTAAGAATTCTAGCAGAGTTTTTATATCTCAATGACATGCTGTCCTTTGGACACTAATTCCTGAGAAGTTTCCATTGTTAAAGGAATGAAAACTCTACATCAGAATAGTCTTCCAAGTCCAGAGCCCTCATGGAAGCACAATTTTGTCCTCTAAGAATGAATTTAATTTCCAAAACTCTCCACTTGTTTATTAAACAAACATCGATTAAGCACTTACTATGTGCCCGACACAGCCAGGCTATGAGACATGTAGAGAGGAAAGTGAAAATTTCCTGATCTCAAGAAGTTTATTACACTGGGGAAATAGATCTGTAAATAAATATCCAAAAGAATGATTCTAATAATAGGAGGGTGTAAAAAAATGAGGACTGTCCATTTATTTGGAGTCAGGCCTGATGAATCAAATAGATGATTGAGTTGGGGTTCAAAAGACAGAATGAATCTAAAGTAATGACACTGTTTGTCTTTTGTGGCTTATAAACAAGATGGACCAAAAATGTGAGAAAGAGCAGCATCACTGTTTGGATAAGTGTATCATTTAGCCTGCCAAGGTGGCCACTTTGAAAGGGGCAATGCTTATTTTACCTTTTAAGTATTCCCATATTTGTACAAGTAAAATCCTATTCCTGTGTCCTGCTCCAGTGTCTCCTCCTCAGTCTGGCATTCCCATGGACCAGCTAGGCTGGCTCTGGGTGGCTGGGGTGGTGACCAGGGATGGAACCTCAGGAGACAGAGCTTCCAGGGATTGGGGGCATCTTGTATGAGGTCCTCAGTGGGCTGGGATGGGAACTAGTAACAGCTGCCTCTGTATGTCCTCATTCTACTTAGAGAAATGTAAGGATAATATTCCAGATGTCCGCTAATCTAGGCCACTACAACCTGTCCTGTTGGACAGTTAGGAACTTTCTCTTATCCCCAAACCCAGTGTGTGAAATTCAAGGGAATTCTACACAAACTCCTATTGCATACCTCATAATCAGTCCTATTTAAATTAAAATGTTTTGAAAGAGGAATTACTTTGGTGATTAAGACAGACTAGGGAATACCTCTGCTAATTTTTACTGCAGTATGAGACACACCTATAACTGAGGGCTCTGACAAAATGGGTAAGGGTAAGCAGAACCAAGCCTTATGGTGCAGAATTACAGACTTGTCTGGTTGATGTGCGGTCACACAAACATTTTCTCATGCTGGTAAATGGCGACAACATCATGCCGGGAGTGGCCGGTCAACTCCAGTGCAAACCATTAACCACATTAGGGAAAATAGCTCTGGAGAGGTATCACTCAATGGTTTAAACTTCAAAAGATGTCATAAGAAGAGCCACAAATTATTATTGCTGACAATTTGTACAATTTGTCCCTGGTGAAATGTGTGTGTCCCTACACTGCACCATTTTACATAACAATATGAAATATTAAAAGGGAAAAACGTTTTGTAATAAACAGCATTTTTGCTGATTGCGGCTGATTATGTTAAGCAGCTTGTACTGTGGGTGTCAGAGGAGACTTAATAGCTCCTATAACTAATCTCCACGACTGACCTCTCCCCTCTGCTGATGAAGCCTATTCAAAAACCTGCTGCCCTTTGCTCATTTTCAGATCTTATATTTCTGAACTGTTTTGATCACGCATATATTTGCTAAAGTTATTGTGTACAGGATTTGTGTGTGTGTGTGTGTGTGTGTGTGTTTTAAAAATATATAATGCATGAAGAAAGATTCCTGCCAGGGCTGTCTTATGCATTATTAAAAGAAGAAACAAACTACACAAACAATAAAAGCAATGCATATTAACAACATTCTTATCAGATACCAACGTGTCAATTCCTCTAGTGAGATAATCGGTGTGAAGAAATAGGGGGCCAACATTTTTTACTTCAACTTTAAAATAAAGGGCAAGGACGTCTTTCTGGGAAAGAACGTCATCTTGGCCATTTCATCAGCCTCGATGGCTGGTACTTAGAAGCAAAGTGCTATTCAATCATGAAGCAATTTCACATTTCTGATAAAAGTTTTTGATTTAAATGGGATTTCACAGAGAACATTTCAGAGTGTAGAGAAATTCCCCATCAGTGAGTACAGATAAACATGTAAGTACATATGTGTAAGTGTCTATAATTCACAGTTTGCTCTTTCTCTTTTTCCCAAATCCAGAGATGTTTGCGAAACCACAGGGGAAATGTGATGGTGGTGGGTAAGAGCAAAGCTTTAAAGAGCAGAGGCATCAGGCTACCCCAGATTATGCAAACATAGCCATCCTGGGGAAATAAAATAAAGACAAAAGAGGGAGGGGAAAAATTGACAATTCAAAAAGTAAAGTGTATGAATGCAACTTGCTGGAGAAAGGGGTGGACTCAGTACAACAAGGTCACAGAAAGGTGCAGCTTTCTATGAGACAAGTACTGGCTGAGGCAGGCTGATAAATATTTCCTGTAGGATTTGAAAAAGGTTGCCACCAGCAAAACAAAAATCCCTAGGGGGCAGTACATAATTAACAATTTGAAGATGTGGCCGCGTGTCATTGTCTCAAAGGAAGCCAGGGAATCCTGCCCCCAAAAGCACAAAACCCGAGTTCCCATATTAATCTCACAACTCCACTATATACGAATATCAGTGTTTCCCCAGAGGCTTGGAAGACGCCTTTAGTCTTGGCTGGCAGATGTTTCCCGGCTAATGGTGTCATTTTCTTGTGATTTTATATCAGTACCACGAAACCTGTTCCTCTAGTCTGAGGGAAATCACTCAGCATGTTTAGGAAAGCAAACAAATATTTTTTCTATTAACAAAGAAACAAAATCAGGACTGAGAGAAGAAAGTTGTTTAGACAGGGTGCCTGTCTGAGTGTTTAAAGACTCTTAGAACAGTCATTATTTCTGAAAGCAACTGAACTTCAATTAAATTGGACCCACAAACAAAAACGAAAACTCAGGTGAGATTAACAGAGCCAGGAAAGACGTCATAAAGAGGCTTTGGCATGGCTTTAAAATTTCTTTGGTTCATTTCAAGACAGGTTGGATTTTGGAGGGAGCAAGGGGTTAATTGCCAGAAGAAAAGGATGGGACAAGGAAATACTAAACTTTTAATCTCGAGGTGGCCCCAGCCATTCATTCAAGAGAAGTCAACAATGCTTTCCAAGAGGTAGATCCAGGATAGATAGCACCAATTTCAAGTTTGTTCTGCTGCTGAACCTTAGAAGCAGTGTGGACCACAGCTCAAAGCCACAAATGTGGAGGAAGGAGACTTGGGCTGTGATCCCAGCTCTGACACAGAAACCGTGTGCTCCTTGGGAAGTTTCTTAGCTTCTCTGTGCCTTGGTTCCTTCAATTGCAAACTGAGTTCGGATCACTTGCCACCTGCCTACCTAATCAGAATATCGTGAGGGTTAATGAGATTGCACTTGCAAGGTGATTGCCTCATCATATAACTCCAAAGTATTATTATTCATCATAAAGACACAGCTGCAATATTGTATATTGTTACATACCAGACGCCATGCTTCTATTTTTAGCAACTGCAAAATGAGAATGTCTTAGAATTATACAGGGACCTGGTGATATTACCTGCCCCAGACTCTGCTGTGGGGCAGATGAGTGTCTAACTGCCCAAGACGGCTGGCTGTTTAGTCTCACCTTCACCTCCAAAGGAGGAAACTCTTCAGTTCACCCTCCAGAGGAAATTCTAATGTTATCGTTCTGATGATTAAGAGTTCTTGCTTGAATTTGAATTCTCCTTTCTGTTTTAAGTACAATCATCTTTTTCATTTATTAACATGCACATGAGTTTCCTTCACTCAGTGATGTTGAGGGGCAGAAACCATGTCCTATGCATCCTTGCGTTCTCCAAATCACCTCCTGATAAGGCAGCACACAGTAAACATTCAACAAGGGCCCCTTGGAGTGAATTCAGTGGTTTGTAACTGTGTGGGCAGAAAGAACACCACTAGTAACACATTTCATACTGAGAGCGTGGGTCCTGCAGCCCCAGCCCCTGGAGGGTCAGGCTGGAGGGTGACACAAGTACAGGAATTCTGGGCCATGAGGTGCTGTGACTATGGTGTGTGCACCCAAAATTTGGAAACAGAGTTGCACTTCCGCCCAAGGTGATGGTAACAGGAGGGGGGCTTTTGGGAGGTAACTAAGTCATAAGGTTGGAGCCTCCATAATGGGATTAGTGTCCTTATAAGACGACACAGAGAGCTTGCTTCCTCTCTGTCTACTTGGCTATATGAGGATACCACAAGAAGACAGCCATCTGCAAACCAGAAAGTGGGTGCTCACCAAACACCGGAGCTGCTGGTGCCTTGGTCTTGGACTTCTCAGCCTCCAGAACTGTGAGAAATAAGTTTCTGTTGTTTATAAGCTACCCAGTTTATGGAATCTTATTACAGCCACCCAAATAGACTAAGACAGTTTGCTTCCTGGTGTTCTATGCTCTTTGGTGCAGTGATTAGTGAATGATTCAATCAAATCTCCCTAGTTATCAGTGCTATCTGGTCTATAATTACTATATTAATTCATCCCCATCTCCCAGCCACTATTGTTTTGAATATGGGTACATTTGTTTACTTTTCTAATCAAAAGGAACTTTGTCTTCCATAGTTTAAAAGAAAAAATTTGGAGCTTGAGCTCTAGCTGCATGTCTGTAGGGATGGCTGCCTTGTATATAGCCAGCTTTCACAGATTCTCTGTAAGTCTTTTTGGCCCCTGCTCTAGTCTGGTTTTAATTTTTCCAATACAACTGGATCTTGATTGGATTACAGTTCACATCTGATATTTTTATAGAGAGACCCCAGAGACATGTGCGTACCTCGCCTTTTACTGTCCTCTCTAGCGTTTCTTCCTGTGGTGGAAGTTGACTTAGACCTTCTCCTCCACCAGTGCCTGGGTCAGGCCTGGCTCTGCTGCTGCTGAAGCAGCTTCTGGAATACTTGGACCCCAAGAAGCAAGAGGCCCAGGGAGCTGGGCAAAGGCTTTTGGGCTCAGAATATTATGGTCTGGGTTTGAAGGATGTTTTTGTTGTTTTGGCACCTTCTGTGCTCCTTACCAGTTTCACCCCCCTTTCAGCTGTTGTACTCTTCATTTCCATTCTTACAGCCCCTTCCCTTGGGCTAAAGCATCTCCATGCCTGAGTTTTGCCTGAAAACTTGAGGCTGATGAATATTGCCAGCTGGACCAGCCGTGGTGTTCTCGGTCATCATCCCAGCGCCTCTGTCATGCTGCACAGGGGAGCAGGTGCTTGAAGGGGCAGTCTGGGTGTTAGGCTGAGGAGCCTGGGCTCTATCTTAGGAGATGTTTGGACATCACTGAGGGTTTTCATCACAGTCTCATCAGCTCTCAGTTTTCATAACCACTGGGGTGAACCCAATGGATGAAGCCATTGGCTCCTATGGGCTGAGTCTAGTTAGGTGTCTTCTAGAACAGCAATGGCTCTAGGCCATGGTTCTAGACACTCAGTATCTCCAAGGTCACCCTAGAGTAGGCCAAAACTTCTGAAGCCTTGGGGTAACCTTGACCTTATCTCGGGGTTTCCTAGGGCAAGGACTGCTTCTGAAGCTCAGCACTTGCAACTGCTATTCCATGTTCACCTCAGCGATGCTCACCTGACACAGTGTTCCCATCCCACCTCTTTATCCTGGTGACATAAATCTAGGGCTGTTTAGGGCTGGGGTAGAGGAGGGGTGCTAAGGAATTACTTCTTAATCATCTTGTCCTCCTTTACTGTTGACCTCTCTCATTGCCCTTAACTGCGATCCAGTGAGATCTCTGGGAAGCCAGGTGTCCACACTCCAAGACCTCTAAGGGAGAATGGTCTGTTCATCATGCACAATTGCAGGGTCAAATCAATGCATGGCCAGCAAATGCACACTGCTCTGGCACATTCCAGTGCAATGTGTGTTCTTGTGAAAAGAAGTGGGAAGATGTACAATTAAGTGAGGTCTGCTCCCATGCCCTTTTAGTACTACTATTTCAGTGACAATAGTGGAGGAATGTGACAACAATTAATTTCAGAACAAAAGGAGATCGTACCACCCCCTGAACCCAGCTCACACCCCACCAAGCACCGAATTAAAAGTGTTCCCTTGCCAGGGCTGTATACACAGAGTCCCTGCCTGGAGTGACTGGTAAAATGGGACAGGCAGATCCAAGACCTACAACTATGGTGATAAAAAAAAAACCCAGAGGTTCACACAGGAGCCAAATGATTCATCGCTAGAACATTGTTCATTAGCTCAGCTCCCTGGGAGTCCTGTGGGTGCTAGCGGAAAATGGTTCTCTGCTCTTTCAAGTCTTTCTTTTTTTTTAAGGAAGATAAAATATGTTTATTATTCATTAAGTAGAAGTGGATCTTCATAAAGGTCTTCATCCTCATGATCTTCACATTGAGTAGGCTGAGGAGGAGGAGGAAGAGAAGGGGTTGGTCTTGCTGTCTCAGGAGTAGCAGAAGTAGAAGAAAATCAAAACAACAAATGTTGGCAGGGATGTGGACAGATAGGAACACTCATACACTGCTGGTGGGACTGCAAATTAGTACAACCTCTATGGAAAGTAATATGGAGATACCTCAAAGAGCTAAAAGTAGAACTACCATTTGATCCAGCAATCCCACTACTGGGTATTTACCCAAAGAAAAAAAGACATTCTATAATAAAGACATCTTTCAAGTCTTTGTATTCCAGATCAGGCATCTTTCTTTGCATCCTTTCAGAGCTCTGTAGTATGGCAGGTGTGCTAGGCCTCCTGCCTAGGCCTAGGGGCTGCTGAATGCATGCTTTATCTCCTATTGCAGGTATGATTATTGTACATGGATTTTTTGGTCTTTGGCCGTTAGGTTTAAAATCTGAGTGAATTGTAATATTTATTAGGTCTTTAGATTTATGTTGGCTTTGGGAAAGGCCCACTTCAAGATGGATATCTGAGTGGTTTCTGGTGGAACGATCATTTCTGCCTATGTATTATGAACATTTTCTACTTTCAGAACCTATGTTTAGGACTCAGTGTGAAAAACCAGTCAACATACACACAAACACCCCTCCTCAGTGAGTTGTCTGCCAGAATAATAAATGGCCCAATGCTAAGTTGGAAGCAATGTGGTGCTGTGAAACAAGGGAAAGTGGAAATCACCATTTGATTCCAAGTTTGAGGGCACAGTTTGATTTGGTTACAGGTGGCACTAGCTATTGTGATGTTAGCATGGTTGAGAAATCTCCATAGCATTCTCACCCAGTTGTCCAGTTGTCATGAATAATGTGAACTTTCTTTGGGCTATTTGGAAGACTTCCAACAAAATGTGGCCCTCATCAATTCCTCGTAGCACAGCATTCTTATGAGGAGCTTAAAAATTTAGCTAATAAAACAGCTGCAGAAAATAAATCAAGTAAAATCATTGTTTTTATTCATTTGTAAATATTTGATTCAAAGTCAGGGTTTTCCAAAATGTGCTCTGTGGACCACCTGCATCAGAATCACCTGTGACTCTTCCGGGCCTCACTCCAACTGGGAATCTGAATCCCCAAGGACTGTCTGGGGAACTATAGGTAATAGCGCCCACAGGTGATCCTGGGACATCTTCAAGTTTGAGACCCCTCCCACCCAGAGTAGTCAGTCACCTCACAGTCTAAACATTCATGCCTCCCAAAACCTTCTAATGGGTTGATGTTTTCTTCCTGGCCTGAAATTTATAAAGTTAGAGTCATTCATCTCAGTTAATTTAATTTATCAAGCGTTTATTGAGCAATGTCTGTGTGCTATCAAGGATACAAGGATGAGTAGGGCCTAGTTCTTGTCCTCACTAATCTTATAGTCTAATAAGAAGGGTCAGATCAATGCAGAAATAACATAATGCAAGGCAGAAAATGATGAGTTCTTTCACGCTACCAAGCACCACAAGTTCAGAGGAGAGAGTGGCCACATTCAGCAGGGAAGAATAGGAAAGCCACGGCTTTTGAGATAGGCCTTGAATGGTGGGTAGAATTTCACAAGTGGAGATGTGGGGTATGTTGGGATTATGGAAAGAAAGAATAACATGAGAAAGGGTATGAGGTGGTGATGTTCGAGGACCACAAATTAGTAGATTTGAGCTAGTTTAGGGCCATCTCATGACTGCCTGGAATACTGGGTAGACGATTTTTTAATTGAGATATAATTTATGTGTTATAAAATGCACCCTTTTAAAGTGTACAATTTAGTGGCTTTTAGTATATTCACAGGCTTGTGTAACCATCAACACTGTCTAATTTCAGAACATTTTTATCACCCCCAAAAGAAACCAATACCTACTGGCAGTCACTTCCCGTTCTCCCTTCCCCCAGCGCCTGGCAACCACTAATCTACTTTCTGACTGTCTGGATTGGGCAGATGATTTGTACATAATTAAATAGGGAGTAGGGAACTACTAATGATTTTAATTGAGGTAAAATTTGCATACAGTTATATGCACAGATCTTAAGGGTACAATTCAATGAGTTTTGACAAATGTACACAATCATCTTACTAATTCTCAAAAATGTAGAACATTTTTATCACCCTAGAAAGTTCTCTTGTGGTCCCTTCTAGCCAATTTCTACTCCACAGGCAACCATTATTCTGATTTTTATCACCATATATTAGTTTTGTTTTTTCTCAAATTTCATATAAATGGAAATACACAGTATGTACTCTTGTGTGTCTGGCTTCTTTTGCTCAAATTAATATTTTCAAAATAATATTTTGAAATTCATTCATGTTGTATGTATCAGTAGTTCATTCTTTTTTATCGCTAAATAGTATGAATGTGCCTCATTTTAACTGTCTTTCTGTTGATGGACATATGAGTTGTTTCCAGTTTGTGAACAATTGTGAACAAATCAGCTGTAAATTTCTCATACGTGTCTTTTTGTGGACAGTGGACATATGCTTTCATTTCAGGGTGAGGGTGAGGGTAAATACCTAGGAATGGAATTATTGGTCCGGGAGCTACTGACTTTTTTTGGCAAGATAGTGATCTGCCAGGACTGAACTTTGAGAAAATGAATGTAACAGCAATATACAGGGAGAATTAGAAATGGAAGTTAGGAAAATCAGGAGGGACGATGGCCTTTGTGATTGGGAGTCAGGATATACAGAACTTGGAAAATGAGTGGATAGGAGCAGACAGTGGAAACAAGTTTTTTCTGGTTTTTGGGGGTTTTTTTCCTTCTGACTTACTTAATTGCAAGGAAACAGGAGTTTTAACAACAGCTATTTATTTGATATCTACTCTCCAAGGCATTCTCAGGTTCCAGGCAGTCTGACTGATAGAATGATAGACTCATTCCTGTTCATGGGAAAGATAAATGTTTTGGTTTTGGACAACAAGATGGATCACTGTCCCCAAAAGGCCATTTCCCAGCACCTCCCAAAGTGCCTGGCACAGAGTATTAGTGGAACGGATGAATTGCTAACTGTCATTGGCTACTTGGGAAGAAGAAAAGGGCATGGGGAGAGTGGGTGGGCCGAGGCAGAAGCTCATACACCAGAAATTAGCCCACTTACCGGACTGGTTGATTAGATTAGTTACTTGTGTAATGAGGTGGAGAATTTTATTCATCAGAAATTCTCCTTCAGAATTGCTCCCAAGAAAATCAGTCAGAGCATGCCTCGAGGTTCTCCCTCCCTTCCAGCCCCCCTCCTCAGGGAATCTTTTGGAAGTCCCAGGCCATGTTTATTCAAAGAGAATATTTATGGACACTACAGAGCACTAGAAGGTTGTTGGATTACAATTTAAGAAATGTAGGATGGGGCTTTTTTTTTCAGTTACTATGCTGACTGTGAACGACTTTAACCCTCCATTTCTTAGTTTCCTTATCTGTGAAATGGGAATAATAATAATACCTGTTTTATTTCTTTTATAAATAAGTAGATTATAAAATCAGAAGAGATTTTACTTGCAAGAATGTTTTGAAAAAGGGAGGCTCCCCACGTTCTACCAAATAATGAAACCACCTACAAACTTCTCAGCTTGTCTTTCAAGGTCCACACTGTCTGCTAGTTTATTCTCTCTCTGCTGTCTCCACAGACTACTCGCTGGACATCAGCTGTGCTTGCCCACAGCCAGGCTCAGCCATCACCTCTGCCTGGACCCATGGACTCCTTCCTGAGTTCTGTCACTCACACTAGCTCCTTCATGGAAGATCTCCTTACAACAGCCTCCTACTCTGCTCCAACATCCCAGATCACAGCAAAACTCAACTGTCCTTGAGATTTAAATAAAATTGACTCAAGCCAATCCCATGGGAGGTGCAACATATTCCCCTCCATTTCTGCAAGTTCCAGGGGAACCGCAAACTCATGGGCACTTCTACCTCCAGGTTCCTGCTCTCTCTAAAAATGTAAACTATGTTTTACCTTCCGTGGCTCTTTCTTCCCTCAGCAGATATGGGACTCACCCCCTACTCTACTTTTTTGTAATTCCCACCACACACGCCACTCAGTGAGAGGAGGAGGCATTTGTGAGTAAAGTTTACTAATGAGTAGGGCACTGAAGGGAGCTTGCCAGTACTGCGACATATACACGTAATACTAAATCTTATATGTCCTTAATCTTAAAAGTTCTTTGGTCACCATGCCGAAAGAGTGTCTCGTGGCCACTTTTCCCCATGGCAGAGCCTCTGCGCTTTGGCCTGCCCCCCTTCCTCTTTCTTCCTCCCCGTCTCTTCTTAAACTCCTGGCCTCAAGCCATCCTCCTGCTTCAGCCTCCCAGAGTGCTGGGATTACAGGGGTGAGCCACCGCACCCCACCTCTTCCCTCTCTTCTTTACTCTCCTTTTCTCAACCCCAAATTCCTCTAGCCAGTTCTTCGATTCCCAGTCTCCTTCTAAACTTCAGCTTTAGGGTCTCACCTTCACTCCTGGAAGAGCTTATCAAGGATTTTTTTTTTCCTAAAGAAAATAGTTCCCTCTTTAAAATATATTTGCCAGCTTTTAAAGTATTTTTTCTTCCTGTTGCATTGACTAATGTTATTTATGGGTATGTCTTACAGCCCCTCCTGGTTATATGCTCTCCTCAGAGCAGAGTTTATTTGTGATTCATATCAGAGTTGAAACTCAATGCCTTGCATGTAGTAGAGCCTCAGTGTTGAAGGAATGAGTGAACGAATGAATGAATAGAAGCTGGTATTTTCTATATAACTTCCAAAAAAAGCAGACTGGAAGGAATAGAAGCACCAGGTTTCCATGTTAGGATATTAATATGCTTCAGTCACCACTGGAAGAGATCAATACACGTACAGAGACTCGCTCCTGAACTCACCCTGACCCTAATGAGCAGGTGAAAGCTGGGGCCAAGGTCGATGCAGGCTTTGTGCCGTACCTGCTCCCCAGGAAATGAGTCTGCAGTGCCGATTCCGTCCAGAGAGGCTGCTGACCTTCGGTTGAATAGTAACAATTTATGACCATCACCAATGAGAACTAGAGCTGCTCCTGAGACCCATGGGGTTTGTCCTCCCCATCCCATATGTAACCTTTCAGATCAGATTTCCTTCAGTGAAATCAGAGTTGCCACAAGGAGGACAAATTCAGGGCAGGATTACAAAAACCTGCTGATTGGGAGCATGAAACATGAATTTTATTATAAATACCCTGCCATTCATCTTACTAAAAAAATGGGAAAGATAAAGAAAACCACGGCTTAAGCACCAATGAGAGAGGCTATACAACAAAGAACACACTCTTGAAATTGTCGTCGAACAGTTCTTTAGATCCTGAAAGTAAAAGCAGCAGTGACATTTGTAGAGTTTTATTGTTCACTAGTGAATTCAAGAGGCGCAAGGTCTCACTAAATCCTCACAATACTCCTATAAAGTAAGGATCATCACCGTTCCCATTCCACAGATGAGGGACTTGAGACCCACAGAAGCCAATTTTCCCCATGTCGCATACCTAGCAAGTGGTAGAGCTGAAACTGGAAGCCTATCTTTCAATTCACGTCATGCCACCTTGCCTGTAAGATAACTATAGGGCCTTGTCCATACATTCATCACGTGTTCCTAGTTCTATGACATAAACATCTAACATGTATAAAATCACTGGCCTAATGAGTGATGCAATGGGATTAGTTACCAGTAATGAAGTTATATTCTTGAGAGTTAACGGCTTAAGTTAGTAAATAATTTTGCTGTTCTGTATGTCAGTTTTGACTCATTAATTGGAGTGAGCAAAGCTGGAAGGTGTAGCACCTGATCCAAGAGAAGCACACAGGGTTTTACAAAGTGGGAAGAGAAAAAAGTGGAGTATGCTTTTTCTCTTAGCTTCGGGCCCTTCTTCCCTAGCTCACCTTGCTGGAATGGTCAGCACAGCATGATGGTTAAGGTCCTAAGTTTTGGAGTCTGACTGGCATGGGTATGTCTGGCTCCATCATCCTCCCTAAGCTTTAGTTTCCTTTTCCTCATCTGCAAAATGGGAACATTCCAGTTAGGATTCTTTTGTTGCAAGCAACAGAAACAGACTCATTTACAGCAAAAAGAGTAATAGATTGGCATGATCTTAGTTCTTTCCCAGAAACAAAGGGAAAGGCCTTGCAAAGAATGGAAACTGGGCAACTCTACAGATCTAGATGGCAGAAGAAACACATTCTTGTCAGCCCTCTGACATCAGAAGGCCTCCACCCTAACCATTTTCCACCCTGAGGTCACTCAGGGTGAGCTTGACTGGCCTACCTTGAGTCATGTGCCCACACTTTGGCAGGAAGGAGTGGTATGGCACATTGATTGACAGTCTCCAGAACCACCTGGAATGGGGCAGGGGCAGTTATTCAAAGAAAAAATGGAGTGCTGTTTTGAAAAAAGGGGAAGGCAAAAAATGGAGATTTACTACAGAAATAGAAAAATAGTACTCCACAGGATTGTTTCAGGATTAAAGATGTAATACATTTATTATAGAATGCTTAGCACAATGCATGGCACACAGCAGGTACTTGATAAATGTTTGTTGTTGTTAGACTGGAATAGAAGTGGGCTGAGAAGGAATATGAATAATCAAGGAGAAAAATAAATTAAAAGAAAAAAGGATCCAACAGGTGGCTCAGCAGGACAAAGAAGAGACGCCCTCCCCCTCCCCCGATACCATGACCACCCCTAAAATACCGTGAAATCTGTAGTGAATGCTCTTAATTATTGGAACATTCTATTTTGTATAAAGCATGCCAAGAATGCTAACTGCACAGGCACCAGTAGAGGGACACAACCAGAGACTGTTTCACAACTAGACTGAATAACAGATACATAGACACATCTATATAGAAAGCAAATGGCAATAAAGATGAAGGATAAATGATTCATTTTCAGAAAATTCAGTTTTAACAATCTAAGGAGGAATGGAAAGAATATTTTATAATTATTATGATGGAATCATTTTAAAATTATAGTAAAATGGTTTTCACTTATTCCTCTGTAACATGAATGAAATGTATTGGCAATTAACAATTATACTCTGATATTTCTGCATACCACACTAACTGCAATGAACATTAATATTTATGTGTTACCTACCCTGTTACTGACTGGGCCAGATTTGGTCCCTAGATCCCCATTTCTCTATTCCTAGAGACATAAATGGGAGTTGCAAGTGAGTATCTGAAGACACATTTTCAACTGCTGTAGTTTGTCATTCTTACAGTTTATACCCTGAAAGCTTCATAACCGTGGCAAATCAGCTCTCACTCTGGGAATGGTCTGAAACAAGTTGGAAGCCATAAACCTATAGACAGTGCCAAATGTATCTGAACAATCATTCACCTTAATGGTGAAAACGTGGCTCTATTATTTCTAAAATCGCAAAGTACCTAAATTACGATTTTGAACAAAACAATGATACCTACATATCTATCAAATCAAATGGACACAGCTTCAGATGTTTACACTAGGACTACTTTGTGTGATACTAGAGAATATAGATCTCTTTGGATTCTCAAATCTGCATTGAAATCTTGACATTTCTTTAGAATCTTTGTACAAGAGACTTAATGCCTTCCAGTTAAGGACGTTCTCCCTCCAAGTGCTCTATCCCGCTACTAACAGAACTTGCCTTTGGGGGATTAGGTAATGCCTACAAAATTTAAAACAATTCAGACTTCAGAAATGTATTTTGTATCCATGATTACTTCATTTAGAAGAATAATGAGGTGGAAAAGTTGACAAACCTTTAGTTTTTAATAATCCTTGAATGCTCACGATGAGTGAAAAACCTTTTTCTTTAGTTTTAAGAACGAGTATCATTAACTTGAAATGCTTTTCATAAGTGATACTATGTGACATCCCCCTAAATTAGTAAATTGCATCATTGTGGTTAGGGAGAGGCTGGACCCAAATATGTGGTTTAAGAGAACTAAAAACAAAGGAAAAATATGTTTACTTGTTAGTCACATTTTAATGTGTGTCTTAGTGCTTATATTTAGAGCAGTGGGGATTTTTAAAACTCATTCTTGTCAGCTGCTTTATAATGAATTTGCAATTGACTGAGTATCTCTGAACTACAACATACTTGCTGTATGGAACACTTACATGTGCCATGTAGCCTTCTCGGCAAGAATACGGTTCCCACAGTATTGAGCTCATTGCACTGCTCCAACACAGCTCTTAAAATTCTGGTCAGTGACTTCCAATCAGATACCGAAAAGTCGAGAGGCATCTTGGCAAAGCATTAGCAAATTAGTGGCTTATAGATAAATATATGCTCATCATTACCTGAAAGTAATAGTATATGGGGTAAACAAACAGTACATCAAACTCTTTAACCCACTAATTATTTGCTATTTCGCAGGTAAAGTTAATCTTTTCTTTTGAAATCAACTTTTTCCCCTCTTGTCTATGGAGAATAAATGTATAGACTCTCTAAAAATACATATATAAAATTTCCTCTGTCTTTTTTTTTTTAAAGAAAGTATCTGAGGGGCTAAAATATCTTCTCTGAAGAATCGTGGTTATATTCTTAAGGGAGCCTGCCCCATAACATTTTCCAACATTTAATATTTTCGATGACCAATGCACAGTATCAAATGGCCAGTTCTTAGGAAGTAAATATGCTCCCTTTATCGCCCACAATTTTAAGATTTGATCACACTTTTTAAGAAGGTAGCACTGAGTATGTGCTCTATTGCCCTACTATTATATGGTGATTGCTTATTCTAAGAAAAGTTTATACTAGAACAATATAAAATCGAAGCAGGGCGAGAGAGGAGAATTTAGAAGTTCAAGCCATTGTTTCCCAAACTTGAGTCATGCTCAGACTGGTACAAAATAATTTTTAAAAATGACCATCAAAATGAAAACATAAAATTTTTAAATTCTTCTAGAATTTCCAGACCACATAGACTTCAGTTTGATAAGTACTGACTTAAACTACTCTAAGTGGATAGATGAGCCCTATCTTTATCTTAGTTTGTCCTCTTAGAAAGAAGTATCACAAGAATACCTAAGTAACCCTAGAAAGCTAAAACATTCTTACAATCTGGAAATTGTTTCTTAATTCTCATATTGCAATTTCTCTCCTTTATCATGTCTTTGGTGGCATTGTATGGTTTTCACCCTCTAGTTAGTAAACTGTATATTGTAAGATAATAATTAAGTTTGTTTAGACTTACCTATTCCAGGAAATACTACCATATCCCATAATCTTATTTAGGGTTCTATTCTTGTTTTTGAAAACCAGCTGTACCCATTTCACTAAAATTCTCTTCCTGGTTTCTGCTTTCCACCTTCCAAGTTGGAGAGCCCGAAACTAGAAACAAGGTCTGACCAGAGCAGGCAATGATCCAGACTATTGTAATGCAATCCTAGTGTTCTTAGCAGGTTCTTTTTTGTTACTCTGTTAATGGGAAAAAAGTGATCTCACTAAATATTTGTGTGAAGAATCAATAAGTGCTACATGAAAACAATCAATTTCCTCTTATGTGTAATATTTTCCAATAGTTGTGAGATGGCTCCTGGAACCATGGGTAAACCAAGTCAGCAGGGCGCTACAGGGCTGGGCACTGAGAACCCTGCCTCGTGCGTCTCTGCCATCCCATTGTGATTTTCCATTTCCATAACTGACGTTTTCTGAGCGGCTTACTGCCATGGTCTGGTTATGAGAAGATGCTTCGTAGAAGTTAATAATCGCTTGATTCATAAAAACGTGTGTGTCTTGCCTTGTTCGCTTGTATAGTTAATGACTGACAGAGCAGGAAACTTCATACAACGAGGCAGCGTTATCGCCAAGGGAACACTGATCACTTTCCTCTCTGACTCATCCTGCAACTCTTCCCCACCAGCTGGAAATGTCATTTCCTGTTTTTATCTCTCATATGCTTCCCTCTTCTCTTCAGCTGTGCATCAGCCCACCCTGTCAGTCCTCGTCATGCCTACTAACGGGCCCGTGCCCCTCTGCTCCACGAGCTGCATCTTCGCCCCATGTCCCGCGTGCATTTCTACACGCAGTGAGGCCCACTGGCTATACTCCTCGACTGATGGGCGTCTCTGCAGTCCTTTAACAGTCACAGAGCAGCCACTGGCATTTGTCCCACCTCGTGCTGTGAGGTGAGCCCTCCAGACAGAGGACTTACTCCTAACTGAGCTACCTAGGAAAACTTTTACCCTTCAGACCAGCATGACTTCAACTTTGTCACATTTTGCACTTGTAACATGGGTTTCAGATCCCTGCCAGTGCCCCTAACAGCCAAGATAAGCATTTCTGATGTTCCTATATTATTCTCCTTCTACTATGTATCGTCATTAGCATTGTTTTGTCATGCTCCACATTCAAAGCACTGTGTGTGTGTGATCAAAACAAGTTTCAATACACATAACAGAGTATCATCTCTCTATTTAAGTGTCAATCCAAAGTTTCCTTGGAAAAATACTCAAATTTGAAAAATCTGACTTACACGGTTGACTTTGCTATCAGAGTATCTGGGTCCAAACTGTAGTTCCACCACTTACTAGCTCTGTGGGTTTGGTCAAGTTTCTTAGGTGCCTTCTCTGTGAGCTGAGTATAGATGGGTATTTACTCCACAAGCTATTGGGAGGATTAAACAAGATAGTCATGTAAAGCTCTTAGAGTAGTGTTTGTCACAGAGTAAGCACTCAGTGATATGGGTTATCACCAGATATTTTTGTCTACCTCATGAAATGTTGGTTTCTGCATCAGACAAGTGGCCTATACAGGCTTACATAGAAAAAAAATTTTTTTTCATCATGGAAAGAGTCTTGGGAAATGCACATCATCTGGGGTTTTCACTGGAGATCCTGTTGCTTGCAGAGCTGCTCTGTATTCACAGCCCTGAAGGCTGACTTCCAGTTCACCCTGCATCTGAATGAATAGGACAGCTGTCCAGAGGTAAAATCTGTGTCAGATTCCTCTGCAAATACAGTTTTCCAAAAAAATACGGCAGTCGTTTTTGAAATACATGGCAAGTTTTGCTTTTCACTCTGGGCAGGGTTTCCACTTTAAACTGAAATTTTCTCTATTAATAGCAGGCTTTGCAGCTGCCATTTCTGCCTCCCTATGGATCCACATCCCATCCAAACATAAAACCACTGGGCCAATTTCTGGCCTGAGAGGGCTGTTCTAGTGGGCGAGGGAACTGTTCTTTTAAGGGTGGCTGCCACTTGAGTGCAAGTTCATTGTTCGCAACCCCAGCTGTACTTCATTAGGGTAACGACCATAGACCAAGAGGAAGGCTGCCTGCCAAAGGTGACTCAGTGAGAGTCAGATGCTGCTCCAAGAGAATGCAGCTTCACAAAGGGCTGCTTAACCTGGACCCTGGCTTTCATAAACCCAGGAGGGGAATTGTAGTTTCGAGAACTGTGGTTATTTTCACAGGCCCATAAAGGGATCTTTGTCAGAAACTAATCATTACCATGACATTTGAGTGGCCACATAATTCCATTCAATTCTGCAAGTAACCAATGGTGTCAATTATGTACAGGACACAGAGCTGGGTCTTCAGGGAATTCAGAGGAACAAGACATGGTTTAAGCCCTCTAGTAGCTTACAATTTAGTAAGGAAGCTAAGGCAAGTATAATTACCAACTATCCAAACAAGTATTCACTGTTTTTTTCTTATGCCTGGAAATGGGCCCGACTAGGGAGTGCAGGTGCACAGAGCAAAGTTTCCGCCCTCGGAGAATGAAGGTAAAATATGAGTTGCAGTGATTCCTTTTATCATTTTAAACTTTTTATTTTGAAACAATTTTAAACTTAGAGAAAAGTTTGAAGAAGAATACACTCTGTATGCCCTTTACCCAAATTTCCAGTTGACAAGATTTTACCACAGTGGCTTTTTCATTTTTTTCCTGTGAATTCATGTATTTTTTCTTTCCCTTCTGAATCAACTGAGGGTAAGCTGAAAACTCCTAAACATTTCACTGTAGATTTCCTAAAAGACAAGGATGTTCTCCCACCTGATCACAAAACAACTATCAAAATCAGTACATTAATATTGATACCATATTACTCTCTGATCCTAGGACCCCATTTAAATTCCATCAATTGTCCCAATAATGGTCTTTGTAGCAGCAAAAATTCCCTTTTTGGTCCATTATCCAATCCAGGATAACATCATGCATTTAGTTGGCACATCTTTTTATATATCTTTTTAATCTCCTAAATCTGGGACACTTCTTCAGTCTTTTCGTGTCTTTTGTGACCTTAATATCATTGAATTGGACTGGAAAGTTATTTTATAGAACGTCCCTCAACTGGAGTTTGCCTGCTGCTCATGGTTAGATTCAGGTTATGCATTTTTGACAGGAATTTTAAAGGGACGTTGTGTCCTTCTCAGTATGTCATGGTAGAAAGGACATGATATTGATGTGTCCCATCCCCGGTGATGTGCACTCTGATTATTTGGTTAGGGTGGGGTTTGCCGCAGTTCTCCACTATAGAGTTATTATTTTTTTCCTTTGTGACTAAGAAAAATCTTGTGGGGAGCTACCTTGAAATCATGTA
Source organism: Daubentonia madagascariensis (assembly GCA_023783475.1). Classification (NCBI taxonomy): domain Eukaryota; kingdom Metazoa; phylum Chordata; class Mammalia; order Primates; family Daubentoniidae; genus Daubentonia; species Daubentonia madagascariensis. The sequence continues at coordinate 34,524,509 of JAKFHU010002088.1, read as the reverse complement.
AATGGCCCATTCCTCAAAAATTCTCAACTTTTAAAAAAAATCATCCTTGGTTGATTCTTGATTCTTGCTTGATTAAAATATTACTACGACAGCTGCCAAATTTTGATTTTTCTAATTTTATCATCACTTCTACATTCATCAGTTGGCTTCCTACTAGAAGGAAGCCCCTCCCCTTTCCCCCTCCCCCATTTATTTATTTATTCATTTGTTTATTCCTATCAGCAAGATCCATGCATTTACTTTTTATTTAACGGGTTGTAATCCATTACATTATTATTTATTTTGATGCTTAAAATTGTCCCGTATTTGGCTAGTGGGAGCCCCTTCAAGCTGGTTCCTGTGTGGTTTTTGACAGGTCCCCATAACTTTTTGAGACTTCCTAATTTCTAGAACAAGATGTCCCACTCTCCTCTTGTACTTTCCTGCCTCAGCCATTTTTCCAAAGAGCCCTGATTCCTGTTAGTGGAGAATGGTATTCAGAAACCAAGATCTGGGTACTGGGTGTTATCATTGCTTCAAAGCCCTCCCAGTGGGCAGAGCTAGGAAATGTATGTATGTTTATGCAAATGTATGTGCACATATCTGTATCTATCTAAATATATTAAGTCATGAGTTCACACCAATAATTTCTATTCCAATCCAACACTACAGAGTTCATTTTAGTCTTTACTCTTTCCATATTTGTAACTCCTTTCCTCAACTGTGAAAAAGCTGGCTCTCATTTTCCTTTCGTATATTTATCTGCTTGTTTTCCTCGCATGACAGCAGTCTCCTGACCCTACTCCTCCACTCTGGTCCAGTAGCTCCTACCAGTTCCACTGGCCCTGCCACTTCAAGCTAAGGGACAGGAACTAACAAATATCTTTTTAAAGAAGAACAAAAGGAGGGAAGGAAAGAGGAAGAGGAACCACAGTCTTAAAAGAAAAAAATAATACGGTATCCAAAATTTATTCCCTGCTGCACCAATTTCTCTTTCATTAATATTGGACTCAATTATTGGACTTAATTTTTAGAAATGTAATGCTTAATATTTTAAAGCCCAATGAATTATTGTACTAGTTTAATTGTAAGTATTATATCATAGTTTTGAAGTCAGATTCAAAGCAAATAACCTACATAACATCTTCAAATGACACCTATATTTTTCTCCAAAAAACCCAGAAAAGTATTGCCTATAAGAAATTCCACATCTTTTCCTCTTTCTCATCCTGATTTGCGTCCCTGCTTAGGTAGTCTCAGAACCCATGTCTCATGTGTTTTGTGTAAAAGAAATGATGACTAGGAATGTTGCAGGAGAAACAGCTTCCTCCATCCCTGAGTTAGGAGGGGTGTGTGTGTGTGTATGTGACAGCATGTACACAAATGCTTGTGTTATTCAGGGTATAGCAAGGCAGAATGACCATTTATCTACTTATCATCACAAAATAATAGATAATTAATCCACTGCTTTCCCTTCCTTTCCTTTTCCCATATATCCCCAATAGACTGCCCTTATCCAGAAGAAATTATAGATAATTGTCTATGAGCAAAAAAATACCTGATGAAAATAAAACTTTACAAATATTTCATAGAGGGATTAAAATTGTACAAATAAACATATTATTACTGACATACACATGAGTCAATTTGGGTATATTAGTGATTGATTCATTTAACAGAATGTCCAGCGGGAATTTCCTTTTGCTCGTGCTAAGGATGGAGGACTGTTTTCGTGTGAGGTGTACCACCTCCTAGCAGAGCGTAGAGAGAATGAGTCACACCATATGGGAGAGAGAAATGTCTGGGGATTTTAGTCTTTGTATAGCAATGGAGAAAAAGGACTACTTCCTTCCTTACCTAAATCCAATAGAAAAAGGGCCCCAAAAGAATCTCGTAAAAATCAGGGATATCTAAAAGAAGGTGAGACTGGTATTTCATTTCTTGGTTGAATAACTACTTAGCTAGCAGATTTGCTGATCTATGCCTATAGCACCACAGCAGAGGGAAAAAGAATCAGTGAGTTATTGACCATGTTCCTGGAGGGGTGTGGAAGATGGGTTTCTCACTTGTCTGGGGGCCTGAGGGTCTGTGACAAATTGTAGATGATCCCGGGAGCTATAGTTTTGTCGGGCCCACTGCTTCATGGAGATGAAGGAGATGCACACACCGGAAAGATGTAGCTTGAGACTCCAGCTCAGAGTCAGCTGGTGGATACAGCTAAATATGGCGAGGGGCTACTCAGGCCTAGTTAGCTGCATGAGAATGAGCCCCCTGCCGGGGGCGTGTGGGGACTTCCACCTGTCCACCCTAAACCCAACCCAGTGAGAGCAACAGTTATGGCCAACCAAGTAGAGGACTGCAGACATCTGGCCAGCTGAAGAAGGAGACATCTCTTCTTTTCCCTTTTCCTTCCTCTGTCTCCACTCTCCCCATATGCCTGAGAAACCAAAGTCTAAAAGAAGGAGGAGGAGGCGGCTGAGAGACAGACACCTTCCTCACCCAGACAATTCCACTCTGTGCTTAGGGAGGAGGAGGAGATGATTTTTAAATCAAATTCAAGATTGAAGTTTTATAAGAACAGGACTGGAAGAATATTGTTTTAATAACAAAAAATGGCTAAAAATGTATGCAATCTAGCCAAGTATCATTAAGGGAATCACCACCCAGCAGTAAAAGGTGGGGGAGTGGGATGGACATAGTAGAGTCGCTGTCAATTCTTGAAAAAAATAAATTCTTTAATGTTTATATGCCAAAGAGTTGAGATTTCTCAATTAAACTCTTGCTGACATCTGTTAAAAATGCTATTTTGGAATGCTATTCTGGCTTGCACAATTTTGTAAAAGAGTTTCCAGAATGCATCTAAGACAGATATCTGCTATTTGATGCAAGAAGCGTGTTATTAACCAAGGCCATGGGAATAGAGAGGGAATAGAGAGGAAGAAGAGATCACTTCCACATGGAGACTGCCCTGGGTTCTCCTGGCAATAGGAAAGTTGCCAGATTGAGCCCAGATGAACTGATAGCTTCCTCTCGCTCTGATCATCATAGAAGAGAAATTCCTCAGCTTCCTGTCCCAAGTTCAATCCAGTTCTGTACTTATTTTTTCCCTTACTCCTAAACGCACATCCTACATTGAATACTAAGGCCTTAGTTTGCTAGTTAGAATGGAAGAGGACAGAGACTGGTTCTCTTTGGTTCTGTTGTTAGAATGCTACACAGTCTCTGAATGCATTTTGGACAATTTAAGGAATTAGAGCTATTGGATGTATATTTTCATGTGCATACCCATGAACACACTTTTTTAAAATAAGGAACTTGGGACTTAAAGTTGGACAAATTTGAAATAAAAATCTGGCTCTGTCATTCCCTGGGAAAACCAATGAATTTGTTTGAGCCTCAATATCTTTACCTGTGAACATGGGCTAACAAGGTTGGTGTGATAGGCTTACTGTGAATCTCAAGTGAGATGGCGTATGTACGTGCCTAGCACTGCTCGCCACCCATGAGGGCCTCAGTAAATGGACATTCCTCCAGTTCTTCCTCACAGTCACTGGCCCAGTGGTACACACAATAAGCGGTGCTCAGTTATTATTTTCCAGCACCAGTTCTAGCACCGTCTCAGTGTTGCCAGCAACTAAAACCTATTCAAAGTAGTTTGAGTGAAAAAGGGGCTTTATTGTAAGGACACGCTCACGGATTGGCTTCCTGTAGATGACTCTTGGTTTGTGATTCCCCATAACAGATGCTGGTCTGTGACTTTGTCTTGTGATGACACTCACTCCAGCTCTAATTCTACATGAACTTGCACCTCAGCTCCCCAGAGTTAGCCTGCTCATCTTCACAGAGATAGAAAAAACAATCCTAAAATTAGTGTGAAACCACAAATGACCCTGAATAGTCAAAGGAGTCTTTAGCAAAAAAAGCAAAGCTAAATGCACCATGCTACCTGACTTCAAAATCTATTACAAAGCTATAGTAATCAAAACAGCATGGTACTGGCATAAAAAAAGACACATTGACCAGTGGAACAGGATAAAGAGTCCAGAGATAAGCCCACGCATTTACAGTCAATTGACTTTTGAAAAATGTGCCAAGAACACACAAGAGAGACAGTCTCTTAAATAAATGGTGTAGGGAAAATTGAATATCCACATGCAGAAGAATGAAATTGAACCCTTATCTCACACCATATACAAAAATTAACTCCAAATGGATTAAAGACTTAAACATAAGACCTAGTAAAACTACTAGAAGAAAACACAGGGGAAATGCTCCATAATGGTGTGGGTAAAGATTTCTTGGATGTGACCCCAAAAGCACAGGCAACAAAAGCAAAAATAAACACATAGGATGCCATCAAACTAAAAAGCTTCTTCACAGCAAAGGAAACAATTGATAGGGGGAAGAGACAACCTACAGATTGGAGAAAATATTTGCAAGCCACACATCTGATAAGGGACTAATATCTAAAATATACAAGGAATTCAAACAACTCAATAGCAAGAAAACAAAGAACCCAATTTAAAAATGGGCAAAGGACCTAAATAGACATTTCTCAAAAGAAGGTGTACAAATGTCTGCCAGGTATATGAAAAAATGCTCATTGGCACTAATTATCAGGGAATTGCAAATTAAAACCATAATGAGAGATCACCTCATACTTGTTAGAATGGCTATTATCAAAAGATGAAAGATAAGTGTTGGCAAGGATGTGGAGAAAAGGGAACCCTTGTGCACTATTGGTGGGAATGTAAATTAGTACAGCCATTATGGAAAACAGTATGGAGGTTCCTCAGAAAACTGAAAATGGAACTACCGTATGATCCAGCAAACCCAATTCTAGGTACATATCCAAAGATCCAAAGGAGTTGATATCAGTATGTTGAAGAGCTATCTGCACTCCCATATTAATTGCAGCATTATCTACAACCAAGATATAGAATCAACCTAAGTGTCCATCATCAGATGAATAGATAAAGGAAATGTGGTATACATACACAATGGAATATTATTCACCCATAAAAAAGAAGGAAATCCAGTCATTTGCAGCAACATTGATGAAGCTGGAGGACATTATGCCAAGTGAAATCAGCCAGGCACAGAAAGGCAAATACTGCATGATCCCACTTATATGTGGAATCTAAAAAAGTTGACCTCATAGAAATAGAGAGTAGAATGGTGGTCACCAGAATTTGGGAGGTAGGGGGAGAAGGGTTAATGCGGAGATGTTGGTCAAAGGATACAAAATTTCAATTAGGAGAAATAAGCTTTGGGGATCTATTGCACAGAAAGGAGACTATAAGAAATAATAATGCATTGCATATTTTTTTTAAAACCCTCCAACGTTAGCCCAGTCAATGTTTCAGTTCTCCCATTTGAAATTTCTTGGAGGGAGAATCTTTTTGTGGGGATTTGGTCAGGATTTTATCTCTGGTCCAATCAGCTGTGGTCACAGCTGTAAATATGGCCACCTGGGCCTACCTCTTTAGCAAAGCTACGAGTGAGAGTAAATTGCCTCCGACAAGGCTGTGGTTGGCTGAGATGGAACTCTCCACTGCAATCACTGTGATTCAATGGGATCCATTCTGAGCTCTAACTAAGAGCTAAGGAGGCCTCTCAGAGGATGAGTCTCCAGAGCAGCTTCTATTAGCCCTAAAAAAAACCCTGCCATTATCCATTTTCATAATCAATTGAAAATTTTTTAATTTAAAAAACACTTATATATCATTTACTATGTGCCTACACTGTCCCAAGAGTTTTACAAATATTTACTTGTTTGATCCATACAATCAGCTGAAGAAAGGTATGATGAAGTGACTCTGCATTTTAAAAATTGAGAAATTAAGGCACAGAGAGGTGGAATGATTTTCCCATGGACACATAACTAGTCAGCAGCACAGCCAAGATTTGAACTCAGGCAGTTTGGCATTCAGAGCTCATGCTCCAGACCACTCTATTATGCTGCAACTCACAGCAAGACCCACGTAACTGCTGTGCTAGGGTGCCTCTCACACCAAAGATGTCAGCCTATTACTTATGACAATGACGTGAGGATATTACAACATGCAACCGTGCTCCTCAGCACTTTCAAAGGTGACCCGCCAGAAGCTGACGCTCACATCCCACTTGTCTTTTATCCTTGTCTGGGTCAATGGGTGGTGGCAGAAGCTCTACCGCACACTTCCTGTTACCTTGAAAGGGTTACATGTGCTAATGGTTTGGTTTTGCACTCATGTTTTTAGACTTTTCACCTCAGTAACATTTTCCATTTTCTAACGACACTTTAAATTCCATTTCTATTACTTGAACATCAGGCACAATTATGCCATTTTGAGTTTCTTCTTTGCAATTAATGCAATCATATGACGCATCACTAATGCCAACCAGGAGTCTTATCACAAAATAGTATAAATTATCATATTTCTCTATATATTTGCAAATATCTTATCAACATTCCAATCCTGTATACATTTTTATTTAAAAAACACTCTCTGTGTTGGATGTCTGGAACTGTTACTATCAGCTGAACTAGATCAGTTTACATGACTGCCTCTCTCACAGAGGAAAACTCTGATTGAAATTGGGCAAGTTAAATCAAGTTACACGAGATTTCTTATCCAATCAAAGAAGCTCTTTGAACTGCCAAAATTGTTCAGAGGACCACACGACCATTCTCTCATATAGATACATAGATAAATATAGATATAGGTCATCTACATAGATAGATATATAAAGATATATAGATCATATGATTGTAATATCTATAAGACCATTTTCTCATATAGATAATATAGGTCAATACATAGATATGAACAATGAACAATTTTTATATATAAATCCTGGTACTAAATAATGAGAATATTGGGTTAATTCTTTAGATAATGGTCTGGAAAAGGCATTGGTCAAAAGTTTCCCAACTACCTCAGATCATTGGTTGTGCTTTGGTTTGATTTATATAAAAATGGGTATATAATCATAAAATTTGTTCCAGAGGATTAGTGTGATTTTAACTTTGGTAAGTTATAATTCCTCTGTTTCAAATTTTCTGTTATATAAGGATAAAAATAACTCCCTATATACAAGGTGTTGAGAAAGTGACTCAAAAGTATAGGCTCTCGTGGTTCTTAGCTGAAAAGACAAGAAGGTGTCTGTATTGTTGCAGTTATGACCATTGCATCCATTGCTATGGTTAATTTGGGAGAACTTAAAGGAATGATCAGAGATAAAGTCATGTATATTTGAGTTCAGGCCTACAATTTATATCTTAACTTAAAAGCAAAAAATATAGCTATCTTTTAAAAAAAATATGCTTTACTGAGGTATATAAACATACAATAAAATCCACCAATTTTAAGTGTAAAATATTTGTTGAAAATATCATCCTCTCCCCCATTGAATTGCCTTGGAACCTTGGTTGAAAATCAATTGACCATAAATATGTGGGTTTATTTCTGGATTCTCTGTTATCTGTCAACAATACCATTGCCAATTCCAGATCTAAATCCACCAACAAAAATTTGGTCCAGATGGGCAGCCATGGAACATTAAAAGCTTTGGGTGAAAAAACCTGGGGGAATTTCCAGATTCACACAAAGGTAGTGGTTTGGGTGGGTTGGGGTAAGATAAACAGTCTCCAGCACCTTACCAACTTCTTTTTTGCCCTGGATGAAGCAACACAGTCCCTATAAAGGAGGGGTCTGCTTAGCACCTGACAGAAGGTCTTCAAGATGCACTATCTGGTCACCCATCTAATCCTGCTTGCTTTCTCAGTTGCAGACTCATTCTTGTAGGGCATTACCTTTTTATTCCCTTTCTGATCCACATTTCATGTTTTAAATCAGACCAGCCCCACCTCTGTCCTTGGCTGTAGCTTCTAGAATTCCACCTCCCTGGGGCAAAAACCTCAGACCTCCCTCGAATGGGAAGAGGGCTTTTAAGATGTGTTGCACTAAGTTTCATATTCGGCTCTGTCTCAGTATCCTCTCTTAATTTTGGCATCCATCTTCCCTCTGACGAAACACTCCTTCCTTAACTCTGATCCTACAAGTATCTGGGTGATCCAGCAAACACTCAATGAAGGGGGTAACCTGCTGAAGACTTAATTTGTGAATTATTATTTGACATTTTTCAAGAAGATACTGGACGGTACCTCCTGCTCAGCCTTTGGAGTAGAAACTCATGAGGAGAAATGGAAGGTATTTCTGACAGTTCCCACTGTCTTCCCCAACCATGGAGGGTAAACAGGACATTTTGTTTCTAAGGTCCAGGCCCTTCCTGTAGGCCACTGAGCTCTATTCTATTATTGTAGAAAGGAACAGTAGAATGTGAGTATAGTTCAGAAAATAAAAAGGGGCAAAAGGAGGAAGAAAGAGGTGGAAGAGAAGGGGCTCTAGCTCCACTGGCTGTCTAAGTCATGTTGGAATCATTCCCAGGGTTGTTACACGGTCTAGGATGTGCTGGGGCTTACAGACCAGGGAAGGGCTGCTGAGGGAGCACTGGGCTAGTGTCCTGGAGCACCGGTCAGACCACTGGATTCATCCCAGCACTGAAGCCCAGGAAGACTCACCATGAGAATTCTGTTCCATTGTGTCAATAGGATTCTTGCTGTCCCTATACTGTAGGATCTTTGTCTACTGCCTTCTAATCATAGTAGCGTAGGCCCCTACATTTCAGAATAACGTCTTAGTTGCACAAGAGCATGTACCCGAGGCAGGGCCAGTTTCATAGATGCGCCACCTGGGCAGCTGCACAAGGATTCCCACTCAGAAGCCTCCCATGCCTGGTTTAATGCTCTGCTGTTGCTGTCTTTAAATTCTTAACAACTTTATCATTGAACTTGTGTTTCATAAATGAAGTCCAATGCAGCATATGTATGAACAGAGGAGACATCACGATATGCATGTCTACTGTTCCTTGACACCCTATTTGCATAAGGCATTCACAGTGTTCATGAGCACAGAATTCCTGTGGGCTCAGGATGCAAAGGCATTCATCAAGACTCAAAAAAGAGTCCACGGAAAGAGCATTACACCTGTGACTGAGGCAGTGGAGTGCTGACATCCCTGAGAGGTCACCCTTTCTATTTGGACCAGAACTTGCATCCAACACAGAATGAAGGAAATAGTGTTCTAAGAAACATGAATGATCAGGGAACACTATTATATTCTTTCTTACTCAGGTGATTTCTCTGTGTTACCCAACTACCTATGCTGAAAATGATGACATCAAAGGAAAGAGATAGAGCAACCCATAATTTCTTTTCCTTTCAATTCTTCCTTACTCATCAGTAAGCTGAAGATAGAAAGTGTTGGTAGAATGTGCGTGCATCAAGCAAGATGCGAAATAAAGAGTTGAGGTAGTTTTGTCCATGTACATGTAGCATTTCCACTGTTCTGGTAAGAACGAAATACTTATGCATGTACAAACTACAAAATACAAATTGTGTGATTTCAGTGATTCCACATACAAGTTAAATGGTCTTATATTTGCATTTAAAAGTGGCTTTGCACAATATAAAGATGAACAGTAAAATTTATGCCAATAATTTGAAATTTAAATTTCTTTCCTTAGAATAACATTAAATAAATTTTTTAAAAAACCCACCATAACAAATTGATAGAGCAACCATGGAAGAAAGGAAAAACTCTATATTTTAGTATATTTAACAACATTTTCATTTTGAACTAGGCCCCACAAATTATGGACAAGGATTCTGCATTTTCATGTACTGGGACCTGCAAATTATGTTGCCATCTCTGAGCCCAGGGTCCCTCTAAGGTACCCAACTGGGTTGGGAGGCATGTGAGTACTGGTATGTGAGAGACAGACTGTCATGCCAGGGTACTCTGAGCTGGGATCAAAGGTAAGTAGACACAGACCCCAGTCAATAGGGCAAGGCTTCCTGACCAAGAGAAAGGATTTGAACAAGAGGGGGAACCTGATGGAGTGGATCAGGTAGAGAATCAGTGATTTTTACCCAGTGCCAAAAATGACCGTGTTGAGGCATTTGTGCTCTTGAAGACTTGTGAATGATCAGCCTAGGCTGCAAGGTTAAGGCTAGGATGGCCAAGCTGCTATGCTTCTGCAGCTCAGAGCTGAAGGTAAGCTGGGACAACATCTGACACCAGGACGAAGGCTTGCTCGGGCCTAGGAAAATCAGAGCACCTGAAAGCTGGGAGGGTCTCCCTAGGGATTCCCTAGCTCAGCCCTGTCATACGTGAGGAAACTAAGAGTTTAATGTGAGAGGAAACCTGAGTTCCAGCCTAGAAAACTAGTCATAGTTTTCTTTCTAAGTAGTTGTGAACCTTGGACAAGCCACCTACCCTTTCTAAGCCTCCGTTACCATAACTTTAAATTGAGAGGGTTAAATTATAAATCCTCTAAGGAGGCTAGTCCATTTCTAATACCCTAATATTTAACTGTGTCACACTGACCTCAGGCATTTATACTGATTTAAGTCATACTCTAAATGGCATAGTATGCCATTGAAATTAGCCATCAACATATAGGCTGCGGCTTTAATAGAGTCTTCTCTAAGATGAAAGACACCATTGATAGGATTGTGTGCTATACATTCTAAAACTTTGTGCCGTATTTCATGGAAAAGCCAAGCATAACCTAAGTTCATTGTTGGGATTTTTGACTATAATTTAGGTAGTTCTTCAGGACCACATAATGAAAAACTATGTACCTGGCCTTATAAATGTAAACGGACTAAGATTAGAGCAATATTTTATGCAGATAGTATTTATATTTATTTCAATGCTTCCTTATCTCTTGGGAAAATAGGTAACCATTAACTCTAATTTCCACAGGAAATGAGGTGATTACAGGGATTTTGGTCAAATATTAAGGCAATGTTAGGGATTCTGTTGGTCTCTGTGAGGAATCAAATAATGAGTTTTGTAGACCATTCATCTGATATGCTATAGTAAGGGGTGAAGGGACAGATCTGGAATTGAAAGCTAATTTGTGTAACTGGCCAATTGATAAATATCACTTTTATGGTCAAAAAAAGGAAGGAAATAGGCTGGAGGTGTGAAGGAGATTTGTCAGAGAATTGGCACCTCTGAGGCACCCAACCGTCTTTGTTCTGGGATGACAAAGCAAGCTTTGAGCAGTACTTCCTGCCACCAGACCTCACTCCCAAGCGCTGATGCTTTGTCTCAGTTCTTAGATTTGGCTTTGTCCAGAGGTCTTGGCTTTCTGAGCTAGAAGGCTCCTGGTGCTTTCACTGGATGCTGTGGCCCGACCTCTTGCATCTGCATGGCAGAGCCGTGATACAGCTGTGGTTTCCATCGCAGCTGGGCCAGTGTCAGCCACAGCTGACAGAATGACCATCTTTAGAGTCTTTGCCAACCCTACACACAGAAGTTCATAAATACAAAGCTCTCAACTTTTATTATCCTTCTCTAATGGCTCTTCTCATGGAAAAAACACATTGGCAAAAATTTAATTTGTTCTATTTAAGCTCTTTTACATTCTCAAACATTTCTCTTTTTTTTTTTTTTCATTTTCTTTTTCCTTTCTTTCCATAGAGTCTGGGCCATCCATCAGGCTTAGCAGATTGAGCTCCATGATTGGAAGGGGACCCCAGAAGGAGAAAGAGGCCCTGCCCAAGGCACCGAGATCTGCGTGGTGTGACGGAGAACTGTGGCTTCCTTACTGTCACTCCTGACCTAGACTCACTGTCAAGCCCTGTGGCCTTTATTCTTGGACTTGACCACAGATTCTGTTGCTTGTGTTAACCCCTGCTCGGTCTTGACTTCTTGTCCTGCTGCTTCTTGACCTGACTGCTACTAACTCTGTTTTTTACTTGGAAGACTGAATTTTAGAATCAAGCCCTCATCTCCTCCAGCCTGCAAGATTGGTCCATCACTAGTTTGGATTTCAATCACTTCCTGCTTGTCATATGATATTCTGGTTGTTAGAACCAGAGAAAGTCTCCATTTTTCTCTCTACTAACAGCTTTTTCTCTTCAAATCATGGATGGTGGTGGTAGTGGTTGTAGGGAATCTTGGAGGGAAAACACTGTGTTTGGGTTTCCTGGTCTCATTCTCCCTGCAACCAGACTTCTTAGATGACCTTTAGTTGCTGGGAGAATTGCCTTTTTATTCCCACCATGAAGATCTCATAAGTGTACTGCACTTAGGTTTCATTTACAAATGAGTTTTCATTGGCTCTTTCTACTGTGAAATGAGTGAAGGTTAGAGGCAAAAAATTCTAAAGAAATAAGTTAATAAACCAATGAAAAAGCACTTTATCTTAAGCACAGAAATGGTATACTATCAAAGCCACAGTTAAGTTAAATATATAAGTGATATTGTATGTCTATTGTATTAAATCTTATAAATCAAAAACATAATTGAATCTAATGAGTATTGGCAGGAAATTCTCCTTTTTATGCAAATGGATTGCTCTTTGTGTAGGCATGAAAATAGATCAGTATATCCCAGTATGGAAAACGTGTATTTATAATCCACTGTAGTGGTTAAGAGCATGGTGTCAGGAGTTGAAATCCCAGGTTCTGAACCTGGCTCTGGCACTTATTAGCCATGGACCTTGGGCAAATGTCCTCATCTGGAAAATGGAAATAATAGCAGTATTGACAACAGGACTGTTGTGAGTTTTAAATGAATTAATATGTGTAAAGTGCTTAGTCCCATGGCCTGAGTATAGTAATTACTTAATAAATATCAACTATCATCATCATCATTATTATTACAAACAGGATGAAACAGAAAATAGAGTAGAAATTGAGGAACTCTAACAAGACTTTAAAAAGTAATGAGAAGGCTTTGGGGGATTAAGAATAAAACAACAAAGTAAGATAGAAGGAGTACGTGTATTTTTATTTGCTTTCTAAAAATTCATAGATCATTTCAAAAATCAAAATTATTTCAAGTAGTTTTCCCTGGCCAAGCATAGACCGCTACTCTCACATCCACTGAGTGTCTCACTCTATGAAGATTGTAATTACTATCAAGTTAGTATTAAACCAATCAAATGAGCCTGACCCAACAGTCATACATTGCTTTTCAATGTCAAGTTCTTAAAAAAAGAAAAAAAAAGCCCCTTAATTTATGGTAATCTAATATGTGCATAGTGCTTCAGCTAGTCTATTAAACCAGCATAGTCAAAACCCTAAAATTTCAAGCATTCTCAGACATGAGTTGCATCAGCCGGCCTCGGGCAGCGGCTGAGGGGCGGAGGGGGCCAGAAAGAAAAGGAAGAGGACGCTTTATAATAGTGCGCCATTATTTCCTTTGTCATATTTTGGTTTCTTTAAAATTGTTCACTTGCATTTAAGTCCCCAAGAGCCACGAAAATTATGTCGAACAATAGCAGGGATTTGTGAAAAGATTCCTTAGATAACATTTGAAAAACACAAGCAGCCCTTGAACCTTTTTGCATCCAGTAACATCTGACAGGCTTTGTGAGCTGCAGCCACCTGCAAGAGTTCTAAAATAGATGCTTTCATAAAACAGAGAATTCTCAGAATTGATGTGTTAATATCATTCTCTTCATTACTTGACATATGACCTAAGTAGCGGTAACAAGACCATTTCAGCCAAAGCGAAAGGGAGAGTTGAGGCTGTCATTCACATATTTTTGGCCACACACACACAAAAAAGGGACAGCTATTGAGAAAAAAACATTTCTTGGTATCAGTTAGGCAGATTGCCTACCCAGCTGAAGTTCACTAAATAATCACTTAATCTACCACTTCATTTTTCCTGTGTATATCAGCTTAGATTTTCAACAATACGAAGAGCATACTTACCATTTGGGGGTGGTGAGGAGAGAGTAGTTGGGGTAGGGGTATGGACTCCTCAAAGGAAAAATGTACATTATAGTGATTTTGTTTATGGAGATTTCTCAAAGCATGGAATAAAACGTATAGAAATAAACACTGGTTTAAAAAAAACACTTAGAAGCCCTGGGGGGAGAAAAACTCCAAATAATGGAAAGTCCATTAAAAGATAGAAATTATAGGTCTGAAATTCAAGTTAAATCAGTAACTCCTACTAATCAAAGCAAGACTCCCTGTGTGGGTCACATCCCAGCTGCTATTTCCGAGCCCGAGACAAGGTTTTATTTCCTATGTGTCTTCCTCTTTTTTCAAACCGTCAACACTGCGAAGCCAATACAGCTGTGGGCAAAGCAGCTGTGCGATATTCTGCCTCCCACATCGTCAACCAAATTGCCCGCTCAGTTTTCCTTTATTTCTGGTACTGACGGGATGGAACGGCAGGGCTGAGGCCCGGCTGGTGTCAACTGCCCCTGTGTTTACCAGGGAGCTCTCGCTTTAGGACCTTGTTCTGTACATCTTCCCTCCCCTATAGTCTTTCAGCCTTTGTTGCTCTCTCTTTTTTTTTTTTTTTTTTTGGTTATAGAAAGACTGTGCTCCTGAGACAGTTCTGATTCCTAATTATTTCCTTAATATGTAGCCATAATCACAGCTATGAGCTTTTTTGGATGGCTATATAGTACCCCATATGGAAGAATCACACTACATCTAACCATTTTCATACTTAACCGGGAATAATCATGTGAGGAATATCTATACCTAAATCTTTATCTTCATTTCTGATTATTTTCATCAGGATGCCTACAAGTGGCATTGCTGGATTAAAAAAAAAAAGGCTATGAGCTTTTTAAAAGGTTTAATTGCTTTCCTTTCTGGATCTATGAGTATATGAGAGTCTAAGCCATTTTTAGTACATCCCATGGGGGAGACAGATGTGTTTCCTTTCTCTCCTCGGTATAATGCAGGGGCCATGTCATACCCCAGAGCCGTGTCCCCCGACTGGGCCTGACACAACCATCACCTGAGGTGCTGGTGACAAATCGGATCCCTGGTGCCCTCACCTAGAGAGGACAACACAGTGGCTTGGACTGGGTCTCAGGACGTGGTAAGTCAGTAAGCTCCCCTCCCCAGGGGATGCTGATGGCAGAGAAGCAGGAGTGGTGTGGGGAGAGGAACAGCAAATAGTGTAAGGTGCTCAGGCTTGTGCCTCTGAGGTGCAAACTTTGAATGAAATG
The DNA here is from genome assembly GCA_023783475.1 of Daubentonia madagascariensis. NCBI lineage: Eukaryota > Metazoa > Chordata > Mammalia > Primates > Daubentoniidae > Daubentonia > Daubentonia madagascariensis. The sequence continues at coordinate 34,509,485 of JAKFHU010002088.1, read as the reverse complement.
TTAGGATAGTGTCTGTTTCAGGGGTCTATAAGTCTGGACCCCAGAGAGACCCTGGGAGCGAGAAGAGGTGTGGCAAGGAGACAGATGCTGTTGAAAGCAGCACTGGAGAAGGGCAAGGGCAAGTTGAGCGTAAGAGTGAGGGAAGGCTGCCTGGAGGAGGTGAGCTGAGCTGCTGGCAGGGACGGCTTTCCTGAGGATTATTCTCCAGTTGGTGAGTGTTCACACAATTGAAATTTCTCCAGTTATACCACAAATTGTTATTTTGGGCAAAGGTGTTGTGTGTGTGTATGTGTATGTGCGTGCATGGACATACACATATGCAGATACATACAGATACATACATAGGCTTTGCTGATAAATCTTATACATATGATTTCATTAGATAAGAAATATGTGAGTGTACTTCTTTCTCTAAAACCTTGAAGTATTGTAGGTAAGTCTAAAATTATCTTTAACCATTATCACCCAACACACCCCTTCCACCCCCTGAAGTGATCAATGCTATCAGCTTGGTGTATATACTTCCATAGCTTTTTCTGTACACCTATGTCTATATGTATGCCTGTATAAAATGTATAGAATAGCTTTAAGTGTGGGCACATTTTAAATAAATAATACCATTACTGTATGCATTGTTTTACAACTTGTTGGGGGGGGGCACATTGTGGCTCATTTTAATTTTTTTAAAAATTGCAGATAAAAATCCCCTTGTCTGTCACCTCAATCCTGGTTCACTCTTCTTTCCAGAGGGAAGTCCTGTCATCATTTTGCAGGACACCCTTGGCAATGGCTACATTTTATACCTCCTCTGTATCTCCATTAATTCTTCAACGTCTAACTGCACTCGTAGAATCTTAGAACCAAAAGGGTTTCTACAGATCATCTGGTCTAGCCTCCTTATTGTATAGATGCAGAAATAGATCAAATGCCTGGTCTCAGGTCACCCTTACTATCTTTGGCCTTGGTTTTTGTGACCCTTAGCTAGGTGTGTTCCTCCCTTTGCCAATCTGTGTTACTTTAGCAACTTCCATTCAAACGGTTTAAATTGAAAGCATCTTTAGTCACAACTTCATTCACAAAGAGTCTGTGAAATTCTCTTTTACCAAGATGTAGGCTTTGGGGAGGATGGAATTAGACAACAAATGGCGAGCGTGAGGCGTGTGAGGAGCCATACTTCCTGTTACTTTGAGCAACTGAGAGCACCAGGAAGAGTAGGGTCCTCTGGTTTGACCTCCTGATACTGCAGGTGAGAGGAGACGTTGGCTCCAACTCTCTGAATCCCTCAGTGGGGTAAGATTTTCATTTTGAGGCCAACCGTTTGAAGGCCAGCTCCCACCTTTTGGCTTTCTAACGATGTCAGAGGCAGAAAGAGCACAGCTTGACTCTTGAATTTCAGGTTCAGTCCATTTCAGGGATAAGCAGAAAGGAAAAAAAAAAAAAGAAGAAAGAAAGAAAGAAAAGGAAAAAAAAACCCTTTGGCTCACAAAATAAGAATCTTTGAAATGAAAGTTGTGCAGGGTAAATATGGAGCCTCACAATGGCATCTCTAGAGCCGCATTTCAGAACACAAGGGCACTTCCTCTCTGTAGCAGAAAGTCAAGAGATGTCATGTTCCTTAATTAAAACGTATCTCAAGAGTCAGTGGGAGGCACCTGCACAGCCCCTACCTGAAGATGCCGATTTACAGAAAAACTTCCAGCCGTGGGATTCATACAAGGGACACGCTGGCAATTGTGAGTTCCTTTTAAAATCAGCTTCTGTCTGTCATACCTATGTAGTTACAAAATCAAAGGGGATAATAAAGTTCAATTGTATATTCACAGTTTGATATTTCTATTGACAGGTCTCACACAAAAAACACCATTTCAGGAAACTCTGATTCTGTGTCCCTCTATGAAAGGCACTAAAAGGCTCTCCTGGGTTGCAAATCCCCACCCAACAATCCCTCTAAATCTGAATCTATAAAGTGGCCCCGTCAAGGTTCAAAGGTGTCAAATTGGGCCTCCTCTCCCCAGGTTCTGTTTGTGATTTTAAAATATCCCTCTGATGGTGAGGGGAAAAGGAAACCACCCAGAACAAGCCACAGCTGGGTTAAAATCCCAGCTCCTAAGTAGAGAAGAGCAGTTAACCCAACAATTACCAAACCACAGAGCGGAGATTAGAACCACTTCCGGGCACTGAGGTCTTGGTCAGACCAGGAACGCCCCTTCTCTCTGCCCAGCTGTCCTCTCCTCATCCACAGAGTCTGTATCAACTGTGAATATTCTCAAGTTTTAAAAATGTCAATGTATCTGGCTACTGTGGAAATATTCTTCAGCTCGCTAGAAAACCAACATGCAGGTGCCTCTAATTTTTTGAGAAGATTTTTCTTGGAAAATAGGGGTATGTGTTCAACTGGATTCAAAACTAGCAAGTCTGTTCTTGCAGTAGTGTATGGGACTAGGCTTACGCAAGAGCAGAGCACATCTGAATGCAAAAATTAAATGGAGGAGTTGGGGGGGGAGAACAGGTGCTCTTTTATAAAGGCTAAATTCCATATTTACCAAACTGATTTGCATGAGGCATGTTTTCAATGAAAATATTGCTACTCATTTTGCTGCATTTGTGTAACAGAAACATAAGGATGGAGCAGAAGAGGGGCACGGTTCTCAAGCTGTCTTCTTGTCCCTACCCTTCAGCCGACGGTTAAGTGGCACATTTGGGAGATTAGCTCATGGAACTTCTGGCTTCCCACTGCCAAGATAGCAAGACTGTGGGTTTCTTCTGACCCCATGATACAGCCTCTGAGAGGTCAAGAGACAGATGAGAATCTAGAAGGTATAGTGAGAGGTCATTCATTCCATTGACTATCACCAGGTTAAAACACCTAAATTATCTCAAGGGAAGAGTTCTATTCCAAGTTAATTCCATGCCTTCTCTTAGTAATCCGAGCCAGTGTTAATTCTCACTACCAAGAATGTCTTCCTCCTATTTTAAATCTTTTACTTACGCTTTCCTTCCTCTTCATGTAAATCCAAAATGAAAAAGTGCTGTCAACTACATACATTATCTCATTTACATTCTGAAATCAACTCTATGACATAGGTGCTATTACACCCCCATTTTACAGATGAAGCAGATAAAGAAACTGAGGCAGAGAGAGATGAAGAAACCGGCCCTGGGTCACCCAGCTGATACATGGTAGACCCAAGCTTTAAACCCAGGCATCTGACTCCAGAGTCTACGTTCACTTCAGCACCATGACAAGCTGCTACCTGGCAGTCTCAGATATGGTCAGCTGCAATTAGAGTTACTAACAATGCACCAAGGGAGCTCCAGAGAAATGGAACCCATACCAGATATAAGAGGCAGAAAGTAGAATAAGGTTAGGTGAGCAAGTGGTTGATGGAAGAAGCTAGAGCAATGGCTGGCAGATTGCTGCAAAAATACACATGGATTCACTTGCAGGAGGTAAGGTGGTGAGCACATGTCAATGAGCAAGGCCAGTCTCTTGGGTATTTATAGCCCATGTTCCCCTGAACTCCAGAGAGGGTTCCAATAGGGTAAATCCAGTGGCCCTGTGTCTTTAGGCAATTCCCAAGAGACTGAAAGTTCCAGGGTCACCACATAGTTTCTGATTACCTCTGATAGTTTGCTCTGAAAAGGTCTTTGAGGAGCATCTCATAGAGAAGTGAAGCTCCAGAATGCTTCTCTCTTTCTTAGTTACAGTCAGACAAACTCAGAACCAGTTTAGGCCTCCTGTAGGTTTTCAGGTTTTCTCTCCTTAGGGACTTAAAGGCTCCAGACAGAGCCTTGGGTTTCAGGTGAGGGTTGAAGCAACACCCGTTGACAATGGTGTCCAACCTTTGGGGAGAGCAACTGAGGCAATGCCTCTTGCTGTCTTGCAGAGTAAGTGAAAACATACTGGTAAGCTATACACAGAGCACACTCTTGAGGAAGCTGAAGCTTCAGTGCTGATATCTGAGGCCAAAGGAAACTGGTATTCCCTCAACTCAACAGATTTGGAACAATCAGCTCTTCTTTTCCAATGACTATTGGATCATCTGGCTTGCCCTACCATTCCTTTGTATGGCTGTGGAAGTTCTATACCCAGTTGCATTTGCTTGGGTACATGGTTTGCTTAATCTTACATTTCTGTTTATATAAGCATCAAAGCTTAAAATGGGTAAAACAGACATTGGATGGAATCAGAGCTTCCAAAGCCACCCCACATTGGCCTATAACACTCCCCATAACTGTCCTTGAACCTTCAGCAAACTACCCTCCATACTGAATCTGGGATCTACCTGAGGAAGACTATTAGGAAAATGTTCTATGCTTGAAAATAAGTCAGGGGAGATTTAATCCCTCATCAGGGAAAAAACAAAGCAGATAAAAATCAGAGTCCTCCAGCTGTCTATAATCTATGGCAAATACAATTTTAATTCTGTCTATAAAATTCCCTATTTTCAAAAAAGAAGGACTTGCAGTGTGAAGATACAGAATCCCTCAGTCCCTGTAGACTGCCTTAGAGACACACCAATTTCTGTGACCTACTCGGTACAGGTTATGATCTGTTATTGATGTTGCTATCTGATTGTTTGTTTCTTAGTAGGAACTGGTGGATGGAGGAAGACTATATTAATATATGCCCAAGTCAAAAATCTGAAGGCTGAAACACAGTTCAAGTGCCTCCCTCCTACTGACCTGTGGACACTCATTCATCATCCCAAAGACAACCTGAGTCATAGTTTTCACATTTGTCCTCCAGGAGAGATTCTCTGCATATGTAAGTTTATGATGTGTGTGCAGTGTAGAGGTAAATATGTTTTTTGCACTAATGGCAGCATACAATATACAATTCAATGATTAAGAGCACGAACTCTGAACTCTGGAGTTTGGGTTCATATCCTGGCTGTGCTATATAGTAGCCGTATGACCTTGGGCAAATTTCTTAACCTCTCTGGGCCTGAGTTTCCTCATCACAGAAACTGGAATATTAATGGTACTACTTCATATGATTTAGTTATTTAATTAATAGAGGTAAAAGATTTAGAACAGTGCCTGCAGCATAAAATGGTAATTTTTTGTGTCCATCACTTAACGATAGATCTTGGAATTTTTTCTGTATTAGTTTGTTGAGATGTAGCTCTTTGATTAAGTGGCTGAATACTATTCTGTCATATAGAAATACAAAAGCATATTTAACCAGTAGCCTATTGGTGGGCATTTGGATTGTTTCCAGACATTTGCAATTATAAATAATGTGAATGCTACAACAGTTGTCACCGTACATACATCCTTAAAGAATAAAAAATTTCTAAGAGCCAAATTGCTGAGTTCTATTTCATCACCCTTAAATTTTTATAGACATTGTCAAACTTTCTTCCAAAAACTTTCTTTTAATTTATATTCTCAGCAACAAAATGCAGGACTCTTGCCTTCTTGATCTTTACCAGTCTGAGAGGTAAAAAATGGTTGCTTGAAGTTTACATTTCTTTCATTATGAGTGAAGTTGAGCATTTTGTTCAAGTGCTATGCTCATTTTCCTATCGGGTTGTTAGTCTCTTTCTCATTGAGTAGTCTGTTTTTTTAAACTAGAGGGCCCTGAGTTATGTACTAAGCCTTATGCGAGCAATTGGATCTGCCTCCCGGTTGATCTCACTTAAAGTCTCATTAGCCTGTGCAAAAAGGTTTTCACTATGGTAATTTTATTCGAAATGTTGAACAGTACAAATTTGATCACTGCAAGGATCCGTTAGCACTCATGCAAGCTTATCTGCTACGCTGAGGATGAGAGTTTATTGCATCATAAAAATATTACCCTCTGCTTGTGTTAGGCAAGTATTGAAATTTTTATGAGTTCTTCTTAACTAAAGTTATCAATAAATAACACATGATTCTTGACTGAGCTAATCCTAGATTGATGTGACTTATTTGATAAATCAACACCATAAAGAATCTCTTGGATCAATGATCTGATTGTTCAAGGAGGGAATGAAGATTCTAACTCAGAGTTACTAAATCAGACTCCAACAGTGAAGAATAGACAATCAGACTCTAACAGTGAAGAACAGACCCGTATTTTAGCTTCCTGAGAGTTGACCCCCACTGGTCAAGGGTATGGAAGAATTGCCATAATCGAGTTCCCTCTGCACCTAGGCCGTTGCAGTGCAATGTCTCCCTGTAACCTTGTTGCCTATTTAATCTGCCTCCGAAGAGGCCAAGTCTGCAAAAGTCTTTTCCAGTGGTTCTCACGTATGTTTATCAGGATCATCCAGGAAGCTACACTTTTAAGCAAACCCACAGGTGATTCTGAAGCAGGTGATCAAAAGGCACACTGGGAAATTCAGTTAGCAAAAGCCATGCTAGGTTACTGAATCACAATTTCAAGGGACACAGCCCAGGAATCTCCAATTTTACTGGCGTACCCTGAAGTTGAAGAACCTCTGTGGCAGGCAGGTGTGTGATGGTTACAGCTATGAAGAGGCTGATGGAGTTAGAAGGATATTTTGGAATATCACCTGCTAATAAATTTAGAATCATTAATTATGATTGGAAGAGACTTTAAAGTTTTCCTTGTCCCCTGAGCTATGCTTTGGAGGTTCAGCATCTGTTATATCTTTCTCCCCCTTCCACCCCCCCCATGAAATTATAGGGTGAGTGAGTGACAAGAGATCCATTCCCAGGGGGAAGTGGCCACGATGGGAGGAGGAGAGCAGTGAGGGGTTTCTCCCTGAAATGTTCCTCTTTGACAGCTTGCCCTTAATCAGGAACACACAGTCTGAAACTTCAACTGAGCAGGTGTTCCCTGGCACTCTCCATTTCCACACGTAGAGTTCCTGTTTTTGAATAAGTGGTTCTGCACCTAAAAAGGAGATCCTCTTTTGAGAATCACCCAGTAAGAAAAATAACTGTTAACACTGTATTATGCCAGGCACAGAGCTAAGTGCTTTTATACATTATTGCAATAATGCTAAGAAGGAGTATTATTATGATTATAATCTCATTTTATAGATGAGAAAACTGAGGCTCAGGGAGGTTAAACAACTTGGCAGAAGTCACACAGCAAGTACGTGGTAAAAGGATTCAAAGCTGGTCATCTGACTCCAGAGTTCCTACTCTTCATTACTCAAGAGAGTGTTGCCTGCTAGTAGTTTCCAATCCTCACAAGTTATATTTTAGAGCTACTACTCATACTGAACAGGCAGCATGATTTAGTAGAAGAAGAAGAGTTCAAACATCAAAAGCACAGGAATGCCTCTGACCCTGAAATCTGTGTGAATCAATTTCTTTTATGTAAGAAGTGGTGATGGTATTGTTATGATATTTGTAAGACTATTTCGCCCATATAACTGTATGTGCATGTGCAAACATAACACAACTTAATAGTTTAAAATGTGCTTGGCAGAGGGACCAACACAAAGGGTGTAGGAGCGCCCTTTAAATCAGCTCAGAATACCCTGGGGACACTGGAATGAGCTTGGGCCTAGGACGCAGGAGAACTGTTTCTTGTCTCACCTCTGCCAATAACGTGTGTGACTTGGACCATTAGGTCATGTCTCTGAAACTCATTTTCTCAATTGTAAAGTGAGAAGAATCAAGGAGATCAGTAGTTTAAAAATTTTTAACATAATAAATAAAGTCTGGTATATTCTCATTATTCAAAAAATCCAAACAATATGGGTAAAGTAAAAGCCCACATTGATTCCCACCCAGTTCCACTGACCCCTTGAGGGGTAACTACTGTATACAACATGTTGCAGAGTAGAGTTCCAGTTATTTTTAGCAAACATGCACATTCCTTTACAAAAATATATGAATTCCTTTGTTGTTATTTTACACAAAGGACATCAGCTTCATTCTTATTCATTTTTTGAATTTTAAGAATCCGATGAAAGCTAAAGACCTCCTCCTCTCCCCAGCAACACATAGGTATACAACATTGTGCATAGAAAATCAAGGGTATTCATGTACCCCTTGAAGCTCATATAAGGATTCCGTGTGCATGTATTCTAGAGGAAGAAACCTAGACTAGGCTATCTTAGTCCATTTTCTGCTGCTATAACAGAACACCACAGATGGGGTAATTTATAAAGAACAGTTTATTTAGCTTGCTGTTCTGGAGGCTTGGAAGTCCAAGAGCTTGGTGATGGTATCTGGCAAGGATCATTCCATGGCAGAAGGGCAGAAGGCAGAAGCAAGTGTATGAGACAGAGAGAGAAAATCGGGCTGAACTCATCCTTTTTTTCAGGAGCCCACTCCTGAGGTAACTAACCCCTTCCCTCAATAGTGTCATTAATCCATTGGTGAGGATAGAGCCCTCATGGCCTAATCCCCTCTTAAAGGTCCCACCTCTTAATATCATCACATTGGCAATTAAATTTCAACATGAGTTTTGGAGGGGACATTCAAACCATAGCAAAGGCTATCTAGTTCAAAAATTATGTTCTATAATTTTAAGTACAAGACCATTCTGTGTTTTTATATTTTCCATGTCAATTTTCCCCCCTGCCTCCTTTCCACATAAGAATAAATGCTTTATTTAAATAAAATTTCATTTTTATCAGAGTCTCATATGTATGCAGTTTTAAAAATCGTATAGTACCACAAAGATCATGATGGAAAAAATAATTCTTCTCTAACTCCAAATCATGCTCCCCGGAGATAAACTCTTTTTTGTCTTCTAGGTGTTTCTTCTGAGATTTTCTTCCATGTTTCTGCATAATATGCTTATAACTGGCTTGCTGAAAAGGCCCAACTAGATGACATACAAACACAAAATGGCTTTATTTTTCTCCAGTCACAGCCTTCACAATTGTCCAACCTTAAAGCCATCTCAGAAGTATCCCCTAGATTTTCATGACAAAAGACTCATTTAGATGGAATAATTTTCAGGGATAAGTTAGTCTAGACCCACTCATCTCCTTCAATCAAATCTGGTTTAAATCTTCTCCCTTCTCTCAGCTCAGGTCTGGCCCATGTGATGAAGACAAGGATGAGCTGTTAGAGTTGAATGCCCCCTCCAATATCATAAGTAGCTCCTTTCTTTGCTTGCTGCTTTCCTGGCCTGAGGAGCCCAAAGTAACCTGGTGGTAGTCACAACTTCAAGTTTCCTGGAACCCTTACTGCACTCCCAGGCACGAGGGTGACAGAGAACAGACCTGGCTGAAGTTCACACGAAGAGTCATACGTCCACCTACTTGCTGAGAGCCTGTTCTGTAGTGAGTGCTTTTCCACAAGCACAAAGATCCCGTAGACTCACCCAAAACCTCTTCTGTGGCACTTCTTCTGTCCGATATTGCAATCTTATTCCTTACAGGCTTCTGGCCACCCAGCCCAACAATTGACACTGACCAGGATTCCCTTTATAACCTGCACTCACTAGAAGTGAACAGCCATGCGTGCCGCTGGAATCTCTGTACACCGGGAGAGCATCCCTGCGGTCCTTTAGAGCCTCCTCTGAGCGAGGCTGCGATGCAGCAGCTGTCCACTCTCAGCCAGCACAAATATAATGCCAGCGTGCCAGTGAGCCTGCCTAAGTACTTTCCCCTTTCTTCATTTGGCTAAATGGGTTGTCAAGAGCACTTAGATGTGAACTGAGGACAAAGGTCTGGTGCAATGAGGTTTGTGATGTGGGAGTCTGGGCTACCTTTCCATGCAACTTACCTGTGCCATCCAGACCTGCCTGGGCTAGATCCCAAGGGTATCATTTCTGTTTCACAATGGATTGCTGCTGTGCTCCATTCTCCATGCTATCTTTCATGAATTACCCCCCCCCCATTATTAGTTTTATTAAGTACCAGAACATGGGACAAATACTCTTGCAGAAAATTCATGCAAGAAGACTATGCCAGAGAAAACACCTAGACTAAACACTCTGTGTGTGAGAACTGTACTGTAGGATCTGGCACATTCTGGTCAATCTCAGCCTGCAGAGAGCATTCATTTATCCCTCAACCACAGACCCTTTTCCCTCTTCCTAAGTGGATGTGAAACCTTGGGGTGCATGTGTCTCTGTGTTTCTTCCCCAGCATTTCCTGGAACTTCACTCATACACTAGAATATGGAATTGGTCCAGAATTTGCTCTCTGGTTGTATAAAATTATGGTCTCTTGTCCTTCCAGGTCTGTGAAAGCCACTGGCCTGGCCCTGGCTTTTGTCCTTTCACCCACTCTCCCCCAAAAGCAGGAGCAGTGTACAAGTGAGCATCCCAGGACACCTCCCTAGCGGTGAACTTGCACTTTCAATGGAGCCTACAGGCTTGTTTCTCTATTTTACTCCATCACTAATTTCTCTTGACCAGGGAGACACTTTCCTTCCCCAGATGGGTCCTCCACTGAGCCCTTTCCTTCTCAGTGTTAAACTTCTCTATGGCACATCTTTCAAATACAATCATATTATCAGTATTGTAAGCATTTGCTCCATTGATCATGGTATAAAGAGATGTTGCTTTCTAGTTCTTAAAAAAGCAGAAAGCCAGGGTGGAAGATATTTCTCAACTTCTTGCTCTTAATATTTCTTTTCTCCTGCTCTGACTTGGGATGCTAAGTGGTGATTATAATTACTTTATAACACAATGGAATGGATTGTTATAACAGAATAAAATGTTCCAAAGGAGTACTTAAATCCATCAAAGCATCCCTTATCCAAGTTTGCTAACTTAAATGAAGAATTGTTAACAATGTAGTCTCTTTCATTTGTCAGATGTCCTTCCTGACCTTTCATTGTTTCACATTTTGAAAGGAAATTATGGTAAAATTGTCTGAGCTACCCTCCTCTGGACCCCACGTCTACTTAGTTCTGTGTCTTGGGCTTGCCCTGGGCTGGAGCTGCCTACACAGCCCAGACCCTCTTTCTCCAAGGAACCTGCCAGGGCACTTGCAGGGGCGGCAGATGAGGTCAAGGGCCCCCCACGAATCCGTTCATATTCTCACAGAATCCGTAATGAATTCTGGAATGAGCTTGCTCTACTCAGAGTCCCTTGAGGGCCTGACACCGTGTGCCTTCCCTGCCGCGGTCATGAACATTTTGTTAGACTTCTCAAATATAAAAAGTCAAAAAAAAAAAAACAACAAAATTAGAGAGGGGGAAATGGGTTCTGTGAGAAAGTGTCCGTGGAATTACAGGATTTACCTGGAGAAAGGACAAGGCTCTGAGTGAGGGTGCAGTTCTAAGGACCCACCTTTTCCTCTGGCGTGAGGTGGTCAGAGTGGCTTCTTGTGAAGGAAGGGACTCAGGAGGGTGTCTAGTGACAAGTAAGAATCAGAAACAAAGGCAAACTGGGCTTTTCTAGGTTAGGAAAACTGGGAGCAGGAGCACAGGAGTCAGAATATTGTAGTCTTATGGGAGGGAACTAGACCATGGGGCCGGAGGAGAGTCTGCGAAGGGAAGGAGGGGAGAGAAGGCTGGCAGGTGGGCAGATTTGAGCGTGACGGAGGCCCTGGATGGTCACACGAGGTGGGGGTTGCATCCCGGGGCACAGGGGATTCTTGGACAGTTTCTAAGTAGAGGAGCAGCGTGATAAAGGGACATGCTGAGGAGACAAATCTGCTGATGGGATATAATCTGAACTAGAGTTAGGAGAGGCCAGAGGCAGAAAGACTAGTCCAGGCATCAAGGCCATAGCGATTGGAACAGACGAGAAGAGGCGAGCTTGAGGGTCACTGCTGTCAGCGCGCTCGTGTTCTCTGCGCAGCACCTGCCCTTTCTGCACGGGCGGTTCCATCCCCGCTCCAAAGGCCTCAGGGACCGCCTCTGGGATGACTGCGGGGAACACAAGCCAAGCCCACTGAATGCTGACTCTAGAACAGGAGGAACGGAAGCCTTGCCATTTCAGCCTCGGAGGTGGAAGACATCAGCTGCCACCTTCAGTGCCGGGGAAATCTATCAGTGGCAGATGGGAAGGAGGCCAACCCACAGGCAGGACAGAACCAAGAGACACGCGGACAGGGATAGAACTGACAACCTTATTTGGGTTCCTGGAGCCAGTTGTGCCACCCTAGTTATCCAAGGCATACAAGCCAATAAATTCTGACACTTGCAGTTGAAAGACTCCAAATTAATACAGACATAATTTTTAAAAGTCTCAATAGGATTTGCAGGGTATGGAAACAATCAAGAATCAGGCAACTCCCACAGTTTTATCCTGGGCAGCCAGGTGCATTAAGCACAGTGACTGGCACACGGACGCATCTGTATTTCATGAATAAATGAATGATGAGGACATAGGAGAAAGTGTCAGAACATTGATATTAGTTGTTTTTAAACATGACATATTTAATTTTTACATATTTCTGTTAATTTCCACCTAACCCATTCCACACAATTACATCTATTCACTGCTATGAAATTGGTAGCAATATTCATAGAGGAAATTACTGAAAATATATTTTAGCCCCATGGAAAGATGGTGCTGCACCATGTCATTTGTGTTCACTTACATTAGCACAGCGTTCTGGATTTTTGCCAAAGATAGTAAGCTGCCCGAGGGCCTCTTCTCCAGGCATTTGCTTTCATTTCTGGATGCGATCAAAACCAGTTGGGCTGGAGCAGCAGAAGCAAAGGCTTGCCGCTCTGTGAAAAAACAGCTGCCATATTGCTGTGTCATAGGCCACCAAAAAGAAAAAAGAAAAAAAGAAATAAAAAGGAAAAGCAGCTGCTGCAGGGCTTCACGGGTGGAAGGGGATTGTGAGCATGGTACCAAAGCACATAGCCACATCCTCTCTTACCCTGTGTCATTGACATTCCTCCTGTGCAGAAGTATGGTTTATGTCTCCTCCCCTTGAACTTGGGCAGGTGTTTGACTTGGTTGTACCCAATAGAATGAGGCAAAAGTGACTTTGTGTGATTTCTGAGCCAGATTGGAAAAGGCAGGCAGCTTCTGCCCAATTCTTACAGAACTGACACTGGAACCTTCAGCTGCCCCAACTTCAGTCCAATTGCCCCAAAGCCACCATGCTGTGAGGAAGTCAAACTAGTCCACAGGGAGAGAGGCCACAGGAATAGAGAGAGAGAGGAAGCCTGTCCAGCTGCTGGCTGTTCCAGATGCCCCACTGGGAGTGGGTGATTCCGGCCACTCTCTCTCTGCACTAGTAGAGAGAACTGCCTGATCAAGCCCTTCCCTGCATTCCTGACCCACAGAAACAATGAGGTAATTGTTACTCTGTGATAATAACCAGAACAATTGTGTAGTCATTGGATGGGGATTTTAGCTACTACAGGATCTTCTGCTATCCTGGAAAATTCATCAGACCCCAGATCTATTTTGGATAGAATGGACCCTCCCCCAGCATAATTGATTTCATCTGCCCCAAAGAGCAAATGCTTAGAATATCTCACATAGACAGTTTTAGTTGTCTGTAGTATGGCACTCTGCCTTGAAAAAAGATACAAGAACATATGTTAAACCTCTATTGAAAGATATGGTTCTGTGCAATTAGCAGAACTCAAATATGAATGTAAATCTCCTAGATTTGTTTTGAATCATTACTCTAACAAAGGCAGAAAAATGAATTATTTATTATGTTAGCTTTAACTACTGGAAATGTAAAACAGTTACATATATACCAATGCGAGGCTTGTTATAGTCTTAATTTTTCAATAACAATGAAAAATTTTTGACAGTGCACAGATTAGGCACTGAACAAATGTTCCAGTAAGATTACATTATGTAGCTTTTGTAACTCAATGTGGTAGAATATTATACTTTCCTGCCACTGAAAATAGAGTGAAATGCAGTTATTAGAATTATTGCAATATCTATATGCACATTTTCAAATATAAATGGTATAGTATAAACATAAATCATTCAACTCCAGTGTGATTATGTTGCAATAATACAACACGGACATAAATGAAGAGGAATGATGTGAAAATCTGCCTTTCCAGCTACAACATCTAAACTTCTACCATGAAGATCAAAATTATAATGAGAAAACCGAGTAAATACTGGGGCAATAGTTTTAACCTGAGAAAAGCACCAATTTCTATGAAACTGAAATTGTAGATGTACATTCCTATTTATCTCACCAGGCACTTCCTTTATGCTGCACAAAATAGTCATATCAGTAGCAGAAATGAGGTAGGATGTTAGCTTAAATCAAAGATAAAATTTAAATCTGGCAAGTAGGTAAAACTAAAAAGAAGCAATGGTTTTGTTTGAAAAGCTCCAAATAAGAAGCAAAATATAGGGGTCACTTAATGTACCATTATCTATATCAGCCCACAGGAAATCAGGAGGCTTACATGTCAAATATATAGATTTTCTACATTTTTCAAAGTGAGTGAACTTCACGCCCTCAGCTGCACTCCAGCTGTCTGACCCCCACACGGGTGCCACAACACAAGGGGTGAAATATAGACCAGGAAAGCGTGAAAATTGCTTCTTGTCATGAAGGGACTGAGGCAGGAAATCAGCGAGGTCTGTTCATTGATTCCAATGGAGACATTTACGGAGTTGCTAAAGCTCTTGTCCCATTTTGCAACAGTGGGCAGCAATGCAAATTTGGGGTGGGGGAGGGAGGGAAGGAGGAGAGACAGGACGTCCAAGAAAAAGGGTAAATGCCGTTCTGTCACCCTCTTGTTCTCATTGATAAAGCAAATCATTTATAGCCATAAAGAACCCTGATGGGCCTTCTAGAGCTTCTAGGCCAGCCAGCCTCAGCCCTATCACACCAGCGCCAATGCCTCTTAGGATGGATCTCTTATAATGCGCCCTTTACTATCTTAAAATGAATTCAACCTGCCTACACACAGAATCTTTTTAAAGCTCATAAAATGGACAAACCATAACATAAAGCATATAAAAGGCAAGTAATGAATAATAACATGAGATGTATTTCAATAGCCAGATGCTCAGGCCTGAGTACTCCTATCAACTACATGTAGGATCGGCGTGAATGTGAGAGCTGCAAACACAGACCTGGAGCATGGCGAGTTGTTGTATTGGCACATGAAGTACTGTCAGCTGTGTTGGAATTGGTGGTGCGATGTTTTAACCGGGAGCAACTTCTGGTCAAGTTCCAAATGAAACGAAGTACAGCCTTCCCTTGGTTTACACAATATTCCTGAAAAATAGAGCATTACTCAAACTATACAAAATACTTTATGTTTATACATAAAAGGGCATATGTATTTTTAGAAAGGTTGTACATTCTAGTTTCACATGATCATAAATAATGATTTTTTTTAACCTGTGTGAGTGTTCAGTAGGGAATATTTGTAAGTGGAGCAGAAGGTGTGGCAATTTTTCATTGTACAGGGCTAAAACATCCTGTCCCCACTGTTACTAAATGTCAGTAGCACACACACACCACATCCCTGCCACCATTTTGATAATTCATTTGTCCCTACAAGTTTTCAAAACACCACTGATGTAGATGAATCCAAGCTCTGGCTTTTATTTCGATGGGGTCACCCCTTCCTAGCCAATGAGAGTATCTTTACTGGTTTTGAAGAAAGGAGAACTGGAGTTGAAAAGGAGGCATGGAAACTAAGCCAGAACGGGAGTTCCAACACCAGAGACTTTGAAACTAGAGTAGTGGGGCTGAGGGTCCAGCACAGTGTCCCGCCAGAGTTTGCTGGACTCGGGATGGAATTCCCATCCCAACAAAGCTATGAGTTGGATAGGCAGAATGGAGAAGTCTCAGGCATGCCTGAGTTTCTCTCCTTAGTTTAATAAAGAATGTTCATAAAAAGCTACTCAAGATTGTTCTTCTTGAACCATTCAGGCTACTTTGGGACCGTGTGGCCATGGCAAAACCCAGACAAGAGAATGAATGATACTGTTTATAAGAATCTGATAACATCCTTGTCTTCCACTTCCAGCAAATACTCTGTCTCTGACTCTATCATGGTTGGGGCATAGTGAGGAAGAAAACAGGATGTCAGGCGCACTGTAGTCTTGCCTTCAGAGTATTCTGCTTACAGAAAGGGGAGAGAAAGGCTCCTAAAAATAGCCAGTTTTTTCAGAGGGTCAGGATGGCTCTGACATTGTTCTCATTTCTTCATCCTTTTTAGGGAAGTTGCTTTTTCATGAACTCTGTTAGATTCTCTACATGGACACAGTTTGCCAAGAAAAATACCTCTTTTCCACACACAAAAAGCAGAAGGTTGGGGTTTCTGTGTTGTTGAGTGCAAAGGTATTTCCCATCAGCTTTCCCCATGAGCACTGACTTCTGGAGCTGGGCAGGATGCCGGCCAGAGCTGGCACACCTGGCCATCTTAGGAGCAAGCTCAGTTTCCTCCAACTGATGACAATTTGGTGATGAGGACTGTCTGGCTGGTGATCCCACACCAATAGCCAACACGGGGGCATAGTCCCCAACCCAGTGCCTGGGCGGGTGATGGCGGGAGGCATGGCCACTTGGCCATACTTCTCCACACCAAGGTGGCTTACACCGGCTCTGTCTCCCCAGGCATTCTGGCTATTCCATGAGAGTAAAGGATGCTTCCTTCTTGCCCCGGCTTCTCCTTTGTTCCCCCCAAGTTAACTATTCTAACAGTGGGGATGTGGTGTTCCCCCATGTCCTGCAAGCAGTCAGGTCTCTAGAGCATAAACTCTCTCCTAATAAGCCCAGGAACCCCTTTCTCTAACTGAGATTCCTTTCTCCATTCAATGCCAACTTTCTGTGCCTCTCTGCAAAGATCTTTCCAATCGCTGTACATGTACAATATTTTCTGGTCCTTTCTGATGGAGCATGGTCAAAAGTTGGACTCATTACTGAGAATCTGTTTTAGTTGGGTTAAGCAGTTGGCCACAGACCCTGAGGGGCTTGAGACCAGGTAGCCAGTGATACTAGGGTCCACTGACTCCACCACTGTCCATCATTTTTCGTCCTTCAGGTAGCCTCTCCTGCAACATTTCCATGGCACAGGCCAGCCTCCATTCCAAATGTCCTCCCAGGCCCTGCCCACCATTTCCTGAGAGAATGCTCATTCCTGAGAGCTTGTAGACGCTTGACTGATTGCTGGTGCCCAGAATGAGCTTTTCCTTTAGCAGATTTTGTTTGAACAGATGGAACAGAAGTGAGAGTCTTTGATTAGACTGAGCAAATCCATCAACATCCTCTGTTGCCCTTTCAAAAAAACCTTCAATATTTAAGTAGTCTGTCTATGGATGCTGGCTTATCTGCCAACCTCCAGGGACCTTTTTGCCTGGTTTTCTGTCTGTATTTCTATCCAAAACCTTTGGTCTTAAACCTCCTGCTGCCCTTGATCATGGTGAAGCTGATTTCAAAGACGTTTCCACAACTTTCTTTTCACTCTAGATGCTACTCCAAGGTCTATCAGAGCCTGGGCTGGGTCTACTTATGGCCCCCTGTATTATGGATCTACAATTTGGCACTCACTGGCAGCATGCACCCCTGGCTCGGTTGTAAGGTAGGGACTGACACCTGTGGGCTGTCCTGGATAGACGTCGGATATACCTCAGTGCCAGCTGAAGTCACCCTGCCCCTTTTTTCCCACCTCTGCTGTTCACTACCACTGCCTCTTCCCCAAGGACTCTTCTCCCTTATCATCCAGAGGACTTCAGCTCTCTCTAGTCCTACCCTCCAACTCAACTCCAGACATACTGCAAGTCTCAGTGAAACAAAAGGGCCTTCTTCTCCATCCATAGCAAGGACCTGCAGAACTAAACACCCATAAGGAGCGTCCACCTTCCAGAGCACAGCTGAAGTTTACATCACTTTTTCTCTCTGTTATATTAATATAAAAATCATTTGCCAGTAATTACATTGGCAGTCCCAAAAGAATTAAATATATTCCCATTACTAAAAAGAGGCAGAATACCTCTTCATTCTAAGGTGCATTCATTTTTCCACCTTACTTATAATAGGTAGCATTTTATTGAGTGTTTGCTGTATGCCGAGGGATAAGTACTCACATGCAGGGTGACCATAATCCTGGGCCCATGAAGTCAGCAAAGACATCTTCAATCTGCAAAAAGCAATACTGTCTATGCTTCTGGCCTTTATGGACATCCTGTATTCTCTCTCTTACTCCTCACAATGGCCTCTGTTGGGAATACTATCCCTGTGTTACAGATAAGGAACCTGAGGTTTAAACAAGTTAAGTGACTTGTACAAGGTCACACAGCTCTAAGGACAAAGCTGGGATTCAGAACCAAGTCTGTCTGATTCTAAAGACAGCTCTTACCTATTCCTCGACTCCTACACCACTCCATACCACAGCCCCCCTACATCCCGTCCCCACTGTTCCAGAACATCCCACCCACAAAAGGTTGCACATGCCTTGCAATTAAAAATAAGGAAAACGTGTCAGATGTTTTTCCATCAGTTGTTACAGAAGTAAATAAAATAAGAACCCATGTACTTTTGATTATAATCACTAAAGCAGTTTCAAATCTTACAAAATATCTCCCATAAGTACAGAATAGTTTTGTAATTTTTAAAAAGAAAGCAGCAATTAGCCTGTGTTGCCATACTATCATTTATTTGTGGTCTTAAAAATTCCGTTTCGAGAGGAGTTGCCTGTGAGTGAGGCCCTGTCATCAGTCCTTCATTCCAGGATTTTTCCACATATTTTTTTCCCCTTAGTGACTCTTGATCTCTTTTTTTTGTAACAGCTGTCTGTCCCCCAGTGGGAGGGAGGCATGAGTCTCTTGTAGTTTTCTCTGTCTCACCCAGAGAGTTACAATATGAAATTTAGACGTAGCACATTTTGGAGACAGGAAAGAGTCACAGGAAGAAAAAAAAAATCACTCCAAGCGAGTCTTCTGATGCACCAGACACTGTCCCTGTCATGCTCCGATGTTTTGCTCACTCTAGAAATATCAGCCACCCTGCTGTTTTCCCAGAGTGGTGACATTTTTCTTTAGCTGAGCCATAAAACCTGAACTTGGAAAGGAGAATCGTGGGAGAGTGGATGCCCAGGAGCAAACACCAGCTGGGGACAGCGGGATCTTGACACGAGTTTGCTGCAGTTCTGGGGTCATGAAAGCAGGTTGAATAATGTCATATTTTCAATCTACATGGCTTTCTCTTCCTTTCATGAGAAAACATAAATTGTGGGATTTTATAAGAAAATGCAGTGGGCAATAAAAAAATCAAGGAAAAGACTAAACCAAGGGAAAGAGGAAAAAACTAGATATATTAACAAATGAACAGGGAAATAAGTAAAATAAAAAATATATATACAAACTTTTTGGAGGGAATTTTGACAAAATATAGAAAATTCACCAAAGATGTGTATAACTTTGACCCAGGATACCCGTTTCTAGGACTTTTTTTTCAGGAAGTAATTAAAGAAGTTTATAAATATTTAGCTTCAGGAATGTTTATCCCAACATTGTTTGTAATGTCAGAAAAAATAGAATTAATATAAATATCAAAGAATAAGAGACTGCTTTAGAAAGTTCTGGTCTGCCCAAATGGTGGAATACTATACATAAAATAATGCTTTGAAAATTATTTATTGATGTCAAAATAAAGTCTTTAAATATTTTAGAGTGAAAAAACTAAATTGAAAAATTTAATGGGAGAAATTTTGCTTCTGGCCAAGATGGAGTAACAGCAACCAGATTTATTCCTGCCAGAAACAACCAAAACATGTACAAAATATATGAAAAATAACTTTCAAGATGCTACGCATACATCAGTCAACAAAGGACAGTGATCTCCCAGAAATGGAAAATAAGTGAGGTGAGCCCTGCTACCTTCCTCGTTTACTGCCCTGAGGGTTTCTGGACTGCAGTGCAAGGAGGAGAAATCCAGGCAGAGACCAGCTAATTCCCTGAGTTGCAGAGGTAGAAGAGAGAGTGCATGGACACTAAGGTGGGTAGCGTTTGCAGGACAGAGCACCTGAAAGGTGAGAGCTTCACAGAGAGAAAACTGGAAATGTGCAGGGGGGCATCCTTGAGTATTCATCTGAGTGCTGGTCAGTGCATGCATATGAGGAAACCACCTGAGGCCACTCAGAAGGATTAGAGAACAGTGCCCGACACACGAGCAGGGCCGGGAATAGTGCTTGTTCTCCTAAGACAGACTAGAAAACCTCACGATACATAGGGCCCTGGGTGGAGTACAAAAAAGGGTCTTGTTTCAGCAGTAGAGAACAATTAGCTCTAGACTGAGCACTATTTCAGTCCTTCCTGATAAACCTTAAAAGCAAGTCCCAAAAAGATCAGATTGTTCAAAGTTACTGAACTATGTCACAAACAAAGCTCAATAATATTTAGAAGAATACAAAAATGCCCAGTGCACAGCAGGTAAAATTCAGAATGGCTGGCATCTAATCAAATTACCAGGCATGCAAATAAGAAGGAAGATACAATCCACAATGAGGAGAAAAATCAGTTAATCAAAACTGACCCAGAACTGGCACAGATGTGAGAATTGGTAGACAAGGACACTAAAAGAGTTGTTATAATTGTGATCCATATGTTTCAAAAGTTAAGAAAAGACATGGAAGATATAAAAAATACCCCATTCAAACTTTTAGGGATTATATATACAATGCTCAAAATAAAAAAATTACAGTGGATGGGATTAATGGCTGATTACACATAGCAGAAGAAAGGATTAATGAATTTGAGGATATAGCAATAAAAACTATCAAAAGTAAAACATGGAGTAAAAAGAGAATTTTAAAGATCTGAGCAGAGCTTTGGTGAGCTGTGGGACAACCTCAAACAGCCCAATATACATGTAAATGGAGTCCATAAAAGAGAAGAGAAAAAGATGGGTACAGAGAAAACATTTGAAGAAATAATGGCCAAAAATGTTTCAAATTTGATGAAAACTGCAAACAAGAAACTCAACACACCCAAAGTACTCAAAGAAACAAGAAGAAAACTACACCAAGGCACATCATAATCAAATTGTTCAAAAAAGAAAATCTTAAAGGAAGCCAGAAAAAAAAAAAAGACATGTCACAAAGGAACAAAAGTAATCATGGCAGAGATTTCCTGCAGAAGCAATGCAAGCAAGAAGACAACGGAGCAACATCTTTAAGTACCAAAAGAAAAAAAATTGTCCATGTAGATTCTATATGCAGCAATAATATCTTTCAAAAATGAAAACAAAGACATTTTCAAACATCCAAAATCTGAAAGAATTTATTACCAGCAGACTTGTACCACAAAAAATATTTTTTTAAAAAAACCCTCAGGCAAAAGGAAAATGATTCCAGATGGAAATATGGATCTGTACAAAGATATGAAAAGCACCAGAAATGCTAACTAGAATATACAAGTTATTTTTTTCTTATTATTTAAATCTCTTGGAAAGAACTTTAAAAGATATTTCACTGCTTACAGTAAAAAGTGTAACAATAATAGCACAAAGATTGAGAGACGAGAGAGGGAACTATATAATTGTAAGGTTTTTATACCACACATGAAATGGTTTCATATCACTTGAAGGTAGACTGTGATGAGTTAAAAATGTATACTACAAACCCCAAAAGAAAACACCAATTTTTTTTAAAAAAACCAAAAAGTTATAGCTAACTAATAAGCCAACAAAGGTGATACAATGTAATAATAAAAAAATCAATTAATCCATAACAAGGCAGAAAAAGAGAAAAGGGAGAACACCACATAGGACAACACGAAAACATACAACTAGAAAAGAAATGGCAAGATGATAGACTTCAGCCTAACTGTATCAGCAGTTGCATGAAATGCAATGGTCTTAATTCCTAAAAGGAAGAGATTGTTTGAATGTATTTTTAAAAAAAAGCAAGACCCAACTATATCCTGTCTACAAGAAATGCGTTTTAAACATAAAAACACAAATGGATGAAAGTTAAAGAATGGGAAAAGACATACCACGCTGATGTCACTCAAACGAAAACTGAAGTGGCTATGTTTAATATCAGACAACGTGGATTTTAGAGCAAAGAATATTACCAGGGATTAAAAAGGGCATCTTATAATGACAAAGGAATTGTTAAAAGGACGTAACAATTCAAAATGTTTATACCCTTAATCACATATCTACAAAATACATAAAGCAAAAACTGAAAGAACATCAAGAAGAAATAGAAAAATCTGCAATTATAGTCAGATTTCAACTGCCTTCTCTTGACAATCGATAGAACAAGTGAACAGGAAATCAGTAAGGACATAGAATTTTTTTTTTTTTTTGAGACAGGGTCTCACTTTGTTGCCCAGGCTGTAGTGCAGTGGTGCAGTCATTTCTCACTACAGCCTCAAATTCCTGGGCTCAAGCGATCCTCCCACCTCAGCCTCCCAAGTAGCTGGGACTATGGGTGTGTACTATCATGCTCAGCTATAGAATGTTTGAAGAACACTATCAACCAACTAGACCTAATTGACATTAAAGAAACTCCACCCAACAGCAGCAGAATACACACCCGTTTCAAGTATATATGGAATAGTTATAAAGATAGACTGTCTTCATCCACCATAACAAAATACCGTGAACTGAGTGGCTTATACACAATGTAAATTTATTTCTCACAGTTCTGGAGGCTGGGAAGTCCAAGACTGAGATGTAGACATTCAATGTCTTGTGATGGCCCACTTCCTTGTTCATAGACAGCACCTTCTCACCGTGTCCTCACACAGTGGAAGATGCAAGAGTTTCTGTGGGGTCTCTTTTATAAGGACATTAATCGCACTCATGAGGGCACCACCTTCATCTAATCACCTCCCCAAATCCTCATCTTCTATTACCATCACCATGGGTGTAAAGATTTCAACATAGGAATCTGAGGTGGACATAAATATTTAGACTAAAGCATAGACCATATTTTGGGCCATGAAACAAGTCTTAATAAATTTAAAAGTATACAAATTATACAAGTGTTGTTTTCTGATTATGGTGGAATTAAATTCAATAATAAAAAGATTTCTGGAAAATTTCCAAATATTTAGAAATTAATAACACACTTATAAATAATCTATGGGGCAAAGAAGCAATCAAAAATGAAATTGTAAAATATTTTGGACTAAATGAAAATGAAAACACAACAGAATCTGTAGGATGCTGCTAAAGCAGTACTTAGAGAGAATTTGTAAAAATGCCTATTTTAGAAAAGAAAAAGGATCTCAAATCATTGACTTCAGCTTCCAGCTTAAGAAACATAACAAGAAGAGAAAATTGTAAGAAAAAGAAAGAAAATAATAAAGACAAAATCAGTAAAAAAAAAAAAAAAAAGCGAGAAAACAAAAAACGAAGTGAAAAAATAATAAAACCAAAAGCTGGTTCTTTGAAAAAAAAAATCAATAAAATTGATAACCTTTAGCCAGACTAATCAGAAAAAAAAAAAAAGAGTAAAGATACAAATTACCGAAACCAGAGATGAGAGTGGTGACTTTGCTACATATCTTGTTATAAGGATAATAAGGGAATATTGTGAACAACTTCATGCCAATAAATTCAACAACCTAGAAAAAATGGGCAAGTTCCTTGGAAGATGCAAACAACCAAAGTTTACTCAAGAAGAAGTATATAACTTGAATAGCCCTATGTCTATTAAGATATTGAATTTGGAATTAAAAATCTTCCAAGAAAGAAAACTCTGGGTCCAAATTGCTCTACTAGTAAATTCTACCAAATATTTAAGGAAAAAATAATACCAATTCTATACAATCTTCCAGATAATTGAAAAGAAGGTAAGACTTCCAAACATATCCTGTGAGACCAGCATTGCCCTGATACCAAAATCAAAGACATTACAAGAAAATCACAGACAGATAGACCTCATGAACATGGATACAAAAATCAGTAACAAAATTTTAGCAAGTCCAATTCAACAATATATAAATATGATAATATATCATGACCCAGGCACAAAAATCAATCAATATAGTTCACAATATTAACAAACTATAAAAAGAAAATTCCTAAGATCATCTCAAAAATTCAGACAAAGCATTGAACAAAATCTAATATCCATTCCTGAAAAAAACTCTCAGCAAACTAGAAATAAAATTTAACTTCAAGGCTGGGAACAGTGACTCATGCCTATAATCCCAGCACTTTGGGAGGCCAAGGCAGGAGGATCATTTGAGAACAGCCTGGGTAACATAGTGAGACCCTGTCTCTACAAAAAAATTTAAAAATTAGTCACTTGTGGTGGTGCACACCTGTAGTCCTAGCTACTCAGGAGGCTGAGGTGGGAGGATCACTTGAGCCAACGAGGTTGAGGTTACAGTGAGCTGTGGTCATGCCACTGTACTTCAGCCTGGGTGACAGAGTGAGGCTCTGTCTCCTAAAAAAGAAAAGAAAAAAAAAGATCTTCCAAGATGTGGAATGTGGAATAAAAATGTGGTATATATACACAATGGAATACTGTTCAGCCATAAAAAAGAATGAAATCCTATCATCTACGGCAACATGGATGGAACTGGAGGACATTATGTTAAGTGAAATCAGCCAGAAACAGAAAGTCAGGCACTGCATGTTTCCAGTCATGTGTGGAAGCTTAAAAAAAAGTTGATCTTGTACAAGTCAAAAGTAGAACAGAGGATACTAGAGGCTGGGAACAATAAGGGGAAGGGAAGGATGGGAAGAGATTTGTTAAGGACACAAAATTATAGCTACATAGGAGGAATAAGTTCTAATGTTCTGTATCATTGTAGGATGGCTATAGTTAACAATAATATATAGTTTTAAATAGCTAGAAGGAAGACATTGAATGCTCACAACACAAAGAAGTGATAAATGTTTGAGATGATGGATATGCTAGTTACCTTGATCTGATAACAGTACATTATATGTATCAAAACATCACTATGTACCCCATGAATATGCACAATTATTATTTGTCAATTTAAAAAATTCTTTTAGAAAGTGAACTTCTGCAACCTGATAAAGCACACCTATGCAGAACTCGCAATTAACATCATACCTAATGGTAAAACACCGAATGCTTTCCTCCTAAGATCAAGACTAAGATGAGGATGTCCACCCTCACTATTTGTATTCAACAGTGCACTGGAGATTCTAGCCAGTGCAGTAAGCCAAGAAAAAGAAACAAAAAGCATCCAAATTAGAAAGATAAATGTAAAGTTGTCTTTGCAGACAACATGATTGTCTCTATAACTACACAATTAAATCTACAAGAACTAGTAATGGTTGCAGGATACATGATCAATATACAAAAATCAGAACTTCTATATACCAACAAAGAGCAATTGGAAATTGAAAATTGTTAAGCTTACTATTTATAATAGCCTAAAAGTAAATCTGACAAAAAATATAAAGACCTGTGGACTAAAAACTGCAAAACACTGCTGACAGAAATTAAAGACCTAAATAAGCTGAGAGAAATACCATTTTCATGTGTCAAAAGACTCAGTGTTATTAAGACATCAATTCCTCTCAAATTTATCTAAAGAGTCAAAGTAATCCCAGTCAAAATCCCAGCAGCCTTTTTAATAGAAATTGACAAGCTGATTATAAAGTTTGTGTGTAATGGAAACATGAAGGATCAGAATAGCCAAAATAACTCTGAAAAAGAACAAAATTGGAGGATGAACATTGCCTGATTTCAAAATGTATTATAGAGACACAGCAATAAAGACAGCGTGGTATTGGTGTAAAGATAGATAAGTAGATCAATATAACAAAATAGATTCCAATAATAGACCCATCCACACGTATATGGACAACTGAGTTTTGACAAAAATATAAAGCAGAGAAAGGATAATATTTTCAACAAATGATGCTGGAACAATTAAACATCCATAAGCGGAGGAGGAGGAGGTTGATGCATACCTTGTACCATATAAAAAATTGATTCACACCAGATCATAGACCTAAAAATAAAATTTTTAACCATAAAATTTATAGAAGAAAGTACAGGAGAAACCCTTTATGACCTTGAGTAAGGCAAAGATTTCTTACATATGACACTAAAGGCATTTTAGAAAATTGACTTTATCAGAATAGAATATTTCTGCTCTATAAAAGACACTGTCAAGCGATAGACTTGGAGAAAATATTTGCAAACGTATAGCTGATAAAGTACTTGCATCCAGAATACAATAAGAACTCTCAAAACTCAATAATAAAAAATAAATAACCCAATTTTTTAAAATGGGTGAAAGGATATATGATGGCAAAGAAGCACACCAAGAGATGCTCAACATCATTAGTCTTTAGGAAATACAAATTAAAATCACAATGAGGTATCATTATACATCTATTATTATATCCAAAATTTTAAAAACTGACCATATCAAGAGTTGGCACAAATATAGAGGAATTAGAACTCTCATATGCTGCTGGTGGGAATGAAAAGTGGTACAAAGTGGAAACAATTTGGCAGTTTCTTAAAAAGTTAAACATATAGCTGTCATATTATTCAGTCATTCCACTCCTAGACATTTACCCAAGAGACATAAAGTTTAAAGCTGGGCACAGTGGCGCAAGCCTGTGGTCCCAGCTACTTGGGAGTCTGAGGGAGGATCACTTGAGCCCAGGAGTTTGAGGTTGGAGTGAGCTATGATTGCACCACTGCACTCCAGCCTGGATGACAGTCTGAGACCCCTTCTCTTCAAAAAAAAAGAAAAGAAAAAGAAAAGAAAAGAAATAAAGCTTATGTCCCTACAAAGACTTGTACGCAAACGTTCATGGGAGCTTGATTTATATTAGCCAAAAGGGAAACAAACCAAATGTCCTGAACAGGTAGCAGGATAAACAAACTGGTATATCCATACGATGGCATTCTATTCTGCAATGAAAGGAAAAAACTATGGACCATGCTACAACATGGGTGAATCTCAAGATAGTTATGCTGAGGGAAAGAGCCACATAAAAAGAGTACATAATGTATGATATCACGTATATAAAATTCTAGAAATTTAAACGAATTTATAGGATGGAAAGCAGATCTGTAGTTGCCTAAGAAGGGATCGGTGAGGGGAAGAGCAGGAGGGAGAGGCAGGAAGGAGGGACGACAACCGGCAATTGCATCCCCGTCACTGTGGGAGTGGTGGATATGTTCACTACCTTAATTGTGCTGATGGTGTCACAGGCATATACACATGTCCAAACATTAAATTGTACATTTTAAGAATGCAGAATTTACTATATGTTAATTATTCATCAAAAAAGCTGTTAAAAAATAGTATGACATTTGGGTAAAAATATATGTGAGTGTTTGTGTGGTTGGGAGAGGTCATAAACACCAAAAAGGCTGAAACACGGTTTATTTCTCTTGTCTCTCCCTTTTTCCTTTTTTTTCTTCTCATGTTCCTCTTCTTCTTTTGCTTGTTTACAATTACTGATTTTCCAAAAATGACATATATTACATGTGTAACACATTAATAAGAAGAGAACAATGTGGAACAAAGGAACCAGAGAGAGAAAGAGGAAAGCTAGCGATTTTGTTAACAACAGGAGCAGGAGACACAGTTTGCAGGGATCATAAAGAACATCTCTGATTCTAGAACAAAGATTTTTACAGAAGTTCATCAGGAACAAAAAATTTAAGGATCAAATTGATGGACTTTCATGTAACCAGGTTGTCAGAAATTTCCACAGCAGTTTGACCTGATTATTATAGTTTCAGAAATATGCACATAAATAAATATGGTTGGTTATTTTCCAAGCAGCAACTTCAATGAAATATGCAGAAGTAGAAAACAAGCCCAGTTGGTGGCTGAAGGTTTGGAAAGAACCAAATCATTTTCTAAGTAAAGATAAATTTCCAGATAATAAAGGATGGAGGGTCTAGGTCAGATTTATTGTTAATGGCAATTCTGATATACAGTTTTCTGTTTTTAAAATAATGATCTGTTACATTAATACATCTGACATACTTAGTGACCTAGATAATTTTCAGAAATCAAAAGAGTTGTACAAATGACAACTTTGTATTAAAGCTGAAGGCTGGTGAAACTGTGATAAGAAGGTACGAGAAGATCAAATATTATACTATGTCTCAAAGCCCTAAGGTAGAGCAGCACTCCA
This sequence comes from Daubentonia madagascariensis, assembly GCA_023783475.1. Lineage (NCBI taxonomy): Eukaryota > Metazoa > Chordata > Mammalia > Primates > Daubentoniidae > Daubentonia > Daubentonia madagascariensis. The sequence goes on along the minus strand of JAKFHU010002088.1, from coordinate 34,481,595 downwards.
AGGCAGGGCACTTCACCTGCCTGCTGTTTCATACAGTGCACGACCGAAGACACTTTGGATGGGCTGGGGAGGCAATATCAGCTCAGTGGCCATGTCTACAGTGTCAGGCGCCGGCCCACACAAGCTGAGATCCCAGCTCCGTCACTTACTGGGTGGCTTTGGCTGTCTCATTTTTCTCATCAGGTTAATAAAAATTTCAACTGTTAGTTGTGGGTTGTTAAGAGGATGAAATAATATATGAAAAGGCACCTATGTTACAAATGTCATACTTTACAATAATGTCCTTGATTAATTTTAGAATTTTTTGGTACATTCATAAATAAGAATGAAAATAATAAATTAAAGTAATAGAATATTAGAGTTCAAGAGGTCTCAGAGACCATGGTTCAGTTTCCCAAACTGAGGCCTAGGGAATTCAAACTAGTGATAGCTCTTCCTGTCTGAAGTTTGTCCCTCACGCCACGTACAACAACAGCTGCTTGACACCCCTCATCGGGATTTGCTGTCAGTTCTTCATCGGCTCATAAGCTTCCACTGAGCAATGATCAGGATGTTTTAAGTAAGTACAAAATGGTCAGCAGAGCTGAGCTCACCAGGGTGCTTGGTAAGTATCACCTGGTGATGGTAATTACATGACAACGAAGAGACAAGGCTAGAGACTAGTTCCAGAGCTCCCTAGGGTGAAAATGAATCCTATTCTCCCTTGCTCTTTTCTCTCTCTCTCTCTCTTTCTCTTTCCCTGCCCCTCCCCTCCCCCCCACATACATATACACACACACAGAGTCTAGTCTTCTTTGTCTTTTTTGCCTGGTTTGATAAGCATTTATGCTGTAAAACCAACTTGTTCTCAACCATAATGTCAAGAAATATGACTTATACTTAAAGTAAACTCCCATGTAAGGTTGTTCAACTGTTTGTCTACACAAACAAATAAGCAAAAGCGGGGAGGGTGTCAAATTCTATCCTTTTCTTCCAGAACATGAGAAGGGAATATTAGGAACCTAAATATTTATGTGAAGGGAATGCCTAGCAAGAAGAATGACTTGGCATGCCTTCTTTCACATTTCCTTTAATGGGTGTCAGAATGACTTTATCTATTTCTTAAAAGACTTAATCACAGTATCCCTACTCTCCAGCAAATATGCCACTCTTTTTGGATTTCAGTATACTCAATCAGTAATGTGACAGTGAGACCTTGTTCAACCCAGAGAATATCTGCATTCAGCTTTGTCTGTACTGGGGGACTTGGACACAAGGACACATTATTTCAGATTTACGGACTGTTTCTACATATTCTGAAATACTTGATCAGCACATTGTTTATAAGACAGAAGAGAAACCAAGTCCTTAATTCCCCCTTCCCCTCTTTTGTGGCAGCTTGGTTCAAGATTCAGCTTGGATCTGCCATTCGACAGACATTCCTAGCATGCAACGGAATATAGGGAGGAGCAGAGCCAAGTGCAGCCCAAACAGGGGAAACAATCTTGCAGTTCCTCCCAAGTGATTTCTGTATATGTGGCTTCATGATTGTTTTTAAAGCAAATTCCACTCTATTTAAAACTATGCACCAAAATGTGTTCCAAACATAAATATACATTATTTTCAAACTCTCACTATTTAGGGCCATTCACCTCTTTGCCCCTCTCTCCACTACATAGAAATTATCAAAACTTGACTCTGTCATTCCACAAAATTCTTCTTTGTTCCAAATTTTGCATCTTTGTCCTGCTGTATTTTCACAGCATAATGGAAAACAAAGTGACAGGGCAGTGAGGAGAGTCTGGCTCTAAAGGTGAAGCTGATCAAATCTTCCCAAGGCAGATGCCAACAGCATCCTGACCCTTGCTGGGAGTGTTCAATATTGCGATGAAAAGTGCAAATTGTAGTTCAAATATGTCTTCACTCTAAGTGCACTGGGTCATTTACCTTAACAATGTGAACGTGTGCTCATTATCATGTTCAACTTGATTAGTGTATGGTCTAACATTTAAAAGTGCACTTCAGATAAAAGAATGTATAAATGCATGATTGGTTCCTAATAAATTGAGCAACCCCTTAATGAACTGTGAGTGATCTAGAGAGGAACTATTACATACCAGTCACAGAAATGGCAAACCAGACAAAAATAGATTGTGTGTGTGTGCGCGTTTGGGGAGAGCACTTTCTCCATCTTCCAGGATACACTGATTGCCAACTTTATTGGAAAAACAACTAAGAGAATTCAAGGCAACCAAGGAAATTAGTTCATTTAGGACCCAAACATAAATGAGAACTATCTTTTGGCAAATGTTTAGCACGGCTTCCCTAACACACCTAAATAGAAAGTTCAGAAGGGCATGTGAAGAAATGTCCTAAATGAGCTTCCTTGCTGTTTTCTTCAAGAAAACATAAGATAGAGCCAATGTAGGGTGTAAGAGTTTCTTAGTAATTTAAGACAAATTCTGTCCCACCCCTCTTTATTCCCATTTCTCTGTTTCCTGTGCTCTCTCTTTGACTTTTACTTGCTAAACATATATTTGATAGTATTGGAATAGGCAAAGGCACTGGCCAGTAAAGCAGTTTAGTATCTTATTTGTGAAATATATATTACATTTACTTCTGACCAGAATTTGAAAAATTTTCAGATAATGAGGCAACTTACCTCTCTACTTTATTTCTTACTCATATCAAATAACCCCAGGTAAATTTTAAATGTAAGTTTGAAGAGTTTATATAATCATTTGGCATCAAGCTCACCGATAAGAAACTTAAGGAAAAATGTACAGCTTGAGCATCCCTAGTCCAAAAATTCAACATCTGAAATGCTCCAAATTCCAAAACTTTTTGAGTGCCAACATGACACCAGGGGGGAAATTCTGCACCCGACTTTATGTGACAGGCCACAGTCAAAACACAGATGCACAAGACACAGTTTATTCAGCATTCCCAAGGGAAAAAAGACTTCCCAGTCCTCTGCAGCTGTGATATATCTTTTCAACGCATGCCTAGATTCCCCCATGCAAGCACATCCTTAAAAGTTAATGAAATGGCCCATGTGAAGGCTGACGCACCAATGGTAGGTTCCCTACATGCCCCACATGGGGTCAACACCTATGTGCATTACTCATTGTGGTTTTTTGCTTATTCTCTGCTCTGTGTTGTAAAGATTTTGTTGAAAATGTCAAAAAGGCCTGAAGACACCCTTATGGGTAACAGTGATTAAAAAAGAGGAAGCATTTATGTTTATCTACAGCACAGAAAGTCAGGCTGTTGGAGAAACTGGACAGCAGTGTAAATGTGAAAGGTTGAAGAGTGTGGTGCCGGGATGACCACCACATACGACCTGAAGAAACAGAAGGATAAACTGTTGAAGTTCTGTGCTGAAAGTGATGAGCAGAAGTTAATGAAAAATAGAAAAACACTGCATAAAGCTAAACGTGAAGATCTTGATTGTGTATTGAAAAAGTGGATCCATCAGTGTTGCAGTGAACACATACCACTTAATGGTATGCTGATCATGAAACAAGCAAAGATTTATCATGATGAACTGAAAACTCAAGAGAACCATGAATATTCAACAGGCTAGTTGCAGAAATTTAAGAAAACACATAGCATCCCATTTTTAAAGATTTGTGGTGACAAAGCATCTGCTGATCATAAAGAAAGGGAGAAATTTATTGACAAGTTTGCCAAAGTCATTACTGATAAAAATCTGATATCAGAACAAGTCTATAATGCTGATGAAACATCACTGTTTTGGTGTTACTGCTCCAGACAAACACAGACTATAGGTGACAAGATAGCCCCTATAGGAATTAAGGATGCCAATGACAGAATAATTGCACCAGAATGTGCTAATACAGCAGGCACTCATAAATGTAAACTCACTGTGGTAGGCAAAGGCTTGTGCCCTCGGTATTTTCAAGGAGTAAATTCCTTACCTGTCCGTGATTATGATTATTTCTTATGCTAATAAAAGGGCATGGATCACCAGGGACATCTTTTCTGATTGGTTTCACAACATTTTGTACTAGTGGCTCATGCTCACCACAGGGAAGCTGGGCTGGATGAGGAATGTAAGATTCTGTTATTCCTTGACAAGAGTTCTGCTCATCCTCTGGCTGAAATTCTCACCAAAATTAATATTTATGCCATGTACTTCTCCCCAGGTGACTTCTTTAACTTAGCCATATTACCAGGGTATTCTTAGATCAATGAAGAGTAAATACAAAAACACTTTCTTGAACATCATGCTAGCAGCAGTGAACAGAGGTGTGGGTGCAGAAGGTGTTCAAAAGAAGTTTAGCATGAAGGATGCTGCATAGGTTGTTGCCAGTGGTTGGAACAGTAGTGTAAGCCTGGCACAACCTCTGAGCTGTGACTATGTTCATGATGATAATGAACAAGGTAGTGACTTTGAAGGATTCTTTATATTAAGTGAGAAAAACTGGTGTCTGACCTTCTTATGACATGCAAAAAATTATGCCTTCAGTGTCTGTTAGTAAGCTAGAAGTAGATATCTATGAAGTTTTTGACATTGATAATGAGATTCCAGTTGTTCAATCACTGACCAATGGTGAAGTAGCCATAATGGTTCTGCATCAAGGTGATCATGATAATAGTGATGATTAAGATGACATTGTTAACACAGCAGAAAAAGTGCCTACAGATGACATGGTGAAAATGCGTGATGGGCTTATTGAAGGGCTACAGCAGCATGCATTCATAACAGAACAAGAAATCATGTCAGTGCATAAAATCAAAGAGAAACTCCTAGGACATAAATGGTTGTTAGTGAGGCAGATGACTCTGGAGCAAACATTTTTAAAAACCATCCAGCAAAATGCCTCCTCATCCCTAGAGGACTCACATCCTGGTGCCTCAACTGCTTCTGATGTGTCTTCTTACCTAAAAAAATAAAATAAAATACAGTGTACAATAAGCTTATAATCAAAACATGGCATTGTAGGTGGGGACTGAAAGCCTGTTGTTGTTTGTTATTGCTGTTGCATAACAGCTGACACAGGTATTCTGGTGACGCTACTGTGCTGCTTAGTTTCCCTGAACACATTATTTTTTCAGTGTATTAATTGTATGTCATATTTTTACTGTTAAGTACTTACATGTGAATAAGTACAAGAAAATGACTGCTTATCAATAGCATATAAATTCAGAGTCAGGAATAATGGTGATGCCAAACAACCACAGATTGCCCACATGGGTGACTTAGATAGTGACACCTTTGCTTTCTAGTGGATCGATGAGCACAAACTTTGTTTCATGCACAAAATTACTTAAAAAATTGTACAAAATTAACTTCAGTCTATGTGTATAAGGTGCATATAAAATATAAATTTCGTGTAGACTTGGGTCTCATCCCCAAGATATCTCATTATGTATATGCAAATATTCCTAAATCCAAAAACAATCTGAAATCTGAAACACTTCTGGTCCCAAGCATTTCAGATAAGGGATACTCAACCTGTGCTATGCAGATCAACATTAAAAAATGTTTACTTGGTGCTAAGTAGGCACAGGAAGAATACAAACAAGTGTGATCCAGGGTTCCTCATCATGAGCAAGGCATCATTGCTCAGTGCCACATTCATGCTGTAGGCAACACACACAAGAAGCAGAGTTCATTTGAGACAAGTTGGTGGGGAAGGGCTCACAGATGAGATGAAACTTGAATTTGGCCTTAATTTTTTTTTTATCTGTGATTGGTCAAAGATAAATCCAGGGAAGGGCAGAGGACACTGGGGCAGGAGGCTCCAACTGAGAGAGAACACCATGTGTTGGGGTCTATGAGGAGCCCAGCAGAGCCAGCAGGGAATGTCCATGGGGGGACAAAATGCCATGAGAGGTGGGGAAGGCCAGAGGCTGAGGGCCGTGAGAGCTAAGAATGGGAAAGCATCAGAAGCTTCAGAGGAAGGCAGTGGCTCTGCAGAGGAAGGTGAATCTGGCCTGGTATGTGGTCTAGGCTGTAAGGAGCAAGTGCCTGCAGGTGGAATATCCAGGAAGAGGATGCCCTGAATTGGGCAGGCAAGTGTAGGTAACAAAAGAAAGACAACGATGGGGGCTAAGTAGTCTGAAGGCAGAGACTCTCTGTGTCAGGGATCTTACTCCAAGTGGCAGGTTTTCCAAAGATGGAGATGTACACATATATGAAACTCCTATAACCTCTTCTTAAAATGAGACAGTGACCTCCTCCATCAAGAAGTGTGGTCTACATTGTCTCCCCTTGAACCTGGGCAGGACTTTGTAACTACTGCAACCAACAGAATGTAGTGGAAGTAACACTGCATGACTTCTAGGGCTGGGTCATAAAAGGGAATAAGGTTTTGTGTGCCTCTCTCTCTGTCTCTCTCTCTCTCTCACACACACACACACACACACACACACGTACCACAGAGAAAGATGTCTGAGGAGCCCCCACTTTTTGAACCCATACCTGTTTGAGTCTTCCAGCTGGGACCCTACCTGTTATAAAGCAGAGACAGGCCATCCTCGCTGTGGCCTGTTCTGAATAATAGAACCGAAGAGTATAGGAAATAGTTGTTTTATGCCACTTACTAAGATTTGGGGCAATTTGTTCCAAAGTCATAGTAACTGTAACACCCCATCTCTTCATTCTAAATCCACTAAGCACACCTTGTCCTTTGGCAGCCCCTGTTCCAGTGTTCAGCAATTTTTTTTCTATAAAGGACCAGAGAATAAATACTTGAGGGTTTGCTCCTGCTCTGCCGTTGTGGTGTGAAAGCAGCCATAGACAATACCTAAACAAATGAGCCTGGCTGTGTTCCAGTAAAATGTTATTTACAAAAGCAGGCAGGAGGCTGCGTTTGGCCTGTCCTATACTTAGGGGTCAGCAGCAATAGGCCTCATGATCATAGCAGTACCAGGCTGGTGCCACAGGCTGCACCAGAAAGACAGGGATGGAACTTAGGGCCCATGTCCAAGATCGGGTCACACTAGCCAGAGTGAAGAAAAGGTCTGAAATGACATATTTTTCCACCCTCCATCCCCACCCACTGAACAACCCCAACCATTTCCACCACCACAGTAGTTAGGTCCTCAGAACTATCCTAAGCTGAAGTCCTTTTACTTTATTCTTAATTGCCCCATATTGACTGTGTTCAACACTGAAATCCTGAGGGTTTTCCTGCAGACTCAAAGCATAACTGATTTGTAAAACCCAGTTCCCTATTTCTAAGTGCTCAGAATTCATTTCAGAAACCAAAAAGGTGCTCTTCACCCATGATACATGGAACTCAAGGATGGGTAAGAATGCATCCCATAGTCCAATTCCTATTCCTTGAAATGCCATCAACTGCGAGCAGCAAAAAAGTGACAAGTAGACAGGCGAGTACAATGGGGCTGCTCTTTTGTTCCTGCCTCCTGAGAGCTGGGTTGCTGTTGGGTCCTTGATATCTTTAAGTGCTGATTTTGCAATGATGGTGAAGTAAGCAGTACCGAGTTCACAAGTTCACATCAGAGGATACACCGAGCAAGAGGCCTTAACGAGAGACAGAAGGACTATAAGCTAGCCAGAAAACTCGCCTCTCCTTCCTCCTGGTTTTACAGGATTCTCTAATAAGGGGATAACTTGGAGAAAAAGGAAAGAAACTCCACTAAGTGTAACAGCGGGAGTCCCTCAGCAATCTTCTAAGCAGCTTCCTGAGAAGGCCTCCAGCCATTTAGCAGAGCCCGGAAGGCTTAATGAGAGCAGCGCTATTGCAGGACCTGTACACAACGCTCAGAGGCTGCTTTCCCGTGGGCCTTTGCCCTCCAAACAGCAGCTGGCCACGCAGAAAAAGCAGGGCAAGGAGGGATTCTCGGTGGCTGTGCGCAGTCCTGACCCAGCTGTTATTTTAGGAGATAGATACATCCAGTTTGCCTTATATAATGGGGTCACTGAAATGTAGGTAGTAAAGGGTGCTAAGAAAATGAACTTGCAATTTCATTTCTAAGATAAATGGAGAGTGAGAATAGACTTACGAGGAAAGCTTTGATTTCATCAGTGCAAGAAAACACGACAATCACAAGCACAGATTGGTTAAAGGGAAGGGCTGTCACCCTTAGAAGGTAGACAAATGCCTATCAGACTGACCGAAAGAGCCCTTGGGCATTGCGGCAGGTGAGAAGTTTGGCAAGCTCAAACAACAAAAGTAGAACTGGTTTGAGAATCTTTGAATGGAGAAGATTCTTTCTTCCTCTCCTACCTGTCCCTTAAATAGTGACGACTTTATAAGGAAGCGAGACAGCAATCTCAGTGAACTATCGCCTCAGGTCTCAGAGGAACTGACATATTCTTCCAGAAATCACTTGATAAAACGGCTGTTTGTGTGAGAGCTAGCTCTAACCTTCTGGGAAAACTGTGTAAAAGAATTTCTTTGATTTATAAAAGGTAGCAGACTGGATTTCTGTTCTGCAATCCCACAAAAAGACTTTCCACAGAATAAGATTGTAGTTCCCAACACAGAGTGCCGTATTTGTGCCTGGTGGGGAACATAAATGGGTGATCTGGAAGGCCTCACCTGGGTCCTGAGGCAGCCATGGCCTAGCCATGGCCTATTGATTTTTCCTCAGTCTTCTCATCTGCAAAATGGGTCTAATAAAGTAAAGTAGATCACCCAGCTGTCATGAGTTCCAAATGAGATCACACATGGGAAAGTATTTTCTAAACGTTGAAGTGCTTTGCAAAGTTATTATTTTCATGACATTCTGTACAACTATAAGCAAAATTCAATGCAGGGAGAGAGAGAAGGAAAACAGAGATGATCTGGTGACCAAGGTGTTTTTATTATTAAGCATTTATATAGCACTTTATATTTTCAGAGAGCCTAGCAATCTTTTCTCCTGAGTTACTTTGACAGGTTAACATCACACTTACTGACCTTGGAGCAATTACCAGCGTCAAAACGTGGCAGAAAGGGTAAAAGTTCAGATAGCAGTAGTGCAGCTATTTCCTTTCTGGATACCCACAGACATCAGCCGTCAAGAAATTGCTTTTTTTCTTTACCCCACATCTAAACGAAAGACAACATAAAATAGAGCCCAAGACCAAATTTTAGCCACAAACTATACATATTTCTTTTCTCTTTATCACAAAACCAGGCTAGAAACTTAAAATTCAGTATTTATGAGACCTACCTACTAAAGTCCTGATTTTCCTAAGTAGCACAGAAGAAGCCAGACTCCTGGGATTCACTCTGGAAAAGCCAGATAGGCCTTCCGAGGCCCTGACCTGCGCCCTAATCAGAGCTCCGTGCTTCGCGTGCGCAGGTCAAAAGGAGGCAGGTCAGATCCTCACCTGTAACAAACAAAGGATCTGATCCTTTAAAACAAACCGATCCTGAATCTGTGATATCTTCAAAACAAACATAGCTTTGGCGGTTCTTTTTATTACTAGAGATGGAGGCTTAAACTAAAAACCAGGGTGCACTTATTTTAAGGGAGTAAAACAAAAACAAAATAAAACATTTCCATGCACTATGCAAACGACAACCCAAAACCCTGTCCTGAAATGGAGACATTCTGGGCAAGGAGGAACGAAAGGACCTTGTGTTGAAAGTTTGTTTTTGGCTTGGACTGAGCTGTAGCAAGACCGGTGTGGTTTTGCCTTTTCCTCCTGGTCCTCGGGGAGGGAGGACATGGACAAAGGCCCTCCCGACGGCGGCAGGCCAGGTGCAGAGGAGGAAAGGGACAGAGCGAGGGCAGGGAGCACGAGTGGCAGACGAGCTTCCTCGCGGAGGGCCATGGCTGCCGCACTCCGAGAAGGCTTCTAGCTGCCATTGTGTTTGGTTTTTCTTCTCTCATTGTAAATCCCATACGTAAACTCCAGTCCATTTTATTATGTATCATAGCAGGTTCGAGAATTGTCAAATGTCAGCGACGCTTTGGGAAGTCAAGGGGAAAAAGCCTTAGAGAAAAATAAGCACGTACCTTTGTGCAGCAGGCTCCGGCAGGCTGGGGATGCAGAAGGAGGGTGGGGAGCGTGACCGTGGAGTTGAAAGGAACCCCAGGGAACACCTCACCCCTCCTCCCAGCCTGCCCTCAACATGGATAAGAAGACAGGCCCAGAGAGGCTGCTTCATCATTTTTCCTACAACTTGAGGAAAAAGTTCCCTTCAGTTATTTATATATTTGGGCTGAAATTTCCACTGCTCCAGAAAAAGTTTGGGAATCCTATTTCTGTTTTCCCCCCAAACTGCTCAGGTACATTGACTGGACACCAGGTCAGAGCCATAAGCATCCAAACAAGTACAGTAGTTCACTGAGACTATGTAGACTCTTACTTAAGATTGTGCTGCGTTTTTTTCACTCCTATTTTCCTTGGATTCTCTATGCTAACAGGCTCTTTTACTTTTAAAGTTTTCAGTGATGGCCCTTGGCATTTTCTTAGTTGCTCGGTCTGCCTACAGTCTTTAGAAAGATGTATTCATTGCCTCACCTCATTAAGCAAACATTTATTGAGTGCTTGCTAGAGGTGCCAGGCATTGTTCTAGACGGGGTAGGTGATGATGGACGAGTCAGACACAACCCTACCCTCATGGGGCTTAACACTAGACATTTGGTGCATCTCCCAACTTCAGTCTTCAATGGAAATAACACAGTCTTCATTTTCTACCAACCCCTCAATGTGTGTGAGCACCCAGAAAGCTAGCCCACAAATAAAGATAAACAATTCTGTTTCGTCCAAGCTCTGTTGATTCTCCGTACTCTCTCCTTTGTCATTTTTAATCAATGCATTTTTTTGTTTGCATCTTTCAGCTCCTACACCCCCAAGTAACTAAGGAAATACCCCCAAAATGCACATAATATTGTAAACCTTTAGGAACTTTGAATGCAGTTCCCTTTCCTGTTCAGCATTCAGATGCCAACTCAAAAGGAAATTCATTCAATCAAGGATTGCCTAGTGCAGAAAACTTGGAAGTATTTTTGGAAGTTAGGTCTCTACTACACTGAGATGCTTCACCATTCTGAAAATACAGGGTGAGTTAAAGATCCATTGAGGGAAGCAGGGAAAATCTGGAAAGCAAGTTAAATCGATACCTTAAAGTTGAGAACTACCATGCATGGGCCACCCCTCTGCATTCCTCCCCACCCCCTATCCTCCTGCAGAACGCTGGGGTGACAGGAAGATAATATCAATTTGGTGTCGAGGGCAAAAAACAAGAAGGTTCACCCCCATGTCTTCTTTTCCCTTTTAAGGCCCTGACATGGAGAGAAAACAAAAACCGCCACCACACCAAACCTTTCCAGATTCATCCTAATGGAATCTGCTTGAGTCTTGGAAACATATTATAAAGGTTCGCCGCCTCCAGGGCCTGGTGTAAACCTACAATTGCAAATAGTAGTGGGATTGGAGCACCCACAAGTCAGTCACAACCATCTGAGTCCATATGGTTAACCATGTCACTTGTTTGTAACTTTTGGCATTTAAAAACAGGTGAACTGATTGCAGGAAATGACCCAACCAAATGTATCCATCCACTGGAGACAAGTACCTCTTTCCAGGACGTGACAAAAGTCTTCTTTAGTTGACAGTAATAAATTTCAGGAGTTGTTATTGAAACAAAGGCAGCTGGTTTACAAATGTGATAAATAATTTCCCAAATGTTTCTATGTGTATGTAAAAAGGCAATGTTTCCCAGTCCAAGTGACTCATCAAGGCCCTCGAAGCATAATGTAGACTTACTTTATTCTTTGCAAACACATCGAGACTGCGTGCCCCTTCTGTGTTGGCTCTTTTTTTTTTTTTGAACATGGAGTGAACCGACAATGGAAGCATGGCAAGCAAAATCTCAACATTAAAGCAAAGTTGTCTGAAGGGTGTGCCTGTGCCCTCACAGGCCCTTGCAATGGAGATGCAAGCGTATCCACCCCACTTAAAAAAATGAAAACTATCCACTTTTATTGTTTTTGAGCAAATCTGTGAATAGAAGGGTCATTTTCTGCCTTGATTTCTTTTAACTTCACGTGTTTAAGAAGGATAAAATGCACATTAGGAGATGGCAAGCACCGCCACCGCGATACCCCAGCTCCGTGGGTCCTATTCAACTCTTTTTCTTCCCCTTCAGTGAGCTTTGCATAAAGCTTACCCAAACCCACATGGGTTTCTATAATATCCAAAAGGAATGACAATGAGTGATGTGGTGTAGGTGGAAACTGCCTGAAGAAACCTAAATTGTAACAGGAAAAAAAATTGACATTTTAGATTTTAAATGTTACACAGTTTTTATAAAGCTTCAGTCAATTTATTTTATTTATTCTAATGAAGAGCATTACAACTGCTTTACTGCACTGAAGCAAGCATCGATCACATCATTAATCACACCTTGTGAATAGCCACAAATCAAGTTCTAACAGCAAGCACTGAATCAGAAGCAATGAAGCATAAACTCCTTCACAATTTATGATCTCTCCAATTGCATCTTTTCAACCATTAAATTGCAAGATACCATAAATTTTTATCTTCTTCACTTCAGTCACATTATTGATTCTGCCGTGTGAAATATAGAAGCGCCGTAAATCTCGGCTATTGAATTAAATTTAAAGTCTCGACTTCAGAAAAGAAACCCAACACACTGCCATGGCTGTTAATTTACACTGAGGAACAAATGATAGAAACATTAAAATTTAAATGGACAACAGGGATTTCTAAAAGCCATAGTACTGTCAATCCTAGTCCTTGTCAACCTTGAGGGCTTTTTCTTTTATTATTAATTCAAATCTTAAAATATAAAAAAAGAATTAAAAAATTTTAAAGTAGAAGGTAGGTAGATTGTTCATAGGAAGAAGTAGTAGAAAAATTCCTCAATAGGAATGGCTGCCAAGACTAGATATTACAAAGGTGGGACAATGACAGCATCTTCACCTCACCCCCATACCATGGGCTGGGTCCTAAGGAACCCATTTGCCCTCTGTTCCACTCTGGACACCTCTGGATACAGTGATGGTCCCACAGAGTCTTTGGTAGTCCCCAGCTGGCTGTGCTCATTGCCACCATTTGCCATCCCGACTTCTGATCTCTTTGCTGCCCTTGCAGAGGCCCTCTTGCTATCTGGCTTCCAGTTGGGTTTGGCAATGGGAGGCACTAACAGAAGAGCAAAGGACAAGGAGAGAGAGGGGGGAGTATTTGTTCCCATTCCCTCCCTGCTTTGACGCCAGGGTTTGGCAGGGGTTGGACCCCTCCCTGGCTACAGCTCCAGGGTGGGGGGAGGGCACTCCTTTTTGGCTCAAACTCTCATGAATCCCAGTAACACTATTCCCCCCTTTCCGCCTTCAGGCCTGGAGTTAGTAAAGGTTACTCCCTGCTGTTCCTCTCCAGGTGCCTCAGCCTCCCTGGAGGTTCCTTTAACCTTGCCCACAGCTCTGCAAAGCACCCCTTCATTTAAGTCTCTCCAGTTAGACATCTGAATGGGATTCTGCTTCCTTCTAGAATCTTGACTGATAAAGATGTCAGGGCACAGAGATCTTAAAACCTGATCTTAAAACCAGAAAAGAGCTGATAGCAGCCAAGCCTTGCAGTAAAAGCCAGAGATATCGCACCCCCAAAATGCTAAAGATCCTAAAATAAACCCAGACCACATATAGATCAAGAAACGCCCATTATGTTTTGGCAGATAGCCGTCCCTGATAATTATGAAGGGCATGCATTGAACCCAGAAGCAAGACAAACAGATCATGACAAGTGGCCTTTTTCATAAGCCACCAGACACTTGAGATCTTTTAGCCACAGAGAATAAAGGGGAGGTTGCTGAGCAAAGGCCGCGTTAGAAGAGGAAACAGGGGCTTGCCTTCAGGCACACGCCATTCTAGCAGACAGAGGCAATCCATGGTCTGCTGTGACAGCCGGGCTGGCTGGGACTCAGCAGACATAAGCAGAACACTAGCCCATTCTTGCAGGAACTGAAATAACCTGGTTGTGTGTGAGTTGTGATCTGAGGAAGCCCAAATTGGCTTTTAGCCTTACGTACTTTCCAAGATGCGTGAATTTTCTATGTCCTCCAAGGAGGGTGAGACAGCTAAGAAGGTCTTGCTAGAATGGCAGTAGTGTGAGATAACACTATAACGACTGTTCCATGACCCAAGAAACACCCCCACTCCCCTCCCCCAAAAGACCAAGGACTTCTGGAATTGAATATACCAATTTCTCCAACCAGATACCAATCTTAAAAGATAATGGGATTGAGTGTCGTGCCCAATCGAAGGTTGTCCCAGAGATCAGGCCATCCCTGAGAGCCACCAAAGCCATTCGGGGACCAACTGGTGTTCAACCTACCCTTACAGGGTCCAGACAGGTCCAGGCTGAACAAGATTTCTGGACTCATTCTTGATTTGATTGAAATCCACATGAGGTAGAAGAGCAGAGATCTACACCTGCATCACCTGTCGTGGGTGTGTCCTGGAGCTGGCAGTTCCTGCCCCAAAGTGATTGAACTCCCTTGGTCTAGCACAGTAATGGCACAAACTCATCAGATGATTTCTGACATCCAGAAGAAATAAATAAGGCTCTACAGAGGTGGAAATTGATGGTTCACAGGTCCTTCACAAAGCTTCTGTTTGGTAAAATAAAATATATCCACATGGCTCAAAATTCAAAAGATACAAAAGAAGATAAGGTAAAAAAGAGTCTGCCCCCCCGTCTCTCAGCCATCCAGTTTCCTTTCCCAGAGGCAACCAATGCTACTAGTTTATTCATTGATCTATCTATCTATTTAGATATGTACATATGTGTGTGTATACACACATATATATATAGTCCATTTATATATATTTTCCATTTACTTGCCATATATATGTGTATACATATGTATGCTTTCAGAAATAGTCTACCATATACAAACAGATGCATACATGTGTGCATATATATACACATACACACATAGATTCTTCCCCCTCTTCACAGATGTCATACACACTGTAGTACACCCAGCTTTTTTCACTTAATAATGCTGTGAAGCCTGTTTCATACTGGCACATAAGAAGCTTCCTTGCTACTCTTTAAGGCTGCAGAGTCGCTATGTAAGATGGACCACAATTTATTGAAACATTCCACTGTTGATGGACATTTGGGTTATTTTCAGTCTCTTGCTATTGTAAACAACAGTAATGATCTTATACATATGTAATTTCTCAAGTGCTGCATAGATTTCAAATTGATCCAACATTTTTTTAAAAGTCAGATTTCACACTTAAAAATGGATTTGAGGTTTCTCTTGAAAAATGAAAGACCCGGCAGCAGTGAATTCTCCCTGTCACACAGCAACAGCCAGCCAGAGCTGAGCAGCGGGTGCCCTTTGGAAGACTTCTGTGCTCTCCAGATTGCCACATCCTCTGTGCGCTTCTGCATAGTCTGCCTGAAACGCCACCTCCCTCAGAGCGCGGTAAGGACTGAATTAGATGAGGAAGGTGAGGCTCCCAAGGCGAGGGGTGCAGACACTCTCGGGGAGGTGGAGCGCCTGTTAAAGGACCACTCCCTCCCATTCTCCTTCCCTTCCTTGGCTCTACGAATCCTTGGTTCTTCAACCTCTAGCTCATCTCACTAGAAAGTAAACTTTATGGAGATGTAGACTTTATTTTGCTCAGCACCGTGGCCCCAGCACCTAGCAGAGCGCAGGGCACATGGAATGGATGGGTGAATAAGTACATGAATAAAAGAGAGAAAGAACACAGCAAGAAATAAGCTAAACTAGGTTCTACACATCCAGCAAGAAATAAGCTATACTAGGTTCTACACATCTGTTTCTTGATGTTTTCTTGCTTTCATTCATTTCCCATCCTTTTCCATTTACTTGCCAAACCTGAGCTTTTCCATTTTGTCAGTTACATAAACAGTTTTCCAAGTTCTTTAGTATTTACCTTTTATTCCTTATCTTTTGAATCACCTTTTCTATTCTGTCCATAACTCTTTCTGTTGCTTTCAGCTGTTTCAGCCTTATGGTTTTAAACCAGAAGAAATCAGATTAATTTTTTTATGTGTTCCTCAAATCCATAAATCTAACTTTAAATTCTAAAACAGCCCTAATAACTTTGAAATGTTAATAACCCTATAAAAATATTCACATTAGTCCAAATTATATGATTAATGTAGCATCTTCTCCATGAACATTTAGACAACTTTAAACACACGACTTGTAACTATTGCTGTGACACAAGTCCATCTAGGGCCAGATGTCCATCTCAGTCCAACAGACAATAGGAGGAGAATAACTTTACTAAACACATTTTATTCTTTGACTTTCCAATTACGTTAACCAAAGGTAGGTTTCTGGAGGTTTGATTGTGAGTTACAGAAACCAGTCAGATAACCTTAAGCAAAAAGAGGAAATCGCTGGGGAGAGGCATGGGTATCTCTCTGCTCAAAGACAGGAAGTGCAGCTCTACCCCACATTTGTTCTGAGTGACTCGCCTTCAGTCCAGAGCACTCCTGTGCATGGAGAAGGGCCAGTCATATAATGTGCACTGCCCAGTGCAAAATGTAAATCCAGGGCCCCTTGTACAACATTTATTAAGAATTTCAAGACGGTAACAGCAGAACTGTCCAAGAGTAGGGCCCTTCTAAGTCCTGGGCCCTGTGGGATGGGATGGAAGAGACCACAGACCCATGAAGCCCACTCTGCTTGGAAGGTGGATCTTTCAGAAGTGAAGCTAGGCAAGCACTCCCAGAGGTCTCTGTTATAAGCAAGTGATATTATTTTACCCTTTTTATAGGTTTATTCTGACTAAGTGACTTGCCTAGGGCTACACAGGTAGCAAGTAGATTTCTGACCTGGATCTGCTAAACCCCAAACATACGCTTTGAATTCCACCACATTCCCTCTTCCACATCTTGGCACAGAATAGGCATTCAGTACACAGAAATTTCCAGAGCAGAAAAAAACCAAAAAATATTTACAGATAGCCTGCTAAATTCTACATTCTCTAACGTGATGTTCAACCATTTAGAAAACACTTAATTTAAGTAGTAATTGAATTAGAAGCTTTTTAGATACTTTCAAATAAAAGCACATCCTCACTATCACTGTCATTTTGACATAACTATCCTATCATAATTCCTGGAATTCTTTCTGAACCCCAGAGTGCCAAATTGACACTCACTTTCTAGGAATTATCAAATTTTTAGGCATGGAATATTACTCTCAGTTCCTCTTCCATCAAGGTATGTGATGATTCTCCAAAAATGTGCTCCCCCTACCCTTTTACTTTTAATAAATGTAATTGAATCAGTCCCGAGTAGGAGCATCTGGCCTTGGGTTGCCATGTGGAGTATTTTTTGGTCCAAAGGGCACATTTCTTGTTCTAGGGTCAATGGAATAATCAAAACCTAGTCCCTGGGGAGGAAATTTTATGGTTCTCATTTATTTGATCCACAATCTACTAAACTCCACGCCATAGTCAATCAGCTGTAAAATAAAGAAGGAAAGCACAGCTAGTTTGCTCCAGAAAAGGCAAAACCCATTGGATCCTGGGCTGGTTAAGTTAGAAATAGATTGATTAAGCCTAAGTTGGGTGCCGATAGGACTTCAATGAAAATGCCCAGTAGTTGGAAGCTCACTCATTTATTTTGCTCACAAACAGAAACCGCCTTTTGAAATGACAAGATGAATCCTAGTTAACCGGGTTTCCAACCCAGGCAATGGTCTAGATTGACAGGCTCAGATTGTCAGAAAAGAACAGCAGGGAGGTAATGAAGGGACAGCACTTTAGAAGAGACGGGTTGAGGCTCACAGAGAGAAAGCGTCTGTTCAGAGGCGCCCAGCACTGCCCTGTGGCCACCCAGGGCTGTCTCCTCAATGACCCACCCCTCTTAGCCCTCACATCGCAGGCTGGCCCGTCAATTGATCTCTAATGCCTGCCTTGGCTAATGTAATTGGAATGTCAAAGAATAAAATGTGGTTAGTTACGCGTTATTCTCCCTCTCATAAAACTCACCCTTGGACAGAGGGAATCAGCCTTTGATGAGGACTGTCGCAGGCTTCCAGAGAGCACTTACTTTCTGCATGTCCTCCAGGAGACATGTGAAGCACTGGAGACTCCTCATTGAGCATGAATTTAAATGAGTGGTACAAGGGCCAGCAGGTTCTCAGACAACCGTGTGACCAGGGGCTCCAAGAATTTTTTGCCAGCCCATAGAAATAGTCACCACCCAAAGCACCTTGCTTTCTGGGACCCACCACTCGCACAGTGATAGCAGCTGGAAGGAGAGGCTTTCTTTCCAGGGTTTGGCTGGGGACACAACATTCCTCCTTCCCCCAGCACTGCTGTTATTCAAAGCCATAGGGTGCCCTCCTATCGGCAGTCTGATCTGTAGATTCCAGAAGGGCACCAACTATGTCCATTTCCTTACTGCTGCAGAACCAGGGGCTAGCTCAGCGTCTGGCACACAGTAGGTGCTAATGTTTGCTGAGTCATTAATAGAATTTCAAGGGAAAAAACTCTGTGAAGAGAAATCTAAGATAGAGTGACAGGTGTGAAATGGGTATTTATAAGATACTACCCCTGACATGGGGAGACAGAGAAAAGACACCTTCGTCTTGCTGGATTTTATTTTTTATTTATGATCATATAGTCACAGAGTTGGGCTGTGACAAAGAGAAGCTGAAGCCGGGGAAGCCTGGGGCTGAGTCTCAGGTAGAGTGGGAAAATGGAAAGAAATGACAAGAGTTTAGAAACAGCAAAAATATGGGCCAAGCAGCCACTGGGATTCTCCTTTAGCAATGTGACCTCCCTCCTGCCTTCAAGCCAGGCCACATCTGAAACACCTCATGGAGATGAGAGCTATTGTTGGAAAGAGAGCCAGAGAAGGGGCTCCAGAGTCACAGCTGCCCCCTGGTGAGCCCTGGCCAGCAGCACACTAGTGTGCCTGTGGGTGTGAGGTCTTCAGGTTCAAGTACAATTAGACGCAGAGAGTGCCTGTGTGGGAGCCCCTCCTTTGCCATTCAGAGGGTGGAATCCAAATTCAAGAGCAGGTGGCCTGTCCCACTTTGACTGCCAGAGACATCTTTTGTGTGTATATTTAGAACTATTTGCTATTAGAAAACCCATGGAAATATTCTAAATTCATCTTTCTTCAAAAGTGGAGGTACCTTTTGGGGAAGAATAATTTGAACATGAAATGGTTCTTCTGTTTAGTTGAAGCGCCAAAGTTAGAGGGGGGTGGCCAGCTTGTCAAAAGGAATCTTCCCACCCGTGCTGAACCAATAGCCTAGAAAAATGTCCTGAGAGTCAGCCGCCGCCTGGTAAAACATGATAGAGAGGGGCTTCGGCCAGCAGGAAAAGGACAGGGCCAGGAGAGATTGAAACTCCCAGCAGCAGACAATGAATGTTTGCAGAAAGCTGCTTTCAATATATAGTAAAGCAGGCCCACCCAGCAGAGGACCACCTTCAATAGGAAGTGGTAAATATCTCAAGGCAACATATTTTATTACATTTTTAAGATTAATACATAAGTAACATTGATGCATTTTAAATACAATTATTTTAACACTTTTTTTACCCCTGGATTAAGCCAATTCTACTCCATAAGACTTTTGAAACCAAAATATGAAGCGCGTGGGAGATATGAAGACCAAATGAAAAGGGTTTCATGTTAACAAACCATACCCCCAAGTTTTTAATTATCTTTTAATTCAGTCACTTACCTGATCCTGGAAGGCCCAGACACTTGCAGATGCAAAATAGATTTCACACAGTTCAGGAGGAGAGTCTGGGGGAGTATTCTGGGCTGTCAGGAGACAATCCAGTAATGAGCAAAAAGTCTTCTATAAAGACAAACAGAATAAAAGGGCTGTGTTAAAATTACTGCAGCCTTGCATAATAGCTGCGCTGCAAAGATACTACAGAAATGGTAATGAGTACAATAATGCTCTGAACTTGGAGTGTTTTTATTTAAAAGATTTTAATTAACCAGAAAATGAGCATTAATCCCACAACTTGGAAAATAACAACATGCCATCCTATTGCCACGAGCAAAAAGGTGAGAAAAAGAACAAGAAAATTTTGTCTGGGGAAATAAGCCCTTTGAAAAATTAACCATTGAGAGCATTAGCTAGAATATGATAGTAGGTTCACTTCTTAAAGGTCAACTTACAATGGTTTGTTATATTCTGAAATTTCCACCCTTAAATTCCAGAGAATACAGTCATAGTCAATGTATACTAGATACACTTAATGAAATTTTCAGCCATCTAGAATTTATATTCCGAAAAAAATTACTCCTTGTTTCAATTATCCTCATACACTTGGGAAATCCAATGAGCCAACAAGCATCGCTGCCCGCCTCTTCCTAAAGTATCAAAGAAGTGGCCGAACAAGAAGATGCCAAAGGAGACATACTCACAAAGGCCTTGGCGAAGGACATGCCACCACACCAAGTTCCCTGCGGCTGCTCTAAAGAAATCGTTGTTATTTTTATCTACTACATAAGCAATTATTTTTTCCCAACAGAAGTGGACCTGAGCTTATTATATGAATAACAGAAGCAGACCTCAAAATATGGAATGACTGTTCTAAAGCTTCCCATTGGCAATCAAGCATCTGTAAAACGCAGGCATTGGAAAGGCGAACTTCTCTCATAAGCAATTCTCCAGCATGCTCCCACACCATTCTTCCTGGATTACACTTGGGATGTAGAAGATTTCAAAGCTCTATGGCCAAAATTTCTTCCTATCATTCACAGTCACATGACAGCTAGAGCCACAATCATGGAGACTCCACCTGAATGCGCCCAACACTACTTCACAACCTGCGCCTTGCCCTAAACTCCTTCCCTTGGTCAATGTACCATGATTCCCACGGCCTTCCGAGCTGGAAATCCCAAAGTTATCTTAGACTCTTTCACATAAAAGCTCATCAGTTCTACCCTAGATACGTCTCTTGTATCTGGTCTTTCCCCTCTATGCCTGAATTCAGGCACCCTGCTTTTTTCTGATTTGCAAAAATTCCAATAATCTGACTCCATTTGTCTCCAGCTTTTTCTTCCTAAGTAATAATTAGTAATGTCATTGTGATGCTTAAGATTTTCCACCAAACAAATGCCATACAACTCACCATGCCCTTCACGATCTCACCCTACTTTTATCCTGTTCCGTACTACAATTAACCCATTCTCTTGATACATTGAATTTCTTAGCATTTCTCACATCCACCAGGTTCTTTCACAACTTCAATCGTTGAACATGTTTTTTAGCAAATTCATCCTTGGGCCTGGGCAAGGGGGATCCCTGCCTGACGTCCTATGCTTTGGGGGCTCCTGCTGTGGCCTTCCTCTGGCCTTCCCTTCGCCATCAAGCAGGCATCCCATAGGACCAAGGCTATGTGCCTGCCCAGGGGCTGTACATTCCCTTCTAGACCATATTCCCAGTGCCCGGGGCTCCAGAGTTTCCTGTCCAAATGACCCAACCTTGTTTCAAGAGCCCCTGTTGGCCTCTTCCCATGTACATCCTCCGGAGGGCAGACCACACCACCAGCCTGACCATTCCTAGAGCTGAGGGTGGCCCTGAAGCAGTGGGGCTTGCAGTGGGGCTGGGATAAAACCAGAGTGTCCACATGTGGCACAGGAGGTCCCTTGTAATAAACGATAAATCTGGGAGTGGGAAAAGAAGGAAAGACACCCCGAGGGAGGAGCAGCAGGGGACAGGGATCATCTCAACTCATACCATTACATTCCAGTGTGGAACTCCAAAAAGTGCCAGAATTCAAAATTTGAATTTGGCCTTCTAGACCACTGTGAATGTAAATTTGTCAAGGTAGAGAAGTGGATTATATCTTATTTGATGGTTTATTAGCTTGATTTATGATTTTTAAATATTGAGATATATGGCATCTGGGTGTCTTTTTGAACTCCTGCTTGAGGCCTGCAGTAAACATTAGAGGCAGGCTTGCTTTCCTGTTCTGCTATACTGTCCTTCCTCCTTATATCTGCCTGATGAACTCCTATTCAGCCTTCAAAACCCACTGCAAATATCATCTGTTCCAGGAAGCCTTTCCAGCTCTTTCTAAGGCAGAGTTAATCACTCTTATTTAGTTGAGACTTTTAATTGCAAATAGCAAGTAACATTATTAGCAGTTACACAGGCAAAAAAGCAGATCACCTCCTCTACCTCCCTTTCTTTTTCTTCTTTGATAAAGCCCTTCTCCTTCTCCCTCCTCCCCTTTGCCTCCTCCTCTCCCTCCTCCTCCTACTCCTCCTCCAATAAAGCTAGAGGACAAGAATGTAGCTGGCCCCAGTCTGACCTGGAGCCAGCAGGTGGGATACAGTCAGGCCTCCAGGCTGTAGCTCAGCCATCTGCCTGTGCCTCACTCTGCAGACCTGCTCTGTCTGCCATTTGCCCACAGGGTGGAATATGGCCATGCCACACTTCAGAGAGGAAAATCAGGTGGGCCAGATAATCTATTTCTGCCTTCAAAAGTTCATATTTAAATAAATGATTTGAGAGTTTTCTCTTACTGTAATTCTTACACCTCTTGCATTTAAAAGGCCAGCCCCAACAGAGGCTAATTTCTTTATGCCAATTCCAAATTCCTAGGGGAATTCTCATGTTAATGGCAGGAAGGACAAATACCATATCCTTCTGGGGTGGGATAATACCTTGAGATTAGCCCCCTCCTGTACCCTTGTCCTTCCTTAATCAGTCAGAAGCATTCATTGTCTTGGAAACCAGGGGTAGGGAGAGAGAAGGCTATGGAGTTTCAGAAGTCTCAGCTTGCACTTCATGCAGCCTAGAAGCTGAAAAGACTCTGGACTTGGCAAATGGACAAGGATGAAGAACAAGGTTTCACGCTCCCTAGACAGCCCCCCGCCCCCACCCCACAGATACAACTGGGCCGAGATAAAGCAAGAGAGTTATATCTGGCTGCTCCCTAGGCAGAGCCTCGTGGAAAGGGTAGAAGCAGCACAGAAACCAGGACAGTTTAGGGATGGATCTGGAGCAAGGACAACCTGGGTCCTATTCCAAGTAAAGCCTTGAACAATGAGGAGGCCCAGATTCACCCACTCCCCAGCGTATCACGGTAGGAGAAACGGAGAGTAGAAATGGTCAAGCAGTGGGGCCAAGCAGGTGGCCTGAGGGAGCCACAGGGAGCATGCGCGGTGTGTGCACTGAGCATCCTGGAAGCAGTGAGCATGTGCAGTGACTGTGCTGAGCGTCCTGGGAGCAGTGGGTGATGTCCCGTGTGCTGCAGGACAGGGTCCCTGCGGAAGCCCAGAAAACCTCCAGAGCCTGAAGGCGCCATGGTGGGCACCAACAAGGCTGACCCAGGGGCAACTTGCAAGAACCGACAGTCCTGGGTGATGACGGAAAGGAAGGAAACAGCCAAGGACCACCTGCCTATGAAAGAACCCCAGAATTTATCTTCGAGGAAAGGGAAGGAGCCCTGACGTGGCTGCTGCATGGTCGAATGGAGGTTTGAGAGAGAGATCCATGTTTTGGGTTAATTAAAAAAAAATTTAAATTTACAAATAATAATTGTACATATTCATGGGGTACATAGTGATGTTTCGATACGTATAATGTTTAGTGATCATATCAGGGTAATAGCAAATCCATCATCTCAAACATTTACCATTTCTTTGTATTGGGAAGGCTCAATATCCTCCTTCTATTTGAAACTATATATTATTATTAACTATGGTTATCCTACAGTTGTAGAGAGCACTAGAACTCATTCCTCCTATCTCTGTAGCTGTAATTTTGTATCCTTTAACAAATCTCTCCCTATCTCTCCCTTCCCCCTACCGGGTTAATATTTTTAAAATAAAATGGTTTTTTCTTGTTTACACTATATTCCCTGGTAAGCAGTCCTAGCAAATGAAAGTGATGTATGCCTTGGAATTTGTATGTCTCCCATGAATTTCAAGGTGTGTTCTCCAGGCAGGATTTTGAGCATAATGAGGAGCAGCCTCTGCCCAAAGAAGTTAACCCTTTAAGCTCCCTAAGCAGTACATTGTCGGATGAGAGCTAAGTGGGCACCTGGTGGGGAAGCCACCAAACTCTGAGCTCCACCCCATGAGTTGGGTGGCAAGGAGAAGCTGGACAGTGTGTCTAGGGCCAGTCTGTGGAATTGGCAGCTGTTCTTTAGCATACTGATTGAAGTAAGCTAAACATATCTCTGGGGCGTTGTACAGGCTTGCAAAACACCTCAGGACATGAATTACTGTTACAAATGACCAGTTTCTGTTTTTTAAAATTATATTTAAATAAAACATATGATGATTTTCCCTTTCCGGCTGTTTTTCATTTGCAGCGGCTACTGTATTTGAATGAATATTTTTAAAAAATTAGATGGATAACTGGCTATGAAAATCTCTCTGCTCATAAACTTTGTCATCGCCATGCTTTTATGAAAGAACATCTAAAGTCACTATTTCATTAAACCAATTATATTATCTGATTAAATATCTAAGTCCCTGAAGACTTTCATGGTAATTCCTTTTGTGTGGATTGGACTGGAAGTGGTAAACTGTACCACCTCTGCTCTAAGTGATACCAGAAAGATGCTTCCAGCTCCAGCAGAGCAGAGGTGTTTTTTTTTTAGTTCAGAAAGAACTTAATAATTAATAATCTATTTTTTTTCTTTCCTTTGAGGACATTCAGGAAAGAAAGGGTCATTGCTCAACATGAGGGACAAATTGGTACCATGATAAGAGAGGGCAGGATATGAATTGTGCTGTTCTGGAGTGATCTGACAGATGGGGACATGAGCGTGAATGCACACTCACCTCTTGTGTGCACCACTCTCTCTCCAGACTTCCTAGAAGGGCAACCCACTGTCAGTTAAAACAACAGCACTGAGCACCGGCAGAACAATAGATTTTGATTAGAAAAACACTAATGCCATATCTATTTGCTAATTGTAGACTCTTAACAATTTTCTGTCAAATGTGGGATTCTTTTTTAAATTTCAGAGAAGTAATCACAGCCTTCTGAAATTCCCTGGGAGCGCTATCCATTCAGGCTTTTGTTTGCATAATGTGTGAAGGTTTGTGGGGGTGTGGGCCACCATGAGAGGGATAGAGTAGTTCTCTTTCCAAGGGCACTTGAGAAAGCAAGTGTTGAGCTTACAGTTTTAATCATGAAGGACCAAAGATAACCAACTGAAAAGTTTTTGATCAAGATGTTTACATTTCAATTTAAGCATCCAAATTGAGAGGGAGAAATCACAAAACACATGCAGAAGCCACAATTTTTATTCTTTCACATGGAGTCTAAATTACTTAGTGTCTCAGAATTTTCACTTATTTGTTGCCTACTCTCCTAGAACAAAGAAAGGATAAGAAAACCATTCAAGTGAAGGGAAATAAGGAAAATTAAAACCATGAGAGAAAAGAATTATTTGTGGTGGGGAAGGGTGTTTGGACATTCTGCTCTGAGAAAAAAAGAAAATTAAACTAAATATCAATAAAAAACCTGTCATAAAACAAGAACATTTAACAGCCTCTGAACACAGAGTACAATAGGGTGCAGCCGAATGATTCTGACTTACCAGTGTTTGGGGGAGGGGTTATCTCAGCTTTAGTCTTTAAGAACCTGCTGAGTCACAAACGTGTCTGAGTCAAACACACAAAAAGCTGGGGCAGTTCTGCCCGAAATTTCTTTGCATAAGGTATGGGGAGCCTTTTGGGTAATAATAATTCATCCTTAGAAATGAAGGATCCAGGCACATTAAACCTGACCCAATGACAGAAAGGAAACATGGAAATTAACACAGCTCTATGTCTGCTATCTGGATTTGTCCCCTACTTTACCCTCAAATTTGATTTGTGGCTGGGTCCTAATTGGGCATGGGCCAGAAGGGCATATGAGTTGTTTGTAAAGAACCTCTTAAGTAAAATTTGTCCAAGTACCTGTGGCACAAGCAACTCTGCTTCAGGATCCCTCCAACAAGTAATGCAAGAAGAGAGAGGCCTTCTTCCCATTTTCCCACCTGAACACCAAGCACCTTTGGTACTCTAGGGGCCCCTAGTGTTCCTGAGACTCACCCCCTGGAGGCATCCAGTGAAGGGAGAGCCCATCACCAGCCCAGACGTGCTTCAGAGCACCTGTAGAGGCACTCCCTGGGGACTCTCAAAAGCACCTGGTGGAGAGAGCCATTTGCAGGAAACCAAGGGTATGACTGAGCAAAGAGAGTCAAAAGACAATGAAAGATTCATCACCTACTCCTAGCTTCCTTTTTTATTGATTATAATATTTAGGTAAGTTTCTCTCTTCTTCAGTTTTTATAGCTTTACAAATTGGCATAATCATTCTAACATCTTGCTAAATCTCAAAGCTTTCAATGACCCAATACTAGGTAAGTTCTATATGTATATAAATCCATACTGTAAACACTGCTTAATAGCATTATACAGTGTTTGAATTTTTGGCACAGGGCTTTCTTCCTCTACTATGTAATCTAATGTTTCTGACTATGAAAAGACCTCAACAAATATAGCTCTTAATGTACTTAAAAATGGTTTATGTTTGTATTCAAGTTGGGGGATTATTCTTTTCCATCCCATGCCAGTTATCTATTGTTGCATAACAAATCACTCCAGTGATTTATAGTGGCTTACAACACAAAAATACTAAAATGTCTAAAATCAAAATACTGACTATATCAAGGTTGGCAAGGATGTGGAGCAACTGAAACTCTCACACACTGCTAGTGAGCATGTAAAATGGTACAACCACTTTGGAAGCAGTGGAAAACAGTTGGGAATTTATTATAAAAAGTTAAACATACAGTAACATATTTATTCTACTCCTACATATTTACTCTAGAGAAATGAAAGCCTACAGCCACACAAAGAACTATGAATGTTTATAGAAGCTTTATTTGTTATAGACAAAAACTGGAAACAATTGCAAAGTCCATCCATGGATGAATGGATAAACAAATTGTGATATATTCTTACAATGGACTGCTACTCAAGTAATAAAAAAAATGAGCTACTGATATACCCAATAACATGAATGAATCCCAAAATAATAATGCTGAGTGAAAGAATTCAGACAAAAATATACATATGATATTAGTCCGTTTGTATAAAAATCTAGAAAATGTAAACTAGTCCATAAAAACAGGAAGCAGATCACTGGTTTCCTGGTTGGGAGGGGAGGGCAGAGGGAGAGATGACCAAGGAGCACAAGGAAACTTTTAGGGGTAACAGATATGCTCATTTTCTTAATTGTGGTATTAGTTTTACAGATATATACACATGTCAAGTCTTGTCAAATTGGACACTTTATGTACTGTCTATTGTATGTCAATTATGCCTCAATAAAAAACACTAAAGTAAAATTTTGAAAACAATGTGAGAAAAAAGATTTAGTGGCCCTAAACAAATAAAGCTAAATAAAATCATTTAATTTTCTCATGGATCTATAAATTGGGAGAGACTTGATGGGGAAGGCTCATCTCTGCCCCATGGGGCATCAGCTGTGACAACTTAGTTGAGGGCTGGAGGACAGGATCCCAAGATGGTACATTCACATGGTGACAAGTTCAAACTGGCTGTAGACTGGGAGTTCAACCCAGGCTGAGCACTGGTGGCCTCTGTTTCTCTCCACCTGAACCGTTTCATGTGACCTAAGCTTCCCACCTAGTGACTGGGTTCAAAAGGCAAGTGTTCTGAAAGAGAGAGTCTGGCAGAATCTGCTTCACCTTTTATGACTTGGCTTTGGAAATCACATAGCATCACTTCAACCAAACCCTGTTATTTGAGGCAGTCACAAAAGTGCACCCAGGCTCAAGGGAAGAGGGCATACCCTCTATCTCTTAATGGAGAGTGGTAAGTTCTGGAAGAGCACATGGAATGGAAAATATTATTAAATACTTTTTTAAAAATTACAATCTGCCACGGTCATCTGGCCACAATTCACATTCTTCCCACACGCAAAATACACGTCTTCCTTAAAAAAGAAAAAAAAACCAAACCAGTCTTATTCCATGAAGGCTTTTGGGCTCCGGTTTGTGGTCCACGATCTCATTATCTAAAGCAAATCCAGTAGAAAACAGTTGGCAGTTTCTTAAAAAGTTAAACACGCACTTACTATATAATTCAGCCATTCTACTCCTAGGTATTTACTTTAGAGAAAAAGCACAAAGCCACACGAAGAGATGAGGCTCCTTGGATGAAGTTCCTGGAGTACAGATCCCTAAGCGAGATTTTTCTTGTTCCGAATATCTTTGAATTGAAGAGAAAGCTATCTACCCCATGCACACCCAACATACAATGGTAGGATGGATATATAATAACTGCCACAATCACTCTTGTTCAAAAAGAGGGGAAACGAGGCACACAGAAGTCACTGCTCTGTAGCAATTCTAAAACCCCGTTGGGCATGTTTTGCCAGTCCCTTGATTAGGGTTCAGTTCTACTGCCTGTGTAAAATGTCCTACACCTCTTCACTCTACCCTTTGGGCTCTTGATTCTACCCTCTGAATTATTCTTACTTTTTAACAAAATATAGTCCACATTTTCAGCTGAGTAATTTTCCCAGTCTGCTTTCTGTCCATAAAAGTTCAGGGGTCCGAAGGCCTATTTATATTTTGTACAGTATCTATAGTATTTAGTCCAAATTGGTTTTGTTTGCAATAATATAATTCTCTTAAAAGCTTATAGATTTCTTATGAATCTTGTTGGGGTCTCATTAGATAAAAGTGACACCTACAAATCTCATCTAGATAAGCCCTTTTTTACCTTAAGCTACTGATAAGGGACAATCCCCTTCAGATTCTTATAAACTCTATTATTTAACAGGATTGGTGATATTTAAATATTTAGAGAGTATTTGATCTGTCTGAAAGATTGTTTGAAGCACTGACACTGAGACACTGTGGTCTTCACAAATTATTTTATAGTCCCACCTTGGGGTTGATCTTTGGCCCAAGGTCATTTCTCAATTTGAGAATTCTGTGACACCTGGAGAGGTTAAGAATGAAAAACAGTTTCATTTTGGAATCCAGGAAGTCCTGGATCCTTTATATTTGCTTGAAAATCAAACAGTTCCTTTTTTAGTTCTTCTCTCCCTATCCTTATCTAATCATACATAGATCCATTTGGCACTTCCAGATTCTGCCTGAAAATTTCCATATTTACCAGATCATTATGTATATTTTCTATTTTTTATGTCATTGCAGGCAAAATCCTCTTTCTACCAGATTTCAATAACCTTTCTTCTCTTTCCTTTAAGCCCTCACTCACAATCTCCTCCAGGGCCATCAGCCTCCACCTAACAGTTGCTTCAAGGCCCTTCTACCTTTAGCCCACTCCCCAGTTTCAAAGCTACCATCACAGTTTTAGGCTCTGTTACGGCAGCACCCCACTTCCACATACCAAAATCTGCTCCAGTTATCTACTGGCGCATAATACACTATGCCAAAACTTAGTGGTTTAAAATGACAGTAATCATTTATTATTGCTCCAGAATCTTCTATTTAGGCAAGGCTCAGTGGGAAACATTTATCTCTGCTCCAGTTGGCATTAGCTAAGGCAGCTCAACCGTGAGTCAGAGGATCTGGTTCCAAGATGACCCATTTGGCTGACAAGTTGGCGCTGACTGCTGGCTGGGAGTTTAGCTTGGTTTGAGGCTCATTACAGCTACAATATCCCTTCAAGAGAGCCTCTCCATGAGCCCTGGGCTTCCTCATTCTATAATGACTGGAGTCCAAGATGAGCATCCCAAGAGAGGAGGATAGCTTTTTACAACCCAGCCTTAGTAGTCACAGAGTATCACTTCAGCCACGTTCTATCAGTTGAGGTGGTCACGAAAGCCAGATGATCCTGACCAGGTTCAATGGGAAGGGACAGAGACTTCACCTCTTGAAGTGGGTGTACTAAGGTTCTAGAAGAGCACATGGAATGGAAAATATTGTTGTGGCCATTAAAAAAGTACAATTTGCCATACATTCTTTTTTATTTAATTATCTTTTTGGATATTTAAATGTTTTACATGGTTCAAAAGTCAACACTATATAAAAAGGTATCCTAAGAGAGGTTTATTCCCATTTCTATCCCTATAGGTAATATTTTAATTGGTTTCCAGTTTATCCTTCCAGTTTCTATTTTAAATTACACACACACACTCTCTTACATTCTTATTGCCAATTCTTTCTTACACAAAAGAGATATTATATATATTATATGATAGATATTACATTTTAGTACTTGCTATATAACTTTTATAAAGATCTTCCCCATTCTTTTTTCATGGCTGTGTAGTACTCCATTGTATGCGTGTACTAGAGTTTATTCTGTTTGTCTTTTATGAATAGTTATTTGTTGTCAAGCTTTTGAATTTTTGCCAATCTGATAGGTAAGAAGTTGTATCTCAGTGTAGTTTTAATTTGAATAACTTTATGGTTAAAAATATATATAACCTATTTTTTCTGTGAAGGGTCTGTTCATAACTTTTGCCCATTTTCCTATTGGGCTCTCTAAATTTTAATAATTTCTCTCAATTTTAACAGTTTTTTATATGCTAGAGAAATTCATCCTCCAGCTGTTGAAGATATTTTCTGCCAGTTTTTCCTTTTTCTTTTGACTTTGCTTATTGTGTTTTCTGCCTGACAAAATTTTTTCTTCCTGTAATGTCATCAATTTTATCCATGTTTTCCTATTACAAAGAGAAACAAATGATTTTATATAAAACTGTATATAGATTAAATAACATTACCACACAGGAAAAAAATGAATTAAGTGATTTTTTTAACCCAAGACTTTGGCTATCCATACTCAGTAGGATATATTGTTAGCGGTGTTGGTGTGCTAATTCGGAGATATGTATCTTCTATACAGGATATCATAAGACAGAGAAAATAAATTAGTATATTTCTGTGACTGGGAGAAGGCAGAGACCTGTCATACACATCCCCAGCCTCACTAATGATCCAACCACGGCTGTGTGAGTGGTTGCAGGCAAGCTTCAAACCAGTTCAAACTGACATCTCATCTCAAGTGTGCACCACCTGTCTCTCACTTCCTGCCCCGGGACTTCTTTGCTGTGGTATGGGATGCCTGTGGAAACCCACGTGATACCCACACATTGTAATTCAGGGTAGCAGATGAATTAATGCCCCATAAGTAACTCTCAACCAGTCAGGGCAGGAGCTGATAGATAAATGCCTCTCCCTTTTGTCCTTTGGACAAACAACTCTGAGAATATTTTATACACTACTTAGAAGGTGCCAGGAGATTAAACACCAATCCCCTATAGAAGTAACCACCTTGATAATAGATTTATTTGGGACTTCCCTACTTCCGTGTTTTGCTCTCCCTGGTTCCTCACTCTTGTTCCCTGGGATCACATTCCAAAAAAACCACCTGCATGCCACCCTTTGTCTTGGGTGCTGCTTTTGGAGACCCTAGGATAGAACCTAGCCCATGGAAGAGCTGAATTATTGCGCTTATGCTAGAAGCTACTGAACTCCAAATTTTTTACCATGTGGGAAAAATAATCCTTAATTTGTTTGCTGTTACTTGCAGCTGAAAGCACTCCTAACTAGTACAGGTAAACTAAAGGGAGTGACAGAAGCTGAAGCTGAAGGTGTGGAAAAGGACAAAATACCAGAGGGCTCCATATGGCAGACTGAAATGTTTGCACTTTATTCTCTGGAATGAATCCAACACTTTCTTTCCTGGCTGACTGGTTGGATAGTTTGAGCACCCACTAGTGTAGAGGGAGGTACAGCTGGTGAGACAGGGGAACTTAACAGCTTCGACTGAAATGTGTTAAATTTGCAATGCCGCTAAACAGTGGCAGATCTAAAGCTGGGGAGGTGCAAAGTAAAAGCTATAAATAAAGCAAGTTTAATTTTTCTGGAGTTACTCACTTTTGTCTTTTTGCCAAACCTAATTCAGATTTTATGTTCCTGTCATGTTCTATCCTGCTGAGACTTCTTTTTTAATGGTGCAACATTACTTTATTACTAATCACAACCTGTGAATAATCCACTTTTTAACTTGTATGTTGCTTATAAAATGCCATATGAATTACATCCACAGTTTAGTTCCCAAATTCTGAGAGATGTAATCAATTTTTTGGAATCAAGATATTGCTGATTTGTCATTGGCTGAATTTACATATGATCCAATTGGCAAAAACATTTGTCAAAATCATGCACATAAGAGTTTAAATTACTTTTACAGTAATGTTGAATCATACACTCACACATACATATACACATATATGCGTACATACACATATACAAACACACATACCACAACACATATTATTTTAATTTGCTCTAGGTAGGGTATATAAAAATATTCAATTCAATTGGCTTGTAAATAAATGACCACAAATACACTCTCTTTACAAATGACTGAAAATATGTGGTGATTTGTCCTTCATGGTCTATGCAAATTTCTCTCACAGGACTGGAGTGAGGATGCATTGCTAATTTGCCCTCTTCTGTTAGGGTGTTTAATGTGGTCCAGAGCAAGGTCTGCCGGTTTATTCAGATCCTTGAGAGCACCTGATTCACCAATGGTAGCGTCACCTCTGCCAGGAGAACACCTGTAGAGAGCTGGACCTCAGGAGAGAATTCTGGGCTGAGTATGTAGATACAAGGGTCACCACTGGTGGCTGGAATTGGTTACTTGTAGAGAGATGAAGAAAAGGACCCAAGTCAGAACTATGACAGTGAATCTTAACACTGAAGGAACAAGCAGAGAAATGTACTAACAAGACTCAGAAATAGTGTCAGAGATTGGAAGAGAATCAGGAGAGAATGTTTTCACTAAAAACTCAGTGAGGAAGAGGCAAAGGATGCCTCAGAAAGATCTAGAGGGTATTAAATTTTGCATTTGGTGATGCAGTTTCCATGGAGTCTGTGATGGAGTAGAAATCTGATTTCAGAGGGTTGAGGAATGAACGGCAAGTGAGGAAGTAGAGACAGTACTGACTACTTTTTCAAAAAGACTGTCTGCAAAAGGAAGCAGAGAAGAAATGGTAAGTAGACAAGAGCATAGAGTGAACAAGGAGAATTTTTTTTAAGATGGGAGAAACTAACATTTAAAGCCAAAAGGAAAAGAATCATTAGAGGAAAAGGAGTTTGAACATATGGTGAATAGGATGATTTCTCAATCAGGATCCCAGGGAAAAGGAGGAGGGGCAAGATCCCTTCAAACTGAGCATTAGCTGTGGCTGGGGAGAGGGACACTTCTGCCCTGAGACCAAAGGGAAGGAGCAGAGGGTGGGGATGGACCCTAAGGCATTTGGAGGGAGCACAGTGGCAAATACAGCAGGTCCACTTCCGACGGCCTCTCTTCTCTGTGACATAGGAGGCAGGTCACCACCAGACTCAAGTTGCCACTCAAGCCTCACCCCTGCCAAGAGGGAGTGAGCTTCACGTCTTCCCAGGCTGACAAAAAGGTCATGATTCCTCATCTACTTACAGAAATGAAGGGAGCAAAGGTGAGCATGGGCTCTGCACCAAACTCTATCTCTGTTCTCAAGATGGCTAGCTCGTGAGAAGATAAAGAGACACAAAATAATTAAAAGCCCAGGAAGGGGGATAGTGCAGATAAAGATCTTGAGGGAGAAGAAGCAGGTAACGGAGGAAGAAATCAAATCTACAGGGGCTGTGGGTAGTGTTCATATTTGGAAAGATTTCTGAGAAGGTCCTCAAAGGAACAGAAAAATTTTGATGTGTGCAGATGAACACAAGGTAGAGATGGGCAGAGAAGGTCAAAAGTATTTAATCCAGTAGAATTAGTATAAACAATGAATGCTGAGGTGGTTCCAATTGCAACCAGTTACCTAAGCACCAGATTCTAAGGTTGAAAGCACATAAGTGTAATTGTTAAGCCTTTGGAGTTAGGCTGTCCGAGGTCAATTTTTAGCTCCATCACTTACCAGTCAGCATAACCAGTTATAAATGGAAATAGTAATAGTAACCTCCAACCTCACAGGAATCTTATTACGACTCTGTTAGATAATACATTAAAGCACTAAGCAGTGCTTAGCAACAGTAATTGCCCAGTATTACTGCAGATGGGCATTGTATGTTAGGCTTCCTAATCTGTATTTAATAGACTAGGTAATGAAACTCTTTGAAGGTTTTGGGGTTTAAGAAATACAGTGGCTCATGCCTGTAATCCCAGCACTTGGGGAGGTGGAGGTAGGAGGGAGAAGAAGCAGGTAACGGAGGAAGAAATCAAATCTACAGGGGCTGTGGGTAGTGTTCATATTTGTTAAGATTTCTTGAGGCCAGGAGTACAAGACCAGTCTGGGCAACATAGTGAGACCCTGTCTCTAAAAAGAAAAAGAAAAAATCTCCTATAGCCCCAGTTGCTTGGGAAGCTGAGGCAGGAGGGTGACTTGAGTCCAGGAGTTCAGGGCTACAGTGAACTACGATCGTGCCACTGCACTCCAGCCCTGGTGACAGAGCAAGACTCTGCCTCAAAAAAAAAAAAGGAAAGAAAAAAAAAAAAGAAATACATACATCGGAGGACTTTCCTGGCAGAGATGTGCAAAATGTTTTGGAGTGGGGTGACAATGGAAGTGATAGGTGAGTAAAATTGTCCTTTCAACAGACTGGGAAAAAGGTAGTGAGATTTTAGGCTTTCGCCTAGTGTTTATGCACAACTCATATTTACATTGAGCTTTCTTTGTTCATAAATTTTGGTTTATAAAGTTAAACTTAAGAGAGATACATGTTTATGCTAGTCAAAACTATCATTGAAGAGTATTACTTAAATTTATAAGCTACGTATAGGGCTTTGCAAAATAGAAACTAGGTATAGATTATTCTTCTAAAAACACATACTATAAAATTTACCATCTCTGTGCCTCATATGTGAAAACTTGAGCTCCTTTATATTGCCCACAAGGCAGACATGAAACTTCCTTATCCTATGTGTATGATGCCTCACTGGGAGAATTTATTTATTTTATTTTTAAATTGCATCTTTAGTTCATAGTTCTCAGTAATGAGATAATTAGCTCTCCTATTATTAATATTTTGAGTACTTTTGATTAGCAATCCCCAAATCCTTCTAGAAGAGGTTTGCTTATCCTTTTTTGTCTTGAAAGTCTGCTTACCCTCGATCAAGTATGTTGTTTGGAAATTCATGATATTTGCCACAAAGAAACAAGAGAGTAAACATTTTTGGTAATCCTTATGCTGATTTCCTATAGCTGTGGTAATGTTTTCACTGTCACAACAGGAAATCAGGACAAAAAAAAGAAAGAGCTCTCTAAATTTCAGACATTTTATTATTTAAAAATTAATCCGTGAACCTTCATAACAATCTCAATGAGAAAGAAAATTAAGTGAAAATAGTGCAAACAGCAGGTAAGTTTTCTTAGGCATGAGAAGTTTGACTTTCTCAAGGAACTACATTAAGGTAGTGGTTCAGTTATCTATTGCTGTGTAATATATTATTCCAGAATTTAGCACCTTAACACAACTTTTTTATTGTGTTCATAATTTCATTTTAAGGCCATCTTTAATCTACTATAGGTGATGCTGGAAATAATTTTAAGGTATAAAATGGTCCATACTGTTTCATATTTAATGACTTACTCAACATAATCTTGCCGTGAGGCATTAGGTTAGGAAATTAAAATGATTTTATTGGAGTTTTTCTTTTTTAAGTATGTAAATAGTTGACAATGAATGCTAAATTCTTTTTAATACCTTTAGACTGGTGGTCTACTGGCTAAGCTTGCCTCAGGGGTGTTTTGTTTGGCTTCAGTGTTTTTAAAAAGATGAGCCAACATTTTAAAATAGGAGGATTTAACATAAAACTCCAAATTTTCAGCTTCTCTTGGAAAATGGAAAATTTGGATCATAAAAGGCCTAAATCCCACTTGGTTATACTTGACCAGAACTGAGTAGCAGCTGTCCCCATAGACGGCGCCAACTCTATCAAT
Organism: Daubentonia madagascariensis; assembly: GCA_023783475.1. Taxonomy (NCBI): domain Eukaryota; kingdom Metazoa; phylum Chordata; class Mammalia; order Primates; family Daubentoniidae; genus Daubentonia; species Daubentonia madagascariensis. The sequence continues at coordinate 34,445,746 of JAKFHU010002088.1, read as the reverse complement.
TTCCAGTGCTAAATACCATTTTTCCATATGCTTGCACCTGGTTTTTTTCCTATGGTAGAGAAAAATATATCTGTACCCAATCTTTACTAAAAGTTGGAAAACAAAAGAAAGACAAAGAGGGCTGTATGTTTCCAGAAATGAGAGAGTGCATTTGGTGGGGTGGGGCAGGGGGACAGAGGGGATAAAAGGATATTCCTACATGTTCAAAATGCCAGTGCCCCTGCCTACTTCACTTACGTAGGTTACCTGCCTGACCTTTGTAAGCATTTGAGTTGCATCTCCTGCTTTCGTGATCAGAGGATAAGGTTGTTCTTAAATGATCAGCAGAGACTCCCTAGAGTTTAGTGGGAACACAGGACATGCAGTTATGAGAACAAAGCTTTAAGACCCCTAGTTTTCACTCTGGCAGTTGGGATTATGGAATGAGCACTGGATATAAAGACAGAGGATATTTGTGGTGGATTAAAGACAGCTGAAAAATTCTTTGTCACTCTGCCTGAGGACAGGTGTTCTATTTCTTTACCCTTTGAATCTGTTCTGGGCCTATGACTGCTTTAATCAATAGGATATGGGGGTTGAAATGCTAACCTTTCAGATGACTGATAGTTTCTGTTTCTTTCTCCTGGAATCCAGCTATCAGGTTGTAGGGAAGCCAAAGCAGCCACATGGAGAGGCCCACATGGAGAAGAATTTTGGCCCCAGCTGACATCTAGCACCAAATTGTCATTCATGTGAAGGAGCCATCTTGGAAATGGATCCTCCAGTCCCAGTCAAGCCTCCCAGTTGATACCATGCGGAGGACAGATGAGCTGTCCCTGCTGAGCACTACCCAAATCACATAGTTGTGAACAAATAAATGATTGTTGTTTTAAGCCACTAAGTTTTGAACAGGCTTTTACACAGCTATACAAAGTATAGTACCTTTAGGGGTCTAGTGTTTGTGTTCCCAGAATCCATGTGCCCATCCTCTGGCAAGGATGCTTTTAATCTCTTTGGGGGAGCCAATCCACTCCCACTCTCAGTACATATACTTTGAATGATATTGACTCTGTCCCTGGCTCCAGGGATGAGCTTATGATTCAGCTTGGCCAAGTCAGAGGAGCTGACCACTGAAATTGTTTCTGAAACCAGGCATGTGGCCCAGTCAGAGCCAATGACATACAGTAAGATTTTTACTGGTGCTGGTGAAAGAGGCCTCTTTCCTTTCAACTGGATCTAAACCCAAGAAGATAGGAGCCTGGAATTGCCATACCACCAGGTATGGGCTGAGGAGGAAGCAAACACAACAGAAGGCTGGGATGAGAGATGGAAAGCAATCAAGTCCTGATGACATTGTTTGAGTTTGGGCACAGCTGTGCCTGAGGCCATCCCCCCCTGGGACTTGTCAGCTACATGAACCAGTAAGATTTCTGTCTATTTATTTTGCTTGAGCAAGTTTGAATTGGATTTTCTGTCACTTGCCACAGAAAGAGTCCTCAGACATAGAAGGTCTGAATTTGGATCCTGACCTTGCTATCTTTTTCTTATTTTCTTTCTTCTTCTCTTTTAACTTGACATAATTTCAGATTTACAGAAAATTTGCAATGATACAAAGAATTCCCATATACCCTTTACCCAGATTTCCCAAATATTAACAATTTTACCACATTTGCTTTTTCCTTTTCTCTCTCTCTCTATTTATACACACAGATTATTTTTTCTGAACTGATTGTGAATAAGTTGCGGTCACAATACCCCTTTACTCCTAAATACTTTGGTGTGTTTCCTAAAAACAAGGACATTCTCTTACCCCAGTAAGAGAATTACCCAATTAACCACAGTGTAATTATCAAAGTCAGAAAATTAATATTGATATAATGTTATTACTTCATCTATTAACTTTGTTTAGATTATATACTTGTCCCAGTAATATCCTTTATAGCAAAAGAAAATTTTGGACCATGCACTATACTCACTGTCATGTCTCTTTATTCTATTTTAATCTAAAACAGTTGGTTTTAGTTCATTTTATGCTGCTATATCAGAATACCAGAGACTGGGTAATTTATAAAGAAAAGAAATTTATTTGGCTCATGGTTCTGGAGTCTGGGAAGTCCAAGATCAAGGGCCCACATCTGGTGAGGGCCTTCTTGCTGTGTCATCCCATGGTGGAAGGTGGAAGGGGCAAAGCAGGGAGGAGAGAGAGAGGCAAGAGGGGGTTGAACTTGCTTTTATAACAAACCTACTCACACAATAACAAAACCACTCTGCGATAACAACATTAAACCATTCCTGAGGGCAAAACCAAACACCTCTTAAAAGGTCCAACCTCTCAACACTGTCGCATTAAAGATTAAGTTTCCAACACATGCACTTTGGGGGACACAGTCAGACCAATCACAGTTCCTCAGTCTTTCATGACATTGATATTTTTGAGTAGTATAGACAAGATATTTTATAGAATGTCCCTCAGTTTCAGTTTGTCTGATGTTTCCTTATGGTTAGATTCAGGTTATGATTTTTTGGCAGGAATATAACAGAAATGGCGTTGTATTCTTTTCAGTGAATTGAATTAGGAGGCATGTAATGTCCCTTTGTCCCATTACTGCTGATGTTAATTTCGATCATTTGGTTAAGGTGCTAAATGCCTTATACGCAGCTTATAAATTCAATTAATAGGAAGGTAGGGACATGAATCATTGAAGGAAGAGAATAGTAGATATTAAAAATGATACTGGATCATTCCCCCACTTCTATTTTTAAAGGAACAAAAAAATGAGACATGACTTATACTCTTGTACTGAAGGGGAAAAATAAGATTCCAGAAACTTAAGTGTCAACTAGAAAACTCTGATTGTTCTAAAAAATCCCTATAACCAATGAGCAAAAATTATGCTCTACAGCTGGACTCACATGATCCAATCTTTAAGTAAAAATTCCCAGTCACTGCATTGCCACTGTATTCCTTTAAAATGGAATTTCTTATTTTGACTCAAAATAATTCTTATGATAGCAGAACGAGATTTTCTCTTAAAGAATAATCCTTTAGAAATGGAAGGATTTATTACCCTGCTTATACGAGAATATGAGAGACTGGTTATAAATGGGGTAAAGCCTGGGTGTGGTGATCTTTTACTTGACTCTGCTGGGGAAACACAACCCAGAGCAGGTACAGACAGCCCAGCAGTAATTTTAGTCACTTCCCAGCCATCAGCAATGGGGACTCATTGTAGGAAAACCGTCTTGGTCACATCAGTCACCTCAGATTCCTGCTTTGCAGAAGTAATGCTTGTCTTCTACAACCAGTCATTTTGTACTAATTATATTGGCCACTTTCACATCTGTTAGCCTTGTAGAGGTCACTGCAAAACTAATGGCCCCTGACAGGGAGCAGGCAGACACTCGGGTCCTGTCAGTCACAGGAAAGGGAGGACGAAAGAAAAGGCTCAGATTCAAACCAAACTGAAAATCCCTGGTCTCAGTGGCTCATTTTCAGCATCCTGACCTTCTTGGCTGTGGGGGGAAAAAAGACACCGAAACTGTTTTGAGTCTTTCACTGTGAGCAAGAGCACACACAAATCTTGTCAGGGAAGGAAGGGAACACACTTCATGTTAGAACATGGAATACCAGGGGCATGGAAAAACCTAGGAAATCTTTCACTTGCTGTGTAGGTAGAAAGCTATGTACGGTGACTGGATGTCATGGCTTGAAAAATCGTACTCCTTCTCTTTCAAAGAGAGAGATTCTGGTGTTCTTCATTCATGTTAATCTAGGAACAGAAAATTGTCTTGAAAGAAGCTTGCAGTGAGAATCACCTGGTGCCACGCTGCTCCTGTAAGTAATCCTGCTGTTGAAAACTTCAAGGGGAGGCGCTGGGTGAGCCCCGCCTGAATATATCACTAATCACAACTAGCTGACTAATGAAAAGAGAGCAGATAGGGAATTAGCAAGGGTCCCCTGGAGGGTACAAATAAAAATGCATGAGAGTGACAGATGGTGACAGAGCACACAGCCTCCCTGAGATACCGCAGTCAAGGCAGCGTACCCAGGTCTGGCTGTGTCAGTGCTGTTACTATGGGGTTGCTGGGCTGCTGAGCCACATGACCAGCACTGGCCTCATGAGTGGGTTTTGTGTCCTTGTTCTGTATCCTGCAGCATCTTCCTAGCTCACCACCTCCTGCGCCCTCATTGAACATATAAGATCTGGTGCAATGGTTCTCAAGGGGACTAGAACTGCCCCATGGGGGTGTTTTGAAATTTTGTGGGGGTGCTTTTGAGTGTCAAAATAATTAGAGGAGGCGGGGTACTATATGCATTTCGTGGGCAGGGCCAAGGATGTTGGATGTCCTGTAATGCATAGAAATTCCCACACAGCAAAGAATCGTCCTTCCTTCTGCATCTTCCATGACTTTCGAATGATCCACAGCACATTCATATAGATGAGCCTCATTTTGTTTTTGAGCCTAGAACCTTCCTCCATGTTACATATAAACACAGAAGATTCTTTTGCATTTTGCACAATTTTATTATGCCCTGAATTTTCCAGTTGATTGGGGAAAGATTATTCCTCTCTTTGTTTGAGACTTTACCAGGAGTTGTCACCATTTCAGAATGTCAGTTCATGACAGGAATGCTGCTCTAGGTATTTGAGGCTCCGACACAGCACTCCTGTGTCAATGTGCCTCTGTAGCTGTCACAGTTCTGGTGACTATAACTAGATTCTTATGCAGTCACGCACAAGCATTCACATATGAAAATGAAAAAGATTTTATTTTATATGACTTTTACTTTCTCCTTTATATTATAATGGGACATTATATGATTTTTTAAATTTTGTGTATAAGTTGATTACATTACCTATAAATGCCATTTTTGAGTAGCAAAGAGAGTGTTAACAAAATTTTTGGATGGGTAGTAAAGATTTATGAGAAATTCTGCGGCAATAATGAACTGGAGCATCTAAAAGTTAGCAGTTTTTCACTTTCTGATCCAAGTATTCTCCTACCTTTTCTCAATAAAATGCTAGAGAGGAAAAAAGAAAGAGAGAGGGGCTAAAAGTTAGCACCCCCAGAGAAAAGGCCCATGGAAAAGCTTCTCCAGGCCAACGACACCCCACAGCAGCCTCCCTAGTATGTGGTGATGGGGTTTAGGATGCTGCCCCAAAATGCGGCACTCTGGCATTTAAGAAAACAGCAGAAGCAGGAAGGTCACTCTCACCTTCTCCTTGCCCTTCTCCCCTGAAGCAGGTCATAACACCAAGCTGACCTTCCTCTAAAGTAGGTCATAAGACCCGCCTTCCAGAGGGATCTTCCCTATACCAAGAGGAAAGGAGTGTCACATGGGCACACAGGGAAGAATCTCAACAAACAGGCCTTGCTAAGTCCCCATGTGGTTTATTAGCATTAGATCATACCCTTTTGTCCTCCAATCACACTTCTACACAACTGTCCGTAAAAGTACAGTTTTCTCTGTTTCTTTGGGTCTTCATTCCTGAAGGCTCCTGTGTCATGCAAAACTTATATTAAATACATTTGTATGTTTTTCTCTTGTTAATCCATCTTTTGTTATGGGGGTCTCAGTCATGAACCTTGCGATGTGTGAGGAGAGAAATCTTTTCTCCCTGCAGTAGCATGCTTTGGTCAGGGGCCTGATTTAGCTATTATCTGCCCTTGTATCTCCTGGAATTCTCCCCACCCTCTCCCTGCCCACTAGTGAGCAACCTTCATTTCTCTCTTTTTTGTATTGTGTAATTTTGATTGTGTTCATTTAAAGTTCTCAACCCAGTCTCAAAATTCTTCGGAAGAAAGATATTATGTGAATGTCCATTCACAAAAAATGCATAGCCAATCCATGAACCAGATGTCCATAAAGTCTGTCACCATTTGGAAAAAAACCTTGCAAATTATGAAATTTCTTTGACGTTACCTGCCCTGTTTTCTTTTAGCTGATTAGCTACCTTCTTTAGGTCAGAATCTAATTCATTTTAGGCCTAAGATATAATTGTACCATGTCTAAGTTTCTCTTTATAGTGCCTCAGACTTTCTAACTTAAAACCAGTAGACCATTTACCAGGTGTATCTGGAATCTGAGCAATTCTGAATCAAGAACATTTCCAAAATAAACATATTTCAAGCTTACATCTGAAACAGCAGTCAGAAAAAGACTCAAATCAAACCCAAGAGGTATCTTTTATTACATAGATTAAAGAATGGGGTCTGGAGTATATACTTACACAGTGCTATAGAATAGCTGTTTCTCACCAGAACATAAACCATGTAAGTCACATACCATGAGCAGTGAAGCAGACGAGATGTCCCCGACACAAATCTGGGACCCCTAACTTCACCAACCAGTCTCTGGAGCCCAGCAGCTCACGTTGTCAGGAAACATGACACATCGAATGGACACAGCCTTAGGTATGACAATAGCATAATCTTTAAAATGGGTGGCTATAAAGAATATCCTTTGTGCTTGTGTGTTTGAATGCATCTATGGTTTAGAGGCTGAGATAAAAATTTTACCATAATTACATTTTAAAACACCAGAAATAAAACACTGAACAGCCAAGCTGAGGTTAGGAAGGCAATTGACCTATCTCTGCATCTAAAATCAAGTAACTCACACTATATGAGAAACCACTAAGGTGGACCCTATATTTTATTTGCATACAAATAGAGGCAGGTCTGAGGCACAGTAATGGTTAAATTAGGCAAGAGGAGGTTTTTGGCTTTGGGGTTTTTTGAAGAAATGATTAGGTACTTGTCTTCAATCATATACTTTCACACACATCATCAAAAGCACGAGTACAGAATAATGGAATGTGCAGATGCTTTAAAAAGAAAACTAAAGTAAATCAAACACACTCATCCTTCCCTCCACAGGCATGGACAAGTATGCTGGAGTCTGGATTTGAATTCAGGCAAGCAGCAAGTCTACTGTGCCCAGAAAGGGGGCCTGGCTAGTGGAGGCAGGACCAGGAAGCCCCCTCCAGTCAGCTGGCTCCAGGGCCTGGGGGTCTCTGTTGGATTATCTAAGCCAGCCAAGGAGCTGGGCGAGCAGCAGATCATGTGCAGGTCCCCTGCTGCTGGATGCGGGTGCACAGCATTATTCAAGTAGGCTGGCCCCGTCTAGTTCCACAATGAGTTGATAATGGTGGAGGGGGAGAGGAGGGAGAAATGAGGGGAGGGAACAGGGCCAGAAAAAGGACTTTACCCGTCCTCATTCTCCCCATTGACTGTGGTTTTCAATGTCAAATATCGCAACCAAGCAGAGGCAGTGTGGAGAGGGCAGAAGATACCTGGTGCGGTCAATATTTGTCAAGCACTGATTTTGTGCCTGGCACAGACTTTCGAGTGTGTTGTCTCAGTCACTCCTCCCAGTAAGCACATGGTCAGTACTATTATCAGTCCCCCATTTGACAGAAGGAACTAAGGCCCAGGATGGTTAAGTGACTCACCCAAGACCACACAGTAAGTGCAGACCATCCAAGCAAGAGTCCAGACTCTTAACCACTGAGCTTTACTATCTCCAGCTTACATCATTAGACACCTGATTTTACATAAAATAATACTTTATCATGTTTTGGGTCTTTTATCTGTGGTGCTCAAAACATCTCACCTTTTTATTCTTTATTAATCCAACCAATTCCTAGTGAATTCGAGGATCAAAATTTTATCCCTGGTTAAGGATTGAGAAAAATCACAAACCTCCAGCACTTGCTCTAACCTCAGCATTTCTCTGCTTCCTCAGTATTGCTGAAGACTCTGCCCAGAGCCACTGCCCCTACTCCTGTGACCACAGCAGCTGGCCAGGTACAGATGGAAAACAGTGATGTGTTACACTTTTCAGGAAAGAAAAATAAAAGCAGCAGAATCTTTGAAGAAGCCAGTAACATTGTTCTGGAAGGGGCATAGCTCTGCCATCTAAATGTGCACTCCCAACACGTGCCAGTCATTCTTAGTTACCTAAAGAATGCAATGTGTATTTTTCACTCGTTCTGGTTTTTATCACACTCACATTGCTAGGCCCATTTTTCACATAGATAACAACTCTGGACATGATCAAAGTTGCTTTCTGGAAGTAGTTAATTTGACATATTAACCATGCTGGTGGAGTTTCTAAAATGTGCATCAGTACTTAACAAAGCACTAAAACACTAAGCTGTTTAAACAATTCCTTTACAATTTCTATATTCTTATCAACATACTAGAATCCCTCTGTGATTGGACAGTGGAATAATATAAAAATATGATTCTATTTGTAAATGTAATATATATATTACATAGTATTACAAGCATATACATTATAATTACATAATATTATAAACGTAATGTATATTATATAGTATTAAGTATAATAGATGTGTTATATATATGTTGACATACATATATTCTACTTATAACTAAGTTATCTTGTTATTCAATTACATCCTCATGCAAAAGAACACCAATATTCCTGAGTCATCAGTTCTCCAGCATAAGTTTCACTTAGATTTCCCTGCTCTCTCTATGGAAGGTGGCTTCGCAATAGCCAACAGGTCCTGTGCTTTGCAAGTTCTGGGTAAGGCACTAAAGGATTTTATTCCAGATAATATAAGGAATTTATTGTCATGGAGTTTAGTAACAATAGTGGTAGTAATAGTAGCAGTAGCAATTTAGATTGATGCGTCAGCTTCAAATTATTATAAATTCTTTGGTTTACTTGCCTTCCAAAATTCAGGTATAAGATGGCAAAGTCTAAAGTAAGTGACTTTGTTAATGATATATTATCATTAATTTCAAGGTTGATTCTGAAAGCCATTTTCACTAAGCCGCACAGAGAAAGCAAAATGAACCAGCGTGTTCAAACCCATTAGCTAGTCAAGAATGCAAGAATACCCCAGAAAGTAAAATTTAAACCTCTCAAAGGATAGTAATTAAGGTAACATTGAATTATGCAATTTACTATTAAGATACAGTTATCAATATGGTTTGGATATTTATAGGCAGCAGCACAAATTTTGCATTAAGAAGGTAATAATGAAAGTAACTGGGGGGGACAGATAAGAAAATATGAAATTTAGAGGTTGCAAACCCAAATGCTTACAGGGGCCCGGCAGGTCCTAGCGGTGAGGGCAGGCTGGTGAAAGGCAACTGTGAACGTCTAATGACATGCTACCACATAATAACACACAAACACTGTGAGTACTGACATACCTGCAGATGAAATGGTAGATCTGGGATTTGCCTCACAGTAATCTGGGGCAGAGAGGAAAGGGGAGGCAGGGAGGGAGGGTTATATAATAGATGAAATGAGACGGACTTTAAGCTGATAATTCTTGAGGCTGTTGATGGATACATAGATTTCATTTTACTGTTCTCCTTATTCCTGTATAGATTTGAGTTTTTCCATAAATAAAAAGTAAAAACCACTTTTTAAAAATATACCAAAAAGCAGGTTCATAGGGTTGCCAATTTTCAGCCTCTGTTGTAAGTGAAACACACACATGCATAAAAATGGCTGTAATACTTTGTACCTGGCCACAAGAATGAAGACAAATCATAAATTCACTTCACTACTGTCATTAGTGAGAAAGTCCCAAAGTCAATAGGATCATGAGGCATGGGTATAGAGTCTGTTTTTATGTTTCCAGTATTTATTCACAATTACATATGGAATTCAAAGTACGGGAGAACTAAGTCCTAAAAGGTAATATTTAGATACCCCCTGAAACACACACACACACACATCCATAGACACCCCTTGTTTATTCAGCAGCAGCCGCCAGATGCTGGGATGCTCTGGACAATGAATTACTCCATAGTAGCCAAATATCTTTTCACTGTCCTCTTAGCTACAGAGTTGAACTCCCAGGCGTCCAGACCAGGCCTTATTCATCTCCGTACTCCTGGGACACAGTAGAAAATTAATAAGTAGTTGTTGAATTAATTAGCCAAATGCATGGGTAATGTCACCTTGGCAGATCACAGGAAGCCTATATATAGAAAATGAGTACAGTGAAGTTATTGGGGTGATTGAGAAAAACTTTAGCAAAATGGGAAGTGTGACGAGCAATGAAACAGCAATGGTCTCTCCCCCGTTAAAAACTATGTAAACAAATAAAATGTGATTCTAAATGCATTTAGTAAATACCTTCTTCTGGAGTGGACTTCCAAGCAGCCCTAATGCATTTCATCCCCCCATTTCCCAAGGGGTATCCAGCTCTCTGGGACTGGAATCATGACAGGCAGTTTCCCAGGCAAGTGCCAGAGACTTATATACCAGGGACGTCTGACACCAGGGGTACAGCTACAGGAGCTCCTTCCACCCTCCAGGAGGCTCCTAGAGCTCACAAGTGTCCTGGAGCCCGTGGGGGACTGAACTCACAGAATGACCCAACAATGTGGGACACACACACTACGGGCATAGGCAGGGTATTGTCCCACTCCCGGGGTCACTTGGGGGTTGGCAGGTGAGGGCCTCTCAGTACAGGTGGAGTGAAGTGCCCTTCATACGAAGGCAGCACGACTGGCTGGTGTGGCCTGTGTTTCAGCACAACTCCTGAGCTCCCAAACCAGGCTCCTTAAATTCAGACCGGCAGGAAGCAGGAGAGAGCTATCTGTTAAACAAAACGAAACCTAAATCAGGAAGTAATGTAAAATATTGCCACCGTCACAAGCGAGTCGCTGACTCAGATCCCGCTGCACTCTGCCCCCTTTCCCCACTCCTAGAAAATCATACAGACAGCCCCTTCCCAGAAAGCACACACCCAAAAGGGACCTCTCCCTGTGATCAAGAGTCATTAGAAACTCTCTTCTTTTCATTTCTGGGATCGGCCTCATTTGGTGACAGCACAAATGACAGAATGATTCAGTTGTGACAGGGGCCCCACGAGGGGATGCGCTTGTCGATGGCCATCTGTCTGCTGTCACTCTCTACCCATCAATGCATAAGAGGTTGCCCTGCTGCGAGGGTGTCACCAGCGGAAGAAATCACACTCCTTGTCCCCATCCCAGATGGGGGAGGGAGCACCTGGAGATGCATTAGTTGCTGCATTCGTAGAAGAAACAGTCACCAGGAGAGCAAGCAATGAATCTAGAACTTCCAGCTCCCTGGGTGATCATAGGCCCTCATCCCTCCTGTGCTCTAGAATTACACACAGAAAAACAATAAGCAACCACGTTTATTGAGTGGTTACTGTAGAGATAGCAATGGGCTGCATACAGGGCACAAAAAGTACTGAAATGCATGATTTCTGCCCTCAATAAACTTAAAAGATACTTAAGAAAGCTACCCACTCATAAAAATTTACATTATATAATGATACTAGTCCTAAATAATCACATAGCTCCACAAGTTCCATTTTATAATTTAGAACCAAGTAAGCAGAACAAATCCTAGACATTCTGAGTTGACTACCAAATGCCACCCCTCTGAAACCCAACTGGACCTTGGAGTGGCCCCTCCTAGTCTGGCCCTCTGTGCTTCTGCTTCCTGTGAGTTCATCTGGTCTCCTCGGCCAGACTCTGAAGTCTCTGAAGGCAGAGGCTTATCTCCCACGTTTTGCAAACTTCTAAATGCCCAGCGCGTTGTAGAGTGAACAGTGGCACTTGGTGAAGACTCTGCTCGTGGATCCCCACTATGTTCTCTCGTTTACTTCCCGATGTCCCCTCCGATGGGGCTCAACACACCTCACTGTGGTCATTCAGTGTCTTCCCTGTTGACATGTAAGTTTTGTGAAGGCGGTGTTGGGTCTTTCTTGCCAATCTCTGTGTTCCCAGCAACCAGCTGGGCACATATTGAAAGAATGAACTACTGTTATAAATGCTCAAACAACTACCAAAGTAACTAGAGAATCAGAGGGTTTGTAAAACAGTACCAAGACATGGAGTTATTAAAAAAAAAATTAAAGGAAACAAAAAATGATAAAAAGATAGGAAAAAGTCCTCACCTATCTCAGAAATTAACAGATAATATTATTGTCTATAGGTATTTTTCTCTCAACCACCTGAGGCTGACTTGCAAACCATAGAGGCTGCCCCTGGCTTCACTGCCATCTGAAAAACCATGGGCCCAAAAAGGTCATCTTCATTGTTGCTGACCAGGCTGCAGCCTCAACAGCTACAAGATCTTGGTTAATGTATGAGTGAGTGCAGCTTCCCCACACCCCCCTGAGCCAGCCTGTTTTTTGGTCTACCCAAATACATTGGAGCATGCCCAAGAAAATGCCAGATGCCTCCCAACCCAAGGGGGAGTCACAGGTATGGCTGGTGAAACCATGTATGTCTCGATCCCTGCAGTTCACTCGGGAGTCAAAATCCAAAAAAGCAGAAAGGATGAGATGCTCATGTAGTTCTATGGATGCTAAGAGCTTCACACTGTCACATATGCTGGGCCATTGTGGGGAACCTGCAGCCTTGGGGCCACATGTGGCCTTCTAAACCCTTGAGTGTGGCCTTTTGACTGAATCCAAATTTTACAGAACAAATTCTTTTAATAAAGAGATTTGTTCTGTGAAGTTTGGATTGAATTGAGGAGTCACACTTGGGGATCTGGAGGGCCACGTGTGTCCTTGAGGCCACAGGTTCCCCACCCCTGCCTGGCTCAATACAGCAAAAGGTATTGAGGAGGGAGTGCCACACTTGGAATTTGGCTTGGCAGTGTGCAGGTAAAGAAGATAAAGTTCCATATATGGCTGCTGTTTTTGCTCCTTTCCATTATATCACACTGAGTCTGTGGACCATGCATGCATGCGTGTATACACACACACACACACACACACACACACACACACGGCATGCCAAGGCAGACCTCGTAGTGCCAGGTCGAGATTCCAAACAGCTGGAGCAGAAAGCAGCAGTTGGCAGGAGCAGACAGTAACAAGAGACACAGTATTGGGAGCAGATTGACACACAGAGTTCTTGGCATCACCACACTGCAACCCTTTTCAGGAGAACTGGCAAGCTTCCAGGCCACCCCAGCCCTTCCCAAAAGAGCAAATCCTAGACCTTCTATGGAAAAGAAAACTTAATAGGTAAAGCCATTTGCCTCTATTTCAAGCTATATGAAAAATATTTGTTAGGCTATGTCTCAAAATGAAATGTTTCCACATTAATAAGAACAATGGCATAAGGGCCATTTCCTCATGTGACCTGTGACTTTAACCACTTTAAAATAATAGGATGTTACAACTTGAAGAGAACTTGGACATAATTCACTCTAATGCTCTCATGTAATAGTAGAGGAAAATGAGTCTCAGAGAAGCTATATGACTTGACTTGGTCACACCTCTAGTTAATGGCAGAGTTCTTGCCCTGACTCCCAGGTAGCATTCTTTACTCTCTACCGTGCTGCCCCTGTGATTTACTTCACATCCATCATTAGCTCCTGGAAAGACAGTAATATCCAAACTATGATTTTGTAATATTGTAATCATAGCTAAAGCAACATGCTGTGATCTCACAAATACAATTGTGTGTTCTGACCAAGCTGCAGGACACACAAAGATAGTCAGGGGGCAGGGGGCACCTAGTGATGACTTTAGTGATAAGGAGGCCAGAGAAACAATACCTTCCTAAGTAATTTTCTTTTGCTGAAGTGGTTAAGAGCTGATGACTTTGTAGTTAAGAAGACCAGGTTCAAATCCTGGGTCTACCACTTAATATTTGGATGGGCTTGGGCAGGGTCTTTAATCATTCTAAACTTCAGTTTCTGCATCTGTAAAGCAGGGATAAAATGAGCCCCTCCCTCACTGAGTTGTTATAAGGACTAATTGAGATGAGACACTAAAGGTGCTCATCACGTGCCAGTTGCTCTTATTTACCTAATGAATGCAAACTTTCATTTTTTAAAAATTCTGGTTTCAACACACTCATACAACTAGACCGATTATTCACCCAGATATCAACTTGGGGCACTACCAGAATTTCTTTCTGGAGGTGGCTGATTGGAAATATCATTCTTACTGGTGGAGTTCCTAAAATGTGTATCAACACTTATAAGAGCATCTAAAACACCAGGCTCTTTAAAAATAATGTTCTTACTATTTCAGCTAAGGTTAGTTCTCCTCAGTATCACCATTGTCATCTACTGGGTGCCCAGCACTGGCGCAGCAACCATCCAGAGGACTCTAGCTTGATGATGAGGCTTGGCATTGTCACAGAGCAGGAAAACACAATTTCTAGAGTAGACACGCCAGGGACACTGACGATCAGAGGACTGAGTGTTTTGTCTTCTAAGTTAGCAAAAGGGAAGCTTTTCCAGGGATTAGAACTCTCTCCACTTCTACTCTCCCGAGAGGCTCTGTTACCTTGAACAAGTGGCCTCGTCTCTCTGAAAAGTTCCCAAATGAGACATTATCTCACCCTCTTTCTTCACCTCCAGACTTCTCGCCTTATTTTCACATGGATGTATACAGTTGTAGGGGGGTTGTTTGCAGATTACAACTCTGCTAATAGCCTCAGCTCTTGAAATGGCAAATTCACATCAGACAGACCTAAACCTGCCTCTCTTTCTCTCTCTCTCATTCTTACTGAAATAGCTTTTGCTTCTATCAAAAAAAAACAAAAAAAAGCCAAAATTTCTTGGTCCCTAAGTCCAGTAACAATGTTTTAAAAATGTGCAAGAAAATAAATTTGAGTAAAGCAATTAAAAATGACTTTTTAATTACTAAAAAAAGAGAAAAAACACTTTAAAACATTTTAAAAACCTTTAAATTTTTTTAAAATGTTATTTTTATTCTTATCAAAAATGTGTTAATCACCCAAAGCCTAGATTAAAAGTATCTTGGCATAATCTTAGTGATGGAAATATTTACTCTAAACATCTTGCTTATATTATTATTATTTCTTAAATTCCAATAGTTTTAAATCATAGACAAACTACTTATTCCAATGCAAACTACCAGACTTTTCACTGTTATCCTGTCAATCGTTATCTTCAGAACACAAATTGTTGTATCAATTTTTTCATTTTCAATTTCTTTGTATCAATTTTACTAATTCAGCATGAACCTGATCTCAGAACATAAGCCAATTTTCCTAAATTTTTCTTGCGCTTGTTAGCAATTTGGATTTGTCTCTGACAGAGGCTAAACAGGGCTTAGAATATTAGTTTAAATTCTTGAGCTAAAAATATAATAAAAATCTTGGGTTTTGAGCGTAAGAGGCTGTATCATTTCCATAACAATATGCAAAAGGCACTGTTTTTACTAAATGTACCATGGTAAAGTTAATCCTGAAAATAAAGTTGTTGGTTTTTTTTTTTTCCGTCTTGATACATGAACTAGTGATGCTTGCTTCTAGCATAATCCTCAGCCTATTTAAAACAAAAGATCTGGGCAGCACACCCGAGATGCCAAGGCTAACGGCTGTCAGCTAGTAAAGGCATTCACCAGATGTTGAAGCCCAGAGGCGTCCAACAACAGTGATCATTACAGCCTTCAATCACCCATTTAGAATTTACAACAAACTGAGCAGAAAGCCATTATTTCCACCTTCTGTGTGAAGTTTTCCTCGGGTTACAAGTGGAGTTCTGCAATGGAAGGATGTACCATCTGCTCCAAGCTCACCTCACTCTTTCTTGGAACTTCTTCCAATAGAAACAAGGCCCAGGTAAAGTCCAGGAACATAGGGGTGTCATTTGTTATTATTTGGGGAATATTAAAATCCCTAAGGGTTCTTGATAATGCCTAGAGAAAGGACTTACACTGTAATTAAATGAAATAATAACAAATCATAATATAAGGCATAAAATGAACAAACATTATGAATTAATCATACTTAGACAATTACAACCCATATGGTTTGTTAAACTCAATCTGCTACCTGCAGTGACATCAACTGCATACTGTATATCCAATGCTGCAGCTTCCCCCCCCCGGATGTAATTACTTAATTTTGTGAATGAGAAAATGAGGTGTAAAAGGCAACGTGCTCACGATTTGGTATCCGCTTAAGTCTCTCATTGGATCAAGGATGCACCTGCCACTCACAGCTCAGAGGACTTCTGAATTCCTTTCCTTCAGAAATAAATGCTTTTCTTCCTCTTCCCACCCCCATTCCGTCCTTTCCACTTTCTCTACTACAAAGTATCCAATTCAGGGAGTTAGGAGAGTGAACTTTCTGTGCACCTTGACCAGAGAGGGGAGAAGGTATTTCTCCTGTCTTATTTGACACCACAGTCAAATGATAACACCAGTTCACTTGAGAAAGCCTTGCTTTTTGTATAATAAAATCAGTGGTGCAACTTAAAAGACCTGATGACTTTCCCACTTACCAAGGTCATTACTGATCTTGCAATTTACCTGAATGTGAATTTCATCATCCATAAAATGGGAATAACAATAATATCTACCTGAGCAGAACTGTTGTGAGAATTAAATAAAACACACTCTTGTGAAGAACCTAACATAGCGTTAGTCGGTGTTCGTGAAATGGTTCATGAACTCCCATTCTGAAAACACCATTGGGAGGTTAACTGTTCAAGGGAAATTTTGAAAAACAAAAACAACTAAGAATTGGGGAGCATGCTCTTACTCTGGAAGGACATGAAATGACTTCAGTGAAAATGACACTAGAAAAATTAGGCAATGAACCAGGCTTAGGCCCAACTTAGAGGTTTGGTATATTTCAAAATCACCCTGTTATCCACACTAGATAAAGCCTAGAGAATTCCACAGAGTGCCATTAGATCTCGCTGATGTGGGCTCAGAAGCTGGGGACTAAGGGGCTCAGCCAGCTGTGCCTTCCCAAGCAACTCTTAACAACAAGCTGCAGGGCGACTGCAGGTAAATAGCAGAGTCAGCCGCGTGCTCTCTACCTCTGAGGTCAGACCTGTCTATATATCATCGATTCTCCTCAGCTGAGCAGCCAGTTCTGGCATCTCCGCACACCTAGGGGTGTAGGATCTGCCATCAGATCAAAAGAGGTTGGATGAACCATGAACCTCTTTGATTCCAAAAGGGCCCACAGAATCAGTCTCTATGAATAAGACTTAATTAAGCAATTTTCACACTATTACAGAAAAATAGACATGTGAAGCCTGTTTCACCGTTTATCCTCTTATAATCAGGTACTTTAAGTAGTTCTATGATATCTTTGACAGAAAAAATTCCTGGGTTAGCTCTTTGCACAAACTTCAATTACAGCAACTATCTTGTATTCTAATTAGTTGTTCACACATGTCAGGGAACCAAAGGCTTCCTTAGTTAAATCAAGCCCAAACTCTGTGCAGATGATGGTGGAGGAAGGCGAGAAATCGAAAAATCCCCCCTGGGCAGGAGCAGAGCCCATAGCCCTAAGCCCTGTGTCCTGAGGTTCACCCACTGTTGGGGGACATCTCACAGTCACTGCCCCACCTCCACCCCACTCGATCACAAACTCTCCAGGGCACAGCCGGGACCACTTAAATAAGAACATTTAAACATGATTCTGCTAAGGACTCAGGGAGAATAAGAAGGGAAATGAGAGATTTGGAATCCTACAGCCTGAATTTGAATCTCAGCTACCCCTTTGTATACCTTGAGCAAGTGACTTAACCCTCTGGTCCTCATTTATGAAACATAGACAATAATATACCTACCTCATAGGATTGTTGTAAGGATTAAATTTTTTAAAATATATGGAAAATGCTTAGCATTCAGCCTGGTACATGGTAGGAGCCCCAAAAATGTTTACTTTTTTACAACCACAAGGTTGTGTTTATTTTCTACCTTATAAGGTATAGCTTATTTACCTAATTCACCCTGATCCAAGCTGCCATCATCTCTCACCTGGATTCTCACAGTGGCTCTTAACTGTGCTCTTTCTTTCTTCCCCATCTCCTGGGGTCTATGCTCACCACAGCGGCCACAGTGATTGTAGTAGTTTCCTACTAGTGTGGTTTTGTGCATACTAAGTATTCGGCACCCTTCTAAACACTTTGTATCTATTGTCTTGTTTGAACCTCACAATAACTAAGAATTGTTATGACATTTTCCATAAAGATGAAGAATCTGATGTAGAGAAAAGTTAACTAATTATCCAAGGTCACACAGTCCTTAAGTGGTGATGTCAAGCACAGGTACTCTGACTCCGGGGCCCAGAATTGTGCCCTGTGTGCAATGTGGCCTTTGCCCCTAGAGGACCATGGCAGTGGCAGAGTGCCAGGGGAGGCGATGGTGGAGCACCACAAGTGCTCCCATGGGGGGACGAGGCTTAGGCTCCAGCTGGGAGTCACGCTACACCAGAATATATACTATTTTAGTACAGCAAAATACTGTTTTTCTCCATGTTGCCATGGAGATTATAACCTTTAAGTGCTCTTAAAAGTCTCTAAGGTCACTAAGACTTCTTTCTCTTTTGCCTTTAAAAAACTGAGAATTAATATCCTGATTCCACAGACCACTTCTTGCTATGACTGCTCCAACAGGAAAGGAATATCTTTCCAGACTGAACACATGTACTTTGTTTACAATTCCCAAGGAAAAGAGAGATTGACTTCCTGTTCATGTTCCTACACTCAGGAAGAGGCCACAGGACGCTTTTCTCTGAGCTTCTTAGAACATATGTGGAAGGCAGGGAATAGCTGGTCACACAAGAATTTGAGCCGACATGTTCAATGCAAATAATACTCCTTACAACTAGATATGTTTGAAGTTTGCTACATGCTTGATAAGATATTCACAGAGTTTTAAAATCAATCTGGTAAAAGGCAGGGTTTCACAAGAGGTCACACCTGTCACCTGCTAAGAAGGCAATTGTCAACAGAGTGCATGGAAACAGACAAACTTCCTGGCAAACACCCTAGAAACCAAAAAGCCCTTTGCCCATAGATAATTTCCCATGAAATCTCAACTCTTGGAATCACAGAAACTGACAAAAATGTAGTTAAAATACAGTGAGCATTAATAGGAGGAAATACCAAATTCTTGCTCTTTAGAGATGCCAGTAGAAGTGTAAACAACTAGGTAAGACTATTTTCTTATTATGTGACAGTGACACTACAATTAATGGCTGGAGAAATGTTCTAACTTAAACTCTCTTTCAAAGTAAAATACGTACCTGAAATAGTGAAATACCACGTGGCCCACTGCTTAGAGAGTGTTCTTTAAACTGTGAACCATTTGGGGTCCATTAAATTTCCAAGGATCTTCATTCCCCACCATTCCACCTTCACTGTTTTGTCTCTCCTTTCCATGTGGGTATTGTTTACACTGTGAATAGCATAAATTGATTTTTTAAAATATTATGATTGAAAAATGAAGAGGAAAACATCAAATAATTATGAGCTTAATGGTAAAAGAATAGAATTTGACCTCCAAAACTTTCCAGAATGAACAGGCCACTTTACATAGGTACCTACAAATGGCCCTCCTATCTATTATTACGTAGAAATGTATTCTTCATGAGATGTCCATTCTTGACACATGGGATTCTGGCCCAAGGATTGAGGATTTTGCCACTTTCTTAATGATATCACAGGTATAATTGTTTAATCATTTTCAATAGCCAATGCTTAAAAACAATGGACTATTACTCTGAAAATTTACAATTAAAGGGAAAGCTAAGCCTTTATTCTGTCTTTATTATATGAACTATATTTCAGAGTAACCGACTAGTGCTAGTTGATGAAGGAAAGCTTTTTTGTACAATTCCACCTAATACATAATAAAGGAAAGATAGACCTAAAAAATCATCATTTTGTAACCCTTAACGTAATAATTGATTCAGGCAACAAACATCAATGGATGCTAAGAGTGAAGGATGAGTGAAGAACTAGATATTTTGGCAGATTATTTCTAGTCCTACGAGGAAAATCACAACATTATAATGGAAGGGTCTTGGCTGTCACCAGCTGAACTCACTGACTAATCCTGGCATCACTGAAGGATAATCCAGATTTTTTTTTGCCTCCCGATGTGATGCAATATCAAGCAAAACCCAAGATATTGCACCCAAATATATTAAACCCTTTGGAGTTAAAAGAAATACAAAAGATAGAGGAACAAACACAATGAGATAATGAGGAAGACATCGGGCAAATCCAGAATGTGGACCATCCCACAGGACAACAAGTCTCTGTGAACCAATGGCATGAATAAAAAAGGGGGTGGGGGAGAACTGCTCTAGATTTAAAGAGATTTAAAAGACATACAGTCAAATACAACATACAGACATTTTTTTAGATCTCAATTTGAATAAAACAACTAAAAAAATCTGTAAAACTGTTGGGAAAAATTGAATGTGGATGAGATACTAAATGATACTAAGGAATTGTTGGGGTGCCATAAAGGCATTGTGATTATAGTTTTAAAAAGCCTTATTTGTATAGAGATGCATACTAAAGTGTTTTAGGATGATGTCACAATGTTCGGAATTTACTTTAACACATTAACTGCCATGTGAGTTGTATTTAACTTACATTAGTTTTGAGCCTGGGGCCTCATGAAGCATATGTAACTCACACATCTCTTTACCTTGGGAGCCACCTGGTGCACAGGCAACTCACGCTGCCATGCTGTAGCATACATGTTACATGATGGGTGACCCCCTGGGCAAAACCCTGCAGTTGGTTCATGAAAATCTTACTTGTTGATGTTCTTATTGTTACAATTAATAGTGACAATTTAATTGCATATAACTCATGCACAGAAAACAATAAAAAATAACAAATTTTTCATTAAATTAGAAAGGATCATTTTGTTTTTGAAGTTTTTATTCTATTTTCATAATAAAACATTGTGGCCCCAAGGAAAAATTTTTTTTTTCTAGTGTGGCAGTCAGTGTGTCTTCAGCAAAAAAGAAGACTGGTAAATCAAATATGGCAAAATATGAAAAACTGTTTCGTGATGAATATATGAGGAATCATGATTTATTCACTCTCATTTTATGTATGTTTGAACTTTTTTATAATAAAAAGCTTTAAAAATTAGTTTAAATTTCACTTTCAATTCTTGAGGTTGAAAGAGTAAACAATGCTAGAGTAAGACTTTTAAAATAAAACGGGAAAGCTAATTCTTAGACCCAGCTTTACTGCTGACCCCAAATTCCACTTGCAAAGAGTCTTTTTTGCCTTTGAAGTTTGTTAGTGATATGAACACTACTAAAATGCAGCCCTAAAATTTATAGATATTCCTGAAATATGTATTTTATTTTTAATCAGTTTTTTTAAAAAGAACAGTTGTTCTCTCTAATTGACCAGCTGATCATCGGTAAAATGAAAAATGCACACCTAATGGACCATTAGAAAATTCTAAAATTATATTCAATTCTCACCCAAAAACAAGCTTTAAGTTTCTCTGAAAGTTTAACGCTTCCCACATGTTGGGAATTAAGGGTTATAAATATGCCCACTGTAGCTTTCAACACTACAGTTTTGCCTAAAATTTTAAACTGGAGACAAGAATGATTTGTCAGCTAGTCGATCAGTTAAATTTTTCTTCTGTTTTTGAAAAGGTATGCATAGAATAGGTCGTAAAAACTTTATTTTTTGAAATATGTTTTCACAATTCAGTTCATGAAAACAACAACTTGATTTTATCACATGCTCAAGCATTAATCACAGATTTCAAACTAAATCTAATTGCTATAGTCCTTATAGTGTTGAGCTAAGTGTTGGTCTTCATGTCAAAAAACACAGGAAGTAGACCCCATCAATGCACTAACAATGTGATTGAGAATTACCCGTCTGTGCCTTCATTTACCTCTGATATAACAATAAAAATGCATCCCCTGATATAGAGTCCAGAAAAACAGCAAGGATGGAAAGGATGATGGACCATGTCCTCTGTTCTACTGGGAAAAATTCCCTACATAAATTGAAAGGAAAATAAGAGTAAAAATAGATAAGAGGAATTAGTTATTCTACAAAAGAGTTTTTAAATCAATCCATGCAATCTGCAGTATATAGTGAAATAAATGTAATTAGCCTGCTTTGCTATAGATCTGTCATAAGTGGCTCCTGGCTCTGGCTGTACAGATTCATCACCATCCACAAAAAGGTAGTTAGTTATTGGGGACCTAAAGCAGAGCAAAGCTGGAATCTCATGATCATCTGGGGAGATTTATTTTTAATTTGGGGCTGTCAGGTGAAAACATTTAAAACTGACAAATTTCTATTTGATCGAGGTTCTTCTGGCACATTTGACAGAGACTCATTCAAGCTAGCTAAGGTGCAATGGTGGTGGGTGGGGGGCATAGTATCATAAGAGACAAGCTAGATGGAAACCCAGAGCAGAAAATGGCTTATAATGGAGCAAAGACCAAAAATCAGAAAGCTGTCCCCTCCCCAGGTAAACAATCTTCTAGAGGAAGGTAGACCTCTTCCCTCCAGAATGGAAGCTTCTGGGGAGGTAACTTGTGTATCTTGACACCACAGTATTTCTAGTGTCTAAACACAGAGTAGTAGGCACTGAAATCATTGCTGGGTAAGTACACTAATTTGCTCTCTCTCCCTCTCCCTCTCTCACGCCTTTCAGCCCTGCCTCTCTCTCCACTCCTGTCATCATTAATTCTCTCTTTCTCCCTAGACTGCCTTTCAAGACTCCTCTCTACACGGAGCCAAGCATGGCCATCCCCACAGTTCCTGAATTTACATATCTTTAATTAAAGTGATTGCAGAAATTTAGTAGCTCTCTCAGGACCAATTCCAAATTCCGAGGAAAAAAATCTGAGTGATCCAGCTTAGGCCAAGCATCCATTCCTGATCCAACTGACTATACCAGGGGAATGGCCACGGTCAGCATAACACAAACATGTCTGGTGGGTCCCTCCCCATGGGTGGGTGAGGCCAGTCCTTAAGAAAAGAGTTCATGGCCCAGACGAGCCTCCCAAATGGTATCTGCTGTCATCTACTTCACTCCTGGCCAAAGATCACGGATGAAATTGTCCCAGTTAGATCTCACATCCCATCAGTGGATAGTAGAGATCATGAGATGCTGAGCCTTACCAAGGTAGTGCCACATCGTCAGTAAATGTGCCGCAGCCATTTCTGGGTTTCCCCACGGCACACTTCATTCCATCTGTGCCCTCAGGAGGTGGGGACTTCAACTGATCTGTTCATTGCTGTGGCTCCGGTGCCTGGAACAGTACTGGCATGTAACAGGTGATTAATGAGCATGTTTGTTCAATGAATGTAGACTAGTATGACAATCAGATGCAACCAACCCTAACTTCATAGCCCTCGTGTGCTCGTACTCACAGGCAGCTCACTGACGGCCACAGCCACCCTTCCCTCCGATCTTAGAGAAAGAGTTGATCCTGCACCCGCCCAGGGCCAATCCATCCCCTGTCTTCGTACCACAGTCTCCCACTTTCCTCAGCCTTAGGCCATGGCTTACCCCTCCCCTGGTATTCTTTGCACACACACACGCACACACACACACACACACGCACACACACACTCTCTCTCTCTCCTGACTTCTTCCCCTCGGCCTGTGAAACGCGTCCGGCCCTCCCACCCTAGGCCACCCTAATCCTCCTCCCCTCTAAGACTCACCTCATTCCACTTTCGGCTCTACACGCTTCTGCACTGCAGACTGCACAGGGATTAATTTCGTAACTTAAACAATTTTCCCCCCAAAATGTACAGACAAAAATATTTACCGCATGGATCCTGCTCTTCAAGAAGTCTTGCCTGACTCGTACTGGCCAACTGGGTGTCCCACAGGCCTGGCGAAAACTAGAGCCGCGTTTGCCACGCGGTTGAAAACCGTCTGCGTACATGTCCATCTCCCTCCAAACTGTCAGCTCTTCGCGGGCAGGACCATGGCTGTCAAAAACTTTGATTCTTTAGGTCCTAGCACACTGTCTGGTCTGAGGGCAGCAGAATGCCCTGAGAGTTGGCCGAACGGATCTCAATAAGGGCATTCAAGGCAGAGAGAGGCACCTTATATTACCCACCAGTCTTGGCACTACATTGACTAGCAAAATAGAAACAGCACAGCTAGGCGAATAATTCAGTAATAAGTTGTTTCAATGAATAACTCCATGTGTGGGCCTTACAGTTTATAAAATAATTGATTAGTCACTTATCTCTACAAGAAATTTGCTGCTGTTTATTATAGTTGCAATTGGTAAGGCAGAAACACCAAGCAAAAGAATCCTCAAGGACTTTTCCTATGGCCACTCATTATAAGGCCTTTACATGGACTAGGAGATGAAGAGCTCTGAGATACTGGAATCCTACAGAACCGAGTTTGACCCCAAAGCCGTTCTCCTTCCCTAAAAGATTATCTTTTGAGGATAGATTTCTGACACGACTCACTTCCTTTTGTCCCCTTCATGTCTCTGACTTGTGTTGCAGCGCGTCCTGAACGATGGTGTTGACTGCCCTCCACAGGAAGCGCCGCACAAAAAAGCAGTGGAATTCGTCCCCCGGCGCCAGGGTCTCTGCGGACGGTCCCCGTGTGCGACGTGGCGCGAAGGAGAAGGAGAATGAGCAGGACGCCTGCTGATGCACACGGTTCGCAAGGGTGAAAAAGAATTCTCCCCACGCTTGAAAACACTGCAGAATTTGGATGATTTTTGATACCAAATCTCCCCAAACTATGACCTAAAAGGAAACCAAAGCATTCCTTGAAAGAGATCTGCGAGTCTGCCCCTGGAGTTAGGGCTGAGCAGATCCTACCGCGTATACTCAAAAAGCTCTAGCAGAAGAATTCAACAAAAGCAGGCAGAATCCCAGTTTATGTAACTCCACGTGCTATTGATGACTCACATACTTTCCTACCTGAAACTGGGATCGCATTGCAACCGGGATTGTATTGGGCAAGTTCATTGGCTGCAGAACTTGAATGGTGACATGGAACTCTCCTTTCTAACCTGTGCGTCTGCTCAGGGGTGGAGTGGGATAGAGTGTCACGTTCACTCGGGCATCTGGGAACGTCTGCTGCCAGTGGCTGCCGCGCTCTGTGAGTGCGGGAGTTACAAGAGAGGAAGAAGGAAACGGCATCATGAGGAGGCTCAGCCAATGCAGCATTTGCAGGTCAGATGACTCTTGACTACCAGAGGGTATGAACACTGTCAGCATTGTTCTTTCTTGTCCACCACACACATCCCCTCATTAATTTATGATCTATTTAGACTTGCACACAAACTCCCTCCAAAGGACTTACAGTCACTCTGAACAACTGGAACCCTTTTTCCTCTTCTCCTAATCGGTCCTCAGCCTACAGCTTCCTTACCTCATGGAAGACGCAGCCCTGGGCGTTAGAGGGGAGCCAACTGAATTGGCAAAGACCCATCCTTCCACTGTGTGCATGCACAACAGCCATTTGCATTTTTCTAATTTTGGATTCCTGCTTCAGTAGGCACATAGGACATTCTTGAGGGTATCTTGGCAACCCACGCCCATATTCACGCATGAAGGTGCCTAGTCCCAGGCTGACGAATCCACTCATCTAAATTACACATGTCAGGTGACCATGGGATTTGCTGACTGTGTTCAATTCGGTGCAACTATGCAGGGCTTTTCAACATCTCAGGTTACATGAAGCATATGTTAGAATAAATCGACTGACTTCTGCTGCTAGGTTTTGGCTCTGCTTCCAAAGAACTCCTGAGTGGGAAAATGGGATATGCACTCAGTATGCAGATCCTTTTCTCTCAGCTGGACTTGAAGTAGAAAAAACAAGGAAGTTGAACTTGACCATGGCCCTCTGCGGGCTGGCATGCTGGAATCTGAAGGCGAAAGGAAGCAAAGGCGAGAGAGTCACACTAATGAAAAGTTCTCTATCCATTCATCTGTAGTGGGACACTTACATTGACTCCATAGCTTGGCTATCGTGAATAGTGCTGCAGTGAACGTGGTAATGCAGGTATCTTTCAAACTACTGATTTCATCTCCATTGGATATATACCCAGGAGTGGGATGGCTGGATCATAGGTAGCTCTATTTTTAAATTTTTGAGGAACTGCCATACTGTTTTCCATAGTGGCTGTACTAGTTTACATTCCCACTAACAATGTACGAGGGTTCCCTTTGTCTCTACATCCTCACCAACACTTGTGTTCTTCTCTCTTTTTGATAAGAGCCATTTTAGCTAGGGTGAGATGACATCTCATTGTGGTTTTGATTTGCATTTCCCTGGCAATTAGTGATGTTGAGCATTTTTTCGTGAGGTGGTAAATATACTAACTACCTTGAGTAGATCGTTATACAACATATATATGTATCGAAACACCAAATTGTACCCTGTAAATACACACAATTATAATACAATGTGCCAATTAAAGAATCTCAATGGGATTGGAACATGATTTCAAGTCTACCCACAAAAGCAGTCTCCCACGTGTTCTTTGATGCTTTAAATTCCTTCACTAAGGAAGGAAATGGTCATTACAACAGACACTCAAACTGCAAACATCTGTGGGTGGGTCCAAGCTGACTACTTTGTGAAGGACGAGTCAGGCAGCCTCCTGAACTCCTTCCCCCATGGATCTGTGCATCCCGTGATTTACATGTGCACTGAGGGACTGGGGGAGCTCAGGCAAATACAGTGACATCTGATGGCCTGCAGCACGGGGGGCCTGGCCCAGGATGGAGGGGGGAGGAGCCACAGTACAAGGAGAATAACAGTGCTCCTGTGAAATAGTTCATCATAAGTGAAGAAGGTGTCTGCATGGTGTCAGCCCATGGCCTGAGGCTGGAATCCCCACGGCCCCAGGTCTTACTCAGGCCCTGAGTGGCTTGTATCTGCCCTGGAGACAAAATGGCCCTAAGTCAATTGCTTTTTCAGCTCCAGCCTCTGCAGATGCTTGACCTCTAGAGTTGTAACACTTTGGGGTTCAGTGAACCTGAATTGGAACTTTCTTCCAATGGAGTGCAACATAAATGGAGTGTTCTCATTCTACTCATAGTCTGGAAGGAGCAGGAGCAGCAGTGACCATGACCAGCTGAAAGCACCATGCAACAACCAACACCGACTCACGGGCACATAGAGCACTCCCAGGAATGCCCAGAGGCGTTCTCATCCACAAGCAGGCCCCGAAAAACACTAGAATCTCTGAATCCAGAGAGGTAGATTAGTATTAATGAGACTGGTGCCTTCGCCAGCTGGTGAAGATCAAGACATTTGGGTTATACCTGGAAGAAATCATTAAGTACTTATATAACTCCACGTGCTATTGATGACTCACATACTTTCCTACCTGAAACTGGGATCGCATTGCAACAGGGATTGTATTGGGCAAGTTCATTGGCTGCAGAACTTGAATGGTGAACATGAAAAGAGGTAACCCCAGGTAAAAGGAGGAAAATATGGGAGGGGAGGAGGTTAGAGAGAGGAAGGAAGGGTAAGGCCTTTTAGAGAACCCACTTATAAGTGAGAAAAACTAAAGCTGCCTTCAACTTACTGTGAAGTCTAGAAAGCTCAGTCTGCCAACAGGAAGAATCCAGAAGAATCCAGAGTCCACGGGACAGCACGACATCTCTTCACAGCAGCTGGCCTTTTGGGCCAGCACCAAATCCCCACACAGAGCCAGGGGCTCCTCTCCCTGAGTTTCCTGCCCCGCCTCTTTTCCTGCCCCCCTCACTTCCAAGTACCCAGACCCCTTTGTGGTTGAGTTGCAAGTGTTTTCTGCCCTGGAGAAAAATCAAATTCTTCAGAGTAGGGAAACTACAGCAGCAGTCCCCAACCTTTTTAGCTCCAGGGACTGGTTTCATGGAAGACAATTTTTCCATGGATGGCAGGGGGTGGGGGACATCACGGCGGAGCTCTGTGGCCTGGTTCCTAATAGGACCGTAGACCTACAGAATGAACTTCTGTCTTATTAACAATAACCATGTTGCATGGTATGACTTGAGGGGCTGTTTTGCTAAAAGACTCACTCCCCACATGGGGAGGAGGTGGAGGAACAAAGCAGCATGGGGTAGAGACACCGCACTTACCCTGTCAAGAGCAAGGCAAACAAAGGGGAGAAGGAGACAGAGGACCCCATGTACCTAAAACAACTGGGACAATATTTGTGTGTCCCTGCCCTTTCCTTGGTTTTTCAACTGTAGGCTCTGCAAATGCCTGATCTACAAGCTCAGCCATATCAAGTCTCTAAGCTTGGGAAGCCACTGTCCACAAGTCACAGTTATCTCGTCTCTGACCCCAACACCTAACTGCGGCCTGGCTTCCAGCCGTGGTTCTCTCTCGGCCGTTCCTTGATCATTCTTGATATGCCCTTAGCCTCTCCTTGGGAATTGCTGCTGGGACCCTAACCTCCCACCCTGGCCACTGCTCCCTAGTTGAGGCCCTGTCTTCTCTTTATGAAGACTGGGGAGCAGGACGTTATGGAAAGTTGGGGCAGGGGGTTCTTGGCCTTCCGCACTTGGGTAAGGAATTTATCAGAGAGGCACAGAGGCAATGTGGCCAGGTGGAAATTCAGGGTCTCAATAAAGAGATGCCAAGAGTATTCCTGGGATTACCAAGTCCAAATGACGAGGGGACCCAGGAAGCAAGGTGAGGCTGTGGGAGGCTCAGAGCTGGATGGAGTCAGGTCTGAGTACCCAGGAAGGGGAGCTGTCCTGGGACACTGCAATGTCATAGGGGTTCTCAGGAAGCTGCCTAAAGTCAGATACCACAATGTAACCGAGCCTTCCCAAACGAAGTGCTGCTCCCTCTGTTCTGCATGTCCTTTCTCTCTTGCCTATCTGAGGGCTCACATCAAACAGTACCTAACTCTGTTGGTTAATCCCACACTGAACCTGACACCAACTTCTGATGTGCTATTATCACAGTGTGTTTCAATTATTTATTAACCTGGTTGGTTCTCCTCTGCCTCCCATCAAACTGTCAGCTACGTGATACCAAAGACTTTGTCTTCCCATTTTTTAAACCCCAGCACTCAGCCACATCCCTGGCACATGAAGTTTCTCAAGAACTAATGAACGGATGGAGACGTGATAGATGCACAGGATACCTAACTCAACTCGCCCAAGTCCCACTAAAACCACAGCAGGAAAGTTCTAAAATACAAATAAAAAACATATAAACCTACAAAGATAGGGAAAATAAAAGAGAGACAACAAAAACAAAATTTGGGAAGCTGAAATAAAGTGGAATAGTAAAGTGGAATCTGACTTAGCAGATCTGAGAAGGTGACTCTTAAGTCAGTGGTGATGAAAGCCAGGAACCAAACTGATCTCCACAGTAGAATAATCCAAAGGCTCCTACGCTGATGGCATCAGATATCCCTGGAAGTAGGGGTGACGGATTCGTGAAGAGCCATTGGAGGAGCAGTTAGATCCCAGTGTTCCCTCTTTTGTGTAGGTTTCCTCTTTTGTACAGACAACCATCTCTCCCAGCCCCAGCAGATGCCTGCAGGGTTAGTCTCAGGAGAGAGTGAAATAAAGGGTCCCTAGACTAGTGGGGGGTGTATGTACCAAGCAGGAACAGGGAATGAAGGTATCCTGAATGCAGACACCTCAGCGTCCTCCCCCAACTCAGTTTCCAGACTATTAGCAGCTGAGTATACACTGTCTGGGAGGAAACAAAAGAATCTTCTCTGGGAATCTGATAGACCAAGATCAGGTCCTAACGAAGGAAGGCTGTATGACTGTATGTAGGAATCATGACCCTCAAACCCAGTTCTGGCCACAGCAACTCATTGTATCAATCCACAAGGGCTGCCTGTGTTCAGAGAAGAGTCTACATCTTCTCAAAATATATTAGTGTTCCCTAATTTGCATTTGTGCTAAACCTACAACCAGAAATACTAGGGTAGCATACAGCACAAGTGCACCAATTATATCCAGGACCAACACATTAGGGTTCACTCAGTGTAACCCCCAGGCTTTCATAGCTTGATGACCCTTGCTCCCAGTGCAGGGGTGCTGTCCCTCCACTTTCCTAACCCTGGGAGGCCAAGACTCTGGCCAGAAGCTCTGGCCTCACCTCAGTGAACCCTCTCATACCACATCCAGGCCACAGAGACAGATTAGGTAGCTGCCAGGAAGCAGAACATCTATACCTACAAGGTGACTAATGAGCCATCACAGATAACACAAAGAGATTAAGGTTCTGTGGGCTTCTACCTTGACCCCCAAAAGTGTGGGTGTTATTATAGTGTATCAATAAAGAAAGTCCCATTTAGATAGATTAAATAATTCCATATTGGATAATCTTTTCGAAAGGCTATCTCTGATTGATTTCCACATTACTGCATAAAGCCAAGGGAGAAAATAAAGGTCTGAGACCCGAATAGCTCAAAGTCCCAGCCAAATGGCCTGACACAGAAGTTCCCAATTGACAAGCCCCTCCCAGACATGTCATACTACAGCTGCATTTCCCAAAGTGTGTACTAAGGCACCCTGAGGCACCACAGTGAACTCACAAGAATACTGTGGAATACTTTAAATTTTCAAGGAAAACACAGCAATTTCTGTTGATCACCACGCAGATTATTTATACTATTAAGTTCTTTGGACCTAACTACCTAATAAACAGAACTGTTAGGCATTTCTTTGGGCCCAGAGATGCTGTGAAAAAATAACTGAGACTCTAGGGGACCCACGGACAAGAAAGTTTGGGTACTTCTGCCCCAGCGTGAAGTTCCCAGCGAGCATGCCCACCCCTCTGTGCAGGGCTCCCAGTGAGCCTTCTTTCCTTGTCTTACATGTGAGCACATAACTGAGCATATCAGACATCTGAGGAATGCTCCTACCGTAAAATACAGAGATAAGAAAACACACACACAAAGACAGAAAAAAGCAAGATGGGAAAAACAGAGACTGCAGGGGAAGAACACTTCAGGAAAGAAAGCAGGGGAGGAAAAAGAATCAAGACATCTCTAAGAATCACAAAATAGTATTCTTTCCCTTCTTTATTTAAACAAAGGTGTCCTTTGCTAATAATACCACATACACCCATCCAATCACATTTATCCAAAGTACAATCTCTGATGGCTGCAAAATCCTGATCATGATGAATACACCTCTAAATATTTCAGTCAATCCCTGACACCCAAGCTCACCTCACCAGGTTTAATAGGTAATTAACTAAGACGTAGGTCCTACCAATTTCTGGGATGCTTCCAAAGGCATTGTAAATGACCTTTTCATATTCTCTGATGGGCTCCTGTATGTCCACAAAAAAGGTTCTAACTATCTATGGAGAAATTCCCACAGCATATGCACACTTCCCAATACAAATCTGGTCTTTGAATTTTATTTAAGCCTTCAACATAGTTCCATAAGTTAAAGAGCAACAACAACACACAATAATAGCAACTCATGACCAGACGAACGTAAATGACAAAATTCTTAAAATCAAATATGCCTCCTTCATGTCAAACTACTGTCATCATTTTATTTAAAAATTCCATTTTTGTAGATTAAATACTGTGTCTATCAGGCAATTATGGGTACATTTTTGTGTTCTAAGAAAAACAAAAACAAAAAAACTAATGTCTATAAGAGGGTCATTTTGCTCTTTAGTTTTTTCACAGAATTGGACTAAATCATGGCAATTAGTGTAACGGAAATGTTTACAGCCATCTCTGATGGCAGTTCCACTAATGTAATGATTTAGCTCAAGCCCAGTAAAACATGAACATGTATCATTAGGATGAATCGAAATCAAAAGCAAAACAACTTTTAGCTTACAGTAATTCAACATACATCATCTCATCAGCAATGCCAACTATAAAATTAAGGATATACAATTAGTCAATCAGACGGTTCCTGAATTAATTAATTAAGCGAGGAAAATCAGCAAGCAAGGACAGGACTACATCCAACAACATACTTCCCCCTCTTGGAACAATCCTTTCCGTTAATTTTGGTCTAATTATCCAATAAATCACAGGGCTCAATCTTCCCCAGATAGTATTAGTGGCCAGGGCACCTCGTAAATCAGCCACCACTTTGGTATTCCATAAACTCACCCTCCAAGAGGTCACTTGGCTTTGTTTCTGCATCGGAGAATTGTTTGCCTTGCAGTCTGCCTGGGAAAACATCTCTGACAATCGTTGAGGGATCATTCAACAGCTGCTGACGGAATTAATGCTAAGAAACAGGGTTAAGCATACTCCTCCATTAGGAAGAATAAGAAGAAATTTGGTGAACTAGAGGCTGAGATTTTAAGACGAGGAGTAATAAGCAAGGACAAAAGAAGTAATTCATTAGAAATGCATAATAATGCACCTAATAACAAAGTTTCAAAACACATGGAGCAAAAACTAACAACTAAAGAGTCAAATTGACAATTCCACAATCATAGTTGGAATATTTAACATCCTTCTCTAAGAAAACGTTATAAAAACTAGACAACAAGAACAACAAAAACAAAAACAGTAATAATATAGAAGATGTCCAGCTCTTTGAACTAACTTGACCTAATTGATCCCAGAAAAGGCCTGGTAATTTCTTTAAAAATAGATATATACCTACCCTATGATCCAGCTGGTTCACTCCTGGGTATTTACCCAAGTGCAATGAAGTCATGTCCGCAAAAAGCCATTAAAAATGATGTTTTAGTAGCTTTACTCATAAAGCCAAAAATTGGAAAAGGCTCAGGTATTTGACAACAAGAGAATCAATAAACTAATTCTTATATTTTTATACAATGGAACATTACTCAGCAATAAAAAGGAATGAACTACTGATACATGCAACAACATGGATAGATCTCAAAACCATTATGCTAAGTGAAAGGAATATATACTGTGTGATTACATTTATATGAAATTCTAAAACAGGTAAAACTAAACTATGGTGGAAATTACTCAGAACACTGGTTGCTTCTGAAGTTAGTGAGGAAAAGGACATTTTCTGAGAGGAAGCAAGAAGTAACTTTTGGGGATGATGGTAATACTCTGTATCTTGTGAGGGCTTGGTTTACACAGATATTTACGCTTGTCAAAATCCAGCAAACATACACTTAAGATTTTTGCTTTTTATTTCAGATAAATTTTTACCTCAAAAAACCATAAATAACTATTGACTTCTAATTAATAACATGCTTGCTGAAATATTTTGGGGCGAAATGCACTGATGTTTGCAACTTACCTTGAAAGGCATAAAGAAATAATATGGGTTGATTGGTGGATGGATAGAAGAATGAATAGGTGTGTGAAAGCTAGAATTGTGAAAGGTGAGTGGTGGAATCTAGGTGGTAGGATATGAGTAGTCACGGTAACATTCCTTTAATTTTTCTGTATGTTTAAAAGCTTTCAAAATATAATACTGGCTCAGTGGTTCATGCCTGTAATCCCAGCACTTCGGGAGGCCGAGGTGAGAATTGCTTGAGACAAGAAGTTCAAGGCTGCAGTGAGCTATGATTGCACCTCTGCCTTTTGAGACAGAGCAAGACCCTGTCTCAAAAAATAATAGTAATGCTGGAAAATATGGTATATATACACAAAATTAAAATGTATGACAACAATAGTACAAAAGACAGAAAGTGGTAAATGAAGTTAAAGTGTTCTCGGGTCCTTGCGTGATTAAGGAGGTGGTAACAGTAACATTCACAATAGAATCAAATAAGTCAGAAATCCATATTGGCTTTTTTTTAGGGTAAGCACTAACAGAGCAATAGAAGATACATAACAAACTAATGGAGAGAGGGTGATATGATAAAAAAATTCACAATTAGTCTCAATGAAAGTAAGAAAGAAGAAAGGAAATCTAAAACAGGTGAGTTAAGTAGAAGACAAATAACAAAATGATAGGTATAAACCCAAATATAGCAGTATTTATATTAAATGTAACTAAATAATACTCCAGTGAAAAAACAAAGTTGGTTAGACCCAATTTTTAAATATCCTTATGCTACTTATAAAAGATATGCCTTAAATGTAAGGACACATAATGGCTATATGAAAAAGAAGGGAAACGGATATACCAAACAATAATCAAAAGGAATTGGTATCTGATGTCCTAATATCAGACAAAGTAGATGTTAATATAATAAGAATTACTAGCAATAAAGAGGGTCATTTCATAATTATAAAAGGATTAATTTACCAGCAGGATATGAAAATATAAAATTTTTTGCATCTACTATTATAGCTTCAGAATATGTAAAGCAAGAATTGGCAAAACTAAAGAGAAACAGACAAATTCACAATTATAGTGAGAGATATTAACAATCATCTTTCAAGGGCTAATAAAACAGCAAAAACAGTAGGGATATAGAGGATTAAAACAACATGATTAAACAATCTTAATATACAGAGAACAAAGCAGCTAACAACTGTAAAATACATATATTTTTCAAGTATACACAGACCATTTACCAAAATTTACATTTGCCTGGCCATAAGCATATCAAAATAATTTTGAGAAGATTGAAATTACATACATCATGCTATCTAACCACAATGAAATTAACCTAGAAATCAGTTACAAAAAGATAAATTTAAAATCACCAAATGTTTAGAACTTGAGTAATTCACTTCTAAAATACTGTGGGTCAAAGGAGAACTCACAATGGAATTAGAAAGTATTTTAACTTGAGTGATAAAAATACAATATATCAAAATTTGTGAGATTCAGTATACTTACAGGGAAAATTATAGTGCAACAATTATCAAGAGAAAGTGAATTTTGTGCAAGGATAGATGAATACACCAGTGGAGCACAATAGAGTTCAGAAACAGACCTACACATAAACAATCATTTGATTTATGACAAAAGTGCCCCAGTGCAGTGGAAAAGGGATGGTCTTTTCAATAAATGGAATATGAACAATTAGAAATCCATACAGAAATTAATATTGACTCCTACCTTACATACACAGAAACAAAATTCAGATGGATTTTAGAGCTAAATTTAAAAATCAAACAATAAAGTTTATTCTAAAAGACAGCATAGTAGGATATGTTCATGATCTTGGTGTAGACACCATGGTAGACAGAAACAAAAGTTAGAAAGACTGACAAATCATAGTACATTCCAATTAAAAATTTCTATTAATCAAAAGACACTCAGAAAGGAAGAAGATACTAATATTTTCAACACAAATATCTCATGAAGAACTCATTTCCAGAATATACAAGGAATTCCTACAAATTAATAAGAAAAAGACAGATAACTTTAAAAAAGGAAGGGTGAAAGACTTGTACAGGTACTTCCCAAAGAGAATATCCAAATGCCAATACTCATGAAAAAGTACTCAACCTCATTAGTCATCATGGGAATGCAAATTAAAACCAGAATGCTGTATTACTGAAAAACCATGAGGCTAAAAGGAAAATAGCTGACAATACCAAGTATTGTCAAGGAGCAATTGGAATGCTCCTACATTTCTGGTGGAGTGTAAATTGTCACAACCACTTCGGAAAACTGGCAACATTTATTAAGCTGAAAATATGCATGACCCAGTAATCCTTTTGCTAGATACACATCCAATAGAAATTTGTACATATGAGGATCGAAGTCCTATGTACAAAGATGTTCATAGTAGCTTTATTCATGATAGCCAAAATTATTCAACAACAATACAATGGATAAATATATTTTGATATATTCACACAATGGGATACTATGCCACAATGAAAATGAACAACTAATGCTACAACAGCAGGGATAAATCTCACAAACAAAATGTTGAGCAAAAGAAGCCACATACAAAGGAGTAAATACAATAAGGTTACATTTATATAAAGTTCAAAAGCAGGCTAAGGTAATCCAGGGCGATGAACGAATAGTGGCTACCTTTAGGCAGCAAGGGGCTGGGGAAGGAGGCTTCTGGAGGCTGGTAGTGGCCTATTGCTTGATATGGGGTGGTTACATTGGCATGTTCACTTTGCAGAAATCAATTAAATTAATCAATACAAAGTTTAGTTTAAGAAAATTGAGCAAAATTTTTAGAATTTGCTGAATTCTAAAAGAATTTGACAACATAATTCTAAAATTTATCTGTAAGAATCATTACTGAATATAACCAAAACTTATCTTAAAAAATAAGGGTAACAACCAGAAATTTTATCTGCCAAATATTAAAACTCATTAAAAAACAATAATTAAAATAGTGAGACATTGGTATAAGAATAGACATACAAGTCAAGGAAACAGACTAAAAAGCCTACACACATACTTTCTACATAATAAGAACATGTTATATGATAAAGAAGATTTTAGTTAGTACACTGGGAAATTTGGGCAGGAAATTGAATACTATAGTGTATTACATATCAAAATAAATTATAGACAAAGGCATTTTTAAAAAACTGTTTCCCATACAACCTGGAAGAAAATTAAATGAATGTTTAATCTCAAAGTAGGGAAGCCCTTTCTAAACATAACCCACCTAAGACCAGCAATCCCACTTCTAGGTATACATCCACAGGAATTAAAATCAGTGTGTCTGCACTCCCATGTTTATTTCAGCACTATTCATAATAGTCAAGATATGGAATCAACCTAAGAGTCCATCAGTGGATGAATGGATTAAAAAAATCTGATATCTAACAATTGAATGCTGTACCATTAAAAAGATGGAAAACCTATCATTTGTGACAGCATGGATGAACCTGGAGACATCATGTTAAGTGAAATAAGCCAGGCACAGAAAGACAAATAATGCATGATCCCACTTATATGTGGAATCTAAAAAAGTCAAACTCACAGAATCAAAGAGTAGAAGGGCGGTTACCAGAGGCTGGGGTGGGGCGGGGAGAGAAAAAGGGGGGAGGTAGGTCAAAGGGCACAAAGTTTCAGTTAGACAGGAAGAGTAAACTTTAGTGATCTATTGCACAACATGGTGACCATAGTTAATAATAATGTATTGTATATCTCAAAATTGCTAAAAGAATAAATTTTAAACAGTCACAACACAAAAAAAGTATGTGAGATGATGGATATGTTAATTAACTTGATTTAATCATCTCATAATGTATGCATATCCCAAAATATCACATTGTACTCCATAAATACATATAATCATTATTTGTCAATTAAAAATAAAATATAAATAAATTTAAACCAAAAAAACCAAAAGAAGAAATTTCAAAGGAAAAATTAATAGATTTAATTACATAAAAAGTTCTGTATACAAATAGCAGATTAAACATTTATCATTTTAATGTATATAGATCTCCCAATTGATGAGAGTATAAAATAAATTACCACTTTAAATAACAATTTGACAGTCTTTAGTAGAGGGGAGGATATGTACTATAGACTGAATGCGTGTGTTCCTCAAAAATTCATGTGTTGAAACGTAATCCCCAATGTGAGGATATTAGGAGGTGGGGCCTTTGGGAGACAATTAGGTCAAGAAGGCTCTCCCCAGATGGGATTGATGTCCTTGTAAAACAGACTCCTCTCCTCTTCCTCCATATGAGGCCATATCAAGAAGATTGTTGTCTGTGAAAGGAAGGAGGCCCTCACCAGAATCCAGTGCCTTGACATTCTGATCTCAGACTTCAGCCTCCAGAACTGTGAGAAATACATTTCTGTTGTTTATAAGCCACCCAGTCTGTGGCAGTTTTTAATAGTAGCCCAAACAGACTAAGATATGCATACTTTGTGATCTAACAATTCCACTTCTAGGTATATATTCTAACTTTAGTACTTTTATCCAAGGAGATATCTGTCAATAAGGAAATTAGATAAATAATTTAAGGTGCATCTATAGAATGAAATACTATACAACAGTTAAAATAAATGAACTAGATATATATGTATCAACATAGATAAATCAAAAAGAAATAATGTTGGGTGGAAAAAGCAAGATGCAAATGAATATGTATTAAAGGAAAAAAATCTATATTGTTATGGGTACACAAGTATGTAGAAAAAATATTCAAACATCCATGGAAAATATACGTATAACTTCTAGAAAGTGGTTGGCTTTGAGAAGAAAGAGAGGGGGACAGCATGGGAGAAAGTTTTAACATTATATTAAATATTTAATGTGCTTTTAGAAAATGAGATGAAACAAACATGACAACATAATCATTTCTAACATTGTTAAATTATTTTCTGTATACTTGAAATATTTTATAATTAAAAATAAAAAGATCTACAAATCAATAGGAAAAAAAATCTTACACAAATCAATCAAGAGAAAAAAGAAAATTGGCAAAGAATAAAGGCACTTCACAAAAGAAGAAACACACCTGAACAATAAATACGAAAACATGCATACTCTCCCCACTAATCAAAAATAATTGCAAATGAGAATAAGATAAATGTTTTTGTTGTTGAAAAAAATTTAATGATAAAGGAATCATGTACTGTCTACACTGCTAGTAAGAGGACTTACTTTTGGGGAGGATGAAGTAATTTGGCCATATGTTTAAAAATCTTAAATATAAATATATTTGTACTATTTCACCCATTCATTCCACTTCCTGGATTTTTTTCCTAAGGAAAATGTGTGCGTTAAGCACAAAGATGTTCATTACAACCTGCCTCATCATATCAAATAATCTAAATGTCCAGAAATTTGGGGTTAAGTAAATTAGTTTGTACCCAAAAGATGAATTCTATGCAGCCTGTAAAGATTATATATAGGATTTGGCAGGACCTTTGTCTGTTGTGCCTGGGCACAGACTGGGGTCCATCTCCACTGTCCTATCTCTAGGAGGCTCAAGTGGCTCTGCTGCAGCCTCTGTCACCCTTTGACCTGGGGGTACTGAGAAGTCTATAGGGAGGACATCAGGACACCCTGGAAGCTGGGAAATGCTACAATCTGTCCTGTGAGCTGGAGTCCCCATTTCAGCAGGCCAGCAACACCCTTAAGACCAAGAAGAGACAGGGGCAAGATGGCAGACTAGAGGCAGCCCACACATGCCACTCTAAGGAGAGGATTGAAAGTTGCAGGTGGATGCCCACCTGTGGATGGGCTTTCTTGGGAAAAGCATTGTGAATCAGCAGAGAAGGGATGGGGGACATTCAGAGTGAAGGAGAAGGTGAAGGGGCAGTCCGCTTGGCAAGACTGGTTGGTACCGGGGGAGGCATCCACACCTGGGGAAGGACAGGAGGAGAGAACCCTGGGGCTCCGTGCTCCCCCCGTGGACACTGCAGCCGGAGCTGTAAGAGGGCCTCCACCACCACTGCAGACCTCCAGACTGATCAGGGAGCTGCTTGCAGTCTGTACAGTGACATTGCTCTGGAAAGCAGGCACAGCAGGACCTGGTGGCTCCCATTCCTGGGTTGCTACAATAGATACCATTCTGAGCTCTCAGGTTCAGAGCACCAGGTCTACACAGGGCTCGGCTTGGCTGCAGCTGCCTCTGCATTGTCCTGGTCAGCCGAGGAGGGAGTAGGGAGAGTGGATAGTCTCACATGCCCTGTGACTGGAAGCCAAGCACCACAGTGGGTCTGAGCAGAACAGGAGCCACAGACGCCACCTGAGAAGTATTGCAGGGACTGCCTCTGTGGGACCTCAAGCAGAGAGCCCTGGCTGCCCAGTGTTGTGGCCTTGGCTCCAAGACTTCCCCACTACCATTGAGCCCATGGCCCCACCCCCATGGCTCCCACCAACTGCCTGATGGAAACTGCCCCTGCAGTCCAATGCTCCACCAGTGACCTGCTAGCCTCAAGCCACCATTGCACCTGGAACCAGTTGTAGAAAATGCCCCCAGCCCTGACACCCACAGCCACTGCCTAGATACCCCCACCCAGCTTCCACTGTCACTGCCACAGGGAGACCTGGGCAGAGCAATCTCCTACAATGCCACCCTCCATGGAGAGGGGCTAGCCCAGTCCCCAACCCAAGCTTCCAACAACAGCCTGGAGAACAAATCACCACTCTGCACAAAGATCCTCCAACACCAGCTTGGACTGTGACAATCACAGGGGAATGGGACAATACAGATCAGCTGCATTACAGGCTCTCAGTGCCTCTGCCTTTCCCCTGCCAGGTCAGTCTTCCAGAGTAGGTCACAAAAGCACCATCTAGGGACCTCTCCTTCTTTTCACTAAGTAAGTGAGTTCCCAGCAAAGGAGAACAGGTGTGCTGCAAAGCTATCTGCTGTGAGCTCAGAGAAGAGGTTTCAGATGAGAATAAACCAGCAAAAGAACTCTGGCAACATGAAAGACAAGCTAGTTTGACACATCCAAGGGATCACAATGGATCTACAGCAATGGACCCCAATCAAAAGGAAATTGCCAAAATGTCAGAAATAGAATTTAGAATATGGATGGCAAATAAGATGAAAGGGATTGAAGAGAAAGTTGAAAACCAAAACAAAGAAGCCAAAAAAATATTTTAGGACATCAATGAAAAAAATGAAAAGTCACAAAAGCAATAGGCAACATAAGAATGGTTATCACAGAATTTAAAGCAGAGAAAGTGATTAAAGGAATTTCAAAATACAGCAGAAAGAAAGAAT
Source organism: Daubentonia madagascariensis (assembly GCA_023783475.1). Lineage (NCBI taxonomy): Eukaryota > Metazoa > Chordata > Mammalia > Primates > Daubentoniidae > Daubentonia > Daubentonia madagascariensis. The sequence goes on along the minus strand of JAKFHU010002088.1, from coordinate 34,405,537 downwards.
TTCAGAGCTTGAAGACAAGGCTCTCAAACTAACCCAGTCAAAGATGCAGAAAAAAAGAATAAAGAATAATGAACAATCACTCAGAGAAATATGGGGCTATGTGAAATGAGCCAATATAAAAATTATAGGTATCCCTGAAGGAGAAGAAGGAAAAGCAAAAAGCATGGAAAACTTATTCAAGGGAATTGAGGAAAACTTCCCTGGTATCACCAGAGATCTAAATATCCAGATACAAAATGGTCACTGAACACCAGGAAGATTCATAGCAAATAGGACATTGCCAAGACACATAGTCATCAACCCAGCCGAAATCAAAATGAAGGAGAAAATTCTACAAGCAGCTAGATGAAAGCAATGACTAACCTACAAGGGAAAACTCATCAGGCTAACAGCAGACTTCTCAGCAGAGACCTTACAAGCCACAAGGGATCGGGGTCCCATTTTTAGTCTTCTTAAATGGAACTACTGACAGCCAAGAATTTTGTATCCTACAAGACTAAGTTTCATAAATGATGGAGAAATAAAGACTTTTCCAAACAAGCAAACACTAAAAGGAATTTGTCACCACTACATGTGCCCTACAGGAAATACTCAGGACTGCATTAGACATGGAACAGCACAATAGATACTCACCAGTGCAAAAACACCCAAAAGTTAAAGCTCACAGCTCTTATAAAACAATAGCACAATAGGAAAAACAAAGCAACAAGGTATCATCCAACATGACAAACACAACAGTGTCCCACATATCAATATGAAAACTGAATGTAAATGGTCTAAATGCTCCACTTAAAAAACAGAGCCTGGCTCAATGGATGAAAAAACACACCCCAAATATATTCTGTCTCTAAGAAACACATCTAACTTGCAAAGACTCTCACAGACTCAAGGTAAAGGGATGGAAAAAAAATATTCCATGCAAATGGAAACCAAAAGCGAGCAGGTGTAGTCATTCTCATGTTAAAAAAAAGATTTTAAATCAACAATGGTAAAAAGAAAAAAAGACAAAGATGGCCATTATATAATGGTAAAGGGAGCAATTCAACAAGAAGACATAACAATCCTAAATATATATACACCTAACACAGGAGCTCCCAGATTCATAAAGCAAATTCTACTAAATCTAAGCAAAGAAGTAAACAGCAGCATTGTGACTGCCAGGGACTTCAACACCCCACTGACAGAGCTGGACAGATCATTGAAGCAGAAAATCAATAAAGAAACACTGGACTTAAACGAGACTCTAGAACAAATGGACCAAACAGACATTTACAGAACATTCTACCCAAAAACTACTGAATATACATTGTTCTCATCAGTACATGGGACATTCTCCAAGACTGATCATATCTTAGGCCACAAAACAAGTCTCAGCAAATTTAAAAAAATCAAAATCATACCATGTATCTTCTCAGACCACACAGTGGAATAAAACTAGAAATCAATTCCAAGAGGAACTCTCAAATATACAGAGATACATGGAAATTAAACAACCTGCTGCTAAACGATCCTTGGGTCAATGATGAAATTAAGATGGAAATCAAAAGATTCTTTGAACTGAATGACAAAGGGGACACAAGCTATCAAAAGCTATGGGATACAGTAAAAGCAGTCCTAAGGGGAAAGTTCATAGCCTTTAATGCCTACATCAAAAAGACAGAAAGATCACTAGTTAACAACCTAATGTCACATCTCAAAGAACTAGAAAAAGAAGAGCAAACCAAACCCAAAGCCAGCAGAAGAAAAGAAATAACAAAGCTCAGAGCAGAACTAAACAAAGTGGAAATCAAAAAAAAATCCAAAGGATCAATGAAACAAAAAGTTGGTTCTTTGAAAAATTAAACAGTTGATAGATCACTAGCCAGATTAACCAGAAATAGAAGAGAAAGGACTCAAATAAACTCAATCAGAAATGAAAAGAGAGACATTACAACTGATACCACAAAAATACAAAATATCATCTGTGAATACTATAAAAACCTCTACACACACAAACTAGAAAACATAGAGGAAATGGATAAATTCCTGGAAACACACAACCTCCAAAGCCTGAATCAGGAAGAAATAGAAATCTTGAACAAACCAATAACAAGCAATGAGATTGAAGCAGTAATAAAAAATCTCCCCACAAGAAAAGCCCCGGACCAGATGGATCACAGCCAAATTCTGCTAGACCTACAAAAAAGAACTGGTACCTATCCTACATAAATTATTCCATAACATCAAGAAGAAGGGAATCCTCCCTAACTCATTCCATGAAGCCAGTATCACTTTGATACCAAAGCCAGGAAAAGACACAACAAAAAAGAAAATTACAGACCAATATCCCTTATGAACATAGTTGCAAAAATTCTCAGCAAAACACTAGTAAACAGCAAATAAAAAAGATATTAATAATTCACCATGATCAAGTGGGTTTCATCCCAGGGATACAAAGATGGTTTAACATATGTAAGTCAATAAATGTGATTCACCACATAAACAGAAGCAAAAATAAAGACCATATGATCATCTCAATAGATGCAGAAAAAACATTTCATAAAATCTAGCATTCTTTCATGATAAAAACGCTCAACAAACTAGGCATTGAAGTAGCATACCTCAAAATAACAAAAGCCATATATGACAAACCCATAGCCAACATCATACTGAGTGGGGAAAAGTTGAAAGCATTCCCCCTAAGAGCTGGAACAAGACAAGGGTGCCCACTGTCACTACTTCTATTCAACATAGTGCTGGAAGTCCTAGTTAAAGCAACTGGGCAGGAGAAAGAAATAAAGGGTATCCAAATCAGGAAAGAAGAGGTCAAACTATCCCTGTTTGGTAATGATATGATCTTGTATCTAGAAAACCCTAAAGACTCCACCAAAAGACTCCTAGAATTGTTAAATGAATTCAGCAAAGTCTCAGATTACAAAATCAATGTATCAGTAGTATTTCTGTATACTAATAATAGTCAAACTGACAGTCAAATCAAGGACTCGATACCATTTATAATGGCTACAAAAAAAATAAAATACCTAGGAATATGTTTAACCAAGGAGGTGAAAGATCTCTACAAGAAGAACCACAAAACACTGATAAAAGAAATCATAGATAACACAAACAAATGGAAAAGCATCCCATGCTCATGGGTGGTAGAATCAACATTGTTAAAATGTCTATCCTGCCAAAAGTGAGTTACAGATTCAATGCAATTCCCATGAAAATACCAATGTCATATTTCACAGATCTAGAAAAAATAATTCTATGCTTCATTTGGAACCAAAAAAAGATTCCAAATAGCCAAAGAAATCTTAAGCAAAAAGAACAGATCTGGAGGCATCACATTACCTGACTTCAAATTATACTACAAGGCTACAGTAACCAAAACAGCATGGTACTGGTATGAAAGTAGAGAGCAATAGAACAGAATAGAGAACCCAGAAAGAAAACCATCTTCCTACAAGTAACTGATCTTCAACAAAGCAGACAACAACATACACTGGGGAAAGGAAGCCCTATTCAATAAATGGTGCTGGGAAAACTGGATAGCCACATGCAGAAGAATGAAACAGGACCACTGTCTCTTGCCATATACCAAAATTAATTCACGATGGATAAAAGACTTAAATGTAAGGCATGAAACCATAAAAATTCTAGAGGAAAACATAGAAAAAACTCTTCTAGACATCAGCCTAGGCAAAGAATTTATAACTAAGACCCCCCCAAAGGCAAATATAGCAACAACAAAAATAAATAAATGGGACTTATTTAAATTAAAAATCTTCTGCATAGCAAAGGAAATAATCAACTGAGTAAATACACAACCTACAGAACAGGAGAAAATATTTGCAAACTATGCATCCAATAAAGGGCCAATATCCAGAATCTACAAAGAACTCAAACAAATCAGCAAGAAAGAAACAAACAACCCTGTTAAAAAGTGGGCAAAAGACATGAACAGAAATTTTTCAAAAGAAGATAGACAAATGGCCAAAAAACTTATGAAAAAATGCTCAACATCGCTAATCATCAGGGAAATGCAAATTGAAACCACAATGAGATACCAGTTTACCCCTGTCAGAAGGGCCATTATTAAAAAGTCAACAAATAATAGATGCTGGTGTGGATGCAGAGATAAAAGAACGCTTATACACTGTTGGTGGGACTGCAAATTAGTACAACCTCTATGGAAAACAATAAGGAGATTCCTCAAAGAGATAAATGTAGACTTACCATTCACTCCAGCAATCTCACTACTGGGTGTCTACCCAAAGGAAAAGAAGTCATTTTATCAAAAAGACACCTGCACTCGAATGTTTATTGCAGCACAATTCACAATTGCAAAGATGGGGAGTCAACGCAATGCCCACTAATTCATGAGTGGATTAAGAAAATGTGGTGTATATATATATATATACCATGGAGTACTACTTAGCCTAAAAAGGAATTAAATAATGTATTTTGCAGCAATTTATATGGAACTGGAGACCATATCCTAAGCAAAGTATCTCAGCAATAGAAAAACAAACACCACATGTACTCTCTAATACTGCAGTCCCCAACCCCTGGGCCACGGATTGGTACCACTCTGTGGCCTGTTAGGAACCGGGCCACACAGCAGGAGGTGAGCAGTGGGCAAGCGAGCAAAGCTTCATCTGTACTTACAGCCACTTCCCATCGCTCACCATCCCCCACCCACCCCAGTCCATGGAAAAATTGTCATCCATGGAACCGGTCCCTGGTGCCAAAAAGGTTGGGGACCACTGCTCTAGTAATTGGGAGCTAAATGATGGGCACACATAGGCACAAAGAGATGTAAAGGTCATTGAAATCCAAGAAGGGGAGAGGGTGGGAAGGGGTGAGGTACAATGAACACTATTCTGGTGATGGGCATACTAAAAGCCCTGACTTAAGTATTATACAAGGTATCCATGTAACAAAAACATTTTTACCCCCTTAATGTCTTGAAATTTTTTAAAAATTACATTAAAGAAAAAAAAAGACCAAGGAGAACTGGCCATCATGAATCTCGGGGGTGATAGATAGCCAGGGGCAGCTGGATCAGAGTGCCTCAGGGCTCAGTGAAGTTTGGGCTGAGCGTGGGCTCTGGGAGTCAGACAGCTGCACTGAGCTCCCAGCTCCACTGCTGACCAGCCCTGTGACTGGGGCAAGGGGCCTCACTGCCCTGGTGCTTGAGGTACCACTGTCATAAATTTAATGCGCCCTTCCTATCCCTTTTCCTCTCTTATCTTTATCTATGATCACTATGTGCTACGCATCTCTGTTTTTGTTTTTGTTTAAATTAATAAACATGTTATACATTGTGAAAAAAAGATTATACTATAAAAGTATTAGTGACATGAGAAATTTTGATGCTATATTGTGAAAAACTAGTTATAAAACTATATACTCATTGTGATCCTAGCTTTAAAATATATGTTTATGTGATATATATGTAAATAAAAAAGATAATTACCAATATGTTAATAGTGGTCTTCTCTACATGACAGGTATGAGCAATTTTCACTTTTTCCTTTATACTTTTCTGTATTTCCAAGTTCTCTTACATTAATATATATTTAATGTTATTTTTATAATCATTCAAAATAATATTTAATCCTCATCTTTTAAAGTAGCAATTTTACTGACCTAAAAGTGTGCATTATTGGTCTGACTTTTTTAAAAATCAGAGACAAGGATACTGCTAAATGAACACATGACCAAGTCACAACAGCTTGATGTTTAGGTTCGGAAACCAATCTATACAGGTGTTTCTTGGATCTTCAATTTCATCAGCAAGAATCCTTCTTTAATTAACACACTTGCCAAAGGAAATCTATATTTCGTCACAAACACAGAACAAAACATCTGTGCTTCCATCGTCCAGGAGCACGTAACGCGCTGGACAGCCTCAGAATCTGGCCAATTTACACATAGCCATTACACACTGTAGCAAAGAAGTATTGACAAAAAGTCAGGAGACCCGGTTCCATTCCAGGTTCAGACCTCACAATAAGGAACTTTGCCCCAGCTGTGGTTACAGCATTTCCTGACAGGACCTTGATACCAAAACTGGCGGCAGAGAGGAGCAGGGTTTGAGGACTGAGTGAACAGAGTCTCTGGGGGATGATCTGGGTGAAAATGGGTAAAGAAAACGCCTTCTGACCGGAACGAAAATGACCATGGAGAGCACAGAAAATTGGGGAATGCCGGGAAATGAATGGAATCCCCCTTCCCCACAAGCGAATACCTGGGGATTTTAAAACCCAGAGCCACAGACTGCTAAAAGCCAACTTAGAGAAGTGAAGAAATGTGCCCAAGGTCACACAGTTGGCAAACAGTTGAGCTGAGACCTGAACTCCAGCAGTCTGACTCCAAAGCCTGCGTTCTCCCCACTACCCAAACGCCTCCCAATAAACACGCAGGGTTGAGTCAGGCGTCCCTCGTTCTCCCAGCCCTGCCCCGCCATGGCGCCGTACAAGGTACCGAAGCCTGCAGGTACCTGCTCTTCTAGTATCCTGAATGCCAAAGTCCCAGAAGAGAACATGACTAAACAATAGCCCAACCAAATATTTGTAAAAAAAAAAAAAAGAAAAAGAAAAAGAAAAGAAAGAAAAAGAAAGAGGGAGAGAAAGAAAGGAAGGCAGATGGATGAACACAGTGTTAAGTGTACTTGATGTAACCAGAGTCCTGGTTTAAGACCCTGTTATCAAGGACCAGAGGGGCCTCCAATTTGCACGACGTCAGCGCACATCATCCATTGTCGTTTATCTCCCCTAGAGTTGTGCGACATGGCAAACCCTGCAAATGGGTAAATAAGTTGAAATAACACAAGAGCACATCATGGACTGTTTCTCAGATATTTGCTTATTCTAAGAACATGTAATGTACAGATAAGAGAAATAAACAAGAAAGAAGGGGTGACATCATTCATCTTGTCAGGGTGCCTGCTGGATGCAGTGCTCTGTGTTTGCTCCCAAGGTAGGGTCAGCCATCCAAAGCCACTGCGGGCCACTTTGCTGGGCATTAAAGGAAGTCCCAAGCTGACGAGGGCTCTCTGCTTTGAGGACAAATGGCCACAGTATCTATTCTCAGAGACGCCTACAGGATTCTCTGAGTCTCCTCACAGGGGGACTATGGGATGGGAGGGCTGTGGGACATCCATGTCATCTCAGTCCCAGGAAGCTGCCTTCCCCACAGGGCACTATTAGTTCCTGGGCCTTGTGTTGCTACCTGGCATTCAACACTTTTTTTCTACATTTGGTTTTATTTCTTAATCTTGTAGTTTTCTGAATTCATCAAGTGATAATTATGTTATCATTTTAGTTTATATTTTTCCTTGCTTTTTAAAATAAATTATTTTTCATCTTTAGTGGGGTATAATTGACAAATAGAAATTATATATATTTAAGGTATATAACTCGATGTTTTGAATACATATACATTGTGAAATGGTCACCATAATCAAGCTAGTTAACATATCTATCACCTGAAATAGTTACCTTTGTGTGTGTGTGGTAAGAACATTTAAGACCTACCCTGTTAGCAACTTTCAGGTATACAATACAGTATTGTTAACTATAGTCACCATGCTGTACATTAGATGTCCAGAACTTATTCATCTGGCATAACTGAAACTTTGTACCCTTTGGTCACTATTTCCCCATTACTCCCACACCCAAACCACTGGCAACCACCATTCTACTCTGTGCTTCTATGAGAACAACTATTTGAGATTCCCTATGTAAGTGAGATTGTGCAGTATTTGTCCTTCTGTGTCTGGCTTATTTCACTTAACATAATGTCCTCTAGGTTCATCCACGCTGTCACAAATGTCAGGGTTTTCTTCTTTTTTAAGGCTGAATAATATTCCTCTGTGCGTGTGTGTGTGTGTGTGTGTGTGTGTGTGTGTGTATCTCACATTTTCTTTATCCATTCATCTGTCGGCAGATCTTTAGGTTGCTTTCATATCTTGACTTTAATGAATAAAGCTGCAATGAACATGGGAGTGCATGAAATACTGATTTTATTTCCTTTGGCTATATGCCCAGTAGTGGGATTGCTGGATCATTTGGTAGTTCTATTTTTCATTTTTTGAGAAACCTCTATACTGTTTTCCATAATGGCTATGCCAATTTACATTCCCACCAACAGCATACAAGGGTTCCCTTTCCTCCATATCTTTGCCAACGCTTGTTACCTTTTGTCTTTTTAATAATAGCTATTCTAACAGGTGTGAGGTGATATCTCGCTATGGTTTTTGACTTGCATTTCCCTGATGATTAGTCATGTGGATCACCTTTTCATATACCTGTTGCCCATCTGTATGTCTTCTTTGGAGAAATGTCTACTCAGGTCCTTTGCCCATTTTTTAAATCGAGTTATTTGGTGTTTTGCTATTAAGTTTTTTGAGTTCCTTATATACTTTGGATATTAACCTCTTAGATAATATTGCAAATATTTTCTCCCATTCGGTAGGTTATCTTTTCAATCTGTTGATTGTTTCCTTTGCTGTGCAGAAGCTTTTTAGTTAAATGCAATCCCATTTGTCTGTTTTTGCTTTCATTACAAATTATGTTGCACTTATTATGCCAAATAATACATAAGAATACCAAAAATATAATTTCCTTCTTGACTACCCGTGCCATTCCACCACCACCATCACCACGGCCCCAATTTGGTTCCCCTCCCTGGAGTTAAATCATTATAATTTCTGGTATATACCTTTCCGGACCTTTTAAAATATATTTAAAAGATATAGGTATCCATAAATGTATAATTATATGGTGATATCTTTCACACAAATGATGTTATGTCATACGTATTTCTCTTCAACTTGCTTTATTTGCTTAAAAATCTATCTTGGATGTCTTTCAATGGCAGTGTGTACAGATCCATTGCATGCCTTTTAACTGCTGTACAGTTAACACTGCTGCATAGCCTATGGCATCACAGTTTGTTTAATCACTTCTCTATGGCTTCCAACTTTTCACTACCACAGTCCTAGTACTGCTGTAATGAATGTTTTTTGTATATAAAACTTTGGGCATATGTCCAAGTCTTTCTTTGCGACAAATGTCTGTAAGAGGAACTGCAATAAATTATAACAGCTTCAGCAAAATTATTGTTTGCCCAAGGCCATACCAATTCACACCTTCACAAATCATAAATGAAAGTTTCTGTTTCCCTAGTCTTCATTGCCACTGGACATTATTGGTTTTCCAGTAAATCTAATGGGCAAAAACTGTTTTACTTTTTAAACTTTCATTTCCCTAAATACAGTGAGGTTGTATAGTAATTATTAAATATGTGTTTCCTTTGCAATCTCCTATAATATTCTACCACTTTGATAGCTTTGTTTTCTCCAATTAACTCCTTGATCCATCTGGAGTTTAACTGCTGCATATTTTGGTATGAGGGAATGCTCTAATCTTATTTATTTTTTTCCAAATGGGTAGTCAGTAATCTCCCCATCATTTATTGAAGATTTCCTTTTTTCCACCCTGATTTAAACTTCCACCTAAAATCTATATTAAATCTCCATTTATCATGCATTAATTTCAGAATTCCCTATTCTCTTCCATTGATCTATTACAATGCTGGGAATTGTTTTAATCACTAAAGCTTAATTGCATGTTTAATGTCTAATAGGATAACATTGGCTATTTTGTACATTTTCTTTTCTTGAAAAATTTCAGAACCAGCCCGACATAATTCTCAAAAAAAAATTCCATTAAGATTTATTTAGGTTTCCTTTTCCATCATTGTTAGACTTCTTTGTAAGTGTTTTACTTATTTTTATTTTTGTTTTGGGCTAGGCACATATACTTAACTCACATCTGATGTGACTTCACTACATTGCCAATGAATTTTGTACCTTAACCACAATAAAAATAAAGTCATCGCTTTTGCTAGATATTCTCCAAAATTCACTCAGTTATCACTAAATTATTGTAGGTCATATTGTTCAGTTTCCTGGATCTACATTCTGCAATTACCTTGCTCTGTAAACAGATAATGGAGTAATCCATGAGAACACTACTAAGGTTTCCTGACTCTGGTGGGTGACGAGTACACCTGCTCCAAGAAATGTCCAGTTCCAAACCTCTTCTGTACTGGGCTTTCCACCTTGCTTCAACCAAAGCAGCAATGTTTTGGGCTATTTCATACACACAGGTTCTATAAAAAATTTCATTTGGAAGCAAACTCCCTTGATGAAAAAAAAAATTGTTTTGAAAACCACTGTGTTGTAGTATGAAACTAAAGAAACTGCTGGCTGGGCCTGCAGAACCCCCTGGGATTCACTTCCTTGTAGAGATATGTGGCCTACAACCTATTCTGTCTCCTTGGCCTGCTGAACTGGGCTTCACCCACCAGCACCTGTTCTCTTAGTTGCCAAAGTCTAACATTACACCTTCATTCAGCAATAAAGAGCTTTGGCATTATGAGTCTTCACCAGAGAGTGCAGTTTTCTATCCGGAGTCTATCAAAAGTTTGGCTGCAACTAACAATATTTAGAGAAGACTAAGGATTGTGTAATCTACACACTCATCAAGGACTCTCAAGATCTATACTTGGATGGGATTGGACAGCTGGAAGGATAAACATTTTGACCTTATGGATTCAGCTCTGAGAGAAATCACCTTCACCCAATTAAATAATATGCTCTGGTTTTGATTTAAGGTCATTCCAAGAAAGAGTCATGAATGAATAAATCAATCAATAAATAAATGAACTATCAAATTTAAGGAGAATCAGCTTACAAAGCAGGAAACTATAGTTTTTGTCACTGTAGGCAGTTTTACTTACAAGTTTATTAGAAAAAGAACTAATAATCTTAGGCTATTCTCAATTCCAATAAATACTGCACAGCCAAAATAAAGTATAATTATAAGAAATACCTCATCGTTGGTTGGAAAGTTTAAGTCAAGTACTGCAAAATATGTATCCAACATACAATTTATTCTCCAATTAAACATCATTTTTATCTTTAACACTCCAAGAAGCTAAAATTTCAGAATGAATGTTTGCTTTGTGCCAAAAAGAATGATTTAGTCACTTTAATGGAGTGTTTAAAATTCTGGATTTTGTAACAATAGATGTAATGAAAATTTCAAGATAGATTTACTTTACTTAGACCTTTACATTGAACAACTGCATTTTACAACTTAGTCATATAAAATAACAGTTATGTTATATGATGGCTACAGGAGCTATCCATTTCTCTCACCATAGAAATGAGCCAGAATGGAAGATTTCACTAACTAACCACTTACTACATGTTAAAAAAAAGTTACTTCATGGTACTCTTTACTCAACTCCAATTGAAAAAGTGATTTCCTTACACACAAAAAAAGGGAAGGAAAGAAAGAAAGGCAGGGAGGGGTCTGGGAAGGGGCAAAGATTGAAAAGGAAGGAGGGTGAGAGAGAGAGGCGGAGGGAAGGAAGCCCATCTCTTCAACAGGGTAAAACATTATCCTCAGGGATACTCTACATACTAGCTGTTCAAATGGGATTTCTACTAAAGTATGATAAAATTCTAAAAATGGTAGAACCACTGGCTGGAAGGTTTATTCCCCAGGACTTTCTGTGGGTGAGAGAGTCGTCACTTTCCATGTCACTCCCAGTAAGCTGCACCATATAAGGAGCTGAGTGTTTCCACACTTTCCAACGCTGTTTTGGCCCATTTGGGAAGAATGGCGGGAGACGGGGGCAAGTATTATTGTGTTTATGCAGCTTTCTGGGCACTAGACCAAGACTGCTTGAATTTTTTTAGTTTGTAATTATGCATAGTTCTCCAAATTATTTTCTAAGGATGATGTATAAGTTCTTAATATTGCATTATTTTAGTATTAAGTTTCACCAGGCTATGAAAAAGGAATCTTTCTCTATAAAGCAGTGTAAATGTTTCATAAGGGCCATTTTGTCCTTTTCATTCAGTGGGAAGAGCTAATATCTAACCATTCCTGATAAATATTTTGTTCTGACATCTTTAGGTGATCACAGAACCCATCAGAGGAGGCCTGAAGTTCTTGGTCTCTGGTATCTTCCTGTACCAGAAGTGCACATGAGTAAACCACCTACTCGTGGTTGGATAAAGACACTGCATGAGGGACGCATAAATCAAGAGGCACGGGGGGTTTAAGACATTTGGCATGGAAAATAGATGAGCGATTCTATTTTGTTGTATTTTGTACTTCGATATCTGCCAGGGGATTTCTGAAACATACTAAAACCAAAACACTTCCTAGCACGTGGCTGAGGAAATGGACATTCATCCAGTCACTAACATTCCTGGCTCTGAAGGATGACAGAAACACACCAACACACTCAATTCATCATCCTGCCTGCTTCCCTAACATTTTTAGATTCATAAAAAATAGCAGAGAAGTTTCTAGTAGAAGAAACTGCAGATACTAATGAGAGCCCTGTGAGAAGCCTCACTCTAGCCCCTCTACTGCCAAAATATGACTGAGCAAGACCTAGCAGATGCACGAGGGACTCCACAAGACAAATTTACCCACTTGCAGTGTAAGACATTTTGTTTTCAATGTTCATTAAAACTGGAAATTAGCTAACTAGGAGACGTTAAGGAAGAGCAGTCAAGTGCGGTGGGATTTTTTTCAAGGTGTGATGAATCTGTAACAAAGTCAGAATCTTGACTTATGTCATGGAACGCACCTGAGCCCCCTTCAGTTCCACAACATGGTGCGTTCAACCAGTCTTTGAGAAGCTTTAGTCTGTCCCCTCATTCTGTAGATTAGGGAACCGAGACTCAAGAGTGGCCGAACGATGTGCCCAACGTTTCCCAGCTAATTAGGGGTTGAGCGAGACAAGAATGTGGATCTTCCCTGACATCTATGAATCCCTCTCTATACCCAAGGCAGAGTTGAACACTGTATCTTTATATGGTCCCCACTCCTTGCACAAATGCCAGCTATCCCTATTGAGCTGAATTTGCAAGTGTTTTCCTGTCTCCCTCAACCACAAGCCTCTAGAACTGCAGTCTCCAATCCCTGGGCTGAGGACCGGTACTGTGAGGCCTGTTAGCGACCAGGCCAGAGAGCTCAACTGCCCACCCCCCATCCACAGAAAAATTGTCTTCCATGAAACTTAGGAATGGGGAGGGTGCACAGCAGGAGCAGGAGGTGAGCGGTGGGCGAGCCAGCAAAGTTTCATCTCTATTTACAGTGCTTCCCATCCCTCGCATCACTGCCTGAGCTCCACCTCCCCCCGCCACCCGTCTGTGGAAAAATTGTCTTCCATGAAACTGGTCCCTGGTGCCAAAAAGGTTGGGGACCACTGTGATAGGGACATGTTTATCCACCTAGCATAACACCTAACACATGCTACGGTATAAAGTAATACTACTAATAACAGCAGCTCACTTTTAATGAGCCCCTAGTAGTTCATAGCAGGCCTGTGCTGCCTCCTTAACCCCTTACCTCATTTGATCCCTACACTATCCTTTGAGGCAAGAACTATTGTTGATCCCACTTAACAAACTTGGGAAGAAATTGAGACTCAGAGGGGCCGCATGCCCAGGACGGGCAGAGCCTGGACGACTCAGGTCTGTCTGACCCCTCACTCTTCATTCAGTGAGTGAATAAATGAACAAGTGAATGGATCGGCCTAATGTCAGGTACCATGAACTTATTCCCGCTTTGGCTTTGCCGTTTCATGAATGCCTAGGCTGGGGAACACAGCCGTGGACTGCTTTCATTCCCAGAGCACAGAGCAGAAGGTTTGCACGTGGAAAGAGAATGACCCGGAGGCTTGTCAGGGCCTCCTGCAATCGGATCTGGATCTGCTGGGTCACTTCCACGTTTTGAGGTTCGCAATGTATCAAAACATTGATAAACACTGAAACAGGGTTACACAAATAACGGAATATTGTAAATGTTCAGTCTTGGCAAGGTAGCTCATTTGAAGGTAATGTCAAAGTATAAATTTCAAGGCCCTTCATAAATGTGAGCCTAGGACCAGAAGGTCTTCCAGGACCACCCCGTGATAAGCCCCACTAATCTTAAACCCACTCATCCTGACTCATTTGTGGAGTTCTTGTTAAAACTGTTTGCTGTTATTCCAGCAAAGCATGTACTGTACAAAGTACTTAATAATCACTAATTATATTAAACGGTTATTTCAGTCACTGTTGGCATTGAGCCAACAAAGGAAAATACCTTTCTATCACATAAAGTTACCCTCTTCCCCACACCCATTTTTCAAACTAGAGATGCGGGTGGTTGTCTCAGCAGAAGCAACAAAGGCATAATGAATTTCTCAACTTCCTTCTCGCCAATTCCAGAGGATGGTACAGGTGGCAGCTACTGGGAAAACTGCAATCCACAGCCACACACAATATACCATCCTGAGTATCCAGAGAGGTGTCATTAAAGTCAGCATGTGCAGAAGAGGATTTAAGTGCTTGGTACTATATGAGGGAAACTCTTTATGAGGCAATTGCTATATTGACTCCTGGTTAACCTGAGGATTGTTCAGCAATGCCAGGGCTTTCTCTGTTGGTCAATAAAGAGTGTTTAAATTATCTTTTTATAAATTATTATTTGAAAAAATTATTTTGTTATTCACATTTTCACTTTGGGTCTCACAAGTTGGTGTCAAACTGAGTATTGGAAATTCTAAGTCTCATGGGAATTGTAACTAAATTGCATGAATTGGTATGTCTTTTACAATATTTTCCATCTATAATTCTTCACCATTATAACAATAAAAGGAATTTATAATTTGTCAACCTTCAATCCATGTCTACCAAAGACCTTAAAGATACATATCCAGGTCTGATATTCCCAATTCTCGCCCACTTATTATAATTAACTTTCACTTCCTAAAACAGGACAGCTGAGCAGTGGCCCACATGCAGAAGTACCTTTGCTTATGCAAACATGAACAGCCTACTCTCTTGCCAGAAGCAGCAGCCTATCCTCAAACCTTTCCTGTATTTATTCAGCATATATAATAAGCAATTACAATGTGCCAGGCACATGAGAAATGTGTTATTGGTGGTCTGAATTGAAAACTGATAATGCATTTTCCCATGGAAATATTTCGCTGACATTATCACTCTTAGACTCAGGAAAGCAGGGGCCTAACCCAGAACCCAGGACTCAAGAATTCCCATGCTTTGAAGTGCCTTCTGGGGCCTGGTACAGGCCAAGGCTGGCAGTGCCAACTGGGAAGTCACCCTGAGCCTGGGCCAGGATCTGCATGGGTTCCAGTCCCCATTTCTTACCTCCTAGGTGCTCTCCAAGCCTCCACTGCTTCCCCACAATTGTGAGGTCGACCAGATGCCACAAGGAGCTCCAGCACTCATACCTGTGGGGTCACCCCAGGGTGCTATGGCTAGGTCCTGGTTCTGAGAGGGCAGCCTAACAAAGGCATAGTCCCTGCTGGTCAATGTAGCATTTTTCATGTGTTCATATGAGACTGAGCATCAGAATGGTACTAACACGCTGATTTTGGGTGACTTAAATTGCTTATATAAACAGATTTCCCAGGGGGAAAAAAATGACCTGGGATTCCCTCACATTCTAAGGGCAGTTCTGGTCATTTAATCAATCAGATGTTATAAAAGCAGGTTAAGTGTCCTTAAAATTTTTTAGTATAGGTGGATGCTTTCTGATTTTCAAACAATTAATTTTCAAATGAATTTTTGGAACTCAATCCATCCTAAATTGGAGACTATCTATATTGTCCTATGTATATACTGTAGAACTCACTTATAATGATGGCCAATTGTTCCATGAAATTATCACTGTAAATCCTTTCAGAAACAATGCAAAAGAAACATCAAATACATGTTTCTCTGTCTTACTTATGTTTTTCATCCTTATACCTCAGAACACCTAACTAAATACATTGCCTATAGTAGACACTCAATAAATATTTGCTGATCATCATTTTAAAGTAGAAAGTCTTCATTATGTACTTTCTTCAAATAACAAATGTTTATAGGAGCTTCATAACTAATTGAGTGGAGACCTTTTACTAAGAAAACAAAATGAGAAAGCTCTTACATAACACATGAGAATATTTTCCTCGAGAAATTCTTCTGGCTTCATAACCTTGTCAGAACTGCCAGTGTTTTTTCTTGTTGCTCAACAACAACAAAAATGACACAGCCATCCATAGTACTAAAAAAGATTTTTAAAAATAAAAACAAACATTGGGAAAATGACACACAAATCTCCTGAAAACAATTCAAAAACTCTCCCACTCAGGGAAAGATTGTTTCCCTCCCAGCCTCTCTCTTCTCTGTCTATCTCTCTTACACACGCTCACAACACACACACACACACCACTTCTATCCGACAGGAGTCAAGAAGACAGGATGGAGGGTGTGGCTTAGGTCTGTGGGAGCCCAGTGAAAATAGTCAGCCACCTCCATAACGGGCATGTGGCCATATGAAAACCAGAGCCGCATCCTGAGCCAAACAGAAATTGAATTAATGCCTCACTGGATATTTCAGTCATTAACTTAGCAAGTGAAAAATTTTCATATTCAATGTAAAAACCAATATTTAAGGAATGCCGTGTGCACATATTTGCCATCTATGCAAATATCTATTAAGACTGTCTAGCAAATTTGCTATATCTTCTATGCATTCAGTGTCAATGATTGTAAGACATCATTAGTCAATAACATTTCACAGTCTCCATGAAGTAAATGAACTCTACTCTTCTTGACAGTTCCATGGCATCATTTAAGTGGAAGCTTCCAAAACCAAATGTTTACAATCTGTTTTTTGAAATATATTACACATGGTTGTAACAAAGCAAAAACCCAAGAAACAATTGAAACTCACCATGCTGAAGAATTGATCGATACCCCTCCTTTGGGGTTTCTGCAGGTCAGTATTTTCGCAGCTGAACTGAAAAAAATACCTATGAGCTCTTCTCCATGCCAACAAATGGACGAGTTGCCATTGTCTGGTGTCCACACAAAGAAAGTCTGCCTTGCTGTCTATAGAGATGTGACTAGGCTGTGTGCTAACTTAATCTTTGCAGAGTAAATCATATTTAAATACTCCGAGAGAACTGGATACTATATTTAAACGTATCTTCTGGTGTAGACTGAAAGTATCAAATTATCCTCAAGCAAAAAAAAAAAAAAAAACCAAACTGAATTTGAATCCTAAGGCATATGAACTGAGAACACACTCACTGTAAATCCTAGCTCTGTCTAGTTTGCATATGAAAGGGAAAGCAGTGGGCCAGATATCCCAGCCTGGTAACTTTCATAACCATCAAGACTGGGCTTGTGTTACCTCCATTGGTGTCGTTCCTGGTTTCGATAGTATGAGTATTCTTCTGATGAAGAGACAAAAGCCAGCAAAGGGTCACTCCAGGCTAGAAACTATTTCCTAATAACAGTTGGGACTAACTTGCTGCTCCATTGACGGGGACTGCCACGCTGAGAGGCAGCAGCTTTCACCTCAGGTGGAAAGAAAGCAGCCTGAGAGAGAAGCAGGAGGGCCGTGCCCAGGTGTTCATGCAGCAAGACTGTCTGAGGACAGTCATCTTCTCAGACAATTCCATTCAAGGTTCCTCCTCTTCAACCACTCTCAGGATATGCCCACCAGACATCTGCCTCCGTGTTGTTCCATCCACTCCCTCAAGAAGACAGCACCCCCTTCAGAGTGCCCATCACACCCACTCTCTCTGTGCCACAGCTTTAAGATCCTTTCAGCGACACATCCAAGATTTTCACAGCATCTTCATTTTTTGCCTCTATCCTGGCATAATTTCCACGAATCTTCTGCCAAATCTAGCAATTCTAACTAACAATAAGGCTCCAAAGCAAGGAGCAAAAATATGGAATGTTTTTGATATCCTGTCAGTTCTAGAAGCAACTCCAGAAATGTAATTGTAATTCTCTAAAACAGACATTTTGATCTCATGTTAACATAAAGAAAATTTTAATGAGTGGTGCTATGGACTGAATTGTGTCCCCCCTAAAATTCATATGTGGAAGCCCTAATCCCCAAAGTGATAGTATTCGGAGATGGGGCCTTTGAGAGGTAATTAGGTTTAGATGAAGTCATGAGGGTGGGACCCTCATGATGGGATTAGTGTCTTTATAAAAAGAGACGCCAGAGAGCTTGTGACTGTGTGCTTTTGCACACGTTCTCTACCCCATGAGGACACAGCAAGAAGGCAGCCATCTGTGAGACAGGATGAGGGCCCTCACTGGAGCCTGACCATGCTGGCACCAGCCTCCAGACCGTGAAGTCACCTAGTCTATGGTATTTTTTTACAGCAGCCCAAGCTGATTAATACAAGTGGCTTTGATGAAATTGTCCCTAAAATCCTTTCCAGCTCCAAATTCTTTGAACCTATGTGTATTTCATAAAAAATCTGCTTGTGTTGGTGTGGGCAGTGGATAGATTGGGGGGTTACTAACAATAAGGGGAATGATATTGTTAGGGTCAGATAATCAAACAATAATGAAATAATGATAAACTATCAAAACTTTAAAAAGGTAGTAAAGCCATGACCTGAGACTCATCAAACGCAAATTCTGTCTTGACTTCTTCAAATGTAAGTTATCACTATCACCATTTTCTGATTGACCGGCCAACCTTCTGATGCTTCACTTCTAAAACATGAGTGGCCCCATACCTAAATGTACAATATTGATAAGCCAAACCAAAAAAAATACTGTTTCATGGTATGGCGTAAAAAATAAACTTAGCTTTTCTCAAATCTGTGTAAGTTACAGTTCTGATTAGGTAAGCGATTAAGATTGGCAGAGTTAGGCCGGGCACGGTGTCTCACACCTGTAATCTCAGCACTTTGGGAGGCCAGGGCAGGAGGATCGCTTGAGGTCAGGAGTTTGAGACCAGCCTTGGCAACACTGCCAGACCCCATCTGTACAAAAAAATAAAAAATTAGCACCTGGCATGCTGGTGCACACCTGTAGTCCCAGCTACTCCGGGTGCCTAAGGCAGGAGGATCGCTTGAGCCCAGGAGTTGGAGGTTACAGTGAGCTGTGATGATGCCACTGCACTATAGCCCAGGCAACAGAGTGAGCCCCTATCTAAATAAATAAATAAAGATGAGATTAAAAAAAAAAAGATTGGCAGAGTTAGTGATGGGCCAACAGGGTACTGTGTCAGCTTGGGATGCTAAAATGAGAAGTGGATCACTTTGACTTCAAGACATGGTGACTGAGCTTGATGCCTTTATATGCTAGGGCTGCTTTCTTGTCTGTTCCGGAAGTTTTCTGTATCCTCTCCTTTTGACTCCTCCCTACATACAGACCCACATACACATCCTCTATCACAGCCCTGAGCCATTCACACACAAAACTACCTAGGTCTGTAGAGACAGGAAGTAGATTAGCGGTTACCGAGGGAGAGGGATGAGGGAATTAGAGATAGTAGCTTAAGGGTAAAGAATCAGCAAAAGAAACTGGAGAGTTTCTCTCAGAGGTGATAAAAATGCTCTAAAGTTGACTGTGGTAATGATTGCACATATCTGTGAATATACTAAAATCCACTGAATTGTATACTTTAAATGGGTGAACTGTGTGATATGTGAATTATATCTTAATAAAGCTCTTTTTAAACTTATATATATCTGGGTTATGCCTGAATGTCCACTTTTGAGGACAGTGGACCGAACACAAGGGAGGATATGAAGGAAGTCACAGAGCTGGAGCCTTGTGGGCCACACTTGACAACAGGAAATGAAGCATTATGACCATGGTCCCTATGTTGGCTTCCCCGTTAAACCACCCTCATTGGAGGGCCAAGTCACAGCATCCAGGATCAGGAAAGATTCTTCCACCTTACGCAAAGAAAACCCCTCCTGCAGACGAGTGCTTTATCAAAGCCTCACTCAGAATGGATTTGATTAGCATAAAGGATCCATACCAGCAAAGGTGGAGGAGTGAATCAGGTCTTAGAAACCTGGTGGCGTGAAGCAGGCTGCAGTACCCTGGCTCGCCTCTCCCATCAGGAATACGTTAACATGCATATCTGGCAGGACAGTTTCCCCTAGTCCTTGCAGCACACCTCCTGCCTGATTCCTATCCAAAATTCTAATTAATAGGAATCCATATTTTCACACAGCTCTGGCAGTTTGAATATGCAAGTGCCTATTCAATGCTCGGAAGACCCCAAGCACCCTTTCAGAGCACATGGCTCTGTATGAGAGCTCCCGTGTCTGAAATGCAGACGTGCCTCACTGTCACCATCCTAACAGCACGGCAGCTGCGCTCCCCAAAGCCAGCAAAGTGGGTCCTGTGTGTGCACAGAAGACATGCCTCAGCTACCATCCACCATCTGCTTGGTTGGTGGGTGCGCAGCCTCAGCACAGAGAGACAGCTGCCCCTGACAATGGGAAAAACAGCAGTACTTCCTCAGCTCCTTTAGCAACAAGAAAAAAAATTTCTACAGAAAGAATATGTAAAATTGCTGCAAATTTCAGATGCAACTGCTATTATGCTTCCTCACAGCTAAATGATCACACTCAGTAGGATGAGTTCTGTTTAGCAACTGTAACAATTAGGCAGATTTATATAGAATAAGACACTAACAAGGCTAAAAGACTATTGTCCTGGACAAAGAGTTCCTCTCATAGGCTCTACCATAATAAATGATACCTTTAAAAAAAAAAAAGCCTCTTCCAAAATCTTTCTTTTAAGTAAAATGACTATCACTAATTACTTTGTTGTGAGCACAAATAAAAATTACTTTCTTCAAAAATTCCAACTAAATAAATTACTCCAGTCAAAAAGATGTACTCAATTAATTCTTTATTAAGGGTGTTGTAAAATCTAAGTGGTTGTTCTCAGAGAAGTTAGGCAGTGCTACGAAAACATTTATCACTTAGCTTAGAAAAAGTTATTAGAAAAAGTTCCAAAAGTCAAAAAAGAAAAAACTCAAAGATTATTTATACAAGTCTGAGAAGACAAGGAAAAATGCACACAAGCATAACTATAAAGAGCATTTCATGGCCAGAAAAAACAGCATCACCTGAGAGCTGGTTAGAGCAGAATCTCTAGGCCTCACCCTAGACATACTGATTCAGAATCTGCATTTTAACAAGATTCCCCTGATGATTTTGGGGGTCCTTAATGGTTCCAGGCCACTGGTTTCCAATGGGTCACGTACGAAACAATCCACTGGGGGCATGGAAAGAAAATATTAATGCGTCTATTACTGTTAATCTTACCTCATCTGTTTTAAGTCTATTCTTGTATATTTATATCCTATATAATATATCGATACAGTAGTAGCTGTATATAACTTATAAATAAATAACTGCATAAATTGGGGGTACAAGCTCAGAAAGGTTTGGAGACCTCTACTCTGGGCACTAAGAAGGCACTGAGGGTTAGGCTGGGAGGGTCTGGTGGAATCTCCATTGACAGATAATCCCAGTAGTTGTGAGGCTCGAGGGGGTGGGGGGGGCTTTCCTTGCTCAGGTTCAGGGGACCAGGGAACTGCATTTCTTACGAGTTTCCTGCCCCATCCCACACACCATCTTCCCCACGCTGCTTTTGAGTATTCCAAAGATTCCCAGGTTAAATCTTAAGAGCAATCTAAACAGGGGTGAAAACTGGTGTGTCTCAGACACCCACCAATGGGAATGGAAGCCAGCCCGGTTGGGACAGGCGTCTGTCCTTTGGCTGCTGGTTTGGGGGGCCAACTGTGGGGTCCCGGGGAGGGACCTGAGGGGGCCATACAGGGGACTTGGACAGGGGTGGGGAACCTTTTCATGTTGCAA
Organism: Daubentonia madagascariensis; assembly: GCA_023783475.1. NCBI lineage: Eukaryota > Metazoa > Chordata > Mammalia > Primates > Daubentoniidae > Daubentonia > Daubentonia madagascariensis. The sequence continues at coordinate 34,383,796 of JAKFHU010002088.1, read as the reverse complement.
GGCCACATTGATTTAGCTGTAATCAAATAAGGCTGCATTCAAGAAATTTCAATTAGATATACTTAAAAATGTACATTATTTTGTAAAAATCTAACTAGTATGTACTCAATAATTTCAAAAAAGGAAAACTATTTGTTAATTTTAAAGTTAACTAACCTTTTAATGACTTTGTTTTGTCTGCTTTTTGTTGGAAAGGATTTGAATATTTGGTTGCAGCATGGATGTTGCAGTTTCAGTTGAGCCTCTAGATGGGTATCAGTCATTTGTGACCTTAAGGGCATCTTGATTTGGGTTAGGCAGGAGAATGTAGATTTGCAGCAATAAGTGATTGAAAAGCAAGAAAGCATTTTTAGGGCATGTTGCTGAAGGTGTGGGTATTCTACTGCATTTTTCCATATTTCAATTGGATCTTTCTCAGCATCAAACAATGACTTTAAAATGTCATCTACTGAGAGCTCAATAAATTCCATCTGTAGTTGTTTAGTTGCTTTGGTGATATCAACTAGGTGAGGCTGAAATGCTAATTTGGGTGTGATGTCATGATTCTCAAAGTCAGTGAATCTTTCATTGTATTCTCCAATTAATAGGTCTACAACAGCTGTGTGTTCTTCAAATGATTCGCATATATCATCCTGCTCATCAATGACCTTGGCTAACGGGGGGAAATGTTCACCCGAAATTTCCTTTTGAAGAAGAAATGTTTTGAAAAAAGATAGTTTTTTTTAAATGCTTGGATTTTTTGCAACATATCAGATATAGATATAGTTTTACCTTGCAAAGAAATATTTAAGTCATTCTGATTTGACATGATATTGCACAGAAATGCTGCATTCCTATAGAAATCTCCTTTCAATAATTCACATTGCTGATTCTGTTCTTCATAAAATTTAACTGTCTGTTCTCGAAGAGATAAAATTTTGGCTAACACCTGTCCCTGCAATAGCCATCCCACTTTAGAATGATCCAGCAAATCCACACTGAATACTTCTACACACATCTAACTTCAGCATGTTATGAAAATGATGATGCCATGTTGCATTTGCACAAATACAGTTAACAATACTTATAACTTGTTACAAAGTGTCACTTAAAATAGTAGTTTTAGCACAGAGATTTTGCTGATGCAAGATATAATGAAAAGAAACGAGAGCATCTGGATCTGTTAATACTTTTTTTATCTGTGCAATAAACCCTTCATGTTTTCCTGTCATGGAAGGTGCACTATCTATACATACCACTCACTAAATTTACCAAACTCAGTCCAACTTCACAACATTTGTCTCGAAAGTTGTTGAAGATATCTATTCCCCGTGTTCTGTTCACAAGAGTGCCCAAAGTGAGTCACTCTTTGTAGCAAAGAAAATTTTCTGTTATGACCCAAATGAAGTATAAAACCCGCATCAAGTCAGTGGTATCAGTTGATTCATTCAAAGTGATTGAACAGTATATATTTTCCTTTTGAAGTATTGCATGAACTTGTTCTGTTAAGTTGAAGGCTAATAAATGCTGCTGATCAGTTATGGTTCCCCCTGAAAGAGGTAATTTTTTGTACTTTGAAACGTTATCAGGGTCTAAACATCCTATAACTTCAACAATGTGTTCTTTCACCATTTCTACATCACTGAATGGCTTCCCTTTTTTCCCAAGTATATAAACTACTTTATAAGTTGCTTCAGTGCCATTATTTCCAAGTCTTATTACTGCTTGAAAGAATTGCCTTTGCTTTTGCTTTTCATCTTTTAATTTCTGCAATACAACCTTTCGTGCCTCTCCCTCTAATTTAAAATAGTTGTGGTCCTTATGAATGTTATTATGCTGATGAGCATTGAATTTCTTTAATGTTGATATTGCAGTATCACAAAGCAAGCAAATCATCTTATCTTTAGCAGAAACAAGATAATATTGCAATTCCCAATCCTCATTAAAAAATCCATTTTCTTCCTTCAGTGTTCTCTTGGTCTTCTTTGACATGACGGGCTGTTAAGCAGACAGAATTAAAAAATACTGTCGAGCTGTCCAACTCTTCACAAATTCCACTTCAAACAGAAACAAAGTGCACCGTTGTCAAAAGCTGATAACAGACTGGCATACTCAACCTCATAAATTCTCACCTACCAGCTTTGTGCAGGAAGTTAGAACTAAATCGTGAGTGTAGCAGCCATCAATTTAGCCCTTACGTCTTACTGATGTTCTAATTGTGCCAGTCAATCTGGGAGTTTTGTTGGAACTTATTTTATTCTTTGGTATTTTACATTCATTTTAAAAATAAAATAAAAATATAAAAGAGGAACAAAAATGTATTAATAAAAATAAATTGATTTGTTCTGTAAAATTTGGATTCAGTCAAAAGGCTGCACTTAAGGACCTAGAAGGCCACATGTGGCCTTAAGGCAGCAGATTCCCCACCTCTGGACTAGGAGAAGGACTTTTTTCCAACAGGTGAGCAAATGTTTCAGTGTTGTACACTGAACAACCAGTACAGGCATGCCAGGGAATATACCAGCTGAATGAGGGTTTAAATAGATGGGTAAAATTTGGCTGTTTTATGAAAGTTTTCCCCAATTTTCTCTCCATTCTTATGCATGGGACAGCAGGTGTCTGGGACCACAGACAACAGGGAGATTTGCCCACTGGAGAGGTTACTAAAGAAACTAAATACTTGCATAGTCACAAAACCTTTCTTAGAGGTGATAGCCAAGCAAAAACAGAACTATCTGAAAAATTGTAATGTACTCTACAGAGTCTTGACTCCCCAGCTAGCATGGAATAAATGTACATTCTTTTCATCCTAATTGTTTTCAGACCACTGACTAGAATTACAGCATGAAAAGGCCGCTGTCATGTTCAGTATACATTTTTAATAGACATCTTTAAACATTTAGACAAAATATTATTTTTAAATGGCAATTCTTTAACTGGTAAATGTAATTATCTAACTTTATAAAGGAAAAAAACCTGACAATCAAAATATTCTGTCACTGCTTTACCAAAACACCTAAAATATCTTTTCAGCAAATGAAATGATTCTTTATTTTATGCTTTTAAAAATGCATTAGGGTAATTGCTCTGCAACAAATCACCTTTTCTCTGCTCCAGGCTTGGCCGCCACATCCCTCACATGTCCATCAATTGTGCACATTGTCATGATATCTTGATGATCACCAGGGGTGAGTCCCCCTAACAGCATGTTTAGAAGAGTATTCAGTTGAGCAATCTGCAAAATAATTATATTTCAATGGAGATATTATGCTGTGAAAAAAATCTATTATATGTCAGGCGCTAAATGAAGCAGTTATAAAACCAAGACACATTTATTGGTGCTTTTAATCAAAGCAAATAAGTTTTGCAAGCTGATCATTCCATTGTTTTCTTGCTATTTTAATTTGCTTCCTTAATAACAAAAATGTACTTTTCAACTAGCAGCCATCACTTTATTTCTGAATGAAAAAACCTCCAGATTTTTTTTTTCGAACATTCTGGTTTACTATCTCCATATGGTTTGAATCTGTTTTCCCAAAGTCCTAGGGCAAAAAAAAAAAAAAAAAAGTACAGAAGCTAGTCTCCTTATAAAGGTTGTCCAGAAGGCCACGTTTTTCTTAAGTCCAAAGAGAGACTAAGGGACCCTTAACCCCATCTGCTGGTGGCAGAAGAGTTGAGGAATTTTTGCTCCAATGCATTTTATTAGTTCCTCTGTAAAGTTCAAAGTTCAAGCAGAGGAGGTTCTTCGTAAGCTTTGTATTAAACAGAAGCGTGGTTCCTTTCAACATACCAGTCACCACCACCACAGCAGGAGCTCTCAGCTACCTCTCAGGACTAAATTTCAAACTGTACATTTGTATTTCCAGAAAATTTTGAGTATATAAAATCACTCTTTTAAACCTCAAAATGTAATATAAAGCTACAGGCTTTCACAATGACTTGCCATTGCCTGGCAGACCTGACTACAAACACTTCGACCTACAATATTGATGAATTCCTCATGAGAATAATAGCTCATATTTCCTGAAGGCTATGTGCCAAGTCCTGGTTTAAGTGCTGTATAAGCATTCACTCCAATAATACAACAGTCCTGTGAAATAAATCCTGTGATTATCCCAGTTTACGGATGAGGAAACTAAGACTGGAGAGATTAGGGCACTTGCCCCATCACCAAACCAATTTCCCTAGATGTCCCCTGTAGGTGCTCAACAGATGTTTACTGACAGCAACAAACATGCTTAGGAAGGTCTTCTTCCACATAAAACCATTTCAAGATCTTGTTCACGTCTCAACTGCCCACCAAATCTGGATGCTGGTCAAAGTCACTTGGACGGGAAAGTGCAATATATAATGAAGTCATAGGGAACTGGAGCTCCCAGGGTCTCGAGGCAGCCTCTCCTCTAAGACTCAACAAGCCCTAGCCAGCGGGAAAGTTTAGAATCACTTCCCTTCCTCCTTCTGCCTTTAATCTTATTTGCAGGAAAAAATCTATTTGAAATCCCATCCAAACTTCACAGTAGGATTTCCCTTTTAAATATCTGCCTGCCTGTTTTCCAAGCAGGGAGTATGACTAATCACAACATTTTGATTGGAAGAGCCCATAGAGGGCTCTCAGAGCCTCTGCCTGGCCCTGGGAACACTCTATGCTCCTTATGGCTCGAGCGAGTAGGGCCTGCCACCAGGAGGGTGCTCCATCTCCACTTCACCCCCAAACCTGGCACTGCAGGCCACAGAGAGGAAAGAGAGGTGTTCCAGCTCTGGCCATCCCAGGATCCAGCCACTGACTCTGCCGCCTGCAATGCCCTCTCCACCTCTTGCTCCCACCCTGCAGCCACCCAGCTCTGCCCACTTGTTATGGTTAAACCTGTGCCACCTGAAAGGGACTAATTATTAATTATTAATATTTCAGCCCATGTGCCACAGTGCCATAGATCTTGGAAAAGAGAGCGCTGACAAGAAGCTTTTCCGGAACAAAGAAAGTCAACCAGATGTTTAGCCCTGAAGGGGAAAAGCATCTTGTGAATGGGGGGGGCGGCGTATGAGAGAGAGGGAGGAAGACAGAGACAGAGGGAGAGAAAGAGTGTGAGGGAGTATGTGAATGTGAGAGTGTGAGAGGTAGGGTGCGTGTGTGTGTGTGTCATCGTGAGCATGTGTGTGCATTTAGTCTGGGGAGAAGGGAATCTTTTGCTGGAGAAATCACTAAAGTTTAGATGAAGAATTTTCTTCTCAGGATCACAAGAGTTGTGTCTCTTTATGACTATAATATTGAGCACTGATTATACGCCAGACTCTGTGTAAGCATTTCACAAGAATCCCAACATACACCCTATGAAATATACACTATTATCTCCACTTTACAGATGAGGAAACTGGAATTCAGAGAGGTTAGATCATTTCCTCAACATCACACAGCTAATAAATGGTGGAGCTAGGAGTCAAATTGGGCAGTCTGACAACAGAGTTGGTGCTCTAAACTCAGTGTTAATACTTCATCTTATTTCTAATATTAAAGATGCTGTGTGCACTAATTACCACCATTTTCACCCTTGGATCCAAATGTTCACATCCATTTTCACAACAGTGCAAAGTCTGGGCTGGAGGTTTTCAGATGTCAGTGAACAAAGAACCACTCAAGGAGCTTGTTAAAATACAGAGTCTTGGCTACAGCCTAGTGATACTGATTCCTCTTGTCTGAGTCAGGTCCTGGGAATTTGCATTTTTAACAACCATTCCAGCCAATTCTGAGGCCCAGATTGCAGTGTTGAGATAATGCAGATGTTTCCATCCTTCTTAAACACAGGCATCATCCTGCCTCACCATCTCCAGCACTCTCGCACTAGGGTTAGGGATGTGAAAGTACAAGACCAAAATAGAGCAAAACTTGGAGAGATTGTTTTTTCCTCTAAGAAATTCATTTTTACAACCCTAAAATTGAGAAAGAAAATAGTTTATTTCATACAGTCTCCAAATATACCAAAAATAAAAAGTAAGCCAGTTTATTTCAAGAGACTACAAGTTCTGTGAGAGCAGGCACAGTGCCTGACACTTACTAGACATGCAATTAAATATGTATGGAATATTTAGAGATTTTATGAATATCTGTGAAATATGTGACGATTCTATGAATGAATGCAGAATGAAACCAATCTACTCAATTTTTGGCATTTCTACTAACAAAGAAACTTAAAATCTTTAAAGCAGAGTTTCTCAGTTATGGTACTACTGATATTTTGATAATTCTTTGTTGGTGGAGTCTCTTGTGCATTGTAGGATGTTTACAGCATCCCCGGCCTCTACCTACTAAATGCCAGTAGCACCCCTCCCTGCTCAAAGTCATGACAACCTAAAATATCTCCAGACATTGCCAAATGTCCCCTGGGTGGTAAAATCACTCCTGGTTGAGAGCCACTATTTTAAAGGAAGCAAAAAAAAACCATTAAATATTTAATTTGCCTTCAAAAATTTCTGATTCTTTTCAGATCATTATTTCTACTATCATCCTACCCTCCCCCAAAGGAGTATTTTTTTTTTTAGTGGCCTCAGAATTTCTGGAAACTTTGCAGAGCTCTTTTCAGGACACTTTTCTAACGTGCTTTTGAAAGGAGATTAAAAGTTACAATAATCTCAAATTTCAGAACACCAGGAATAGAATAAATATCATAACAGTTTTTAGAGAGGAAAAAATACAGTACATATAAAAAGAAAGAAATCAGAATGATATAGGATTTCTTCTAGATGCCAGAAGACATAGACAAATATCTTCGAGATTCTGAGGGAAAGAATCCATCTAGAATTGTAGACACAGCCCAGTACTCAATCAAATAAGAGATTTGAATAAATTTATATTTAGACATGCAAGTAATCAAAAAATTTACTTCCCATATGCTCTTTCTTAGAGACACAGCCAAGAAAGAAGCATGAGACCCAGGAAAGAGGATATCTAACATGGGGGAAAGGGTAAGAGATGTTCCTCACACTCAAAGAGCACCCAGTCCAAGTTTGAAGGAGAGTGAGGACGGAGGGACAGGAGTCTGTAGGAGAAAGACTAGAAATGATTGAGTGTTTGGAACTGGACAAATCATTGGTAGGCATTGATTGACATCTGTTAGCAAATTTGGAGAAATACTAATGATATGTACTTAGAACTCAGCAAGTGAAAAAAAGGCAATTATTTACTTCAGAAAAATGATTGGGTTGTACTTTTTGACTGGGCAGTGAACAATATTTGCACTTTCATAACAGTGTAGACACTATTAATTGAACTAAAATCATGATATAAGTATGTGCTATGGTTTGAATATGTCCACTCCAAAATTCATGTTGAAACATTTCCCCATTGTGGTGGTATTAAGAGGCGGGGCCTTTGGGAAGTGGTTAAGTCATAAGGCCCTCATGAATGGACTAGTGCCTTAGAAAACGACTGGAGGGAACTAGCTTAGGCCCATTTTTGCTCTTCCTGTCTTCCACCAAGTGAGGACACCTAGACAGCACCATCAGTGAAGCATGGGCCCTCACCAGACGACAAACCTGCTGGTGCCCAGCCTTGATCTCGACTTCCCATCCTCCAGAACTGAAAGGACTAAATTTGTATTGTTCATAAATTGCCCAGTCTCAGGTATTTTGTTATAGCAGCAAAAACAGACTAAGACAATCTATCGAAAGGGTGTGGATGAGAGAGGAAGGGGGTGGGAAGAGAGCTAAGTCATTACCCAACACACAGAAAACTCCACAGAGAAGGACTGAAGTATGATGGAGCAGTGAGCACACATTATTTGGAAATAAAGAATTACCTACCTGGAGAAATAGTTGAAAGAGTTGAAAGTAGATGTCTCTCAAGAAAAAGCCTCGAGATGGGGCAGGAAGGCAGAGGATTGCTGCTGTTGGCTAGAAGCCTTTTCTCCCTGATCTTGTAACTAGGCACATGCATTGCCCTAATAAAAGCAAAAGTCAACTTAGAGATAAAATAAAAGGAGCAACTGCATAGACAAGCCCCAGGCACCTGGAACGCAGTGAGCACACAACCCGGGTAGGACTGTCCCTACCGATGCCCCTCGCTGCCAGCCAGTGAGGGGCTCCCTCTCTCCTGCTCTGCACGCAGAATCAAGTGTTCATATTAGGAACAATGACAGTGTATTTTGTGGGGCTTTCACTCCATTTTCACTTCCATCACATACTGGCCTTCTTGCTGCCACTTGCTTCAGGCTTTCTTGCGCCCTCTGCCTGGAAGGTGTACCTCCCTCCCTGTGCTGCCTCCCTCTGCTCCTCCCAGATGTCTCCTCCCTACAGAGGCCCTCCTTTGCCACCCTGTCGAAAAGTATCACCTCCAGCCCTCTATTCTCTCCCCTCGCCCTACTCTATTTCATCCATAGCAGTTATGACTACCTGGGATATCTGTTCACCTGCCGATTCCCTCTCTCGCAAGGACTTTGTCTTTGCTGATATATCCCCAGCACTAGAACCATGCCTGGCATGCAGTAAAAGCTAAATAAATGTTTGTTAAGAGGTTGGATGACTGAATGGGTTGGAGGATGGATGAATAAATAAATGAATTATTTAATACTTTCATGCTATGAATTCAGTCCCAGCCTAGAGCTTGTACAGTTCTTGAGTTAAGTAATTTTCAGGTGGCCCCAAATTATTTCCAGAGATTGCTTCCTCTGTCCCTACATCTGCCTTCTGCATCAAACCTACCCTTCCCACCCGTGTCCCCTCCTACCTCCCCTTATTTCTTCTAACTGCAGGTCACCATCTCTGAGGAAGAAACCTGCTTTCAGCTTCTCCCGTGGAGAGGTTTTAGCATGTATTTTGCATAGTCAAAAAGGTTTTTGAGCCTTGGACATCAGGTTTCCAAGAGTACAGAACAAGGACAGCTAATAGAGTGGCATAATAAAGAATGCAGATGTGCTTGACGGAGAGAAAGCCCCCAAGAAATTGCACTGTCCTCTGTCTCATTTGTACCTAGAAGATTTTAATTTATGGAGGTGACTGAGGGACAACACAGAGAGGCCAATGCCATTGAAAGAAGATTTTTATTGCTTGCGTTTCCCCAGATGAGGGGGCATGCCACACCATGCAGGGCCACATAGGGAAGCACCAAGGCTTGGTCAGGACGCAGAAGCAAGCGTGAGAGATAAACCTTTATGGGGAATTCTTACAAATCGCAGGGCAGGAGAAACAGCTTGGCACTGGCTAGTTTGAATAATATCAGCAAGCTTTGGGCTGTAGGGGTGGTGTCTATTTGTCTGGTACCTGGCTCTGGATGATTTACAACAGGGGAAATATTGACTGATGTGTAAGAATTTGAGAAGGAAGAGGTTCAGAGTATGGGTTCTGCATCACAGGGGAGAGGGAAACAACTTTGGCTTAGTTTGGGCCTATAATTAATGGATGCCAAGTAGATAAACACAGAATCTAAGAAAGCATAGCTAAAACATCACCACCTATTATATAATATTATCAGGCCTTTTCTTTCCTTAGCTAAAGCTAGACATGGCAAGCTGAGAAGGAGAGAGCAAGTGACTAACAGATTCTAAACTTATTCGTCTCCTGGAGGTGTCTTTTAAAATGTGCTTTGGGAGCTGGGTGTGATGGCTTGCACACCTGTAGTTCCAGCTCCCCGGGAGGCTAAGGCAGGAGGATCGCTTGAGCCCAGGAGTTCAAGGCTGCAGTGAGCTAGGTTTGCCTGTGAATGGCCACTGCTCTCCCACCTGAGCAACACAGCAAGATCCTGTCTCGTAAAAAAAAGAAAAAAGTAAAAAAAAAAAAAAACAACAAGAAAAGTGCTTTGTGCAGTCTACTGATTTCTGTCAATACCAAAAATAATCTTTAAAAAATGTTTAGTGGCATTAACAAATAAAAATATTTTATAATTCATATTTTTAAAATTCCTTTAACAAAAACAGATGTACTACTATAACTCATAAGATTCAGAAACTATACTGTAGACTGCAAGAAAATGTAAAAAAAATCCAAAGTAAAATGCTTTTTAGAAATTGGTGGGATTTTATTTCACCAAGAGCATTAGAAACATCTATTTTAGAATCAGAACAAATAATTTCCTCCAATTAATAATAATTAATGATCCCAAATCGCAAATAGGCAATTAGACCCTGCTCTAATTCACAAGTCATATCGATATGGACTGTGAAATAGAAAACATAATGATGATTTAACATGTTTTGGTTTAAAAATGAGTGTGACTCTCACACTTCCCCATGACGTTAAATATTTGTAGGAAAGCATAATATCTTCAAGATTGAGTATCTCTGTTCTTGATGGTCTTAGCAATGCTCAGACACTTCCACTGAGTCTCATTTCTATCCCAATGTTACTTCCCATTTCTGAATAGTGGTGCCAAATAAACCAACAAGCATTTATTGGGCTATATTGTGATTGTTTCAAAGGTTATTCATCTTTTGGTCCCTTGGACTTCAGGAAACACAACAGAGCCATAAGATCATAAGATTTGGACCAAGATCATGTATGAAATGATGAGAGAAAAATCAAGAATTTAAGTGGGTTGAACCATCTACATTAGGGATCAGGTGCGCTAGAATACTAGGGCAGAGTTTCACAGAGAAATGAGTCTCAGGCCAGGGCTCAGCGACTGAATAGATCTTAGGGAATGGAGGACCAAGTCTGTCATTTTCCCAGGTGGGAAAAAGGATGCCCAAAGGGAGAAGGACCAGCATGAGCTGACCGCCTGGATGAGGGAACACTGCGTCAGACAAGGCCTTTGGGCTTGCTAAGATAAAAGCAGCATGTGGGGTAGATTGGTACGAGGTATGTGCCATTTGCAGAGAAGGCTCTGAGAGGAATCCAGGCATAAGGCAATGGGCCACAGGGAAAAACGACAACCATGGACATATTTTAAAGACAGACATAGTCCAATACTCTCAGTGAGGGGACCAGGTGGTGGTTAAGAGCCTGGGCCATGGGTTGCAGGAGACCTGAGAATCTCTGCCCTGCCACTTACTACTGAATGACCTTGGGCATGTTGATTAATTCTTTCCCCTGAAAACAGAACGATGGCACCAGCCTCACGGGCAGATTGTGAGGGTCTAAAGCAGGGACACATGCTAGCACGGGGTCTGGTGCATAGTAAGGGTTCAATAAATGGAGAATAAAATTTTTAAAATTATTATTAAGAGAGAAGACTCACTGATAACATCCACATTTCTAGCCAAGGAGACTGGGGCACAACCGACAGAGCTGGGGAAGAAAGACTCCTTGGAGAGGTGGGCAGTGAGTCCCAACAAACTGGTGCCCAGCAAGCCAAGTTCAGGCTGGCACAAGGCACTCAGGAGGCGATTCCCAGGCAATTAAAACACCACGGATTAGATCCAGGCACACAGAGCTCAGAAGTGAAATGTACTCTTTAGGAAATAAAATACTAAGGAAGTTGTTAAATTTTACTTCTAACCTGTTTCTTGCCAAGACACTGCCAAAAAGAATTCTGTGGAAATCATATATTTTGTTCAGTGATAGTTTAAAAAAAAAAACAGAGAAAGAAGTGTTCTGGAATTTGATCATTTGGTCCTGAAAATGACCATACGTAAAATACACAATTGAATAATTTCTATCTTTTCTGGAGGCATATTTCCATTTCTACCCTTATCTAATAAAAGCTTGCAATAGTCAGTTCTCAATTAGCTTTGTTAATGGAAAGGAAGAGTGACATAGATAAAACAAACCACAGATAAACTAAAAAGGATTTACTGCCACTCACAGTTTCCCCTCCACCCCCCAGCCTCTCCCCTTCGCGACGCCCTCCAGTCAGCACCTGCAGACCCCAACGTGCAGTGTCAGAAGGAGACTGTGGGTCACACAGATAATCTACTCAAGGGTAATGGATTTGACTACAATTTAGCATTGATTAATTATAGTGTCCAATTTTAATTCAGTGCTATTCACTAACTAATTAGATAAGGTTTTTCTATGTTCTATTTTTGGCACAGAATATTCTAAGCATAGGTACTTTAAAATTAGCAGTGCTGTTGAAATTTAATAATTATTTATCCCCAACCTCACCATGAGTGCTGTGTGAGGGTCAGGAGATCTAGGTTCTTCCCAGTCCTATCTATGGCAGGGACTTTGTGACACCAAGTAATTGACTTGATCTCTCTGAGTTGTTTCCTTGTCTATAAAGTGCAGGTAGGGCAAGGTGGATGTTGCTTCCAGGGCTACCATTCCAGGCTAGGCCATAGCTATGATGCATATCAAACATGTTTCCCCTTAGACCTGTACTCATAAATGTATGGCAGTGGGTCTCAGCCAGAAGCAAATTTTGCCCCCCAGGGTACATTTGATAATGTCTAAAAGATATGTTTATTGTCATGACTCGGGGGGCAGGTAGGAGTGGTGTGTGATTTTGGCATCTAGTGAGTAGAGGCCAGGGATGTTTCTAAACATTCTACAATGCCCAGGACAGTCCTCCAGAACAAAGAATTATAGCATCCAAAAGGTTAATAGTGCTGAGACTGAGAAATCCTAATATGTAAGAAGGTATTTTAACATAGGTCAGTAGTCTAGGAATTGCCCCATTTTGGTAGAGAAATAGAAATTTAAATATGAACTTACAACTGAAGCACCAAAGTTTCTATAAATATGAAATTTCCAAAGTGAGGTACCAGACCACTATGTGGAAATTTCAAAGAGAGTTATAAAAACTGGGCGGCCCTAAAACCTGCAAGAAGGATATAAAAGTGTTGAAAGTGTGGATATCAGGAAAGGAAATATGAAAGGAATTCTTTGGCAGAGAGCTGCCCTGGGTGACTCCTAATCCCACCCCATAAGGGAAAAAGTTGGCTGGAGCCATCTTGAATTCTGCTTCTAGAGTATCTCCTGGGAAAATGGGACTCCAAAGTCTTTGTGGAGTGGCAACTCCAGAAAACAAAGGATAAAAAGAGTGGAGCAGCTAGAGGAATAGTCTGCTGGGTTCACCTCCCCGGCCTGAAGTTGGAAGGAAACTGCAGAGGAAGCTATGAAGAGCCCACCAACAGCCCCATGAGAGTAAGATTCACCTTCAAGCATCTCCCAGCCCCAGATGGTGCAAAGCTATCTCACAACCACACCAATCAAGTAAGAGCTGTGCTGTACCTCTTTCCTTCTCACCTCCCAGGACTCTGATCCCAGAGAAGCCTGCTTAGAAAGTGGAAAACCAGAAAGTAAAAGCCACCATCTTTCCTTCACCAAAGGCTGGTGTCCTGTGAAGACCAGGCTATGGCTGGGGAAGGGAGAGGAGATCTTACCTTTAAATGTATATTGGAACATTGATTACATATTAGACTGAAATTCTATTTCTAAACCAAGACCGTGTGTTTTGTCTTAAGTTTATAGGAGGAATTTCTACTCCTTAAGTGACTAAAACATTCCTGAAATCTGTCAGAGTTTTCATCCAACAAAAATCTCCCCACTGAGTAAATTCTAAAGAGCAGTAGAAGTCAAAACTAAGTTTCATTCCAATTACATCTTACCCATCACACTTGTTCAACGTATCAGTTATACACACAAACTTACATCTTCATTCTTCTAGAAATGTAGTCAAGATCCCTTAGGAGCTCTTTGCCTAAAGGTAAAAAAAACCAAAAAACAAAAAAAACCACCTTGCTAGATATTCCCTGTTTAAATGAGACACACACACAAAAAAAAACTTTTAGGTTCACAAAATATAATTTTTTGGTTCCTAAGAATTTTTAATCAATTTCATCAACTTTGTACTCTGAGGGGGGAAAATGTCTCACCTCTCGGCCATTAGATTCAAAACTCTCCAAAATCATAAACTCAGCTGTGAGTACTCCCAGCATTTATGGGCCTGACTTTGATGATCTCAAATTGTCAAAATTTGAACTTAATAACGTTGCCGTATATTTTGAGAGGATGTTTTTTCAGCTGTTGACATACATCAAGCATTCCAACTATTTTGTAGAGGATCCTGACACACTTAAAAACAATGGAACCCAGAATCTCATCTTCTGTTTGCACAGGCCTGAACTAATATCTCCTGGGTGTCCTCAAAGGCACAGTGGAGAGGTTTGAAAGTAGTAGAAATGTCATGCATAGATGGAAAAATGATTCTGTATTTATTTCATTGATAACCACACATAAGTCTTCACCTAGAGATTTTTTGAAATTAAGTGTTATTATTTCTTTTTTTAATTTTCTTATGTCATATGATTACAATTGAAGAGAAGGAGAATAAGAAGTGACTTTAGAATATTTCCTGAGGCCCGAAGATCCCCTATCACAAGTGTGGTCCTTGAACTAGCTGCTTCCGAACGACCTGACAGCTCACTCAAACGCAGAATCTCAGGCTCCGCCCCAGACCTACTGCATCCCAATCTGCATTTTAACAAGGTTCCTAGGTGATTCTCAATTTTGAGAAGCAGCAAAGTAGGCCATGATTGAAAAGGTCTGCAATGATGCTAGATAATTTAGCCCAAGACAATTAAATGGAAATAACCCTGTTAGGATGAATTTATTTAAAGTCAATAAATAAATAATTCCACAGTAGAAACATTCCTTTCATTTCCTTGGCCATGAAAATCACTTTTAATCCAAAGAGAGAGCCGAAGATTTTCACAGAGTGCCATCTGTAACCACAAGCAATTTATGCAGTAGAAATACAGCTAGGACTCAGCACATAACTCCCAAGATCATGCTGGCCAGCTATTGTGTAGGATGCACAATTTTCCTAATAATCCCAATTGACTGATGATTGTGAACACTTTTTGTCTTTTTTTTAATGAACTCCTAAACCCATGGGCAAGGTCAGGAAGGTAAGAATATATTGTCCCAACAAATATTTTTCTTTTTAAGCTATTTGGGAGGTACCTACAGCAGTGGTTCTCAGTCTTTGCTACACATTTTAGAATCAGCTGGTGAACTTTCAGACATCCCGTGCCCAGGCTGTAGCCCACACCAATTAAGTCAGAATCAAGGGCTGGAACCCAGCCATCAGTTTTTAAAAGTCTCCAAGTGATTACAGGGTGGAGCCTAATTTGGGGACCTATACAAGTCAAAATGAAGGAGTTATTCAACAATCGTATGGTGTATTTATCAAAAGAAATAGCTAATATTCATAACGTATGCCCCCAACTAGATTTGGTGGGGCTAGAGTAGGGGCAGCTGTGTAGACTGACACAGTAGCACCCTCTCCCCACCCAGCGCCCTCACTCAGACTCTCATCATCTCTAATTAGACGACAGCAGTGGCCTACTCCCTGTCTCCTGCTTCTAGCCCTGGCCACTCACACTGTATGTCACCCATCTTCTCCCCTCTCCACACTGCACCTCTAACCCAGGACAAAAAAAAAAATCAGACCATGCCCCTCCCCCACTTAAACCCCATCAAAGGCTGGCCATGGCCTGCCTAATAAGCTCCAAGCCCCTCAACCTGGCAGCCCAGGCCTTCCATGGTTTATCCCATGCCAACACCTTCACCTTCACCTCCGACTCTCCTTAGCCCTGGGCACCAGCAACTCGAGCCACTAACACATTTCCACATCCCCCAAGCCACTCCGTGCCCCTGGGCCTTTGCCCACACCTTCTCCTCATTTCTTGAACTGATTCCAGAGTCCTCTCAAGACCCCAGTTCAGGACTCACTCCTCCAGGAAGCCTTCCTTCACTTTCCCCCGCCCAACTCCTTTGAAAGCTGCTTTCAGTAGCGCTCCTTCAAGCCAAGGGAATAGCATGTGAACAAGCACAGCAGTGAGAAAGTGTGGTATGTCCTGACAAAGCAAATAAGCTCATGATTACGGACGCAGGTGAGAGACGCGGTGCAAAAGAGGCGGGAATCCCACCTTGTTTCTACCACGGGGCAGGCGCAGGCAGCCAGGGCATGGCAGGCTCTCTGAATCATGACAGCTCGGGCTTGGGTAAAACGGACCCAAGCCAGTGAAGGGGAGAATTTTCTCCGTTAAAACAACAAAAACTACATTCATCACTAAATTTTTAAAAAACCAACTGAAAAAAGATGTATTTAAGTGTCAAATACATAGATATATATTATTCAGAGATCAGACTTTTCTCAATTAAAATCATGTCATTATCAGACTTCTTTCCTAGAAATCGCCTTTTACCTAGAAAACGTGAACTTGCAAATCAGCTTCAGAAGAGTGTGCTTGGGATGTAGACCACAGTATTTCAATAAAACCCCTCCTCAAGACCCAAGCACAGGTTTCGACATACAGCTTTTGCAAAAGTAGACATCTGTTGGCTCTTAGATACACTTTGAAAAATGAAGGAAAACCTCATTTGGATCTAGTTTTAAAAGAAGGAATTGTCAGTAAAATATAAATGTGTGCCTCAACTTACAGTTTCAATGCAGGTTGACATTTCAATGTTTATGTGGCCTGTTTGTGGTGATGACTCTACAATGTGCATGAATCCATTAGTGTCTTCTGGCTATGATATTGTACCCCATTCATCATGTTGAGTTTAGCAGCTGAAAACTCCAGATACACTAAGGTTGTCTGGTTAAAGAACACCGATCTTATAGGTTTAAAATAAGAATCACACTCTAGAGCCAACCAACAATAAACTACATAAAAAATAATCTCTTGGAAGCAAAAATCATGACCAAGGTTTAAAAGATCAATTAAGGAGCTACTAGTCCCCAATCTGAGGTCCATATTTGTTCAGTAAGGTTCACAGTTCTTTGTTTCCATGCTGGTTTTAAGGAAAGTAAATGAATATAATATAAAATAAAGTAAAATAAAATAAAATAAGATGTTCCTGAATAACCCATGATACCCAAGGAGACCATAACACTTCCACGTTGCATTAAAGAGGCTTTTTCCAAGGTCAATGTGAGCTTTACTATATAGATTGTGTTTATATATAAGATACAAGCACTTTTTAAACTATCTGAAAATACTGGTAATCTGAAAACTATGACTTGCTTAAAATCATACACTCTGTGATGTCTTTTCAATAGTCCCTGTGATCTTCTAATATGGGGAAGTGGTTTTTTACCAAGCTAACCACCAGCCTTGAAATACCTAATGATGCCCTGAGACTGGAGGGAATCATTCCAAATTGCTCTAAATTGAACTTCCCATGGTAAGAACAAAGGGTGACACTTAACTCAAGGCCAACAGCCATGGACCTTGGGGGGTCCAATTTTCCACTCAGGATTCCAGTCTTGGGAACTTCAGGATTTTAAAGTACAGTGTCTCAATCTGGCATGCAGAGTGAACTTGCCCATTTTTACCCAGAGAAAGAGCCTGTGTGGTAGTTTTTTTATTCCCCCGAGATTCCCCTTTGCTGGAAGCTGGAGACCTCCAGGCTAGAGATGGAGCTAACTGGGGAAATGGTGAAGTCACTGCCCCCTGTGTCATCATTTACCCAGACTCACCCTACCTGTCAAAATATTCTCCATAAAGATAAGCTGCCTCGTTCTCAAAATGCATGTCAGCACTCCATGCCAGACCTATTACAGCAAATCATGAGTGATAGAGCCAATCGACTCCCCTCTGGGAAGAAACACACTTTATTAGGATATTTTTTGGTTGCAAAAAATAGAACTCTATTTGAGCTAGCTTAAGCAAAGAAAAGATGGATTATAAGAATTCTGGGAGTATCGTAAGGAATTCAAGAGCAGTTAAACAGCCAAGCTTCAGAAGGGGCGAGAAGCAGGAGTTGGAACATTGTAGAGAGCCCTGCGAGTAGGTCCTCTCTCCATCTCATCATGAGCTTCACTCTTCTCTGTTTCCCAGCCCTCATGGTGGCAAGTGGCCACCACCAGCATGTCCTCACTGGTGTGCTTTCCACTCCAGACAGCATCCCAACTGGCCTGTGTGCACTTGCCCCTAATTCTACTTCCCCGATGAAGGAATATGATTGACTCAGCTTGGATAAGGTGCCCACCACTCACTCAGTGAATTGTGCTAGAGGGAAGGGCATTTGCTCAAACACTGCTGCCTACACTGAAACAACGGGATGGAGGAAGATGAAGAAGGGATAAGGTGGGCAGACTTAGCAGATAAAAATACAGGAGGCCCAGTCAAATTTGAATTTCACACAAACAAATAATTTTTTAGTTTTAGTATTAATATGTCCTATGCAGGACACTAGGGTACCTTGAGATATTAATAGATGTTCCATAGATTTAAAAGGTTTTAAGCTGGGCACAGTGGCATGTGCCTGTAGTCCCAGCTACTTGGGAAGCTGAGAAGGGAGGATCTCTTGAGCTCAGAAGTTCGAGGTTGCAGCGAGCTATCATGTGCCTATGAATAGCCACTGCACTCCAGCCTGGCCAATGTAGTGAAACCCCATCTCTAAAAAATAAAATAGAATAAAAAATGTTTAAAGATTTGGAAAACACTTGGTAACATCTATCCATTCATTGAATATTAGAATTAGTGCCTACTATGAGCCAGGCACAAAATTTAACAAAGGATTTCTCGGAACTTTTAATATACCAATGTGCACTGTGACTCTCCAAGAGCAGAAATGGAGTAGACAGTGTTTCCCAAACTTATCTGACAATGGAAAAGTCACTACATGCCTAGTGTTGCTCAGAACCTAGTCTGGAAAATGCTGACATAAGGCAAATAATAATAATAACTATAAATATATATATGGAGAGAGAGAGATAGAGGAATTATTCCAGTTAGCAACCAGCTCCCAACAATGCTGGCGGTAGCCCAGTGGAAGTGCACATTCAGGGGATTCTTAGTATGTGCATTATTGACAAAACGCACTCCAAGTCCTCCAGCCTGCGTATGCGAGTCCCAGACCTGGTCATTTTCCTTTTGCATACAGATTATTATACATTGGACTTTAACTAACCCCAGATTTTACAGAAATTGTTTTATTATTTTATTGAGGCCATTTCCAGCCCCCTTTTTATAGGGCTTCTAGACCCTTTCTGAAACCTGCATCCCCTACGAAAATCACTGCTCTATTTGCATACACATTATGATCCAGAAAGGAAGTTTTGATTGTGTCCAGTGACACTGCCTATAAGAAATGGCACAGCAGCATGAGTAGCCAAAGGCTAAGTGCTTCCCAATCATAAAACTCACCTTCTTGAAACTGCCCTGTCTCTTCAGTACCTGTGACCTTACCCTGAAGTGTGTCCCTTGTCTCTTCTTTGGGGTCTTGGCTTTCCCCACCACACACTCTCACTCAGAATCACCGTCTGTCCCTTTAATCTGCTGGCTTACCTTTCCATGACAGTTCTTTCTGAGGACCCTGAAATGCCTCCAAAAACATAAAACTCCAAGTATAACCCAGTTTGAAACAACTCTCCACATATACCCTCTTGAACTTGAATGTACCAGTTCGTAAAATGTGTGTGTGTCATGAGGCAAGTAGGAAAAAAATCAAAGCTTGAAATTTG
The DNA here is from genome assembly GCA_023783475.1 of Daubentonia madagascariensis. Classification (NCBI taxonomy): domain Eukaryota; kingdom Metazoa; phylum Chordata; class Mammalia; order Primates; family Daubentoniidae; genus Daubentonia; species Daubentonia madagascariensis. The sequence continues at coordinate 34,364,472 of JAKFHU010002088.1, read as the reverse complement.
CTCCAGGTTGTAAGATTCCCAAGGATTAGATATTAGTGATTTAAACATGGTTAATTGAAAATTTGCATAGTGACTGGACATTTGATGATTTTTTTTAAAAATTATTATTAATGTTTTTAAGTTTATTAATGGTTTTACGGTTATATGAAAAAATAAAAAGAGTAAAGAAAAAAGAAAAAAACATGTGTGGGGGAGTCCTTAACTTCTGTGAAGTTATGATGTCCAGAATTTGCTTCAGAATAATGCAGGTGGGTGAGAGAAGCAGTGGGCGTGCAGATGGAGTAGGATTGGCCGGGGGTTAATGGTTATCCAGGTCAGACGATGGGTACATGCAGTTTGGGGGTTGTTCATTATATTCTTCTGTTTATTTTTGTGTATAGTTCAAAATGCTTCTTTGAGATACAGAAAAAAACCAAAGTGCTTTTTCTGCTCTCTTGCGCCATTCAACACAACACTTCTGACAACAGATGTGGTGGCCCCCACACACCAACTAAGCAATTCTACAGCAGACAACGGCCGGGTGTCCTCTAATTCAATTTAATTCTGACACTATCTACCTGCAGATGGCGTCAGATCCCACAGGTTAACGGCTCAGCCCCACAAAACTGCCCCATACTTCAGACGCCAATTACAAGTAGTAGGTTGTGACCCATACTTCTGACCAATGGGATTGGGTTTCCCATGATCCCTTCCTTGGGTTCAATTAATTTGCTAGAGTGGCTCACAGAACTCAGAGAAACATTTCACTTACATTTACCCATGTATTATAACGGACATTACAAAGGATACAGATGGACAGCCAGATAAAGAGGTGCATAGGGCAAGGTACAGGGGAAGGGGCGCCGAGCTTCCATGTCCTCTCCTGGCAGGCCCCTTCTCAGCACCTCCACCTGTTCAGCAATCCAGAAGTTCACCAAACCCTGTCCTTTTGGGTTTTTATGGAGGCTTCATTAACATAGGCGTAATTGATTATATCACTGGCCATTGGTGATCAATTCTACCTCCGGCCCCTCTCAACTCCCTGAAGGGAGGGGGCTGAAAGTTCCAACCCTCTAGTCACATGGTTGGTTCCCCCGGCAGCAGTACCCACCCTGAGGCTATCCAGGAGCCCACCAAGAGTTGCCTCATTGGAACAAAAGATGCTCCTGTCACTCAGGAAATTCCAAGGGATTTAGGAGTTCTGTGTTAGACACTCCTATCACTCAGAAAATGACAAAAGAAAGGTTTTAGGAGAACTTTGATTTGGGGGATAAAAAACTAAATATCAGAACAAAAGATTCTCCTACTGCTCCTATCTACAAGGGTTTTATTTAGGAGCTCTATGCCAGGAACTGGGGTGCAGAGACGAAACTTGTTTCATATTGTATCACAATATCATAGCTCCATGATAAAATGTTTAAAGTAAATTAATGAATGGGGTTAATTGATCAGAACTTGGGGTACAGAGTGGAAGTTATGGGACAACAGCTCTGCTGTGGTCCTAGAATGAAATCTGAGCGATCAAGCTGAAAGAAAGCTTGAGAGGTTATCTTATTCCCCATTGTTCCCGGCGGTGCCCTGTAGTGTGCTCATTTAGGTATTTCTGCTCTGCTGAGAGCCTCTTTGCTCGGACTCCATACTAGCTGGGCATAGATGTTCATCCCCTGTGTTAGGGAATTTGCACCAGGTCTTGGTTTTCACCTCTGCAGTCACTCAAGGAATAACCATCCAGCACTGAGTCTTTTCTCGTCTCTGTCCGCGGAAACCTTTGTTCCCCTCCGCTGGACGTGGCAAATGCTAGCTGTGGCTCTGAGGCTGAGCGTTCTGTCGTTCGCACAGGGCTCTCTAGGTTGCTGCTCTCCTAAGCTGCGATCTCAGTTCTGTCCCGCTGAGGGGACTAGAGGTGCTCTTCAAACCTTTTGCAAGACGAGTGCCTTTCTGAGAAGAGCACAGACTTGAAGCAGTGCCATTCCTGAGAAATCAAAGGTGCAGTGGCACTTCCCGCAGAACAGTTTTAAACATCCCACAGCAGCAGAAACCCACGAGCACTGAGGTCCAACACGATGTGCTCCACCAAAACACAAGTGTTGAAGGTAATTCTGGCTCATGAGTAAGTCTAATTCATTCTGTTTGTAAGGTAGGTGTTTGGGAGATGTATTAACATTTAATGGAAAGAGATGACTTCCTGTATCACTCCAGGTTCTTGATTTAAAACCATGGGCACCAATTCTGGCTGATTTAAGCAAGGTAAGAATTTACTAGAAGGATGTCTTGGTAGCTCACAGATTCTCCAGGAAAGTCGGAGAACCAAACTCACGAAACAGGCAGGAACAGAGAAGCAAAGTTTCCTGAAACACAGCTATAATCCACTGCCCCTGCCCCTAAACATGGAAACCTCCACCACTGTTGCAGACACTCGTCCCAGACACTGTCATGGTCCCTGCACCTTCACATCACTCACTCCTGACTCAAGTGCAAGTCAGAGGCATCTGGTAGACCGAGCAGAGGATATGCCCACGCCCCCCCCTTCAAAGTAGGATGGGAAAAGAAGTGTCAGGCCATCTCTGCCTCCATGCTGGCATCTACAGGGGGTGTCATCCCAGTGAGGTACCCATTTCACATGTGTTCCCCTATGACTCCCAGCAGCTGCACTCCCATGCCCTGTAGATGTGGACGATTAGACTCCCAGACTAATGCAGAAGACGTCACCCTGGGGGCTCTGCCCAAGAATAGCTGCTGCGTGGAGGTGAAGCCTCCTTTTTAGGGCAGAACTAGGGAGAGAGAACAAAAAGGCTGCTAAATTGTTGTGCTTCGAACACTCAGTGGGGCTGCCTGCCTATAGCTACGACTTGTTCCCACTTCACCTCACTTCTGACATTTGTACTCAGTGTTTGCCACACACTCATTTTTAATTTGAAAAGAAACTTATTCATAAGAAAATGATGCATGAGGAGAGCAAAGGGACCATGATGATAACCTGCCCTTTTCAGCCCTTTTCCAAAATAAAGAAGGAATAAAAGATACTTGTTGACCCTGAAAAACAGCCCAAGAGCCTAGGTCCATTGGCATCTGCCTTTCCTGATTTGGAAAAAGGACCCCTGCCACTCCCCAGCATGGTCAGAGAGCACCGTGGCCCCCCAGGCTCGAGACCACACACATTTGTATTCTCCTCGCTCATCCTTGCTGCTGTTCCCATAGACACCACACTCACACACAGCCTGAACACGGTTATCGTAAAGAGCCATGCTTATTTTGCAAGGTTGTCAAGAGTTAAACCAAGTATGAACTCTTCGTTTGTAATATCATACAATTCACAGATGGAAGAATCCATGATTGCATCTTGGACTACTTCAGAATTAAATCTGCAGACTTGGAATGTCGAAGCAAACCTGAACTGCCTGTTTCCAAATGCCTTCTGCATTCATATCAATGATCAATGCCTTCTGCGTCTGCATTTATAACTCTGCTTGACCCCCTGCCTGACGTGTAATTTGCCGTGTAGTATTTCGCCTGAGCGCAGCTCAAGGCTGTGATGGGGTAAATCTCACTTCCGTAATTGAGGGCGCCTGTTTTCCTCTTTGTCAACAAGGAGAGCAATTGGAAATCCTGCTGGATCCACAGTTCCTCTTAGAGCCTGAGCTGGAAGTTATAGCCATTTACTTTTCCAACCTGAGCTTTCCAGGGATAAGTCAGGTACCTAATAATGTAAAACAATACCCAAATGGACCCAGGCCTGTGCTGATGTTAAACGAAACATCTGATCATACCTGAAAACCAGGAAGCTATCCCGCGCTGCTTGGGTCATGTCAAAAGGACTCAGGAGGTAACTCGAATAGGCTCCCACTGATCAAAGTTGACACAGTTTGAGTATAAGAAAAGATAATAACAGCAAGAGATTGAAATTATTTAAATCTATGAGTTATAACGATAGTAAAAATAATGATCACAATAGCTTATTGATCACATTTGGGGGATGCTAGGGAACCAAGTCACTATCTTGAAAACTGATAAACAAAAGGAAAGAATTGAGCATTTTTGCCTCTTTTCCCATATAAATTGGACCACTGGATAATCAAACAGTCGATGAAGGAAACTTTCTCTTTACAGAAGTATTCCAGCTAGGAAATAAAGGATATATGAAAGAATAGTAAAATTAGCACTTTGCAACTTCTGGCAGATAAATGAATCCAGACAAGGATCATCGGTGGCTACTCACATCACAGAAAGACAGTCACACGTCGTGTGCCTCTTGATCGAGGAAGCCACTGCTATCTATGAGATAGTCTAGCCAAAAAAAATTTTTTTAACATGAATTTAATCACATTTGCTTCAATTACCAATTTATAGGAAATAAACAGGTCAGAGGAACATGTTAAATGACACCTTAAAGATGCAATCAGTAAAATCCAGACTTTGGAAAACACTACAGGACAAGCAACTGTGTTTCTTCAACAATAACAACAAAATTTGTAGAAACAAAGAAATGGAGGGGGACCTACAGATCAAACTTGCACTTCTCCATTTACCATCAAATTGGAAGAGAAGTAATAAGAGCCACCCCAGGGGACCACCCGGGTGCCAGACAACCTACCTCCACCTCCATGTGCCACAGCCTCTGTGTAACCTTCTCCAGATGAACAGGGCCAATTATCCCTGCCGGGATAATGACTCCACCTCTCGCTGCTGGCCCCTTGCCACAGGGAGCCACAAATGCCCAGGCAGCAGTTACACTTTGTAATTCAATGAGACTCTTTTCAGTGCCCCAAGAGGAAGTGTTCCCCTTTTGGGTACCTGAAATTCCAAAATGACAGAGACCAGAGTTGCAAGTACAAGATGCACAGATTCCCCAAGTGGGTAACTGGAAGTAAGACCACTCCTGTTTCCTCTCCTAGGTTTCCAAATCCATGTGTTCCTGCTATTGGAACAAGGCGCCATATCAAATGTACTGCAGCCTCAAGGATGAAGCCCTATTCTCACAAAGCATTATGTCACCTCGGAACTGGCACTTCGGCTGTGCCTTTTAAATGCCGTTCTGAAGCTCTGCTAGACCCGCAGCTTCTGGGGAATGCAGTACAAGATACAACCAGTGGACATGATGGTCGTGGGCCCATCCCACACCTCCTTTTCTATAGAGTGGATCCCCTGGCCTGACACTGTGGACACTCAGATGGTGCTGCTGAATGAGACCCTACAGGGAAGGAAGACAAACTCATGCCTGGATTATGAATTGCTGTCTCATCTAGGGTGCAAACTATCTAATGTAATCAACTTGATACCAAGTGTCTGCTTGGACTCTTCACATCACACAGTCCTTGATGAATGCCAGATCAGGGATTCAGCATTGTTCTCAGTTGCCAGCAGGTTGACATCCACGGTGGCAATAGCTAGACCAACTTGGTAAGCAGGAGTCTATGTTGTTAGGCCTATGCATAGCCTCCTTTTCTGCCGCCATAGTCCCTGCACTCATGTGCTCATCATGCCAGGCATGGGCATGGCTGATGACAGATGCTGGGTGACATCAACGGGCTGAGTAATTTTGTATACTTGATTGGTTAGTGCCACTTCTGTGACAGATGCTTTCTGGTGGACTTAAACTTACAATACAATAATTGTCCCATTTTGACCATCCCTACATGTTCATTGACATGCTTCCACACCAGTCCTCTTTGTCCCTGATCTTCCAATCTTTCTCCTTAAGGCCCCAGACCAGCCAGCCAAGCCCTTCACCACTGCCCACAAATCCATATATTCCATCCTTGAGTCACTTCTCTTTCCTAACAGTGGATACTAGGCACATCTCCCAAACCTCTGCCCACTGGGAGGATTTAACCTCATCAATGTTTTCCAGGGCCACCCTTTACCAGGGTTGTATAGCAATTGCCTTCCATTTTTGCCTTGTGCCCATATACAGAGGCAACCCATCTGTGAATCAAACTGAGGGTTTATCCTCCTCAAACAATTGATCTAAAGGAACCACATAGCCATAGGTGTGGGCTGAGGGAGAGTCACTGGTACAGTAGAGGTGTTGACATGAGGCTCTGGGCTACCTGTTCACACACAGCTTACTCTTGTCCTCTGATCCTGCTCATGTTTGATCCCAAATATTCTACTTCCATTTTATAAAGAATGGTTATTGTCCAGACTCATGGCTTGGTGAATCTGATAGAACTTAGTTCATGATGGCTGCATGATCACTGGTGTTCATGTGCAGATGCTGCATCTCTATCAGGACCCAGCAGCACCCAGAGATGTTTCTCCAAATGGCTTACAGTTCTCTGATGGAGCTAGAATTCTAGAGGTCAGCATGGCAATTCTTTCACTGGAGCTTGCCAAATACTTCACACAGCATCCTTTCTTACCACTGACACAGCTAAAATCATAGGGACTACTGGATCCTATGGCTCAAGCAGCAGAGCTGATTGCACATCAGGCTGGACCAGCAACAAAGTCCTTTCTTGCTCTGAGACCCTGTCAAAGGTGGAAGCATTTTGTGTCACCTAGTATATGTAGGTCACAGATGGGATATGCTACTTCTAGGACCTGAAGGGATCTATCAGGTGTTTGCTTCCTTCTTTGTCCTACAAAATGCAATAATTTGTTCTTTATTTTGGATGGGCTATCTTGGCATGCCCCTGTCCCTGAACTCCTAAAAATTTTATTTATATGGCAGGAACCTAAATCACCAAAGGTTTATTTTCCACCCCCTGGAGTGCATATATATTTCCAAGACCTCCAATGTGCTAGCCAGTTATTGCTTATTGAGTACAATTAACATGATGTGATCAATATAGTAGATCAATACAGTGATGTTCTGTGAGATGTCCAGATGGTCCAGATCTCTTTAAACTATATTAATGATGGAGGGTGGGGAGAATGGACACAGTCCTGGAGCAAAGCTATAAATGTTTACTGTTGTCTGTTCCATGTGAGCACAAACTATTTCTGATAATCTTGTTTGATAGGGATTGACAAGAACACACTTGCTAAATCAGTGGCCACGTACCATCTACCTGAGGTCATGTTCTTCTGTTCTAGAAAAGATTTCACATTTGGCACAGTGGCTTCAACTGGGGATACGTCTTGGTTGAGTTTGCAGTGGTTTACTTTCATTCTTCAGGATTCCTCTGATTTTATAGAGGCTAGATTGGTAAATTAAATATATGACAGGGACCACCACATCTGTATTCTTTTGATCTTTAAAGGTAACACTACTTTCCAAATAAAAAACAATATCTTGTTTTTTATGTATTATCTTGACTGCAGTGGGGTGGGAAGAGAGGAAACTTCACCTGATCCTGCCATTTACTTGGGTAGTTGTGCACTGGGGAAAGGGAAATATACAAACATTTCAAGCATTCTTGTTGTACCTCATATAATTGAAATAAACATATTTGGTAGTTTGCACAACCCTCACATTGGCTCTTCAGCCTGTAAGGTAAGAGCTATCATGGTAGGCAAGACCAGATGGAAGTTTCTGAAACTACCTACTCTCCCCCCACCCCACTGCAGTCAAGATAATAAATAAAAAACAATATATTCTGGGGGGAATGTTGAATCTTCACCAGACACCAAATCTTCCAGCACTTTGATCTTGGACTTCCCAGCCTCCAGAACCATGTGAAATTAATGTTTGTTGTTTAAGCCACCCAGTCTATGGTACTTCTGTTACAGCAGCCCTAATTGACTAAGACTGCTCTCTATAATTGAGGCAACTCCTCAGGAGCTGACAGCTAAGGCTATCTGCCATAGCACTCCCAGCAGCCAGGGCAGCAAGTCCCTCACTGGAAGGGAATCTGGGGGATGGGGAGGTGCATCACGCTGTCCTCCACACTTGTTTTTCCTTAACCCTGTTTGGATACCCCTCAGCTGTAAGTATTCAGTAAAGAGATACATGCAGGCTTCATCATTTATATTTTAAATATTTATTCCTTCAAGGCACATAAACTCATTTACAAATATGCCTAAGAAGTCTCATCACAAAAATGTCACTTTTTCCAGCAATTTGCTTTTCATTACTGTTTAAAAATAAACAAAACATTTTAAAGGGAATTGGACGTGTGCATAATAAGTGCACACAGACATTTATTATGATGCCATAACGCTGGGCACACTGAGTGCTCAGCTAATGTACGGGGACAGCTTTATTCATTGGGTGTTTTTATTAGCTCTTCTAGGATCCCTTCTCGTTTCAGGACACCAACACTCTTCCATTTTAAAATCATCCAGGAAGAGCTGCTTTGGAGGATGTGGCAACATCACCCTGACTTGACAGCTTCAGGGCACTAACAATGTGCATTTAATATAAAGCAACCACTGGATTCAACATATGTGCAAAGCTTGCTCTCTAATGGCAACTTTTAAGATACTTGCAGTGAATGACAAGTCAGCCACCCAATCTGTCAGAAGCCTGACCTCATGGGTTGACAGCAAAGCATTTCCCTTGAGAATATATTCTCCACTTACCTGGCAAAATGCAGCTTCCTCTGAGTGGAGGAGGAACAAGGCAGCTGGCAGGGTGTAGCTATTCTAGACACATCATAAGCTTAACCAGGTCCCAAAGGGGAGAAGAGGTTGAATTTGGGCAGGTGTCCACTTCTGATTCAGTCATCTATGGCCCCAGAGGACACACGCACTCTGTGGAGCATCCATATGGCTGAATTAGACCCTGGAGGGACTCAGGATGAGCAATGAATGCTGCTCTCAGAGAAGATGGGTGTCCACTTACTTGAGGTGGTTATTACTTATGAGCAATGGGTTCAGTGCAAGTCACTGTGTTGATGCATCTTGGCTTCAGGACCCTCCCCTTGCCCCAACCCATTTGTCTGCTTAGGATTGTCTCATGCTGATCACATTGCTTGTTTGTATGATTTCTCACACCTTCTTTGACCCAGATAGGTATGCTAACCATCATGTATTCAAACTTCCTTCTTATAAAATTCTAACCTCATCATCTTCTCAGAGCACTTGACTATTTCTTGCTACCTGTAGAATAAGGGAAAATGCTGTGCCAAATTTTCCCCATCTTTTCTACGTTTTTTTCTCCCTCTCCTGCTCCTTGAGGACTTCATAAATAATTGCCAATTTCCATTTCTCTAAAATGAGAGTACTGGGTTAAAATTATTCGTAAAATTCCGTTTTGCTCCAAAGTTCTGTGATGCTATAATTTTTAATCATTCTTTCACCCCAGTAATCTCACTATCCAAAGAGGTAACTTTCTTATTTCACAGAATCCTTTATAGTTAGGGTTACAGCATACTTCTATAATTCAAGCATAATACTTATAATAGGAGTCATTTTGCGATACAATGTAAAAGGTATAAATATGTGATTAGAAGATTGTAGGGTAATGGGGTAAAATCTGATTATTTTAATGTATCATACAGTATTTTATAATATTGTTACACAATATAATGTATATTTTATGCGTTCTTGACAGCATTTAAAAAAATTTTTCTGACACTGCTTTTCGGATTTTTTAAAATGTTCATTAACTCTTTACTACTTCAGAATACTCTTTCCTACGTGAAATTTGTGCCCTCAAATTAGATTATTTTTAATCCTTTTTTAATCCAAATGATGTGCTTCTGTAACATGTTAATAGGTACTCCATACAAAAGGATTTTATAATCAAATAAATGTTGGGAAATGCTGGGTTAAATGCAATTAAAGAAGTTTTTACTACAGGACTTCTCAGAACCTTTAATGTACTAATATATACTTTGAAGGGAACCCCTTTCCAAACCTTTCTTCACCGAAACACCTATTCAACAGCTTTGAGGAAGTAGTCGATGAATATAGTGTAGAAAAGGCTACCCTTGTCTTCCTTGATACATACCTTGTGCTCCAATCTAGACCTGTATTAAAACTAACAAAGAAGCAAAAAAGGGGTATATATTTGAGGTTTTTCTGTTTGCCTTTCTTTGCCTGATTTCTGAGATGGTTGATTCTCATCCTGACCATGCCTCTGGGGCATTCCTCCAAGTGTTGCTCTTCTTACTACTATTGTAACTGTATCTGTGGAGAGAGGGAGGGATGTGGGGAAGAGAAGGAGGAAGTAAATATGAGAAAATGCTTTAACAAAGTTCCTTTGATGTTAAAAATGATGTTGAACACTAGGTTAGCAGGGTAAGTAAATGCTTTTTACTTAAAGAAGTATTTATGAGTCTTTATCCCCTCTTAGGGCTAAGCTTATTAGTGAAAATGATCATAAAATGATTTTAAAGACTACTAAGTGGATTTGGAACAGTTGATGGATATTCTTCTAAAAAAACCCGGGAAGTTCTCCAAGTTTTTACAAGACATAATTTGATTAAGCTTCCCTTTCATGTGCTTTCTCTTTCAGCATGTACACGTTGCACACGTACAGTCTCACAGCCTCAGAAGCGCTAACACTCAGTTTTTCTCACCCCACACCTCTTCTGAAATTCCAGGGGCAGCTTAGCTTACTTTGGAAAGAGGTGAGACAGTTCTTCAGGTTCCCAGCATCTAGATTTTTCTTCACAGTTAGCAGTCATGTGCTCATTCATTCAACACAGAAGAATAGAGAAATGATTGGGAAACAGTTCCTGCTCTCACGGAACTTAGAGTCTAGCCAGAGGAGACCAACTAAGGGTAGGAAGGTATACAAAGGAAGAACAGTCTGTTTTATTGAGTGAGGGTTACCAAGAGGGCTTTTGGGAGGAGGTGGTACCTGGGCTAGATCTTACAGTACTTGCTTGGTAGACAAAGTAAGGCAAATGCATTCACAAGAGGGGGTGCAGCCTGAGAAATCTCACAGAAACATGGCAGTCTGGTGCCATTTGGGAAGAGCAAGTTGTTCCTATGGCTAAAGCACAGAGCAGCACAGAGTTGGTGAGAGGGGCAGGTGGGGCCTCACCAGATAGGGACTCAACTTTAACCCAAAAACAATTGGGAGCCAATAGAGTGTGTACAGCAGAGAAAGACAAGTATGTTCTGCATGCAGAACAGTTAATGTAGAGGACAGATCTGAGGGCACCCCGTAGAGGTAGGGAGCACATGGGAAACCAGGAGAGAATGGCAAGGCAGGGGGAGAGAGAAATACCAAGGAGGCAAAGTAGGTGGAACCCATTCTCTGTTTTAATACGCACATGGAAGGAGGTCTGAGGTTTCTGGCTTGGCTGACTGGGAATATAGTGTATCTTTCACCACGATAAGGAACACGGGAGGAACAAACAGTGTTGTAGGGGCAGGAGGGAGGGAAGAGATAAAAGAAACTCACTTCTGTATTTTTGAGCGTGAGGGGCTGGTGAGTCATCCAGATGGAAGTGACAAGGAAGGAATTGGATGCGTGGAGCTGATGCCTGAGGGAGCTCTGGGCTGAAAATAGTGATTCTGGAACCATTGTGCAGAAGGGTGGCCAGGGGAGGTAGAGACATTGTGCTCCGGAGCCGTTCCTCTATCATAGTCACTTGCTACTTATTCCATTATATAACCAACGCTTGTTTTCAAATCATCTCTTATTTTGCTTAATACAATTTATTTTATAAGGAAACTTTATATTATTACTATAAATTTTAAAACATCATTTGCCACAAATAGAAAGTAAATATAAAAATAAATACATAACAATTACGTAGTAATATAACCTCCCCTATATATAACACACAATTTGGCCAAATTATAAGAAGAAATTAACAAACCCACAATCATAGTGAGAGATCTTGCCGTATTTCCCTCAGTAATCAATAAATCAAACAACTTTAAAAGTAGTAAAGATACAGATTTAAATGCCACTCATTGTTTTAAAATAAACACATATCAGTTTTTAAAATTGTTACATACTAAGCCACAAAGCAAGTCTCATCATGTGTCTAAGAATCTCTACCCTATTGACCATATATTCTGATTATAATGTAATAAAGTTAGAAATGAATAACAAAAAGTAATCCTCCAAATATTTAGAAATTTTTTAAGTTTCAAAATAATTCATGGGACAAAAATGATATTGTAATGGAAATTAGAAATTAGAACTGAAAGACTATGAAAATTTATGGGATAATCTTATAGTAGCATTTAGAGAGAAATATATACTATTAAATGAATATATTAGAAAAAAAGAAAGATTAAAATTTACTGAGCTAAGAATCCAATCAAGAAGTTAGGAAAAAACCAAACAAACCAAACCAAACAAAACAAAAAATCCTCAACTCAGAGAAAGTAAAAAAAATACTAAAAGATAAGAGCAAAAATTAATGAAATAGAAAACAAAGAAGAAACAAAACCAATCAAAGAAATCACAAGCTTTATAATTCAAAGACTAATAAAATAGACAAATTTCTTTCAAGATGAATAAGGAAAGAATTCTGCCACAGATAAAAATATTAGAAATAGGGAAAAAAAGGACATACCTGTATACAGAGATTCGAAAATAAGAACTTTACACCAATAACTTTGAAAAATTAGACAAAATGGATAATTTCCCAGAAAAAAGTGACATAAAATGGATTATAAAAGAAGGAAAAACATGAATAGACCTAGAACAATTACATAATTTTAATTAATAGGTTAAACATACATACAGACACATACACAGATATCATTCCTATACATCACCAATAATCACAGAGACAAAGTAAATTTTTAAAAGGTATATTACAATAGCAACAAAGAATTTAAGTGTTTAGGAATAAATCTAACAAAAGATGGACAAGGGAGAGTTATAAAATTTTAACAAAGGATATAAAGAAAAGCTCTATAACATACATCGGGCTCATGAGAAAGAAGATTCAATACATAAGGATGGTGATTCTACTCAAATCATTCTATAAATTCAAAATACTTCTAACCAAAATCCTAAAAGACCACTTCACATAATTTGACAAGGTGACCTTGAAATTCAGGCAGAAGAGTAAGGAAAAAAGAATAGCCAAGAAACTTTTAAATAATAAGGGTAGACTCACCCTACAAGAAAGATTATTATAAAACTACATTTAAATCAGTGCAGATAAAGGCAAACAAAAAGAAAGAAACCTTAGAGGCAGACCCACATATAAAGAAGAACTTGGTATAGTCCCAAAATGGCACTACAAGTCAGTAGGAACAGGATGACTAGTCAGTAAATGACGCTGGGACAGTGAGCTATAAAACTAGATTCCTACCTCATCCCATAGATGGACTAATGGCACATAGGTAAAAAACACAACTGGAACTTTTAGATGAGAACATAAGATACACTTATGACGTCAGGATAGGGAAAGATTTCTTACATGTAAAGCCAAACCTCAATCCATAAAAGAAGATATTGTTATATTTGACTACATTAAAATAGAATATTTTACAACAAAAAATACCATAAACAATGTGAAAAGATAAGCCACAGAATAGAAAAAGACATTTGTTCCCCATATATAACTGACAAAGTATTAATGTCTAGAATATGCACAGAACTTCTACAAATCATTTAAAAGTATATAACAATAAAAAAAGACACAAGAGATGAACAAAATATTCACAAAAGAGAAAGTCGAAATGCCCAAGAAACATAAGAAAATTTGCTTAACTTCACCTAAAATAAAGGACATGCAAATTTAACACATAATGATAATAAAATACCATTTCAATCCATCAGATTGGCAAAAATTAATAAATCTTATATCAGACATCTGATGTGGCATAGATGTGGAGACAAATAAATTCTTCTATTCTTTCATGTTGCTTTTGGGTGTGTGTATAACCCAGTACAAACAGCTGGGCACAGTGGTGCATGCCTGTAGTCCCAGCTACTTGGGAGGCTGAGGCAGGAGGATCACTCAAGCCCAGGAGTTTGGGACTATAGTGTGCTATGCTGATGGGGTGTCTTCCCTAAGTTTGGCATCAATATGGTGACCTCTGGGAGCAGGGGACCACAAGGTTTCCTAAGGAGGTGAAATGGCCCAGGTTGGAAACAGAGCAGGTCAAAATTCCCATGCTGATCAGTAGCAGTATGAATAGCCACTGCCTGGGCAACATGGTGAGACCCCATATCTAAAAATAAATAAATAAATAAATTGGCACAAATGTTTTGTGAAACAATTTGGCAATACCAGTAAAGCCGAAGATATGACTACCCTATGACCAGGAATCTGTTCTTCAAGAATCTCAGAGAAAACAAGCACTCAAGTTGATGTGAAGATGCCCATTATATAGCATTGTCATAAGAACAGAAAAAATGGAAACAAACTATTGCTCTAAAAAATGTGGCACCTGGGTGTACTGAGTGTTTTAAGCTGAAGGAAATCGCAAAAATTTGCAGAAGCGGGAAGGTCACTCTCTGACCTTCTCCCGCCTTTCTTCCCTGAAGCAAGCCATAAAAGAATTCTCTGATGTACCTTCCCTGAAAGTAGGTCATAAGACCCTCATTCCAGAGGGGTCTTGCCCTATACCCAGAGGCCAAGAAGAATCTGAACAAACAGGCCTTGCTGAATTCCCCCAGTTTATTACCATTCCATTATACCCTTTTGTCCTCTGATCTTGCTTCTGCACAACTGTCCATAAAAATATAGTTTTCCCTAGGTCTTTGGGTCTTCATTTCTAAAGGCTCCCATGTCACATAAAACTTATATTAAATAAATTTGTAAGCTTTTCTCTTGTTAATCTGTTTTTTGTTATAGGGATCTCAGCCATGAACTTTGTTAACAGGTGAGGAAAACATATTACTTTTTTCTCCCCTACACTATAAATGGGGAAATGGACAAATAAACTGGGTTATTCAAATATTTGAATGCAACAGAGCTGTTAAAATAAATTATTTGTCTCTATCTATTTCAATATGAATAAATCTCAAGTACATTTTGAGATTTTTTTTGAAGGGAAAACAAAAAGCAAGTAGCCCAAGAATGTGTTTAGTATGATGCCATTTATTTAAAATTTACAACCCCACAGAATATACTCCCTACATTTTTTTACTATATACAAATATAGAAAGTACACCACATAGGGGAATGATACTGGCTGTAGCAGATATTGTTAGAGGCCCCCCAGATTCCTTCCACACTTGCTGCCCCTGTACACCCCAGTTTGTCACCACAAACACCTCCCGCTCTGCCTGAAGGCCACAGGAGAGTGCCCAGCCCTTCACACGGCAGGCCTGAACTTCCAAGGAGTTTACAACCAATGACAAAAGGAACTGGCAGGTCTGTACTCCCAACCTCTTCAGCCCTCAGATGGAACGTCTACACAGTCCTCCAAAGCCTCTTGTGGACTGAGCCCCGGTTGCCTACAGGAATAACCTGCTGGTTCCCACACTCTGCACTGGCCCCCTTTCCTGCCCTGCATCACTTCTTCACTTCCCTACAGGTCTTCCTGGGATCAACTCCCAAATAAACTACTTGCATTCAAATCCTTGCCTCACAATTCACAATTGCAAAGATGTGGAAACAACCCAGCAGCCCATCAATACACAAGTGGATTAATAAAATGTGGTATATGTATACCATGGAGTATTACTCAGCAATAAAAAACAGCAGTGAATTAACACATCTGGTATTGTCCTGGATGGAGCTAGGGCCCATTCTTCGAAGCGAAGTATCACAAGAATGGAAAAACAAGCACCACCAGTACTCACCATCAAATTGGTACTAACTGATCAATACTTATGTCACACATGGAAATAATATTCATCAGGGGGAGGGCAGGCAGGAGGTGGGTGGAGGAGATGGAAAAACTCTCACTGAATGGGTGCAGGGTGCACAGTTTGGGGGATGACCACGATTGCAGCTCTGACACGGGCAGTGCATGGGCAATATATATAACCAAAGTGTTGTACCCCCATAATATTCTGAAATGAAATAAAATAACATAAAAAAATATAGAAAAAAGTACTGGCAGATCAGTAAAATAAAAAAAAATACCCCCTCAGGTGTGAGGCACAAGGCAGGTGGCCCCTCGTTCCTGTCTAAGGGTAGAACAGTACTCTGCCTCACATAATCTGTACTTGTTTTGTATGTATCCAGTTGGTATCACACCTTGATTGGGAATTCTTTAAAGAAAAGGATTACATCACAAACTTTTTCTGTATCAGTCGCACAATGCTAGATTCACACCAGATGCCCAGTGGGTAACTACTGACCCAAGGACTGGCCAGATTCTTTCTCTAGAAGCAAACAGTCAGAGAAATTCTGGTCTAAGGGTGACGCTTGTGAAAACACCACACAAGAAGCTGATATTGAATCAGAATTTCCCCTTTGCACGTAACCCTCTAGTCTGGTGTACAATTATCAAACAGCCCGTTTTATAGCAACTAGGACTCCCGCTGTTTCATCCACATGCTCCTACACAAACATTCTGAAATATCTTTTTAACACCACCAAAGAATATGAAGTTATGTTGTAGTGTAAGATCTTTTCAATATTCTGAAAAATCACGTTCTGTATATTTATACAAATAACATACCTCATCATCCTTTTGCAATGTGTGTGTGTGTACTTCTTCCACTATCCTTTAGTGGGAAAACATTAGAACAATTCATTTCTTTATCCAGCCCTCTAATTCTCTCTCCTACTCTCAGTCTTCTGGCCAATTTAGCCTTTCCCTCCTGTTTTGCCTGTTCTCCATAAAACAGCAATGTTTCCACTTTTGAGTGTCATTTCATTAAATTTCTAAAGCAGCCATCCTGCATCCCCAAATTGACTCTTGTCTGGAGGAAGTGTAAATGGCTTATCAGTGCATAATGTACTTTGTCAAAAAAAAATTCCTCACTGTAATGTATATTTCCTCCTTGTTGTGCTTAGGGGCATCAATTAATGTCAGAAGCTGACAATTCCCTGAACACATCCCTTTGACTACAGATGCTAGTGTGACATTTTCTGACATCTGGGCAATGGTTTCTCCACGTGGCTCACTCCTCTTGCCCTTGATTTCCATGACATTCTTATACTTGCTTCCTTCCCCTTCTTTCCCTGCTCCTTCTGGGGACAAAGAGGGCAGCAGGAGTGGATCCTCAGCAGACCGGAAGCCCTGTGGGACACCTTTCTCTGTTTCTCTCCTTCTTTCTCTGTCTCTCTCCCTTTCCTATAAGAAACTTACTCAGACTTGAAAAATCTTAAAATAATACTATTTTAACCTTCTCTCTTACATTCTTATAGTTACACAATGATTAAGTTTTTAAAGAAAGCCTTCAACTACACAAGCTTCCAAAAATAACAACTTCAGAATTAGAGGCTAACATTTTCATTGGTGTTTTCTTTTTTTCTTTTTAATAAGGACTATATGGTACAAAAAGGACTTCCATTTTCAAAGGAAGCACATGCGATACTCTCCAAGAACAGAAACTGAGAGGAGGCAGACCCTGAGTAGGTAGAAGGGATAAGTTTGAGCCTGATTCACACTCTTGTATTACACAACAGAAATTGCGCTGAGGCCAAAACTGAGAAAGGGGTTCAGAGTTGAGTCATGGAGAAATAATGTAACCTAAGCTCACGTCAGACCACAGGTGGCATTTCTTGGCTCTAAGGACCCCACTGGCCCCAGACATTCCAAAACCCCCTCGTGGGAGCCCGCCGCCAAGTGCCATGTAGGCTGGTACTCTGCCCTCGTGCTGGCACCCTCACCTTCTCTTTCTACTTGGAATGTCAGTGGTAACCCAGTTACAAAGGCATAAACGATGCCCAGTGGGAAAACCTAACCTATCCTTTTCAGAATCTAAAATCGTTTTCTCACAGCACAGCCCTACACATCTTGAGATGGATGGAAAACACAAACCAGTCAGAAAAAAACTAAAGGGAAATGCCACTAGAAATAAACAGAGAGAATTTTCTTGCATCCCTACAGAGTTTGAGCGAGAAAGAAATATTGCTTGTTTATAGGAATTTGACCTTAGACTTCAAAGAAAAGAAAGATGCAATGAGGGTCATCAGTGAAGGAAATGCCTTTTTCTTGGATTTTTAACATCAGTTTTGTAAATGGGTCAAACCAAAGTGAGCTAAGAGATCAGTAATTTTACGTTTTTTCCTCCTAGGAATCAGCTTAGTCCCACTATTCTTTATCGTGCTAAAGTCTTACCCCAGATGAAAATACTGTCACTCTTAAGATAAACTTAGGGGAGAAGGAGGATGGTGACCTGGAAGGACTATGGTTTTAAAACTTCAAAGCCTTTTCCTCTTAAGCACAAATTCTAGTTAACATTTAAAGGATACTTCAGAACAACCCTTTGAAAACCAAACCAGGAGAGAAATCCCAAAGCAGCAAAAAATAAACCTGTTGGCAGTCCAGAAGGGATTAGAAGCAAACCCAAGAAAAATCTTTGTGGTGACAAATTGCACCAGCGCCTTCACCTTTAAGCCCCAGTTAAATGCTCCTAACTATGAAATAGCAGTTTTGTGAGACAGAAACATAAACCTGGTCTGAGCTCTATTAAAGCATTTGTTCCATGCTTTCCCTAAATTCATAAAGCCAGGAAAAGATCTCAAAAATTTTGTCAGGGTAGTATTTCTACAAATATAACCTTGACACTAGCCCCTCGGGTCCCAGGTCTAACAATGACCAATATTATCTCTCAACATATTTTTGCTTTGATATTCCACAGCACACAGATACCTAGGGCACTGCTACACAAATAAGCAGAAAGCAGAATTCTAATAACAATAACAACTGCATCCTATTCAGTGATTGAAAACTGCAACTATGTTTTCCAATCTGCTCTCAGTGATGGAAATGTCATCATGTGGAATGAAAAACCATGGATTACAGTCCCTCTGCCCATATGCTTATGAAGCCCTGTTTGCATCAAACCCAAAGATGACTTGATTTTTAAATTGGTTTCTGAACTCCTGCCTGTAAAGCTGAAAGACACAATGTATTTATTCAAGGAGAGCTCTGTAGAGGTGAAGCAGGTGATCCGTAGAGACTCTACCATAACTTTTTCCGAACTGCTGTTCATTAAACATGTTCCATCTCATGAACCATGAATCATTTCATTTTTAAGTACTCTTTTATTTCCTTTAAATTTATCTAAAACTTTATTAGATTCAACTGGCACGGTCCTGACAGACAGCCCGCATACATTTTAAACCTTCCCAGCGGAGAAGCATAAAACATTTAAAATCTATATTTGATCTGACAACAGCAGCACAGTGTTTGAATTAGAAACAGATTAGACATAATTGAAGATAAAGAGGACGCAAGCACCACTCCCATTTTGGTGAAGTGGGCTTTAAATTATCAGATTCATCCAGAATACATTACCGAGAAACATTGAATTGTTATCTTTAGACAGCCTTTTCTAAGAGTTTACAATTTCTCAGTTCAGTGAAGCTTACCACCAGCTTGTTATCAGAACAAAAAACGAAAAATCATTCGGTTCAGTGCACAGAACTGATCTCACCTCAAAAAGTACACATTTCCTTGTGATAACAGACACTTCATTGGAAAGCCAAGGGGCCACATCATGCACAACCTTTTTGGGTCCTTCCACTTCCAGGTAATTCCTGAGTAGGCTATGAACAGGCACTGTTTACCACTAGGGCGCCCTGCCAAGCCCCGCCTCCCTCCTTTAATTAAACAGCACACGTGTCACCCACACTCACTCGTGCCCACAATCACAGTCCCACCCAGTCAGCTCTCTCACACACACACACACACACACACACACAATCGTGGCTTTGCCAGAGGCCTTCCATCTTTCTCATTAGTAATGGAGCTGAACTCATTATGCAAAGCAAACTTACAAAATTTAATTAATGAAGGTTAAATAAATTAAGTTTAGATACAACAGCATGCCATGTTTTGGGGTTTTTGTTTGTATAAAAAGAAAAAAATCAGACTTTGGAACAAAAATCAGACTTTAACAAGACTGGAAAAATAATTCCATTTAGAAGCAAGCTATGGAGCATGAACCTGTCTCAGGTTAGTTTCTTCTCATTAAATATATTTTTACTGATTTTCAGTATAAGACATACAAATACTCTTATAAGGCATCACATCTCAAGTTTTCTAAAGACAAAAATGAGGACAGGAGAAAAGAGGGGAGACTGAATTATTTCTGAAAAATGAGGGTCGAGCTAATCATGGACAGCTCAAAACCCTTTCAGTTAAGCCAAATTTTGAACTTTAGTTTTCAATCCAAAAGTTCCCAGTGTAGGAAAGCAATAATTTTTACAAGCAGCTAGAAACATATTCTCTCTCTCTCTCTGTCTCCTTCTCTTTTTCTCTTATTGGTCATGTTTGTTTTCATTCTGCCAAGTTTTAAGAGGAGCTAAGGCATTTTGGAAATCAACTCTCAACAAGCATTAACCTGGCACGTAGTAGGTATTTAAGAAGTATTGGTGGAATTAAATGCTTAATTTAGTGATTATCTGGCTTAGATTTTACCATCACCTATCTGTGCTTTAATTTACCTCAACTCTTTCTCTAAAGCACTTTCTTTTGTTTTCCATGTTACTTTGCTCTCTGGGAATATTTTTTAATTGGAAAAACCTTGAGGTGCTTTGTGATTTCCAAATAATTCAAATTAAATTATCAATATTTAAATCAGGGAGGATCTTCAAGATACAAGAGTTAGACTGTGTGTGCAGGAGGCAGGCGTGTGTGTGTGTGTGTGTGTGTGTGTGCGTGTGTATGTTATTAAGAAAGTCACTTAGGCTGAAAGTCAGAAAGTCTTTTTTAACCGTGTAATTCCTAGAAGGCAGACTTCTTGCCTGGGAAAGAGCACATATTTTGGAGCCAGACAAAACCTATATTTAAATACTAATGCTCTGCCTTTAACCAGCTGGGTGACTATAGGCAAATTACTGGGCCTGGTTACCTCCTTATCAGAGGAAAATACCTCCCTCCAGAGCTGTCCTGAGGTTTAAATGAGGTCACATCTGTTAAAAATCTTGGTACTATGTAAACTCTAAAATATACAGATAATTTGAACCTTATGTCCTATACGTACAATGTTAAAAATTGGGGTTGTGTACTTCAAATGCCTTTGAATAATAATATCAAAGTGATAATGAAACAAAAATGAAGCACAAACATTTTTAAATAAATGTTTACATAACCCAAATGATTTTGCAAACATGTATTTAAAATGTAAACACAAACTCAGATATCAAATTTCTATCATAATTTTTCCTTTTCAGGGAGTTTTCCAGATGAGCTGAACCAGGTGGGACTTTGTACAATATAGTGAGTTTGGAAAGTAGCCACCTTCTTCCATTCCTGGTAATCTTGTGGACACTCTAAGATTCTTGATGGCTCTAACAACTTCTGGACTGCATTTAACGTAGGGTCGTTTGTCTGAAATTTTTTCTTAACCTATCCTATATGTATGAGTGATTATAAAGGTCTTTGGTGAATAGTAGTAAATGCTGGGGAAGGAGTGTCCTTGGCAAATTCATTTTCTTCAAGGATCTCTCTTCTATTTCAATAAGCTACAGCACTGATGCTAACCACTTCCCTTTTCTAGGATACTGAAGTTATAGAAAGTTCCTTTCCTGGAGGAACCAAAATATCCTTTGTACTCCCTGAAAACACATTCCTTTGATGTCTCTGGGAATCTGTTCTTCAGCATAGAAAGAATGTGCTTGACAAATTTGGTACTTAATTCTTTAGACACACAAATTTGCTGCATTGTGATTGGATGCAGCAAATTCATCGTGATTGGATCACACATCCATGCAAGCAAAAGCCATCTCATTACTGTACCGACCTAAGCACTCTTCACTTCCTTCAAATATTTACCCCTGCCCTTCAAAACCACACTCCCAGGCAAATGCAACAATTGGAAATTGCAGGCTAGCTCACCTGCTTTCAGAGCCACTCATGGTGACTAAAATAATACCATGCTCTATTTCCATAGGGATGGATTTTCTTGATGTTCATTTTATGTTTTTTGTATCATATTTCCTCTTTATAAATATATTGAAGATTAAAAATAATCTCAAAATTTGAAGAAATGTTGCAGAGAGAGAGATACTGTGACATAGATTCACTCTGAGGGCAGCCTCGGACTACAGACTGCATCTGCAGAAGCACTTCCCACTGGGATGTGCCTTCAGTTTTCATTAGAGTCAAAGCAGCCCCGAATAGGATGTGAGTATGGCTTGTGAGCACGGCTTGTGAGCACTAATTAAGTGGCCATCATCTAAGTGCAGCCCAACCTTAATTTTTTTTTAAAGGTAGTAACTTGCTATTTTGAGAGTGGCAAGCAGTTTTGGCATTCCAGAACAGAGAATGGAATTTGTATTTAGGACACACCCTCCATTTAGTCTGGAGGGACCATTTTAATGAACTTTTTGGTCATGCAAATATAATGGAAAGTATACTCATTGTTCTCAGGGAGACCCTGAGGTAGGGTAGTAACCCAAATGCCTAGACTTCAGACTCACAGGTTGGGTATCCTATTCACAGTGTTATTTGGGCTTCTCAGCAGGACTCTTCTCCCACAGAGTCTCAGCAGGGCTACCCCATACCCAGATTTAGACCACCTAAACCCTGGCAGATGTTTGTGTCTTTTGTGTCCAGGCATTTTCTTGTGGGAGGCTGGGACTTGAGGCTGAACTATCAGGGATTTTCAGGCCAGATCCCCTCTTCCCCTGACTCTGGGGACACAGTGAAGACCCTGGGTTAGCCTTGGTACCAGCCCAACCTGGACTGGATGGAACGTGTTCCCTGCAGGGTGCTATCCAAGGCTGAACCAACCAAACATAGGTAAATGTATGGTGAACTCTACTCTGCGCCATTGCAGATTCCCCCAAGCCTTAGGGCAAAAGAGCTGAAAACCAGGGCATCACCTGAGGTACTCAGTGGAGGACTGGGGAGGGCAGGGGTCCCTGCCCAAGGCTGGAGTAGGCATGTGCTGGAGATGGGTACATCAGAGCTGCTGTGTGCGACATCAGAGCCGCTGTGTGCGAGATCATCAGTAGGACGGGCAGAGCCTGGCACCAGGGTGAGAAGGCTAAGCAGAAAGAGGAACGAGAGGGACTTGCTCTCAGGGACACTTCCTATGGTTATCGAGGGTCCAGATTCCTGCCAATTCTCAGTGATAACTGAGAGGACACTTTGAGGGGGATTCACTTCTGGAAAGATGCCCAATGGCAGCTCATGCTATAATGATCTGGATATA
Source organism: Daubentonia madagascariensis (assembly GCA_023783475.1). Taxonomy (NCBI): domain Eukaryota; kingdom Metazoa; phylum Chordata; class Mammalia; order Primates; family Daubentoniidae; genus Daubentonia; species Daubentonia madagascariensis. The sequence goes on along the minus strand of JAKFHU010002088.1, from coordinate 34,341,449 downwards.
AAAAGGATGGGTTATTTCATTTTATCATCACAAAAGAGTTAAGCAGTTGACATGACTTGGGTTCTGAATATTAGTGTGGTGTCTTATTTGTGACTTGGAAGGTACTAAAATCAGGAGACCACCTGGAAAAAAGCCCACAAGAAATATTTGTTCTTTTTTCCCTTCCTCCAAATTCAGATAGATCCCCTTTTCTAAGATTTAGGAGTGGAACCAAAAGGTCTCCATCCAAAGGAATATAAGATAGTTAGATCAAGATAAAGAATTAATAACAGTCTAGCACATGTGTTAGAAAATTGATCACATATTTTCGTTGGCACTTCTCACCCCTGGAAATTAAATGTTCTTACCTGTGAGCAGCCACTTGCAAACGAAGGTGTGTTTGTGGGTCACAGAGCACTGCCTTTTCACAGATTTTGCTTTTCACAGTAGAAAACTGCACTCACCAGTACAACACCTTTTTGTACAATACCTTTCGTCAATATAGAAAAGCTAAGTAGAATATTTAGCCTTGAGAATGGAAATAAAAACAGAATGTTCAGCCACAAAAGATATATGCTTTCCCAGAGGCAGGGAAAATAAGGGAGGTGACCTTCTAATATCCCTCCTTTTTTCATAACCCCGTGAATCTATTGCTGATTTTATAGCATTTCTGCTTAATTCTGATTTCATACAGCTATTACAAGGTCAGGTGTGAATCAGTAGCAGCCAGAAACCAAATTTGCTTGAACTCAGGCCTCAGATCTAGAAGCACACATCTATGTAGTTCCTCTTGCATTTCCTCAATTTCAATGAAACATTGCAAGGTTCTCACGTTCCATTGTATTTACCCCTACATAATAGTAAGTTTCATTCAAGGTGAGTTACGGTTTTCTAATAGGGAGTTTTTCAGCCAATTTTGGATGAGCTTTGCATAATTCAGGGGAAAAAAAGGTCAACTTTTTAAATAAGTTTCATAAATTGGACACATAGCTTGGTTCAATTTTTTTTTCTTTATTGGTTTTACATCCTTATTGAGGTATAACTGACATATCAACTGTACTTATTTAAAACATGCAATTTAATAAATTGTAATATATGTATACAACCATGAAACCATCACCACAATCAAGATAATGAACATATCCATCACCCCCAAAAGTTTCTTCATGTCCCTTTATTTGATTCTACTTTTAACCAAGGAGAATATATCCATAAGTTCTGTACCATACTGTCTGCCTCAGAAAGCCAAATTGCTGAGAAATCTATTTCCAAGTCTTATTTGACTTTTATGTGGACAAGTTGAATAAATACACTCAATTTGTTGACAATGCATTCATAAATGAAGGTATAAGAAATCTGCCTTCAAATTGCATCTTAAAAGAAAACATTTTGTCCCAGGAAGTATTAGGCTACTTGAAAGATGGAAATTGAAAAGTAAGCAATCATACTTTGAAAGGTCCCTGATTCTCATCTCTTACAGGTCTGCAAATTTTTCAGAAGCTAAACTTGAGAAAAACTACAGATTCCTGACATGAGTATTATAGCCTTCATCCTCCCTTAGTCTCAGTAATAGAGGTGAAGCCCCAACCCCAGTTTTTATTTTGGGGAACCACATTTTATAACTGGTCTCTAAATATGATTTAAGAATTGCTTGATAAAAATCTTAATGTTCCAGATAAAGTAATGCCAATAGCACTATTAATACTATGGTACAAAGATTTTCCCTTCTATGGTCTCTCTGCCTCTGCTGGGTCCCTAGGTTCCTGGTTCTGCTGCTTACTAGCTGCGAGTGCCCCTGGGTAAGACACTGAACAGCTCCAAAACTCAGTTTCCTCTTCTACAAAATGAGATTAGTGATAGTAATAGGGTTTCCATGAAGATGAGATAAAAAGCACCCCTTTAATGTTATTTTTTTTTAAATATTAAATGTTGCCCAGGCTGGTCTCAAACTCCTGGCCTCAAGCAGTCCTCCTGCCTCAGCCTCCCAAAGTGCTGGGATTACAGGCTTGAGCCACCAATCTGGGCCTACTTCTTTGATGTTAGCTGCCATTATGGTAAGTGTATTACTTTTTCTAATCATGCTATAGGCTAGAAGCGAGAGATAAAAGCCTCCAATTTCAGTGTTCCTGACATTCTGGAGCAAGTATTTATCACACGTCTTTAGTGGAGCTAGCTGTCTTTTTATAGTTTCTGGACATCTGTTTATGGGCAGGTGATAAACTGCTCTTCTGGCTCATTTTGGCTTAGGAAGAGAAGGAAGGACAGTTATCTGCCAGAGAGAGAAGTTCCTCCAAAACCTCATCTTCTGAGGACCAGAGGAGCTGGTTGTGGAAGTGACCCCACCCTCCCTTGGAAGGCCTCCCCATTCTGGATACTCGAGTTCTCCTGCAAGGCCCCCGAGAAGCAGTTTTCTAACTGAGTTTGAAGTGTTCCCACAGGTCCAATGTGTCCTCCGTAGAGAGCCCTGAAAAAATAGAAAAGTCTTCCAGGTGGAACAGCTCTGGGAAATACTTTTTCATATCACATATTACAATTGTAAAAAAGTGTCCGTCTTAGTTTTGGGAGTTTACTCTAAGGAAATCGTTCAAAAACAGAAACAAAACAACATACATAGGAAGGTATACCTAACATTGATGCTAATGGTAAAATAAAATCTCAACATCTAATGCAACATCTAAATTTTGGCACATCCATGGGCTCAGATATAATGCAGGGATTTTAAATTATAAATATAAAGACTATGTAGAAACAGAAAATGTTTCTGCTGCAATATTAAGTAAGATAATAGTTTAACTACTACACATGTAATCTAACCTCATAAAAATATAATATGAGCAAAGATGAAAAGAAATAAGCAAAAATAAAAATGATTTTCATGTTGGAGTAGGTGACAGTTTTCTCTTATTTTCCAAATTTTCTACATATTTTTCCTATTTTTTAATGGTAAAAAAAGGATGGCTTACCAGATAGCCTTAAAAGAAATTGTGAAGTCCAGGATCTTTTCTATAGGGAAGAAAGTCGTGCACCCTTTTGTGGAATTTTTGCTTCATCATTTAGCCAGGGGGGTGATGGGTGGCCATACCTTTTCACCAGTTTGCCTCTTTTTACCAAAAAGAATCACTTGCAGGAAGTATATCAGTTGCAAGAGATTTGTAACTGTTGATGTGGCAGTTAAATAGTAGCCGGCTTTACCCCTGGAAAAAGGGAAGCCTGGCAGATCTGGCTTTAGGCATAAATGGAGGTAGTTCTGCAGGGAGTCATATAAACAGAATGTCTTCGCAGTATTATAGATCTGTGTTCAACTTTGTGATCTTGGGATAATCAATTTTGGTTCAATTACAGTCACTATTTAGCTTTTCTGAACCTCAATTTCCCCATCTGTGAAATGGGGATAGTATGATTGAGATTCTTCCCAGAAAGTTGTAGTGAAAATTTTAGCTCAGTTCACTATATTAGTTGCTGGAGATAAAATGATGAATAAGACACCAGGCTCAAGACACCAAGCTCAGGAGAAGAGCTTTGTAAGCAAAGGGTTTGGTACAAGCAGAGGCAGAGAGAAGAGATCTCCCGTGCTGAGGGCAGGTTCTAGCAGATCTGGATCAGGGCACAGCAGAGTGTGGCAAAACTAGAGAAGCAGGCAGGAGACAGACCCATATATCCCATACCATTAAACTTTACCCTGCAAACAACAGAGGGTCACTGAAGGATTTTATGCAGAAGAGTGGAAGCTTCTTTTTGCATATTGCATAGAACACTCTGGCAGCCCCACGAAGGATAAAGCTCAAGGCACAGAAATCAATGAAGAGGCCATTGCGTGGTCCAGTGAGATGATGGATCTAACAGGCTCTAAACTGAGCCCTAATCTCCTTCCCGCCACAAACCTAGCCCTGGCACAGCCTTCCCCACCTTGGGGACACCTTCCAGTGGCTCCCTGACCTCTCACTGTCTCTCACTTTCCACAGCCGCTCAGCAAATGCTCTGGTTGCTTCTACCTTCAGGCCGTGGCAGAATCCAGCAACTCCTCACCGCTTCCACTCTCAGCCAGCATGACCCCTTGCCTGGGATGCTGGGTGGCATCCTGCCCGTTCCGCCTGCTTCTGTCCCTTCCTGTCTTCAGTCCACCATCAACACAGTGGCCAGAGAGAGCCTCTGAGAGCCTGGTGGTCACGTCGTCCCTCCACCCCAAACTGCCAACTGCCCCTAAACCCCTCCATGCTTCTTTTTCTCCAGAGAACTTATCACCCAACAGCACAGTAGGTGCTTGGTGGATAAATGATTAACAATGAAATGATGAAGGTCGTGGTCTAAGGTAGTATTATAGAAGAGGGAAACCGTGGGCGGAGACATTTTTAAGAATGATGTAGGAGCTGAAATTGACCAGATTCAAGAATCAATGAAATGGACAGAAGGAGGAGTCAGGACTACCCCAGGTCTGCCAGTGGGCTCCTGGATGGATGGTGGTGCCATGACCTGGTCACGGGAGCAGAGGCAAAGCAGGGATGAGGATGGAACATCCTGAGCAAGAGGGCCCTGGGGCTGTACAGATGCAGATGCCTGCACACAAAGATCACAACGGCTCCCTCTGCCCAGCCGGACCTTTGCCCAGCCAGACTGGCCCTTGTCTAGGTTCCAGATGATGACTGGAGAGGGGCAGATTCAGATCAGAAACTTTAGGGTACATAAGAATGCCTCAGGGGTGTTTATTTAAAAGTCCAGATTTCCCACTCTTTTGCTTCTGATTCAGTAAGAGCTGCAAAGAGCCCAGGAATCTACATTTTAACCAGTGCCTAGGGGATTCAGATGCAGGTGATCCACAGGCCTCACTTTGAGAAACACAGACCTTAACCTTCCTCACTTTGGATGATCTCGTTTATTACTTCTAGTTGTCTGAAAAATATCTTTACATTCCTATCATGTTGTTAAATCAGAACATTGTCAGATGGAAACACTGACACCTGATTAAGATGTAAACTACATTCCTTGCATGCATTTGATACGGAATCTTATGATAACGTTATATGTCATAATTATATTATAGAATGCAATAGCATATCCCAGTGAGTTACACATAATTATATTAAAGCAGTATTTAGGGCAATTATATCATTTGTTGAATTGTTGTAATTTCATTAAGTATAGGAACCTGTAATGGATTAAATTCAGAAACACTGAAGTTTTACAGTGGCTCCCCTTGAAAAGTACTAAGGAGATACAAGGTTTGTATTATTCTCCTGAGTCCCAATTAGAGACTAAACACAATAGGGAATTAGATGCAATTTGCCTTGCACAACCCTCTTTGGTTTTGTTCCACCCCCACCCCCAACTCCACACCTACCACCTTCCCTTCTGACAGGCATCAGTCACTGGCTCCTGTCTCCCTGGGCCTAAATCCCCCACCCCCCAGACATCCTCTGTGTCTCTCTGCCACACTCTCCAGTCATTGAGAAATACTCCTCTCATTCTCTTAGAGCCCCAGAGGTCAAATTTTGGGTTTTTTTAAATAGACTCACAGCAATTGAAACATGACAGGTGATGACCCTTACAGAAAGTGAGGCCTATGGACTAGTGGCATTGGCTGCACTGGGAGCTCCTTGGACCTGCAGACTCTCTGGCCCCATGGCAGCCCCACTGAAGCAGGGTCTGCCTTTGAGCAAGATTCCCAGTGATTCCTCTGCACATGCAAGTTTGAGAAGCCCCGCTCAAAAGTCTAGAGCAAACCAACCTGATCTACTTTGCTGATGAGGAAACCAAAGACCCAAAGGGATGAGCTCATTGGGCCAAAGGCCCACAGCTGGTGGTGAGCAGAGTCATGTTATTTCAAGAATAAAGCTTCTACTATTTTACTAACTATTGTATTTTACTAACAGCTACATTTAAGCACCAAACTATGTGCTTTACATACATTTTCTCTTTTAAGCCACTCAATAACTCTATAAGGAGGTTATTAGTGTTCCCACTTTCCAAAGCAAAAACCAAGAGTCAGAGATGGAAACTCACTCAACGTTATAGTTAACTGAGTTTCAATACCAGATCTTTCCAACTCCAATATCTATGCTCCCAAAACGGTGCTTTTTATTTCTAACCCATCAACAAACAAGCAGTTGGAATGGCAGGCCATGCCAGGCTGGTGAAAGAATTATTTCTCTGCATTCAGAGTCTGTCCTTGGCCCTCCTAGCCCAGAGGCAGAGGGCTAACAAGCTCTTTCTCCTGAAGGAGACTTCTTACCTCTTCTTACACCCACCAGCTCTGCTACTTTCCAAAGTGTTTTGCATTATACGTTCACACTTCTAAGCCTTTACTGGGCTGAGATGTAGATGCTCCAGTTACCTCCACATTGACTCAGCTGCAACCCCTATTTGAACACAGAGTTCCATCTTAGGACCAATGGGAGCCCCATGCATCTCTCACTTTCCCACCACCCACAGGAGGTGTGGGGACACTACAGAGAGATTGAGATCTGCAGTTGAACATAATCACACATCTGTCTTAGTCCATTTGGGCACTATGAAAAAATATCATACACTGGGTGGCTTATAAGCAAAAGAAATGTATTTCTTATGGTTCTAGAGGCTGGGAAGTCCAAGATTAAGGTGCCAGCAGATTTGGTGTCTGGTGAGGGCCCATTTCCTGGTTCATATAGGTGTCTTTGCACTGTGTCCTCATGTGGTAGAAGCGGGGAGGGGACTCTCTGGGGCCTCTTTTATAAGGGCACTAATCTCAATTATGAGGGATCCACCCTCATGACCTAATCATCTCCCAAAAGGCCCTATCTCCTAATATTATCACCTTGAGGGTTAGGATTTCAACATATGAATTTCGGGGGGGGGGACACAAATATTCAGAGCATAGTACCTTCCATTTTTCTCTGGCACTGTCTCCTTCCATCCATGTTTCCATGCTGGAATTCTTTGAAACAATCAGCACAGCCTCTTCTTGAATGGGCAGTCTTATTTTCTATGTTATTTCTTTTTTTTAACCTATTCTTCTGGCTTCTCTATATTTTCTGTTTTCATACTGGCTTGTTTAATCCCTTTCTTTCCCATGTGTATTTGTCAGGGTTCTCCAGAAAAATAGAACCAATAGGAAGAATGGATTCATAGATAGATGGATAGATGATGGACAGATAGAAGAGAGTGGATTTATTAGAGGAGTTGACTCATGCAATTATGGAAGCTGAGAAGTCCCACAATAGGCTGTCTGCAAGCTGGAGAACCAGGGAAGCCAGTAGCATAGCTCTATCCAAGTCTGAAGGCCTGAGAACCAAGAAAGCCAATGGTATGATTGTTGGTCTGAAGCCGAAGGCCTGAGAACCCTGGTGGGGAAGAGGCACTGGTGCAAGTCCCAGGGTTTGAAGGCCAGAGAACCTGAGGTTCTGATATCCAAGGGCAGGAGAAGAAAGGTGTCCCAGCTCCAGAAGGGAGAGCAAATTTGCCTTTCCTCTGCCTTGTGTTCTATCTGGGCCCTCAGCCAACTGGATGGTGCCCACCTACACTGAGTGAGGACAGATCTTCCTATTCAGCCCATGGATTCAAACGCATATCTCTTCTGGAAACACCCACACAGACATACCCAGAAATAATACTTTACCAGTCATCTGGGCATCCCTTAGCCCAGTCAAGTTGACACAAGCTTCCATCATCATTTATCAGCTGTGTCAAAATTCCTGACACCAAAGGGCCTATGGTTTCCATCTTCTCCTTTTCTCCCTACACTAAGTCTTCTTTACAGTTCCATTTCTTGGTGATCCAAATTCATTCACTTTCTTCATTTCATGTGAAGCAAAATTTGAGAACTACCAATTTGGGATTCTATAATTGCACAACTTCTACTTCTGTGAATCTGAAGCAAGCAAACTTGGTAAGTAAAATAAAATAAAGTAAAATAAAACAAAAGGAAAAAAAAAACCAAGCTCCTACAAAAAATTTACAGATTCAAGAACTAAGTTTGAATTCCTGAGTAATCAATCCATGACATTCTGGCAACTTGACCTGCTATTCTTTCTCTACTATTAACTTCTACCTTCCTCTGGGCATTTTTCTCCAGAATAAATATTTAATTCAATGTGATACACATGAAAAAGTTACTGGAGACAAACAAAGTGAGAAAAATATGATGGTAGTTAGAGGAGCCAGCAATGTGACATGAATGTTTTGCTATTAATTATTTTAGAAGATACTTGTGTAAATACCCCAGGTCCCCCACAACTTTCAGTGAGACTTCTTTCCAAACTTGAGCAATTTTGCCTGTCTTTCTGGACTTCATTCAAATGCCCTATGCCACAGTCCAGATGAAGACCTTAAAATATATTTTTAGTTATAGATTCTAGTTGATCTTAAGCATAAGGAGAGATTTATTTGTTGTTTGTGATATACTTACACATATAGTAAGGAGTTACCTAATTGTACCGTGTCTGCAAGGTACCAAAGCAGATAAAATATGAAACAGTCAAATTGGTCATTTAGTATTGTATGACCCACAATAGGTTACTTAGCTGAATTCACCACTTCTTATTTATCTACAACCTCTCTGTGTGGAAAAGATGGTTATCTCATGGAGTTTTCCAGGGTAGGGGTGACACCACAGGACAGAAAGCTTAGCTTTGTTAGGCTTGATATTTCACAAGTAGTGGCAGCCCCCCCTTGAAGAGCAGAGCTCCTCCAAAGGTATCTGCTGACTCCAATATAGATTTTCAAAAACTTCAGATCCATATAAGAATGTGGAGAAACTGTGCAGGAGTTCATGGATTAGATTTCATGGAGGAAACTGTGTTTGTGATCCCGATGATTTTCCATGACTAGGCCCAGCCCTGCTACATGGCATCGTGTCCTCCTCACCTGCAGGATCCCTGTGACAATGGCTCCTCTGTGCCTGCTCTCACCAGCAACTCTGACAGAGAGTTCCTTCTGCACGGATGAGAGCTGAGAAAGCTTCAGTTTTATTACTTGTTTAAACTGAATCTTCCAAAAGAATATAAGCACATTATGGGACGGCAATAAGAGACGAAAAGGAATACAGCTATTATCAGAAATGGGTGCCTGCCAAATTTGTCAACCAAATTCTTTTCATTTAATGTCATTAAAATAAAAAGTGGAGTTTTTAAAATGAAAATATCCTAGATTGTTATGAATTTATCTCATTGATTTTGTTAATATAGCCGGTTAATATAACAATTCTATCATACAGAGAAAGAGGAATAATACACAAGGGAAAATAAGGGTAGAGGTTCCTAAATTCTTTTCAGTCAGATATCCCCACATTAATCCATAAAGGACAAAAATAAGGTTTTAAACATTTAATATGAAAAGTCATCTTCATTTAAATCTCACTTGTCTATTTTATTGACCACTTCCTTTGTGCATTTTATTTCCTACCTTTGATTTTTTTTTTTAAAAAAGCCTTGTGTTTCAACAAGCATACACTGATTGACTCCATCAAGACAGACTGCGTAACTATCACATTTAAACCCCCACAACAGCGCTGGGAAAATATACTCAGATTAACTCACTCATGTACGATCACAGTGCTCAAAAATGGCTAAGCAAAGAGTAAAACTTCTATTTTCTCCTTCCAGGTCCACAGACCTTTCTATTAAATCTTTAAATCTTTAAAAATACCCTGTAAATATACAGAGCATACTTAGAAGACCGTAAGTCTCCTTCAAATTGTGGTTTGGGGCCCAGCTAGGGAAGAGTAATATCTACCATCTCTTGGAGATAACCCCTCTTTTTTGAGTCCATATCACTTATGTCCATATAAATCTCATCTGGAAGCTTCAGTTCAGCAATTAAAATAGCAGAGATTTCAGGGGCCATTTCCTGGGGCTGTCCAGCTGCCCACAGTTCCCTAGTCAGTCCTAAATGGGCTGAATCCTCCCTGGCTGAAACCTCCCTTCACTTCCTCTGCTCGACCTTTTCCTATTTCATCAATAAACTGCCCTCACTCCGTTATACTAACATGTAATGTGAGAAAATGCCAACAGTTAATTAGGGATGAGCCTGTGAAAACTTGGGGGAAGCTACATGTTTCAATTATATTAATGAACACACAAATGCAATCAAATCAAATGGATAAGCATTGTGTCAAGTTTTTACAAGAAGAGAATTGCAATTCACATGCATGAAAGCAACTCTCTTGTAACTTACAGAATATGAGATTAAAAATAAGCACACAGGAGAACCATTAAAATACTTACTATTTGAGTTAAATTAGAATTCTATGAGGATGGTTTCATCAAATGATTTGTGTTATTTTAATTTCCTTTCACAATCAGATTCAAATTACGCTACCTGCAGGTTACATGGTTAAGCAGATGCTCCTTAAACATCAAGCCCCATTTTTTTATAACATTCATCACTGATTTTTAAAAGGTTTAGTATCAACCTGAAGCTAGTCACTAAATATCTTCTGGTTTTTAAAGTTATCAACTCCTTCACATAATATTTCATAGATGTTATCTTAAAGAAAAAAAAGGGAAAGACCTCTCAGAAGCAAGAGCTTTATATCTCAAAATATTTTATGATTTAACAGCTGTCCAGGGAATTGAAAAAGATGATGCTAGACTCAGCTAAAATTCAGTACCTGTTCTTTAAAGTGTGCTAACTGCAGTGTCGAGTTCTGACACTCATAGTCTGCATGCAGTACTAGTTCTTCAGCACCAAGAAATCACCCATGGAGAAGGAACTGCTTCATGAATTCAATTTTATCATCCATCCATAAGTAGCTGTATTTCTTCAAGTAGCTTTGATACTTGTGAACATTAATGGTGACTGATTGCACCCCGCTCAGGATTTCCTGGTGCATTTCCTCTAGCACATCCATCTGAGCCATGTTCTATCCTAATGGGAAAATAAAATTGAAAAAAGTAAGCGGAGCCAATGATTTCATTTAAAACCACGAAGAATCAGAGGGTGGATTACAAGCCAGACTGCTGCCTTCCAAAGTCCAACCAGTACTCCACGAAGTAAGAGTGAGAGTTTATCTTACCTGAGTTCTCAAAATGCTGTACTTTAACTGAATTTTTGTAGAAAAAATCATGCTCTAAGTATGATAGGGAATCATGTTATTTGAGGGAATATATTGTGAATCATTTGGTAAAGTAGAGAATTCTCTCGGAAAGTGAAAAATTACCCACTTAATTTATCGTTCACAAACTATATTGGTTTTCTTAAGACCAGAAAAATACGCAACTAAATCTCTGGATAAGTGGAGAGTAGATTTTTTTCACCATAAACATTCATGAACCAGCAGAATTAGACATCAACAGTGATCAATAGAAAAGGTGAAGGTTTCGCTCTGACATCATCATCTCCTTACCTCCTAAGGAGCTCAGGTAGGCAAAAGAACCCCACTACCACTTTTCCAAAGACCTCTCTCATGCCATTACTTTAAGCACCTCTGACCTTCTCCCTAGCTCTCAAGCATCCAGGAGACTGGTATTATGAGAAAAATAAAGCCAAATGAGAGGGGATTGCCCATGAGCATGTTGACCACTGGCATCATTGCATTACAGTTCCTACTTGTCTTCTTGGCTCAGTACATACCAAACCAGCCAATATTTATGGTCAATTTGCATACTTTTGGTTTCCATTTTTACACTTGGTTCAACATGATGTCATTCTTACAAAGCAAGTTGAGAGAAAAAAAGTGATAAGAGACTCAAGTATGTTCACAGAAAATATGCCATTTACCCTAGAGGTTGAAATCTTTTTATTCCAATATATTAATCACTTATTCAAAACTTGCACACTATATATGAAAGACAGTGTGCCAGACTCTTTACAGATAAAAACAATGTTAAAGCAAATTATAATGGTTAAAATAGCACGGTGAAATTTTAGAAGACAGAGATAACCTTCAACTAGTGAGGTACAGGACGAGAGAAAGCAGGTGAAATTCAAGATGGCTTCATGGAGAAGGTGACATTTGAAAAATGGGTAGGATTTGGACATGTGAATAGGAAGGAATATAAATATGAATGTAAATTATACCCCAAGAGTTCTATAGAGTACTTTAATACATATTATTTCATTACATTCTTATGTTACCCCATGACACAATTAGTGGCTGAGGCTGGCTAGATGCCCAGTCCCATTTTTTTCTTCTTTGCAGTTGGGTCGGACCCTGTTAGTCTGGTCAGTGGGATAAGGACAGTGGTGAAGGATGCCACTTTCAGGCCTGGTCAGCAAATGCCTTGTAATCCATAATCCCCCATACTTGCTCATTATTTATCAGCTAGCTGAATGCAAAGAATCCAGCAAAGACCTCCAAGTAGACCTCATAATATTGCTGTACCACAAATGAAATGCTGCTTATAGCAGACTTCCTCTCCTCACCACACACCCATCCTTGCTCCCCCTGACAACTTTAGGCCTTGCAAGAGCAGGAAATTAACCTTTATTGTACTAAGCAAACAGGATTTGGGGGGAATTTGTTATAGCTGCTAGCTTACTACAAACTTCACTTTATACATGAAAAGTGTGCACAAGAATACAAAAGTAGAAAAGCTTGGTACTAAAGCAGACAAAGTCCAAGTTCAGAGCCCTTCATCATCAGACCCCACTCAGGTTTCCAGCCTCTTCCCCTGTGCCATCCCCAGTGCCGCAGCCCTGTCACATGGGCATGACCCACCATGCCATGCCTGTGTGGTAACACTTCTGCTTGTGTGGGACCCTCCTTCTGGAATCCCCCCTCCACCTTTGCGCCTTTCAAATATTTACTAATTTTTCAAAGTCCAGCGTACAAGTCACCACATTAATTGAACCTCAATAGCACCATCCTTACTGAGATCTGGATCTTTATTGGATCCATAAGGGGAGGTTGTAGATTCGGGGTTTACCTCCTACCAGCATGACCCCTAAGCAAACAACCTGAACTTTCAGAGTCTTTCCCCTTTTCTCTAAAATGGATTTGACAATCACTATTTCATGGGACCATTGTAAAGACAAGGTGAGATGACGAACGACAAGGTATCCCTGGTACACAGGAAATGCAAAATAAGTATTTGTTCCATCTATTCTATAGCCCTTTATTGTTACATTCACTCATATCTTCCCCCAAAGACTGTGAACTCCAGAAGAGCAGAAGCCATAGCTCATTCATCTTCATAGTCTGCACCGGATATATAGTAAGTGTTTTAGTTAAAATTAGGTGCAGCTGCATCTGACCAAAAACTAACTTAAGAGGGCCTTAAATCCACAAAGCTTTTTCTTCTCACATAAAAATCCAGAGACCACTAAGAATCCAGGCTGCTCAGGCATTTCCACAGATGAGTCTGGATCCCACTCTCCTGCCAGCTTTATTCCCTGCCACCCAAAGCATGTGGCCCTTGCTAGCATCGTCTGAGATGGCAGAGAGGGCTCTGGGCAACAGATTTGGATTCCAGGTAGTACCAAGGAGAAGGACACATCTCTCCCCTAAAGGACATTCCTGGAAGTTGAGCAACAACTTCTGCTTACATATCATTGGCCAAAACTTGGTTGTGTGGCCCCACCCAGGTGCATGGGAGGCTGGAAACTGTACTCTTTAGTATGGGCTTCCATATACCCAATTAATATTCAAAATTCTCTTACTGAGAAAGAAGACAGGATTTGATATTGGAGGAACAATTAGCAGTGTCTGCTGCATTAAGCACATGACTGTGCTTTGGGAAGTTGATTCTGGCAGTTATGTGCAGAATGGATCAAGGAGCAAAACCTAAAAACAAGGAGGAGAATTGGGTGACTACAGTGATACCGGCAAAAGTGGCCTCTTGCTGAGTGCTTACTGCGTGCCAGACCCTGTGCTGAGCCCACACGAGCTCATTTGCCACTTCAATTTCTCAAAGCACATTACAGTTCAGATTTTGGCAAAACATTTATTCCAATTTGAGGTTGTTAGATAGCTTCTAACAGCAATCATTATATCTCAAGTCTTTGTAGATTGGAAATCTGGGCTGGGCTCAGCTGGGTGAGTCTTCCCCTCACATAGTGATGGTGTTCAGCTCTTCAGTGGGCTCATCTGGAGGGTCCAAGATGGCTTCACTCACATGTCTGGCCTTAGCGGCGCTGGCTAGAGGCCTGGGCTCAGCTGGGACTGTGGACCAGAGCGCCTGCCCGTGGCCTCTGCAGCATGGCAATCACAGGGCAGTCAGATTCTTATAGCATCTCGAAGCCCCTGGAGAGAGGGTTCGAAGAGATAAGAAGTAAAAATTGTCAGTTTCTTGAGGTCTATGCCCCAAAACTAGCACAGCAACACTTCTGGCATATTCTGTTGGTCAAAGCAGTCCCAAAGCCCGCCCCAATTCAAGGGTAGGGAGCAAAGGTCCCACTTCTCAATGCAAGGTATGTAAAAGTATTGGCAGCGATCTTTAATTCTCCATAGGTGCCTTGCACTTAGTCACTACCCAGTAAATGTTTATTGAATGGTTCACAGATTTGGTTCAGTTCTAGACCCTGAAAAATAACACAATTGGAAGAGATACTGAGTGGAGAAGGAGTTCAAAAGTGAATACACAGATTTGGGACATGGGATCTGATTGTACATTAGGAAAATAAAAGTGGAGTTTATTCCAACACATGAAGGAAGAAAGCTAACCACCATTGTTCCCCATTTCCTATACTTTACCAACAGTTTGAATTGGTTGATTGCTTTTTGGTATTAACTGGGAAGTTTCTCCAAGATTCAAGCTGATTACTCCCTTCAGCCCTAGAGAGACAAGAAAACAAAGCCAGACAAGAGTGACTTATTGCTTAAATATAAGCTTCCTTGGCAAGTCTTGGATGAAGGAGGTAAAAAGGCAGTAGCTGGAAAATGCCCCAGGGAGAGCTCTCATTTGTTGAAAGAAAAGCAGTACCTGACAGGTGTCTTTTCCAAGGCGTCTAGCAACTCCCTCTACAAACGAGACAACACTGAAGTCTTGATGAGACATTCTCTCCTGCTGGTGACATTTTTATTGACAGCATGGTTCTAACAAGTGTGGGGAGTCATCTCATTATCACTCAAGACTAATGAGGCCCCATATATTAATAAAAGGATGGATTTAGAGTTGGTCTTGAAGATTTCCATCAGATGCTGGTTCTAACAGACACTGATATGAACCCTTGAGCATCCTGGACAGTCCACATAAAACGAAATAACTGTAGTGACAACTCCCATTCGTCAAAATGAGAGTAAGTTCTGCTTGTCCTGACAATGACTTGAAAATGATAAGTTAGTGGAAAAAAAGCACTTAGAAAGACTTTTCCTTTTCTCCTCAGCTAATTGGCCACTTCACTTGTAAAGGAGCTTTTACTTTCTCTTTAACTAGCTTTTCACTTCAGCTACTACAGGACTCTGCCTAGACCAGCTAGATAACCTTAAATCTTCCCTGGGTGTAGCTAGACTGCACTAGTGTTAAGACAAGTTCTCTGGACATGAGTTTCACGCCTCTTCCCTGCCATGCCATGCAAGATCTTTAAAGACCGTAAAAGTAAACACTAAACAGATCTAATCCTGTAAGAGAAATGAAAATGGGCTTAAGGAAATTCAGCCTGTGTATCTAATAAAAATCAGTAGTAGCCTTCCCAGAAATTGGACATATTGAATAATATTTCTACTGTTTTCTCTTGACTCCTTAAAGGAAATTTCTGTGGTACATTCACCAAAGGTAAATCAGTACTTAATGGTTTTTGCTTATCGAGTAAGAAAAGCACAAAAAGTTGCTGCTTATGTTTACAGGGAAGATGAGGTATTACAGGCATCTGTGGGAAGGACCAGTACAAATTTAGCGGGCCAGATAATAGTTGGGCAAATGTGACTTTTACCGTAATGGCGGTGTTGTTCAAGCATGTGGAGGGCCTTGATTGGCTGACCTGGGAATAACCTTCTTTGACTGTGTAAACAGGGTCAAACAAGTGACTTAACTGGCCCTGAATGAGTGATTAGAAGTAGTTATCCAGCCCATACTTATATTTAAACAACTCCTTTGGAAAAATCTCCAACTTTGCCTTTTCTCTCTCACAGAGAGGTCTAAGTTCTGTCCATGTGGTAAGGGCAAGACTTAAGGGACTGTCACTTGAACCAGCTATAAGCTGCTCAAATTCTTGGGTGATAGAGAACTCAGACCATGCATTCTTTACCATCAAGGCAAGCAGAATGCCTCACACATTCCATCTCAAGGAAAAGAGGCCATTGCTCAATCAACGTGGCTCTCACAGAAGAAGCTCCATATCACCCATGGACTTCCGGGTCTGGTTGTCCTGCTCTCAACTCTGCCCAAGCTCAGGAGAGATTTTTCCACAACACATCATAAACCTGCCAGACCAGACAGTGCTGTGTGGAATAGCATGGTGGTCAAGTGTATGGAGTTGGCATTAAATTGCACGGGATGGAACCCAGCTCTGCTACTCTCTTGGGGCAAGTTACTATCCTCTGTGTCTTGTTTCTGCACCTTTCAAATGAGGAGTATAGTGGCCATGAAGATTATGAGAAAATAACATATAAATGGCCTTCTGTTGTATGTGCACATCGTAAGGGCTCAAGACACATCAGCTACCATTATCATTTCGGTTGCCAGCCAATGTTCTTCACTTTGGTTGCCAAAATGGGTGGGACTGGGAGGTCCTAATTGCAAGATGCTCTTTCACAGCCTAATTCCACTCAGTGACTAAATTCAGGCCCTGATATAAAAACAGAAATGTTTTTGTGGGCAATAAACATGAACTTTTTTTATCAGTCACATTTTTTTTTACCTATTGAAGTAGAAAATAATTCCTTACAAAAAGAACTTAATTTGTTCAAAAAGCATATTAGAATCTGGTCCTAATAATAATGTAAGTGCTCATTCCTGTCCCCACACTTAATAAAGAAAAGAATAAAACTAAAGCAAAAAAACGGAGAAAAAAGTAGGGGCGTGCTCTTCTGCAGTCATGTCCACTACAAACCACAATTGACATATTTTACACCAAATCGGTGCCTATGACGTGCAATGAGGTACAGTTTAACAATCCTGCAGGCAGACAGGCTTTACAGGTCTTAATTCATCAACATTCTTTAACTGGAGCTTGAATTGAATATAGATTCAAATTGATTGCTCAGGCTGGTTCAGCTTTCCTATAGCTTTTTGTTCTCACATACATCTGTCAGAGAAAACGGTCCATATTTACATCGTGGAGAATTTCTCTTTTAGGATGTAAGCATGTCCAAACTTCAGATATGTTAGGGTCTTTCCAAATCTCTAAGTATTACACTTCCTGGGGAACAGCTGAAAGCCAGGCACATTCACAGCCTGACTGATGTTAACCCTTCACTCTGAGCAGGTGATGTCTCATTACAAATTGGGAGAGATTTCTCACCCTGTGTGAGAAATATTTACCGTCCCCATCAGCCGCTGCTAGCTTCGAGCTGCTCTGTGGAAAGTGTGAAGGAGGGCAGCCAGGGGAACCGAAATTCAGCTGCCAACCTCTGTAGCAGAAAAGATTTATCCCTTGGAAAATGTAGGCTATCACTGTAGAGATCCACCTCTTAATGGCTTTCAACTCTGCGGAAATTGTTGTCAGGGAGACTGCAGCGGGTGCTTGTCATGCACAGGCCATCTTGTCAGTTTGCTCACCCAGACCAGAGGACTCGCTTGCGTTATTGGTTTCCACTTCCCATTTATCCAGGCGCCATCATACCCAATAAGCAATCGCACATACAAAAGACCTGATCTTGCCCATTAATGATAGAGTCACAACGTGGACCAGATGAGCCTCACAATCAACTCTCAGAGAAAATGCACACCTCTCTCCCTGGAAGTGGCACTGTTGGCACAAAACACAGTGAATTATGCCACAGTCTTGTGCTCCCTTTCTCTGATTCCCTATAGCACTCATTATCCGTACCACACAATTTAGCACTTGATTATATACTGTCTCGTATTGTTCTCTAATTGTTTCTCCACCCAGATAAGAGGTGGAGTTTCTTGAAGACGTCATTTTTTCCCCTAACATGATTTCCATAATTGTCTGTAGCTGCATCCCTTAAATCTCTGTCTAGTCATTTTTCTTCCATTATGGTATGGATTTCAAATCTACCAAGATGAGCAGAAATAAAAATGTCAACCACCACCCTCCCAAAAAACACAACTAATAGAAAAATAAAAACTACCTGAACACATTATGCACACCTAACATTGTGATATGTGGAAGAAAATATCTCCACAGGTTAGAAATTCAGGGAGCATTTGTGCCACCCATCGGCCGCCAAAGCGCCTTGTCCTCCTATGAGTGCACACTTACAAAGGTCTCTTCACTCTTCTACGTTCCCCTGTCCTTTCAACAGGGAGAAGTCCCTAAAATAACAACAGTGGCCATTCACCAAGAAGAGATCACCTTACCTCTAGATTAAAGTCAGCATCATACAGTCCATACCCATTACTCCTGGAATTGTTTGCGTGAAATGCAATCTACGGAAGCAACTAGGACTTCTGTTTCTAGAAGGAATATGTTATATCTCCCCTCACCATGGCAAACAAACAACCGTTTTCAAATATTTTTGAAAAACCAGATGGTTTGTTTTTGTTTTTGTTTTTGTTTTTGTTTTAACCCGTACACTTCGGGAAGGAAAGCAGCAACCTCCTTTTGAATTCCTTTTTAAATATGCAGCGTGGGCCTTTCAGCCCCTCGTGGATGACTGTGCAGCAGCCCCGGCAAGCGCTCCGTGGGCCGGAACGAGCAGGCACTGGGCGCCGGTGCGACCCCACCCCCCTGTGTCTCCTGTGTCTCTTGGGATCATTTCAGTTTCTCACTGACAAGTTTTTGTGATGTTCAAGGCACTCTCTGAAAAGGGGAAATGGTTTCGTCACAAAACTTGAAGTTCTCTGTACTCACAAAGGATTTGTAGACAAATAGGCTGGTACCTCAAGAATAACGCCCATGTCCCTGCCTTGAGGCAGAACCATATATTTAAACGTAGCAGAACAGTGAGGCTTTGTGAGATTTCTAAAACTCTTCAAAGAAAGAGAACTCCACAACCTCCTCCCAGCTCGTGGTTCATCAGCGGGCTACATCCGAAAACGACTCCGTATACGGGATGATTTGTGCTTCAACACGTGCCCGGGTGGCTCTGCCGCTTTTCCCTCTCCCCTGCCAGGCAGGACCTGGGAAAGTGCAAAATGAAAATGAAAGACCCCTTGTTTAAAAAAGTATGACGACTCTGAAGATGGCGACAGCAGCGCATCACGCCCAGAGCTGGGTCGTGTGACTGACCTCAGGGGAGACTGCAGGGGGGGCACTTGCTAGCCCATTTCAGTCTCTCCGTCCATCGCCTTCTTTTATTTCCTCATGGCACGATCTTGTTCATTTTTTGTTTGTTTACTCGTTTACCATCTGTCTTCCCCATTAGAATATAAAGACCATAGATCTTACCCAGCACTGTGTCTACAGCATCTATGCTGGACACATAGTAGGCATTCAATTTGCAGGAAGTGGAGGACAGAGGGAGGGAGGCAGGGAGGAGCCCCAGGGAGGGGAGGAACCACACACCAGCTGCAGTTCCTCTCAGCCCCCCCGCCGCCCAGCTTCTACCCTGACAGGTAGGGATCTAGAAGTGTGCACTTCTTTGGCCCCAGCTCTACCCTGACAGGTAGGGATCAAAGAAGAACCTGGAAGGAGGTAACAGAATGTAACTAACATTACTGAGCACTTGCTGCGAGACTCTCCTTTGCTTCAGCTAGAATTTTCCGGTTGAGAGATGCAGACATCCACGCATCTACTTTAAGAGGGGCTGACTATGGGACCTGAGCTGGCACAGTGGCTCAGCGTGTGCTCTCTCTCTCTCTCTCTCTTTTCCTTTAGCAGAAGCTCTGCTCAGACCCTCAGATCACCCATGACTGCTCTCCCCTCATAACTTCAGCCTTCGCACAGCCTCCTGGGTCCTGACTCTACCCCACGACTTCTCAGCTAAAGATCCCACCACTAGTAATTTTTCTCAATGTTCTTTGGTCTGAATTCCCAAGAATTTGGTAGTGAAGTGACCCAGCCGTCTTCCCACACCAGGCCATGGGTAGCTAGCCGGGCCTGTGGGTGGCCACCCCTGGATCAGGTGTCACTCTTGCTGCAGTCAACTTTTTTTTTGGAAGGGAAAACCAGGTCATCTGATATATAACTTGGCTGCCCAGGGCATGTGAACAGAGTAACTTCCATTACATGAGTTTATGGGTGGGAAGGCGCCTTACGTGTTTGTTTTACAGCATTAAATTCTCACAATACCCCACTCCCCACCCCCAGCGGGGCAGGCATTCTTATCCTCATTCTGTGACTACAGAGCTTGAGGACCAGAGATGTTAAGCAATTTGCCCAAGTTCCCACAGGTAGTAAGTGTTAGAGTCAGAAGTCAGGCTTAGCTGAGACTGCAAAATTCCAACCATGAAGCTGCCTCCAAAACAGGGAGAGGGGCAAAGCACAGGGTGGCCCAAAATGCTTTCTACCTACTCTAAAAATCACGACTGCTTCTTCATACACAAATCCCAAAAAACTGACTTATTGGTGAATGTATTAGTTTGCTAGGGCTGCCATAACAAAGTACCAAAGACCAGGTGGCTTAAACAACAGAAATGTATTGTCTCACGGTTCTGGAGGCTGGAAATTCAAAATTAAGGTGTCAGCAGGGTTGGTTCCTTCTGAGGGCTGTGAGGGAAGGGTCTGTCCCGGGCCTCTCTCCTTGGCCGTCTTCATGTTCACGCAGTGTTCTCCCTGTATGTAGATACGTCTGTGTCCAAATTTCCCCTTTTTATAAAGACATCAGTCATATTGGATTAGGGCCCATCTTAATAACCTCATCTTAATTTGATTGCCTCTTTAAAGGCCCTCTCTCCACATAAGGTCACATTGTAGGTACTGGGGGTTAGGGCTTCAACATATGAATTTTGGTAGGACACAATTCAGCCCACACCCGTGAATGAATTGAAATACTCCTCACAAGGTTCCTGCTCAGGACACTACTCCTCATGGTCTTAGAAACCAGAGTCGGGGAGGCAAGAGGCAGTAAAGGCACCAACCCCTGCCATGCTCCGCTGCTGCTTCTGAGGACTGGCCCTGGGGCAGCAGGGACGCCCTTTCAGTACCATAGAGTATACAAGGACCACTTTTGCCTCCCTCCATGAGGCCCTCCTGCCAGCCTAATTATCCAGCAACCTCTGCCCCCACCAAACCTTCCTGTCTCACCACCCAAGGCTGCTCCTCAGCCTTCGCAGAAGGGCCTGACGGAAGCCAACATTTAGTCACTAGTTCAGCCTCTTGACACAGGCACAGAGGCTCCACGTTCTTTATTGTGCCACAGGACAGGCAGGACCCTGTTTTTTTTAATATGTATCACTTGCTCTGTTCAGTAAGACAAGCAGACTTACAGTGAAACATAGATTCAGGAGACAGCCACCCACAAGGTATGAATGGAGGGTGCAGCAGGGAGGCTAGAATAGATCAGTCACGGTATCATCCCCCACATCAGTGGCACCCAACCCAGAGAGCCTGAGGGGAAAGGGTCACCAACACTTTGGCATAGATTAGCTAGTGCTCTAGTTTGCATATGTGTCCCCTACAAAATTCATGCTGAAGCTTAATCCCCATTGTGGTGGGATTAAGAGGTAAGGACTTGGGGAAGTGATGCGAAGAGTCTTCGTGGATGAATCAATGAAAGGGGCTTCAGAGAGAGTTTGCCCCTCATGCTCTTCCACTTCTCTGCCACGTGAGGACACAGCGTTTGTCTCCTCCGAAAAATGCAGCAATAAGGTGCCGTCTTGGAAGGAGGGACTGGCCCCTCAGACACCGGTCTGCCAAGTCTGCATCTTGGACTTCCCAACCCCCAGAACAATGAGAAATAAATTTCTGTTCTTTATAGATTACCCAGTCTAAGGTGTTTTATTATAGAAGCATCAATGGACAAAGACCCTAAATGGTTGACACAGCATTTTAGACCTAAGGCTTTGTTCAAATTCCAATTCTGCCACTGGTTATACGGCCTTGGGCACATTCATTCACCTCTCTGTTTCTTCACCTACAAAGTAAGCATAATTAGCCACCATGCAGAGTTATGGCAAGGATTAAATAAAGTGATATAGAGTATATCCAACTATAGCGCCATCCAGGCACTTAGTAAACATTCAAAAAGTGGCAATTGCTATTGTTATTCTTATCATTACAGATTTTGCCTAGAACCTGACTTAATAACAAGGTTATTTCCTGCCACTTCCTAATTTAACTTGCTTCAGTTGTATAGAGAATATCAATTACATTTGAACAAAAAATCTAATGGGTAGATTTGTAAGTTAATAAACATGCACTCTATTAAACAAGGATGATAATTCAGATTTGGCAAACAACTACTGAGTGCCTTCCATCTACCAGGCATATTCTAAGATATTGGTAAAACACGTTTCTTTTTTATGACTTAATAATATTCCTGTGTGTATATACATCACTTTTTCTTATCACTTCTTATCCATTCAGCTGATGATCACGTAGGTTGTTTGCACACTTTTTAGTTTACAAAATGCTTTCACATGTATTATTTTTTTGTATACAAGAAGCTTTATTTGCTCACTCATATTGTCTGGCTGTGCCTTCTCTTCTCTCCCTTCTTCCTGAAATGGCTGTTTTTTATGCAGAACAGCTTTATTTTCTCTTTTTGTCCTTGCCTTCCTCTATGCTGCCCTCACCCTGTAGACATCTCAAGACTATTTTCCTGGAAAATAAAACTGTTCTGCATAAAAAACAGCCATTTCAGGAAGAAGGGAGAGAAGAGAAGGCACAGCCAGACAATATGAGTGAACAAATAAAGCTTCTTTCGAAATAGGAATCTCTTTTAAAAATTAAAAATTTTAAAGATTTTTGCATTTCTTTGATGTAAACCTCCTCCAATTTCCTAAACCTTTAGAAACTCTTGGTATATACACAAAAATTCTTGTGATAGTGGGTTTTAGCAGATATCTAAGTAAAGGGGCCAAAGCACCACGTCAGGGTCAACATGGGACACTTGCATGAAGAGCAAGGTGACCCAGACACTGAATAATTCGGTAGATGTAGGAGCTCAGGCCAGAGGCACCAGGAAAACAAACGCCTCTGGATGCCCAGAGCAGTGGTTGGAGCAGAGGTGGTTCCTGCACATGGGATGGCATTCAATACAATTTCACTTGAACTTCAGGGGACAGGGAATGTCCACTGACATCTGGATTAAAAAGTAACTTAGTACTTTGAGGAAAATAGGGTATAAGTTGCCTTTTTGATTGTTATTCGGGGGAGGTTTTCAGTTTGGAGTTTTATTGGCCAGAGATGGGAACAAGAAGAGATCATTTGAACAGAATAACTTCTGGTTACACTTCCGAAGAACCCTCAAAGCCCTCAAACTTCTTTGCAAGGGAAAGATTAGGCAGGTGGCCCTCATGACCAAGATGATTCGGAGCACTACTAAGTGGCCAAATATGCTTTCAAAGGCAAATAAATTTGGAGCTGAGAGGACTAGAGCATTAATTTTCAAACTGACGTTAGCAAGATCCCTTTGCTCAAACTAGATCTCATGCATACCACACAGAGAACTGCTCTGGAGGCTGGAAATATGGAGCCCCCCAACCCAAGCCTGGACAGCACTCTGAAAACCCACAACGTTGGTGGGGTAGGGTGGGCGGGTGGCAAATCTGAAAGAGTTTATATTGTGTATACTGTTTTGATTGTTAGTTACAACCGACAAGATAAATCCTCAAGAGTACAGCTTTGACTAATCTATAGTGGAAAAACATGAGAATGGGGCAGTTGGTGGATTGACTAAAGAGGAGTGTGAGGGCACTTTGGGGTGATGGTAATATTCTATATCTTGATAGGAGTTTGGACTACATTTGTCAAAATGCAGCAAATGTGTGCTTCAGATTTGTATGTTTCATCGATATAAATGTTATATCCAATGGGGAAAAAAGCTATAAACAAATATTGAACTCTAGCTAATGATGTGCATGTTGAAGTGTTTAAGGAAGAGTATACAGACGTCCACAAGTTACTGTGAAATGCATCAAAAAAACACAAGATGGCTTGCGAGTGGAGGGACAGGCAGATGGATAGCCATGTGACGAAGCAAGCATAGTGCAGGGTGAGGGTGCAATCTGGATGGTTGGGCACACGGCTTTCAACTGTGCTGTACGTTTCAAATTTTTCTTAATAAAATGTTCAGGGAAAGGATCTTTATCTTTTGGTGATACATGTTGAAACACTTATGGACAAAATTATACAATATCTGGGATTTGCTTCAAAATAATATGGGAGGAACGAGTGTGAGAGAAAATAGAAAAAATAAGATTGGCCAAGAGTTTATAATTGTTGAAACTGGTAACGGAAACCAGTTTCCGTTGGTAAATGGGGATTCATTTTACTATTCTCTATACTTTTGTGTATCTGTTTGAAATTTCTGTAACAAAAAGTTTTTAGAAATGAAAAAATAACACTGCATTAGATATGCTTTTATAAAAGCTTCCTCCTAATTTCAATTTTGCAAATATGATTAAATATTGTGTCCAAAAGTTTTATAAAAAGCAATGAACAAGACATTTTTCTCCTTATGTTCTCTGTAGTAATGGGCTTTCATTTAAAAGATCAAAGTAGCAATTGTGCCCTTATCAAATTGATATGACCAAAATTATGTCTAAAATGGAGAAGGCCCAGTTCCCATTCTAAAAGCATTTCTCATTATGAAGCATCAGTGAGGAATTCCAGGTTGCTAAATTGTACCTGACTCTGGTTTCTCACAGAAGGAGTTTGGTGCGCCATAACAAGGTAATAAGAAGGCTACTGCTTTGGGTGTGGCTATGCCCAGTTTACGGAGCGCATCCCTGCCCCCGCCCCCCGCTGGCCACACACCTTCATTAAAGAAACCAAGGCCCAAGAAGTTCAGAGACTTGCCCTGTGCGGGAACCCAGGTTTTCTGTCTCTAGAGTCATTGGTCCTATTTGTCTCCATATTGTCTTTCTAGCAAAATGCTAGAGCTCTCAAGCCAAAAAGAAAGGAAGAAAAAAAAAGATCACACTTTCGAAATTAATAAAAATGGAATTTCTCCTATATATTCCCTATGCAATAAAGTTTAATTCAAAGAAACACCCCCACATCCTGATGTTTAGCCAAACTACCTCGGGCTTTACAATGGGGCCAGAAATGTGACAGGACCCGGCTCCATTCCAAGACCTTCGGTCCTTCCTGCTTGCCGTCAGAAAGAAAAGTTCCTCTCCCCGAACCCTTCTTCTGGGCACCCTCTCCCCACAAGCCAGACCTTCCTGTGGTATTTCAAAGCATGTTCTATGAACCTGGATAAAACTCGAACAATCAAGGCTATGGAAAACTGGAACATTGTTTCCTGAACAATTTAAAATGTATAAGTAAATACATGCCTGTGTGCTTGGTTTGAGTTTTGGATGAAAGCCCAGAACAACTTTGCTTTGCACCTGAACTGGTTTGCCTCTACCTGTGCAAGGGAACCCCCTTCCCTCCGTGGAAATGTTATCAGTTATTGTACTGTGAGTTTTATGCTATTTTATTAAAGAGCACTCCCCCGGGGGCAAGAGATGTGCCTGAGTGATGGATCACCGAGAACAAAGGAAGTGTGTGGAGGGAGGGATCAGCCAGAAGGGACTTGACAGCTCAGTGGGCACTGGGTGGCCTCGGGTGAGCTGGGTGTCTCCCTACGGCCTGATCAGCACCCTAGTAGGAGAGCTGGAGGGCATGCAAAGTATGGAAATGGAGTCCCTAATGTCAAACCCTAACAAAATGGAGCTGGGAGGCCGTGAAGGAGGGCCCCCCCACACACATATGCCCAGGACAAGAACTTCAGTATTCGAGATAAGCCATTTACACAAGGACACTTGCCTAACATGGCTGTCTTCACCAATGAACTAATACCAACTCTTGCAACAAGCCCCTGTAACAAATGTTCTTTGTTTCAAAATAGCTTACTCCTCTTTGTCTTTAAAATTTCCTCTTGTCCCAACCTCTTTGGATATGACTTGTGATATGCCATTGCACATATCCTGCATTGCAATCCCCAATAAATTCCTTGCTCTATCACTCCTTTTAGGTTGTCAAGGCCATGTGGGAACTGTCAGCGGGTGTTCACGTAGGTCAGACCAGTAGGAGATGATGGGGCTTGCATCACCTGGTACTGCCCAGCAGCTAAGGGAAAGGGCTCCGGAGTTAAGCAGCCTTGGGTTTGGAATTCACCACCTCTGCTTTGCAGCTGGATGGTCTTAAGTAAGTAACCTGACTTCTCCAGGCCTCAGTTTCTCCACCTCTAAAGTGGGAATAATCACAATTCACATGGATCAAGCACCTTCCTCAAGTCAGGCCCTGTTCTGAGTGCTCTATATTTGATCTTTATGACAACCGTATATGTAGATATATTACCATCCCCACTTAAAGTTAAGTGAGTTTCATCAAAGTCACACAGCAACTAAGTGGTGAAGCCCAGCCACAGCCAGGCGATCAGATTCCAGAGCCTGCTCATTTAACCGCAGGCTCTCTTACCTTCCTTTTGGGATTTTTGTGCACCAATAATTACTCATCAGACCCTCTGGGCCAAACATGACTAAAGAAATAGCTGAAGGAGCTGGCCTTGTTCACCTGCAATTGGAACAAGCATGAGCAGCTTGCCCCTCGACGGAGCTGGGGGCACAAACCAAGCTAAGAAGAGAAGAGAGGGCCAGGGCACCAGGGGGTGTCTGGAGGCTGGAACCACAGGAGAAGACACCAAGGGGCACTGCCACATCCAGGTAAGAAGGCCTGAAGGGAGCCCACGGAAGTGTCCTCCACAGGGAGCCCAGTGATTGCCAGCAAAAATGACTGGCAATCCCGGAGGACACTAACCTTAAAGCACCTAGGAGCTAGGAAGCTTAGTTCTGCACTGTGATCCTGTGAAATATGTATTTGGTCTTATCTCCAGAGTGATAAGAATGTCTTTTGTATGCTAATGAGATGGCTGGTGGTCAGGAGCCCCAGATAGCCTCAGGATGGGGAGCTTTTTTGTGGTGGGAGCGAGGGGTCAACTGTGTTTAGAGAGCTGAAACTTTCAATCCAACACCCATCCCGGAGGGGGGTGGGCTGAAGGTTGAGTTGATCATCCATGGCCAGTGATGTAATCAATCATGCCTGGGTAATGAAGTCTCCATAAAAACCCAAAAAGGACTGGGTTCAGGGAGATTCTGGATTGCTGGGCAAGTGAAGGTTCCTGGAGGGCACACCGGGGGAAGGATGGAAGCTCCTCACCCTTCTCCCAAACCTTGCCCTGTGCATCTCTTCCATCTGCACCCTCTGTAATATCCTTCGTAACAAATGGGCAAATGTAGTCAAGTGTTTCCTTGAGTCCCATGAGCCACTCTAGCAAATTAATTGAACCCAAGGAGGGAATAGTTGGAGCTCTGCTTTGTATAAGTGACTACCCGGGGCTTGCAGTTGGTGTGTCTGAAGTGGGGGGCAGTCTTGTGGGACTGAGCCCTTAACCTATGGGGCCCAATGCTATCTCCAGGTAGTTAGTGTCAGAACTGAACTGATCAGAGGCCAGCCAGCTGGTGTCCACTGCAGAAGTGCTTGGTGTGTGTGAGAAACCTCCACATATCTAATGTCTGAAGCGTTGTATTGAGTGACTGTGTAAGAGAAGAAAATAGAAAAAAACACTCAAGCTTCTTTTCCTATATCCCTTAGAAGCACCCAGCCCAGAGAAGCCTGGACAGAACAAACAACAAAGGCGAAACGCAGAGGAAGGGCCACAATGCCACGCAGAAGGGGTTTTGAGAAAGGAGGACCGAAAGCAGCCCAGGCCCATTTGCGTCCCAGGCTAGCGTTCGGGGCAATGTTCAACTGCTGTTTCTTGAGTACGTCCATGTTCCTATCCGAATATTTGTTATTTGTGTAGTCTCCCTAGAGAGACTAACAGTAAAATGCCCTTGAAAAGAAAAGCCATTGTGTAC
This sequence comes from Daubentonia madagascariensis, assembly GCA_023783475.1. Lineage (NCBI taxonomy): Eukaryota > Metazoa > Chordata > Mammalia > Primates > Daubentoniidae > Daubentonia > Daubentonia madagascariensis. Next base: position 34,313,544 of record JAKFHU010002088.1, on the reverse strand, counting down.
TTACTTTAGTGAAAGCGAGGAGGTAGGGTCGCTGTGAAGAGATGCAGCCGGCTTTGAAGTCAGCCTTGGAAAGAGCAAGTGTTTGGGAATGACAACTTCCGAGGGCTTAAGGATGAAAGGGAGAAAGGGATGGGAAGCCTGTGGAGGCTGCAGAGAGGGACCGCGGGGTGTCTGGAAGGAGAGCAGTGTCACTTTACGCAGCCCCCCAGGGACACCCGCAGCCCTGGAAACGCCTGCAGAAGCTCAGCCTAACAGCAGCCTGGGCTGACCCGCGCCCACCAGAGCCCACGGAGGGGCCAAATGGAGCCTTTATGTTTCCCACCAAGTCATCTTTGAGTCCACACTGAGCCAGCCTCTGTTGAGTCTCTGTCCTTTCTCTGTCTCTGTTCCTGTGAGGGACACACGAAGGAAAAGGGAAGGACTCTGTATCTCTCCAGGAGTAAGAGGAGGTGGAAACTGGGGCCTGGTAGAAAGTGAGGGGGTGTCCTGGGAGGGGCTGGGGCTGACCCTGGCAAAGTTCCCACAAAGGGTAAGCTGGGGCAGTGGAGCCTGCTGGGGGTGGGTCACCCGTAGCCACCTTGCCAGGTGAGGCGAGACTCTCCCCTCGGACCCTCAGAGCCTACTCCAGCTAATTCTCCTGTTGGCGCCAGTGAGCTGGACCTGATCAGCACACACACCTCCCTCAGGCCCTCACCAGGAGAGACTTCAGAGTCCCAGCCATTGTTCAGGCCCATCTGCCTGCTCCGCATGGACGCCCGCGTAACCATAGACTAAGGAAGAGGTAGGGAGAGGAGGTGTCCACACTGGGCGTAGATGGGACAAAACAGTTCAAGACTTTTGCGGTGATAGTTAGAGGCCCCCAAGCCACACTTGGAGTACTCAGCAGGAGCAGGCCCAGGGCGTTCATGACCTTCAGAGCAGAGTAACAAGATAAACTTGTCTTTTGCCGATGTCGAGCGCCTTGCATAGCTGAGCTGCAGTTCCAATTATTAAAAGATTCTGCTGCCACTAGAGAGGAGGATTCCAAACAAAAGGGAGGAGAGAGATCAGCAAACAGTGTCCTGCTGCCCTGAACCATTGTTGGGGCCCAGAAAATGATACCCCAAAGCATAGGGCTTTGACGTGCTGAGTGCTTTGAACTAAAGGGGCAGCCTCAGAGCCAAGATCTCTCCGACCTCTCCCGCCCCTGTGTCTCATCCCTCTGCCTCTCCCAAAGCACAGGGAGAGTCCCTCCAGGAGGAATGCAACTGTCTTGAGTCCCCTCCCTACAACCTCATCAAACAGGGCAAATTAACTGGCAGGAAGACTACAGTTGACACCACACTCAGAGCCTTTGTTCCAGGCTATTGTCTGCTCTTCGGGCCTGTTCATCTCCCTAAAAACCATTTACTCTTTCTCTAAAAGTGCCTACAGCCCTGCTTCCTTCTCCCCTATGAAGAAGGGTACACAGCTTCTGCATCTCACTGGGCTATTGGGTACTCACTCTCCTGTGATGCCCCCGCACACATAATACATCCGTAAGCCTTTTCTCCTGTTGAACTGTCTATTGCCAGTTTATTTCAGCAGACTCAATTATCCAACCTCCAGAGGGGAGAGCAAAGGTCCTCTCACCCTTACACCATGCATTGAAGTCAGCCTTTTGCCTTCCATTTATTCAGCAAAGGTCAAAAACAATGTTTTACAAAGAATGGCAATTATATCAAAGTTATATTCCAATTTCTGGAATGAGGTATAAAAGAAAAGACCAAATAGATAAAATATAAAATTGCTGTGCATCCAAAGTGCTTGTTTTTGTGTAACAAACAACAGTCACTTAAAACTGATTTATAGACGGTTATAAGTGACTTCACATTCCCAAAATACCTATAGTGCAGTAGAAACATTAAAAAAAAACACCATTCTCCACTTCTCTCTGTTAACAATGACTTGCTTGAGACCAATTTTCTTATAAAACATTGATAGAATCAGAAGAAATAGAGATCTCAAGAAGAGCTGAAGAAGCCTTCCCAGAAACCAAACAAAAATGGTCTATAAAACCTGGTGTGGGGGCACTGAGACCCATGCACAGGCAAAGCAAAACACAAATCTACAGACATCAAGTGTGTACTCTGGGTAAAGCAAAGAGTATCACCTGGGCAGTGATGGCCCTCTTGGGAAAAAAGTTCTGTGTTGCTCTATCCAGAAAATGTCCTTAATAATAAATATATATATATAAAACATATATTCACATTAGCTTCCATATTAATAATGTGGTTCAAATAGATAGGTTAATATGAAAAGCATTACATGTTGTACAGGAAATAATTTTTGAGGTTGACTATATTTCTCCCCCACCACAAAGTTCTATGACCATTAACCTGCCTGAGAAAAGAAGCATATTATTTTCTATATAAGAATGTAAGATCTAGTGTAAGCGGAGAGTGAACTGAACTCCATTGTAACAGAAGGCAATTTAGCATAAAGGGTGTGGGCTTTGGAGTCAGGAAAGCCTGCCTGCGGAGCCTGGTCCTCCTTCCGAGGCATGAGACCTCAGGCGGATGCCTCTCTCTGCCCTAGCTGTCTTGCCTGGACAGGGCTCTGCCTCACGGAATTGCTACGAGAAATAAGAGAGATACTTGGAGCTAACACTTAGGTTCTCAGTGAGATACTCAGATTGAACACAGGCACTTAACTCATTTTCCTTCTAAAAGAAATAAAACAGATATAAACTCAGGGGACAAGGAGTACGAGAGAGGAGGCAACAATGGACACGGAATGTCAACAGTTCGCGTGGGTAGAAAGTGGATGGAGGAACGGTAACTGACTCAACAGTTTATTCTGGGAGGGATAATAGTGAGAAACCAGCTGAGATGCTCCCACAGAACCCCAGAAAGACGCAGGGGCCGATCACCTGGCTGAGGTAGTTTGTCAGGTTTCTCCCCTGTAAAGCTACTCATTTTTCCACCTTTCCATACTATACTCTTTGAAAAGAAGTCACTGTCTGCAACCCACGCTTAGGGAGTGGGGAGTTATGCTGCCCTCTTGAAGGCAAAGCATCTGCATAAATTATTTGGAATTATTATGCACAGGAGATTTGTCTCTTCTCTTCCATTTATTTATTTTACTCGACCATTTGTTTATATCAGTATGGACTACTGAATATTTATTGTGTACTTTGGGTTATAACTGAATACCCCTTAATTTTGTTGTTCAAATTGTTCCAGCTTTGGCCACTGGAAGCTCTTTCAGTTGGGCCCTGTCTCCCTTCAGCATACCTCCCAATCAATGTGGGGTTTTGTTTTGTTTTGTTTTGATCACCTTCTTACTTTCTGGCACTACAAGATGCAACTTGTTTCTCAAAGCATTCCCTTAGCAGACCCTGATTTAAGGCAGCCTCAGAAGTAATTAAAGGGATATCCCTGCTTTTTATCCCTGGAAAGGGATATTTCTAGACTGTTTGGCTCCCTGGTGCTCACTCTAATGAGGCTTTTGCTTTGCCTCTCAAACAGAAGTCATTTATCAAGTGTCAAAGGACACAAGAAGTGCTGGACTGTAGGAAGAGGAGCACCAATAACAGAGTCACAAAGACTGGAATCAGCTGTGTCCTCCACATCTCTGAGCCCCCGTTTGCTTATCTATTCCTTGCAGAGCTTTGTGAAGATGAAAAACACAGTGCTGGGCCCAAAGTTGTTGCTTTAAAAATGGCTAGCCGCATAGGAGAAAGAAGGAGAGTGTGAGTCCATTGCACAGGGATCTCAGGGTTGGAAGGAAGAACAAGCAGCTTGCTCCAGCCTCTCCAGACAGCCAGGGCTCCATCAATTCAAACCTGAACAAATGACTCATGAATTCTAATCCATTCTTCTAGTCTCAGCTTCCCTCCTTCATGCTGGGAGGCCAAATTACAGTATTTTATTATTTTGCCTCTTTACTGTGTATTTTATTTATCTCTGTTGTGCTACCTAGTTTTAGGCATTTTTTCAAAAGCCTACTCGTTCCTACCTGCTATTTGTATTCTTGGTAATACCGCCGATCACTATAATGTATCTCTCCCAAACCTCAAGAAGATTTCTGTATTGTATTCTTGCCACGCTGCTAGCTTCATTAATCTGGAGCTGAATGCTAAAATTCCACATACTGCTTTGATTTCAGTTTTCCCTTAGCATATTCATCATTTTCCAGAATCAGAAATTCTGCTCCTGGACAAGTGGCTGCTCATGGTGGTACCCACCAACCAACCACCAGCTGAATGATAGAACAGGTCTGATAGAAAGGAGGAGGGTTGTCAGACTTCTCACCCTGCATGAAAGAGCAGTGCTGCAGTCAGCCGTCCTCGGTCTACAGAGCCCCTGGTACACAGTGTAAACTGGTGCCTGGCTTTCCTTCACTAACTTCCAAGAGGTCAGGCCCACCTATGTCTTGTTCACTGCTGTATCCTTACAGTGTAGCACAGGGCCTGACACAGTAGGTACTCAGGAAGCATTGATGAATAAATGAAGGGGTTTCTCCAAAGAGTAGTCACTCTGGCTTTTCTTTTATGTCCTGGTGGATGCAAAAGAGATGCTCTTTTTCCTTAGTCCAAAGATGGCTCCATCTTATCTGGCCTGCCCATGTTGATTGTGTTCTAAATGGTAATTTAACTTAGAGTTTGGGAAACAGAGCTTCCAGTAGGGGCCCTGGAAAGGAAGGGAGGAAAACCAAGATGAATTTAAATAAGAATGTCCTCTCACCTCCTTCTCTCTTGAATGTTCCCAGACATTCATATTCCCACATCCTTCCAGGCCTGGCCCCTGCCCAACACCAAGATGCATCTCTGCCCAACTTCCTTTAAACCTACAGCTTTAATGGCCCATGCAGTTCATCCACAGGACAGAACATACTCCCTAAACTCACCTCTTGTATTGTAATCTTCTCTCTTGTAATCTAATCCTTTATGACGATTTCATTTTTCATGTATTTTTATCTTATCTTCCCGACCTCACTATAAATTCCTTGGGAACAGAGATGGTGTCTCATATTTTTTTTATTGTTCTCTCTGTCCTGGCACTACCTCTGGCCCATGGAAGGTTCTTTCTAAAGTTATTTACCTCCAAGCCATAAGATCCTAATCACTCCATCACTTCATAAAAAAGTAGGAAAAAGGAGGATGAGAAGAGAAGGTCAGAGAAGGAAAGAGAGAAGATGGGACTAGCAAAAGAATATGAGGTCGTCAAAACAGGAAGATCTGAGCCAAGACAAACCCCAGCAATGTGTTAGGTTAAATTTCAGTGAGAGACTGAGTGGATAGAAAACCCAGCGCTGCTAAAAGAGCAGGGCAGAGACCGTGAGCCAGGTCACCTGTCTCCTCACTCCCTCCTCATACCCGCTTCACTGCTGCATATGGAACCCCCCTGGCACCATCTCCAACGCAGTCCAGCAGAATCTCCGTGGACCAGAGTTTTGTTAAATTAAATATTACTTGAAATAAGTAGACACTTAACCACCTGGAAATCATCAAACCATAGATTTTTCAAGCTGGAAAAGATATGAGAGACTCATAGTCAAGGCTATAATTCTAAATCTAAGGTCCAATGTCTCCTTTGAAAACATGTATGACCTTCTGGAAATGGTATGAAAAGTCACGTATAAGCCTATGTAAACTTTTCTGGGGAGAGGATTTAGGAAATTTGTCAGATTCGTAAAGGGGTCATGCTGCCAAAAAGTCACAGATCACTACTCTGGGCTAAGCCCTTGATACTACAGAGCAGGGAGCTCTGAGCAGAAGGGTTGGGTGGTGCCGGGTGCTGTGCCCGAGGAGACACAGCGGGGAGGTAAGAGAACCGGAGCGTGACCGGTTCTCCTGACTTCTAGCGGCCACTTTTCTCCTGCACTTATACCTTCCCCCTTCTTCCTTTTTTCTTTATTATAAAGAGATTTTCTTTTGACACCATTTGCTCTAACAGGATTTGGCCTGCGGTGTTGTGGATGCTTTGCTCTGTTACATTTCAAGCACCTTCTATTTGCCCGTTTTCCTTCACCCTAACGGTGCCCACAGACATGTAATTTTCTCGCTTTTCTCTTTCTATTATCACCTTCTCTGGCCTTCGCCCACTCTCTTTCCTGCTACACGTGGCAGGTCTCTGCGCGCCCTTTTATCCTCCCACCCCGATTTTATGAGAAGTATTTGTTTCCGTGTTTCCTGTATTTGCCTGGATGTATTCTTACCGAGCTGATGGCGAAACTCTTCTGTCTCAGCAGGAAGCTGCTGCTCAGGGCAATTACGCCTGCTGTCTTCCTTTTCATTTTCCTTCGGCTCTCTCTTGATGAAATTGTGTTTCCAGAAACCCTATGAATTCTTTCTCAGACTCTTACATAACTCAATGTATTCGACCACTTCTTTTCCATCCGCGTTTTTTTGTTGTTGTTGGTTGGGCTCTTGGCTCATTTTCTCCCCAGATGATTTGGTGGCTATTTGAGCTTCAGTTTCTCTCACACTGCAGATGATCTCCTGCATCCCAATGGAGGGCTCGAGGGCCAGCCAGATCGGGTTGGTGCTTGTATCATTAGCTGCAAATAAGTCCGTGAACTTGCCAGTTGTGTTGTTTGTGAGACTGTTTTGTTGATTTTGTGTTTGGGGAGGATTTTTGGTTTGTTTGTTTACTCTTTTGGGGGAAAGGGATGTTAATTTTGGGTCCAGTTGTAGGGCTAAAGTTTGAAATGTGTTCTTTTGCTCCAAGTTATATCCTTTCTACCTTGAAAGGACTTGCCCCTTAGGCAAATTCAGTGTGTGTGTGTGTGTGTGTGTGTGTGTATGTCTGTGTTCTGGGAATGATTCTATAGAATATTTTACTGGGGCCGAAATACAGGTTTCAATATTTTCTCTGTAAATAAATCAATGCTTGAGGATAAGTTCTCAGTTCCACTCTCTCCACCCAAACCCATCCCCTTGCCCTGTGCTACTCTTGAGGTTAAGATTCACTCCAGCCTCAGAGAGGAGCACCAGCAAAATTAAGGCAGAAATCGGGCCCTTACATACCACACTAGCGTTCAGGAGAGGCCAATAGCATCATGGAAAGAAGTTAGGGATGGGCGGTTTGCTAGAGGAGATAGCGACTCAGACACCTGGTGTTCCTTTCTTTGGGCTAGGGACAGACTGGTGGTGAATGTGCCTTAAGAACAAATGAGAGACTCATTGAATGTGGCTGAACCCCTAGAGCTTGGGTCAGGGAAGGAGCAGATTCATTCTAAGCCCCACTGAATAGGCAAGGGAGTCGGGTAGGGGTGGTACTGAGTCTTCACTATATTTCCTGGTTGGCTCAGGGGACAGGGCAGGACAGATTCCAGAGGAGTTCATGATAAGCCCCTCAGAGGCAATGGGGCAGGGCCTGACATCCTTGGTGCTGTCACTATGGCAACTACTACACCACACTCATTTTCCTCTATGTGCCATGGTACCCTGGTGAACCTTGAACCCTGCTGGGGGTGCCATCAATTTGATCAATGTGTAAACTATATTTTAGCTGTCATTGAGAACACATACTGGCTATGTCTGCCAGATATAATCTTGAACCTAGTGGGTCACATTATGCAGCCTGAGGTCTGGTACAAGTTTCTGCCAGAAGGAAACAGCTATAGTGTAATGTCAAGTCATCCTGGAAGACAGAACCAATGTTCAGTACAACATGCTGGACTTTTGCCCTTAGAAAGTTACAAGATGGTGCAGCCTGGGCAGTTCACAGCACTATGCAAACAGCATCTGTGCTGAAAGAGTATGGAAATAAATAATGTGATGACGGCTATGAAAACCTTTTTCAATTTTCTTTTTTTTTTTTTTCTGTAAATAGGTACTCACCTTCAAGGGTGCTGCCAAAACATTCAAGTATTCAAAAGGTTGCGTGGGGGCAGATAAGTGTGATTCTTAACCATTGTAAGGTTCACCACTGATACTCCTATGACAAAAGACAGGCTAACAAGAGAAAAGGATAACAAATTTATTTAATCAAAGTCTTACATGACACAGGAGTCTTCAGAAACAAAGACCCAAAGACCCAGGAAAAATTATTTTTATGCTTAGGTTCCATGAAGAAGGGACAGCCATGTAGAAATGTAGCTGGACAAAAGGGTATGATCTAATGCTACTAGACTGAGGGGGGGAACCCAGCAAGGCCTGTTCAGATTCTTCTGGGCCTCTCTATGCATCATCCCTTCCTCCTGGGCATGGGGCAGGACCCCTCTGGAGTGAGGATCTTCAAGGGAGAAGGGAGAGAGTGACCTTTCTAGGTATTATGGCTTGCTCTGGGGGAGAGGGGTTCTAATTTCTAAGACTTGCCTTGGGGAAGAGGAATTCTGGCTTCTGTGACTTACTTAGGGGGAGAAAAAGAGGCAGGAGACAGGAGGGCAGGAGAAGGTCAGAAAGACCTTGCTTCTCAGGCCTTTCCAATCTTCAGTTCAAAGTACTCAGCACGCCAAGACACCATATTTTGGGGTATCATGTTCTGAGCCCCAAGAGTTACCATGAGTTCAGAATGAATTTGTGAAACAGATGATACAAATTTAGAAGCCTAGAAATTAAAAAATAAAAATAATATATACATATTCTCTTCTTCCCTCCAAGATACCCAAAATGTCCCTCATAGAACTTTGAGAGACAATGTAATGAAGGACACTCTAGCTTCAGAAAAGGAAGGCTTTGCCCTGGGTCTGCCTTTCACATGACATATATCCGTGGGCAAGTCACTGAGCCTCTCAGGTTCTTGGCCACCTTATCCATGCAATGAGAAGGTTCAACCTGATCATTCAGCACAAGCTTCCTTAATAAGGGCCAATTCAAGAAAAATAAACAGGTCGGTGTGCCAAATGTGTTCCTTTGTTCACTCAAAATGCAAATTGCTTTATTGATCCCCATGGCAGAAAGTGAATTTTGTAAGTATTACTTTATGAATTTCTATTCATATGAATGATAACATAATCATTGTTTTTAATCTATTAAAATGTTAATATCTGGACATTTTTGAGAGGAGTCAATAAGGATGCAATTCGCTAATCTTTTAATCCTTACACCTGTTTAAATTGCATCTGAGCATTCACAACATGCATTTACTATCCTTACTTCATTTCTTCCTTCAAGACATTCTGAAAAAAAAGCATAATTAACACTCCTATTTTACACATGGGAAAACTGAGGCTACAGATAACTTTCTAAGGACAGGGAATTAGAAGCAGAGTTGTGGCTATAATTAGTTCATTACGTACAGTGCACAGGCACAGTACAGAAGTGATTTTTTGATATTGTGTAGCTAAATGTATCAACATTTAGAAGATCTGCAAAGCTCAGCGAGCCAGTATTTTCCAAATGACCAATGAATGACATTACAAAATCGTGCGTGGGTAAGAGACTCACTCAAAGTACCAGCTAGATCAGTGGGCTTTAATGTAACAAAATATGAAAATTTCATTGATATGGTTTCAGGTTTCATATTATAGCCAGCCTTTAAGGAACCACCTCTTGCTGAGTGTTGGTATAGTCGCAAAGGTGAATATCCATGATTATCTGAAAAGGCTATCTCTCCCTTTTCCAACTACTTATCTGTATGAAGCTGGATTTTTTTGATAAACTTCAACCAAAACAACATATCCCAACAGATTAGATGCAGAAGCAGATGTAAGAATCCAATTATCTTCTAATAAACCAGGCATTAAAGAGATTCACAAAAAATGTTAACCAATGCCGCCATTCTCACTAATTTTTTGTCAGAAAATACAATGTTTTTAATTTTTAAAATGTGTTATTTATGTTAACATATAATGAGTTTATTACTGTTATTTTTAAATGAATTAATAAATAAATATTTTAATCTTTTCTCAGTTTTAATTTCTAATATGGTAAATATGGATATATAAAACCCATATAAACAAAATCTCTTTGGAGTTCTCAATAATTTTTAAGAATAGAAAAAGGAGCTGCTATACAAACAGCTAGCTGTATTAATATTGACAAAATAGACTTTAAGACAAAAATCATTATGAGGTATAGAGAAGGCCACTATATAATGATAAAAGATTCACCATGAAGGTATAATAGTTCTAAGCTTGTATGCACTTAAGAAAAATAGCCTCAGCTGGGTGTGGTGCTGCATGCCTGTAGTCCCAGCTACTCAGGAGGCTGAGGCAGGAGGATCTCTTAAGGCCAGAAGTTCGAGACCAGCCAGGGCAACAAAGCAAGACCCCATCTCAAAAAAAGAAAGCCTCAAAACACATTAAGCAAAAATACAGTTGTCCCTCGGTATCCATGGGAGATTCATTCAAGGACTCCCCCTCCTCCTTAATACCAATATCTCCAAATACTCAAGTCCCTGGTATAAAATGGCATAGTATTTTTATTTAACCTATGCACATCCTCCCATATACTTTAAATCATCTCTAGATTACTTATAATACCTAATACAATGCAAATGTTATGTAAATAGTTGTAAGACTGTATTATTCAAGGAATAATGACATGAATAACAAGTCTGTTTATGTACAGTACAGATCCAGTTTTTTTCATTGAATCTTTTTGATTTGTGATTGGTTGAATCCATGGATGCAGAACCGAAGGATATGGAGGGCCGGCTGTGTATATAAAGCATAGATCCACCATCATAATGGAAAATTTCATTTTGTTTCTCTCAGTTACTAATAAAGTCAAGTAGGAAAAAGTGAGTCCAGAGATTCTATCAGTTCGGTTCTGGCAGGAAAGAGATGCCACCCTCAGATGAGGTGAATGGAAAGAGTTTCATGAAGAAATATTCACAAGGAATGGGTGAGGGTAGGAGACCCCAGCCAAGGACCGAGGGAGAAGCATATCCTGAGCTAGCAGTGGGGGCAGTTACATCCCCGAGGCCTCAAGGGCCCGGGCAGGGGTGTGGTCACCAACACCAGCGAGACCTGTAGCTGAAGGAGAGAGTGTGGCCGTGGACAGGGGATGGCAGTCTTTGCCAAAATAGCCCAGCAGGGGGGAGCTGGATGAATTAATACTCTGACCTTTTTCTCTACCACTTTCCAATCTCGTATCTTATCTCCCACTGGCGGAACCCATGGAAGTCAGGGAGCAAGGAAGTCCTTGCTATAGTTCATAGCAGGCCAGCCTCCCAATGCACAAAGCAGGCCAAGGAAACTTGGAGAGTAGCTCTGGAGGGCAAACAGAGACGATCCAGCACAGACAGAAGGGATTTGAACAACACAATTTACAGCTTTAGTTTACTGGATGCAATGCTCCAACAACTAAGGAATATACATCCTTCCCAAGCACACACACGGGGAACATTTACAAAAACTGACCACAATTCTAGGCCCACAAGCAAGTCTCAGCAAATTTTTAAAAGTCTGTATCAAACAGAACCTGTCCTCTGATCACAAAATAGTTCAGTGGTGTGGGATTAGAAGTCCATAGCAAAAAGATGGCGGGGAGGGAACTCACATATTTGGAAACCTTAAAAACAAACTTCTAAATACTCAAAGAAAAAAATCATGCAAACCCAGAATGCTCAGAAATTAATGATAATGAAAATACTGCATATCAAAGCTTGTAGATGTAGCAAAAATAGCACATAGAGGAAAATGTATATCCTTAAATGCCTATATTAGGAAATTTAAAAACTAAGCATTAATGTGCTAGGCATCCAATTTATGACAGTAGAAAAAAACAAAGAAAGTGGGAAAAATATAAAAGCAGAAATGAATGAAATAGAAAACAAAGATAAAACCAAGATGATCAAGCCAAATGTTGGTTCTATAATAAGACAAAAATACAAACTTTTTGTGAGACTGATTTGGAAAAAATGGGGGAAAGCAAGAATTGACGGAGTAAAAGTCTCATCTCTGCTTCCTCCTTCATGGCCTCAGTCCTGACACTTCCAGCCTGCAACCACCTTTCTTTTGCTTTGCGTGAGCTTCAAGGTCGTGTTTGAAATCAGAGGCTAAATGAGCAAAATACACAACTGAATTAGGCGACTTTGCAGAGTCTGTTGACATTCTGCAGACTCTTCCCCATCTCCTGACCTGCAGTCACCCTCCGGGCTCTGCGCTTGCGAGTGTGCGCGGGTCCAGGCTGCCCAGAGAGCAGGCATCGCTACCTGAACAAGGATGAAAAGAGCAAAAAGGATGCTGAGCACCTGAAGGGGAGCAAGAGGGGAAGCGAAGCTCCTGGAAAAAAAAAACAGTGCCGACCTGGGAAGCTGAACAAGCAAAACACAATGGGAGGCCCGCGCCATCGTTTTATCTCTAGCCAGCTCCCCGCTGGCTATTCATGAGGTGTGTGAACACCGCCATTCAGGTGGGATTTGGGGTGCTGAAGGCCTCTCCATGGCTACAGAAAATCTTTTTGTTGTGCTGTTTGGGGAATTTTCTTTTGGTTTTTGTATTTTCCATTTTTCTTCTGCTGCTTTATAATACCTTTTCTACAGGGACCACAAATCCCTGCACAGTGCTCAGTCATCTTTGTAAAATGGAGGCCCACTTACACGTGCTATCTCAAGATGTGTGGACCAGAAATAAAACACTCACCCAAATCATCCAAACCCCAGGCTTGGACTGTGAAAGGTAAAAAGAACTGTGAACCAGGTGCAAAGAGTCATTTCCAGCTTCATAATTACTGAGGGGAAACGTCATTTCAAAACCATAGGTGTGGAACCGAGGTTGGCCAGGACAGAGGTGCAATAACACAGGTTAAATCATTGCAAATGACACCATCCATTATAAATTAGGAGTATCAACACTCTATTGCTGAAGAAACTTAAAACAGAAATGCAGTAGTTCATTTTCTCCCATCAAAAGCTGGTTGAGTCCTTTTGACTCTTGAAATGACCAGTCATTAATCTGCTAAAATGTTCCATGTAGTTGGAGAGAAATCCCTGCATTCCAATTTATTGGAAATTCAATGCAGAATTTAATTTAAAACATCAATATTCTTCATTCAGAGAAACATCTCCCAAATAACTCTTTCATTTCCAATTTTAATTAAAAGGATAGTCTAAGAATTGCATGTTCTGTGGCATTACACACTTACTGAAAAACAAAAATGGACTAAAATTGATTGATATTGTTCTTGTAGTGATGACTTTAAAATTCTCACCCTGGCCATTTATAATCACCATAAATAAATGAAATACGTGTCTCTACTTATTTAACTCACTAAGGAAAGAGAACTCATTGTTCCCCAGTCATTTCTTCAACTTATGAGAATTGTGACTTGAAAAAGAATTTTCTTCTGTTTTAATATCTGAATATGATGAGATCTCCATGGACCGTTAATAGTATTTTCTATATTTTTTATCTTAAATTTGAATTATTCTTGTATATGCATAAAGCCACCTTCCATGCTTTTTAATTCTATGACACAGAAATTAGAAACAATATTTATTCATAATCTCTAAAATTGCCCAATAAGTACAGAGCACAATGATTTGACTGACTGCTCCAAGGTGTATATCATATTGGCATTTGTATTCTTACTACCTATCAAAGCTAAGACATAGATAAGGTAATAAACCTCTAGTCCACAGCATAAACACAAGACTGTAACTCATCTGAATTCTTCATAAGAATTACCATAAGCAAAATCCAAATGTTTTCCTGGTTCAAACTATTTTTCCTCCTTTGAAATCTGAGCATTATCTTCATTAAAAATTGTAAGTCCATGATAAGTCATACTGGAAATAGCTGATAAATACATGTGCAGGCCTGCATTTAGGGTACAAGGGCTCATCTTATTTAAATAAGAGCATGGCTCCTGTGCAAGAACAATACTGAATTTTCACCCAAAATTGCATAAGTCTAGCATGTAAGTGATGTGTAAATGAAGTGCTCCCTGAGCACACATTAAATGGGCATTACAAGGGAAGACCGTAACAGTCCATCATTTCAATGGTCCAGCCCAAAGGTGCTTGAGTCACCCTGACACAACAGAGTGTGACAGCTTCATAGGCGTTGTTTCAGGCTGCTGGGTCCAGCCCAGTGGAAAATCAGCCCCACGAGCCACTGATGGCCATAACCCAGGCCCTTCGCCCCACTTGGCACAGTTGGTCACTTCTCCAGATTGGGCTTGCCAACTTGATCCACAAGAGGGAGGATTTTATGTGGGTTTGCTTTAAGTATCTGACAAGCAACCGATGTGGAAATAGGCCAATCAGATAATTTTGTGTTTAATTCTAAACGCTGGGCAATGTTTTCCAAGTGCTCACAGAACAGATAGGAACTGCACAGAAGGAACAGTCTCTCGGGAGTTGTTGCTCCAATCTTTGCCTCATACACTGAAGGCATGTAGGGTGTATGCCTAATAATTTATCTTTCCCTGTGGGGATTTGGAATAAAAGCATTCTGTCTTTCACCAGCCCAGGACTAATATTTGTATATCTTTGCCCATAAAAGAAGTCCCCATACAACAGCCCAACTTCAGTAATAATGCATCCATTCATGTAGGAAAAGAGATCCAATGCTATGATGGCAGACATGGGATTGCCACATATCCAGTATCTACTGCCAACCCTTGAATATGATAGGTGCTCCAAATTATATTATACAAGCCAACCTCGAGTTATTTTTTAACTATCAAGGGTAGATTTGTACCAACTATTCATTCAGTTTTATCCAGTCCCCTAGGCCAGCATTTGCACCATGTCTAGCTGGAAGTGGGACAGCACAACCAGACAGCACAGCATCATCACCAGTTTGTAAGAAAATTACCCATAATTTGGCTTCATTAATACCGTTCTCCACTGATATCATCATCCCACCAAAAATTCCACTTTTAGATTATATTGTTGAAGAAATATGTCTTAGATCTAATAATGAAATTAAATATCTAAGTGTTGGCATCAGAGAACGTATTTCTAGGAAACAAATAAATGTATATGTATATACATATACACACACACACAGTGCAGTTCATCTGACCTCACATATTAATTTCCTTTCCAAATAACTTTTTCTTTTCAAGAGAAAATCTTCACTTTCATTATTTTTGTAACATTTCTTTTTTAATATGTGAAAACCAATAATACCTTTTATTAATATTTAAGGTTGACCTTAGGGTGTAAGTTAATGTTCTCTCCTATAACATAGTGATGCTCTCAGGGGCTATTGATGTACATAAAACTCCCTTTTTTAGTTGCACTGAAAGGCTTTGGTTCAGGAGGAGGGGGTGTCTCATTTGGTTACTTCTTTGCTTATCTGAGGATTTTTGTCTCCTCCCCTCATGAGAGATGATCACGTCTCCCTGCTCTCCTGTGTCAGCCTCCAACGCCCTCCTTTCCTCTTCACCCCAATCCCCACCATATCACTGGATTTTCTGCTTCTAAAATACTTGTTCACTCATTTCTTTATTCTACAAGTATTTAATCAGCCTGTACTATTAACATGTGCCAGGCACTGTCCTGGGGACAGCATGTAACCCTTTCTCATGGAACCCACAGCCAATGGGTGGATAGACATTAGTCAAAGAATCACACAAATAAATGTAGTATGACCTCTGAGGAACAGGAGGCATATGGTGCAATAGAGAACCTGGAACTTAAGGGGGAAGGTTAGGGAAGCTTTCCTTAGGGACATGACGGTTGGACTGATCTCCTAAAGAGGTCGCTAAGGACGAGGGGCATGGAGAGGATTCCTAGCAGAGGGAAACGCAAGTGCAAAAGCCCTGTGGTAGAAAGGAACTTGGAGAAACCACAACATGGGACGAGGCCCCTGGGCTGAGACCCAGGCCTTTGGTCACTATTCTGAGAGCAATGGAAAGTGGTTGAGGTGTGTGTGGTGTGTGTGTTTGGGGTGCGGGGAGGGTGACAACAAATTTGCATTTTGAAAACACCACCTCAGCTGCAGAGCAGAGGACGTTTTGGACGTGAGCAAGCACATCCATCCAAGAGGAGTCCATAGCAGTAAATCCAGTGAGAAACAATGGTGGCCCTGCCAGAAGCAATAGTTCTCAGTCTGGGCACCACAGAATTCTGTGAACTTATGTGAAAAAATGAGCACATCTTTATTTTCACCAACCTATAATTAAAATGTAATATTTCCTTCCATTATGAATATAGACAATAAACAACAGTAGTATTATCAGCACCTGTGACCTTGCTACCAAGAGAAATCACAGGTTATTTCAGATCACATTACAGTTGCTGCAGATATATCAAGATATCATTTATACTGGTCACTGCTTGAAAATTACTATAGTTGTTAGGCCTGCGACTATATCATATCACAGAATGCGTTAATAAAGAAACATATAATTATTATAACTCAAAATTATTTGTGTTTATATAACTGTATTTTAACATAATTGCTTTCTTTTGTAATGCTATGTGTTTTCTTTAGTGCATTTTAAAATCTTATTCTGGAAAGGGGCCCATAGGCTCCGTTAGACTACCAAAGGTTTTCATTGCAAAAAATAAGTTAAGAATCCCTGCCAGTGAAGAGGAGTAGGTGGTTTGCGAGCTGTTTAGAAGGTCAATGTGGCATGACCTGGAGATGGATGGGTGTGCCTGGAGGAGGAGAGGAAGGTGCCTGGAAGAGCTCCTAGGGGGCTGGTTCATGCAAATAGATGGGCAGTGGAGCCTTTACTCAAGAGAGAAAACACTAGAAGACCACAAGAACATCTGCAGATAAAATGCAAGGGCTTTAGTTAACGGACTCAGGGGCAATCTCGTTTGGTCATTATTTTTCTCACTCTCTCATTCTCAGCCAAGTTGCAGATAGTTGAGAAATATTGGTAAACTGGGTGTCACCATGAACAGACACATACACATACTAACAGAAATTGTTATCAAGAAAACGACAGGCTTCTTTCACAACACCATTTCCAGTTACAAAGTATTTTCAATATTCACAAATGGTACTGATACCAGCACAGACCACTGCCTGCACCAGCAGCGAGGGTTCTTGACCTCCCTGCGGGAAGAAATTCGAGCACAGTGTCACAAGCAAGAGAGGAATCAAACACAAAGCGTAAGCAGAAGTAGATAGATTTATTGAACACAGAGTACACTCTTAAGAAAAGGCAAAAAAGCAGACTGATCCAAGCAGGAACAGTGTTACCCCAGGGTTCGGGTCTGTTCTTTTATGCTAATCCCTAATAATGTGCTAAACTGGTGGCAGAATATTCATGAATTTTCTGGGAAAGGGGTGGAGAGTTCCTAGAACTGGGAACTCTCCCCTTTCTTGACCTTATAGGGTAACTTCTGGGAGTTGCCATGGCATCTGTAAACTGTCATGGCCATGGTGGGTGTGATTTTTACTATGTTAATAAGGGTAGTTCATTTAGGGACACTTGCCTCAACTGTGCGCATACCACAATTAAAGGAATTCTCCCCTTTACCTTAGATAAAGATGTTATGGCTAAAGTAAAATGACTAAAGGGACCCTATTGGTTACATTTATCTTGGCTAAACATGTTCACATTCTTGTGACTCTCTTATCCTGTTGACCTTCTCCTTCTGACCCCTGCCCTAACTGCCTGCAGGGTATCTGACTCCTGTCTCACAACCGTTATCAAAAAGGCTGCCATTTCCTCTGTATTACAAGATTGCTTTCCAAGGAGTTGAATTTCTTTTCCTGGAGGACTCCAGTTTTCATTAAAACCTTTAATTAAGCAATGGATGTCGTCCTGGATCCCAGTCTCCATTCT
This sequence comes from Daubentonia madagascariensis, assembly GCA_023783475.1. Taxonomy (NCBI): domain Eukaryota; kingdom Metazoa; phylum Chordata; class Mammalia; order Primates; family Daubentoniidae; genus Daubentonia; species Daubentonia madagascariensis. The sequence continues at coordinate 34,295,933 of JAKFHU010002088.1, read as the reverse complement.
ATTTATTTAAGGCCTTCTGTAGCTCCTTCAAAAACTCAGAAATAACATCAACCCAAATACCCTTGTTATTTCTATTTCTACACAAGAACAATATATTGACTTTGCCAAAACAACTAAAACAAACTTAAATCATGAGTCACTAGCCAAGTGGTTCCCTTGACTTCCTCCAAACCTCCCATCATGCGCCTGCTGAATGCCAGGCAAGGGAAGGGTTGCAAACAAGGGAGTCTAAATCCCATGGTACATCTCCATTCCTGTTTACCTTCAAATTTGTATAAGCCTTCTAAACACAAATTGATTCAGAATAAAGTTTTGAATATCAGAGTTAGGGGATCTAACTGTTGGTTTGCCCTTGGCTCTGCAGAACTCAATATAAATTTCCTCATTTTGTACTGTTTTTCCTTTTGTCTGCGAAAGGAACACTTCAGACAAGAATAAATTGGAGGGCTGGTAGACAGCATTTGGGGAAAGAGTGGTTTTCCTTGCCCTGATCATTCTCAGGTGTCCATGCACGTGGTGGCGGCATCATAACACTTTTTTTCTGTTCATTTTCTTTTACCTATGCACCAGGCCCCGACTCTCCTGCAGAAAAATCCCAAAGAAACTAAAGCCATGGAGATTTTATTTTTAAGCCCCTTCCCATCCCCACTATGCTAAGTGAAATCCATTTAGTTGTCCTGCCTTCAAATTTCCAGAATTTAATCCAAAATGTAAGTATTTCATTTGATTAGTGTAGCCATTCAGTGTTCTGCTGTTGCTTTGATCATGTGCTCAAGACAAAAAAAAAAAATTTTTCAAAGGAATTACTGCTATAAATAGGCTGCTTCTTGAGAAAGCCAGTTCTACTCTATACCAGAAAACATTTCAACAAAAACTTTTGTATCAAACTGCTTAGTTTTTAAAGAAATTTTCCAGATTAAGGTCTATCTGGCAGACTGGATTGCCTGGCCATTAGACAAGTTTAGCCAGGTTGCTAGACACATTTCCCAAACTTTATTTTTCTAATTTGCTATTACCTAAACAATATGGAGTAAATGTCAAAGTAGGAGAGAAGTTAGGAAAAAACAATATAGCGTGCTTATAAATATTTGTCTCACACAGACAACGTGATCTACATTCTAGGAGAGAAAAGGCACATTTGCTTAGCTTGTTTAGCTAACAAAGCAAAACAAAATCTGCATGTGTTAGAACTTTAGCAATGGTTATCTGGAAAGTTTCAAAACCCAACAAGCAAAAAAGAAAAAAAAAAATCACTGGCTGATACCAGACTACAGAAAAAAAGGAGCCTCATGAACAACTGGAACCAGGGCCTCTCCCCCTGTCACGGATCTCTCTCCTCCCCTCTCCTCCTGCTTCTCTCTGCTGGCTGGCTTCATTCTCAGCATTAAGGAAAGAAAGTAAAGAAACTTTTCTTCCCTCCCACCAGCTTCTATTTTTTAAAAAAATGCCAAGGAAAGACTGCTTGGTCTAGTTTAGGACACATGCCCATTCTCAAACCACTCCTTGCTGCCAGGGAATACGGTCCTATGATTGGACCAGCTCGTGCCAATTTCCCACCCAGCGACAAACACAACGCTAGGGAGTTGAGGTCAAATTTTAAAAGTACAACTCCCTTTTGCATCATATATTAGCTCAGCAGTTTCCCAAAACACTGTCTTAAAAGGAAGGGAGAGTGCTTAGCAAACAAAACAATACACGCTTACCCCATTCATGTGACAATCATAACTCTACCATCTGGGCCAGGTAAGATTTTGCCCTGGTTTGACATTTAATGACATTTAAGGTGCCAGAGAGCAACTTAAATTACTTCATACCAAAGGTCTTGTTTCCTCAAAATAAAATTATAATTGTGTGAATCACCAACAATGAAGCAACATGAAAAGAAATAATTTTATAGTGACATTAAAGTGAACATTTTTTTTTTCCATTTCTAGCATTCTCTGATATTCAAGTACTAGGTCTTTTCTGGAAGTAAAATAAAACATTGAAGGTTTTTCTCCTCATCATTTGTAATAGGTTACACTAATAATTTTAGAGTGCCATTAATGATCTTTCTACATAAAAATAAGTCCTCTGGAACTGTTCTAATTTAGCAACACCAGCAGTGCCAGGGAAGCTAAATGAAAGGACCATGCTACTTCCCTCATCACACATACACAGAGGTGCCATACTAGGAGCCAATACAAAGGTGTCTTTTCCATTCAGTGTTGGGTACGACAGCCACTCTAACCACAGGACTCTGAACCAGGGGAGCTGGAGGCTGGCCCGGTGCCACCCCAACAGTGCCATTGCCCTAGCAAATTACATCACCACTCTGGACCATCATTTCCCTGCCTATAAAAATGATAGGATTGGAGTAGATAATTTTAAGGTTTAAAGTTCTAAAATAGTATAATCCTCACAGAAAATAAGTTAGCATCATTGAGACATAAAAAAGCCATTTGTTTTATCACTTAGGATCAAACAGTCTCTCACCCCTTAAATGTTTACAGGGCTGCTTGCCACCTTCTGGGCTGGGTGTCAGGGATACAGGATGAGCACATTGCAGTCCTTGTCTTCCAGGAACGCACTGACTCAGGTGTGGAGGGGGACAGCTTGTAAACAGATCATCAAAATGCAATGTCGAAAGAGTTCTAAGCAGGGGAGGTGACTAACTCCCCGGGGTGACCTAACAGAGGAGGTGCTGTTCAAGAGGAGCCTGAGGAGGTGAGTCAACAGATCATCTGGTGCAGACGGCCAAGTTTGAGGCAAGAAAGTCTGGGCAGGGAAGAAAGCATGGGCCAAAGGAGCCCAGAATGTTCTGAGACAGGAGTCTGGTAAGAATGGGACAGGTGTGGGCAGCGATGAGAAGCGAAGCTGAGGCCCTTTCTGTGCTGAAGGTCTTCCCACAGGAGCTTGGCAGGCGCAGACCTGCCCCTGACACTCCCTGGCAGCAGTGGAGGGTGGATCAAGAGAAGAGAGCCCGAGGGCAGGGCACTGAGCCTGGAGAAGCCCCTGTATTGGTTGAATGAGTGATGAGGGTCTGGGTTAAGGCAGTGGAAGGGGAAAGGGAAGAGAGGAGAGGCGCCACTGAAGGAGAAGGTTTTCTGGGGCCTGTGAGCTGAATTACATTTACTATGTCGGGGAGGGAAATCTTCCCCTCTTCCCTCTTAGGTTCAGTGTCTGGGGCTTTGTGAACTAAGCTAAAAAAAGATTAACAGAAAAAAAGGCATACAATTGTTGTTCATCTTTATGTGCACGGGAGCGCACAGAAAAGAAGTAAGACTCAAAGAAGCAGTTAGACTCCAGGGCTTATGCACCATTTTCACAAAGGAAAGGGGGTTTGGGCTTCAAAGGATGATATATCATGGGTAAGTGACTAGGAAATATGTGGGGAACTAATGGGAGATAAAGGTTATCTTAATAAGGTCTGTTTATGCAAATCCGTCTCAAGGTGACTCCTCATCTCAGGTGATAAGAGTCACTCTCCTCTTCCTATACAGGGGAGGGGTGGGGCGGGCGCCTTCACAAAGGGCAATTCCTGCTTTCTGGCAGGTGAGAGCAGGGCAGGGAACTCTCCCTGTCTTGGTTGATTCTCAATTGCCTTCAGTTCGAAATAATCCTTATGCCAAATGGCATGTTTTGGGGGGCACATTCAGATCCCCTTTAATAACATGTGTGGTTTTGAGTTTAACCTTGCTGAGCCTTACTTTGGAGCCTTACTCCAAAATGAAGATAAAACTTTGCAGATTTGCAGTTAAAATAACATGCAACGATCTATTTAAACCACTCAAGACAACAGCAAGTGCTCAACAAATGTAATTCAGCATCAGTCTTATTATCACGTGCCACTGTGCAGTTGTCCCTGAGGGAACAGGGGCAAGCTGAGCTGGCCAGTCACCCGACATTGACGTGAGGTCCTGCAGGCAGGGGCTTAGTGGACATGGGCATCAGAGTATCCAGGAACGGAAAGAGCCAGAAAATGAGGGAATAGGTATTTTTTGGATGCCAATGGTCAAAGTTAGAAAAGCCAGAATCTGTCCTCAAAGTTAAGGGACTAGCATAGAGGAAACTAAGCAGGAAGATGAGGAAGATGCAGAATTGGGTCAGAAGCCAAGAGCATGAGGGAGGAGAGAAGGAACAGAACAAATTTTGCTGCCGGCAGGGCTAAAGAGCCCAGGCTGTGGGTGGCCCCAGTGGGTCAGCTTGGTTTAAAAGACAGGAAGGACCTCAGCAGACACCGTTGACCATCACCCACCAGTACCTTGAGGACACCTCCCAACAAAAGACTGGAGAACCTGTTGCAAAGACTCTACTTTCAAGAAAAAGAGAACACTAAGCCTTCCCTCAAACCCCCATGGTAACAGGGGCAATATTCAGTCTTCTGATCCTTCTTCCCTTCTGAGACTAAAGATATGAGGGAAGAGATCATCAAACAAAATAAGAACCTTTGACTGTGTGCCAAGCCTCATTCCAAACATTTTTCCTGTACTAATCCTTTGATCCCACAACCCCATGAAGTAGACACTCTCATCATCCCCATTTTACAGATGAGTAGGGTGAGGCTTAGAGATGGTGAGTAGCCTACCCTACATCATCCTGCCAGTAAGGCTGTGACATCAGAGAACCCCCCGACAACAACTCCGCTGTATTGCCTTGTGCTGAAGACCAGCGGAGAGAGGCCTCTCCCTCTGGGACCAGAGGGAAAGTGGAAAAGGATAAATAAGGCTGGAGTTGGAGGAGGAAGGAAGTCAAGGTCAGGCCTCTGTGAAAGAGTCGGAAGTGGAACGACCTTGGGGAACCACAGGCTGAGGATTTCCTGGGAGGGGCCAGGGCCCTAACAGACGGGGAGAAGGAGCAGGGATGGGTGCTGCCCCAGTCACGACAGGGCCTTCCCAGGATAGGTGCTGCTTATAGAGTCCAGGAGCCCCAGGGGACTTTAACAAGACCCAGCCCCCAGGGCTCTGGCCTTTTTGTTTGTTTGACAAATAATAGCTGTATATATTTATAGGGAACAATGTGATATTTCCATACATGCACACATTGTGGAATGATCAAGCTAATGAGCATATCCATTGCCTCAAATATTTATCATTTCTTTGTGTGGAGAATATTTAAAATCCTTTCTTTTAGCTATTTTGAAATATATAATACATTATTATTAACTATGGTCACCATGCTGTGCAATTGAAAAACAGAACACCAGGATTTATTCCTCCTGACTGAAACTTTTTACCCATTGACCAACCTCTCCCCGTTCCGCATCAGCCATTGCCCCCCATCAACAATTTTAGCCACAGTCTATATATCAAATTTCAGATGAGAGATGGCATGGGACAATTCCTTAACACCCTGTGAGAGGGACAAGAAGCCTATCTGAGAGAGCAGCCTGTGCAAGGGGCGGTGGGGGTGTTCCTGTTGCGTGTTCTGTGGGCTCAGGGTAGTGTTCCCACCACCATCCAGTCCTTACTGAGCACTTACTATGGCCAGGTGGTCATCTAGCTGCTGGGGATCCCACAGCAAACAAAACAGGCAAAATCCCTTTCTGCAAGAAGCTTATGTTCTAATGGAGGGGAGAAAATAAACCAAATAAGTAGAAATACACACTATGCTAGATGGTGCAGGTCCTATGGAGGAATATAAAGCAGTAAGGGTGTAAGACAACATCAGTGACATAAGCGGTAGTTTGCACTTTGAGACAGTGGAGTCCTGGGAGGCCTTCCTGAGAAGGTGACATTAAGTCAAGACCCAAAGGAAGTGAGGGAGCCGGCTAGTCAGACATGCAGGGGAAGAGCCTTGCAGGCAGCACAGACAGCCAGTGCAAAGGCCCTGGGGCAAGAGTGCGGCTGGCTCGCTCGAGGAACAAAGAGCCCTGTATGGCTGGAGAGGAGTGAGCAAGAGGAGTAGGAGAGGCACTCAGAGAGCAAGCACAGGGCCAGATCCTGCTGGGCCTCACAGACCACCATAAGAATTTTCACTTTTACTGTGAGTGAGACAGCAAGCAAAGGGGCAGTTGAGCAGGAGAGTGACATGGCCTGACTTATGTTGTGGTAGGATCACTCTGGCTGTTGCTTCGAGGATGGGCAAGACAGGGAGAGCAGTTAGGAGGTTACTAAAAGAGTCCAGCCAAGGGACGGTGGGGGCTTGTGGCCGGTGGTAGCAGCAGAGGGTGAGGAGAGGCTGGATTCTGGACATAGTGTAGGTAGAGCCAAGAGGATTTCTTGGCCGGTTGAAGGTGGGATGGTTCCAGGGTCTTTGGCCTGAGTGACTGGAAAGATGGCACCGCCATCATCTGAGATGGGGAAGACCCCGGGCAGAGCAGGCCAAACTGAATCCGGAGCTGTAGAGTCATTGCAAAGCACTCAAGGAGAAACATGTGTCATGTTTGTATGTCATGTGTTCTGGGAGCAAGTGGTTTTCAGTTTAGTTGGAAAAGGTAGTTAGATGTTCCCTCCTCCTCTGCTTAAAAGGATAAACTAAACTATCGGATTACAAAGTCCATGCCAAATGGCAACAGTGAGCTGGAGGCAAATACCTCTGAGCTAGAGCGTGGCCCTGAACACAGCCCAGCAGCTGAGACCCAGCCGACTGCAACAGGGACTGAGGGCGGCCTCGCCACGAAGTCAGTTCAGCACTCACCAGCAGCCAGGCTCTCTGCTGCTCTTGATTCTCTCAGAATGAGCCTTAAGTTAATGCCATTTGGTGCTTGGCTTCTTCAGCCCCAGTTCAACCTTTCCTGCCTACAAGGTCACCAACATGGCCCAGAGACCTGCCCAGGGTACAATGTGGCCAGGTTTGACTGGCAGTTGGAGACAGAACATCACTGGCTCAATTTCTGAGTCCCCTTTATCCAACTTTTGTGAAAATCAACAAGGAATATGTCAAGACCACCTGAATGTAAAAATCTGGTTGTCCTCCTTAAAAAAATAAATAATCCACAAATACCCAGCCCTCTGTAGAACATTTGGCTTACTTCACACAGTCGCAGAGCTGGGATCCTCAAAAAGCATGAATTTCATGATCTTATAGATGGTGAAGAAGAGTATAGAGATTAGCTGGAGTTGCACAGTAGTTAGGGGCACAGCGCAACCAGAGACTGCCCCCCCAACCCTGGTCACAGTGGAACCTCTGATCCACGAGGTGCAGCTCACTGCTGGCCACGGGTGTGGTACAGGTGTGCCAAAAGATGGCCACAGCCCACCTGTTCTTACAAAGATGACAACTCTGAAAACTTGTAAAAATATGAATAGTTGATATATATGTTCTTATGGTATGCATTGGTTCATCTTTTTATAGCACATAATTTTTTGAGCCTTTCCTCTGTGTCAGGCATGTTGGAGTCTAGAATTTAAGGGTAAAAAAAAAATTTTTTTTAATTTTTAAAAATTAAAAAAAATATATGAATAGTTGAAATTATATGTGACCAGGATTTATATGGCTCTCTCTGGAAACATCCTAAATTCCTAATTACTATTTTGACCCTCAAGACTTTGGTGTGGCATCTGCTTCCAGAGCATGGTCTAGAGTGGCCGAACTCCACAGCACTTCCCGCCTTGTGCCATTCGGATGTCTGTGCCATGATGTGAGAAGGGTCAGGAAACCTCCCATAATTATATCTTCTATTGCTTTTTATAATAACCTTAAAATACATCAGTGTTGGTGACCTCTACTTTCCAGCCCTCAGCCCCCTGATGATCTTTCATGTTTCTTAGAAAGCTTGGCTGACGGTCATCTCGGAACCAGAGAGTCTCCCCTTCAAGGTCAAAGGAAAGATGCTGCATGTGGCAGCCTAAGAGCACAGAGAATGTTCTCTGTCACAAAAGAGAACATCCCTCCCTGGGCATCAATCTCATGGTGACTCAGCCCTTTCAGGAATACTCAGATTCAGTAAGGCAAGTGGCAGTTCTGCACCCTTTACACTGTGATTGAGTTCCTCGTGGTAAATGTTTAAAGTTGCTCTGAAGCTCTGAAATATTTGTATTGTTTCTCAAAGTCTATCTTTCCTGGATTCTAGCTTCATCTTTTTTTAAGTCTTCTAGATCTACTTTTTAAAAATCATCTTAGGAATAAGATATGTGTAAGCCTGGCATGAAGGACATGTTCAATAAATGTGCCTTAAATGAATTATTGTAGTTAAAGTTTCAAAAGCCACATGACAAAAAGGGATCATATTCGTTCGTTATCAGCTTTAAGTGAATGCTACAGAAGAATTTTCTAAGTAGTAGGAAAAATACTAATGGGTTCATTCAGCAAAACAAAACAGCAAATATTTGTTAAGTGGTTATCTTTTTCAAAAAATAGATTCATTGAGACTAAATCAATACATTATCACCAGAATGGTGTGATTTAATATGAAGAATATTTGCTTAATAATCCACAGAACAACCTAAAACAAACAAAATGGTAAAATGTTTCAATCATTGCTTTATTCTTTATCCAAGGATGATGTAAATACATTGAAACGACTATAACATTTGGAACATTGGCAAAGCCTTCTATCTAGAAATACGCAACTGGAAATTAGATGAGTTTACATACTTTGTACCACTATGCACTCTTGTGGGATTTCAATTGTATGCAGAGTACTTAATTTCTTTGAAGAGTTATATAGATGAAAGTTTCATCTTTGCTCTTGTATTTAAGCTCTTTCCTTACCCCTTTCTTTGGGGTGGGGAGAGGTACACAGAGTGTCATGTCTGACTTCATAGGGATAGGCAATCAATATTAACCCCAAATAACTTAAACAATATGTTCTTCATAAGAAAAAAAAGGCCTTGATTATTCTTCATACTCTGAATCAGCAGTCACACAGACTAAAAAGACAAACACTCTACTACCCTGCAAATTAACTGTGTGAATTTTCAGGAGTAGTCACCAAAACAATACCCCAGGAATCACACCAGCCTGGATTCCTGCCCCTTTAACACACAACAGATTTATCCCACCTGCCAAATAGCCACTTTGAAGCCAGACAATGAACTTCTGGGAATACTGTGCTGTGCTTATAGGTACACATTTCTGTTGCTTACCCATCCCTCCACCTCTTCTGTATTATCAGAGATCGTGCTAAACTGTCCTTTAATATGTCACTCCTCAGCACCGCCCAGTGACCAATGCTGCATGGCATGTGAAGCTCACTATTCCTTGATTGGGGCCCATGGAGGACTTCAAGTCTTAGCCCTCTTGCAGCTGGGCAAGAGCCTGGAACTAGTCCTGGCCAGTGGGCTGTGCGGAGAGGGGAGTGTCATTTATGGGATAAAGCACAGGAAAGCCCGTGTGGGATCCCCCAGGGCCATGCAGAGGCGACATACCCCAGACAGCGCAGCTGTGAGATGTGAAGCCTCCCTAGTCTCGGTGTTGTCTCTGTTTCTCTGCAACCGTGACAGTGTGGAGCAAGGCCCCTGCCAACTCGCATGGAGCATTAGCAGGAGCTGGGAATGAAGGCACTGTGTGAAACCACTGGGTGTGGGGGGTTGTTTGTTTCTACAGTATTCTGAGGAAGTGATCGCTTTAGCTGACACTGCCTCTGAGCCACCTGGACCAGCTGTTTCCCCTGTCAGTCTTCTGCCTGTTCTCCAGCAAGCCTACCTTCCAGCCCTGAAGAAGGACACACCAATTTAGCTGCAGGGACCCAGAATTCCTCCAGGAAGTGCCTTCTACCTCAAGAAACACCACCTTCTCCTGGCCGCCTCCGCGCCCCTCTCCTGCTCTTTCCAAACACGTTCGTGGTTTCTTGGAAGACAATTGCTGGTAATCCCTGTGCAGCTGGACTCACTTCCAGGACCCTCCTCCCAGGCAGCTCAGGCCCAGACACCAGCTCCCTCAGGAAACTCTCCTGTCCTTAGCTCCCTGGCTCCTCCCCAGCTCCCTCGCTAAATTCAACTCACTGCCAGCTTTTCTGAAAAGCGGACAGACACTTGCCTCCATACCTGTTAGAGATGCTACTTCCTCCCTCTGTTCCTAAGTAAACACTTGTATTTCTGCCTTTTCTCTTTTACCTGCTATAGAAGGAATCAGCCATTTTCCACTGAAGACCAGAAGCCGAAATCTGAAATACAGTCCTGAGATTCCAAAGGATGATCGCACACCTTGCATCGTCAATTCCAATTCAGGCAATTCCTGTGCAGATGTTTCCAGCCAAAACTCTTGCATGCTCCATGTCCGATTTTCCAGGGTTTCCTTGTCCATCAGCTTAAGCCTGCCCCGCCTGTTGTCTTCAGATTTGATTTTACACTTTGTAAAAAGCCAGGGGTGGGGAGTTTGAATGGGGATGGAAGGAAAAAAAAATTTGTCTTTTTTTTTTTGAGACAGAGCCTTGCTCTGTCGCCCCGGCTAGAGTGCAGTGGTGTCATCATAGCTCACTGCAACCTCAAGCTCTTGGGCTCAAGCGATCCTCCTGCCTCAGCCTCCCGAGTAGGTGGGACTACAGGCGTGTGTCACCACCCAGCTAATTTTTCTATTTTTGGTAGAGATAGGGTCTTGCTCTTGCTCAGGCTGTGCTCTAACTCCTGCCTTGGCCTCCCAGAGGGCTAGCATTACAGACATGAGCCACTGCGCCTGGCTTTTTTTTTTTCTTTCTGTTTTTTAATTAATAGCAGATGACAAAGACAACTCAGTCATGGAAATGATAGGAGTCAAACTGTGTCTGGCTCCCACTGGTGCCTTTCCTCCATTGGCTGCGATTAAGCAAAGCAGCAACAATGCTAACAAGTCTCCTCCACCTTTCCTAGAAGACACGCTATCTAAGATGTCTACAGGGATTCCATTAGAAAACTGCATGTTATTCGTCCCTTTCCATCACCCTCACAGAACGACTGTATTGTAGAGCTGGAAGGCAACGTCTGTGGCTATCTTCATGTTAGCAGGGAGGAGCCCAGTGCCAAGGGAGGTCAAGGGACTGACTGAGGTGGCCCATCTTATCGAGGTCTCTCATGCCACCCTCCAACCGCTGAGCCTGTCTGTTGAATCCATGCTTTTCAGCTGCCCTCATATTCAAAATAGTGAGGAATCCCTGCTTTGTTTGTTCTGTTCCTTAAGCGCTCAGGAACAAGAGCAGTATTGCACATGCAGACAAACGTTCTTGTAACTACTGGGCTTTCACTCATTCTCCCAGCCCATCCTGCCGTTGTTTACTTCCTTTCCAGCCACTTTCCGTTTGTTTTTTCTCTCTCTCAACCACAGCTAGCCTTGTGCATACTCTGTGAGGTTAGACAATTTGTTTGCCTGCCTGTTAACTCAAAGGCAGTCTAATTCCAGACTTTCTTACAACATTTCATTTCGATTCAGTCTTCAAAGTTGCATTATTCAATGTGTTTACAGTTAAGGTGTTCTACAATTATATATTAATATAATGATTTAAAAGTCCTGGTCTCTGCTCTCGGGTAACTCACTTTAAATAGAACACAGCTTTTGTTGTGGTAATGGCATGGAATATGTTTTTGTACTGTCAAACTCTTGCCTTTCTTCCCTGTTCCTCCAAATGTAAAAAGGTCATGGGGCAGGATTGACCAAATGAATTGATTACAGGTTATCAATGAGACTAAGCCAGGGAAATCCTAATGATGACAAACTCAATTCATGTCATGTGGCAGACAGAAAAATCATGTGTTCTGTAATATCTGTCCTGCTCACTAGGAAAATTTGGACTCTTGATTACAAAAGACAGAAACTCAACCCAAACTACCTTGAACAAAAAGGCAAACTCACATAGAGAGCCTTCATAAAGAGAAGGCTCACATACCCACCTGGGAAGAGCAGGGATGCCACCGGACATCAGAGATGGCTGAGACCAGAGACTCACAAGCCCCAGCGCACGCTTATGCTCGCTCTCTCTCCCCCCCACCCCCACATCTCTCCTCTGCATCTCTCTGTGATTTATTTCCCCTAGACTGGTTTTGCTCACGTAGTGAAACCACGAACTAGTCCTCATTCACCAGCGTAACCATAAGGATGGAATTAACTCTCTTTTCCCAATTCCAGTTGCAGATCTCCCAAGGAATGACTCAGTTGGACTGACAAGAGTCAATGCCTACTAATTCCAGGTATTGAGGGCCTTTCTCAGATGAGGGGAGATCATTGAGACCTCTGAAGTGACCTCAATTTACATCAACCACAACATGGGGCAGGGGGCACGTTCCTTAACTTCTCTGAACCTTGGTTTCTTTATTGTAAAATGAAAAAGTCAGTGGGTGAGAGCAAAACTAATACCTTCTTCAAAGAGCTGTTGATCATTTTACATAGATAACCAATGTCAAAGGCTGGTGCAGGGTCTGGTATATATAAAGCATCAATAAATGTTCATTTTTCTTCCAAGGTGAATCTTAAAGTCAAGGGAGAAGTCAGCATGTTAAAATGGAGAGAAAAATTATTTGAAGCACAAGGAACAGAATGGGAAATACTATACAATTCAGAGTAAGAGGCACTACAGGAGTTGTTAAAAAGAGAATAATTGAGCCTTAAATTATTCCCACCCACAAATCACCCACAAGATCTGTGTTCTGGAAAAAGGGGCGCCAGCATTAGCTATTGGGAACCTGGAATGTCAAGTTGACCAATTAATCTGTAGCTTGTGAGATGTTCTTTGCTATCGAGGGGAAAATTATTTCAGTCAAGTAGCATTTTAGGGCCAACATAAAAAGAATTGTAAAAGGTATGGATTTTGATGAACTCCGAGGAGCAAAAGCTGCATTTGCTCATATTCCCTTTATAACTTTTTGGAGCTAGGCCAATGAACATACCCAGCTGTGCAGTCAGATAACTTAAATTTACCACTAGTTCTACAAAAATACTCCCTATGTTGTCTTCCCTTATACATTTCATCCTTAAGTTTTATGAGAGGAAAAATAGACTTCATATTACACATTTCTTAGGTAAGATTACTACACCAATGGAGTACTGACATCGATAGATCATAACATTTCCAGTTTTCCCAAAGCTTGAAGAGCTCGGTGCATCTAAGATTTGGTGTTTCTGCATTTGAATCAATTTGACTCACACCAACATCTGTTCTTGATAAAATAACATGAAATATAATATCCTAATGCGGGCACAGACTCAAACTCCAGCCTCCTTCTTGTTCCTCACCTCTTTCTTTGGTATTCTCCATGTCATCTGCTCCTCCAGTTGGTAGATGACTGTGACATCTAACAACTCACTAGAATTCACCTGCCCCACGCTTTCATTTCCCTAGATACACAGGGGCTGCTAATGACAACGGCAAACTCTTTATCCTTGTGGTGTGTGGAGCCTTGTGCAGTTGAACATCACATTGGTCAAGATGATTCCAACCCCTTGAGCTTTGACTCAGCCCAGATCCTGGCTCCAAGACCTACCCTCTCGAAGATACTTTCTCTTACTATTCCAACGCACAGTCAAGTTCTCCTCTAACTCTTACTTACAACAATACTTTGATCTTAACCAAAGGCTGCCTGCCATTGCAATTTAATATTTACATGCCTATGTCTGGGACCTTTCTGTGTTCAGCAGTACCCAGCACAATGCCAAAGCATAGTAGAGGCTCTGTAAATACACGCATGAATGAGTGAGTGAATAGAATGCTGTCTTACACAGGTTGCCATTTTTAGTCTTTGGGAAATGAAGTGTATGGCAGACTTGAGTCTAAAGACAGCAGATTTTGGCTCAACCCTGTCAGTTGCTCTTATAACAAATTACCTCATGGATCTGGAGCAGCCAAGATCAGCGCATGGAGATAGAATGAAACAGGGAGCCATTATGGGATGACACAGAGCTATGGCCAGCCATGGGAATGGGGATGGAGACAGGAGGTGGGCAAGCATCCCAAATCTTGGTCCAGGGATCAAGTGACCTACATTCTGTCCCTGGTCAATCACTAAAAAGCAAGTTCTGTAATCCAGGGGAAGTCATCTAATCTTCCCGAGCCCAAGAAAATTCACAGATGTCTACCAATATCTATACAGATTCCCACCTCTTCTTCAGCAGAACAAATTCCTGCAGGGCTCATAAAGCATCCACTTGAAGGTCTAAGTCACAGGCCCATTGTCAATCTAGTGCAAGATTTGCCACCCCAGGAGAAAAATCACCTGCAGGACTGAGAGCTGTTGGAATAATTATGACAATATGGGCAGGACCACTGAGAAGGGACCCTCAGAATTAGGGACCAGCTACCTCCTCCACCTTGTACAATGACACCCAAGCATCCCCCTGCCCCAGAAACAGCTTGGCTAGATGAAGGGAGAAGAGGGATAGACTCCCAAAGATGAAGCATTTACCAATAAGTGCCTGAGCTAACCACTTTAAGCCAGAAAATACTGAGTTATCTGTCTTTAGCTTTCAAATTTAAATTCTTCCCCAGCCTCCAAATCATCTGTCAAATGGAGTTCAAAAATAAGTTGAGATTAGTTGTATTCTATAAAAGGAAAAGCCCTACAATACGGGTCAACGTTCAGCAAGAAATCCACCGCTTCACCTAAATCATTTCATATCATCCACTAGAAGATCCAGTACTAAGGTCTAGGGCTGAGTTTGGGATGAAAAGAGGGGAAAGCCCTGTGACAGGAGGAAAGAACACTTTCTGCGTCTCTCTACTCATATATCCACTTTAGCCTTTTTTAAGAAATTACCAGCTAAATCACTATCAACTCTAAACTCAAATATTTGAAATAGTTATTATTCTAGCATAGGCTTAAGGGTCTGTTTTCTCACTTGGTATTGTTTCAAGGTATTGTTTCCACCACCCTCCCCCACAACCATAAGAAACTCAAGTCCGGGCTCCTTCCCTGGAAAGACCAATTCAGCAGGTTAGGGTGGGACCCAAGAATCTCTGTTTTTTAACAAATGCCCCAAGGGAAGGTTGGGAAACACTGCTTTAAGGCAGTGGTTCTCAAAGAGTGGCTCCTGGACCCCCAGCATCAACATCACCAGAGAATTTGTTACAAATGCAAATTCTCGGGCCCCACCACAGACCTACTAAATCAAAAACTCTGGGTATGGAACACAGTAATTTGAATCTCAACAAACCTCTCAGGTAATTCTGATACACTTCAAAGTTTGAGAACCACGGCCATCAGGAAATGATAAGCAGGCAGTGAACAAAATTTTATTACAAGTAGAATCATTCATCAATCCATAGCCTACCCACACCAAAAAAATCAGCAAAAATCTCTCCAGTATCTCTGTGTCCTCCATGGTGTTAGGTTGCTGTGGTTCCCAGGCTCAGCTGCACGTTTTAATGCTCTTGCTGTCCAGGTAGCGCCCTTACCAATCACATCAGAATCTCTGAGGGTGGGAACTAGGCAGCAGCATTTGTTTAAGGTACTCAGGTGATTCCGATGAGCAGAAAAGTTTGGGAGCCACTGTCATAGCACCTAACAAAGCCCTTGAGATCAGACTCGTCAGAAAAGCTAACAAGTACAAAACACAGACAAGTCAGGGGCTAGGAGAGCATAGAGAAGCCCCAGTGGGGAGCTTCCTTCATTTATTCACTACAGTCCCTCAAAAGAAGGCCTTAGAAGTGAGGCGTGTAGACTATCCTTTATGGGATAAAAAGACCAGGAAGGTTTCCCAGAAGTCACTGGGGAATTTGGAACACACCTTCATTCTCTTGAGTGCTTCCCAAGACTCAAGAAGTGTGTAGGTGAGAGCCGGAGGGATAAAAGTTCTCCCCTGCTCACTTTCTAAACACACATGAGCACATCAGCACCGTAATTAACACCTGCCGCCTGCCCAGGCTTGGCAGATAGTGCTGGAGAGCAGGGCTAGGGCCCTGGGCAGAATGACGGGGAAGATGGGGGGAGGAAGAAAAGGGGGAGGGAGAGGAGGAAGGGGAGGACGAGAAGAAAGAGGAGGGCGCTGACGTTCTGGAGAGGTTCCCACATGCCAGGGCCTCAGTCATTTTCTTACTCAACTTCACACAGCAGCTCCACTCCGCAGTGGGCGGTGAGTAACTCGGCCAGGTCACTTCTGTGAGTGGCAGAAGCACTCCCCAGTAGAGATGTGACGGTTCTGGAGGGATCAAGGATGCCAGGGGGCAGGGAAGAGACTCTGAGAGGGGAAAGTGGAGGATGTGGAGGGTGCTGAGCCGGGTCCACAGCATGGTGAGGCACTACAAAAACCAGCTTGACCGTCTGGTTTAATCCAGGCGTGAGGTCCGGGTTGTCAGGAAGGAATGGAGTCCAGGGCAGCCGGGACAAGGGAGAGCGCATGGGAAGGGGGCCCAGGGCAGTGGCCATGTACCAACCAGCACAGATGGATTTCCACTTGCAAACGACCAATGCAGCTACGTCAGTGTGTACCAGCAAAATGTGAGCCCTGGTTCACTTGATGCAGATATAGGGCATAAGGTTTTTTGTGGTTTGGGGGAGTCATATTTTTGGAAAGCCCTTTGGCCTCTTTCTTAACCCATCCTTAATGAGGTCCCAGATGTCTCAACTGGGCCACAAGCACAAGTGCATCTAACTGCATCCCTGAAGACATGGCTCCCTCCCCCTCCACCAGAAGGCCCACCCTGGAAAGCTGGTGCAAATACTTGCTGCATAGGAAGAACCTGATGGGTAGAGCGGTCGGGAGAAATGGAGGAGAAATTCCAAAATCATTACACAAATTTATCTCAAATTTCCCATTTGAACTGGGAAAAACACACCCAAAATATAACCAACAGGAGCAGCTCGTTGCTTCAATGTTGCAAGTTTTCAGTCCATAAGCAAGAAATCTCAGCTTGGGCAAACTCAGAGGAAATGCCATGCAGTGGAGCGGGAGGGAGTGGGGAGACCCACACAGTCAGGGGATTGGGACAGGGCTGGGAGTCTCAGGAGAACATGGTGAAAACAAATCACAAGGTTGCCACTTCAACTATGTAAGTCAAATTGTGGAATAAAAATTCATAAGGAAAAACATGGACTGAAATATATTGTCATGTATGAAATAATACTATGACAATCATTTTGCACAGATTTAAGGAAACCAGAGCACAAGAAAGGGGGAGCCCCAATGCCAGTGCCTATGTCAGGCAAAAGGGTGAGGGACCTTGGTTTGAATTATAAGCCAAGCATCAACCACCTGTCAGTAGTTACAGGGTAACAGTGAAAACTGTTCTATTTGGATATAAAATTCACCTAAAAGCTAAAGGTTAGTACTACAGAGATCCCAACTATTGACACAGCATTTTACAATAATAACAGCCAACAATTATGGAGTGCTCCAAAACCCTTTGCAAAGCAATCAAATCAGACTCTTACAGCATCCTGCCATGCAGAAAAATTTGAGGATATTGTCCACTGCATCCCCCAAGTCCCCACAGGAAAGACCTCATAATTTTTTTAAAGCTGAGACCAGCTTTACTCCCTTGAGGAAACAGTATGCTTTGTCATTTCTGAGCATGAGAGTTATGTCCTAACTGCCCATCTCTCTTTCTCTCTCTGTCCTCTAATTTTTTAAAGCTGTTAGGAAGCTCAGAGTCAAACTTAAAATTCAAATACAGCATGTCTTTATATCCTATATCGGGGTCTCAAAACTGTTTTTTAATCTCACCGTCCCCCCAGGGAGGAATTTAAGGACAACCCTCTAATAGATGTATATGTATTTATTTATTTATAAAATAAATAAATATTACTAAATATTACTAAATCCTAATGCCTCTCATTTTAGGATGAAAAATGACTCTATTATTGATATTTTAAAGCATAATGTACACAGAGGCCAGGGGGCATTGTCAATGACTGAAGGTATAAATCTATATTTCAAAGGGTCTTCTAATAATTTCAAAATTGTTCTAACTTCTTTCAGACTCAACTAGATTGGACTGTCATTGTATTTACTTTTAATGAGGCTGACAAAGAACTTGTCTGAGTAGTAGAAGTAGTAGTAGGAGAAGTACCAGCTTTGCCATTTTCTTATGTGCTTGAAGATAATACTGTATGACAAGCAAAATCCACAGTTTCTTTATGGAAGTCTTTTTCCAGCTACTAGCCTCCTTTTGTGAGGATGTACGCCAACATGAATAGTGTAAACCAGAAATCCACGTAACCAGACACACGTGTAGCGCAAGATGCCACAGCCTGCTGAAAGCAACCAAGCCAGCGGGTGGCTCTGCCGGCCTCTCTGTGGTGTTCCTCAGGCCACTGCGGCGTCCCTAAGTGTCACGGGCTGGCAGAGTGAAGCACACGCCAAATATGACTAAGTCTTAATTAATGCCTCTCATTTTAGGATAAAAATGTCTCTAACTAAACATATGAATAACTAAACATTCTACTATAAACATATTTTTCCCCAAACCACAATTGATCCCATGCATGCACACTACTTTAGAACTCATCTATCTGTGCCTCTATTTTTACCTTTTCCTGGTCCTGACTCCTGTTTTTTACCTTGCGTTCACTCTTGATTTTTATTTATACTAATCATTATTTTTGCCTGGGTTCTCATCAAACCCTCTGTGGAATGCGAGTGGGAACGTGAACAGAATGGACACCAGAAACTCAATAATCCCTTCTTCTCTCAATGTCTGTCTTATTATTTTAGCTAATCATATATTTGGGAATCTGTAAGTTTTGGACTCTTCCACACACCTTTATCTCCAAACATTTCAAGGTCACGTGCAGAGGAATAAATGTAAGCCAGTACTGATTGTCAACTGAAACTGAAATACTTAGACTTTAACAAGATGTTAAGTATCTACCAAATCAGGGTTAAGACTGGTGACAGGATTAGGATTAAGATTAGGTTTGGGTGACAGAAATCCTCAGAAAACTGTGACTTTAACACACTGTTTTATTTTTACATGTAAAAAGAAGTCCAGAGGCAGTTTCTCTAGGGTGAGCCTGGAGGCTCCATGAAATGACCTGGGATGCAGACACGTTGCAGTCACTCCTACGACATGATCCTCTGCCCTGTGATCCAAGACAGCAGCTGGAGCACCAACCACATGGCCCTTCCAGGCCGACAGCAAGCAGAAGGCAGGGGACAGGATGGTGCCTGCAAGGACACAATGCAGGAACATCCAAACCACTTGCCCCTACATCTCATTGGCCAGAATGCAGTTATCTGGCCATACGGGTGGGTGGGAGGTGCAGCACTAAAAATCAGGGAGCGTGGTCATTGGGAGAACAACAAGCAGTCTCTGCCACACTTTGAGTTTTAAAACTCAAGCTTTTCATTAGCAAAGTACAGGATTCAATATCAGAATTGCATTCAGTAGATTCTGATTCCAGACCATCAAGTTATAACTGATACTGATTTTTTTTTTTGTCCATTCAAAGTCCCATTATTTATTACCACTCAAGGGTGTTTAAAATAAGAAATTTCTTTGGAATACATTATACATTATAGAAGCCCTGAAAAATACCTCTGTGAATGCACAGTTAATGTTAACCATGGTGTTTGGACATACTGAAAGAATGTTTTCTAATAGAAATTTGCCTTTGCTTTATACAATAAGCATCCTCCTCAATAAGTACATCAGGTTTTGCAACCCTGATCCTCCCTCAAACGCACGAGTGATGTCAGCTATTTCATGAAGCCCACAGTGAATTTAGGAGTAAGACTTCCATCTTATAGCATGAATAATCACACTCTAACACATCAGGATCAGAATTTGAAATGTTCGCCTATCAAATTTTCCTAAGGTAGTGCAATCTCACTGGTGATTTTGGCAAACTAAAAGGAAGCCTCTAAAAGAAACCCAAAATGCAAATCTTATAATGGGTTATTATTTCCCTTTTATTTTATTATTTTTTCTTTTTTTCCTAGTTGACAAAGTAACACCAGAATATTATTTCCCTCTTGATGTCTCAGCTCAGCCACTGCTATGTATCCTCTGGTAGAGATCCCACTGGAGAGATGGTCAGTGGGTTTTTGTGACTTTCCCATAGAACTGACCTCAACAGCTAGAGATGTAGGCAGATGCTGAGTGACAATCATCCTTCTGTTGCTGAACATGAGTCAGGGAGGGAATTCATTGTGCAATGACACACATTTCTCATCTTTCAGGTGCCAAATGTTCAAAGTATAAAAATACCTCCCCTGGCCACTCAGCAGAAGAAGATCGGCAGTGACCCAATCACGAGCTCACAGGGCACCAGTGACTTCGCATATCAATCAGAAGGGCTGTGCTGTTTGTTACCAATCAATGAGGGAGCCTAAAATAGACAGGTTCTCCTCTCCTGGGCCTCATCCTCCCTCGCCAAACCTGGAGTGCTTACTCGCTCAACTTTACAGGAAAAGTTCAGGAATCTGGACAGTTCCATTGAGCTGAAGAGTAAGACATGTTGGGGACAAGAGTTGAATTTATCTGTGTACCTTGTGAGTAATGGAATTGCCATAGCAAGAGGTGTGGCTTCCAGAAAGCTGACATACATGAGCACGTGTGCCCATCCTACCACCATTACCTCCAACTCATAAGGAGGGAACAAAACTTCTCCCTCTGTTTTATAATCTTTTCCCTTCTAAATTTCCCTCTGAAGGGAAAGAAGAAAATTATAAAATCAGGAGCCTACATGCCCCCTGAGACATTTACATTTAAGCTGGACCACGCACTACCCATGCATCACAGGCAACAATTTCACCCTAGCAGGGAAATGGACTAAGTGACTTAATGGGTATTTTCCATCTCTAATTTCCATGATTAAAAGAAAGAGGTTGAGAGGGGTACATGTGGAGCCTGTTGTGAGTTTGCCAATGAATCCTAATTTAGATCAAAGAGAGTCTATGTGACACTGAACCATAAACACCCTAGTGTGCGTTACTTCAAGGAAGTTGTTAGTGTGTCCCCCGATGGCTATTATGTGATATAGTTGCGCTCTATAGCCTGCACCCTTTAATTACTAATATAGAAGAAAATCCCATATAAGAGGGAGGAATGTAAATGAGACCTCTGCTCTTTTGAACATTTTATGCATTTGCCAAATTAAAATTTGCCGTGGACTTTGGTTTTCCCTGATCACTGTTGGTAGTGATCATTTGGCTCATGGGATTAAATCTGACTTCCCAAAAACTATTTCCCATCAGTGTGCAGATTTTAGATATTTACGTACGCTTTGCACTGAGACATGCATCATCAGAACCAGATTGGGAACAACTTCTTTGAAGTTTTCAAAGGTATGGGATAAATCCTCCTCCATTCTCATCTTTCTCTCTGCTGATCATCGTTCCAGTGCAGGTTGAGGGGGCTGCAACTGAGAGAGGGGCCCAGGGAGTCTGGAGGCACAGCATCATACCACACTCATGCACTACCTGCAACATGTGCACATAGCTTCTGTGCAGAGAGGACTCTGCTGTAGGGACTCACGTCCGGATCGGTAAGCATGACTATACTCACTTAAGTAGGGGTTGCTCAGACTGAGTTTTAAAGCACGATTTCAAGATGAGGGCAACCACAAATGTCAACTGGAACAGCATGATGTTGATGATACTTCCTTCTTTAGGATTTTTTTGCCCTCAGCCCACATGTAGAAAAAAAGAATTGACTACTTGGGAATCTGAGGCAAGAGGATCAGTTGAGCCCAGGGGTTAGAGGCTGTAGTGCGCCATGATCATGCCTGTGAATAGCCGCTGCACTCCAGCCTGGGCAACATAATGAGACCCTGTGTCTAAAAGAAAAAAAAAAAAAAAAGAACTGATAACAGCTTTTCACTTAAATTAAGAGCTGGGTAGAAACAGGCCCTGTACAGAAGCAAAGATGCTTGTTAGACAGAATGACTGCTGAAGATGTTAACTATTCAGAGAGATCTTGCCATGCCCAAAACTGCATCTTGTTCAATAAAGCAAACTCCTTCTTTGCCATCTGTCTCATACTACAAAGAGATAATAATAATAATAATAAAATCATTGCTTAATGAGTAAACTAAGTAGATGATAATTCCCTGGTAGATCATATTGGTGTTCTTCTCCAAAGGCTGCCATATTCTCAATGAGGCAGAGAACACAGGGGAGAGTGCGTGATCGTGCTCAAACAGGGATGCCTAAAATCAAAAACCAAGGCAGCATATGTCAGTATTTAAAGCCCCATCAAAGAAACATCCAACTTTTCAGCTGTAACCCAAATATAAATTTTCCTTACCCTGTCAATTAGCAGATTACAAAACTTCTGTAGCAGGAAGACCATTCTGCCAGCAAAGCCGCAGTGTTTGGAATGGGTCCAGGTCCGACAGATGGTGTGGAAAAGGGCTGCAATGAGACATTCCCTATCAGGAAAGTCAACTGTTCTTTCATGCAGCAAATGTAACCTTTGAAGGGTGGAGCCACAAGGTGAAGAGCATCTCCTGTGCAGCTGGAGAAGCATACAGATGTCTAGATGCACTGAAGTAGACTTGACAAGCATAATGGGCTGCCTTAAGGGAGGCATTTAGAGAAGAAAAATATGCAAAGCACTAAATAATTGGAAACCTCATTCTGTGGCACTTAAAAAGTGGCCCCCACCCACTCTAAGCCAATGAGCATAAAAAGCAGAGTCATATCTTATCCAAGTATGATATGATTGTTTAGGTTAGGATAATAGAGAGTTCTTGCTCTCTTTGGAATGTTGTCTACACCACATACAGTCAAATGATATAACTATGGGGGGAAGAAAAAATGATATGTGCTATATTATTATTATTAAATGCCATTTATAAATAATACCTATCCAGTTGCACAGAAAAGCTTGATTCAGGAGTTTATGGTTAATGAAGTTATTATATACATAGTAATAACAACAATAGCTCACTGAATTTAAAAAGTGAGTTTTAAAATGGAAACAATAATTAATGACTATTTTTTAAATTTTAATTTAAATTCCCTTTCATTAAGATCAAAGAAGCAAAACTACTTCATTAACACAAATATTTTTTGGTCAATAAAAGTGTCTTTGTTGCTACCTCTTTAAATTAATAATGACCAGCTCCTTGTAAGCACCAGCAATGCATTAGGCACTTTATATGTGTCACTTAATCCTCTAAACAACACTGCAAGATGGAATTATTCTCATCATTTTAGAAGTTAGAAATTAAAGATCCAAGAAAGGACCCTGACCACACTCGACAGTAACCCGATAGCAGTAGCTATTCGAATTCCAGGCGTCTGGTCCTAGAGCTTGTTTCTCTGCATGCCATCACAATGCCTCCCATGGAGGGAAGTGGCTATTTGTTGCAAGTTCCAAGTCAAACTCTGTCTTCAAATGGAGAAGTACCACCTGATGATGCAGATCAATTGGTCTAAGGCAAAAGAACTGGCTGTATTTATGTCATAATTCCTACTTTAGCTAGCTCCAGGTCTTGGCTAACGGAACATGAATTTGCACCATGAAGTGTTTTGTGCCCTAGCACAAGTTGGAATCCTACCTTTAGGTAGTTCTTCCTGAAGGAGTTACTGCATGACAAGGAACCTGGTTTCACCTTGACATCTGTCTCCTGCCAAGTGAGAGATAATGCAAACACAAGAAGTGGTTGCAGCTCTTTTCTCTTCCATGGTGCCCTTCCCCCACCAAGTCCTGAATCTTTTCCTTCTGCACTTTTTGCCCGCTCACCCACAGACGCTTGGGGCGACGGGGGTGGGGGTAATCTCTATGTTGAAATAGTGTACAAAGGAGACATCAAGGCTATTATCCTGACAATACTGGGTTAAATTCTTTTCAGCTGCTCTAGCAAAAGTGGACTCTGACTTCACACAGGGTCTGGGTTTTCTTTGACATGATCTTGATAGAACAGAATAAAAGAGAACTCGCATGTCATGCTCTGTCTACGACAGCCCCTGATTAAAGAGAATATAGAGCCGACATCACATTTGACGCTGTAGAGGATTCGGAACCAAGGCAAGGTTGACCTGCCAAGCCTGGAGTGGAATTTTATGACTAGCACCACTGTTTTCACTTCAGAATGACCTGTGAGAAAGAAGATCCAATGATTAAAACAATTAACTTGGTCCTCAGTTTAAACTTTTCCACCCAGGCCCCTGCCCTATAGCCACACCCTGTGAAGAAGAAGGGGGGAAAAAAGCACAAAAGCCTCATAGAAGTAACAATTGCCTATTTTAATGTTGGCAACTTATAACTGACAATTATGTTGTTAATTGATAGTTATTTCAATGAGTTATCATCCATGTAGATTGTTCAGATTAGCAATGTTGTTTTTGCATTGTGATTAAACCACTGGGTAGCAGCATAAAAACTGTTGTAATCTATTATAGATACATTCTAACATTTCACAAGAGAAAGAGAGACAAGCCCCTTTAAAGATACAGATGGTTTTTAAAAGAGATTGGGAGTTATAGTCTTGTTAAAATACGATTTTTAGCAGAACGCTAGATTAATGAAATGTAATGTTTAATTAAAGAAATTTCTTTCTATGTAAATGAAGTATTAATCAGACAGAAGGCAATAAAAAAGGGAGCAATAGCTATCAGCAAGGTTACCGAGCATGTGAAAATATCACTCCTGCCTGGAATAAGGCTAACAGAAAACCCAAGTTTATCCTTGGAACTCTCTCGAACTCAAGACAGGTAGCTAACTAAAGGATATAGCTGGTTTCTTTTTAGGACTGAACACCAGAGCAAGTAAAACCTCAAAAGGAGTTTGGCCTGAAGGAAAGATTTGGAATAAGTTCACAGCCCAAGAGAAACAGCATTTGTTAACTTTACATCTTTTAAAAAAACAAAACAACAACAACACATCTTACTTAGTTTTCTAAAACAAATTTGCAAAACAATTTGCAAAAACAAATTGAATTTCTAAGTATGTCTACTGTATAGAAGCTTTAAGGTGTAGTAACTTTAAAAGAAAAAAGTGACCCTGAACATCTGCTAGCAGCAACTTCGGAAGACCCAACTGGCCCCTCCTAACCCATGGGGCAGTCCTGGCCACAAGGTGGCAGCTGCCCAAATCTTGGGCAGACTGACCTGTTGGAACTAAAGAGTGTGGAGGGCATGTCATAGAGTTTTGGCATGAATTTGGACGAAAAGCATTCAAGTTATCAAGGGTTTCTTTATTTCCTCTTAAATTAGGTCAAGCTAACAAGCTTGGCAATAATTCTTGTTAAATTGAAGTAATATTCCTTTTCATATCAACTGTACATACATTTTTTTAAAACCACTTTTTTTGGTAGTTGCATCCATGTGGCATTACCTATACTTTCCCACTCCCCACCACATGCCCCCCAATATTGCCACACCTTAACTGGCATTGTTGCACTACTGTCCTGTTTGACGGTGCAGTGGATCTCTGTGGGTTTGACCTGCATGAATTGTTTTCCTTTCTTCTGATAATAGGACTCTAATTTTCTTTAGATAACCACTCCTCATCTACACTCTGCTGCAAGGTTTGGGTGGGACAGTCACCACCTCCCAGGCTCAAGGGTGGGCATGCATCTCACGTCTAACCATTCAAGTTATTCTATTCCTCTGGCCACAGTAAATGGATCAGGGATGAGCACAGAACCCCGTAAGTCCAATAAGAACCCACCTTAGAACTTTTTCTGAAACTCCTGGGAAAGAGAAAAGAAGTAGTCTTTCATTAAGGGTTATTAGGTGAGGAGAATATAAGCTTGATGATGCTGGGCTGCCACATGGGGGGAGCCTGACTGAGAGACAGGCTTATGCAAGGCAAAGCGGAGTCAAGATAGAGGGCTGGTTTCTCACAGGGGCACAGGTTAGCAATTTGGTAACTATTTTACATGTTTATGCTAGGTTTGAGCAAATAGGTAAATATATTGTAGATAAAGAGAGCCAAGTTTCTCACTGTCAGAGAAAGAAGTTAAAAATAAAAATAAAAAAGGAATGCTAGAATGAACCTTGAGATTTTGGGATTGGAATTGGAGGCACTAGTATGAATTCATGGGGTTTTTTCCCCCTATATATCTAGATAGATGATACAGAAATAACTATAGATGTGTATGTGTACATGTATACATGGGGTAATACATATATTTCCCAGCCCTGTCTGCTAGGAAAGCTTAGGTGCAAGGACACCCCAGTAACAATGAGCATGCCTAGCACCCAGATCTTGGGTTCTAAATACCATTCTCCAGTGAAATGAACCAGGGCTCCTTGGAGAAGTGAATGATTCCAGGGCTGGGGTAGAGAAAATATGAGTCTGAAGTATCTTGTGGTGCTAGAAAGTAAGGAAGGGCTCAAAAAAATGATGAAGGCATATCAAAGGGCATGAAAGGGTTCCCAATAGCCAAAACTAGACCATTTGAGCAACAAAATAAATATTGGATTATAATCCTTGAATAAGATAAATATTTATGACCATATCAATAAATTTTATATATTCAATAAATAACTGAATAAATAAATCAATGGAGGAGAAGGCACAGCTCTTCTTATAGAAAAATTCCAACTAATAAATGTAAAGAAATAAGGGAAATAGAAAATTACTATTAGAAAAATATTGTAATAATTGTTGCAGGCAAGATTTACCAATGGTTTCTAAAATTAGCAGGAAGAAGTTTGAGGAGAAATAATGTATATGCATAGTCTCAAACTATCTCCCCCAAGATATTTATTAATTACAAAGGGTATAATAGCTTTTCATTGGAGAAACCCAGCAGACATCACTTAAAGTTAACATTACCAGTAATATGACATATTGATATCATACACCCCCAATTTGACGGACTGAGAAGAACATATCATTTCTGAGGCATTCTTACCACAAATGCATAACCTCAGTCTAATCGTGAGAAAACAGTAGACCCAAATTGAAGGACATTCTACAAAATTACTGGCCAGTGCTCTTTAAAGATGTCAAAGTCATGAAAGGCAGAAAAGATTGAGGAAATGTCATAGAACGGAGGAGACTAAGGAGACATGACAACTAACAGTGATGTGAGCCCCTCAACTGGATGCCGGAACAGACTTAAGTGGGAAAACTGGTGAAATTTAAATAAAGTCTTCGGCTTCATTGTATTGTACCAGTGTTAAGTTCTTAGTTTTGTCATTGTATTGTTGTCATGCATGATGTTAATGTTAGGGGAAGCTGGGTGAAGGGTATACTGGGACTTTCTGAACTATTTTGCAACTTCTCTATATGTTTAAAATTTTCTCAAAATAGTTTTTTTTTAATATAGAGGGTGAAAGTAGAGGATCATTGAGGATTAAAGGGTAAGGAGGAGGAGGAAAGGGAGATGAGGGTCATATGAGGTCCTGGACCTTGCTATGACAGAAACTGATTTACTCCAGGACGTTTTGGTTGTTCCTGGACAAGGGTGCTAATAAATTCACTATACCTAACAATATACTAAATTTAGATAAGTATAGTAAATTCACAGGCCATTGAGAGTAAAGAAGGGGAAAAGTGTTCAGCAAGGAAAGCAGATAAGAGCTGCAACCTACAAAATGTCAGAATAGTGTCACTTGTATTTTTTTAAAAAAACAAACCTTGAAATGTTTGTAAATATGCCTCTTCGATTTGCCCAGTACTTTTTTTTTTTTTTAATAAAGACAGGGTCTCACTATGTTGCCCAGGCTGGTCTCAACTCCTGGGCTCAAGCGATCCTCCCACCTCGGCCTCCCAAAGTGCTGGGATTATAGGCATGAGCCACTGTGCCTGGCCTGCCCAGTACTTTTGAATACCACTTTTGGTTGTCAACTGAATTCACTTTTTCCATAAGGAGACTACCTAAATAGTGTGCCTGAGAAATACAAGAAAAGTCAGTCCTAAAACATCATTCTATTGGCCATGCCATAGAACATGAAATTCACAGCGTCCACCTCCTTTTGGGTTAAGGCTTCGAAATTCTCTCTTAAAATGTAAATGCTGTGGCCCAAACTATAAATATTCATCCAGGTTCTATCTGGAGGAGTAATGTATTATTAATATATTATCAATCATTAGCAACTTAGCACCAATTTATTAACCAGATTAATTTCTGGCCCATGGTAGGGTTTTGAGGAATGGAACACAGGGTGAATAATTTTTAATGAAGGACCAGGAGGAAGGATATGAAGTCTAAGAGGAGATACCTGGATAGTGTGCTGACTCTGGAGGTCTAGTTTGAAGGTACCAGGGGAAAGAAGACAGAGGAACAGAGAGAAAAGGAGTAGGAGAAAAAGAATGGCACAGTGCCAAGGGCAAACAGGCCAAAGATTCCTGTTCACAGCCACCATTTCCAGGAATAATAGCATTGCTTAAGGGGCACATCAGATCAGGGCCCCTACGTACAGTCATGCAGGTTGTTCCTGGACAACCTGGTGCAAGCAAGGACTGCAATCCAGCCCAAGCTCCCCCTGCCAAGCCCCAAGTCCTGGAGGGGGCTGCAGCTGCCCAGAGTGACATTTTTCTCTAACTGATGCAAAAGTTTTGCAGGCAGCCCTGCATTGAAATAATTTTCAAGCCTTTTTTTACCCAGGGAGGGACAAGGACATGTTGATACTTCCTGGTTGCACAATCCTCTTCCCCTTTGGGGATTGCAACAAGGGATCTCATTATCTTTTACCTCAACTGTGCATCCAGGCTACCATCAGCCCAGTCACCCTCCTGACATTCAGGCTTGTTTTGGAGGTGGTAGCGGGCAGAGGACAGGAGGCTGTAGCTCAGGAAGGTGCTTCGCAGCGGTCGTCAAATTCTCTCCAGTGAGCTACCGGAGCAAACTCACTACTGACAATTTTTGTGCATACTGATACGTCACTTGGGGTGGTTAGAGGCAAAGGACAATGGAGGAAAGAATCCTGCTGGAATCCTATCCAAAAAATAAAACATCTTTGTTACCTTATTTTCTGCTAAGTTATTTTCTGCAAAAAAGACTAGAGTGAAAATTAGGGAAATCACCATGACCTGTAAGGTAGTTCTCCGGACGGCTTCCAGGACAGTGTGAATTTGCAGGACTGCTTCTAATGTATTTCGACTAGGAGAAAGTAGTAAATTGGCATCTTTTCTCTTTAGAGCAGTGCAGACATGTTAGTTCCTACCTGTTATTTCACTAACACAGAGAAATAACATCAGCCCTTGGAGAATATCACCTGATGAAGATAACGAGCAAATGCTCATTTTGGTTTTGCCCAAACTCTTTCCTGCAGCTTTTTCTCTGGCCAGTAGTTGAAGCTGCAGCTCACTTGGATCGGTGCTTATCTGGTGTCTCCCCAAGATTGCTGCCACCTCCACAGAGCATCAAACACCCTTAATGAGCCCAGATGAGAGCCCACATTCCACTCATAAAGGAAGTTCAGGCAATTATCACAAGCATTCTATCTCCTTGGCTTTTCCTTGCAGTTTTCCAATCAATGACACAAAGCAGGTGCTAAATATAGAGAAGGCAGCCACATAGGGAGTTTTCATTTGAGGCACCATGTGACCTTAAGCTCTTTCTCCCAAAGGCTGCTGCTGCCCAAAATGTTTGCATTGGTTTAAGGTGTTCTGTCTCCAAAGGGGCCAACGCAAGCATGTTGCTTTGCAAGGACAGCACATGGTAGCTTTTTCCCCAGTCATGCAACAAGTACTTATGGACTGCCTGCTATACCTAAACAGGTGCTCTGCTGAGCCCAAGGAAATAGTGCTAAGCAAAATAGACACTTCTAATTTGCCATCCTTATCTGTCCAACTCTTCTTCATCGCCAGCTTTTATGCTCCTCCAGGAAGCACTCCGTGAGCCCCACCTCTGGTTTAAAGGACCCCTCTTCTATTCTCCTGTAACATCCTGTGCATACTCCTGCAGCACTTAGCACTGACAGGGAATTCTTGTTCCCAGGATTTCAAAGAGGGGCAAGTGTTTGTGCACATATCTCAAAATCTCCTGTCATTTTCATTTCTGTTGTAAAGCGCTACACAAATAACTCTTTGTGTGAGCCATGACACCCGGCTAATTTTTCTATTTTTAGTAGATGTTAGGCAGGGACCAAATCTGCAGGTGGCAGATAGAGGCCCGGAGGGCGGTTCCTAGGAGTGAAGAAGCGAGGGGCAGGGGTGGGGGGGCGGGACTGTAGGAAAATGCAGCTAACAACCACAAAGAGCAGGAACTTGAGGTTTTCAGGCATATGTACCTGTGGAGCTGCAACTTTGTTATAAGAACACCTGTCGATCATGTATATCAATCATCTGGTAACATCCCACACCTCCCGTAAGCCCTCCCCTGGACCAGGCCAAAAAAAGGAAACTCACCATCTTTCTCCACTTGTGGAGACTGACCCTTTCCTCTCTGGAACATACTCTTTGTATAGCTCCCTTCTTTTCTTCAATAAAAGCTGTTTGTATGGAATTGCTTTCTGTCTGTGGTCACTCCATCACACCAGCCCTGCTTGGGAATTTTCCAAGCAAGGAGCCAAAGAACCAGGACAACAGTCTGCAAAGAGGCTGGACCTGACAGTAGAGATGGGGGCTCGCTCTTGCTCAGGCTGGTCTTGAACTCCTGAGCTCAAGCAATCCTCCCACCTCAGCCTCCCAGAGTGCTAGGATTACAGGCGTGAGCCACTGCACCCAGCCTAGAAAACACCATTCTTAATCACTACTCAAAGGAGGGAAAAATTTATATTCATCACACAAAATCTGGAAAAAATAAAGTCTATATTCTTCATAATGGTAAATGTGGTTGTGAGTCATGAATCTGGTCTAAATCACCAAAATCCATAAAAACAGTTATAACTTGCTCATAAAACACCTCTTGCAAGACTTTCCACAAGAGACTTTAGAAGGCAATGAACAGCAGATAATGGGGAAAGCTAATTAACTCTGGCAAAGCCTTGATAGGCTCTGCTTTATTATCTTAATTAGGCATATCATGAACACTGTCCTCACAGACACTTGCCTTCTTCACCCAACTTACCAATATTGATGGGTAGACCTAGAGCTCTTTCTGCTACCAGACTCACATAGCCCAGATTCTATTTTTGAGTTTCACAATGTGCCTTCTTATGACTTCCTGCCCGTTCCTGGGCCTCCACATAGAATGATTTTGGTAAGCAGATCCCATCACTGAGAATTAAGTCTGTTAAGGGCCCAAGTCCCATGTTCAAAATTTTAAATTAAAACCAGACCTATAAATCATACTGAAAGATGTAAAACCAACATGAAACTAAAGTAGAGGGAAGAAAAATTATCAAATGGGCTAAGAAAACCCTTTCATGTCTAGTTTCTCTCATAAAATATGAAGGCTTAGGGAAAAAACACAGTATCTTGGATTAAGAAAACCTTTTTACTCTTTCTGTTCCTTATTTTTAAACTCTGATAGTCTTGCCCTATGCTGTCAGGTTTCCCAGACCTATTAGCCATTCTGTTTTGTCATGGTATTTACTATCATCTTGAGCTCATGACAAAAGTCAAGAGGCAATTTTCCAACACAGTGAAACATTTGCTAAGTAATGACAAATATCATTTCCACTTCTCTAAATGGAGCTAATTTTGACAAGATAAAATAAGATTACTGAGTATCTAGGCTTCATAATGACCCCTTTGATTTCACAAAATAATTCAAAGGAAGGTTGGTAAATTCACCAATTACAAACTGTCAAAAACATTAAGAGACATCACAGCAAGTGTAAAGTTTGTAGGTTAATCCATGAAACTTTGCTTTCTCTGGGTTTTCCCCCAATCTTCTTTTCAACACTTACTCTGTTGACAGTACCTTTTAATGCCTAAGAACTGCTTTAATAATCTTGAAACAGAAAAAAATAATTAGCATATATTTGTAACAAAAGGTGTATAGACATTGATGCTATAATTATATATCATAATAAAAGCATAATTCAATGTCCTGAAAGACAGCTTGCCTAAAAACATGTAGGAGATGATTTGGGACATCTTCAGGGACATAGTAATTTGGTAGTTGGAAAATAATTTAGGCAGCAAGCAATGTGGTCTACTTAACCAAACCACAGAACAAATGTAATTAAAAGGGAGAATGGAAAATATTGTGGGTTTGACTGAAAAAATTGGTTAGGAAGTTTTCCTGACCATAATCTTCTCTTGTTACAAATGTCAGCATAGGGAAGAACCAATGCAAAGAACACGACCTGTCCAGATCACTCCTTTTAACCACTTGGTATGCAGACAAGTAATGAAAAAGACAGAGATAAATCTGGAATAGAAGGCTGGTAAATTTAGATACTTCATCTCTTTTGATAAAACCCTGTACTAGTTTAACTGAATTAACACGCAAGAGAAAGAAGAAACAAGAGAAAAAATAAAGACTCTTGGGGTTAACACAAAAAAAGAAAGAGTAGTGTTCAAACAAAACATGGTCCTCCTCTTCCTTTTTAGCTGCCATTGGGTTGCCGCCAAACTACCCGAGGAGATACATCATAGAGTGCCAGGGAAAACCTCATACCCTCTTCTATATCTTATTCTACTTGGAATTTCTTTCTTCATAAAGCTCAAAATTTACTTGAGACTTTCCAGTTACAAGAATATAATCCTAAAACATTGAAAAAAATAATTAGGTCAACATAACTTGGTTATATTTTACTATTTAACACCCCAGCACCCTATTCAAGACTGGGGGATCAGTTATTTTTCTAAGGTGAGGCTCCCCAAGGGGAGTTGACTGAGGTGAGGTGGAAAGCATATGAGAAACAAGAGGACCCTGGCTAGCTAGGCACAGTGGCACGCACCTGTAATCCCAGCTACTTGGGAGGCTGAGGTGGGAGGATCCCTTGAGCCCAGGAGTTCAAGGACAGCCTGGGCAACATAGTGACACACCACCTCAAAAAAAAGAAAAAGGACCCTGGCTGCCTGCCTATGTGCTAGCCAGGACCTGGAGACATTGGCTAGGCTCTGCATCTTCCTATTCCAGCTAAGAGGGCCAGACGGTGAGCTAATTATGCAGATGTGCAGGATAGTTCTTTGCTTTGAGCTCAGATTGATTATTGCAATCCTTGCAATTAATTCACGTTTCTCCTGGGATGGGAATTGAGAAAAGCTCCAGATCCACTCTCTATCCTATCAGTGGGCCTCTTCTGCTCTACAAGGCACAGTAGGTCTTCCCAATGGACACTTTGCTAGCAGGGACTGCCCCTCTCATAGTGCAGCGAAGGTGCAATAGAAGCAGTTCAGGCAGAAGGAAGAGAGTGCAGGGTCATCTTAACCATCAGGCACAGTAGGCACAGTGCCTAGGCTCACAAATACATCTAGGGGCTCATGAAAATGTTTTTAATTTCTTTTAAAATCGGGAGAGTAATGAGTCCAGCAGTTCCATTCCTAGGTACATACACAAAAGAATTGAAAATAGGCATTCAAACAAATACCTGTGTACGAAATGTTCACAGCAGCACTATTCACAATAGCAAAAAGGTGGCAACAACCCAAGTATCCATCAACCGATGAATGGATAAACTAAATGTGGTATATGCATGCAATGGACTATTACTCAACCATAAAAAATAAAGTACTGATACATGTTGCACTGTGGATGAACCTTGAAAACATTATGCTAAGTAAAAGAAGCCCCACACAAAAGAACATACTATATAATTCCACTTATATGAAACATTCAGAATAGGTAAATCCAGAGAGACAGAAAGCAGATTAGTCATTCTCTGGGAGGAGGGGATCATGGGGAGTGTCTGCTTAATGGATACAGGGCTTTCTTTTGGGGTGATGTTTTGGAACTAGATAGAGGTAGTGGCTGCACAACAATGTGAGGCAGTATCCTGAATTGTACACTTTAAAATGGTTAATGTTATTGATAAAACATGGTGACTACAGTTAGAAACAATGTATCATATACTTGAAAATTACTAAGAGAATAAATAATGTGTTTTTACCACAAAAAAAAAAGTACGTGAGGTAATACATGTGTTAATTGGCTTGATTTAGCCATTCCACAATGTATACATATTTCAAAACATGTTGTACACCATAAGTATATACAATTTGTATTTGTCAATTAACAAAATTTTTAATGGTAATGGTTTATTTTATGTGAATTTTATTTCAATAAAAAAAAGAAATGAATCTAACCTAGCTTCTATTCATCTTTGTACTAATGTAGTCATAAAATATAATTTTTTAAGCCTTAGAGTGAGACCCTGTCTCTATAAAAAATAGAAAAATTAGCCAGGTGTGGTGGTGTGTGCCTATAGCCCTAGCTACTTGGGAGACTGAGGAAGGAGGATCACTTAATCCCAGGAATTTGAGGTTGTGATGAGCTATGATAATGCCACTGAACTCTAGCCCAGGCAACAGAGCAAGATCCTGTCTCAAAAGTAAATAAATAAATAATAAAATAAAATAAAATATGAAGGGGTCCATAAGGCAAAAGTGCCTAAAGCCCATGGGGGTCAGGAGGCAGCCCTGACTGGATGCACAGAGTGCAGAGACATGCAGGAGGGAAACTGGATGCACAGAGTGCAGAGACATGCAGGAGGGAATAAGAGTCATCTGAGGAGGGGGAGATGGCAGCTGGCCGCCACACAGCAAGTAAGGGATGGCTCATCTGAAAAGAGGCTGGGGAAGTTGACAGAGGCTCAGCCTGGCCCTGACAGACTCAGGATGCTATATGAAGTGCCAGTAAAGAGTTTCAAGGATAGCTGGGTGCAATGGCACACCTGTAGTCCCAGCTACCCTGGAAGCTGAGGCGGGAGGATCGCTTGAGCCCAGGAGTTTGAGGTTGCTGTGAGCTATGATGACACCACTGCACTCCAGCCTGGGCAACAGAGCAAGACTCTGTCTCTAAACAAATAAACAAACAAACAAATAGTTTTAAGGAGACTGATGTTTTCAAAGATAACTCTGGGCTGCTGTTTGGAGAGTGGACTAGTAGGGGTCAAGAAGAATGGTTATGGGGACTCCAAATTAGAGGATATTGCTGTAATCCAAGCAAAAAATGAGAGCTGTTGGCTAGGACGCTGGTAGAGGAGATACAGAGAGATGCATGGCTTTGAGTCATGTGGACCATCAATAGGATCGACATGGGGACGGGAAAGAGAGCAGCGTCGATGTCAGCTTGCACATTTCTGGCATGAGCACCCAGAGGCATATGACGATGCTATTCATCAAGATAAATACTGAAGGTCCAGTCTAGGGCAGATATTCAGAAATTGAGTTTTGAACACATAAAGTTTGAGGTAACTGTGGAACTTCCAATACAGGGGCCAAACAGGTAATGCAACTTAGTTGAGGAGTGGGGTGGAGATGGGAAATTTGGGAGCTGTCCATGTCTAGAGTGAAAGGAAATTCCCAGAGTGAGTGAGATCATCCAGTAAAAGAGCGCAGAGTGAGAAGAGAATCAGCTCAGGATCAAGCCATGAGAAAACTCAACATTGAAGTGTCAAGTACAAGAAGAAAAGCTAGCAAAGGAGAACGACCAGTGGAAAGAGGAAGAAGGAAACCCAGTTGAGCCACAGGTAGATATCCAGGGGAGAGACTGTTTCAAGAAGGGGTTAACAGCCAACTGATGCAAACACTCTGAGGTCAAGCAGGATGTGTCTAAATGGTGCGTGGGTTAGTGACAAGGAGATCACTGCTATCTTTTCAAGAGCATCTTCAGTGGAGTGAAGGGGCAGAAACCAGATGGGAGTAAATTGAGAAGAGAGTGGAAGAAAAGGAAGTGGAAAGAGTGTGGGCAGCTCTTTCAAGAAGCTGATTGTGAAGCTGAGGAGTAGTGAGACAAGCCAAACCCCACTTCCCTCACCCAAGCTGCCTGCCCATGGGGCAACAGGGAAACTAAGGCAGAAATAACTTTGCCAAAAGCAAAGGAGTTAGCAGCCTGGTGCTGCTAATTCTTACAAAGATGAGCATGGCCTAAGTCCTTCTGCAGCCAGTTGCCGAAGGACTAGCAACTTTAAT
Organism: Daubentonia madagascariensis; assembly: GCA_023783475.1. Classification (NCBI taxonomy): domain Eukaryota; kingdom Metazoa; phylum Chordata; class Mammalia; order Primates; family Daubentoniidae; genus Daubentonia; species Daubentonia madagascariensis. The sequence goes on along the minus strand of JAKFHU010002088.1, from coordinate 34,260,298 downwards.
AGAAGCTATACCACCAACCTGTTGATTTTACGACTGTTTACAAAGGGACAGTTTTCTCTGTCCTTGCAGAGCAAAACTAGAGAGGAATTTAAGTCTGCAGCTTGCACCCCAGCAGATCTCAAAATTGTGTGTGTATGTGAGGTGGGGGGAACCTCAAGAACAAAGAAGATGTGATCACACTGGGTTGGAGTCCAAAAAGCCAGCTTCAAATGGTATTAAGACTCTATCAGCAACAAGAAGGTGCCTCACGTGAACTCCTTTGGCAGTTCTTTAAATACAGATTTTTGTTTGTTTGTTTGAGACAGGGTCTCATTAGGCTGCCCAGGCTAGTGCAGTGGCATCACCATAGTTCACTGCAGCCTCCAATTCCTGAATCAGAGCAATCCTCCTGCCTCAGCCTCCCCAGTAGCTGGGACTACAGGCATGTGCCACCATGCCTGGCTAATTTTTAAATTTTTTGTAGAGACAGGGTCTTGCTGTGTTGCCCAGACTGCTCTCGAACTCCTGGCCTCAAGGGATCCTCCCACCTCAGCCTCCCAAAGTGTTGGAATTACAGGTGTGAGATTATTAAAAGAGGACCTAAGCCTTGCCCTAGGACACTCCTGCTCATCCTACCCTGTTGTCTTCCTCCACACCAACAGCTAACTGTTCCCTTCTCCTGCAAGCCTCTGCCCCGTGTCCTATGTTTAAATTCTAGGACACGAGAAAATTATCTCCAAAACAGTCCTTTTATCCTTTGCCAGTTGAAAAAGGAAACAGCCAAGCAGAGAGGGGCCCAGGTAACACAAGATGCTTGGTTTGGGTGGTGCTCACCCCTGCTGCCCCTCCTGCTTTGCGACATCAGTCAAATAATGGTTTCCAGGGCAGAGTATTAGTTGTTCCCTCTTCACCAACTATTGATTAGAAAGTCAGTTTGGTGCATATGTTGCTGCCTTATAGTTTCTAGTTTCCATTTCAGGGTTGACTCACTGTCTCCAATATTAGAGTAGATTTGAGGAGACTTTGGCTAGTAAGACACATCCCATAAGCAACTTTTCTTAATTTTTTCCTACCCCGAATTTGGCCCATCAAGTAAACCTCAAGCTTAACACTAGAGCCTGAACAAGTAAGGCCCTATGTACTTTCTTTGAATGTCATAAAAGGTTTATTAGGTGCCCTCATGAATATAACCATGCCAAGCAGACAGAGGGCCTACACTCAGGCTCTCCCATGCTTGGGGGTACAACATTCCAGATGGCACATCTGTGGACATTTAGCAGAGTTATGCTGTAGCTCTTAGAGGATCATGTTTAAGAAAAAATAAATAAATAACTAGTTCTTCCCTAACTTTGAAATAAAGGGAATATGTTGTTATAATGGAAAAAGTACAGGAAACTAGAGAAACCAGATAGAATTTTTTTTAAGTCAGAAAGGTGATTGTAGGCAGAATGTCATCAGCCTCTCTAACTATAACCTTCAGGACAGAAATTATGAAATGGTCATCATTTTATCCCAAGTGTTGAGCATAAAACATGCACTCAAATGTTTGTTGAAGGAAGGAATAAATGCCATCAATCCTGTAAGTTCTGTGAAGACAGCTATTGTACTTGGGATAATCACATAGGATTTAAAATAGAAAATCTGGAGTTCGCATTCTGACATTTCCTATCTATGTGACTTTGTTACTTTACCTAAGCCTGAACTAGAAATGGAGGCAATGCCTAGTCTACCTATCTCATAATGTTACAAGGATTAAATAAGGTTACTGCAGGAAAGAAAAATAAATGGTAGTCAAAAACAGGACAGAGATGTCTGTCACCACCACTTCTGTTTAACATTAAACTGCTGATACAGCAAGATATTTTAAAAGTAGAGGTATAGGAGCTGGAAATGATGAGAATAACCTTTTCTTAGTTGAGGACAATATGACTGTCTCCATAAAAAATCTTATAGAATCTATAGACAAACTATTAGAACTAGCAAGAGAATTATGTAAGATTGTTAGATAAAACCAATTTACAAAAATCACCAGCATTGATCAATTCAAAAACTTAATTTCAAAAAGCCTATTCTCCATGGCAATAACAAAAACATAAGCTACATAGGAAGAAATGTAATAAAGGGAAAATAATTTATAAAAAAATCATTAAAGCAGCCTTGAATAGATGTAGAGATACAGAATGACCATGGATAGGAAGGTAACATCCTTCCTCCAAATTAATCCACAAATTAAGTGTAATTCCAACAAAACTCTTAACATGATTGTTTAATGGAACTTGATAATTTAATCCTAAAATCCACAGGAAGAGCCAGAGCTCAAAAACAGTCAAAACCATTTTGAAGAACAGAGAAGCATGGGCAGAAGCCATGACATTGAGTATGGTCTCAGTACAGGGACACAGAAAGGAATCAAGGCATAGACCCGCACACAAATGAAAATGTGATAAATGACAAGGTGGCATTACAATTAGTGGGGAAGGGAGGGACCATTCAACAAACTGTGCTAACACAACTGATTATCCATATGGCAAATATTAGACTTCACACCATAAACCAAAATAATTTCAAAGTGAATTAATAAGCTAAATTGAAAGGCAAAATTGTAAGATTTTTAGAGGAAAATATTTTTATGACAGCAGGTAAAGAATTTCTTCAGAAAGACAGAAAAGCCACAACTCATAGATACAATAAGAATTCTGCAAAACAACACACACATAATCCTATTTGAACTAGAAAAAAAAAAAAGGAAAGAAAAAAATACAACACACACAAAACACCATAAACAAAGTTAAAAGATAAGTCTCAGGCTGGAAACAGATATTATCAGCACATGTATCCCTAAAATATGTACCTGGGATTTGTTAATAATGTTTAAAAATCAATGCAAAAATGCAAATAACCCCAAAAAGCAAGTGAGAAAAAATTCAAATAGGCAATTCCTTTCAGAGGAAACATGGATTATGAACTCATGAAAATATGCTCTCACCAGAATACAAGAGAATGAGAATTAAAGTCACGAGCTATCATTTCACATCCATCAATCCATCACATGCAGTATAGCCTGTACCCCCAGGCCTTGGATGAAATGAACACTATGGAAAACAGCTAGTTGGGCTTTTTCTTTACAATATTCAACCCAAGAGGGTGCCTACTGTATAAGGAGCCCCCTACAGTGAGAGACTGTAGGGAGTACCATATCCGGGCAGGGATTGAATGAGAGTTCAAAAGGTGGAACCAGTGAGAAAAATATGCATTGTTTCTGCTATAGTTAACAAATGTTTAGTATGCCTATTGGTATCAATTTTTTAATATACGTATTGCTTGGTTTGTCTGGTTCCTTTTTAATTTCTTAGTTACTTACATTTGCTTGTTGTTCTTCCAGATGAATTTAGAATGATTTTGTCAAATTCCAAATTAAAATTGCATTGCTTTTCCATTGGAAAAAAATATCTGCCAAGGCCAAGGATTGAGGAGGATATGGAAAATATGAACTCCCATAAACTGCTGGTAGGAGTATAATTTGGTACATATGCTGTGGAGATCAATTTTGCAATATCTGGCAAAACTGAAGATAAGAATACCCTACTGGTCAGTGATTCAAGTTCTATATATACAACTCAAAGAAATGCTCACATATGTGCATAAGGAAACATGTCAAGTATTTCATTGCAGCATTGTTTATAATAGTCAGAAAATGGGAATAACTGAAATGTACATCAACAAGAAAATGAATAAGTTGTGATGTGTGAACTACAGCATTTAAGACGAATAATTTAGAGCAACGTGTTAGTGTGGATACATCTCAAAAACCCCCGTGAGTGGTAAACAAATCCCAGAAGGTTATTTACGGGATGATACCATTCATATAAAGTTTCAAAAACATGAGAACAATCCTATATATGTATAAGTATAAGCACCATATAAAACCATTCATGGTATCATTCTGATAAATATCAAATTCAGAGCAACAGCCACCTGGGTAAAGGGAGAAAAATGGAAATGAGACAGGGATATGCAGATTTCAACTACAGCTACAATAATTTCTTTTTCAAAGAAAAAGGCAAATGTGGGTAGAAATAAGATTGTAAAAGCTGCATAATGGATACACCAGTATTTATTACATTGTTTTCTGTATTTTTCTATATGCTTGAAACGCTTCATAATAAAAAGGCACAATACAAACACTAGCAGTTTTGTCAATAAATGTCTGCTGACAACTAGGTGAAGCAAGGTAAGTTAACTCATTAATACATGATGACAATTATCTCCAAGTGTAGGAAGAATATTCATTTCTCCAAGGCTTACATTTACTAATAATTAATATGTGCCAGGCACTGCAGAAAGTGATTTACAGTATCTAATCTCCATAATTATCCCCATTTTATAGATTAGAAAACTGAGGCTCAGAGTGGAAAGGTAGAGCCCAAGGTCACAGAGCTAGTAAGCAGCAGAGCTGGGATACAAGTAAGCCCAGGTGTGTCTAAGTCCGCTATCTATGTACTTAATCACTACGTTACACTATGAAAGGTTTCACCTTTACTAAATGAATTAAGATGAAAAAACCACAGGAAGTTACCAAGAATAAAAATGAAAAAAAAAATGCAATTAACACAACTAAGAATTTTTAAAGGATCAGGGTGTGAGGACTAAGCGATTGGGTATACACAACTAAAAGTGAGGCCCAAACCTATTCTGAGTCCTAACACATAATGAAAATATATAGGGAAGACTGTGTGGTGTGAGATATAACTATTAAGGCTATGCTGGCAGAAAGTCAATATTCCTTAAGACCAACTATAGACACAGTCATAGACACAGACACAGCCTTCTGTTAAGAGGGTGTCCTGAGACTGTAGCCTAATCCATTTTCTTGGGCATCCTACTGGCCCTTAAAGGCCCACCACTTCTGAGTCATCCAAGCTCTATACTACATTCTCCCTCATCTAAACCTGACTCATCTGGCACTAACTATGATTTTTTGTTGGTCCTTTCTACAGGACCAAGTCACCAACTATTTCAAACCATTGTGTTTTACACAGAATGAATTATATCTCAGAAGTGTTAGTTGACATTATTTGGTAGCAAGTAACAGCCTCCTAAATTTGCTTAAGAAAAAACTAAGTGGGGCAGAGTCTCTGTAAGGTTTTAAAGCTACCTTAAGCAGGAAATGCAGACAGGCACAAAATACTGGAAGAAAAACTGCAAAGTTATCGGGAATCAAGGCAGCCATTCTCTACATCTTTTTCTTCTGAGGTTGAATTCTCATCTTTGTTTTATTCTCTGCCAATTTAGATTCTAAATGTTCTTTCACATATTTGCGTTAAAAACAAGACTTCCCCTCATTTTGAAGGAGAAAATCAATGCATGAACCATAATCAAACAAATTTTGAAAATCTCAAAACCCTGGTCCCTTCACTATAGAAAAACTAAAAGTCCAGAGTTAAGAAACAGATGGGGGACAGGGGATACCACCTACTCAGTCCCTACTAAAAGCCAGGCACTGTACTAAATGCTTACATTTTAACCTTCACAACAATCCTCTGAGGTACTATTGTTACCCTCCTTCTGTGGATGAAAATTAGGTTTTAAGGTAAGAAAGAAAAGGTTTTTAAGAAAGAAAAGGTCTTAAGGTAAGGTAAGAAAACTATCCAGTATCACATATCTAGTACGTAGCTTAGCATGGATTTAGAAGCAAGGGAGTTAAAAGGTGGGAAATAGGGAGAAGAGAAGGGCTGAAGGAAATAGACCTCCTTTTTAGCACATTTTTTAACACCAAAAATTGTATCTAAAATATAATGAAATGCTATGAATGATGTTACATGACAGCATACCATGCAGTTTTTAAAAAGCTGTTTTAAAAATATATATTGGCCGGGCGCAGTGGCTCACTTTGGAAGGCCAAGGTGGGAGGATCGCTTGAGGCGGGGAGTTTGAGACTAGCCCAGGGAACATGGAGAGACTCCATCTCTACAAAATAAAAATTGTTTAAATTAGCTAGGCATGGTGATGTGTGCCTGTAGTCCCAGCTACTCAGGAGGCTGAGGTGGGAGGATTGCTTGAGACCAGGAGTTCAAGTCTGCAGTGAGCTATGATTGCACCATTGCACTCCAGATAGGGCTACAGAGCAAGATCCTGCCTCAAAAAAAAAAAAGATATAAAGACTTATTTTATAACATCAAAAGAGTCTCAGGGAAAAGAACTTGTATATCTTCTGAAGTCCAATTTTGTTATGCATTTTAAAAGAAAATAATTTAAACAATAGTTATCTCCTGGTTATCTCTGGGCAGCTTAGACATCATTTTAATTTTTATGCTCTTATTTTCTCATCAATATAAAGTGGCACAGCCAGAAAATCTTTTCTTCAATCCTGACTCAGCCAAGCATCTGCCCATCTTTCTCTTCACCACCAAATGAGACTATTCCATCCTTACTGCCTGCATAGCCTCTTTTCCTGTGCCCTCAGTTGACCAGTGTGACTTTTACCCAAAGTTTCTTCAACTGCTTACAGAGATCAGTAGTATTGCCAAAGCCTTTCCTGCTTTTCATCCAACTTAACCTCCTCGATAGCTTCTCTTCCTCCACCAGTTCCTTAAGCGTGGTTGTTTTCCAAGGTTCAATCCTTAGCTCAAACAGATTCCTATAGTGTTTGAAAACCCTGGACTTTCACTCATTATTTAATTTTTCTGGGGAAAAAGGCCTGTGATCCCAAAAAGATCAGAAATCACTGATAAAAATTAAATTAACTCCTTTGCAATTTGACATCCCCCTTGAAAACTTTTCCACTCCATCCCTCACAAATTCCCCTATTGCCCATAACACATACTGTACCTTTGCTAATGCCATTCCCTCTGCCAAGTTTCACAGACTTCTCCATGCAGAATTCTCCCTCTTCTAGGTTTCTACAGCACTTTGTATCTGCCACTAGTATATACTTGCCACGTTATATTCGATTATAAGCCAATCTGTCTGAATAAGGCAAGAGGGCAATCAATATATTTTTGCTTCCAACACAATAAAAAAAGTGACTTCACTAAAATACCAAATTTTGTTCCCAAGATATCAAACTAATTTGTTTTGTGCTCCTTGTCAGACAACAAAAGACTTAGTGCTCATTCATGGCAGTAAGTTTTAAACATGCTATTTAGTGAAACAAATGATTCTTTTATATTAAAAGCTTATCAACGTTAAATTCTTATCAATTTGATACAATTAAAACTGAAAACCAAATTATCTAATAGGTAGCATGATTAACATGTCAACTTATATTTTGAAACCAAGTGTTATTCCATAATCATTTAACCCCAAACCTCAAACAGTATTGAATATAGTAAAAAATTTTTAATAAGACAAAAACTTTGGGATCCAAGTAGGCAGTAAGATTTAACTAGTTAAGAGCCTAATAGGATGCTTCTCTATTTTAAGTTATTCTAATACAGTAGTGTTTATCAGAGCCACTACAGGAGCTGTTTCAAAATACAATATATACTCCATCCCCAGAGATCTTGATTTAGTAGGTCTAGGATGAGGCCAGGCCTATGGACTTTTAAAAATGCTCCCCAGCATTTTCTGATGAATACTAGTTAAGAACTATTTTTTATGAAATGTATTTGACATGCTGTCAGCTTATATGTACACATATTTTTAAGTATCTTAAGCATTTTTCACTATTTTGAAAGACCAAAATTATGCACAGGCACCTGACTTTTGCAATAGGTGTAGCTCCTTTAAAGGGTTATGTGTTTTTTGGTTCAGTCACTTTTCCAAGTCATTAAGTCTTAATCTACAGAAAATGAGATGCTCTTATGTGACATTTTCTTTAATTTGAGGTACAGAGTACAGACAAGCCAGTCCACTAGATAAATGTTATAAAATGAATTATTTGTATATAAATATACTGTATATGCACTAACTCTAGCCTTTACAAAAATAAAGCAATTGACAAATCACCTATTAAAGAGTATACTTACACTGAGAAATATTTTACACATATATAATACTAATATAGATTTTATAACTAGAAAAAACTAACTTTGGAGTAAATCTTCAAATATTAAGCTTCCAGAGTATAGTCAACATTTTTAACATAAAAATAGAAATATTTAAAATTGCCTACACTGAGGTTAAATACTTTGATTTCTTTGTTAGGTAAAAGATCTAAAGTTCACTAATATATTCCTAGTGGGCACTCACAAAATCTAAAAACTTATTTAAATAATTTTCAAGTCTAATTTCTTCATTGCACTCATTCTCTAAGAACTGATAAAATATGCTCGGAAGCTCATGGATCAAAAGTGCTCTAAAAACTTACTGTAAAAATTCAGTATTACTTAAAAACCTCTCTACTATCACTCTAAAACGGTTTAATCTCCTGACTTAATGGGCGTTTTAGTGAGCAACCTTCTCACCTAATCCTCCCTCACACAATCTTAAAGAATAAAAAATTCTAAAAATTATCTAAAGAAGTTAAGATTCAATTCTAATCCTTGTAATTTCAAAATAATTATAAATTCCACTGATTCATTTCTATAATTCCAAGTAATACTTCCTATCTCACATCACAATCTTGTTTCACATTTAGAAAAACATCCATGTTTATAACATGTGTCTAGACTTACCCAACGCATTCAAAGATACTACTGACAATGTCAGATTGAGCCTAGAAAATAGACAATGGAAATCTTTACCCCCACTGTATGCATGTGGAAAGGAATTTCATTTTTACTTTGAAATATCTAATACAAATTATTAATATTCTGCTACTTTTTCCTTTCCTTCTACCCTGTCTTTATCATGATTAGATACACAAACTCAAAACATGACTTTTTTTTTTAATAACTCCTGCCATGGTTACCAAAGTTTGTCTTATGTTACCATTTTCAAGAGTCTTTATGTAAATTCAGGTCTTTGATAAAATCAAAATACTATGAATTGCCTTCAAAGGTGAAACAAACAAAAACAAAGGTTTGCAAAATGGCATTGATAAAATTGATATGAATCAATGTGGGCTAAGATTGTTTTCAAAAATTATATTTAATATTATATTTATTATTAAAATTATAAGCTCATTCTTAGGTAAAAAATTAGTAAACTGCCAGTGCCTCTATACATCTCTTTTAAAATAAATATACCTATTTACATTTCTGTGTCTGAAATCAAAATTCTGAAAATAAAAGGCTAAATTGAAAAATAAAACACACAGATTCTTACCCCGTACCATTGCAATATTTTAAATGCATAGGAATACAACAAACTCAAAAGAAAAAAAAATAGTGTTTTATTAACTACCACACTGTTATAATACACTTTAAACGTACAATAAGGTAGCCTTTAAATTTGAGGTGGTCTTAATAATAAATGAACAGAATTCCAAATTTTTGAAATAGGTGAACTGCTGCAGTTATAGGTATACATTTAGGAAAATCATATAGCTCTTACAAGACCAGCAATGTAACTTTATTTTGTACATTTCTTTAAATTGAAAATATAAACAATAATTAAAAAATAAAAAGAAAATACAGCGTAATAAAAAACATACGTTTCTCAATTAAATGTACTGGATACATATAAATTTTAAGGGAAGAAGCAAAAAAGGAAAATGATTGATATTTAAGTGCAGACTGACTACCTAGACAAAAAAAAAAAAAAAAAGACTTAAAAAAATATCATAAAACCTCTAGTTTTCTATGACTAATATCCATATGGTTGGAGTATCGTCACTATGGAAGTGATTTTGTTATGTTTGCATATGTTATACTTTACTGGTAATTTACATGATGGCTTTTAAGGCCCTGGCAGACATATGGTTTTTGGAAACAAGATTGGATAAAAATCACTGCTAAGACGCAATACACCTCATTTTTTTGGTCCTCCAATATTCAAGAAAAGGGATAATTCACTATAACATTTTCTTACCACCCAAATGCCTCAACCTATACATTTTAAACTTTTTTAAACATTGGTTATATTGCCCAACTTCGTTATTGAAAGAATATTAACAAGACATTATTTTGGCAAATTAAATCTTAAACATGGCTTTTCAACAGGATTTAAAAGGTGACTATCCCTAGAGTTCCATGTTAAAATGTAGTTTTCAAAATTTTACAAGAGTAATGCTTAAAATATTGTACATAGTTAACCTAATTAAAATAATTAGCTTCAAAATGACAAATTGATAAGCTAAGTAAAGCCTACACTATGTAACATTTGCTTGGAAACTTGATTTGTCAGTTATGCATAATAAAAATTCCAGTCATCAAGAAAATTACAAAAATTTTTTTATCATAACATGATTTCTTTCACCCACCAACTTTTTTATCTTACAATAGATAAATACCAACATGTTCTCATTTATACACTAAACCACACAGGATTGATGCATTTGGTTAGACTACCATTCGCATTGTTAAATTCAATTTTCTCTTTATATAACTTGGTAAAATTTCATTTCTTCTAGATTCCAAAAGTACCTACAAAACCCATGCAATTTTACCATTTTTTAATATACTATGGAATATCATACAAAGTAAGGCATTTCAGTGTCATGTATAACCAAGTTACTGTCAATCCAAAAATTTTTGCACATCAATAAAAAGATATCTAAGAACTTAGGAACAATATTCTTCTCACTACTGTATAAAAATAACCACAATGAATAAGTATTTGTGTAATATTTACTCCATTGTCTCATTTCCAGAAACTGTGACAAGCTGTAAAGGTATTTCAGTGTTGGTAAGGATATCTTGATTGCTGGTGGCGGAAGTATTAACAGTTCCTATCCCTGAAACAGAACCTTGTTGAATATTTGCAAGGATAAGTGTTGTTCCTCCTGCAGTAATCAAAGTATCATCTCGCGAAGCTTCCACAGATGCCAGCACTGTACTGCTAGAGTGAATACCTTTTTTATTCTGATGTGTTTTAATATGTTTGGCAAGGTGGTCACTTCTCATAAAGCGTTTTGAACATTCTGGACAAACAAATTTCTTCTCACCTGTTAAGAAAAAAATTAAGTTACTTACTGTTTAATGGACAGTAATGGACAAAATAGAACTTTAATGGACAAAATAGAAAGTAAGCCAACACTGATGGCTGGGGACGAGTAGCAGGGGTCTATTAAAATAGTATTAGTTTTATGAGCTGCCCCTGCAAGATTTTTCTTATAGAATATTTCTGCTCAAAATAAATGTCATCTTTACTTTTTGATGAAAAGCAATCTTCAGACATGTATTATGATAGACAGATATTCAAATAAGACTTTAGTACCTCTACTATGCCAAGAGTTTGTTTTGAAACACCTATGTTAAGATAACAGCTAAAAAATGATCATCTGTAACACACTTCTTTAAAGACTAAATAAAAGTACATTCTTTCAAGCGATAATTAAAATATTAACATGTCATGTCCATGATATTAAACCTTCAACTCTTAAATATGAATTCAAGTAATAACAGAGTACTTAAAGCAAAGACACAAGCTTGAGATCCAATAAGATTGAGTAATCCCAAGAATAATAAAGATAGCTAGCTGACTGGATTTTAGCTGCTAATACATCAATCAAGAGCCAGCCTAATATATCAATATGTTAAAGCTGTTAAGAGCATAATGCCTAAATTTTATTTCCCTGTATGAATAAAATACTCTTAAATACAAAAAAACCAGACTGAACTTCTATCACGTTGAAGACCTATTATGCAAGAGTATTACTAGAAGAGAAGATAAAAGGCCAACCTAAAAGGAATTCAGAGTGAAATCAATAAATCTAGTTAATATTTTCTTAATTTTTTTCTTCAAAAATGTCTTACACTATCTCTTGTTCCAGCACCTCTACTCTAGGTTGGTCCTTATCAGACCTCATGCCTGAACCACAGTGCAATGACATCCTAGTCTCATATTCTCATTCCAACAAATCAACGCCAGACACATCTTCATTAAATACCAAATTTTACTGCAGTACAAAACTTTACCATTGTACTAAGTGATGTGCGAATACAAGGATAACTTGCAGATAACAGTTTAGATGCTCTATTGCCTAATTTCCAAGGATCTCTATGAAAGTGCCTCAATCCTACTTAACAGAAATGTGTTATGTAAAATCTCATCCTCATTCTTTACCACCACAAAATTGTCTTTCACCTCTTCTATTAACAGAACACCGTATTTCTAGGAAAACATTTCCCAGTTTCTCCTGGAACATCAGTCCTGAGAGATGTTCCATTGCCAGTGGCACAATGATCACACAAGGTTGGGAAATGCTGCGACACACATTACATCTCCCATTTATGGATGCACGGTGTTCATCTAGCATTCAATTTAAAGGTCCTAAGAGGCGCTGCGTTGAAGGTACTTGTATACCCTCCTTAACCCAGTGTTTCTCATACTATTTGATCACAAACCTTTTTTCCCTTTTATATTATTCCTTTTTATAACCTGCTGATCAAATTCCACTGAGGAAAATTCTGTTACAGGGTCATCTTGAGGTCTACTATCCCATGCCTTACTAACCCAACCAATAATTATCTCTGCTTTCAAGAATATTCAACAGCATGGATTGTAACACAAAATCTTTTGCTTTATTTCTACTTAATTGTTGCAGTTTCATGCAAGTTAATCTCATCTGTCTAGCTACCCAATGAAAGAGACAGGAACTAAAACAAGTAGAGCATCTGTGTACTACTACATACTTCCCAAGTTATTTCATACAACATTTAAAGCCAAAATAAGAGTGAAGCAGCATCAGAGATAGTGTATTTGCTTAATCTAATAGAGAACTTGGACTGGAAGCCGGATGACTTCAAAATCCATGCTCCATTTCACCATACTTCTTTCAAGCTCTCTAGGGATTGTAAATACATATTTTTCGATTCTCCAGTATTGAGAATAGACTGATGAACACTTTTGATTGTTGCTACGGTAGCAGGAGAAAACTATCTCTAAGTTATACTAAGTTAGGCTTCAGTTTGGATCAGTCCTAGGTCCATTTCATGTAACAACCACACAACACTATGTAAAACCGATATAATGAGAGAGAGTCTTGACATCAACAATGCCTTGGTTGTCCCTGAGCACAGATGTCTTTCCCTTACCTCACAGATATTAAAACAAGAGAAAAAGTGAAATACCCAAATTTATTAGAAGAAAAGGGACTATTCTTTGTTACGGTGTTAAGGGAGAAGAAGAAAAAGATGGATCAAGAGTACAGGCAGACAACTAACTAAAAATGTTAACAGAATAAACAATAGTATAAATGTGGCTTAAGGCTTTCAATGTCAACAAAAGCTAACCAAAGTCTGCATAAAATAAAACTTTATTTTACAAGATAAGCCATACTGGCTTGTTCTATGGAATTAGTGTTTTTAAACTGGTGTTACTAAAGGTAAATATTTGATGTAATTCGTTGTATTTTAAACACTCAGTTCAGTAAGGTATGCTAAAAAAAAAAATTTTTTCAAGGTAAGTTATGTAGCCTTATAATTCATTTTTGTCTGTTAAAAGTAAATAGTAGTAACCTGTATGTGTTCTTCTGTGCCTCTGTAATTCATCACTTCGAGTAAATCTTTTACCACAGTACATCCAGTTACAAATAAAAGGGCGCTCTCCAGAATGCCAACGCAGATGAGCTCTCAGATGTGAAGTCTTCCCATAGACTTTACCACATCCTGGTATATGACAAATGTGTTGCTTCTTTTTCCCAAGATTGGTACCTCTAAAAAACACACAGAATAATACACACTTACATAAAAATATTCAAATGGATCTTAGAACTTATATATCTCCATGCTGAGTTTCAAACAGAAGATATTATCACCATGAGGTCAATCAGAAACCAAAACCATTTAAAATCAATTTCAAAGAAAATTTATATACCAAGTGTGTATGTTTTACATATTAATTTTACTCCAGAATTAATGTGATTGCCGTCCAAATGTAAATAGGCTCAAGAAATATGTAATTGAAAGGACATTTCATACATAAAAAATGTACAATAAAGCTATTTATTATTCTGCCAGAACCATTCACAAATTATATGCATAAATCCAATCCAATTAAGTTAATTGTATGGGAAAATAAATGGTCTTTATTCAAAAGTCATGATGTCAGATAATTAAAAATATATTTAAACCAAAGAATGACTGTAAAGCTGATCACAGGTACAATTAAAAGGTAGATAGGCAGCTAAGCAGACTTTAAATTAACATGAGTTAAGCATATTTATTCATATATTTGTATGGCCACACTCTGAATATACAACGACTTGGAGAAAGTTTTTTTTTTTTAATCTAGCTAAAGCTATGATCTTAACTCCATCAGCATTAGCTGAAATAAATACAAATCAAAATTATCTTTACAGTTAAAATTCCCTTCATATTAACCATGCAAAAGATACCCAAAATCATACACAAGAGATATATTAAAATACAGTTTTCTCCACATTGCAAAATTTGACATTTATTACATTTCAGTATTTGGTCCCAAGAAGAGAGTTAGGAAAATATGTGATTAGATGGGTGAACAGAGGTATCTTAGCCTACGCAAGAAGAAAATTTTTTGATTCCAGAACTGACATTCAAATAGTATTCAACATTACAGAAAATGTTAGTTCTCAAGCTTTCAAAAACAAAAAAAATAGGCTAGTTACTAAATAAAAATAAATTAGTTTTTTGAAAAACATGACATTTTGGACACAACAATTATCAAAATATTATATAAACTTTACAATGTTTCTCTGAGATTTAAAAAAAAAAAAAAGTACATTTAACCCCCTCCCCAACATCCTTCCCTCCCCCAATCTCACAGTCTATCTAGGTGGTAGCCTGTAAACCTTCTACAGCCTGTAAATCCTCCTGTATACAATACACCTATCGTTTTTTCAAATTTTACTGGAAAAATGCATATTTCCCCACATTTATATTTTAATGTACTCACACTCAGTAGCATGTGAAATTGCCATAGGACAAACAGTGCTAAACGGTGCAGTGCTGGCTGTTAGATGCCATAGGTGTTCTGAACAGGGAGACATCAATGTGGGCTCCAGTAGTTAGAGAAGGCTTCGTGGAGGAGGTGGGTAGGATTTAGATAGAAAGGAGGGAAGGCATTCCAGGCAGAGGAATAGCATAAGTAAAGACAAGGAGGAGTCATGCTGTTGTCTCAAGGGCAAGGACGTCATAATCTAACACAATTCTAGTTTCTGCTCCACTCCACCCCCAACTTCTACAACTCTCTTCAAAGAGCTGAGTTGAGTGAAACAGGTTTTTCTGGCTCACTTACAACGCCAAAGTCTTATTAACCAAAGCCAAAACTGTTTCCATTTAATTTAGCTTTTTAAACTTATTTTATTCTGAAATAGCCCTAAGAAAAACAGCAATGTTTGTGGCTACTGGTGTACAAACCAATTTTACATATTGTGTTCACCATAGCAATTTCACAGAGAACCCAATTCAGTTCACTCATGTACCAGGACTTCTTGCCTCTCCTCTAGGCCTACCACTCAGATGAATCAATGTGCTTTTACATACTCAAAAGTGCTATTTCACAAACTTAGCAAAATTTAGCTTAGGAGAACTAACAAAGCACAAGACTAAAACAAACTAACAACAACAAATCTGGGTTCTCAAAAAAGCAAGAAGCTAGGGAAAGATATTTTCAATTGAATTATAAGGAAATAGAAGAAATATTCTTTGTTTG
Organism: Daubentonia madagascariensis; assembly: GCA_023783475.1. Lineage (NCBI taxonomy): Eukaryota > Metazoa > Chordata > Mammalia > Primates > Daubentoniidae > Daubentonia > Daubentonia madagascariensis. The sequence continues at coordinate 34,244,641 of JAKFHU010002088.1, read as the reverse complement.
AAAATGGGATAGCCATCTAAGAAAGAAAAGCATGGGGGCAGGGTTGCACACAAATATATAATTTAAAGGAAAAACTTAACACTCCAAGTTTCTATTTAAAAAGGAAATTTGATTCAACATAAAATACAGATATGCTCAATATGGATTTTATAGCATGTCATATGAAGGAAGGGAGAGAACTAAAGTGAATTTCTCAACAAACTTCAGGTAAGAAAAGATTTAGTCTTAAGTTATCTTCTTGATTAACATAATTATACCACTAATACCTATTATATAACCTGGAAAAACTAACAATTTCAAGTTTCTATTCTTGAGTACCTAAACTTGTTCCCAATAATTTAATAATGCCAAGATAGAGTGACTATAAATAAAACTAAATTATGGGTAGAGAGATTACCAAAAGTTTAAGTGCAGTCTCTTTTGCTCAGGGTGGGGGAAACAGGACATAAACTGAAATGCTAACAAAGAAAATAGATTTTGCACAGTAACTTAAAAAAATAAGGATTTATGCATAATTCATACAAAACCTATATAGCAATAATGCCTCTAGAATTTATTTTACTTCATTACAACTATTTGTCTCTTCCACTAGATTAAAGAGTCTCTGAAGGCTGGTTTTGCTGAATAAATATTGTCTAAATTAATACAATTTTTAAGTATTTAATTATATTTTACATCTTACTCAAAAAAGGTAAGCAAATAAAAGTTATTTCTCTAAATATAAATGAAATTAGTTCTCTAAAAACGCCGTCTTACCTATGTCCTTTTTTTATAAAGACATGGTTGAGAAAAAAAGGCTGATAGTCTAAAAAAAATTTTAAGTACTGCCTCTCTCACCTTTGCAGAACACTTTGGAATATTTTGGATTTACAACATATGTTATGCTTGCACTAATTATATGCCATAATTGTCATTTATACAAGTGTGCCTATCATGCATATACTAGTTGAATTTTGTTCAAACAAGCTCTAAGAAACAATATAGTTTCTTTCTTAAGAATCTCAATTTTTATTGCTTAGAATAAGTGAGCTATTAAAAAATGAAGTCACAAAAGTTCCAGAAAACATGTGAGTATTTTTATAATCCCTGGGATAGGAAAACTTAATAGCATGGTAACAAGGCATCTAATAAAGGAAAGATTAACTTAAAATGTTTGTGCTTAAGAAACTTTGCAAGTTATGGGTAATGGAACTCTTTCTTTACTTGTATATTAATAATGTATTTGGCAAACCAATGACATAAATTTGAAGGCAATGGAAAACTGGGAAAAATATTTGTACATGTGAGTTACATAAATTAACGGATTCACAAGACATAAACAATTCATAAAAGAAATTTTAAAATGGCAAAATAACATACCCAAAAATGTTCTACCTCACCAAACAATAAAAAAATACACTAAAACAATACTGAGGTATTATTTTTCATCTGTCAGACTTTAAAAGGTTTAAAAAAATGATAAAACCCACTGTTGGCAAGGGTGTGGGAAACCAGATTCCCTTATACTCTGCTGGTGAGAACAGACACTATCCTTTTCTAGCAGACAATTCCCTTTGACCCAGCAATTCCACTTCTGCCAACTTATACTAATAAAATAATCAGACAAATGTGCAGACATATGTGTAAGGATGACAATAATAAAGTCCCAACAAAAGATGTTAAATTATTATACATCCATACAACAGAAAACTATACAGCCAAAAAAAAATGATACAGACTATATAGACTTGGAAATATGGTCACAAAAATTCTCAAAACAATAGACATGTAAAACACTAAGAATAAGATGACTCTACTTTTAAATACATGTAACATCTGGAAGGATATATACAAAAAATGGTACTGTGTTTATCTTTAAGTAGGGTAGGATTTTAGTGTTTTTAAACACTCATTTATATTTCTGAATTTTTATGAGCATGTGTTAGTTTGATAAGTTAAAAATTTTTCATTTTAAAGTAAAGAGTAAGTGAAGCATAGCTTAGGCCTTGACTGCTAATTAGATTTGACTTTCACAAATAATTTTAAAAGCTCCTCTAAAATGAGAGCAAGTTTCAGAAAAGTTATTGCTTAGCCAGAATTCCACACGTATTTTAATTGACCAAAACATGTCAAAGAACAAATACAATTTTAAACAATTGAACAATGACAATAAATACAAATACCTAAGGATCAGATGCATATCCAGATCCACTTAGGACTCAATACAGTTTAGTGGTTAAGGCTCTGGAGTAAGAAACGAGGTCCAAATCCCAGTTGTGTGTACTAGTCATTCAACCTCTCTCTGTTTCATTTACAAGACTGACTGCAGCATAGTAAGCTCTCAATATTAGCAGTTATTAGCCATTATTGTTATTGCAAAAGGGCTGGCCAACGTGCAAATTAGCTAATGGGACCAATTCAAAGGCAGATAGGTTCTACAAGATCAAGTTTGTTAACTGTGTTAACAGTATATACTTTTGTCTACTTAAACAGTGCATTTCTAAGAGTAGGTAGGTGTGTTAAGACCTTTCACCATGACTGAGGATTTGTTTAGTATGGCATTAGAGTTCTACCAATTTTTGCTCTATATATTTCAAAGCTGCACAAAAAGGTACCATGACTATTAAATCTTCTTGGTGGAAACTTCATATTAAAGCAATATATCCCCTATCTGTCCATTTGAGGCTCTTCACTTTAATCCCACCTTGCTTGATGCTAACACTGCTATTCAAGTTTTCTTTTTGTTAACCTTTGCTTAATAAATCTTTTCCTATCCCTCATCTTCAATATTTCTGTGCCAATTATTTGAGGTGTTCCTTATCATCAACATCAGACTGGGTTTTACGTTTTTAAAAAATATGACCTGAGCCTTAATCTCTTAATTATTAAACTGAATTTATCCACATTTAACATAATTACTGATCATCCCATCATATTATTGTGTCTTAATGTCTATTTTTAAAAACACTGAAGTGAAATACTACAATCCCACGTTTTAAAAAGTTCTATCTATTAAGGCTTATTTTTCACTTTTGTTGAAAAATGGAGTGCTTATCAACTATTTTTTAACTTCTTAATTTATTTTTACAATAACTGCTATTCTCAACCTAAGAATCAACTTTTTATCTGTATTAAGGCAAATCTCATTGCTGGTTTGCAAACAGGCTAATTTCTGATATGGCCTATTAAATGGTATCCATTACACTTGCTTGGAAAAAAGTAAACTAAGTAAGTTTAGTTTAAAAGGCGTTTAGATCTGAAAATTGAATTTCATATATTTTGTTCTCTAACTTCTGCCACACTCATACAGGACACACACCCAAAATGATCATGTAATGAATAATTTTGCATAATTAAGTGACATGGCATGCAATATTTCAAAAATTAGGGTGATGACATTAACACTTTAAAAAGAAAAAAAAAAGTTATGTTTCATGTGTGCATACCTCCCACCACCTTCTTTACAGTTGGGACAGGTGCAAGCTACCCTCCGAAGTCTTTTTCCTTCTTGATGTTGTTGGTCCCCTTCTTCATCTACCACCTGTACTCTTAAGTGTGTTAGATCATTGGTATTCAATGTAGAATCACCACTGAGCTGCCACTCTTCAGGATCAGGTTCTTCTTCCTTGATCCTAATATCTAAAGAAAAAAACAAATACAGATGAGAAGCAGCCCACTGACCCAAAAAGACAGCAAGAGATCCAAACCTCTCTGAGGTAAAGTAAATATTATGTAGAAGTCAAAAGTCATCTGTTTGTGGAACTTAATCATTGCTCTTCATTGTGGCTTATTCCTTTCAAAACAACCTATTTTATTCTATATATCAGAGATTAAGCCAAAAATGGAATAAAGTCAACATGAAAGCTTACTTTTTGAAAGACTCAATAACAAAAGCAAGTAATATTTTTTGAGCAAGGTGAGTCGCAATCTGACACTTCAATTATGGTTGTTCAATTAGTCAATAAATCCAATGATCAATTCAGATGAACCAATTCTAATGCCTTTAATCTCTACAACTTCCATCTATTATGCCTGTCTATAGATACTATATGAATGCAAATGAAGGTGGAATTCACTTAAAACTGTTATAAACTTAAGCTTTAAAGGTAATCATTACTAAAATACCTGTAACAGCCAAAACATCACTGTAGAAGGAGGTACAGAAGTATGAGACAGTTTCTATTTTCAAGAAGTTTTATTATAAACCAGACTGGGAAACAAAATAAGCACGCAATGGTGAAAAAGTGAGTATGACAGGAAGTTATGTCATTTTTTTGGAAGAGCCAAACATATTTATTTATATATCAATAATAATGCAATATCATTTTCTAAGTGAAACTAAGAGAACAGATCAACTAAGTTTTTTTTATTTCAGAAAACTAATTTTTTTAAAGGAACAATAAATGATTTAGAACAATGAATATAACCATCTTTGGTTAAAAAAAAATCCCTGCATATCTTGGTTTGACACATGTTAACTAAAAATCTTAATTATTTTAGACCTATATTAGTCACTAATACTTGGGGTAAAAATAACCTTAAAAACCAAATGTGCCGAATAACTCCTGAATTTATACTAATAAAAACTAGAATGTATAACCAACACTCAAGAAAATTGCCTTAAACAGCTTAAAACTAGTTTATTTTGTCAGAATAACCACATCAAGAATCAAGGGGGAAAAATGGAACAACAGGGTAGATGGTAGTGCCTGCCATTCACTGAGACAGGAAATACTGGAGAAAAGGACAGTTAATGAGTTCAAGGTTGAAGGTCACTGAGTTTGAACTGTTTGTGAGACATACAAGTAAAAAGGCTGGACCTACAGTTTTGGCGCTGAGAGAGAGAAGTGTGTGCTAGAGATAGAGAGTTGAAAGTTATCAGTATATACACAGTGAAAAGCCCATCCAAAGAAGTAAGTTAGATCACTCAGGAACCATGAGTAGCATGAGATGAGAAGGTGGCCTAGGAGGAACAGAAACATTTAAGGAAAGGGGAGAAGAGACCAGCTAGGAAAATGTGCTACCATAAAAGAAAAGGAAAATATGTGTTTTAAGAAAGGGAAGTGGACAACATCAAATGCAGATGAATCAAGAAAGAAACTGACTAAAAAAGTGAACCAGAAGTGAGAAAGTATTAATAACAAATATACACAACTTTTTCAAAATGTCTAGTTGAGAAAGATAGAGAGAGAAACATGGCAGTAGAAGCTAAATAGCATACAAGGGCAAAGGAGTGGGCGGGGGGTTGTTTTGAAAGATAGGAAAGACAAACATTGTTTAAATGCTTAGGAGAAAGATCCACTACAGAGAGAGATGTTGAAAAAACAGGATTGAAATTCCTAAAGTCAGGTGGAGATGATAATCCAACGCCCAAAGGGTGGAGTACAGCTATCCTTTCCTCTGTTACACTGAGGAAGAAAAGTTAAGGGCACATTCATTCATCCAATAAATATTCATAATTATCCACTCTGTGCCACAGACTGTGCTAGGCCCAGACGCAGAGTAAATCTGATTTGATAGCTGGAAATTAGGGGGAAACTGAAGGAGATTCAATCTGTTGTTTCTATAGTCTCAGTGAAGAAGTGAAGTAAGAATCAGATGTGTATAAAATCATTCCAGATACACAATGAGTCTTAAACTCTGCTCCTTTATAACCAGGTGTCAACCCGTATCATTATGTCAAAATAATGCACAAATATTGTGCAAAGTGGCTTTTACAAGTTGAATAGAAGAAAGCATATGGATATCACATACACAAAATTAGATAAATTCTAAGTCTATAACATGAGGAATTTTATCGGATTTTTTAAAGCTGCTCATTTTACAGTTTAATTTTCGAAAGTAGGAAAGTAGGAAAAAAAAGGGCACAAAATACTAATATCAAGAATGAATGGCCAGGCGTAGCAGCTCACACCTGCAAACCTCGCACTTTGGGAGGCCAAGGTGGGAGAACTGCTTGAGGCCATGAGTTAAAGACCAACATGAGCAAAAGCGGAAACCGTGTCTCTAACAAAAAATAGAAAAATTAGCCAGGCATGGTGGTGCACGCCTATAGTCCCAGATACTGGGAAAGCTGAGGTAGGAAGATTGCTTGAGCCCAGGAGCTTGAGGCTGCAGTGAGCTGTGATGATACCACTGTACTCTAGTCCGGGTGACAGAGCGAGACCCTGTCTCAAAAGAAAAAAAAAAAAGAAAATGAAAAAAAAAGAATGAATGAAGGGGTCTTGGACCTGTAAGAAAGACTTAAAGACAACATAGAAAACAAAAAAAGCAATTAATGATAGAGGGAAAAAAATGAAATGCAATTTGATTGAGGGGATGAAGATACTATTAGGACATTTGTACACTTTCCTATTGCTAATTCTCTCACTGGAACATACAAACACACATTTAAAGAACATGTCATGGACACAACTACTTTCAACTTAGTTTTCTTTCCTATTCCATCTAGATAGATCATGGGCACATAGAACTTAGCAAGTCCAAATTGAACACATCTTGTCAATACAAACCTGGTCCTTGTATCCCCTTAGTTATATTCAACCTAACTGCTCTAACTATCAACTTCAGGTGAGTCCTGTCAGTCCATTCCCAACCTTTCATCTTTTTCTCCAATCCATCTTCTACACAGCTTCCCAAATTTTCTTCCTGAGTAAAAAGCTAATTACATCACTTTCCTAATTCAACACTTGCACTAATTCTTTATTTTATACAGGATAAAGTCCAAACTCATTAACTTGGTATTCAAGAATGTTCTCAATCTGGCCTCATCATGCTCCTCCATCTTCAATATTAAAAGACTGAAATTCTCATCATTTTCAGAACACATGTCCTCTCCATTGTCACACCCTTGCATGCGCTTACTTCTCTTGCCTTGAATGTTCTCTAATTCTTTTGTTCTTTACCCAACCTCTATCTATCCTTCAAGACTAGTTCAAAAATCATCTCCTTTACACATGCTTATGGTAGAATTAGTTATATTTATTAGCTCATACATCCCTTTAGATAATGAATGCTTCACTCAAAAGTGCTCAGAAAATACAATCTGACTAAATGAATAAAGTCTCCCTAAAAGGGAACTTCCAATATAGGTAATAACTACCTGGAAAAACTTTGTCCTCTACTTTTCTATGCTCCTTCTTTGTGCAAATAATACATAAAGAGAAGATTTCTTTATAAGATTAAGTCACATATAGACTGGATGACAAAATGCTCACTAAAGACAATAAATTAATTGCCCAAAAAGTGTTACACTCAATTTTTAAACATTGCACTTACTCATACACATCTGGGTATATTTTAGAATGCTAATCATAAAATTATTTAATCTAATAAGTCCTAAGTAATTCTCCTTTGCCAAATGCACATCAATTTAATACAGATAGCTTAAAAATAAGTCATCAATACTAGGCAGTCAAATTTACATCTTTCTTGATATCTTTCCTCGCTAGTGTAGCTGATAGGAAAACGTTTTTTTACTGTGCTGTATTAGTGTCCTACCCTACATGGTACCTTGTTATTCTAGGTATCTATAATACTGTTATTCTAGGTATCTTATAAACAAAACAGCTCAGAAGAAGGGAAAGTAATAATCCATCAAAATGGCCTATAGAAGTACGAAAAGGTACTCAACATTAATAAATATCAGGGAAATAAAAATTTAATTCACAATGAGAAATCACTATACACCCACAGAATGACTAAATATTTTAAAACAGACTATGCCAATTGTTGGCAAGGAAGTAGAACAACTGAAACTCCCACGATAATCATGGGTATGTAAATTAGTACAACCACTGTGGAAAGCCTTTCATCCATATCGTCTAAAACTGAACCTATGTATACCCTATAGCCCAAACAATATCATCCCCAGGTATATACCCTATAGAAATGCATATATGTGACACCAAAAAACATGTGCAAAATTCACAGCAACATTATTTGTAATTATTCTAAAGTGGGAAAAAAAACCATATATCCAGTGGTATAGGAATGGAAAAATAAATCATGGTATATAGAACGTAGCAAAACAATGAAAATTAACAATTTATATGCAATGACAGGAATGAACCTCACGAACCTAATTTTAAACAAAAGAAGCAACACACACTCCCCCCCTGTATATATGTATTCTCTATATAATATAGGGAATAGGGTCACACATGATTTTTTAATATCAATAAAAAATTCCATTTATATAAAACATGAAACAACAAGCAATGATTATTCCAACTATATGACATTTTGGAAAAAGCAAAACTATCAAGACAGTAAAAAAGATCAGTGGTTCCCAGGGGTTAAGTGGGAGAAAGGGATGAATAGGCAGAGCACAGAGGAATTTTAGAGCAGTGAAAATACTTTGTATAATATGGGTGGATGCATGATATACATTTGTCCAAACCCACAGACTATAAACCACCAAGAGGAAACCCTAATGTAGAATATGGACTCTGTGTGTAATAATGTGTCAGTGTCAACTATAACAAGCATACCACTCTGGTAGGGGATGCTGATAATGAGGGAGGCTAGGTACGTGGGGGGTAGGGGGTAGATGGTATATCTCTGTGCCTTCCTTTCAATTTCACTGAGAACCTAAAATTGCTCTAAAAAAATTAAGTCTTTAAAAAAGGACAAGGGGCCACTCTATGGTGATAGAGTGGTGATTGCCTACTTTCGAGAGGGGTAATAACTGAGTACAGGCAGATATCTGGGTTGCTGATAATATCCTACTTCATGATTTGGGTAGTGGTTTCTCCTACATGTTCCATGTTATAAAATTTCATCAAGTTATACACACGATTTGTATATTTTCTGGATGCAGATTAATACTTCAATATAAAGATTATTCTAAATGAAATATTTTAAAGTAATCTATAGGAGATTACTTAGGAATCATTAAAGATAATGAATTTCTTTTGCTGTGGCTTCAATTCTAGTTCCCCATATACAAATAAAAAAAACTTAAAATGATTATACCCCACAAATTAAGTCCCATAATTTGAAGTTTAGAATATATAAATGTATTCATTCAACAAATATGTGAGTGGCTACAATATGCCAGTCACTGTTCTAGGTTCTAAAGATAAAGCAATTAACGTGAGTTAAGTTCATGCCTTTGTCAAGTTTACCTTTTAGTTGGGAGAAGACAGAACAAAAACAAGTAAATACACAGTATTTCAGGTGGTAGTTAAGTGTTATGGGGGGAAAGTAGGGTAAGGAGGGGTAAGAAACAAAGTAAGGGAGTGGTTGCCATTTTAAATAGACTGACCAATGAAAGCTTTGCTGATATGGTGACATTTGACCCTGAAGGAGGAAAAGGACCAAGCAAGAGAAGGTAGGAGAAGTACTCCAAAAAGCAAGAAAAACAAGTTGGATGTATGCTTGGTGTGTTCACAGAAAAGCAAGGAGGCCTGTGTGGCTAGAGTGGAATGAACGTGGAGGAAGAACAGTTAAGTGATAAAATCACAGAGGTAAAAATGGTGGGTGGTGGTGGGGACATTAGTATCATATGTGATGTTACAGGCCATTGTGTACTACCTTGTAGACCACTGTAAGAACTTCACATTTTATTCTGAGTGATGAAAGCCACAAGCCACTCAGGAATTAAGAAGGGTGATATAATTTGAACTGCATTTTATTAAAATAAATCCAGGATCACTCTGGATGTTGTATTAAAGAGACTGTTGGGAGGCAAGTGCAGAAGTAGGGAAACTAATTAAATTAGGAGGCTACTGTAATTATTAAAGCAAAAGATGATAGTGGCCTAAAACTAGGGTATTGATGAGGAGGTGGTAGAATTGGTCAGTCAGGAAATATTTTGAAGATAGAGTGAAAGACATTTGCTAACAGACTGGTAACAGGTTATTATGTGAGGTGTGAGAACAGAAAGCAGTTAAAGACACTTCCAAGGTTTTTCCCTTGAGCAACTAGAAAAATGGAGTTGCCATTAATTGAGATGGGTAAACTGGAGGTAGAAAAGATTGTGGGGGAGGGGTGCCAATCAGGGGCCAATTTTTGGATATGAAAGTTTGGAAATGCCTATTAAATATCCAAATGAAGATTTTGATCATGCAGTGAATGGGTCTGGAGTTCAGGTAGAAGTCTGCCTGCCAATATAAGAATATATAGTTGGTATAGAGAGTCATGTGAAATACAGAGCAGACAGGAGGAATCCCTGGGGGCACTCCAAAATTAATAAGCAGAAGAAATTAAAAAGAACCAGCAAAGGAGACTGAAAGTGGCAGTGAGACAGGAGGAAACTGGCATCCAGAAGCCAAATGAAAAAATCATTTCAAGAAGAACATAATCAACTGTGTCAAATGCTTGAAAAGTCCTTAAAATGAGGACTAAGAAATGATGCTTGGATATAACATTGTGGTAATCACTGGTGATCTTGACAAGAGCTGTTTCAGTGAAGTAAGGATAAAATCCTGCCTAAAGTAGACTCGAGAATAGAAAGAGATGAATTGGAGACAAGTGTAGATAACTCTAAGAGTTTTGCTGTAAGAGCAAGCATTATAAATTGGCAGTAAAGTTCCTAGGTTAGCCCACAAATGTAGATTTAACACATAAGAGTACCTGAAATACTGTAAACCAGCTTTTATATTTATTAGCAATATCTAATACACACTAACAGTATAAAAAGTGAATATGCTAATTTAAACCTGACTTTTGTGTTTAAGGAAATACTAAATGCAAAAAATTTAAGCAATAGAAATAGAAATTCAAGGATATCTGCATAACACACTAAAGAACTTTATAAACTACACTTTTTTTTTATTATGTCTATTCTCTACCTCAAAATGTTTACGTTTCTGTTTCATCTGGCCTAGTATAGCACTGACAGCATCTTTGTCCCATGAGTATGGTTGTTTTCAAGGCCTACCAATAAAACCAGCTTGTGAAAGGAAAATATATGTAAGAAAAACTTTTCCTCCATACCTGTGTAAGAGTTGAAGTAAAAGAGAGGGAAACAGGAAATCAAAATGATGAAAAATATATATACACACACATAGAGGCATACATTATCTCGTTACAAAGACAACACTCATTTTCAATGTTAAGCATTAATAACTCGGGCATGCATAGATTTCTATTAAAAATAATACCAGAAGAAAATCCTAAATACCTCTTCCTAAAATTAACCGCTAATTACTTATCATCAGAGCTAAGAGAATATTTAAGATAAATTCTCAACTGGTTTATCAAGTCTGGGAACATGTATATTTAACTTAGCTAACACTAGATAAATATGAATTACAGTACAGCTGATAAAACGAGACATTCTGCTTTATCAATAGCATATCATTAGGATTTTGTTGTTCTTATCAAAGTCTTTCATATTCTCTGCCTTTGACTTTTTAAAGCACTGATAAAATTACTTCATTTGATTCTAAAAGTTAATTTTATTTACATTTGCCCTTTAATCAGTTTCACCTGCCATAATAATCACCTAAACAGAAGATAATCCTATAAGATCTCATCTATTATTTTAGATTTTCACAATTATTCAGATTCCTATGGACATTTCAGAGCTACTTGAAGTCTTTTCTTTTAAGGGGATAGTTTTAAATTACAGAAATGGGTTCCTAAAAATATATCTTCACAAGTCTAATCAAAAGAAGTTAACTCTTAAGGGATCCGGTCTTAAAACTAAATTTTGGCTGGGCTGGTGGCTCACACCTGTAATCCCAGCACTCTGGGAGGCTGAGGTGGAGGACTGCTTGAGGCCAGGAATTCGCAACTAGGCTGGGCAACACAGCCAGAGCCCATCTGTACAGAAAACTTAAAAACAATAGCCGGGCATGGTGGTGCATGCCTGCAGTCCCAACTACTCAAGAGGATGAATACAGGGTAGACAGGAGGAAACCTTGGGGCACTCTGAAATTAATAAGCAGGGGAGATTAGAAAGAACCAGCAAAAGGAGACTGAAAGTGTCCAGTGAGACAGGAGGAGACTGGAAAGGATTGCTTGGTCCCAAGAGTTCGAGGCTGCAGTGAGCTATGATCGCACCATTGCATTCCAGCCTGGGCAACAGAGTAAGACCCTGTCTCTAAATTTTTATCCCCTTACCAAATATAATTAAAAATATACATATTATCTATGCTTTAACATTAAGTAATCTCTTCCCCCAAAATGCATCTCTTAGATCTGGATCATTACTCTTCTATAATTGGTCCTCTCCCCTCATTTAAAATTAATCTTTTATTAATCTTCCATATTTCACAGCAGTTTTCCAAATTATCTTCAAAGCTTTTCTACTCACTTGGAGACTATACATCATAAGATTATTCCTATTAAATCTAGACAATGCAAGCCTTTACAGGATACACACACACACACATATAAATGGAAATGACTAACATGTCTTAATAAATCTTATTTTATAGTCTTACCACAAATATGTGAGAAAAAGACTATGTGACTTGCAATTAATATACTTTGAATAGTGAAATATTAGCTTTACCTTATTAATGTGAAGTACTAGATAAGCCCCTGTTAAGGGTACAGTGTTCTACTCTCTCAGATGATGATGATGATGATAACTAACACGTAAGATTTACTGCTTGTCAGGCACTGTTGTCAGCACTTAACATATTAACTCATTTCATGCTCCTGACTACCCTGAGGTTAGTATTATTTTTTCCCTCTGCTTTTCTAGATGAGAAAACAAAGAGATCATATAGTTTGCCTGAAGTCACAGTTGAAAAAGGATGAAGCCAGGACATGAGAAAAAAAATTGTGCAAAACCATACTGCAGGCATTGCTAAAGATCAGTTCCCTACCAGGGCAAGTTCACAGGAATGGCAGCTTTAAGTTAGTTTCCCTTATATATAAATATATGTGATTTTAATTAATCGTTTGATCAAATCAAATTAACATGAGTTTAAAAATCTAGGACAGATAAAGAAAATTTAGTATATACATACAAAGAAATACTAGGCAGCGTTTAAAAAGGAAATCCCATCACATGCTACAATATGGATGAAGCTCAAGGACATTAGCTAAGTGAAATACACCAGGCACAAAAAGACAAATACTATATAATTCCACGAATATGAAGTATCTAAAGTACTCAAAATCATAGAAATAGAAAGTAAAAAGGTAGCTGCCAAGAACTAGGGAGAGGGGAGAGAAGGAATTGGCATTTAACAGGTACAGAGTTTCAGTTTTGCAAGATGAAAAAGTTTTAGGCCTCTGTTGCACAATATGAATATACTTAACACTACTGAACTGTACACTTAAAAATGGTCAAGACAGTAAATTTAATGATATGTGTTTTTTACAATAAGTAAAAAAAAATCTGGCAAAGTATCCCCTGTTGCTTCCCACTCCCATAGAGGACTTTTTATTTAGGAACTTCACAGATAAAATCTTCAATGCCACAGGGAAGAAATTTAGAATAACTATGAAAAATATACATCAATATGTTTCTAAGTTATTATTTCTTACAGTACTCTTTCCTAAGGCTCTTCCCCTTCCCCATAAGCTTTAGGGACTAGTTTTCCTCTCTCCTTCAGATTAAAAAAAAAAAAAAAAAAAAAAGACTACTTCAAAGCTACTATAAAGACTTTTTAAAAACCAGTTTTTCCCCAGACTAAAATAATACAAAAAAAAAGACAGTTCCCAGTAATTCCTAACCACTATCCAAGAAACAGCAGGAAAGTGATCTGCTAAAAGCAGCTATCATAATTCACAACTCTCACTATTCAAATCCTCAGAATACCAAACATTCATCCTAAAAGTAGACTTAATTTTTAGAGACAATCAAAAATGATCTGAAGCCGCATATTATGAATAAGGTTAAGTATTCAAACTGGAAGATATCATATTGCTCTTGATTCAAAACAAAGCATAACTATAATAGAAACTGGATCCTAATATAGTTTACTTCCCTTCCCACCGCCCCATGACCTAAGCTTCTAAACACTGTATCACTAGAATAAGCAAACACTTTCTTAGCCTAAGTACTTGTGGACAAAATACAATGTTTTTTTTTTTAAGCCTACTTCTTTTAGTAAGACCAAGGGAGAAAATGTACAAAAACAACAATAAGTTACATATGATTTTTTAATCTCACCTCTTGGTGTTTAATAGGTATACCTATAAGGATCCTATTCTCAGTTTCCATACTTTCTACCGAGTAGATACATATCTTCTTTCAGGTTCTCATCAATATTTGTTTATGTTACTCACCAAGAATGCAAAAATGGCTTCCATATAATTCTATTACTATTAATAATTAATTCTAATTGCATGTTGCAAAAAAACTCTTTCAAATTGGATGGCTTGTGGCTTGTAGTTATCTCTTAAAATATTCTAAAAATAGCTATGACAGAAGAGAGTTCAGTTATGCTTCTAATTTGCTGAAATACAATGGTAATGGCATATAGCATAGTATAAATTCATTTTCTAAATTTAAATAACCTGAGGTTCCTTTCAATAAGCTTTAATTATAAAAATATTTAAATTAAACTTTGGGAAAGAGTATTATTTATTATTTCAATGTTTAATTACTTCTGTATCACTTTAAAAATACATCAGAAACTTCTAAAATTCAAACCCTTCAGGGCCTGAGTTACTTAGGACAGTTACCAGATAACTACAGGTTACCATATTTTGAACAAAAATCTCTTCAGAATCAATTAAACACATACCTCCTTTCCTTGGCAGGAAGCTCAGAATATTAATCTTTGTTTAATAACTCTAATTTGTTATTAAAAGTAATTTATGGTATTAAATAACCCCTATAACAATGAATTGAAAATGCCCAGAATTTTAGTTTTCTATTTCATGCATCTACTCGTTTTTCCGCCTTCTTCACAACTCTGGTGACATCAACTTTCTCCATCCTCCACCTCCCAGGTCATCATATTCATCATCCCTTCTAAAGTACATTTTCAAGCCAGTATTAAACTTGGAAATCAGTTAGGATTGTTGAAACTATACATAATTATTGGATAAAGTAGGACTAAAGAAAGGATCTGAGGCTACTCCTAAGAAACCCAAACCCCCCAAAATGAAGACGGCCACAGTGGCTATACCTGCTCCACCATAGGGACTTGCAAGCTGTTTCCTTAAAGGATACTTAAGTGCCAGCAGTGAAGAGGAATACACAAGGTCCCTAGCCCTCATAAAAATCAGAGCAGCCCCACTGCGGTTAGTTTGATACACTGGAGTTCCACCTAAGACTTCATTTGAAGAAAGAGTTCTGTTCCAGGACTAGACTAAAACTGATGTTGCTGCCATTGGTGCTATGGCTAGAAAGAAAAAAAAAATCATGGTTTGGGGTTTCCCCTACTTCGTTAAAAAAATATTGCCTTTAAACAAAAAGATTCCCTTTCCTCAATACTGTGTTAGAAAGGAATATTATTTTTTATAAGGATTATTTAAAACACCTTCTGCACATTGTAAATTTGGGTTGATATTACTAGAAATAGAAAACAGCTTTAAATGAGCCACTAAACCACACCTATGTACTGCTTTGAACAGTTATTCCTAGTTATAATGTTACAAGCTTCACTGTTTTCTATTTTTTCCTGTGTCTTCTACCTAAGTAATCTCTTTGCCATATTACCTATAAAAGAGGACACTTAGTCAACATGTAAAGGCTGGCTATTGCAAGGAATATAAGTGAATCTTGGCAGCTTTAGAATTTGTACATTTTTCTTTCACCCTCAAATTTCTATATATTCAATTCAAACATTTATTGAACAACCACTGTGACCAAAACACATCAATCAGAACTGGTGAAGTTGTGCTACAGTAACAATCACAAAATCTGAATTGCTTGATACAACAGAAGTTTATTTCTTATAAATTTCACATGTCCAATTCAGGTTGGCAAGGGAGATCTGCTCGTAACAGTCCCTCAGGAACCTAGGCTCCACTTGACACACGCTTCCAAGATTGCCTTACCAAGAACAGTAAAAGGGAATGTGGCAAATTAACTTCTGCTCCTAAATTTTCACTCACATTGTACTGACTACAAAAAGGTACGGTGCCATGCCTGACTTTAATAATTGAAGGAAAAGGCAATCCTATCATGTGCCTGGAGGAAAAGTAGAACTTTTATGAAGAATCATGACTCCCTAGTCCCCCTGCTGGTCAAATATTCAATTTACTCTTCTTTCCACATGCAAAATACACCTGCCCTTCCCCACAGAAGGTAATCCAAATATCCCATCTAGTCACAGCATCAAGCTCAAAGGACAGGATCTGTGGGTGATGTGGCCCCTCTTCACAGCAACTCACGTGCACAATACACAATGACAGTACAAGATAAGCATAACCATAAAAAATATTCCCATTCAAAAGAAGAAAAGGGGACCCAAGAGTCACTGGTTCATAGCAATTTATAAACCCAGCTGAATAGGTAAGTGCAAGGGCTCTCTGTCCTGGAAGGTGCAGAATGCTGTGACTGATCCTTGGAAGGAGTTTCTTAGTCCACTGTTCTCTACGCCCCTAAGTTCTGCCCTTTGGGAGGCTTTTGCTGGTCTGGTATCTTCTTGTACTACAAGTGAAGTGGACTTCAGAGAGAGTGCCTTATCAGCTGAGCAGAATTCTCAGCAGGCAGGTAGAAGGTTAGGGAGGGATGGGTTGAGGAACAAGATCATTAAGTCTCAAGCAGTTATACTTTTTTCAGACTTTGGTCCATGCCTGTGGTTTCTTTGGCTATACAACTCCCTGGAAAACTTAGAAGGCTTATCTATTTCATTCTAGCCAGTTCCAACTGCCAATGTCTAGAACCAAAGCTTTTTTCCTAAAACACGCCTCTGAGATTTACTACATTTCTTTGCTTTCTTGCCCCATGAGACTGTGGTCTAGTTCTCTCTACTTGATTGTGGGTACCTTGAGCTTACCTGGGAATCCACACCTTTTAGTCTCTTCTCCCTAACCCAACTGAAAGGCACCACCTCCTCAGTAGAGCTATACTCTGAATTACTTTAATCCACTCGTAAGTTTTAACAATGCAAGTGATGATCATAACCTTGATTGGATCCCTGCCAAAAGACTGCGTTTTAATTATTCGTTCAAAAGTCTTCTCAGTTTCATCTCTTACTGATTGGAGGTGAGACACAATTGCTTCTTCTAATCTTACAAATCCCCAAATTTCTGGACTCTCTTTACTGCTTCTCATTCCTACTTGCAAACCAGCCAATTATTCTCTAGCTCATCTCTTCTAATAACATCTTGCCAAATTAATCAAAGGGCAGCTAAAATACAATGTTTTCCAACCTCATCCCCTAAAGCTGCAAATGCATTAGATACATTACTTGCCTTCCAAGTTATTGCGGGCAAGTTTTACCAACTTCTCTGCATCATCATCTTCCCAACCTCTAATATCAGTTTCCTTGCTGCCTGATCCTTGAGCCAATGCCACAGTAGAGGTTTTCTGTTAGAGCACACTATTCCTTACATAAACTTTGATATTAGTCAGGATCAGCTACAATATAGGCACTATCAAACAAAAATATAATGCAAGTCATATACGTAATTTCAAATTTTCTAATAGTCATATCAAGGTAAAAATAAACTGAAATTAATTTTAATAATATCTTTCATTTAACCCAATACAGGCATACCTCGAAGATACTGTGGATTTGGTTGTGGACCACTGCAATAAAGCGAATATTGCGATAAAGCAATTACTACAATAAAGCAAATCACATGAACTTTGTTTCCCAGTGCATGTATGTTTACACTATATTATAGTCTATAAAATGTGCAATAGCATTATGTCTAAAAAACAATATACATACCTTAATTTTAAAATATTTGATTGCTAAAAATATGCTAACAATCATCTGAGCCTTCAGTGAGTCGTAATGTTTTTGCTGGTGGAACGTCTTGCCTTGATGTTGATGGCTGCTGACTGATCAGGGTGGTGGTTGCTGAAGAC
Organism: Daubentonia madagascariensis; assembly: GCA_023783475.1. NCBI lineage: Eukaryota > Metazoa > Chordata > Mammalia > Primates > Daubentoniidae > Daubentonia > Daubentonia madagascariensis. Next base: position 34,226,760 of record JAKFHU010002088.1, on the reverse strand, counting down.
AATGAAGTTTGCCATATTGACTGACTCCTCCTTTCACAGAAGAGTTCTCTGTAGCATGCAATGCTGCTTGATAGCATTTTACCCACAGTAAAACTTCAAAACTGAAGTCAATCCTCTCAAACCCTGTTGCGGCTTTATCAACTAGGTTTATGTAATATTCTACATCCTTTGTTGTCATTTCAGCAATGTTCACAGCATCTTCACCAGGAGTAGATTCCACTTCAAGAAACCACTTTCTTTGCTCATCCATAAGAAACAACTCCTCATCTGTCCAAGTTTTATCAGGGGATTACAGCAGTTCAGTCATCTTCAGGCTCCACTTCAATTCTAGTTCTCTTGCTATTTCTACCACATCTGCAGTTAACTTCCTCCACTGAAGTCTTGAACTCCTCAAAAGTCATCCATGAGAGTTGTAATCAACTTCTTCTAAACTCCCGTTAATGTTGATATTTTGACCTCCTCCAACGAATAACAAATATTCATAATGGCATGTACATTGGTGAATCTTTTCCAGGAGGTTTTGATTTACTTTGCCCACATCCATCAGAGGAATCACTACCTAGAGCAGCTATAGCCTTCCAAATTTATTTCTTAAATAGTAAAACTTGAAAGTCAAAATTACTCCTTGATCCAGGAGCTGCAGAATGGATCTTTGTGTTAGCAGGCATGGAAACATTAATTTCCTTGGATATCCCATGAGAGCTCTTGGGTGGTCCAGGTTCATTGTCAGTGAGTAGTAATATTTTGAAAGAAATCTTTTTTTCTGAGCAGTAGGTCTCAAGAGTGGGCTTAAAATATTCAGTAAACCATGCTGTCAACAGATGTACTGTCAGCCAGGCTTTGCTTTTTGACTACAGAACACAGGCAGAATAGATATAGCGTAATTCTTAAGGGCCCTAGGATTTTCAGAATGGTAGATGAGCATTTGCTTCAGCTTGAAGTTACCATCTGCATTAGCCACTAACTAGAAGTCAGCCTGTCCTCGGAAGCTTTGAAGCCAGGCATTGATTTCTCCTCTCTAGTTATGAAAGTCCTGGATGGCATCTTCTTCCAATATAAGGCTGTTTCATCTACATTGAAAATCTGTTGTTTTGTGTAGCCCCCTTCATCAATGATCTTAGCTAGATCTTCTGGATAACTTGCTACTTCAACTTGCACTTTCATGTTATGGAGACAGCTTCTTTCCTTAAACCTCATGAACCAACGTCTCCTAGCTTCAAACTTTTCTTCTGCAGCTTCCTTACCTCTCTCGGCTTTTTTTTTTTCTCCCCAGACAGAGTCTTGCTCTGTCGCCCCAGCCATAGTGCAGTGGCATCATCATAGCTCACTGCAACCTCAAACTCCCAGGCTCAAGCGATCCTCCTGCCTCCCCCTCCAGAGAAGCTGGGACTACAGGCGCGTGCCACCATACGCAGCTAATTTTTCTACTTTTTGTAGCGATGGGTCTCGCTCTTGCTCAAGCTGGTCTCAAACTCCTGTCCTCAAGCGACCCTCTCACTTCAGCCTCCCAGAGTGCCAGGATTACAGGTGCAAGCCACCGTGCCCGGCCTCTCTCAGCCTTTTAACTCTAGAATTGAAGAGAGTTAAGGCCTTGCTGTGGATTAGGCTTTGAGTTAAGAGAATGTCGTGGAAAGCTGATCTATCCAGACCACTAAAACTTTCTCCACGTCAACATTAACTTTCTTATCATTTGTGTATTCACTGGGGGAGCACTTCAACATGCCTTCCTCACTAACCTTAATCATTTCTAGCTTTTGATTTAAAGTGAGAGATGCGCAACTCTCCCTTTCACTTGAACACTTAGAGGCCATTGTAGGGTGATTAACTGGCCTATTTTCAATATTGTCCTGTCCTGGGGAATAGGGGGGCCCAAGAACATGGAGAGAGATGGGGAAACGGTCAGTGGAGCAGTCAGAATACCTACAACATTTACTACGTTCACTGTCTATGGGCATGCGATTCATTGCACCCCAAAACAATTACAATAGTAACCTCAAAGATCAGTGATCACAGATCACCATAACAGATATAACAATAATGAAAAGGTTTGAAATATTGCAAGAATTACCAAAATGTGACCCAGAGACATAAAGTGAGCACAAGCCATTGGAAAATGGCACTGATAGACTTGCTTGATGCAGGGTTGTCACAAACTTTCGATTTTTTTTTAAACAACACAATATCTGTGAAGTGCAATAAACCAAGATACGCCAGTATGTCCAAAGTAATTACATTTCAACATGAAATCAGTATGAAAATTATTAATGTTTTACATTCTATTTTTTTATATTAAATCTTCAAAATTCAGTTTGTATTTTACACTTACAGCACATCTCAATTCAGTCTAGCCACATTTCAAGTGTTTAATAGGATCACGGAGCTAGTGGCTACCATACAAGACAGTGCAGGGCAAAATGAAGTTGTAGTAACAACCCCCGAAATCACAGTGGCTTAAAACAAAGGTTTATTTTTTATTCATATCCATCTTAAGTCAGCTGAGGGTGTACTGTATGCTTTCCTCACTTCCAGATCAACACTAATGGAGCAGTCACTATGGCATATTTCATTGGCCAAAGCAAGCTGCATAGCTACACCCAACTTGGGTGTGCCCAGGAAGAGAACCAGAAATATTAGGTACAGCACTGATGACTAACATACCCATTTTTTAAATAATTTAAAACTTTCAAACCTTGTTTTCAAGGAATTTTACCTTTCAAATTTTCCTTTTTTTCCAATATAAGCCTGCTTCAAAAAGCAAATAAAATGATAAAGTGGTAGGGGCTCCTTGAATATACTGAAAAAACTACTACTTGAATAAACTACTACTAACTAGATAAACTAGTAAATCTTGGACAAATAAAATTGCTTTGCGCATTGGAACATAATTTTCCCTTAAACAAAGTTTCTCAAGATTTGGTAAAAGCAAAAGGTGGGAACAGGCTCAAATACTATTCCTTTTAATTCATTTTAGCAAACAACAAATCTCTTTAAAACTTTCTTACCAAGCCTTTCCGAGTAATTACTGCTGTTGAAACAAGTGCAGGCTGAAGGAAAATTAAATGGGAAGAAAAAAACCCACATTTATTCCTCAAAAGTGGGGTGAAAGAGGAAAATAAGGAGGGAAATAATAAAAACTAAAGATATTTTTACCAATTTTCAAAAAGATCTCCTGACAGCCTTTAAAGTTAACTTTCTGCCATTTGACACTAACATAAGAAATCAATTGCCTACTCATTTATCGACAATTATAAGGTATTGCTTCAAAGTCTAAAGCTTTGCTTTCACAGTTGTAAGGCTGAAATCCTTTCCTTAAAAATAACTCCTTAAACTCTACTCCATTTTCACTTAAGCATTTAAGAAAGAATTTTGCCATATAGGAGGACCCAAGGTAACAAATGGCTGAACTACATGAAGTCCTGAGAATTACATACTTATAAATGCTAAGCAATAAAAAAGCATCACAAGAAGAGGCTTATGTAAATATAACAGCAAATTTTGCTTTGGGAATAAATGTACTGGTATCTATGTGGATTGGTTTCATATAGCAGTTAACTTCTCCTTACAAAACTTTTGTTTTAAAAGTTGGGTATTCTAACATATTAACCATCAGTCTAGGATAAAATAAGCTCTTTTAAATTAAGCAGAGGTGATAATATATACAACTGACAGGCAATCCAGGTAGCTCCTTTTCTAAGGGAAAACAAGAAATAAGACAAAATCAAAATCCAACCAACAAAACAACCAAAACCACTATCCACTGAGTCCAAACTGAACTTTCCAACGGCAGATGTCAGAGGAAAGAGAAATTCTGTTTTCCTGTTACCCAAAGAAATATATTATCCACTAACTTTATTACCCTAAAAAGAATATCTTAGAAATGGCAGAAAATGTATACATTTAAGTTAACAGTTCCCACTCACCCCAAAAATTTCCCAAAACATCTTTATAATTCCCTTGCTCAGTTTTTTCTACTCTCATGACCTCTATCCTACAGAATTTCATTCTTTTGTCCTGAGCTCAGTCTTCTATCTCTAATATCAACAGCGCTTTCAACATAACACCACAAATTCAAACCATTAAAACTAGTATCACTTTGCCATCCCCAGATCAGTTTTCCCCTCACAAATTTGCCAATGGTATAACCTTTCATAAAACAATGGATTTATCTCTTTTATTCCTGGATAGCTAATCGCCAACCCTGTAAGTTCATCCTTTGGAATGTCTAGCATTCTTTCTTCCTTTACGTTCATAAATTTAATCTTTGTATAACCAAAGTAGCCCCTCCTGCCCTTCTTTAGTGCTAAGTTTCTTCCCAGTCCAATTTGTTCCTGAAATGTTTTCCAAGCATTGATTTCTTCATGTTTTTCCTCTGTTATAAAACTTTAAAGGGCTCCTTAAGTCAAATTAAAAATATTAAAATCCTCACCAACAGTATTCAATGCTCTCCACTCTTTCATCATACTTACTCTAGTCGCCAAACAGCCCAGGTTTCTATTCACGCTATTACAGTATTTCCAAAGTAGTTCCTCACAATTAACTCAATAAAATACTAATCTCTACAGATGTAGCATATAATCTAAAAAACAAAAAAGATGCTGCTTCTTTTCCTTAAACAGATTTATTTTCCACAGGATTTCTCAGAAACTTTAACATTGCTAATGAGCATTTTCATAACTTATTTAATAATATCTATTAACATCTTACAAACCATTTTGGGGAAATGCTGAGCTATTAAACTGTCTCCTGGACAGGCTGCTTCCATTCTTACATTGCTTTTCGCCTTGTTAGTAAACATCATCATCTCTCTACCTATACAAATCTAGAGCTCCCATTCAAGTTCTCCCTTCTCTACATATCTCGCCTGACAACTAGACTCTTTGATCTTCTACTCCTCTTAACTTTTACACAATTTTCTGTATCATGCAATTGAGTGACTTATTACACTGACTTATATTGTAGATCATACAATGATTTACACCACTGATAACTGCTCCATGTGCCTGTGTTAAATACAACAAATCTGTAAGCTTCTTGAGACTATAACATGTATGTACATCTCTTACAGACCATACAACATGATAAAAGTACTACTTATTTGAGTAAATACAGTTCCACTCTAAGAAACTTGTTCACCTCCTCTTTTCTCTCAAGTTCTTAAGCCTTTACTATCCCTTTGCCCAAACAAGGCTGCCAAAATGTAAGCATTTATTAAAAAATGTATCTGGCTTTCCCCTTCATATATAAGAAAAACCAAGAACACTTCCACTGCAGTTTAGTGTGACTGGCTATCCCCTGAAATGTGTCAACTACCTTCATCATAACACAGAAGATAACACAGGGAAACAGTCTAAACAGTCAAAATCCATCTTCAAGGCTTTCCAGAACTGTAAAATCCTCCTCCCACTTATGAACCAAGTAAGCATTCACACCCTGCCCAAGCTGTTACTGTGAACAAGGTTCTACAAACACAAACATCACAGGGGATTTTGGAACCAAATTTGAAGTCCAATCTTACTTGTATGTTAAATTTCTTTTCAAAAATTGTCAATAATTCAAAATTTCTACTCATCAAAAACATGAGAGAATAAAATTCATATTTTCAAAAACTTTTTGTTACACAAAATCTCAAATATATACCAAAGTAGAACAGTATAAAAACCCCAATGTACTCATTTAGCAAACAACTTTAGCAACAACTCTGGGACAATTCTGTTTCATATATAAACCAAACTGCCTACATACTTTGAAACAAATCCCAGATATTAACATTTCATCCACAAATATTTCAATATGTACTGCTCCAAGATAAAGAACTTAGATTTTTAAAATCTCTCACCATGTTATTCTTAGAATAAATACATGAAATCTAGAGTGTTAAAAAAGACTTTGGGGCAAGTCATTTAATTCTTCTAAATTCCCTCGCATACAGGCAAGACTAAATCTGAAGTTCCTTTTGATTCTCTTAGTTTTTCTCCCCCACGGGTTGGTTTCTGAAACATAATTCTAAACATCAAGGCTCTTTAAAAAGCTACTAATTTAACACAATTACACAATTGGTAGTTGGTATGAGATAAAAAGCGAATAAATGCATCTCGCACATGCATCTTACACATATGAACAAACTAAATTATTTCAAAAGCAAGCAGGCAAAACTTACATTATACATTACCATACAAATCTATGCTCATTCTGTATCTATTACTGATATGTTAGTTTATCCACTAAAAAAACACAGAAAGAAATGATTGCTGAATTCCAAAAGGAGAAAAACATGTTAACTGTTTTAACAAAACAGTTAACAAAACATGTTAACAAAACAAAGGAAACAAGTGCTATTAAACAAGCAGCAATTTAAAGGAGGCAGGAAGCAGGAAAGGCTAAGGAATCTGGGCTAAGCCTTGAAAGATGTCAACCTGAAGGTTACTCCTCATATTCCTCTGTTCCTAAAGTGCTGTGGTTCACATTAACATGCCATTTACAATATTGTATTAGAATCATGTGCATGTCTGTCTAACCTAATGGTTCTCAAGGGGCGGAGGAGGGATCTTGTCTTCCAGGGTACATATGGCAATGCCTGAAGCCATTTTTGTCACACCTGGACAGGGGGGTGGGAGGGGGTAAGAGGGTGCTACCAGCACCTAGTAAGTCAGGGATGCTGCTAAACATCCTACAATGCAGAGGACAGACCCCACAACAAAGAATCACGAGGCCCAAAACATCAACAGGGCAGAGATTGAGAAATCCTAGTCTAACCTGCTAGATTATTAGCAACTTTAGTGCAAGAAATATCATATTCATCTTTTATCTCCAGTATCTGGCACACAGCAGGAGCTCTATACGTACTTGTAGACTAACAGACCCCAATATAAAGGCAATGGAAGAGCCAGTAAAATAAAATTTTTTTTTTTTGGTGACACAGTGTCTTGCTCTGTCACCCAGATGGAGAGCAGTGGTGTGATCACAGCTCACTGCAACCTCCAATTCCCAGGCTCAAGTGATCCTCCTGGCTCAGCCTACCAAGGAGCTAGGACTACAGGTGTAAATCACCACACCCACCTAATTTTTTTATTTTTTGGAGAGATGGCTTCTTGCTATGTTGCCCAGGCTGGTCTCCAGAGATCCTCCCACCTCGACCTCCCACAGTGTGTGAGCCACTGCACTGGGCCACCAGTGAAGGTTTTAAAGAGGGCAACAACATGATCTGTGCTTAGGGAAGATGAGTGGTGTAAAAAGGATATATTGGAAAAACTTCTAGTGTCTTCTAAAATTAAAAATGCATATGTTCTCTAATCCAGGAATTTTGCTTTTAGATGTACATACTTCAGATACGCATACTTGCTCTAACGAAAAAAATAATACATTTGTATAAGGATATTCAGTGCTGCATTATTTGAAATAAGATTGAAAATATCCACCAATAAGGATCATATTAAATAAATTACAAGATATCTGTTCAATGCTGTTATTGCCATTGCTAAGAACGAGATAGTTCTATACTTGTAATAGCAAAAGAAATCTAACATAAAAATTTTAAATTCAAAAGAATGGGTATAGTATGATATAATTTTAGGGAATGACAGAGAAATATATGTAATGTTTATAAATGCATCCTTCCACCAGAGATATTCTACACATTTAAAAAACTGGTAACAATGGTTAATTCTAGAAAGAAGAACTAAGGAGTTAAGATAAGGAGAAGAGACTTTCTACTGATCATCATTTCATACCTTCTGAATTTGTGCCTCGTACAGGTATTGCTTATTCAAGAAATAAATACATTTTTTTAAAAAAATTTTTTAATGCACTGGAAAAAAGAAAGATTAGAGGCATGGAAAACAGATTAGATGTTTTAATAGTAACAGCCAGAGTAACAAAACAAGAATAGAGAGGAAAAAGTAGATTGCGAAAATATGGCAGAGACAGAACCAAAAGGACTTGGAACTATCTACCAGGAAACAGAGAAGAGTTAACACTGGACCTGCACCCCAGCAACTAAAGATAACTGGAGAAAAATCACAATTGTGCTAATTAATTAATTCAAGCAGGCACCCAATAGTGCTAAAATTCTACATTTTACTTTCCAATTCTCTCAGATGACCATTTCATACCTTCTTCCTTCTCAAACTTCTAACACCTGCCCCTCCCCACCTATCCAACCTTGATTCTTATCATAACAGGAAATAAGGAGCAATCAGACAAGAATTACCTTATCTTCCAATCAACATATCTGCACCTGCAAAGGTCTATCCTGTGCCCTTTTCCTGTTATAACACGATTATCCCCACTCTGTGCCCAACCTTTAAACCTGTATCCTGTATTTCATCGTGCTTGCCGTCTTAAAAACTTTCCTCTATTATACCTTCTCTTCTGGATCATTGATTTCCCATTCTTTATTGAGACGTTCCCAGAAAAAAACATCCCTGAACCAAGTCCACCTCCAGCTACCATCTCCTATTTCAATGTCCCTCCTAACAGAAAAAAACCCTTAAAATATTTCTCCGTAATTACTGCCACTACTTCCTCTTCTTTTCTCCTTTTAAGTCATTCTACTCAGGCTTTCCTCCCCAGAACTCCAACGAAACCACTAGTTAAGGGTCACCAACCACTCTCTTGCTAAATCCAGTATCCCATTCTCTCTTATCTCATGTATCCTCTCCACAATACTACATGAAAAGATAAGCACTCCCTCCTCCTTTCTTAAGTAGTTTATTCACTTGGCTTCCAGGGTATATTTGGCTCTTGAAGCTCCTTCTGTTTCCTTTGCTGGCTCCTCCTCCACTCCTCTCACTGTTGGAAATGCCCTAGGACTCAGCCCTAAAGGATTTTCCTCAGTTTGGGATATTTTAAGTTTCAGTTCCTGAATTTCTATTTGTTTCTTCTACAAATCTGCAACGTATTTTTGTTAGAGTCTCCAACTCTCTGTTAAAAATTTTCCAAGCTTGGTATTATCTCCTAGACCATAGTAAACAGTTGTTTCAGTCTATGTTTGATAATTCTAATATGTGCAGTTCCAATGGTCTATTTCTGTTGTTTCTGCTGGTTCTCACTCATGGTGTCTCATCTCCTCATATGCCTGGTCATTACCTTTGATTCTGTACTAGACATTAAAAAATCCAGAAGTAATTTGAGGCTCAGAATACTGTTTTCCAATCTCTTCTCCATCTTTATTATTTCCCACTAAGTAATTCTCAAAACAGCTGCATGTCAAAAATCACTTTGGGACATTACAACACAACTTTCCTAGGCCTCATACAGAGCAATTAAATTAGAATTGAGAGGAAGGTGAACACAAGTTGTTGGAATTTTTTAGAAGTTTCCTGTAACATTCTACCATGCAGCCGAAAGTTAAGAAGCTATGACCTGAACGGTTTCATCTGGTCACATCTATATATGTTAATGACACCTTAAATTTCATCTCCAGCCCAACGTGACCACCAGATTCTGATATCCAACTGTTTACTTGAACCATCCACTTGGATACCCAATAGGCATTTCAAACTTAAAGCCAAAAGAGAATTCTTAATTCCCTCTTTACTCCACCCTTCCCCAGATTTTCATCATTACTAGCCTAGCCAAACTCATTATCCTCTTTTGCCTATACAGCCCTCCATATCCATGGGTTTGACATCTGCAAATTCAACCAACTGCAGATCAAAAATATTCAAAAATAAAAAGCTAGCAATACAAAAAAATACAAATTTTAGAATACAGTAAAACTACTTATATAGCATTTATATATTAGATATTATAAGTAACCTAGAGATGATTTAAAGTTTACAAGAGGATATGTGTAGGTTATACACAAATACTATACCATTTTATAAAAGGGACTTGAGCAGCTGGGGATTTTGGTATCCCAGGGGGTAGGAGGTGGGTGTCCTGGAACCAATCCCTCATGGATACCAAAGGACAACTGTATTACTCCATCAGCCTGTGCTTACTCTGCCACAGGGACCTGCCAGAGTGATCTTCTTAATACATAAATCAAATTATGTCACTTCCCTACTCAAAACCCTCCAATGTTTTCCTACTCAACGTGAAATAAAATCCAAATTCCTTACCAGGGCTCATATTATCTGGCCCCTGCCTACCTCCAATCTTATTTTCTAACACCCTTCATTCACTAAGTTCCAGCCACCTTACTCATTCCCTCTTCCTGGAATACTCTTTCCTCCAGATGTCAGTATGAAAAAGGTTCCTTTCTCAATGTTCAGATCTGTAGTTCAATTTCATTTCCTCATAAGGAGGTATTTCCTGTCTTATTTAAAATAACCACCATCCTCCATGGTTTTTCCACATTCCCTACTTTTCCATAATTCTGCTTTTTCTTCATAACACTAATTATTTAAAATTATTATATTTGCTTATTTGTCTTCACGCACTAGAACACAAGATTCATGAGAGTAGGGACTCAGTCTTTTTCACCGTTGCAGTCAAAGAACCTAGAATACATTGCCTAGAATACTGTAGTACACAGTCATGAGTTATTTAATGACAGGGATATGTTCTGAGAAATGTCATTAGGCAATTTCATCACTGTGCAAACATTGTGTACTTACACAAACCTAGATGGTATAGCCTACTACACACGTAGGCCATATAGTATAGCCTTTTGCCCCTAGGCTACTTACCTGTACAGCAAGTTACTTTATTAAATACTGTAGGCAACTGTAACACAATGGTAAGTATTTGTGTATCTAAACATAGAAAAGGTACAGTAAAAATATAGTATTATAATCTTATGGGACCACCATCATATATATGGTTTGTTGTTGACCCAAATTTCGTTACTGGGAGCGTGACCACACTCTCAAACGTTTGTTGACTGAATGAATGATGACTAACTAATCTAGGTTGCTGGGAGGATGATGATACTATTATTCATCAGAGCAGATTTATAAAAACAGTATCACATGTTCAGTACCCTCATAAAATAAAGCTGGATACAAAAACTATGCCCAAGAACCACTAAAAGGACAAGTTTAGAGAACAAGCTGTAATAAAGGTCTCCTCTTAGATTAAAAGTAATACAGCATTATAGAACAATGTATCAAAGAAAGCATTCTAATGAAGATCACACATGAGGTGATTTCCATTCTATTGTGTCCATCCAGAATTCTAATTTGCCTTATTGTTACTGACTATACTATGGGGTCAATTTGGCTAAGTATAAATTGGATATACAATTCCAGAAAACAAAAAGTATTTAAAAACACACAATGAACAGCCATTTGTTGAAGATACATTTAATGAGTAGAATTAGTTGAACTCTCTAAGATTCCAAGGACTAAATCACGTAACTATATCAGAACAAATTAGTGGTTATAGTATTTACCTATGTTAAATTAAACAGATATTTCAGATTGCTTGAAAGTATCACCATCAAGGATGAATCTCATGGATCTGCAAACACTATCTTTCCACAGAATACTAAGAAAATAACAAGTGTGACCAAAAACACACATTTAAAATTATTTTATTTTAAAGGCCACATAATGTATTCCAGATCTTCTACTCAAAGAAAGTGTAATTTTAAAATCCCCAATTTCTTCCACATACTGTTGCCACTGCATCAGAGGACTCGTAAATCAATACAAACTAAACTCAAAACTAAACTTCAATGTTTCTAAATTATTTTACTCAAAAAAATCTAGTAAGAATTTATGTGTACTACAACTTAACAGCAAACAAATGGTAAAAATATTTGTGGTGCATGACAAAAGATTAGTATCCTTAACATATAAAGATGCTCTACAAATTAGGAGTGAGGGAAAACAAGCAAAAAACATAAAAGGCAATTTACCAAAGAGACACAAATAGCCAATAAACAAACTCCACTGTACACTACTTGTGAGGTGAAAGTGAAAGAGGCAAATAACATCTTAATGTCATTATGAAAACAGCTTTGACCTCACAAGTCCGCCATGAAAGGGTCTCAGGGACACTTTTCCCCCATCCCCACCCCCTGCCCCAGGGGTCTCAGACCACACATTGAAAATCACCCCATTAGTATTTTGGGGTAATAATGTACAATGCCTGGGATTTGCTTTAAGATAACCAAGCAAAATTTTAAATGTTAGGGACAGAGGAAACAAGAATAGCAGGATGTTGATTACTGCTGAAGCTGTGAGGTGGGTAGTTATACATTCTGTTTTTATGTACTTTTGAAATTTTCTATAATTTTCCTTAGTTACCTGTATTTTAGTGTCAAATTACCAATTTTTAATCCATTTCTATAATTGGCATTATTTCATTTCCCACTCATTTCCTCAGGATCCATTTTTTCTACTTAACCCTTCAATTGTTCAGTATGAGTTTTTGAATAATGATATTTTAAATGTCTTCACAAAATAACTCTTGAGTAGTGGTTTAATTGCATATAGAATTCTTGGCTGCTGGTTATTTTTTCTCAGCACTCTGGAGATATTACTCCACAATCTTCTGACATCTGTGTGGCTGGAAAGTTGTAGGTCTGTCGTTTATTTGTTAGTCTCTTCTCTTTCTGTTAACACTTAAGATGTTAATGTAACATCTCTGTAATGTCTCTGCAATTTTAGTTTAAGCCAGAGATGGACTTATTTTTACTTATCTAGATAGTAAAATTTTGATCTGTACTGTATTTCTTCAACACAACAAAATTCTCAGCCATTATCTCATCAAATATTGCTTCTCTTGCCATTCACTCTATTCTTTTTCTAAAATTCCCATGCTGGTGGTTCTCAATCCATCTTCCATGTCTCTCATATTCACATTCAATACGTCTGTGTGATATTCTGAGTAACTTCCTCAATACACTACTATTCACTCATTCTTTTCCTAAATCCATTCTAAAGGTTGTCCTGGGTTCCCCCTGGCCCAAAATTATATTTCCTCTAATCTAAGACACACTACTATCAGTAAAAAGAAAAAGCACTGCCAATTAACACATTAACTGCCATGTGAGTTGTATTTATTAACTCATGCTAGTTTTGAGCCCGGAGCCTCGTGAAGCACATGTAACTCACACGTTGATTCACCTTGGGAGCCTCAAGAACTATTTTTCAAGTTGCAAATAACTCACATACAGAAAACAATTAAAAAATAACAAATTTTTCATTAAATTAGAAAGGACTGCTTTGTTTTTGAAGTTTTTATTCTATTTTCATAATAAAACACCATGGCCCCGGGAAAAAAAACTTTTTTTTCTAGTGTGGCAGTCAACGTGTTAAACACTGACATGCCCTGGATTGTAAGATGCACCCTGAAGGTACACATTTCAAGTGCAAGATGCATATTTCAGAAATGTGTGTCTTAGAATCAATGAAGTATTTCTCTCACATCCAGGATTTGACTCTTTCTCATGTCTTTTTTGTTTCACTTATCTATAGAAGCTATTGCTTATTTTATCTCAGTGACAATTATACTGATTTTAAAGTCTTTAACAGATTGTTTTATCTTTCTTTAACCTGACATGAATTCATCTTCTAATTGCTGATTTACCAGCTATCTTTCATAGAGTTTGCCTTCACGTATTTCGGAACGTAGGTTTTCAGGCTCATCTTGTATACAATTTTTTTCTCTTTCTCTGTATTACAATTCTGTGTCCAGCATTTTTGCAAGCCCCAGAACTCTTACATTGGATTTAGCAGTACCAACTCTATCACAAACCCAGACACTAACAGTTGAATGGTTCAGATGCTGGTGGTCACAAGACTGTGCTGATGTCCTCCTATTTCACTGTACCCTCTCTTCTCATCTCTGTAAATCTTCACTTAAGCCGTACCTTGCGGTAACAAAAAGCAACCTTGTAGCTCCCAACTTTAACAAAAAGGAGCCCTATTCCAGGCCCTGGTTTTAAGCTGTGAATCTAACTCTGAGCTCCTCTTCATGTGGGGTACTTCTATCTATATTAATGGATAATTAAATAGGATATAAGTCCTAACCTAAATACTTATCAAGTACAGCAGTCCCCCTTATCTATGGTTTTGCTTTCCACGGTGGTTTCAGTTACCTGCAGTCAACTGTGGCCCAAAAATACTAAATAAAGAATTCCAGAAATAAACAATTCATAAGTTTTAAATTGTTCACCATTCTTAGTATGATGAAATCTCATGCTGTCTCTCTCCATCCCACCCGGGACATGAATCGTCCCTTTGTCCAGCCTACCCACACTGTATATGCTATCCACCCATTACTATATAGGAAAAAACACAGGGTTTGGTACCATCTGAGGTACAGTTCTATAATCACCCAGTTCTGACAAGTGATCTCTTAGATAAAATCAATGAAGATTTATCTTTTACCATGTTAGAATCACCAAAAAAAATTTTTCAGAAGACATTTCCTCCACTTACCATAAAAAAAATACTTAATTCAAGAAGGCTAATATCTTTACTCAAAAAAAGGATAAAAATCTTAAACAAAAATAACCAAGAAAAGGAAGAAAAACACAATATTGATGTAAATTATACAGCAGACCGCCGAAGGAGTATAGTGAAAAGAACAAAGCTTAAGTTGTGAAGCCTTGGGCCAGTTTCTTTCCTATCCACTTGTCAGAATAGTAACAAGATCAATGTAAGAAAGAATTATGAGATAATATATCTAAAAATACCTAAATAGTACCTGACATAGTAGGAGCCCAATAAGATATCTCTCTCTTTTGCTCATTAGTATTTAAATAGAGTAAAAAACAAATCCAACTTTTTGTAGCGCTTTTATTTTCACTCCTATAATTAAAAAAAAAAAAAGTACAGCTACCAGTTAGTCCGTAACTATCCAGTTTTCCATGGATAATGGAGAATTGTAAACATTAAGTTGCGTATAATTCCAGCTACTCAGGAGGATCACTTAAGCCCAAGAGTTAGAAACCAGCTTAAACAACATGGCAAGATCCTGTCTCAAAATAAGTAAGTAAAAAATAAAGTAGTAATAACTTCTGGAAACCCTTCTTCCTGCTTCAAACATCTGACTACATTTTAAATATGCCCGGTCTTAAAGGATAAAACTGTATTTAGATAAAATAAAATCTAGTGGAAGACTAAAGTTTGAGAGATTGAGTAAGTCTTGGCTTAAATTGGGGGGAAATTTTCAGACTAGAAAAGATGCTGGAAAGACACATAAATTCATACTTTGCCTGCTCCCATCCAGTTTCAAATACACAGCAATGATAGCAAAGTAAAAATAAGACGACAAAAACGTTCTCTAAAACAGCATGCTTTTTTCAGTGGGCCAGAGTGGACAGAAACATATAAGGAGTCAGTGGGGCTGCAGCTTGGGGCCTGATGGGCTCCATGTTCCAAGGAAGATGGAGGTTTGGCTCCTAAGGGATAAGGAGTAATAAAAGTACTCCACAAGAAAAGGGGCCCAGAGTCAGATTTACTACTTAAAAAAGGATGGAGTAGGGCAGGGCACAGTGGCTCATGCCTGTAATCCTAGCACTTTGGGAGGCTGAGGCGGGAGGATCACTTAAGGCCAGGAGTTCCAGACCAGCCTGGGCAAGAGCAAGACCCTCCTAAGCCCCCACCCCCACCTCTACAAAAAATAGAAAAATTAGCTGGGCATGGTGGTGCATGCCTGTAGTCCCAGCTACTTGGGAGGCTGAGGCAGGAGGATCGCTCGAGCCCAGGAGTCTGAGGTTGCAGTAAGCTATGATGATGCTATTGCCATTGCCATTGCCACTGCACCGTAGCCTGGGCAAGAGAGGAAGACCCTGTCTATTGGGGGGGGGTTGGGGGGAGGCTGGAGTAGATCTCATTTTTATTCGAGGTGAGCTATGGTTAAAACAAACAAAAAAAATGTGCCTTCTCTTTTATTTTGGAAAATTATTACATTAATTTCATACTTATCAAAACTAAAAATGCAAACCAAGGATGTCAAAGTTTTAATCATTTTCATCTGGGCATACTACGTACACCTAACAAAGATTAAAAATTTTTTGCTCTGATTTTCTTGCGAGAAAAAAATTCTTAAAATACTTTATCTCCCTTCTTACTAATTAAAAAGATAATACACCAGGAGAAAGTTTTCCTAATACTCAACATTCCCAAAATAAAAATTTTCTAATATTACTAAATATGCTAAGTACCATCTAGCACTTTTATTCTCATTTGCTTTAACTTTTACTTTCTCAAATTCTTTTCCCATTCCTTTAAAACTGGGACAAAATTCAAATTTAATGGCCTTCTGGAATACTTTATTTTACCCTTCCTCGCCACCATTCAATAAACTGAACTACCACTTTAAAAATTTCATTTTGTATTTATTCATACAATGTTTCTATTTGGTAACATTTGAAAAGAAATTACTTTACTGAAGCACTTGGTGCTTTATACCAACCTAATGTCATGACCAACGTCCACAAAAATCACAAATTTTCTAGAGATGTTTTTCTAACATGTACAGAACTCCATTTTGCGTAAGTGTGAAAAACTGGTTTCTAAAAACTATCTGCTATGTCTTCAGAAATCTACCACCTTACCAGTAGTTCTCAAACTTTTTGGTCTCAGAACTCCTTTTAAACTCTTAAGTATTACTAAGGTCCACAAAAAACTTTAGTTCATGTAGGATATATATGTATATATCTCTCAATATTTACTGTATTAGAAATTATAAGATATATTTATTGTACTATAAACAGAAATCTTAAATTTTTTAATTCATTTAAAAATAAATCTATTACATGTTAACAAAAATTAACATTTTACAAAAAACCATTTTCCAAAACAAAAAAAGTTTAATGAGAAAACATTTTTGCATTTTTGCACATCTCTGTAATGTCTAGGTTAAAAGAAGACATTTAGAGTCTCAGATATGCTTCTGTATTCAGTCTTTTGCAATATGTGGTTTGGCCTGGTGCATATGAAGATTACCTAGTCTCACAGATAGGTGGCTGGAAAAGACAGGAATAACTTAATAGCCTTTCAGTCAATTGTGGGTATTCTTCTTTGATACTACACCAAAGTTGACAAGTGGCAGTTTCCTAAAGGTCAGTATGAATGTGGAATCTGAAACCTTATCTGTAAATTTTCCACACTGTTACTAGTCTATCCTGGACTCTGAATGGATCTTTTACCCATGCATAATTTTGTAACATGAGTTGACCATTTGAAAACTATTAGTTCACTGAGTTATATTTTCCAAGTGTTGGCACATGTCATTATAATACAATATCCAAAAAAAATCCTATTTATCTCAACAGAAAAATGTAAGTATTAAGAAGCCTCATAAAACAGCAAGTCAAAGTTTAAATTTTTTTTTTTTAATTTAAGAAAAAAGAAGCTATCAAGCTCATGGGAGTAGATTTAAGTTTTCCAAAATGCTAATTTTCACTGGAAAGGCCAAATTTCATTACTGGTAGCAAATACTTTCAGGTTTTTTTCCTTTAAGTGATATGCTCACTTCATTTTTTTGAGAAAATATCTGTCACTTGAATATATTAATCTTAAAAAACAAAGTTTGTCAGTCGTTCTTTCAAGTAAAAACATGTTTCATGAAAATAGAATCTAGTTCAGCTTGCAAAACTGCATAGCTGGGGGAAAAAAGTGTTTTTCAAAGACAATTATTTTGGTATGCAGCAGAAATGCTTTATTAAAGCATACTTTCCATTTCGTCACAAAAAGTATTATTATAAAGACATGCAGCGGGAACTACAAATCAAAACCACAATGAGATACCACTTCACCCCACTAGAACAACTCAGTCAATAATAAATACTGGTGGGGCTATAGCAAAATTGGAACCCTCAATACATTGCTGTTGAGAATGTAAAATGGTGCACTATCTTTGGAAAAACAGTTTGGCAATTCCTCATAAAGTTAAAGACAGAGTTACCATAAAACCCAGCAATTCACTCCTAGGCATATACCCACAAGAAAACATGTTCACACAAAAAACTACTTACACAAATGTTCACAGCATTATTCATAATAGCCAAAAAGTAAAAACAACCCAAATGTCTATCAACAGATAAATAAAATGTGGTATATCCATACAGTGGATTATTATTCAGCCATAAAAAGGAATGAAGTACTGATACATGCTACAACACAGATGAACCTTGAGAACATTACACTAAATGAAAGAAGCCAGACACCAAAGGCCACATATTGTATAATTACACTGATATGAAATAACAACAGGCAAGTCCAAAGGGATGGAAAGTGGAATAGTGGTTACCAGGGGCTGAGGGGTGGAGGGAATGAGGAGTGACTGGTAATGGATATGGGCCTCTGTTGGGGGTGATGAAAATGTTCTAAAATTCGATAGTGAAGGTGGTTGTACAAGTATATGACTGTATTAAAAACCACTGAGTTGTATAAAGAGTGAATTTTATGGTATGTGAATTAGATCCCAAGAAAGCTATTATTTTTTAAAAGATAGGCAGCACTCAAGGGTCAAGATTTAGTAAAAGTATCTATTTTTACTGGTTCAACAAGGTCATTCTTGAGTGAAACTGGAATTTTCCTTCAACTGCAAGTGTATGTATGGTCATGAAGAATACAGCAACCACTAACACAGTTTGATGCCACTGCCTTGATTCTGGCTGAGACAAAAGCACTTTTATCCACCATCAGTGAAAGTGTCAATACAGAGGAAAAGGTAAATAATTTCTTAGTACTATTATGGAAAGTAGTTTGACATGAAGAATCTCTAAAAGGGTCTCAGGGATCCCCAGGGGTCCACAGATCACACTTTAAAAACTGCTGCTCTAAACCACAGCTTCAGAAGACCCTAACACAATTAAAGGATTTGAGGCTCCGAGACAATTTCAATTTTGTAAGTATATATCACAAATTTCTCAAAAGAAAAAAGGCAATCTTTAAATGATGATGGGAGTTATTTCAATAAGTTCAACTCAAGTGACCCAATTTAAGAGTTTGGAATCACTGACCCACTGGAAGATTCTAACAGTACAATCTCCACAGAAACCCAAATACAAAGGAGAATTAAAGTAATAAAGTTCAAGATTTAGTGCACAACTACACATTCAATAAAACATTATCTAGACAAGTAACATTAATAGGGTAACAATGATACCGCCTCTTTTTAAACTTTATTATTTAATTCTTACACAATATTCAAAGAGTAGACTTCTGAAATTTCTACCCACACTATCAATAACTATATCTAGCACAACTAAGTTTAGTGTCCACGATCACAGAATCAAACAATTTTAGGTCTAGAAGGTACCCTAGATATAGTTACCTAGTTCAATACCTCCACTTCACAATGAGGAAACTAAGTTTGTAAGAGAAAAATAACTTGGCCAAATTCACACCTAGCTAGTGGCTTAGACAGCATAAGTGGTCTTTGCTCCCAGTACCATGTTTTCACTATGCCAACCTGATTCCCCAACCAAATATAATGCATAAAATGTTTAATTCACATTACACGAAGGCCAACCAAGACACCCTCCCTGCCAAATAAAAATTTTATAATACTAACAATGCCAATCAGATATCAAAACAAATATGAAATTAAGGAAAAACTATAAATGTAATTGGTATAGTAGAAAAATGAATCCTTAACTTCAAAAACTACAAACTTTCAAAGAACAACTTTATAAAATACTTTGATGTCTACTTTCATACAAATATAGGGAAATGGATCATCACCTTTAACAATAGCCAGATGCTGATAAACACCTGAAGCAAAAAATTTCCCTATATATTATCACTAACTTATTTATGGCATGACATAACTTATAACTCACCTGCAGGACTGTCAGCATTCTCTCCTGGATGTAGCTGTATACCAGTAGAATCTATAGAGTTTACTGTAACTGTCTGTAGATTTGGCAACTGACCAGTGCTTAGACTAACTGGCGTTGAAGTCAAGGCTCCACCTGCTGCAATCTGACCAAGTGTGAGTGTCTGAACAGGCGTCAAAGTTATTTGTTGGGCAGCAGTATTCTGTATTTGCAAATTCTGCAAGTTCTGGACCCCCTGCACTTGAAATGTTTGCCAAGTTATTTGTCCAGAAGGGGTCACTGTCTGTGCCTGAATTAAAAAGGTTCCAGGATTCAGCTGCAACTGAAGATTTTGCAAAGCCTGTTGTGATATATTTTGACCACTGGCTTGCACACCATGGATTGTCTGTGATGTAATACCTTGCACAATTTGGGCTTGACTGGTTGGCTGCTGAGACTCTTGAAGTTGTAGATGCTGTACAACAGGCTGTGCTGTAGAAACCTGAATATTCTGAGCCTGTGTCTCTTCAGAAACAGGCGACTGGATATAATTTCCCTGAAGATCTGAAGAATGGACTTGCCCGCTAGACGTAGTCAAGCTATTTGTGTTTTGTTGCAATATACCTGTACTATCTATCGTAACAGGCAACTGTGATGAAGAGGATGTTGGCACAAATAAATCTGTATCAGTATTAGTTTCATTAATATCAGGAGAAACCCGCTCACCAGTCCTTTCTGAATTGTCTGAACTATCCATAGCTTGTCCTGTGTTTATCAAATGTCCATCAGCATTAATGCCTGCAGTCATTGTCTGAGAACTGCCCGAGAGTCCCAAAGAATCTAGATCGACACTATTGATTGGTACAAAGGTAATATTTCCTGGCAGACCAAGGGGCACATTAGCAACTACTTGGGTTTGGCCAGGAAAAGATGAACCACCAATTGCAACTCCCTGAACCTGGACTTGACCAGTCTGTGGTATGAGATTCTGGATATTAGCAGGAGGTGTTCCAGAGGCAAGTAAGGTTTGATTAGAGCCAGGAATGATCTGAATTTGACTGCTTTCTTGATTTATACCCCCATTATCTGAAGAGCCTGTGAAACCAATCTGAACCTGCTGACCATCTGTTGACTGAATCTGTGGTATTACTTGATATTGAACATTGGACACTGTACCATTTGAGGAATCTGATCCTGGTGCAACTGAAAATATTTGTTGATTCTGCAAATTCTGAAGGGGAAGAACATACTGCCCACTCGAAGTAGCAGAACTTGGAATCTGTACTAGATTACCAGCTTCATCTTTTATAGTTGTAGGTGTGGCTGACAAAACCTCCCATCGGTTTGGTGCTCCTCCTAACTGTGCAGAAGCCAAATCACCTGTCTGGATGAAGAAAATAAAAATGTTGTGATATATTTGTGGTATATTTAAACCAACCCTCAAAAAACTCTAAAAATTGGTATAAATCCTACTACCTGAAGATGCAAGTTATCTTATTAACACAATAGAGTTCAAAAACAGAAGCATTACTATATGAACTACAATAAACACCAAGTTCCAGTTAATTATTTATTGTAAAGACAGCCCATCCTAGTTGAGCAGGGGGAATAAATCTCAATCAGAATGTTCTTTGTATTATAATCACAAACTGATCTTCTGATCCCACATCCATGATCTCTAATGCTATATAGTTAAAAAAAAAAAAAAGGTGGAGGTACCTAGAAAAGATCATGAACAGTTCAAACCAAACGTACCTCAACTACTGGAGAGTTCAAAAAATATACAACTCACTAAAAATATATGACTAAATCAGGTGTATTACATCTGTGTATAAAAAAGAAACATTAGTGTAGTGTATTAAGTTATCTGAGTTAAAAAAGTAAGATTTGTGTAGTATTGCTATAAACCTGAATCAAATAATTAAAGCTACTCTTTTATGGTGTGTATTAATGTACTCTAGAGTAAACCCAGGGCTAGGGCTATTCCATTAGCAGGCCATCAAACTCTTTACTTTTCCCATGTACTACTAGAAAATATATGAGACCTTAAAAAAACTTAATGAGGAAAGGTTATTGCCCTGTGACCACATGGTAAAGCGGCCCCATCTAAAAGGTTTTTCTAGAACCTAAAAGCTGGAAGATATAAACTGTGGCTTTACCTACTATTCTATTTTAAATCTGCAGTAGAATGCCAGGCATACACATTTTGCATTCTGTGACCTGCTAAAATCTCAGGTATCATACCCATAGGCAAGACTGGAAAAATACCAACACAGAAAAGCAGAAAGCAATAGAATCCTACATGTCAATGTCCAAAGGTAGATTTTTTTTTAAGGGAATAACAGTAATGTCTAACATTCGAGTTTTTCTTTGCTGCCAAGTACTATGAGAAGGGTTTATAAGATTATGTCATTTACCCCTTTAAACAATCCTATGAGGTAGATGTTAATATTATCCCTATTTTCACAGATGAGAAAACTGAGGGACAAAATCATGTAACTATCAAACGGCCAAGAAAGGATTTAAAACTAGGCAAAGTCTAACTCTAAAACCCAGGCCCTTAAACACCAGGCCCTTAGACCATATCTGTCCCTGCCTAAAACCAGGGGTAAAGACAGAGAATAGACCCTATATGATTTGCTCACCATCAAAATAAAGCCATCCCTATCCTATTTCCTTCTATATCTATCTGTGACTTTCTGTAACTCCACATATAACTAGACAATGAGAATATAAGTATATCTAGCCCAGTACTGTCAACCTAGGATCCATGACTGGGCATCAAGGAATCTTTGAATCCTCTAAAACAGCATACCAACTTTTTGAGAAAGTGCAATTGGGGAGGGAGAGATAATCTAGGGTTTCACAATATCATCATATTCTCTATGGGGATCTGTGACCATAAAATAAGGTTAAGACACAGTTTTCCCAACATAAACCATACCATAAAATTTAATCCAAGTATTATAGAACCAAAAGATCTTAAGTTTCTTAAAGAAACTCACTATGTAATTTTCATGTAGACCCACAGTTGAGAACTATATACAGTACTTCAATGGATAAACCAGTTTAATGACTCAATTCAAACATGTGAACATACCTGCCAAGATGAAGTAAGCACATGTGAGTAAACCCATGAGATACATAATCCGTATCTTCAAATGGTTCACAATCTATCCAAGCAGACATACATATACATGCTAATACAATGTGAAAAGTAGCATATATTAGCTACATGATCAAAACACTATGTGGGAACACAGAAGACTGAAAAAGATGATTTCACATAGAGATATCTGAAGCAATATTAGAATAACATCTAAGATTTCACTGTGGTCAGTTAGAAAATAGAGGCATTAATAAAGGTATAGAAACAATAAAATCACAAAAAGAAACCCTAAAGAATAACATGCAGTTTGGAGTTGAAGAAAGGATCCAGAAAAGGTTCACATTCACAGAGAAAAGTAATGGGGAACAGGACTAAACATTTTTATCAAGGCCTGTAAATGGCTTTGTGGATCCCACTAAACTGTTTGGACTTTATCCTGCAGATAGTGAAGGAAAGCTATAAAAGGTTTATAAGCAAGTGACTGGTGCAATCACATCTGTGTTTTATAAAGATAAACTAAGGCCCAGTGAAGGAGACTGAAAGAAAGGAGGAAGAGACGAAAGACTGAGAAACTGTAGGACCTAATACAAATCTCTACGCCTGAACTAAAACAGTGATCTGTTTTTTAAATACAAAAACTTAAGTTAAACTTACTAAACTTAAATTTTAAAATGAAACACCAGACATTAAAGTCACATATCATTCTTCAACTTCAATCTGATATAGAAATTACAAGCTTAAGTCACCTTTCCTAACATTACAGTAACAAATCATGTCTCATCTCAGTCTTTTGGCATGTTAAGTAAACTAAAAATATCTAAATCTATACTTTACACTAAAATCTGTGCTTTTGTATGTCTAAAACCAATCCTTACCTTCTTAAGGTTATTGTTATTATAAAGAATTGACTTAAATTTCTTATGACCAGCATTAAATTTACAAATATTCAACGTTTATCAAAGAATATACTGTGTCAGACACAAAATAATTTTACAATACTGACATTTTGTTCCTTTTCCTTTCTTTAAAAAAAAGTCAAACTTATGGCATCTAAAAGTAATGAAGGCAGATATTCAGCTACCATTGAACAGCTTTCTAGTCAAGAAATTCCTTGAAAATAAATATAACTACTCAAATGACAAGTCTGAGTAAACACTGCCAAGTCACCCCATCTCCAGAAGCTAAATAAAAATAAACTGTAGCACCATTTTCCCCGGCAATGCAGGCCATTAATTGAAGGAAAATCTCCAAACCTAGGACAAAATGATGTATTCTGAACTTTTTTCTTAAATAAGCCTAAGATTAAAAGCATATATAAATATCTATGAAGCCCAAAGATGAAAAAACTATAGATAATTTAAACAAAAGAATCAGGCAAGAAAAAGAACTTTTTAATATAATAAATTTGCAGTTTTAAAAAATTTGCTAAATACAATTTTTTTAAAGGAATAGAAAAAACACACTGAATCAGAAAACTACCAGACTTTGATGATTGAGGCTAAAACTATGCTTGGGGGAGAGGAGTATATTGCACTAGAAAGGAAAGAACTCAGAACTGAGTTCTCATCCTAACTAGAATTATGGAAATGTATGTGATTTAGAGCAAGACTCAATCTTCTCATGTTAACAATGGGAAAAATATTACCGCGCAGGGTCAAGAAAATGTTAAGCTTTAAAAACTATAAAGCACTGTGCAATCCCAAGGTATCATTACAATTACTAAGAATATGAGAACAGACTTGAAAAATATCCATTAGATGCCTAGCACAATTCCTGGCACAAAGATCTATATATATTTATTGAATGAACAGTTAAAGGTATTTTACTTTAAAATCATTGCAAACAAAATGACAGAAAGAACTTATCAATAAAACTACCTTTGAGGTATTAGAGCCTTCAATGAAGACTGCTAAACTAATTTCAAACCTATTTCCATAATTACAAAATAAGCCCCAAATATTTCAAACTACAAAGCTTTCTAAGCCCATTCACTTGTAAAAGAAATTTCATCAGTAACATACCACTAGAAGAGATAAAACACACTAATACCAAATGGGAAAGGGATAAATTAGAAAATCATCTGGGAACAAAAAAAAGTTATAAAAATGTTTGATGTTAGGCTATCGGAAACAATATAGAAACAAAAGAAAAAAGAGAGACATAAAAACACACATTCCAGGCAAGAACTAGTATTTGGTTTAAGAGCAAGATAACCCTCTACATAAGCTTACAAACTAAATAAAAAATCTACCAGTGTTTCTCTCAGTAACTCTAATATTCTTATTGGACAATTAACAAACAAAACACCACCTAACACGGATGTCCGCATTAGCATTATAAAAAGTTGTAATTGAAGGCACTCTAAGTCTCTCTCTCTGTATATAAAGACATAACAACACAGTGAAAAGCACCACAACCTACTGTAGCCCTGGGGGTGGGGCACCAGCAGTGACACTTCTATAGCAATTCATTACAAGGGCATTCTCTAACACAACTGGGCATAAAAATAGGGGGTTGAGGGGATAGAGAGCAAAGAAAAAGAGGATATATCTTCTTAGATAATACCTGTGGAAATGGAAAAAGAAAAAAGTCACACCACTTATTACATAGCATTTGGAAAGGATTATTAACTTCTCAGTTCCCACAAATGGTTTTATCAAAGCCAGAAACAGGCAAGGAAGGAGTATAACTGGAAACAAAAACAAGTTGTGAAGCTAAGGTGGAAACAAACTAAGAACCATTCTTAGGCAAATACTCAAGTTTCTTAAAATCTTCAAGGAACACTAATAGAACTCAAACATTTCAAATAAAAACAATTACCCTACCCAATGAATTAGTTACAATGACAGTGTAAGTCTTATTTTAAGTAATGACAAAATGACCTTTTTTTTTTAAAAATAAGCTATTATTCATTTTTTTTTAGCTCACCAACATTTATGTGCTAAATTAATGAACACTAAATTTACAACCTAAATCAAAGATCAGGCAGTAATTTTCATAATATTTACTTGTTCAGTTTATTTCACTAAATTAAAGTACAAATGAAGTAAGTAAATAAATAATCCACAAGTTTACACAAATGCAAACTAGACAAGTTAATACTTGCATAAAGGTCTACTTTATTCTATTTCCTGGCTTATTACTAAAATTAACCACACAACTTTTACTAATAAAGTACAAAGGAAGGCTGGGCACAGTGGCTCACGCCTGTAATCCTAGCACTTTGGGAGGCCAAGGCAGGAGGATCACTTGAGGCTTGGAGTTTGAGACCAGACTGGGCAATACCGAGACCCCGTCTCTACAAAAAATAAAAAACCAGCCCAGAGCTACTTGGGAGGCTGAGGCAGGAGGATCTGCTTGAGCCCAGGAGTTTGCAGTTGCAGAAAGCTATGATGGTGCCACTGTACTCTAGCCTGGGCAACAGAGCAAGACCCTGTCTCAAAAAAAAAGAAAAAGTACAAAGGAGATTTGCTATAAAATCATCTTTGGAAGTCCACGTTGTGGGACATTACAGGTGAGATTGCTTTGCAATAAAACCTCTCCAGCATACTGAGGGTAACCAAACACCCTTGGTCAGGATCCTCTTTTATAAAAAATTCCAAATTCAAAACCCAAATATTCAAAGCAATTCTTCAATGCAGCTGATTGGCTTTTCAAGCCCTTTTTAATCTTAAAAATACCAAGCTAAACTGACATAAAGTTGAACTATATGTATATATTTCTAGTTGATTTTAAGCACAACAATGTATCTGCAATGTGGTATCCTGGAGTAGATCCCAGAACAGAAAATGGACATTAGTGGAAAAACTGGTAAAATGAGAATAAAGTCTGTAGTTAGTTAGTAATATCATGCCATTGTTAATTTCCTAGTTTGGACAAATGTACCAGTTATGTTAACATTAGGGGAAGCTGGGTGGAGGGTATGACTCTCAGTTCTGTATTTCCAACTTTTCTGTAAATCTAAAATTGTTCCAAAACACAATTTTTTTAAAAAACAGCTATTACCTCTGATTCCCAGTAATTTAATTAAAATAAGATTATCTAAGCACATTTTAAAAGGAAAAAAAATGCCCACGAACTCACATGAATTTCTTTCACTTTCTAAGATGTACTAAAAATTTTCTTAAAGTTCATTTTTTAACTGGAAAAATAATTTTTCTATTTGCTAAGGCATATATACAAGCTGGTGTTTCCAATTTTACTCAAAGTGAAAAACCTTATACACAGGTACCAAACACACAAAGAAATGTATGTTTTGAGGGGTTTTTGGCAAAACTATACTTTCATTTTACTATGATTGACAAATTATGATACATTTGATTGATAAATCTTATATCAGATTGATTCTAGTTTGTGTTCAACCGGCGGGAAATGTGTTGTCAGTAGTGATTTGGTAATTCAGAGAAGGCGCTGAAGAGACATGAAAACAACTTCCCTACAAGTATAAAGCCAGTTGGCTAAAGCTGGAGAGACAGTATTCTTTTCCTGGGCCTGAGACTCACATATGTATGTACACATACATATTTTTCACTCCCAACTTCCTTCTTCACTTCCCCCCTCCCCCATCTGTAAGCTGATATCTGAACTTTGTAAACTACAGTTACAAGAAAATTTTTCTTCTATCTGAAATATAAAAATAAGTAAAAGCAATCTGCTTTTCAATTTTTACTTATGCAGTGGTTTCTTAAGATAAACAATTTGTTTTGGCACTTTGGGACTGGAGGGGTACATTTCATAAAAAAAGGTCTACCAAGCCATGAGTTTGTTTAAAAATAATAATTATGTCTCTCACAACATAATCTTATGCCTTTACATTTTAGCTTACGAAAGCACAACTAAGACATTAAAACTATTCACATCCCCCATAGTATAATTTGAAGCACTAAAATTACAAATATAATATTTACTAATACTACAGTTTAGTTTAACTTTTAATGCCTAAGCATACTATTTGCTGCAGAGTATACCGAACTTTTCGCTCTACAGTGACTATTCAAAATATCACTACACAAATCAATTCCTGTAATCCACCACAAAAAAAAGATGGAGAAGAGTTTCAATTATTTTAATAGGTAAACATACCTACACGCTAAACTAACGCAACAGCAAAAATCCAAACAAATGTAAAATTCACAATTAACAGGCTAAAAACTGTTCCTAGCTTATTTGTATTAAGCCTTCATATAACATAGGCCAGCTCCTCTCCTTGCTTCAGACACTATAAAAGCATTACAAAAAGAATCCCACCACATCCTATCACACTAGCAGTCATAATAAAATAAAAATAAAGTTTTGCCAACCAAATTCAACTGTAAGTACGGTATGTATTAGCATGCACATACATACAATTCCTTACATGTACTTTTGTTTCTAACAGATATTAATATGCAATTTCAAAAGCTAAAGTTCTAAGTAACTTCGCTAATTTCAACGGTCGCTAAACGTTTCACTTACCCCACTTCAGAAAACTTACTACAAATTTTAGTAGTCTGCTAAAACTAAAATTCAACAATTTTCAACGGTCAGTAAGAAAGCACTCAAAGTGTTCCTTTCTGCATACAAAACGGCAATAAAGAATAAACCCTCTTTATTTTTTATAATCTACGGTTTAAATCAGTAAGATCTAGTAACTTCCAGCAGAAAAAACTCCAGGTTCAAAAATACTAGACACTGCCTCTGTAGCTGATACTATCTATGGCCGACAGGCTGTGCTTGAAAATTTTGTAGTGTTCAAGCAAAGGAGTTTTCAGCACTGATATGAATTGCTCAAACATCCATTTTGGAGTCCTCTACCCCCGCCCTCTCAGACTTCATTTTGTAGAAAATTTTGAGCGAGGTGCCGCAGTGACAATTTGGAGAAAGCCTGGACTGGCTCCCGATCCAAACAGGGATGCGAAAGAGCAGGAAAGGGCGCCCCGGGGCTCAGCGACCCGTCCGTTTCGGGGCAAGCGCGGGCGCCGGGGAGGCCTTTTGGGCGGGCGCGCCGCAGGCCCGGGATGGCGGGCGCAGGGCCTCGGCGGGGGCGGGCCGCGCGCCGGACTTACCGCTCCGGCGGCGGCGGCGGGGGCCCCGGCTGCGGCGGCCGCCTCCTCCTCGTCGTCGCCCGGCGATGGCGGCCCTATCTTGCTGCAGGTAGCGGCCAGCAGAGCGAGCGGTGACGGCTGAGTGTCCTACCCCCGATGGGCGGGTTCAGAGAGGGAGACAGGGGGAGGGGTGGCGGTTAGGGCCCGGCCGCCGCTCGCACAGGAAGTGCGACTCGGTCCTCGCAGGCTGCGCCGGGGCGAGCGCCAGCCCGCGCTCTCCTCCTCCTCCTCCTCCTCCTGCCCTGGCCTCCGGCTCGCGTCCCCCCGCTCGCAAGCACCCCGGCACCCCGGTCCGCGGGCAGGCGGGCAGCGGGCTGCGCGCCGGGCCTCCACCCTCCGCCCGGAACCCACCCCCGGCAGGGCGCACACACTCACACACACGCACAAAAAGGCGGCGGGCGGGGGAGCGCGGGCGGGGTCGGGAGCGTTGGCGCCTCGGGCGGGCAGCTCCCGGGGCGGGGGGAGGGAGGGGAGAGGCGAGGAGGGAGGGGAGAGGCGAGGGGAGGAGAAAGCGGCGCGAGGGGGGAGCCGGGCCGGGGCTCAGCCGCTCCTCACCTGGGCCGCCGCCGCCACCGCGCCGTTTCCGTGCTGCTGCTGCTGCAGATACTCGCCGTGGCCGCCGCCGCCGCTGCCGCCGCCGCCGCCGCCACTGTCCACGTCCAAGGCAGCCATTTCCTCTTGTTTCACGGGCTTTTCGGGAGCTGCAGGCACAGCGCGGGGGGGTGGGGGTGGGGAGGAAGGCGGGTGGAGGAGAGGGAGGGGGCCCGCGGGCCGAAGCGAAATTACTCCCAAAGCCCGGACCCAGGCCCCTTCCCCTCCCCCACCCGCCCCCCGGCGGCGGCTCCCTCCTCCCCTCCTGCTGCTGCCCCCGCCCGCCGCTGCCTGTAACCCTCCTCCTCCTCCTCTTTCCCTCCTCCTCCTCCCCGCGCTGCCCCTGCCCCCTCTCCTCTCCTCTCCTCCCCTTTCCCTTCGCGCCGCTCGCTCTCACTCGCGCTCGCTCCTCTCGCACCGTCAGTCACTCACACACGCCCGCCCGCGCCCGCACACAGGGGGATGCGCTCCCGGCGGACCGGGCCGCCCGCCCCGGGGCCCAGCGGGGAGACGGCGCTGCTGGGGCTTCAGGGGTGGACGGTGGCTGGAGGGGAGTGCGTCTTTCTGCCTCTCACAGACACTCGGTCGCACACACCGGGCTGGGGCCGGGACCGGCGGCGGCGGCCCCAGGCTGGCTGTGGTCGGCGGCGGCAGCGGCGGCGGCAGCAAGAGTTGCTCTCTCTCGGCTTTACGTACCGGTCATAGTGTGTTTAGGGCACCTCAGGCGGGGCTCCCCGCCGCCTTACACATGGTGAGAAGCGAAGGCGGCGGCGGCGGGAGAGGATGCGGGAAGCGGCGGCGGACACGGCCGGAGCGGTCCGGGGATTTTTTTTTCCTATTTTGATTGACTGTGCGGGAAACACAAAAGGTGGAGCCTCCAGCCCAAAAGGGGGGAAGAGGGTGACAGCCCGCCCGGAACTCCCGCCCCTCTTCTTCGCGCTCATTCGCCACCACGTTCTCCGTCGACTGTGCTCATTGGTCCAGACGCATGTCCGTCGCTCGGCCAGGCGGCGCGCTTCCTGTTTGCCCCCGGGGTGGAAGGGAAGAGACAATGAGCGACCGTGGCGGCGTAGGTTCCCGAGAGCGGCTACGGCTAGCCGGTTACCCTGCTGTGTCCGCCTCGTTCGGCGGCTGGTGCTGCCAGGCCCGAGACGCAGCCCTCCTCCATTTCGCAGGTGCTAGGAGCAGGCCTCGCCAAGCTGTAGGGGAGCTGAGCTGGGGAGGAAATCCGTCCCCGGTGACTCGGGCTCCACTTGACGCTTCCTCCATCCCAGCGGCAGCCTCGGCCGGATCTCCCCAGGGCCTCGCGCTCTCGGAACCGCCGCTTCCCCGCGCTGCCTGTAGGCCGCCGCCGCTCAGCCCCAGGGCTGCTGCTGCGGCCGCTGCTGCTACTGAGCAAGCCAGACCCGCCCCACGAGCCCGGGGGGAGGGAGCTGGTATTGGGGGAGACACCCCCTCCGAGGCTGGAGGAGGATTTTCTCTCACACACATTCAGCTCTTAGATTCACAGTCAAAGCCATCCCGTTCCCATCCCCCTTAGCCCCGAGTTTCCAACTGGTCTCCCGCTTTCACGTACCCTTGTGGCAGGCATTTAAAGCAAAAAAGAAATCTCAGGTCACCTCACAATACGGGAGGAGAGCTTTAATTCTGGCCAGTGGCACCAAAACAGGCACTTAAAGTATATTTCATTTTATATGTGATGTTCATATGCATTCAATGGGGCAGAATCCTTTTTTTAAAAAAAATCAGTCACATAATCATTTTGCTGTGCAAACATGTGTTATTACCCACTTCTTGATCCTCTTGGTACCAAGTCAGATATCTCTTGAGAAAGCCCATCAACAATTGCCAACATTTTTAAAGCAGTGAATCTCAGTGAAGTAGTTTTTTATCTTGGAACATTTTCCTTCTACTTTAAAATTTTGTTTTATTTATTAGATTAGGTTAACACTCCTTCCCTCTTTGGCATCCTTGATATCTTACTGTCATCCTGGGGGAAAATGCCCAGATTTTATATGTGTGTTTTGCCAACTAAGAGACATCTCTGCCTATTACCTTTAGGTGTAGTTGCCAAGAAACAGGTTAAATTTAAGGGGTGGGAACCCTATCCACAATACCCCTTTTATTAGAAATCTGACTCAAACAAGAATCAGTGTTCCAATTACTGTGATTATTATATTTGGTGTGATAAATGTAGCTTTGCCAGGGGATGATGTTGTGAAGTCCAAGCACTTGAACTAGTTTTCATGTGTACTAACTAAAAAAATTCTTAATCCCTTTGTGAGATACTGAGTTTGCATCCCAGTTCCAAAGTACTTATACTTGCCACCTATGCTCTAGGACCAGAAACACTGTATAGTTACTTGGCTCTTAATTGTACAGAAGATCAAATTTCCAGGGAATTGACCTAAAAATCACAAACATGCAAAAACAAGACTTAAAATTCTGATCCAAGAATAGAGTTGATCTCTTCCTACATTATAGCAAGTCCTTTCGGTCTCATATTTAACTAGAAGAATCACTTTAAAAGTTGAATGGTATAACGTATACTACTGCACACTTAGATTTTTAAAGGAAAATAAAAGAATAAGCTGAGGGAGGGATAGAAAAAGGGATGGGTGGCTTGAAGAGCAGGGCAGAGGTGAAAATGAGTGGAGTGGGAGAGTGGAAGGGAAGTCAAACTATTATCACTTTTTGTTCTTACCTGGATAGCTTGGCTAGAGGCTAGCTCTTTCCCTAGAAAGGATATTTCAGGCATTTTCAGGTGTTTTTCCAGGAGTGGGGATGTGTTTTATGGGTCTAAGTACACTATCTCTATGCCCCTTTTGCAAAGCATTAGTCCAACCCCATAGAAAGCAAAGTCCTTGGCCACGGGAATTAAATTCATTTCTTCATTGATACCAACTGACAAATGACACGAAGAAGCTGTCAATTTTTTTGTGTGTCCATAGACCATTCTGACATGAGAAAACACTCCTAATCTTTATGAAAAAGAGAAAATAACCTTCCTGAACTAACTATTCTGCTTTTAAGAGATACACATGGGGGAGGTGGTGGGGGAATGAAGGGAGGTTGATTAGTGGATACAAACATACAGTTAGATAGCAGGAATAAGTGCTAGTGTTTGATAGCACAGTAGGTTAACTATATTTAACAACAATATATTGTATATTTCAAAATAACTAGAAGATTTGAAATGTTCCCAAAACAAAGAAATAATAAATGTTCAAAGTGATAGATAACCTAAATACCCTGATTTGACCATTACACATTGTGTGCATATATCAGAATACCCCATGTACTCTACAAATATGTAAAAATATTATGTATCAATAAAAAAATTTTTTAAAAAAGATTCATATACCAAAAATATCACTCACTACTAAAGTCCAATTCAGAGAACCCTCTCGGACCACACTTGAAAGAGTTATTGTCATGGAATATCTCAAAAAGATGGCTGGAAATTAAGATAGTCTCTTGAAAGAAGACCCTTTCCTAGCTATTTTAGTACTGTAGTCAAAGCTAGAAATACAGTTTAATTAAAGGGTATTTATTTTCTTAGTAGAAGGCACCTCAGTGGCACCTACTGCTACATTTACATAGGAACCCAGAATTGCAGTTGCTTAACAGAGAGAACAGTACAGTGCTGGGTATTATTTACACTTCTTCCTTTCCAAAATGCTTTGAGGAGGCTCTGTGCTGGCCACTCACTGTTCACATCACAGTAGGATATCTGGATGTCACCTTATTTTTCCTTATCCTCAATTTCCTCACTTTTTAAAAAAATTTTGTATGTGTTTTTATGTTTTCTTAAATCCTCTGGAAATGTGATGAAGGTCAAAACTCTCCATGGTTCGGTACACCTACTAGCGTGAAATCTTTCACTCATCTTCAACCCCTTTCTTCCCTACAAAGAAAAGAGGCCACTAATACTGTTTGATGTACATCTGCAAGAGCCTAGCCATTCTGTATTAAAAACAGTGACAGCCCTGGTTAATTGCACCATAACTGAGGGACTATGCCCTTTCCTTCATGCTCCCTACTTGTGCATTTCTTCCTTCCTGAACATCTATCAAGTGGACCATATGAAATTGTCAATATTCAACTTTTTTAATCTAAAAAGGTGGCAATTTTGTATAGTTCAACCTAAATCAATATCTCATAAACATAACCTTTATTGCTATAATTGTGACCCTACTTTTACCCACCCTGGATCTCTTTAACCTGTTCACACTGGATTTCAAGAACCTTAATTTGTTCTACTTACATAATCACTATCACACTTCAGAAACATTCCAGTTTACATTAACTAGGTATACTTAACCCCCTTCATATTTCATATCTTCCCTACTTTCTCAAAAATATACCTCAAAAATCGTATCTCTTATTTTTTCTTAAATCTAACAAAAGGTAGAGGTAACATTTTTGAGCTTTCACTATGTGCCAAGTCCTTCACATCTTTATTTAATCCTTACAGCCCTATGAGATAAGTATTACAGATTTATCATTTTACATATGAGGAAACTGTAAAGATTATGGAAATTGCTCAGTGTCATTTTCAGTAAGTGACAGGATTCAAACCCACATTCTTCAGTCTTGCCAATCAATATACCGAGTCTTTTTAAATGATCAGTTTAAAAGATTCACCTGCCCATTATGTGAAAAAATAAAAGTAAATAAATAAAAGATAAAACAATAAAGTAGATAAAATTGGTACATATTTATAAGGAAGATCATTTTTAAAGCAAGTCTTTGAGCTCCTTGTATTAGGGGTTGTATATTTTGAATGTCCTTTGAGCTCCTTGTGTTAGGGATCCTATACTGAATGCTGTAACCAATACTGACACGTTGTAGATGTTTAATAATAAACAGAAAGATTGTCAAGGGGATCATCTTATGGTAAAATGAATAATGAATAAAAAATTAAAGTTAACTGATAAATACTGCATAGTAAAATTTCTTTGACCTTATAATAGCTCACCTCTTTCAAAATCACCTTCCCCAAATAAGTCAGACTCTTCTTTTCTTTTCTTTTTTCTTGTTTTTTATTTTTTTAGGGACAGGGGTCTCATTATGTTGCCCAGGCTCTTCTCAAACTCTTGGCCTCAAGCAATCCCCCCACCTCAGCCTCCCAAGTAGCTGGGACTACAGGCGTGAGCCACAGCACCTGGTTTAGACCCTGATTTTCATTCAAGCTCCACACTAACCATATTACTATGGTACAAAAGGCCTGATGTCCTTATAATTCAAGGAATCCCACTCTCTTTATCCAGGACATTGACATTCCTTGGTATTCTAAAATTTCTAATTATTTGCAACACTCCTGAAAGTTATCTTCATGTCAGTCCAAGAGGCTTAGTCCACTGACATTAGATTTCTGAGTCGTGGCAATTTTCCAAGAAAAAATGGTTTATTTATTTCTACCTCATTAATAACATGCCTTAGAAAAATGCTAGCAATGCTATTACAAACTAGCAAACTTAAGAGGTGGCTTTACTTGACAAATAACAATAAATAAATAACCTGACCATAACAAATAACAAATAACCATTAAAGTGTGACATCCTTAAATGATGAGTAACAACCTTCAGCCTGGAGTATATTCAGTCTTTATCTTATAATAGAATTTGTCCCTTTAATCATATAAACCAGACTTATATATCAACTAATCCCACAAGAGCCAACCATACCCAGAGTCTAGCTAGAGGAGGGAAGAGGAAGAGGAAAATATAAAGAATGACATGGCCAGGAGAAGACTGGATAAAACTGTAGAAAATATTGAAGACAGTTCTTACCTGTCTTTAGGGAATAGAATTTTTCCAATTTCCCCTAAAATGGCTGAAATGCTGCACCATATAATCAATCCATTTCAACCTAAGAGCTGAAGTAAAAAATAAATGCAATTATACACACATACACATATACATATATATGTATAATAGATATACACATATATATGTATAAGAGATATATATGTATATAAACATATAGTATAATCCACAATGAATCAATAAATTGTGGATATATTCATTAGATGAAATTTAAAATGAATGAAGAAAGAGATGATTGTCGTGGATAAATCTCAAAAACAATATTGAGTGAAAAAAGCTAGAAAGATAAACAGTATAATACTCCAATATTTATATAAAGTTTTAAAATGTACCAAATTACATTCTATACTATATATGGATATATACATGTGTGGTAACACTATAATATCTTGCAAGGGAATGATAAATGCTAAATTGAAAATGGTGATTACCTTTGGTATGAAGAGAATGAGCTTGGAATGAGTTTCCCGTAGGCTTTGTGTATATTTGCAAGTTTTCCTTAAGCTAGGCTGAGTGTACTATTATTATTACATTCTCTATACTGCTCTCTTTGCCTGAAATACTACATAATCATTTTTTAAACTAAAAAAAATAAAATTAACAAATGAGTACATGATAGAAGTACTGTAGTAAAATAAGTACCCCAGGCAACTGATTGACTGAAGGGGTGGAAGTGAGGGAGAGAATGATTCAAATATGACTAAGTTTTCCAGCTTTAGTAACTAGAAAGATGAAATGAAATAAGGGCTATAAAAAAAAGAGAGAATGAGTATGCAATGGGTGATCATGAGTTTGGTCTTAGATGTGCTGAGTCGGAGGAGTTAGTTAGCCATAAGATACATAGCTAATAGACTGTCATCAATTTGAATCTAGAGCTGCAAAGAGAAGCAAGGACAGGTATGGATTTGGAGGCTCATACCTCTGTCCATTTTTCTTCAAACATGAACAAGTCTCTCCATCTTTAAAAAACCTCCATGCACCAGCCTGAGCAAGAATGAGACCCCATCTCTACTAAAAATAGAAAAATCAGCCGGGTGTGGTGGTGTGCACCTGTCCCAGCTACTTGGGAGGCTGAGGCAGGAGGATCGCTTGAGCCCAAGAGTGTGAGGTTGCAGTGAGCTATGATGACACCACTGCGCTCTAGCCCAGACAGACGACAGAGCGAGACCCTATCTCAAAAAACAAAAACAAAAACAAAAAAAACCTCCATGTGGCTGGGCATGGTGGCTCACGCCTGTAATCCTAGCACTTTGGGAGGCTGAAGCGGGAGGGTTGCTTGAGCTTAGGAGTTCGAGACCGGCCTGAGCAAGAGCGAGACCCTGTCTCTACAAAAAATAGAAAAATTAGCCGGGCATGGTAGCGTGCACCTGTGGTTCCAGCTACTTGTGTGGCTGAGGCAGGAAGATCACTTGAGCCCAGAAGTATGAGCTATGATGGCTTGAGCCCAGGAGTATGAGCTATAATGATGCCACTGCGCTATAGCCCAGGCAACAAAGCGAGGCTCTATCTCAAAAAAAAAATAAAAATAAAAATAAAATAAAAAATCTCCATGTGACCTCTGTTGTCTCTAGCTATTGTCTTCTTTCTTTCCTTCCTTTCCTTGTCTAAGATCCCAATAACTTGCTCTCTTCCTACTGCCTTCCTATTGGAGTCTACACCCAATGTCAGCATTGCACACTATAAACATTTCCTCCTTAAAACACTCTCCTCCCTTGATATGTCATCTGCTTTTTGGTTTTCTCTTAAATGATTATTTCTCTGTATCTTTGCAAGGCTGTCCCATGAAAAAACTATCTGTGATGATGGAAATGTTCTATGTTTGTGCTGTCCCTTATAGTAGCTACTAACCACATGTGGCCAATTAGGAACTTGAAATGTGGTTAGTGTGACTGAGGAACTGAAATTTTTAATTTTACTTAATTTTAATAAATTTAAATTTAAATTTCAATGGCCATATGTGGCTAGTAGCTATCATATTCGACAGTGCAGCTTTAGAGTTTCTTTTCCTCCTTCCAGCCCCTAAATATGAACATTATTCCAGACTCAGTTTTTGATTCCTTGAGCTTTTCTTTAGAAGCTCATCCCCTAGAAACTCACTCAACATTCTGCAACTTCAGCCCTCACCTCTAAACTCAATCCCAAATCTTATCTTTAGTTATCTCCTGTCACCTGAGTTCCTGTTCCATACCCTCAAGCACTGTAAATTCCTCTTGAACATCTCACATTTACCTCAAACTCAGAATGTTCAAAGCTGAACTCATAACCTTCTGTGCAGAACCAGCTTCACCTCCCCTCTGACGCTTCTGTCTGACAGCGATGCCATCATTTCCTCAGAAGCCTCTGACACATTTCCTCCCTTCCCTCTCCCATAGGCTGCCACTTACCAGGTGCTAAGTTTTCCTGCAGAGTCTCTCTCAGTTACCTGTTCATTGAAATCACAAAATTTATTGAACCCTGTTCTGTAAGACACTAAATAGTCCCTACTCTCAAGAAGCATTTAATCCACTTAAGAAACAAAATATAAACATACGCAAATTCAAATAATAGAGAAAAGAAATAACAAAGTCTAAAATACACCAGATGCATTATGAAAGGACTTCCCTCTGCATTCAGAAATCACCGGGGGTCAGTTCGCTCCTTCTGGAAGGGATTAAAGCATGCTTTGCCCTGGCCAACTTCTGCAGCCCTAGACGGGACTCCAGACTTTCGGGCTCCTTTCTGTTCTACATGTATTAATACATTAATCTTCCTTTACCTGGCTCAAAAAATTTTAGTGATTCCCACGTATAATATCTCTCGCAACTCCTCATGGTCATGTAGTTAGTAACCCTTGCCCCTGAAAATTTACTCACTCTCTGCCAACAGGATTTTCCTTCCCCCTTCCCTGTGCTCGTGCAAATTCTAATAAGACTATAAGCTTTGGTACTTGTTCTCATCTTAACCTCTTTCCATAAAGCCATTGTTTCCAGCTATTGGTCATTCCCTCATCTTTAACTTTCCATTAACCTTAGAATGTACCCCTTAATACTACACTTAATTCATGATTTAGCATTGTCACCACAATTTAAATCATAAGCACTTTGTGCACAAGCATATCTCATCTTCTGTGGTTCTTAAGCAGTGATTGTCAAGGAAAGAGACAGGTATAGTTTGAAAACAAAATAGCTCTTTGTTCCATGGGGACTTTTTTTTTAAAGCTATGACATTTAACTTATTTGAAGTTCAAATATTAAAGGAAAATGTGAGATTTTTATACTTTATCAAAAGAGGCATGTTGTTTAATGAAAGAGGTCAAGAAACAGTTCTACAGTGTTGAGCAATAGAAGACAATCAACAGATATCTGTTGAACAATTCATTGATTTCAATAAGCTATGAATTTGGATTCTTTTAGGATTAAGATTTCAGATTTATTTTAATGGAGAAACTGTTAGTAATATGACCTGCTGATACAAAAGGGCCACAAAACTGGTATTCACCAGCTGAACAAATCATCAAAGACTTATAAGTAAATCTTTAAATGTTTTTATTATGAACCATTTGATATATATAAAATATGTGCAATGTATATGTAAATTATAAAACATAATAAATAATAAATTAAGTGATGAAGTCACCTAATTTAAGAGATTTCTGGAACTATAGACACCCATAATTTAAGTGTTCTTTCACCCTTCACAACAAATGACTTCATTTTTGTTCTAACTATATATATTTCAGTGAGTTATTTTCTTTGTCTAATACATCAAAAATATGCTATTTCTTTAAATTCTATAGTCAATAGTCCTGTCTTCCTCATAGCATTGGAATTAATTTGTTTCTAGCATGCTTATTTACTCATCTCATGAGTTTTTACTTTTTTACTCTATTTTGAACATTCTGATTTCACATTATTGTGAGATAATCTTTCTACTTCATATTTCCTGCACACTGAATTGAATAAGCCACTTATCTGCTTATGTTCCTAGTCTACTCAAGTCATTTCATTCCTTCTTTGTATTGACTGACCCTCCCTCTAGTTTTGTATAACAAGCTTACTGCATGTTCCTTCTTCCAAGTCATTGACATATAAAATGAATAAAATTGGTTCTAATATTGATCCCTGGAGCTTTGTAATCCATCCATTCCAAACTATTCCACACTTTGATATCAAAGTCAATGTTTAAGCTACTTAAGTAGTTCATCCCTATACCATACTTATCTGACTTCTAGATTAGGTGTTTGTATAGTATTCTTTTCATGGTACTTTATCTAAAGTCCAAGTAATTGGTTGATGGTTTCCTTAGCTGGTATTTGTTATTAGAACCAGAAGTTATTTTACATCACTGAAGCAGATAAGATGTGAATCCGTGCTGACTCTTTTTAAATTAAATCATAACTTTGTGATATTTCCAATTGTGGATTTCCTACAAAATTTACCAATGCCTTGTCATTAAGTTAAACGTAATACTTCTGAATCTCATGCTCAGGAGAAAAGGGATATTTGGGGAATGAACAATAATTTAATGAGGGTTTTACTTATTCAGCAGTCCCCAACCTTTTTGGCACTAGGGACTGGTTTCATAGAAGACAATTTTTCCACTGACAGAGGTGGGGTGCAGGCGGAGCTCTGCTGCCAGGTCCCTACCATGCGGCCCAGGGGTTGGGGACTGCAGTAACTGACAGAGACATAGTCACAGATAAAGTATTTTGGCTCGTCAGAAGGTAGTGAGTTATCTCAGTTGATTGTTCACAGTCATTAACAGATCGAACCCCTTGTTCTGCTCTTCCCCCTTCTCACTACTGCACTTGACTAGTCTTAAAAAAAAAAAAGATAAAGTATTTCATGTCACTTTCTCTTTATTGATGAATTCGAACATCTGTTAACAATCAAGAAGAAAATATTTGAATTGCAATAGTAAAAATCTATTACAGTAGTCAAAATTCATAGAACTGTGTGCCTAAAAAGAGTGAGTTTTACTGTATATAAATTATACCTTAATCTTTTAAATGCAAGAAAAAATAGAGAGAATCTTTAAAAAAAACCAGTAGAATACTGAAAATGAAAAACTATGAGAACAGCATAGAGGATGGTACAGGCGCCTATACCTAGAGGAGTTTAACAGAGACTTTAATTGTGGAAACTTTTTTGAGGAGGAGATAAAAGTGTACGAATAAAAGCTTAGAAATTAATATTTTGGGAGTAGGTCAAATCCATGGATAAAGCAGTGAAATGGAAAAAAAGTACAAACTTTTTAAAGTCTATTTAATGTATGCAAAAAGTAAAATGCATGAAAAGGGCAAATGAATAAACCCACAGAGTTCTCTGCAAACACATTTATCTCTGAAAATACAATAGCAAGATATTAGAAAGAAGAGCAGTTTTATATTTGTACTTATCTGTTTTGCCCACTTGAAAGTAGAGACCAGCAGAAAACTTTGTACGTAGTAGAACATCAATAAATTTTTTGAATAAATGGATATTTAACTTCTCTTATCCCATTATTGGTCAGCTGTCCCTAACTTGTTTTGTTTTTAATTTGTTTATCTTATTATTTTTTAATAAACTTTTTATTTTGGAATACTTTTAGATTCACAAAAAAAGTTGAAAAGATAATACAGAATTCTCATATACCTCTAACTCAGTTTCCCCTAATGTGGGTTGACCAATCATCCCAGTTTGCCCAGACTGTCCTAGTTTTAGCAGTGAAAGTCCCATATCTTAAGAAACCCCTCTCCCAGTCAAACTGGGAAAGTTAATCACCCTACAATGTTAACATCTTACGTTACCGTGGTACATTTGCCAAAACTAAGAAACCAACGTGAGTGAATTATTACTAAACTCCAGACTTTATTTGGATTTCACCTGTTTTTCCATTAATGCCCTTTTTCTATTACAGGATCTAATTCAGGATACCACATTCACTGTGTTTAGTCATCATGTCTTAGTGCCCTCTGGCCTGTGACAGTTTCTCAGTCTTTCCTTGCTTCTCATGGCCTTGACTCTTTTGGGGAGTACAGTAATGCCTACTTAGCCACAGGGAATATGTTCCAAGACCCCCAGTGGTTGCCTGAAACCACAGACAGTACCGAACCCAATTGCCATCAATCGGAACACATTTCTGCTCTGCTTCCACCCACAAACTTACTGCCTTTCCATCTTAACCAAGCACTCATCACACACTATGGCTGTAACTTTTGCCTCTTGAGGTACAACAGCAAAACTAGCACAAATTTCTTTTTCCTTCATCACAATTTCACAGTTAGAAGATCTGTTCTTACTGTAAATCTCAGTAACCTCAACGTACAATTTTTTTCTTTCCTTATTAAGTTGAGAACTTTCACTTTTTCACTTAAAGGAAGTATTCTATGGCTTCTCTTTGGCATATCCAAATTGCCAACACTACTGGGAGGTGGGTGGAGGGGATGGGTAAACTCACACCTAATGGGTGTGGTGCCCACTGGCTGGGGGATGGTCATGCTTGTAACTCTGACTCGGGTGGTGCAAAGGCAATATATGTAACCTAAATGTTTGTAACCCCATAACATTCTGAAATAAAAAAACATAATAAAATAAAAATAAAGTCAGATTGAAATTGTTAAAAAAAAGAGTATACACAATTTTAAGGCTTCTGATATGTACAGCCAAATTACCCTCCAAAGTGGATAAATTTACCAGTTTACCCACTCACAAGCAATGTATAAAAGTACTTGTTTCTCCACACACTCAGTTTTTATTTTTAATCTTTGCTAAATTGATCATCAAAAATATGGCTCTTTTTTGTTTTATTTTAAGTTGTATTTCTTTGATTATTAGTGAGAGTGGGCATTTTTACATGGTTAGTGCCACTTGTATTATACTGTGAGTTTCTTGTTTATACCCTTTATCCAATTTTCTACTGAGGCATTCAATGTTTTCTGATTGATTTGAAAGTGCTCATTAATGACATTAAGCTTTTTCTCTCAATGTTTCAAATATATTTGCCCAGTTTTTCATTTGCCTTTTAATGATGTCTTGACACTCAGAGGTGTGAACCACCATCATTTGTTTTCTGCCTTTGGAAGCTGTTTTTGTTTTTTGGTTTGGTGTTGGTTCAGTTTTAATACAGAGCTTAGTTCTGGATCCTGGCTGCTCCCAGGCAGCTCATGTGAGTGTGTGAGTCTTCAAGTCCTGTGGCAAGGCACTCTCCCCACAGACGACCGACCGTGCTTTCCTTCCCAGTGAGGCAACAGCCCTGCGTCCTCACAGTCCCAAGCTTCAGGAGACAAAAAAGAAGTGAAAACAATTTCAAAATCAGGCTGCCCTGAAAACTGCCAGATCAAGGCTACCATCACCCTCCAAGGAAATAAATTACAAAGATAATGGTAACCTTCACTAAAAAAAAAAAAAAAAGCCCATCTTTTAACACAATTCAGCTCCAAAACCTCAAAATAGTCTGTTTTAGTGGTTTTGGTGCAGTAGAGAGTAGGGGTTCCCAGCGCATGGTTTGTGAGCCTCCTTACCAATCACATCAAGTCCTCCCCTAGGGCTCCCCGCTGCTTCGGACCAAGGAATAGGAGCCTGGGCTCTCTGTCCTGCTCAGGGAGGCCAGGATTTCTCTTCCTGTTTCTCCTTCTCCTTCACTCCCTTTTAGCACTTTAAAAGTCATGACAATTTTATGACAGATGTCAAGACTGATAGTTATTAGAAAGAACCAGAAAGATTAAAAAGCCTTCTTCTTCCTCTTTTTTTAACACAAAAACATTTAAGGCAATAAAACCTTTATATTAAATTTAAGTAAAGAAAAAATAAATAAATAGAAAAGAAAAACTTGAGGCAAGAAGAAAGACTGGTTCACAGATGGAGTGGGTATGTGTGAGTAACTGTTAGAAATGTAATAATTCTTGGGAAATACTAAGGTCTGTGAACTAGGTGTCTGTCCTCAAGTCTTCAGAGATGCAGATTGCCCTCTAGAAACAAAGGGGTACTGTAGTTCTGCCTGGATTGCTCTTTCCCATTGAGAAAGGGTGTCTTGATGGAGAAAAGAGCACATAGGGGGCCCGGCAGCGAGGTGGCTCAGGCCTGTAATCCTAACACTCTGGGAGGCCGAGGTGCGAGGATCGCTTGAGGTCAGGAGCTCGAGACCAGCCTGAGCAAGAGCAAGACCCCATCTGTACTAAACACAGAAAAACTTAGCCAGGGGTGGTGGTGCACGCCTGTAGTCCCAGCTACTCAGGAGGCTGAGGCAGGAGGATCACTTGAGACCAGGAGTTTGAGGTTGCAGTAAGCTGACAGAGCTAGACTCTGTCTCAAAAAAAAAAAAAAAAAAAAAAAAAAAAAAACAGCACATAGGGCCCTGATTAGGGGGAGCAGACGATGGGGGATGCTGCTGGTGCCTCAAGCGTGTGCTTACCCTTTCCTACTGGGTAATCCAGCTTTGGTCCTCAGGGAGCTACCACACTGATATTAAAATAGTAAAAGTGACGTAGTTTACACCCCAACCTACTGACTACTCCCAGAAGCTGGCCTAATTCTAAAGCTACAAATCAGGACAACTCAACATTCAGCCAGCAACCCCAGGTCACATCCCTGATTCCAAAAGGCTCTAGCCCAGGCCCTGTTCAATGAAGCTGTGTTATAGAAATATTTTTTTTAATACTTGTAAACCGCCTGTTTTCTAGAGCTTCCTTGTTGGTGACCTTATTTTGCCATCCAGTTTCAATGTTAATGCAGCATGGAAGGGGAGTGGGAGGGATGTCCTAGTCTGAGCCTAAGCTGGGCTCTGCGCCAAGATGCAGATTCGTCTGGGCATGTCTGACGGGCCTGCCAGGAGTCTCTCTGCACGAGGGATTGAGAGGCTCAGAGAAAATAACATCCTAAGGCAGTAGGTGTGGAGGGACACATCATAGATTTCAGGATCACCAGGAAATCTTTTAAAAAGTACACCCTGAACACGCACATGGCT
Source organism: Daubentonia madagascariensis (assembly GCA_023783475.1). NCBI lineage: Eukaryota > Metazoa > Chordata > Mammalia > Primates > Daubentoniidae > Daubentonia > Daubentonia madagascariensis. The sequence goes on along the minus strand of JAKFHU010002088.1, from coordinate 34,182,558 downwards.
CATTCTGATTTGTGTGTATGTGTATATGCACGTGGGTGCACACTCATAAAGAGCCCTGCATTAGCACCAAAATTGGCCCTCAAAGTTATGCAGATCAGCCTGCACCCAAGGCACTGAGAGCTTCAGAGAAAACAATGTGGCTTCTGTACATAAGAGTTCCCAGGGCTCTGGCAGCGTGACCCTGCTATGCTGCTCTGAACACCAATAGCTTCAGTACTTCAGGTACTGTCTGCATCAGGAATCCTTAAACTAGAAACCATGGTCCCCTGGGAGTCCACGAATAGGCTGCAGGGGTCCATGAACTCCTGAAAACTGCATGCAACTTACTAGGAATATGTTTATTTTTCTACAAAGAGGTTCTATAAGTTTTATCAGATTCTCAAAAGAGAGTGTAACCCTCAAAAGTACTACTGCCCTGGCAACTGCCAAAAAAAAAAAAACTGGGGCAAGCAGAGTTTGTAAGATGCTACATGTGCTGCTATGGTAAACATTGGCCAAAGCCAGAAAAATGCTGTTTTTTCAATTAACGTGACTTATTTTTACCTTGAGGCATCAGTAACCTGGAAAACACCGGTATGTGAAAAATACTGCATCCCACCCATGCTTCAAGCCCACTTTAAATGCTTTCACCTCCTCCCTAGCCAAAAATCATTGCTCCCTTGCCGAAGCTTGTGTCCCTCTTCTGTAACACTTAACACTTTTTACCTAGTATTTTAGATATGAGTGCATACATCATTTCTCTTCTACAAACTATAACCTTTGAGAGTGGGAATCATGTCTCATCCATCTTCTATCTTACTGTGTCCAACATAGAACATTCGCTTAAGTTATCATTGGATGAGGGAATGAACAATACATAAATCCAACCTATCTGCCAGAACTTTTCACTCTGTGTACGAAAAACAACTAACCTTATTTCCTTGTAAATTATGCATTTTACATATATATTCCTTGCAACTTATATTGTCCTAGTCAATTGATTTACTTATTTACACATCATCCAATCTTTGCCTGCCTTATCTGTTTACTTGGCTGTAACCTACTTAGAGGGCAAGGATCACATATAACCCAAACTATGTAAACCTAAATGCCTCTTGGGAAGAACACATGGTGTTCAGCACCCCAGTGTATGTGTCTCACAGCACAGATACGCCACGAGGAATTGTTTCATGTGACACAGGCACAGACAGAACAGTGGTTGGTAGAAAAAGAAAAGCAACTACTAATGTAGGAATTAAGCAAAAGAAACAAATCATCAGATTATGGAATTGAATTCTGAAGAGCAGATAAACCAAACAGAGAGAAGTCTGAACCTGTCGGTAGAAAGAGAGAGCCAAAAAGAAGCAGGCTGTCCTCAGGGGGTGTGGCTCAACAACAGTTCAGAGCTTTGGAATTGGGCCCATGCAGGTTTTCCAAGAGCTGCCAGGTTTCTTCTAACCCTATTACCCTATTTGGTTTGTTCCATTTTTGTGTCAAGCTTTCTTGTGTTCAAAAAACCCTATATGTAAGTCATTATATGTAAAATGATGTTAATAAAATCATTTTACATAGTCTGTTTACAAAGCGGAACACAGGCAGAGTATTTTTAAACTGATCTGAGCACATTCCTGATTATCAGAGCAACAGAGGCACAAAGACATGGTGGCTTTCTCCTCTTTTTCTCCTTTTTGTCTCAGTTTACTATTTACTTACATATCCACCCACATGTTAACGCATCCTTAGTTCTATACCGTCAAAGTCTCCAGGGGATTATGAGATCTTACTGACCATTTCCACTCAATGACCGAATTGTGTTACAGTATGATTATCCTGGGGATGTTGATTAACTGATAATGGGCAGAATCATAAATTAAACCAACCATTCCACAGGCAAAGGTCAATGCAAGTTGTAGAAGGAAAGGCTACACCATTTAGTGGCTACATGGAGAGTAGCTTAGCCAGTGATTCTAAATGCACCACTACTGCTCAGAGCCTGGCCCTAAGACCCAGTTAATCTCACCTTGCTCATTCAGCTCATCACAAGCTTGAAGAGTTCACTTGTCATTCAACAAGCTATATTGAATGCCTATGTGTGGGATCCATCATTAAACAGAACAAAAGTCCTGCCTGTTAGAATGAAGTGCACATTCTAACAGAAATGAGTCCCACCTGGGTATCACCTGTCAATCCTGTGGTAGTTTCACATTTTCTCCAGGTGTCAATTCTTGGAGATTATTACCTTGTTCGTCCCTGGTATCTGCATCTCTGGGTCCAAGATGAGTTTGTTTTCAGTACCCTGGGTCTTTGGAAAAGCAAGATCTCTGCATTTCTGGGTCCCAGGTTTAACCCAATCCTCTCCCATGTGCATATGCAATGGTTAAAGAGGATACTTTTCTACTCTTCTCACCACCTCAGCTGGGGGCTTCTTAGGCTCTGGCCTTGGGGATCTCTGACTACTGAGACAGACTTCTAGGACAGGGGCTGAGAAAATAGGAATGGGTCCAGTTTAACCCACTTACTTCCCAAAAGAGGAAACTGAGACCGGAAAAGCAAAGTGACTTGCCAGTGTCACACAGGGGAACTTGGATGTGTCCCTTGTCCCCTGGTCCCTTCCTCCCAGCTTAGTGCTTTTCTATCATGTTATAAATGACAAGCCCTGTAGGGTCTTATAGGCCAAAAGAGCCTGTTAGACCCTACAGAACAGAGGTACAGCAGGACACATGGTCAGAGAGAGCTCATATTGAGAATGATGATAGAGAGGATTTCTTGTTGGCTGGAAATCTCAAGTACCTTGGTATCACATCTTCTCTATCACCCCAAACAGGATTAAAGTAAGGCATAGGAGCTGGTGTCCGGTGTCCTGAAAGCTACCGTGGCTATAGGCCAGGCTATAGTTAAGTTAGAATAAAATCTGTGTTCTGTAAACTAATCCATTTATATGTTTTCATAATTGTTTCCTCAGCTTATCAGGATAAGCCAATTTTGCAAGGGGTCCAGTGTTGCCACAGCTGTGCTGGACTATGTTAAGAGGAAAGAATTTTTCTAGATCTCATTCAATACTGGGACCAGGAACAACAGCTGCCTGCACCAACCGTACTGATGACTATGGAACGGAAAGAACTGAAACCACAGGAAGCTTACGCTTGCTTCCCATCTGAGATTTTTCTCCTAAAGAACTCTAACAAAACTTAAAACTGTTATAAGAAACCATATGATCCAAGACACCCTATACATAATTTATTAGCTTTTAACAGTCCTTACCAACTAATCAACTAGTAGTTAAACAAGAGCATGGGTTTGGTGTCAGATTTCATTTTTTCAAGTACCAGTTTTATGACTTGGGGCAAGCTCCTTAACTTTTCTGAGACTCGGTCTCTCCACCAATAAAGTGGAAATAGTAAAACTCCCTTCATCTTCCTCTCTAGGTTGTGAAAATTAAATGAGCAAGCATATGAACACTTTTTATAAACTGTAAAGCACTGTAAAATCTTAATTATCATTATCAATTAGCATTCCACTTAAAAACTTTCTTAATTAAGCTCAATCTTAAATTTAATAACAATATGAACTTGAAACTCTGCTTTGGGGGAGGGTTACGTGTTACCAATGTCACTGTTTTAAAATTCAAGGAAACAAAACAAATTCCTGTATAATCATGTGAATAAAAATAGTATATTCCTTTTCTTTCTTTCTTTCTTCTTTCTTTCTTTCTTCTTTCCTTTAATAAATATACAATTTCTTTCTCTTATCACAGAGAAAGTTTTTTTTTTAAAAAAAAGAGCCACTGGGATGAATTTTTCTTTACACGTTTTATGGAGCAGTATTTATAACATACTGTTTGCTCAATGCTGAGTTCTGGAGCAGAACTCCAATCCGAATTCTGCTCAGTACTAACTGCCCATCCTTCAAAAGGGCTCACACTTTGATGACTGGGAAAATCTGTTCCTTCAGATCCTGTACTTTTATTTTCAACCACGCACACATTTATTCTTCCATCCCAAACTGCATGAAAGCCTTCTTTGCTGAGACAAGCAAAGCTTTGCCACTTTTGGTAGCTTTGATCCAAAACTGATTCTTACAGATTTGGCTGCCCAGACAAGGTGACTGATAGGCAGATGTTTATTAACATGCACAGGACAGAGGGATACCCCTACAATGAAAGAATTCTTAGACTCACATCTGCCAACCTCCAGGGCATAATTCACATTTTTATTTTATTATTTTATTTTATTTTTAAAATTGTACCCTGTGCAATACTGCCCTTGGGTGTTAGTAGAGAAAACGAGCACATTATAATAAAAAAAATTACAGAACAACAACTAATGGTTTACACCAATTAAAAATGAGAACCCATAAAATAGTCTTATTGCCAGGCTGCTGGGGAGGAGCAAAGTCCTTTAACCACTAAGATTGGGACACATTAGAAAGAGACTTTTCCAAGTCAGGTGAGCTGGTACATGCCTGTAGTTCCAGCTACTCGGGAGGCTGAGGCAAGAGGATCTTTGAGCCCAGGAGTTAGCACCAATAGTGCACTGTAATTGCACCTGTGAATAGCCACTGCACTCCAGCCCGGGCAACACAAAAAGACCTTGTCTCTAAAAAGCACAAAAAGAAAGAAAGACTTTTCCTAAGCAATTCAAGAGACGTAGGAATTGGTAGAGGGAAGAAGGATTGCAGGAAGAAAACAGCTTTATTAGGAGTAAATTATTTCCCTGCCAGGCCCACAGAAGGTTCCTGAGTATGGTAATGAGCCAGTACTATCCCAATGACCACAGATGGGTCAGGTCATATTTGATTCTTGAGATGTATAGTCCAATTTTAATTGCTAATTAAAACCTCTTCTGTGGACTGGGCGCAGTGGCTCACGCCTGTAATCCTAGCACTCTGGGAGGCCGAGGCAGGAGGATCACTTGAGTTCAGGAGATCGAGACCAGCCTGAGCAAGAGTGAGACCCCTGTCTCTAAAAAAAAAAAAAAAACCTCTTCTGTTTAATTTTCCTACCAGAGTTACTTGATGTTATCGCCCTCATTTTCCCAAATAAGAAAGGTAACTAAAAAAATGCATTATAAACATATGTACGCACACATACACACACACACACACAAGTATCCACATATACTCGCATATGTATGTCCATGAACTTACGGGCCCTTCTGAAGATCTGACAACACAGGGAAACATAATTAATCTACTGGCCAAAATACAGAGCCAGTCCACTGGGCTTCCTTAACATAAGAATGTACTCTAATTTTTCTTTAAGCTTCTACAAAGTTTTGCATTGCTATCAAAATATTTTTGGAAATTCTGTAATGTTTCTCCTTTTCTCTTGGCTTCTTATTTCTGGCAAGGACCAAACCCCAAAATATCTTTCCTCTGGGACACTGAAATAACTGTCCCAATGCAGCTGCCAGAGCTATAGCTATTCAGAGATTTGAGACAGATTTCCAAGGAAGGCCACTTGTAATTTTAATTGTTTGAGTCAAAAGACCAACTTTCTGAGATGTTCAAAGAACAGGTGTGCGGGAGTTTTTAATCTTTCTGGATGCTCTCATTTTCGTTCGTGATTCTATCTGCTGTTTCACTTCTGTTTTGTTCCTCCTTTTGTCTTTGCCCCACCACTCCTCTGGGTTTTATTTTAGATGTACAAAAAAAAGTCACCATCCCCTCCCTCTCCCCCAGTGCTCTGAGGTTGTATTTCTCCTCTGGCGACCACCCTAAAGCTTCTTTCCTGTAACGGTACCACAGCATTGGAGTCTTTTTACCCCAAGACCACCTCCCTCAAGTTTAGACCAAGTTAGAGGGTGTATCTGGTAGATAAAGGGAAAAAGAAAGCAGTCTCTGCCAACAAGCACACCTGCTTGGCTGGCCCAAACTGAAAGGCTTCCTGCAGATAAATAAGGCTCAGATCCATGTACACACAGGCACCTTTTCTGTGCTTGTGCCCAAGCTACTCACCTTCAGATCAGTGGTTCTCATCTCAGAATCACCTGGGAATTGTTTTTAAAAATATCTTTGTCAAAAAAATTTTTTAAACAAAACAAAATCTTTATTTAGACCCACTGAACCAAATCTCTGGGCCTGGGCCTGGGCGTTGCAATTTTTTTAACAGCTCCAAGATGATTCTATTGTGCAGCAGGGCTAAGAACCACTGATTTAGATTCTGCTTGTGGAAGTTATCCAACCCCAAGCTTACTCCCTTCCTTCCAAATACACCCCAGGAGATTCCTCTGCCTGTTCTCACACCAAAGATTTCTGGGAGCCAGGAAATAAAGTAAGGCGGCTTAGGGAATGCAGTTAGTCTCAGAAAGGAAGGGGCTGGGGTTTGTGGCTCTCCTTCCGCTCCTCTCTGGATGTGGGCTGCACACAGCTGGTGTTCATGAAGCCACCTCCTCTCCTGAGGGCTGAGCCTCCTAGGATTTGGGGTTGAGATACTTTAAATGTCACGATGCTCAGTTTCTTTCTTGCTGGGGTGGGAGAGGAGAAAACATAAGTGCTGGAGGACGCTGGAGGCTCCGGAACTGTGACGCACAGACTCTGGGGAGAAGAACACAATCCCCAACCAGCAAAGGGCAATTTAAAAATTAAGTCACATCCATGCTGAAAGGGTTAGGATACAGTAACAAATATGATTTTACACGCAGATCTTAGCTTGAGAGGCACACAGCTGCTGCTGTGACACAGTCCAGGAAGGCTAGGGACTCTGCCAGGAGGAGCCCCAAACCACCATGGTCCCTTTAGGCCCTCCAGCTGCTCTCCACAAAGTTAGGAAAAAATAAGGAAGCCCCCACTTGCAGTCCAGACCAGAGCTCAAAAGAACCACTAGGGACTCTAGACACCCGCTGGTTGCTTAGGCAACTGGTGGGCACCATCCAACACTTGCAGACCAGCGACTCTGCTGGGAGAGGGGGCTGCCCTGATGCTTAGCTTTTGCTCAAAAATTCTTGGCTATCTGCCTGCCTGCCTCTGGCACATTCACGGCTGCTGTTGCACTCTTGGCTTATTCTATCCAGAGAAAGTCTCCCTATCTCCACCCCTCTTTCGATCCCTCTCTCTCCCCAGATGTCTCAGAGTTTATGTGGGAAAGCATGTTCTTACAGCCTGCTAGAGACTTTCCAAATCATGCCTTCCCCTGCAGGCTTTGGAGTCTACCCTGTCTAGGCAGTGTGTGAAGGGGACTGAACAGGAGGGTGTAGCTATTTCTCATTCTCTGGATAGAGTTGCTAAATGGCCCTGGGTTTCCCCTGGCACCGTTCTCTGATTCGAGAGCATCCAAAACTCAGGTCCTGGTCCTCAGAACAATCAGCAGCAGCAGGATTAATGCAGATGTGCAGTATGGATGAGTTCCAGCTACGGAGGAGCAAGGGTATTTTACATTTTCTTGTGCAATGAAAATCCTCCTCATTCACAACTTGGCACCTTCAACTTAATGAAGTTCCATTACCTGGAATTTGGGGTGTGTTTCTCCTTTTCTTTTCCAAAAGAAATCCAAGCAAAGGCCAAATGTGGGTGAGTGATCTCAGATAATGAACTGCCAGGGCTCTTGCCAGATGCTGCCCCACCTCCAAATCAGCATGTGTCAGCCTGTGCCGGTCACCACTGCTCCTTCCTGCACTCTAGCCAGCCAGTCCAACTCCCCTGGGGCTGGGGAGGGCCCTTCTTAAAGCTTCAGCACAAAATTGGCAAATGTGTGCACCTCCCAACTCTAAGAATAGTTTTTTTAATGAAAGGGATCCATGCAACCTACTGCATTGGCACTCTAATCCAATAGTCACACCAAGACACGTCTGAAATGCTGAATCTGATATAGCTTTAAAAGGTATCAGAGCAAAAGGCAGGTCCTCCTACTGGAGGACACGGGCAGGAAACACCCTGCCTGGAACAAATACTCCTGCTGCAGGGGTTTCTTGCCATTTTCATTTTTAGAAACCAGAAAAACATGAACTGTGAAAAGGGCTCCAATTCTAAACATCCCACTCAGGCCTAGCCCCAAGCAAATCTAGAAAATGGACCAGGAGGGACAGGCCAGGCTTCCAGTCCCTATCTGCCCCTGTGAAAGTCAAGCACCTAGTCAGACACACCCCACTCCCCAGCCCAGGGTAGGGTGAAGCAGCAGAGCAGAAAAATCAGAGAAGTATGTCATGGAGTCAATATAATAATCACCATGAGGTTGAGTGTAGCAGCTCATGCCTGTAATCCCAGCACTTTGGGAGGCCAAGGTGGGAGGACTGCTTGAGCCCAGGAGTTTGAGACCAGCCTGGGCAACACAGACTGGACTTGAAAAAAATAAAAATTAGCCAGGAGTGGTGGCACGCTTGTAAGTCCCAACTACTCAGGAGGCTGAGGCAGGAGAATTGCTTGAACCCAGAAGTTCAAGGTTACAGTGAGCTATATCACGCCACTGCACTCCAGCCTGGGTGACAGTGAGACACTCTTTCTAAAAAAAAAAAAAGAATCAGATGAGATCATATGAAAGAGACCACATGAAAGTTCTTTTGAAAATATAAAGTTGATCTGTAACTTATTTAGAATATTTATTCTTAAGATTCTTTAACACCAATTTCCAAAACAGATGTCATACCTAAATATTACATCTAGTAGACAATATCTCAGTTATCTATTGAAGACTAAAGATGCAGGATTTGGTGGTTGCGTCTGCCATATCATATTACTCTTGTAATAATCCAAACTGTTACTGAGGATATGTAAATAGCTTCATTGCATAAAACCAGTTGCTATGGTGTTTGCTAATGTGGACTTCTACCTAGCAATGTGGTATAGTTTCAAAGGTCCCTAAGGGGTACTCTGCACAACTCTGAGTGGGTGGTACAAGTCTTTAACCAGACCATATAAAAATTATATGTAGTCTCATTGAGTGCAGCTATCTCTATGATTTGTGAGTAGACTGCTCAATGAGTTCAGAAAAACATTTCCCTCCAGCTCCAGCTGGCAAGATCTCAAGCCTGAAAAACACATTTCCTGGTTCTCCTTCTTACCCCAATTGGGATAGATGACCCTAATTCTCACCACCCCATTTCCTTAAGTCATTAGCTGTGATTGAATTTCTGCCCATCCCAACGAGCCTCACACAGACGATTTCAATGCACAGCAGCACCCATAATAGAGAGAACTATGTTGTGAAACTTCAAATTTACTTTTAATTCCATCTTTGACAGGCCAAATTGAAGCCATGGGTTATACTTTGCTATGGCCACTTAACACTGGCTGAAATTCAGGCACCCTCCAGTTTGTAAAAGTTTTCCTCTCCCATTATCCTCAGATCAGATAGAGGCATCTCCATTTCTACCCTGATGGCTTTCAATCCACAGAAAGGGCTCATCTTGACTGGGAGAGGGTATAGAAAGGACAGCCAGAAGCTGGTGTCCCTGAGGAATTGGAAATCCCATAGGAGAGGGACCAGACAGCCAAGTGTCTTCTTACTGTGCGTACATTCACCATGCACTTGTTACGAACTGCTGAGCAGGGAAGGAGTTTCATGAGACACACAAATACATTACAAGTAATATTTACTCATTCTTAAGTGACCCAGCATTATTTATTCTGCTATACATTTTCAGAGAAGGAAAAGATAATAACAGCAGTATCACTGTAATTATCTTTCTTTATTCTCACAACAAATCCATGGGGTACCTATGATCCCCATTTTATAGATGAGGTAGTAGGAGGCTTAGAATGATTGGGTAATTTGCCCAATATTCCATAGGTATTTGGTGGCAGAGCAAAATTCCAACCCAGATTTATCTGATTTCTGTCTTTGCTCTTAATCAGTATACTTGGCTGTCTTCCAGAGTTGGGGAACCGTTGGGAAGGTGAGGTTTGAATTGGCTCCTGAAGGCAGTGTATGACTTGAATTGCCTTGGATTGAGGGCGGAGGGGAGAGAGTGTATTCCAAATTGCTGAGTTTATAACCTGGGGGCCCAAAACACTGCCTAGTATATGGTAGAAGCTCAATATCTATTTGATGAATGAATGATGGACGGATGAGAAACAGCATAAACAAAGGCATGGAGAGGGTGTCAGGGTGGAAAGCAAGGGCTGAGAAAGGGAAAATGAGAGTGTGGAAGGGGAAGGGACTGGAGCACAGTGTTCATCCCGGGCAGGCGCAGGAGCTGAGGTCACCTAAGCCAGCTGGACCCATTGGATGGCAGGCTTAGAATTCTAGGGTGAGGAGTTTGGATTTAGTTCCAGGAATTGTTGTAAAGTTAACTCCTAAAGAGGGGCCTGATAAGGTGAAAGCCATGATTTAGAAGGATTAATCTGGCTGTGGCGTGCAGGAGGGGCTAGAAGTGCAGGGACCAGAGACAGTGAGACCAGCCAATGACTGTATGGAGAACATGGGGAACGTGCTAGGGAGGTCCTGGGGGATTCTGATTGGGGACCTAGGGTCAGAGTCAAGCACAGACTTGTATCTTAAAGAGACAAGCGAGTTGGGCGTCCCCTCATGACTGAATCGTCTATAGCAAGTAGAAGACAGCAGGGAAACACGCAAGCTACCTTCCTCACAAGAGTGCTCAGACATGGAGATATTTTGAAAATATTCAGCTCAGCCTCACTGCACAAATAATCACTTTTAAAAATCTTTGGTCGTCAGGCCAAAGGAACTGGCTACTGGTATAAGCAAGTGATTGTAGGTGCTTTTAATGATCTTCATTGGCCTGAGAGGAAAAAAGTCCTCAAATTAGAACAGTTCTTTTGTCAAACTTAGGTGCATCCTCTTGCTAATGAGAGTCAGGATACATAAGGTAGTCATTACTATAGAAACTTCCCCAGCCAGATGGCAAACTTGTTGAGAACAATGGCAGGGCTTTCTCCTTTTGGGGCAACCCCACAGTGGGTTCAGTACCAGGCACACAGAAATGAATGCTTCACAAATACATGCTGACTTGACTTACTAGTAACCCAGAGAGCTTTCTCTTTATGTCCTAAACAAAGTCAGCACTGAGCTGCTTCTAATAAATGCTCAAAGAATGACTGGAACTCCAAACACTTGTGTCCCAACATCAGTACTCTGACTATACTTTGATAATATACACCCACAGGGGTTTTGCCTGTAAGAAATGTATCTTAGGTTCCTAGCTGTTTGTAGTATTCTATGAACAGAAGAGGATTTGAAAGTACTGATATATAGATGTCCATTCAATCATTCAACAAATATTTACTGTGTGCCTACTATAAACCAGGCACTGTTTATGGCACTAAAAATAGATCAGCGAGGCCAGGTGCCATGGCTTATGCCTGTAATCCTAACACTCTGGGAGGCTGAGGCGGGAGGATCGCCTGAGCTCAGGAGTTCAAGACCAGCCTGAGCAAGAACAAAACCCCATCTCTACTAAAAATTGAAAAAATTAGCTGGGCGTGGTGGTGCGCACCTGTAGTCCCAGCTACTCAGGCCAGCTCCTTGGGGGACTCGAGCCCAGGAGTTTGAGGTTGCGGTGAGCTATGATGACGCCACTGTGCTCTAGCTGGGGCAACAGAGCGAGACTCTGTCTCACACACTCACACAAAAAAGATCAGTGAACAACACAGGCAATCCTGCCTTGGTGGAGGTTACCTTCTAGTAGAAGGAGACAGATAATAAAAAATGAACATAATAAATAAGTTAAATAGTAGGTCAAAAACCAATATGTGCTATGGAGAAAAGCAATAGAGTATGGCTGTTGGGGACTGTACCACAATTTTAAATAAGGTGGTCAAAGTAGGCCTCATTGAGATGGTGACATTGATAAGAGACCTGAAAGACACAATTATCTGTGCTGCCCCTTAGTTACAATACTTACATTTAAAGTCTTTCTTAAAACATCAAAGTTAAGGTAAGACCAATGCATCAGCTTATATCTGGTATAAGCAGAATTGGGGACTTGTCCTCTTATCATGAAACTAATCAGATACATATTTTATATACTTGCATTTAACAACAAAAGCAATTACAAAATTTAATTTTCCTAGACAGAATGTGTTGAAATACCATCCCCCAAATCCTTTTTATGTAATAAAGCTCCCCTTGTTAAAACTCTGGTCCTACTTGTTGGTGCCACACTCTTTCAGGGACCATTCTTTCTCTGAAGACTACAATAACAATTGCTTTCTTATCCAGATTAAAAACAGAAACCAAATTTTTGTAGGAGATAATTAATAGCCAATAGCCAGTCTTAGCATTAATCTAGCGGTGTGTGAACAAGTTATGAAAATTACCTTTGCCAGAAAGACAATCAGCTGTCTTACTGCTCACCTATCAGCCTTTGTTTCCCACGTGGTACTATATTTATGGCTTCTATCTAGAAAAAAGAGGCTGGGAATTATGAGTTAGATAAATTTGACATCTGTCTAACCAATGATAACAATTCAAGTTTAAGTGCATATGTTAAAATTATAAACCTCTGTTCCAAATTCTAAGCTATTGTGGTATACTTATTTCCAAGACTTTCAGATTCCAAATGTCTCTCAAATGTAGAAAATTATCTTATGGGTCAGGGATTTGATCTTGAACAGAATCAGTTTAGAGAAAGTTCCCATGGGGAGCTTTCAAGACTCCTGAAATACAACACATGTCTGAGAAATCAGAAAGTCCACAAGTTTCTGTTACATGGATTATAACTGGGTTTGTGAGTGATTGGTGTTCACTGCTACTAAGTGGCTTTGCTCAAAGATCCATCCCCAATACCACCTACCCATGTCTACCTCCTGCCTACATTCCTCTGGCTACTCATACATCTTCACTTTTGACTTTGCTCTACATGGCTCTGGCCTTCCCCAATCATGAGTTGCCAAGACCATAGTGTGTGGCTGACACACTTGCATATGCATGTGAAAGGAACTCAACTTCTGCTTTTGGGTGACTTACTGACAGTTGCTTTATTTCCTTCTCTTCTATTAAGCAATTCTATTTGCATGTACGAATACAGTCAACAAGTGATTTTTTTTTAACCAAATCATAAAAACAATGATAATAAACTAAACTATGCCAGACTTTTACATAACCTACTCTGTGCTCTCTGGGTACAATTGGCAATGTGTTGTGAGCCCTTTTAGAGGAGAAATAATAAAGAACTTATATGTTTAAAAACTGTCTTTACAAAGAAAAAAGCATGGTTTAATTGTGATTTGAACTGACAAGAAACACTTCCTGTTTCAAGCGAAAATACTTTGGACCACTGGGCACATTATGTATTGAAATATCAGGCTAATGGTAAATACTCCTGTTTATTTTCTCCATCTTTTTTTTTGCCAGATGCTCAATTTCAAGGCTTAGTCTAGAGCCAGTATATCCTGTTCAAGCACAGTAAAAAAAAAAAAAAAAAGGATACTTTCCTAGAAAGGCTCAATATATAAACACGTTCCCTTTGGCCTATCCCTTCCCAAGGCTTCATTCATGACTGTCTACATCCACAGAGCAGGATCCACTCTCTCTCACTATAACCTCTACCACCTGCCCTTATTGTGTAGATAAATTAACTGTGACAAGAAGAAGTGACTTGCCCAAGATCCAAATGCAGGTGTCAGTACCAGAACTAGAACTCAGATCTCCTGACTCCAGGCTAGTGCTCTTTTACCCAGAATTACACCAGTAATTAACCAAAGGTAAAATGATTGCCCCTGCTTTTCAGTTTCCAGCAGCACCAGATGCCCTGACTTCTCTCACACCCTTCAATCACAATGTCTTACTGCCGTAACACGCGTTTGTATCCAGCGTCTCTCCTGTGTCCTCTGGTTGAGTGCTGCCTTCCTTCCACACAGGGCTGATACTAGAAATATTTCACAACTGGTGTGACCTAGGCCCTGCCCAGCTGGAAGGGGCACTGGCTTACTGCTGGGTCAAGGAGCTGGAGGCTCCCTTCCCCACACAAGGGGCCCCTTTAGCTGCAGGTGTGTAGGTAGGCCAGAGGGGTCCCAGGGAAGCCCTGCTTAGAGGCAGCTTCTGGACAAAAAGTTGGGCCCAGTCTTCTGAAATTGTGTACACTGTCTACGATACTTCTGACTTATTATTCACTCAACAAATATTAAGTACCTACAATGTGCAGAACCTTATGGGAAAAACAAAGCCAATCAGACATGCCCTTATTTCCTGGGAGAGTAGATAAGAAATGTGCACCAACAGCTATAATAGAAGCCAGGAAGTTGTTGTTTGTGTTTGAAGACAGGTCCAGGAAAACGGGTATGGCAGTTAGAAGGGGAAAAAAAGGGATCCTTTCTGGTCGTGGATCATAGAAGCCTCCCTAGGGGGGCTCATTGCAGCTGTGGCTCTTGAAGGGTGGGGAGGACTTGGTGAGGAGGAGCTCTAAGGGAGGAGCAGTCCACGCTGCGGGAAGAAACTAAGCGGAACGGGAACGGAGACAAGCTGCCCCAGCACCCTTGCCTGGCTGGACTGAAGGCGCCTGAGGTCACTGGTGGCGCATGCGCAGGCGTCGGCATTGAGGGGGTGTGGCAGACAGGGGCCGCAGGGGTCGGTGCACCGACCGCCAGTCCACACCGGCGCTCCCTGGGGTTCAGGGCATGCTCCCTGGGAGCCCTCTCACTTCTAGGACTGGCAGGCACCCTTCTCCCCGGTTCTGACCGTGTTGGAGAACAAGCAGGCATTTGCCAAGCGGTGTAAGGGATTACATGCCCTTTCTGGGCTCTGAAGGGCCAGGGAAGAATTGGCGATTGAATTCTGCCCGGAATCGCTGCCTGGGAACAGCAGGCATTTTCTCAGGCTGCTTGGAGGCCGCCCAGCGCGGAGTCTGGCTCTAGTCCAGCCCGGCTCCTGAGCCAGGAGTACATGGCAATGGGCGGCGGGTGCTCCCAAGTTCCTACCACTGACTCAGTTGAGGCTGGAGGTGGGAGAAGGGGTGGGTTGGTCAAAGGCAGATGTCAAAAAAGGGTTAAGTAAAGAACACGGTGGGTGGAGGGAAAGTCATTTGAGAAGAATGAGTGATTCTCAGACTGCTGTAGACAAAATTGGGAAAGAGATAAAAGGTTGCTTTTACCACCTCCTATAGTATGTAAGGGTCCCTCATAATTTTAGTTCAGTGAGAGAAACTAGCAACGGGCTAATTGGAAAGACCATGGGTTCTGGAGTTCCATTGATCTGGTCTAAGTGTCTTTCTTGTCAAGTAGAAAGCACATCCTGTTTACCTAGAAATGATGCATTGGCAGGGAGGGTTCGTGGATTCAAAATGAAGTCTAGGAAAAGAGAAGTTAGTGAGTAATAATTTGTCAGTGCTTCTCGACCGCAATGCAAGAAAGATGGTGCTCTGTTCTCCACGACTGGTAGAGTCTTAGACAGAAATATCTGGGCAGCAAGTGCAGACAGGATAACTAGCTACCCTATCTGAGTGCCCTATTCCCTGAGAACAGCCAACTCCCTCTGTCCTTTTTCTACACTCACCAATCTGCCTTCTCATCTGTAATACAGTTTCCCGAGTAGACTTGCTTTAGAGCATCCTGTGTACATAAACGACCCCAGTTTTCAAACAAAGCCTTTCTCCTATTGCATTGTTTTTCACATTAGGCTCTTAAATCATATTTTCAGAAGTCCATAAAAAATTCCTTGGAAGAATTTTTTAATTTTGTCTTTTCATTTTAAAGATAATATAAAAATTTTAACACAAGTATCACCTGGATCACCACCTTTTTACAGAGTACTGCCACATAATATCAATGCCCAGACCAGATTTGGATTTATGACTGTTTTGGTCAAGTGATCACCTAAAGTCTCATAATGGAAGTTTGAATGCAATGTTTCTCAAACTGGGATATATTCAACAGTCTATAGGTTCTTACATGTGAGAAACACTTCCTATTATAAATAACCTGACAAACTAATTTACACACCAGTCTCTTATAAATTTGGCTGTGATGAATGGATCCTTTTCTGCTTAATCACCTCGAGTGAAGGGCCCAGTAGTTATTGGATCAGATCTGTCATATCTGTACCAATATATTACCAATCAGTGAAGCAGCCAGCCAGCCAGTCTCCTCCTGAAAAGCCCTACTCTCTTCCATGTGACAGATGGATTGTAATTAATCAGACAGACTAATCTCAGATTTGAAATAGAAGACTTTTCTGATTCTGGGTAAGTCCTTTAATCTCTACTCTCATCTTTGTAGATTACAGGCAATATAAACTACTAACTATCACATGGGGATGTTGTGCTAATAATTACAGGCTTCCTGCCATGCTGAGCTGGCCTGGCCCTGCTCCTGACACAGTGCTCTGAGGAGTTTGCAGTCTGCCAGGAGACCAATTCAATGAGATGGGAGAGGCCTGAGAAAGAATGTTTGAGGAACGTCATCCCTAAGGTCTGTAGTCGAGCTCTGGCGGAACTGTGACAAGTTTCTTCAGATGGTGCTGGGCATTCACATGCAAAAAAAGTGAATCTAGACATAGACCTTACACTTCCCAAAATTAACTCAGTGTGGATCATACACCTAAATGTAAAATGCAAAACTATAAAAATCCTAGACAATAACATAGGAGAAAACCTCTGTGAAAGACACTGTCAAAAAAGAATGGGAAAACAAGCTACCAGCTAGGAGAAAATATTTCAAAAGACACATCTGATAAAGGACTGTTATCCAAAATATACACAGAATTCTTAAAATTCAACAAGAAGAAAGGAAACAACCCTGTAGTCCCAGCTTCTCAGAAGGCTGAGGCAGGAAGATCGCTTGAGCCCAGGAGTTCTGGGCTGTATGTAGTGTGCTGTCAATTGAGTGTCTGCACTAAATTTGGCATTAATATATGGTGACCTCCTGGGAGTGGGGGACCACCAGGTTGCCTAAGGAGGGGTGATCTGGCTCAGGGGGGAAACAGAGCAGATCAAAACTCCTGTGCTGAACAGTAGAGGACCGCAGTGGCTGTTCACAGGGATCACGCCACTGCTCTTCAGCCTAGGCAACATGACGAGACCCCATCTCTAAAAATAAATAAATAAATAAACGGCCAAAGACCTTAACAGACATCCACCAAAGAAAATATACAGATGGCAAATAAGTATATGAAAAGATGTTCTACATATGTCATCAGGGAAATGCAAATTAAGACAACAGAGATATCACTATGCACGTATTTGAATGGCCAAAATCCAGAACAC
The DNA here is from genome assembly GCA_023783475.1 of Daubentonia madagascariensis. Taxonomy (NCBI): domain Eukaryota; kingdom Metazoa; phylum Chordata; class Mammalia; order Primates; family Daubentoniidae; genus Daubentonia; species Daubentonia madagascariensis. The sequence goes on along the minus strand of JAKFHU010002088.1, from coordinate 34,165,489 downwards.
TGAAAATATCAAGCCCTAGCAAGGATGTGGAGCAACAGGAACTCTCCCTCATTGCTGGTGGAATGCAAAATGGTACAGCCACTTTGGAAGACAGTTTGGCAGTTTCTTAAAAAACCAAACATATTTTTATCATATGATCTAGCGACTGCACTTCTTGGTATCTACCCAAAGGAATTGAAAACTCATGTCCACACAAAAACCTTTGCACAGATGTTTATAGCAGCCTTATTCATAATTGCCAAAACTTGGAAGCAACCAAGATGTCCTTCAGTAGCTAAAGGATATCTTAAACGGATAAATAAACTATGGTACATTTAGACAATGAGATATTATTCAGCACTAAAAAGAAATGAGCTATCAAGACATGTTGGGACCTTAAATGCATATTAATCAGTGAGAGAAGCAAATCTGAAAAGGCTACATACTGTATGATTCCAACTATATGACATTCCAGAAAAGGCAAAACTGTGGAGACAGTAAAAAGATCAGTGGTTGCCAGAGGTTGGGGAGAAGAAGGGATGATAGGTGGAGCACAGAGAATTTTTAGGGCAGTGAAACTACTATGTAAGATACTACTGTGTGATGATATATATAGTATATGTAATTATACACTTGTCCAAACCACTAGAATGTACAACACCAAGAGTGAACCATAACATAAACTATGGACTTTGGGTGATGATGATGTATCAACATAGGTTCACCAATTGTAACAAAGGTACCATTCTGGTGGGAGATGTTGATACTGGGGGAGGCTATGCATGTGCGTGACAGGGGATATATGGAAAATCTCTGTACCTTCCTCTTAATTTTTCTGTGAACGTAAAACTGCTCTAAAAAAGTAAAGTCTTTAAAAACAAAAAAGTTTCTTTAGGCAAACAGTGCATCTGAGAGACTTTTCAGAGTCTGGATCAGAGTAGCAGCAAGCATGCTTTTGGATGCAAGTACTAGAAAATAATAAAGGGAATGCACTGGTTCACGTAACTGAAAGAGCAGAGGTAGGTCAGGCTTCAGGTGTTGATCCAGTGGCTCAGCACTGCCTTCAGGACCAGTTTCTTTCTGCCACTCTGCCCTACCAAACACAGCATTGGCTCCAACCAATGCTGGAAGTGCTCCCAAGAAGCAGAGAAAAGGCATGACGTTACAAGAAAAAGTTGAATTACTTGATATATGTACCATAGATTGAGGTCTGCAGCTGCAGTTGTCCACCATTCAGACAGATGACTGATCTTGTAAACAGATGACGTAAACTTATCATATCGACAAATACAGTACAGTGCTGTAAATGTATTTTCTCTTCCTTATGATTTTAATAACATTTTCTTTTTATTTTCTCTAGCTTATTTTATTGTAAGATCTTAGTATATAATACTTAAAACATACAAAATATATGTTAATCGACTGTTTATGTTATCAGTAAGGCTTCCAGTCAACAGTAGCTAAATTTTGGGGGAGTCAAAAGTTATACAAAGATTTTCGACTGCTCAGGGTTGGCACCCCATACCCCCACATTGTTTAACGGTCAGCTGTAATTATATCTGCAATGACTCTATTTCCAAAAAAGGTTATAGTCTGAGATACTAAGGGTTAGGACTTCAACATATGACTTTTGGAGGGATATAATTTAACCCATAACACCATCCATTTCTCTTTTGTGATTTTGAGATCACCAAACAAATTTCTGGTTACTGGTATGGTTGCAGGTACCCAGGATTTAGCACTGAGGGACCTAGAGATCACACACGAGTCTTTGGTCACTAGAGATGAAGGTCCCCATGGTAAACTGGCATTCTGTTCACTCATGAGTCTTCAGCGAGTCTGGCTAGCATGAATCAGTCCCTGACAGCCTGGTCACTATGGTCACATTGACAACATTGAGTTTGGGGACTATAAAACTACGATAAATCCCCCATTAGGCCATGTTTTCAGAATCGGTTGGCTTCTCTCTATGATGTTATTGGGTCCTCTCTATAACTGTAAGAGGGAGCTCCATCTCAGAAGATTGAGAAAACAGCTGGAGAAGCCAGGGGTTGTGCCTAGGTGCACATCTCTCACCAGCTCTGCTTCCCAGCAATCTTCACATCAAATCTACTTCTAAGGGTCCAGGCCTGACATCCTAAAAAATGAAGGATATCGTAGTGTGTACCCTCATTAAAAAGGAGATAGAAGTACCTGAGTCGCAGGCAGGGATTCCCAGATATTTTGCAACAGATGATCCTTTCTTTCACTGGCCCCATCTTCCCTGAAAGACAGGCATTTTGAAAAGGGGTAAACTTCTGAGAGCTAGTCCAACAAACCAGGGTAAATAAGGCTATCACCCCAGGAAAATACCCACCTGCCTTTACTATGGTCTCTGGTGAGATAGCTCCCAATACTTTTTGTATCTGGGAGCCTCCACCAAGAAGAAGGAAGGTCTTGATTTCAACTTAAACAAATATTCTTGCTTTCCATATCCTTTTCTGGCTCCATCAAATATCTTTCAAGTCCTGTGTCCCTGGAGAGAACACAGGGCTAAGACTTAAATGGAGGTTCTTAGAAGCCTCGGACATTGCCATAAACTAAGAAAGATGTTTTCTTTGATTAGCTTAAACATTTTATCAATCAATCTCCTTGTTCTATCCATAGAAAAGGATATAATCAAATGACCTTAAAATGGCTCAATTATGGTTAGTTAAATAGGTAATAGGAACTCTGTGGGCAATTAGCACTGACTCTAAGCTTGAGAACTCTAGATCCAGGCCAGGTATCTTTCAAACTCAAACCACAACAGCCAAAGCTTGAATGCAATGAGATTTCCAAACCCTAGTGGTTGGTCCAGAAATTTAAACCAACAAAATTTTAACACAGTAGAAGCTCTCTTAATGGATCACTGCTTAACCAACTCACTGGATTAACTGACTCTCTGTCCCTCTCTAACAGCCACTGATGCCTGTGGGCACTGAAAGCTAGGAGGCTACTCTTTGACATATAGTATTTTCAAACTGCAGGTGTTCATATCAATTTACTGGGGTGAAATAAATCCATTGGGTCATGACCAGCATTTTTTAAATGAAACGGTATAGATCAGTTGAGTTCTATGTTTAGAGTCAGTTATTTGTTCTAAAATTTGTTTATGCTTGTTACATAAAACAATGAAATATGAGTGCAAAAAAAGACCCCACCATGAAATAAAAAAGTCCAAATTATGAAAAGGAAGTTGAATGTCTTAAAAAGACTCTACAAAGGCCAGTTACTAAAAAATAAACAATGAAAAGTCTTGTCAAATTAGTTATGAACTAGGAAACTGTAAAAGACTAGGAAAAGAAATTATAAAGCATAAAAGAACTCCACACTGATATTGTTTTACAAGGGTCTTTAAGCTTTCTCCTCGCTATAGAAAAACAAAAGCTGGAAATCATAAACCCAATGTATCAAGGGTGGGGTTAAAGTAAGAAAAACAATGAGTAATTTCAATCAGAGAACTCACATACTGAACCCAACATCTAATGATTGGGGAATGAATGTAAATTACATGCTTTCAGTAAAAATTAAAAGTTTAAGGTATATATGTTTTATAAATCTCAATCATACCTGATCAAAGAACTAACATATTTTTAAAATTTGGCTAGTTCTTAGAATATGATAGAATAGGATTTAAATATTATGAACTTATTACATTTATTGATGAAGGAAGGAATCACAAAGCATACCCTTAATGTATTAGAAAATGTAATCAGAGAGCTAGTATAGAAGATGATATGATTAGGGCGAAGTACAGAAAAAAACAATAGTCTCATGTCAGGAAGAACCACCCACTTATAAGCTAAAGATTTGTAATCAGCCCAAATAACTGGTTATCTATGAGGCTTCTCCTGCTTCCTCCTCTTTGCTGTCCTTCTGCCCCACTAGAACTGGCTACTCCTTCATGTCCCACTAGCTGCTGTAAGTCTGTCTACTTGGATCTACCAAAGTACCTGAGACAATTCTGTGTATGTCACTGTTTATGTATGAGTGTCCACCAACTACACCCTAAGCTTCTGAAAGATAAGGGTCAGGTCTTGCTTGGTATCCCCAGCATCAGCATGGGACCTGGCACTTAGTAAGTACTTAGTAAGTTTTTGTTCAAGGCATTGTCCTTATTTTCAATAGAAATGGAAGGTAATGCTGGTTGAAGTGGATTGTAAATTTGGAAATTGTTTTTAAAAAGTGTTATAGTAATATAAGCAAAAGAGCACATCTTTAAGCCCCAAAAAAAAAAATCACTAGAAAGGTGAAAGTTCACTAGACTAGTTGAAATAACCATTAAGACCATTTGACTCACTTTGTCTTGACTCTAGAAAAGTATGACCCTTCTGTGATTTTAGTTCCCTGCCTGGGATCTTGACACTTCAAAGGAAGTCCCCTAGATAGGAAAGACAATTATTCTGATCACTGAAATGGAAATATCGCTATGCTTCAAACTGATAAATTGATTTTCTAGCATAAATCAGTAAAGATTGGCTGCTCTGGAAAAAAATGAAGGAAAACTTAGAGGAAAACTATTGTTTTGTTCTCAGGATATTCTTTCCTCCAAGGCCATCACATCTCTAAATATCCAAAATATGATCATTTTTATCAGGTAAATTTTATATATATAATTAAAATACTTTTCCTGAATAACTCAAAAATATATACTGACTGTAGAAAAGCCAGAAAGGACTAAAAAGTATAAAACAGGAGGGAAAAATATCACTCATAATCCTACACTGAGGCATCAACTATAACATTTGGCATGTTTACTTCCAGTTTTATTTTTTGCAGTTTTCTTTACATAGTTGAGATTACTATACATGATACACTTTTATGGTCCTAAACTAACAAAGTGACATCATATCTTAAGTTTTTTTATATTCATCCTGCCCCATGAAGAGTTTTCTTTTCCATAACTTCAAATTTTCTAGAAAAAATCTCTCTCTAGGTATCAGTGAGGTTTCATTCATCATTCAATCAAACATTTATTGAATACAAGCTGGGTGCAATGCACTACACTGGTGCCCTTGAGTATACATAGAAATAAAAGTGACTGTGTTTAAAGAACTTGAAAATTGGTTGAGGAAACAAGCTATCTACACACAAAGAAAATGTACTGTCGCTGGACTTGGTAGCTCACACCTGTAATCCTAGCACTTGGGGAGGCTGAGGGGAAGGATCACTTGAGTCCAGGAGTTGGAGGTTGCAGTGAGCTATTATGAGGCCACTACACTCTAGTCCCAGCAACAGAGTGATATCCTGTGGCTCCAAAAAAAAAGAAAAGAAAAAAATGTACTGTCAAGCAACCTCCCATTTAATGAGTTAGGAAGCAAAGTAAAGGGGAAAGGGGGCTCTTAGATCTGATAGATAAGACTAGATAAACTGCATGAATCATTTCATTTAATCCATCCCCATTTTACAGCAGTGGAAACTGTGGTGTAGGGAGGTTAAGTAACTTGATCCAAGTCATAGAGCTAGTTGGTGGCAGAGCTGAGATTCAACTGGTGAAAGTTGTCTCCAGAGTTGGGCTTTTAACGTGCCTTCTATGAGATGTCCATTGGCCTTGGGGAGACTGGTTAGTCAAGAGAAACGGGGAAACATCCAAGCAAACATTAGTAGATACATATGAGTTCATAAGCTGGGATTGGGAGTAGAGAACAGGTAAGAAGGGAGAACGAATACAACAAACATCACTATTTAATGGCAAGTAACCCAGGGTATCACCATGAGCAGGACAGGACAGGAATGGAAGACAAAGTATCTGGAGCGTTCTTTAAGATGCTCAGCACTTCGGTCATATTGGAAGACAGGGCTTCCCTGGGGACACTCTCCCTTTCAGGTAGCCCTAACCCTTCACCCCACCACTCACTAGAGGTTTGGGAGAGGGGTTCCTGAACCAGAGACCCTCATCCTTCATGGCGCTCACCCCTGCTGGGTGCACACTCGCATTCACACACACCTTCAGCGTGGGGGAGGAGTGAGCCTCCCACCCTTCCTCTGCAAGTTTACAACGTGGGGTCCACGCAAATGAAGACCCCATTTTCAGGCCCGGGAGCCCCTTGGGGGGTTGGTTGAGGAATCAGATGAGTCGCACTGAACCCCTGCCCATCCAGCTCTCGCCTTTCGGATCTGAGCGCCAGATCCCAGACTCACTCTCGGCCTTTGCTTCCTACACCCCGCAGGCGTGAACCCACGGCAGGAGGCGAGGGCAGCTCGGAACGCGCCCGTGCGCGCTGCGGCGCCGCCCTCGAGCCGCCCCTCGGCGCCGGCTGTGCGCGGGCTTGGCCTCGCTTCCCGGCCGCCGGCGCCCTGCCCGCCGCGGGACCCAGCCGAAGTTCGCGCCGCCCGCCCTCGGGGCTTCCAGGGCCCCGGCGCCGGCCTGGGGAGGCGCGCACCGCGCAGGGCAGGGACAGGAGGCCGGCGCGGGCCGGTCTCGGCTCCCCGCGGCCCTGCCCCGGCCTTCTGCTCCTCTGCTGTCCCCCTCCCCCTCCTCCCCCTCTTCCCCTCCTCCCCCTCCCCCTCTTCCCCTCCTCCCCCTCGTCCCCTCCTCCCCCTCCCCCTCCTCCCTCTCCTCCCCCTTCCCCTCCTCCCCTTCCCTCCTCCCCTCTGCCCCGGCACCTCGGCCTTCTTCTCTCCCTCTCTCTCCCTCCCATCCTCCACCCCACCCTCGTCTTCCCTCTCCCCCTCGCTGCTCCTCCCTTCCTCCTCCTCCCCTCCCCGGCAAAGGTGAAGGCCCCTTCCCCGTTCCCCGCAGGCAACTAGAAGCCGTGGAACTTGAGGCCCCAGCGGCGCTGCCCGCCCGTGTCCTGGCGCTTCCAGACCCAGAATCTGCAGGGGAAAGAAACAAACAAAAAAGGCAAGCGACACCTGCCCAGCAGGTTAAAGGCTCAGAAACGAGTTTGGAGGAGGCCCTTTAGGCAAATGAAGCTTTTCACACGAGTAGCTCTCTCCATCGGACAGGGCAATAAGCGGCAAGGTTGCAACTCCTTAGGGAAAATGTCTGGACACTGATGGGACTTGGGGCCCTGAGGCGCGGTGGACAGTGGGAAAGACTGTAGGTGAAGGAGCAAGAGGCCAGGTCAGACCCAGCTCGCCAGCGTCCTTCACTGAGATCTGAGCCCCTCCACATCCCCGCGTGTGCCTCCAGGTATGAGAACCCTCGTTTGCACCTTCCCGTGGTGGTCTTCAGTGCTGCACTGGAGAACAGCAGAGCCTGTATTTTAGTGTGGTGGAAGGGATTACAACCCCAAGTCGTAGAAATTTACAGCCAACATTCTGATTTGACGAATAAGCTAAAATAATGTGTTCAAAACAAAATCAGCTGGAGGTCCCAGAAGAGCCTCAGATCTAGAATAAAGAGTAGTTTAAGTCTGGGCATTGCCTCTGGATGGCTTAGGGCCTTAAGCAAGTCATTGAAACTCTTGAAGTCCATTTCTTCATCTATAAAAACGAACTAATTATCCCTACCCTCAGGGTTGTTGCAGGAGAAATTGAGATAATGTATGTGATAATGTAAACTATAAAATGCCATACAAATGTAAGCTGTTATATCTTCAGAGATTTATGGCCCAATCAAAGGAGAAAAAAAACAGGATAGCTTAACCTTGACTTCCCACCCGACCACAGTGAAAGCCACGTTTCCCAATGCTGTTTTAGCAATACCCTGGGGGAGACCCCAGGGATATGTGGGACTGTCACAGAATTCTTACAAAATTGTCTTAACCAGGATACTTTTATTTCACGATCATTCAAAAATAGCTTTTACCATTTAGTACATCTGGGAAGAGGGAATGTTATGAAATCAAAGATTGAGTGTCAAAATAGTGAAAAGGTAGATGAAGATTAGGAAACATTCAGTTAAACCAAATAAAACAGGTTCTTTGTTTGTTGTTGTTTTAGTGCAGAATTCCTCAGAGCCTTTGGTATGCATATTGTGACTCAAAAAAGATCCATAGGATCAGCACTTCAGGACTGATCTGACAAGGAATGCACTTGAACACCGAGCCAGCCTATCCTTTGTTCATGTCCTCATAGGCAGGTTGCGCTAATCTCGTACTCAGGATTTTGAAGCTTTTGCACCTGAGGCCTGTCACTGCAATTTCAATTTCCTCATTATAGCCACATGCTTGCAAAGAATTGACCCTCATAGATTCATTAATCAAACTTTTATTGAGTGCCTTTGTGCCAGGCACAGAGGTATAGGCACATAAGCACATAAAACAAGTAATACTTCAGCCCTCAAGGAGTTCCCAGTCTCACTGGAGGAAACAGACAAAAATATTGACAAAGACAATGCGAGCAACTGTCAGTTGGCCAAGAATAGGAGTCAGATCTTAAACTCAAATGCTTCCGGACCATGAAGGTGAGAGGCAGGGGCTGATGGTGGGAGCCCCCATGAAGCCTGCACTGATTATTGGTGTGCATGGCCAGGTTACTACACCTCCTAATTTTTCAAGAGAAGCCGGAAATCTGAATGATGTGAAATCACCTGATTTTTAAATGCTGTCAGTTGATTCAAACTTTTTTCCCTCCTTTCTTTCTTTTTCTTTAGAGACAGGGTCTCACTCTGTCACGTGGGCTAGAATGCAGTAGCACGATCATAGCTCACTGCAGCCTTGAATTTCTGGGTTCAAGCAATCTTCCCACCTCAGCCTTCCCAGTAGATGGGACTACACGTGCACGCCACCACACTGGCTAATTTTTTTGGTAGAGACAGGGTCTAGCTATGTTGCCCATGCTGGTCTCAAACTCCTGGCCTCAAGGGATCCTCCCCCTTTGGGCTCCCAAAATGCTGGGATTACAGGTTTGAGCCCCACTGAGCCCGGCCTTCAATTCTATTTTTAAATTGCTGCCCAATACAGTTTGTATTTGCTTTCCCAAACATGTCACCCAATTATATTAGGTTATTAAATATGAAATGTCCAATTTCCTTAGGTACTAAGTTTGACAGTTGATATCTCTGACGTTTCACTTTGACATTTTTTGTTTTAATTTTATTGTGAAGGTACATCCTCATTCTTTCAAATGCATGGTTTGGCTTGTAATTATCTTTCAAATTTTTTTTTAGAGCAATTTTTGTGGAACCATGGATAAGTCAAAAATTCATGTTATTTTTGAATATGAGTTCCGTCACGGAACCAATGCAGTGCAGACAGCTCAAAATATCAACCAAGTGTTTGGGAAGTATGTGGCTAATGAACACACAGTACGTTGATGGTTTGAGAAGTTCCGTTCTGGTGATTTTAATCTTGAAAATGAGTGACCTGAGACCAAAGTGGATAATGATGAGCTGAAAGCTGTAGTGGAAGCAAATCCATCTCAACCTACGTGTGAATTAGCAGCAAGGTTTACGTTATTATTCCAACAATATTGGACCATTTGAAACAAATAATCAAGGTAAAGAAGCTGGATGGATGGGTACTGAATGAATTAAGCAAGCATCAGAAGAGAAATCGTCTCGAAGTTTGCCTTTCTTTGCTGTCAGGACATACAGGCGAACCATTTCTACACCGTATTGTTACATGTGATGAAAAATGGATTCTTTTTGACAATTGCAAGCATTTGGCTCAATGGTTGGATAAAGATGAAGTGCCAAAACACAGTCCAAAACCAAATATTCATCACAAAAAGCTAATGTTGTCTGTTTGGTGGTCCAGTACTGGTTATCCACTACACCTTCATGAAACCTGGTCAATCAATTGTGGTGGATGTCTACTGCAACCAGTTGGATGAAATGATGAGGATGCTTGTGATTAAGCAGCCGAGACTGGTCAACAGAGACAGGCCAATCCTCTTGCAAGGTAACACTCGACCACATGTTGCACAAACAACGTTCCTCAAACTACAGAAGCTGGACTTGGAAACTCTCTGTCATCCACCTTATTCACCAGACCTTGCACCAACTGACTACCGCTTCTTCCAGGCTTTGGACCACGTCTTGTGAGGAAAAATATTCAATTCTCAACAAGCTGTGGAAAATGCCTTTTGTGATTTCATCACTACCCACTCTCCAGGCTTCTTCACTGCTGGCATAAACAAGCTACCGTTAAGATGGCAAAACTGTGTTGATAGTTTAGGCACTTACTTTGATTAATTATACTGCTTCTTGTTTGAGATATAATACGCTAAACTTTTGATTCGAAATCAGACATTTCATATTTAATGAGCTTTTTGTTTTTGCTTTTGTTTTTAAGGGATTGACAGTATAGATGCTGAAGCGGTGCTGAAGAGGGTCCCCAATACTGTCCGGCCAGCTTGGCTATCAGTGTGGCTAAGATTACCTCAAGGAGAAAAAAATAGGCAATTTATTTACTTAGTCAAGACTAAAGATTAAATTATTTTCATTTTCATATTGTTGGGAGGGGATGCTAGATTTTTAAGGAAAGAAAGGAAAAAGTATGGAAAGGAGAGAGAGAGGAAAAAAAGCGAACACAGCACCTATGCTGTGCAGGCTATGAGGAAGTATTATCCTAATTTCACAGACAGAAGGTATCAAACAACATGAGATTTACCCCATCCCTTTCTCTCAGCAGATAACTGAGCTGCTTCATAGAGAAAATGCACGTAAAATCCCTCAGCTTTCAGGCCTTCACCGGAAGCTCAGAGCTCCCTGGCGTGACAGCTGTTCTTTCCTCGCCCCAGCGTACCAGGCTCCCTGTTCCTCCTCCTGAGGTCTCCTCAGCAAGTCTTATCTCTTTCTCAGCCCTGACTATCTGGTACCTTCATCTGGGGACATTTTGAAAAACACTGATACCCGGGGCCCACCCCCAGGGATTTGGATTGAATTGGGTGGAATTCCCAGGTGATTCTAACGTGCATCTCAGGCCCTCCTCCTCCCCCCCCATCCCCTCCTTCAAAGCTCCAGTTGCTTCTCTTTTCTGGTGTCTCCTTGCCAGCCAGTAAAAACACTTCCTACTCTTCCACATTCATCTCTACTCCTCTCCTACTCTTCCATGTCAAATATCTTATAAAAGCAGTACTTTCCCTGCTCCAAGCCACATCTCCCCTTTACCGTCCACCTTCTGCCCTCACTTCTCCACAGGAAAAGCTCCTAATAAAGTCACCGATGTCTTTTCTTTGGCCAAACCATCAATGGTTGATTTTCAGTGTTTTTCTGGAACATTTGACACTGCTTACCAAACCCTCCTTTTCTGAAACTATCCTCACTTAAACTCTGAGTATTTCTATTTCCCTGACTTTCCCTTCTCAGCCTCCTTCTTAGTCTCCTCTGCCTTCTTCCTTGCTTTATTGAAGGTTAACCCCTTGCAAACAACCCAATTGTTCATCCACTGATGAATGGATAAACAAATTGTGGTGTATCTATATAATGGAATATTATTCAGCCATAAAAAAGAATGGAGTACAAATATGTGCTACAACATGGGTGAACCTTAAAGACATTATGTTAACTGAAAAAGTCAGACACAAAAGGCCACACATAGTATCATTCCATTTATATGAAATGTCCAGAATGGGCAAATCTATAGAGACAGAAAGCAGATTAGTGATTGCCAGGGCCTAGGGGTGGGGATGGGGAGTTTAAATGGTACAGAGTTTCCCGTTGGGGTGATGAAAATGTTCCTGAGTTAGACACTGGTGATGACTGTTATCATTGGGAATGTGCTAAATACCACTGAATTGTACACTTTAAAATGGATAGAGGCTGGGCGTGATGGCTCACGCCTGTAATCCCAGCACTTTGAGAGGCCAAGGTGGGAGGATCGCTTGACCCCAGGAGTTTGAGACCAGCCGGCAATATAGCAAGACCCATCTCTAAAAAAAATTTTTTTAGGAAATAAAATGGATAGAATAGTAAATTTTATATTACACGAATTTTACCATAATAAAAAATGCACTGTGTTTTGTTGAGAAAAAAAAAGTTAACCCTTGCTGTCTTTCTCTTTTTCCTGGATGAGTTCATCCATACCCACAGCTTCTATTGTCACGTGGACACTAGGACTCAGATCTGTTTCTCAAGCCCATCCCTCTGTCCTGAACTCTAGGTCATTGTGTCCAAAGACTGGACATCTCCAAAAGGGTGTCCCACAGACCCCTTCAACTCTTCATGTGAATAACTAAGTGTATCACCCTTACCCCAAATCCTGCTCTCCCTGCCCTATTCCTGTCTTGCTCATGATGTCAGTTACCTGTGTTAGACACCAAGGAGCCGTCAGGAGCTCCTCTTCTTCCTACATCCCCACGTGGGGCCAGCCATCAGGCTTGATCTCAGTAGTCTATCACCTCCTCTTTATTCCCGCAGACTCCTGACTCATCTAACACCCTCCACCCCTCTCTTCTCCCCGCCACCTTGCCTTCATCCTCTCGGCCATCTAGGAACCCTGATGTTTGTCAGTAGTGACCAGAGGTGTGTCCCTTCATGTTAGATGTGCGTGCTGCCAGTGTCATCACCTTATTTTGGAGAAAACTGAGAGCCCTGTTTTCTCCCATAGGCCCTTGTCCATTCTGTTCCTGTTCCCAGCCAGATCACAGTGACTTCTTCCTCAGAGAGAGAGGAGACCCCCCACAGCCATTGGCTGAGTTCAGGTGACATTTCTCAATGTCATCAGAGCCCCATGCCTGCATGGATATCATTGGTTAGGAGGAGGCTAAACTGGGCATTCATGTTTTTCAAAGTGAGTTTATTAAAAGAAAAATGTTTAAACAAATAACAATCCATATGGTTTGTGGATAAGGCAAAACCTGAAGGTTCTTCACAAATGACTGCATTTGGGGAAACGTTCATCAAACGAATAGATCAGGGGGGCTTCGAGGGGGGTGCTGTGGGGATGAGGAAGGTGGGGGAGTCTGAGGTGAGAGGGAGGCGGGCAGGGGCTTGCATATGGCTCTCCTGGGCCGGGAGGGCCTTGCACATCCCACCTCCACGCTCTTCCTTGACAACAGTGAGAAAATCCCAGCATTCTTGACAAGAAAATTCCTTGGGGTCTTCAGTGGGAGGGAAGGAGTTTCCATGACACTCTCCCACCGTTCAGAGAGAGGAGGAATTGCCTTTGGGTGCTTGACTCTGTGTGTGGGGAAGAGAGCCACACTGGCACTCTGCAGCAACAAATTGCCGGTTTAATTATCTATTAATGTCCTGCAAACTGTAAGTTATTTGATATTATCTCCAAGAAAACATCTCCCAATTGTCAGCAGTCTCCCCTCCATCCTGAATTATTGTGTCACTAACTGTGTTGGTTCCATTTCTGTTTTCCACAAAATGGATCCCTCGGCACTGGCTGATCATAGTTATCATTTTTTTTTAATGGCCAAATTTGATGTAGTTACAAAGAGTTTCCCCAAAGCCGCTGGCCATTTGGGCCCTGTGCATCAGTGTGAGACAAATGTGAATTGAGCAATTCCATCACAGCCATTGGTCAACACCGCACAGAAGGAAATGTCAGCAGCACACGATGGTGATCAAACTAGTTATGAATTTAAATTTGGCCGTTCTCCTTTCTTCCAAGGATTAAAACTGTGTGATGTGAACCATCTATTACCTTTAAATTTCATAGTGTGCTTTGTAACTAGATAGTTTAATTTTTCTACTATAATGCTTAGCCTACCAAGGGTAAGCTAACACCAAAGGAGCCAGAGATTTAGCCTGCAAGAATAATAATCACAAACAATAAATAGCTAGCAGTTAACAGGTGCTTCCTATACGCTAGACCCTGTTCTGAGTGCTTTGTGTGTATTGATTCATCTAATCCTCCAAAAACTCTATGAGATAGGTATTGTGATTATCCTCATTTTACAGATGAGAAGCTGAGGCACAGAGAGTTTTACTGGGTTACACAGCCAGGCAGTCTGCCTCCGGAGTCCATGCCCTTAAAATTAATCACCTGCACCAAAAGCAGTAGCATCTTTATTATCCTCAACAAGTATTTATTAAGTATTTATGACAGGGCTGAGCATGGTGGTGGTTTATGCCTGTAATCCCAGCATTTTGGGATTACAAACCGAGAACTGCTTGAGGCCAGGAGTTCAAGACCTGCCTGGGCATCATAGCAAGACCCCATCTCTACAAAAGAAAAAAATTAGCTAGGCATGGTGGCACATGACTGTAGTCCCAGCTACTTGGGAGGCTGAGGCAAGAGGATCACTTGAGCCCAGGAGTTTGAGGCTGCAGTGAACTATGATCACACCACTGCATTCTAGCCTGGGTGGCAGAATGACCCTGTCTCTAAAAAAAGTATTTATGACAGGCATGTGAACCGCTTCACACGCATTCTCTCATTTAATCCTCACAACAACCCCATAAGGAAGTACGATTATTCCCCATTTTACAGAAGAGAACACTTAGGGGCTTCCTTAGGATGACTTGCCCAAAGCCCATGTGCCGGGGCAGGGACAATGGACTCTGCAGCACTGTCAGAGTTGCCCATAAAGAAAGGATTGTGATCCTGGCAGAGCAGCAGGTAAAATCACTAGCATATCAGCAGGGAAATCTAAAATGCCCTGGGAGGCCCTCTGAGAAATGGTGAATTCTAGCGCTAGGGCATCTGGGGCTCAGCCTAGAGCCTTTTATCCTGAAAGAAAGCAAAGGAGTTCTCAGAACACACACACACACACACACACACACACACAGACAAAACAGGCAAAACACACAAAAAAGGATGAAGTCATGCCAAAAGGACACAGGAGCAAACCTGAAAAGGCTCCCAATTCCAAACTGGAACAACTTGAGCAATAAAATAACAATAACATTGGATTCTAACCCAAAGAATAAAATAAATACTGGTAATACATACTGATATAAATAAATGATGAATAAATAAATAAATGAGTAGAAGAGACAAACTGCCCTTACAGAAGGATCCCAAATTATAACTGTAGAAGGAATGAGGGAAGTAGAAAATCATACAGGATAATTGCCACAGGCAGGGTTCACTGGTGAATGCTGAAATTAGTGGGTGAAACTTTTGAGGAGAAACAGGATCTTTGTATAGCCTCAAAATATCTACCCCAAAATATTAATTAGTTACTGTGGTGGTTTTAACATATGTCCACAAAGTCTTTGATACTCCTTCCTCCAGAGAAGGAGCTTAATTCCTTTCCCTTTGAGTGTGGGCTGGACTTAGTGACATACTTCTAACCAATGAAGTACGGAAATATAAAATTACTAACTTTATAGGGGCAAAACCTGGCAGACACCACCTTAACCAAGTGATCAAGGTTAACATCATCTGTAATCTGTCATGCAGATACCACGTAATCCCAGTATGATGTCATACGAAAGATACTTCCTCTAGTGGTATTCTTCCCCAAAATTCATAGCTCCACTCTAGTCATAAAAAAAAAAAAAAAGACAAACCCAAACTGAAGGACATTCTACAAAATACCTGACCAATACCCGTCAAAAGTGTCAAGGTCATGAAAAACAGGCTGGGTGCAGTGGCTCACGCCTTAAGCCCAGGAGTTTGAGGTTGTAGTGAGCTATGATTACACCACTGCACTCCATCCCGGGTGACAGAGTGAGACCCTGTCTCCCCCCGCACAAAAAAGACCATGAAAAACAAGGAAAGCCTGTGAAACTGTCACAGATTGGCGAAGGCTAAGGAGACATGACAACTAAATGCAATGTGGTATCCTGGATTGGATTCTAGAGCAGAAAAATGGGTGTTAGTGGGAAAACTGGAGAAATCTGAATGAAGTCTGTAGTTTAGCTAATAGTTTGGTGTGAAGGTTACTCTCTCAGTTTTGATGACTGTACCATGGTTATGTAAGATATTACCATTAGGGGAAGCTGGTGAAGGGTATAAGGGGACTTTCCGTGATGCCTTTGAGGAGGGAGCGCCCAGAAGTTAAGGGACAGGCAGGAGGCTATTGAAAACACCTCACATTCATAGATTGCTCTGTGACTGTCTAATGCTTCCATATGTTCTCTCACTACACAGGACCCACTCCCCACAGTTCTGTGATTTTTCTCTGTTAGCTTATGAAAGCCTGGAAGGGGATTAGAGAAAACAGGTAGCAGGGTTAGGAAGTGGCCGAATGGGCATGGAGGTAAGTCCCATTGATGATAAAAACTAAGAAAATCAGAATAAAATATGGACTTTAAGTAATAATAAATCATTATTAGTTCATTAATGTAAAAATGCCCCATGCTAATGTGAGATATTAATAATAGGGGAAGCTGGGCATGGGCTAGACGGGAACTCTGTGTGCTATCTCAGGGTTTTGTTTTTTTTTTTGAGACAGGATCTCACTCTGTCACCCTGGGTAGAGTGCGGTGGCGTCATCATAGCTTTCTGCAACCTCACGCTCCTGAGCTTCAGTGATCCTCCTGCCTCAGCCTCCCAAAGTGCTAGGATTATAGGCGTGAGCCACTCGCCCAGCCTTATTTCCTCAGTTTTTCTGTAAAACTAAAACTGTTCTAAAAAATAAAGTCGATTAAAAATTTTTTTTAAAATTCCCAAGGTAAACAGAGCACAGAGACTCAGGTTCAGCAGAGCTGCCCTGGTTTAGCCCCAAGGCACTTGCGAGGGTGTCCAGAGAGAAAGAACAGGACATATGGCAGAAGGAAGAGCCATAAAGAGGACAGAAGGACTTGGGAAAGGGACACAGTCAGTTACAGGAAAACAGGAGGCAGGGTGGAGGGACGGCAGTGAAAGAGGCCCCGTGTTTGAGGCAGTTCTTTCCTCGGCTGCCCCGACTCCTTACCTCTTACCCCCTGGGTCTGCCAGCACCGGCTGCCTCCTGAAAGACTGCGTGATGGTGCTCGATGCTTTCTGGGTGCCCCTCCGACTCACCTCCACCCTTCCCACCTGCCTCTGCTGTCCCTGGGTACTTAGACCCCTTCCCCACCAGCTGGCCTCCTGGGTGTCGGCAGCAGCCCTCCCTGTCACCTCTCACTGGGCCTGGGGATTGTCCTGCACTTTCCGTCTGGGCCTGGCTGTGGTAATGGTTCCCCACGGTGGGGGACTCTGGTTCTGCACCATTCCTTGTTGTTTCCCCGACTCTGCCCACATCTCGGTAAACGCTCCTGTTATTAAACTCTTCTCAATTACTCAGTGGAGGACATCATCGGTTTCCAGCTAGGACTGGAAACCGAGAGAAAAAGTTACTTACTCTTTGTGTTTATTGCCTAGTGTTTATCTTCTCCTTTAGAACATAAACTCTATGAGGACAGAGATTTTACATGCTTTGTTCACTGCTGTGGCACTCCAGAAACACTTGTTAAATAAATGAGCAAAAGCTCATTTTATCTGTACTGTCTCATACAGTAGTCACTAGTGGCATGTGGCACTTGAAATGTGGCTAGTGAGACTAAAAAACTGAATTTTACATTTTAATATTCATAGCCACCTGTGGCTAGGGGCTACAGTGCCATCTAAGGAGATGTCCTATGTTTAAAGCAATTTGCTAGCTAGTCAAGCCTGCTTGGCCCCAAGAGGGGTTAAGAGAGCTGCTCATAGCAGGGCGTGGTGGTGTGCTTCTATAGTCCGGAGGCTGAGGGAGGATCAATTGAGCCCAGGCGTTCAAGGCTGCATTGAGCTATGATCACCCCACTGCACTCCAGCCTGGGTGACAGAGCTAGACCCTGTTTCTACAAAAAAATTTAAAAAAAAAACACAGAGAGAGAGTTGCTCAAGGCTGAGGCCTGAGGCAGGGAAAGTAACTCATTCGCTTTGGCTGTTTCCCTAGCCCTGGGAACTGGGCTGCTGGGTTTTCTGGCTTCTCTCTGGGAAGGCAAACTTGGGAATGTGTGCCTTTTAAACATTTACATTTTAATTTCCTTGCAAACTTTCTGTTTCTTGGATAATAGAGTTACAGTGTGTTCACCAGACCCTTAAAAACCTGCAGCTTATGAGAGAACTGGCCCCTAGCCCAGGGAGTCTCCAGCTGCTGACTGACCCTGCCTGGAAAGTCAACTTGGAAGAGCGCAAATGTCCTAATTCTCTTCCAAACTGCTCTAAGTAGGTTTATCCAGTGACCTGTAAAACCAAATTAGTAAAGGGACGCTTTAATTCCAGCTTGTTAGAGAGCTTCTAAAATCGTTGAGAAAGCCAACACAGCAAATTCTGCGCTGGGGGGCTGAGAAACACATCCCATTTTCAAAGGCAAAATGTCCTTGCTTTTTCATGGTTTCTCTTATCAAGTGAAGGTGGGAAGCAGTTCTTGAAAAGGAGAAAAATATTGTGGCCCAGCAAGGTCAAGTGATTTTCCCAAAGTTCTGCCAAATCCAGTCCCAGCTCTGGTCTCCTGACGCTAGTAGGGGGAACATTGCACTGTTCTTATTACTTACCCCAGGAGCGGGCTTATTGCACAATATCAGGAAATGGTCCATATGAAATCCTGGCCCACAGAGCCTGCATGTTCTGTTTTTCATTCTGCAGCTTTTTTATAAAGTGTGTTTTCCTTTCCCATAATGTCATCTGGAAGCAATTCCTCCCAACAGCTGGATTTGCTTTCACAATTGGTAAACACGTAAAATGGAAGGCCGGGGAAGATGCGGGGGCGCACAGAGGAGCCTTCTCCCCACCACTTGGCTCACGTTCTAAGCCTTATCTCGGGTCTCTGCAAAAGCCTCATCAAAACTGAGGATGTCTTCAAACAGGCGACCCACACTGCATTCCCTCCTTCAGAGGGTCAGCATGTTCTTTGGCAGAGACATTTTCTGAATACTTTGCAGATAAAATTGATCAGATGCAGGCCAGATTGCCAGCTGCCGAGATCTGCGTGCTGCATGTGGAGGCCAGCGGAGCAGCATCTTCCCAAAGTTCCCACCGCCACGGTACAGTCAGAGCCTCTGGGGTCCCTCGGGAGGCCTCTCTGAGAGCAGCACCTTCCTAGCCCCTGCCACCAAAGCCAACAAAGAGAGGACGAGAGCCCAAAGAGCACTAACTGGGGCATCAAGGAAGATGCATGTCCCCCAAACATGCTCCTCAGGGACAAGTTTTCAGGCAGATGCAAACGGAAAGGCTGGGCTGAGAGCACAGCTGTCTGGGCGTGCCGGTCACCCTCTCTGCCCTGCCTGCCGGCTCACCCACATGGTTAGCTTTGGTCTAAGAGGCCCAGGGGCACAGTGTAAGCTGGAATACAGTATAGGGGACAAAGTCAGGCTCCAGGCACTCCATCCTGTCACGTAAGAAATGCTTTCTTTTCATCAAAGTTTCTATATGCGGAACCAGCCGAGCACATGGCTGAACTCTCAGAAGGAGCACAGGAGTGCCAGGGACGCCCGGGCCCACATGCGTGGATGGTCGCATTGTGGTGCTGGCCAGGTTGGGTGGGCAGGGGCGCCTTCCAAACACCACCAACCTTCCAGATAGCAGGGCTCACCCCCAATGACGGGGGCTGCCCGGTGTTGTGGGCCTCTGACTGCAAAGTTCTCGGGACAGAGATGAGCATCCTTCCCATCGGACAAAAAAAAAGGAGACTGCCAAGGGGCAAGGCTCACCAGAGGACCCTGAGGAGGGCAACTGCCCGGCCCATCTGCCTGGGCCCGCCATGTGTGCGTGGCTCCTCCTCACTCCGTCTATCCTGGGGTCGATCCTGGGGCCCCTCTTCCCTCTCCCTCCAGCCTGCTGGAAGCTTTTTCTTGTCTGGGGCCAGAGGACAGAAACTACGTCATACATTTTTCCATATCTCACAGTCTCTTGCCTGGAATTTTGAAAATCTGTGAGTTTCTGGTAGCATAATAAGGCTCATTCCCTCAGCCCTTGCTCCCCCTGGTCTGGCTGCCTGGACTGCTAGGGAGGGGCCTCGGAGAACCCCTGGAGAAATTCACTGAAGCCCAGGACAGAGGGGTGGGTGGGCGAGAGCAACCCATTTATTAATTTTTTAAAATGGTCCTTTAGACTGAAGAAATGGAAGAGAGACAGCAACCAAGTGCAATGTGTGAACTGTGTTTGAATCCTGATTCAAACAAACCAACTGCTAAGAAGATATTTTGGGGTGATCAGTTGAATTGGGGTGGTGTGTTAGAAAATATTAAGGAATTATTGTTAATTTTGGTATGTGTGATAATGGCATTGTGGTTATATGAGAAAATGTCCTTATCTTTTAAAAGGTATATATTGAAGTATTTAAGGGTGAAATATAATGTGTGGGATTTGTTTTTAATACTTCAAGAAAAAAAAAAGATGAAGGAAACATGCCAAGGTGTTCATGGTTAAATCGAGATGATGAGTATATGGGGTGCTTTATACTATTCCCTCCACTTTTATGTATGATGAAAAATTTTTTACGCTAAAGAGATGAAAATATAGACAATTTTATCATTGTCTATAAAAACTCATAGAGAACCAACACATACCTGTTTATATGCCTCAATGGTGACTGAATTCTGTACTTAGGTCCTTAGTCCTAGGGGTCAGCTCTTGGGCACAGTAGGGAAGTGACAAGATGGGGCCAGTCAAAGGTGACTCCTCCAAGCTTTGTCCCGGGGTTGTGGTATCACAGGCCCTCTGCCTGGCAAGAAGGGGGAAGGGAGACTCTCTCAGAACAAACACAGCCTTGTGCACTTCCGTTCTCACCAGCTTTTAGGGCTGTGGCTTTCTCCTCTGCAGGCTGCATTGCTGCATGAGTGGCTCAGGGACTGCATGAAGGAAAATGGGACCCAGACCATATGCCACTGCGTAACAACTAGATAAGGTTCCCGTTATCACAGCCTTGGATTGCTCCTGCTTCCCTTGCCCCAAAATTTCTACACGTTCCCATCACTGTGCTGGCTTCATCCTGCACTGACTCGTTCAACAGATTTGTATTCAGGAATAATTTCATGCCAGTCTCTTGCTGGACACTGGGTACAGACCTGGACAGGCTGAAGACTGTTCTTCATGGGCCATGGAGAAGGCCTCCTGCTAGAAGAGTTAAAGCAGGGCCTGGCAGACACATTCTCTTCCTCCTGGGCCTGGCCCTTGGCACCAACTTCCACCTTTCCATTCTAGGTTGGTCTACAATCTTTAGCCTTAGGTTGGTCTTGTGAAGGATGAGTTTCTTTGCTATTTTCTTATCTCCTCATGGCCTGTAAAATAGAGTTTTGTAGAAAACAATTTTTTTCCTTCTGCATTGAAATATGCTAGATATTCTATTTTCCTTTATGTCCGTGAGTAAAAGCTAAGTTCCTGAAGGGCTGGCCATGCCTCCACCCTTTCTTAGTACTGATCACAGCACCCAGCCCACCAGAGCTGAAAGGAAGACCTCAGGGGTAGAAGTTGTGCCTAGAAAATGCTCTGCTGAAAACCTGCTGGAGCAATTGCCAACATATGTTACAAGAAAAGACTGCTCTCACAGAAACAAAAAATAAATTTAAAAAATCCTAATTATACTTTATCTGTCTGACTCAATATTTGATGTTCTTAGAGTATTTTAAATGGGTTCTCTAATTTTGCTTTTCTTCCTTCCTAACGGTTTCCATCTTTGTCTCAATTATAAGAAGTTAATGAGAACTATATGTCTTGCCAATAGCATCCACACTTTCAGTTTTAAAATTTCTGCTCATTTCTTGGTGAACAATAAGGGCACTGACACTGCAGAACAGACGAAAGGGCTGACATTGCACAGGCTGAGTGCAATCCAACTGCAGCGATGTCACACAACAGCTCAGACATCTCGCTTGCCCATGCGTCAAAATTCAAACCTACAGAAGGTGAGTGAAGAGGGTCAGTGCATAAAGTTGGAAAGTGTGGGTTGTCCAAAGCCAAATATATACAAAAGTTGAAAATGTTGCCCCAACCAGACTGTAAGCCCCTTGCAGGCGGGCATGTTGTCCATTCTGTACATTGCTACATCCCACTGCCTAGACAGGGTCTGGTGCATGGTGGATGCGCAACACTTACTGAATGCATGAACTGCCTGTGCTTTGGAACTCTTGCAGCCACTTGTCCCATTCTACCTTGTATTACCATTGTTGCATTTTACTTCAGGATTGAAAGTTTTCTAAAAGCAGAAATAAATCTCTCCTATAAGACATACCTCATCCCTAACTAGGATTCAATAACTCTATAGCAAATTATTTAATTTAACTGATGATTTAATAACTTAAAGACAAAGTCCTAAATGGGTCATGAGAAAAACCATAGGCCATGTGATAGAAATGGTCAATTGCTGGAACCCCCAGAAGGCCTAAAGTACTGTGTGGCAGGGAAGTAGATTTCCTGCCCCAGAAATCTGGCAAAAGAATTCACTTGAGGATTTAACTCTCAGAAAAAAAGACCCAAGGAAGGAGGAGAGAAGGGGAGGTCTCTTCCAGGGCCTATAGATTAAGGGTATTTAGATAGCACTTAAGAAATGGACCAGATGCCAGCCAGGTTTGTGCTTCAGTTTAACCATGTTCCCTGCAAAACTTGCTTGTGGGAAGATCAGAAGCGCTGACGATCATTACTGTAGAGGATTCAGAGAAATTATTGCCTACTCCCGGTTGAGGAGAGAACAAGTCCTGGTCTTTTTTTGGTGTCAACCTCTATTGAAATGTGCTGTTGTCAAATCAAAAAGGGGACAGATTCGGAATTTTACAACTCTGATAAAAGTGAAATAAAAGGACATCTGTATCTTCTTAATCAAAGCATGTGCCACCTGAGTCGGCTCCCCGTCTCGTCCCTTGGCCTTGGTGACTCTTGTGTGCTGGAGGTTAAGGGTTTGTTAAGGAAGATGGGTTTTGATTAAGTGTCACATTTAGTGTGATGTGACATGCTCTTTATCATTGTAAGGGAAGATTGGGGGCCGGGGGAGCTTTACAGCTAGTTCCCAATATAAATTAGGAGTCTTGGGGAATGGGTGCTTTGCAGTTGGCCTTGATCTTTCAAGGGCCCAATGAATGTGAGTATGTGTGTGTGTGTGGGGGGGGGGGGGTTTGCAGAGATGGCAGAAACGTCAGTTTCCAGGTTCCTGTGCTAATGGGCTGGTTACCCCTCTTGGAGTTTGACTTGCAATTGTATCACAAAGCTCCAGTTCTAAATTTGTCTACATTCTCGATGTACCAGGCAAAGGTCTTCACGCCTTTTACTCCTTTGGAATTTCAGGATTGCCACCGCACAAATTTGAAGATGGAGAAGCAGGAGGACGCATCCTAAGTGTCGAATACCATTTCTAACCAGAGGCCATGGGTGAAGAGGCCTCCCCTGACTTCACCTCGAGATAGAAAGGGCAGAGCCAAAGCCCCCTCCCTGCAAATCTAAGATGCTCAACGTACTTGCAGGTCTGGCTTGGCTTACCTTGGAGCAGTGAGAGCTCAGAGGGAATGGGGCACAGGAAAGCCCCAGGCTGAGCTGGAGTGCTCAGGAGGAAGAGGGGGTAGGCGGTGTTAAGACACACATTGGAAGGGACTACTCCCACCCAATGGGCAGCCTGCCTCCAGCTTCATCTTCCCAAAATATCACTTGCATCGAGTCTCTTCCCTGCTTAAAATTTTTCAATAGCTCTCCCCTTCCCTCCTATTGCCTGTGACAGAGGCACTCTCCATCCGGGCATTCGATGCCCACATCCTGGGCACCACCAAACCAGCCTGTTTGGTGCCTCCCAGATGACTGATTTGTTCCTATCTTCAAGCATTTGCTCCTGTCACTCCCCCACCTGGAATGCCTTCCCTGTGTCCCTCTCCCATCTTCCAAGGGTTGGCCGAAGCCCTTCCTGTTTCATGAAGGAGTCACAGCCCCCTGACTTTTACTTTTATTTACTCCACAAATAAAAATTGGGAGCCTACTAAGTGCCCAGAACTACTCTAGGCCCCTGGGATGGGTCAGGGAACAAAACAGATAGTAGGTGACGGTTGCTATGGAAAAAAGAACAAAACAGAGCAGGGCAAGGGAGGCCGGGAGCTCCGGCAGCCCGGGGCAGGGGCCAGTCGCAGGATTTGTAAGGATGGTCAGGCTGGTCTCACCGAGGTGGCGTAAGACTCTTGGGAGGTGAGAAGTCAGCCAGGCAGATGCCTAGGGAGAAACATCCAGAGCAAAGGCCCGGGCAGAGCTGCCCAGGCCCCAGGAGGGATGGAGCACCCCCTTCCTCCTCACTGCTCCGGGTGGCTCTGCAGGCAGCAGGGCTCTGGGAACGTGTCTATGGGCAAAGAAAATATAAGAAAATCCATACGGTTGAATACAGAACAGAAAGGCCTCCAATGTTTGTTGCAGCTTTAAAGAAGAGGAGTAAAAAGAGTAATAGAGGAGTACTTAGGTTTTATTGCTACATTCAAAGGCAATTTTTAAAAAGACATCAAAATTATGGAAGCATTAACCCGCTATTGCTTTTTGATGTGGGAAAAAAATACCAAATACACCTGTGAAATGGCAAACACCCCTTTGCTCCAGCCCCTCCCCATGTCCCCTCCTCACCCCCTGCAGCCTCACCCACTCCCTGCAGCGGGCTCCAAGCTTCCTACGGGTTTCTCCTCAGACACTGCTCCCACCTCGCTCTCACTTGGGGGCCATCTAGACACAGGGAGTGTCTTCCTCCCTGTGTGACCCAGGCCAGCTGCCCAGCCAGCGTGGGCCTGGGTTCACGCGCTGGAATGTGGGGTGTCCACGCAGAGCACAGGGTGCTGGGCCTGGCTCGGCGTCAGGTCAGCGCAGTGAGCGAGCACTCAGGTGTCACTCTGACTCCTGTCACAGTGTTCCTTCTCCTCCTCCTGGTGCCGCTCACCACCCACGCTTCCGTGGTGAGGTTTCCCAGAGCCCTGGCTTCTCCCTCTGCCCACACTTCCTGTGTGGCCTCGTCACAGCCACAGCTGGGGCTTCACCCCCCCTTTCCCCCAACTTGTTTAGTGGCCACCACCCTGGCTTCTCTCTCCCAGCCTCTCACCTGAGTTCAGACTGGTGTGTCCACTGTGTGCTGAGCGCCTCCCCCAAGGTTTCAGTCCACTCAACCCGAGCATGGCTTGGCTGGCTGGTCTCCATCACCCGCTTCCTGACCCCTGTACAGCATTACTGCCCCTCCTCCCAGGCTGTCATTCATTCTTTTAACCATCAACACTCTGGAATGTCTGCAATGTTAAACAAAGAGCTCTAGGATGTGGTCCCTACCCTCAGGGATCTCCCAGGGCAACAGACAGAGGCAGATAATTACAACTCAAAGAGGAAAGTGGTTTGACACAAGGCAGCACAGGACTTAGGTGAGCTGGTAGGAGAGGGGCCTACCTGGCCTAGGGGTCAGGGGACTTCTCTAAGAGGGCTGGGGAGACCAGGCAAGATGCTAGCAAGAACCGACCTGAATACATTTGCATTGCAGAGCAGCTCAAGGGCTGGGATGGGAGGACTCCTAATCAGTTGCTCACTGCCTCAGGAAAGAAATAAGGATGGCTGGGCTTTAGAGACCTGAGACCTCCGGGCCCAGGCACTCTTACCTGTGGAGACCCTGCCCCACCTAGGAACAGGCATTAAATACATGCTTACCCCACATTGAAGGTACACTGTATTGCTGTTTCTGAGAGATCTCTTATAACTTTGCTTTTTAAAATGATTTGGCTACAAAAAGACTAATTTAATATATGTTGGCTATGATTTCTCTCAAGGCCATGAATAGTCAGAAACTTGTGTATGAGAAAAACCTAACCTACAAATTGCTCTCAAATGTTATGAAATTTTTATGAAAGCAAAAATTAACAATTGAGGGAGCTAATATAAGTTACATTTTGTAGCCATTGAAGTAAATATTTGTTAATTTTAATTTTACACTTTTCTTGTATTTTGGAGCCAATATCCCCCTTCTGCCTCTCCCCTGCTGGCAGATTTCAGGGGTTTTAGTAGGCAAGTTTGTGGTCCTGGTGAGGAGCTCAGGGCGCTTACTGGGTAGCTGGGCCGTCAGAGCCAAGCCTGCGTCCAGCCGGGATGAAGGGGACAGCTCGTGTTAAAGAGATGTTTAGGAGAGAGAATTGACAGGACTTCAGTGCAAGACCAGAGTTGTGTATTGAGAGGACTTCGTGGTGACTCTGAGAGTCTGGGTGGCTGGTGGGGCCATTCCCCAAAGACATAAAGAAGGAGAAATACATGGAGGGGGAGAGGGATGATCAGTCTGGTTTGGGGCACATTAACTTCAAGGCACCTGAAGGACCCCCGAGTGGGGGTGTCCAGGGAGCTTTCAGATGTATGGGTGTGGGGACAAGAAAAGATGGAGGCTGACCCATAATCATTATATTAACAGTGGCTAACACCTACCGTGGACTTAGGAAGGGCCACCCACTGCTCTAAACATGTTGTCCTCTCACCCCCTTTGGGGTAGGTACTGCTGTCCTCTCCTCATTACAGATGAAATGGAGCTGCAGGGAGGCGAAGGAGCCAGCCAAGGTCACACGCAGAGGTAGGCAGGGGCACCCTGCCCATACTCTGAACCACTCAAGTTGGGAGCTGGGAGGAAAGAGGAGGTACCCGAAGCCTTGGGGATGGAGGCAAAGTTTCGGGTGTAGAGAGAGAAGACGTGATTCTTGAGGGAACGCCCAATATTTTGGGAGAGTCCATGGAGGAGAAGCAACTGGAGAAGGGAGAGGAGACCTGGACAGGGTTGGGTACTGGGTGCCTCAGGGACACTGGAGTGAGGAAGGCAGCACCATCTACAGCATGAAGGGCTGCCATGGTGTAGAAGATTCATTTGCAGGGCTCCACCGAGGGCTGTAGGAGTACACAAAGGCACCCAACTGGAGTGGGGTGAAGGAGGCTGAAATCTGGCTGTGCATGTCATCCAGGCTACCTTCCCACGCAGCCCCGCAGGGGCCACAGCAGCTTTGGATCAGCAGCCTGGTAAGAACAGGTAGGGCAGTGGGTGCAGTTGGGGGCAGAGGATGGATTTTGAAGAGGTTTGTCAAAGACTTGCCTTTCAAGTTGTTTGGCTGGAAGGGAAGAATAGAGAAGGTGACATCTAGAGAGGAAAGCAGGGTCCTGCATTTCTTGTTGAACTAGAAAAGCCAGCAGACAGGGGAGGATGAATGAATGAACCAGGCACTGAGGTTATCCGGTGACCCAGTGGATGACTTTCCAACTGTGTTCTTTACAACCACAAAAGGTAAAGCTCCATCCTGAATTCCCTGTACCTCACTTCAGTATGTCCTTCAAAGTAATAGTTTTCAGGCTGGGCACAGTGGCTCATGCCTGTAATCCTAGCACTCTGGGAGGCTCAGGCAGGAGGATCGCTTGAGCCCAAGAGTTTGAGACCAGCCTGAGCAATATCAAGACCCCATCTCTACCAAAAATAGAAAAATTAGCCAGGCATGGTGGTGCACGCCTATAGTCCCAGCTACTCCGGAGGCTGAGGCAGGAGGATCACCTGGGCCCAGGAGTTTGAGGTTGCAGTGAGCTATGGTGACGCCACTGCACTCTAGCCTGGGCAACAGAGTGAGACCTTGTCTCAAAAAAAAACAGGTGACAGTTTTCAGTTTTCATTCAGCCCTGCAGAAAGGAGACATGCAGTTGGTTTGCTTCTGAAATAACGCTGGCTCCATTCAGCCTGGAATGGTGACTTTAGGCACCAAAGCGTACAGACTGCCAAGGACATAGGGGACTCGGGGGAACCAGAGCGTAGCACCTTCTGAGATGGAGTGGAAGGCACTCTGATGTTCATGTGGGAGGCCGACTCTGAACATTCCCTCCTTTACCAAAGTAATTCAGGCTCATTAAATAAAATTTGGAAAACTCAGGAAAGTAAATTAAAGAAAACATATCATACATAGTCCCATTACCCAAACACAAGCATTACTCACTTTTTAATTTTCTGGGGATTTCTCTGCTTAAGGTTATTCCTTTTTTTTTTTAAACATAGCTATAATTGCATCTACAATTTCATATCCTGCCTTTCCTATTTTCTATATTATGTTAATGATGAACATTACTCAGTTTAGTTTATTGTAATGAATGCACAAAATGTCATCATGTGAATTTATCAAAGTTTGCTTAACCAGAGCCCTACAGTTGGACATTTAGGTTGCTTTCAATGTTTTGCTATTATAAATTTTTTGTTATTATAAATTATATTGCAGTGCATATGTGCACATAATCTTTTTTTGGCATTTAGGGTTATTTCTTAAGATAGACTCTCAGAAGTGAAATTATTGAGTTAATAAATATGAATGCTTCTAAGAGTTTTAAATTCATAAATTGCTCCCCAAAGAGGGCTGTATTAATATACACTGTGATTAGCAATATGTGAAAATTTTAACTTCAGATGGCTTCAACCACACTGGCTATTACCACTAAAAAAAAGATTTTTTTTTGCTAACTTAATAGAAAGTGAGCTTTTTTTAATGTAAACTTTATAGTGAGGTTTATTATACATGCAGAAAAGTACACAAATCCCAAGTGAATTTTCTCAAAGTGAACACCTCTAAGTAACCAGCACCCAGATCAAGAAATAACATTACCAGAACCCCTGAGGCCACTGCAAGGGCCCCTTTCCCCCTCCTCCACCCCACCCAAGGGTAATGGCTATTCTGACTTCTCACACTGTAGGTTAGTTTTGGAAAGTGGTGTTGTTACAATTTTCATTTCCTGGATTACTGGAGAAGCGCACCACTCTTACACATCTCCGTTGATGAGTTGTAGTTCCTCTTTTGTAAATTGTCTTTTTAAGTTCTTTGTCCAGGAAATGGTTGATTCTTAAGCAATCTCCTAATGTTTGCCTAAAGTAGGACTATAGTCATCATGACATTGTTAAAAAATGGAGAAGCACGTTGTATGTGTGTCCATGTGTGTACGTAAGTATGTTTTATGCTCTCATGATCTCACCCTGCTAATACAGTAGTCCCCCCATCCTGAGTTTTACTTTCCAAGGTTTCAGCTACTCGAAGTCAACCTTGGTCCAAAAATATTAAATGGAAAATTCCAGATATCAAAAATTCCTAAGTTTTACATTGTGTACCATTCTGAGTATCATAATGAAATCTCGCACCGTCCTGCTCTGTCCCCATCCGGGCTGTGAATCATCCATTTGTCCAGCATATCCACGCTGTAGATGCTACCTGCCTGTGAGTCACTTCGTAGTCCTCTCGGTTGTCAGACTGTCATGGTATTGCAGTGCTTGTGTTCAAGTAACCTTTGTTTGACTTAATTGTTATATTTTATTATTAGTTATTGTTGTTAATTTTTTACTGTGCCTAATGTATAAATTGAACCTTGTCGTAGGTATGTATGTATGTATAGGGTTCGGTACTGTCCGTGGGTTCAGGATACCCCCGTGGATGGGGGGACTGCTGTGTGCCTCTTATTTATGCTTCTCCATTGCAAAGCAAGATGGAGCCCCTCTAGTTGCCCCACCTGGCAGGGGCAACTTTTCAGCGACAGAGCTGAGCCTAAATAGATTGCTGTTCTTTCAGTGTCTGTGAGAATTACAGAAATAGGTCACTGAACCTTTTTAAAAATAGAACTGACACATTTGGGGAAAGCAGTCTTTCTGCTGAGATAGCATACAGTACAAGATGAAATGATCTCTAGAGGGTAGATGAATTTAGACATTTGGTATTAAAAATAAATAAATATTCTTAATGATGATGACTCCCAGGAAATATGGTGTCTTTCATAAGAAAGGTCTCTAAACATTGTTACCCGAACAGCGTACATAAAGTTTCAAATAGAGACTCTTCCAAGGGACAAGCAATTTCTGGCTAACTCCTGCCTAGCCACACCCGGCAACAGCTCTTGCTAGAAAGAGGAGGGCCACATCATCGACTGTGGGCAGCATTTGCTCCCTCTCCAATGCCAGGATGTCCCATCTCACTGGGTTTGCTTTCTCCCCACTCACGTTCCTACACAGCCCACCAGCTCACCCTTGGACAGCTGTACATGGCTGTGTAACAGCCAGGGCCAAGGTTATTTTGCCACCCATGAGCAGCTCCGCTCCTGTGCTTCCAGTATCCTTTACCCAAGGCTCCCAAGAGCTTTTCAGCCTGCTCCTGAGCAGTCCTCACAAAGCTCCCTCTGGCTGTGGCCCCAGCCCTCCTCACACACCCACCCTGCCCTGCTGTCTTCAGAAGCTTCGTGAAGCTGAGGGGTGGATGCTCATGTCTTCTCAATAGATTCCTGGGGAGCTGTCCACACTCCACGCTGGGCTCCGTCCTGGAGAGGAGCAAGGTCTGCAGGCGGGAGAAGTAGAGCCTCGGGTTGCCATGAGGAAGACCCTTGGGTTCAGCCCCAACAACAGCAGGAAAAGACACAGAGGGACATGGCTGTCCCAGGAGTGGGGGATGAATGGGAGCAGGGCTGGCTACAAAGTCAGAGTGGGGTAACCTGAGTCTACAGGGCTGTCACCACCCAGGTATCTAAGCTGTGGCCCTGGGAAGGTAGGCAGTGGGAAGGGACAGAGGCCAGGTCTGGGACACTCTTCAGAAGGAGAACGAACTTGATGACTTGATGACTTAGAGTTAGCACCAAGGGAGAGTCAAGGATGCTGACATGGCACTTTTTAAGAAGAACACAGCTCCTCTCGTACTACAGGCGTCCATTCCATAAGAACATGTTGAGTACTTACTTGGTGTCAGAGACCTAGGTAGACTCTGGGAATAACATGTGGTTACTGCCCAAAGGGTGTTCACATTCTGTTGGATGGGGAGCAGACAGTGCAGAAAATAAAAAAGATGATTTCCCATGGTAACAAGCGCTCTTGGAAGATGATTCAGACTTGGGTAATTGTGTGATCAGGGAGGACTTTGCCAAGGAAATGACACTGAAGTGAGACCTGAATAAGAAATAGCCAGCCAGGGGAAGAGCCTGGGCAAGAACATTCTAGGTAAATAAAGGAGCCTCTACAAAAGGCCCCACAGTAGGAACAACCTTGGCACATTTGAGGAAGAGTGAGAAGACCACCATGGTATGGCAGAAAGAGGTGTGCACGACTCAACTGTTTACTGACCTCTTTGCTGAGCTGCCGCTGGAGCGATACTAACTTAGAGTTTCATCTTCAGTTTTTAGATACTGCAAGCCCTTCCCATCTCTTTTCTCTTTCTCTCCAGACCAGCTACAGCAAGGAGTGAGACCAGTAGCCATAAGACCACTTCTGGGGCTTGAGGAGGAACCAGAATCAGCTCAGTCCTTCCAGAAACCAAATGGGGAGGAGGCCATGGGGCCGGTCTGGCTCCCTTTTTCAAGACTGTGGCTCTCAACCACTTATGAGCTCTCAGCAGGAGCAGGCTGAATTCTACACACGACTTCAGGGGAAAGCTCATCACAGACCTCTCCTAAGGTCTCTACTTGGGCAGTCCTTTTTAAGCTAGTTCATTTTCTCATTAAGGCTGTGTCCCTTCCACAAAAGAGAGGACACATGGAAAAATCACCTCATAAACAGCAAATCAGCCTATAAATACAAGTTCTTATGATATAAGATACAATAGATCTTCCAGAGAACTATATCCATATATGACAACATATAACCGTAACAATGGTGAAAACACATGCACACAGTGTTTTTTACTTTGCAGCACACATAGATCATTTTATCCATTGACATCCTTGGCACATGGTTAGGGAAGGCATTGTTGTCCCATTTTACAGATGAGGAGACTGAGGAATAGAAGGCTAAGCATCATGTTTGCAGTGACAGGGCCAGTTGGCAGCAGCACTGGGACAGGAACCAAGGTCTTGTCACTCGCAGACCCAGGCTCCCTAAGAAGCACATGTCAGGGCAGTGCCATCTTGACTTCTCTTTGACTTCTCTCTCCCATTGCCCTGTGCCAGAGCCTGGAGGCATTCTCTGCAAAGGCAGTCTTTGCGCCCACACGCTTGACCCACACCAGCCTCCTGGTGGGAAACAGACTTGGAGGAAATGATAATTTCTAACGTGAGGAAAGAAGCACAGAGCCTACCTCCAGAAATCAAGGTTGCATGGATGGAGGGGAACTTTTTACTAGGGCTTCCTCTTGGCCAATTAAACCTAATCAGTCATCTCCTTTTTATTGTGAAAACTTATAGCATTTTCTCCTACCGTCCCATGGAAATGAACCTGGAGGAACGCCACCTAGTGGCCCAGACCATAAACATCTCGGCTCATTTTCCCCACGCCGCCCCACCCCCACTCTATGGGGCCACCTTGCCTATTAAAAAATTGGACCCATACCTCTTCCCATCCACAAGGATAAACTCCAAATGGATCAGAAATCTAAATGTAAGAAATAAAACCACACAAGTATTAGAAGAAACATCAGTGGATTTATTTATACCCTGGGTATAGGAAAAGTCTTTCTATGATTCAAACCTCATGTGCAAACCAAGGGCAGCTCTGGGTACCTGCTCCTCCAGCTGAGAGAGGAGACATGGGGCAGATTCCTCTCCCATGTGGCATCTGCCCTCCCCAGTGAAAACTAAGTGACTGTCCCCAACCTGGGCTGCTTAGGTCAAGGGGAGGGATGTAGAACTCCAGGGAGGGAAACAGATAAAAAACCGAGTTAGACTGGCTGGGCCCACTACCACCCCCCTTTGCCTTCTTGCCCTTTGTACCTCACAAAAGGGAGATGCTTAAGATATCAAAGACATGAAAATCCAGTCCAAGCCCAGACCAATTCCCAAATAAATGCTTACTAATGAAAAATAAAATATTCAGATGCAATAAAAGAAAATATTAATAAATTCAACAACATTCAAAAAACCTGCTACATGGCAAGAAAATTAGCACACTGTGAGAAAATACTTGCAACATTTATCACAGGTGTAGATTAATCTGTAATATTAGCAATATAAGGAACAATATTGAGAAAAAGGGCCAAAACTTGATAGAAAATTAGGCAAAAGGCATGAACAGACAATTCACACACATGCACAAAAATATGTAGATGGATCATAATATTTTAAAAGTTCAGCTTCACTCATGTTATAAATGCTTCTTAGAACTATTTTGAGATACCATTCTTTAACAAATTGTCAAAATTTTGCAAGTTTGATAATACACTGTTGGCAGGGCTGTAGTGATTCTCATAATCATTGGCGGGTGTGCAAAATGACACAATTCCTGTGGAGGAAATTTGGAAGTATCTAGTAAAACTATATATGCATTTACCCTTTGATCCAGCAATCCTAACTCCAGGAATTTATCCTGAAAGTACGCTTCCACAAATATAAAACAATATATTTATAAGGTCATTCACTGAGACATTATTTATAATAGCAAAATATTAGAAACAACTTAAATGCTTCATTAGGTTAGGATACTACTTGAATAAACTATGATGCATTTCCGTAATGGAGAACTACACAGCTAAAAAAGGGTTGAGGAACATTTCTGTGAATTAACATGTGATGATTTCCAGGATATAGTAAGTGAAAAAATTAAACTACTAAAGAAGGGATATAGTATGCTACTTTTCATATAAGGAAAAGAAACACAGGAAGAATAAACCAAAAACTAGTAAAAATGGTTGCCTCTAGGGGATTGGTAGGACTGCAGTGGAAGGAATAGGATAGGAGTAAGACTTCTGAGCGTATTTTTTAATATATAGCTTTGACTTTTGAACCACGTAAAAGTTTTACATATTTAAAATTTTTCAAACTTTAAAAGATTTGAAAAAATAAATTAATTAAATTTAAATTTAATTAAAAATTAAATGCAAATAGAAACAAAGTAACTTAACTGCATATGAAATTAATAATAGAACCATACAGGAAAAAAAGAATTAAATGACTTACGAATGTAGTATCCTGACTGTATACCCTTAGTGGGATGTATTCTAAGAACAAATAAAACTGGAAAGAAGTCTTGAACTTTTCTTAGAAGGCTTGTTATTGGAAATGGTTTTGGAGCAGTAATTCTGAAAGTATTTTGGGTGTGTTGTAAAATAGAGCAAACGATTAAATGTACTGATTTTGTTGGAAATCAGGGTTCTCATTGTGGAAGAAGAAGAAATACAAATACGGAACGGGAAGGTGAAGAAGAACCCTGTGGAGCTGGATTTGAATTGGAGGAAATTTCTTTTTTTTTTTTTTGAGACAGAGTCTTGCTCTGTTGCCCCAGGTAGAGTGCAGTGGCGTGATCACAGCTCACTGAAACCTCAAACTCCTGGGCTCCAGCGATCCTCCTGCCTCAGCCTCCCAGGTAGCTGGGACCATAGGCACGTGCCACCACGCCCGGCTAATTTTTCTTTTTCTTTTTTTCTTTCTTTCTTTCTTTTTTTTTTTTTTGTAGAGATGAGGTCTTGCTCTAGCTCAGGCTGGTCTACAACTCCTGGCCTCAAGCAATCCTCCCACCTCGGCCTCCCAGACTGCTAGGATTATAGGCGTGAACCATTGCACCTGGCCAAAATTTCTTTTTTAAAATTTCTTTTGTTAAAAAAAAATGCATTTCCTAGCTCTGTCCACTAAAAGGGTGTATGAGCAATGATATCCCAGTAGCAATGAGCAAACCTAGTAGCCAGAGTTCGATCTCTGAATGCCATTCCCCACTAAAAGAAGACTTGGAAAAAATAGCTGATTCCAGATCTAGAGCGGGGATAATACAAAGTGAGCCAGAAAGTAAGGAAGTGCTCAAAGACTGCTGGGGTTATGTCAAAGGGATACTGACATCAGCTTGAAGGAACTTCCACTAACCAAATTTGGACAACCTGACTATCAAAAATAAGTTATTGTAGTGGATTGTAACACTCAGGTGGTTGTTGGCTGGCCTCCGATTTGCTTCCAAAATCACTCACATGGGCCCTTCCATAGGGCTGCCTCACCACATGGCAGCTGGCTTCCCTCAGAGCAAGCCATATGACAGAGAGCTTCCAAGATGAAAACCATTGTGCTGTTATAACCCAATCTCAGAAGTGATATTCCATAACTTCTGACTTATTCTATTCTTTAGAAGCAAGTCACTAAGTACAGCCCACACTCAGGAGGAGGGGATTCAAGGATATGAATGCCAGGAGGTAGGGACCACTGCCCACCACACCACGTCATCAAACACGATAACATCCCCAAGGATGAAGCAAACGGACATCACATGCCTCTTGACATAATGCAATGGGAAATACACAAGGATACTTATGCAGGGTTCTTGGGGGGAAAAGAAAGAGGAAACAAACAGACAAATCCAGAATGTGGGACACTCTATAAGAGAACAAGTCTGTACTCTTTAAAAATGTCAGTATCATGAAAAAGATAAAAAGAACTGCTCTAGGTTGCAGAAGACAAATGAAACATGACAACTCAGTGAAATTTATGATCCTTAAAGGGACCCAGGATCAAAAAACAAAAAATTCTATAAAGGACATTCCTGAACCAATTAGAGAATTTGAATATAGACATATATTAAACTATTGAGTGTATGTTAAATTTGTCGAGTGTGATGATGATATTGTGACTATGTAGGTGAATCTTTCTCCTAAGACTGCGGTCTCCAGCCCCTGGGCCATGGGCTGGTACCAGTCTGTGGCCTGTTAGGAACCAGGCCATGTGCATCACCACCCTGAGCTCCCCCCTCCCCACCCCCCGGTCCATGGAAAAATTGTCTTCCATGAAACCAGTCCCTGGTGCCAAAAAGGTTGGGGGTTGCTGTCCTAAGAGAAACATGCTGAAGTATTTAGGAGTCAGGTATTATGATATCTGCAAGTTATTTTTAAATAGTTTAGGAAAACAAAAACCAAAACCCCTAACATATAAATACATACATAAGTGTGTACATATATTTGCAAATGTGAAAAATATACTCATGTTCATTGTGCTACTCTTTCCATTTTTCTCTAAGCTTAAAGTTTTCCAAATAAAAGGTTGTGGAGGTGGAAGGTGGGGATAGATATTAGGAACTCAACCACATCTCCATGGGAAAGACCTTAGTGTTGATTGGGGTGTCCTGAAGATTCCAGGGAACCCAAAAATGGTTTCTTGGGGGTGCCCAGTGTACATGTTGGGGATACTCTGAGCCAGTCCTCACTCCATCATGAAAGCTAAAAAGGTGATGTCTTAGTCTGTTTGTGCTGCTGTAACAGAATACCCGAGACCGGGTAATTTACGATGAACAGAAACTTTTTGGTTCACAGTTCTGGAGGCTGGGAAGTCCAACATCTAGGTGCCAGCCAGTGAGGGCCTTCTTGCTTCATCATCACATGGTGGACAGCAGCTGGGCAAGAGGCAAAAGGAGGCTGGACTTTCCCTTTCATAATGGCATTAGTCATTAGGTCCTACCTCCTAACACTGCCACAACAGCAACCAAATGTCAATTGAGTTTAGGAGGGAAGAAACATTCAAACCATAGCAGGTGATTTGGGGAAATCAGATAGACCTGGATTCTAATCCTAGTTTTGTCCCTTCCTGGCTGTGTGACTTTGGGCAAGTTACTAAACCTCTCTGACCCTCAGTTTCCTCATTTATAAAATGAGAGAGATCATGCCTACTCTGCAGGGGTGTTGTAATGTGATAAATAAGTTGTACTTCCCTTGTCTTCCCCTCCATGTCCTACCTCCCAAACTGCCAATTCATTCATTCATTAACCATTTACTGTTATTCCCAGCAATAGGCAAGGGATACAAATCTGAGTCCAGTTACTTCAGGTAACTCATGATCAAATGGGGAGAATCCAGTGGTTGATGCTAAAAGATAAGTGCTGGTTGTTCAGGGGTGAGGAGTTGCCCCAGAAGATTTCACAGAGGCTGGGCAGTTGGGCAGAGTCTGGAATGGTGAGCTTGGTGGCCTACATAGGTAATTAAGGAGGAGAGTGACCTATGCTGAGGGTCTTCAGGGGCAAAGGTAGCTGGTAGTGCAGGTGTCAGGAGGGTGGCTGAACCTGGGGAAAGATGGTTTGGCAGAGTGGGCAGCGCCAGGCCAGAAAGTGGGTTGGGCCCCACATGAGCAGTGTAGGGCCGGTCTAGGGTGATGGGGTGCCTCTAAAGGATGCATTTCCAAACGTCATTTATTACGGACCATGGTGGGCCTTAATGTATCATTCAGAAAATGTAGACAGTGTAGTTCAGCTATGTTATTATACTGGTTTAAAAAAATACATGAATTGATAAATAAGTAGAAGGTAGCTATAGACCCTAAATTTTTTCCTGTGGACTTTCTCTCAGCCTTCTTCCCAGAAGGAGAGGAGGAAGGCTGGATTGGGGACCAGGCCTGACAATAGGGCCTGCCTTTGAGAAGGGAGATGCTGATTGCAAAGAGTAAAGCTCTTCTGTCACTGTGCCACATCTCTATCTATCTCTGTCCAAGCCCTAAGCCCCACACATCCCAGACGTGGACACCTTTTTAATCGTTATTCTGTAATGCATAATTTCTTTGCACAATGTAATATTTTGTAACCTGAAAAAAAAAATGACCAAAAAGAGAAAGAGAACCCCCAAACACCCAGTTCCCACGCCAGTCTAGATTTGTCTTCCTAAAAGATCTATTTCCTCCTGCATTGGTCCCCCTGTAATCCCCGCCACTCTCTAAGTCTCCTCTGCCCCCTCCTCATTTCTAGATTGCCAGAAAGGAAGGAAGAGGAGGGGGCATCACAGTGGCCTGGCTTCAAGCCCTTGCTGGGGGAAGCACGCCTGCGCCAGCCCCAGCGCTGAGAACCCCCGGCTCCCTGTCCCTGCGGGCACCCCAGTCCTTGCCGCTGGGACCCTGGCAGGGCGGCCCTGGGGGTGTCAGGCCAAGGAGCATCCAGCCCCCGCCGGTGCACACACACAGAAGGAAGCTTCTTGACTCATTCCACATCATTTTTCCAAGAACAAAAACTATGTACAAATGAATATTTCCATCTTTATTTCAAATTCTAGGTTTCAACTGCAATATTAATGCTACTCCACAGTGTAATTTACTTGTAATAATATATCATTATTTCTATTTTACAGTTCTCTTCTTAAAGTAGTAAAGCAAATGTTTAAAACAGCACAAATCCGCAGCCCCACAATTCTCCATTCAGGCTCAGAATTTGTGCTCTCCTTTCAGAATGGCACATAATTGAAAACAATGAAAACCCCCGATGTGCTAAATGCTCTAGTCATTAAAGCATTTTTTTACTTTGGAATAAAAGACTGTTCGTGTGGTTGTGGTTATTATTTATTTATTTATTTATAGAAACCCCAAACACGCTGCTTCCTGTTCCCAGACTGACATCTGCTGGGGATGTCAGGCTGACTGGCTTCCCAGCGGGCCCGCAGCCGGCTGCCACTCCGCACCATGGGGGGCAGTGGATGGAGGGGGCCAGGGCCAGGCCCGTGTGGCCTCTGCTTGGGCCCACTCCCTCTGGCCAGGATCCAGGCTCAGCAACCGGCCCTGCAGTCCTCAATTTCTCTCAGGCTTCCAGCAGCTGAGTTAAGCCCTAGAATGGCTCTGGCTTAGCACAGGATCCTGGCTGCTGATGGCTCAGGCAAGGAACTGATGGCCAGGTGAGGGTTGGGGACAAAAATAGGCACACGGGCAGGATGGGTGTCCTCTGCATGCTCGTTGCTTGAATGCAACCAGACCTGCAGACTCGAGAGAGGCAAGCCCTGGTTCCTCACTGTCTGGAGAATGTCTGCATGCGCACCTTTCACTTTTCTCTGTCTTGGTTCCTATGCCTTTGGTACCCCAAGGGAGGGTCTCTGTCTATCGCCTGTCATATTCCAATTCTACTGTCTTTACATTTAACGACCAGGGGCCAAGCTTCCTTCTCCACCTGGAATGAGGTAGAAGTGAGGACTCTCTGTCCGTTTCCCAATCTGTGGCAAGCCTGGGTCTCTCCCCACACCGCTTGCACCCTCCCCCCATTCTGCCACTTAAGCTGTGGCAGGGTGGGGTGGGGTGGGGAGGTGAGGGCTTGAGGGAGTGAAGTGTCCCTTTTCTCTCTTCTGGAGATGTTCTCCAGTCCTAGGGCCCTATTCTGATCTGAAAAAGGATGGCATCAGAACCTGAGTCTCTGGCGCCGAACTCTGGGCACGTGCTTCTAGCCCTTTGCAGGACACTTTCCTCGAGATGCCCCCAGCCCTCTGGAAGTCAGCGTCCTGCCCCACCAGCCCCTTAACACACTCTCCTACACACGCAGCCCCAAGGACCTGCATTCCTGCAGCTCGAACCCTCTGGTCCACTCACGTCTGTCCCGCAGCTGTTCCCTCCTGCCACCAGCTGGCCAACCTGACCGCCAACGCTTTCCTCTGCTCCCCAGTCTCTTCTTTCTCTGGCCAAACTGCTTACCTCCATCCCCAAATAGTATTCTCAAAGGCACCTCCAAATCCACTTAAACACCTTTGATGAAAACTAATTGCCTCAGAAAAAGCCCAGTCCCTTGGCCTGATGTCCACAGACAACATGGCCTAGCCCACCCAGCCAGGGTTTCCCAAAGCCTGGGAGCCTGCCTTGGGGGAGGGGAGGCCCATGGAGTGATTTTAGAGGGGATGAGGAGGAAGTATTAAAAATAGAATCACTGAATGAGAACGTGATTTTGTGATGGAGAAAGTCTAGTTGGGTGCTAGTTGGCTTTTTTTTTTTAAATAAACTTTAAATTTGAGAATAGTTTAAGATTTACAGGAAAGTTGCAAGAGTATTACATAGAGCTCCTGTATACCCCACACCCAGTTTCACTGTTAACATTGCTAGTGGAGGCTTTGAACACCTCCCTGAAGCCTGTGAATCTCCTCTTCAACAAGGATAGCACCTCTGGAGCCACAACTGGGAGGGTGAACTGGATTCTAATGACATTGCTTTGTTTGCAATGAATATATTTTCTGTGGCCATCTAGTTCCAGCAAATGATACTACTCATCCACAATCTAAAATCCAAAAAGCTCTGAAAAATTAAAAGTTTTTATAAGTTTGGAGCCAAAGCTCATTTTGAGGCAAGCTATAAATAGTCTTTATCCTACTTGATGTAAATATTCATACAGTTCTCTGAGAAATATTCGTTGATTCTTTTGCCCTCTGGGGGTAACTACTGTGGGGTATATACACTTTATCACCCTTCTAAATCAGAAAAGAATCTGAATTCTGAAACACAGCTGGCACTGTGAGCTTTCCATTTCTGGTTGTGATATAAAGTTTCTTTTTTAAAAATACATTTAAGTAAAAAGAGCAAGTCATTTAAAGAAAAACAGAAGTAAATTATAAGTACAGAAGACTTGTATTTTTAAGTTTCTCTTTCACTTCTCCCCCTGCTACTGCCCTTCATATAAACACACCAATGAGTAGCACCAAAAACAAAATGAAGAATCTGCACTGCTTTCAGGATCCAGTCCAAACTCCTCAGCTATTTATCTGTGCTCTGGTCCCCATTACCCCAACCCCCAGCCATACCTCAGTCCTCCCAACACACCAGGCTCATGCCTCCAGGCCTTTACACATTCTGCTTCATCTCTTTAAAATGTCTTTCCCCCCCGCTTCTTTCTCTGGCAAACTCTTGGCCCTCCTTCCAACTCAAACTCAGCTTGGATGCCACCTCCTGCAGGAAGCCCTCCCTGGCTGCCATTCAGTCTCTCTCTCTCTCTCTCTCTCTTTTTTAGAAACAGAGTCTCACTCACTCTGTCACCCAGGCTGGAGTGCAGTGGTGTAATCATAGCTCACTGCAACCTCAAACTCTTGGGCTCAAGCAATCCTCCTGCCTCAGCCTCCAGAAGTGCTGGGGTTACAAGCATGAGCCACCATACCTGGCCTGTATCCAGTCTTGATTAGGTGGTCATCCTGTGTGGTCCCATGGTATGCTGCACACAGTATTGTGGGTAAGGAAGAGATTTGACCCCTAGCTCTGCCCCTTTTTAGCAGTGTGATTTGGGTCATTTAATTATGCTCACTAAGCCTAATTAGTGGGATTAGTAACAATAGCTACTATTTATTGAATTTGTGCACTATTCCAATAAGCCTGACAGGTAGAAATTGTTATGCTCCCCATTTAATATACGAGGAAACTGAGGCCCAGGGAGGGTAAGTTCCTTCCCAAAGTCACAGCAGGCATTGATTCCTTCCCCATCCTGCTTGCTCCCCACTTTGGAGCAGCTGAGGGAGGACCTACATCACAGGTTACCGGGAGAGTAAAATGAGACAGCCCGGGTCAAGTGCTAAACCTCATCTTTGCAGGCTACTCCTGGCCACGCCTGCACTCAGTACCCCAGACTCGGCAGGCACTTAGTCATTTGCTTCCGAGGCTAGCCCGCCAGGGGCCCGCAAGCTGCTCTTCTCTTCTGCTCTTCTTGGCTTTGTCATCTCCTCACCGGAATCCTCCCACCTGGCCCAAGCCGGGTGGCGCCTGCCCACCGTGCTTTCTCCTGTAATAAGTGTTTACAGTTCTGGCCTCTCCCTCTGAGCGCAGCGGAAAGAAATATGCCCAACTCACGTTTGTCTTTCATCCAGCACTCTGCTCAGGGTCTGAACCAGAAGAGCCTGCTACACATGGGGAGAAAAAATGATGAAATAAATATGTGGATGAATGGATGGATGGATGAACTAAAGGAACGAACACATTTTTGTCCTTAGAATTTCTAACACATTTGACATACCGTGACTAAAGCAGAGTAAAAAATGACGTTATCCAGATAACACTCTTCTAACCGCACGTTCAGAGACTGCAGGAAAAAAGGAAAGAAAACAGCTCCTCATACTGCATAGCATCCTACGTCTGCATTTCTAGTAATGTAATGTGGTAGTAATACTCAACCCGCATGGTCCTCACCTGAGAGGGGAAGCTGAGAAAGAAACAATTGGCATTCATGATCAAGTTAAAACATATTAACTGGCACTGTGAGGTTTGGTGGTATAATAACACTCATAAATGAATCTGAGGCGAGATCCTGAATGGCAGGGAGCAGCTGCAGTACGTGAGCAGGCGTCGAAAGGTGAGAGCCCACATGAGCCTGGATCTCAGGATTGTCACACTGCAGCACTGGGAGAGTAGCTCCTCCTGGAAAAACTGCATACACGCCCAAATAATGACCTGAGACAGAAAGTGTGCATTGCAATGATTTGCAAAAGAATGAAGTGCCATTAACATTTGGTTTATTAAATCCCTCTTTCTTATCTTTTTTCTCCTCTTTTAAATTTGGCAGTAGAAGGATAACATATTCATTAATGATTGCAGTTTTTAAAAGTAAAAATGTCTAATTATGGAATAAGGGGAAATTATTTTTCTGGAGAGCACAGAGCAGCCTGTGAGTTGGGAATGGCACCCTTAGGTGCTATTAAATTTATAAGCTATTTATCTCCCAACCTACACCCAGCAGAAACAATTAGCACTTGGTAATTTGTTGATCTTATCTAGGTCTTAGGATCTGTTATCATAGTTGCCACCAATATAAAAGCTAAAACATACGAAATAAACAATTTAGAAATGGTTGGCTATTAAATCCTTCCCATTTAACTGGTTTTGAATTTATTTTAGTCTGGTGGAGCGTTCACATTTTGGTCTTACTTCTAAATCAATTCATTAATTTTGGGGGGGATTTTAAGATGCTTTCAGAGACTTATACTATCACAGTGGGGACTGGAATCCTTTTCAAAAGAGCCACCAGTCCCCTCAGACAGCATTATCTGTGGAAAGTGCAATGGGATGGAGAAAAATGCAATCTTGTAAGGAAGTTTTCAAAAAGCCACCATGAACAGCAGCCCCTCCTGCACCAGCACTCAGCTCAGGACTCAGTTACTCCAGGTCAACCGGATTCCCAGGCTCCTACCCTTGGAAGGGCTGACAGAAGTCTGTAGACAAAAGTGCTTCTCCTTGTGTGTGTCACAGACTGTGAGTCCAGAGGCCACCCTGGGGCACCACCTTGGCACCCAGCAGGGAAGTGGCCAGTGGGAAGCCATTGGCAGAGTTTCCCTGAACTGTTTTCCACAAAATTGTTGCAAAGTCAAATAGGTGTGATGGAGTGAAAAGCAGTTTTGGATATGAGCTTCTTCATCCCACCTGCCCCCAGTTTCCATACCTTTCTCCCCATTTAAGCAGATAGGGGTACAGTGCTCATTACCCCTGGGAGGCTTCTGGCAAGATAGGACACAACACCAAAGTCCTCGGGAGAATTCGGCTGATTCTCAAGCAAGGACTGGAGGAATGGAGAGGATTTACCTCCACCTGGAAACAGTTTTGAGGAGGGAAGGAAGAAAAGGGGAAGGAGAGGCAGGGAGGAGAGGGGGACAGGAAAGAGGAGGGAAGGGAGGGCAGAGGCAGAGGGAGGGAGCCCGGTCTGCTGTGGTTCAGCATAGCCCCAGGCCCAGCCCTCAAGCAGAGTGCCAGGGAGGTGGCAGAGACAAAAGGGCCATCAGGCCTCCTGCACCGGGGCTCACATGCTTCCAGGAGTTAGGCAGGACGGGTGTGACAGGCCTGCTCCGTGGGGCTGGAGCGAGTGGTCCCACCTTGAGGACAGAGATGGCTCCCAGGAAGCAAGCTCAGTGCTCAGACCTGGC
This sequence comes from Daubentonia madagascariensis, assembly GCA_023783475.1. Taxonomy (NCBI): domain Eukaryota; kingdom Metazoa; phylum Chordata; class Mammalia; order Primates; family Daubentoniidae; genus Daubentonia; species Daubentonia madagascariensis. Next base: position 34,122,348 of record JAKFHU010002088.1, on the reverse strand, counting down.
AGGGCCTGTGGCAAGTGGGCAGGAATTTGGGCACCTGAGCAGTGCTTGGATGGACCAAGGAGTGCAAACCAGAAAGGTGCCCTGTAACTTTGGCACAACCTGGGGGTGGGGTGGGTTACAGAATTCCAGGAAAAGGGGAGGTCATGGGTTTTTTTGCCCCCCATCCATCAGGAAGAAAGGGACTCAGAATTAGAAATTAAATAGCTTCTTATATACTTGAGTCTTTGGACTGAGATTTATACCCATGTCATATGTTTGGGAAATGTTTATTTCACAAAGTTAAACAAATTTCCTCATTGTAGGACTTGTCAGAAATTTTAATATGCTAAAACATCCCATTCTGGATCTCACAGAAAGAGATACAACAGATTACTTGTGTGCTGGTGAATGATTAATAACCAACTCAGGGTTTAAAAAACCCCAATTTGTAGCATTGCCAATTTCCATGGTATAAATACTTTGAAGGGCCATCCTACCTCCAGAGTTCCCTGATCCCAGTCCTAGTTCCTTCACTCCCCAACAAGTGGTGGTGATCCAGAGTGATCCACAATAAGCTTCTTGCATGCAAATGCCTGCCTTGGAGATGTCTCCCAGGCAAATTGACCTAAGACTTGTCCTTTTACACAGTGTCAGCAGTTATAATTAAAGGAATCAGCTTTCTGGTTCATTATAATATTTCTACATAGATGGGTTCTTTTAAGTGATCAGACCTATGCCAAATTTTCGATCTATAAGGCGTAACATAAAGAATGAATAAAAGACAGGGTCCCTGTGGCAGCCAGCCTCTAAGACGGCCCCAGATGATTCTAGCCTCCTGGTATTCATGAACTGTGGAGGGCTGACCCAGGTAACAGATAGGATATTTTGGAAATGATGCTGTGTGACTTCTGAGCCTCGGCCATGGAAGACATCAGGCCTTGCCTTGCTCTTGCTTGGATCACTCACTCTGGGGAAAGCCAAATGCCATGTCGTGAGGACTCCTGAGCAGCTCTGTGGAGGAGCTGCATGGAGGAGTCCACGGGTGAGAAACTAGGTGGCCTCATCAGCTTGGCGGCCTCGAGAGCCAGTGCTTAGGAGCAGAACCTCTGGCTCCAGCCAAGCCCTCGGGTGACCACAGCACAGCTGAGCTGCTCCCACATTTCTGGGCAACACAGCGAGAAACTGTGTTAGATAATAAATGCTATTGCTGTTTTAAGATGCTAAATTTGGGGTAATTTGTTATGCAGCACTACATAAGTAACACAGTACCTAATCTGTAGGAGCTTTATAACTTTGCAGGGGAGAAAAGATGGATATATAAAAATATCTGACATAAACCAGTATGTACATAAGCACATAGTGACAGTTACAAGTTCTGAGAAATGGGGGTGGGGGAGGAGGTTGTTCAGTTGAAAAACAAGGAGCCTCATTTAGGAAGCTTTCAAGAGGTCATTTTATTTTATTATTTATTTACTTATTTATTTTTTGAGACAGAGTCTCGATTTGTTGCCCAGGCTGGAGTACAGTGGCATCATCATCACTCACTGCAGCCTCTAACTCCTGGGCTCAAGTGATCCTCCCGCCTCAGCCTCCCAAATAGCTGGGACTACAGGTGTGTGCCACCATGCCTGGCTAATTTTTTTTATTTTTTGTAGCGATGGGATCTCGTCAAGTTGCCCAGGCTGATCTCAAACTCCTGGCCTTAAGCGATCCTCCTGCCTTGGCCTCCCAAAGTGCTAGGATTACAGGCGTGAGCCACTGCACCCAGCCTCAAGAGGTCACTATTGGAAGAAAAGGATGTTTGAAGAGAGGTAGAACCACATCTTAGGTTCTCTCCTTTTTGAAGAAATCAAGTTCTTGAGGAGTTTATGCAAATGTTCTTTGCAAAATGTGAAATTCACTTGAAAATCAAGAATATATCTTTATTATTATTATTTTTTAGCTGCTGGGAAGACTCAGACCCAAGTAACCTTGGATATGAGCTCCCAAGAATATATCTTTAGAACAACATATGAGTCAATCTGTTTTTTAGTAAAGTAATTCGGCCTTATAAAGAGTGCAAAAGGCTGGGTGGCTTGAGGCCAGGAGTTTGAGACCAGCCTAGGCAACTTAGTGGGACCCGTCTCTACAAAAAATAAAAGAAATTAGCCGAGCGTGGTGGTGCACGCCTGTAGTCCCAGCTACTCGGGAGGCTGAGGGGGGAGGATCGCTTGAGCCCAGGAATTCAAGGCTGCAGTGAGCTATGACTGGGCCACTGCACTCCAGCCTGGGTGACAGAGCAAGACCCTGTCTTTAAAACAAAAAAAATTAAAAAAAAAAAGTGCAAAAAATTTACCAAAACCCAAAAGTGGTTTAATAGTCTGTTATCTACCACCATTCATGCTGGGTTGATACTGACAAATATCACAGGATTTTTATTTATTAGTAGTAGACTGGTTTAAATTAAAGAATAAAAAGATTCAGTTCCCAGTGGGTTGGTTTCCATGCTGGAGAGATGGATATAAGCTAAAATAAAGGGAATGATTTCTCTCTAGTTGAGAGGAGTAAACAAACAAAAAAAAAGCCCCTCAATCAACCAGAGAAAATTAGTACCTCTTTCCAGACTTTGTTTTTCATTTTTCTTTGCTTTGTTTTTTTAAGGAAGTTAATAACTATAGTAGAAGTCATGATGATATGGAAATGCTGCTGGGAAAGCATCTTGGTATCTTTTCATTTTGTGTGATTCTCATTCAAGATATCCGTTTCAGATGGCATGGGGAAGTTTGTTTAAATCAAATAGAAAAGTAAAGCACACAAATAAAAGTACTATAAATATAAAGTAAATGTATAAACATATAAAAAAGACAGTCAACCTCACCAATAATTAAATAAATGCAAACTAAACTAAAAGGAAATTGAAATTTTTATTTTTTAAATTAAAAAAAAATTTTTTTTTTTGAGGCAGGGTCTCACTCTGTCCCCAGGCTGGAGCGCAGTGGAATCATCATAGCTCACTGAAACCTCAAACTCCTGGGCTCAAGCAATGCTCCTGCCTCAGCCTCCAGAGAAGCTGGGGCTGTGGGCGCACACCACCATGCCCAGCTAATTTTTCTGTTTTTTGTAGAGATGGGGTCTCTCTATGTTGCCCAGGCTGATCTCAAACTCTTAGCCTCAATTGATCCTCCCATCTTGGCCTCCCAAAGTGCTGGGGATTATAGGCATGAGCCATCACACCCGGGCAGAAGATTGAAATTTTAAAAACTTGTCAGATTGGTAAAGACTAAAAAGTTTGACAATGCTCAGTAGTTGGGAGTAAGGGGAATCGAGCATATCCTAGGCTAGGGGTAGGCATGTAAGTTGGTACAACCACTTTAAAGAGCAGTTTGACAACACCTAGCAAAATGTTAAATGCATACCCTTTGACCCAGCAAGTCCACTCCTAGGAATTTATCCTAAATGTGAATATATATATAAGCTCAAGGATATTCACTGCAGCTTTGTTCGAAATAATGGAAAAATTACAAGTCTCAATGTACCAATAGAGGGCTGGCTACATAAACAAACAAATAAATAAGAACAAACACATGTGGTGCTTGCTTACTTTGTGCCAGCACTGTCCTAACAGCCGTATGTATGTGAAGTCATACAATCTCTCAAGGGCCCTTAGACTTTGTTCTTGTCTTACAATAGTACAGCCATACAGACAAATATCCTTCAGCCATCAGAAAGTTCAGGAGTAGGTCCAGACGTGCTGCCACAAAGAATACTCCTGAAATGGAAGTCATAAAAGGAAGTTTCAGGGCAGACTATAGAGTACAATCTCATTTATGATTAATAAAGTGCGAGTATATGTTTATATTTATGCAAAAAATATCTGGAAAGATAACCCAGAAAGAAACCATTAGCAGAGGGATCCTCCAGAGAAAGCCAGGCAAGGGAAGGGAACCCCTCACTCTCTTCCTTCCATTTCTTCCATCCTTCCTTCTTTCCATGTCCAGAGTTAGCCAGACTGCAAAGGCGGAGGCCACAGTCTCCAAGCCTGCCTTCACTTCCAACACCAGCCTCATATTTGGGGTGTTCCCCAAACTACCCTCAGGTTGGATAATTCACTAGAAGGACTCACAGAACTCATTGAAAGCTATTAATATTATATCCACGGTTCTGGTTTATCACAGGGAAAGGGAACAGATTAAAATCAGCCAAAGGGAGAGATGCATAGGGCAGTCTGGGAGGTTCCAAACACGCAGCTCCCATTGTTCTCTCCTGTGGAGAGCACATTATCTTCCTGGCATCTACGTGTGACCATACACATGGAGTACTGCCAACCAGGGAGGCTCATTCAACTTTCAGTGTCCAGAGTTTTTATTGGGACTTCATTATGTAAGCATGATTGACTCATTGATTGCCCACATGGTTGATCTCATTCTGCAGGTTAACTGACATTACATGACCAAAATCCCCACACTTAATCACACAGCTGGGTCTTTCTGGCATGGCTAGCCTGTACCCTAAGATCTAGTGTGGTCATCCTTGCCCTAAACAAAGACATTCTTATCAGGTATGACATAGATTAATCCCAGAAGCTGAGGGCAAAGGCCAGATTTCTCTACGGGAAAGACCAAATTCTTTACTATACACTGTTACAATTAAAACATGGAATAGCTATGTGGGTGATTGTTTTTTCATGTGCTTCTTGGTGCACAGTGTAGTTCTTAAGTTGTTTTATGTAAAAGGATTGATCTGCACTGAGACTCCCTGATCATGTCGGCTTTTGTTCTAATTGTGTTTTCTTAGATTCTGCATTTGTCTATTTGGTATCCATAAGTCACAAGACCAAATTAACGGCCAAAATTGTTTATATCTCCTCTGTGATCCAGCTTTCACAGACACGCAAAAATCATATTACAAACCCTCTAACCAATCATGAGTCCACACTCCCAACTACTTACTTATCTAACTCTTACACACCAGCCAATATTTCCCTGCTCTAAACCACCCAGAGCCAGGTACCAGGCAACTAGAGACCACCCCTATATCCCAGAGCCAGACTAAATTATTCAAAATAGCCAATTGGAGGCTGTGACCCCTGTCCAGCCTTGCCTTTCCCACGGAAACACAATGAAGACTCTGGCCTAGTCTTTCTCCTCATACCTTCTGCCCTCCAACCAAACCTGGTGCTTCTCCATGTGGCCCTGCATGGCATGCCCTCTTCTCTTGTGAAATGTAAGTAATAAATTTTTCTGTCAATGGCATTGACCTCTCTGTGTCATCACTCAGTCACTTCCAAAAATTAGAATACTGAGGGTAAAATTGAGACAACATTGAAACCCCTTTGCCAGAAGCCCAGGTTTCAAGAGATCAATAGTCCTTACTGCCTGATGCAGGCCTGGGCTCATGCATGCTTGTTAAATCTAATGAACAAGTTCTATACCACCAGTTTTCACTCCAGTGATGCGGGAGATACATTATTCATCTTGCTTGATGCAATCAGTGCTCTATGTGGAATTTGAAAGTAAGTTCAATAAACCACTTGTGGAAATGCTCATTGGTCTACAAATCTGCACTGACTGAATTTAAGTAAATTCAGTAAAAGTTCTAACTTGATCAGTGTTCTCTTGTCACCTTCTCCTCTCCTCCTCCCTCCTCCCCCCACCCCACCCCTAATTCATTTAGTTAAGCAAATAAGCTGTGTCTACTGCAATAACTAAATCTGCCTTGGCCACCTTAAAAATTAAAACCCAGAGTGAAAAAAAGTTGTGTTTATTTCATTTAGACTTGTCACATGGTTTATTTTAGGCTCTGAGCAAGTGGTAGCTTATAATTGTTTTTGTTTGTTACAAAATGTCAGGGATTTCCTGGGGCTAATTTTAACCTAAACACCTTGATTGTACTCTCCAAAAAAGATAGGAAAAACAGAAAACCTGGTAAAGATGTACATTTGGTAGTTGATTCTATAAATTTCTGCAGGGTTGTCATCTCCTAAATTGATCTAGCAGTCCCCAGAATGAGGTTTGGCCATATTCCCACATTTGCAGGGACACAAGGTATAAAGATATGAATGGGTTGGAAAGGAGAAAAACTGTGATAAAAGTATCAAATATAGAACAGATTTAAGTGTCTAGTGATAAAGAGTGGGTAAGGTGCTGAAGTGACAGACAAATAAGGTTAACAAATGTCAAGCCATAAAGAATGAGTAATATTTTGGGTTTTAATAACATGGGTGAGCTTCTATAGCAACTAAAAAGTGACTGCTTCAGGCAACAGTAGAGGCTGTTCATGTTGAGTTTCCAATAGTTCCCAAAGTCTGACCCAATTAAGAACTCAAATTCTAAATCAGAAAAGTTAAAAAACATTTTAAAGAAGAAAACGCTAAGATGGTAATTTGGGAATACTGACATTCTCTTTTCTATAGATTAATCATTGAAAAATCATTTTATTTATAATATTCTATTAATATTCAGCCAAACTGAATTCTATTAATTCTATTAATATTCAGCCAAACCAGAAGAATGAAAACACCTTGCTTTTACAGTACTGGTGGGTATCTAACAGTCTCTAACAAGCTGGTAAGGAGCTGTGGGTTAACAGCCAGGTGGGGGCTGGGGAATTGTTCTTGTTGAGCCACAATGAAGAGTGTTAGTTTATCAATGCTCTTTAGCGTAGCAAGTTCTGTGACTTCAGGTGTATCTGGAGGCTTTTAACTACAAGTAACAGAATATTCAGCTAAAAGTGGCTTAAATAACAAGGGCATTTAATTCTTACACAAACAAGACACCTGTGGGAGGCCGATCCAGATTGGCTAACACAATTTAGGGGCTGCTTCTCTGCTCATCTCTTGGCTTTTGCCTTTGTAACTCCAAATACAGTTCTTCACTAAATACATTTTCATATAAAAAAAGGAATGATGTCCACAGGGGCCTGGAATTCACCCCAAGTCCTCACAGCAGGAGGAAAGAGAGTGGGTATCTCTTCTTTGTTTCCTTCTTTGTATCAGGGAGGAAAATTCTCCCCCTCTCCAAAGCTCTGCCGGGCCCCCTCCCCAGACCCTCATATTCCCCAGGCCAGAGCTGGCTCACCAGCCTAGCCCTATCACTGGCAAAGGAGAAGCAGGATATCGTGATGAATTTAGACCAATTATGATTCATTTCCTGGAGCTGGGCACAATCACTTCTTTGTGGAACAAAATTGAGATTTTGTTAGCAAGTAAAAGTGGGGTGTGATGGGTATGTGAGATGGTTATGGGTAAACAATCAACAGTGTTTGTGATATTTGGAGGCATTAGCAGGTGGAAGGTGGAACACTGGTCCCAATGCCTGAGTTGGTCATTACTATTAAAAGGATGCATAACAAGGTAATACATCTTTCATTTGTTATATTGTTTAAATTGGATAAAGACCTCAGTCAAACCAGATATCACATGTAGCTTTATAGGAGTTAAGCCACAGGATAGGCTCCTTCCGTGGAAATAAAACTTGGCCAAGTCTATTCCCTAGAAATACAGTTTTTCATTAAAGCTACTTTCAAGTAAAAAAGAAATGATGCCCCAAGGTCCCTGGAATTCACCCCCAAATGACACAAATACAATGAGACAAATGACTGAAATCACTTACACACAACATCTGACCAGAGCAAATAAGCTTGCTCTCACGCTGTGATCAGAAGAGCAGCAAACTGGAGGCTTTGTTTGAAGCAAAAAGAACACTGAATTCTAAAGACGAGGGTCCTCAGTGGGAGAAGAGAGATATTAGTAAATAGGGTTAGTTAATCCACTCAGGCAAGAGCCTCAAAAGTTCAAGAGGTGTCTCTTGTCTGCATTTTCATGGGATTTCAAAGGATTGAAACAAAAGGCTATGAACTGTACACATCGCTCCCCCACCCCCATTTACATCACTGATGGCAGCAGCCAGGACCGAGAGACTCTATCCAAAGGACTGAAGCTTTTTTGAAGAAGGGTGGTTGTCGGAACAGAAACTGCTCAGATTTGGCAGGGCTCTTGCCAGCAAGAAGCGAGGAATCTTACCACAAAAATAGAAAGATAAAAGAGAGATTTCCTCAAACTCTTTTTATTCCCTGGAGCAAAGTAAAGAACAGGAGCAGGAGGAGTCAGAGGTACTCACTCTGCCAGGACTGACGCTCAGCTAGGAGGTGCTGGTTGCCTGTCCGGCTCAATGCACGATGTGATCCTTCGGACGTAATAGAGAAACAGATGAGTCAAGTGTTCCTCCATCTCCCCGCGATCCAGTAACTAAAGGGTTAATCACGGGGGCCTCCAGGAGTCTGTGTCAGCTCTTGGAATCTAGGTTCAAAAAACAAAAAAACAGCAAGGGCAAGTTGAAGAGGGCTGTGCAGAAGCTTCTACTTTCCCCTCAAACAAACCTACTCTTCCCATAGCCCCTCTGCTGACGGCTTTGACTGAAACTTCACTGAGAAAACAGAAGCTGCACATCTACCTATGTCTCCCTTCTGCTCCAGTGGGCAACGCATCCCTGCGTCTACCAAAGGCCGGTCCGTCCAGGTCTCATCCCCCGTAGCTTCTCAAGGACCGTGTTTCTCCTGTCGCCCTTGCCCTGTGGCCCCACCAGCTGCACACTCCCCTCCCCTCAGGAGCACCTCTATCAACCTCCAAACTTGCTCTAGCATTTCCTGTTGCTAGAAAACAAAACCAACCAACCAAACAAAAACCCCTTTTGCCTCATGTCTCCCTCCATCCAGCCTCTCCCCCATTTTTCTTGTCCCCTTCATGGCAAAACGTCTCAAAAGAGCAACCTGAACTTGCTTTCAAATGAAACAGAACGAGTCAAGCAGCGCATCTTCATCTTTATTTTTTTCAGCTGCTCAGCAGCATTTGCTGTCTTCTTGACACTGTCTTCTGTGGTCTGGTTGACACCATCCTGTCCTGGTTTGTTACCCTTCAGCAGCTGCTTTTCTCAGTCTATCTTGCTGGCCCCTACTGCTTCTCTAGCATTCTGCACCAGGCTCATTCCTGGGCCCTGTCCTCCTCTTTCTATTCTCTGTCTTGTCTAGTTGATCTACGCTGCTCCCCAGCTTTTAAATACCACGCACATAGGAATGATTCTAAATTTACACACCTGCTTCCTCAAACTTTCCTCTGAGCTTCAGACACATGTATTTAGTGGTCAACTGGATATCTACCCAAGGGTGTTTAATGGCCATCTTGAACCTACATTCAAAACATTTCTTAACTGGGTTGTTCATTTTTTTCTTGTTGAGTTTTAGGAGTTCTTTGTATATTTTGGGTAACAGTCCAGGTAAGACCTTTATCAGATAAGTCCTTTGCAAATATTTTTTCCCAGTCTGTCGCTTGTCTTCTCATTCTCTTGATGGTATCTTTCACAGAGAAGTTTTTAATTTTAATGCAGTTCAGCTTAGCAATTCTTTCTTTCATGGATCATGCCTTTGGTGTTATATCTAAAAAGTCATTATCAAACCCAAGGTCATCTAGGTTTTCTCCCATGTTATCTTCTAGGAGTTTTATGGTTTTGCATCTTACATTTAGGTTTATGATTCATGTTGAGTTAATTTTTGTGAAGGGTATAAGATCTGTGTCTAGATTTGTTTTCTTGCATGTAAATACCCAGTTGTTCCAGCACCATTTGTTGAAGAGACTATCTTTGCTCCATTGTACTGCCTTTGCTCATTTGTCAAAGATCAGTTGACTCTATTGATGTGGGTCTTTTTCTGGGCTCTCTATTTTGTTTCATTGATCTTCTTGTCTATTTTTTCACCAGTACCACACTGTCTTGATTAATGTACCTTCATATAATAGTGAGTTTCAAAGTCAGGTAGTGTCATCTACATTCAAAACAGATTCTTGATTTCCACCGCCACACACATTCCATGCCTGCCGACCCCTCAGCCTTTCCCATCTCAGTAAAATGGCATCATCATGCATCTGGTTGCTCCGGCTAAAAACCTAGAAGTCATTCTTTTTCTATCCTTCCCAACTGGCATCCAACCTATCAGTATGTTTTGCCAATTCTTCTCCAGCAAGCAGAGCAAACCAGGTTGCATCTTTCTATTACCACTTAGTTCAAGTCAAGAGCCAATCTCATTGGTACTGTTATAACTGGTCTCCCTCTGCCCTCCTCTACAGAGTGAGTGAAGCCCCCTCCTCTTTTTCTTCAAAAAGAAAAGCAGAAATGAAGATTTATCATACAGTTTTTACACTCAGCTTTAAGTGAAAACACAACCAGTCTGAGCAAAGTAGTTTTTTGTGAGATGTTGAAATCAGACAGGAATGAGACTTCCGGTTAAATCTCTTGAGAGAAAGGTGAAGCCTTGGCCCTGCACTACCCAGTTCCGTAGCCATGAGCCATGAGTAGCTGTTGAGCACCAGGTGTGGCTAGTTTGAATTGAGATGTGCTATACACATAAAATACACTCCAGATTTTGAGGACTTAGTATGAAAGAAAAGAATCTAAAACATTTTGGTAATTTTTAAGTTGATTACATGTTAAAATGTTAAAATTTTGGATATATTGGGTTAAATAAAAAACATCAAGATAAATTTTCTTTTTAAAAATGTGGCTGCTAGAAAGATTTAAATTACATCCATGGCCCCCATTATATTTCCATTGGCCAGAGCTGCTCTGGACAGGAATGCATGTCTGTTGTAGTCCTCTGGCCTCTGCCATCCCTGCTTCCCGCTCCCAGGGCCTCCCCTCCATCTCTCCTCTGCACTTCAGCTAGCACGTTAGCTTCTTCCTCACAGGGGCCCTTCGACTGGGAGGACTAGGTAACACGGCAGAGGGGTCAGGACACCAGGTGATTTTTCAAAACACGTCAGATTGTTTGACCCTCTTGTTTAAAACCCTCTAATGGCTACCCATTTAAATTAGAATAAAATCCAAGCACTTTATGATACATACAAGGCCCTGCATAATCCCCTTCACTCATTGCACTTTAGCCACTGCAGCCTCCTGTCTGTTCCTCCAAACACCAGGCTCTTTCCTCACTCACAGCCTCTGCACTTGCTGTTCCTTCTGCCTGGGACGCTCCCACCACACTTGCCTTGATGGCCGGATCCTTTCTACTTAAGTTTTGGCTAAAATGAATAAATATAAATTCTTAAATATGATGTAGTTCTAGATGCATTTTTACATTGCCTTAAAATCTTTAATTTAGTTCTGTAAGTGAAAATTACCTAACAATATGTATAGGATGATCCAATTTATGTAAAAATAGACACAGATATGTGAATATATTGGTAACTATTCAGAAGAATAGATAACAGTTATCTGAGGGTACCTCTGGGGTTATACTCTACATATTGTTCTGCAACTTACTTTTTCACAAAGTAGTGTGAATAAGAAATCTTTCTATGCCAGCCCATATAAGATGTACTTTATTCTTTTAATGGCTGATGATATTCTTTTGTATATCTGTATTATACTTCATTTCACCATTTTCCTATATTGATGGATATTTAAATTGTTTCCAATTGTTTTTGCTATTACACTTGAATCTCATTATAGCTGATATGGATTTCAATTCTTTGGATCATAGAAAATAATTTACCTTCTCATCTATGGGAACCAGTCTTTTATCATAGTTTCTGAAATAATATGTCCTGTGCAATTGTGAAATGTGGTCATCTTAAGCATTAACAAATTTTTTATATGCAGTTTATATACTGATATCATTTCTAACCAACATCTTTAAAATTTTAATGTACATATACAATTTATGAAGACTCAATATACTTGTTTCTTTACGATGAATACTCCTTTATGATTCTTATGGTACTAATAATTTGGAGAAGAGAGAATAAGGTGAAAAAATAAGAGAATCAAAAGGATCTGTTTGGTTTCTCATCTCTACTTATCCCTAATCATTTATTATTTAAAGAAACTGCTCATGGGTATACTAGGCTGGACTTAATGGGAAAATTTGGTTTGCGAAATCTAGCTAGCTAAAAAAAATTTTTTTTTCCAACAGGACAATCATGAATTGCTGAAAAGTTTCAAGTTTATTTGATCAAGGCTGATGGGATTTTCATTCTACTCTCCCAACCTTGTTTACATTCATTAAGGCCAACATAGGTCATTCAATGCAAATAATGCTATTCTGTACTGGTTTTAGAATTATGGACAACCATTTATTTCTTTGTCAGAGGAAATAATTACCAGTGCAATTTTGGTTAAGGAATTTAATTTCTCTGACTCTATACAAGAAAATGAATAATGGGAGAGAAAACTGAGAAGTAGGCTGTGGCCAGATCAATTGTTAAACTGAGATGTTTGGACTTAATTACCCTTTTTTGTCTCTTTTTTCTTGGCAGTCCAAGACCCCCTATGGTATTTCAGTAACATTGTGTTGAATGTAATTTTGTGGCTACTCTGAAAGCGTAATCATAATTTTCTGTGAGAAAATTAATTCCAACTTACAAATAACTAATTTATAAATTAATTTTTAAAACAGCCTATTATTTCATGACTTGTCATGCTGGTTAACATTATTTAATCTAGCTGTGTGATCTCAGTTAAGCCACTTAACCTTTCTGCTTCTCAGTAACTTGTGACTTACAGAATAGTGAGATACTTTCCAATGACATTTTCAGTTGGAAAATTCAATGATTTACATGAAGTCCTGGCATGTTATTAGCAAAATGTCAACATTTATCACTCAATCCCCAAATATTCTCGTTCAGAATATTTTTTTTTGAGATGGGGTCTCACTATATTGCCTGGGCTGGTCTCGAACTCCCAGACTCAAGTGATCCTCCCACTGTAGCCTCCCAAGTAGCTGGGATTACAGGCACCCACCACCAAGCCTGGCACTCCTTTAGAGTATTCTTTAGCAACATTAAAAAATTTAAAACATTTCTTCTGCAGGATACTTAAAGTAACAGAAAAACACTCTGTAATTTTCTGTGTGTAGTACATAAAGATTGGTGCTTACTTTTAGGTGATGTTAAAGGAAACTATACTCTCCTCAGTCTTTTCATACTTGGCCATTTAATTGCTACATTAGCATTACCTTCATTATACATATGAAGAATCTAAGGCAGGAAGAGTTAACTTGCACAAAGTGACATCTAAGTGGTGGAAGTGGAATCTGAACCTAGATCTGATCAAAAGCTGTTTCCACTCCATAAAATTTTGTTCATAACACAGAACAGGAGCTATAAACTCCAAATAAGATATAATGGAAACAAGTACAGAAAATGTCTATACATATTTGCTAGGGTAAAAAAAGCTAAGGCATTACAACAGAAATATGATAGCTCAAATGCAATAGCTTAAAGAACACTCGAGTCTGTCTTTCTTCCATGTACCAGTCCTGAGGTAAGGAGGCAGGTTATTGGGTAGCTCTGCTTCCCAGAGTCATTCAGAGATGCAGGTTGCTGCCATATTGTTGCTCCACTGTCCCCTAGGGTGTTGTCCTTGTGCGCATTATTAATGATGAGTTCTTTGGAAGAACAAATGAGGGGAGCACACATTCAAGTTTCTAAGGCCTAACATCACTTTGTCCACCTTCCACTGATAAGAATTTAGTCATGTGAACTTCACCTGGCTGCAAAGAAGCTGGGAAACAGTCTACAGCAGGACAGCCATGCACCCAGCTATACTCCACTTCAATTATGAAGAGGAATGCATTCTGGTAGACAACTAGCATATCCTCATTTAATGTCTTTTTTTCAGAGTAAAAGAAACATAGAATGGATAAAACAACCTGCAAATAACCTCCTTCAAACAGATAGTTTATAGTTATGATCCTGAAAGGAGAGTGTTTTATAAAACTGTATCAAGAGGACTAGGAAAATATGACTGTAATGTAATTAAATGAAGATGTCACCTATTCCTTGCACTCTAAGGCAATCAAGATGGGTTATTTCACCAGGAAAACAAAGGTAATTTGCACGAAGCCCAGAAAGAGAGTCAAAGAATAGGACGTATCACTATATGTCCAACTTTCCCACATTCTGAGACAAGAGAATGCACTGACTTTGCTGGATGATGGACTCTGTGGGCCTTCAAATGCAGGTCACATACACAGGCAACTGATGAAGGTTTCTTTCCTCCTTAGTTGCTTGCCAAAGTGTGAAAGCAACTCTATAACTCATAATAAGAAAGGAGACACAGAAATGCTCCCCTAGAATGGCATCAAATAAGCCATTCTCTGATTTGGGAAGCAAAAATTCAGAGTGAAAGAAAGAGCTGGATCTGAGAATCTCAACGCTTACAACTGAATTCCTTTCCTGTCTCATTAAGAACTCTGTTGCTCCTCCTAGAGCTGGAAGTCTGTGATGCGGAGTAAGCCAATCGTTATCTCCTATTCTCCTGGGTCCTTAGAAATACCCATTTGTGCCCATCTTTTCATTGTGACCTTACAGAGGAAAGACTAATAAACTGACTTGTTGATCAAGTAGACAGAAGTATCCTCACCTGGTGACATCCATTTAGAGATCCTGGAAGTGATTTCCTAAAGAACATTTATGTTTCTCTCTTCTAATTTTACACTCACCAAGCAACTTTCTATTCTATAGCTTTGTCTCTTGAGTGGACACCAGAAGAAAGCCCTTCAAACATAAGTTAAAAGAATCGCTAACATTTACTGAGTACTTACTAGGTAGTAAGTGGTTTTAGTATTTTCCACGTATATGTAAATTAATCCTCACAAAAAGCTGCATGAGGGAGGTCCTATTACCCCATTTTACAGGTGAGAACACAGATTCAAAGTGGTTAAGTAATTTGCCTAACCAAGGTCATCCACCTAGGAAGACGTACAGCTGGGATTCAAATCCTGGCCTCTTGACTCCTGAGTATGGATGGGCCTTAACCACCACCTGTTATTTATATATCAGGTACATCTTCTATTATAAATGAAGAACTTGGCATTCTAATTTATAAATTAGACACTTAGAAGTTTGGAAAGTGTCACACACAGAGCATCGCTGAGCTAAAAAAAAAAAAAAAAATCAGTCCCTAGACCTACAAGGCCAAGGACTGCATCATATGTGTGGTTTGAGAACTCTCAAACCACCACTTTGTGAAGTGCTACCTGGGTGGTCAAATGCATCCCCTCTTTTTTATAGTTCCTAATTGCAGCACAAGGCTTTCCACTGAGATACTCACTTACGGTGGTCTGGGGTATTCACAGACCATGAAGGCGATTCAAGAACTGTCAGTTATTACAAGGGGCCTCAAAACAGTTAGAAGGAGACAAAAGAGTCACTCAAAAGTCAAACCTACCTCTTTTATTCTACCACCATAGTGTATTTTTATAAGCTTAAAATAAATTGAGATGAATTTTCCCAGCTAAAGCGTTTGCCATTAGAAACAGTTAACATTTCTCAAGTCTGTGGTAAAATACAAAATGCATTAAGTAAATTTAAATAAACTAATCAGAAAAATATAAGAAGCAGGAAAAGAAGGGATTTTCTCTGTCTCTGACTCTCTGAATGAGGGGAGACAGAGTTGTTTCAAAGGAGCTCTGAGAACATTATATAGAGACAACTAGAGACAAATATTACTCTGAAATACTTAATCCTCAAATACAGCTGGCAAATGATAAGTGAACAAATGATAAGCTTCACTCACAACTAAGTTAGTGAAGAAAAGTGTTTGTGCTTCTTTGGGAAATCTGGTTCTAATCTGTGCTATGCCAAAGTGCAAGTTATGAAGGTAATGTGATGAAATTCAACTAAATGTTTTCACAAGCTTTGGGCACAAATCAAATCTTTTAACTACAAATTAGATTAAGATGAATCTACAGATAGGTACAAAAATACTATCATCAATATTAAAGGAGGAAAAAACATTTAGATATAGGTATGTAGCTGATTACCTATATGTAACAGTTCTTAGAATTCTCAACTTTTGTAGAAAATAAAACCTAATCTTAAAGTCTTTTTTATGAGATTTCAAACTTCTTTAAGAAGTCCATGCTATTTACCTCGGAGAAGACTCAAAAGCAATATATCTGATTTCTTCTCACACTGCTGAAATCCCTAACAATCCACTAATCTATACATTACTCTAATACAGAAATACATATAACAAGAATTTTTCACAGCTTGGTCAACTATACCTATAACCTAGTTTCATTTGTTTTACTTAATTCTTTTTTTTAAAAAACCCTTCACTTAGATTTTTTGTTATTTCTGTGCTGTAGTTTACTCATTTTTATGTCAGCAAAAGAAGATCACTATTTGATACCCCCCAAAAAAATACCAGAGCGCTTCCAAGCTATATTCATGACTCAACCTCATCCTCTTTAAATATCCTTTCTTAAGTATAGCCAAATCTCCTTTAAAAATCACCTCTTTTCTTGTCTTTTGTGCTATACGAGGTAACTTTCAATATTAAGTTTATGGGTGTTTCTTTAATACTTCCGCATCTTTAATGTGACAAAGTAATACAGTAGGGGCTAAGGCCAGCTAGGTGTGAATCTGCACCCCACTGAAATGGTTCTACAATCACAAAGAAGTAAAAAAGTGCAAAGGAGGGTGACAACAGAGGTCTCACTGGAATGGAAACATAGGAAAGGGGAGCTCAGGGATGAGACAACTCTGAGACATCATAAGAGAAGAAGGGTAAGGGGCAAATGGTCTCCTAATAACTAATTTGTTCTTATTTTTTCTTTCAGAATTTTCTGCTACAATTTTTAAAAGTGCCTAACTCAAACATATTAAAATTTCAACTGGCTCAAAATATTTTAATAGCAAACATGAAAGAAGTTTTTAAATTTTCTGATCTTAGTAATTTCAGAATCAGTGTATGAACTTTTTTACATGCACTGCTGAACTGAAAGCAAAAACATAACCCATCAGATATCAATGGGTCAGTTTTCACAATTTAATAATTTGAAAGGAAAAATTAAAAATGAATGTTTTTTCAATATGGTCAGAACAACAATAACGAACAAAATTCCTTAATTTTTGAAACAGAATTCTTTTCTTTCTGGTCAGAGTCACCTATGTTACATCCTTGGTAATATCACTGCTATCATCTTTCCATAAATGTCTATCTACAAATTAATTAACTTTTTTGAGACAAACCCCTGGCATACTATTCTCTGATTCCCATGGAAAGGCTCACTTTTAAGATACAATTGCAGCTGCCCCACACTGCCAGTTACTGTGTCATACATACGCCTTAAAATTCTGTAATCAGCAACCACCAGGTGCCGTATCACATTCAGCACACCACAGTCAGTCAATACAGACATCCCCAAACACACCAAGGCTGGTTTTGTCAAATGTTTTATTGAGTGTAGACATCTGGAGTACTGTAAAACATGCATTATCTGTAGATTCAAAAAGGAGCAAGCCACATTGTCCTCACTGTCAAATGTGTCAGGCTTGGCATACATGATGGAGATTAATGAAGTATCATGAGAGTAATATGGTTCCTGAAAAGCTTCTACAATTTGGAGTAGGGTCTTAATCACATGAAAAGCAAAGCTGTTCACATTTAGTGAACTTGCATTTCACTGGAGGTACACAATATTTTAATTTTAAAACAAAAATAATTTGTTTGTAGAAGATTCCCATCTCCCCAACTTTATTTGTCCCTTCAGTTTTCAGAAATTTTAATTTTAAAAAATTATATGCCTTTTGAAGTTGTACATTTTTCTGAGCAATAACTACAATCTATTTCTTCTTTGGTTGTTGAGGTGTATTAAATTTGAAGAAGATAATATCTCCATCTTCAACAATGTAATTTCTTCCTTGTTGTCTGTATTTTCCAGCAGCCTGCGAATTGGAAAGATAGAGGAAATGGGTTATTATTTCACAACTACATACATAGGGTAAATGGTAGGAGCAGATATAAAAAGTATTATACTACTTGGGTCATACAAAGAAAAAAGAAAAGAAAAGAAAAATGAAATATAGGCAGGCAAACAAGTTCAAAACTAGACTTGGAGAAAAGCAAAGTAGTCTTAATTTGGGCAGAACAAGATTTTCCATATATACATAATCATAATGTATTCTCCACTAAATTGTTGGTATAAATGTAATTATACCAATATCATTAAGTTTCATTACATGCTGTTTATGGTACATTTCTGATGTGTCTGCAAACATCCAGCAAGTCACTGTAACAAAACAGATCAAACCAGGCAGAATGAAAGAAAAAAAAAAGACTACATAACTAGTTAAAAGCTGCTTTATTTGCTTAAAGAAATTCTTTGGTGACACTGGTGATACCAAAAAGTTAGTTTGCTATCAACTGTAGTGTACAGATTTTGAACTATTTCCTTGTAGTGTTTTATTTAGTCTTGACAATGACTATATGTAGAAGTGTGTACTAGAATTCATTATGAAGTTTACTAATGGCCCTAGTTACAAGCAGACTCTAACAGGTTGGAATTGCAAAGACATATTTTTTCCACTTGTAAATTAGTCAGCAAAGCAACGGATTCTACCTGCTGGCATGCAGATCCAGACATGCAATCTGCTGGTAATTTTAATACAAACAAGCAGCAGTTCCAGAGAACCAGGTTCACCCCATGGCATGAACTTTACCCTAAGCACAAGAGGCTCTTCAGCACCCATGCTTAGCACTGCACACAGCTGACAGGGTCCCATGTGACCCCACCATCAACTACTTAACCATGAGGATGTGAGGATCTTTTGGAAGAAATTCTTAGAAGTATTTCCCTTCTGTTAGGATTTACTGAGAACATGAAACCTTTGCCCAAAAGGATTAGTACTTCCCTTTGAAGATATTGATAAGAATGTTCAAAGTCAAGTGAAATTATACTAATCAGTAACAAAAACACTAACAAAGATCATACATCTTGAGGTAAAAATCAACAAACCAGATCACAGAGCCCTAGTAAACATAATTTTCAATTATCTAGACTACATATAAAATCATCTAGATTTTAATAGAATATGAATATATGAAGAATATATAAAGCTTATTTTTAAAAAGTCAATGTAGCTTACCATTCTAAAAGGCATATATATATATTTTTTTCACATGATTTTTGTAAAGACATGGTGTATTGAAGGCCATATGCTACTTATTTCTAGAATCTAAAGCCCAGTTATAAAACTATGTAGATATTCTAAATCCAATACATATTGACATGACATATTCATGTAAGTTTATATACCTTGTTACCACTCAAGTTTACTATTAATTAAAAGTGACAGTGTTCCTTTAAATTCTCTAGAGACCATTTAATCCATTTCCACTGCTATCAGAAATACTGTTTGGAAAAAAAAATCAATACCCATTTGTGAATCTTGAGTATGTATTAAACAAGACACGTCTAACCAGTTCATTTGCACTTGAAAGCAGCCATCTGTAGAAGCCAGCTTTGCCTAAGCAGATATGATTGCTAATAATGTGATATCCCTGTAGACTACAAAGCCCACACAGAGCTATTCAGTATATAGTTCACAGCGCTGGCATTAAATTAGTTATGCTGCACTGGTGTTAGAAATACATATACATACATACACATATACACAATCTTGCTCTCAAAGCTAAAACCTACTTGGCAATATGCAAGTAAACATTTGTTGAATAAAGGAGCATAAAGCAATTCATAAATGTTTCATTTTACTTGGAGTTCAAATTTTGAAATGTAGTTTTGGAGGTTTAAACCACATAAAATATTTACTGGTATTCTAGGTTGAAAAGCCAGAGTCAACCTCTTCCAATTTATAGTATAAGAGCTCCCAGTTAGTGTTAAATATTTTTACAAGCAGGAAATACTATTTTACTGTATATTATAAAGTTTTTCTGTGTTTAGAGAAAGTATTCAAAATTCACGTATCTTCCAAGTTTATTACAGCATAGAATCTACTAGGGATTGGTAAAATAGGCTTATCATGTAATAGTATAAAAAAGGCACATCTGATCTCTGAATTCTAGTAATAGAAAATATCCTCATTCTTTTCTTCTTCACTCTATGAAAAAATATATATGCCAACACGATGTAGCATCCGAGATTTTTAAATGTCTAATTAGTATTCCTGACAAAGTTCAAACTCCCTATTTGCATACCTATCTATAACTGTACAGATGACACCATTGAAAAATTAACGGCTTTCTTTAATTGTAAACTGTAACTTCCACTCTTTTTAAACAACAAAATGGCTCTCATTCAACACTGAACCAATTATACGAAGATTTTTCCCCCTGTTCTTCCTGGGGTTCCAACAGTTCTATTAAAGTTCTGCTGTTAATAAGATCTTCCCAATGACACCAATAAGAATAAACTAAACTTGAAATAAACTTTTTTGTATTCCTTTAAAATTACAAAATAGTAAACTCAAGAGAGTCCTCTTATAAATTCCATAACATTTTCTATGGTAGTCTTCAAATATTTTAAATTAAAGACAAATAGCCTTCCTACAATGTCCGTTTAATCAGCTGACCTATCTATCCATTAGAGATTACTAGACTCCTCTAAGTAAAATCTAATAAGCCAAACAAAATTAATTTGCAACAGCATTTACATTTAAAAAAATCATTGCTACTTGTGTGTAACATTTCTTCACTATTAGTGTCTGCAAATCAAATTATACTTATTAGCTAAAATAAAGCACAATTTTGGACCTGCCCTCTAGTGTTGAGAAAGCAAATCAAATTCCCAAAGATCTTTAAACAAACAAAAAAAAGTAAAACCATTAAGTTTTAGCAAGAACAGGTTTTATTTAAGTAAGTTTCTATACCTTAGTAATCAGAGGCATATACTAATTCTACTTCAGATATTCAAATGTAATAAAAATAATTTTTCATTGGCCATCAGTGAACAAATTCTTTGGAATTATTTACCATTACTTAAAACTAGTTTATTTTTATTTTCAATTATAGAAAAAACCCCACAAAACTATTGACAACAATTCACACATTTTTAAAATGATCTAAACACATATAAACATCTATAGCTCTTAAATCAGTTAATAGTAACACTAAGCCCTGATAATCTTGTTATTTTATTTTAGGCTACACGGTTTAAATGATGATTATCATTCATTTTTATCATTAATATCTTCACATCAGTGGAAAAATTGTGAAATATGAAAATAAAACATAATTTACCTTGACTGCATTTTCAGAACCTTCCTCTTTAAAATCTTCATATTTCATTACTTCAGCCATAATGAATCCCTTTTCAAAATCTGTGTGAATCTTTCCTGCAGCCTGAGGAGCCTTCGTCCCTTTCTTTGAGAAGAAAGACCAGAGAAAACTAATTGCATTTAAGATGACTGACTGTAAGCACAGAGTTTCTTTTCTCTGATCTGCAGTTGGGCTCACCTAAAACTTAGTTTAATATCAGTTAAGATGTCAGGTATACAATTAGTACATTTTCAACACTGGGTACTATCTGTGCAGAAGATTTAGCACAGATAGATCAGTAGATATTAAAGAAGCATAGCTTTGTTTTTCCTAACAGTCATCCACAGTTTTATTGATTTAGATGCAGTGGTCTGGTTTTGGTGTAGGTTTCATTTCGATTTTCCATTCTTCACAGTGGAAAAAAATAAAGATTTTTAAGTAACTTTCAAGCTGAATTATCAAAGGTTTTAAAAAGATAAAAAAGCCCTCAAAATTTCAGCTCATCTAAAGAACATATAAAAATCAATATAAAAATGGACATTTTAAAGGCATTTCCAACAAATTAAATAATCTATGTTCAGCAAATAATTTTGAAATTCTCAAAAAAATTTAATAATAAAATTTTTGAACATTTTGCATAATACACTCTGCCTCTAACTATCATGAAGGAAATTCAAGTTGATATAGGAAGAGAAACGTCTTATAATTACCCCATATGTTAAATTACAAGGACATACATTCCATACACACACAGCCACGGAAAGAAATTTGAGAATTAACGGTGACCTAAAGGCTGCTTAATAAAGCATGTTAAAGTGATAAGGAGTCTGACACTATAAAGCACAGTTTTTACAATAAAAGATGTATTGGGTTAATATGGCTACTCACTGATGCTTACCTGACTAAATATCTTAGCACATTAAATCATAGATACTTACAATCAGTCTTAAGATAAGCCAGCTTTCACATTTTTAAGCCCAGAGTATGCTATCTTTCCTGCCTCACATACTGAAGTTTGAAAGTTCTAAGGGCTTAAAATACATCTTTAAAATATATAAGCAAAAATAAACCCTGGCAATTTGTTTACCAACTTGAATTTGCTTTGACATTATTTTTAAAATCTATATAAAAGGACTTTGGTTAGAAGTCAATCAAATTATTTTTTTTACAAAGGGGAGAGGAGATAAAAGAAAAATGAATCTCACATTCACACAAGGCATTTAACATTATGTTGAACTGCTTCCATGTTTTTATCCATATTAAATCAAAATAAATGCTACAATAAATTATAATAGTCACTGAAAACAAAAATAAAAGCAGCACTAAAATTTATCATGTAGCATATATTTAAAAAGCATAACAAAAGACTAAGTAAAACAGTATTTCTAAAAGTTCTGGCATTATTTTTATATTCTGTAACACAGTATTACGATTATATATATTTCAAAATATTTTTCAATAGTAACTATGTTACAATATATTTACATTTTAAAGCAAACCATTACAGTTCAGTTTCTATTGTCCTCTGGGAATAAATTAGTCATTCTCTCTGGTTGTATTCAGTATACATCAATGTTTAAAATACATATTTTTAAAGAAGTAAGATTGAATATATAACACTAAAAATAAACATTACTTTTATGAATTCAAATAAAAAAGGCATGAATTATTACACATTGAGTTTAGCTTTTTGAGCCCAACTGTGTATCTATGAAGAGCATAATGATGTCATATTGCTTTTATTGCTGAAAATGTAATCCGAGCAAAGCAAAGGAGGAAAGAACCACCCGCAACCCAAACAAACTTAGCGAATACAAAATGAAAAGCAACATCAATTTCACTGCAGACAAACCCAGTCACACAGATTAAGCAAGCACAATACTGGTGCGTCTTATCTCTGACCACAGGAGGAGGGTAGACAGATTCTACAGGATGAAGAAATTCAGACTATGTAATAGGCAGAATCAATTGTTACCTGCCTCAATCAATGCCGCTCCACTTTCACTGTTCAGCAGCTCACAAATAATTAAAGTTATCCTGGACAAAAACCTCATCTGTAATGACTAGCTAACCGCCACCATGACAAACTTCAAAGTCAGTGATATCAATCTGAATTCAATAGTGTGGAACTGGATATAGCTGATGAATAAGTATGAATCTTACCCTGATGGTCCATGCACGCACTTCATCTGGGCCTGCAGTGAAAAAGTATTCTAGTTGGAGTGCTGCAAACCCAGCCTTAATGATCTTTGGCAAAGCACTGAAATAAAATGAAACAAATTCACTCAACACATAAGTTGATTGTGCCAGAAATCAGCATAGAGCTAAAATTATTCATTTCAAGCAGAAAATGTTAAAACATATTAGTAAATGACCATTCATCATTCATAATACTCTTGAAGAGGTCAGAAAGCAAGTAACTATTTCTAAAAATATCCCTTCTAAAACTAGTTTTAATTGTATTAACCTGAAGATATCATTTTGAATTGTTTACTATTAAAAAAAAGAAAAATTAGACCTACTCATCCTGTAACTGTTTTCATCCAATATTAATTATTTCCAGGACCTGGGCCATGAAAGCAAAATTATTTGATTGAAATCCAATATTCAAACAATATATTACTGTTACTCAGAAAAAATTACGGCAACTGATTCACCCTTTCCCCTCCCCCACTGAACATGACGAAAGAGTTTTGGCGATTATTCCTCCTCAAAAATATACATAACTAATACCTATGTTATAATTAAAACACTGTACGGAGATGACAGATGACAGTTAAAAACTTAATTTAAAATAAATCTTTTCACTCTGTCTCATGGTAAAGAAAGGAGAAGATTCCCTCTTTATAATGGTAATTACTCTGTCATTTATTATTCTATCAGCGCAAGCAATTAAATTACTGCAAGGAAATAGTTGATAATAAAGTGTAGGGAAAATGAATGCTAATTAACCTTTGTGTCATGTTCGCTTCCAGATACTTCTGTCTCTCCTCAGCACTCAATTCTTGCAACTTGAGTTCCAAGGCCCCACTAAAAGGAATGACCAAGGCACCTGGGTCATACTTGTCCACCCACTCTTTAATTTTTATCAACCTGTAGACAAAAAAGGCCACAACATTATCTTGTAGTGCATGCATGACTGTACCACATTCATTATTATCAAGTAGCACATACATATTCATAAGAATTGCACAGTTTTATGATGCCATCTTTTTGTGTATAGCTTTCCAAGGTCAAGGCATTAACAGGCAGCGACTGCTTCAGGTATACACCATAATATTTTACTGTAACGTACTTTTACTTTAGCACATTATCTATGGGAACTATTATACAAATATCTTAAAACTTTTTTTAGTTATACTAAAATTGTTCAGCATTAACACCTGTACCCATGAATAAAGCCTCAATTTTATAGTTTCTTATTTTCCTTACTTTACAAAGCAAATTTTAAAAAAGAGAAAATATAAAATGCCAGCTAATTTTGAAGAGTCCCTGACAAACAAGAATTCGTTCTCTCCAGATATCTATATGCCTGGTTTAGTTCCTTCTTAGACTAACAGAACTTACAGTTATCACTGGCTTTGAGGGGGATTTTTGCTAGTCAAAATAAACATGTGCAGAAATACAGATTTATAAATATAGTTGATCATGTACACACTGTTCTTATGAACCTGACTTTTGTAGGAACATGAATAATAGAACTGCAGAGAAAATAAATTCCTTTAATCACAAAAGATTTGGAAAGCCAAATCAGTTAGGAAACTGACACTAGTTGTTACCTGGAAAGACATTACTGAGTCTTTTTTTTTTTTCTTTCCAAAGCATGGAGTATTTTGGCAAAGTAGTAATTAGAACATAAATGAAATAAGTGTAGTTAATATATTAACTAGGTTCAGATCCTACCACTTTCCTAACTTTTTATTCATGGACAGGTTACTGAATCTTTCTAAGCCTGTTTCCTTATCTGTAAAAATGGAGAAAATAATAGCACATAATATATCATAAAGAACCTAGAAAAATAATGCCTGTAAATAGTAAACAGATAATTAACAGTAGTTATTATTACTAATTTTCACTCTCAGATAATCATAGCATATACTCCTACAATTCTGGAACTGACTTTAGTATAGGACTGACCACAGATTCCACTGAAATTTATATTAAAAATTTTAATGTACACCATAGTCTTACATAATTCCACTAGCCTCTTATATTTAGATGAAGGTTTTAATAGCTATTATGGCAAAATACTGTGGCAGAATCCTTTAAGTAATCAATGTAAATGCCACTTCAGGGGAAAAGAAAAATAAGAACTAAATCACAAATCCTTCAAAACTCAACTATCAAAGAAAATGGCAAGGGATCACAGTTATTATAAAATTAAGAATATGGCCCACTTAGCAGGATTTAGGATGGAAGAAAGGAATGAAAAATTCACACAACAGTTTGTACATGGTTTGCTATATAAAAGTAACTACTTATTTAATATGTTATTAGTGGTTTTTGATCTTCATAATAATATTTTTTCCTTTGTTCATATCCTAAACAAAGGACCAACCCCTAATATTTGTTTTGGAATAAAGTATGTGGCCTTTAAAATACAATTCAAACCAGATATTTTCATATCCAAAATTATGAAGAACAGGCAAAAAAAAAAAAAGCGGGGGGAGGATTTAAATTGGTACTTCTGCCTGTAATAACATAATGGGATTCTAGGTTACTTCATAGACTCACACACTACGCTATATTCACACAAAACTCTACATTAAAATGTTATCATCAGTGGTTTAGAAATAATAACATACTTTTATTATACAAATTAGGATCAAATACATAATTAAAAAAGCAGATCACATACCAAATACAAATTCAATGAAAGTGAAATAAAACAAGCCCATGTAAAAGGACAATATCAAAATATCACATACATTTTGTTTCATAAATATGGTCAACATAACTAATAACACTAGAACTGTGATAAAACAAGATAAGAAATAATTACTTTGGCTAAAACGTCAATTCAGAATAACAATAGTTGTACCCTGTCATTTTAACAGCCTTTCCTGCAGAGTCCTTAGAGGGATTATTTGCATTCCTCAGGTGTTCTATTGTACAATTCAGATGAATAAAGACTTACAAATCATTCCTCTACCACCAATGTGAGACTTTGATCTGGTGAATACACCATTGTACCTTAACTATAATTGGCAAAAAACCTGACAGTGTAGAGCATCACAAGCTTAATAACAAAGGAGAATATCTCAAAGTGTTGACAGATGATCTTCATAATGCAGAAGCAGAGCTGGTACATTTTAGCAGTAAATGAGCACCGAGGTCTAAAGGTCTCTAAAGTGACTGACATCAGACCTGCTATAGCCTCACTAAAAGAAAAAGGTACCGTCACACTCTCCGTAAAGTGAGTTAGGCTCTTTGCCTGCAAGCTTCACTTCTGTGACTTTCACTGTCATAGAAAACACAGGGAAGATGAAAAGTAAGTTAGGTTCTTTGGCTGTCTGCTTTACTTTTGTGACTTTTACTATCAAACAAAAGTGAGAAATGTCCCAAAATGATTTTCAATTATGTATTTGAAATAAGCCTTGGGTAATTAAAAAATACAACTCAATTTCAAGATTATAGACTGAAATATATATAATATATCTATTAGGTCTGATGGTTACAAAAGTGTGATAATGAGGCCAAGATCACAAGTTTGAACCCCATAGGGACCAGTTACCTTTTGCAGAAAAATGTCTATTCTTTTGCTCCAAACCATACCCCAAACTGTAGCTAGTCATCTCAAAAATGTATGCTATTGGCACATGAGGGATATAGAAAATTAAAGTTGAGCTCAGTATCACTACTAAAAAACAATTCCAAGCACATTCTGTCAAAGTGACTGAATAATAATCTCTATGTACAAATGATAACAAATGTTGAAAGAAAGCCATCCAATTGCTAGTGACCAAAATAATTATGATGGTATTGTCATAGAATATCAAATTATACAGGGGGTAGGGGAAGAAGAAACAGTAAAGACAGTAGACTCCCAAAGAGTTAAACTGTAAAGACTTTTGTAGTGTTCACTTTGCAAATTTATAAGAACAGATTATTCCAAGGGGACCCACCCTTCCCCATAAGGAGCTAAAGCCACGTCTGATTTCCTCAAAGTCTTATGTGTGACAAATAAAAAGAGGAGTTGTCATTGGTTGTATTTTATTCCCTGGTAGTGATTCTACAGCAAGGGGACAAAGCAGGGACAAATAGTTTTGGATTAAAAGGGTGATGCTTTGAGATACACTGGCACATTATGATCTGTAGATTCTTTGGCAGAATGAAATCTTTAACATTAAATTTCCAAAAGATCATGTCTAAAATTTACTTTTAGTCTTATAATCTGACCTTCTTAGCCAGTCTTAAAATTCCAGATTCCAAAATTTGATTTTCCTAGGGTTAGTTTATATTTATAGCTTATATTTCTTTTCCCAAATACTAATTTTATTACTAAAAATTCTATTTATTTCTTTTTCAAATTTACCTGCTGTTTTTGGGTAATATTTTACTCTTATCTAATACATTTTTTGTCCCTTTTAACATTAACTTACAAGTTCCTTTCAGACTACTTTTGACTTCTAGTTTCTTGGGTATAACTCTTCCCCTCCACCCCTGGTTATCTGGTAATGATCTCTCAGGACAGTTGGTTCCTGTATATGTGCTGTATTTGTGTGTGTGTGTGTGTGTGTGTGTATGTGTACATGTGTGGTCATTTTGGGAGCTGCAGTTATGTTCCAAGGGAGTCTGGTGGTCCCCTGGGTTGAGATGTATTTATGGGGTAGTTTTGTGGTTGCTTCTTCTAGAGAGAGATCTATGGAGGGTGCCAGGCTCTGGGTCAGTTTATATGTTTTTAGGCTTAGTGTTTCTGCACTAGGTTATGGGTAATGACTCTAAACAGTACAGTCCCAATCTCTAATTTCCTGAGAATAACAGTTTCCTCCCTTGGCTGGAAGGGATGAGGGGTATTTTCTAGAATCTGATATAGAAAGGACAGCTCCTTCTAGGCTTTGTAAGTGAGCCTAGTTCCAATACCAATAGCCTATAACCCATACCCTGACTCTTACTCCAATATGGAGACTAAAGCCTCTAAACCACATACAGTAGTCCCTCTTTATCCAAGGGGGGGTATGTTTCAAGACCCCCAGTGGATGCCTGAAACCTTGTACAGTACCAAACCCTACATATATTATGTTTTATCCTCATTAAGTCAAGAACTTCCCACTTTTTCACTTAAAGGAAGCACTTTACAGCTTCTCTTTGGCATATCCAAATTGCCAGCATCACTACTCTTGTGCTTTGGGGCCATTATTAAGTAAGATAAGGGTTACTTGAACACAAACACTGAGATACCACAACAGCCTGATAACCAAGATGGCTACTAAGCAACTAACAGGCAGTGCTATGGCGTGGACACCCTGGACAAAGGTATGATTCACATCCTGGGCAGGATGGAGCAGGACAGCATGAGATTTTATCATGCTACTCAGAATGGTGTGCAATTTAAAACTTAGCAATTGTTTATTTCTGAAATTTTCCATTTAATATTTTCAGACTGTGGTTGACCTCCAGCAGAAAGCAAAACTGTGGACAAAGGGGGAACTACCTTATTAGCCCAGTTTTCCCTGAGGGCCATGCACTGCCAATTTCATCCCCTATGTCACTGAGTTTGCTTCTTGTTTTTGGCACCTAGAGAGTCCCTTTCCTTGCTTTAAAGTCCTGCTATGTGTTCTAAAACTACCACACCACCATCAAATATCACCTCTTTCTGGTTATTTTAGCTGGTGTTTCTATGTATTAGGAACAAGGGGGGAAGAAGAAGGGGGCCCTTCTATACTGGCTCAGTCCACCATCTTAACTGGAAGCACTCCATACTAGAGTTAAATGCCCATTTTATAGTGTTCCAACACAAAAACTTTCAAACTCTTTTTGACTATCACCCACAGCAAGAAATAGATTTTACACTTTGACTCAAGCATATGGTATATAGACATATTACTTTCACACACATATCCAAACTAGGCCAGGTTTCAATAAACAACACTTACCTTTGTAAAGGGAATAGAACATTGCCAATAGTGCTATTTGACATTCTGCATAAAAACCAAATCTTGCAACTTAAAATACTCCCTGAAACAGCTTTCTGTAACATACTTTAATAAGAACTTTGCCTTTTTTTCTATACCTCATGTCCTTCTAGCCTTTCAACTACCCCTAGCCACTCAAATTCTGATTATATTTTCTGAAAATCCTTTAAAGATAAGTCAACTCTGCACTAAAGGCAAGTTACATCACCATTTACAGTACCTTCGTTCAACATTAGGACTTTCTCAAATCTGCTTATTCTGCTTAGCAACATCAAAGGATATTTAAAATCTTTTTAAAATGTTATATATGGTATTATTAGACCCTTATATACACCTTACATAGTTTTCTATGTGAACCTATGTCTTCTTCATTTTTTAAAAAAATCAGCGATGACGTCTTGCTTCTGACCATACATAACTGGTGACGAGAACCAAGTCAATATTCACAAAATGATGTAACTTACACAAAACAGGCTCCAGGGCTGGTTAATGCCATGACTTAACATCATTCGGTCAACGTCATTAAGGAGCTTCCCTTTACTAAGCTCCCTTCCCTCATGCTGTCCGTGGTATGGGTGTGCCATGAATCCAGGCACTGGCAAACACCGAGGTCGTTGCTACTCTCCTCCCCTGAAGGTTCACTCTGGCTCCTATCACAACTACCAAGAGCCCCAAGGATGGCTTCCCATATCACAGTCCTCTTTTCAATTTTCCAGACATGACCACTGCAAATAATGTCAGTTTAGAGTGTTAACCTGTACATTGTTACAGCAAGTTTATAATGGAAACCTGCACTAAAATTAATACTATAAACAATATATAAACTGAAATTTATGTCATAAATAATATTCTTTCCAAGTCAAAAAATTAGT
This sequence comes from Daubentonia madagascariensis, assembly GCA_023783475.1. NCBI lineage: Eukaryota > Metazoa > Chordata > Mammalia > Primates > Daubentoniidae > Daubentonia > Daubentonia madagascariensis. Next base: position 34,092,336 of record JAKFHU010002088.1, on the reverse strand, counting down.
TCAATTTACAGTGTTAACCTATAAACCTGTTTCGGTTTATACCAAAAACATACACTAAAATACCACAATTTACAAACTGAAATTTATGTCATAAGTAATATTCTTTGAAAATCAAAAAATTAGCTAGTAAATCCAAAATTCTTAACCCTTCAAAATTCTTTGAATAAAATCATTAAAATACATCTTTACTTTCATTTTATTTCCACTTGTAAACATTCTTTGAATGGAGGTTATATTAAGGAAATCAGTGGCTAAAAAAAAACAGGGAGTAAGAAGAAATACTAAAAAAAAGCTAGTGTAATTGACTAATGTCTGGAAGCCTAATCCCTCTGCTAAAAGACAGCTCTATCTTTGATGTATGTGAGAGACCTCAAGTGTCAGTGTTCTTGCCTAACTTCATGGAGCTACATGGAATAACAATTATAACTTTGCTGTTCAAAGTGTGATCACATACTTGAGTGCATGATAGAAACACAGAATCTCCGACCCTACCTCAGACCAGAATCTGCACTTTAACAAGATCCTCAGGTAATTCACATACATGGTAAATTTTCGGGAGCACTGAACTAAAAAACTTTGAAAATAAAAGCACATTAACTGAAAGCATGGAAATGTCTGAGGCGACTACGCAGACCACCTGATAACCAAGCACTGATATAGGAAAGGAATGACAACGACAGAAAAATTCCTGCTTACGTCTCCCAGGTTGATTAAACCCAGAAGAGGAAAAAGTGAGTAGAATTTCAGGAAGTATAAGAAAAATGTTTGCTCTGAATCCCCTGCAATGTCAAAGGAGTTTCAGATTCATGGTAAAAATAATTAACTAGTTAAGGCAGAATTACTAAGGTCAATGGTTTCTTACTTTGTAAGACACAATCATGCCTTTCTTTGTTTCTTTTCTTTTTTCTTCCCTCCATTCCTTTCCTTTCCCCTTCTCTCTCTCTCTCTCTTTTTCTCTCTCTTTTTCGAGATGGGGTCTCACTCCATTACCCAGGATGGAGTGCAGTGACTGATCATAGCTCACTGCAGCCTCAAACTCTGAGGCTCAAGCAGTCCTCCTGCCTCAGCCTCCTGAGCAGCTGAGAGGGCCCTAGGCAATTATGCCTTTCTTATTCTAATAAGCCTCAATTCCTGGGAAAACACCTGTGGTAAGTTAGCTTTGGAGTCTAGATTCAGAATGTAAGTGATGCCAGCAGAGAGAACGCTGTGAAATCTAAATTTACATTAAGTGAAAGAAATATTACCACAAATTTTTCCCTATAAGGACCTCACAGAACCACTGTCTGAAAAGCCTCATTCATTCTACAGTCTGGATTTCAGGCTGTTTTGAAGATTAACAAGCTTTCTGACTGTAGTGATAGTGATAAATGGAAGGCTATCACAAAATTGAAATAAGTGTTATGACAAACAGGTAACCTTAAAAGCAAATTAGAAAAATGGGAATACACTTATTCCAACCCTTTGGGCTCACCATGACTCCAGGATTTCATTAACCCCCAGTATGCTTTAAAAAAAATACACGCAATTAATTTATATGTGATGAACATGTAACAACTTTCCAGAAATCATTTCTATGTTTAGCAAAAAAGGCTCCATTTAAAAAAAAAAAAAGTTCTTTGCAATGATTAAACAAGTGGTAAGGAAACATCAGGGTAAATTCTAATTAGTTTTACTCAATCATAGTTCTCCATTCTCCAGCTGGCAAATAGTTTGAGAGCAGGCATGCGAACCATTGTGGTCAAAGGAGCCAATGGGGTATGAGGAGGAAGCCTGTTAGAGGTTCAGGAAAAGGTTCCAAATGGTTCCTTTGGCTCTTAAAAAGAGAAAAGAAGAGTCTCTGCTGGAAACTATTCTGGATCTCACTCCTGGAACTCCAGCAGCCATTTTGTGACTATAAGAATGGAAGTGGGGAAAGATGGGAAAAAACCCTTGGGTCTTGGTATCACAGGAACATTGAATTAACCAACACAGGAGACAAACTACCTTGGGTCTTATTATCTTGGGATTGTCTTTGTTATTTGTAGCTGGAAGCCTCCTCATACTGCGAACGACGACACTTTGGGGTTACCCTCATTTAAGTATGACTGCAGCTCCTCTTAACTGGTCTCCAATTTGTTCTTTAAGACACAAAGAGCTATTCTAGAGCTTTTCCTGAGCTCCCATAAGGGCAGAAGCTATCACCACACTCCACTGTACACAGTAAATTGCCTATTTTCTTATTTATCTCTTCCCACTATAGAAAAAACTTCTGGAGATCAGGGACTATGTCTTTGCTCCCTGCTACATTCACAGAACCCTCCTAGAACAGTGGCTGGCATATAGTGGATGCTCAAACATTTTCTGAATGGATAATAAGGTGGAAAGAACTTCAGCTAATAACTAGCTGAGTGACTCCAGGCAGTTATTTAATATCTCTTACCTTTAATTTACCCATCTGCAAACTGGTCTAGACAAGCAGTTTCAACCTGTTCTGAGTTCCCTAAAGGATTTCCTGAGCTGCTTGGAGGAGAAAGGGTAGGGAGACCAAGGGAGGAAGGAACAGAGAGGTTTCAGACCCTCCGCTCTTGCATTTCAACAAAAGCTGCTTCATTTTTACATGCTGGGCTTCTGCATAAGATTTTACTGAAGACAGAGTTATGTTGTTTTTAATGACTCCAAAGTTCACTGATTGAATGACCCTTTTCAAATGAAAAATTCTATCACTTTAGGGCATATGCCAAAAATCAAACAAGTATAAGTGCTGAAATCTTCAGGCACTTCATTCAGATTTCTGCTTAAATGCTACTTTTCAACATCTTTTTAAAAAATAGTCTCTCCCTTCCCACTTTCTGTCTCTCCCTATTCCCTTACTTTGACTTATTTCTATTCATGGAACTTATTATAATATATTATGTACTTAATGTTTATTGTCTCCCACCTAGCATCAATGGACCCACCTGACCAGTTATTAGGGCAAGGAAATTTTAAAATATTTTGTTCACTGCAGGGTCTCCAGCAGCACCTATAATAGTGCTTGGCACAAGCAAATGCTCAATAAATTGTTGGGTGGATCAATGACTAGGAATGAATTAAGTTGAAACTTAACCTAAAGAAGATTAAGTAAAAGAACATTCAGAAGCATATATGATTCTTAAAAACCCTATCTACCTGTCTTCTGCCAGGGTCAACCTTTAGAAATTAGTAAGCTATAGTTGTCTTGACCATTGGAGGTATGCTTATTTTTTAGCTAGAATGGTGAAATGAAAATCACAACAACAGAACCAGGGGAGGCACACCAAATTGCTGTAAGGCTATATAAACAAAAGTTCCTACTACAGTGTGGGGTTATTTTCATTTCCAAGTTATATCTGTGCCTTGAACTACTACAATTTAATTCTGAACTATCAAGCTACTAACCATCTCAAGGTTCATTGTGAATGTATCAAAATGAGCACCTCAAACCTTTAGATGCTTCCTGAATCTCAGGCTTCTTACCCCACTTCAAGGGTACTAAGTTAAGATTTATGTTCAGACTAAGTGGGCCCAAGTAGGTTACAATTTTGAAACTTTAGAGCAGTGTTTCTCAAAATATAGTCTGTGAACAACCTGTGAATCCAGGGCTTTACAAAAAACCTCTAAATTTATGATCTCTGGAAGTGGGAATTTGCATTTAACCCTTGTAACACTTTACACTCTGATCTCTGACAGTCACTATTTTTAATCAGTGTCTGTATGTTGAGACTATGAAACTCTGTTAGGCAAAAAAATTTCCCAACTATATTATGATCCTATATACAAAATGAAGTTACTTCTGGCCATAGGGCTCCAGATAAACTATCTCTCTTTTCCATTTTTGGTCAAAGAGGACAACAGCAGGTCGATGCAGTCTATAACTGAAATATAAATTTATAGGAAGAGCCACAAGTCTTGATTTAACTATCACAGATACAATTTTCTAAGAAGGTAATGGTATCAGAGATGGGACTTCCATGTGCAGACTATTTATGAAGATGAAGAAAGTCAAAAAACTACCTTTGATATCTTGGGAAAGATGGGGAGAGGATCCTGGGAATGAATGTGTCCATATGAGGGAGAGAGAGAGCGTGTGTTGCAGCACGTGTGCCATAGTGGTAGTATGCCAAAGAAACAGTACCGTAAAGATGATGAAAACTTCAGTATAGAGTCTTTTTGAGATTAGCCAAAATTTATGAAGGGTCTATAAATGATAAAAACTAAAATGAGATAGAAATATATTTAACAAAACAAGTGTAAGACTCATACATGGAAGACTGCAAAACATCACTGAAAGAAATTAAACAGCTAAGAAAATGGAAAGACATCCCAGGTTAGTGGATTGAAAGACTTAATACTAATAAGATGGCAATATTCCTATAGATTCAATGTAATCCCTATCAAAATTCTGGCTGCTTACTTTTTTGCAAAAATTGGCAAGTCAATCCTAAATGCAAGAAAATGCAAGAACCAAGAATAGCCAAAACAATCCTGAAAAAGAACAAAGTTGCAGGACTCGCCCTTCTCTCTTTTAAAACTTACTATATAACTACAGTAATCAAGACTATGTGGCACTGGCATAAGGCTAGACATATAGATCAATGGTCAGAATTCAGAGTCCAGAAATAAACCCCTATGTCTATGGTCAACAAATTTTGTAAAAATTGTGGTAAAGAACACATAACATAAAATTTACCATCTTTAACACCTGTACATTTACCAAGTGTATAGGTCAATAGTGGTAACTATATTCACATTGTTGTACAACAAACCTTGAAAACATTTTCATCTTGCAAATCTAAAACTCTATACCCATTGAACAACACCTCCCTGTTGTCCCCTATCCCTAACCTCTGGCAACCCCTATTCTACTTTCTGTTTCTATGAGTTTGACTACTTTAGATACTACATATAAGTGGAATCATATAGTGTTTGTCTTTTTGTGACTGGCTTCTTTCATTTAGCATAACATCCTCAAAGTTCATCCATGTTGTAGCATGTGACAGGATTTCCTTTTTCAAAGCTGAATAATATTCCATTGTATGTCTATACTACATTTTCTTTATCCATTCATTTATTAATGGATATTTGAGTTTCTTCAACCTCTTAGCTATTACGATGCTGCAATGAACATTGGTGTGCAAGTATCTCTTCAAGATCCTGCTTTCAATTATTTTGGATATATACTCAGAAGTGGATTTGCTGGATCATATGGCAATTCTATGTTGAGCTTTTTAAGGAATCACCAAATTGTTTTCCACAGTGGCTGCACCATTTTACATTCCCACCAGTAATGCACAAGAGTTCCAATTTCTCCACATCTTTGTCAGCACTTGTTATTTGCTGGTCTTTTGATAATGGCCATCCTAATGGGTATGAGATGATATCTCATTGTGCTTTTGATTTGCATTTCTCTAATGATTAGGGATGTTGTGCACCTTCTCATATTCTTGCTGTCCATTTGTGTATCTTCTTTGGAGAAATGTTTATTCAAGTTCTTTGCCCATTTTTTAATTGAGTTCTTCATTTGTTTATTGTTGAGTTTATGGTTAATGGATTTTTGACAAGGGTACCAAAACAATTCAATGGGTAAAGAGTAGTCAACAAATGGTGCTTAGACAACTAGATATCCACATACAAAAATTAAAATGGACTAAAGATCTAAACAGAAGAGTTAAAAATTAACTTTGTGTACCAAAAGACACTATAAAGAAAAGACAGTCCACAGAACAGGAGAAAATATTTGGAAATTATACATATATGATAGCGGTCCAATATCCAGAATACACAAGGAACTTTTGCAACTCAACAATAAAAAGACAGAAACTAAATTAAAAATAGGAAAAGAAATTTGAATATACATGTCTCTCAGGAGAACATACAAATAACAATAATAATATAAAAAGATGTTTACATTAGAAGAATGTAAATCAAAACCACAATGAGATACCGCTTCACATCCACTTGGACAGCTACAGTTAAGAAGACAGACAATAAGTCCATACAATGGAATATTATTCAGCCATAAAAAGAAACGAGTTACTGCTATATGCTACAAATGGGTGAACACTGAAAATATGGCACTAAGTAAAAGAAGCCATACACAAAAGGCCATACACTGTATGATTCAATTTATATGAAATAGCCTTAATAGTCAAATCCAAAGAGAAACAAAGTAGGTTAGTAGTTGCCAGGGGCTAGGTGGAGGAGGCAATGGAAAGTGCTTGTTAATGGGCATGGGTTTCTTTTGGGGATGTTAAAATGTTCTGGAATTAATGGTGATAGTAACACAACACTGTGAATATACCAAAAACCACTGAATTGTGCACTTTAAAAGGGAGAATTTTGTGTATGTGAAATTATATCTAGAAAATAAAAAAACCCACACTAAACTGAGAACTAATCTAAAGATAAAAAACAGAAATGCTAAAATTCTCCACATTGTGATCCTATTAATGTCTGACCTTCCTGTGGAGAGACTATGGCCAATAAAAAAGCAGAGATGTTTGAGTAAGGCAAACATCAATTCAAATTACAGCTCAATTGCATTCTAGCTATAAGAACCTGGGGAAGCCATTTAAGCTTCCTGAGCTTCAGTTTAATCACCTATAACAAAAATAATAATACCTATCCTCACAGGCTGATGTTAGGATTAAAGTGCTTTGTATATAGGAGGTCTTCAAATATTTTTTTTTCCTTCTTGGGACAGGGGTGGGGGGAAGCTTCAAATGTTAGACCCCAATCTTAGCTGTCTCTGTCAGTGAGTAGGTCATTCTCAATAGTTACCGTAGAGTTTAAAATACTCTCAGATTGCCTGTGAGTAAAGAATGGGATCTCTTTTTAAAAATTAGGTCTCTATTTCTGAGAAGCCTCGCCTAACTGAATCTTTATAGGCAGGGAGGTAACTGGAAGGGAAAGAATTCAAGCACAATGACTGCAAAAATATGTATTAAATAACTGTGTATATTAATAAGCTTGACACTAGATCTTAGGGATGCAACTTTGAAAAAGGAGTATAGGAGGTAGGAAAAGAAACCAGTACTTTTAATGGTCTTTTCAATTACACACTTAAAACATTTTTTTCAGGTTAATTTAGTTAGAATAAGAAAAGGAAAAAAAGAAAGGTTTTTGTTCATAACAGAGGTAGAATTTTGTGGGGCCAGTAAGAAAGTTAGAAACTCCCAAGGCAAAGATAAGTATGGATGTGTATGTTAGAACCCACTTGCAGAGATATCCTTTCCCAAATGGATCCCTTCCTGAAGTTGTTCTTAATTCAACCTCTGGAGGGTGCTTCCAAAAGAGTCCATTCCATGATCCCATTTACCCAAATCCTCTCACTATTTACCATGTGGGGTTTATGTGAGTTTCATGAAGGAGTAGACAAAGAAGGATACAAAGCCAAAGCGGTTATTGCAAAAAAAAAAAAAAAAAAAAGTCACTGTTTCTGTATCTTTGAAGAATTTGAGGGCAGGGGAGAAATAAGAAGCACTAAAAAAGGAGTGGTGGCTCTTATACAAACTTTGATAGTTACAAATGAAACCGCCTTTAGCAATTGATAAAGGGGTACAAAGCGAGAACTGTGGTAAGGGCCTAGCTAAAAATAAGGCACAGGCCTAGCTGAAAATAATAATAATTAGCCACTGTCCCCCAGTTTGCTTCTCTATAATTGCCACTCGGGAACCACATAGCTGGTGGTCATAAAGATTCTTAGCTTTCTCCATAAATAACATCACCTTTTTGAAACCTAGGGGTAGTTTCTGATATACCTTCCAGGTCCCGCATTCCAGTGGAACGGCTGATCCACCCAGACTGGCTGACCCACCCAGACTAGCGGCCCAAACCGAGGAACTGACTCAACTGGTTTTGTGACCCCCCCCCCCACTCAAGAACCTGGTCAGCAAAGAAGACAATTTCTACGACCCTATGTTTCTGCCCCAACCCAGCCAATTAGCAGACTCAATTGCCTAGCCAAACTGTCTTTAAAAACACTGTCTCCCAAATTTTGGGGGAGACAGATTTGAGAAATTTCTCCCATGTCCTCACTTAGCGCTATGCGGAATAAACTTTCTCTGCCGTAAACTCTGCTGTCTTGGCGTATTGGCCTCCTCTTGGGCAGCAGGCAAATGAACCTGGTTGGGCAGCAACACAAATAGGTACATGAAACTCTTCCTGTTAACATGTATTTTCAGAGAAGCTAAATGGAACCACATTAGGTAAGAAATGAAATGTCTTGAAAAAACACTTTATATCCTTGTCCTTATCAGGGCTATGCATGCAACCTGTGGCAAAAGTTTCAGCTGCTTCTGAAAGACTTATTCTCTCTTACAGAAATGTTTATTTTAATATAATTTGGTGTGCACAGTCTTATACAAAGTGCCAAATGGCTTAATGGAATATTCTGACACAAGAAAAGGAATAACTGAGAAATGTGTCAGAGTAGAACCATAACCACCAAAATCTGTAGTTGGTTTCATAGTTTATAGTTTGTCTTAAGTAACCAATAATAAGCCAAAGCCCATTATTTCACTGACAAGACACTGTATGCAAAATGACCTTTTGCAAATAAAATACAAAAGTTAATTTATTTTAATTAAAGGAATCCTATAATTAAAGAACTCCCACAGGCAACCTGTTTGCAAAGGAGGCAGTATAGAATACGGTTATAGAACACTGGAGCCAGACAGAGGAGGGATACTAGCCACACTACGGAACTTTCTAAAGTCTCAGTTTTCTCACCTATCAATGGAGATAATGATAGTAACTACTTCATAGGGTTGTGATGAAGATGAAATGAGAAAGTACATGTAAAATTCTTAGCATGGTATCTGATGCAATGTAAGTACTCAACATGTATGAGCTATAATTATTATTTATAAAGTGAAAAATGGCTTTCTCAATGTTCACATCACTATTTCTTAAACAGAATTGTGTTGTATTTTATTGTGATCTGGCTGTTAATCAGTTTTATCTGAGAAGGCAGGTCTAAGCACTAACTACTTCAAAGGTATTTCTTTTCTTCCTTAAACTGTCCTGTCTGCTGTACACACAAATGGCAAATTTTGCTACACATTAAAATCTGAGTGATAATCCTGCAGCTTCTAAGAAGAGGTAAAAAACTATTTAGGGTTGCAAATATCATATAAGTAATAGATTTGAGGTAAACCAGTAGGAAGCATATTTGACTTTGTTGTATTTTCTAAACCAATATTACTCTAAGTAGCTAGTCGAGGAACCATTTGTTACTTGGCTCTAGATATGGAGAGTGGTTCCATGTGCCCTATTCTCTGGCCATATTGGGAAACATCTTATTCCTTTGCTTCTATCCCCAGTGCAAAGGTTTCTTTCTACCAGCCTGGCACATTGGTAAGTTACACCTATCTACTGTTTTCACATAAATTAATTCATTTGAAAAGAAATTGCCCAGAATAATTTTATTAATGACATTATAATTAAATAAATATTGAGTGGTTTCTCTTACTATAAGATTTCTGCTCTTAGTATACATCACAATAATAATTACAAATTAAAAATCAAATGCTATGCAATTGACTTAAGCCCATTTAAAATTCTGTTCCCAGTAGAGACACAGAATAGGTTTCCATCTTCTAATTATTAGTCTAAGAGTCATTAAATGTACCTTATCTTTCCATTGTAATCAAAGAAATAAATACTAAAATTATATTCATTATTTGTCTATCAAATTGGTAAAGATTAAAACAACACTCAATGTTGGCTGGGGGGAAGGCAAATGTATCTTTCTTGAATGGCTGCATGGATGTTCACTATACTTTTTTTTTTTTTAAGTGAAATAACTGAAATAAGAAACACTGGGGGACCTGGATAAATAAAATATAGTACATGGAAATAGTAATATATCACACGGCAATTAGAAAAAGTTTTATAAAATCTGTGGAAAAATATTCATGGTACATTGAGAATATTGGCAAGAAGTATTTAGTAAATATTTACTATGTGTCAGACACATAGTAAATATGTGTGCTAATTAGGTGCCAAGTTGGTAGGAATAAATGAGACAGACATGGTCCTTGTCTTCACAGGCATTACCAAATCTGCCTGTTGATCTCTCCAGGTATTTTATATGTACACTTATACATAACTGGTAGGAAAAAAGGAGCCATTAATAGCTTTAAAATATTTTTTTACTGAGATAGATTTAACAAAGAATTAAAACGCATAGATCTCAGATGTTCCATTCAGTGAGTTTTGAAAATTTTATATACACATGTCACCAGCACCCCCACAAAGATACAGAACTTTCCATTTCCCCAGAAAGTTCTCTTATGCCCCTTGCCAGTCAATTCTCCATCTCCTCTCCATGTTACTCTGTATATTTTACTAGTGAAGTGTATGATTTGCATAGTATAAATATATCATAATTTATTTATCCATTCTCCTATTGGTAGACACAGGAGTTGTTTCCAGTGTTGGACTATCACAAATAAGGTGTAATAAAACACTTATAACATATGAACATGTTTTCATTTCTTTTGACTAAATACTGAAAGTTGGAATTACTGGATCACAGTATATATTTAACTCAAACGAAACTGCCAGTTTTCCAAAGTGGTTGTGCCATCTTATTAATATGTTCCCACCAGCAATGCATGACAGTTCCTTTTGTTTCACTTCCTTGTACACATTTGGTGGTGTTAGTTATTTTTATTTTAGCTATTCTGGTGAGTATAAAATCATATTTCATTGCGGTTTTAATTTGCCTTTCCATGATGAGTTAAAGATGCTGAGTACCTTTCCATGTTTATTTCTGTATCTTCTTTTGTAAAGTGTATGTTCAAGTCTTTTGCTTATTTTTAAAATTGGGTCACTGGTCTTTATATTGTTCATCTGTAGAAATTTTAAAAAATATATTCTGGATACAAGTCTTTTGTCAGATATATGTGCTGTGAATATATTTTTCCAGTTGGTGGCTAGTCTACTCATTTTCTTAATGGTGTTTTTTGATCAACAGAAGCTTTTCATTATAATGAGGTCCATCTTTTTTCCTTTTTAGTACTTTTTGTGACTCATCCAAGATCTTTGCCTATCCCAGGTTGTAAAGATCAATGAAGAATTGTGGAATGAAAGAACAGCAGCGTGAAAACGTTAGAGCGAATCAGAATGCCCTGCAGGTGAAAAGAAGCTGCAGGTCAAGGATGTTAAGTTAGGAAGCTGTTGCCTAACTCAAAAATGAAGTGATGAGGTTTTAGTCTTGGTTGATAAGCAGTGTAACTGAAGAGGAAGGGATGAAAAAAGGCCAGGTTTAGAAGAAAAAAGATGGAACTTGGTGACTAACTGAATATGGTATATAAAATAAGGCATGTTAAAATGATTTTAAGAACGTAAGTCTAAATGACTCAGAGGGTGCTGATACTAACAAAGATAGGTAAGTTTGAAAGTAGATTCTACTATGAATATTATTATAGAAAAAATAGGGAGTTTAGTTTTACATATATTGTATTTAATATGATAAAGGAATATCCAAATGAAGATTTCTTGTTGACAATCAAGAATAAGGAAACTTGAAAAGGGCAAAGAGGAGAAACCAAGGCTGTATACTTATAAATCATTAGCTGAGAGAAGTGCCTCTCAAAAGTAGCATCCACATATCAGCAGCATCAGTAACACCTGGGAACTCGATGTACTCCTCAGCCCCAATCCCAGACCTACTGAATCCAGAAACTCTGGAGGTGAGGCCCAGCAATGTGTTTTAATAAACCCTCCAGATGATTTTGATGCACATTAAAGTTTGAGAACTACTAGCATAGTTTAGAGTTGAGGCATAAGCACATAAGGCAAGTGAAAAAAGTTAACAGAGTCCCACAGTTACTAATCCCTAGGGAAGAGTCATAGCAGGCAGAGAGAGAAAATCAGTAGAGAAGAGATTAGAAGAGAAAGGCTAATACATTTATCACCCAAAAGCTAAGCAGAAAAGAACGCCATGAAGTTCAGCTTATTCTGTAGAGACAGCAACACGCACAGAGGATGAAAGTGCTCTTTCATTCACTCAAGACCTCTCCCCACCCCCTCCCCCCAATGGGAGTCATATTTGTTTTGAGGAAAAACATTCTTCCTGATCTATTTTAAATAAGGAAAATCTGCAAAGTAATAATAAAAAATATTGCTATACAACCACATTTCTTTGAAAGGGAAAGGAGAAACTGACAGGCATTTTACATATGTAATTCCATTTAATACTTAAAATAATGCTTTGAGATCGATATCACTTGTCTACAGTGGTGGATGCAGAATTCAAGCCCACTTGACCCCAAAGTTCCTAATCTTCCCACTACAAGTTGATTGTTTATTTTTAAAAACTCAAGTTGTGAATTGAACTATATTTTTCAAATGATATTTATTCTTCATTTGTACACAGAAGACTGCTGAACTTTTTTTGGCTGCTCAAGTGACAGTGAGTATATCACTATCAAGGAAGAAGGAGAGAAATGAGCAGTAGTGTAAAAGGCAAGTGGAGTTAAAATAAGTTGTATTAAAGATTGACGATCATGCTTACATACTGCTGGGAAACATCCACTAAGGAAGGGAAAACTGATGATATAGGAGAGAGAGAGGAACTACTTCAGCAGATGAATCATGTGTACAACAGAAAGGCTGTCTTTGGCTAAGCACATAGCCCAGGGTTAACAAATCACCACACACATTTAGCAGAAAATGGTTTTTAAATTTTTAAATGACTTCTCAAAAAAACAAAAGAATAATAATATTTTGTGACAGTGAAATAATATAAAACTCAAATTTCAGTGTCCATAAATGAAACATTTGAACACTGACATGCCCATTTGTTTACATATTATCTATGGCTGCTTTCACATTACAATAGCAAAGCTGAGTAGTTGAGTAGCTGCTACAGAGACTGTGTGGTCCTAGCCAAAAATATTTACTATCTGACCCATCATAGAATGTATGTGCTGACCCCTGGCATAGACAGTCCATCCACCTGTGCTCTAAGCCATAGATGTATCTAACCAGAATAGACTGACTTCAAATGATCTAGATAGTTTATTAACGAAGACTAAAAGTCAGTGTTGAAACAAAAGGGATAAATTCAATGGATTTCATCCAGCCAGCCATTTGATCAATCAATAATATTCACTGAGTCCAGTGCCAAGAACTGGAGATAAAAAAACAAAACCAAAAACAAAAACCCAAAAAATCAAGACAGGCAAGGTCCTTTTTCTCACAGAATTTAAATTCTTATGAAACAAAAAAACAAAAGACAAATAATAAAGATTAAATAGCTTGTGATAAGTGTGCAGAAAGAAATAAACATGATGCTGTGATAGCAAAGGAAAGGGGGTCTGAGGGATTACTCTAGACAAGGTAGTCAGCCAAGGTGTTTTTGAAGCACAAGGAGCTAACCAGGGTGGGGGAAGTGGTGTGGGTAAAGCAGACAATTAAATGTTCTTATATTTCCACAGACAGAAACAGGTGAGGATGGAGAAATTCATGCATTGTGAGTAGCACAGACTACTATCCCTGATGACTTTTCCAGTGGTATTTTTACTACAAAGTACACACAGTATAATTATTTAATGGGTCCAAATGGTTCAGGAACAACATACAAATTTAAAACACACAAAACAACAACAACAAAAAACCACTGTATAATTGCTTAATTACCCAAGGGATAGGAATGGTTCCAGAGAGCCATTTCTGCTTCTCAGGTATATATAGTAGTAACAGTTTTTGTTGTTGTTGTTGTTGTTGTTGTTGTTTTTTAATGGAGGAGACATATTCTACACAATGTAAGTTTTCAGGATACTAGCAAACACAAACATGCCAAAGAAAGTACAAATGGTAGGCATTGCTTAAAATAAAATTAAGCTTTTCCTTTTTTATTCTATGAATACATTATAACAATTAAATACCAAAAATGATCATAAAAGGATAAGTAATACTAGAAACAGTAGACTTTTCTTTGGTTATAATTCATACATAGCTAATGCAGCATAACATACCAGTTGAAGCTTGACAAATGATAAGCTATGAACTTTGGGAAAAAACTGGTATCATTTGCTTCTTAACAGTTTGTTTTTTGGCACATACCAATATAACTATTTAAAATACAACCTGTCCATTTTGTGAGTTGGCTATGCAGTTTGTTCCACATCTTAAAATAATTCTTTTATTATGTTATTTCTAGAGTACAAACAACTTTCTACTTAAAATTTGAGCAGGTTGAAGCAGCATAAATAAATGGTTAAGTGATTTAAAAAATATTTATAAAATAATTATGCAATTGTAGGTTATTTCTCCTTATGAAAAATGATAAAATATATGATTTTCAACCATTTGAAAAGCCAGACACAGGTCTATCGAAACATAGGCACAATTCAATGTAATGATTCATAATGTCACTAATAGAAAAATTCAGCAGTTCTCAATCGAGACCTTTATTCCTTCTCTGAATAAATGATGCCTGAAATTTTTATTCTTGTTCTAATGGAATTTCAATGGCCTTCACTGCAAATCTACTGGAAATTTTTGCATATTAAGTGGAAAAAATTAAATGATGTTAACCACATTTTAATGTGATTAAGGCTGACAGGGTCATTATTTCTGCTAATCACTCAGTTTAAAAAGCTCAAACAAAACTTTATAACAGACAAGGTTTTTAACTTCATGTATATCTTGTTGAAATTTTTTAAAAAACCGTAGAAGAAAAAGAAGGGGGAAAAGCATACTATAGTCCTTGATAAAAACCAATGAGAAGTTCCTACAATTTGCAGATGGGTTTCATTATACTTAATCTGGTGATGTAAAAACAAAAATGCAAAACAATCTTACACTGCACATGCTCCTCTGGTTTCTTTCCTTTTAAACATGAAGAGGGTAAGAAAATGTACTTTGTAGAATTTTGAGCTCTGTGTTTCCTATTTGCTGCTAAATGGAAACAAATATAGTTTTTTCTTTAGATCTTATAGCAAACTAAAAACAGAATTAATGCATAATACCACCTCAAACAATTCTTCAATGTTCTACTTTTTAGATTAATCTATGCCATGCAACTAAAAATATTTCAAATATATCACGGTAAACTAAAAATCTTCACTGATAAAAATCTCCAAAAAAAGTGACACTAATTGCTATCAGAAAAATAATAGGGATACTAATGATCAGTAGTACTTATAGATAACCTGTCTTTTCTGTTTTCTGATAAGAAATTCACTTTGCTCATTGGTCATTCGATAATAGAAGCTTAATATTAAATTAATTCTTTAAGACTGCAGGTGTATTTGATGCAATTTTGTTGTTCTACTTGCAAAGAATTATTTTTAAAAGTACATTATAATGATCTTGAAGCAAAAATGAGTAGGAACCTAGCCAAAATGACTCAACCAGCATCTTCTCTAATTTTCTGAGCATTTCAATATTTTCCATAAAGACCAACAATTAAGCTAGTTATATAACACACACAACTATACAAGAATGAATCAAAGACCTCAATTGCTCTTTTTGTTGGCTGTCAACTACTTAACCAATATTGGTTGTTGAAAATTATCTTTATCTTTCAGCTACTAAAATGATAATTTCTAGAAATGATTTGAGAACTGTGATTCATTTTGACACATGAAGGTAATATGACTACTCCTAATCTAGTAGTTATAGTTTTTACAGAAACAAAATTAATTAGCTTTTAGAAAAATATGACGAGCAAATGGTTTTTGAAAAGAAACACACACCTGAAGTTCAGACAGTTTAATTCACATCAATTCACCCCAATCTAGTAAACTTAAACCAAATTCATTAACTAAAAACATCTCATACATAAAAAAAATTAAGTAAATACATTTTGCATTGTAGTTTTCTAAAGCAGTATGAAACTATGATCATTGCAAATAATAGTCAAACTAACAATTAGAAAACTTAAGCTACAGGTGCAGTACCTTTATCCAAAACTGATCATCCTTTTCATGGTAAATTACTCAACTGCATGCAAATAGATAAATGAGTTTACTTCACTGATCACAATCTTAGCAGCTAACAAAAGCAGAGCACCTGGCCATAAACAAATCCTTTTAAATGCAATTTAGTACTAAAGTTTGAGAAATGCTGTTCTGTTTTCATATTAAAAATCATGACCAAACTACTTTTCAGCAAGAAGTTCAGCCTTTTGTGAAGAGAAAGATTACAGTCTGTAGCAGATTATATAAATAACAAGAAGTATTAATGCTGCATTGTGGCTATAATCTTTGGTGTCTGTAGAAAATTAATATTGTTGAACTTTTTTTATTTTAGTGTGATGCTATGCACTGGTGCATCAACTAATAACCCTCCAGAATTTCTGTGCTCATCTAAAAAGAGTCCCTGCTGAATGTTCTAATGCATCTTATTGTGAATCTTCAGCAAATAAAACTTCATGTATGAGCTCATGATGTGCTTTGCTGCTGGAAAGTCACAGACTCTGTGGGAAGCTCTTTATCTTCCCAGCAGTCAGTTCTCTGAGAACATCAGTGCAGCTACTGTAGTTACCTGTAGATTACTTGTATTTTCTCACATCTGTGTCCAGCAATCTAAACCATGATGATAAAGGGTCATTAGGGTTTGAGTGAGGAAGGGGATGGACTAGACAATTTGCTCTGATAAGCTCCTTGTTGGGAGCTCCAGTTTAGAATGTGAAATGTCGGATACGTACAGTTTTACACTAAAAGGAAAAAAAGGATTTCACTTTTCTGCAACAACAATTAAAAATGATGTGGTTTAATGTCTCACTGTAGTCTGCTGATTCACATTTTATTTGGGGGCTTTATAATTAAAAGTATATACGAGAAATAATTTTCTGCTTGTAAAATGGACGTCCACGCTCTATTAGCCACAAAGAATTCAGGTACAATTACTAAGATAACTGCTGTTTGGAGCACAGCAAAGCAATTTCCCACAGTGGGACTTACAGTTCAATTTACCAGTTGGGCAAATATTTTGTGCTCTGTAGTGGCCTAGAGAGTTAAAAGCTATAGGTAACATTCGAGTAGTGTTATACTTGGACAAAGTTTCTTCAATCCAAACGGATGGTTTAGATTTCAAAGGTAGTATCCTAAAAACATTCCCCCAAATTAATATTGTAAATATTAAAACCAACACAAAATACAGGTGTCACAGAAACCCTGACTGACCTCTCATTCCTCCCAAAACAGAGGTTCAGAATTTAGAACTCAACACTGTTATTTTATTTTCATATTTGTGTTGGATCCTAAATCATTCTGATACTTAATCACATTTTCTTAGCAATCAGCTGATAGACTATGCCATATTCTTGATTTGATTATAGAATGAGGCTACTAATTGCTTAATTTCAAATGATTTTTAGAATAATTGTACCAGACTACAGAAATAAAAAAGGAAAAAAATTTTTGGCATCTTTCAGATATTATACCCCATATAGATGGAACAAAAAGAACTGCTTTAGTTAGTGAAAAACAGAGGAGCTTAAAAATGCTCTCTAAATTTACCTTTATAACTCATCTCTTTATTTAGGTATGCTTATTGAAGTACAATATTATGTCTTTTCAAAATTTCTACCTACCTTCCTACGAAAGAAAACTTCAAGAGAAAATAGTGACTGGAAGAAATAAAATACTGCCTTGCCTCAAAGAACTATGTTAAAACAACAGAAGTATGTGAATAAAAGCATACAATATTTTAAAATGAAACATCAAGCAGTGATTTAGTTTTTTTGGAAATAGTTTTACAATGGTATTCATTTGGACTGTTTGAAGGCTTTCCAATGTTGCTGGAAAAGAAAAATAAAAATACTTATTTTCAAAGTTGTTTGCTAGCACTAAACACACACAAGCAATATTTTCCAACAGATTAAACATAAAGTAAACATTTAAAAATTCCTGTTCTTCCTTTCAAATACATGTATTGTCTAAAATTCTTTTACGAAAGTCTGTAAGATGGAAGATACGTCACAATTATCAATGTAGAGACATTTCTTAAAAATTATCGTAAAATATAACATTTTGGTAACTAACATTAACATCCAAAGGCAATATGAGAACACAAATCCATAATCATTATTCATACACCAAGCCACTGTAAACCTAAATCATTTCTGAAGACCTGAATGTGTCAAGAACTTTGACAATTATGACTGGAGCCAGAAAACTGTAGCAGTGCAGAATTTCTTATGAATTTCTCCAGTTACTTTTTATAAATGCTGTCTTGGATGACAGCTTAATGTGTACCACATGCAATATTTATTCTTCTTCAGTGTCAGACTGTCTAGCCATCCAAGGGAATACAAAGAATGTCACTTATTAGGATAAAAGCACAAGGAAGGTAATCAAGGACATATGTAACATCAGCCAATCATGCCCTATTTCAACATCCTATTCCATTCATAACAGTTCAACAATTATTTGCTTACTGATAACTTGCTTTCAGGCTGTTTGTGTTCACCATAATGGTGGTTTGCATTTATTTTGCTCTTTAGAATTGGACACTTGCTGTGCCATACATGTTTGTCAAAACTTTATATCTTCTGTCAGAAATGGCTTAGAATATACAATAATTTCTATTTGTCAGGAACTACTAATACAATAATCAGTAACCCTCGATGTCAATAGGGCACTAAAATAACTATAAAACAGCAAATGCATAATTATTAGATATTTCATAGTAAAAAAAATTCCAAAAGTGATGCATAGTAAGGAAGTAGGTATTACTAGCTAAGCCACACTCACACACCTTCCCCTACATACGGCTAAGAATGCTTAATAGGCATTGTTTTTTTGTTTCAGTTTTCCAAAATTACGAAGCTGACAGAACTTCCCAGTCTAATCTGTTGGTCTTTAAGCTATATATCCAAAGTGTCTAAGAAATAGCAAGTCATATTAAAACATATACCATACATATTTTACTTAATAACAGATTTAAAAGAAAATAATGTTCTCTCACACACCATAATCATGAACTGTGTAATTGTAGAAACAATTACTTAATCATATTTAGTCAGAAAACTTTAACCAGATATGGCTTTAACAATGTATTCTAGTAACATGTAAAAGTTTTTAAGAGCACTAATTTCAAGAGATCAGACAACTAAGATGTTTACCTCAGAATACAGGAAAGGAAACAAATGGCTAATAGTCTCCATAATCTCTTTTGGTCTCTTTTTTTCTATTCTGTCTCTATCTCAGATTTGGCCTGAAGTAGAGTAAGTTCTACGATGCAAGAAATATTCCATACAAACTATTCTATATAATTTCTCAAAATTAAGACTCAAGAAAAAACACTTTTAAATAATAAAAGCATAATCATAGACTTTTCTAGTCCTAAAATATATTGCAATCTTTTATATAAGCAGGATTCAAGTTAGTTAAAGATGATTTATTAAGTAATTACAACTGCTAGGAACTAACCAATTAACTATCGATCTATCTATGTTCATAAGCAGACATATGCTTTTCTCATAGAATTATGAGAATTTAATAAAATTATATTTCAAGCCAAATGGATCTATTTCTGCCACAGAATAATTTCATTTAATATATACAACATATTTTATTTAATTCTCATAATTCTATAAGAAAAGCATTACTCACTCTGACAGGCAAGGAAACTAAGAGCTATAAGGAAACCACATAAACTATCTTCAGTCATGCTTATACAAAACACTGCAATTATGTTTGCTCTCTAGCAAGTATGAGTTTCTGTGTAATTTTCACTAGGATACAAACAACATAGAAAACTCTTTGGGTACTTTTTGTTGCATGAAAAGCATGCTATAAATGCATGAAATGTTTTATACTTTCTCTCATGAATTCAAGCTAAATGAGTCTTTGTAACATTTAACTAGGTTTCTTACTTCACTTCTCTGAGCCTTAGGTTCTCTTTAGTAAATGGGTAGAAATTTGCCTTCCAAGGTTATGTTGATTAAACCAAATGACAAAAATATGTAAATCACTCAAAGTCCGGTATATAATAGATGCTCAACAAATGGTAGTCATTATTTTTGCCCAAGATTTGGATGTATATGTACATACATACACATACACATATATGTATATATACAATGTTCATTATATTGCTATGCACTTAATATTGTACTTAAACAGAACATTACACAAACCATCCATTTATACTTTAGCTAACAAAGGAGATATGTGTGTACACACACACACACTTCCCTACTCCCAAAGTAGTTCTCAAAAACAAATCCAAGTTACTGAAAATGCAAGGAAGTAGAATAAATCAGTATGTGGTTAAAAATAAACATATACACAAAACAAACAAATGGCTGAAAAATGAGTTATCTTGAAAAAAGTATCAATAATATGTATTTTCCATGTAAAAATATAGAAACTATTTTAATTATTGTCCCTACAAAGAGCTATTAAATTGGAAAATAGTTTTTAGAGATAAGTCCTCAAAAATAAAGATACAATTTTAGGTACAATTTTTATATTAACCTCAGTTGGCACTGTGTAATCAGGTTATAGTGAATTTTTAGTCTCAAATTTTATAGGGCATGAATTGTCTCACAACAACAAAACCTTCTCTAAATGAAATTTATAGTGACAGAAAATGTGACTAGTGTATGACATATTTCTCAGGCCTTGTCCACCTTTCCCGCATCACCAATGCCCCAATGCTGAGATACTATGGCATAGTAGTAAAGAACATGAGCTCTGTAGATGAACTGCTTAAGTTTGAATTTTGGTATTGCTAACTGGCTACGTAATTTTGGCCAAGTTCCTTAGTCTCTCTATACTCGCTTCCCCTTCTTTAAAATGTAGGTAATAATGGTACCTACTTTATAAGGTTGTTGGGAGTCTTAAATATAACTGGCGTACAGTTAAGTTACTGAACACTTAACTATATGCCAGTTAACTGACACAACAACTACTACTAATACATCAGGCAAATGAATTATCTGCCACTGTTCTATTTCATGGGGTGCTATTGAATGTGCCCCCAAAGTTCATGTGTTAGAACCTTAATCCCCAATTCAATGGTATTAAGAGGTGGGGCCTTTAAGAGGTGATTAAAGGTCATGAATGCCTTTTATGCCCTCATGAGTGGGCTAATGCTGTTATCATGGGACTAGGTTAGTTATCTCAGGAGTGGGCTCCTAAGAAAAAGGATGAGTTTGACCCACTTCTCTCTGTCTCTCACACTAGCTTCCACTTTCTGTCCTTCTGTGTACCCTTAAGCAGATGCCAGCACTATGCTCTTGGGCTTCCCAGGCTCCAGAACCATGAGCCAAATAAACTTCTTTATAAATTACCCAGTCTGTGATATTCTGTTATAGCAGCAGAAAATGGACTAAGACACATGGTATCTTCTCATTTCCCTATTTATTTACACATCGACTCCCTCGCCCCAGCAGTGAAGAATAATTTTTAACAAACTGTATGGTTTACTATTTTTTTAAAAAAGTCAAATCCTATTTATCATATCAATATATAAACTGATCTGTAATTACAGCTATGTTTTTTGGGGTCTACTCTGTACCGTTATTTTAGACTTGGCAATTTGGTACAATTTTTAGTTTTAGTTTCTATAAGAGCCATTGTATTTTCTCCACCAAAAATTTTACACATGGTATTGCTTAAAAATGGATGCTAAAATATATTGCTGTTGCCTCTTAACAACAAGGTGTTAAATAAAACTATAAGGCAAAAACAGCAGCAAAAGCTTATGATCCTAAGAAAAGCACACAGGAGTTGTCATCTTGGGAGAACTGGTTTTTTAAGTTAACTAAAACTCTAAACAATTTGCTGGTGATGAAATTTTCTGAGATAAAACATAGAAAAATGCTAAAGTTGCTAAAGTAATATTTTCAAAGATTTTTGGAGATCCACACATATATATTCACAAATAGATCGTGTACTGTCACTTGGCCATCAGGCCATGGGGAACAGGCACAACATTCAAATCAAAACGATCTATTTCTACCACTTACCTGCTACAAGAACTTGGGCATGTTTTGTAATCTCTCCAATTGCCTATCTTTAAAATGGGCATGACAATATCTGTTTCATAAATATAGTATCATGAAACTTATATTTGTATAAGTTTTACCTATTCTTCTATTAACATCTTGGCAATTTCTAAGTTCAGAGTGTCTGTTACAGAGCAAAAATTCACTAATAAATGATGGTTTGCTATGTACGTCTTTTGGTTTGGTAAAGAAAAAGCTAATTCGATGACATTAACTGGGGGAAAGGGGAAGGCAGGACAGACAAAAATGGCACAATTTAAAAGGTAACAATTTAAAAAATTACATTTGAAAAGTACTAGTGACCTTTATGTCAGACATTCTAATATCTTTTAAAATATCATTTAAAAAAAAGCTAAAAATTATTACCAATGGACAGATGCTATTTAATATTTTCCTTTTAAATTTCAAAATGGACTGAACCCAAAGATTTTTCCATAGACCATACTATTTTTTTAAAAGAATTTCTAGGAAAAATCCTGATTATTACCCAGGAATATTGATGACTACCCCTTGATTTTAATGACAAATATGTAAAGTACTGAAAAGCCACCTTTGAAGATGACAAATCTTATTTCTGTCTCTGATGATGTGACACACTCCTAAACTAAAATGCAGAACTCTTAATCCAATGATAATAATGTTTCATTTTAGTAAAAATTCAACTGAAGATCAATATATTAGTGTAATGAGGGCTATCTTGGAATTTGAGGGTCAAATAAAGTAATGTAAGTTGAAACACTGTAAAGCTCTAGACAAATATAGGTTGTTATTATTTCTTAATAAAGTTCAATCTATTTACTTTAGGTCATACATCAAGGGACTTTTATAAAGTGCTTCATGAGTGGCAGTGTGAATCAGCAAGTCACTAGACAAGCATGGAAAAGGAAGGATGAAATTCAAAATAAATCTGATATAATTGCAAATATTACTTCAAAGGTTGCTTAAAACACTTAGTAATTGAATTGGCCAGGGCATGGTGGCTCACATCTGTAATTCTAGCACCTTGGAAGGTAGAGGTGGGAGGATCACTTGAGGTCATGAGTTCAAGACCAGCCTGGAAACACAGTGAGACTTTGTTACAAAAAACAGAAAAATTAGCTGGGTGTGGTGGCACGCACCTGTAGTCCCAGCTACTTGGGAGGCTGAGGCAGGCAGACTGCTTGAGCCCAGAAGTTTGAGGCTGCAGTGAGCTACGATGACGCCACTGCACTCTAGCCTGGGCTACAGAGTGAGACCTTGTCTCAAAAAACAAAACAAAACAAAATATACTTAGTAATCAAAAATATTTTTCTGGACTATAAGAAATCAACTATAGCAAACTAGAAAATACATGATATTCATTCTTAAAACCCAAATTAAATTTTAGAACACATTTAGAATATGTTTAAAATCTACATAAATGCAACGTATTTGAATAAGAATACATAAGTTCTTTACAGTGGTTGTCCTCACATTTTTTTCTTTTTCAATGCTCCATAACACTCAGAATAAAATCCAAGGTCTTTGCCATGGCCTAATAAGCTCTGCATGAACTCCCTCTCTAGCTTCTTTTCCTATAACTCTTATTCTTTTTGGTTCTATCTAGCTATCTCAGAGCCTTTGCACTTGCCGTTCCCACTCCCTGGACTGAGATTTCCTCACATTCTCTCATGATGTATACCCTTACTTCATAAGGCCTTCCCTGACCACCCCAACTAAAACAGTCTCTCCTTACTCTGCTTTGTTTTTCTTCACTGTCCTAATCATTTCTTGATATTATATTAAATGTTTGTTTGTTGGATATCTATTACTGCATGAGTCTATAATCCCTATAAGGAGCAAGGGTTTTTTCCGTTCACCACCTAGAATGGTACTTGACACACAGAAGGGCTCAATGACTAC
Organism: Daubentonia madagascariensis; assembly: GCA_023783475.1. NCBI lineage: Eukaryota > Metazoa > Chordata > Mammalia > Primates > Daubentoniidae > Daubentonia > Daubentonia madagascariensis. Next base: position 34,068,479 of record JAKFHU010002088.1, on the reverse strand, counting down.
TTGCTTAAAAAAGGAAGAAGAAAACATAGTACCTACCTCCTCTATAAGCTCATAGTCTTCATAAGGACATACATTTGAAATTTATATTCATAATAACGGTTTTCATGAAGTTAATTTCTTTTCTTAATATAAAGCATTAAAAAGACTGAACAGATAACAATGTGTAGTCCCGATATTATAAATAGGAATATACTCAAAATGTTTAAGTCAGTTATTTTAGAATATATTTTTAAGTAGAATTATAAAATTGACAATAAAAATGGTCACAGATACCAAGGTGTGTCTTACTGAATGTACTATTTCTACAACATTATGAATTAAATAGGCTTTTGATGGTGAGTTTCACAATCTAATGTTTTTGATTGAAAATGCTTTCTAGGTCAATTTAGAGTAAGGGAGTGCCATAATTTGAGTAATGTTACTAGCCTCAAATATAGATATGCCATATACCAATTCTATAAATAGGTTTTATTTTCACTTTACTTTCATTCTAATCAGATCAACAGCTGCCCACTATGAGGAAGATGGGAAAAAACATGCAGAGACTCAGAAAAGACTTATTTTTAAGGGTTCAAGATATGGGAGAGGGAATGAGAGAAGGAGAAAGACCAGGTCTTATTTACAACCCAGTCCAGAAAAGTTGCTCTTAAATTGGGTATTTGCAACCTTGAGAATGCTCTGTACAGTTTCCCAGTTAGGAAAAATTCTACCATGACAAACCTATATGTGCTGGTTGAGAAAATACTAGATATCTGCATGGGCACCTTTTCTTTGTGAAATTACTATAGTCCAATTCATAAAAGTCATAAAATTCTAACACTGGAAGGGAACCTTAGAGATGATCTCCTTTAATTCTTTACTAACTTGCACTGTCTCACCTCCAACATACACATACATACATTCAAAAAATAGAGAAACCGAGATACAGGAGATCACAATGGAACTGTTTTAAAAGGCTTTTAAAAGAACATACACCTATTTTTTTAAAAATTATGTTATTGTAAAAATCAAAGAATGATTTACTCTAATGGAAGCCAAGGGGGTGACAGTAAAAGCATCTAAGCTACAAATGGTGAAGTTACAGGGCCCAATCTGAGAGAGAGATGGGGATGAGGTCATATCAAAGACAGCAATATCATCACGGGAATTTCACTGCTATATTTATATATGTGATACATTGTTGTTCCCTAATCGATGTAACACAAAGAAAAACTAAGGGAACATATCAGAAAATGCATTCAGAAGGACAAACAAATCCTTTATTACTGAATTCTTTTTGAGCTATGATAATTAAATGTGGGAAGTATTATTTATATAGAACACATTTTATGTGAATAATCTGAATGAATTGTCTACTACATGAAAGGCTAAGTAATTTAAATGCCTAAGGTCAAAGAGCTAGTTAGCAGCAAATAAGGACCACAGCACTAGTATTTCAAATTCTAAAGTAGTATTCTCTTAATACATCAACTTTCTGATAATATCTACTCCCCAATTCACAAATAGACTATATTCTCATAGTTTATTAGAATTCATTTTCTTTACAGAAATGATGTTATTAATGGTACACAGCATTTCGGTCTAGCAGTCAAAAGTGTATTTAAACTCATCAAGTAGCTGAACTACATGATTAATTCCAAAGGTAGATCTTATGCCTGGGGAACATGTTGCACAGGAGGGATGGGCAGAGAAAAATAATACTCCTCTCCTATCCTGCACAAGCAGGAGATATTAGGCAAAACACTGAAATTGCCCAAATTAGCATCTCTCCTTTCCTTTTCTACAGCCTTCTCCTAGGAAAACCTGTTATTCAACACCTACACACTGCCTTAAGACTCCATTCTAAACCCTTCACAAGGTACAGTTTCCCATTACAAGGTCCTGCCCTATATCTCCTTCTCCCAACAGTCAAAAGATTTCTGAGCTTCAGAATTCTCTACCTCCACCAACTACTAGTTAAAACTCCCATTCTAAGAGCGTAGCTTAGCCCAACTCATAGTTTTGGAAACAAAGTCTGACCCAGAGGTCCCTAACCTATGGGGCACAGATTTTTAAGCAAGTTATCCTTGAATTATTCACCAAAGTGAAGAGGGGAGGCAGGGAAATTCTTTTTGTACATGAATCATTCATAATTTTAAGATCACTGTATAGCTATAAACCAAACTTTGTATTTCATTTCCCAGATTATAGATGTGTGTGCATGTATGAGGAATGTATGTTTTAATTTCACATGAGAGAATCCTAAGGAATACCTATTTTTTAAAAAGAGCTTAAATCTTTTAATCTCTGGAAGCTAGAAAAAATTTTATAAAACTTTTCCCATTTATGTGGAGTGAAATTCTTCAGCTAGTTAAAAAAAAGATGAAAGTCTGACATATTTGATAAATTATATCACTCACAAATCAGTAAGTCAGCAGATGGTGCTAATGAAGATTACAATTGATGTTCCCAAATGTATCACTTTCTTAAATTCAGTGAACCATCTGGCAAATAGAAATCACTGGCTATAAACAGTATTGGGCAAAATGCAAAGAGGCCAGAGGACATTCCTAATATGCATAAGGTCAATAGCAGTATGTTTATATAAAAAGATGTGCTTTCTTCTATAATTATCTCTTTCATAATAAGAAATCAGAAGTGTACAAGTGCATTATTACCTCTTTATAAGAATATGAAATTGCTGAGTAACCAAAAACCATTTAATGAAACCAGACAGAAATTCGCAAGTATTATTATATGTAAAAATATATTCAAATACAAAAGTACATTTGAAAAAAAGAGATTCCTGAACAGGCAAAGGTTTTTCCCCACCCTCACTTTTGGCCTTACATCTCTTGTAATAAAAAGATCGTTTTTAACTCTCAAGATTCTGATCAAAGGAAGTAAGAAATAATTAAGTCCACAAAATTCATTCACCATATATTAGCTGAAATCCTAATTCATAGTGTAAATAATACTGTTTCAATGTTTTATCATAATACAAAGGGATTTTTCTAAAGCTGTGTTAAATTTCTAGCTTACATGAACAATCCTGTCAGAAATTGATGACCTCTTAAAACAGTTTTCAGAAATCGTTTTATGGATATATACACATGTACAGACATACAAAGTTATGTGTCAAAAATATACACACTTCCACCTATATACATAGTTGCAGAGATATACCAGCTGTATTTCTTATAAGCAGCTCAAGAAATCCAGAAAATATTAGATCTATTCCATCATTCTCCCCCTAACCAGGCACATAATGTATAGTATCCCCAAACTATTTTTAGTTTTTGTGTACAAACTATGTGGAAAACTAACAAAAGCAGAAAAGTGCGTGTGGGAGGGGGAATTGAATCATGGTTTAATAATAAATAATAAAACCTTTTTCTATTTAAAATTCATTTAGGGGACTTGACACATTTCCCTTCATTATACAACAGCTTAAAAGACTTTCCAAATATTTGTCTACCTATCTTGAATCAATTTCATCACTCAGATTAACTGACTCTTCTATAATACTACCCAAAAGGTAATGTTAAATGACCACCAGGTTATAAGCAAATGTGTATAACACACACACACAGAGGAAGTCTGAATGTCTTAAATTTTAGTTATATTTTCCAGTTGAACATGGATATGTAGTATTAATATAATAAACAATAAAATATAATTATCTTACTATAATTATCCTTTAGGATAATTATATTAAGAAAGGTAGCGATGAGAACAAAAATGAAACATAATTGGTAGCTATTAGGTGTACAAAATATCTAAAATTAGTTTATTCTACTGATTCCATAATTGGATGGCATACACGACTACCAGAGCAGCAAAGGTGCAAAGATTGAAATTTAAACCCCTAATTAAACAATGGTTTGACAGTTCTAATGTCCTGTACCTGCTTGACACCATGACTCAGTAGGCAATCTCAAATGAAAATTAATAATGCATATAGTATAATCTTAGTTATAAATAACTGATATTTAGAAAATGAAAACCTCAGGTGTTCAAAAATCATTAGTACTCACCAAAAACAACAAAAACTTCTACATAGTTTTATTCATTCAAGAAACAGCAATTTGTAATAATAAAAAATGGTTTCTGTGGATTCCCTTGTAACATCTTGATTACTGTCATCTGATCATAACACAACTGCAGCTAACCCGGCTGCCACATCATCTTCTCTTCAGGGGCTAGGTCTTTAATCATAAATCAATGAAATGACTAATTCAATGTTGTTAAAACTAGTGAGTAGATGCTTGGAGTCATTCCAGTTTTTACATCTTTCAAAAGGTCAATACACCTACTCGATAACACAATAGACTTATCTTTCAAAATGCTTCCTTCTTTTCTAGGATTGAAAAATAACACGTTACCATTTAAATTTAAAGTGAACTTTAACTAATAATTAAAGTGTTCATTATTTCTGAAATGGTGACCTGGTAAAATAACAACAGTTTTAGTCTTCTTCTTGTGGCCACAGACACAAACCTCTCCTCCTCTTTCCTGACCATTTAAAATAGTTTTCTAGATCTAAAAGACCAATGAAAATATTTATTACTGTTTCCTGCATCACTTTTATTTGCTACAGTAACATTACATGTTAATCTTAAAAAACAAAAACTTTTCCTTTTGCTAAAGGAGCAACTAATGCAAACAGAGCTTAGATGTAAACATTACCAAAAAACAAGATGCTAACACAATTAAAAGGATTTAGGAGTTAAAATGAATTTTAACTATTTACATCTGCTTGTAGTATTATAAATGATGAAAACCTAGTGTTCATATCCTTCATAATAAAAATTTATTCTGCACTTTAATACAAAGGCTATGTTGCATAAACAGAGGATTTAAAGCTATAGCAGAGTGGCTGAATGAAAGGAAAATGGCAATCTTTCTGGCTCCAGTAGATGCCATTCCCCATCACACAATGTTTCCCACTCATAAATACATGACAAATACTTCCTCAATCATTTTTTACGAGCAGGGATGCACAGGGGGTAGTCAATGGCTAGCTTGAGGGAAAATAGGAACAGCAGGCGGCAGAAACTGTACAGAAAATGGCTATGTGGTAAATTCTCTTCTGGAACATCACTCAGTTACCCAGTCTTTGATCTTTCAGCTACAATTACACTAACTTCCACAAGATCTGAATCCCTCCCCCTCTTCAACCCCCAAAACACACACATACCAACCCCAAACCAGATCATTAGTTATACACAAAACCTATTAAAATTTGGTTTTATAAAATGGGATTATTCATACCTCTACATTGTTATAAGTTAAATTTGGATATTCGGACAAGAGTTTACTTTCAATTGGCTATAACCATATCATCATCACAACTGGTCTCACAAAAAACATGGGGTGTCTGGCGACAGCTAAATCACAGACTGGCGTCTCCTAAGCAGTCTGTCTACCATTAGGGTCTGGGAAATGGTATTTACTATACAATTAGAGCCAGGGAGTTCTACCTGTAATCATCCAAATACAGGTGTGAGAAGCCCCTTTGGGCAAGGAAACTGACTCATCCCTTTTCATTTAAACTTTGATGTCTGTATTGTTTCAGGAAACCTTACCATTCATACTACGATGAGAAGATTTATTAACTGTGGTCAAGTAATAAATTTTAAAATTCCTTCCCAAAGGTATCAATTTTTAACACATTAATCATCAAATTTATAGGAATTTAAAAGAAGACAGAACTGATTATTTTAAAGTTAATTACTTGCTGGAGGACACAGACCAGTTTGAACCAAATTTTTATGTTAAATTTACGATTTCTAAAACATTACCAATAAAGAGGCTAAATTCAGCTTCCTATCAGGAACACAAAATGTCTTATAGTAATATCAACAGGGCATTTTTAGTTGCAGTAATTTCACAGAATTTATTCTAATGATTTATTGGAGTTAACCATCTGACATTAATTATTGTTTTGGCTTCCAGTCTATGAATGTTTATTTTTCAGTTTAAAGCCTTCTCACTCTTTGATATCATATGGAAATGAGAATTTTTAATGGAAAATTGAAACCATGTGCATCTAAGTACTTAATGAAGTACAGGGAGAAATCGACAATATATTTTAGGAGAATTCAGATATTTTGCTTTGGATAGTTTTGATTTGTTTATGTGACTCACTAGTATAAAATACTGAGGGTCCAGTGAGGCAAGTCAAACTGAGTACTATGCTAAATGTATATATGCCCATATGTACATGAACACATGATTTTCTGAAGTTATTAGTGAAAGAAAACAAATCTTGTACATTTTGGTTACACGTCAAAAATGACAATCAACATGTGAATGCAAAGTTTTTACCTTAGTATACTTTACAATAATGTCTAATAAACTTAAATTTGGTAAGTAAATATGTATGATTCAACATTGCCTAATGTAATTCAGTTTTTCTAAGTTCTCTCAGTGCAAATCAATTAGGAGACTCATCTGTGAACATAAACACCAGGCAAAGCTTTCTCATCCATTTTAAACTTTCTAATAATAAGGAGAAAAATATTAAAATCAAACACAGCAGTTAAGAATATATATGTGTGTGTGTGTTTGTATGTATAGATATGACGTGTCTGGGTATAATTGGGGAAGAAATACTTACCATTTGTTTTTCTTTCTAATGTAGTCTTTTTCAGAAAGATTAACCAAGTAGACCATTGGTTTTGAAGTCAAAAACAAGTGTTTATTCAATACTTCAATCTAAAGTGGGAGATGGAGAAAGAATTCCTTTTAAAAGTTGAGTAAATATGGAGTAAATCATTGAATAATTGGAAAGTAAACTTCCTTTAAAACAAGTAAGCATTTTCATGTTTTAATTCTTGTTTCCAAAAGATTAGTTGTTATGAAATATCATGAGTGGGGAGAAAGGAAAAAAACAAGCATGGGAATAAGCAATCACTGACAGAAATAAAAGTTTAGATACAGTAAGTATAAAATAATGACAACTCTAATTCGTTCTCTAAGAAATCAAAGCAAAAGTAGTAATAGATGGCATGATATTTAAAACTTACCTCTTTGTCATTCCAGTCATGATAGAAGCGAACAGGTTTCTTTTGATCTATAACCCAGGATTTGACTTTGCACATTATATCCTATACATGATAGAAAAAAAGTATTAATAATACAAGATGAATAGTAAGCATTTAGGAACTAAATATTAAAAAAAGTTTTAAAATCCTCAAAATAAAAATAAATGTTCTTAATGAGAGGGGAACTAAGCCACACGAATTATTATTTTCAATATCTCATTTAAAAACCAAATACTAATGAAACATTGTTGTGATATTAAAATTTTAATATATAAAATGAAGAATATTAGCAAAATTAGTAACAGTGTGAAAAATTTCAAGACAATTCAATCACACCAAAAACTAAACACAAGAGCTAATAATATTTCAACATTACCTAGTGATTTCACATGCAAGACAAACATGCTATTAGAAAACGGAGTGAGGAGATGTACTGGAGAGAGACTAAATTATATTTTGTCCCTTAGAAAGAAAAACAAACAAAATAGATGAAATTGAGCCTATTATTGATGATCTACCCTCCAAAATATTAAATCAACTGACCAAAACCTTTTTTATTTTGAATTAATTTTTTGCCAACACCTTCTCCCTGCCCACTTCTGCTGCAGCCCACCCCCCCACCCCAACCTGCCAAAGCCTCCATTACACAATGGCAAGAGCCCTGCACTGGTGACCTCCAACCAGCTGCATTCACTTTCAGAACATCTCTCTCTGCTGGAAATCTAAAGGCCTTTTAGTTAGCAAGCTAGTGTGCATTCAGAAGGAGTAACTGCAGGAAGAGCCCAATGTGCTTTGTTTCTCTGGCCTTTCTTCACAGAAAGATTAATCATCTGTGAAATGGAAACGGCAAACAGCAAGTGACACAAACTGAACCCTTCAAGCCTTTCCTCATCAGTTTTGTGGTTCTGAATCTAAAAGCTGCGTGTGGCAAGGTTCTCCTTACAGGCAGGTGTTAATAAAAGGCTCTCGGGTCTGAAAGGTCAAACTAAGCTCTTCCAGAAGAAGTGAATTTGAGAGTCATCTGGGTTTTTTTTGGTTAAAGATAATTTATAGATATGTTTTAAATATGCATTTCTCAAAATTTATTATAACACAATTATTAATAGATTTCTTGGATTTTCATTGATGTATTTTACTTTACCATAATCAATTATTCTTCTATAAATATCCACTTGTATAAATCCTCTCAATATTTAGTATACCTTCCTTCCAAATCTTGCTGTTACCAACAGGAAAAATAAGGAAAAAGCCTCATATCCTTAGATACTGATTTGAAACCCTCCAGGCAAAGGACTTCCCACAGATTTTAACAAGGAAGGGGCAAGCTGAAAACTTTTAATGAAATCTAACATGTTCTGCTTAAGAATAATCACTTTTACTCTTCTATAACTGAATTTCACTCATAAATGTTTAAAAGTGGCTAATGTAACACCATTTCCTACAAGGAGAAGATCAAAGTGCTATATTACAAATGCATTATGATTAAAAAAGCCCTGTGCAGCCTTGCTATTAACTGTTCTTTAAACCCTAAAAGGCTTCCCATAGATCTCACTTGGCACTGCATATACAACCTTTGACAAGTAATGTAGACCATTTTTATTCATTGCCTAAAATTGTCGGCAATTATGTGCGTCACACTGGCCACCTGCAAATTCTGAATGCCTGCTCTAGTTGTCAGTGCAAAAAACTAATGTCGGAGGGGATTAATCTAGGGGGAGAGAGTCCTCTTTAATGGCTCCAGCAGGTGAAATGGCCCAGCTGGTTACTATGATGAGTGGCCAGAACAGCTTATGTAAAGACACGCAACAAGATTATACAAAAGAAGGAGAAAACGGTACCACGTTATATTCGGTTCCATTAGTTTTGTCAATTAAAGAAAGAAAAGAAAAAAAAGTAGACAAAAGAAAGCCAAACCAAAAATAAGAAATTAAATTTTAATCATATAAAAAGTGTAAAATACTTTTGTAACTATAAACATTTTTACAAAACCAAGGGGCCTCAATAAGTGCTGATCACCAGTAAAGGAATTTCAGTATTTCTCTTTCATTTTATATTAACTGGACCATTACTTCAGACATAGAAATCTTATCACAAAAGCATTTTGGCATTAGTTTTCTTTTTCTCACGCCACAAAATTATATTACAAATGAGGAACATTCAAATTTGAATTAGAGAGAATTAACTCACAAAGTTCTCAGACAGTGTAGTATTCCTTAAAGCCACATTCAAATCTTTTTAGAAAAATTTACAAATTATAACCTAGTTTTTAAACAGTTGAAGGTAAAATATTTCATACCCAGTGCTCTTAATTATCCCCACAAAAGATTTAATAGCCAAGTAAATACCCCTTAGATTTACTAAAGTTGTCAGTTTTACTTAAGACAAACAAAAAATAGATTGTTGTCAGATAAGATTATATTATATAAATGATCAGTATATGGTATAGTTTCAATGCACTCTTTTTCTTACATAAAGTAAAAATTAATTTTGATTTTAGCAAAAAATTAAAAGATGTTATATTCTTTATCTGAAAATCTTCTAAACAGATAAAGGAAAACATTTAGCCTTGTTTGGATATAATACTTAATGGTCTGATTGAATTTATTTCCTTATGTTCATATGTGTAAACACATATATTAATAATGATGATTAGAACAATAAAAGGTTCCAGTTAATTGAATTTGGTTTACCAAAAAAAAAAAAATAATCCAATACATACTTTACCAACTTTTAACAAATTAGAATAAAAACGTGAATAACACTTTAATCCTTGATGCATTTATAAGTTAGGATTTCATATTTCTTTACTATTATTATATAGAAACCCAGATGTTGGAGTACTAAGTTGGACTGTTTCAATAACTTTAACAAATTCCTCATTTTCAAAATAAATTGTGTACATTATGGAGATACGCGAAAATTCCTGGTCATGTGAACTTTTTGGTTAGATTGCAGTTATATGAATGTCCTAATTCGAGAGGTAACAGCATAATACTTGAGTGTAAGAATAAATCCTTGGTCTACCACTTAACAGGTCTGTGACCTACTTCATTGATAAAATGCAGATAAGACCTACCTCCTGGGGGCTGTTGTGAAGATCAAAAGAGATAATGCATATACATTCAGAACAGTTCTTGGCAGAGAGAGTTCTCAATAAATGTGAGTAGTAGCCATCGTTGTTATTGTTGAAAGATTAAATACTAGTGATCTACAAAATGGCAATATATTCTTTTGGGTGCTTCTTTAAAGCTGTGGTCCCCAACCCCTGGGCCACGGACCGGTACTAGACTGTGGCGTGTTAGGAACCGGGCTGCACAGGAGGTGAGCAGTGGGCCAGCGAGGGAAGCTTCATCTGTATTTACAACTGCTCTCCATAGCTCCCATCACCCCATAAGCTACGCCTCCTGTCAGATCAGTGGCCACATTAGACTCTCACAGGAGCGCCAATCCTACTGTAAACTGCGCATGCGAGGGATCTAGGTTGCACGCTCCTTATGAGAATCTAATGCCTGATGATTTGAGGTGGAGGTGGTGAGGCAGTGTTGCTAGCGCTGGGCAGCAACTGCAAATACAGATTATCATTAGCAGAGAGGTTTGACTATACAATAAATGTAATGCACTTGAATCATCCTGAAACCATCCCCCTCCTCCATCTGTGGAAAAATTGTCTTCCATGAAACTGGTCCCTGGTGCCAAAAAGACTGGGGACTGCTGCTTTAAAGCACATGTACACCTTCTCTAATCTGTATAATTTTTCACTAGTCCTTTTCTTCAAATTTCAGTTATTAAAATACTGGCTTTCTTTGTGAACTCTCAAGTCAGGCTTCTAATCTCACTATTCTATGGGAACTAGCTTTTGCTGAACAACTACCTTTTAATTGCAAAGAAACTTAATCCAAACTCACCTTGAATACTTTGCTTTTCTGCTTTGACCCTTCTTACTGACAGCTCCACATTTAACTTTAGAAATGTTCTATTTTCTTGATATATTTTATTACTCTTGTTGTTAACAGCAGCTGCAATGTATTTAGACTTCGGGAGTATGTGTGACTTGCCTAAATTCCCATAGCTATTAAGTAGCAGAGCTGAGATTCAAATTCAGGTCTAAGTGACTGAAAAGTTCATATTCTGTTCAACACCCTGGCCTATTTGTCTTCCTTATTGCTTTTCTAATTGCTCCTTGTTTAGCGTAGACATCCCCAAGGTTGTTATTCAAAATCTTCATTCTCATTCAGGTCATCAGAGAAATTCAATGTCCTTATTTTATTATTTGGATACAATAGCTGATTGTCAATCCATGTATCACAAAAATAGTAATATTTTTCTTTACACACAATAACATAATAACCCAGTCATTTATTAGACTTTCCTAGACTTCTCTATTTTGGTATTCTTCAGTTCCCACAGCAAGAATTATTAACCTATGATCCATAAATGGATTTCAGGGATTCCTTAACGTCCTGAAATCATATGTAAAGCTCTGTCTGTGTACCGTTGGAGGAAGATGGTACACATCTTCCAAATGCTTTTCAAAGGGATCCATGATCCAAAAATCCAAAACCATGGTTGCTGGTGACTCTGTGGCAATACTCAAATGCTCAACAGTCAATTAAGTACATGTTCTCGGTCCATGGACTCCCAGACCAGAGGTTGAGACACTGACCCAAAACCTGTTTCAGCCACACCCTGTACTCAAAAAGATCAATACTGTGCTGATAAAAATTCTACCTATCATGCTGTTTATTTAATACAATTCCAGTTAAAATCATAACAGGGGTGATAGAGAACATTATAAATTAAATATATCATTATTTTAAAAGAATTAATTACTTGAGAGTAAAAAAATATTTAGAGAAAAAATATGTGACTTGCCCTGCTATGGTTAAAATAAATCATAAGACTACAGTAATTAGAACAGTATGACACTGGCACAAGAAGAAAGATATACACTAGAAACAAACTAAAAAGCCATTAACTGGAGATTTGCTAATAAAGTATAGGACAATAATATAACAGAACACTATATCCATTAAGACAAGATATAACTGTATGTACATTTGCATGGGAAAATGTATAAAGTATACTGCTAAGTGAAAAAAGTAGGTTCAGAATAATGGAATAAAGTTAAGAATATGGATTTTGGCATCAGATTTAAGTTCAAGTCCTTTCTCTACCCTCTCTAGCTGTGTAATTCTGTTTCTGTAAAATTGGGATACTAACTCCAACTGAATATATAGTGATTATGAGGATTAAATGAGAAAATATATGTAAAACAACTGGCAGAGTTTCAGGCACATAGTAAATATTCAATAGACAATATGTACAGTAGAATGCATAATGTGATTTCATTTGTGGTTCTGAAACTATTTATAATACATTTAAATAGATATACTCAAATAATGAAACTGGACAGATACTACACCAAATTGTAATAGAAATCTCTAGAAGGTTAGGTGCCAGAGAGCTTTTCCCTTTCTGCCTTTTTTAAACACTACAATGATGTTTTAAAAATTTTTAACCAATAAATATCATATTTATAATAGAAAAAAATAAAGGTATATTCACAGAGTGAGGGGCAAGGGGCCTAAAATGGATAGACTTGGTAGTTTATTGAGGTAACTCACTCTTACTCTGTAATGATTATATTAATAACTTCTAAGCGTGATACTTACCTTTAACAAAACCTGCCACCCTAATAGCTGATACTGACACCCAGATGAGCTGACTTAATGCTAGTTAGGTAGCTTTAACACAGATAGCCAACAGAATTGGGGCAAGTCTTCCAGCTCAAAATAGTCTTGCTGGGAGTCCACTAATACAGCTTCCTCCAACTACCCCCTTTAAATACCCCAAATTTAGGAAAAAACAAACTAAGCTTTCTCTCATAAAATAGACCTTCACTGTATATTCTAACTTGATATTTAGAATCTGTCTGAATCATAGCATTAAGCATTTGTTGCACTACCAGATGAATATTGCTATTTATAGAGGCCAGAGTACTGAACCCTGACCACCACCTTTCTATATACTTCAGTGACTGAAACTCTCAGAAAAGGATTAGGCAGTAAAGGACAGAACTAAGACAACTAGCAGTAATGCTTTACATGACTCTGTATGGTGTGGGGAGGGATCCCCCAAGAATTAAGACAATAGGTTAATTCTAGCAATAACCTTGGTGGAATGTATATTGGCAGTTGTGGGTTTTCAGTTACATGATTCTCTGAAGCAGGCAGTGAGAAAAACATCTTAACATAATGCTCCTGGCCCTTATCTGCTATAAAGTGGCAACCAAAATGGATACCAATTTACTCTTGAGATATTGATGTCAGCAGAGGATCTGACCATTACTAAAAGAAGGCAACTGTTCCTATAGTTCCTGAAAATAAGTTTCAATGGATTTCATATTTTATCATTAAGTATAATTGTTTATATAGGTTTTTTTGGTATATACTCTTTGTCAGCTTCTATTCCTAGTTTGTTAAGAGGTTTTTTCTTTTTAAATCAAGTTACTGAATATTGTAAAATCCTTTCTCCAATACTTAAAGATGATCACATGATTTTTCTCCTTTATTCTTTTCCATGATTGATTTTTGAATGTCAACACTACTTTGCATTCTTAGAATTTTAGTCATGCCTTAATGTCATTAATATTTGTTATAGAATTCAGTTTGCTAATATTTTATTTAGGTATGTGCATTTATGTTCGTGAAAAGAGACTGCCTATAATTTTTCTTTCTTATATTATAAAATTTTGGTATCAGAATTATTCTGACCTCAGAATCAGGTAGGAAGGTTTTCCTCTTTTTCTATTGTATGGAAGAGTATGTGTGAGGCTCTAAATGTATAGTAAAGTCATCTGGACCAGGAGTTTTCCTTATAGTAAGCTTTAAAATTATGAGTTCAGGCTGGGCATGGTGGCTCACACCTCTAATCCTAGCATTCTGGGAGGCCAAGGAAGGAGGATAGCTTGAGGTTAGGAGTTCGAGCCCAGCCTGAGCAAGAGCAAGACCCTATCTCTACTAAAAACAGAAAAAATTAGCCAGGCATGGTGGCACATGCCTGTAGTCCCAGCTACCTGGGAGGCTGAGGCAGGAGGATCACTTGAGCCCAAGAGTTTGAGGTTGCAGTGAGCTATGATGATGCCACTGCACTCTAGCCCAGGCAACAAAGGGAGACCCTGTCTTAAAGATTAAAAAAAATAATAAAAAATAAAATTATGAGTTCAATTTCTTCAATAGATAAGACTATTTATATTTTTTATTTCTTCTTACATTCATTTTGTTAAGCAGTCTTTTAAATTTGTCCATTTCACATATTTTTCAAAATCATTCCCATAAATTGTTTATAATATCCTCTTATTAGCTTATTAATGTCTGAAGGATCTATAGCAACAAATTTTCATTCATAGTGCTGGTTTTGTGCCTCTCTTTTTCCTACTCCACCAATCTTGCTAAGAATTTATCAAATTTATTAGTGTTTTCAAAGAACCAACTTTTGGCCTTTTTCACCCCCTTTATTGTATGTTTCTTTCCTATTTCCTTAATATCTGCTCTGATCATCATTGTTTCCTTCCATTTACTATCTCTGTGTTCATTTTATTGTTCTTTTTTCTAACTCCTTCAGATGAATACTTTCAGATCATTGAGTTTACTCTTTTTTATTTTTGGATATATAATTTTTTTTGGAGACAGAGTCTTGCTCTGTCATCCTAGCTAGAGTATAGTGGCATCATCATAGCTCACTGCCACCTCAAACTCCTGGGCTCAAGCAATCCTCCTGCCTCAGACTCCCAAGTAGCTGGGACTATAGGCACGTGTCATGACACCCGGCTAATTTTTCTATTTTAGTAGAGACGGGGTCTCATTCTTGCTCAGGCTGGTCTTGAACTCCTGAGCTCAAGCAATCCTCCTGCCTCAGCCTCCCAGAGTGCTAGGATTATAGGCACAAGCCGCTGCGCCTGGCCTAATTGAATTGTTTAAATCTTCTATATCCTTACTAAAATTTTGTCTGCTTATTCTTTCAATTACTAAAGGAAATATTTTCTATTATGACTATAGATTTGTTTTTGTTTTGTTTTGTCTTTTAGTTCTGTCACTTTTTGCTTTATATATTTTGAGGTTATATTATTAGGCACATACAAACTTAAAACGTTATTTTTCTTCTTGGTAGGTTGAACATTTAGCGTTATGAAATGCCCCTTTTAGCTCTTTTAAAGTTTATGTTGATATCAGTATACTACACCAGCTTTTTGTTGTTCTTGTTGTTAGGGCCTACAGAGTTTATATTTCTCCATTCTTTGTTTTCAGTTTTCCTGTATCCTAATACATAAAGTCCTCAACTTACCATGGTTTGACTAAATGATTTTTCAGTGGATTTATTGGGACATAACTGCATCATAAGTCAAGGAGATTCTGGATTTACGATGGTTCAAGTTATGATTTTCCAACTTTATGATGGGATTATTGGGCTATTAAATGCATTTTCTACTTAAAATATTTTTGACTTACAGTGTAACACCATCATAAGTCAAGAGCATCTGTATTTAAGATGTGTTTCTTGCAAGCAGCAAAGAGGTGAGCTTTTAAAATCTAATCTGAGATTCTTTGTCTTTTTCAATTTTTAAAAAATTTATTGGGGTGAAACACATATAACATAAAATTAACCATTTTAAGGTAATTTAGTATTAAATATTTTCATATACTCACAATGTTATACAACCACTAATCTAGATCCAAAACATTTCCATCACTCCAACATAAAGCCATGTACTCATTAAGCAGTTTCTCCCTGGCAACCACCAATATGAAATTCTGTCTCTATGGATTTACCTATCCTGGATATTTCATATAGATGGACTATCTCCAACATATGCCTTTATTAGTATTTAGATAATAATAGTAATTGTAAGCATGGATTGGGATGAGATCACATAGGGAGAGAATTTAGAGCAAGACAAGTAGAGGGCATAGGACTCAACTTTAAGCGATGCCAATATCTAACAGCAAAGGTATAAGAGGATAAGCCTGCAAAAGAAACGGAAGAGTTTCTAGGGAAGGAGGAGGGAAATCAGGAGAATGTAGTCATGGAATCCAAGGGAAGAGTATTTCAAGCAATGACCCAATAATGTCCATTGCTACTGACCAATCACAATGATTGAAAATGTCCACTGGATTTAATAATGCAAAAGTAACTGATGGCCTTGGTGAAACCTGTTTGAGTGTGATGGGCTGATTAAGTCAGATAAGAATGGACTGAGTTATTAGGAGGTAGAGAAAACAGAGACAGGAAATATAAATAACTCTTTCAAGAGGTTTTTATGACAGAGGATACAGAAAATATGGTAGTTGAAGGGGAGGGGTATGGTATTCAGGAAATTTGTTTTGTTTTTAAAGATTAAAAAAACCATCTTGAAACTATTGAAAAGAATCTAGTTTGAGAGGGACAAGCTGTATATAAAAGCAAAGGGGATTACTGGTTATTGAAATACAACTTTGTGCATACACTAAAAACCACTGAATTGTATACTTTAAAAGGATGAACTTTATGGTATGTGAATTATATCTCAATAAACCCATTTAGAAGCAACAAAAGAAAGAAAGAAGGGAAGACTGATAGTGTAAAATTTCTGGGGAATTAGGAAATTATAAGAGCCAAAGAATTAGTGGAATAATTGGCCACAGATAACAGTGAACAAATAGGCTTTAGGTTTGGCTAGTGGAAAATGAGAGAATTCCTACGTCAGAGGGCTTTTATTTTGATCTTTGAAATAGGAGGCAAGGTCATCTGCTGAGGAAGCAATCAATGGAATTAGGGAGTGGCATAAATAAGAGGCTTGAGGGGAGTAGAAAGCAGTTGCAGGAGAGTGTAGGAGGACAAATGTAACAGAGAAAATGGCCTGGAAATGGGTAAATGTTTTCTGTCTCTTCAAAACCCCCTTACCCTTTTTGAGAACTAAAACCTATATTCCTGCCTCAGGCCAGTGGTTGGGAAAGGCAGAGGAGTGTCCTTTGTTCTTTGTGCCACAGGAGGTGGCTCAAGGGAATTGTCCAAGCAGAGGTCACAAGACTGTCTTAGCCAAAGATGGGATGAATCAGAACCTTTAAAAGCTCTGTACTTCTGCTCAGAAGCAGGATGTTGGTACTTTGAGACAGGAGCCTGCCAACCTCCTCATTTGCTGGCAAATTAATAAACTTCTCTTTCCTTCTTCTCAAACCACTTGTCCTTATTCTTCTGATACGGACTTGGGGACAAGTGTCAAACTTTTGGTAACAGAATTTGGTGTCCCTGGGTGGGCTCATTGGCTCTCCAGTGGATAGGCACCTTGCAACTGCTGGAGGAAGCAAGGAGCAGCCCTGGGACAAGCTGTGGTTTTTCACTGGAAGCAGCAGCCTCTTTTTGAGGTGAGAGAGTACGAGATGGTCCCAGCAGCTGCCGGAGCATGTTTTAGCTCTGGGGAACTCCCATTTCTTTCCTCCCTGGAATCAGACCAGCTCCCCACAACCTGAACTGAGTTGAAGAGAAGGAGACAGATTTGGGAAGCGTCACAATAGCCATGGCCATTTTTTAGTAAAGTTTCCCAGATGCTGAGACCCTGTTTCCACCCATATGGGGGGTTTTCACACCTCCCTGTTGGATTTGTTTTGAGGCGCTGAATTAGGGTTGGAAGACAAGAGATTGAGTGGAACTAGGGAACCTGGTTTGAATTTGGACCTCATTTGTGGTTCCCAGGGAACCAGGGGGGATTGGGAGATATTAGTTCTTGTTTGAGAGAATTTGGTTCTCATTTGTCCCCTTTGGATTAGGAGATGTTGGTTCTCATTTGAGAATTTAGTTCTTGTTTGGATGGTTCCCATTTGGTCAGCCATGGCATTTTGTGTTGAGAATTCTCTGTATTGTTTGTGTTTGTTTTTGTTGCAACACAAGGAAGCTCCATCTCAAAGTCCCTTAGGAAAAAACTTTGAATGGTTATAGTAAAGAGAATGGCCGATGTTCATGTTGTGTGAGGAGAAGTGGCTGTTAAATGAAAATTGTAAAAAAGAGAATGGTGTTATTGTAGTCCAATGTACATGCTAAAGTGTAAGAAGTGGCTGTTAAATGAAAATTCACATTTGATTGATAGGCTGTGGCATTTTAGATTGTTTATGTTGGGAATTCCCTATGTTGCTTGTGTTTGTGACTTTTTGTACCACTTGACTGCTGAGTTTTTATATTGTGATACCATTTGTCTGGAGTGTGAGGAAAAGTGGTGGTTGGTACCGCTTGTATGGATTGTGAGGAAAAGTGGTAGTTGATGGTCCTTGGTTTATTCTGAGCCGTTGGTTCTTTTCCCAGTAATTTGTTGTTTGGATCCTTTGATTTGGATGTGTATTATAAAGGGTCTCCTCCATTGCCTCTCCCTCCCAAAATTAATCTCAATTGGCCTTTCTGTGCTTTTGCGAAAGAGGAAACCGAACTGTCTCATTTGTAGATAAATGAGGGCCTGAATTACACGTGAGAGAGTGGGAACAACTCAGTGGGGAAACACTGTGGAGCCCCACCCACAATCAGTAGGCTCTGATCCACTACACTGAACCCTAGACCACAGCCCAGTTGCTTCTTTTAAAGAATGGAAACAAATCCTTTAAAAATAAAGACAGACAAGGGTAACACTCCCTTTAGGGCACCCCAGTTGGTTTATGGCACCTCTACTTCCAAGTATTTGTATAAGGTTCAAAGGCATGCCAGGTTTTCTAGGATGGCCAATTCTTGTGCGTAAGTTTTTACTAACGGGCAAATTATATCAAGGAAAATTCACAGCTCAAACATTCGACCTGCCACTACAGAGTTAAAATGTTGAGTCTCAAGCTCTCTGCTTGAGATAAACTCATTGTTTATGGTACACAAAATGATCTATGTTTGTAAGATTTTTGATAAATGAGGTCCTCCTGCCCCCACCAAAACTCTGCAGCTGGCCAGGCTGAGGCACCAGAAGGGGCCACAGCCTGGGAACGGACCCAGTGGGAGGAAGGACCAGTGCATGCAGCCTGCTGCCAAGAGGTGCACAGTAAGGGGGAAGGAACACCTGCCACCACCGCCATCTTGGCACCATGGAAGGGGTTGGGGAGAGCACCGGTGAGAAACTAATTCTTCAATCCTACGGAGGTCAGGAATGGTTTCTCCTCCCCCAGCAGGGAGCTCAATTTGGCCAGAGGGCACCCATAGCCAGGGCAAGGCAATTAGCATGAATCCTTCACAGCTGGTTAATATGGCCTTTAAAGAAACTAAAAACTGAGTGTTCTGCTAGCTACGCCAGCCAAGGATCCTTTGAGACAGTCAAAATGAAAGGCCATGCTAGGGTGGGGTACAATCTGCACTTTTTGGTGAAAAAGAAGGACATTGGAAAGAACCCCACCCAAATTGGCAAAAGGGCTCCCAGTAACGAGAAACCCTCAGGAAAGCAAATGGTTCCTTCAAATCCAGGACTCAGACAACAAAGAAGGGGGCCCAGGGAGCCCTGGCCTCAGTAGTAGCTCCAACCCAAATATCCCCATAGAAGCCCCAGATGCAAATTGACAGTGGGGATTCAATTAATGCCAAGCCACATGGGCAGAAGCAGTCAAGAGGAGGGGGGGTCCCCCACCTTTCTGCCACAGCTCAGCCCCCAGCACCAGTTGCACATGGCACTCCACAAGCCAGGTAGCAGTGAGGCAACCATCGGCAAGCAACAACTGAGAACTCCCCACAGCGGGCCCAGGGAGCACCAGGAGCTGTTCCAAAAGTGACAGAAACTCACCTATGAAGGCACCGCTAAGCTCCCGCTGGATGAAAACCAGGGTCTGGTGAAACATGCAGGAGACTGCCATTGTGGAGCAGTTTGCTTTAAAGTTTAGGCCTCAACAGACCTGCACATCGTTACAGCATTGGCAAGAAGAAAGCTACCCAAAGTGAATAAGGCCATATAGGCTGAAGGGACCCTGAGACATACAGAGAAAATTTAAATTCCCCATACCAGTGAGTATGGATACGTGCAGGACCTACGTGCCACTAATGATATTGTACAAATGACTATGAATGATACTCAGTTGCATTTGAGTGGTAGGATTCTGGGACTGGGGTGGCCTCACAATGCTGCTGGACTCTGTTAGGGGCTTTAAAAGGGCTCTCCTGCCCTCTTTGATGGGAGCTTAGCGGGGAACTTGTGAAACCTACAATTGGACAGATTTGCAAACAGCAGGTTACTTATCTAAGGTCCCTAGGAATGACAGGGTTCTGTTTTGTCTGGATCCCAGACTTTAGACTGATGACAAAGCCCTTATATGGGGCCCTTAAAGGGACAGATGTGGAGCTCCTGATCTGAACCATGGACTGTCAAAATGCCTTTGGAAAAACTAAAACAGAGTCTTATGATTGTCCCCGCTTTGGGGTTGCCTGACTCACAGAAAGAATTTAAATAATATGAAAAACAAAGAATGAGCCTTGGAGCCTTTGGTATAGATGCTGGGAGACATCCCAGGCCAGTGACATACTTCGCAAAGCCACTGAACAATATTGTGAGAGGATGGCCTCTTTGCCTCCAGACAGTAACAGCTACTCGTGAGTTGTTATTAAAGACTGTGTTTATTCTCAATCCTGCCACCTTTATGCTAGCCAAAGAGAATGAGCCTTTGCAACATGCCTGTTTAGGTGTTCTGGAGGCTGTCTGGATATGTGGTAATCACAGCAGTGGCACTGCCACCTGAGACTTCAGCCCAAAAAGCTGAGCTGATTGCCAGAGGAAATCAGGCCACTGGCAGAACAGTCAAGGAGGTCACTGGAGGTGATCTGTTCCTTGGGGCCTTGATACCCCGGCTAGATTTAGATCCCCTCTAAAACTAAAGACAGGAGCTCTGACACTTGGGATGGCACAACTAAATGGAGAGAGAATTCTCATAGACTCATTCTCCTACCCAAAGCTTTGGTTGGACCTCTTATGAGGCACATACATGAATACATACATTGGGAGCATGATGCCCTGACGGCTTTGGTGGGAGCTCATTTGAGAGGACCTCGTTTATAACTAATTGTTTATGTGCTTAGGGCAGTCCCAAGCACAGAAGGGCAACCCGCTACACAGGGGGCCCAGCATGTAGGGGTCCCCCTTTCGATGATCGACAGTTTCACTCAGATGCCCAGGCTTGTATCAGTAGATGCCTCTTCAGGCTGGATAGAGGTTTGTCCTACCCGAACAGAGAGAATGTCTGAGGTTCTGAGATGGGCTCCTGGGCTCCTACCAAGAGCTGCTAGCCTGAGACAGGGCCTTCGCCGAGTTCCTACACACGTACGCCAGCACAGAGCAAGAACAGGCCTCAGAGAACGACAGGATAACGGACATCAGCTGTCCAGGGAAAGAGGCCCAGTAGATAGGCATGCTGGTGATGGATGCCATGGACAGACAGCTGCAGAGACGGCTCAGCAGCTCCTCCTCCTACAGCGAGGACATCAGCAGACGCCCCACTGTCAACAGGACCCAGAAGCACACTTTGTTGTGTCCTGAATATTTCCAAAGAGTGATAATGGACCCTCCTTTGTAGCGTAGGTAACCCAATAAGTAAGCAAAGCCCTACACCTAGAATAGAAATTACATACATCCTGGAATTGATACAAGATACCCATCCAAATGAGATAGGGTGTGGCTGCTTGCCCTCCTCTGGATAAGGGTAGCCCTTTAGAAACTGGCTTAAGTTAAGCCCCTAAGAAATAGTTTACAAGAGACCCTTCCTAACACCCTATGTATGGTAATAAAATCACAAGTAAAAGAAAATAGAATAAAACAATACATCAAATGAGTGGGTCAGGTGCTAACCATTACACATGAGTTTGCCTCTTTCAGGTCCCTGCCCCAGTTAGAAACAGAAAAGTGAAAGGGACCCTATGAAGTGTCTCTAACAACTCACATCTCGTTGAAATTGTCAGAAGTGAACCCTTGGGTCCATCATACCAAAGTACAGAGGGGTAGCCCTCAGTGGAGGGACCAGCCTTTAGGCGATCTAAAGTAACTGAGAAAAAGAAAAAAAATGAAAATGATGATATTTTCACTAATCAATCTTTGGTTATTTGTTCTGTCTATAGGATAGAGGGACAACTCCTCAGTGAGGATTTCCTGCACTGTGGCCTCTTCTGTTGATCTGTCTTGCTGCTGGGTGTGTTATCCTAAACCTCATTCGGTGCAAGTATTGCTGTACATGATTTCTGAATTTGCAGAACTGGCCTCTCAGATAACCTACAAGGTGCAATTAATAGCTCTGCACTCAGAGGTCCCATATTTCTTTCTAACCCAGCCCTGTATTGGACATTATGTGCAAGGTGACAGGAAGGACCCACAGTCCTACTGGTGTCTTAGATAGCAAGTGGGGTAAAATCTCTCTTATCAGGTATCCTCCATATCGCCTTGTCAATCCTCACGGTTATGGTTGTTGCTTATGCCTTTTTGCCTGGTAATCTGTTGTGGCAAGTGTACTGCCAAAACTTTGTAATGACATAAATAAGTATAAACCTCCCATCTAAAACATTGCCCCAATTCAGCAGAAAGTAGCTTGATGACTATGTTGCCCCCCTCCTCCTAGAGATACGGAAGGGTAAAAATTGACAGTGATGAATATGTAACAGAAAAAATGGCCTGAAAAAGGGAAAAAATGTTTTCAAAACCCCCTTACCCTTTTTGAGAACTAAAACCTATATCCCTGCCTCAGGCCAGTGGTCAGGAGAGGCAGGGGACTGTCCTTTGTTCTTTGTGCCACAGGAGATAGCTCAAGGGAATTGTCCAAGCGGAGGTCACAAGATTGTCTTAGCCGAAGACGGGATGAATCAGAACCTTTAAAAGCTCTGTACTTCTGCTCAGAAGCAGGATGTTGGTACTTTGAGACAGGAGTCTGCCAACCCCCTCATTTTCTGGCAAATTAATAAACTTCTCTTTCCTTCTCCTCAAACCATTTGTCCTTGTTCTTCTGATGTGGCCTCGGGGACAAATGCCAAACTTTCAGTAACACAAATAGGAAAGCTGGATATTGCTGAGGGACTACTTGGGGTTGGTAATAATGAATTTATGGGGATACTAATATGACCTCTTTTTAATTTTCTTCATCCATGTTTGGTTACAGGCAAGGAGAAAATAGACAGGTGGGAAAATCCAGGAAAATATTTCTATAGTATATGTGCCATATCATTGGTTCTTACAAATTCATTCCCTTCCTCTCAGGGTACCTAAAAATGGACGATTCTAAAGTAATCTGGTCTCAAATGAGTCTAATACTCGTGACCCTTGCCCCAAACACATTACATTCTTCTGTATTATCCTAGAAGCCTTAAACAGCTTCATACTTCCTAACTGTTGTCCTCAAATAAATAATAGTGTGTTCTGAGGACCTACAATGTGTTGTCTCATACCATTTTACACAGTATACTAAACACGTTACCCACAAAGGTGCTTTGCTCCTAGTCCTTTCCTAAAGGAATGTGACTCAGCCCATAGCTTCTGCTGAGGGGATAGTCCTACACAGGACAGTCTCTAGCCAGAAGTGGTGGGCATTTGACCTATGAAGTGGGCTTGTGCAAAAAACTGTTCCAAAACAGGAATTAAATGAGGTAATTAGTTCCTTGTTCTCAGGAATCTCAATTAGGAAATACTGAGAAGACTGGAGACTAGGATTGGTGAATATACTGAAAGAGTACAAGACTGAATAAACTATAAGAAGTTATAAATAAGCTAATTTTAAGTAAGTAGAAATTATGAAGAAGCAGAAGTCAGTGACAAAAATATATAAAACAGAAGATGAATTTTGGTGGCAACAGAAAGAAAAATAAGCAGAATTCTAGTGAAGCAGACTGGAGAATATCCAATTTATATGAATGGCAGAGTGCAGGAGAGAAGATACTAGACCTGCTGAATTCCTGGGTGCTGTCCTGGGTTGATTTACAATTCAACTCCAAAAGGCTTGGTTATACTCCAATTCCTGCTCTTAAATATTTTTGGATTTCCATTTCTCTTACTGCCTTGTATTCTAAAAATAAAAATCCATTTCTTGAAATAGTCTACATTGAACCTGTTCCTTACAAGTAAAAGACCCCAATAAAAAACACAATAGAATTTATACGAGATTAAATGACTCGGAAGTTTTTCATCTCTAGCAGTTTTTATCTATATGATCACGTAATATATTATGACATAAGAAGTCAAACCTTAAAAGAAAAATAATTCTTTGTTTAAAATGAGTACAAACTGAGAAAGTAAAATATACAGTATTAAGATGACCATTAGATTAATCCTGGTCAATTATGCTTCTCATCCCAGTTCCCAAAAAAAGGAGATACTTTACCTGAAGCCTTCTAACTGCTGCACTGTCAAAAATCCCTCATCAATGCTTATAATAATTACTATGATAATCATTTCTCCTGTATCTATATAGTAATCCTACCTAACACAGTTTAACTCTCATATTGGTATTGCCACATCAAATTATGCAACTTGTCAGTCTCACTTTGAAAAATTCATAACCCCTTTCCTAGCTTTGGGGTATATGTATTATGTGGACTCAAATAATGAACTATGGCAATTTCTAATTATATTCCCAGTTCATGTACTTTTAAATGGGCTGTTGTGTTTAATAAATATTTTTAACTTTGGGGTTCATTGTCCATAAATTTATTTTATCAAAGCAATAAAAACAAAGTAGAAAAATACTTAAGGGGTAGGCATTCATAACTCCCAAGTCACTATTATCACTCACTATTTCCTTCCAGGCTGTTTTCAATGGAGTTTTTTTATGAATGTTTTAATCACAAGGTACAGGTACACTCAATTTTCTGTTCTTATAATTTCATATATAGATATGTCATCTATCTTAGACTTTTGACAGATTAATCTTTCTGAGCCTCAGCTTACTCATCTGTAATATGAAGATAATACTTATAAAGGTTGTTGTAGATTAAATGAAAGCAGAAACTCCAACAGATACTTGTACAACAACATTAATAACAGTATTATCTACAATAGCTAAAAGGTGGAAATAACCCAAATGTCCACAAAATGTGGTATATACAATATAATATTTAGCCATCAAAATGAATGAAATTTTGATACATGCTACAACACGGGAAGTAAGCCAGACACAAAAGGATAAAAATTGTATGATTCCACTTATATTAGGCACAGAAAGTGAAATAGAGCTTATCAGGAGCTGGGAGAAGAAGAGAATAGGGAGTTATTATTTAAACAGTACAGAGTTTAAGAAAGGGATGATGAAAAAGTTCCTGAAATGGATAGGGGTGATGGTTGTACAACATTGTGAATGTACTTAATGCCACTGAACTGTACACTTAAAAATGGTTAATGATAGATTTTATGGCATATATAGTTTACCACAATAAAAAAAAATTTTAAAGAGAACTTCTGCTTTAGGATATGTCTTGAAGGATGACTAAGAAATGGGGATGGAAGAGCAGCAAACAGGTAGAGTTCCAGTAAATGAGCTCATGTGGAAGCAGTATGTTCAGAGCCCTAAGTTCACTATCAGGAGAGTGGAGAAAAAGGCAAGGCCAAATCACAGAGAACATCGTGAGCCACGGCCTTTATGTTGGCCGTATCCTATAGAAAATGGTGACGTATTTTAACCAAGGGAATAACATTGTTAGATCTGTATTTTATATTTGTGGAAAACAAGAGCAGGACTGGAGGTAAAAAGATCAGTTACACTGAAAAAATAAACTAAGCGTAAATGAGGCCCAAACTAAAGAAGTAGTTTTGAAGAAATAAAAAGGAAGGGAGAGATAAGGGGAATAGTTGAGAGGTAAAATCAATAGGGCGGGATGTAGATGTTAAAGGAGAGGGAGAAACCATAGATACAAGTTTTCAGTTCAAACAATTTGGTTTCATTAACTAGAGACTATGAGGACAGAGAGGATACGGGGAGATAAACCAATGAATGCAGTTCAGCCCCACCAAATACTACTCTATTATCACATTCTTTTAGAAATGATCTTTTTGAGTCATATAAGAATATTCCTGGAAGGATACACAAGAGTCTAAAAAGGAGAAAAGGAGAAAAGCAAAGACAAGTGGAGGGAGAATTATATTTTTACAGTATAACCACACCTCAGAGATACTGTGGGTTTGGTTCTAGACCACCGCAATAAAGCAAATATTGCAATAAAGCAAGTAACACAATTTTTTTGGTTTCCCAGTGCACATAAACTTATGTTTACACTATACTGTAGCCTACTAAATGTGCAATAGCATTATATCTAAAAAAAGTGTACATACCTTAAATAAAAAATACTTTTGCTAAAAAATGCTATTGATCATCTGAGCCTTCAGTGAGTAGTAGTAATTTCTTGCTGGTGGAGGATCTTGCCTCGATGTTGGTGGCTGCTGACTGATCAGGGTGGCAGTTCCTGAAGGTTAGGGTGGCTGTAGTAATTTCTTAAAATAAGATAACAATGAAGGTTGCTGCATCACTTGACACTTCCTTTCATGAAAGATTTCTCTATAGCATGCAATGTTGTTTGATAGCATTTTACCCATAGTGGAATGCCTTTCCAAATTGGAGTCAGTCCTCTCAAACCTTGGGACTGCTTTATCAACTAAGTTTATGTAATATTCTAAATCCTTCGTTGTCATTTCAGCAATGTTCACGGCATCTTCACCAGGAGCAGATTCCATATCAAGAAACTACTTTCTTTGCTTATCCATAAGAAGCAACTCCTTATCCACCCAGGTTTTATCATGAGATTATAACAATTCGGTCACATCTTCGGGCTCCACTTTTAATTCTGGCTTTCTTGCTATTTCCACCACATCTGCAGTTACTTCCTCCACTGAAGTCTTGAACCCCTCTTAAAGTCATCCATAAGGGTTAGAATCAACTTCTAAACTCCTGTTAATGTTGATATTTTTATCTCCTCCCATGAATTACAAATGTTCATAATGGCATCTACATTGGTGAATCCTTTCCAGAAGATTTTCAATTTACTTTGCCCACATCCATCAGAGGAATCACTATCTATGGCAGTTACAGCCTGACAAAACATATTTCTTAAATAATAAGACTCAAACGTTGAAATTACTCCTTGATCCATGGGCTGCAGAATGGATGTTGTGTTAGCAGGCATGAAAACAACATTAATCTCCCTGTACATCTCCATCAGAGCTCTTGGGTGACCAGGTACATTGTCAGTGAGCAGTAATATTTTGAAAGAAATCTTTTTTCTGAGCTGTAGGTCTTAACAGTGGGTTTAAAATATTCAGCAAACTATGCTATCAACAGACGTGCTATCATTCAGGCTTTTTTGCTCAACTTATAGAGCACAGGCAGAGTAGATTTAGCATAACTCTTAAGGACACTAGGATTTTCAGAGTGGTAATGAACATTGGCTTCAACTTAAAGTCACCAGCTGCATTAGCCACTAACAAGAAATCAGCCTGTCCTTTAAAGCTTTGAAGCCAGGCTTTGACTTCTCTTCTCTAGCTATGAAAGTCATAAATCACATCTTCTTCCAATAGAAGGCTGTTTCATCTACATTGAAAATCTGTTGTTTTGTGTAGCCCCCTTCATCAATGATCTTAGCTAGATCTTCTGCATAACTTACTGCAGCTTCTACATCAGCACTTGCTACTTTACCTTGCACTTTTATGTTATGGAGATGACTTCTTTCTTTAAACCTCATGAACCAATCTCTGCTAGCTTCTAACTTTTCTTCTACAGCTTCCTTATCTCTGTCTTTTAACTCTAGAATTGAAAAGAGTGAGGGTCTGGCTCTGGATTAGCCTTTGTCTGAAGGGAATGTTGTGGCTGGTTTGATCTCCTATCCAGACCACTAAAACTTTCTCCATATCAGCAATAAGGCTGTTTCACTTTCCTACCATTCGTGTGTTCACTCGGGGAGCACTTTTCGTTTCCTTTAAGAACTTTTCCTTTGCATTCACAACTTGGCTAACTATTTGGCACAATAGTTTGGCTTTTTACATGTCTTCCTCACTAAGCCTAATCATTTCTAGCTTTTGATTTAAAGTGAGAGATGTGCAACTGTTCCTTTCACTTGAATACTTAGGAGGCCACTGTAAGGTTATTAACTGGCCTAATTCCAATATTGCTGTATCTCAGGGAATAGGGAGGCCTAGGAAGAGGGAGAAAGAAGGGAAATGGTGGGTTGGTGGAGCAGTCAGAGCACACACAACATTTATCAATTAAGTTGGTCGTCTTCTATGGGCTGTGGTGCCCCAAATCAATCACAATAGTAACATCAAAAATCACTGATCACCAAAACAGATAATAACAATGAAAAAAGCTTGAAATATTGCACAAATTACCAAAATGTGGCACAGAGATAGGAATTGAGTTAGACAGATTTGTTGGACACAGGATTGCCACAAACTTTCAATTTGTAAAAAATGCATTATCTGCAAAGCCCAATAAAGTAAAGGACAATAAAACAAGGTATACCTGTATACTTTTGAATCTTTCAATTTTAGTTAAAAACACATATTTAAAATGTGTTTTAATTATGTAAATGTCAATTTTTAAAGCTACCTGAACAACAGTAAGAAATCTGCTAATAGCGATATATTACTGAGCATATTAATTATTTACTGAGATATTTTCAGAGAAAAAAATAAGACTCATTAATTATCATTTCTGTTGGCCTTCTTTAGTTATTTAATTAGATAGTTATAAGTTCTATGAATATTTTCTAAGTATAATGCATTCCAAATAATAGATCAATACAAAATAAATTATTCCTTAAAGTCTCCTAACTTCATTTTTCAAATTTATTTTTCCAAATTGAATGTCCCAACTCAGAATGTGACCTTATTTGAAAATTAGGATAAGACCATACTAGAGTAGGGTGGGCCCTTAATCCAATATGACTGGTATCCTTATAAGAAGAGGGAAATTTGGACAGAAACACAGAAGGAAGATGTCCATGTGAAAACTAAGGCAGAGACTGGAGTTCTGCTGCCACAAGGCAAGCAACATCTGGGGGTAAAAGAAACTAGAACAGGCAAGGAAGGATTCTCCCACAGAGTCTTTTGAGGGAGCGTGATCCTGCCAACGCCTTGATTTCAGACTTCTAGTCCTCCAGAACTATAAAAGAATACATTTCTGTTGTTTCAAGCCATCCAGCTTGTGGTGCTGTTATGGCAGTCCTAGGAAACTAATACACTTGGCTGATACCAATAGAAAATGCTTTTCCCACTCCTGCCTTCTTTAGTGCCTCAGTTTTACTTCAGACAGCAAGACCCACTATAAAAGGTGTCTCCTATTTCAGAAAATATTGACCTTACCCTTACGAAAAACCCTGTTTTAATATTAAAAAGTTGGCTCATGTTTAATGGTACAGTATATCTAATCCAAGTTTTTCCTACTTATTTACATAAAAATACAATACAATATCCAAATCTAAAAACTGGAAACTTCATAGGCAGAGAGGTTTGAATGTTGAATTTTTGAAGGATTACCCAAAAAAGAAAGAAGACACATTTAAATGAATAGGGAAAGGATCAGCAATATCAAAAAATAATCAGGTAAATACCTGTTGAACAAAATAAGCTACCTATCTTCATCATAACTTTCAAGTAGCTATCTCTTTTATGTCCATCACATTTTCATACCTTTAGACCATTTGTTAGAGAACTAAGGAAATTTTTAAAAAAAGAAACTTCCCTATATTAACTAGTTCATATCATAATCATGTAGGTATCCTCTTTCTGCTGGGAAAACCAAAGATAAATCAGAAGCAAGAAAAAATATAAAACACCACCAAATTAAACTTGTGATCCAAAAAACAAGTCAAAATAAGTAGAAAGATTAGGACAAAAATTTTAAATGTATATTGGGGGTAAAGAGATGTGGAACAGAGACTGTTGGTGCTCTGCCCATGTCCCCTTTGCCCTCTCAGATCTAGTACATACTGATGGCTTCTTAAGGTAAGCATCTGTAACTCTGCCTAAGCACTATGCTCAGACCACACAGACATCAGATGCCAGGGAGTCTACACTGCTAGGAGTAGCCCATAACCAGTCAATGATGGAAATTAGCTGATAATTACCCCAGCTTCCTCACTCATCTAGTAGAAAAGTACAAAGTACTTTCTACACTGTTTTTCCAGAGGTCCCCAGCAGGACTGAGCCCCAGCTGCCCATGGTTGTAACCTGCTCATCTATATACTTTGTACTGGCTTCTTTCCCCTCCCAGTCTCAGTGTCCCATTCTCTGATGTATGCCTCCTGATATAGCTCCCAAAAAAACCACAGGCACATATCGCTTAACAATGAGGATACATTCTGAGAAATGCATTGTTGGGCAATTTCATCCTTGTGTAAACAACAGAGTGTGCTTACACAAACATAGATGGTATAGCCTACTATACTCCTGGACTATATAGCCTTTTGCTCCTAGGTTAAAACCTGTACAGCATGTGATTGTACTGAATACTGTAGGCCAACTGTAACACAATAGTAGGCATTTATGTATCTAAACATAGAAAAGATACAGTATTTTGGGGGTATTCGTTGTGTTGTATATTTGGTTCATTGTTGACAGAAACATTGTTATGTGGAGCATTGACTGTATTTGTACCCCAATTCTTCCTTCAAGGTCTGCTTCTGAAGAAGCCCAACCTAAGACATATAGTCTAGATTAAAAGGCAATGAGTTTTATGTGTGTTCATTGGCTTTGCAACTCAAAATGGCACAGT
Source organism: Daubentonia madagascariensis (assembly GCA_023783475.1). NCBI lineage: Eukaryota > Metazoa > Chordata > Mammalia > Primates > Daubentoniidae > Daubentonia > Daubentonia madagascariensis. Next base: position 34,037,746 of record JAKFHU010002088.1, on the reverse strand, counting down.
CTTGAAAAAACTCGTAAGGAGTTTCTTCTTAATCTTTATTATTTATAAATTATATTGCCTATACTATATTTCAACTTAGTAAACACAGAATTGATCTTAAAGCCTATGACTTCTCATGTCTGCATCCCATCTAGCTTGACATCTCCTACCCTATTTCTTTTCCAGTTCAAAGCTCTTTTTCTAGCACAAAGCTAAAATTATAGTTTGACGAATACAGGTTCAGAAACAGCTAAGGACAATATATATGCATTTAACTCTTTCTTTTGCAGGCCACTTAAAGGAAATAATTTCCTTAGGCCCCTTTTCCTTAGTAAAAAACTTTTAATATAAAAATAATATGCTATGAAAAAAGTCAAGTAACAGAAGTATAGAGTATAAACAAAGTGTCCACCCAATCACTCCCACCCACTTCCCCTTCCAAATAAATTTATGAGTATATTTCCATACCTCTTTTATTATACTTATAAAAATACAGCTATCATTTTTACATAAATAGGATTATGCTATAAATATTGCTGTGATTTATTTTTTTAAAATGGGAAAATATTCACTAATAAACCAACTATTTATAATATTAATCCACCCTCAAACATGTTTCCCTGGTTAACATTAGTTTCTAGCCCCACCAACTGTCATATTGTTATGACATTAGGCAATTGCTGCTAAAATTACACCCAGGAGATCTCCACTTTCAATAACCATAGACTAAGTAATACACGGCTACTCCTTCCCTAAAGACAAAAATAACAATAGTAAAACAGGTGTAAACACAGAAAATACTCCTTAATAGTACCAGTGGGCTGGGTGAGGTGGCCCATGCCTACAATCCTAGCACCCTGGGAGGCCAAGGCGGGAGTATTGCTTGAGCTCAGGAGTTCAAGACCAGCCTGAGGAAGAGTGAGACCCACAGCTCTTTGATTTATGACAGAGGTGGCACTTCATTGGAGTAGAGAAAGAATAGTCTTTTTAACAAATGGTGCTAGAACAACAGGCTTTCCATAGGGGGCCCAAAAAAAAAAATCAAATTAGATGCCTACCTCAATACCATTTACAAAGCAATCAGTTCTAGGTAGGTTAACGACTTAAGTGTGAAATGTAAAACAATAAAGTTTTTCGATGGCAAGGTAGGAGATCACCTTGATGACCTTAAGGTAGGAAAGTGACCTTAAGAAAACAAGACACAGAAAACACTAACCTTACATTTAAGACCCTTTCATCAAAAGATGCCACAAGAAGAAAAAAAAAGCCACAGAATAGAAGATATTTACAATCCATTCACAACAAAAGACTAGTGAAAGAAAGACATTAATCCAGATGAAAAGTGAGCAAAAGAATTACAACAGGCACTTCCAAAAGAGAAAATCCCAAAGGGCCAATAAATTTTTTTTTAAAAGTATTTAACCTTAAATAGCTAGGGGACTGCAAATTAGAACCACAAACAAATAACATTACACGGCTATCAAATTGCAAAAGTGAAAAAAATCTCACAATACCAAGTGTGGACAAGAGGATAAACTCTCATATACTAATAAAACAGTGTTTATCTAGTAAAGTTGAAGATATACATACCCTACTGACTTCTAGATATATACCTTAGACAAGTGGTCCCTAACCTTTTTGGCACCAGGGACTGGTTTCATGGAAGACAATTTTTCCGGAGGTGGGAGGGGTGGGGCGGGGACAGAGCTCAGGCGGTGATGCCAGCGACGGGGAGCGGCTGTAAATGTAGATGAAGCTTCATTTGCTCACCTGCCACTCACCTCCTGCTGTGTGGCCCACAGTTCCTAAGTTTCATGGAAGACAATTTTTCCACGGATGTGGGCGGGGAGGCCTGTGTAGCTCTGTGGCCCGGGGGTTAGGGACCACAGCCTTAGACCACCCTTAGGTGTACTGGGATGTAAAAGAATATTCACAGCAGCACTGTTCATAACTATTAAAAACATAGGGGGTCAGATGAGGTGGCTCACACCTGTAATCCCAGCACTCTGGGAGGCCAAGGTGGGAGGATCGCTTGAGGTCAGGAGTTCGAGGCCAGCCTGAGCAAGAGCAAGACCCCATCTCTACTAAAAATACAAAAATTAGCCGGGCATCATGGCACACGCCTGTAGTCCCAGCTACTCAGGAGGCCGAGGCAGGAAGGTCACTTGAGCCCAGGAGTCTGAGGTCACAGTGAGCTATGATGATGCCACTGCACTCTACCCAAGGCAACAGAGCAAGACTCTCTCTCAAAAAACAAAACAAAACAAAACAAAAAACATAGGGGAAATTCAAATGCTTATCAACAGTAGAATAAAATGGGAAAATAAATGAATTGCAGATAAATGCAGTATGAATCGTGCAAAATGCGTGGAAAATACTCACATAAATATATACAATATGATATCATTTATATAAAGTTCAAAATCAGGCAAAATTAATGCATATTGTCTTGAGTGGTACATACACTGGTGTATATAAAAAAGCATGGATATTGTCAGAATAGCGGTTAGTTGTGGGAGGACTGAGAATTAAGACTGGTAAGGGAAATTTGGGGGTGCTAAACATGCTTTATTTCTTGACATTCAAGGAGGTTTTACTACTGTTTGTTTTATAATTGTATGTCAAATTATACATGAGATTAATGCATGTTCTTGCATGTTGTATCTTACAATTTAAAAGGAAAATGTAACCCCCCCCCACTCCCCCCAAAAAACCAGCAAAAACACTATATTGGCTCTATAGCCAGACTGATGTGGCTGAAAAACTTGATCTGCAATTTAAGTGTAAAATCTTAAGCAATTTGTAAAACCTCTTGAAATTTGTGTTTCCCCAATTGTAACATGGAAATACTGCATGTTGTGTGGTTTAAATAAGATAACATATTTCAAAAGCACACAACAGTGCCTGACTCAATAAATAGAAATATTAATATAAGATGTTCATGCACTGAAAGATTCAATATTATAAATGTTAATTCTCCCCAAACTGAGTTACAGATAACCAAAATCCTGTTTTTGATAAAAACAAACTAAAACAAAAATTTCTAAAAAGCCCTCTGTTTTACCATATTTACCAGCATTGGGTTTGCTATAATTTATAGCATGCATTTTCAATGGGGGTGAAATTCTCCCTAGAGAGGCAAAAATTGGTTCTTTTGTGGGGGGTGAAAAGAAATGTTAGATATTTAAAATAGTTTGTGGCTCTCAAAATCTAAACCCTACCTGACAAAATATTACTCATTAGTATTTAATTTCTCTCACTAGGGAGGAATTAAATTAATTTAAATTGAATTTAAAATTATTTTTCCTTAGAGGTGATAATGAAAACAAGGCTGAGAAACACTGATCTATAATTTGTTCTGAAGCAGCTGAATCTAATATGAGGAAAGAAAAATGTAAAATAATCAGTTTGGGGAAATGAGAAAACTGGGCTATAAATGGTTTATCTATCCAGAACAGCGCGACAGTGAAGGGGAAAGTAAATGGGGAGGTGTTTAGATTTTTCTGTAAACACAAGTCCAAGCTATGCTTCCAAATCTTGTATAGGAATTTTAGGAAAATGGTTAGAAATGAGAAGGAAATGTTGTTACAAGGAGTAACAGCACTCAACATTCTAGTTTTCGTTGAGAGAAAAAGCCAGGAAATGGTAGCCCAAGAAATTCAGAAGAGCCTGATGCCCATTTCTTCCCTTTCAGTAAAAGTAAGATTGAGAAATTTAAGTCAGTTAAAGTTTCTGAAAGACCTGTGGATGTCAGTTAGTTTCAATGAACAAAGGGGTGACTGTATAAGGATGTATTCTCATTAATAACCATGTAGTTTTGGGCAAATGAATTGCTTTCAATCCAAACATCCTTCTCACAATTTTTTTTCGCTTTTCCAAAAGGCATATTCTTTATACCCACACTTTTAATCCCCTCCTTCACCCTAAACCTTGTGCAATTTCCTCAGATAAATCTCTCTCCATTCTCCATTCTATTTCAATAGAAATAACCAAGATGAGAGAAGTAAAGTGACTGGGGTTTGCTCCAGACCATCAAGGAAATCAATAGCACAACACAGGTCTTCCTGTTCCAAGTTCAGACACTTCTGACCGTAACTTATTGATAGTGTGCCTGAGTTCAGAAGTTGATTCTGGTAATTGAGTTCTTCCTTAATAGTGTAGAGTTTTCCAAATTTACTAAACATAAATGAGGAAGGGAAAAGGTGAAACAATCACAGTTTCTAAAAATAAGAAAATTAAAAATAAACACATGTATTAAAAATTAATACAAGAAAAATTACAAAAATCTTTTCTATGACAAAGATACATAAGAAGCAAGAACAGTTTATGAAGATGTTATGTTAATAAATGAGAAAATGTATAGTTAAGGCACTGCTTTTTTAATATAAAAGACAATTCAATCATTCTTAAACCAAATGCTTCAAAATTGATTTTGGAACATTTATTACAATTTTACTAATAATTATTCACTAATAATGTGATAGAAAACACATTTGAATATTAAGGACAATGATGCATGTTTTCATTCCATAAAAGATTAAAATGATTTGTCTACTTTAAGAGTGTATTCACTTATTCAACCCCTAAGGAACACCAATTTTTTGTATAAATCCCTTCTTCAAATCCATGAAGCACATATATTCAGTCATTTCTCTAAATCCAGTAAATTTTTCATCATAAAACCATACTTCATTAACACTAAAACTTGAAGTCTACATGGTAACCATATCAACACTTAATATTACTGCAAACTATGGCTTGCTAAGAACATCCTAAATAGCCTATCACCATGACCCTTGGTTGCCTAGAGATAAAATAAAGTTTCCCAACAATTTTTTTTTTAACAGAAATAACCCTTGGATTCTAAAATTCCATTAACAATATTAGCTATTTTATGTGATTTATTTTAAAATTTTTTAATCAAAAAAACTCTCAAGTATCTAAAGAAGCTGTAAATTTTTACTTACATATTCAGGTTTTAGTTTTTTATCTCCTCCTCTCACAGCCACCTTTTCTAGTTTATCTATAATGGGCCCAATCATTTCCTCATCTTTAAGCTGAAGCTCTTCATGTATTATTTCTATATCTCGAATAGGATCTACACTTCCTTCAACATGTGTGATATCATCATCTTCAAAAGCACCTAAAATGAATTAAAGGGAAGCAATTCAATAAACAAATAATACAGAAAGTCATTACAATTCGAGTTAGAGAGTAAGATTCCTAGAAGGTTAACAAATAGCTATAGTGAATAAATTATTCTGAATTCTATGCAGGTAAGACATAGTACTTTTTTCCCATTTAATAATACTGAAGGTCCTAGCAACAAAACAGTACTTCAAGAGCCTAAACATTTCAAAAATTGATTGAAATAAATACAGTTATGGTCTTTACAAAAAGAAAATTATGTTCCAGAACTACTGGCATTTCCAAGTTTGGTACATTAAAAGACACTGAATTCTAGGCATGAAAGGCCTGAAGTTCTAAACTGCACTATTAGGGTTTCCAAGGGAAACCAGATTTGGGGCGGGGGGGCGCCTGAAATCATCTGGCAGACCTCTTCCCTGCTTCAATCCACTTTATCACTGTGGTTCTGACGGTGATTAGATAATGAACCACTCAGACACACAATTTACACAGCAGCTAATTTTATCGGCCTGATTTGAGGGTATGGTTTTTAGGGGGCTATCAAAGAAGCAGATGAAGGTGCATTTGTCATATATGAGTGACAACCATTCACACTATCTGAACAAAATGGTGCTGGCCCTTATTAGAAACACATGCTATTATCACATATTTAAAGTGCAGTTGAAGCCATAATTTCAAATTGCCAACTGGAAACATAAGGGTAAAACAACCAGATATTACTGAAGCATGTGTACTGACTTTATGCCCTTTTGAAGACATAATGTGGCAACATAATTCAACTGGGATTTACTCAAATTACCATATAAAGAACAGTATCATAAAAAATGAACAAATACTAAGAAATATTATAAACAGAAAGCAATGATATACCCACAAAACAATAAACACATTTATAAACTAATTTCATCAAAATTACCAATTAGATTATAGTCTCAAAATGAGATGTTTTCAAACATAAAGTTTCAATTATTTTAGACAGAGGTACCATAGAAATCATGAGACGGTTTGATTGAATTTGGTAAGAGAAACAGTGAATATAGCCCATTCTTAGATACCAAAGACCAAGATATTCTTGTTACAAGTTACAAAGAGTTTTTAAATATAATTTCCCAGAATTAAAAATGATTAAATTTTTTGTATCTTAATATGGATTATTCAGCAATAATAAAAAAACCATAAGTATAGTATTGCAATTAAAATGTAAGTAGTCAAAATATTTAAGTATTATTGGCATACAAATGATGTTGTATTATAGAACGTCAAATTCATATGAACAAAATTAGCAAAAAATGAGGACCTACAATATGTTTTACTAATAAACACAACAGACAGTGGTTTAGGTAAATTTTCTGAATCTTAAAATCTGAAATATAAAAGAAGTCTCCCTGGAAGCACAATACTATTTACTCTCTTCAAGATTTGAGACATTTTACACAAGTGGCACAGTAAAACATAAAAATAAAAATAAAAGTTAGCTTCCTGGCAATCAAAGCAACACAAGTAACATGGTCAGTTATAGAAGTAACTAAGCTTTCTATAACACTCAGAAGGAAAAATATCCCATGTAGTTGTCTCTATATAGGGGCCAATGACTAACTATAGTGATGTCCTCAACAACATCCCTACAGTAAATGCACTACAGGTTTTAAATGGCAATTCCTTAATTACAACCCTCAATTTCAGCCAAGTGGATAACAGAAAGGAACTTAGTAATTGCAATTTTCTGAAAGCAAAGAAAACAAAGCTCTCTGATGATCTAAACCAATCCAAAAAAAAAAAAAATACAGAATAAAGGAGGAAGGTGGTGGTGGGGGCAGAGATTCACCTGTCTATCTTATAACCTTCAAATTATCTTCCATAATAGATTGCACCTTGCCTAGGCTCCACCAAGGATTAGCCTAGGAAGGGAGTTATGACTGTATCATCAGGAATCCGTTCCCCCTACTGTAAGAAAAAGACTCAAACCACAAACCCTACACATACTTTGGATGCACTGTCGTTCCCACGTCCTAAGGTTAGTAATATTACTATATTTATTTGTATTGTGAGGTGGTAACATACTATGAAAAAAATTTAAATTTATTTTTGAAAATAAGCATTTCCAAATATTAAGATAAAAATTAAGTGAAGGGAACATTAAAGCTATCCTGTAAAATGAATACCCTTGTGATGAAATGGGGCCTAGAATAGCTATAAAATAAAAGCTTCCACACAATTTGGTGGCCATTTGGGCAAGTTTCCATTTCTCAGGGCTAAAAAATTAGAGATTACATGCTCCTGGGTCAACAGAACTCACCATACACTTATGTTATAGCATTCCTTCACATCTTGTCTTTTCTAGTACAAGATTTAGTGTTTAAGAACGTAGTCTTTGAAGTCAGACAGACTTACTGGTCATAGAATCTTAGACAAATTACCTAATCTCTATGGATCCTGTCTTCACATCTTTAAAATGAAGATGCTTCTACCTCTCAGAGAATGGGTACAATTAAATCAGATAATGTATATAAAGTGCTCAGCAGAGAGCCCAACACACAGAACTCTTACAGTAATTAGGGCATAAACTATTTTTTTATAATGTAGGAATTAGTAATTTAGAAGAATTCCACAGCAATATACTCAAAACATTAATTTTGAGTAATATAGTTTCATGTTACTCAGTGTACTTGGAAAAGGTTAAAATAAACTATGAGAGTTTATAGGTTTTTTCCCCCCAGAAATTCTTATTAGTTCACTAGCACTAGCTCACTAGCACACTTTTACCCTAGTCCATGCCCAAAGTTATTTCAACTTCACACTAACCAAAACAATGTTTAGTTTTAGTGCACTGGTAAGTTTAGAAGACAAAGACTACACTACATTATACTGAATCGCTTGGTGAGAAAGTTGCTTCCATTTCAGTTCTCTTTCAATCCTTCTATGTTAAGGAGAAAAGTCTCAGTCTGATGCTGTTGGTCTCTAATGTTTAACATTTATAAATTTATCTTTTTATCAACAGAGCAGGCCTCAGCCTCAGAGCTTCCAAAGAGTAAAAAATTTAATAGAACTGTAGTTTTCACTGTATTTATTTTTATTATCTTCAATGTTGGCAAGTGATACTAATTTTCCACTTACACTAGTGACAATTTCCTGTTTAAATAAATTTTACCAAAAATACCGGTAGTTACATATAAAGTATTTAAGTTTAGATCAACATGTATAAAATAACCACATTTTTTGGTAAAATTACTTCTATCAAGAGAAATGTCTTGAGAATATTAACTATAGTCATTTTGATAGTGATGGAATATGATCTGATTTTTTAAAATTTTATTTTTGATACTATTCTGTATAAAATAGGGCTAGGTAGGACAGGCAAGGAAGACGTCTCTGCATAGATGACATTTGAGCTGAGACCAGATGGCCAGAATGAGGTAGTAATGTGAAGATCTGAGGGAAGAGGGTTCTAAGAAATACAAAAGCCCTAAAATAGGAACAAGCTTGAAGTGTTTCAGAAATAGAAATATGGTCATTATAAGTGAACCACAGCAGAGGATGGTAGATAGAGTTTAAGGTGGAAAGGTAAGGCAGTTCACATAAATTTGTAAGCCATTGAGAGTTTGGATTTTATTCTAGCTATAACGGGAAGCCATTGACTGGAGAGTTTTATATAAAGGGAAGGTAGGGTGATAAGATATGACTTATGATTTAAAGAGGCCACTTCAGCTACTTTAAAAAGAATAGACTTTTAAAGTCTATTAAAAGAGAGGAGGTAAGAGTGACTGCAGAAAGACTAAGGAGGTGGTTGTAGTGGTGCCAATGAGAGATAACCAGGTAAGTAGTGACCTGAAATAAGATTGTAGAGAAGATGAGAAGAAGTGTTTGTACAGGAAATATATTTTAGAGATGGACTAGATATAGGATGTAAGATCATGACTGGAGATATAAAATTGAGAGTTAGCAAATGTGTTTAAAGTTATGGGTTTGAATGACATTACCTAGAGAGAGCATTCCAACATTCAGATGTCTGACGGGTGAGAAGGATATGGCAAAAGAGACTGAGAAGGAGTGACAAGTCAAGTCAGAAAAACTAGGCATATGCTCTTATAGGAGTGAAGGAAAGAAAATGTTTCAAGAAGGAAGGCATATTCAACTGTCAGATGCTGTTTGGAGGTAAAGATAGACAAATACAGAAAACTGATCATTGGCTTTGGCAAAAAGGTAGTTCTTTGAGAATACTTTTCTAGCTATATCCCTTTTCTATACTGTTTATTTCTTCCATGTATCAGAGATAATAAAACTATGACTCAAGGATGTAAACATGGACCTATCCACTTATTTCTTATAACTCAAGAGTCCAAAAGAGTTAGACTTCAGCATTCTAAATTCAAGTTTTGAGAACATTCCTCTCTATATACTATAAGTGGACTAATTATATAAAGTAAAATACCCTAAGATTTCTCAGTCTGTGAAAAGGTTCCTATTAGTCATAAAGGTGGCCTACTTAGAAATCATAGCCACTTTCAAAGGTTCACATTCCAAGTAAGCTGACATAAAAACTGAAACAAAAATTATACTTGACCAATTACAGGGTGGTCAACCAAATGATACAGAATCATCAACACCACACCTATCACCAAGAACAAAAGATGAAAACTACGTTCATACAAGCATTAATATCAAGTCACACATACGGCTTCAGAATTCTCCAAGGTAACTCTATGCCTAAACACAATGAAGCAGTGTCTTCAGAGTTATAACAAAAGAAAATGTATCTCAAGAATTTTATATCCAACCAAGCTGTTTTTCCTTGTCAGGAATAGAGAACAGTGGTGACTAGACCGTGCACTTTATATACTCTCTATATAATTAAGTCTAAACAACCATAGGAATTACAGAACATGTGGATTATAAACTATGAAAAGTTAAAAATACAGTCATCCCTTGGTATATGCAGGGGATTGGTCCCAGGCCACACTGGCATATTCAAGTCCCCCAGTCAGCCCTGTGGAACCCAAGTATGGGAAAAGTCAGGCCTCTACGTACACAGGTTTCAACAAAAAATACTGTGTTTCCAATCCGCATTTGGTTGGAAAAAAGCAGTGTATAAGTGGACCAACGAAGTTCACACCCATGTTTAAGGGTCAAGGGTAATAACAAAACCTGGGGGATAGGTAGAGGTGAGGTAAGAGCATAAATATACTCACTTCCTCACTGTCCATAGTACGGAATCAATAGATGCTATACAAGGATGAAACATGTAATTAAAAAATAATTTCTCTAACCTTTTAGTGTTTTGGGTTTGGTTTTTTTTTTTTGAGAGACAGGGTCTCCTCTATCATCCTGGCTGGAGCTCAGTGGCACAATCATAGCTCTCTGCAGACTCAAACTCCTGGGCTAAAGTGATCCTCCTGCCTCAGCCTCCCAAGTAGATGGCACCACAGGTGTGTGCCACCACACCTGTCTAATTTTTAAATTTCTTGTAGAGATGAGGTCTCACTATGTTGCCCAGGCTGGTCTCAAACTCCTGGCCTCAAGGGATCCTCCTACCTCAGCCTCCCAAAGTACTGGGATTACAGGCATGAGTCACTGTGCTTGGCCCTTTTAGTGTTTTTATGATGCTTTTTCTTAACTCTAGCAGGATCATTTAAGAACATACCTCTTGTAAAAAACATACCTGAAGTTCAGTAATTTCTTCTGCATTACTTTAGTTCTTTATATCTCAAACTCAAAACGAAATTTAGTATTCTATTTAAAATAACCCATACACTACATGATCACATTTATAAAAAATTGTTTTTCTCTCTTAATGACACCAAACAAATGTCAATGAAAATAATTTCTGGGCATTGAGCTATTGAGTGATTTTTTTAAACTTTTTTATCAGTTTTGTCTCACTTAAACTTTTCATAATGAACATGCATTGTTTTTAAAAAACAAGTCATTCTTTTTTAAAAAGCCATTTAAAAAAACACAATAAACTAATTTGCAGAAAAATATGCACAAATTTTAGTTAAAATTTTGGTTTTGCAGTGACTAGCCACAAGGAGAAAACCATTATTACCATAAAAATTATTTATACCTAATCATTCCTATATATATATATAAATGGAAGACTGAAAATAATATTAACTGTAGTAAACCCTCATTTTTTAAAACTATTGGTTATAAAAGAAAATTAATCATAACAGGCTTAAATTGGATTCCATCACAAAGATTTCTTACCCAGCAATCCTACAATGTTTCTTTTCACAACAAAGCACTCTTTTCAAGCCTTCTTGACTTCTCTCACATTTCTAATCCTTTCCCGTTCTCCCTTGCTACCCAGCAGATGACCTAACCTTTCTTGCCTCACAGGGAAAATGCATGTCATCTTTGGAGAACCAAACTCTCTTTTTGTTTTTACCCAATCTTTCCTTCCTCCCAGCAGTAAAATGGAAAACGGTACATTCTACTATTTCTGGTTAATGTCTCTCCCATCCCTGTTCTGGATCCTATCCCTCCCAAGGAAGTTTGCTCCACAGATTGTTCCTTCCATTTTCCAAGACCTTAATCTATTATGCTTCTCTCTCCTATATTTGTATCACCTCCATTTCCACTAATATTTTCCCATCAACACTTAAGTAGGCTTAAGGTTCTACATTAAATCAATCATGTTGGTCACCCTGAACATTAATTCCCACTCCAACTACTGCTTTCTTTCCTCCAGTTCAGAGCCAAACTTTTTGAAAGAGCTGTCTGTACCTGCTCTCCCTACTTCTTTACCTCCTACCTGTAACTCAGTCCACTGCAGTCTGGCATATGCCCCCACCACGCTACCAGAAATTGATCTTACAAAGGACACCAGTGATTTGTCTCCATGATGTTACAGCAGAATCTTGAATGATCGCTCAGTAGCATCTAATGTCAGAGCATTGAAATTGTTTCTTTCATTGCTTCTAACTATATTCTCTTGATTTTCTTCTATTTTCTCCGGTCATTTCTTCTCAGGTCATTCCTTTTCTTGCTGTAACCTCCCCATAAATGTTGATGTCTCTGTTAGCTTTCTTCTCTTAACACTCTTTACACTCTCAGGAACAGACTCTCCAACTCAGAACTCCCCTGGTTCAAATATGTTCATCAGAGATTTTGGCCTATAGTTTTCTTTTTTGTTGTTTGGTTTTGGTATCAGGGTGATACAGGCATTGTAGCCCTGGTTCAAATAAAATGAACCCAAAAATATCATTTTAGTTATAAAAATCATTTCTAATATAAAATCTATTCACTAAGTGAATAAATGCAAAATGTCAATGCTTATACTAAAATTGTGACTTTTCTAATTTGCATACCTCCCTTAGTGAGGTCCAGTGAAAACACATAAATATTTACTTGGTGAGATACATTTGGATATTCACATGGTATTAGATATTCTGCATGATATTTATTTCTTGATATGATGTGGCAGAAATGAATAGTTGGTTCTATTCAATGATTATAAATGGACTGAAGATTGATCAATTTACTCATTCACTCAAAGCTTGTCTTATTCCATAAAGATTTGAGTAAGAAGGATAAATCTGTACTCTGTGATGCTAAATCTAACCGTGAAGGACTTCAGAAATAAAAATATACTTTGGAAATTCAGGACTTCAGTGAACTGCTTTGCTATATTACTACTTAAACTTGAGTTGTATTCAGTATTCAGAAGCAAAGCACCCCTAGATAGATGTAGAAATAAATTTTAAAACACATGATGTATTGAAGAGTATAGGCTTCACAGCAATAACTTTATGTTTTTTTTAAATTTTGGAGGGGTCTTCTGGTGAAGACCGGAAATCCTGCTAGGCAAATTTTAAAAGAGCTGTAATATTACACAGTAATACTTTATAAACCAACTATCATAGAAACCTTGTGCCATGATTTAAATGTGTCTCCAAAAGCTCATGTGTTAGAAGCTTGGTCCCCAGTGCAGCAGTGTTGAGAGGTGAAACCTTTGGAAGGTTGGGTCATGAGGGTTCTGCCATCATAATGGATTAATCCATTAATGAATAAATGGATTAATGGGTTATTGAGGGAGTGGGCTAGTTATCACTAAAGTGGGTCTGTTATAAAAAGCCAGTTTGGGCATCTCTCATGAGCCCCCTTGCTATGTGATGTCCTGTGCTACCTTGGGACTCTGCAGAGAGTCCCCATTAGAGAGAAGGGCCTCACCAGATGCAGCCCCTTGACCATGGAGTTCCCAGCCTCCAGAACTGTAAGAAATAAATTTCTTTTCCTTATATATTACCCATTCTCACGTATTCAGTTATAGAAACAGAAAACGGACTAAGATATCTTGATTTTCCAAACAGTATGTCTAGAGTTTTCTTGGAAATAAGAGGGTATGTGGTCAACATGGACCTATTTGACTTGTGCTTTTCCCATCCTCTATCACTACACAATGCAGAGATAAAGAATTCCTTGGTATATAAACCAATACATAAACTGCTACCCTATCAACACATATGCAAACCACAATACGCCTTGCTAAATGTAAGTTTCCCAAATGAAGAAAGCTTCCTTATATACATAACAATGTAATGTGCTAAATCTGTGAGAATTAAAAACCAAAATCAAAATAATAGGATCTTGGTGTCAACAGCTAGACAATCTGGTTGGGAAACAAATCACTACTATAGGTAAAGAAGATGAAGAAAGGCGTGAAAAGTAACCGGGAAAAGCATCAGATAAAAAATAAAGGTTGAAATGAACAAAGCTTAGTGGACAGCTGCCCATAGTAAGAAACTGTAATGAAGAGTAGTAAAAGATAAAAATTTATTACATCAGGTAAGGGTAGAGGACCAGGGTAAGTCTGGCGTTCATCTGCTAGTCAATAGGGAGCCAACAATAGTTCCTGTGTTAATGGGTAATAAATGGAAAGCAGCATTTTAGAAAGACTAACCAGAAGTAAGGAACTAGCTAAAAGAGAATTCCAAATATGACGAGAAGAACTGCACTAAGATACTGATGGGAAATATGAACACAGGATGAATAGTGAGACTTAACTAATGATAATGATGTCAACTAGATAACCAAAGTGCAAACTCTAGAAAAAGAGAAATAAAATTATTACACAAATTATGGTAATACTAAACGATAGCATTAAAATGTCCTATATGCTACATTATTTCACACTGCTTTCCAGTTTGTCCTATGGGTAAACAGCAAATGTTTGAATATTTATATTCTAATCTATAGTACCACTAAAAACACTAAGAGGTTAGGGACCACATTCCTAAATTAGTAGAAGAGGAAAATTTATTAAATACAATGTTAGAAATCAAGACAAAAACATCCTGCTCAAAAAAATCTTTTATCTTTTCAAATTTCTAATCCATTTTTCAAAGTAAAGTCCTATCTTATGTCAGAACTCTGGTTCCCAACTTCCTTGTAATTCTCTGGCTCATTAATATTTAAAGCAAAAGGAGAAAGCTAAACTTGCATTGGCTATTCACTTAACATCTATCTACAGGTTTATTCATAAACACTAGAAAATTCAAGTTTCTATTTATTTTTCATAAATGACATGACAAAATTCTTTATTGCATGAGGGGAGGGAGTGGCTTGGGGGCAGGTGCAGTAGCACACTCCAAATGCTCTGATTTAATACTTTAAGTCCTGGTTTATAGGTGCACTTTAAAATTCTAGTCTTAATCCAGATAAAGCCCCTTTCCATCTTGACAACAAAATCAATTTGGACAAAACCAGAATCTACTTCATAGCTGGCCCTAAAGCTTGAGCTTGTAATATTTATCTCTGCATTAGATAAGATGTGTATTTTTAACCACTTTCCTTAAGTTAGCAAGTGGAAGAAGGGCATCTCAATTTATTCTATTTTCTTCAAAATCAATTTGCCTAATAATATCAGGAACAAGGCAAATTTTAGAACACATAAAAGAACTAACAAATTATTGTGCTAACAAAATTCCACTAAAATGGATATAGATTTAAATATCTAGCCTTCAGAGTTTGGAGTAAATGAAAAGGATTGTACCAACCAAATTTTAATTACTTTAAAATTAAACTAATTTTAATAAAAGTAATTTTAAATGTGGATACATTCATAGATCTTTGGAGAAACAAAATATTTTGTAAACATATAAAAATAGAAATACTTGGTCTAGTACTGTAAATTGTTAATTAGTTGATGCAAAAGCATAAAAGGAATAGTATATAACTGGAGTTGGTGGGTTATATATACCTATAGTAACAAATCAACCAAAAGTAGTCTTCAAAATCTTCAACATTTGTTTTCCAGGGAAAAACCTACTATTTGAGATATAGCAAAGGCCCTAAAATAATCCAGTCTATGCTATAGGCTAATTGTTTAATAATGGAATGGAAAATAGAAATACAGGTAGCCAGAAGAATTTGTTTTTGCTTTGCTTCCCTCTCCTCTCCTCTCCCTGCCTCCTCTCTCATTACAGGGAAAGGCTCTAAAACTAAATCTTGGCCAAGAGGAAGAAAACTACCATCCCTTTGACATATTAAAGAAATTATAAATGGTTCACATAGGACTTGTGCACAAAGTAAACATACAGAAGCAATCAAGCAACACTATAAGTAAAAATAATTCCAAATTTTGAGACAAATAAATACTTAGCATGGGACAGAATAATAAAGTCAGGTTCTGAGAAACTTTAAAAGTTTTAGTTCATTATTATCTCCTAATTTTAAGAGTTCATTTAAATTAAAAATAACATACTTTTAAGCAGTGAATCAAAAACAGAACATTGAATAGGAGTGATGAGATACACAAAGGAGAAAAAAAGCAGGTAGAAAGACACGAAAAACATTAAAATTGGAGCTTATATTAGCATAGTAGCAAGCAAAAAAGCCTTTGGTCATAACTGACACCACTTATTTGACAAGAAGCAACACATTACAGTATTATACAACATAATTCTTTTAAATGGACAGAACACCAGAAAATTCTGCCTAACGGTTACTGGTACTGTACTTATATTGTAGATAATTAGACATCCACACCATTAAAGAACCCTTAAAGTCCCTTAAAAGTTATGAATTATAACCCAGAATCAAGACCTGCACTTAATTATATTCAATTGCTCAAGGGTTTTACATTTTTACTTGCTGCAACATATCAACTTTTTCCAAAGAAGACAGAAAAGAAGTATCTTAATGAGAACTAGCATTCCTCTTTCAACAAGATTTCTGCTTCTTATCCATATTACTAGATATTTAAATTACTAGATAAAAGGCAAAACTAATCAATAATATTCTGAATTAATATTAATTGAGATTCTACCCCACCTCCAATGTTGAGCTAGCTGTTTTTGTTGTATTTACCCTTGCCAACAGCCATCTCACTAACTTTCTAACTTCTAAAACATCAGTTAGCCTTCTGCCAGTAGAAAAAGCCCTGTATAAACTGGTCTCACCCCACACTTTCAACCTTCCCACCACCAACACTCTCCACAAATCCTCAGCTCAAGCCAAACTCTTGTACTGACTCATTAAACACTGAAAGTTCCTCATGTTTAAGGGTCACTGTATTTTTGCTTACTCCCTTTCTTGGGCTTCAAAGATAAATATCCTTTCTTTCTATTACAAACTACATCCATCCATAAAATGTATAGCTTAAAATTTCCCCTCATCTACAAGGCAAATCCAGAGGAATTCAGGTCTAAGAGATCTCTACCATACCTGAGTCATAGAAGACTTGTAGAGACTTGTTTGGAATAAAGCACAGTTAAACTGATGTTTAAATATATTATCCCAAATATGCTTTCTGAGAAAATCCATTTTCATACCTTTCCAAGGAGTTATGTTATAAGGAGAAAAAAAATGCAAAGAGAGAAATTAACAAAAACTAGAATTCTGTCTTTATTACCAGTGCTGTAAGTAATGAATAAAGGGGTCTTGTGAATCCTCCGTTATTCAAGAAATAAACTAAACAGCAAATCAGAGATTTAACCTTTCTAATGTTGGTGCCCATAGTACCCCACTTTCAATCAAACTGAGCTACTCTGAATGCTTTCATTTTTCATCTTTCATGCTCATTCTCATCCCTCTGCTTGGCATATTCTTCCTCCCCACTTCTACCTTTCAAAAAAAGTTACATCTTTCATGGCCTTAATTAAATGTCACTGAAATGACATCTCCTTGGCAATGGCTCCTTTAACCATACCCTCTATTTGAACTGCCACAATTATTTGTCCATTCTATTCATATAACCTGTAGCATGTACATCTAGTGTTAGCATATGTGATTCAATTCCTAGGTACCTAAACTCAGGGATTATGTCTTAAACATCTTTCTAGTTCTAGTTTGCCTTGGTCAAAGCTGATACGCAATTGGGTAGAAGATGAAGCAATGAATAAAGGAATCAATGAATGAATGAATGCCTCAAGCACTCAGAATAAAAAACTGTTAGAAGGGAACTACAGATTCCACATGAAGCTAAACATGCAGCACAATAGCAAAGGATCAATTTCACAGCACACAGTTAAGATATTTAGTGAGCATTTCAAAGAAATCAGTGCTAAGCACATCAATCACAAAAATCACCAGAGAAGCAAAGCATAAAACATGGCAAACTATAGACTGCAATAACAGACACAAAAAGTTTCTTGAGTTTTATCTCTTCATCCCTGAATTGTTTAACTATTAGTGATGGAGATTCACTTAATTATTTTCTGAGGACTTCTTCAGTGTGTTGCACTGGATTACATATTTTGGTAAATACAAACAATTCGTAAAATGTATAAATTAAATTAGGAATAGGAAATGCATACCTGTATACTATAACTAAGACCAATAAATGGTGGGGGGCAGAGAGAGGGGGAGAGAGAGAGAGAGATCAATCAAGAGATCAGCATTAATCACGATTAAGAAGGGAAAGCTAGAATACAGATGAGGCCTTTCAGGAACAGATAACAACAAAAGGAAGCAGAGAGTAAAGAAGACATTCCAGCAGGATAGAAGTATAAGTATAAAAAAAGTGATTAGGGCACAGACTCTGGAATCAGTATGTCTGGATTCAAATCTAGATTTCAGATCATCTGATTAGCTGTATAATTAATTTCTCTGTGCCTTAGTTTCTTTCTCTGTGAAATGTAGATAATAACAATACCTACCTCATAAGATTGTCCTCAAGGTGAAAAGTGCTAACATATGTAAATAGCTTAGGATGATGCCTGGCACATAGCAGGCACTCAAAACATATTAGCTATATTTATAAATGAAAAGCTAAAGACAAGGTGTATACTGGGGTTTCTAAACATTGGCACTACGTACATTTTGGGACAGATAATCTTTGTTGTGGGGAGCTGACCTGTGCATTATAGAGTGTTTAACAGCATCTTTGGTCTCTATAAACTAGATGCCAATAACATACACTCACACAAACACTCCAGCCGTGAAGATCAAAAATGTCTCTAGACATTGCAAAGCCACAGCTGAGACACACTAGTGCATACTAAAAGATAAAGGTTGTGCTATGCAGAAACAAAAGATGTTACCATAGGTTCAAATGTGTAGATGTCAATTGATGGGAAAGTTCTAATACTGAATTGAGGAGTTGAAATTTCATCTCTTAAATTATAAAATTCTTATGGAGATGTTCAGAGAAGTGTTCTTGTGATCTTGCTCTTGCTGGCTTGTTCACTCCCACTCGCTTTAAATGATTCTGTAAGTGATGTTCACAATCTAATAGCTTGGAGAGAGACTGATGTCACAAACAAAGAAGTTGACTGTTGGTTAATAGTTACAGAAATTACATGAAAGTGGTCAAATCTAAAAAATGAATTAAAGAAAACAAAGTAGAATTTACAAAGATTTTTTTCTAGTGGGTAAAAAGAATAATATCAAATTGAGAAGAAATCAAATATGGCCAGTCATCCATATTTGGATGTGTATAACTGGAGTATATAATAGCCAGTTAAAGACACACATTTTAAGAAACATATTTAACAAATGTTTACTGAATGTTAATCACAAACAGAACAGTGCCAGGAGCTAGAAGGCAAATTTCTGAGATAAGGAAAAGCTGAATAAGATTAGCTTTCAAAGGTGTTTACAATCTAACAGAGGAGACAGATCAGCACATAATACAAGAAAGTAAACCCAAGATGAAGGGGAACAGGGAAGGAGTCAGTATTCAGTACAAGTTGATGGAAAAAGCCTCAAGGTTGCAAAGGGAACACTGGTGTTATATAGATGCTATTTAAAATTTAGATAAGATTCATCAGGTTTTGATGGAAGATCACTATTTTTTAATCTCATATTTAAGTGTACTGATGCTGTGAGAAGAGATAAAATATTGTCTTCACTAGAGTTTGAAACTCGTGTTTATATGCTTGAAAAATGTAAACAAGTGACAGGTATTAATCAGTCAAGTAAGTGGCTGGCTATTAATTTTTAAAATAACTATTATATAGCCTTTATTCATAATACCAATGAATTCTGACTTTTACCTAGTTTTTCTAAAATATAGAAGGGAAAATAGAAGGAATGCAAGAGGGAGGACTCACCAAGAACACCTGGTGTTATAATAGGAAGATGATGGCTTGACTAAAGTCACATTACACAATAAAGATTACATTCTTGGGGTTTAAATGAAAGTACTGTGAAGGTACATGTCCTAAAACCAGATAACATATGTTCTTAAATAATTACACCTTTAAATACAATAACCCACAGTTCTAAAATAAGAGAGAAACATGGAAGGAAGGATAAGGCCCAGAGAGATTAAGGATAAGCAAGCAACCACGTCCTTTGGGAGCAGACTGTATAAGGTAAGTCACTGCATCCCCAGGAGTTTTCTGATGCAACCCATCTAATTGGCCCAACAAAATGGGTATTTTCTACCTGAGAGACTTCCAGAATTTGTACTGCAATTCTGAAGTCCTTGCCAGCCCACAAGATCTAGTCATCACCATCAGCACTTAAGCCAGAGAAAAATCACCACCAGGTGGTGCCAAATCAAAGCCAGTACCAGAATGGATTTGGATGGGCCAGGCCTTGTGACACCCCTCACACCCCTGAGCCAGCTGTGCAATTCACTCCAGTCATTTCCTTCATCTAGCAATAAAGTGACCCTGCATTTTATGCAACTGAAACTTTTGGACCCCATAGCACATTATGGTTGAGAAGGGGTAGTTATTGTATTATACTCCTGGGAGGGAGGGGTGGTAGTACAGCTGGGCTTTTTGAGAAGACTAGTTAAAAATGAATAAATTTTTAAAAAAATGTTTTTCTGCTTTATGCCATATTTCACTAATATAAACTCAGATACGGTCTTAAAAATAATCAGGAAATCATAAATAAGAATGCAGAGTACAAAAAGTTGTGACATAATCAAGACTTTAAATAGTTAAATATGAATACAATTAATGTTTCAAGGCTTTTCCACATGGCTCTGCTAAGGAACCATGATCTTCAACAGAAAAGAAAAAATATGTTATCACTGATCCCCCTGAAAAAAAGTTAAATAATCCCATTAGCTCTTTTGTCTATGGAGCTATTTTGTCTTTAGAGCATAAAACAAGGGGACTACTATAATAAAGTAAGTAAAGTGAGTAAATCTCCTTACCCACCCACCCCCAATGTAAAAAAAAAAAAAAAAAAGTTTCTCCAAATTCCTCTAAGAATCATCTCCAAATTTCCAGGAAAAGACTTCATGGAAAACTTATTCCCCTCCATTTCCATCTTACTCCCTCAACACCAGATTTTAGCACTGCTTATATGTTATACCTGTCAAGATCTGATGACTGTATGTTATGTATTCATCTGAACAGAACCACTACACTTAGTTACAGGCTATCATCAACCAATTCATTCTCTTGCTAAAATCAAGTCATCCAATTACTCCTTGACTAATCAAGGCTGTTTTGGCTTTTTCTTTTTTCAAAAGGTACTCAACAGCATAAACAGTTCACTTACAAGAAATGGAAAGGGGCTAATCAGCAGAATTATTGTTTTGCTCCTACAATTTGCAGTATTTAAATTTAGTTGCTGATTGGACTGAAAGTTTTATGATATAGCATATGAAACTAGTTTAATACAACTGTGAAGCTGTGTTGCTGTATTATCTTGCCATGGCTTATATTGGTCTACTTTGTAGGATAGATAATTGACTACTTTCTTTAAAAAAGGTTATTTAAAAATAATAAGTTTCAGTGTACTTTCACACATACACTGGTTTTATAAACAAAGGTATACAAGCTATTAATTCCTGAGTATTATTTTTAAAGTTAGTGCCTGTGTACACACATGCACACAAGTGTTTGTTACATGTGCATAAACACCACAATTGCTTGGGTTTTTCATCTACATTTATTTTGGCCTCTAAGCAACAATAAACCAAGGACAAATCATTTAATTACTATTTAAGAAAATACGGCTGACCTAAAATAAGTGTATGTTTTAAATCAATACATGTTACCCCTCATATAATAAATAAAATAGTGAACATTACATTTCTAAAATGGTGAGTATTTCAATTATAAGAATAATTCTGGGTGCACATAAACTATAAAATGAAATTATTACCCATCAGTATTGCTACTCTTATCTATGCAGAATTTCTGAGAGAATATCCGACAGAATGACTA
The DNA here is from genome assembly GCA_023783475.1 of Daubentonia madagascariensis. NCBI lineage: Eukaryota > Metazoa > Chordata > Mammalia > Primates > Daubentoniidae > Daubentonia > Daubentonia madagascariensis. The sequence goes on along the minus strand of JAKFHU010002088.1, from coordinate 34,016,045 downwards.
ATGCTGAAAAACTAAACTAAAACTTTGAGTTATATTTATTATATATCTATATTATATTTGTTAGAAATTATTTAAAGGAAATGTTTTTATGTCAAACTCTGACTGAAATCTCAAGAAAATTTTGAAAAGAGACGGGATCCAGTCTTTAAACTAAGATTTACCTTGTTAAATACAAAGACACATTAACCAAAATGACAAATTTTACTTTGTAGGAGGAAGTAGAATTATTTTTTAACAAAATTATAAAATGCTATATTAAATAGTTTAGCTTTTTACAACATTAAACCATAAACAAATTTCCTTATACATTAAAACAGTGCTATGCACTAACCATTGACCAGGACTTACATTATAGAAAGGAAAACATAACAGACACAAATAGGATTAAAATGATTTCTGAATCTTTTATATATGCACACATACAAGTAACATTACATATAAGTAATTCTCCATAGGTTTATATTTTGCATACTAAGACCTATTTAGAAATGAAATTCTGTAAAGAATTGTAAAACTATACTTCCACTAAATGTCTGATAGGATCATTTGACAGATACATAAACATTTCTGAAAAGCCTTCATTTCACAAATGCATTTCTATGCCAGTACATCTCAAATGAACTAACCTCAATTTCAAAAAAAAAACCCTGCTACTATTTTAATAATGTTTTTTTTTAAAAAAAAAGATTCAACCTGGTCATCTACGCAAAAATTCAAGGAAGCAAATAAATTAAAAACCAAAATAAATTAACAGAGAACTAATATTCTTTAGAGATGAATATTTCTCAGAGTAGGCACACCTGCCAATATATTAAAAATAAGTAAATCAACTACAAAAGTGATAAATCAAATGCCATGGTAGACTTGACTTCTCGAGACAGCATTTTCAGCCGTCTTTTGTGGCTTTGTTTGGCGCCATAGTCCTTTAAGTTTTGTCTTCATAAAGCCCTAACTAGTTGTAATCATTTGCAGCCTAATTGTGGACATTTATCTGCTTTTCTTATGCATAGAACATAGCTATTAAAGCTGAATGGTGATGGTGTGAAGTATAGGTTAAATTGGGTGAAATTAAAGCAAATTACTCCGGGATGTGGAAATCTGAAAATAGAAACCACCAATGATTTGCAACCCTCTTGATGATCAGCTTCACAGAACCCTAAACGACAAGAAAACTTACATATTTTAAAGTTAACTAGGTTTTTAAAAATAATATGTATAAATGTATTTTTAACTACATGCACCTCTTAGTGATGGTGGAAAGATTACTTGTTTAACTCAGCTGCAATGTTAAAAAGATCTTGGGTTTCTATTTTAAATAGTGCAGTTCATTTTTAAAATAAGATTTCCTTTTCTTCACATAAATTTTTACCTATATGAATGCATGCAACTATATCAAACACAATAAACACAATATCGTGTATCATTTTGCTAGCTAAGTTTTAACCCTTAATAGAAGTACTAATAATATTAGATACAACATAACACTGAAGTTATAGTAACAAAAGCAAATTAACAATATAAATGTACATGTATTATATCTAAAGGCCTATTTATACATATGCCATATATAAATCTGCATGTGACTAGCATAAAGAAATACACAGAGGCTTAGCAATAAATGTAAAACTTGAAAATATGAGCATTATTCTCATTTATCTAAAATCTTACTGTTTGATTCATAGATTTGGATAAAGACAATAAAAACACATGTCCATTTGTATCTTGCATGTTCTCTTAGGCAACCAAACAAAGTAGTATAAAAAAATACTAGATCACAATTTAGACCAGTTTACTCCAAAGTGGGAAAAAGTTTCTAGCAATGAAACTGATATCCTTCCTTCTTTTATTGACTGCCATGTAAAATGCATATTTTAAAGTCAGGCATGGTGGTACATGCCTGTGGTCCCAGCTACTCGGGAGGCTGAAGCTGGAAGATTGCTTGATTCCAGGAGTTTGAGGCTGCAGTGAGCTACGATCATGTCACTGCACTCCAGCATGGGCAACAGAGCAAGACCCTGTCTCTTAAAAAAAAAAAAAAAGCATGTTTACATATCTGGGAAGATATGAAATTATATGACATGACACATACCTTCAAGGAGCTTAAAGTCTAGTTGGAGAAATAAAACAAGCATATGTAACTAAACCGTGGCAGCAGGAAATGATACCTACATAAGGAGGACTCCTGATCTGAGTTAGGAAAAAAGTGAACAAAAGGGGGATGGATGGAGGGGGCTTCCTAGAAGTTATGGACCTTAAAGGATAAAACTTAGCTAGAGGTACAGCAAAGAATCCATAAGGTACATTCAGTAAACAGAGTAAATAAATATGTCTGAAGAAAATGTAGAACAGAAAACATAGCAATGGAAAACATACTAATGCTTGAAAATGAAGAGCCTTGAGTACCAGGCAGAAAATGGAATTCCCAGGAAGGAACAAATGTTTTAAAACAGGCAGTAACATAATCAAAGGAATGACTCTCTATGCCCCCTAACTGCCTCTTAGGAATTTAGGTAGTTTCAGGTTAGATTATTCTATCTGTCCTTAGTAAGTAGTCAAAGAATGAGCATGTGACCTAAGCTGGCCCAAATGGAGTAAATCTCAAAAGTTTTTATTGCAAGGCTAGGGCAAAGTCACTCTTTCTTCCCTAATGGATGTGAACTAAAAACCATGTGGCCAGTTAAATGCAGGAAGGCATGTTAGGACCATGAGAGTAACCAGCCTTAGGATGAACGAAGCTAGCCAAAAGGCAGAGAGTAGCAACAGAAAGAAATTAAGTCCTTAGGGACAGTTTTGAGTCAGTGGATCAAATACTACTTGAAAGCATAATATCTTATCTTCTCAGTAATGCAAGCCAATCAATAGACTACCTTTATTTTTTAAGTCATTTTGAATTGGAATTATATCATAACTGGATGTATTATAAATCATACATTGTGCTTCCTACCATAAGTAAAACATTGTGATAGTATCTTCTATTCCATATTTAAAGATGGTACATAGCAAAGACAAGGGTGGAATGGAAAAAATACATTCAAGAAACTAAATCTGTCTGAGAAAAATACATCCAGTTGCTATAAGGAGTGATGGAAAGGGTATGTCCAGGCCATCAGTCCTGGCTTCAGAAATTTTGAGTTCTGCCATTAACTTGCCCATGATCATACAGCTAACATCAATCTTTCTGACCTCAAGTTTCTTCATTTCCAAACACTGATAATATGTACTGAAAAAATATTGTGTAGCAAAATCTCTGACACAAAGGAAGTACATACAAATTTGGTCTTATTTCCCCCTTTTCTGGAGAGTTCATGCAAAGGAAATTCTTGCTCCCTTTCATCTAACTATCCAGTCTATCTAGTTCAAGTTTTCTTTCTTTTTAAACATAAAGTGATCTGTTTAAATAATATTTAAGCACTTACCATATCCAAGAGTACCACCTATCAAAAAAACTGGATTAACTTGTCAAATTAAATAATTTCCATAAGAGACAAAGGGAAACACATTTTATAAGATAATGAGAATGCCTTTCCTCTTTTCATTGTCTAGCAAACAATTTATCATTCATAACTCAAATGTCACCTCCTAATACTTATCAGAAGATATCTGATAAGCTTTTTATCTAACTGATGAACATCTTATTTTTGACCTAACTTAGGGAATTTCAATTCACACGATAAAAAAAGGCTAATTTATTTACAAGTGGGACCTAAATTTACCTCCTGCAAAGTAGGAAGATAAAACAGAACCTCTGAGAAGCCCTTCCCTAGGCAGACTGAGAACAGGTATCAGTTGTGAGCAAGAGGACTAGGAAGCTCTCCCAGGAACCTACTGTGGGAGTGGCAGTACTGGTCCACATACCTGGAAAATATGATCTGAACATGAACTAGAAACTCTCAACAACAACAAAAAAGATTGGCAACCAATTCAAATTCCTTGGGTATACCATAGATCTAGCTAAGCATTTACTTGAATGGGGTTCTGATCCCCAAGAGGAAAGTCATCACTATTGTCACTATTGCACAGTGCAATAGTGCTTCCTTTATCATTTTGATAAGTATCGCCATCCATACAATTTTAAATATCTACAAAATTCTGTTCTGTAATGACACAGGTTACTATTAACATAAAAGTTTTGTTAGTGATAATCATCAGTATTATCTTTAAAATGAGGCACAAGGCCAGGCACAGTGGCTCAAGCCTGTAATCCTAGCACTTCAGAAGGCTGAGGCACGAGGACCACTTCAGGCCAGGAGTTCGAGACCAGCCTGAGCAACATAGTGAGACATCATCTCAACAAAAAAATATAAAAAACTAGCCAAGTATGGTAACACATGCCTGCAGTCCCTGCTACTCAGGAGGCTGAAGCAGGAAGATCACTTGAGGCCAGGAGTTTGAGGTTGCAGTGAGCTATGATCGCACCACTGCGCTCTAGCCCAGGGAACAGTGAGACCTTATCTCAAAGAAAAAAAAAAGGGGGCTGGGGGAGAAACATAAAGACATGGTAGAACATATTTCTTGTACTGTTGATTTACCTAACTACTAACTCCAATTTATGGCCCCAAATTACCCTGCTAAAAAATTTTATTAACTTAAACCTTAAGGAAAAAATATTTTAAAGTTCTCCTCTTCTCCTATAACTCCTGTTTAGTTAAGAATTCACTTAATATCTTCTTTTATAATGGTTTCATAATAATTGTTATGCAAAATAAAGATTAACTCACATTAACAGGAATCAACAATCATATCTTAGAGAAATCTTGGGTAAATTTTAAAAGAAAAAAGGGAAAGAACCCAGAACTCAATATAACATTTAGCATAGCCCAACCAAAAATACTTCCCCCATTAGATATCAGTAAATACAAACTACTTACAATTTAGTCACTAACATACTGGACTGAATCTTTTACATCTTCTTCAATTCATCCCTGAAGGCTACATAAGAGATAGCATGCTAGCATAAGTAAATTCAGAATATTTACAAATGCAATCCTTATAAGTATCAATTATTTGCTCAATAAAAATTTATTATATAATAATTAAGGTATGATGGCAATACACTAATACTAAAGATAAAATACTGTACAATAATTAATATAAGATTATGATTGGTAATAAGTTGAATTTAACTATCAATCTCAAATATATTTTTCTTAAGGTTTAAAACACATTGCCTTAGTGTACATGGTATCACTACAGGAAATTAAAGCACTGGTGTATAAATCTAATAAGAAGAAATTGTATTCCAGTTTTAGTTTACCACTGATTTATTAGGTAGCCTAAAATTCCACCCAAGGGCTTTCGTTCTCAATATCAGGACAGTAAGATCCCACTGGAAAACTACCACTCCCCACTCAGGTAGGGAAAAACACTATAAAACACAGACAAGATACAAAAAGCAGGATACCAGAAAGACTGGTTGGGAGCACACACTCAACAGGTGGGGAGTTATATGAAGTGAATTTGTCTTTTTAAGACTTTAAGCCTGCAGCTAAGTACTGGCAGCATAGTGAGAGGTGCACATAAACCATAGGTTTCTGGCCTGGGGAACCAGAAAACTAAAGCCAGCAAAACTATGGGAATGGAAGGGTGCAAAGGGAAGGGAAAGAGCCTGGAAAAAATAGAAGGAATCCCCCAAATCAGTATATACACCTCTTTGACTGATACCAGAACCATGCAAGGCCAGGGCAAACTCAAAGCAGACCAGCTAAAGACAAAATATCTGAAGTCAGATTGGAGCTGCCACCTAGAAATAAGAGTTTGCAGTTCAAGTTCAATTGCCTACTAAAACAAAAGGAACAATACATTATTAGAGTGAAACAATGGAATCAGAATCACCACAACTTAACATTCACAATGTCCAGCATACAATCCAAAATTACCTAGGGAAAATCAAGCATATTGTTAAGAGAAAGCAAGTGGAAGTAGCTGAGAAAAATTTTAAAGTGCCTATTAAAACTATCTTCAATAAATGAAAGTAAATTATGCACACCATGAACAAAAAGATAGGCATTCCCAGCATAGAAACAGAAATGGTGGAAGGAAGGAATGAAGGAAGGAAGGGAGGAAGGGAGGGAGGGAGGCAGACAAGGAGGAAGAATTAGAACTGATAAACACAATACCTTTTTTTAAAACACTACATAGACATAATGGCCAAATTGAGATGACTGAGGAAAGAATATGTTAACTTAAAGATAAATAAACAGAAACTATCTGGTCTGAACAACACAGAGAAATCAGATTGAATAAACATGAGCAGAGCTGCAGGGACCTAGTAAACAATATGAAATGGTCCAACATACATGTAATTGGAGTCCTAGAATAAGAGGAGAAAGAGATGGGGCAGAAAAAAATATTTGAAGAATTAATCAATAAAACTTTATTCAATTTACTGAATAAGATAGAAATTTATAGATTGAAATTCAATAACCAAGGAGAATAACCAAGGGTAACAAACTCAAAGAAGTCCACACTGAAACACACCCAATGTCAGACACATAATAGCAGAAGTATGACACAAACGTCAAAGGTAAAGAGCAAATAACTGAAAGCAGCAAAAGAAATGGCTGGTTTTTCATCAGAAATTATGAAGGACAAAAGAGAGTGCAACAACACTTTTAAAGTACAAAAAGAAAAACAACCAAACCAAAAAAAAAAAAACCTGTCAACCAAGAATTTTATATCCAGCAAAAATATTCTAACACATTGACTGCCACACTAGAAAAAAAATTTTTTTCCATGGGACCACAGTGTTTTAGTATGAAAATAGAATAAAAACTTCAAAAACAAAATGATCCTTTCTAATTTAAGGAAAAATTTATTTTTTATTGTTTTCTACACATGAATTATATGCAACTTGAAAAACAGTTCACACAGCTCCCAAGGTAGAGATGTGTGAGTTACATATGCTTCACGAGGCCCTGGGGTCAAAACTTGCATGAGTTAAATACAACTCACATATCAGTTAATGTGTTAAAGGATGAAACTGAAATAAAGACATTTTCAGATGAAAGAAAACTAAGAGAATTCATTGCCAACATCCCCACACTATAATGAATGCTAAAAGAAAGGTCTGCAAGTTTAAGGGAAGTGATGATAAATAAAACCTCAGATTCTCAGAAAGAAATAGCATCAAAAATGGCAAATATCTAAGTGTAAAAGACTATTTTCATTTATTTTTTTCTCTTGATTTCTTCATAATACAAATATATGTTTAAAACAAAAGTTCTTTGTGAGATATTCTAAATGCTACTGAAATGTACATTTTTAAATGGCTAATTTTATGTAATATGAATTTTATCTCAATTTTTTAAATTGTGGGGTTTATAATATATGTAGAGTATTATATACAACAACTATAGTATAAAGGACAGAGAAGGAATATGGGCTTATGTATTTGCAAGTTTTCTATATTTTACATGAAGTGATACAATATAAATTGTGTGTAAACTGTAAAAAACTTCAGAACATCTATACACAAACTGAAAAGTTAAGGATGTATACTGCAATCACTAGAGCAACCATTAAAAAAAATGAATAAGTCTAGTTAAAAACCAAGATGAATATTAAAATCCTAAGAAACATTCAAATAATCAAAAACGCAGAGAAAGAGAAACAGAGGAACAAAACACAGAAGCAACAAATGGAACATAAATAGAAAGACACAAATCCAAACCCACCAATAAGTCCATTAGACAATGGACTAACACTTTAAAAGGTGCTGACTGTCAGAAATTATAATCAAATAGGACATGACCACATGCTGTGTATAAGAGATGCACCTTAGAGCCGTGTGCAATGGCGCATGCCTATAATACCAGCACTTTGGGAGGCAGAAGTGGGAGGATCACTTGAGGCCAGGAGTTCAAGATCATCCTGGGCAACACAGTGAGATCCTATCTCTAGAAAAAAATTTTTAAAGTTAGCTGAGTGTGGTGGCACACGCCTGTAGCCCCAGCTACTCAGGAGGCTAAGGCAGGAGCATCACCTGAGCCCAGGAGATCAAGGCTGCAATGAGCTATGATCATGCCACTGCATTCCAGCCTGGGAGACATAGCAAGACACTGTCTCGAGAGAGAGAGAGAAAGAGAGAGATGTACTTTAAATATAAAGATATGGATAGGTTGAAAGTAAATGGATGGAAAACAATAAACAATACACTAATATCATATAAAATTCATTTCAAAATAAGAAGTACTGCCAGAGAAAGAGAATTTTCATAATGAGAAAAAAGTAAATTCATCAGGAAGGTGTAATATTCACATAAGGCATAATATATACATAACAGCTTCAAAATATAGGAAGCCAATACTGACAGAATTAAAGATGAAATGGATAGTTCCACAATCAGAGCTAGAGACCTTAACACCTCTCTCTTGACTAAATTGATAGAACTAGACAAAAAAAAGAAAAAATCAGTAAAGATATAGACAATCTGAACAATGCTATCAATCATCTTGACCTAAATATTTATAGGACTTTATATACAATAATAACAAAACACATTCTTTTCAAATGTGTAATCTGGCCCAGACTACACACTGAGCCAAAAAACAAGTCTCAATAAATTTAAAAAGACTGAAATCATACAGAAGATCATCCCTGACAATAAAGAAATTAAATTAGAAATCAATAACAATAAGAATATTAGGAAAGCCCTAAATGTTTAGAAATACACACACTTTTTAAGAATCAAGTGGTCAAAGAAGAAATAAGGAAATATTTTAAACTAAATGATATAAAAATACAACCTATCAAAATATGTGGGATACAGCTAAAGCACTACTTAGAGGAAAGTTTATAACTTTAAATAATTATACTAGAAAAGAAGCTCTAAAATCAATTACCCTAAGAAATTAGGAAAAAAAGAGCCAATTAAAATCAAATACCTAGAAAGAAGGAAATAATAGAAGATAAGAGAACAAATTAGTGAAATAGGAAACAAAGAAAGAAAGAAATCAATAAAACCAACGGTCCTTGAAAAAGATCAATAAAATTGACAAGCCTCTAGATAGACTGATCAAGAAAAAAGACAAAAATTACATTTCATTCCAACATCAGGAATGAAATAGGGGACATCATTCTAGATTCTAAGTCATTAAACATATAACGAGAATATTAACAACTTTATGCTCAATAAATCTGACAGCTTAGATGAAATAATCAAAATGCTAGAAAGACACAAATTACCAAAACTGAACCAAGAAGAAATAGAAGATACAAATAGTCCTACATCAATTCAAGAAATTGAATTTGAAATAAAAACCTTCCCACAAAGAAAACTGCAGGCCTAGATGGCTTTACTGATAAACTCTTATCAAGCATTTAGGGGAGAAATAACACCAATCTTCCACAAACTCTTGCAGGAAATCAAAGAGAAATACTTTCCAAATGATTTTCAAGGCTAATATTACCCTGGTATCAAAATCAAACAAAGATCACAAGAAAAAGAAAACCACAGAACCAATAATCCCTCATTAACACAGATGCAAAAATCCTTAAAATTTTTTTTAGCAAATCAAACCCAAAATTAGGTAAAAAGATTTAATCATCATGACAAAGTTAGTTTGTATTGGTAACACAAAGTGTTTATCACTTAAAAATAAGTCTATGTAATTCACCATATTAATACAATAAAAAAGAAAAAACATGACCATTCCAATAGATAAAAGAAATATATTTGACAAAACTCAACATCCATTCAGAATAAAAACCCCCAGCAAACTAGAAATAGAAGAGAACTACTTCAACTTGATTAAGAGCATCTATATAATCTATGATTATCATTTATAATAGCAGAAAAATGTGAAATACTTAGGGATAAATTTAATAAAATATGTACAAGATCTGTACTCTGTAACCTACAAAATACTGTTGAGAAAAGACCTAAATAATTAAGAAACTTACCATGTTCATGGATTAGAAGTTTCCAATGTAGTTTCAATACAAAGTCAAAAATCAAAGAAATTCCAGCAGGCTTTTTTTAATAAAAGAAAGTGGCAAACTGAGTCTAAAATTTATACAGAAATGCAAAGGACTTAGAAAAGCTAAAGCAATCCTGAAAAAGTAGAACAGAGTAAGAAGACCTATATGGTCTTGTTTTAAGACTTACTATAAAACTACAGTAATCAAGACAGTGTAGTACTCACAGAAGAATAGACAAACAGACCAACGGAAAAGAACAGAGTGTAGAAATAGATTCACGTCTGACCTCCAAAAACGGCCAATTGATTTTTGACAAAACACCAAGTTAATTCAATGAGAGAAAGCAACAAATGATTCTGGAACAACTAGATATCTGTAGAGAAGAAAATTAACTTTAACTACGTACCTCACGCCATATGCAAAATTAACTAGAAATGGATGGCAGACCTAAATGTAAGAGCTAAAGTTATTAAACTTTAATAAAAGAAAATCTCTATGACACTGCATTGAGTAAATATTTCTTAAACAGATCACAAAAACATGAACAGTCAGAGAAAAAAATGAACATCCTAATGAAAAATTTTGTTCTTTAAAAGATACAAGGAAGAAAATAAAAAAGCAAGCCACAGACTGTAAGAAAATTTCACCATAACATATATTTGACAAAGGACTTATAACCAAAATACATAAAGAACTCTTTCAGCTCAAATTAAGACAGACAATTCAATTAAAAATGGGCAAAAGATTTGAACAGATACTTCACCAAAAAAGATATACAGACAGGAAGTAAGCACATGAAAAGATGCTCATCACTAATTACCTGGAAAATAGAAATTAAAGCCACAATGGAATATTCTCTAAAATGTCTAAAGTTTAAACAACTTACAATATCAAGTGCTAGGGAGGATGTAGAGGAATTGGAACTCATATATTGCTGGTGAGGAATCAAAATGTTACAGCCACTTTGGCAAAGAGTATAGCAGTATCTTATAAACTAAACACACACTGATCATACACTTCAGCAATTCCACTTCTATGTATTCACTCAAAAGAAATAGGAACATATGTCCATATGAACACTTGTACACAAATATTCATAACAGTGAAACTAGAAACAATTCAAATGTCCATCAACTAATGAATGGCTAAGCAACTTGTGATATAACCATAGTATTAAAGGCCACAAAGCAACAAGAAACAAAATATTAATGGACACAATATGGATGAATCTCAAAAACATTATGCCAGGTAAACAAAAAAGTCAAACACAAAAAACTACATACTGTATGATACTATATGAAATTCTAAAATGATAAAACTATGATGACAGCAGATCAGTGGTTGCTTGAGGATATGGGCTGGGGAGAGGATCAACTGCAAAAGGATATGAGGAAACATTTTAGGCTGATAAAGACAGTGTATTTTGATTGTGATAGATACATAACTGTATACAATAAACGAAATTCATCAAACTGTACACTAAGAATGCATGATTTTGTTATATGTATATTATACCTTAATGTTTGGGAAAAACACTATACAGAGAGAAACTTGATATATAAAAATTATTTTTGATAAGGCTTCATACTTGACTAGTGAAGCTCAACATTATAGACTCTTACAAAATTAACTAAGATTGAATTTCACCTATTTTGAAATCTTAATATGGGAGAAGAGCAGTTTACAATGATTTTCTGTCAAATGAATTTCAAAAATTATTTTGGTCTCAGGTTTCTAGAAATAAAAGTGAAAGTTGATTTTGTAAAAACAGCAGAAGAAAAAATTGAAAAAATATCAGTTTAAAATACATGTTGTCACAAATATGTATAATGAAAAACAATTTGAGGGGAATAATTTGCAATGGGGGGATTAATTACATTCTACTCCTAATGATTTGGGGACTTTCCTAGACATAGTTTCAACGATTGGGGGCTTTTCTAAACTCCTTCTCAGGTGACTTTGTGGTTATGCAAGAAGGCTCTTGACACAGTAATTAGGATATTAAAAGTTGAACATTTCACCATAGTAAGGCCTTAGATGTAGAGAGATAAAGAGCTTCTTATCACAAAAAGTGGGGGTGGGAGCAGAGAGTTTGAAACAAAGAAAACAATGCACGTTTCTATAAAAACTTTATTTTTAAAAGGAACCATTTTATTTTAGATGTCAAACTCATCAATGTAAAATTTTGTTTTCAAAAGATTTCCCCAATAAAGCAGTTCATTTCTTTGCTATTTAGTTTGCTATATTTTTACAAGCACCAGGCTGAGCAAACCATGATTGAGAGAAGCCATCTTATGCACATTGCTGTTGTCCCACATCATTCAGAACAAACCTTTTTAGATCGTTAACTACCACAGGAGTGCTGATTACACAGGCACCAGCAATTTCCTAACCAATGACCACCTGAACAATGATGTGTTCAGCTTCTCAGACCCTGCAGCCTTTCAAAGGTGAATCATTTCACAGTTTGGAACTAGATCTCCATAGCAACTTCCCTTTGAGGGTTTTAGAATCACCATCCAGTAATTCTATGATCATCAAGCTCAACCATTCCCAATGGTTCTTTTCACAGCAGATGGAAAAGGAAGCCTTGAAATTTTACAGTCTATTTCAAGCAATTCATCTGGCAGCCTATTAGAATTCAAAATATTTCGACCTTCAATCACAAAGCATGTTATCTGAAGCTGTGGTGATCTCAAGTCAAGACAAGCAGACGTTTTAGTCTAATCATCCATGATGAGAAGAGACTGACAAAAACTCTTAATTCAACCACCATCAAAATGCTTATTTTAACTGCATGAAAGTCTTTCAACAGGCAATGAAAACACACCATGTACCATTTTATCACAACCTTCTGTTCAAGGAAAATATGAATTCTGAATATTGACAGGGATCTCTGCACTTCTTAGACTGCTTGGAACAAATATGTTTCTTAAAAGTTAGCATAAATCCAATTTAAAAGCAGTATTATTCTGTGCTGCAAAAGCCAAAAACCTTAAGCAAAAGGCAATAGACTTTTGATATAGTCAGTCAGTTTAATGAAATCTAGCACATTTGGATTTCTTAAATTTTTTTTTCAGGCACAGCCTAACATGATTAATCAGAAAATTAATATCATTTCCTCAGGAAATTAGTATCAACTAAAAGGAAAGGACAGATCTTTAAAAAATGATCTTAATTTATAAAAAGTTATTGACTTTCCCTAATTCAACTAAAGATCTAATGACTTCAAAATATACCAACTCTCCTATTTTTAAAATACTAAATTCAACCACATAAAAACACTGTACATTTCAAATTGCTGCTGAACTGAAGTTATAAGTTATTACTTATCCAAACTCTTTTATATTTGAAGGTTTAACTGTATATAATAATTTCATTAAATAACTTTTAGTATTTATTATAGTTATTAACCAAATACAGGTATTTATTTCAGTATTTATTATAGATGTTTAGTGGCATATTAGAAACCTATGCAGAAATTAAAAATACCTATTTTCTAGTTGCTAATTAAATCAAAGCACAGTTCCCTATGAAGAACTAAACTAACTTTGAGAATAAACTAAATCAAAATAAACACTGGTAAAACAAGACAATTTTAATTTATGAGCCCACCTTCTTCCACAAAGGAACACTATAAATAAACACCAGTTCAAAGTCTCAGTGCTTTGGAGAAATAACATCTAAATCTAATTAATTTATGAGCAAGAAAGAAAAAAAATTTTTTTAAGAGGCAGGGTCTCTGTCACTCAGGTTGGAGTGCAGTGGCATGATCATAGCTCACTGCAGCCTCAAACTCCTGGGCTCAAGCAATCCTCCTGCCTCAGCCTCCTGAGTAGCTGGGATTATAGGCACACACCACCATGCCCAGCTAGTTTTTCAAAAAAATTTTTTGTAAAGATGGGCCTCACTATGCTGCCCAGGCTGATCTCAAACTCTCGGCCTCAAGTGATCCTCCTGCCTCAGCCTCCCAAAGCACTGGGATTACAGGCAAGAGCCACTGTGCCCAGCCAAGAAAAATTTTAATAGACTTTACTTCCTGAAGACAAACACGCAGAGACACAGACATACACACACTTCACATGATCAAATTGTTATTACTTTCTGCACAAATTGTGTCAGCTAACATAAATTGTCTTTCTATGGCCCTATGAACTACATACATTTCAAATCAAATATACAGGATATACGTTATTCTCTGTTCAATATCTTTAACCTAAGCTTTATGTTTGGTTTAAATGTCTAATCATAAAATGAGAAGATAGCAAAATTATTTTATGTTTAGAACTAATTCCAAAAAACTTGTACAAACTAGATAAACTGACTTCTGAAAACTAAGCACAAATTTTCAAAGAAAAAAGTAATTTAACAATTATTTCAATGTAAAATTAAACTTTGCCCCTAAGTAGTATTACCTTTTGTTTTCAAAAGTTTCACTTCTACCAAATAGGAATGAGCATAGCAATAAAGATGCCATAACATTATACCTTACTTGCCTAATTTTGAATTGGTTTGGTTTATGATCTGAGCTGTATAACTTATATCAAAACTGTCTTAGATTTTTAAAAAAGTAAATGTGAGTAGAAATTTTAACTAAGGATAATGAGCAGAAAATTATATACACATGCATGTATGTATTTTTTAATGTTAAGTAGTTTATTTTACTCATATCCAGAGGTAAAACATAACCAAGGAAATTAGAAAAAAAACTTGCTAATGAAATTCTCTAATACCCCAAATTCTCAAAATATAATTTTATGGTTATGGTTTGACAACAATGTGAGAAATGATTAGCTATTAGTTCCATAATCAAAGTTTAAATAAACAGAAACTTCTCAAAATAGTTATGTATGAGCATTCTTTCATTATATCTGAGTTCAGTTTAGTAAATATTCCAAACTTCATGGTCCATATGCTAGATATGCAAATATATACCTTTGTCAGCCTAAAGGCTCATTTATGGAAACCCTATATTAACTTAGGAATACTGAAAAAGGAATTCTTCAATGTCAACAATTGAATAACCTATAAATATTTTTGCTCAATTATCTGAAAAACGGACAAAAGCTCATGTGAGATAAGCATATGAAGGTTTATAGACAATTCTATTGGTGATAACAATATCATAATAAATTTCCTAAAACTACATGCCCCTTACAAAGCAAATTCACTTATTGACAAATTGTAAGTTACAACAAATTTCATTTGTCTAATTGTCCCACTTGGCTGTGAACTTTTTAAGGACAGATATGTTATGAATTTTACTGAGACCTTAGGGCTTTATATCTGACATTGTAGGCAATTTTTTTTTTTTGAGACAAGGTCTTGCTATATTGCCCAGACTGGTATCATACTCCTGGGCTCAAGCGATTCTCCTGCCTCAGCCACCAGAGTAGCTGAGACCACAGGAGTGCCACCATGCCTGACTAATTTTTAAAATTTTTTTAGAGAAGGCAGTCTAGCTATATTGCCCTAGGCTGGTCTCAAACTCCTGGCCTCAAGCGATCCTCGTGCCTCAGGCAGGATTACAGACACCAGCCACTGCTCTGTAGGCACTTAATAAATGTTTGCTATCAATTATTAGATAGTAGTGATGGCTATAATTGAAAAATTCCATGTTCCTGCAACATTCTGTACTGGTAACTAAACTTACTTTTCACTTGCCAGTCATACAACTAGAACGAAAAATATAAACAGATTAATTTAATGAGAAAGTATAATAAAACAGAATATATCTTGATATATCTTCATTTTTTTACTTTTATTTTTCCCTTTCCTCCCAAATTTATAAGAAATCCACTCCTAGGTTGTAAGCTAATATACAACTACTCAGTTTAACAGCCTAGGATAACCTTAAGTTTATTTTATAACATATAATCAAGCAACATACTGTAATTGAAGCACACTGAAAACAGCAGTTACTAGCTAATTAACATTAGCAGAAACATTTCTCTCAATGAAAGTAAAAAAAAAATCTAAAGATTCCATATTAAAATATAATTTGTTATAAATATTATATTTAAGTTACATGGAAAATGATTTTACATTCAGTCCAACACTAAGACAATTATAAACAACTGTATCCATTTTTATTTTTATCAATAGCTTTATCTACATTTTGACTACAAAATGCTAGGAACATATAAGTAAAACCAGACTACTCGGCTTTAAGTACAGCACCAGAAATCCAGCCATATAATTAGAGTACAGATTTGTTGTGTGTATGTGTGTTAGTGCTCTATTTCTTCAATCTATATAGCAAAAGTGTAGTTACCATGGTACTTGACCTCTGACTGGGACAGCAATCTGAAGGAAAGCATCTCTAGCAAATGTGTCATTCCTCAGATAAGACAGCAGGATGCAGCATAATGGCTAAAATCTTTTTCCTAAAAATAGTCATGCTGCTTCAATGATATTCTAAGTCTCCAATGCCCTGTGGCCACAAAACTTGAGGAGAACCCTTTTCTACTAGACTACCTAGCCCTAATAGAATACTGAAGTATGTAATTGCAACTTGCACTGGAATTTTGGTAAACATCATTTGATCCTGGCAATCTGGGAAAAGACATAAATCGAAAGAAGGAAAAGTATTTGTTTTAAGAAGAGGTATTCATAATAAATGCCAAAGTTTTAAAAGTAAACAAATTTTAATAGCATGTTTTGGTTAAGGAGGTTGCTTACTAACAAGTAACAGCCCATAAAATGTGCACACCCTTTGACTCAGTAATTTTAGTACTTTTAGGAATTTATCTCAAGGGAAAAAAATCAGGCAAGTGGACAACGGCGCATAGAAGGTACATACAAGGAGGTTTGTAGCATTGTTCACCCACTCATTTGACGAATATTGAAGAGCACACATGTGCCTGTGGCCATGAAACTTACATTTAAGTAGGGTAAAACAGATAATTTTTTTAAAAACATGATTTACTAATACTTAATCAGAGAAAATGATGGAAAAGGAGGTTTTGGCAACATGGAGGTCACTGGTGACCCAGACAAGATCATTTTTAAATGCTTTTCTGGTGGCAAAGCCTCATTGGAGCAGGGAAAAAAAAAAAGAATGGAATGTGAAGAAGTGGAGACAACCTCTTTTCAGTTTCATTGTGAAGGGGAATGGAGAAATGATGCAGTAGCTGGGGGAAGGGGGGACACACATAAGGGCCAAGAGAATGTGTTGCTTTGGTTTGTTTGCGTTTTTTTCCTCTTGCTTTCTTTTGGTTATTATTATTTTTTAAGACAGGTGATATTACAGCATATTTGCATGCTCATTCATGCAAATAAACCAGAAAAGAAATGTGAAACAAAAAAGAGAGGGCATGACAGCAGGATCATCGTCCTATATGATAGAGAGGAAAGCAGATTTAATGTGCAAATGGATGGGGTTGGCCTTGGCAGGAACAATTCACCTGCTACCCTAAGAGGAAAGATCAAGTATATGATGCAGGTGGATGTAGGACGACAGAACTCAAAACCACCAGGCCCCACTCTGCTTCAGGGTCTGAGCATTTGCTGTTGCCTCTGTTCACAAATATTTACATGATTTGTTCCCCTGCCTCCTTCAGTTCTTTACTCGAATGTTAACTTCTCATGAGTTTTCCCCTTGTAGTCTTTAAAACTGCAAATCCCACCCCAACACTTACTATACTATCCTCTCCTTCCCTACTTTTCTCCTCAGTATTTATTACCATTTAATATACAACATACTTTACTTTTTAAATAACTTGTTTATTGTCTGTCTCCCTGCTTGAGAATGTAAACACTTTGAAGGCACATACTTTTTGTCTGTTTTGTTCACTATCATATACCTGAGTGAATGAACTGTGAAAAAAGGAGAGGTAATTCTTTTCTGACTGCTTCTGTTTTCTCAATAAAATAAGGAACTGGGAGAGGGAGAAGTCAGCGTTAAATATTCGAAGAAGTGAAAACTGGAAACAACCTAAATATCCACCATTCAGGTAAACTGTGGTATGTTCCTATGATAGAATGCTACACAACCACTAAAAAGGACAAGAGTGTATTGCATGTAAAGACATGAAACTATTAAATTTCTTTAAAAACAGATTACAAAAGAGAATACAAACATAAGTTATCCTTTATGGTTTAAAATAAAGTAATATCTGAATGCTTACTACGTGCCAAGCAACACTCTAAGGACTTTGCATTTAATCCTATTAACAATGTAATTATCTTCATCTTCTTATAAATGAGGAAACGTGAAAGCAGAGGTTAGTTTCTTATTTTTAGGTATCTATATAAACAGGTATGGATACCTATATAACATATAAATTAAAAGTCTGAAAAGATAACCACTAAAGAATTGACAGTTTTTCCATTTCTGTGAGGTATAAATGGGGTTTGGGGAGGGTGCACACACCCAGCAGAGATGGGCCACTTCATCTATGATACAAATTTATTACTACGGTCATATCATCAGAAACAAATAATTTTTGTTTCTCCCAAATAAAAAAAATTCCACTGTCTTCATCCTTCAATTCAACATATTGTCAATAACTTTCCCAAGCAGGTTTCTCTAGGGTAGGGCTATGTCTTCTTCTCTTGTTTATGAGATGCCATGCAATATGTTACATGTTTTTAGTTTATTTGATGGTGACAACAAAACTCTCAGCTTATCTAATTGTGGGGGGTAAACTAAAAGTTTTACATACATGCTGGAATGTCACTGTTTGTCAAATAATTTAATTCACTACAAATCAGGTGTGTATTGCCTCAGCTAATAAAACATTAAAAATAGTTTCACCCTTAAGTGGCTCTATACATACACCAATCTCCAAAGATACCATTTTTTAAAATTCTGGCATGTCTTTAATAAAATAGGACACTACTTCAGCAAAAAAGAAAAAAAAGTCAATGTCTGCTAATATAACTACTATATCTGTACATAACTTACTCCCAGAAAAATCATAACAAGTTTATTTCACTGTTATCAGTTCTGAGGAAAGAATCAGTTATAATGTGTTGGCATACCAAGACTTTTCAGTTAGCAGAAAATAGGCCACCAGCATCAGAATGAACTGGCCAATAGCAAAGTCAGACTTGATAATCCGACCATCAGCTGTACAATGGTGAGCTGCACTGAGACCAAAGAGTGCAGTCTCTCAAGTCCTTCTTCAGATATTTCAGGAAGTATTCGTTAGGGCAAAAAAAGAAGAGGAAAAGAGAGAGCGCAAGATCTGGGCAGAGGAAAAGAGAATCCTAGCCGGAAAATCTGACTTCTCACATAGTATTAATGGCCTTTTTCTCTCCATACTACCTGTTAAGTACACCCAATAGCTATCATATCCCCCTAATAACTAGGCTGTTCTCATTGATGTAGAACTAATGGCACTATGGCAGCTATTAGAGGACCAAAAAAAAAAAAAAAGGAAAAAAATTATTTTGATCTGGATACTACCACTTACAAGCTGAATTATGTTAAGCAAGTCAAAATCTAAGTCTCAGTTTCCTCATTTGTAAAATATAGATAACCGTGGTACTTTCTTCTTAGGATTAAATGAGATGTTTCATGTAAAAGGCCTAGCCCAGTCCTGGCCCCAAATGGAACTCAATAAAGGATAGTCAATAAATCTTCCCATTAAAACTATCAGAAATGTTCACATCTCCAGAAATAGGAAATTTAACTATGGCTTCCAGATCAAGATGACCAATAGGAAAAATGATGCTTTGGGGGAGGGATAACTTGAGAGTGGAAAAACCTGGCAAAATGATGCTTTCGGGGAGGGATAACTTCAGAGCAGAAAAACCTGGCAAACACTACCTTAACCAAGCAATGAAGGTTAACATCATCACTCATGACATGTAAATATGGACTTGAGGATATGATGTGAAGTGTACTTTACCTCTATAATATTCTTTCCAAAACCCACAACCCCAGACTAATCATGAGGAAAACATCAGATAAACCCAACTTGAGGAATATTCTACAAAATACCTGAACAGTCAAAACTGTCAAGGTCATGAAAAATAAGGAAAGATTTAGAAATTATCAGGAGACCACAGAAGACTAAGGAAACATGACAAATAAATGTAATGTGGTATTCTGGATTGAATCCTGGAACAGAAAAAGGACACTAGTAGAAAAACTGGTGAAATCCAAATAAAGTCAAGAGTTTAGTTAATAGTAATATACCAATGTTGGTTCCTTAGTTTTGACAAATGTACCACAGTAAAATAACATAAGGGGGAACTGAAACTGGGTGAGGGGTATTAGAACTCTCAGTATTATCTTTTAAACTTTTCTGTAAATCCATTATTGTTCCAAAATAAAACGTTTATTTAAACAAAATAGGCATTGATGACATGGCAAAATATTCAGAATATATTAAATGAGAAAATCAAGTTTAAGTATCATATGCATAATATGTTCCCACATTGTTTGAAAAATACCTTTCAAAAAAATTATACAGTAATGTGTACTCACATATTAATAAAACACAAGTATATTAGCTACAATAAAATTAGCCCACTGAAGTATAGAGACTCATAGAGTGGCTTAACAAACGCTACAGTTTATTTCTCTTTCATTTCAATCATGAAATGAATGGTCCAGTTGTGGGGCAGCTCTGTTCCTTGTAGTCATTCACAGATCCAGGTTCCTTCCAAGTCATGGCTCTACTATGCTCTAAGGCACTGTCATCATCTGCATGGTCTAAGTACTTCCAATTAAACCAGAATAAAAAGGAAAAGAGCAACTACTAGAAAAGGCACTGTCTAGACAATGTCTTGAGATACAGGCCAAAAAGTGCCACATATCACTTCCTTTCACAATCCATTGCTGTAAACACAGACACATGTCTATTCTCAAGGTAAATTGGGAAATGTAGTAAAAAATGTAGTAATATGAGCATCCATGTGCCAAAAAGAAGGAGTGTATGGCTTCTGGTTAACAACTAGCAATCACCAATAAAACAAAAAGGTAGGCAAAAAGAAAAAATTATCTAGAAATGTACAAATAATCATTGTTAACATTTGAATACTTATTTTTTAAGACTTTTTCCTTAGAGGCCTTTTTTGAAAAAAAAAAAACCCATAATACTTCTATGTATAATCTACTTTTTTCACTTCAAGTGTCACAGACAGTTGTCCACTTTAATGCAGACTGTGTAGTATTCCATTGAATTAATGTACTAAATCTAATTTCCTCTAATCTGTATTTTGTACATCTCTCAAGGATTGATGTAAGTCAACTAACATAAATTCAATGTCCTCATAATAATAACTTGAATGAGATTTCTTTTTCTGGGATGAGGAAAGCTGATTCTTAAGTTTATATAGAAAAAATTAACAAGCAAGACCATCCAGGAACATTATGAAAATGAAGGGAAATGTGCTCTACCAGATATAGGTTGAGTATCCCTCATCCAAAAATCCAAAACCTGGAATGCTCCAAAATCTGAAACTTTATGAGCTCTAACATAATACCACAAATGAAAAATACCACACTTGATCTCATGTGACAGGGTGCAGTCAAAATGCAGGCATACAATACACAGTTTATTCAGCACCCCCGAGAGAAAAGACACTCCTAATCCTCCTCAGCTGTGATATATCTTTTTGATGCATGCCCAGATTGCCCCACGCAAGCATGCCCACCAAGTGTAATAAAATGGCACATATGCAGGCCGGACATACCAATAGCAGGTTCCCTACAACACCCCATGTAGGACCAAGACCTACATATATCACTCACTGTGTTTTCTTGCTTATTCTCTGCTCTAGTGTAAAGTTATTGTCGAAAATGTTAAAAAAAAAAAAAAAAAAAAAAAGGCCTGCAGATATCCTTATAGGTAATAAGAAAAAGAGGAAGCATTTAACTCTCAATTATAGTCTGAGTTTTCTATAGCACAGAAAGTCAGGTTGTTGAAGAAAATGGACAGCGGTGCAAATATGAAAGGTCTTACAGAAGAGTGTAGTATTGGACTGACCACCACATATGACCTGAAGTAACAGAAGGATAAACTGTTGATGCTCTATGCTGAAAGTGATGAATAGAAGTTAATGGAAAATAGAAAAACACTACATAAAGCTAAAAATGAAGAACTCGATCATGTATTGAAAAAGTGGACCCATCAGCATCACAGTGAACACATGCCATTTAATGGTATGCTGACCATGAAACAAGCAGACCTAACAAAATGAACCAAAAATTGAAGAGAACTGTGAATATTCAATAGACTGGTTGCAGAAATTTAAGAAAAGACACCGTATTAAATTTTTTAAAATTTGTAGTGGTAAAGCATTTGCTGATCACAAAGCAGCAGAGAAATTCACTGACAAGTTTGCCATCATCATCACTGACAAAAATCTGATGCCAGGACAAGTGTATAATGCCGATGAAACATCACTGTTTTGGTTATTGCCCCAGAAAGACATTGACTGCAGCTGATGAGATAGCCCCTACAGGAATTAAGGATGCCAAGGACAGAATAACTGTGCTGGGATGTGCTAATACAACAGGCACACTTAAGTGTAAGCTTGGTATGATAGGCAAAAGCTTGCACCTCACTGTTTTCAAGGAATAAATTTCTTACCAGTCCATTAATATGCTAATAAAAAGCCATTGATCACCAGGGACATCTTTTCTAAATGGTTTCATAAACATTTCGTACCAGTGGCTCACGTTCACTGCAGAGAAGTTGGACTAGATGACAACTGCAAGATTTTGTTATTCCTTGACAACTGCTCTGCTCATCCTCCAGCTGAAATTTTTATCAAAAATAATGTTTATGCCATATGCTTTCCCCCAAATGTGACTTCATTAATTCAGCCATGTAACCAGGGTATCATAAACACAAAAACATTTTCTTGAACAGCATGCTAGCAACAGTGAAGAGAGAGGCCTGGGGAGTTTAACATGAAGGATGTCATATATGCTGTTGCCAGTGCTTAAAATGCAGTGACTAAAGACACAGCTGTGCAAGCCTGGCACAAGAGCTGGCCTATGACTATGTTCAGTGATGATGGTGAATGAGGTGGTGACTTTGAAGGATTCTGTATGTCCAGTGACAAAACAATGTCTGACTTCCTTACACATGCAAAAGATACACCTTCAGAATCTGTCAGTAAGCTGGAAGAAGTTTTTAACATCAATAATGAGGTTCCAGTTGTTCATTCATTGACTAATGGTGACAAAGCCGAAATGGTTCTGAATCAAGGTGATCATGAAAATAGGACGAAGATGATGTTGTTAACACTGCAGCAGAAGTACCTATAGACGACATGGTGAAAATGTGTGATAGGCTTATTGAAGAACTAAAGCAGCATGCATTCATAACAGAACAAGAAATCATGTCAGTTGATAAAATCAAAGAGAGACTTCCAAGACAAAAACTGTTGTTAATGAGCCAGATGATTTTGGAGGAAACATACTTTAAAAGCCATCATGCAGAATGCCTCCTCATCCCTACAGAACCCACTTCCTGGTCCCTCAACTGCTTCTTATGTTTCTTCTCACCTAAAAAAGTAAACCACAGTGTACAATAACCTTTTAATCAAAACACTGTGCTGCCCAGTTTCCCTGAACACATTATTTTTTCCCTGTATTAATGGTATGTCATATTCTTTACTGTTAGGTACTTATGTGTGAATAAGTGTAAGAAAATGATTGCTTATTAGTTGCATATAAATTCAGAGTCAGGAATAATGGTGATGCCAAATAACTACAGATGTGGACACCCTTGAGACAGTGACACCTTTGCTTTCTTCTGGTGGTTCAATGTACACAAACTTTGTTTCATGCACAAAATAATTTAAAATATTTGTACAAAATTACCTTCAGGCTATGTGTATAAGGTGTACATGAAATATAAATTTCATGTTTAGACTTGGGTCCCATCCCCAACATATCTCATTATGTATATGCAAATATGCCAAAATACAAAAAAAGAAAGAATTCAAAGCACTTCTGGTCCCAAGCATTTCAGATAATAATGATGTAAAAAGTGTGGCATTAGCAAAGAGCTATTTGCAAAAATGAAAAACTGGGATCTGTGTCTCACAGTGTATATAAATAAACTGTAAATGGATTAGAGACAGGTCTCACTCTGTCTGTCAGGCTGGAGTGCAGTGGCACTATCAATAGCTCACTGTAGCCTCTAACTCCTGGGCTCAAGCACTCCTGCCTCAGCCTCCCAAGTAGCCAGGACTACAGGCATGTGTCACCACACCCAGCTATTTTTTTTAACTTTTTGTAGAGATGAGGTCTTGCTATGTTGCCCAGGCTGGTCTTGAACTCCTGGGCTCAAGTGATCCTCCTGCCTCAGCCTTCCAAAGTGCTGGGAATACAGGCACGAGCCACCAAGCCCAGCCTTTATATAATATTTTTAATAATTTTGTGCATGAAACAAAGTTTGTGTACACTGAACTATCAGAAAGCAAAGGTGTCAGTGTCACTATCTCAACCACCCATGTGAACAATCTGTGGTTGTTTAGCATCACCATCATTCCTGACTCTGAATTTATATGCAACTAACAAGCATAGATTTGGAGATTTCTAAAAATGGGGTTGTTGGGTCAATAATATTGGGAAAATGAATCAGTAATTATGGTAGTTATTGCCAGATTTCCCTTTTAGGGGTTATACCATTTTGTACTGCTACCAGCAGGGTAAAGAATGCCTGTTTCTCTCTGACCTTGCCAACAGAATATGTGTTAAATTTACAGATTTTTGCAGTTTACTAGGAGAGAATTGGTATCTTTTGGAAATCTATCTCCCATTCATTTATGAGTGTATGAAATGATATATGTACTAGATTATGAGTTATGGCATTATAATATAATCAGAGCAAAAAACTGGAAACAACCCAAGTATCTGGCAATACTGAAGTATTTGAATAAACAACAGTATAGCCATATAATGAAATACAATGCACCTGTGAAGAAAAATGAAAACAATCTCTGTGCACTGATACGGAGAGCTCTCCAGGGTATTTTAAATGCCAAAAGCAAGATGCATCAGTGTATATGATAGGTTATTTTTCATTTAGAAGAGAGGAAAAAATATTTAATTGCATGTGCTTGTATAAAGAAACTGCAGAAAAATAAGCAAGAAACTAGTAAAAATACTATAGGTGTGAGGGGGGACATAGTGGAGACAAGGAACAAGGGTTCTCAGTGCATACCTTTATATATTGTTTTGACATTTGAGTCACATACAAAATAACATTCAAAACAACTACTTTTGGATTTAAATTTGTATAGTATTTCCCAGTATTTAATGTCTGACATATATTATATCTCACTTAATCCTCACAGTTATAAATCAGATATGATCATCAGCTCCATTTCACATACAAGGAATCTGAGACTTAAGGAGGTTATGTGTTACTCCTTGCACAAAACTAGTTAAGTAACAAAGCTGAAACTAAAAAACTCAGATGTTTCCAAATATTGGGTTACTTCTATAATGACTATGTGAATTTCCATCTTCAAAGGCAGTAAGTACTGCTTCAAATGATTTACATGAAAGTTACAAAGAAAATATTAAGAACAGATTTTGATCTACCACACATTAGTATTTATCAAAGAGTAATGTGAAAACATTCCTATTGTAGTCCTGTTGTGGTATACTCAGCAATATTCGAAAGGAAAAAGTATACCTAAGCTCTAGGAATGGGTGTGTAGCTAATAATAGGTTCTATTTCACAAATGAATTTTGAAAACTTTCTACATTAGAAAATAACTCCTGGCCATAGGATACAAAACTTTAGTTAGATAAGAGGAATAAATTCAAGAGCTCTATTATACATAGTGATCACTATAGTTAATATATTTGTATACTTGAAAACTGCTAAGAGAGTAGATTTTATGTGTTATCACAAACAAAAAAATGACAAGTATGTGAGGTAATGCATATGTTAAATACCTTGACTTAGCCATTCCACAATGTTTTACATATATGAAAACATCATACAGTACAACATAAATACATACAATTTATACTTGTCAATTTTAAACAATGTATCTAAAAAAAGAGAAAAAAGAAAATATCTCCTGATCCAATGTCACTTAGGAAACTGACAAGACAGAACAGCTTCAACATTTCTGTTTACAATAATGCTTTCTCTTTTATTTCCCATAGGTGTTCCTAAAGTCTGAAGTAAAACATCCCATTTTATCTCTACCCACATTCACCCAAGTCAATTTTTTCCCCTAAAATGAAAATTATTTCTTGAAAAAAAGAAGACTATTAAACTGGTGGGTCTCACCCTGCATTATCTGATTTCTTCCTTATGCATGTATATGAGTACCTAAAGTCTAGATGCCCTGTTAAGTCCAGGAACTCTCTTAATCACAGCATATGTGTACAAACAAATAAAACCATAGTTAGCAGCAGTTTGCCAACCTCTGGTTTATATCATTTACATTTAATATTATTGATATGATTGGACTAAAATCTACCATCTTGCCAGCAATTTTCTAATTTGTTCCATCTATTCTTTGTTGCTTTTTTCTTCTTTCTCTGATTTGTTTTGTGCTAAGGATTTCTTTGCAATTTCATTTTATCTCTTCTATAGATTTATTATTTATGCCTCTATTTCAAAATTTTTAGTAGTTATCCTAAGGTTTACAATATACATTTTTAATTAATCTGAGTCCATCTTTAAATGATATTACAGGTTGAATATCCCTTATCTGAAATGCTTGGGACCTGAAGTGTTTCAGAGTTTTTGGGTTTTTTTTCTTTTGGATTTTGGAGCATTTGCATTATACTTGCCTAATCCAAAAATCTGAAATCTGAAATCTGAAATGCTCCAAAGAGCATTTCCTTTGAGCATCACAACAACACTCAAAAAGTTTCAGATTTTAGAGCATTTCAGATTTTGGATTTTCAGATTAGGAATACTCAAACTGTATAGTACTTCATGTTTGGTGTTAAGTACATTATAATAATATTCTGAATTCCTCTCTTCCATCTTTTGTTCTGTTTCTGTCATACCTTTACTCTCATATATTCTATAAACACTTACTACATTGACACTATTTTTGCTTTAGACAGTTATTTTTTACAGAGCAGGAGTGGGCCAACTAGAACTGACAGGCCAAATCTGATGACTGAACACCTATTTTTGAAAATAAAGTTTTAATGGAACACAGCCATGCTCATTCATTTACATATTTCACACAACAAGGTTGCGTAGCTACAACAGACTGTATGTCCCTCAAAGCCTAAAATATTATCTAGCCCTTTCTATAAAAAGTTTGCTGATTCCTGTTTCAGAGCAATTAAAAATAAGACATCAATTTTTTTCCTTAATTTATTCCATTCCCTGTGATCTTTGTGTAGAACTAAGTTTGTGTAGATTACATTCTGGCTATCTGAAAAATTAGTTTCACATTTCTTATATAGGAGGTCTACTGGCAATGGACTCCTAGTTTTTGTTTGCGTATGAAAGACTACTTCTTCATTTTTGAAAAATATTTTCATTAGGTAATAGAGTTCTGGGCTGACAGTTTGGTTTTTTTCCTTTCAATACTTTAAAATCACTCCACTGTCTCCTAGTTTCCATAGTTTCTGACAAAAAGTCAGTCACCACACACAAAATTCTATTGTTCTCTGTATGTAACGTTACTTTTATTTCTGGGTGCCTTTGAGATTTTCTCTTTGACTTTTGTTTTCAGCAATTTGAATACGATGTGGCTGTGTGTGTGAGTATATATGTGTGGTATTTATCCTGCTTGTTATTCTCTGAGCTTCTTGGACCTGTGGTTTTGTGTCTCTCATTAATTCTGGAAAATTCTCAGTCATTATTTCTCAAAATATTTCTTTTACCCCATTCTCTTTCTCTTTACCTTCTGGCATTTCAATTATGTTTATATTAGACCTTTTGATGATTTCCCACTGCTTTTTTTCTTTTCTGTCTTTTTCCAAGTTTTTCTCTCCCTTTGTTTCAATTTCAGTAATTTCTATTGACCCATCTTGGAAGTTCACTGATTCTTTGCTTGCTGTGTAGACTCTAAGAATGAGCCCACTCACTGTGTTTGTCACTGTGTTTTTCATTTCCAGTTTTTCCATTTGAGTCTTCTTTTTTCTCCTCTATTTCTGCTAAAATTACCCATCTGATCATGCATGTTGTCAACCTTTTCTGTTAGAGACTTTAACAAATTTTAAATTTCCTGTCAGACAGTTCCAACATCTGTGTCATATCTGAGGCTAGTTTCAATGGTTGCTTTATCCCTGTGCTTTTTCTTTCTTGCCTTTTTATATGCCTCATGATTTTTTGTTGAAAGCTGACTATCTTGCGTGGGACAGCAGAAACTAAAGTAAATAGTTTTTATGCCTGAAAAAGGGTAAGTCTTTCCATCTCCTAGGCTTTTATTGAAGGCTTAGAGCTTATCTAGTTAGAAGCTGGGCTGGGTTCAAAGTTAGCGCTGTTGTAATCCTCAGCGTACCACAGGCTTCAAATTCCCATAAAGATACCTTGCATTTAGGACGGAGGTTGGTTTATAACAATAACGTCTATCTATTGTGAGTTTAGGTACTTACTTTGTATTGAGCCTCTTTGTCTATTCTTTTTTCCTGTCCTGTCCCTAACTCAGAAGTATTCTGCTGTTACTCATTATCAGAAACCTGATAGTTTGATGGTAAGAAACGGTTGGCGGCCCATCCTCTCTTGTTCTGAGCAAGCCTCAGCCTTAGTCGTGTATCAGCCTGGGTCTTGAAGGTGAACCTCTTCAGTTGTCATCGCCCTGCCCTAACCCCACAGTTGTGGGCCCAGCACATTCCTGAGAAAGCAGGTCCCCCTAACATACACTTCCCTTCCTCCAGCCATAATGAATTTCATCAATGCCCTAAGGCTTGTTATGCTTACTGCCTCCTTCCTCCCACCCTCACCCCACTGTTCACAGATGAAGACTTTGTTTTATAGTGGAGAGAAGGGAGAAGGATACTGGCACTGCTATTCTCCTCCCCAGGGTGTGTGCCACAATGCATACCTTTTTTTTTTTTCCCCAGAATATTATAGGCGTACAAACGTTTAGGTTCCCACCCAAGTCAGAGCTACAAGTGCGCTCATCCCCAACACAGTGCACACTGTACCCATTAGATGTGAATATACCCGTCCCCTCCTCCCCCCGCTCCCACCTGCCCAACATCTGATGAATGCATACTTTTGGGAACTCTTTCCCATCTCCCATCTCCTGGGATTCTTACCCCACCCACTAATGGAGAAAGAACATACAAGAAGGTACAGGGTCCCCCAATTTCTGCAGCCTTCATAGATACCACAAATTCCTGCTGGTCTGTACCTAACCTTCACTAATTTGTCACAATTCTAGTTGAACTCTTCTCACTGGGTGACCAGCTGTGAGATACCCAGGTGTCCAGCTGGGGTAGACACCCAGGTGAGTAAGGGTTAGTATCTCCTCCTTCCCCACAGGCAGGGACTTTGAAGTTAGTCAGGTTTTTTTTCCACTGTGAGGGTGGGAGGGATATTCCTTCCAGTTCTCTATACCCCAGAGCAAAAACTGGAAGGTCTCATAAATTTTTTAAACCCTCTTTTAAAATAAAAATATTTCCTAATGACTGTTCTGTATTTCAAAGATTTAAAGATCCCAACACGTAAATTAACATGTGCCCAATTCTTATTCAAACTCCCATACTCTATTTTAATTACACTCATTATTTTCTCATAAAAAAGTTTAATTAAACAGATAAGCTTAAATTTTCTAAGGGGAGAAGGGGAGACTTCTTCTTTAGATTGCACCCGTTAGTGAAAATGTGACCATAAGAATTTCTCTCCTGTGGCTTGCTGATTATAAAGAATAAAACACACACACATGTACCACAACACTATGTCATCATCATCTGGTATTCTACAGTGTGCTTTGGTTAGGAGTTTTTACCTTGTATAAAACATATGAACATGCACATTCATATTCATATTCTCTTTCTCTCTCTCTCTGCAATGTTAAAACTATAGGAATGTTCCAATTCAGAAGTGGCCTACAATATAGTCTTCTGTTTCAGTTAAATATCCTATCTGAACCCTGTTGTGCTTCAGCCTCCACGTGGATTTCTCTCCTGCTGTAAGACCAATATTTGAAAGAACATTTCCTCCTTAATGTAAGACATTAAGACCCATGGGTCAGTAATGTAAAATCCTACCATAAATAACCATTTTAAGACATGTAAAAGTTAAAGTTTATACATTTATTGCTATCCCTTATTTATTACCATACTCAAAAATACCACTGCTGTAATTTTTTTATTCATATATCACAGGCACAAATTTTCCAGTTGCATGCATGAAAAAAAAAGTTTTAAATATGCTGTCTTCATATAGTAACTAATCCAAAATAGAAAACTATCCTTGTACCAACTAAAGTCTCAGGGACAGATGCGCTGATTAGAGACTTCAACAACATAACTCATACTGTCTGAATGGCCTTCTGAGGCAGATGTTCCATCTTATGATTCATTTAATCATTTACTTATATACCAATGTCCACTATATTATAACACTCACATCAGAGCAACCAAGCAGTGAAAAAGAAACCCCAAATTTTGTTCTTACAAATATAAAGTTCCCATTTAGATTCAGATTGTTTCTAAATAGAAAAAAGTCTTATTTGTAAGTAGTTTTCTGCTTTTTAATCACTAAACTCATGTAGAGCTTCTGTATACAAACTATTGTTGAGATTTAGCAATCCAATTATATTGCAGAGGCTTACCATTGGCTCCTGGAAAATATCCTTATACTGTACCTTTCACCTATTATTAAAATAAAAACTAAATAGTGACATTCTTAAAGCATTTCACAAAGTACAAGATAAACTTGGTTTAAATGAGTAATTTTATTCCATTAGTTCTGAAACCTGTTCACTAAAATAATTACCTGCAGAAAATACTTGTCAACTCAAATAATGTCAATATACTAGTGCTGTTAACTTAGTTAAATATATTATAACAAGGATTATTTAACAAGACATCAAAGGAAAAAAATTGAGATTACTTAGAATCCACTGGTAAAGTTCTCTAAGCATCGAGATTGCTGTGTAGTTAATTTTCACACAAATATAAAAGAAGTCATTTAACAGTCTAAATATTTATTCTAGTATCAATCTTAAGTTTTTATCAGTTATATTTTTTCCTTTTTAACAGAAGAAAATGAATAAAAATGACTGAAAATGCTTTTAACTAGGAATTTAAAAATTAGAACAATACTATTAAAGTGATCATGAATGTATCATATTATGCTATTAAACTCCATTTGAAAACCAAATTGTATAGTTGAAGGGTTTTCCACACACATGGGGTTTTCTACATTTTATCTCTTAATGTAGTATTTATTGAAAGTACATTTTAAAATTGAGAAATACCTTTAATAATATAACCACCTTCTTATTTGCTACCAAAATAAGGGAGAGATTTTTATGAAACTGTCATGCTAAACAGTAGTCAATAGCTTCATACAATCAGTAAACAAATTCAGTTCAAGGCAAGAAGAACTACATCACCATTTGGTGGTTGCAATTTAGATTATTCTAGCGTGTAATACTTTAATTGTATAAAACAAAGCTGATGTCACAAATACAAAAGAAATTCTTGTAAAGCAAGTATCACAAGTAATTTCCATGCTGCCACTGATGGCTGACAAGTGATGAGCACTTTGTTCAAATGTATATGCTATGCACATAAAACAACAGGTGGTTTATAAAAAGAAAATACTGAAGAGAAGCTTTTAAAATTTTCACAATCAACATTTTTATAATATGCCTTGTCAGAATATCTGCTATCATCTAAGAATAGCTAAAAGATTTCTTGGGAAATATAGTATCCTCAACATAAAAAAGGAGAAGCTGAATCAGACAAACTAAGATTAATGCTGGGCTAAAAATGATTATGAGACAATGTTATATTGCCACCATAGTGATATGTTTGTTGCCAATGTAATAATTTAGGTAACAATATTTTTTAAAATTTGTCCTTATTAATTGATATCCAGCTACTGTTACTCAGTGCAGAAGAAAACCTCCCCATAGAAGCTAAACAAAGAAACAAACACCCAAGCTCTTTAGACCTAATTAGCTAGCTGTGTTAGAGGTGTTTTCTCACTGATGGAAAAAATTGAAACAGATGGCAGTGTCCAAAATAACTAGCACTCCCCAATACTACCACCACCACCTATGGATTTAACTTTTTAATAAAGCACTAGAAGCTATGTTGTTTTGATGTTGTTGTTGTTTTTAATGAGAATAATGCAAAGTCAGAATGAAATAAAACTTCAAAAGTTTGAGACGTAAGTACCCACTACCCCATCCCCCACTCCAATGAATCTCAGGAAAAAAAATTTGATTAGGAATGAATTATATTGAAAGGATTCTTCCCACTCCCCTAACCCCAAATGTTCCTATACACAAAGGATCATTATTTCTCTTCAGTGATTTTAGCTTTCCTAGTTTAAAGAGCAACAAATGGGAATGGAGTGGGGTGGAATTAAGCCACTAAAAAATGAAGAAAAAATAAACAGGCAAGTGTGATCTACAACTTCTCTTATAGTCACATTAATACAACCAAGGAATATTGAATTACCTCTACAACTCACATTAAAACTGTTTAATTCTGGGGTACATAAGTAATACCTACTTTATTCACACACTCTAGCCAAATATTCATTTATAAGCAAGGGGCTTAAAATATATGACATCTATTCAAAATATTTTCAAATGATCATGTAGCTGAAAGCTGTCCACATTTGCAGTGAAATTTTGTATGCAATGATTGCAAAACAAAAATGGTAAAACTAAATAACAAATTAATTTCATTTATCTGGAATAGTAAAAATTGAAGAAACTCAGGTTAAACACAAGAAAGCAGGCAGATTCATAAGGACTAACAAAGACTTCTAGGCATTTTCAAATAACTTAGATCAGTGGTTCTCAAAGTATGGTCCATGGACCCCTGGGAGTCTGCAAGGTGAAAATATTATTTCATAATAGTATTAAGATATTATTTGTCTTTTCTCACTGTGTTGACATTTGCAGTCACAGTACAAAAGTAATGATGGAAAAAAATGCTAGTACCTTAGCGTGAATCAAGGTAGTACTGTACTAATAGTCACTATAGCCTTCACAATTAACAACAACAAAAATATACCAACCCAGTTTCACTTAAGAAAGTCTTTGATAAGTCAGTTAGAGTTACTAGTTTTATATCTCAACCCTTGGGTACACATCTTTTTAAGATGCTGAATGAGGAAATAGAAGTATACATAAAACACTTCTGCTGCATACCAAAATAATGGTTGTCCAAGAAAAGCATTTGAGTTTGCAAGCTAACTAGCCACTTTTTGTGGAACACCATTCTACTTGAAAGAACAACTGACATTCAAGCTACGGTTATTTAATCTTCAGTATCTAGCAGCCATTTTATTGTTAATAAAATTCAGTCATTCAAGTAAAAATTAGAATTTTTGAAAATTTGCATCTGCCATATTTAAAGATGTTTCTGATGAGATCTGTGGTCATACCAACAGATGTGATTTTTTTTTTTATACTGTATAATATAACGTGTCAAGAGTTGGAAGATCTGCATCACTCACCAAGAATCAGTATTTTCCAAATGACCAAATGGGTAAAAAAAAGAGTCATTCAAAGTACAAGACAGACAAGCAATTCTAATGTAACAGAGTACATAATACTCCTTGCTATCGTTGCAGATTTCACATTCCAATTAACTTTTAAGCCACTTTTGTCAAATTTTGATGAAGTATCAAGGAAGAATATCCACAATTATCGGAAACGTTATTAAAATAACTCCTCCCTTTCCAACCACATATCTGTGTGAGGCCAGATTTTCTTTACATACCTCAAGCAAAACAACATATTGCAATAGATTAAATGTACAAGCAGAAATGGGAATCCAGCTAGCTGTCTTCTATTACGCCAAACATTAATGATATTTACAAAAATATAAAACAATCCCACTTGTCTCATTAAATATTTTGTTTTAGAAAATATAATTATTTTCCAAAAAATATTATGTAAACATATAATGGGTTTATCATTGTTATTTTAAAATAAATCAATAAGTCTTTTTTTGAATCTTAGTTTTAATTTCTAATATGATAAATATTGGTTGATATTTACCCATATAAACACAAGGTTTTGGGAGCCCTTAATAATTTTAAGAATAAAAGTCTTAAGACCAAAAAGTTTGAGAACTTTAGCTTTAGAGGTTATTAATCCCAATTCCTTTCAAGATATATTTCTACCTTTCCATAGATGGGTATGTGGCTTAAGAGTTGAATTCTTTTTTATAAAAATAAATTTCTCTAGGGGCTATAAAGAGGGACAGTTGAGTGAAAAAGAATGCAGCAGTTAGAAAAAGGAACTATGGCTCCTTTGACACTGGCTATTTCCAGACCTGGGGAGCATATGGAAAAGACAAACCTGAAACACACTTCATGTCACACCAGAAAGCAAGAAAGTCTCTAAAGACTGCTAGTATGGCATCAGAAGTGCACAGAAGCCAACTTGAAGAGACTTGCGCAGGAACAACTTGAATATCAATAAGGATAATAACTGCAACGTACCAAAACATAAGAAATATTTAAATCCACAAGCCTATAATGATTCAAAAAGTATCACCCAATTTTGGAGGATGCTAATGGACCGACAACTTTATTCTAGGAAAATGTCAATAAAGTCCCATTTTTATATCCTACCCACATCCCCAAAGAGGGAAAAGGCATAAAACAGTAAAGCATTTCAATGGAATCTTCATTTGGCAAAAATAAACTCCTGTAACCCTTAAATACAACTTTTTAAATTCCAGATAAAATACTGATATATTGATGCGAATTAACAGTATGCATCCACTTTCTAAAGTAAGCTGTATTTCTCTTACCATACATAAGTTGCCTTCAAAGAAACCTATACTAAACATCTTATCTTTAAGAACCAAACAAAATTACAATTTCTCTAACTAAAGATGATCTCTCTTTTCCTCTGAACTCTATCCCTAGAACTGTTTGTCAATATCAAAGTCTTATCATGAGCATTTTAGATTCAAAAAGAGAATGTAATGATTTTCTTGAGTAACTAGGTTGTAAGACAGAGAAAACTAAAGGCTTAAAGCATATGACCATGAGTATTATTGTCAATCAACTAAAAATGCACACAATATATAATGAGAGGTAGAAGTTAAATGTATGGGCCTAGACTCAACTCCCAATTCTTCCATTTACTAACTTGAGCAAGTTACTTAACTTCTCTAATTGTTTCTTTAGTATGTAAAATGGGAAGCATAGTGCATACTTCATGTGAAAGATTCAAGAGGCAATAGATGTAATAATAAAGCCTTTATCATACTACCTATAATATATTAATCCTCAATAAATAAAGCTTCTGGTAATAGTATACTGTTTCTATTCACGTCATGTAAAAGGAAAGTAAGGAGATGATGGGACAATGTTGGGTAAAACAGTTAATTTCTCCAACTGTTAAGGGATATCATTACCAGTACAGTTAAGGTTAGCTTCCATTTTGCCTTTAGCCAGTATGGGACAGTTATGAAAAATGATAAGGAAATATAAAGGTCAGGTACAGTGGCTCAAGCCTGTAATCCCAGCACTTTGGGAGGCCAAGGTGGAAGGATCACTTGAGCCCAGGAGTTCAAGGCTGCAGTGAGCTATTACCACACCACCGCACTCCAGCATGGGCAACAGAGTGAGACCCTGTCTCAAAAAAAAAGTTATGCACAGATTTTTGACTGAGCAGGAGGTCGGTGCCCCTAACCCTTGCACACTGTTCCAGGGTCAACTGTACATAAATGTGTATATATTTTCACAGACACCAGGTGTAAGTATACTATCTGAAATGACATTAACTTTGTCTCCTTTTCTATATTTCATAATATTACCCAAGTCATTTAGTGAAAAAAACATAGTGACGTTTAGAACATAATGATCTTCCTATGTAAATACTCAATATAAACCTTCCATTTGCAAGTAAAATAGGCCAGTCTCCTAATGCTTCTCAAATCAAATGAAGCAAACTTTTAAATTTTCATCCATGAATTACAATGTTAGCAAAGAAAGGCTGATGAAAAGAACCAGAAAGGATTATAACAAAGAAAGGTTAAAATTAAAATTATAGCCTGGTCTTAATTTATATCAAATTCAATTCATAAAGATTAACTGAAAACACCCTGCCAATTACACCAAACCAGGTAAAACCATCACACTATTAAACCTCAGGGCATTCTCTCCCAACAACTGTCTAGCTACCAGTTTTAGGAACAGTTCTATTCTTAGGGCTTCTCCAGCTGTTTTTGTATGATGGTTCCCCAGCTCCTCCACTTTACTCTTGATAGGGTAAATCGTTACCATGTTATTTTATTTCATTCAGATATATACACTTTAAGTTGTTTGCTATGTACATTTGTACAATTTTACATTTACAGTTGATTAAATAGAGTACAGCAATTTCTACAAAAAGCAAATTCAAAAAATCCTTTTGGAAATCAACATGGCATTGTGTAGCAAGAGCTACTAAGAGAGAAATGTATCCTTTGATTCATTAATTTCTCTCCAATAAATATTTCGTAAGGAAATAATTCAATAAAGGCAAAAAGATACATCGATAAAGTCATTCACTGAAGAGTTATCTATAATAGCAAAATAACTGGAAACATCCAGCTGTCCAATATTTAGAGAATGACAAATTATACACTATTGATACAATGAAATATTATTCCATTATTAAACATATTATTATTAATATTAAAGCTATTCTAAAATAAGAAAAATGTTTTATGATATGCTATTAATAAAAATACCTTTAGAAAGAAACATAGGGTAGCAGGAAAGATACGGGTTTTGTTAAAAATCTTGATTCTGACACATACTAGCTCTGTAATTCTGGACAAGTTTTTTAAACTCCTTGAGAGTCAGTTTCCTCATCTTTTAAACAGGGTAATAATATGTAATTCACAGGTACCTAGGAGAATCAAATGATATCACTATAAAGTTCCTGGCCCCCTAACTCAATGAATTCTCCTTCCCCTCCCTATTACTCAGTTGATTCCATTCCTATTACCGTAACCACAAGCATATAAACAGCAGTTCGTACCTAAAATGGTGTTAGAGTGAAAAGATTATGGTTCTATATTTAAGATTATCACCTACAGCAAATTTCTTTATGGGTTATATTTTCCTCACTTCTTTAAAAGTAAGACATCAACCCCTGGTATAACTATAACCCCTAACATAATAGTTTTAATTATTTTAAAATCATATTCAAAATAATTTTAATTTAGAGTTCTTTCCCCAACAAAATTTTTGCCCACAATACACAAATCAGAATTCAGCCTATACACACAAAAATGGGGAAAAAAACAAGTTAGGAAAATGAATGGAGTACATGCAGTCCCTTGTACTTTCACACCTAATACTTTATTAATATTTGAACAGTAATTTAATGGGGGGATGAATAAGAACACTATTCCCAAAAAGCTACAAAATAATGTATGTATACCCCTTAATATTTTTAAATAAAAAATAATAATAAAATTATGTATAATCCCTAATTTTTGGATCTATTCATCTGGTAACCTGGACTGCAAGAGAAGAAATTCACAACTGAACTGAACAAAAGGTAGATATAGTTGTCCCTTTCATCTCAGGGACCAGGGAAGAGAAACAAGACCATCTTCCCCTGACACAACCCTTTCCCTGTGAAAGGTGCAAAATATCTAAAGCTCTGGTGGTTCAATGGGCTCTTCCTGAGGTCCTATGGCAAGAGCTGAGTCAGTCAAGGCCAGGACAGCCAGGTAAGCCTCCTTCTTCCCTCTCACAGAGTGAGCAAGGACAGCAGAGACAGAGTTGGGGTTGAAGGAAAAGATGGACCAGCCAAGGGGACATCATGACCCTAAACAAGCAAATTCCAGGCTCATGGCCAGTTGGGGATTGAGGGGATACCCTGACCTCATCAATACATAAAGAGAAAACTTGTTATCCTAAGGGACCAGTGCTGCTACACAGTCTATAGCGCTTAGAGCCTTAGAGCCCTACAGCCCTGCCTTTCCTTCAACTGCCAGAGCCAGCAAGTGGTACTTCCAAGCCATAAGCTCCAAAGTATAAGTCACTGATGTAGGAAAACTACATCTGGCATGCAATGGGTGGTTTATGAGTATCAATGGAAAATTTGCAAAAGGATAGACTATAAGGAAATTGAAGACTCACTGTAATAAAACACAAGTGCTTATCTGATTTCATTCATTCACGTTAAGTATATAATGAATGCACTGGTTTTCAAAACCAACTCAGTCTCAATACTTACATTTTTAACTTTTAATGACAGTGTTCTGACAATTAAGAAAAATGAGGTTCAAAACCTGGTGCTAAGCTGGGCACAGTGGCAACACACCTGTAGTCCCAGCTACAGGTTCAGGTGGGAGGATTGCTAGAGCTCAGGAGTTCAAGGCCATTCTGGGCAATATAGCAAGACCCCATCTCTTAAAAAATAAAACATTTTTTTCAAAAAACCAAAACCTGACGCTTAAAGATCAAGAGACTCTCCAGGACCTTAGAATTTACCCTCATATCCCTGAATAGTTTCAACTCGGTGATACAAGAGTTTTGAAAAGAACCCATACAGTTAGTTGGCTATTGGGACAGAGGACAGGAAACAAGACCTCTAAAACATGTCAGAAAAGACATTCAAGAAAAAAATAAGAATGCCTCAATCACCTAGATATAAGACCACCATGAATATAAGGATATGCTCAAGCAATTAAATTGTAAATAGCTAGTAGATTAAATAGTTGCATACAATATTACGATGCAAAGTAGAAAAAACTGTTTCCTACTGCAGCAATATTTTCCACAGTAAATAGAGGTTGGTTATTAGAATGCATTGTATATGTAGATGAGAACCACTGCATAATTACGTAACCCATTGAAAGTGTACTAAAGAAACAAAGAAAACATATGTTTTTGGGACAGATTGTTTACTGCAATCCAGTACTAGATTAATTTAATAAATACTGCTGAAAAAGAAAATTACAGGACCCAAGGAAAAAACTCCATTATTTTAGGATACAATCAAAGACAGCTTTATATTGGCAATTTGTGTCTAGGCAAAAATGTGTGACTCATTTAAAACTCTTAAATGGCGTGCTTATGGGGAGGGGGGAAGGTGGGCTCCTGAAAACAGTAATTTATGTTCATGGTAATTAAAGGTGATTTACAAGACATATAAACAACACCTAACTTAACCTGGGGGGGGGGTTATTAAATGAAGGCATTTTTACCTTCTCATTTAGCAGTTCAATAAAGTTGCAGTGCCTTGAGGGCTACAATTTCACATAAACTAAAAAGGCAACTTAAAAACTATTTTTTCCATCAGTGCCACCTTCATCTCTTTTTAGCCAAACACCGTCAACAAAACTAAAGGAGCTCTTTGGAATCTTATTGTTAAAGCTCTAACTAAGCAATTCAGACATATAAATTCAAACAGATACAGAGGGACATTAATATAAAACAGAATGAGGACACATCTGTCATTAATAACAAAAGAGGAAAGGATAAGGGCTTTTATTTTCCCTAGCTAAAAATTCTAACCATTTGCACAGAAATCATCTACATAGATTGATCTTAGTTCTATCTCCACAAGAATTTGTCTTACCAGCTTAAGAGGGGTAAAGGCCAAGAAAGAAGTGAAATCAGTCAAGAGCTTAAAATCATATTTGGGGAGAAGTGGGGAGAGAGACAGAAGTATTTTCTGAGAATTGCTAAAACTGCAAAGATCTTTCAAAATAAAAAGAAGTGACA
The DNA here is from genome assembly GCA_023783475.1 of Daubentonia madagascariensis. Lineage (NCBI taxonomy): Eukaryota > Metazoa > Chordata > Mammalia > Primates > Daubentoniidae > Daubentonia > Daubentonia madagascariensis. The sequence goes on along the minus strand of JAKFHU010002088.1, from coordinate 33,976,335 downwards.
TCAAAAGTAGACAGTACAGCTAGCAGTTATTCCAAAAACTGATATGCCCTACTTATTAGACTTTTTAAAGGAAAATAAACATTGACAAGTAAAAGCAAACAGAACTAAATTATGGGCTAAAATGACTTAAGTTTAACATTACAAATATCATTATGAGAAAAAACAAAGTTGACCCTTGAACACCACGGTTTGAACTGTGCAGGTCCACTTATGTGTAGCTTTTTTTCAGGCAGTGATGGCTCAAAAACGCAGTATTAGTCGACTGTAAAACCCACGTACATAGAGGGCCAACTTTTCCCATACGCAAATTCCGCAGGGCCAACTGCAGGACTTGAGTATGCCTGGATTTGGGTATACATGGGCAGTCCTGGAACCAATTCCCTGAGTATACCAAGGGACAAGTATAATGCATCTCTATGATCCAAAACTGGTATGCTTTATTTAGGTTTGTAAAGGACATTAAGAATCATAAATACAGTTAACCCCTGACCAATGAATGCCATCCATGAATTTCTAAAAACAGCAAAAAATGGGTGTTATTGCTGGGAAAAGGATGAGTAGAAAATAATAAAATGGTCAGCCTTAATCAACTTGGCACCATTGAAATTAAGACTCCAGCAAAATTACAAGTAAATATTATGTCATATATCTTCAAGATTGTGTGAAAATTGTCCAAATCATTAGTATTAAATTAGAAAAGGTCAAGGGTCTACTATAATTCCTACATTTCTACTGTTCCTCAACTTCTTTGCCCCAAAAAGGGAAAGAGAGATAAATTTTCCTCCCTGGCTTTCAAACCTCTGAAAAAAATGTATCTCTCTAACCAGCTAAACAATACACAATATAGCAATTATCTCTGCTATTCATTACTATCCTCCTCCCACCTCAAAAGAATATAGGGGCCCAGTGTGGTGGCTCACTCCTATAATCCCAGCACTTTGGGAGGCTGAGGCAGGAGGATGGCTTGAGGCCAGAAGTTTGAGACCAGCCTGGACAACAGATTGAGACTCTGTCTATAAAAAAAAAAAAAAATTAAAAATTAGCCAGGCATGGTGGCACACATCTGTAGTCCCAGCTACTTGGGAGGCTGAGGCAAGAAGATTGCTTGAGCCCAGGCATTGGAGGTTACCGTGAGCTATGATCGGGCCACACTGTACTCCAGCCGGGCAACAGAGAGCTACCTGTCTCTTAAAAAAAAAAAAAAAAAAAGAATTTAGGGCTTGGTGTGTCCAAGAAGTGAATCCAGTGTTAAAGCTTTATTATGGTTACCCATATCAATTTACCATGTGATAGGAGCAAAGCAGTACACAATAGTCAAGTACTAAATTTAAAAAGCAGAAAGTACGTTATATATTCCCCTCCTCTCACTCAAAGCTTCTCCACCAAACCTGATGTTCACAAGTGTTACTATCAGCATAAGGTTTGCTCTGTTCATGCTGTATCTGTACTCCCTCCTCTATACACACCCATCATCACCCTCCACACACAACTTCTTATCTATTCCCTTAGCCAGGTTCTTTTCTCAGGGCTTTGGAAGATTAGGACAATAACTTTAATGTTGCAGAACATCAAATAAATGAGCAATACATAAAAACTGCAGTGAAATTAGTAAAAATGCTACCATCAACTCTATACTCAAGTCTAAGTCATTCAAGTCTGTCCCTTCCTTTCCATTCTGAGGCCTCTAACCTGGACTGTTAAAACAATGTTTTCTCTGATAGCCCATCTTACAGTATTCCTGCAATCTAATACAATTACATTTCCCGAAATTCTTACGAGGCTATGCATTTTCCTCCATAAAAATCATTAATACAGCCTATTACTTATAAAAATAAGTCTGTATTTTTATCTTGGTATCTATATAACCTGACCCAGACTATCTCTAGAACTTCTATCCCTACTTTAATATTGGGTATCACTAATTTTATATACCATTCACCTAGCACTTATCATATGCTGTTTTTTATATCCTGGACCTACATAATTTCCAATTTCCTTTCTAGGCAGATGAAAGGGCCCAAGAATCCTAGGCCAGGCTAGGTTTCCTGGGCACATAGAGTGGGCAAGTTAGTTAGGCTAGCTGCCAAACCAAGGAGTGGCAAGAAACATCAACTCCAAAGGAGTAGGGAGAGATTAAAAACTCAGTCTGAAGTATAGGTAGACAATTTAGGTTGGGGGTGGGGTGGGGAATGGACGAAACCTACCTAACGGGTACAATGAGCACTATCTGGGTGATGGACACACTTACAACCCTGACTCAAGCATTACAAAAGTGATCCATGTAACCAAAAACATTCGTACCCCTGTAATATTTTGAAATTTAAAATAATTAATTAATTAATGTTTTAAAAAAAAGAAGTGGAGGTAAAAGAGACTCTTTGTTGGTAGCTGGGTACAAGCGAATCTGGGACTCTTAGGAAAAAAAATGCTGGTTCACTGTCCCTTCCCAGTTGACCAGAGTAAGGTCGTAAAAAGGGAAGATCCTGGGATTTTCCTAAAGGAAGAAATAAATTTGTGTGATTATAAATTGATACATTTTTAAATTAGTAATTTCACTTGGGATCTATCCTTCAGAACTATTCACACATGTTTGAAAAGGTTTCTGTATAGCAATGTTCACTTCAGGATTATTTATAAATTACTCAGATGACCATTTAGAAGGAAATATTAAGCAATGATATATCCATATAATAGAATCTATATAGCTGCTAAAAAACAGAAAAGGAAAGATGAACAAAGTAAAGGTAAAATTAAATCATCAATGAAGTATGTATAGGATCACTCCATTTGTGGAAGAAAATTATTTATAACAACAATTCACATTAAGATACATTTAGAGAATAAAAATAAATTTGGAGGCATATGCTCCAAAACTACTGACAATGGGTGTCTTTGGAATGTAGGATTTCACTTTCTGCATTATCTCTATCATATTTTAATTACTGAAAATGAATGTTGTACAATATATGTGTGCTACACATGTAATCAGAAGAAAATGAACATATAAGCTTTCTGATTTTAAAAACAAGGAAAAGCAGTTACTTCTGTAGACTGGGAACAGGAGCAAACATGAAATTTTATTATAAACGTTAATTATTTACTATTTTGTTTAAAATAAGCATATATGATTTCAAATTTTTATATAATATAATAATACAAGAATATAATAAATTTTTTTATGTAACAGCATCTGTTTAGTCATTTATAATCAAAGGAGTGTGAAACTGATAAAAGCAAAACTATCCACTCAAGGTATGGGGGGAAGGGGTGTAAACACATAATTAAATTATAATTTCCTAGTACTACAGAACGACCCTCGTTTTTTCCTAAAGCGCAAGATTTTGTGCCTAAATTGCATATAATTCAATCTATTACAAGCGAATGCTTTTTGTCATCAAGTAGATGACTACTGATTACACCTCAAACAACAGTGGGCTGGCATGACTAGCAAGGGTTTCCCTTTGCTTTGACAAATCAACAAAAGAACTTTGTTTAGGTGATTCTGCACTGTGCATATTAAAACAACTGGTATAAAGACAATGAAATTGTTAACAACCTATTTAAAAGGTTGTACTTCTTTCCCTATCATCATTCTTACACTTGAAAAAGAAAAGGCCAGGTGAAATGAAATACTGAATTCTCGATAATGTTCCCTCCGCCTTTGCATCTTTCAAAACCCAGCTTAGGTTAGGTGGCCACTTCCTCGCTCTACCTGGCAGAGGATAGATAAGGCCTCCTCATGATCCTGGGGTAGAAGGAGGAAGCTAGATAATATCCTTTCACCAAGAATACACAGAATAGGGAAAAGACAGGTACACACAAAGAAATTAGTTTGTTATTAGGACAAAGATGTATAAGAGCACCCCTCCCTTCCCCTCAGCCTTCCCTCCTCCTCCCAATACACACACACACACACACACACACACACACACACATTGACTACACTGAGGTTTCTTAGAAGTATCTCTTTATGGCAGAACAGAGCAGACAAACATAATACTATGGGAACAATCAATGAAGTAACCTCTCTAACAGAACCCACTAATTTAGTTATCTGAGAGTAAACTCCTTAACTAAATGACCCTGCTAGAACCATCACGATTAGCCTAGCTTAAAAAACAAAAACTTTTAATTTTTAATTGTTATTTATTTATTTATTTATTTAAATTTTTTTTTTGAGACATGGTCTTACTCTGTTGCCCGGGCTTGAGTACAGTGGCATCATCATAGCTCACTGAAACCTCAAACTCCTGGGCTCAAAGGTTCCTCCTGCGTCAGCCTCCCAAGTAGCTGGGACTACAGGTGCACGCCACCATGCCCAGCTAATTTTTCTGTTTTTTGTAGAGACAGGGTCTCGCTCTTGCTCAGGCTGGTCTTGAACTCCTGATCTCAAGCAATCCTCCTGCCTCAGCCTCCCAAAGTGCTAAGATTACAGGCATGAGCCACTGCACCCGGCCCTAAAAACAAACATTTTAGAAATAGATTATTGATTAACTCCTGATATCACAACATTCTAAACCAAAGTCATACTCTCATTCTCTCATTGTTTTAATGCAGAAATCTTGAGAATTTTATTTGAATCATTTATGCATATCTAAAACTGGTATTTAAAATGTGGAAAATTCCTCATGTTTTAAAAAAATGAATAATACCTATTCACTTTTTTAAAAGCCAACAGTCTAAAATAAAAAATTAAAGCTGTCTATTTCTCCCTACATCCCAGTTCTATTATCCAGAAATCTATCAATGATTTCATGTATCTTTTTCTCATTTTTTTCTAGCCCAGTCTAGTACAGAGCTGGGCTGTCCAATTCTGTAGCCAGTACCACATGTTATTAAGTACTATTAAGTACTTAAAATGTGGCTAGTCCAAATGGAGATTTGCTCTAAGCATTAAAATACACACCAGATTTCAAAGACATACTACAAAAAAAGTGAAATATCTCAATTCTTCACATTGACATGTTGAAATAATATTTTGATTACATTAAATATATTATTAAAGTTGATTTTGCCTGTTTTTCCCTTTTTTTAATGTGGCTATCAGAAAATTTTAAATTACATATGTAGCTCACATTTACAGATCATATTTATTCCTATTGGTCAGGACTAGTACAAAGGCTAACAGTGCAGGCTCTAGAGTCAGACTTGTCTTACTGAGTACCGCTCCTAACTACTGTCATGCCTCGCTTAACAATGGGGATACATTCTGAGAAATAAGTCCTTATGTGATTTAGTCATTGTACGAACATCATGGAGTGTACCTACACAAACCTAGATGGCATATCGTATAGCCTATTGCTCCTAGTCTACAAACCTGTACAGCATGTGACCGTACTGAATACTGCAGGCAACTGTAACACAATGGTAGGTATTTGTATATCTAAACGTAGAAAAGGTAAAGTAAAAATGCAATATAAAAGATAAAAAATGGTATACCTGTACCCTGAATGGAGCATTTACCCTGAATGGAGCTTGCAGGACCGGAAGTTGCTCTGAGTGAGTCACAAGTGAATGTGAAAGCCTAGGACATTACTGTACACAACTGTAGACTTTATAAATCCTGTACACTTAGGCTACACTAAATTTATATTGAAAATTTTTCTTTCTTCAATAATAAATTAACTACTATACAATATATACATGTACCAGAATTCAACTTGTACCCCCTAATTCTATTAAAAATTTTTTAAAAGGAAAAATAAAATAAAATAAAGAGAGAGATATATATAAATTAACCTTAGCTTACCATAACTTTATAAATTTTTTAACTTTTTGACTTTTTTGTAGTAATACTTAGCTTAAAACACAAACACATTGTATCGTACAAAAATATTTTCTTTCTTTATATCCTTATTCTATAAGATTTTTTCCTTTTTTTTTTTTGAGACAGAGTCTTGCTCTGTCACCCCAGCTAGGCAGTAGTGTCATCATAGTAGCTCACTGCAACCTCAAACTCCTGGGCTTAAGAGATCCTCAGCCTCCCAAGTAGGTGGGACCACAGGCATGCACCACCATGCCCAGCTAATTTTCCTATTTTTAGTAGAGACAGGTGTCTCACTCTTGCTCAGGCTGGTCTCAAACTCCTGAGCTCAAGCAATCCTCCTGCCTCAGCCTCCCAGAGTGCTAAGATTATAGGCATGAGCCACTGTACCCAGCCCCTAATTTTTTTTTCTATTTAAAAAAATTGTTTTTTACTTTTTAAACTTTTTTGTTAAAAACTAAGGCACAAACACATACATTAGCCTAAGCCTACACAGGTCAGTATTATCAATATCATTGTCTTTCTCCCCCACATCCTGTCCCACTGGAAGATCTTCAGGGGCAATAATACACATGGAGCTGTCATCTCCTACGACAGCAATGCCTTCTTCTGCAATACCTCCTGATGGACCTGCCTGAGATTGTTTTACATTAACTTTTTTTAAGTAGAAAGAGTACACTCTAAAATAACAATAAAAAGTATAAAGTATAGAAATTAAAATTCACATAAAATATTCAAAATAAATTCATAGGCTAAAAATTTAACTATAACAAGCAACTAGCAAACAGAACTCAGGAAAAAACGGGACAATCTATCTGCTACTCCCACCATCACCACCACCATCACACACACATGCACATACCAACTTAGCTAATAATAATGAAATTATATTTGAAATTTTTTCTACAACTATAACTAATTATATACTTTATAATTAACAGTTCTATATATCAGAACCTCCTATATGTGTTTCTGAATTGGGAAGAAAACTGTCCCATAGCTCAGAAAGCAGAACTTTCGTTTCTAGCCTACAAGGTGATATCTCTAAGTACCTGTTGAGAAACTTTAACCAGTTTTATCTATAAATAACTTGACAGGTACAGTGATACTGCCAAAGGTGCTTCCTTCAAATAACATAAAAATGCCTTAGTTTCCTGTAGAAATGTAACTTCAAAACTTCTAATGTCAGCTTTAAAAAACTAAGGATTCAGTTAAATCAATAGCCTCTTCATGTTCAAAACTTTAAAAAATCTAACAATAGGAAGTTAAATTGCTTCCAAAAATTCGAAGTCACACTGGCTCACTAAACCCTAAAAAAAAAATTAATCATTTTTATAAATAAGACACCTGTTTTCAGAGAAGTTACTGCACATATAAATTTTAAAAGGATTTGCTTCCTATAACACAGTTGCTGTTTCCCTATCCTGTGTTTAATCTTTGGCAAGCAGTCTTGTCTGAGCAGAATTCTGTATATCCGCGATGAAAGAAAAACCTATCTTTAAGTCCTTTCCCTTCTTCACTAAGTCTCTCAAATTTACTTTTTCCCTCAAATACAACTCATGGTTTTCTGAAATCCAGCCCTTACTACCTTCTTCATGAAATACTACAAACACCTCCTGGCTATTCTTTCTGCCCCAAACTTCTTCCCACTCAAATTCTTTCACAGTGTGTTAATATCTAATTGCTTCTAGCAACTACAACTTTGTTAACTAAGAGATAAAATCCTGAATATCAGCCTCAAAGTAGATAAAATCCAAATTTCTGAATTAACAAAATCACAAATTATCAATACCAATATACACAATAATAGGGATGAATCTAACAGATACTATGTTGAAAGAATGCAGGAGACACAAAAGAATAAAGAATGTAAGATTACATTTATATGAAATTTAAGAATAAACAAAATGAACTGATGATGATACAAATCAGAATTACCCTGGGAAAGGTGACAGAAATGTTCTATATCTTGATCTACATGGTGGTTGGTTACACAGTGTAAACACGTGTACAAATGCATCCAGATGTACACTTCAGATTTGTGCATTTTATGCACCTCACTAATATATTTTATATCTCAATAAAAAATAAAGGAAAACAAATTAGAAGAAAACAGTTGTGAATCTTTAACTGATCTTAGGGAGGATAAAAACTTTCTAAGTACAAAAGCAGTAGAAGAAATCAAAGAAAAAGACTGATAAAAATATTTTCAACGATGACGACATGTATAATTAATATATACCCAAGCACCTGTACTGCATAAAGAAACTCTAGAACAAGGATCAGCAAACTAAGGCTTGTGGTCTATCTTTGTATGACCCTAGAGCCAAGAATTTTTTTTACATTATTAAAGTGTTGCAAACACATACACACACACACACACAACATGCAAAACAGTAAAGTATTTACCATCTGACTCATTAAAAAAAGGGTTTCCCAATGCTTGCTCTAGAAGAAAACACAAGAAACTAAAAAATGTCATCATTTATGAAGGCAAAACAGAGGAATCAGAACGTGGGTAGGAACAAGATTTCTCAACGTATACCCCAATATTATATCACTTTTCTTTTTGAACCCACATTATCTATTCCAATGTACGACCTATCTAAAATTATTCAAAAATAAAAATTTTAAAAAGTTAATACCCCCATGGAGACAGAGGGGGAGGTTTGGATGTATCTGATAGAATTCTAAATGTACATATACCCTTCTGCCTAGCAATTCCACTTCTAGACATACTGTTGAGAAATACCCAGATATGTACAAAAAGAGGCCTGTATAAGAATATTCTATTAACAACATTGCCTGTGATTTTTTTAAAAGTCTGAAATAAATGCACATAAATAGGAAGCAGTTCAATAAACTCTGGAACTTCCATACTATGAGCAATGATGTAGTAGTTAAAAAACAATGAAGCATAAAATAAGCCAGTCACAAAAAGACAAATATATGATTCCACTTATATGAGGTACCTAGAGTAGTCAAATTCATAGAGATGAATAGTAGAATGGTGGCAGCGAGGAGCTAGGGGAAGTAGGGAGTGGGGATTCAGAGTTTAATAGGTAGAGAGTTTCAGTTTGGGATAATGAAAAAGTTCTGTAGTGATGGTTGCACAACAGTGTGAATGTACTTAAATGCCACTGAACTCCAAACTTAAAAATTATTAAAGTGGTAAATTTTATGTTATGTATATGTTATCACAATTTTTTTAATTTAAAAAATGAAACAAAAGCTGAAATTTAAAACTTATATTCACAAAAAAAATCAATAATGCATCATTAAAGACAATAAAGTAGTCTATATGCACTGATATAGAAGGACCTCTTATTTACACTTCAAAATAATTCTGTAAGGTAATACAGTATTACTCTCTCCATTTTACATAAGAAAACTGAGGTTCAGAGACACAGTATTACTTTTACACAGTTATGTAGCTAGCAAGTGAGAAGTGATATTCACACTCAGGTTTAATTCTAAAACCCATACTTACTCCCCTCTACTCTAAGCACCAAACTGAAAATGCAGAAAAATAAAACAGTTACATTATGCTAACATAATTTTGACTTTTTCCTTTCATTATTATCTTTACTGTCATTTAAATGGTAACTAATTTTTAAGGCACCATTTTGAAAAACACATGCTGAATATCATCTACTTGCTTCAAAGTGAATGAAGGTTTAGGTAATTTCCTTTAAATCTTAAAAAGCTTCCTCAGCTCATATAAATAACTAACCTGATGAGGAAATGTGGATAATTAGTTTCAAAAGATTTAAAAAACAAACAAACATGGTATTTAGCTTCTTTAAAATGATGCTCCTAACAATAAAATCTTCCATAAAAGTAATACATACTAAGTGTAATGGATATTTACTTTGTTTTCAAAAGCAGTTAATTCATTAAATAATTTTGAGAATATTAATTTCTAGTGTTTTGTTAAACACCAGAATAGTTATTTTTCTTACTCAATGGCACAGTTGAGTAAAAAAAAGCCCAACAAAATAAAGGAGAATTCAGAAAATTTAATAAAGAATTTCTATTCTATAGTTAATAATACATAATTAGCAACATATAGACATAACCATATCTATTATGAGTTGTTTATATGAAATTATATGTACCATATATGCCAAAAATATGAGGAAATCTCCACTTTTTAGAAGTTTTTCAGTTTTAAATCATGCAAACCACTAAAAAATACTCTATGTGGTTCAAATATGCCTGAAAGGCTGACAGCTAAAGAATAACACATCTAGTCCAAGACATAATTTCTGTAGAATTTCAAACATTCAAGATACTGATAATTTAGTGGGAGAAACAATTATTTACAACATCACCAACATTCAAAAACAGTACTGATACCAAAGAATACATATATAACACCACCAACATTCAAAAATAGTTTAACACTGATACCAAAGGAAAAAAAAAAATATATATATATATATTCTGAGATAAATATGATATATACAAGGGCTGTCCATAAAGTATCCAGCCATGGATACAATGGATATATGGATACAATGGCTGGATACTTTCTGGACAGCCCTCGTGTATATATACATATATCTCAGATAAATACCTAACCAACTGCTTTTAGATTTTTAAGCACCACAGCCCCAGGAACATCTAAAAAGGAAGACCTAAATTCAAATCATAGCTCTGATGCTTAACAGTTATATAAATCATGGTCTAGTTTTCTAGCCTCTTTTTTTTTCTTTTTTCTTTTTTTTTTACCATGAAATCCTGGGTTCTATCTAGCCTCTTTTGATGGGGAAGTGGAAAATTTCACTGTCCTTGAAACTGCTTAACGACTGCAACTCTCACTTCTGTAAACAGCTTTCAGCAGCTCCCCTGCAGCAACTTCCTTATCTGTACACTTCCTGGTATAGACCTCTATAAAAGGTCATTACATCTAAAGCCCAGGGCTCAGAATTTGGCGGAGGAGTCCCCTCTGAGCTCGCTGGCATTAATAAACCTGATCTCTCTGCATCCTCATGTATCTCTCGGTGTTTCTCTCAGCAACATTACTCCGTTTTTGCCGTTACACTTTAAGCCTCAGTTTTCTCATCTTTAAAACAGGTATATTCCCTCACCTCATATTATTATGAACAAAGTATGCAATACATCATGTCATGCCATGTCATGTCAAGTCACCAATTATTACATGGTAGCTTCCTACACCTCCGAAAAGAAGTTACCATCTAAAAAGATTAAGTGCTGCTATGGACACTGACAGGACCTCAGCTGCTGATCATTTCTTTGTCATTTATTCTTCATAAATAAAAATAAAAATGCCAGAGGAGAGAAGGATGTGTGAGTATATTTGACGTATTCTCTCTCTTTCTTTTCTGACATATCTGTTTTGTATTCTTTGTTTGCAAAAAGCATCTAAGAGTGTCTAATGTGTATAACTGATATCCAAGCGACACAAATCTGTTTTTCTCTAAATAAAGCCATCCCTTACTCTTTAAGTATCTGCAAAATAAATAATTTTCCATTGCCCTTTTAGAATATGACCTGGGTATCATTTAAAAGACCTTGACCTAGAACAAATAACCTTCAGTGTAACTTTCTGGAATTTAGACAAGTGTTTTTCAAACTGGGACCACAGACAAAGTCTCAAGATCAATAAAAAATTTTGTGATTAAAAAAAGAGAAAAGATGAAGTCCTTTCAATGGCCTATAAAAAAAAAAGAGAAAAAATTTCTCTATTTGCATTGATAACTGTCAGCACAGATTAGTGGACTAATCCAGTATAAAGCAAGAACTCTAACCAGAGCTGGAGTTTAAAACCTGGTTCTGCCTCTTACTAAACCATGTAATCTTGGGCAAATACCTCTCTAGTCTTTGGAGTCCTCATTTACAAAATGAGAATAACCTATCCTCATAAGGTTGTTAAGAAGAATGAGTTAACATTTATAAAGGGCTTAGAATATCTTATCTTTGTTAAAATAAAAATAAATTATTTTTATAAAATAAAAATTTGGTTTTAGGCAGCATTTCTCAAATTGTGATCCACAAATTCTCAGAGATAATACTTATTCTTTTCCCACAATTTCAATTATCACCTTTTATCCTTTCATGGAAGGATATTATATATAAAATATATCAGAACATATGGGGTAAGATTTCTCTGTTGAAGCTGGTTAGCCTCTGATACCTATTTCCCACATAAAGTTTATCTTCTTTGATATCATAAATAGCTACTTATGAAAATAATTGAATTACACACAAGCATTTTTGTGGGGAAGCCAGAAAAGGTTAAATTCAATTGAAATCTAGTTTTTGTGACATTTCTTTCTGTCAGTATTGAATATTCACTCAAGCAACACAAGCATAAGAGCATAAAGAAAAGGAATCCTTCAAGGTCAACTATTAGTATGTTTTAATAGCTTGAAAAAGAGCAAATCATACAAACAGGCATGAAACCTAAAGATTTATGTAAATGTTTTTTTGAGTTATATTTTTCTATACATGTATCTAACATTCTGGAAATTCACAGCACAACGAATACCACCTTATTTTCAGACATAAAACGACTGTGAGGTATTCTGGAAACACACCTTTGGCTGACTAAAACTATGAACTTCAGGCTTTGGCCAAATCTACTTTCATGTAAACTCTACAATGGCACCAAGTATAGCATACCAACTATGCCCCCCTTTTCTGCCCCTCACTCACATTCTATAACCTATCACGCTCATATTCACTCAGCTGCTGAAACTACACCTGATTCAGATTTTTTTCTACCCTCAATGACACATTCAAATTAGATATTATGTCTTAGATTACAGCGGTCCCCTCTTATCTGACGTTTTGTTATTTATGGTTTCAGTTACCACAGTCAACTTCCACCCAAAAATATTAAATGGAAAATTCCAGAAATAAGCAATTCATAAGTTTTATATTGTATACCATTCTGAATACCATCTTGCCTGGGATGTGAACCATCCCTTTGTCCAGCAGATCCATGCCATAGAATGCTATCTGCCCATTAGTCACTTAGTAATAATCTTGGTTTATTATTATTAGTAATAATCTCATGGTATCACAGTGCTTGTGTTCAAGTAACCACTATTTTGCTTAATAATGGCCCCAAAGCACAAGAGTAGTGACGCTGGCAATTCAGATATGCCAAAGAGAAGCTATAAAGTGCTTTAAGTGAAAAGGTAAAAGTTCTCAACTTAATAAGCCATGAAAAAAACCTGTATGCTGAGGTTGCTAAGATCCATGATAAGAACATCCCTTCTATCCGTGAAATAGTGATGAAGGAAAAAGAAATTCCTGCTAGTTTTGCTGCCACACCTCAGACTGTAAAAGTTACAGCCACAGTGCACGATTAAGTGCTTAGTTAAGCTGGAAAAGGCATCAAGTTTGTGGGTGGAAGACATGAACAGAAACATGTTCTAACTGATGACAATTGAGTTTGGTACTGTTGTCTGCAGTTCAGGCAACCACTGGGGGTCTTGGAACATCCCCCAAGGATAAGAGGGGATTACTGTATTCAACTCTTTTCACGTGAAAAGACAATAACAGGGCTTTCAGAAAGTAATGTAGTTAAAATTTGCCAAAATTTATCAATAAATTTCAAAATAGCTATTCTTCCTTGAAGTTTACTTTAAAATTCTCTACATCATGAGCCTCACTTGTTTAAATGTCACTTCTTTTTTAAAATGACCTACATTAATGTATCATCTCTAATATATTACGTTTTGGTTCCCTCACCTGGTAATTTATGTGTTAAATTTGCAAAAAACCTTATTCCTACCTCAAGTTTTCGCCACCCTCTCCACCTCACATTTTCTGGAAAACCTGAACTCTTCAAGTTAACCTTAACCCTATTAAAACTCTATTTTAAAAGGTTTTATTTTAGTCAGCATGAATTAATAACAATTTTCAAGTTAGGACCTTTTTTACAAAATATAAAGGTATTTGATCACAAAACTTCACCCAAGCAGAGTCTATATTACATTTAACACACAACGGTATACAACGTGTTTTCCCCACCAACAGAACTGACAGGTGAGCTTATATTCTACTATTTTTAATTAAATATGAGTTTTTAAAGACCCAGTATCTTCTTGGTGAAAATAGATAAAGCAAACTGAGAAAGGCACATTCTAAATGCAAGAGAGGGACAAGAAATCCAATGACAATAAATCCATCAAAATCCTTTACGGACTTTCTACTTGATAGATTCATCAAATCCTATGTGTTTCATTCAGCAATACAAATACAATACAAAGAAGCAAAATATTCTACCTAGGAAACAAGATGGCGGGCTCACAGTGAGAAGCTGTCAAGGGATGAAAACTTGTGTGCCTAGAAGCAGATTTTAAAAGCAGTTTTTCTTCAAAACATCTTTTTTCATACCACCTGATAAGCATCTTGATACACCATGGCCATAGCAGCAGTAACACGGGTGATATCAAAGAGAACTATCTTGAAACATTTATTTCCAATCCAAAACGGAGCTTTATATTGTGTTTGTCATAAATCTACATATTCCTCTCTACTAGATGACTATAATTGCAAAGTAGAGCTTGCTTCGACATCTGATGGCAGGACGATAGTATGCTACCACCCTTCTGTGGACATTCCATATGAACACACTACACCTATCCCTCGACCAGATCCTATGAATAATGAAGAAAAATATGATCAAGTGCTGAAAACCAGATTAGCAGAAAAAAATGAAAACCTTGAGCAAGGACCCACGATAGAACAACTTAGCGAAATGTTCTTTAGTACTAAGCACTGTTGGTATCCTCGTGGACAGTATCACACACATCGTAAGAAACTGAATCCTCCAAAGGACAGATAATATTGAGGTTCTCCAGGGAATCAGAGAAAAATGTGCCTCATTTGCCACTTGAGAAAATGTAAGCGGGTGTATTCACTAATATGCCATATAGTAAAATAGTAATAATAAAATGTCTTTTCATAAAAATATATATATATTCCACCTAGATAGGTACTTAGAGAAGCATGCAAACATTGTAATTTAACCAAAATCCCCCAAATTCTGCTCCATGGAGCTCTGGCACAGGTATCAAAAATAAAAGCTAATTTAATCCTTAGAAAATCAGCCACCTATTTCCATGCATTGTCACAGTTTTACCCCAAACACCTATTCCTTCCCAGACATATGACAACACAGAGTTGGAGTTGAGGCTATGGTATGATAAAAAGAGTGTGACAGAAAAAACTGATGTCACACAAAGTTGGCTTAATCATAAGCACTACCACCTTTTATTTATGTGACTTGGGCAAATCATTTTACCTCTCTAAGCTTTGGTTTTCATCTGAAAATGAAGATAATACTAAGGCCTATATACCTCACTGGGCTCTTATGATCAAGACCTAAACTACTCTGAGAAGTATTGAGTAAGATATACTAGCTGTTTGGGCCTCTTGAAGGTCTAGGGCATTTATATCTTAACCTACGATCCTGTCTCTCAAATTGGAGACTGAATACTGCTAGAAGTACAGAAGAAAGTAAACCATGGGATTCCAAAAACTTTTCCTTGAAGTGAAATGTTTGGAACTGCACTATGTACCAAAAGCCTTCATGTTCCTCATCCTTTACAGTTAGGGCTCTTGGGTGGAAAAGTTTGAGAAATACAGGAATCTTACAATTTTCATAACATCCTATATTTTCCCAGTATTTTATGTTTTAAAAATAGGCAGCTCTGACCATTAATTCAAGACTTAGTCTGGTTGAAGACAAAATTTTGTTAAGAATTTTCAAAAGGTGCCGGGCAGGGTGGCTCAAACCTGTCTGTAATCCCAGCATTTTGGGAGGCCGAGGCTGGAGGATCACTTGAGCCCAGGAGTTCAAAGCCAGCTTGGGCAACATAACGAGACCCTGTCTCTACAAAAAAATTTTAAAAACTTAGCAGGCCATGGTGGCCCATGCCTGTAGTCCTGGCTACTTGGGAGGCTGAGGCAGGAGGATTGTTTGAGTCCTGGAGTTGGAGGTTACAGTGAGCTATGATCGCACCACTGCACTCCACCCTGTGTGTTAAAGAAAATTTTTAAGAAATTTAAAAAGGTAAACTTTCAAAGAAAAAAACCCAGCAATATTTCCAAAAACACCCAGAGTGAAAAGAACATTCTGGTGTTTAAAGACACTTAAAAGATGCACAAAATAATGGAATTTAAAAATGTGATAGACAGGCATGGTGGTTTATGCTTGTAATCCCAGCACTTAGCACTTTGGAGGGCCAAGGCAGGAGGATTGCCTAAAGCCAGGAGTTAGAGACCAGCCTAGGCAACATAGCAAGACCACATCTCATAGAGAGACTCTGTCTCTACCAAAAAAAATTTAAAAATTAGCCAGGCATGGTGGCATGCACCCACAGTCCCAGCTACTTGGGAGGCTAAGGCAGGAGGATCACTTGAGCCCAGAAGTTTGAGGTTGCAGTGAGCTATTATGATACCACTGCACTCTAGCCGGGGCCACAGAATAAGACTCTGTCTCAAAAAAAAAAAAAAAAAGTTGTGCCCAACAAATTTACTAACAAACTTGCCAATAAATAAGATTATATACTATTACAGTTGATCCTTAACACAAGTTCAAAGTGCAGGTCCACTTATACACAGAATTTTTTTCAATAAATATATTAGAAATTTTTTTTGGAGATTTACAACAATTTGAAAAAACTTGCAGATGAATCACATACCCTAGAAATATCAAAAAATTAGGAAAAGGTATGTCATGAATGCATGAAACATATGTAGATACTAGTCTATTTCATCATTTGCTACCACAAAATATATATAAATCTATTATAAAAAGTTAAAATTTATCAAAACTTACACACATCAGACAGTACAAAGTTGAGAGAAATGTAAACAAATGTAAAGATGCAGTATTAAATCATAACTGCATAAAATTAATTATAGTACATACTATACTACTATAGTAATTTCATAACTGCATAAAATTAACTGTAGTACATTCTATACTATTATACTATAGTAATTTCAAAGCCACCTCCTGTTGCTATTCCAGTGAGCTGAAGTATTCCAGGTATCCACTTAAAACACCCTGAGATGCTAATCATCTGCGCAAGAGCAGTTCATCTCTCCGGTAAATTGTGTACCACAGTAAAAAGTGCTCGCTCTCTCTCAGATCCTGTGTATTCCTCTCAGTTCCTTTGTATTTACATCATGTCTAGTGCAATACCATAAATTTTGAGTAACACCCTGGTATCCATACCAAGTGCCACTAGTGATGTTGGAAGTGCTCCCAAGAAGTGGAGGAAAGTCATGACATTATCAAGAAAAAACTGAATTGCTTGGTATGTGCTGTAGATTGAGGTCTACGGCTGTGGTTGCCCACCATTCAGACAAACAATTGATCTTGTAAACAGATGACATAAACTTACAGTATCAATAAATATAGTACAGTACTATAAATGCATTTTCTCTTCCTTATGGTTTTCTTAATAGCATTTTCTCTTCTCTAGCTTCCTTTATTGTAAGATCACAGTATATAATACAGAAAACAAAAAATATGGGCTAATTGACTATTTATGTTATCAGTAAGGCTCCCAGTCAACAGTAGACTATTAGTAGGTAAGTTGTGGGAGAGTCAAAAGTTATATGCAGCTGTTCAACTGTGTGGGGGTTAGCAACCCTAAACCCTGTGTAGTTCAAGTGTCAAATGTATTTTGGAATCAAGTTTAAAGAACCTCTAGCTGAGAAGATTCTATACTTACCAAACTGATGTAAGAGAGACAAATAATTTCATTGTAATTGCACCAAAACCCAAAGTTCTTCACAAAAATCTTAAGACTCACAAATATCAGGTTTAATTTTTATTTTTAAACCAATACAAATAGAGGTACCAACCTTCTAATTATTAAGTAGAAATATGACATCATCTCCAACGCTTACACTACTGAAACAATCAAGGAAAACAGAGAGTACAAACAAAACTCCCTTAGAAGGAAAAGTATAAGAAAAGTTGCTCTTTTTAAATTTCCCTTTTTTTTTGCTTTATTGAGATGAAACTGACATATAATAAGATGTATAAAAAGTGCATAATTAGACGTATACATGTCTTGACACATGTGTGCACTTGTGAAACCATCACCACAATCAAGATTATGAACATATCCAACACCCAACAGTTTCCTCATGCGCCTTTATAAATCCCTCTCTGCCCCTCCCCCAGGCAAGCATGATCTGCTTTCTAATTAGTATGTATTTTCTAAAATCTTATATAAATGGAATCACAGTATATACTCTTCCTTTGGACTGCCTTCTTCTACTCAGCATAATTATTTTGAGATTTATCCATGTTACTGTATGTAGAAAAAAACTTTAATGGTGCATCTACCTGCTATGTAAAATCAGTCCACATTTGCTGCAAACTGGGTTTACACACAAGATGAGTAACTTCCATTAGCTACACATGAAGTTTCACCTAGACAGCAGATTATGAGGTCATTCTTGAATCAGCTTTTCTTTGTAAAGACAGGATATTACTATGTTGCCCCCTATAGAGTGCAGTGGCTATTCACATGCATGATCATAGCACAGTATAGCCTCAAACTCTCAGCTCAGCAGAAAACTCTCAGCAGAAGCGATCCTTCTGCCTTAGCCTGCCTTAGCCTCCTGCCTTAGCTGGGACATCAAGCACATGCCACCGCACCCAGCTTTGAATGAATATTCTTTTGGAAAAGTTTTCTAAGCATTTAAACTAGGGCAAGAAAAATAAGTGACCCTCCAATAAGTGACAACTCTGATTGTGTTTTTTAATTAATTTTAGTAAGCAGAGATTAATCTGTACTATGAAAATACTTCTCACGAAGCTTTGCTGTTAAAAATCACCAGAATAAAAAGATGAGCTCTCACAAGTCCTCATGCAAAGTCTAACAGTTTATATATATATATATATATACACACATACATACACACACATTTTTTTTTTTTAGACAGGGTCTCGCTCTGTAGCCCGGACTAGAGTGCAGTGGCATCAGTATAGCTCACTGCAGGCTCAAACTCCTGGCCTCAAGCAATCCTCCTACCTCAGCCTCCCAAAGTGCTAGAATTACAGATGTGAGCCACTGTGCCCAGCCAACAGTTTTCACATTTTTCAGTGTCAAAATAAGACCTATCTTTTACCTCAACAACACTTGTTTAGTGAAAGATAAATTCCTGTTTATACAGCTGAATCCATACAAGTTTATATACAGTAACTTTAAAAATATACTTTAAAAAACAAGTATAGCTCCAGATCTGCACACATGCAAACAAGATAATCTTTCATTATTTCTACCGTCTTGAATGTCCTTATTAGTATACTTTGCAAACAAGAAAACCACTGAAAATAAAACTTTAAAGAGAACTCTAAATGACTAACGGAGGGAGGGATCTGAAATACCTACACATTAAGCAGCAAATGGGGGGGGGGGCGACGCTTTTTGGAGGGTAAGCAAACTGAACAATGTGTATACATTCTTTTATAAAAAAGATATTCTACATTTCTTGTGCTCAAACTTCATCTATACAAATCATTATGAGTACCTTGGAAATACAGTTTTACAAAAATATTAAATTCCAAATTCTTGGTACATTACTCCATTTTGGTATCTTAAAATATTCAAAATGCAACTCAACTAAATATTATAATTGCAAAATAAGCTACTGGAACAATTTCATCTGCCTCTACCCCCACCTCAACTCTCCATTTAAAACCCTTTATATTTAAGCCATTAGAGAGGGGTATCTTTAATATGGCGAACATGGTGACATCCCCAAGTACGTCTCTGAGTTCTCTTCCATTGCTCCTACTCATCATTCATTCTATTACACTCACAGTTCCTACGGCAGCAGGCCTTGAAACAAGCCATTTACTCTTAATAACCAATCTTTCCTTTCCTCCTTTTGCTAACTTAGCTCTCACTCAACCTTTATCTCTCAGGATAACCATCACCTCCTCAAAGTAACACCACACTCTCACACACACATACTTTCTCTTCTTTGTACACAATTGGAAAAGGACATCTAATGTCTATGTGGCCATTTTATTCAATGCCTGTATCCTCCACTGGATTATATATAAGCTTGTGAGGGCATGGGTCATAGCTGCTTTTACTCACCATTACATCCCTCAGCATCTAGCCCATTTACAAGAGGTACTCTATAAATTGAATAAGATAGAGTGATCTAAAGATTTAAAGCCAAAGCAAATCCATCAGAATAAATATTTGCATTTGAAACAAGTATAAATATTTGAAACAATATATATATTTTTCATATTTCTAATAACCAATGGAAGCAAATAAAGAGAGAAAAGTTCTTTTAAAATTAATCAAATTAATGGAGAGAAACATAGCATTAATAAATTAAAATTCAGTGACAAACCAAAACTTCCCATTAACAATTTTTTCTGTCCCCTAACTTTTGAAAGTTCTAAGACAAAGCTAAAAGTGCTAAATGCTAACATATATCATCACCCTCTTTACTCTCCCTTTCCTTAGCAGTTTTAAACCAATTGTCTAAAAGAAAAATAGAGAAACTAAAAGATATAAACATATAAAATAGATTATGCATTACTCACCAAAATAAGAAATGATGATGTTAAGAACTAAAACAAGTTTCAAACATATGGTAATAGGCAAATACATGAACAATTCACCAGTAAGTTTAGAGGCGAAAAAAAGCTGAGATCCAACAATGTAATTACACATTTATTAATGTAATTATGCAATGTCTATTTCCATCACTAGACTACAAGCTCCATAAAAGCAAAGAATGTATAACCACATAACACACATAACCTCATTCTTTGCCTACACCACAACTCTCCCAGAAAGTCTCTCCATACCTTCACCCAGTGAAGCTACCTAGATCAATGATTCTCAAATTATCTGTGGTAGGTTTCTGTAAAATACAATAAAAATGAATTACTAGGCAAATGAATTTTTTAAAAAAGACATACAAAAAATACTAGCACAATTTTTTTATTAGTTAGTTCATATTAGTCAGTCAAATTGCTATAAAATTTTCTAAATGCTCACTCCCAATTGCTATAGTTATCTAGTTGAGAACCAGTAACAAAAGCATTGAACCAGACTGGCCGCGGTGGCTCACGCCTGTAATCCTAGCACTCTGGGAGGCCGAGGTGGGAGGATTGCTTGAGCTCAGGAGTTTGAGACCAGCCTGAGGAAGAGCGAGACCCCGGCTCTACTAAAAATACAAAAATTAGCCAGCGGGCGGCAGGCACCTGTAGTCCCAGCTACTCAGGAGGCTGAGGCAGGAGGATCCCTTGAGCCCAGGAGTTGGAGGTTGCAGTGAGTTATGATGACACCACTGCACTCTAGCCTGGGCAACAGAACGAGACTCTGTCTCAAAAAAAAAGAAAGCACTGAACCAGACCACAGTTGGCCCCCAGGTCTAATTTGTTTTCACTATTTGCAATAATTTGCTCATTATAATACCATTACCATAAAGTGCAATCTTGACCTGAGCCTTAACCTAAACCTTCCTATTTTGCAGAGAATTACTATGTTATTGGTTCATTTCCATAGTCAAAAGAACCCAAACCAATGCACAGTTCTATCTGTTTTCTCTCTTTGCTTTATATCCTTCTCTCCATAAGTACTAGCTGATCTAGAGAGGGCACAGTAGGGCACAGTAGCTCAAACCTATAATCCCAGCTACTCAGGAGGCTGAGGTGGGAGGATTACTTGAGGCCAGGAGTTTGAGAACAGCCTGGGCAACAAAGCAGGAGAGACCCGTCTCCTTAAAAAAAAAAAAAAAAAAAGAATGAAAAAAAATTAGGTGGGCATGGTGGCACACACCTGTACTCCCACTGAGGCAGGAAGATCCCTTGAGCTCAGGAGTTTGAGGCTACCGTGAGCTATGATCATGCTATTGCATTTCAGCCTTGGCAACAAAGGAGACCCCATCTCTAAAAAATAAATTAAATTTTTAAAAATCAAAATAAATAAAATTTTTTTTAAAAAAAGAACTAACTGATCTATAGTTTCTCCCTAATCCTTTCATCTCTAATAGATAACCTAAATGACTTTCTCTCCTATGACATAATTAGAATCCCTTTCTCTATCAATTCTGCCTTCTTAACACATGGAAAAACAAGAATGTAGAAAAGTTCTACAACTTCAGAAAATTTCAAAATGCCTTTAAAATCAACAAAATCAGGTCCACATAGAAACACTTACCAATCACTCTAATCCAGAAAAGGAGATAAAATTCAATTAGAATATAATAACAACACAGCATATACTTGCTATGGAATAAGCCTTCACATATGGAGATAATACTAAGCAACATTAAAGTCACAAATTTACAAACAAACCCACTATTCATCTGGTGAAGCAAAAGCAATCTTCTATCAATCAGTCATTTCTAATTTTATTTCCACAATAATGGAAAGAAAACACTGATCTTAATGATATCAATGATTAAATAAACAACTGCACTTACGTGTTAGATGAAAGATCCCATCACAGGCACTAATATGAGACAAAAAAGCATTTCCCAGGCCCTGCCCATTGTGAGCTCCTTTCACAAGGCCAGCAATATCCACTACATTTAGAAAGGCAGGAATTTTACTGAAAAACAAAAGATGGTTTTATTATAAAATACTACTAAGAACCTGTTTATTAACCAAATGAATTCCCCAAACATTTCACATAATTCCTTCCTTTTTAGAACAATATTTAGAACAACATTTGATAAATGAATATCCCACCCCCAAAATTAAGAAATAACCTTTTTTTTTTTTTTTTTT
Source organism: Daubentonia madagascariensis (assembly GCA_023783475.1). Lineage (NCBI taxonomy): Eukaryota > Metazoa > Chordata > Mammalia > Primates > Daubentoniidae > Daubentonia > Daubentonia madagascariensis. The sequence continues at coordinate 33,953,800 of JAKFHU010002088.1, read as the reverse complement.
TTTTTAGAAATAGGGTCTTGCTCTGTCACCCAGGCTAGACTGCAGTGGCCCGATCATAGCTCACTGCCGCCTTCAAATCCTGGGCTCAAGTGATCCTCCCACCTCAGCATCCTGAGTAGCTGGGACTACCAGGGCACATCACCATGCCTGGTTAATTTTTTTTTTTGTAGAGATGGAGTCTCACTATGTTGACCTGGCTGGTCTTCAACTCCTGTCCTCAAGGAGATTCTCCCATCCAGGCCTCCCAAAGTGCTGGGAATACAGGCGGGAGCCACCACACCTGGCCTAAAAAATAACCTTTTATTAATAATATACTAGAACTTTCTTACCTGGGAAAATGAAGGAGAAAACTAAAGCAGCATAGACATATTTATTGTCTCTGAGATTAAAACTCATACCATTAATTATACAATAAAGCTCTATTGGCACATGCACATACACAATAGCAATAGAGAATGTTTAAAGAGTATATACTGAGGTAATCACCTCAAAATGAACCAACTTACTTTGTGCCAGGCACTAGACTAAGTACTTTACATGTATTATCTCATTTCAAAGTTCAAAACAAACTCTAAGAGGTAGGGGCTATTTATTAAACCCACTTTACAGGTAAGGAAATTGTGCCTTATAGGAGTTAAGAAATCTATTGCACACAGGATCACTCAGCTAGTAGTGACAAACTGGAATTCAAACACAGGCTGCCTGGGTTTGCATTTAATCACCATATAGGTTATATAGCCAAAAAAATGCATGTAATGATGAGAACCAATTATCAGCATAGTAATAAACTAGTTGTTAATAACAGCAACCGTTAGACATATATACAAAATAAACTTTGCTTTGTTAAGCAAAGGCACAGTTAACACAAGTTAGAAACCAAGTTAGGAAAATCAGTCTGCCATGTAAAAATGGAGATTTCAGCATATGAACAAATAAAAGCTACTGTCAATGTCATATGACAAAGGTATATGATATAATCTTACATCCCCTGTCAATTTTCAAGAGCATTAATTTTTCAGAATGTCAACTTCACTACCTGATAAAATATAACATAAAAGTTCCACAAAAGACTTCCCTATCATCTACATGGAAAATGAGTCCTTTCAAAATAATTGTTCTATGAACAAGTATTACAGATATTAATAGAAAATACTTGATTATTGTTACACCAAATCCACTAAAAACACATAAATGTGGTTAGTTTGTTGTTGTTGGATATTGTGACTGCCTCCCCAGCATCCACTGCCCCTTCTCTTAGTACCTATACTGATTTTCATTTGGGTCACCATACCTCCCCAGTGTAGCCCAGAGCTTTAGAGAAGCTTGCTCTACCCCTAACTCTAGAAGTAGGGCATGTAGATTAGGCCTGAACTAAGCAATTTAATCTCATCCCTAGACACGATCAATAATTCTAGGATCTTCACCCTGCCTTATTTGCCTCAAAAGACTTAAAGAGAGGTCAGACGGGGTGGCACACGCCTATAGTCCTTATAATCCTAGCCATTCAGGAAGCTGAGGCAAGAGGATTGCTTGAGCCCAGGAGTTCAAGTCCAAGCTGAGCAACATAGTGAGACCCCCACCTCTTAAAAAGAAAGACTTAAGGAGAGGTTTGCTGAAGGGGGTGAGGGAGGTTCTTGAATAGAAGCTCAACAGTCTTCTGAGAGAACTTCTAGAAGCAATCCCTTCTTTCACTCTGAACATGGATGAGAAAGTATACAATTCCATCCTATGACCACAAGGGGAAGACAAGCAGACAAAGAAAGTAAAGTGAAGAGGGCGAAGAAGCCAGGTCCTTGAGGATACCACTGAGCTAAACACTGTGCTAAACCTGTTACTAACTCAGTAAATCAATTTTTTAAGTCAGTATGTTAAGTGCAACCAAACTCATCTTAAATGATATAGTTTCTAACAACCAAAACCACTCAGGATAAATATGAAGTACAGTAGCACATGCATACAGGTGGAAAAGCACTGAATTTGAAGTAAGAAGCCTTAGGTTCTATTCTTGGTCTTGGTTGACATTAACTGTAAGTGTGACCATGAACAAACAAATCATTTCATCTTTCTAGGCTTCAAGTTTTTTCATTTTTGTTTTTTTTTCTTGTTTGTTTGTTTTTTTAATGAGAAAACTAGACAGATTTCCAGCTCTGAGATTCCGTTTTTAAGGAAAATGAGTTTCTTAATTCTTGATTTAAGGCCAGGATAAAGTAAACTATTAATATAACATCTCAAAAAATAAAAACTTGAGCCTTAATTCAAGGATTTCTGATGTATTACACCAATGATTTCATGAGTATTTGAGCAAAGTAATATGTTTAGACCTTATGAAACTCTCTTGAGACTAAAATGTTAAAAAACTTTTTAATCACTATACTGTAATGAACACAGAATACCAAAAACACTTATAAATTTTTCTTCAATAGAAACAGGCTGAATTATATTTCTAAGCAGGATTTTTCTTTCATAAAAAAAAAGAATGAGGACCTGCTATATAACAGAGAAATTCGGGGTAGCAAGAAGAAATACTATAAATTGTCAATTTTCCTTTTTTCTTTGCTTGAGCACAAAGAAGTCAAAATTAAGTTATAAATAAAATGAAAGGCCAGGTGCGGTGGCTCACACCTACAATCCTAGCACTCTGGAAGGCCAAGGCAAGAGGATTGCTTGAAGCCAGAAGTTCAAGACTAGCCTGAGCAAGAGTGAGACCCCATCTCTACAAGAAATTCTTCAAAAATTAGCCAGGTGTGGTGGCACATGCCCATAGTCCCAGCTACTCGGGAGGCTGAGGGAGGAAGATCACTTAAGCCCAGGAGCTTGAGGTTGCAGTGAGCTATGATGACACACACCACTGCACTCCAGCCTGGACGACAGAGTGAGACCCTGTGTCAAAAAAAAAGAAGAAGATGGGCTCCCATTCAATCTTTCTATTTCCATAAGGACATTTAATCAGTGCTTCCTAGCAAAGGAAAACCAAGGAAAATTTTGAGAATTAATTCCATCACTGCCTAAAATTTCAACAAATTTGAAGTCCAAGAGCTTTACTGTTGTTCTGTTTATGTCTTTGAAAAATTTAAGCAATGTTCCATGACCACAGTCCAGCAGTGGCAAGGGCCCACACAAGCAGGGTGTTGAGTGGGGAGAGAAGGCACCACGACAGCAGTGGGGGCTGCTGTACAAGGGAGGCATATGGGCAGGAGAGCAGCAAACCTGTAGCTGGAGCCCAAGCCAGGAAGATGTCCAAAACAGGCAGCAACCTGGTGGGGTCAAGAGATTGACTACCCAGTCAATCTATGCGATTGAGCAAAGGAGTAAATATATCGAGGATAACAGGAGCTAGGCTTCTCCATGTTGGAGAAGAGAGGGACAAATATTGAAAAGGAGAAAGCTAGAATAAACTCTATAGTGTTAGACTGAAATTGGAGGTGAACTCATGGTCTTTAACACAGATACACAAATATAGATATGTGTGTGTGTACGTGTATATATAAATACATGTACATCCATATACATTTATTTCTCACTGAGAGGGCATAGGAACAGTGACACCACAGTAGCAACAAGCAAAACTATACCCAGACATTTTGTTTCTAAATAACATTCTTTTGGCCAGATGTGATGGCTCACATATGTAATCCCAGCACTTTGGGAGATGAGGCAGGAGGATCACTTGAGGCCAGGAGTTCGAGACCAGCCTAGGCAACATAGCAAGACCTCATCTCCACAAAAAAAAAAAAATTTGGCTGGGCATGGTGGCACGTGCCTGTAGTCCTAGCTACTCATGATGCTGAGGCAGGAGGATTGCTTGAGCCCGGGATTTTGAGGTTGCAGTGAGCTATGACTGCCCCACTGCACTCCAGCCTGGGCAACAGAGCGAGACCCTGTCTCTAAAAATAAATAAATAAATAACATTCTCCTCTAAAAGGAACCAGGGCTCTTTGCAGAAATGGCTAACTCCAAGACTGAGGCAGGGAAAATATAAGATGAGCCTGGGAACATCTTGTTGCACCAGAAGCAAAGAAATGGTCAAAGAATTACTAGGACATGTCAAAAAAAAAAAAAAAGAAGGAGCCAGCGTGAAAATAAATAATGCTACTAACAACTTGCAGTTCTATGAGTAAAACCATGAGCCCATAATGATATAAATATATAAAGGAACAAATAAATAAACAGGGGATATGCAAAAGCTCTACCCTATAGTAGAATGCCAATTAATAAATCTACAAATAATGATGGAATTAGAAAATTACCATTTGATACCTTATGATCTCACTCATATGTGGAATCTTAAAAAGTTGATCTCACAGAGGTAGAGAGAATAGTGGTTATCAGAGGCTGGGGAGGAAAAGGGAGAGGGGAGGGACTGGGGAGAGACTAGTCAACAGGTACAAAGTTATTGTTTGATAAGGGGAATAAGTTTTAGTTCTTTTGCATATAGTTAACAATACTGTATCATATATTTCAAAATAGCTAGAAGAGAGGATTTTAAGTATTCTCACCACAAAGAAATGGTAAATGTTTGAGGTGATGGATATGCTAAATACCCTAATTTGATCATTACACAATGTATACATTTATCAAACCATCACACTGTACCTCATAAATATGTACAATTAGTATGTATCAATTAAAAATAAAACTAAAAAAAAAATCACCATTTGGAAATAACCATCATAATAATTGATTCAGGAAGGCCAGGCACAGTGGCTCACACCTATAATCCTAGCATTCTGGGAGGCCGAGGTGGGAGGATTGCTGAGGTCAGGAGTTAAGCGCAGCCTGAGCAAGAGCAAGACCCCATCTCTACAAAAAATAGAAAAATTAGCCAGGCATAGTGGCATGGCCCTGCAATCCCAGCTACTCAGGAGGCTGAGGCAAAAGAATCAATTGATCCCAGGAGTTTCAGGTTGCAGTGAGCTACGATGATGCCACTGCACTCTAGCCAGGGTAATAGAGTGAGGCTCTGTTTCAAAAAAAAAAAAATTTATTCAGGAAAGAATAAAATGCTACATTAGTTGGATAAAGGTTTGACGAAGAAAAGGATATTTATATAGATTTAAAATAGACATTACTTATTAATGAATAAGTACAACATAATTATTAATTAACTTCACAGTGGAGAAAGCCAGCACTAAGTGATCAAAACTATTTTCACCAATAATGAGACAAATCAACATTGTGTTCCTTCAGATATAATGTACTGCAAAGAACATAGCATCACTTCTGTGTTACACCAAAAATGCATGAATCATGAGGTATCAGACAAACCCAGAGAGACAGTCTACAAAATGACTAGCTTACACCCTTCAAAAATGACAAAGTCACGAAAGACAAGGATAGACTAAGAAACTATTTCAGATTGAAGATGACTAAAGAGATAAGATGGTAATATTGGATCAATGTTAATGTCCTGATTTTGATGGTTTACTATGGTCACATAGGAGGATGTGTTTGTATTTAGTAAACACAAACTGATGAACTGAAGTGCAATGTGGCATCACTGCTGTTACTTATTCTCACAGGTTCAGAGAATCTGGGTATATATCAGTATATAAGCACTCTGTATGATTTTGCTGCTTTTATATAAATTTGAAATAATTTAAAAATAAAAATTGTTTAAAAGGACACTGAAATCAGCTTGAGGAGCCAATTTGAGGGATATAATTTGAGCATCAAATTAATGGTTGTGACAGATTAAAACCCTGAGTAACAGTGATCTGAATAAATACATGAATGAATAGAGGAAGATGAGAAAGCTTTCCCTGCAGTACAATGCTAACAAATGAAGGAAGAATAATGGAATTACAAAACCACCATGTGAGAATCACCATAGTAATAATTAATTCATCAAAAAAAATCAATGGATGCTACAACTAGTAGGTGAAAGTGTAAAAAGTGAATGAATTCAGTATATATTTTGTAGTTAGAACTCACAGGAATTGCTGATAGACTAGACGTGGGGCAGAGTGGGGCAAAGGGAGAGAAGAAACAAGGAAAAATCTTTGACACTGACTTAAGCAGCTGAGGAAATGACAGCGCTACTTATTGAATTATGCAAGTCTTGAGGAAGAATAAATTTGGTACAAGAAGGAGAACTCAAGAGGTCTATTTAGGACATGTCAAGTCTAAGGCCCCTATTCAGACATCCAAGTGTCAACATCAAGTAGGCAGTTAGAGATTTAAGTCCGGAGTTCTGCAGAGTTCAGGGCTAGAGATAGAAACTTGGAATTTATCCGTACATTCAAATTAGTGAAAAACTAATAACAAACTAAATTCTCAATAATAGGGAAATGTTAAATAAACTGTGGTAAATTCATATAATACAGTACTAAATATAAGCAATATATTAGAAATTATTTAAATTTGTATTTTTAATCTGGTAAGATATTAATAACACTCCAAGTAAAACAAGTATCCTATTTCTGTAAGTAAGTGTGCACACATTCAGGGGAAATAAACTATTTACAACTATTATGTCAAGGTAGAGGAAGCAGAGGTGATTTTTCACTCCTTTCATTATACATTTCTCTATTGTCTGAACTTCCTACACTGAACCTCTATTATCTCATTTTTTCCCTAATAAAAGTTTAACTTATTTTTTCTAACTAAATATATAATACATGCTTATTGTAAAAAAATGCAAACACCATAGAGGAATGTAAGAATAAAGTAAAAATCACTGTAAAATTCCACTACCCAGAGATAACCATCAATTAGTTTGTGATCTTCATTTCATATTTTCCTATGCATATACACACACATGTACAATTTTACATGAATGAGATCACATAATACGAACATATTAGTCCTTGTACTTCATACTCCCTAGAAAAAAATAATTGCAAAGTTAACAACTGGGTATATCCTTCTTCTCCCTTCTCCCTACTCTGCATTACTTTTACAATCACCCAAAACAATAATAGTATGTTAATTTTGAAAGAAAAACCCCACATGACTTTAAACACATCACATATATATTTACTCAGGCTATACAGGGCCACCAAACAAAAAGTAGTATAAACTATTTCTTACCTTGCTGGTTTATGGTACTGGCAAAGAAAGTCAAACCTTTCGTCCGGCACAGGTACTCTGCTCTCATTAGGATCAATAGTGCAGAATGGGAAGTTTTCTGCTGAAGCCTGACTATTGGTTAATACATTGAAGAAGGTAGATTTCCTAAAATGAATAAAAGCAATTTCAATCAATTCTTAGGTTAATGCCAAGAAAAATTTATCTCATCCTAATTTCAATCCTCAAATAAGATCCATGAGGAATAGAAAACCAATCTGGGAAGCAGGGAGGTTGCAGGGGATGGGAAGACACCCAAGAAGAATACATTTCACTAACAAAAAGGAACGAAATTTACAACAATGTAGCTCATGATTTATATTAGATTATGTTCCTATTCCAGTCTATTTGGAACCTGAAAAGCATGTTCCCAAAGAATCTTTGTTATAAATGACAGCTAGAATTTCATGTCATACCACAAAATCTATGGTATGATGAGCCTGGTCATACCAGTATCAATTCACCTATATCTAACATAACCTTCTCCAGCATGAAATGTAGAAGGTGTATATCTAGTTATGTCAATCACTTGCTAAACATACTCAACTGAGGAACAGACATTACATGTATGATAGGAAATGGGAGTCACTGGAGCTCAGACTCCCTTCTAATTGTTAGGACATAACGATTACTGCTAAGTCTAGAATTGTGAATTATGAAAGTCAAAATGTGAATTTTTTTGAAGGTATGACTTAAATCAAGAAAAAAAATCTATTAATATGGAATAAATTTTCTATTTTCTAATTATCTAATTTTCTAATTATCTGGTTATTATCAGGTAATATGTGCTCTGATAATGCCAACTCATAATAACACCAGCCATGTTTTTTAAAATATGATAATTACAGCCGGGCGTGGTGGCTCACGCCTGTAATCCTAGCACTCTGGGAGGCTGAGGCGGGAGGATCGCTTGAGCTCAGGAGTTCGAGACCAGCCTGAGCAAGAGTGAGACCCCGTCTTTAAAAAAAATAAAAAAAATAAAAAAAAGTAAAATATGATAATTACAGTGCCAAAAATCATAAACTAAAATCCAAAGCAAAATGGGATTTTTAAAGGCTTGCTGATTTGTTTTGTGCTACTTTTCAATTTAATCACTAATAAAGACAGTAGAGAATGTACTATAATGACTTTTCCTTGCTCCAAATATAGGACACATGAGGAATTTAAAATAAGAATTACCGTCATCTTTTTTTTAACTAGAGGAACTGAGGAAGTAGCTAAGGATTACTTGGTAATTATGAGACTGGTGCTTGCTAACTCTGACTAGATATGATTATGTAAAAATGTTTGCATGTGGACCAAATCTGATAACAAAGGAAGCCTCAAAAAGTATAATGATTGTGTTAGCATGGTGACATTATGGATGATTATTTCTCTCTCTTTTCCAAACACTTTTTATGGTAAAAATGTCTATTCAGATGAGATTTAAATAGCCCATATTCATCAGGAGAAATTTATACTTAGTACAGCTAGCTCATTTAATTAAACTTTTAAACTAAAGAACCAATCTCCCTTTTTTTTTTTTTTTAACTCTGAGAACCCTATGAAAGTGATGAACAAAAGGCAGCATCATTTAAGTACCACTGGTGAGAAGGATGTTTTAGCAACAAGATACTTATCTATAGGTCTTTAAAATATTGTTCTTATATCACATCCAGACTAAACACTTCAGGGTCAAATAGAAATGTTTGTTAAAACAGCCACATAAATCATTACTAGTTACTTAGAGCATCACTAGCCAAATCAGTAGTTTTCAAATGCCTGCCTATAACAGAATCAGCTGAGGATAAACCAATGCATTATCTTTCCAGACCTATTGGTGTAGGTCCCTGTATTTTAAAAATATCTCAGGTGATACAAATGTAAAGTCAGGTTTTGAAGACACTGGGCTAGATTCAGACTCAGCTAACAACCCATGGAATAATGCTGGCTATTGTAGAATTTATACCAGCAACCCCTAAGAGCCTAGTAATAATCCCAAAACTCCAGGAATGATGATTAAGAGGAATTCACTGGTTTCTATAGGGCTGGCTTTTAATTTCAATCCTGTTAAGATAAATGTCACAGTACTTAATTTAAAATAATCTGTATATTTATAAAGGTAAAGTCCATCTTTTTCTAAAAAGAATGTGAAGCTTAATACAATGTAAAACATTAACACATAATAGAGCTGATAATTTTTAAAAAGAGAATTTACATTCAGACCATGACTTTAAATAACATGTCCATTAAAAATAACCAGGCCTTCTTGAGAAATAGCTTGTTTCAGGTCTGGGACCAAAAAAAATACAACATGAGTCTCAACTTTTCCCAAGGGAAAACAAGGATGCTATGAAAGGAGTCCTATCAAAAGCATAGAGTCCTATCAAAAGCACTCTGGAGCCAATTTGACTAGGCCCACTGGCCAAAGAAGGGCCAATCTCAGCACCAATAAGAATAGCTAGAATGGATTGTGAGAAATCAAATAATTTTACTTCCACGAATTGTCAATAATTCTCAACAAAACAAAATTTAAAACTTTCACTGGCCACCTTTTAAGATTACTAGGTGATTAATTCTTTGAAAACTGTTATCTATTACACATTATACTTTCACAATAACCACAGAGTTGATGAAGAAAAGATTATTTTATGGACATATTCCAGCCAATAAATGAGGAAAGAGTAAAAAAATTAGAATACCACCGTTTTGCAACCCCTACAAGTTAATGGATCTGGGTAATGATCACCAATGACAGTTAATGCTGCAAAAAGCGGGGGGGGGGGAATAGTACCTCCTGACAGAAGTATATACGTCATCTTTCACCTTACTCTTATCAAGACTTTACAAATTACTGCTAGTTTATAGGAAATACAGAGGACAGAACATATTATATAACACCACAGGATACAATCAACAAAACCTACACTTTGGAAAATTCTGTAAGACTAACAACTAGATTTCTTTTCATCAACAAGTCAATGGGGGGGGGGGTTCTGCTTCTGGGTGAGATGCAAAAGCTAACAGCAGACCAGCGATCCCACCTGGACCTAGAAAAGCCATATAAAATGCAAAATACAGAAATCATCTGTTTGTAGGTAATGGGATTCTGGAAATGGAAAAAAACTTGTAAGAAATATTAATATTTTGACCTCTATGGCCACTTTTATTCTGGGGACACATGCACATTCTGGGCAAAGGAAGGAGGCAAGAATCCAGGGTTTACACCCACGGAAAGCTGTTGAAGAAGAAAGAAACCAGCAAAGCATGTGGAGGAGACCTGGAGAACCTCGAGCACACTGCCCATTTTCCACTGGGAATATTTTCCTTAGGAGGCAAAACTACAAAAGTGTGCTCAAGTAATTGGCAACACAGATTGGCCCACTCTCCATACCTCTTCCCTTCTCCATAAAAAAATAAAAAATAAAAAGTGATAGTTAAGTTGCCAGAACAGACCATGAGTCCTCATTTATCTAAAATGTAATTAAACTACTATATACCTGCAATGAAAATATTACAAAATAATGTTGCAATAAAAGTACGTAAACCAAAATTTAAGCATATTAATTTAAACATTTATGGAACACTTGGGCATAACATCATGAGGACAAAATAAAGTGCTGTTACATTTTTCTATACTATAATTTAAAAACCGCTCATTGCTATTACCACAATCAATTGCAATTCTATTATAAAAAGGCCATAGGCAGTTTACAAAGTTTTTTTTCAAATTTAGGGCTATTACTAAGTACAATATTTTTGATTGTCTACCTGGACAAAAATAAGTATGTTTTATAATAAACAAAAAAAGTTTATCCCTTAAAACATATCATATGGTCAAACAGCGAAAGAAAGTTCCATTATTTCTTAGGCAGAAAAAATTCCTCCAAACATTTAAACCAAACTCGAAGACAAATCTCCATTTTCACAGACTGTCTAATTTTAGATGGATTTAAATTTCATGAAGCCCAAATCATCTGTATCTTCCAATAGCTTTGTAGGTATAAAAAAGTAAAAAGAAATAAGGAAGAAGGAAAAAGAAAAATTTCTAAGGATTATTACTATAGGCTTCAGTGGCAACTTAAGACATTTTGATCTTTTCAAATCTATGAGAGAAAAGCCTTGGAAAAGCAAAGAATTTGAAAGTTTTGGCCTAAGCCTGAAGTGTTAAAGCCCCTGGGCTTTATATGAAATGAGAATTTTTTACACACACACACACACACACACACACACACAGATCCCTTGAGGTTATTATTAAATCTTGAAAGTAGGAGAAAGATTCAAAGTTGTAGGTATTTCTCCCATGCAAGAATGGGTTTATATAAATTATTTCAGCAATGATAGCATTAAGAGAAAAAAAAAACCAGTGGCTAGACTTAATGCATGCCCCCTCCACTTAGGACCTAAACACTTTATTTTGGAAATTACATATTTTACTATGTCAAGTAAATCTGACTGAATAAGAGGTTTTATGTAAAACCTTATATGCAAAATATTAATAGCAATATATATTGGGAAGTCAAGATACCAATGCAAATTCCCACAACATTCTGAATTAACTATTTATACAATACACATCCAAAACATGGGGAAAAAGTAGAAAGCCCTTTCAAAAATGTTTTGAATTTAGTTATAACTAAACTGTTAAAAGGATCTATCTGATACAGAAATAAATACAGATGACAGAAATAAATACTATTGCATATGTATACATGGGTGAGTATAACTACATATATTTCCTAACTCTGTCAGATAAGACGACCTAAAAATAGTAACACCCCAGCAGCAATGATCATACCTAGAGAAATGTCTATTCAAAGAAGATATACAAATGGCCAAAATGCATAAGAAAAGATGGTCAACATTACAAATCATTAAGAAAAATGCAAACCAAAACCACAATGAGATATCACCCTACATCCATTAGGATGGTCGCTATCAAAAAAAAAACAAAACAGAATATAAGTGTTGGCAAGGGTGTGGAGAAATTGGAACCCTATGCACTCCTGGTAGAAATGTAGAATGGTGCAGACACTATGGAAAACAATATGAGGTTTCTCAAAAAAAAAAAAAAATGTATAACTACTATATGATCCAGCAATCTCACTTCTAGGTATATAGTCAAAAGAATCGAAAGCAGGATCTCAAAGAAATATTTGTATACCTATGTTCATTGCTTCATTATTCACAACAGCCAAGAGATAGAAGCAAATGTCCATCAACAGATGAATGCATATTATTCAATGGAATGGATATTATATAATGGAATATTATTCAGCCCTTAAAAAAGGAAATCCTGTCACATGCTACAACACGGATAAACTTTAAGGACACTATGCTGAATGAAATAATCTGGGAGGAAGGAGCAATGGGAAGTTGTTCAATGGGTACAGAGTTTCAGATGTACAAGATGAAAAAGTTCTAGAGATATGTTATACAACAATGTGAATATAGTTAACACTTACTGAACTATACACTAAGAATGGTTAAGAGGGTAAATTTTATATTACGCATTTCTTACCACAACTTCCCCCCCCCAAAAAAAGCCCATAGCATGAGAAAACATAAGACAAACTTAAACTGAGAGAGATAATACAAAATACCTGACCGGTAATCTTCAAAAATAAACTTTTTAAAGATCATGAAAAATAAAACACTCAGAAACTATCACAGATTGGAGGAGACAAGAGTCATGAGGACTAAATACAACATGGTATTCTATACTGGGAAAGAAAAAGGATTAGTTGGAAAACTGGTGAAATCCAAATGAGGCCTATAGTTTAGTTAATAATAAAAATAGTAAACACAATTGAACAATGTGGGTTTGAACTGTGAGAGTCCACTTACACACAGACTTTTTTCAATAAAAGTTACCCTGAGTGTGCCTGCCTCTCCTACCTCCTTCCAGCTCCATCACCCCCAGACATCACCCCTCCTCTTCCTCAGCCTACTCAACATGAAGATGACAAAGATGAAGACCTTTATGAGGATCCACTTCCACTTAATGAATAGTAAATATGTTTTCTCTTTGTTATTATTTTCTTAATAACATTTTATTTTCTCTAGCTTACCTAATTGTAAGATTATAGTACATAACACATATAACATACAAAATATAGGTTAATCGACTGTTATGTTATTGGTAAGGCTTCCAGTCAACAGTAGGCTATTAGCAGTTAAGTTCGGGGGGAGTCAAAAATTATATGTGGATTTTTGACTGTGTGAGGGGTCAGCATTCCTAACCCCCACATTGTTCAAGGGTCAACTGGAAATTAATAAGAAAAAAAAATCTATCTGAAATTATATGGTGATACAGCAATAAAGGCTAGAATTCTTAAAAAAGAAACTTAGTAAAAATTAAAAGACTTAAAAGAAAATGCATTAATCTATGAAGTACTTGTAAGGCGCATAATGACTACTAAATAACAGAAAAGAGTAAATAGGAAAGCAGATAAGAAAAACAAGTAAACTAAGCTCTACAATTGCCCCAGTTTACTGTCTAATGATGGTTTAAAAGCCATAGCACCAGAAGAGGAAATCAACGTAATGCAGTAGTCACGCCAAGTTGAGGAAACTGAGATGAGAGTTAGGGGCAAATGCAGCCAGAATTTACAAGAGAGTGTACCAGAAAAACAGAAGCTGCAGAGAGAGCACTCTGAAGAGCTGCAGAGGGTCCCCTCAAGAATATGGATAAGTAATGATTTCCCCATGGGTAAGTTCAATCTCCACAAGGCCAGGGAAAGAACCACCCAAAAGTAGTAGGATGAACAATTCTCAGGGCTCACACGGAGCTTGGATAGTTTACATTCCGATCTATCAGCCAAAGTGGAGAGATCTTGTAATATAAGGGAATTTGGATAGAGTTCTCAAAAGGGCCACATCTTAGCACTAGGGCTAAAGTAACACCAGAACAAAAAATTGTACAAACCCATCATAAGGAAACATAATAGGAAGCCTCAAAACAATTAAAATGATACACAAATAACTAAATGCCATACCAAAGTCCAACACACTTTAAAGGAATACAACAAAATTCAGCACTCACCATAAAATCTACAGTGTCTGGAAGCCAATAAAAATTACAAGGCATGCAAAAAAGCAGGAAAATATATGCCAAAATCAGGATAAAAGTCAATAAATACAAACAAACCCAGTAATGACAGAGATGATGAAATTAGCATACAAGAACCTTAAAATAAATGTTTCAAATCTTTTTAAAATTTTCTAAAGGATATAAAGGGAAACATAAAAACAATAAAGAGGGAAATGAAAGACATGAAAAATATCCAGGGAGAAATATTATATGAAAAATACAGTATCTGAAATAAAATGAAATGGAAATGGAAAATATACTGGATATGATTAACAGCAGATTGTATACTACAAAGAAAAGATATTGAAGACAGAGCAATAGAAACTATCAAAATGAAGCATAGAGAGAAAAAAAGATTGGAGAAGGAAGTACTCAGAGCTTCAGCAGGATATTATCTATTAATACATACACTTACAGTCATGCATCACTTAACAATGGAGATACATTGTGAGAAATTAGTTCTTAGACAATTTTGTCATTGTGTGACCATCACAGAGTGTACTTACACAAACCTAGATGGTATAGCCTACTACACACCTAGGCTATATGGTATAACTTATTGCTCCTAGGCTACAAACCTGTATGGCATGTTCCCATACTGAATACTGTAGGCAAATGTAACACAATGGTAAGTACTTGTGTATCTAAACATATCTAAACATAGGAAATATATAGTAAAAATACGGTTTAAAAAATTAAAAAATGGTATACCTGTATAGAGCATTTACCATGAATGGAGCTTACAGGATTGGAAGATGCTCTGGGTGAGTTAGTGAATGAATGTGAAGGCCTAGCACATTACTGTACACTAGTGTAGACTTTATAAATGCTATATACTCAAGCTGTACTACATTCATTTTTTAAAATTTATACTTTCTTCAATAAAACATTAACATTAGCATACTGTAACTTTTTTACTTTACAAACTATTTCATTTTTTTAACTTTTTGACTCTTTTGTAATAATACTTAGCTTAAAACACAAATACATTGTACAGCTGTACAAAAATATTTTCTTTCTTTATATCCTTATTCTATAAGCTTTTGTCTATTAAAAAAAAATTTTTTTTTACATTTTAAACTTTTTTGTTAAAAACACAAACACATGCATTAGCCTAGGCCTACACAGGGTCAGGATCATCACTATCACTGTCTTCCACCTCCATATCTTGTCCCACTTGAAGGTCTTTAGAGGCAATAACAGGCATGGAGCTGTCATCTCCTATGATAACGATGCCTTCTGGAATACCCCCTGAAGGACCTGCCTGAGGCTGTTTTACAGTTAACTTTTTTTAATAAGTAAAATAACAATAACAATAAAAAGTATAGTGAAATAAATACATAAACCAGTAACATAGTCATTTATAATCATTACCAAGTATTATGTACTATACATAATATATGTGCTATACTTTTATAGGACTAGCAGCACAGTAGGTTTGTTTACACCAGCATCACCACAAACACATAAGTGATGCCTTGCCCTATGACGTTACCACGACTACAATGTCACTAGGTGACAGAAATTTTTCAACTGCATTATAATTTTATGGGACTAACATTACATATGCGGTCAGTCATTGACTAATGTCATTATGCATCACATGACTGTAATAGCAGTCCCAGAAAGAGGGCAAGGTGAGGTAGACAAAAAAGAGTATTTGAAGAAATACTAACCAAATATTTTATAAATTTAATGAAAATCATAAACTCACAAATCTAAAATCTCAACAGACCCCAGGGAACAGAAGCATAAGGAAAACCACACCAAAGCATATGAAAATCAAACTGATGAAAACCAGTAGTAAAGAGAAAATTTTAAAGGCAGCCAGAGGCAAAAAAAAATCAGGCAGGGCGCAGTGGCTCACACCTGTTATCCTAGCACTTTGGGAGGCCAAGGCAGGAGGATCACTTGAGGTCAGAAGTTTAAGACCAGCCTGAGAAAGAGTGAGACCCCACCTCTACTAAAAATAGAAAAATTAGTCAGGCATGGTGGCACATGTTTATAGTCCCAGTTACTCGGGAGGCTGAGGCAAGAGAATCACTTGAACCCAGAAGAGCGAGGTTGCAGTGAGCTATCATGAAGCCACTGCACTCTATCCCAGGCAATAGAGCAAGACCCTAACTCCAAAAAAAAAAAAAAATTATGTAGAAGAATCGAGATAAAAATGACAACAAACTTCCCATTAGAAAGCTAGAAGAAAATGGAAGATACCTTCAAAGTGCTGAAAGAAAAACTGTCAACCTAGAATTCTACCCAGTGAAAATATCTTTCAAAGGTGAAGACAGGCCAGGCATGGTGGCTCACATCTGTAATTCTAGCACTTTGGGAGGCCAAGGCAGGAGGATCACTTGAGGCCAGGAGTTCGAGATCAGCCTAGGCAACATAGTGAGACCCTACCACTACAAAAATTTTTTTTTAAAATTAGCCAGGAATGGTGGCAAATGCCTGTAGTCCCAGCTACTCAGGAACTTGAGGCAGGAGGATCACTTGAGCCCAGGTGTTTGAGGCTGCAGTGAGCTATGATGATGCCACTGCACTCCAGCCTGGGTGACAGAGCGAGACACTGTCTCAAAACAAACAAACAAACAAAAATAGATGTTTGGACAGATGAGCTATCCAAACAACGAAAAAAAAATGAAGATGTAATAAGCACATGAAAAGATGCTCAATAACATTAGCCATCAAGAAAACACAAATCAAAAATGTCACACCTTGGCTATAATCAAAAAGATAATAAGTGGGCAAGGACGTAGAGAAACTGGAATCCACATACACTGCTGGTGGGAATATAAAATAGTGCAATCACTTTGGAAAATAGTTTGGCAGTTTCTCAAATAAATATAAAGAAATGAAAAAATATGTCTACACAAAAATTTGTGTATTCTAAGGCTGAGGCAGAGACAGTATAAATAAGCCTGAAACACACCGTGGTACCAGAAAGTAGAAAGTACTCAAAATACAAAGGAGACAAGTCAAAAAGAATACAAGTGAACATGAAGGCTCCTAATCACCAAATCTGGGCAATTTCAGCAACAAAACAAACAATAACAATAATGGATTATAATCAACAAAAGAAAATGAGAATCTATATTGATATAAATAAATTATAATCAAATATTATACATGAATAAATGGGGGAGCTCTTCTTTATAATTCTATACAATAGAATTTCCACTCTTCCTTCCATAAATGTAGAAGAAACAAGGGAAATTTTTTAATCACCATTTGGTAAATATCACAATAGTAACTGTTTCAAGCAAGATTCATTAGTACATGCCAAGATTAGGAGGCACTCTCTCTCTTTCTCTCTCTCTCTCTCTCTGTCTCTCTGTGTCTCGCCCACTCTCTCGTCATGTGGTATCTGCACACACCCACTCCCCTTCCCCTTCTGCCATGAGTGGAAGTAGACTGAATCCCTCGCCAGAAGGAGATGCTGGCACCAAGCTCCCTATACACCCTACAGAACCATGACCCAAAAAAACCTCTTTATAAATTACCCAGCCTCAGGTATTCCTTTATAGCAACACAAACAAAGAGACACTAATGTACAGAATTGTGAAAAATAATAAATTGTTTTAAACCACAAACCTTTGGAGTGGTTTACTACACAACAGATACCTAAAACAATGATGACAATTATCTTGTGATTTTTTTTTTTCATTTCCTACAACCTTTTCCCTCAGCAATAGTAAATACCTTTTACAGACTCTGTGACTGATTTCTGGCAAATTGGGAGAAGGCAAGTTGTGGGAACACCAAAACACATTCCCAGAATCATCAGCTAAGCAAGATAATTACTCCCTTGGGGCAGTTCCTGAGTGTTTGAACAGATTATACTAGTTGTCCCCAATATCCATTCTCCCCTTCTTTCAGAGCAATAGAATTATTAACTGAACATACAGCCATCAGTAAATACTGCATTTCCTAGCCTTCCTTACAACTAAATTCTTATGACTAAATTCTGGACAAAGGGATGTCAGCAAAAGCATGGCATGGCAGTTTACAGGGAAAAGGGACTACTGGCCAAGTTTAGCCTTTTGACTTTTTGGATACCGGCTGCCTGGAATTCACAACACCTTAGACCATGCCTAGGGACAGCCGAGCTGTTAGCTGAAAGGAGCTTGGGTTCCTGAGGACTTCACAAAGCAGATCCACCATACCAATCCATAGTGCAAAATGCACACTTTCACACTTCTACATAAAGAAGAAACTTCCATTTAAGCCAAGGTTATATGGGGTTTTCTGACCTTGCTCTGTTGCCCAGACTGGAGTGCAGTGGGTGATATCATGGCTCACTGCAGCCTCCAGCTCCTGAGTTCAAGCAATCCCCCCATCTCAACCCCAAGTAGGTGGGACTACAGGCGCGTGCCACCACACCTGGCTAAGTTTTAAATTTTTTGTAGAGACAAGGTCTCACTATGTTGCCCAGCTGGTCTTGAACTCCTGGCCTCAAGTGATCCTCCTGCCTTAGCCTCCCAAAGTGTTGGGATTACAGGTGTGAGCCACAGCCCCCAGCCTGACACTCTTAATTGAATCTAACCCCATCTAATGCAGTAGTAGCAACAAGAAGAGCCATCCTTGATAGAAGTAAAGAAGTCTAGAATACTGTATCAAAATGTAGTTTCCCCCAACACCCTCTAAGTCTCACACCCACAATACGCTGGTCCAAGAGGAGCTAATTTATAAATGATAACTCGAACTAGAAATCAAATCTCCATGTTCTTTCCATATTCTTTCTACTTCATTAAAACATTTCTCCTTATCTTTAAATCTACACACAGCCATCAAAGGGGAAATACCTATCCTATTCACAAGTAATTACTGAATACCTACATTATGTTCCTAACACCAGTCTAGGCACTAGAAATACACCAGTAAGTAAGAACACCACAATCCCATTCTAATTAAGGGGAATGTCATATAGCTTATTAAATTATATAACATATATAAAGCACTCAGAAGTAACTGGCATACAGTAAGCGTTAAGTAAATTTCAGATTAGCTATAAATATTACCTCTAAGTTTCTAGACAATCAGCCTGATTCATACTAAAAAGCAACTCTTCTTATTCACTCAGCTAAAAATCAAGAGATTCTTTAGATGGTTCCTGTACTGAATATTCTTATTTTTGATCAGCAGGCCATCCTTTAGAGAACTTCCCCATCCCCTAATCTATTTCTTATAGACCAACCCAGAGGTAGACACATCCAGTCAGATTTCCTTACTCAGGAATTTGAATCACAGGAGAGGCAGCTAGAGATGAGAAACATGCAAAAGTTTAGGAGTTCATGTGGGTGAGCTCCACGAGGACCCATCTCTGCCAGCACCACCCTGGCTCCTGTCCCTGCTGAGGCCTGGCTGTTCAGCTCCTCTTTCAATTCTATCCTTCCAATAAACCATTTTTTCTTGCTTAAAATAGCCAGAATTTGTGTTGCTTACAAAGAACCCTACTTGATATAGTTGGGTAAAGTAAGATAATTCTACAAAAAGGAGCTTTTACAACCAAACACAATTGCCAAAACTCATTAAACTGCACCTTTAAAATGAGTGAATTTTACTGTTTGTAAAGCACACCTCGATGAAACTGGCAGGGGTAGTATTTGATTTAAAAGCATAAACAGCATATTTATACTGGATAACAAAATATTTTTAGGTTATTTTCACGTATATTGATTTTATTATACTCTATAACTAACAATCTTATACAGTCATCCCAGAACCTGTGGGGGATTGGTTCCAGGATCCCTGAGGATATCAAAATCCATGGATGCTCAAGTCCCTTATATACAATAGTGCAGTATAATACTTAATGCAATGTAAATGATAGGCAAATAGTTGTTACACTGTATTGTTTTTTACTTGTACTATTTTTTATTGTTGTATTGTTATGTTTTATTGTTTTTTTCCAAATATTTTTAATCCAAGATTGGCTGAATCTTGGGATGCAGAAGCGCAGATATGGAGGGCTGACTATATATATAGGAAACACTTAATATGGTCCATTTTAAAGTGGTCCCATTTAAAATCAAGTTGCATTGACTACAGCAATTCTAGAATGAAAGTATGTTAATACCTAAAAACTATGTCTTCTTTACTAGTGCAATAAAGCTCATAACATATATGACGATATATAATGAAACCTTGCTTTCAAGTTTATTGATAGCACCCTACAGTACCTTTGATTATTTGTTTTGCTTATACTTCCACTCTATTTAGACTTACTGTGTAAGCAGACTGTATCACAGCAGGAAACCCCTTCAAAATGCAAACCTCTCTAGCTTCAGGAAAAGACTGAAATTAGGACAGCCACACTTGTTCATGTTTTACATTACAAGAATTTAAGAAGTGCCTTACTTGGTCAAACCATGATCCATTCACTGAGGAATCTCTATGACAGGGTCTCCGAGCAACACATGGAAGAACATGGTTGTCCTACTTGCCACTAATCTAAACGCCTAAAGCACATTCCAAAATACCCTCAGTCACCTTCACAAATCCACACTGGATCTGTTACATCACATTAGTACACCCTAATCACTTTTGAGGCATTTTATATTTTAAGGTTTGTGAAAGGTATTATAATAGAAGGATAAATAATGAAAAAAGTAAGCCAGGCAAAGTGTAATCCCAGCTACTTGGGAGGCTGAGGTGAGAGGATCATTTGAGGCCAGTAGCAGGAGACCAGCCTGGGCAACATAGAAAGACCTTATCTCTAAAAAAAATAAATAAGAAAAATTAGCCAGGTATAGTGGCTCAAGCCTATAATCCCAGCTACCAAGGAGGCTGAGGCAGGAGGATCACTTGAGCCCAGCAGTTCGAGACTGCAGTGAGCTATGACCACACCACTGCACTCCACCCTAGGTAACAGAGCAAGAGCCCACCTCTAAAAAAAATAAAAAAATAAAAATGAAAATGAAAAAAGTTGACTTTGTATATTTAAGTTATGTGTGTACAGATTTGTATGATAAACCCCTCATATATCTCCTATCACTCTCTTATTTGTAAATACATGATTCACTTTAATTTTAAAAGCATTACAAAACTCAAATT
This sequence comes from Daubentonia madagascariensis, assembly GCA_023783475.1. NCBI lineage: Eukaryota > Metazoa > Chordata > Mammalia > Primates > Daubentoniidae > Daubentonia > Daubentonia madagascariensis. The sequence continues at coordinate 33,932,610 of JAKFHU010002088.1, read as the reverse complement.
TTTGTTCTCACAACTTTCAGATTTAGATACTTCATAACAGTAACCATTTTATCTATCAAGTTCCAATATTAAGTTCAAAACTATCACCTCATTCTCCAGTAAAAATTCACCCTAGTCTCCCAAGAATCTGATCAAACTTATAATGGGGCTTTTAAAATTATTTCCTAAAGTATCCTATGCATGGCCTCTAGTAGCCAGCCTAGGTAGGTACCACACATAGCCAGCCAGCACTGAAATCAATAAAATATATCTAAACTAAAACCTAATTTTGCAACATTAGTATTCCAACTTCCTGGCCTCTTCAATTTAAATTTTAATTACCTCATGAGTTCTCATTTCTAGAATAGGACCCAAAATATTTACAAAATGAAAATAAGAAAAGCCCCAATGTTCACCTACCCAACATTTGGCAATCCAACAATACCAATTTTAAGTGAGGTTCCAAATCTTCCAATGATTGGGGGTGGTTTAATTCCATCACCTCCCTTTTTGGGGGGCATCTGAAATGTCAAAACAAACACATGAACAGAACTTTTTACTATCCCCATGAAGCAAAAGCACATTTCATCACATAAAATGTATTATAGAATAATAGATTAAGAATAAAACATATTGCATATATCAATCCAAAACTAATACAGAACTAAATCCACTTTATTTTTTAACAACAACATAAAAAACAGTTCTGTAAACACATTTGATTCTGATGGTTGTCAAAGCAGTCACTCCTTAAAAGTCTTGTAAAGATTAATCTACAAATATGTGGCACCAGAAACCAAAGATAAACTTAAAATTTAGCTACCAAATACCATCCAGATTACTCACAAAACACTTTATTTCTTAACCTGACATATGGTTATATGAATGAAAGATTTTGGAAGCAGGTACAAAGATGAGAGTCAAAGAAAATCCATTCTAGAACCACCAGCAACCAAACCATTCCTCTATAATCTGAAACCTGATCCGCCCCATTCACCCACAACCCCTTTTTCACATGGATGAACACACATCAGGTATTGGGGTCCTTCCAACCAAGTCTCTTCCACCTTTGGCACTGCAGGCTCATCAGAACTCATAAACATTAATCAACGAAACCCACACTTTGGTTACTTTGAATCGTAAACGAATCCACTGAATCTTTTTATTTGCGAGTTCAAACTTTCTCTGCCCCTTGACAGTTCGGGCTCCAAATCTGTCCATGCAGAATGAATCCCACTCTATCACTGCAAACTGAAATCACGAGGACTGCTAACCCCACGTCTTAGAAGCTGGGAACCAAAACTGTCCCTGTCTTCTGGCTGTGAGTTGTACCTCCTGGAGCCACGCTGGGGCCCTACTCCTGAAGTAATATTCCAGCCTCTGATCTCTGACCCCAAGGGCCAAGGATTTCCCTTCTCTGGGTCTTGACACCTGTTCCCGGCCAAACCTCTGGCCTCCAAAGAACAGCTGCAAAAGCAGAGCCTGTCCAGTCCTCTGGCCTACCGAGGGGTGGCCGGCCGCCCAGCCAACGCGGGCCCCCACGCAACATCTTCCCCCTCCGGACTGGGCCACTGGCAGTCCCGGGCTGCGGAGAATGCTTTCCCCAGCGCTTGCCGAAGTGAGACGTGGGCCGCTCTCGGGGCTCGCGGCCTAGTCCGGGAGCGCCTCATTCATCCACACACCCCACGCCACCCGCCGCCCTCGCCCCATCCCGGCCACCGGGCCGGGGCCTCGCGCTGGCCTCAGAGCAACGGGCCCGGGCGCCGACGATTCGGCGGAGAGCACGCCCGCGGGCTCCCTGAGGCCCTCACCGTGCTCGGGGTGGGCGATGACACAGGGTCCCAGCAGCAGCGAGAGACGGGTCCTGCCGGCAGCCGGAGGCGGGGAGGAAGGAGGAGAGCGCGCAGGCCCGGCCCCTCTGCCGAGCTGCACGCACGACGGCGGCGGCGGCGCAACGGGCGGGCCGGGCGCTGGGCGGCACCCGTACGCAGGCCGCGCGCCCCGCCCCGCCCCTCCCCGCCCGCGCGCCCCGCCCATTGGCCCGGCAGGCCGGCGGAGGCGGGAGCAGGGCGGGAGCAGCCGCGCGGCCGCCGGCCCGGGCGAGCCGAGAGGGCTCTTGCCGGTCTCTCACGGGAGCGCGCGTCCCTCGCCGTCCCAGCACGTGGGGCTTTTGGGCCCCACATCTCGGCTGCGGTCTGGCTGGGCGCCCGCGTTGTCTACCCGCGCCTTCCCGCCCGCCCGCAGGCCCACACTTCACCCGCCGGACCTCGAAGCACCCTCGGCCCTGACCTGCCGCCCGGAGACGGGGTCGCCTGAGGTCGGGCGATCGGCCGCACTAGCCCCTGCGGACCGCTTGGCCGCCAGCCCGCCTCCGCGTGGACCACGGCCCCAGCCCGCCTTCCTTTTTCCCGTAACTTTCTTCAGTCAGTCCAGACGGTGAGAAGCTGTTACACTTTCTTGAAGGAAAAAAAGGGGGAAGGGAAGCTTAGGATCTAAGAATTCCTTCCTCATCTTATAGTTGAGTCGTCCCACACAGGCACTGGATCACAGACTGCGTTTAATAGGGCCAATCTTACCCCCCTTTCCTCTTGGTGGTTAAGAGCAGGGGCCTTTGAAATTTGGGAAACGGTTTCCAATCTGGATTCCACCACTCATTAACTGTGTGACCCTGGACAAATTAACTTCTCTGGGCTTCCATTTCCTCTTGAGTAAAGTGAGGCTATTGAGACCCACCTTAGGAGGTTATTGTGAGGATAAAATGAGATAGTGTGTGTAAAGCTTGCAACAACTGTATCCAGCACATGTAGGAAAGGCTCATAAATAATAGCTATTGTTAATGTGAGGGTTTCATCCCATCTCACCCACACCTACTGACTACACCATGAGCTCCACTGTAGAAGGAGTTCTTTCACTAAGTCCTGGCCTCCAGTTGGCAAATAGTTGTTCCAATGAATGTAATAGCTGCCCAACACTTGTGACACTTGAAGCTTCTTTCAAAGAGACTAGTTGCTAATAAAGAAAAGGATGTAAATTGGTTGCTATCCCCATTTTACAGGTGAGAGAACAATATCAGGAAGGTGAATTAATTTGGATGAAGTCACACAACTAGTAAATGACAGAAGGCAGATTTCAAAGCCCAATCTAACTGAAAAATCTGTTCCCTTTCAACCAGAATCCTTTCAAATAGGGACTCCCTATAAACAGCAACTGAGCCACTATTTATAATAAGACTGCATTAAGGATTTTCCTTAGTCCTGTGACAGTGATCTACTGAGGTAAATTAAAGAGCTTTCTCTGTAATTTTGGAAATTCTCAAGAACACAGGCAGCTTGATTTGGTTTTGGTTTTGTATTATTTTTCTTAATATCATTAATAAATATGCACTATATATACTCTGTCAATTTTTTTTTTTTTTTGAGACAGAGTCTCACTCTGTCACCCTGGGTAGAGTACAGTGGTGTCATTGTAGCTCACTGTAGCCTCAAACTCCTGGGCTCAAGCGATCCTCCTGACTCAGCCTCCGAGTAAGCTGGGACTACAGGCACACTCCACGACACCCAGCTAGTTTTTCTATTTTTAGTAGAGATGGGGTCTTGCTCTTGATCAGGCCGGTCTCAAACTCCTGACCTCAAGTAATCCTCCTGCCTCGGCCTCCTGGAGTGCTAGGATTACAGGTGTGAGCCACTGCATCCGGCCAATACTCTGAATTTAGTACCCTCGTCACCAAAACCATATATTTATAAAACAGGTATCTGGGTGCACTTTAGCTACAAAAAAGAGAGCTAACTAGCCCACGTTTTGTGGCCACCATCAATATAACGCTCGTGAATAGCTCTACAAAGTAATTTCTAAATCGTTTACTGCTGTTTTAGTAGTGAAGTTCTATAGTTGGGTTCACATTACTGCTTGTGGAAATTGAGAGGAACCATTACTTAAAAACCTTAAGAATCCCAAAGAGCCCTCTCTGTCCAGCAACCAGCCACTCCAATACTAATTGAAAACGTTCCCTGGTCGTGGAGTAGTAGAATCATCTTCAACTTATCATTGTCCTTTGGACAAATCTAGCTACTTCTTCAATCTCAGTATCTTTCAGATCTGCCCATTCCCTTAAATTCACATTATCAAGTCATTGAGTCAATTACCTGTTTCTGTTTGCAACTACATCATTCTTACCTGCACTTTTTACCACTTTTAAAGTACCTTGCCAAAGCAGGTCACACAGATCTCAGTAAGCCAGACAGTTTCAGGAGTGGCCAACTGCTGCTACTAACACTTGCCTGATAACAGTACTCTATTTGCAATCCACAGTCACTGGGGGGTCAATTTGTATTCACAAGAAAGAAGATCTGATTGGCCCAGTTTAGGTGAAGTTCTACAAAGGATCCAATCAGCCATGGCTAGGTGGGTAGGGATCACATACTCAAAACATCCCTATTAATGACCTCTCGGTACCGATGAAACAGGCAGTTCTCAGAGAAGACCCTAGTGGATATCTACTATTCTGCATGCTAAAGGAAGACTCAGTGAAACAGACAGGATATTAACAGTTAACACTAATGCCAAGCCTAATAAAGGGACTTTGAATAGAGGAAAGCTTGTCCTTGAGCCTTATGCACAAAGGAAGTCTATTTACTACCTGTTGGGTGCAGTGATTAAGTGAAGCCTAGAGGAAAGAATCAAAGTAGTCTAAAATGAAAATTGAGCAAAAGATTTCTGTCAGAGGGGGAATGAGAATAGACCATTAGGTCAGGTCAACATAAAGTTGCTACTGAGGAAGGATCAATGGAATGGAAAAAAGTAGACAGCCCCTATTTTCACTCTGCTATCATTAGCAGATTTTTCCTTCCTTCTCAGGCTTCAGCCAATGACCAGGGATCACATGAGTTGACCTAAGGTCACAAAGGATCTAGAGAGTGGTTTGGGATCAACAGTTTATCCCCCAATACAGAGTAGCTTAGTTGGAAATTCAGAGATTTACTGATCCTGTACAAAAAGCTAAGGGACAGGAGACAGCAAGAATATACAGAGAGAGGGGGAGAAGGAAAGGAGGAAAATACAAGCAGCAACATGTTCACCGTGTACTTGCAGGGCTTAATTACACCTGTGGGCCAGCCCTGTCCACATCTGTTAGAGGCATAACAGAAAACAAAATAATTGTAATAACTACACTGAAAGGGAAATTGAATCCTGATAATTAACTTTACAGGGAAAGGGGACAGCTTATGAAAAAAAATAACTACCCTAAATAGAGTTATTAAGTAGCATTTTTCTCTCTGTTACCTGTGTCAGATTTTTTTTCTGTCTCTACACTAAAGCTTATTATCATATCCGGTGTCCAGAAAATAGTCCCATGTATTTAGAATATCCTATTCATATTTTTGTTGGTGTCATTCATATAAAATTATGTTCTTGAGCATTTACTCCATCGCAGGCAGTGCTCTAGGCTTTGGAAAGTAGTAAAGGATAAGATAAATATGGTCCTTGCCCTCAAGGAGCTTGCAATCTAATGGAGTAGACAAGTAATTACACAAATAACTATATAAGAACCTGGTAGCCCGACCCAACCCCGAGTCAGTCTTCTCGCTTTCCTCTTCGGACAGCATGAGTTTTACCACCCACTCCACCACCTTCTCCACCAACTACCGGTCCCTGGGCTCTGTCCAGGCGCCCAGCCACAGCATCTGGCCTGCCAGCAGCACGGCCAGCGTCTATGCAGGCACCGGGGACTCAGGCTTCTGGATCGCCATGTCCTGTTCCACCAGCTTCCGGAGCAGCTGGGGGGTCCAGGGGCCTGGCCACGGGGATGGCTGGGGGTCTGGCGGGAATGGGGGGCATCCAGACAAGAAGGAGACCATGCAAGAACGGAACGACCGCCTGGCCTCCTACTTGGACAGAGTGAGGAGCCTGGAGATCGATGATAATCAGAGGCTGGAGAGCAAAATCCGGGAGCACCTGGAGAAGAAGGGGTCCCAGGTCACAGACTGGGGCCATTACTTAAAAACCATCGAAGACCTGAGGGCTCAGATCTTTGCAAGTTCTGTGGACAACACCCGCATCGTTCTGCAGATTGACAATGCCCATCTGCTGCTGATGACTTAGAGTCAAGTATGAGACAGAGCTGGCCATGCACCAGTCTATGGAAAGCAACATCCGTGGGCTCAGCAAGATCACTGATGACACCAATATCACTTGGCTGCAGCTGGAGACAGAGATCGAGGCTCTCAAGGAGGAGCTGCTCTTCATGAAGAAGAACCACGAGGAGGAGGAAGTAAAAGGCATACAAGCCCAGACTGTCGGGCAGACACCCCCAAATCCCAGGACCTCAACAGGATCATGGTGGACATCTGGGCCTGGTATGACAAGCTGACTCGGAAGAACTGAGAGGAGCTGGACACATACTGGTCCCAACAGATTGAGGAGAGAACCACAGTGGTCACCATGCAGTCTGCTGAGATCGGAGCTACCAAGATGATGCTCATGGAGCTGAGACGTACAGTCCAGTCCTTGGAGATCGACCTGGACTCCATGAGAAATCTGAAGGCCAGCTTGGAGAACAGCCTGAGGGAGGTGGAGGCCCGCTACACCATGCAGATGGAGCAGCTCAACAGAGTCCTGCTGCATCTGGAGTTGGACCTAGGACAGACCCGGGCAGAGGGGCAGCGCCAGGCCCAGGAGTACAAGGCCCTGCTGAACATCAAGGTCAAGCTGGAGGCTGAGATTGCCACCTACCGCCGCCTGCTGGAAGATGGGGAAGACTTCAATCTTGGTGATGCCCTGAACAGCAGCAACTCCATGCAGACCTCCCAGAAGACCACCACCCGCAGGATAGTGGACAGCAAAGTGGTGTCTGAGACCAACAACACCAAAGTTCTGAGGCATTGAGGCAGTAGGAGCAGGGTGCCCTTATACCAATAAAAAGTTCGAGGTCATTGGAAAAAAAAAAAAAGAACCTGGTAAAATATGTAGAAGGATACCTAAGTACTTTAACTACAATTTGAAAGCTTGAAATAAACCACCTTGATTTTCACTTACTTTCAGGTCTTCTGATATTATATACCAGGCAGTGCTTAAGTTACATACTATTTTCCCAGAAGCAACATAAAAAGGCATATGCTAATCCAGAAAAGTAAATATGTTGCCTTCATATTAGGTAACTAATCCTTTTAGCTACAAGTAACAGAAATTCTGATTCTATGAAAATTTATCCTGTATAGCAGAAATTACAGAGAGGAAGAACTTCAGGGCTGATAGATTCAATAGATGGACACTATTTTCAAGGATCCTGGTTCTATGTCATGGCTCTGTCTTCACTGGGCTTGCTCTGGTTTCATCCTCAGGCTAACAGCAAGAAGACTGTTGTAGCAGTTCTAGCAACACAACCAGAAATAACAATATGGGGGGCGGGTGGGGAGGGAGGAACCATTTGTTCCAGTAGCTCTCTCTTAGAAAAAAGGAAACATGCTTTCAGGGACCTCTAGCTGACTTCTTTCTTTTCTCTGGGCAAAATTTGAGTCTCATGCCTATAGGTGAACCAAACACTGGCAGGGAAAATAGGGTTACACTTAGACCATTTAGTCCATCCTTGGGGCTAGAGAAGAAGTGAACTTCTTCCAAAGCACATGGCTGTGTGAGATATGGATAGATATCAGAGCAAAATGAGGATTGTATAAGGAAAGGACACCAACAGTGTCCACTACACTTCCTGGACCATTTTTTCAAGATAGCACCTTGAGAAGAGTATGGTAATTCTGAAAGATGTAGTGGCACTGGTGGTCATCTGATGTAAGGTATAAAAATAGTAATTGTAATAAATGTTGGCACACCTAGTTCAGTGAGGAAACACTAAACACATAATGGTGTTATAAAATGAGAGCATGTGAAAATAATATTTTTATTTATTTTTACAAGATACTGAAAATTCCCATCATGGAAAGAAAGGTTGCTTACCAAAATATGTCACAAGGGTCCCATCAATTGAACTGGAAATTGGGAAATCTTATGCATGGGCCTAGGTCACCAAACTCACGGCCTCTCAATTTAACCTCAGCTCAGCGTAATGTTTCATCTTCATTACAGTTTTGAACCTGTGTTGTTCATTTCAAAGAATATTTGTGCTAGTCAGAATAGGCTAGATAACAATATAAAAAATAACAGACAACTCCAGAGTTAGAGGAGCTCAACAGAATAAAAGCACTTTTTTTACATTAAGTCCACTGGAAATCTGCCAGCTCTCCATGAGTTGGCTCAGCACTTTCAGGCTGCTTCAGTCTCAAAACCCCTACATATCAAAGTGCTCTTACCCCAAAGTAGCATTTCATTGGCCAAGTTAACTCACATGGCCACATCTAATTTCAAGGGGCTGGGAATCTTCCTTGTACCCAGAAGTAGAGGAGAATTAGGTATTGATAAATAGTGATAATGTCTAACACAGTATTCATTCACATATAGATTCTGTGAAGGACTTTCTTTGTAAATGCATTTGGTATTATAGTATAGGTCGAGTGTACCTTATCTGAAATGCTTGCAACCCAAAGTGTTTCAAATTTTGAATTTTTCAGATTTAGGAATATCTGCATATACATAATGGGATATCTTGGGGATAGGACCCAAGTCTAAACACAAAATTTATATTTCATGTACACCTTATACACATAGCCTAAAGATAATTTTATATTCTCTCTCTCTTTTTTTATATATATATATATATATTTTTTTTTTTTTTTTTTTTTTTAAGAGAGACAAGGTCTCACTCTGTCACCCAAGCTGGAGTGCAGTGGCATGATCAATAGCTCACTGTAGCCTCTAACTCCTGGGCTCAAGCACTCCTCCTGCCTCAGCCTCCCAAGTAGCCAGGACTACAGGCATGTGTCACCATACCCAGCTATTTTTTAAATTTTTTGTAGAGATGAGGTCTTGCTATGTTGCCCAGACTGGTCTCGAACTCCTGGGCTCAAGTGATCCTCCTGCCTCAGCCTTCCAAAGTGCTGGGAATACAGGCATGAGCCACCAAGCCCAGCCTTTATACAATATTTTTAATAATTTTGTGCATGAAACAAAGTTTGTGTACATTGACCTATCAGAAAGCAAAGGTTTCACTACCTCAACCACCGATGTGAACAATCTGTGGTTGTTTAGCATCACCATCATTCCTGACTCTGAATTTATATGCTACTTATAAGCAATTATTTTCTTATGCTTATTCACACATAAGTACTTAACAGTAAAAAAATATGACATACCATTAATACAGTGAAAAAATAATGTGTTCAAGGAAACTAAGCAGCACAGTAACACCACCAGAATACCTGCATCAGCTGTTAACAGCAACAACAAACAGTGGCTTTCAGTCTGCACTTACATTTTGCATTTTGCATCACATACGGTCCGGTGTGGAATTTTCCACTTGTGGCATCATATTGGTACTCAAAAAGTTTCAAATTTTCTCAACACAAAGAAATGATAAATGTTTGAGGTGATGAATATCCCAGTTACCCTGATTTGATCATTGTATGCATGTATCAAAATATCAAATGTACCCTATAAGTATGTGGAAATATCATGTGTCAATAAAAAAAGAAGAATAAAAAAGTTTCAGATTCTGGAGCATTTTGGATTTCAGGTTTTCTGATTAAGGACACTCAAACTGTATATGAAATACTACAATCAAGGCTGCCCTAAGATAATTCTTAGAAAGAAGTCATGACTGATGTAACTTTGATGATAACTATCATCCCATGGCCCCTTCACTCTAAGAAGGATTCATTTTCCTCACCAAGCTGAGGGATTAGGCCTAAGCACATGAACCCTTCAGTCACAGTAGATTGGACTAGGGCACATGAAAACCTGACCCAAGCGAGGCAAATCAAGATTCTCTTTCTCTCTGGAAGCTAGACATAGAACATAGAAATAAAAAATATCAGCTGCTTAAAGGAGAACATAGAATTGGGGCTATGTCGGACAATTTCTTGACAGGTGCAAAGAGAACTATCCTAAAAAAAAGAAAAATGAAATAGGCAGAGGGGTAGGTAAGAAGGGGGGTAGGTAATCAACCATATATTAATATATGGTCCTGCAGAAATTGAGAGAGGAAAGAGTAATCACAAGTTCTGAGTTTCCAGTTTTAAAGTCTAGTCCTCTTATAGCCCTGTATATTTCTGACATTGGACTCTGAGAGATAACCCTTGTGTTCTATCAAGAACTTTCATTTTCTGTTTAAATCGATTTTCAGTGGGTTTCTATTTCTTGTAGCCAAACAATGTTTGCAATGGCCAAAGCAAACAAGAACTTATACTCTCCTGAAAACTTAATGTATGTTGGAGGCACATTGGTCCAATGTTCCTCTTACCTCTAGTTTTAAATTATAAGACATTGTTTCCCAGAGTGTGTTCTGTGGAACAATGAATGATACTCCCAAGTTGCTCTGTGAAATAAGGGATCCAGGATCAGATAAATTTAGGAAGTACTGCATACCCCCTTTGGAAGATTAATATATATTAGTATATTTAAAGTTTTGAGAAATTCTGCATAAAAGATTTCTTTAACTCTCTTTAAACCAGCATTACCAAATGTGTATATCCTTTTGGCATAATATACATTAAAATTTCTTGGAACATGTGGTCTGTGGGGAGCAACTCTGAAAGTTGATATGATAGTGACTCAGGAGGAGTACTTTTGTTGCAGTAAAAACACAAAACTGTGGAAGAATGCTCTCTTCCCTTGCCTTTTCAACAACCAACAAACAATAAAAGGATTACTTACCAAGAAAAAAAAAGTGAGTGTCAACCCTAAGGAAAGCATTGCTCCCACCGGAAGTTCATGAAAATGAAATTCAGAACTGGAATTAAAAGTCTTGTGCTGTATTTTACTCTGGATGAGAAAATGCAATTTCAGGTGGACTAAAGGATCTCCAAAGAATGGGATGAAACTTGTAGCTTTTCCTGAGTGACCCTGGCAAATTCAAGATCTCCCTCTAGAAACTCTTTAGGATGCCCTGTCTGACCACCAGTAGGAAAAGCCCTGATTACAATAGCCATTTTTAAAATATTACCTCTGTGCCCTGTATAAATTAGCAGGACTAAAAAGATTGCTTAGTACGTTGACTTCCTGACCAACTGAAGTAATAAATAAGAGCTCAATTTGCAAGAGGATTGGCCTGTCTCTATTGACCAATCTCAGCTGCTTAATCACAGCATCCTCATCATTTCGTCCAGTTGGTTGCAGTAGACATCCTCTGTAATCGACTGACCAGGTTTCATGAAGCCAGTAGATACCAGCACTGGACCACCAAACAGACACCATTGGCTTTTTTTGATGAATATTTGGTTTTGGACAGTGTTTCAGCACTTCATCGTTATCCAACCATTGTGCCAAAAGCTTGCGATTGTCAAAAAGCATCCATTTTTCATCACACGTCACAATACGGTATAGAAATGGTTCACCTTTATGTCATGACAGCAAAGAAAGGCAAGTTTTGAGACGATTTCTCTTCTGGCACTCATTTAATTCATGTGGTACCCATCTATCCAGCTTCTTTACCTTGCCAATTTGTTTCAAATGGTCCAATATTGTTGGAATAGTAATGTCAAACCTTGCTGCTAATTCACACATAGGTTGAGATGGATTTGCTTCCACTACAGCTTTCAGCTCATAATTATCCACCCTGGTCTCAGGTCGCCCACATGGCTCATTTTCAAGATTAAAATCACCAGAACAGAACTCTCAAACCATCAACATACTGTGCGTTCATTAGCCACATCCTTCCCAAACACTTCATTGATATTTCAAGCTGTCTGCGCTGCATTGGTTCTGTGACGGAATTCATATAACATGCATTTTTGACTTATCCATGGTTTCACAAAAATTGCTCTAAAAAAAAAATTTTGAAAGATAATTACAACCAAACCGTGCGTTTGAAAGACCGGGGATGTAACTTCACAATAAACGTAACACAAGAAGTGTCAAAGTGAAAAATCAGAGATACCAACTGTCAAACTTAGCACTTAAGGAAATCGGACATTTCTTGATAACCTAATACAAACGGTATTTTAGAATCACTAAATAGCCCTAATTGAAAATGAGAAATCTAGTTAATAAATGTAAAAGGAATGATAGATTTAGAAAACCATGATTATGTGGGTTAGGCAGTGCTCATCAATGGATGATGAAACTGTTAGGAGAAAGGTTGATAGTTCACTGCACCACGTAAAGATTAAGCTGTTACCCCTTAAATCCACCAATGTAGCATCACTAAAAGTGGGACAATCAGACATTGTATGCCTCCTGATGTGATGAGATATGAAGTATTGCCAAAGTGTTTTTGAGATAATCAGAAAATTTTTGTGATTATCAGTTAGATGATACTAAGGAAGTATCGTAACTTTTAGGTATGATAATATGTGAAAAGAAAGTCCCGGCTGGGTGCAGGACACATCCGCCACAATCCCAGAACTTTGGGAGGCTGAGGTAGGAGGATTGCTTGAGCACAGGACTTCGAGACCAGCCTGGGTGACTTAATGAGACCTTGTCTCTACAAAAAATAAGAAAAATTAGCCAGGTGTGGTGGCACAGGCCCATGGTCCTAGCTACTCTATGATTGCACGACTGCATTCCAGCCTGGGCGATAGAGTAAGACCCTGTATCTAAAAAAAGAAAAAGAAAAAGAAATTTACTTTCAGAGACTACAGAAGAGAAGGAAAGAAAGGAAGCAAGGGATAAATGATAGATATGGCAAAATGTTGACAACTATTGAAACTGAGAGACCAATACTTCCCAAAATGTGGTCCCTCAACAAGTAGTATCAGCCTTATTAGGAAACTTGTTAGAAATGCTAATTCTTAGACCCACCCCAGACTCACTGGATCAGAAACTCTGAGAGTAGGGCCCAGTATAATCTATGTGTTAAACCCTCAAGGTGATTCTGATGGAGGTAAAATTTGAGAACCACTGTGCTAGACAAAAAGGGCTTTTAAGAATTTTAAGGATGTTGAATATTTTCTAGTGTGTTTGAAAACCCAATACAAAAAAAGTAAAAAAAAAAACAAAAAAAAACTACATGGGGTGTGTGTGATAACCAAAAGAATTGTAACTTTCAACTACCTCCACCAAGTTCATCATAGCAGCATAAAAATCCTAAGAAGTGAATTATACAGATTGTGAATGATCTCTCAATAAAACTGTTTAAAAGAGAAAGTAAGATAGTGTTTTCCTGTGGTTCCCCACGAAGGTGCCTTTCTAAGGCTTGATTTTTTTTCCTCTAAGACAGAGAGGCTTCCCTTTCATTTTCTCCTTTAACAAGTATTTATTGAACCAAATGCTATGCCAGGTACTCTGCTGAGGGCCAGTAGATAAATATGGATAAAGTGTAATTCCTTCCCTGGATGGTTCCATAGTCTGATGGGAAAAAGAGACAAAGGAATCAATGTGACAAGTGAAGCCCTTAGTGGAGGTGAGTAAAATGCAATATGGCACCAAGACTGAAGATAACTGGCTGGCATCCTGGAGCGGGAGACATTTGTGCTGAGTTGTAAAGACTGAGGAGAGGCTAAACGAGATGGGGAGCAAGTCTCAGAAATGCAAGAACGCAACTCACTCAGAGTCTGTAATAAATAGCTGCATGTGGCTAGGGCATGCATGGTGGCAGTGGACAAAGGCAAGATCCTAAAGGGTTTTGCCCGCCAGACTCTTCTCACTACTGCTGTCTCTACCAATATTTCTGTAACATTCTGTGTACACACAATGTAGTAAAGTCCCTACCCAATGGAAAAATAACCCTAAGAAGAGCAGATGATGAAATTGTGGAAGTCTAGAGCAAGCAAACAAAAGGAACAAATTTGGCCTAAAACCATTGCTCACGTTTATATAAAGCTATCCTGCTAAAAAGAAGCCTAAGAGATTCCGTTGTACAGAATTGTTAGCCAAATATAACTACCCAATCATTTGTGGGTAAATTGAAATAAGCTATCTTAGGAAAGTATAGAAATGTTGCTATTCTTTAACTACAGATTCCATCTTAGGTACAGGGCTTTGAAGCAGATATTTCATGCTATTTGAAGATTTTTTTAATGTTAATCTTCTAATCCACATTATTTTTTTAAAAGTCAAAATCTCAAGAATGTTGTGTCTATAAGAGGCGTCTGTCTTCTGGTGCACTTTATATCTATGCCACAAATATTAACTTTAAAGAAAGTGTAATGTAATGAATGGGTTTTTGTCACCTTGCTTGATAGTATTAAGCCAACCAAAGAATCCCATAAGTTACAAGAACAAAAGATTTTTTTCATAGAAATATAATAGAAATTTATTATCAAAATAAGCAACAAACATCGTTCTGTTATTTGAATAATACATGCTAAAAGAAGAAATTAAGTTCAATAAAAGTCTATTGAGACTATGAGAAAGCAAGGATTTGGCTATAAATGTAATTAACACTGTATATAAAATAAAGATTTGCTTGTACTTAATAATATACACAAAGTTTCTTGAATAGCACTCTTTAAAATTACAAGTCACGTTTTTCTCTGTTTTTTTGTTTTGTTTTGTTCTGTTTTTTAGAGACGGTCTCACTCTGTCGCCCAGGCTAGAGTATAGTGGCACCATCACAGCTCACTGTAACCTCAAACGCCTGAGCTCAAGCGATTCTCCTGCCTCAACTTCCTGAGTAGCTGGGACTCCAGGTGGATGCCACCATACCCAGCTTTTTTTGTTTTTTGTTTTTTGTGAGATGGGGTCTTGCTATGTTGCCCAGGCTGGTCTGGAACTTCTGGGCTCAAGTGATCCTCCCACCTTGGCCTCCCAAAGTGCTGGGATTACAGGCATGAGCCACCATGCCTGGCCCTCAAAATCCTGAAAGGATTGTATTATTATGGCATCCACTCAAAGTTCAGGATCTTATCATTTAAATAAGATCAAGGAGCAGATGAGCCTCTTCAGGTATGTTCTCTCAGGTTTGACACTATGTTTGCAAAGACTTGTGATTTTAAAAGACTGTCTGTCCCACATGCATCCAAAAATACAATGGTGAAAAAGGGAGAAGATAACTACCTCCATTGAAAAAAGGGAGTGGGAACATAGCAGTCACCAGACCATAGCAATTCTGAAATCCAGCAGACATATATCGTCATTTCCTCCAACTCTGAGATCAGAAGTGCCTTGATTAAGGCCCAGTTCTGCTTGCTAAGACTAGCTCTCCCAATTCCTCAAGCCCTTGGCTCTGCCCTCTGAGTCATTCTTCCTGTTCCATAAGAAATGGCCCATGTTTGAATTTGAATAGTTTTCCTGGCTTACTTCTTGCTCAGAGGACATTAAGACTCAGAGGCCTCCTTAGTTTTTGAACTATCTCAGTCCCTTCAGTCCATGCTTGTATAATTCTTTTAAAAAATAAACTAGCCATAGGGGAATTAACTTGCAGGAAATGTTTTATTTCTATGTAGCATGCCCTGTGTCTCAAATAGAGCTTACTTTAATCTCTAGAAAACAGAACCAATAAGATGGATGGAGATTAGATGATACAGACATAGACATAGATACAGAGAGAAGAGATTTATTATAAGGAATTGGCTCATGTGATCATAGAGGCTGAGAAGTCCCACACTCTGACCTCTGCAATCTGGAGACCCAGGAATGGTATAAGTCCCAGTCCAGCGTAGGAGAAGACTGATGTCCCAGGTCAAGCATTCAGGTAGAGAGAATGAATTCCCCCTTCCTCCACCTTTTTGTTCCATTCAGGTCTTCAATGGATTTCATAATGCTCACTCACACTGGGGAGGGCAATCTGCTCTACTCAGGCTCCCAATACAATACAAGTGCTAATCTCATCCAGAAACACCCTCACAGACACACCCAGAAATAGTGTGTAATCTGGGCACCCCATGTCCCAGCCAAGTTGACATATAAAATTAATCATCACACTTAGCATACTGTTTTCACGATTCATCCATGTTTAGCATGTATCAATACTTTACTACTTTTTATTGCCAAATGATATGCAATTATATGGATATACCACATTTTATTTATTCATTCATCAGTTGATAGACAATTGGGTTGTTTTCACTTTTTAGCAATTATAAATAACGCTATGAATATTTATTTATAGTTTTACTCGCTTCAAAGATTTCTACAGACTATCCTAAATAAGGTGAAAGTTTTTATATTTAGTTGGGTTCTGTTTTTTAATTTTTACTTTAAGATTATAGACATTATTTTAGAAAAGAAAGCTGTCTAAAGGAAAACTGATTTCTGGAGGAAGAAATTAGGGCTATAATGAATACTTAGATGAAATGCAGAGTGTGAAGTTAGAAATTACAGGTCCACTCTACTAATCAAACTCATAACCCTAGGAGGATGACAAGAACATAAAAGAGAATTCAAGCTGTTTTTCAGGGGCAGGGGGGGATTTATACAACAAAACTTAAATAAAAGTTCTCTTGTTTCAAGATTTATAGGAAGTATAAACCAAATAAAATTGCCTTATTATGAAGAT
The DNA here is from genome assembly GCA_023783475.1 of Daubentonia madagascariensis. Classification (NCBI taxonomy): domain Eukaryota; kingdom Metazoa; phylum Chordata; class Mammalia; order Primates; family Daubentoniidae; genus Daubentonia; species Daubentonia madagascariensis. The sequence continues at coordinate 33,916,151 of JAKFHU010002088.1, read as the reverse complement.
TTGGGCAAAGAATTCTTTTCTAGCTAGTTATTTAACATAGCAAGAGGAAGAGTGCTTACCTCCCCTGTCCTGTTTCTTGTTTTGAGGGTGTTTTTGTTTTTACATATAATTAACAATCCCCAGATGTACTTGCTTGTCAGACCTCTATCTTCTCATTTTCATCGTCCTTAGGGAACAGAGGTTTCCAATATTTCCCTAAACCCAAAGTTGAAAAGGACCAAACGATAGAGCCGTGTTGGCAGAACTTTTAGGAAATGTTTTCTTTAGGTCTAATATAACCTCTCCTGTGTAACCTCGGCACATGTCTCCTCTTGTCTCACACTGACTTTAAGACCGTGTCACTGTCTGAACCTACTCTTCCTCTGAAATCTTTCATCGGAAACCCTGCTTTTCCACCACCACACTCTAGGCTGCTTCATTCCACAAGTCTTTCATGTCATGAAATCTGCTCTTTAGCCTCATCCCTACCCCTAGTGTCTTAGGTTTTCAGACTTTTAGCACCCTCCTGGCTCCTTTCCTTCCCCTCCACGCCTGCATCTCAAATTGTCAGCCACCTTCTCGCAGCCCCTCAGTTCCCTCAGCCTGGGACTTTGGCCTCCTCCATCCTGTCAGCCGTCCTAACACCAAACAACCCAGTTCAATTTCTCTGTGCTGGGACTACTGTCCTCCAACCTCTTTGCATGCTTAGGAGAACCTTAACTCTGCTGGGGTTTCAGTGTGGCTCAGATGTTGTTTTATTCCCTTTCTATTCACAGTGACTACTCCAAACCTTTACCATTCTCCTCAGGTCCCAGACAGTATCCACCATTCTCTTGGCAGAAGCAAAAACAACAACAAAATAGAGGCCATCAGACTGGGATTTCTTTAATTCTCTCCCATCTACAAACTTATCTGAATCTTCCCTCCTCCTGATATCTATCCTCCTCTCTTCACAGGTCTCTTTCTCTGTGCCTTTTGTGCCCCTTCTGCTTCCTTCAGGACCTCATTCTTTCAACTTCCTCATTTACAGCCTCAGGCTCTTCCACACCATCTACCCCCTTACAGTCTCTACATGACACCCTAAAGACCTCCTTCCAGCTTACCCAGTCTCTCTGGATTCACCTATAACTTCCTAATTTGTTTCCCTGCCTTCAAACACTTTCGCTTTTTCAAATCCAGTACCTACACTGCAGACAAGCATTCAAAAATACAAATTTGGTTGTACCATTTCCATAATTTAAAATTTCTATGGCTCCTCCTAGTCTCCAGGATAAAACCCAAACTCCTTAGCTTGGTAGATAAGACCCTTAATCCTCTGAGCCCCATCTACCTGTCCAGCCCCATCTCTCTTCACTTTCCAAGGAGCACATTAGGCTATGGCAAACACTCAGTGATCATCATGTACTTTCATGTCTTCATGCCCCTGCCTAGAATGCTCTCTGTTATGGGCCGAATCGTGTCCCCTCAAAATTCATATGTTGAAGTCCTAACTCCCCAGTACCTCAGAATGTGACCGTATTTGGAGATAGGGCCTTTAAAGAGGTAGTTAAGGTAAAATGAGGTCATATGAGTGGGCTCTAAGCCAATATGACTGGTCCTTATAAGAAAAGGAGATTAGGACACAGAGAGACACAGAAGGAAGACCGTGTGAAGACTCAGGGGGAAGACGGTCATCTACAAGCCAAGGACAGAGGTCTCAGAAGAAACCAACCCTACTGACACCTTGATCTTGGACTCCTAATTTCCAGAACTGTGAGGAAGTAAATTTCTGTTGTTTAAGCCACCCAGTCTGTGGCATTTTGTTATGGCAGCCCTAGCAACCTAACGCATTCCCCACACACTCCTCCAGAACCTCCTTCTAAACACCTATTATATAAGCCACTTAGTCCTCCCTTCAAACTCTGTGAATCCTCTCTAACACCCTCTTCCTACTAACACACAGCCCCTCCTATCTTCAGCTCCATTTCTCCAGAGGGCCCTGCACTACCTACAGGCATCATGACCTTATCACCACCCTCTGTCATCCGTGTTCTGTATGCCTCAGGTGCTTTCTAACCCAGAAGCAGCAAAAGTAGTATCTGTATTACTATTGTGATCAGACTCTTTCTCCGGACACCAACTTTCTAGGAGCTGGGGAGGAGGGGGTGGGTAAATTCACTCCTAACGGGTACAATGCACACCATCTGGGTGATGGGCACACTTATAACTTTGACTCAAACTGTACAAAAGCAATTCAAGTAACCAAAACGTTTGTGCCCCCGTAATATTCTGAAATCTAAAAAAAAAAAAACTATCTAGGAGCATATATTTCTTTTCCTGATAGAGATACAAGTAGCCTTAGAAACTATCAAAATTTTGCATCCATATGAAATTTTCTCAGTATCTTTCAGTAGACCAACAACTTGATGTGGTCTGAAAATATACCATGTCATACAAATGTTCATTCAAGAAGTTTCTGTGTTCAAAACTAACAGCTTTTCAGGAAAAAAATAAAAGAAGTTTCTGTTGATTTTAAAGACTCTTACCATGTATAATTCATAACATTTTTCATGATTCTTAACATTGAGCTTTTCAGATCTTACTTGTAGCATTTATGTCTCCTAAGTATGTTTTTGAGCATAGTGTTTAAGGACTTGCAGGAATTCTACATAAGGAAACAGGTAGTTGTAGAGTGTTGCTTTTTAAAAGACACCCCAAAATAAAGAGTTGCAACCTTTGCCAGGACAGCTGGAGTTCTTACAAGATTGCAAAAGGCATCTTCTTTTAAAGATAGCACTTTCTGCAGTAACGATGGAGACAGAATCTGGCTGCATGCTATCTGAGGTCAGAGGAGTAAAGAGAAAGGAGCGGTGACATGTGACTGTAGCCTCACTCATTAGAGCCGGAAAGAGCATCTTAGGCAGACATACAACAAAAGAGACTACAGGAAGATCATCTCTATCATGATGAAGGCATTGGGAGAACTGTGTGCTTGCCATACAGTTTGAGGTTGAAATCATCTTACTAAAGCTTGGCTTCAAGCACTTTTCAGGATGATTGTATGGCTATCCAGCTTTCTTGTGACTCGAATCTTACATTTTAAAGGAAATGAGAATTTGGTACACACGTCAGCTGTGGAATTTAAGGGCAGAAATTCCATTTTGTAGGTAGAATGTAACACCTCCAAAAATCTAGTCTGTAAAAACAAACAAACAAAAAGACAGCCCAGGGAATTATGGAGGGAGTGTTGCCACAGATCATCATGCATGGGAGACTGTATAGTCTCATTTTCCTTGCTGCAAAACACTCTGGAGTAATAAAGGAAGACAGTCCCATTAATGTTGGCCTGTGCGTTTCTCACTTATTGCTTAAGTCACTGTCCTACTCAGTTTCTAGCAAAAAATCACAGTCTAGATCCAATCTGGCCCAGTTTGTACTAGCTCTATTTCCTTGTCTGTTTCTGACTGTGCTTATCCATCTTCCACCCTATATAGCTTGCAATATCTTATCAGTGTAGAGGAGAACAGTGGCTAAGCAATAGGAGAAGTCAGTCATGGGGCAGTCTCCCTTTATTGCTCCAGGCTCTTTTACAGCAATGGAAATGAGAGTACAGGACAGTGCTCCTTCTCCCTTTGTGGTAATCAATGTCAGATTTCTCTCTTTCTCACTCTTTTTTGCTTTCACTTGCTATGGAAAGAGACCTTATCTCAAGTGCTGTGAATTCCTATTTTAACTCCTAATTGCCACATCAGAGGCCTAGTAGATAACTTTTAGGTGTGAGGAAAAAGAGAGGATTTCTGGGGCAAAGCAACCAAACTGTGGCACTACCCACCAACCCTTTATGTATATAATCTTTTATTCTACACACTTCCCCATCCTGTTGGTAATTTTATGTCGTATCTGTGGAAAAGACCCTAAACTCTGGTCTGAACCTGGATTTAAAGTTTAAGTTGGTTGTCCTCCACTCTTCTATCATACTAACCGCCCTAATTGCTGCCCTGCTGGTGGTTAGTAACAGCACATAGTCTCAAGCCTGCTCTACTCATTTTGTTATTGTGACATTCAAACGAGGTGATGTATGTGAACATCACCCACATCTCACCTACACCTCTGCAAACTCTCAATTGTTATACAAACATTAGTAGTCATTTTTAGTGTTATTGTTCTAACTAACATTTCAGATACACCAGAAAAAGTGTCCTATAATTCTTCATTCATTCATTTATTCATTAAACAAACTGTTGGCCTTGGAGATATAAAAGTAAATAAATATATGTTTATAACAATAGCTACCAATTCTGTACTGTTACTTTGTGAAAAAAAATATAAATACTTTACACAATTTATTTCATTTAATTCTCACAAAAAGCTCTGTGAGATAGGTATTATTCCTATTTGTATATGAGGAATTCGTGGCTCCAATATGGCCCAAGATCTCATAACTTTTAAGTGGCAGAATGGTTCTCAACCAGGCATTTTAAATTACTAATTGTGGTAATATATGTATAACATAAAATTTACCATTTTAACCATTTATGAGTGTACAATTCAGTGGCATTAAGTACATTCACATTGTTGTACAACCGTCATCACTATCCATCTCTAGGACATTTTCATCAGCCCAAACAGAAACTCTGTAACCATTAAACAATAACTCCCCATTTTCCCCTTTCCTCAGCCCCTGGTAACCACTATTCTACTTTCTGTCTCTATGAATTTGACTATTCTATGTACTTCATATAAGTAGAATCATATAATACATGTCCTTTTGTGGCTGTCTTATTTCACTTAGCATGTTTTCAAGGTTCATCCATGTTGCAGCACGTACCAAAATTTCATTCTTTTTTAAGGCTGAATAATTTGCCATTGAATGTATATAATATATTTTGTTTATCCATTCATTGCTTGATGGACATTTAGTCCAGGTCTTTTGGATGACAAACTTCCTTTTTTTTTAACTATTTCTTTTTTTTTTTTTCTTTTTTTTGAGACAGAGTCTTACTCTGTCACCCGGGCTAGAGTGCCATGGCATCAGCCTAACTCACAGCAACCTCCAACTCCTGGGCTCAAGTGATCCTCCTGCCTCAGCCTCCCAAGTAGCTGGGACTATAGGCCTGAGCCACCACACCCAGCTAATTTTTCTATTTTTGGTAGAGACAAGGTCTCCCTCTTGCTCAGGCTGGTCTCGAACTCCTGACCTCAGCCTTGCCTTCCCAGAGTGCTAGGATTACAGGCGTAAGCCACCATGCCCCAGCCAGGATGACAAACTTCTTAACCACTAAACCAAGATCAATTGTTATTCTAATTGATATTAGGCTGTCAGAATAGATTAAAGCTAAACTGTTGCCCTTAGAATTTTACTCTGGGTGACTCTAGGAATCATTTAATTTCCCAAGCATGATTAGACATTAAATTTAATAGGATTTCCAGCCTAATATAATAGTGCAAACTCAGGTTATCAAGGATGGTAGAAAAAATGTCTGGATAAATTGGATCATTCTAAAATCAAAATTTATTTTGGAGGATTACTTTTCTCATTTCAAAGTTAAAATCTATTATTTTAGCAAAATTGACAGCTGGTTCTGATCACTAATTCCGACTGTACACAGTAAGAAAATTTTCCATGTTCAAAGAAAGATAATCTAATGTTAACATCTGAACTCAGCCTGGTGGGAACTTACCAAGGGGAAGGGTAGCCTTGGTCAAATTCTGACCTCTTGTGTTCATCTATCCACAGGAGATCCTAACCCAGATGACATTCCAATTATGATTTGGAAGACTTCTGACAATATCATCTGACAATTACATGTTGGTTTTTCAGAATTGGATATTAATGTTTTTTAAGCAGCTATATTGAAGTATAAACAACATACAATGAACACATATTTAAAATGTGCAACTTGATAAGTTTTCACATATGTATATACATGTTCATTGTTTTGCATGTAGAAATCCAAAAGTTCCAGCACCATTTGTTGGAAAGATTATTTTGAAATACCTTTATACCTTTGTCAAAAATCAGTTGTCCATATATGTGAGGGCCTATTTCTGGACTTTCTATTCTATTTCATTAATCTGTCTATCTTTGTGCCAATATACCTCAAAGTATACCTCAAAGTATAATCAAGAAACTGTCTTTGTTACTGAAACTTTATAAAGTCTTGACATCAGATACTGTAAGTCTTTCAACTTTGTTGTTAAAACTTTCTTTTTTGGTTGTTTTGGTTATTCTAGATTTTTTGCATTTCCTTGCAAATTTTAGAATCAGCTTATCAATTTCTACAAAACAGCCTGCTGAGTTTTTGAGTGTGATTGCATTGACTCTACAGATCAATTTGGGGGAGAACTGGCATCTTAGTAATATTGCATTTTCAACTCCATGAACAAAATATACCTCTCCTTTAATTTAGATCTTCTTTAATTTCTCTCAGCAATGTTATGTCATTTCTAACATACTTGTTTTGCTTGTCTTCAGCCAGAAAAGTATTTCCAATGCTCTTATAAATGCTTTTTTTCTTAAGAAATCAGATCTTTAAATTGTATTAATTCATCTTTAACTATAGGATATGTGAGTATATGAGAATATGGCTATATGTTTTGGTTATCATAGAAATGTTTTATTTTATTTTTTGTTTGTTTGTTTTTTGAGACAGGGTCTTGCTCTATAGCCCAGGCTGGAGTGCAGTGGCATGATCATAGCTCACTGTAGCCTCAAAATCCTGGGCTCAAGTGATCTTCCTGCATCAACCTTCAGAGTAGCTGAGACTACAGGTGTGTGCCGCCACACCCAGCTATTTTTTTTTTTTTTTTTGGTAGAGAGGAGGTCTCACTATGTTGCTCAGGCTGGTCTTGAACTCCTGGGCTCAAGCGATCCTCCCACCTACCTCAGCCTCCCAAAGTGCTAAGATTACAGTTGTGAGCCACCACGTTTGGCCTAGATATGTCTTAATGTCAGGAATCTGTAAACATTTTTTTTCATGCTTCTGATTCTGTTTCTTATTGACAAGGAGTAGAATAAATGTTTTTGGTGGAAATGCTTCATCCAAATGGCTAAGCATTTCAGTCTTTATTTGTGGATATATCTTCCCAACTACAAAGAAAACTTGCTTCTCTCTCTAACTTTCCAACTAAGAAACTCATAAATAATATATTTATTCCAGTTGGAATTTTGCAGCTAAGTTCTATTTTTCCAGTGAATGAAAATATTTCCAGCTTTTCCTTACAATCCCGGAAGGTGCTTAACAAATATTCGTTTTGAAGGAATGAATCATTAGCATATGAGGCACAAAGGCTCTCTGGGAAGATGCTTATTGCAGTTGGAGGAGTCAGGTTCTTTCATCAAAGATCTTCCTGGGTTTTAAAATTTCACTCAATTTAGTTGTACTCACTACTTTGTATTTCAAAGAACCTTCAAAATGAGAGACGCTTGAAGATGCTTAAATGTCAATGGGAAGAAGCCAGGAGAGATGGATTAAAGTTAAGAACAGGAAAAAGCAGTAGTAGTTTAAGTTCCTTGAAAAGACAGAAAAGAATGGAATCCAGGGTGTAGATGGAGGGGTTGGCCTTACACAGGAGGAGAGTGGACGCCTCTTCTACTGACATTGGAGGAATAGAGGTTATAGGTGCAGTGGAGGCTATAGATGTGTTGCCAAGATATTGAGAGAGGGCTAGGGGCATCTACTTTCTCTGAGAATGAGGGGTGGGGTCGTAAGGTAGGAGAACAGGAAAATTTAGTAGGGGGAGTCAAGTAGAGAAAGATAGAATCATATTCTAGACTGTCTATCAATTATAAGTATATATTTAGGCTACAAAAATATTCTGTTTTCTTCTCCCCATCACTATCTCACCCCAAACCTTTGCCAAGATGTTGGCCAGAGCTACAGTCCTCTGAAGCTTGACCAGGGCTAGAGGATGGCTCATTCATATGATTCTTAGCAAAAGACCTCACTTATTCCTGTAGACTGTTGGTGAGAGGCTTCAGTTCCTTGCCAGGGTCTCTCCATAGGATTGCTTGAGCGTCCTCATGAGATGGCAGCTGCTTTCCTCAGAGTGAGTGATTCAAGAGAGCACAAGGAAGAAGGCTTAATGCCTTTTATGACCTAGTGTCTAAAGTCAGGACCCATCATTTTCATCATCTTCTATTTGTCATTAAGTCCGGCCAACTGTCAAGGAGAGGGGAATTAAGTGCCACCTCCTGAAGGGAAGAGTTATAAAGAATCTGTGAACATAATTTAAAACCACCACAGTGCTAAAATTATATGATTTCCTTATGGTAGTGCAGAGAGCAAAGCTTTGTAAAAAGGCTCCCTAGTTTAAGTTCTCCAGAAACACCCCATAACTTCCCAGCCATCTTTTTAGGAGAGCCTGACAAAGAAACTGGCTTTACAGGGGCTGTTTTGTGCCAAACATGACTTGCTTTTCTAATTGTCAATGGGAAATGATCGTCACTATGTTCTACCTTCCCTTCCAAAAAGGCTCTGGCTCAGCTAGTGGTTAAAATAGCTCAACAACCTACAATCATAAATGTTGTAGAGCTATAGGAAGAGAAAAAAAAACTTGAAGTGGGTGTTATTTTCTCCCTCTGTGGTACACATGGCAATGGAAATGCCAAGTGGAGTTGCCACAGTTCACTGCTACACAGCCCCTGGGCCTGTCCAGAGAGCAGCACGCCATAGCCCCATGACCAATGAGAATATGATCGTTTGCCTTTTAATAACAACACCTTCATTTTATAAAAATCTGGACTATAACATTCCTCTAAGTAGCCAATGCTATTAGCACACTTAAACTATTTATTTTAAAATTTGATTTATAGGGATGCATGAGAAATACATCTGCAGAACTCTAGGAGCCTATCAAAGTTATATAGCTTCCAAAAGCATCCACTTTAGAACCAGCAAGTAGTTTAAGAGTGGAAGCATGGGGCCGATTCCAGTGCTGCCTTAGCTGACAATCTGAAGGGAAATTGAGTGCAATACAAGATGGAATCAAATTCTGATCTTTCTTTGAATGCCTATTGTCTGTTTTATCAAAGACGTTCGATATTGACACAGTGCAGGCTATTGAGTCTCAATAAAATCTATTATTCACTTTCTTCTACCTCATCTGCAGACTGTTGACATTTTCTTTTATTTCAACACCGATGTTTTTCTTTTACATTGGAGATTTTAGCACTGATGTTGTAATTGCTTATCACACAGCTGGCCCTGTTATGATGTTCTTGTGAATGTCCCTTCATTTTCCTGATGGTCCTGTGATCCAATCTACAATCCATTTAAAAACAAAACATTTCATGTGCCATTTTATGCTGTGGCTCTTTTGGAGTTCCATTTCAGCTTCATTAATATTGATGCTGTCTGTCTTCTTGCTTATTTCAGAAGATTCTTTGAAATTAATCTTCAGAATTTGCTGTGATTTGTTGCTGTTTTGTGCGTCAGGCCCAGTACAGCTTGTCTCTCGTTAATTTTGTTTTTCTTTATTTTTATGCGTCTGCTATGACTGTTCTCCTACTTATACTACTGATGTGTGTCAGGTCCTTTATGGAATCCCGGTTTTGTCTCTGCCTTTCACTGTGATTTTCCATCATTAGGGACCTCTTGAATAAAAATGTAGCCCTTGTTTCTGACAGAGTCCATGTTCCTTTTCTTTTCTTTCTGTGTGATTTTCCATCATTATGGTTCTTAAATTTCTTGAATAATGATATGTACTATGAACAAATGGACAGAGCAGTAATGGCTTCATCAGTGTTTTCTAAAATATATCTGCAGCTTTGAGAGCACGCAGTGCCACAGCAGAATCTACTATGTATGTAAAAGAATTTTTAAAATAGATTTTGTGGTCTGTTGGTTACAATGCTATGGTGCATTAATAATTCACATTCTTACTTACAGCACCTGCTTGTTAGAGTGCCAGTTCCATGGTGGCCAGGTTGGAGAATAGCCTTAGGTCTGAATTTCTTTGAGGAATATAGGTACAATGCTATCTCTGCTTTTTTTTTTCTATAGCATTTTCAAAGGAGGCCAATATTTTCTTGACTAGGAATGCTAAGTTGGCAGTTACACTAATTTTAAAAATGAGGCAGTATAAAGCCAAACTTTCCCAATTTGAGATATTTTGTCTGTTGGGATGATTGATTTCACTGACCACTCTGAATAAAATAACTCCACACTTCTAGTTACAAACAGGCAAGAAAGCATTATGGGTGACAGGAGAACAGGATTCAAGTATAACAACTACAATTGACTAAAGCCAAGTCAATAAATGCCATGAAATAAGAGGGTAAAGCTGAAAATATTGTCTGTCCAATCATTGCTATAAAAATAAGAAGAGAAAGTAATGCTAAAATAAGACATATAAAATGTACTCTTCACTATTGGTTAAAAACTATGTTTGCTTCATGTTAGGAATACCAATTGTCAACTGAAGAATTCAGAGTCAACTCGAGCAGTTTGATTTTTGAAATTACCGTATTTAAACTACGAAAACCTATGGACAGCTGGTATTTCAGAGAGTTTTACTAAGCTATGATGTTCAAGTGATTACAAAATGAAGCAAAAAAGATTTAGTGGTCTCCCTTAGATAAGAACCAGTGTAACTTGGACTGGAACCTAGGAACCTGTAAATTCAGAGTCCTCAGTTTATCAATAATACTGTATTTCATTAGAATTATATCAGTTACTTTTTAATACTTTCCATATTTTTAAATAGAAGCAAAAATTGCCTGGAAAATAAATAGATATTCGAATGCAAAAGAATGAAGTCAGACCCCTATCTTACAAGATATACAAAAATTAATTCAAAATAGATCAAAGAGGCTGGTCAAGGTTCATGCCTGTAATCCTAGCACTTTGGGAGGCCAAGGCAGGAGGATCACTTGAGGTCAGCAGTTCAAGACCAGCCTGAGCAAGAGCATGACCCTGTCTCTACAAAAATAGAAAAATTAGCCAGGCATTGTGGTGTGCACCTGTAAGTCTCAGCTACTCAGGAGGCCGGAGGATCGCTTGAGCCCAGAAGTTTAAGGCTGCAGTGAGCTATGACGACACCACTGCACTCTAGCCCAGGCAACAGAGTGACAACCTATCTATAATCTGTAAATAGATAAATAAATCAAAGACCTAAATATAAGAGCTAACACTATAAAAGTCTTAGAAAAAAACATAGAAGTAAATCTTTGTGCCCTTAGATTAGGCAATGGTTTCTTAGCTATGACACATAAAGCACAAGCAACCAAAGAAAAAAATAGATAAATTAGACTTAAAACTATTGTGCTTCAAAGGAAATTATCAAGAAAGTGAAAAGACAACCCACAGAATAGAAGAAAGAATTTACAAATCATGTATCTGGTAAAGGTCTAGCCAGAATATATAAAGAACTCCCACAGCTAAATAATAAAAAGGCAACCCATTTTAAAATAGGCAAAAAAATGTCGATAAATATTTCTTCAAAGAAGATATACAAATGGCCAATAAGCACATAAATGATGTTCAACATTAATCATTAGGGAAATTCGAATCAAAATCACAATGAGATACCACTTCACAACTACAAGCATGGCTATAATAAAAAAGATAGACAATAACAAGTGCTGGCAAGGATGTAGAGGAAGTGGATCCCTCATACACTGACAGTTGAAATGTAAAATAATATGATTGCTTTGGAAAATAGCCTGGAAGTTTCTCAAATAGTTAAACACAGCATTACCATATGACCCAACAATTCCACTCTTGGTATATAACTAAGAGTGTTAAAATATATTTTCAAACAAAAACTTGCACATGAATGCTCATACAGCAGCACTATTTATAATAGCCAAAAAGTAGAAACAACCCAAATGCCCATCAACTCATGAATAGATAAACAAAATGTGGTATATCCATACAATTAAATATTATTCAGCCATAAAAAGGAATGAAGTACTGATTAATGTTAAAACATTCACGAACCTTGAAAACATTATGTTAAATGAAAGAAGCCAGACACAAAATGCCACGTATTGTATAATTCAATTTATGTGAAATGTCCCGAATAGGCAAATCCATAGAGACAGAAAGTAGAATAGTGGTTGCCAAGGGCTGAGTAAAGGGGGAATGGGAAGTTATTGCTAATGGGTACAGGGTTTCTTTTGGGGATGATAAAAATGTTCTGGAATTATATAGTGGGGGTGATCATACAACATTGTGAATATTCTAAAAACCACTGAATTGTAAACTTTAGAAGGGTGAATTTTACAATATTTTCTTTGAACTATTCATGAACTCTCTTTTGTTTTGTTTTTTTTTTTTTTTTTTTTTTTTTTGCTGGGGGAGTGGGGAGGTGGAGCACAGGTGGTGATGACAGGGATGGGGAGTGGCTGTAAATACAGATGAAGCTTTGCTTGCTCTTGCTCGCTTGCCACTCACCTCCTGCTGTGCAGCCTATTTCCTAACAGGCAATGGACGGTAGTTGGAGACCTGGGGCTTGGGGACTGCAATCTTAGAGGACACCAAAGGAAAGACGGAAAAACCCCAAAAAGCAGGAGAGAAATTACGCCTGAAAAATATATCTTTAAGAAAACATGCCAGTCTCTCCATATCCACCACAACTAGACCCATTGCTTTAAAATATTACCTTTATGATGTCATTTGCTTGCTCAAAAACTACAAAGGCTCCCCCATGCCTATGCGGTGAAGTCTGCACACTGCGTTTGAGCCTTTAAGACTTGTCCCGGGTAATCTTCTTGCCCCATTTTTACCACATGTAAGGTTCTTTATCTCTAGTATTACATCTTTCCTTCCCAATGACATGGTAAACACCTTGTTTTTAAGGATCTGTTTTATTCACTTTTATATGATTTATAATATCCATCTCTGCCTTCCTTTGCCCCTTCTAGGAGAAATCATTTATGCCTCCCTCCCTCCTGTGACCAAAGATTAACCCACCTTCTTCCCTAACTAATTTTGACCAGGGTAGCAGCTGCAGCCCCACCTGAGTCAGAGCTGCCAATTAAACTGTTTGTCCTAGATTAGGCAGGTGGTATGAACTCTCTTTTGAAGAAGAAAAAGAACAAGGAGGAAGAGGAGACAGCAGCAACAGCTGGAAAGTGTCTTTGTCAAGCAAAACATTACGAGGACTAAGATACCCTACTAACATTAATAATGTGGATTTTTGTTTGTTTGTTTTTTGAGACAGAGTCTCAATCTGTTGCCCGGGCTAGAGAGTGGTGGTGTCGTCATAGCTCACTACAACCTCAAACACCTGGGCTCGAGTGATCCGCCTGCCCCAGTCTCCTGAGTAGCTGGGACTACAGGTACGCACCACCACACCCAGGTAATTTTTTCTATACACTATATAATTCCAGAACATTTTTATAGAGATTTTGTAGAGATGGGGTCTTGCTATGTTTTTTGGTCAGGCTGGTCTCAAACTCCTGGCCTCAAGCCATCCTCCCACCTCAGCCTCCAAAAGTGCTAGGATTATAGGAGTAAGCTACCACACCCAGCAAATAATGTGGATTTTTAACTGAAGTGTTGAATAGAAGTGACTGTTTAAACCCGGAAAAATATGACAGAATTGGGCACAGAGTGGAAATCAATATTTGTAAGCTACATTTACATTGTCCCATAATGATAACACTCTGGAAAAATATTCCAGGCATCTGGATGTTGAACACTACATTTTTGACATTTCATCTGGGCATTTTGACATGAAGACCTTAATCTCTTTCCCAGTAGATCCATTATTTGGTTCACTTTTGAACCTATTTTTCAAGTACTATATATTCAACAAATATTTGTAGAGTTATAAGTGTAGACATAGTCATTGACTGACCTACATAACATTAATCTCCAGCCATCACTCAAAGCAAGAAATCCTGGGAAAAGAAATTGCCACTTCTGAACCTAGAGTATAATGATGTTATAATAGCATTGATCATTGAAATATATTTCAGTTAAACTCAAAAAACAAAAAAATCCACTAAATTCTGATTAGATAGGAACAAAGATGTTTACCTGAAGTAATCATATTAATAACTCATTTTTTTGAGAATTCTTGGATCTAAATCATGTCATAAATCAGATATAAGGAATCAGAAAGTGGCAAATGCTCCCAGTTCACAGTCTTCCTTTGAAGTTCCCAGGAATGCTCTCAATGTTACATTCCTTTCTTCCTACTCTCAATTGACAAGGCCATCAAATTAGAAGAACAATTTCTGCTGAGCAGCTGAATTCTAGGGCTACCATCTGGGCTCATGGTTGTTGGCACAAGGTGCCAGATTCCAATAGAGAAACATCCAATGATCCCAGCAGTTAGCTCCCCATCATGACACCTGCCCTTACTGTGTTCCACTATCAAGTCTGAAAGCTTGAAAGTGGGTTCCAGGTTGTACCATTAATGTCACCACCCTTTTTTGTTACCATTATGACTAGGGGTCACCTTCCCACCAACACAGATTTGCTCCTTAAGGCAGCACTATGTGGGGAGAGTCTGAGCACCAAAGTGATTTACATGATGCTGGTCCTTCCATCTGCCACAACATAGACTGCAGAAGGCCAGCAGCAGACAAACCACCATCCTGTGCAGCCCTTCGAAGGGGACAGGATAGTTGGGTGCAACTTCCAGAAATTTGGCCAAATTAATTTGTAGTATTCACCCATATCAAATGGATCTTCTAGAATTACACGCTTCCTGGATACAATCTTTGTGACAGCAGAAATAAAGAATGTGCAGGGAGCAATATATATTCATTATTCTTTAAAATAAAAGGCATGCTGGGATAGGAAAGGCTGTGGAACAGCTATTTTCTCCCCAGTTTTACACATAAAAGAATCTTATATGTAAAACACCTGTAGAGCATGGATTATCGAATATGTTTTCTGTAGGTCCACTGCCCAGTATATTGCTTATCCCATCAGGAGCCTGAGCAAACACTTATAACGTATGAGAGCTTACCATCTGTAGACCTGGAATCTGGCCACCACTGAACACATTTGGTAGCTCTGAGAATTCTGCCTTTGTTTCTTTGATGTTGTCCATGGGAGAGTGAATGAAGTCAGATTGAGAACAGGTTCAGGTTGTTGTATCCTGTTCTTGGTAGAAATTTCTAGTGCACAAGAAAAAAAAATTTTTTTTTAATCTCCTCTTCTTACAAGGACAAGGAAAAATTTTTTAAACTACTTAAGAACATAGGCAGGTTTATCTGGACCAAGAAAAACTACTCTCTTCCTGCACGGAACTTAGCCTAGGAACTAAAAGTATCTAATTAAAAAGGATAGAGAAAAAGATGACTCAGTCTTCCCCAAGGAGGCAGGCCTGACCTCGTTTTATAGCTTCTGCTGCATCAGTGAGGAGAAAATACCCAAAAAGAGTAAAATATCTGACTGTTTGGAGCAGAAGATCCATGCTATGGTGTAAAAGCAAGGAGGAGAAGAAAATTCACATCTTTAATCACAATGACCATGCCCACGGGAAATTGTGATCTAATTAGTTTCTTGGAGTCTGACTAAAGTATCAACTCCTCCTCCCTGGAGAAAGGAGCAGAAGATTTCCCTTTTCCTTTTTAGAGTTTACAAAACACAAACTCCTTACTAAAAAACTAGCTTTCAGCTCCAGATTGGCTTTGGCTGACACAGCCCCTTCTTCCATGCCTTGCTCCTGCCCAGTCTAAGTTCGATACTTGGAGAAACTGCTCAGACTGCTAGCCAGAGCAAGATCTGGACAGGTACCCACACCAGAACTGACAGAATTCTCTGTCTCTTCCAGAAACCACCCGTTGGTTCTTATCACAGGATGTGGCCCAAGGTCCTAGCCAGTGCCACCAGCCACTTTGTCTCTTTTTTTTTTTTTTGAGACAGGGTCTTGCTCTGTTGCCCTGGTTAGAGTGCAGTAGTGTCATCATAGCTCACTGCAACCTCAAACTCCTGGGCTCAAGTGGTCCTCCTGTCTCAGCCTCCCAAGTAGCTGGGGTCACCTTCCCACCAACACAGATTTGCTCCTTAAGGGAGCACTATATGGGGAGAGTCTGAGCACTACAGGTGTGTACCACCACGCCCGGCTAATTTTTCTATTTTTTTGTAGAGACAAGGTCATGCCCTTGTTCAGGCTGGTCTTGAACTCCTGACCTCAAGCAATCCTCCCGCCTCAGCCTCACAAAGTGCTAGGATTACAGGCATGAACCACCATGCCCGGTCACCTTGTCTGTTTAGTTCTGCCTTTTGCTAACCCCTAGAGAAGGGAGGGAGAGAAATACATCTCTAGTTTTAAAATTCCTTGGTGTTTTAGCCACGTCATCCAGTCAGATTGTTTGGTTTTTTGCTGTTGAGTTTGAGTTCCTTGTATATCCTGGATACTAATCTCTTGTCGGGTTAATAGTTTACAAAAATTTTCTCCCACTCTTCAAATTATCTCTTCATTCTGTTAATTGTTTCCTTTGCTGTGCAGAGCTTTTTAGTTTGATATAATCCCATTTGTCTCTTTGCTTTTGCTGCCTATGCTTTTAAGATCTTCTCCATAAAATCTTTGCCCAGACCAAGGTCCCAAAGCGTTTTTGTCATAGTTTTGGGTCTCTCATTTAAGTCTTTAATCCATTTTTAGTTGATTTCTTTGTAGGGTAAGAGACAGGGGTCTAGTTTCGTTTTTCCACGTATCAATATCCAGTTTTCTCAGCACCATTTATTGAAGAGATTGTTCCTTCCTCAATGAATGTTCTTGATGCCTTTGTTGAAAATCAGTTGGCTGTAAACACATGGATTTATTTCTGGGCTCTCTGTTCTGTTCCATTGGTCTATGTGTTTGTTTTTATGCCAGTACTATACTATGGTGTTTGATAGCATATTTTTGTAGAGTATTTTGAATCCAGTAGTGTGATGCCTCCAGCTTTGTTCTTTTTGCTCAGGATTGCTTTGACTATTCAAGGTTTTTTATGATTCTATAGGAATTTTAGGATTGTTTTTTCTATTCCCATGAAGAATGTCATTAATATTTTGATTGGTATTGCATTGAATCTGTATATCACTTTTGGTAGTATGGTCATTTTCACAATATTAATTCTTCTAATCCATAAACATGGGATGTCTTTTCTTTTCTGTGTGTCCCCTTCAATTTCTTTCATCACTGTTTTACAGTTTTCCTTGTAGAGATCTTTCACCTCCATAGTTAAACTTATTCCTAGGTATTTTTTTTGGTAGCTATTGTAAATGGGATTGCTTTCTTGACTCCTTTTTTCAGTGGCTCATTGTTGATGTATAGAAATCCTACTGATTTTTGTATGTTCATTTTGTATCCTGAGACTTTACTAAATTCATTTATCAGTTCTAAGAGTTTTTTGGTGGAGCTTTTCGTGTTTTCAATATATAAGATCATGTTGTCTACAAACAGGGACAATCTGACTACTTCCTTTCCAATTTGGATGCCCTTTATTTCTTCCTCTTGTCTAATTATCTTTTTAAAATATTGAAATAATAAGAAAAAACTTATATATTTACCTGCACAGTCGCCACATCCAATGTTCTTTATTCGTTTTGGTAAGTTTATATTTCCAACTGTTATGATTTTCCTTCTGCCTAAAAGATTTCCTTTAATATTTTTTGTAATGTGGATATTCTGGTGATGAATTCTTTCAGCTTTTTATGTCTAAAAAGGTTTTTATTTTGCTTTCATTTTAAAAAGATATTTTAATATAGAATTTTAGGTTGACAGCTTTTTCTAAGTACTTTAAAGATGTTATTCCACTTTTTGTTTGGCTTACATTGTATTTCACAAGAAATGTTCTGTCATCATTATCTTTTTCCCCCCTCTGGCTACTTTTAATATTTTGTCTTTATAATTTGTTTTAAGCAATTTAATTTTGATGCTACCTTGGAGTAGTTTTCTTCACGTTTTTTAAGTTTAGAGTTTGTTCAACTTCTTAGATCTGTTGGTTTGTAGCTTTTATCAAATGTGGGAACATTGTGGCTTTTATTTCTTCAAAGTTTTTTTTCTGTCACCACTATCCCTTTCTTTCAGGACTCCAATTACATGATGATCTGTTTCTCTCTTCTTTTCCCCCTTAGACTTATATTTTTGTCTGGGTTTCATTTTGCATGGTTTACATTGCCATGTTTTCAAGTCCACTCATGATTTTTCTACAATATCTAAGCTGTCATTAATCCTACCAGTGTATTTTTCATCTCAGTCCTTGTCATTTTTATCTCCAGATGTTCAATTTGTGTCTTTTTCATATCTTCCATGTCTTTACTTAACATGTTCAATCCTTCCTCTAGATCAGAGTTTCTCAACCTCAGCATTGCTGACAATTTGAACTGGATAATGTTTTGTTGCAGGGGAGCTATTCTGTGCATTGTATAATATTTAGCGGCATCCCTGGATTCCACCTATCTCGTGCCACTAGCACCACTACCCCCAAGTTGTGACAACCAAACTGTCTCCAGACATTGCCAAATGTCACCTGGGGGGAAAGTCACTCCTCTATTGAAAATGAATACTCTAGATTTTGAGATATAAGGATTACAGTTATAACAACTGTTATAATGTCCTTGTCTACTAATTATTTATTTTTTTAGGAGACAGGGTCTTGCTATGTTGCCCAGGCTGGCCTGGATCTCCTAGGCTCAAGCAATTCTCCCACCTCAGCCTCTCAAGCAGCTGGGACTACAGGCACCACCCACTGCATCCAGCTCTCTTGTCTGCTAATTCTATAATCTGTGTCCGTTTTATGCAGTTTTGATTGATTGATTTTTCTCCTTATAATTTTTCTGCCTCTTTGCATGCCTTATAGTTTTTTTTTATTAGATGCCAGACATTGTAAATTTTACTTTGTTGGGTGCTGGATATTTTTATATACCTATAAATAGAGCCTTTTTCTGGGATGCAACTAAGTTACCTGGAAAAAGGTTGATACTCTCAGTTCTTGCTTTTAAGCTTCATTAGGTGGGACTGGAATAACATTTAATCTAGGGCTAATTTTCCCCCACTACTGGGGCAAGACACTTTTGAGTACTCTACCCAATACCCCATGAATTATAAGATTTTCAAGACTGGCTTGTGGGAATTGGCACTATTCCTGGCCCTGTGTGAGCTTCTTATGAGGGGTTCTTTCCATGATCTACTGTAGTTTCTTCACATGCATGTGCTCATAAGTACTCGGCAGAATACTTGAGGGAGAACCTCTGGGCATTTTGGGGATTCATTCTCTCTGAGAAGCTTTCTCCTTTCTGGTACTTTGTTCTGCAAACTCCAGCAGCTTTGGCTTCTCCCAGCTTCTTCTCTTCAACTCCCAGTTCCATCTCCTGAACTCAGGGAGATCTCTGGCTTTTGCTTGGGTTCCCCACTGCCCTGCACTGCAGCCTGGAATCTCTCTCCAGGCACTAAACTGGGACAATTATTGGGCTCATTTGACTAGTTTCCCGTCTCTCAGGGATCACTGTCCTTCGTTTGTTGTCTCATGTCCAATGTCTTGAAAACCATTGTTTCACATATTTCGTCTGGCTTTTTGCAGTTGTTTCAGGCAGAAGGGTAAATCTGCTCTCTGTTTTCCATCTGGACTAGAAACAAGTCTACACCACACTTAAGTTTTTAATTTAGCTGGAATTTATATGGGTGTTAAATTTTCTGAGTTATTGAATTTCTGAGAATAACTGTTCTTTGCTCTCACTCTTGATTGAAAGTTTGAATGGAAATAAAATTCTATATTTATAATTTTCACTCCAAACTTTGAAGGCATATTTTCTTTGTTTTCAAGCATCCAATGTTTCTAACAGGAAGTCTGATATTTGTTTAATTCTTGTTCCTTTGTAAGTAACTTTTTCTTTCTGCAGGATTTTTGAATCTTCTCTTATCTATAGTGTTCTGAAATTTCACAGTGATCTATTTTAGTGTGGGGTTTTTTTTTAAATAGCATCTGTGAAATCATGAGTTTGACAGATTAATTTTAATTTTATAACCTACTATTATACGATTATTAAGATTTAAAAATTTGTCCAAGCCACCTAAAATCATCTCCAGTATCACCAGTGTTATCTCTACCACCTATTGGGAAACTTTGGATTAAACATAGCAATAATAAAATTACAAAAGGGCCTGTTGTGGTGGCTCATGCCTGTAATCCTAGCACTTTGGGAGGCCAAAGCAGGAGGATGGCTTGAGGCCAGGAGTTCAAGACCAGCCTAAGCAACATAGTGAGACCCTGTCTCTACAAAAATTAGACAAGTATGGTGGCGTGCACCTGTAGTCCCAGCCACTCAGAAAGCTGAGGCAGGAGGATTGCTTGAGCCCAGGAATTCAAGGCTGCAGAGAGCTATGATGACTCCACTGCACTCCAGCCGGGGCAACAGAGTGAGACTGTGTCTCAAAAAAAAATTACAGTGGATTATTAGGAAAAATTCTGAATGTGTTAAGATTATTGGGTATCTTCTCAATGGGTGTTGTCTGAGACTGTGGTTCCCAACCCCCGGGCGGCAGCCTGCTATTGGTCAGCGGCCTATTAGGAACTAGGCAGGCATCACCACCTGAGCTCTGCCTCCCCTCCCACCACCAGTCCGTGGAAAAATTGTCTTCCATGAAACCAGTCCCTGGTGCCAGAAATGTTGGGAACTGCAGGTCTAATAGATCCTTTGGGGTTATCTGACTATATAGAGGTCTGTGGTTTTCATCACAGGCTGATAGTTATATACAACTCTGTAAGTTGTAAAAAACTGATGGCAATGCAAAGGAGTCTTGCCCACAGACATGACAATAAATTATGTCTGGTGAAGATGCAATTGACTACTACTGTGTGGAAGAGATGAGTCCAAACATTATATTCTTTTTTTTTTTCTTTCAGAGACAGAGTCTTGCTCTGTCGCCCAGGCTGAAGTGCAGTGGCATGATCACAGCTCACTGCAGCCTCCAACTCTCTGGCTCAAACAACATTCCCGCCTTGGTCTCCCAAAGTGCTGGGATTACAGGTGTGAGCCACTGTGCCCTGCCCCAAATGTTATATTCTATTCCCTGTAGCTATTGGTCAGTTTTTCATCTACTGGCAAATTACTTTCAGCATTCCTGATTGTTTCTATATGTGTTTGTTCTTTGGATTTTCCTTTGAACTGGTTTTAATGTCTTAGCCTTTTTTTCTCATTAATTAATGATTTAAATAAAATCTTTGACTTTTTTTACATTTGTATGACAGTCATGATTTTGCCTTATTTTTACAAGTTATCTTTTATTAATAGCATACATGAGTTATAATGCACATTATTATTATAACATTTGAGAGGATTTGGAGAGCACTTCAAACTGGACTTTGGAACAGAGTGCATTTTTGCTAAGTCCCGGCTTCTTATTAAATCCTCCATGACAAATCTGGCTGCTCACCTGCTTTTTAAATAAAGTTTTGTTGGCAAACAGCCATACTCATTTATTTACATATTTTCTCTGGCTGCTTTTGTTCTATAAAAACAAAGGTGAAAGTTGCAACAGAAATCATATGAGCCCATAAGCCTAAAATATTTACTACCTGGCTTTTAAAGAAAAAGTTTGTTGATGCTGCTTTAAGATATGACATCAACCTGCTTTAGCATATTAACTGCAAACAAAAATTATATTACCTATTAAAATTAAAATTGTTGGGTTTTCCTGTACCTCCAAATGGATGCACAGTGTGATCTGCAGGGGTAGAGGGATCTTCTACATTTCGGGAGACTGAATAGCCTAGTGTGTAATATCTCCCACTGGCTTTGAGGTCAGAGTGGGCTGGGTTTGAATCTACACTCTCCAAATTATACTTGAGAGACCTTGATTAGGCTGTTTAACCTTCCTAAGCCTCAGTTACCTTATCCATAAAATAGGGATAATGATATTTCATATGATAATTATGAGGATTAAATGAGCTGCTGTATGTGAAGAGCTTAACATAGAAATCCATGTTGTTATTGGGCATGGGTAAACTTTGGAAAGCACAGAAAAATATCATGTGTGCCTGGTTTTGTAAAATCTGATACCTGTTGCCAGCCTGCCTGACTTCAAGCTGATCTCCACTATTCCAATAAAGTTTTCCTCTTCTCTCAACTCAAGAGGTAAATATATAATATGTTTGGTTGGTTGGGGACACTCCAAGGGACCCTCACTAAAGTATTCCTAGCAAAATCTCATCCTTATTGTGGTAGACTGATTGCAAAAACGGCCCCAATTCATCTCATCCTGGTGTCCATGACCCTAGTGATATGACTTTGCAGCTTCTCTCATCTAAAGATGAAGTCTATTTTCCCTACCTTGATCTCTCCTGCCCTTGCTACTTGCTTAACCAATAGAATTAAGAAGGGAATGTGCCAGTTCTGACCTGAGGCCTTAAGAAAGAAGCCTTGTGTGCCTTCTGCTTGCTCTTTTGGAACCCTGCCTCCTCCACGATAGCAAGCCCAAGGACGGCCTGCGGGAGTGTGAGAGCACAGAGACGAGTCACCTTGGCCATAGCCATCCTAGTCCAATCAGCTCCCAGCTGACCTGCCAGCTGATCACAGACAGAGTGAACCCAGCTGAGATCAACCAAGCCCAGCTCAGGTCAGCAGAACTGCCTAACCAATCCATAGATTCATGAACAAAAATAAATATTTTTATATACCAAAATGAATAAATGAATAAATGTCTGATAATTTCCTATCATTGAATATTGGCTACTGAATGACTGTTATCTGGCATTATTTGTTTGGGGAGTATAGAGAATACATATCCCAGATATCAAAGTAGATAGCTGGGTGCAGTTGCACTCACCTGTAATCCCAGCTACTCATGGGGACGCTGATGCAGAAGGATCGCTTGAGCCCAGGAGTTTGAGGCCAGACTGGGCAACACAGCAAAACCCTATATCAAAAAGGAAAAAAAAGAAAAAAGTAGGGGGTGAGGGATATAAACTTACCTATTGGGTACAAGGTGCACTATTCTGGTGACGGATACACTAAATCCCTGACTTTAGCATTACACAATTCATACATATAACAAAAACACTTGTACACCCTAATATTTTGAAATAAAAATTATAAATAGTAGGCCATGAGTTCTTAATGATATGAAAAAGAGAAAGAGGCCAGTGCAGTGGCTCATGCCTGTAATCCTAGCAATTTGGGGGGACCGAGGCAGGAGGACCGCTTGAGGCCAGGACTTTGAGACCAGACTAAGCAACATAGGGAGACCCCGTCTCTACAAAATAAAATTAGAAAAATCAGCTGGGCATGGTGGCATGTACCTGTAGTCTCAGCTACTCGGGAGACTGAGGGGGGAGGATCTCTCAAGCCCAGGAGTTTGAGGTTGCAGTGAGTTGTGATGATGCCACTGCACTATAGCCTAGGTAGCAGAGCAAGACCCTGTCTTGAGAAAAAAAAATTATAAATAGTGCAAATAAAAAATAAAAAAAAGAGAATAAACCAAAACAGTGTTCATCTGAAAATGTAATCCTAACTCAGTCCTGTTGTGTCAGGACATTGCTGACATAATGATTGATCTAGATGCATATTCAAGTAGAAGATTTCCCAGGAAATACTTGAACAGAATTTACAGCTCTTGGCTACAAAGATTATGTAACAGTATAAGGAGAACTTTTAAAGAAAAGATTGTAAGTAGTTGTTGTTTCATCTACAGAACCAATTCTTATAATTGGGACCATTAGAACCAAAATGTTAGCATGACAAAAGGATTTTGGAGTCCCCATTGGTTACCCTCCTGTTTGGAAACAGTAGTTAATAGAACAAAATCTGAGTACTGCTAGAGAATGAATGCACTGTTCCTTGGGACTCTAACAAGAAGTGATGTGATCATATTATGGCATGTTTTTCTTTTTAAAAAATTTTATGGGTACATAATAGTTGAATGTCTTTATAGGGTACATGTGGTATTTGATACAGGCATACAATGGCAGTTAATCAAGTCAGGGTAATTGGGTATCTATCACCTCAGACATTTAACATTTCTATGTTAGGAACATTCCAATTCTCGTCTTTTAGTTATTTTAAAGTATACCCTAACTTATTGTTGATTAAAGTCACTTTTTTGTGCTATCAAATATTGTTCATTCTGTCTAACTATATTTTTGAACTCATTAACCATCCCCACTTTCTCCCTCCCTCCTCACTACCCTTCCCAGCCTGTGGTAACCATCATTCTACTCTCTGTCTCCATGAGATCAATTGTTTTTAATATTTAGCTCCCATATATGAGTGAGAACATGTGAGATTTGTCTTTCTGTGCTTGGCTTACTTATTTCACTTAACACAATGTTCTCCAGTTCCATCCACATTGTTGTAAATGGCAGGATTTCATGTTTTTGGCACGTTTTTCTTGAAGTAGCAAAAAATGAAACATTCTCCCTGAGTGTCTGGTGTTTCCCTTGTAATTTGTGGATGACTATGCCTCTATCTCTTCCACTGTACTGAAACTCTGCCACCTGCGTCATTTTATATCTGTCATTTAACTGCTCTGGGCCTCAGTTTCCTCATATGTAACATGAAGTTATTAGATGACTTCACAGGTCCCTTCTAGCCTTATGAGTCCATGTCAATTTCATACACAAATTTTTTTTCTTTATTATTTTTTGTTTGTTTGTTTTTGTTTTTTTGAGACAGGGTCTGCCTTTATTGCCTGGACTAGAATGCAGTGGTGTCATCACAAGTTTTGCAACCTCAGACTCCTGGGCTCAAGCGATCCTCCTGCCTCAGCCTCCCGAGATGCTGGGACTATAGGCTTGCACCACCAGGCCTGGCTAATTTTTCTATTTTTTGTAGAGACAGAGTCTTGCTCTTGCTCAAGCTGGTCTTGAACTCCTGGCCTCAAGCTATTCTCCTGCCTCGGCCTCCCAAAGTGCTAGGATTACAGACGTGAGCCACTGCGCCTGCCCTTTTTTTTGTAATTGTTGTTCTTGCTCATCAAACATTATTTCATATCTATTATGTGCCAAGCACTTTACCAGTCACTGGAGATACAGCAGTGAATAATGAGACATGGCCTCTGCCCTCACATTAATAATAGAAATGACAGGAAGCACATCATCAACAATATCTGGTAGCATACTACATTATAGGTTCTGAAACACTTTCACAGGCATTTTTATATTTGACCTTCACTGCAGTGCTATTAACTGGTTAGGACAGGTATTATCATCTGCATCTTACAAATGAAGAAACTGAGACACAGCAACATTAAGTAAATTGGCCAAGGCTACATGGAACTGATATTACCAATGAGGATTTAGAAGTTTTAATCCTGATTATTTACAAAACATTTCTTTATTATTAAATGTTCCAAACATACCAAAAAAAACAGTACAAAAAAATCTCATATACCCATAATCTCAAATTTTAAATTATCCTCATCTTCCCCCTTTTTTCCTTTGCAGAAGTATTTTAAGCAAATCACAAAGATCATGTCATTTGACTCCTTCATACACAGTATAAATCTTTTAAAAGTAAGGGCATTTTCCTAACATCACTGCAATGACACTTTCGTACCTAATAACATAAATAATAATTGTGTTTTCTCATTTAGATATAATTATTGAATTACTGATGTTCTTTTGGATAAAATGGGTTGCAAAAATCATTTTGCTACTCAATCACATACTGACTAGCCAAACACAGTATAAATTTGTTTCACCGCAATAGTTGATTTGTTTCCAGATCATCCCTCTTTTCCCAAAATACTTACTTTGTGTTAGGGAATATTATCTCCCCTTTTTCCTTAGCATCTTAGTCTGTTTGTACTGCTATAACAGATACCTAAGACTGGGTCATTCATAAAAAACAACTTTATTCCTCACAGTTCTGGAGGCTGAGAAATCCAAAATCAAGGTGCCAGTAGGTTTGGTATCTGATGAGGGCCCAGTCTCTGCTTCCAAGATGGCTCCTTGATCCTTGTTACAAAGTGGCAAAGGAAAAAAAAGATGATACCTTGCACACTGCATCCTCCAGAGTGGAGGAACACTGCAGAAGAGAGACAGCCCACTCCCTCAAACTCTTTCTATAGCAGCATTAATTCCTTCACAAGGGCAGAACCCTCATGAACAAAGTACCTCCCATTAGGCCTCACCTCCCAACACTGTTGCACTGGGGAGTAAGCTTCCAACACATAAATTTAGAGGGAACAAAAACATTCAAACTGCGGCACTCAGTTACAGAATTTTTAGTTAGAAACATGGCCACAAGGAATAAAGACTATATTTCCCAGCCTTCCTTGCAGCTAGATGTGGCTATGGGAGTAAATTCTAGTACATGAGATGTTGACTGAAGTGTTGAGCTGAGCTTCTGGGAAGTGTTTGTAAGGTGAGAGAGTATGTTTTCTCTGCCCTTCCTTCTTCCCACTGACTAGAATGTAGAAACAGTAGCTGGAACTTCAGCATCTTGACCATGAGGCTGTGTACTAAGTACAGTAGGTGAGGCATCCAGAGAGAGGTACTCAAATCCCTCATGACCGTGGAGCCACCGTATCAGTTTAGAAGTAAACTTTTATCTCTAAACATCAAGCCAATGTTATTTATCTTGGTTTCTGATTGTTTTGACACATGTAGCTAGATGAACTCTAACTTACACACATTTCTATAGACTTCTTTCCCCATCCCTCAATTATGGCGAAGCTAGACACACAGAAAATGGGTTAGCTCAGAGCTAATGCCTTCTCATCTAATATAACTATTAACTGAGAAGTATTCCATTAAAGTCAATGTTTTTAAATGACAAATTTTTAACTTCCAAAACTCCTTTCCATTGAGTCTGTCCTTGCCATATAATCAACATCTTTTCTGCCTTCTTAATTGATAAGCTATCCTAATACACCAATTTCTTGGTCCTTAAAAAGAGTGTTCAGTTCATAAAATTTGCAAAAAGGATTTGTAGAAGGCTGGAAAAGGACCACACTATTGAATAACAAGCACTGGATACTGAAACAAGCCCAGGCTTGTTACCTTCTCTGATCTCTGAAAATACATCAGTGATTTCAGAGCTGGTCTGGGTGAGATACAGTGAGCTGTCACAGTTGATGTAGTGATTATCAGAAGATCACAGTACATGAACAGAAGTTCAAATATTGTCAACAGTTCTACATTTAAAAGGTTTCTTATGTAATTTTACAGCTGGTAAATCAACCCCTGATGACACAGTGAAATAGGACCAGGATATTAAAGCATTTAAACATGGGTTTTTAATTTGTTAACCAAACATTAGGACTTTTCCTCAGTCTCTTTTCGTATTTAAAAAAAGGAAAAGAAAAAAAAAACCTGCAGTAACAAAGAAAAGTATTAAGATTTCTTTCAAAGATGCAAGCTGATTTCCAATATTCCCAATCTTTGGATAATGAAGTCAAATGGGAGCTATAATATTAGATTAAAAAGGGAATGCACACCTGAGCAGTTGAACATTATTTTTTTTTCTATTATCAATAATTCTCTATTGAAGCAGTCTATCAAATTTTATTTTAAAGACATGTGAGTGATTGAGTTAATAGATCAACACCCTCAACTGCAGTGTTTTGAGCCAAATCAAAAACTCCTGTAGATTTTGTAATTCTAGACTTGCTGCTGTTCATCTGCAAACGAGAAGTTTTAAAAATTGTAATGCACTTGCCTAAATTGTATATGTGAGAGGAAAATGTTAATCAAAATACTGCAAAACTTATACTTTTAAGAAATTTGACTGGGTTCAGGGGCTCACACCTGTAATCCCAGCTACTTGGGAGGCTGAGGCAGGAGGACCACTTGAGCCCAGAAGTTTGAGGTTGCAGTGAGTTATGCTGATGCCACTGTACTCTAGCCCAGGCAACAGAGTGAGACCCTGTCTCAAAAAAGAAAAAAAAACCAAATTTTTGGAAAATAATTCCTAATAAAGAAGGCATAGGGAATATGTAAAATCCTGCTTTATATCCCAGTCTTTGAGGAAAGACTTTAATTTTCAACTACCATAGACAATGAAAAATAACTCTTAGATGTTGATTTTTGCACTCTGTTAGGAAGCTCCCTTTATATGTACATACATATATTGTAGATTGTTTTCTAAAAGTGGCTGAAACAGCATTGCCTATCCCAAGTGCTCTTTTTACAACGTGACCTTGACACTCCTCCTATGGAGAAGTGGAGTTTATGTCATTTCCCCTTAAACTTGGGAAAACATTTGTGACTGCCTCAACCAAAGAGTACTGTTAAGTGATACTATGTAAATTTTGAGGTTAGATCACAAAAATGCCAAGTGTTTCATCTTGCTTTCCTGGGACATTCACTGAAGGAATGTAGATGCATTCTGTGAGGAAGCCCAAACTAGCCCATGGCAAGACAAGAGACCACATGGTAGGTGTTCCAGCTGATGGCCAGCACCATCTGGCAGATATGTGAGTGAAGACATGTCCAGATGATTCCAGCTTCCAGTCTTTGAGTCACCCTCAGTCTTTGAGTCTTCCCAGGTAAAGCTTCAGATATGGTGGAGCAAAGACAAGTCATCCATACCCACTGTACCCTATCTAAATTCTGGACCCACAGAATTTTTGAGCATAATAAAATGGTTGTTTTTTACCACTAAGTTTTAGTGTGGTTTGTTACTCAGCAATAGTAACTAAAACATATATGTTGGCTGGGTGCGATGGCTCATGCCTGTAATCTTAGCACTTTGGAAGGCTAAAGAGGAAGAATTGCTTGAGCCCAGGAGTTCAAGACCAGACTGGGCAACATAGCGAGATCCTGGCTCTGCAAAAAATTAAAAAACTAGCCAGGCATGGTGGTATGGGCTTGTGGTCCTAGCTACTCAGGAGGCTGAGGCAGGATGATTGTTTGAGCCCAGGAGTTGGAGGTGGCAGTGAGCTATGTTGACGCCACTGTACCCTAGCCCAGGTGGCAAAGCAAGACTCTGTCTCAAAAAAAGAAAAAAAATATATATATATGTTACCCACAAGCCATATTAATGACAATACTTTCAATTTCTATAAACTTCCCCTGGATAGAACCGTATAATAAGTTTCACATATTTTCAAAGTAGTACTCAAATGTGAAATAAAAATAATAGCGTATGATCCTGATCTTGCCCATTAGAGGAGACCAAGACATGGAAAAGGTGCAATTCACATAACATCACATGCTTTTTCATTGGCTAGGACTGAGACCTTCTGTCTTTCAGAATTAGGCTTTTCCTCAAAAACCACACCCACAATCAAATTAGTCCAACTTAGTTTTTTCTTCAAATTTGTATCTTCATGAGTAGTCTCTTTCCTGAGTTCCAGACCCTTGTCTCCCAATGCCTGCTGAGCTTTTCTACTTGGATACCCCAACCTTATCTCAAACTTAGTTGGTCTCAAACCAAACCCATTATCTTCTTTGCAAATCTGAATCTTCTGAAAGAATAATAAAAACAATAATGCAAAATGTTAAAATCTGGCAAAATCTGTTAAAGGATAAACAGGAGTGATTATTTGTATAATTCTTGCAACTTCTCTGTAAAATTGAAATTATTTCAAAATAAAAAGCATGCTTAAAAAGGAAAAGAAAAGGGATAAGGACTGGAAACAAGAACTGAATCTACTGTATACTTTTCTAATTTTGGTGGAGAATGTCTATTGTTACTGGTGCTTAAACACTTCAGAGTAATTCTTCATTCTAGATTTCCTCATCTCTTCTATCTAATTAATCAAAATTATTTTGTCTTTCATTTTGCCATCTGTAGTGGACATTTCTTTGTTTGTCTTCCCAATAGCCAATTCCCCTACCTTTGCTAACAGTGCCAAGATTTTCCTTTAGAGAACCACTCTTCTCCAGTTTTAGATCTTATGTAAGGGTGGGACTCAAGGATGGAAAGGTAACCCAGGTGTAGTGTCTTCCAGATGGTCAATAAAGAAGTAGTAGGTTTCTTTAATAGTCCAAGTAGTTAAAAAAAAAGTCTTAACTGATATTACTGGTTCTGCTGTTTTTTCTCCTTTACCTTAGAGAGGAATGTGCATATACCTGCAAATATATGTATATTGTTCAGGTTGAGTTTACTAAAGAAAAATTACATTTTCTGAAAATAGAGTTAATATTCCCTCTTTTTCTCTTTTTTTTAGTTCTCACTCTGGCTCAAAATGTAATTCCTCAAGGCAAAATATTATATTTAGGTAGGGCAATCTAAAATAACCCCAAGGACTAGAACCTTCATTCTTTCAAGCTTTGTTGAGCCATTATATTGCAAAGGACAACTTCCTGTTCCAGAACTTTGGAGGTTTTTTGGTCTTCTGCAGAATGACTAAATAAACAATCTGGGAGATGCATAAAAGGAAGTATTTTACTAAAGGGAGCGGAAGCACTGAACACTTCCTTTGCCATCTTTTGATTTACCCACATGATAGCCCCGTGTCTCAAAACCCACCTTCCTTCTATTCGAGAGAAAAGATATGGATATTAATTTTATTAAATCAGTTTATGTGGGTTTTTTTTTTTTTAAATTTTAAAGAAAAGAAACCTAGAGCTATCTGCCTTAGGGGCTTGATTGGGAGGGGGATTTTGTTCAGAAGCAAGTGAATATTTTCACCAACACTCAAAGAGTCTAGTTGCTCCAAGAATCCCTAAGGTACACCTTTTTTCCTTAGTGATTCTTATCTACTTCACCTCCTTGCAATGTCAGCACGTGGTTTATCAAAACTACAAAACTCAGTGCAATGTGCATCACTCCCTTTCTTATTACTTTTTCTCACTAACTACCATCACTGCCCTCTTTGACAACTGCACATCTAGCAGGTATCTCCAGAAAGATTCCATAGTAGACTGTTGGCTCTTCCACTCACTTTTTTCCTCTTGCTAAGTTCCTAGGGACTGAGCTAATGCCCTTTAACCATCCCCCCTCTTTTTTTTTCCTTTTTTCCCCTTCTTTTAATAAATGAAAACTTCAGATTTGTTTTAGTTTTTCTTCTCACCTAGAAGCGCTCCTGGCAGGTTTAGGCCCTTGTATGGTATCCAGTGATCAACGCTGAATCCCATCCTTACTGGTATTTGTTCCTTGGAGGTGAAAAAAATGTTTTATAAAGCTCAAATTGGCCTTATCAAACAAAACATCTGCTAGATCAGTGAATGACTGGTGACAGCAGGAGACAGCAGTGCTGGCCTCTCCAGTAGAAGTCACTGCAGTTAATGGAAGCTATTACGGGAAAATTCTGGCAAGAAGTTTTCTTTTTCTTTTTTTTTTTTCTCCTCCAGACAGTTAAAATTTTTTAGAGAAAAATGTATTCAGTTGCTAGGGTAACTGTGGTTTCAAAACTACCGTAACAAAAGCCAGATATCACATATCAAACTACCAAATTGTTAATTTGACTGGTATTTTAAAATAACTATTACAAAGAGATGTTTCCTCCTTATCTAGCTATAGGGAATAAGAGGAAAGGAGAGAACAGGAGGAAATGAAGGAGAAGAGAAAAAAAACCTGGTAGATTTGTTTAAGAAAGGTTTTTGTCTTGCTAAATATTTGTTGGAAATAAAAATCCCTTCACTGTTATGGATACATTTCCATGCAGGATTTATTTAGTCAGATTCAAAACATAAGGGGGATACTGGGTTATTCTGTTTTCAATTTCTCTTCCCGCATTTCAAACCCTGCCTGGGTTTTAAGTGAATGGTTTTCTGTGGGTACTTGGTAAAGGAACTGGTTATTTAGGAGAGTCATGCATGCTCTGAAATCTTTTATGAGTGATTGTGTTTTTCCTCTGTCTTTTCATCACTTGATTTAAAGGGAATATAATAAAGCCATTAGGTGTTTGGACTCTGGAATTCGTCATAGCTAGGACTGAATTCCTTTTCTATGCCTTACTAAATTCCTTTAATCTCTCTGAGTCCCAGCCTCTTCATTTATAAAAAGGATATCATTCTTCCATCTGGTACTCAAGTAAAAACAAACAAGGATTTTTTTAAAAAGAGAAAGAAAAAGAAGATATCAGCTGGACATTGTGGTGCACACCTGTAGTCCCAGTTACTTGGGAAGCTGAGGCAGGAGGATGACCTGAGCCCAAGTATATGAGCTGTAGTGCACCATGATAGCAGCTGTGAATAGCCATTGCACTGGGCAACACAGTGAGATGCCATCTCTTAAAAAAAAAAAAAAAGATATCAAAACAAATGAAATAATGAAATGAATATCAACAAATAAATTGCAAAGAAAGAAAAAGAGGGAGAGGGATGTATAGATTAAAAAAAACTAAAGAGGTATATCAACTAAATGTCATATGTGGATATTTCAAGCTGATTTGGAAAAAAATAACAACTATAAAAAATCATTGCCAGGCTCTGTGGCTCACGCCTGTAATCCCAACAATTTTTGAGGCTCAGGGAGGAGGATTACTTGAGGCCAGGAGTTTGAGACAAGCCTGGGCAACATAGCAAGATCCTGTCTCTAAAAAAATAAAAATTAAAAAATTTTGGACTGGAGAGGTGGCTCATGCCTATAATCCTAGCACTCTGGGAGACTGAGGCAGGAAGATCACTTGAGGCCAGGAGTTCAAGACCAGCCTGAGCAAGAGCGAGACCCTGTCTCTACAAAAAATAGAAAAACTAGCTGGGCATGGTGGTACGTGCCTGTAGTCCCAGCTACTCGGGAGGCTGAGGCAGGAGAATCAATTGAGCCCAGGAATTTGAAGTTGCAATGAGCTATGATGACGCCACTGTACTCTAGCCCGGGTGACAGAGTGAGACTGTCTCAAAGAAAAAAAAATTTTTTTTTAATTATTTTTGAGATAACTGGGGAGACTTGAACATTGACTGGATATCTGATAATATTAAGGAATTATTTCAAATGTGTTTAGGTATGATTATAACATGGTATTATAGAGGTTTTTAAAGAGTTATCATCTTTTTATTTTTTTTCTGAAGGCCTGGGCTAGTGTGCAGTGGCGTCATCATAGCTCACTGCAGCCTCCAACTCCTGGGCTCAAGTGATCCTCCTATACAGGCGTGAGCCAACTCGCCTGGCTCATCTTTTGATATTTTGATACATACTGTAATATGTACAAATAAAATTATATGATGTCTGAGATTTGCTTTAAAATAAGGCGGGGGAAATGGATGGGGTAGAGATGAAACAAGTTTGGCCATGAGTTGACAATTGTTGATTCTGGGTGATGGAAATAGAGGGGTTTAATAAGTATTCTCTCTACTTTTAAATATGTATTTGACATTTTCTATAATAAAAGTTTAAAAAGAGAGATATTGGTAATACTCACCTGTTAAGATTATTGTATGGATTAAATGAGATGCTGTGTGTAAAGCACTTTGCTGAGTTCCTGGCATATAATAATTGCTCAATGAATGTTAGCTATTACTATTAGAAACAAGACCTCTTCTTTCCCTTGTGCAGAAAATGAAAGCCAGACCGTGAAATGTATTGCTGACTGGAGCAGCTAACTTCCCGCTCCCAAAACACCCAGCTGCAAGCTGCCGTTGCGTTCATCCTCATCCAACCTGATTCTGGACCAGGCCCTGTGCCACACACACACGCATGCGCGCACACACACAAATTCTATTTTATAGTGGCTGTTAGTTTTGCCTTTAGTTTCACAGCAAGTTTTAGCTGGGAATGCTATTTCAGTGGAAAATGGAAGGCAAGAACTTTTTTTTTTTAGCTAAACTGTTAGTAAGTATTGAGCACATTACTAGAAACTTCCCTATATAGTTTTATTTAATCTTCATTTTAGAGAGAAGGAAACACAAGTTTCAAGTCCCGCCCAAGGTGACAGCATTGTTAAATGGCGGACCTTAACTCACACCCAGCTCCTGGGATCGCCAAAGGACTTGTGCTCACCCAGGAGCCCTGGCTATCAGCCCTCTTGCCTTTCTTTTCATTGTCCTAGTTTAAAAACAAGCACAATCCAGAAAAGGTTAAGCTGACATTCCCATCAGAAGAGTATGAAACCATATTCATCTGTCCTGTGGACTGAAAGGCAGTGCTGGTTTGCAAGCAGGGTGGTTGGTAAACGATCTGCCTAACTGGTAAGGAGAGTCACAGGCTTGGGAGTAGCTTGAGACTGGCAGAGGGGAGGTTCAGGAAGGAGCAATAGAAAAAGGTTTTTGGAATTGCACCGACATTTGTGTTTAATTTCCCTGTTTTCCAGATGCTATTCAACTTTTAAGGGAAGAAGAAAACAGGGAGAGATAACTTATAGGAGAACTGCTCAATCCCCAAAATTGAAAACAGCCAGCTGCCATCAAATATCATGGGCCCTAAATTCAAACTCCAGCTGTAATTTAATTTGGTGGTTGCAATGACACCCTAAACTTGCAAATGATGAGTTGACTTTCGAATTCTGCTTATATAAAGCGGGACAATTCCATGCAAGGCAGGTATCTGGTTACAACCGGACTAATTTGTTGTTTACATCCAACTCCCCCCAGGAATGGAGCGGTGAAAGACATCAGGAGAAACAGAAACTCCGGGCCTCAGAGTTGCCTAAGGAGAAGTGTTAGTGCCTCAAACTTGAGGGTCAGCCTCTAGGGCCCCACTCCAGGGTGTCGAGAGGGGTCAAGTTCTGTCCGCTGCCACCTGGAAGATTCTCGACTAACCCTTTCCCTGCCGAGGCCCAAAAGCCCTCACTGTAAGGCCACTGCCGTAGCCAAGCTGCAGTAAGGAGCAGATACCACCCCTCGCCGGAGCAGACCGCCCATCTCCCCAGACCCGCCCACCCCCTGCTGCGAATCCCGGATCCTCTCCCTCGAGCCGAGCGAAGGCCCTCTTAAATTAGGAAACAATAGCTATTTAAGAAGAAGCGCAAATAACTCGCGCCCTGCGAGCCCAAGCGTGGCATTCTTGGGAGATCCCCTCCGGCAAGGAACTCGGCTGTTCGGATCTGGCGGGGAAGAGAAGACCGAGCCCGCGTGCGGGGGCCCGGGCGTCGGGAGCACGGGGCAATCAGCCTCCAGGGTCCCGCCCCCAGCCTTCCTGCCTGCAGTGGGCTGGGGGGGGAGGGTCCCCCGAATGGGGAATCACCCTCCGCACTGCAGCAGATTTGGGAGGGGAAGGGTTCAGAAGCGGTAGAGAGGGGGCGCCGAGAGCCACATCCTGCCTCTCGGAAGTCGGGGACTGTCCCCAGTCCCGCCTCAGGCCCTGGCGGCCGGAGCGCGCTCCGCCTAAAGCGCGGGCCAGGCGCGCGGTGTCACAGCCATGAAGTCCTTTTCTTGTCCTGAAGGAGCCGGCCCTCCTTCAGGAAGGAGGGAATGGGAGGGTGGAGATTCCTCCCAATCCCTCCTCCTGCTCCCACGGGTCGGAGAAGAGATGTGGAATTAAGCTGGAGTGAATACTCCGCGTGCTCTATAATTACGCACACACTGAAATCTTCACCGTTGACTTAAGTTACTTGGCGCTGCGAGGGCTGGGGCCCTGCATATTGATTAAATGCAGCCTCTATTTACCTAAACAATAAGTGTAGAGATTAGCAACGTTCACTTGATCACAATAATGGGGTTGACAATTAAGGGGCAATGCATCCCAGATGTAACGGAGCCTATGGAAGGCGTGCGGGCGGGCGGCGGGCTTCTTGGAGAAGGGCGCTGGGGGGGCTGCGGCGGCGGAGAGAGCGAGCGGGTGCCGAGCTGGAAGCGGCGAGGGAGCACAGCGGGAGGCAGAGGGGAGGCCCAGCCACGTCAAGGCCCCGGGCCACCCGGCCCTGGAGGCTCAAAGCTGGCTTTGGGGGACCTGAATACCCCGGATCCCAGGGAGGCATCTGGAGCTCGGAGCCAGCTTCCCTGCGGCGATGGCACCTGCCTCAAGGCCCTTTCGCTTGCCGATGCCTGGCTGGGAAGGATGACGGACGCCGCTGGCATGTGCCGGGGTGAGTGTGCCTGTGTCGTCAGTGTACATTCTGCACGCGGCAGTGGGGGAGAGGGGGACGAGGGGTGTAGACACGTGTCTGAAGTGTGCGGAGCCTCCCTGTACCCATATGTATAACCGCCATTCCATACTCCAAGAAGCAGGTCAGGGTGGAAGGTGTCCACTCGGACCCTGGAAGGGCGTGGGTGTGACATCAGTGGGTGTGACAGGGAAGTTCAGCCTGCCAGGGCTGGGCTCTAGAGTGGCTGAAATCAAGACAGCATGGACGTGTCAGCCCTGGGCCTGTTCCCGGATATGTCACAGGGGTGCCTCGGTCCTTGCGGGGAATCTTATAACTGACCTTTTTTCTCAGCCTCTTACTGAGCTTTAGGGCCCTGAGAAGGGATCCTAGGAAGGAGGGGATTGAAAGAAACTAACTCAGAGAAGAACTCAGGAGAGTGGGACACAGAGTAATAAAGGACAGATGAGAGCAGCTGAGACAGAGAGAGAGAGAGAGAGAGAGAGAGAGAGAGAAATCATGATCTACCTAGAAATGTTTTCAGATCCTGGGCTCCCATTGGAGACAGGCTGCAAAAGACACATGCATGTTGTTTCTCTGCTCTTCCCTCTTCTCTCTGCGCCCCATTATCAACCTGGAATGCTTCCCATTCCACATTTAGACCTAAACAAAAGGATTTGTCCCAGACACTCAAGAACAAGCCAGGACGAAGGCCTTTCCCGCCAAAGCACTAAGGTCGGGAAATAAACAGCCCCTGCCCTGGCTCTGGGCGCAGGAGCCCGGGAGAAGTCTTGGGTGTCAAGAGTATCTAGAGGATCGGAAGGAGGGAGGGAGGGAGAGAGGAAGGGAGAAGACTGGGAAAGACAAGAGGGAGGAGGAAGAGCAGGGACCAGCAGGGGCCCAGTTGGACTAGGGGTTCGGTTATAACCATCCCACCCCCGCCCAGGGTCTTTCCACCCCCTGTCCTCCTCCCCACTTTCAGAGCTGAAGGCAGACTGCGGGAAGAGGAGGTTAGACAAAGGGAATCCTCCTCCTCTGGGACGGGTGAAGTGCGTCTGTCCTCTCCTTGTAGGCTCTAGAAAAACTGGCAGGAATTTCCTTGTCATGAGAAGACCGAGGGGTGTCTGCAGCAGAGGAGACAACTACAAACAGACTTTGGGCCGGGAGGGAAGACAGGCGGGCGGGCGGGCGGAGGCCAGCTTTGATCGCTTCAGCTCTGTTGTAATTTTGTCTTCGCCAGATTAGCTGAAATAGTCAGCCCTGGCGAGGAGTTCGGTTCCACTGAGTCCCCTCCCTCCCCACCCCCCACGTCATCTCACGCCTGGAGCCGGGTCGCCGCTCCTCCTGAGTCTCTCCAGAAACTTCAAGAGCTAATGGTCCTGTGTTCCTGCCGTAATTAGCAGGCCACACAGCTCTCCAACACTTCGTTAAACAAATATGTAAGTCATCCTCCCCCTCTCCGGGGACAGACCCGAGGAAAGCAGGCAGCTGGGACCGCTGCGGGAGTTGTCCTCCGCTAGCGGAGTGGCGTTGCAGTGACCCGCGACTGCTCCTCGCGGCCTTGGTCTCTCTAAGCTCTTCCTTAGAAAGAAGAGAGAGCGGCAAAGAATATACACCTCGCCACCCACCGCACAAGCCAGGCGAACCTGTGTCTTTGCTTGAAAAGTTTTCTAAATGAATTACTTTGGTGGTTCTAAGCCGTGATGAACAGAGGCTGGGCCCGGTTCTTCTCCAGAACAGCGTACGGATGTAAAGGATATGGAATCGTCCTCCCCCACTGCTTTCTTTTTCTTCCCCATATAAATCAGTCATATAAATCATTCGCATTGTTTAAGGTACATTGATCAATCTAATGGCTTGTAATAGGCTCCTAATTGCCACTTGCAGAATCCTGCAGGCTCACGTTTGAACAGGGAAGGCTCTCAATTCTAGCCAAGTCCACCTTAAGCTTAAGACTGCGCGATTGCAGAACCCAGGAAGAGCCGCGCCAAGATGGCCGTGGCACTCCAGTCTCAGTGGCTCGGGGAGGGAGGACAGGAGGTGTCACTGGGGATATTTGCTATTCATTTTTTTTCTCAAATCTCCCTTCCAAATCAGCAAGTCATTAATGCAAAGCCCAGCTGCAATTTATTGATTATTGTGGACTGAGCGTCATTGTGTTAATATCAGACAAGAAACTTTCCTTGTTTGCATCCACTGTGTCTGTATGTGTAGTAAAAACTTCCTAAGTCCACAAACTGATATACTTTTAGTCATATCTTCTGTTTTTATTTATTAATTTTTAACAGGGCAACATCAGGAGTTGTGATGGGAAATAATATGAGGGAGGGGTGGTGGGTTAAAGGGAAGGAAGGAAAAGCCAAACTTTTGTCCAGTAGAGTCCTAGAGGTGTGCCTACACTCCTGTTTCACATGTAGTAATTGTAGTGCCTTCTCCAAGCCCTGGATGGAGGAGGAAGGAAAGAGTTGGAGGCCTTCTCAAAAGCTACCTATGAAAGGGTAAAACTGTGGTACCCTGGCTGGGAGAAGCTGTCTAATGACCAGGATCCTCTGGGGTCTGGCTTTTCTTGATATCAGTTCAGGGTCTATGTGAAAGGTTGCTTTAATGTCTTCAAAGATGGTTCCATTAGAGTTGGCTGAGACAACAAATGTGCATCATTTCAGTAGAGATGCTCTTAAAAACAAGAAAGCCAACAGAGAATACCACATTTGCTTAGGTCTAAGACCCTTCTGTGGTGGTTGGTAAGGGAGGGAGGAAGGTAAAACCCCAAGCCGAATAGGCCCCCTATAGTTTCCGAGTGATGCAGTAAACAAATCTATGATGCTTGTTGAATAATCTTCCAATAATTGCAGTCATTAAAATCATCACACAGTCTACAGTCACCTTCCTTCCTTTGACACACCAGAATCTTTCCTTTAATTGTTAATGCATTTTTGGTTCAGATAAACAGATGGAGGCAAGCTTAAAATATATGGCCCAGATACATCTATCAGCAGAAA
Organism: Daubentonia madagascariensis; assembly: GCA_023783475.1. Taxonomy (NCBI): domain Eukaryota; kingdom Metazoa; phylum Chordata; class Mammalia; order Primates; family Daubentoniidae; genus Daubentonia; species Daubentonia madagascariensis. The sequence continues at coordinate 33,877,455 of JAKFHU010002088.1, read as the reverse complement.
ATTAGTTGTGTAGCAAACGTTTGTACTCTACTTAATAGAGTAGGGGTTTTCAATTTCTCCAGCAGACCCAACAGAGGCAAGAAAGATTTGCATCTTCTACCACCTCTAAATAGCAGTGACACCTCTGAGATAGAAAAAAAGATGAAAGTCCTATTGGCCTATTGATTCTTCCTGCCTCTTTTATTTGCTTGGGTTGGGATGAAATGAGGGCATTATAGAACAAATACTAAATGAAAGCTCAACAGAAATTGTGGGAGAGTTCCTCAATTTTCAATTAATTTTCTCCATCCATTTGATCTCAACGCTGGTGCTTTTAAAAATATAAATATGTGTTAACTATAAAAAATTCCTCTCTAATCAAAGCCTGCATTTCATTTTCACCCACAACTGACAAAACTCCAACTGCGGAAAGGATTCATCCGACTCAACAGGCGCTACGGACCATACTGGGCTTCCTTCTTCCTTGCTCATCGCAGGCAACGCTGGTACACTGGGCAGCTTTTTCTTTTCTTTCTTTCTTTCTTTTTTTTTTTTAACTCAAGTTATTAATGTATCTCCCCAACTCCCACACCGTGCTGACCTGATAATCACTGCTCTAGTGTAGATCATGCAAATGAAAAGCATAATTAATTGCGCAAGTGATTCAAAAAGGGAGCGCTGTGGCTTAGCAAATAAATAAATAAAGGCGGTGGGAGGACAGGTCAGATAAATGCTTTTTACCGTCTGGGCTCCCGTACCTCCCCCCCTCCCCCCCACCTCCCGCCTCCTGGTCCTGGAGGCCCAGGCTTTGATTGCAGCCAAGGCGAGAACCTTCGGTTTCTCCTCCCCCAACGCCTCTTCTCCCGCCCACATTCTCCTGTCTCCCCAACTCCACCTCACCCCACCCGGGTGGGATATATCCGCTGCTAAACTCTGCGCCTGGTCAAAGCTCCCGGGAGACTGGGCAGCCACCTAATATTTAACCAGCTACTATATCGAGTTATTCAGAAAATAAGTAGTCCTCCCGGTCGCCACTCTGCTTCCAGTGCATCAGAGAGAAGCATTTAGTCTGTGGCGCAGGAGCTCCCATCCTTCCGATCAGCGCTAATGACTGAATTGTTTCTCGGGCTTTGCCTTCTTAACACAGCAACTTGAGCAGTTGCTCAGATCAAAGCTTTCGGGAGAGGCAAGATGGGAGAAACAATATTTGCTCAAAGGAAGTGAACTCTTCCCTTTAATTACCCTATTCTTCTTTATTAGGATTAGTATTGAATTTTTTTGGAAAAAATTATGTTGATTTAGCCATAGTGTATTTACGATGTAAATATATTCCAAGACGAAAACGTCACGGATCAATTGTAAAGGACCCGGATACATAATTTTAAAAAATCAGTTTCAGTGTATATGAGGTTCTCACCCCACTTTCGCTGCTCAGTCAGATTTGTTTATGCAGAATCGACATTTAATAGTGCTAATTGCACTCCAGTTAAATTGCCCTGATTGCAGAAAGGGAAGCAATTTTCGTGCTCTCTGTCTGGGTTTGGAAGAAATTGTTTTATATTCACCTCTTTATAAAGAAGTGGAGATAAGGCACCGGGGCCTTTGCACAAATTGCACTTAGGGGCTGACTGGCAGCATTCAGGCGCTATAATAGAGCATTATTTGGCCGTTTTGAATAATGTAAAGCGTTTGCTGAAAGCTATTCTCCTGAAAATTGCTTTAACTTTTAAAAGGGTGATGATTCACTCCAAAGCAGGCCTTTGTTACATTGTCATTATTTCCCCAAATGTTTTAACAGTCAGCTCAACACTTTAGCATAACACATTGATCTTTGTTTAAAAACTAGATTTTTCATAAGATGAAAAAAAAATCTGTCAGGCAAAAAAACAAAACAAAACAAAACAAAACTGGACTTCCTCCTAAAGATTTCCTTGGGGCCCCCTTAGAGTTGAAGTGGCCCGGGTGTTTGCCTGCGTTCTTTGGACGATTCCCCTAACTTTTATTGTGATGAGAACGCGTGTATCTAAAGGAATATCCGAGTGCCCACACCGAGAGTCTGACAGCTGGAACTACGTGGAAAACTGGAGGGGGAGGGGAGGGGAGGGGAGTGGAGGGGAGGAGAAAGAGAAGAGGAAGGCAAGCAGGGCGCAGGGCGCCCGAGGTGTCTGCAAGAACTGTTTTAAATGGCTGGCTTGAAAATGTCACCAGTGCTAAGTGGCTTTTCGGATTGTCTTATTTATTACTTTGTCAGGTTTCCTTAAGGAGAGGGTGTGTTTGGGGTGGGGGAGGGGGTGGAGGGGGGAAACCTCGGCGCTTCTCCTCCCGGGGCTGCACAGGGTGAATCGGAAACGCCTCGCTGCCACTTAACAATCCCTCTATTAGTAAATCGACGCAGAGTCTCTATAGGAAGCCGAGGACCAGTCTCTCCTTCCAGGGCAGAAGTCACCTGTTGGGAATGGCTCCCGGGTCCCCCTGCTGGGCTCTTCGGCTCTTCTAGGCGGCCAGATTTCCCTTCAACCCGTCCCCCTGCATCCCCCTGGGGTTTTCACCCCCCCCCCATTTCCACTACAGTCCCCTAGGGCACAGCGCTTCATTTACAGCTGTGCAGGTCTTCTCGCTCTCTTCTCTGTCCTTTCCCTTTCTCTGTCATAATTTCCTTGGTGCTTTCGATACCTTAAACAAACAAACAAAAAAAGAAGCATTCTCAGCAGAAGTATTCCAACAGAAAGCAAAGAAAGCGACCCCACACAGCCCTCCCCATCCACGGAGTGCGCCAAGATGCACGCAGGCTCCATCCTAGGGTCGAAAGAAGTGCCACGGTTCTTGTACTGTTGATTTTGGGTGAAGAGATCTTGCGAAAGAGGAGACAAAACACTGGGGGCACAGTCCCATGTCCTCCTCACTTGCTCCCCTCTCCGCCACAACTCGTCTTTTGCACCCCAGCATTTGGGCATTTGGTGTTGGTAGTTTAAAATATATATATATATTTTTTAAAAGAAGTAGAATGTGGGTTTGGAAGGGAATGTGCCACATTAAAAGTACCCAAGTCGGCCCGAGGGCGCTGGTATTTCTGGTTCAAAAGCAGCCTCTGGCTACCCTGCAGAAGAGAAAGCTGGGCCCAGAAAGAAGAAAAACAAACAGCTTAGCGTTTGCTGTGGGACTCCAGGACGCACCCTTGTCTGTCTGAGGACACCTCCTTTCACACTGACAAGGTCCAGGGATGACTTCAGGATGCTTCCAGCCTGCAAGATGTGGAGGCGCCCACGTGTGGCCTGGTCTTCCGCACGCGCGGGTGAAGGTCCGGGAGAGACTCCTCCAGCACCCGCGAAAGCAGGGTGCTAAGAGGGAGCCCACCTCTTAACACTGCGCCCTTGCCCCGCAGAGGAGCCTCTCTAGGCCCTGGAGGTCTGGAGTGGGAGTGGGTTGGAGCTGGGGCAAGAAAACTCTACTCCAAGCTAAAACGCGACATGCAAATCTTCACCGGGTTAAACAAACAGCCGAGCAGGCTGCAGCTTCAGCGGAGGTGGCGGTGGGGGCGGACGCCGCTAGTGCAGGTCTCTGTTTCCGAAGTTGTTACAATGTGAAAATAAGCGGCTTCGTGCAGCGTGTTGTATGGGCTGATGCCTCCCACCCCCATGCCAGCCCCCAGCAAAACCCGGCAGATAATCAGTACATCCCACTGTTTAGTCATATTTGACAACTGGGTTAACCTGGTATCTAGGCGCTGGCGAAACCGTACAAAGGGTGCCCTCAATTACCACTAGAAGCTTCTGGCATGAGTGGCACTTGTATTACCCCCCGGGTCAGAGGCCAGAGCGACAATTAGGAAGTCGCTTAGACCTCTGGGGGGAAATGGTGGGATGCAGCGGGGCCCTCCCAACAAGTCTGTGGGTGTAGACCTGTACAGAGAGGCCTATTTCGCTCCTCTCTGAGAAGCTGTCCCTTCGCGCCCCCTCCTCAATGTGACTGTAAGAGTAAAACTGAACCAGTGGAATAAAGAACTAGGAAGAAGACAAACGACAATAATAAAATTGCAAGCAAGAATGATGGATAAAAGCTGAAGTTGTGCTCCGTAAGCAAGAGCATGGACGCACAAAATGAGCGTTGACATTTTCGGTCTCCACTTGGGCCCTGCTGGTGGGGCCTCTACCTCGGCGCCTCCTCCCCTCCTGCCTCCTTTCCCACAAGCGGGGACTGGAGTAGGACTGTCAGCCCCAACTTCCAACATCTCAGGATGGTTGTGGGGGGGGGGGTTGTGGCTCTGTCTCAACGGTACTTAAACCTGGCTTGGGGGGGTGTGTGTGTGTGTGTGTAAATTTTTAATTGCACTGTAATTTCTTCAGTCCCCAGCCCGCGTCCTCCTCCCCGTCCGACACCCCCTCCCCCGCTCCCTCCCTAGCCGACTTGAGTGGCACGCGCCAGGAGCCCGGGCTCGGGCCCCTCGGCGCGTCTGATTGGCTGCGGGGTAGCTCCCGTCTGCTCCTCCTGAGCCCTCATTGGGCGAGAGGGGCAGCCAGCGGCACTTCAAAGCGGGTGCTCCTCTCACTTAGGCTGAGTTTAGCCGGCGGGAGTCCGGAGTCCGCTCGGCGCGAGCGCGGGGACGCGGGAGCCGCGCGGGACCCGAGTAGTTTTTCCGAGCAGCCGCCAGGCTCAGCCCCGTTCCCGGCCCCGCCGCGCAGCCCAGAGACCTGCTATGGCCACGTCTATACTCGGGGTAAGTCGCAAGTGTGGCAACGCATTTGCTTGTTTTAACCGGAGTAATTTTTCGTTATGGCTTCTTGGGGTCCGTGGCTCCCGAGAAACTGTTGCTGCTGGACTGCAGCTTCAGCTTCTTTTAGCACTTTCCACATTTCCGGGACTGATTCTTTCCAAGTTTTTGGAACCCAGGAGATGCCTTTGCAAGAAAATGATTTCTTAAGCAACTCCCTTTTTATTTGGTCTCAAAGAAGAGCTAGAGGTTTCTTTTCTTCTCCTGGTGATTTATACCCCATCCCCCCTTGCTTTGGGAATTGTTGCAATTATGCGACAGTGGTGGTTCCAGAAAACAGTCTTAATCGTTTTGCAGCCCATGTAGTCACGCTAATAAACGTGTACATTTCCGCGGCTTCCCAGTTTGTCCGTGACTTTTAAATCCGTCGCTAGCCGCTTATCCTTGGATTATTGTTTTCATAATCGGTGGTGTGTGTGTATGTAAACATTAAAACCAACGTTTTCTATTAAAAAAGAAAAGTCGTAGCCACCCTTGGGAGGAGTGCTCCAAGTTTCGCCCTTCCCTGGGCGGCTGTTTCGGCTGCTTCCGCCCTCACCCAGTGTTTGTTGTCTGTGTTTACCTTGGTGCTTCACCCCAAGGGCGACTTGGGGGCTTCTGGGACAGGAGCTGGCTTACGGCGACAACCCAAGTCCGCTTCTAGGCTAGGGTCGCAGCAACTGAGGCATGGAACAGGGAGGCATCTTTAATTTATAGCCCCACCGAAGAACAACTTTCCAGCGCCCGGACCTTCGCCCTTGTGATCGCCTCAGCCCAGCGCCGGGCGCGGCGCATCCTCCGCGAGCGCGTGGGGAGGAGGCGCGAGCCCGGGAGCCACGGCCCCCCGGGACCAGCCGCGGGGGACGAGGCTGCTCACCGGTGCACTTTGTTTCTTCCCCTCACTTCCTCCTGCCCTCCTCCTCCTCGCTCCCTCCCTCACCCCACCCACTCTAGGAAGAGCCTCGCTTCGGAACGACCCCGTTGGCCATGCTGGCGGCGACCTGCAACAAGATTGGCAACACCAGCCCGCTGACTACGCTGCCGGAGTCGAGCGCCTTCGCCAAAGGTGGCTTTCACCCCTGGAAGCGCTCCTCGTCCAGCTGCAACCTCGGCTCCAGCCTCTCGGGCTTCGCCGTGGCCACTGGCGGCCGCGGCTCGGGCGGCCTGGCGGGAGGCTCGGGCGCCGCCAACAGCGCCTTCTGCCTGGCTTCCACCTCGCCCACGTCGTCCGCCTTCAGCAGCGACTACGGCGGCCTCTTCTCCAACTCGGCGGCTGCCGCGGCGGCGGCAGCCGGGGTGTCCCCGCAGGAGGCGGGCGGCCAGTCGGCCTTCATCTCCAAGGTGCACACGACGGCGGCCGACGGCCTGTACCCGCGCGTGGGCATGGCGCACCCGTACGAGTCGTGGTACAAGTCGGGCTTCCACTCGACGCTGGCGGCGGGAGAGGTGACCAACGGCGCGGCGTCGTCGTGGTGGGACGTGCACAGCAGCCCCGGCTCGTGGCTGGAAGTGCAGAACCCCGCTGGAGGGCTCCAGAGCTCGCTGCACTCGGGCGCCCCCCAGGCCTCGCTGCACTCGCAGCTGGGCACCTACAACCCCGACTTCAGCTCGCTCACGCACTCGGCCTTCAGCTCCACCGGCCTCGGCTCCTCGGCCGCCGCCGCCTCGCACCTGCTCTCCACCAGCCAGCACCTGCTGGCCCAGGACGGCTTCAAGCCGGTGCTGCCCTCCTATTCGGACTCAAGCGCCGCCGTGGCAGCCGCTGCCGCTAGCGCCATGATCTCGGGCGCAGCGGCCGCGGCCGCCGGGGGGAGCTCGGCGCGCTCTGCCCGCCGCTACTCCGGCCGCGCCACCTGCGACTGCCCCAACTGCCAGGAGGCGGAGCGGCTGGGCCCGGCCGGAGCGAGCCTGCGGCGCAAGGGCCTGCACAGCTGCCACATCCCGGGCTGCGGCAAGGTGTACGGCAAGACGTCGCACCTGAAGGCGCACCTGCGCTGGCACACGGGCGAGCGGCCCTTCGTGTGCAACTGGCTCTTCTGCGGCAAGCGCTTCACGCGCTCGGACGAGCTGCAGCGGCACCTGCGGACTCACACGGGCGAGAAGCGCTTCGCCTGCCCGGTGTGCAACAAGCGCTTCATGCGCAGCGACCACCTGAGCAAACACATTAAGACGCACAACGGGGGCGGCGGGGGCAAAAAGGGCAGCGACAGTGACACGGACGCCAGCAACTTGGAGACACCCCGTTCCGAGTCCCCCGACCTCATCCTGCACGACTCCGGCGTCAGTGCCGCCCGGGCGGCGGCAGCTGCGGCGGCTGCAGCGGCGGCGGCGGCGGCGGCGGCGGCGGCCTCGGCGGGAGGCAAGGAAGCAGCGTCTGGCCCCAACGAGTCTTAGAGGCCGGGCGAGAGGCGCGAGCGAGCGAGAGAATAGAGACACCGAGAACGAACGAGAGGTTCGGAGGGCGATTGAGTGGGGGACGGGAGGGCAGGGGCTCCCTTGACGACCCCGGGCCGGGACTGGGCGCGAGGCGAGTCGCGTGCGGCTCCCGGGCTGCGGCTCGCCGGGAGCTCCCCTCCGCCGTCCGCGCCCAGACGAGAATCTAACGCGCGGTCCAGAAACAAAAAAGCGAACCATCCTCCGACACAAACACTTTTTAAAACTGTACACACGTACACACACACACACACACACGGAAACCTACAAGCACGCACACTCACGCGCACACACATACATAGCACTCGCACAAACTTCTCGAGCGAAGAGCAATACACAGAAAGGCTCCCTCCTTCCCCACTGCCCACCTCCCTCACTGCCCTTCTTCCTTTTCTCAAAAAACAAGCCACCACCTAGCAAAAGACTGTCAGAACATTTGAAAACAAACGGGACCTATAAAAGCACCCTTTGTGTGGATTATATATAAAATGCTCCAAGTCCTACTTGATATCTACTTACAGTGAGACTTTTTTTCCTTAAAAAAGGAAGCATCAAAAGGCTTAAGGTGAGAAATTAAACTGGAAGTCTAGCGACAGTTTCTCTGTATTTCATAACATCTGTATAAATAGGGTTCAAAAGATTGTGTTCTCTTTTATTTTCTTGTAAATGTTCATTCGAATAGAGTTTTTTTGGTGAATTCCTGAAATTCAGGGAGTTTTTTTAATTTTCTGATGCACTTTGTGAAAGTCAGTATATATGTAAAAGATATTTAAAATGTTGAGTTATCATTTCACTCACAAACACGTAAGTTAAAGTCATCTAAAAAATTAAATGCGTTTATCTGTATAAAGAAAATCTTGACATCATATTTTCATTTTGGTATTATTAAAGGACTCTGAACAATATACTTCCTTTTTTTAAAAATCCTGTTTCCCCCTCAATAACCTTTACGTGGGTTGACTTTTTTTGTTGGGAAAAAAATTCCCTTAATGTTAGTTGTAGGTAATGTAAAGTTTATGTGGGTTATAAAAGCCATAATACATATACGTTTTTGAGAACTCAGAATTATTTATTTGTATATCAACAGCGTAAATTAAATTGGGTTATAAGAACGTGTAGTTGTATTACTTAATGGGAAGGCTCTCAAAAGGTGAAATTTTTAAACTCTGGAGCACCTAAAATATGAAAAGGTCTTTGGCAGCTTTAACTGGGGAGGTTCTTACGCCTCCCGGAGGGGTCAGAAAAAAACTCTGGTGGGTTTGTTTGTTTTTAAAAAGCGATTTAAAAACAATCTGTGAAAGGAAGAAGCTTTTTAAAAAGAAGTCTTTTAGCTCCCAAGGCCCTCTACCCTGGGAGGCAACTCAGGGGAATAAATCGCTAGAGTCAATACCCCGGAAAAGACATTTCATGCCTAAATGAAAATCTTGTTAAATGTTATTAATTTTGACTTAGAGCACACAGCAGCCCCCTGTGCCTTGTATTCCCTTATTAGGGATTCATGTCTTATCAAATATCTAATTAATCTCCTAGACATCATTTGTTCTGGCCAACTTTATCTCAGCTGGTCCGCGGGGAAAACTCCAAATATTCTCTGTGACAAAGCTCCCTTGAAGATCTTTTTAATTGTCTAAATTAACTGCACCAAATTTGCATGTCAAACGGTAAAGGGCAACCTGAGATAAAATGTAAACGTTTTAAAAGCCCCCAAACTAAGCACTTGATTTGATAACTAGGCTTTTTAATGTTATGGAAGACAACTGCTCCTTTCCTTTTCAAAGACGGCTGATCTATGCAAATAGTGAATTGGAAATGCCTAGGTCCCCGCGCCAGCAAATGGCCCTCGCAGGTTATTTGAATATCAGTGGCGCTGCTTCTGAAAAGGTTCAAGGATGCTCTCTGACTTCTTTGTGATTACTCAGTGCGGCGTCTTATTCTGAAGAAAAAAAACTCAGGAATAATTAAAGGCTGGGATCAGGCCTGGGAACACGTTTGGGACAGGAATCTCATTTAGACAGTCTCTTTCAAAATAAGGCACAGTTAAATTGACCAGAAGGCAATTATTGAAATGAAAATTATTTTCACTCTCTTTGTCTTCTGACCACCAACTTAACAGCCCCAGTTTAAAAGAGGGAGAAAGGAGGAAGAGACGAAAAGAAAATTGGTAAATGAGATAATTTCGCAATTCGCAAAAAATGTTAATTTAGAAAATAAAGTACATATTTACAGAATAAAAATATTTCTAAAAGGCTTCCCACACGAGAGGAAATACAAGAGAAGTCAACAGCAATAGAATTTTGTTTTCTTTTTTGATTACTGGCCGTCTTGGGAACTTGAATGAAGGTTTTGATTTTTAGGAAACAAAAAATAAGTTATTGTTACTAACAATTAACAAAATGTTTTCTCGTAAACTGCTCTGAAAAGCCAAGCAGCAAAGTAAGGATAAAACAGAACGAAGGTCCCCAGCAGGGCGTTTGCAGCCTGAGGTTCAGTGGCCTCTTCCCTCTCCTTGAGCTCCCCGCAGGCTTGGCTGCCCCGCTCTTCCTCGAGTTTTTCTTTACTTTGGCCATTTTCTCTCCCCGCTCAAACTATCCATAACCGGGTCCCCCTACTCCCCAGGTGCCTTCTGGTTCGGATCTGGTCTTCTGGAGAAGCTGGCAGGCGTGCGATTACTCTGGGGGCTTTGGGCCGAGGCGCTGGTGGCCCAGAGGGTGCCCGGCGCGTTTGGGGGCCACTGGCTGGCGGCGCGGAGTTGAGGGTGTGGTGGGGTTTCCCGAGGAATGAGGGCGCCCGGGCGTCGGGCCCTGGGGCAGCTTTGTTTCTCGTTGATAATACAGGCAGATCAAAGGGTCTGGCCGTGCAGGTCCCGCTGGCCTTGCCGCTCCCTCCGCAGGCCAGTGATCAAGGCCTCTGCGCCCTGCCTCTGCCCCGCGGGTCAGGGGACGTCCATCACCGAGGTTCCCGGGAACGGCGGGCGGCGGCCCGGAGCGTCCAGCAGGGAGACCCGAGTCCGCCGAACCTGAACCCGCCCCCTGGCCGAAACCAGGGGGAAAACACCCCCCAGCCCCACTGCCCTCCCCTTCCCCGTAGCCCTAGGCGCCCCCGGGGACGCGGGGAACCTTGACCCGAGCGGGTGGCAACCGACCCTCAGGGGCTCAGCAAATTGGAGACAGCGCGCGTGAGAGCACAGAGAGAGCCCAAAAGCTAGGACACGAATTCGGTCCCCAGCTGAGGTGGGGCTGCACCTCCCCAGGGCCACCTCCGGGCCCCGGCCGCCTGGGCCTCTCCCGCTCAGGGGCCCGGAGGGGCCGGAGGCGGCGGCCTGGGGCCCCAGCGCAGACGAGGACAGCCGGCTGGAGGGGGTGGGGGGCGGGGTCCGCGGCCTGGGGCCCCGAGTCCCTCCCGGCTCGGGCGAGGGGCAAGGCCGTTTCGTTTCAGACGGTCTCTCCCGGCGTTTCCTGTTCCGTAGCTTCCTGCGCAACACAGGAACCGAGTCCAAGTTTTCCTCGGTGCTGCGCCCACCCAGCCCCATTCCACACCCTCCCCCTGCGGTTTCCTTTTCTGACGCTCCTTTTCTCCCCTTGGACTGAACTGGATCCTACCTGATGAGGAAGAAGAAAAAAGGAAAAAGAGGAAGATTGTCTTTCCTCAAGGAGGGAAAACAACATTATTTTGACGAGATTAGATTGTGCACCTGAATGGCGCGTCTGGACATTCCGTTAAATCGTTACAAGTCGTGTAAAATTGAATTTCTTTTTATTCAGATGGAAACTTATTTATTTTAACTCTAATCTTGTTTGCATCTATTATCTGTATTCACCAAGGCTCTCTTCCACTACAAAAATGCAGATGAAGTAAATCTCACATAAATCCCGCCCATTTGTGTAATTGGTATACTAAGTGTTTATTTTAAGTGAGAATAATTTAGCTACAAATTTTCTTAAGGAATAACATTCTTAACACATTAAAAAAACTGAAAACTCTGATTTGCTTTTATGTTTGACAGTAGCTCTTGATTCCCAGAAGAGCAGCTTGGCGCGTGCGGCTCGCGGGCGCCATCTAGAGCCCCGGGAGGGGAGGGCCGCGCTGTCCGCCCGGCTCGCCGCTATTAGCGCCGGGAGACCGGCTTTTGCAGCCAGCTGCGGCAGCCCAGCGAATCAAGCAAAGAACAGCCAGAGTTCGTGATCCAACGGGCAACGAGCCCCGCTACTGGGGGGCACTGGTTAGTAGTGGCTCCTAGGGAAGAGGGTCGTTTCTGGAACGTGATAACTGAAAATCCAAACAAACAAAATAACGCCCAGTTGGCCATGCTTAGAATTGTCGCATTTAATATCTTTTTCAAGGCAAGTTCAGGGTCTTCCACCTTAGAATTGAGAACGTTGAGCGCTGTCGGCGGCGACGTGGGCCCCAAGATGGGGGCCCAGCGTGGCCGCAGCCCCCTACCACCCATGATCCTGGGCTCCCCGCCCTCAAAGCTCGCGTGGACTATCCGGGACTGGCTGGAACCAAGCTGATTTTAAAGCAGGCCACCAGACCATTCCACGTCCCCAGACCCCCTTGGAAGAAGAGGGAACCAAGGGACCTGGAGCTTTCGCCAGCCCGGACCCGAGGCCGGCCGAAGCAGCCTTCTGCCTCGCCGTCGTCCTCCGGGCGGCCACCCCAGCCCGAACTGGGCGCCGGCTACGGCGGGGCAGGCCGGAGCCAGGCAGGGCGCGCAGGGCCCCGAGGTCGACGAGAAGCCCCCAAATCCCTCGCCCCAGGCCTTCCCGAAGGGTGCGCACACCCTCCCGGAGCAAACCAATCCCTTTTGTCCTCACCTTTTCCCTTTGAAACCCAAATCTGAAATCGGGTAACCGTTGGGGGTGTTGGCTAATTTTCCCTCCTCTCTGTGCGTGGCCCTCCCCCCACCAACTGTTTCCCTCCTCTTCCTAGTCCACTCCCCCACCCCACCTCCAGCCCACCCCCATCCTCAGACGTCTTGAACTGACTTACTGCCCCTGCTTTCTTGTCTCCCCTCCCCCCCCCCGCATTTATTGTGTTTTAATTTTAAAAGCGACACCTTCAAACCCTGCGCCCGAGGCGGCGGAGGTGTCGTCGCCCGCCGCAGCGAGAGCCGGGCCGAGGCGCCAGGGCGCCGGGCTCCGCGAACTCGCGTAGGGGAAACGCACTGCGTTTCCGGGAACTCGCAGCCACCTTTGCAGCGGGTAACTCGACTGGGTTTGTATTTGCTGTTTTAATACAAACCCCGCCGCACTGCCTATTTCAAAGATGTGCTAATTACTACTTGGATAGCAGGGCGCAAAGTCCTTGTCCATTTCCCAGTACAAAGTAGGTTGCTAGAAAATTTGAAATTGCCTTTCAGCCTAAAGCTGCCTTACCTGAATGTCATAATTACAGTAATTATGTACATCCAAATTACATGCTAATTAAATTAGAATCAAATCGTTCTAAATCGAAATCAAATGAGGTAGTGAAGAATTAATCAATGACAACATAAATAGAGAGCTTACTTCAGAGATATTTATTGTAACGATACAAGGAGGAATTTGATCTGAAAAAGTCACCTGTTTATTTACCTTCAAATTAGTAATCAGTTATTATCCCTTCTCCATAATTTTAACCGTTCAGTGTTATTTACCCCCCACCCTTTCCAGGCGCTGGAGTTTATAGAAATATGTATGCGGTAAATACATACAGACATTCCTCCCCCATATATTATTGATATAAATATATACAGTGTGTTTCCAACTCGAGTTAAGGAGAAGGTTTCAAAATGTCTATGGGGAGACATCCCTCAGGGCCGGTTCTCGGGGACCCGGGAAAGCATAGCACCTAAGAGTTTTAGGTTTTCCAAGACCCTTGCACTCTCTTCCTTTGGAAATTCATGCTGGAGATTTTGCATTATTTTTCAGGCATCTAACTATTTCTGGGTGATTCATTTATAAAATAAATGCAAAATGACAGGGTGTCTCCCCCAGTCCATTTTCTGCTTGCAGATTGCTGGCGAGAGTTGACATTTTCATTTTTTGCCCCAGGAGCGAGAGATTGGCACCGGCTTCACAAAGCGCCCTCTTCACCTGTGGAGCCCGAGCGACCAGAGAAATTCGCTCGATTTCCTAAGCGCTGAGGGCGACTCGGTCCTCCGACCCGCGCAGAAGAAAGGCGGGGGAGGCCGGGTGAGCTTAGGCGGGAACTGGCGGGCGAGGGTCCTCAGCGGCGGGCCGGCAGCGCGCGGAAAGGCCTGCGAATGCCTTCTGGGTGGGTTTGGGCCAGCGGGGTACCGGGAGCGGCGCCGAGAGCTAACCCGGACCCTTGCCGCTTACCCCTTGTGTGTAGGGCGGCCGGCGGCCTCCTCGAGCGGGAGGCGCATCTCCTAGAGAGGGTATGAGCCCCCTAATTCTCAGCCACTCCGTTTGGGTTTGGGGTGTGTTCAAAAGGTTGCCTGACGCGCGTCAGGAAGGAAGGTACCAGAGTACGCAGGGTGGTGTCGCCTCTAGGGATGGGAAGGGGCGACCTTAGCATGGGATTCACCCTATCACCCTACTCCAGCCCCCTTCCAGCTTCCTTTTAGGGCGATGTCCTTGGAAGCCCCGCTCTGGTCAGCACCGGAGCCCCCAGACCTCCACTTCTGCTCACCCCCTCGGGAAGCCCTTCAAGACGAAGGGACTAGGGTTTTCTATGTCCCCGAGTGGGGAAAGGCGGCTCACGCACACTTCGGGCCGGAGTGTAAGTTTCTTTCCATTCCAAGCAGAGCTTCGTATTTCGTCCTGCACCCTCGCCCCATTATTACTGCCACATTCTGGGCATTGTGGGGGTGATGTTGTATGGCATGAAGGGAGAAGAAAGAGGGAAGGTGGTGAGGAGGTATCTGTTTCCTTTTCTGTCAGTAGGAAGCGGGTTTTAGAAGCTTCAGTTAGGAAAGCTCTCAGCTGCCATCGTGTTTCCCACGTCTTATTTGTTCCTCACAACTTTTTAAAAGGATTTCTCCTTTTCGATCCGAAAACTCTCCCAAGGCCTACAGCTGTTGCATGCCTTTCTTTATCTCTGTTCAAGTGGTAACTATAGCAAAGGTTTTTCTTTTTCAGAAAACCCAAATAAGACTTTTAAATACCCTTTAGCTACTGAAGCTAAAGATGCAGCTTTCTTCCTGGTCTTAAGCACAGGGTGTGGAGGATGCAGCCTTACTGAGCGGCCTCCACCAGCGTCTTGGCCCAGTGGTCATTAGGTAAGGAGGAGAGTGCAATGGCTCAGGTGGATTTTGAACTCTTTGAGCTTCAATGCTAAAGCATACTAAATGTTCGGTGATTAAAGCTGGGAAACGCCTGCTCCCAGCAGCGGGGACTGATCTGATTCACTATCAGCAAGCAGTCTCACGGAACAGCAAGAAAGGTCTCTCCAAGCCTTTCAGATAAAAAGCTTCCTTCAGATTACAGCCCTATGATTCAAAACAAGATCTCCATTTCACATTGCAAAGTAAGCAGACCTACCACTATACTGCAGCAACCTCTGCCTATTTTGGCATTTATTAAAGGAAATTATGACTAATTTACCACGTAGACCTTCAGATAAACAAGTCCTAACCCAGCAACTTGATCTTTCCTGGCCATTTGTAAATCGACAGCACCTCCTACAGGAATAAATTTGCTAGTGTTATGTTAAATGTTAGGATAGAGGGAAAGTGTGTGTGGGTGGGTGGCTGGGGGAATGCCCCAAAAGTGTGTCCTATGCCTCTCTGTGCAGTTCCAGGGCCATGGGCAAATAAGAAATGCCTAGGTGTACCAAGATTTCTCTAAAATAACTTCTCTATTAATGGTAAGAAGAATGACAAATTTTGGCAGACTGGTTTTCTTTTAAAAAGTCACTGTTGAGGACTTTGGGTTCTTAAATCATAGACTCATTAAATTTGGAGGATTCTTCTTTGGCTTTCTGTACATAGAGGAATCTCTACACATATTAGACATCCTTTTTATTATGAGGTTATGTCTGGTTCCTACTTCACATTTCAAAAGCAAAAGTAGAATTAGATGCTTAATATTTTTATTTAAAAAATCACTTTCAATTATTTTACCCCATATCATTTAAAATGTTACCCCATAACATTTAAAGCTGTTCGTTTTCATATTATCATTGTGTGCGAAAATGCTTCCTTTCCGTTTTTAAGTTTACAAGTTAGAATGGGCTGTCGAGCACCACTGGGTGACCAAGGCTGAAAGCAAAACAGCACATCAACATCTTCCACAACTACATGAAAAATTTTCTCAGAATTGGATGGGTAAGAATATTAGGGCTTTTGATAGTACTTTATAGTTTCTCAATCTTAACAATGAAGGATAATTAAATCACAGACTTAAAAAAAATTCTTATGGCCACTTTATAAAGTTAAAAGTGGACCACATTTTTGTGAAAGTCAAATAAAAAAAGTGTAAGAAATGAAAACATATTTAATTCATCTTTAATTACAGGATGCATTTCAACATTTCTCTTCATGAACACTATATTGCTTCAGAAACCCTTTAAGGCAGTAAGTATTGCATAGGTTTTGACATTATAAAAATTATAAAGTCTAAAAAGGCTTAAGGTAGAAAATAATCACTGCAACACTGATGAACTCAGGGTGTAAATTAGCAGTCTTTGTCAATTTCAAGTGCATGAAAGCTTCTTTTTAAGACAAGGAAAGGGATCTTTAAGGTACACTTTAAGTTATTAAAGAATACTGTAGAAGGAATTCAAGTTCCTTCCTCCTCCAACTCTCTTAAAAAGCTATATAATCAAAGGGTTGCTTACACCTTTATTTAGCTTCTCTTAAATCAGAAGACATTTGTTCTGTGTGTACATAGACAAGGCAAAGACATATATATCAGATACGTGGAGTGGTTTTACTTAACTCTTTACTTTCTTACAGAATTTGTGAAATCATGACTGCCAACTATCAAAACCATTTAATAATTTGTTATTAACAGATGTTTTAAAAATATGGAACCCTGATAATGAAAATATTTGTGTCGGTGGTGTGAAGCATGTTTTTTAGAATTGCATGTTACCTCTAATTTGTACTAATTTTTTCTATAGTTTTTCTTTACCATATCCTTTGAAACACATGGGAAAATTCGCAGCTAAATTTAAAATATGCCTTATACTCACGAAACATATCAAAATAGTTTGCATTGTTTCACTTGTGACATTATACAAATGCTTAACATTTTGAAGTAAAATCTTTAACAGCTGTATGCCAGTAGTGGTAGAAAGGCCATTTGTGATAGGCAGAATAACGGTCCCTCAAAGATGTAAATGTCCTAACCTCTGGAACCTGTGAATATGTTACATTACATGGAAAAGGGGAATTAAGGTTTCAGATAGAATTAAGGTTGCTAATCAGATGATCTTAAAATAGGGAGATTACTGCAGAATTCTTCATGGGTGGGCACAATGCAATCACAAAGGGCCTTAAAATTGGAAGAGGGATGCAGAATGTCAAAGTGTCAGAGTGATTAGATGTGAGGAAGACTTGACTCCCCTTTGTTAGCTTTGAAAATGGAGGAAGGGGGCCAGGAGACAAGGAATGCAGGTGGCATCTAGACGCCGGAAAAGGTGAGCAAACATGTTCTCCCCTCGAGCCTCCGGAAGGAACACAATCCTGCTGACACCTTGATTTTTGCCCAGTGAGACCCATGTCAGATTTCTGATCTCTAAAACTGTTAAAATGATACATGTGGGTCGTTTTAAGTTTGAGGTAATTTGTATGGCAGCATAGAAAACTAATATATCATCCAAATGCAAATAGCTTACTCTGTAGAACGAAACACCTAAAGGGAGTTTAAAAGTCTTAAATAAAAGAGATATTAATCAATCTATTGTGTTTAATTCATACTAATGAATTTCAAAATGATTATTACACTTTGCTTCAAGCAAATTCAAATCTTAAAAGTAGTAACAAATTTGAATTGGAAAAAAAGAAAATTAAATTATACCCATTCAATGTATTGTCATTCTTTTAATGATGTTTCAGAACAAAGAAAATGTCACAGAGTTATATGCAGTTTTTAATCTGGTATAAAGCACACAAAACAGTTACCAACAGAAAATATTTCTATAGCCCCCAAATCTTACAAATGTTTGCAAAATTCATTCTTATGGTACTCATGTAGTTTTACACTTAAAATGACAGTGTACAGAGATGAAAAATTAAAATAGAGCTTTTTTATTAGAAAGACAATAGTACATAATTTAGCCCTTGCTAAAAGTATTCAATAAGAAAGTGGAGATGTTTTTATTCCCAGGTAAGTGTCACATACAGTCTCTCTTTATTCTCCCTCTACTTCTGCTTCGTTCTCTCTGTGTCACTCCAGCACACTTATCTCCCGAGTGCTCTCTGTGCGTTTTTCCCCCTCTGTATGCATCTGTGCCGTGGCTTCTGGTGTCACTTCTTCTATTCCGCTCTTCACTGGGACTTCGCTGTGGCCATTTTCTTACCTTCCTTTTCTTGTAACTACCCAGACTTGGGCTTCGGCTTCTCCTGCTCCTCTCATCCCTGTTGTGGCTTCTGCTGCTCCCCTCATTTCTTTCAGATCCTCTCTTCCCTGGGCTACGATTACGGCTTCTGGACTTTTTGTCAGAACCGGAATGGCTCCCTTTACTGTTCTCCCAAGAACCATCTTGTTTTAAAAACCTAGGCTTTTCCTTGTTACTGTGACTGCTAGAAAGTTCTTCATCAAGTTTTCTCTTCTTAGACTTGTCCTTTTCTTCAGAATCACTGTTGTTGTGCCCTGAACACTTGCTTTTCTTTCTTTTCTTCTTTTCCATTTTTTTTGACTTGTCACTGTCACTCTCGCTGCTGCTTTCTGAAGCCGAAGTTGCGGAAGAGGAAGAGGAGGACGAGGATGAGGAGGAAGAGGACGACGATTTGCTCTTATGTTTCTTGTGTTTACTTCTCTTCTGAAACTTTTTCTTCTTTCTATCTTTTTTCTTTCTCTTTTTTTTCTTCTCAAGTCGATCCAATTTCCTGCAATTGGGGAAAAAAACAGTAACAGACGGTGTGAAAAACAGTCCTTTCACTAACTATAAAATTATGAACAGACAGTATATTTTAATAGCTTAGAAGCTATTAAAAATAGTATCTACATATGAACATATTATTTACTTTATTAAATGACAAGCCATTTTCTTCCTTTTAAATTATTCAAGGCATGTATATAGTAAGTTTAAATTAAAAAATTAAACGCATTAAGCCAATTCTCTGACTACATTTCCTCAATAGTAATGACTATTAAAAAAAAAAAATTAGCCAGGTGCCATGGCTTATCACTTGAGCCCAGGAGTTCAAGTCCAGCCTGGGCAATGTAGTGAGACTCCGTCTGTAAAATATATAAATTAAAAATTTTAAAAATTCTTACTGAGTCAGAATTTGAAATTATATAGCACTCTAAATAAATGGTCATTCTGATCTAAAGAAAATCTGTGAAAGGTGGACCTACTATATCAGTTGGACCTACTATAAACTAAAATATTTAACTATAATCAGATGAAAACTTAATTTTACATATGTACTATTTTAAAGTATGGAAATATTACTCAACATTACACTATCAAAATTCAAGAGTATATTCTCCAGAAATTCTGAATAAGAATACACTTAAAAATTTTGGCACTCTTTTTTGGCTTTATAAAATAATATAATCAGATACTAGTTTTCAACAATTATTTAGTTTTATAAGTACTTAGGACAATTCTATTAAGGCATTCTGAATTTCTAAAGAGTATTTCACATTCTCAGAAGAGTAACCTCTTTATATGATATGTCTGAGTTACTCTGAAAATAAAACTCTAGGTTTTGTCCAGCCATTCTCAAAACTACACGTACTGAAAACATCATGAGCTCCCTCTATTGGACTCAGCAGACATTTCTTGAATTCTTTAATCCAGAGGCAGTCTGTTTAACAAAATTCATATTTACCTTAAATTTAAGCATTCTTCTGCACTCCTCATAAAATTCTACAAAATGTAAAAAAAAAAAAAAAAAAAAAAAGGCCAAAAATGTTTCCTAAGAACAAACTATGAGCAAAGACAAATCTATTATGAAAAGTAAAGCTACAAATAAGTCTACTACAAATTAAATGTTCTGAAAAGTGTAATAGTTTTGTGGTATAATCTAAGTATAGGATCTTAAACTCATTTTCATACTACTGAAAAGAAATACAAAATTGTATTAGTATGCTGAAGAATAAATCAATAAATATGATGCATGGTTTAAATACCTTCATGAGTTCTTAGGATCAGAATTAAATAGGATACTAAGATGAAACAAAGAAAAAATAAATCTATTAAGTATATACTTTTAAATTACCTGAGAAGTTTCTGTTTTTGTTTGGTTGTCAGTGACTTTAAAAATTCAACTTCTGGATCTTCTTCACCCTCACTGGCAACATATTCCTGAGTCAACAAAGACATTAAATTGATACATTTCAAGACGAGTTAGTTATCAGATAGGAAAGAAAACATTTATAAATAAGATGTTTTGTATTAGGGACACACTGTAGGTGAATGTGATATTTTGGATTGGGAAGTGGGAGGGAATTAAAACAATCTTTTTGTAGTCTACCTGCCAAGGAGGATCATAATGGACTAAGGGGTTAATGTGACTGCTTTGCCAGCATTCGGAAACTTTATCAGGAAGAGGACAATAGGGAAACATTGATAAAACACTTATACCACGGTTTCCACTATCTCTTGAATTTAAACACTTGCCAGTTTAAATATCTTATTTTTAATTTAATAAAATATAAAAAACAAGAAGATCATGAACTTTACAGGAAGGTCAAAATATCCACAATTTCAGCCTTTATTATTTCAATGGTACATTATCAAACATAGGATAATATAGCCTTTCAAACTCAATCATTTTCTGGACTTATGTACAGTTTAATAAGTTAAAGAAGTTTAAAATATTTTCTATAATTTTTAGGAGTTTATTTTTATATACTTCTTCCCATTGGTTCTATTTAATGTCACCTCAGGGGTAAGTTAACAGGAAGGAGAAAACAATAACCTTATCAGTTGTTCAGTTATATATTTTATACACATAAACCCAGAGGAGCAGTTACATTTATTAAAATATAGGTTTACAAACAACTTCTCATTTAGGTTAAAATAATAAAGAAGGAAAATCAAAATACACTTTGGGCATTTTCTTTGCTCTATCTTACTTTCCTATGGATGTATGCATATTGGAAAACATTAAGTAGCAATTCACAAGCAATCACATTTAGATTTACAGACATTTTCAGCTTACTGATAAAAAGATCATTACCTGTGATGGATCATTTGCGGTCAAGTTTCTCCCCAGTACATTTCGTTTCAGCGCAAACCCACTGTTTCTCATCTCCGCTATTAGCTCCGAGGGGTGCATCGATGGCCCTGTTCAAAAAAATCACAGTTTGAATGTATCATTTATATCTCTCTACCTTTTTTGGACTCCACAGTAGGAATGCAGTTGAAGCTTTGTTAAGTAAAATCACAGCTAAATCAACTCAATAATCTTCTGCTGAGCAAATAATCAGATATGATTTTCTAAAACAGCAGTCTGGAGATTCAGAATAGAAAATAATTGCATTTTTCTTTACGTGCAAGGGGAGTCTCTTCTTATGTAACTTTGTCATATTGAAAAAGATACATTTATATCTTGTCTGGTTGGCAGTTTTTAATATAAAATCAAAGCAAAATGATAAAAAACTACAATTAAATTTTTAATAGTTATTCTCTCAGTAAGATTTCATTTAAAGGAAATACTTTTAAAAGTACATGAGCAATTTATTATTCTAGTTTCCAATTCAAAATCCATCACACTTATTTACCAAATACCAATACTGAATACATTGCCATGTGACTGCTAACCATCAACATATACATACACATATACACAGCCCCTCCCTATGGGTAACCATCAAGCACTTTAGTTAATCTTGCTTATATACACACCCAGATTTTGAAATGTCTAGTTAATTAGTTTGAGACTGGTGACAAGCAATTTTAGGCTTGCTATAGGTGTGTATGTTTCATATTTTTCACAAGCTGCTGATTCCACTTTTGTAAAATCCCAAACTGAAAAGTAAACTTCTTTTTGGTCCCCAAATATGAAATAACAACGGGCAAATATTAAAAAAATGTTTTTTAAGGTCTGTCCTCTTCCCTCAAACATAAGGTTTATGTAAGGTAGAAGATTCTTTCCTCCTCCTTTTGTTTATTTTCATTTCATTTTGTTTTCTCTGCAGGTAGCAAACTAATGGCAACATTTCATGGCAGCTATTTAAAGTTTCTGGTCTAAATCATCTACACCGGCTTAAATGGACTACCCTAGGTGATGTATCTGTACCATAAGGAAGAATGAGACAGTTACTGCTGACAAGGAATTTGTAAGGGAGGGTGGGAGATAAAGAAACATTCAGAAATGGATTTTCTAGTTTGCTGATTACTTTGTCTATTAGTCTTTTTCTTTTTATTGCTTTATTGGTCTTTTACCACTTATTTGCATGTTCACCTACACGCTTATCGTGGAAGCAAAAGGCAATCAATCAAAATCTGTTTACCTGTCAATAGCAGCTTTGGTAAAAAATTTGGTGGGAAAAGTTCAGGTATAAGTTAACATCTTTTACTGAGCTCTCTGGGCTTTACCATTCTATTCATATTACCAAGAACAACTGAAAGTTTGTTCTAAGTATTAAGGAGATGACAAGAAAAAACTGCCTATTATTGGAGCATGGGGGAGTTATTAATGATGTGATGCTTTAGTTAAAGCCTTAGTTAAAAACAAAACAAAATCACCATAAAGCAGCACCTTTATTTCATTACATTAATATTTTATTTTAAAACAATAGAGGATTTTTTATTTTTCTTCTATATGAGATATTTAATTCCTATGGATTACTTTAATGACCCTTTAATTACTCAATTTGGTTGTTAGTATTGATAAAATCTTAAATAAAATTAAATTTTAAATATTAATACTGGTTGCCTCTAAATGACATAAAAGTGCTCAATTAATGGCTTTAAATGAATAATAGAATGTTCACTTTGGTGGCTTCTCAAATTTCACATGTAGAAACATAATTTTATAAAGTAGAAAATGTCTCTTCTGAGGTGTCAAAACATTTCCTTGTCAATAATTTTATTAGATGTCAAAAGAACTCAAACAGCAAACACGCTAAGAATTAGGATAAACACCACCCCAGTAAAAGGTCAAAGAGCTTGGCCATTTGATGAGAGGTTATACTAATTTCATCAATTTTTCTATCACAAGATGGGCATTTTATTTATATATATATATATATTTTTTTGAGACACAGTCTCGCTCTGTCGCCTGGGCTAGAGTGCAGTGGCGTCATCATAGCTCACTGCAACCTCAAACTCCTAGGCTCAAGCGATCCTCTTGCCTCAGCCTCCCAAGTAGTTGGGACTACAGGCATGTGCCACCACACCCTAATTTTTCTATTTTTAGTAGAGAGAGGGTCTTGCTGTTGCTCAGGCTAGTCTCTAACTCCTGGCCTCAAGTGATTCTCCCGAAGATGGGTAATTTTAATAAAATGTTTTAGAAAACATGCCTTCTTTACGGTAATTCCAACTACCTCAAGAAAATGATCTCTTTCCCCAGTATTACAGAGATTACAACACAAACATTATTCTTCTAAAGGCATTTATATTTCTCTAAAACCACAAATGAACTATTTGTATAGTACCTAAACTTAGTATACTTCACATTGTAAGACTTAAATACAGTACTAGTGAAATACCTGACAAATAGTATTCAATGTTCAAATGCAAAATAACTACTTTTATGTATGGTGCCTTAAAATTTTAAATTACAGCTGGAGCTGGGTCTCAGGAATGTTTGGCTTACTCTTAAATTTACTATTACAGAATAATTCTAGAGAATTCAGAAAAAGGGCATTTGTTCTAAAATGCAGATTTGTGAGGGCTCCTTTCCAGATCATCTCACCTAAGCTGGGCTAAGCCTAAACAGCATGAATACCAACGTTCCAACTTAGAAAAGCAGGTCCACTGAAGAAACTGCTATAAACATTCATTTATTTTGCAAACTTTCTTTGCTGTGATATGGATAAGTATCAAAATACCAATTGTGACAATGGAATTCAGTTCCATGCCCTGATTAGACCCAGACTATTTTCTACTAGAAAAACAGCATGAAATCACTGTTTCAGGAAAGAAAAATTTCCCAGGTGAATTATGTTGTACAAAATTATGTGTGTAAAAGGTTTAATCTACTCATTAAGTGTATTTATTTTTATAGAACTAAACAAAAACAATGAAAGGTGAAAAAAAAAAATGTTCTCTAGTAAAATAGGTATTTCATCAGAGAATAATCAACGATATCAAAAGTCCTGAAGAAAGGCCAGATAACTGACCCTACAATGAGAGGCTAGCAGTTCCAGGTGAATGCCACAGATGGCATAGGAAAGGGATTAATGCTGAAGGCAAAGACACTTGTTGCATTTCACTGCCAACACTAGGTCCACCTGCTCTTCCCAAGGTCAGATGAATCTTCCATTCAAAGCTCATCATTCTTTTCAAACAATGCATTATCACCTACAATTTTACAGTATTAAGAGGGAAAAGAGAGAACAGTGAGTTGTAGGTGAGGTAAGGGTAAATTAGAAATGCCTTCCCCTCCTTCCCCCAAATTTAACACATTAACTTTTGGGATGCTGTTGTTTGCTGAAACTAAATTGTTATTCCTAAAGTGAATATAGTTTTGCTTGCTATTACAGTGGTGATCAATTTTTCTTCCTTCCCATTATGTGTGTGTGTGTATGTGTGTGCTTGTTTTAATTTAACTTTATACTATGGAAAATTTCAAACCTATATCACACAGCTTCAACAATTAATATTTTGCTATTGTTTTATCCATGACCTCCAACTTTCTTTATTTTTTGGTAGAGTATTTTAAATAAAATCTCAGATATCACTTTGGTATAAGTCACTAGCAAATAAGGACTAGTTCTTAAAACCACAACACCTTTATTATACCTATCAATATTGGTAATTTAAAAATATCTAATATTCAGTCAACATTCAGATTTCTCCAGTTGTCTCGAAAGTATCTTTTTACAGTTGGTTTATTCAGATTAGAATCCAAACAAGGTCCACACATTGCACTTGGTTTACAGCTCTCTGAAGTCTCTTTTAATCTAAAAAATTTACCCACCTTTCCCCCTACAAATGCTATTCATGGAGTAATTTGTTCTGTAGATTTCTCACATTCTGGATAGTCATATCATTTAACATGTTCTTCTAGTTCTTGTATTTTCTATAAATTGGCAGCTAAATTCTAAAGGCTTATTATTAAATTATTTTGGTACTTTATACCACATACTTTGGGGGAATATACAGAAAGTCTTCTAAAGTCTGGATTCAGAAAAATGACAGCTGAAAACAAATTTCTGGCTAACGAAAACACATTTCTAGCTAAAGAAAAAGGCTGAGACTCCTACCTGGTAACGTTCTTGTAACCACTTTCATCACGTATTTATTGCAGTCATAGTAACAGTAGTATAACCTTAAACCCCAAACATTATCACAAATAAAATATGATTTTTCCATGAAAGTACAACCTTCTGTCCTTTTTTCTTTCCTAAAGTTAGATTGACTATATCTAGTGAATAAGGCAGTCCCTGTCATTAAATGTAAAAAGGATACCTAGAGACACTAGTTATAGCATGTGATCAAGGGGGATATCTGTGTCTAGTGGGAATTAACAAGAATTACCTTACACTTAAACATTTTATTCCTAATATTATCTTAACCTTTCTGCTTTTAAAAAAGCTTATAGAAAGTTATCTTTAAAAAAGACTAAAAAAAAGGGGCACAGTAGGAACATGCAGCATAAGACCAAGGAAAAAAGTGAACAAAGCTATTAATAAAGTGTGTGGGTGATTTTTATTTATATAGATGAGAATGTTTTATGTATGATTTTCTAAAGGTTATGCAAGAACCATTTGTACTGAATTGTAATAAAACTGTTCCATACTGGGAATTTTCCTGACACACTGCCAGTTCATCTTAGTGGAGGCTGGGAACAATAGGGTTTCTTATGCCCTTATCCCAAGTTCATACTGAAGACAACTAATTGATCTGTATTAAAACATACAATGTAAAGAAAAAATTAAACATTTCATTTTAGTCTATGTGTCTGGAAAATACATAAAGGCAAGGAAATGTGAAACTGTTTTTATTGTATGCTAATAAAAATCTGTTTATGAAAAACAACCTTGCCTTACAGAATCAATATAAAGACATGACTTATATTGGATTATGTCTTTATTACTTATATTTTCAACTTACATATATAAATATTTTAATGATACATCCAGCAATAATAAAGTTAATTCACAGCCTTAGAAGACTAAGAAAAGCGATTTGTGTTGTGATGAACATTAAATATTAGAAGTTAGCATCATGTTTTCAATAAGTTATGGGAATACGAATACTCTTGAAAAGTTATGCACCCATGAACCTAAAAAACATGTTGAATCAAAGAAGTCAGGGCTGGTGCAGTGGCTCACACCTGTAATCCCAGTACTTTGGGGGGCTGAGGCAGGAAGATTGCTTGAAGCCAGGAGTTCGAGACCAGCCCGGGCAACATAGTGAGACCCCATGTCTAAAAAGAAAAAAAATTAGCTGGGTGTAGTTGTGTGCGCCTGTAGCCCCAAACTACTCTGGAGGCTGAGGTGGGAGGATCACTTGAGCCCCAGAGTTGGAGGCTACAGTGAGTTATGATTGCGCTACTGCACTCTAGCTTGAACAACAGAGTGACACCCTGTCTCTGGGGAAAAAAAAAGTCAGACACAAAAGAGTACACACTGTATGATTTCATTTATATGGAATTCAAGAACAGGCAAAATTAATATATGGGATTAGAAATTAGAAAAGTGGTTGTGGAAGGAAGCAGCAGACTGGAAAGAGACAGAAGGGCATTTTCTAGGGTAAAAGCAATGCCCTAGATCTTGTCAGGGATGTTGGTTATCTGGGTGTATACATTTGTCAAACTCTATACTTAAGACCAGTGCATTTTACTTTAAAAAAAAAAAAAAAAGGTTATACATGATATTTTAAATCAGTTAATAGTAATTACTGAGCAACTATGGTACTATAGACAGTGGTCCCCAACCTTTTTGGCACCAGGGACCGGTTTCATGGGAGACAATTTTAGACAATTTTTCCACGGACCTGGGTGGGGGGTGGGGCTGAGCTCAGGCGGTAATGCGTGCCACTGTTCCTAACAGGCCACAGACGGGTACCGGGCCATGGCCTGGGGGTTAGGGACCACACCTATAGACTCTCATCACATCTATACATCATATCTCTAACTATGAGGAGAGCCCTGCATAGGGAATTTGAACATATATGTCCCTAGTATATAACACAGAAAATGATTTTAAAAACCACTGTGTATTATTGAGAGAACTTGGTTTTTGCCTTTAGGTTTATAATATTTTTGGGAAAATTAGTTCAGAGGAAAAACAAATTGTAAATTTGTACTATAAGATATATTCAGAAGAGATGTTAAATAGTAATGCTTAGAATAGTTAGCAAAGCCTTTCCTTTCAGTCATTCAGTCAACCAGTGAGTGGAACACGAAGGTTCATGTTAAGTTTATTAAGTATGATTTGGGTAGAAGAATTAATATTTACTAGGTGGACTAAATTTTATTCATTCTTCTTTTCCCAGGTAATCAGAAGCTAATTTCCTTTACTTGAAGCTGGCAGACCTTGAGTAGATGAAATGATGGTAATAGGAAGAATCATGTAAAAGAGAGTTATGACTGTGATGGGAGAATCATAATACTCCTTTGAGATTATGGGAAGTATAGCCCCCACTAGTCCCACACATGCCTTTAACACAGGGCTGAGCATTTACTGACGGGACAGGATTGTAATTAATTTGTTCAAGTCAATGGAATTTCAAGGAACAGCCACTATAACAATGAACTTGATCACTAAATTATAATAAGGCATACAAATAGTTTGAAATAACTTAACCACTGGTAATCACTTAAAATAAAATAGCCAAAATTTAAAAGTACTAATAAAGAGCATCATTTTGACCCTTGAAGCACTGTGACTGGACAAGTTTTACCGAAAAATCTCTTTGATAGGTCAGTATTTCCTTTCAGCTAACTAGCTTCCTCTTGCATAAAAAATTTTTTTAACATAAAATCATCTACATAATATAAACAAATATTATCAACTACAATAGAGTACAATCAACTATGATCAACTACATATTATATGAGAGAAATGCTGCCTAACTTCACTTTTTTATATTGAGCTCAATTCTTTTTTTTATTAGTTTCAATATCTGCCTATTTTAGGAGTTTAGCTTTAATGAGATTCTGGTAATACAAATGCTTTTTCTGCAAGAGAATCATGTTGGAGGATTTTTTAAAAATCTGCCATCAGCTGTAGGGCTATCTCAGTAGCTATGCTGGTAGGATTCGAGCTCTTCAAGGAGTTGCATAAAGGAACTCCGTAACAGATTTAGGAGTTTATCATCTTTCTTTCCATAGAAAGTTCCTCCAGCATGCTCCTAAGTGTCTTTCTAGCAAAGCTTATGATCAGATAATTATTTTGGTAAATTTCCCAAATGTGCAGCAAAAATGCCTTCAACATGAAAGGTTGATGAAAAGACAAAGGAACAGCATGTGGGAATTCCTGTTGTAGAAAACTTCTTTCAGTACCATGGCTTAGTGTAGCATTCTTCAAAAAAAATTAAACCAAGAGTTAGGGAAAATTAGGCAAGAAAAAGAGAACTGATACAAAAACAAATCTTTGCAACAAGTGTAAACTAAGACTTTAAATGATTCATTTTCATATTGTTTAAACACACTGAAAGCTACAGTGTAAACAAGATTGGACAGAGCTACTTGAAATAATAATTACCTATCATCATTTTAGCCATTTGTGGTTTGTCTGGAACTCAGACTTACGCAATATGAAAAAAAAGAAAGCAATTTTACTGTATACGTCTAGTATATTTAGTGACACTATATTGAATTTTGAATTTACTTTTATTCAAATCATGAAATTTGTCAAATTATCATATCTAGTCAGTTCCAAATATTTAAAAAATTATAGCTAAGTAAAAAAAAATTATGGCAAAGTAACTATAAACATATAATAACTTAAACCTAAAAACCTAAAACTCAAATAATCAGTGAATCAATTATCATATTAAAAAATTTAAAGCAAATGTTAACAAATTTAGAGTCCACGCTTATTCACTTTTTGTTGCTTTTATAACTTCTGGGTTTCAGTCCAACATATTAATATAAAAAGCTTGAAAGTCCCCCTATCCTCACAACAAGAAAAAAGCTGAAAAAACCAAAAATCAACAATCTTAGATCCCTCAGAGAACTGAGGTTGCAGGGCAAACCACTGCCCTGAAGACCTCAGAGACAAGATGAGTAAAAACACAGTTACAGCTAAAATAAAATGAAAACCACTTGGAAGCAGCAATGGTAGGATACTTAAAAAGGTAATTGAAATTTACGCTTAGCATGGATTAGCTTGAGAGAAAAAAACTCCTGGGACCCAACCTTAGTGGGACCCACACTTTGAAGTTTCCTTCCAGAGCCCCACCAGTTCACTATGAAAAAACACTAAAGAACACAAACCTTGTGATCCCTTCCACATGGGAAGGGAAAAATAACCATTGTGCTAGACATTTTTGCCTACAATGCTTATCTCAGAGTGACTATTTTATCAGACTAACTCATGGAAAAAGCTAGAAGTGGGGACAAAAACCTGAGAGCACTTGTGAGGTACAGCCAGGGACAGCTCACTAAAAGACTAAGACCTCCTCATAGGATTATTGGAGCACCCCTTCCCCCCACATCTTACCACCACAAGAGGGCCCCTACATAGTATCAGGGGATTACAAATGGAAGAACTGAAAGGCTCAGACTCTTAGTATTAAAGAAGGAGTCTCTCGGGAAACCCAAAGATAACAGAGGACACAAAAACAGGGATACTAGAGGAAATTTTAGCCTCTGACGTCTACAGCTACAGTAAACTGTAAACACAGCCTAACTCCTAACCAGATAAACATAAAACCTCACATTAAAGGCCTATCTGCCTCACTTCCTTTTATCCCAACATACCATGTCTGGCTTTCAACAAAAAATTATAAGGCATGGTAAAAAACCAAAAACTAGTCTGAAGAGAAAAGCAAGCATCAGAACCAGACTCAGATATGGCAGAAATTCTGGAATTATTAGACTGGGAATTTAAAATAACTAAGATTAATATGCTAAGGGCTCTAATGGAAAAAGTGTACAACATGCTAAAACAGATAGGTAATGTAAGCAGAGAGATGGAAACTCTAAGAAAGAATCAAAAGATGATATTAGAAATCAAAAACACTAACAGAAATGAAGAATGCCTCTGCTAGGCTCATCAGCAGGAAAGAATCAGTGAGCTTTAAGATATGTCAACAGAATCTCCCTAAACTGAAAAGAGAAAAAGAAAAGAAAAAGAATACCCAAAAACTGTGGGACAATTACAAAAGGTATAACATATGCATAATGGAAATACCAGAAGAATAAAGAGAGAAAGGAACAGAAGAAATATTTGAAATAACAATGGCCAAGAATTTCCCAAAACCAATGACAATACACCAAGAATTACAAACCACAAATCCAGAGCTCAGAAAACACCAAGTAGGATAAATACCAAAAAATCTATATACTAAGAATATCATACTCAAACTGCAGAAAATCAAAGATGAAAGGCTAGGCACAGTGGCTCACGCCTGTAATTCTAGTACTTTGGGAGGCTGAGATGGGAGGATTGCTTAAGGTCAGGAGTTCGAGACCAATGTGAGCAAGAGTGAGACCCCGTCTCTACAAAAAATAGGAAAATTAGCTGGGTGTGGTGGCATGTGCCTGTAGTCCCAGCTACTCAGGAGGTTGAGGCAGGAGGATCACTTGAGCCCAGGAGTTTGAGGTTGCAGTGAGATATGATGATGCCACTGCACTCCAGCCCGGGCAACAGAACAAGAGCCTGTCCCAAAAAACCAAACAAACAAACAAAAAAAAACAAAGATGAAGAGACTTAATATCTAGTAAAATTATCCTTCAAAAGTGAAGGTAAAATAAAGACCTTCTCAGACAAATAAAAATTGACGAATCTGTTGCCAGTAGACCTGCCTTGCAGGAAATATTAATAATATTAAAAGAAGTTCTTCAGAGAGAAGGAAAATGACATATGCCAGAAACTCAAATCTACATAAAGCAAGAGTATTTGAGAAATAAATGAAGGTAAAATAAAACAGTTTATTTTTCATATTCTTAATTGATCTAAAAGATAACAAAAAATAATAATACCAGAGATGGGATGGAAATGAGACTATCAGAATCATCAACCATAGTTGAAGAGCAATTGCCTGAAGCTGAAAACCTCCCTTTAAAAGCTCTGTATTTCTGTTATTATTACAATGATGGCATTTTAGACAGGAGTCTCCATCCTCCTCATTTACCAGCAAAGTAATAAACTCCTCTTTCCTTCTCCTCAAAATAAAATAAAAAACAATAATAATACCAACAATATATTGGATGATTATAGCTTATGGATAAATGAAATGTATGACAGCTACATTATAAAGGACCGGAGGGAGAAATTCAGGTATGTATCAGGAATTGGGTTACTCTGTTGTAAGGTACATGCACTAACCACAAAATTGTATAGTGTTGTCTGAAAGTGAGCTTAGATTATTTGTAAATGCATAATATAAATTCTAGGGCAACCACTAAAAAAATTTTAAAAAGTATAATTGATACGCTAAGAGGAGAGCAAATGGACTCAATTAAATGCTCAATTAAAACCGAGAAAGAAAAAGAGCAACAAAAGTGAAACAAAAACCAAGGACAATGAAAACAATTACAAACATGGTAGATATTAATCAGACTATATCAATCATCACTTTTAATATGAATGGTCTTAACACACAAATTAAAAGACAGAGACTATTTGAGTATATTAAAAAATAAGACCCAACTATGTTGTCCATCAGAAACCCACTTTAAATATAAAGACACAGATAAGCAAAAGAATGGAGAAAGATATACCATGCTAACACTAATCAAACAAAGCTGGAGTATTTACACTAACTTCAGACAAGCAGATTTCAGAGCAAGGAAATTTATCAAGGATAAACAGAGGCATTACATAAATGATAAAGGGGTCAATTCTCCAAGAAGACATAACAATCCCAAACGTGTATGTGTTTAACAACAGAGCATTAAAATATGTGAGGCAAAAACTGACAGAAATGGTTTTTAGAAATAGACAAATCCACTATTATAGTTAGAGACTTCAACACCCCTCTGTCAGTAATTGACAGACATAGCAAGTAGAAAATCAGCAGGATATAGTTGAACTGAATAGCACCATCCATCAACTGGATCTAGTTGACATTACAGAACATTAACATCAAATAACAACAGCAGAATATATATTCTTCTCATGTGTGAACAGAACATTCACCAAACAGACCATATTCTGGGCCATATAACACACCTTAAAAAATGTAAAAGGATAGATACCGTACAAAGTATGCTCTCAGACCATAATGGAATTAAACTAGAAAGCAGCAACAGAAAGATAGCTGGAAAATCCCAAATACTTGGAGATTAAACAACACACTTCTAAACAATACATGAGTCAAAGAAGTCTTGAGAGGAGGTAAAAAAATATTTTGAACAAAAGAAAATGAAAATATAACTGCTTTATAATAAAGAATTTGGCTGGCCTTAGTCCCTAGAATTCTTGGTTTACTAGGTGCCTTGTCAGCAAGCAGTGTTATTTTGGAAAGAATTTTCTCTAAGAAGTCTCAACAACGGACTTAAAATATTCAGTAAACCACAGTGTCAACAGATGTGCTATCATCCAGTCTTTGTCAATGATCTTAGCTAGCCGCAGCTTCTACATCAGCCCTTGCTGCTTCACCTTTTATGTTATGGAGACAGCTTCTTCCCTTAAACCTCCTGAACCAACCTCTGCTGGCTTCCAACTTTTCTCCTGCAGCTTCCTCACCTCTCTCAGCCTTCACACTACTGAAGAGCATTAGGACCTCGCTCTGAATTAGGCTTTGGCTTAAGGGAATGTTATGGCTGGCTTGATCTTCTATCCAGACCACTAAAACCTTCTCCAAATCAGCAATGAGGCTGTTTTACTTTCTTATGATTCATGTATTCAGTAGGGGAGCACTTTTAATTTTCTTCAAGAACTTTTTCTTTGCATTCACAACTTGGCTATTTGGTGCAAGGGGACTAGCTTTCAGCCTATCCTGGCTTTTGACAGGCCTTCCTCACTACACTTAATCATTGCTAGCTTTTGATTAACATGAGAGATATACAACTCTTCCCTTCACTTGAACACTTAGAGGCCATTGTAGGATTATTATTTGGGCCTAATTTCAATATTGTTGTGTCTCAGGGAACAAGGAAGACTGAGGAGAGGGAGAGAGATGGGGAATGGCCAGTCAGTGGAGCAGTCAGAACACAAACAACATTTACCAATTAAGTTCATCATCTTCTATAGGTGTGGTCTGTGGCATCCTAAAACAATTAAAATAGTAACATCAGAGATCATTGATCACAGATCACCGTAACAGATATAATAATGGAAAAGTATGAAATATTACAAGAATTACCAAAAATATGACCCAGAGACATGAAGTGAGCACATGCTGTTGGAAAATTGGTGCCAACAGACTTGCTCTACCCAGGGTTACCTACCACAAACCTTCAACTTGTAAACAACGTAGTATCTGCAAAGTGCAATAAAGTAAAGCATGATAAAACAAGGTATGACTATATTAGGGCTTTAGGGATGGTTCATCCACTTTCATTGCTGGTACAGAGCTGAATTCAATGGCAGGCACATGGGTGACTGAGAAGCAGGCTGAAGGAGGGCTGGTACTATCCACTGGAAGTGCATCAGCAGCTGCAAATCTAGCTCTCCTACAGAGTGACTCTTTAGTGTTACTTGTTTGCGTCCTGAAGAGAGAAATCTGAAATTCAAACATGGAAAGATGTGCAAAATCTGTTTATCTAGGGAAAAGAGGAGTTTAATAAATAGAATTTTGTTTTATATTTTTTGCAGACAAGGTGATATTAATCTGTTTTATAGGTACCTATGCATAAACTCTTACCCCTTGTGGGCAAGAATTTTTAATGATCATAAGACTACTCACTCTGCTATGTGTGTATTTAAGCATTATAGGAAAGTATGTTTCATGGAAGAAAGGGGTTGGGAGAATGGTGGTTTTAATTGTATTAAAGTGTGAAATTTAAAGGCAAAGAAAATGGTATTTAAACCACTTTTTTTACTACATATTATATGATTCCATTTATATGAAATGTCCAGAATAGGCAAATTCATAGAGATATAAAGTAGATTAATGGTTGCCAAGGACTGGGGAAGGTAAGGGATAAGGGGAAGGGGGCTTCTTTTTGGGGTAATGAAAAAGTTCTAAAATTGACTGTAGTGAGGGATGTATAACTCTGTGAATATATTAAAAGCCATTGAATTGTATACTTCAAATGGATAAATTGTATGGTATGTAAATTATAGCTCAATAAAGCTGTTAAAAAAACATTTGCTCTACAGAAATATCCTACTGCAATTTAAAAAAAGATGTTTAATTTTAATATACATTAAAAACACAAGTAACTGACGGATGCTAAGAGTCAATGATAAGAATAAGGGCTATAGAGTATAGATAAAAGGCAGATGGGCTGGCCATTTAATTATATTATAGTATAAAAATATTTTACAAAAATTCAGCCGCCACTGAAGCTTGTAAGTTTTATGTATAATTTTGATATATCCGAAGTAGATGAAAACTTATAAAGTTAAGATGATCTTATCAGAAGAAAAAAGATTCTAAACCAGCTTAGCCCAAAGATGCATTCTGATTGCCTAATTTAACTTTGTAAAGGAGAAGTAAATCTTATAGCTGGTCTCTGTAAACCTCACAGCTGGAACATTCTAACAGCACCTTGCAGCTTCCAGTGATCAAAGTAAGTTACTTTATACACTAAACTAAGAATTTCATAATAGAAATGATGCAACACCAGGGGGTGCGGTTATCATGAAATAATTACAATCCTGGGAGATTACAGGCACAGGCTGTACCCCAGGGGTGTGATTATCCCATGATAACCACATCCACTGAAATTGCCTTATTGCAAAAATAATCTCTATTCACTGGTGAGACATTATTCAATAGGTGATTTTTTTTAAATGAAAAGATTTTTTTAAAACTTGAATCAGCAAGTGGATTAGGAAATTGGTCAGTTTATTTTTCATTGCATTCAAATTCAGAATACAACATCATTATTATTTGCTTTCCTATTTGACAGAATTTTGATTTTGTTTTTGAGAAACCTTTAAGAGTTTTATTAGTTTTAGTTAAGTACTATTGTAAATTCAAGTCAAAATTTAAAGGCATTAACTGAGCAATACAATTTTAAATAATTTATTTCTATGTACAATTTTTAATTCTTCTAAAACCATGTTCACTAAAAAATTTATAAATGTAATTTTCCTTCACTGATGGAAATACAAATAAGCAAAAAGATGAAACTAAAAATCTCAGGCAATCCTACCACCCAGACACAATCACTATTAATATTTTGGTCTATCTCCTTCCAATCCTTTTTCTAGAAGTATCTCTCTCTCGGTCTATATGTCTACCTAAAGATATAACGATAAATACAAATATAACTACTATTTTTTATAATCTGCTTTTTAAATTTGACCAAATGTTGTAAACAATATCCATATTATTAAATCTTCAAATCATTCTAAATAGCTGCAGAGTACAGTATTCCATTGTAACAATATCCTATAATTATTCACTTAATATCCTTTTTTTAGATATTTAGGTGTTTCTCTCTCTTACTACTATACGCAATCCTCTGTCACTAAATCTTTGGACATATATACATGATTATTTCCTTAGGGCATATTCATGACTCTGTAATAAGTAAAACATAATTAAAACAAACACACAAACAGAAAACGTACTTTTCTCCCAAATATTCAATTGTTCTTACATATAGCTTAAGCTGATGATTTTCAACCTTGACAGTGCATCAGAAATAGACCAGTGAGTTTCATCATCATATATGGTATCACGGATAGTGAAAGTCACTAATTTATTTTTATCATAATTTTATCATAGAGTTCAGTGCCTTCAGATATTCTCAGATAATAAGATAAATGATTTAAGAAATTAAAATATCCTGTGTATTACCAGTATTTGTTCTCATACCATGTCAGTTTGAAAGGAAAAACTGGAAATGGAAATTTTCCTAACACCTTACTCTATAAAGACTGAGGCAAAGAATTAATTCAGTCTGCTAGTTATTTCTCATCACGAACACAGCCTTTACGACACACCAGTAACTCTTTGCTTTCTTTAGCTGTTCCAATTATTCTGAAAATAAATTTAATATGGGAGTATAAAGAAAAACATTAGCCTTCTGAAGAATATCATTGATATTCAATGTTTGAAAAGGTTGAATTTTAAGTTTCTTTTCCAATTTTAATCACACGTTTTAATATTAAAAAAAGAAAATTACCTGTAATTTCACCAAATTAACATATTAACTATTTTCATTTTTCCACGTTTCCTTCCAGTCCCAATTTATATGCATGTAGTTGTATATTAGAATCACAGTGTAGATTCAATTGGTATTCTTTAGTTTACTTAACATATCAACAGTTTATTTTGCCACTCCCCTAGTTCTGGATATTTAGTCTGTTTACAATAGTGAAAAATTAGAAATGCTGCTGAAAATGTCTCCCCCCTCTTTTTTTTCTTTAAAAAAAAAAAAAAAAGCTCTTTTGTCTACCAGTGGGATGTTTACTTAAAAAAGAAAGCCCCTTCAATGCATTACTGTCTTTCCTTTTCCTACCATCCCCCTTCCAAAAAGAAATAAGCAAAACATGTACACATACACACACTCACACACACAGCATTCTGGCATCAATTTTGCTTACAACTGTCTTCCCAAACTTTCAGCTCATGAGCATCACATGTGGGCTAAGATTCTCAGACTCCTCCTCTCAAGACTCTTATTCAATAGCCCCTCTGGGATAGGGGCTTGGGAACCAATATTTAAGCAAAATCCTTAAATGATCCTTTACATTAGGTAAGTTTGGGAAAGCCTGGTTGCAGCATCAATGGCCAAACTCTCTTTGTCCAACTTTTTGAGAGCCATTCAAATCTGATTCTACTCATTTAAAGTCATCCAAGTTAAATCTGTCTGTGTGGTTTTTTCCTACTCTTTCTTTTTTGGTCAACCTATCTTTCTACCTGTCTAAATTTTAATTTTTCAAAGGTCATTTTAGTCTCATCTCCTCTACTAGCTACATAATTTAACAATCAGTTATTCTCTTTTAAATAGATTCTTACATAATACTCTACTTCTGCAGTCCCCAACCCCTGGGCTGAAGACTGGTACCAGTCCATGGCCTGCTAGGAACCGGGCCGTACAGCAGGAGGTGAGCAGCTGCCAGTGAAGCTTCATCTGTATTCACAGCCGCTCCTCATCCCTCGCATTACTGCCTGAGCTCCGCCTGTCAGATCAGCAGCAGCATTAGATTCTCACAGGAGTGCCAACCCTACTGTAAACTGCACATGTGAGGGATCTAGGCTGCGCATTCCTTATGAGAATCTAATGCCTGATAATCTGAGACGGAGCTGAGGTGGCGATGCTAGCGTTGGGGAGCAGATGCAAATACAGATTATCATTAGCAGAGAGGTTTGACTGCACAATAAATGTAATGCACTTGAATTAGCCCGAAACCATCCTCCCTCCCCCCTCATCCACTGGTACCTGGAAAAATCGTCTTCCATGAAACCGGTCCGTGGTGCCAAAAAGGTTGGGGACCGCTGCTCTACTCTGTTTTCCTGACTAGACTGTAAACTGGGAGTTATTCTGTTTCTTATGTGATATAGTAATTTGATATTTCTGATTAGATTGTAAACTAGGGGGTACAGCCTATATCTTCTATGAACTTGGAACATAAAGTTCAAAAATAAAATTTACTGGCTTATGTGTAAGATGTCAAATACATAATTGCCAAACACAATTATTTCAAAAAGTAAACAAACTTTAGTTCTAAGAATCAATTTTCAAATAGGGCTGTTAATTCAGTGAGCCATCCTTTCACCATAAAAGGTAGAGCTCCTAAAATCTCACAGATTTAAAAAATAAATACATCCTAGGAGGCCATTTTCACTTTAATCACTGAATGTCTGACATTTTGCTGTTTATCCCTATACATTTTTAAATGATACTGTTCCTTAACTTTTTTTAAAAACTTGATATATTCTGGTATATCCTTACATGCCAATATAGATCTATAGCTATATTCATATTTATATATCTTATGGCTGTATAGTATTTTATTTTGGTGGGGACCTAAAATTCACGATTTTTTATAAAATACATAAAGTTCTACTACGGTCAGGCCATTTCAGCTTAATCATATAGTATCATTCATTTTCATAACTTTAAGGGTAGTACTGTTCATTAATAATCCTTTTTAAAACATTACCATGATTGGAACCTTGGCTTAAGCCACTTGGCCTTCAAGGTCCTTAAGTGCGGCCTTTGATGATCTAATTTTACGGAACAATCCTCTTTTTTTTATATATAGTTCTTTGGTTCATCTTTTATATTTTATTTATTTTAAAATGAGGTATTTATAATCAAAGATAAAGTAATTTAACAAAATAATCCCAGATTGGACTGGCCAATTAGAACATAGTAGCCTAAGGGCTAAGTGCGGCTGCTATCCATATTTAGTTAAAATTTCCCACGCGATGTCCACTACTGATGAGGCTGTTGGTGAGAGTTTATGGGTAAAGCAAACAGTCTGTTATCCGCTTTACAGTGGGATGTGTTGCTGGTTGAAGTGGATTGTGAATAGTTGCACGCTCAACAGTAGTTTTTCAATCGTCTGCCTAACAGCCATATGTCAAAGTAGAGGCCAAGAGAACACCAGGGACGAAACGGATGTTTTTTAAGGGAGGACCACTGTGATTAGCCATAGATGCTGTTTTTAGGCTAAGATATTAGTGCTAAGATGTTGCTTGCTTTGTGATACTGCAATATCAACATTAAAGAAATTCAATGCTCATCAGCATTATAATACTCATAAGGACCACAGCTATTTTAAATTAGAGGGAGAGGCACAAAAGGTAGTATTGCAGAAATTAAAAGAGGAAAAGCAAAAGCAAAGACAATTCTTTCAAGCAGCAACAAGACCTGGAAATAATGCCACTAAAGCAACTTATAAAGTAGCTTATATACTCGGGAAAAAAGCCATTCAGTGATGTAGAAATTGTGAAAGAATACACTGTCGAAGTTGTAGGATGCTTAGACCCTGATAACATTTCAAAGTACAAACAACATCTGCCTCTTTCAAGGAGGATCATAACTGATTGGCAGCATGAATTAGCCTTCAACTTAACAGAACAACTTCATGCAATACTTCAAAAGGAAAGTATATATTGATCGTTTTGGATGAATCAACTACTACTACTACTGACTTGGCGCAGGTTTTATACTTCATTTGGGTCATAACAAAAGATTTTCTTTGCTAAGAAGAGTTACTCACTTTGGACACTCCTGTGAACAGAACACAGGGAATAGATATCTTCAACAACTTTTAAGATAAATGTCAAGAAGTTGGATTGAATTTGGTAAATTTAGTGAGTATATGTATAGACGGCCTACCTTCCATGACAGGAAAACATGAAGGGTTTATTGTACAGATTTAAAAAGTATTAACAGATCCAGATGCTCTCATTTCCTTTCATTGTATCTTGCATCAGCAAAATCTCTGTGCTAAAACTACTATTTTAAGTGACACTTTGCAACAAGTTATAAGTATCGTTAACTATATTCCTGCAAATGCAACATGGCATCTTCAGTTTTGTAACATGCTAAAGTTGAAAGATGAGGTATTCAGTGTGGATTTGCCATCTCATTCTAAAGCATGTTGGCTATTGCAGGGACAGTTGTTAGCCAAAATTTTATCTCTGCGAGAACAGATAGTTAAATTTTATGAAGAACAGAATCAGCAATGTGAATTATTGAAAGAAGATTTCTATAGGAATGCAGCATTTCTGTGTGATATTATGTCAAAACAAAATCACTTGAGTATTTCTTTGCAAGGTTAAACTAAGTCTACATATGATATGGCAAAAAAATCCACCTTTTTTCAGAACACTGCTTCTTCAAAAGGAAATCAGACGAACATTTTCCCCAGTTAGCAAATGTTATTGATGAGCACGATGATATATGCAAATCATCTGATGAATACACAGCTGTTACAGAACTATTAATTGGAGAATACAATGAAAGGTTCATTGACTTTGAGAATCATGACATCACACTCAAATTAGCATTTCAGCCTCACCTAGTTGATATCACCAAGGCACCTAAAGAACTACAGATGGAATTGATTGAGCTCTCAGTAGATGACATTTTAAAGTCATTGTCTGATGCTAAGAAAGATCCAACTGAAATATGGAAAAATGCAGAATACCCGTGCCTTTGGCAACATGCCCAAAAAATGCTTTCTTGCCTTTCAATCACTTATTGCTGTGAATCTACATTCTCCTACCTAACCCAAATCAAGATGCCCTTAAGGTCACAAACAACTGATTCCCATCTAGAGGATCAACTGAAACTGTGGACCTCCATGCTGCAACCAAATATTCAAATGCTTTCCAACAAAAAGCAGACACAACAAAGTCATTAAAAGGTTAGCTAACTTTAACAAATAGTTTTCATTTTTTGAAATTATTAAGTACATAGTAGTTAGATTTTTACAAAATAATGTACAGTTTTAAGTATATCTAATTGAAGTTTCTTATTTGATTACAGTTAAATTAATGCGGCCTTCCAACATGAAAAGGTTCCCCACCCCTGGACATTAGCACACAGGCAGAGAGAGGTTAAGTAGTTTGCCTAAAGTTACACAGCTACCGAACAGCAGAGCAGGGATTCTAAACGAGGAATCTATGTAGCTCCATAGCTCCTCAGTCTGTGCGCCTAACCACTAAGTACTTAACCACTAAGTATTAATACATGGCCTCTCAGATTGATGGTTCCCTCTATATGAAAGATTGTTCCTTTTGCCTGAGATACTAAATGCTCTTTGCCCAGATCTTACACGGCTGTATCCTTCTTCTCATTTAGGTTCAGCTTAACATTACTTCCTCAGAGGAGCCCTTCCTGATCACTTAATCTAAAGTAATTCTTTAGATTATCACAATATCCAATTTAATTTTCATCATAGAACTTACAAATATTTGTTATTTTCTTATTTATTAGTTTACTCTGTGTCATTCCCAATATAATTAAAATAAGGACCTTTTCTGTCTTGTTTGTGTTCCTAGAGCCTGGAACAATGCTTGGCACAGAATAAGTGCTCCATAAATAAGTTTATTTTACTAATCACTGATGAACATTTAGGGTTGTTTCTAATCTTTCACTACTATAAATCTTTGTGCACTTACCTCATCACTTTCTTATTATAAATTACTGGAAGGTAAATTTCTAGGTAAAAGAATATGCATGTTTTTCAGGTTTTTGATACATATCATCAAATGGCTCTCCAAAAAGATTGCTCTATTTATCAACAGAGAATTAAAAACCTGATAAACTATGTTTAATGTACCTTACTTTTAAAATTAAGTTAATAGAGCCTTTGGTTGGAAAAATTAAATTTTATCCTATTACATAGCATTTCAGATTCAACACATATGATCAGAGTTCCCTATTAATCATCATATTTTGGGACTGTACCTTAGTCTAGGGGGAAAAAACCCCAAAACACAAATAAAACAAAACACTATCCAGAGAAAATATAGAAAAATGTTATTTCATCTTTCCTTGTGTCTTTAATATAAATTCTAAAACAAATAAATCATGTCTATGTCTAGTGCCTACCTGAGCCATCAGTGGGAACCGAACTTGCATTGATTCCGGAAAGACCAAACAAAGGACATTCTCGATCTGTGTTGACATGACCCCATTTGTGACATTTAATACACCTCACATTTCGAACCTGAGAAATAGTGAACATTTTGGTTACTAAAATACTAAGAATATAACCAATGTTCAACTTCCTATTCCTTGATAGAGTTTAAGTTAAATTACATTTTAAAAGATATTTAGGGAAAGAGATTCCATAACTATGTTTGATAATTTAATACAAACACTAAAGTCCTTCATTATGAATTCTGCCTTAAAGCTAAGCTGAATTCCATTACTTTTTGCCTCTTACTTCATGGCAATATATACTTACCAAAAAGAAATGGTAAGAATTATATCATGGCTTAATCTTAAATTTTCTTATTTTATTTTTTAGGAGACAGAGTCTCGCTCTGTCACCCAGGCTGGACTGCAGTAGTATGATCATAGCTCACTGCAGTCTTGAACTCCTGGGCTCAAGCGATCCTCCCACCTCAGCCTCCCGAGTAGCGAGGACTACAGGCGTGCACCACCTGGCTAATTTTTTAATGTTTTTGTAGAGACGGGGTCTTGCTATGATGCCCAGGCTGGTCTCGAACTCCTGGCCTCAAGCAATCCACCTGTCTCAGCCTCCCGAAGCGCTGAGATTACAGGCATGAGCCACTGTGCTCAGTTGAATTCTCTAATTTTATGAAATTAACATTTAAAGCTTCAAATTTCTAAACCAGGGGTGGGCAAACTTTTTCTATAAAGGTCTAGATAGTAAATATTTTAGGCTTTTCAGGCCAGATGCTCTCTGTTACAATTACTCAACTTTATCGCTATACTGGGAAAGCACCAAAGACAATATGTAAATGAATAAGCAAGGCAGTGTTCCAATAAGCTTTATTTACAAGAATTGGCCCTCCAATGATAGTTTGTCCTGGTTCTAAACAAATAGTTTTAAATATTTTCTTGACCTTGAGTTAAGTCTCCAAATTCTTTGAAAACTGAAGAGACCAGTATCATTATAACCCTCACTACAAAGGTCTGATTTTTTTTTTATCAGTCTACTACATTTTATGTTTTCTCCCCTTTTCCTTATATTATCTGACAAACAGAAACCACAGTGCCCCTTTTCAGCTTAAACATCTTTTGGACAACAATATAAAGATGTATTTAGTAAATAAAAATTATTCTTACAGAGTAAAATATGTGTCACTTGCCTGAATACCAAAGGGCTGATCTCTGATGTTCATGTCATCTTTGGCATATCTATTAAATAGAGAAAATATACATGCATAACATTAAGAATAATTTAATAAACTGCACAGCAGTTAATCTGAGAAATAGTTTTATAGTTCTAAGAACACTATGAAACATATTACTTCAATAAGCATACAGAACTATAAAAATCTATTTAGTATTTCAAAACACTATTTAGTGAAGTGTCTAGTCTGATAATTTGTGATTTAAAAAAATAAAAAAGTATATAAAACAAAAGACTACATTCAAGCAGACTAGGTGCATAAGTGCATAATTAGGTGCCTAATTAAAATCATTAAATTAGGCCAGGCTCGGTGGCTCACACCTATAATCCCAGCCCTTTGGGAGGCCGAGGTGGGTGGATCACTTGAGGCAGGAGTTCAAGACCAGCCTGGGCAACATAGCTAGACCTTGTCTCTACACACACACGTGTGTGCACACAAATTTAGCTGGGCATGGTGGCAGGTGCCTGTAGTCCTAGCAACACGGCTGAGGCAGGAGGATTGCTTGAGCCCAGGTGTTGGAGGCTGCAGTGAATTATAATTGCATCACTGCACTCCAGCCTGGGCAACAGAGCAAGACCCTGTCTCAAAAAAAAAAAAAAAAAGAAAAAGAAAAAGAAAATCACTAAATTAAAATCATTAAAAATACCTTTCCATATTAGTTACTTTCTCTAGTGAATGAAAAGGCAATATAAAATGGGATATCAGATAAATTTAATGATATATTGTCTTAAAAGTAAACCAGTCCTTACTTTTCTCGTGGGGCTCCTTTCTGCCATTCAAATTTGTATTCAGTCTCTCCTTCTGTTTCTTCTTTCTAAAAACATTCATTGAAAATTCTTTTAATTTTTCCATAAAGTCATAATCAACTGCAAGTAAATTCAAACACAAAAAAATAGCCCCCTTTACCTCTTTGTTTTCTTGATTGCATATCAAAAATATGGAGGAAAAAGAAGGACAAGTTAAAAAGTTCAATATGAAAGTCTACTATATACTATACTATGATATCATGACATTTAATTATAATTTGTAAGAATTTATTGGTTTGACTTCTTTCTTTTTTCAGAAGACAAAAATTCAGACCACTGAAGGATATAACACAATAATGAATAAGATAGTACTTAATAAGCACATTAATTCCTAATTTTAAGCTTTTATGCTGTTCACTGATAGTGAATATTATGTTTTCTATTTACAAGTATATTTAGTAAGGACTAAAGATATACACACAAATTATAAAAGAATAAATGTACTTCTGCTGATGTTGAGATTTTTTTCCTCCCCAGAGGACACATCATGAAATATTACCAGATCAGAAAGATATTTTTAGTATTTATTTCATTGTATTGATTACAGTATTTTAAAAATTGTCTCCACATTGCAAAGACTGTTCATCTGGCAAGGATAAAAAGAAAAATTGTCTTCACAGAATAATAGCAATTTTAAAAGATGAGCAACTTTCAAAAAATATCTGTCATAGCAGTTTTCAATCTTTAGTTGTAAACATACCAAAGACTTTCAAAAAAGAGAATGAGACAAATACCTTTTTTAGCTCCTGGTGGGGCCTCATACATGAAATTAAGGCCATTCTTTACACGTTCATCTCCCATAAGCAATCTAAGTAAACAAGACATAAAGTTAACAATTTTATGTAGGAGGAAAAAAATTACAGACTAACCACCCTACAAAAGCCTTAGGGAACT
Source organism: Daubentonia madagascariensis (assembly GCA_023783475.1). Classification (NCBI taxonomy): domain Eukaryota; kingdom Metazoa; phylum Chordata; class Mammalia; order Primates; family Daubentoniidae; genus Daubentonia; species Daubentonia madagascariensis. Next base: position 33,833,280 of record JAKFHU010002088.1, on the reverse strand, counting down.
AAAAGATTTTTGTTAGAGAAAAAGGTTCCAAAACTTTACTCCACTGACCAGATGACATCTGAAATATCTGAATGATGCTGCCTTTTTAGTAAATGGTTTTAAGTTCTGAGACTTTCTTACTACCTGAGAGATCCCAGCCATCCCAACAGAAAAGGGGTTAAATGTTACAGAATTTTCTTAAACTTTGAAATGCTGTGGAAACAGCAACAGTTTTGAAAATCTATGTCATCACAAATCTGGAATTAAGTTAAAAAAGTGCCAACACCTTTTCTTAATTGTGAAGGATCAAATAGTTTTGAAAAAAATGAGTCCTCTGGGATTTCTTTAGGAAGTCAAACCCAATTAAGGCTTGAAAGAGTCAAAGTTAATCAGAGAATAAAATTCTTTAGTGAGGCCAGTGAAGAAAGAATAGTTTAAATAAATTCTATAACAGGCCAATTAATACAGTGGAATTAGTGTCTGCGGCACCTCAAAAATCATATTCTTTATGGTTCTAACACTGAAAGTTCCTTGTTTGGGTTCTGTTACAAACAGAGAGATATGCGAGGCTTTTTGGGGAAAAAGTTCTAGAATAAATTGAATGACTGGTTGAGTTAAAGTTTTAATTCATAAGGTCCAAATAAAGTACTAATTATACAGAAGGAGGCTAGACAGTGAATTGAATTTCCCTTTACGTTTGGAAAAGGCAATCACAAAGGATATATACTCCATGATTATAATTCCTCTCTTCTTATTTCCATTGGATCGTATAAAGAACTATTAAAAAAAGCAAAAAAATGTAGAGATCTGCATCCATACTATGGAATATTACTCAGCAATAAAAAGGAACGAAGTACTGATACATGCTATACCAGCAGTGTCCAACCTTTTTGGCACCAGGGACTGGATTCATGGAAGACAATTTTTCCACGGACCGGTGGATGGGGGGGGAGGGAGGATGGTTTCAGGATGATTCAAGAGCATTACATTTACTGTGCAGTCAAACCTCTCTGCTAATGATAATCTGTATTTGCAGCCACTCCCCAGTGCTAGCATCACCACCCCAGCTCCACCTCAGATCACCAGGCATTAGAGTCTCATAAGGAGCGTGCAACCTAGATCCCTCGCATGTGCAGTTTACAGTAGGGTTCCCGCTCCTATGAGAATCTAATGCTGCCACTGATCTGATAGGAGGCGGAGCTTATGCAGTGATGTGAGTGATGGGGAGTGGCTGTAAGTACAGATGAAGCTTTGCTGGCTAGCCAGCTGCTCACCTCCTGCTGTGCAGCCCAGTTCCTAACAGGCCACAGACCAGTACCAGTCCTCAGCCGGGGGCGAGGGACTGCAGTGCTATACCATGGGTAAATGTCAAAAACATTATGTTAAGTGAAAGAAGCCAGTGACAGAAGACCACCTATTGTATGATCTAATTTATATATGTCATGTCCAGAAAGGGCAAATTCATAGAGATAGAAAGTAGAATGGTGGTTGCTAAAGGCTGTGGGGAGGGGACTAGGGAGTTATTGTTTAATGGTTACAGAGTTTCTGTTTGAGATAATGAAAAGTTTTGGAAATAGTGGTGATGGTTCAAGACACTGTGAAGACACTGAATTGTACACTTAAAATGCTAAATTTTATGCTATATCTATTTTACAAAAAAACCCACAGACAAACCATTTTTGTTGAAACAAAAATAATAAAACTCAAACCAGAAGATCATTTTCCACTTCATGCAAAATTCAACAAGTATACAAAACAAAAAGTAAAGGTATGATATTGGCATTTTTGTTTTAACTTTAACTAAAACCCTGTACAAGTTTTTTGATATCCCATTAAATCTTTTTGTCTATCCAGCCAGAATAATAAATGTGATTGTCATCTTAGGAAAAAAGTATGTAGTGATCAATATTCATAAACATAAAGAAATATCTAAGACAGTAAACACTTACTAGGGAAAAAATAGATTACTAAAGAACAGAACTGGCTATCAAGGACACCACTTTTGAATGAGGAAGAAAAAAACTTTGTAAATGACCAATTACTCATAAATTTGCATTCAAATGACCAAATCTAGAAGCAGTAATACCCCAGCAGCAATGAACACACTTAGTGCCCAGATCCTGATTTCTACACATCATTCTCAAGAAAACCACTTATACCCCTTAAATCTACTGAAATAAAATAATAATAATAACAAATATCATTCTCCAATAAAAGGAACTAGGGTTCCTTGGAAAACTGGTTGATTCCAGTGCTGCAACAGGAAAAAATAAAAGACAAGTCTTGACTATTTTGCGGTGTCAGAGGCAGTTTAAAAGAACAGGGTATGGGGCACATTAAATGGATATAGGAGCCAACCTGGCAGAGCTGTCAATGACCCAAATTGGAACAATTAGAGCAAGAAAATAATTACAATAGTATTAGATCATAATCCAAAGAATTAAATAAATATCCATGAGTCCATATTGGTAGAAATAAATGATTAAATAACTAAATAAGGAAAATTCTTTCTTACAGAGGAATTCAAATTAATAAATGTAGAGGGAATGAGAGAAATAGAAAGTCATTAGAACACCACAGTAATAAAAACTGATGCAGGCAGGATCTACTGATGAATGCTAAAATTAGTGGGCAAAAGTTCAAGGAGAAACAGTATTTACAGAGCTTCAAATATTAATCACAAAAGGAAAAATAGTAACTCTCTCTTTTCTAACATAAAGAATAAATGTGAATACTATGATCTGTTTCAAACCTACTTTTCCACTTCCACTCTCTTATCCCTCTAACTCAACTACTGGTTGTTTCCTGAAAACCTTCTCCATTTTCCCACTGTGCTGATCTTTAATAAGTTTTTACTATATGTAAATCAGGGCTTTTCAATATTAGTGCTACTGACACTTTGCACTAGATAATTCTTTGCCGTGTGGAGCTGTCCTGTGCACTGCAGGCTGCTTTATAGCATCCCTAGCCTCCTACCACTAGATGTTGGTAGCACCCCAGGCCCCCAGTTGTGACAATCAAAAATGTCTCCAAACACTGCCACGTGTCCCCTGGGAGGCAAAAATGGTCCTCAGTTGAGAACTACTGATCTAAATCCTTATCATTCTTCATAGTTCAGCTTAAATTCCACCTTTCTCATGAAGTCTTCCCTTGTTATCCCAAATGGAATTATTCTGTCCTATACTAACATGCTGTATTTTTTTTAAGTGATGTGTGTTTTTAATACATCAGTTATACTTAGCCTTGAACTATATGTATGTATCCCTTATTAGAATTTCTTAAAGGTTGAGAGAAACTACGTTTCAGACACTTTTACAGGCCTCTATGACACCATTTATTGTCTTACATGAAGTAGGTATTCAATAAAGTTAACCAGATTGAATAAAATTAGTGAGAAAACTACTTAACTAAGTTTCATTTCTTTAATTTTCCTCTCAATATATATTTTTTAAAGAGCAGTAATAGTTTAGTAGTACTTTGCTTAAATTCCATATTTTGATTTAAAAAACAAGACTTTGTGGAAAATTTACTGATACGTTCTAGAGTTTCAAATGAAAGCAAATGTTCTTTAACTCAGAGTACAGTCTATGTAATTAAAACACCACTACTCAGTTGCTTGATTAACCAAACGAAACCACGTTCAGTGTTAGATTTGCAAAACAAACGTAAAATCACAATAGCTAAAGGGCAGGTACCATGCTGAAAGAAACCAATGAAGAACTCGTGCCATGATCCTGCTACTAACAGAATAATGACATGCATGTCAAATAAAGACACTTTACTTTTCTTCTTGAAGGTGTCCTATGCATCTTTTCATTTGAGTGTATGTTAAAGAAATACCTTTGTAAGAGTTCTCAGCAGTTCAAGTATAGACAGTTATTGTTCTTCTAAGCTTTGCCTAATTTGAGACTTGCTCACAGACTGCACATGAGTGACATGAATCTATATTTTGTGTGAGTTATGGGTAAAGCTGGAAAAAGTGGCCATCTACAGGTATGAAAGTAAAGAAGACAGTTCACAGAGAAAGAACAGAATCCTATCACTGGGGCATTCAATCCCAAAAAAATGACTTAATATATGATTCAATAAGGAATCATTCTCATAAAATTGATTATTCTAAAAACACAGGCATAGTAGAATTTCTTACCTATTATCATATGATTCTTGTTCTTTAAGATATTGTTGCATCAATTCTTCTTGTTTCTTCTTATCATATGATATTTTCTGTTCTGCCATCCATACCTAAATTAGTAGAGTTAAAAAATGTAAATTAGATAGTTGGATATAAATTAAACAGAAGTCTGCTTTTCTTTTGTAATAAATATAAACTGCTATTGTTAACAGTTTACAACATAATCTAATTTGGTAATAATGACATCATCACAAACTAACACCTGAAAGATCTGACTTGTACCTTGATACAAGTTCTGAAACCTAACCATTCAAAATAGCTAAACTTTCAGGCAAAAATGTCAAACTTGAGCCATTCTGAGCATATGTGGTAAAATAGCTTCTTACACTCAGTCTCTGCATTATTTCAGAGAACAGAACATCTCTCTACACGGAATTTGTCTGGTCTAGATAACTCTTCAGCACGTGGCACAATCAGTAGGGTTAAAGAATGGCCAGGGATGCCAGTGGGTATCACTGACACCCGAAGAGAAATGGAAGAGGAAGAAGAGAAAAAAGAGAAAGGAAATAAACAGTAGTTATAGCAAAAAGCCAAAAGATAAAAAACAGTTAAGACAGAGGTGTATGAGATGTTCTGGAGTAGCTCAAGGTCACAAACACCACAGGCTAAATGTGTCCCTATGTGAAATTCTCAAAATCGTTAACAGTGGTGAAGGCAGAAAGCCCACATAACTTATGCAAATACATTTAATCACATTACTTCCAGGTTTAAAAGGTATCAATACCTCCCTACCACCTTTAGAACAAAGCACAAAGTGTTTGACAAATATTCAACATAAACAGCAAGTCAAACCTTTCTCTTCAAACATGCTAAGTTTTAAGAATGTAAATTTAAGGACACTTACACTGAGATAATTATAAACTGTGGGTTGAGGGCAGATAAGTATGGGAAGGAGGGTAGGCAACAAAACTACCATTATTCAGTTTTATTGCAAAAGAGGGGTAGTTATTAGCATTTTAGTAGCAACGAGATAGGAAGTATTCTATGGGGTCAGTTCAAGATGTGGACAAGAAGGATTAATATGGAGATAAAAGCAAAAATAGAAGTAAAAGAGAATCCATTAGGAACAGAATATATCTAAAATTTCTTAACTTTCTTCCACTGCAACATTACAGGACAAGAAAAACCTATACTTGGTATAGGCAGTAAAAGGTACATATTTGGAATTTTTGCTGAAGCTCAAAAGGTAAACAATGCAACAAGGAACTGCAAGGCTCCATAGACTGGTGGAATAACATATTACTTAGAATAACTACCATTTATTTAAAGCTTTAATTTTACTAAGTTATTTCACTAGCCTTAATTGCTCAAGAGCTCAAATACATACTGTACTTATCATGGACTGGAATAAGAAGTAATAAAACATATTTCTGCCTTCAAAATGCTCAGAATCTACTAATATAAAATTACGACTTTTCTGTATGGTTAAACTATTTCATAATAAAAAAAAAAGAGATATTAATTGTGTAAATAAATAACAATAAAGTTTGATATTTGGGCAACAGAAATATGTACAAGATAAATAGAACAAGACAGTGATTAACTTTGGGGGACAAGGAGGAAGGCTGGTATCATAGAATGCTTTATAGTCAAGTTTTGCTTTTTAAAAGTTATTTACTGTTTAATTAAATAATTATATTCACAGGTAGCCAATGTTACCCACTCCTTGTATATCCTTCCAAAGATGTTCTAATGCACATACACGCAAAAGTATACTTAACACACATATAAACACACATTTTTTATATAAATGGTAACATACTTCACACACACACAAACAGAATATGTATAAAATAAAATTCTATACCATAGAGATCATTCCCAGATCAGTAAAGAAAAGCTTTCTTCTTCTTTTTTGGGGGAGGTAGGGTTGGGATTGCGTATTACTCTATTGCGGGCTACACCATAATTTATAATTTAACCATTCTCCTACTGTAGTGATGGACATTTAAGAAATTTCCAATCTTTTGTTATTACAAACTCTGCTGTAAGAAAAAATTCTAAACACAGGTAACTTCACACCTATTAAGCAGGGTTTTGAAAAGGATCAAGACTTTGCTAAGGAGGCCGGAAGCAGTGGCTCATGCCTGTAATCCTAGCACTCTGGGAGGCCAAGGCAGGAGGACTGCTTGAACTTGGGAGTTTGAGACCAGCCTGAGCAAGAGCAAGACCCTGTCTCTACAAAAAATAGAAAAAATTAGCCAGGCATATTGGTGCGTGCCTGCAGTCCCAGTCCCAGCTACTTGGGAGGCTGAGGCAGGAGGATCACTTGAGCCCAGGAGTTTGAGGTTGCAGTCAGCTCTAATGACGACACTGTACTCTAGCCAGGGCAACAGAGTAGGACTCAAAAAACAAAAAAAAGACTTTGCTAAGGAAAAAACAGGACGAAATATTACTGGCAGAGGGAAAAACTCAGGCAAAGGCTCAAAGGCATAAAATTGAAAATAAGTAGTTTGACATTACTAGAATATAAAGTCTGAGGTGGGAGAGTAACAGTAGGGGAGGAAAGAGAAATATGATGGAGCCAATTACTTGTACCTAATCCTGTAATATTTTAATAAGGAGCTGGAAGAGATCAGATTTTTGCTTTAAAAGACTCCTCCTATGTAAACAACTTATATCCATACAGTGAAATACTATTCAGCAATAAAAAGGAATGAAGTACTGATACATGCTATACCATGGATGCACTTCAAAAACATTAGGCTAAGTGAAAGAAGCAGTCACAAAAGACCACGTATTGCATGATTCCATTAATATCAATGTCCAGTATTGGCAAATCCACAGAAAACATATTAGTGATTGCCTAAGGTTGGGGGGAGGGGAGAGGGTTAAAGAGAAATGGGGAGTGACTGCTAACAGGTATGGCAGTTTCTTTTGGGGGTGATGACAATGTTCTAAAATTGTCTGTGGTAATAACTCCATGAATATATTAAAACCACCGGATTGTATAATTTACATGGGTGACTGTATGGTATGTGAATTTATCTCAGTAAAGCTGTAAATAAAAAAAGACTATCCTGTTAGCTATGTAGAGAATGGATTTGAGAGAAGTCAAGACTGGAGGCAGGAAAACCAGTTAGGAAATGCAATAATCTAAGCGAAGGATGTTGAGGGTCTAAACTAAGACACAGGCAATAGTGACAGAGAGGAGAGACGGATTCAAGCAAGAGATATTTGGAAGGTAAGGCCAACAAAATTTATTAGTTGACTAGATAAAGGGGCGATGGGGAAGGGATGAATCCTGAGTTTCTGGCTTGGGTGATAGGATAAAGGATTGTGTTAGTACCTATGAGATATTAAGTACAAAAAGAAGAGCAGATGTGCAGTGAAAGGTAAGTTTATTTCAGATATGTTGAGTCTGAGATGCCTGTGGGACATGAAGATGAAAATGAAATGAAACGAGACGTGGTTGCCTGGGGAAAGCCTACAGAGTAAGCAAGAAGTAGGTCAAGGATGAAACTCTGGGGAATGCCTGTTTTAGGAGCAGGCTAAGAATAAGGGTCCAGTGAAGCTGATGGAGAAGGACTAGTCTAATAGGAGAGCTGGAAAATCAGAAGAAAGCAGAGTCACCACAGCTAGAGGAAGAGAGTTTCATAAAGGAGTAGTGTACAGCAGTGCTACTGTGAATAGCAGGTCTGTGAACTGTTTGCCAGTCTACAAGGAGATATTATAAGTAAGGAGATTGTACCACAATGTAATTTAACTGTTTCCTTCATCAACAAAGTCAAGAAAAACAGAACAGCTAAACTAAACGGTGCACCTGTGTCATAATTGATTGAGGCAGTCCATAATAACACATAACAAGAGTGACCAGCAGATATACAGCATTCACTCATATTTTTGGTGAACAAATGAGACCTTAAAACCTATTGGACTTTAATAAACCCAAAGTACCTAACTTTACAATTAGAATTTTCATGGTGGAACACTTTTGTACTCTTTCATGAAACTCCTTTATTTCTTCTACTTCTATTTCTTCGCCTCTTCTTCAAAAAAAACAAAAAAAAAAAAAACAAAAAAACTTTACTGGGGTATGATTGACATACAAAAAGCTGTACATATTTAATGTATACAACTTGATGAGTTTGGAGATAAGTATACGCCTGTGAAACCATCCCCACAATCTATGCCATAAACATATCACCCCAAAAGTTTCCCCCTACTCTCTTTATTATTTTTTCTATTTATTTTAAAATAGTTCCTTTATCCTTAGTTAATAAAGAAGGCTAGAGGTTACCCTCTCCCCCAATAAACTGTTAAATATCTAGAAAGGTCTATTAAGCAAAAACAATTCATTCTTTTTTAACCTGGGAAAGGTGTGAAAGATTAAAGAGGCCAACAACATTTGGTACATTTTGCATGACACTTTACACAGATGAGAAGAATGTAGGTTCTAAGCCTGCAACTAAATTTACTGAATTTCTCACACAGTGGATTTGCAAGTTGTTCTCTATACATTCCTTTTTTCTTGTAGGAAAGCTGTTTCACTGAATTTTATAAAGCTAAATGTCAAAAGTTCCAGTAAAAAATTATTCTTTCTCAGGTACATTTGTCTCTAAATGTAAAAAAACAGGATATGAAAGCAAGCACCTGAATTCCATCTAATCTCTTCATTCCTGTAAAAACAGTAACAGCTAATCTTTTGAGTGTGCAGCGGAAGAAAATGTCTGTGCTTGGTGTCAAAAGCTACTTGAGCCAACCAAATACAAGCAAACCTCTCCCTCCTGTAACTGTAACCGTGCAAACACAGCCTGGTATAGTCATAGTGGAAAAGCCCCTGGGCTAATCAAGTGTCCTATATCCTAGTTCCGGTTCAACATTTAACTAGCTGTGTAACTCTTGGCAAATTTGTTTCCTCATTTATAAAATGAGGAGATAGGGCTAGATGATTACTAAAGACCTTTCAAGGTATAAAACTCTCATCCTACAACTATGATTAAAATGGTGCAGAAATAAATACAATTCTGATTAGTTCTGAGAGAACAAACCACCAACTAAAAACTAAAGAACAATTTATTCTGACAAGAGTTTTCTAGTATGTCATCAACATCCCCTCCTGTTCTTTTCATCCTCATGCAAACCCAAATTCCTAAGATTTTCCCCAAGACTTATCTATCAGATGTGGCCAACTAGCTCTACTGCTTGCAGCAGGTTAAAATAAGGATGCAGCCTGATTCCCAAATAGATCAGTAAGCTCCCCTGTTTCATAACCAGGGATGCCATGCCTATGCTACTGGTATGAATTATTTGTAAAGAGAATCCTCCGGTTAGAGCAGTGCTTCTCAACACTGACAATGTCTGGAGACACTTTTTGTTGTTATAACTCAGGGTGCTACTGGCATCTAGTGGGAAGAGGTCAGGAATGTGGCTAAACATCTTATAATGCACAGGACAGTCCCCCACAACAAAGAATTATCCAGCTTAAATGTCAGTAGTGCTGAGGTTGAGATATTTGTCTAGAGCATAAATTCTCAATAGGGGGGATATTGCTAATCCCCAAGGGGTAGATAACTGGTACTTGGGGGAAGCAGGAAAAACCTTAACTGTAAGTTTATGAATTTATGTAAACTTTCACATAAACTGTACGTTTATGTACATACAGTTCATAAACAGACATACATTATATCTGTGGTATTAAAATTTCATGGGGGGGCGATTAGGAAAAAAATGTCTAAAAACGCTCCTTAAGAAGGCAATAAAGAAAAAAAGTTGAGGAGCACTGGTCTAGAAGTGAGGGGAGTTTAGCAAAATCTCATCATCACTATAACTGGTTTTAAAAACGATTAAAAGCTTAGTTCATTTTCACAAGTTTGTATGTTAAGGGCAATTAATATCTCACTGAGCACCGCCTGTATGTGGTGGACACGGTAATAGATTGACTATTCTGTTTCAAATCCTTTATATCATTTCATTTAATCCTCACAATTTTACAAGTCAATCTCCTTAGCTTATAGATTAGAAGACTGAGAATCAGTGATATTAAATATTTTGTGCAAGATCTTAAGGCTGAAAGTTACTGTGCTGGAATAATTAGAATCCGGGTCTGACTCCAAAGCCCTGATTCTTTCTACTTCACAATTCTTCTTTTCATTGCTATGATATTCAGCAAGGTACTGCACCTAGAACACCTGTAATTATTTAAAACGCTAAACTTCGACGACGTCATCAAATAGACACTACATTATTGGGTGGATTTCTCTTTTAAGATCTATCTTAAATAAATAGGGAGTCTTCTTTGCACAGGAGAGCAGAGCTCAGAAGCCGTAATCCCTGGGATCCGAAAAGACAAAAAACAGAATCAGCTGAGGGAAGTACTGAGGAATTCTTAGCATCAGTCTTCACACCTTATGGATTTACACTGTGGCCGAACGACCCCTCTGAGCCGCCTGTCTCTCGCTGATGCAGAATGAACGTTGAGGACCCGCTTCGTTAGCGAGTTGCTCAGCGGAGAAGAGGGCGAGAACATCAGGCCTTTAGGCCTGGAGGAGAGGGGATTGTCCTAGGGATCTCAGAGACACCACCACTCTCACCTCCAAGCAGCCTCTGGGAGGCCAGTCGCCGTGGGCCAGATCCCTCCCCGGGTCTCTTTACTCACTTTTTTGATATTGGATTTGGAGGCGGGATGAAAGTCCTTTTTGCACATGAAGTTTGCGAAAGATTTCCCCATCTTGGAGCTAGAGCTGGGGAAAGCAGCGGCGAGACCTGGAAGCACTGCAAACAAATACCGCCGCCTAACCGGAACTGCGCTTCCAGCGGCAGCGGGAACTTCCGAGGTCAAAGGTGACAGCTTCCGGCAAACTGGCGCCGGTACCTGCCACTTCTCGCCCTTACCCCCGTCACTTCAAGTATCTGGGAGGCCAGGTGAGGGGCGTGCACGGGGGAGGGGCGTGCATAGTTGAGGTAGGACAGAGGAAGATCGAACAGATGCGCAGCACTGCCTAATTTAGGGGCTCCAGGCTCAGCGGCGCCCGCTGCTATTAGAGCGCCGCCGGCTGGGGTGCGGGGTGGAAGGCGGCGGCTCTTCTGCAAGAGGTGCTTGAAGTTCGAGCCCATTACTTTCTGTGAATTCTGACTCGAGTTGCAAAACTTTTCTTCACCGATTTTCTTATCTGTGTTATGGAGATAGTATAATAATTCTTGCCCTAACTATATAGTACGTTTGTGAGGATCCAACGATGGATCTGAACGCGCTTGGTGAACTAAAAGTGGGTGAAATGGAATGACAGCTCCTCAAGAGCGGAGGCCCTGTCTATTTTGTTCCCAGGTATTTCCAGCTGTACGGTGCCTGGCACGGAAAGATGTTCGATAAACATTTGTTGAATGATGAATATGCGTTAGGAATTAGTGAAGGCTCTCAGGGCTTCACCTCCTCAATGAGCTAGGTGCCATTTGTGACTAAGCGGCAAGTTTCCTTAGCTTTCCCTACGACCCCAATGAGACAGCTCAGGTCACCTAGTGCAGCTTGATGTGGCTCTTGGGACTCCAGGGTTTTGAGTGGACGTGGCTGCTACTGCTGCAGGTGATCCACCAACCAAGTCCTCCAGCGGGGTGATGTTAAGAATAAGCCATTTGTGAGAAATTTACTCTTTTACTAAATAATTACAATAACAGCTTTCATGTAAGTGTCTACTATGTTCTGTGTCCTGTGCAAAACTCTTCACATATTCTTATTAAGTTCTCATAACAGCCCCATCAAGTAATATCTTTTGTTTTACTGATGAGGCAGGAGGCAAAGAGGGAGAGATTAAATAGACTGCCGAATAGTGGTGGAACTAACTTTGGAACACAAATAGAAGGAGGTCTAGGACATAAAGGTTGAAATACACGAACAAAAGAACATTTGCATCCATTAAAGTAGTAGCAAAAAAAAAAAAAGAACAGAAGCAATCATGACCCTCTGTCTTCCCATCCCTGGGGAGAAGAGAAAAACCCTTAGGAGTTTCAAACTGAAGTTGTTTGTTTCTTTGGTAATTTTGTTTTCTTTTCTTTTTTGAGACAGGGTCTCACTCTGTTGTCAGGGCCAGAGTGCAGTGTAGAGTGCACCACCACACCCAACTAACTTTTCTACTTTTTGTAGAAATAGGGTCTCACTATGTTGCCAAAGCTAGTCTTCGAACTCCTGGCCTCAAGCTATCCTCCCACCTCAGCCTCCCAAAGTGCTAGGATTACAGGTGTGAACCCCCGCACCTGGCCCTGTTTTCTTTTTAATGAAACATGTATTACATTTAAATTTTGTTTTTAAATTACTGCTATCCACCTGTGTAAAGCCATTGTAAGATTTGGGCATTATTAAATAAAAGAAAGAAGGAAACTGTAAAACATTGTGTCCATTCTGAAAGTAAAATAAAAAGTATAAGACACTTAAGTGTTCTACAAAAATTGAGGATTTAAGATTTTCCAAATTACAAATGAAGAGATACTCTAGATATTAAATTATACAATTAGGATTTGTAAATTATATATGTGAACTTCCTCCTGGAAATATCAATAATTTGGAATTATATCAATATCTTTTTGTATTTGTCAGAATACTAAGTGAGTCTGTTTCAAAATTCAGTGTTAAGTATTATGATCTGTGTGTATTCTTCCCCAGCTCAAAGGAGACCCCTTCTTCCTTCCTTTGAGGAAATACTACTGGGTACATAAGATAAGGTCCGGCAATGAGAATACAAAGATTAATAAGACATACCCCCAGCCCTCAAGGATCTCATTGTCCAGTAAGGGGACTCATATATGTATGTAAATATAGTAGAATATACCCTTTGCAACAATAGAGCTACATACAGGGATCCCCAAATATGGAAATAGTGAAAGGAAATTCAGGGAAGGCTTCAGGAAAAGTCTTAGAGAATAAATTTGAACTATAGACTAGAAGAAGGTAGCTTTCATTGCCATTTTCTTTTGACTCTTGTAGTACAAGATTGAGTCCCAAGTCATATTCTCACTGATTTTTATACTACAGTATATGAAATTTAAAACTTTAATGAACATCCTTAATTAGATGTGGAAATAATACCCTTGTTTATTGAGTAAAACTCTTGGTTTTTAATATACTGAAAAATGCTTTCTCTTTTTATTTCAAAACTTCTGTACAATTTTTAGTTTTTCAAAATAAATGGAACCTTTTTCCTGTGACACTTTTGTGGCACTACCTCCAACAACAGTTGATAACAGGATTATTTTTGGAAAAAATTCAGATAGACTCTGTGATGAAGTACAAGAGGTAGTTTATTTTCCTGCTGCAGTTCATGATAACCTGGAAGAACATCTTAAGGTAGGTGAAATACATGTTTTGTTAGCAATATGCTTTTTAATGATTTTAAAGAAATATCATAAACAGTTATTTCTATCATTAGCAATTTGGCAGAGACTATAGAAGTTAAAATTCAAGAATTTAAATTTGAAAATTAATTTGAGTCAGAAATAAAGTTTTGGTCTTTTATTTAAATGATTTGGAGGAAGTTGAAAGAACAGTAATAAAAAGTGTTCATTCTTTGATCAAATATTTGAATACTTTCCATATGCAAGCATGATGATAGGGATTTAAAGTCAGCTGTCAAGACTTGGACTTGGTCTTCCAGGAGCTTAGAGTCTAGTAAGGAATAGGATATGTATGCAATTATCCCCATTATAAAGTAGGATGGTTTAAATGCTAAATTTAAGTAAGAGCAGCATGCTGTAGCAACAGAGAAGGAACATTTAATTCAAACTGAGGATCAAGGAAGGCTTCATAGGGATTGGGATTAGCTAGAGTGTGATGGACAAAAAGGATTCTGATTCTGAATTGGTGTAGGTTCTGGTGTAGAACAGAAAAGTCATTTCAGACTCTGAAATAAGAGTTTTATGACACATCAAAAAAGGTTTATTAGGCCCTGTGATAACTATCAACATTCATTTTATGCAGTCATTTGGTAGTATACACATTAATTAGAGGATCCTTTAAAAATTAATTTAAAAAACCCATTTAACATGGAACTTAAAGTGAGAGTTTCACATTATGCTTTTGTTGCTAATTTATACTTTTTGGATTTATTTTATTGATATTCTAATATTAAAATATATTAAATATTAGATTTTTTTCTGTATACTGTGCCATATTTTTTTCTTTTGCTGAGACTATTTATTCATCTGGGATAACATTTTCACTTTATCTCTTCATATTTAAATCTAGCCTATCCTGTGAACCAGTGGTTCTCATTCTTTTAATTGTTGTGGACATACCTGATGGATGACTTTGGCATGTGACATAGGATTCTATGGCAATACTCTTGTATTTAAGGGCTGCCATATAGGTACTTACATCACTGATCAAAAAACACTGGACGTTGAGGTTGAGAACTGCTTCCTTAAGCTTCAACTCACATACATCTTCCTCTACAAAAATGTTTTAGGCTATCACAACTATAATAGAAACCATCTTTCTCCTGAGCTTCTATAGTACTCCATCTTTATTTCACTTCATGGCCCTTATACTTTATGTTTTGTTGTAGCTTAGTTAATGTGTACAAGTCTTAGTTTCTCGAAAGCAAGATCTGTATCTGATAATAGGAGATGCTCAGCAAAGGGTCAACTTTGAATATGTTTTAAGGGTAATGCCTTTATTATTGAAAATTTCTAGTAAGTTATATTTCACTTACCTCTTTCATAATGATCATGTCTTCTGATTGATTTTTTAAATTCTAGATTTTGATAACTGTTTTGGTTTTGTGATTCTTGCTGTGACTTTTTTTTTTTTTTACAGTGTACTTATATAGAAATTGATCAAGTTCCTGAAACATATGGTGTTGTCCTTAGTCGCCCAGCATGGTTGTGGGGGGCAGAAATGGGAGCTAATGAGCATGGAGTTTGCATTGGGAATGAAGCTGTATGGGGAAGAGAAGAAGTTTGTAATGAAGAAGCACTACTGGGCATGGACCTTGTCAGGTTATTTTTCTGTTATATTTTGTATTATAGAACTTGTCTAAATTTTAAATTTTGGTGTAACTCTTATCTGTTTTATTTTCCTTTTTTTTTTTTGGCATTTGATACTTTATAGTTTGTGTCAAAAATGCTTCAGAGTACCAGCATGCAATTTCCTGACTCTCAGATATTATAAAATTGGGAGAAGGGAAGGAGTTGGAAATTATGATTCATTGGAAATATCTAATTTACTTTATTACACTTTAACTAATTCTCACAATAACTTCATGGGTTATTATACTCATTTTACAGATGAGATACCTGAGGTTCAGAGATTAAGTAACTTGCCAATAAATTACCAAGTTGAAATTTGAACATAGATCCGTTTGACTCTAGAAACTTTGTTTTCATGATTCTAAACTGACTTCAGAAGGAAAAATTTAAAAGTTAGGTTTCATTTTATCTGTTAACTTGAAAGTATTTTTACTTTGAATATAAACACAAAATCTCAGCATGAAATTATGTAAAAAAAATAATGGGGATTTATTTTAATCTGGGAACTTTAATATTTTTATTTTAGGCTTGGCCTTGAAAGAGCTGATACAGCTGAAAAAGCCCTCGATGTCATTGTTGATTTATTAGAAAAATATGGCCAGGGTGGAAATTGTACAGAGGGTAGGATGGTTTTTAGCTATCACAACAGTTTCCTGATAGCTGATAGGAATGAAGTCTGGATTCTGGAAACTGCAGGGAAGTACTGGGCAGCAGAAAAAGTACAAGGTATGGACAACGTTTTGTGATTTGTTTTATAATTAATAAAATATGCCCTTAACTGCAGATATTGCATTTAATTTTCTGTGAAGCTTTATAATTCAATGTAATAACTGCAGGAGAAATTTAAAAATTTGAAAGAACAGTGAAAGAGCACTATAAAGAGCTTTCTCGCAAAAGAGTGTGTTAGCTTTGGGAATATGAATTTCATATAACCAGTATATACTTTCTGCAGCAGCAGAAAGTATATACTGTTTTATAGTACTTTTTTACTTTTTAATAACCCCTTACCATTTCTTCTTCTTTTAACTTTGAGCTGCACTCTAAAATCTTATCATGTGTGAGATTGGCGGTGAGGAAATAGGAGTGGAATTGAGGACGGGTGTTTGTGGGTTGGTAGTTGGAAAGGATATGTTGATACAATAGTAAAACATAAAAATTTGATATCATTGAATGAAACAACACGATTTGATTGTTTTAGAATGCTTTGGTTTTTCTTTCCCATGGTTTCTTTGTGATCATATATTCCATTAATTTTTCAAGTGAGGAAAGCCAGAGATATAAAGTGACTTAAGGTAGGGAGTGAAAGACTTGAAATTTAAACCTTTCCATTCTGATTCTCAGCTCAGTGTTCTTGCACTAGAGCACAGCCTTCTGTTCAAGCATAATCATGTACTTCTTACCTCCGAGTTGTTTTAATGGACATTTTATGTTTTGCATGTATGTTTATTAATATATAAAATTGAACTTAGACTATTTTCCTTATGATAATTGGCCTGATTGTACCATTGAGCACTTTTTATTTTATTAAATGTGCTACATGCAAGAGAGAAATGAATGAAATACATTCTGTTGAAAAAGCCCCACATGGATATCCAAAATGAACACTTTCGTTATTGGGTCTGATTACCTAGTTGTAGATTAACTTTGCCAACTGGTTTCTCTTTCTATTATTAAATGACCCCAAGAACTAAATTTTTAAACTGTAGGGAAATATCTATTAGATAGAAAATTCTTCTGTCTTTGATTGTATCATGACTCAAGTCTGGTTTTTGTAGTGAGATTATCCCAAGTATGACTTCATTAGAGTAATTTAATGATTTGTACTTGGCAGACTGTCATTTTAATTGATTTTAAAACATTATCAATTTTTATTTATCATGATCTGTTTCATTTATTATAATCTCTTTAGGACAGGCTTTTATTGTTTTTATATTTTGTATTTTAGTTGAAAATTTTGTTTATTACTTAGTGCCATAATATTTTTGGAAGGCTTATATATCTGTTCTAGGCTTATTTGTGATTTTTTTTAAAAAAGTAATTCATAGGAAAGATTAATATCTAGAATATATAAAGGACACTCAAAACTCAACAGTAAAATAAAATCCAATTAGAAAATAGGCAAAAGATATGAAGAGACATTTGACCCAAAGGGATATACAGATGTCAAATAAGCACATGAAATGACGTTCAGTATCATTAGCCATTAGGAAAATGCAAACTAGAACCCCAATGAGATCTCACTATACCTATCATTTTAATTATCAGAATAGTTAAAATAAAAATAATGACATTTCTCAAGTAAGTATAAACTGCAAATAAAATTTTAAAAAATAATGACATCACCAAATGCTGGCAAGAATGTGGAGACTATACATTGCTAGTGAGAATGTACAGCCAGTCACTCTGGAAAATAGTTTGGCAGTCTTTTAAAAAAGTGCAATTATCATATGACCTAGCAATGGCACTCCTGTGTGCCTATTCCAGAGAAATAAAACATTTATATATATTTATACAAAAACCTGTACACAAGTATTTATAGCAGCCTTTTCCTTGGTGGCCAAAAAACAGAAAATAATTCAGATGTCCTTTAACTTGTCAATTATTAAGCAAACTATGACACATTGATACCATGGAATACTACTCAGCAATAAAAAGGAATGAACTGTTGATATAATATATACAGTAACCTAGATGAGTCTTCAGAGAGTTGTGCTGAGTAAAAATAGCCAAAAGTTTATATACTGTACTATTCCATTTATATAACATTTTGAAATGACACTTAATAAAAATGTAGAACAGACCAGTGGTTGCCTGGGGTTAATGAAGGATTGAGGGTGGAAGATAAGAGTGTGTGGCTGTAAAATGGTAACATGAGGGATCCTTGTAGCAATGGAAGTATACTTTATCTTGACTGTATCAATACCAGTATTCTGATTGTGATATTATACTACAGTTTTGTAAGATGTTACAATTGGGGGAAACGGGGTAAAGGGTACGCTGTGTTATTTCTTGTAATTGCATGTGAATCTACAATTATCTCAAAATAAAAAGTTTAATTTAAAAAAGTAATTCACTTTTTATTCTGAATATGTAATAGATGCACATAGAAGTCTATATTTACATTTAAATAGTGATTAAGAATCACAATTACAGATAGATACTTCATGTTAAATACGACTTTTCCTCTTCCTTCCCTTCTTTGAAAATAGAGGGAGTTCGTAATATTTCTAATCAGCTTTCTATAACAACCAAGATTGATCGGGAACACCCAGACATGAGAAACTATGCTAAACAGAAAGGTTGGTGGGATGGTAAAAAGGAGTTTGATTTTGCTGCAACATACTCTTATCTTGACACAGCCAAGATGATGACTTCATCAGGCAGATACTGTGAGGGCTACAAGCTTCTAAATAAACACAAAGGTAATTTTATCATTTAAATAATATCAGAATGACAAATTACATTTTGTGTAGATATAATGTGGGAATAATAAAATCTGTTTTAAGGAGTTATACTTAGTAAAAATATAGCTTTATTAAAACTGAAAATATTGTGATATTATAAGCTATTTTTTGAGATAAGTGACATATTATACAATTGTGAGAGGGTAATGATTCTTTTGAAGGTCAAGTTCAGATTCTCAATCCTCAGACCCTTTTTTTTAATCTCCTGTTAATAGTCTTAAAATAAAATTGGGGTTACTTTTCTTCTCAGAATTAATTGGAACATGGGGACAGGCTTCTTTGACTCTTGTTGCTGCTGCTTGTATTATCTCTTGATAATACTCTTATTGGTTGTTTTCTTATTACAAAAGTTCTCTCTAGAACTTCTGGCCAATAAGACAAACTGAACAGATACAGGAATTCCCCTCTTCTATTCCAAAACTTTAGAAATGTTGGATAAAATATCTAAACATTAAAGACATATATAGCTAAGTTCAAATACAAGAAGAGGAATTCACCAGTTACCAAAAATGAAGAGAGGACCTATAATGTTAGCAACATTTGAGGTGTCTTCTCCCCACACATTTCTCCTCATCTCTGTGTCAAGCGGGGATTATGGACCAGATATAAGCCCTAGAGGCTAGAATGTTAGCCTCCATGAGAATGTAGGTGTCTAGGTGAAAGTTCCATTTGGGGAGCAGGAATTGGACTCCTTCTAAGGCTATGAGTCTGAAAATGCTACTCCATTACCTGCCCAGAGTTTTAATTTTAGCCTGGAATTCAGCTTCCTGTTGCCCTAGGCTATGGATCAATAGTCTCTTGTGAGAGATTGAACTCTGAGCCACATGTATTTTGTGGGCTCAGCTGAAGCTACCTGTGTGTGCTGAAAAACAAACACTGTTTTGGAACCAGTAAACCGCACAAGATTCCAGCATACCTGTATTTCTGTACTCACTATGTGAATATTTGATATGACAAATATTTCTATTTTACTCAAATTTCCCATCCAAATTAGAAACCTGCTTAATGAATCAACATGTAACTGCCATCGAAAACATTTAAGTTAAATGGGGGTTCAGATGAAAGGGTGTAGTTTCTACGTCTACCAAGATAGTTTCTAGTTACGTCCTCAAGTTCACTGATACTTTCTTCTACATTATTTAATCTATTGTTAATCTCATCTAGTAATATTTTCATTTCAGATATTATATTTTTTATCTCTGCCAGTTCCATTTGGTTCTTTCAGTATAACTTCCATTTCTCTATTCGTTACCTTCAAGTTTTTTTTAAATCCTTGAGCACATTCAGCATATTTATAATAATTGTTTTAGTATCCTTGCCTGTTAACTCCATCATCTCTTTAATTTCTAGGTCTTTTTTTGTTGCCTTAATTTTCTGCTGGCTTAGGTTTGCATTTTCCTCCTTATTCACATGTCTAGTGATCTTTGATTGGATGATGGGCATTGTGATTTTATTTGTTGAATGCTGAATTTTGTTTTATACCTTTAAACAGTGTTGGACGTTGTCTTAGTGTTGGACTTTGTCTTATATAAGTTACTTATGGAACAGTTCATCCCTTTTATACCTGTTTTTAAGCTTTTGTAGGGTATCTCTGGAGTAAACTTTACTCTAGGGCGAGTTTACTAAGGCATGTAATCCCTCTGGGATCTCCACTGACTGCTGTGTGTATTAAATGACCTCTTCCTACTCCAGCTGTTGGGAACTTGAAAAATTCCCAGTCTAGTGTTAGCTTTATGAACTTTTTAAAACTTGCAATTCCTAATTTCTCTTTCTGTAAAATTTGTTCTTTGTTGGGCCTTGTGGAGTTTCACCCTATGTGTGTATGCCAATTGGTATTCTGCCAAAAGCTCAAAGGAACCACTGTACAGATTTTGAGAACATTTTCTTTGGGTAGCTTCCTCCTCTCCAGTGTTCTGCTCTGCATATTCTAGCCAACCTGGCCTCCCTGAACTTTGATCTCTGCCTCCTCAATTTAGAGTACCTTTGAACTATGTCTGGGTTCCACCCCCCTGTACTATGGTCTGGAAATTGCTTCCAACAAGAAAGTCAACAAGAAAGTGCTTACCTTGTTTGTTTGTTTTCTCTCAGGGATCGTAATCCTCTACTACCTGTTGTCCAATGTCTAAAAACAGTTGTGTTTATTTTGTCCAGTTTTCTGTTTATTTACAGTAGGAGGGTAATTATGGACCTTGTTTCTCCTTCATGGTTGGAAGCAGAAGTCCTATTTATATTATAGTAAGTGTTTTTTGCAATTATAGAAAAGAAATACAATTCTTATTGAATAAGATACATTATTATTATGAGCTGCACATAGCACAACGACTGTAAGTTCATTGAGTGTTAAAATAAATAGATAATTGGTATTTTATATGCTTTCTATTACGCCAAAATTCTTGGTAGATTGTTACATAGGTTTTTTAAGTGTTTTAATAATATTTGGGAAAATTGATTTTTTTAAGTATGGGCTAAGGAGTATATTATTATTTTCCCACATAAAATAATGGACTGTTAGCTCCTGCTATGCAATATTTTCCTGAACAGTTCAAATTCAGGTAAAGAATATTACGTATTTTAGAAACCACCCATATGGAGGCCTCTATGATGCTTGACCTTCTAGGACTCTCATCATTCCCTTTGAAGACGATTTTAAAGAAAAAAATTGTAAACACACAAGCACATTCATTGTCAAGAGAGAAACAATTCATAGACTCAACAGATACAGGAAATTCACACCCAAGGGACAATTAGAACTAATGGAAAGAGGCTTAGAAAAGTATGATTAAAGGAGTTATTATTTTATATAATTCAGGTGTGATCATTGTATTTTATTTTCATTATAAGTTTATTTTTTACAAATACATACAGAGATATTATGGATGAAATGATACAACTGGAATTTCCTTCAAAATCATTTGGTGGGAGATATTTGATAACTGTTGAAGCTGTGATGAATATATGGAGATTCATTATATAATTTTTCTAAATTTTAATATATTTGAATTTTCTATAATAAAAAGTTTAAAATAAAAATATTCAAAGATATAAAGGAAGGAATGAAATCCATAAGAACAGGAGATTATGAAAAAAGAGATAAATTTGAAAATTTTTAAATGCATAGAAATTCTAAAAATGGAAAATACAGTCATTGAAACAAATGTTCAAGAGTCAAGCATTAGGAAAATTCAAATAAACATAAGAAGGAAAAATATTCATTCATAATGAACACTCAGGACTCACTTAATGTTGAAAATTTGTTAATTGCAGAAGTAAAAGCTGTCATTGTTAATACATATTCTTTGTAGCCATATTTCTATGTATACATACACAGCTTATTTTTTAAAATAAAATAGGTCAATACTTTATATATTCTATTTTAATCTACTTTTTACCTGTTGATATATTGGGAACATCATTCCACATCTTTTCTTACCATTCAGTTTGAAATATTTTAAAATTTCTCTTGTGATTTCTTCTCTGACCCATGGGTTATTTAAAGTATGTTTCCAAATATCTAGGGGATTCTTAGATATCTTATTGTTATTGATTTCTAATTTAATTCAATTGAACTCAGAGTTCATAGTCTGTATGATTTAAATCTCTCTAAGTTTACTGAGACGTATGTTATGGCCTAGCATATGGTCCATCTTGATGTACAGAAAACATCATTTTGTATTTTGTAGTTGTTGAGTGTAGTGTTTTATAAATATCAATTAGGTAAAGATAGTTGTGATCATCTATGTCTTTACTGATTTTTTTCTTGTTTTATGTATTACTAAGAAAGGAATGTGAAACTCTCTAATTATGATTCTGGAATTGTCTATTTCTCCCTTTAATTTTGTCAATTTTTGCTTCGTGTATTTTGATGCTCTATTTTTATGTGCTCCACAATTATTGTTTTATCTCTCTGGTAAATTGATCTTTTTAATCTTTATGAAATCTTTGTCTTGAAGTCAGTTTTAGCCCAGCCTTCTGCTTACTGTTTACTTGATATATATTTATCCATTTATTTTCAAACTGTGTCTTTATATTTAAAGTACATATTTGGACCAGGCATGATGGCTTATGCCTGTAATCCTAGCACTTTGGGAGGCTGAGGTGGGGGAATTGCTTGAGGCCGGGAGTTCGAGACTAGCCTGAGCAACATAGCAAGATCCCATCTCTACAAAAAATAGAAAAATTAGCCGGGCATGGTGGTGTGTGCCTGTAGTCCCAGCTACATGAGAGGCTGAGGTAGGAGGATCACTTGAGCCCAGGAGTTTGCGGTTGCAGTGAGCTATGATGACACCACTGCATTCTAGCTCAGGTAACAGAGCTAGAAACAGAACAAAACAAAGTACACCTCTTGTAGAAAGCATATAGTTGGGTATTAGTTTCATTTTGTTTTGCTTAGTCATTCTGATAAGTTCTGCCTTTTAATTAGAATATACAGTTCGTTAACATTTAATGTAGGCTTATTCTGGTTCAAGGTAAGATGAGTAATTTATTCTACTCTGTCTCTCTCACTGAATATAACCAAAAACTGGGAAGAATGCATGGAGCAGCTTTCAGAGGACTCTTAAAAGCAAAAGAGAGCAGGCAATAGGAGAAAGAAACCAAAATTCAAAGTATGAATGATCCAGTAGTGAGTTTCATGGGCTTTTTCCCCCATGTTGTCCAACTGGATTTCAAATAGCATGAATCTAAGAACTGTGCACTAAGTGTGAACAGAAAGATCTCCAAGAGAAGCCTTCTTTTTCTTGTCTGAGAAGAGGTAGACACCAACAAGACAAACAGAGTGGGAGAAATCTCCTGGAATTTTGTTTTGCTCCTTTCTTTCTGTCTTGTCCCAGCTCCCAGGCAAGCCCCAGTCCTGAAGCTGTAATCCCATGATGGCTAAGTAATAATGGTAGCAGCTGCTGGGGGCACCTGAAACTCTGAGGGAAAGGAATTCTTTTCTCTCACCAGAGGAATTGTGGTCCAAAGAGCATGGGAGAAATTTCTGTTGCTTTTTTTCCGCTCTCTGTTTTCCTGTGTCTTGGCCTGAGAGGCAGATCCAGATGTGGGAAGTATGTGGGCAGAGAAAGGAGACTAAAGCTCTGGTGTTCTAGCTAGAGGACCAGGAAGAGGGATCTCTGGAAGCCAGAGAGTGTCAGGGAGATTGAAGAGCAGAAGTAGCTCAAGAAAGGAATCCTATGAAGTTTGTAAGAATGCCTGGGCTCACCCTCAAGCTGCCCATATGTGTATCAACCCTAAACAGCATACCAAAGGCTTTGAGAACTAACCTACGGAGTAGACAACTGCTTAGGTTCCAGACTAGCCACTGGGTAGTGCTTATATGGGACAGAGAAGGATAGCACTGCTAAGGCTTTGTAAACAACTGGCATTGGAATGCCACAGAAATGGTAAATATCTGGGTAAATATACTATGTTTCTCCTCTTAGTTCTTAAAAGTATGTCTGACAATATGTTACAAGCCAAAATTACAACATTTCCTATAATATACATGATAACTATAGTATAAAGAAGGGAGTATATAAATTCCTGTATGGTGGTAAGATCTCTACATTCTATTTGAACTTATAAAATATTAATTCTAATAAACTGAAAAGTTACACATATATATGTTATAATCCTAGAGGAACTACTAAAAAAGCTGTATAACCAGATGTAATGGCACATGCCTGTAGTCCCAGCTACTTGGAAGGCTGAGGTGGGAGGATCACTTGAGCCCAGAAGTTTGAGGCCAGCCTTGCAACATAGCAAGACCCTGTCTCTAAAAAAGAAAAAAAAAATTTCAATTTCAATTTCAATTTTTTTTTAGAGACAGGGTCTTGCTCTGCCACCCAGGCTGAAGTGGTGCAGCAGTGTGATCATAGCTCACTGCAGCCTTAAACTCCTGGGCCCAAGTGATCCACCCACCTCAGGCTTCCGAGTAGCTGGGACCATAGGTGTGCACCATGACATCTGGCTATTCTACTTTTGTCTGTACCTGATTCCTTGCCGTTTCCAAGTGCAGGATACACATGAGCTCGCCGCCTGAAAATTTTTAAAGTGAAAAGCTAACATAAGCTATAGTCAAACCTAAAGCTGGCAAGACCATGTCCTCTACAAAATGTTCCAAACTTAGCTGGGCAGGTGGCGGCACTTAGCCCAGTACGCAGGGCTGGGCAGGAGGAATTGCTTGAGCTGGGAATTGAGGCTACAGTGAACTATGATGAACACTGCATCCAGCTGGGAACAGAGTGAGACCCTGTCTCAAAAAAACTAAACAAAACTAACAAGCAAAATCACCAACCCAACAGCAACAACAAAACCTCAACAGATAAATTAAAATGGGATACTAAGAAAATATTTAAAAAGAAGGCAGGAAAGAGGAAGACCCGCAAAAACAAAAAAACCCAGAAGATCAACCCACAGAACAAAACAAAAAAAAAAAAAAAAAAAAAAAAAAAAAAAAAAAAAAAAAAAAAAACAATATAGTGTAGACTTAAATTCAAACATGTCTGTAATTAAATTAAGTGTAAATGGCTAAACATACCAAATAAAAGAAAGTGTGTTAGATTGGATTAAAAAATAAAACAAGACCCAGCTATATGCTGTGTATAAGTAACTCACTTTAAATATAATGATATGGATAGGTGAAAACAAAAGAATGGAAGAATATATACCGTGTAAACACTGATCGAAAGACAGCTGGATTGGCTCTGTAAGTATTAGACAAAGTACACTTTCAAAGCAAAGAGGATTATCAAGG
This sequence comes from Daubentonia madagascariensis, assembly GCA_023783475.1. Taxonomy (NCBI): domain Eukaryota; kingdom Metazoa; phylum Chordata; class Mammalia; order Primates; family Daubentoniidae; genus Daubentonia; species Daubentonia madagascariensis. The sequence continues at coordinate 33,807,956 of JAKFHU010002088.1, read as the reverse complement.
AGAAAGAAGGACATTCCATTATGAAAAAAGGATCATTTTACCAAGGAGACACAACAACCCTAAATGTATACGCACCTAATAGAGCATTGAAATACATGAAGCAAAAACTGATCTAATTGAAGGGAGAAATAGATAATTCCACAATTATAGTTGGAGATCTCAGCTCTTCTTTCTCAGTCATCGTAAGAACCAGTGACAGAAAATTATTATTATTCAGTTCTTCTGTATCCTTGCTGATTTTCTGTCACTGGAATGAAAATGAAAATCAATATACCAAAATTTATGGGATGCCGTGAAAGTAGTGCTTATGGGGATTTTTTTTTTTTTGAGAGACAGATTCTTACTCTGTTGCCCAGGGTGGAGTGCGTGGCGCAATCATAGCTCACTGTAGCCTTGAACTCTTGGGCTCAAGTGATCCTCCTACCTTAGCCTCCCAAGTAGCTGGGACTATAGGCGTGTGCCACTGTACCCTGCTAATTAAACATTTTTTTTAGAGACAAGGGTCTTGCTGTGTTGCCTAGGCTGGTCTCAAACTCCTGGCTTCAAGTGATCCTCCTGCCTCGGCTTTCCAAGTAGCTGGAATTAAAGGTGTGAGCCACCGTGCCCAACCCTTATAGGGAAATTTATAGCATTAAATGCTTATATTAGACAATAAAAGTCTCAAGCCAACAATATGAATTTTCACCTTAAGAAACTAAAAAAATGAGCAAAATAAATCATAAGTCAGGAAAAGGAAGAGAATTAATAAAGATAAGAGCAGAAATCAATAAAATTGAAAACAACAAAACAGTAGAGAAAATCTATCAAACCAAAAGCTGATTCTTCAAAAAGATCAATAACATTGATAAACTCTAGACAGACAGACAAAGAAAAAAAGGAAGACACAAACTACTAGTGTCAGGAATAAAAGAGGTATCATCCATGGACCCCATAGACATTAGGAGGATGATAAGGAAATACTACAAACAGCTCTTTGATTATAAATTCAATAACTTAGAGGAAATGAACCAATTCCTTAAAAACCACAAATCACCAAAACTCACCTAAGAAAAAATAGATAATTCTTATTCTAGCAGACTCTTTAATTGGGTGTACTCAACCTGCAAACTCTGTCTCCTGGTTAGCAGCTCAAATTTTAGTTCAGTTCTTTTATCCTTAGCTGAGCTGCTTGCAGTCTGCCCCCCACACACGATTATTCAGGAATCAGATGGAGATTTGGGCAGTTCTTTTACACAGAATTTGGGTGTTTTCTATAACTGTCTCCTTTATGGGATTCCCCCTTCACTTCCGACTTCCAGAAAGAACAAGGTTTTCTACTGCTGCTTGCATAGAACTGCACAGCATTGATAGTGGCCTTCTCTCAGGCTAAAGGGAAATGTACTGTCACCTCCCCTCCAGAATTTTCCTGCATTTGTTAACTGTAAAGAGCCTTCAGGTAGTTGTTTTTCTGTATTTTGTCCTGAGTCAATAGTTAATCTAAGGGAGCGTTGGCCTTATTTAGAGCTTATTTAGCCAAGCTGAAAGTGGAACTCCTTCCCATGTCATTTAATGTTCTATGACATTATTTAATTTTTAAAAATATATATATTCACATGATTCAAAATTCAAAGGTACACGAAAGTATATAATGAAATCTCTCTCTCCTACCCTGTCCCTAGATACTCAGTTCTTTTTCCCATAGGCAATTCCTTATGTATTCTTCCAGAGATGATATATGATTAATGAAACAAATATGTATTTTTATTTCTTCTTTTTTTACAGAAATGGTAGCATGCTATTTACACTTTTCTGAAACATAACTTTTCTTTAGTTAGCAATATATAATGTAGATCATTCTATTTTAATACATACAGAACTTTCTCATTTTTAATAGATACATAATATTTTATTATTTTATCTCCTTTGTTTCTATATGGTAATATTTTAGTCATTGCATAATAAAGATTGATTTTATGAATCATACTTTTAATCATACTTTGATGAATCATCTTCATCAAATTACTGTTACTAGTATTTAAGTTATTTTTAATTTGTCATTGCAAATTATATAATATGCCTATAGCTTATTTATATTCACATTCATGATTATTTTCTAAGAATGAGTTTTTAGAAGTAGAATGTGGGATCAAAGCATATGCATATTTTAAGGCTTTTGAAATACATTGCCAAATGACCACCAGAAAAATTGCATCAATTTAAATGTCCACCAGCAATATTTGAGTGTTCATTTTCTAATATACTTGCCAATATAGAATATTATTTTTTTCAAGCTTTACAAATTTGGTAGGCAAAAATGGCATGTTATTATTTTAATACATATTTCTTTTATTAGTGAGATTAGATATATTCTCACATTTATTGAAAATTTGTAATTTTTTAATAAGTTGCCTGTTTATTAGTATATTTTTTTTCCATTTTTATATTGGGTTACTAGTAACCCTTAACAAATAATTTCCAATGTACTTTCTCCCTTTGCTTCCAAATAATTCCAGCCAAGTAACTTTTATTTAGATTACTGAGGGCAGAAAAGTGCTAAAAGGGTAATTCCATTAATAAGAATATGTGACCAATGTACCCTCCTTCACTTGAAGGATAAAATTGTTCTATACATCAATCAGAAAGTAACTACTCAGAGACAGATTAGTCAATGATTGATACTGCTTCTTAGTTATTCATTAAATAAATTAATGCTATCTTAGTTATTTGGTATGATCAAAAAAAGTTTAACAGAATATTTTTACACTGGCTTAACATTATTGTTTTCAAAGTAGTTGATATCTTACTTACATTTTAATTTCCAGAAGACTACCTTATTATTTGAAAAGTTTTCTATGAAGTTTCTTAATGTTAGTTTGTCATTTTATAAATAGGTTATTTAAACTATCTTTTTTTCTCTATGTGGATAGGTTATGTAGAAAATGCTAAAGCATGTTCTACTAAGTACTTTAATTTTAGATTTATTGTAAAAGTAGATCAGGAGTGTCAGTTGCAACAACACCTACTCCCATTTATTAAATGCTTATCAAGGGCCGGACACTGTGCTAAGTGATTTACTTAGTTTACCTTCTTTAAGCAATCATGTGAAGTAGATATCATCTTCATTTTACAAATGAAGAAACTGTATGTATTTGTGCTCTTCATTTATCTTTATGAAACTGAAAAAAAATGGACTTTCTTATTAGTCTATTTTTCTGTCAGCACCTAGGTAAGCATCTTGCACTAGTATATTGTGTGTGCTTAATAAGTATTGAATAAATTAACAAAGGATTGTTAGTTGATTTGAATTACATTGTAATTTGCAGATAGTTTAACAAAGACCACTGTTGTATGTTTTTTCTGACAAAAAACTTAAAGGCTCAGGAAATAAAATTAGCAGATATTCTTAAAAAATGAAGAACAACAATGCATAATTAAATAGGAGAGGGAAATGTCAAGAATCGTAAGGTTTAGGGTAATTGGACAAAAGGAAGAAAAATAGATAGAAATGATTATAAATTAACTACTACATCATAATAATTCAGTTATATTTAAGAATACTGAGTCATAGATTTGAAATGCATACATGATTATAGTACTATTACTATACTATTATTATAATACTATTACTACTAATCTGTTGCATCTGACATGAAACTTACTTTTTCCCAAATGCGAAGTATAGTTCATACAGTTTTCTGTGTTTTGCCAAAAGAATAAATGTCTCCATAATACTTTCAGAGAAAATTGTCTACTAGTACATTATGGTTAATTTTTCCTATGATTTTTCTAGATAGAAGAAACTACCTCTCTTCTTTCCAACTATCCCTACCTGATAGCTATTAACTGTGTTGTATGTATATCCAAATTGTATCTATATTCACTCATTTATTTTAAATAACTAGTTTAAATTGCAATGAAATTACACCCTGTGTTTTGCATTCATTTTACTGAACCCTGCCACTGCGGTCTTGGTACTTACTCAATGCTTGCTAGTGGATTACTTATAGCTATCCTACTCAAGTGATCATGTAAATCCTCCTTTCATTTTGAGAATTGAAGGTTTTGAATACAGAAAATATCCTCATAATACCTGTATTATCACAATGTTATGGTTCTGACACTGTTTTTATTAAAACTTGCCATTTATAGGAATTTAGATTTGAATCATTTTTAAAGCTCTCTATGTGTTAAAGCTGTGTGCCTGATAGGTGTGGATGGTAGGCTTTTGTTTTATTGTTTAGTTTTAATATTAAGAGCTGTTTTTAGGTGTACCCTTTTTTTTCCTTCCTGTGTTTTTCAAAATTAACAGAAAGATACTGCTCCTGTAACAAGTTATCTATAAATTCAATAAATTATTTTTCTTGAATTTAAAGGTGTGGCTATATTGTGGAAATTGAATAAGAGAATGTAGACTTGTATAAATCTATTGTCATTAACATAGAATACTTGGTAGCTTGCATGATTAAGTAAGGGTAGAACATTAGATTATTTTATATGGAAGTCAGTTTTCTTTTAATTTGAAATGTCACAAAATCGTAATTTGGGTACAGACTTGCTGTGAACTTTTTCTTTTAATCCCCATATTATCATGGGAATGGGGGGAGATTTTTGCTTTTGATGTTCTCTTTGTTTTTGTGAGTTACTTCATTTTTCATTCCTTTACTGTCATTATAGTAGCGTTTTGGGAGAGAGGAAAGAAATGCCTGTGGTCAATCAACCATTTTAAATGAAAGTTATTTGTTTCTTCGGAACTAATTTTAATGCAATAATTAAACATTTCCATGTGGAGTATCTGAAAATATCTATTGACAGAAACTATATGTTTTCTTTTTTTCATAGCAATATCCTATGAAACATTATGTTTTGTGGTTTTTTTAAAACTGTACTTGTTACAATACGGATTTACCACATTCATTACTGTTACTAAGAAATTGGTACTACTTCAGAGTGAAAAGAGACTGATGTGTTTAATAAATGGGAGGCATAATAATGCAATGGAGTGGTTAAAAAGCACAGGGCTGGTTATGAAGAAGTAGCTGGCATTAGACTAACCTCCTTCCAAGAACAACTATGAGATCTGGAGGGAAAACCCCCATTGTTCAAAAACATGGATAAACACGAAAAACATTTAGGGCACAAGGCACCTAGATCCAGGAGATTGATAAAAGACTGTCTACGCTTTGAGAAGAACCTGACTTTCTGAGTGGCAGTTTCTCCTTAAAGCAATTGTTGACTTCTAAGCAGCACATAGGTAGGATGAGACACTGAGAAATCAAGCAGAAAGTAGCTGCTAAGAGCCTTTACAGCTAAGCAGAGATGTTGGCAGTCTCACAAGGCCTTAGGGACAAAAATTGGATTTGAGGGCCAACCAAGAAGGGGCCTGGAAAATACTCCAAGCTTTCAGTTGAGATCCCAGAAAGGCTACTCCTTAGGAGTAAGAACAAACAAGGAATACACTAGTCTCAACAACTGGATTAAGGTAATCTACCTATATTCTCTCTGTTTGCCAGAGAATATCAAATCCTCTGTGGAAGAAAATACCATGCAGAGCCTTGATAAAATTTCATTCAATCAGAAATTATCAGGCATGCCAAGAAATAGGACCAAATGACTGAAAACCAAGTGAAAAAAGTAGATAGTTGAAACTGAGCCACAGACTATCCACACATTAGCTTTATTGGAAACAGACTTTTAAATTTTTCTTTTTTTTTTAAGAGACAAGGTCTCAGTCTGTTGTTCAGGGTGGAGTTCAGTGGTGCAATTATAGCTCACTGTAACCTCAAACTCCTGGGCTCAGGCGATCCTCCCACCTTAGCCTCTTGAGTATGTAGGACTATAGGCACATGCCACCATACCAATTAATTTTTTTATTTTTTGCAGAGACGAGGTCTCGAGATATTGCACAGGCTGGTCTCAAACTCCTGGCCTCAGGCGATCCTCCCACCTCAGCCTGCCAAAGTGCTGGGATTATAGGCATAAGTAACTGTGCCCAGCCTTGAAATTATTAATTTTATTTTTCAAGAGAATTGGATGAAAAGATGGAGAATTTCATCAAGGAACCAGAATCTGTAAAAGAGAACCAAATGAAAATAATAGAATTCTACAAATACCAAGAAGGATAAGTAAAAGGAAACCACACCTGGGCACATCATAGTAAGATTTCTGAGAGAAAAAAAGACAGAGAACAATCTTCAGCACATCCAGAGAAAAAATATGTATCTTCAAGGAGCAAATACAATATGGATAGCTAACTTTTCAACAGAAGGGAGGGAATCCAGAAGATTGCAAAATGATATCTTGAGGGTGATGGAGAAAGATGATAACTACCAATTTAGAATTTGTATATCTAGTGAAAATATCCTCTAAAAATAAAAATGAAATAAAACTGAGGGAATCATCACTAGCCAATTGACACTAAAAGAAATACTAAGGGGTGTTCTTCAGGTAGAAGCAAGGTATGCTGGAGTGGATGAAGAGCAACAGAAACAGTAAATACATAGGTAAAACTAAATGAGTACCAACTGTTTAAAATAATGATTATTTTCTGGCCAGTGGGCATAGCTACAATGCTCAAAATCTATCGTGTATGGATTTCATGCAGTGCTACCCTTACTACAGGATGTTTCTGGCCAATGACTGAGAGCTGCAGGAAGATGAAGGCAGGCCCATTACAGGGATACATAGGACTCCTTTGATGGCTAACTTGGATAAAGTACTCCCTGACAACCTTGGCAAGCTTTCCTTAGATGGCATGGCAGTCTAGGACACTTTGACCCAACCTCTCTTCCTTTTCTACTAGACTCCATTTCAGACTGGTATCATAGTCTGATGGTTCTCCAAGCCTCTTCTGGCTCCCTCCCCATTTTCTCTCACAGGCATTTTCCCTGAAATGCCTTGTACATTTAATCCCATGTTGTGGCATCTGCTTCTCAGAAGACCCAGACAAACACAGTAGAATTAAAATGCACAAAAGATGGGAGGCAGTAATTGGAGCTAAGCGCTGCTGTAGGATCCTTCTTGTGTTAATTGATAACTAACTAAAGTTATCAATTAAAGTTAGTTGTCAATTGAAGAGCTAATTTGTTGTCAATTAAAGAACTAATTAGGTAAAGGACTAATTTAAGGCAGACCGTAGTAAGTCGAGAAAGTAATAAGATTTTAAAAAACATATAAATAATAAGCTAACAGGAAAAATATAACAATAAATACTCGATAAATTAAAAAGAAGGCAAGAAAGGAGAAAAAGGAACAAAGAATAGATGGAATAAATAGAAAACTAATAATAAAATGATCAGTTTAAACCCAAATTACCAGTAATTATATTTAAAAGGATTAATTTCTCCAAATAAAAGACAAAGATTGCTAAATTAGATTGAATAAACAAAACCCTAGTATATGGTTTAAATATAAGGACACAGAAAATTTGAATGTAAAAGGATGTGTCCTATGTGGACTTTTTCCTCTATGGTGTCTAGCATCAGTGTCATACTTTCAGAAAGGTCATTTTCACTGTAACATAGAAATGGTCACCTATTTCTTATATTTATAGTTATTTTGTAAATTTAAATTTTTAGTTCCTCTGGAGTTATTCTAAAATAAGGTATGAATTAGGGTTCCAGCTTTTTTCCTACCTGCAAATGACTAGCCAATGATTCCAGCACCATTTATTTTAACAGTGTTGATTCTTGCAGTCCATGTGCATGGGATGTTTTTCCATTTGTTTGTTCGTCAGTATGTTGTAGTTTTCCTTGTAGAGATCTTTCACTTCCTTGGATAAGTATATTCCTAGGTATTTTATTTTCTTTGCACCTATTGTAAATGATATTGAGTTCTTGATTTGACTCTCAGCTTGACTGTTATTAGTCATATAGAAATGCTACTGATTTGTGTACATTAATTTTGTAACCTAAGATTTGACTTTGTCAATTCTAGGAGTCCTTTGGTGAAGTCTTTAGGGTTTTCTAGATATAAGATCATATTGTCAGCAAACAGGGATAGTTTGACCTCTTCTTTTCTGATTTATATGCCCATTATTTCTTTGTCTGCCTGATTGCTCTGGCTAGGACTTCTAGAACTATGCTGAATAGAAGTGGTGACAGTGGGCATCCTTGTCTTGTTTCAGTTCTTAGGGGGAATGCTTTCAACTTTTCCCTATTCAGTATGATTTCGGCTGTGGGTTTGTCATATATGGCTTTTATTATTTGAGTAGTTCCTCTATGCCTGTTGTGAGGTTTATCATAAGATTGTAGGTTTTATGAATCTTTTTCTGCCTATGAGATGATCATATGGTTTTTGTTTACTCTGTTTATGTGGTGAATCACTTATGATTGCATATGTCACATCCTGCATATCTGGAGTGAAACCCCTTGATCAAGTGAATTATCTTTTGATGTGTGTTGAATTGGTTTGCTACTATTTTGGTGAGGATTTTCATCTGTGTCATGAGTTTGTCTGTAGTTTCTGTTTTGTTCTTTCTGGCTGTATCAGTGATACTGCTTGTAGATGAGTTAGGAGGATTCCCTCCTTCTTATGTTGGGACAGTTTCAGCAGGTAGGTGCAGTTGTCTTGCGTTAGTAAATTAGCTGTGAATCGTCTGTCTGGGAGTATTTTATTACTATTTGAATCTTGCTACCCGTTATTGGTCTGTTCAGGATTTCTGTTTCTTCCTGATTCAACCTTGGGAGGCCATGTGTTTCCAAAAATTCATCTATTTCCTCTAGATTTTCTAGTTTGTGTGCATAGAGGTTTTCATAGTAGTCATAGATGATATTTTGTATTTCTGTGGTATCAGTTGTAATGTCTCCTTTTTCATTTCTGATTGAGTTTATTTGAGTCCTTTCTCTTCTATTTTTGGTTGATCTAGCTAGTGGTCTATTGATTTTGTTTATCTTTTCAAAGAACCAACTTTTTGTTTCATTGATCCTTTTTTTTTCATTTCATTTATTTCTGCTCTGAGCTTTGTTATTTCTTTTCTTCTGTTAGCTTTGGGTTTGGTTTGTTCTTCTTTTTCTAATTCCTTGAGGTGTGACATTAGGTTGTTAATTTGTGATCTTTCCACTTTTTGATGTAGGCATTTAAGGCTATGAATTTCCCCCTTAGCACTGCTTTTACTGTATCCCCTAGATTTTGGAAGCTCTTGTCATCTTTGTCATTCAGTTCGAAAAATCTCTTGATTTCTCTCTTAATTTTGTCGTTGACTCAAGGATTGTTCAACAGCAGGTTGTTTAATTTCCATGTATTTGTGTATATTTGAGAATTCCTCTCGGAATTGATTTCTAGTTTTTTTCCACTGTGGTTTGAGAAAATACATGGTATGATTTTAATTTTTCTGGATTTGCTGAGACTTGTTTTGTGGCCTAACATATGATCTGTCTTAGAAAATGCCCCATGTGCTGATGAGAAGAATGTATATTCTGCAGTTTGGGGGTAAAATGTTCTGTAAATGTCTATTAGGTCCATTTGTTCTAGAATCCCATTTAAGTCCAGTGTTTCTTTGTTATTTTCTGCCTTAATGATCTGTCCAGTTCTGTCAGTGGAGTGTTGAAGTCTCTGACTGTTACGATGCTGCTGTTTATTTCTTTGCTTAGATCTAGTGGAATTTGTTTCATAAATCTGGGAGTTCCTGTGCTGGGTACATATATATTTAGGATTGTTACATCTTTTTCCTGCATTCTTTTGTCATTATGTAATGACCATCTTTGTCTTTTTTTTTTTTTTTTACCACTGTTGATTTAAAGTCTATTTTATCTGATATGAGAATAGCTACTCCTCCATGCTTTTGGTTTCCATTTGCGTGGAATATTTTTGCCATCCCTTTACTTTGAGTCTATGAGAATATTTGCCAGTTAGATGAATTTCTTAGAGACAGCATATATTTGGGTTGTGTTTTTTTAATCCGTTCAGCCAATCTATATCTTTTAAGTGGAGCATTAAGACCGTTTATCTTCAATGTTAATATTGATATGTGAGATACTGTTCTGTTCTTCATGTTGAATGGTACCTAATTGCTTTGTTTTCCCCCTTGTGTTACTGTTTTATAAGAGCTGTGAGCTTTAATTTTCAGGTGTTTTTACACTGGTGGGTATCAATTGTTCTGTTCCATGTATAGAGCACTTTTAAGCACGTCCTGTAGGGCAGGTCTAATGGTGACAAATTCCCTTAGTATTTGCTTGTCTGGGAAAGACTTTATTTCCCCTTCATTTATGAAACTTATTTTTGTTGGATACAAAATTCTTGGCTGGCTGTTATTTTGTTGAAGAAGACTAAAAATGGGACCCCAATCCCTTCTGGCTTGTAAGGTTTCTGCTAAGAAGTCTGCTGTTAGTCTGATTCGTTTTCCTTTGTAAGTTACTTGTTGCTTTTGTCTTGCAGCTTGCAGGATTTTCTCCTTTTCTTTAACTTTGGCCTGACTGATGACTATGCACGTTGGTGATGTCCTGTCTGCTAGGGATCTTCCAAGTGTTCAATGACCATCTTGTATTTAGGTATCTAAATCTCTAGCAATACCAGGAAAGTTTTTCTCAATTATTCCCTCAAATAGGTTTTACATGCTCTTTGCTTTTTCTTTTTCTCCCTCAGGGATACCTGTGATTCTTATATTCTTTCTATTTTGAGAAATAGTCCCATGTTTCTCAGATTGATTGTTCTTTATTCTTTATTCTTTTTTCTACATTTTTGACTGGGTTAATTCGAAAGCCTTGTCTTTAAGCTCTGAAATTCTTTCTTCTGCTTGGTCTGATGTTAAAACTTTCTACTGTATTTTGAAATTCCCTAAATGACACCTTCACTTCTTTAAGTTATGTTACATCTTTTCTTACGTTATCTATCTCTTTAGTGAATTTGTTATTCATGTACTGAATTATTTTTTTGGTTTCTTTGTGTTGGTTTTCAACTTTCTCATCAATCCCATTGATCTTACTTGCCATCCATATTCTGTATTCCATATCTGACATTTTGACAATTTCCTTTTGGTTGGAGTCTGTTGCTGGAGAGCTACTATGATCCTTTAGGGGTGTCAAAACAGCTTGTTTTTTTATGCTGCCAGAGTTCTGACACTGGTTCCTTCTCATCTGAGACCTCTTCTTTCAGCTCAAGACAGATAGATTTGTGGTGCACCTGTTCTTCTCTGCTGGGAGCTCTCTTATTCAATGAAAAGAGAGAGAGAGGTCCCTGGTTGGCGCACTTGAGTCCTACTCCAGGAGGAGAGGGGCGGATGCACTGTGAGCCTTTAACATGGGTGCTGTCCTGCATCTCATGTCTCACTGTTTCCCTGTGGTTGTCATAGGCAGTTGGTATGCTGCAGAGTGAATGATCATCCTGCCTAGTTCCATCAGCAGTGGCCATTGTCATTCTGCATTGGCCCGAGCACTGTCCAGGTCAGGTCCGCAGGCAGTGGCCTACAGCTGCTTAAGCACTGCCCAGCCCAGAACTATCAGTGGTGGTGGGGATCAGTGCACAGTGACCTAAGCATTCGCCCCATCCAGGTCCCATTGGCAGTGGGGGCACATGGCACCTGCCCACAGGACAATTGAGAGCTCTCAGCCTCCCCACTCCCTCCCCAGGGCAGCAGGGGTGATGGGGAGGCAGTAGAAACAGATCTGACCCCTGGTAGACACAGTGCTCTGGGTCTGCGATCTCAAAATGGCACCAACTCCAGCACCCAGGGTCATGCAAGCCAGTGGGTCCCATTGTGCCTTATCTCCAGAGCAATGCCACTACACAGTCTCCAGTCAGCTCCCTATGTCAGTCCAACAGCCTGCTAGCGTAGAGGGTCCCTCCTGCAGCTCAGATTGCACTGTCCGTGGGGGGAAGTGTGGAGCCCCGAGAATCTCTCATCTTTCCCTTCCCCACATGTGGGTGCTTTCCCCACGTACCTTTGATCCCATGGAGGGGGTTGCCTCTCTTCTATCTCCTTCACTTTGGGAGCCTCCTGTTGCTTCTCGTTGATTCCCAGTGCTCTCTCGTAGATGATCTATCTGAAGGTGAATATCCACTTGCTACTTTTAGTCCTCTACGTGAGAGGAGCATGTGCCTGCTGCTTCTGGTCCACCATCTTGGCCCCTCCGCATCTTTGTCTTTAAAAGAATTTATATTCTAATGACAGATCTAGTACCAATATAGACAAAAGATCAGGAATGTGTATAGGTGGATAGGAAAAGGTCCTTTCAGTTGAGCTTAGTAGTAAGTTTTAATTTGAAGAAGTTTTAATTTGATTCAGGAGGAATTGGGAGTCATAAATTTTGGAGAAGAGAATGACATGAGACATATGAGAAGAATACAGGCTACTGTTTGGAGGACAACATTGGGTAGGGTAAGATGATGATGATGATTATTATTATTATTTTGTCATGAGGTAGGTAGATCCTGAGGGGCATCTTTGACTATGGATATGTACAGCAAGGATCAGAGCTATCTGAAGGCATCATTTGCTTTTTACATTTTTTGGTTATGCCTTCCAAATATTGAATTCTGGAATTCTGATGCTCTCTACAGCCAGGGACATGTATTTTAAAGAGATAAAATAGGTTTTATCTCTTTAGTTTGATGCTCTCTATAACCAGGGACATGTGTTTACTAAAGAGATAAAATAGATTTTTTCTGTTTTCCTACTTTCCTATTTTTCTCAGAAAATTTCATTTAAATATTAAACTTTAACTATGAAAGCAGAAAACAATATAATCACACACAGTATTACATTATACACGATATTTTGTCATACACAATGAATGTTTAAGCTTTTAAAGGAGTCCAGAATTGTGCACAAATTCTATTAACCAATAATGTATTTTGTCTTCTTCATTCTGTTCAGATTACAATTCATACTTTTGTTTAAGATTATTAATGTCAGGCACACAAATTATTATAGGAAAATAATTTATTTTGTAAATAATATCTTGTATAATATTGGAAACTAAGCACAATATTCTCTTAATATTTGGTTCCCAAAGTGGATAGACTCAGATAATAGTTATTGATATCATTAATTCATTGCTGACTAAATATGCCTTAAAAAATTCTATAAGGGTAATAGGATTGAGTGTATTTCTGCATTATTGATTCCTCCTTCTTAGGAAATTTTTACCTGTTACAGTGGTTTTGAGACTGCATGTTTTATATATATTTTTAAAATATCTTCATTGTGACAGTGGAGTGAGTCTAACTGTAGTTGAAACAAAGTTTGTTTATAGTCAATCTCGTACTTAATTTATACCAAGACCAGTATCTCATGTTATATGTTATCAGTAGAGAAAGCAGTTCGTATTTGCAAGGCATCTGTATATGCATATGTATTTGATGGTTTTAAAATTTTTTTCCCTAGGAAACATAACTTTTGAAACAATGATGGAAATTCTCCGTGATAAACCAAGTGGCATTAATATGGAGGGCGAATTCCTGACCACTGCAAGCATGGTTTCTATTTTACCTCAAGACTCCAACCTTCCTTGCATTCACTTCTTTACAGGAACCCCTGATCCTGAGAGGTGAAGTGACAAAATACTATAAACAAGCAAAGGATCAGGGGATGGGTAGAACCATTAGTATGTTGATGATCTTGTCAGGCTGAATTTTTGTTACACAAATAGGACAATAATTTTTTGATGTATTTTCTGTTCAGGTTTTAGTGTACAAGTTCCATGTTTGCATAGCTGTTCTCATTTTTTATGGGAAGGAAATGTTAATAGTTTCTTGTATGCAGTTATCCCTACTCCCCCTTCCCATAGATATATTTATTAATAATATTGTCAAGAAAATAAAGTATACAGGTTTCCTTACTTAGATTTCTCATATTACAAACATTAGATGATTAATAACAGTAGTAAAAAAGGTTAAATGATGTAGATGTGCCAAATTTATTTATGTACTCATATGTAGAATATATATGCATGTAAAATGTAAAATATCAGTAGTTCCAGTTATATTTTAAGTGGGACTTTTATAGACTGTCTTGATTTAAGTCATTAGTATCTTTCACAAAACTTAATGCACTTTACATTTAGAAATGATTTTATATTCACTTTTAGTGTTATAGTCTTTCATATTATTAAAGATATTTTCAAGAAAATGGAATGAAACCTGCGTCCCCCTTATTAACATTGGTGCCAATTTTCACCCCAAGTCCCAATCATCAATCTGTAACATTGAGGGTTGTTCTTACCCTCCAACTGTGGAGTTCAAAGTAGGAAAGGCAAACTATTACTTTTCTGACACTGTATATGTGCCAGGCCCTCTGTTAAATTCATGAGAATACAAGGCTAAATAAAGCATGGTCTCTAGCCCCAAAGGAGATCCCAGTGTACCAGGGAAGACAGGCATAGGTATAACTAATATGACAGGAACAAATTAGTATATAGCATCATTAATAGAAATTTCTAATTATAGGGAATCTTAGAAGACTTAGAATAATGCTGAATATTTTTTATGTATTGACATATCAGTTTAATAAAGACTTTTCTTCTAGATCTGTTTTTAAGCCTTTCATATTTGTGCCACATATTTCACAACTGTGGGATACCAGTTCACCAACATTTGAACTTGAAGAACCACTTACAAAGAAGCCACACTTTAAGCCTGACAGAAGACACCCACTCTACCAAAAACATCAACAGGCATTGGAAGTAACAGATAATAATGAGGTATGAGTAGATTATATTGTATCATTAAGAATAGTTTAAAGTATGATTCAATCTATATTTTGAATTTTGGCGTATCAGCTTTCCTTCCTTCATATAAAAAATAGGTTTAGAGATAATTTAGATGCTCAGACTATAGTAGAGCTGTATTATTTTTTACCTTTCATTAAGAATACGTGTGTCATGAATCTTTTAGAGAAATATAGTGTATTAAACATAATAACGGTAGCTAACATTTATTGAGCACTTACTGTATATCACACACCATAGTAGTTTTACATGGATTGTTTCATTTAATCTTCAGAGCCACTTTATGAGGTGGGTGCTATGATTATCCTCATTTTACTGATATGGAATCTGAGACCAGGAGAGTAAGTAACTTGCTTAGCGTATATCCCACACCAAAATCACAAAGCCTCTGAAGGGCAGTTGACCTGGTCTTTACATAATGTTCTTACTCATACAGTCCCAGATTAAAATTAATTAAAAGTGAATTAAAACCCCAGAGACTTAAAATAATGAGTTGTAGTTTTACAAAAGTGAACATTACAAAATATGCTCATTATTTTAAAATATAAGCATTTTAGAAGAGCAATATATCATCCAAAATCTCATCTCCAGAAATAAGCAGAGGTGTAGGTCATTAAATATGAAATGTCCAATTTCAAATCAAAAGTGTGGTTTATTATATCTCAAACAAGAAGCAGTACAATTAATCAAAGTATGCGCCTAAACTGTCAACACAGTTTTGCCATCTTAACAGTAGCTTGTTTATGCCAGCAGTGAAGAAGCCTGGAGAGTGAGTTGCAATGAAATTGCAAAAGGCATTTTCCACAGCTTGTTGAGAGTTGAATATTTTTCCTTGCAAGAAGTGGTCCAAAGCCTGGAAGAAGTGGTAGTCAGTTGGTGCAAGGTCTGGTGAATATGGTGGATGACAGAGAGTTTCCAAGTCCAGCTTCTGTAGTTTGAGCAGCGTTGTTTGTGCGACATGTGGTCGAGCGTTGTCTTGCAAGAGGTTTGGCCTGTCTCTATTGACCAATCTCAGCTCCTTAATCGCAAGCATCCTCATCATTTCATCCAATTGGTTGCAGTAGACATCTGCTGTAATCAATGGACCAGGTTTCATGAAGCTGTAGTAGATAATACCAATGCTGGACCACCAGACAGACACCATTAGCTTTTGATGAATATTTGGTTTTGGACTGTGTTTTGGCACTTCATCTTCATCCAACCATTGTGCTGAACACTTGTGATTATCAAAAAGATCCATTTTTCATCTCACGTAACAATACGGTGTAGAAATGGTTTGCCTTTATGTCCTGACAGCAAAGGCAAGCTTTGAGACTATTTTTCTTCTGATGCTCATTTAATTCATGTGGAACCCATCTATCCAGCTTCTTTACCTTGCCCATTTGTTTAAAATGGTCCAATATTGTTGGAATAGTAACGTCAAACTTTGCTTTTAATTCATGCATAGGTTGAGATGGATTCACTTCCACTACAGCTTTCAGCTCATCATTATCCACCTTGGTCTTGCTCATTTTCAAGAGTAAAATCACCATAACAGAACTTCTGAAACTATTGACATACTGTGTATTCATTAGCCACATCCTTCCCAAACACCCCGTTGGTATTTAGAGCCGTCTGCGCTGCGTAGGTTCTATGACAGAACTCATTCGAAAATAACATGAATTTTTGACTTATCCATGGTTTCACAAAAATTGCTCTAAAAAAAATTTGAAAGATAATCACGAGCCAAAATGTGCGTTTGAAAGGCTTGAGGATGTACCTTCACAATGAACATAAAACAAGAAGTGTCAAAGTGAAATGTCAGAGATATCAACTGTCAAACTTAGTACGTAAGGAAATCGGACAATTCATACTTAATAACCTAAATATTTTTTTCTGGCATAGATAGATATTTTGTAATGCCCATACCTCTTCAGCCCTCCCTACTCCTTCCCCCTCTACCCCAGAGTAAAAGAACAGATAAGAATGAAATGGAAAGGCTGCCTAAAGGCAGCTATCAGTTGACTCCCAGCAATGAAAGAAAAGATTGGCCATCTTATATCTTTTCTCGTCTATTTCTACCACCTCCTGATTTTTCTTGCCTACAATTCCTTTTACTTTGTCAAAGTATATACATTTACTTTCTCCCTACATTTAAATGAACTAAATCAATTTTCCTCCCTGTAATTATTTATTTATTTTTGTCTGTAGTGTGTTTGCATAGTTGCCATGCCTTTCTTTCCCTCCCCTATTTCACTTATGCTTAAAGCAAAGAGCTCTGCCAGACTTCCTACTTGCCATGAATTCTTGATGTTACTTATGCTTTATCTGGGACTGGTTTGTTTTCACTTCTGACCTAGTCTGACCAGTCTAAAATCTATTTTGTAATTTGGTCGCATGGAGTGAGGGGCAAGCACTAGGAGCCAGTTTAGTGTGCTGATGAGGGCCCAATCCACTGGGCCAGAAGTATCATACACTCCCATGGGCTTGGCTTGTCCTTCAAACCCCACATGGTACTGTAAACATTGATGAGCCCCCTGATTCTTCGTGCCTTTGCTCAAACTCCTTAGTGATATGTTTTAGGAACTTCTACTTTGTAGGGATTTTCCTTTCTGCCTCCCTGAGCAGCCTCCACACAGCCCTCATTGCTTGTAAGAGTTCTCAAGAGTTGTCAGCCCCCTTTTTCTCCATAATACTGCTTCTGGGTGGTGGGTTTTGTAAACTTAGTATTAAATGTTTGTTAAACTAAATTAAATTGCTGATTGATATTTTTTGCAAAGCAATATTGAAATAAAAATTTAAGGGCTGGGCATGGTGTCTCATGCCTGTTAATGCCAGCACTTTGGGAGGCCATGGCGAGGCAGGAGGATTGCTTGAGGCCAGGAGTTAAAGACCAGCCTAGCCAACATGGTGAAAACCTATCTTTAAAAAAAATTTTTTTTTAAAGCTGTTTACTATTTTAGGCTTTATTTAATAGGCATTAAATGTTGATTTATAATATAAAGTAGTGGAAAGATAATGGAATTTGAGGGCAGAAGAGTCAAAGAGCTAGGTGCTAGTCCTGGCTCTGTAAATAACTACTCTTATGTCTTAGGGAGAGTAAGGAGATCCTACTAGTAGTTTTATTGTTTGACATTTAACTTTTTTGTCAGACAAAATTTTTAAATTTAGTCAATTATATTTGGAAGTTTTTTCCTTTAAAGCATCTTAATTTCATATTTCAAAAGCCCTGCCTCACCTCAAAATAAATATAACATCTTCTAGTATGTATGTGTGTTTAAAAAAAAATATTTAGTTCTTTAACCCATCTGGAATTTACTTTTGTATATGTCATGAAACAGGGATTCTATCTTTGTCCAAAAAGGTAACTAATTATTCTAATACCATTTATAGACAAAATCCATTTTTTCCTCCACTGATATAAAATGCAGTGTTTCCTCAGAGAAAAATTACATACAATTCCATATTGAAGTTCATGTTAAGGTTAGAATATTTCTTTTGTGGAGTTCTGCCCCTAATGGTTCAAATATTTTAAATTATGCTCGCTTTCTGGTAACTTTTTTCTTACATACTTTTCTCTAGATAAATACCATATAAGTAAATCATGGTATTTCATCAACAATTTAAAAATTGCTCTTCTTTGTAAGAGTCATGGACATTTTTTCCCCCTTTCTTGAAACAAGGAAGAAGTCATGAAGAAAATGTCTTCTTTTAGTCGCTTTTCCCCTTGAACATTACTGTTCTGTTTCCTTAATTTGATAATATTGGTTTTAAATACAGAAGATCTAAATTTTTTTTTTTTTTTAGAGAAAAGGGAGTCTTGCTCTGTCTCCCAGGCTGGAGTGCAGTGGTGCGATCATGGCTCACTGCAGCCTTGAACTCTTGGGCTCAACCTCCCAAGTAGCCGGGACTACAGGCACACACTACCACGCCTGGCTAATTAAAAAAATTTTTTTAGAGATGGGGTCTTGCTATGTTGCCCAGCATGGACTTAAACTCCTGGCCTCAAGCAATACTCCTGCCCCGGCCTCACAAAGTGCTAGGATTACAGGCACAAGCCACTGCACCTGGCCAGAAGATCTCATATGATAAAAATATCTTAGCCTCAATTTTCAGCACCCTTCTCCATATAAAGTTAATATCAGATTTTCAATTGTCCTGTTGTCTTTAGGTTTCTTGCTTATAGACTAGTCCTATATAATTGTTCTTGTCTTTTCTACTAAAAATAACTAATAATTTAGTATTAATGCATTAACTCAATCTAAAGCAATGATTTTTTTCCATAGGATTTCATTCCTTCTGTATTGAAAGAATAGGAGGGGAGCCAAACCAGAAGTAGAAATGAGATTGAACAATTCTTGTGTAGAGGTGGGTTGAAATTTGGTTAAAGTCATGTGTGTGTTTATTTTTATGTTTTTAATTGTCTAGGAAAAAGCCAAAACAATGTTGGACAACATGAAGAAACTGGAGAAAGAGCTATTCAAAGAAATGGAATCAATCCTTCAAAACAAGCATCTCGATGTGGATAAAATTGTTAATCTCTTTTCTCAGTGTACAAAAGATGAAATTAGAATTTATAAGTCAAATATTAGTTCTTAGTGATCATATAAATGGTCAGCAGTCTTCCTGAAAGTCAGAATCTATCACCTTGTAAATGATATAAATCTAATTTGAGCAGATCTGATTATTCTCTACTAGCAGTCAAGTGATATCTTGACTATAAAGACTACATACAGTCTTGCTGAAATACTGAGAAAACAACATTGGAATTGGATACATATATCACAGGATGGCCAGGTGTCACTTCAGGTGATGGACTTGTGTTATTTTCTTTAGCCACAATAACTTTTTTGTCCCAATAATTAAGTACTCAATTCTGCATAAAGAAGGAAACATTAAAGTGATGCATGGATTTGTGTTTATTATAATTATGTAGTTCCTTCAAATCATTTTCTCAATTACATCAAGAAAGCAGATTTTTCTTTAGTAATGGAAAATATCTCAAGTGGTGAGTTTTTTGTGCTTTAGGCAAATATTAACCAGCTCTAACAAGAATATTTTCTAGATTTACACATTAAGTCTTTGTCATTACAGTATATTAATTCTGAAAATGCATTTTTATTAAACTCAAATATGCTCTTTGTCAAGCTTTGGCTGACCAGTGAGCTTGTAGCTCTAATTATCTAGCAAGTTTTGGGCCATCCCCCTAAATAGCCTTTTATGTTAATAAGGTGTTTTTTGGAAGAGTTTATCTGAAAGATTAGAGAATAAGATAAAAGAATGACAACCTTAGGACATACTGTTTCTGGGTCTCAAATCTCTCTTATCTTTTACTTTTTTTCACTCAGTAAAAACAGAAACAGGAATGAAGTAGTGGCAATGAAATAGAACTATTATTATATTATATTATGAATATTACAACATTATAATGTATTATGGACATTATAAATGAGTAATATCTTCCTAAATTTTAAAAAAACTTTGTTAAAGTTACATAAAGATTACCAAGTAAGTCTCAAATTAGCAAATATAAACAAAGGAAAAATCCAACTTAAAATAACACTAAGTATTTTTTGGTTTCTAGAAATGTCCATTTTGGGTATTTGGTTACATTATCACATATATTGGTTGCTATCATCACAATTAGGATTAAAATAAAAAAGTAGACCATTATATTTAAAGAGTACCCAGGAAGTTATGTTTTAAAAGTTCTCTAATAAAAACCATAATCTGCCTGATACTGCTTTTGTCTGATACAGGTCTGACATTACAAAGGAAAAGATTTCAGACTCAAGTACTCAATTGATTCTGTTTGTCTTATGTATGGTTCAGAGATAGGTTCATGAAGACCCCATGCCAACTCCCATACTCTCTTTTAATAGATGAGGGAAGTAAGGGTAAGCAGTTCAGAGTTCCCAGTATAGTCCCCATCTCCACACACTCACAATCTTCCCCTATCAACATCCCAGCACCTGAGTTGTACATTTGTTACAGTCGATGAACCTATGTTGACTTGTTATTACCCAAAGTCCATAGTTTATGTTAGAGGTCACTCTCAGTATTATACATTCTATAGGCTTCGATAAATGTAAGGACATGTGTCTGCCATTATAGTATCATACAGAATAGTTTTACTGACCTAAAAATTCTCTGTGCTCTGCCTATTCATCCCCCTTTCGCCCAACCTTTGGCAACCACTGATCTTTTTACTATCTCCATAGGTTTGCCTTTCCAGAATGTCATATAGTTGGGATCATGTAGTATGTAGCCTTTTCAGATTGTCTTCTTTAACTTACTTAGTAATATGCATTTGTTTCCTCTATGTCTTTTCATGACCTGTATAGCCCATTTCTTTTTAGTGCTAAATATTAATAATATTCCATTGTTTGGATGTACTACTACTGAAGGCCATCTTAGTTGCTTTCAAGTTTTGAAAATTATGAATAAACCTGATATAAACATCCATATGCAGGTTTCTGTATGGACATGTTTTCAACTCATATTGGGTAAATACTGAGGAGCATGGTTGCTGGAAAGAATTCACACAGCTCTCCCTCCTCTGCCTGTAGAAATTTAGCTAGACTATCTGTACAACTTGGTAGCCTTTGATAAGTCTCAAGTCAACCTGTTGCCACTTTCCATATTAAAAATGGAAATAACAAGTCCCCAGATAAAGGAAAGGATTATTATAAAGATATGAAAATTAATTTAAAAAATAGTTTGAGAGACTGTCACTCTATAAATGTGAAGTGGTACTTGGGCTGCAGGTACTTGTGTGGGTAATTAATGCCTTGGGGTATACGATTTACTGAAATTTCATCTGTGTCTTAAGTGTAAAAAAAAAAAATAGCTGAAATTAAGCTTTTTTTGGTTCAACCTTTAAACGATATTGTTTACTATTTACCATTACTTAATTAACCTGAATAAACAATTTTAGAGAAAGCTAGTTTGTTTGATCTTTGATGAAAACATCAGTTTATATATTAATCATCAACCAAAAATTTTGCCCTAGAAATAATTATGCAGCCCAGAATTGTGGAAAGTTAGTTCCTTCCTGTAAAATTTGTCAAAAACAGGTCTACAGAGTGAATGTTTTCTCTTTTTAAATAATTACTTCAGGCTTTTATCATACCAGTTGCAGAAATTTATAATCCCAACTTTTCCTTAAGTATGGTGATAACATTTGTGATCCTGAATTGTGTTTCCAACCATCACTTGTCATATGACTTGCCTATACCAGTGGCCTAAAGTAATTTAATATTTTACATGATATGAGATATGAAGGGTCAAAAACTAGGAGCCGTATTCTGCTGCATAGCAAACATGTAAAATGATAAGTTTACATTTTTCTTGCTTTTAGAAATCTACTGATCATTAATCGTTATTCTCAAAATGCCAAGTACACTTTATCTTATTCTAAAAATATTGAAATCTAAGCACAAGCTAGGCATGGAGTTACTCATTGAGAGTTAAGAAAACAATTGACTTTGCTGAAGATGAGTACAAAAAGGGTAGGTTTTAATCAAAATTGTATCAGATCTTTTTCCCAGCTGTGACCCTGTCTGCATATTAAAAGTTATGAAATGTATGAAAGGGACTCTAATGTCATATTGACTCATTCACAAAAAATATTTATTGAATGCATAATTGGGCAAGGCCCTGTACACAGAATCCAGAGGGTCATGAAGGAAACAGTCTTAGAAAATCCATTTAAGAAAACACTGAGAACTTATAGAAAAGACCTCTATGATGGCTTCTGCATTATTCCAATTACTCAAAGAAAAGATGTCAGCAACGCAAGTTAAAATAGGTATTTTATTGAGAAACTGGTTTTGTCAGTGAGAAAGTAACAGTTACAAATATTTTCATTTAATAAAATTAGCGTATCCTTAATTCTAAAAACATCTCTTAAAATCCTTTATTATCTGAATCTGCAGATCATTCTGATCCAGGGTTTTCTTCTAGTGTCTCCCATGGAAAAAGATGCCATTCATGCAAATAACAGAAGATATTGTTCACAAACAAAACAAATTCACCACTTGAGTTTGAGTTGCCTGCATGCATGCATGTGAATTAATATCTATTACTAGAACAATAAAAGTCTTCTGGTGCAGCATTGAGGCCTTAGGCTTACTCCTGAGCATTCAGAGAGTCATAATGTAGTCATATTAAAAAAAGAAAGTTCTACAGCAAGACAGTTCTGCTAAAAACATCCCCATTCCATAATCATAACTAAAATTGGTATCAGTAAATACTACACTAAAGTATAGTTTACTTGTTAAATACACTAGGTTTCCCTGCAGGTTTTTAAAAAATTATATATTTGTTGCATTAAAAGGGCAATGACACTAACCCTATAAATTATTTTCTAAAATGGCTTTAATATATGAGACACTAAAAGTATGAGATAATTAAATAAATATTTGAAACGTGTTTTAAATAAGTTAAACCAGCACTGACACCTAATAAGTAGATGTCCAAAAGTCATATGACTAGATCCTCTTTTAATTTACTGAAGATAAAGCTTATCTGAGGTCTGAATGTTTTTGTCCCCCCAAAAATTCCTACATTGAAACCTAATCCCCAAAATGTGATGGTATTAGGAGGTGGGGCCTTTGGGAGGTGATTAGGTCATGAGGGTAGAGCCCTCATGAATGGGATTAATGTCCTTATAAGGGGTTGAAGAGACCAGAGTTCTTCCTTTCTACCATGTTCTTCTCTTTCTACACAGCAAGAAGTTACCATCTATGAGCCAGAAATTGGGCCCTCACCAGACACTAAATCTGCTGTGCTCTGATCTTGGACTTCCCAGCCTCCAGAACTATGAGAAATAAGTTTTTGTTGTTTATAAGCTGTCCAGTTTATGGTATTTTGTTATAGCGGCCTAAATGGATTAAGAAAGAGGGCAACATTTAGTAATTTAAAAATTTATAGTTTTCTCTCTTTTTTTAATTTCAGGGAATAAAGTAGAAAGATTATCCTGCACTGTGATGATTTGTGCAAATAACAGAAATGATACATCACATGGCAATAATTTTGTTGATAAATTTAAATGAATCTTCTAAAATTATTATCTGTAGTACAAAAGTTAAAGATCAGATTATACTTTTGTTGAAAGATTGTGGAGATAATATTTATGGAGGTTGTTATTCCCTTTCAAATGGCACAGATTAGTACTTTGGATAGAAAAGTGAGAAAAGAGAAGCCTTAAAAAAATAAGTGCTTTTAGTTTTTAAATGAGTACTATTTGTCAAGGAAATGGAAAAAATAAAAAGAATAAGAACCTCTTATTAGAATCATTCAAATTATTTTTTAGGAGGTAATATGAATAAATATAAAGTTGTCATAATTTAAGGTCCATTTCCTGCCAGCAATACACCTGCCAAATCTGGCAATTTAAAGAAAAAGTTAATAGGATGTTGATTTTGAAATTATAGCAGACAGTTGCAGAAAGCAATAATTTTACAATGTTGGCACATTAGTATTGTTTATAGCACAGTCGACCCTCCCTAAGGTGGGTCCACATCCACAGATTCAACCAACTGCAGATCAAATGTAGTTAAGCCTACAATGGCTGCATATGTAGTGAACATGTATAGACTTTTTTCCCTTGTTATTATTCCCTATACAATACAGTATAACAAATATTTACATAGCATTTACATTGTATTAGGCATTAAAAGTAATCTAGAAATTATTTGAAGTATACGGGAGGATGTGAGTAGGTTATATGCAAATACTACACCATCTTATATAAGGGAGTTGAGCATTCTCAGATTTCCATATCTGCAGGAGTACTGGAACCATTCCCCTGTACATACTGAGGAACGACTGTAATTATTATATTCATTATCAGAACTTTAAATTTTGATTTGGTTTTCTTTTTCCTAAGTCAGTTTCCTATGTGTTTTACTTACATATAAAATCACAGACCTATAGCATGGGTTAGCAAAGCATCTTGTCAAATTTTACAGAAGAGGCAACTGAGGCTCACAGAGGTTTGTAACTTGCCCAAGGTCACATAGCTAAAAAGGTAACAGATTTGGGGCTGGAATATGATTCCACGTGGGGTTCTCCCCTTCATAATTTAGGTCTTAGGGGAAAGTGAGGATGGGGGTGAATGCTCAATTTCTTTATATCTTTCTTGGTGGGGGGTGCTTGTATTAATAGCAGGAGGACTCTGTTCAGGACTCTTTTGAAGAAATCTGTAAAATAAGTACTCATCTCGAAATTCATATTCGTTGGTAATATGTTGGATGACTCCCCCTTGCACCAGTCTATCTCCGTATATCACAGCTTCCCCACGGTCAGAGGCAAGGCCGACTTCAATTAGCCAGTTCACCAGGTCACAGCCACAAAAGGTCCCAGCAGAAGTCTTTGTACCACACCTGTATGTCAAAGGAATGATTCACCCATATGTTCTGTAAATCTGGTATCAGCACTGCATGATAGAGGACAAGCAAGGAAAAACAGAAGGAAACAAGGAAAGACAGCATGATAGTTAAAAGCATGGCAGGAATGAAAACATTCTGAATACAAAGGGTTTGTTAACTCGCCTGACCCTAGAAAGATCCACTGGAGAAAAATATGCCAATAATGCTTGTGAAAGCAGAAATGCTTAAATAATAACAAAGAAATGACATAGATAATGTAAATGCATTTACAAAGAAATTTTTTTTTTGTAGTAGCATGGCCTTTCATGGTCAGAGCCATCCTGAAGACAGCTGAATATTACATATTTTATAACTTATTATACTCTTAGTTATACTAAGTAATTTAATCGTCTCAGGAACATTATTTTTCACAAGCTCATAAGTGATTATTTTCACTAAACTACTCAAATCAAACATGATTTTCAGCTCTATATACATCATATATACGTATGTACTATATACATCAGAGTGTCCACAAGTAGCCTTTCTTCTTGCCCTCGGTAGCCAAGACAATCATACTGATATGTTTGTCAGAAATTTGCTTCATTAGGAAGCAAGGAAAGAATAGGTGAGATCTGTCTTGCTACAAATCTATTACAAGATTTTAAAAATGTACTTTGATTATGAATCTACTCCTTGATTATTTAAAATCTGTCTTCCTAATGCAAATGTGGGGTGCCTTAAGTATGAGCAAATGAACAAGGGAAAGAGAGATGAAAAAAACCAACTACATGAATGTTGTACATTTTCATACAAATACGCAATAGACAACATGAATCTGTCCACAAGCATCAGTCAAGCTATAAAACCTAAAGTGCCTGACAATAGGAAATAGTGGATGAAAATCAAGATGAAATGAGAAACAGATGACAAAAATTTTAAAACATTTAACTATAAATGAATATACATGAGAGTTTCATATAAAAATTACAAAAAAAGGTTAACATACATGAAAAATGTTCTCAAGTACATAAAATCACAGTATTTCACTCAGTGATAAGATATCTGAATTTATGCCTTGCAACTACAAATATCACTTTCAACAAAAGCCTGAATTTTACAACCTGTGTCTGAGCCTCTTCCTGCTCATTGATTTTTTATTTATAGCCCAACACCTTTTAGCCCAGACACCAACTGAATATTTGTTTCTTGATAACTGTGATCAGGCAGCTATAACAGCCCATGGAGTTGTACAGAATGGCAGAGAATGTGACACTGTACATGCTGTAGAACCTGGAAAGGAACAGGGAACAGGCCAGTACACTCCCAGCATGCTCCCAGCTGGTGCCCATTCAGCCATCTGGGACTGAGGCAGCGTGGCAGCCCTGCAAATGGAAAGAGCTATGCTCTCTGACAGTTGGCAATCACAATGGGCCTGACAGAACTAACATGGAGTTTTCTTTTTAAATTTTATTTATTTATTTATTATTTTTCTGAGACAGGGTCTCACTCTGTTACCTGGGCTACAGTGCAGTGGCATCATCATAAGCTCACTGCAACCTCCAACTCCCGGGCTCAAGTGATCCTCCTGCGTCAGCCTCCCAAGTAGCTGGGACTACAGGTGTACTCTACCACATTTGGCTAATTTTTCTATTTTTTTGTAGAGATGGGGTCTTTCTTTGTTGCTCAGGCTGGTCTCAAACTCCTGGCCTCAAGCGATCCTCCCATCTGGGTCTCCCAAAGTGCTAAGGTTATAAGCATGAGGCCCGTAATTTTTAATTTTAAAAAACAGTTGTAAATTGTTGAAACTATCCATGGTACTTTGAAATAATTGTGCTCAGCCCTTTAAGGGTGGAAAACTAATCTTTCTTCATAGTTTACCATTGCCAGAAAGTGGGCTAGGCCCATCACAGACATTCTGTCATCTAATTCAAACAACCCTGAGAGTCAGATATATTAAAGAAGAGGGAAACTAAAGTTTAGAGAATGAACTTACCCGGTGTCACAAAGCTAATAAGTATAGTTCAGGATTTAAGTTCTAGTGTTAGTCCACACCCATTGAGTCCCTCTCCACTGTTTATTCCAGGCTGCTTTCTGATTATAATGACATACATGTTAAATATAGTGGCATAATATATGAAAATTAAGTCCTCAATAGTAATTTTCATAAATTTTCAAATTTTCAGTTATGGACATAAGAATATTAGGTTCTTTATGTTTTGTTTTCTTTTGTTTTCTCTTTACGACTACCAAAAATATGGGCACTATAACATTTGTTTATTCAAAGTTCATCATTTCCCATTGCATACTTCCTACTTTGGGGATTAGAAGAATAAATATCATGTCACAGACCAAAGATTAGGCCTTGGGGTGAAATATAAGCAGCAAAATTAATTACGAGGCAGAAATTTCATTTCATTTTCTTGACAGCAGTATTAGTGATATGAAATAACATACCACCAGGAGATGGGAATATAACATCACTTCTAAATCCAATGTATCTCATTGGATTTAGAAGTTTGTGAGGGACACTAATGGCCAACTTGAAATGAATGTTAATATTCTATGACACTTTGGTTCATTCTAAACTAAAGTTTTCACTTTTATGTGGAAATCAGAAGTTATATGACATTTTAAAAATATTAATGTCAAAGTGATATGGCTCTTTCATATGTCATTTCTTAAACTATAAACTGACCCATAATTTTTAACTTTTACATGCATGTGTGTTATTGAAAATAATCATGCAGTCAGTCATAGCCACATTGCTTAGCCTATTACAATCCAAAATTAATCATCTAAAACATAATTATCTGGAACCTATACTGGCAATTTGCTTACCTTCTTTCCTTGACAATGTTTCGGATACAGAGGTCACGATGATAATGGATAAACTGTTGACAGGTCATTTTTATTTCCTCAGAAACAGGAGAATCCGTTTTTTCTGCTGTTTCTTTATTGTTCCATAGGAACTCAAGTCTGAAAACCAAAATTTAAAGAGAAATTTTTAAGAAAAGAAAAGCACTGAGAGAGAACCCTTCCTGCCTTTTCACGCCATCAAAATGGCTGCTCCAATGCTGTCATTCACCAAAGCTGTCATCTCCAACTCCCAGACATCATTAGTCTCTGAAGCAGAAACGTGTTCTGCATTCAGTTTCCTATTCAAAGAAGGCTGGAGTGGGGAACTAATCATTTTATAAACACTCCAGACATGTTTGACCCATTTCAGTTTCTACCAATAAATGTTCTTTATTCTACATCCCACTGTTTTGAAATGCAAAGATAAGTTAGAGATCAAGTATTTTATTTAATCATTTTTCTATTTCAGTACCACAGAGACAAATACCAGGGTCTGGAATACAGAATAATTTTGTTTCTGCCAGCCCAGACAATAGACCTGTTGACTGTTTCACCCGCTCAACATTATGAAGCTGAAAACTAAGTTCAATGACTTTTTCCTGTTATGCTTTTCCTCATTCATGAAATGATTATGACTCTAGCAACTATATCCTGATGATGATGATGATGATGAAGAAGAAGAATAGAAGGAGAAGTAAGTAAGCATTTACTGAGTGCTTTTCACAGAGCTGGCAGGATAAATTTCATTAGCACTTCTAGTTTCTAATAATTTTGACTTTGAAAACAAATGGGGAGGTACAAGGATTTGCCCCCCTGCTTTTTCCTCCTACCCCCAAGTTGAAGTATTCCCACTTGTTATTTTTCATAAAGAAATCCTTGATCTTAAGTCAAAGAAACCCTTCACTAAGCTAATAAAAAACCAAAAATTTAGAAAGAAAACTTGATTTTTCTATAAGTTATCAGTTTGATCGAAAGAGGAATAATGTCAAAGGAGAAAGACAATCAAATATAGACCTTTGGAGGCACACCACCTACTACTTCCATTTCTAAAGACATTTTCAAGTTTTATTTAACTTCATGTAGTTAATGGCATAGATAGAAGCCAGTACGTCCATCAATATTAACATGCAAATTACAATGCTGGATTTATAATAGTTCTTCTAATATTTTTCTGCAATTATTTACAACAAATACATGAATCAACAGATAACCTCTGTGTGGCATTTAATGGTCTCCTAGCAGTTACTAAAGGTTTAGAAATATTAGTATCTTAATAGAATGGCTTTGTCATCACCTTTACAGATACAGATTTATTTCAAAACTAAATTTACCTTCTTTTGAAAGGTAGGATGATTAAGTGTTTATCTAATCCAAAGATTCCAAAGGAAATAAATCCCTAGGGAAGAAAATAAAATTATTTTTTCTGAATTCAACAACAAAATTTTAAGATAGAAAAATTAAGGAAGCCACCAAATGTAGTGTTTGAGGAAGCAAACCTATAGTGATAAGAGCAACAATGAAACACACAAAGCAGGCCTCTGAAGTGTAGTGTCTGGAACCGTATGTGATACTTTGCTGCCTTTCCCAGTCATTCTGTCCTACTAATTATGATGGGTGATACAAACCAGCACTGAGCAACCGCATTTGCATGACAGCTTCCTGAAGAAAAATGAAAACATTTAAGGGCTATATGTCTTTATTTCCCCCTTTTTTTAAAAAAAAATTCCCACTGTGCTTAAGTATTTATTATTTTTCTGTTAAAACTTCATAAATTATGTAACAAGTGCTTCAGTATCTAATTATAATGCAGTAACTGAACAGAATTTATGTAAAGTGAAAGTGGCTAGTGGTTAGGGGGACGGTTTGAAGGATTTGAGGGTGATGAGGCAAACTGGCACCAGATATCAGCCACAGATCAGGACAATTTAGGGCTGTTGGGGGAGGCAGGAGGTTGGCAGCTGCCAGTTTCAGGCACACTAGGGTAAGGATCTGAGTGCAGGTTGGTGGAGGTAGGATGGACAATGCAATATATTGCATGAAGGACCTAACTTTCTCCACCCCAAGACTATAAACAACCAGAAGGGAATGATCTCACTACAACACCTCCCCAAGAGGAAAATGGGATGGGAGTGGGGTTTATGTCTCTTTTGCTCCTTTGAACCACTTCAGCCATAAGCTGTGTGGGCAGCATTTTAAATGCAACATTCCTGGCTTTTGTTCATGACGTAGCCCTGTGGAATGAAGCTTTCTCAGTCACAGTTCTGGGATGGCTCAGGTGGAGTAGGCTTTCTGAATGCAAAGTGGCGAGTGAGACTATGATTTTTCAACTTAGTATTTTTTAGTTCTTATATTAAAAATCAGATCTTAAACAGTATCAAAAAGTGAGATGGGTATCAAGTAGCTCCTGGGATGCTCATGTCTGTAATAAACTGATTAAGATCACTTGTCTCTTTAGACATAGCCATTTTTGCTCCCACAATAACAGCCCAAAAAACTGGAAATATTTCAAGAAATTAATGTTAGGAAAAAACTTGCAGGATCATCTATTGACAAATGTTAACTCATATGGCAAATTATTTTAGATTTAACAGGCAAACTCAGTGATTTCAAACATGGTATTTTTTTGACCTGATAACTCAATCTGTGGACCAATATTCTCTAATTAAAAAGTAAGGAGTTGAAGAAAATATCAAATTTTGAAATTTGCACATAAAAAATACATTCCCAGTATGTAAAATGTCATTTATCCTTAAATATCCATTTTAATAGTGACATAAAATTAGACAATAGCACCCATCATATTACTTCCTCATGGAATTTTAGGGTTTTTTTGTTTTTGTTTTTTGAGACAGAGTCTCACTCTGTCACCTGGGGTAGAGTGCAGTAGCGTCATCACAGCTCACCGCAACTCCTGGGCTCAAGCGATCTTCCTGCCTTAGCCTCTTGAGTAGCTGGGACTACAAGCCCACACCACACCTGGCTAATTTTTTCTATTTTTGGTAGGGACGGTCACTCCTGCTCAGGCTCGTTTTGAACTCCTGACCTCAAGTGATCCTACCGCCTCAGCCTCCTAGAGTGCTAGGATTACAGGCATGAGCCACCACACCTGGCCAGAATTTTAGTTTTTTAATTTCACATTGCAGGTATTGTCATGTTGTCTAAATGAAATAATGAATGTAAAATGCTTAACAATTGTTGGCACATAGTAGACGCTCAAGGAATGCTAGCTGCTATCCCTAGCCAAAATTTATTTACACCACATATTTTTTTTTAAGATTTAAGTACCTATTGTTCAAGAAACATCAAAATGTAAATGAAATGACCTTTATCAATTTAAGCAGCTAAATTAAAGGGTCGGGGAAGGTAAGTTATTTTCCCAAAGTAACTTACTAAGATCAAAACAAAGTTGAAAAAGGACTTAGGACATCTTGTCCCTGCTTAAATTATCATTCTTTAGCTCAGAACCAAAGCAAAGAACTATTTGGTATTTCTGATTGGAACACTCAGTGTATATTCTGATGACTTTAACCAATGTAATAATTCATCTCTACTGGGAGACAGGCAGCAGCTGTCAGCTGTCATGCATACGAGCAGCTGGCAAACAAACTAAACCCTTTTGATTTAAAAGAAAACAACATCCGTACCACCACCCCCAATCAGCCCATCCAGGGAAACAAAAACCATTCAAAGTTCTCAGTAAATAAATACCTGGCCAAAGTTAAACACGGCACAGAAAAACTGTAACTCAACATATAGTCTTCCAGGCTCTTGGTTGAATAGCCACCATAAACAACTGGAAAGATTCTGTAAAGGAAGGAGAAAATTGAGTACTTTAAAATGAATCAAGCTGATCATTTCTCTCCATACACAGCATAGTACAATTACTTACCTACTTAATCATTAGGGGGAAAAGACTAAAGGGAAAAACACCTAGAGAATATAGAGGCTTTGTCTTTCCAACAAGAGGTT
The DNA here is from genome assembly GCA_023783475.1 of Daubentonia madagascariensis. Lineage (NCBI taxonomy): Eukaryota > Metazoa > Chordata > Mammalia > Primates > Daubentoniidae > Daubentonia > Daubentonia madagascariensis. Next base: position 33,776,137 of record JAKFHU010002088.1, on the reverse strand, counting down.
TCAACCTCTCCTCCTGACAGATGTCATTCAAACAGCATCTATTCTGATCAGATTTGAAGCAAGAAGACATGAGCCATAATACAGAAGCTTACATAATATATCAGGACTGCCGACTAGCCTAAGACAGGACTGATTTTAAAATTAGTTCTACACAATGAAAACAATTACATCACTAAGCAGCAATTCGTGGCAGCATTTCTTATTTTTTGATTTTTGTTCTTAAACAGCATTTAAAGCGATGCTGGCTGATACCGTACTATGCAATGAGCATCCCAATGTGAAAAGGGTTCCTTCATACGTTATATGGTCCATCTCTTACCTCTGGGCAAGTTACACTTGAATCATCTCAAAGAATTATAAAATAATAGCTGATAATTCACAAAAGAGGACATTTAGTAATCAAAGAAATGCATGCATCTAAAAAATAAAGTGCTGTATTTCACTTATAAAATTATCAAATTAAAGTAATGGCTATGAACACTATGTAGTAACATGAAAATGCTTGACAAGTGACTAAAGCAGGACATAAATCTGTACGTGTGATTACAACTACAAAAAATGTATTAAAAAATTAGAAGGTAGTAGTATGATATTTTTCTTTTCTCTATTTTGTATCTATTGTATGAAGTGGTTATGTTCTTTTCATAATTAAAAATTATTTTTAAAAGTTTATTTATCTAAGGAGTATCTTCAGAGAGATACTGTACACACTTTGGTCAGTCAAGTTCATTAGGAATAAGTGGCCCTGTACACATCATTGAGATATCTGGTTTTACCAAATTCTAGGTTCAGGGCTAGAATGAATAAGTGATTCTAAGCAGAATAAGCTATTGGAGCACTTAGGCAACAGAATAATGCAAATAATTCATTCTTTTCCTCCCACCCCCACTGCCAAACATTTAGCTCAAGATCAGGACTGAGATGACCTAGCTGCCACACTCCTGGAAAGCGGCAACTAAGTTTCTCCCTGATGCCTAAATTGAAACCTTTGCCAAACATTTAAAGAAGTGGCCACAAAACAAAACCAGAAATACTTACAGCAAACAGGCCAATGATGAGAAGTAAACACAGCAACACATGTCGAGTTAGCTGCTGGTCTCCACTCTGTAGATACTGTTGTTCTTCCTGGGCTAATATGCAGCTCTGGGAGTTACAGCGACTCACACAATGATCATCTATACAAGAGTAAGCACAACAATTTGTAATCAGAGCTTTTTATTTGAATGCATTTTAAATTTGTAATGACTTCCTAAGAGAAACAACAAAAAAGCACATTCAGCTAAGAATCAGTATATTATTTTAGAAGAAATCAGAGAAAAGCTCCTTCATGTTGTTTTAAGAGAGTTCTAGTTGTACAGTGTTTTATCTGAAAAAACACAAGTAGTATGCAATAGTTCCTTTTATACTATTCAACAATGTTTTTTATATATGTGTGTGTACATACATAAACATATAATTTTTATTAATATAGGTAATACTATTTATATAATTTTATATATATAATTTTTAAAGGGCAAATTAATAACTCAGGTTTCACCACTGGTGCATCTATATATTAGTCACATATATCATATTTTGGCTGTTATACAAATTAACGATTATCTCTTACCTTTCATTAAAGAGCCTAAAAGTTGCCTTAGAAAAGACCTTCAAGGAACCAAGTAAATATTATACACTATGTTTTGTTCACATATGGAACCACACTCAAATCACAAGCACAACTCCTCTCCAGCCGAAAATGAGGTGAGGGATCTTTCACAAGAAACCTTTGTTTCTCAGCTCCACTTTATATATAGTAGCAAAAATAAAGAAAAACCTTCTTACAAAATAGATGTCTGGTCTTATAAAAATACATAATTAAAAACCACAATTCTATAGCTCTTACCCTCAAGTTAAAAGTAAAAATTTGTATTTTCTGATGGCATTTTTAGAAAAGGACATATACACCCGTTAAACATGGCTTCACATAATAGTTGATGGCACAGGGGAAAGTTCATAATGTTGCTAAACAAAAAGAAAGCAGGTTGCTAAACTGTCTCTATAGTACAATCCTATTTTAATGAAAATTATTTGTATATGTCTGTGTGGAAAAATTCTAGAAGTATACCTGTATATAATAAGCCTGGTTTTAAAACACTATGTACAGATATTATAAAAATGGATAAAAATAAATTTTACTATCTTTCAATTGCTTTTTTCACACCTTGATGCCATTCAACAATCTAAAAGCAGTATTTATTTTGCCTTTGTGCTAAGATGGGGAATAAATTATATTGTTAACTCTAAAAATTCTCATTTGCCCATGGTTTAATTTCCTTTAGACTTTAAGTCATTTCAGGCCCAGGAGTGATACTAAATTATGTGATTAGATGAAGTCCCTACGTGATGGCTCTCATTCTATATAATTTTCGCAAAATATAATCAGAAAACCCAAGAAACCCTTACAATTTAAAAGCATTTTCACTACTCTTGCAAAAAGAAAAAGAAAAAAAAGCATTTTCAAGTATCAACATTATTAATGAAGAAAATGACAAGTAAACAAAGCCTAAGCAGATTTTGGGAGGAAAAAAAAAGTTGCTGAATCTGATTACATGTCGAATTTGTTAAAGGACCTTGCCATTAGGTATATTGTATAGGGAGAAAAAAAATAAGGAGGAAAGCTTTGGGAATTCTGATGTAAAGAAACATTAACTTTAGCAAAGAGGCACACAGATAAAATCTGAAAGACAGTTTAACTGAATGCCAGAAAGGGTTTCCTATTAGAAAAAGTCAGTGAATGCTGAACATCTGATATATTTTCACTACTTTCTATGGAAATGTGAATTCTATTATTAAAGAGTCATTCCTAGCTATCAGATAGAAGCCAAATATAAACTCCATATGAACAATGACAACTACTACTGCTACTACTATATTTAATGAGCATTTATTATGTATTAGGACAAACTTTTTGGATTTATCACTTGGGTTAGATTTATTGGAAAATTTGTGTGGTTGTGTGTATGTGTGTGTATGTATAATACTACCTATTACTACTTTATGAGAACTTTTTAAAAACAAGTATTTATGTACAATTATCCTATTAGCACTTTTCCCCATCTTATTTGAGAATACATATTCTCAGTGTTTGTAGCTTCTATAGAAATTCTATGTAGAGTTCTTCTGAGGCACAAGGATAAGAAATCTTTAGTTCCTTAAGCCCATCCTCATAGCCGAGAGGCACTTACTTTTCTCAAATGAAGGAGTCACAGGCCCACTGGTGCTTGTGTTTGCTACTGGCTCTGTTGATGGGCAGCGTAATTCACCATTTCCCATGGAGCAGGAGCAGCAACCTTTATAGATAAAATAATATGTGAGGATCGAGCCCAACGACAACAGAAATGGAAAAGTTCAAGAGATGCCAAACAAAACAAAATAAAACCCACTCACACATACTTCCCAAGTAGCCTCAGTGAAAATGTTTTTATATAATATCTATCAAAAGGTATTAAAATGTGCTTATATAGAAGTTAATATGTAAAGAGTGCCAAACGAAGGATCAGCTCCTTTACATACCATCTCCTCATTGTATGAGACAAGGAAAAATGTTTTCATCCATGCTGATTTGTTAGTTTCCACTGTACTTTGGGAACTAAGAATTCAAATGCTCTCCTAAAATACAGCTTTTACTTCATCACTCTTCAAAGACATGCACTAATTCAAACTCTGTGGCCTGAATTTAAAAGCTCTGTATGACTTGGACTCTCTCTCCCTTATCTAATCACCCCTACTTTTCAACAAAAAGCCTTCCCTTATTTCAGGAATATTCTTTAGGGTCCTCCACAAACCCCATGTTTATTTGGGTCTCTAGGCCTAGGCTGACAAACATGGAATTCCCACTTTTGTTAATTCATCTAAATCCTCTTCTCCTCTTTTGAGTTCAGCTCAAAAGTCACTTCTTCAGGTTCAATGCAATCCCTAACAAAATTCCAATGACATCCTTCACAGAAATAGAAAAATCAGTCCTAAAATTCATATGGACCCACAAAAGACCCCGAATAGCCAAAGCAATCTTGAGGCGGGCAAATAAAAGCTGGAGGCATCACACTACTTGACTTCAAAATATACTACAAAGCTACAGTAACCAAAACAGCATGGTATTGGCATAAAAACAGACATATAACACAATGGAACAGAATTGAAAGCCCAGGAATAAATCTATGCATTTATAGCCAATTGATTTTTGACAAAGGTGCCAAGAACACACATTGGTGAAAGGACAGTCTCGTCAATAAATGGTGCTAGGAAAATTGGATATCTACATGCAGATGAATGAAACTGGACTCTTATCTTTCACCATATACAAAAATTAATGCAAAATGGATTAAAGACTTATATATATAAGACCCAAAACTATGAAACTACTAGAAGAAAACACAGGGAAATATTTCACGATATTGGACTAAGCAAGGATTTTTTGGACAAGACCTCAAAAGTACAGGCTACAAAAGCAAAAGTAGACAAATGGAATTACATCAAGCTAAAAAGCCTCTTTACAGCAAAGGAAACAACAGAGTGAAGAGATGACCTACAGAATGGGAGAAAATATTTGCAAACTATACATCTGACAAGGGGTTAATATCTAAAATATATAAACAATTTAAACAACAGAAAAAAAAACAAATAACTTGATTAAAAAGGGGCAAAAGACCTTAATAGACATTTCTCAAAAGAAGACATACAAAGGGCCAAAAGGTATATGAAAAAATTCTCAACATTACTAATTATCAGGGAAATGCAAACCAAAACCACAATGAGATATCACCTCATACTTGTGAGAATGGCTCCTATCAAAAAGACAAAAGATAACACGTGTTGGTGAAGATTTGGAAAAGAAGGAAACTTTACACAGTGTTGGTGGGAATGTTAATTAGCATAGTCCTTATGAAATACAGTATGCTTCTCAAAAATTAAAAATAGAACTATCATATGATCTAGCAGTCCCACTATGGGGTATATATTGAAAGGAAATGAAATCAGTATGTCAAAGAGATATGTGCACTCCCATGTTTATTGCTACACTATTCACAATGGCCAAGATACAAAATCAACCTAAGTGTTCAACAACAGATGAATGGATAAAGAAAATGTAGTATATATATACAGTGGAATACTATTCAGCCATAAAAAAGAATGAAATCTATTTGTAATAACATGGGTGAACCTGGAGGACATTATGTTAAGTAAAATAAGCCAGACATAAACAAATACTGAATGGTCTCACTCATAGGCAGAATTTTAAAAAGTTGATTTCATAGAAGTGGTAGATGAACAGTGGTCACCAGAGACTGGAGAGGGTAAAGAGAAGGGAGGGGTGCAACAGGGAAAATGGTCAATGAGTGAGTACGAAGTTACATTAGAATAAGTTCTAGTGTTTGCTTGCACAGTAGGGAACTATAGTCAACAATAAGATACTGTATATCTCAAAATAGCTAGAAGAAAGGATTTTGAATCTTATCACAAAGGACTGATAAATGTCTGAGGTGATGGACATGCTAATTATCCTGATTTGATCATTATATAATGTATACCTGTATCAAAACATCACATTGTACCCCATAAATATGTACAATTATGTGTCAATTAAAAATAAAAATCTTATAAAAATAAATGTCCAATTTTCTGTTCTTAAAAAAAAACCCTCACTTCTTTCAAGACCTGTCTTCTACTAGTATAAGATGCAGTAAAACAATCACACATTTTTATCTTTTCAAATACATACCACTGAAAATCTCTTGCTGGTTTATAGGTAGATAGGTTTACAGAAGCCACACTGAGACATCTCTATAGAGCTATAATTTTTCCTCTATATAGTGAGAGAACTGCATGCAGTGTCCTTTAAAACATCTCACACATATATAGACATGGTGCTTCTTGACATGGATTATAATAGAATAATAACTTTTGTGATAAACTATTGCAAATTTAATATGCTAGAAAAATGAATAATTCTTAGGCTCTGAGCCTTTCATTGATAACATGCTTAAATTCTTCAGTGATGTTCTTAAAAACAAAAAAGATTTCAAAGTATAAAAGTGATGATCTATAATAAAGGTATTATAAATGTCTTTCTAAATTTAATATAAAGATGCCATCTCAAAGTTAAAATAGAACCACAGAATAATAGAAAATAAAGAGATTATCTGGCCCAGCTTTCTTATATTCAGAAACTTAAAAGTTTAAATCAGCTAAGACAAAATTGTTAGGAAAACATATATAAGGCTGGTATGGGGCAAAGAATGGAGGTTCAACTGGATAGCATGAGGGAGCCACAGGGAAAGGTGGCAGAACAGGGTCTCAGTGGGGTATGGCCAGCCGTGGGAGGACTTGGACACTATGTGCAGGGCTTTGGACTTTGCAGGTACTGCAAGGCCCCTGAAGACTGCAGCAGGAGCCTGCTGTGGCCGGAGCTCTGTGAGGAAGGTTAATCTGGCCATTTTACTTTATAAGACAGACTAGCCCAGAAAGTGGTGGGAGACAGGCAGCCCAGCTAGGAGGGAATTACAAGAATCCAGCAGAGAGACTGGAGGCCAAAGCGGGAAATGGGAGGTCAGGGGGGGACCCTTCAGAGGGAAAATAACAGCCTTCAATGGCTAATTCGCCTGAGAGGGAAACAGATGTTGAGCCTGGAAATCCTGAAGAATGGTGGAACCACTAAAAGAAATAGAATTGTTAAAGCTCAAATACATTTGAAAAAGGGAATAAATAAGTGTTGGCCGCATATTCAGAAAGAGAGGTAAGCCATATGTGTGTAGGCAGCAGGAAATCTGTGATGGGATCTATATAAAGGGGTCAGATTAGATATACAACTTTAGGAACCATGTACAAAGGGTTGACATTAAAGCCATGAGAATTTATCTGTTTCCTATGACCCAGGATTTACCATTCTAGATATAATCTTGATGTATATTCAAGGAGACATGAATAAAGATGTGGATTACAACATTGTTTCTAATTGCAAATTATTTTAAAGCAACCTAACTATCCTCAGTAGGGAAACAGATAAATAAAATTTGGTATATTCATATAATTGAATACACCTACACCATGGATTCAAAAAATGTTGAGTACAATAAGCCAATTGCAGTATAAGATTTATATAAAAATTTAAAAACATATAAAACCATACTATAGACTGGGCATGGTAGCTCACGTCTGTAATCCTAGCACTTCGGGAGGCTGAAGCGGGAAGATCGCTCGAGCCCAGGAGTTTGAGATTGCAGCAAACTGTGATGATGCCACTGCACTCTAGCCTAGGTGACAGAACAAGACCTTGTCTCAAAAAAAACCCACAAAAAACTATACTATATATTATTGATGGAAAAACATACATATTGTTGAAGTATAATAAAACCTTGCTCTGGAAGGATACAGTCCAAATTCATAATAATGGTTACCTCTAGGGCTAGCAGGAATGGAGTAGGGTACAAAGATTACAACTTCACTGGTAATTTTTATTTCTTTTAAATAAGAAAAGTGTCTGATGCAAATATGACAACATGTCAACCTTTATTAATTCTAAATGTCCTACCTTATTCCCAGTACTTAATATTATTCTTCACTCAGTCAACAAACATTCAACAAATATTGAATGCTTACTATGTGCTAAGGACCGTGATAACTGGAATACTGTATTCAGATCTGAGCATCCTATTTAAGAGGTACACTGAGAAACTGGAATGTGTCCTTGGTGTCTCCTGCATCTCAAATTTAAAAAGCTCAAAGTTGAGCTCATTATCTGCCCCTAAAAATCTGTTCTCTCTGAATTCTGCTTCTTAGGTAATAGGCCCACAATTACACATTCACTTAAACCAGATTCCCGGATGTTATCCTCAGTTCCTACCTTAGCCCTCACCAGCTTCCTATCCATTACCAAACCTTGCAATACAACTTCTCCTGAGTCCAGCCCCTCCTGTTCATCCCACCTCTACTGCCCTAGCACAGCCCTGGGTCAGGCCCAATCTATTGTAAAAACTACTAATATAACCCTTTATTCCCAGGACAAAACCTTCACACTTTAGCATGGCATAGAGTACCCTCTGTATTTGCTTACTTTCCCAGCTTCCTCTTGACCTCTGCCCCAGACATACCCTGAGCTCAAGCCTTACTGAACTTCTTACAATTCCCTGAACGGCAAAAATGTTCTCTCATACTTCATTATCTCTGCGTAAGTTGTAGGACATTATTCATTGCATGATTCTATGTATGGGTAAATAAATAAAAGAAAAATGAATAAAATTTCCAGGTGATACATAAAACTATCAAAAGTGGTTACCTCTGGGGAGTAGAACTGAGGGTAAGGGAGGGGAAGACTTAAGCTTTTCTTTTTATAGTCTTTTTAGAATATTTGTAAGGACGTCTTCCTTTTACTATAAAATGTTATAATAGCTAACACATTATACTTACTATGTGCTGGCTTTACATATGTTACATCATTTCATCTACTTGTATTCCTATGAGATAGGTATTGTCATCAGATGTGGAAACTGAGGCACAGGGAACTTGCCCAAGGTCAAGTGGTAGTAAATCATGGACTTGGGATTTGCACCCAGGCAGTCTGGCTCCAGATCCATGTTTTTAACCACGTGTTACATACTTCTAGTTTGGGATGGAGGAAGGAAGAGAGGGCGGAAGAAAGGTAATATGAGATAGCAAGATTTGTGGGATTTTATTCCTTTTAAGATAAAGATATTAGAATGTTTTTTAATATTCTATCTCGTTTCATTCTCTTTCTTCTTATCCTTTATTTGTTGATATTTACAACAAATAGTTTTGAGATTAGTCATCCCTCTACTCCACAGACTCACTAAACAAAATAAGTACCATCATTTACACTTCCTAGATTTTCATATATCTACGAAATCTCCACATGCATATGAATCCAAAATACATACTCTATTGCCGAGTTCCCTTCATGAATTAAAGCAAACCCCATAGCAATTGTTAATACTCATTAACAAAGTTACTAGGCAGGATCATATCTTCACTTGTACCAAATATTGGTAAACATTTTCTATAAAGGGCCAGATAATATTTTAGGTTTTGCAGGCTGCTCCTGCAATGACTCTGCCATTATAACATGAAAGCAGCCCTAGACCCTACATAAATGAATGAGCATGGCTATGTTCCAATAAAATTATGGGCATGAAATTTAAATTTCATATAGTTTTCAAGAGGTACAAAATATTTCTGTTCTTTTAATTTTTCTTCAACCTTTTAAAAATGTAAAAACCATTCTTAGCTGGTGAACCATACAAAAATAGGTCCTGGGTCAGATTTGGCCTGTGGACTATAGCTTGCCTACACTTGATTTATATCATTAACCTGGTCTCAATTAGGCCTCTTTTAGTTCATTTTATTGATGGTGTTTGCCTGATACAATATTTTTCAGTTAACAAATGTATGTGCTTATAGTTTCCTGGGAAGGGCCTTTCCTCAGGTGTTACTTTTCTGTAAACTCTCAGGTCCAAGGAAGTTTTAGGATTTAACCAAAGACAATCCTCACAAAAAGACTTACAAACAAAAATCTAATGAATGAATTTGCAGGCTATATTATTGACTATGATTCAAGTTCTTCATTTGACAGACAGCTACGATATTCAAATAGTTCAATGAAGTGCCGTTAAACAAAACATTTAGGATACATGCTATGAAGGCATGTAACAGTTCCTTTAAGGATCGTACTTGTTTCTGGGATAGAGCTTGTAAAAAGTTCTGGTTCATGTATTGGTGCTGGACTCTCCTCAAAAGCAGTGTTTCCAGGCTCCACTGCTTTGTGGCTCTGAGACTGGTCGAAACCTTTGTAACTTCCTGCTTGGGTGGTACGGTTCATGCACATGAGTGATACGCCAGCTATCAGTATGCTGCAGAACAGGGTTACTGCTGTGGTGATCATCTGTTGTTAGAAAAAGATGTTAGGCCACTTTTCACAACCCCATCATGAAAATCTTACTAGAGTAGGTTAAGGGCACTTTTTTGATGGAAAATACATCTCCACCGCTTTAAATACTCTAGAACAGTGGTTCTTTAAAAAGGGTAAGCATATGTAAAGAATGTAAGTTACTTACAGAGAAATTAGGGTTTGCTTGTAATCATATAAGTTTTCTATATGCTTCTTTCATTGTATAGCAATTGGTTACCAATACAGCCATTGGTTTCTTTTACAAGTAAACTAAATGATTTCTTACAGACCTTTTCTTTACTTCTAAGTTTTTGCTCACTTTAATATGTAGTTCAAGAGTACTTCAGTCAACTAGAAACTTTTTTATGGTAATGATACTAAAAATAAATAATTATAGCGAATACTTATTGAGCACTAACTAGATGCCAGCACAAGCCTAAGTCTTTTACATGTATAATCATATTTATTCTCACAAAAACTCCGTAAAATTCAAAATTGCAAAACAGAAAAAAAAAGAGTAAGAAATCAAAATTATTTGGAGAGGTTTTTTAAACATACACATCCCTGGGCCCTACCCCTAAAGAATTCAGCAGGTCCCAGAAGCTTCCCACTCCGTAGGTTTTCAAGCACACTTTTCCCCAGAGACTTTTTGTTCTGAAATTAATATTTATGATAGGATTAAGAGTCAAGAATTTGACCTTTATTATTACTGTTAACTTACTAAATGACTTTAAATTAATCATTCTTTCCTCCAGTAGAGAAAACATAATTCATAAGAGTGTTTAAGAAGACTCTAAGTTTCAAGCATTTAGAAATCTTCAGCTAAAAATGGATTTAGACATGCAAAATGTTCACCACATTTTGAGGTGTGACAAAGTGATACAGGATCACCAGTATAATAGGCAATAAGTTGGAATAGGTTTTCAAAGTTAATTTTAATGTACAGAAAGGAACAGTAACAAGCTAAAAAGAAATGTTCTTTTCTTTTTAGAACAGAATTGCCAATAAACTCTTCTGACCTGCTCTTTTCCATAAAAGAAGGCTGAGTCAATGCTATCTCCGTTGTGTTTCCCAGTTATCAAAAGAACACCAACAAGGACAGCAGGGATTCTGTAATAACAGGATTATTGACAGAGAAAAAGAGAGAATGAATAGTAACTGTGTATATAGAAACAGGTAAGCAAACAGAACACTACCAACTTACCCCCAGCCAGATATTATGATGATTCCAACGGGAATTTGTACCCTCTCTCGCTTTTTCAAAAGAAACAAAGAAATTGCTAGGAGGCCTAAGAACAAGAAATAAAGATTGAAAGAGATAATTACTCAACAGTGATCAGAATTCATGGAACTTTATTTCCTTTTTTTTTAAAACCAAATTTGTTTCAGTAATAGTCTGTAGTTTTTGCCCTAGAATTTACTCCTTCTAAATAAATGCTATCCCCAATATTCTGAAGCAAGTTTTCTCAATTCAGAATCATTCATGTTTTCCCTCCTATATTATTTCTTTACTCCAATCTTCTTGTTTTATCTGTGAGGTTTTTTTTTCAAAAGCCCTAATCATTTTATTATTTTGACTTATGCGTTTGGAATCTAAGTATAATTGAATTTTTTTAACTGTATACAGAACAGTTCCAAAAATAAAAACAACCCCATTGTGCTGGTGCTAAGAAGTATACCCAATTCTTTACACAGGTAATGTTTTTAGAAAATGCCCAAGTGTAATGATGGAGCTTAATACAAATACACTATGAACTTAATACAAACACAAATGTTTTGACGTTCTTGAACTTTCCTTATACTTTATATGTAATTATTTAAACAAGTAACGTCTTATTTAATAAATTCTACACAGCTATAGAATCTTAGAACTTTAAGGTTGGAAGAGACCTCTGTTTTATAACCCCTTCGTTTTATATACAAGGGTTTGCCCAAGTCACACAGCCAGCAGAGGGCAGAGCGAAACTAGAAATCCAGTCTTCTGACACAAGATAGGGTCTTCAACTCTATCAGTGTTTCTCAAACTCGGATCTGTGGACCCCTGGGGTTCCTAAGACATATTCTCTAGCATCGGGAAGTTTCTATGAGAAATTTTAAGTCTTTTTGGTTTATTTTCAATGATAGTCATCTGTGTGCCCACCTTTTAACCAAAGTACAGTCTCATGATTTCAGACCTTACATTTGGTTTTATATTAAGTTTGAGTCAAGTGTAGTCCAAATTCACAACATAACATCCAAATGAAACTTCTGTGAAAGAAAAGCAGTGGATAACCAGGCCATAATCCCATGTATTTCCACATATGTGGGGTAAGGGCAAGAAAAACTCAAAAAAGCCATAGCAGAGAAGTAAATTCCATTTTACATTTCAAGCAGTGATTTACATTAGCAAAACAAGATCCTTTGTCATGTTAAATAATCTTGCTAATTAGGTTATTATAGTTTGTGGTTTTGTTTGAATAGAATCTGAATTTTCTTTGGTCTTATAGTTATATATTAGCTGTATATAAAGAATTCATACCTAGATTTAATATTGTACAGATTAACACTGTGCTAGAGTTAATAAAAATAAAAATTGAGGCCCTTGAAAATTGTCGTTCTTTACCACTGCTCCTCCCTCAATAGGTTTGTACACTCTACGGTTTTCAAAGTACAAGGGAAACAAGTAACCAATCACAAAAGTGTGTCATATGTGTTACAGTAGCAAGGGCAGTCTTTAAAATGCTAGGGTTCACCATTCCTGCCTTGTGAAAAGCAGCATATACTGAAAGGCAGAATCTATCCCTGGATCTCTCACTGACAAAGCTGTGGGAGCTCCTGCCTGAATCAGTTTAACTCTTTGGGCCTATTTCCCACTTTGCAAAATGAAGAATTTAAACTAGACCGGTGTTTCCTAAGGTGTAGAGGCCATAGGTGGCACAAAGGTGAAAACTTTTTGACTAGTTATGAGCTTATTTTAACGTGCATTTTAAAAAATTAATTAGCACATGAAACCCAGGATCTTGTTGATAAAAGGCTTGATTAAGGGGGAAAAATGAGTCAATTTTAAGGGAAAGAAAAGAACAAGTGGAATGCAGATATGCAAAAATTGTGAGGATGGTATGTAAATGAGTGAAATTAAAAATGGCTGAACAAGATGATTTAAAATGACATTTTTAGGTCTAAAATTCTGTTGTATCATGATAATCTGAAGGTTGAAGAGCACCTTTATGAGGGTTAGGGAATTCAGAACAACCTCTTTAAGTAGATTTTGGCACAGATGCTTGAAGAGGGTTTTAGAGAGGCTTGGGGCTTTTTGATACATTGATCTATTTGCTGCTCTCTTACTCTTATTATAAATTTAACCTGAATAAACCTAGTTATTAGAGATCAACTTGGTCCATCTATAGTTAGAAATATAAAGTCTTTAGGCTCTTTTAACTTAACATCTCATGAAAATTCTCATGCTATGCAAGGTGTACTTGCCTTTAAGAAGCACAAACCATCTTCTGTTTGCACTGAATTTTTCATTCCATAATTCCTTACCACATTGTTGCTTCACTTCAAAAGGCTATTGACTTAGATGGGACTTGCTTTTGATCCTGAAGGCATGAAATCAAAGGTCTGTCCTTTGTAGCCACTTCCTGACACTTGCCTCCTACCGTTCTACAATTTCCTTTTATGTGCCATTTTACAGGTTCCAATTTACGGTATGAATACAAAACAGCCAGATAGAATTTTTCACAAACATACCAGCATGTATGCATCCAAATAAATATTATACTTCAAAATAGCAATGTGTTAAAACATTTTAAATATCTTTATTGGAGCCAGTTGAAATGAGAAAGTCTTTCTTACTGGGCCCTCTTCTATTTCCATACCCTTTTATTCCCCTAGTTTTCTTGTTCTCATATTACCTCTTTTCCTTCTATTTAATAACTAATACAGTTCCATTTGTTGAGTGCCTATCACATACCAGATACAAACGCTCATATTTCATTTCATCCTCAAAATAACTGTATAAGGTGCTATAACCCAGTTTTACAGATGAAGAAACTTAGGTTTCAAAAGTTAAGTATTTGCAGAGCCAGAATTTTTCTGTTCAGTAGGACTCTAATAGTGAGCTCTGGGACATGCCTCACGCATCTCTGCCCATTCCCTCCTTTCTCCACCTGCCTCCAGTGCCTGCCTTCTTGTTGTCTCCAAAGAGGAGTGCTGGCCGTGTCTAGAGCCAAAGACTCTGAGGAAAAGAACCATGTGACTCCAAAGGGCCCTGAGCCTGGGCAGAAATAGAGCACATCAGGAAAAATAACCCAGCTTTGCAGACTGCCTACGCTGGTGGGCATAACTGCCTGAGTGAACACCATGATCCTGTACTACAGACTTCAAATGGATTACTAGAAGCTGAGGACTTCTGGGGTTCGGGGAGAAGGGAACAGACTTCAATTTCCATTCACAATCCAACTTACCTGTCCACAGGTAGGTGCTATAGAGGGAGCTGTACAATAGAACAAACACCAAAATTTGTCCAACAAAATTTTTTTCTTTGACAAAATTCCATATCATCATTCCAGCACAGACAATAGACTATAAAGAGAAAATTATAAAAAGACTTTGTAAATAGCTAAGAAAACAATATAATTCAATATTAATATCATAGAAAAAAATACTAGCCAGTTATACTCATATGTTTTATTCACAGCAAATATAATTATTCATTTTAAATTATTGCTAATTATCAACCATTACATCCTGGTTATACTAAAAGTTCAAGCTTTATGATAAAAACCCCTTTTATACAGAGCCTTTAACAATGTACATATTCAATCAAAACAGATAATAACTACATTCTAAATATCAACCTAATACCTGTATTTAGTAATAGTTTATATAGAAAATGCTAAACTTCTTTCCATTATAATTTGACACATGCAAAGACTAACTAGAAAAATAAGATTGTGAGAGAGTTCAATTTTTAATGATTCATTTATTTCTTTAAAAAAATACAGAGTTATCAAATGCCACCATTAGCCTCAACTTTAGATAGTTCAAGACCTATTGCAATATTTAATATATTAGGCATAAACTAATTGTAATCAAATTGTAATTGACTGCATATGGTAATACTCTTGACTTTATAACTGGAAAAACCTAGCAAAGTAATTTTCTCCTCTACAGTATAATAATCCATAAGAAAAACATAGTTCTAAATATCCGTGGGTTTACTAACCTGAGCAATGAGTAAATTAGTTGTAAGCATATGAGGAAGCTGTTTATATTTCTTACTCAAAAGAAGAATAGCCAGAGACCAGATCTTGAAGACAAAAGTTTCAAAAGTTATTCATATTTCTTAATCAGTATAATTACTTATTAATAACACATTGATTAGCCTTTTTAAAGAATCCTCTTGATCCTGATTCAGAAAAAATTCCAAAAATTTTATTTACATTAACCTGTTTAGTTCCAAAAAGGTAAATTACTATATCCAAAGCAAAATAAAAAGCATGGAGAGATCCCATAGTAAATTAACTATCCAAAAATTACAGGATCTTTAAGAACTAATGCCTTGGCCAGGGCCATGTTTTAACTATGCCTACTTTCAGCAGATGGGATGGGTCACAGGGTCACAGTCAACTAAACAGGAAAAGAGCTTCAGTGGGAGATACAGTAATAATGCGCTATTCTAAGTTCTTCCCTTTTGATCTCCACCATATTAGCTCATGAGATATCTAAATTCCAGGCTGTCTTACTTCAAACAACACAAACCACCCCCCCTAAGACTAACTGTCTTATGTTCCACACATTTAAAAGGACTGGGTTTCTATTCCACCTACATAGTGGCCAGGAAAGTATCCTAGTTGATTTCCTTCTTTCTGTCCTCATTGCCAATTGAAATTTATGTAGTCTCTTTCCCCAAACTGCTCTCTTATCTATCAAGGGGCATAGATTTTTAAGAATATGTGACAGAGGTAGAATTTCTTGAAAATCACATTAATTACCCATTTATTTGTTGTCAATATACATATTCATTCCCACCCGCTTTCCTTTAACTGTAATGTTGCCTTTTTTTTCAGTCAGAATACTGTTTGAATTCAATAGGCAACTTAATCTATAAGGTACTCTAGTCGTCAAATGCTTAATTATTTAATTTGAGCTAGATATATCCAATTTGAAAAGTAACCTAAAGTTTCATTAACATTAAATAGGTGGTTGGACTTGATTCCAGTGATCCCTTCTAACCCCATGATTCTACAACAGCTAGCATTTGTATAGTGAGTCATCATTTGCAAAATGCTTTTCACATGTCTCCTTTAATCCCTAAAACAACCCAGGGAAATATGTGAAATTATTATCTTTATTTTATAGCTGAGAAAACTGAAGCTTAGAGAGGTTAGAGTAACTCCACTGAGACATATTACTAGTTTGAGATAAAGCTAGGTTTTGTTTTTTGTTTTTGTTTTTTTTGAGACAGAGTCTTGCTCCATCACCCCAGGTAGAGTGCAGTGGTGTCATCATAGTTCACTGCAACCTCCAACTCCTGGGCTCAAGTGATCCTCCTGCCTCAGTCTCCCAAGTAGCTGGGACTACAGGCACGCGCCACCAGGCTCGGCTAATTTTTCTATTTTTGGTAGAGACAGGATCTCGCTCTTGCTCAGGATGGTCTCGAACTCTTGACCTCAATCGATTCTCCTGCCTCAGCCTCCCAGAGTGCTAGGATTACAGGCATGAGCCGCCATACCGGACCTGGGCTAGTTTTGATAGGAGTCAAATCCAGGCTAAATCTTATGCTTTGTCCACTATACAACTCTAACTCTCAATTGGAAAAAAAAACTCAGTTAATCAGAAGGTTGATATTGTTTTTTATGGGCAGGCTTTAGCTTTCTTTATTTCGTAAGAAATTAGATTTTAATTCCCTTTCTATTACCAAGCTATTCCCAAAACTCATTCTGTCAGTTCCATTCATGTTTACACTGAAACGTACTTACCAAGGAGACCAGGCTGATAATACTTATATCGAAACTAACATTCTGGATGGCATATGCCAATGGCTTAGGGTCCATAGTGGGAAAGGTCAATAACCAGGCAGAAACGTACATGATGGGAGCAGACACAAATGTGCTTATTACCATCCCTGAGGTCACCTGAAACAGTGAAATCAAATTGAGGAGTCACAATCTCACTTAATTACCTTAAACTTTAAATAACCACAGCACACTAAAGCATTCTAAAATAAAAATAAGAGTTAGTAAAGACATTATAAAATCCAACATGTTATCCAGTATTGTATTTCCTGTTTCTGAGAGTCCTTATAAAGAAAACACAGTTAAGTTTCCTTGGTTCCTCTTCTAATCTATGCTTAATTTATATTTACACATAACAAATAGCAGAAATTCCACTTTTTTTTTTTGAGACAGAGTCTCGCTTCATTGTCCCAGATAGAGTGCAGTGCGTCATCATAGCTCACTGCAACCTCAAACTCCTGGGCTCCAACGATCCTCCTGCTTCAGCCTCCCGAGTAGCTGGGACTACAGAGGCATGCCACAACACCTGGCTAATTTTTCTATTTTTAATAGAGACAGGGTCTTACTCGTGCTCAGGCTGGTCTTGAACTCCTGAGCCCAAGCAATCCTCCCACCTCGGCCTCCCAGAGTGCTAGGATTACAGGAGTGAGCCACTGCTCCTGGCCTAGAAATTCCACTGTTTATGGTTATTTTCTAGATTCCAGACAGTAAATCATATCAATGAGCTAATTAAACCTGTGAACAGTTTCCTTCTGTACTATTTCATAAAATATAGGGCAAAAAATGCAATTCAAAGAGAAAAATTACCATGCAAACACTTTACAAATTAAAGAATAGAACTGACCTTCATTAAACAATTCAGTTCCTTCATATCATATTTCACAATCATTTACTCTAATGCTGTAGGTAGCATGTACAATACACTTAGACATTGTTAATAATTTGGTGTTAATTGATTTTAGCTATTTGTTGCAGTTGGTAATGTGATATTTTGCATCTGGTGGTTGAATTATCAATGAATGAAATAGATTTTCTCCCTCAAAATTTCTAAAGTTACCCTTCTGTAAGTAACTTTTAGCCTTCAGTATAAGTATAGAAATAAGATAATTGAAATTTAAAAAGACTAATGAGGGCTGGGCATGGTGGCTCACGCCTGTAATCCTAGCACTCTGGGAGGCTAAGGCAGGAAGATCGCTTGAGGTCAGGAGTTGAAGACAGTCTGGGCAATACAGCGAGGCCCTGTCTCTACAAAAAATAGGAAAAAAACTAGCCGGGCATAGTGGCATGGGCCTGTAGTCCCAGCTACTCAGGAGGCTGAGGCAGGAGGATCACTTGAACCCAGGGGTTTGAGGTTGCAGTGAGCTATGATGATGCCACTGCATTCTAGCCTGAACACACCGTGAGACCCTGTATGTACGTATGAATGAATGGATAGATAGACTAAGGAAAAATGTCATGGCTGAATAAAGGTCCCAGATTACATAACTGTTGTTACATAATGTTACCCAATGCCTCCTTACCTACAATGAGGTAGTTTATAGACATCAAATTCTCATAAAAACAATGTTGCGTTGTGTGTTTTAAAAATTCATTTTCCTACTAAACACACAAATAATCAAACTTAGCAAGTAGTATATACATACAATTTCTACTTCCATGTTGAACTGTGTTGCAAAGATAGCCACTCCTGGTGCTACGGGAAAGACACCATACAAAAATGCATAATTCGATAAACTTGTATGGTTCACTACACTGTCACCCTTGTCCAAGAGTTCCACCATTTCTCTGCATAGAAGTGGCAGCACCAGGCTGAAGAAAGAAGAAATACATCATTTACTTGATATTGAAGTATGCTGGTCCCCAAGCTGTAGATTGCTCTGGTGAACTTGGTATTAGGTTATTCTTCTTCTCCTACCCAGAAGATGTATCTACTTGCATGCACATATTCTGTGCATACCTACTTTTGAACATTTTGTTGAAAGAATCAAGAATTTAACTTGGAGTCGTTTAAAGTGTAAAAATATTCTGGAAATACTTCATACATCAGAGATT
The DNA here is from genome assembly GCA_023783475.1 of Daubentonia madagascariensis. NCBI lineage: Eukaryota > Metazoa > Chordata > Mammalia > Primates > Daubentoniidae > Daubentonia > Daubentonia madagascariensis. Next base: position 33,757,147 of record JAKFHU010002088.1, on the reverse strand, counting down.
AGGAGGAAAAAAACTTAGATTTTTATTGTTGTTGTTCTACAAATAATTTTCTTGCAAAAATTTGGTAAAAATTGCAATTATAGCTGCTTTCTTGCTTCCTCTGTTGGTTCACTGAAATGTTAAAAGAAAAAGGTTGACAATCTGAGTAAAAACTTCTTTCAAGAAAATTACTAAACTCCTCTTTGGAAAAAAAAGCTTTATTATGATTAGGGCCTTAAATGGTCTGGTTAATGATAACAATGCTGCTCAATAACATTCCAAGAAACTGCAGAAAAATAAGTACCTTAGAATTAGTTCTTCATCTTTGTAAATATAAAAAGGGTTAGCAAAGGGAACTGAAACAATGGGGGTGGAACAGAAAATTAGTGAAATCCAGACCCAGAGAAGAGTCAATTATTAAACAAATCCTTCAGGATTCCATAGACAGAGCATATCAACAGTAGCTGAGCTAATGGAACTCTCCTTTAAAAATAGCAAGAGTAAGGTTGATAACATTGTCATGGCAGCACCTATAGAGATGCTCTGGGATGGAGTAAAGAACTACCCTTACATTAATTTTTTTAATTAAAAAATATATTTTAATAAATGCTATAAAGTTAAAATTTTGTTTCAAACTAATTAAAATTTATTTTTAAATTAATTAAAAATTTATTTTAAATTAATACTTATTTAATTAAATATTAGATATTTAATTTAATTCTTATCAGACATTTTATTTTATTTAATTAAATCAAATATCTAATAAGAATCAAAAACTCCCCAAAATTTTTAAGGTAGAATATTTAAATTCTACTTATAAATGGATGTTGATAATACTATTATTGTTAGAACTATATTTGGTACTGTGGCAATACTAATTAATACTTTGTTTCTAAGGGGCATAAAACTACCATAACTAACTTTCAGTCTTATATTCATTTTTATTATTTTGAAAAATCAACACTATATTATATTAAACTGGTCTCATGAATTTAACTGTCTATATAAGAGCTGAATTCCATAATTAAGTATGCCTCAAATATTTGAGATAATCTTGCAGTAAAATTATGTCACCTGTACCATGAAGTGTAAGCAAGGTGAAGAACAATTAACTAAGGGGCTTATAAAAACTTTTTATTTGACAGGCTAGGACCAGATGGCTGTTAATAATGTTTCATATTGACTCACCTATATTTAGAAAGCTCAACGAACCTCAGAATTACAAAGTATTTCCCTCAAATTCATGAAAAAAAAGTTTATATAAAAAATTATTGTTCTCATTATTACTAAGATGCTTTTGCCTTTAGGATTTTAATGGACTTAGAAAACTCATAATTCCTGCAAAATTCCTTTAAAAATATTATCAAACTGGTACATTAAGAGATATTAAGTAAACTTTACTTAAAAGCCGAAGTGAAACTAATCATCTCTGACAGTAGAATGGAAAGAATAGTCTACACAGAATATGGAAATGACTTTCCACAATACACCAACATCACATTCTCCTTTAAACCACTACTACTTTATAAGGAGGGATTATTAATATTCAAGGGAGAAAATAGTCATAGACACATCCCAATGAATTGACTAAATAAGGCTTTCACAAAGTACAATTCCCAAGTTAAATAAGTGAAACTTACAGTTTAGCTGTGATGAGAAGAATTAGTACAACAAATGCCGACTTCTTCAGTCTCTTTATTTTCCCTACCATTGTAAGACCAAGATAAAATAGGGCTGATCCAGAAAAAGAATTTCCAAGTCCATCAAGAAAATTTTCTATATATACAGGCACCTTTCGATCAAGAATAAAATTGAAGGCAATACCAATGAAGACCATAAATACTATTGGGTTCTGTAATACACGTAGAAGTCCAAGTCCCACAATTTTTGCTTTGTTTTGAGAAGCATTTTGAGTATCTTTCCACTTCTGGATTTCACAAAAGATAAACCCTATAGGGTTTAACATCATAAGAGATATTGGTGCCACCAAATAAATGTACTGGAGATATTCTGGGTATGTAGTTTGATATAAAGCTTCAACTGCAAAATAAGAATATTGATTTTAAAATTATTACCACAAAAATACATAAATATATTATGTATATAACATTTTCTGTGCTTAATTATAGCAATTGTTAATTAATCTAAATAGTTCCAAATGACCTCATTAGCCTATTCTGCAAAAGTAAATTTTAGTAATAAAGCTGAAAAAAAAAACACATAATATCATCTGGCTTATAAAATAATAATCAACCTTAAAAGTTATTTTTAGTAAAACCACACTAATTTTTACTAACTAGGGGCTAAAATTATTCTCCAAAACAGGGCAGAATTTTAGAATTTTTAAAAGAAAAAATTCAAAGTAAAAATCTAGTAATGAACTAAATGTTTAAGTAGTAATAGCAACAAGGCGGTTGTTGGTACCCATGGAGAGACCAGTTTTACTGGAATGGTGAGGCAGAAGTCAGATTACTGAGGACTGAGGAGACAGTAGGGGACGAGGAACTAAAAAGTGGGCACTGATGTGATGGAGTCCACACTGTACAGGAAAGAAGCGAAGCTGGTAGCTGGCTGACAGAATGTGGAGGCATCAGAGACTGCAGGCCCCTATGAAGCCCAAGATTTAAGTGCAGTTGGAAGTGTAGGTGGTCAGAGTAAGTCAGATAGTGAGCTACTGAATTGAGTATTTTCCAGATGACTAAGTCCAGGATGAGGCCATAGGAGTTGGTGGGTGAAATGGAGGAAAGCAAAGAGCACTGGAGATGAGGTCAAAGAACTGGGAGGGCGGAGCATTTGACGGACAGTTCACAAGGCTAGCCACAGTCCCACAAGATGATCGCAAAACTAGGGATAAAGAAGATGACAGCGAGCTGGATATTAAAGCCTTCAGTGAGCGAGGGGGAATGACTAGAATGACGTCAGCAGGTGACAGCCATGAGGTCAAGTGGTCTAGACAGCACGAACCTCAAAGTCGTTTTTAACAACAGAGCAGAGAATAATGGCTGAGTAGTAGTCCCCGGTAGCTACGGGGATGCCAGTCCTAGCTACCATTGCTCATGTGGTGCGTAGGCTGTGCAAAAATGAACAGCCTCCATTTGAGAGGAATGAGAGGGAATGAATCCCTTCAAGGAAGACCAGTGAAGATGCTAAAGAAGTAGAGCTAGAAAGGTGGATCTGAGAAATATTCGGGAGGGAAATGCAGTGGAGTCACATCAATGCACATTTAACTAACACAAATTCAACTACACCCTCTCAGGAAAACAAAAGCTTCATTTTTTTCTGCTGTAGCATATTTTCAAGTGCAAACTATTTCACCTGCTGTTCATTGAGGAAGAACAATACTATAGAAAAAACTTGGCTGTGTTAGACTTATGAGAAATGGTACAATATAGTCAAAGTGTGTGTGCTGTATTTTGTGGGTGATTTAAGGGATTTTTTCAAGGGTTTAGGTATACGTGACAACTTTAGAACCTAACCACTGTATAAGATGTGTTTCCTTATCCCATGAGGGAGGTGTGTGGGTTGGATCAGACTTCCAGCAGTCTTGTGGTTGAGTGGGGGCAACTTAGAGCCTTGGAGTAAACAACCTGGTCTCTAGGCACATTTTTGGCAATGGAAGTGTACATTATATAATCTAATGCACACAAAGGCTGAATCATAATTGATTTGAAGTTGAGAAAGATAAAAAAAGAACAGCAACAGTCACTCACAAGGAGACAGGCAATCATGTGAAAAAATGTAAAAGATTAGGTTTCTCAATTTACATTAAGATAGAGTGACACAGGTAGGAAAATACATTTGTTTACTTAATCAGGACATGTAAGTTCAGTTAATGTCACGCACATGTACTGTTAAAGTTATGTAACTAGATTATATAACTTTAGAAGTTCACCTTTTTCTTATGAGCTAAAACTATTTTTTATAAGATTCAATCCCCATTTTCTCAGTTAAGCACCTTCAGAGGTCTGTAACATCTCCAAAATGAAGCAGTGGTAAAAAACATTTTGATTATATAATTTCATAAATTCTTTCCACTGATTTCCAAATTCAATATGCTAGTTCTATAACTCTTAGTGGTTTTCTTTCATGTTTCTTAAGGTTTCATCTTTTAAGTAAAAAACAGCACTTTTCTAACTATTTTTAGATAGCTATACTTCTGATTAGATATCCTTTTTACTCAAGAGAAAAGTATCCATACCTGCCCACCACTCAATTTTTAAAATAGAGTGTATATTTTGGAAAAGTCTTGTGTTTTCAATCTGAGTACAAGAATTTTTCCTAAGCAGCCACAATAAAATGCATAAGGTGTTTCCTTTGACAACACAGCTACAATTCTGTGATCTACTCAAAGCCCCTTATATTAATGCCTTCTTCCAGAAATTTACTTTCCTGGCATACTAGCAGTCAGTCACCACCACATATTTGCATTGTTTGCTTGATGCAAATTTGAACAACAGTTTTTTATGTCTGGCCAATCACCAAGTACTTTCTTCTTTATCAGGATCTTTTATAATTCTTCCTCTTGATTCCTACTACTATCATTTCTCAAAAATCTCAAAATTAGATTACTTAATGTGTTTACCAATCAATATTCTTTTTGTTTATCTCAACCACCTCCTTTGTCCATTTTATTCACTGCTAACAGTGCCATCTAAATCTTAACTTTTAAAAGTTGAGATTTTCCCACGGCTCTCACAGCCTACAGAACAGCTATAAAACCTTTCTTTTGACATTCATAGCCCTGTCTCCACAATTGGTCCCTTATTTATTCAACTCATTCTTACTACTCCTTAATGCAAAGACTCCATCAGTCAGGTTTTCTTGTTTGTTTTTTCTTTTTCCATCAGCTGGTTTAATAGCATAGTTATATCAGAGAAACACCATGTTCATAATTACTAGTTCTACATGCTGATCATACCATCACCCTCTAACTTCTTGAAATCTTTCCTTTTTTACTTAATGCTTAAGGCCTGTGTCTGGTACTGCTTCTTCCACTAAGTCTTCAATATACATTATTAATTTCCCCTTCTCTGGAATGCTGTGGTATTTTGTTTCATACTAGTGCCACCTCAAAAAATTCAAAGTTCCTTGAAGGCATCATTTTATAACCCACAGTCCCCAGCAGAATTCTGAGAAAATCTGAAAATACTTACTGAATGGAATTATCTAACACATCAATAAATGTCAAAGGTTTCAGATATAGTAAAACTGCATTTTGTAACATACACAGTAATTTATATCTAATTTTTTTTATCAGTTAATCTATTTCTTTTTGTATCCATTTTTAACTTTATTTTTGCTTTTTACAAAATTATTTCTAATTGACAAATAAAATTATATATATTTGTCATGTACAACATGTTGTTTTGAAATATGTATACACTGTAGAATGGATAAATCGGCTAATTAATGTATATTATCTCATGTGTTTATCTTTTTTTGTGATGAGAACACTTAAATCTACTCTCTTAGCAATTTTCAAGAATATGATACATTGTTATTCACCATTGGCACCATGTTGTACAATAGATCTCTTAAATGTATTCCTCCTAACTGAAATTTTGTATGCATTTTTTTAACTTTTTAAACATTCTGAATATTTATAAAGCAGGTTACTATTGAGGCATTTTAAGTCAGCTGAACAGGTATACAAAGGCAAAAGAAGTATGGTCTAGTGGGACAGCAAAAAATTGTGATTCAACAAATATTTGTTAAATTACTAGAAGAATAGGGTTTAACATAGGACTTTTAGTCTACTGCCATTCATTTGCATAATTACTCAACATTATATCTTTACCTATAAATTGGCAGTGCTTCTCTTTTGTTATCAATCTGAAGATAGTTTTTCAAATCTGAAAAAAATATATATGAAAGCAGTGACCTATAGTAACTAAAATTACATTTATAATCATTGTATCAACTTTTAAGTTCTAATTAATTAATGATAAAAAAGGCTCTTGGAGGGAGGGGAGAATTCCATTATGAGGAGTTATTATATAGCTTGGAAGAACTAAGAGACAAAATTAGCCATCCTGTTTTGATTCCTGTAGGGTTTCAGATCCTAGCAGGTAACACAAAAACCTAGACAAGATCATTCTATTATTTAATGGCATATAGTGAAATGCTTCATTTCTTTTCTGTTTACAGCTCAAGCACTGGAGCATAATTATGATTAGTCAGGGTACTTATGCTATCAGCATTGTTTGAAGAATAAATTATAGGACTTAACTATGCCCTATTAGTATCTTTTAATGACAGAGTCAGGGAACCATTCTGATTCACTGAAATCAACATTTTACCTTGGTAGATTCTTGGGTTCTTCTCACACTCGGATTTTTTTAAGTACTTCTGAAAAGAATTATTCTAAAAAACAGTGATCTTCTTTTTTAGTCTGTAATAATGCTCTATTCTGTCACTTGAGTGAAGTCATTTTAATGTAATTTCACAGACCATTATAGTTGTCATGGTACATAGGAAAAGAAAACATGACTATCCTTTTTCTTTATTCATTAACTTATCTATCTTCTCCTTGCATTTCCTGAGTCACCTATAAATTAGACAGATGCGGGAAAAAAGTAGTCTTTTTTTTTTAAATGTAGTCTTAAAAAGGACGTTTCTTATAACCCATGATCAATGACCATCTGTAAATAAGAGAGTGGGGATTCCTTGGACAGATCATGAAACAAATAGAAAGAAAGGTCTTCTTTCTGGAGACAGTCTTCTCTGTTCACCCTGTGCAAGGCCAGAAGGTAGATGGGCACAGACAGCAATAATAAATAACCTCATCAGGGAATAAATAACATGGCCCTTACAGTTCTGTACCACACCTTCCAATGTGCAGGTATATGAGAAAGCACTTCTGTCTATACTACCTGTTTTTAGTAAAGTTATAGTCTACAACCTAATGTTACAAGAGCTCTTATTATCGTGATTAAAAAACAAGCAAACAAAAAAACCCAACAAAAATTATACCTCAAAATTGACAAACATAATCGTCATGGAAATTTGGGCTAGTAAACTGCTAGAAACATGATTATTACCAGATTCACTGATTTAATGTGGGACATAAGAAAAGCAGTGATGAAATGTCTGATTACGTTTTTTTATGTGGAGGTTCTGCCTTGATGTGAAAATGGAATAACTCATCTAATAGGTATTGTTCCACTACTACTCATTTTATGCAATATTTTTAGAATATGGAGGAAAAAAACCTTTGATTCCTTCTGAAACTAATATATTACAAGGCTGGTTGAGTCTTCTGAAGATTAAGTTGGCGTGTTATATAACTGTGGCATAAGAGAAAGCCCAGGATTTAGAACCAGAAGACCTAGGTTTGGCTCTCAGTCACTGTTAGCTGTGTGACCTGGGATAAAACATTTAAATCTCTCTAAGCCTGTCTCCTTATTTGAAAATGAGGATAATAATATCTGCCCTACTCAAATGAGATAAGCATATAAGAAAGTATTCTATATACTATAAAGTTACAAACATTAGTTCTGTTTAGTTATAGGCTTACTAATCTACCAGAGCATGAAACTATATACTTCTAGTTCATGTCTAAAGTAAGATATAGTAATATTTATTAGATATTTAACACTATGGTACTGAGCCACTTCTAAGGTCCTTATACCATAAATACCTTGACAAATTTACATTATTAATGCTCCTGAGGAAATAGACAAACACAATAACTCCTTGCTCTTTTATTTCCAAAAGTCTTTATTTCAATTTAAAATTCGATAACCTTAAAGGAACACCTATCTAGTTTCTATTTACAGCTCAATTATCAAGATCCTAGTTTTTCCTCTCTCTTAAACCTCCTGCTTTACTCATAGCTGTTTGACTTCTTAGATATTTCTCTTTCTGGTAGGCAAGATGGAGGACGGTCAAAGGTAGAGAAAGGTGAGAGTATAGTTCACTAGAATCTTTTTGGTGCCAGTGGTGAAATAAGTTGAGGGTAGGGGAAGAGGATAAAACTACCAGATAAGAAACTTGAAAGTTAATGGTAGATTTCAATTGTACACTTTAATATGTTCCACTCAAGTCTCTGCTCAGAAGACACATCATCAGAGAGGCCCTCACTGTCACCCTATCTCAAATAGCACCTTCTCATTCCTATCCTTTTAAACTATTTTATTTATTTTTATGGCCCTTCTCACCACCTGAAATGATTTTAACTTTAATTTTATTTATTTTTCCATTAAAATGTAAATTCAGTATGTGTAAGAACTTTGTTCACAGGCATATTCCCAGCAGCTAGCACAGTCACTGGTACATAACAGTTCCCTATGAGTGAATAAATTAATATATCCACAATATTTAGGTCCTCACATTATGATACATGATCAAAGTACACATAACTTTAATTTAAAAATATAAAAAAGTAGTTACCAGGTATACATTTTCTTGGTGGCAGAATATTGTAAAAAATAGAATATTTCCCTTCAAGATATCCCAACATCCCAAATTGGTATGTTTACTGTCTTACCAGGAACATATACACACATATAGAAACATAAAATTAGGTTGCTTAAAGAGTCAGAAAGGTAAAAAAGGAAAAGTGAGAAAGGTAAAAAAAAGGCCCTCACTATTTTTGTTTTTAAACAAGAAATTAACTTCAACTAAAATATATTAAAATTTTGAATAACAAGCTCAAAAACAATTTTAATGTAAAAAATATTCCAAATGGTAAGAAAAATAAGAGGGAAAAATCATTCATAAATTCTCACTACTAACATTTAATAATGACTATTTTAATACAGACATAAGCCTATCATTTTTACATAATTTAAATCAGAATTGCATCCTTCTAAAAATTACACTTCTTTCATATACGATTATTGAGAAGAAAAAGAATACTATTAGAAAAACTACTCACAAATATTACTAGGATATGATCATTTAAGTAGATGATTAAAGGATCCTCAAACTCTGAAGTTGAGGAAAAAATATAATTTGTCCCAATTTAAGACATATTTAAGAAAAAAATTAAAGATTTCTTAGATACAAGAGTCGGCATCTACCGCTAACAAATGCTTAAATTAAAAGCTTATATTTTGTTACCTCCTAAACCACTTGAATTATTTAAGATCTTGAAAAATAAAAGATAACTTACCTATAGGGTATCCCAATGCAAAGTCGTTACTTTGTGTAGCAAAGATAGGGAATAGTCCAGCTTTGCTAAATCGATTATCAGGACTGGCAACCAATAAGGTTAATACACATACAATGAAAAACACAGAAGCTTTGGCAATTAAGATACTATATAGGAAAGACCAATCCACATTGGAAAAATTAAGTACAACCATGTTTTTGAATAATAAAGCTGGAAGTGCAAATCTGGAGACAAAATTTCCCAGTCCTTTGGCCTGTGTTGATGTTATGACATTGGCTCTTCCTGCTATGTAGCCACAAAGGACTATGCCAAAGCATTCTAGTAAGGCTGGAAAAAGCCTTGTTATTGACATTGAAGGTGGGTCATTAGTGGAATTAAATCCATGTGTTACTGTTGTAGGCAAAGTCTTGGTCATATTGACTGCAATGGTTAAGTTCTCTGCAGGTAAATTAGAAAAGGAATTCATTTTCTCTCAACCTCCAACTCCAACCAGATCTCTGGAAAGAAAGGAATAAAGATTCAGTGTGACAATAAGAATTCTAGTTGAAATGTTACACTGGGAAACCTAGATTTATTTACTTCTTAAGTGGCCAAGTAAATATACATACTCTCAACTACCACCTGGAGAAAATACAATGGAAAAAAAAGGGGGGTTTGCTAACAATAACCTCTTTACTCTCAAAGGTAGTTCAGCTCAAAATGTTTATGTTGCTGTTCTGTATTCAGTATCAGACATGGGTAAAATAAGATCCACAGATATTACAGCTGCAGTCATGCCCTGTAGCTCTCTCCAGTGATCCACAGTTGAGCTCTGTCTGGTGGCTAAGAGCATGGAGCCCACAAAGTCTCTGCTGAATGTCCACCTGCATCCAAATTCTTCAGAAATTTCATAAATTCTCAGGGCTACATCAAGGAGTCACACTGGGACCAGAAAGTTCTTTCTAGCCTGCAGTCGTACTTGAGTATAGGATAGGAAGAACAGTATAGTAAAGCATCATTTATCAACTTTGAACCAGTAACTTTTCTGTGCCTCACTTTCTTCATTTGTGAAATGGCAATTAACAGTACCTACCTCATAGGAACTTGAGATTATTCAAGTAAAATCCTCACAATCACATCTGGCATAGAGTAATCACTTAACCAAAGTTAAATATAACTTTTGGTAGAATATAAGAGAGAGGAAGAAAAAATGATGCATCCCACCAACCCACTTCTAGTTTTTTTTACACCAGCCTTCATACACTGGCCCCATAGTCCCTTTGTGCCTTGGGGACTTTGCACATTCAGCTCACCCTAAAATGTTCTCTTCTCTACCCACCCACCTGCCACACTCCGCATAGTTAACACCTACTTATCCTCCAAATCATATAGTTCAGGTGTCACTTTATCAGGTAAGGCTTCTCTAACCCCACAGCAAGGCCACAATTCTTTCTCGAATAGATTCACATTGCTTACCTTTAGGCCACTTTTCTCAGTCTGCAATTATACTATGTGTTAGAGTGACTATTTAAGTTATGCTGTCTCTTCTGCTAAGCTTTAAATGTCACAGAAGCAGGGACTATGCGTATTTTTGCTCACTGTTGTGTCCCTAACATCTAGCACACACCTGGCACCCAGGAGACACTGTCATTTTTAATGAATGACTAAAATAATAACTTGTACTTCAATAAATCTTTTACCCTTTCATGAGTCAATGTTCTCTTTCAGGCATTATCTAGTTCATGGACAGAAAAAAAAATTTTTTTTCCAAATGATGAAGTATTCTGATTTTTACTACAGTAACAGGTCCAAGAACACAAAATGTGTCCTAAAATGTTCTAAAAATGTTCATAAAATGTTAAAGAACACAAAATGTGTTGTAAAATGTTCTAAAGATGTTCAGAAAATGCTAAGGCAAGGAACAAATTCTTTATGCTAATATTACAATAATTATTAGACTCCCCTCTTGCTGCCAGGGACACAGTGCACATGAGGTCTGGATAACTCTAAAATTAATCAGCTTTTATTAATATCTTGAAATTAATATGATGTCAATTGTCAATTTCTTTTCTTTTTTTTTTAATCATGAAACAGTTTATTGAGGAAGGACAAGATAGGTTTACAGAACAAGAGCAAGATACAAGTTTACAGAGTAAGAGCAAGATACATTTGCCACAGAACAGCAAACAGACCCCTCAGTCATAACAAAAGGGCCTCAATTGTCAATTTCTAAGTGATTACTCTGGGTTTACCATCTAAAGTGGCCTTATATAAGGTAGAAAGTAAAAAGTTCATGCCTCCTGAAATTTACAATGCCCAGGTTAAGTTCTCAAACATCTACATCACATTAAAAAGACTAAGATGGCAGGCCAGAGATCACCAACAACCGATATATGAGGGTGTGTAAGAGAATTTTCTCTGTGCTACCCTGGTATAAACCAAACCATTTAAAAACCTTACATTCAATCTGGATTAAGACAAGTATTTTTCTACCAGGATTAGATAGGAGTGGTCAACATAGTAATACTCACATACTTAAACTTTACCACATAAGCATCAAATTATATCCTGGGAAAGCTACTGGTTGGTACAAATACCCATACTTAAAGTAAGGAGCTGGCAAACAATTAAACAAAGGTGTTAAACATTTGGCACCCTTAAGAAATGTGTTCTTGGGAAGGCAGTGCTAAAGAAGTCCAGTCTTGTGATGTTTTTCAAAAGTTCCCTATTTTCTTCGCCTGGAGTATTAATAACTCATACTGCTCACACCACCTTACTTGTACCATATGAACACATGCCAATAAATTTTTTTTAACAGTTTTAACTACACTAGTCAGATTCTGGGCCTTATCATTTATCAACTCCTTGGATAAGTAACTTAGCCTTCTTGAACCTTAGTTTCCTCAACTGTAAAATGAGAGTAAAAATCTCCTTAGAGGGATATTGTGTGGATGGAATATTTTATACACAGCTTATCACAAAGTAGGCTTTCAAGAAACAGTAGCAATTGCTATTAGGAGCCGTCGTCCTAATAATAACGATAAGAATGGTAACAAAGTAAATCCTATGTAAGTTCTTTCAAACATACTTGGTATTAAAGATCCTCCAACTAAAACAAAGAGGGATGGGATGTGTCATAAAGTCATCAGGTTTTGTTTTATATCAAACAATTAAGAGCAGTTGAATTTAATTTAGTTTGATCTTAAACGGTTGCTAACAGTAAAGGGAGAGCTCTTCATTTTTCTCAGGGTGACGGTCACCATAGCTATATCGATGCCCAGGTTTAACTTTCAATTAGTTGAAAATGAAAAACAACAAGAACAACACATTGAAAACTAATCTGCCCCTGCCCATGAGGTTTCTTTTAATGTTTTATAATATTATAAAAGCAATACCTGCTAACTGAGGGAAAGTCAAAATAATCGAAAGGACTTATAAAGTTTTATTTCATCCTAGTATGGGAAGAAAATATGCTTTCTAAAGCATTATTTTAAAATGAACAGGAACTACAGCAAAGGAAGTTTTTAAAAAATTACATCCAGTCTTTTCATCTATGAAAACGAGGCTTGTTACAGAACAAATAAGTTGGCCTGTCACAGTAAAAGACCGCTCGCTCACTGAGGCAGGGACTGGAGAAATGCCGCTCTATACGTTAATACAACCACTTCTGGCCACTTCATATTTGGCTTACACATCAACGCACCACTGAAATTGTAATCAACTGCTATCATTAAGTGAAAATGGGAAGGAAGGGAGAGTTGATTAACTTCAAGGAGAAAGCTTTAAACTCTTAGGCTCTTTCTCAAACACCCAATATCCTTTATCCCCCGGGGGGGGGGAACATAATACAGTGTGGTACTACTAAAGCACTCTTCAACAGTCACACGGTTCACCCACTCCACCTACTTGCTGGGGACCAAATGTCCTCCCGGGAGACCCAGCGTAGGGAGCTCTGAGCGCTGCTTCCTTTCCTTGTCTGCAGGGACAGACTTTGGCCCTGCAAGATAAGGGGTGCAGAAAGTCCTTAACCAAATAGGCTGCCCAGGGACCAGCTGCCACCCAACGCCTAAGAAGGCAGCAGTGGAAGCGGAAAGGCAGCCTGGAGTCTGTGCCTGGGAAAAGGTGGTCGCTCAGCCTCCCAGGGCATGGAAGTCCCAAAGTCATGGTAACTAACATGGTGCAAAAAGGGGTAAGGGGGAAATTTTGGCTCAACGTTCCAGGTGCCTGGGCCACCCTCCAGATAAAGGGAAGAATCCGAGAATGACAGGGTGGACGCACGTGCGGTGGGGAGCTTCCCAAACTGGGGATGGCATTTCTGTCACCGGAGGGGACAAGCCACCCCTTCCCCTATGCAAGCCTCCCCGGTGGTCTCACACGTTCCAAACGCAGGCGCTGCGGGGCAGAGGCAGGCAGGTTCAGGCAGCGGGCCGCGGAGCCAGGGCGCAGAGGGTCGGACACTGCCCACCTGCCCAGATCCGAGGGGCGGGGGTGTGGTACCCGGTGCCCGCAAGGCCGAGCCAGGATCGGGCAGGTCCGCGCCCCGGGGGCCCATCTCACCTGCTTCGTCTGCAGCCCTGGGGCCGCGAGGAGAAGGGAGTCAGTGCTCGCAGAGGGCCAAGGAGGGAGGAAATCACCGTCATCTCCCGCCCCCAGCCCTCTTCGCTGAGCGCTGTCGGGTGCCAGCTGCAGCAGCTCAGGCACGTTCCGAGAAAGTGGGGTGAGGGTTAGCCGCTGCGGCCCTGTCAGCCCCTCCCGGCCCCGGCCGCGAGGCCCCGCCTCCGCCCCGCCCTCAGGCCCCGCCCCCGGCCTCGGGCCGTGAGGCGCAGGCCTCTGCCCCGCCCTCACTCCCGGCCCCCTTCTTCGGGCCTCCGAGCGGCTGCGAGTCGCCCCCGACGGTCCTCGGGCGGCGGGACTTCCGGCCGCGCGGCTCTGCAAGATGGCAGCCGCCGCGGGGTATCGCCTGTCTTGTTTTCTTCCCTAACCTCAGGTGCTGAGTCCTGTCGTCTTTCTGCCTAACCCCAGGCTTGTGTGATCAGCCAGTTCCTTTTGGTTAGCCTAGTCCTTTTTATAGCAGAGTTTAAAAGCAAGGACTTAGAATCAGACCTGGGTCAAAATCCCGCCTTCCACCTTTCTCAACGCTGTGTGACCTTGACCTTCCTAAACCAAGAGATTAAAATGACTGTAAAGATTTAGCCCTGGACTTGATTTAGAATAAGGCCCCTGTCCGTGACGGCTTGTACAGTTTTTTACTGGAGGGGAAACTACATGTATATCTCCTCAGTGTACTGAGAAGAAACTGGTTGTATTGATGGAAAACTTCCAGAGCTTCTTGAACTTAAGGTATCCCAAAGACAGTGCTCCACTTTGAAACCTGAAGAAACCCTGTAGTTGAATTAGCCTTTTGGAATAAAGATTATTCCAAATTTTAAAATATTTATAATCTGATCCCACTTAATATCTCCACAAGCATTCGTCCTTTACAATTGTCTATCTTGCTTTGCATCTTGAAGTATTCTGTCTGGCAACTTCAATGTCTTGCAATCATCTTGGCAGTTTTAGTGTAAAGATACAAAACTATATGACTTACTGAGAAAAATCACAGTAAGCTAAGGGTAGGTTAAAGGATCTGAAACTTTAGCTGGAGAAAATGAACAGAAATTGAAGCTATAGAAAACGCTTGCATTCTGGTCTTGTTCACTTCTTTGTTCTCTGTCTTCTTCACTTGTAAGTGCCTTCTTTGTTTCCACTGAACCTGGCTACTTAAAAAAAAATGTGAATATCTCAATTATCTTAAGGTTAAAGGATTTCTATTTAGAAAGTATGAAGATTAATTAAATAAATACTTATTGAGCTTTGACTATGAGGGGAATACTGGAAGATAGGCCTGGGAAGGTAGCTTGTAGGATGTTCCTTAGGTTAGTCTTAGAATTTAAACCTTATCTTTTGACCACAGTAAAACCATTTAATATTTTTTCCACAGGAACATGTCATAGTGATCACACTATTTTTGGATGTGTAATCTGGAAGCTTTCCCAGAATTAGTTGAAAAAGGATGAAGGCAAAAAAAAGTGTGGTGACTTTGGGAAGAACCAAGACATAAGGAAATGAAGACCTACTCTGGAGTGATGACAGTGAAAAGAATGGAGTAGGCCTGAGAGACATTACAAAAGGAGAACTGGTGAGACTCAATTACTGATGGAGCTAGAGAGGAGGAAGGACTTAATGAACCTATGTATATATTTCCTCATCCATTACAATAAAGAAAAGGAATTGTGTTGGAGAGCTTCTAATATCCTTTCCAGACCTAAAATATCATTATTTTCTATCATTTTATTATCTGAAGATGAGAAAGAAATATTTCAGTGGGGGAAGCAGTTACAGGGAGAATATAATGATTTGGTTTTAGACCTAAAATCTAAAACCCTGAGAAATTATCTAGTTCAGTCTTCTCTCTTGAAGAAGTTATCATCCTCTCCATTTGAGGCCCTAGGAGATTAAGGAATTGGTCTAAGAACTCCTAGCTAGTCAGTAAGAGAGAATGAGAAGAAAAGCCCTCACTGCCCTGTGAACTAACTGCTCATGACGGCATCAGCACATGTATGTAGAGACTTCCAGTAGACCCCTAGAGAGAACACAGAAGCTCAAGAGAGAGCAGAGCTGAAGATGTGGTTTGAAGAGACATCTGTGTGGAGTAGATGAGTTTTCTGAGAAGAGTAGCTTATGGAAGGAAACTCTAGGAACAAAGTGTACACAGAGATGAAAGACGTCATGAAAAAGTCACCCTTAGATAAGCAATTACTGATGAATACCATAAGAAAATAATTGAATTCCACTATCATATCTGCTAATCATTCTGTGAGATGCTGACCTATACTATACTATTAACTGAAAAAAGGGAAGAAAAGCTAAAAGTTATGCAAAACAACAGAGGAAAAACTGTAAATTAATCTTAACTTCCACTTACAAATAAATGGGACCTGTAGCCTTCAAATGCATTGATTACCCCCATTTCCCTCAACTCCAGCTGATCAAAATTGATGGGAGGGATAAACCAAGTGGTTTAATATAATGACAAGGGCCATATGAAATATATGATGTACATATAGATTCCTGGTGAATTTTACTTTTTCCACAATGAAGTAATTCTAATTTTTTTTTCCTGATTATGAAAGTAATAAATAACAATTATAAAATATTCAGATAATATGGAAGGGAATGAAGAAAGTGAAAATCACACCTATGGATAACTTCTGTTACTATTTTACCATACATGTGTCATTTTTTCTATGCAAATATAGATTATTTAAGAAAAATAGGATTATATAATACGTATGACTTTTTATTCACGTAATTTTTAGTAACCCTTTTCATTTAATAACATATCATTAACATTTTTATCCATATAGATAGATCTATATCATTATTTTTAATGCCTGTTGAGTATTCCCTAGTGAAATTTTGAGGGTGATCTTCCTTGGAAAAGTAGAAACTCTGGGCCATCCGTAAAATCTAATCAAAGTTGAGTAAAGAAGAGAAAGACAAAAGAGTGGCTTAAAAGAAAAAAAAGCAGCTTAAAATGTGTTGTTTGACTATGTGTAATGTGATATCAAATTTCTTTAAAAATATTTAGTTTGTTTCTTTAAAGTGCCCCACTCCCTTCCCAACAGCACCATTTTCTCTTTAGGGACACATGTGTTTCCAGATAAGTTTATTTCACTCTGCCTTCGGCTATCCAATCAGTACATTCCATCTCTTTGGACTTAATCATTGAGTCAAGGTGGGCATTGACCCTAAGGTAGTTTAATAGAATGATTGTTAGGACTTTGTTGCAGAGAATGCTGATGTTCTCTTTCTTGCTGGACGAGAGGAAGATGCTGACAGCCATCTTGGGGCCATGGGAGAAGTCAGTCTTAGAAAGCTGCAAAGACCAAGGTAGGCGCAGTAGAGAGAAGGAAATGAACAGGGACCTTGAGGACATAATGAGGTGTGGAATCAAGCCTCACCTGAAGCAGCCTCACCAGTCTGCCTATGGATTTTTCATTCATGTGAACCAATTTTCTTTATTGTTTAAACAAGTTTGAGTTGGGTTTTCTGTTACTTAAAATCAAATGCATAGTAAAAAATGCTAAAAGCAAATGCCAACAATGATTATCTCTCAGTGGTAAGAATACACATGATTTTAATTCTTTACTGTGTAGAAAAGTTCCCAAAATTTTTACAAAAAAAATGTGTATCAATTTTATCAGGAAAAAGTCTGAAATGAATCATAAAGTATATATTTTGGTTATATGGAAACGGTGAACAATACCTAATAACAATCTTCTAAAACAAAATTTAAAACCACTACCATGTATTAAACCAGGTAGGTATACAAAATCCACCCATAAAATAGAATGATTTAAGAGCACTGATACAGTGCAGTATATGAACTTAGAGAAGGCAAAGGCCTTGTTTTTGTTAATCTTTGTATCCATTTAGAATAGTACTTTCCCTGACATATGGTGGTCCATAAATGGTTTTTGAATGATTGAATAAAACATAATTGCCTACCAGCTATCTAGGAAGTTGAAGTACACTTCTATTCCATGGGAGCTATTAGATACAAGCAATTGTGATACAGGTCTTTTATAGTAACTGGATTTCTTATTTTTTCCAGCTTTTCACCTGGCCTAGTTTTAGCCTATTTAAATATTCCCCCAAATTGTTGACTTCTTTTTGTTATCGTATATGCTATAATTAAATAATTTAATTTCTAATCTGTCAAGATAAAACCCTGAAAGTTATCTTTTAATTTAATGTACATGTGTGTGTGTGTTTGTGTAAATAAATAATAGCTTTTTTTCTGTCTTTCAATTTGCTACTGAAATATTCTCACTAAAGCAATTAAGGAAAGTGAAACCTGAACATCTCACTTGATTATTGATCTTGTTTTTGACCTCAGGTAGGGCTCAAATATGTTTAAATGGGCAGAGGCTTTTGTCTGGGCCAGCACTTAAGAAGTTAGGCAGAAAAACAATAAAACCAGAATTAGGTTATGAAACTGAAAGTTAAATCAGTGACTTAGATAAGATAGGCTGCAGAAACCATACAATAGAAGCAGGATGACTTTGGGGGCCCCTACCAATCTGTTTCAAGACTTAGCTTCTCAATACTTGTGGTTTGTTTTGACCACATTTTTTTTTTAAAGGAGTTAGAGATCAGGAACATGAAAATGAAAGGCAAAAAAATATATTTGTTTCTTCTCCTAGTTTGTTCATTTAAAAAGGGGTCCCTGACAAATTTATTTAATAGGCAATCTTTTAAAAAACAGAATCTTATAACTGTGCAGACCATTTTCTAATGTGAATAATGTCTAAGGTGAAAAACTATTTAATAAAACTAACCAATTTTGTGAAATATAAAGAGGAAGTGGAGAAAACCTCAAATTTTAACCTTAACCCTGGGAGTAAGAAGGTTTTTAGCTGATTCTGATTAAAACATGGGTAGAACTTTGGGGTAAATAGCTAGCTCAAAAAATTGCTTTCACATCCTCAGCACAACAATTAAGCACATACCTCACATGCATTCTTCTAGCTGAGTATATATTTCAGGGGTTCCAGTCCCCATCCCTCCTTGAAGGGGGTAGGTCTTCTGTCTGTGTTGATTTCTGTAGTATCCTCAGTGTGTAGAACAGTGTGTGGCACATAATAGGAACTTGATAAATATTTGTTGACCTACTAATTCTTAGAATATGAGCTAAGCAAGTTGAAGTTTCTGTATTTAGAGAATCACTTAAAATGGAAACACCTGCTCTTTCTTAGTCTGCTTCTTTCAACCATCAACCAAGGTGACTGATGGAGAAGTATCAGAGCTCAAGTCTCTGTGGCAAAAGAGGAAACAGATCATTTTATAACTGACAATGGCTGAAACAGAATAAATCATGGGGAATCGTCATTGGTTGTGACAAAGACTAAATATGATAAATAGTGTCCCAATAATTAATTCCACAAATACTTAAATGTCCTCAGAATTCCAAACATTAGATTTTCCTTTACCCTAACTCTTATGCAAGCTTTCCCTAGACCTTTCCAAAAAGTTGAGACAAGAAAGAAAACTCAAAACTGCTGAACTGTAAGAGCATTACCCAGGCCTAGCCACAAAAAGACATGGGCACTAGATTTGGAGATTGTTGTTCTTGGAGAATAACATTGATAAAAATAAGTTTCTCCATGCAGTGTTAGTTGAGGTCTATAGTTAATAGCATAATTAACTATATCAAGTCTAGCTTATTAGTCCTAATGGCCTAAGGCAAACCCTAGCACATAGATTTATTATACTCATAATAATATGACAGTAAGACAGTCAGTAAGATCTTTATAGTATACTATAAAGTATCTTACTTTATAAAGTATCTTTATAAGATCTACAGTAAGAGACAGTAAGATCTTTATAGTAATGTTAAAATTTGATAGAATTTCTAGAAGATTCCTAAAAATTTCATTTCATCTGGTGTCTTGGTGGCCAGTCAAGGATTTTTTGTTTTTAACCCAACAGTCTTCGTCAAACCAAGAACTAGTATTAAAAGTTCAAGCCCAACATTTGCCATAGTGGATTGAATCATTTGTCTTAGAGGCAAAAGGTGATCATCTCTGAGGGCAATTGAAATAGTTTTTAGAAATCTTCAAACCACAAGCAGAGATCCCAGTGAAATTCAGAAGTCCCTCTCTGAATCTCTCTCTTCTCAACCACTTTAATCACACCTATCCAGCCAGGAGTATCAAAAACTAGAGTATGGAGGAAATGTTTATTTAAAAGAAGTTTGTCCAAAATCCCTCTGTTAACTTCTGAAGGTGGTGAGCAGGGAAGGAGCACGAACTCTTGTTATGGGGAGCTAAGCCTGTGTGAGGAGGATGGAGAGGAAAAAGCCTTCATGGGAATAGCTAGACATTTCAGACAATGTAGAACACAGTAGAAGTCATTGCCAGGTAACTGATGAAGGGAAATTTGTCTCCTCAGCTCTTGGAAAGGGAAATAAGAGAAGTTTTTATCAGTCCCATTGAGGCTAGGCAAGGAGACAACTGGTGCAGGGATTATGCTCTAAGTACTGATCTACAAAAGGATAAAGGGAGGAGGGTTAGGGTTCAGGCATTTCTTCCCATTTGACAATAGCTGTTCCATCAGTCATTTCCTCTTTCAGGCCTCAGTCTTGATGTGCTTCCAGGCATCTATCATTCTTTTCTTTCTTGGCATTTTCTCGCCTTCTCATTTCATTGTTACTTGCTAGTAACTTGGTGCTAAAAGGCTACGCTATTTGTTCAATATGATTTGCATGTATGGGTTACTGGTCAAGAACCTAGGAAGGTCTCCCGAGCAAATAGATGAACATGGGGTCAGGATCTGTCATCAGGCTTGAGGGTTATTGTGATGCATTCTGCGGAATGCTTTATCCCAGTCAAGAATCCAAAGGTCTGTCACAGCAGTTCTCAACCAGGGCTTCACACAAGAGTCGCCTGGGAAAATATAATTTTAAAAAATACAGATGCCAGGGAACCAGCCGGACTTACTAAATCATCATCACTAGAATCAGGTCCAAGGTCTGTATTTCTTTTTTTCAGATTCTGTAGATGGTTCTAATGCAAATTCCTGGTTAAGAGCTACTCATTTAGGGAATAAACTAGAAATTATAAATCTGTCTTAAGGGCAAGTAGGAATATTTGTCTTAGAGGAGGGCAAAAAAATCTTCTAGGGTCACAGTGCTCTTTGGGGAGAAATGTGTTCTCATTAGAGGAGAAAGGGCACATCGAGACTGGCGTCTTCCTTCAGAAATCCATTTCAGTAGCTATTTTCCTATCAGGACATTGTTCCTCATGTGTAACCCATTTCTTTTGGTTTGTCCTTTGTGGAGAAAAGCAAAACAAAAGCAATTGCTGTCTTCATTCCTTATATGCATACCATGTCTTCACTCTGGTGCCATTTTTAAACCCCAATCAGAAAGTTCATGTTATAGGTGAAACTGGGTGAAGTAATTTTCTGACACATTTAATAACTAAGCAATACATTTAATGTATTGTGGATTATGTAGCAAAACCCCAGTGCAGTCACTTCACCATCTCTTAAAGCGTCAATTTTTGAGAAACAATCATAATTCCTCTTATCTTTCTTCAGAGATGTTATTTTCTAAAATATGGCTTTTTACTATTTTTTCCTTTATAGTTTGTGCATTTGATACCTTATTTAAGAAATCCTTCCCTGCATCAAGATTATTATGATATTCACCTACATCTACATTTTCTTCTAAAAGTTAAATGTCTTTTAAAACTGTTATTGTTTGTACCATTTTTCAAATTCTCATTTGTTATTAGAGCTCCACTCTAAATCCAAAGTGTAGGAAAGTTCCTGCCCAACACAGAGAAGAATACTTCTGTAGCTCCTGCTAGTCTAGATCAAAAAACTCTCAATGTAGAATAA
Source organism: Daubentonia madagascariensis (assembly GCA_023783475.1). Classification (NCBI taxonomy): domain Eukaryota; kingdom Metazoa; phylum Chordata; class Mammalia; order Primates; family Daubentoniidae; genus Daubentonia; species Daubentonia madagascariensis. Next base: position 33,735,627 of record JAKFHU010002088.1, on the reverse strand, counting down.
AATAAAATAGGAGTGTACAAGGGGATTTAAAAATCTATAAAGTGTAGTAAAAGAAGATAGCAAAGCAGTATCAGCTAATGGAAATATAAATTATCTTAAAGTCAGTCCCCTGGAGTTACTTAAGAGGTGAGGCCTTAAGCCTAGAGAACAGTGAGTGAATGCAGCCTGTGTGGGCTAATAGCCACAGTCAATGTAGATATTCTTATCACATGTTTGTCAAACGTCTAGCAGCGATATGCTTATTATGTTTGTCAAATGTCTAGCAGGGCTTTGAAGATACCCTTGAGCATAAGTCACTTCACAACTCCATGTTAGATCTAATAAAAAACCAACCACCTCAAAGAAAAAAATTTTGGGATAAAATTCCTCGAAAATGTCCCACAGCTGAACCCTGTTCTGACCTCTCCTATCCACCTGCTCCCTCATGTCCTTGGCTCAACTTTGGAACTGGTTGTTGCATGTCAGCATCCAGCTCTTGTACTGCTTTGTGAATATCTATCACTTACTGTCTTCTACCTGCCTCCAGGATTGCATCAGACACCCGATTGTGCCCACCTGTTACTGACGTGGCTCACTTGTACACTCTGCCCTATCCAGAACGAGAGTGCCTCCGTGACCCTTGATACCATCTCAAGCTGATGAGAACAAGCTTCCAGCCATAACTTCCTGTCTGTGACCTGGTGGAGGCTATTGCTTGTACTATCAAAGCCAAACATTTATGATACTTTCCACATACTCAAGTGGTCTAACTGACAATCGTCGTAGCAAAGGAAGCATTTCCATAGATATGAAATGATCTATTTTCAAAGTTGTGACTTGTTAGGCTATCCTGGGTGGAATAGGTCACCCTTTGTGGGAGGACCTATTTTCCTCTCACCAACTAACTCTGATCGTTGGGTGGGTCTGAGAGATGATCCTTCTCCTCACCAGGAGAAGCCTTCCCTTCTGTCCACTCTAAGGATGTTACTGCTGTCACTGCAACCCTGCCCAGGGTCTCACTACTTTTTGTACTTTTTTTTAAATTTCAGAATATCATGGGGGTACAACACTTTGGCCATACACATTGCCCCTGTACTGCCCGTGTCAGAGCCACAATCGTGGTCATCCCCCAAACTGTGCTCCCCGCATCCATTCAGTGAGAGTTTTTCCCATCCCTTCCATCCCCCTCCCACCCGCCCCCCCATGAATGTTATTGCCCTGTGTGATATAACTGTTGATCAGTTAGTACCAATTTGATGGTGAGTACCAGTCGTGCTTGTTTTTCCAATCCTGTAACACTTCACTTCGAAGAATGGGTTCTAGCTCCAACCAGGATAATATCAGATGTGTTAATTCACTATTGTTTTTTATTGCTGAGTAATACTCCATAGTATACATATACCACATTTTATTAATCCACTTGTATATTGATGGGCACCTGGGTTGTTTCCACATCTTTGCAATTGTGAATTGTGCTGCTATGAACATTCGTGAGCAGATGTCTTTATTATAAAATGTCTTTTTTTCCTTTGGGTAAATATGCAGTAGTGGGATTGCTGGGTCAAATGGTAATTCTACTTTTAATTCTTTGAGGTATCTCCATATGCTTTTCCATAGAGGTTGTACTAATTTGCAGTCCCACCAGCAGTGTATGAGTGTTCCTATCTGTCCACATCCCCGCCAACATTTGTTGTTTGGGGATTTTTTGATATGAGCCAATCTCACTGGAGTTAAGTGATATCTCATTGTGGTTTTGATTTGCATTCCCTGATGATTAGAGACGTTGAGCACTTTTTCATATGTTTGCTGGTCATTATTCTGTCTTCTTTTGAAAAGTTTCTGTTCATGTCCTTTGCCCATTTTTTAATAGGGTTGTTTGATTTTTTTCTTGTTGATTTTCCTAAGTTCTGTATAGATTCTGGTTATCAGCCCTTTATCAGAGGTGTAGCATGCAAATATTTTCTCCCATTCTGTAGGTTGTCTGTTCACTCTAGTGATAGTTTCCTTGGCCGTGCAGAAGCTTTTTAATTTGATCAGGTCCCATGTATTTATTTTGGTTGCTGCTGTGATTGCTTTGGGGGTCTTCTTCATAAATTCTTTGCCTAGGCCAATGTCCATGAAAGTTTTTCCAACGTTTTCTTTGAGAATTCTTATGGTTTCATGTCTTAGGTTTAGATCTGTTATCCATCGTGAGTTGATTTTGGTGAGAGGTGAGAGGTGTGGGTCCAGTTTCAGTCTTCTACATATGGCCATCCAGTTTTCCCAGCACCATTTGTTGAATAGGGAATCTTTTCCCCAGTGTAGGTTTGTCTGGAATTTGTCAAAGATCAGGTGACTGTATGAGGTTGGTTTTATATTTGGGTTCTCAGTCCTGTTCCATTGGTCTACATCTCTGTTCTTGTGCCAATACCATGCAGTTTTGGTTACTATAGCCTTATAGTATAGTTTGAAGTCTGGTAGATAGATGCCTCCCAATTTGTTCTTTTTGCTTAAGATTCCTTTGGCTAGACGGGGTCTTCTCTGGTTCCACACGAAGCGTAGAATTATTTTTTCTAGATTGGCAAAAAATGATGTTGGTATTTTGATAGGGACTGCATTGGTTCTGTAAATCAATTTAGGTAGCAAAGCCATTTTTACTATGTTGACTCTGCCTATCCCAGAGCATGGTCAGGCTTTCCATCTATTTACATCCTCTGCAATTTCTTTTCTCAGTGTTTCATAATTCTCTCTATAGAGGTCTTTGACCTCCTTAGTTAGATATGTTCCTAAATATTTAATTTTCTTTGTTGCTATTGTGAAAGGTATTGCATCTTTAATTTGTTTCTCGGCTTGATTGTTATTAGCATATATGAAGGCTATGGATTTGTGTGTATTAATTTTGTATCCTGAGACTTTGCTGAATTCATTTATAAATTCCAGTAATCTCTTGGTTGAATCTTTGGGGTTTTCTATGTATAATATCATATTGTCTGCGAATAGTGAAAGTTTGACCTCTTCTGCCCCCACCTGGACGCCCCTGATTCCTCTGTCTTGTCTAATTGCTGTGGCCAGGACTTCCAGCACTATGTTGAAAAGAAGTGGAGATAGTGGGCACCCTTGTCTGGTGCCAGTTTTAAGAGGGAATGCTTTCAATTTTCCCCATTCAGTGTGATATTGGCTGTGGGTTTATCATATATGGCTTTAATAGTTTCAAGGTATGAGCCATCTATGCCTATATTGTGAAGAGTTCTTATCATAAAAGGATGCTGGATTTTGTCAAAAGCCTTTTCTGCATCTATTGAAAGGATCAAGTAATCTTTGTTCTTGCTTTTATTTATATGGTGAATTACATTTATAGATTTGCGTACGTTGAACCATCCCTGCATCTCGGGAATAAAGCCCACCTGATCGTGATGAATTATTTTTTTGATGTACATTTGAATTTGGTTTGCAAGGGTTTTATTGAGAGTTTTTGCATCTATATCCATAAGGGATATTGGTCTGTAGTTTTCTTTTTTTGTTGTGTCCTTTCCTGGCTTTGGTATCAAGGTGATATTGGCTTCGTAGAATGAGTTTGGGAGGATTCCATCCTTCTGGATATTTTCAAATAATTTCTGCAGTGTAGGCACCAGTTCTTCTTTGTAGGCTTGGTAGAATTCAGGTGTGAACCCATCTGATCCAGGACTTTTTTTTGTGGGAAGATTTTTTATTACTGCTTCGATTTCGGTGCTTGATATTGGTCTGTTTAGAAATTCTGTTTCTTCCTGGTTGAGCCTAGGGAGGTAGTATGTTTCTAAGAATTTGTCTATTGCCTCCACGTTTTCGTGTTTGCGGGCATAGAGATTTTTGTAGTATTCGAAGATGATGTTTTATATTTCCATGGTATCAGTTGTGACTTCTCCTTTTTCATTTCTAATTGAGCTTATTAGAGTCCTTTCCTTTCTGCTTCTGGTCAACCTGGCAAATGGCCTGTTTTGTTTATCTTTTCAAAGAACCAACTTTTCATTTTATTAATCTTCTGTATTGTTCTTTTGTTCTTGATTTCATTTAATTCTGCTCTGATCTTGGTTATTTCTTTTCTTCTGCTGGCTTTAGGATTGCTTTGCTCTTCCTTTTCCATTTCCTTAAGATGATTCATTAGTTTACTGATTTGTGACCTTTCTGTCTTTTGGATGTGGGCATTTAAGGCGATAAGTTTTCCTCTCAGGACTGCTTTTGCTGTATCCCACAGATTTTGATAACTTGTGTCCCCATTATCGTTTAGTTCGAAGAATCTTTTGATTTCCATTTGAATCTCCTCCTTGACCCAATAGTCTTTCAGCAACAGATTGTTTAGTTTCCAAGTTTTTGGAGGAAGATGTGCATTTCTGTTGGAATTGATTTCTAATTTTATTCCACTGTGGTCTGAAAAGATACATGGTATGATTTCTATTTTTTTGAATTTGTTTAGATCTGTTTTGTGGCCTAGGATGTGGTCAATTTTAGAGAAAGTTCCATGAGCTGATTAGAAGAATGTATATTCAGTGTTATTTGGGTGGAGTGTTCTGTAGATATCTGTTAGGCCCAAATGTTCTAGAGTCCTGTTTAGGTCTTTTGTTTCTCTGTTTATTTTTTGTTTGGAGGATCTGTCCAGTTCCGTCAGTGGGGTGTTGAAGTCCCCTGATATTATGGCATTGCTGTTTATTATGTTGTCTAGATCTAGCAGTATTTGCTTTAGGTACCTGGGCACTCCTGTGTTGGGTGCATAAATGTTTAGGATTGTTAAATCCTCTTGTAAGATTTTTCCCTTCACCACTATATAGTGTCCATTTTTGTCCTTCTTTACTTTTGTTGCTTTAAAGTTTATATCATCTGAAATAAGGATGGCTACTCTGGATTTCTTTTGGTTTCCATTAGCCTGGAAAATTGTATTCCATCCTTTCACCTTGAGTCTGAATGCGTCTTTGTGTGTAAGGTGTGTTTCCTGAAGACAACAGATACTTGGCTTGTATTTTTTAATCCATTCAGCCAGCCTTTCTCTCTTCAATGGGCAGTTCAAGCCATTTACATTTATTGAGAGAATTGATATTTGGGGTAAATTTCTGATTATTCTATTGGGTAGTGTCTTTTGTTTTACCTCTTGCGTCATTGTGGAATATGGTTTCTGGGGTTTTAGCTTTTGCGTAGTTTTACATAGGTGGGTGTCTGTTGCTGTGTTTAGTGTATAATGCAGGGCTAAACACTTCTTGCAAGGCCAGTCTGGATTTCCCAAATTCTATCAGTGATTGCTTATCTGGAAAGGTCTTTATTTCTCCCTCATATAAGAAGCTTAGAATACAGATTTCTGGGTTGGCCTTTGTTTTGTTTTAGGAGACTGATGATGGCTCCCCATTCCCTTCTGGCTTGTAAGGTTTCAGCTGAGAAATCTGCAGTTAATCTGATCGGTTTCCCTTTGTAGGTTACCTGCTCTTTTCGTCTTACAGCTCTGAGGAGTGCCTCTTTTGTGTTTACTTTGGTCAGTCTAATAATTATGTGGCGTAGTGAATGCCTTTTCACGTTGACTCTCCCAGGAGTCCTGTGTGCTTCTTGTACTTGGATATCGAGATTTCTGGCTAAGCCATGGAAATTTTCCTCTATTATTCCTTCAAATAGATTTTCCAGCCCACACAAATTTTCTTCCTCTCCCTCAGGGATGTCTATGATCCTTATGTTTGGCCTCTTTACATAATCCCACATTTCTTGTATGCTTTTTTCCTGCCTCTTGTTTTTGTGTTCTTTCTCTTCAACTGATTTATTTAGTGCATAGGAGTTGTCTTCTAGCTCTGAAATTCTTTCCTCTGCATGGTCCAGCCTATTCTTAAGGCTTTCCACTGTGTTTTGTAGATCCTTGAATGCTTCTTTCATTTCTAGGATTTCTATTTGATTTTTCCATAATATTTCTATTTCTTTGGAGAATTTTTCGTTCATTTCTTGCATTTTTCTTGTGGTTTCTTTGTGCTGGCATTCAATTTTCTCTTGAATTTCATTGAGCTTTCTTATAATCCATAAACGAAATTCCTCTTCTGTCATTCTACCCATTTCATTTAGGTTGGTATCCATTGCTGAGGAACTGATGGTTTCTTTTGGGGGTGACTGTTCACTCTGATTTTTCATGTTCCCTGAGTTCTTTCACTGGTTTTTTCTCATCTGGCCTCTTGGTCGAGAGCTGGGGGTGTTAGAGCTAGTTTATGGCCCTGTCTCCAGGCCCACAATTTTCATTCCTTGGCAAAGCCAGCGAGAGAAGTAGTGGCCTGTATTGCCTTAGGTGTATTTTAGCAAGTTTGGTGGATCTTGAGTTATCTCTGACCTGTTGTCTTCTCCTCTTCCCAGTGGAGTGTGGTGAGAATGACCTCCCAGCTTGGGCTCTAAGCTAGTGAATTGTAGTTGAGGATATGAGTCCACAGCTCCCTATTAGCTAGGTATTCTATTATGTCCGTGGCAGACTCTGATCCCCCAGTTGGGGTATGTGGAAGCCCCGTGCTTTGGGAGGGGCCTTGTAGCTCCGAGGGGTTACTTTGACCCTGCTCCTCCTGAGGTGCAGGTGGAAACACTATTTCTTTTGGCTGCAGTGTGATAGCTGAATTGGGAAAATTCTACACAGCTCAGAGGTTGCTTATCTAGCCACGTGTGTCTGCCCTTCTGATGTGCGTCTCCGTGTGATACTGGTTGATAGGGGGATCTCCAATTGTGCACCCCTTTTCCACCACTAGACCCCAAGGCGAGGCAGGTGGCCGTCTCTATCCCCAGTAGTCTCCACTGGGGGGATGTTCCCATGGGGAGGGGGGAGTAGTGGCCACTGGAAGCGCTCTTGGATGGCGCGAAATTCCCTAATGAAGTGGGCAGGGTTATGGGGAGCTGCTCTGGTTCAGCCTGTGGCTCTTGAGGTATTTGGTTGTCATGAGGACCAGCAGTTATACCAAATGAGTCACTATAGCCAGCAACCTTCAAAATGAGTGATCTCTGGGATACAGGAGGGCTGGGACCTGAAGGGTGGGCACTAGGACCAGCACGTAGCGGACTTGTTGGAGGCCAAAGCCGGAATACCAGGACCAGATGGATGAGCTGCAAGCTGTTTCCAATACCCAAAGGTCCTGCCACTACAGTTCCGGGATCTCGTCCCACCTGGAACCCATGGATACAGCTGTCCCTGGCCACCAAAGGCAAAGCCTGTCTCGCCCCAGCGGAAGAGCCCCGGGCCGGGGTGGGGCAGAGCTAGAGATGCAGCTCACAGCTCTGGGCGGGCAGCTTTAAAGATGGCTGCCGCCGCCAGCCTGGCGCCAGAAGCATAACTTTTCTCCACTGGCCGCAGCGGCGGCAGTTGCTAGCAACCTCTAAGGGCATGTCCCGCTCTCCGTTAAACTCCTGGGCCCAGTCCTGCTGACTTCTAGTGGCGCAGTGCCGGCCTGCGGGTTCCCGCGCACTGTCCCGGGAAGCTGTATCTCTGCCCAGTCCCTACCGGTCCCTCCATAGCCCTGTGGGGTCTCTGTATATTGCAGCTGCAAGTTGTGTTTGGCTCTCGCAATTGCTTTCTCTCCACAGGGTCTGTTGCCTTGCGCAACCGCTTTGCCCCAACTCTGGGCTTGTCCCTGACTGAGTGGATGGGGAGGCGCGTAACCGCTTGGGGGGCAGGTCGCACTGTGCGGACCTGGTGAGCGCGTCCTTCCCGTGCTCTGGGCTCTATTGTGCTCCCTGCGCCCTCTGATCTTTATGATAATTTGGTACCTGTTTTCTTAGGCTGGACGTTCGGCGTTGTTTCTCTGTAATTCACAATGCTGTTTTCAGAGTGAGCAGTCCGTGATCGCAGGTAGCCGCTGGCATTTTTCACCTCCTTCCCTGGGAGCGGTGCAGTGGGAGGACTCTATCAGACCGCCATTTTGTCTATTCTACTTTGTGTACTTTTTCCCAAGTCTGCCTCATCAGTAAAATGGCACTGCCTCAAACACTTTGCTTTCTGCCATTTCCAAATTCTCTCTGCCCCGCAATAGCCCAGGAATCTGAGGCTCTGTCTGACATCTTGGATCCCTAAAATCATTGCCTGTGGGTTCACCTCTGTGCCATGCTGCAACCCCCCAGTGGTTAGCATTCTACATGGAAGGAAAGTTTGTGTCTGGGGAGCTCTCAGGCCACATAGATCTGATCTGTCTCCAGAGTTCCTAGCTACCACATAAGCCACCAAAGCTTAGCTTCAAGAATTGTAGGTCTGAAGTTTTCTTCCACTTTCTTCACAGTCCCAGGTGGGCTATTACCACTTCCAGTGTTCCTTCTCTGCAGATTAACCTCAACCCAACCAACCCCTGAGTTACAGTTGCTCTGCAAGCCCTGTATGACCTTCCAGTCACTTACAGTTCATAGCTCTGTCCTGGGCATACAGGTGAGGCTTAGGTCATGGGCACAGGCTGACTCCTGGCATAGGATGCAGAAAGCTACTAAGGATGCCCCATGATATGATGGTGCCACTCCTAAGTGATCGCCTATGTGCCCAGGACAGAGTTGTAAACTGTTAAGGTTTACCTGCAGAGAAGGAACACTGGCCACTGGCGACAGTTCATTTAATTAATTCTCTATCAAAGAGAATTTAGGTAAATTCCATGTTCTTCCTCATAAGAAGATATTATTTTTTCTTTTTTTTTTTTCTAGTGGTTACCCTTCAGTTGTTAACTCATGTGTTTAAACCTAAAAAACAACCAAAAAAGCCCAAAGTCTAAAATTAATCTCTGGTCACTTCCTGGACTTACCACACCTACTAGTGAACATAGCTCATCCCCACCTCTTACCCTATCTTCCTTGTCAGTATTGCCTAGAATTTTAATTTTGCCTCTTTGAAAAACACAAAAGAATTCAATTCATTCAAGTTTTAAAAACGTATTATGCACATAGTTTTAAAAACATATTACCCACATAGTATTCACCATTCTTTCCTAATCTGACTCCTCCCCCTGGCTCTAGAAGTAGTGCTACCTGCCCACGTTCCAAAGCCGGATGGCCTGGGTTAGACCCTTGGCTCTCCCACTTTGCAGCTGTGTGAGTAACTTAACCTTTCTGTGCTTCCGTTTTCCCATCTGTAAAATCCGGGTAATTACAGTAGCTATCACATAAGACTGCTGTGAGAATTAAACGACAGAATGCCTTTGATCAGTGCCTTTGTGCATAGTGAGTGTCAGTGAATGTTTGCTATTTTTGTTGTTTTCCCATCACAGGTCCTTTTCCCTGAAGGTCTTTCGGTTGGATTTTTCAGTTGCTCTTAAGTGATAGTTTAGATGGTGTATATTTTTAGATTGACAGTTGTTTTCCAAAAGCACTTGGAAGGCAATTCTCTGTTGTCCTCTGGCATTTATTTTTCCTGATGAAAAGTCTGCTGTCCACCTAATTGTCGTTCCTTTGTAAGTAATCTGTAGTTTCTCTTTGAGAGCTTTGGGATTTTTCCTCCTTAGCTGTGATTTTCTACAGTCATAATGTGTAGTTGTGAGTTTGTTTTTACTTATCTTACTCTGTACCCCGTGTTCACTTTCAATCTGAGGGACTATACCTTTCTTCAAATCTGTCAAAGTATCAGTTGTTATGCTCTTTGCATAGCACTTCCCTGTCTTCTCCTGGGACTTGCGTTTGAAGCAGGGTGGAGCCTCTCCACATATTGCCCATGTCTTTTAATGGCTCTTTTTGGGCATTTGATTATATTACCATGTTTATTGGTCACTATCATCCCAATTAGGATTATAATAAAGAAGTGGGCCATTATATTTAAAGAGTGCCCAGGAAGTTATGTTTTAAAAATTCTCTCATAAAACCATAATCTGCCTGCTACTGCTCTTGTCCGACATATGGCTGACATTACAAAGGAAAAGACGTGAGACTCAAGTACTCAATTGATTCCGTTTGCCTTACATATGGTTCAGGGATATTTTTCCCTAAATCATGAAGACCCTGGCCAACCCCCATATTCCTCCTCTCTCTGTCTTTCAATAGATGAGATGACTAAGGGCAAGTAGTCCATTGATTTATCCAGGGACACATAATGAATCTTGTTTTTCTCTCTAGAGCCAGCGTGTTTTAACCTTCTTCTTTGCTACCACCCTAAACCAAACTAGCACCATCTTTCACCTGGACCACTGCAGTTAACTGTTCTCCTACACCCACTTTTGTTCTTTATTTCCATTCACATGGGTCACTTCAGCCAGAGTGATCTACTAAAAATTTAAATCTGATCATGGATTGCCCTCCTAAAACTTTTTTTAAAAATAGACTTTATTTTCTGAAGCAGTTTTGGCTTCCCAGCAAAATTGAACAGAAAGTAGAGTTCCCATATAGTCCCTGTCTCCACACACTCATAGCCTCTCCCGCCATCAACATCCCAGCCCCAGAGTGGTACATTTGTTACAATCAATGAACCTACATTGACATGTTATCCCAAAGTCCATAGTTTACATTAGGGTTCACTCTTGGTGTGGTACATTGTTATGGGTTTGGACAAATGTATAATAACGTGTATCTACCATTGTAGTATCATACAGAATAGTTTCACTGCCCTAAAAATCCTCTGTGTTGTGCTCTGCCTATTCGTTCATCCCTTTGCTCTAACCCTTGGATATCACTGATTTTTTTACTGTCTCCATAGCTTTGACTTTTCCAGAATGTCTTATTGTTGCAATCAATATGTAGCCTCTCAGATTGGCTTCTTTTACTTGGTAATATGTCTTTAAGTTTCCTCCATGTCTTTTCATGGTTTGATAGATCATTTTCTTTTTAGCACTGAGTAATACTCCATTGTCTGGATGTATCACAGTTTATTTATCCATTCATTTACTGAAGAACACCTTGATTGCTTATAAGTTTTGGCAACTATGTATAAACCTATTATAAACATCCATGTACAGGTTTTTGTGAGGATGTAAGTTTTCAACTTCTTTAGGTAAATACCAAGGAGTGCAACTGCTGTATCATGTGGTAAGAGTATGTTTAGTTTTGTAGGAAGCCACCAAACTATCTTCCAAAGTGGCTGTATCATTTTGCATTCCCACCAGCAATGAATTCCTGTTGTTCCACATTCCCATCAGCATTTGGTGTTGTCAGTGTTCTGGATTTTGGCCATTCTAATAAGTGTGTAGCGTTATCTCGTTGTTTTCAATTACATGATTTTTCTCTGATGAATATGATGTAGAACATCTTTTCATATGCTTATTGGTCATCTGTGTATCATCTTTGGCCCATTTTTTAATTGGGTTGTTTTTTATTGTTGAGTTTTAAGGGTTCTTTGTATATTTTGGATAACAGTCCTTTATCAGATATGTCTTTTGCAAATATTTTCTCCCAGCCTCTGACTTATGTTTTCATTCTCTTGACAGTGTCTTTCACAGAGTAGAAATGTTTAATTTTAATGAAGTCTAATTATCAATTCTTTCTTTTGTGGATTGTACTTTTAGTGTTATATCTAGACAGTCATCACTAAACCCAAGGTCATCTAGATTTTTCCTGTGTTATCTTCTAGGAGTTTTATAGTTTTGCATTTCACATTTAGGTCTGTGATCCATTTTAGTTAATTTTTGTGAAGAGTATAATGTTAGTGTCTGTCAAGGGTCATTGTTTTGCATGTGGATCCAGTTGTTCCAGCACCATTTGTTGAAAAGGCTATCTTTTCTCCATTGTGTTGCCTTTGCTCCGTTGTTAAAGATCGGTTGAATATATTTATGTGGATCTATTTCTGGGTTCTCCATTCTGTTCCATTGACCTATGTATCTACTTTTTTGGCAATACCACACTGTCTTGATTACTGTAGCTTTATAGTAAGTCTTGAAGTTAGGTAGTATTGGTCCTCCAAGTTTGTTCTCCTTCAATATTGTGTTGGCTATTTTGGGTCTTTTGCCTTTCCATGTAAATTTTGGAATCAGTTTGTTGATATCTACAATAAATAGCTAGTATTTTGAGTGGGATTGCATTGAATCTATGTATCAAGTTGGAAAGAACTGAAATCTTGACAATATTGAGTCTTTCTATCCATGGACGTGAAATATCTCTTCATCTATTTAGTTCTTCTTTTTTTCAATAGAGTTTTATAGTTTTCTTCATTTAGATCTTGTACATAGTGGACATGGTATATAATATTAATCAGACTTGGCTTCTTTCTCTCCTACTGCATCAGAGGCTGGACTCTCCTCAGTTTTAGTTTCTCCATTTTCTGCAGGTAAATCTTTAGTTTCTTGGTTAGCCTCTTAGTCTAGTTTTCCCCTTGTTCCCCTTTTCCCTTTTGTTTTCACTTTTTTGTCTGAAGATTTATCCTCTGCTGCTGCCTTTTTGGGTTTCATTTCCACTTTTGCAGGAGCAGGTTTAGCTGACAATTGCTCAAATCTCCTTTTGGACACTTCCCCTCACCACCCCTTCAGCTGAGCTGGCCTTCCTCTTGGACACTTTGGCAGCAGAGAGGGCTCATGTGGGGTGCCTGCGGCTCGGCTGAGCTGCCTGCCTCCTGCCACTCATCCTGCCACCCAAACTGCCAAGACCCGCGGCTGTGATTTTTCTCCTTTAGCTTGTTGATGTGATGGATTATGTTAATTGATTTTTGAATGTTAAATCAGCCTAACATACCTAAGATAATTCTCACTTGGTTGTGGTATGTAATTCTTTTTATACCTTGTTGGATTTGATTTGCTAATATTTTGAGGATTTTTGCATCTTTGTTCAGTAGGGATATTGGTCTGTAGTTTTCTTTTCTTGTAATGTCTTTGGTTCTTATATTAGGGTAATGCAGGCCTTATGGAATGAGTTAAAAAGTATTCCCTCTGATTCTATCTTCTGAAAGAGATTGTAGATAATTGGTATAATTTCTTCCTTAAGTGTTTAGTAGAATTTACCAGTGAATCCATCTGAGCTTGATGATTTCTGCTTTGGAAGGTTATTAATTATCGATTCAGCTTCTTTAATAGATTTAGGGCTATTCAGATAGTCTATATCTTCTTGTGTGAGTTTTGGCAGATTGTGCCTTTCAAGGAATTGGTCCATTTCATCTAGGTTATCAAATTTGTGGACATAGAGTTGTACTTAGTATTCCTTTATTATCCTTTTAATGTCCATGGGATCTGTAGTGATGTTTTTCTTTTATTTCTGATATTAGTAATTTGTGTTCTCTCTCTTTCTTTCTTATTTAGCCTGACTAGAAGTTTATCAATTTTATTGATCTTTTCAAAGAATCAGCTTTTAGTTTCATTGATTTTTCTCTATAGATTTCCTGTTTTCAATTTCATTGATTTCTACTCTAATTTTTATTATTTTTTTTCTTCTGCTTACTTTGGATTTAATTTCTTCTTCTTTTTCTAATTTCCTAAGGTGGAAGCTTAGATTATTGATGTTAAATCTTTCATTTCTTTCTTTATTTCTTTTCTTTTCTTTTTTTTTTTTTTTTTTGAGATAGGGTCTCACTTTTGTCCAGGCTGGAGTGCGGTGGCATAGCTCACTGCAACTTCAAACTCCTGGGCTCAAGCAATCCTCTTGACTCAGCTTCCTGAATAGCTAAGACTACAGATGCACACCCCCACACCTGGGTAATTTTTTGAAAATTTTTTTATACAGACAGGGTCTCACTATGTTGCCTAGGCTGGTCTCAAACTCCTGGCCTAAAGCGATCTCCTGCCTTGGCCTTCCAAAGTTACAGGTGTGAGCCTACATGCCTGGCCTTCATGTCTAATGTATGCATTCAATGCTAAAATTTGCCTCTAAGCACTGCTTTCACTGCATCTCACAAATTTTGATAAGTTGTGTTAGTATTTCCATTTGGTTCAAAATATTTAAAAATATTTCTTGAGATTTCTTCTTTGACCTATGTGTTACTTAGAAGTCTGTTGTTTAATCTCCAAGAATTTGGGGATTTTCCAGTTATCTTTCTGTTACTGATTTCTAGTGTAATTCTGTTGTGGTCTGAGAGCAGACACTGTATGATTTCTATTCTTTTAAATGTGTTGAAGTGTGTTATATGGTCAAGAATGTGGTCTATCTTGGTGAATGTTCCATGTGAGCTTGAGAAGATGTGTAATCTGCTGTTGTTGGATGAAGTAGTTTATAGATGTCAATTATATCCAGCTGATTTATGGTGGTGTTGAGTTCAACTATATCCTGCTCATTTTCTGCCTGCTGGATCTGTCCATTTCTGATAAAGTGGTGTTGAAGTCTCCAAATATAATCTGGATTCATCTATTTCTCCTTGCAGCTCTATCAGCTCTTGCTTCATGTGTTCTGATGCTCTGTTGTTATGCACATATACATTACAGATTGTTATGTCTTTCTGGAGAATTGACCCCTTTATCATTATGTAATGCTTCTCCTTACCCTGATAAATTTCCTTGCTTTGAAGTCTGCTCTGTCTGAAATTAACATAGCTACTCCCACTTTCTTTTGATTAGTGTAAGCATGGTATATCTTTCTCCATCTGTTACTTTTGATGTATATGTGTCTTTATATTCAAAATGGATTTCTTATAGACAGCATAGAGTTGAATCTTGTTTTTTGATCCACTTTGACAATCTCTGTATTTTAATTGGTGCATTTAGGCCATTCATGTTCAAAGTCATTATTGATATAGTTTGATTAACATCTATCATATTCATTACTGTTTTCTATTGTATTGTTGCCCTTGTTTTTCGTTTCTATTTTTTGTCTTTCACTCTTTTTCTGCCTGTTATGGTTTTAATTGAGCCTTTTATATGATTTCATTTTCTCTTCTTTCTTAGTATATAAGTTATACTTCTTTTTTTTTTACTTTTTTAAGTGGTTGCCCTAGAGTTTACAATATACATCTACAATTAATTCAAGCCCACTTTCAAATAACACTATACATTTCATGGGTAGTATGAATATCTTATAATAACAAAATAATACTAATTCCTCCCTCCTGTCCCTTATATCATTTCTATCATTTACTTTACTTATATATAAGCATATATATGTGATATATACATAATATATATAATGTACATATATTATGTATAACATACATAATATATACATGCATATATACATATGATACATGATATATAAATAAGCATAACAATTGAATTCATTGTTTCTGTTATTATTTTGAACAAATGGTTATCTGTTAGATCAATTAAGAATAAGAAATATAAAAGTTTTTATTTTACTTTCACTTATTCCTTCTTCAATGCCCTTCCTTTCTTTATATAGATCTGAGCTTCTGACCTATATTATTTTCCTTCTCTCTAACAAACTTCTTTTAACATCACCTGCAAGACAGGTCTACTGGCAATAAATTCCCTCTATTTTTGTTTGTATGAGATAGTCTTTATTTCTCCTTCATTTTTGAAGGGTAATTTCTCAGGGTATAGAATTCTAGGTTGGTGGTCTTTTTCTGTTAACACTTTGAATAATGCACTCCACTATCTTCTTGCTTGCGTGGCTTCTAAGGAGAGTTGGATATAATTCTTATCTTTGCTCTTCTACAGGTAAAGTTCCCCACCCCTCCAGGTTCTTTCAGGATTTTTTTCTTTATCTTTGATTTTCTTTAATATGAAATGGTATGGCTAGGTGTAGTTTGGGGGGCATTTATCTTGCTTGGAATTGTCTGAGCTTCTTGGATCTGATTTGATGGTTTGATATCTGAAATTAATTTGGGTGAAATTCTCAGTTGTTGTTTCAAATATTTCTCTGTTCCTTTCTTTCTTCTCATTTTGGTATTCCCATTATGAATTTGTTACACCTTTGTAATTGTCCCACAGTTATTGGATACTCTATTCTGGTTTTTTTTTTTTTTCAGTCTTTGTTCTCATTGCTTTTTATTTATTTATTTATTATTTTATTTATTTTCTATTTTCTTAGAGAGAGGGCCTCATGCTGTCACTCAGGCTGGAGTGGAGTGGTATGATCATAGCTCACTGCACCTTACACTCCTGGCCTCAAGCAATCCTTCCACCTCAGCCTTCCAAAGTGCTGGGATTACAGGTGTGAGCTACCACATCCAGCCCTCTCTTTGGTTTTTAGTTGTGTAGGTTTCTACTGATATAGTCTCGTGTTCAGAGATTCTTTCCTTAGCCATGTCCAGTCTACTAATAAGCC
Source organism: Daubentonia madagascariensis (assembly GCA_023783475.1). Lineage (NCBI taxonomy): Eukaryota > Metazoa > Chordata > Mammalia > Primates > Daubentoniidae > Daubentonia > Daubentonia madagascariensis. The sequence continues at coordinate 33,719,601 of JAKFHU010002088.1, read as the reverse complement.
CATCAAAGACATTCTTCATATCTGTTGCAGTGTTTTTTAAATCTCTAGCATTTCTTTTTGGTTTTGGTTTTTATTTATTTATTCATTTTCGGATTTCTGTCTCTCTGCTTACATGGCCCATCTGTTCTTGCATGCTGTCTACTTAATACATTAGAGCCCTTAGCATATTAATCACAGGTATTTTAAATTCTCTTTCTGATAATTCCAACATCCCTGCCATGTCTGGTCCTGATGCTTGTTCTGTATCTTCAAACTGTGTATTTTTGCCTTTTAGTATGCCTTGTAATTTTTTCATGATTGCAAACATGATGTATTGGGCAAAAGGAAAAGCTGTAAATAGGCCTTTAGTTATGTGGTGCTAAGGTGAAGTGGGGAGAGGAATCTACATTCCTTAAATTTTTTCCTTATCTCTTATTCAGTGAGGAAATGCTGTCATATTGATATTGATTAGCCTCCCATATTAATTCACCCTTTCCAGTGACTTGGGCTGTCCCTCCTCTCTTTCTCACTGCCACCTTGTGTCTTATCACTTTGTGCCTAGTCTCCTATCTGTTCTAGCTCTCTTCAGCATTTCCCCACTCCAATGGAATACTTTCAGTTTCAAGGGACAGAAAACTCAACTCAGACAGATTTTAGCAATGAAATTGATTTGTTGACTATTAGAACTAAAAATCCAAGGTAGGATAGGCTTCAGGGTTGGTTTAATTTAGTAGTTCAGCCATGTCAGTCAAGACCCGCCTTCTTTACGTTCTGCTCTGTCTTCAGTCTTGTCAGCTGCATTCCAAGCCTGCCTTTTCTCAGGGTGGCAAAATGAACTCAGAAATTCAGGTTTCATACCCCTATACCTTCTTGTCCAGAAGGGGAGAGAGTGTCCCATTTGGTGACTCTCTCAGAAAAGTAAGAAGGCTTCTTTCCCAGAAGCCCCAGTGAACATACCTTGCATGTTACTGGACAAAATTATACCACATGCCCTTCCTGAACTAAGATCTGTGCCTGGGAGGTGGCATGTACTAGTTGGCTTAGGTCTGGGTTGCATGAACTGATTACTGTGGAAAAAGGGATAGGATAACTTGGTAGACTTAGAACAGTCAGAGAACACTCCTCGAGCTGGGAGTGCATGTGAGGGAAGTAGACATCTGACTGAAAACCTGGAAGGGTGAGGAAGGAGGATGGGGGAAATTGATGCTAAGTAACTAAAAATGCCCACTACCCTTGTACATGGTTACTTCAAAAATTCTAATAAAACACCATTTTTATTTTATTGCTCTACTGTTCTAGCCCAAGGGCCAAATTCAATCTGCCACCTGTTTTCATAAATAGTTTTATTGAAACAGAGCCATGCTCATTTTTAAAGTATAGTCTGTGGCTGCTTTCTCACTACAAAAAAGAGTGGAATAATTGAGATAGAGGTCGTATAGTCTCTATAAACCTAAAATATTTACCATCTGGCCCTTTCCAGAAAAAAGTTTACAGACCCCTGGCCTAAGAGAGTAAATGTAAACTCATCCTGGATTTCAATCCTCTATCATCTATCCTTACTTTACTGATTATATCAGTTTTAGTCACTGTATATAAGCTCTCTAATCCAGACAGATTAGTTGATTTACCTACCCTAAATATCACACATTTATTGTCCACTTTTCTCTTCTCTTTTTTCCCTCCCTTATCCAACTTGGAATATTTTCCTTCAATTTTCTGTATCTTCAAAGTCCCATATCAAGTCCATGAATTCTTATTTGTTACCTTTGCCTGCACTGCAGCCTTCTTTCCTACATTTATTGCACTTATCACACTATGAGGCATTTTGAGTCTATAAATGTTTTATAAATATGTCTCATATATACATCTTATCTCTCCAATTGAGTGCAAAGCTCTCGGATATTAGAGTCTTGGTAATATAATATTTTTTGTATCCCTTACAGCAGCGGCCCCCAACCTTTTTGGCACCAGGGACTGATTTAATGGAAGATTATTTTTCCACAGACAGGCAGGGGCCAGGGAGAGATGGTTTGGGGATGATTCAAGCACATTACATTTATTGTGCAGTCAAACCTCTCTGCTAATGATAATCTGTATTTGCAGCCACTCCCCATCACTAGCATCACCGCCTCAGCTCCACCTCAGATGATCAGGCGTTAGATTCTCATAAGGAGCTCACAACCTAGATCCCTCATATGTGCAGTTTACAGTAGGGTTCCCTCTCCTATGAGAATCTAATGCCGCTGCTGATCTGACAGGAGGCGGAGCTTAAGCGGCGATGTGAGCGCTGGGGAGCAGCTGTAAATACAGACGAAGCTTCCCTTGCTAGCCTGCCACTCACCTCCTGCTATGCGGCCGGTTCCTAACAAGCCACGGACCAGACTGGTACCGGTCCCCAGCCCGGGCGTTGGGAACTGCAGCCTTATAGAATTTCAAGTAATGGCGGACCAAGAGAAGGCACTTAACTAATACTTCCTAGTCCTGTCAAACTCTGCCTCCCACATATCCACTTCTCTACAACCCCACTAACTAATCTGAGCTCCACTCTCTCACCAAGCCTCGTGCCATAGGCGCCCAGGGGCCTCTGCTCTTTTGCCCCACTGCAGTCTTTTCCCCACAGAGCAGTTGGACTGACTTTACATTTTTAAAATCAGAAGATGTTACACCCCTACTTATGCCTCCACTTCAGCGACACGCTTTAGAAAAGAAGTCAAGATGTGTCTCCGCCTGAATCTCCCGGGTTATCTCCTCCCACTCAGCAGCGGGCTCCCTGCTCAGGCTCCTCTCGGTTCCCTCTGCCTGGAGAGCTCTTCCCCCAGCTCGTGCATGCCCGGCTCCTTCTCGTGATTCAGGTCTCAGCTCTGTTCTCCCTGCGGACCCGACAGTCTAAACGGGCTCCCACCTCCCCCTATCCATCACTCTTCAGCCATTTTGGCACCAGGCACCAGTTTCATGGGAGACGGTTTTTCCACGGACGGGGTGCGGGTGGGCAGAGCTCAGGCGGTGATGCGTGGGTTCCTGACAGGCCGGGACCTACCCAGCTTTGGCCCGGGGCTTGGGGACCGCAGCTCTATATAACACCATCCAGTGTCACTTTCTTCATGGCCCTCATCTCAACCCCAGTATGACTTGTTAACTGTTTCCCCTCTGGATGCGAGTCCATGAGAGCAGTGACTCTGTCTCATTTGTCCACGCCTGTATTTCCAGGTCCTAGCATATCCCAGTGCATAAGAGGCACTCAATAGCTCTTTGTGGCATAAAGGAACCAAACCATTCATAGATTCATTTTCTTTTGAAATTAAAAAAAGAAAATTTTTATTCACTGTCATAAAAACGCATTTATTATGTACTTACTTTCATGGTCTTACTACTTAGGGTTTTGCACAAAGAAACTGCTCTTAGAGGTTGCATTAGTTTCCAAGGGCTGCTATAACAAAGTACCACAAAGTGAATAGCTTAAAATGTATCAGATGATACAGAAATGTATCCTGCCACCAATCAGAATGCCAGAAGTCCAAAATCAAAGTGTGGGCAAGGTTAGTTTCTTCTGGAGGCTCTGAGGCAGAAACCATCCCATGCTCTCTTAGCTTCTGGTGGTTTGCTAGCAATCCTTGGGGTTCCTTGGCTTGTAGATGCATCGCTCCAATCTCTGCCTCCATCTTCACATTGCCTTCTTATCTGTGTGTCTCTGTGCATCATGTTCTGACTCTTACAAAGACACTCATTAGATTTAGGGTCCATCCTAACCCAGTAAGGTCTCATCTTGATCCTTAACTAATAACATCTGCAGTAACCCTATTTGCAAACAAGGTCACATTCTGAGGTGTTGCATGGACGTGCATTTTGGGGGGATACTACTTAACCCACTATAGAGCTTTACAATACAACACATAAATTTACAATCTACTCTTGCTGTAGTGTGGTGCACATAGTTGTTTTTTGGGTGGCCAGCAACCATCTCCCTTCCCAATTTCCTATTGGGCAATTACCTCTCCCCCTTTGTGGCAGTCTTGATGGGGATATAAACCAATATTTCTCATTCCACTGCAACCAAGGAGCTACATGTCACCCAAGGTAAGACAACTGCACTCCTGTTGTCTCCTGATGCTTTATTTTCCAAATTTATATTACTTTATATTTTGGCAACCATTCAAGACATAGATTTTACTACATACTAAATTTCCTATATTTTTAGCAGTATAAATCTGTGAATGCACAGAAAACATTAAGCAATATGGGCTCTGGGAACTTTAATCTTGAGTGGAAGCACATAAGGATGAGAAAATATTGGACTGCATATATTGCAGCAGCAGTACCCGGACAAGATCCTTAAGTTGTTCATGCTGCCTGGACTCCAGGAGCTGCCCTCATTCCTGTCTTGTGTCCTGACTTGGTTCTCCAGTCTCCCTCCCATCCCCTGGTTCCTGGCTAGCACTTTGTTAAAGTTCCTTCTTGCTTAAGTTATCCAAAATCCATTTCTGTCATTGCATTCAAAGAATCCAACTGTTAAACTGAGATCCAAGATTTTTTCAGCACTGTCGCTATTTTGCATATTTAGCTCTGAGTTCTGACATGCTGAGTTTACTACTACATGAGATACTACCTTCAAAATGTCAATTTCATCCAACCCACAAATTAGTGCAATTACATGACAGTATATTAGCATTATTATTAATTTATTTATAACCCATCTTGTTCCAAAAGGATTTTATTGTGTTAAGCTATCCTACAAAGGTACAGTAAGAAAAAGTACATTTAAAATAAGGAACAAAAATGAGACAAAGGGAGAACAAGGGCAGAAAAGTGAGATGCAGACATAAGAACATAATCCATAAAATGGTTACTGCGAAGGCTAGACAATAGGTAGAGGAAAGATGCAATATCAGGAGAGGATCTACAGGTTATGGTTGTTGCCATGGTATTTGGCAACAATATTTTCTACTTTAAATAGTACCTTCTCAACCTGAATTTCTGTTAAAATCTTGCAATCAGCCAGCCAGGAGGCTGAGGTAGGAGGGTTGCTTGAGTCCAGAGCTTCAAGACCAATCTGGGCAACATAGCAAGACCCCCTCCCCCCAACCCCACCAACACTGTCTCAAAAAAAAAACAACCTTTCAATTGGTCTACATTAAATTGGGAACATGGGCTGGGAATGGTAGCTCACACCTGTAATCCTAACACTTTGGGAAGCTGAGATGGGAGGATCACTTGAAGGCAGGAGTTTGAGACCAGCCTCGGCAACACAGCAAGACCTCATCTCTAGAAAAATAAATAAATAAATAAATAAATAAATAAATAAAATAAAGTGAGACCATGAGCTGAATAATAGAAAAGACAATGTATTTGCTTAAAGTCTTTATGTTATTACTTTAAAGGTGGTTGAAAGAAAAAAAAACCAACCCCAAGACATTTGCTTTAATCATTCATTCATTCTTTCTTTCTTTTTTGCTTAATGTTACTCAAAACTTTAAGCTGCAGTGCCTTATTTTAAATTAATGATTACATATTTTGCTTTACACAATAGATGGACTTTGGAAGACTTATTCTGTAATCTGTTTTTACAAACTGCAACATTCCAAATGGAATGGGGGAACTATTTAAAAGAACACCTATAGTCTGTCTTTTTTCATATCAAATATTACTTTCATATTTATTATTTTAGTGATGTAGGGTTTTTGCATATTATAGAAATGTTAGTTCCCATCTTGCAGTTTTTATAAAGAAAGTGAAGCCTAGATTTTAAATGCAAACACTGCATAAAGATATTGCTCATACATAGTAACACAGTAAACACAATCATAAGATACTGATCTTCATTATTGTAATGATGATTTTCCCATTTTAATATTTATTGCATTTTTTTTCCTATCAAACCTTTTCCAAAAAAGATCTGAGGCAACTATTGAATATATCACAAGTGCCACCTAGTGCTTTCTTTGAAAATAACAATTTTTTCTGTCTTCAGAAATAAAAATGAAACAAAATGTAGAGTGTCCATACTCCTAGGCCAGATCTTGTTTAAATACCTCTGCTACTTAAAAATGAGTCCATTTGTTTTCAGTTAAAAAGGATTTTGAAAGAATAATTTGGAAGTGAGTTTCTTTGACTGCATTTAGATCTCCCAATACTGCTTGGTTTTAATTCTACATAGGTATCGATGGCATTAAGTAAATGATGGTAAAGAAAGGAAAAATAAAATAAGGAATTTCATTAAGGAAGAAGTAGCAGCAATTCTTTAAAAAAGTATTTTCTTCCAGCTTCCAATAGGAGATGCCATCTCTCTTAGCTCTACTTCCATCATCACTATTTCATGCCCCAAATCACTCCTCTTTCCAGTCTTCCCACCTTTGAAGGATGGAAACATCATCACCACCACCAGCAACAACCACCACAAACATTAGGTGAGTGCCTGTTGTTGTAGGACCCAGGGCTGATGTCAAGGACACAAACACAGGTTTTAGTCTCTGCCTCAAGTTGCTTAAAATCAACTTGGGGGGAGGAAGAGGAAAAGAAGCAGGAGGAGGACAAGGACAAGGACAGAAGTACGTGTGCAATGATAAAACAGCAGCAATACTAGATAAAAGTCTTCGCCGTTTTTCCAGTTCACAAACCAGAAAACCTTGGAACTATCCCCTCCCCTTTGTCCAGTCCTGATACCTCAGTCTGGTAGAGTCCTCCTTTGAAATGCCTCCCTAGGGTGTTCTCTTCTCCTTCCCTATTGAGGTTTATTCCTCCACCTCATGCCTGAAAAATTGGAACAGATGTATCCTTTGGCTTCCTGCCTCCCCTGCTGCCAGGCTAACATTACTAAAACTCTGCCTTTAACTTTCCATTCTCTTCTCAAGAACAAGTTACGGCTCTCTGGTGCTTATCAGACCGTGGGTACAAATCTCTGAGCCTGGTTTTGAAGGCTTTCCATGGTCTACACAGACTTCATCTGTTCAATTTGATGGGCCACTACACTCCAACACTCAATTTTTCCTCCTAGAAGACAGGTTTCTCTTTACACTGGGGCATGCTCTGCTTTCATTTCTGTCTGCTTTCATTTCCCTTTTTAAATTGTGTAGGCTTATTCTGGTATTTCTATTTGCCTGTTTTTTTCCCCCAGACATACGGTCTCACTCTGTCACCCAGATTTGAGTGCAGAGGCATTGTCATAGCTCACTGCAGCCTTGAACTCCTGGGCTCAAGTGATCTTCCTGCTTCAGCCTCCCAAGTTGCTGGGATTATAGACACACGCCACCATGCCCAGCTAACTTTTTTTTTTTTTAGAGACGGGGTCTTGCTATGTTGCCCAGGCTGGTCTTGAACTCCTGGCCTCTAGTGATCCTTCAGCCTTGGCCTCCCAAAGACTGGAATTATAGGCATGAGCCACCATGCCCTTTTTGTTTTTTGACCTCTTGCACCATTTGCCTTTATAATGTTTTCAGCTTTTTCCCAGGCATTTCATTTTATTACTTATTCTATCACTTGTTATTCCCCTCTCCACAAACCCTTTTTTTCCTGGTGACCTCTCTTCTGGGGCATCACATTCTCCTCCCATCTCTGCAGGCTACTCTTTCATCTCACTTCACAGCAAGTCATAGTGGAAATTCCCTTTCCTGCTTTTTGGGTTTGTTACACTGTTTCCTGGATCACTGGCCTTCCTCTTTCTTAGTTTTCTCCTTGTTTTGCAGCAGAATATTTTCAAGCAACTTCCCCCAAAAATGGGCATGTGGGAGGTAATTGTTTGAAGTCCTTGCATGTGTGAAAATGTCTTTATTCCACCTTCACACTTAACTGTGTTTGTCTGGATACAATATTCTAGTTTATAATCATGTTACCCACAAACTTGGTAGCTATTTCTTCATTATGTTTTAGTACCTGTGTGTCTTAGTCCATTATAGCTGCTATAACAAAATGCCATAGACTGGGTAATTTATAAAGAACAGAAATTTATTTTCTCACGGTTCTGGAGGCTGAGAAGTCCAAGATCAAGGACTTTCTTCAGAAAGTTGGGTTGTCTGGTGAGGGCTGTTCTCTGCTTCCAAGATGGCTCCTTATTATGGCATCCTCTGAAGGGGAGGAATGCTGTGTCCTCACATGGCAGAAAGCAGAGGGCAAGAGAGCTGAAACCTTCATGAAGCCTCTTTTATAAGGACCTTAATCCCATTCATGAGGGAGGAGACCTCATGGCCTAATTACCTCTTAAAGGTCCCACCTCTTAATACTATCACATTGGCCATTAAAGTTCAACACCTGAATTTTGGAGGAGACACATTAAAACTATAGCACAGTATTGCTGATGAGAAGTCTGATGTCAGTCTGACTCTGGTTCTTTGTAACATGGAAGAGAAATTTTTCCTGTTTTACTACTATCAACTCAAATCCTAACAATCCATTTCCATTTCTAAAATTGAGCCTCACAGGTGTGTGTTCTGCTTTTAACATTGACTAATGACATATCTAATGACATATCAGAGGCTGGCTCTGAAAATACAGAACTTCAGGATTTTTTTTTAAAGTCTAATAAAGAGATGAGAAACATGTTTCTTCTCCACTGCAGGTACAAAGACAGAGACATCTTTTCACATCTTAAAACTTGGTCAAAAGATCTGATGAGGTAACGTATTAAATGTGAACTCTCACAAGGACATCAGTCTTGTTTCTGGTACCATATGAAGTCTTGCACAGATATTCACAACTTCTACCAGCTTGTTCTGTTTTCTTTAATGTAAATTTAGCATTGGAATTATTATTTTAACAAAGAAGTGTTGTAGATGCTGGAGATTTTAGAAATTGTTGCCATGTTGTACAAACATAACCTTCAACAACACCAGTAATTCTAACTCGTAGCCTTACTTGTTGATTTGTTACCCTGGTGATAATGTTGTAGTTGACACCTATGTTCCCAAGTGATATAAACATTAGCAGTGTTGCTCAGTTAAATCAGAAGAGGATCCTTGGTTCTATCCTCTTCCTAATTACATAGTAGACAAATGAAAGTTTATTCTGCTAGAGTCCTTAGCACAACAAAGAGGTTAACAGTCATGTTCCATTTACATTTCCGCATAGATATCTGTTGCTTCAGCACCATGGACCACAGTGACAACTCCTCAAACCAAGAGGGTTGATTTTACAAGGTATTTCATTTCTAATAGTGGGTGCTATTCACAACATGGTACCTTTTCAGTATTATTTGCAACATGTATCATTTCAATGCCCTTCTGGAACTTTGGTGGTGGGGAGGAATATTTGATAACAATATAAAAAGTAAAGTGGTAGTCCTTTAATTTAAAATAATTTACTCCCCTCCTCCCCACCCACAGACACACAACAAAGTCCAGGAGGACATTGCCCCAGAATATGCTTCTAAATATGGTAAAAATCTTCCTATCAAAGCCAAAATCATTTTCTATATTATCATAGTATTAAATCTTTACTAAATCTATTGTATAGAGTAACAAGTTCCAAGACATGGAGCAGTAGAAAAAAAAATATTGTGGAAAGGAAACTTTCTTCAGGTCCATATGAACCTCCATATAATCATTCAAAGAGATCTAATAGACAATAGATAAACAGAATGGAATGGAGTCCAGAAAGAGACCCGCACACAGAGGATCACTTAATTTATCACAAAGGTGCCAATGAAATTCAATGTGGAAAGGAAGGGTTCTTCAGTAAATGGTGCTAGTTCAAAGGATATTTGCATTTTAAAATTAGATAAATATTATCGAATTATTCACCAGAAAATATACACTAATTTATAGTCTGACTAACTTGATTGAAGAGTAAATTGAAAAGTAAATGTTCAAGGACATTTGAAAAGAATGGATATTCTGTTTATTGAGCACAGTCCTCTTTCTATGTATGTATATAATACATTGTATTCAGTATTCAAGCAACAAGTATTTATTGAATGCCTCATACATACCAGGTACTTCTCTAGGCCCTGGGGATTTGGCTGAAGGCAAAGTATGCATCTTTCTTGTAGCTTACATTTTTGTGGGGGAAGACAGATAATAAAGAGAAAGAATAATAATATAGTTTCATATGGCTCTAAGTTGTGTGAGGGAAAACTCCATCAGGTTAAGAGGACAGAAAGCGACTGGGGTGAAGCCTCTGTCTCAGATAGGCGAGACAGGGCAGCCTCTCTGCTCATTGAGAAGGAGGCAGCCTTGCAGTCTGAGGGGGAGGTGTGTGTCCCAGAAGCAGCTCAGGGAGTGTGTGGGAGAGGGCAGAGGGAGGCCAGTGTGACTGGAGAGTGCAGGAGAGATGCTGAGAGAAAGAGGTAGGCAGGGGCCAGATCGTGCTGGCTTATTGACCATAGCGAGATGTTTAGATTTTATTTCAGTGTCACAGGAAGCCACTGGAGGGTCTTCAGTCCTGGTGTGGCATGATCTGACTTACACCTTTAGAAGATAATTTTGATTGTTGTGGGGAAATGAATTGGACGGGGAAGAAGGGGAAGCAAAAAGACCTTGAATTGTGGCCAGAATGATGGTAGTACAGACTAGGTGGTAGCTGGGGAAGTGGTGAAATGTGATCCAAATTGGGACATATCTGGGTGATGTAACAGTTAGGACGTGCTGATGGTGTGCACGTCGGAGGAGGGGTGGAACCTAAGGAAAGAAGAATCAAGGATGACTCCTAGGTTTGGGCCTCAGCACCTGGGTCAGTGGTGCCATCAACTGAGGTAGGGATGACTGGGGAGGGGGAGAACAGGGGGCAATGGGAAGAAAAACTTTGGTGTGTATTGATGGCAACCACCCAATGCACATCAACAGATGAATGGATAAGCAAAATGTGATATATCCATACAATGGAATATTATTCCACTGTAGACAGGAATGACATACTGATACGTGCTACAACACAAATGAACCTTGAAGGCATTATGCTAAGTGTAAGACACCAGACACAAAACACCACGTTTTACAATTCCATTTATATGAAATATCCAGAATAGGCAAATGCATAGAGACAGGAAGCCAGGGGTGAAAGGTGGGGAGAGGGCAATGAGGAGTGCCTGCTTAGTGAGTATGGAGTTTCCACTGGGGTGATGAAATAGCTCTGGAGCTAGATAATGGAAACGGTTGCACAACATTGCATGTACTAAATGCCATAGAATTGTACACTTCAAAATGGTTACAGTAGTAAATGTTCTGTTATATGCATTTTACCAGAACAAAAAGGAATCTGAGACAACAACAAAAAACTGTAGGGTGTATGTAGAGAAACTGAAGAGTTTAGCTTCAGATATGTTGAATTTGAGATGCTTATTAGATATTCAGGTGGGGTTGGATAAAGGAATCTAGATATTCAAGTGGGGTTGGATAAAGGAACTAGAGCTCAGGGCGAGTTCGGGACTGAAGAAATGTATTTGGGAGTTATCCGCATGGGATGGCACTAAAGACTGAGGACCAGCGAGATCACCTAGGAAGGTGGTGGAGCACTAAGAGAAGAAAGGGAAGATGTTCCTGGGCTACTCAATACTCCTCCACCAACAGGAGGAGGAGCCGCAAAACAGATTCGGCACGCTGGACCCACAGCATCATAGGAAAGTCAGGAGAGCGTGGACTCTGCAGAGCCCAGTGAATCTCCAGAGTGTTTCAGGGAGGAGGAGTGGCCAGAGATGTCCAAGGCTGCTGAGAGATGGAGTAAGATGAAAACAGTTGGATTTTGTGTGATGAAGATCCCCGTGATCTTTACAACATTGTTTATTAGTTCAAGGTGGTTGAATGCATTACTCAAATACACTTGCTGACTTAAAACTTTTTTTTTGTCTATCAGTTTCTGAAACAGACATATTATAGTTTTCCGCCCTCATTATAGATTGATCAATTTCTTCTTGTATTTTCTAACATCTTTTGGTTTTTGAATTTTGAAAGTTCTATGTTGAGTGAATAAAGGTTCTTGACTCTCATGTTTTGTTAGTAAATTACAACTTTTATCATTTGGAAATAGCCTTTTTTCCCTTTAATGTTTTAGGTGTCTTTTGTAAACAGCATATAGAGTAGTCCCCCCTTATTGGAGGGGGATAAGTTCCAAAACCCCCCAGTGGGTGCCTGAAACCGTGGATAGTACTGAACCTGCTTGCCGTCAATCGGAACACGTTTCTGTTCATGTCTTCCACCCACATATTTAATGCCTTTTCCATCCTAACTACTGTGGTGTAACTATATCACATACTGTGGTATAACTTTTGCAGTTTGAAGTACAACAGCAAAACTAGCGTAAATTTCTTATTCCTTCTTCACAATTTCATGGATAGAAGATTCGTTCCTACTGTAGATCTTAGCAACCTCAGCATACTATTTTTTTTTTTCTTTCTTTATTACATCGAGAACTTTCACCTTTTCACTCAAAGGAAGCATTTTCTGACTTCTCTTTGGCCTATCTGAATTGCCAGCATCACTAGTCTTGTAAAATAGAAGAAAAGAAGGGTTACTTGGACACAAGCACTGAAACACAGTGACAGTCGATCTGGTAACCAAGATGGCTAAGTGACTAAGGGGCATGTGGTGTCTACAGAGTGAATTCACTGGACAAAGGGGTTATTCATATCGCAGGCAAGATGGAGAGGAGTGGCATGAGATTTCTCCATGCTACTCAGAATGGCAGGCAACTTATGAATTGTTTATTTCTGGAATTTTCCACTTAATATTTTCAGACCATGGTTGACTATGGGTAACTGAAACCGCAGAAAGCCAAACTGTGGATAAGGGGGGATTACTGTAATTGGATTCTTTGTAACCCAAATCGGACCAGGTTTTTAAGTAAAGGAATTTCTTTCATTCATATTTATTATTGTTAGTATGTTTAAATATATTCCTGTTATCTTGATACATGTTTTCCACTCAGGTTGCTTCTTTTTCCTGTTCACTTTTTCTCTTTTTCTTGTCTTTTTTTAGATTGATAAAGTTCTCTTGTTCTATTTGTTTTCCTTCAAGGGTTGGCAAAGTTATGTATCCTATTTCAATTATTTACATGGGTAAGTTAAATTTTTAACTCCCATGGTTATATATGCTTCCTATCAGCATCTAGAATTAATCTATCTTTAAATTGTAGGGGAGGCAAAATTTTACCTCTACTGTTTTAGGCTTTTCAGCTGGGCCTGAAAATTAAGTTAATATAAGACATTAATTAACAGGAGACAGCATTCAAATTCGTATAGATTTTACATGACTTGGGAGCCTTCATAAGGAAATGAAGTCCCAAAGCAGTGCTAAACCTACATGCTAGGTTGAACAAAGAGAGGCGATTGTAGAAAGTAACTAAACTATGTGGGGAGGCTAAAGAAAGATAAGAATTATTTTAGCAAAGTCTGTTTGTACAAAATTCTCTTGGCTATGACTTCACATTGAAGAAAGTTTTCTTTTTTTCTCCTGGTACAGGGAGGACATCTTTCACATGGGAATTTTATCTCCTGTTTCCAGGAAGAAAAAGGAAAATTAGAACGCCCATCTTTCATCTGCTGTTTTTCCAGTGCCTTTAGCTCAAAATAATCCTTATACCAAAGTGGCATATTTTGGGGTGGCATATTCTGCCACCCATCAATATTTTTCCATTAAACAAGAAATTTACACCCTCTGACTTCCTCCTTTCTCCACTGCAACCTGTATATTTTACCAGATTAGTTTTATCTTAGTTAAGTATAAGTTTTACTCTGCTTTTTTGGTTTGGTTTTTTTTTTTTTTTTTTTTTTTTTATGGCTGCTGCTTGTTCTTCTTTAAAGACAGGGTCTTACTGTGCTGCTAGAGTACAATGGCATGATCACAGCTCACTGCAACCTTCAAATCCTGGGCTCAAGCAATCCTCTTGCCTCAGCCTCCCAAGTAGCTGGGACCACAGGCATGTGCCACCACGGCTGGCTAATTTTTTTCTTTTCTTTTTTGTAGAAACAGGGGTCTCACTATGTCACCCAGGGTTGTTTTGAACTCCTGTGTTCAAGTGATCCTCCTGACTCAGCCTACCAAAGTGCTAGGATTACAGGTGTGAGCTACCACACCCAGCTTTGGCTCCCCACCCCTTTCTTGTATCCCACATTATCTTTTTCTTTGGAGTACTTTTTTTCATTGTTGTTTTGTTCTAGTACATTTTTGAGTACTGTAATCATTTTAGAGATATGATGTTTGTGGCAAAACTTCTGTGCCCTTGTATGTTCAAAAATGTCTTCAGTGCTTTCACACTTGCTATAAATTTGCCTCCTCATAGACTTCCAGGTTCAAAATCACTTTCCCCTCAGAGTTTTGAAGATATTGCTCTGGGGTCTTCAGCATCCAGGATTGTCGATGAGAAGTCTGATGCCAATCTGCTTCTGGTTCCTTTGTTCCTATGTGGAATTTTTCAGAATGATTTTACCTGTGGGTTCCTTAAATTTCACCAAGACTTGTCAGTGGGCCCTTTCAATCTAAAATTTGTACTTTCTTCAGCTCTGGGGAGTTTTAATTTTTGTCCTTGATGATTTTACCCTTCACTGTTTCTGTACTTTCCTTCTGGAGCTCCTATTAGATGCATTTTCAATCATCTGGATTAATTCTTCATATTGCTTAAGTTCTTTTGTATATTTCCCATTTACTTTGCCGTTTTTATTTTAAATTTTGAGAGTTTCTTACTTTTTCTTTCAGATCACTGATTTTATTTTCAATTGTATATGTTCCATTGATCATTCATTCATTCAACAACTATTTAGTGAGTTTCTACTGTACGCCAGGCATTATTCTAAGTTCTGGTATTCAGTGGTGAACAAAGTCCTCTTATTAGATTTTTATTCTCCAAGAACTCTTTCTTATTCTCTGAATGCTCTTGTGGTATGTAGGCAAAATATTCTCAAATATTCCTGAGTATACCAAATGAAAATTTGTTTTTAAATAAATATTTTATTCTGATCTCTTTTTCTTCCAGGCCAAGTCTATTTGTTCCAAGATGTTCATGCTGTTGGTTTTCCTCAATATTTGGTGATCCTGGGTTATTTCTTACTTTTACAAACAAAGAACTAGGTTGATTATGATAGCTAAGTGGCATGGGTTTCAGCTGCTTTTGTGTGGGTGTGTTATCTAACAGACCTCTTCTCAAAATGCAAGATCAGATGTAAATTCTATATAGGTAGGTGGGGAATGTCCCCAGGAAGCATTTACTTAAAGATAAATGGGTGTGGAGCAGGCAGGTGGGACTTTTTATCAGTCAATATTCTTGATTATATATAGCAGATATTGGCATTGGCTAATTTGTACAAAAAATAATTTACTGGCAGGCTTTTGGGTAGCTCACAGAATTAACAAGAAGGACTAGGAATCAAGCTTGGAAAACCAGCAGGAGCCAAGGGGGCCACAGCCACAGACACTCTGCAGAAAGTCTGATTAGGTCATTTTTGCCTTGGTGGCTATCACCTCAGATTCAGGTCCTGGGTGGAACAGCCAGTGTTCCAGCTGCCAAACCAGGATGCAGAGCTATCTTCTAGGCAGACAATAACCACATGTGGTAGGCAGAAAAGTGGTCCATAATCCCCTAGCCTGTGAACATGCTCCTTTACATGCCAAGAGGGACTCTGCAGATGTATTTAAGGAATTTGAGATGAGGAGATTATCTTGGATTATCTAGATGGGCCCACTCATATGATTACTTACAAACAGAGAACATTTCTCAGCTGTGGTCAGGGAGATGTGACTATGAAAGGGTCCAAGAGATGCAGTGCTGGAGGCTTTGAAGGTGGAGGAAGAGGGCCATGGGCTAAGAAATGTGGTCGACACCAGCAGCTGGAAAAGGCTCACCTGGAGTACCCCGGAGGGAGTGTGCTCCACTGACACCTTGATTTAGCCCTTTAGGACCTATGTCAGACTTCTGATCTACAGAACTTCAAGATAATAAATTTGTGTTAGCTCAAGCCACTAAATTTGTGGTAATTTGTTATGGCAGTGACAGAAAACCAATATACCACACATGTGCTGTATTTCCCTGCCATGATGCTAAAGTACGGAAGGTTTCACTCTGGTGCACATTTTCTTCCTTGTAGAGCTGCCTTGTCTTCTCCTAACACTTCCTCCTGTGCCTGCACCTCCTATACCCCACTCCGCACCCCTCTACCCTTCCTCAGGTCAAACACTACTGATGCTTTCTTTCTGCCAGTTTAGGGGCAGGGGAAGGCCATGGGCCTCATGTTCTGAGTACAACTTTTTAATAAATTGTCCTGATGGTTGATTCAGAGCCCTCTTCTGTGTTATTGTAAATGTTCCTCTGAGTTTGGAATCTCTCTGGATTTGTTCTTACCTTTCCATTATTTTAATTATTTACTCAGTTCATTTTCTGCAGGCAATTTGGGGATGTGGTATTTTTTTTCCTCACTCTTGTCAATGTTGATTTCATTTAACTTCTCTCAACCAGATATTTCAAAAATGTTCTGATAATGGCACTCTTTCCTGTTTTCCAGTGCTGTGTGGATTTTGTCTTTAAAAACACTTTTCCACATGTTATTGTAAAAAAATTTGGATGGAAGGGCACATATATTATGAGTTCGGTTCACTGTCTGAAGCCAATTGTCGCTTATTATTTAGACTGGTTGTTCTGTACCTGGGGCTCAGACAGAATCCAAAGGACTGGCATATTCCCAGAAGAGTGGGCCATGGGGCCCAGTGTCAGCGGCAGGCAACGGGAGTGCGGACGACTGGGGGCTGAGGACAAGGGCGGTCCAGGAGGAAGCAGAGGTTGGGAGGATCCGGGCTGGCATCAGGGAAGCCCTTTAATAGAAAAAGAAGAAACAGACCTAATTTCAAATCCTGATTTTGCCCTTTGCCAACAACTATGTAAACTTAGGTGAGTTTAGTCTTTTGGGGCTTCAGTTTCTTCATTTGTAAAATAAGTATAACACCATCCATGAGAGGCTGCAAGGATTATAGGAAATGATATTGATATTGATAAATTTCTTACCATAGGCTTGGCATATAGGATATTTCCTGAGTGCATTTTCATGGATTAATCTTGTTTAATCCTGATTATTAAGCCTATTACACAGATCAGGAAACTGAGGAATAGAGAATTTAAGTAAGCTGCTTAAGGTTATAACCATTAAGTGGCAGAGCAGGGATTTGAACCTAAGCACCTGGCTCTGTCATCCCGGTATGTAAACACTATGCCACAGACCCTCCCATGGGTGAGGGCTATTGGCTGACTGCTCTTCTCTAGCTTTTAAATTTCCTGTGAAGTTGTGGGGTATGGAGCCAGATTCATTTTATACATTGGGACGGTATTGAATCAGCAAGCGGGGATGAGTGGCCCCAGTAATAGGCAGGCAGGAGCAGGTCATTATAGGTTATTGTGTTTGTTTATTGGCTTGTGAACAAATATGAGGTGTACAGCTCAGTGAATTCTTACATGTCTATACACCTGTGCAATCACCATCCAGATCAAGATATAGGAGGTTTCCAGCCCCATAGAAGGCTCCCTCATGCCTCCTGCCCATCAATAGCTTGCCAAAGGTGGCTGCTATATCAACCTCTATCACTACAGGCGGGTTTAGTCTGTTTTTTACCTTATATAAATGGAACATACAGTTTGTGCTCTTTCGTGTTTGGTTTCTTTCAGTCATCCTGCTTGTTATTTTGATAAAGAACAAAATGCTTTACAGGCCATGAATCGGTGAGCAGATGACCACACTCCATGAGCAGATAGCTAAGATCTCCCAGCCTGACCCACGAGGGCTCTGGACACAAATACAAGCCTCGGTGCCTCTCAGCAGCCACGAGTGGGGGATGGGGATGAGGAGAAAAACCAGATTGGGCAGAGCTGCCATCTGCTCTGACAGCCGAGGAAGGCGCTCGGGACTCCCTGGGCCCCAGGAGAGAGCATTCATGGAAAATTACAGGTGTGCAGTGAATGTTAGTTCCTTTTTTCTTGCTGTGTGGTTCCTCATGAGTCAGGTTTTAAGATGGGACAACTGCCGAGGTTTAGTTGAGGGTGACACGTTCCTAGCCCTTTCGAAGCTGAGGTGGAACGGAAAAGTCTGAATTGCTCCGCACATTTGGGCGTAAGATGTGCAAACTTCCCTCTAGCCTCTGGGGTCCCGTGTCATTGGGGAGCAGTATATCTGTGTCCCCTGCGAAGCAATGCCTCCATCTCCTCCCTTCCTCTTCTTTTCTTGAAGAGCCAAGAACCCTCAAAAGTCCTGGCTGGGCTTTTTCCAGGGTAGCTTGTGAAACACAAAGAAGCTCTTAAAGCTCATACACCTGAGGGTCCTAAACCTTGGCACTAAAGGCCAGATTTGTTTCTAGAGAGGAAAAGAAGGGGAAAATCACCCTTTCCTTCGATCAAATAAGTCTCCAATAGAAATAAGAACAGGCCGGGCTCGGCGGCTCACACCTGTAATCCTAGCACTCTGGGAGGCCGAGGTGCGAGGATCACTTGAAGCCAGGAGTTCGAGACCAGCCTAAGCAAGAGCAAGACCGTCTCTACAAAAAATAGAAAAATTAGCTAGGTGTGGAGGCGTGCGCCTATAGTCCCAGCTACTTGGGAGGCTGAGGCAGGAGGATCACTTGAGCCCAGGAGTTGGAGGTTGCAGTGAGCTATGATCATGCCACTGTGCTTTAGCCTGGGTGACAGAGCAAGACCCTGTCTCAAAAAAGAAAGAAAGAAAGAAACAAGAACAGTGCACAAATTCCTACGTCAAAATTCTATCCAGTCCCACAGCACCTGATTCCAAATCCCCCTCTGTGACTAATTTGGGGGAACCTGGCAAAATTACAATACAGTCCTCTTGGCCCCAGTTTCTTCTACTACAAATGGTGCACAAAGACATTGTAAATAGTAAATGAAATTAATTATTTGTGAAGTGTGATATTCAGGGTCCTAATAAGTGTATTTTCTTTTCTTTTTTTCTGTAAGAGGAGTTGCCTGCTTTCGTGGAAGGACGAATATCTGAATTGGGTGGCCCAGGTTCCAGGGGTCTGAAAACAGAGTTGAACATTGTGGGTGGAGCAGGCCAGGGCTCACAGGGCTCTCCTCCCCTTCTCTTCATGGTCCTGAACAGGTAGGTGGTATAATTTAGATACCTGAGACGCACCTTTGTATTCTCAACAGTGGTGCCCAGACCTGACTGATCATTAGAATTACATGGAGAATTTTTTAAAAAGTCCTCCCCCAGCCCCTTATAGCCTCTCTCCCACCCTGGCTAAGAATCTGATTCAGTAAGGCTGGGTGAAATGCAAATGCTTATTTTTATCTCAGTGGGGGTGAGGAGAAGCGCATACAAAGAGTAGTGCAGGGAAACCCAAGCCACCTTGACTCCCAGAAGGGAAAATACTTCTGTGGTACTGTCAAAATCACGTGAACCTTGTTACATCCATCATAAAGCTTGTCTTGATTTCTTTTCTTTTCTGTGACAAAATTTTCATCGAGGTAGAAGATTAAAACCTACCAACACCTTGCTCAAGTAATCCTTACCACCCTCATTCCTAGCCAGGCTACACCTTTAATTGGGGATTTTTTTTTTTTTTTTACATTAAAGTAACTTACGAAATCAGAAACATTTGAAACCTTTTTTCTTCTCTACATTGCCTCCTTAGTTCCAGTTATTGAAGGCCTGTGAATACCCACCTCTCTAAGATGCAACCTCTGCTTATTCTGGTGAGGGAATATGAGGACAACAGGCCCTGAGGGCTGTAAGCTGGTGGCTGAGAGAGTCTCCTGGAAGAGGTTAATCACATTGCTCTCCTAACTACTAGGTTAGATGAGCACACTAAGAGAATGGGAATTAGAATTTTGATGGAAGAGGGCTTGGGGAGATGAAACAAGAACGTGGAAGCCTTGAACATTTATAGAGAGAGAGCAGAAAGGAGAGAGCCTCAGGGGAGTCAGGGGCCGTGAGAGCATCATGAGCCTAGGCAGGAGATGAAGAAGGTTGGAGCCAGAAAGTAAGAAGATTATGGAGGTAGAAAGATTCCAAAAATAAGAATTATTTTCCTTCAGCCCCTTATGGTCCTTGCAGGCCTATTCACATTCTACCTTTTCCTCAACCTGGTCCCTTCAGCCTGGGCAACATAGCAAGACCTCATGTCTACAAAAAATAAAAAAACTTAGCCAGTCGTGGTGGTGCACGCCTGTTGTCCAGCTGCTCAGGAGGCTGAGGTGGGAGGATCGCTTGAGCCCAGGAGTTCAAGATTACAGTGAGCTGTGATCACACCACTGCACTCAAGCCCGGGCAACAGAGAGAGACCCTGTCTCAAAAATTAATTAATTAATTAGTTAACCCCCCCTCAAAAGAACCCCCCCAAAACGTTGCTCCTATCTCATCCTGGTAGAAGTGAGAACCAAACTAGTTTCTTGAGCTATAGTCTCGAAATGACTCAAAATAGAACTCTAGGAGATGCTTATAGTCACAAAAATACCGAGATGTATCAGATTCTAGTTCTGTGCTGTATTGTTAGATCCTTATTGAGGGCCATGCTCATGGATCTTTTGCAAATGATTTGAAGCCTGGAAGGGATCTTCATCACTCGTATTCTTGAAAAGGTTTGAATACTGTCTATGCTGTTTGGGGTGTGTGTGTTTTTGTGTGTGTGTGTGTGGGTGTGGGTGTGTGTGTGTTTTGCATTTTTTTTTTTTTTGTAGAGTTGGGATACTGAAGTCAGATTGAAGCAAAATTGACTTACTGCTGTTAAGAGATTTTTTTTAAATTTTGCACTCATGTATGCCTAGCAAACAAAATCTAAAAATTAAGTTTCTTGATTCTAAGTGCATCGGATTTACACCTTCACAAATGAAAATCAAGAGGCTGTACTGAAAGTCAATAAATGACTAAGGCTTCAGACACCCACTTTAACAGCCATATGCAATAAAACATTATTAGTATTTTATTTTTGTCTAAAAAATTTTGCTTAGGACCTCATGGGCTGGAATTAACACTCTAGAACCTGAAAACACATTTCAATGGGATTAAGTTACTTTATTTGGGGGTACTTGGTTTAGGATAGGCTTGGTTCAGGAAGGCTATCTTATCTGCATTTTCTTATAAAAATGATGCAGATAGCAGGGGTTCTCACTCCCAGAACATGGTTGTGAGTGTTCCCTTGAGATGTCCTTGACTGGGCCACTCTAAAGAAGCAGATGACTCAATCCCAGGACTGCCAGGTCCTGCCCTGGACCCTGACATCTCAGTAGAAGTCCCTTGGCCCAAATGGGTGACTGAGTCAGACAGAATTATTTACCTGACTTTTCCTCTTTTCTTATTTTTACTTATTTATCATCTCTTGCTGAAAAATCAAATACATAAAAATTGTTATTTCAAAATAAGTAAAAATAGAGAGAATTGTATAATAATCCCCCAGGGACACATCACCCAGCTTCCCAGTTATTATTCACAGCCAGGCATTCCCTACCTTCATTCCCCTAGTTCTACTGGATTATTTTGAGACATTTGAGGTAAATCTCAGATGTCATATCATTTCTGCTATAAATATTTTAGTATGTGTCTCTAAAAGGCACATATTCTTTTAAAAAAAAAAACCACTTCTAAAGTTTCAAGATAAAAAAAAATCAATAAAAATGAAAAAAAAACCATAACCACAATACCTTTATCACTTTATCACCTTATTGTAAAAATATTGACAATAATTTTTTAATATCATCAAATATCCAGTCAGGTTTAAATTTCCTCAGTCATTTCATAAGTATCTTTTTACAATTGGTGTGTTTGAATCAGTATCCAAACAAAATCCAAATGTTGCTTTTTTTTTTTTTTTTTTTTTGAGACAGGGTCTAACTCTGCTGCCCAGGCTAGAGTACAGTGGTGTGATCATAGCTCACTGTAATCTTGAACTCTTGGGCTCAAGAGATCTTCCTGCCTCAGCCCCCCGAGTAGCTGGGACTATAGGCATGTGCCACCATGCTTGGCTAATGTTTTTTTTTGTTTGTTTTGTTTTTTTAATTTTTTGTAGAGACAGGGTTTCACTGTGTTGCCCAGGCTGGTCTCAAACTCCTGGCCTCAAGTGATCTTCCCTCCTCGGCCTCCCAAAGTGTTGGCCTGCATTTCTAAGTATATATTAATCTATAATGCGCCTTCTCTTTTTTATTCTATGTACTGAAACCAGGTCATTTGTCCTATAGAGTCTGGATTTTGCTGATTACATTCCCGTGGTGGTATTTAATAATTTCCTCTGTTCCCTGTACTTGTAATCTGGGTGTTTGATTCAGAGGTTTAATCTGATTTGATGTGGGTTTTTGGCAAGGACACTTCATAGGTGGCATTGTATACTTCCATAGGAAGGCAATAAGGTTGACTTTTTGTGATGTTAGCAGGAATTAATTAGCATTGTCTAGATTTTTCCTTCATTTTTGACTATACCTCAACCCAACCATCAAGCTACATACCTCTTCAGACTCACCTTCTCACATCTACCCTCTCCTTTGAGTACAAAGTTTTAACTGATTAGAAAATGGTTAATTGATTGTAAGCTCATTTCACAGACATAATCTCCTTGGAAAATATATCAGAAGGCTCCTTCAATATTTGTAGTAGAGTTTTTCTGAATTCCCACCTATGGCGGATATTGTTGGCTATATCTACTCAATTGCCATTCTTCCCCCCTTTTTATGTGCGGGTGGAGCCCACCTCCCTCTTTAAGGGCTGACAAGCTACTCACTGTTTGAAGCCTGGGTGTCTCTGGGAAACTTTCTCCTCATCATAATGAAGATACTCTTATCCTTGTGCCTTCAGATGATGTTATTGGAGCTGCAGTGGCCATCTTCTGACCACAGGGGCAAGCTTGAGGATTAAAACCAATGTGCGCAGGATGATGTGTTGGAAATGTGGAGAGTCCAGGTCCTCAGTAAGTCATTGAGCCACTGAATTATTAAGTAGGAGAGTTAGAATTTCTGAATTTCCTCCTTTGCAACGAAACAGTTCATAAGTTTCAAATTTAATGTACAAGATTAGCAGGCGGAGCCAACCTGCAAATGCCTTACCTTCAGACTTCTTCTTATAGGAGATTATGAGTTTAATCCACTTTTAGTTGATCTCTTGCAGCTATAAACAACCTAACAGACACATTAGGTACATCCAAATATATCTCTTTTATGTTTCTGTTTACTACTTAAAGCCCTGATGTAGAGGAGAAAAGCCTTGAGTTTCTCATTAAATCACGCTTTTCCTTACCCACTCTAATGGAACTAAAACAATCATTCAGATGGCAGAAAGCATCAAATCATCAAAATTAACTTATGAAGTCATATTTCCAATAAAATCACCTTTTGATAGGATATAAGTTGAAAAAGCACACAGCAACCTAAAAGTAGAGATGGAGGGTTAGAAACTTCTATGTTGGTGATAAGAATTGGAATTGAAATATTTTCCAAGGATTATTCTCAAAGCACATAACTGAGAGTTGACTTTGAGTGTTGGCAATAAAGGGAAACTTTTCTCCTATTACATTATGCTGCACATATCATTCTGAGTAAGTGGGGGAATTGGAATTTCTGAATCTCCTTCTTTGCAACAAAGCAGCTCCCAAGTTTCAAATTGAATGTGCAAGATTAGCAGGCAGAGTGATGAGGATTTAATTTAAAAAGAAAGTATAATGTTCGAAATCTGTTTAAGAAGCAGCCCTTAAAAAAAAAAGAAGCAGCCAAAGAACTGAAAAAGCAAAGGACAGCCGATGGTCTGTCCTGTTCTTGCTCCTGCTTTTTGTATTTTGTATCCCCAGACTGTGTTGTTTGGAAGCAAAATGTCATTGTTTTTCGGTCAGTAGATTGCACCTTTGTCCTTGCAGACAACCAGGTGATGACGGCAATGGATTCCAGGAAACCCTTGGTAACAACCCTCCTTTGTGTTGTGTGAGGAAGCTCTGGCTCACAAGTCGGTGACATCAGCAGACTTCCCACCCACGCCATTGGATCTCTCAACTCACAGAGATGCATTGTTAATGACTTTCACCCCAAACAGCTGCTGGCGCTTGCTGGCTTTATTCCCTGTGAAGATGGTGCTCATACATCCCGGATTTCAAATAATCTGTCCTATTATCAGATCACAGGTGAGCCCACCTGCCCTGGTCTCTGATTAGGAAAGTATGATCATCACCGTAGCTATAGCACAATACCTCCCAATTTCTCCACCTACTTGGAGGTTTTCTCCACTTCTTTCATTGTTTTGGATATCTCTTTAGTGGTGTCCCTTCTCCTTTGCCCTATAAACAAAATTTCCCATTTGTCTTAGGGGAAAAAAAATACTCTCTCTTTAGGGATCATGCCTAGATGGGATTTCATCTAATCAATACCGCATTACTAAGATTAGACAAAGTAAGGCCGGAGCCTACTTCCCTATGAAAACCTAACTGATCAGAATTGCAAGTGAGTTAAATGTTCATTATCACAATGACGTTCAAAGCCTTAAAAAATGCATAAAGTGATGCATTCAAGCAGTTGAACATAACTTGTCTTGGGAAAGTCACTGAATGGAAGAAGGAAGGGTTAGGGTTCAGTTTTGGAGATTAGACAAGAGCAAAGAGCAACTTCAAAGCCCACCGGGGGCAGGCTTGCTGTCCACAGGTGGTGGAGTAGGCCATGGGCTCACCATTTACTCTGGCACTGTAGCTTGGATGACCAGGGCAGAGAACCTGCTAGAATCTCTGGTATCTTCCATGGTACTTAGTCCAGTGAGCCAGGTATACCAGAGGTGCTCAGGAGATACTTGTGGACCTGCTTTGACAGATAACTTTTACGTGGCTCTAATGTGTTTGTCACACCAGAGCAACGCATTTGCAACCATCTTTCTGGTCCGGAGTGTTAAAGCATGCTTGAAAAGCAACCAAGAATGTTCGTACTTGTGAATAATTTTTCAAGGAGTTAGGGCTTTGATTTTCTTGACTTTTGTTTTCTTTTTAACCTATGTAGCAAGAATGTTAGAAATAAAATTTAGGAGAGGACAGACAATCCTGGGTATAAGGAGATTGGTAGTGGCTTAGGACAGCTGAATAAATAACATATATTTATCTGGCTCTCTGGGCCTTACCTAAGCCTTTTTACAACTACCAGGTGTTTTATAGACACATTTTTCTATGAAGTAGTCAAACTGTAAACAGAGTGAATCCTGACTGATAATTGTGTCTTAAAAAATATATATATAGGAAAGAAAATAGAAGAGAAGCACCACCATCATTTCCTCAGTTGAAATGTCTTTTGTCTCTGTCTTTGGCAGCACAGGGCCCAGGGTATGGAGGCAGATTTGGGGCTGTGAACTGCCTTGTGGCATGAGCTGTACTTTCAACCCATCCTAATTATGGGCCCTGCTTAGGTCTGTCCTGCACACGTAACTGCGGTGCTCTGAGAGGGCACTGAACTCGCTACACCCTACGCACAATTCCAGTGATACTACTGCAGTGTTTTGTACAGAGTGGTAGGTATTCAGTAAATGCTTGCTGGGTAAATAAAGCATCATGTCTTGTTTTACCAATATTTGTGAACAGTCTAGCTCCTCCTTCATGTTTATAAGTCAGGGATTAGATCTTATGCACCCGAGTACCTCTTAGTAAACAAATGCATGCACTCAGTAGTGTTTGTGGCTGAGTGGGTGGGGCAAGGGCCGTGTTCGTGAATGCCACAGGGTGGCGGAGGCATTGCTAACCTTCACACCCACATCACCAAGCCTACCTTCTTAACAACAGAAATGTTCTCCCACTTCTTTTTGAGGTCTCACAGATTCATGGTAAGAGTTGGAAAAGGGGCTGGGTGTGGTGGTGTGCGTCTGTAACCCAGCTACTTGGGAGGCCAAGCTGGGAGGATCGTGCTTGAGCCCAGGAGTTTGAGATCAGCCTGGGCAACACAGCAAGACCCCATCTATTAAAAAAAAGGGGGGTTGGAAAAGGATTTGAGAGATTATTTAGGCTAAATCTTTTATTTTATAAATGAAAAAATTAAGGTTGAGCAAGATAGAGTGACTTACTAAGTCTTTAGCAAATTCAAGAAAAAGTTTCAGTCTCCTTGAAAGTCATTGTCCTTTCTGAAATATTTTAAAATTTTATCTAAAATATCTTCATTTCACTGCTATATACATGTCTTCAAATAGTTGCTATAATCAGTTACTTCTCAAGAAAACTCTAAAAGCTTTTAGTTATTTCCCATGTGACACATTCCAGGATATTACATAAGACGTTCTCACCAAGACACTAAGGTAAAATACATATGACAAGCCAAAGACAGGTGCCATAAAAAGATAAGAAGTCTTCAAAGAGGTTATCCAAAGAGTGGTGACATGACTCAAATCTTCTCTGCCTACCTTCAAGGTGAACCGATGTTGGGGCTCTAAGGGGGTCAACAAATAGCACCTCCCTTCCCCTTCCAGGTTCTGAGCAAATTGAAAAACAAAATGAAAGGGAGCAGATGGAGCAAAAATATTACTTCATCACTGAGAGAGGCCAAGCTGGAAGGCAGGGCTTAGTGTGGCAGCCTAGTGGGGCTGCTGTTTGAGCCCCAGTTTCCCCGATCTTCCTGCCATCCGGGGCCAGAGAGTGGCAGAGCTAGTGCAACTCTCCCCGGGATAGGGGAGGCCATTCTCCATGACAAAAAGTCAGGGGAGTGGAGACTGGGAGGGGTACTGGGGAAGAGGCTTTCTCAGGAAGAGCAGAGGCTGAAAGCCCCTGCCATCCCTAGTGGCTTCCCAGAGGAAAGGGCTTCCTTCAGGGCTTTGCCCCTACCCTGCCAGGGCTGGGACCGGTGTTTGGCTCCCTCCTAGAAAAGACAGTTTCCTGCCTCAAAAATAGGGTTGTGACAGCAAAGGAGAGGTGGCTGGACTGGATGGGTCAGGGTTGGTTGGGCGAGAAAGAGACAGAGAGAGGAAGCATAGCTCCTGTCCAACAGGGCCACCTAGAGGGGCTGTTCGGCATCGGCAGCGAGAAACCGAGAGTTTCCGGGCCGAGCCGATCAAGGGAATTTCAGGTGAGCAGTCTCGGGGGGGGGGGGGGGGGGGGGGGGCAGGGAGGGTGTCTCTGAAGTCCCCACGAGAGCATCCCACGCAAGGAAGAGGCAGCTTTAAATATCACAGCCTAGCCCAGAAAGAGAGAAGCCACCTTATGAGACACGAGTTAATTAAGAACTTATCTCCCTCTCCACCCCCTCCTTTCTCTTCTCTCTTCCTGCTTGGAGCCTGGATCAAACCCCATGTTTAGGGCCGTGGGGGCAGAGAGTTGGAGACTGTAGCTGGAGGAAAAGAAGAAATGGACTCCGCCCCGCTGGCTTGGCTTCCTGACTGCAGGAGGTGCTAGATGCATGAAGGGAGAAGTTTCAACTTGAAATCTGGTTTCAAGAATTGACTATGACACAAGACTGGATATTCTAGCTTCTTAACTGAGACTGTTGGAGACTTAGGGTGGCTGTAGGACTTTTTTATTACCTAAGAGTGATAAAAACAAGTCATAGGATTATAGAGATTTTCATTCAGGGGCAAAGGAAGGCTTTCCCCCTGTTGAATAATCTGAAAAGGGACAGTGGGCATAAAAAACCAAGTTGTTTTCTCATTTGAATAGATTGTTTTCTTCTTCAAATCTAAGTCTATTGACTTCATTTTGTTGGCTTGTATTTCTTTAACCCACCAACGTGCGATGGCTTCTGGCATCTCTAAATTTATTAAGCGTGTTGCCCAACCCAGCATTTGGGACATCAAGAACACTGGACACTCTAAGTGACCAGAGGCTGAATCCCACGGACACTTGCTACATCTCCTCCAGGTGGCATAAGGAAAATGATAGATGCATTGTAGTTAGTAACGGTTTCTGATTTGTACTTGGGGTGGTCTTGCTAGGATCTCTCTTCTCAGAGCACTCTTCCAGCAAACAGCACCGCTGTGAAGCCTGTGGGTGAGTAAACGGAATGGAATACGCTAAAAGTCTCTGTCCAGTCCTGCCCAAGCCAGGCAGGGGAGGCCAACTTGGGTTCTCATTGCCAACTCCCAGCACCCTTTGTTAGTTAATCAGAATAGTTTCCCTCCATAAGACGTTAATGATTCCCAAGGCTGCTTTAAGAAGTTTTTTATTATATGGAAGTGATTGAAAACTGCCAATCATGAATCTGGCAGTCCCTGCTCATGAGCTTAAAGACTGTTCTGATTACGATAATTACATTTTTATGAATATCCTACCTAGAGAGTAACAATTTTACTCTGTCAGACTACACCACACAAAGATGCATCAATTTCATCTGCAATGAAAAATAGAGCCTAATAGCACAGTTATGGTAGTCAAACATTAAGGTGCAACATAAGTACTTCACCTAAAAAAATTCTGATCATTATTTAACCTTGAGATGATTAAGGGTGAAGGCTTGTCAGCTTTCATGAATTACTTTTTCATGCTTTTTGCTGTTTTGGTTTGATTTTTAAAAATCCATAATTAACATGTATTAACATTTGGATTCCACGCCAGCCCCCATAATATGTGGGCAAGGCAAAAACAACAACAACAAAAGATATGATTAATGGTCAAAGAGAGAGTATTGAGTAATTATAAGACGTCATTACACTTTGGGTACAACAATGCCATACTAAATGGTTTTCTCCTTTCCTCAGCTAAGTTTCTTCAACTATAATGCAAATTATGGACAATGTATTTAGGTTAGGTGCTATACATACATATTAGTTTAATGCAAAGAAAACCATTTAATTATTATAGGTAGTGATCAGAGCTACGCCGAGTGTGGTTTGAGAATCAGCAGCATCAAGCATCACCTAAAAGCTTGTTGGAAATGCCAATTCCCAGGCCTCACCCCAGACCTACTGGATCAGAATCTCTAGCAGTGGGCACAGGGCCATGGGCCTCTGTCTTAACAAGCCCTCCAGGTGATGCGCTGAGGTTTGAGAGTCAATGCTCCAGTATATTGTAACAATTTTCCCCTGGCTACAATGCCAGCAGCACCATAGGTACTCCCTGTTAAGTGCAAGGGCCTTGTGTTCCTGAAGAGGAGCCCAACTGAGCAGGCTGTTTTAGCCAAATCCTCCAGTCCAGACTCCTCTTCCGTGGCTTTTCCCTTCTCTTTAAATCTCCTGAGGTCACAGTGTGACCAGGCCATAGTTTCTTCCCATTACCGGTCATAATGGTCCATCCTTTCTGGTTAGAATGGATGTTTAGGATACCCTTCACAATGTCAAAAGACTCCCTGAATCTGCTGTCCATCCTTCCCCTCTGTTTCCCAGACTTCATTTCTTTGGTCATCTTGAGCTGCTTAAAAATTCTTAAAATCCAACATGATATTCTTCTATATTTCTTGATGGCAGAATGTGTACTATCACCTTTTGACAAAATTGTTTACCAGGACTCCCCAGAAAGTGGCTTGGTGAGGGGCCACACACTGCAAGCACACTCAATTCAGGAAAACACAGCAAAACATGCACTCAGTGCAGAGTGCTGACGCGCACTGGCCAGGACTGTACGGTGCTGTGGCTACACGATTCTTCTTTGACAGAGAGGGTAAGGTAAGATGTAGCATGAGGGACATATATCATCAGAGTTTGGTGATAGATAGAGATAATTTAAAATTTTTATTGTGGTAAAAACCACATAAAATAAAATTTATCATTTTAACTATTTGTAAGTGTATAGTCAGTAGCGTTAAGTGTATTCACACTGTTGTGAAACAGATCTCCAAACTTTTCCCTCTTGCAATATTGACACTCTATACCTTTTTAATAAGTCCCCTTTCCTCCCTACCTCCAGCCCCCGGCAGCCACCATTCTACTTTCTGTTTCTATTAATTTGGTTGCTTTAGATACCTCATAAAAGTGAACTCACAGTAGTTGTCTTTTTTTTGGACTGGCTTATTTTAGTTAGCATAATGTCCTTAAGGTTCGTCTGCCAGATCATTTTTTAAGGAAAGCATTTTAAGGACAACTAGCGTTCTAATGAATTAGCACACATGGGGCAGTATTAAATGGAGTGAATAAGTATGACAAAAAGTGAATACAATCTTGGTGATTTAATCTTTATATTATTTCATATATTCTATATATAAATATATTCTTTTAAAGGTTCCCATAAAAGGGCAAAACTTTTAGAACAGTGATTCTGAAATGGGAATGTACATCTGAATGACCTTGAAACTTGTTAAAAATACAAATTGCCTGGGTTCCAAGAGATTTTTCTTTTGATAGGTCTGAGGTGGAGCCCAGGAATCTGTATTTAATAAGCACTCTAGTTGATTCTTAACTTTTATTCTGAGAAACACTGCAAGTCTAAATCAGAGAGATTAGGACAATGTATGTGAGTGTGAAGCAGTAGGCTCAACCAATTGCACAGAAGCCATACCTACTTTGGATCCGCATGATGCATTACTTCAGGCTTTTGAATAACACTTAATGCGTTCTGCCTACTTCTAGAGTTATTTGTGTTCTTGCGTCAGCATCCCCCTCAAGGACCATAAGCTCCCTGAACACGTGCGTCATGCAGTACTGACCTTCATGTCTTCAGCTAGGCTTACCTCATGCCTTCTCATTATTTAAAAAAAAAATTTTTTTTCGAGATAGGGTCTTGCTCTGTTGTCCAGGCTGGAATACAGTGGCGTAGTCATAGCTCACTGCAGCCTCAAACTCCTGGGCTCAAGTGATCCTCCCACCTCAGTCCCCCAAAGTGCTGGGATTACAGGTGGGACCCACCACTCCCAGTCCCTTCTCATTATTAAGAAGATGCTTAATAATATTTGTCAAATGAATGAAAATAATAAGGTAAAAAAATGCAATGAAGAGAGTGTAACTGACACAGAGAGGGGTTTAACCACGGCGCCCTTTTGCCCAGAAGCTGTGAGATCGTGACTGAGTCACTTCCTCTCCCAGGGCCTTAACCCGGCACCTGGAGCATGGGGGATCAGTTTCTTCCTCCTTCAGAGGGCTGCTGTGGGGAACAGATGAAGTAATGTGTGTCAAAACGCTTTAAAGCTGTGGAGCCACTTACTCCAATTTTGTTGAACATGACTGTCATTTTGCTCTAACCTCGCTTCCCCTGTGAATGAGTGCTGGGTTGTATGACTGAGGCAAAGAACACAAGGTTTACTTCTAACTATTAGGGGAAAGCACATCCTATTGTTTGGTATTTAAAAGAGCCACATGGCTTTTCCAACTCCAACGAGAGTAAAAAATAAATTCAATACTACAAATTTAGATATGAATGGTAGAAATACCCCATAAATAATGGACAGTACAAAGGCAAGGAGGTACACAGCAGAGCAAATTAACTAGACACATTGCAGTTTAACTCTGACATGGGGACTTTCAGAAATCTGTAGCTGCTTAATGAAAGGACATCTGAACTTTAACAGCTCCTCTGAGATCCCCTTAAAAGGTAGCAGGTGTCTGATAAGATGTCCTGAAAAGTACAGGTATACAATGTCCCTTTTAAAACTTCAAGGCAGGGATTATAACCACCCCTTAAACTGTAGAGAACCAAAGAACAGAAAGTTAGATCATCTCCAAAAAGCAAGGCACCCAGGTGGTAATTACAGAGCTGGTCCATAGCCCAATGAGGAAAATAAGGACAAAATAGTGAGGTTTCCACGAAGCTCTATTTATTCAATTGAACCTGCTATCTTTTATTCTAAGATTAGGTCTTTCTTTGTCTTGGCTTATTAAAATGTCCTTGCTTTTATGAAATGTCAGTATTTTTTTAAACTGACAAACGAAAAGTTGACAATGATATTATGACTCCCATTCAAATTCACTCAGACAGCTTTGAGTTTGAATTTTAGATCTACTCAAGGCAAGTGGCTTGAGGCAAATTTCTAATCCACTCAGGCCTTGATTTCTCTATGTGTAAAGACACAAAGATTAGTAATAATATGTGCAGTAATATTTGCAAAGCTAGCTCAAACTGTAGCACATAGTAGGTGATCAATGTTTAATGGTGGTGATATGAAAAATAAAGACAATATCTAAGTGTTGTTATTTAGGTAAGTAAATAAGGTGTCTTGATGGTATAAAATGACTGTTTTCACTACTGCATTAGATGTTTTTCCATTTTCCTGTAGTGGCCTCATTTGGGACCTATCCACGCCTTTTCTCTAAGAGTAAATCTTGAAGGAGCAAGCATTAAGGGGGAGTTTTTCTTGCATGCACACAGCCAACCAAACAGCATGTGTCAGTGGTGAGGTGCATTCCAGAACCAGTGGTAGAATGGGTTGTGCTTACTGGCTGAAGTTTTTGTTAGATCTAGGATTTAAACTCACATCTTTTGTTCTAGGGTGAGTACTTACAACTTCCTATTGTATAATGTGTATCTTTATATTCCCGGTGCTTAATAAACGTAGTTCGTCAACCAGTGTTTGTTGATGATTTGAATGGGTAGAGGTACAAATGAATCTCAGGGAGCACAATAGCTCCATAAAGGTTTTGGGTTTTCCCAAGTATCTGCTGCTCTTTGTTTCAGGGACCAATCAGAAATAAATAGCATTTTGATGGGTGACCTTCAACTTACTAAGACAGACAGAAAACAGGAAAAGGGTGGGAGTCCCTATGACTAAAAGGTATTTATGTTAAGTCCATGATGGATATTCCAGGTGTTCTGGTAAGCATTTTCCTGGCCAAAATTTAAGATAAATTTGAGCTCAATGTCTAATAACATCCAGACTTGTTTCCCAGGCACCTCAAAGGTCAAACATATTTTCCTAGCTGGGTTACACTGTGGGGCCTTCGACTTTAGTGCAACGTGGGCAATGCAATGACTGTTATTTTAGAAATATTTACAGGTCACTGTGGGAGTACAAAGGAGGTGAACACATCAGCTGTCTTATATCTGTCTGGGAGCCTCATGTCACTCACGGGGAGCTGCTGGCTTAAGAACATTTCTAAGACCTTCACGGGGTTGAGGTCTGCATCAGAAGCTGAAGAAGACAATAATGCAAGGACAGATCCAGGTTTTGTGAGGCCTGAAGCTTTAGATAATTTAAGGTGTCCTATTTAAGAAAAATAACATAAAATTACAAATAAAAAAGTAGATATAAAAGTGAGTATTTAATTAAAAGTCCCCCCACCCCCACAAATAGGAGTTCCCAAAGCTTGAGATAAATTAGCTTCTGGCAAATGCACCTCTATCATAATGGAAGCTACATTTTAAGACAAAGGAACCTGTGCTATAATGTTGATGGTTAGGACATTTCTAAACATTTACCAGTAAGAGAAATATGTATATACTAAATGTAGCTCCAGAGATAGACATTAAATGCCAAGTGTTCAGGGTGGAGGGAGGCGAAGCTGTAGGGAAGACAGGGGAGAAGAAGTCACTCTAAATTGACTGGTGACAATCATACACCCAGGAAGCCTTCTATTAATTGGAATGTTCAGAGAACTGGGAATCCTTGAATTAACTTTTCAAATATATCACAACCAAAAAGACATCACTTATTGGCATCAAAAATCTTTCTAAATACTGTTTTTCCCCCGATTTTCTTGTATGTTTAAAAAAATTTTTTTATTCACCCATTGAGATTAAGGGAAAAAAGAAAATAAATAAAAGTTTATTGAAAAGATGAATGAGTCAAATAAATGATTCCAGTTTGGACAAATGAAGCCAGTTTCAAAAGCAATTTTTATTCCTAAAGATTCTGTAATTAATATCAAACATTTTTGACTACCTTTGAGTTCCTTCCTGCATATGGCCTGGGTTTGAAGGCGAAAGGATTAGGAAATGAAATGGGATTAACTTTCACTGAGTGCCTAACATATGCCAGATATTTTGCCTGATGTTTGTATACATATTTAAGCTTTGTAACCATTCTGCAGTTGAGAAAACTAGAGCTCAGAGAGCTCAAATAACTTGTTTATGGCCTCACAGGTAGCCAGTGGTGGAGTCAGTATCCACATCCAGGCTTGTGAGGGCAGAGTTTATTCCGACTCTGTAGCTATTCATTTGGCCTTTTCTTTGCAGCAAATGTGAAAGACACAGGAGAACAGTGACAGATAGAGGTAGGAAGAATTATGAAGATGGGAGCGTGGTGTAGTGAGAAGTCATACTGCTTTTCTGGCAAGAGTATGTCATTTGGGGCCTTAAATTGCCCATCCGTGAGACCAGAGGGTTGGACTGGATGACCTCTGATTGGAGTGACCACATGGCCCAGTTTGCCAGGGCAGCCCCAGTTCATACCTGTTGTGTCATGGCAACTATTATTAGCACCCTTTCCACTCTCAAAAGTATTCCACTGTGGACTATAAATTCTAAGATCATTCTCTATATAAGGTTCTTTCTGGCCCTTAATTTCTGTGGTTTCAAATTGAACCCAATAATACTTCTTTGATGGCTGAAGCAACATGCATTTTCATTTTCCAGGCCTGTGAGGTATAGGGATTGACAGCATGTGAGGTGACCCTTGTTTAGAGGTTGCTTTACATTTCAGATATGGATATTTTTTCTATCTAGGAGCTAATGCTCCTTTCCTTTAAAAGTGCACTAGTAATTTCCCTTCTAGTCAATTGGGGTCCAGTTAATTTGGGCTCATTATGTAAATATTTGTTTCCTACTTCATACTAATACTGGTTACCACTTATTGAGTGTTTACTCTAAGTCAGGCTTAAGTGCTGAGTGCACAACCTCATTTAATGCACGTATTAATGCCATAAGATACTTCCTTACTTTATCGATAAGGAAAGAGGTTTAGCGAAGTGACTTGCAAGTAATAGCTGGAGCCAGTTCTTCCTAAGCTCTTAACCATTGTGCCATATTGAGATATGTAGAAACACACATACACAACAAATAACTTAAAAAAATTATCAGCCTTCCTAAATTCACATTGGCCTTTCCTATCTTTATCAGTGTCCATGCTACTCTTTGTAATTTCACTTCCCGTTGCTTCCACTGTCCATCTTAACCTCAGAGGAGAAACACCTGCCTCAAGAAAACAAACAGATTTTGACTAAGGTGCAGGTTCTCAGTAAAAACAAACAAGAAAGGATTAGCAAGTAGGTGCAATGAATATTTACTTACTTACACCAATCTTTTTTCTTTGTTAGTTTGTCTTTCTTTTCCACAGTATGAAACATAAAACAGACACTTGCTTTTTTGTTATATGTACATAAACAATACTTAAAGAAAAACCACCAGTTGACACCATATCATTCTGCTTTTATTTATTGTCTGGCTAACTTACAAAGACGCAGATGTCTAGGGTAGACTCTACCCTACCATTTACACTATCCTGATGTCATACATACTAAATGTGTCTGTTTACATAGTGCAATGGTATGAAAAAAATTTTTTTCTTCCTCTATAGTCCCTGACTATAAAGAGGGAAAAATTAATTTCATGCCAAAATTTTCTGGTCACTTTAACAATCACTCCATTTCTGCTACTAAAATAACAAAATTGGTATTACAAGTTAAAATATAAAGACCTAACAGTTTTTACAAATATGCAAATAATCTGCTACTTAGACATAAAAAGTTGATTTCTTTCAAATCACAAAGTAAGGCACCATTGGATTAAACATTTTTCTTAGCTTTTACTAAATAAAATGCACAGTGAAATAAATATCGAACACTGAATTTTAATACTGTAATACATTTCAATACAAAATGATATGTGAATGTTAAAATACTGTATTGCATCTTGAATATATTTATCTGGAAATTTTATGGAAAAAACAAGCATGTAAGCTCTGATTTCAAGGAAGAAAACACTCATTTCTGTGATTTGCCATAGTTGAAGATTTTAGCATAGAACTTATTCAAAGTTTAAGATGCAATTAGGTTGCTAACTTTCAGAGAAAGGGTGTAGGTGTATTAATGAAACATTCTAAAACATCTCTATTCTGGATAAATGGCAACTTTAAGCTGTGACACTATTTCAAACTTTAGAGTGGTACCTGCAAAGTTGAGCCATAGAAGGAAGTTGTCCAATTCTTACTACCCCTTATAAAATTCAGACCTTTCTTTGGGTCGGACTTTTCTCCACCATATTTGCTAGGTAGGCCAAACTGCGTCTTTTGTGAAGTGGGTCATTAGGCTTGATCATAGGGATTTTTATCACTGTTGATGTCAGATCAAGGAATCCAAAATAAAATGATGTTGCCAAATTACCAAAATGCTAGAGATAAAAAAAATTTTCAAAATACTTTGCCAAACTTGATACACCTTTATATTTCTTGATTTTCTTTGGGTGAAGAACCCCAAGTGACTGTACGGAAGATAGATGAATGGTAGAGGACAGGGGAGACAACAAGTTCTCTAATAATGTACTAAGCCCAGGACTTTGGCAAGGAAAGTTATAAAAATACAATATATTCAAATCAGTAACTTCATAATTTATTAGACATCCCATTTATGAGAACTCTAAGTTCTTTTGCTTTTATATAAATGAAACAATTATTTATTCTATAAATAGGAATGCAGCCTTCAAATTTTTCTTTGGATTGATTTCTTGTTAGCATATCCCAGTAGTACATGAATAATACACTGAAACCATGATACAAAGTTTAGGTAGATATATATATACGTATGTGGTCATGTGCTTTTAAAAAATAAGTAATGGTAATTTTAAACATAATCAACCATATAAAACATCTAAGTGGAAATATTTTTTCCAACTCTACAGCTAGATTTAAAAGTCCCAGTAAAATTTTGTAAACAAAATCATATTAAAAAAGGCAAGGCTGGCTCTTCCTTATGGTCCTTTAGCAGAGCTTATTTGCATAAATCCAAGACACATTATTCTCCTATATAGATTCAAAACAAATTCCCTCCAATTTCCACTAGCAATCTCCCTAATTCAATATTCAACCCTATAAGCATCGGATTTAGAGTTTTAGAGTGTTGCCCATCAACTCAAGTCTGTTCCCCTCTTCCGTGTTTCTGATCTGATACCGTTCTCTGACTTTCTTCCCCTCCCACCAAGCCCTCCTAGCCTCTCCCGGCCCCAAGGCTGCCTCCAGGCCCCGAGGCAGGAGTCCAGCTGACAAGTGAGCACACCGAGCCAGCTGGCTCTGAGCCTGGAAGCCCCAACAGGCTTTCAGTTTCCTTCCAATGGCTTTATTCCACGTGACTGTACACTGTACTAGATCAATTTGCGACCTTGGGACTGTGAAGCAACACTTGTATACAGATATTAAGGGAACAGGGAAAATATGGGAGCAAGATCTAAAGTCAAGCTGTCTGTCAAACAAGGTGTTGGGTCCTAACTTTATTTTTAGCCACCTCTTGAATTGCTCAAGCTCATCTTGCCTTTTTTGTTCTTTAAACAAGAGGTTTCTGCATTATCTTCCATCTTTCAGACTTGTGCTGTCCAACATGGTAACCACCAGCTCCATGTGGCTATTGAGCACATAAAACATGACTAATCACATTTTCATGGAGATGTGCTGTAAGCGTAAGATGCACATTAGATTTTGAAGATTTAGTACCAAAAAAGAATGTAAAATACCCTCTTAATATTTTTTATATCAATTACAGGTTGAAATGATAATATCTTGGATGCATAGCGTTAAATAAAATACAACCAATTTCACCTGTTTCTTTTCACCTTTTAAAAAAAGCATGGCTACTAGAAATTTTAAGTTGTATACAGGGCTCACATTATATTTCTACTGGACAGCTCTGTCCTAGAGCATAGGTACCTCTGACTGCTAAAGCTGGGACATCCTGTAACTGCAAAAGTTTCGTGTGAGCCTTTGTTCAGCAACTTGCTTAGGTGGTCTGTGGTTCATGGAAACAGACAGGAGGCCAAGCATGCGAAAAAGGCATTGGAGAAGACAGCTCTCAAGGACTTTAATAATTGCAGTCTGCAGCAAATAAGCAGTGAATGTTTGAATTTCATTGGTTGAAAGCTGGGATACAATTCCTCTCTGCCTACTTGCCACAAAAGCCTATCGACTCCCAGCAGCCAACACAGGTAGGCTGTAGTTGAAGCAAGCAGTCGCTCTCAGAACACACACGACATAAAAAGCTAGGTGCATTTCTCTACTGGATTCCCACCCCTGCACACGATATTCCCACGTGCCCTCCCTTTCTTCCTCCTGCCAATCCGAAGGGGACAAGGGAAGACAGGGGGTGGAGGGTGTGCAATTCTGGGATAGCAACGACAGGAGCAGCCTTCGAGCTTGTGCAGAGAAGAGCAGGCAGAGATCACCTCGGGATGGGAGGAAGTGGTGGGGCACCCCTTTCTCTTCGGTTGGATCCACCTTGAGGGAAAAACAGACAAAATATAATTTTGGTTAGAAAGCTTATGTTCTCACTGTGGAACCCAGGGATGGTTGCAAAGTTACCCACTCCCTCACCCCCACAACCAAGGCTGTAAGCCAACTGGCCTACCTTCCAGATGAGATGTGAGAAGTGAGAGGAAGAAGCTAGTAACGATCTGAACACGTATTACTAGAGGATGACCCACCCTGGCATTGGAGAACTTGTACAAAGTTAAATTTTTTTTAAAAAATGCTTTTTGCTGGGTGCAGTGGCTCATACCCATAATCCCAGCACTTTGGGAGGCCAAGGTGGGAGGATCGCTTGAGGCCAGGAGTTCGAGACCAGCCTGGCTAACATAGCAAGATCCTGTCTCTACAAAAAATAGAAAAATTAGCCAGGTGCGGTGGCGTGTGCCTATCTTCAGTCCCAGCTACTCGGGAGGCTGAGGCAGGAGGATCCCTTGAGCCCAGGAGTTTGAGGTTGCAGTGAGCTATGATGATGCCACTGCACTCTAGCCTGGGCAACAGAGCGTGACCCTGTCTCAGAAAAAAATGCTTTTGTTTTTGTTACATAGCATGTGTTTATTCTAGATTTAGAAAATATGGATGAGCAAAAACAAAGTAAAAAATTCACCCATGCTTGCACCACCCAGAGATAACCAGTAACGTTATGGGTACATATTCCATTTAGAAATGGTTCCCTTTTTTCTTCCAGAAATAGGATCATATAGTCAGTTTGAACATCTTTCAAAGTCATGACTCTTTGCAAATACAATTATTAATGACACATTGCATTCTAATATTAATATATAGGTACACTATATTTTATTTATCTAATCAATCCCCTTTTGTTGGGCATTTAGGTATCTTCTAATTTCTAAATGGCTTTTTTGATAGTAGCCATGCTAATGGGTATGAAGCTGCATCTCACTGTAGTTTTGTTTGCATTTCCCTAACAATTAGTGATGCTGAGCATCTTTTCACGTGCTTATTGGCCATCTGTATATCTTCTTCAGAGAAATGTCTATTCAAGTGTTCATCCATTTTTGTTTTAAGAGACAGGGTCTTGCTCTGTTGCCCAGGCTGGAGTGCAGTGGTGCAATCATAGCTCACTGAAACCTCGAATTCCTGAGTTCAAGCAGTCCCCCTGAGTAGCTGGGACTACAGGCATATGGCATGCCGCCTAGCTAATTTATAAAAAATTTTTTGTAGAGACGAGTTCTCACTATGTTGCCCAGGCTGGTCTCAAACTCCTGGCCTCAAGAGATCCTCCCACCTTGGCCTCCCAAAGTGCTGGGATTATAGGCATGAGCTACTGTGCCTGGCCTCAACCTATTTTTTAATTGGGCCTGTTTTTGTTGTTGAGTTGTAGGAATTCTTTATATATTGTGAATATTAATCCCTTATCAGATATACGATTTCCAAATATTTTCTCCCATTCCATGTGTTGCCTTTTCACTCTGTTGATGTGTCCTTTTAAAAGCTATCCATATTTGTGGGCTATCAGTGCATAGGAACCAGGTTTAAAACCCATTCACATTTTTAAAAAATACACACACACGTTTACTGAAGGTGTAACAGGTGATAGGCATGCAGTCAGGTGCTCAGATGCTGTCAGTAGGTCTACCAGGGGCACATGTCAATCATGTATGTCTACTACGACCACTGCTCTGAGACGCAGTAGGCTGGCACTGGTAGATTCCTCAGTAAGCATCTTGACAGTGACCCTAGTAGTCCACTTAGAGATTTATGAGACAGAACCAAATCTCTGAGCAAGGAGAAGAGTTAGACGAAAACACTGGAGGAGGTGCCTGTTCCTCTCATCATCCCAACCAAATATTTACTTGAGCAGGCATCTGAGCAAAGACTTATCTGGACGCAAACCAGCCATCTATCATGGAGCCTTGACCATCAGCTGACATGCCACAAGTGGTCAGCAAAGTGAGGGCTGGCCTCGTCCAAAGCTGTAATTAGTGGGCACTCCACGTGTACTCTACACTGCTCAGGGCTGTCTGGGTACCCTCCCAGGCTGTGGGCTTGGAGGCAGAGGCAGCTGCAGGAGCATAATAAAACTTGGTACTTGATAGTTCCTTATTTATTTTTGTTAGACAGATGAACTATTATCATTATCAAATATTGAACATGCCTAATGCTGGAAATACCTAAAGCAAATCAACAAAAAAATCGGTGGGCAGTGGAAATTAATTCACCAATTTAAGAAATATTTTTAAATGCCCACTATGTTTCAGGCTCTGTGCCACTCAAGGAAGATGCAATAGTGAGCAGGACATACTTCTAGCCCCAAGTTGCTTACCTGAGTCTTAA
The DNA here is from genome assembly GCA_023783475.1 of Daubentonia madagascariensis. Lineage (NCBI taxonomy): Eukaryota > Metazoa > Chordata > Mammalia > Primates > Daubentoniidae > Daubentonia > Daubentonia madagascariensis. The sequence goes on along the minus strand of JAKFHU010002088.1, from coordinate 33,679,200 downwards.
AGGAGGATGGGGGAGGGAATATGTGCAGCTATTAAATTAAAAATCTAGATGGTATGGGGAAGATGGTTCTGTTATTGATGTAAAAATACAAATAATATTTAAATTAGATTAAGAATGCTTACAAGAAGTCAGGATATTATGTTATTATAACATTATATTTTATATATATGTATATTGAGTCTATATGAACTCCTTAAAGCAAATTCATTTGTTAATGGCCAAGAGAGAACAAAAACAGGCTGTACTCTTATCAGACAGAAGCTCTTCTGCTCTTTTTCTGATGAAAACACACACACACACACACACACACCACACTCAAAGATATTTGTTCCATGTGAAGACTTATTTTTCACCAAAAATTTCAACCACCAACTCTTGCATGATAATTTTATTATTACAGTTATGCCTTTTATTATAATTAGGTATTATCCAGGAATGCACTATTCCACATATATAAATTTTTGCAGGAATTACAGTTTTCCTTTCAAGCAGCAACATTCTATTTATTTCTAGCATTTGTTCATAGAAATTTTCCTAAAATATTTCCTAACTCTTTGAATTTTTCTACAGAGGCACAAAATACAATCTGAGTCTATTAACTTAATGTGATTTAGCCCAAGAGAAATGTGGTATTGTCCTGTGCAGTACTACATAACACACCTGTGTCTCTACCTTCCTCCTTTGCCCTGAGACTGCCATCTGTCACTTCTCCCTGAGATCAGTGATTTTGCTCCTAACTGGGCTTACCTTTAGCCGATATTTTTCTGCTGTAAAATTGGTAACCAACCAACCAAAAATTATTTAAAACCTGTGCATTAGGAAAGAATCAGTAGACTGTATGTGTAAGGCACTCTGCTAGGGAATAAGGCTGTGGCTAGGGATGTTGTGACAGTTATTTGACTTGCTCACAAACTTTTTCTCCACATATTTCTGGTTTGGGAATTTGGCTCTGAGGCTTAGGCTGCTTCAAGTCTTAAACATCGAAATGTCAAATAATGGTAAATTATTGTACGTTGAAATAAAAAACATGTAATAAAATGGGGACGTTTACTAAGCAATGTTATGTAAACCCCACCACCAAAAAACCATACTCTGTCATTATAACTATATAAAAATTCAGAATTATATGGATAAAAATTGGAAGAGAACCTGGTAAAATGAAAATATCTCTTATGCTATGTGGAGAGATTATAGATATACTTAAAATTGTCAGGCAATGCTCTATAAAGCTATGATTATAATACATTTAAAAGATCAAGGCAGTTACAGTGGGTTTTTGTTATAATTACTAAGACATTTTGCCAGTCTTAAAACTAGTAGAAATAGAAAATGACTCTACTTGTGGTTTCTCAGGAAGATCAAAATTAGGGGAAGATTATCCAAAGAAGCAAAATAATAACATTTAATACTAGCAAACCAAAGGTATTTTGAGCTTGTAATGACACATTAAAATAATCCTTTCTCATACACATTCTGGGCATCTCCATTTCCTTACTGCATGTGTGGAAGGGGAATTTACCAGAATTTAGATGGCTCCAAATGGCGTTCTCTACCCCACTCAAAGCAGGAGGCCTGGATTTCCTATATGGCCTGAGTGTAACCCAGGCTATTCAAATATGAATCTGTCAAAAACCCTGGCAGAAATACTCACTGCGGCTTTCATTTCTTGCCAATTTACTGGGATAACTTTTGGCCGTTGGTACATATGGCTCTGGAGGTGGTAAATCAGAAATCGGATGGAAGTAGAATCTGCTTTCCCACTCATCTGGGGGGAGAAACAAACAGTATCTTCAGTAACAGACAATCTGCTGTGAAGACTTATGTAATGAAAGGCACAGAATTAAATACAGAAAGAAGTGCAGAAATCAGTTTTAGTTTTATGCCTAGAAGTTTACAGAAAAGCTGGAAGTGCTGCAAATGTCACTGATCGGCACATCGATAAAACAAACTGGCCTGCAAATCAAAGCACAGTGATTTTAACTAGATTCATGAGGATGCAGCCAGTCCCTCTCAGGAGCTGAGGGCTAAGGTATGGAACACCCTTCTTCCCACCAGTGGGCCCAGGAGTAACTAGGACCACTCTGATAACAGTGGAAGAGGGAAGTGGCTTACTAGCTATAGGCCGTTGGGCCTCTTACCTACAGTGAACTGTTTAGAAACGTAGATAATAAGAAAGCAAGCTACAAAAATGTTTCTTTTCAGAATTCTGGGATCTCTGGAAAGTTAACCAAAATGAGACTCAAACATTTAAGGGACAGGTCAGAGAAAAATGATCTGCCTTTTTGGGAAGTGGGGGAGGGGGATTATAATTTTTATTTTGAAATCATGGTGGGCTCTAAAATGGTTAGATAGATCAGTGTGGTGCAGTGCAGTATGGCGTGATAACAATGATGGAACAAGAAATGTTAACTCAAAGAAGCAAACAACACACAAAAACAAACTGACCATTCAATCGCTGCCCTATATAGCCCAAGGAGCAGGGACCACACCTCACCTTCACATGGAGAGTCTTGGAAGCCATTTCTAATTGATGTTGCTGGTGGAGGCGGGGGAGGTGCCCCAGCACCAGGCCTGTCAGGAGGAAGGGGAGGCCTGGGCCCACTCCTGGAACTGTCCAATCCACTCCTGGATGGCAGCTGCGGGGTGGCAGGCAGGGCCCTAGACGTGCTGCCATTTCTGCTTATTGGAGGAGGCGGTGGGAGGGGGCCTGGGGCAAAAGAAAAGAAGACACTTAGTGCAGTGCCTCACATCCCACATTGCTATAATCGCGGTTGTCATCAATGTACAATGGATGGGTGCCTGCTGGGCACATGCCCTTTAACTAGCAATATGGAGGAATGAAGGAGACTTTGCAGGAGATTTAGGTGAGAAATGAGTAAGCACATATGAACACAAAAATATATACACATACACATGTATATGTAAAACAAGTGCATATTAATAGCTAAATTGCTGTTTTGGTTTTGAGTTATTATTGAGATTGGAGATGATACAGTAAAATTGAAAACAGGTAATAATCTGTCTATACTGACAACCATAGAATTAAAAAAAAATTTATAATCCTTTTAAAGAGCTATTTAACTAGTTACTGCAACATTATGAAAGAATTAAAAAAAAAGAATAAGATGGTTATAAAGTTATTTTAGGTCATCAGAAGAACTAAATTCTTTAAATGCACAGTATTATTGCTAATTATACAAGCATGTTTCTGTGATGCACATGATCTGTTTCCAGGCAGAAGTGGCATCAGGAAACCAAATACCAGTCATACTGAGAGGAGCAGGAGTTCCTTCTTGGTTCCTCCTCTTTGGGGAGGCAGATGAACACGGAGTGACAAATAGCTAATCAACATCCATCCATGGCTATAAATGCGAGTGTGGGTCCTAACCCTGAAACAGGCTGGTACCCTATGGAACCTGATTTCCTGTCTATAAAAAAGTGCCAGATAGTCACCTTTCTCACAGCATAGATGCCAGGAGCAATTAGTCAAAAAGCAAACAGAAAGTACTATGTAAGTATTTGAAACCATTTTTTTAAATGCAGTGGTATGGTTTAACTAGAAATTTTCAAGTTCCTAGTAAAAAAGCCAAAAATTCTTTTTGATAATACAAAAGAAATCATTCTTGCTTTTTCCATCCTCCAAATGCAGAGGCTATTTGGGTAGTGAGTAAATTTAAAAAAAACCAACAATAACAACAAAAACAAAGCCAAAAACATGAGCATCTTCCCATGTAAATCAAAATGGCCTTAGTAAGTATTCCTGATCTTCAGCACTGTGTACCATTTGTAAGATGCTAACATTTTATGTAAATACAATGTCTTATAAATATAAATATCTCACCAGCTATAGATTCAGAATCCAACTAGGAACCTTACATTGAACAACCCTGGCAGAAAGTCTTGCTCCAAACACTTGACAGAGGCATTGCCCAGCCCTGGGAGGCAAAGGAGTCTTCAGTGCCTCACCCTGGAGTATTTATTTATTGCCCCACCTGTTTGTCATTGCTGGAGTCCCAGGCAACAAGAGTTGATTTATTGGAGAAAAAGTGTCTCACATGCTGTGGGTTTAACTTCACTGGTAACACGACCACGTAACTGCCACTAAACACAAACTAGACTTCCAATATTCTGGGGCCCGGTACTATGGAACTTGATCAACTTCTGTGCTCATGTTCCTAACTCTCCAACTTTGTGGCTCCCTGCTCCAAGACCCTGGCAGGCACAATAGAAAAGAAAGCCAATTTCTATTTCCTATTGGCAGAATAACAATAAGAATCGTCATTTATTGAACATAACTACATGCCAGGAAATAAGATAACCACTATATACACTCATTGCATTTAATTCTTATAACAACTCTGAGAGGTATAGGGACAGCAGACAAGGCGTCAGAGGTTTGGGAAGCTTAAAAAGCCCAAGTCAGGAGGGTAATGAGGGGAAGAGCCAGGATCTGACTCCAAATCTGTCAAATTCTAAAGCCCACTGCCCTAACAATGACGCCAAACAACATCTCAAAATATTGATGGCTCTTGATGATGTCTCATACACTCCTTGTGGGAATGTAAATTAGTAGGAATTTTCTGGAAGGCAATTTGGCAGTACCTATGAAATAGTATACTATGCACACCCATTGACCTAGAAATTCCTTTTCTAGGCATTCATCTGAAGGAAATACACAGAGATGTGCACAAATACTCAGCTACAAGGATGTATCACTGAATTATCTGCAGAAGAAAAAAATCCAGAGATGGCCCATATGACCAAGTGAGGGGATTGGTTAAATAAATCAAAGTACAGTTGTAGCATCTAATCTTACACAGCCATTAAAAGTAAGAAGAATAATTATATCAGAAAATGTTAATAAGATATTGTTAAGTAAAAAAAAATTACCAAACAATATATGTAGTGTGATACCAATTTTATAAAAATGTATATACATGCATTTTAAAAAGATGGAAAGGACATATTAAAAATGTTATCAGTGACTATTTCTGGATGGTGGTGGTGGTAGGTTTATAGATGATTTTAATTTTCTTTATAATTTTCAGTATTCCTATACTAAACAGGTATGGCTTAAGTAATCAAAAGAAACAATAAATGTTCTTTGTCACTGTCTATCATATTTTGGGGAGGATTTAATCTGTTGATTCATCCATTTGGTAGAGCCATAGCATAGCAGTTTAAGGAGTGGTTCTCAAACTCTGGGGCACATTATAATCATTGGGGAGATGCCCAGTCTGCACCCCAGATCAATTACACCAGAAACCCCCAGAAGGGACCCCAGGCACCCATGGTTTTTAAAGTTCCCCGGGTGGTTCCAGTATGTGATCAAGTTCAAAGAATGGTGTTTATTAGGTTCCTGAGGTCACAGGATCAAAGGTTAGTTAACTTCTAAAGAAAAAAATGCCCCATTTCCAGACATGATGAGATACGTATGATGAGATTAAATTTAAAAAGTAGATGGTTCCACTGAATCCATTAATACCTACTGTAAAATGAGTTAAGTGAGAGTATTCCACTAAAAACGCCTGCTATAATTAGGAGAGAGAGTGCAAACTCCTGGCGAGCCTCACATTTCACTTCATACTCTCCAAGTTCTTCCCTCAGATCAAGGTTTCTCAACCCCTTGGCAGGCCCTTCAATCCATGAAATTGCATGCAAATGTTGAGTTTATGCCTGCGAGCATTTTTATAAAGAGAAGGTCTATACTTTTAGTTGGTTTTCCAAGGGATTTATGTACCAAAGATGTTAAAGAGCAAAACAGACTTTTTAACATTTGTCTTTAATGAGCAGGGAAGTGGCCTCACAGTCTACCAAATGAAGAGAGAAGTACAGGAAAGTCATAGCTCTAAATACTGTCCTCTGTGAAAAAAGGAGCCTCTGCAGGGATGAGATTATTCCCCAGTTAAGAAGCTGAACTACTTTAGAGGCGGGTACAGAGTGGAAGTAACTTCAGAGATCAAGATCTAGTTCTAGCGTCTTCTTATTATAGCTGAACGTTAACTTATGGTTACTCAGTCTCCTCATCTCTAAAACATGAACAGAAATATTGGTCCCACTTTCCTCAGAGATTTACATGAGGTCACAATGAAGTCACACATGTTGGACTCTATTCACTTATAGGGTTACTAGCGACATTCGGGCAGGCTGGGTTTTAGGGAGACAACTCACCCCATGTCTTGTCATACCTGATCTGCCTGGCGGGTCCCTCACTGGAGGAGGGGGTCTCTCATTGGGCGGGGGAGGAAGAGGACCTGAACGTCCTGGTGAAGGTAAGGGCGGTGCAGATGAAGTGAGGGACAAATTCCTCTGCGGGAGCCTTGGGATTTCATCGTTGCCACTGGAACCTGGAGGCAGGGGAGGAGGGCCAGGCCTGCTTGGTGGTGGCGGAGGAGGTGGGGCCTGTGAGGAGGAGGAAGGCCGTGGGGTGGAAGGCACTGGAGGCTTGTTGTTCTGAGGGGGAGGAGGTGGAACCGCTTCCCTGTGGATGGAGGGCCTGTTGCCCACCGGAGGTGGTGGTGGAGGAGGTTTGTCATCCATGGCCCTGCTTGGGGTAGGGGGTAGGGGAGGCCTGTTGGAGAAGGGCGAGGAGGCGCCCGAGGGTGTCTGACGGATGGAGCCTCCTCCGAAAGCAGCACCTCGGTTTCCAGGGAAAGGGGGAGGAGTAGGCCCAGGGCTGGGCTGCCTGGGGGCCCCAGGCACTGTTGGGGACCCCCGGTTGTGCAGACTTGATTGACTGGGTCTTGGCGTATTAGGCACTGGAGGGGGAATGCTATCGGGCTTGGAGCCCACGTCGGGCCTCGGGGGAGGCATTCGGTTCCTCTGAGGCTCTGGGGGACCACTTCTGTGGCCTGGAGAAGGCACAGGAAACCTCCCTGGACCACCTGGGGGTGAAAAAGGTTTGGCAGACGTGGCTCTTCCTCCTGGTGGCAAAACTGGTGGTCGGCTTCCTCCAGAATCTGAATTTCAGGAAAACAAACATCCAGTTAGAAAATTAGGAACCCTAAAGAAATCAGAGAGCTAGAGTATATTCCCAGCTACTGGAAATTCTTTCTCAGAGTGCTATAAAATATAGGTAACTGTTATTTATATAAATTGGGTTTTGTGTGGTCTTTCCTGGAGGCAGAGGAATAGATCACAACTCTCTGTTTACCTTCTAGTCCCAGCTCTATAATCTATCAGCTTTCAACAGGATTTTGGAGATATCTCATAGCATTATATACAGACAAAAACCAGGATGACATTGGTAAGAGTTCTGGAGAGATCCCTATTCATTATGAGAGGACAAAAACAAGATGGCATTGGTAGATGGGATTTTTGCTAATGATTTTCATTTGTCTGCATCACCATCTCTGTCCCCTGGTCCTTGTACTTCTTAGGTTTGAAATAAAATCAGTCATCTTAGGTTAAAAAATTAATTATTCCAATATAAATCTTCATATGCGAGGGCTTACCTAGTCTCTTCGAAGAGAAATGCCCAAGAAAAGGTGGAAAAATATAACAGAAGAGTTTTGACTGCAATAAGAAAAAACTAAGAAAGGAAAAAGAAACTGTCAGACAAAGTTTAATTGAAAAGGTCGACACCAGTGGATGGAATTTATCTGTAAAGAAGTAGGTGACTACACAACCTTTTTACTTACCGGGTCAACTTCCACTTCAATATTGGGAGGACAGAACAGCCCTGTGACTACTTTGGTTCAACAAAGGAAGGAGCCAGAGGAACCAAAAATATGGAAAATTTCAAACTACTACCCTAGAATCTCTTGGAACCCAAGGTAATTCTCAAAAAAATGGTTAGCCTTAAAACATCTACCACCTCAATTATGAGCTAATTAATGTATCAAATATTTACTGAGCACCTATGATGCACCAGCCATTATTCTAGATGCTAGAAACAGAGAAGTAAACAAAATAGAAAAGAGCCTACCCTCCTGTAATTTACATTCTTGTAGGGGAGATAAACAATGAACCAGTAAATAAATATTTTCAGAGATTTATATGTACCAAAAAGAAACTAAAATAGGCTGATGAGTTCAAGAGTACCTGGAGAGGCCAGGACAGATGGGGTGGCCGGGGACAGCTCTTCTGAGGATGTGACATGAGCTAAGGCCTAACAAGAAAGAGCCAGCCATGGAAAGATGAGGAAGGTTGGGGGGGAAAAAGGCCCTGAGGTGGGAATGAACTTCAAGTTCAAAAACAGAGACCCATGTGCCTTGGGGAAGTCCAGAGCAAATGAGGCCTGAGTGGCTAACAGGGGCTGGGGCACAAAGAGCCTTGTAGGCTAGAAGGAGGAGTTCAGATTTTAACCAAGGCACAGTAAGAAGCATTTGGACAGATTTATACAGTAGAATAACATGAACTCTAGAGAGAATTTTTTTATTTTGGCTTTAGTACAAGAAAAAAGCTGTATTTTCCTTGACTATGCGGTATATTTCTATGTCACCAACTTGTAATAAGTTATATCTTCCAAGTTCGGATTAAAGCTGCAGCTACTGTCCACCTTATCATGTGCAGGGGGTCTTCTGCTACACCACTTTGTGCACTAACTTAAATTCCATCTTCATTTTATTATTTTATTTTTCTTTGTCTTTGCCTTAATTTCCTCACCTAGTGTTAAAATACTGAATGTATATATTTGTCAGCTGCCTCAAATTCTTTTGGTGGGTTTTAGATAAATAAATTTAAATTTAAACACAGGTCTGGCAAGATACAATCTCTCACGTTACTGGGTCTCTTTCTAGATTTTGATCATCTAGTACCAAAATAGTCAGCTAACCATGAGGAGTCAGTGACTTCATATGAATGTGAGAATTTCACACAGATGTCACTTTCCCAGAGGACATCTTAAAAGATCACAGAATTAGAAAGAAAATTCTTTTAACATGATAAACATTACCAAAAAAAAAAGTTATACACTAAAATTTCTTGAGCTTCTGTAGTAGTCAGGAGAGAGCCTTTATGCCTTCTGCAAGGTTTTTTATTTAAGCATGACCAGGTTCAACTTTTCTCTACCATCATATTCATAGACAATCCTGTAGGATTTGTTTCCATGGCTCCCTGCAGAGATTACTTAAATATCAAATGTCTGTCCTGCAAAGCACCTTTTCAGATTTAGTGAGATTTGTAATTATATTCCATATGATGTGCTCCACAGTATGTGTGAAAAGTAGCTCACAGGTATTTACTATACTAGACAGCAGGGTCAGGCTACCTCTCAAAGAAAGCTGAATCTGCCAGGTCACCCGACAGTGTCCAGGGGGCAAGTTCCATCTGTTTCTGCCTTTTCTTTCCGCTGTAATACAGGTTACCCCCAAGGACGCTGGGCAACTATTTCATAGCTCTACAAAACTGTCTGATCCTGATTAATAATTTAAAAAGCTAAATAGAGTCTCTTTCATAAAACAGTGGTAACATTTCAAACAATGTAAAGTGTTTTAGAGGGCACAGAGCCTTAGAGGCTACCCCAAGCCTTCAAACTGCCAAACTCTGCCTGGTCTTCAGTGACTGAGAGATAAGGAAACTCTCCTTACCATTATCCCTGTTGGCCGTGGATCTTAGCTTCGGCATTCCAGCCTGGAACAGTCCTCCCAAACCCGGAGGGCCGCCTCCTCCAAAACTTCCACCACCGCCACCGCCACCGCCACCACCTGGGCTGCCACCTCCTCCACCAAATCCACCTCCTCCGCCAAAGCCACTGCCGCCACCACCACCGGCTCCTTTAGGTTCTGCAGAAGGAAGAAGAAAATGCCCACCAGAGTACTGCACTAGTCCTAGCCCAAGTAAACCGTAAAACAACGACAAAACAGGGAGCTGGCTGAACCTGGCCCTCCTGTGGACAACTGGGATTTCTTCATTCACGTGCAGGATTTGAAGGGTTCCCTTATCCCTGGTCAGAACTGGAGGGATTTCTTCCCACTCCAGGGCAGTCCCAGGCCCAGTGGTGGAAGAAATAGTAACAGAGGATAATTTGTCCCCACCCCCCCCTTCACTGGCTGCCATATGGGTTAATATCTATGCTATATCCTAAGCTTTGGCAAATAAAAGGATCTTCAAAGAAAGCTGGTCCCAAGGGAGGGAGAGACACAATAAAAGGTGAGAAGAAAGGAAACAGTGAAAAAGAATAAGGAGGAAATAATAAGGGAATAAGGAGAAGGAAATAAAATACAATTTTACTCCTTGTAAATATCCACCATTGAGTTATATTTTTTCATTTTACCTTTTTTCCTAAAATTAAGATCATTCACTAAGCAGTTTTTAGCCTGCTTTTTTCACTTAACACTGTTATTTCCTATATCATTAAATATTCTTTGAAAACATTAGTTTAAAGGATTGTATTGTATGTTAGAACATGAATGTATTATGATTATTTTAACTACCCACTTATTTGATGTCTTTTAGGTTGATTTAAAATTTTTCATATCATAAAGGCCAGTGGTAGGCTTTGACAATTTTAAAATCCTTTGCAATTTGAGAAGGTATGAAGATTTCATTTTATTTTGCATTTATTTGCAAAAAATTGTGAAAGATTTTGAAATAGGAAACAAACAAAAAAGAAGAAAGGAAAAGATTACTGAGTATCCTGTCTAGCCCTCTTGGCTATTTCCCATGGTTTTTGAGCTACAGTATTTTATATCTGCAAGACGTAGAAAACTGATCCTAGTGCCAATGATAGTTGTCCAAAGGAATGCAAATTAGTTGTGTTCCGTGGAATGCAATTGATTATTGACTTGTTTTGCACTTAATTATAAATTCATTTTGGCACTTACATGTTTATATACGTGAAGTACATTGTATTCTCCTTTTAACTGATAATATACTGGTTCCTTCATTAACTGAGTTAAATAAAATTTTTGACACGTGTTCATTTTATATCTGTATGAGAGCCATGATTATTCCCTCTTTAAAAAATGATCTCTTAACAATGTATGTATGCATGTATATATGTATGTTTGTACTTATGAGGTTAAACATTATTTGAAGTTCTATCTCCCAAAAACCATGCTGAGTCTTTGATAAGTATTACATGAACTCTACACGTTAATCTGGGAGAAGTGACACTTTTATGATATTTATACTTCACATTTGGAGATGTGGGTGTTTTCCCATTTGTTCACGCCTTCTGGAGTGTCTGGTCAAGCTTTGTAGCTCTCATGAGATAGGTTATACACGTTTCTTGTTAGGGGTACTTTAAATACATTTTTGTTGAAATTGTGAAAGGGATGGTTTTCCTGTTAAATTTTGTAATTGGCACCAGGAAATTTTATTTGATATCTAATAAGGCACTTTGCTATATTTTCTAAATTAAAAAGTTACAAAAAATTTATCTTGCATTTTCTAGTAGACATATGGTCTGCAAATAATAAATGTTCTGCCTCTTCTTTTCTAAGTGTGTCTTATTTCTGTTTTATATAAGTAATTACTTAGATGGCTGAACGTCCATACCAATGTAAATTATTCATGTTGCTAAAGGCAACCATGTTCTGATTTTAATGAGAATGCTTCTAATGTTTCAAAGTTCAATACTGACTATTGGTTTGAAATAGGTTTTTTCCCTTTCTAAATATTCAGTCAGGAGGAATCCTTCCATTTTAGGTTTTTAAGACTTTCTTATAGTGTGGAATTTTATCAAATGCCCATTCAAGATCTACTGGGATGATTATATGGTCTTTCTTATTTGATATGATGGATAAATAGATTTTCTAACATTAAAACCTGGATAAACCCTGGTTTTGGTGTATTATTCTTTAACATACTATTGAATTAGCTTTTTTGGTATTTTATGTAGTATTCTCTCCCCTAAGATGACAAGTGGTCTATTGTAGGGTTTTGTCAATCTTGGAAGTACTGACATTTTGGGTCAGATAATTCTTTGTTGGGGTTGGCTGTCCTGCTCTTTAGAGAATATACGCAGCACCCCTGGCCTCTACCCACTAGACGCCAATAGCAGCTCTCTCTGCCCAGAACCTTCCTGCCGGCCAAAGTTCTGACAACTAAAAATGTCTTCAGACATTGCCACAAAAATCACCCTCAGTTGAAAACCACTAATGTACAGATTTCTCTTTTGTGTGTGACACCTTTGTCAAACGTGATATTAGGATCATGCCAGCTTCATTACACCTATCAGATAGCTTCCCATCTCTTCCTATGTTTGGGAATGGTTTATACAGCATTTGAAATACCCATTTCTTCAAATTTGCAAGAATTTACTGGATAAAAACCATCTGGCTCCAAAGCTTTTTGGAGAGAAAGTAATTTGATAAAGTTTTCATCCTTTTTCCTTGCTCACTGAGGCTTCCTGAGTGAATTTTAATAAATTTATGCTTTTCTTAGAAAATTAATTTCCTTAAGATCTTAATGTTTTAGCATATAACTTCATTTAACTACCCTTAATTTTAGAAAATCTGCTTCAAATCTCTAATCTGATGACTTCTAATTTTATTAATTTGTATTTTCTTTTCTTCTGCATTAGATCTATCATAAGTTTATGTTAGCGCTATATCTCTTTTAAGTGTGGAGCTTTCTAGGATGCTTATGATAGCTCTGCTGATAGACAAAATAATCTGACATAAATCAAATTAGAACAACAAATTTTAAAAGTGTATGAAAAATTGCTTCCATATAAAATTTAAAAATTTTACCAATATATTAACATTGTCCTTGTCATTCAAACATTATTTATTAACGAATGATACATTTTGGAATACTGCACACTTACATAGGACACATTTACATGGTATTGAAAATTCAGAGGGACTCCTGCACTATCAGACAAAATCCACAGTGTTCTTAACCTGCAACATGTGTCCGTCTTTCAGACAGAGAAGCTAAAGTTAAGGATAGCTAACTGGCTCCAGATTATTCGTCAGTAATTAAACTGCAGGACAGGGCCGAATTCAAGAGCTATCATGCATAATCATGGTCAACATTTTGACATAAGAGCCCAGGGAAGTTTCACATGCAAGCAGATAGAAAACCTGTTTTCTGGATGAAACCTGGATGAACTTTGCCACTTGCAAAGAGCTTGTGACAGCAGTATAGGAGTCCTAAACAAGTGCATGGACTGAAAGGGCATGCATTGGACTGTATCTTGTTTCCATCAAGAAAAGCACCTTATTAAACATCACAGAGCTAGCTGGAAGGGAAAAGGACTAACATTATTCCCATTCGATGGGGGGAGAGAAGTGCACCTTGAAGAATACAATGTTTCCATTAGTGGATTCAGGAATAGGTCCAGACTGTCCAGTCTCCTTCAACAGAGCCCTAGGCTCCCTCTTGTAGAGGGAATGGCTGGCCTCTGTCCCAGAGGGCAGCAGCTTCTCTGGCCCCATACCAGGGACCAGGACTCAGATGGCTGCTGGACCAAGGCTCCCCAGATATAAGTGGCTGTGCTGGGTTCCCCCCAGGGAGAATCTTGTGACACTGATCACAAGGACTAAGGGATTATACAATAACCACATCAGTTTTGTGGGCATTTTGACCTAGAGGTCAGACTGGGTGAAGTCAAGAGTCACCGAGCCCACAGTTTCTTTTTGAGAAGTGATGCACCACCTTGCCTGGTAACAGAGCAATATTCAAAGGCCTTTCCTTGGTCTTTCTCTTTTCCATTCTTCCACTTTGCTAAAATCCTGCATCATTATTCACTTGTCTACAAAGCGCCACCTGGTGATTTTGGGAAGTCAATGTATTTCCTATTGAGTCCAAATGGGATGTGTAGTCTAGGACGAGTCTTGGGGGATGGTGGGCAGTGAGTGGAAAGGTCTAGGAATGTGAGGAGCCAGTCTCGGGACCTGATATTAATTACCAGTAGATCCTAGTCACGGGTAATTTTTTGTCCTGTTGTAAATGTTAATTAAGTAGCCTTGTGTTGTGGGTACTTGTTTGTTTATACATACCCTGCCTTGTTCCAGAAAGTATCTCACAGTTAGATAGATGGGTACATAAGCAAAGTTGTGATCTCCTTTCCTCTCTTTCTCTAAGCTCGCAATAATCATATCTTATACTTGAATTACATTTTCCAGACAACAAAACACTTTTACAGGCATTATCTCATTTGAAGCTCACAACAAACTTGCGAGGTCAACAGAACAGGTATTATCATCTCCATTCTACAAATGAAGACGATCAGGCTTGGAGATGGCATGTGATGGATGTGCCAGGACTCAAACCCACATCCTTTGATTCCAGGGCTAGGGCTCTTTCCATATTTCATGCAGTCTCCTGATCTGTGGTGTCAGCAGCAATGGGTTAATCTCCAGAAAGTGTTGTGAATAATGTAGAGAATCGCTGCTGTGTATGTCTTGGACAAAGAATTACTATATTGGCTTCCTGCAGCATTAGAAGGGAACCCAAGCCAAAGCTGTGGTGATACAGTCTCTTATTTTGCTAGCTTTGCAGCTGTTGTTAACCAAAAAAAAAAAAATTTTTTTTCTGGGAGGTGTAGGGTTGATTGTTAGGCCATAAACCATTTATCTCCATGGAAAATAGCTATTGCCACTTACTGTCCAATATCGGTGCACTTCTGTCATTGGTGACTGTCTTCTTCAGTTTCTTCCCTTTGCTGATATCAGAGAGGAGAGCGTTTCTCCCTGCCTGCTCTGTCTTATTCAAGGTAGGCTTCTCTGTATTGGCCTGAAAGGAAGCCACACAAACTTGTATTCATCTCTTGGATTAAAATCATGCACTTTAACATTCAGCTGGGACAAGCAGGTATTAAGGTTCTGGTGATAGGCTGTAAATTCTCCACAAGTTTTAGATTTCATATCATTCTTTCTAAGACCCAGATGTTTGGGAGCAGATGTAGCAATAAATTACATTCATTTTTAAGGCAGGAAGAGTCAGTCCCTGATTAAAGTCTCTGAAAATTCAAACCACAATCTGGCTGTAACCAACAGGGCCAGGTTAGGGTTACACGGCTAGACACGAGAAGGGAATTTTAAGTCTGGGAGGATTCTGCAGGACACTGTTGGGCTTCATTCACCAGAGGGTGCCCGAAGAAGAGCTTCCCTTTCCCATCTTTTAGAACTAACATGGTGCAAGGGAAAAATTGTTTCTAGCAAAAAGGGTTGGCTGTATTTTTTTCAAAAACCCACAAGTGTCAGAAAATAATTTCCTCTGTCTACATTGCCAAAGATACTTTTTTAAAAGTCAGAATTATTGAGACATAATTTACATATAGTGAAATCATCATTTTAGTTTACAGTTCTGAGTTTTGAAGAACAGATACAGTCATGTAACCACCACCACAATCAAGATATAGAACATTTTCATTACCCCCAAAAGTTCCCTCATGTCCCATTGGCCTAAGTGTGTCTGATGTTTAATTCCTTTGAAAGCTTAGCTCACAGGAACTGCATTATGGACAAAGGTGCTGCTTTAACATGCCTGGGTATTTTCTTGTATTTCCAGAATTCCAGGGAAAGGTCCTTACTATGAAATTGGGATCTCATTCCTCCAGGGTTACTTTAGGGAGTGGGGACCCTAAAAGTCCAGCATATGGACCTGGAAGTAGGCATCTGCCTGTGTCTGTTACACTCAGAAACTGGCTTGGTCCCAGGTAGAGTGGCTGCTCTAAGCCCATGGGTTCTTCCTGCAGACCTGAGAGTCCTGGGCTGGCCCCAGCCCTTCTGAAAGGGACAAAGGGATGTGATTCTAGATGTGCCAGTTAGGGCCATAGGAGGTAAAGCTGGGGAAATGCATGGCTTGATCCCCCACTTCGCCTTTTTTCCTTATTTTTTTTTTTTTTTTTAGACACGGGTCTCACTCTGTCACCCAGGCTGAAGTGCAGTGGAGTGGCTCCTTACAGGCATGATCATGGTGCACTAACGCCTTGAACTCCTGGGCTCAAGCAGTGCTCCCACCTCAGCCTCCGGAGTAGCTGGGATTACACCCACTGTGTAAGCCCACTGTGTACACCACTGTGCCTAGCCTTTTATTATCAGAGTTAGAGGCAGAAGGAGAGCTCAGAAGAATCCTGAAGTAGGCTAAATAGAATTACTGTATCAGCTGGGTATAGTGGCTCAAGTCTGTAATCCCAGGTACTCAGGAGGCTGAGGCAGGAGGATCGCTTGAACCCAGGAGTTTGATTGTGCCACTGCATTCCAGCCTGGGTGACAGAGAAAGACCCTGTCGCTTAAAAAAAAAAATTACTATATAAGTTGGAAATCTCTTGAAATAATTAAATTATGAAGTATTAATTGCTTATGAAAATAACAGTTACCATTTATATAGCTTTTATTCTGGGCCAGCATTGTTTTTAGCACTTTATGTGCATTACTTCATTTAGTGCTCATCAACCCTTTGAGCTATTATTTCTATTTGCAAGACAAGAAAACTGAGGCATAAGGAGGTTAAGTCATTTGTCCCAGTCACCTGGTTAGTACAAGAGAAGCTGGATTCAAACCCTGTCAGTCTGACTCCAGAGCCTGCCAGAGGGTAAATGAGGGCCCTAAAATGCCCCTTCCCCATCAGTCTCAACACACCCTTGAAGCAAGCTCGTTAAAAGTTTCTCAGCTGTCCTTCCAGAAATGCTCTTTGCATACACAGTTTGCTTTTGCTAAGGGGATTATCCTCTATTGCTCTGAAACTTGTTTTTTCAACTTAACAACATACTTTGGACATCTTGCAAAGAGCTTTTGAAATGACCTACTGTCTTCATTTTCAGGATGAAAAAATCCTGAGGCCTAGAGAGGTTAAGCGATGTGTTCACATTGAATCTCTCACCGGTTTGGGGTCAACAAGCTTTCGTGGCCTCCTGTTCTGCCTCAAAATTTATTTTGACACCTGACCCCCTTGGGTGCTAACTTCTCTTGTGTCCAGGGCCCTTAATTGTGTTATTCCACTGGGGCAGTGTCCTGTGATGGCCACCAACCTACCTTTCCCTTTTCTCATTTCTAGATCTTATTTACCCAGGATGTTGCTTTGAATTAGGTAATAATGCATAGAAATCAGTTGATAGGATAAACAAAGGTTCCCCAAACGTCAATCATTCTGGCACAGCATTCACGTTTTTTGTCATCTTCTCATGCCACCTATGTTTTTATTTATTTAATATTTTTCATTAAGTCAATTCACTATATTATATACTATAGTATTTTTCAATGGATATTTTCTTTTAAATTAACTCAGTATTAAACCCTGGGTTTGATGTGCTAGTTATAATTTTTAGAACGCACATTAAAATAAATACATGACCATTTAAAATTTTTTAAATTAATCCATGTACTACCCAACAGTGTTATACAACCGACACTTTTGGGGAAATATAGATAAACTAATCTTGCTGTTAGCCAGATCAGAGCTTCTCAACTTACCTATGAGAAGGACCAGTTTTTTAAAAATTTTTTCATCGTGGACTGACACTTATATAAAATAACAATTACTAGGAAAATGAATTAGTTTAAAAAAAAGACACAGTCTTAGAAACAGACATAAAACTACTATCAAACTGCTATAAATGTTTCTAAATGCCTACTCTCAATGTCTGTTCTTATCTCCGTGGGGACCCTAACAAGCAGCTGGAAGACCACACTTTGAGTAACAATGAGCTAATTAATGGTCAGTTCTTCCCACTAGGTTTCAACCTCAGATGAGTTATATAAATGTGTCCCATGCTAACCTGAGACAAGAGACTTTTTCTCACTCAGCCTCAGTTTCCCCATGTGAAAAATGAAGAGACCATCAGTGTGAGGAGGACCCTCAGCGGCGAAAGCTTCACCAGGTGGGGGAGGCCTTGGAATGGAGTAGGTCTCAGAGCCTTTCCACATTACCACCTGGAGGGCGGCCGACTTCCTGGAAGAGGGTGCACCAACTTCCCTGGACAGGTCTACCACAGGCCCAGGGTGAGTCCAGTGAAGAAATTCTTTTGGGAAGCAGACATCTAAATGCCAGGGTAGATTTCAAGGCGGGTGTGAGTGTGTGTGGAGGTGGTGGTGGTGGGGATGATATTTGTCAAAAGCAGAGCGGGAGAGGGGAAGACAGAGAAAACGAAAGGAGTGACGCTGGAAGACACTTTAATGGGTGCACTGAAGACAGACAGAGGCCTGGGTTTCTGGGCCGTCCTGCTGTTGGGGCCCAGAAACCGATACCCCGAAGTATTGTGTTTTGACAAGCTGAACTGAGGAAGAAGCCTCAAGGTCTCTCTGAGCTCCTCCCACCCCCAAAGCACAGGATGAAGCTGAAGTTCCTTTATCTGCCTAAGATCCAAACCCACCAAGGAGAACAATTGTGTTTCTTTTTTTTCTTTTTTTTACTGTCCATTGTGTGTCCTATCCATTGTGTTTTCTTACCCTCCCTGGAAGACCAAGAATACAACCACACCTGAACAGTCCCTTTCCCAGGATAGTGTACAAGTTAGTCTCTCTTCCCAGACCCATGCATTCTCCCCAGAAATCCAATCAATAGAATTCCTCCCCCACCCATGACCTGTTCTGCCACGATGGTATGCAAGCTTCTGAACCCCTTTTCGGGGTGGGTAATCACTCTGTGGTTCTCCCTATGTACACGTTAATACAATTTGTATGCCTTTTCTCCAACTAATCTGCCTTTTGTGAGTTGATTTTTCAGTGAACCTTTAGAGGACAAAGAGGAAGTTTCCCTTGGCCCCTACACTGCCCAGAAGTTAAAGGCTAGACGTTGAGTTCATTTGAATGGCAACAGTGCATGCTGGTCTCAAAACTGCTCCTGTGAACACCTGTCTTAGGCCAGCATGTTTCCCTCCATGGACACGGCAGAGGAAACCTAGTAACCCACATTCCACGCTTGTCCTATGCATCACAGGAGACCTTAAACAAACAAAACCCCTAGTGTTGTTTGTATCCAGTAAGTCTCAGGGTGTGGCTTACGCTGGGCACTGAGAAAGCCTGCCGTATCACATGTAAGCCAGAATGCAAATGCATTTAAAACAAATACATGTGTGCCAGGTTTTGACTTCATTTGGTTTTCTGTAGGCATAGGAAATGAATGGGGAGGAGACACTCACCAGCGCAAATGTAGGGGGCGGTGGGGGTGCTGGAGGGGGAGGGACGGGCATCTTGGACTGTTATGCTTTCAACAGTCTCGCTGATAAATCTGTAAAAACGAGACAAAAAGAAACAGCACAGTCATGTATTAGACTTCTTAGTAATTCTCTGTGCTGACTGCCCCCTCCCTTTCCCACCAAAGTGACAGCTTCTCATAGGTCAACTTTAAGGAGAGATGGGCTTACCTTTACCTCACTGCCAAACTGTTAGTGTTCTAGAAGGACCCTATATGGGGGAGGTGGGGGCTTCTGAGCGAAGGTGCTTGGAGAGAACGGAAGCCAAATCTAGTGCCTCAATTGCTCCACTCCACCATCCACCACAGCAGGCCTGAGTCATCAGGAAGGTTTTCATGCAACTGGTGCAAATGTATCCCACGGCCAAGTTTGATGGAAAACAAACCCACCCCAGTGGCTCCTCTTCCTCACTCATTTCCATGACAAAATCCTGTCTTGCTCCCCGCCCACCCCATGCCCCACTGGTTGGTTTTTCTCCTCCGGTTCTCTTTTGGAGATTGCTGACACCCGCCTGCGGCCAAGTGTGCACAGTAGGAATAGGAGGACAGACGCATCTACCTTTTGTCCTGCCCTCACAGTTCGCACAGTCTTCCGGGGAGGGGAGACAGGGTAACCAGGCGGAAGGGAAGACTGCAGCAGATAGTGAGATGGGGGTGTGCGGTCGGTCCTTATTATCCTTGGTGCGCTCAAAGACTAGGGTTGCTATCTTTGTGCTACTCAGCATCTCCTTAGAGACCTAAGTGAACACAAAGAGGACTCAGACCTATGACTCCCAGGCTGTTCACCAGAAATGCACCTCTGTTAGCAGAGCCTTTCTGCAGAGTGCTTGCTCTGGGAACAAAGGGAAGGCCAGACTCTGGCTGGGTGGGCAGGTGGGGGTTAGCAGGGTGGAGGGGTCAGCCTGGCAAACACAAGGGGCAGAAGAGATGACGGCAAAGCACCCAAAGAGTTACACCAGCCATGAGCCCTTTCCCCCAATCCCTGGAGTCCTGTCCCTCAGCCTCAGCAGAACCCCTCGTCCCTGCCAACACCTCACCCACTGTTCTCACCCCTAAGTAATGCTTCCTTCTCCCACCCCATGCTTGCTACTCAAAGTGTGGTTCTGGATAGGCAGCTGACCTCAGAGCTTCTAGAAACATTGACTCTCAGCCCCTCCTGCCCCTCACTGAATGTGCTTCAGCATTTTGACAAGATCCCTGGATGATTCATGTGCACTAAAGCTCTATTGTAGACTCTGAGCCTTAAGCCAGTGGGCAGCCTGGGACACTGGCCACCTGAATAACATTATTTCTATGGAAAATGTGTCCCAAGTTTCAAACAGCAGAATTATTATTTTTTTAAATTCTCAATAGTCTCTTAATTGCAGAAAAAAATTCTTAGGATTTAAAACACTAATTTAGTTCAATCACTAAAGGTTAATGTGGAAAATTTATACCTGGAAACAAATAACTTTCTATTAAATTAATGCTAGTTGGTTTTCTTTCTGGGAACAGAAACGGAGTGGAAAAGCTAAAAGGACACTGCTGGACTCATCACAGCTGCTGGAAAACAAGAGTAAGACAGTTTGGAACAGTTCCATTTCAAGTGGGCTGTCTAGAAAATGAAATTTTTAAAACTTCCATGGCAACAACAGCAACTATGGTTTATGGAGAATGAGCTGGACCCAAGGCGCCGGGCTTGCACTATCTGTCACTCCTGCAAAGACACTGCAAGCTGGCTTGATAATGCTCCTTTCACAGGTGAGCACACTGAGACTCAGAAATTAAGTCATTCCTTAAAAAGCCCTGTGGCAATACGTTCAAATTGTTTCCTTTTAATGATCTAATAAGCATTTTTAGGCAGGCTAATTAGTGTTACAGCTCACCTGTTAACTAGGTTGGAATCTGTTTTTTAGTAAGAGACCGTCTCAGACAGGATTCTTTCCAAATGTGTTCCTTAAATTGGTCTTTTCTGCATGACCCCAGTTGTTTCCCACGGGCCAAGTGGGCACTGCAAGCAGGTTGGGCGCCTGCAGCCTGTGGCAGGTGGCCCTCTATAAAGGGTGCTCTCCAGCCTCAGATGGCACGTTCAGAGGCCCTGGAGTCAGGCGTCTCCTAGGACCAGGAGGAAGGACAGGGATCTGAAACTGAATTTGGGGCCATCTAACTGTGAAAGGTGCTGGAGCCAGATCAATGCTATTAATTGCTCTGGGAAAGGCAGCTTACTGAGCAAGTGGGGTAGCCTGGTCTGCCCGGTGGGCCAAAGAGATGGGCTCCAGGAAGAGTCCATCCACGTGCTTGGTGGATGAAATGACCCTCAAGACTCTATTTTATCTGATCCATGTCCTTCTGTCATCCTGCGATCCTAATACCTAGGGAGGAGTGGCTTCTTGTCAACTAACAGGCACGTCTTATGGGTTTGGTTCTCCTGTGTCCATCTCTGGTTGCAGACTTCAAATTGAATCTCTGTCCTGTACAATGTAGAGGCCAGAATGTGTAATGGGGACCCTTTCAGGGGACTTCCACCCTGAAAGGCCTCCTTGATTATTTTATAATTCTCTGTTGTTGCTGTTTTAGTACTGTCTGTGCAGTAACTGACATAAATAAACTTCTGTACCACAACTCCAGGGGGTACTGTGCTAACTTCGTGGTCCAGAGGGCTCGTGTGGGAGAAATAGCAACAGTTGTGGCCCCAGAAACAAGCAGGCAAAACCAAGGTTCAGGGAGCAAGGAGCTATTAAAAGGGTTCAGGGTGTTGCAAGCAGTGCGGCTTCCCCTCCAGGCTACCTTAGATAAACAGCCGCTAGAGGATCTTCGGGTGAGCGCTCTCACTTTCCCCAGGCTGGTGCAGAACCAAGCACCCTCCTCTCTCCACTTCTGCAGCCTTCTGTTTGCAGCCGCTCTCCCTGCCCCCACCTCTCACTCCCCTCCCCAAGAACCATGCCCACGCCCACCTCAGTGCTAAAAGAGGGTGACAGGTCGCCATGTACTCCTTGTTCCTTTCCAGCTGAATAGCTGCTGGGCACATTCTGGACTTCTCCAGGTGGGGGTCTTGAGGGAAGTATGTGAGAAACCCCAGACATTGGTCCTGCCACCTCACTCACCCCACGGATCAAAGAAGACCAAACTCATGGCGCCCTACGCCAGGCCCACTTCTTGGTTGCCTTCCCACCAGCCTGTGGACTCCACCTGGTCTCCCAATACCTGGCACAAAGTAGGGTGCGGAATGAAAGAGCCAGGTATCGCATAGATGAGATGCGGGTGGGGCTGTGTGTGGTCAGTCCTTACCTTTGGTGCACTCAAAGACCAGCCATTGCTATCTTTGTGCTACTTAGCCAAGTGCTTGCCACTGGAATGGATCATAGCAGCGCCCCTAATGCATCATGAAGTTTGAGCAAAAGAATCAGCTCTAGTTCAGGGGGCCTTGCTAGCATTAATTATCTGGACTTATTTTCCTGAAAGCCTCCAAGTTCCCCAGTGAAGTAGAAGCCCATGGCTTTGGGAGAGTAGGGGCTTCCCTCCTCTCATGGGGTTCACTGCCCACAGCAGAGTCAGAGCCGGACCTTGCTGACGACCTTGGCACCAGAGCACAGACCAGGCCTTCTTGCCTGGATCCCCACACCTGCAGGGTCAGTGGATAGAATTCAAGGGGTCATGAACTTGGATAAAAAAAAGTAGCTATTATTTCTACTAAGCACAAATTGAAATTTAGCATTTCCTTCAATTATGAACGTAGATCACAAACCACAATACCTGAGATTCTTTCACCATGTAGTTTTCACATGATATTTTCACATCATATTACAATTGCAGATCAATAATTTTGAAAATTCTGGCAATGTTTAGGTCTGTTGCTAGATCTTATTGTTTAAACCTTAGTAAAGAAGTACATATTTTAATATAATTATTTTCCTTTGAAATTCTCTGTATTTTATTTAATGCATTTAAAAGCTGTCGTAGGAGTCCTTTAGGCTTTACCAGGGTGGTTTACGGAATGAAAAAGTGAGAACATGAGACCTGGATCAGGCAAATTTGGTTCTGAATCCTTGCTGTGCCACCTATTAAGCATGGGACAAGAATTTTAACTTCTTTGGGACTCTTTTTCCTGTTTGTTAAATGGAGAGTTGCTGGGGAAGATTAAATAAAATGGTGCTCGGCAAGCTTTCAGCACAGCTTGGGAAAGGAAGCCATCAGAGGACAGATCTCAGATTTGTCCTCCTTGAGGGTGAGGACAGGTCCTGCTGGTGCACAAGCTGTTGAGTGCATCGCAGAGGAGGGATGGACCTGGGGGCTGAGTTGAGAGGCCCTGGCTTGCCCAGTAGCTGTGGGTAGAGCTGCATGGGGTGGGAATTTGGTTCTTCCCTTGAGGATGGCAGCATGGCAGGAGGGTGACTCTCCTGGGGCCAGGAGGGGCCCTAGAACAAGGGGAAGGAGAGCAGCAGTTCCTCAAGTGCAGCCTGTCATCTCCTGCATCAGAATCAGCTGTGTACTGTGTCCTGCTCCCCACCCTAGTTGGAGTCCCGACTGTCAGCTGGTCACACATCTACCCCTTTGCTGAGCCTTGCCCTCCCACCCGACCCCACCTCACCCCAGGCACTGAGAATTACTTTCAATGTTTAAATAACTTTCTTCATAGGGAGAAAAGCCAGACTTTCTAAAATGTTCACCTGGTGTGTTGAGTTTCACATACAGTGTAATGGACTGAACTAGGTCCCCTCCAAATTGATATGTTGAAGCCCTAACCCCCAGGACCTCAGAATGCAGCTATATTTAGAGATTGGGTCTTTAAAGAGGTGATTAAGTTAAAATGAGGTCATTACGGTAAGGCCCTAATCCAATAAGACTGGAGTCCTTATAAAAAGAGGAAGAGACGTCAGATATGTGCACACACACAGGAAAGACCGTGTGAGGACACAATGAGAAGGCAGCCATTTGCAAAGGAGAGAGACCTGCGGAGAAACCAAGACCTTGATCTTGGACTTCTAATCCTCAGAACTGGGAGAAAACAAATTTCTGTTATTTATCTGCCCAGTATGTAGTATTTTATTATGGCAGTCCTAGCACAGTAATACACACATTATTAACAACACATGTTCATCTATTATCTATTATGCAAATAAGATAATGGCCTCTGAATAAAATCTCCATCAATTTATTTTCTTACCCAAGATATTTCTAGATTGTCACACATTAAAAAAATTTTTTAAAAATCAGTCTGAACCCTAGAGTATGTGAGTGATTGCTAATGCATTACTGAATAACAGAATGAATCATTCAAAAATCATCAAATATTAGGTGAAAAATAGTTGAGGTAAGGGGAGTGATCTATCGATAAATCTTTTGTAAAAGAACTGGCTTTTTGGGTGGAGAGAACAGACAGGATATTTTGCATAAATGACTTTAAAAATTCAATTATTGGTTCTTCTTTGTTGCCTACACACATACATATACACACACACACACACAAATATACATCAATATTTGGAAATTCTGGATTTCCTAGTTCTGTGAATGAAATGGTTGGCATTGTTGGTTTTCCTACAACGTTACTAGGTCAACATCAAGGTTTAACACTCACATCAAGGATCATACACTGATCCCAGACCAAGTAGGGCATCTTGCAGCCTGTACCCATTTGCTAAACATGTAACGTTGGTTACCAGGGACACCCTGAGAAAAAGAGACTAGCTTGGCCCGCTCCTCACCAGTACAGGGCCCACATTCTCTCTAACAGCGTGGCCAGCTAGAAGCTCAACCACAGCCCACAGTGCAGTCTAGACATGCCCCAGAAATGCATGGTTTCTTCTTCAATGTGCTCATCTAGGAAAACAGAATTTTCCCTGAAAGTAAAATGATTGATCTCCTTGGGATCAAAAATATGGGCTAGTTATTTAAATAAACTGTTTCTTAGTTTCATAGCCAACTTAAAACTCATTCTAGATCACACCGGGTGAGGTCCATACTACAGAATGACACGAGGAGGGGAGAGATTGCCCACAGTCCCCCAGAGAACACAGCTGACAATCCTCGGAAGGCCAGGCTCTAACCCTGAGTGGGAGAGGTTCTATCAGAGAAGATGAGCGCAGCTTGATCCAGTTGTTTATCACGATTTTGGACTCTCCAAAAATATAAAGCAATTGGCTCTGCATAAATTTTGCTATAAGTAATCCTTAAATACTACCCTACCTAAAACGAATGGGTAGAAAAGTGAACTTTTTTTTCCCGAAAAGGTTGAATCAATAGAGGAGGATTTTATTTGCTGCACATGTGGGGGTGGGGCCGGAGGACAGTATCAGAAATAATACAACTGGACAGATTCAAAGATCCATCTGCCCTCTTGCCCTCATTATTTTTTATTCTTTGTCTTATTTTCGTTTACACTCATTTATATTTTACCTTACATGTAATGGTTTAACTCATTTTCATGTACGTATTTCTTGTGTGCTTTTGGCTTCTTCAGGTTACATTTGTTTGTGGGGTTTTTTTGAGGTTTTTTCCTCTTGCTTCCAAAAGGAGAGTTGTAGAGAACAGACAACACAAAGACACACAAAGATGAAAATAAAACACTAAAGTTGCATTTAACCACTGAAGCACTCAATAATAATTAGATTTTAGATGAAAAATGGTTGGGGGTAATACTCTCGTTATTTTGATGTATATATCCTTCCAGCTTGCAAATACACACACACACACACACACACACACAACACTCTCTCTCCGTCTTTATATGTATCACACACATACATCCACACACCATTGTTTCACCAAAAAATATTAATAGAAAAAATTTATAATACATGTAACTCAGCACTGTTTTAATGAGAAAGGGTTCTTAAATTCATATTCAGTTATTACAACCATAAAAAATAATTGCAGGGGCACTCATTACAAAGGCAATGAATCCACTCAAAGTTACATTGCAAAAATAAAATCATTTAGCAAACTCAAATTGCTGATAAAATCCTGAATTTTAAAAAGCATGTAGCTTTGTGATTCCTACTTATAAGTATTCTTGCTTCTATTCTTCAGAGACTCCTCCAGGATGCAAACTTAGTTGGATGTATTTAAGATCTGAAAACCATTAGAACTAATTAAGATGAATTTGGCTTTGTTCTGCAACTTCCTGCACAAATGCTCAACAGGAAAATTGATGCTCACAGTAAACCACAGTCATCCTGTTTCTTTAACACAATCTTTTCACAGCTGCAGTTGCCTGGAGTTTCTATTTGATGATGCGAGTCACTGTGCAACATCTCTGCCTCTCCCCGCCCGTCCCCCAGCATGTCGTTGGGCCATTTTAGAAACTTTAAATACCTTTGCAGAAAGGTTTGTTTCTATTATTGCTACTCTTCCTCTCCCCAGGCTGAGGGGCCTCCTCAGAGCAATGAGGCAATCCATACAAGAGGGGAAACAGAAAAGGCCGCTGGACCCCAGAGGAAGCAAAAGGCAGAAAAGAGAAACAAGCTTTCCTTTATAAACAAATCAACAGCCTCGCCCAGTAGTTCTTCATCCTCATTCTCCACTTGAGCTGAATGTGGAGCTCGCGCTTGCTGGACGCAGAATCCCTCATTTCTCAAAATACACTTGCTCTTTTCTCAGTTGATCATAATTTTAAACAGTATCTTCAGTGACTTCTGCTTAGGTTGTCTTCTCAATGGTAAAGGTTTAAGTCTTTGCTGTACTTAGAGGGTCCTTGGCTATTTAAAAAATGCTTCTTTTAGAGTTCTTTCAGATAAAGAGTTGATTTATTTTGGGACGGGTGGGAAAGGCATGTTTCAAATAAGACATTTTGAAGCATCTATAATGTCATTAAGATTGGCCAGGAGCTTAGACAGAAACAATTTCACCTTAAGAATAACTGCTGGGGAAATAAAGGTTGCTATGAAGTAAAATTATTTCTTAATCCACTGTTATACATATTTAATTTAAAAATGAATACAGACTCATACACATCCAAGACCCTTTCAGTAGTCAAAATGCAGGTTAGCTGAGTGACTCACCTGTCATTTAACTGAGGGAAAGGGAAAGGAAAACCTTTTTTATTTTATCCATGTAACTAAAAAGTATCGGTTTTTCTCGCACTACTTCCCATTTCTTTAAGGGGTTCCAATCTCAAAGCTAGTCTTCCTAAATCATTGGCAACACATTTAATTCTGCCAGAGGATTAAAAAAAATTTTCTTTTTCATAGGCAGTGTTCAATGACCTGTACCAGAGGATTAAGCTCTGCTGTTGTTCTCTACTACACACACACACACACACACACACACAGAGCATATATGTCAACACATTTGACATATTGTATTCATTTTATCATTGAAAAAATAGCCTTGTAATATAAATAGAAGTGTCACCAAATTTCCTTCTGAAAAAGTCAAAAGACTTAAAATGGAAAACATTTACTTGAGATTATTTGTTTTAAAGACATTTACTGTTCCTGTGACACTTAAAGCAAAGCATTTGTAATTCCAGACCCCCAGGACTGGAAAAGAATCTCAAGAAATCTGACAATTTATCACATTGCCTCCAAACTGCACTTGTGAAAAAAGTTCTTGCGATTAAGAAAACTTCCTCCACACTTAGTTTTTAGGAGGCCTTGGGCAAATTACTTACCCTGTCTAAGTCTAGTTTCGGAAATAAAATGGGGATAATAGCATAGAACTTACTTAATAGGGTTGTTCAAGAGTTACATGAGGCAGTACTTAGTAAGTATTAACCATCTTTTAAAAATAAAAAAAGCAAAAGTAAACAGCCTAACACATAGTAAGTGGTCAATAAATGTTACTGTCTTTCCCCCTATTTAACCGTGAGAGAAAGAAAGCATGAGCTGATTTAAACCTTAGCCCACGTGTGTACACCCATGCAGACCTCTGTATTACAGACGAATGGTGAAGGGAGATGTGTATAAAGTGCATTTTAAATTTCACAGAAAAGCATACTGATTAAAGCATTGCTTATTCTAGCATTTTTTTTTTCACTTTTAATTTTCAGGACCGAAGTTTGCAAAATACAGATAGAGGTATTTGTGACAGTCTAGGAGAAATGCTGTTTCCAACAAGTACATGTATGACAATTTGGAAAAACAAATTGAATCAAACCTTAAACCAGATCACAATTTAAATAGCTAGAAACCTCCAAAGTAAATAATGTGTTCATGAAATGTTAAACAGAATTCAAAAGGGCATAAAACTTGAAGGGTCCAGGAATTAGGTAGCTCACTTCCTCTTATATTATATTTTAGCATGGGTTGGGGCACTGCCAGCCTATAGGCCAGATCTACAATTTGATTTCATCAAAGACCAGAGTGAAATTGCTGCTGGACCCCAGGGACTAATTTTCACCATAGAGAGTTCTCTGAATATTTCATTTTGTTCAGAGTATGTGTAACATTTAAAAATCTAGCTTTTGGAGTAAAGAGCTGTGAATGATTAACCCATGAATAAACTTTTCAAAGAGCATTAGAAAACCTGATTTTAGGTAAATAATTTGACTTCTTTAGACGTACAAAAAGAAGAATTTTGACTAGATGATGCTTCGGTTCAGAAGTGACAAAACTTTGTGAAGTTAAACACATTTAACCCACAGTCCACGCGGATTGGAAGAGCATGGCTTCCACGCCAATCCCCTCAAAACCTTTCCCTAGCTTCTCGCCTTCCTTCCTCACTATCCTGTCTTCTTCTTTCCCTGCCTTTCACCTTTCTCTTTACCAAGCTGGCCTACTTTTCTTAATTAAAATCTTTCTGCAGCCTTTTCTTCATTTTCCACTTCTCCATTTTCCTTTTTTTTAAATTAAAAAAAAATTTTTTTGAGACAGGGTCTCACTCTGTTGCCTGGGCTAGAGAGCAGTGGTGTGATCACAACTCATTTTGGCCTCAACCTCCCGGGGGCTCAAGCGATCCTCCTGCCTCAGCCTCCTGAGCAGCTAGGACTATAGGTACATGCCGCCACCACATCCAGCTAATTTTTTTTTTTTTTTTTTGTAGAGATGGGGTCTTGCTGTGTTACCCAGGCTGGTCTCAAAACTCCTGGCCTCAAGTGATCCTCTCGCCTTGGCCTCCTAAAGTGCCAGAATTACAGGCACGAGCCACTGCTCCCGGCCTGCCACTAAGTTATTTAAAAGAACTTGTACTTATTGAATAAAGTTGTATGTGCCCTCTTAATTTTTTAAAGCTTTATTTTATTTCTCCATAGGGAAAAAGGAACATAAATCAAGTTGCTTTTTCACAATATCCTAGGAAAATTTTTTTAATACAAAAAGTTTCCTTAATCCTGCTCTGTAGGTTTCTGAGTATATGGCTTGAAAATTTAAAACCACCATATTTTATGCCAAAATATTAATCACATTAAATATATATAGTTATAATGAATGCTACAGAATTTGATTTGCAATAGTAGTCGTGTACTGCACTGTCATAATGTAAGCAGAATTACTCTAAAAGACTGCTTAGAAATGGTTTAGTTTGGGATTTGAACTTAAGTAACACATTCTACAGCAATAGAACTGCAACGGCTTAGCTCCACAGTATTTTCATTTGAAGCTTCCGATGATTCCTTTTACTTCAAAAGCACTTACTGTTGCTGGCCAAACCCAAAGATGCAAAGGCAGTTGTGTAGACAACTGTACCACACACCAAAAGCACACGTTTACTGCCATAAGCCCCCATTTATTAAATGGGAAAATGGGGAGAGAGATTCCTGTGGATCCTAACTTTTCCAGTGGTCAGGAAAAATTCTGCTGAAAATCTGTTACACCCAAAACCACAGTTTAACAGCCACTCACCACAGTGTAAAACTGCATTTGGGCAAAGAAATTTAGAACTGATCTATCTATGAAAAATTAAAAATTTTATCAAAAATAATTGTTGCCCATTACACCATTTCTGATAAGGAAATAATTGTTAATCATTTGTCTTACCGTTAAAGGGTACTGTAGGAAGCCATGATCAGGGACACAGGCCAAGAGAGAGCAAGTAAGCCAAGAACCAAGAGAGAACACTGTCCTGAGAAAGGCAATCTTCAACAACGGGGGCGTGATGCATGGTTTTGAAGCATTTTGGCAAGCTCTGGCTCTTGCTTAAATGTGATATGATCAGAGCAGACGTCCTTCTGTGGGTATTCGCTTCCTGTCTGATAATTGTGTTTGTTCCTTCCTCCTTTGCTGCAGAAAAAGAAACTAGATTGGTTTTGCTTAAGAAGCAAACAAGGAAAAAAACCCTAAATTTAAAAAAATTAAGTGTTTCTCTTTCCCACAAGGGGTACTATAGCTGTTTGGTACTGTGACAATTGGAGATCGGCACCTCCATGCAGTTAACAGCCCAACTTTCTTCTAGACACCGACACAAAAATAATTGTTCATGGAACTTGAGATTCCTTTAGGAAAATTCTGTTTGAAAGCATCACTAAATACTAGTATATATAGTAATAAGGAAAAGAGTCACTCAAGAGATAGAAGTTCTTAACTATACTGACAATTAGGCTAAGTGATTTTTCTTTTCATTTACAGAGCATTCAAGTGTGTAGGGAGAAAGTTACAAGTGCCAGTGAAGAGAGCAGGTCAGGTATATAAGGCACATGAATTTTGAAATATGATTTTGGTGCCCATGCAGAATAAATACTATACAGCTGCAGATCCATTTCTATGCCAAAATGCTTTGTCTCTGTCCTCCATGTTTAATGGGGCAACAGTAACTCTCTCAGAAGATGCCTGACAAAAGCACAGAGATAATGAGGGCAGAAGGAGGAAGACAGGTTTCTCATTCTTAAGGGACTCTAAGAGGTGGGTGGCAAAGGAATATATGCAGAAAACACTATTTCGAAACCTTGAGTTATATGTAGAACAATCTGAAAATACTCATGATTTTTTCTTGGCCCATTGGAAGGTTCAGACTTACATTTGCGACATATACCATGTAACTCTGAGAAAAAAGTATCTGCTGAAAGAATGAAAAACAGAGGCATATTTCAGAAACTAGCTTCACTGTAAAATTTGAACTTCAGGTCCCGATTCTGCTGGGTGAAGAGGTGAGAAGCATGAAAGACCGCAAATTGTGTAACAGTCCCTAACCTGTAAAATGACAGGACGGGGTGAGACCCGAGGCTTGCAAATCAAGTAGCTGTTGAAAATGTGTGGAGGTATTTCCGGTTGGGGGTGGGGAGCAGTGGGTGGGAACAGTGGGAGGAGGGGCCTATAGGACTCACGGGGCGGGACCAGGGATGTGAAATTTCCTATGGCGCTTAGGACAATCCCACCCAAAACACCAGAAGTGCTCCTACAGAGGAGTACTGGGACAGGCGATGTCTAAGGATCTTTCAAACACAAAATTCTCTAAGGCATGAGTCTAACTGCATGAGCAGGTTCATGATGCTAGGCCATGGGCACAATTCCTGGAAGTGGAGCGTCCAAGGATTAGTGACTGAGGGCCCTCTAACCTGCCTGGAGCTGCCGGTGGCAGGGACTCCATTCCTCTTGTGTAACACAGGGCCTAGGGTCCCTGAAAGACCTAGTAACGTGAATAAATACATACGGGCATGGGGGCTGGGCAGGGGTTGAGGCCTGCAGCTATAACCCTCTTCCCCGCCACACACCCTCAGGAAAAGATCAACTATCAAGTAATCGCCTGAGTGAATCTTTGGGGAAGTCTAACTATAGTTGGGTCTAAAAAGAGAACATGGGCAATATGATGATTTCGCTATGTATTTACAGAATTATTTTGCAGTTCTCTAAGTAAGGCACCCCAAGCATACACATACTCTCACACACGAGCACACACTTTCACACACATACCGTTTATGGCTCCTCCCATCCATTAGCGAAAGCTCAATTAGAAGGCATTATGCCACCTAGAAAAGTGCAGCCCTCAGCACACACAAGGCAGTAGGTGTGTAGAGTTTGGGTCTATTCCTGCAGTCAACTTTGGACACATTTATGAGGTGTCCACTATGCACGATAGGACATAAATCAGATAATGTTCTTCCCCTGCTTAAAACCCTCCAATGGTTTCTCAATTCACTTAAAAAGTCCAAACTCTTTGCCTAGGCCCACAGGGATCCACAAGATCTGACCCCTTTCTGGCTCTCTGACTTCATCTTAAATAACATTCCTTCTTGCTAATTTACCTTCCAGCCCTTTCTGTTCCTTAAATGCACCAAGCTCATTTGCATCTTAGGGCCTTATACTTGCAAGCCCTTTTGCCTGGTACATTCATCTCCTGGTTCCTTCTTCTGATTCCTCAGATGTCAGCAAAAATGCCCTCCCTCAGGTCCCATTCTGCTCCCGTTTTCTTTTATGCATAGCACACATCACCACTTGACATTTTATTCGATTGTTTATTTAC
This sequence comes from Daubentonia madagascariensis, assembly GCA_023783475.1. Taxonomy (NCBI): domain Eukaryota; kingdom Metazoa; phylum Chordata; class Mammalia; order Primates; family Daubentoniidae; genus Daubentonia; species Daubentonia madagascariensis. The sequence continues at coordinate 33,646,860 of JAKFHU010002088.1, read as the reverse complement.
TTGTTTGTTTCTCCCCACTAGAATTCAAGCTCCATGAGAACAGGGACCCTGTCTGTTTTCTTTTCTGCTGTTGCCTCAGCACCTAATGCAGCATCTGACACCTGGCAGGTGCTTAACAAATAGTGGTTTTTTTGTTTTGTTTGTTTTTTGGAGACAGGTTCCTGCTATGTTGCCCAGGCTGGTCTTAAACTCCCGGTTTCAGGCAATCTTCACACCTTGGCTTCCCGAGTAGCTGGGATTATAGGCATGAGCCACTGAGCCCAGCTCAATAAATAGTGTTTGTTGAATGAAAAAGAAAGTCAACATCTCTTACAAATTCTACCATAATGTAACATTCCCTTAAAAGCTTAGGATTGTTCCTTCAGAGTGGAGGAGGGGAAAAAAAAAAAAAAAAAAAAGCTTAGGATTGTTTCCCTTGGACCAGTAAATAAGAAATACCAAAACTAGCCTTCAGGGGAAAAGCTGTTAAAGGGAACTTTTTCCAGAGGAAAGATCAGTGGGTAAAATGTTTAGCCCATCAGTGGGCTTAGCAATGCATGCAGAGTCTTATGCAGTGCAGGTAGTTTATGTCATTGGGCAATGGGAAGAGAAAAATGGGTTAAGAAAGTTTAAAAAAAATAAACCAGTCAGAAAGGAAGATAAAAAGGAGGAAATAAAAAGATAAAGGACATAAGGCAGGAAAACGTGGAGACAGGGAGAGATCACGTGCGGGGCAGGGGCGCCTTCCAGCCGCCTCTGCAATGGGTGACCCCCAGGTGTTGGATGTAACAGTGCTGTCTGACCTTCCTCAGTGAAGTGGTGTTCCCAGATCAGTGTCAGCTTTTCCAGCAGCCATATTCTTTAGAAAAGTAATTTTAAGGCTGATGAAGACTGCAGAGATCAAAGTCCACATCATCACTTACAGAGGAAGAGATGGGATCCAGAGACGTTAAGTGGCCTGCGCATGTCACAGAGCTGGCAGCAGCACAGCTGGGCCCAAAGCCTGGGCTCCGCTCCAGGAGCCAGTTCAGTTATCATCTGAAGCCTCATTTTAGGTTCAGAAAGGCGATTCCACCTAACTCCTTCCTATAAGCTTAAGAAGAGGCAGAAGGAAGAGGGGTGGAGAGAAAGTGCCATCTGGAGGGAGGAGCTGAGGCTAGCGTGTGTGTGTGCCTGTTATGTTATACCCAAAGGCCCACGATAAGCGGACGGGAACCTGTGATAATAAAGACAACCATAATTCTGGACTTAAAAGAGAATTTCCAATGTCTATCTCTCCCCCATTCAACACATAGATCAGTCTGAGTTTACTGATAGGGCTAAACAATAATCAATATGCTCTCAGACCAATCACAGAGAGAATCCTCCATATTAATCTGTAGAAAGGAAAAAACCAAGAGCAGACAGAAGATTTTAAAACAATAGCGTAGGTCTCACCAGTCTTAGGAAAGTGCTGAAGAATCATAGCCAAGAACTCTCCTGCAGTGGCCCCAAATCAGCACAGACTGAATCAGTACAACAGTGACATGTATAATACAGAAGAACATTTGTTTTTTAATAATTCTGGTTTTTCAAGTCATGTTTCCATAACTAGCTGTTATAGTGTAGTATTTGCCCTAGTAGTGGAAAGATGTTTCTAACACTATATTCCCTCAATTCTAAAACACCTTCTTCAATAGCAGAATGCCCCCCTTGTAGCTTTTTAGGGGGAAAGAGAAACACTACCAGATTAAATGTATGCATCTACTGTAAAAGGAATCTACTTTCAAAATGTTAAAATATGGGAATTACATGATTTAAAATAGTAAAAATAAAGGCATAATCCTCCCCCCCCATAATTATCAGTATGGTTACATAGAGGGTTGGTCATTTAAAAATAATCTCAAAAATACGGAGAAATTCAAAACAAATTTTGTAGTACTCCATGCTCTGTTACTATAAATTGGTATAATCTTACTTGGGGAAAATTTTGCAATGTGCGTTTTGGCAGCTCAGCAACCATTCACCCTGCTTATAATGATGTCTTTTGTTTGGTTGGTTTTTTGTTTGGAGCATTATCCCTCCCTCACTCTCAGACCAGGTGGATCCAGAGGCACTCACTTCCACCCCAGATATAGCAATGACACGTGACTCAGGGCTGGCTAATCAGATCCTTGCATCATTTGCCCCTAGAGATTTTTTGGTGATAGCCTGTGATATCATCAGAATCAAGGAAACTTGTTGCCAGAGGCAAGTCCTCTTCCTGAGGGACAAGGCTGGCATTGGATCTTTGAGGATGCAGGGGCTGGGCCTGCTGTACTCATCCTTCAACCACGTGGGGTCTGAAACCAAAACCAACGAAATGGGGAACTGGAAGATGGAGAAAAACCAAGTACTGAGGTTGTTGGTCAGGCCCTGAACCTCTCTATACCTGAAGTTAGCCCTAGACTTGTTAAATAACATTAACGAATAAATTCTCTATTTTTTGTTTAAGCTAGTATGGTCAGGTTTTCTATCACCAGCAATACAAAGAATCTTAAGTGATATAGGAATTGGTACTAGAAGTGAGTGTTGAATGTGACTAACTCAAAAATGTGCAACTGGCTGATGAAGGTCAGGGGAAGGCTAGTGTAGGCCAGGGTAGCCGGGGCTGGGAAGTTGGCAGTCCTTGTTATGTGACAGCAAAATTGCTAGTTATGCCACCACCTATTGAATTCTCAGTCTAACACATAAGCCTACTGATGGTACACCGTTAAAGGATTCGATAGAAAAAAAGTTTAGGATGTTGGAGTGCGTTGGCTACTTCTTGTGTCCTTTAGTAATATCCACAGGAAAGAGATAAATTTTGGCTGAAAACTGACTGAAGGCACAAAGGGAAAAAATAGGGCTTTGTTAATAGAGGCCTTTTTTTGCCTGTGATCTGCAACTCAGATGGTTGAGAGTCAAATAATCTGGAGCCTTGGGGCTGGAAAACCCAAACTCTCTATTCTATGCTAACATTAAATAGAGCAGGGTCTGGAGCCGAATACACGATCCCGAATGCCATAATCCCAAATGTTGAAATCCTGAAAGATCAAAACCTTGAAAATATAATTTTGGAAAAAATAATAAAAATTGACTTAAAAGATATTTATTTACATTTTTAAAAGGGGATATATATGAGAAACTTAAAAACACAGCAGAAAACTTCAAAGGACACTTTACACAATAAAATAGGCAATAATAACATACATATTTTTGCAAGCATAAACACTCAGGTATACTAAGCAATGGTTGCACAGATATAACAGTTATGAGAGCGTATGAACCGTATTCATAAAGAAATGGGTCAAAAAGGGAAACGTATAAATGAAAATCACTATGGTTGGTAATTATGTGTACCCAGCTTTATAACTTTGGCCATCTGAAATACTGTGACAAACAACCAAGTCTTTTGATGAGATCTATCAAAACCGTGATGGGTCACCACCGCACAATTTTCTTTCACAAAGGCAGATGTACAAAAAAGGACATTCCTTCACTTCTTGAGGAAGTTTCAATGTTTTTACATACATGCACAATGCTTACAAAGTCAGTGTTGTGATAATACATTTTCGTGGAGCAGAATTTGCAAAAAATGCATAAAACTAATTAGAACTCTCTAAAAGTCTCTACACAATTTATTCATTCAGTATTGGAAATGATGCAAAAATAAAATACATAGCATAGCAAAATATAAAAAACAATGCTGACAATTTAAACTAGTGGGAAAAAACTAAAAAGAGAAAAAGAAAAAAACAAAAAAAAATTTTTTAAATGCAACATATGTAAAGTGTATCACAGGGATAGATTATGGGCAATGCATGGTGACAGACAGTCCATAAGAGCTGGCCTAACATGATGCAACTATCCTGTGATTGCGATTTTCAGGATTTTAGACGTTAGGAATTTCAGATTTTAGAATTTAGAGATTTAGACTTTAGGGATTTTGATCTTCTGGGATTTCAACATTCAGGATTATGGTGTTCAGGATTGTCATGTCTTTTGGGATTATGATCCAAACCTGGGGTAATTCTACTCTGACTCCAGGGGTGGAAAGTGACCAGCCCTATCCAATTAGAGCCTTGGGGTTCCCGGGGTGCAGTGACTGGTTCAGGGATGAACACTTGACTACTTCTGAACCAAGGAGATCAGTGAGACTTATTCTAAGACGTGGGGGGGTTGGACTGGTTGTATTATACCCACAGTATAAAGGAGGAGGCTGAGAATGAAGCCAGTGCAGCCAGACAGCTTGAGGGGAGCCTGAGATTTAGGCGACACAGCAATGAAATGCAACATGTGGACACTATTTGGATCCTGATGTAAGTAAACTAAAAAGACGTGAGGCAACTGGAAATTTGCGTATCGATCAGATATTTAATGATATTAAGCTGTTATTGCTAATTTTCAGGTGTGATAATGTTATTGTGGTTATGTTACATTTTACAAAGAACCTTTCCTTTTTAGAGACATGTGCTGAACTATGTGTGGATGACATACAATGTCTGGGTTTGCTTCCAGAGTAATTTGGAAAAGGAGGGGCAGTGGGTATGGTACAAATGAAGCAAAATTGGTCATGAGATGACCATTCTTGAAGCTGGGTGAGGAGTACATGGTAGTTTATTATACCGTTCTACTTTCCATGTATATTTGAAATGTTTCCCTAATAAAAAAACTTAAAAAAAAAAAAAGACTTGTGGCTCATTCCCTTCTTCATCCACTAGAGGCTGTTAAAGACGTTTGCTCATCCTATTATAAACAAGCTCAGGCTTTTAGAAGTTAATAGAGTTATAGAAGTTACTTTTTACTGCTCAAAATGATCTCTTTTGCTGTTGGATGAAATGGGATAGACTGAGGGCTCCCCTGCAATGGTTCAGAGCCCAAGTTGTTCTTCCCAGAAAAGGATTAAACTCTTAAAATCTGAGACCCATTAACAGTGGCAACAAAAAAAAACAAAAAAAACAAAAATTCCAACCAACCAACCAAGGAACAAAACACCCCTCCTTCTAGATTAGCACTGTCCGGTAGAAATATAATTTGAGCCACATGTGCAGTTCTGTATTTCCTGCTAGCCACGTTAAAATAGTAAAAAGAAATGTGAGATTGTAGGGATACATTTTATTTAACACACTACTTCAAAAATAGCGTCATTACGACAGGTACTAAAATTTTTTTTTTTAATTTTAATTAGGTATTTTACAATCTTTTTTTCACATGAAGTCTTCAGAAACAGGTATGTATTTTACTGCTGGTGGCATTTCAAGTGCTCCAGAGCCACTACCACACTGGGCAACACAACTATAGACAGTGAGGGCCTCAGGGCAAGGCCCTGTCCTCCTCATCGCTTTTCCTGGCAGGATGCCTGGATGCCACTTAACAGATTTGCAATCAATGTCAGTCCTGGAAAAGTCTTGGTCCACCCAGAGCCAACTCTGGGCTATAGCCAAGAATACTTAGCCAAGAGATACCTTAGTATACAATAGTTTCAAATGGGGGCTCAAAAAAATTCATTGTCTTAGTCTGTTTTGTGCTGCTGTAAGAGAATACTGGAGACTGGGTAATTATTTATAAAAAACAGAGATTTATTCCAGTTCTGGAGGCTGGGAAGTCCAAGACCAGGGGGCCCGAATCTGGTGAGGGCCTTCCTGCTGTGTCAACCCATGCGGAAGGGCAAGAGAGCATGTACGTGAGAGAGGGAGAAGGTAAGTGGGCTCAACTCATCCTTTTACTGGGAACACACTCCTGTGATAACTGACCCACTCCCGTGGCAGCAACATCAATTCATTCATGGTCATGAACTTGGGAGACACATTCAGACCATAGCATTCTTGGAGTCAAAAACCTCAGTGGCTTTCCATTATACCAAGAAAAATCTAAAGTCCTTGCGATGACTAGCAAGGCCCGCCAGGCTGGCACTCCCCAGCTTACCCTGTCCCTTGACCTCTTCTCCTTCCCTCCTCCCCCATCTCTTTGCCTTGGGGCTTTTGTGCTTGCCTCTCCCTCTCCCTAGGACACTTTTCTCTTGGCTGCCCATGTGGCCTGTTCCATGTGCATGATCTGCCCTTCCCACTAGAGAGGCAGCTCCATGAGGGCAGGGAGTTGTCTTGTTCACTGCTGTCTCCCCAGCCGCTTAGACCAGTATGTGGCATAACGCAGGTGCATGAAAAATATTTGTAAATGAATTTTATAAGCTTCCAGCTCCAAGTTTAGTTTCATCCTTCATTTAACCTGGGGTTGTGATTATGCTGCCACACACTTAGCTCTAGGCAGGGAGGTGCCGGGGTAAAGCAGAAATGTGAATTTGCTCCTCCAAAAAGACCTGGGGGGGGCTCCAGGATCTTCTCCCAACAGGTGGACATAGGACAGCCATTTAAAAAGACAATATGGGGGACCTGCCAACATTGTAACAACTCTCTTTCTCAAGCAGGGCTATCTGCCAGTGTCAGGATAGAACAAGTTAGAAAATGGTGAGGTCACTAGCATGGAGAGAGAAAGGGGAACCAACTGAGGATGGGAACAAAAAAAGGTGCCAGAACTATCTAGAAAAGACATTCCCATGATGGGTTCACATATTCACATTCAACATATCTATATTTTATGCCTCTTGTGCACTCTAGCCCAGTACCCTGTATGCTGAGGACACAGTGAAGAACCTTGTTTTTCTACACTGACAACAGTTTGGCAGTTTTATGCTCAACAAAAGACAAAAAATAAAAACTAAACAAATAAAAATGCTGAGGTTGGAATATCACTAACCTTATTTCTTTGAGGGGAAAATGCTTTTCCCATGTGGAAAGACTATTTATGGGTTTTTTTGAAAGCACTGTCTTGATTTAGGTAATTCAATTAAAATGGAAAAATCTCCCAGTCAGTCACCAACATCCAATACCAGTGTCCCTCAGGGGAAAACCCATGTGAATTATAGAGAGAAGTTTCTTACAACCCAAGGGGCACACTGGTGGAAAGCCCCATTTTCACATCCTGCCATGTATATACTTGTTCACCACTCCAAGAAAAGATACTGGCATGCAGATAGCTGTGCATTCCTTTTGGTTGCAAATGAGGCACGAAGGGCAGGAAAGGGCCTTCACAATTATTTCTGGGGTGGGGACGATAGTCATATTGTTCCTTATTCAGATTTCTCTATAGCTAAATGGTCACTTGGTATCTCCTGCCAGAAGACAGATATGAACACTGAAAGTCCTTCCCTAGGGTTCTCTGGAAACAAGGATACATACAGCTCTACATCTTTGGGACTGACATCACCCATCTCAACACTGTGGGAAGGGCTCAGTGACCCAAGACTCCCCTTGGAGCCCTCTGACTGCATGTAAGCCAGGCCTGGCTGGTGCAGCTGCCTGGGAGAGGCAGACCCAACAACTCTGCAGGTGGAGAGGAAACAGGAGGCATTTGTGGGTGCCACAATGATGGGGGGCCTTCCTGGGATTCAGATGATCTGCAGCGTACCACACTGTCCCACTCAGTAAAGAATTGTCCCACATGACCTTCAAAGGTCCTGTTAGACATTAATGCAGGTGAAAAAACTGTTTATAGTTATCTGAGCCTAGCCCTAGACCTTATCTCCAATTTATATATGAACTAAAAGTAATTATTGCACTGTTATATTTATTCCCTGAATTTTTCAGTAATGCAAATATCATATAAATGAAATACTTTGTTTTGTTCAGATTTTTACCAAAAGTTGTTCTCCCCTTTTGGAAAATCGTGAGCCCAAGGACATTGAGTTGGTCTGCAGTAGTAGCTGTCAAACTCACTGTGATTCTATGTACAGATGCAAACATCTGACCCCTTTGTTTTCTAATGAGTTGTACTTGATCACTTATAAATGGAAATTATTTTTTAATAAATTACTTTCCTTTTATTTCTCTTTTAAGTTAAGATTACATTGATTTTTTGGGAAATTATGTGTGAACTCAGATTATTTCATTTATGAGGGTTCACTGAAGATTGTGAAGGCAGCATAGAACATACTGATATTAAAAGTGGGCACTGGGTCCCACAGGCTGAGAGCCACTGCTTCTGGTGGTCCTGGGGATGTGTGCACGTCCCTGAGCTCCGTTTAAAGTCAGGAAAGGCAATCTCACGACTCTGCTCATGCAGCCTGGGTAGTAGGGAAGGCGGGTGATGGAGACCACCCCAGCTGGTCCCCTCCCATCCTGGGAGGGGGCTTCATACTTTGTTCCCAAATGTGCATGACACAGAGGCGTGTGTGCTTCCTTCTCCCGTTTCTTAGCAGACCCTGCTTTTCTCAGTGGCTAGGCTGAAACAGAATTTGTTCTACTCCAATGACCCCAGATTCCCTACAAGAACTTCCCCCTCCCATTTGGCCACTCTGGATTCTCCAAATGACTGACTGGGAAAACAGACTGTTGGAAAAACACTTATAGGTTGTCTCTAACGGGGTTGCTACCCTATTAGGCCACAGGAAAGACAATGGAAAATGTTTCCTGCTGGAGCATATGCATGTACCGTTGGTTCTTTGACTCCAAATGTGCATGCAGGGGCAATGGTAGGGTCAGAAAGGTGCGATCACAAGGTGATCAGATCCCCACCATTTTTTTGAGGGGGAAGGTTTGCTTGTTTTTGCTTGTTTTTCTTTTTTTTCTTTTCTCCATGATGACCAAATGACTCATTCCCCTGCAACATGGAAGTGACTTAATCCAAAGTCTTGGACCATTTTGTTCTGTTTCAGATCCCTCCCAACAGAATGATCAGTTGATGGCTTATGTAAAAAGCTCCATGACTACGTTTAAATATTGATTAGTTTGAGAATAACAAACCACAAAAATTTGAGGTGTAGAAATCACGTGTGGTTTATATTTTGTAGGATACCCTCAGACAGATAAATGAACAGAGTAAAAAAAAAAATCTAAACGGTCTCTTCCTGCACCATTCCCACCACCATTAAAAACAACAACAACAACAACAAAAATGAAACAACAATTAAATAAAACCCAATCTGGGTGCCACTCTTGGTATTTGTGTTCTGGCAAGGCACATAAGGAGCTGTCTGGGCAATGTGGCTGAGGTCAACGTGTCAGAATGACCTGACACAACATCTGCCTCGGTCAACAGCCCTGCCCAGCCAGAGCGGGCTCCTCTGCCACAGAGCGTCCTCCTCCCACACCGGCATCCCCAACCTCGGGCCACCTGTCGCTGCCTCTCCCCCACGACCTGGCCCCTCTCTCAACCCCTCAGTCCTCTTCTCCAGCCAAAAGGAAAGCTCATAGAGCTGCAGAAGTATGTTCTGTGATCTTTTCATCTGCTCACCCTATCTGTGTGTCGCTGGCTCCACTGTTAGCCAGTGAGCAACACTGCCAGGGCCCCTGTGTGTAGCAGCCACTCGGTGTCTGTCATGGACCAAGGCCTGTTTTAGGTGTCCGGGATGGTACAAAGATTAAAGAGACAAAATTCTCCACACTCAACGCAGCTTACATTCATATCTAGGTTGATGATGTGATGGAAGGAAAGTGAATTAATTTACCCCCTGTTTTCATTTAGGCCCAGCTCATATTATGTTATAAAGAATAGCCTCACCAAGACCACTGCCAGAAGAAGGGCTAGGGCATGGTGGCACATGCCTATAGTCTCAGGTCCTTGGGGGGTATGCCAGGGTGAGGCAGGAGGATCACTTGAGCCCAGGAGTTCAATGTTGCAGTGAGCTATGATGACGCCACTGCATCTGGCCTGGGCAACAGAGCAAGACCCTGTCTCGAAGGGTGGCTAATTCAGGGTGACTTGGATGTTCATGTGCAGTGCTCACCATCTCCATGCAAACATATTTGATGGTACACTGCTAGGCCAGCCCACAAAAGTCTATTTAATTCATAATGTGACTAAACTAAACTTCAGTTCCAAGTCCTGAAAGGAAAGGACTTAGAGGTGGTAGAAGGAAAGGAGGAGGAAAAGGGTTTGTTCATCTCTGGTGCTCCCCAGCCTTGGCCTCTGCCCTGCCTTCGGGTCAGCCCTACACTTTCCCTTGACCTCACTCAGGACCCTAAGGGGCTCCTGTCCCCCAAATATTTCTTCCTCCACGTTGTAATTCCCCTTCACTGAGGCATCAGGAGGGAAGCAAGTTGTTGTCTTTTATTTTAAAAGAGAGAGGATGTGTTAATCTAAATGATGGTGAACTTTGTTGAGATGAAAGAAGACATTTGGTTGGAGGGAGATACCACATAGCAGAGTCACACTGTCTGGGGTTAATTTTCTTAAGTTCCTCCCACTTTTCATTATTTTCTTCTTTCACTTAAAATAAATAACATTTTTTCCTTATTAAAAAGTCACACATGGAAAAGTTTGGAAAATATAAATTTTATATACATATGTGTGCGTGTATATATATATATATATATATTTCTTTTTTTTTTTTTTTTTTGAGACAGGGTCTCCTTCCGTTGCCTGGGGCTAGAGTGCAGTGGCATCTTCCCACCTTACTGCAGCCTCCAACTCCTGGGCTCAGGCGATCCCCCTGCCTCAGCCTCCCAAGTAGCTGGGACAACAGGCGCACACCACCACACCCGGCTAATTTTCTTATTTTTTTGTAGAGATGGGGTCTTGCTATGTTGCTCAGGCTTGTCTTGAACTCCTGGCCTCTAGTGATCCTCCCGCCTTGGCCTCCCAAAGTGCTAGGATTATAGGCGTGAGCCACCACACCTGGCCAAATAATACGTTTTTTAAAATCACTCATTAGTACCCAGGGAAAACCAGTCAACATTTTCGACCTTCCTTCCAGTCTTCCTTTTTCTCGTCTGTCTGTATTTAAAATGCGATCACACTGCGATCTTTTTCACATTTCCTCTGTTGTTATTCTCTTACAATTTTAATAGCTGCATATTTCATTTTTATGGATGTTCTATTATCTATGTAAATATTTTTCATTGTTAGACCTTTAAATTGCATCCAATTTCACTATTACAAATTCTATTAAGATTAATATACTTAAACCTTAGTGTTTGTAGTCATTTCAGATTATTTCCTTAGAATAAATTTATTAGAGTACGACGGGAAGAGAAGATATGAACAGGTTTTTATTTTTTAAAGAATCTTGATACATACTGTTAAATTATTTTTCCTCAAAGTTATAGCTTGCATACTCCCATGAGTACCCATTTTATTTATTTTCAACATATGCTATCATCACTTTTCAAAATCTTTGCCAATTTGATAGACATGTATTTATTGTCTTCTCTATTATTAGTATATCTTTCTCCATTAATAGTCTGTTATCTGGATTTTTTTAATCATTGGGATTTAGTCTTTTCCTTATTTCCTCCCATTTGAACCTAAACATTAACTAAAAGCTCCATGATTTTTCATAAACAAAATAAAATGTTCTAATCATTGGGGGACTGGGTAGACAACAGTGACCATTTCTGTGTGTTTATAAAGCAAATGTTCATAAATCAAAGACTGCCTTCTTTTTTTTGCAGCTGTGGCTAAGTTTGTGCAGTCTTATGAGAATTTTCACCACTCTAAGAAATGTTTCTATCCCATGTTGGGAGGAGAGTGTAGGACTTCCAGGCATAACTTACCACATCTCTTCCTGCCTCAGTGGCAAAAGCAGGAATGCCTTGGTTTATGTTATGCACATGCAGACGTGTATAAACTTAAGTCTAAGATACAGAAAACAACAATTATGACCCTGACTCACCTTTTTCTAGCTTTCAGAAGACCAAAGTTCCCAGAAACTAAGGAGTAATTTTAGGCTGACCTAATGAGCACCCCAGCTTTCTTTATTGTCTTCATCAGCCATTGTGTAAATATTTTAGAAAAAGTAAAATCTAATTCAGAATTTTTTTTGAATGATTGAAAACTTGACGATAAAAACCTCTTTCTGAGCACAGGTCATTCAAAGCACCTCTAGCAACCTACCTGACGGCTGACCTGAGGACCTGGGCTGGAAGGACATCCTCTGGTCTCCCTTCCACCCGGCTCTTCCCAAGTCAAGACCCAAGAGAGGATGTTCCTCCCTTTGCACAGTTCTCCATCCTGCACTTAGAAGATGTTTGATTCATCTGAACTGGACACCAGATGCTTTCAGGCGACGTGCCCGGCACATAACTAAACACTCAACAACATCAGCCGCCGTTATTATTATAAGTGAGCTGAACGTCTCCCCAGTTAGCAAAGGAGGAAACAAGGGCAGGATGTGGAGGGAGGGCAAGATTGAGCCGTAACAAGGCAACCGAAGGAACCCAGCAGGTAAGGTGGCTCTTTTTGTTTATAGAGGGATTTTTCAATGCAATGTAAGAATGAAGAATTTACTCTATTTGATATTTGGAAAAACCTAGGTGCTAATAATTTCAGAGTCTCCATTTATATCATTTATCTACAACTAGTTTTCACGTACACTTAGCCCCATTTTGAAAAGCTGACACTGACCCATTCAATTTGTGCCAGTCCCAATCCTGCTCACTAGTACCTGGGTTTTTTGTGCAATTTCAATTACTAGACTCAGTGAACACAAATTCAGGAAAAAATGCCCCACACATTTCCTAAAAATACAGTTTCTCCTAAAAGTTGAGAAGAAATAGGGGTTAGTAAATTGATTTTATGCTCACTGACTTGTTCTCATTTCACCTGGGGAGGGCCATTGCCAATTAATAGGTAACTTAAAGCTCCAGGGGAAGCACGGGGTGCCACTTGTCCCCAAATCCTCCAGTGCAGAGAACAGAACTCCTCTTGATTTCACTAAGAAAATGTACAAAAGCCCTTTGGGGTAGTCTCACCCAACTAGGGGATGGAAGACAGCGTTTATTTTCAAGGCTGCTTTATTCTAGTAGCTCAGGAGTAAACAAAGCGAACAGTAATAGGCTGTGAATGTTTTCAGAGGTGGCACCTAACAAGCGGAAGGAAAATAGGCCTTCAGGCAAGATCTGATTTCTCTGAGCAAATGAGAAAACAAAACCACAATTCCTATCATTATGCCCAAGTTCAGCCACCACAAGGTGATGGCACTCTGACGTGAAAGGTATTAGTGCCAAGAGTCAAATAAAGCTTCAGCAAAATTGAACACCACACAGAAAACAGAGTATCTAACTCCCATTGGCAGGGCATTCACGGAAAACCAGTATGAAGATCAATGTGAAATTTTATTTTCCAAAGTACAGAGGCTTCTGCATACAGAACTTCCTGTTCATCCAAGATTTACTCCTACCTAATGCAAAATACCTTGCAGAGGCACATTTTTAATATTCTTCACTAGCACTGTCTAGTGCTATCTCAACCTCTAATTGCACGAATGTTGACAAAGTTTTCTTCTATTGCACTCCCCCCAATATCTTGAAAATATAGATGACTGTTTCTCAGAAATGCTGAGAGAGACACAAAGATGAGAGTATCTAAAAAAATATCTATAGCATAAGCAACATGTAGAAGTTCAAGCAATGGAGAATAGTGGCAACACTATTCATTCTGCTCTGGATTCTGTGACATGTGTGTAATCAGTCTTAAAAACGCAGCTTTACAACAAGTCTTAAAATTATAATATGACTTTATTCTAAAGTACTCAAAAACCATATAAAAGTGTGCAATATATTACTCATAGAAGTAACTGATACCTATTATCACTTTGCTAGAATTTGGGCTTTTACAAAAATAAAGTTCATGAAAGGACTGGGTCAATTGGTGGTGATTTTCTTTAAGGGCAACTCCTACCACTTCCTGCACAAAATAAGCAATTATATTTTAAAAATATATAAAATCAGAATTTGATAGGAATAAAATCAGTTTTTTAACAAATAAATCTGAGAACTTCACAATCACTATAAACATATTATGGTTATATATTTTAACTCTCTAGTTCTAGTTCTAGTTCTATTTTCCTTAGCCTAAGTATAAAATACTTAAAGGTTTAGGATTTACTCTTGAGATACTATAAACTATTACTATCTTCATGACAAAAACAATTTATGAATTTATGGAAAATTGGGCAATATTTATAAAACATGTTAGCAAAAGCACTGTTTATGTTTGTACATCAACATTTAAAAGTATTCAAAGGTTGTTCATTGCTAAAAATATTTAAAGCATAATAAAAAGAAAGTTAAAAATGGCTTTACTCAAACTTGCAGTTTCTAAAATTTATCAGGATCAGAGAAGCTGGAAGTATCAAAGATTAAGTAGAAATCCATATTCAAAAGAGTTCCATGGAATTCTCAGAAAGACAGAGCAAGCAAAGGTCATCCGAGGACATTACTTTAGCTTAAACTTTGAGTATTGTTCAAAGAGGGGAGCCAATGTCTGATATTTAAAAAATGCAGTTTTCTACTGGGGAGCTCAGAAAACAGCCCATCCTATTTGCCAAAATTAGTGGGTGAGGAATCATTTCATGAACTCATCCCAAAACATGAACTACGCCGGTCAAGTTTGACTGCCATCCCTCAATCATCACTTTGCTTGGCTTGGCTGGTGGCCAGCAGGAATATCTCCCTCTGCAAAACCGTTTCAAAGTAATGATGTTTTGGAGGAAATGGTGTGCTGATACCATGAAAAAAAATCCCTCAAACACAAAGACAGTTCAAAAAGCATCTGTCTATGGCTCAGAAGAAACAAACAGCTCAGCTCATTTCAACTCAAAATAAACCCAAGAGACCAGTTTACCTTGGCCATGGCTATACACATACAGGAAAATTGAAGGTCAGCATTTATCCAGTGATTTTGTTCCATGCCAAAGGGGATGAAAGGGCAGGATTATCCATCCTGAGGTCAAGATGGAATAGGGAAGATACACCCACCCCGAATGGCTTCAGAAATAGAATCATGTGTATATAGGAGGATTTCACATCTTCTCTCCATGAGACAGCGGGCCCCCAAACCCGGCTGGAATGCCAAGTCTGACATCCCTCCTGAACCCACCATGAGATCAGAAGGTCCTTCTGAGCCTCCAACATGTGGTGTCTCCCCTGCTGAGGCCTTCCATGGGTCTTCCTTCCTCTGTGCTGTCCTTAAAGAGCTAAGAAAGGAGGAGGACACCTAAAATATTTGTTACAATCTTTTAAATGACCAATATGGAATTTTCCATTTTTGAGCATTTAAAAATATTCTTCAAATTAAGTGAACACATCAGCAATAAAGATCATGTTTTATTTGGTTTTGAAAATCATTTAGAGTTTTCTGCAAAAGCAGTTACTTTTCGAAGAGACCAGGTGGCTACTGAAATTTCAAAAAGATCCTTATTTTCAAGTAACTTGTATTTAAGAAGACCTTTGTCAGCAAAAGTATTTTTTTTTTTTTAAATCCTGATCCTGTATTGCTATTTTGAGGTGTTTACTGCCAACAGGGTTAAGGAAGCCCAAAGAGCCCTCTGGTTTTGGTCACTCGAGGAAATTTTACCTCACAACTGATGACTGACTTATTTTATTTTCATTTCTTTAGAGGAAGACAGGAAAGAGTGACTAACCTTTAGTATTTGAAACTTGTGTCATTGACCTTCAACTGGATAGTGAGATTTTTAGTTCAAAACCTTTAGAGCCCAGACCACATATGGGGACAATTAAAATGTTTTAAATGGTGCTGTCCCTTCTTCAAGTGTTGGCTCTAATATTGAAGCTGGGCACAGGAAGCAGAGATTTTGTCTTGGCTCAGTCCAAGCTCGGCAGATTTTGCAGTTTGTCTTTCTAGGTGGCACACCAGTCAGCAGTCCTCTGCAGCTCATAAAACCCAACATAACCTTTTGGGCTGCTCTGGGAAAAACACATTGAGCAATAAGGGATAGAATACTTTGTGTTCAGTGTTTCCAGAGCTACTCTCTGGCCAGGAGAAATACCAAATCACAGACATCTGGAAAACAGAGACAGCCCAGAAAAAACGGTGATCTTACAAAGCCTGCAACCACAGACTCCTCCTATATGTTATCTACCGGCTGTCTGCTTCACACTGAGCTACAGGTATTGGAGCAAACGGTCATTTCTATCAGACGTGACTCAAATGCTGGTGTGGCTTACAGTGGCAATGGATTGACTTCCAGGGCATGAAATGTTATTGTTCTGATGACCTTGAGGACACGGGGAGCAGTGAAAAGCCACAAGCCCATGGCAGCATCAGAGACAGAGGAAGCGTGGTCGTGGGAGTGCGCACCACGTGGTGCCGCTGTTCCCCGCCCAAGGTCTCGCTCAGCTGTAGAAAATTATCAGAAGGCCCAGCAGCATCGCTCTATGTAGTTTATACACCATATTATGTTTTCTCGGCTGGTCCACGCATGGAAAGAACTGAAGAAAGATACGAGAAAGTAGACATCTTCAGTGTGAACTGACGCAGAGCTGGAAAGGGCGTGGCCTAGAAAGGCAGAGGGAGGACAGAGGCCTCTGAGGTTTCCTTTCATCTTCACAGTTCTTAGTCATATAATTTCCTTTGTGGATTTTAACAGTAACTAGTAGGCCTTGGAAAATGAATCGTATGCTAGGTGGAAAATGCCAAAGGTCATCTTGTCTCTTCAGCAGGGTTTTTTTAAACCTTTTTTATATACTCTTCAAGTTCCCTTTCCAGAATAATTTAAAACCCCATAATTACAAGCGCTTCCTTTGTGCCTACATCCCCCTTTTGAGATCAACTGCAGCTGGGCCCACCCCACCCATGGCCAACTGGACGAGAGCAGGCCCCTGGCCCAAGAGTGGCCAGCCCTTAGGCTGGAGGGCACACCGGGAGCTGGCCTGGCATGACAAGCTCCGCTCAAACAAGGACAAGGTAATGCACCAGGCAGCTCAGGCCCCTCCTAGTCTCAGAAGGATGAACTGGCAATCATGGAGGGGGTAGCCAGTTGGTTGGTCCTACAGAGAGGCAAGAGGAGGCAAAAAGGAACAGCTGAGCCCATCAGTCAGTGACACAGAGGGGCAGAGAGGGACCAGCCACTTCCTGGGACACAGGGTGTGTGGCGGTTTTTCAGGTGCCTCAACTGCATCCTAGTCTCAATCATTCTAATAGTGTTAACACCAACAATAACCATAGCGACCACTCACATTTGTTGAGCTCTTACTATGTGGTAAGAAGTGTCCTAGGCACTTTTACGAGTATTATTAATTCATTTGATTCTTACAACTCTATGAGATGCATATGATGATGATGATGATGAAACTGAAGCACAGAGAAGTTAAGTAACTTGACCAAGGCCACCAAGCTTGTAAGTGCAGAGACACAATCTGAACTGAAATGGTCTGGCTCCACGCTCTCACAGGTCCGTGCCTCCCTGTGGAGCCGGACCTGGGTTTCCTGTCTCCTTTTTTGTCCATCCTCTCTATTATGGAGGCCCTACAGTCTGCTTCTTACTCTCCTAGTCTCACAAGGACCATTTTTCTTGGTTCCACTCATTATGAATCTCATTAACTTATGCATAAATTCTAGAATTACTTAATGTTTGCTATGTGCCAGGAACTGCTAGGAGCTTTGGAAGCAACAAAGAAGACTCAGCCCTGTGCTAACCCTCAGGAACCTTATGCTTAGTAGGGAAAGACGTGATCTGCACACGACAACCACACCAGAAAGTGCTTCCGTGTTTATATTGTTAAGGTCACACTTAAATGACCTGATGCATGATACACACTGTATCTTATCTTTGTACATATGGTGCCCAGTTTTGCATAATAATATATTATGCTCTGAGCTCACTGAATCAATGATTTCTAAAAAGTACGTTTTAAAAATCACCCAAACAAGAACAGACATGGTGAGGATGGCCTCCTTGGAGGTCTTCCTTCCTAGGATTCAGGGTCAGAGGGAGGCTGAGGGGATGGCAACAAGTCATGGCCATGCTGACTGGGAACAGACCTTAGAGAGCACGGGCCTATAGGTGGTGTTGCAGTGTCGCCTCCAGGCACTGCAGAACAGTGGTGAGTTCTGGCAAAGTGTCACCTGAGGCAAGATGCCATGGCCTCTTCCTCTTTTCCACCATTGCTCACAGTGAGCAACTTATTCACACACAGATCACCTTTGCCCTTAAAGGAGTATTCGTATATGTCTGTAGCACTCTCGAGTTGGTGCTCCCGGACACCGGGTATCCACATCTTCTCATCTCTCCACCCTTATAGAACCCAGCACACTGCTTTGCATTTGACAGTCATTTAAAACATTTCAAATGATTTATTCCCTAAATTATGATGGTAGCATAAGTCTACTGTGGAAAATGGTGAGCACAAATAAGTTTAAAGAAGGTAAGTTAGCCGTAGTCCTACTGGATAGAAATACTCATTGTTAACTTTTGCAAACATTTCCGTCCAGTCCTTATATATGTCTAAAATATTTTAAAATTAGGATTATAATGTATGTAGTTTTGTTTGTTTGTTTTTTGAGACAGGGTCTTGCTCTGTTGCCCAGGCTAGCGTGCAGTGGTGTTAATGTAGGCATAAGGCAGAAAAGGAAGGTTGAGGGAGCCTGAGTGCAGCCATTTTGGCCAATACCAGACCCTAACCACCCTGAACAAGGAAGTCACCAGCAAGTCACCGGCCCTGGACCACCCAAGGATGAATTACTAAGCCAGATGCCTTACAAACTGTGCTTACCTTTCTGTGACGGCAGTTTATGATTACCTTTATGGCCTGACCTCAAGGCAATGCTGGTCACATGTAGGGTTTTGGTACATTTAAAAACATTACCATTGCCCCATAAGGGGTTCCCCTCCTGCTTGGGAAAGGACCCCTACTCTGTCTGTGGAGTCGTATCTGTTGTCTGTCTTTCTCAATAAACTTTCTGTTGCTAGTTGGCTCGTGCTTCAATATTTTCCTGCTTGAAGCCCAAGAGCCCACTTGGTGGGTTCAGGGGGCTTTCCTCCCTTCACTGGGACACCCCCTGCATCAGTGTCATCAGAGCTCACTGCAACCTCCAATGCCTGGCCTCAAGCCATCCTCCTGCCTCAGCCTCCTGGGTAGCTGCAACTACGGGCGTGTGCTACCACGTCTGGCTAATTTTAAAATTTTTTGTAGAAAAGGAGGTCTCACTATGCTGCTCAGGCTGGTTTTGAACTCCTGGGCTCAAGCAATCCTCCTGCTTTGGCCTCCCAAAGTGCTAGGATTATAGGTGTGAGCCACTGTACCTGGCCTGTATGTAGTTTTGAATCCAGTTTTTGTTATACTTTCATGCCACTCAATATTCTTTGAAAACATGATTTTTAATGACTGTATGGTATTCATTTATGTATTTAACACTTATTTAACATTTTCCTATTGCCAGTTATTTAGTTATTTCTTGCTTTGCTTTTAAAGTTGTGCTAATATCAATATCCTTATACACAAGTCCTGGGGCACAGACAGGATTATGCTATTGAATAAATGATAGAAACAGAAGTACTGAATCAAAGACTCTGAACAATTTAAACTCACTTGATACACAGTGCAAATGGCATGTGGGGAAGGCCTTGACTCCCTCTGGCCACATAAAAGAATGCTCCATTCACCATACCCTGTCAACACTGAATGTTGTAGTTTTAGAAGATCTTTATCTTAATTTGGTTTCTTTAATGGGTCAGAATAGGGCATATATTTAAACTCTATGCTCCTAAGTAAAATTTCAGAAGGGCGGCTTATATATTATTAACAGCAAAACAAGCCTTTGGCCAGTAGTCCCCAAATTCAAGACCCTTGAAGCCTTAAAATGCTTTAGAATTTCAGAAGTGGAAATCACTGAGAGAGAAATCACTGAATAAACTGTTTCAGTGTATAAATAAGGTGACCAAAGCTCAGAGAGGTGAAGTGACCTGGCTGATGCACTTAACTTAACCAGAATCTAAGCGTCTTGCCTGGAGAGTCATTTCTTTAGGATGGGTTGATTCACCAACCTAACGGAAGTAAAAACCATTGTTACCAGAGTGAAGGTACAAGGGGAAAACTGCATAAGAACATATTTGAAAAAGAAACAATTGTTCTAAATTCTATTTTATCTTCATGGCACCAAGTCAGAAAAAGTTATTTTATAAGCAGAAGCAAAAATTCACATCTAACTACTCCCGTATTCTCAAGATCCCTGCTTAAAGCTATGAAAGATTTTTTTTTCCTGGAACCATTAAAACATTCAGCATTTATCCATGGTCCTCTCACCCAGCCAACATTTACTATGTCTATACCGTGGCCAGGCCCTGTGCCAGGTGCTAGGGTAGAAGGCGGAAAAGTATCAAGGTAAGAAATGAGGGATTCATTTTGGGGACACACGGGAACAAATAACCATACTGCATGTGACTGGGCAGTGACGGTGCATAAAATGCTGTGGGAGCAGCAGAGCAATGGAGAGGCTTCACAGCGGAGCAGACACACAAGCTGTGCCTGTGCTGGAATGCAGTCTATGGGGGCAAGGGGAGAGAGAAGAGCATCCCAGGAGTGAGAGGGCAGGGCCGCAAGGCTGCAGTGAGACGTGGCTAGACGTGGCAGCCTGGGGAGTGGGCACTGGTGGGAGGTGAGGCTGGAACGGTGGTCTGGGGTCAGGCAGCGTTCGGAAGTTTGGACTTTTGTCTGGAGGTGTGGGCGACCCATGAAAGCTATTTAAGCAGTGGTGCTATGGTCAAATTTGTGCTTTTTCAGGCTCATTCTGATGTGGGGTAGGAGTAGAGACACTGAAGGCAAGCTCATCTGCATTGGTCCAGACCACAGGGTTTGCAGGCCTAAATTAGGGAGAGGGAGAAGAAACATAAAAGAGGAGATAACAGAGATAAATAATTAAGGATAAAATTTTTAGAAGTTTATCCATATGTCTCCTAAAATCATCTCACAGACCACCAGTGGTATGATTATCAAACTTTGAAAACACTGTCCTGAAGGCAGGGAAGGGAAGTAACACTACCGGATCCCTTCTTTGTGCCAGAAGTGCTCAGTGGGGTGCACATACCTCACCTTACCAACACCCCACTCTCCTGTATGTAGGCTGATGCTCACTGCTACCCACTGGTTGTTTTTCAGGCTGGCATTTATTCTGGCTGCTTAGCACTTGTGCCTACTAGTTGTTGGATGTTTTAGATATCAGCCTTACCTATAAGGAAATTATCATCTTCATTTTAATTTCCAGAGGTTACAGAGCTGGCAAGTTTGGGATTTGAGTTTTTAACTATAAACATCACAAAGCAGAGACAGCTATAACACCTGTCATAATGCCCTCCTAAGAGGTGTTATGTTTCTTGTTCTTCAGTGGTTGATTTACAATTAAGAATTATCTATAAAGACTAAAGACTTTAAGAGATAAGAATTGGTAAATTTCAACGGATGCATGGTATCAAAATGGTTTAAAACAAATTTGTTATACGTTAATATGTGTTTCTTTACTTATACAATAAATAACAAGATCTAGTGGCTAGTCTAATAATTACTATAATTTCAAAGTGGTAATGAGTGTAAACACTATTTGAAGATATCTGCAATTGTAGTGTGTATTAGTTAATCTATTGTTATGTAACAAATTATCCCAGAACTAAGTAGCTTAAACCAACAAACATTTACTGTATCACAGTTTCCGTGGATTAGAGATTTGGACACGGCATAGCTGGGTGCCTCTGGCTCATGCCTATCACAAGATTGCAATCAGGGTGTCAGCTGTGGGGCTGTGGTCCCATCTGAAGGTTCGACTGGGGGAGAATCTGCTTCCAAGCTTGCTCACATGTTGTTGGCAGGATTCAGTTCCTCTCTGGCTATTGGTCAACGGCCTCCCTCAGTTCCTTGCCAGGTGGGTCTCTCTGTAGGGCAGCTCATAACATGGTAGCTGGCTTCCCTCAGAGTGAGCAAGGGAGTGAGAGAAAGCTCCCACGATGGAAGCCAACATGGATGTCTCAGAAATGACATCCCACACTCTCTGCCACATTTTATTTGCCAAAAGTGAATCATTAAATCTAGCCCATACTCAGGGGGAGGGATTTATACCTAGGCATGGATTTCAGGAGGTGGAGATCATTGGCTGTCATTTTATAAGTTGTCTACCACTTAATGGCGTAAAATACCTATGATTTCTATTGGTGATGATGTCACAAGTGCTACTAACTCAACTGCAGCTTGCTGGCTACATTCATAATCAAAAGAAATGCAAAATTTCAGTTAGAAGTCATTGAAAATAAAGACACACTATTTTTCCCATCCAGTTCATAGACTTCAGGTTAAAAATCCCTGTGTTAAGGGATGCAGCATATCTTGCACCGTCTTACAAATCAGTCTGGTGCTTTGTGGATGGGCACAAGGATTCCTCACATGCCCCTGGAATCTACCATCTGTGGGCATTTACTGTGTTTGTGAAAGATTCTTTTTTTTTAAAACCATGTTGTTCTGCTAGTGCAGCTCAGAAATAAATCAACTTTGAGAACTTCCCTCACAGCTGCAAAAGGCAAGTGTTTGGCACCAATAAATCAGGATTAGTGGAGCTCAGCTCATAATGAACCTTTCACCTCCTCTGGGCAGGTGGTCACCAACTGAACTATGGGAGCAAACGAGCCGTGGTTAGATGTAATAACCACTTTTCTAATGACAGGCTGGACTGGAGTGGAAAGGAAGTGGAAGGGAAGATGTCTTCCCGCAAAATTCAAATCTTCTTAAACTTTGGGTCCTCTGAAAACATGAATCAAAATTGTTTCTAGGGTCCCTGCTTGACCTCTGCTTATTACCTTTCCAGTCATAACCACTGCAGGTATTTTCTTTCTAGATAGTGAAAAATTGCCTGGGATGCTATTGACAGGCCCACATCAGAGAACCACTGAACTAGGGACACAATTATAGGTTTCAGTTTTGCCCTCCTGGACCCCAATCAAAATTTGTCATCACCTGTTCACAGAAATGCCTTCGGTGTTTCATTTTATTGGGGAAGAACAGGGACAATATTCAACATACTTAACAACCAATGAGGCACAGGCACTAACCAGTCAGGACACTGACCGATGCAGGAGTAGGGTCCTGGGGCACCGTGGGCTATGCCAGGCACCAATCCTTTAGTTGATGAATGATGGGAGATGTCTTAGGAGTCCTGTGGGTACACTGAAGTGACTACTCACTAACTGGTTTTGAAGCATCTCAATATTTTAATAACCAATAAGTCTGCACCAGTGCAGACGAGACTGATTACCAATTGTGGGGAGTAGGGGGCTGCTCCTTTCCAAGGGCCCCCATGGAGAGCTACTGGTGCAGGAGCTACCCTAGTCGCCCAACAGCGCTCTGACGCTGGCACTATGAGGACAGAGCCCAGCTCCCCTTTCTGAACCCTGAGCTGAGGCAGAGCCCCCAGGTCCTGGACCACTTCCAAGGCTCACAGAACCCCTCACTCGGGTCTCCTTGGGGTGGTTGGCTGGCAGTCTCCCAGTTACTAGGCGCCTTCTGGGAGCAGCCAGGGACAGCTGCTGTCGGCTGGCACCAACGGGCTTCTGTGCAAGAGAGGGGCGGGTGTTCCCTTGTGGGTTTGATGGAGGGGCATGTTTGCAGCCCACAGGGTAGCCACACCACTGTACAGGGTAGAGGCCAAACAAAAGACTGTTCACAGACCCTCCCACTTCAAGGATTGGTTTAGCAATCACCCAAAATTTCTGAATAGAGCCCAGGTTTTAGGTTTATCACAAAGGAGATCACTCTGCATTACCTCTTGTTCTACACTATTTTACTGAGATGTGGTTTGGTTTGTTTTACTTTATTCCATGTTTCTGGTACATAGACTGGAGAGGTTGGATGCAGACAGGCCTGAGTCTGAATTCTGGCCCTGTGGGAGGTGGTTTCCGCCTCTGTGAGTGGGGCTCAGAGTAGTGCCTGCCTCCCAGGATGGGTGAGGGTCTAGGGAGATAATTTAAAGACAAATTTGATCAATGACCTTCTTGAAAGCTGAGGGCAAGATTGAGAATTAAAAAGTTTCATCTCAGTTTGGGCTGGGAAATGCCAGTGCTATTCCAGTGTACCAACTTAGGCATTTTAAAAATAGATCCTTCTTGTTCTTACAAACTGACTAAAAAGCAAAGACAAAAAAGTGACTTTAGAGGTCAAACATAAGTTCATAGTCTTACATAGACTTAGATCCAACCCATAAGAACTCAGAGTTCTACCTCTTGAACAAAGATAATATACAGTTGTCCCTCGATATCCGTGAGGAATTGGTTCCAAGACCCCTGTAAATACCAAAATCTGCAGATGCTCAAGTCCCTGACATAAAATGGCACAGTATTTGGGTATAACCTATGCACATCCTCCCGTATGTTGTACTTTAAATCACCTCCTCTACATTACTTATAATACAATGTAAATGCTATGTAAATAGTCATACTGTATTGGTTTTTATTTGTATTATTTTTTATTGTTGTATTGTGATTTTTTAAAAAATTGTTTTTGAATATTTTCCATCCATGTTTGGTTGACTCCAAGGATGCAGAACTTCATGGTAATCGAGGGCTGACTGTATTGTCTTTGCCACAGGAAAACAGCATAGACTAATTCATTAAAATCTGTATAACTAGACAATGCCTGTTTCAATGACAAAAAAATGCAACTTGACTTATATTTAAGATAAAATCTACATAAACTTAAAAATTATCACAACCTTACGATATTTCCTTCAATTGTCTTGATGTATATAAAAGCAGAGGAAAGCTTGATTTGTTTAGGCATTGTTTTTGTCCATTTTCTTCAAAAAAGGTTTTTTTCCTTAAAATAAGAATTATGGAATCACTGGGGCTTGAGCAGTGAAAGATAAAGTTTGAGACAAGAATCCTGACTGTTCTACTCCTATTTACCCAAAAGAACATTCTCTCTCTTCAGTGAGTGAGTCACTGCGCAGTCCCATTCCATGTTTTTGTTTCGTTTTGTTTTGTTTTTTGAGACAGGGTCTCACTCTATCACCTGGGCTAGAGTGCAGTGGCGTCATCATAGCTCACTGCAGCCTCAAACTCCTGGCCTCAAGTGATCCTCCTGCCTCAGCCTCCTGAGTAGCTGGGACTACAGGCGCCTGGCTAATTTCTTCTATTTTTAGTAGAGATGGCTGGGCCTTGCTCTTGCTCAGGCTGGTCTCAAATGCCTGGCCTCAAGTGATCCGCCTGCCTCAGCCTCCCAAAGTGCTAGGATAACAGGCGTGAGCCACTGCGCCCAGCCCCCATTCCATGTTTTTTACAGGTGTTTTAGAAGCTACAAATGAATTCAAGAGTGATATTAAACCACTAAGACCATTAAGAAAGATGAATTTCTTCTAGAATTTTAACTCCTATATCCAGACACGTGTATCCAACTGCCCACTTCACATCTGCATGTGGATGTCCATCTAACCAACATTTCAAACTCAACATATCCCAAACTAAACTCTTAATGGCTCCCATCCACCACAAACTGCTCTACCTGCAGCCTCCCCGTCTCAGTGTGACGGCGTCTCCCTTCCTCCCGCGCTTAGGCCCCAGACCTCGGAATCTGCCTCGACTCCTCTCTTCAGCTTCTTATTGTTCAATCCAGCTGTTGATCTCGTTGGCTCTGCCTTCAAAATAACCAGCTCCCAATTACTCCCCAACTCCTGTACTCCCACTGCTCCCTGCTCTGAGTGAAAGCCAGGGCCTCGCGGTGGCCTACAAGGCCCTCCAGGGCCTCACTTCCAACTCTCCTCCCCGTCATCCACTCCGCCCCAGTCTCAGTGGCTCCCATTATTCCTTGAAGGCACCAGGCACACTCTGCGCTTTCCCCATTCTATCACCTCTTCTCTGTGACAGCCACCCTCACCACCCCAGCACACCCCCATGCCCACCACGGCGCTCTGCTCCTCCTTACCCTGCTGCACTTCCTTTACCACTAACTTTCTAATACACTACATCATGTACTATTTTGTAGGTTTGTGGTTCACATCCCCCAACTAGAGTATGAGATCCACATGGAAGGTACTCAATAAATATTTCTGAATTAAGGGAAATGCACCCCCCCACCCCCCAAAAAAAGGCAAAAGAAAAAACCCTACAAAAACATCCAGTGTCCAAAAAGGGCCTTGTGATTTCTAATAGCAGGACCCACGTATTGTATCTCATTTTCTTCTTTTAAGAATGCTTGTGGCGTTTTGAAGAGGCGCAAGAAAGCAGTAGGAGGGACACAGAGCAGAAGCCGCTGTCTGCCCAGGAAAGATCCTAAAGAGTCCTGAGGAGGGGTAGATCACCGTACTTCAAGCACAGAGCATTGTCACAGAGGTCCCCAAACCTATCTTTTGTCTGGGAGCCAGAGGGATCAGACTTAGAATGGTTGACCCACGTTAAAAATTCACAAGAGGCTGTTGAGGACACCAGAATTTATAAATGTCATTTCTTTCCAGTGACCATGTCCATTGTCCAGAATACACCCTTCTGAGATAATGGTACCCAGGAAGCTGATTTAGTATTCAGAAGGTGGTTCCGGAATCTTGGAATCAGTGCTAAGGATGGCTAACCCTTTGGAGGACTTGCTTACTCCAGGCAATGGTGAGCCTGATATTCACCCATACTACTCAATCCATGTTCATGTCCATAAAATTAGTTGACTCCAATTAGGCATGGGTGTGGCCTCTGTAGATCCCAGAGGGGCACCTGTATCCAGATTCCAAAGTCCTTGGGACTCCTCAACATTGTTCCCTTATGTGGTGATCAGTGCTGGAGTCAGGGGCCTTGTTCTACACCCAGTGCCATCACTCAGGAACTAATCTGACCACAGACAAATCACCTAACCTTTCTGGGCCTTAGCTTGCAAATCTAAAAATAAGGGGATAAAGCTCCCTAAGGTCCCTTTGAGTTCTAAAAAATCCAAGATTCTATTTCTTACCTACGTCTTTAAGTTTCAAATAATGACAACAGCATCTGAAAGCCTCTTTCTTAAACTTTCCCCAAGGCCAGATGTTCCTGGCACTGAAGTAGAGGAAAAAAATAGTTTTTGAATAACCTAACATTTTTGTCTTTTAGAACAAATTATCCTCTGGCTTTTTCAATTCCCTTTTCTCTACTGCTACCTCCTTATGGAGTTCAAGGCTGTAATGTGCTATGATCGTGTCTGTGAATAGCCACTGTACTCCAGCCTGGGCAACATAGTGAGACCGTGTCTCAAAAAAAAAAAAAAAAAAAACTAAACTTCTCACACTTCCTGATTTATCAGGATCTGTCTTATAACAACATTATTTTCTAAATTATTTTTCCTACATAAAACCCCTCTTATTTTTATTCTGGCAACTACGCTCATTAGCCTTGATTTGTCCCTGTTGTGCAGGGAAGGTTATTAAACACTCTGGGGAAGAGGAATTAAAAGCCTAGAGACAGGGCCAGGGGAGGAAGCATGCTGTGCACACAGGTAAGTTCTGGCCTGAGTTTTCAGAAGGAACGGAAGGGCAGAGATGACAATTAGGAGCAGAAAGAAGAGGAAAAGCAGAGGGAAGAAGAGAAGGAGTGGAGGCACACACTGTTTGCTTTGAAAGAGGTCACAGGAGAGGCCTGATGGCAGTTCATCAAGAATGTTCATTTAGCTAAATGACTCTGGAACTGGGACTTTCCTAAGCAGCCACACCGCAGTGAGAAGGCGGCGGCGTAACAGAGTTCTCTTCCATTAGCAGCTCTCTCTGTGCAGCCTTCCCCGTAGCAGGCTGGCGTGGTGTCGGGCAGCCCCTCTATTGGCCCCACACCCAGTTTTCAGGAGTCAGAATCATTCTACAGGTCTCTAAAGCCTTTAAGGAAGACCAGATCTTTCCATTGCTGGCCTGGAAATCAAAGATGATACTCTAAATCACCACCATCCAATAATGCAGCGATTTCCTGAAAGAATGGCAGTTCACTAGCACCCTCCATGTGAGTCTCTAACTCTTAACACATGCATAACCGCCTCGTCTGGATCAGCAGCATATTCCAAATAACTGTAGGCTCCAAGATACCATCTAATGACTTTTAATTGAGGAAACTTGTGCTCTGAAGGATTTCCCCCTATTATAATATACATACTATATATATATAGTATACACATATGTATATTTGTGTGTGTGTGCGTGTTTTTGTTTTTAAACCAAACTAGGATGACAAACCAACACAATGAGTTAACTTAAAATGTGTCATATTAAAAATCTAGGCATGAACACAAGTAGAAAGGAAGCCTAATTCACACCAGAAAATATCGAAACAGACACTGCAGTAAGTATCTAG
The DNA here is from genome assembly GCA_023783475.1 of Daubentonia madagascariensis. Classification (NCBI taxonomy): domain Eukaryota; kingdom Metazoa; phylum Chordata; class Mammalia; order Primates; family Daubentoniidae; genus Daubentonia; species Daubentonia madagascariensis. Next base: position 33,618,824 of record JAKFHU010002088.1, on the reverse strand, counting down.
CTAGTTAGACAGTCTCAAAGCAGTAACTTCTCATTAGCACTAAGAAATTACAATGCTAGGGGTATATGAATACTTCCTGGTGAAACTGGCACAAGATGTCATACAAACTAGGAATAGGTGCCTCTTAAATTCAGCTTGTTTCCACTTCAAGGACTTATTTTTTCCCAGTTTATTATTTTCCAGGAAAAGCTTCCTATGACCTTTCATAAACAAACAAATGCAACTGTTCTTGTCATTTTGATAAACAAACAGCAAAATGCAACCATTCTTGTCATTTTCTGATGCTTTCTGGGGGGGACAGACACTTAAGAGACTTTTTTTTTTTAAACAGCACCAACCTTCTGAATGATGAAGAAATGGAGGGAAATTGAAATGGCAGAGTAAAAAAATCCATCAGGCATACAGGCAACCCCTTCCCTGCTAGTGTCACTGAGCATACAGTGCATTCATGACATTTTAGTTAGCAGGCGGCACCTTCAGCAACAGAATTACCACACAGCACTGAGTCAAGCTGTCCATCACATCTCTCCTACCATTTCCTTGCAGAAAATCTGTACTCTAAACACCTACCATGGCCACCCCTCCAACATAACCCCACTGGTCTTGCTCATTTTCCTGGGACAATAGCCCAAGTCCCCTGTGGATGCTTACTACCCAGAAGCAAAACATGAACATTTTGTTTGGGGCATTCACGAAGGAAAATGGTAATGATCCTGTAACATGAGTTATCTTCAAGTCTGTGTTTGGGGAGGGAGGGTGGTATAAGAAGACACAATTACTGGATGATTCTCAGAAGCTAAACACAGAATTACCATATGAGCCAGCAATACCACTTCTGGGTATACACCAAAGGAACTGAATGCAAGGTCTCAAAGAGATATTTGCAAACCCATGTTCACAACAGCATTATTCACAATAGCCAAAAAGTGGAAGCAATCCAAATGTTCATCAATGGATGAAGAGATCAAGAAAATGTGATATATACATACAATAAAATATTATTTGGCCTTAAAAAGGAAAGAAATTCTGACATATGCTATAAGATGGATGAACCTTAAAGACATTATGCTACGTGAAATAAAACAGTCACAGAAAGACAAATACTGTGTGATTCCACTTATATGAGGTACCTAGAGAAGTCAAATTCGTAGAGACAGAGAATAGAAAGGTGGTTGCCGGGAGTTGGGGGGGAAGGGAACGGGCAGTTGTTTAATGGGTATAGAGTTTCAGTTTTGCAAGATGAAAAGAGTTCTGGAGATTGGTTGTACAACAATGTGAATACACTTAACACTCCTGAACTGTACACTTAACACTACTGAACTGTACACTTAATGGTTAAGATGATAAATTTTATGTGTCTTTTATCACAATTTAAAAATAAAACCCCAAAACCTATGGTTCCTGGTATTTCCCAATGTGATGGTGATAACAATATTACCTTACACATGCCCGGGAACTTCTCTCTGAGAAATCCAGAGCTGAGCCTCCAGATTTGCTCATGCCAACTTAAAATGATGACCAAGGATCAGTTCAGTTGTAAAGGCTGAACTCATCAGAGTTTTATTTTTTATTTTCTTTTTCCCTACTAGCATGAATCTGTGGATGCTTGGTCCATCCTGTTGGTATCTGGGGCTCTGGGGAGAAGAGGGCTGCTCTGTGTCAGGGTCTGGGGAAAAGAGAGATTTGTAAAGTTGGCCCCATTCCTCTTCTTATTTAGAGAATTCAGGAACATGCCCCAACTGTTTCTTTCCACAAAATTCACCCATTTTCTCTCCAGACTAAAGGCAACCGACCATTCATCACTTTCCACTTTGACCTTCAAACTGAACCCAGTGTTCAACTTATCCATCATTCCAGTCTAAAAATTACAAGCCAGATCAATATTCCAGGTGCTCTCCACCATCCAACAGGATCTGCCACTTGCTGCCATTCTTCATCCTCCCCCCCTCTTTTTTTTCCAGAACTACTTCCAGGCTTGGGAATCAGAGGTGTTGCATAATGATGACACTTTACAAACCTTTCTTGCATCTCAAACACAAAGGAACACAGTGAAAGTAGAAAGCAGGAAAAGGGGCTGAGAAATGGCTAGGGAGAGAAGGCACCCCCCAAAGAACTGAAAACAGCTGCTTTTGGAAGGATACATTTACAAAAAAGACATCAGGTCCCTCTGGAAGGTGTTTTAACAAAATAAAAAGCCCATTTCTACTATGAGCAGAAGATTAGCAGAATACAAAACTCCCTGAACAACAAAGCTCTACGACCAATTAAAAAAGCATAACAAAACCGAAAGAAGAGCGCCTTTGAGGGATGTCCAGCCAGCTACGTTGTAAGCCTCTCCTGGCACTTGAGGGTAGCGCCATGTACAAGGGACCTTCCCACGGCAGTTCCCATTCGCGTGTCCTACAGGCATTCGTGTGAAGGGCTCCAACTAGCAATAAACCCAATCTCCCCTCCAACCCCTTAATCTGATGAGAACGTGGGCTGTCTCTGTCAGAGCCAGCGCAGGGTTTTCTGAAACCCCTAGTGCAGAAATCTCCAGCTTAGAGTCTTCCCTTATTCTGTCAGCTTCCTCTCCATTTTCTTGCATATGGTAGTAAAAAATGAAAACAATGTGACAATCTGAAGATGGAATCAACAATGATTTTTCTCTTTCATCACTGTTCTGGTTACTTGGTATTATTGGGATATAAATAACACGTTGAGTCCCCTCAACCCTTCATTGTTTTTTGGTACAGATGCATTTTAGAACACTTTGGGCTGGAAGGAAGAGATGAAACAGGAAAATCCTAATCCTGGTCTCCTCTCCTCATTCTCCTCCCTGCCTCAATTGACACAACCACAGAAGCAATCTAGTATGTTTTCCAAAACATTCAGTAAAAGCTCAGCTTGGTGAACCTGTTCAAGAGCACAGCAGTTCAATAATGTAGTAACTTCCTTCTCCTAATTCGGATTTGAGACATTTTCCTTTTTCATACATAGGTATGTGTAAAAGCCTTTTAATGACTTGAAGTTCTTTATTAAACTGTCCCTCATTGGCCATAGGAGGAATAATCTTGGTCTCTTAAATGTTTTTGGGCTCTTATTTCCAACCTCTAACCATCTTTCTGGCTCTTTTGTAGACTCTTTAAATCTTTCTTTCTTACAGGAAGCACAAGGCTGAGGACATAAAGCTCTAGTGACAGGCAAACCCCATGGCCTATTCAGGCCCTGTTTGGCTTTAGCTCCAGGTTGTGCTCAATTCTTAAACTCTGGTGCAGGCAGAGTATATTCAAGCTATCCCTACCTCTTCTTCTCTACTCCCATTTTATGTTAGTAAGAGAAGGAAGGGGAAAAAAAGGGAAGGAAGAGAGCAGAAAAAATAAAGGAAACTTAAGAATTTGTAACAACATGAGAAATTATTTTAACATAAAATACAAGCCAAAAGATGAGTTTTACAAGATGAAAAGTACATAAAAACAACAAACTTTTGCATACAGCCTTGCAGCATGTTTTTATGCGTAATATTTCCATATTTTCTAACACCCTTTGACCACCCCACATGTCTGCAAACACAAGCTGATCTGTCCCATTTCAGATTTATGCTAATATGTAAAAATGACAAGAGGCCTAGCTGAATTCCATGAAATAAGTTATTTAATGCACATCTTAAGTTTTGTTTTTTTAGAGGCACAGAAGTTCTAAATAGGGAAGCAAGAGATTCTGAGAATTTCATTTTCACCATAATGGCTCAAAGTTTGTTCCTCTAACAATGTGCGGGTAACCAGCTATGTGCTGGTTCTTACATTCAGAGCCAAAGTAAGTTCTTCACATTAAAGAAATAGTTAAAGGCAGTTCAAGGAAAGAAAATCAGGTGTTTTAGAGTGGCTATGAAAGGTTTTTCAGGCGGGAGAAAAGCACTAACCTGTGTTGTTTTAATCTGCAGAAAACAACCAAGTTCTCAAGTTCCCCTGCTGTCTTCTAGCCAGCTTCCTGTAAATGTTGCATGTGACATTATACTTCCTCACTGCACCTTCTTCAACTTGCCTCTGTAACCGGTCAGAGGCATGTGATAAGATCGTTTTACTGCTTGCTTCACAGAGGGGTAACCCTGTGTCTACAGAAATGGTTGTCTCCCTGCAGGGGTCCCCAAGCTTGTTTTGGGTGTTCCTAGGACACAGGTAAAGAGGAAACATGCCAGGGGGAGTAAAGTCTGGACTCTGGGCACTTCTGACTTCACAAGGAAAGAGAGGGGGAAAGTGAGAGACAGAGAGTTTTGAGCCCCAGGGTCGCTCATCCTGGGGTTGGGGCTCAGTAGTTGAGAAGGGCAGACTGCTCACAGTGCAGCCTGGGGCTTAGGTGCTCTCCTGTCGTCAGGTCAACCCCTGCTGCTGCCGTCCTCCAGACTGCTGAAGAAAGGCCCTGGATGGCGCTGCACCAGGATGTCCCCACACTCCTGTGTGGAGGGCACCCCCATCAAAGCAGCACAACCCATGTCGTGGCTTACAATTCTGGATCCTGCAGCAACCATGGCCACTCACCGTGAATTTCCTGGGACTGTCTCAAGTTCATGTGCAGTCTATTTGGTCATGCTGTCAGACGATATGCCCTAATTCTTGGTTCAGAAAACAAAACCATGGTATTATCAGCGTCCCAGGGCTAAATAACTGGCAGACATTTTCCCCTGCTGGCTTTCAAAATATGCCAGCCTTCTGGTTTCCCCTGAAAGGGCTGATCGTCTTCCTGCAGGATGGTGGTGGGTTCCTGGCAGCATGTGCGCCCTGGCCATGGGGGCCTCCGATGCTGGCCGGGCAAGAGCACCAGGGAGAGTGACCCAATGTGTCCCTCTCTGTCCTGGACAGAGGGGGAAGGCTGGGAGAGAGCTGGGGCAGGGACTCAGCAAGAAATCCAACGGTGCTATTTCTGGCTTTCTTGCTCTGGTAGTCAGTGCCTTCCTCTTTCCTTTTGTAATTCCCCTAGCTATCAGGAGGGTCTGAACATACTGGAATTTGTGGATATAGGAAGTGGTGAGTGGGAATAAATTGATGTCCTGGACCAAGGGGAATATTCTGCAATTTGTACAACTTGACTCAGTGCAAAAACCCCAAAGTTGTTTCTTTTGGGCAACCTTTGCATAATTCTTTTTAAAAAATGCTTTTAAAGGGATTTTTTGTTTTTTAGAAAGGTAACTGTAGACAAGTTCCAAGTCTTGAAAATATTACCCTATAATTCCCGGATGAAGCTTTCCATGTGAGAATACTGAGTTAAGAAACGAGTCCTGAGAGTCAGAACTATGGACAACAGTTAAAACTCTGAAGTCTCACTGCATGATTGCATTTCTGGCTTTGAAAAATACATATAACTGTTTTATCATTATGACAGCTGATGGCTTGTTTTTGGATTGAATTGTACATTTAGATTAGACAGTTGAGTCAAGATGGCTGTCCAAGTTAGAGACATGGCATTAGCTTTAAAATAATGATAAAACTTTGCCATCTTAGAGCCAGAAATTGCAAAGAATTCTGGAAAAACAAAATACTACATAGATGAAAAATAATAATGACTCAATCTGAATGTATTCAGAAGTGTCACATTCTGGGTTAAGCTGCCAGTTCCATTTTTCAACTAAGCAGTTACATATGTTCTACTTAAGCTGCGATCTGTGTGGAATTTTGAAAGATCTTAACAAAATGCTTTATAATTTTCCTTTAAAATCCCTAACCTGTCTTTCTGTCCATGAATTTTATTTTTTCTGTTTAAGCATTTAAAAATTTAAATGGACTTGATTTTTTAGAAGTTACAGATTTACAGAAAAATTGAGACTTTTGACATATATTCTACACCCCATCTCCCCTATTGTTAATTTCTTATGTTTAGTCTGATACATAAGTAACAATTAATAAACCACTATCGATGCATTATTATTAACTAACATCCATAGTTTATTTATATTTCCTTAGTTTTTACATAACATACTTTTTCTGTTCCAGGATCCCACCCAGGACACCACATTACATTTAGTCATCACGTCATCTTAGGCTCCACTTGGCTGTGACAGTTTCCTGGACTTTCCTTGTTTTTGATGACCACGACAGTTTTGAGGGGTACTGGTCAGGTATTTTGTAGAATGTGCCACAACTGGGATTTGTCTGATCTTCTTCTCTTGTTAAGACTAGGGTTATGGGGTATTTGGAAGAGGACCACATGAGTAAAGTGCCATTCTAATCACATCATATCAAGTACACACACTATCAACATGATTTAACACTGTTGATGTTGGCTTTGTCACCTGGCTGAGTAGTGTTTGCCGGGTTTCTCCACTATAAACTTGCTCTCCACTCTGCCCCACATTCCTGTACTATACACTCTTTGGAAGGAAGTCCATGAGGGTGGAGTATGTATATAAGTTATTTGGAATTCTTCTGCATGGAAGATATGTATCAATAAATACACATTTATTAATTTAGCCAATCATTTCTATCAGTATGGCTGATGGATATTTATTTTATGCTTTGTATTTTAATTGAACACTAGTTTATTTAATTCTTGCTCAAATTATTCCAGCTTTGGCCACTGGGCACCTCTTTCAGTTGGTTCTGTGTTCCTTTGATATACCTCTGTCAATGTTTTTTATTTTTTGTTTTTGAGCACTTCCTTAATTTCCAGCACTACAGGATGCTCCAGACTAACCATGTATAGTATCTCCCAAACTGTCCACAATTTTTTTTGTTGTTTCGAAAAGAGAATAAAAGAAAATTAATGTATGGGCCTGAGAAAACTTTTATTTGCCTTCAATTTTCATTATTCTGCCCATGTATATCAATTTTAAAAGTTTGTTTAATTGCTTTCATAAAATTAGCCCTAACTAGTTTACCAGCAGCAAACACTAAAAACCAATTGAGGGAAACTCTGCATTTCCTTAATTCCAAGACGTATGTTTGCGTTGGTAGTGGTTTTTCCCTTCATGTTTTAACATTCCTGGAATCAAAGTGTACATTTAATATTGTGTCTTGGCCGGGTGCAGTGGCTCACGCCTGTAATCCTAGCATCCTGGGAGGCTGAGGCAGGAGGATCGCTTGAGCTCAGGAGTTTGAGACCAGCCTGAGCAAGAGCAAGACCCTGTCTCTACTAAAAGTAGAAAAATTATCCAGTGTGGTTCTGCATGCCTGTAGTCCCACCTACTTGGGAGGCTGAGGTAGCAGGATCGCTTGAGCCCAGAATTTGAGGTTGCAGTGAGCTATGATGACACCACTGCACTCTACCCAGGGTGAAAGAGTGAGACTCTATCTCCAAAAAAATAAAAGTCTTTTTTTCCCTCCTTACCTGTCATTAATTTGACAGTACACTTTACAGCTGACAGTGTCTTGGGAATGGAGAAAGTAGAGCAGTCAATTAATTTTTGTTTGGACTAATGGAAATAATTTATTTTCACTGATTTTTTCCCACTGAAAAAATAATTCGAGTAAAGTGGTTTGATGTGTAGCATCTATAGACATTATGAAACCCAAGAACACGTTCTACTCCCAGACATTCCAACTTTACCTCAAACCACAAATTTTCATCAAGTCTTAGATATAGATAAAAGAGGGGAGATGTTAAATTCTTTTACTTATTTATTAAATTGACATATTGTAATTGTACATATTTATGGGGTACAATTTGATGTTATGACACATATGTATGTTGTACAATGATCTAATCAGGGTAGTTAGTGTATCCATCACCTCATGCATTTATCATTTCTTTGTCGTGAAAAGAAATGCCTCTCTTCTAGCTATTTTGTAACATACAATATTTTACCGTTAACCATAGTCATCCTGCCATGCACAGAGCACCAGAATCTTTTCCTCCTACTTAACTGCAACTTTGTACTGGTTGATCAACCTCTCCCCATCCTCCCCTCCTCCCTCCGGTAACCCCTGATCTACTCTCTGCTTCTATGATATCACTTTTTTTTAAGATTCCAAATATGAGTGAGATCACGCAGACATGTCTTTCTGTGTCTGGCTTATTTCACTTAACATGATGTCTTCCAGGTTCATCCATGTTGTCACAAATGACAGGCTTTTATTCTTTTTTATGGCTGAATAGTATTCTCCTAGGTATATATACCACATTTCCTTCATCTATTCATCCGTTGTTGGACACTTAGGTTGACTTCACATCTTGGCTATTGTAAACAGTGCTGCAATAAACATGGGAGGACAGATATCTCTTTGATGCATGGATTTCATTTCCTTTGGATATATCCCCAGTAGTGGGATTGCTGGGTCATATGGTAGTTCTCCTTTTAATTTTTTGAGTAAACCCCATACTGTTTTCCATAGTGGCTGTACCAGTTTACTATACTACCAACAAGGTGTAAGTGTTCCCTTGTCTCGACACCTTTGCCAAAACTTGTTTTCTTTTGTCTTTTTAGTAACAGTCATTCTAACAGGAGTGAGGTGTTATCTCATTGTGGTTTTGATTTGCATTTCCCTGATGATCTTTTCATATACCTGTTGTCCCTTTGTATGTCTTCTTTTGAAAAATGTCTATCAATGTCTTTTGCCCATTTTAATTGGGTTATTTGTTTTTTTGCTGTTCAGTTAAGTTCCTTATATATTCTGGATATTAACCCCTTGTCAGACATATGGGTTCCCAACATTTTCTGCCATTCTGTAGGTTGTCTCTTCACTCTGTTAATATAACTTTCCTTTGCAGTGCAAAAGCTTTTTAATTTGATGTAATCCCATTTGTCTACTTTTGTTTTTGTTGCCTGTGCTTTTGAGGTCTTATCCAAAAAATCTTTTGTCTAGCCCGATGTTGTGAAGCATTTCCTCTATGCTTTCTTCTAGTAGTTTCATAGTTTCAGGTTTTACATTTAAGTCTTTAATTTATTTTGAGTTGATTTTTGAATATGGTGAGTGGTAGTCTAGTCTCATCCTTCTGCACATCCTACTCAGAGAAATTAGGCAAGAGAAAGAAATAAAAGGCATCCAAATTGGAAACGAGAAAGTCACATTGTCCCTGATTATAGATAACATGATCTTATACATAGAAAATCCTAAAGACTCCACCAAAAAATTGTTAGAACTAAAAAACAAATTCAGTAAAGTTGCAGGATACAAAGTCAACATACACTTTTCTCTCCTGTAACTTTTCTACCAACATCTCTTCTATCTTCCTCACTTTCTTCACCTGACAGGAATTTTGGTACTGATAACTGCAGAAGCAGAAGTCAGAGGTAAATGTCAATTTAGCTATGTGATCATCCTTTTCAAGCCTGTCCCTAATTGCTACTATTGACATGTAACATGTTAGAAAACAAGCGTTTCATGAATTCATACATATTCAGGGTTTATATACAACCTCTGCAGGGCCTGGACACGACCTCTTAAAATGACTGTCACTTCTCCCGTACGGCTTGGGGTTGCAAAACTGATTAATCAGTTCATCTGTACCTAGATTTCCAGTGGTTAGCAACTGGTACTAGTTAAGCAAGAAATTCAAGTTTTATTTCCCTTATGATAACATAACTCTGTTCCATGATTGTAAGTCTCAGCCCACTGTCTTCCACTGGACAATATAAAAGGCAGGGTTGGTTAATAAAAATTCCTCACTTCCCTTAGGAAAACCTCTCTATTACTGATAGTGGGTTGGGTTAAGAATATTAGAGTATTCAAAAGAGAGCATATAAAAGAAAAAGCCCTTTTTAGGTTTCCTTTTTCTTCCCTCTTGTCACTTAGTACAAAATGTGGGGTCAGGGTTGCAAGTATACTTTATGAAAGAGTGTTTAAGTTTCAGTAGAAAAGGATATTCCATATTGAATTAAACTACTCCATAAAAATCAATTTCAAGTTTTTGTTTCAAATTATCTAGTTTTTCTTCCCTAACTTCTTTAGCTACTATAGACAGGATTAAAATGACTCAAAGGTATTCCAACCAAGTGGAGAGACCTGAAGGAAAAATTTAGACAGGCCCAAGAAAACCTTGGTCTGAGAAAAAAATAAAGCAAATAACAGCCAAGCAGGATTCCTCCTGCCCTCTTTCTTTTAACTTACTCATTACTGACAGACCTATGTAACATAGCATATTAGGAATTTGGGTAAGAAGGGACTGTAGTTGGAAAAAAATAGAATTCTCTATAAACACTGTGAAACATTTATATTTAAAACCTACTAGAATTATCCCACCAATGTATATTTCAGTGGAAGTTTATTAAGAGAGGTTTTAGGATTTAAACATATGTGAAAAGCAAAAATTACATTTTAAAGAAGGTGACTCATTAGCGTTTTCCAGCTTTTCAATGTCAAAGAAATATTCTAGAAGAGATTGTCCATAAATAATATAACCCACTGATTTGCTACTACACCAAAATGATTGTCATTTAGAAGTAAACAAAATGTAAGTAAACTAATGAAGTAATTAAAGACTTCAGTCTTTAACTTCATTAATTTAAAAAGGAATTGGCAAATAGAGTTGCTCTGGTCCTGGTTCTCCCTGCAGGATGAAGAAAGGCCTACAAAATGTCTCCTATTTCCTTCCATCCTAGTCAGTCAACAAGGTACTTCCTTCTCTATGTACCCTCTATTTACTTTTGCCATGTTGCATCATGTAATGATTTTACCCACCTTCACCGTTTGACTGTTGGTAAAAGAGTACACTTACTCATTTCTTTAGTACAATGCACTTCACGAAGTCTGAATCTTGTTCCATTTGTGATTATAATTAGCACTTGCTTCTTCAAGATTGGCAAAATGATGGTAATCAATGAAACTCTGTGATGGGCACATGGATGTGTATTATATTATTCTACCTCAGTTAATATTTGAAAATTCTAATAATAAAAAATTTTTTTAAAAAAGTCAACATACAAAAATCAGTAACATTTCTATATGCTAATAGTGAACTATCTGAAAAAGAAATCAAGAAGGCAATTTACAGTAACTACAAAAAAAAGATACCTAGGAATAAACAAGGAGGTGAAATATCTCTACACTAAAAACTGTAAAACTTTGATGAAAGAAATGAAGAGGACACAAATAAATGGGAAGATATCCTGTGTTCAGGGATTGAAAGAATTAATATTGTTAAAATGGCCATACTACCCAAAGCAATCTACAGATTTAATGAAATGCCTATCAAAATACCAATGACATTCTTCACAGAAATAGAAAAAAAATCCTAAAATTCATATGAAACCACAGAAGACTCCAAATAGCCAAAGCAATCCTGAGCAAAAAGAACAAAGCTGGAGGTATCACACTACCTGACTTCAAAATATACTACACAGCTGTAGTAACCAAAACAGCATGCTACTAGAATAAAAACAGACACTGCCCAATGGAACAGAACTGAGCCCAGAAATAAATTCATGCACCTACAGCCAACTGCTTTTCAACAAGGGTGCCAAGAACACATATTGGGTAAAAGACAGTCTCTTTAATAAATGGTGCTGGGGAAATTGGACATTCACATGCAGAAGAATGAGGGGAGATGTTAAATTCTTTCCTGGCGTTCTTTTGTGTTTACTCCATCACTTTTCCAAGATCTCATGAATCCGTTATCATGACTGAGGAGCCTAACGTTGCCACTGAAGGGCTGGGAGAATGGTGTTTCAGTCTGGCTGGTGAGGAGTGGACATGATGACTGGCCAGCAGGCAGGTGGGAAGGACTCCTTGCTTTCCTACTCAGGGCAGCCAAATGGGTGCAGAGGGGCAGAACTGGCCATTTCCTCTCTGTGGCCAGGATTCTCTCTCCAGCTAATGAACCCCTGTTGCTTTGGGAACATGATGCTTTATAGACTTTTTTTTTTTAATGGACAGAGACTAATTCAACCATTCACTATCAGCATATTTCACAAATGTTCATAGATGAAATGTCCCATCTTTTCATCCAGGTAGGCAGAACTTGGCTACTCTAAGCACTATTTTCTGTCCCACTCCTGTGTAAAATGTGCCAAAAATACTGACAGTGCCCTAATCATCTTGCCAGCACCCAGACGGGACTGGAAGAGATGCTGCACTGGCGTTTTTCAGCAACCATTTACCAAGCCCTTAATACCGGACACTGAGCTAAGTGCTTTACCTGCATATTTTCATTTAATCCTCATTATAATCCTGTGAGGTAGGTACTGCGCTCTCCACTTTATAGACAAAGTAACCAAGCTTAGAGAGGTTAACTAACCTGTCCAGGGTCCCTTGATAAGTTTGAAGCCAACATACAAGTTCAGCTCTATCTGCCCAGAGACTCAGAGCTTAATTGCTACTCCTTGCTAGACAGATTTACCATGCCGTTGATTAGAATGCCAATGTTGTATTCATAAACGAGCACTTTATTGAATACAATCCTGTTCTCTAATTATTTTGTGCACATGCTTTTCACCTCAACCAAACCTAAACTGCAAGAAGGGCAGAGCCAGTGTCTTTTAACCCATTAACTCAGCTTTTCAGCCACATTCCAACAGCACTCCTGGGAACCCTGCACTCCTGCCTGACTGTCAATTCTAATTTTTTTCTAGTTCATTAGTTCTGCTTTCCCTTTACCATTTCCCTCCTCTACCTTTATTATTTCCACCCCTACTTTGTTTTGTTTTATTTTGTTTTATTTTATTAGCTTCTTAAATCACAGTCTTATTTTTTTTCAGTCCTTTTAAATAAAAGCTCTTTTTACCTAAGCATATTTTAGTCCTATTCCATACATTTTGATGCATTGTGTTACCATTGTTATAATTTTTAAATGGTCTATAGTTTCAGCACTGATTTTCTTTTCGACCCAAGGATTATTTAGAAGGATCATATTTTAATTCCCAAGTGCTTAGACATAGGTAGGGGCTAGAGCCATTCTGTTGTGTTAATTTTCAATGCTAGCTAGTGTGTTGTTATGTAGTAAATACATATCTATTTTTTGGTTAATTGAAATTTTTCCTCGTGGTCTAGTATTTAACCAATTTTTTTAAATGCTCCACGATCCTTAAAAAAATTGTGTGTATTTTCGATTTGTTGGGTTAGGTCAATAATGATAATGATGTTATTCAAATCTTCTGTTCCCACTTATTTTTGTCTACTTGATCAAATTCTGAAGGCATTTTTTTAAAGTCTCCCACTATGAATATAAGCAACTTTATTTGCTTTTTTAAATTTTCCATTTATTTTTATTTGTTTGTATTACTTTATTTGTTTTTTAATAGATTTTTTAGTGCTAAGATGTTCAGAGCATAAAGGTTCATAATTGTTAAATCTTCTTGTTGGGTTTATAGCTCTTATTCCATGTCTTGTTTAGTATTTTTTTAGCATTCAATCCTATTTTTTTTTTTTTTTGAGACAGAGTCTTGCCCTGTCACTCTCGGTAGAGTGCAGTGGCATCATCATAGCTCACTGCAACCTCAAACTCCTGGGCTCAAGCGATCTTCCTGCCTCAGCCTCCTGAGTAGCTGGGATTACAGGTGTGCGCCACAACACCCAGCTAATTTTTCTACTTTTAGTAGAGATGGGGTCTCACTCTTGCTCAGGCTGGTCTCAAACTCCTGAGCTCAAGCGATCCTCCTGCTTTGGCTTCCCACAGTGCATGGATTACAGGTGTGAGCCACCATGCCTGGCCCATTTTTTAATATTAATATTACCATCCCTATTTTTGTTTTGTTAGTTAGCATTCACGGACCTATCCCTTTATTTTCTCCTTTCTGTGTAATTTTGCCATATATATGGCTCCTGAAGACAGCATATAGCTAGATTATCTTTTTAATCAATCTGAGAGTTACTAATTTTATTAGAGGAATTTAACCTTGTCACATTTATTGTTAGATGTTTATCTTATTCCTGCCATTTTATCATGTGTTTTATTCTATTGTTTTCTTCTTGTTTTTTCCCCCCCTTTTCATGACTTTTGCTGATTGATTATGCTTTCTATTACTGTTGTACCTGCTACTGCTGGCTGTATATGTGTGTTTTAATAGCTAATGGCTTAGAAATTCTACGTATACTTTTTTTCTAGAGATCAAATACATGTCACCTTTCTTGGTAAACATCAGAGACTCTATTAACTGGTAAGGTCAGTCCATTGTTTTGGGAAAGGTAATGGTAGGCTCATGTTAATAATAATAATTATATAAGGGGGGGTTGATATTTACACAGGCATCAGAAACCTTTCTAAAAGAGTATGCTGCCAGGTGTCCATTCACTCCCCCACCCCCTTCCTATATGGAGGACTAGCTATAGCTCTCACAAATAATGTGGTTAAGTGTGAGGGGAAGAGGGGCAGCCAGGAACCCACTGGCTGGGACATAGGCAAGAACATCCTGGGGAAAGCTTTTGCAAATTCTGGACTCTGAGACATACAGGCACTTTGGAAACATGTAGAAGTACCTGTAGAAAGGAAGCTGTCAGGGTGGATTTCCTGCCTCCTCACTTCCAGTCATGAGAAGTTATCATCAACTGAGAAATCTGTTCTAGGTTTAAGTAAGGTCACAAGAATGTAAACATATCCTCTAAAGAGCTAAGGAACTCAATTGAGAAAATAAAGTTGTTAGACCTGCTGAAAGGCTAGAAATCTGAGTTTCCTAGTGTCTACTTAAGAAGGCACAGTAATAAATAAGAATCTACAAACTTTTTTATTCTTTTCTAAAAATGAGGTGGTTTTCATTTTTTTAAAGCTTTGATATCACTGCAGTGGGGATGGGGGAAATTCTGGCCATAAAATACAAGTATTGTTTGTGTAGATTTTTTTTACATGTTTATATGTTTGAATGAAGGTAAACATTAAAATTCCATATTTGATTTTTCACGGAGAATCCTGGGGTGGAGGGGAGAAGGAATAGGGATAAAAGTATAGCAACTGTTTAAAGACTTATCACTAACTCAATTTACTGGACTGAAATCCTAGTGTGGACCACAAAGAAAAACTGGTAAAATACCTTAAAAGAGTGTTTCTGTTTTAACATATTTTAAAAAATCCATTTAGCCACAGAAACACTTTGAGTTACATATTATTTTTAATCATTCTCATATTAAACATGGGGAAACTAAGGTTCTAAGAGTCGAAGGGATTTGTTCAAACAAGTAAGTGATGGAACTGGAATTTGCACCGAAGTTTCTGACTACAAGTCCAGTGTCATTTCCAGTACACACCAAAACTGCCTCCTTGTTGTTCTGTCTCTGAGAGAAACTTAAACTCATGCACACCATATGTGGGTTGTGCAAAGGGGAACTGTAGTGAGATGTGCCCTTGGTGGTCAGTGCTTTACATGTAGGTCAAGCGGTCCAGCCAGAACCCAGGGCAATTGTTTCCAAACTGACCCTGGGCAATTTTTGAAGCATTATGTCACGCAAAGACTTTCCTTATTACTAATCGTGCAAAAAGACACCATGTTTCTGAGCCCTTGGAACTGCTAACGGAGGTTGGAAGGTCAGGAAAGTCCTCTTGCTGGTACACTACACTGGTGCATTGTCTGTGCCATTGTAATGTAATTTAAGCCAAAATTATCAAGCTGTTTGACCAGCTGTCCTCAAAGCAAGAGACCTACTTAGTGGCGTCATTCTTCTCTGGCATACCACAACCCAGTTGGCCCTTTCCAATATCATGCAGTTGAATTCCAGATAACCAGGCCCCTCATTCATCTTTGTTGTCGATCATTGGAAGGAAATGGCAAATTCCTTTGTTCATAAAAAGATTGGCTAGGGACACATAGGAAAACCTCGCCATTCATCCAGGATGAGTTTTAAAAAGCCTCATAAACACAGAACTTTAGAGGTAGCAGAAAGACAGTACTGAGGACCAAGACACCCTCATATATTTGCTGCTCCTTTCTTTTAGGCTCAATAGAGAAGAGACTAATCTAGGTAATGCAAACAATTCAACAGTGTGCCAAGGGTGTTGGGAGCCATCATGAATAGTAAGGTGTGCCTCATTATACAAATGTGTGGCTTTGATTCAGAATTTCTGTTTTCTTTTTTTTTTTTCTATCTAGGGTAGCACTGAGGGATCTGTTTTCTTAACACATATATGTAACATGGGACCAAAAGGACAGCTAATTAATTATCTATTTGTACATTCTTCCTACTCAGGGGCATCCATCCCTCTCTTCTATATTTAAGAGCATATAGAATAGGGCAAAATTGGAAAACAAGTTCACATCACTCCTAAAAGGAAGGAGTCTGAAATCAAACTGCCTGGGTTCAAACGCCAAATACATTACTTACTAGCGTCAATGAATTACTTTATTTTTGGGGGTCACAGTTTTCTCATCTGTCACATGGAGATAATTTAGTATTATTAAATGTATTTTTAACGTGCTGTATTCAAAGAGCTTAGCCAGTCCAGTGCATAAATGGTGGTTACTGTTACTGTTAGTAGGTAAAAAATGTTATTCTTAGGAAATTCTATATTAGAATTTCTCACAAGAAAAGCAATAAGAGTCAAGCAAAGAATTTCATTTCTGAAGGTGCTCGGCATGCAGGAAATAAAGGATATTCAGGAACCAGGGGGAATGGAGCTACAGGTCATCCTAGAGAGCCACAGTCCAGCCAGGAAATCCATAAGGGTACTTTTGAGCCTGGAGGTGGTGAAACACTTATGTTCCTAAATTTGAAATAGTGAGAAGTATCTGTGTCTGATCAAAAATAAGGAGGGAAAGGAAATGGTATGTGAATTACATCTCCATAATAAAGAAATGAGGAAAGCCTCATGACTAGTGAGAAACTGGGTGGATGAGAAGAGAGTTAGCAGTTTAGCAGACGCCATGAGTATAGGTAGAGGAACAGGTGGCTACAGAGAATTTTGGAGAAGCTGTTTATGTTGTGTGAAGTATAAAACCCTTAAGGCATGCTTTTTAGAAAGATCTAGATTAAAGGTTTTTAATCTATTTAACAAACTAAAAGATTTCGTTAATTAGATTAAAGAGAGATGCTATTCTTCAAGGCTTCTGGTATTGGAATGTGTTTCCTTTGAATGAGGCTTCAGGTAGAATCTGGACCATGTGGGGGTCTCAGGATTTAGTCAGGTTACAATTAGTGTGTGGTCATATCCAGCTGAGCAACATCAAACTCAACCACATGTGTTTATCACATTTTTACTGCATTTTGAAGTGGCCGCAGACAGCCTGAATTACATGATTCTGTGAAGGAAGGAGACTTAGAAAACAGAAACATCTCTCAGGATTTTATTAATTAGTGACAGTCTTAATGAATGGGAAACACTATATTTTGTATATCAACATCTATTATTTTCTTTGCCTTCAATCAGCTTCTAGAAATAAACTGGTGCTCCAGGTGGTGCCTAAAATAGAACAAGGTGCTGTTTACTAAATTACTGCTGCATTGCTCTCAACAAGATACTCCTCATACTGAAAGCAACATAATATCCACCAATTAACTTCCAAGGACAAATTTATATACAAAAATGACCAGTGATCTCTGTGCCCAATAACATAAGTGTGTTTACTGAAATATGTCTCCTGAACATTTTGTATAAAATGCATTTTAACCGTAGGGGCACTATAGAGCATTAACACTGATAGAAGTGGAGGCAGAGAAGGAGGTAATGGAATATTACAAGTTGATTATGGTTTTTGTTTTATAAACTCTACTTCCCTTATTGGAAAATTACTGCCATGAACTGTAATATTCATCAAAGCATGCTGAGATTCCCAGTAACTAGACTTTATAGGTGTGAAACCCTCCAGGGATAACCAAGTCCAGTGTGCTACAGATGCATGAATTCAGCTTCAAAAAAACATGCATCTAGCTTGATTAAAGACAGGGATTTAAGGTTACAAAAACAAAAACAAAAAAACAAAGCAAAGCAACACCACCACCACCCTGGGTTGTCATTAATGACAAACTGCCTTGGACTATCCAAATTCTAAACAAACAAACAAAAAATCCAGGAACCCCCAACCAATCTGCAGATTGACACACCTTGGGATTACTTTTGTCATTTGTGCAATTGCATAACAGGCACATTTAACTTACCTAAGTCCAGCTTTTCATGCTTGAAGGAGAAAGAGGGAGAAAACAGTTTAAACAGTGATGGCCATTTCACCCATCACTTCTCGAGTGAGTGCACCCCCAGAGTATGCTGAGATGAGAGACATGAATCTGCAGTTTCCTCTTCACGGCTCTCAGTGTTGTCACCATCATGCCACACTACTGGGTATGATTCCAGTCTTTAAAAATACATATTTTTTACATGCCAGAGCCTACACACGGCAGCTAGCTATATCATCTGTGTATTACACACACACATATTTCCTGTGTATTATAATGTTTTGACACCTTAAAAAAACCTTCCTGGCTGGGGAGAGATTGCCCCTCCTGGGGCTAGCCAATTCTTAAGAGATAGCCAGGAGCATACCTTTGATACACAAACTAACCAATCCAGGGCCATACCTCCTCTATCCAGCCCATACACCCCAAGAGGCAATATTCCTCTGCCTTAGTCATCCCAGGGCTAGGTACCAGGCAAGCAGTGATCACCCCTTAGTTTAGAGCCTGCTGAAAATATTCAAACTAGCCAATCCTAAACTGTTTTTACCCTGCCCTGCCTTGCCTTTCCCACAGAAACCCCAATAAAAGTTCTGGCCTAAGCCAAGCATTCGTGTGCCTGTAGTACCAACCACTCAGGAGGCATGGGCAGGAGGATCGCTTAAGCCCAGGAGAGCTATGATCCCACCACTGCCCTCCAGCCCTGGATGAAAGAGTAAGAGCCCATCTCTAAAAAACAGCAATACCAACAGCAAAGCTTTGGCTTAAATATTCCCCTTGCTCCTATCTTCTGCTTCCTGACCACCCTGGTGTTGTTCCCACGTGGCCCTCTGTGATGTGCTATGCCTCCTGCATCTAGCACCTGTGAGTAAAATAAATTTTGTTTTTCTGACTGGGTGAGGTGGCTCACGCCTGTAATCCTAGCACTCTGGGAGGCCAAGGCGAGAGAATGGCTTGAGGCCAGGAGTTTGAGACTAACCTGAACAAGAGCCAGACCCCGTCTCTATGAAAAATAGAAAAATTAGCTGGGCGTGGTGGCGCGCACCGGTAGTCCCATCCAATCTACATTTCTTCATACCTATGAAAGGGCCCTTTGTCCTGATTCATCATTCCCATGGGCTCTCTTCATAAGGATGGGCAATGAGGAATTCCCAAGCAGGTGCTGGCCATGAGGACCTGTGTGTGACTGCCACACAGCCTGGATGAGACCAACATCGTGGGGAACTTACACGTACAGAGATGGCCCTAGTGACTGGCATCACATGTGCTGTAGATTTGCTATCCCTGATCTAGGAAATGACTTGTGACCCACAGGGAGCTGGCTTTCTACATTGCTTATTGGGCTGAAAAGCCAGTGAATGGGAAGAATAAAAAGATTTCTCCATATAGCCTCACAGAAGAGATCTGCGTTGTGATCTGCCATGCCCTTTCAAACTTCTGACTCAATTATCTGTTCATAAATGAGACCACTCAACTGACTGCAAATAAAAGTACTGACTGTCAATTACAGGTCAGCTTACTCTAAAGCACCAGCTACCTCAGGCCCTAAGAGCTTCATCTTCCTATATGTGCTCAGACTACTTTGCAAATGCTCTTAATGGCACAAACTATTAGCATTATCCATTAACCTAAATAATTATTCCTTTAAGTGTTTATGTGTATCAACAGTATTATCTTTTTTTAAAGAAAACCCAAAATGATTTTTTATGCATTGTCTAATTCATCACCACTGAGGAAAGTTGTTCCTACTTTAGAAGTGATGACACTGAGTTACAGATAAATGAAAAACAAGCAATAAAATTGCAGAAGAGCTTGATGTTGTTGCCTTTCATGCTGGGTCCCAGTTCAATAAATATCTGTTAACTGATTAGCTAACTCTCCCATGTTTATCTTGAACAGAAAAAAACTAGCAGTAATATAGCACACTTTGATGGAACCAGGTGGTTTTCACAGTCAAGATCTTACAAACACAATGATGTGTTATATGGTAACTACCTAAGCTATCAAGCCGGGAAACTTTGTTGGGTGAGTGTTCCAGTTAACTATTGCTGCATAACAAATGATCCTAAAAGGTAGCTGCATAAAACCACCACCATTTCATCATCCTCGTGGATTGTGTGGGTCAGGAATTCAGAAACAGCACAGTGGAGGCAGCCATTCTCTGTTCTATATATCTGTGATCTTAGCTGGGATCACTTGATGCACTGGGGGCTAGCCCACCTCCCAGAGGGCTTCTTCATTTATATGTCTGGCACAGGGCTAGGAAGGAAAAAGGATAGGCTCAACCAAGACCGTCAACCAGAGCACGTACATGGGGTCTTTCCGGCGTATAGTTGGACTTCTAACACGATGGCTTAAGTGCAAGTGTTCCCAACGAACAAGGAAGAAGTATGGCCTTTTATGTCCCAGCCTTGGAAGTCACATTGGGTCACTCCCGCCATACTTTATTGATCAAAGTAGTCACAACCCTCTTCCCTACCAGATTCAAGTAAAAGGGACATAAACCCACTTCTCACCGGGAGGAGAGTCAGTATATTTACAGTCATGTTTTAAAACACCTACAGTGAGGTTTCAGTTTCCTGTTGTATGATGCACCAACATTTTGAACTTGAAATCTTATTGGTAAGTATGTGTGTTTATAGAACATCAACCACAAAATGGCTGCTATTATATCTATAGATAAACAGCTTCTGAATTGTGAGAGGTCATAGTCCCAAAGCAACATAATGCCTACATAGGTGTTAGGTAAATGTTAATTTGGAATAATAACAAAGGAAACAACTGGTGGAAAAATCTGCTGTCATCTTTGGCCCTCTAATTTTACCAAAATTATTCAGTTGGGCAAAAAAAATGATTTTTCCCATCTCCATTAAGGCTATATAGCAATCACATGCCCCAGATTAAATTAAAACATTTAAGGAGGTAGGAAACTTAGGGGAAAATGATTTAATTTTATGCAGCTAACTATTCAGCTTGAGGGGGCAAATTGAAACTCTTACCAGAGCTCGGCAGGTGGAGGAGTCAGAGCAGGCTGAGGTACGCCAGTGGAAATGTGGGGGACTGGGGTTAACTGGACAGCATAAGCTTTTGCCTTAAGGTGTTTGAATTCAATTTTTAAAAAAAAACACTTCATTTTCCAAAACTGGCCCTTGAACCATAGCTTATGATCCTTGGGTATTTCCTAGATTTATGGATTTTTGCCCTGGTTCTAGTAGTCTATTTTGCACTCTTGTATAAGGACTAGAAAAAAATTAAATATACAATTCTGTAGCTAATAATAAACATTTAAGGAGAATTTACTACGTTCAGGAACTGACCTACAAAATTGACATTTGTCCTTTGGAATGGGTATTACTGGACCCATTTTACAAAGAAGGAAACTGAGCTTCAGAGAGGCTAAATTAACCTGACACTGTCACATAGCTAGTAAGTGGCAGAGATTGGGTTCGCACCTCGATATGTCTGGCCCCAACACCTCTGCCCCTAACCACTGCATGTTATAATATTGTGCTTTCGAGGAATGTGGCGTCGCTCAGGCAAGCAGCCAACAAGAAGGGGGCGTGCCTTTGCTGACACTTCTTTGGGTGTAACCCATCCAGCTAATCTAACCTGGGGACAGAAATGGAAGTTTACCTGAGGCGGTGAATATGCAGGGAGGGTACCTCTTACCTAGGCATCCTGGAAGTCTGAAAGTGTATAAGAAACAGAGTTCACAGTACTTCCAACCCCTGACAAAGTTCTCTGGATGCATGAGAAGAGATCTCGAGCCTCAGTCTTTTAGAGGATGGCACTGTCTCACCACCGATCACCCCACAGGACATTGCCAACCAGCGAGGTGCCACGCATGTGTTTATCAGAGAAAGCACAAGACATGGGACCGTGGAAATCGGGCATTTCTGTGCTGAGGAACCTCTCTCAGCGGACCACCACGTGATTCTCCCTTTAGTAAATCTGTTTTGAAAAAGTCCCCTTTAAAAATCCTCCTCTATTTCCTTGAAGAGAAAATTCAAATAGAGTTCTCATACATCAAACACATGACAGAGGCAGTTTTTAATCATTTAAATTATTCATCCTTCATTGTTTAATGCTTTAGATCATTCCTCCATGCATAATTTATGATACCATTTATGTTTATTAAAAATGGATAAGGGGGACATGCTCTCTCTCCATTCTCTGAGGCTACAGATATTTCTCTGTCAGATCACTTGGGAATAGACAACAAAGTATTCTACTCAATTTCTTTCTAATTCATTTCAACTGTTTGCATGTCCCTTTCTTTTCTTAGACGTCCTTTTCTTCCACAAAAGGACAAGAGTTTATCTCAGTGTATTAATTGCTCATTTCCTTTTTTATATAACAAGAAAGCTTATCTGAAGGCCTCCTTTCTACTTACTGAGGCCTTATGTTGCTTTTCTAATTTTTAGAATGCAAATGTAAAAAGGAGGCACAAAAGATTCTAGGGTCATCCATGACACAGGTCAAGGCTTGTCCAACCATCTCTTTCTCTTTGCCTTTTCTATTCCGTTCCTTGTTTCTCCTCAAATGACTCATTTTCCTTGCCTTAATTATATCTTCAGTCAATTCTTAACTCTCTTCTAACTGGCATTTTTTTTCTCTCTTCCCTATCTTCCAATTTCTCCCCAGATCCTCTCACTCTTGTACTTCTCAACCCTGTGACCCGAGCTGCTCTCTGCAACCCACCAACACCAGTCACGAACTCTCCTTTCCCAGGGTCTCTGATTCAGGGCTTTGAATACTCTCGCCTCAGACCTGGTCATTCTACTCTTCTCTGCGGGAACAGGAACAAAGTGTGTGAGACAAGTGTGGAAGCCAAGCAGAAGTTAAGAAGCACCTAAGGAGCTTACAATGTATTAGTCTGAAAAAGGTTGGCAGCAGACTGCTAAACTCAAAGGCGCGCAAGTTGGTATGTCCAAGTTGGCTCTCCTTGGAACATCCAGCCCACGCCCATAGGGTCTAACCCTGCCCCACTCCCAGGGTTGCCTGTTGCAGTGGATGAGACCATCGCTGGCTGCCCAAGCCAGGAAGCTGAGGGTCACCCTTGCCTCTTCTCTCTCACTTGCCCCCCATAACTAATCCATCCTCTGAGGTCCACACCACTGGCCATCTACCACCCTCCCATGCCTGGCCTTCTGCAGCAGTTTCCTGGGGGTCTCCAGGCCCTGTCCCTCCATTCCCAATGTGCTGCAGCCAGTGTGACCTCTCTGAAAGGCAGAGCTGCTTAAAATCCCATTCCCACCACGACTGGGATCAAGTCTAATGTTCTTGACATGGCATACCAGACTCTTAAAATGTGATGAGGCCCCTGCCTAACTCTCAGGACTTTTGTTTTGCAAACCCTAGCTGTGACGACTCCTCTCCCCCAACCAAGCACATCCACACAGCCCTACTCTCTACTCTATTCTTTAGCCACACAAAACTTCTTTAAGGTCCATGTTTTTTCTTGTCTCTTGGCCTGAGAGCATGCTGTTCTTCTGCCAGCAATTTTCTTCACCCATGTCCACAGGACTTCCTTCCATGAAGTCCGGGCCTGGGTTATACACCCCTCCTAACGTGCTCCCTGGACACCCAGGAGTCCTTCCATCCCAGAGCTCACCTGCTGCATGGTAATTTTCTGATTACTCAGTGGTGCTCCCCACAGACGATAAGCTCCATGAGGGCAGGGATCATGTTTTGCTTGTTCACCATTGCATGCTCAGTGCCTGGCACACGCACTCAATAAGTGTCAGGTGACTAAAGAATGACTGAGTGGTAATCTGTTCCATTGGTGGCCTCCAATGAAGCATGCCTTCTGGTATTCACATCTTATGTAGTCCCCGTCCCTTGAACTTGGGCTATTCCTATGACTTGCCTTAACCAATCGAATGCTGCAAAAGTGACACCCTACTACTACTGCTTTTGTGATCCTAGCCACCATGTAAGAAGTCCAGCAACCCCGCCAAGGCCCTAAAGAGACCACACGGAAGACCACATCGAGTGGCCACTTGAAGGGGAAGAGGTCCTGACTTGATGTGGAGAGAGAAGGCCAGCCAACCCCACTTCCCAGCTGAATCCTGCCCCAGTTAACCCACCATAAAACTGACCACAGGCAAGAACAGCAGAAAAGCTGCCCAGCTGAGCCCAGTCCAAATTGCAGAATTATGAGCAAATAAAATGACTGATATTTTAAGCCACTAAATTCTGGGGTGGTTTGTTACATAGGATTACATAACGGTAATAAACTAAACATATGAATAAAAGGGAACAAAGAATTACTTCTCATGATAAATTTCATGCAAAGACAAAATGTTTCTAAGAAACATTTCCAAGAAATAGCAGATCCAAGAAAATAGCAACAGAACTAAAAGGAAATAGGGGAATTCATACTACTGGCTTCCATTTATAATATATCACATTTTTCCTCTGTCATTTTCTTTGGTTTTAAGACATTTTCCAATGAAAAACTTTTCCTACTCTTTTTTTAAAAAAGAGGTTCCAGACATTAAAGTCAAGGAATCCAACCAAAGATGGGATGTGAACATTAACACATGGATGGAAACCCTTAAAATCCTATGGCCAACCCATCCCTGCTGTCCATTTCCTCTCAGTCACCCGCAGTACAGATCCACAGCTGTGGATGAGGGCACAGGGCCGCTCTGCTCAGGAGACCGGGTCTCCTGGCTTAGCTGAACTGGGCACCAAATGTTCAGTTCAGTGTGAAAAATCTATTATCCTCCAAAGAACAGAATGTCCAATTTTTATGCACACAGTCTAATGACTTATTAGTGGACTAGTAAAAATAAAATAAACAGCTACACAATGCCTTTAACCCAGGATCCAATCAGTCACTTACACACACACACACACACACACTCCACAGAGACAGCTGATGTACATTGTTATATAATCCCGAATATAGCTAGACTATTTTTAAAACCCCAAATAGTAGACATTGACATTAGCACGTGCATCTGCAGAATGGGGAGAAAGACTGCTAAATTTATACTGGCTTGGTGGAACTTGGGATTGCCACTTCTAATAACTGCTGTTCTTTCAGAAAGAAAAAGGATTGTTATATAAGAACTATAGCCTAAGCAAAGTATGTCTTTTGTAAAAAAATCGAAAACCAAAATGCCAATAATATTTTCTAACAGTTTACACTGGACTAATGCTTTGAAATTTCTGAATGCTCTCTTGTATGTAAAAGTATCAGTGTATTTTTTGGAATATAGTATGTCTCTTAAAACTACCTCCAATTAATAAATTTTATGTGATGGAGAGTTAAAGCAAAGAAGTAGGTTTGGGAAAGAGCTAGCAGTTTGAATGTTGCATGTTTAGAAAGGGAAGGATCAATTTCCAGTGTTTGCAAAGCTCCAGACACCAAGTAAGAGAAACAGGACCTTCAGTATAAACGTCCGTGTCCTGTCCGTTAGTGAGACTGAGCATGAACGCCTTTTAAACACAGCTGAGTAAAAGCCATACTTTAAAAGTGACAACTATTTCCCATTCTTTTTTTTTCTCCTCCCTAAATAAGGGTGTTCTTTGAATAGATGCCACCTCAGCTGTTCCCTGGGACCCAGAAACTCCAGGGATTGAAAAACTTATTCTCTGACTTTTCTTCTGCAGAATAACTTCTGGAGGAGACACTGGGCTGTGGGGAAAGGACAGCATGCACAGGCAGAGGAAATGTGCCAAGCACTCAGTTCTCACCTGTTGGGGAAGAGAAAAGGCTGGCACAGGAGCAGTGGGTTTTTGCAACTGAAGGAACCTGGGAGATTATCTTGGTCACCCCAATAATCTCAGACACAAGAAAATGAAGGAGGCACTGTGCTTTGTCACACTAGAGACAGGCACTTATTCTCTTCACATGACAGCCACTAGGTTGAGCCTTTTCACGTGGTTTTATTTATCAGATATTTAATAATTGTTTGTTGGGTGGGTGGATGAATGATAAAGGCAGGTAAGTGACATCCTCAAAGGACACAATTGGTGGGACAGGGATTCAATCGGGCAAGGTGGGAAATGGTGGGGAGAGAGAGCGTAGTGACGGTGCCTCAGGGAGGAGGAAATGACATTCCTGGCAAGGACCATGTTCGTGCAACTGGCACAAGCCCCCTGATGGTTTGCCCAAGCAACTTGGAATCACAGTGTTTACTAAATGCAGCAAGTTCATGTAGGACAGAATTGTGCAGACTCCCATAACCATACTATTTCCTTGAAATGGGCAAAATGGTGTGAGGCATCTTAGAAAAGTGCAGGGTTGTTCAAACCATGTTGTGTAGGGGCTGGGGGTCCCACAGAGCAACTCACGGAGCACCA
Organism: Daubentonia madagascariensis; assembly: GCA_023783475.1. Taxonomy (NCBI): domain Eukaryota; kingdom Metazoa; phylum Chordata; class Mammalia; order Primates; family Daubentoniidae; genus Daubentonia; species Daubentonia madagascariensis. The sequence continues at coordinate 33,592,572 of JAKFHU010002088.1, read as the reverse complement.
TAGAAGGCAGGTGCCCCCACAGCATCCAGCTTTGGTTTGAAAAAATGAGTTTTCTGCTTATAAAAAAACACAAACTGAAAACTATGGGTACAGTAGAAAGACTACTGGATAAGGATCCTGCAGACATGAATTTGAATTTCAGTCCCACCACTGACTAGCTGTGTGTCCTTAGACAAGTCAATTCACCTTTGGAACCTCTGTTCTAATACCTGGAAAACAGAGATAATACCCACCTTACATGACCACTTTGAGGATCTAATGAGGTAAATTATGTGAAAATACTTTGAAATTATTTCACAGATACAGGTTTTAGGAAACACAAAAGGTAAATCTTTTAAGAAATTTCTCAATAAGTCAACAAGCACTTTCAATGGAGGCTCAGTTTTCCGTCTCCTGTTTGTGTATCAATAAAATCCACGAGCGTGTCAAGGAAAAGCATTATTTAAAGAAGATACTTAGTGCCTGGGACAATTTTATTGACATCCTGAAAGCATGCTAGATAGGGGGATCTTGCTGGCACTCTAACAATCTACCTCTAGGGTTTGGCAAGTAATGGTAGAAGAGCTGTTCAACTGAAAGAAAGTGGATTAAAAACTCCAAGTTCCATGCTGGTGGCTTCCAGGTGAGGATGGAAATCACGGATCGTGTAGGGAAGGCTGACAGAGGATCAGAGTTTGAGAACTGGAAGGGACTTCCAGATGATCAACACTACTTTGCAGATGAGAAAACTGAGAACTTGGAGTGGGAGGTGACTCGCCCAACATCACATTAATAACGTGGGACTCGACCGCACAGCCGGCACTTCTCCACTATACTAAGTCTGACTAATGGTAGACTCCTAAAACCCGATGATTTCCCATCCATGATGTATCTGTGTAGAGTGAGCTCAACTTTCCCACAGTCCACTTGAACCTTCAGAAGGATTCCACCAAGTGGTGCATTTCTACCCTGGCCCGAGGGTAGGGTGAACCACATCCTGGATTGCCCAGGGTGGTCCCCATTCACGCTTATTGTCCCAGCATAATTATTAACAGTGTTCCCTTGCCTCTCTCACAACTACCTGGATGGGGATGGTAAATTATAAAGTACTCTTGGTGCTTTTCTGGGCGGAAGAGTGATCCAGAGTAGAACCGCTCCCTGAGAGCTTGACAAGGTGGTTTGGAACCAGAAGAGATGTGATAACTGTCTTCAAATATTTATACGTCTGTCCCATGTTAATAAAATTAGACCATTCAGTGTTACCAGGATTAGAACATGGACCACCACGTGGAAACCACAGGCGGTCGAATTTTTCTTCAATATAAAGAAGTGTACTCTAAACCTGCAGTCCCCAACCCCTGCAGTACCTGTCCGTGGCTGGTCCGTGGCCTGTTAGGAACCGGGCTGTGCATCACCACCCGATCTCCACTCCCCCGCAACCCTCCCCTGCCCCCATCCATGGAAAAATTGTGTTCTGTGAACCTTAGGAACTGGGCCACACAGCAGGAGGTGAGCAGAGGGCAAGTGAAGCTTCATCTATATTTACAGCTGCTACAGCCGCTCCCCTGAGACCTGCCTCCCCACCCAACCCCTGGTGGTGGAAAAATTGTCTTCCATGAAACTGGTACCTGGTGCCAAAAAGGTTGGGGACCACTGCTGTAAATGGTCTCCAGAGCCAGACCGCCTGGGTCCAAACCCTGATCCTGCCATTTACTAGCTCCGTGACCCTAAACAGGTTGCTTAAACTTTTTGTGCTTCAGTTTCTTCATCTATAAAATAAGAATAATAAAAAGAGAGCCAGGTACACAGTAAGTGCTCAATAAATCCCTGCTACTACTATTATTACTGACTGTTGCTTGGCAGGCAGCAAATGTTCCCAGAGTGGAGGTTTGCACATCTGGACCAGAACAGGATTGCTGAGTTCGCTCTGGGGAGGACAATGAGCACCGGCTCAGCTGATGTTGGAGATGCCATCCTATTGGTGAATGTGTCCCATCTGCTTGGGAAACCATCTCACCCTGTCTGCTCACTGCTTGAGGCAGAGCGTGTTGGCAGGGAGAGTCCAGTGTCCCTGGGGAGGGCTGCAGGCTGGCTGAGCAATCTGTAAAAGGGACCTAGTTCAGGACCATCAGGGGGTGCACTCAAAAGCCATTCCCACTGCACAAATGGCAGTAGGGTGGGGTGAGGGAGAGTATGCGGTGGACAGAACCAGACTGTCTGCTTTGAATCCTGGCTGACTTGAGTTGCGTAAGCTCTCTGTGCCTCAGTTCCCTCCACTCTAAAATGGGGGTAATAGCAGTGCCACTCTCACAGTGTCATCAAGAGGACTGAGTGCAATTCATGTAAAGCCCAGGATGGAAAAAGTACTTGATAAATATTGTTATTATGATCATGCCACAGAATCACTGAAGCTTAGGGCTGGAAAACACCCGAACGGAGGCCGCAACTGAAGTCCAGAGAGGTGCTCGGGGCCTGTTCAAAGTCTCACAGCCTAGTAGGCAGCTCACTTGCTTTCCTGCCTTGCACAGCTGATTCACCCGCCCTCTGCATCCCAAAGCAGGGCTGATCGGTTGGTGCCAGGACTGCAGAAGTGACCTGAACTAGGGCAGCCGGAATGGGAGGGCCAAAGTGGCAGGCAGAGCTGAGGGGCAACCTGACCAAGCAAGCAGGTATGTATGAGTTAGGGTATGAGGCCATGAGCTGGGAGCTGGGCGGAGATAGGACTGAGGCAAGAGTGACTTTATTAAAACATAAATCACGTTATCTCATCCCACTGGCTACACCCTATTACATTGAAGTTCCTAGAGGGCCCCTGCCCTTGCCTACACCTCTGGCTTGGCCCCTACCCCTCTTCCCACAGCCTCGCTTCCCCTCTGTCTTTTTCTGGGACTTGTCCAGCTAGTTCCCTCCTCAGAGCCTTTGCACTTGGCATGCGTTCTGCCTGATGTGCGCCTCCCCCAGACATCCCACGTCTGACTCCTTGTTACTCAGTTCAACTCTCGAGTACTTTCCCTCGAGATACAGCTCTATCTCAAGCACATCCCCATCATTCTTCACCCCATCAGCCTGTCAGCTTGTTTCACAGCCCTTATCACTATCATAATTTACCTGAGTAAGCATTTGTTTGCTTGCTTACTGTCTATTTCTCCCCTGCAGAACATAAACTTCATGGAGTCAGCGACCTTGTCTTAAGCAAGCCTCGATAGTGAGCACTTAATAAAAGTTTGTTGAATGAATAGATGAAGCAAAAACAGGTTGCAGAAGTATGAGGAGGCACAAGGGTGACCGCCTATGAGAGCTGGGTCAACTCCATAGGTCAGCGGTGCAGATGCATGGTCTGGGTGGGTGCGGCTACCTTAAAGACCAGAGGCAGGACATGACCCTTGCCCTGGAGAGCAGGAAAATCCCTGGAAGGAAAGAACAGATGAAGTGGATCTGCCTTCATCCTCTCAGGAGAGCAGGGAGCTGTGTCACCCTGGCCACAGAGCACCTACCCTGGCCCCAAGTTAAGACAGTTGCCCCTTGGCAGATGAGGGGGATTGGTACCAGGACCCCTGATGATACCAAAATCCACAGATGCTCAAGTCCCTGATATAAAATGGCATAGTATTTGTATATAACCTACACACATCCTCCCTCATACTTTAAATCATCTGTAGATTACTTACAATACCTAATACAACGTAAATGCTATGTAAATAGTTGTCATCTGTACACATTCAGTACAGATGCAACCATCCTCAGCCTAACTCCGTTTTCAGTCTGTGGTTGGCTGAATCCGAGGATGTGGAGCTCCGACTGTACTCCACACATCAGTGGCAGGAAGAGGCCTGAATTCATAACTCTTCTCCTGGACGGGGGTTTCAGACTCTCAGCCTCTAGAGGAGGAAGAAGCAGGTTGGCTGGACTTTCTTTGATTAGCACTGAAGAGAATCTAGCACAGAGTTCTACAAAGATGGGGCCTAAAATAAACACTTCTGATGATGGTTTTATAGAGTGGGAAAAATCTATGTATAGAATTACAACTACTTGAAGCCAAGCAGAGCTAATCTGAGTGTCCTGAAATAGGGCAACCAGACACGTGAGGTTCCAATAAGTGTTTCTATCTTCACGTCACGTTTGATTTCCAGCCTTACATGGCAGCAACCTCAGGCGAAGCAAACCAGAGTCGTAAACATGCTCTCTTCAAAGGGAGTAAGAGGGCCTCTTGGACCAGAAGGCTCTGCACTGGAGCCCCGGGAACAAAACAAATAAAGAACGGGGTCCCTGCTAAGAGGTTTTTGGCATCCATCAGCCTGCTGTCTTCATTTTGAGAGGTTTTTCCAGAAAGTATTTGAACAGGACACCCTGGGTCTTTATGAGAACATTAATGCAACACCTTTAAGAAGTATTGGCAAAACATTTATAGATCCCTAATTACTCAGATGTCAGTTCTAGGAAAAATATCTCTACTTTACAAAATTAATTTTTAAATGTTAACGTTAGTGGGGGAGTAAGCAGTATAGAAGTTAGAAACTGACTGAAAGAGGAACAAAAAATATTTCCCTATAAACATGTCCTTTTTAGTAATCTCCTTGCCCAAGAATTAAGGCCGGGAGTGGAGGGACGGTGGGAGGAAATAAGGTCCGTAGGACCATTTATGGGTATCCGGGCCAAAGCTGAGGCTTTGAGGGCAGAGTCGTACCCTAGAAAAAGTCACTCTCCTGACCTGAGTTTAGGAGTAAACGGTGCCTCCAGTTTATAAAAGTTACCAGACAGCCACTACCAAAATCCCCACGGGGTGCAGAGGAGGAACGTCAGTAAAGAGTTCCCTCGGCAGAGAAGGAACTAATAAAACATTTTCCCCTCCAAAGCTCTTGGCTGACGTTTCCCAATGCAACTTTACAAAAAACTCTGAAGCCAGCCATTAATACTCTTCATTTTACCAGACTAGAGAGAAAGATGACAATAAATGTGGGAACAAAACTCAGGAATTCATGGGCCCCCCAGCCTTGAAGCCTCCTTTGGCCTCAGGGGAGAAGCAGTTAGCTCAACATGCACTTTGTTTTAATCAGGATTTTTCTGTGAAATACCCTAAACCCACTGGCACGACCCTGACATAGCATGGAAAAGCGAATCTCAGGAGAGTTTCCAGATAAGAAAGTCATAGTGGTAGGAAAACAGAGGGAAACGCACGCAGGGTTTTTTTTTCCTCCTCCCACCACCAAGCTCCTCTGTTTCGGGTGAGCTCAGCAGCACAAGTGCCTTGGATAATCTAGAAATTGCTTCCATATGCGGGCACAGGAAAGAATGTACTCACTGGCTGCCTGAGAAGGAAGCTCTGGGCAGCCTCTCTTTCCTGCTTGAAAATGTTTCTCAGGCCTAAGAGAGCTGCAGAGTGTTTGAGCCAAAGGAGAACAGCGGGAGCATCCTCAATGTATGGATGAGGAAACTGAGGCCCAAGGGCACGCAGACAGTAACAGCGGTGGCAGTAGAACCTGGGGCTCCCTGGTTCCATCCTCAAGTCAGATATTGTCTTTCCTTCTCCTCCCTGCCAATCCCTGCTTCCCTCACCATTGCCCCCTCCCCCTTCACACACACTAGAAATGCTAGAAGGAAGGGCCTGTGGCTAATTTAGTGTAGCAGCAAGTTGGTGTCCAGAGCACTAGGCCTGGGTGCTGGGGGCCAGCCCTTGGGGCAGGACAATCTGAACAGAGCTTGCTTGTGGGGAAGCCGGTAGGAGGGCTCGGAGGAGCTCCATTCACTCTCGGCGCTGGGACCTGCGCCAGGGTCTCCACGGCCTCGCGACCACTCCTCAGCTTCAGTGCCCTGGTAGTGCTGGGCTGGTCCAGGACGCGAAACAAAGACTCCATTTAGGATCCAACAGAGAGTGGTCTGCCAGCACCCTCTTCTCTACAGAATGCTACCACACAAAAACTTGGGGTGATTTAAGCCTGAATCACATCATCTTGAACTGCTGACCCGAGCGGGAAAACTCAGCACAGTTTCAAATGAGCAGTAGTGGAAAGTCAGAATGCCCTCTCTTGTGTCCCCTGGGTGGCCTGCGCCGGCCTCCCCCACACCATCTACAAGGAAAGAGCCACAGCGAGCTGTGCCAGGGCCCACTTACAAGTCAAACCAGACCAGCCTCAACTTTGTAAAGGCTTGCTACGCAGAGGATCTGAAATCCATATGGGGTTTGGCAGTTCTGCTATATAACCTGAACTCTTCTGGGTCTTTCTTATCTATCCTGTTGTATCCTATGCTATATTTATGAGTCAAGTGTGTTAATGTGCCCTTCAAATAATGTTTTATTAACAATACCACCATAGATAATTAGGATTATTATTACTAGAGTATTATTACTATAACAATACTGTAGTTGCAAGTATTAATTAGGTAATACGGTCTTCTAATAAACATTTACTGAATACTTATTACATATGAGACATAGAACTAGGGATATAACACTGCATATATCCCTATAATATGTCTCTTCCTTTTAGGGAACTCAGAATGAAGGGGCCTCAGGTGCCCTGTATCATTGTTTATGCTTCTGTCTCACTATAAACCAAACACCCATTTGACTGTGAGCAACGATGGACTGTAGCAGGGTCTGTGTCTTATTTGTGTCAGGACGACGCATCACAGATATCAACTGTTTCCTGTCCGAGCAGAATGAAGACTCAGCCTTCTAACCCTCCATCCCCATCACCTCCGCTCCCTTCCTCCACCACCGTCACCACCTCACCAACTTTCAGTGATTGGGAGTGAGGAAAACCTCTTCTGGAACCACGAAGCCTGGGCCACTGGGTCTCCTTTTGCAGAAATCTGCCAGAGCTACAATGAGACTGGTTTCTACATGCCTGACACATTTCTCTTTAAATCAGTATTTTTCAAACTGCAAGTTGCTGCCCATTCTTTGGCTGTCACATCACTTTAGTGGGTTGCAACCAGCTTTTTTTTTTTTAATACAATAGAATAGAAAATGCGTTGCATTTGGTAAACCTGGGAATTGTTTCATAAAACTTTTGTTTTTGTTTCTGTTGTCTATCTATCTATGTGTACCGGGTCTCAATGAAAAATGAATTTCTTATTGTGGGTCATGGTCGAAAAATGTTTCAAAGCCCTGGTTTAGACAATGCGTCTTTACATAGTGGACTCTATGCTCACAGACATTCCTTTTCAGATGCTGCACAGATGCCATTCCCCCTTCATGTCTGTCATTCAAGTGGAGGCACAGGGTTCTACTCTGAGCATGCTTCCTTTTCTTGCTGGTTAAATTCTAAAACACTCATAGCCTCTTAAATTTAAATTTTCTCCCTTAAAAATATTTTGACTCTGGGAAGAGTTGAAGGGACCCATCATCTCTGTTTTTCCAGCCCCTGGAATCCACACAGTGTATGGTTCCTTGCCTGTGGCCTCCAAATTAGGACTGAGTTTATTCCAACAGTTATTCTACCTTGGGCCTTTTTGATGTACCTTATGGGAAAAAAAAAGGAGGAACTCATTGGACCGTCTTATGCAACAGGGTCAGTTAGAGCACACCCTGCCCTCTAGTTCCTCCAAGCATGCGAGCCAGTCTGGGTTTCGTGAGAGTTCAGCAGTTTATACTGGAGCTGGGACAGTAAGTTCAGGAGAATGTGGGGCCCATTCTGCACTCAGCCCAGCCTGGCCCGCCACAGGCCCCTCCATACTCCTTGCGCACTCAGGAGAGCTAGAAGCCACTCTCTGCACCATCCAGGTTTAAGGCAGTAGCCTGCACAGGCCCAGGTGGCCTGGCTTCGCAGAAGGCTGGCTGATGCTGTCACAGCAGGACATGCCCCCAAAACTGTCATTCTAACCAAGGACAAGGCAGGGAGACCACATACATGGGAATCAGAAACCTCTAAATTTGAATCCTAGCTCTGCCTCTAGTTTCTTGCTTGATTCTAAAGAAGTCCGGGGTCACATCAGAAAAACAAAAAGAGCTCCCTTTGGCCTCTGACCAAGAACAACGTCCCATAGATTTGAGGTAGGAAAGGCCTGATGGGAGGGTGAGCGTTGTCGCACCTCCCTGAAAACCTTCCCATGTCAGATTGGGCTTAAGAATGCAGTTGGTTTTGCTTTATCTTCTGCTCTTCTCAGCTTTTTATTTTGTTCTTCCCTGGGCTTAAAAAGATGACCAGACAAACTGCCAGCAGAGGAGTCCCCACCAGGGCCAATAGTGCTGTGGGGCCTGAAGGGAGGGAAAGAATAAAGCATTTCCCACCCTGGAACAGACTACAAAGTATGGCAACCTCTGGGGACTGGTCAAGGTCTCTGCAGGGGTTGTGAATAATTCCCCTCAAGTTTCTTCTCTTGCTTGACAGTTTCAATTCCCCCAAAATGCTATTTCTGTGGGTGGGATCATGCAAGGCCAGGGCAGAAATCAGAACTAGGCCGATTATACTTTATAGCCCTCCGCACCCCCACCTCCCTGCCTGGGCTGTTTTGAGGCCATCTAGCTCAGAGGTGGGGAACACAGCTCTGGACTCCCTTCCAGCCCTAAGTTTCTGACTTTATCTGAGAAAGAGCTGACCTCCTCTCCAAAGCTACCTGTGAGAATCCTGGCCATTGCTCTGCAGGTACAAAGGTTACCTGTGGCCATCCTGTGGTGATCTGAGCCCAGGAGCAGCAATCCTGGCTCAGTCGCTGAGTGATGTGGTGCCGGGTAGGGAGGCCTCCCCGGGCTGCCTCAGCCTCCTCCAGGAAGCAGCCTAGCAAGAGCCCCGCAGCTTGCCACCTCTCTGACCCCCAGGCCAATATGGCCACCTGTCGGCCTAATAATTGCTCTTGGCAGCAGGTTTTGAGATACATTTTTGTTTATGGAAAGGAAGTGGCCATTTCCCTCTTCTTCCTGCCCCTCCCCCCCAACTCTGCTATACACTCAGCCAGCTTGATTCCTTCACCTCCAAAACAACTACTTGAGCCAGAGGTATCTACTTTCCTACCTAGGACTGTCTAGAGGGCAGAGGCTGTGCAGTGCAAACTCCACAGGACAGCTGCCATTTGAACCCCTCCCCCCACTGTGTTCTGTACCTGAAAGAGTTTTTCACCTGCATCTTTCACATCTTTAAGGCACTGTTAACCTTGGTCCTGCCCAGTAATGAAACAGACCATTCAATGTTTTACCTGTATTTTTTTTTTAAGAGACAAGGTCTCACTCTGTCACCCAGGCTGTAGTGCAGTGGCATAGTTGTAGCTCACTGCAGCCTTGAACTCCTGAGCTTGGGTGATCCTCCTGCCTCAGCTCCCTCAGTAGCTAGGAATACAGGCACATGACACCATGCCTGGCTAATACTTAAAAAACTTTTTTGTAGAGAAAAGGCCTCACTGTGTTGCCCAGGCTGGTCTCAAACTCCTGGCCTCAAGTGATCCTTCCAACTTGACCTCCCAAAGTGCTGGGATTACAGGCATGAGCCACCATGCCTGGCCTTGCCTATAATTTATAATAATAAGAAAATCATTTATAAAATATTTTATGCAATCTCAGGCAGGGGGAAGAGAACTGGACAGGAACTCAGCAGGCTTGCGTTCTTGTCTCAACTCTGCTACCAACTGGCCATTGGCCTCAGGCAGGTCACCTGATTTCTCTGGGGTTCTGTTTCTTCACCTGCGAAATGGGAGGTTGGGCAAAATGATCTTCACATTGCTTCCCAGGTATAACATTCTGGGATGTTACATTTTTTAGTAAAAAAAGGTCTTGCATTTTTCAGTTAAGTATTATATTCCTTCCCCACCAGGAGAATGTAACATGTTATGAATTTATTCTTGAGAACATAATGCGACACCAATCAATGACACCAGTCTTTGGCAGCATTTGTGACACTCTAGGAAGATTTTCTTCCTCATTAGAGACCGCTGAGGTCTTAGAGGATATTTAGAATATATGTCTGTGATGGGTATCAGGTGTTAAAGTGGATGATTCAGAGCAAAGTTAATGCTGGACCCAAAACACAGTACAAAGAGCTGATGGATCAGCAGTGAGTCTTCATTGCTTCTGGCTGCCCTTTTCACGGTGGGTTGGTGGTCCTAACCCAAAAGCATGCAGGAAACAGAGGAATAGAAAGTCCAAGCCACTGCCCAGAAAACTGGCTGCTTGAAGAAAGCTGGGGCCACCTAGGTCCTTTAAAACTGAACATCCTTTATTGGAGAGGCAGGAGGGTCTCATGGTTCAGAGTGGGCTAAAGCCACCCCACCTGGACTGAATCTCAACCCTGCCAAGTTAGCTGTATGGAACTGGGTGAGTTGATTAACCTCAAATTCCTCACCTGTAAATGGAAATAATAATGCCTGCCTTATAGGGTGGTTATGTGGATTCAATGAGTTAATTTAGAACATTTAAAACATTACCTGCTACATAGTAAGCTATGTTATTTTATCATTACTTCTCTAAGAATGATTGCTGGAAACTAAGCAGGAATAAGTCAGGAATCCCTGACTTCCGTGACTTGGGCAAAGTACTATTGAGGGGTACCCAGGCAGACAGGAAATTAGGAATCTGCCCCCAGATGTATACACTTTATGTTACCAATGCATTCCTGGGAAGTAAGTAAAATTTTGGTAAATTAATTTCATAATTCCATTGACCTCCAATATAACTGAAGAAGTACTCTATTTCTAGACTTGTTTAATTGTTGTCAATAGTTTCTAACATTCAGTGTCCCAGAGTTCTTTGTCAAGTAGTTAATAAGCCATTAAAACAAAACTGAGATAACTGCTCTAGAAGAACGCATTTATTAGGCACCATGTATATGCCAAGCATTGTGCTTGGCACGGGGGATACAGAGGATAAAAGTTGCAATTCTCCGCTAACAAGTAGTTCATAGTCCAGTGGGGAGACAGACACCCAACACAGCATTAAAGAAATTAACTGTTAAGCTGGAAAGGAGTGGGGAAGGGTTTTGAAGGAGGTGACATGTGAACTAACATGCAAGAGATGACATGGAGTTTTCAAGGGAGGAGGGGAGGGCACTCCTGCTAGAGGAAACACAAGATGGGCCTCCTCTTATCTATGTTTCCTAGTGAGTTCTTCCTAAAGGCAGACCACAGCCTCGTCCAGCTTACCAAGTTCCTGGCACCTCCAGGGCCCCTACCCAGCAACCTTGTTAGCACAGGGGTTCACACCCCTGTGGAGGAAGATCAGGACCCCCAGCTCTTCACTCCCTGCCCCACCCCCTACCCCCACTCACCACGGGAGCCTCTCCCTGCAGCTCAGAACCACCAGATTCTTTTTCTTATTTCACTGCTGGCCTCTGGCCCCATCACCAGGAACCTCCCCCCTTTCCCTCTCCCATTCTGTGTTGCTAGGACCAGAGCTGACAGGGAGCACAGGGAAAGCATCTACTAGAATTCTACCATGCTTTCTTGTGCATCTGAATTAGCACTCGGAAAGCCCTACCAACAAATGGTGACTGGGCTCTCTAGAGCACCGGTCCTAAGGTTCAGCTTCCCAGGTAGACAAGTTTGTCTGACCTCTGTGTAAGGCAGAAAGTCCACAGAAGTACTATTTACCAGGATCTTTCCATGCACAACTGTAGGCCCTGTAATGTTAGCACCAATCTCGAGAAGCAAGAGCAGTACACAGTTCCTGCTGGCTGGCTGCCATCCCACATGGTCAGCTGCTGAGCCAAAACAGCAATGTGTTGTTCCTTACACTAGGAGTAAGAGTTATAAACAGGACACTCAACCAGCGATGGCCACAGCCACAAAGCCTGTGCTATGAACCCCTGTGCTAACAAGGTTGCTGGGTAGGGGCCCTGGAGGTGCCAGGAACTTGGTGAGCTGGACTAGGCTGTGGTCTGCCTTTAGGAAGAACTCACTAGGAAACATAGATAAGAGGAGGCCCATCTCATGCTTACTCTAGCAGGAGTGTCCTCCCCTCCGCCCCTCGAAAACAGTCAGGTCAGAACTCTCAATGGCAATGCCCCACATGGGTATTTTTATCCACTCCCAGGAATCATAGCCGTCATAGTGAACCTCCTGCCAACCACTTACTTACAGTTACCTGCGTGTGATGTTTTGTATGAGACTGTACAAAGTATTCACTAGTGAGCGATGACCTCTGCCCTCTAAGAAGCTGCAAAGGCTGACACACATAAAACTATAGCAGTATAGGCCAGAAGCGGTGGCTCACACCTGAAATCCCCAAATTTTGGGAGGCCAAGGAGGGAGAATTGCTTGAGGCCAGGAATTCGAGACCAGCCTGAGCAACACAGCAAGACCTTGTCTGTACAAAAAATAGAAAAATTAGCTGGGCATGGTGGCACATGCCTGTAGTCCCAGCTACTTGGGAGGCTGAGGTGGGAATAATGCTTGAGGCCAGGGGTTTGAGACCAGCCTAGGCAACATAGGGAGAACCTGTCTATAAAAAATAAATAAATACAATTAGCGAGGCATGGTAACACACACCTATAGTCCCAGATACTTGGGAGGCTGAGGCAGGAGGATCACTTGAGCCCAGGAGTTGGAGGTTGCAGTGAGCTATGATGACTCCACTGTACTCTAGCCTGGGCAGGGGAGCAAGACATTGTCTCAAAAAAAAAAAAAAAAATCCCAAAACCCAAAACTACAGCAATATATTGACTTTTCCAATGAAGTCTGGAATTGGTACTTCCTGGTTATATCTGAAGCGCTCCTTAAAAAGATGTACGTATGCATGTATATTTATGTATGTGCACACATGCATTCGTGTGTGGTAGATGGTGAGGACAGATGGTTTCAGGGTTGTGCACTTATGTGCACTAATACAGAATAAGGGTGTATACACATAGTCAGGTAGTGTATTTTTATTGGATGTAAATAAAACAAACTGCCAGGCATACCTGGACAGCATCTGGCTCAAATCCCTTTCCCACAACACTATTACAAAAAATAATTGTAATAGAAAGAGTTCAGTGTTTCAGCTAATGTTCTTTCCTCAGCAAGCATACAATGAGATTCAAGTATAAATGAAGAACTCCATGAGTTTGCTAAGATACAATTTGATCTTTATATATTATACATACACTGTTTTAGCTAAATGAGAAATGTGATGGGCAGGTACTTCCCTCCCTTATTTATAAAATACTTAGTCAAAATAGACAAAGTAAGATTTCAGGCTCCTCAGATCTCTAACTGACAAGTTAAAATGTTAACCACTGCATTGGTTAGATGGCACCTTATTCGGAGATGTTAATAGTCTGTCCCATCCGAGGCATCACAGACATCCTAGACCTAGCCTCTACCTCCTCCCTATTCCTACAGATTCCTCTACTTCTGCATAGAGTTTTATCGTTGCCAAGGCCACCTGACTACTAGGCAACAAAGCTGGGATTAGAATACAACTGGTGAACTCCTCCTCTACTGCCCTTTTCACATTACCATTCTGCCATTAACAGAGGATGCAATGCAAAAGAAATCAAGAAAATGAGCTAGTTCATATCAGGTCTTAACCTGACAGTGACTTAATTTTCAAGAGTCTACACTGTCTCTCAGGATTAATGGACACCCAAAACTAGGGACAGAGTGAGGGCGGGGAAGGGGACATATGCCTCAGGCATCAGCATATGGGGGCCTCAAGAAGATGCAAGTTTTTTACAAATTCCAGTGCCCAAACTGTGGCACATAGTAAGAGAAAGAGCGCCAACAGCCCCTGGGTAGCTCTGGTTAAAACCTAATGCAGCTCCCTACCAAGGTTAGCTCCGCATTAGAGCCTGCCAGCCACTTGGAATCCAGTCCAGGCTTAGGATTCTGGCTAGTTGGGGCAGGCAGATTTCTGGCCTTGCAAGTGACCTATATTTTTAAGTGGTAGAGAGTTCAGGGTCTCTCAGGATCGGGTCACACATGGAGACTCAGGGTCTAGAGATTTTCCTGTCCTCATCAGACTTCCCATCTTGTTGTACTGAAGTCTCCATTAACATTGACTGCTGAGAGCCAGCCGAACAGGCTACATTCTGTCACCTCACTCAGCTCCCGCGGACCTTCAGGGTTCTGCACAAGGACACATCATTCTGGGGAACTCCTCTGGCTGCACTGTGTCAGGACTTCAGCTTCAGCCCCACCTGGGAGCCTGTGTCTTCTCCCTGATTTAGCACGGCTCCCTCTAGTCAGATGTGTCAGTTTGCCTGCCTAGTCTCCGGTGTTTTTCCCAGCATGAAGCCCTCGGCTTGTTTCAATCCTGGCAGTCTGGCAGAAAGTACAGACTTACCTTTCAGGCGACACTGATCTGGACAATTCAGCCTCATTCAGGGGACCCAGCCCTTAGAGGGTACAACTGATATGTTTTCTTTTTTTAAACAGGATTTCCTTTTGTGAATCTTCCTAACCTTTAAAACACTAACATTAAAAAAGAGTAACACTCTATTATGGCAGATATCAAGGGCTCAAAGGGTTTCTTAATTTTCACTTCCAACTTCTGCTGCCCAAACACAATCTTTTTGCCATCTGTGTCAGGTTAGTTACAAAGCACTGTTATTATTCTGGGCTACACAGTGTTGGCCCAACCTATCCGAATACAAGAAATTTTGCTGATTGATTTAGTTATTCTGTTCATATAAATGAATCCAGTTGTGCAGCTGTTTCTGATTAACCAATGTACTGCTGGAGTTATATACAAATAATTTCATAATGAACTCAGCAACTACAAGGACATGAGAAGTGGAATCTAGCCTCACCTCCCAGAAAAACAAGCAGGGGCAACGAGGGCAGGGGCTTTCACTAATAGTCCAGGTTTAAATTCCCATCTGCTATGATGCACTTTTGCCTCTTTATGTAATTCAGCATAATTTATAACTAATGCTTTCAAAGAACCTTTGTCTTCAGACTTTCGGACTCAAGAGGGAAACACAGTTAGCTTTGCAGGCTTAAAACTCCTTTAAAAATTCCCAACTTTGTACTTTGTAAGTTTCTGTTTTTCCCATTAAAACATTTATATTTCCTGAGACAATTTCTTAAATAATATGCTTTTAGAAGAGAAAAATTGGGATTGAAAGGTCCACATTTATTTTATTATAAACTGAAATCGAATGTTTTGTTTCATTTCAATACAGAACAATTAAGTTCTGTGAGTTTAGCCATCGTTTTTCTTTTCCAGTTCTAGAAGACAAATCACATATGCACATTAGAAAATTAAAGAGAGGGCATGAAAAATTCAAATGAATGAAATTTTTTTTAAAAGGTAGAGACAGTGACAAGTGCTCCCTAAAGAAATCTTTTGAAACAAAACAGGAAAAAGAGATTAGAAAGTTTATACTTCTAAAATGAATTATGCTGGCAAGGATATGGGGAAACATATTTTCAAATAGTGTCAGTGAGACTGTGAATTACTACAACTTTTGGAAAGTAATACGACTTTGGGGATTCTGACAGACAGAAATAAAAGCTTCTGTATGTTGGCATGTTCACACACACACACACACACACACACACAGGGATGTTCCAAGAAGAACCACTGTAGTAGAAGAAAACTTGAAACAATATGAATGGTTAAATAAATTATGGAATGTTAAGCAGCCATGGCATAAATGACTTTTTTAATCTGGAGAGAATATCTATGATGCTTTACTGTATTAAAAACATTGTAGCCTAACGTGTATAATATGATTCTATTTTTAATAAAAATGCTATATATACTTACACATAGTTATGTAAGCAAGGAGAAACTTGAGGAAATGATAATATTGATCACCTCAAGGGGTTAAAATTTGAGGGACATAGGAGAAAAATTATTAACTTTTCTTTATATACTTCTATCTTTTTTGTCACCTTTAATAGAAATTCATAACATTTTTACAATCTGAACAAATTTAAAACTATAATATAATTTTTTAAATGTGATGGAGTCATATTTTTAGCAAAAACAAAGAAGCAAAGACTATGAATTACAAACGCTGAGCACTTGGCCTAGTGGTTAACAAAAACCTCTTCCAAATTTTTAGAGACAACTTGTTATTTTTGTTTGTTTGGTTGGTTGCTCTGTGTAGGAAGGGGGAGAGGTGGAGGGAGGCTGGGCATGGAGGGGTAGGGAAGAGAAGTTACCTCATTCCTTTTTGGGTTTTTTGGCTTTTATTAATTGACACATAATAATAGTACATATTTATGGGGTATAGTGTGATATTTCAATACCTGTATCCATTAACCAACCTTTGGCTATCACCCCCTACCCCGACCTTCTCAGCCTCTTGTAACCACTGTTCCACTCTCTACTTCCACGAGATCAACTTTTTTAGCTTCCACGTATGAGTGAGAACGTGTGGTATTTATCTTTCTGTGCCTGGCTTATTTCACTTAATACAAAACACAGTGTCTTCCAAGTTCATCCATGTTGCTGCAAACGACAGAATTTCATTCTTTTTTATGGCTAAATAGTATTCCATTGTGTTTTATACCACATTTTCTTTATCCATTCATCTGCTGATGGGCACTCAGGTTGTTTCCATATCTTGGCTATTTACAACATGTTTTATTATAGCAAAGTAGAGATAATGTATACACGAATTCTGTACAGAAAGGAATTTTATGGTTAAAATAATAGCTTAACACCATCCTCATAGTCCTTTAACAAAATGAGATTTTTTTCCCTCTTCTACTTCTCCCATTTCCTCATCAAAAAGAGAAGGTTAAGAGAAGAAAAGATTATGTCTAAAAAATGAGGTTTTAGCTCTGAAATCTTACAAAATATTTCTCAAAGTCAGCTCCCATTTTAGCAATAGTTTAATTTTTAGATTTTTCTCAAACAAAATGTGAGGCTTAAAAAAAAAAAAAAAGAGTGTAGCTGGGTACACTGGCTCATGCCTATACTCCCAGCAGTTTGGGAGGCCAAGGCCGGAGGACTGCTTGAGGCCAGGAGTTCAAGACCAACCTGGGTAACATAGCAAGATCCTGTCTCTATAAAAAACAAAAATAAACAACAAAAAGCACTACCCATGGTAAAACTAGGGAAAAGAACAGTGTGAAACTTTACTCACAAAACCTGAGATTATTTAAACTGATCCTCTGGGTTCTTTCTTAAACCATGCATGACAATCAAATTCAGGCTCTAATGGACAAGAATAAGCCTTGCTTAAAATAAACTGCTTTACTACATTTTAAGAAGGTTTTTAAATGCCTTCAACCACTTTGCCTTTTTCTAGGCCCTCAAAAACCTAATTAGAAATTTCAGTACCATCTGAAAACTTGTCTTAGTGTCCCTCAGCCTGTCTTCTGAAACCTGGGAAAGAAAACCGGTCAGCCTTTTTTCTCCCCCTTCAACCTCCTCCTTCTCCATCGCGTGGTCCTTCCTGGAAGCCCCACCCCCAGCATTCCTAGTGGTGCACACATACATGTGCTGCTTATGAGATATGGGGCTGTTTAAGGGAAGTCCACTTTTATTCTCGTATATCTCAGGGCCGATCTGACTGTCTCCATTATTTAACTATCCACCCTCACAACACAAGACTACTGTGGTTAAGACACTGATCTCACTGTTTACATTCTTAGAAAATAAATAGCTATAGCACATGTTTTCTCAAGATCTTCTTCAAGGTCTGAAGGTTCCCTCCTTTCAGAATCTATTCTGCAGCAGGGATGTTAAGGGGGAGTCTCCGGGTGTCCTGAATCTTACTTGACAGCACGTCCAACAGTTCAACACTGCATCGCTCCAAGAGATGGTCAGATTTCTCTCTTGGGCCCTTCCAGGCCGTAATTCTTCAATGTGCACAATCTCTCACGTACATCTATAAATACTGCTTGGGAGATTTCAGAAATGAACTGGGGTGACACACAAGTGGCTGAAAAGCAAGAAATTCAACCAACAGCCCATGTGGTCTGCATAGTGCCAGCTAAATGGCTATAGTTATTCTGTCACTGAATTGGTTGGCTGCTTGGGCATCATCACCAAGAGATACAGGTGAGCTGATGGTCACGGAACTGGCAGTGTAAATGCTAATGGGTGATTGTGGACAATCAACAGTGGACCTGTTAAATATATCCCTGCAGCAGAATGCTATGCAGCTGTTAAAAATATGGTAGCAGTGTCCAAGAAACGCTAAAAAGTAAAGCAAGCAAAATGCGAACAGTACCTATGTAACACAATCTCAAACCTGTGAGTAGATAGGGTGGGTGGATGAGGGAGAACAGGAGGAACATAACCAAACTGTGTTTAGCTGTGTTATAAATGAGATAAGGTGTATACACTACATATTTAAAGTGATCAAGTATTGCTTATGAGAGAATATATGTAAATAAATGTAAACATACATAGATACATATTTAAAG
The DNA here is from genome assembly GCA_023783475.1 of Daubentonia madagascariensis. NCBI lineage: Eukaryota > Metazoa > Chordata > Mammalia > Primates > Daubentoniidae > Daubentonia > Daubentonia madagascariensis. The sequence goes on along the minus strand of JAKFHU010002088.1, from coordinate 33,574,359 downwards.
GGAGCATGTATTGTCTATGTAAGAAAAATTAAAAATATATAAAACAAACATTTACTTTAAATGATACCACTGGCCCAGGAAACTATTTGGTTCTGAATTTTCCATTTTATTGACCATTTCCTTCCTGCTGCAAACACCCCTCACCTGAGGGAACTGTTTATCCCCCTAATGCCAAGGAGTCCGTGGCAGTCCAGGGGAAGCTAGTATCCTTCAATTATGCTCAGGTTGTACATCTCTTCTCAGCCAAAGCACAGGGTGCAAAACCCATGGACAGAGAGTAACAACTTTCATTTATGTGGAAGTGAACCACATACAGGTATTAGACCAGGAAATGTCACTTCTTAGGTTCTACAATAATAATTCCCATCTTCCCCACAAGAACATAAAACCCCATTCCTTTATTATCAGAATCATTGTTATTTTTCAATTTGGAAGATATAAAAAGCAATTATGTATAGGAATTTTAAAATGTCACATTATATATATATCTCAATCGTGGTAAGTGATCACTCTTACCATGAAATTTGTTTCCTAGCATCTTCAGAAACCAAATACTCTTCTGCAAAACAAAGCAGACCTTTGTGAAAAAATCACTCACCTCAAATCTTACAAAGTGGCAGAAATAAACCAGAATTAATGTTTAACAAACATTAACTGACAACCTATCAAGTAGGAACCTACTATTTTGAGGGAGTAAAGAAATGATTTTTTTTTTAAGGAGTGATTACCTTGAAAGAGCTTACAAGCCAGGCACAGAGGCTCATGCCTGTAATCCTAGCACTCTGGGAGGCCAAGGCGGGAGGATCACTTGAGGTCAGGAGTTGAGACCAGCCTGAGCAAGAGCAAGACCCCATCTCTACTAAATATAGGAAAAATTAGCCGGGCATGGTGGTGTTTGCTTGTAGTCCCAGCTACTCGGGAAGCTGAGGCAGGAGAATCACTTGAGCCCAGGAGTTTGAGGTTGCAGTGAGCTAGGCTAATGCCATAGCACTCTAGCCTGGGCCACAAAGCGAGTCTCTGTCTCAAAAAAAAAAAAAAAAAAAGAAAGAAAGAGCTTACAGTCTAATAAGGGAGAAGGGACACATACAATGACTTCGACACAGGATAGAGTGGAATTCAAGCCACAGGTGAGGCCCAAACCAACAGCAACAGAAACTGACTAAAGAGGGAGGAGTCACCGAATGGAGAAGCAAGCTCTTACAATGTGAGCCACGTCTACCATAATTGGGTCTGTTTATTTTAACTACATTCTTCATTAACTGAGCATTAGCAAAGTCTGTTATTTTGACTTCTCGACAAGTATTTGTGACCAATCTGAATATTCTATAGAATTCAACACAACAATGAAGACAAGGGGCCGTGTGGAGGGGAGGAATAGCAGTGCCAAGGCAGAGACAGGAATGGAAAAGCACAGTTTCGCTGGAGCCCAGTACATGGAAAGTAGTGTATGATAAGGCAGATGATGAAATTAAAGGTTAAAACTGCAGTGTTTGGAATCAGACTGCTCCAGGTTTGAATACTAGCTCTGTCACTAGCTGTGTAACCTTGGGCAAGTTACCTAACTTCTCCACATGTATTAATAGAACCAACCTTGCGAGGTTGAGTGAATATTAAATGCTTCACTTAAATGGCACAAAGTAAGTGGCAATGTTAAAGAAAGGAAGGAAGGAAAAGAGGGAGGGAGAATAGAAGGAAGGAAGAAAGGAAAGAAGGAGAGATTGTTAAAAGCTTAGGCCAGATCACAGCAAGCTTTGAAAAATTTCATGCACTTAAATTAACGTAATTGAGAGACAAAAGGAAATTAAAAGAAGAAATTGAGTTATACTGGAAAGATGGCTTATTAGAAGAGAAAAAATATATACTCATAGTAAACAATGCTAAAATGTTACATAGCAACATACTCTTACGATGCGGACCATGTTTATCATTGTATGGAATTGCATCTCCTGTTCATTTTAGCTACACTCTTCTTTTATTCAGTATTAGCAGTCTATTATTTTTGATTTCTCAACAAGTATTTGTGATCATTCTGCAGACTCTGTAATGCTGAGCATATTTCCCAGGACTCAAAATTCCCTGACCCTTGGCCACAAGAAGAAGCAGGGCTACCGCCACCCCATGGGCTGGGGTGCTATACCTGCGACCAAAGCACCTTGGCCTGGGGCAGATGGTCTAATCCACGGATCACCTCCACAGTTATGATGGCCACTGTGTGACTGCCACAACATGTTAACTTGGTATTTCCTGGTGTCAAAGGGCCAGGAAAGTGATACAGCTTGTCTTTGGTTCCCCATCCTTTATCTGTCCTGATAACCTCAGCAGAGGAGGTTTTATTGGATAAGGAGATACTGCAGGCTGGTAGCCCCTCAATACTAAGATTGTTCTCAGTGAGATTTCTTCTTTTCAGGGCTGTTAAGAGAATACATGAGACAACTGATGTGAAACACTCAATAAACGACAGACAGCCAAGGGATTATTATATATTAATTTACAGAGGCCAGGCATGGTGGCTCACACCTGTAATCCTAGCACTTTGGGAGGCTGAGGTGGGAAGATCACTTGAGGCCAGGAGTTTGAGACCAGCCTAGGCAATATCGCAAGACCCCGTCTCCACAAAAGATAAGAAATATTAGCTAGGTGTAGTGGTACACGCCTGTAGTCCCAGTTACTTGGGAGGCTGAGGCAGGACGATCACTTGAGCCCAGAAGTTTGAGGTTACAGTGAGCTATGATGAGGCCACTGCACTCTGGCCTGGGAGACAGAGAGAGACCATGTCTCAAAAAAAAAAACCAAAAAAACCCCAAAAAAACCACTTTGACTCAAACTGTACAAAAGCAATTCATGTAACCAGAACGTTTGTACCCCCGTAATATTCTGAAGTAAAAAATTAATAAAATAAAAATAAATAATAATTTTAAAAAAGCAATTCCTATGTTTAGGCTCTTTTTGTATTTATATATGGAGAGAGTAATACAAACAGTGTTTTGTACAGACTAACACTGATAATGCTAATAATAACAATAACCCACAAATACCAAGCAGCAGCACAGTCCCAGACATTCTGCTAACTGAGCCACATATATGACCTCACCTGACCCTTATAACAACCCTTTGAGGCAGGGGTTGTTACTCTCATTTTAAAGGTAAAGAAACAAAGAACTTGTAAGAGATAGTGTAGAACCTGGAAGCAAGATCTGTATGACTTCCTGGCCCACGCTTCCGACATGCTTAACTAGTAGGAAGCTGCACTCGGACAGCGTGTCAGTATCACCTGGGGGGGCTTTCAAAAAATAGATTCCTGGGCCTCCCCCTAGACTTACAGAATCAAGCCTTTATAAGCTTCTAGTCACACCCATGGCTAAGGACCAGCATCCTTCAATACTAAAGTGTGTTAAGCAGAATAGCATTACTCAACCAAATGAAGATATTCTGGGGGCTTTGGTGAGCCTAGAGTTTTTATCATTAGAAACTACATGAGACAGTTAAATTATTTTGACCTGACGGCAATACCTACAGTGTGAGGAATAACTGACAAATGTCAGGGCTGGGCAATACAAGGAGACTGAGTGAGGAAATACTCTTTTGTCACAGGGAGATGAAACCTGAACTGTTCCTCAATTGGCGCAGTGATGGTAGAACACAATGTGAACATGCCTATTAATCTTCCTATGCCTGGCCCATAGTAAACACTTAATAAATATTTCTTAAGTGGACAAACAAATGAACGAAAGACTGTCTACCTCAAGCTGGAAGAAATTTCACTCTCTGCTAACTGACCTGAATTTGCTCTGTACCTTTTTCACCTTACTGACCACATTCTGCCTTGCATTCCTGCTGTTTGAAATCGTGTCTCATCTCTAGCAGAATGTAAGCACTCAGGGGCAAACTCCTTCTCTTTCTAAGCCATGTCTCCCTTTCTACCCCTAGCACAGAGCCTAGCAAGGACCTCTAGCAGGGAGCCACCATGCTCAGTGAGTATCTGGCTTGATTCCAACTGCGACCTGAATCAGTATGTGGGTCCTGGCTAGTCACAAGGTGTAAATAAGCCTACCACACCTTTAAGAACCATGCATAATTGTGGATTGCTGGGAAATGGCAGCAGAGAGACCTCTGTGTGGAAATCATCAGGAATTCAGTAGACCATATTGAAAGGAAGGCTTCAGGAAGACCACAGCTCTAGGAGGCAGAATCCCCAATCTCAGATGCTTAAAAATGGAGGGGTTACAGCAACAAATAAAAGGCACTTTTGTTTCGTTTTATTCTCCTGGTGTATGTTCTGGAAACCACATATGTTTCTACAATTACAACCATACTTAAGAACACTTTGAAATACCAAAGACAGTGACACAGACCCAGTGATGAATACTGACCACAAAAAGGGGTTCATGCCTAGCTAGAGCACCTGAGATAGTAAATTTCAAAGGTAAGGGCATACCACCCTCCCTTCACCACCTGCCTTTCTGCTCATTCTCACTTCCGTGTCTTGGTGCTATGCATGGTGTCTGGGTGGGCCTGTGTCATGCTGCTTTTTGCTGCTTCACACCCCATTATCTCACTTGATCCTCACACCCCATAATGGACAAAGAACAAAGGTTATCAACCCCATTTCTTGGATGAGATAAGTGAGGCTCAAGTTGCATGATATGCTTAAGGGCACCACAAAGTGGCTGAACACACAGTAGACACTTAATTTGTAAAATGAACAAATGAAAGAAAGCATGAATCTCTCCAGCTGGAAATAATCTCATTCTCTCTAAATGTCCCAGAATTTGATCTTACCTTGCTTACAAACCTCTTTGCTCTACATCACACAACCCAAAAGAGTTGGTGTGTTTTCAGGGAGACAAAGTTATGGCAGAGGTTGGGTCAGTCCCAGGGAGGAAGATGATGTTATTTAACTGTTTTAATAACATCTGCAGAGTCTAGTCTGCACGCTTCCATTCAACGGGTAACGGGCTCTCACAGGTAGTGGGGGATTCGTAGAATATAACACCCCCAGGTCCCTGAGAAACTCAGCCTTGTGGGGACAGGCAGGTAAAGACACAGCCACAGTAGAAGGTAGTGTTGTGAGCACTGTAAAGAGAGATTAAGATGCAGAGTGCTGATAGTTTATATGGGGTTTTTTCACCTCAAGAAGTCAAAAGGTAATTTACAAACTGAAATCCAAAATTTCTTGGAGTTATTTTGTCCATTACAGAAATAGGCATTTTTGAGGATGAAAAAAGACTACGACCGACTCAAAATGAAGCTACAGTATTGTTTTGAAATTGCTTTGGGAAACTGGCAAAAGAAAACCCACCCAGGGTGGAATCTGTTCACCGGCTCTGCGGCTGCATCCGCCTGGAGTCTGAGCCAGGGATGGGGGAGCGGGAGGGGGGTGTCCAGTGAAGATCTAGGGGCCAGAACTGACACTCGCTTTCCAGAAAAAGTGACCAAGTCCACTAAGTCACTGCTGACAACTTGCGAGGCTTCCCATAGAACTCAGATAAGACCAGAAACCCGTGTCCCAGGAAGGAATATTCCATTGGGATTAAGCAGGACCAGAAGACCTAGCCAGGCTCGGTTCCTCACACAGACACACCCTTTGTTAATCTCAGAGTTCAGAGTCTAAGCAGCCACCAGCTAAGGATTTGGATCACTCATACTGGGTCAGTTGGTTTCCCTTACAGTCGCAACCTTCTTCAACAGTTCTTTCTTTAAAAGAAAAGTATGTTAACAGAAAAAGGTAGGGGATGCGAGACTAAAGTGAAGCTGTTGGGGAGTTCGCGGGAGGCCCCCCACGCCCACCCCGGCGAAAAGCACTGACTGGGACTGGAAATGTCTCTAAGGTCAACGCAGACATCTAACGCGTGCGTCTACGCGGGACCATCGTCTGGGAGCCCCGGGAAGGAGGCCACTTTGGGAAGCCGAGTTGCGGGAGGGGCATGATTCCCACAGCGAGGCAGGCGAGGCGGTGCCAGGGCAATGAACTGGCCCCAGGGGATGCCCGAAAGTCCCCCTTCGCCCGAGCTGGGGGTGTAGATGCGGCCCCTGGGCACCGCTGCGAAGCCCCCGCTCGGGCGACTGCGGCGCCCGAGGACCCCGGGGCGGCGAAGCCCTGTGGCGCGCCCAGCCCAGGACGCGGGAGTCGCGGCCGTCGCAGCCCCTTCCTCCCCGGGCCACCGGTCGGCCGGGCAGGACGCGCGGGCCGCGGGGCCAGGAATCGCGCGCGCAGGGGAAGCGGCCTCGACGTCCCCGGCTGCCCCACCCGTGTCGCCCGTGCCAAGCGGCGCTTCCGAGCCCCGCCGTCGAACCCAGTCCCTGCCGGCGTCCCCCGAGACCCCGGAACCCAGCTCGCACCCGAGGCGGCAGCGGTGACGCGTCCCTTACCGCGCAGCGGCTCCGGGCGGCTCCACGGCCCCGCGGCGCGCTGGGCATTTTTTCTGGGAAACTTCTCCCTGGGTCCGAAGGGCTGAGCCGGGCGGGCAGGAAAAGCGCTCAGCGCCGGGAGGCTGCGACCATCCGGGAACTTAGCCGAGATGTAAACCCTCCCCCTCGGCTCCCCGTCCCCTCCCTGCGGCCCCGCCACATGTGGACGCGCCGCGAGGCCGCCGCCGGCCCTTCGCCCTTCCCTCCAAGCGCCGCGCCCTCCCTGCTGGGCGCAGGCTCCGCGCCCACAGCCCCGGGCCCGTGGCGGGGATGGGATGGGTCGGGGGCTGCAGTTCGCGTTTTCCTCCGTCCCCTCCCCTGCGCAGTGAGGGGACGAGGCCGGGACGCCCAGGACAAGCGTTTGCAGAGGATTGGGAACTGCAAGGGGTGTCTAGCCACAGGCCTTTTCCCCCAAGGACTTGCGTCCTCTTCAGCTTCTCGCGGCTGCTGGGGGGGTCCCCCCTCCCTTACCCGGAGGGACCGCCTTTTCCCATGGCTTTTCCCTCTGTTCTCAAAAAAAAAAAAAAAAGAGTCCAGCTTTGAGATACCTTAAACTCAAATTCATTTTTAAAATGGATTTGAAATTGGAGTGGAACCCACAGAGGCCCAAGGTCCACACGGATCTGATTCCCTGCCCGCTGTGTGGGGACAACGTGCTGCTCTTCCCATGGAAAGATGCCAGTTCTCCCCACCAATCGGTTGAGATTCTTGAGTGGTTTTGCTGCTGGTAGAGATGGATTTATCATCAGCCACCACATCCTTAAATACAGCAAACATTTGGCGGAAAGTGCGGCTCTGCTGCATTGCCAGAGCGAACTCTTACTACATTGGGAGGCTCTGACCAGCTTTGAGAGCCTCTACCTCTATGCCCCAGAGAAAAGTTAACGCTTGTTAAGACAACGCTAAGACAATACTGATATTAGAAAGTGTGCATTTGAAAAGAACAACAAAAAACTATAGTCTGTGTAACTATTGAATCATATTGTTAAAATATGAAGGCTGTTTATCCCTTTGAATAAAAGCAGAAAAGTGGAAAATAGATGCACTTCAGGATCGGTGTTCTAGGCTGAGGAGCCCTGGGCTTCAGACTGTCTCTGCTGGTACACCATTCCCATGTGCACACTGGTATCCTGACATGCTTTTGACAGATACAGTAACCCTTCTGGGAAAGACATTCAGTGACATGGGTAAACTCTGTCCATTGGCAAATTTTTGTCCCTAAATGTGCCCATCTTTTTAAGGTCCATTATATATTTGCCTTTCTTTTTAAACCATTTCTATGGTAATAGGCACTTGTGTGTTTTATATAAAATGAAGACTAGTGATTTCATATATAAATATATTACTCCAGACTTGAAAACATACAAATAACACTTACCACAGTGTAGCAAAGAAGTTAAGCCCAGGAGCTGCCTGGTTTCCTTACTAGTTCTCTAAGCTTTGATTTTTGCTTCAGTAAAGTAGGAATAACAATATTTCCTACCTCATATGATTGTTGTAAGGATTAAATGGGATAATCTCGCTAAAGATGCACAGAGTGGTGGCACACAAGTAGAACAGGAATCTTTACTTATCTTTGATTCCCCAATGTTCAGCAGAACTCCTAGTGCCTTGTAAGGAACTGATTGCATATTTGTTGGGATAAGGAATCTCATGACTTTACATCTGTCAGGGATCTTTGGGAATTTTAGCATTAATATATGCAAAAGAAAATTAGGAAGGTAAAATATATTTCCCTTCATTTCATGATTGGAAGCCAAAAATAAATGATGTTCTGAGTTGTCCACTGTTTTAAATCACTCATAAGGCCAGTGATCAGTTGTCTAGAATACCCCTGGTTCTCTCCCTTCAAATCCCAACGCTTCTCTCAATAAGGTCAAAACCTGAATAGCATTTTATCAATGGCAATTTTCTGGTTTCAGTTAAGTTGCCTAAGGTTATGCAAAATGTGAACATTTGGGGAAGCTGGGTGAAGCATATATGGAAACATTTTTACTACTTTTGCAACTTAATTGTAAGTCCTAAGTCATTTAAGATGAAAGCAACACCGGGGGGTGCTGTGGGGAATCAGGGTGTGGGGGAGGAAGGAGTCTGCAGGCTGCTTTGTACCTAATGGCTCAGCATATATCTAAAAGACACATCCAGAACTGAAAGGGCCAAGCTCCTGAGAACTGACTGTTTTGCTTATTTATACCACACCTCATTCCAAAAAAGAATTAAGACAGTAAGAGTTGAACATGATAAAATCTAAACCTTAGTCTGGGATAGCAAATGTAGTAAATATTTTCACTTTATTATTTTTTTTCCTTACTAAAAACATGTTTGCATTCTAAACAATTCAAATATTCCATAAGCAGGCCAGGCACAGTGGCTCACGCCTGTAAACCTAGCACTTTGGGAGGCCAGGGTGGGAGGATCACTTGAGGCCAGGAGTTCAAGACCAACCTGAGCATCATAGCAAGACAAAAAAATTTTAAAATTTTTTTTAAAAAAATTTACAAAAAATTTTTAAATTAGCTGGGTGTACTGGTGCCTGTCTGTAGTCCCAGCTACTCAGGAGACTGAGGTGGGAGGATCACTTGAGCCCAGAAGTTGGAGGTTGCAGTGAGCTATGATGACGCCAGTGCATCTAGCCCAGGTAACAAAGACTCTGTCTCAAAAAAAAAAAATTCCATAAGCATAAAATGCATAAAATATAGAAAGTGAACATCTTCTATAATCCCATTCTCCAGAGATAACCATTATTAATATATATCCTTCCCCATGTCTTTTTTTCTATGTATCCTTATTTTTTTTAAATCAACCAATATTTATCGAAAGCTGGATGAATGGGACCATATTATTCATCTTCCTCTATAATTTTCTTTTCCCACTAAATAATTGATTGCATTCAGTTCCTGTTGTGGTGTAACAAAGTACTATAAATTTAGCAGCTCAAAACAACATGCATTTATTATTTCATGGTTCTGTAGAAGTCTAGACATAGCGTGATTGGTTTCTCTGTTCAAGGCATCACAGGCCAGGCGGAGTTCTTGTGTGGAGGTGCTGGGGAAAAAATTCACTTCCAAGCTCATTCGGGTCATTGGCAGAATTAAGTTCCTATGGTAGTAGGACTGAAGTCCCTTTTCCTCGTTGGCTGTCAGCTGGGGGTCTGCTCCCAGCTCCCAGAGGCCACCTGCATACCTTGCCACATGGCCGTCATCTTCAAAGACAGTGATGGAGAATCTCCTTCACATTGAATTCCTCTCATACTGCCAGTATCTTTCTCCAGGAAGAGCCTAGTCCCATTTAAGGGGTCAGCTGATTAGGCTCTTTGGGGATACTTTCCCTATCTTAAACTCAACCTTAATTACATCTGCAAAATCCCTTCATAGCAGCATCTAGTGCTTGACTGAACAACTGGGAGAAAGCGGAAATCTTAGAATTCTACCTACCGCAGATGTCAAGGTACATCTACCTTTCCATTTCTCTGAATATAAATCTACCTCATTCTTTTTTAAGAGCTACATAGTTTTTCACTATATGATGTATAATAATGCAACCAAAGCCCCCTACTAGTGGACATTTATGTTACTTCCAGTTATTTGCTTTTTTAAAATGCACAGTAAATATTCATGCTCTTAAATGCTCATGCATCTATGTACTTCTGTAATAAGTACCCTAATTTACAGAACTAACTGCTACTAGTTAAGTGGAATTGCAAGGTGGAAGAGTTTACACCTTTTGCTCTCCAGAATGTTAGTACCAGTTTATACTTCCAATGACAGTATGTAAGAACTGAAATAGCTAATTCTTATAAACAATTTCCTTTCATAGATTGTTTTATCAGGAAGCCATATGTGTAATGGTTAAGTGCATCAGCTCTCAGTCAAGTTGTCTGGCTACCCAATCTCAGCTCCTCTTTGATTTCCTAACTACGAGACCTAGGGCAGGTGGCCAAGCCTCAGTTCCTGTAACTCTAAAATGAGAATAATAACAATGGCACCCCCTTTGTATTAGTTATCTGCTGCTGTGTAAAAAAATTACTCTAAAACTTACGACTTAAAACAACACATAGGCCGGGTGCGGTGGCTCACGCCTGTAATCCTAGCACTCTGGGAGGCTGAGGCAGGAGGATCACTTGAGCTCGGGAGTTTGAGACCAGCCTGAGCAAGAGTGAGACCCATCTCTACTAAAAATAGAAAAATTAGCCAGGTGTTGTGGTGTACACCTGTAGTCCCAGCTACTCGGGAGGCTGAGGCAGGAGGATGGCTTGAGCTCAGGAGTGTGAGGTGGCGGTGAGCTAGGATGATGCCGCTGCACTCCAGCCAGTGTGACAGAGTGAGACTCTGTCTCAAAAAAAAAAAACCAAAGAAAACCCCACACACATTCATTGTCTCATGGTTCCTGTGGGTTAGGAATCTGGGTATAGCTCAGCCAGGTGCTGCTGGCCCAGGGTCTCTCACAAGGCTGCAGCCAGGGCTGCAGTCAGCTCAAGGCTTGAGTGAAGGAGGGTCCGCATTCAGGTTCACTTACGTGGCTGCTGCAGGAGTCACAGTTCCTTGCCACATGGGTGTCTCCACGGGGCAGCTCACAACATGGCAACTGTTTTCCCTCAGAGTGAGTGAGCAAGAGGGGCCACCGAGGTGGAAGCCCGGTCTTTTTGTAACCTAATCTTGCAAGCAACATTGCATCACTGTGCCATATTCTCCTCGTCAGAAGCAGGTCACTAAAGACAGCCCACCATTAAGGTAAGCATGTCACACAGGACATGACTGTCGGCAGGCTTGGGCGACTGGGGCTAAGCAGAGGCTTCCTACCACACTCCTCATGCACGGGCTGTGGGGTTAAGTGAGTTAATACATGTGAACAATACAAATGGTGTCTGGCTTTAATAAGCACTCAAGAAAGGTTAATCATTATTATTGTTATTGTTATTGTTTTTTTGTTACCATCATCATCATCATCCTTTACTCACACCCATTTTCCTGTTTGACTCAGGATCACATTAAGAACCAAAAAATGGCATTTAAACCAGGTAACCAGTAAGAGGGAAAAAAAAAAAACAAAAAAACCAAAGCTACTGTTTGGATTGTGCAGCAGGCAGTTCCCATCAGGAAACAGAAACCTTCTCAAGTGAGGTAATTAATGCAGGAAAGCTTAGTAAAGGAATTGTTTACAAAGGTGTTTAGGAAAAGGAACAAGGGATGGTGCTGTGCTCCAGAGCTGGAACCACAGGAGCCGTTACTACCCCTGGGCCTGAAGGACAGAGAATGTTAGCCAGAACTGGGAGGGTGGTGGATTCAGCTCCAAGAGTAGTGACCTTCAGAAGAAGAATAGTGACAAGCCATGGTGACCCAGCAGGATGAGAGCTAGAGGGATAAATACCCTGACTTTACCCTTCTCTGGCCCATCACCCATCATATGAGCGCAGTCAGGAGCCAGAGGACGAGGAGTCCACGATGCCGTCCACACAGATCAGCCTCCCTGGCCTGGAGCAGGTGGAGGAGGGTGACAGAGGAGCACGGGCAGGCACAGCTATTCCCTCATGGGACTTTCCTGGGGACATGACTCTATGGTTCCTTCATGTAAAAGAGGAACTGAAAGGCAGTTAATACTGAATTTCCAAGACCAAGAGGGGTGGCAGCAGGGAGCACAACTCCAGAGGCGCTTGATCCAATTGTTGCTTCATGGTACTCCTATAGGAGCTTACATTTGGGCCAATGAGGAAGGTACAGGGATCTAGACTCATAGCTGGCAGACCAGTCCAGAGTAAGTCTTCCCAGAAAGCTCATGTGGGCTGTAGGTTTTATTTTATCTGGGGAATGGACTTAGACATGAAAGTCATTCCTTCTGCTCACATCTTCTGATTCTATAGCTTGATGGCTCCAACTGATGACTACACCATCATTCACTGGTCAGGGACCTGCTGAAGACCTTAGGGGCTGCCAAAGGCACAAGATTTTCCAAACATCATTCTCCACCCCTAACAAGGATCCAGGAGCCTCGCTTCAGTGAGAGAAGGCAGTGCAGCTGGAGGCCCAGGGAGAAGCAGAAACAATACAATAACCAAGACATGGGTGAACCCAGTGGCCTCAGGGTGGGCCTTTCCCCTCCTGGTGTCTGCGTTCACAGGGAGTCCCTGTGGAAATCTGAGTGTCTTTGAAACGTGGCTTCCATGCTTTAAGCCTGCAGTAGGGGAGGACATGGGAGAGGTCAGGGAAGGTTGCATTTACTTAATTTATTTATTTATTGTGGCAATTGATATTTATTTTTTAAAATGCTGTGTGAAGATGCTATTAAAATACTTGTGATCTGGAGACAAGCCTTTAAAAGGTGATGAGGGCACTTGCTAAAATATCCCAGAGTATTTCAAAGAGTCAGGGATTATAGGAAAATGGGGGTGGGTGGGGAAAGTAATAGGATAAAAGAGACATAAAGAGAAGACTATCAATTAACACTGACTTAGATGAAGTCACCCTCAGGAAGGCTCATGGCATAAATATTAACAGATCCTTCATTTTGGACATTTAAAAGATAAAAAATTAAAACCCATAAGTAAAGAAACATGGGACCAATCCTCTTGAAAAAGTTACGTATTGCAATGCAAATCCATGCACAGGACTGGTACTGCTTAAGAAGCAAATACACGTTGGTTTATTTTTGTTGTAGTTAACTCTTAACAGTCCAAGTACAGAATGTCCTTTGTGCTGCTTCTTCCTCCTGGTAACTTTCTTTTCTCATTTTCAGAACAAATTATCAGCTGCACCAGCTCAGGAAAAGCATAAGAAGGAGATTGCTCTGTGTTCTTTTATGTGAAGGTCAGTCACGTGTGGCCACAAGAGGAGACTGTGGGGGGTGGGGGGGAGGTACATTTAGCATAATCACAAGTCCTGGACACAGGAGGCACAGCAGGGCCACATGGGAAGGCACCAGCATGGGTCAGCAGGCCAGAAGGGGCAGGAGTGAGGGGAGACCTAGGCCACAACCTTTGTTGGAATTTCTTCGGGAAAGGCAAGGCAGGACAGGGGAAGTGGTTTAGGATTGGCTAATTAGAATAATTTCCACGGGCTCTAAACTATAGGGATGGTCCCTAGTTTCCTGGTCGCTGGCCCTGGGATGGTGGTGGCAGAGGAATATTGCCTCCTGGGGTATGGCCAGATGGAGGAGTGTAGCTCTGGATTTGTTGGTTTGCATATCAAAGGCATGTTCCTGGCTGAGCCACTTTGCTAACTCTAAGATTTGGCTAGCCCCAGGAGAGATAGTCTCTCCCCAGCCAGAAAGGTTTTTAAGACGTCAAAAGATCATAACATGCAGGAAATTAAAAATATAAACAATGCAGAAATGGAAAGAAGTATGGGCAGAAGATTGTCCTCAGAGAGCAACTAAGAAGGAAGAAAGTATGCACTTGGGCCTCAAACAATCTCTTTAGAATCAAAATGAGGGGCTAGAAAAAACTTTTGAGGGCTATTTGCTTCACTCCTCTCACTATCCAGGTGAAGAAACTGAGGCCCACAGGGAGTGTACTACACACTTCAACTGGCTTAAGTCAAAGGTGGAATGTATTGGCTCATGTAAATGGAAAGTCCAGAAGCAAAGGCCAAATGGAGCTGGATTCAGGGCTTTTGTGACATCATCAGGATTTGGTCACTCCGAATCTCCATTCTGCTTGTCTCTGAGTGGGCTCCACTGTCAGGCAATCCTCTCCTTGTGGTGACCCCAGCAACTCAGGCTGACATTATGCTGTTAGAAATCTCAGTGGAGGCTGAGTGTGGTGGCTCATGCCTGTAATCCTAGCACTCTGGGAGGCCCAGGAAGGAGGACTGCTTGAGGCCAGGAGTTCAAGACCAGCCTGAGGAAGAGCAAGACCCCATCTCTACTAAAAATAGAAAAATTAGCCAGGTGTTATGGTGTGGGCCTATAGTCCCAGCTACTCAGGAGGCTGAGGCAGGAGGATCGCTTGAGCCCAGGAGTTTGAGGTTGCTGTGAGCTATGATGATGCCAAAGCACTCTACCCAAGGTGACAGAGTGAGACTCTGTCTCAAAAGGAAAAAAAAGAGAGAAAGAAATTTCAGTGGAGAGAGCTTCTCTTTCCTGGCCCCAGGCCTGGACTAAGTCACACTTAGTCCATTCCAGACCATGTGTCCGGAACCTATCCCAAGGATAGGACCATGTGTCCATTCCGGAACCTATCCCAAGCCTGTAGGAATAGAATATGCTGACAGGCCAGGCCCTGTCGTGTGCCCACTGGAGCTGGGGGGCAGGGGATATCTGCCCTGCTCAAAACCTAGGCACTTAAATGGGGGTGAAAAGGGTTCCTGAGGAAATTAAAGACACTGTTTTCACAAGAAAAGGACATGTTTTACCTGCTGACTGTGGATGCTCACTCCCCCACAGCAAACCAACAACAGAACTGGGTTCCTCCTGTTCTGGTGGTCCCCCCACACAGACATCCTCCTCTATGGCAGAGCCATTGCAAAGCAGCAAAACTGCATTTACCCAGAAGTCACTCAGGCAAGGAACACTAATGCAGTAGTCTCCAAAGTAAGATACTTGCTCCCCAGGCAGGCGCAAAATGATGCTTTGCAGTAAAGGAAGAAAATATTGTCATTTCTATGTATACTTATTTTTAAAATCTAAAACTTATGAAAGCTTCACTAATATTTAATAGACTGATCCAAGTATTCTCCCTCAGGCCTCGGTTGGTCCCACTCGCGTCACCTGTGGAACAAGAAGTCTCATGGGGGAGGAAGGGGCAGGCATGATATGGAGGGGCTGATGTTGGTGCCCACGTTCCTTTGTTCTTTCTCTGCACACTCTGCCATGGCTGTGCGTGTGATCTTTACAGGCTGTCTTCAGTGTGGTTGTTTTTAAAAAGTATCTTCATACACATCCATGAAGGGACCTGTATGCAGATGTTTGCAGCAGCATTACGTGTGGTGGCTCCCATCCCTGGGCAGTGGAGAGGCAACAAGTGGCAGGCACACATAGGAGTGTGGCATGGTATTTAGAAGCAATGGGTTACACACCCACAGAGTAACTCGCATGGACCTTCAAACGTAGGGATTGGTGGGAGGAGTAAGAAATTAAACACAATACATGATCCAATAGCATTTATGCAAAAGTAAAAATATTTGCATACAAAATTATAAAACCTATTTTTCAAGAACACATACAAACAAAAAGGTACATTAAGCCACTAGAAGCATTACCTATTTTGGAAGGGGGATAAAAGTCAACCCATACGTGCTCACAACACACAATTATAAAAGAAAGAGGCTTGCAGAGAACCATAATGACCCAGGAGAGTGATAAACTCAACCTTCTGCAATGAGGTTTTAAAAATTATAAAAGTTACATATATATTAAAATATTAAAAATACCAAAATATATGTAATAAAATAAATAGTAGAATCTATGAAATGGGAGCGACTATTAAAATCTTCTGTAATTTGCAAAGATTTCTTTATTATCTGTGTTAAAGTACTTACAAATATTACTGAATCTAAAAATTTTGTAAAGTTAAAAACATATACGCTCTTATTTTTCAAAAAGGCATGTGTTCTAAATTTGCTGTTCTTTTCTGGATGATAAATAGCTGTCAGCAGTGTGTCACCTAGTCAACAGTTTAGAAAAGAATAAGTTCCCTTCATCTGTCTCTTTAATGTGAAGTGATGTTTTAACAATGAGAGAGAAATGACTTTTGAAAAGAAATTTGTACTATGAGAATTTTTGAAAACAGGTGTTTAGAAATGTTTCCATTATCCTGTGGTTTTGTTTTTTTTTTAAAAAGCAAGTTTACTATTTATAAAAACCCTCATAGCTGCATACTTTAAAAACTCAGAGAAGAATATTGGATCTGTTTAAAAATCTTCCAAAGTGTTTTAGAAGAGGGTTGGTGTCTGAGCCCTTAGTTAAAAATGTAAAATGCATCAGTTTCTAATAAGCTTGCAAGAACAAATGATTGACTTCAGGAAAGAGAAAAATTTACCAGCTGAATTTCACTAAAGGCCTTTAGTTAAGTGGTGGATGGGATGAAAAAAATTGTGATTTCATAAGTGCTGCCTTCCTCTTTGGAGCTACCAATCTTTGTGAGGTGTCTTCTTCCTCTACGTCAGCCGCATGGCTCAAAAGCAAGTAGTGAACTTAGACTGGGACCTTCAAATCCCTTTACAACGAAGGGTGAAACCAAAGTTTTAAAAAATCATAAAGCAGTAGCTGCCAGGGGTTTCGGGGAGGGAAGAAGGGCTGAATAGTTGGAGCACAGGGATTTTTAGGGCAGTGGGAATATTGTTTGATACTACAATGGTAAATGTACGTCATACGTTTATCAAAACTTTTAGAATCCTCAACACCAAGAGTGAATCCTAATGTAAATTATGAACTTTAGTTAATAACAATATATCAATATTGGCTCATCAATTGTAACAAATGTACCACAATAATGGGAGACATTATTAACAGGGGAAATTGGGGGAGGAGAAGTGATAAGGGGGTATTTGGAAACTCTTTGTATTTTCTGTTCAATTTCTACCTCCCAGAATAAAGTCTATTAATTTTTTTTTAAATGAAGCCTATTCAATTATAGTCCTCTTAGAATATTTTCATTGCAGTTTTTAAGTGAAAGCAAACATTTTCGGTAACATTAATAAATAAAACATTTCAAAAATATTGTTTATCTCTAATTCATTTGCTTTAGTTTGTATTTTCATGTATGTTTAACAGTGTACAAAATGGATTATTATAGTGATACATGATTACAATTTATAATTGTAAATTATACTATTATCAGTATCAATCCACAAAAATCAATATCAATCTATTAGAGGTGCAGCCTCAAGCATTTTTATTGATGCTATGCACATTTCAAATGTTTGGTGCTGTCTGAACTAACACTTTCCTATGGAGAAAGTAGACCTCCTGTGGCTCAGCGATCTCGGGCCGCTGGCAGATAAGTACCGTCCATGGGTGGTGCTTGAGGGTGGTACTGCAGCTGGCTGCCTTCCTGGTTGACAGAGGGGGTGCTGAGGGACTTGGTTTCTGTGGAGGACGTACAAGAACTGGACCTTTCATGACCTGATCAAGGGACAGGCCAGGGAGGCAAGTGTGGAGCTCTGCGAGCCACAGCCAGGTCCTGTCGCAGGAGGGGAAGAGCAGACCAGCTTAAACGGGCAATTAGTAAGTGAGGTAAGGGCTGGTGGGCCCTGCAAACAGGGAAGCCCAGCAAAGCTTCCGAATGGATAGCTTTCATCAGCAAGGTCAATTCTAGCAGCACAGTGGGGCCTGCCAGTACCTGTAATCCCCAGTTTCTTATTAAGGACCACGGGAGTGGTAAGACCTCAAGGACTAGACTGGAAAGAACGGACTCAGAGGGGCCGGTGGGTGCGGCAGGGCCAGTGGCTGGGGAGGAAGGAAGCAGCTCCCGCCTCCTCACTCACCACAGATGGAATTGAGAAATGAAATGGCCACTTCCTGACCCGTGGAGAGAAAGTGCTCCCAGGACGCCCACCATTATGGAGAAAACCCCAGTGCAGCCTCTCTCTCCCTGATCCCTGGATTCCGAGTTCCTTTGAGACGGTGGACCCTCAGGTACAGCAGTGGTTCCACATGTCCTTTGGCAACAGAAAACTCTTTCTTCACGCTACTGTGCAGAGCACCAAATACGTAAAGCAGATGAAGGCAGAGCTGCCCTTGGAAGGGCAGAGAGGGCTGGGGGGTAGGAGTGCAAATGCCTGACCATCCAAGGTGGACCCTGTGGCGTGAATTGAGAACCACTGCCTGGAAAGGCAAGTCCAAGTCCCTTAATGGGCTTTTGGGCATTCCTTGAATCACCCCATTTCCTTCTCCCCTTGCTGTTGGTCATCCCTTGCTTTACATCTTACGCTATCCGCCAGTATAGAACTGCGTCCCCACATCTGAAGCTGTCTCATGCCTCTGTGCTTTTGTTCATGCTGTTCCTTCTGCTTGAATGCCTTTCCCACCAGCTGCCTCTGACCCGCCTGCAGAATTCACCTGTGACATCATCTCCTCTGCTAAGCCCTCTGGGCTCCCATAGTGCCCTTGATGTGCCTAGATCTGAGAAGTTACCTCTTTCTACCGGAATTCTTTCCATTTCTGTCACACCCCACATACACAAACTATAAACTCCCTAAGGGCAGGAATTTTTTAATCTGAGTCATCCATTCCTACTCACAATACCTGGCTTAACTGATGCTATTGTTTAAGCATTATCAATCATGGGTTTAGTATACAAGGGATCCTTTCTGGAAAGCAAGTTTGTGAAGAAAGCAGTGCATAATAAAGGGGTGGCAGGCCTGAGAGGAGTGGGGGAAGACAGGAGCTGAGACCTGAGGGCCTGGGGACAGCGACTCGGGGATTTTTGCATAGAGTTACTGATAGTTCAAATCAGGTCTTGGATTTGACATACCTGGCACCACTGCCCCTGATTAAGTTAGTAATAAGTAACTCTGGGGAGATGCACTCTGGGGTGCAATAGAGTCGCCTTTCCAGGAACAGTGCAGGCTTCTGATTACATCCCTGAGATGCACAGGCCTCCAGGGATTCTACCCAGCATAATGGACTTTGAAATGGGAGACAGCTGCTCTAAGAAAGTTAGTTCAAGTCCCTGGGGATAATGATAGCTTGGTTAAGTACTCCATCAGGTCTGTCTGAGACTACCAGCTTGGGAAGAAATCTCATACTGGAATCGTTTGCTCATGGTCAGGGAGGGGGAGATGGGAAAAGGTTTTGTATTATGAGAACCAGATGGATTCCAGGCCTTGCTTTAAAACATTGAACAATCTCTCCACCTTGCTATTCTCCACATGCAAAATGAGCTAGCATTGTCTCCACTTCCCTGCTTCACAGGCATGTGGCAAGAACAAATGGGACCAGCTCTGCCACTTGCTGGCTTGTGACCTGGAGATAGTTCTTAAAACTCTCTGAGCCTCAGCTTCCTCATGTGTAAAATGGGGACAATAATTGTATCCTACTTCCTTTAATCGGTGAGATAATCCACGTAAAGCTCTTAATACAGGGCCTGATACATTTATGTGTGCGCGCGCGTGTGTGTGTGTACACATATATACACACATATATAGAGAGAGAAAGCACTTAATAAATATTAGCTAAAATTATTATTGCTAACACACTGAGCCATTTGGGAAGGCTTAGTTGAGAATAAAAGGCAGCTGAACTACCCAGAGGCAAGACAGCCTGAAGCCTTGCTGCTCGATGGGTGGCTGTGGAGCAGCAGCATCAGCTTCAGTGGGAGCTTGTTAGAAATGCAGAGTCTTGGGCCATGTCCCAGACTGACTGAATCTGAACTTGCAATTTAGCAAGATCCCTGGGTGATCACATGCACTTTAAAGCTCAAGAAGCACTGGTAACATATCTACCACTTACTAATTGTGTCACTTTAGGCAAGTTACTTTACCTTCCCATGCTTACTGTGTCATCTCTAAAACCTTACCTCATGGGTTCATGGCGGTGTGCCTCGGACGGTAAGTGCTGTTCAGTGCTTGCTATCTGCACTCTCCAGCCCCAGCCTTGCACCCAGGGGCCATAGTTCAGCAGGAGCCAGACAGCCAGGTTCACATCCTGGCTCCCTTACCTGGAACAAGGTATGGCTGTGCGACCTGGACAGTCGCCTACCTGTTCCAAGTCTTAGTTTCCTGTCTGTTAAAACTGGAACCATGGTGTGCTCTTGGGGGTGCCGCAACACTGAGTGAGATGTGCCGCAAAGGGCCAGGCCAGGGCTACTGCTCAAAGCACGTTTTAGCTTCATCAATGGGCTGTGTTCGTCAGAGCCCATACTGTGAGCTGAGTGTGTCCCTGCTCCACAGGGACTTGATGCTTCCTGCTGCCTGATCAACAGCTGCAGGAACTCACTGGGGCTAGAACTTGGGTACCAGGCCAGGCAGGGCCCACACCATCACAGGCCAAGGAGGAAGAGGAGGCAGGCTTGGCCTGGGAGGCCAGCCTGACCCCTCCCAGCTTACTCACCTGGTCCCTAAGCCCCAGAAGAAGAGGGCCTTGTCTGGCTAACTCACCATCAAGTTTATGTAGTGTCTAGCATTTTTCCTGGCACGTAATATAGGAATATTTCTAGGTGTACTGTGTTAATAAAAAAAGGCTAGAAGAGGTGGGGCGTGGTGGCTCACATCTGTAGTCCTAGCACTTTGAGAGGCTGAGGCGGGAGGATTGCTTGAGGCCAGGAGTTTGAGATCAGCTTGGGCAACAGAGTGAGACCCTGTCTCTACAAAAAATAAAAAAATTAGCCACCATGGTGGCACACACCTGTAGCCCCAGCTACTTGGGTGGCTGAGGCAGGAAGATCACTTGAGCCCAGGAGTTTGAGGTTGCAGTGAGCTATGATGATGCCACTGTACTCCAGCCTGGGTGACAGAGGGAAACCCTGTCTCAAAAAAAAATAATAATAATAATAATTAATAAATTAAAATAAATAAATAAAGGATAGAGGAATATTGTGGTTCTAAACATGATCACCGAAGGGAAGACCCTTCCCCACTCTCTGTCTTTCCTGGACTTTATAGCTGTGCTGTTAGCATTGAAGCAAAGACAGCAATGCTATCCCTGTCTATTGTTGCTGCTAACACCCTATTTTCATGGTTCCTCCTGGAGAGCCTGGTGTCACCACAAGAAGCACGCCCTTTTAAGGCATGAACAGTCTCCCCAAACCCTAGCTGGGTTCTCTCTGTGAGACTAGTGAAGAATTCCCATCTATTTCAGCTAAAATTAGGGGGGGAAATGCCATTTGCTTGGAGAAGAATCTTGTGCATTGAAAGCAGGCACAGTTTTAACTCCAAACCCAGAAGGGACCGTGACTAATCAAGGGAGATGAGCCACTGCAGAAGTTGGGGACCTCTGTTTGTACCAGCTCCACTGCCTCCCTCCTTCAAGGAGCAGTGTCTGCAACAAGAAGGGCTTCGGAGTTGGGCAGACCTGTGCCTGAACTGGCACTGCTATTTTCTTGCTTTCTATAATGACATTAGGTTAATAACTTATTTCTCCCAAAAGTTGATTTTCTTGAGTATAATAGAAACTGCCTTACACGGGTTGTCATGGGAATTAAAATGGAACATGCACTGGAAGTATTCAAACTGGGACACTTGGGAGAGTGAACAGGTTGCTATTAGTAATTACACCAGGACCGCAGGTGTGACCACAACTGGCCCTGACACGCTGTCCCACACGATCTACCTAATCCCTAATTAAAGAGCACGTGCTAGGTGCTCTATGAGTGGTAGTGTAATTTTTATCATTATATCAGCTTGAGATTGCATTGCCATATTTAGCAAATAGATTGTCCAAAAGATTGCACAGAACATACTTATACTAAAAAATTATTTGTTGTTTATCTGAAATTCAAATTTAACTGGACATACTGCACTTCATCCAGCAACCCTATATAAAAGCACTGGGTCACAGGAAATTAAATTATAAAGATAAAACTCTGTTAAACTAATGCCATGAAGGGGATTGCCTTCTAGAAACAAGCTATTGCTTTGGGGTTTTTTCTCCCCAAGAGTCACTGGGGTTCTTTTGAAGCTGGCCTTAGGGGCAGAAGGGGACAAGGGGCCAGATGAGGATGAGGGACAATGGGGAAACTGGAGGGGAAGGTGACTAAGTGACCAAGAGACCTGAGAGGAACAAGTGAAGATACCCTTAGACCCTTCAGGGCCTGGAGGTTTACTTAAGAGATTAAGGACAGAATGATCCCTTTAGGGGGAAGGACAAGTGGAGACTGGACAGCTAAGGGTCAAGGTGATGAGTTACATTTTCAATGCCCTGAAGGTAGGAGGATATTTATTGGTAACTGACATAAAGGTTTGGGTGCTGTCTGTCTCAAACCTGACATTCACAGCTTAAGTTAACCACCCAGAATGTTCTCAGAGGCCTGCTGGGCAGATGTTTTAGCAGAGGAGAAAGGCTAGAAGGCCTTTTTCTTCATCTGCTCTGTTTTTCAGCTCAAGGGAGATTGAGAACGTTCCCTCTCCTGTTGATGTGAGTGGGAAAAGACAGCAAGAGAAGGAGGGAGATGAACTCCGCACCCTCAGCACAGGAGAAAGTCCTAGGATGGCTGCAGGGAGGAGGGGCGGTGTCTGCCTTCTTTCTGAGTCAGAGGGACACTTCCCATTAGTGGCGGGACTCCCCTGGGGCTCTGCAGAGCCGGGACTAACGTGAGCACCAGGGCGGTCATTGTCGGAGGAGAACGTCCCCGGAGGACTGGCCTCTCAGGTGGGGCCTCAGTGGGACCCTCAGCCCCTCTGACCCCTCACAGAAGGGATTCCTCCCCTTGGGAGGGGATGGATGGTGTATTTAAGGCAGGTTAAAGAGTGAAGTAAGGGATGCAAGCATTTCAGGGTCCTTTGGCTCTGAAGGCGTCCTTTCTTATCTGAGTCCTGGAAGGGGAGGGAGAGAATTCCAGCCTCAGCCCCTTCCTGAAATCAGATCTCTGGGTTGTGTGGAGATGATCAGGTGGAACAGGCCATTGTAAATCCTTTTGAAAAAGCGAGAGACAGCTGCAAGTTCTTGTTCTGTGCTGCTCGCCTCGCCTCGTGGTCAGCAGAGGAGAGAAATGCCGCTCGCAGCAAGGAGGGCCAAGTCCCTCGATCCCGCTTTCCCCTTCCTCCCTCTAACACAGACAAGGCCAGTGCCGCAAACCTCCCTACTGCACAACCAACAGAACCACGGCTACGTGCAGAAATGAGAGAGAGAGAGAGAAGGCACACACCTGACACCTCTCTTCTGCCCACCTTTTCCTGCTACTGGAGGTGAGAGTTTCTTTTTGCACCGTAATTCCCTCATTCAGGTTTGGGCATCAGCTGGTTTCTACTCTGGCCCCTGTCCCCAGGGATCTGATGTCTTGATCATTCTCACATACCACAAGGCAACAAAGAATTACTTGTCCTAGGGTACTTTTATTATCTTGGATAGGACAATTCTTTGTTGTGGAGCTGTCCTGTGCATTGTGGAATGTTGAGCAGCATCCCTGGCCTCTACTCACTAGATGTCAGTAGCACCCTGCCGGCCCCCACCAGGGATGAGGACCAAATCACTCCCAGTTGTGGACCTTTGGTGTAAGAGTTGGCCACAGGGAGCTCAATGATGGCTCCAGGAGGCTCCAACATCTCCCAGTTAATCTACAAGCAGCTTTACTTCCTAGTGTTTCGCTCATTCCCTTAACCAAGGTCAGCACTTTGAATATCTGTCAGCTTTGCTGAGCCAGGACCTACATGGAATTCTGTAAAAGTAAGGGTTCCCCTCAGAGAGGCAAGTAAAGCCAGCTACTATTTATTCCTCCCAAGGGGAGGAGGTGCATTACCATGGCCAGGTCCTAAAAGGAGACACTGCATGGGGCTGAGGGCAAGCAGTGGCAGGTAGGAAGAAGAGGTGCACTTGTTGGGGTCATGGGTGCTAGGTCAGCTCTGCTCCAGTTGGCTGTTACAACCATTCAGGACAAGCCCTTTACCTGCAGAGATACGTAACTTGCCCTGGTTCACATGTTTCAGCTGTGTCTCTCTTCTATAAAATGAAGGGCCTGTACTGAAAAAATCTCTGAGATTCCATGAGTTATCCAGACCAGGCAGTGGATCACTGGTGGTTGGTGGCTAAATTTATTAAATTGAAAGAACTATTCTTTATTCAAGATTATGATCTTCCTACTTTTTGGTGTTAAAATTTCATTTTTTAATCAAATAATGCTTATAATAAATGATGATTTTTAAAACTTTATACTTAGCAAAATAGGATATTAGCAACCTCATATCAGTCCCTGAAAAAAATTATTTTACATAAAATACCAAAGTCTGAGAATGACTGATTAGAACCTTGGCCACCCCAGATGTGGAATGGGTAGGACAGGTTGCCCAGCCAGAGCCAACACTCACATTCAGATGCCTGACATGGTGCCCACAGAGAATGGCACCCACCTTTGAAATATAGCATCCTGTCATGACAGGCAGGATTTCTCTGACACCATGGATTCTAGGATAAAATAAATCTTATCTTCCATTGTTGTCCTTATTATGCTACTGAAATTCATGAGGAAAATTCAACATGCATTTTGGCAGCAACAAAACAATAGCTGCGTGCTCCATTTTTGACAGCTATGTGCACAAGCAGCTGAAATACAGTTCTCCATTAGAACCAATTTTTAATTAGCTATGGAGCTCTGTTGCTTTTCATTTGTTTGGGTTAAATGAAACCGAACAAATATGCACTTGGTTTTTTTTTGTTGTTGTTGTTGTTTGCTTTTTTTTTAGAGACAGAATCTCACTCTGTTGCCCAGGCTGGAGTGCAGTGACTTGATCATAGCTCACTGCAGCCTCCAGCTCCTGGGCTCAAGTGATGCTCCCACCTCAGCCTCCCGAGTAGCTGGGACTATGGGCATATGCCACCACGCCCGGCTAATTTTAAAGTTTTTTGTAGAGATGGGGTCTCACCATGTTGCCCAGGCTGCTCTCGAACTCCTGGCCTCAAGCCATCCTCCCGCCTCAGCCTCAAATATGCATTTGAATATGAACTGGACTAACGCCAAATGAGGGGCTGCGGGAAAACAGGGAGTGGATGAGACAAGGCTGCTGCCTTCAAAGGGGTCACCATCCAGGAGGGCGACAAGACCAGAAAGCAACTGGCTGTGGTCAGGGAAGGCATGAGTTGGACTTAGTCTCAGTGTGGGGGCTGCAGGATGAGAAGAGGAAAGGGGACAGTTCAGAGGAGTTACAGGTCACTGTTGACAGGGGACCAGCATTATGAGAGAAGGTGGCATTAGATGGACCAGACAATGCGAGCAATTTGAGGGCTGCAACTGTGTAGTCACTCTAGTATCCCTAGTTCCTGGTACCCGGTAAGGGCTAATACATCTTGGAAGAATTAGTTAAATAAATGTTAATGATAGTGGATATGCTAATTAAAACAAAGAAGTTACTAGCTCTATTTTTTTTTTTTTTTGGACTTAAAGCTATTTGGGGAACGCTCTCAGTCTATGCAGGTTTTATGTGCACTAAGCAGGGATACTTTCCCATATTTTAATTCAGTGGCTGTAGTACTTACTTTTCAGCACAAGAGGGAGCTGCTGCCTAGTTTATTTAACCAAAATAGTATTTCTGTAGGTTTGCCCCATTTGCTGTCAAACTACAGTAGTATAGTACATTGTGCCATTTAACCACCCTCCCAAAATACAGCCCACATCCCAAAAATATCCTATCATAATTCAATAAAAGTATTATCAGCAGTGCATTATTTTCTAATGAATTTCTCCTAAATTACATGATTAGTAGGGAAAAAAAAGATAACATTTTAAATGTTTTATAGACGGATACCCTAGGCCAGGCTGGAGGGTTCTTCAGAGCCTTAAATAAACCCAGGGTTTCCTAATAAATGGAAGCTATTCTTATAAAAAAGCCTCAGGGCCTCCTATGAGGGCGACAAGGCCAAGATAAGAGTCATTTCTTAAGTGCTCAAGTTTTCATGAGGGTCAAAGTCTCCCTGAGATGTTGGCTGAGTCCAGCCTTCAAACCTCAGGACTTGCGATTTCTTTTCCAAAGAGCTACAAAGAATAGATTATGAAGTAGACAAAATTCAGGCATGCCTTGAATCAAGAACATCTGACGCATACATTAATCAGAATTTAGGAGAAGAATAGCGAGTAATTTTATGATTTGAAAGGATCTTTTGCTTTACTAAAGGATTCACTTCAGAACGTTTTGACAGCAAGCTCCCTAGTATTGTTTATCAAAAAAAGAAAAAAACCTTGAATTACCAAAATCAAATCTGCACACCATTTTTCAGAGACACCATTTCTAGCAAATAAAGAATGTGCTGTTATCATCTAAAACCAGCCCCCTATAAATGACCATGCCCAGTTCTTTTAAACGTGGGGCAGTGGTACTAAGGTAAATAGAGATCAATGTGATTTTAGCTGTCTGGGAATGAAATAAAGAAAAGAAACAGCCGAAAGTCAAAGAACATTTTCCCAATTCACAACCAAATTCAATCTTTGTTAAGAAATCTTTATTTCATCTTTAAAAAAGAAAACAGGCCGGGCTGTCGTGGTGGATCACACCTGTAATCCTAGCACTCTGGGAGGCCGAGGCGGGAGGATTGTTTGGGGCCAGGAGTTCGAGACCAGCCTGAGCAAGAGCAAGACCCCGTCTCTACCAAAAATAGAAAAATTAGCTGGGCTTGGTGACACGCACCTGTGGTTCCAGCTACTTGGGAGGCTGAGGCAGGAGGATCGTTTGTGCCCAGGAGTTTGAGGCTGCAGTGAGTGAGCTATGATGACGCCACTGCACTCTACCCGGGGTGACAGAGCAAGACTGTCTCAAAAAAAAAAGAAAACGATAAAACAATCCCTTTGGTCCCCTTACAACTGCTTCATTATTAATGATTCTTTCTGGAACAAGTCAGATGCTCCCATGTCTGAATGCCCATGTTGGGCATCACCGTCTCCCTTGTATTGTAGTCTCACACTATTCACTTCCTGAGGGTGAGAACGATGCCTTCTTGACTTCTGTGTCACCAACAGAGCCTAGCCCAGGGCCAGAGGTGGGCTCTTCATTTGTGTTGAGAAAAGAATCACAGCCGAGGGTGACTGAAAAATAAAGGGGACAGAAGACGAGACTTTTCACACTTACAGCCTGTGTGCTTTTGTTTGTTTCTCTTGGTTGTTGTTAAATCACAATGTACTGGTCAAGAGGTAGCAGAGAGTGGTGGCGAAGTGCATAGACTCAGACGCCTTGGGTTCAAATCTCAGCTCTGCCCCTTCTAGCTGTGTGGTCTTGGGTAAGATTCTTGTCTTTTCGATGTCTCAGCTTCTTCATCAGTAACATGAGGATGATGATGATGGTGGTAAGACTTACCATATAGGGTTTGTAATTTATAAAGTACTCAGAACAGTGCCTGACACAAAGTAAATACGACTCGCGTTTATGAAATAGAATAATTACACTTAGTGAGATGTAGTCAAAGTGTACTTTAATTCATTAAAAGCTAAATAAAGCTTTAAAAAATGCAATGGAGATGGGATGATGGAAATATTCTGGATTTATATAGCAGTGATGGTTACACAGCCCTGTGAATATATTAATACTAAAAGCCACTGAATTGTACATTTTTAAATGGCAAATTTTATGGCATATGAATTATATTGCAATAAAAAATTTAATGGAGAAAAATTCAATTCAACAAATAATTGTAGACACATAATGGGTACTCAATCCTCTCCTGGGTTCAGTGCAGGATCTAAAAGAAGTTTAGGGCATAATGCCTGCCCTGAAGGGTATTACTTAAGGCACATCTGCACAGGAGAGTGTCAGTCACTTTTCTCAGCTCACTGGGGAAGACATTGCCATCTACATTTTTTACTCCGAGACTCAGAAGCATTATATAACTTGCCCGGGTAGCAGGAACCAGCTGGCTAGTTCTACCAAACTACCTTCTTCAGGTAGGGACAGTCTTGTTGGTGTACTTTATACACCCATAAAGTAATTTGTGAAGTAGACACCTCAGGAGACCCTTAGGTCAGTATATTTGGTAAGGAAGATCAAAAAGAGCTCGGGCTATGAGCAGCTTATGGTTGGGGAAGGTTTTCTGGAGAAAAAGGCCTTTGGGAGGGGCCTTTGCAGGTGGGTAAGGTTTTAGCTGTGTAGGTCAGCTGCAGTGAGAGTAGATATCTCTAGAGATGTATAAGAAGTGCTCACATAACCGCTTTTCCTAAAATGGTGCACATTTGCAGGTTGAGAACCCTCATGCTGATCCTATTAACCGACATGGACGTATATGAATCTCCTATTCATATCAGAAATTCATGTCAACACAGCTGAAGCCATAGGAATTTGTTTTGACCAATTATATCAAAGTAGGCTGCTGATGAGAGAATGAGAGCAATCTAAAGACAATTTAGTTGCTTAATCATCCATTCACCTGTCTCTTCATTTATTCAACAAATATTTTTAGCATCTATCTAATACCTGAGAATATAAATGTAAATCAAATGCATTTTTTGTCCTTCAGGAAGATTCTAAGCTAGGAGCTGAAATGAGATACACAAGAAAACACCATAAAGTGATAAGTGGTATATAGCAAAGGGCTACAGAAAGGAGAATGGAAACACAGGTTTAAAAACATTACATTGGATTGATGTTCAAAAAATAAAGATTATTCAAGAGGTTTATTTTTATGGCTAAAAAAAAATACTCACACAAAGTACTTTAGATTCACTTAGCAGAGCCTTCACTGGCTGATAGACGAGGAAGAAAGATTTAGGGAAGAGACAGGGAGTTACCCCACGCTCTGTCTCCTGCTCTCCCCTCATTGTAGGCTGCCTGGGTGGTGGGTGGGCCACTTGCCTAAAAGTGGGTTTAAATTTCAAGCAGAACAATTTCCCTCTTCTACCCTTCCAAGCTGACTTCCTGAGGGAAAGTGTGTCGGGGTTTGAGGAGGAAGCTAGACTCCCTTAAGGATGTTTGGAAAGAGATGATCAATCTCCTGTAAGAGGAAATTGGTTTCTCTATTGGTGCCCCATTTTGACCCAAGTCTCACCCAAGGACAATTTTCAAAAATAAGAAAGGAACAGTTTGCAATTAAACAGAGAGAAAACTGTTTATTGTGTAAAATATATATAACATAAAATTTACCATTTTAACCTTTCCCCATAAAATTTACCATTTTAACCTTTCTTCCTCTCTCTCTTTCTTTTTTTTTTGAGACAGGCTCTGGCTCTATTACCCAGACTGGTCTCTAACCCCCGGCCTCAAGTGATCCTCCTGCCTCAGCCTCCCAAAGTGCTGGGATTACAGGCATAAGCCACTGCACCCAGCCCATTTTAACCATTTTTAAGTGAATAGCTCAGTGGCATTACATACATTCACAATGTTGTGCAACCATTGCCACTATCTATCCCCAGAATTTTTTCGTCATCCCAAACTAAAACTCTGTACCCATTAAGCAATGATGCACCCCTCCCTCCAAACCCTGGTAATGCCTATTCTACTTTCTGTTTCTGTGAATCTGCCTATTCCAGGTATCTTATATAAGTGGAATCACACCATATTTATTCTTCTGCATATAGCTTATTTCACTTAGCATAATATTTTTAAGGTTCATCCATGTTGTAGTATGTGTCAGAATTTCATTCCTTTTTAAGGTTGAATAATATTCCATTATATGCATATATCACCCTTTGTTTATCCATTCATCTGCTAATGGACACTTGGGTTGTTTCCACTTCTTGGCTATTGTGAATAATGCTGCAATTGGTATCATTGCATACAAGTATCTTCAAGTCCCTGCCTTTAATTCCCTTGGGTATATGTCTAGGCGTGCAATTGTTGGATCATATGGTAATTCTATGTTTAGCTTCTTAGGGAACTGCCAAACTGTGTTCCATAGCAGCTGCAGCATTTTACCTTCCCCCCAGCAACGCACAAGGGTTCCAATTTCTCCACATCCTCCCCAACAGCGACGGCAGAAGAGTGAAAAGAATCCTGAATTTTGCATTGGAAGAAGTTTATTTGAATTAAATTGGTAAATGCTCAAGGTAAAAAATTCAAGTGGAATATTTCTACTCATACATTGCGTGGAGGGGATGAAGGCGAGAGCAAGAGTCAGCCAGCACAGAGCCCGTGCAGGCACGGCTAGGGAGAGCCCACGCCTGACCACGCCCCACAGCGACTACCAGCAATGGTTTTTGCGTTACTTCCAGAAATTTAATATTAATGTAAGAGAATTATGCCCTGCTATTGGCATTTTGGGCAAGAATTTCCTTTCGGTGAGGACTGTCTGTCTTGATGCCCAGCCCACCCTTATGCAGTGACAGTGCCCCCTTCCCCAGGCTGTGGCAGCCTGGATGCAGCCCCCTCCTTACACCTGCACACACTTGCTGGGGTGGGGGAGTCTTTACTGCCTGGTAGAGTTCCCAAATTTCACTGAAACTGTATAGGGCGTCTTCCTGTCAGTGCCCACAGAGGATGTCTTTTACCCGTGTTCGTGGACGGTGTGGCTGCAACTTATAGACTCTCCTCAGCTTCCTGATACAGCTGGTGCTCAGGGACCATCCTTAGATGTATGTACATCTTGAAACGTTTTTCAACAATTGCTGTAGAGAAAGTCTACAGGCATGGTGTCACTTTCGCTGCAGTGGGACTCAAGGGGCCTTGGGTGAGGGAGTGTGGCTTGGCTCCAGTGTCCCTGGCTCTACCGGAGTTTTCACACTGTCCAGGGAGAAATGAATCCTTGGTGTGGTCAAGCATGGTGGCATCTTTCCCCTATGTCCCCCCTTGGAAGATCGTGTTCTTGTACTTGTCTGATATCATAAAGGTTTGTAAGTGGAAAGGAAGATCCACTCTCCATCTCTAGAACTCTCCAGATAGTTAATTCATAAAATGTTACAGGGATGCTTTTGCCGAGAGATGCAGGGGTATAGCCCACTGAGGGGGCTATTCCCAGTGTCCTGCCCCACTGCTCCAAGCTCTGAGGGCTGTTTGTAGGGAGACAGACACAGCGAATCCACATATGCTCTTGGACTGTGCGTGCCGGACATGTGCTTTGGCCAGTTGCCCCCTGCAGAGAATGTGGCCTTGTAAGTTACTGCTCAGGGTTCATGGCCCTTGGTTTCGAAAGCTATTCTGTGATGCCAGTTTGTGTCCTGTGAGTTTATGGAAAAATTCATAAATTGTGTTATTGGGAGCTGGAGACCAAAGAGAAGTGCATCCCACCATCTGAGCTTTTGAGTGATGCTATAATGAGGCCTAGTTTAATACCGATAGGAGACTAATGAGCTTATCTAAAAATATATGCACCAAATATCATTTTACAGATCTAAATGATGCAATTCAGGGCGGAAGAAATGAACCTCGCATGGCAATAACCTACAGTTTCCCTTGGTCTTTAAAGAGATGAGATCGGGAACAAATGCTAATTCAGTGATTCAGGGCAGCCTTTTTTTTGTCCTGCCCTTGTAAAGAAACAATTTTACATTTGTGATTAAAAGGGTAGTAAATTTAGCCCACTCGTATTTGATTTAAGTATTAAAGAAATCTATGATGCTATGCTTGTTTTTACAACAGGTTTTTCATGTTTCAGAATTAATTTTATTCTACATGGGATGAAATGGAGAAACTCTGAGATGATATTAAAAATCAGAAAATTACAGCTTAATTAAAATCGTTACCCCTAAAACATCTTGCTTTCAAAGAGGTGTGATATGAACACCTGGTATAAAATTCAAAAAATAGAAAGGATGTCTTTTTCCTCACGTAATCTGCTCTTTTGTAGCTTGTTACTTTTGGTATGTGAAAAAAATGATCTCTAGATATTCATTGTAAAACACCTTTGGTGTTGATGCTGAGCTTAACCTGCAACATAACTGTTAGAGGCTCTTTAGGCAACTTTTTTCTCACATAAATACCTGTTTTCAAGAGCTCTTCACTCTTGGTATTTAAGAAATTATATTATTTTTCATTGTAGAACAATTAGAAAATTCGCGTTTGGAATTGATACTTGGCTTGACTTGCAGTGTGGTTTTATGCTGTTTGTTATAAGGGACTAGATTTCTCAAGTTTTGCTCAGAGAGGAGAACTAGCAGCAATGGCTTAGACTACACACGGGATGGCTCAGGGCAGGGTGGGGGTGTCGGCACTGGCTGAATTAGAGGTTGGATTAAGTGACCCCTCACGCCCCAGGCACCTTCTAACTCAAATGATTATAGTTATTAGGGTATTGGCCATAAACTACTACTGATTCTATCTTTGTACATAGCATAGGCTCTGGGAAAGAGTCCGCCTTTAGTAAATGCCTGCTGGCTGGCTGAGATTCCTGCAGAATCCTAACTCTGCTTCTTTATGGCTTTTTAGTCCTTGCACAGTTCAGAGACTATTCAGATGTGCTACGGATAATGTTGACACTCCAGAATGAATTGTATCTATTTCTTCCTATTATAGTCTATCATTTGAACTTAGGACTCTGTTCATCAAAATCCTGTTGTTCATGATTCAGTTTCAAAGGCAATTCTGGTTGATGGAATGAAAGCATTGCATGCCCCCTATGGTTCTAAGACCTAAGATAACAGCATCTTTTTCCACAGGTGCTTGTACTGTGCACTCTGGTCTCCCCTTAAATAAGATCGTGTTGTCCAGTGTCTAAGAAAAGGAGACAGTGTGAGCAGCTCTGACAGAAGATGAGCAGGAAGGGAGTGAGCACCTGAACAGGGTAAACCCAGAATCCGACACTTCCAGAGTTTTCCCCCAGCTCCGCCTTCCTTGCTCAGTGTGTGTTCTGGGTGTCCCTCCCACTCAGATGACAGGTGTGCTGTGCGCTTCTCTGTGGTTCATCCTGCAGAGGAAACTCAGTCACCCTCATGTTTATTCTGTGTGACTGCAGTCTATTCTCAGGGGAAACTGTGAATTTTTGTCTCGCTGTATGATCTCAATGTGCTGGCCTGTTACAGCGATGGTCTTTTCTGTCACATCCCTTTTTATCAGCACCATGTTCTAACCAATGGAGCCAACCAGCCATCCATGCAATCACTTTTGGATTATCCATTTAATAGAATTTTCACAAGAAAAGAGTTTGAATTACTAAAAACAATGCAAGTAATATATCTTCTGATTATAAAAGTAATCTTAGTTGTAGAAAATTTGGAAAATTCTAGGAAAGCAAAGGGAAGAAATAAAATCATCTGTTAGTTCATATTTGAGAAGAATTGTTAGGATTTTATATTATAGCATATTCTGTTTGATTTCTATTTGGTCACATATAATAAAGGTATATGTTACAAAGATGTGAACATACTGTACATTCCGTTTCTAACCTCCTTTTTACTTCAGTGTGCTGTCATCTTTCTCCGTGTCAGTCATTTTTTTCTACTATGTTTTTAGCAACTATATTTGACATGTTGGGGAATTATAAATGGTCAGTTATTGAAAAAAGTGGGTTAACATGAGAAATAGTAAAAAATGAGATATACGTAAACACTTAATTTTAAATTCAAACAAATGTATATCCATTCCCCAATCTTTTGGCTATAGACTGAAAGCCCTTTCTCCAAGAGTGGATCCACTTATTCGAGTTTCTCACATAAGCCATATTCA
Organism: Daubentonia madagascariensis; assembly: GCA_023783475.1. Lineage (NCBI taxonomy): Eukaryota > Metazoa > Chordata > Mammalia > Primates > Daubentoniidae > Daubentonia > Daubentonia madagascariensis. The sequence continues at coordinate 33,540,859 of JAKFHU010002088.1, read as the reverse complement.
TAATATCCAGTTTTGATTTCCGTAGAATGGATGATGTCAAAGACATTTAAGGATACTGAATGCAACCTCCTAGGTTTTTCCAAGCTTTTAATAACAAATACAACTGGTATAAATAGGTTTTTAGAATGAACATGGCTAAGTCTTAGGCAGCATGCTGTTGAACTTTTTGGAGTACAGATGTGAGGATTGTCCACGAGAGTCCTGTCAGCCACTAGTGTTTTATGGGAGAGTGAAGAATGTCCATTAATTTGGCAGATCAGTTAGCAGAGTTAGAAGAGCATCTGCCCTTTCCACTGCATGGATGTGCCAGAAGTAGTTGCCAAGTCCCCTGTTGCTGGGGATTCCTGTGGTTTCCTGTTGTCTTATCAAATTTGCACAAATCCATGATGATCTTCAAGATGAATTCCTGGAGGTGTAATTGTGCATTTATGTCCATGCATGTACTATGTATGTACACATACATGCACTATGTCTTTGAGACATATGGTCAGATTACTTTCCAAAAATATTGTGCCAGATATACTAACTTCCATCAGATTGTAGAAGAATGCCCATTTTAATATTCCCTTTTTAACACTGAATTCAATAATAACAATTTGAAAACCCACAAAACTTGGTCAGTATGATAGGTGAAATTTTAAATTGTATCTTGTTTCAGTTTGCATTTTTTAAATTTAGAAATGAATATTTTCCATTTAAATCATTGTATTTCTTTGTGAATCAATGAACATATCCTGTGCTCATTTTTTTTCAGGTGTTTATCTATTTCTACTTGATTTGCATCCACTCTTTATAAATTAAGGATATTAAACCATCGTCCATCATTTATAGCAAAATGTTGACATTATGTTTGCTTTAGTCATTCAGCAAGAGTTGGAAATACAAACACATTTAAATATAAACCTAAGGAGAATACACCTTGAATTTCAACATTAAATACAGATAATTTTTAGATAGTTTAGATATTATTTCCTTCATTTGGTTAACTAGTATGTATTTGTTCATCATTATTTAAAGTGGTCATCAAGATTCTTTGAGGTTCAATTTCAAAATAGTAGTTTGTATATTGTTGAAACTTCTCAGGTAAATGATTACGGCACAGCATAAGATATAGCTCGTCAGATCTTTTCAGCTATTGCGTAATATTAACAGTTACTTCCTCTGCTTAAAAGTACCAATGACTTGGAGTACCTTGTGTGGGTCTTATTTTCAGACTCTGCTGGGTTTTTTGCCTTTCAGAAAAATCAAGGTTTGAATTAAAATATCTTATGCAACATCTATTGATATATTAACCTAAATCATATTTTGCAGGGAAGAAGGATAAAGAGGGAGATATTTATGGTGAAAGTTCAATCTCTAAATTTATCTTCATGGCTGAGTTTAGGGATCAGTTATTAAGTCATACCTATCTTTGGTCTAGTGTGCTTTTAGGTTATTCCATGTATTTATTAATCCAGTTATTTATTCTTGGAGGTTATTGTTTTATAGCTTCTTTTGAAAATCTGTCATTTAAAAAATTTAGACACTTTGTTCGAAACAAGATACAACATAAAAAAAAAAATGTCTGCCTTAATATTGTCCAAATAAGTAGTCTAAGAATTCAGATGGCTGTGGATTAGGAATTGTTTTGACCTCATTTTGTGATACCGTGGATGTAACCCCCGTCCACCAACACACACGCAGCTTGGGCAGAAGGGAAGTCACAAAATTAAACAATCTCATGGGGTTTTGCAACTCCAGAGAGCTTGGAAATCCTGGTCTGTACACTTCAGAGCTCTTCCAGGCGGCTGTGGAGTCTACTGGAGATGACTTCTTCATGTGGATTTGACCTTTTCTTTCTTTAACAAACAAAAAGTAGCTCCCATTAGAGCTGCAAGACCAAATCTTATTATTGGGGGGTGGAAAGAAAGGGATAAAGAATCACTAGTGTAGAGGCTGATTTCTTTGACACACCGAATGATACCAGTCTGTACCTTCAGCTTCCATGTTTAGCATCAATGGCTCATGTACGGTGGTGGCTCTGCTCTTCCTTTCATCATAGGCCGTTGTTTGAGCGACATTTATCCTATGTGGACCATGATCTCAGAAACTCTACTTCATCTGTTTTTTGAGCATTCTTTCTTCTGGGCCCCTGTTTTTGTCAATTGTTCAGTTTAAAAGGCTAATGGTGAGGAGATTGTGTGTTCCTTTAGGCCGATGGCCTGTCCCAAGCTTGTCACATGGCACATTGTCGTAGATCATCATAGGGTCCCACTGAAGAGTCTACTGCTGATGGAGCACTGTAGCTCTGCTGCCTGGGTCCTGTGACCAGCAAGACACCACCCATCTGGCCAGGACTGTTGCTGTTGCTCTGTACCGACCACAGACCACTAGGCATCAGGAAGCCCCCACAGGAGGGTTTTGGGGGAGCACTGGTTGGTCATTCTGGCAGAGTGCCCATCCTGGGATCACTTGGTTTTTGTTAAAATGGAAATTTAAATTCTTTCTAAAAGGGAAAAAAGTATCCCATCCTGTAATAACTTTCCCAGAAGAGAAGTTAGATTACTATACTGTTTTTTTTAAAGTTAGCTAATAAAATAAATAGACTAGATGAATAAAGACTGTCTCTACCTCTGACAGGTTGGTGCTCTCAGGCGAGGCCCCCAGCCTGGGCCCCTTCTTTGCCCCACTGAGGTGGTGTGCAGTTTTCCTAGGGGAATGATTTTCACATTAGACAAACATGGCTTGTTGTGGAGGAGGAGGCTGCATTGTGCAGCGGATTCTGAGCGGACCTGCATGGCCGGGTTTTAAGCCTCAGCTCTGCCACTTCCTAGTGCTGTGACCTTAGATGGAGGCTTCTGCTGAGCCTAAGTTTCCTCATCTGTAAAATAAGGGTAACAAGCCTACCTCCTCCCAGCGTAGGAAGGGTTAAAGGAGGGAATACAGCAGATGCTTGGCCCCAGCCCTGGCTAAACTTCATTGGATTGGGAGCTCATCCCAGGCCTGGGCCTCTGTGAGACCTGCTTCTCAGCCACTAGAGGTTTGGTCTTGCCAGCCCTGTGAGTCACAGTGTAGCAGCCTTTCAGATGCTGGTTTGGGGTTTGCAGCTCCGGGTAGAAGAGCAGCCCCACTCATGGCCTCTGTTGCCTCCAAGGTGAGGATCTTGACCCTTTACTTCTGCCTATCTTAGGAAAGCTCTGATCTCCTTACCCAGGTCTAAATGTACAGCAGGTCCTTGAGTAACATTGTCTTGTTAGAACGCTGATAAGAGAAGAAAAATCGATTCCTGGCTGGGGCCCCTGTCCGTGTGGAGTTTGCACATTCTCCCCATGTCTGTGTGGGTTTCCTCCAGGGGCTCCGGTTTCCTGAAGAAAGAGATGAGCACATTGGGTGAAGCGGGGTGTGTCCAGATCTTCTCAGTGTGAGTGAGTGTGGGCATGGGAGAGAGTGAGCCCTTTGAGGGAATGGCCTCCTATCCCAGGCTGGTTCCCACCTTGTGCCCTGAGCTGCAGGGATGGGCTCCAGCCGCCCTTGACCCTGAACTGGAATGACTGGATAAATAATTCTCTTATTTGTTTTTATTAATCTTTCTTAAATATATGTGTAGCTCACATTTATTTCAATGTTTAATATTAGAAGTATTTTGCTCTTTATTTAGAAGTTTGGTGATGTTTTTGTAACCAGAAATATGCCATAAGAAATTAACTCTTATTCATATCAATTAACCTATGGTAAAATTGGTTTAGTTATATGTCATTTTGCTTAGAGTCAAAGTTTCCAAGAACCTCTTGAGGACGTGAAGTGACGATTTACTGTGTACACATTCATTCATTCATTCATTAATATTTTTGAGACAAGGTCTTATTACATTGCCCAGGCTGGTCTTGAACTCCTGGGTTCGAGCAATCCTCCCACCTCAGCCTCCAGAGTAGCTGGAATCACAGGTGCCACCGCCACAGCCCACTAGAATTTATTTTGTAATTGTGTTCAGCAGCAGGCTTGATCTGAAGCTCACTATCCTACCACTGCCAGGCATGGCATTGTTAGCTGTATTTTTCCACTTTATTCTTTTATACACTTGGAATATATTTATGTGATGAACCTTAGCTCTGCCTCAAATCTTCTCCAGACACAACATCCTTTTTTGTGCAGTCCAGTTGTATCCTATTGCTTTGTAACAGCACTCTTCCCTAAAGTGGAAGCTGTGTCGGCACCTATAACTGAGAAAGGCTGGTGCTGGGCAGGTCATCCAGCATCTTTCTACCCCACAACTTAGTGACCTGAAACAACAACATTTATCACCTCACAGTTTCTGTTGGTTAGGAGCCGGGGCCCATGAAGACAAGGTATTGGCTGGCATGTGGTCACCCCAAGTGCCACCAGGCAGGACCCAATTCATTCACCGGGCTGGTCCCTGGTGGGATCTGTTCCCTTGTGGGCTGTTAGCTGGAGGTCACCCTCAGTTCCTTGCCATGTGGGCTCCTCCACAGGACAGTTCATATCATTCCTCAAAGCGAGCAACCCAGGGAGAGAGAGAGAGAGAAAGCAAGAGCAAGAGAGCAAGCAAGATAGAAGTCACAGTCTCTTGAGACCTAACCTTACCTTTGCCAGCTTCTGGTGGTTAGAAGCAAATCAGCAGGTCAGTCCACACAAGGGGTGGCAGGGCATGGTTAGACAAGGCCATAAACTCCCAAAGGTAGGATGGTTGGGGCCACCCTGGAGGCCGGCCCACCTTACCTCTGGAGGTTGGATTCATTTCCAGGCATGATCTCTTCTAGTGCCAAGAGGGCTACTGGCAACTCCAGTCTGGGGACCCACAGCCCAGCACCCAGAGCAAGCTCGTGACCCCCAAAGTACATCTCATTGGACCTGCTGGATCCAGAGCTCATCCCATGGGCAGGTGGAAGGAAGGTGCCAGTAGCCCGTGGTCCTTGTCCACTCTGGAGTCTGAGGGAGGGCTGCCCAAGAGCCACATGCACGCAGTGAGTAGAGAGTGTTCTCAGAAGGAGAATCTGAGTACTGCTGTCAGGAGGGCCACAGATGCCAGACAGATAGAAACAATCAAGGTGTTCCCACTATGTCCCATTGACCGAGGCTGTGGTTTGTAGGGTTGGCCTCCCCCTGCCCCAGCCTCTTTGAAAATTTCTTGTTTTTCAGCTTCTTACCATCACACCCAAAACTTGTGATACTGATTAAAATTGCATTTATTATGCAGTTTAATTTGCAATATTACTGTTTTCTGCCTATAACATGGTGTGTGTTTATTCCAGTCAGCATATGTGTCCCTCAGTGAAGTTGGGTAGCTTTCTTCTTGGCTGTACATACTTTTACTTAAGAGTTTTCCTGTGTGTTTTATGTTTTTATGGCTATTGTGAAAGGGACTTAATTTTTATCTTTTCTACCAGGTTATTGATATAAAGGGAAGCTATTGATATAATAGTTCTTCTAATGATTTTCATGAGGACAAATAATGATGAATTTGTATCTTTTTGTTACCTTTTGTAATTGGTACAGGCACCATCAGGTAGCATCAATGCCCTTCAGCACTGCTGTCTGGTCCATGGAGGGCTTCTGACCTTTAACTGTAATCATCATGCTGGTTATGGAGTTGAGATGTGTGTGGCTCTTGTTCAGATGAAGTGGACGTTGACCTTATAAAATGCATTCCTGAGGCAGTGAGGTCAATAATATATGCAGATTCCTAATGTTTGCACTCGTGGCCTTGTCTCTAGTTGGCTATTGTGGATTCTTTTTGCCCGGTAAATATCTACAAGTGAGATTGATTGTGGTTTTCTTATTGTGTGGCATCATTTTCAGGTTTTCATGTATACTTTTTAAGATCTCTACTCTTTCGTCCTTTTATTTGGTCCCCTATTTTGGTGTTTTCTTACTTCTGTACTTGAATATCACATGCATTTCAGTTGGCAAACAACTGCCTGCGGGCCAAATCTGGCCCACTACCTGTTTTTGTAAATAAAGTTTTATTAGAACAGAGCCATGATCATTTGTTTACAGACAGTCTATGGCTGCTTTCTCACCATGGTGGTAGAGTTGAGTGGGAGACAGAGACTGGATGCCCCTTAAGCCTGAATTATTTACTGGGTGGACCCTGCATTCTCCTCCCCATGTCTTCTCTGGGCCTGGCCTGTGAACCTATTTAATGTCCACTGCAGGGCCCTTGCTTCAGTAGTTTTCTCACCAGGCAAAATTCCTGCCCTTCCAGGGTTTATACTCTAGTAGAGAGAGATAAGCAATAGAAAATACATTAGTAAATTGTATAGTAAATTAGAAGGTGCAAAGAGAGGAGTCAAGCAAGGAGGGCTGAGCGGAAGTGAGAGGGTGGCGCAGGCTCACTGAGGGTCTTCTGGCTTTGTGCCCAGACCCTGCTGTTCCTCTTGCCTGTGACCCCCATTCCTTCCCCTAGGGGACCCTTTGTGTGAAGCTGGACTGTGCGCACCTCCTTCCTTCACCTCCCCAGACAGAGCCAGTGCACTCCTTGGTCTCCATGACCTGTGGGTCCCCAGGGGAGGAGGCCTGGGAGGGGTGGTTGGGGGTGTCAAGGGCTGGGAGGGAAGCTGGAAGGGGAGTGGAGTGAGGTGGGGCAGGTGGGGTGGCACTTCCTTTCTGAGCCATCTCTGTCCTGCGTAGGATTTTGCACTTGCTCTGTGGATGATGAGCACAACTGCAGGGTTATGAGAGTCGTGGTCACTAGTGCATTTTAAGAAATGGTGGCGGTAATAGGACCCCTCTTAGGGCTGTCATGGAACTTAAATCAGTCGCTTCGTAAAGCCTGGCACATAGTGAGCACTACTAAGGTTTGCTAAATGAAGTAAAATCATCTTACTCAATTCTATAGTTCTCATTTTTCATTGGTTCAGCTTTCTTTAGCAGCATGATGTGTTTTGGGAACATGTGTTTTACTGTTATTGCTGCTACTAGGAGTACAGTTTTATCTAACATGAGATAGAAGAGAATAATCAACTTTTATTTCCATTAACTACAAACCTCAATGGTTGAATATAGTTTTTCTAAGAAAAATCAAGGTTAGTTGTAGCTAACAACCACATTTGCTATTGGTTTATATGTTAATATATTTAGTAGCTTCCTGGGAGGTAGGTTTATATCTTAGGTATAAAGACTTCACAGGAAAATAAGTCCAATGTACTTATCTTAAAATTAATAGCAATTTCAGTAACACATTTAAAAATATAAAACAATTTGCATTTTGATGCTCATTATCAGGTTCCTCTACGTTATAGTCTGTGTGCTGCAGAAGTGTTAGGAAGAAAGATTGTGTGAATGGCGTGTTTTGGGTGCTGTAACTGTAATAATTTTTCCAAGTAAATGTTGGTGGTTGCATGATTGAGGTTTTTTAGTATTTACTAAATATTAACCTATAGAGTGCCTTTATATTAAAAAGTCACAAAGAGGGTATAATTGGATCTATTTTAGCATATTCTTGTACTGATAATTACATTTGATGATGTAATTTGTTGCATGGCCATGGACTGTCTTAATGTCTTAAGTGTTAGTGGAGACCCAAACCCATGCAGAGAAGGACACAGGGGAGGTTACAGATGGGGGCAGTTTTTGATGTGAGAACTAGCAATGTCACTCAAGTACAGTGTGGCCCCATGCCTGGGAGAGCTGGGACTTGGATGCTGACACCATTTTCACCCACATTATCAAGAGTAATCTCTTTTACTTAAAGTCAACCAATCGTAGATACTGACCCCATCTACAAAAGAGCTCCATAGCCATTCTCAACTAGTATTTAGTTCAATAATCAGATAATAGAGCTTGGTCAAATTAACACACAAAACTGACCAGCACACCCTTTGAGACTCACAAAGCTTCTTACCCTCTCCCCAGAAAAATGCACCAAACTTAACATTTTGCATCCACAGACCCCCAATGACAAGAGCCCATGATGTAGTTTTAGACAATAAATTTTACATGGGCTGTTTTAGTTGTGGTAGCCATTTGAGTTGCTTCTGATTTTTTGCTAATAGCAAAATGCAGCTAGGTATGAACATTTGCATACACATTTGTGTGTGGGCATGTGTATTCATTGCTTTTGGGCAGATACTTAGGCTGGGTTATATGGCCAATGTCAGTGGCTGTACAATTTTACATCTGTACCAGCAACTTATGAGGGTTCCAGTTCCACATCCTCACCAGCATTTAGTATTGTCAGTTTTTTACACTTTCCATGCTTCAGTTGGTCTTTTTCTCTTACTCACATTACTTCTATGGCCCTGCAGTGTTGATAGGATTCTATCCAGATTGCTTTGCCTGCCATTGAATTTCATGCCTGGCCCACTCCAAAACCGCTGTTCCAGGGTGATCTCCTGGTCCCAGGCTGCGTTCTCCAACCTGTACTGAGTGTCTTTACCACTCTTTCCTGATGTGTCTAATTCTTCTCATCCCCTGGCCCCATGGCCTCAGGAACACCAACCCTGGGAGACCACAGCTGGAGGTGTTGCTCATCTTTCTCTGATCTTAGTGGTATCTCTGTCTGCACTTAACCATACTTTAAAATACTACTTGGCAGGGGGTGGTGGCTCATACCTGTAATCCCAGCACTTTGGGAGGCCGAGGTGGAAGGATCGCTTGAGGCCAGGAGTTCAAGACTAGCCTGAGCAAGATAGCAAGACCCCATCTCTACAAAAAATAGAAAACTTAGCCAGGCATTGTGGCATGCTCTTGTAGTCCCAGCTAGTCAGGAGACTGAGGAAGGAGGATTGCTTGAGTTAGGGAGTTTGAGGTTGCAGTAAGCTAAGATGACACCACTGTACTCCAGCACAGGCAACAGAGCAAGACCTTGTATCCACAAAAAAGAAACCCAAAAAACAAAAAGCAAACATGCTCACTAAAAAACAATCCAAACTATACCTAAGTACAAATAAATGTGTAAACATATATTTAAATGTGTATTTAGTATTTTGGTGAACCTTTTTCTAACACTGGTACACTGGTGTGTGATGTGTTTGTGACATGCAATAACCATCTCAAGTGGAATCTCAACTCCACTTCTGTCTCACGGTTCTGCCCACCACCTGAAACCCCCAGAGTCCTGCCCCACTGGGGTAGAAAATGGGAGATCCAGACTGGGACTCCAAGTGCATTGTTTTGTACCCATGGTTGTGTTGTCCTGTGCATTGGGTGGGTGTTGTGGCTGTCCTGCCCATCTAACCACACAGGATGGCCACCTGGTTCCTGTGGATCAGTATGTTCTGACTTCTGGGTAGTTGTCATACAAAATAAGCTTTGAAATATGACTATGTCATGATAAGAACTGCCTGAGCTGGTGTTGACAGTGATGACTCCACAAGCCTCTGTGAACTCAAATAGGTCTGTTTCCTTCTTCAAATTCATTGAAATTAGGGAATTATTTGCAAATTGAAAAAAAATGTTATCTTTCTTTCTTTAGGAGTCAATTCAGTATTCTTAGAAACCTATATTTAGTCTGAATCTGAAAAGTGATGTCTATTTGCCCATTTGTATTTTAAATCACTCACTGCCAAGTAGAATAATTTTATTTTTGTTCTTTAAAATGGCTTTCACTGGTAATCATTACACAGTATATCTATATCATATCATCACATTGTATACCTTAAATATATACAAACTTTGTCAATTTAATATTCTAAAATAAAAAAGTCTTTCACATATATAAAACAATTAAAAAGTAAATATTTGCTTTTCTTAAGATACAGATCTTTGGTTTTGGAAGAAAATAAAAATCCCATAGCAGATAATCTTAGTTTAGTTATATAAAATAATTTTAAAATGTGTTGGTATTGGTTGGTAAAAATACTGGTATTTATGCAGTTGAATTAAAAGGTGAATATCTTTCCAGCAACTTCCTAATTATCTGTCTTGGCCAATTGAGGTTATTAAGAGAAATTATTCAGTGTTTGTATGATGTAGCAGCAAAATTCACTATTTTATGCATTTCAAAGAAGCTATTGGCTTTTTAAAAATGCATAAAAAGCAACAGACTTCTTTAAAATGCATGGATTGTAAAGGGTCCAAAAAATGAAACTTTAGACCACGCTAAATTAAAGAGGATGCATTTGAAAGACTTACTGATTACTTGGAGGTTATGATGATGCTACCCCCGCGGAAATGAAGGAGAGTATTATCCTGGTGTAAACCCCTGTGTGAGAAGCAGTGAGCCCCACGCTTTGTCAACACCAGTCCTGGGGACGGATAGTCTTTTTTGGAGAGATCAGAGTGGGTCCAGAGGCTCCACAGGAACAGCGATTCCTCCTTTCCTAATGTTGTAGGTGATTCAAACATCTATCTCCTTCTTAAATCGACCTTGCTCTTCACCTGAGGATATGGGGCATTTCTGGATCTGCTGTGGGCCTTCGGGCCAAGCCAGCTGCTCACCTCCACGTGGCCGTCCTTCCAGTTCCGCCCCAAGGTCCCGTTCCAGGGGCTTTCTCTGACCACCCTGCACACCTCTCACCTCGCTGCCCAAGGTGCCACCACCTATTTTACATATTTCCTCGTTTATTTTCTCTCTGCCCTGTAATACCATTTTTTGAAATTTTGTCATTTCTACTTCATTTTATTATTTATTATGTAAAATAAAGTATTTCCTGATTTTTCTTCACAGTTACGTCCCTAGGACCAAGAATGGTGCCAGGTACACAGAACACTCTTACCATACATTTGTTGAAGGAACGAATATGTAGATGGGTTTTCCAACTTGCTTTGTGTTGTAAGGGTATCTGTGTATTTAAAGAGGTGGTAGCTTCCTCACAAGGCATTCTTCTTCCTGGAAACAGAAATGTGGTTCCCCTTCTTAAGGAAAACTGGATCATTAGATTTCTGAACTAGTTTTGCAACTATATAGAGAAATACTGGGATAAAAGTTAATCCTAATATTAAAATTCTATTCTGTAATTGTCATAGAATCGTGGGCTGTTAAGAGGTGTTATTTCTGGATCACATAGTCTGACCAGGGCATTCCGTAGTAGACAGCCTCAGAGGGCGTGCCTCCCGGCCACCTGAGCCCCAGGCCCGGCAGTGCCCTGGGAGTGAGCTAGGCCTATGGGACAGAGCAAGCCAGTCCTGTCAATACAGCCCCTCTTTTTTTATATTGAGAATTAAGCTTAATGGAGGTACTTGCAATTGAGCCATGGGTCTAAAAGAGTGAAAGTGGACAAAATTAGGAATGTCTAATTAGAAGCATTATCTTCCCAAAACTGTCACTTTTAAGCTTTGCGCAGTGGCAGCATCGTATCCAATGAGGTTTATTCGAGGCGTGATTATTGCTAATTGAAAAATTTTCCCAATACCCTGCCTGAAGACTTGCAATATAGTCAGCATTGGCAATTTTTGACAGTCTCTATGGAGACTGAAAAACACAAAACAAAACAAGAGAAAACAAACAAAAACCCCCAAACCTGTCACTTTTAGCCTTAATCCAGAAAAGAAATGTCGCTCTTCACCTCCCGGGTCCTTGTATTGCGGGTGTGGTGTCTTCAGTGGCTGTTCACCCACCCATAGTAAACACGCTTGGCGAACAACTCTTGCCAAAAACCTTCGGGCAGTCCAGTGTCAACACTGCGCGGCAAGTGGCGAGGCGTCCTTCGGGGGCAGAAGCCGTGGGATCCTCAGACAAATCGGGGACCGACAAGTGCGTTGCGGATGCGCCCGTGGTGTCCCGGGAGCGCTTGGATTTGGGCTCGGGTTGGAGTGTGAGGTTTGCCCTTCTGCGCAAGGAGCTCCTGGCGGACAGCGCTGGATTTTCCATCTTCGTCGTTGGCTTGGCAGCGTCGCTGTCGGAGGGGTATGGGAGGCTTGTTTTTCAGAGCGCTCCACGTGCCCACCCAGTGCGATCCTTCCAGTACCTGGAGGTCGGTAGGGTGGGTGTTTGAGGGCCGTGGGGCGCGTGATGAGACGCCTGCGTGCCACCCGGGCCACAGTCGGCCTCCTGCTCCGCGTCCTCCCGCAGCCCTCCGGGGATTTCTTCCGCGCTCACACGGGCTCCGCAGTGACCAGGCCCCGCATTTGCCCTGACCTGCCTCGGGCGGCCGCTGCGCGTCATGGGCTGGGAAACCCGGAGGGCAGGCGCTGTGGCGGGGCTGTAGGAGCCGCGCTTCTCCCGTGGTCGCGAGCAGGGGAGGGCCAGGGGACGCGCCTCAGCCACGCGGGCCTCGCGATCCGGCGCCACCCACTTCCGTCGCTAGGCGGCAGTTATTAAACGATGCTTTTTACCGATTTTATTTCCTGTCTTTGTATCCGTTTTCTTTTCCTCTCTGGTTGGTGGGTTTTAGATATGAGCCCATCAAAGACAAGGAGCGGCCAGGCGTGGTGGCTCACGCCCAGCTACTAGGGAGGCCGAGGCGGGAGGACCGCTTGAGGCCAGAAGTTTGAGACCAGCCTGGGCAACAAAGGGAGACCCCCCAGCCCAATCTCTTACCCAAAAAAGGGAGGGGGGAGGAGATCGGAATGCTGTGGTCCCCCTTGCTCAGAGTCAGAATCGAGTGGGGCAGGTTTTTCCTTATACCTGGAGCTTGTAGTTAGGGAGGGTAGTGCACTGCCACGCTGAAGGTCGCCCGGCTTCCAGCTCTGCCTCCCGGAGCCGCCCTCACGGTGACTGAGGGCTCTTTCCTGATCTGGAGATGCTCTGGCCCTTCCTAGTTAGCCTGGGCTGCAGCCTTCACTCCAAGGCCTCCTGCCAAGTCTGGGGCTTTGGTGGTGAGAGGGGGCATTTAAGTCAGGGGCCCAGAGAGCCAAAGGATTTTGGGGAGGGTGGGGGACACACAGCTGGAGGTTGAGGGGAGTCTAGGTGGGTGAGCTCACAGAGAACCCTGTGTTAGGTTAATGAGGTCACCCTAGGAAAGGGCCCATTTGCCCCACCCAGATAAATCATCAGTTTCACCAAACTTTACAGTCATTCTTCTCACTAGGCTAGGTAATCATAAACCTTTAGAATTTTATTCAATTCTTTCGAGTAGGAAGATGACTATCCCTATATTTCACTTGGATTTTCTGAAATAAAACAGAAAAATACACTATAACTTATCTTGCTCTGAATTTTTTATTTTCTAAAATTTCACTTGGGCATTTAACAATATTAATCAAATCCTTACCTGAGCTAGAGTCCTTTGAAGTATTCAGGTTGGGGCTAGGGCAATCTAAAGTTTGCAAAAGAAATGAAATTTAAGAGTGTAAATACAAGAGTTAAAGAAAACATTATGTTCGTTTTTTAAAAAGCCACTAAGCCAATAATAATAGAAGCGCCATCTGCTATAAATTGAATCACCTCTCTAGACCACATGCTCAGCTACCAATAGCAAATGATGCCATGTCTTCAGGGGAAAAAAAAGATTTAGACGAAGAAATCTTAAGCCTTTCCTGCTAGAGGGATAACAGAAAGCCAACAAATTTTGTGATTACATTTGTTTTGGTTACCTGGTAATCCCTCCATTTTGTGCCAAGGGAACTGTATGGTTTCTTTGCTTTATCAGCTCAGCAGTACCCTAAAAACTTCCATGGCAATTGAGCGACTTAACACCAGAAAGGGAAAGAGCCCCTGGTTTTAAATTCATGTTGTAACTGAAGGGCAGACAATGTGCTGCTAAACCGAGGAATTATTGTCCTTCCCCAGTTAATACTCAATGTAGGCAAACAATTGTGAACTGATTTATTTAGTGAAATGACACAAAGGGTTTGAAGATAAAGATTTGAGGTTGGTTGGAAAATGTGGGACCAGAGCAGAGAGGGCCTTGAATGCAACCACGAAGAACTGGATCAGGCAGTGATTCTCCTACAGGGAAGAAGGTGGAGTCACACAATTACATGAAAGCTTCAAACGGGAATGGGCCTTGGTGTTTCCCCCAGATGCTGGTAGATGTTGGTGCATATTGGAGAGTGTTAACGTTTAGGATGGGTCAGACTGACAGTAAGAGGCTACTGCAGGGCTCCAGATGTGAAGCCAGGAGAGTATAGGCCAGCACGGGTGGCCATGCCAATGAAGAGGAAAGGGCATGTTTGAGAAATAGCAGGTGAGCTCAGAAAAAGGTTGGATATCATAAGTAAAGGAGAAGAAGGGGGCTTGCAGAAGTTAATGACAATGTTAAATCATGCAAAAACATTTTTATCTAGGGAAGCATTGCTCCTCAGTTTATCATGTCCCTTGTCTATATTTATGCCACCTCAGTTAAACTGCCCCAGAGAACAGGGCCTAGCACTCTTCTGTTTTGTTTGTATCTGGAACATCTAGCCACACTTGGCTGATGAACAATAGGGGCTCAATTACTGGTTGACTAATTCCCCTGGGCTTGGGCAGAGAATACTATCCCTTCAATTTAATGAACATTGACTTCGTGTCCACCGCATGATGGATGCTTTGCAGAAATTAGGAGAAAATCCATGCCACAGGAAACAGCTTATGGGTTAATGCAATTGTGAGGGCAGGGAGTTGCTGTGTATTAGAGAAAGAAGTCACTACAAAACAAGATGAAATAAGGCTAGTGCTTTGCTATCCCAAGAGAGAAACTGAGACCCTTGAAGGTGAGGGATTCAACATGAGTTCATGAATTTGGCTGAACTGAAACAAGTCTTGGAGGTTAAAGGTGGGGGTGGGGAAAGGCATCTCAGGAAGATAGAAAGAGACAAAAACCATGAAAGGGATGTGTTTACTCCAGCTAAGAGGTTCACATCAGCAGTGGGAAGCAGAAGAGCCTACCAGATATAGCCACATTCTTGCTGGGTATGTTATACCCAAGCATTACAGACCCTTTATTAGATTTTAATTGTGATGCTTTTATTATGCATGCTACCACTATTAAAATTATTCTGTGCTGGGAAAATGAACTACAGATAGGATAAGACTTGCAAAAGTAAGACAGTGGCCCTACCATGAGCTCAGAAGTTTCTAAACCAATCTGCAGTAAGGTGATACAGGTTAATCCCTAACATGGCCTTGGAACCACCCTCCAGAAGGACTCTCTGCCATGCAGAGTGGGGTAAAGAGTGGCGGCCCAAAGCAAATGCATACAGACACATGTTTTCTACACTTGAATAATAAGCAATGCAGGCCAGAAAGAGGACTGTACCCTCAGCAGTCACCTCACCAGACCCAAGCCTAGTTCATCCCTGTAAAAAAAGAGAGAGTTTTTATTTGTCCCAGTTTCAGGGATGGAAGTATGTGTTGCTATTTTCATTAGGTCTATAAAATTGATGATAACACTCCAGTATTAAAGAAAACACCCAGTTATTGTGCATGGAAAATTTATACACGTCAGCTGATACTTTTCTAATCTTTATTGAATTTAAAATAAGGTTAAAAAGAACATTAGACCTAGAGTTTAAATATAAGATAGATAAGATAAATAGAGATATAAGAGCATTTACCTTCTATTCTCAAGTTGTAAAAAGTTACAAAGGCCCCAATTCTTTACATTTCACTTTTATGAACATTTGTTGAAAAATAATCTTAGTGAAAACTCCAAAAAAAGTCATTATCCCATCATCCTAACCTAATGATTATTTCAATACATTTCTATTTTTATAAGTCTGTGAATGCGTGAATGTAACAAAGCAACTGTAGCCAGTCAGATTAATAAAGAAATCATTTTCTAAAAGCGCAAATGTTTCATAGAATATAGTTCAAATTTAGATAATTCAACATTTACTTAGATTACCATACCTTTTTTCATAAAAAAAAAAATCACCCTCCTTCTCCAGGTCTTCTCACTCTGCTTCTCTGGCTTCTTGCCTCAGCTATACCACGCATGAGAAACGAACAGCTCAGAGAGCTCCCATTCAATTAAATGGCCCCACCCCTGACCTCACACTCCACAGTGGCCATTGCCTGAACTCTCTCTGCCCTTCTCACACACAACTCACTAAAGAACTCTTGGTCTCCACTTTCCCGCTCCCCATTCCCTCCCAAGCACAGAGCCATCTGGTTTCTGCCCTCCCATGTTACCAAAACCCCTTTAGCTAAAGCCAATGACTTTGGCCGTTGACTCCTGCCCAACAGACCGTGGACCCTCCTTTCAGCACTGAATGATGGCTCCCTTAGATGAAGCAGGTGACAGGCTTCTCCATGGCTTCCATGTCCCCTCTCTCCAGGTCTATTCCCACCTTCCACCTCTCCTCTCTCAGCGACCTCTTTTCTCTCAGCCTGCCCCACATCCTGGCTCCATCTGCTCCAGCCTCCTAGGGTTGCTGCGACCTGGAATCCCACCACCACACCCTCCTCTTCCTGTTCCTCACACTGCCTCAGTGGTGACCTTTATGCCAAGGCTTCAAATCCTAAATCTTTACCTCCTTCCCAGGCCTGTCCTCTGAATTCCAGATGCCAGGGGACCAGAACGTTGGTGTCAAATGAGCACTTTACATTAAATACAGTTAACATGTAACTAATCATGGCTTTCCCTTTCCATAAACACCTGCTCTTCCTGACCCGCCTTTGTAGAGTCACACCCTGGGTCACCTAACTGGAACCGCCTGGTCATCACCAGCTCCTACTCCCACTTCCCTGTCCAGCATCCAATCCAAGTCCTCCTAAGCCTCCTCCTGTACATCTCCCAAACCCGTGCCCTCCTCACCACACACTCTGTTTCTGCCTCAGTTCAGCTCTTACTGGCTCACACCTGGTGGGTGCATGAGAGTCCTGGATGAGGGGACCTCCTTGCATCCCACCCTCTCGCTCATCCCTCATGCGGCCATCAGCACGGTCTGGTCCTGTCTTTGCTTATGCACTTAGGTATCTTCTCACTGCTTCCAGGTAAAGCCCAACTTCCTTGACATGTGTCAACTGAAGAAATAACGAGGTTCACACATTTGGAAAGGAGAGCTTTATTTCTCATAAAACGTTGCAGCCTGCGGAGTGGCCATTCTGACAGGCCAGGAAGCAATAGCCTCAGGCAGTAGCCAACAGCACATACCTGGAGGGAGGGACAATGGGAACAGGAATTTATGCTGAGCAGGGTGGCCGAAAATACATATTTAACAAGCTATGGGAGGAGCATGAATATTTATGAAAGGAGAAACTTGCGCATGTGCAGTTGAGCTTCACTCACCTTCATAAGTTGTTTGTACAAAAAATGGCAGCATTAGCATGATCTCAGGGTGGAGGTTTCATCCCTCTGACGTCAAAAGGTAAGGAGAGGACATGAAAACCCTTAGTGCACATACTCCGTGGTCTGGTTAGAACAACTCCATGGTCAGTGGTCCTTTATTATTAGGGCGCAGCCGAGAGGAAGACACTCAAGCCCGAGGTATAGCAAAACGCCGTTTATCTTGGGCACCTGGGTGCAGGTGGGTGGAGGCCGAAAAGAGCGTCCGCATGGAGGAGGGGAGAGTGGCGGGTTTTATAGAGGATTTGGATGAAAGTTTGGGGAGGGGGTGTTCTCTATGGAACAGCCGCTTATCTGTACAACCTTTGGGCCCTCCATGTGGTCCTTATCTGAGTTCTTTGTCTACCCCATTCCGTTCCACACATTTTTCCAGTTCCCACCCAGAGCAAGCCCAACACTTATCAGGAAACAATGCTGGTTAGTTTTTGTCCCGAAACCACAAAAATGGAGGGGCAACATTAGGCAATTGATTGAAATCAGCGGTGGAGCAAGCCTTTCCAAACGGCTGGTTCTGTTTAGCCCTTAGGGAAGAAGCCTAATGGCAGTTAGCAAGGGAGGGGATATAATGAGGTGTGTCTGACCTCCCATCCTGTCAGGATTGGGAACTCAGTTTTAAGGTTTCTCTGGGGTCCCCTCGGCCAAGAGGAGGGTCTGTTCAGTTGGTTGGGGGGCTTAGGATTTTACTTTTCTTCATGCATGGCTCCCTTGTCTCCCACCCTGTGTACTCCCTCAGAGGAAGAGATCTTCAGTGTCCCCCCCAACACCCTGCATCCCACCACATAGACACATACCCACACAGACACCCCCCACCACGGTGCTGTCTGCCTGAAACGCCCTCCCTTCTGCATCCTCCCCCCGGGGTTGCCTGCTGTGGCCTTGCAGGTCATGCACCCCAACTCTGGGTGCACAAGGACAAGTATTACAATGTTGGGGCATCCCTGGACTTGAGTGTGCATGGCCTCAAGAACCACATGACAGCCCTGCACTCCCCTTGATGCCCAAACTCCTGCTCATCCTTCAATAATAGCATTTCTCAAGGGTGGTCTAAGGACCCCAGCATGAGAACTATGTAGGGTACCTTCTAAAAACAGTGTTTCTGGGCCCACTGAATCAGAAGTCATGGATGAATGAATGAAAAGGTAGGAAGAACACCACAATCATGTTCTTTGTGCTTGTAGGTGCTTAAAATCTTAATGTTCTCATTTAATCATTCCAAGAAGTCTATGAAGGCCATTTTACAAATGCAGAGACTGAGGCACAGAAATATTAACTAACTTCCCTCAAGATCACACAGCTAGCAAATAGGAAACAGAGCAGTTGACCCCAGGCCATTAAAACTTCAAAGCCCAGGTACCTGCCTATACCCTGCTGCAATGGTTAATTTTAGGCATCAACTTGACTGGATTAAGGAATACCTAGAGAACTGGTAAAGCATTACTTCTGGGTGTGTCTGTGGGGGTGTTTTCAGTGGAGGTTAGTGTGTGAGTCCGTGGACTGAGTGGGGAAGATCCACCCTCGGTGAGGGCATCCAGTCGGCTAGGGGCCTGGATGAAACAAAAAAGGCAGAGGTAAGGAGATTTCCCCTCTCTCTCGCTCCTAAAGCTGGGACACTTCTTTCCCTGCTCTTGAACATCAGAACTCCAGGCTCCCCGGCCTTTGGACTCCAGGACTTACACCAGCAGCCCCCAGGTTCTCAGGCCCTCGGCCTTGGTCTGAGAGTTACACCATCTGCTTCTGAGGCTTTCAGACTCAGGCTAAGCTGTGCTACTGGCATTGCAGGGTGTCCAGCCTGCAGATAGTCTGTTGTGGGACCTCTCGGCCTCTGTTATCATGTGAGCCAACCCCCTACTAAATCCCTTCTCATGCGTCTATATCTCTATCCTGTTGGTTCTGTCTCTCTGGAGAACCGTGACTAATACAGATTTTGGTACCAGGAGTGATTCTAGAGGAACAGAATTTTAAGGATGAGTTTTCTTAATTGATTTTGGGGTTTCTGGAATTGGCTCTCTAATCTGATTAGACCTAAAAATGCTAAAGACTCTACTTCTAATGGTACAAAGAGCACTGATAATCCGTGGTGTGAACTGTTTATAGAGATATGCAAAATATCTGCATCAAATACTCCTAATCAACCACTTATAAGAAGCAAGAAACTTGGTAATTCTGTATATGATACTTTCCAACATTTGTGGAAAACCGAGGAATATAATGACATTGCCACGTTGCTTCTAATGTTGCTGGACAAAGTGATGAAAGAAAAGGACGAGCTTAGGGATTCACATTTCTGGCTCCAGCTCCACATAAATCTCCTAAGACCTTTAAGTGTACCTTGAGCCAGAATCTTCTTTCCTGCAGCCACAGGGCTTAAACTGCTGAAAATCAAACACGAGCCCTCTTCATGCTATTGGCTAAATTACAACAAAAATCGAGCTCTCAGCTTTGCAGGTGTCTACTGTTAATGAGAGGGCATTGGTTGGGAAAAAATGGGATCCGGTAAGTTGGGGTGGGGATGTGCAGAAAGACCCTGATGAGGCTGGGGACATTGAGCTTCTAACTTCTGAGGAGTCTTGTTTGCCAGCAGATGTGGCCACCCCACCCTCAGTGGCAGCAGCGGCAGCATCACCCAGAGTGGTATAGGCCTTTCCACCTCTGCCCAAGGGGATTAGCTCTGCATTGCCTAAGAAATGGTGATGGCCTCATCTGAGGCAGTTGCCAAGCAAGACGATGCTGCTTGTCCTCTGGACTCACTCCCTCTGCTTCTGGACCTATAACTAGATTCAAGTAAATCCCAGCAAGTCCCTAAAGGTGAGAGGTACAAGGTATGACCTGTGAGGGGATGTGCTGCACTCCAAAAGAGCTACTTGAGTTTTCTAATTTATACAAGCAGTAATCCGGGGAACATATGTAAGAATGTATATTAAGGGTATGGAATAATGGTGGAAGGAATATAAAGTTGGATCAGGCCAAATTTATTGATATGGGCTCACTAAGCAGAGATTCTGCATTTAACGTTGCAGTTTGGGGAGTTAGGAAAGGTGTTAATTGTTTATTTGACGGAAACATGGATCAAAAGGTGGCCCATTGTGAGCAAGCTGGAGGTGCCTGATCTCCCTTGGTTTAATGCAGAGGAAAGGATTCAAAGGCTGGGGGCGATTAGAATGCTGGAGTGGATTTAAAACCTACTCACCCACACTGGAAGGGTTCAGAAGACATACTCTTTCACCAATACTGTGAGAAATAGATTTGTGAGGGAAGTCCCAGCGTCCTTGAAGAGCTCTGTGATTGCTTTTCTCTGTGGGCCAGGCCTTACAGTGGGGACTGCAGTCCCTCAGTTGGAAAACTGAAATGCAATGGAATAATTGGCTCGCAGGGTGGCAGGGTCCAAGTGATGACACTCAACCATCAAAGGCAAGGTGGGCATCATTACTGTAATGGACAGCAGCAGCAAAGCAGCCATCAGAATAGTCTGACTCATATAGATCTATGGCGTTGGCTAGGCAGTCATGGTGTTCCCAGGAGTGAAATAGATAGGAAGCCTACTAAATTCTTACTTGATCTGTATAAGCAGAAAACTTTCAGATCAAGTGAACAAATGTCTAACTTGAATCATAAAAACAGAGAATCACAGTCCCTCAATCAATTCCCAGACTTGTGCCAGTTTATAGACCCAGAGCTCCTTGAAGGAAAGGGAGGCTGGGGCCCCTCCAGGAAGGATCTGGGTTGTACTACTGAAAAGTTATACTGTTAATCTTTTTCTCATTCTTCCCCAAAGGGACCTATGACCTTTTATCAGGGTAACTGTGCACTGGGGAAGGGAAACAAAGACCTTTTGGAGACTACTGGACATTGGCTCTGAATTGACATTGATTCCAGGAGACCTGAAGTGTCACTGTGCCCTCCAGTCAGTCAGGGTAGGGGCTTATGGAACAGGTGATCAATGGAGTTTTAGCTCAGGTCTGACTCACAGTGGGTCCAGTGGGTCCAGTGGGTCCCTAAAGCCATCCTGTGGTCATTTCCCCAGTTCCAGAATGCATAACTGGAATAGATGTCCTTAGCTGCTGGCAGAATCCCCATGTTGGTCCCCTAACCTGTGGGGTGAGGGCTACTATGGTGGGAAAGGCCAAAAGGAAGCCCCTAGAGCTGCCTCTACCTAGGACAACAGTAAGTCAAAACCACTCTGGAATCCCTGGGGGGACTGTAGAAATGAGTGCACCCCTCAAGGACTTGGAAGATGCAGGGGTGGTGCTTCCCTCCACACCATCCTGTCCCCATGCAACTCTCCCATTTAGCCTGTGCAGAAGGCAGACGGATCTGGGAGAGTGACAGTGGATGAGCTTAACCAAGTGGTGACTCCAGTCGCTGTACCAAATGTGGTTTCATTGCTTGAGCAAATCAGTACATCTCCTGGTACCTGGCAAGCCGCTATTGACCTGGCAAGTGCCTTTTTCTCCTTACCTGTCTATAAGGCCCACCAGAGCAGTTTGCTTTCAGCTGGCAAGGCCAGAAGTACACCTTCCCAGTCCAGCCTCGGGGGTACATCAGCTCTCCAGCCCTGTGTCTCAATTTGGTTTGCAGGGATCTTGATTGTCTTTCTCCTCTAGAAGATATCACTCTGATCTATTACATTGATGACATTAAGCTGATTGTACCTAGTGAGTGTGACGTAGCAACTACTATGGACTTATTGGTAAGACATTTGCATGTTAGAAGGTGGGAAATAAATCTGACTAAAATTCAGGGGCCTTCTACCTCAGTGAAATTTCTAGGACTCCAGTGGTGTGGGGCCTGTCAAGATATACCTTCTAAGGTGAAGGATAAGTTGTTGCATCTGGCCCCTCCTACAACCAAGAAAGAGGCACAATGCCTAGTGGGCCTATTGTGGATTTTGGAGTCAACACATTCCTCATTTGGGTGTTACTGCAGCCCATCTACCCAGTGACTCAAAAAGCTGCTAGTTTTGAGTGGGGCCTAGAAAAGGAGAAGGCTCTGCAATAGGTCCAGGCTGCTGTGCAAGTTGCTCTAACACTTGGGCCACATGATTGGGCAGATCCAACAGTACTTGAGGTGTCAGTGGCAGATAGGGATGGTGTAGGTGGATCACAGTGGAGGCCCTTAGGATATTGGAGCAAGACTCTGCCATCATCTGCAGATAACTACTCTCCTTTTGAGAGACAGCTCTTGGCTTGCTATTGGGTCTTAGCAGAAACTGATTGCTCAACCATGGGCCACCAAGTTAACATGCAACCTGAGCTGGCTATCATGAAATGGCTGTTATCTGACTCACCAAGCCACAAAGTTGAGTGTGCACAGCAGCACCCTATCATCAAATGGAAGTGGCATGTACATGATTGGCTGGAGCAGGTCCTGAAGGCACGAGTAAACTACATGAAGAAGTGGCCCAAATACCCATGGTTCCTACTGTGGTTACCCTGCCTTCACTCTCCCAGCTATATCATGGGCTCGTGGGAGTACCCAATGAGCAGCTGACAGAGGAAGAGAAGTCTAGGCCAGGTTTACAGATGGTTCTGCACAATATGCAGGCACCACTCAAAAGTGGACAGCTCAGGCACTACAGCCCCTTTCTGGGACATTCCTGAAGGACTGTGGTGAAGGGAAATCTTCCCAGTGGGTAGAACTTTGGGCAGTGCACTTGGTCATACACTTTGCATGGAGGTAGAAATGGCCAGATGTGCAATTATATACCGATTCATGGGCTATAGCCAATGGTTTGGCTCTTAGATGGCCAGAGACTTGGAAGAAACATGACTGGAAAATTAGTGACAAAGAAATCTGGGGAAGAGGTATGTGGATAGACTTCTTGAGTGGGCAAAGGATGTGATGATATTTGTGTCCCATGTGCATGCTCACCAGGATGACCTCAGCAGAGGAGGACTTTAATAATCAGGTAGACAGGATGACCCATTCCATGGACACTAGTAACTCTTTTTCCCCAGCCACCCCTGTCATGGTCCAGTGGGCTCCTGAACAAAGTGGCCATGGTGGCAGGGATGGAAGTTATGCCTGGGCTCAGCAACATGGACTTCCACTCACCGAGGCTGACCCGGCTACAGCCACAGTTGAACGCCCACTCTGCCAGCAGCAGAGACCAACACAAAGCCCCTGTTATGGCACCATTCCCTGGGGTGATCAGCCAGCTACCTGGTGGCAGGTTGATTACATCGGGCCTCTTCTATCATGGAAGGGGCAGCGTTTTCTCCTTACTTGAATAGACACTTACTGAATACTGGAATACTGACCCTTATTGGAGTAGACACAGGATATGGATTTGCCTTCCCTACATGCACTGCTTCTGCCAAAACTACCATCTACGGACTCACAGAATGCCTTATCCACTGTCGTAGTATCCCACACAACATTGCTTCTGACCAAGAAACTCACTTCACAGCCAAAGAAGTGCAGCAATGGGCTCATGCTCATGGACTTCGATGGTCTTACCATCTTTCCCATCATCCTAGAGCAGCTGGCTTGATAGAAGAGTGGGAGGCCTTTTGAAGTTGCAGTTATAGTGCCAGCTAAGTGACAATACCTTGCAAGGCTGGGGCAAGTTTCTCCAGAAGGCTGTATGTGCTCTGAACACTGCAGCATCCAATATACGGTGCTTTTTGTCCCATAGCCAGGACTCATGGGTCCAGGAACCCATGGGTCAGGGTAGAAATGGAAGTGGCACCGTGCACCATCACCCCTAGTGAGCTACTGGCAAAATTTTTGCTTCCTGCTCCCATAACTTTACAGTCTGCTGGCCTAGGGTTCTTAGTTCCAGAGGGACAAATTCTTCCACCAGGAGACACAGCAATGATTCCTTTGCACTGGAAGTTAAGACTGCCACCCAGTCACTCTGGGCTCCTCGTGCCCTGAGTTGACAGGCTAAGAAGGGAGGTATGGTGTTGGCTGGGGTGATCAGCCCATACCACCAATGGGAAATTGGGCTACTACTCCACAGTGGAGGTAAGGAAGAGTATGTCTGGAATACAGGAGATACCTTATGTGTCTCTTAGTATTACCCTAACCTGTAATTAAGGTCAACAGGAAACCACAACAACCCAATCCAGGCAGGACTACAAATGGCCCAGACCCCTCAGGAATGAAGGTTTGGGTCACCCCATAAAGTAAAGAACCACAACCAGCTGAGCTGCTTCCCAAAGGCAAAAGGAATACAGAGTGGGTAGTAGAAGAAGGTAGTTATAAATTCCAGCTACAACCACATGACCAGTTACAAAAATAAGAACTATAATCATCCTAAGTATTTCCTCCCTATTTTTTAAGAATATGTTTGTGTGTATATACACATATAGTAAGCAAATATCTTTGTTTTCATTCCTTTCTCTTACATAAGATATGTTGACTTTATATCAGTATTTAAGTATTGTTAATTTTACATCATAGTATTTAAGTTATGGGATATCAGGAAAAGAGTAAACGCCATCCAAGGACTTTACCTCCTTTTCTGGGGGAAAGGATTAGTGCCTTTTTGGTTGCATGCAGGATAGCTGTATTATGTTAGGTGGAACCATTACCTCATTATTATCTTTATTTGGAGATTAAGTATGGTTTAAGGAGATGCATGTGGATGTCAAGTTGACAAGGGGTGGACCTGTGATGGTTAATTTTAGGTGTAAACTTGACTAGATTAAGGAATACCTAGAGAACGGGTAATGAATAATTTCTGGGCATTTCCAGAGGAGATTGATGTGTCAGTCGGTGGATTGAGTGGGCAAGATCCATCCTCAATGTAGGCAGGCACCATCCATTTGGTTGGGGGTCCAAGATAGAACACAAAAAGGCAGAGGAAAAACAAATTCTTGTCTCTCTTCCTGAATCTGGGACACCCTTCTCCTCCTGCCCTTGGACATCGGAACTCCAGTCTCTGTGGCCTTTATGCTTCAGGACTTAGACCAATGGCACACTGGGTTCTCAAGCCTTCAGACTTAGATTGAGTGTTACACCATTGGCTTTTCTGGTTCTGAGGCCTTTGGACTTGGACTGAACCACACTTATTGGCATCCCAGGGTCTCCAGCTTGCAAGTGGTCTGTCATGGGACTTCTCAGCTTCCATAATTGCATGAGCCGATTCCCCTAATAAATCCCCTCTCTCTATGTATATATGTATATCTTATTGGTTCTATCTCTCTGGAGAACACTGACAAACACAGATGGGTTGTGGTGCTTATAGGGCCATTAACTGAGCCCAGAGCTGCATAGTTTCTAGTTCTTGGGTAAACTATATTGTGGATTAAAGTTTACTATGGAGAAAAGAAATCATTTTCTCTCCTACTTCTTCAGAATGGTGAATGAAGTGTGCATACCTTTCTGGTTTCATTTGTAGAACTTGAACCCTGAACATGATTAAAGATTGGGGGGGAAAAGGCAGAAAGTTTAAATGGGAAGGCAGAAAGATGGTTGGTGCTAAGACTGAAGCTCTCAGAAGTATTGACCAGAGCTACAGAATGGCCTAGATTGAGCCACGGTGGCCAGGAGAGCAAGTGAGCAGATGAACTGGCCCAGCTCGGAAGTGCTTTGGAATCTCAAGGTCTGGATTCAAATCTCGGTTCTTCCACTGGTAGTTTGAGCAAAGAACTTAACCTCCCTGAAATTCAGTTTTCTCACTGGTAAAATAGAGATATTATAGGGATGTTATGGAATTTATGAGGAGGAAATAAAACCACATAGGTAAGACAATTCTTTTTTTTCTTTTTTTAATTTATTTTTTTAATTTCAGAATATCATGGGGAGGTAAGACAATTCTTACAGTGTCTGGCCCCTGTTCTACTCAATACTGTTAGGACCTGTTTTCCTTCAGACCCTGAGAATCAAACCCCACCTCCCAGTTCTACAAAGCTACATAAAACATGGATTTCTGATGCAGTTTGCATTTTGGTGGCTATTTCTCTCTCTCCAAATCAAATGCTTTATCTTTGGATGGGGACAGGTAGATGGGGCTTTCCTAGTAGGTACAAACTGGATCTTAAACAAAGGATACGCTTTTTGATTAAAAAAACAACAGCAACTCCCTGGTGGTCTAGTGGTTAGGAAAAATAAATACAACAGCAATGGCAATGCAACAGGAAACCTTGGTTATCTCAGGCAGACACCATTTTTTAGCAATCCTGTTTCATTTATTGAAAAGGGTTCACTCCAGGGAGACACAGCAGGGTTGAAGGGAGAAGCAACGTGAAACACTTCAAGGCCATAACCTTATGTAAACGTAAATCTTATCATTAATAATAAGCACAGAAAATTACACGTTTGATAAAGTGAGAGTGTATCAAAGTCAGCAAATCTTCCTCTCTTTCCTCCCTTCTCTGCTCTGGCAGGTCCTGGGGCAGAGCTGGGCTCAACTCAGCTTCTGCTTATCCTTGCTGATTTAATTCAATGAGCCGGCCCGCAAACACAGCGAGGGTTCCGACGATGCAGACAAGCATGAAGACTCCAAGGAGAATGTGGTCCATCACCATTGCCACATACTTCCACTCCTCGGCCGCCTGGGAGAGAACACAGTGTTAGGATTTCCCAAGGTGGTTACTGGACTCACAATGTTTATGCTTTGCGTCATCTGTGGGCCCTTCAATTTGTAGATCTCGAAGCCCTCAACATCCCTTGGCTGGCATTATGATCTTTATTTTTTGAATAGATTATTCACAATGACTTAAAAAGTGGCCTAGAGGTGGTCACCAAGGTACGTATTATCTCCTGAATGCCAGTCTACCCGTCAAGACAAACCCATCCGTCTGCACTCATGCATCTGATCACTTAAACCCAGAAGTGCAGATTACAAGCCACAAAGCTTACGTTGTTGGACTCCTGGTCTGACTTCATGGTCTCTGCGATGTATTTGACGCCCTCAATGGCACTTTTCACCTCTGGGTGTTTGATCAGGGGAGAGTGGAAGCCCATGGGTGGAGGCCCTGGCTTCCCAGAAATGTCAGAAATATCAATGTCTTCTGTAAAAATCTTTTTGTCTTGCTTTTCTCTGGATGGTCTTTTCATTGTGGAGAAAAACATGATATTTGGGATAGTGTCGATGAAAACCTAATGAAAAAGAAATCCATGCATGAGAATTACCATCAACAGGGCAGGCACCAGACCGTCTTTGAATTAGCAATGTGATCTTGGGCAAGCTAGTCAGCTTCTCTGGGCCTCAGCGTCCTTGTCCTTAAAATAAAAGGACTATACAAGATTTTCTCAAAGATTCCTTCATGTGTACCCTGGGGCACATCAAATTACTGTGGTTAACAGCGATGATTCTGTAATGTGAGCAGTTGGCCACTGGAGGGAGCACGTGCGCAGCCATCGGCCTCACAAATCGCCAGTGGCGCTTACGCTTCAGGACCCGCGCCAGGCACCGGAAATGCCCCAGCGGAGTGTCCTTAGCCTCATATGGTTAAAGGAGGGGCCCCTCCGCCTCAAATACGTAAGCTTCCGGTCCCGCAAGACAGCTGGAGTGTTTTCTTCTGTTTTTTGTTCCTGAAGAAATTGCATCACAGGTTTTGCCCGGAGTCATCTAACAGTCTTTATAGAAACAGGGACTCTTAATCTCCTCCAGAAAGAGTGCATTGTAAGTAGTCCTTTGTCTGTCAATTCCTGACAAATGTTTTGCATTCTGCATGAAAGATCCTGGACTTCAGTGACTCTGTGAAGTTTTATTTTTTAAAAAAGGACATATTGGAAATGTTACGTTTTTTAATTCAGTAATGTAAATATTTGAAACCAAGTTCCTCACTAAAACTCACTTTTTGACCCTATCTCATCAAGCACCTCCCATCTCTAGCTGTAATTCTAATTCTCAACAGATGATTTTACCAGCAAAAAATAAGCAAGTCTGTTCACAAATTGGAAGACAAACAAATCTTGAGAATTTCATAGCATTTGAATAAAAAGACAGCCATTTATTCATCTCTTCTAATGAAAGAGATGCTTCAAGCTTGAATTTGGAGTGGGTTTTGTTAATTTGGGTTTTCTCCTCTCTCTGGGAGTTATTTATCCCTAGCAAGAGGCCAAAGAAAGTTCTTTCCAAAAATCCCCAAAAGCCCAGAGAGGACTTTCAGTTCCTAAATACCCGCAAGTGTTAGCTAGAAATCCACCGGCTGCGTCCAGGGGGAGACCTGTAGATGTCCCTTGTGTGAAGTCCGCGGGGGCCACGGCCACTCACCTTCCGCACCCATTCAGGCATGACGTGGGTGCTGGGTGAGCGGTGGTGCGTGTTGATGACAATGACGGTGATGATGATGGATGCGATGACGAACACCATGGTGAACAGCATGTATTTCCCAATCAAGGGCACAGCACTGGAGGTGGAAGGGATCAGCTCCACGATGACCAGAAGGAACACGGTCAAAGACAATAAGACAGAGATGCTCAGAGTCATCTTCTCCCCTAGAGAGACAGAAAGGAAACACAACGACCCACCTGTGATGGGCTGAATTGTTACACACACCCCCCATTTATATGTTCAAGTCCTAAGCTCCAGGACCTCAGAATGTGACTATATTTGGAGACAGGGCCTTTAAAGAGGTAATTAAGTTAAAATGAGGTAATATGGGGTGGGGTGAGGAGGGCTAATCCAGTATGACTTGTGTCCTTATAAGAAGAGGCCATTAGGGTGCTGACAGATATATAGAGGGAAGACCATGTGAGGACGCAAGGAGAAGACCGCCATCTACAAACCAAGGAGCGAGGCCTTGGAAGAAACCAACCCTGCCAGCACCTTGATCTCACTTCTAGTGATCTCTCACTTCTAGTCTCCAGAACTGTGAGAAAATGAATTTCTGTTGTTCAAGCCACCCAGTCTGTGGTATTTTGTTATGGCAGCCTGAGCAAACGAATTCACCACCAAAACCCAAGGGTGAGAGACATATGACTGGCATGTTCTTGAAGCATTATTCTAAGGAAATTCTTTTCTGCAAAATTTCCTATGCGACGACCTCTGCACCTTAACTCTACTGCAAGTGGGAAGCATTTTCTTTAGGGGCTGCCAAGCAGCGAATAGCTACTTCATCTCATGGCCAGAATTCCATTTCTTGGTGGAACCTAAGGAATCAGAGGAGTTCTAGGTTGGCAAGCTGGACGTGGGTGGTGGGTTTTTCTTCTGCAGCAGACTGTATTAAACCTCATAAAATTCAACCAAAGCCTGGCCTACTTGTTACCCAGCAGATGGATGGGCAGCCCAGAAGTACACATATATTTTTCTCATTTTGGGAACAAGCTGCAAGACCAAAACCAAGAAAAGGGCAAAATCTGAAAGGCCAAGGACTCCTCCTTGGCATCCTGAATGATCTTCTGATAACAACGATTTCATACCACGCACTTTCTCACTTTCATCTAAGAGGAAGTTTGTCTTCTCACTTAAGTCTTGTTTTGTTTTGTTTTTCATTTCAAGGAAGCAGGGATTCCTCTAGCCCCCACCTCTTTTCTTCAGGCCCTGTAATCTCAGGAGTCTTGGCTGGGCAAGCATGGTAGCAGGAAGGTTGGCACTGGGGCATTTTTTTGGGGATTGACACATTAGACAAACTTTGGAAGAGACTTTCCTTGGACTGGTCTTGCTCTCGGTGTTCCTGGGAAACCCTTGTGTTGCCCTGCTTTCTAGTATGGAGCTCTGTCCATACTGGATGCTTCCAGATGCTAGCACAGAGGTATGTACAGGGTACAGAGTGGATGCAAACAAGAAATTGTTAATTCTACCTGGTATATAGGAAAGCCATCAAAAGTGAAAAAGAAGATGGAATTATAAATACAAAATATTTATCAAGTTACATAAGATTTCTTGAGCAATTATAATGATAATATTAGCTAACATTTATCAAGCATGGTCATTGTCCTAAATGCTTTTCAATCATGAATCCTTTAATATTTATAGACACTCTGATTAGATTCCATAATGCCCTGACAGTGTTTCCTCTGTTCGCTTTAAGAAGTTCCATTTGATTAGAAAGTTGAAGAAATGTTTGTGTTTGTGATCAATTTGTTTAAAAACAAGTACATTCACTGGAACATGCATTCTGTGGGGTGAGGCACTTTCTGTCCAGTTCTCTACTGTCTGCCTGCCACATAACAGTGTTCAACAAATATTTGTTGAATGAGTGAATGAATAACCTTTTTTTCTTGTTGGCAAGTTGGATTTAAGCTTTTGTGGGTTTTTTTTTTATCATTTTGATAAAATTGCTACCTGGCATATGTTTGAGGACTGTCTGTACCAAAAATTGTTTATGAGTAGTGACTTGCTGGCAGGCATATAAGTACCCTTTTCCCCTTCTTGGTAGGTTGTTGGTGTTTGATGAAATTATGTCGCAGATGTGATTACTCAGTAGGAAGTAAGTGAGTTGTCCAGAATGATATGTGAAGAAGAATCGCCCCTTGGGAGGTGTGGTCTGGAAAACAGACATGCAAGAGCTATTTCATATTTTCAAGTGGCAAACAGTCAGTAAAGGAGCAAGACCTGGATTAGTCAGTACATAGAAAGTGACTTCATAGGGGCGTGAGAAGCATCTGTGATCACACACCTTACCCAGGACACTTCTGGGCACACAGCTGGTATTCAGCAAATAGGTGTTGGTGGTTAATTCACTTTAACTAGACTGAGCTGTGGAGGTGCATCTTTAGGGTCAAGTTCAGCTCTCTGCCTGCTCTGCATGTCTGTGAGCTCCACCCACAGTGACTTTCCCTGCTGCACATGGCCACTCAGTAAATTCGTCCTCCCGGTGATGATGATTTGGGTCTCTCTGCCTGTTTGTTAGCACATGATTATTTCTGGCTTTCCCCAAAACAGCAGCACGAGAGCCATCAACGCCAGCAGCAGCAGTCATGGCAGCTGCACCCACCTGAGTCTGTGGGCAGGTAGAACACCAGGCCGGTTAGGAAGGAGAAGAGCAGGCAGGGGATGATGACGTTGACGATGAAGTAGAGCGGCAGGCGCTGCATGACGAAGTGGTAAGTGATGTCCAGGTAGGGGGTGTTGGGGCAGCAGGAGTAGAACACCCAGTGCTTCCAACCACGGGACTCCTTGATCACCCACTCTCCACTCTCCATGAAGTTGCTCAGGTCTGGCTTGTCGCTTTCCTGAGAAGTGAAATGAGGTTTGGAGATCCCAGCCACATCACCCCGAGGAGGGGCAGGGTTTCACAGTCAGCAGTGACAAGGCCACAGACTCCAGCTCTGTGGGTCACCTACCCAGAGGGATGACCCTGGGCCACTACTGCTTTGGGCTCTTAGGTTCCTTTCCTCTAACATAAGGGGGTTTGGACTATTGGTATTTTCCATTTTGGCTACATAGTCAAGTCACCCAGGAGCTTTAAAACATGTTGGTGCCCTAGCTCCACCCCAGGCTGATTAAATCAGAATTCTGGGCATAGGGAATCCATTTAAGGTCCCATTTAGTTATCATGTGCAGCACATTGAGAACCTTCCCAGCCAATTAGAACCATCAAACTAGCTGAACCCCACGTTCTAACTGGTGCTGAGATCCTATGATTATCCAGGGGCCGAGTTGGAGATCTGAATCACACTTTTCCTAAAACCAACCTCATCCCATGTGGTCACCACCTACCGGGTTGATGGCCACCACAGAGCCATCATAGGTCCAGGTGCCCAGCTTCATGCTGCAGTTCTGTTCATCAAAGGGAAAGTGGGTGACGATGATCTCGCAGTAGCTTTTAAAGATGGCCGGAGGTGTCCATGTGATGTGGCCAGTGTAGTCCAGGAGCACTTTCGTGAACTTGACAATGGCGAAGTCACCATCTGCACTGCAGTTGGGATAAAAGAGGAAAATGGCTCCAAGTGACAGATGAGCCTTCCATTCTGCTTGGGGATGTTAACAGGAGACAGCTGTTAATTATGCAGGCGCTAATTATAGAAGATGTCTTTTAGGCAGTGTCACTTTTTATCTATTACAATGTTTCCCAAATTTGATAAGAAGAATCACAGGGGTGCTTTTAAAAAATACAGATTCCTGCACACCATCTAAATAAGCCCCAAACCAGAATACCTGGGAAGAATGTGAGAACCTAGAGTTTTCAAGAAATAACAGGTAACATGGGTCTGCCTCATCGCAGATTTTTTTCAGTCCTCAGTAGTATTTGTAATGTTAATCTCCAACTATTCCCTCCTCGATATACTTTGAGAGTTAATTGGGAAAAAACCAGGATTTTAAATTAAAGCACCTCCGGGGGCTCATTACTGCGACAAGCAGGCTAGGGGAGGAGTCTACACCTTTCTTTTTTTTTTTTTAATTTCAGACTGTTATGGGGGTACAAACACTTTGGTTACATATATTGCCTTTGCACTGCCCAAGTCAACCTTTTTAAGAACTATTTAGAACTCAGTGGGGTGGGTCACAAACTCAGATGCCTCCAGGGCCAGGCAGGTGGGGCTGGTGCTGAACTTGGAGCCCTCTCCTATCAGGAAGGCGCCGCCATGCAGCATTGCCCATGGTGTCCCCGTGGGAGTGAAGGCCCAATGCTGCCAGGTATTTGGATTCTTCCTCAGAGGTTGGAAATCTAGATTTATTTTTTAAATAAAAAATTTCCAGATTTTTAAATGTTGGATTTTTCTAAAGTTTTTTTAAAAATCCAGATTTTAATGCGATATTTCCCAATTTTCAAATGTTGGCAATAATTTCTTATTTAAAAAAAAACACAATGGGAGGTACTAAAAAATAACAGTAAGCCACTTCTGCAGGCCGTATTTGGTGGGCAGCTTACTCTTTCTATTAACAGCTTGTGTTCAAGGGGCTTGGCAGAGCACAGGGCATTAGAATAGATGTTGAATGGGTGGTGTGGGGTGGCGCGCTTGCCTCGGTGGGTTTCAGGGGCATAATGTCATGTGTTGGTCCCTCATGTCATAAATCAAGAGATTTTCTTCCCATTGATTTTTCCCTGGGACTGAAGTGGGGGCTTTTTATCAGGAAACTGTGTGGCACTGGACCTTCCCAAAAGAACCTCAAAGAGCAGAGAGGCATGGGTTGGTCAGAGTCTCTCCCTGGAAGCAGGTAAGACAGGGTTCTCTCTCCATCAGGCTGTTCCTGAGTGTGTCAAAAGGACCAGAGGATTTTAATTGCTTCCCTTGGATGCTTGCTGAAGAGAACTTAACGCAAGGTGCTCTACTGTATCAGCCCATTTGTCCAAAAAGGTTACACAAATGATTGGATAATTTGGCTCAAGCTTGAATGGACAATATGTAGTAGAAAATCAAGGCTGGGGAGGGGCCACCTTAAAGGGCATCATTTTCATCCACTAACCCTGTCATCTCCCCCAAGTCTGCCAGGACACACGGCTTGCTCGACCCCCCGCACACGTTGTACAACGTCGGACCGTAAATCCTCCAGGCTGATGTTGAACGCTCCTGCCTGGGAAGGATGCTCTTTGAAGGGAACATTCCCTGACAAATGAAGGGCATATGATAATGTGAGTGTCATTAAGCCAGAGTGTCTTGAATCACATTTTAATTTCACAACATGCAGTCTGTCTTGGGGCCCAGTGAATGGGCAATGTAGGTGTCCCGGGCTGTCAGCAGCGCTCGGTGTCAGGGTGGTGTTCAGGATGTGATGAATAGCAACCCCAGGAGATTCAGACCTATTTGGTAGGGAGGACATTCAATTCCAGGGAACTCAGTCATAGGACGTACGGTTGCCGTGTGCCCTTCAGGAGCTCTTGGGGGTTAAATGTCCCCCACCCCAGTCCAGATTCAATTTGGCTCTGATAATCGTTTTTCTTCATGACATGAGACACCATATGGCACCCCTCGTCTGTCCACTTGGCTCTTGGTTTTTAAAGCTTATTTAACTTTAGCAGTGATGAGAAGCATTCCAGCATGTAGCCCTTCCATTAGGGCACTTGGCCCCACCTGCCCCAAGAGTGCCCCATCCCTTCCCTGTCCATTTTGCTTACTTGTTATAGAGAACAATGTCTGGGCGCCAGATCTTTTCTGAGGGAATGTGAATTTTTTTAACACCACCATAATCATCTGGATTCCATTTTAGGTTGTAATCCACCCATTGCTAGAAACAAAGACATTTAAAATCTAGGGTTATCAAGAGCCGTGATGGGCATGGCAATTAAGATATTGACAGAAATTGTGCTTGGGTAAGAAAAGTTTGATTCAGAATTCAGCTTTCATTTTAGTAAACAAGAACAGCAAACATATAGCACTGACTGCATGCAGGTACCATTCTAAGCACTTTATACTTATTCATTTAGCTCTCACAATCCTATGAGGTAAGAGTGATTATTGACCCCATATTACAGATGAGAAAACAAAGGTACCCCCAAGTCATGTAGCTGGGAGGTGGCAGATCCACGATGTCATGCTATCTGCTCCCAGGAAAGAAGAATGACCCTAGTGTGAACATTTTCCTCAAGTAGGCATTGCTGTTTTTAAAAAGTATTATATATTTTCCTACATTATAAAAATAACACAGGTTGAGCATCCCAAATCTGAAACCTGAAATGCTCCAAAATCCAAAACTTTTTGAGCACAACATGACACTAAAAGGAAATGCTCATTGGAGGATTTCAGATTTTCAGATTAGGGACGCTCAACTGGTAAGTATATGCAAATATTCCAAAATCTGAAAAAATCAGAAATCCAAAACACTTCTGGTCCCCAGCATTTCAGGTAAGGGATACTCAACCTGTATATGTCCAATGCAGCAAATTTGGATAATACAATGTCAGTGGGTTGAATTGTGTCGCCTAAAATTTGTACTTAAGTCCTAACCCTCAGTACTTCAGAATGTGATCTTATTTGGAGATAGGTTTTTTACAGAGGTAATTAAGTTAAAATAGGTCATTAAGGTAGACCCTCATCCAATATGACTGGTGTCCTTATAAAAAGGAGAAATTTAAACACCTTTACATGTCTATGTATATATCTCACATGTACACAGGGAAAACCATGCGAACGTGAAGACAGTCATCTACAAGCTGAGGAGAGAGGCCTGGGACAGAGCCTTCCCTCATGTCCCACAGAAGCAACCAACCCTGCCAACACCTTGACTTTGGACTTCTAGCTTCCAGAACTGTAAGATGATAAATTTCTTTTGTTTAAGTCACCCAGTTTGTGGTACTTTGTTACGGCAGCCGTAGCAAACTAATACACACAGAAAAGGCCAAAGTAAAAACATATAAACAAAAACCAAATGGGATCCATTCTCCTACCATCCCAAAATACTTACTTTCAACATGTCAGTATATACCCCTGCTACCCAAATTGATTTCTCATGGGCCCAAGTTAATTTCAGGGTGAATAAAAATGACATACGTGCAATTATCTAGCTGAATTACCTGTTTCAGACGAACATTGGTTGTCACGATCTGATTTACTTCATCCTGGAAAAAGATAAGGCCCTGTCTTTAGGGGATGGAGGGTAGAGCTGAGGGGAGGATGCCCTGGGCTGCGGGTGCGTGGGGAGCCCGGAGCACTCTTGTCTCACCACGTTGATGAGCTGTATCAGCTGCAGGCCCACGGTGACCTCCACGACCTGGCGGTGGTCTTCCACAGGCCGTACCACGCTGCTGTAGTCTTTAAATAGCTTTGCCACCAGACGGGTCTCATGTTCAGAGCTCAGGAACAAGGCCAGCTGAGACAGCAAATGACACCCACACTGTCAGATTCTGCTCCCCACCCTCCATACACATGGATGTGAGGAATTAAGGCATAACTAGCTCATGGAAGGTACATAGGCCCCCTTGTTGAAGGGTTCCCAAATGCAGCTATTATTGCCTTAGGTTCCTTTCCAAGCACAGTTGTTGGTGTGGTCCTCTACCAGGCAACAGTTGGGTGTGCTGGATTATCACAACACTTGTACTTTGGACAGGTGACATTCCTTAATATAGCCCCTGGCTTAATCAAGTTTGGCAGGTACACACACACACACACACATATGAAAAAGTGTCCACAGAAAAGCCAATTTCAGTATTTCCAAGTCTTATCATGGTTTAATGAAATCTTGGACTGGCTGGCCTCAGAGTTCATGATGCCATGAACAGCCAAAACTTCATGCTGGCTCACATCCACTAGAATGGCCATAATTAACAAAGTGGAAAATGACAGGGTTGGTAAGGTTATAGAGAAACTGGAACTTTGTGGCTGGTGGGAATGTAAAATGGCATTTCCTTAACAAGTTAAACAGAGTTACCACATGATCCAGAAATTCCACTCCTAGGTACATACCCAAAAGAATAGCAGCCTATTTACAATAGTCAAAAGGTGAAAACAACTCACGTGTCCATCAACAGATAAACGGATGAACAAATTGTGATATATCCATACAATTCAACCACAAAAAGGAATGACATACTGATATGTGATACAACATGGGTGAACCTCGCACACATTATGCTAAGTGAAAGAAGCCAGACACAAAGGGGCACATACTGTGCGATTTCATTTATGTAAAATATCCAGAATAGAGGCTGGGCGCAGTGGCTCACACCTGTAATCCTAGCACTCTGGGAGGCCGAGGCGGGAGGATCGCTTGAGCTCAGGAGTTTGAGACCAACCGGAGCAAGAGCAAGACCCTGTCTCTACTAAAAACAGAAAAATTAGCCAGGTATAGTGGTGTGCGCTTATAGTGCCAGCTACTCAGGAGGCTGAGGCAGGAGGATCGCTTGAGCCCAGGAGTTTGAGGTTGCAGTAAGCTATTATGATGCCACTGCACTCCAGCTAGGCAGACAGAGCGAGACTCTTGTCTCCAAAAAAAAAAAAAAAAAAAAAATCCAGAATAGATAAATCTATGGAGACAGAAAGCAGGTAGGAAGTGGGAGGAGAGATAAAATTTTATGTAATGAGTATTTCACCATGGTTAAAAAAGTACAACTGATGGTGGATACATGTCCCAGTTGAGTGTTAAAATAGACTGAAAACTCTGTGTTTTGTTGATCTGGCTTTGGGGCTCCTATTTGGAACATGAGTGATTCCAAGGAATCTTTACTACATTTTCTTTCAGGATAGAGAGCAATATTATCTAGTACTCTCGGAGCCCACAGCCCTTTGCTGTCCAACATGTTATGTGATCCTCACCAGCCTTGGATGAAGCAGGCAGGCAGACATTCTCACCTGAAATTCAGAGGCTGGATGAGTTGTCCAAGGTCATCGGCTGGTAAGGGCAAAGCTTGGATTAGAACCCCGTCGTTCTGTGCTGTGCTCCTGCACTAACTCTTAATATTAAGAGTGCGTTGTGGGCTGTCTGGGAAACCTCACAACTGCATGTACCACTATTCCTATGAGAAAATGAGTTCCAAATTCCACCAAGTGCCTTATGAAGGATCTTTGTAACTGAAGCCTTGCATGGATTGAGGACTGCCTGCTCAGGGCTGGGAGAGGAAGCAGACACACGATCCATTTGCCCTGATCTGTGTAACCAGATCTCCCCTTTCCGCAGGTTATTGCTGAAACCACCATAACTTCTCCCTGGGCCAAGAAAACTTGAAAACCGGATGAATGAGATGCTTTCCCTTTTTGCTCAGTAGTATTAACTTGTCACTTCAAAGACAAATTATTATTTTTCTTTATTATTTTTCTCCCTGAGTCCTAAATTTGGAAAAGTTTGTCAACAAGGTAACTGTGAAGTAAAAAGTAATTACTTTTTCTATTTTTATTAGTCAATAAAAATAATAGCTGACACATCCAACTTTTTATGTGCCAGACACACTTCTTTGTGCTTTATATATACTAACTCTTTCAATCCTCAACCGGGTGAGGTAGGTACTGTTATTGTCCCCACTTTACAGATGAGGAAATTGAGGCACAGAGAGGTTTAATGACTTGCCCAGATTTCATAAGTGGTGGAACCAAGGATTCAAATCCAGAGTCTATTTTCTCAACTACTCTTCTTCATCCAGAACTTTGGGTCTGCATAAATTGCAAAGCTATGCAATGAATTGATGCATTTTTGTCCCCCCCACCAGGTGTATGTTTTAATTATCCCATCGAGCTTTATTAAAGCCCCTGTGTTTGTATTATCTTATTGAATCCTTGTAATGATCCTACAAGGTAAGTATTCATCCCTACTTTACAGATGAAGGAATTGAGGCACAGAGAACTAAATGATGTATTCATGGCTCCCCAGGTAGTTGTGGGTGGGATCGTAAAGAGAGGCAGTTTGCCTGCTCCCTAAAGGTAATGTGTCATTTCCATTCGGATTTTTGAAGCTTTCAATGTAGCTTAAATATCTTCATTGTTACCTTCATGGACCCCTATGTAGGGAACCCCTGACCTAGTCTACCTCTACATTTCTAGTTTCCCAAGTTGTCTGAACCCCAAAGTTTCCAAGGGCACCCAAGGTGCCCAACCATGCAGAACTTTCACATTGCATCTCCCTAAAACCGTCTGCATTAGAGGACGTTCCAAGGGAGTGTGTTGTTCAAAGACCCAGTTTTTGCAGCCACCCCATTGAGCCCTGGGACCTAGTGATCCTTCTGTCCTCCATGCCTTGTCTATCCTGGGCCCCATCCACTCCATGGTGGGGGCTGGGGGTGGGAAGGGTCGCTGAGTGCCTTGGCTACAGAGTTTAAAGCTGTTGCTTTGGCATTGCCCTGGGCTGCTTATTTTTAAGTGACTGTTTATTCCAGCTTGACAGGAAGAACATACTAGAAAGCAATGGATAGAGCAGATGGTCAGCATTATGTAGCCGGAAAACCATGTAGACCAACCCTCCGGTCCACTAAGGAGAATGGGAGGCAGAGGAAGCAGCATGGCCAGCATTCCAGCGACAGTCACCGCCTCCTTTCCCACCCCAGCTGGTAACAACAAGGTGCCTTGTTCCTTCCATAAGGAATTTCTGAGAAGATCTCCATTTCTTAGATTGGTTTCATTAGTATTCTTTTCTTTTTTCCTCCCCAGAGCATGGTAGAGTGACAGAAAACTTACAGGACTTGAAGTCAGAATTCTGATTCCCTTCCCAACTCCAATATGGTCTGGAGAGTTGGACCAGCTCTTTATGGATTCAATGAATCACAGTAAATACTTTTCATAAAAAGGTAGGGTGTAAATAAACAAACATGCAGATAAACAATTCAATAATGCCCAATCTCCCTTTTTGGCAAAATTGTATTTGTAGTCTTTATTCAGATGGTGGTAATATTAATTCATTCATCAAATATTTGTTGAGTGTTTACTGTGTGCAAAGCATTGTTTTAGGAGCTTTGAGATATTCAAAGATGAATCTAACATGAATCCTGTCTTCCTACCGTCATGGAGATTGACATTTGTCATTTACATAAATAACTGTGAACAAATTGAAAAGTCATATTCGTAAGAAAGGTGGCAATGAAGTACTTGGGATTCTGTAGGCCGAAGACAGGAAAAGGTTGAAATGAAAAGTACTGTATAAATAGAACAGAGATCATTATGTGTTAAGCTAACACAGGAAAAATGACCCTGATATAAATAAGAATTTTGCTCATGAAGGACTGATTTTAAGTAGGGGAACTCAAAATGTTCTTCTTGTACCAGACTGGTTCAATCTGTATTTTTATGTAGGAAACAGCCCCTGGGTTTGGCAAAAGGAATTTTGAACTGTTACTAGTCACTGTGGGTAATTCTTATCTTAATCTGATGCTGTGTCTCTTGCTACCCTTGGCAATTTCGCTCTGTGTTTTCTGACTGTGCATGTAACAAACCGACTCTCCAACTGATCACATCCCAAAATTCATAAACTAAGTGACCTTGGGCAGGTCAGTTCACGTGTTTCACCTTCAGTTTCCTTATAATAAAAAACCAAGGATATTGGACTGCTGATCTAGCTCTACATTTCTATGAACCACCCATGGGGATTGATACCAGCAAACTCTAGGTTTAAACTAAATACATATTACATACGTCTTTTAATAGCTAATCATGCATTTTTGGAGGTTTTTGGTATCTTAAGAAATCTTCTAAGTATTTTTATATGAAAACATATCATTTAAGAACTTTCATTGAGTATGGTGTTTGTACACACACACACATACATACACACACACACGCCCCAGGCTAGATTTGGTTGGATCAAGTCCAAATCCCACAGGATATAATTTATCTGAGTTTAGGCTATTTTCCTCAACTCTGCTATTGAAAAAAATTAATAATAAAGCTCTTTACCTCTTGCCCAGTAGGCCTGTGTTTGTCAGAGAAATATTAGAAAAGAGAAATCACAGGATGTCAGCCACCTTGTTTCTCAGTTGGGATGATATCACCACTAAACTTTTATATGAAGCAATCAGCAAACATCTCCTGTTTCCCTCTACCGGAAGTTTGGGATTCAGGATAGTGTTTCGGCTGCCGTGTTGTGACACATTCCAGAGTAGAATGCAGGTCAAGGGCTGTATAGGTTTTATAGTTTCAATTCAAACCCAAACCTACATATAGTAACATCCTTAAAAAAAAAAAAAAAGTAGACAGGAATGCATTCATATGGAATTTTTTTAACTTCAGAAGTTTAAAAAAATTGTAAAATATTTCATCCCTGTGGAGAGAGTTTAGTTACAGTTATTAACAGGTTTCTGTCTCCAGCACATGTAGCTGTCAGTCAATCCTCTTCATTGTTAGGATGCTCCTAGAGCAGTAAAAGGAATTGTTAACTATATTGTTTGTGAATATAACTCACAGCTCTAAGGCCTTATAGTTGTTCAAACATGAAAGCAGCCCCAGGCTACTACAGGGGTCTACAAGTGGTCTAGTTTCTGCACGTGATGCTGAGTGCTCATTTGGGTAAGTTGAGTGCCAGGCACTGGTGGAGGGAGAGACCTGCATGTCTATCTTATAGCTTTTGACCAGGTAGTTCCTATTTTAATTGGGTGACACAAACTAAAAATCTTTATCTAAAAACCCTATTGAGCCAACATCAGGAAGAAATGGACAGAGGCCCTGCCATTCTGCGTTCCCATCAAAGAAGCAAGACTTTGGTTTGGGGGCCTCTAGTGCTTCAGCCTCCAAGCAGAGCCCTCTCCCCACCCCGACCCCAGCACTTACCTGAGCAGAGGCCAAGGAGCAGGAGGAGAGGCCAGGGCTCCATGGGATGTGAGCACTGGCGTGGACCGGTGGCAGAGTGGTGGCCTGTGCTGCTCACTGGCACTCTCTGGCTGGATGCTTCACTGCTAGAGGGTTTGGAAAGTGAGTCAGCTCAGTGGAGCTATTGTTTTACACCACCTGTTTGCTGCAGTGACAGCTGGGCTGCCCGCAGCCCTGGAGCTCAGGGAGTCGCTGAGAGCCTTACGCTATTACAGATGTGCCTCACTTCACACAATTGCTGTACCCTTGACAAGTAGAGTATGAATTGCATTACATTTTAAATGCACCATGAGTCAGGTCTTAATGAAAAAACTTAGAGTAAGGAAGAAATTATTTTGAATGGTGAGCAACCCCCTCTCTTTTGTGTAAACCAGAACTTCATTTCTGTGGGTTGATTTGATTAGGGTCGTTTAGTCTGAGTAGATAGTCAGCTGTTTGTGCTAAACCCCAAAAGTCCACATTCTACAAACATGAAAATTCATTTCCTTTGCTTCAGCATTAGGCCGAGGGTGACTGGGGCTTTTGTGACTGCATGAATTCCAGACAAGTGTGGTTGGTGTTGAATCTGCTGCAGAGGGTCCCCCATGTTTGACTGGGTTTGGTTTTTAACAAAGATGGCTTCTTCCATAAAACTGGCTTTAATGGCTCCCTCGGGGTGCCTGTTCCAACCCCTGCCTGTATATCAGGCAATACCTATCCCACGGGGGCTATTAGCTTGAGCAAATCACCCACCTCCCTGTGCTGTTATTCAAGTGAAGAGTAATTACCGGGAAACAGTGTCCCACCACATCAGCTGTTGTTCCAGGTTCCTGCTTCCTCCCATCCATTCCTCTGCCTACTCTCACTCAGGGAAGCAAAGAGCAGAGTGGTTCAGCTTTTCAATTCCTTTGTTTAAAAAACACCCTAAGAAACAGCAGTTTGTAATTGCTCAGTCTGAAGAGTATTTTTACCCAAACTGAGCTTCTTTGCAGGGTTTGAAGTGGGCTCATAGAGGCAAGCAGTTAGAGATACCCTGCCTGTTCCTTCTTCCCAATTGGACTGGGTGAGAAAAGTCTTTCATCTCAAGCCAAGGTCAGCATTCTGACAAATCCTCCCACTCCAGTGGGTACAAACAAATAATTAGAGAAGGGGCTTGGAGGGTAGAGCAGAGAGCTGCAAGCTCACATTATTTATATTTTTCTGTTTTGATTGCAGGAGATCAGTTAACTGTTTGTGGAAGAAAAATTGGTTCTCTGCCTTCCATAGTATAGCCCTGTGGCTGCCTAGCTGGGGAATCCATCCCCCTGAGCCCTGCCTGGCCCCTTCCATCTAATTAGAGCCACGTGACTGGGCTCCGGCCAGTGACAGGCGAGGAGCAGTTTTCTTAGACTCACAAACCTCTCACCAGAGCCACTCATGCCCATCTAGTGCTCTGACCAGTTGAAATGGACTTGATCCTTGGGTCAGCCTTGGAAACCTCATACTGAAGGTGGCCTTGCTTTTGATATTCTAGATCCATGAATGCCTGTGTGGAGGGGAGCCCCCCCAACAACCTGGTCACCACCCAGCACTATTTCAGTGAAAGCAAAACATATGCTGTGTTGAGCCATTAAAATTCTTGGGTTTATTTGTACAGCAGCTAGTGTCACCATAATTAATACAAAATTTAAGCCCTTGCAGGGAGGTCCTGCAGTTAAAAATAAACTCTAAAATATATAGCATTGCAGAGGAAGGTAAGAAAATTGATATCGGGGGCGCAAAAGATGAAGACCCATGTTATATGTAGTAGCAAATTATTTAATAAAACTGTCTTCCTCAGTTACTTGGTGAGCAAAGCGTCTACTGAGACCATGGCTCTCGGAGAAGAGGTTGATGAACACAAAGTTAGTGCATGTTGGTTCTTATTTGCTTTGCTTAGGAAGTCAGTTCATGGAAGAGTTGAGCTCAGCCAAGAATTCACCGGTTCAAGAGCAGAAATGAAAAAGGAAGAGAATGAGTCCAGAAATTTGGAGTCTTCTGCTTTGAACTCCAAAGAGTCAGTGATAACGTGGAAAAAAGGCTTTGAGCAACAAAAGCCCATTAAGACTTCTCATTAAACAGATAGTTTCACCACTGCAGTAAAGGTCGGCGTAAGGGTGCTTTCTTCACACTGAAGCCTATTTTTTTTTCAGATGGCTTCGAGAAGGTTGAAGGAGAGAGGCGTAGGGGTTAAGATGCAAAGCAATAAATTATGCTTGAGAAGGGTGTCTAGTGAAGAACCCTCTGTGTGCATACTGGCATGTGGAAGTGACTGGAAACAAATATTTCAGAACCTTACTAAGTATTTGAAGGAATTGTGTTGC
Organism: Daubentonia madagascariensis; assembly: GCA_023783475.1. NCBI lineage: Eukaryota > Metazoa > Chordata > Mammalia > Primates > Daubentoniidae > Daubentonia > Daubentonia madagascariensis. Next base: position 33,497,451 of record JAKFHU010002088.1, on the reverse strand, counting down.
CAAAGAGTTCATGAACCCAGAAAACAAAAGCTTTGGTTGCTCAAGGCTTAAAACGGTCCTTGAGTGCCCAGACACGCACCTGCAGAAAGCAGGCTACAAAATCTGCACTGTCTCCCCAGGGGTGTACTCTCCCATTGCCTGCTTCAGATGTGGCTATGGGGGTGAATGATCAGGGAAGAACCTCCCAGGCGGTACAGCCAGGAACCTCGGACAGGAAGGGAGGCTGTAACAAGGGAGTTCCTCCCAGAGAGCAAAATCAGGTCGACTCAAGGAACCTGTCACAGACCCTCCTGTGCCCACCCAGGTTCCCCTGGCTTTCTACTTACTGCCAACACCTGCAGCTCTCTGCCTGAGGGATTTTTTTTTTTTTTCCTGGCAATAGGAACACATGGGACAAGCTGGAAGTGCAAAAATGTTACTGCCTTCCAGAAACAGGCCTCAACCAATGTTGGAGGGTAAATATCCCAGCTTCCTCACCCCTAGGGCTGGATGACTCCCAAGCATGCTTTACCCTGTCCTCAGAGGTCCTCGGTGGGACAGAGCCCCTGTTGCCCATGGTGGAAATGGCTTAATAACCCTCCCTTTGTTAGCTTCCTCCTCTTCTCTGTCTCCTTTCCCCACTTTGCCACTTCTAAGATAAACTCCTTTCAAAGTCAGCTTCTGGGGGTCCTCAAATCAAGACAATTTCTCCCACTGCCTGGGCAGGGGGTCTTCACAATGATGTTATTGGGTGCTTTCCCCCCACATTTCCGTCATCTCCCCCAATCTCTTCTACAGGGGAACAATTGAAACGGTAGACTGAAAACAATTACCAAAACTGCTATTAACCTCAGGAATAAACCTATTTTTTAATTAAAAAGTTTATTACTCAAGTAATTTGAATTTATTATAGAAAAATTAGAAAACAGATGAATAAAAGACCCATTATCCTACCCAGAAATATTCATCATTACCTGTTTAGTTTACATCTCTTTATTTAGACCCTTTCCATGTGGGCATTCATGCATTTATTAAAAAATTTCTTTCTTTGGTTTTTGCTATGTGCCAAGCACTGTTCTAGGCATTTGGGATACATCAAGAAACCCAACAGACAAAAATTTTTCTTCCTCAGGAAAAATGTATTCTCACTGGAGGAGATGGACAATAAAAAGTATATAATTACTAATAATTGAGTTGTTTAATATGTTATCAGATAAACAATGCTATGGGGAAAAGAAAAAAACAGAGCAGGTTAAAAGGGAGCAGGACAGCTGGAGAAGGATTGCAGTTTTAAACATGGCAGGTAGGGTGGGCTTCCTGAGGCTGTGACATTTGACAGAGGTGCAGGTATCTGTGAGAGGAGCGTTCCAGGCAGAGCGAACAGCCATAGAGAGTCCCTAAGAGGGATGGGCCTGGTGGGCTCAGGCATGGCGAGGAAGCTGCAGGCTGGAGCAGGATGAGTGATGGGGACACGGCTAGAAGCCATAAGAGAGGAGCCCAGGGAAGGGGGACACAGCACGCCTTGTAGACTTGCGCTGTGAGATGGGGGGCCTCTGCAGCATTTGAGCTGACGAGTGCCGTCATCTGCCATGCTGTCAAAGGTCGACTCTGGCTGCCGTGTGGACATAAGGCTGTGGGGGGACAAGTTAGGAGCTGCTGCGGTCGTCCATGTGGCCGATGGTGGTGGATTGGACCAGAGTGGTGGCAGTGAAGGTGGTAAGAAGTCATCGGATTTGGAAAATAGATTCTGACACAGGGGCTAACAGGATTTCCTGAAGGATTGGATCTGGGATGCAAGAAAAAGGCATTAAAGATGATTTGCAGGGTTTTGGCCTGTGTGTTAGGAAGGATTTAGGTGCCAACAAGTAAGTGGATTAAGGAAGACTATGGGTGAGCAGGTTTAAAGGCAGTAAATCAGGAGTTCTGTGACGGATGGGATGAGTTTGAGATGTCTGTTAGAAATGGGAGCAGGCAGCTGGATTGGGGAGTCAGGAGTTTAGGAGATCTAGTCTAGAGCAGATGGTGTTGAAAGCCACGCCTGGATAAGGTTGAAGGAATGAGTGTAGGCAGAGAAGAGATGAGGACTAGCATTAAACAGCTGGGAGAAGAGGAGAACGCAGCAAAGAAGATGGCAGCAGTGGGGCAGGAGGAGTCCTCGAGAGCGGGGCGTTCTGGAAGCCCAGGGAGGACCAGCACAGGGAGCAGGGAGGGCGCCAAAGGATGAGGACAGACACCACCCTGGGGCTCAGCACCATGGGGGCCGCTGGCGACCTTGACACGTACAAAACCTGGCCGGAGTAGGTTTAAGAGGGACGGAATTGGAGGGGCTCTACTGCCAAGGGTAATGAAATGAGGTGGTAACTGGTGGAAGAAATAGAGGCGAAAGAATTTGTTTTGTGCCCCCTTTTTTGGGTAAGAGAAATAACAGCGTATCTACGTGATGATCATAATGATCCAACAATAGCAATCAAAGCAATTGATTGTGTAGTAGGGAACAGGAAGAAGACACCACTAAAAATGTTTTAAATGGGATTTACTATATATGCTTTTCTATAACTTGCAAAATATATAATAAATATGTTCCTAGTCAAACAATGTAGCTCTGTGTTTTCGTTTTTAACGGCTAGAGAATATTCTATTTTTTGAGCGTACCATAATTTGTTTAACCAATCCCTTACTGTTAGATACTTGGGCGGTTTCCTTTTTTATTTTTATTTTTTATTTTTGGTTTTATAACTAATCATGCAGTGGACATCCTTATGTATACAAATCACCACAATTTTCTATTGGTTGCCATAAGCTTCTGAAAGTGGAAGTGCTGTGTCAGAAAATGAAAACACTTTCAATAATTTTAATGCACATCAAATAGCCAAATCTCCATCTTAGAATGAATCAAAATCATTCAGACTTGCTCTTCTCACAGTTATGTTTTTCTATTATACCTATCACAGTTGCGTACTGTTGTGTTGATTTGTGTGATTATTTGATTAAAATCGTCTATCCCGCTAGACTACAAAGCAGTAAGCGCAGAGACGGCGTCTGTTTCTGCTCACCGCTGCTTGGCCGACAGTCTGTCATGTTGTAGGCAGTCAGTAAATAACCGTTGTTGAGGGAACGCATGTATGTAAAGCTTAATTCAATGACTAGATCACACTGGATAATGTCATCTGGAGATAAAATGAGGGTGACTATCAATCACCCCCAATGCCATGCAGAGTGTAGCTCCAAAAGTGTTTGTAATTGACTAATTGACTCATGCATGAATGAAGTATATGACTTTTATAAAAGTCCACTTTCTTGTGTGGCTTAATAAATGGAGTAATTGTGGATCCTCCCAAGGTCACTTCTTTGGAGAAAACACTCAGTCTGTGTCTACATTTGGGCGCAGCTCCATGGAGCATGGACCTTTAGCTAAACTCTCCTGCTTCCAGCGTTGAGTGCCTCGGTCCAGTGGCCAGCAGGTGGCAACAAATGGTTATTAAAGTGGTAGCGCTGGCGTGCTAGAGGCCCTTTTCTGTGGGGCGGCTCTCCTGCTGTCCCCCAGGGCCTGTGTCCTGGAACACCCAGCAAGCCAGCCCAGTAGACCCCCTTCTGGAAGGTGTCAGGTGCATTCCTTGGGACCCCTGGATCAGCTCTCTCCCCACAGAAGAGTCCAGAGAGGGGTCGGCGCTCAGCCCCTGAAGAGAGTGCAGCTTTGCTCTTCTGTTGACAGAGCTTAGAATTCCCAGGAACTTTCTGATAATGGACAGCTTAAGAGCCAAAGGAAATTCATTTGAAAATCCAGACTTCAGGCTGTGAGATTTTATCCAGTTCACACCAACTGACGTGCCTCTGTCATTGTCTCAGCCTATTTGGATTACTCAGTTTCTTTTTATTCTATTTTTTTCAGCCAAGTTCAGTGCCACGAAGCCAGGTTGACAGTTTTGTAGTAATTACTGGATTTGTTCTCATTAGATTACGCAAATGCTTCTTATTACATACAAAGCAGCTTGTGGCCCTCTCACCATGGGGCCATGTGATCTTGCTGCTGTTTCTTCCAGGGGCAGGGATGGATTTGCCCCCATCCAGCTTCACGCTGTCCTTTTTTCCTGGAGTCTAATGGTGGGGAGGGAATCACCATTTGTTGAGATCCTGTCATCTACCATGTCATTCCCACAGCAGCTCAACCGGGCAGATGTTACATGTGATGTATCCAAACTCACTTAGGTCGCAAGTAGCAGAGGTGACCAGGATGGGAATCTGAGATCTCTGATTCCAAACATGGTGCTCTGTCTACCACACTCACAGTTCAGATTGTGCTCCAAGGAGCCCTTCTGAGGGGGCAACGAGAGCAGGGAAGGAGGAGAGATGGGGGACGGGGAGGGGTGGCTTAGAGGGTGGTGCTACTTGCTACCCACTCTTACTTCATTTAGAATGACTGCACTTTGATTTAAAAAATATATATGTGTGTATGCATTACATTATATATGTCATCTTTCATTTAACTTTCCTTTTAGAAGGAGAAAAGTCTGAGCCTCTTCCTCTCATGGGATATGTTGTCTCTGGGGTACCTTCTGACACAGTGGATTCATGGCAGAAGCAAGTGTGGACTGTGGCCATGAGACAGTGCAGAGCTCACAGGACTGAAGCTCAAACCACTTGATCAAGGCAGGAAATGCTTTGATGGCAAAATTCTGCTACGGCCAGCCTCTCTTATTCTCTGGGACAGACATAAACCAAGAAAAATGAGTCTGATGCAGAATCTAATGTGTTCTACTCCTACCCCCTGCTGGTAACAAAAAGTATGTTCTGAACTTTTCTTTGTTGTGCACAGTCTGGGTAATCACAGTCTGCAGGAAAACTAGTGCAGCCTGGGAGGCTGAGTTCAATGACAAATGAAGAACAGAGGCAGGGAAAAAAGGGAGGGGAGAGAGAAAAGCTGGGTCTTTGGAGAGGCCGGGGGAAAGAGAGAGAAGGAGGAGGTATAATTGGCCAGAGAACTTGAGCGTGAGAAAGCAGCCCAAACGTTATTTTTAAGGAGCTTTGTTGGAGATTTAAAATACACTCCTACCTTTGGCATTTTCTGAAGAAACAGAAAGACTCGTTTTCAATTCTATTTTTCTACTGGACTGAACCAGTGCCAAGACTGGACCATGTAGGATCCTGGGTTTATTTTGGTTACATAAGCAAACTTCAGTCTCTGCTGTGATCTAGAATAGTCAAAGCCATGAATGTTTCTCCACTCCCATTTTGTCAGCTGCTTGAGTTTCTATTCTGAGAGGTGCTAACTGTTAAACATTGTTATTCACTTGTGTTCCCTAAATAACTTTTAATTAGTTTTAATTTGGACCAAGAACGTTCTGCTGTTGACACCATGATGGGAGTTATCAAAAACAAAATTAATGAAGAATTCACTTCAGAAAAAAACTGCACTAATATTACAGTATTTTTTATCTATCTTAGCAGAGACAGAGATAATTTAAATTTTTTAATTTTGTTTTTAAATGATTTTCCTCAAAGCAGTAATTGCATTGGCGAAGTGGTTACTTAAACATAATTTTTCACCTCACATGCATTTTTTTCATAATGGAATTTTCCTATTATCTTCCAGTGGAATTAATTGCATTGGTGCAAGAAATGCAATCAAATCAGTGATTATACTTAGCCTCCGAAACCTCTTGTCTAGCTGGATAGTTACTATATTCATTGCACATTGAGAAATGATGAGCATTTTTCAATGAGCACTTCATATTCTCATATGAGCAATAATTCTTTCTCCTAAAAACTGCCAAAGATAAGTTCATCAGGGGTCTCAGAATATAATAAAGCAGACAATACAAGAAATTTAAAAATATTGTTGGAGTTTTAAAATCTCCCTTCTCTCCTTTTCCTGTTCTTTTTTTTTTCCAAAATATTAAGGGAGTACAAATGTTTTTGGTTACATGGATCGCTTTTGTAATGCTTGAGTCAGGGTTATAAGTGTACCCATCACCCAAATAGTGTTCGTTGTACCCATTAGGTAGGTTTTTGCCCCTCCCCTTCTCCTCCCTCCCCTTTGCTTGATTTCCACTGAGTTTTACTTCCCTCTGTGCACACGTGTGCTCATTGGTTAGTTCCAATTTAACAGCCAGTACAAGAGGTGTTTGTTTTTCCATTCTTTAGATACTTCACTTAGGAGAATGGTCTCTAGTTCCATCCAAATTGTTGCAAACCTTTTCCTGTTCTTTAAAACAATGTTGTTAGTTGTCCAGTAACCATTAGTGCATAACTCTAACAAAGATTTGCATATCCCATTGGCTAAAAAATGGACAAATATCCAAGAGCTAATAATTATGGGGACAGTCCTTAGTCTTTTCCAAAGCATGAAAACCCTTTTGAATCCTTTTGGGTAAAAGAGAATATCAAAGAGATTTCATTATGGGTTTCCGATACACAGTGAAATATGCCTGTGAGGACTCTACGCAAGATAATAGTCTAAGCATGCTCTCTTTTAGTCCCCAAGCCTATAGAATAATATTAAATAAAATTTATAGGAGGCCATTGGTTTGGACTGAGCTCCTGCACTAGGCTTAAACAGACCAAAGCAAAATGGAGTCACTCATGCTGAAGTTCCACACCACCAGGCCAAAACGAAGTTATTTATCTGACCTTTCGAGAAATCAGGAGAGAGGGGCAATAGCCAAGTCCCCAAATAGTCCAGTTGCAGCTAGTATGATAAGGAAGTCCCTTCTGCTTTAACTTTTACAAGAAAAGTGACTGTGAAACAACCAATCTGCTTTTCGTTTTCTGTTTCTTCTTTCTTCAACCTTTTCTGCCCATACAACCAACATCCTCTGCTCAGCTCCTTGGAACACTCATTCTGTTTTGTAGAATGAGGTGTTGCCCGAGTCTAGATTCGAAAATAAAAGCCAATTAAGATCTTTACATTAAATCTGTTGTAATTCTGTCTTTTGGCGTTAATAAATGCACGAATGGGTTTCTTTAGAGAAAGCCTGCAGTATGCAGGGTAAATTTGACAAGTGCCGGGGCTGGATGTGATATTGTTTATATTCTCATTTCCATAATTTTCTTAAGTTCTATGTAATTTGGTCTCGGGACTGCTTAGCTGATGAGGAGGATGGGCTTGGTATGTGATTTCACAACGGACAGAGTGATTTAGTGTCCTGCAGTTCAGTGGGAAAGAGTGCAGATATGCTTGAATATTTATGACATTTTACCTTATCCTTTTGTTATAGAGGATTTACAACAAATTAAAACATGTGTGTCAGCTTCATAATCATCTAGCTAGACTTTTAAATATTGGCTAGCCAAGACTGAATTTTCTTCAAGCACTATTTCGTCTATCATGCTATTTTAAGTATATTAGCCTTATGAGCCTTTTGTTGGCCGTGATCAGTACTATTTAAGTTGCCAACTTCCACGAGTCCCTTCTGCGCCCTGACTCCCTGCATCAGTGGTGCTAGCTTACTTTTGTCACAATTCTGGGCACAGTGGCAGTCCCCAGGGTCTTGAGCCCCTGGATAAACAGGGTGCATCTGCCTGGAGCTCCAACTTTACTTGAAGACTTGAAGAAATGAAAATTAATCAATTTAACTATTTAATGTGTTGCCAGTTCTTTATTTAATTTGCTGTGAAGCAAACAAAATTATGCATTAGCTATGTTATGGCTAAAACCCAAATGTTGATTAATACTTACTGTGATAGAATAACAACTTGTAAACCCAGAAGGACGTCTGCGTAGCTCTCAGAGTTCCAGCCAGAAACCAGCTGGTGATGCTGAGAAAAAAATAGGATGACGTTTGTCCTGGGAAGTGTTGGGACACAGCCCCACCTGGCCTCCACGTGAGGCAGCCTAAAGCCTCCTCCCATCTCTTGTGAGAGTCTTCTGACGTTGGACAGGAACTCTAAGGACTGCTGGGAGAAGCAAAAGGAAGCCTCCATCCTGAGGGAATGGGACCCATTCTGTTAGGTGCGATCCTGAGAAACATGGATGAGCCCAGTGTGGGCAGAGCCCCTGAAGAAGTTCCCTCCTACCTCAGCTAAGGCTGCACGGGGCGGGAGGTCCCCAAGGCATGAGCCCATCCTCTGACAGCTGTCCCCATTGCTCTCTAGACCCAGCCATGGCACCTCCCAACTCCTGGTGCCTGATCCCTACCTTTAACTGGGGTCACCATTTAGCACCCCCTGTGCCCTCCTGCCCTCTCCAGCCTGCCCGCTGTGGCCACGCAGCCTCGCACAGGCCCCGTCCTGGCCCTGCCCTTGACCTGGGTCCAGGTTTCCAGTTCCTGTCTTTATGTAGTCCACTGCCAGGACTACAGACCAAGGTCAACCAATTTAACAATATAAAGCTTGATTTTTCTGTGAACATAAATATGAATGCAAAATTCACGTGAATGTTTAAGATACAAGACCTCAAAGATGGGTGCTGTTTGTGGCCCCCTTGAGCAGTCCCTGGGCCCCTTGGGCATGCTCATTTCATCCTCCTCTGCTGTTGGAGCACCACCAGCAGACACTGAGGAGCGCAACTCTGAGGGACATCAGTGCAAGGCAAAGGATTCAGCCCACACGAGACGTCCTCCCGCAAGATCGGGGACAGTGTTCCTCAGAGGGCTCCGTCCTGCTGGAGTCAGGGGAATTTCCACACGCTTCCAGACACCCGGCCTCCTAACTGAACACTGTGCAGTGCCTTCATCCCCTCCTCCCAATCTGTGCAAAATGTCAAAGGAATAAAACCAGTTTTCCTTCTTAGTGGTCGTGCCAATTTTATGCAGACTAGTTCTTTTCACTGTTTTTCTATAAAGTTGTTTTGGTGAAATTCAACTTTATGACGCTTCTTTTCATTTTAAAAATGATAAAGGCAGCTTTGGCTGGTGCTGGGAACCTGAGCTCAGAAAGCAGGAGCTAGGATCCCAGGGGTCTTTTCAGCATCTTTGTGATGACTTGTAAAACTGCACACACAGCCTTGGCTCTGCCTTCTCTTCCCCACCCTGCACTCCCTTTCTTAGAAACACGGGGAGCCCAGGCACACGTAAGAAACCTTCCTGAGCATATGAGACTCTCACTGGACTGAAGGGTCCGAGGTTGATAGGGGGCCCCTTGTCCTGGACAGACAACTGCTGTCTGGACCTCTTCCCCCTATGCTGGGGGCTTTCAGGATACATTTTAGGTGGGTAGAAATGCACCACAAGGGGCCACTAGTTTGAGATTTGGTTGCAGTAGTCTTTGGTTCTAGCCAGGCCGGTTCCAGACCTAACGCAATGAATTCTGGATTAAAGTCAAAGCGCCTGACCCTTCTCAGAGAGCCCCTCGAGTTTTGCCTCTTAACATATAATTCCCCCAGAGACTGATCTTTGGCTTATGTTTCCTAGAGAAAAATACTTCGCAAATGTGGAGGATTGTACTTCTGTGCTCATTTCTATGCTGAAGGCCAACTGGCATGTTGGTTAAGGAGGCATGTCATTTATTAGACCAGTCACCTTAAGGACGTGTCCTCAGTGCCTGGCTCTGTGACACCCACACCTGCCAGTTATACCACGTTTTTATATCCCTTTCCATCCTAAACCGGAGCTTGCTCTTATGCCATATGTATGAAGACTGATACTTTGCAGATGCAAATTTCTCTTTGAGATAGAGACAGATCATCTGCCCCCTCCCATATGGCTTAGGAAGGGCAAAGAAAGATTCAGAGGAACTAAGCTTAGAAAGTGAGAACAAGGGAATCGGTTTGGGCTAATTCAAAGGAAAAAGTAGCAAGCAGTTTTTCCAAGGGAGACACAGCAGGGAGCTTCCTGGGTGTCAGTGTGGCCTGAGTCCTTGCACTGGACCTGGTGCCGGGGAGGAAGAGCCATGCCTCCAGGGAGGCGAGGCTGAAGGTAAAGCCTGGCTGCCTGCAAGGGGGCTGGGTGGGCTGGGGGCAGGAGAAAGGAAGTGCGCTGGGATTAAGGAGATTGGGTAGGCCAGGCCAGGCCATGCTGGGCTCTACAAAGATCTGTGACGACTCCATATTCAGTGTTCTGAATCTCCTCACACTTTCATAAGGTGATTGTTCCACCTGGATTAGGAGAGGACACGTGCACACCCTTTCCTCCTCCTCCGCCACTCTAAGGAGACGACTCCCTGTTTGGGAACATAAATTCTGACATGCTTGATTTTTTAAAAATTAGTTTCATCACCCCAAAGTTATGCTTGGTGTATTCATGGTCTGCATTTATGCTCTCTGAATTTGCCTTTTGAAAGCCAGGCTCTTCTCCAAAAATGCACTCTGGCAGTAGATCAAGGGAGGGCCTCATGCTCTGCAGCTAATGATAAAATTCCACAGTGAAGCTTTCCCAGCATCACCCAGAAAGAACCCAGAATTAGCAATCTGGCTGTGACAACCACAGCATATGTCCCCACACAGGCCGTGCCCCTTGTCTGAGCAAAATCCCTGTCCCCGGCTGGCAGAACACTCGCTTGGCCTGGTGAGGGCAGACGGTGGCTCGTACCACATGCCCCGGGCTCTTCTCTATTTTTCCTGTGGGCTGCCTGGCACAGCTTACCCGGAGCCCTCTCTGCACCCCCGGGGTTGTGGCCCTGCCCCTCGCCCCTGTGACGGTGCTGTGGTTTGCCTATTTTGACATATTCATCCCCAACACGCCGAAGATGAAAGGCAGGAAATGTGCAGTTCCCGTTCCCATAGCAGGAGTGGTCGGACCACATTGCGTCACATTTACAGGGAGGTCATGGGATCCTGAAGGCAAACACAGCGTAGGCTGACCTCAGGCCCGGGGCTGGTCTGGCACGGTGCACGCTGGGCGCTGCCCGCCCCTGGATGGAGTCCCTCCTCGCCACAGTCTGACCACAGCCTGACTCACTCCCACCACGGCCTGGGACTGAAGCTACCTCCTCACAAGGTCATTCCTACTGGGCTCCCACTGCCCAGAGAGCCCTGCCTCAGAGTGAGCCCACTTCCTCCCAGGCCACTCCCAGGCCCTGGCGGCCTGACTGCTGCTGAGTGATGAATGTGGAACTTTCCCTGCCTTTCCACTTCCCTGAGAGCAGGAAGTACCTCCAGGTCCTTGAGGCAGAGGTTTGGAAACCCCCAGTATTCTAAAAGAGCAGCAGAAGTTGACCCAGCAAAACCCAAAGAAGAAAAATAAAAGCCAACGCCTCACTCTTTTCCCTGAGTGACCACCAGCCCTTCCTGCAGTCACCCAGCCAGTTAGATGAGGCTTCTACACAACACATCATCTTTTCCATAAGACATAGGTAAGTATCACTTCCACCCACGCTCAGGATGTTAAAACATTGGAAGGATGATTTGTTCTGGACCAGGAAAAAACCTTGCAGTAAGAACTCCATTTCTGCTCCTCCAGGTGTGCGCCATGTGGCTGGGGTATGGGGGCAGTGGGGGTTGTAACTGACTTTGTAAGTGGCCATTTCCTGGCTTTGGTGCAGTTAAACCAAGCCCGCGGTCATTAGGCTGCAGGAATAGCATTTGTGCATTTCATTTCCTTGGGGATGGATTTTTAAAGTCGCTCTAATGCACCTGATCACAATCAGATGTGTTCCCTGGGAAGCAGGTGATTTGAGAGTGCAGTAAAGCCAGCTCGTGTGTGCCCAGATCCAAGCTCAATTTCTTGTTCAACAGAAGCCACTAAAGACAGGTACCCAGGGACGATAATGTCCTTTTGTTATTTTGTCTGGGACAGCTCATTAAGGTAGAGACCGCCTCGGCGTTGACAGGACAACCCCTTCCTGTATGTTCCAGGAGAACCTAATTGACTACAAAACCCTTTTTTGATGTCACCACTGCCAGATACAAACCCAATTAGCAGCAGACTTAAATCAGATGCATCCTGGGAACATGGAAATCCCACGTTCTACAGCTAATCAGACCCGTGGAATGATGATGACACATCTAGATGTCATCAGGAAGGTGGGATTCTGAGGACACCAGGGGGCTTGATGTTCTCAGAGCCTCCCTTTGTGGGTGAATTACAAGGACGTAGAGGATTAACAATCAGAGACCAGGTTCTGTCTGCTCAAGGCCTCTAGGACTAGGAGCATCACAGTTTTATTCTGAGGCCAGTGATATTCAGAAGTCACTCAAGTCTTAATTCTAGAAAAGCCTCTTGGTCCCTCCACAACTCCCTCCCCACAAATCTGGATGGATTTAAGAAACCCTTTGTTTCTTGTCATGTGACCTTCCTCGCAAGGAATCAGGCATCATATGTTCTGACTCTCCTGAGAGCAGAAGCAAACGAGTAATTTCAAGGCACGGAGGGATGCTCTGGCCACTCTGACCCTCATTTACGTAATTAACGTTGCCAGGCAGGTGGCAAAAGGCTGGGCAGAGAGAGAAATGCCAATGCAAAGGGCAAGTGCAAAAGGAAATACTTGCCTTGTTTTTGAATTGTTATTATAATGTACTATGGTGATTATTATTATTATTATTATTTTTTTTAATTTCAGAATATCATGGGGGTACACCACTTTGGCCATACACATTGCCCCTGTTCTGCCCGTGTCAGAGCCACAATCGTGGTCGTCTCCCAAACTGTGCTCCCCACATCCATTCAGTGAGAGTTTTTCCCATCCCTTCCACCCCCTTCCCGCCCGCCCACCTTCAGATGAATGTTATTGCCCTGTGTGATGTAAGTGTTCATCAGTTAGTACCTACTATGGTGATTATTAATCATTGTGATGGGACTGCAATGCTGGGAGGGGCACTCCAGGCTCTGGGCACTTTGCTTTTAGTAATAAAGGTACCATTTGGAAGTAACCATTTAACTAGAACAGTTAAGCTTAAACCAATCCGAAATCCTGCCAGGAGGCTGGTAAGGGGGCGTCTCGGAACAGCAAGCTTTGCCTGATTGGTGGCCTTGTTGTTTCAGATGTCCTCCCGTATGATGGGTATTCCTCAATCTGCTCGCTTGATTGGTGGAGAAAAGCCCCACTGACAGAGGAAGCCCGGCTGTCAGGGTAGGGTGGCAGGGGCTGTGTGAGATTTGGAGCTTTTATCCCTTTAGTTTGACATGTGATGTGCTTGGTTTGTCTATTATAGTGGATCTGCCCTGGCTTCGGCCAGACAGAAACCATGTGGAAAGAAGCAGGGTGGAAATCTCTGGAATCAGAGCCCAGGGGCCTGGAAATCAGCTGCAGCTCTCAGTTGTAAGCAGCAGAAAGCAACTCAGGCTGATTTAAGCAGAAAAGGAGCATGTTGAATGGCCACGGTGTGGCCCGGAACAAGGAAGGGCACTTGGGAGAGCAGATGTGAGGGTTCTGCCGTGGCCAGGCCCCGGGGGCAGTCACACCAGAAGCCCAGTCCTGTGAGGACTCTGTGCCACCTGCTGTGGATTGCTGGATATCACAGTCCCCACAGGTACCTCTGGTGCTGGACCTGGCCACATGGCTGGAACAGCTGCCCGGCAATCCCTTGTGGCTCCCCCACTCCCTGCTCTGGGGCCTCACTCAAGTCCAGGGGCCCCTAACTGGCCAAACACAACCACTTGCCTGTGTCCCACGGCAGGTGATAAACGTCCACCAGGCCTGAATTCTGATGCTGATTCTAACCCTGTCCAGAGGGAACACTACTGACTGCTCTTTTGTCCTCAACGGGCTATAATGAAGATTAAGAGATGATATCCCGGCCCTCGGAGGTTGTCTTTTCCTGCCCCTACAGCCAATCCCTTTTGGCCCGAGCCTGGCATTGCACTTGGTGCCTATCCAGGCCCTTCACTTCTCCTTCTCCACCAGGCTGTTGCCATTTCTATCTCTCTGCTTAGACCCTCCATAGGGCGAGAGGGAGGGGATGAGGCAGAGTCAAATGTGCCGTTGCTCTGAGGACAGTTTGCGGGGACCAGCATAGTGGCCTAGTGGCTAAGGAAAGGCGAGAACTGGTTGGAAAATGCCAAGCACCTGCTACAGTGCTCTGTCCGCACGTGAAACCAAGTTCAGCCAGGCCTTGTTATATGACCTTGAATGGGGAGGGGGAGCGTGTCCACGAGCGAGGAGGCCATCGCTCCACCCTTGCGACGCGGGACGGAGCAGCAGAGCGGGCGGAGTTCCACCCCCGACGAGGTAGGAAGAACAGAGTGGGTTGAAGAACACTGGGAGATCTTTGAAAAATTATAACAAGACTTCTTTGTTTATCTTCTCCTTGGCTTCCGCAGCCAGTCTGAGTTGGGATAAATTCAGCACAGGAGGAAAAGGCAGCATTTCCTCCCCCTCTCTCCTCCCATTTTAGGTGAGAGGAGGAGGTGGCATGGGGGATAGAGAAGGATCTGGCGAGCTCACCAGCTGGTGCTGCGGCTGGGCTGAACACAGCGAGCTCGCTCTGCACCCACACAGGGCGGGGCGCGGAGAAGGGCCAGAGGTGCCCTCTCTCTTGGGGCCCTTCCCCCCAATCCTTGGAAGTCAGTTTGGCCTCAGGCATGGAGGGGGTAGGTAGCCCCTTACACGGTGTGATCCAAGGGTCCCCACAGCCTGCACGCCCCGCACAGACCCACCAGCCAAGCTTGGGGCATGCAGCTTCTCGTGGGAGCCACGTTTTTGGAGTACAGCATTGCTTCAGAAGGACCCAGTGGAAATGCAGTCCTGTAGCCTGGGAATGGTAATCACCTCATGCAGAGTTGGCCATCAGATTACTGAGGGATGGCTTGTGGGGCAGTTCTAAGGAGGGGAGCTGGAGATGCTTTGATGCTAGCAAAAGGGATTGGAGAGGACACGCAGTGGTGGGTGCCCTGGGTGCTGGGCTCACACGAGGGTCTGGGATTAGAAGGGGCCCCAGGAAGACTGGAATGGGACCGGGGACTGGGGGTAATGAACACGAGGCCTCATTATCACTTAGATTTATGCTTACAGAGCCTCACCTCTCTCTAGCATGGGAAGAAGCTAGGAAGCTTCAGATCCAGCTTTCCAAAGCCTTGTTGAGGCCTTTCACGAGAGCCTGGGTCTGGAAAACATGCCCGTGTCCTCCTGGGCCCTGTGTCAGTGATGGGGAAGGTGGTGTGAGCACAGGGGCCAGCTCGCTCCATGGGGGAGAAGTAACTCCCCTATGAGCTGGCTCTAGGGACAGAGTTAAGCAGCATGTTATTTATTATATCTGTTTCCTAAATGCTTTGTTTTAAAATCCGGTTTGAGGCCTGTAGCTCTGGAGACTAGCTACTCGGTCTCAACTCTTGGCTGGTCTTGTGCATTTTAGGAACCACACAAGAGGCCATCCCATCTCGCCTGGGCCGACAGTCACCCAGCCTTGCCTCTGAGCCACTGAACTTCACTTTGAGAAGTAGGTCTGTGCTCTGAGGGACACCCTGGGAGGGGAGCCTTTGACAATCAGCTGGTGAACATCCTTTGGGGGTACGTGTCCCAAACAGGCCCCTGGACGTTCTGGGTACCTTTTCCAAAGAGCCTTCCCCAATGTCCTCCATGCCCTACTTTTCCTCTGTTCTGCTCAGGTTAGTATATGATGGAAAGTGTCCATCTTCCAGTCACTTGTCCATCCACTGCTATGGATGTCCAAGCAGTAGGGGCTGTGTGCTCCTATTTGAGACAGAGGAGGGTGGGCCCTTGAAGATCAGGGCCAGGCCTAGTTAGAACCCTCAGGTGGAACTGTCATGTTTGCAGCCTTGAATGGTGGGACCTGTGAGTGCACTGAGCTGCTGTTTTGGTCAGGGGGGCCCAGCCTAGCTGAGGACTATTGATGTAGTGTTGCCCGAACGATGGGATTCTGGTTATATTGTTAGTTACTGTTGAAAAACTGTTGCCATTGATCTTGTCTGTAGATTGAGATTTATATTCTGCTTATCCCCACAATAACGGTCAGCTTTGGCTTTGTTTTGCTTTATGTGCACACTTCTGTTTGTGGCCAAGCCGAGAAACAAAGTGCTGACGCGTACCATTTGGGCAAGAGGGCTGGGGCACTGGCTCCTTTTGGCTCCCGGTTGGGCAGTGTGGTATTTGGTTGTTACTGAGCCCTGACTGGGTGGGGGGTTGGGGAAGCCTGTGGAAGTGCTGTTGTCCTTTTGAGTCAGCCCAGCCTAGCACCGGAGGCCAGCATCGCCAGGGAGTCATTGGCCTCTGGGCAGTATAAAGACCTAAAAAGGAACCTTGGGGGTGGATGACAGAGGTGTGTTGCTATGCCATTTTGATAAAGACATTACAAATATTACATTGTATGTTGTATTAGTCTGTTAGGGCTGCTATAAAATACTACAGACAAGGTGGCTTAAGCAACAGACATTTATTTTCTCACAGTTCTGGAGTTTGGAAGTCCAATATCAGAGTGCAGGATTGGTCCTGGTGAGGGCTCTCTTCCTGGCTTGCAGATGGCCGCCTTCTCACTGTGTCTTCACATGACCTTTTCTCTGTGCACGCACACAGGAGAGACTGATCTCTGGTGTGTCTTTCTCTTATAAAGACACCAATCCTATTGGATTAGGTCCCTTATTACCTCATTTAACCTTAATTACTATGTTAAAGGCCCTGTCTCCAAACATAGTCACACTGGAGATGAGGGCTTCAACATATGAATTTTGGGGGACACAATTCAGTCTATAACATACTTATTTACACACATAGGCATATATGTTAGAAGTCATCTTCTGCTGGTGGAATATGAATGAATTTTGTGTTCTGTGATCTCCAGTTTTCTGCATTAAGAATGTCTTACTCCTGTAATTAGAGGAAGAAAACAACAAATATTTTTAAATAGAAGGAAAACATTTTTATTTTAAAATAACATATACAGTAGGATTGTTTCTAGAATTACATCTATAACCTGTGTGCCCATCCATCCTTCCATCTGTATATTTGCACTGAGATATGTATGGAATGATATTGATCAAATGTTTGTGATGGTGGTTTCTGGATGGCGGAATTTTAAGTGATTTTGTTTGTGTTCTTCTTTGCACTTATCTCTTTTGCTTGAAATTTGTAATAAAGAGGTACATAATTTGTTTTCTCCAAGGGAAGGCATTGACGAACTTTTTACTTATTTACTCACTTACTCTACCTGAATCACTTGGTTCTGTTACAGCTGGTGGTGGAAAGCATCTCTGCTCTATTCTGGGGTAGGTCCCAGTCACCAAGCCCAAACGAACACTTCTGTCTGGCAAGGCTGAGCACGACTCTGACCCCATCGCCCTGGTCGTGCCGAGGCTGCCAAACCCAGGGTAGGTATAGCTCAGTGGGGAAAAAGAGGGAGTTTGCAGGCTACACCTGGGCTCCATTTAAACGCACAGCCAGCGGCATTCTGAGCCTTTGATGTAGGCTTTGCAACCAGCTGGTGGGCTTTAGCTGGCTGGGGCTCTGAGAGTCACAGTTCCAGGGTGACTACTAGGGGACCCGGGCCCTTCCTGCCCA
Organism: Daubentonia madagascariensis; assembly: GCA_023783475.1. Classification (NCBI taxonomy): domain Eukaryota; kingdom Metazoa; phylum Chordata; class Mammalia; order Primates; family Daubentoniidae; genus Daubentonia; species Daubentonia madagascariensis. The sequence continues at coordinate 33,480,150 of JAKFHU010002088.1, read as the reverse complement.
GCTGCAGTTCTTATCCTTGCTCATGGTTCTCCCACCCCTGCCACCCTGAAACTGGGGCAGGGGCTTCTGTGGAAGGATCTCCAAGGGCCCTAGGTTTGGAGGTCACGAAGGTCAAGGATGTGACTATTGAATGTTTTTAGCTCCAGGAGAACAGACAGGCGGCCTTCTGGGTTCATGGATTTGCGAGCATATTCTGAGCACTGGAGAGCTGGGAGTAGCAGGCATTTTCTCCCTTGGGGTAGGAATGAGAATAATACAACCTTAAAAAAAAGGTTAACATTCATGATCCAGCAGAGGTGAAGATAAGCAGTCCCCTCCTAGGCGTGTGCTTTGTACCAGAGGTGGATAAGGATGGTCACCGGAGTGCTTTCCCTAATAGCCCCAACCTGGAAACAACTCAGTGCCCATTAACAGTTGATAGCAGATGTGCCCTAAATGAATTGAGCTGTATTTGTACAGTAGAATGCTATCCGTCTGTAAAGATGAACTAACTACAGGTAGGTACATGGGTGTAACGCACAAGTGTAAAGTCGAATGAATGAAGCAAATCCAAAGAGAATATATACAGCGTTATTTCATTCATGTGAAGCTCAATTATAAGCAAAACTAAACCATAATTTTTAGAAATGCATATAAAAGTAAAAATATGGGGGGAAAGATCAAGAAAAAAATTTATAAAATTCAGGATAGGGCTACCTCAGGGTGAAGGGAAGAAGTCAGAATCAGGCAGGGATTTTCCCAGGTGGATGCGGGCTCCTGGGGTGCCTGGCAATGTTCTCCTTCTAAACCTGGGTGGTGGTGACAAGGATGTTTGCTTTACAATTTTTCATTAAACTGTTTAATTATATGTGTTTCTTTGAATATGTTACATTTCACAATGAAAATATTAAAAAGAAAAATGCGAAATGTAGCAGAGGGATCTTCCAGCCTCCACGTCTAGAAATGGCTGCTGTTTTTAACCTAGAGGCTTCCTTTATTTCAGGGCCTTCAAGCAGCATTTGTCCAAGTCTATGGCCAGGGTCATAAATCAGTATGCGCTTACTTACCAAGTTCTGTGAGGTAACGTGTGTGTGGTGAGGGGGAGGCAGAACATTAGAAATAACAGCGAAAACACAAGACCAGGCCACTGGAAGTCTCTAGACTTCAGTGCCATGGACATGCTAAGAAGGAGCTCAGTGAAGGCTTGTGGGGTCTGATTAAGTTTCCACTGGTCCTGAGGGGCAGGGAGAGGGTATATGATGAAGGTCCCCATGAATGAGTAGTGGAAGCCAACTATGCTGGATCCACAGGGTAGCTCAGGAGGGTTTGGAAAACCAGGGGGATGTTTGTCCCACCCTACCTTGTTACTAGTCTTGGTCTATCAATCCAATCAATAGATTATCAATTAATTCAGTGCTGCCCCCAGATATATTATATCTAAACAATCGAAGAAAAATTGAACTAAAAAGATATGTAGAAACCCTTAGAGAAAAATAGGTGAGTGAATATGAAAATTAAAAAAATTATGCCCATTGCCAAACTCCATTAGAAGACAATCTTCATCTGCTCCAAGAAACACATCAATCAAAAAGTCCACTGGCACCTGCTGTGGAAAACTGTTTGGCACTTCCTCAGAGAGTTAAACATAGAATGACCATATGATCCAGCAGTTCCACTTCGGGATATATATTCAAAAGAATTGAAAGCAAGACTCAAACAGATACTTGTACACCCATGATCGTAGCAGTGGAAGCAACCCAAGTGTCCATCACCTGATGAGTAGATAAACAAAATGTGGCATATCTATACAGTGGAATATTATTTAGCCTTATAAAGGCATGAAGTATTGACACCTGCAACCACATGAATGAACCTTGATCACTTTATGCTAAGTGAAATAAGCCAGACACAAAAGGACAAATATTATGTGATTCTACTTATTTTAAGTACCTAGAATAGGCAGATTCACAGAAACAAAGTAGAATAGTGGTTACTAAGAGCTAGGAGAAGAAGGGAATAGAGAGTTATTGTTTAATAGGTACAATTTCTATTTGTCATGATGAAGAAGTTCTGGAGATGGATGGTGATAGTTGTACAACATTATGAACATAATTGATGCCATTGAAATGTACACTTAAAAATGGTTAAGACGGTAACTTTTATGTATTTTTTATCACACACCAACAAAATTCCACAGGGGCCCCAAAAATTCTTCCTGCACGTTGAAATACAGGACAGAGGCCAGGGCTGTGGAGTCATTTACTGAATATCAGGAAAGATAGAAAACAAGGTAAAGTTTCCCTGTTGAAGGTTGAAGAAGGAGAAGAAAATGCTATCCTTGGCCTATCTCTGGAGCTTCTCCTGCTCTTGTGCCAGCCCTGAACGACTTGGGTAGACCTGGGTGCTTCTGGAAAAGTAGCCCTGCCTTTTTCCTACACTCATCCCTAAACAAAGGCCGGACCCTAGCACCTGCCAAAGAGCTGTCCCCTGGGAAATTACCTTTTATAATTTTTCTTCTAATATATGAACCCACCCTGGATGCTATTTGAAAGAGAAAAGGAATTTAAAAACTATGCTGCAATATGTTTACATATACACAATGGAAAATTTGCTTCTCAAACAGCTTGAGCAGAAAACCTCACATCCCCATGGCAACCAGATTCCACTGTGACCATGCGTCCCTGCCAGGTCACCCACCCATTTGTAAGCCTGGCTCTTCTGCCTCCCCCATCAAACACGTGGGGCCCAGATGATAGCACCCACTACTGTAGGGTGCTTCAGGGTCTCCAGGATTGCTGGCTAAGGGACGTTCCTGGAGACCTATCTCACCTGGGGCAGGAGACCATCTCTTCCTGAAAGTCACCATGAGGTAGGTGACTCCAGCAAGCCATTGCCCTGTGGAAATGCAAGACCCCTGCCGCCTCCTCAGGGGTTTGGAGCACTGGGGTGAGTGGATTGGATTTAAAACAGTTATATGCTGCTGATCAGAAAACCAGGCCCTTGGTAATCACAAGAACTGTATGTCCTGCATTCAGTTAAAAACCCAAATAATATTAATAATTAGATCCTTAAGGCTTCATTCCCTTGAACAGACATCATGACCCCTTTATAGAGTTTCTGAATCATCTTCCTCTTTGATCTTTCAGGACAACTACTTTCCAGTGTATGTTCTCAGTATCATTTTCAAATAGCACTTTGGAATGACTGGCCATGATAAGGCTGCCTCCTTCCTGCCTAGCTTCCAAGGTCTTTTTTTTTCTCTTTTTTTCTTGATATATAATAGTTCTAGGGTACATGGTGATATTTTGATACCTGCATATGATGTGTAATGATCAAATCAGGGCAATCAGGATATCCATCATCTCAAACATTTATCTTTTCTTTGTATTGGAAACATTACAATTCTTCTCTTCTATTTTGAAATAGACAATATTGGGTTTTTTTGTTTGTTTGAGACAGAGTCTCACTCTGTTGCCCGGGCTAGAGTGCAGTGGCATCAGCCTAGCTCACTGCAACCTCAAACTCCTGGGCTAAAGCGATCCTCCTGCCTCAGCTTCCCAAGTAGCTGGGGCTACAGATGTGCGCCACCACGCCCAGCTAATTTTTTCTATTTTTGGTAAAGACGGGGTCTCGTTCTTGCTCTGGCTGGTCTCAAACTCCTGAGCTCAAACAATCCTCCCGCCTCAGCCTCCCAGAGTGCTAGGATTACAGGTGTGAGCCACCGCGCCTGGCTGACAATATTGTTAACTATAATTTCCCTACTGTACTGTCAAATACTAGAACTTATTCCTTCTATCTAAGTGTATGAGTGTACCCCTTAACCAACTTCTCTCCAGCCACCCCCGCCCCTCCCTTTCCCAGCCTCTGGTAACTATTGTTCTACTTTCTACTTCTATGACATTAACTTTTTTAGCTCCCACATATGAGTGAGAATATGCGATATTTGTCTTTCTGTGCCTGGCTCATTTCACTTAGCACGATGACCTCCAGTTCCATCCATCCATGTTGCTGCAAATGACAGGAGTTCATTCTTTTTTATGGTTGAATAGTGTTCCATCGTGTATATATACTACATTTTCTTTATTCGTCCATTGATGGACACTCAGGTTGATTCTGTATCTTGGCTATAGTGAATGGTGCCACAGTAAACACGGGGGTGCAGATATCTCTTTGACATACTGATTTCTTTTGGATATATACCCAGTAGTGGGATGGCTGGATCATATGGTATGAATAGTTCTATTTTTAGTTTTTGAGGAACTTCCATACTGTTTTCCATAATGGCTGTAATAATTTACATTCGCACCAACTCTGTATGGACGGTCTCCTTTTTCCACATCCTCTCTCACCAGAATTTGTTATTTTTTGTCTTCTTGCCTATGGCCACATCACCCTGAGTGCATTAATCTCATCCAAGGACTGTCCTCCCTATGGGAGTGGCTGGAGGCCTGACATCCCTGTGGCCACCCCCTGCTGACTCCAGGAAAGCTTTGCAGGGCTTGTGGCTACAAAACAAGCCCTCAATTTTGATGTTGCAGGGGCCCCAGCATTCTCCTCAGCTTTCCCCCAGTGCAGTTTTTATAATTGGCAAGCCCTGCTTTTCCCTTCCAAGCCTGAAGTCTCTTTCCACATCATAGAATGCTGCGGGCACTGTGAGAACTAATTCAGTAGTTTGCCCTTTGGGTCGTCTTTGATTGGGCCAGGTTTTCAACACAGGGAGAACATACCAGGAAGAAAGGAACTGCCCACATGCTGATGGATCACAGGGCCTTTTTTTAATACCACTTTTCCTTGCGTTTGGGCAGATATAAAGCAGGGCAGGGGAGAAACTTCCTAGCAGGCTGAGTGTTTCTGCATCTTAGGCTAAGGCTGAGCTGGGCCAGTCCTCTCCTGGGCCATCCCTGAGGCTCCTTGACACCCCACTATAGAGTGAGGCAGGGGCATTGGGCATTTGCTCCTCGTGAGAAATCACTACTCCCCTTCAGAATGACCTTCCACCAAACCCTTTGCTTCTCCCCATCATAAAGTTGGAACCAGAAAAAGGAACAGCAGTTGATGGGGTGTAGGCAGGAAAAAATCTTTGCCATAACCCATGTTCAGTTCAGCAGACCTGGAACGGCGTGGATTTTGTAGAGTGAAAAACTCGGGCTTCCTCTGCAGGCGGACAGCTGTGCAATCTGAGACACTAGCAGCAAGCCAGAGTCATGCGATAGCTTGACTATCTGACGGAGCAGGGAGAGAGGGAAAGCGGGAGAGGGAAGGGGGAGAGAGGGGCCCAATCAATGTCCCCAGGAGCCCAGACCTGAGGGCCTAGCCTCAGCATTTTTAGGTAATGCCCGTCTTTTCTTTTCTCCTTCCTCCCCTCCCTCTGTTCCTCCTTCCCCTCCTCCTTCCCTTCCAAGTGACATGCTGCTGCCGCTGCCCTTTGGCAGCACTGTTTTATCTTGCTGCACACAGCCAGGGCTATAAGGATTCAAGCCTGTCTTCACAGATGTTTCCTTTTAATCACTGTAATTAGTATTAATGGTGATTAATTCTTAATGAAGACATACCGAGGAATACACGTGCAAAATGCTTATTGGCAATGTGAATAACCTTGACTTTGCGAGGCCGGTCCTCCTCTTCGCTTGACCGCTTGTTTCACAGACAACGCATTGGGTCCTAGAATTCTCTGGTACTTGATGAATTTCTTTTCCCAGACCTGGGAGAAAACCAGGGGGTTTCCAGAGTGGAGACAGCAGGGAAATTTGCTGCCCTGACTGAGAAGACCGTGAAGGTCTAGGGGGGGATTTCCTCCGATCTCCCAGCATCTCACCGTCAGGGACAGGAAGGCCATCTGGTGCATGTTCACTGGGCACTCGTCCTGGGTGAGCCTGTGTCAGGCAGCCTGCAGGCTGCCCAAGTGGCTTGGGGAACCCAGGGCAAGAGGGTGTCCCGGCCTCCCCTACTCTGTCAAAGTGGGTGGATGCCTTGCTTGGGGGTACCTCAGCCAAAGTTGGTCCGTAGACAGACTGGTGGATTCCAATAATGTCTCACTCATCAAGGATGTGGAAACTCCCCTGCACAGGGCGGCTGGCCCAGCGCAGAGGCTCTGGTGGTGGAACGGGGACACTGCCGGTGTGGGGAAGCCCGGGTGTCTTCTCACTCGCCATTAGCTGCAGGATGTGAGGGTCCTTACTTTCTCATGAATCAGTGATCCATTGACCTAAAGCGATGTTTTAAGAACTGATGTTAAGGGAAAAAATGCTCTTAGAGAAGTTAGTAAGTTTATAGGAAAAACAAGCTTCCCACGCACACACAAGTTGTCTGTTTAATCCCCTAAATTTTTGGGGTGGGGGCAGAAATTTTCAGAAGCTTTATTATGCTAACATGATTATAATCTTCATAAAGGTGGAATTGGTATATAGTATTTCCCAAGCTTATTTGACTATAGGGCTCTTTGCTCCTGGAATAACTATTGGGCTCCCCCAAAAGTTACCAGACCACCTGCTGTTAAAGCAAAACTAAGTTAACAGAACTCAAGTGAAAGAGGCAACCACAGCACCTAAGCAATGGCTCAGGATGGGGAAATCAGAGGGTCCTTTTATAGGGTTTGAGGGCAGGGGGGGGTCTGGGCTCAAGTGGGTTAAGATGTGTCTTTCAAGGCAGGGTATATAGTAGTTTAAGACTAGTGAACATGGCAGGATTTTGAAGGGAATTTTGATAGGTAAGCTATTGCTTGGTAAGCAAGCTGTTTGCCCAGGTAAGCAGTCTGCTGTCTCAGATAAATTGATCTGCAGGAAGTTTCTGAAGCAAAAGTGAAGTTGGTTTATAGTCTTATCTTTCTTGGGCAAGAGTTTCCTGGGGCTGACAATGAAGTCATGTCAACACAGGTGGTCTTAGCTCTTAGGCCTTATAGCTGTGTTAGGTTGATGGAGGTTGTCATAGTTCTTAGAACAATTCCCATTTCGTGGGTGCTAGTTTCATTCAGTTCAGTCTGGGAAGTACAGAATTCTTCTCAAAGTTATTTAACACTTCTAGCATGAACCACCTGTTGGGGTACTACCAAGGTCCTTGAGTTTAGTGCCTGTTGCATAAAAATTACTTTTCAACAGTTTCCAGGGACCCTCCCTGGTCTTCCTAATTAAGGATTTAATAAGTAGGTGTTCATCTGATTCATTCTCTTTGTGATTTGTGATTTTTATAAAATTTGATAAAGTCCTATTTCCTTTCTCTGACTTAACATCTAATTTAGCTTAAGCTATGCACTTTAGGATACAATTTGAATAAGGAAAAAAGTATTGGGGACAGAGTCAGCCTTAGGTCAGAAACTGGGTGGTGACTTTTAAGGGAGTGGGAGCTTCCCTTCAGTCAACTGTATTGACTATATTTTCTTATTTTCTGTATTCTTGATATTCTAGCATTTGGGGCCTTGGCCCTGGAGAAACTGCCCCTCCCAGAGCTAGCTAATTCCTAGAGAAAACAAAGGACATCCCTTTGAGGGCACCTTTGATATACAACCAATCCGGAGCCCACACCCCCAACTATCTATCTCCTTTATCAAACTTTCACACCAGCCAATATTCCCCCTGCCCTACATCACCCCAGGGCCAGGTACCTGACAACTGGAGACCACCCCTATATATAGCTCAGGGCCCACCAAAATTGTTCAGACTAGCCAATCCTAAGCTTACTCAGGTACCTGCCCTGCCTTGCCCGTTCCCTCCCTAGAGCCCCCAGTAAAAGCCCTTGGCTGCACCCTGCCCTCCCCCTTCTACATCCTGACCTTCCCCACGTGGCCCTGTGTGCCGTGCTGTGCCTCCTGCTTCTAGGGTCAATGAGTATGAACATCTTCCTTCACGACAGTCATTTCTGTGTCTGCTCTCTCACTACATACCTGATTAAAACAAATCCCAGATACATTTTAAGACACCAACAGGAAATGAAGCTGAATTTAGTCAGCATTATGGGACCCACTAGAATCACATAGGGAGCTGTCTGCCCAGGCCTTGCCCACAGAGTGCTTGACTTGTTTGGCCTGCAGCAGGGACTGAGGCAGTCAAGAAACACTGGGTTGGTGGTTCCCAAAGTGTGATCCTGGGACCAGCATCAGCATCACCTTTAAGCTTAGAAATGCACATTCTTGGCCCCACCCTGACCTCCTCATTCAGACATTTTGGAGGTGGGCCCGGCAAACTCCCTTGTCAAGTTCTGCAGGTGATTCTGAAAGATGCTAAAGTTTGAAAACCAGAGCCCTGAGCTAAAAAGCAGGGTGGGGTCAGAGAAGCAGGCCACTAAAGGGTTGAGGGCCTGGAGCCCTTACATTTATGGCTTCACTTACTGCTGGCTCCTGGTGCTGCTGATCAATAGCTTTTTCAGTTCCTAGAAACCTGGGGCAGAAATGCTGGTGCTGATGTAGTTGAACTTAACCTTCTATAAGCCCACATCTCCTTCTCATATAAGTTTGGATATAATTTTTAAAAACTTGAAGAAATTCCTCACCATTACGTATTTTCTTTGGTAAGAATAAAAACTGTCTTAGGAAAATGTCATACAGAGGCATCTAAATATCAGGCTGGGCCTTGATTTTTTTGCATGGACAAGCCTGGCATTGTGCCCAAGTTGTACCTGTACACACATCAGATGAAACCAACTAGTCTAAGCTTGATACAATGGCAAGCAAAAGATTTTTATGTTTTAAGAACATTCCAAGTTTATGGCATTTTACCTCTAGAAGGCCCTTTTTGCTAATTTTCTCCACTAAGTCATTTTAATCTTTAAAACATTACCGTTTCTGCTTTTGTGTCTTACCATCATGGCATAGGCAGCTAAGTGGTTATGCTTCAGAACTAGAAAAACAGTCCTAAGATTTCTAGCTTCACATGCTGATGTTTCCTGCTATGATATAATTGTGAGTGGATCTGAAAAACAGTAAAAACCCCCAGTTCTTCCAAGGGTTCACCAGAGCTCCAAACACTAAGTCAGCAACATGGCGCTTATACCTCTTGGTGATATTTTACACTATTGAGTTGCATAAGCAACAAAGGAAAACATTTATATTGTGAAATGTCATGACTAGAAAACTGTATTAAAATCTCTTCAGCAGAGAACAATAAAACTCATAAATCAGGATTTTCCTTACAATATGTGGTGATGAATCATAATTTTTAAGCTTAGCTCTCTCTTGATTTGGTTTCAATATGTATAAATAGTAATTGAGTCAAGATCCCTGTGTGAAATACAGGACTAGTGAAATATAAATACTTTAAAAATTATTTAAGCATTTGCTGAGAGGCCCTAATGATTTTAATAAGGCAGAAGAACAGTGTTGAAACCAACAAATGTTTGAATCTGTATAGCAGTATTAATACAACCTTCATTAATAAAATTGCTGAAGGATTTGGTGTTTTAGTTATAACTTAATTCCTTGATTATATACAAAATCAAGGGAAAACAGCAACTTTAGGTTTTTTCCTTCGTTACTATTTGGAAAATGAAGATTGTCACAGCGTTTAGATAAATGGTGAGTGGGGTGTTTTTACTTACAACACCTCTAAAACCAAATGTGTTTTTCCACATCAACTTCTCTGACTGTCCAGACACCAGCTGGGTGTTCTGCAATTCAATCCAATTCTGACATTATCTACCTAGAATTAGTGTCAGATCCTGCAGGTTCAAGGACTCAGTCCCACAACACTGCCCCCACCATAACACCAGTTGCAAGTCCCAGGGGAATCACCCATACTTCTGATGAGCTATAAATCGAGGGCTCTGCAACCTCCACCACAGGTTTCATAATTTGCTGGAATGGTTCACGGAACTCAGGAAACAGATCCCTGTTTGTTATGAAGGATACGAGTCAGGAACAGCAAAATAGAGACACACAGGGCAAGGTGTGGGAAGCAGGAGGTGGCACTCCCATGCTCACTCAGGGTATGTGTCCCTCCCAGCACTTCCACTGATGTGTTCACCAGCCTGAAAGCTCGTCATATCTAGTTGGCTAAGAGTTTTTGGACAGCTTAATCTCCAGGCCTCGCCTCCCCTTCCCGCAGGTCAGTGAGTGGGGCTGAAACTTCCAACCCTCTAGTCACTTGGTCTTTCCTATGACCAGCATTCTGAGGCTATTTAGGGGCCCAACCCTAAGTCACCTAATTAGCATAAATTCTGGTGTGATCCAAAGGAGCTCATTATGAATAACAAAAGATGCTCCTATCACCCAGGAAATTCCAAGGGTTTTAGGAGCTTTATGCCAGGAGCTGGGAACAGAGAACAAATACATTTCTTAAGCCACAGGGAGATTTTGAGCTGTCAGGTTGAGACCACCCCTTGTTTCAGAATGACCACCAGCTGTGTATGGAATTGGTTAAAATGAGGTAAGTATGCCAGGCTGCAGTGGGACTGACAGCACCATCACCTAGCCTCAGCTCAGGCAGGGAAATCAGGGACCACTGAGTCCATGGCAGAGGATGCGGGAGCTCTTTCATGTGATGTCCCATTCCAGACAAAACTCAGCGAAAGGGGCAGGCAGCTAAGTAGTTAGGCTTCTGATGCTTCCAAATAGACTCACACTGGGTCTGTGTGAAGTCGTTTTCATCTCCCCTTTCCTCATTGGACAAATGTATGTTTAAGGTCAACTTCAAAGTATTGAATGGAATTATAAGAGTATGACTTGGTGAGCTCACATTTTCCCAAAGAAAGGCAAATGCATCCATGCTGTCTTGTAGCGCCAAGGCCCACAGGCAGCGTGATGCACAACAAGAAAAGGTACAACATTACAGTTTAGGCCAAATTGACTCAGTAAGTTCCCTGAGAACTGGAACTGATCTTGTTCCAAGTCCTAGCACAGTGCCCAGCACACAGATGTATGTGTGGAATGGGTCGTACGGACGCTCCAACGGATGCAGGGTTGGCTAATTTCTTTTTTTTGGTGGAGAGAATGCAAGTAAGAATTAGCTCTCTAAAAATTTTAGGCTGACAGATCTCTGCCATGCTAGACTCTTCTTAGCCTTCTCTACTCCACCTCAATGCATGCCAACCCAGGGCGGAGACGCCCAGATGTTCAGTGAGGTGTGACGCGTGGTGAAGATGCATGTGAAGAACATTTCTACTGCAGCTCACAGGAGGAAGTGCCTCTCCACACTAGCAGACAAATGTGAATGCCATGCAGTTGTTACGGGCAAATCAAGTTACAAAATTGCTTAAAAGACTTCCATAAGAAGTTTACTTTCCAATGACTAAAATATAGCTGGGAGAAGAGTTTTGGGTACCCTGATCTTCCAATGTGCATTTAAAAAAACTTTTTGCTTTTCAAGTGGACTTACCAATAATATCTAATCAGCTTTAGGGTGATAAACTCTAAAATATTTTGTTTAAAATGATGACTGGAACCCTGAAGCTAATTTATTCAGAGGCCTTCCATTGAGCTCATCAAGTAACCAGAAACATTTTGATAAATATCCATTCTTCCAATTACAGGAATGTTTTAAATCTCATTTCAGTGAAGACTACTTCCTCTGGTCAGCTGGTATAACTGGCATTTAAAAACCAACAAAAAAATGTGGAGAAGGGAAAATCTTCCATTTCTCAATGTCTTTGAAACTATATACAGAAAATTGAGAAGACACAGACATTTGCATTCAGGGCAGAGTATCTGCAGTGCTGCCAAATCTGCAGGTGATCCCCCGACTGTGGTAGAAATAGAAACCTCTGCCTCAGCATAAAAGGTCATGACTTAAGAAATCTTCCACTGGTCATAGAAAGATATGTATAAAAGATTTTGGTTAATTATTGAGCAAAAGCCTCTCTGAGCGACTGGGAATTGCTTCTTCATTTCAAGGAAGTGTTACCCAACAGTCCAAGTGTGTTCCCCGATGAGGTAGCTGTTACTTGTATCTGCACACCCTGAGGGTATGAACCTCACATCCATCTGTGTAAAAACATACCAAGCACACTCTTGACAGAGCTGGTCAACAATCACCTTGTCTGAAGACACACTTAGAACTTTCTCTGAACATCTGCCTAATATTTACCGAGATCAGGTAGGGAGGGTTGGCGTCTCTGCAGGTGTGTTGCTTCTGCCCCAGACACAGCTCTAATTCTAGTAAGTGCCTGCACTAAAATCAAATATGGCTGCTTTCAGGGAAACAAGAGTGAATACATTCCAGTAAAGCATATTCCTTTACAACTGAATTTCTCCTTTAAAAGTAAGGCTTTGTAGAAAATGGACTTCAGCCGTGAACATAGCAGTTCAGTTGGTTTATTTAACCCAGGTATGTGTTGATTTGTTTGATCAGATTTCTCAGACAAATGTGCTGTTATTTTCATGGGTCAAAAGCACTGTGTTAGCGTTTACGGCCTTTTAGTAGCACCATTAAAACAAAATTTCTATGTCATATAAAGCAAGTATCTGTATTTTATCAATCTATGTATTTCACATTGCTTAGTGCAATGGCAATCTTTATAGGAGGCCGTATTTAAGAAGAGAGTTGTGAAGAGGTATCTCCTGAATAACCACACTTTGCTCAACAGAAAGATTTAATAAAAGCATATATCAACTTCCTACTGTAGCCTAGGGGCAAAACATGGAAAAACTCCCTATTTTCATCAGTTCTCATTATGTGAGATAATCTTAAAGTTTGGAAATGTCTTTTATTATTGTTTTACTTATTAAAACAGAATAGAACTTTAGTTCTATAAGGGTGTTCATTTGACAGATAGATATGGAAACAGGCTCTGGAGAGTTACATGCTCAAAGCCACACAGGTGTCCAGTGACAGTAGCAGGCCCAGAACCTGGGCTCCTGAGTCCAGCTGCAGACCCCCCTTCTCCACCTGCCTGGCTGTTCTCTGGGACCCGTCTCAGGCAGTGTTGTAGCTCAGTGCAAGCCAACACCATATATTCCCTACAAATCAAATGTTTAGAAAAAGACACTCTTTTTAGTTAGCCTTTTTTCTTCTTCTTCAGTTCTAGAAGGAAATCCTGCCCACCCCCCATTAAAAAAAAAAAAAAGTCGAGAAAATATTCCAGATTTCTGCCAGAGTAATACAAGAAGAAATATTTTTTCTTGAATCCGATGAATGAGTGTTCTAATTCTAAACATTTTAAATTATTATTTTAGGAGCTTATTATAAAACTTTTAATAAGAGGTGAGAGGAAATACTCAGTATTAAATGGCCACACACATTTTTCCAAATATTCTCACTCTTGAGAAAAAAATAAGTTATCAATAATTTTGATTTCTAAAAGCCAAGTTTAATAAATTAATAAATGCATGCCAGATAAAAATACAAAATTACAACTGAAAACCAATAATAATTTAACAGAAATGCTCTGTTGTACATTTTTATTGGTATGGATAACTTTAATTAAAGTAACAAATCTGAAAACACATTTTGCCTTTGCTGGAAAGAAAGTACTATGTTAGAGAAGAACTAAGAGAAACCAGAAATAAACCATTTGCAAAAAGTAGGCATATGATATAGTTTACGGTAATGCAACAGCCAGAGGTGCTGTTTTATCCATTCGTGTGGCATGTTTGTACAAGCATCAGAAACCAATGACATAGACCCCAAAAGCAAAGTCACAACAGGCTTACTCTGTGAAACATGCTGGATTACAACCACAGACTACCCAGGACATGGAGGCGGTGCAGGTGCAGGTTTGCTGTTTCTTTTGTATGGGGTTTCCTTGCCAAGTAGGGGGCTAGTCATGCAATAGCTTGAGTTTCTCTTAACATGATAAACACCCAGGATTACTAGAACCGGAAAGCGTGTGTTCACTGTTTTACAAGGACAGCTGAGCGGCGCTTCAAAAACAACAGAAAGTTCCTTCATTTTAATCTGGTTATATGCCCAAACCTCTAATCAAGAAACAATTCAGCTATAGGAGCCAATTAAATTACTATAAAACATTCCTTCATCTGTAAAACATTTTTTTCCCCTCAAATTTAAAATTTAAAATAAAATGTCTTCATTTTTGATAAGCAGCTCCACCACCAGTCTCTGATATCGTATATCATTCAATGCAGCCATGGCGTCCAGTTCCGGAGATCTCATAAGGGTTGGGCCAAAGACAATTCCAAGATTCTCTGCGTTCATAAGATTCTCCTTTTCATGGAGGGTCACTCTGAAAAAGACAAGTAAAGGATAAAGGGCTTCACGTAAGCCATGGGTTCTTCATTGTGCTTGAGCACTGAAACAAAAACAAGATTCACAATGAAAGTTTGTGTTCACTTACCAACTCTTCTGCTAGGTTATTTCTCCATATTTCTCTGTAATTGCAAAGTACTGACTTTCCTTAAAAAAATTTTCATAAATAATTGATCACTGAGGCTGAAGCCTGAGCTAGTGTGCTGGACTGTATGGGTTCAGTTCTATGTGTGGATTCTCTTGCCTCAGCCCAGAGCCTACAGATGCAAACCTATGTTTGCAAATAGTAGCGAAGGGACTGGGTCACCTTGATTATTCCATCCACCCTCCCTCCACTCTGCTGTCTTGATTCCTACAGACTCATTCTGCAAGTTGAGCAGGTTACTGAGTGTCTAGGCAGGGAACAGGCAATGGCTGCAGGGAACAGGCAATGGCTGCGGGGAAGCAACACCGTCGGGGAGCGTGAGTGTTTATATCCTTTTTACTACTGCAGCAGTAACGCAAGGCCTGTAAGAGTTATTCCTCTGTTTCAGAGTGGAGCACTTAATTACATCCAAACAGGAAGCAAACTTGATTTTATAAGTGAAGCTGTAAGCATATGAAGCAAAGGTTTTAACTCATGGTGCTTTTAAAGAGGGAAAACAAACATCCATGAATGACTAAAATATCATTTCTGGATAACTCATGCCTTTGCGCACACAAAATTTTTTGTTTCTGATTGGTTTTATATTTTGAAACCCTAAAATCACTAAAACTTGGTCATATAATTTTGAAAACTTTGCTTCAACTGGTAGAGATTGAAGGTGACTCAGCAGGAAATAAAGCTGCATCACCGTCAATCACTGGAAAACATTAAACCAAAACTAACTGAAATACTTTATTTTCCATTCCTCCTTTCACCCCTTACTTCATGCCATCACTTTTTACACCAGTTTTCAGTGTTGGCAACATTAATTCAATAATTTAAAATGCCATCACCAAGTCTGAAGTGTTTATTTTGGAGCAATAAGATAGAAAAGTGAGCTGCCATCAAGGTGCTTTGCTCTTGCTTTATTATGCTAGTGTCTTTACAGCACAACCCTTTCCCTTTCCACAAAAATTAATGCATGTCCTTGGTAGAATATTGGTATTTCTCACATATGTGCAAACATACTGGAACTCCAAAAACATTTATGTAAGAATCAGAGCCAGGTGTGGTGGCTCACGCCTGTAATCCTAGCACTTTGGGAGGCCAAGGTGGGAGGACTGCTTGAGCCCAAGAGTTTGAGACCAGCCTGGACAACATAGTGAGACCCCATCTCTAAAAAAAAAAACAAAATCAGTCGAGCATGGTGGTGCATATGCCTGTAGTTCCAGCCAGCAGTCCCCAACCTTTTTGGCACCAGGGACCAGTTTCATGGAAGAAAATTTTTCCACAGATGGGGGTGGGGAGAGGCAGAGCTCAGGCGGTGATGCGAGCAATGGGGAGCAGAGCGGCTGTAAATAAAGATGAAGCTTTGCTCACTTGCCCACTCTGCTATGTGGCCCCTGGTTCCTAAGTTCCATGGAAGACAGTTTTTCCACAGATGGGGTGGGGAGGAGCAGGGAGGCAGAGCTCGGGCAGTGATGCACGATCTGGCTCTGAACAGGCCGTGGACCGGTAGCAGGCTGTGGCTGGGGGTTGGGGACCGCAGGTCCCAGCTACTCAGGAGGCTGAGGCAGGAGGATTGCTTGAGCCCAGAAGTTTGAGGTGGCAGTGAGCTGTGATGATGCCACTGCACTCTAGCCTGGGCAACAGAGCAAGACATTGTCTCAAAAAAAAATAAATAAATAAAAAATCAGGTCTGCATTCAATATTGTAGTGCAGAGTATTTTTAGCATTCCTTCTCAACTAGTGCAATTTCATACAAGAAAACTATACAGCTATACATTTATTTACTCATTTAACAGATCATTTGTCCTTTCTTTCACCTTCTGTTTCATTTTATTCTTAAAATTTCGATGTAATGCAAGTGTAAGCCTCCAAGTCTGTCACTTGCCTCTTTAGATGTGCCATGAGGTACCGGAGGGTTTCGCAGTGAGCAGGCGGCAGTAGTTTCAGTGCTTCATGAAGGGTTTCCAATTGCTCATCAGGATCCATAATTTCTAAAATAGCAAGTCAAATACCAAGGAGAACAACTTAACATAAAACTGGTACAAATGGTTCACTGAATTCTATTCTGTGGTAATCTTCTAAAACTGGTAGGAAATGCTTTCTCACAGGTCCTTGCCCACAGCTTTGGAAAATATTTTTAAGGTTCAAGTTCCAGTTTTCCAAAGGCTCTTAGTTTCAATGGGGCAACACTATTTACTTGGACGTTTGAGAGGAGCATCCATTTTTTTCACTTGAGCGTCTTGGGGTCTGGCAACTTTGGGAATTGGACACAGGATGTAACATAAAAACGCTCAGACATACACGTTGACACAGATAAAAAATTGTGCATTCAAATGAAGTCATCTTAGAACATAGCAGACATACTTAAGGGATGGTGCATTGTTCCAAATATTTTGAAAACCCCCTTTCAGTGATGGTACATAAGACACATCACACCACTGCCCCCTGTGGTTCCTGGCAATATCTGATATTCATACTTTTTTCTTTTTAAACCAAGAAGTGTATCACCCAACATTTACTTGCTTTATTCATTAGACTCAGTTTTAAATTACTTTGTGTTATATAAAAAAAATCAAATCTATTCTCAAAGCACAAACATTTCCTATGACTTAGGATATTCAGAAGAATACACTGTAGACTTTGAATGCAATTCCAAACGTTTTGCATGATGGTGTGATCCCTGAAATAAATATGACTCTTCCAAAGGTGTAAACGTTGAAGGGGACCATTGTCATTTGGATATTTTAGTTCTGCTGTGTTGGCCAAAAAACTAGCATGTTCCTTTGAGGTGAGATTGTGTTCAATTCACCAATTATTTCTATAATCAAAAACAAGTGACATCTTTGGAATTCTGTGTTCTCAAGAAAGAGCACCACAGCACATTTCTGCTTCTACCCAAATGTCAAGGAGATGGGGTGTCTTTAAAGGGTGGGCTTTAGGGTAACTGCAATGGAACCCCATCCTGTTGAGTCCTAATCAGGATAGCAGCCTTGAAATGCTGGGAAGACTACATCTGACCAGAATGTAACATTTAAGACATAAGACCAAAAATCCTAGTCTTTCTAACTTATAAAGCAAACCAACTCAATGATAATGTATTAGAGTCAGATAAAAACTGGCATAAGATGAATGTGGGAAGTTTCTAGCATTTGTAGAGCAGCTTTGATAAATCTCTGAATGTGAACAATGACTGAAGATTTTTAATACAAAGAAACTTTGACCATTTTACATCTCTGACCAAAGCTTCCTAACAGTTCTTGGTTTATTTTTCTGAGTGAAGAACATATTTGCTTTTTGCCACAATAAATAATGTGTGGTCTTTGAACCTTGAGGCCTTTAAAGAGTGCCAATTTATAACAGCCGTACCAGCTCAGATACTGAAATTCAATCATTTAATTTCTAGAATTAAGAGAAGAAAATTCCATTCACTATGGAAAACTACCACTTAGTTTTTATCATAGGACTAATTAATTTGAAACTACATGATTCTGAAAATTGGAAAAAAAGTAACTTAGTTTCCTTTTAACTTCCAATTATTCTTTGTAGGGTGAACCTTGAGACAGTGTGAAATTTAGGATAGTGTTGGTGGGCTAGCAAACAAAATTCCCTGCTCATGGGAGCTTACTTTCTCCTGAGGGTGACTGACAATGGACGAAGAATACGATACAGTTTATAGGACATTCGAATGAGGCAAGTCTATGGCAAAGAACAGGATAAGAAGCACTGGAAGTGTTGGGGGAGACACAGTTTTAAGTGGGTGGTCAGGACAGACTTCAATGAGAAAGGTGGTCTTGAGTAAAGGCTCTGAGGGGTGAGGGAATGAGCCATGTGGAGATGTGGGGGAAAGAAGGTTCTGCGTGGAGGAACAGCATGAGAAGACCCCAAGGGGAGAGTACGCCTGTAATATTTGAGGGAACGTGGGGAGCTAAACTGGCTGCAGTAGAGTGAGCAAGGAGGAGGGCATTAGGATGGAGGAAAGGTGAACAGGTACTCTCTCATGTCAGTGGCTGCAGGCTCTTCTAAGGATTTAGCATTTACTGAGGGAAATGGGAAGGTTATGAATAAGGAAGCATCGTCATCTGACATATATTTTTCACAGTTATCTCTCCTCTAGCTGCCATGTGGAAAACAGACTATGGAAGGGCAAGAAAAAAGCAGAAAGACCATTCCAGTAATCGTTACAAAAATCCAGGGGAAGAATGACAGGGGCTTGGATCAGGTGGTAGCAGTTGACAGTGATAAGAAGTTGTTGGATTCTGGGTATATTTTGAAGGTAGAATTCATAGGATTCCTGATGAGGATGTATAAGAAAGACAAGAATCAAGAACGATCCAGGTTTTGGGCGTAGGCAATTGGGAGGATGGAGCCTTCCTTAACTGAGCTGGGAAAGACTGTGGGCGCAGGAGGCTGGGGCGGGGGATCGGGAGTTCCCCCTGAGCTGCCCACCAGACATCCAGGCAAGTGAGCCGATTGTGGATGAACCTGGTGTTCAGCCTGGCGAGAGAAATCTTGGAACACAGGACAAAATGCATTGAATATATTGGTATCATATTGACAGAAATTCTTCCCTGGAACTCATTTCTCCTTTTCTTCCACTCAACAGAAGTATTACCCATTACCATTTTTTTTTAGAGATCTCAATTCTTTAGCCATAAGAAGCATAATTTGAGGGAAACAGATGAAATGGAATGTATTCAGAGATGAATGACCATCATCGGTTGCTGTCAAGTATTCAAAATGCTTGCACATGGAAGAGGGTGATGCCAAGACCACTGCCGATGGGAGGGAGTTAAAAGCAGGCAGATTTCTGTTATATACCAGTAGGGCTTTACGACCACTGCATCTGTCCCCCAGTGGACTGGCTGCCTATAGAAAGCAGGGATCTTGCAGTTACTGGGTATTTCGAAAGAACATGTTACAAAAGGAAGTCTAGCTACATGATCCCTTAGAATATCTGCAAACTCTAAGATGCTAGGGTTCTCAATATAAAATTTTAAGTTTATTACCTATTCAACAAATATTTATTGCACCTACTGTGTAAGTGGGGGACTGTCACAGGCACTGTGGGAAAACAAACACGAGTGAGAACTCCTGCCTTTAAAGGGGATTCCAGTCAGTAGGGAAGACAAGACATAACTATAACCTCCTAGCATGAAGGACAGAGGCTGTAAAGGGGTCCAGAGAAGAACAGATGGCATTAAAAAAAGGTATGGAAGGATCTGGAAAATGTGGACATTGTAGGGGCAGGAAATAAGCACTCTGAACCAGCATCAAGAGCTCATTAAAAGCTCTTCTTTAGTTATGTCTTGTTAATTTTTTATAGAAAAACTCAAATACAAGAAGAATAAAACTCAGCTAAGCAAAAGGGGTGACTCAGTGACAAAGATGAGGAAAAACTAACAAACTCTCCTTCCCAGGCTTCTCTTCAGGAAATTTTAAGTTGCTCGGGACCAAGAACTCTGGGTTTTACTTGAGCTTATCTGACTCACTCAAGGTTATACACTGACTGAGTCATGTAGCTTTTCTAAGATCTTTTGGGAACAGAGCTCTCAACTCCTTGGCCAGAGGAAGGTTTCCTACACGTATTACCACCAGGAGCTCAACTTCGGTAGTGCTGTTGTCATCGTGAAAAGCATCTGTGAATGCTGGTTACCGGGGAGGCCCTGTGGGAAGCACCTGTCCTCCAGGACTTTGTATTCTAGGGCAGCAATGTTAACTGGTGGGGACAGGGAGCGAGGAAGAAACGGTAGGTAGACCCAGACTTCGGATGGGTTCCTAAGGGAGTTTCCAGGGGTGTAGGAGGACTTTTAAACTTTTACATGGGATGACCTGGCTGCCTCCACCCGTGAGTTCCTTTTTCCTTTCCTGCAAGCCCCTCCCTTCAAGCTGTCAAGCTGCAGGTTCTCCAAGGGAGGCCACAACAGCAGAGCTGAAATAGCTTTTGCAGAACAAAGTTTTAATATGAATTCTGATTTTTTGTTGGCAAAGGATGCTAATAAATGCCAGAGCCATTTTTAGAGGCTGAGAGAGAAAAAAAGTTTTCAGAATAATTGCATTAGGAAGGGTCCTCTGACCTTGGCCTTTATTTGGAAGGGGTTCCCCCCCTTCTGTGTTCCCTTGCGTAAGTCTTTTGTTCCTTGTTCCATCAGGTGAGCCAGGCAGAGGGGAGAAAGCAAGAGCTTTGGCCTTAAGACAGATGTAGGTGTGAATGCCAGTGCAAGCCCCTCTAGTGAGTGATGTGACCTTGGACAATTTACTTATACTCATGGATGTAAAGTGCTTAGCGTGATTCATGGTGCCTCGTATATGCACTATAAATGTTAACTTCTCTCATCTTCCTTATCTGCCTTTTAAGAGAATGCTATATCTACATGTCTAAAGAATGAGACAGACTCTACTGCTAGAAAGACACGTACAAGGATGCAATGTCCCACAAACAACATCACCATCACACAGGCACGATAAACATTTATATTGTGTATGAACATTACGCCAGGGTTTTTGTTGTCACAGAAATCACACATCCAAATAGCTGAAATTATAAGGAGGAATTTCTACCTTGATTTAGGAAAGTTTATTTTAGGTGTTTCAAGAGTTCTCTGAGGGGTGAGAAGGGGGCTTGGTGACAGGAAGGTTATTTCACAAACCCCACAACAATGACAAATGGTTTAGAAGAATAAATAGAGGAGATTTTCCTCAGCAGCTAGGGTGGATGTGGGGAAAGGAGGTTAATTTGGAACTGTGGGGACAGAGGCCTTGAAATCCAAAAGGCGGCTTGGATTTCACTACCTAGATAAGGTGATCTTGTGGAGTTCAGAACCTGGGTTTGAATCACTACTTTGTCCTCTGCTAATCATATACCCTTGGGTTAGGCACAGAGACACATTTCAGCATTACCTCCAAGCAACACAGGGATAGGGGCACCCACCCAGCCTACTCCCAGTGCTGTCCTGGGATCAGAGCAAACAGTGGACTGAGCAGCCCGCCACGACGTTGGTGTGCGTGACGCGCCTTCCGGATTAGTGGCGATCGGGCTTATCATCGGTCTCATGGGGCAACGCCTGTCCCACGGAACAGCTTGTACGCTCCCTCAAACAAATTTCATGGTCAGCATTGAGTCCATAAGAGACCTAGAATCTTCCATGCTTTCTAACATAAAACTCCAACAAAAGATCAGTGTAATTCTCATGGCTGTCCTCTACACGGGAGCTTGAGCTGACCCGCAAGCAATCAGGGCTCCACGGAACTAACCACAAAAATGCTCAACAAAAGCTCTGAAGGGGAAACTAACTATTAGAACAAAGAAAGTTTGTACTTCATGAAATTTCCAAGTCAAAAAGCAAATTAGTGTTACCAAGGAAGTGATGTTATCATTTAAAGATCAAGACAACATATGGTTTTAAAGAGAGAAAAGCAAAACGACAGAAATAGCCTATATTTTCTAAAAAAAAAAAAAAAAAAAAAAAGTAATGCAACACTTAAAAATCTGTTAAGAATTCCCTTCGTTAAAAAATGAAGTGTGAATTACAGGTATGATTTTGGCAGCATAAATAAAATTTGGCAAATAAACCTTTGCTTTCTCTCATTTTCATTTCAACTAGGATTTTAAAAATAACTACTTAATCTAAAATAGTGTTCCTTAAATTATGACCTACAGATCAGTGCCAGTTTGCAAACTGTTAATGGTCTGCATTACCATATACAGGATAAGTATAGAAATTGAGAATAAGAATTTAGAAACTTTTATAGCAATCTGACAGTAATTTTTATGTTTGCTGAATCTAATAAAACAGTTGCTCTTGTTTTTTAAATTTTGTTTTTCTAGGTATTCATTTTAATTTTATTTTACAAAAGTGCTGGTCCACATCTAAGGAATACTGGAATAAGTCTTATTTTGGAAAATGAGGTTTAGCACAACATAAAGAAACTTCTGATGGAAGAAGTCATAAATAACCTATGTTAGAGAAGGATACAAAATTCTTGTGAGTATATTAACCATGTAGTGAAGTGAAGGGAAAGTATTTCAAAAAATGCATTCAAGATAGTCTGAAAACCAGGAAAAAGATTACCAAGAAGGGGCAGTTTGTTAGTTTATTCAGAATACATGTGTTCATACTTACTGGCAGATTCTATAAACTTAGGATAGGCATCATATGTAATGAGTGGAATTGGCAAATCCCTGAAGTACAGTTTAAGCGCACCAGTGATAATGTTGATATCTTCATACATGTTCACAGAAATATCTGCTTTCTCACCATCTTTTAAGGATGTTAAAAGAAACAAAAGTAAATATCTGGATTCACAGCACTGTTTTAATAAATGACATTTTTGTATACAAATAGATTTTAAAGATTAGCAATGCTTTAGTTTTTAACATAAAATTCAGTGTGCTACATGATACATATGAATGATCAATTTTCAGTGAAAGAGCAAAGTTAATTATTTTTTTAATTGGGGAAGTAGGAGAGGACTGAGATCAATAGAAATATCTTTCAATTTCATGCTACTTGAGAATTCCCAAGGGAATTTTTTCTTTTTTAAATAAATATACTGTGAAAAATAACAACAGAGGCACTCCCAACTTACAAAAGACCCCTGGCACCAAAGGTCCCTTTTGTTTCACCCCAGGCTTCTCCACATAACATTTGGATTTTGCCTGAGCCCTGAGGGGGTAGGGGAGGTAGTGAGAAGTAAAATAAATAAATAAATAAATCTTTAGAGTATTGAAATAACAAGAAGAAAAGACATTATAAAATGGAGGAATATTCTAGAGGTGCTGGGCCCTAAGATTCTCAAGCAAAGCTGGCTTTCCTTGCAGCTTCTTCTTTCCAAAGTGGCTTCTTCTTGCAGCAACTTGGATGGAACTGGAGGCCATTATCCTAAATGAAGTGTGGAAAACCAAGTACTGCACTTTCTCACTTATAAGTGCCAGCTAAGCTATAGGGATGCAAGGTCATACAGAGTGACATGATAGACATTGGAGACTAAGTGAGGGGGGTGAGGGATGAAAAATTACCTATTGAGTACAATGTACACTATTTGGGTGACAGATACGCTAAAAACCCAGATTTCACCACTATTCAATTCATCCAGGTAACAAAAACCACTTGTACTCCCTAAATCTATTAAAATAATAATAATTAAAAATGGGTCTCTTCTGCACTCACCTGCATTTAGTACTTTACTTTGTTAAAATATCTAAATTTGCATTTACTAAAGATTTAGTCTACTCTGAGCTAGACCTTATGCTAGATTTCTTTTATTCCACTTGGCTTATGAAAGATTTCTGTGAATTAAAAATCAGCCTCTTCACTATACAGCTATTAGAATGGCTAAAATCTAAAACACTGACAACATGAAATGCTGGCAAGGACGTAGAGCAACAGGAACTCTCCTTTATTGCTGGTGGGAATGCAAAACGGTGTAATCACTTTAGAAGACAGACAGTTTCTTACAAAGCTAAACACAGTCTTACCGTACAATCCAGCAATGAACTCCCAGGTATTTACCCACATGTTTATAGCAACTTTATTTATAATTGCCAAAAATTGGAAGCAACCAAGATATTCTTCAATAGGTGACCAAATTGTGGGACATCCATACAATGGAATATTATTCAGCAATACAAAGAAATGAACTTTTAAGTCACCAAAAGACATGGAGGAACTTTGTATACTGCTAAGCAAAAGAAGTTGGTCTAAAAAAGCTTCATAATGTCTAATTCCAACTATGACATTCTGGAAAAGGCAAGACTACAGTGACAGTAAAAAGATCAGTGGTTGCTAAGAGTTTAGGGAGAAGACACAAGGGTTTACGAGGTAGAGCACAAGGGATTTTTATGGTAGTAAAACTATTCTGTGTGATACTGTAATGGTGGATATAGGACATCACACATTTGTAAAAACCCATAGAACTGTAAAGACAAAGAGTGAACCCTAATGTAAACTACGGACTTAATAATAATGTATCAATGTTGGTCCATCAATTATAACAAATGTATCATACTAATGCATGATGTTAATAATTAACAAAGGAAACTGTGGGTGGGGGTGGGGGGAGGAGGGAAAGATTGTATGAGAAATCTCTGTAGTTTCTGTTCCATTTTTTTGTAAATCTAAAACTACTCCGAAGTCCACTAAAAAAAAAAAAAAATCTCTTTTAAAATGCAAATAACTTGGTCTTTCAGACATTCACATTCAATTGTGAATGTGATCATCAGTGTCTGTCTTTCATACTTGGGCCCAAATCACATGCAGTGGCAGTACAAATTGAGATAGCTTTCTGGAAGAAAAAGGCAATGTAGATTCCTTCACTGGGGACCTTAGGGAAGCACAGAGACACTGGGGGCCTAGGGACCTAGAGAAGAGGAAGAGAGCCCAAAAGAAGGCAGAAGAATGACAAAGGTAAGTATCCCCTCTATCAAAATTTTTACACAGGAAAAAGAAAGACTAAGTTTCCTTTTCTGCTGCCACCAATAGCTATTTGTTATTTTTCTGTGAGCATATGGATTTCAAATATCCTGTTCCCATTGTAGGTTACACATCCAATTTTTGGTTTGGAAAATAAAGTCACCATTCTTATAGTTTAGCTACATATGGGGTAAACAGAATTTGTTTCAGATAATTCTTTCTAAGGTAAGCTATTGTGTTCATTATATCACAGCCCACCCTCTTTTCATTTACTACGCTCTAAGCTACAGCCTCAGGGCCACTGCACAGGCCCTTCTGTTGCTGGGGCCTTTATATATCTATTATTTTTTGCTACTCCTGTTCATCCTTTAAGATGTAGCATAAGTGCATAAATATTTTTGCTTTGGGGAAGCCTCTTCAGATCTCCAGCACCCCTTACCTGCCCCACCAGACTAGGTTAAGTTGCCCAGTTATTAATATTTTCCTTTATGGCCTCTATTAGAATAAAATCAATAATCACTGTATAATTATTGTTTAATGTGAGCCCTCCATGAGTGCAAGGACCAAGTGTACATGGCTAACTATTTGTATATAAAGTAAAGAACATGGCATATAGTAGCTGCTTAATAAATATCTTTGGGTTAATGATTCAATGGAAAATAGATTTAAATAAGCTAGAAGCCTAAAATATTAATACTTTTGGACTTAATATGTATATCATTATTAAACTGGTTCTTTTAAAACCTGTTTTTTAATAAAAATACACCTCCATCTTAAAAAAATTTTTTTTTCCTGTTTTAAAATAATATAAACACATTCTGGAATTTGATATCCAGATACCACATGCTAAACAGTGCTATAACATATCAGCATAGTCTGTAACATCTTTGTTCCCAGATAGTTTCTTTACTTTCAGCTCTTGACTCTTCAATAGACGGGGGCTGTCTTAGGGTAAGCCTCAAGGGGTTTTATTTGCTGTTGACCCATGAACCTCTCACCATACCTGTCACATAGACATTTGTGGCTCCACTAGAAGATAAAATGTAGCAAAGCTGTAATGGCATCTGCTGACTTTAGAGTAGTTAGTTTTCCATTCAGTGACTATCTCCTAAGCTAGGGAAGGTTTCCTAAAACCTGCCTTTTTACCTTGGCACTTGAATTAAATGAGTTAATTCCAGCATTCTATGGATCCTGTCATCTTCTTTCTTGGATCTCATTATTTAAGAGTTAAGCCTCTCAAAATGATCACCCTTAATTACTTCAAATTTACTTTGTTTATTTGATAGCTTATTCCTTTGAACAGTTACAGATTTGAGCAGCATTTATGTAAAGAATTGTTTAAATGATCTGAGCCACTGGTTTCTTTCACACCCTTGTTAAAATTCTTTGCATCATTCCTACAGACCCTGCAGATGACTGCTGGTGCACATTCCTTGGGAGGTCAAAGACTGGCCCCCACAGGTGTGGCTATATGGAGCTAAGATGAATTCTTCATGAATTAAAAAATCGGTTATTGGTGTTTTCAGGTCACAAAAAGGCTGTCTCAGATTTTTAATGAGAGGAAACTGTGTCATTTGCTTTCTGGTGTCCCAGGGAACATTCAGTTTCTTCATCAGTGTTGACTTGTTCTTGAGAATCATGGCCAAAGGCTGGTAATGGACATGCTCAGTTGCTACCTTCCAGAGTAAAGTGATGCCTCTTACCATTCAATCAGTCATGGATTCAGGACTGCTGTTCTTGATGCTTATTTGGATCTAATACACCATTACTCCACCTCACCTTTTTTGCTATTATCATACACTTGGGCTGGCCTAGATTTCCTCATATCAGGTTGGCAATAATAGTTAACTTATTTTTGTATTCTGCCTCTGTTGCCTATAAGAGGTTTGTGAATGGGAGAGGTTTGTACGATGGAACTAGAATACATACTTGCAAAGGAAAGTGGTTCTTTAAAAGATCACTAATTCTTATTCTTTTACTTCTTATATTCAAGGCTATAGTTCTTTGGTACCACCTCATTCCTTAAAATACCTTAAAGCAAAGACAAATTGGAGAACCATGGAAACAAATCTTAATTTAAATGTTAGTTAAAAAAAATTAAGCTCCACTGAGCTTTGCTTTTCTGGGCCCTTTTCCCACAGTGGGGCAGGCCCTATGCAGAGGTCCTCAGCTTCCCTCAGCTTTCCGGGCCTAACACATGGGTCTCAGCTCAGTCAAGGATGGTGAAGAGGATGCCTGGGTGGCACAGATGACAGGCAGAGGGAGGTGGGCTGACCCAAGCCTGGGAAATCTGAGATCTGGAATGACTTAGATTCTGCACCCCCATTCTTTTCTCTATGGTTTTTGGTAAATTTAATTGCTCTGTATGTATTTTGGTGAACATGGACCAGCCCTGGATACTCAAATATTGGCAACATAGTTAAATGTTATGCTTCTTTCTCACTCTGAAATTTGGCAGTTTAATACTTATAACTAATAAAAAAAATAGGAAATTATGAGCTCTTTTTATTTGATATAATAATCAATGATTCAGAAAAATAATGCAAAAAATAAGAAATTGTGCCTTTTTGGCAAAATTTCATTCTCCTAAGTTATTGAACATGCTGAAAAACATACCTCTGTCAAAAGCCATCTTGACATCTTCAATTAGGTCACTAAATCCTGACACTCGGTATAGTCCTTCAGAATTAAGACCTGTAAAAGTAAAACTAGTTTCTTTGTAATTATGCCTCTTCTTTAAATTTAAACAATTTCTTGTGCTTTAGGCTGGGGAGGTAATGTGTCA
Source organism: Daubentonia madagascariensis (assembly GCA_023783475.1). NCBI lineage: Eukaryota > Metazoa > Chordata > Mammalia > Primates > Daubentoniidae > Daubentonia > Daubentonia madagascariensis. Next base: position 33,452,718 of record JAKFHU010002088.1, on the reverse strand, counting down.
GAAAAGATGGTAGAATACACATGCTTAGAAACTTCTATCACTTCTAAAATAAAACTATTTCACTCACAGTTCTTTCTCTCTGACCTACTGTTACCTGAATATTTATAACCTGGCTCATCACTTTGTCTAATTAGGTCAAACATGTTAAGTCTTAAGGGAAATAATTCATCACCCCAATTACACCATAAATTCTTTTACATATTACATAACAGAAGACTTAGATAAACTACATTAATAGGTCTGTCACACTTTTTCCCAGGTGGGAAAGAGTAATTAGGGTGCAGCTCTGTTTTTGGCCTTGGATAGTTTAAATAGAGCATTTACACCTTTGCTTCTTGGACCTAAGAAAAATATAAAAACTGAAAAAGGAATTTGTCTCTACATGTCAACTTTTACAGACTGGAAGCATCATCTATAAATATTTTTAATGCATATTTTCTGTACCTGGTTAAATATATCTTGAAATCAAGCTGTTTAGTTACCTGTTAAATTCATTTATTTCAATGAATTTTGAAATAAACAGCTTGATTTCAAGATATATTTAACCAGGTACAGAAACCATTTGACTTCTGAAACCAATCCCCCCCAAATTACAGAAGATAACCACATTGTGCAATGAGGCCCGCACAAAGGCACCGGGTGGCCGCACGGGAATGCCTCACCTCTAGACTCGATCTCTCTGACACACATGTCCACCACCATGGGCCGCTTTGTGGTGTGTGCTTTCACAAGCGTCGTGAGGTCACAGCTGTACACCTTCTTGACATGCTTCAAGTCTGGCTTACAGTCATTTGGAACCATCTTGGAACACTGCTTATGAACATTCAAACCACAATCTAAGAAAGGAAAAATTCATTTTAATTTTCAGAGTTTTGAGCATTCTGGAGTATTAATTTTAGCAAAAGACACTCCAGCTTGAATTTGGTTTTAAAGCAGATTAGCCTCCAGCAGTTCCTTCAGGGTGGGAAAGCAATAGTCCCATCTTTTCTCTTGGAAATTTTGGCTATAAGCCAGAAGACCAGAATTCTACCTCATTCTTCACCATTTACTTGCTATATGATCTCAGGAGAATATATAAGAAAAAAAATCAGAATTAGTAAGGGCTTAACTAAATGTCTATAAAATGTAATATTATGTCAAATAGCCAACTAAAAATTAACCTGTTTCTTTAAAGTTACATAAAAATTATATTTAGTGTGGGATATAACTGTATTTTAATATATTTGATATGAGGTGGAATTGGACCTCCAAAAGCAGAAGTATCCAGGGCCCTCTTAAAATGGTACTGCTCATATTTATATCTATTCATAATCCTTTCTATCTATATGATAACTAATATATAACTCACCTAGTAGCTGAAAATAGCTATAACTATTATTTATTGCTACTACTATCACCAGCTAACATTTATTGAGAACTTACTAGTGCCAGGCACTGTTCCAAGTGCTTTACATTTATTATTTCATTTAAACTCACAAAGCTCTGTGAAATAGATACTTTTTCTTTTCATTTTATAACTGAGGGAACCAAGCACACAGGTGTTAAGTAATTTACCCGAGGTCATGCATTTAGTACACAGTAGAATGGAATGCAAGCCTATGAATGACTCTAGAGTACACATCTCAAAAAAAAAGTTTACTGTTTTGTTATAAAAGATATTACAAAGGATACAGATGAAGAGGTATATATGGTGAGGTACGGGGAAATGAGTGTGGAACTTCCATGCCCTCCTGAGGTGTGCTTACTCTCCAGAAACCTCCACGTGTTCAGATATCTAGAAGCTCCTGGAGTCCACAATTGTAACACATACACACGTATTGCCTTTACTGAATTTATCCCTTTGCCTTGTAATTTTACTGGGTTATAACTACTTAGATGCCAGAACCCAGACATTTTCTAGTTAAATATTTTGAGACACTTATTTTTCAACAAGAAGAGCACGATGAAATATTAGAAGGAATAGAGAAGAATTAGACTGAAGAGTGATAAACCATAGCTGAATAATTCAACTAAAATAAATGTCTGGCCAGGCGCAGTGGCTCATGCCTGTAATCCTAGCACTTTGGAAGGCCGAGGTGGGAGGACTGCTTGAGCTCAGGAGTTCAAGATCAGCCTGAGCAAGAGCGAGACCCCTGTCTCTACAAACAACAGAAAACTTAGCTAGGCCTGGTGGCGCATGCCTGTAGTCCCAGCTATTTGGGAGGCTGAGGCAGGAGGATTGTTTGAGCCTGGGAGTTTGAGGTTGCAGTGAGCTATGATGACGCCACTGCACTCTAGCCAGGGCAACAGAGCAATACCCTGTCTCTAAATAAATAAATGCGTCATCTTTGTTTTTAAAAATATAACCCATTTGTTTTTAAGTTCATGAAAACTTGACGTTGACCTCTTGTAAATCCAGTCCAAGTGGGGTATATATAATTTACAGCCAGGTCTTAATGAAACCAATTTAAAAATCATACAATGCCATTCGGCTTTGCTTGCTATTTCTGGCAGAAAGGGGAGCATAATATTCACCTCACAAAATTGTTATGAAAATTAACGAGCCAACGCATTCAGGTGCTTTGTGTATTACAAAATGCCAGACAGATGCTGGTGATCATCATCATGACTTTTGTAAAAGTTATTAGCTGTGATCTAGTTATGTATGGTAGTAACAATTAACAGAGACAGGAGAATTAGCCAATACTTATAAATGAAATTGCTCTTTCATTAAATGTGTAGACACTGTCAAGTTGAAGTAAAAACTTAAGGCCTGTGGTGACTCTAAGGAAGGAATTCATGTGTACTGAGCACATCCCATGCGCAAAGACAGACTACATGTAGAGGGAAGCTGGGTCTTTGCGTGTATGTGTGTGTACGTGAATAGCACTGGAGATGGCATCACCAGTGCTGATAGTGTCCAAACATTATCACCACTAAAGAACAGCAGCTTCTTTAAATACAGGAAGTCTTCCAGAGCAAAGAGCTCAAACTAAATTATCCGAAGAAATGACTCAACACTATTCTGTATAGTGAAATAATGTCCAAATGACTTCATAACCAAAACCCATATTCTTCTTTATGTTACATGATACATAAGATTTCTGACTCAATCACAGGACAAATCAATGGCAAAATGTCCACTTAAAAGACCTCCTGTCCCCTGAATACTTTAACATTTTGGGTAACTTCTGTTACTTAGAGTTTGGTCCAGAATCTATTAGCTGTGTGATTTTGAGTGAGTTGCTCAAACTTTCTGTGCCTCACTTATGTAAAATGGGAACAATAATAGTGCTTATTAGGGCTCATGCGAGGCTTGAATGTTAATATATGCAAAGCGCTTACATGTAGTAAATTGCATTTACCATGACTATGTTGTTGTTACTTAGAAGAATAAAACAACATTTTGAGAGGCATTTTCTATGTAGTACCCCAAGATTGTCATAATCAGCTTAAAGTCAGAAACTAAGCTGAACTCAAGGCCAAATTCTGTGTGTGTCAGATGTGAAGGCCAGGTCCTGAAAAGGACTCGAACAATAGGGATTATAGATGCTTCCTCATCTACACTGTTCTTCATGTATTTCATTTAAATAAAATTATCTCTAAGTAAGGAATGCATCACTTCTCTCTGACTGCTTTTGCCCTATTTGGGGAGTTTTCAGCTATGATGTTTTCAAATACTTTTTCAGCCTCTCACTCTTTATCCTCTTCTGGGATTCCAAATGTTAAACCTTTTGTTGTTATCCCATAGGTCTCTGAGCTCCGTTCACTTTTTAAAATCTGTTTTCTCTCTCTTGTTTGAATTGGATAATTTCTATTGCTCCAACTTCAAGTTCACCAATTCCTTCCTCATGTCATGTCCATTCTGCTATTGAGCATATAATCCAGTGAGTTCATTTCAGTTATTATATTTTTCAGTTCTAAAACTTCCATTTGGTTCTTTTTTATATCTTTATTTCTTTTCTGATATTTCCTATTTTTTCATTTGTTTCAAGAGTATTTGTAATTGCTTGTTGGAGCATTTTTATGATACCTGCTTTTCTTGTCTGGTAATTCCAACATCTGTAACATCTTGATGTTGGTGTCTGTCAATTGTCTTTGTTCATTTGAGTTGAGATTTTCCTAGTTCTTGGTATAATGAGTAATTTGAACTGTATCTTGAACATTTTGAGTGTTTATAAGACTATGGTTCCCATTTAAATCTTCAATTGTAGCAGGCAGTTTAGATTTAGAATGCACTTTTGTAGACTGTGGTTCAAATGTCAGCATAGTTTACAAAGTCTTTGTAATGCTACTGCAGTGCTATTTTGCCTGCCACAATTGTATGTTACCCAAATGGCACGCCTCTACCCCATATTCTCTGTGGCAGTGGGTGGGAGGGAGAGGGCCATTGCCTAGGTATTGCAGGTGGGGTGGAAGTCAGGGCTGTGACCACAAAGTTGATCAGGGAGGAGTGCTGTTTTGCATGTAACTGCAGGGTGGGTATGGAAGACTGAGTTCTGATCACGGTCTCAGCTGCCTCATTACTGCAGGTCAGGGATGAAGACAGGGTGTGCCCATAGACTTGGGCAGAGAGGTACTGCTTCTCTGAAAGTCAGGATCCCCTCACAGTCTCAGCCAAGGTGGAGTACCCCTGCTGCAAGGTAGGGATAGAAGCTAGGGCTCCACTCACAGAATCGCAGGAAAGGAGTGCACCTTTGCTATTGCAGAGTGGTGGTGGAAAAGAGGGCTGTACCTGGAGACTCCACTGCTGCAATGAGGCTTTCTTCATGGGGTTTACATGGAGAATGGTAGGAATGGCTGAAAGGTTTCTGTCCTGCTGGGCTGCCCTTTTCCCAGTGCTTTGGCTAGGAAAAGCAGGCTGTTCTTGGGATTATTTTTTGGGTTTCTGCCTATTGGCATTTATGGGTTGTGGGCTTCTATAGTGCCCAGGCTGGGATACATAGGATGTTAAAACAAACAGACAAGAAGTACCATCAGGGAACTTGCTGCTGAGTTGTTCCTCAAGTCCTGAGGTCCCCAGTTAGCCTTCCAACTCTGAGTGTTCTAATAGTTGATGTATGTATTTTGTCCAGGAACTTTTGTTATAATTATTGGAAGGAATAAAATGAAACATATTTATCCATCTTGTCCAGAACTGGAAGAACTCTTACACAGTGTTTTGAAAGTATAAAATTGAGCAAAGCTTCATAATTTAATAACAGTGCTGATGTACCTCATACTTTAAATGTATACACATAGGTCACAGATTGAGTTGGAAAGGGATCTTGGTAAAAACCTATCCCAACATCTTCATTTCAAGAAGATGACAATGAGGCTCAGAGAGGCTGAATGACTTGTTCAAGCTGCTCAGCCAGAAAGTGGCAGATTCCTGGCCTGTGCTTTTCCCACTGAGTCATATGTACCATTTTTCACCATGTACACCATATAGTACACCATGTGCTCTGAGTTATTTTTTCCAGCAGTGAAGATGAATTTGCTATTTTCAACCTTTTATTTGAAAAGGTATATTTTACCCATTATTATGTATACTTGAGTTTAAAAAACACTGCTGTATTTTATCCAAATGAGTCTCTTAAAGATATCTATATATGATTGATCTGGCAGGACTTTTAAAAGGCAGTGATAAAACTTGTTTTGTCATATTCTTTCCCAATGTATAAACTCTCAACAAAAATCTGGTAGAAAGCAAAAAATTAAAATTTTGATGCATCCACATAATATCTGAATGGCACTAATGGTCTGATATTTGTATTAATCTTTTCCCTTTAAATGTTTGAAATTATCTCCCATTTTAAACATCAGGCACCTAAGCTTATTTGTGATTCAGGGAAAACTGGATAAAGTGATGACTGAGCTCAGATTTAGGTATTTAAGGAAGAGCGAAATGTTTTTTAAACTGACATTCTCTCTTCTATTTGAGTAAGACAAAACTTATGGAAAATATACTACGCTTAATTTTAGCAATAAATCTCAAAGACCAAATTTTTGGCAGGATTGGATATGAAGTCCTTCAGAAGACCAAAGGATAGGGCAAAGTCATTAAAATAAAGTACCTTTTTACACCCTTAAGTTCACAGTGCAATACACCAGCCCTGAGTTTGCTATGAAAATTGATGCTTCAGGGACTAGCAGTATATCAATATTTCAGTTTGCCATTAAGACTTTATTTGGTTTTCATACTTATTTATTAAAGTCATATAACTCCTATATAGTTCCATTTCTCCCAGGGAAGCTCTATGCTACAAATAATAATAATAAAAAGAAAGTCCATAAAAGATTTCATTTGTTGCATCTCTTGGTTTGGTAGGTTATTTTTATGTTACCATTAAACCACATTTCCCCTTTCCAATTTCTCAAGTTAATAAGCACAGAATAAACATATGAAAGGAGAAATAAAAAATTCAAATCAGATTTTATTTTGTACTTTCTTAATAAAATACTTCTGTTACTTAGACTACTAACTTTATGCTAGTCTCAGATTTTCTGAGACTTAATTTTGCTAAAACACATGTATACTTTGTATCTAGAAAGCATATAAACCTATTTTTTGAAATGGATAGCTGATATTAATTACATTCTATTGATAGGATTAAGGGATAACATAATTATACTAAGTGTTTTGAAAACAAAGATAATTATTCATTCTTTTCTATGAGTGTTCATATTTTAAATGATTACAAATAAAAATTTTGTTTTTAAACATATCGCTTAGTTGCTTACCCCCAACCCCCCGAAAGTGGAGTAGCTTGTATTCTCATATGCATCAGAGGTCATTTCTTTCATAAGCAAAATTAAAAAGAATACCTTGTACTTTAGAATACTGATGACAATATTGTTTTCAACTAAAAGGGGTTCCATGAAACTTTGGAGCAAATCTTGCCAATTTTTTGCTGGCTTACAAGGACAAACATAACTTTCTAGGTACAATCAATCAAAACAGTAATGAAAATAAAAGACATTATTTCTTTCCTTCAATCTAAAAGTTAAGTGCTTGTATACTTGAAGTAATAAATGCTTATATTTTATTATAAGGAAAGAAATTGCTGCCATTTCCTTTTGGAGGCAGCAATGATAATGATACACTGAATATACAAAGTCACTTTAATAAGCAACCAATACTAAATTGATATATCTGATTTAAAATAATTAATATCCTTAATTTCTTAGAATATTCTGATAAGGCTAAAATGAAAAGAATTCAGGAATGCTGGTGGAATAATGCTCTTTTTTTTTAAGGAGGGATGTTTGACAGTTTCAATGATTATATAATGAAAGATTAACCTACAAGCTTACATTTCATAAGGAAAGAAAAAAACTATTTGAAGATACTATTCTAACAGAACAATGACCATCTTTTGAATGTTACTTTTAAAAGCCACCTACATGGGTCATAAATATTTTCGCAAGAGGAGCACCACTCCCAAGCTGCTGTTAGCTATCCTTTGCAACATCACTTTCCTCGCTTCACAGGAGGCTGGAGTCAGGGAGGATGAGACTAAGCTTACGCCTGTGATGTCACCTTGGCCTGCCTGGTTTTGAATGGCTCCTATAAGGTGATAACTAGCATTCTTGCGATTGTCCCTGCCACTCCCTCTGTTGTCCTTGTCCACTGGTATGCTTAGCAGCGAGCCTAGTGCTTTCTGTCCTGAATGGGTAGCTTGCCTGGAATTAGCTGGATTTAGTCTGACTCCTACAGCAACTTTGCCAGCCTGGTGGCTGGAACTACCACATCACCTGATGATTTTACATGGTGTAAGAGAAAAGCGGGTGGGGGAGGGATACAAAATTGCTGCTTCTGGCAAACACTTAAAAATTCTTGACAAGCTCTCTTCTGCCTTTGTGGATTTTTGAAACAAGAAGCCAGAACAAAGCAAGCTGTCCTAGGGATCAAAAGCAGATAAATACATCTCTTTTCTGACAGACAGTAAGCCTGCCATTTTTCTTTGGAAATAATGTCTTCAATGTTTAGTGGCTAGTGTATTAGTTTACGATTGCTGCTGTAACAAATTGTGGCTTGTGGCTTAAAACAACATGCATTTACTATTGTACAGTTCTGGAGGTCATAAGTCCAAAATCAGTTTCACTGGGTTAAAATCAAGGTATTATCAGGTCTGTGTTCCTTCTGGAGGCTGTAGGGGAAAATCTGTTTCTTTGCCTTTTCCAGAAGCCTTTCTGGAGGCCACCCACATTCCTTGGCTCATGGCCCCCTCCTCCATCTTCAGAGCCAGCAGTGCAATATCTTCTCTTCCCTCTGACCTCTGCTTCTGTCCTAACATCATCTTGCTCTGACTCAGCTTCCTGCTTCCCTTTTATAAGGACCCTTGTAATTGTGATTACACTGAGCCCACCTGACTATCCATGGTAATCCCCCCGCTGTGGTTTGAAAGTGTTCCCTCCAAGATTCAGGTGTTGCCAATGTGATAGTATGAAGAGATGGAGCCTTTAAGAGGTGATTAAGCTATGAGGGCTCTTCTCTCATCAGTGTGACTGGGTGCTCTTATAAAGGGGCTTGACACAGGGAGTTGGTCCCTTTTTTGCCCTTCTGCCACATAAGGATACAGCGTCCCTCCTCTCTAGGAGACAGCTTGGAAGTAGATACTGAACCCTCACCAGACAATGAACTTGCCAGTGCTCTGATCTTGGACTTTCTAGCCTCTAGAATTGTGAGATATAAATTTCTGTTCTTTATAAGTTACCCAGTCTGTTGTGTTTTGTTATAGCAGCATAAAACAGACCAAGACACCCCTCTCAATATCTGTAATTTAACCACATCTGCAAAGTTCCTTGTACCATGAAAGGTAATAAATTCACAGGTTCCAGGGATTAGAAAGTGGATATCTTTGAGGAGCCCTCATTCAGCCCACCACAGATAGTGTGTGCTCTCTCTTTTTAAATTCTTAATTCTTTGCTTTCAAATTTAGATAAAGTAGATGCTCAAAGGCCAGATGAACCTCCGAGTCACTTTAGACCTAAGGATCCTATTGTCAATCCAAATGTAATTAGTTGTCATAGAAAACAGAACTAATCCGAATTCCTAACCCTCCACATTTTTTAAATGGGTTGACTTATGCTTATACATTAATATGGTTCTAGTCACACAGAGCATAATGCTTTTAAGGACAAGATATAACATAAAATGAAAAATCTCCTTCAGGCTTTTCTTTCAATTCCTGACCTTTACTCAGGAATTGAAGAGGTGGAGGCTATGAATGTGGGTGGCCACAGGGATGGGAGTGAATAATTTTCTCTCTCCATTGTCCCATATTACTACAATAAATGTTCCAAAACATTTCTGTCAAACGTAATTCAGATTGTAGCATATTGCCAAAGATTATTCATGGGTGTTGTACCTGTTCCCTGTTTAATAGCTGACTCAGAAGTCTCATGTAAGATGGCCTTTACTATTTCAAAATGTAAATGATACATATCATTACTCTTGTAAGAAAAAAAATTTTAAGTTAGTGACAGTCATAAAATGTTTAAGAAACTGTTGCAGTGTCAGCTGGTCAAGACTATATCATAAAGGCCAACCAGGCTTATTGACTGCGACCATCATTTCTTGAGCAGGCAATTTGCTTTGGAAAGAGTACTCCATTTGCCTTTGAAAAACCACAGTGTAGACTGTATCAATGCCTCTACATTATCAACACTTTCCATCCCACTTTTTTCCCCTCTAGTTCAAAGGCACAACCACAGCCTTCTTAATGATGGTTCCTCATCCTGACTCTGGATAACCACCAGCCATAACAGTAAGGTTTTTCTCATTTACTCTGGGACTGGACTCTGAGCCGAGGCTCTCCTTGACAAACACCTCTGCATGGTTCAAGGTCCACAGCTGTGGAATTCTTATCCCACTTCCTGTGGCAGGAAGGTCCTTGAATGGTGATATATGCCTGGAACCTTATTACACCTTAATGATGGTTAAGGGAATAATAACTGAAAGAAAAGTGACTTGGAACATTCCCATGCAATGCATATTGTATCTTGCTATTCAAAGAAAATGCAATTTAGAAATAAGAAAAATCAGACCCCAGAAATTTCTGCACATAATGGACAACAAAAATATTCCATTTAAAAATCATGCCACAAAAGAAATGAGAATGTTTATAGTGATAAATCTGGCAGTTACTATAGTTACCATTTTGAAATACTTTCCCTTAGTATACTTTTTTAGCGTAAAGCTTCATGCTAAAAGACATGTAAGAAGACATTTTTTAGTTTTATAATACAAATTAAATAGCAGAAAGAATCTTTCATGACCAAATACTATGCAATTAGAATTTTAGATAATTATTTTTAAGCCTATGCCAGAATTTAGAGTAGTTTGAATAAATGGTCAGTACTCAGTATAGTTGTTCTATACAAATGAATTTCACATGATGTGACTTATTTATCTCACAAAGTATCTCAATAAATCCCTGTTATTTCTTTATGTGTAAATCTTAAATTTTCTAAATACCATAGTCATATTTTACAGAAAGGATTTATTCGAGATTTCAAAATTTCACAAAAAATATTGGTGACTAAGTGGTTTTTCAGAATTTGGTAAGAATCTTTGAAGATAAATTCACAGATTTTTAAAGCTTCAATATGATTTCACAAAAATTTAGTCAGGACAATCCAGCTTAGCAAGTTATCTTTAAAATTCAGTTTCCAAGGCAACAATCATAGGTCCCTGTACATTGCTTTTTTAAAAAAAATCATTTTTATAAATTTAGTTACTGAAACATCAAAGGCAAGTATTAAATATAACTGCCTTACTTTTATCTCCTTTTATCAGACTTTTTGAACAACCTGACTTCTCTCTTTTCACTGGACTAATGCCAGATTCCTAGTCTGCTGCCCCTCAAGTGCAAGAAGGTTATGGGCAGATAAAATATCAACTTCCAAAGCAGCTGCCTGAGAATCCAGCCTATTGCATGTGTATGACAGCAAATCTCTTTATACCTTATTCCTTACAACTTCATAACTGACTCACTCGAGAGATGAGGGAAGAGCACTTACCTGCACACTTCACTCCCTGAGCAATGAGACCCCACATGAAGTTGGCACAGTATTCACACCAGTGTGGCCCTCTGAATGTATGGACCTGGAAAAAACAGGAGCAAAGTAGGAAGAGGGGAAACAAATCGATGAGGAGGTTGTTCCACATCAAAGCACTAACATATAAGCCACAGTAAGTACTGAAGAGGCAATATGGCTACATTTAGAAGAAACTTGGTTGAGTGGAACTGTCAACAAACTGTTAGCATTTTTTCTGAGCTTGATTTCTTCTTTGTTCTAGAAATGGTGATAAATCAAACCAATATTCTGCAATTTACTTTTGAAAACAATTTCTTCAGTGGAGTTTTCCAAAGGGCATCCCCAGATGTAAGCAGCCTTATCTGTGTGTTATAAAAACCTGGCATTTCTGTGTACTATGACATTTCTACAGTGCTATCACATGAAAAAGGATAAGAAGCAACACAGAGTATATATGTTGGGTCCTATAAGGAATTTTTTTCAGAGAATTCACCTTCTGTGACCACAGGTAGGGTCACAGATGTTAAAAGTGACACTTATTGACTAGTTACAATTGGATCACCAAAAGGGCCAATTTCTGTGCAAAACATTTGATACTTACTATGTTAGCAAAGAGAATGAATACATTTTAGAAACTGCAGAAGTTAATCAGAAACCATGTTTGAATATAGTAATTATTCACTAATCATTCCAGCTCATAAAGGTTTTACAGCATTTGATTCCTTTTTCCCTAAGAAAGGAATCTCCAAAGAAGAAAGGATTCAAATGCAAAAATACCTGTAGACTTTTACATATAGGAAAGAGAAGGCATTCTAGCTTAACTCAGATGAAAAAATATTACAGAACAGAGAAGCAATGAATCCAAACCCCAAATGTTAAAGAATAAAAGAAAAAAATCTTTATCAGTAATAATTTAAGATTTCTGAGCAAATACTGCTGAAGATGCACGTAAGAAATGAGTTAAAAGGGAGAAGGTACAAAGAAGTCATTGATCTGTATCAAATTAGATTTACTTGAGATAATTTCTTATATATATGATTTCCTCCTATGGAAACTATAAAACAAGAGTGAAAGTCAAAAATTGTGACAATTTGATTCCTACACAAATATCTTCCAAAACAGCAATTGCAAATAATGAAATTCACAGCTAAGATTGTCACTTTGAGAATTGCTATATTAATGCATTGACTAGGTCTTAGAAATCAAGTATATGATTTTTAGGATATACATCTAAAATTCATTTCTTCAAACTTACACACAAATGTAAGACATACCATTATATATGTTCCATTTAGAAAAACCATGCCAATTAGACTGCAATAAGCCATTGATTGTAAGTCCCAATTTCAGAGGCATTAAAATACAAAATAAAATGTATGTATTAGAATCAGTGAAGTATAGTATATCAGAATTCAAAATACCACATTGGACAAAATATCCATATAAAGCTGCAATGGATAACCCAGGGTTCATTCAAAGTAGGTATGTGCTTGTGACTCTTGGTTGTTGCCAAGTGAGCTTGAGTACAAAATTCTATGTTGATTTTGAAAAGTAGACCATAATCCCTGCCATGTCTTTTATGGAAAAGGGTCAGGAATGCAGACACAGTTGCTTCTGGGTTATTAAAGATGTTCATAGCCTGTAAATTGAAAGCATTTCCTGAAGTTGCTGAAGCAGAGCCCAAGATCAACATTCAGATATTCTGTGATGTTCCTGTGTTCTGCAGAGTGAATAAAACTGGGTGAAGTATGTGATCTTGCTTTACTCTGATGGGAATGAGTGAAATAGATAGCACTGATTCATAATGAGAGTTATATAACCATAAAACAGCAATAGAATCGGGAAGTTACTTTTAGAGAAAGGCTTTGGGACACAAACTGGCTTATAGGTTGCCAGATTTCAGGATAATCAGTATCTCTTACTTGGTAAAGTGAATAAAAATGGAATGACAGTATGAAGGAAGTCCCAGAAATTATTTTGTATCTGCCAGTTATCTCATGATAAAGTGTCTGAAAATTACATCAAGAGAACAAAAACAATAGATGGTGTTTTGTTTGTTATTAAACAAAAAGGCTTTTGGCAAACACCACTGAGTACTGAGATGTTATGATAGAACCAATCCATTCCTCACCTTCCTGAAAGCAGTAGTGAATGCAGTGTTTCAACAAGCCTGGGGCATTTCTTCATATTACATATGCCAAAGAGAGGGTTGTAACTGTTCAAGCAGGCCCAATGTTCTCCAATTAAAGGATCGCACATGTATCTCAGAAAGCAATCTTTAGGAAATTGTTATTTATATATTTCATTCTTGGACAGCTTTTTTATAAAAACATCCTGAGCCATTTGGGGCTGGGTTTAAAAAAAAAAAAATCATTTAGAAGGTAGCTTATATAGCTCTCCATGAAACTGTTCTAGAAATAGGGCTTGCAGCACCGGCAGCTTACTAAACTTCTATCTGTATAACAGGGTTTAACTGGATTCCCTTTTGAATCTTTATATCTAAAATCCATATTTCTTAAGTTTCCGTTGTTCTGTGACCTCTGACTCTATAACATTGGATTGTATTTGCAGTTGACTATTGTAGCCTTTTGGTCTTTTTTATTCCTCTAGAGGTCATCAAAAACAAATGCTGATTTTATTCATTACTTAATCATTTTTATTCACTCATAAACATTTAGTAAATGATAATGTATACAAAGATAAAAAGGATATGGGCTCCAGGAATTCATGGGTTTCTCCTATTAAACAGTGTGGAAATACTCTAATGAAAGTATTTGTGAAGTGCAAAGAAAGCTGCGGGGAGGGGCGCTGCTCAGGCTCAAGATGCAACCCATGAGCCGAATCCTTAGCCTGGTGAGTGGATCAGGCTTGTAGGCCAGAGCAGGTGTGTATGGGGAGCAGAGTGCATTAGGAAAGGTTGTTTCAAGAAAACCAAAGGCACAAGTCCTGAGAGAAACAATGTGATGTTTAGAGAAATGTAAGGTAGTTCACCCGGGGTGGGGGTGGGAAGAGCTGGCCTGGCAGGAGACAAGAGAGGCAGACAGGGCCTTTTTCCATGCCTAGAAATTTGTACTCTGCCCAGTGAGCAATGCAGGGCCACTGTAGATTGTTAAGGGAAGTGAAACAGTCAAGGGGGCAAGGCTGGAGGAAGACAGACAAGGTAGGATGCTATGGCAGTGGCCCAGGTGACAGACGACGTGGATCTGAACTCAGGCAGTGGTGATGAGAGAAAGGATCAGACTGGAGTTATTTAGGAGGTAGAATCAACAGGGCTTGGTAACGAACTGAATCAAAGGCAAAGAACCTGGTCTAACTGTCAGGGTTTGGGCCAGGTTACTGGGTGAGAACTGCATTAACAGAGGTACAAAGCAGAGAACTCGGTTTGGAAGTGAGGTGGGGTGGGAAACAGTGGAAGGGAAAAGAAGGGCTGATTCATGGGAAAGAATCCCTGGTGGCGGCTCCCGAGGGGCCAAATGGCGATGGAAGTCAGGGCAGAGCAGTTGGCTGTGAACAAGAGGAAAATTGCTCTCCTCCTCCCTGAGTTGGGAGAGAAGAGGGTAAGAGGGAAAGGAAGGCTGTGCAGGAGTGGTGGGAGCCTGGGGTCAGAAGCTAAGGAAGTTCAGTTATGAAACACATGAGCGGTGGGGAAAGTGGGGAATAGGAATAGAGCTGGCCAGGATCTCAGGGAGGGGCTGCTGGACTTGAAGGCACATTTCTTTCCTAGATGATGCTAAAATCATACCATACCAGCCAGTGTCAAGCACACTAATGAAAAAGTTACAAATATTTTCTTTTTAAATGGATGATGGTGCTATATTTGAGCTTTATCTAAAAGTCTCATTTTATATGCAGTTTCACATTATCAGTGATGTTTATATCATATACTTTACCAACTCAGAAAAAGATACCTTAAAAAAACCAATTGTGCAAATTACACAACATAGAGTAGCTCTTCGGTTGTACTGCCTCATCTAGCACGATGGAAATAGGTACTGTTTCCTGCAGACAAAATTTGACAGGCACTGACATCTGCAGACAATTTCGTTTCCTAGATATGGTTGTATTTTAATTACGTGTTTAAAAATGATTAAATCAGAATGTAATGGACATTCAAAATATAATTAAAAGGTCAAAAGTTGTAACTTGGAGAGTCTTTCTGCTTACGAGGATGCTAAGAAAGAATTAGGTGGGATATAGAGGGAAGGAGGCCTGGAGTGGTTCACAAGGAGTACAGGGGCTTGGGGATGAAGCCCTAGATCAGCAGTCTCCAACCTTTTTGGCACCAGGGACCAGTTTCATGGAAGACAATTTTTCCACAGACCGAGGGCGGGGGGATCATTCAAACACGTTACATTTATTGTGCAGTCAAACCTCTCTGCTAACGATAATCTATATTTGCAGCTGCTCCCCAGTGCTAGCATCACTGCCTCAGCTCCACCTCAGATCATCAGGCATTAGATTCTCATAAGGAGTGTGCAACCTTGATCTCTCGCATGCCCAGTTTACGGTAGGGTTTGTGTTCCTATGAGAATATAATGCTGCTGCCACTGATCTGACAGGAGGAGGAGCTTACGTAGTGATGCTATAAATACAGATGAAGCTTTGCTCCCCTGCTGCTGCCCACCTCCTGCTGTGTGGCTGGTTCCTAACAGGACATGGACCAGTACTAGGGGGTTGGGGACGGCAGCCCTAGATCACAACAGAGCAACTTTTGCCTGGAATACCCTATATGTAGTAGACATCTCCTTAGAGATCTGCAATTGATTCCTTTGGGGATGGTGTTTTGGGTAGACAGAATTCTAAAGAGCAATTGGCTTCAGCATGTAAAATTATTTGTGAAGTCAGGGATGGTCCCAAGAAAAGCAACCTTATTAAGTAGGCCTCAGATATTTTTTCTAGGCCACCTCCAAAACTTGTGGTCCATCTTGACAAATGAAAGTGTCAGACTACATGGCATGAATTACTTAATAAACAAAGGGCATAACCAACTAGTTTTAAGTCCTCTTCTCTTTTGTAACTGGAAAAAAGACAACTTTACTACCATGGCATTTGGGATTGCTTTTAACCTGTGAGCAACTCCTTCCATGTTAATCACTCTGTTAAAACAAAGATGAAACACTAAATTAATGGACCCCCAATAGTCTTATCAATGAAGACAATGATCAGAACCAGGCTGAAAAGGGACAGACAGGGTGGGGGATAGAGGGCTGCTAATGAAGGGCCTATGTGGCACAGGCCAAGCACCATGTGTCTCCTGGACACTGAACCTAGGTAAAAACTGAGCCATTCTCAGTTGGGCCTGCTATTATATGGACTAGAAGCCTGGCTAACATAAGGAAACAAACATGTTTGCTTCTCATCAGCTTATAGCATTCACATCTCCAGTTTGAATGCCAGTAATAGAAACAGCGGAAAAGAAATCCATGCTATGGGAAGATAAAAATTCACCATTATCTTCATTATCCCTTCCAAGCCAAAATGCTACCTTTAGAAATAAGCACGAATGCCAACAGCCAAGGAGCATGCCTGCAAAGCCTGCTGCAAATGTAAACCATGTTGAAGGTGATAAGAACATCAGGGGAAATGAAATTTTGCTTGGGAAGGTGGAAATGATAGTTTAGCTGCAGCTTTTCATTTGGGAGGCTCTGATGAGTCAGTTCTCCAGCATGGTATTGGGCAATGAGGGGAGAGAACAGATGATCAAAATCAAAATGAAAGGAAGGTAGGCAGGCAGCTGGGCAGGAAAGGCTTTTTCTCCCCTTTCTTGTCTTTTTTTTTTGTTGTTGCATTTTTATCTTTAGGGCAACTACAATGCACTCTTTTGAGTGACCAGTGTTTGTCTCACCAAGATGGTCTTAAACTTTTTGATCTTTATGATATGAAATTTATAGTTCTAGCCCCAATTTTAGCACTTCAGTTAAAGTACTTTGATTTATACTATTAAGCCAAGAAAAGAATGCATGACACTGACTATGATCATTAGCAGTAAATACATCAAATTGTGCAGGGGTTCCCTGAAAAAAAAAGGTGGGGAAGGGTACTTAAAACAAGAGTATAGTATCAAGGCAATACATGCTTACCTTGTTGTTGTTTAGTTAAATTTAGTCAAAACTACTAGCTACTTTATGACTCTTGAGGAAAAACCTACAACCAATAGTGAGTTGTGGGTACAGTTAAGCCAACAGCACTGACAGTATGCTGGCCATTCCTAGTCTTCTTGTCCTGATGGAATAGATGTGTAATGTGGTGACCACAGCAGGAAAGGAAAAAGAAACACCAGGCACTGGCTGAAATGTAGCTTTAAGCAATGGCTGGAGCTGGTAAGTGCCTGGCATAGGAGGAGGGGCACGCCCACTGGTCAGCAGCAAGCGTTAGTGAGGAAGGCACCACACAGCTGGTGAAGGGGCCCCGGTGCTAACAGCTTCTTCAACTAGCTGCTGCACAGATGATCATACAGGGGAGAATCTGCAAGGCCTCTGTGAAGCATACCCTTAACTACGCAAGTAGTTAACACAGTCAGAAGCATCGCTTTAAACAGAAAGACAAATGACAGAAAATTAGTGACCTCATTTCAAGAGTGAGAAAACTGTTCAAAATCAAGGTAAATACCATAAAAGCCTAGTAGACATACATTGGCCATACCACAAATACATGATGTCCCTTTAAATATGACCAATAACTACAGGAAAAACCTGATATAATATGGTCAGACTATAACCATTACTACCTTTACATTACTAGTAGGACAATTACTAGGGCAGGGGTGGAGAACCTGTGGCCTTCTAGGTCCTTACATGTGGCCTTCTGACTGAATCTAAATTTTATAAAATAAATCTTTATTTTTATTAATATATTTTTGTCTTTTATATTTTTATTTTATTTTTAAAAGGAACATATTTAAAATACCAAAGAATAAAATAAGTTTCAATGAAATAATCCTCCCAGATTGATCAGCACAATTAGAACATTAGTAAGCCATAAGGACTAAATTGACAGCTGCTATGCTCATGATTTAGTTCTAACTTCCCCCACCTGACTGGCACCACTACCGCACGAGGCTAGTTATGGGGGTTAAGTATGCCAGTCTGTCATCAGCTTTTGACAAGGGTGCACCGTGTTTCTGTTTGAAGTGGAATTTGTGACAAGTTGCACAGCTCGACAGTATTTTTTAATTCTGTCTGCTTAACAGTGCATCATGTCAAAGAAGACCAAGAGAACGCTGAAGAAAACAGATTTTTTTTCATGAGGATTGGGAATTGCAATATTATCTTGTTTCTGCTAAAGATAAGATGATTTGCTTGCTTTGTGATACTGCAATATCAACATTAAAGAAATTCAATGCTAATCAGCATTATAACACTCACAAGGACCACAAATATTTTAAATTAGAGAGAGAGGCACGGAAGGTTGTATTGCAGAAATTAAAAGATGAAAAGCAAAAGCAAAGACAATTTTTTCAAGCAGCAATAAGACCTTGAAATAATGCCACTGAAGCAACTTACAAAGTAGATTATATACTTGGGGAAAAAAGGGAAGCCATTCAGTGATGTAGAAATTGTGAAAGAAAGCACTGTCAAAGTTGTAGGATGCTTAGACCCTGATAACATTTCAAAGTACAAACAACTGTCTCTTTCAAAGAGAACCATAACTGATCAGCAGCACTAATTAGCCTTCAACTTAACAGAACAACTTCATGCAATACTTCAAAAGGAAAATATG
The DNA here is from genome assembly GCA_023783475.1 of Daubentonia madagascariensis. Classification (NCBI taxonomy): domain Eukaryota; kingdom Metazoa; phylum Chordata; class Mammalia; order Primates; family Daubentoniidae; genus Daubentonia; species Daubentonia madagascariensis. The sequence continues at coordinate 33,433,995 of JAKFHU010002088.1, read as the reverse complement.
TATTAATTGTTTTGGATAAATCAACTGGTACTACTGACTCAGCGCAGGTTTTATACTTCATTTGGGTCATAACAGAAAATTTTCTTTGCTATGAAGAGTTACTTGCTTTGGGCACTCTTGTGAACAGAACACGGGGAATGGGTATCTTCAATAACTTTCAAGATAAATGTTGTGAAGTTGGACTGAATTTGGTAAATTTAGTGAGTGTATGTACAGACAGTGCACCTTCCATGACAGGAAAACATGAAGGGTTTATTGCACGGATTTAAAAAAAGTATTGACAGATCCAGATGCTCTTATTTCTTTTCATTTTATCTTGCATCAGCAAACTCTCTGTGCTAAAGCTACTATTTTAAGTGACACTTTGCAACAAGTTATAAGTATTGTTAACTATATTCATGCAAATGCAACACGGCATCAACAATTTTGTAACATGCTAAAGTTGAAAGATGAGGTATTCATGTGGATTTGCTGTATCATTCTAAAGTGCATTGGCTATCACAGAGACAGGTGTTGGACAAAATTTTATCTCTGTGAAAACAGATAGTTAAATTTTATGAAGAACAGAATCAGCAATATGAATTATTGAAAGAAGATTTCTATAGGAATGCAGCATTTCTGTGTGATATCATGTCAAATCAAAATGACTTGAATATTTCTTTGCAAGGTAAAACTAAATCTATACATGATATGTGGCAAAAAATCCAAGTATTTCAAAAAAAGCTATTTTTTTCAAAATGCTTTTTCTTCAAAAGAAAATTTCAGATGAACATTTTCCCCAGTTAGCAAAGGTCACTGATGAGCAGGATGATATATGTGAATCATTTGAAGCATATGCAGCTTGTTAATTGGAGAAAACAATGAAAGGTTCACTGACTTTGAGAATCGACATCACACTCAAATTAGCATTTCAGCCTCACCTAGTTGATATCACCAGGGCACCTAAAGAACTACAGATGGAAGTGTTTGCGCTCCCAGTAGATGACATTTTAAAGTCATTGTTTGATGCTAAGAAAGATCCAATTGAAATATGTAAAAATGCAGTATAATACCCATGCCTTTGGCAACATGCCCCAAAAATGCTTTCTTGCTTTTAAAAAAGTGTTTTGAAAAAAGATAGCTTTTTTCAAAATGCTTGGATTTTTGGCCACATATCATATATAGACTTAGTTTTACCTTGCAAAGAAATCTTCAAGTCATTTTGATTTGACATAATATCACACAGAAATGCTGCATTCTTATAGAAATCTTCTTTCAGTAAGTGCTTTTCAACCACTTATTGCTGCGAATCTACATTCTCCTACCTAACCCAAATCAAGATGCCCTTAAGGTCACAAATGACTGACACCCATCTAGAGATCAACTGAAACTGGGGACCTCCATGCTGCAACCAAATATTCAAATGCTTTCCAACAAAAAGCAGACACAACAAAGTCATTAAAAGGTTAATGTTAAAATTAACAGTTTTCATTTTTTGAAATTATTAAGTACATAGTTAGATTTTTACAAAATAATGTACATTTTTAAGTATATCTAATTGAAGCTTCTTGAATGTGACCTTATTTGATTATAGCTAAATTAATGTGGCCTTCCAACATGAAAAGGTTCCCTACCCCGATATAGCTGATTGGCTCACTGTATCCATTCCTCCTTTTTTCCCATCAACGATTTTTCCATGGGGAACTTACCTTTCTCTCATTCTCCTTCCAGTGGTTTGGGTGAGACTGAACCTGCCCCCATCCCCATGGGAAAGCCATGCATCCTGAAAGGCTCAGGCCTATGAGACGACGAATCCTGGGAGTCATGCAGCAGCTACCAGAAGAGATCCTTGTACTAGGGCAATATAGTAATTTAGCTCTGCTTGCATATGAAGAACATTATAAAAATGGTTTTTATTAACTGGTGTACAAAACAATACTTTAAACATGTGCAGAAAATATTATGAATTATTATCAATTCCACTCATAAAAATATTCACCATAACTTACTACAGGGACTTATTAACGAAGTTTAAATTTCTTTATGGCTTTCTTCATTATCTCTACCCATTCCTGCCCAATCACTACTATGCCTGTGAGGGGTAAACATCTCTAAAATCACATCTGAGTTAATGCAGAACTTGCATAGAACTTGCTTAGAATCATATACAACCATATTAATGCTAGAACACAAACACAATTTCTGATGTCAATATTCTGTTCTAAGCTGAAAGAGTGGCCTCTTACACAGAACGATTAATTTGAAACCCAGGAAGCAGGAAGTGGAAATGTCAAAGTTCTCAAAGCAATCCTTTTATTTACTTGTTGATCATGCTATAAGGGATAGATTGTATAATAAGTAATATAACAATAAATATAATCACTAATTCAAAAACATTTTCCATTTCAAAATATGGGTAAAGTATCATAAAATTATAATTTATAATTATAAACATTATAATTTTAATGTTTAGCCTTCTTTTTTTTAAGTTTCAAAAGTGTTAAATGAAAAACCTTAGACAAATTAAATTTAACAGAGTTTGATTGAGCAAAGAATGATTCATAAATCAGACAGCCCTAGAACCAGAATAGGTTCAGAGAGACTCCAGTACTCCCAAGTGGTTGAAGAAGATTTACAGACAGAGAAAAGAAAGTGACGTACAGAAAACGGAAGTGAGGTACAGAAACAGCAGGATTGGTTACAGGTCAGCATTTGCCTTATTTGAACACAGTTGGCTGCTTTTGATTGGCTAAAACTTGGCGATTGGCACAAGAGTAGGTTATAGCCTGTTTACGCATCCAGTTAGGTTACAGTTCACTATGTACAGAGAAACATTTGGGCTGAACTTAAAATATGTAAGGAGGCAGCTTTAGGCTAAACTTAATTTAACAGAAGCAACTTTCTTTTTAATTTCTTTTCCGCTGATAGCTTTACCTCTAAACTGAATCATGTTCAAGGTTTAAAAAATGTCAAATGTCAAACCTAAAACATTTCTACTTTGAAAATTAGCTTCATTACTTAGATGAGCAAGTTTGCATTCAAGTATCAGTAGTAAAAACAAAAAAAAAAAAAACCACAGTGAATCAATACTTCAAAATGTCAATCCCCGATAGTTATATTATGTATGTATAATAGGAAAAGAAAAGAAATGAACCAAATTGGTTGTGCACTAAAAATCACTTACAATCCATAGCTGAGTGACAGAAAATCTCTATACTCACATTATATATAGGTAAACTGACACTGAGAGACGAAAAACCTCAGACTAATCCACATGATCTTGTGATCCACAATTCCTTGAAGCCAAGTCTACAATAATATAACATTTCCATACAACCAGGTTTCAATTTCTCCTTGGCTTGGTTGTAAAACTGTCATTTAAAGGAGTACTGTTAATATACATTACAATATAAGTGGAAGTATTCCTATAGTATACCAGGAAAAAGGCTTGACTAAAATGCACAGGAAGTTATTAAACTATTTGGCTAAAACCTCTTTTAAAGCCCTGGTAAAAGAGATCCTGATTTTCTCTATTTGTCTCCTGTTTCACTGATTGCTGCTCATATCTTTAATATTGCCTTCCTTCCAGTACTTGGTCTAATTGGATCTTCTTTTTCTAGTTTCTTAAGGTGGAAGCTTAGCTCATTAATTTAAAGCCCTCGCTGTCCCCCTTCTTAAATATAAGGATTTAATGGTATAAATTTCTCTATAAGCACTACTTTAGCCACATTCCATGAATTTTGATATATTTTTCTTTTCAATCAGTTCAAAATATTTTCTAATGTATCTTGTGATTTCTTCTTTAATTCATGAGTTATTTAGCAGTATGTTTAATTTCTAAGTATGTGGGAAATTTTTCAGATATGTTACTGATTTCAAATTTAATTCTGTTGTGGTAAGAGGACATGCTCTGTATGATTTCAGTCCTTTCACATTTATTGATACAGCCACACACCGCTTAACATGCTATGAGCAACGTGTCCTTAGGTGAACATTAGAATGTACTTACACAAATTTAGATGGTATATAGCCTACTACACACCTAGGCTATATGATATACCCCATTGCTCCTAGGCTAAAAACCTGTAAAGTATGTTACTATACTGAATACTGTATGCAATTATAACATGGTGGTATTTGTATATCTAAACATGGAAAAGGCACAGTAAAAATATAGTATTATAATACTATGGGACCACCATCATAAATGCGATCTGTTGTTGACTGAAATGTAGTTATGTAGTGTGTGGCTGTACTTGTTTTATGGCCCAAAATATTGTCTATTTTGGTGAATCTTCCATGTTCACTTGAAAAGTATGTGTATTCTGCTCTTGTTGAGTAGCATACTCTGTAAATATCAGGTCAAACTGGTTGATACTATTGTTCAAGCCTATTATATCCTTTCTAGTTATTCTATCACTGAGAGAGAAGGGTTGAAACCTCCAACTATAATTGTAAATTTGTCTATTTCACTTTCAGTTCAGTTTTTGCTTTATGTATTTTGAATCTGTTATTAGGTACATATAAATTTTAAATTGTTATGTCCTCTTGGTGAATTTTACCCTTTTCATTCCCAATAAGTATTCCTTGTTCTGAAAACTACTATGTTTAATATAAATATAACTACTCTAATTTTATTTGAATTATTGTCTGCATGGTATATATTTTTCTTTTTAATCTCTCTCTACCCTTTATATTTAAGGTGGGTTTCTAGAGGATAGCATATCACTGGATCTTCGTTTTTTATCCAATCTGACAATCACTGCCTTTTAATGAAATGTGTGGGCCATTTCCATTTAATGTAGCTGTCAATCTGGTTGGGCTTAAATCTGCCACCTTGCTGTTTGTTTTCTATGTATTCCATTTGCCCTTTATTTCTTTTTTCTCTTTTCTTGCATACTCTGCATTAAGTGAATATTTTTTATGATTCCATTTTGTCTCCACTATTAGCTTATTGACTATACCTGTTTTATCTTTTAGAGTTTGCACTAAGGTCTACAATATACATCTTTAACTTAAGTCTACCTTCAAATAATATTACCACTTCATATATAGCATAAGAATCCTACAATAGTATACTTCTACTCCCCCTACCCTGCACTCTCTGCTATTGTGGTCATAAAATTTGCTTGTACAGATTTCATAATACATCATTATTTTTGCTTTAAATAGTCAATTATCTTTTAAATACACTAAAATGAGGAAAAAACATCTTTTACATTTACCCACACGTTTATTATTTCTGGTGTTCCTTATTCTTTCGTGTAGATCTAAATTTTCACCTGGTATCATTTTCCTTCTGACTGAAAAACTTCCTTTAATATTCTCATAGTGCAGGTCTCCTGGTGACGAATTCACTCAGCTTTTGCTTGTTTAAAAAACAAATCTTTATTTTGTCTTCATCTCTAAAAGATGTATTTGCCAGCTATAGAGTTCTAGGTTGATGTATTTCTTTTTGTTCAGGACGTTGAAGATGTCATTCCATTGTGTTGCATACTTTCTGATGAGAATTTTGCTGCCATTTTTAATTCATCTTTATGTAATGTATATTCCCACCAGCTGATTTAAAAAAAAAACTTTGTCAGATATGTAAAAGTAACAGTAAAGAAGGAAAATAATTTGTTTCTTCTAAGTTGACATATTTGTCCTACACTGAAATAATATTTACAGATATTAACAAAATAGTAGTATAAACATTCTTTCTTTTTTAAAACAATGTACATTATATTCCTAGTGTGAGTGTGTACACTTAAGGTCCTATAAAACCATAAAACTATAAACACACTGTGAAGCTGAAATGTGAAAATAAAAGTTAAGAGAAATAGAACATATGTTTAATTTCTATTAATAGATCCTAGAGACATCCTCCATACATTATGTGAGGGATGAACAACTTCACCTCTCAGGCTCAAGCAAAGTACAGGTGCTCCTCGACTTATGACAGGGTTACATTCCAATAAACCCAGTGTAAGCTGAAAATATCATGACTGAAAAAGCGTTTTCTATTTATGATACTTTCAGTTTATAATGGGTATACCCGGACGTAACCCAATCCTAAATTGAGGAGTGCGCTGAATATATATTGCTTTCATACCCTCATAAAGTCAAAAAATTATAAGCCAAACCATTGTAAGTCGGGAACCATCTGTACCACTTTAGGATGAAAACTGTTCTTTCCCCTTACCTGGTTTTCTCTCTCTCTGGCTGCTTTTATAATTTTCTCATTAACACTAGTTTTCAGCAGTTTGATTATGATGTACCTTGATATTGTTTTCTCCATATTTTTTTTTCTGTTTAGTGTTCACTGAACTTTTAGGATCTGTGGATTTTCATCAAATTTATAAAATTTTTGGTCATTGCAGCTTGAAATAACTGTTCTGTCTCCTGATCTCCCTGCACTGTTCCTTCTGTGACTTTAATCACACTTTTGTCAGGCTGCTGGATGTTGTCCCATTGGTCATCGACGCTATGCTCATCTTTTCTTTCTCTGTCCTTCATTTTGGATATTTCCGATTCCTGTATCTTCTGGTTTACTCATTTTTCTTCTGTGGTGTCTGATATGCTGTTAATACAGTGTATTTTTCATTTCAGATATATTTTTTCTCTAGAAAAATTCTCTAGAGATTCAATTTGGATTTATTTATTTATTTAAGGACAGAGTCTCGCTCTGTCATCCAAGCTAGAGTTCAGTGGAGTCATCATAGCTCACTGCAACCTCAAACTCTTGGGCTCAAGCGATCCTCCTGCCTCAGCCTCCCAAAGTTACAGGATTATAGGCGTGAGCCACGGCGCCTGGACTCAATTTGGATTCTTTTAAATAGCTTCCATTTCTTTCCTCACTGCAGCCTTCAGTCTATTGTTAATTTTGGTCACACTACTAAAATGATACCCTCTTGAGGACTCTTAGCCAATGCTCCATGTATTATGGGGTCTTTCTACTCCTACTGGTGGGCAGAACGATTCCCAGGCCTCAGTGAGTTTCAGCCACTGTTCAGATCATTGCTTTCTGGTGATTTCCTGATAGTTTTCTCTCATGCATGTGCAGATAAATCCTCTGCAAAAGACTCAAGAAGACTCCTCTGCAGATCTCCAGAGTGCTTTCTGGGTGCAGCTCTGTCCTCTCAGGTACTCTGTCCCACACATTTGAGCTGTTTTGCCTCCCCAAACTCCAATCTCTTTGTCCTCAACTTAGGTAGACAACTAGACTCTCCTGGGATTCCCCCTCCATGTGCTGTGGACTGGAAATTGCCTCCAGGCAGTAAGCTAGAGCCATTTTACCTTGTTTAAGAATCATTTTGTTTGTGTTCCTTCTTTACCACAGCCCTGTACTACCTATTGATCAACGTCTGACTGTTATTTTATATCCTTTTTCTGGTTTGCTAGTTGCTTAAGACGGGAAGGTAAATCTAGTTCTTCTATCATGACTGAAAGTAGAAATTCAGTTTATATTCTTGGTTCTACTGATTTGATCTTTCATGTGAGCTTGAACCAGGGACCTCTCTAGGCTTCAGTTTCTACGCATGTAAGGTGCCATTAACTTAATCAGTAATAATTCTCAATGCCCTTTATACAGATTGAACTGTTTCAGGATTCTTCTGTCATCCATGTCCTATAGGCACATCTCATCCAGCAAAGTGTTCCATTAACATTGTTGTATTCAGTAGATTGTATACTGGGATCTTGCAATTGGTGATTTCATTTGTCATTTAATGTTGTAGAAGGCATTCCTTATTTTTTTAACCACACAGAATAAATTTCTTGTCTTTGGATAACAGCCCTCAATCCATGTGAATTGTATAGAGCTGACCCCATCCTCAGCTCCAGGGGAGAGTATACGACCTGGAGCTAAGCCAATCAGCACACTCCATCCTCCTGACTAGAGCTACTGGTGCAGAGATGGGCATATAACTGGTGAATGACTGCCAGGCCTAGAACCTTTGTCCAGTCTTGCTTTGCAGCTGACTAGAGTGTGGGAAGATATAGAGCTGGACAGCCATCTTGTCACCAGAGGAAGCCTAAAAATGAAGACAGAGTTGGGAGACAGGGTTCTGGTGGCATTTTAAGCCCCTGGGTCAAACAATACTTCAATTAATGCTGGACTTTTCCTACTATGTGACACAATAAATTCCCTTTTTGACTCAACCAGTGTGGGTTGGACTTTCTGACACTTGCAATGAAATGCCTTCCAACTGTTCCATCAAATGGTAAATGTATTCATAGGTTCAAATGGAGTTTAAAAAAAAAACACTGCAGTAATAAAACTGTGGACTAATGAGAGCTGAAACAGCAACCATCGAAGTAAACTAGCATGCCTTTTGTCTCTATATGAATAAGGGTATGTGTACCAGGTAGACCACAAGTAGAGATCAGGGCTGTGTCACATGTAAGAGGTGGAACTCCAAAGAAAGGTAGTTCTGAAAAAGAGAAAGAGTGAATATGACATTTTAGGCCTGATTTGGGCAAATCCATTCACATGGATAGCCAAAATGTCATCTCTAATACAATAGACTGGAGGATATCACCTAATATGACAAGAAGCCTCTGACTCCCATGACCTAAAAATAGATAAATTCTTTTTATTTTTTTGAGATGGGGTTTCACTCTGTTGCCCAGGCTAGAGTCCAGTGGTGTGATCATAGCTCACTGCAGCTTTGAACTCCTGGGCTAAAGCAATTCTCCCACTTCAGCCTCCTGAGTAGCTGTGACTACAGGCATGGGACACTGTGCGCAGTTAATTTTTTAATTTTTTGTAGAGATGGGGTCTTGCTATGTTGCCCAGGCTGGTGTCAAAACTCCTGGCCTGAAGAATTATTTTTATGTCTGCATAATACCTTACAAAACACACCAGTTCTAGTTTTGCTCCCCAAAGAACTTCAAAACTTAGAAAATAAGCAGTTGATAGTGTTCTTTAGAAGTGTAGCACTGCTGGGCTACTGGCCTTTCCCTTTACAGCTTTCCTATTTTGCAACCAGAAGAATCTTAAGATAATTTGAGAAGAGGAATTTGAAAACCTGAAAAAATATATTGGCATGGTGCTTATCAGAAAAATAATTTATAATGATTTTTTTCCAGCTACCAGCAGTTCTTCTGTGGTAAACTATTTAAAAAAGAAAAACCATTATTTTGCATGTATTCTCATTTATTTTTTAACCTATATTCTACTTCCTTTGGTGTATATGCATGTCTTTTTCTTCTCTCTGCCCTTTGATGAAGGCATGATATTTCTGTTGTGTACTATTACATAACAAATGATGAATGCCAACTAACGATGATAATGAATTTACTGAGAGGTAGGAAACTTGACAATACAGACACAAACTGAGGTCAGGTTTATGGAATGTACCTATTCTTTAGGCACATGCTTTTGACCATCTTATTAAAGTCATGGTAAGCCTCACTCCTAGTAAGACTCTGGCCCTCTAGGGAATGTTGACATAGTGAGTCACAAAAAAGATGAAGTATGACAGTACAATTTGTCAATCAAACAGGGTTTGAAAAATAGAGATATGAAATATTATATATGTATTTCCCCCATTAACTTACAAAACAAGCAAAATAGAATTAAGACCCAATCCTCAGGTAAATCTGGAAGGGGAGAATGAATATATGAGAGAAGAGACTACAAGAAAGGCCTTTAAAGTACCAACATGTCCCAAATGTGGGAAAAACCAATCCCTGAAGGTTAGATTATTGTGTGGACACATAACTGAGCTAATTGACATAAGCATTGCCTCACATACTTATCATTTTTTGTGGTGACAACACTTTAAATCTACTCTGAGATTTTTAAGAATACAGCACATTGTCATTAACTATAGGAAGTGACTTTTTCTTATTGTGTGTTCTTCCTATGGGTTTACATCCTTAACTTGTCATTGTGTTAGAAGTCACATGCCAGGCTGGTTCTCTACTTTGCGATAAATTTTGGAGACACTAAATTTTCTAAAATATCAAGTCAGCAGATGGACACAGATGCTGGAAATAATCAATACCACATTAGATGCAGTTGTGTGTCAGGGGAGTCTCAAATTAGGAGATTGGGAACAAGAATCAGGATTGCGTCTGGTGAGGAGAGGTAGGCTTCCCCTTCAGTGTTTAAAAGTGGCAACCCTCCATCTTGTTTTCAAGGGCAGCCCTGAGGTTCTGGGGTTTTTTTCCCCCTCAAGCGTTTGCTCTGTTTTCTAATTCCATAAAATAAATAGGACAGCTAATAAGTTGTACTAAGTCTCCTAGTAAGAAAGACAAACACGCAAATCTCTGCCTAATCTTTAATTGCAACAAAAGCAAAAATAAGGGGAACTACACCAAACTGAAAAGCTTCTGAATAGCAAAGAAAACAAAAGAAAAGGCCATCTATAGAATGGGAGAAAGTATTTGCAAACCATATATGTGAAAAGGGGTTAATATCCAAAGCACACAAGGAACTCCTACAACTCAACAGCAAAAACCCAAATACCCTTATTAAGGCAAAGGACTTGAATAAACATTTCTCCAAAAAAGATACAAAAATGGCAACTGGCACATGAAACAAATGCTCAACACCACCACTAATCATCAGGGAAATGCAAATAAAAACGTAACAGTATATCACTTCATACCCATTAGAATGGCTACTATCAAAAAAAGAAAAGAGTGTTGGTGAAGATGTAGCGAAACTGGAACCCTAGTAGTAAACTGTTTTGTGGGAATGTAAAACGGTACAGCTGCTATGGAAAACAGCATGGAGGTTCTTCAAAAAATTAAAAATAAAACTACCATATCATCCAACAATCCCACTTCTGAATATATATCCAAAAGAACTGAAATCAGATCTTGAAGAGATATCTGCACTCCTATGTTTACTGCTGTATTATTCATAATAGCCAAGATATGGAAACAACCCGAATGTTCACTGATGAATGAATAAAGTGTGGTATATACCTACAATGGAATATTTAGCCTTAAAAAGAAAAAAAATTCTGCCATGTGTGACAACACGGATGAATCTAGAGGACATGATGTTAAGTGAAATAAGCCAGGCACACAAGGACAAATATGCCTGATTCCACTTATACAAGTTATCTAAAATAGTCAAACTCATAGAAATGGAGTGGTTGTTGGGGGCCCCCAGGGAGAAATGGGGAGTAGCTGTTCAACTTGTGTAAAATTTCAGTTATACAAAATGAATAAGTTCTAGAGATATGCTGTGCAACATTGTATCTTTAGTTAACAATACTGTGTTGTGCACTTAAAAATTTAAGAGGGTAGCTCTCATGTTCAGTGTTCTTATCACAAAAAAACTCTCCCTAAATTTTAAACTACTCTAATAGTTCAAATTATGCTTTGCATACTCAATTCTGGCTACCAAGCTGTTTTAGGTAGAGATGCCATTTTAGGTAACCACTTAACATTTATATATGCAATACAGAATCATGACGAATATGGCATTATTATACATGACACACACAATTAGAAGTATTTTAATTGCCACTGTTCAATTAAAACCATTCTTATGTTCTTATCATATTGACATTTGCTTTCTTTTCAGTTAGTAGGTCTATGTCCAGAGTCAAGATCATATATTATAATACATATAATTATATCCCCTCCATGTCTATCAGAGCAGTATACACATAACAGTTGCTTGATAAATACTTGAGGGATGAATAACAGAGAAATGGAGTACATGTAAGCTAGGAAAGCCTAAATAGTCTTGTTTTATTTGTTTATTTTATTTATTTAAGGGTCTCACTCTTGCTCAGGCTGGTCTCAAACTCCTGAGCTCAAGCAGTCCTCCCACCTCAGCTTCCCAGAGTGTTAGGATTATAGGCGTGAGCCACTATGCCCAGCATAGTCTTGTTTTAGAGAAATAATGTGGTCAAGATGTTTCAACACTGTTAATGGGATATTTTTTCTTTGAAAAGATTTAGTTAGTATGTTCACCAGTAACTTATCACACATATATTAAAAGAACCAATCTTTTCTGGGGCCACATGAACACGGTAGGGACTTCTACTAAAGACCAAGAGGCTGGAAAGGAGGCTGTTTCCAAGACATGTCTCCCCCACTCAAAATATTTTTAAAATGAAATACCAGAAAACGTGAATGGAAGAAATTGAAAACATATAGTTATTTAGTTTTACAAATGGTAATTTGTATCAGAGAGGCAGTATAACAGAGAGAAGCAAAATTTTCGAACTTTGGGAATAAAGACAGATTATGAAACATCTTGAGAATAAAAAGGGTCATGGTCTGTGAGAATAATATACCATGGGTTTCTCTTGAATTGAGTATAGCAATTTAAATTCTCTAGCCCCATAAAATGGCTATGAAGAAGTAAATGAAACTATTTGCAAAACAACAAGAACCTTGTGAAATGTTTCTTTTAGGAAGAGTGTGTGTGTACATGCATATAAGAAAAAAAAATTCCATTTAATCTCTTAGTTGGAGAAAAACATTATTTATTCCTTTAAAATGTTTATGTTGGACACTCCATGTTCATATTCATAGGAGAAACAATGATGAGGGACGTTATTGTAGAAGTTTAATGAGGAATTGTTTCCATTTTGTCATACTACATTTACCTTTATTTACATTACTATTAATTCAAAATAATATTCAAATTCCTGAGCATTTAAAATGTACACACAGATTCTCTAGTCAAATATCAGATAACATATCTTGGGTTTTATTTCATTTTTAAAACTCAGATCAATCTGATTAAAAGAAAACAGTGTTACAATACAGATTTTAAGGTCATCAGAAGAAACTATTTTTGTGTCGAAATTTCCTGCTATCATGAGAAGTGGTTTCAAACTAACAACAACAAAAGGTCCCTCATGTCATACTGTGTACGCGTTTATTTAGTCATTCAACAAATGCTTCTTGAGCATCAGCTAGTTACAGGCATTTTACTAGACATGGGGCAAGGGAAAGGAAGAAGGGAGGGAAGTTGGTGTTGTGGAGGTTGGTGCGGATAATACAAAAGAGGCGGTAGGCACTGTCTTTGAATATGACATTTCACTGTTGTTAATATAACCAGTTTTAAAAAGTATTCTTTCATATATAGTTAATTTTCATTCCTTTTCAAATCAACATATTGAAAATTTGTCTATATGGACTTTAATAAAATTTTAATAAAAAAAATTTATAATAATAATCTAATGTTTCTCAATACAGTTTAATTCAATCAGCGAATTTTAGGTCATGTAGTTCCATTAAAACTATCTTTATTTGTTGGTTCATTTTGTATTTATTCTCAAGTGTGAATCAAATAAAAGACCAGAGGAGGTCTGGATTTGCCAATGTCCTTGGAAGGAAAGGAAAGACCACTTTCAGCAGGAGTGCCAGCCACTGCTACCCTTCGGTTCATCAAACAGCAGAATGCCCAGGCTGTCGGCCAGGATTGCCAGGCTATTATCTTTTTTTCTGTGTAGGTCCTGAATCAGTAATTTTATTAAATAATATAAGGTTCATGTAATGGTGCTATTAAATCAACCACTTCAAGACCATCTTAAAAAAGAACTAAACTCGTATTTTAAAGTATCTACTCTAATTCTTAATGCTATTTTAATTACTTAATTTGCCCAAGTAGCCTCTTATTATAATGTTATACATAATCTTGATTTTATTTTATAGAGTTATCTGAAGCAACAAACCAAAGAAAACATTTAGTAGTTTAATTTGGAAGGAGTAAAAGAAATATAGATTGTGCTGTATTCTATAGTGCATGAAAAATGCAACTACTCTTATGTTACATCTAACTCTGCCTGGGAGCTAAGAAAGAAGCAAGAGCTTTCTTCAGTCTCCACAATCATGCTAAGCTGCTCAACTGCATCATGACCTCTGCAACTGGACAAGAAAAATAGGATTCAGATGAACACTTAAGTACAAATAAATTCCTTGGTATGGACTCAGAAAAAATACCCACTTAGGGGTAATTTGTAATAACAAAAATAATGGCTGCCATGTACCTACATGTACCAGGAACTCAAGTTCAATTTTTCTGATATAGATACAGAGGTTTAGAGAGATTAAGCAAGCTCCTGAGGGCAAAAGCCCTCATTCCATCCAGAAAGCCTCAGAATGTAGGATGCAATCATTGCTGGTGGGGTGCCTGTGTTTTAATTTTAATGTCAGAATTTCTCTCTCTCTCTCTCTGTATTGTATTAGGATGGGGTAGTTCTTAAAATGAGAGGTAGATCTAAGGAACAGTTAAAATTATTTTCACTCTAATTTATGTTTCATAAACATTTATATTTATAATATTTTTTATATTTAAATATAAAAATATATTATAAAATATTTATAATATTTTATAATATATGTTTTATAACATATTTATAACTTATAGGGTAATTGTTTTTAAAGGATGTACTGTATTTATCTCTAAAATGATAACCTTCCTAAGAGATATAACTATCCTTCTTGTGATAGATTCTTTATCAAATCCTTGTAAGTAACAACAGAAGAAAAAGAAGAGACCATGTTACATAACACAGCAAAATGGAAGCCTTCTTGTATTATTCTACTAAAAAAAAAAAAAACCCAAAATAAAAGATTCAAAAAACAAACACCTGTCTGTAGGCAGGTCCACTTGATTTGTTTGGCTTTCACCTTGGTGAGTGCTTTCACCAAAGGTATAAGGAACTTTTGGCTTCCTCCTCTGAAATAAGATTTGACAGCTGTTCAACACCACAGAGCGGTATTACATAACAAGGCAGTTCAAGAAGCAAAAAAGAAAACCATACTGAAATGAGGCTTTGGTGAGTGGGCTTGCGGTTAGACAGAATACATTCTTACCACCATCGAAAACAGTCAATGGGAAGGACACGTGAATGATCATCATCATGGAAATGCTCAGTTCTCCCCACAACAAATCTCTGAATTGTACATACTGTACATATATATCTATATCTATATATCTCAACAGCAGTGACCTTTTAAGTGAGTGTCTGTGTGGGAGAGAATTGCTCTTGCCACAGAGTCTGAATTCTTTTTGGGGTGTTCTCAGAAGTCAAGTATGACTTCCCCCCTCTTCTTTTCTCTTTTTAAAATAATGCCACCCCACTGGAAACATTTTTTAAATAACAAAATAATTTCAATTACTTTGAAAGGGTCAATTCTGAGACTTCTGACCTTATTAGCAACTCTAAAAAATATGTAATGCAACTCACTAACATGAGCTCTTTCTTGAGCATAAATACCTTTTTTAAAGAGCAAGTCCAAGCTGGTTTTGATTTTTTAGCTCCAGAAAAGGAAGAAGGCATCTACTTTTTATGGGCTTTAAAAAAAAACAAGTATCTTTAAAGCAGTTTAGATACCAAGGTAAGAATCACAATTGATCCCATAGTTTACACTTTCTGGTTGTACAGAATTTGTTCATTAAAGTCATGTGTTAAATTAAAATTGAGAAATAACTGGAAGATACAAACAAGAAAAAAAAGAATATGCTTGTTTATGCAAATCCTTCAACAGATCTACTACTTGCTTTTAATCAGTATTGATAAAAAACATGTACAATGAACTTGACTTAGCACTCAGCATTCTTAATAGGTCAATCTGTTTCTGCTGAACAAATCAGAGCGTACATCTTTGGAGATATTATTTTAAAATCTCAGCTGTTTCTAAATAGTGTGCATGTAATTTCTTGCTTAGGAATCTAAATGGCTATTTTTGTGATCTAACTTTATATATGCAAAAGGATTTATTTGGGATCATTTTCTTGATAAAAATTCTGTAAGACCAGTTGTATATCATGCAAGAAGAAACTGAGGCCTAGTAACCTACATGTATTGTTGAGATTCATAAATGGAAGCTGTGGTTAAAACTAGATGCACATATGATTTCTGTTTTCTACCGGACTGCCTCAATTTCATTTAAAATCAAAGATATCGATTGAAAGGTAAGGTCCTTAACATGTTTAAAGAGAAAGAAGAAAATGCAGTTTACCTTGAAATATTAGCAATCTTTATAAAGCTCATATATTTCAGAAACATATTTTTACTAAGTAATTTCTCCTTTCTCCCCAAATAACCTGAAGATCATAAAAATCTATTCCTTACTATGGAAAATATACAGTACACTGGGAGCTTGGTATTTAGCATTTGAGTAAAATAAATACTGCTGTTAAAAATCAGGATGAATTGCAAATTTGGGATGAAATTACCTAGTACAGAGCCTGGTACATTCTATGTGCTGAATAAATGTTGAGTAAATTAATAAATAAATGGAAGATCAAGGTTTCCAGCTTTATCACCTTTTGAAACCAAATTATTCCCTTTCTAACATAAAACCTAATGATGTTTTGTCTAAACTAAAAATATTCATGTCTCAGGAACTGTATCATAAAGTTGCCTAACTATTGGGAAGTTACCATAGAAATACCAGGGCATCTGCCTATTAGGTGTAACTGGTTCTCCTTATGATAGACTTCACATTATTTATTCTCTGAATTAGATCACAAAGGACAGAACTTCAAGGCCTTATATCATGCTATAAATATAGGCAAGATCTACATACAGCTAGAATCAACACACATATCATCTTGATGAAAAGATTCACGTACAGTCGATAAACCATATTAACACAATAATTTAAAACTACATACATACACACACACAAAGTGAAAGCAAATACTCAAAAAGTGAAGAGAAGCTGCTAGTGTCAGCAGCATTGACAGTATCATGGTAGCCATCCTCCTTTCATCATGGTCAATTCATTAACAGAGGAGAAAAGACAGAAACTATGGGAAATGTAGACCATCTGCTCAATCCAGATGCAACAGCACATGCCTCTTACATCCAAAGCTTTTTACCAGAAATGAACATGGGTGAGATCTAATCCTCTCATAAAATATCCAACAAAGGTTTTTAGACACATTTGCATCACAAATAAAAATAATGCCAAAATCATTATTAAAGGAGACCTTTTAAATATATGTCAAGACTTTTACCAGTGAGTACACATTGATTAAACAGTATTACAACAGCATTAGAGAAAATAGGGTTGGACTTCTATTAGCTTTATTCAGCTATTCCTTAAATAAAAGCAGGCTTAAAACAAGCCTGCTTGTTTAAGCATATTAAATAGCAAGAATATTTTAGTCAAGTCATCCTAGTTTTAAAAAGTCATCAGAAGATACTCCTTTAATATTGTATACTTCAAATAATGTGCATTTCTTATAAGAAAAGGCTAAAAACAAATATTCTTACCTTAAAATTGTGAACCTTTTCATATTTTGGAATTTGCTCGTTTTCTTTCAGAGTTGCTCTTCTAACAAGTGATGTCAACTGCGAATAAGCAAAGAGTTTCAGAGGTTGCCAGATTGTCACAGACGACTTTGGAGAACCCAGTTTCATTCCCAAGGCTGCTATCAATAAATCTTGCTGACGGCCCTCTTGTTTTGATTTGTGAACTGCAGCTCTATTAGTTTTCCTCCCCGACCAAGACTCTTTGGATGGCATTTTGGAATTCACAGGAAAAAAAGAAAACCTATATTGATCTATATCTGTCGATGAAGTCTATTCAGCTAACACATAAGCATTCTGCCAGGCAGCACAGAACCCTAACCTACAGAGAGCTGCAGAGAAACACCACGGAGAGGTGGAGGAGGAGGATGAAGCACTTCATAAACAGAGGTTGGCTAACCAGGCAAATTCTTCTTTCTTCCTTTTTTTCTTAAGGGGATCTATATTTAAGCTTCCAAAAACTTGAGTCTGAACAGAAATAAAAAGAGTCGATGCTAACATACAAAATACTCAGCATCTCTCTTCATCCCTCTTTAAAAGCCATGCAATTTTGACAAATGATACATTTCTAAAAGCTTTCTTCTCTATTCAATATATTAATGTCCATTCTGAATGAAAGATGCCTACATACTGCCTGCAATCAGTTTCTAGCAACAGAAAACCCTGTGAAACCACTAGCAGGGAGAGTGGGGGAGGGGAGGGATTTGACAGGGAAGGCTGGATTAGATTGGCCACCGTAAGAAAGGAGATAACCAATGAAAATCAAGCAACAGTATTTAAGTACTGTATTCCTCAACTCACTGTCTCTCTGTTTCTCCCTCCTCTCATGTAAGATTTTCTTGCTGGCTCAAGGCAAAAAAAAAAAAAAAAAAACAATGGGAAGATAATGAGCAACGAATGACTCATGTATTATTACAAAATGGAATTTTTTTAACCTATTAAGAGCAGAGGAAAATTAACATACAGCACTAGGTTTTAAAAAGAATGAACCACTGCTGCCAGTTAAATTACGAAAGGCTGATCTGTTTCCTTTGCATGTTATGGACTGAGGTTAGTTAACCAACACCCAATTTTATTAAAGATGAGCAAAAACTGTTAAGTATTTTGATGAAAAAGAAAAGGAGTTTAATTAGGTATCATACTATTTTCACGCAGAACAAGGAGCATGCATATAACATTGCTAACACCCTGGAGTGGTCAGTTTTGTCTAGGTCCTGTGAGTAGTTTTGTTGTGGGTTACTCTTAAATGAAACCATTATTTTAATTTTCTAGTCTTGACATTTTTATTCAGAGAGCTTGAGGTCAGGGCATAGTGGGAGCCAGTTGGGAATAATTTCTCATTTATACAGGTCCCAGATATAATATAACTGTGCTCCAGGACCCTTGGATGTGTATGTGCTGATAGACAAAGGGGGGGCTAGATAAGAGACTCAAACATGGCTCTATTTAGAGCAATACCTACATTTTTCAGTAAGGTGCTATAAGAGGCTTAAGTTTTCCACTTTGGTTCCCTGACCATCTCCTTTATGTTTCTTCACGCTATGGTAATTAAGTTTAATCCAGTATGATTCTAATGTTACACTGTATTTAAAGAATCTAAAATTCTATATTTAGATGGTTTCAGTACATTTGCTGGTATAAACAATTTATCTCAGATTTCATAATCTATAGGGGTATTTGCCCAGTAAATATTCTAGTTTAATTAGGGTATGAAGTGGTCCTTACCCTACGCTAGATATTGGAAATAATGAGTGATTGATTTTCTAAACATTCCCAACTTATTTTTATTTACTTGAGTCTACAGTCCCTTTTATTCTTTTAAAAACATTTCTAATAAAAAGAACAAGTTAATAGTTACATCTACAGAAGTTTCAATTTCACAAATTTATACCCTTAGATAATTAGTATGGGACATAAAATGCTCTAATTCCAAGAGAAAATGCAATGGAAAAAAGCTTCCTTGCCTAACCTAAATTACTTTTTGGTTTAGACTTATTTTGTCATGTGATGACTAAAAATATAAGGGCCAATCAACTCCTCAGACATGTATAGCCTAAAATAAAGCTTATCCAATTCTCAGTAGGCACTAGAAAAAAAACAGAGACTCCAAAGGCAAGTTTAACAGTAAGTTTTTTCTCAACAATGTTTAACAGCAAGTTACTAAATTAAAGAAAACAATCACACGTGTAACCCAAGTAGCATTTCTTTCCCGAGTATTTCTGATGAAGGTCTTGTGTTACAGATCATCCCCAGTCCTTTAGCTGTAGTAACTAAAATTCAACCAAGCATAAAAATATTCATGGTAGTTATCCAGAAAATTCATGGCCAGGTAAAAGTGAACATTCTGTCATTGAGAGGTAAAGTCTACTGTAGACTCTGCAGAGTTGTACTGTCTCTCCTGAGTAATTGTTCTACTTAATCAAGAAACACCGAATTAATTGCAATTTGGGGAGCTACCTAGGGCAGTAAGGAGATAGAAAACAACTTAGTATGAAAAAGGTCTTAACTACTCTCAAATGGCTAAGGATTTGGTCACTATTATGCCTTCAACCTGGTTGCAACTGCAATTCTGCTTTAATTTTGGTGAAGAGCGTGCAAGTCACAAAAACTGCTAACTCTAAAATTCAGAACCAATATCAATGTTCTAATGTTCCAGACAAATGTATATCACTCATGCTTACATTTATCAGGCCATATCTATCTAATTAGACAGTTATTGAATCCATTAATTATGACTATCATTTATTAGTTATTGAGTATTATGTTACAGGGATGCAGCTAAGCACTTTACAAACAGAATCCTATTAAATCCACAGATAAACTCTCTGAGGCATATATTATCCTACTTTTATAGTGGAGAGAACCAAGGCCCACAGAAGTTAACTTCCCAAAATTGCACAGCTAGTAGGTAGTGGGGTTGGGCTCTCAAACACTATGCTATATCCACCCAGGTGAGAAAATGAGAAGAAACTATGGAATCTGAGGGTAGTTGTTTTCTTCTCTCTGATTCTATTCGAGATGGTTTCTCTAGTTATTGTTTCCTTTCAATTTTGAAGAGAGGCAATAGATTGTAAGACAGAGTAGCAATGAGTAACAAAGGATGGTAAGAAAAACTAAGATCTTATGATCTCAAGTTTAACATGAAGTACATGGAGTAGGAAATGCTGACCTCAAGACTCAATTTAAACACCCCCTCCTTCATGAAGCCTTTGATGATCTGTACCAATTAGAGGTGATCTCACCCACCTATGAACCTCAGAGTTTTTCACTGGTTCATCAATTATGAGATGTATCACATTCTACCTCATATCAGTTACCTATGTAGCTGTTTATAAAGAATTGGGTTTTATACATCTTTGTATAAACCTTGAATCTAGCATAGTAGCTTACACAAATAAAGTTTCAATACATATTTGGTTAAAAAATGAAACCAAATGAAGGCAGCTATTTTTACTGGGTGGCAGTATGGTATAATAAGAAGATTTGAAATCAGAGAAACTGAATACTGACCTTGGGAGATTTGCCTGGTGCCTTAATTATGTTATCTACATAATACAGATAATAATACCTATCTTATAGGTTACTGGGAAGTTTAAAGAAGATGACACATAAAAGATGAAAAGACTGTCTGCAAACAGTAAATGCTCCATAAATGAATCGATTACAAGGGTGCTGTGCCAAATATTAGCTGTAGGGTATGCTGTGTCAGTATAAGACATAGGTCCCTGCCCTCAAGGAGTCTGCAATCTGCTTTTAGTCAATACCACACAAGTATGCCTGGAAACTCTTGCCCTTCCTTTTGTATTATGGCCTCTACCCAATCTCCCACATTCTGGCTCTAATCCTAATTTTTAAAAGGCATACAATGACATGTATGTTAGTTGAGAAAGCAGGGTTAGGAGGGAAGTGGAAATGGCAAGGAAAGGAGATGCTTAGTTAAGGAGCCAGGAAACACTGCTTGATGCTTCACATGGTTGTCCTATGTGTTGTTCACAACCATCCCAGGAGGTATGCTGCACGATGGTCACTTTACAGATGAAGAAACTGGGGCTCACAGAGTGACTTGCTCAAGGTCACACAGTCAGGAAGTGGAAAGTCTGAGATCAGAATCTCCATCTTTTGTCTCCAAAGCCTGACAGCTCTTTCTGCTACTTTATGAGTCACAGATGAACATAATGTGTTAGGGACAAAGTGCTTCTCATGTTCTCGCTCTATAAAACAGATGAAAAGAGGCTTAATTGGGTGGGGCTGTAAACTTGCAGGGCATATATCCTACAAGGTCGATGGGAACACCAGCAGTAACCAGCTTTTTATTTTGACTGGCAATCTATGGCTTATCTTTAGACCTGACCCTGCCCATCCTTGACACTGATGTCACTTCTGTAGGTTCATCTGAATGAGGGTGACCGGCCTGGAGACAGGGAAGGGCAATGGGCAGATTCCCCAATTCTCTCTGTGTCTACCTTTATCCATGCCATCTACAATATAGAGGACTATAAAAACAGTAAGGGTGGGGCAGGGAGCTGTGAGGAATAAGGAACAGAAGGTGAAATAGGTGACCTTGAAAAGGAACACATTCACTGTTTTTCAAATAAAGAAATTTCTACTGACCCCACTACCCTGTTGTTTGTCCAGTAATAATACTGGATTTGTGCTGAGCCAGCCTCTCATTTTCACCAAGTGCAGTAAAATAGGAAACTTGAGCTCTGGGGCCTGACATAAGTGCTACCCTTAACCTTTTGATTTATTAGCTGTGGCACATCCTTAGTCAAGTTACTATTTCAGCCTTTATGTATAAAATGGATTAAAAATACTTACTGTATGGAATTATTAAGCATTAAATGAGATAATATGCAGCAAGCATTTTGCATTATTTCTGGCATAGAAAGTAATCAATAAATGGAAGTTTCTCCTCCTTTCGTTGTATCCAAGGACCTATATTTCCAAAATCAGGGTTAGTATAATGTGTGACTATGATATAGATTAAAGACCCAAGACCATTGTCCTATGCAACGTGAGCTTCAGATCAAAATTATAACCCATCGTTTAGATACATCGTTAGCATCACTGTTCTGCAATCTTTACACCCTGTTCCTGGCAATTTTATAGTTAAGAGAACCTCTCTGCACAAACTCTGAGTAATCCCATCAAATCCTGCTTACAGAAAAGGGTTTTATCAATTTATTCACACGAAGGTACAAATGACTGATTATACTTCCTTTTCTATAAGGATCTGGTTTTTTAATATGGGACCAAGACTTAAGCCAAAGGAATAAATCTCCAACTACTGAATGTCAGGACTTATTTATAGTAAGAGTGTTCTCTAGGAAACTGGAAGGACCTTATGTAACACAAACAGCCACCTCCTTTGTAACATTATGGTGATACCACAGAGTGATTACCACAATGCTCTAGTTAACTAAACTAACCCAACATTCCATCCAAAAAAGCACCACAGAGCAATGTTCTAGCTGGCATGGCCTTGAGGCTTGCGGAGGTGCTAAGTAACTGGATTAACTCTTGGGTAATTAGGGTTTCTGGTTCAGGTTTAATGAAATCCTGCAATTTCTACAAAATGTTAAAATTAAGGTATGAACAATACAGATTTCCTGAAATATCCAATATCAAGTTATAACACAAAGATTTGTGAATTCAAGTAAATCTTACTCTTGATACACAGATTATTCCTACCTTCATTCCCTGACTTATAATTTGTAACCTAATTATTCTCCATGAGAGCCAAGAGTGGAATATACCCAAGGTACATAACAGTATGTCAGCTTCCATTAATTAACTGACAACTGCATGGCATTATACTACTAAATGTTTTACATGTATGATGTAGTTGAATGTCAAAACAACAAATAAGGTAGATATTATAATTCTCATTTTATAGATGAAGAAACAGAAGCTCAGAGAAATTAAGTATCTTGCCTAAATGGTCACCTAACTAGTACGTGGTGAAAATAGGACTTGAACGTAGGTCTACCCAAATTCAAATTCTGTATCTTTCTTTAGACTACCCTGCCTCTCATATTATCTATTGTTAACATGCAATTGTGAAAGCTTATCATTTGCATAAATTTCTGGATCATTTATATTCTCATACCTCTCAGATCACTAGGCCTTTTAGTACTGCTATATTTGAATTTATAGTTATCTACCAGATTCAACACTCAAGCAAAATTTTCAAATGCATTTAAAGTCAAACATTAGAGACTTCTGTATTAGACGTCTATAAATTCCTTAAGTTATATTGGGATAAATAAATTTTTATGTTGCACAGAAAACTCTTAACATTCTGCCAGGGCTCTAAATTTTTATGCTACTGACAACAATCACATCATAATGCCTAACTCAGTCTTCATTACATAGCTTTTCTAGTATTAACATAATATCCATCTAAACAGATAACAATAAGGCACATCAGTGCATTCACTTCAGTGTCTCATAAATTTAAATGACAGTATACTAACATTGCCATTATCAAATGTTGTATACTCTAATATGCTCCCTGACAGACTCACATGCAATAATATTTAAACATAACATTTGAAAACACAATGCAAACAAGAAAGGATAGCCTTAGCATTCCTTTTTCTTTCAAGAAACAACAGAAATATGAGAAATTCTCCAGGCGCCAGTTGTGAGGCAGCTTTTTCATTCTACATGAAGAACACCATGCCCAAGGAGGAGGGGGTGGAGTGGTACACAGCCTGGTTTCCAAGCCTGGTTCTTACTG
The DNA here is from genome assembly GCA_023783475.1 of Daubentonia madagascariensis. Classification (NCBI taxonomy): domain Eukaryota; kingdom Metazoa; phylum Chordata; class Mammalia; order Primates; family Daubentoniidae; genus Daubentonia; species Daubentonia madagascariensis. The sequence goes on along the minus strand of JAKFHU010002088.1, from coordinate 33,410,046 downwards.
ATATCAGCCAATTTACTCAACTTTTCTAAATCCCAGCTGGACTAAGTGAACGCTATGGTCTTCTCGATATTTTTAGTAGAAATTCAAAAGGAAAAAGAGATGTGCTAAGAGATTTGGGGATGTCTACATCAGAAAGGCCTGTTGGCTATGTTGAGATACCTTCATGAGGTACCTCTGGCAAATTTACAATGGGCTTTTGTCTGGTATCCAATCTTGTAGGCTCAGAAACTTACTTCATCAGCACAAGGAGATTATTTCTCAAGGGGAGACTAGCATTTTAATACCAAGCTCACGAAACTGATAGGTAAATCAGACTGGCAGCTGTCTGGTTTATAATAAGATATAATGTAATAAAATTACCATAAAGTAGTGACCAACACCCTCTTTTTGGTACCACACCTATATTGCAAACAAACAAAAAAAATTAGGAAGTTGGTGAGAATGGAATCAGAGCAAGTAGGATGTTATCAGATGAACTCAATATTTAATGCACAGAGTTAAGACATCTGTTGAATCCTCTACAATTAGGATCACCTTGCCAATGAACTAGAATACTCAGTGTCCATTTAGAGGGGGTTGCCTCACTTTAGGTCAGTGCTTGCATGGGCATAAGCAACTTCTCCTCTTTGAGTCTCCTTTTTTAGGTGTTTCTTTATGATTTTGCATATCTCTGCTCATATATCTTAGGTGGTGATCTTAAAGTTAATTCATAAAACAGTCTTATGTTTTCATTTACAAGTTCTTAGAGGGTGGTAGATTGTAGCCCTGATGTATTGATAACAATTTATATAATAAGTGCTTTGGGAAGAAAATAAAATAAATGAAAGATGTCCTTACCCTGAATTATGTAAGCATATGCTAATATAAACAAAATTACATAACAAGAGTAAAATGTTCTAATCTAACACTCTCCAGTATGTGGCCACTGGCTGTGATGGTTGTATGGCGATGATCATAACATTCTTCCTTGGCTCTTCCTAATGAAAAGCTGAAATTGGCCTACACGGGCCTTCATCTTAATCTCCCTGTCCTTGCCCCCCACTATGAACCTAAGGGGCTACATGGGGAAATGTGTCATTATATTTTAATTTTTGATACCTATTACCTGCAAGACTTAAAGAAACACTATTATTTTTCTGTAATAGAGAAGGTAAAATTAGAGAAACTCAAACACTTTATCAACAATTAGGGACTTTAAATCCAGTGCAAAACTCTTGAATCATAAATGTTTTCACTTTTCCAAAAAGCTTTTAGATGTAATATGCATATAGAAAATACAACTAAAAAGCAGATACAAAATAATAAAAATAAAAATAAAAATAAAAATAAAGCAGATTCAGGTTGATATCATTAGGAGTGTTTACAGATTTTAAACTGTCACATGAGGTTATTTCAAGTTATTGCACCTCAGTGAACATTCTGTACTTGTTTAACAGAGGCAATCCAGTAGATGAGAATAAAAGCTAAGCATTATATTTTCATTCTTCTCATTCCTCCAGTGACTTTTGTTGATTAGGCTAGAATGAAGCCTAAGTGATTTGGTTATTTTAAAAAGGACCTGTTACAGGCTCATTGAAACTTCCTATATATGGCAAAAATAAACTACAGTTTAATTAGAATATTCTAATGCAATTTATGTAAAATATTCATTTTAAGCCTCAATAAAGACAAATGTTGATTCATGGCATGAAGTGGAAGACTTGTGATGTTCAAACATACTTTTGAAAATCTGTTTTTCTTATTAGAAAATGGCAATAGTGGCCTGAAGGTAAAAGATTTAACTTTCACAAGTAATGACCCTGGGAAGATGAAGTGTAAGCATGAACATACTTCACAGATGTGTTAATTGACCACCACACTGCTATACATTAACTTTTCTTTGTAATGACACTGCTATACTGCATGTTTTACAAGATAATGACGTTAAAAAAGGAAAAATAGCTTGCCTTTGGGCATTTTATAAAACAAACTTTTTATATCATGTCCATAGTATTTCATTTTATAAAATTCCTGTTAGTTCAAAGGATCCTAATGAAATTAACAGAGAACTTTAACAACCTCTAACTTGGACGCTCTTCATATAACAGACAGTCATTAGATTCTTATTTTTATATAGACTGTGTGGTATATGGAACTTGACATCTTAAGAGTGATTTGAGGCATCTGGACAAGGCCTGCAAGAGATCAGTATGTTAGAAAAGAAAACACAGAAAGTCAGACTGCAACAACTGGCTCTTGTAAGGATGAAGAAGAAAAGATTAAAGGATGATTTAGTACCTATCTTTTAGTGACATTTTAATGTATTGAGAGGAATCTATCCCAATGATTTCCTCCTCCATAAAGGAAAGGTTAAAGGGAGACAGTCTAACCAAGCAATTGAGGATCTGTGAGGTAACTGGCTTAATAATCCTGTTCTAGTCCTACTTTACAATAATTTAAATTACTATAGTCTGCCAATTTGGTTTAAAAAAAAAAATCTAGGCCTGCTTTTACACTGCCCCCAAATCAGTAGCACTTATACAGAGCTTTAGATTCTACAAAGTGCTTTGTCATAGATACTACTTCATTGTATCTTCACATTCCTATTTTTCAGAAAGGAAATTCACTGATGTTAAGGTATTTGTTCAGGGCAGACAGTTGGTAAGCAAAGGAGCCACGATGGAACCCAGACCTCCTGGCTTCACACTCTGTTCTCTCTCCACTCTGCTGTGCTTCCCTGAGACCTGAAGACACGATCATGAGATTGACTCTTAACTTTAAGTAAGGCTCAGGTGTCACAAAGACCCAGAACCATCAGCAAGCAGAAATATTCAATGACCACACTGATTGAGTTCTACGCCTGACAATTGGTTTACAACTGCGGTCTGAGTGGTCCCCCAATCTTTTTGGCACCAGGGACCGGTTTCACGGAAGACAATTTTTCCACAGACTGGGGGGTATGGTTTTGGGATGATTCAAGCGCATTACATTTATTGTGCACTTTATTTCTATTATTATTACATTGTAATATATAATGAAATAATTATACAACTCACCATAGGTTGGGGACCCCTGGTTTACAACGAGAAGTAAGGTCAGCCTTGCTGACTAAACTTTAGTATTTAAAAAATCTTTCCTATTATTTTGATGGTGGTAGGTAAAGTGATATGTTGATCTTACATAGATACATGCCGTTCTTTGTCATATTATCTGTCAAGGCTTCAAGGAGAGTTACTGAGTGGCGTGCCTTTTTTTGTTTTTGTTTTTGCATTGGCTTTTCCTGCTCCTTAAATAAAAACAAATCAACAAAACCACCCTCCAAACCAATGAATTAAAAGTAGTCTCTTGAGCAACTAATTAAGCTGTCTTTAGAAATAGGTTTAATTAAGCTTTCCATTAAAATCCACCAAACAGACATATATAATTTACAAGGTGGAAAGCCATTCTCATGGGTAAATAATTAAATAAGTCTTATATTTATAACAGAGATTCCAGATTGGCCAGTGCAGTAATTATATAATTAGGATGCATTTTATCTTTAAAAGAATATAACCAAAGAAAAAAAAAGGATTTTTGGGTGCTGGACATGTGGCCTAAGAAAATGCAAATACTTTATATACCCTACAAATTCATTAAATGAAAATACTGAAATGCTCAAAGTATATACCCAGAACACTAAGCGCTCATAAAGTTTTCACTCAACATTTTATTGAGTATCTACTATGTGCTAGGCACTAAAGAAACCATGGTGATACCAGAGAATAGGACCCTATGCTATTTTACAAGGACCAGATATTAAACAAATGCATATGTGTTTAATGAATAAATTATAATTGGGATAAGTGTTGGGTAGATAATATATTTTTCGTCCTATTTTAGTCCCATAATCACATTTCTAACAAAGGTTGGATTTATCCCCGAAATCTACGACTATGACCTCTTTCCAAGCTGCTCCCTCTTCTCATGGACCTCTGAACAGGTAATTTCTTCACATCTGTCCATTGGAAATCTCTCTCTCTCTTTCTCCTTCTAATATGGATGTGCCTTCAAAAGCCCTGTAAGGCCCAAACCACAGGGTAGTTTGTGACTACCTCATTCATACAGTCCTTTTATCAGAAATGCAGACAGGGAGCTGCAGTTTATAAACTCTCCTCCCTCAATCTTTCTAATCAAGCCTTCCATAAAAATTAAAACAATTAAAAAAAATTTTTTTACTAAAGTTCAGTGTTATCTACAGCTAAATGATTAAAAGTGTGGCTTTGAGTCAAGACTATCTGTAAAAGAATCTCAGCTCCTTTTATTAGTTATGGGATTTTAGGTAAGTCTTAGTTTCTTTATTTGTAAAATTGGAATGATAGTACCTGCACCTCGGGGAAGTCTGGAAGGACGAGATGAGATAAAGTAGGTAGAATGCATAGAATATGTGTAAAGTGTATTTTCTGTGGTGATACTGATGTTGATACTGTTATCATCAGTCTTATCACCTAACACAATGCTTAGGACAAAGTAGGTGCTAAGTAACTGTTGAAAGAATGAGCTGGTAAAGCTCATGGCACATTCATAAGCCTCACTGAATTCTTCAGACTCACAGATGAGGGCCTGATTCTAGCCTCTTGCCCTTATACTGTCAGAATAGATTTAATACAAAGAAAATGTATAAATTTTTTGTCTTATAGCTAGATTATTCAAAAAGTAACAGCTGGTCAGAGATGCTAGGAAGAAAGGCATTTTAAACATTGTTTCCTCATTTTTTTTAGCAAAAGTGTATGTAAAATATAAACTAAAAACATGTTAGACAGGAAATTTGTGATAACATAGGTATCTTAGCAACATAGCTTACTAAAGGAGACACAGAAATGAAAACATTTGTTGTGCTAAGAGAACATGTGCTACTTGAAATAAGAAGGATGCCTGGGATTCATGAACTGTAGTTTTCAATTCTAAAGATTGTTGAATCATGGCGGTTTAAATTAGTTTCTAGGACCAAAAAAATGCAAAGGTCATGAAAATTTTTGGATGAATAAACCTTCTGCAATGACAAGTTCCAAGAAAATGTTAGAAGGAAAAGGGAGTTGGGGCGGTATCTACCATTAGTAAACCTAGTTCCAAGTCTGATCATTTTTCCTTGTATGATCTCAAACCCATAACTTGCTATAAAATTTCAAGATGAAATTATTTTCATTATTTTCAAACACATGTCTTAATAAAGAAAACATTAAAATAAGAAGTATCTTGTTTACAAAAAAACTTACCAAAATGTCTCCTCCTACAAGATCAGCTATAGAAAGGTTTTTAAGTGCATGCTTTTGTTACATTTTTCACTGTCAAAATATCAAACCATGTGATCAGTTGAATAACTTTTGTTTTCATTTTTCAGAATCTTTGAGATACTAAGAATAGAATTTAATATTAATATATTATATACCAATGATACTGCTTTTAATGAACAGTAGCATATTAAATTAGTTATTGTGGGTCATGTTCAGCCGGCTGCTTTTTTTAATTTTAACTGTCTCCTCTTTTGTAAATTACATTAAGTTTCACACTTCCATATTTGAAAAACTATCCAAAAAAGAAAGAGTTAGCCTCATGCCAAATGATATAAAAAGTGTCTCTGGATTCCCTTCAAGAATGGTTGTCTTGAGGAAAAGTATTGTTTGAGTTGCAAGCTGAGCTAGCTCCTTTTCCCATGGAATATCATTTTTTACTTGAAAAAATGAGTAAAGTAAATTTTGACTTGGGTGTTTGACATTTTCTAAAAAATGAACAAAGTTCTTCTGGTACCTCAAGGAAAACAACTGACAGTGATAAAATTTAAACTTTCAAGTGAAAATTAGAATTTTGGAAAATTTTTATCTGCCACCCTAAACTTGATAGCTTCCCACTACTTAAATGACTTTTCTGATGAGATAAATGATGATATTAACAAATGTGAGTTTTTGATACTGTATAAAATGCCGTCAACATTTGGAAGACCTACATAACTTAGTGAACCAATATTTTCCAAATGACTAATGCATGATGTTACAGAATCATGCATAGTTGAAATAGCCATTCAAAGTCCAAGACAGACAAATGGATTTCAATGTGACAGAGTAAGAAATGATTATTGACAAGGTTTCAGATTCCATGTCTCAAGTAACCTTTAGGAAATTACCACTTGTCTAGTTTTGGTATGGTATCAAAGAGGAATATCCACAATTTTCTGAAAAGGCTATTGAAACACTCTTCTCTTTCTCCACTGCATATTTATGGGAGGCCCTATTTTCTTCATATACTTCAACTAAAACAACATATCACCACAGATTGAATGCAGAAGCATTTATGAGAATCCAGTTTTTGTAATATCAAGCCATACATTAACGAGATTTGCAGAAATGTAAAACAATGTCATTCTTCTAAGTTTGTTTCAAAAATATTATTTTAATAATAATAATATTCTGTTAGCTGGGCACAGTAGCTCATGCCTGTAATCCTAGCACTTTGGGAGGCCAAGGCAGGACGATCACTTGAGGTCAGGAATACGTGACCAACCTGAGCAAAAGTGAGACCCCGTCTCTACTAAAAATGGAAAAAATTAGCCAGGTATGGTGGTGCATGCCTATAGTCCCAGCTACTCAGGAGGCCGAGGCAGGAGGATTGCTTGAGCCCAGGAGTTTGAGGTTGCTGTGAGCTAGGCTGACGCCACAGCACTCTAGCCCAGGCAACAGAGCGAGACTCTGTCTCAAAAAAAAAAAATATATATATTTTATATATTTTAGTGATAAAGACTATTCCAAGAAAAACAATTGCATATGTTTTTAATTATCCCTAAAGTTAATTAATTTCTGAACTTCAATTTTTTATTAGTTATCCTTATTTCTAAAGAAATGTTGATTTTTTAGAGCATTGAATATTCTGGAAACAAATTTTTTTTGTTTAAAGGGAAAAAGCCATTTTTGCAATAAACAAAATTTTGAATTTACGAAGTCTATTAAAATGATTCTAGCTTAGTCCTAATCAGAACAGAGCAAAAGAAACATTTTTACTTAATTTTTTAAAAAAAAGATTACTTAAGGAAGATTTATTATTAAAACATAGACAGCATGCCAGAAAAAGAGCACTGGTTACCATCACTAAAGAACAAGATGTCCTGGCAAAAACAGTTTCTCTCTCTCTACCCTAGTTTCTTTATCTTTTAAAATGAGAATAATCTTCAAGTTTCTTAATATTTAAAGAACCAATAAATTTAAAAAAATTAAGGGACTGGTTAAATAATTATTGTATATTAACAAAATGGAATATTATATAGATATTTAAAGTCATAAAGCATAAATACATATATCCACATATGTTCATATGTGAAAGAGTGTTCATAACCTAATAGTCAATAAAACAAATTACAAAGTAGTGTATATAGAAGAAACATTCCCTGCCTGCCAACTCTGGAAGGATAAACAGCAGAATATTATTGGTTATATTATCTGTCAATGGTGTGATTTGATGTAATATTTATATTCTTATTGTTTTTCATTGTTTTATTATTTTTGTAAGCAATGAACATGGATGACTTATATAATAAAAATATAAAAATTTACAATAATCTATGTATAGGAAGACTAAAAGGAAATTCATCAAAATGTTAACATACAGCTGTCTTCGAATGCTGAAGCTATGAGTAATCCCTTCCTTCTTTCTTCGTCTCTTTCAAAGTTTTTATAAAGAGCATGTATTTCTTTAATACTAGGAAAAAAATCTCAAATTCATTAATTAACATATCAACACAAGACTCATTTTTTAATTTAAGAACAGTTTTAGGTAATATGATTGGACTTCCTAACAAATATCACCTATATATTAGCATAACATGATGAGTTAGTCAGTATAGATGAAACATTTCTGTACTTTTCTACTACTTTTGCACTCTGGTACTCTCCTCTCTCCACCACTGTTCCCAGTCCTCCCAGCCTTAAGAAACACTACACTTCCAGAAAGTGGTCAATAAACCATGCAAAGTTCTAAAAGTAGATCACAATAAGAGACTTTTGAGCCTCTGAGGCCTGCTTGCTTAGAGAGCAATTCCAGATCACTGGAAGGCCTACTCTAGTCAAGGTACATTGAAATCAGTTACTAAAATTAATATGCAAATGATGTAATCTTTTTTTAAGAAATTAGAGTGAAGTCAAGGTTTTGCCTATATTAACATTCCTCATTCACTTACATTCCAATAGGTTTTTCTAAGGGCAACAGGAGAAAAGTTATAACCATTTCTCCAGGCATTTTACACAACCAATAATCCATCCATCAGAGGTTGTTACATAAGAGAACATCACTATTCACCCAGGACTAGGTAGAGGAGAACTCTAGTCTACAGGACTGTTGAGTGGGGTGCACCTACATGGTTTCAAGGATTGCAGGGAGAGAAATCTAAATGCTGAAGTGGTGTTCCATAGGGAATTCTGGAATCATACCACTGCCATAATTTTCCCATTTGAATGAGACTGGGAGAGGAGAGAAGCAGAAATAATAGTTTTTCTCACTGTGGTACCTGGTACCATGTGGTACAGTTCACACTCAGAGAATAGAGGATGCTCTACTTTCCCAACAACTGTGACCATGAGTAATACCTGCTGTGAGACCTATTCCAGGCCGGACAGGAACACCAAGGGCATAGCCAATGATTAAAGGAGGGCTGGCTGCCTTCTGGCTGAATGCTTTTGGCTCAGGTCCAAGATCCCAGCAGAGCAAAGGGGCTCTTCCTCCAGGTATCCAGGAATCCTCCCTCATTGTATACTCAAATTTAGTGAAGCATTTATTACGAATTAAAAGGTGAAGAGTCCCTAATGATAGCATTAAAACCTTCAAGAAGTTATATTGTCTTGTAATCACTACCATACACCTATAATTCCTTTGTTGCTCATATTTTCCTAAGAAACATGACCTGAGAAATTTTACATTCAAAAATCAGAGATAAGGAAGGTAGGTATTTAAAGATAATTAGATTATATATTTATAATAAATAAAAAGAAGAAAGATGAAGGAAAGGAGTACTCCAAATGTGAAAAACTAAAACATTAAATAAGATATCACCTGTCATACCAATTTAAAAAATTTCTGTCTTGATAGAAATCCAATCAACAGCTGCCCTGGGGACAGGGGTAGGGGTGGGATTTTCTACAAAGGAGGATAAGGGAACTTTCTGGGGTAATAAAATGTTCTATATTTTGATTGTAGTATTGGTTACATAGGTATATAATTTGTCAAAATTCATCAAACTGTACATGGCACTATGTACATTTTACTATATGTAAATTATACCTGAATAAAGTTGACTTTTAAAAAATTCCTGGAAATGTGAAGATATGGGCTCATTTGCAGAGTTTCCACATTATAAGGAAAAACAGAACTTTCTCAAAGGAGAGGGGACTACAGCTTTTTTCTCACTATGAATTTGGGAAGCAGCCCAAAGCCATTCTAAAGTTAATAAGCCAACTACACCCAGAACAAGGATCTCTTCCTGTTGAGTGGGTGAAAGGAAGAGGGGTGTAAATCTCTTAAAAAGGTGCTAAACAATCTACAGCTAGTATAAAAGCCTCTATATTTGCAGGGAAATTTTACAGTAAGGTGATCTTTTACCAAACATTGCTGGTAAATAAGTACAAGCTGCAGTAACTTAGAAATTATCAAGAAAAATGTTTCAGTTGGATGAGATGTAAAATTTAAGAATGTAAATTAGGTCATCAGCAAACCTACAGCATTTAGTGAATTTTTCCTGAATGGTTTTAGAAGCTAAGGAAATAGAGGATATAGGGCTGATTCATTTAAGTTATTGACAAACCACAGTGAAAATAATGCAGCAGCACACTTAAAAGGAGACATATGAAAAGGGCAAGATCAGTAGCCATTACAGATGTCTGTAATTTCTTGTTGAAAGAATCTAATTATTGCAATATAATGTTTAGGTCTGAGCATTTCTGACCAGTCGTAGTAACTTGAAGGAGGCCCCAAAAGAGTGTATAAATACAATTAAGTTCTTATAACTTAAGTGAAGGCTCAGGGGTGTGGCTATGACTTTCCAATCTCTGAGGGGTACAAATATTAGGGGAAAAGAGAAACGGTTCCAGATGAAAAAGGGAAATATGATGGAGCAAAAAGCACAAGATGAAAATTACAGATCCTAATCACTGAGCACGAGGAGGGGGCAGAGCAAGATGGCCAAATAGAAACCTCCCGCCTTCATCCCTCTGCACAAACACCAAATTCAACAATTATGCATGCAAACAAGCACCTTCAGGAAAACCAGAAAATCAGGTGAGCAATTATACTACCTGGTTTTAACATTATATCAAGGAAAGAGGCACTGAAGAGGGCAGAAGACACAATCTTGCATTGCCTATGCCATCCCTCCCCCATCCCCAGGCAGTGCCATGCCAGCCCACTGAGTGGAGAGAGAATCTGTGTGCCTGGGGGAGGGGAAGTGAAGCAACTGTGGGACTTGGCATTGAAACTCAGGGCCTCCCTGGCACAGGGGAACACAGCACAGGACAGAATTCTGCCTGTGCCAACAGAGGGAGCATTTAGACCAGCCCAGCCAAAGGGAAATCCTCTGCCCCAAAACCTGAGTTCCGGCTAGCCCCACCACCAGCAGAAAAAGAGCAGCCTGGGGCCTGGTCTAAATTAGTGAGGCCACAAGGACTACAGTCCTTGGGCAATTCCTGTGGCTGTGCTGGCTCGGTGTCAGTAGACTTGGGGTGCACATGACCCAGTGAGACACCAGCAGTGGTGGCCAAACCAGTGCCTATGTCACTCCTTCCCCCCAACCTATAAAGACACACACAGACTGAAAATAAAGGGATGGAAAAAGATATTCCATGCAAATGGAAACCAAAAAAGAACAGGAATAGCTATATTTCTATCAGACAAAATAGATTTCAAGACAAAAACCATAAAAAGAGACAAAGAAAGTCATTATATAATGATAAAGGGGTCAATTCAGCAAGAGGATATAACAATTCTAAATACTTATGTACCCAACATTGGAGTACCCAGACATTTAAAGCAAATATTACCAGAGCTGAAGAAAGAGATAGACCCCAATACAATAATCGCTGAAGACCTCAACATTCCACTTTCAGCACTAGACAGATCATCCAGACAGAAAATCACCAAAGACATTTTGGACTTAATCTGCACTATAGACCAAATGGATCTAATAGGTATTTACAGAACGTTTCATCCAACAGCTGCAGAAGACACATTCTTCTCCTTGGCTCATGAATCATTCTCAAGGATAGACCGTATGTTAGGCCACAAAATAAGTCTTAAGAAAATTCAAAAAAACTGAAATCATATCAAGTATTTTCTCTGACCACAATGGAATAAAACTAGAAATGAATAACAAAGGAATATTGGAAAATATAATCATTAAGCATGAGATCTAATGTGAGGATTTACTATAACTGGAAAGCTGATTCTTTTAGAATTGCCCACAAAGTTAGTTTATAAGCAACACAGCCTATACCAGACTAAATGCTTGATAGTCTCATCTTGCTTTATACCCCCAAATGGTGTTACCCGCCTAAAGCTACCAGAGTTGATTCCTGTTTCAAAAGGTTAAGTGGATGAAAATTTTGCCACCAGTGATCATTTCCCCACCAAAATGCTAAAGACTCTGAAATAGCAATTGTGAAAGAATTTCTAACAGCTTCCTTTCCAACCCTCAAATCAGTAATTTGAGTGATTTTATTTGTTTAAATGGCCCAGATACAAGAAGTCTTCAAAACTGCAGCTGGCTTGGAAAATTACAATTTGGTCTTCTGTTGGCCTGGTTCTTTGGAGCTGAGGAACTGATGTTTATCTTCCATCTTCCTCTTTCCATCTGGTTTTCCCTAACAGCTTTCAATTACTAATCCTTTCTGTGGGTGATAAGATGGAAGGATGGATGAGATTCACACAAATAATTTCCTGGACCCCATGTGAGTTTTCTTTAATCATTACAGCATGGGATTCCCTGGTGGGGTCTAAATGGTCCCAACACATGAATGACAGCCATGAGTTCAGGGAGGCGCCACTTGCCATCTTGGCTCCCTTGAACATATTCCTGAAGAAGTACATCTAGCCACCACCCTCACAAACTATTTCATGACATAAAGACACATTTTTTTCACACCTCAGATACTTTAACTGTGGAATGAAGAATAGCTCTCCCCACCTCCCAAGGGCATTCTAAGGATTCTGAGTTTTTAAACGGAAAAATACATAGTAGCAAATCAAGTTGAATTATTATAAGTGTCTTTCCCAGTCTCAGGACTGATTTCTATTAGGGCCTTGGATTTGGCTGAATTCATAAAATATACTCATTTATTTAGTCAGTTAACAATTGTTTATAAAAAACTCATGGTGCCGAATTGAAGTGAAATGATACTGAGGCATTAAAGCCTGGATACTGGGGTGGAATGCTAGAATTTCATATTAATTCTGATCTATGATTCTGAAAAATCTGTTTTCTTATCTACAAAAGTGTTTTCTGTGATCTGCAAACGCAAATCTAAGTGAGTCTAACTTAATATTTATTGAACTCCTGTGATACTATACAGATGATACAGGCAGCTTGCCTCCTGCTTTCAAGATGCTAAGTCTTACTAAATAGGTAGAAATAATAAAACATTAAAATGTAAGTTCTTTGAGGCACTGGCTTAAATCTTGTACATCTTTTCTTCTTTCCAGAGCCTAGCCTGTTTCCTTGCAAATAGGAGGCATGCAATAAATGCTGAATTAAATGCAATTAATTTTGATAGGAGAAGAGTTAGGTCAGGAGACTAAAGAAGAAATGGGGACAGTATTCCTGCTTTGCTCTTGTTTAAATTCCAGCATAACTCGTGAATATCAAGAAGAAATTGTTAATAGAGATGACTCATGGAAGACTATTTAGAAAATGAAATGTGAAGATATTAAGGGCAAAGGAAGGAGAGGGTTTGCCCAGCTGGGAGTCAAGAAAATAGGTAGACTTGGGGGAAATCTGAGAGGTCTTAATGGGCTCAACATGGAGTGCAAGTTCAATAAAAGTTCATTGACAGGCATAGAAGCAGAAGGCTTTACTCGTCTTACATTCAGGGAAAGTAGTTAAAATATTGGTTTATACTAAAATGCAAATACAACAGGAAAATAATACATTTTGTCCTTAACAGTCATTAGAACATTACTGAGCAAAGACATATGCTTCCTGATTAGAGATAAATAGATATATAACTGTATTATTAAAAGAGAAATTCTGCTTTCTTAATGAAGCAATTAGGAGCCTTTTAATGTTATCTTGTGAACTTAAAGGGCAGTTCAAGCATTGTAAAGATGGATCTTGAAGAGAAACCTGAACATGCTCTTTCTATCAAAAGCTAGGGGAATAGTACTTAGACCCATGAAAGGGTATCTGGTTGGTGACTGCTCTGACCCCAGAGAGCAACAATTCTTCATTCTTTATATTTACAAGGAAGGCTGCATTATAAAATCTCACTAATACTCATACCCACCAGTGCATGGCATCCATAATCCCCATTTTAGAGAATGGGGCAAATTGAGAGTTAGGAAGGTTAAGGGCTTGCTCAAGACCACACAGACTAATATATACCAACCATGTAGGCTTTATTTTTGTTTTTTAAACTTTACTTGATTTCTTAAGGAGGATGTTTACAGAGGATAAGCCCACTATGAGAAGTTCTGTGCAGAAATTGTAGTCTTCCTCATAAATTACTAAGCTGGCTTTTTAATGCAAATCAGTGACCCTGGTACATTTGGCAATTCTCTAAGGGCTTCTTCACCCCTGAAACAACTGATCTTAACCTTGAACAAGCCACAGTGAAGACTTGAGCATGTAAATTTGACTGGGGGAGAGAAGGAAAAAAGTGGATAAAAGAAGGGCTAAGAAGAAGAAGAACAAAAATATGAGCACAGCTTGAGCATGAACAAGGAATTACAAAAAAGGTCCAAAAGACTGGGAAGGCACAAAATCATGAAATCAACATGGTTTTCTGCAGACTGCTTCATGCCACCCACTCCTTTGGTACTGTTACTTTTATTCATAACTAAGTTTCAGTGTGGCCTTCCTGCTGATTTCTACATTGATATTATGTGGATACAGATAACGTGCTATGTGTTTTTTTAAAGCAAAGTAAAAACATTTAGAAGAGTTGCTTTGTGAGAGACTAAGTCAATTAACAAACCAGACTGTCAGTGTCTCTTTTGCTATTCTAGAGGACAAAGACTCCTATCCTGGAGGTATCCAAAGAATTCTAGTAGTTATGGCAGTTTTGGGCAGGAACCCAATTACATTTCAACTTCAAATTTCACAAGCCTTTTCAATACATGTGCAGTCTGGTGATCCCAAAGAAGTCTTTAAAAATGGAATTTAAATGTGAAAGAAATTCCTTAAAAATAAATTAATATGACAATGCATCAAGCATCACATTCATTTCAAACTTACAGGGGAAGAAAAAAATATATACACACACAGACACACATAGGTTACTTAGTGTGTTGAAGTTCCCTAAAACCAAAAAATTCATTTTGCACACCCTTGCCATCACAGGTATCCTTACCTGAGAGACAGGTTTAGAGCTTAGATAAGTAAATCCAGAAGTAAAGACATTCTGCCTAGATTCAGAGTTCTAGCTCACAGTATAGCTTCTGAAATGCAAATTATATATATTTTTTGATAGTTTATATTATTAACCATTATGTAAGACATTTCTAAAGCATGGTTTTGGAAGATTAAAATTATTAAGTGTAAAACTGTCATAAAAACTATCGCATTCAGCCATCGGTCAAGTATCTGTTGAAGTAAATGTATTATATTCACTATTTGGAATAAGAAACTATTCAAATACAGCTCCAAGATAAATAAAAAAAAGTAACTAATAAAAGTTGGGCTCTTGGCCAGTGTGAACTGCTAAATTAAGCCATTTTAGAAGAGAAGGAAGTCTGGCTTCTCAACATGCTGCAATTTCATGATTAAATGTATCTCAATGTTCAAAAAAATGTTTAAGTTTCCAATTGATATTTCAAGCTCAGGAAGCAACTTAAACAGTTAATGAGAAAAATGACACAGCTATCACCTGGAAAAAATGTTTTTCCCCCACAATAGGCCACCAGATTTCCTAGGGACAAGTAAGACTCCTTAGGATTTACTTTCTGTGGCGAAAACCTTCATGACCACAAAACCATTCTGTCAGCCTTTCACAAAGCTCAGATGCACAATTTATATCTTAAAGACTGCAAAAAACAAACAAAAACACCTGGGATTCTCATCTTTCAATTTTAAAACAAAGAAAGACCTTAAGAGATTATTTGGTTCAAAATTTCCCAGAGTGGGTTTCATTCAACATTATTTTTCAAAAATTGTTCTTAATAATGGTGGGTTGATTCCAATAAGTTTGGGAGCACTTCTGGAGAGTCATAATCACATTAGGTCATTAACAACATTAAGGCGGTCTATAGAAAAGAAACAGGCTTTTAAAAAACTTAATTTTCATCAAACCTATTTGAGCACAGAATCCTTTTTGCAGTATTTATTAAAATCCTGTGAAATTAATGTTTTTTAGAAAGCGCCTTATCTTGTACTGAGAAACTCAAGCCCAGACAGGCTAGATGATTTTCCCAAGGTCATACAATTAGTTGGTGGATAAGCTAAAAACAGATCTCATCTCTCAAGACCACACACTAGGGTGTTCTTTTTAGTACTGTGTTGTCTCTCTCCTATAACACCTAGAAGGATCAGACGATAAGAACCACATCTTGGAGACCATCTAGTGCAAAGTGTTTCTAAAAAGGTGGGGAAATACAGTTTCAGAAGAAGTGAAGCAGCTTGCCCAAAGTGACACATAAAATCCATTCTTGTAGTAGAACTAGAATCTAGGTCTTAATTCCAACACTAGTCTCTTTTCTACAACAGCATATTAATTCCTGCAAAGCTAACACTTTTTGCCTCTGAGGTAAATGAGTCATGGACAAGATGGGTGTTAGCTATTAAGGACCCATTAAATATTTATTAAACCATACTTGTGTCAATAGGTATTTTAAATCAATGAAATATGATTGTCTTTACTTACAAATGTCATCCACTGTGACAGGGAATCAATGTTTCAAGCTGTTGAACAGGCCATCAACCCTGTCCTGTTGGATGACACCTGTAAATAAAATAAATCTATTTTTGAGTGAGTAGATTTTAAGCCAACTAGATTTAAAATGCATGCAGTTTAAAGCAAACAGTAACTTTTCGAATGATTCTTAATTAGGTACTGCTGGAGAGAGATATTTCCCAGTGCCAGCCATGTCACCTGAAGTAGCTATCAGTGGCCATCAGCACAAGAGAATCCAGGGTATTCAACATGCAATGTTGTTAGGATACACAGGGATCATGGCTCCTAGAGCTAAAAGGGTCCTCTAAGCATTATCTACCTCAGTTTCCTGCCTCTGTGAATATTATTTCCACTTTGTAGGAGAGACAACCAAGATGTTGTGAAGTTAAAATGACCAGACTAATGTTAAATATTAATAGCTAAGTGTCTTTAGCCAAAGTCCCTTGGTGTTGAAAAGTACATACAGAATGCATTAGCAAAGTTTATCATTAGGCTGACCAACTTTGAAAGACTCACATGTACACATTTTTAAATATTTCACAAATATTGACTTAGAATATTCTAGCACATCTGCAGAGAATATATTGTCAGTATTAGATATTTAAATACAAGCATAACTGAAAAATGCCACGGATGGAAAATCAACCAACAGTGAGAAAATGGGAACTAGACAGTGAAAAGAACAATAGTAAATACAGCATGAATTTAGGATTTTAAATTCTGGCTACTTCCAAACAAATTTGGTTCCTAACAAATATGAGTATATGAAAAACCATTTTTTACAAATTTTCTACAGTCTATAATTTGAAATGTTGGTTTCTCTGTAGCCACAAAATGCCAATCTAAGTAAGATCTGCCAGAGACTAAAATTTGGGCTGGACAACGAACATTCTAAATTTCCATTCTGCACCTAAATACTCCCAGATAAGTGGAAGTATTTTAGGATGCTGCTTTGAGGTAATACGGCTGTTATATAATCATTACCACCAAACTCATAGTGAGTGCCTACTATGTGCCAAACACTTTGAGCATTTTACACATACTATCTCACTCAATCCTCACAACAACTTGACTTGATGATGATTGTAATTTTACAAGACAATCAAAACACAGAGAAATTAAGTCACTTGCACACAAATCCAGTTGGTGACAGAATCTAAGCTTAAAACCTACTGCATTTCTTTAATCTAGCAACTGAAGATTCTTGAAAATATAAAAAAGAATTTTAACACAGTTCCAATTAGAATATATAAAATTCCCCCAATTAATCTCACACAAAATAAAATATCAGGAAAATCTTTCACATTTTTCTTGGAGGAAGCTGGGGACAACTTTCAGAAGTAAAATAAACTTAATGCCAAGGAATTAAAACTTATGAAGTCAATCTGAAATATATTACAATTAAAATATGACAACTGAAAAACAAGTAATTAAATCTTCCTGATTCAATTACTTAGCAGTCCATAAAAAGACAAATCTTCCTCCTACTCAAGACTTACTGACTCCCTAAATAGCATAATAGTTATTAATAGACTGAATTTAATGTGCATTAAAAATATATATTAAATAAATTTATGAATATATGTTTTTTATATATATATAAAATCTTGCTAAAGAACTATTTATAAAGTGAATCATCTTTAAGGAAAACAAAAAGTAATTTTGATAGATAATGTGAACCCCTCAATTACTTACATAATAGTATTAATAGTTATCTTTCCTTGACTATTAAGTTATGCTTCTCACCAATCCCCTGAACTTTTTCACTAGGGGTCGTTTTTCCAACATATTTTAAAAACTATGAAACTGATAAAACAGAAAACAATCAAGAGTACAAAAATATACCTGACATATTTTAACTGAACAAGAATTAGATATATGAAAAGCTCAGCAGCATAGAAATTAGATATTAAGAAAAATGCATATACTTTTCAAAGCACTGTGGAGAAATCAATCTCTTCCAGCAATAATGGCTTCCTTAAAAGAACCCCAAAGATAAAAAGATAAAGTGTGATTTCACGGTAGCTTACCCTTTTCTCTGACACCCCATCCTGGCCTGTAGGATCTCTCTCATCATGTGTCTCTTTCAGGACTGGCATATGTTTTTTGTATGCTGGCTCTCTGTTTAAGGTTGTGTATCCTATGTGCTCATAAATTGGGTTTATCGTCATCTTGGCAATGTATTCTGCTGCCTTGGTTTCAATATAGAGAGTAATCAAGCCATCAGTCACCAGATCGTGGATGGACTCAAAGCGTTTCTCCCCAACAAAGTGCTTTCCATCGTAGTAGAGCCTGAAGTTTCTGGTTTGACTTCCAAATCTGCCTCAATGAAATGGGAAAGATGTTTTTAAGAAAAGTAAGCAAGTGAATTCTTAAAAAAAAACAAAACTATTGCTTTGTTTGTGTGTGTCTTCTTTGTTTGCTTAAATAAGCTGTGGCTAATCTCTGTGAATCGTCTGGAATATATAAAATTAAACTTTTGAACACAAAGAATGAACTAGCAATAACTAGGGATAAATAGCCAAAAGCATGACTACCCTAGAAGGAAGAATTTTTTCTAATTTATCTTTTTAAGCCACTTCATTATGCCTGTAGGAAAAATAGGGGAAAATAAACCTCACACCCTATTAAAACACAGTCGGTATTCAAGCGGCCACTCCATACTACACGAAATTTCTATATTAACATTTTTTCAAGTTGATCAATAAAAGTATTCAATGTACTTTAGACCTCAGCATTCATGCTTTTTTAATAGGAAAGCTCCACTTAGGGCTCACCTGATTATGATGCCAGCAATCATTTAAAGTAGACCTGACCCCAGAACCTGAGCCATGTAGGGCAGGATGGCACAGAAACATACTTTTGATATTTCTGGCCACAAGCCAACGACTTGTTCTTCCCTTTCTACATAGCCATTCTTCTGTGTCTGCTGGTTAAGTCTGTGCAAGTAATGTTTGCAATATATAAGGCATAGAGGTCATAAACTATCAGCCTATAGAAATTCTGTTTTTAATTTTAAGTCATGTTTTGATGACATGCTTTAACAACTGGAGAAGAGTGGTTTCATTTTATGACTATTTCAGTATTTTGCTTCCTGCAGCAAATCTCAGAAATGGATCCACATTAACATGATTACTATCAGTGTCTTTGCAAGAAGATGACGTAGGCAAGAAAATGCACTGACTTTAATCAAAAGGCACCAAGAAAAAAAAAAAAAAAAAAAGGCACCAAGATCTGCCAGTGGCACAGTCTCCTAAAGGCAACCCTGAGTGAGCCTAATTAAAAACTGAACATATCAGGAAGGATTTATTTAATTTATTGTTAAAAATACACAGAACAGAGATGAACTAAAGTACCAAAATAATCATTGTCTAAGTTAAATATTAAATGGGACTACAAACTTCTTATGCAACAATATGATTCTGGTATAGGTTATATTCCAAATGGATAGGAGTTAGAAACATCTTAATATGCTCTTTAAAAAGGAAACAATTTTTTTTATAATGGCCCGAGGCATCTCTGTTTATATGGTTCAAATGAGACTTTAATAATTATTTAATCTAGAATCCAACAAACTAGCCATATTGGCCCTTCTAAGGTATAATTTATCCACCTTTTGGTTCTTTAAAAGCAAGCCAATTTTGATTTACACTCAAGTAAATTATCCATATAATTGTACTTTCCTGTTCTCCATTTTCCTCTAATGTTAAAGACATATTTCTCCCAAGTAAATTTTCACTATAATGTAAGTCTAAAAATTAGGAGGGTAAAATTTCTACACTGAAGTTTAAATAGAAAAGTTTTTCAGTTTAATATGCTGCTTTCATCATTTCCTTTTTTTCTGATATAAATTATCTGTTATTTACAATCAACATGGAAAGCTACTTCATAATTTTTATAAGGCTATAAACAATAAACACACAAAGCATTGTTTATCATTAAGTCCCTTTATATTTCAGTTGTATCAGAGGCATTTCAGTGAGGGCTCAGACCATTTTACTCCTCCTGGGGCTTATGATTTTACAGCAGGCATTTTCCACAGTGGATATGGCACTTAAAGACAATTCAAGCAGTGGTGTTAGTTACTTGTCGCTCAACTGTCCTCTGAAATCTGAAAAGTACAGGGGCACAGGGCATGAAGGGAAGATGGCTAACTGGCCTCACCTCGGCTGAGATTGGTTTGCTTGAAAGAGTAGAAGTCTAGGGTTATATCTCCTAGCACTTCATACGGGGCTACTCCTAATCCATTCAAGGAGAGAATTTCTGGCTACCTGTAGGGTATCGTGCAAAAAAAGATTGTTTGTCCTTTTCTCTTTCTCAACTCAGTGACTTCAAGAGATCCTATCCATGATTTCCAATTCCTCTACAGCCTGTACTTCAGCTCCAGCCTTCCAGTCCAATCAAACTTTCAGTCTTAAGGGAGCTGATAACTATTAATAAAACAACTCATAATGCAGTTTGATTAAAACTTAGCCTCAAAGGACAATAAAATGAATTTTCATTTTGGAATTATGATTGATTTTTTTAAAGAAAAATTACATTATTTTTACTAAGGGAACTGCCAAGTTTTCCTTGCCTAATCCAAACTACTCTCTTTTCCTTAGGAAGTTACATAAAGAATAGCATTACAGCACAGACCATCAGAGACTTCTCCACTTTCTTGATCTGATCTGAAAGACATGTTGTATTAATAATTTGTGGGATCACAAGTGGAAAAAGAGGTCAGAAAATCTTTGAGAAAGGTGGGGGACAGATGTGTCTATTCTGCGTTAGAAGAGCCATAAAAAGGGAGATACTAAATCTCAGGGCAAAGAAAGAATACTTCCCTATAAAAGTTTACTGCTGGCAGATTGTCATTTATTCAAGGAATGGTTAACAAAACACCCAGGCATTCTGTTAAGTGCTAGGTAGTTCATAATAAAATTCCTGTCCCCCTGGGTAACCCAAATGGAAAATAGATAAATATAAAAATAAAAATAAGTCAATATAAAGACATGAAATGCTAAATTTTAAGAAGTTCACCTTCAGATTTTTTAAATGACTATAAAAATGTACGCAATCTTGCTCTTATATAGAACAGTTATATTTCTGTAAAGTGATTCATGAAACCAAGTGAATCTAGTATCTCCCTCACACTATAAAAACCAAGAAATGCACTGCCTAATAAGATCTCAGAGCATAACAGTTAAGCTTACATAAGAGCTCAGAGGTACTGCTTATGTCTAAGCATAAAAGCACTCTTGCAGTCTTGAAATAGGGTTTGGCCAGGGGCAGGCAAGTGTGGGTCCTATGTGTTTAACAGAAAAACCTTAGGCTTTTGGCATCAGACAGATAGAAGATGTAAATCCTAGATCTGCTACTTCCTAGCTGGGTGACTTTGGGAAAAATCATTTGTCAGATTCTGCATCTAAAAAATAGAAATAACATCACCCTACCCCATTTGATCACGAGGATATTTAAGTCAAAGCTAAATATATAGTATGCTCAACGAATGGTAGTTTCTCTTCTCCTCCTCTGTTAGCAGAGAATGACAGAATGAGTTACCAAACAATAAAGTAGAACACAAAAGATATTCAATAGACACATATGGAAGATGGCTAAATAAATAACTGGCAACACTGGCTGTATAGGACCAACTCTGCACTGATTTATCTTACAGTCAACAAAAGGCAAGGAGGAGCTCTTTGTAAATTTCTCCTCTGGATGTCCCTGAGTAAGTTTGTATTTACTACTTGGTTAAACAGAGTGGGACTGTAACAAGAGTATAAGGTGGGGAGGAGGAGCAAGCGAGGAAGGTCCTTCCACTGCACCCTGGGAATTAGGTCTCTGGGTTCAAAGGAGAAAGGTCAGGAAATACACTCATATTGAAAGCAGGACATGTTGAATGGATCTAGTGACACTACTGGACTCTAGACTGCAGAGTACTGATTTGTAAAAATGGTTAAAGCTAAGCCATTCCCCCTCCACTTCATATAGGGAGAATATTCTCTTCATATTTTCCGATAGCTTCTGACTTTGCTTAATAGCTGTTCATTCCTTAGTGAACATGCTTGAAACTGTATAGGCCCAATTCTCACCTAGACAGAGTTCAACAAGATGAAAATTCATTTTCTCCAAAGTGGTAGTAGTAAACAAATAGAAAAAAAAGACAGGGACAATATGCTTTAAACTGCTACTTACATAATTACCACTTTCTAGAAAGAATATCTTTTTCTCCACTGATTCTAGGTTTTGGCTTTTATATTTTAAAAAGCTGTTTAATGCTGTGCCCAGTTTCATTGAGATGAATTTCAAAACATATAACTCTAACATCTAGCTTTTAAAAAACGAACAATACCCATAATACCATCCTTTCTGTTTTTCAGCAAATGAATCGTACTGATAAAAAATTTAGTCTAGAAGAATAAAATGATGAAAATACATATGAAGAACAGCCTTTGGAATTTTACTCTACTTTTTCTAAAACCAAGAATTAGTTCTGATTTCAGGCCAAAGTTATTTGGAAGTATCTCTTCAAAGGGAAGCTCCCAGCTAACAGATGATTTCTGTTAACAAATAGGAAACAAAACATACACAACACACTTGTCTAAGCTAACAATAAAATGTTCGAAGTATTTCCAGCAACCAAAATACAAAACCAGTTTTATTTATCATAACTATGTATTTGTGTGTTGTTTATCAGAGACAAAGAAGCTAATCTAATGGCAAATTACAAATATTTCATAAATTCATCCAATCATAAACATACTCTTAGAAGAAAAGTTAAAACAGAAACAAGAATATGATGAAGCATTCAATTAAATACTAAAAGATAAATTTGGATGGATTCTATGAACTAAGGAAGGCTAAGGAAGAGAGGGCATAGTCATATACAACTTTAAAATGCTTTCTCCATCTAAAACTTTGTTAGGCTACAACTTTTCTCTATCTTGCTATATAACTTTGGATGGTAAAATGGGGAAAAGTATTAAAATGTGTCAACTCATGATGATATTTCCTTGGCCAAATAAATCATTTTCAGTAAAGAAGCAATCCAATTTGCCTAACTAAACTACCAAAGATGGTACCAGGAAGCCATCTTCCGGAAGGCGGAACTGATATAGAAGGATTAGCTCAAAGTTTGTTTAAGAAGCAGTTAGGTAATTCCTCCTACCCTCTCTATCCTGTCCCCAGTGTTATCCCTTCCCCACTGTGGCAGAAGACTTAAGTTCTGTTCCCTGGATAGGATAAAACAGTGAGATTGTGAACTGAGAAGACCAGGCAGAGTTGAAGGCAGAGGTATCATCCTGAAAACTAACTGAAGGTTTTAAATACTGAAGATTGAAACCTCCATTTCTCTTCACCACCAGGTTCTCAGAAGGCTTGTACTTTTTCTGACAGGAAACTGGAAGATTCTTCTCTGGGAAATCTGATCAACCCAAGTGAAAAGACTTAAGAAAAGACACCATCATCCTATAATTGTCAGACTCTTAGAACTACCAGTCAGCTTTTTAGTGCCATGTACATTTAAATATGAGCAGTCAGCCAAGAACCACCTGACATCTGAGGAAAATTTTTCCCATGAAACACAAAGACTATGATAAATAAATAGAATCAAAGTTGGAGGAAACAAAATCATGCATGGAGATGAAAAAAAATTTTAAATTATCAATATGCTCAAAAAACCAAAAATAAGATGTTTCCTGTTCCTATTTTTGAATAGAATTTAACCAAGAACCATTAGAATGCTGTAAAAAAAAGGATAAATATAGAATATACACAAAAATAAGTAGAAGAATAAATATAGCAGAAATGAAAATTTTAAAAGAAATGAAAGATAAAATTGAGAAAATTCTCAAGAAGAGCAAAAGGATGAAAAATAGAAGAGCAAAAAATAAGGTAAAGAATCAATCCAGAAAGCCCAATACCTATAGAAGGAAGGAATGGAGAAAATGGAAGGGGAAGGAATCAAAGAGATAATTCAAAAAAATTTATTACAACGGAGGAACACAAGTTTACACAACAGATGCAAAGCAGGCCCACACCCAGAGGGTAAACGTGATAAAGTACTCAAAGACTAGTCCAGTAATTGCAAATAAATCCTCAGATTGGCAAAATTTAACAAGTCTTAGAATATTAGGTACCAGCAAGCATATAGAGCAGCTAATACAACCAGCACCTGCTTTACTGTTTAACAAAGAGGTTTCATACTATCTAGTAAAGCTGAATATATTTATACCCTATGACATAGCAATCCTATTCCTAGGTAATATCCTAGACAATATGTGTACTTATGTGCACCAGGATATATATATACATGGCAGCAATGTCCATAAATGGTTAAACCTGGAAATCACATAAATTCCCAGTAAAACAGAAAAACTGTGGTACACATACTGTGATGGTTAATTTTATGACTTTGAGAGATCCTATTACATCATTTTTCCCTCTTGAAAATTGTACTGCCCATAAGAAAAAGTCCAAACACTTTAGCAAGCTACGAGTTCTTGAGAATCAGTTATTAGCTTAATATACTTTAAAGCACCAGAGACTGACACAGTACTTGTCATATATTATGCCCTAAGTAAGTGGCTGTTGAATAGAATTGATAAAGGTGTCATTAATACTTTCCCTAAAATTGGCCAGCTATATGTAATGATAAAAAGTATTTTTTAAAAATATATGGGAATTACATAGAACTGCCAAATATAATCAGATTACTATAGTTTTGTTGGGCATAATTTAAAAAGAAGTGATAATTTCCGTGATATAGTTGCTTGTCATCTGCACAGCTATAATGCTCTTAATGTGATGACCTATATAACACGAAGCTGCCTTCCATGTTGATAATTGGGAGTAAATAAATAATGATAACAACTTTTCTAATGTAGTGAAACAATTACAATAATTTTTACCATTATTTTTCATTTTCCTGAACCAGAGAACCAATCCTAAATATTGTGTCCAGCCATTATATAAATTTATGCTTTTACTTATAGAAAAGTATTGTACACATTCCAATCTTTAAAAGCCAGAGTAGGTCTAGAAATGATCACCGTGTTTGTACAACTAACAATAGATCTGGATTATTCAAGAGTTGGTGATCAGTCCTGCTAAAAGCTTATTAAAATCTTATTTTTAATTAGGCTGCTACATCAGGATAAAAATTCACACCACAAGTCCACAAAAGCATGGAATTATATATGTGTGTGAATACTCGTAGAGTTCTATACATGTATAAGTGTGAGTGTGTAGACAAACACAAACCCACACACTTACACACATGTTTTTCAGATTCCTATTTAATTCCGTTAAAAACACAAAACTTTTATTTAATCATTTCAGTATAAATTATACTATTCTAAGTATCATATATGGAATACAATTTAATATGTTTCTTGATGACTCAGGCTCATTAACATATTATTTTAGTGTTTAAATACAGAACTATCCTGAGACTATTGTAAGGTATTGAGTTGCTTTTCCCTGATTTAAACTGCTCCCAATTATTGAACTTTTAGTTCTTGGATTTAGTTTTATATTTTTAAATCCTCTTTGCAGGTTATCAACTGTGTTCACCTTTCACTTTGCTACTGGTAAACTTGAAAAAAGACAAAAGGATTTAATATTTTATATAAAACTGTATTAAACAGACTCAAATGGGGATTATTGAGCATTGCTTTGCAATAGACACATGAGCTCTGTGACGGCTACTGAGCCACCACAGGCATTTCCATTTATTTCTAGCTTCAGGACCATATTTTAGAAGCCTGGCCTTGCCAACAGTCTGACTTCCAGACAGAAGGATGCTACTACAGATGAGCAGACACAGTCCTAAATTTGGTCGAGTACATACTTTTAAGTTTAGTATCTAGTGTTCATTAACAATCAGCAAATCACTACATTTGTCTCATAAAGATGCCCTACTTTTAAAACGTCAATTTATTAATGTATAATTTACATAGAACTGCATCCATTTAAAGTGCACGATTCAATGAGTTTTGACAAATACTTATGTCACAGTCAAGATTCAGAACATTTCCAACACCTCCAAAGGTTTCCTGATGTCCTTTTGCAGTCTTGTTCCCTGTCTTACTGAACAACTTATCTGTTTCCTGTCACTACAATTTTCTATTTTATATAAATGGAATTATACAACATATATTCTTTTATGTTTGGATACCTAAGTTTTTAACATAAAGATTTATTTTAAACTGATGAATATTGTTTTCATCAGATTTTAAACTAGACCAGGATTTCTGACTGTGGAAAAGCAATAAACCATATTTGTATTTGCTACTTTGTTTCTGGCGTTGTGTTTTGATTAGCCTCTTGTCTCTGATGAAGATATAAGGCATTAGATATAATCAACCTATTAGATGAAAAAAATAATTATCAACATAACAATGGTTGCCACTTACTGACTTTTAATGGCTAATAAGCAAAAGGCTTAATATGTAATATGAATATACCTTTGTGTGTTTATTTTAATAATACTATTTAACACATTTTGAGTGTTATATGCTAGGCACTATGTGTGCATTATCCCAAATAGTCCCTCCAATAACTTTACGTGGTATTATTATTACATCCTCATTATATAGATAAGGAAACTGAGTCTTAAGGAGATTAAGCAACCTGCCCAAAGTCGCACAGAAAATGCAAGAACCAGAGTTTGAATCCAGGGCTGTCTGACTGCAAAGCCATGTTCTGAATCATTGACTACCTATATTGATTTAAAACCATAGGGCTAAAAAGATCATCAAAAGCTCCATAATTAGGCTATGTATCTTTTAGAACAACACAGCAAAGAAATCATGAATATCTGTCCACTTAAGAGATCCTCATATAAGAGTGGTAAATAGAATGAAAAATGGCTTTCTGCAGTTTTTTATTTATGTAAAGAACTGTATCACAGGGAAGTGTTCTGAATCTGAAAACTTATTATCCAATGCAATTCTACTGAATAAGCCTAGAATATACCAAGCACTGCACAAGGTCGAAGGAAACCAAAACAAGTAAGACTTTGTTTCTGCCCTGGAGGACCTCAGTTCATTTTTAAAGACAAACAGACACATACATCTTTACTATAGGTGGTACCTTGTACCTAGGTATATTTAAGGAACGTGTAAAGATCTTTTCAGAAAGTAACTTAATAACTGTATGATCAAAAGCACTAGGCTTAACCATATTCAATACAAACTCGAATATAACCTTGCATACTAGGTACCATCCTAGATATCAAAACACCTGAGTCATCAGTAGATTTCTAAGGGAATCTAAAACTCTGGCAGCAAATAGCTATTGGAACTCTGTGCAAAAATTTTGAAAGCCCTAGCAGGAGGGGTCAATCTGTAGCCTGAAGAATGACCTCAATTGAGAGCAGAAGTAGAACCAAAAGCTAACACAATTGTCTGAAACAAGAGCAGATGGGAAGCAGGGGGAGAAAGGAAAACTCACTCAGGAAGATGACAAGAACCATAGGGCAGCTATTTAAGCCTGAGGATAACATGAGGCATTCATAGGATACCTGTTCTACTACACTCAAAGAAGAAAGGACAATATAAGGGTGGGGGAGGAGGGAGGGGAGGGAAGACAAAACAATCAAAGGAAACATTCGGTGTATTTAATAAGATAAGAGCAATGCACCAATATATGGAACAAAATACCTTTATGAGGACTTCAGAAATCAGTTAAGAAGTTGTAGTACTCTAAGCAAGTGCAAAGCCCAGAAGACGTGCATTGGAAAGGTAAGAAGAGTCATTTCATTTTATCCACAATAACCCTTCCCCAAAGGTAGTACAGCTCAGCTCTGCTTGTGGCTTCTGGGTGGAGGTAGGGGAGTAGAAGGAAGAAGAGTGAAATGTGCATCCGACATCTCTCCTTTTGGAGGGCTTCCTGAGGGGCTGGCTTTTCTCTCACCTGACTTAGAGTGCTAATGGAACTGGCATTGAGATGCTGGCTTGAGGTAGCAACAGAGGGCCTGCAATGCCATAGACAGAGACCAGCACAGCTTGGTATGAACCCACCAAAGGTGCTCAACTCATGGCTTCTCCCTCAGAAGGGAGGGAGAAGAGTGAAGTGTGCATGAGGTGTTCAGCTTTTCAGAGAACTGCTCAAGGAATTAGTATCTCACCTGATTCAGGGAGCTGACAGGGAGCTGGCATACTTTGGATGGCTGGAGGCTTCTGAGAACAAAGGAGAGAGGGGCAACTTGCTGCTGTGGACCACAGAACATGCAATACTACAGACAGACACCAGAGGGAGCAAGAGATTATGAGCTCCTGAAAAAGAACCCAGCAAACCTCTCTAATTGGGACACACAAGCCCAGAAAAATGACATGCCCCCTGAAAGGTTTTAGAGTCTCCCAGAATCTCTAGACAGGCTGATTTACTGGTAAAAGTCTTCCCCTGAAACCAGTCCACAAAGACCGGGAGAGGTGTCTATTTTTAAAATGCACAAAACTTAGCTAAAAACAATCAAAACAAACTTACAAAGTACACAAAGAAACACGGAAACAGCACAATCAATGGAATAAAATAAATCTCCTGAAACCAACCCCAAAGAAGTGGATATCTATAAATCACCTGACGAAGAATTCAAAATAAATGTCTAAAATAAGCCCAATGATCTACCACACAGATAAACAACTAAACAAAATCAGAAAAAAATGCATAAGAAATGATACTATCAACAAACAGATACAAACTATAAAAAAGAAACAAATTCTATAGCTGAGGAACCCAACTGGATGAAAAAATTCATTAGAGGGGTTCAACAGCAGACTTTATAAGGCAGAAGAAAGAATCAGCAAACTTGAAGACAGGTCCTTTGAAATTATCAAGTCAAAGGAGCAAAGAAAAAAAATGAACAAAGAAAAGTGAAGAAATTCTAAGGAACTTATGGGATACTATCAAGTACACCAATATACATATGGGAGTTCCAGAAAGAGAAAAAGCAGTAGAGAGCTTATTTGAGGAAACAATTGCTGAATACTTCTCCAAGTTTGAGAAAAGGAAATGGAAATCCAAATTCAAGAAGCACAAAAGACTCTAACCAGGACAAACCCAAAGAGGCCCACACCAAGATGCATTATAATCAAATTCTCAAAAGTGAAAGACAAAGAGAGAATCTTGAAAGCAGAAAGAGAAAAGGAAGTTTTGTACAAAGAAGTTGTGTTTGTGGAAATAAGAATTCAGTGTGAAAACGTTGGATAGTATGTATTTATATAGAGAATGGAGAAATTTGGGGGAGGAATAAAAACGAATACAAAAAGTTCAGGAACAAAAGACCTAAGGGGAAAAAAGTACAAAGGAGCTCCAATTAAGTTACAAGCAGATTTCTCAGCAGAAACTTTGCAGGTCAGAAGACAGTGGGATGAAATAGTCAAACTGTTAAAAGAAAGGAACTGCCAACCAAGTGTATTATATCTAGCAAATTGTTCTTCAAAATGAAGGAGAAATAAAGACTTTCCCAGATAAACAAAAGCTGAGGGAGTTCAACACCACCAGACCTGCCTTACAAAGAAATGCTAAAGGGAATCCTGCAAGTTGAAACAAAAGAATGCCAAACAGCAACAAGAAAGCATAATAAAATATAAAGCTCTATGATCAACTTAAATATATAAACAAATACAGAATGCCATAATATTGTAATTGTGGTACATAAAGCACTTTTAATTTTGGTATGGAATTTAAAACACAAAAGCATAAAAAATAATTATAATGATTAAATATGTTAATGGATATACAATATATAAAGATGCAATTTGTGACATCAATAGCATAAGTGGGGGTGGGGAGATGTAAAACAATAGAGTTTTATATATGATTGGACTTAAATTATCAGCTTAAAATAGACTGTTACAACTTTAAGATGTTTTATATAATTCTTCTGGTAAGCACAATACCTATAGAAAATACACAAAAGAAAATGAAAGGGGAATCAAAGCATGTCAATACAAAAAAAAAAAATCAATGAAACAAATATGAAGGCAAAAAGACAAGAAAAG
Organism: Daubentonia madagascariensis; assembly: GCA_023783475.1. Classification (NCBI taxonomy): domain Eukaryota; kingdom Metazoa; phylum Chordata; class Mammalia; order Primates; family Daubentoniidae; genus Daubentonia; species Daubentonia madagascariensis. The sequence goes on along the minus strand of JAKFHU010002088.1, from coordinate 33,379,967 downwards.
TGAGACAAAATAGGTACAAGATAGAAAGAAAAACAATTAACCAAATGGCAATAGTAAGTCCTCCCCTATCAGTAATTAGTTGAAATGTAAGAGCAGTACTAAGAGGGAAGTTTATAGTGGTAAATGCCTACACTAAGAAAGAAGATAGATCTGTAATCAACAAACTAACTTTATACCTTAAGAACTAGAAAAAAAGAAGAACAAACTAAAACCCAAAGTTAGCAAAAGGAAGGTAATAATAAAGACTAGAGCAGAAATAAACAAAACAGAGACCAGAAAAATAGAAGGAAAAAAAATTAACTTAACTGTGAGGTGATTTTTTTGAAAAGATCAACAAAATTGACAAGGCATTAACTAAGAAAAATATAGCAAAGACACAAATAACCAAAATCAGAAGTGAAAGAAGAGACATTACAACTGATGCCATAAAATAGGATTATAAGAAATAACTATGGATAATTATATGCCAATAAATTGGATAGCTTAGAATGGAAATGAATAAATTCATATAAACATACAATCTACCAAGACTGAATCATGAAGAAATAGAAAATCTGAACAGACCTATCACTAGCAAGGAGACTGAATCAGTAATCAAAAATCTCCAAACAAAGAAAATGCCAGGACCAGATGGCTTCACTGAAGAATTCTACCAAAATCTCAAAAAGAATTAACACCAATCCTTTTCAAACTCTTCCAAAAAATGAAGAAGAGTTGTTATGGTTTGAATGTTTGTGTCACCGCCAAAATTCATATTGAAATACTATTCACATTGAAATACTATTGCATATCTCCAATGCAATAGTGTTAAGAGGTGGGGTATTTAGGAGGTGATTGGATCACAAGGGCTCCTTACCTCCTGAATAGGATTAAGGCCCTTATAAAAGAGGCTTCACACAGGGTTTGTCCCTTTTGCCTTTCCATCCCTTCTGCCATGTGAGAACAGAGTGTTCAAGTCACCATCTCAGGAGCAGAGTCTGGGCCCTCATCAGACATCAAACCTGTTGACACCTTGATCTTGGACTTCCCAGTCTCCAGTACTATGAGAAATAAATTTCTATTGTTGATAAATCTACCCAGTCTATTATATTTTGTTATAGCAGCACAAATGGACTAAGACAGGAAGGAATATTTCCAAACTAATGTTTGATGCCAGCATTACTCTGATATCAAAGCCAGCCAAAGGTACTACAAGAAAAAAAAAACTACAGACCAATATCCCTGATGAATACTGACAGAAAAATCCTCAACAACTAGCAAACCAAATTCTATAGCACATTAAAAGGATTATACACCATGATCAAGTGGAATTTATCCCTCGGATGCAAGAATGGGTCAACATATAAAAATCAATAAATGTAATATACCACATTGACAGAGAAAAGGACAAAAATCACATGATCATCTCACTTGATGCAAAAAAAGTATCTGACAAAACTTAACACCTTTTCGTGAATAAAAAAATAGTCAAATAACTAGAAATAGAAGGAAATTACCTCAATATAATAAAGGTCATAGATGAAAAGTCCTCAGCTAACATCATATTTAATGGTGAAAAATGGAAAGCTGTTCCTTGTTCTTGCCAGAGCAATTATATAAAAAAAAAAAAAAAAGAAAGACAGAAAAAAGAAATTAAAGGCATCCAAATTGGAAATGAAGAAGTAAAATTACCTCTGTTCACAGATGACATGATCTTAAATGTAGAAAACCTTAAAGGTTGCACCAAGAAAACTGTTACAACCAATAAATGAATTTAGTAAGACTGAAAGAAACAAAATCAACACTCAAAAATCTGTTGCATTTCTACATAGTAACAATGAACAATCTGAAAAGGAAACCACGAAAACAATCCCATTTACAATAGCATCAAAAAGAATAAAATACTTAGGAATAAACTTAAGAGGCAAAAGACTCCTACACTGAAAACTACTAAATATTGCTGAAAGAAATCAAAGACGACACAAATAAATGCAAAGACATCCATGTTCACAGATTAGAAGAGTTAATACTGTTAAAATGTCCCTACTACACAAAACTATCTACAGATTCAATGCAATCCTGATGAAAATCTCCATAGTATTTTTGCAGAAATAGAAAAAAAGAAATCCTAAAATTTATATGGAAAGTCAAAGCACCCCAAATGGTCAAAACAATCTTGAGAAAGATGAACAAAGCTGGAGGCCTGATATGTCCTCATTTCGAAACATAATACAAAGCTACAGTAATCAAAACTGTATGTTATTGATATAAAGACAGATATATAGACCAATGGAACAGAACAGAGAACCTAGAAATAAACTCTCATGTATATGGTCAAATGATCTTTAACAAGGGTGCCAAGACTACACAACAGGAAAAGGATTGCCTTTTCAACAAACAGTGCTGGGAAAACTGGATATCCACATGCAAAAGAATCTTTTGCATATACCATATACAGAAATAAATTCAAAATGGATTAAAGACCTAAATATAAGACCTGAAACTATAGAAATTCTGGAAGAAAACACAGGGGAAAACTTTGTGACAATGGAATGGGCAAGAATTTCTTGGATATGACACCAAAAGCACAAGTAACAAAATAAAAAATCAACAAATAGTACTATATCGAACTTCAAAACTTCTGCACAGTAAAGGAAACAATCAACAAAGTGAAAGGGCAACATAGGGAATGGGAGAAAATATTTGCAAACCATTTAGCAGATAAACGATTAATATCCAGAATATATTATATAAAGAAGAACTACAACTCAATAACAACAACAACAAAACCCACAAATAACCAAATTTAAAAATGGCCGAAGGAAGAGACATTTCTCCAAAGAAGATACACAACACAAATGGCCAGCAAGCATATGAACAGATGTTCAACAACGCTAATCATCAGGGAAATTCAAGTCAAAATCACAATGAGATATCACTTCACGCCCATTAGGATGGTCACTACCAAAAAACCAGAAAATAACAAATTGAGGATGTGGGGAAAATGGAACCCTTGCATACAGTTGGTGGGATTGTAAAACAGTGTAGCCACTATGGAAAACTGTATGGAGGTTCCTCAAAAAATTAGACATAGAACTACTATATGACCCAGCACTCTGACTTCTGTATATATATCCAAAAGGGTGGAAAACAGTATCTTTCCATCTTGCCTTTTTTTTTAATTGAGACAGGATCTCACTCTGTTGCCTGGGCTAGAGTGCAGTGGCATCATCATAGCACACTGCAACCTCAAACTCCTGGGCTTAAGCAATCCTCCTGCCTCAGCTTTCCAAGTAGCTGGGACTACAGGCACATACCACCAGGCCCGGCTAATTTTTCTATTTTTTGTAGAGATGGGGTCTTACTCTTGCTCAGGCTGGTCTCAAACTCCCAGGCTCAAGCAAGCCTACCACTTCAGCTTCCTGAGTACTGGGATTACAGGCACACATCACCATACCTGGGTGAAAACAGGATCTTGAAGATACTTGCACACCCATATTCACTGCTGCATGGTTGGATGAGTAAAAAAGAAAATGTGGCACAGTAGTGCCCCCTTATCCATGGTTTTGCTTTCCATGGTTTCAGTTACCTGTGATCAACCATGGTCTGAAAATATTAAACGGAAAATTCCAGAAATGAACAATTCACAAGTTTTAAACTGCCGCCATTCTGAGTAGTGTGATGAAGGTTCACCCATTCCTCTCCGTCCCACCCAGGATGTGAAATCATCACCTTGTCTAGCACATCCACGCTGTATACACTACCACCTATTAAGTCACTTAGCAGCTGGTTATCAGATTGAGAACCACAGTATATAAAGGGTTTAATACTATCCACAGTTTCAGGCATCCACTGGGGGGGAGGGTCTTGGACATATCCCCTGCAAATAAGGGGGAAATACTGTGTATACATACAATGGAATTATTATTCAGCTTTAAAAAATAAGGAAATCCTTTCACATGCTACAACACAGATGAACCTTGAAGACATTATGCTAAGTGAAATAAACTAATCATAAAAGGATTCCACTTGTATGAGCTATCTAAGGTAGTCAAAATCATGCAGACAGAAAGCAGGATAATGGCGGTTGCTAGGGGCTAGGAGGGGGGTGAAATGGGAAGTTGTTCAATGGGTATAGAGTTTCAGTCACCTAAGATGAAAAGTTACGGAGATCTATTACAGAACAATGTGCATATAGTCAACACTATTGTAATTACACTTAAAGATTATTAAGAGGTTAAAAAAAATAAGAGCAGTTCAGAAAAACAGGGGCATAGGAGAACAAAAACTTCATTGAGACAAATTAATAACCATCCTTCCCTCAGTAAATCCAAACACATCTCTTCATACAAGACAACAGAAGTTATTATCCATAATCCAGATACTAAATGTGTGGCTGTTTAAAAATTATCCCTATAACACGGCAAAGGAGGTTTCTGAAATCTGAAAGATCCTACTATAATAACTACTTACAGTACTACTATAATACTACTACTATACGTATTAATTATATACATCCAAAGTTTCCATTTTCTCCTCAGCTCACTTCATAGGAAATTGTTTACTTTTATTCACAGAGGAAAGTTGAAGATTCACTAATAGTTTCAGTCAGTAGAGGGTAGGAAGTGAATGTGATTAAAATCTAGACATTGAAACATTTCTGATAAAGGGAAAAAGTGGCTTCAGACCAATTAATTTAAAACAATGCTTTTAAAAAACACCAAAACTCCTATACTGGACCCTAAAGCCACATCTGTGCATAGATACTTACATGAAATTTATAAAGTCCTTAATTATTTTTGGTTTAGTTTTTTATTCATATAAGTCGGAAAATAAGAAGTCACAAAGGGCAAATCTAAAATTTAAAAAAAAACTCCTTTATATATGAGACCTACATATATTCATTATAAGCCCCAGTAGAGTATAAAGAGCCTGGTTTGTATTCCTGAGGTAGAATTGGATACTGCTACGTAATTCATTAATTGCTCTACGTACTGGATATGCCAAAGATTAAGCTTGTAAAAGAAAAAAAACACAAATCTCTTTTCTTCACATCTTTATCTGTATTTTCCTCCCTCTTCCTAATGGTAAGTCCATACTTGATTTCATACTGTTTTCAAGGTATGTTACTTGTCTGTCACCTCTTCCTAACCTTTGTTAATTTTTAAAAAACTAAATACAATTAAATCCGTTTTCTAAAAAGCATATGGTGACATTTGGCTAAGGCAGAGAGGGGAGTTTAATTAGGTAGGTATATATATTAATTTAATAATATATCTTTCAATAAAACCATTTTAGTGACCAATAAGTATTTGTTCTGAAAATTATGATAGGTCAGTCCAACTCATAGTTTGTCACATCATGTTTTCACATAATCTTGAGAAAGACATGTAGACATCACTACACAGAAGTATGTATCATATTCACCCTACCCATTTGCAAAGTAACTGACTAAACCCAAATAATGACTATGCTAAACATTTATGTAACCTTCAATGGTTATGGGCATTGGTGCTTCCAGTTTTCCTGTTTCTAACATCACTGTACTTAATTCAATAAATCTTCAAAATCCATATTTGTTGGTCAAATGTTAGAATCAACTAGTTAAATTTTAATGTATATCAACAACCATATATATAATATATACCTATCATCTAATGGTATAAATTATATTTTTATCTACACTGTAAATGTCATTATCAACATTCAAATCATATATATACTTTCATGAAATGGCTTATAAATAAATGTGAAAAAGTAGTGGGAGGAGGGAGAAAGAAAGGGTTTTCTTTTCCCACCTTCTACTGATATATTCTGGCAAATTCTAAAATTGGTGTGTTCTGAAATCTTTGTGTTCTGGCAAAATCTAGCTACACCCAAAGGCTGGGTAATCATTTGCTCTTTCTTATTCAAAATGGATATTCCAATTCCTGAAATCCACTGAATTTAAAGACTGAAAAGATGATTTTTATTGAAATAAGCATTGTTTAATCACTTTGTACATTTACTGAGTTTTTGTTATTTTGCATGTTACAACCTAAAGGAAAATGCATTCACTCTTCTGTATTTTGGCAGGGCAGAAGCCTGTCCTTGAACAGCTGGCAGCATAAATGACAAAAGATTGGTATTTGCCTTAAGATCATGACGAAATTACCTTCAGAGAAAACAAATCTCTGTGTGTTTTTGTGTGTTCTACATATACATATATATAAACATATTTTTTTCAGACATTTCTAAGATACGTTAGTTCTACTGGCAGGATAATTAAAAAAATTAAAATGCTCCAATGTTTAGCTCCATGTAGTAAAGTATTCCCCCTCTCCTGTATTAGTTCATAAAAGCAATGTAAAGTTTCGTCAACCAACCTAGTGGGGCTAGTTAAACTATATATATATATGTACGTATTTTTATTGTGGAAACAATCAAACTCATACTTTGATAGAAAACACAAAAATAACTATAATGTAACTGAAAGTTGGCTAAACAAGATAGTTCTGGCAACCTGGAGAGAATAAACTCTTTTGAACTGATTCATAATTTATCCTCTTCTGGGACTATCCATTTAAAAAAAGGTGTATGGTGAAAAAAGAGGGAAGGAGAAGGAAAGAACCACCTTTTAGTTTTCCCCAAAATGAATAACCTGCCTTTAAATATGGCAAAATCTGACAGAAATCCATCTTACTGATACTTCTGCAGCAGGACTGCTGATAGCCTCCCAATATCCACTTTCTTCTTTTTCCTCAAGAAGAGAATCCCGGTTTTCAGGTGTGAATATGGCTCCCTAGACTAAAGACTACATTTCTCAATTTCCCTTGCCTTGCTGGTAGGAGTGGAAAATGAGAATAAGAGAAAGTGGTATGGATCTTCACCCCTCTACCGTCTTACTAGCTGGAATGTGGATATAAAGTTTGGTGCTCTGCAGCCACCATGAGATAAACCTGGAAGTCACACACAGTAAAGCAACAAAATGGAACTGCCTGGGCCTCCCACCTTGTGGAGAGCCACACCAGCCTAGACACTCCCGAGTTCTTGAACATGGGAGAAAAATAGACATCTATTTTGTGTAAGGAACTGTAACTTCTTATTGAGTTACCTGTAGTCAAAGCTAATCCCAATTCTCATTCCTTACTGCAAAGATAGAATAGTTTTGTTACTTTGAGATTTTCTTCTATGAGATCATGTCTTTCTGGGTATAATGCTATAAAAATTTTAAAAAGTGATACTATGACAACTTTCTTCCCAACAACGGCCACCAGCTAGCCTTGTCTAAGAATGCTACCATGATAAAGAAAATGATAGAGCTAAAAAATGTGTAAACAGGAAGTCCCTAAAATATTCTCCATGACCTAGTATTACCACCCCAAAATATGCTTTTGTCTATCTGTAATAATGATATAGCAAAAATCAAGAGTATAATTTTAGTGATTTTTATGGGGATTGGGCTTGTTTGGAAACTTCCAGAAAATCCCAGGGGGAGTCACAGAGCTTTAAATCTTCTTGGACTGCCAGTGGGACAGGCTCCTTTGCTTCTTAGGCCCCCACACCACCTTCCTACCTTCTCAATTCCTTTTAAATGTGTATTTAAGCCAATAGGATATTTTTGAATGAAAAAGTGCTATAGGAAGTCTGGTAGTGGAAAAATTTTGGTAACTGAATAGATATGGCACTCAGGAGAAGACAGATAAGATACATAAAAATTAGAAAGAGTCATGGTATAGATAAGTTTTAAAATCACTGATAAAAATAGTATCAATTATATTTGAACAAAAGCAAAATGAAAATAAAAACACTAACATTTGGTAAATATCTTCTTGTTCCTGACTCTATATGAATATCAACTCTAGAATGTGTAAAGGTCAAAGATTTGCCAAATACAGTAGCAGTAACAAAGACAGTGGTCTACATCAGGGGTTGGCAAACTACAGCTTAAGAGCCAAATCCAGACTACTATCTAATTTTATATGACCAACAAGCTAAACATGGATTTTATTTTATTTTTCATCCTATAGAGTCAGGAATATATTTTTTAAAACATGGATTTAAAATTTTTAAATGGCTACATTTTAAATGGGCATGTAAGTACCTGTATAACATAATATTCTCAACTGGCCTGCAATAGCTAAAATATTTACTGTTGGATCCTTTACAGAAAAGGTTTGCCAACACCTGATTGATGTGACTAACCCTGTCTTTTTGACTAGGATTAAGGACAGAAAAAATAATGTAACCTCGATGTTGAGGAGTTTGTCAAATTCCACAGTACAGTCAACAGCAATAAGATGTTAAGAATAATCCCCAACAATTCAGAAAGAAAGGACTACCCAGATTGACTCTGAACCATTGGTTAGCCATTAGCAAATACACCTACTTAGAATTATGTCCTATGGTATTCTGTGAGGTGTTCAGAAGTGCTATCTGTGGTCCAAAAAGTTAGGGAAATGATTATTATAAAAAGTTGAACTATCGGTTTTTGTGTGTATATGTGTGTTCATTTTGTTTTACTTTAAGACTTCTTAGAACCTTTAAAAATATCCCCAGGAAAGGGATATGGTATGCAACAATTCCCAAATTTATTTTACCTTACTTCTGTGGCACCTATTAATATATTGAAGAAAGTATTCCATAAAATAGTTTGGGAAATATATTTACCTCATATAGTATCAAAATAAATTAGTGGTAGATTAAAAAGTTAAATGTATAAAATACACCACAAAATCTAGAAGAAAATCAGTGTATCAAATCTCTTGTAGGGGTGGTGCTTTCTAGGCTAAAAAAATATGGAATGAATCACTTAGAAAAAGATTCAATGAAAGTGTAACTATGTAAAATGAACATATTTTTATGTCAAAAACCAACAAAAATAGAGAAAACATGCACAGTACATATAAGAAAGGGGTGCATACATAATATACACAAAATTTATAGGCCAATGGACACGAACAGGTTGCTAAGAGAAAACATAACAAGTAACTTTCTTGTGTGCATCCACTATCGATCCCCTTTGGCTATTTTTCCTACTGAAACCAAAAAAAAATTAAAACTTGGGTCATGTCACAACCCAGCTCTTAAGATAAAGAGCAAAATTCTTAACACGGCCTACAGGAAGCAGATGGCGCCACCTCACCCTTTCCCTCTCCAGCTCACTGTACCCCCCACCCCGTCTCTCAGTTTGGAGACACGCGTTCCAGCCCTCGCGCACACGTGTGGCCCACCTGCCCGCCTGGCACTTTTCTTTGTCGTCTCACCCTCCTCCCATCGCTCTCTCTCACACAGCCTTCCGTTCTCAAACAGACCTTCCTTCCTTAGAAAAGCCTTCCCTGACTGCAATTTAAAGATGCGGAGTGAAACTGTGGATTTAGATCAGATCCCCCATTATATAGTCACAGCTCCCTTGTTTTCTTTCCATAGCACTCACCTCTGTTTTTAGCTGTATATTTGTGGGACAGTTTCATTAAAGTCTAATCCTCTCACTACCCGAAAAACTATTAAGTTCCATAAGGCCTGGGATCTTGACTGTCTTGTTGATCCTTGTATCCCCAGCACCCAGAATTACAATTTTCTAAAAACAAAGGAAAACAACAAAAGTATATTTTTAAAATGCCAAAAATAGTATTTGCCTATTACCTATAATCAGTTGAGATTATAGGTAATATTTTCCTTTTCCTACTTTTCTGCATTTTATTCAATAGTGCACATGTTAATAAAAACCAAGCATTTATGGATAAACCTAAATTTAAATAAGTAAATATAATAAGTGAAAATCAGAGTTTTTAAAAAAGGGAGGTAAAACTTGACCTTGTAAAGAATTAATTCAAACAGCAAACTTCCCATATACTTATTGACATAGAAAATATTCATGATACCTAGCTAATTGAAAAAAAGCCATAAAAGAGTGTACCTGGAATGAAGTCATTTCTGTCTAACTCAGGAAAATGGTAGAACTTCATACACAATTTTTTTTTTTTTTTGAGACAGAGTCTCACTCTGTTGCCCTGGGTAGAGTACAGTGGCATCATCATAGCTCACTGCAGCCTCAAACTCCTGGCCTCAAGCAATCCTGTCTCAGCCTCCTTCCTGAGCAGTTGGGACTATAGGTGTAGCCATGATGCCAAGCTAATTTCTCTATTTTTAGTAGAGATGGGGTCTCGCTCTTGCTCAGGCTGGTCTCAAACTCCGGAGCTCAAGCAGTCCTCCCTCCTCAGACTCCCAGAGTGCTAGGATTAAAGGTGTAAGCCACCGTACCCAGTCTTCATACCCAATTTTAACAGTGATTATCTCTGGATAGTAGGATCAGGGGTGATTTCTTGCTATTCTTTGTGCTTTTCTACATTTTAAATGTCTTCTGTATTGTATATAGATTAGGGAAAAAATACTAATCTCTTTAAACAGCTATCTCCTCTTGTACATTTACAATATAGTTCAATTTGCAGCACATTTTCAAGAACACATCTATTTTTTCAGGTAAGGGATGCCTTATGTTAAATTACACACTCCCCACTGTGTCATATCAATTACTTTCTAGAGTTTGTTTTATTAAAGCACAGCTGATCAAGGGTACCTCATATAAACTGGAATTATTATACCAATGTTTTCTTCTATAAAAATTTACAGCATTGAAAACATGGTATTACATTTTTAAGTAAATCATGCTATCTCTTTTATCAATATCAATTTTCTGATATTTCAGGACTACTAAATTCTACTGTCATCATGTATGTTATCACCTACTCATATATCTAGAAAATTTTCCATAGTGATTGATACTCTTAACTAAGAGAAGCAGAAAAACATTTTTGAAAAATTACTCTGTAGAACATTATTTTCCTCTTATTCCAAATAGCACAACAAGAAGGTTTGCAGGAAATGAAATGAAACCATGGTAACCAACTAAACCTACCATGAGCTATCAGATCAAAAGAACACACAGTACATTACACATCAACGCCTACTAGCAGCATAATCCTTCCCTAGTTCCTTTTGATCCTTCTTCTTAAACATAAAAAAAAGCTTTCAACCAATTTTCATATTTTAAAAGAAAGCCCCTTTACCAATATCTACTGTGATTCTCTGGCTTTACTCAGGAACTCTTTGGCCAAATTCACTTTAAATGTCAACCTAATGTTCTGAGATTCAGTTAGGAATTAATTGTTGGTTCTTTTCAATCATTACTAAAATTAGACTTTTTACTTCAATGCATTTTATCATTTTCTAATATAGTAGCAATAGTTTCTTCGTACTAAATCTTCAGAACTGTAAAGATTAAATAACATTCTCACAGGAATCCCCTGCTTAATGGAATCTTACCAGCATTCCAAACACAAAGGCATAATAAATTAAATCACAGTTCCATTCACAGAACACAGAGGAGTGCTATTTCACCACCTGGTTGTCCACTCCATCCCCAGTCAGCAGTTCCTACCATAGGCACTGACGCCAAACTCACGCTCCACCTGTTCTGCAACTGCCAATCATCAGCTAAAACTGCATCAACAAAGTAACGCATGGTTTTTGTCAGTCATTAGCTATTCACACAACCAAAAAGTCAAGCAGACAATAGGGCAAACCTCTGCATAGATTAGTGATCATCTTTGCTGTTATGATCAGCTACCCCTTAGCAATTATCATTGAAAATAAAACATAAAATACATACATGCCACAAAAATAGGTGTATATTTTATGCATGACCAATTTCTGAAAGGATAAACAACTGTGAATGGTGTTATCTCTAGGGAGTGGAACTAGAAGTATGTGGTAGGAAAGTACTATAATTTATCATCATAAGCACTTTTATTTGAAAAATTTTTTACCATATCTATATGTTGCTTTCATAATCATAATAAAGATGTAATAAGTTACATGGATGCAAATATGCTCTTATTTTTATAGAGAATGATTGCTATTTTTCTTCAATAAGTTATCCAAACTTACTATAAAATAATTTTTATAAGTACAAATTATCAGTAAGTGATCTTATAATGGAATTTTGGTTTAAATTATTAAACTTCAAATATACTTAATTTGGGTTTTCTCTTTTAGGGGTGGGGAGTAGAAATTTAACCCTAGAGAATTAGTTGGAATAAATCTCATCCTTAAAGGCCTTAAACAAAGGTTTATTTGCTTTATAAAAATGGTAATGTGTTGATAACTTTAAAATCTTAATTACTAAAAAGGCACTCACTTAAAAGCTAAGTGTTTACTCTTGTGTCATACCCCTTGTCTACTTATTTTATTATTGTTTTTTGATGTTGTTTTTAACAAGCTATATTTTTTGGTTTCTCTGCTTTTTGTTCTTGAGCAAATTAAGCCTTGGTTTTCTCATCTATAAAATGCATAGAGTAATAGTATCTACCACATTGGTTTAATTTGTAGATAAAACTGAGTGTTCCAACCTGTTGCCATGAACAGAGGTTATAGGTTAGGAGATATCAAATCTGTCCAGCCCTTTTGGAGGCCAGGAAGGGACTGACACACTGAAGTCCTTGGGCCAGTCACACTGGACCATGATCAGCCTTGTGCATTTACCTCAATGTACCATACAACATTATTTTCTATGGGTGCCACAATATGAAAAAGAGTGGGAAATCTGAAAAATAATCCACATATTTACCATAATGCCTGGAAGTGTAAGTATTTGGTAAACATTAGCTATTATTATATTTATAAAACTGTTAAGTCCATTAATAAAATATGTGGGTGTGCCAAATCATTCACAGAAAAGGAATCACAATATCAACACATTCTGGGGCTATATCTGGTTACTAAAAAACAGATCTTAAATTAAGAGAATCTGGTATGCCTCCTATTGCACCTTAAAGTAGACACACAAGTCAGATTCTAGTTCCCCTTTGTAAAGTAGATAATCTGAGAGTCACAGAGGAATATTCTATGGCAAAGTTCCTGTTGATTAGCCCCCAAATGTACCTGAAACTCAACTTCCTCCTAAATGAAATGCTCAATGGAATTTGCCTTATGCCATGCCTTAAAAATAAAAAAACACAAAAATCTCTTGAAATCAGCTTTTTTGTCTTTCTCTACCATTGCTATGTAAGCAAACTTTTGAGAGAACTAAAATCAGAATAGACAGAATACTAGTGAATATAAACTATTGCTGAGGATAAATATTTGAAAAATGAAGTACCATTCAAGAGTAAGGTACAAATCAAATCAATCCATAATGAGATAACACTTCACACCCACTAGGATGTCTATATTCAAAAAGAAATAACAAGTGTTGACAAAGATGTGGAGAAACTGGAATCTTCATACACTGTTGGTGGGACTGTAATGATAAAACCAATTTGAAAAACAATTTGGCAGTTCCTCAGAAGGTTACTTTTGGCCGAGCAAGGTGGCTCACACCTGTAATCCTAGCACTTCGGGGGCTGAGGCAGAAGGATTGCTCGAGGATAGCAGATTGAGACCAGCCTGGGCAATATAGTGAGACCTTGCCTCTACAAAAAATAAAAAACTTAGCCAGGTGGTGGCATGTGCCTGTAGTCCTAGCTACTTGGGAGGCTGAGGCAAGAGGATCACTTGAGCCTGGGAGTTGGAGGTTGCAGTGAGCTATTATGATGACACTGCACTCCAGCCTGGGCGATAGAGCGAGACACACACTCTCTCTCTCTCTCTCATACACACACACACACACACACAGAGACACACACACAAAAAGTTACGATACGACCCAGCAATTTCACTCCTAGATATATACCCAAGAGAAATGAAAACTGTGTCTATACAAAAACTCGTACACAGTATTATTCACAGTAACATTATTTATAGCAGCATTATTCATAATAGCCAAAAAGTGGAAACAACCCAAATATCCATCAACTGATAAATATACAAAATATGCCATATCCACACATTGGCATATTTTTCTAATATTATTTGTTAATAAAAAGGAAAAGTATTGATATACGTTACAACATGGATGAACCCTGAAAACATTATGCTAAGGGAAAGAAGTCACAAAAGATCACATATTCCATTTATATGAAATGTCCAAGATGTATAACTCTACAGAGACAAAAGTAGATTAGCCCTGGTTGCCTAGAGCTAGGAGAGCTGAGAAGAAATGGAAAGTGAATGCAAATGGGTACAGAGTTTCTATTCAGGGTGATGAAATATTCTAAAATTGCTTATATTGCATAACTTTGTGGATGTACTAAAAACAATTGAATTATACGCTTGAAATGGATGAATTGGTATGTTACTTATAACTCAAAAATCTATTTTAAAAAACAAGTAAGATAAGAGAACATGCAAAAGCCATGCTAGCAAAAAGAGTTAGAAAAAAAGGCACAATTTTGTAATACATAGAAATAGTGCTTGGTTGTCATAGGTAGACGTTTCATAACACTCTCTGGACAGGAGGCAAGTCTTCTTTGGTCCAGGAAAAAAAAAATCAGAAAACAGGAAGAAAAACAATCAGTGAGGCAATTAGCCCTTAAATTTTTTTTCTCTATCAATCTAACACTTTAGCAAGCAGTATTTTAAGTTCATTGATCAAAAACAGGGTATATTTTTAAAAAAGAGGAAAAAATGAGAGGGAAGATATTATGTTTATCTGAATTTGCCAAACAGAAGAAACCTGTTTTCTTCCTTCTTTTCCTCCTTCTACTCCCAGCATTTAATCTTAATTTGTTAATCAAAAGTAAGAAATAACTCAAAGGCTCTCAATACTCAGCCTATATATTTTAAGTTTCCTCTCCCTGTAGACAGACCACAAGGGAAGCCATTAATCAGAAGGTTGCTTGGTGAGCATGGAGTCCAGAGCAAGAGAAACTGAGTGAATCAAATGTTCAACATTCTCAAAGTGTGCTCCACTGACAGATTCCATGAAAAGAGGGTCTCATGATCAAATGGTTTGGGAAATGCAGTATAGTCCTATTACAGTATTCACAGGTTCTGAGAAGTACTGCAGGAAAAAAATCCAATTGATTATGTTTAATGGGAGAGACCCACATGGCACCTTGTCAGTCTCCCTGCTAGAGACAGCATTGCCAATGTTGGCCAAGACTCCTCTCCCTCACAGACCCTGGATGAACACAGGCCTCTATGACTTCTTTTTCTATTGCCCCAGGGCTGACCAATCCTGCTTCTGAGGACTTATTTAAATAAGTTGATACATTCCGTTTATAATCAACTCTTCAGAAATTTAGGAGGTATTGTCTTTCATTTTGACCCAAGGTTGCAGCTCATGTCTTCATTTCTGCTCAAAATAAAAATAGCTCTATTGCGTTTTTTTCTCTGATTATAAAATGATATACATGCATTGTAAAAACAAGTCAGGCAACTCAAAAGATACAAAGAAGTAAAAATCACCTTTAAGTTCAGCACTTAGAGATAAACACTAAACATTTTGGTAATCATTCTTTTAGACACCGCTCTACTTACAAATACACCAACAGATACAAAATTTTACATAAATAGTATGACACTACACATACTGTTCTGTATAATAAATTTTATTTTTCAGATTTATATAGGCTATATATGTTTTAGAATTTATCAAATAAGAAATATGACATATCTTAAAAGAAAATATAATTTGTCCAAACATTATACTTTTTCAGTGTTTAAATTTTCATTTGTTCTCGATTATTTAAAATTTTTCCAAATAATTCTTATCTTGATATTCTGCATAAAATCAACAGGAAAGAGACAAGTATTTTGTAGGTATAAGGCATTTGCTGGAATAAGTCCAAATCTGTCTTAGAATATTCAGATGCAAGATTTGGGGATTATTAAGACTCCTGTACATGTCACTTTGTTGTTCTCCCAATTTAGAGAAGCTAAAATGAGTCAGATTAACAGAAATGTCTCTGGAGCTGCCAAACTTGGAGTTAACATTTCTCTTCTCTGGTGTATACTGAGGTTTAGAAAAAATAAATAAATAAATGAGGAAAAAAAAAGAGAAAAAAAATTTCTCTTCAAAGTGAACCTCTAAAATCTGTAAGATATCTAGCAACCTTTTTAAAGATCAGTTCTCCATAGCCAAACAAAAACTGCCTACTAAATTAATTATCTAAATAATTCTGGTAAAATTTAGTTCCCACCACCCTTTCCACTCATCATTCTTATTGCTCCAACAATGATCTTTCTAAATTGCAAATGTACCTACATTGCCTTCTATTAAAAGCCTTCAGTGACTCCCATTTCCTACAGATGAAATCTAAATTCTTAAACATAAAATACCAGGCTCTCCTGGCACACTTAGTGCTAAAATTTCCTGCACCCCTCCATCCCCAGCAGCCTGCCATATATCAAATATCAAATGCTCCATGCTGCTCTATATATTCCTGCCTTGGCCATTTCTTCTTCCCAAAATGCTCATTTTTCATCACAAACTACCCCTTCTACCTCGTAAATTTTAGAGGACCTTTAAGAGCTAGCTTAAATGTCTTCTTTCTTGACCCACTTGAATAGTACTTAGAAGGATATAGAAGCTCAATAAATGCTGCTGTTTTAGATGATTCAGTTATCTGGGGAATTATTGTAATAACCCAATTTAACCAGGAAGACTAAGCCCCTGATTTCCATGAAAGACCTTGACATGTATTAGTGACATACCAGGGATAAATATTTTAAGGTATGTATTAGTCAAAAGTGCTATGGATTTCACTATGCTAAAATTATTAACATAATTGGGTTTTCCATATAACCTTTAAAATATTGAATTATCTCAAATTCAGTTTGGAAAATAACATTTTACATCAAGTTTTTAAAACACTACAGGCAAAAGAACATCATCAAAACACAACTTACAGAACTTTGGGGCCTGGCCTCTCATAAAACTTTCTCTGGAACCCACATCTGATTTTCTTACTACAGTACTTACTGAAGCTAAAATTGGATATACTACTTGAATAAGAGATTGACGAGAATGAAAACACTTGAAAAATTACACCGTGGGTTGACTCTTACTGTCTAAGAGGGAAATGATCTCAATAAGTACAGCCTATAACACTGTACTGGCTATGGTTAACTGTCTAACTGGTATCCATTTTCCTTCCCTCCCTCCTACCTTCTTCCTTCATTTAAAACAAGAAAAGAAAACCAGATTTTGTTCGGTCATTTAGTATTCCTCCCAAAACCTCATCTTCCAGAAGAAGCTGACCCATATCCTAGCTCTAGGAGCAGGTGCTAGTTAGACAAATTATCAGTACATGCACTTCCCTGTAGATGTTATTGGCCCAGGGGTGGGAATGGGAGACTCATACTAGCCTCATCAACCTGAAGGGAAGGAGCACACTGCATGAGAGAGGAGAGCTTCCCTCATACTCTCTTGCTGGTCATAAACAAGAAAGCCTAAAGCTCTGATTGCCCAGGCAGATTCCTTTTCACTGCAAGGAAAACCAGCCTTACACTAAAGCTGATGCTGTGAGTGCCCATGAACAGAAACAGAAAGATCTCAAGTCCTTCGTAACATCACTGGGATACTGATCATCCATACTATTATTACATTTCTGAATTTCTCATTATGTGAGATATTTCCTTAAATAATTTATGTTTAAGCCAGTTGAGTTTGCTTATTTTGAATATTAGATAATAATTGCAACTGATAGACAATATGATTCTTAAAAGTGAGATGCTGCTAATAACAGACTTTAACAAGTTCTCTTTTGAGACATACTGGGATTATTCTTCCCATTTTACAATTATTATAGAAAACTAAAGCTTGAAACGGTTAAATATATAAAATACAGTTAGGCAGGAACTCATCTGACTCTAAAATCTATACTGCAACTTCATTTCCAAAGTTCTAACAGTGAGAGTAGATAATTATAATTACTTTGTGATAGATTTTTAAAAAATATTTAGCAGCTCAAGCCATTGTGAAAAGGGGATGTTTTATACCAAAGGGAATCAGTGTTGACAGTGAGCCCAATAATACATCAAAGCAATGCATCTCTTCAGTCTTATGCCATATTAAATGTGCAACATTGATATAAAGAAATGTTTTTTATATTTCTAAGAAAACTCTTGGACAGAGTTCAAGCAAGTGCGCCCTACATTAAATGGATGACTTAGGAGAAATAATAATAAGATCCTAATGTTCAGCTATAATTAATCTATTTGCATATTTTAGTTAAGGCAGGAAAAGTAAACAGCCAACAGGATGAAAATGTCACTTACAAATTTATTGAATTAGTAAAGGCCTTTTTGCATTCAGAGCAATTTCATTTAAAAAAAAAAGTGAAATGTTCAGAAAAAAACAGTAAAAAACAACAACAACAACAAAAAAAACTAGTTATGAATGGTGTGAAACTGCACTTACACCCAGAAATCATTTAGATTTTTATCAAATATAGTGGTGGCAATGAGAAAATAGATGCCAAATATTTAAAAGGTCATTTCATATGATCACTCATATTAGCCTTCCATTAGTTTTTTAACCTCCCTATTTCACTATTTCCAAGAAGCAAATGAAAATTATCTGACATTAGGTACTGAATGGATGGGTTTAACAGCAGATCAGAAATAGCAGAAGTCAGGACCAGTAAGCCGGAAGTTAGGCCAATAGAAAACGTCCAAACTGAACCTAATAATTTATTCTTTTAGTGAGAAAAATTGTATAATGTCTTCTAAAATATATCTTTTAAAGAATTAGTTCTAAAACTATGAAAACCATAAAGAAAATACGATTTCAACTAAATTTCTTATTTTAGGTTATGTATAATTGATACAGGCCATGATATCTCATTAAACTATCACTAATCAAAATGTTGTCAAAATCAACATACAGAAAACCTTAGGTTACTTTGAAACACTTCATGAGTCATAATCTAGTGCCTAGGCTAGCATCTTCTTTTTAACTTACACACTCCAAACATGCGGATGCTTATCTATATGCTCCCTTTGTATAACAAACTTTCTATGAGTAATAATCATTTTTCCTGAATGAAGGAATGAACATCAACAGAGACAGAAAAGCCAGACCTGGCCTAAGATTCAGGCTGAGATGGAGTGTAGGAGAAGATGCAACTGAAGAGGGGAAAAAAGATCTCATCCATAGAACACCTGCCATGCCATGCAGTGAGAACCTCTTTTCTTACTGCAGAAAATTGGTACTACGACAGCATACATGGAATACGTACTTCTCTAAAGAGCAGCTCACACCACACACAAAGGTCCTCAGTGGAGAGTCAGGCCCTGCAAGTGCAGGGGAGATGCCAGTGACAGTAGGAGGTATGTTCTTTGAAACTCTGTGCCCTATTCAACAGAATAACCTTGCTGCTGATCATCCCATCAGATTTTAAGATGGATCATTTATGAGACTGTGGGAGTTATATTAGAAGGGACAAGGCTAGACACTTGGAGATTTTTTAGGCAGTTATTAAACTAGTCCAGGATGTGGCTTACAGTTGAAAAGGAGGGGAAATTTTGAGAAATACTTAAGAAATAAGTTTGTTGATTTTGGCTGTGTGAGATAAGCAAAAAGAAAAAGTCCTCTTAACCATTAGATAGTACAGGCACAGTACCTAGGGCCTTCCAGGGTCTAAGAAAAGGTATGAGATATAAAGAGAACGGTATGGCTCCAAAACACAAAAGGAAAACTAAAAAACTAAAGATAATTTCAAAAGCAATTTATATTAAAAAAAAAAAACTTAGACAATTTTAACAGCAAAAAGTATATATTTGATATGTGTATAATGTAAGATGGGGGGCATCTAAATGAATGGTGCCAGGACCTACATCTTAAAATAAATCTAAGAAAACAAAGAAAAATGATTTCTTGGTTTCTGTCTTGTGGAGCTGACTGAATAATGGTGTTACTAGATAATAAAAGAAATACAGATATTACAACATATTTGAGAGGAAAAGTGATGAGTTCAGTTTTGGATATACTGAGATTGAGGAGCTACTGAGAAATTGAGTTGAAGGACTTATTCCTAATTTCAGAACCTTTGGTTAACACAGCAGATGCATAATGAACATAAATGGCTATAAACTAGACAAATTGGCTACCCCCAAATGGATCATGCATTACGTTAAAAACAAAACAAACTGATAGAACTGGATCATCAGTTGAAATGGGAGTATCAGATAACAATAATACATGTATCAATACAACTTCTATTTCATATTTTGCCTAACACTTCCCTGCCATACATTAAAACAAGAAAAATATCAATCATATTTTAGCACATAAATTACTCACAATGCATATTCACAAATTCCTCTCCCTACCCTCACTACATCCCCTTTTACTCGCTATTATTTCTTTTCCAAGTAATGATTTTATGGTGATTTTCAATAACAAAGAAAGGCCTTATGTTACCCCAAACCTATGAATTTAAAATACTCCCATCAAGACTTACTGGGTCAGAGTGGAAGAGAAGTGATTATAAACCTAAAGCCATGAATAGAATGAGAGAGGGCAAGAAGGCGGGAATGAGGAAGAGCTTGGAAGGTTTGGGCACTACTTTTCCCCAAACTAAATCCTTGGTCCTCGAGTATTTGCTGGCATGAGCCAGTGAAAACTGCATGACAGACATGTAATGAGGCATAATACGGTGTAATGAATAGTATCTAAACTTTGCAATTAGGCAAAACTGAGTTCAAATTAAAGTTTTATAACTTCTATGTGATCTTACAGAAAGGTAGGTGAAACAGCCACAAAGAAGAAAGGAAGACAGTGTTGTGCAGATTTCTGTTTCTTATTTTATCCCACCTCCTCCTTCTTTATTCTGGTCCTCTACCCTTTACACCAAGACTTATTTACCCCAGACAATCATATGACCAAACTATTTGGAAATGTGGTGGTACAGAATTACAGAATTATAAAATGTTAGGAGTAGAAAGATGAAGAAACCAACTTCAAGAAATTCTATGATTTGCCCCAAATTAGTCTTCCAACTCAATCAGTGGCGAATTGAATAGGTATGTGAATTGTCAGACCACATCCCACCTCGAAAACATTATAATTAAATTAAGTAATTGAAGAGGGATTTATACTTTATAATTTGCCATAAAAACCAAATTTCCATGAACATGAACTCCTGTGACAAGCTCTAGTCTCCAAGTATTCAATTGATTCAGAATTCAGTATAAAATAATAAATTACATAAAGATACATAAATTACAGAAAGATTAATATTAAATCTGTGGAGAGGAATAAGAGCAGTCCCTGCTCACTCACACAGGCACAAGTGACTGGAGAAGGAGTTAGACACGTTAGTCCCAGATATTAAAGTCATCTTTCTATCCTCTATTTGTGGCTACCAAAAGAAATGTCATTTCTTTGACCTCTTTCTTTGAGAGTTGCTACTTTTAAGTCTTTTCCAAAGAATAGATGAATGTATGTATGAATGAATAAACGAAGGGATGAACAAAGATAATGGATAATTATTGTGAGCCTTTGGAGAGGCAGCAATGCAGAGAGATAAAGAGCACAGACTCTGAAGCCAGACAGTCTGGGTTCAAATACCAGCTGCAAAACTTCTTAAATGTGTGACCTTCACCAAGTTACTTAACCTCCAGGTCCTCCATTTCCTCATCTGTAAACTGGGGATAATAACAGTACACAGAGATGTTGCACAGATTAAATGAGGTTAGAGGCCTGGCATGAGATAAACCCAATGGATAA
Organism: Daubentonia madagascariensis; assembly: GCA_023783475.1. NCBI lineage: Eukaryota > Metazoa > Chordata > Mammalia > Primates > Daubentoniidae > Daubentonia > Daubentonia madagascariensis. The sequence goes on along the minus strand of JAKFHU010002088.1, from coordinate 33,358,393 downwards.
GCATGCTATTGTATTACCGTTCTTATTATTGGGTTATTATTACAAGGTTAATAAAAATATTTGTGTCTGGGCACTGTACTGTAAGCTAGGAACAGCCAGAACAATAGGCAAAGTTCTGTTGATATGGAAGAGCCAGGAGCTCCCAAGAAAAGGTACTTCAACCAAAAGCCAACCTAAGAGAAATGACATTGGCTTTAGCTTTATGAGTTACAAAGATCTTTCTCTAAGTGTCTTTCCTTATTCAAGAAATCTGATGAAAGCCAACACAGCAAGACAGACAGGGAGAGAAAGGGTAAGATGGAATGGAAGGAAGTAGCTACCACAAAATTGCTTTAAAAGTTTTTCAATTCTTAATTACTGAGTGCTACCATTCATGAGGAATTTTTAAAGGGTCTCAAAGCTATTAAAATGGTAATTAGGTCCCAAGAAAACAAGAACCAATTCAATTACATGCTGGATGCTTTTAAAATTTAAAGCCCTCTATTAAGAGGGTTTTAAATGAAGCACAGTTGTAACTGCAGGCCCATGACCAACCTTAAAGCCAAAGTGTAGGTCCCAGGCTGACGCTGGCTCTCCCGGATGAGGTAGCTCCCCTCAGCCACACTCAAGAGCTGGTCGGAGGCTTCTCTGGAGATCATGCCGTGAAACCTAAGAAACAAAGTCAATTCAGAAACTGTGGGCTTTTGACATTTTTCAATAAAACAAAAGCCCCCCACCTTCTCCTGTTGTTTTCTAGACTGCCATATAATGGGAGGGAAGCACTTGGGTTTAACTATGCTTGTGTTTCTCTGGGCCTGGCCCCTGGCCAGCTTCTCTGTGGTGATAAGAAAAGCACCAAAGTAGTGATCCAATCCAGTTAACAACCATGGAATCAAAATTCACATCCATCTAAGGGAAGATCAACCACCTCTCTTGAGAGGACAATTTCCTTCTTATGTAGCCATTTAACCATATGGACTCGCTAAAAAAATATATAGAAATGTGTCCCATTTCCTTTCTCTCCATTAGTAGCACCGCTCCAAAATTTTGGCTCTGAGTCTATGTTGGCAATTTTCCAGGACCCTGGGTTGTCCTTAATTGGCACGATTGCACAATAATGTGCATAACCTGCATTACTGAATATTCAAGCCCAAAGCAAACAACTATGATACTTGCTTTCACTCTCTGCTAAGCCCTTATCTTTGATTAACACGGAAAAAAGGAAGAAGAATAAATATAAATAACATACTCTTTACACAAACACAGTAGTAGATTCATCTATAACAATATGACATAAACATTGATAAGGAAAAGATGTCAGTAGTGACACATATTAAAAAAATAAAACTATCTTACATTTGTATGGTGATTTAAAATTTACAAAGAACTTACAAATATACTCTCTTTTCAGTAACTCAAAGATAATGAAGGAATTCAGGACATGTCACCCCAAAATATTCTACTTTGGTGTATTGATTATTTTGAACTGAAGGCACTTGAAAAATACCAAATGCAGGGAGAGGCTTTCTTTGAACTCCCCTTATCTACCTAAAGACAGATCTTCCAAAAGGCATTCAATTGTCATCAGTTCCCTCCCCATGACTTTAATAAACCAGGAAGACTGAATCTTATCATAGGAGAGGAGGCTAAAATTCGACATCACATGCAAATAAATTTTGCTACAAACTAGCATAATTCCCATCTATTCTTCTAAGGGCCCATTCATCTTTCCTAAACATCATTTACTTTCCCCTAAATGGCCTACATCTCCCCTTCCCCTTCCCTATTAAGATGGGCTACACAAGCTCTCAAATCTCACTTTTTTGGAGGTACTCACCTTATTTTTTCTGTGATGCCCCTCTACATATAATATTAAAAATTAATAAATTTGTATACCTTGTTTCCTGTTAATCTACCTGTTGTTAGTTTATTTCATAGACCCACTTATTAAACAGGAAGACAGAGGGAAAGTCTTTCCTCTCCTACAATAACTGCACTGACCCATTGCTCAAAAGAAACTTCGCAGCTTTCACTGGTACAAAAGAAACGATAGTCTCTTGAATTTGGAATGATATATTTAGAAGGCCCTGAAATGGCACCTTAATAATTTAGGAACTTTACTAGGGGCAAGTGGCAACTTTCTAGAGTTCTTCCTCATAAGAATGGTTCAATCTCTCTTAGTTTAAGTCTAAAAACTGTTCATGGTAGGTATGTTCAAATCATGATAATTTTAACAGCTAGGTTTACTATGGGCTCCTGAATCTCTCATCTCCGTAAATTTCTCAATCTTTGAGAACTAGCTCCATAGGCTAACAGTCTGAATCTGCTGGAAGCAAAAAGATGGTAAGCTATCTCTTGCAGTAACATACACCATTATATTGGCATATTGGTATATATTTTTAGTTTACATGACATCAATTAATAAAGTTAGTAAAATATAGTATCTATCTGTTAAAAAAAAAAAGAATCAATTAACTCAAAAGAAAATCAAACTCAAGGAAATAAATTGTGGGACAAAACCTGACAATGATATTTAAAGAACTTTAAAACTATTCATACTAGTTGACCCAAAATTTCTACCCCCCATAAAACCTTATGTGCTGAGATATTTCTTATGGTGTTACTTCTAATAGCATAGTAAAAGCAACCCAACTGCCAAAAGCAGAAGAGAGGCTATATAAATTACAGTACAACTGCAAAGAATACCAGTGGTTTTCCACATTGGAGTCACTCTTCCCTCAACTCATAGGTAGGTACCTGTGATTCATTCACAAGAATTTTGAAAACTTACATAGAATTTTAAATAATTTAAAATATTTGCTATGTACATGTTGTTTATCTGATAGGATCTCCAGTCATAAAACACAAATGATTTTATTTGGGGAATGAGGGTATTATAGGTGATTTTTATTCTTTTCCCTGAAGAGCTACATTTCTATTTTTCAGTAATCAGAAGAATTAAGGACTTTAAAAATTACTGCATTTTTGACAAAACAGAAAAATGCTCGTTATCAATATTAAATGGAAAATCAGGCTACAAAATTGTATGTATAATATCTCAATTTTATTAAAAACCATTAGGAAAATAGATCTTCAGAAGGTAATACTTCATTCTGTACACTGGGGAAGTTAAAAATATAAAATAATAATAATAAAAAAATGTTCAAACTGTTAACATTAATTGTTTCTAGGTAGCATGAATTATAATTTTTTTACAAAGAGAATACCTACTACTTATAGAAAATTTGAAAAATAAGGGCATAAATATAGAATAAATCACCCATATCCCACGGTATGTATTCGTGCGTATATATATCTATATGTCTAATATATATATGCACACACACAAACATATACATTTTTCCTCATATACATCCAGGATTATTTATTTACTTATATGGCTTGTCTCTTTAACATTATTGCATGTTTGTTTGCCCATGTTATTTTCTTCTTTGTACTTGTCATTATTTTTTTTTAAAACACCCTGAAATTAGAATTTGTCATTATTTTCTATATTTTTACCAATTAGAATAATTACATTTGTAGTTAGAAAAAAGACAATTCAACTCCACCAAACTTGAATACTTCCTTCATCTTGCTTTTATTTTTACTAAAGCCTCCATTTACCTGTCTCTTTTACATATGCCAATCTATAAAATGTTTTCTGATAATCCATACTTACTCTCTTCCATAATACTTTGGTCTGTTTTCTACCTATTGGGAAAGGAGAAAAAAAGTTTATTTGTGAAAATGCAAATGTGCAGAACATAACTCAACATTTTGTATATGCGACAAACTAAAGCATATATTTAAAAAAAAGAATTTGAATAAGATTAGAGATTAGGGATAGACGCCCAGTTCTACCAGCAGATTATATGTGCCATTTGGACTGGTCACTTCATCTGTCTAGACCTGTTTCTTATCTATAAAATGCTGGGTATATAAAACACTGGACTAAACTATCATTCATTCTAGAATTTAATGAATTGAAAAAAATATTCACATCCCTTTATTCAAAGAGTAAATTAAAACACCCAAAACTTTAATGCCACAATTGTGTCACAACAGACTGTGGCTTTCTCTCCCCTCCTCCCCTGCTACTGCTTTTCCTTCCTGTTACTCCAGAGTCTCTGTTCTGCTGTTCTGTTAACATCTCCATATAATCTTGCCCTTCTGTTCTCCCATCAGCTTTTTCCTAACCACAGTTTATCTTTCCCTCGCTTTTCATGGTAGGTGTGCTGGCAATAGCTAAGGAAAGACCTAGCAGGACAGATTCTGAGGCATTTTTACTGCGGTAGACAGAACATCTATGGAGGGCGTTTGCCCCATTCATTCAAGAATCATTTACTAAACAGCAAATATGTGACAGGCATATTTCCTATCTGCAGGGTACAAATCACTGAATAAGATCAAAATTGTCATAATTCTTTTGGAACTTAACATTCTAACACAGACAGACAGTAAAGAAGCAGAAGTTTAAAAAAGAAAACAAGAAAACAGGAAGCAGTGATAAGTCCTATAACGAAAGTGAGAATGGGTAACAAAAGGGAGAACTAGTGAGGCCTTTCAACTGGGTGGTCAAGATATGCCTCTCTGAAAGGATGACATTTAAACTGGGTCCTGAATGACAAGAAGGCTGCTCTAAATGCAAAATCACAGGAATGGAAAAAGCTTTTGCCTAGGAAGTACCCTGGTGGCACCATGGACTATATTTATTGAGCTCTTGCTATTTGCTATGTATTTTACTTACACTTAAAGATCATTTAATCCTCAAAATAAGATAGGAATTATTCTACTTCATCCTCATAAGATAGTATTATTCTCATTTTATTTATTTTTCTTGGCAAAGTTCACCTTTTCTATGTATTTATAATTGACAGAAATAGTATATATGTATATATTACAGTATATGGCATGATGCTTTGATATATGTATACATTGTGGAATGGCTAAAACAAGCTAATTAACATAAGCATTATCTCACATACTTATTTTTTTGTGGTCAAAACACTTAAAATCTACTCTCAGCAATTTTCAAGTACATAATACATTGCTATTATCTATAGTCATCATATTGTATAATAGATCTCTTGAACTTATTCCTCCTGCGTAACTGAAATTTTTTATCCTTTAACCAATATCTCCCCAACCCCCATCCCACTCGCAGCCGCTGGTAACCACTATTCTACCTTCTGCTTCTACAAATTTAACTTTTTTAGATTCCACAAGTGAGATCATGCAGCATTTGTCTTTCTGTGTCTGGCTTCTTTCACTTAATATAATGTCCTCCTGGTCCATTTATGTTGCAAATGACAGGATTTCCTTCTTTTTTAAGGCTGTATTCAATTTGAAATATACAGTATTCCACCGTGTATACACACCACATTTTCTTTATCCATTCATTCACTGATAAACACTGAGGTTGATTCCATATCTTGGGTATTGTGAATAATGCTGCAATGAACAGGACAACGCAGACATTTCTTCAACATTCTGATTTCACTTCCTTTGGACAAATATCCAGAAGTGGGATTGCTGGATCATGTGGTAGGAAAGAAACTGAGTATCAGAGAGGTTAGACATCTTGTTCAATGTTACTTATTAAGGTGGTAGAGCTCAAGGCAAAACTGAGATTCTTACTCAGCAATAGCAAAAAGAGACCAACCCCTCTGTATATTTGACACTGACTCATCTGAATTAGGTTAAATAAGGCAGTTCCCAAAGCAACTCAAAGCCTATCTTTTTAGTAATCATCTCCCTTAGTACTGCATGTGTAGCCTGGCTACCAAGTTTGGTACTGTTTTCAGCAATCTCGAGATATTTATTCACAGCACAGAAAAATTTTTGTTTCAGTGAAAAACTACGTATCATCTATAGCATACCCTACTGGCTTATCAGATTCTAGCACAGTACATTGTCTTTGAACTATTTTGGTACTAAGTTGTCGGTAACTGGTATATAAATTTTTTCCCATGTAATGGTGGTTTAATTGACTTCTTCCCTACCCCCGCTCAGTGGAAAAACTATTATCTCCATGTGCAATCCATCTCAATATACATTGACTCCATATAAATTTGTACTCTTGACTTTTCCTTTCAATCGATTATAACATCTACCTGGTTCTCTCATATCTTATGGGTAAAATAAATTTTTAGTATATATTCATTTTTATATCTGCAGGACAGTCGTGATTTTACCTTTTCATAAAAATTAGACTTAATACTTTACCCCTCATGAATCTTATGTTGTCTGCTGATTTTGTAGTCAGGTTATTTATTATCTTCCCCAGGTAAATTCCACCTGATTTTATCTCATTCCATAATTTCTCTGCTCATAAAACTCACTGCACTAAAAATACACCAGTTGGCTCCTACAGCTACACATGATGGCTATTCTGTTTTTAGGTCCAGGGCTTACAATACAGAGTGGGCTCATACATCTGCTTGAGAACAAACCTCGGCTTTCGAGATGAAAATTCGACATTTAGGTCTTAAAGAATTAATTTAAGTTTCTACAGTGTTATATGATAAAGTGTTATTGAGAAGAACCATTTAGCATTGTTGGTTCAAATTAAAAATGTGCAAATGCTCAGTATTTACTCTAGAGGAACACTTGCACATGTACACATGAAAACATGTATAAGAATGTTCACTTAAGCACTGTTCAGTCATTTTTAAAATGGAAATAAATATACACCAATGGGGAATAAATAACTGCTTTATAGTATAAACAATATGCAGAGTTTGAAGGAATGATAGGGACTAATATGGAAAAAATCATTCAAACTATTTAATACAAACATAAATTATGGAATAATAATATGGTATGACACCATTTAGGAAAAAGCACATGCACACACTATAATATATATTTATAACATAGAAAAAGATCTGGAAGTATACATAACAAATTCAAATATCTACCTCTAGGAAAGTAATGGGAGAAATGACATGGGAAACGCATAAAAGGAACTTAAATCTTAACTGTAATATCGTAACTTTTAAAGAAGAATGTATTCATGCATTAATTAGATAGCTAAAATCACCTTTTGAAAATGGAAATCAAGATTAACTTTTGTGTAATCTAATATTGGAGCTTCAGACTGCCAATGGAAAAGAAACCAAACTCTGTAAAATAATTTTAAAGAGGTTTATTCTGAGCCAAATTTGAGGACCATGACCCGGAGCCACACCCAAGAAGCCCTGACCAAGTGGACTCCCTGTGGTTGGGTTACAGTTTGGCTTTATACATTTCAGGGAGATAAGGGTTACAGGTAAAGTCATAAATCTATGTATGGAAGGCATACATTGGCTTGGCCCAAAAAGGCGGGCCATCTTTGGTGGGGGGTCCTTACAGGTTATAGGTGGGTTTAAAGACTCCTTGATTTTTAATTGGTTAAAAAATGAAGCTTTCTCTAAAGGCTTGGAATGTTTTAGAAAAGGAAGAGACAAATTACTGGACTTATATTTGTTGTGTAAATTGAGGACCTGCAGGTTTGTCTTGCATAGCCTTAGGCCTGTTGATGAGTTACAAAGGACATCTCCAAGTAGGGAGGGGAGCATGGTGAAGCATGTCTGACCACATCCTTGTGGCAGACAATTTAGTTTTAGGATATCCCCTTGGGCAGGAGGGGGTCCATTCAGTCAGCCGGTGGGGGGAAACCTTTTATTTAATTTTAGTTCACAAGAGACATTAGAATGGAGTCCCCTCCAACATTTTGAGAAGAAGAAATTGTGACCTTTCCTTCAAATCATGAGATCTGTGCAGATGGTTGAAGGAAAGCACTTTATTGGGCCTACGGCAGTGAGGGAAAAGGAAAGGAGAGCTTTGAATACACTCTACTCACTGATGACAATCCTGGACAAGTGCGAAGGAGGAGTGGCAGCAGTGAGACTGGTGGCTGCAAATGCTACAGCAGTCTATTACATTCGCCAATCTGAGGCAAATACTGATTAGCCAATGGTCTGCATTAAGTCCATAGTTGCTTCCATTAATTCCGCAAGTAATCATCTTCACAAAGCAATTTATTTGGGCCTTATATTGCTAAATAATTATTTTGCTTTACCCAAAATGATTCTGAATTAAAAGAAATTAGGTAAACACTTATGATTAATACAGTATTGTTATATATAATAAGCAATATATCCAAAATAAAATTCATACATAAATTTCATCTTTCTTGTATTATTATAATTGATATGTCAAATATGACACATTTAAACTAATTCTTTTTCTCTCTTGTCTAGATAGTGAAGGGAGTCAGAATATGCTACCTCAAAGCATGCCACTTTGGCAAAAGGATTATTTTGAACTTTAGGCAATTAAAAAACATCAAATATAGAAGTTCTCTGCCTTCCCCTTTTCTGCCTAAAAGCAGAGGATAATTTCCTTTAGTAAAGGAAATTTACATGTGAAAAGGAAATTTCCATATATAAAAGTATACTCCTCTCCCACACCAGGAAGAGGAGACCCCAACTCCACTTAAAACTCTTATCATCAGAGATGACTTGAGTCTGCACAACTAAGTCCTTATTTACCATACATTTCCTTCCTACAACTTACCACCATTCCCAAGCCCAAACCACTATTCCTTTTCCTTTCCTTTCCTTTGTCTAGTCTCCTCTTCTATTCTATCATCCTTTGTTAAATCAGTATATAAGGCCTAAGTCTAACTGCCTCCTTGGAGTTTTCACTTCCATTATGTGACTTCCCTCCTCCCATGTGTATATGAAATAGTCCTTTTCTCCTGTTAATCTGCCTTTGGTCAGTTTAATTCGAAGGCTTCAGCTACTAAAGCTAAGAAGATAGAGAAGTTTTTCTTCCCCCAAAATAGCATTTAGATGCTTTGCTGATGTCTAAGATATTGTTACCTAAGCAGTGATTTGGAATAGTCTTCAAACTCACAAACAATAATGTTAGGGACAGAAAAACAAGTGACAGATACTGGAAATCAGAAAAGCAGAAAGGAGAAAGCATTTATGGAAAAACAATAAGGAGGAAATGGCTACAGAAAAATAACCAGGAGAAACAGTTCTTTCAGTCTTAAAGAATGGGGTAATTAAATCATGCAACACTGACCACCAATCAGAAAATAGAAAAACACCCTAAATGGTGACTTTCTCCATTACACGTATAATTCAGTCCCCAAACCTTGTGACGTATAGTTATAGGTGATTATGACTAACCTTGTTACTAACCTTTACATCAACATAAATTGCTAACATATAAAAGGAGGAAGTTTAGAGTTAATTAGCGTCTTCTCCACTCTCAGAGACAGACCCGTTTCCCCTTAGGAAACGTCTATGCTTTCTTCCCTATACTATCCTATAACTTCACTATTTCCAATAAATCCTTCACGCATACTTGCTGAGTGTCTGTCATCTCTCTCCGTCGTGCGGGCCCGGCTTGCAATTCTTCCAAGCCAGGAGCCCAAGAACTGGGGCAAAACTTCAAAGTCCTGCCGTGGACACTAGACCGTGACAATAACATTTTTCAGATAATCAAATTAAAGAGTCATTCAATAATATAAAAATGATTACTAATGATCCCAAATTAGTTTACTTGCAAATACATCAAACTAGGATTTTAAATGTTACATGCAATAGTAAAAATAAGTTTATTATGCTTACACAAATATCTATATGCTTGTTTCTAAGTTTTATAAATTCAGAATAATAGTCAAGGGCCTTTTTACAGACTAAAACTGGTTGAAGTAAATGTGACTAAGTAAGACATGTCTGAAAATGAATATCTGTGTTGAATTGTGTGCTTTGCTTTCTCTAAATTTCTGTATTTAGTAGTTAACATTTTTTTATGACACCACATCATGGGTAGGAAAAACGGGAAATGAGGAGGACAAAAAAGATCTCTAACCAAAAATAAAAGGTGCTTATAAAATGTTTGATAGCATGGATTGCATAAATTCTTTATGCCATTCCACTAGAAAAAGAAAGCTTTAAGTTAATCCACCATTACTGAATGACATAAAGTGCATAGTAAAATATAGGAATTCAATAAATAACTGAATAGCAGATAAGTCATTTTACAATATTTAAAATATAAATGAAATTCATTAAATTAACATTTACTGTACAGTTTTATAAATAATGAACTATTTTCTTCACACAAAAAGCATTTTAATCAAATTCACCAAACCATATTCTTTCATTTTAAAGTCTGATTTCTTGTATCAGAGAACAAGAAGAGATTGTTTAATATATAAGTATTTTGCTCTCTACAGGGAATTTGAAATAAACTATAAAAGTATTATAAATGTGAATTCCCTTTTCTCCTCCTCTGCCATTTTATAGGTTCAGCCTTCTATTTCTTTCAGTAAAGAAACTTTGTTCCACTGCTATAGTTCAAAACACTTGTCAAAAAAACAAAAACAGCCAGGTGCGGTGGCTCATGCCTGTAATCCTAGCTTCTCTGGGAGGCCAAGGCAGGTGGATTGCTTGAGCTCAGGGGTTCGAGACCAGCCTGAGCAAGAGGGAGACCTCGTCTTTTTAAAAAAAAAAAAAAAAAAAAAAAAACCCAAAAAACTCCAATTATTCTACATCTAAAGAGTAAGTACTTCTGGGAGTAATGCCACTAGAACGTCTATAAAATTTCCAAAATGTCCAATGTTGCTCTTGCCTACAGTGGTAGTGACCTGGTCAGAAATCACAGGAAATCATTACCTTCCCTTGTTCATTCACACTGTGAAAAATGATACACATAGACAGGCAAGTTAGCACTTTAAACCTAGTCTGGAAGTCTATATGATGCTTAAAAGTTGGCATGTTACATACATGAAATTGTAAGACATAATATGATTACTTTGGCCAAATATCACTATTTTTTCAGGTAATAGTCTAGAGAATGAGGACTGAAGTCTGATCTTTTCTCTCACCCAAAAATTCCTTTCTAAGGGGGCCTGGTGAGTCCTCTTACAAATGATTAAATCTCACTAAACAAGTTTTGTTAAGCAAATATAGTGCGGTTTAACTTCCCAACCTGATTCTGGTATAGCATCAACATCATCCAAAAGATAGAAGACCCCTCCCATCTTAACTCAAGCATCCTAGCAGATCCTTATCTTAAGAAAGCTCCTCCTGTCTGAACCTCCCAGAGTGCTCAGACCTTTCATCTTAACTTAAGCATTTCCTTTCTGGTCTTTTAGATAAAGCCTAACTCTTTCAGCCAATTGGCAGCTAAAGAATCCCTAAACCCACCTATGACTTGTGTGTGGGAGGGGTTAACCTCCTCCCCCCCCCACTTCGAAGGCCAAGCCAATGTATGCCTTCCATGTATTGATTTATGACTTTACCTGTAATCCCTGTCTCCCTAAAATGTATAAAACCAAACTGTAACCCAACCACAGCAAGTCCACTTGCTCAAGACTTCTTGGGTGTAGCTCCAGGTCATGGTCCTCAAATTTGGCTCAGAATAAACCTCCTTAAATGATTTTACAGAGTTTAGCTTCTTTTCCATTGTCAAGAATATGTTTATAAAGATGACACACAAAAAATAAATACTTCCAAGCATCAAGATCTTGTTCTGCATTGCTTTTCGAAATGGTTCAGTTGTCTGGAGAGGTGGAGGGAGAAAAAGAAAAAATACACATTTGGTGTCTGCTTCCTATGGTGGTAGATTCTGAATTAAAGGCTAGTGAGTCAGTCAACATTCAGCTCTAACTTTAGATCTACTTTAATTTCCTACACTAAAGGAAGGAAGGAGGAAGGAAAAGGGGAGGAGGAGAAGCAGCAGCCACTGCCACTGCTTTGTGGCTTAGGAAAACAGTCACATTAATGTTTTATATACACTATTAGCATATTTTAAATCAAAGTTAGAAACTGAATGGCAAATCTTACAAGACTCTCATAAATTATTTACCAGTATATTAAGGTAAATAAATTTATATATAAGTGAAAAAATCAAAGTATGGGCTCTGTTGTTAAAAGACAATTTACCCAAAAATAAATAAATAAATAAGATCATGACTCTTATACAGATAAAAATATAAACACATGTTAAAGATTTTATTCTAATCATTAATCAATGAGGGGATAAGGCAGATGTTATAACCAGTTCAAAAGACAATCTGAAGAACAGCCACATTTATAAATCAGAAATTTTGAAATGAATGTACAAATAGAGGCAAAACTAGTTTCTCCACAGATGATGTGCTTGGGGAAGGGATATAATTGAACCCCTACAGGACAGGACAAAATTTGCATGTCTACAGATGCATTATTACCAGTTATCTACAAGTTAAAGGGTTGTAAAATAGGTCAAAGACAATGAAAGACTAGAAGCAGACAACCTGGAAGGCATGCCACATGCAGACCACACACAGTCTTCCACTGGGGCACATATTTTCACTGCATTTTCTAAATTATTTGTTTTTCTCATTACAGTTTACATCATAGGAAATATCAGTATGGATAACAGCTACGCTTCAACAAGCCAATAAAGAGTAGACTTACAAAAACTTCAAGAAAAAACTGAGCGCCAGCAAAATGGAGGAATACTTATCAAAGACCTACACAGAGCTGTGGGGGACTTACAGGGAAAAGATGAGGAAAATGAGAATGAGAAATGTTATGAAACTTACACAGATTGTTTAACTTTTAATCCTCTGTTAATAGTAAGATAAACTTTCCTACTCAATTCTATGGCATTCTAGTTACAAGTACTAGGACTGTAGCTTGCTTTCCATAGTTTTAGATTTTCCCCAAGAAAATCATTAACCTGCAGCATGCCAAATAAGTTAGCTCTCCACCTACTGTCAAATTTTACTAATTCAATAAAGAATATTTACAGGGTTTTTTTTTAACACTCTATAAATACTAATTAATAATGTGCTGAAAACCAGTTACTCAGCTTCTTGAAATTAGTTTTTTAGTTTTTGTTTTGTTTTGATTTTTAATCAGTAGATTGCATTAAAAAAGGATAATATGTAAATTTTGTAAAACAAACTTTTTTGTATTCACCATTTTCCCAACTTAGATTCAAGTAACCTCTAGGAAGTAGTAGTTAAGGGGAAGAAATTATCAAACTGTTTATTTAACAGTTAACTGGTAAAGAGGTTCTTTTTGGAATTGTAGTTGTGATCTCCAATTTTAAAAATGTGTCTCTACAAGGTATTACAGATTTTGACTCCAATGCATTTATTACTACCCAATTGTTTATGAATTACTTTTTTTTTCCCCCGCTAATTTGGTCTTGAGGTGTCTCTATGGAGAGTGGCTATAAATTCTAGCCCTGTCCTGACGGGACTCCAGGGGGAGGCGGTCATGGATATGTACAGTGTGTCTTTCATGGGATACTTTTTTATTCTGGTGGATGACCTAATACCTAAGTGTCTCACTCGTGACCAGGTGTCCCTCTCACAGGAAACTTATTTATACCAGCAGACACCCTTGTAGCTCTTGTCTGACCTATGATCAGTTAATTCCTGCCAATACAGCCACTGTCTGGGAGAGCCCTGACCAGAAGAAGAGTTGGACATGTCAGTCAGGTGAGACACAGAGAAGGCAGAACAACAAAACAAAACAAATGAAGTACCGTAAGCAGCGCATTACTTACAAATCCCAAAGAGAAGAAGACAGCACACATCAAAGTGCCAATGGAAGAGGGGAAACCTCCTGGGACATGCACGCTCAACCAGTAAGTGGGGGTCAAAGGAGAGAGAGGGAGGGACCTGTTGGCCAAAGCCTTCATTAGGGTCCAGGGAGTTACTCCAGCAGGTTTCCTGAGGGAAGTTCTAATTGGTGGGTTTACAGCTAGCAGGCATGAGCTCCATAGAGCCATGCTGTGACTGACAGGTGGTAACTCTATCTGGGCAGTCCATTCAGGGCATGGGGGTCAATGGCAAGTCAAGTAGGTTGCACCTAGCTGTCCCACAGGGAGGTGGTCATCAGGAGGAGGCTGCACAAGGCAGAGAACTGGAAACTGTGTCAAGGGTGACTAAGCCCTGTTTGTAGTATGAGAAAGTCCAACTTACATTGTAAATGGATGCTGAGGCAACACACAATTACAGGAATTCGCTACAACTGAATTTTAAATAGGCACTAAAGATGGCATTAAGGACCATTTCAAAAGTAAAATATGGTGAAAATAGGTTTTTGAGTGATAGGATGATTTTAAAGTAAATAGAGTTGGTTTTAATAACTCAAAACCACCACTTAGCATTCATAAAAAAATGCTTTCCATTCGCAAAGCATATCACAAGTCCTAAATAACAGATCATCACTACATGTAAGATATATGAGCATGGTAATCTTTACTTTTATGGAACCAAAAGTTGAGCTATAGGCTGTGTCAGCACATAGCAGCAATCAACAGTAAAAGCACAATTTCAATTAGAGTGCTTTCCTCCCACTCCTGTAACAAAGTCTAATGCTCCCACCTAGCAGACTGTGTCCTCTAAAACAGGGTAATTATAAAGCAAGCACTTTGTACCTCACACTCATTCACTTAACAAGTCTTTCTTAAACACCTAATATGTGTCAAGCACTCTTCAAGGTACCTAGAAATACTAGTAAACAAAACAGACCAAGATCCCTACCCTCATGGAACTTACATTCTAGGAGGGGAATAGCAGTAAATAAATAAATACAATAAATAAGTAAACTATATAGTATGTTACAAAATGAAAAGTGATATGAAGACAAGACAAAGTAGAACAGGAAAGGATTGGGAATGTTGGGGGGGTGGGGATAAAGTAAGTTTGTTTATTTATTTATTTTTACAGACAAGGTCCCACTCTGTCACCCAGGCTGAAGTGCAGTGATATGATAATAGCTCACTGCAGCCTCAAACTCCTGGGATCAAGCGATCCTCCTGCCTCCTGAGTAGCTGGGACTATAGGTATGTGCCACCATACCTAGCTAATATTTTAAAATTATTTTTTGTAGAAACAGGATCTCATTATGTTGTCCAGGCTGGTCTTGAACTCCTGGGCTCAAGCGATCCTCCCGCCTTGGTCTCCCAAAGTACTGGGATTACAGGCATGAGCCACTGTGCCCAGCCCTGTATAATTTTAAATAAGGTGGTCACGGTGGACCTCATGGAGGAGGAAAAGTTTAAAGAATATGAACGAATGAGCCACATGTATATCAGAGAGAGGAACTTTCCAGGAAGAGGAGTTAGAGAGGGCTTGAGAAAGGCACACGATCACGCCCAGTGTATCTGAGGAGCGAGAAGGCAGGTGCAGCTGAAGCAGAATGGGGACGGGGGAAGGGGCAGGGAGCACAGAGATGAGCACAGCGACACAAAGTGGGTAGGAAGATTATAAAGGGCCTTACAAGCCACCATAAGGATTTGGCTTTTGCTCTGAGTCAAAGGAAAAGCCAATGCAGAATTTTGAGCGGAAGAGTGACATGAACTGACTGTAGTTTTAAAAGGATCACTCTGTGTTGGGAATAGACCACAAGGAGAAAAGAAAGGTCAGTTAAGAACTAGTTCAGTTCCACCACTGAGGGATTGCTGCATGGCACAGCAGAATGATTTACTATGACAAACTGACTTAAATATATAGTAACTAGACACAATAAAAGTGTATTTCCTGCTTATCTAACAGTCTTGCATAGGTACTCAGGTTGGCAAGATAACTGTCCTACATCCAGACACCTTCCATCTTATAGCTCTACCACCTCCTTGTGGAGATCCTGTTTTTACCTGAATCCAAGAAGAAGGGGAAATAACATGGAGGAATTTAAGTTGGTAGAAAGTTTTAATGGGTCTAGCATTAAAGTTAATTTCCGTTCCACTAGAGAAAACTGTCACATGGACATAGTATCTAAAAGAAGCCGGGGAAATTTAGTCTAGCCAGATTTCTAAAAAAAGGAAGAATGGATTTTGGTGGGTATCTCGCAGTTTCCATATGTCAGCCCTGAATGGTGATAATAAGAAGTGGTAGAATTCTGGACATATTCTGAAGATAGACTCAATATGATTTCTTGATAGATAATTTGCCTTTGAAAAAAGTGAAAAATAATGTGTAGCTTTTGATCTGGGCAACTGGAAGTAAGGAAATGCCATCACGTGAGATCTGGAAGGCAGTGGTAACAGTAGGTTTGGGGAGGAAGGTAAAGGTCAGTTCTGTTTTGGATGTGCTGCTTACATTTGAGATGTCTATTAGATGTCCAACA
This sequence comes from Daubentonia madagascariensis, assembly GCA_023783475.1. Lineage (NCBI taxonomy): Eukaryota > Metazoa > Chordata > Mammalia > Primates > Daubentoniidae > Daubentonia > Daubentonia madagascariensis. Next base: position 33,342,278 of record JAKFHU010002088.1, on the reverse strand, counting down.
GAGGACGTAGAGTAGGCAATTGTATATACAGTCCAGAATTTGGGAGAGAGGACTGGACTGGAAATATAAGTTATAATAAAACCTAAAACTGGTAAAACCATAAGGGAGTGGACTTAGGTAGAAAAGAAATGGGGATTGAGGACTGTGCCCTGGAGCAAGCCAAAAAGAATCAGGTTGAAGAGGAACCACAGAAGGAGACTGTGGAGGCAGGAGAAAAACCAAAAGAATGTAGTATCCTGGAAACAAAATGAGAAAAGTGTACCAAGGAAGAAACAATCATCACCTGTGTCAGATGCTGCTGCGGAGATGAGCAAGAGAAAAATCGACTACTAGATTTGTACATGGAAGTCATTGGTGACCTTGCCAAAGCAATTCTTCTGGAGTGGTAGTGGGTAAAAGTCTGATTAGAGATAGCAGGCACAGGTAACACTTTCAAATGTTTTCTACAAAGGGGAGCAAAGAAATTGGGCAGGGTGGATAGAAAAAGCAGAGTCAAGAGAATTTTTCAAGATGGGAGAAATATGTTGGTGGGAATGTAAATTAGTACAACCTCTATGAAAAACAGTTTGGAGGTTCCTCAAAGAACTAAAAGTAGACCTACCATTTGATCCAGCAATCCCACTACTGGGTATGTACCCAAAGGAAAAGAAGTCATTATATCAAAAAGACACCTGCACCTGAATGTTTATTGCAGCACAACTCACAACTGCAAAGCTATGGAATCAAACCAAGTGGCTATCAGCTAATGAGTGAGTGAATAAAGAAAACATTGGGGGCGTGTGTGTGTGTGTGTGTGTGTGTGAGATGGAGTACTACTTGGCCATAAAAAAGAACAAAATATTTTTTGCAGTAACTTGGATGGAACTGGAGACCATTATCCTAAGTGAAGTATCTCAGGAATGGAAAAACAAATACCACATGTTCTCGCTTGTAAGTGGGAGCTAAGCTATGGGTATGCATGATCATACAGAGTGACATAACAGACAGTAGCGACTCAGAAGGGGGAGGGTGGGAAGAGGGTAAGGTATGAAAAATTACCTACTGGTACAATGTACACTATTCAGGTGACAGATACACTAAAAGCCCAGATTTCACCATTATATAATTCATCCATGTAACAAAAAACACTTGTATGCCCTAAATCTATTGAAAAAAAAATGGGAGAAATATTATACCATAATAGGATGGTTGTGGGCCAATGAAAATGATCTTATAAAAAGGAAAAGCTGTTGATGATGGAGGAGAGGGGAGAATCGCTAGGATTTTGTCCTTAAGTAGGTGAGAGGAAATAGAATCTAGTGTAGTGGACAGCTGTCTATCATCTATGATAATAAACAAGAACGGAGGATATATGGATGCAAATGCTGATGTTTGGGTAGGTGCGGTGGTGGAAGTTTGTGGAAGTTCCCTTCTGAGTGCTTTAATCAGGAGTAAAGGAGGATAAAAGATTATGAGCTGATAATTAGGAGAGGGGGTAAGATATTGGAGGATTGAGAGGCGAGAAAAAGGGTGAAATGAATAAAGGAAGCACAGGGAGAATTAAGTACCAACTTGAAGTTCACTAACTTAATGTGAAGCCTAGTTAGCATTTTGTTTTCCTCTAGCCATATTAAGTTTCCTGGGAGTATGTACAGAGTAAGCAGAGAAATTTAAACAGGGCTGTGGTTTTGTCAAGCAAGTATCACATGACAGAAGATCAGGGGAATTAACTGGTTCCCTGAAACCTGCTAGACTTCTCCCTGTAGTGGTCATTGGCATACCTATCTTGTCACCAAGTCCTGCAGATTCTACTGCTATACATTATCCCCTTTCCCATCCCTCTTGGCTATTCACAGAACCAATGTCTTGTAAGCCCTTTCCACTTATCACTAGGATTATTGCAATTGCCTTCTAAACCATTTTTTTGTTTGTTTTTTTGGTCTCTAAAATGTCCATCCTTCTCCCTGGTCCATCTTCCACATTGCAGCCAGATGGTCTTTCTAAGCCTAACTGATCATGTCTTTCTTCCTCCTGCTTAAAATACTTCCACTTCTATAGCTATGAGGATAAAGTCCAAACTCTAAGCTTAGGACACAGGACCTTTTATTACTGATGCCTACTTAGCTCTCTGGTCTCATCTTTTACCACTCTCCCGCAAGTACTCTGCACGTGGCCACAGGAACTGCATACGTATGTATCATGGCAGTTACTACCAACTCTGCTCTAATGGTTGACCTACTGCTCCATTTCCCACCTAGACTATAAGCTCCTTCAGGAGAGGGATTTTGCTTTTTTGACTTGAATCCTGAGGACCTAGCAGACAGCAGCCCCTCAGAGGATGGCTGAATGCATAAATATATACATGTCACAGAAAGAATCAGAGAATCTCTAAAAGAAATAGATATTAATGCACACATTTTTGTAAGCCATATTATAAGAGCATTGTGTTGAAAAATAAATTACACAAAGATATGTAATTCATTTCTGCATTCATTTCACTCTACAAGCATTTAACTATACATAATACACACCACTCAGCATACCTAGGTGCTGAGTATAATCTACATGGGCGAGCAGGTGAATAAAGAAATGATTACCATCCATTTCCTACTTCTATAACTAGGTCTGAAGAAAAACATTTTTAAAACGTGCTACCAAAATACACACTCAATATACATCTAACTGGTATTGAAATTAGAATTAGAATACAATGTAAAATGTGTAATTTTCTCTACATTTCTCATTACACTAACAGCACTGACTTGTGTTTCAGTGCATTTTTTCCACCCTCAGTCTACCTTACCCATTTAGCTTAGAAAAAGACAACTCTATTATTATGATAACGAGAACCTGTACTCAAAAATGCTATTCAGCTCCCTGCAACACTAACTTGAAAAATGTGTCACAGAGAACAGGGATTTGGTTTTATGCATTTAAAACTCATCACTATATTCTCACTGTTTGGATGGCAGGGCAAAAAAAAAAAAAATGTCCATTTTGAGGCTCCATGTTTAAGGATGGTCAAATACCAAATTGGTTTGACTTATATCGTATTAGTATCAGTCAACAAAAAATATGGAACTCCTTTGATATCTCTACCTAAATTAGATAAAGGGAGAGATTTTATACCTATGTAATTTATACCCGTGTCTAGTCTGTCTCTATATATACATACATGCACACACATACACATATATACACATTTACTTGAATTCAACCAGGTGATCACCACGAAATAACAAACAAAACCACTTTTTACATAATTGAAAGTGGCAAAAGTATATATTTTATATTTACTTTCATTATATATTTGTATTTTACTGAATAAATCACATATTTATATATAGCCATAATGACAGTTGTATGCACAAAAATATGTGCCATTACTTTATGGGTGATAAGGGACTTCCAAGAGTAATCCTGACTACGTAAGACTTTCACTTTATGCGCTAACTTCAGAATTAACTCTCCCATAGATATAACTATACCATGTAACAGTATTATTAAGAATCATTTTCAAGCTTTTAAGTATTTGCTTGGTTTCTAAAGCATGCCTAAAATAATTAGTTGTGACCTGGACATCTTCTCCCTATAAAAAGGATTATTCATATCTGAATTTCAAAATTTATCTTAGCAATAGTCTTTAATAAAAAATCTTTTACGTTTTAGCATTCGCAAAAGCAATTGGCAAGACTTTCTGGAATTAGAAAAAAATATTAGTTACAATTTAATTTTCTGTCAAATTATTTCTTACTGTTAGATATTTTATGTCACAGTTCCACCCCTAATAATTTATGACTGTTTTAATAGCTGATAATTCAGGTTTTAAAATAAGGTGCTATACATCTCAGTCTGAAGAACGCTAATAGAAATTCAGCTAAGAGCAAGACATGGAGTTCATTACCAGAACTAAGGGTAAATCACAAGAGAAAGGTCACTTGCATGGCTAGTCACTAAATATATGTTCCCTTTGGGCCTGGCATAATTCCTCAGTCCCTGAATTTACAAGCTGTGATACGATGCCATGATGAGAAGAAAAAGGAATGGAAATGTGCACATGCAGACACAGAGGGTCAGTTCTCCCTGTCCTATGACTAGAAGGGAAATTTCATACTAGGGAAAAAGTCACTGGATCCATTTTTAAAATTATAATTAGCACCCATAGATAATTAATAACTATTACTTAAAAGAACTATTAACTGATCAATTGTATTAATTTTTCTCTTTTTTCTTCACATTTCAGTGGAGAAAAAACATGTAGCAGCCCCAAGCCAATTCCTCAGTTAAATATTTGAGGTTGAATATCACCAGATACTTCAGTTACTCTCTATGCTTAGTGTTCGCCATTCCAGAAAGTTTCAGTTCTTCCAAACCAAACACTTACCATTTAATCAAGACTAACACTGAACTCTGAACTCGTTCTCCAAGAAGTATTTTTATCTGAGCTCCATACCACTCTACTTAATCCTTTACTTTCATTTCAAATGAATATCCATGTTATTTATTGTTATACAGAAATTTAACTTAACAGAATTACCAAACCATTAGCACTGGCAGCTTATAAATAAATTCAATGCCTCTATTTAGAAACCGAATCATTATAATAATATTCAGCATGAACATCATTTCTATAAAAGAAGACCATTTATCCCTATTTGGTAATTTCCCTTTAATTATCACCCAGGGAAAACAGAAAGACTTGAGTAACATAAAGATTGGTCAAATATAGAAACAAATTATCACCACTAATTTCCAAAACAAAGATACATATTTATTTTATTCACACATATTTAATCTTTATTAAACAGTCAAATGTAAGCAACGATACAGTATAAGTTTCGAATATGTGAGAATAGCTACAATGTACAAAGAGAGCCAGGCCATAGTAAATCCTTTTGCAAACTGAATAGCATTCCTTGCCACCAGTTTGCCACTAGAAGATGATTACTAATTTTTTGTGAAAGAATATTTAACCAGAGTGAAAATAATGGATAGATAGCTCAATTTAAGAAAGAATATGTCATTTGTACAATTGGATTTTCTGGAACAGAATATGAATGGTCTATTTCCTCGGGGGATAACAGTATTCAGTCAATCACATAGCAAAAGTAAATCGAAAGGAATTATTTTTAGAGACTCTGCCGTCCACTCCTCCAGTGCTGTATTCTATGTTGTGCCTTTGCATCAAGGTGGATTACCAAAAGGCTACACATAAACTTGGACCACATCAGCTTAGCCCTTTAAAAATTAGCTTCACTGATTTGTTGTTCCTTAATGTTATGCCAAATGGATTTTTAAAAAAGACTTTACTTCAGGAAAAAACTGGATAATATTAGCCTTTCTCTTCCTTAAGAGTTATATAGTTTATCACTGTGAAACACTTTACACAATTATACTGATCCTCAATCAGCACTGCAAAAACCTGGCATTTTGTTGTTTTTATTCCCTCAACTCTTTTTACTCCTTTTATTATATCTTATTTGTGGTCTCAAATTCTTTTGAGAAAGGCATGGCATGGCTATTTCTAAATAAAGATAACTGTTTTACTAATAAATACTTCAGGATTTTCCACAGAACTACTGCCAATATCTTACTTTGAGTTAAAAGTTTAAAAAGTTATGTCTGGACAGAATATGGAAGAAAATGGAAAATTTTATTAAATAGCACTTAAAAAATTCCCACTACATGTAAATTATTTAATCATCCTTGATCATGGCATAGTAGCAATAACAGGTAATCATCAAGTACTACATACTCATTCTATGCTTACACACATGCAGACTGGACATCTACATATATCTAAACTGCAACTGGACATTCAAAAGATAATCTCATGAAACTCCTGCCTAATTTTATAAACTGGTTCTCTTTGCAATTAACTATATACTTTCAAAGCTACAGTGTTTTTTAAACCAGATGTCACAATGAAAAAATCCATTTCAACATTTTTTAATCAATGGAGAAGCAATTCTTTTAAATAATAATATATCATCGAAGAAAGTTACTGTGATTCCATATTATCTATTAATAATACATAGTCCATATTCAAATTTCTCTAATTGTACCCAAAATTTATAGCTTTAAAATGTACATATAAGTTCAGGACATGATCAAGGTGCACACATTGAATATGGCTGCCATGTCTCTTTAGTGTCCTCTAATTTTGTATGGTCCCGCTACTGTTTTTATCTATTATGACAATGACATGATCTATAAACCTAGGGCAGATGTCTTATAGAATGTACACATTCTGGGTTTGACTGACTCATATTCTATAATTAGATTTAAGTTAAACATTTTTGGCAGAAATACTATATAGGTGATATTATATGTCCTACTCTATCACTTCAGGAGGCACATGTCAGTTTGTCCCATTACAGGTAATGCTAAATTTGATCACCTGGTTAACGGTGTAACTGCCATATCTCTCCACTATAACGGTGTATTTTTCTCTTTGCAATTAATAAATAATTGGTAGGGTGACACCTTGACACTATGAAAATATACTGTTCACCTACAGACTTTCATGCAATGGTTTTAACATCCAATGATGATCCTTGCCTGAGTCAATGATTAGTACAAATTAGTGATTTTATAATTTTATCATTCTTTCTACATTTAAACTGCCACTCTTCTGTGAAGAACAACTTCACACTTCCCCCTTTTATCTCTTTGTATTGGGGTGAGTTTTTTTATTTTAAAGTATCATTATGGACTTCTTAATTCTCTTTCATCCAATGTGTTATAAACTGTTACCATTATTATCATTATTTTTGATGTTCAAATTGTCCCGAATTTTGCCTGTGGGAACCCTTCAAGCAGGCTCCTGTGTCTTTCTGACATGCTAATATCAGTTCTTAAGCATTTTCCTGCTTTCTAACACAAGATGTTCCAGGACCTCTCTGCCCTACATTTTGAAATCAGGAATTTCTCTAAGGAGCACTAGCTCCTTTTATAGGAAACAGTATTTGGAAAACAAAATCTAGGCACCGGGTATACTCATTCTCAGTGGGGCACTACTGCTGCTAAGCCCATGGACTGAGATAGAAAAAAACATTTTTCAAAATCTGTGAATTCACATTAACACCTCCAATTGAAAATTAATATCAAAGTATACTTCCCAATTTTGTCCCATTCTTTATTTATATTTCCTAAGATCTCTGGTTCCCCCAAATCCAATATAATTCCTCATTTGCTCTATCCTACATTATAAACAAAATAATTTCAGGATTACTACACAAGTACCACTACCAACAACAAATCTACTAAATACAGTTAAAGATCCTTTTGCATTTTTTTGTCCCCAGAATACGCCCCTCTACATCTGTATAGTCAGAATAATATGTTTAAAAGCTACTTAGGCCAAACAGTACATGAAAAAAAGCTCAACATCACTAATCATCAAGGAAATGCAAATCAAAATCACAATGAAGTATCATTTCACCCTAGTTAGAAAGGCTATTATAAAAAAGACAAAAAATAACAAATGCTGGCAAGGATGCAGAGGAAAGGAAATTCTTACATACTGTTGGTGGGAATGCAAATTAGTACAGCCATTATGGAAAACAGTATCTAAAAATAGAACTACCATATGATCCAGCAATCCCACCACTGGGGATATATCAAAAGGAAAGGAAATCAGTATGTTGAAGAGATGTCTGCACTCCCATGTTTACTGCAGTATTATTCACAATAGCCAAGATACGGAACCAACCTAAGTGTCCATCAACAGATAAATGGATAAAGAAAATTTAGAATATATATACAATAGAATACCATTCAGCCATAAAAAAAAGAATGAAATCCTGTCATTTGCGGCAACATGGATGAATCTGGAAGACATTATGTTAAATGAAATAAGCCAGGCACAGAAAGATGAATATTGCTGTTCTCATTCATATGTGGAAGCTAAAAAAATTGATCTCATAGAAGTAGAGAGTAGAATAGTGGTAACTAGAGGTTGGGAAGGGGTAGAGGGGAGGGGAGCACAAGAAAGGCTGGTTAACAGATACAAAATTATCCTAGATAGGAGAAATAATTCCTAGAGTTCTATAGGGTTACTAAAGTTAACAAAAATGTGTTGTATATTTTCAAATAGCTAGAAGACAGGATTTTGAATGTTCCCAACACAAAGAAATGAGAAATGTTTGAGGTGATGGATATGCTAATTACTCTGATTTGATCATTACACATTGTATACATGTATCAAAATATTACTACTCTGTACCCTATGAATATGTGTAATTGTTACATGTCAATTAATTTTTTTAAAAGCTACTTAAGTGAATTTTTTGGTGATTATGCTATGAATGTCAGGTTCATTTGTTTCTAATTGTATTCAATTTTAGGGTTTGCTTTTATAACATTTTTTAATTTTGTTGTTTTAATATGTGAAAAATTTACATAGTTCAAAAATCACAACTACATAAAAACATATTCTCAGAGAAGTCTCACTCCTATCCCTATCCCCTCCCCAGTGCTCCTTACGACTTATTATGCTGATTATCTTACCGGTTTCTGGTTTAATCCTTCCTACGTTTCTCTTTTGCAAAAATAAACTATTTAAAACAATTTTTCCATTCTTATGAAAAAGGGATCTACTTACTACATGTATGTACATTTTGTATCTGGAAATCTTTCCACATCAGCTCATAGATATCTTCCTTATTCTTTCTAGTATTATATTCTATTCAATCAGTCTCCTATGGACAGACATTTAGGTTTTTCCCAAAATTCTGCTATTACTAATAATCCTACAATGAAAAACTTCAAGTTGTTATATATTTGTGCAGGTAATTCATCAGGGTAAATCCCTAGAATTTGAATTGGTAAGTCAAAGGGTAGATGCAGGTATAGTTTTGTTAGATATTACAGAATTCTCATAGAGTTGTACTATTTTACATTCCCATCAGCAATGTATAAGAGTGTCTCTGTTTCCTCACAGGCTTGCCAACTAAGTATACTCTAAGCTTTTGAACATTTGCCAATACACAAAGTGAAAACAGTCTCTATATTTTAATTGGCATTTCTCCTATTATCAATGAGTTTCAACATCTTTACATATATTGTCAAATGTCACATCTTTTTTTTGGTAAACTACACATATCTTTTGTTCATTTTTTAAAATCACAACTTAAATCTTTCAATGGAAAAAATAATTCAATAAGCCTACAATGATGCCTTCAAATTTGTTTTAAAAAATAAAGAATAAAACACAAAAAAAAGTGAAAAAGCAATGTACGAACTAACCAAAAAGAAAAACAATGTATGAATTAACCAAAAAACTATACTGTAATATTCTAAATTGTGTTCTAAACACTCCACTAAAAAGTGGCAGTTATGACAAGTGAAAAGAATGTTCAGAAAAATGCATTAAAGTTACAGTTTTATGATGCCAATTAGTGTAAATTGTTAATGCCACAACTAACCAAGCCACTGAGGAAGGTCAAAGTTTGTGAGACAGATGATTGAGAGGCATTTTGTTTCATTACACCCACCTCACAAGTACAGGTAATCCTTCGAGGATGAGGGGCTTCCTGTTGCAGCTGATATACTGTGAGAAGGTAGAAACAAAAGGTGTCAGTTTCCCTGATGTAGAACTTATACATATATTAGGAATAACAAATTGGCTGCTGTTTATGTTCACAAGAAAACTGGTATAATCTTATTTGTTATTAAATTAAAATTTGTTATGAACAAAACACTGTAAGTGAACTAAATTTAGTGAAAGCCCAGGAGCAAGCACAAACAGAAAAATCATAGTCCACACAAGTGTCTTTTTACCTTATTAACAAGTCAATGCTGGACATTTGGCTTTGTTCTCTATAATCTGGTCATTTTTTTCCCTTATATTGCTGATGTAAACCAATAGTGGTTATTTTATTTTTTTATTTTATTTTATTTTATTTTATTTTTGAGACAGGGTTTTCCTCTGTTGTCTGGGTTAGAGTTCAACTGGATCAGTGGCCTGATCATAGCTCACTGCAACTTCAAACTCCTGGCTCAAACAATCCTCCTGCCTCAAACTCCTGAGTAGCTAGAACTATAGATGCATGCCATCATGCCCAGCTAAGTTTTGTATTTTTAGTACAGATGGGGTCTTGCTATGTGGCTCAGGCTAGCTGTGAACTCCTGGCTTCAAGTAGTCCTCCCACCTCGGCCTCTCAAAGTGCTGGGATTACAGGTGTGAGCCACTACACTCAGCCTATGTATATTTTAAAGCACATTATTAGGTGTCAAGCTCAATATACAGGCTGGAAGTAACAGATACACTGTTTTTCTCTCCTATTTATATTGCAGACATCTATATTCAAAGATAATTTTCCCCTAAAAACAAAATTTCTGACTAAAGTTACCACCACTTATTCAGCTAGGGCAAATGTACCAAAAAAGGGAATTCAGATACTGAAATAACTTGCCAAAAAAGTGAATAATTTTTAAGGCATCTGAATATTGATCAGTGAAAATTATACTGATACCATGACCTCCTTCTAGTCACACTTCAGGCTTTTTGATTTAAAATGAAAAAAGAATAAATAGGATTGTGGCTATTAGAGAACGTGTGTTTACGTACATCTAAATTTATCTCTTGGAGAGTTTTTTTTCTATTTCTACACATATAATCACATATAATTGAATTTAAGTTAATACTGTGGTTAAATACTTGGACATTTTGTCAACATAACATCAAACTATCCAGGCATCTGGAACTGTCAGATAATGAATGACCCAGATTTCAACTGGATATCATTATACAGACCCTACCTCTGACCATATTTATTCATATATATCATGGGAACATATATAAATATATACTATTAGACTATACATACACACACGTACATAATTAGGCTGTGTATATATGTGTATATACATACACTACACACACACACACACACACACGCTGAGAACACACACATCACTGTTCTGAATTTCTATGCAAAGGGGATATAGCATTGTGGTTAAGAATGTGACCTCTTGAACCAAACCACCTGGGGTTTGAATACTGGGGCTCTGTCCCTAACACTGCATTCTGTGCCTTAGTTTTCCATATTTGTACAATAGGGATAATAATAGTTTCTACTTCATAGAATACTGTAAGGATTAAATAATTTATAAGACTTAGAACAGTCATTGGCACATGGTAAATACTCAAAAAGACTGTTATTATATGTAGGTGATTGACATTAATATATAAATTTTTTATAATAATATTTGATTACCAGAATGCATCTTGAGTTCATCACTAAAACATAACGTCTGGATAATGCTATAATTTAAAAGCAACTGAGAAGATACACAGCTTTACTGTTTAAAATTCAAAAAGCAAGGCACTTCCTCAGTAATGTTTGAAATTCTACTGATAAAAATATGTCCCTTTGCCTTTTTCTCCTGGTTGCAAAAGTTCCTAAGAGAGGTAATACATTAAAATAGTTTTAGGCTGGGCATGGTGGCCCACACCTGTAATACCAGCACTTTGGAAGGCTAAGGCAGGAGGATCACTTGAGGCTAGGAGTTCCAGACAAGCTTGGGCAACACAGTGAGAGCTTGTCTCTACAAAAAATAAAAGCAATTAGCCGGGCACGGTGGTGTGTGCCTATAGTCCTAACAACTACAAAAGCTGAGGCAGGAAGATTGCTTGAGCCTGGGAGTTTGAGGTTACAGTTTGCTATGATCATGCCACTGTACTCCAGCCTGGGTGACAGTGTGAGACCCTGTCTCTTAAAAAAAAAAAAAAAAAAAAAGAAGTAGTTTTAGATACCCATATTTCATTGTGAGAGTTAGTTTATCAAAAATATTCCTGTGGGTGGGACACGGTGGCTCACACCTGTAATCCTAGCACTCTGGGAGGCCAAGGTGGGAGGATCACTTGAGCTCAGGAGCTTGAGACCAGCCTGAGCAAGAGCAAGACCCGTCTCTACTAAAAATAGGAAAATTAGCTGGGCGTCGTGGCACATACCTGAAGTGCCAGCTACTCGGGAAGCTGAGGGAGGAGGATTGCTTGAGCCCAGGAGTTTGGGGCTGCAGTGAGTTATGATGACGCCACTGTACTCCAGCCAGAGTGACAGAGAGAGACTCTGTCTCAAAAAACAAAACAAAAAAATTCCTGTGAATATAGTTTTATAGGTTAAAGGGATGATGTGAAGGGAGTTAATTCCAAGATAGAGAAGGGAAGACAGAGCACTGAAATCAAATTCGTCTGGCCCTGATAGTAAGCATACATGTAAATTACCCAAAGATATCTGTAAACTGCCATCCTCCTTAAAAGCAGGCAAAACATGACTTTAAGAAAGGAGGATTCTTCAGGCCCATTCCTCCATATTGGTAACTGTAACTATAAGGTGAAAAGTCAGTTCACATTTCTACTTTGATCAGTAATTTTCAAAAAATCAGTTGTTTCCCTTTGTTAAGAAAATGCTCTGAAAACTACTGTCACCTTGAAAATACAATTTTGAGAACTAAATGATAGTCAAGAACATTAAAAGTTATTAGAGAAATTAAAATGTTGATTTTGATTCAAAGCACAAAGACTGTAGTATCTGGTTATCGTCAGTAAGTATTTACCTATTTAGTAAGCAACCATTAAGATAAGCCAGTATGAAAAAAGGGGTGAAAATATCATCACATGAAAATTGATCCAGGTTTCACCTTTTGTTTTTATCAGAGTTTCAAATGGTATAGTGTTTTTTCTTTAACACTAAATCACATAAGGTTATTTACTTTTCAATTTTTTTCAGTCCTTCTAATAGCCTCAAAGGGTATAGTTCTGTTTAATAAAGAGGAGATTTTAGACAAATGCCTCCTGATTGGCTATCAATGATTAGTCTATCTTTAAGACTTATTTTTAATAACTAATACATATGGATATTTTATAACCAAATATGACACATTTGGATTCATGGAACACCTATCAAAAGGATCATTAAAAAATTATACATAGTGACTGGGCACAGTGGCTCATGCCTGTAATCCCAGCACTTTGGGAGGCCCAGGGGGGAGGATCACTTAAGGCCAGGAGTTTGAGACCAGCTTGGGCAACATGGCGAGACCCCATCTCTAAAAAAAAAAAAAATTTTTTTTTAAATTAGCCAGGCATGGTGGTACGTGCCTATAGTCCTAGCTACTGTAGTCCTAGCCTGTAGTCAAGGTTGCAGTGAGCTATGTAAGCACCACTGCACTCCAGCCTGGGTGACAGAGAGAGATCCCATCTCAAAAAATAAAAATAAAAAAATTATACAAGGTCTGTCCAGAAAGTATCTAGCCATGTAATATGAAAAATACAGACATTTATTGAAGAAGATACAAGATACAAGAAACACTGTACATAGGAAAATGACACCTCAGTCCCCTTCAAAGCAGGCACCTTGGGACCTCACACAGTTCTCCTAGCGTCTCTTAACCTAACCCGTACACGTTCAACATTCTCTGGTGTTCTGCTTGTTGTAAGCCTCCCAGAACGTGGATCACTCTTAACAGATTCTTGACCATCTTTGAAGTGTTTGTGCCACACTTTTATTTGTGCTGCACTCATTGCATCATCCCTGAAAGCCTTCTGAATCATCCGAATAGTTTCCACGGAAGAATGTTCAAACTTCACGCAAAATCTGATGCAGATTCGTTGCTCTACTCACTCAGTCATTTTGAATGTGATGGCCACACAGTACACATGCTCACTCTAGCGCCCCACTGACTAGTACAGTGAGGTTGTTGTTGTTCACACATGCGCGTTCCAGGCCACTCTCCTTGGCTGCCAGGTTACAACTATGTCCTGTAAACTGTTCTCATTATATTAACAATGGCTGAATATTTTCTGGACAGACCTTGTATACAATAGTAAGATCTAATTAATTCAGGCCCTTCTGCCTCAGTTTGAAATTTTTGATAATCTGAATTGGAACTCAGATGCATTTAAATGGGCATGATCATTAAATGATTCACCAAAAATTAATAGCTAAATTCAAGATGAGAGGATACATGATAAAAGTACTTAACATATCTTCAATCACCTTAGAAGTGTCAATGCTTATATACTTATTAATGAAATTCTCAGTCCCTAAAGACAATATATTGTTAATCAAGTTCAGAAATCACAAATTGGTATCTTGAAGTCCAAACTGACTCACATGTGTTTTGTTTGCTGTCTTTTAAATCTGACTGTATTTTAACATTTAAAAACTAAGAGATTAAATTTTAACAACAAAAGCAAAAGAGAATTCCAGCTTCTCTTGAAAACTCACAACATCTGACAACACTAGAAACAGAATCTTACATGACAATAATAAAAAAAATAATAATAATTCTGAGCTCCTCTCTATAGACAGGGTATTCACGATCTACTTTCTCACAATCCCTACCTGGCTCGCTTGCCTCATTTATTACATGTAAGGCTTCTTGTTTAATTCAAACAATATGTATCAAAAAGCAATAAAACTGTGTTTGTTTTAAAAGAGCCCATAAGTTGGATTTTTTGCTAATTCTATTTCCCTACTACTTTGCATTTATAAGGTTTCAGAATTACGTTTTTACAAGATCAATTGAACGAAAAGTGGAAAGCACAACAGATGCATGGGTAAAATAGGTTTCTTACAGAATCAAACTCTGAAAAGCTGTTCAGACCCCAGCATGCCAAAGACAGAAAAAAAACCCTAACACATAACTTTTGACATTAAATTGTCCCCTTTAAGTTTTATATTAGTAGATCTAATACACAATAGAAATAAACAATTAGGACTTCTTGAATAGTTTTCATTCCGCGTGTACCTCCTTACATGGACTGACATATTGATTAATTTTAAAATCTCAGTCCATTTTGGTTTTATTACCATTTTGAAATGTTTTTGGTAACTAAATTTAAGTTGTATCACAGAGAAGATGCTGAATAAAGCATTATAGTTTGTTAGTCCCAAAGGCTGTCAGTAGAATTTACTGTCAATTACTAACTTTAAACCAGATATAAATATATATATAAAACAGGTCTGGCCTCAGAATTAAACAAAATCATCACGGCTCAAGTACTAAGGGTACTAGACAAGGCCTACACCTCAGTTATTTAAAATTCCAGTCTTTATTGGTGAAATAAAGGTATAGCAGGTTTGTCAGTCTTTAAAATTTTTCCTACGAAAAAAAGACTACTGAACAGATGAACTCCTCAAGGTACTATTAATAAATACCTTACTGGAGATTATTTATAGCTAGCTGTAAACACTGTAAAATTGTCTGAGAGTGGCAAAGACAAAACAAACAAAAAGATTCAACCTAAGTCAGAATTTTGACCAACACATTTAACAATCTATATGATCAGGCTGGGCACGGTGGCTCACGCCTGTAATCCTAGCACTCTGGGAGGCCAAGGTGGGAGGATCACTTGAGCTCAGGAGTTCTGAGACCAGCCTGAGCAAGAGCGAGACCCCGTCTCTACTAAAAATAGAAAAAAAATTAGCCAGGTGTTGTGGCGCGCGCCTGTAGTCCTAGCTACTCAGGAGGCTGAGGCAGGAGGATTGCTTGAGCCCAGGAGTTTGAAGTGGCAGTGAGCTACAATGACACCACTGCACTCTACCTGGGGTGACAGAACGAGACTCTCTCTCAAAAAACAACCAAAACCAAACAGACAAGAAAAATCTATATGATCATAATAACAATTCATTACTAGAATACAATTTTTATTTGTTTTCTCATTGGTTAAAATTTGCACGTATTCAAATCTTAGAAGATCGATAATCATGATTTTGTAAGAAAATTTCACATGACCAATAAAAGAAAAAGGACCTTTCCCCTGGGCTTTAACAGTTTAATTATAAAATTTCCTTGAATCACAAGTTTTTTCATTTGATGGTCAGAAGATAAAAAATCTATTCTCATAATTCCCTCCATGTTTCTATAATACCATTAAAATGATGGTATGGAGTTCAGGCATTGAAATCATTAAGAGAAACTATAAAACTCAGTAACAGAATTAAAACCAAAAAAAAAAAAAAGAAAGAAAGAAATACGCCATATTTTTTAAGACAAAGGGTAGCTTCTGCAAGACATATGAAGATACAAAAAGTAACAATTGCATATACTACATTTACTAATCAATATTCTTCAGGGGGAAAAAAATCACCACAAACCCAGTAAGAGTCTGAGGCTTCATAAATGTTTTTCCATCAAAAATGTGCAGGGCACAAGTCAGACCAAAGGGAACAAAGATAAACTGAAAACCAGAAAATGCAGAGAAGAATTTTAAATAGGCTTACAGCCAACGAGATTATGAGACAAAAATCTTCAAGAGGTAAAGAACATTAGTAGTTTTTACACATTTTTAGAACTATACTCCCCAGGCAGAAAAAAGGGCACCAGTGGGGTGGGGGTAGGAGGTGGGAAGCATCTATGGCAATATTTTTAGGGACTGTTCATATTTTACTTATTATACTAATAATTAGCCCAAAGTAGCAACCTATTAAAATAAAACTATCTGTTGTTTTGGGAACATAAAACCAAAGAGAATTTGAATTGCTGCTCCTTCAGTCAGCAAATTTCAGCACCTTATGAACATCAAAATTTAGAATAATTCTCAAC
Organism: Daubentonia madagascariensis; assembly: GCA_023783475.1. Taxonomy (NCBI): domain Eukaryota; kingdom Metazoa; phylum Chordata; class Mammalia; order Primates; family Daubentoniidae; genus Daubentonia; species Daubentonia madagascariensis. Next base: position 33,325,742 of record JAKFHU010002088.1, on the reverse strand, counting down.
ATTTACGAAGATGTTAATAATTTATTCAACTCTATAGATAACAAACAAAAACTTACAGTACTGTTTCTGTAATAGTGCATTCACATATTTTTAAAAACTACTTCAATTATATTAACCCTATTTCTATTCTTAGAAAAATCTGAAATATACTTTTCTTGATAAAATAATATTCTCTAGGAAACAACGAAGGGAAAATAAAGGACTAAACACCTAGACTTTGTTGAAGAAATATTTATTCTAATGAAAATTTAAAGAGCAACACAGAAATCAAATATTCCTCTTTTATATTTTGAGAAAACAATTATTTTAAAAGATTTAAAATTATTTTTTGCCTCTTTTTACTCATTCTTTCTATTAAGAGAGCCTCCTAACTTACCACCATTTATATATTCCCTTTTTCACACAAAGAGTCAGGATCTGAGAATAATTAGATTGCTTGAATTCTTAGCGTCTCTTTACATTAGTTTTATTAGTCATTCTTAGCAAGTGGTCTTAAGTTCCACTACATGGAATTCGTGCAAGGTCAGAGGGATGAGATGCATCTAGACACGCAAACCACATACTGTACAGTATTTAACCCCAATTACTTCTTCTCTGCTACTCACAAACTTTGTTGTAAATTAGTTTTTCAATGATAAGTACAAAATGAAATGAATCTTTATATCTAATGATCCCAATATTTTTACATTACTTATAAAGCACTATAACCCACACAATTAAATCTATTTGTATACTTACAGTAAGATTTCCAAACAGGAGGTCTATATTCATCTGTATCTGAAAGAATAAATATCAAATTAACATTACTGAGTATGTATATTTTAAATAAGATATTTTAATCATTGATTCATTTAATATATATTTGTTGAGATCTATTTGTCCTAGGCATTGTACTAGGCACTAAAAGGCATTCGAAGGTTTTTTTCCTTTTTTAGTCTTAGTCCTTACTTTCCTGGAGTACAGTTTTACAAAGATATTCAAAGAAAGTTACTGTATTTATTAAACTGCTTATCACATAAGAGCATCAAGGTTAATTTTGCTGCTGGCACTTATTTCTTACAGTAACTGAGGTAACAGTCAATGAAGTCTTTGTTTCTTTGGGCTTAATGATCGTTTCACTGAAAATCCCTAAAATCACTGGAATTTTTCTTTTTCAGTCAAATTGACCATATAGCAATTTTAATCCCCAGAAATGCTGAGTATTTCTATAATTTCCCCCATTACATTTGGGGGATTCCAGTGTAACTTGTTTTATTAACATGAAGAGAGAAGAGCAGCAAGGTACAGATCTTAGTCCTCATACATCGTGTACAATCAAAACCAGGAAATGAGAAACACTTCGGTGGAAGAGAGGGAACGACAAAGAACACGAGGTGAACACCTGCCCTCCAAGTACATTTCCCCTCACTTGAGTGTGGACATAGGGGACAGTGGAAAGAGGCAGTGGAAAGAGATGGAAACACAAACACATGAGGGAGATGAAGTAATCAGAGAAAGGAGAAGGGGCCAGTGTGGTCTGGCTTCTCAGTAGCAACGCACAGCTGAGAAATAATTTTCACAGCCAAATGCTCTGCCTGCGAGACTATGTAGCCAAAGCAGCAGACACATTTTTTTCGGTGTAGAAAGGTGTGGCCAGCCACATCACCTTGCTCTGCTAGCATCCAACATGAACCCATTAGGCCATCTGGTCCTAAAAATCTTGGAATCTTGGTCTCAAAGGAGGCAAGAGAATCCCTGGAAAGGTTATTGAGAAGACTGAATATGCAGCTCAAGTAAAATGGTCATAGACTCAAAACATTCAACCCCTAATTCCCAACCTTTAAATGCCATCTCACACTTTGTTTACGATGTGTTATCATAAACCACACAAATACTTTGAGTCTGAGAGCTACAGCAAGACTATTAATAATGGGTATAAAGACATAAAAAGGAAATTTTAAGTCATGTGGAAATTGCTTGGCACCCAGCTGAAGTGTTCAAATATGTTTGCTTAAAGAATAAAAGATTACACAAATAAATGAATAATGAATGAAGTAATGCAGCAAATCCAGTTGATTGTCGTTATTCACAGCAGTTATATTCTATGAAGTCACCTCAAACACTGTATTTAGGAGCAAATGCCAAACCATTGCTCCTAGGGTTAGGTTCCTGTGTGGCTCTGGTCACAATATTTTCATCAACCAATAAATACATAACCTTGTTTTATGTGTGTTTCTCTTTAAAGACACCTTATTTAGTATATACTATTGATTCATTAACATTGAACTCACGCCAATAGCACTATAACTCATGCCTGTATGAAGCTTATCTAACATATGTAAATTTTCTCCATAAAATACATCACAGCCTTTCTGTGCTTAGAAACACTGTCTAGACAGCACTTCAGTACTAGGCTTGGGGGCCATTTTAAAAGGCAAAATCACGAACCAAAAAAACCTCACAAAAATGCAAAAAATGTGGCACTAAATAGACCATGAAAAGGATACTCCTTTACAGTATGAGAGCTGAATGAAACAAGAAGGCAGAGCATTGCCTTGTTTAACCACAGCTGGGAACACACAGCTCACATGACTCAAATTTCTTACTGCTCTGTGAATATTCACAAATGACAGCAAAAGTGCCACAAGTATTTATTTTAGGGTTACAAATAAATGTTAGTAAGTGGGCAAATTTGCAAGTACAGAATCCATGAATAATGAAGACTGTAAATAATAAGCAATTATTTAGGAAAACTGCTTGCTCAGGTGAACTTGCCTAGCAATGATAAAAAGTTAGGATGAGACATGACCTTAATGCAGTGATATATAGATATATACATATTTCCTCTGCTGGGGGTGTATGTGCATGTGTGCTTGGGGGGGGTTAATTATATTGAAGTTTGTCTTAATATGTAAATCATAATTAATTCAATTGTATTTTTTCAATACTAGAAAAATTTTGCCTGTAAGCATTTAAGTCATTTTATGATATCATTGATGATATACAAGTGCTGTTATATTGTCATTCAATCCCAAGGAGTATCATGTGTAGTAAGTTTGGGTTTATAATAGAAGAGTGTAAATTTACTCTTTTGATGATCACTCATATTCCATGTCTCAGTCTCCTTGTCTGGCTCCAAACCATAAGCTGCAGTGACCCACTGCCTCCTGATCTACCATGTGGGGCTAGGAAAAGAGCAAGCACTCAACCGGACCAGGACCCTGTGTAGTAAAGAACTTAATCTTGTCCTAGAAGAGGTCTGGCCTTTGTCCTCGACTACAAGGAGATAATCTGGCCTGGGGCTAGCCAGAGAGTAACAAGGTGATTTAGAATGGGGTTTTGGGTCATGTGGTATCAGTTAATCAACCACACATATGTAATAAACCCCCAATAAAAGCTCTGAACACCGAGGCTTGGGAGAGCTTCTCTGGTTGGAAATAATGCTATGTATATTGTCACACATAAATGCATGAAGAGTATGTGTCCTAACTCCAAAGAGAGAGGACAAAGGAGAGAGGACAATGGAAGCTCTGTGTTCTGTATTTCTCCTGGACTCTGTCCTATGTGCTTCTTCCCTTGGCTGATTTTAATCTGTATCGTTTCCCTGTAATAAACCATGACTGTGAGTATAATAGTGTTTAGTGAGTTCTGTTGAGTCCTTCTAGTAAATTACAGACCCTGAGGGTGGTTTGGAGAATCCCCCCACAAGTTGCAGTTGATGTCATAAGTGAGGGAAGTCTTGGAGACTGTGCCCTCTAACTTTGCAGTCGGCCCTAATTCCTCACATATCCTGTGCAAAGCCTGCACCCTTGAGCAATGAGGGCCCCCTGGAGATCATTTTGACTTTGGAGAAGGCAAGAAACAGGCTAAGTCTCAAAGTCCTGACTCTGAGGAACTGTGTACCTAGTGCTAGACAGGGCTTTCTTAAGGGAACATCAACTTTTACTTGCTGGGTGACTTTAGGAAATTTACTACCTCTCTGAACCTTAATCCATTTATCTGTAAAATGGAATAACAATATCATCTAAAATGGGAATAGTAATAGCAAAGGTTTGTTGTGAGAATTAAATTAGGTATCATACATAAAGCACCTTGCATTTAGGAAGCCTTTAGTAAGTACCCTCTCCTGCCTTCACAAAAGTGAATTTGAAAACACAATATTAACATATTAGTGTCAAGCCATTGTTAATGATTTCAGGCAATTATTCTCTTCTTCCTATTTTTTTCTTCCCTGTACACCTACTCTATTACAGAAGATATTATTCAAGATGCTACAGATCAAAATCATGTGGCCAAATAAAATTACTATTCAGCAAAAAACCAAGAAATATTTGGAGAAGAGTTTGAGTTTCTTTTAATATTACGGCAATTCTAATTAGTGGTATTTAAGAGCACCGTTTGCATTTTAAAAGTCTTTTCCTAGCAATCTATTTTTTGCTGGTGCAAGTGTAAACCGGCATAACCACTCTGGAGAGCAATTGGTGATATGTATCATAAGCCTTTAAAAGTGTGTAAACAGGTATCTGTGGAGGTGGGGATTAAATAAGATGTTCTTCGAAGAACACTTAAAAATTATGACAGCCTTTCCTATGTTTAGAGGCAGAGATCTTAGATCACCTTGGCATGGATCTTTTTGTTGAGAGCAGAGCTGCTTGAAAGCTTCCTTGGTTAGGCAAAAGTTAGGTACCACTGTCCTCGGGACTGGGAGGAGGGAGGACACTGGGTGGGGAAAGTTGACCTGCTTAGGAAAGAGTGCCTCAACTTCTTAATATGCAGAATTAGTTGCCGAAGTCAGGGAGACCAATTTTCTAGGACCCTAAATCCTACTGGAAAGGAAGAAACACTACCCCAATCTTTAATTCCTGAGATTCAAAATTGAAGAGTTCTGTCACAGAAGACGTTCATAGCCCAAACCAAATCTGACTAGCAAGAGGCAGAAACACTCCCGAAATAAAATGGCCCTTGAAGAAGGATTAATGGAAACTGATGATCTAAGGCCACACAAAAAGCTTCTGGGTTTATTAGGGGAGGACAGATTCTGGCACAGTCTAAGGTGGATGCTGGAAGTATCTCTGACCTCAGTCTCCCTGGCACACTGAATCGGTGAGTAAAAGAGAGTGAACTTAAAAAAAATAAATAAATAAGAAAGTGCAATCTTGACATTCAGTTGGGGTAATTGCTGTGGTCTGTGCCATCATCTGATCGGAACTGGCAGTTAGACAAGCAACTATCAGCAAACAGTGCAGGGCTGGTCTTCAACACTGACAGAAAATGACGACGAAAGGAAGAGCAGCAGCGCACTATTAGCTCTCTTTCTGGCATTTCGAAGAGGATGGGTCTCCTCTGGGACTGAGTAAACCTCCCAGGGTTCAAACTTGGAGGAGGAGATTGTCTAAAGAGGAAGATATTGCATTTCCTGCTAACTGGGGTACTGATTAATAGAAAAAAATATAGGAGCATATTTGGCCCCTGAATTTATGTAACAGGTCATGCCAATTCCTTCTGCATACGTTTTGACCCAGCAGTTCTATTTCTGGGAATTTATTGTGAAACAATTAATTAAAGATGTTTGAAAAATATTAATATAGAAACATATCACTGCAATATTACTTTTAAGACTAAAAACAGGATTCAACCTAAATGCCCAAGAATTGGAAACTGATATAATCAATTATGATATACAGTGTCCAGTTTGAAGATACCTTGATCACATGAAAAGGACTTCACCTTTTAATCCGTTAGAAAGTCTGTTCTCTTTTAAATATTTTAAAACTTATAAACAAGTGGCTGTCAAACTTTTTGGTTTCAGAAATCTGGATTCTAAAGAGCTTTTAATATTTATTGATACTAACCACATTAGAAATTAAAACAGCAATTTTAGTAGTGTTTTTGTTAACTCATTTAAAACTAATAAATACATTACATCTTAACATTTTTATGAAAAATAACTTTTTCAGAACAAAAAATTTGTTTTACATTTTGCAAATCTCTTTAATGTCTAGCCTGACACCAGATAGCAGGATTCTCAAATCTGTACCTGTTTTTATATCACATGCCATGTAGCTTCTGGAAGATTCACCTAGATTCTTGCAAGAGAATGAGTGTGAAAAAAAGTAAAACGTCGTCTCAGTACTATTATGAAAAGTTTTGATCTTATAGAAACTCTGAAAAAACTTGGAGACCCTCAGGGGATCTGACACTAGTAATCTCTAGATCAGCCTTTCTCATCTAGGTATTTAAACTGCAGAGCACAGATAATGTTCTGAGTGACAATTTTCTCAGTTCTCCCATCTTTGTTTGTTTGGTTTTATGGTAGATAACAAACTCTTTCTAGAAGATAGGAGAGAGTTAACTTATTATATGTACTAGATGTCTGTAGCCTTGGGGTATTCTCGCCCAGAACCAGGAGGAGAAGGCTTCTTTAGATGATAACTTTTCCTTTTCTTATGTATCTATACATTTTTAAAAATTATACAATGAATATATTACATTTGTGCTAAGAGAAAAAAACTATTAAAAAAAAAGTGTACGTAAACTATTTGTAAGATGAGGAAAACATGGAAACTCATGAAGAGAAGCACCCTCTTTAACAAACTCCACAGGAGGTTCTAATTGTTTTGAGTGGGCTCTTGAAATAAATACACTACCAGAGAAACCCAAATTTAATTTAATTTAATTCTTAATCAAATTTTGTCACTTTTGGTTAATTGCTAGAATTATGAGTAAAGAAAATCTTATCTAAGCATATTTTTACATATTCTATCATGTTTATGAAAAATGATTCCAATTTTTCTTGCTTTTTTAAACTCAAAGGTACAGATTTTAAGCAAGATTTAGTGGTAAACTCATTGTTGCCATAATCTTTTGGGCTTTTTCTCTATACTTTCAGGACATTCATTTTTCTTTAAATATTAAAAATTTCAAGATATTTATCTGCACCTTTAGGCAACAATAAAAAAAATCCCTAGTAAAGTCTATCTAGGATAATGTCTTTGATATATTAGAATTTACAACATTAGGGCTATTTAGGAGGTACTCCAAAGTATTCATTTACTGATGGACAGGATTAAATCTACTTATAAATACCCTAATGTCCTAATTTTTTAGATTAATTAAAAATATTATATAATTGAATAAATATTTATGCTCTCTCCAATTAGATCCTATTTATGTCCAGTACATCTATAGAGGTTGTTAAAAATGATTAACCCTGGAAAATAAAAAAATTATTTCATTCTTTTTATTATATTATAGTCTGTGTATCGTTATACATTCATGTCTTATGCATTTTTTGGTTTAGGACAATACTCCTCGGGTGAAGTTTAAAACTGCTTAACTTTTTATTTTAAAAGTTAAATAGTTCATTCTAGAACACACTAGAATGTTAAATTTAAGCTCTTTATAGTTGCAGGCTCAAACCAAAGGCTTTTACAACTTTTAAACAGTACCATGGATTTTCTCAAAAGGTCTATGTTGTATTTTAAATGAGACTTAGACTAAAGACTTATAAACACTCAAAAGCTGTGTGATTAATGTTTTAAAGCATATTCATTTCAGATTGCCTTTGGTTTGAAAATTAACAATTTTGAATTGTATGAAAAGAATAACATTTACTGACAAGAAAAAGGACATTTCTACCCTTCAAATGAAGAATCACCTTTCAACCAACTGGTGAGATTCCCTATACTGCTTTAACCCAAAAATACACGGCATTAATGATTAATCCCCACCTGTTGCTGTTCCATTTCTGTACCAAATGTAGATACACCAAAATAATGATATGCTTACGACCACAAAACTCTTATTTTACTGTAAAGTGATCTTTTAAAAGAATAAGGGCACATAAACAGTAAATACCAAACAAGTACTACTATTAATATTTAAAAGAGTCACAAAGAAAACAACCAAGCTCCTTACTCTAAAAGAAGTGTTTCATGGAAAGCAAAAATTCACAGTAAAATTTAAAGGCTAACAATAGCATACACAATTCTAAACTAACGAGGAAACAAAAAATGAGCTTTGCTAGGTTTAAAGGTACCTCACATGCTGACTAAACTTCTTTCCTAAAAAATGCTTCAAAATGTGAAAAGAAGGCATTTCAACTAAGATAATTAAAATTCACCCTGCAAAGTCATGGCCAAATCAGGTCAGTTAAATTCACCCTTAGAAGCAACAAAGTCATTTAAAACTGTTCCAAGTTGAAAACTGATGTGTCATGATTCAACTCTGACAGAGATAAACTATTTTTAAAAGCAAAGATAATTATTTTTAATTCTTCAGAGAATAGTGACCCAGAACTGTTAATACAAGGAAAAAAAACTAACTGAATCTGTGCAACTACAGAGCTTGCATGTAACTTCATCAAAGCTCTCCAGAAACAAATATTCTGCAAATACAGTGCTCAACTCTTCACCATGGACCCATAGCCTGGGCAAATAAGGCCTCCTAAATGAAATGTGAAGCAAACTTGGGAACCTCTCCTTTTAAAAACTCAAGCTTGGCCTTTTATTAAAGGCCCTAGCAAAGTTTCCTCCAACCAGCTTGGCAGACCTAGCAAACAGATTACACAAAGTCCCCTGCTTACTCAATCTTTTCACTACACTCTTGGAAACAAAAAACTATACACAGGAAGTGGGTCATTCAACTCAATCCAAAGGTAACGGGTGTCACTTTCCAACCTACTAGTTCTTCTACACAACAAGTCACATATTTGAGGTTTTCTTCTTAAAGGATTTGGTAATTTCTGATAATGTTTCTTCCAACATGTTGATACATTTACAGATAGTCAACAGATAGACCTATTTACCCACAGGGCTTATCAAAGGGAACTTCAAGATGAGATTTAGCTCCTGCCATACATCTCAATAACATCTCAACATTCCCAGCTGACTCCCATTTGGATTTTGTTGGGTCAGCAAAAAAAAAAAAATCACCTTTAAGAATATGATACATTTCCTGAAACTCTCTACCCCAGAAAATAGAATAAATAAATAGAATAGAAAATGTATTTATTTACTCTATTTTCTCAACAATGCTCCTCATATTTTAGAGGAAATAGAATCAAATAGTACTTGTTCTATTTTCTCAACAATGGCAATAAAGTATACCTTTCTACTTCTCTGCATCTCACATGTCTAAAATTAAAATGCAATAAATTAATTTTTTATGAAATCACTGTAATTCATCCTTAAAAGAATATACTATATGTTTTGTATATTTTACCACAATAAAAAATATATTTAGGGCCAGGCACGGTGGCTCATGCCAGTAATCCTAGCACTCTGGGAGGCCGAGGCGGGAGGATCGCTTGAGCTTGGGAATTGGATACCAGCCTGAGCAAGAGCAAGACCCCATCTCTACCAAAACCAGAAAAAATTAGCTGAGTGTGGTGGTATGCACCTGTAGTCCCAGCTACTCCAGAGGCTGAGGCAGGAGGATCCCTTGAGCCCAGGAGTTTGAGGTTGCAGTGAGCTATGATGACGTCACTGCACTCTACCCAGGGTGACAGAGCAAGACTCTGTCTCAAAAAAAAAAAAAAACAAAAAACAAAAAACATATATATATATATACACACACACAATTTATATCTGATGAACATTTTTTCCAAACCCAGCAAATTAGACTTTTAACCATTCCTAGCACTTGAAGTTACAGATATTAAAAAAGTAACCATATGAACACTCTGCAAATTTTTTACTTTTTATAAATACAAATTCTGGCAAATAACCAACTAAAACTATACTTTTCGTGGGGATCTTCCTAGTCAATTACTTAAGAACTGTAATTCAGTTGTCTCAAATGCCCTCACCTCCTTCAGCAGATACAGTTTATATCCTCCTTGATCTTTTCTTAAAGGAAAAACTGCAAACAATGTTTTTCTCCTTGCTATTATTCATCATTTGGGGCAAGTTATTCACAATCCATGCTTTTCTCATACTGCAACATAGTTTTGTAGTAATGACCCACCTGGATCCTTGCCCTTGGAAAAGGAATTGATCGTCATATTCTCTGGCCTAGGAGTATGCAAAACAATGTGTTTATTAGAATGTGCATTATTCTTTGACATAGATTCATAGTTAGGATTCCCCAATGATGAGAGTCAATATGTCATTTTGCCAACAAGCATTAAAACAGCAGCCTTTCGAAGTCTTCCTTACATCTGTGTTCAAGCTTTATCAAGAGGACAGTTGTTCAGAAAATAAGATACACTAACCCTTAAATGAGACTCTATAGTGAAGAGAGAGAGAAAGCTCCTATTACTAATACTTTGACATCACAAGTAACTGAGATGGGAAAAGATCACAACATTCCTCATCTTGTCACGATAATTTCCAAGTGCATTTCTGTTAAACTGGACTTCTCTGGGAAAACCACTCAGTCACTAAGAAAAAAAAAAAGCAGACTCTGAGGAACACAAAAGAGTTTGCTTTAGATTACAAACTGTAGAGCCAAATGCAGAATAAGGCAGCTCATAGCTGGAGGGAAGAAAACAAAGTCAGATATGGAAGTAATATTGTGTCAACCACAAATGAGCAGAGTTGGATAATTCTAAGCACATGCTAACTGTCCCAAAGTATAATAAAATGCTCAGCATCTTTTAATTAACTATACTTTGACTGTATACATGACAGTATAGGCTGCCAAGATACAAAAACTCTTTGGAAATAAGAACTTGTGTTCCAAATTGATAGGTACTTGTTTTTCTTCCTGAGAGCAGAACTAGGGCATGAAAGATTTGGGGTTGTGGTGTCTTTTGCCTACGCTTACATCCAACGAGGCCTAAAATGAGTATGTAATGGACTGATTGTCCTAAAAAGTTCCCACCGTGTGGGGATATGAGGAGCAATTAACCGAAAGCATAACAGCAACAAAGGTCCGTGTTTTCTCAATTATAAAATCCAAATGCTTTGAAAAGTGAAAGTATTTTTATAACTCATTAGGCAGCAAATCCTGGTCTGACTTGAACCTGGCAGTATTTTAATAACTACTTATAATTCATTTGGTGGCAAAAATCTCACCTGAACGATATGAGAATATTTAGTCTTTATGTATCTCATTAAGTGTGACTATTCATCCATTTCATTGCAGAAATATTAATGTGTGATTACAGAGTAATGCATCAGATACTACCGGGGGTGTTATAAAATATACTATGTATATGAAATGTATTACCTTTCTAAAATCTGAAAAATTCTGAATTCTATCACATATCTGGTCCCAAGGGTTTTTTGGATAAGGGATTACAGACCTGCTACTGTTATTAATATTTATGACTGATAGTGTTAACATGTAAGTCAGAAGATGTCACTCTTCTGCTGGGTTCTCTCCAATGGCTTCCTGTGTCACTCAGAATAAAAGCCAAACTCTTTACAACTGCCTACAAAGATAGCTATTCAAAGAGGACCACAACTTGTTAGAAACACAGAACTGCAAAACTCCCATCTATGAATTAGAATCTGCATTTTCACAAGACCAGTGATGAGCATGCACATCAACTTTTCAGAAGTACTGACCAACAAGCCCTTAGATGATATGGCCCCCTTACCTCACTGAGTTCACCTACTTCTCTCCCCCTCACCACTCTTCTCCAGCTGGTTTCCTTGCCATTCATCAGACATCCGAGACACACTTGCATCTAGCTGTTTCTGGAATGTTCTCCCCCAGGTATCTCTATGACTTGCTCCCTCACCTGCTTCAGTTCTTTACTCCGTAAGGCCCTCCCTGTTACTTTATATAAAAAATTCAAAACCCCTAACACTTCATATTCTCCTTTCGTTTTCTCCTAGTACTTAGTACTATCTAAAATACTATACATTTTACCAATTTATGATATTTTTTGGCTATCGGTCTACACTAGAATGTAAACCTGATGAGGGCAGGGATTCTTTTGTCTGTTTTTAACACTGCTGCATCCTTAGTGCCTGGAACAGTAATTCTCAGCGTGGTCGATGGACACTTGTGGGTTTTTGGGGGTCCATAAAGTCAAAACTATTTTCATAATCATACTAACAAGTAACTTGCCTTTTTCACTGTATTGACATTTGCACTGGTGGTGCAAAAACTATGGTGGGTAAAACTGCTGGCACCTCAGCACAAAACAAAGCAGTGGCAACAAACTGTATTAGTTGTCATTGTAGTCTTCACCACCACACATTCATAGTAAAAAAAAAAAAAAAAAAAAATTCAGTTTCACCTAGGAATGTCCTTGATGAAGCAGTTTAAAAAGTATTAATTTTATTAAATATTGACCCTTGAGTACACATCTTTTTAACATTCTGTTGAAAAAATGGGAAGTGTGCATAAGGCACATCTGTTGTACACTGAGTATGACTGCTGTCTTGAAGAAAAGCACATGTGAGATCATTAGAGTTGTGAGCTGAACCAGCCACAATTTTCAAAAACACCATCTCACTTGAAAGAATGACTGACAAACTATGATTGATCAGACTTGGGTATTTGATAGATATTTTCTCAAAAATTAACAAAGTGAGCTTGTTATTTTGACAAAAGTAACTGAGAGTATTTATCGCCAGTCGTAAAATTCAAGCTTTCAAGTGAAAATTAGAATTTGGGGAAACTTGTATCCACTACCATGAGCTTGCTGGTTTGTTAATATTGAAGACTTTTCCGATGAAATCAATGGTGACCTTAAGGAATGTGGTTTTTAAATATATTGTAAGAAATGTGTTAACATTCAGAAGATTTACATAACTCAATGAACTAACATTTTTGAAATGACAAATGCATAATACAGTATCATACATGGGTAAAAGATCCAGTAAAATAAAAAATAAACCAATGGATTTTAATGTAACAGAGTACAAAATGTTCATTGACACGGTTTCAGAGTCTACATTGCAACTGACCTTTAAGAAACTACCACTTGTCAAGTTTTAGTGAAGGATCAAACAATATCCATAACTATTAATATCTGAAAAGATTATTAAAGTACTTCCTTCTTTTCCAATTATATATGTGTATGAGGCCAGATTTACCTCATGTATCCCAATCAAAATATTACAAAAGATGACTACAGATATGAGAATCTAGCTGTCTTCTATACCAGACATCAAAGAGTTTGTAAAAATGTAAAAGAATACACCTCTTCTCACTACTTTTTAAAATAGTTATTATATTTTCATAAAATATGTTAACATGAAATGGGTTTATTAATGTTATTTTTAAATTGATAATTTTTTAAAACTTCTCAATTTTAATTTCAAATATAGTAAATGGCAATACATATAACCCACATAAACAAATGTTCCTTAGGGTTCTCAACAACATTTAAGGGTATAAATGTGTCCTGAAATTAAAAAGTTTGAGAATCACTGGCCTACAAAAATAACTAGTACCTAGTAGTAAATTTTGCTGCACTGAACACTTACAATGTGCCAGGCTCTTGTTAAATAATTTTATACCTTATTTCATTTATGTCTCAATACAACCTTATAAAGGAGGCATTATTACTATTACCATTTTGTAGATAAGAAAACCACTACTTGAAAGAGATCAAGGTACCTGTTTAAAGTCACAAGCAGAAAAGCCAGTACTTGAACCAAGATCATGTGACTCCAAATCTCATGCTCCTAACCACTACTAATACTGATGATAAAGGAATGCTAGGTTAGAGACAAGGCAAACAGTGCAAGCAAGGTGACTACATCTAAAAATATCAAGGCAATAAGAAGCAACCAAAATACAAAGCCAAATGAGTTGGGATTAAATGGGAGACAATCTAAGCAAGTTCATGTGAGCAGAAGAAAGGCCAAGACGACTTTTCAGAGGCAGATGCAGATGCTTGAGGAAATACTTCAAGTGCAGTCCACAAGGGCCCAACAACTAACACTTGGCTAAAGAACAGACAGTAATAACCCTGAAATGTTTAGCTTCAAGACAGCTTCCAAGGACAGCAGAAACAAGTTGGTATCCCTTATGGTCAGGTTCATTCATGATGATATTAAAGTCTTCTTGCTGCTGTTGGTTTCCCTGTAGCTCAAGCTTCAGTATAACCACCAAGAAAATTTTTCAGGATGTTTTCTGGTTCCCAATTCCAAAGATTTACCTCATTAAATCTATCAAATCCAAGAAGTACCTCCTCTCAAACCCACAGGAGGGTGATATCCTGAAGGGTCATCATCCAGGTTGGCTTAGTGACAAAAAGGGCACTTCCTGTCTCCATCTCATGAAGCTGTCCTAAATGGTCAGGAACAGTAATCTCTTCCCAATTTAAAATTCTCCTAAGCAACAAATTCCTGCTTGAGTATGCAGATATACTTCCTGCAATCTTGAATTTTCCATTTCCTGTAATATTTAACCTATGAATCACTTTTCTTGGGGATGATTAAAAAATGAGTGATCTAGGATGGGAAGAAAAAAAGAAGGTGAAGTGGGTGGCAGAGCAGTAGTCATAGTTTTAGCAATGCAGCATTAGACAAACAATGGAAGCTGGGGCAAAGAAATTAAAGTGAGATCGTGGAACTGTCCTCACTCTATTAGGAGGGTGGGAGGGAAGCCATAAAGTCAGGTTATAAGAGTGTTCACCTATGTGTATGTGTTCAGTGCTAAGGCTGGTGTTATCATGTGAGGAATTAATCTATATAACCCTATCACAGTGAAAGTGAAAAATTCTGACTCAGCTATGCATAGGGAAGGCCAGAAATAGAAAAATATAAACTCTTATAACTGTCAGCAACAATGAAAAAAAATGAATTTACAAGCATATTCTAAAAATTTTAGATGAGGGAGCTCCTGAAAAGTTCCTAATATAATCGCTGGTATTCTCTTTCTGTAGTATTCTGTCTTCATTTTATACCAGTGAATATAAAATAAAATATAAATATAAAATTATGTGGGCTTTCATAGCTTTACCAGTGACCCAGGATCACTCTAATACCTTCTTTGCCTTGAACCCTTCAGTTCTTCAACCACGAATTCTTCTACGTGGGGTAATCAAAGTAAACATCTTAAGGTTAAAAAGAGAACGCTGGATAACAATGATTACGCTCACTGCTATTTTCCACAGTTGAGCAGGCTACCATCCAATCTTCATGCCTCCTTCCTACCACAGCCCATGCTTCAACATATGGTATGCAAAACTACAGTGACTCAACATCTTGCCGAAACAGAAAACATGCATATAAAACACAGTTAAGTGTTTCAGATTCCACAAAGCACTGCGGTCTTCTTGCATGGTATCAGTGGACCAACTCAGGCTGCTGGAAGCCCAGTCACAAAACACATTTTTCTTAGGAAGGGCAGAAAAACCTGGAGTAAAAGCTGACAAAATATACATTAAGGTCAGGGAAACTAATAACTGAAAGTTCTGGGATATTTCTCTATGAACAATCAAAACAAGTGAAGATGACGATGAAGAACAACAAGCAAATACAAGCAAATGACAAAGGATGTCTGAGCACTTCACCTCTGGGTGGCTGGGAGGCAAGAGTTACATGTTTTCTGCCAGGCTGATTGTGAGTTTCAGGACTGACTATTTGGACCTGCCTCACTCTGTGCTGCTAGCTTTGGCAACGCAGGGCAGTGGTTAAAAGCGTGGGCTCTAGGGGTTTGGAAACCTGCCTTTACTAACACTTACTAATTTTGAGTTTGACATTGGGCATGTCAATTAGACAAATGAATATTAGCTGTTATTATTATTACCACCAAAAAAAATTGTTTTACCTTGATTCCTAAAGTATCTGACATTAAAGAAATTTCCAGGGAAACAAATATAGATGTCACTGGGAAGATTTTCATACACAGTCTTCAGAACATTTGTGATACCATAATCTAAGCTATTACAGAGTAATATTCCTTTTTGTCATTCTGCAGTGAGCATTTCCTAAGCTACCAAGCATTTTCTGAGGGATGACTGGCAAACACAGTAAACAGCTTAACAAAAAGTGATTATCTGATGTAGAGCCAAAGTTATCCAATTTGACTCCAGCCAATATTTACCTGACGGGATTTTAACCCCCATGCACATGATAATCATGTTTTTATAGAAATCAATATTGGGACACAGTGGAGAAATGGGCACTGGTTAAAGCCATAAGGAGAAATATGTGAGTTAAAGTAGTACAAGGGGTCTCTTATATGAACATATTGAAACAGGATTATCTAGAAGTCTCGAGATACTACAAAGAATTTTTCAAAATGTCCTTATTTAGAAGGTATCACTTCGTTTTTTCCCATATCTACTTCAGGACTCAGAATACCATGCCAATGCCAAACATACTTCACACATGAAATGTCACAGTCGAAAATGTTTACCAAAATGAAAAGGTGGATAATCAGTTTTTTTTAAATATCTAAATAGAGTCTTCTTTCGTTTAACTCCAGACTTGATGTAGCTTTCTAATAAGCAATATTATTTGCTATTCAAAAAGCCGACTGAGTGATTTATGTCATGCAGCTGTGACCAAGCATTTTGTTTAAAATACTGTCTGCATGCTTTATTGCACTACCATTGTTAGAATGCCCTCAAGGATGCTGAATACTAGGGACTGAAAAACAAAAGGTCATTGTCACTGGAATATGCAAAAAGAGTTACCTGAATCAAACTAATATCAAGTACAGAGAAATGACAGGAATGGAAAAACATTTTCATGTACCTTTGCCAGTCTGTAAGAGAGAATTATTTATCTTTAATAAGACTTTTTAAATTCCCATAATACAGCGTAACAAAAATAAATATTCACAGTTCACAAGTGACAATTAGCTCAAATTCTGTTTTCTCATAAATTTTTAAATATTTGGTATACTTTCCAAAGTCAGTGCAAATATCCTAGTAGTAAACATTTTCCCAGCACCAATGAAATGCTCAAAAATAAAGGTAAGAGTAATATAATTTTATTCATATCATTAATAAACACACAAACATGAAACTGGTTTCTTTCATGCACATACAACATATATGCAATAAACAATTTCAGAAAACTTGAGTTCTCAGCACACGTGCCGGTAATTAAAAAAAAAATTCTCTTGATTTTCTGTGTGAACAGGCCATAAGAAATGATGAAAACACAGAACACATTGACACAAGGTGAACTGCCCACTGGGGTTAACTGTTCTAGCAATCTTGCCTAATAGGCAAGGAAAATAATTTATGCATTTTATTGCTAAATGTAGTATTTTCTGAAAGCATAAGAAGTTCTGGGAAAAACCCTGGTGGCAAATGAATGCATATTATTAACTTCACCATTTTATTCCTCTACTGCTCAGTAGCAAAAATCTAATGCAATCAGAAGTAAGCTAAACTAATAATTCAAAAATTTAAATTTATAGTATAAATGCATGTGTTCCCTCTTAAAGGAATGTATACTGTGTGTAGGGGGGTTCTTTTCATCTGTTTGAGAGCCAAATTTTCATTTTTGTGATTTTTTAATTTTTAATTTTGAAAATATCCAAACCTACAAAAACATTGAAAGAATAGTACAGGAATATCAGTATATGTTTTATCTAAATTCACTAATTGTTAACATTTTGTCCCATTTGTTACCTTCTCTTCCCTTCTTTCTCTCTGTTACCTGCTCCCCCATCAACTATTTCAAAGTAAGTTGCAGGCATGCAACATTTCACCTTTAAATAGTGCAGCATGTATGTGCTAAAAAAAGGTACATTCTCCTATATAACCACAAAAAACATTATCACACCCAAGAAATTAATCCTCTCTATGCCATGAAAAACAGTCATCACCCTTTACCATCCACATCCATGAACTCTTTATTTTTGTATAAACTTAAAGTCATTTTATAAATAATTTACAGATGTAAGAATAAAAGGAGAGTGAAAAACATAGAAATTTTAATAAAAATTTAAACATGAAAGCCCAAATTTTATTCCGTATTTGTTTTTTGTTTTAAAAATATACACCCAAAATGGGCAGCATTCTTTGAATGCCCATCAACCTGTCATGCATGAACCTGGGACATACCCACTTTGTAAATACTGATTCCAGGTTTCAAATACATCTAGCTTATAGCAAATAGATTCTAGCTTATCATTGCTTCTGGTTCTTCTCACTTGGCATTGTCAAAATACAATCAAGATTGGAGACTTCAAAAGTATCTTCATTAAGTTCTGGTTTATCCTTACTTCTGTTTTTTCCTCTTGCACTTGCATCTTCAAAACGGAATACTTTTAAAAAGTCAGGTAGCTCATAATTTCGTTGAAGAAAGGAGAGCCTTCTTTCCTCCGTAATTGCAAAACATTTTCATTTTTAGATTCATAAAAACCAATTAGAATGATCAATACAATAAATCTGTTCATTTCTACATCTTCTATTTTCTTCCAGTTACTTTTGCCAGACACATACCTGTCTTTGGCAATTGTCCACTAAATAATAGCATCAAGTATATTTTGGTGTACAAACATCACAAAAGATGAAAAAACACAGGCAATTGTCCTAATAGCAAAACAAGATGGTCCAGATTTGTGCTGCAATAAAATCCTCCTGTTGAATGACTAAGTGAACTTGAATATCATATCTCCTTTTTGTCCTTAGATACTTATTGTTCACTGTCAATTCCTGAGTTTGATAAAATTAATCTAAGACTGTAGGTTGGCAACTGCTTCCGTAAATTGTCAGATAGTAAATATTTTATGCTTGGCAGAACAAACCATCTGTCTCAACTACTCAACTTAGCCTTTGTAGTGGAAAAACAGCCATAGACAATATGTAAATCAGTGGGCATGGCTTTTCCCAATAAAACTTTCGCCAGCTTGTCAACCCTGGACCTAGCATATCATCATCTGATAATTTATACTGAGATTTCTTCTATATGATCAATTTACCCATCATCATTAGAGTCTAAAGTGCTATTATATTACCTGTTCATCTGTTTTATCTAATAATTATGAAAAGTCTTCCTCTGTCAAAGTACTTCTCTTTACCATTATGGGCTGCAGATAAACAATTCTAAATTTCCAATTTTGTTCAACAAAGTGTATTCAATGAAAATTTAAAAAACAACAAAAATAGGGTCTCCAGGCTTCTTTTATACCTTCTTGTAGATGTAGTAATACTTTGGACAACACAATAGGAAACTGAAGGAGGACACAATAGTGATCGTGTATTTCACAAGTGCAGCATTATTCTGTTTTCATATTACTTTAGTCTCTTTTCTTTTAGCATAATTGGGAGTAATTGATATGCAATGATCAAATAATTCCTAGGATGATGGAGTGGCAAAATGTTTCAAGATACAGGAAAAATAAGATCACTAAAATCCCTTAATTTATAAAGGGACCCATGTGGTAACTGCAAAATATAATGACTTTTGTTCAATTAAAAAATAAATAAATTGTTTCTTTGTTCTTTGGAAGACCTCTAAGACAGATTAAAAGTGATGAAATGCCAAACCTTATAAATAGTTGGATCTGCTCAAAAAAGAAATTCAAAAATTAATATTGGGTAAAAAGGACCCTGATGGTATACCAAGGTTTAAACATATCATCAAATGTTTCCAAATTACGTGAAAAATGTCCTTTTGTTCTGTTTTTTTGATCAAGGATCCAATCAAGGTTTAAGCATTGCTTTTGGTTGCCATGTTTCCTTAGTGTTTTTTAACCTAGAACATTTCCTGTTCCTCTACATTTTAAAAACATCTTAAAAAATCTGGACCAGCTGTCTTGTAGCACTGTGCTCCCCAATCCCTGGGCCATGGACTGGTACCGCCCATGGCCTATTAAGAACCGGGCCGCACAGAAGGAGGTGAACAGCGGGCATGCGGAAGTTTCATCTGTATTTACAGCCACTCCCATCGCTCCGAGTCCTGTCACATCAGCAGTGGCATTAGATTCTGCATTATGGTGAGTTGTATAATTATTTCATTATATATTACAATGTAATAATAATAGAAATAAAGTACACAATAAAGGTAATGTGCTTGAATCATCCCTAAACTATCCCTCCCCCTTCCACCCCCCCAGCCCCCATGGAAAAATTGTCTTCCATGAAACTGGTCCCTGGTGCCAAAAAGGATGGGGACAGCTGTTGTAGCACGTCAATATTCTGTCTTCCTGTGATTATTTTCCCACAATTCAAATCAGGACCTGCTACATAATTTGCAAACCCTTGTTCAAAAATTACTAAGAACTTCAAGACAGCAGCAGCAGAGCATAAACCCATTAACTGCCATGTGAGTTGCATTTAATTCATGCTAGTTTTGAGCCTGAGGCCTTGTGAAGCACATGTACTCACACATCTGTTTACCTTGAGCCACATGCACTATTTTTCAAATTGCATGTAACTCACACAGAAAACAATAAAAAAATAACAAAATTTTCATTAAATTAGAAAGGATCGTTTTGTTTTTGGAGTTTTTATTCTATTTTCGTAATAAAACACTGTGGCCCCGGGGAAAAGTTTTTTTTTCCTACTGTGGCAGTCAATGTGTTAAAACAAGAACAAGGTCCTTCTGAGTGTGGGCCCTGAGTGACTACACAGGCCACATGCTCATGAAGCCAGCCCCGGTTCAGGTTAAACATTTCTGCAAGCCTAATATGCAGGTGATGACTCATGCATCCCACTGCATCACATTAAGAGACATATCCAATTTGTAAATACTAATTCCAGGCTTGAAATACATCTCTAATCAATTCAAGTTTATTATTATTTCTGGTTATTTTTACACTTACATTTGTCAAAATGCAATAAAGATTCTAGATTTCAAATACATCTTTAATAAATTATGATAGTGTGAAATGTAGTTAATGATACACGATCATTTTAAACTGTTCTTAGCATGCAATCCCTTAATCTTCCAGACCAACCAAACCAATAATAAAAACAAAATG
Source organism: Daubentonia madagascariensis (assembly GCA_023783475.1). NCBI lineage: Eukaryota > Metazoa > Chordata > Mammalia > Primates > Daubentoniidae > Daubentonia > Daubentonia madagascariensis. The sequence goes on along the minus strand of JAKFHU010002088.1, from coordinate 33,304,964 downwards.
CTTTCAAAACACCCTGGAAATCAAAATGATAGCCAAACCTTTAGTGACTCAAGAGAAAAAAATCTAGATCACCATCAATCAGATAAAATCTCATTCATTCATCTATCTACCCATCAAACATGTAGTAAGGACAGGTGTGGTGGCTCACGCCTGAAATCCCAGAACTTTGGGAGGCCAAAGTGGGAGGATTACTTGAGGCTAGGAGTTTGAGACCAGCCTGAGCAACATAGTGAGACACCGTCTCTACAAAAAATAGAAAAATCAGCCAGGCATTGTGTCATATACCTGTAGTTCCAGCTACTTGGGAGCCTGAGGCAGGAGGATCACTTGAGCCCAGCCCAGGAGTTTGAGGCTACAGTGAGCTATGATGATGCCACTGCACTCTAGCCCAGACGACAGAGCAAGACCATGTCTCCAAAAAAAAAAAAACCAAAACCAACCATATAATAAGTACAAACTAGAGACAAATTATATAGAAATAAATATGAGAATAGAGCTAACAGATACCAGAAGGAGACCCAATTCCAAGTCTAGGCTTCACCATTTACTAAATTTTATGAATACCAGCATATTTTAGATGGGATTCAGTGGGATTACAATGAAAGAGAAAGCACTTTGGAAAGAAAATTATTAAGTAACATAGGAAAATAAGAAGTATTATCCTTATCAACCATAGTAACTTGTTCTTGAAATTTTTACACAGAATAATTATTTAACTTGATAAAATACTCATGAGAAATGGAAGGTTTCCTGGATTATACACTATTTATTTTAAAAGAAGGAATGTCAACTTATTAATATGACTTACACCAGAATCTCAGTCCTCCATTCTCTTTTTCCCTATAGTCAACCCAGGAAACTTGCCTGTTGGCAGGCTCTGGTTATGTGTAACCCAAGGGATACAAAGCAGTATCTAGGACATATACAGGATTAACATGGCACATCTTTTTAGAGCAACTTTATTCCAAGATTTAAAATTTTGAATTTTTGTATTCACCACCTGACTCTTGCTTTTCTATGGGGGAAGGGGAGGTTGTGAAAGCCCTAAGAGTAGAAATGCTTCTGTACAAAAAATAACTAGAACTGCTGGCATTTTTATGTTATTAGGGTATTTTTTTTGTTAAGCCTAAGTGAACAATAACAGCTAATGCTTTGAGAAAAAGAGAGGTTAGTAACATTAACCAAATACAACCTCTGCTATCTCCAGTTCACCAAGAAGGTGGAAGGACCCAACAGCAAGATTTAGGAAAAAAAAAGTTTTCACTGTATGAACCAGTGTTTGGTTTGTTTTTGCTTGTTTACTTAAAAACCAAAAAAAACAAAAACAAAAACAAAAAAACCCCACCCCACAAACCCCCAAATATCAGTTCAATTTCCTACTATAATTGCATTTGATCAAGTTTTTGGTTTATAAACACTATATTTAATTCTCTTTCTCCACCATTGTGAGCCCCTCAGAACATAAAAATACCCAGACTTCTATTTTTACATGTGAAATGTTATAGTCTTTATTTGCCTTTTTAAAGTTACGATCTTAAAACTGTTTTCAAGTCAGAGCATGCATCGTTAGTTAAAAACAAAAAGTTTGAAAAATTAAGCTTAAAATACAACTGGAAGTACAAATGATTAAAAAAAGGAAGTTCAGGTGAGCTATGCCTGGTTTCCTAACAGAAGATGCTATGTTTTTCCTCAACTACAACTAACCAGTCAGTAATAATTAGCAGTAGTCATCTAAAATACATAAGATACAATTTTTAAAATAGGTAGATTGTTGTGAACTTGCAAATAAACCTAAACCTTGACATTTGTATATGAAAAATACCTGCAATGAAACTATCACTCTTCCAGTGATTTGTAATCATATAATTTTGAAGGAAAAACTCCAAAGATATTTTGCAACTAAACAGAAAATATGTCTTAGCTAGAAACAATAAAGCAAGAAGCTCAAGCTAATTTGCAAATTTAAAACTTACTTAAAGCTTCCATAAAGGGCAGTTTGATTATTACCTTAGATGTAAAATTTGGCCAAATTTTGTGCTGTGGATTTAGTCTAATCCACATCTGGCAAAGAGGAAACCAAATTAGAGAACGATGCCATCATCAAATGATATCTTTTAATGTATTCAAGAGATCTAGTTAAGCAAATGACTGAGGGAGCCAACCTGGCTCTTTCACTTCAAGTTGGATAATAAGGTCTTTATATATTTATAAAAATAACATCTATGTAGACATGTCATTTTGCAAAGTGCTTGATCATAAACCAAGAGATGTGAGATCAACTTAAAAATTCATGGGCTTGAGCTAAAAAGAAGACAGGTAAAACTATGGGACAGTAGTCAGCATTAAGGCCACTGAGCACCCCAGAAGCCACTGTATCATTCATAGGACCATTATCTTTAGTCGCTGAAAACATTCCTTTAACAAATATTTTTTGAGACAGTAACAGATGCTAACTTCTGAATAAGCAACTTTCAGTTTCCCGTACAACAAAGTACTCTAAATTCTCATCGAATGACACACATGTTGAAACTCCCATTAAGTAAAGCACAAAAACACCATCCAAGCTATTCAATGTCCCTCATGATGATTGCCTCACAAACATCACAAAGCAATAAAACAAATTCTTCCTATTTATTTTAACAGATTTATACAAGTCTGAATACTCTTTAATTCAATGCAGTTTTCCATAACTGACAGCTTAATTCATCCACATTTTGTCCATTAACTTAGGAAAACAACAGTAAATATTTTTTCCTGATATGAAATAACATTAAAAATGGACAAATTATGGGCTGGGTGTAGTGGCTCATGCCTGTAATCCTAGCACTCTGGGAGGCTGAGGTGGGAGGATCACTTGAGGTCAGGAGTTCGAGACCAGCCTGAGCAAGAGCAAGACCCCCGTCTCTACAAAAAATAGAAAATAATTAGCCGGGTGTCCTGGCACGTGCCTGTACTCCCAGCTAATCGATAGGCTGAGGCAGAAGATTGCTTGAGCCCAGCAGTTTGAGGTTGCAGTGAGCTATGACGACACCGCTGCGCTCTAACCCAGGCAACAGAGCGAGATTCTGTCTCAAAAAAAAAAAAAAAAAACACAAATTATGGAGTAGTATATCAAATTCACATTAATTTTTAACATACAACATTTAGTTCACAGAAATTCCACACTTCTGGTTCCATCAGCTTGTGACCCAGAAATGTCCCCAGCAATACCTAACCCCATCCCCCTCTTCTGCCTTTGCCAGCAAGTGTAAAAACAAATGCAAGGTTAGGTTGCTGTAGGTCACTTTTTCTGTAGGCAACAGCACATACCTTCACCTGTTATTGATATCTTTTGGCAGTTTAAAATAAACAGTTACATACCAAGAAATATTGTGGGTTTTTTTAAATTTAAAATTAAAAATATATTTTAAAAATATAGTTGTCCCTCACATGTACAGTCCCCCCACTTCAATGAGATTCAGAAGCATTTTACCTGGTTAGACTGGATGCAAATAAAGACACTAGTATTAAAAAACATTTCATATCCATCACCAAACAGAAAAAAAAAGACATTAGAAAAAACACACACAGGCAAAACTAATCTAGTGTTAGATTTCAGGACAGTGATAAACTTTAGGGAGAAAGAAGGGGGTACGATTGGGAGGAGTTTCAAGGGGGACTATCTAAGATGCTGGTAATGTTCTATCTCTTGAGTAGTTCTTACATCAGTGTGTTCATTTGGAAACAATTCATGGAGCTTACAATTTCTGTATTTTACTTACTTTTTTTACTTATTTGTATGTTTTACTTAAATACACTTACACATTGTGTATTCTAAGTATGTTACGCTTTAATTTTTAAAAAGTAAATATGACTCCTTACAGTTCACTATTATTAACTAATATCAGTAGTTCTACTGGACCAAGTGTGAGGAGGATGCACACTTAATAATAATATTATCTCAAATAGTGCTTGCTATGGGCCAAAAGAACTCAGGGAGGTCCCACCCACAAATTTTAACATGACAATAGTTAGAGCTCAGAAAAAGAAATGAGCAAAATGTATCTGAGTATAGGATCAAACTTCAGAACTCATACATTCAGAATAAACAAGTTAGCTCATCAGCTAGTCAAGTGAAACGACAAATCCTTTTCTTGACAATTGCATACATGTCTACATTTTCATAAGAGATGATGGGAAAGACTCACAAAGAACAAAACTCAGTTTGAGCCATTTAATTTTCACTTGGTCTCAAATGTGGACCACAAATCTAAACACAAGGAACAGAGACAGGAAACATCTATTACTTGAGGTGACTTTTTTTTTTTTTTAAATCTTCAGAAGTTTCATAGAATTTAATTCTGGAAAAAAACAACTAGAAATGGGCACATTCAAAAGCTCAATCTTCATTTTATCAATGGAAAAACAATCAAGGCACTTTATTTTTTATATTTAAAAATTTTTAATGAATACTGCTGATCTCCTCATTCAAAGATGCCAGTGGATGAATCAGCTCTGGGTGCTGTGTGTACACTGCTTACATCTGTCCCTATATATATTTCTCGACCAATATTTCTCAAGAAGTTCCTTAGTCCAGAAATTAACTTATAGTTCAATTGTGGGATAGAAAAAAAAGAATTTAGAAAGAAATTAATTCAATGAAAATTATTGAACTTTAAAGAGATTATATTTTATAGGCTTTTAAAAAGAAATCCTGTGCAAAATAGTATGAAGTAAATGATGGTAACCTTAAACTGAACACTAAACCCTTGATGATAGGAAAGGGCAAGCTAACAAAACAATAGCTTCAGTGTGCAGCCTACCCACAGGACACATTCATCATGCGAGCTCAGCAGCCAGCACATACAAAATTGTTTTTAAAAAAAACTTTTAATGATTTTTTCTTCATGTATAATAGATTCTTTCTTCATAAAGCTTCATAAGAATAGTGAAAAAATGAGTACTTTCACAACTCTCTAAAATATGTGGTTATAAGCTTAAATTTAGATTTTTGCAAGTCTGACTTAGTTTTCAAAAGAAAGTTCCTTTCTTATTCTATGATACACCTTTGATTCTATTGCTTGACCATTTTTATGACGAGGCTGAGAAAAATTAGAATGCTACAGGGCTAAACCTAATTTGCTCTAAACTTTACTGGATACTTTCCTGTCTTAGTTACCTATGAATATATAGCTCTTTTCATTGAAATTACTGACAAGATTTCACAAAACAATAAACAATATAAAACTTCCCTACCAACCTCAACATAATTTCAACATCATTCCCTTTCCTAACAATATTAATGTAAACAGTAAACATGTAAAACAGTATTAATTAAATATTATATATACAGGAGTAAAAAGGAAGCCTAATGTAATTCACATTGTGATTGGGTAGATTCCTGTGGTCCTTCATTACCATTCCACTTATTATAATAAATTTCATTCATAATTAGAAATTCCATTACAACTATACCTTCTTGTTTTTAAACAGAAAATAACACAATTACGTTAGAACAATTACAAATGGCCATTGTTCTTAAAAATGCCAGTATCTTAAGATGTCTAGAAACTAGGTATATAGACTACATGTCTCATAAATCATATGTATGCTTTTAAAAGTAAGTGTTTAACAGAGTGAATGGAGGCAGCCCTTTGTATTCTACAGATCCCAGCGTGTTTTCAAAATAACCTTAAGATCTTCAACAAAGAATCTTGGCTCCTATATTCAAAATAAACACTGTTCAAAATGTTAAACTGAAGCTCATCAATTTTAAGGAGTCCTGACTCAAGCTTCTGGAAATATAAACTTTAGCATTTTAAATACATAAATATTTAGATGTTCCTTTTTCAATTTTGCTAAATTTCCCTTAAGCTAAGGAAAAACAGAGGAAACAGGTTGGCAAGTGCCATCTTGTGGACTCCCTAGAAAATGTTTTCACTCTATTCATCAGTACAGTTCCAGAAGCAAATCATTATAAATGTTCAATACATATTCTCAATAATCAAAATGGTACTTTAATTTAACTCAAACAATTAATTTTCCAAAGTCCAAATATCAATGAACTGCATTTGTGGATGTGAAGTAAGATCCTTCTAAAGCACTTGAAATATTTATAGCCAAACCATCACATTTGATCCTTATGTTATCCTCAGGAGTTAGGCTAGAGAGATACATTATACAATAAAGCTTGAGAATCTAATATACCAAAGAAGTTTAAAAAGCACCTAGTTAGTGGAGAAGTCAGGATGTTTCTAAGTTTGTAATATAGCAAACAAGGCTATAGAATGGTACATTTAGCAAAAAAACAGGCCTTTTGTTTTTCATAAAAACTAAACCAAAAAAGTTATCAAGAATTCTAAAAAACAGTGCAACTAATGAATAGATACATAGATTCACTGTGTCTGCATGTGTATGTATGTGTGTGTGTGTGTATGTGTATATGTCTAATAAGCAAAAGTTTATGGATTAAAAATTAAGGTACGTAGTATATAAAGATGAAAAAAAAAAAAGACTAATAGGAAAGAAAATACCCCAACTCACAACGTTCATATGGTTCTCTTCAGACCTTAGAAATACAGGCCAGGTATGGTGGCTCATGCCTATAATCCCAGCACTTTGGGAGGCCAAGGCAGGAGTATTGCTTGAGGCCAGGAGTTCCAGACCAGCCTGGGCAACATAGAGAGACACCACCCCCACAAAAAAAAATAAATAAAAATTAGCTGGGTGTGGTGGTGTGTGCTATAGTCCTAGCTACTTGAGGATCACTTGAGCTCAGGAGTTTGAAGTTGCAGTGAGCTATGATTGCACCACCGTACTCTAGCCTGGGTGACAGAGTGAGATCCTGTCTCTAAATAATAAAAAAAGGAAAGAAAGAAAGAAATACAGTTGACCCTTGAACAACATGAGTTTCAACTGCACAGGCCCACTTATGTGGATTTTCTTGTGCCTCTGCCACCCCTGACATAGCAAAACCAATCCTATGCCGCCTCCTCCTCAGCCTACTCAATGTGAAGATGAGGAGAATGAAGACCTTTATGAAATCCACTTCCACTTAATGAACAGTAAATACATTTTCTCTTTCTATGATTTTCTTAATAACATTTTCTTTTTTCCAGCCTACTTTTTTGTAAGAATACAGTATACAATACATCCAAAATACAAAATATGTGTTAATCAATTATTCATGTTATCAGTAAGGCTTCTGGCTAACATTAGGGTATTGAGAGTTAAGTTTTAGGGGAGTAAAAAGTTGTTTAATATATGTGGATATTCGACTATGGGGGTGGGTATCTGTGCCCTTAATCCCCATGTTATTCAAAGGTTAACTGTAGTATGGTTTTATTATTCCACATAATATTAAAGAGGGAATATTAATATTCTAGATTTTATATGTATAGCACTGCCATGTACGTAGAAACTCATATTATTGCCCCTTGGTTATGATACCATTTTATAGAGGTAAGTACGGAGAAACTGCTTTTATTTCAATTTTTAGGTTGAAGAATCAGAGATAATTTTTAATGATTTTATGAAGACTAAATATTTAGATGGTAGCAGTTTTATACAGATGTGTTGTCTTCATAGACCCAGTGATTGACAGTTTTACCTTATCCAGGATGAGGGAAGGAGAGGTGAGTCTTAATTATCATGATGATACTCTAAACTGATCAGGACCAAAAAAACTCTCCAAAATTTTCACATAATAAAGACCACTAATATGCCAAGACATAATAAAATATAATGAATGTGAGTAAAATTAGGCCATAAAAAGTGATACCAAATAAGAATAGATGAAAGGCATGCTGGTAAGTATATAGTACCTCCTTAAATAATGAGAATGCATCCCTATTCATAAAATACAACTGAACACAGGGGAAAGCACAAAATATTATGTATTGTCAACAGTCTTCTCCAGACCCTACCCATATTGCAACTATAGGACTCTTCAACTCACTGGCTTCCCTACCTCTCTCCTCTTCAGTCCAACACATGCGCCATCTTTAAGATAATCTTGTCCTCCCTAGCTCCCTAAGCAAAGATTAGTACCAGGTCAGTCGGGGTTTCCATTTCGACAACATTAAGTTGGGAAGTCACCAACTAGTGGCCTAGAGCCACCTCACTGCCAGTCCAAAGATGCTTTTCTTTGGCCCACACAATGCTTTTTTAATGGCCCAAATTACCAACATTTAAAAATCAGGAAATTCGTCAACATTTCTTATTGTCTATGTTACCTGTCTGCCCACTGTAAACATCCAAGTTGTGGCTCTGGTTTACATCTTTTTCTTTCTAACTTCCCTAACTTTTTCTTCAGGGTTCTTTCTCCTGGCACTCTTTTGGGGGAGATGGGGCAGGGGGAACTCAAATGGCATCCCAGATCATGTCTTATAATGTCATGGAGTGATAATTGCTTGAGGATTTTCCCCAATTTTCTTCTTAAATGACTTGATCCCAATTCTGCTATTCATGATATAGCAATGCCTGGGTTTACAGGGTACTCACCTTTTTTGATCTATGTTTTGAAGCACAAAACTTTGAAAGCACTTTCTGCTTTGCCTACTTGTGGTTGGAAGAACTGAGGAGATATATGTTATGGTTTGACATTTACTTTATGGGAGGGGGAAAAAAACTAAATACTTTGGGGAGAAATGGAGGGAGAACAATTATTTTGGTCAAGTCTAAGTTGGTTTAAGATTTGATAGCATTTTTAATTGTCTACAACTTCCCACATCTGTTTTAATAAAATGAGCATAAAGCATACCATTTTGCAAATATCACTAATGATTTTTTTCTTAGTGCTTTGTAAGTGTTTATTTGCAATATAACTAACATAATATATAATATTTAGTTGCCTTGCAACAATATGATAAATAATATTCTACAGCAGCTTTCTCAGGGGCTGTGAATCTTTTTATAACAAGGCACTGAAAAATAAAATACGAAGTGTATTAAACATCATCATTGGCTTGAGCTCTTTAGAAAAGAGACAATACGTAAAGTGATAATAAATACAGTATTAAATACTCCAGTTCATCTAAGTTTTCAGTATTAACAATGTATTATTTTTATAATTGGAAAAAAGTTTCAGATTGCTGTAATTTAGGGAAATAGATTTAAAATACAGAACATGAGGGTTTTAAGTGGTAGACTTCATTCATCTCAGTTTACATTACCATTCTAAGTCTGCATCAAAATCATAAGTTAGAAAAAGTACTGCTAAATGATATTTATTATTAAAAGCTGCTGTATTTTCTCAATAATAGCAGAGGAAATTAATTTACTATAAAGACTTGGTGTCTTAATCTAGGGATTATTAAAGGTACTTTGATTGTCTTACCATAAGCCTGTTTATATTTTAAAATAAAAGATAAATGTCAACCTTTAAAAATTGTACATTACCATCTAATTATGGCAGCTGAAAATATTAATACACAGTAAGCAACATATTAAAGTTGTATATTTTAAACGTATCCTTACTAACAAGAAAAACAACTTTAGGACAGATCTTTTACAAATTATCTAGTATTAATATACTTACATACATTAAATTTCTTTCTTCCCCTGGTAATAGCAGATAAGACCTAAAAACATTGGACATTTTCTACTGAGATTTTTATCAACTTTTAATTAACTAAAAATTATTTCACAAAAATAGTTTTAAAATTTTCAAATGCCTGTTTTCCCTAAGGTCAATTATTATACTTGAAAAACAAAAGAAGAAAAGTTTTGATTAGAAGAGTGATGTCAGAAGGCATCTTGAGCTGAATGAGGTCTCAACCGAAAGGAAAAAGTCCTAGGACCTGGTGTGTAATCACTGCTCCCTCCCTCCCATCTCTCCTGATACTTGGGAGGGAGGGAGGGAGAGGAAGGAGGGAGAAATAGAGGGAGGGAGGGAGGGAGGGAGAGAAAGGGAGAGAGACAGGGAGAGAGGGAGAGGGGGAGAGACGCTTAAAGAGAGAGAGCAAGAGCTCCTCTGTCTGGAGAGACCTAGGAACAACAGCTGGGGGCGGGGGTGGGCATGCAAGAAAGAGGCTTGCAGCTCTCCAGGCAAGTGCAGAGCCATCTGTCTCAAAAATTCAGGACAACAGGCCTCCAAGTATTCTGCAAGTTTCCCTACTATGTAGCAACAACGTCTGTTTCCTTCTTTCTTTTTATTACTGTATTATTAATCCATCTTGTTCCTTTTCTTGTCCTTTTGAAATAATTTATCCTTTTAACTTCAATTAAGAATGAACTGACAGGCCCAGAGAATTATTTCTCATTGAAGGAATATAACTTTTAAATCTCTGGTTAATTTTTAAACATTATGATGAAGAAAAAGAAACATGAATAGTGTTTTTATGGCTCTCATCTTTACATTCTGTATACACATATAATAAGAATCTTTATAACATCCAAATTTGATATCCAAATCTGAGAATATTAACAAATGCCATCTAAAGACTTAAAAGGCAATATCACCAAAAACAACTTATAAGAGGAGTAGCACAATTTCATCAAAATTTTTTTTCACAATTAAATGAAATATTATAAGCAATATATGAAAAGTCTTATAAACCAATGACTTTGTCTTTTTTTAGGCGTCAGAGTTTAACATATTCCATCACATTCTGAAAAACAATCATTAGTGTGAGCTTTCTGGTCCATTGCTTAGAGAACTCTATTCAGCAACTTGAAATATACTCGCCAGGCACAGTGTGGCATCTGCCTGTACTCTCAGCTACTTGGAAGGCTGAGGCAGGAGGATTGCTTGAACCGAGGAGTTTGAGTCCAGCCTATCAACATAGCAAGTCCCTGTCTTTAGAAAAAAAAATTTAAAAAAAGAAAAACCACTTATAAGCCAGTTTTTAAGTGGAGGACTAATCTGCAATGTCCTATGAACGTGGCTAACCCATTAAGGTCTGAAAAGGAGATCTGAACAAAGGGCTTCCCTTCACCGTCTCCTTGCTAACAGCCTGGAAAACTCTAAAAGGACAGAAAATTTCTATCAAACCAGAAGCACCCATCATTTTTCTTACCTTAGCAAGGTCACTCCAGAAGGAGGTTTCTCTTTCCAGTTGAATACTGGACACATGACAAAAGTAAAGGGGCCAGCATATCAATCAACTTCGATTAATAAGCCCTGTGTCAGCAGATACTGTTTAGTATCCCTTCTCCTCTGCTTTCAAAGTTAAAAGAAGAATGAAGAGGTTTTTAAAGAATATAAAACAGTGTAAATCCAACCATAATTTCACCAGGAACTTTTGAAAAAAGTTAAGCAGGCAAAAGCAACCAATCCCAAAATAAATGATACATCTGATCTTGACATAAAACAATATTGCAGGAATATACATATTTCTTCCTTTAAAGACTGAAAATAAGATAATTAGTCAACAAAAATAATATATGAGAGATTTTGAGATGTTCACTGTTGCTACCTTGATTAAAGTATTTTTTTAAATTTCAGAATATTACAGGGGTACAAATGTTTCGGTCACATGAATTGCTTTTGTATAGTTTGAGTCAAAGTTATAAGTGTGCCCATCACCCAGATAGTGTGCACTGTACTTGTTAGGTGCGAATTTACCCATCCCCTCCTCCCCGCTCCCACCTGCTTGATTTCTGTTGAGTTTTAATTCCAATAGTACACATGAGTGTTGATGGATTAGTTCCAATTTAATAGTGAGTACACGTGGTGTTTGTTTTTCCATTCTTGCCATATTTCACTTATAAGAATGGTCTCCAGTTCTATCCAGGTTGTTACAAAAGGTATTAGTTCACTATTTTTTTATGGCTGAGTGGTACTCCATGGTATACATATACCACATTTTATTAGTGCACTCATGTATTGATGGGCACTTGGGTTGATTCCACATCTTTGCAATTTGAATGGTGCTGCAATAAACATTCAAGTGCAAGTGTCTTTTTGATAAAATGACTTTTTTTCCTTTAGGTAAATACCCAATAGCGAGATTGCTGGATCAAATGGTAGATCTACTTTTAGTTCTTTGAGGTATCTCCATATTACTTTCCATAGAGGTTTGGTTAGTTTGCAGTCCCACCAACAGTGTGTAAGTGTTCCTTTCTCTCTGCATCCATGCCAGCATCTGTTGTTTTGGGACTTTTAAACAAAAGCCATTCTCACTAGAGTTAGGTGACATCTCACTGTGGTTTTCATTTGCATTTCCCTGATGATTAGAGATGTTAAACATTTTTTCACATTTATTGGCCATTAATCTATCTTCTTTTGAAAAGCATCTGTTCATGTCTTTTGTCCACTTTTAAATGGGATTGATTTTTTCTTGCTGATTTGCTTGAGTTCTTTGTAGATTCTGGTTATTAGCCCTTTATCAGATTCATAGCATGCAAATTATTTTCTCCTTCTGTATTGTTTCCTTGGCTGTGCAGCAACTTTTTAATTTAATCAGGTCCCATTTATTTTCGTTATTGTTGTGATTGCCTTTGGGGTCTTCTTCATAAATTCTTTGCCTAGGACAATATCTATAAGAGTTTGTTCCAACATTTTCTTCTAGAATTCTTATAGTTTCACGCCTTAGGTTTAAGTCTGTTATCCATTGTGCATTAATTTTTGTGAGTGGTGAGAGGTGCGGATCCTGTTTCAGTCTTTTACATGTGGCTACCCAATATTCCCAGCAAGATTTATTGAATAGGGATTCTTTTCCCCAGTGTATGTTTTTGTCTACTTTGTCAAAGATCAGATGGCAATATGAGGATGGTTTTATATCTGGGTTCTCTGTTATGATCCATTGGTCTATGTCTCTGTTCTTGTGCCAGTACCATGCTGTTTTGGTTACTATAGCCTTGTAGTATAGCTTGAAGTCTGGTAAAGTGATTCCTCCCGATTTGTTCTTTTTGCTTAAGGTTACTTTGGCTATTCAGGTCTTTTCCGGTTCCATACAAAGCGTGGAATTATTTTTTCTAGATCTGCGAAAAATGACGTTGGTATTTTAATGGGGATTGCATTGAATCTGTAAATCACTTTAGGTAGTATATACATTTTAACAATGTTGATTCTGTCAATACATGAGCATGGTATGTTTTTCCATTTGTTTACATCCTCTGCAATTTCCTTCCTCAGTATTTTGTAGTTCTCCCTATAGAAGTCTTTCACCTCCTTGGGTAAATATATTCCTAGGTATATTATTTTCTTTGTGGCTATTGTGAAAGATACTGAGTCTTTGAATTGATTCTCAGCTTGACTATTGTTGGTGTATAACAGGGATCCAACCTATGGTGAGTTGTATAACCATTTCATTATATGTTACAATGTAATAACAATAGAAATAAAGTGGACCATAAATGCAATGTGCTTGAATCATCCTGAAACCATCCCCCTGCCAAGTCCATGGAAAAATTGTCTTCCATGAAAATGGTCCCCCAGTGGCCTGGGGACCACTGGTGTATAGGAACGCTATTGATTTGTGTACATTGATTTTGTAACCTGAGACTTTGCTGAATTTATTTATCAATTCTGGGAATCTCTTAGCAGAATCTTTGGGATTTTCTAGATATAAGATCATATTGTCAGCAAAGAGCAACAGTTTGACCTCTTCTTTCCCCAGTTGGATACCCTTGATTTCCTTCTCTTGCCTGATTGCTCTGGCTAGGACTTCCAGCACTATGTTGAATAGAAGGGGTGACAGTGGGCAACATTGTCTGGTTCCAGTTCTAAGCAGGAATGCTTTAAATTTTCCCCCGTTCAGTATGATGTTGGCTGTGGGTTTGTCCTATATGGCTTTTATAATTTTGAGGTATGTTCCACCTATGCCTATTTTGTTAGGAGTTCTTATCATAAAAGCGTGTTGAATTTTGTGATTTTCCTGTGTCTACTGAGAGGATCATATGGTCTTTGTTTTTGCTTCTATTTATGTGGTGAATCACATTTATAGATTTGCGTATGTTGAACTATCCTTGCATTTCTGGAATTAAACCCACTTGGTCAGGGTGGATTCTTTTATTTTTTTAATATGCAGCTGAATTCGGTTTGCTAGGATTTTACTGAGAATTTTTGCATCTGTATTCATAAGGGATATTGGTCTGTAGTTTCTTTTGTTGTGTCCTTTCCTGGCTTTGGTATAAAGGTGATGCTGGCTTCATAGAACGAGGTGGGGCAGATTCCTTCCTTCTCAATGTTATGAAATAATTTCTACAGTATAGGTACCAGTTCTTCTTTGTAAGTCTGGTAAAATTTGGCTATGAAACCATGTGGTCCAGGACTTTTTTTTGTTGGAAGATTTTTTATTGCTGCTTCAATTTCAGCACTTGATGTTGGTCTGTACAGGAGTTCTATATCTTCCTGATTGAGTCTAGGGAGGTTATGTTTCCAAAAATTTGTCCATTTCCTCAGTATTTTCAAGTTTATGTGTGTAGTGATTTTTACAGTATTCAGAGGTGATATTATGTATTTCTGTGGTATCAGTTGTAATATCTCCTTTTTCACTTCTGACTGAGCTTATTAGGGTCCTTTCTTTTCTGTTTCTGGTTAATTTAGTGAGAGACCTGTCAATTTTGTTTATCTTTTCAAAGAACCAACTTTTTGTTTCATTAATCTTCTGTATAATTCTTTTGTTATCAATGTCATTTAGTTCTGCTCTGACCTTAGTTATTTCTTTTCTTCTGCTGGGATTGGGATTGGTTTGTTCTTCCCTTTCCAATTCCTTGAGACAATTCATTAAATTGTTGATTTCTGATCTTTCTGTCTTTTGTATGTAAGCATTTAAGGCTATGAATTTTCCTTTTAGGACTGCTTTTGCTGAATCTCACAGATTTTGACTACTTGTGTCCCTACTGTCATTTAGTTCAAAGAATCTTCTGATTTCCATCTTAATCTCCTCCTTGACCCAATAATCGTTCAGCAGTCGGTTGTTTAATTTCCATGCCTTTCTGTAGAGTTGAGTATTTCTATTGGAATTGATTTCTAATTTTATTCCACTGTGGTCTTAGAAGATACATGGTATAATTTCTATTTTTTGAAATTTGTTGACACATGTTTTGTGACCTAGGATATGATCAATCTTAGAAAATGTTCCATGAGCTGATGAGAAGAATGTATACTCAGTAGTTTTGGGGGAGAATGTTCTGTAAATGTCTGTTAGGCCCATTTGTTCTAGAGTCCCGTTTAAGTCCATTGTTTCCATGTTTATTTTCTCCTTGGAGGATCTGTCCCATTCTGTCAGTGGGGTGTTGAAGTCCCTGGCTGTTATAATGCTCCTGTTTATCATTTTGTTTAAATCAAGTAGGGTTTGATTTATGAATCTGGGTACACCTGTGTTAGGTGCATAAATATTTAGGGTTGTTATGTCTTCTTCTTGAATTGTTCCCTGCAGTATTATAAAACAACCGTCTTTGTCTTTACTTATGTTGATTTGAAGTCTACGTTATCTGATATGAGAATGGCTACACCAGCTTTCCTTTGGTTTCCATTTGCATGGAATATTGTTTTCCATCCCTTCACCTTGAGTCTGAATGAGTCCTTGTGGGTTAGATGTGT
Organism: Daubentonia madagascariensis; assembly: GCA_023783475.1. Taxonomy (NCBI): domain Eukaryota; kingdom Metazoa; phylum Chordata; class Mammalia; order Primates; family Daubentoniidae; genus Daubentonia; species Daubentonia madagascariensis. The sequence goes on along the minus strand of JAKFHU010002088.1, from coordinate 33,289,495 downwards.
TTCCTGGAGACAGCAGATACTTGGTTTGTATTTTTTTACCCATTCAGCCAGCCTAAATCTCTTGAGTGGTGAGTTCAAGCCATTCACATTTATTGAAAGAATTCATAAGTGGGGTGGATTTCTGTTCATCCTGTTGAGTAGAACTTAATTGCTTTGTTTTACCTCTTGAGCCATTGTGGTATCTGGCTCTGATCTTTAGCTTTTGGGTGATTTTACATTGGTGGGTGTCTACTGTGCTGATCCGTGTATAATGCAGTTCTGAGTACTTCCTGCAGGGCAGGTCTGGTCTTGACAAATTCCCTCATTGTTTGCTTGTCCAAGAAAGTCTTTATTTCTCCCTCATATAAGAAACATGGTTTTGCAGGACACAAAATTCTAGGCTGGCCATTATTCTGTTTGAGAAGATGAACAATGGGGCCCCAATCCCTCTGGCTTGTAAGGCCTCATTTAAGAAATCTGCAGTTAGTCTGATAGGTTTTCCTTTGTTAAGTTACCTGATGCTTTCACCTTACAGCTCATAGGAGTGCCTCTTTCATGTTTATTTTGGCCAGTATGATGACTATGTATGGTGATTGCTTCTTTGCAATGAATCTCCCAGGAGCCCTTTGAGATTCTTGTACCTGGATATCTAGATTTCTAGCAAGGCCAGGAAAATTTTCCTCAAGTATTCCCTCAAATAGATTTTCCAACCCTTGTGTATCTTCTTCCTTGCCCTCAGGGATGCCTATGATTCTTATGTTAGGCCTCTTTACATAATCCCGTATTTCTTGTAGGCTTTGTTCATTCCTCTTATTTCTCTGTTCTTTCTCTTTGACTAACTTGTTTAACTCAAAGGTGTCATCTTCATGCTCTAAGATTCTTTCTTCTGCCTGATCTAGCATATTCTTAAGGCTTTACACTGGGTTTGTATTTCCTTGAAAGAGTTTTTCACTTTCAGAAGTTCTATTTGATTTTTTTTAATAATTCAAATTATTTAGTGAATTTTTCATTGATTTCCTGCATTGTTTTTGTGGTTTCTTTGTGTTGGGTTTCTATTTTCTCTTGTATTTCACTGAGCTTCCTTACAACCCATATTCGAAATTCTTCATTTGCCATTTCAATCTTTTCATTTTGGTTGGTATCCATTGGTAAGGAGTTATTGTTTTCTTTTGGGGGTGTCCTTTCACTCTGATTTTTCATGTTTACAGAGTTCCTTTGCTGATTCCTTCTCATCTGGCCTCTTGATTGAGACCTGGGGGTGTGAGGCCTGGCTTATGGGCCTGTCTCCGGGTCCCCGAAGATCAATCCCTGAGCATGCCAGGGAGAGGAGTAGTGCTGGTCCTGAGTTGCCTATGGGGTGGTCTAGCTGGTTTGATGAACCTCTCAGGTTATCTTGACCTGCTTTCTTCACTTCTCCCCAACAGTGTGTAATGAGTTAGGTCCCCCAGCGTAATCTCCGAGATGGTGGGTGGTACTTGTGAGTACAAATCAGCCGCTCCCTGTTTGCTTGAGTTGAAAGGCACCACGCTTAGCTGTGGGGTTGTTCTCCCTGTCACTGACTGAAATTTGCATGAAAGAGCCAGCTGCTGAGATGTCCTTTCGTGCCCATGGTAAGCTCTGGGGCACAAGAACACCCCAAGCTTTAGAAGGGATCCTGTAGCTTCCAGGGGGTTGCTTGATCTCTACTCCCCCTGAGGTGGGAGGAGGAGCAAGACAGATCATGGCTGGATAGCAAGAGCCTGAGAGACTTTGCAAAGCCTCAGTGGGGCTAAGAGGTTGCTTGTCCAGCTGCTAGGGGGAGCCACTGGTACGAAGTTCAGGGCAATCTCTCCAAGCCACGAAGGCTGTTCTGAGGGAGGGGCCTAATCGCTTGAATGCTAAGGCTCCAGGCCAGGCCCTTTCCACCTTTGTCCACTAGCATGGTTTCTCTGTGGGGTGGGGTGAGCGCCCTCCCTATTCGCTCCCTGGAACTCCACAGCACTCTCCCATCAGATCAGTCTGCATGAGTTCCCTTACCACTCGAGACCAGCTCTTGAACCACCCCTCAGTCCATGTGTCTGACTCACTAGTGTGCATCTCCCTGGGATGCTGGCTGGTAGGGGGATCCCCAATTGTGCACCCCTGTTCTGCCACAAGGGGAGAGAGGTAGGTTTCTCTATTGGCAGGGGCCTCAGCCAGGGGCATGCTCCTGCCAGGGAGAAGCAGCCACTCACACGTTTTTGGCTCAAGCGGCACTCCCTATTGTAATGAGTGGGGGGAGGAGCCACTGCTCCTGTTCAGCTGGCATGCCTGAAGCGTTTGGTTGTCATGGGAACCAAGGGCTAGGCTAATTCATTCCGAGTGCCACAACCCTATCTGATATGGCGGTCCTCCAGCAGGGGTGGGGGATGGGTGCGCTCAGAGATCCCCATTCCTCCGTGCCCCTCCACACTCACCCCTGTTGGATATGTCCATAAGGGCTTCCTTGCCACCCAAGTCCGGGACTGAGACCTCTCCCCTGAGTCTCCCTGCACCACTCTCGAGTCCAGAGGGCACCGGGTCCAACCCACCTGTCTAAGCCACCTGTTTGTGATCCCGCAAAATGCCAGCAGGCAGGAAGTTCACAAATTGCGGTGGCCCCACTCTCAGTGGCAAGCTCGGCCAAGAACACACACCCACCGCAGAGAAGCATCTATCTGTGTGCTTCTTGGTTCAGCGTACTCTCTGGGTTGCAATGGGGGGACGGGCCACAGCTACCAGCCCTCATGAGCTAAAATTACTTTTTCTGATACCATAACTAGAGGAGGTACAGAGCAGGAAGTGTCTAGTTGTAAGAAAGCCGGCATTCCAGTGTCTCGTGGCACTCTCCCATGGGGTGTCCCTTCTGAACATATGAACTCCTGGGGTTCGCTGGAGCACCCCACTATTCCTACTTAACCACTGTGCCTGGGCTCGTGTAGGGTGGAGGCGCCTCCAATATGTTTGTGTCCCACTGTTCACCGAAGGTAACTAGGTGGGGGAGGGGAAACCTCCCTTACCCTTTCACTGGGCTCCCAGCCTCTCTGGGTTTTTGGTCTGTGCCACTGTCTTCTCTGCTCTATCTTCTTCTCTCTCAGCTTCGCGTTTTTTCTCAGTGGGGTCCCCAGACATCTATGTTGTCTCTCCCTGTGATCCACACCTGCAACTTCTCTCTGCTCTCCTTAGTCCAATATACTACCTTCCAGCCAGGATGATCTGGCAAGCCACATCTCTAGTCAGCCATCTTGGCTGATCCCCCCTGATTAAAGTATTATAAAGTTATAGAATAACTTCAAAAATGCCTTATATTTCTATCCTGGAAATAGTTAAACTACAGAAGTACCATGGTTTAAGAGCTGTTTTATTCATTTAACAAATATTTTTTGACCACCTACTCTGTGTTAAGCACTGTAAGGAATACAGAAATGAGAAAGAAATTAATCTTACCTTAGAGGAACTGTCAGCCTAGAGAAGATATGACAAAGAAAAGATACATAACTACTAGGAAAGGAACACATTAACAAATGTCATGGGAGATTCACAGAGAAAATGATAAAGAATTCAGAAGATGAAGAGATTCCTTTTGGGGGTGGCGGAGGGAGGAGAGAGGGGTTGCAGTACTGAAAGGAAGGACAGAGCAATGGAGTTGGAAATATACAGAGAAAGTTATAGGTATGAAAGCCATTGCAAAGACCAATCTGCAAGAGTCAGCACCTGATTGGGTATCAGAGGCAAAGAAAGAGCAGATGGAAGAATGAACATGAAGGATGTGGGACTGGAACAGGTGGAGCCTGAAGTGTCTGTACATAGGAAATCCAGGTAGACATTTGGAGTGTATGAAAGCACAGGGCTGGAGACAGACTTGGGAGTCATCCCCACAGTGCTCATTGTTGAAGCCCACATACTTCCAAGGGAGAAAAGAAAGGTTAGTTCTTGAAAAGCATGGATATTTAGGGGAAAAACCAGAGGAAATGAGGAATAGTGAAAGGGAGGAAAAGGAGTAGCAGCAGAACACAATGTCTTGAAAGACAAGAGAAAAAACAGTTGCAAGGGGAAAGGGGCAATCAAAGACATCAAATCGTGCAGAAACATCAAATATGAGGACTGAGGAAAAAGCCACTGGATATTGGTTATTAATTGATAAAGCACTTCCAGTTGATCAGAAGCAGAATATAAGGTGATGGTTGTGACAAGATGCTCTCCTTGACCAAACTTTAGTCAGGTTCCTCTCAGCCCTCTTCTAGGCCTCTACCTTGGCCCAGGCCTTTGCCAGGTTTTAGCAAGAAGCCTGATAAGTCAGTTTAGAAAGAATCCCTCCACCTTTGATATCTGATCACTCTTTGATAGCTAATCAAATTCTTTATCTGCTACCCTTGATATATGATCACTCGGGCCTGCCCTCAACAAAAATCCTGTGAGGTCAGTTTAGTAAGAATTCCTCCCCTGCCCTTGATGTCTACTCCTAGTAACTTTCCATACATCACCCCCACAATCTACTCTGTGGCTATAAATTCCCACTTGTTCTTGTTGTATTCAGAGTTGAGCCCAATCTCTCTCTCCCCTACTGCAATAGTCTTGACATCTCTCAAAATCATCTTAAATAAAATCTTCCTTGCTGTTTTAACAAGTATCAGAATGATTTTTTCTTTTTCTTTCTTTCTTTTTTTTTTTTTTTTAAGAGACTGGGTCTCGATCTGTTGCCCAGGCTGGAGTACAGTGGTGCCACTGTAGCTCACCACAGCCTCCAACTCCTGGGCTCTAGCGATCCCCCTGCCTCAGCCTCCCAAGTAGCTGGGACTACAGGCGTGCACCACCATGCCCAGAAATTTTTTTTTGTTTTTTGTAGAGATAGGGTCTCGCTGTATTGATCAGGCTGGTTTCAAACTCCTGGCCTCAAGTGATCCTCCTGCCTCAGCCTCCCAAAATGCTGGGATTACAGGCAGAATAATTTTTTCTTTAACAGTTGTCAAGCTCTTTTTTTCACTAGCAATGAGTGACATTCACAAATACCTCATAACTAATTATGATAAAACACTGCTCTGTGGCACTGTGGTTGGGAAGAGATGGAAGTAGTCTAGGGTTAAAGAATAAGCAGGCACGCAGAAAGTGGAGGTGGGGTATACAGACTGCTCTTTCAACAAACTTTCAGTAATACGAGGGGCACTAAAAAGTCATGATGGTGTTTGAGGGGGTGCCAAAGTTAAGGAAAGGGTTTATCACATGGAAGAGCAAAGCACAGTTGTAATCAGAGGGAAAAGATCCAGGGAGAGGAAGAAATTAATGACATAAGACAGAAGAAAAACTGATTCCCATAATTATTGTTTTAAATCTTGTAGTTTTTTATAAATCACCTCAAATTCTTCCTGGAAGAATGGGAGGCATTAATAAATAACAGAAATAAAAGTTTTTCTTTTATCCACTTAAAAATATGAATGTTTAAATAATTGTTTATATCTGCTCTTCTAATAACCATACGAAAACTAGTGTAATTGTTCATGGAGCACACAAATTTATTACTATAAAAGATTATATTTTTTTATTTTCAGACCTCTAAAAGGTAATATTAGCCATTTTCATACTGAATTCCTATTCAATTTGATTATGCTCCCTACTGTGAGGGTAAAACATGAACAAACCAAGCTAATTTATGTGCAATTCCTTTGTACTACTGAAATGAAAATGAACAATAGTTTAATGAAGTGGAATTTGTTATCTAATTATGCCAAATAATTTAGAAACATCTGCTGGTGGTTAATAAAACTATAGTTAAATCTCAAAGAAGTTGGTCCCTGAGAGATTTCCACTTATTCAAGGCTTTTTGAGCTTGCAGTTGGGGAATCCACATTAGAGTATGAAACCAAGAAGTGACAGAATGGCACATTTACTGAATTTTTTAAAAATGCACAAAAAATAATGAGAGGAAAATAGAGGACACGTATCATACGGATTTAGATCTTACAATTAACTCCCAAATTTAACAGACTTCGTAACATCCAACATTAATTGAGTAGCTGGTAGGCAGCAGACACTGTTGATAAGGATACAAAGAAAAAATCCATAGCTTTCCCATTATGGACTTTACCTAATGGGGGAGACAGAATACTATAAACTAACAATTATATGATAAGCGCTAGGGCAGAGATGTGTTGTACAGGGCACTATGGGTGTAGAAAAGGGGTTTAACTATTCATGATGAGTTTTGTAAGATCTGTGCAGGTGAGTGAAGGCAAAGAAGGGCCAGGGAAATGATGGTGCCAAAGGCATATTGAGTATAATTCCTTCTGGAAAGTAGTTCAGTATGGCTGAAGCACAGTCTGTAAGGCGGAGATAGTGAGAGATAAAGACAGACAGGTAATCTGGGGTCCTATCTTAACAAGCTTATATGCAAGCTAGGAAATTTGGACTTAATGGTGATGGGGAACCACTGGAAGATTTTAAGCAGGGAAGTAAATTATTAAACTAACCAATTTCTTTCTCTTCTTTGTTTAAGAGATAGGGTCTTGCTCTGTTGCCCAGGCTGGAATGCAGTGGCACGATCATACCTCACTGTAACCTCAAACTCCTGTCCTCAAGCAATCCTCCTGCCTCCATGCCTGGCTAATTTTTTTTACGTTTTATAGAGACGAGGTCTTGCCATGTCGTCCAGGATGGTCTCAAACTCCTAGCCTCAAGCAATCCTCCCACCTTGGCCTCCCCAAGCGCTGACATTACAGGTGTGAGCCACTGTGCCCAGCCTAAACTAACCAATTTCTAAGAGGCAGGTTTAAGTTTCCAATTATTGACTCTCATATAAGAAGCAAGGATAACATAAAATAATAAAAGAGAAAAAAAGACAAAAGCAAATGTTTAGACTGATTCAAGGTTGTTCACAGGTTACACACGTAGAGTGAGAGTCCATTGTTACATGTTTATTCTTTGTTACTTCATTATTCACTCAACAAACTTGGACTGAGTGCCTGCTATGTGCCAGTCATTGAGTTTACAGACCTTGATATATTTTAAGTTCCATGAGGGCAGGGGGTATATCTAATTACGGTAGTCCTCCCTTACTGCGGTTTCACTTTTCATGGTTTCGGTTCCCGCAGTCAACTGTAGTCTAAAAATATTAAATGGAAAATTCAAGAAATAAACAATTCACAAGTTTTAAATTGTATGCCATTCTGAGTAGCATGATGAAATCTCCCACCACTCAGCTCCATCCCACCCAGGACGTGAATCATCCCTTTGTCCAGCGTATACTTGCTGTAGATGCTACCAACCCATGAGTCACTAAGTAGTAGTTATCAGATCAGCTGTGAAAGTATTACAGTGCTTGTGTTCAAATAACCTTTATTTTACTTAATAATAGTCACAAAGTGCAAGAGTAGTAATGCTGGTATATTATTATAATTGTTCTATTTTATTATTAGTTATTGTTGTTAATCCCTTCAATGCCTAATTTATAAATTAAGTTTTATCATAGGTATGTATATACAGAAGAAAACATAGTATATATAGGTTTCAGTACTATCTATGATTTTAGGCATCCCCTGAGGACAAAGGGGGCCACCTCCCAAAGGAGAAGTAAGCATTGCCTGGTTGGCCAGTATATTTTTTGCATTTTCAGAGTACAACAGGAAGTGTCACAGTGGCCAGCACTATCACAGAAATTTATCTGATCTTCTTTACATATAAGGATATTGAGAGTAGAACATATAGCTGACCTCTGAGAAAGGATTAAATGCAGATCTCTTTCCCCAAAATCCGAGCCCCTAAAAGGGGCTATTAATTCACTTTTCCAATTGTGCAAAAATAAGTGAAATTATGTACGCAGGGTTCTTAGCACATGGTTGAAGATACATAGTAGCTAGAAGATACACAGCTACAAATGTACCATCCTCGATGAGCTTCCCATCTCACTCAGAGTAAAATCTCAAGTCCATATCATGGTTCACATGGCCCTTGAGAGTTGGTTACCCCTATATTCTTCTATCCCCAGTTACCTCTCTGTCCTCATCTCCTACCAATTTTCCCCCTGTGAGTGAAGGCAAAGAAGGGCTAGGGAAGTGATGGTGCCAAAGGCACACTGAGTAAAATTCCTTCTGGAAAGTAAGTAGTTCAGTATGGCTGAAGCACAGTCTCTAAGGGGGAAATAGTGAGCCAGCCACACTGGCCCTCTGTTCCTCACAACTGCCCAGCACAGCCCTGCCTCAGCCTGCTCCATGAGGCAATTCCTCCATTTCACATGAGTCACCCCTCATGTACTTCAAGTCTCTGACTGAAATTCACCAACCTGTGAGGCCTTCCCTGACCACTGTGAGACACAAGTAGCCCCACACCCCTCACCCTGCTCTACTTTTCTTAATTGCATTTGCTCCCTGGCACATTATACATTTTGTATTATCTGTCTCCCTCCACTGCAAATAAAAATTCCTTGAGCACAGGAACTGATACATGCCTGGCACATATTAGGCATTCAATAACTATTCACAGAATAGATGACTAAACAAATCACAAAATAGGAAAACACATCCCAAGCCTCAGACAAAATGATGAAATGGCACTCTTCTTGTCTCTGCTCCCTTCTCTCACTTAATGGTATCATCCATTCCTTCCCACAACCATGACTGTCCTTTGCTTTTTCACAATTTCACTTATTCCACCACCCCCTACAAGCCCTTCTTAGTAAAACCCCACCCTCTAAAACTTCTGTCCCCTTCTTTTCTCTTACAGTGTAACTCCCTCAATCAAAATGCCTGCCCTGTTCTTTACTACGTTAAGACCTCGTCCATAAATTAATTCTTTCATTCTATATGAAGATATGTATCTATATTTAGCATGTTATTCCTCATAGGTAACATGCTACAAAATCATGCTTTAACTTTAATATAATAGTATAAAATTCATTTACCATGGAAGGTCTGCAGGGAAAAATATTTCAGTCAAGCTGAGGTTTCCATATCCTTCAAACAGACATCTCCACCACTCACCTGCTGTCTTACTCAGCACAAGTGACTTCAAATCCTAAAGTCATCTTTGCCAAAGGAATTCCATAGCCATTAAGGAGCTAGAAAACAATGACAAAGTCCTATAGGAAAGGTACAAGATAGAAAGAACATACTGTAAGGGCTGAAGATATGTGCTAACGGCAGAAATGAAGAAATCAGGAAGGATTAGCAGTTTAAAGAGTCTCAAAGACCCATTCAGTTTTCAGATGTCAAGTTCGTGGTCATAAAAATCTATTCAAGTAGAGAAGTGTTTCTTTGACTACATCCTTCTTCTGCTTGCTTTACACCATGAAATACATACAGTCTAACGTCATTCAAAGGTAAAAAGTCAGAGTGGGAAGAGAAAGGAACAACTTTCAGTGCAGCTGGATAAAGAACAATGAGGTGGCCCCCTGCCATGCCACTGAGCAGCTGGCCACAGGCCTGGCCTGACTCATCTTCCCTTCTCCCCCAAATCACTCAACTGTTGGCATTAACTCTTTCCAAGAAGTGCTTACTTTCCTAAATTTAAAACAACCATTCAAAACAGGTAGTAGCATTTTTACCTATAAATTTTTAATTTTTTTGTTCTTTGGGGAAGAAAAGGCAAAAAAAAACTTTTTTAAAAATGTGAAAAGCTCTAAAAGGTTCTTAGATATAAAATCATTCTTGGATGGGCAAGGTGGCTCATGCCTATAATCCTAGCACTCTGGGAGGCCAAGCAGGGAGGATCTCTTGATCCTAATCCTAGCACTCTGGGAGGCCAGGAGTTCAAAACCAGCTGAGCAACACGGCGAGACCTCACCTCTACAAACAATAGAAAAATTAGCCAGGCGTGGTGGCCCATACTTGTAGTCCCACCTACCCAGGAGGCTAAAACAGGAGGATCACTCGAGCCCAGGAGTTCGGGGATGCAGTAAGCTATAATGATGCCACTGCACTCTAGCCAGGGTGACAGACCTGTCTCAAAAAAATATGGATAAAAAAATCAAATAAAATAATTATTTTCTTCTATTTAAGTTTTTTTAAACTCAGGTAGTTTTTTACTAATTACACCTTTACTGAGATATAATTCACACACCATAAAATTCACTCTTTTAAAGTGTACAATGTAGTTATTTTTAGTATATTCAAAAAGTATTCATTCTTTTGAAAATAAGGAACTAAATTAGGAATGTATATTTATAACTTCATTTTGTCAGACACGATTTTTTTATTCAATATGACTTTTCAATGTAAAATATGGTCATACTGCATCCTGTTTTCTTAGTCTGATCCTATCCTGTTCTTTAAGGATAGTAGGACTACATTAATCAATAAAAATCAAATTTTATGAAAATAATTTTCTATGTACAAATGACTATGGCTGGTAATTTGGTTGGAAGGCCAGGCTTAAGGACTTGTCTTGAATTGGATTTGCACAGAAAGTTCAGAGATTTCATTTAGTTTACATACTGCAGATAGTTTTCTAAAGGTGCTATTATTGATACTTTATATAAGATTGAGAAAACATGAATTACCCATATCAAAGGATATTATTATTATTAAAGGGACTCTGAGAAAAGCTTACACCCTTTCAGGCCTAGTAAGGTACTCTTTGTTATGGCTGATCTCAAGATGATAGGAAGTTCCTAGGTTAAACCAATCTGATGAAAAAGGTATAACTTACACTAATATCATTCCTTTAGAACTATTATTATGACATATAAACCATTACTAAACAGTATTTCTCGGCCTAATTCTCTTATGATTGCTTTAAATTAGTCTAAAACATGTATTCTCAATTGGGGGGGTGGGGGTCAAAAAAACGTACTCTTTTTATGTATAAATCAGATATATGCATGTCATAAACAGATATACAGTATATCTCTGGTATTAAATTTTCATAGGGAGAACAATTAGGAATAAAATGTCTAAAAGGCTGGGGGGGTGTTAAAAAATGTCAAGAAAAACTGATCTAAAAGAAACTAAAACTCTTTTCTTGACAAATATGTCAAATTTTTATAATTATACATATCACTATCTTTGATTTCAAAGATTAGGCTGCTTATAAGATGTTTATCTGCAGAGACAGACGTGACTCAAAAGACTACATCACTAATATTCCTTTATGCTCACGCAGATGGTAACTATAAGAGTTACAACAACTAAAATTCTTTTCTCTCTCTTACATAGTACCAGCTCTCCATACATTAAAAGACAAACTTTAAAACTGAAATATTATGGGTTATTTATTTGTTTATTTTTTAGAGATGGGGAGATCTCACTATGTTGCCCAGGCTGGAATGTGAATATGGTGGCTACTCACAGGTGCAATCATAGCACACAACAGCCTTGAACTCCTCACTTCAGGCGACCGTCCCACCTCAGCCTCCTGAGTAGCTGGAACTACAGGTACATGCTACCATGCCCAGCTTAAATATTAAGTTTTTGACACCAGTAAGAGAAGGAACATGGATAAGTATTTAAATAAGAGTTGATTTTAATGACAACTGAAAATATAAAACATTCTCAGGAAAGCAAGATGGGCTCTCCCCACTGGGCTACCTTTGCATATTCTTTGGTCAAATAAATCACACTGAAAATGTTCAGCTGACTTGTCTTTTTAAAAATAAATATTAATTTCAGGTCATATGGGAAATCAGAAAATTTCCTAACTGTACCACAAAAAATATGCCATCACCATTCAACTGCTCCAAAGGATCTCTACAAAGATGTCCATAGGTAGGTGTGTCAGAGTAGTGACAGATGCTGAATAAAGATAATGAAAAGGTTTCCATGGCAGAACAGTCATAGTAAGATGGTAAGAAATTACAGCGAAATCATAAGTATTAGAAGTGATCCATGGTAGTAATGAGGGTGACTAAATGGTAACAAGAGCAAATAGAAAAAAAAGGGGAAAAGAGGAGCGGCAATGCCAGAGCTAACTCTACCCACACAGAGAAGACCATTATTCAAGGTTCAGCCAGCCCAGCTGGATCGTAACTGAGTTCCCAGTCTCTTTGGTTGGTCTGGGCTATAAACCACAGCCCCATTAAGCTATAAATGACAGAAATTCCTGCCAAGGCATGAGCTGGCAGAATGCTTATATCACCCAGCTCTGCCAACTAGGGCTCTATTGGTATGGCCAATCAGGACATTCTATCAGATACACCAGCTAAAAAGTCCTAAATTAGATCATCTTCCTTTTTATCCTAGTAATTACTAGAGAACATGCACTCTCTGGGGAAGTTCTAACAAAGCCTATATGGAATTACGTAGTTGTTAGGTGCCATTAACTATAAGGAATTATAAATGTAATTAATGAATTAGTGCATTCACTACCATAGTTCCGCAAGACCCTGGAGCACCACTAGAATGTAAGCTGTAAGGAGACAGGGACCATGACTTGCACATTGTGATATAAGTTTACTGAATAAATGAGCAAGGTAAGTGAGCAGAGTCTGAACTACATTTGAATAATTTCTGAGATGTGGGCATTTAAAAACTATTTATATCAAGGCTAATACTGAGACATAGGTTCATTTGAAAGGTGAAGAAAAATGGTTGCAAATCTTTAAACTTCCAAAGATGTACATTTTCAACTCCCAGTTGAGACTGTAAAATCATGAAAGATTGGGGTCTGGTTCTTTCATCCTAGGATAAAAAAATTTGCGTTAAAAAATCATTTTAAACAGCAAAGGTGATTAATAGTAAGGACAAGAGATAAGATGCTCTTCACTCTTTAGCTTAATGTAACAAGTATTTGAGTTCCTATAGTGTACTTAACAAGGGAAAAAATTAAATGTATAAAACGTAAAATTATATTATGTCATTTTAGAGACTCACTTTTTAAAAACTAAGCTAACTTTCACTAGCTTGCTATAAAAAGAACATTCCTTACATTTATAAAAAGCCTGAATGGAAATGTAAAACACAAAGTAAGTAACTGGACTAGACTCTATTGTTGGATGAAGCTAACTAATACTACCACGACACACAAGATAGGGCCCTGGCAGTGGTTACTCTGGGGAGCCTTAGGGAGGGATCTCTTGAGGTCTGACTTGATGACCGACAAGTGGCACTTACGTAGCCAAGTTCTTGTCTCTACCCCTTCACCACTACCTCTGGGAACTTCATTCTCTCATAGTTCTTCTGTTGTAAGTTGGTCATTAAGAATAAATATAATGGGATATGAGGTGCTTCTGACTAAGACCACCTAGTTAAATGGTAGTAAAATCTAAAATAAAACCCCTTTCTTCTAAGCCTTGGGTAATTCTCTTAACATATACAAAAAGCTATTTTGAAATTAACAAGTTTGATCAAATCTCCTAGTATTTGTCTTTAACACAATGGTTCTCAAATTTGAGTATGCATAAGAATCACAGAGGGAGTCCCCTTAAATCCCCTTCCCCCAGGTCTCTCGGCAAAGGAATCTACATTTTTAACAGCCATCTCAAATGACTGATGCGTGGTCTACAACCACACTTTTAAAAACAGCTGCTGTTGTTATCACTACTTTAAAAATAGCCTCTGCAACCAAGTATACTATGCTTTGTAATACAGAAATGTTCACATTGCAACAAACCAAATTTTATGAACTAAATTCTATTTTCCCACAAGTGGACTTTGAAATTTTTAAGAAACAATTCATTGTGAGAGATGGGAGTGGCTTCTTATACTTTCTTCTATAGGTCAAATTCCATGCTGTTCCCTTCCTCATCTTCACCTCAGTAGTTAAAAGATTTGTATTAATAATTAGGAATCCTTTTAAAAGAGCATTTTCTCCCTAATTTACCATTTTTATGCCTCAGGAATGTCAGTATTCTAAAAGCAGTTGACTTATAAATCTTAGTTTTGAAAACAAACTTTAAAAATGCAGAGTATCTCTTTTTTTTTTTTTTAAGACAGAGTCTCACTCTGTCACCTTGGCTAGAATGCAGCGGTGTCATCATAGGTCTCTGCAACTTCAAACTCCTGGGCTCAAGCAATCCTCCCACCTCAGCCTCCCAGGTAGCTGGGACTACAGGCACTCGCCGCCACAACACCCGGATAAGTTTTCTATTTTTTGCAGAAACCAGGTGTTGCTCTTGCTCAGGCTGGTCTTGAACTCTTGGCCGCAAGCAATCCTCCCACCTCCACCTCCCAGAGTGCTAGGATTATAGGCGTGAGCCACCACAGCACCCGACCCACAGTATCTCTTTAGGAAGGAAAATGAATTTAGTCAGAAATAGTTTTAAAGAGGAATCTACTTCTGGAAATCTTACTGCTATGTATTAAGATACAACACCTTCTTTGAAAGAAAATATCAACTATAGTAGAGACTTCCAACATTCTTTAACTTCTGTATCAAAAAAAAAGTCCACATTTAAGGAAAACGCTATTAAATAATGCAGATTAGGTACAAGGAAAACAGCGAGATTTTTGTTATTTTTCAGGAAAAAGAAGAAACTTTTTAAAAAAGTACCTACGGAGAATCAACACTAAGTAAGAAATGTCACTTCTAGTACTGTATTTGGGCATAGTAAACATAGTCCCAGAGAGAAGCCTGGCAAAGTGTGTTCTAGGCTCAGTTTTGCCACCAAAGGGCCATGTGACCTTGGGAAATAACTTCTCAAGGTCTATGTTTAATTTATAAAATAAGATGGTTATATAAAAGTAACACTTTCATTCCAGCAGCTTAAGTCACTTTGAGCTATTTACATCAAAAAACATTTGAGGTATAAGACACCTCTAATGTGCTTGATCAAATGGCATAATTAAAACTTAACTGGAAACTTGATACTGTGAATAACTTACTAAAACAGTCCCTATGGCTATCAGTTACATATCATTGTGCTTTGCTTCTTTGAAAAGCTGAATACTTTGAACGCCTAAATTTTCACATACTGAGTTTTCTTGAAGTGAGGTACATATGTACCATAGTCTGCTTTTGTAAAAGGAAACAATGTATCTTTTCAGTCCTTCTTCCCAACCCATTGTCATTGCAGACTCAGGAAAAAAAACACCTTGAAGTCTTAACCACTGAAACAATCGTGTTGCAGTAATTACATCACAAAAATAACATTTTTCCCCTAATGAATACTCAGATACTCTCCTGAGATTACAGTTACCTTCCAGGAATCAACTTTCTTCTGCCTCCTCTCATTCATTAGCGCAAACATTTTCAATATTAACCAATATTGAGTTCACAAATCATTCTTGTTTCCAACCGAACATACTAAGTCCAAAAAAATCCCCCAACAATTCAACAGGAAGCAACACACGCATTTGGCAATTCCAAGAAGGCTGGGGATGCACAGATACCACGTTCAAAATAAATAAACTTTTCAGGATCTTTATTTACGACTTGGGAAAGGTAGGTTTGGAAAAAACCAGCTAACTTCGCTCCCAAGTTGGCATCTTACAGAATCGTCGTGCGTTTTCAAAACACCCAAGACCTGAGAGCCTCCCTGCCCAGAATTGGCCAGGGGAGCACACGCCCATCGGCCCTGCCTGGAGAGGAAACAATGGGAGAGGCGCGAGGGAGCGAGCCTGGCGCCCCGGGCGCCCGGACTCCGCGGCTCTGGCCGGCGCCCTACTCCGAGCGCCGCGCCCCCTCCCAGGCGCCCAGGCCCGCGGACCCCCGCCCCGAGCCCCGGGGCGCGGCCCACCTGGGCGGCCCGGGGAGACCGCCGCACTCACCGAACAGGGTCAGGGCCATTGTAACGGCGCTCGCCGCCTGCTCGCCGCCGCCCGCCAGTCCACGCGCTCCTCCCGGGCGGGCCAGAGATCACCGCATCGGCGCGACGCGCTCACACCTCGGAGCGAGTGGGGTGACCGAGGGATGTGGCGGGGGCGCCGGCGCCTGGGGAGGCTGCAGGCTGGGATGCAGGGGGCCGCTGCAAGAAAAAGTTATTCACGCGTTAGTGTGGAGCGCACCCGGCCCAGGGGAGCCCCGCTAGCCCTCGGCGAGCCGGCACTTGTCGCTGCCATCTGGCTACTACGCGGAGCGTGCGCGCGAGCGGCGGTACCTGCGAGACGGGAGGCTTGGCTGCGACGCAATGGCAGGCGCAGAGGCGGCGCCGCAGTGGCGGCCGCGGCGGCGGGGAGAGAAGCAGCCTCACGGAGCCCCCGGCGGGGAGCGCTCACTCCGCATCCCGCGGCCGCGCAGACGCCATCTTGCGATAGCGTCTCCCACGAGCTCGGCCGCCGCGCCTCCTCCCGCCTCTCCCTCGGGCGGCCCGGCCCAGTGTGTTCCCATGGCAACGGGCGCGCGCGGGGGTGCGGGGGCGCGCCCTCCTTCCCGGGCGGTGAGACCGCCCGCGCCCCCGTGGAGGCGGCCGCGCGGAGCGGGGATGGGATGGGGCGGGGATGTGTGCGTTTTAGCTGAAGTCCCAGGCTTTTTCTTGAATGGGATTTGAGGAGGCACAGAGATGAGAAAAACTGAGCTGTTGCTCGAAAGAGGAAGAGTCACAGGAGGACGCTCCATGAATACGGCACCCAGGCAGGGTCATCTGGGGACCCCGAGCGTTTGAGGATATGTTTCTCCTCCTGGCGTCCTCAGGGTTCTCTGGGACTGGAGCCGGTGACCTGAGGCTGCAGGACTCGGGAAGGAAGCCTGGAGCAGAACAGAGGCACTGAACGTTGCTTTTTTTCGGTTTGGACTTAGGAGCTACTAGGAGTAGTTCTGATCAGATGGTCATATATGAGTAAACAGGAGGCCCTTAAGCATCTGGGATTACTTAAAATAATTTGTTAAAAGGCCGATGCTTAAACCTAATTTTCTTCCCTTTACATTATACCTCTTTAATATTGTCTCAGGAAAAATCAGAATTTCTCACTGATTGGCACTCCTTTGCCACAAAAGACTGTTCCCCTGGGCTTTTTGTATTTATCTGATAATCAGTGGCAACATCCTTCATTCTGTGATGTTCTGTCCTCACCTGTCTTTGCCTTAGTTAATGAGGAACCATATAACGCCTTGAGATTATCAGCCAAAAGATGTTCTTGAAAAGCTCGATTGTAGTGTTTTTCGTTGTTTTCATCTAATGTATTCAAAAAGTCATTATTCTTTACTTGCTATACTTGTTCCCTGTTTAAGAAATTCCTTCTTTTTTCTTGTTTCTCAGCTTAGGGATTTGATACGATTTTGGTAGCTAATCATGTAGATCTTCTCTTTGGTTCTCACGTCTTTCTACATGCACCTTTCCTCTTTTAGTTCCCCAGGTTCTCCAGTGTCATTTTCCTCTTCTCTCTGATTTTGAACTAATCCTTTAAGAATATTATATAAATATCTTCTATTTAATGTATCTTAGAGATCAAATCGTTATAAAAATGAGAATTGCTACTGTACTTCAAATAGAACCACAGTTAATTCATCATCATCATTTCACAGCTGACTCAAGCATCAGAAGAAGAAAAGCCGGCTGGAAGGAGGAGCCAAGCCTTTTGTTTCAAGCCAGTTAACTCAAGAAGAAAGAAATGTTAAAATAATTCAGCATGAATGTGCAAATGTTTAAGATGGTATATGCTTGAAATGTTATGATATAAAATGCCTCTCCTTTAGCCACTAATATAAAAATAAATCTTAAAATCCTCAAATTTTAAATCTTTAATGAAAAAGGACTCTTGATTTTGAACAGCCTTTTGCTCATGAAAAATTACAGACACACAGCTTATGAAGATAAATGAGAAACTCAAGAAGGCTTTGTGGGACAGATTTTATAAGCATATAAAGATTGCTGCTAATCTGCTCTGCAGTCAGATAAATCAGAAACTAAAGACTCCATATACTGTCTCAACCAGTGGTCTTCAACATTTTGGGGGACCTAATTTCCCTTTGAGGCTCTAAGGAAAATATTGTCCCTTTTCCTGGAAAAGTGCTTATGTACATACACTCACCCAAAATTTTTCACACAATTTCAAGGGGATTAGGGACTATTCTGGGACCCTAGTCCTCAGTATCCTTGTAATCTCAGAAAGTTTTTGCCTCTATAATTTAAAAGAAAAAATTTACCTTTCACATACAGCCATCAAATTTTGAACAGGAAGAGACCAAACTTCCTCAATTTACAGATAAGAAAATTGAGTGCCCAGTGGTTAAAAGATTTTCCCAAATGCGTGCACCTATTTAGTGGCAGAACTAGTGGGAAAATCTTATACTTCTGATGTTCTCCCCACCACCTCCCCCACCCTCCATCCCCCACCAATTTAGAGGTTGCATGGTTTGCATTTAAAAAGAAAAATCTGTTTAGTATTAGAAGCAGAGTAGCAAGGAGAGTATTTTGTCCTCAGCCATTTTGCATGTTTGGGACTTCTTAGAGATTGGGAAGTTGTACTTTTGTCCCAAAAAGTCTTTATTAACATGCCCTTCTACTCAGAACTCTGTGTCCAATGAGTCTGAGAGGAAAAGTGCCTTTCCCTCCTCTTTATTAAGCTCTATCAGAGCAGAGCATCAAGGTTTTGGTGCTGCTGCTGAGCTTGTTAGTAGTTCTCTATGCCTTGAGGGGTTGTCTTGGGGGTGATTCAGAGGGAAATTAACTGTCCAGTGTTCAGACTCACCCTCCCATGCTACAGCTAGGCTTTGGTTACTGCACCAGCTTTGCACTCACTAGTTGTGGCCAAACACAGCTGAATCCTAGTGAGACCGTAGACCCCTTCCTTCCTCTTTCTCATCCATTCCCTTCTGCCAAGTCCATGTGACCCACCAACTTCACCACACACACACAGCTGTTTTTAGGGTACTATTTGGAACTATACAGTGTGAATGTTGCCATGTTTCCCTTTAAAGCATCTGGCTTCACAGCTGCTGTTGCATGTTCCAAAGGTTTGTTCTACAACATTCTTCTAACTTGATCAAAGGCTTGTCCTGAAAAATTTTTTTTATAAAGCTGCCTTCTTCAAATGGTATTGTTTTTTGTCTTTCTTCTTAGCGAAAATAAGCTAGTCTTCAGTACAAATCAATGTAAGAAGGCTTAACTATTGAGTAGGAGCGTTATAGGTGGTGATTAGTTATAAAGGGTTGAAGATTGATTGATTAAAAAACAATGTATGTTTTCAACTTAAGTTTATTCTGTACTTACATTGACTTAACAGGCAGATTTTGGC
This sequence comes from Daubentonia madagascariensis, assembly GCA_023783475.1. NCBI lineage: Eukaryota > Metazoa > Chordata > Mammalia > Primates > Daubentoniidae > Daubentonia > Daubentonia madagascariensis. Next base: position 33,270,485 of record JAKFHU010002088.1, on the reverse strand, counting down.
ATATACTAGTTGTTGTCATTTAACATGTGTTTTTTTCCCTTTCTAGTTCTTACCTTCCTCCTTTGTAAAATGAAAAGGATGGTACTACGTTGTCTCTAATATACTTTTTAGGTTTATCGGTCATTCTGTGATTTTAAAATCTTTAACTGAATTATCAGTAAAATGGATGATGTTTTTATTTGAATCTTCAATATATCTAAAGTGCTGATATAGCTAAAGTTCATAAATACCTAATGTAATAAAGAAGTCATATTTTATTAAAGCATTAGTACTGTTATTTCATCTCTAGTATGTTATAGTAATATTATATTTATCATATAGAAAGCAACCATTTTCATATTTAACAGGATTAAAATTAGAACTATGCACTGAACAACCCGTTTCAAAGCTACTAAAACAGTTTCTCATTTTTATTTAAGTTTTGTTGACTAGACAGAATTTAGACAACTCTTTAAAATTGTTTTTCTATGTTTTAAACTAATGACTTATCACAAGTGTTTTGGGTTTTCTTTTTGTTACCCATTTAGCTTCATTCCCATTGGTAAACATTGATTTGTTCCTCAATTTTGAATGAAGCAGAAATTAATGAGGCAGTTTCTGCCTCACAATAACAAGTTAAAATTATAGCACTTTATCATGTCAACACAGCTTTAAACACTAGGAATACCAGTGCTATTAGCACAGTTCCCAAAATAGTGCAGAAGTTTGCTACTGAAGAAAAAATTAAACAGCATATTTCTGCCAATGGGATAGAAACATTTTCTATTCTTCAGTTATACTGATTAAGAAGGTTAAAATTATTTATTTAAATATTCACAATATGTGACATTCTCTCTATCCTATATTTATGTTACAAGTTGAAGTATTTGTTTCCATTGTGTGAATTTGTTTAAATTGGACTTGGTCTGTTTTTAGTAATGTTTTCCTTGAACACTTAATCCAGATGAGTTTTTTTCTCCCTCTCTTTTCTCTCAGACTTTCTGATTAATACCTTGCCTGATATTTGTATGGTATTGCATGATTTATAAATAGCACTTTCACAGGACAAAGCCATATGCATACAAGTGACTAAGGCAGCATTTGTCTCCAGCATGAGGATTCAGACTATAAAACTATATATAAAAAAAAAGAATATTTATGTCATGAACTATAAAATTGGCCTTTAAGCTTAAATAACTCAAACTAATGTTAAGGAGAATTCATTGTGTTCTATTGACCACCAGAGGGTGCCTAAATTATATTTATAAAAGTAATATTGGGCCTTAGAAATGAAGTAAAACTCAATTTGAAAAATACATAAGAAACCTTCCTTAAATATTAGAAACTTTCTCAGTTCCCCTACAGAGTTCTTGCTATAGCAGCAGAAGATATTCCCGCCAAAATTATGCTAACAGGGAAGGTGGCTATTGTCTGGTTAGGCACAGATTAGGAATTGCACATTACTGAGGAAACACTGCTCAGTCCTTATTATATCACTTCCAAAGTGAAAAGAAATTGTGTTTATAGAAGCTCTGTGTGTGTGTGTATGTGTTTGTGTGTAGATGTGAAAGGAAGGGAAATTGGAATTCAAAATTAGAATGAAAAGGTTTTCCATTCTTGACCCAGGATAAATAGATTTCTTGTTAATTGCTCAGCACCAAGAGGAAATCTTAGTTCAATAGGCAGTAAAACCACAGATATTACTATGAACCCTAGGTTAGCATCTTCTAGAAGCCACAAGGCCTATTTTTTAAATTTTGTGATAAAATTTATTTTGACATAATGTCAAAATGGCCACTGATTTGGAGTGGCCAACAAAGTGGGGTGGTGGGATTTTTTTTAAAAAGTCTTTTTAATTTGTTTTGAATATGTATTTTAAAAGAATACTTATTTCCTGGCAAATATTATAACAGTATAGCAGGTCTTTTAAAATTTTTTTTATAAACTTAAATACATTTTCAAATACACATTAGATAAAAGTGCAATGATTATGGCTGCTCCCAAGTAAAAGTTTTTGTTCTGAACTACAATCATATTATAGTACTTTAAGCCAGAATTTCTACTCAAGTGTATTTTTCTGAGGTCACCAGGCATATCTAATGCACAGTGTGGCTAAATGTCTATTTAACTTGAGCATTTGGATTTCTGCCAGATTTAGTTTTCAAGAGGGTATAAGGGGATTTGGCTACAAATCAAATCTCCCTAACATGACCATGGTTTTTCTGGTTAATGTGGGTGTCCACAATAAGGATGACTGATTCAAGTTGATTACATTATGAGTTATAAATCAGCAAAACAGCTATGGACTGTAGGTGAGAATTACACAATCTCTAATTAAATAACAGGGCTGAAAAAGAGAAAAGTAAATTTCCATGATTAAAATTATAATCTAGGCTCAAAACTTGTCTACTGCTGTGATGGAGTTTTCATAAAGCTCCTTTGTATCCTGTTGTAAAATAGGACCTGTATCAGACATTTGGGACAATGCCCAAATTGGAATTCATCCATCCATCCTTCATCCATTCAACAAATATTTGCTGAGTACCTATGATATACCAGGCATCATGCTAGATTCTGGCAAAGGAGCCAAAGATGAATCAAACATGTATTCAGATCTAAAAAAAATTTGCAGCCCCTGGGGGTAAATCAGACTTACAAATAGAACAATGACAAGGGCCACAAGAGGGGTATGGATTACATATTGTGGTAGTTCAGAGAAGAGAAAGAGGTTATTTCCAGCTGATGAAATGGGTGAAGACTTCATGATGGATGAAGCTATGCTTTGATGTCTGAACAGAAATTAAGCAAGCCGAAAAGAGACGGGGAGAGGTGGAGTTTAGGGAAGAGGGAAGAGCATGAGGAAAAGTCACAGAGGTGGGAGATCATAAGAGAAGAATTGCAGGCAGGACAATTTGGCTGCAGCAAGGACTCACGAGAGGGAGTGGAGGGAGAAGAGGCTAGACAGGTAAGTTTGGGGACAGGTGTAGAAGGCCAAGCTGCTAATTTGGTGCTTATTATGTTATCTGAAACCTGACTGCTTTCTACAAGTACTTGAGGCAACTAGGAATTTGGATTCATTATGTAAAACTCTGGCCTCACGGTTTTTTTAATTGCTCTATTTTCCAGTAACAAGTTTTTTAGTTACTGGAAAATTGTTGAGTGTACACACAGACACACACACACACACACACACACACACACACTTGCTATTGTGATAAGCTAATAAAGCGCAACATACCCTTAAAGTGAAGTTCGTCATTGTCATCTGCTACCTTCTAGAATGCCACAGTCCATCTTGAAAAAGTACCGGTTAGAAAGACCTGGATTCAAATCTTGGCTTCACCTCTCACTACCTATGTGATTTGGGGCAGGTTTAAATCTTTCTGGGTTTTGAGTTTCTTCTTCTGTAAAATGGAGGTACCCTCTGTATCAGTTAGTTTGCAACCTTTTGGTTGCAATTGCCGGAAAACTTAATTCAAATTGGCTTAAAAAAACAAAGAGAATTTATTTGCTCTGTAATGGAAATGCCTAGAGTCAGGATGAGTTTCAGGCTGATCCAGCAACACAAAGAATGTCCCCAGGAACCTAGTTTCTCCATTTCTCCAGGTACTATCTTCATACGCCACAGGGCCCTCCAACTCATGGCATCTCCAGACTCTCCCCTTACGGTTGCAAAATGACTTCAGAACTTCTATACATGGCATCATCCCACCTCTCCCATTAAGGAGGGAGAGAGTCTTATGCAAGTCCTGGAATCTCTCTCTCTCATTGGCCTGAATTGGGTTATGTGCCCATCCCCACCTCATCACTGTTGCCAGGGGCCGGGGGTGGGTGCAAGCCAATCATGGGTTACCCTGGACCTGAGTGGATTAATCTTCTCAAACCTCATAGCTGAGGTGAATTTTCCATAAAAAAACTAGGCTACACCTGGAGGAAGAGAGAAGGGACTATGCAGGCAAGTAGCACATGTCTGCCTTTTAGGGTCCTCCTAAGGATTAAATAAAGCACAGAGTGGACATTTCAACAAATGCTTTTCTTCTCTCCACGTGGGTTAACTTCCTCAGTATTCAGTAAGAGCCAATTTTTCTCTGAAGATAGGGACCCAAGTCTTGTGCCAAGTTCTCCTTTTGTGAAACAATCTCTTCTCAAATGTCAGAGCAATGCCTTCCTCTTTTAGCCTCATAGATATTTGCTTCCCACTATTTACAGTCATGGTGGCAACACCAACACAACCTATTGGAAACTCAAATTGTAATAAATTGCTTAATAAAGTATGTTTGTCTACTATGCAATGCTAACCAAACAATTGGATTTTTTTCATATAGCTTGTTTGTCATATTTTCATTCAATATTAAATCCTTTCAAAGGTATGATAAACATCGAATATTGATGATGTTAGATTCCAATGAGCTAATGATCCAATGGTGTAGAACTGTAGCTTGAGCATCTTACTAAATGATTCGGAGGTATCTTATTGTAAATGGCTATACTGTTACATAGATAATAGATCGACCAATGGCTAGTCTCGCATAGTGCTTCTGGCAGAGTCATCCGCAAGTATAAAGATGAGCTATGCATTCCAAGAATGTTATGTACAGTTCCGCACTGTACTCTAATGCCTTTCCTTGCGTACCCTGGCTAACTGACACGCTCCAACCCCCAAATTTTATCCCATACCTCAGCCTTTGTGGCTTTCCTACCCTTCTCCTCCTTTCCTATTTCCTGTTATGTAGATTGGTCTCCTGGTTTCTGTTTACATTCTTTAACCTTCAACTATTACCTAAATTCTTCACTATAAAGGGGATCCAGGAATCGGCACAGCAAGCGAGAAAAGAGAATATTCCTCTCTACCTTCCTGCCTCTCAGGCCTAGTCTCTCTGTGCCCACTATCTATCTCAATTCTACACCACCAGGAAAGCTGAGAAATCTGTTTTTTTTTAAAATAAGAGGGTGAAATGGTAAGAAAGATGGCCCAAACAATATTCTAATAAATTTTGTCCCCTGCTTAAAATGAATGCTAGGAGTTGTGTGAAATGCTTTGCATACAATCTTTCTTTAGAACCTCACAGCAGCCTCGCAGGGTGTATCTTGGAATCCGGGACTTCCAACTCCACTGCACACCACACCTTTCTATAGAAAAAAGTCTAGCCATAGACAGATTTTTATCATTGGCATATTCGTATACATTGGGATAGTTTGCTCATTGAGTATCCTTTATTGCAAAAGTTAGCCTAATACCATAAATAAATATTTTGCTTTTAAAAAATTGAGTTTAGAGTTGATGCTCTGATTTGAATTCAGTTTAGAAATTTAACGTTTATATTCATTTGACAAAACATTTATTGGTGATAATAATGTACCAGAAGTTCAGATATACAAAAAGATGAAATAGAAGTAATAAAGCAAACAACATATATTTACAAAACATCTGTTATGAACTCAGTATTTTGCAAAGTGCTTTGACAGAAAATTTTTACATATGTTTTGGACAGACCAATTCAAAGAAACATTATATAATTAAAATAGGGCTAAATTTAAAAATGCTGAGAGAGGGTCAACCTGCAGCTCTTGCCCTGAAATCTCTCTGGATGGTGGTGACTGGTGGGAGACAGCTGGCTAAGGAGCAGAGAGAGGCAGAGGAAGAAGGGAAGGGGGTCCTTAGAACCTGCCTGTCATTGGACCATCAGTGCCGCCAGAACACCCAGACGTTGCTTGCCCAGGAATTACAAGATAATAGGTTCTTCAGCACATGAATGACAGGATGAAATTTATTTTACTAAGAAGTAAGATTTTAAAATTCCACTGTAAGGTAGAATAAACAACCTCCTGTTGAGTGTTTATTGTACCCATGAATGGCTTCATTAATACTCCTTTCATTCTGAGCTTGGGTCAGTCTGATTCCTAGGCTTTAAAAATGTTTTAAGTGTCTGGTACCTCTTGAGCTGTGAGGGGAAGCCAGCTGTCTTAGGGAATGTCTTCCTCTGTTTCCTGTGTTTCTTCGGAGGAACAATGCAAATTAAAGAAAGATAACCTCCAGAGACAGGGTGAAATAAAGTGCTCGCCCCAACCAAAAGAAGAAAACATCCAGAATGAGAAAAATCTTCTCATGTCCGGTCTTCACTTAGCATGACCATGCCTCTGTGTTCTCCACCCCTTTGCTGTCCTCAGTGTATTAGGTTAAGTTTGTCTCTCCACACTGAAGCTAAGTTTCCTTAGTTCAAAAAGCCTTTTCCCCCCGACCCCAACTGTAATGGGACACAATAGGCTTTCTACCATTCAACATACATTTTTATCCCATTACTTAATGGAACAGTTAACTCATTTTTTCCAGCTTATTTTTTTGTACAGGACAATCTCCTCTAGAAAAGTGCTGGTGTTTTCTTGCCTTGGGGTGATCTGGGTCAGACCCAGGCATCTCTTAGAGGAAGGGAATCAGCCTTGCCAACATCCACATTCTACAGTCCTGTCCACGCTCCCAGACCCCCAGGGCCTTAAAACTCCACCCTTCTTTTCCCTCTCCCAAAGTTGTGAGTTAGAATTTTAGTTAATTGAAAATATTTAGTACCAGATCTGTAGGGCCTCCTTTTCCATTTCAAGCCTGTGTAGCCCATGGCAGTATAGGTGATATGTTAATGCAGATGCTTGGTTGAAACTCTTTCTATATATATACTATATGTATACAGTATATATATATATAATGATATTGTTCAGCTGAGATTTCAAAATAACCATTTAAACTGAAATTCTCCATGAAGCCACCTCACCCAAAAGTAATTCACCCTTTTTTTTTTTAACTCCCAGGGAACTCTTCAAGTATGGATTCTAATGCATCTTACATTGTATACATTTTATTATAACTGTTTGAGTATACATGCAAATACATATTTTATACATACACACACATACACATTCTACCGTTGTTCCTACTGGATCCTTAGCTCATCCAGAGTAGGGTTCTGTGGTGTTTTTCTTTATATTTCCCAGTACATAGGTACTCAGCAAGTATCAGTTGAATGAAGGGATGAATATCTTAATGTCAATATGAAAGCTAATACAGTGATTTCAAGAAGGCTGCTGCTGTGCTGGACCTCTTAGTAGGGAGTGTGCTAAGATATTGATAACATTCTGGTCAGTGGTTTGCATTGTCCTGTTCTGGCCTACATTTTGACAAAAGCAAAATGGATGGTTTTGTTGAAAGTTTATACTTACCGCATGGTGGCACGATAGAGGATTAAGGAGCACCAGGATGTAAGAAGGTTAATCATAACAGATGAGTATTTGACTTTTCACTGTTTAGTTTGTTTGCAGTTCAGTGGAATAAGCTTTCCAAAGTCAAGCCAGATTTTTTTTCATACCACTTCCAACAAAATCTTACTTAATATGAACAGTCTTTCTAAAACCTATAACTTGTGGCCCTTTTTATGCAGAATACCAGAAACAGATACCTACTTTAAAAAAAAACTATTAGCTAATACTAAAATATTCTTATTCTACATATAACAATTATAGGAATATATATATACAAAATGAAAAGGAGGAAATAGAAACCATTGTTAATTCCATTACCAAAAAGTAACCACTGTTAACATTTTAGTTTATATTCTTTGAGATTTTTTTCTCTGACTTTATAGATGTGGCACATGCAAGCATGGGTTTGCCCCTTTTTCTACCTCCTTGAATACTAGTGATTACCACAGGTGCCACCATGTTAGTACCATGTAACTTTACCCTCTACTAGAGTTGTTTGGTAGGTCCATGGATGGGCAGTGACCTAACCTGGACTATTTAGAGTTACCTTCTCTCTGAGGATGAAGCTGAATGTTTAAGTTGGGGAATGCTGGAAATAAGCTTTGACCATGTGGGGTAAGAAACTGAGAAAATAGTCCAGAGTGAGAGAGGTGCATAGAAAGACACATGAGAGAGAGAGCCCTGACAGCATCCGTGGGCTTGGCTCCAATTATTCTAAGGCCTGGAGGAAACTAAGCTTTCTTTAGGTTCTGTAGTAGAGCAGATGCTGCAGTGTGCTGCCCAGATCCTTCCCTTGGGGACCAAGGTAACTTTTCCCTCAGAAGCCAGAGGTGTTTGTTACTGATGGCTCATAGCTGAGTCACTTTCCAGGACTTGCCCTTGGGCTAAGGGAGCTTCTTGGACCAATGTCATACACCCTCTCCAGGGGCAGCCTACATCCAATGATTGGTACTGTGTGAGAATAAATGTCTGGCTTCCTTGCCTCAATAGAGAGCAACGCCAGAGCTCTCCATGGGATTAGCTGTGGTGTGATCACAACTGTATCCCAGTTCAGTTTTGCCCTTCGCGCAGTCCTGCTTCCCTCAATCCCTTACAGGTATTGATTTGAAGAGCACTGTCCAGTAAACTTTCTGCGTGCAAATCTCTGTCTCCATCTGTTTCCTGGGAAGACTGACTCAAGACAGTGGGTGTGGCAGAGCTGTTTCAATGTCCCACGTAATGTATTCTTCCTTTGTAATATGGCTTATAATGTATCATAATAAATCACTCCACCATTATTACTTAAGCTAGCACAAGTGGCTTGTTCTTTGCAACCAGAAGTGTTCTAACTAATATAGTATTTGCTAATGATAAATTTCTCAAAGTAAAATTAATGTTACACAAGAGCTATACATTTTTAAAACTTTAATCCCCATCGCCACATTATCCTTCAGAAGCATCTCATCAATAGTATGTGAAAGCGACCATTTCCCAGACTCTGCCCAACACTGACATCATCCTGTTTTCACTCTTTCATTCAACAAGTGTTTACTGAGTGCCTGCTACGTGCCCGGCAATATGTTAAGGCCTGGGGATAAATCCCTGCTCTCATGAAGCTTGCATTCTAGGTGTGAAGAGACACACAATAAACAAAATAAGCAAGTTGTGTTGCACACTAGAAGGTGGTAAGTGCTATGGAGACACATGAAGGAGGAGGGGGGCAGGAAGGGGGTGAGGGGCGTTCATTTTAAGTACAATGGTTAGCAAAGGCCTCTCTGAGAAGGTGACTTTTCAGCAAAGACTTGGAAGGAGGTAAAGGCAAAGGCACGGGAATACCTGGGGGAAGAGCATTTCTGGCAGAGGAAGCACCAGGTTCTGGAGGTGGGGGCACACTCAGGTGTGTAGAAGCTCCAGCAACCAGGCAGGACTGAAGAGGCGGGAGCGAGGGAGCAGGTGGGAGAGCGGGAGAGGGTGAGGTTAGCAAGGTACTGGGGTCTGCCACACGGTCCTGAGGATTGCAGCTTTCTCCGGGGAAGATGGAGAGCCACCGGACGGATTTGGGTAGAGGAGTGACGTGTCCCCGTGTATGATTTTAACGGCACCTCTGGCTGCTGCATTAAGGTGGCTCACGCCTGTAATCCTAGCACTTTGGGAGGCCGAGGTGGAAGGATTGCTTGAGCTCAGGAGTTCGCTTGAGGCCAGGAGTTTGAAACTAGCCTGAACAAGAGTGAGACCCCATCTCTACAAAAAACAGAACAGTTAGCCAGGTGTGGTGGCGTGCGCCTGTAGTCCCACCTACTCAGGAGGCTGAGGTGGGAGGATCGCTTGAGCCCAGAAGTTTGAGGTTGCAGTGAGCTATGATGGCGCCACTGTGCTCTAGCCTGGGAGACAGAGCAAGACCCTGTCTCAAAAAAAAAGAAAAAAAGAAAAGAAAAGACTACAGTCATATGTTGCTTAATGAAGGGGATATGTTCTGATAAATGTATTCATAGTGATTTTGTTGTTGTGCAAACACCACAGGGTATGCTTACACAAACCTGGATGGTGTAACCTACTATATACCTACGCCATATGATGTAGCCTATTGCTCCTAGGCTACCAGCCTGTACAGCATGTGACTGTACTGAATTACTGTAGACAATTCTAACACAATGGTAAGTATTTGTGTATCTAAACATACCTAAAGGTAGAAAAGATACAGTAAAAATATGGTATTATAACCTTATGGGACCACTGCAGTATATGGGGGCCATCATTGATCAAAACGTTGTTCTGCAGTGCTTTGTTGTTTATCTTGCACCTGAACATTTTATATATAAATTGGTTATTTGTGTTTCTTCTATTGGGAATGCCTATTTAAGACCTTTGCTGATTTTTCTGTTAGAATATTAATACTTACCTTTTCTTATGGATTTTCAATATTAAGAATGTAGCTGTTTGTCATATATATTCTCTGTCCCCGATTGTTCTTTTAGTATAATGCTGTTTATGATTTCTTTAGGTAAATACATTTTTAATTTTTATGAGGACAGATTTTTAAAAAACTTTTCCTTTAGGGATTCTACTTGTAATATCATACTTAGAAAGTATTTTGCCAAGATTATTGCTTCAGTCTAAGCTTTTTTATTTGCAAGCTATAGAAGCTGGATTAAATATAGAGAAATTCATTATAGTACATGGGATTTAAACTGGAACCCAGGCATAGGAGATTTAGCCAGGCCGCATGAGATACTGGAACTAAGAATTGAAACATTGTCCAGAATCAAAGCATCTTCTTTATCCATCTCTCTGAGCTGGCCTGCTCTCTCCTCTCTGCTTCTCTCTAAGCAACTGTGTCATTCTTGTTTCCTCTTCTCTGAGAAATTATTTATCCACACACATGGCTCTGATGTGGCCACCACAGTTCTGACATCACTGACAAGTAGACTAGCATCTCTGTCCCCCAATTTCAATTTGTGGGAAAGAAAAGTTAATTCACACAGTCCATCTAGTAAATTGGCTGGTCCAGGGTCAAGGGCCCATCCCTTCCCAACCCCCCATCCCCTGACAAATGAGCTGTGGCCAGGGTGTGTGGGAATCACAAGATACAAGGGGCTCATCTTGACGGGGTGTGTAGAGAAAGGGCTGTTCTCAAAGGGAATAAGGGGTATGCATTGAGCGTATGCCATAAAAGAATATCATCTATATTCTTTTATGCTTTATTTTAGTACTTTTATGATTTTAATCTGAAATCAATTTTTGTGTGCGGTGTGCTTTAGAACTCTCACATTATTTTATTGCAAAAGGTTAGCCAGTTGTCCCAAAAATTTAATAGGAAAAAAAGTTGAGCTTGTGCCCAAATTGCTATTGAAATGAACCAGATATCTTATTTTTTAGATTGCTTAAAATACTTTGACAACTACTATTTAAGTAGTGTTTATCTGATTGTTGGAAATTCTTCTTGGTTGTATGTTTTGTCACTGTTCCTTCCCAGTTAAAAAGCAAGTCAAAGAACAGAACCAGACAAACATGATTACTCTATCTAATGGTTCATTAATGCCAGGAGGATGGGCACCACCACAGAGTGACCATGTTTAGGAAATCCTTGACCTGAACGTGGTGAAGAAACAGCTGTTGGTCAAAGGGTACAAGCTTTCAGTTATAAGATGAACAAGTTCTGGGTATCTAAGGTGCAGCAAAGGTGGAGGTGGGTGTGTTACTTAATTTGATTGTGGTAATCAGGTAATCATTGCATAATGTATATGTATATCAAATCATCACCTTGTATACCTTGAACATATACAAACTTTGTCAATTAAATATTTTTTAAAATCACCCAGAAAGTTTTAAAAATAAAGGTTTCCCATGCTCAAAAAAGAAAGAAAAGAAAAAAGAAATCAAAAGGCACTATCAGAGAAGTGACTACCACATGTTTCCCATCCTTTTTTTCCTGTGAGAAAAGAGTGTCTCTGGATTGGATAAATCAGAGATTGTAGAAGCAGAAACTACCCAAACAAATTGAAAAATCTGACAGGATTGTTGTTGGTATTTATTTTGAGGGAATGTGTCATTGCCCAGCAAGATAATTTTTTAATTAATTGGTTATATTATAATTTTTCCAAAAAAACCTAGCCAAATAACTGTAGACTAAATGTCACAGTTGAACTAGATGATTTCTAATGTTCTTACAGACATTAAAAAATTCTTATTTACTGATTTGCGCTAGTTTCCTGTGTAGAAATGTGTTGGGTTGTATGAAACCATTAACGAAATGCTGTATACCCCAAAGGCATTTAAAATCCACCAAAGTCAATACCTCCAAAGACGAACTTACTAAAGACTTTTTAAGAAATTAGCATACATTTAATAATTCCTTCATAGATAAGCAAACTATTTCTGCATGATGTAAACCATGGAGTGAGCACAATACAAGTGAGCACACTGTAACGTGATTTCCAGGAAAGTAATTTCTTAAGACAAGGTAGCGACTGAAAGAGGAGGGAGATTGTCATGGAGACTTTGTAGGGAACATTTTTAGCAGCTTTTTTGAGGTATAATTGACACATGATTAACTGTATGTCTTTAAAGTGTACAATTTGATATGTTTAGACATATGTATAACCTATGAAACCATCACCACAGTCAAGATAATAAACATATTTATCACCCTAAAAAGTTTTCTTGTGTTCATTTGTAATTTCTTCCTCCAGCTGCTCCCCAACCCCAGAAAACCACTGATCTCCTTTCTGTCACTACAGATTAGTTTTCATTTTTCAGAATTTTATATAAATGGAATCATACAATATGTAATCTTTTTTGTCTGGCTTCTTTCATTCAGCATAATTATTTTGACATTTATCCATGTCATTGTATGCATCAATAGTTCACACCTTTTTATTGCTAAGTAGTATCTTATTATATAAATATAGTGCTTTATCCATTCATCTTCTGATGGGTATTTTGGTTGTTTCCAGTTTAGGGCTATCATGAACAAAGTGCTATGAGCATTCACATACAAGTCTTTGTATGCACACTTGCTTCCATTTCTCTTGGGCAAATACCTAGTAGTAGAATGGTTGAGTTAGATGATAAATGCATGTCTAACTTTTTAAGAAACAATTAAACCGTTTTGCAAAATGGTTGTGCAATTTTATATTTCCACCAATGGTATATGAGAGTTACTGTTCCTCCATATGCTTGCCAACCCTTGGTATGTTCAGGTGTTTTAATTTTAGCTATTCTAGTAGGTGTGCAGCAGCATTTCATTAATCTTGAGTGGAGGAACACAAGTAGAGAAAAAAATGATTAGTGTTGCTTCATTCTAGCAAAGATGCCTGTGAGTTAATCTCATGCTCCTTGGATTCCTAAAGCTGCCCTAGTTTTGCTCCTGGTGAGCTTGGTGAGCTTGGCTCTTAAGTTGATTTTATGATTTTATGAAAGGCAGGCTTTCTTTCATCTTTTACTGGTTACAAATCCCACCCATCTTCTTACCATAGCATCTTTGTTTCTAGAGCTTATTGCCTCTAAACCAAAATTTGCTCCTCCTATATTTTAGACATATGAGCCAATAAATCCCCCTTTTGGTTTAATCTAGTTTGAATCATGTTTCCATCACTTGTGCCCCAGGACCTTCCTTTCATCTGTGCTGTATGCTGTGTACCCAGTGCCAAGTGTAAGGCCTGGGAATCAGAAGGTGCTACATAAGTAAACTACTATCCTCTGAAAAATGAAAGACATTTTTATCAAATCTATAGATGACAGAAAGCTGGAAATGTTGTTTTGAGAGGCATAGTGGTTAAGTACACCTCTTCTGGGGCCAGGCTGCCTGGGTTTGAATCCTGGCTGTGCCATCTATCAATTGTGTGACCCCAAACATTTTATTAACTTCTTTGTGTCTCAGCTTCTTCACCTCTAAAATGTGGATGATAATAGGATCAGAAAGTTGTTATGAACATTACATGAGTTAATTTACAAAAAGCACTTAAATAATGCCTGATACATGCAAGTATTTTTTGATTTTTGTTTTGTTTTGTTTTTATGCTAATAATTTTTTGGGTGATACAGTTGAAATTGAAATAGACCTTTATAGGCTGTCAAGGAATGATATGCTAAAACCTCAGTTACTCAGTTGCTAGATGAAATGCCTACCTTCCCTGAGAAACAGCCTTTTACTATTTAACCAGGCAAATTCAAACTCCTGTACTCTGGTTCAAATAATTGGACGTAAGGTGGTTTAACAGAAGTTCATGTAATAAAGACCCTGAGTTTGGGGATTGGCATGGAATTAGTTAGCTTGACCGCAAGTTCATTTTGAGCTAGTAGAATGGCAAGGCTGTCATAAAACTTGCAAAGATTCGGCTGCATTGCTAGAAGTAATGCGTCTTCATTAAGGAAGATTACAATCCTTGAGTCCTCTGCTCAGCACTCATCAAGTAAAGAGCACATATTCAGCACTTGGACAGGCTGCAGAGCCTCTAGAGGAGGGCGAGAAGAAAGTGAGGGACGTAGCAACCATATAATTTGAAGAACAGTTGAGAACCTTCAGAATGCTTGTTCTGAATAACACGAGACAGAGCAGACAAAATAACAGTCTTCAAATACCTGAAGTGCTGTCCTGGGGAAGAGGGAAGGGACGTCATCTGACATGCCCCTGAAGCCCTGGGTGGAGGGCCCCGGGTGCAGACTCGGGTTCAGCGTGAGGACGTTCTTTACCAACGATATCTGTCTAGGAAAGGGCTGCAGCCCAAAGCCTCAAGCCCCGACCCCCAAGAGGAGAGGGGTGAACATCAGTTCAGGGACACATTAACAAGAAATCCTAAACGGATGGATCATACAGGACTGCTCTGTTTCGTTTTATTCTAAAAATAAATGACTTTTTTTGTTTTGTTTTTAGATTTTGTTTAGATTTAAAGGAGGATAACCAAACACTAGACCGATGAACTGCTATCTTTAAACAGTAGAAGCAGCTGCCTTTTGCCTTTTGCCCTGTGGGCCCCGTGGGAATGAGAAGAGGCCCCATCCCTTCCCAGTACAGATTGTCCTCAACTGGTCCTATGTTCAGCACTGTGCCCGGGCAGTGAGGGCTGAGTCTGCTTTCACTGTTGCTGATGCCTCTGGCCACAACCACGGAAAGACCCAGAAGAAGCACTGTTCCGGCCCCTGTGTAAGATAAAGACTTGGTTGTAGTTTCTCATTTTGGTCACCTCCCCTCAGCCCTGGAGGCATAGAAGACAGTGTTGATAGTACAAATCCATCCGCAAGTGCATTTTCTTTCTAAAGAAAGAGTTGCCAGACTGTTTGCTCACAGAACCACCCCTGGCTAGACAAGCCCACGCTAAATAAACACAGAGGAATTAAAATGAATCAGGGGCATCAGAATTCTGGTATAGTTACTCTGCAGTGAAAGCGCTTTACTTTTTCTTTAAAAAAAAAAAAAGAACTTTGTTCTCAAAAGCTGCCCCACCTCCATGCTGCTTTTTAAAAAAGAAAAAAAAAATATATATATATATAGGAGGATAGTATATTAAAAGACTATTGTTTAAAAAATCTATTTCTTAAACATTGTAGATTCAAATAGCAGTGAAAAACAGACCGTGGACACTTTGATATATACGTGTTTGCAGGGAAAAAAGTAATCTTATAATATGGACAATCTTAATTAAATACAGCTTGTTTGACCAAATAGAGGTAGCAAGAGGAGTCAGTCACCCTGGAATTTTTGGTGTTTTTTTTTTATTGTAAAAGCAGTATATGATCATTGTAGTAAAATATGAAAAAGGGTGAAGGTTTTGAGTTTCATAGAATGAATATAAAAATTTTAAAATGCACATTTTAGGTGGTCAGTTTTACACTTACTAAATGTGTTACTTTAACAAATGTTTTAAATGCTCTCACAAAAGGTGCTGACTGGTTAATCCCCCTTCTGAAGATCGCAGAGCAATTCCCCAATACCCTGCAGGACTGTGGGAAGGGTGTGATGAGTCTTCCAGGCTTTAAAAGCATATCGATGCTTTCAAGGTCTTTGGGTACTCAGCGCTGATTAACTCACTGGAAAGTTGTCTCAAAAAGGCAACGCACTGATCCGCTCTATGCTTATAACTTTGTTCACTTCTTTTGTGGCAACAGAGACGAATGATTTTTATTAAAATTGTTCTGCTAATGGGCTTTCCTTCTTTGTATGATTATAAGGAGGCAGCTTAACTAATGCTTCCTGGCACTCTGAGCACCGGGATTCTCTAAGTGTAGTCCCTGAACCAGCAGCCTCACTATCCCCTGGGGACAGCGATCTGTGTGTTAACAAGCCCTCTAGGTGATTCTGATGCACAATGAAGTTTGAGAATCACGCCCTTCACTGAACATGGATATCGGCTCTAATTGACTCACATTCTCAAACCCCAGTTACATGTATATCTGGATCAGGGTGGTGGTTATACAGGCACACACCTCCATAAAAATTCTCCAAGCTCTATGCTTAAGATCTGTGCTATTTACTGGATTTAATTAAGCCTAGTTTTTAAAAAAAATCACAGCCAAACTATGTTTCTGAGAAAGTTGGTTGGGGCTCGGATTGTCCCTTTGAATGAAAGTGGTCAGACCTAGGGCCTGGGCCACAGCATCACTGTTCTCTAACCAGCAACCTCCAACCTGCCAGGATGGGCCATGCCATGGTACTGACAGCAAAGGAGATCTGTGTGTAGCAACCCCAAAGGGATTTATTGATGTTTTTTAGCAGTGATTTAATCCCTAAGCAATAACCTC
Source organism: Daubentonia madagascariensis (assembly GCA_023783475.1). Classification (NCBI taxonomy): domain Eukaryota; kingdom Metazoa; phylum Chordata; class Mammalia; order Primates; family Daubentoniidae; genus Daubentonia; species Daubentonia madagascariensis. Next base: position 33,254,042 of record JAKFHU010002088.1, on the reverse strand, counting down.
AACTTGTTTGACATCCTGGGTATATCTTGGAGTTGTGAGGCACAGCCACAGGAAGCCCTAACAGGACACCAAAAGGTGCAGGTAGGGAAAAGTGCTGGTCCTTCAAGCTGGAGAAGGAAGCATGAGAAATCTAGGAAGCAGAAATTAAACTGCTGATCCAGCCGTATGTATAAGTCTCGGACAAGAGAAGAGCCACGGCCAAAGGCCATGAGAGACACAGAAGTGAGCACAGAGCTGCCCAGGTTGTGAGAAAGAGGGAGGAAGGATGCCAGGGCCAAGAAGGGCCCTGCTGGCCACAGCTCTACCAGGTGGCTGCCCCCTGTCCCGGCTATAAGGGTGAGGCAAAGGCCTCTGAGAGCCACGGTGTCTACCGTGCACCCAGTCCCAGAACCACAGAAATTCTCTACCTCAGCGCTGAGGTATCTTGTGTGTCCTTAACAAGTGAAAAAACACTCACGGAGCTTCCAGGCTCCCATCCCGATCCCCCAAGAACTGCCTTCTTGATTAATCATCCCCTTTTCCACTTTTATTCAGGGAATAAAAGTTTCACATTAGACTTTGTATCTGGGCCCATTTTTGGTCATCGCTACACTGCTGGGAAATGTGAGGCGTACACAACGAACCATCAGTGAAAGAGAAGTTGAAGAAAAACTGCACCAGCAGGTGGACCCAGAGTCCAAACTATACCGGGCTCATGTGCACGGCCGCCTGGCAGCGCCTCCCAGCCGGTTCCTGGGGTCTCAGAGTTGCTTCTGCTTTCCCTGGGCCTCTGGCCTTATGTGAAATGTGACTTTTTTCATTCGCGTCCTCCCTACAAGGTGTTTTCCAGTCCTACCCTGTGCAGTTGAAATGTAAACAAATTTGAAATCATTCCTACCGAAATCAGTGAAGTTCCCCTTAATTTCCTAGGCCATTTCAGCCTGGAAGCAGTCCTAGGCGTTTCGGGTTCAGTCGCTACTCAAGTTTTGTTTCTGATGCTTCAATTTCACGTTTCACTATGGTGGATGCTTGTTAGTTCCTAAAAAATTCCTGCATGACAATTTCTCCTTAGTTCTTTGTCCCAATTTCTAGCTTTGCCTCTCAATTGTAGACTAGATCAGATTCTAGCGCTGTGTTCCTCTGTCTTCAGTCTCTGTCTGAGATACACAAACTAGGCATGGCAGCTGTATCAGAAGCACATTAATCAAATGGTACTAGTGCAGTACGTTCGGCTTTGTTTTGTTAATGCTCCCAATATAAATCATTAGAATAGTTTAGAATAGTTTGTCTTTCAGTCTCAATTTTTTTTTTTTTTTGAGACAGGGTCTGATTCTGTCACCCAGGAGTGCAGTGGCCTGATCATAGCTCATTGTAACCTCTACCTTCTGGGCTCAAGTGATCCTCCCACCTCAACTCCCAAGTAGCTGGGACTAAAGGCACACCCTACCACTCCGACTAATTTTTTTTTTTTTTTTTTGGTAGAGACAAGCTCTCACTATGTTGCCCAGGCTGGTTTCGAACTTCTGACCTCAAGCGCTCTTCCTGCCTCAGCCTCTCCCAAAGTGCTGAGATTACGGGTATGAGCCACAATGCCCAGCAAAGTGTCCTAAGTCATTAATTTAACAAAATAAAGAAATGTGGTCACTTTTAAAATTTAACCTACAATAGAAGGAAAGACTTAAAATGACTTTTTAAAAAAATAGGATTCCGTATTTTAGTACTACGAGTAAAAAAAAAAGAGAGGAAGGGCTTCTGTAAGTTAAATATATGAAATTTCTAAAAATACAGAAGCTAGTGCAACTTCTGGAGTCTTAAAAAACAGTAGGGTAGGCTGGGTGCTGTGGCTCATGCCTGTAATCCCGGCACTTTGGGAGGCCAACACAGGAGGATTGCTTGAGGCTAGTTCAAGACTAGCCTAGGCAACATAGCAAGATCCTTATCGCTACAAATAAAAAAAAATTAAAAAATTAGCCAGGCATGGTGGCATGTGCCTGTAGTCCTAGCTACTTGGGAGGCTAAGGCAGGAGGCTCTCTTGAGTCTGGGTGTTTGAGGTTGCAGTGAGCTATGGTAGGGCCACTGAACTCCAGCCTGGGCAAAAAACAAGACCCTGTCTCCAAAAAAAAAAAAAAGTAGGGATTAGTTTGTAAAAAAAGTTAATTCTTTCTTTGTCTAGTCTATTTCTGGTAATCTATATTTGTTAAGTCCTTATCACATAATAGGTGCTCAGTTAATGTTATAGTTACTACCTACTATTAATATGTTCTGAGGACTTTAGTTACCTTAACTCTTTAATCCTCAAAACAATTCTCCAACAAAAACACTTATTTTCCTCATTTTATAATTGATGAAATTCCTAAGTGATTTAAATCTTGTTGTGTTGGCAACAGAGCTGATGATTTTTCTACAGCAGCCCACTGCATAATAGTCTTGCTATATTTTGCCTGAATTTACCTTTTTGACCTATCTAAAATTTAACAGGTAGATATCCTAAATTTAGTTCTGAGGGTTAAACTGCAAAACAGAAATAATAGAATGTTAACCCATGTCAGGACCCCCATCTCTATGAATGTGAATTTTATGACTTATGAGAAAATAGTGTTAGCACTATTTATAATCTCATTTTCAACACAATTCTTTTGGCTTGTTATTATCCAGCAAAATCTTTGCAAAAATTATAAAGTAAATATATCCCCATACTTTTACCCTCCATCCTTCCTCATTGGGTGGATATTCAACTGGCTCTGGGAAGAAAGTCTTTTTTTTTGCAGAATGGGCCCACCTTCCTCAACATCCCCTTCAAAGGAGGCAAGAGTCTGCTGTCAGCCCCTGCCCCACTCCAAGACTCTGCTAGCTTCAGCGTGCCAAAGGTGTGATCGGCATTTGCCAGCAATGCGTGAAGCATGTTCTGTATAACACCAAATACCCTAGCAAAGGGGTGGAGATGTCCTGAGAGACAGGTTAATTGGCAGGGTAGGATGGGACTCACAGAGGAAACTTAGAACACTGACTTCTGCTTCATCAGAAAAGACAAGGAGTTGGTTTAGAAAAAGTTATTCTGACTAGAATGACTGTCACCTTTTTGGCAGTTCTTGCACAAAGGAAATGAAATCTGTAAAGGATAAATTAAGCTGCTTAATATGCAAGCTGAAATTATCCTAAGGTAGGGGAAATTCCTTTAATCACTTCACATTGTGGGTTTATAGAATATGTAATACATAGTATGTAACAGAAATTTAGATCCTGTGACTTTTCCCTAACTCTACACCACTACTCCCAAATCTCCACCAAACTCTATTCATGCTAAATAACGCTTAAAAAGAAAAAAGAAAAAAAGGAGCAAGGGATACTTTAGGCCAGGGTTTTCTCAACCTCAGCACTATTGGGCTGGATAATTCTTTGCTTGGGGTGAAGGGGACTGTCCTGTGGATTGTATGATGTTTAGCAGCGTCCCTAACTTCTATCTAGTAGCTGCCAGTAGCAACACCCCACGTGTGGCTTTTGGCTTCTACATTGAACAGATATTCTTCTAAGATGTTTTATGCTCTTTCCTAATACCATGAACCAAATGTGGTCCAGCATCATTGAACTGTCTCTTTATGGCCCAGAGTTGTTACTGGAAACATGAAGAGTTATACTGCACTATAATGCAGCGAATGACTTCTTGGTCTACTGAAGGGTGTAAAGCGGCTTATCTCGGTGGCTAAGTGGCCCCAGATTCCTATGCTGCTTACATTTTTATGTCTACTTTTTATTGTTTTTCCATATCCCTTCTTTCCTCAGGCAGTCAGATTCATTTTCTCTCTCTCTCTCTCTTTCCCTCCTTCACTCCCTCCCTCTTTTTCATTTATAAAGTGTCTTCCTATCGTTTAGAGTGTGTCTGACTGATCAGTCATGTTCTTCCCTTCTAATCATCGTTCTGAATCTGGTGTTGGCCTATTAACCAGACTTGTGGTTAAAGTACATTCCATTCTTTATGGCTGCACAGATACCTACTCCCATCCTAGTTCCTTGTCATATTCTGGATAGTTGAGGTTTCTATACAGCCAAGTTCAATCAAGGTAACTCTATACTAGTACATAAAAAGGATAATTATAATGATCCTGAATCATTAAGAAAAATTGAGTGGATTTCATCTTGTAACCAAGCTGTTAAAGAATTTTAAGCAGGAAAGTGACGTGATCAGGTATCACTCTGGCAACACCATAGCAGAGGGTCCAAGGCCAATGTGAAGTTTGAGAAGCATGGTCACTGTCATCTTACATTTGTATTTGCCCAGAATTACGTGCTGTACAGTGGGTAATATAATTTTAGAGCATAAGAAAAGACAATGAGTTTTATTCTGGGTTTATTTTCACTTTGGGGAGAAAATCAATAATGGTTGATTTACAGAGGACAATAAGGCTTCACTATAAGAGCAGTACATATCTGGGGCAGGGAGTGCATCTTTGTACCAGGAGGGATACTGAAGGGAATCTTCTCCCTATTAGCCACGTAGGCAGAGAGAGAATGGCAGGGGACGTTAAACAAAACAAAACAAAACAAAAAAACCGTGAGGAGAAAACCACGTGTCTTCTAATGCACGGACCCTGCTGAAAAGTTGTTAGCTGAGGCTAACTATGAACCTATGACTCAGGCTCTGATTTACAAAGAGGGTCAACTCTGCAGGAATGGTGTGCTCCCAACAGAAGGAGCCAGCTGGGGAAGTTATTATGTACTTCTACCAGCTCTGGAAACCAATATTTCAACTCCTAAAGATGGACATTTATAATCACTATGTACAGCTAAATAAAATCACATGTAACTGAGCTGCAAGGCATCTAGTTTTTTAAATAGTGTATTCACATTTTGATTAGATTCATTTATTCCATTCAGCAAAAATTCACTGAGGACATAATGTGTGCTAGGTCTAACAGAATGTAAATATAAATCATATATAGAGAAGTTAACAGAAATAATCCATGCCTTCATAGAGTTTACAGTCTAGTGGAAAAAGCAGACAATTAAAATATTGTGATAGGTACTATGGATAGATACATGTTCAGGGTGCTATGAGACCCCATAGAGAGGCTTCCAAAATGTCCTCAGAAGGTCCCAGGCTGCCGCAAATGGTTCTGCAGGCTGAGCACTGCATGTTAAAGTCTTTGTGAAAAGCACCCCCTAGAGATGTGCAGTGCTCGTGGAGGTTGGTCAAGAGAGACTTTCTGGAGAAAGTGACCTCTAAACTGAGAGCTTAGATGAGGGGTAACAATGTATGCAAAGAATATGTTGCTTTCAGGAAACTGCAAACAGCTCCCTATAGCTGGAGCTTAGTATGCAGAGTTGAAAATGGCAAGAGATGATTCTAAAAACATAGGCAGAAGCCTCATCACGAGGGCTTTGCATCTCCTACAAAGGAGTGTGGGTTTATTTTGAAGGCAGAAAGAAAACACTGAATGGCGTTAAGTGTTGTAGTATTTGTGTTGTATAAAGACAATTTGGGCTGCAATGTGGAAAAGTGCCTGGGAAGTGCATTCCTGGAGATGAGGGAGATCATTTAGGAAGTGGTCACGATAGCCAGGCTGGGAGTTAATTGTGGCCTCTCGCTTCTATTGATAATCCCCCTTTTCACTTCTCATGAATAGACTCAAGAGATATCAAGAAGATAAAATCAAAATAATTTATCACTCATTAGATATGGAAATTAAGGTTGAGCCCTAGGACTCTTACTTGAACAACTATATCAGTAGCTAAACCTTACTGAGAATGTAATACATGCCAAGAACCATTCCTAGTATTTTATGTGTATTCTCTCATCTAAACTCATAACAATCTTCTGATGGAGGAAGTATTGTTATTCACATTTTAAGAATTTGGGGACCAAGACACAATGAAGTTAAGTAACTTGCTCAAAGTTACCAGCTAGAATGTAGTGGAGTTGGGCTACAAACCTAAGCATTCTACCTCCAGAGCCATTGCCCCACGGGGGTGCCATCTTCTGAGATAAGGCAGACAAAAGGAAGAGCAGATTTTATGAGGGAGGATGATAGGTTCAGGTGACAAGCATGGTAAGTCTAGGGGTCTGGGTAATATCCAAGTGGAGAAGTTCATCAGGCAGTTGCACATCTGGGTCTGGAGCTTAGGAGCAAGATCCAGGACAGAGATCCAGATGCAGGAATCATCAGTTTTAGATGTAGTTGAAGCCTTTGGGTGTGGAAACAGTTATCCAGCAAGCATGTCTAGAGTAGGAAAAAAGAAGGAGCTTAGATTAGAGACTCTGGGAACGCAAGAACACAAGCCTGATGAGGAGACAGAAGAAAAACAAGGAGAGTATAGTGACCTGGATGTCAAAAGAAGAAATTGTCTTAAGAAGGGAAGGCTAATGGTAAGAAATGCTCCCATATGGCAAAAGCAATAAAGGACAATGTTTGCTAGAGCTGGTAACACGAGGGCTGTTGGAAATCATTTGGTGAAAGGGGTGAGTAAAAGCCACGCTGGAGTGGGGTCATGAATGAAAGGGAGGGTGACAGGAGGCAGTGGAAGCTGGGCATTTTAAAATTGCTTGACTAAGAAAGGGAGAAGTAAATAGAGTGGTAGCTAGACAGGGACACTAGGTCAGGGGAAGTCTTTTGTCATGAAAAGAGAGAATAGGAATGATTTAAATAATTATAGGAAGTATGGAACTGGGATGGAAGGCGTCCTTGAGTGGTCAGCTCGCATTGGTGTTCATGAAGTCACCGGAGTGCCCACCTTCTCTGTGCGTGGACCTGGTTGTGCTCCTTGGGCTGGATGGAAGCACAAAGGGTGGGCAGGCAAAGGGAGGGAAGGGTTGGGGTTCTTCCAGGCAGGTGCAGCAGAAGTGTAACAAGGCACATGAGTTTAGGATCTTGGAAAGCGTGTGATGGAAGTGATGCTCCACGGCATCTTAGCTGGATAGAAAAGTCACTGAAGACAGAGCAGGAAGGGCTGATAGGAAATAAGAAAGGGGAACCCTTGTGGTGGGAGTAGTTGAAGTAAAGTGTGGGGAGAACATGAGTTCAGGGCCAGAGAGAGGGATGTTTGAACGTGAGGGTTCCGAAGTGGAGCAGTTTGGGGTGAGGATGGCCTACAGTGTGGCTGTGGAAGGGTAGGCTGAGCTCTCAGGATGACGGTAATTCCCCCAGTTACCTAAGCCTACACTTTTGAGTCAGAGACAGGAGAGACCTCCAGCTCCAGCCTAGGGACATAATAAAAAGACAAGGTCTGTTGCATACAGACTCAAAAATGTCCGAAGTCTAGAAGAGGTACTGCCATGGGTTGAACCGTGTCCCCCTCAAATTCATACGTTGAAGTCCTAACTTCCGAGACCACAGAATGTGACCTTATTTGGAGACAGGGCATTTACAGTGGAAATCAAGTTAAAATGAGGTCATTAGGGTAGGCTCTAATTCAATATAAATGGTGTCCTAAAAAGGGGAAGTGTGGACACACACATGCGCACAGGGAGAGCACCATGTGAACTTGAAGATGGCCGTCTACAGCCAAGGAGATAAACCTGGCACAGATCCTTCCTTCAGAAGGAACCTTCAGAAGGAACCAACCCTGCTGACACCTTGATTTTGGACTTGTAGCCTCCAAACTATGAGCCAATAAATTTCTGTTGTTTAAGCCACCCAGTTTGTGGTACTTTGTTATGGCATCCCCAGCAAACAAATGCAGATGCCATCCCAAAACTCTCCCAGGAGCCATGGCTCCCCGGCAGCCATTGCTTTATGGGTTATTGGGCAAAATTTAGCCCCCAGCTAAACTAATCCTTGGCAAAGGGCCTGGGATTACAATCAGTGGTCTAGGCAGGCTGAGGTAAGTACCCTGAAGCACTTACATGCCTGATTCCTGACCAAAGTAAGGGCTGAAAAAACAAAGAAAAGGGGAGGGATGCTAGTGTATAGACAACCACAGGGTCCACCGCACCCCCTTAGGGGTCTATTCCTTACCACCCTGCTCAGGAGGCCGGTTTCTGTATTGTTCTAATCACTCAGGTTCCTTGGGGTTTTGAGGAACACACACACACAGATTACTGACACTGATGAAAACTTTAAGAAGGATAACAGAGCATAAGCTAGACGAGGAACCTAGCATTTTAGGGCAGAACTCAATGGATACTGAGGGAAGGATCAGCCCTTCTACTTTAACCCTGAGGGATTTGATTATACCCAGTAACGCTCGGCAAAGACAACTCTCACAACTGATGTTTACAGTTAATTAGCTCTTAAACTTTAATAAAACTAACTTTATTTCTTATCACCCAGAAAGTATTCTTGACCCTCAATCTCCCAAAGAGTAAAATGAGGAAAAATCAAAAATAATATGTACAGCAGTGGTAGAGTCCCACTCCAAACATGTTCAGGAGAGTTGGCCACCAGGCTCACTGACTGGTCACTCCAAGGGACAAAGCAGAAAAATAAAGACAGTCTAGAAGACATTTGACATGGGGGACTATTCCATGACCTGTGAGGTCCATGCCTGGAATCTCATCTTACTCTCTCTTAAATCCCTACCCCCTAAGCACCAGTCTCGCTAAGTTTCCTAGGTTTCTTTGGCATGAGTGTTCCCTCTTTCAGGGGATTTGCTCTACCTCCATCTGCTCTTCTTCCCAAGTGACATATTGGCTCAGAGGGAACCTCAAATTACATAAAGGCAATGAGGAAGGGTGGCTCAGTCCCTGAGCTGTCATCCTGTCGTTGCTGGCATTCCCTGAGGTCTTTTCCTTTTATGGACGGAAGCCACCTGGTCTTTGATCCCTGTACACAGGCTTCCATGCTGCTATTGGTGAGTCTTGCCTGAGTGTCTGGCTGTGAGCTCAAGTTTCTCTGAGGCCCCATTGTCCTGACCCTATGACTCTTCCAGGATCCTAAGTCTCTCAGCACTTTTGTGCCCTCCTTTGGAGTTCAGGACCTCTTAGCTGCATTCTCTGTCCCATTCTGGAGGGTCTGGGCCTCTATGAAGCTGCCCTGCGGCACATCCTCCTACATAGCTATCTCATCCACTGCCAATACTAATGTTGTTCTGACACCTTTCCAAACGCAGGGAATCTCTAGGAAGTTGGCAACTTTGTTTTACTATGTACTAGAAAGCAGGAAACAAGCCCATGTGCTTGTTTCTCCAAACCTATCTGCTGGCCGTCATCACTCTTTCACATACGAATGTTGGCCCCAAAATGGGGGTCAAGGAACAGACCCACACATATGTCAAATACTCATTTCCCCGACTCTCTCCAAGCTCCTCCTCTAACTAAGGAAGCATGACTTGGTTGTCTCTTCTCAGTGATTCATGGTACACTCTGTGATTAATTTGCCAAGCTTACTTCTCAGTGTTTGGAGGTACAGCAAAACCTCTTGTGTCATTCAAGGGCTTAGTTCTTGCAGCAGAAAGCAGGCTCCTCATTACTATTTTTTCTATCATGGCCTTTAAAATATTTGTTTCAAAAAATAAATGAAATAAAACAAAATATTGGTTTTGAAAGTCAAAATTGAACAATAACTTCGTTGTTCTAGACAGTTTCCATCGTTCCTTTGTAGGTCATGCATCTAGAAAACTATTACTGCTTAATGGTTGGTGTAGGAGGGATAAAGGCATGAAAATTGTGACATTTAATTTAAAACATTACTCCACTACAGAATCCTAGTTCTGTTACTCTCTGTGGGACCTTGGGAAAATTATTTATTTGCTCAGAGCCTCAGTGTTACCATTTACAAATTAGAAGATACAAATAGAACCTGCTTTGTGAGTTTGATGTTAGAATTAAAGAAGATAACTCATGTAAAGTGTTCGGTGTAATACTGCTGTCCCCAAACCCCGGGCCGAGGACGTGTACCAGTCCGTGTACCAGTCCATGGCTGGTTAGGAACCGGGCCACACAGCAGGAGGTGAGCAGCAGGTGAGCCAGCAAAGCTTCATCTGTGTTTACAGCCACTCCCCATCACTCACATCACCACCTGAGCTCTGCCTCCTGTCAGATCAGCAGCGGCATTAGACTCTGCATTATGGTGAATTGTATAATTATTTCATTATATATATTATGATGTAGTAATAATAGAAATAAAGTACACAGTAAATGTAATGCGCTTGAATCATCCCTATCCCCCCCCACACTTCACCCCCGCCCCTGTGGAAAAATTGTCTTCCATGAAACCAGTCCCTGGTGCCAAAAAGATTGGGGACCACTGGTAATACATAACCCATAGTTCTTGCTTTTGAAGTCACACAGTTGCACCTCAATTCCATTTTGTAACAAGTTGGAGTATAAACGAACAATCAAAAGAATGTACTAAATAATTTGAACCACAATGAGGTGGTTGTGTATGTGGCAAGCACTAAAGGGTTGTAGACTCCTCTAGGAAATTAAGCCATGGGAGTGGATTAAATATTCAGGGAGAACATATGAGAGTTGAAGGCCGTCTCCAAGGCACACCAACATTTAAAGGGCGGACAGAAGAGGAAACTTCAAAGGAGGTGACAGCAGAAGGAAGGAGGTGGGAACCAGGAGAGGGTGATGTCATAGAAGCGAAGGGACGAGATCACTTCAGCAAGGAGCGAATGACCACTTGAGGCAGATGCTGCAGAGCAGCAGCAAGAGTCCAGATTCCATGTGGTTAAGGCATGAATACCAGATAAAGAGTTGGGGACAGCAAGTGTAGACAACCTTTTTAAAGAAGCCTGGCTGTAAAGAAGGACAATAGGGGGCCGGGCTGTTCTGAACCTTATTGTTTCCTTCCTTCTACCAGTTTTGAATTTAGTTTGTTTTTGTAGGGAGAGACTTTTTCCTATATACGGGTCCTAGTGTGTCAGTTGCATATGATGCATCGGCTTTGCTTCTGGATGGAGTCTGTAGTGTGGTCTCCGTGCAGTTTCTTTGGCTGTAATCGTCATCAGTGATGTCTGTGATTGCCTCTGTGGCCCAGGCTATGGGAGTTTATGATGGCAGTGGTGCAGTTTTTCTGGGGGTAGGGGCACTGGGCTGGGTGTTGCTGGACAAGAGCAGGTACAGAGGGCTGACGGGCTGTCTGGCAGGCTCTCTGAGGAGAGAGTAGTCACCTCCAAGCTGGCTGCCAGGCTGGGCTCAGGCCTGCATGGGTACAACCAGCTGGGAAATTGTATGGCTGTCTACCTGGGGAGGCAAAGCCTCCACTGGACTGGCTGTTGCGCCAAGTGTGAGATACAGCAGTGCTGGGTGGCTTTGTCATATCTGGGAGGAGTAGGGCTGCTGCAGGATTGGCTGTCAGGCTGGGAACAGGTGCAGCAGGGCCAGACAGCTCTGCAGTGGTCTGTTTGGTGGGGAGGGAGCCTACCATGGGACTGGCTGCCACATGGACTCAGCAGGCTGGCTGGCTGTGGGTCATAGGTGCACATGGCAAGGTAGCTAGCAAGGTGTTCAGTGGCTTCCCTGCTGTGTACATTCACCTGTTCCCTGGGGGAAGAGGGTGTGCTGCAATGGGTTTGGACTCTGGCGTCTTGGTCATTCTGTCTGGCCTAGGCTCCAGGCAGCTGGGGTCTTAGTGCTGCATGCACCCATATGAACGTGGTGGAATGATGGTGGGGCCACAGGGATGGAGAAAGTCAGCTGCTACTGGCCCCCAGGGCAGGACATATTCTAGTAGTGGGTCTGGTTTCAAGATGGTGCCAAGCAGTAGCAGTGTAGGTCATGGGGGTGGGGGATGCTCAAGGTGGGCTCCTACTTTGAGGCAATATGACTGCATGAATTCTCAGCTACTTTCCAAACTGGATTCAGGGCCTGTGAGGACTGGGCGGGGGGGTCTCTCCTGGAGCAAGGATTGGTGAAGTTTTAGCAATGGGGACCTCTGGGGATGTCCAGCTTACCTTCTCCCCCGACTCTGAGCTGATCCCAGCAGGGAAGACAGTGTGGCACTCCCCTCTCTATGGGGCTATTCCGGGCTGCAATGCTCCGCAGGGATTTTGCCGCTCTCCTGGTACTCTCCAGTGTACTTCCTCAGTCACTCTAGTCAAAATATAATTGTTTATTTGTTGTTTCTGTCCCTTGTGTGGGGGGACCAGGACCAGGTAACTCTGGTCAGCCATCTTGCTGATGTCACCCCCAACAAGCCTATTTAAATCTAAGTTTCTTCATCAACGTGTGCTGACTTTGTGGTTTTAGGGACCCAGGCCACTTTAATCTTACTATTCCATCACCTATATGATGTTAGCCTCATCAGTGTGGTCACCATGGCTCACCACCACATCAGCATTCCAGCCAGATGAAAGGGAGAAGGGATGGGGAACAGAACATTCTTTCCTTAAGAACGTGACTCAAGAATTACACATGTGATTTCCACTCATTCAGTGAGCTAGAGTTTAGTCACGTGCCTGTACCAGTGATGGGGAAGCTGGGAAATGCAGCTGTATTGGTTAAGCTATGTTCTCTCAGATCCATTTCCGCCTTTCTACAGTTTGGTTTTTCATGCTGGGATTGGAGTTCTGAAAACTACAGTTGACATTTGAACAATGCAGGGGTTATGGCTGCCATTCCCCCCATGCAGTAGAAAATCTGAGTATAACTTTTGACTCCCCCAAAACTGAACTATTAATGGCCTCCCATTGACCAAAAGACTTACTGATAACATAAACATTCGATTAACCCATATTTAGTATGTTATATGTATTATGTACTGCATTCTTATAATAAGTAATCTAGAGAAAAGAAAATATTGAAAATCATAAGGAAGAGAAAATATATTTACTATTCACTAAGTGGATCATCATAAAAGTCTTCATCCTCGTCTTCACATTGAGTAGACTGAGGAGGAGAAAGCAGAGGGGTTGGTCTTGAGGTCTCAGGGGTGGCAGAGATGGAAGAAAATCTGCATATAAGTGGACTCACACAGTTCAAGCCCCCGTTGTTCAAGAGTCAACTGTACTTTTCTCCTTTATCCGATGACTTTGTGATAAGTTCAGCCAATAGAGGGCATTAGAAGGAAACTGGAAGGTAGGAGAAGGGAATTTCTTCTTCCATAGTTGCTGGCTGCGCATCAGTTGGCTCCAGTCTGCAACTTCTTCTGGCTCTCCCAGACCCAGCCTCATCGCCCTCTCGTCAGTGGCCTGAGTCGCTGCTCTGTGGGATCCTTTCTCTGAACTTTTAAGCTCTATAACTTCAATCTTTTCTTTTTGTTCCCCCAGCCCTAGGGGTTGTAGCTGCTTCCTCCAGTTATTACCTCTGTTTTACTTCAATGTTCCCTTTCTGATTTTTCAGTCTTTTAACATCTGTTTGGTTTCTGTTTTCCTGTATGGGCCCTACTTGAATGATATATTAGTCTGTAGCAAGGTGGCCAAGTGTCACTAAAAATTCTACTGCTGTTTAAGAAAGGAAGAATGGATATTGGGTACAGCTACTAGTCTGCAGAACAGAATAAGAATTTTAGTACAGTTTCATCCTCCGCCTACACCATACCTTTCAAGGTTTGTTGAAACCATCTTGAACTGTTGTTCCAGATCATTAATTTTTGTACTTTATGCCCATAGTATTTCAAGACCTTTTTAAACAGTTTCACCTATACTCACAAATATAGTATTAATAATTATTTGGACTTAACTATACATTTTACTGGTTTTACTTTTCACAACTCTTTCTGGTATGAAAGATCTTCCTGTTTCATGAATTATTTATTCTGATTTTTTCCCCCATTGCTGGTGATTTTTTTTTAGAAGAGATGTGTGTATCTGTGTGTGGGTGGGTGGGGCATACATTATTGGTTCCCGGGTGTTAAAAAATGTGTCTTGTAATGAATGGGCACATATGTCACTGGCCCTGTGTAATATAGAATTAAAATTATTTTATTGAGAAAAACTTACAGAGAAGTAGCACAAGGCATCAGTGCCCTGAGCTCTCCTTATTCCACAGGGGGTGATCTTGAGGTGGCACAGCTGGACCGCATGCACGTGGGCTGGGTTCCAGGAGGAGAGCCCCCAAACTGCTTTATTTATCTATAGGAAGGATGGAAGGGAGTATGGAACACTTGGTGGACATAACAGTGGGACTTCCTGGGGAAAGGAAGAAAGAGCATCTTGAAACTTGAAGCTTTGTAGGTAGGTCTGCTTCTAACATTTGTGAGTGCTGGGGCCAGAGTACAAAAGGAGGTCTATATACCAGTTATCTAAATAGTGAAAAGTTATAAACCAAGCTAACAAATTACTAAATGAAGTATTTTCTACCCTCCTACATTGACAAATATATTTCTATAATGACAAAATAAAAAATCATATTAAGCTATTTTCTAATGATTGAGAGTCAGTAAAATATCAAACATCTGTATTTAATAATTATTGCACATATTTTGGTTGTTCTTGGAGGGGTCAACGATTTTCTTACATGAGTAAGAAGATTAAGAACCAAAATTTATGACATTTGATATGTTTATTCTTGCCTTCATTTCAATAAAATAACTAATTATGTTATAATAAGATTTCTACATAATTTTTGTTTTCTTAAAACAATGATTAAAACAAAGTAATTACTCAAGTATACAAAATTTAAATATATGTCCACCAAAATGTAAATTTAAGTAAATGCAAAAATAAAAAATTTAAAATTGTTTTTAAAAAACACTATTTTTTCCTATACTAGTAAAACTTATTTATGAAAAGGTAAAATAAAATTATTTTATTTTATAAAAAGGTAAAATAAAGTTACATTTAAGGAATCTCAAATTTATAAATCAAAATTATTTAAATAAACATAAATCATTTTAATATTTTGAAATTTTAATTAAATCTTATTAACTTTTTATAATTTTTATTGCGATTGTAGTGTTTAACGTCCATCTAGTTGCCAATATGAAGGGAACTGGTATTATTTCACACATGCATTTAAAGCTGATATATACAAATTTAAGAGTAATATGAATTGGTAGTATTGCCAAATGTTTCTCAGGCACCATGTGCATCTTTTGACAATCCTACAAATTGGAACAGGAAAAGAAGAAAATAAGCATTTGAGATTACGGGGAAATGATACTTTGTTGTGTGAGAATCTATTACATTCATGTTGAGAGAAAAGATTTGACAAGTTAATTTGTCTTTTTTCTTACCTAAGCACTTCCACCACTCAAATCTTCCCTGCGCTACAAATTAGTGTTCATCTGGCACTGGCAGTGACACACCCACAAAACTTCACAGCTCTCCGATGAAGTCACTTTTTGTTTTGGTGGCATATGAGATAGATGCAGAGAAGTGTTTCCCCGGGTCCGGAATGGTGTGAGTTATGAGAGCAGATGTTTAGGGTTACGGGTTGTGCTGTGCTAGCGATGAGCACCAGATCTCCAGTGACAAAAGGACCATCTAAAGTGCGGAGCTCAGGGCAGCTGTCCCTCTTGTACAGGTCTGAGGGGACCAGAGTGACAGGCTTGGAGAAGCCAACTGCTCCTCAACTCTAAAGAATAAGCGACACCAAGAAAAGATTTGAATGCCAAAGGCCAATCGAGACTGGATCCAGCAGCAAAGAATTGAGTCTTTGAAGACTGAAGTCTGATGGCCTCCAGCTGCCCCTGATTAGAGAGGGAAAGAGGCCTGGGAGTGAGCCACTAACGCAGGAAACCAGACTTGATATGCTTGGAAAGAGATGTCTAGGAACAAATGGTGGGTGTGCCAACTGGCTCATGAAATCGACTTGAAACAAATAAATCATAAGCCAATTAAGCTTTTGAGAAAATTGTATTGCAGAAGAAAACATAAGCCTGCACTAAAAAGCCTTTAACAGATTGAAACGATCCCTGGCCCCCAAATTTGCAAAGGCAGGAAGTAGGCTGTGAAATCTTGAGGCTCCCAAGGAGGGCATAATCTCCAATACCAACCATAAATGTGGAGGAGGATAATGAACATGGAAGAACTGCCAGAAAGGTGACCCAGGGGCCACAAAGGAAGAGAAATTCCACCAATGAGCAGAATCAGGTCTAATCAAGGAAATTCTCCAACTGCCAGAAAAGAGGACCCTCACAACGCCAGTTCCATCAGATTTCATAATTGCTACTGACCAATGGTTGCTGTGTGGCTTCCAACAGTCTTTTTTCTGAAGGGAGGGGTCTGTTGTAGTTATCCTGACTTTGATATGCAGTGGTACGGTGGGAGCATTGGAGGTCCAAAGGAACATGATGTGTCCATCAGTTCATGTGTCAGCAGGTCACAAGGAGCCACGTCCAGCTCTGATAGAAGGGTCTGTGCTTCAGTCTTCCCCAACAGCCCTGGATTTGAGCTGGATGCAGTGACTTGATGGGACTTTGGTCTTCCTTCCTTAGGGACATAAGAGTATGTTCAGTGTGGGAAGAAGAGTGTGGTCAATATTTGGTGGCCAGGTAAGTGTACTGTTGTGGACATGACCACCTCCTATCAAAGACTGCTCTCCTTCCATAGTGTAGAGATATTGCTGGAAGACATGCAGTCAGTCCCATGTCAATGAGTGCAATTTTACTGGGATCACTCTTTGTTGGCTCTGGCATTATGGTGGGAGCCCAGTAGCAGCTGCTCACTTGCAGCATTTTTTTTTTCTCACACTGTTGCCAGGTATAGAGTGCAGTGGCATCATGATAGCTCATTGCAACCTCACAGTCCTGGGCTCATCACTTGTGGCTTTGACTCCTCTCTCCACCTGACTGTGAGGTATATTAAAAGTCTGGTATATAAAGTATATATGGTCAGGTGAGCTCCAAAGGACATTTAACTTCAAATCCAACTGTCTGCTGTGGGCATCCTCTTTATTCATAACACCCTTTGTGCTTTATAGCTCAGCTGTGTATGCAAATATTTTAAATATTATACACAGCATTTTTATGTTTTGAAGGAAGTAGGGTTGCATTCCACATTCACTCTATCTGCCATCCAGAAGTTCTCCCAAACAACACCAAACTTCCAAAAGGAGAATTTCAAAATTCCAAAAAATAAATGTTGAATTAAATCATTGGGAAAGCACAGACCTTAGTTGCATTTATTTTTCTTTTAAATTATATTTATTTTCTTTTATCCTTTGCATCTTTTTCCATAGTTGTAATTAGAACGTAAATCACAATTTTTTTTTACAATTTTAATGCTTGCATAATATTCACTGTGTTCCCATGCAATGATTTTGTAGTGAATTTCTTAGTGGCTAGGATAATATTCTGCTTGCTATTCCCCAAGTAGAACATAAATACAATCTCCTTATTTACCATTATATAGATCTGACCTTAAGTTCTTAAAATTTTTTTAAACTTTCTGGCTTTCCTTCTAAATATATTTTTTCTAATAGATTTTCCATTTGTAAAGATACGGTATTTATTCTTCCAGTTTTAGGAAAAAGTTCTTCTATATTTTGAAGATGATATGCTTAAACTGGGTCCATTTTGGTTTGTCTTGCAAGCGTATGATGTGTTACTGAATCAATATTTTTTCCCTGTCCAAAAGAGTGTTTATACTTCACTCAAATGGAGAACACAGAATCTCTAAAGTTTATTGAGTATGAGAAAAACTGGTCAGCAATGGCATATTAGGATACAAAATCACTGGCCACTTTCAAACATTGGTCAACTAAATCTGCTCTTGGCATAAAGATTTGCTGAGATTTAAGATTACAAATAGCCTCAAGTAACACACGGGAACTGGTCATGGTATTTTTTAAAGCAGGCTACTATGAGAAAAACTGACAATGAGCTACATTCAGTGTAATTTTAGTAAGATTATTTGTGTTTTTTAAATCTAGGATTGCTGAATATTTTCTTTTTAAAATTTTATTTAAATTATGAAACATTCATGTATATAGAAAGTTAGGTGAATTGAAACACCTGAGTAGTAGGATGTGTATCTTTGGCTTTACAAGGTACTGCAAAGTCACTCTTCAAAGTCATTACACCAGTTTATGCTTCCCCCCCAAAGTATGGGAGTTCCAATTTTCTTACATCCTCCCATGATACTTGGTCACATCTGATTTATTTATCTTTCCAATTTGGTCAGAAATTTTATCTCATTTTGTTTTAATTTACATTCCTCTGATTATTGTTGAGGTTGATTTTTTGTTTTGTTTTGTTTTTAGAGACGGGGTCTTATTCTGTCATCCAGGCTGGAGTGCAGTGGTGTCATCGTAGCTCACTGCAGCCTCAAACTCCTGGGCTCAAGTGATCTTCCTGCCTCAGCCTCCCAAGTAGTTGGGACTACAGGCACATGCCACCACGCTGGCTAATTTTTAAAATTTTCTGTAAAGACGGGTGCTTGTTATGTTGCCTAGGCTAGTCTTGAACTCCTGGGCTCAGGCAATCCTCCCACCTTGGCCTCCCAAAGGGTTGGGATTACAAGCGTTAGGTTGAATATTTTCAAACATGCTGTATTTATTGGTTATTTGGGTTTCTTTTTCTGTTTGTCTTTTTTTTTTTGTCCTTTGTCTATTTTTCATTGGAATATTTGCCTTTTCATATTAATTTATAGGAGTTCTTTAAAGAGGACATTCTTTATCTCTCTTCAAAATTTTGTTTTTTTAAGTGGTTACCCTGGGATTTACAGTATACATTTTTACTTAATCACAGTTTATTTTCAGTGATACCATATTACTTCACATACAGTGGAAGAACCTTACAATATTATCGCAACCTCTTCTTCCCATCCTTGGTGCTATTGTTGTCATATATTTTATTTTTGCATATGCTATAAACCTATATTGCTTTTATTTTTGTTTTAGACTATCAACAACCTTATTGAATGATTAGGTATAAGAAAAATGTCTTTTATATTTATGTTCATTTTAACCACTCCTACAAATTTTAATTTTTTTTCTTTTGTCAATCCTAGCTTAAGTCTGTTACTGCATTCCTTCTTCCTGAAGAACTTCCTTTGATATTTCTTGTAGTGCAGCTCTGCTGGACTACAAATTCTTTCAGTATCTAATTGTCTAATAAAGTCTTCATTTTCCTTTAGTTTTTAAAGATATTTTTATTGGATATAGAAATTTGGATTGATCATTTTCCCCCACACTTTAAAGACATCATTCCATTGTCTTCTGGCTTGCTTAGTTTTGGACAAGATGTCTGCTGTATTTCTCATCATTTTCCTCTGTATGTACTTTTTTTTTCCTGGTTGTCTTCAAGATTTGTATTTAATGTTCAACAGTTTATGTGCGATGTACCTAGAGAGTGACTTTTTTTGTATTTATCTCTTTGGATTTCTCTAAGTTTCTTAGATATGTGGTTGGTTGTTTATATATTTGAAAAATTCTTAGCCATTCTCTCTTCAAATAATACTTTTGTCAAGTTCACAATTCGATATAGTCACACAGCTCTTGGATGCTCTGTTCCATTTTTTTCTTATTCTTTTTTCACTTTGTTTCAGTTTGAGTAATTTCTGTGCACCTCTCTTTAAGTTCATTGATTCTTTCCTTGGCTGTGTGGAGTCTATTCATAAGCATGTTGAAGGCATTCTTCATTTATGTTATTGTTTTTCTTTTATTTCTAGTATTTCCAATTGGTTTGTTCTTGCTCTTTTATCTTTCTGCTGAAATTCACCATCAGTTCCTGTATATTGCCCAATTTTTCCACCAGAGCTTTTAACATGTTGATCATAGTTATTTTAAATTCCCTGTCTCATAATTTTGACATTTGGGTCATCTCTGAGTCTGGTTCTGTTGATTTCTTTGTATTTTGACAGTGGATTTCTTTTTTCCTGTTTTTTTTTTTTTTTTTGTGTGTATATCGTAATTTTTATTGAAATTGTGAGACCCTAAGCAGATAACCCAGTTACAGCAGACATTATGTGTAGGATAGCTGTATTGTAAAATACTTATTAATTTCCTGTATATTATGATGTTTTGACTGTTTTTTTTTTTTTGGAGACAGAGTCTTGCTCTGTCGCCCAGGCTAGGGTGCAGTGGTGTCATCATAGCTCATTGCAACCTCAAACTCCTGGGCTCAAGCGATCCTCCTGCCTCAGCCTCCTGAGTAGCTGGGACTGGCTAATTTTTCTATTTTTTGTAGAGACAGGGTCTCACTCTTGCTCAGGCTGGTCTTGAACTCCTGAGCTCAAGTGATCCTCCCATCTTGGCCTCTCAGAGTTCTAGGATTACAGGTGTGATGTTTTGACATCTTTTAAAAAACCCCAAAAACTTTCTAGCTGGGGAATGACTGCTCCTCCTGAAGCTATAGCCAAGTCTTAAGACATAGCGAGGGTTCAGCCAGGAGCATGCCTTTGACATGCAAACTAACCAGTCGGGAGCTATACCCTTTCTATCAGGCCTGTACACTCTGGGAGATAATATTCCTTTGCCTTAATCATCCCAGGGCCAGGTACCAGGCAACTAGGGACTAACTCTATAGTTTAGAGCTGCAATTATTCATGGTAGCCAGTCCTAAGCTGTTCACCCTGCCCTGCCTTGCCTTTTCCATGGAGACTGCAATAAAGTTTAGTTTAATGCTTTCCTCTTCCTCCAGTCTTCCGCCTCCTGATCACCCTGACGTCTTTCCTATGTGATCCTGTGTGGCATGGTGTGCAGTGCCTCTGGGAGTGTCTCTAGGACCTGTGACTATAATAAACTTTGGGATTTTTTGTTTGTTTGTTTTTTTCCTGAGCCTCTCTTGTGTCTCCTTTTATGGCTGCACCTGACTGACCATATTATAAAAGAATATAAAACAACAGTACAGATATTTATGCCTAGTGGGGGTTTGAGTTAATCCAGCCAGGAGTTGAGCTGGTTTTGCTGTTGCTGTGGTTACCTTCAGTGCATCACCATGTTCAAATTTTCCTAGCATAATCTAGTGTGGGCTTGGTTGCCAGAGAGTTTTTCTCAATGTTCCTACTCCACCTTCAACTTTCAGCCACTGTGCTCTTGTGCCTCTGAGAGGGTCTTTCCAGGCTCATGCCTTCATCGGGCATGTAGACCACTGTTTTTGTTACTGGGTGATAGCTGCCCTAGGTGTGGACATTGGGGTGGTTTGATTCTTGTAGCACTACAGCCTGGGTTTTAGGCGGCCCTGCATGGGGGTGGGTCTTTCTCAAAAGTCCTGCTGGTTCCCCACCAGCAGTAAAGTTCTAATGGTCTTCTAGACCCAAGAGTTTCTTTCTACATGCCCCCGCCCCATGTCTCCTTCTCCTTCCCTGGTGCCTTCGGGCAACATAGCTTGCTGCCCCTTTCAAGAGGAGCTTAAGGTCTTTTTTGTTTCTTTGTTTTCCCTGTAGGGGAGAAGGATCTGGATGGAGCTTTGAGCTTTCCCAACAGTTTTCCCCTCCTCTGGGCCTGCACCACTGATGGTTTCCTCAAGTCCCCCATCCTGCCAGATCTCCTTGTGGGGTCCTGGTGGAGGTCTGTGGAGAAAAGCCTGCAAGTGGCTGCAAATCTCTTTATGTCAGTGGCTGCCAGGGGTTGTAGAATCCTATACTTGGTCTCTATCAATTTGTTAAAAATTTTAGCTGAATTCTTTTTACCCATTCATATGGCTACCCCACCTCCCTCCATGCCTGAGTTACTGCAACAACTTGTTAGTTGGTTTCCATGGGCGCCAGCCTTCACACTGTTGCCCATTGCTTAAATACTACTTTCCTCATGTCCCTTTTCTGCAACAGTCAAGTTTACTGTTTTATACCTACATCAGCTTTTAAGGCCCTCTATAATTTAGACCTATTCTAGCTATGCCAATTTATTTCTTAATTTTGCTTCTTCCCATCTCCTCACTGTCCTATGAACATTACACATTTGTTTATCTAAACTTTTGCCCTTCCTTACCTTTATCTTTATACCCAAATCCCATTCATAATTTAAGGTGAAGCTCAAATCTAATATGGGTTGTCTCCTACTTTTCTGAACTTATAAAAAGTTTCACAAATTGATAGGCTGTAATTATTTCCTGTTAGGGGTGTGACAAGTATGTTGTCTTTCCAAATGGATCCTACTTGCAGGTAGGACCCTGGTCTTTATTTCTACTGTAGTTCCTACAGCGTCCAACACCTTAGCACAAAGTAGGTGCTCAATAGGTACTTACTGACCAATTTCTTCTCTTCCATGACCTGTCATTTAGTGACTAATATCCGTAAGTACCTTCACCAGTAAGAGAAATAAGAGAAATCTAAATTAAATTTTTATGTATTAAGAATTCTAGTGAAAGTTTAGGGGAAAATTTTAAGCAAGAGGCTAAAAATTTTAAATTATAAATGATCTTAAATTATACATGCCTAGGCACTTCTAGATAGTCATAGCAGGCACACAAATATATTTTATGCAAGTTCTTAAATTATTGATCAATGTCATTTTCAAAAGTAGCTCACTACTTTTGAGTTACTTACAAAGCTTCCACAAATAGGACACTTAGTAATGAGAATGACAATGGAAGCATATCTTATTTTCAAAATGTTATCTAATGTTTTCTTGTCACAAATACACTCTAGTCCATAAAGAATTGCAGCTCATTTTATTTGAATTGGACTTCAATGTCCAAAAGATCTGAAGAGTTTTGTTTGCAGGATGTTAACTTAGGCTACTGACACGGTTGCTCATGATCCAGCAGATCGCCTCACGGTGCTGGAAGTCTCAGATACCACTTGCTGGGTTGAATAAATTAAGATGTAATGTAGAAGATATTTTCCTAAGAATTTAGCCATTGGGGGAAGTCAATAATTATCTGTTGAATAATTTTTAAATGCCCAAATAATTATGCTATAATTATTTATATGCAATATAAATTATCTAACTCATTTTATTTGTATTGATGTTAATTAGACCCTATGACAATGAATTTTAAAAAGTACACCTCCCCAAAATGGACTGAGGAACTAGCCACATGTTTAAATTACAGAGAAACAAAAAATTATTGATGGAAAAGAATAAATCAAATAGATTAGTGGATAACACAAAGGGTTTATTTTTGAAGATAATGGCATTGACAAATTTCTCATTTCCTCATAAACATCACATAATGCATTTGTTTCCAATTATGAGAAACTCATAATAGACAAGCCATCTATCTTAAATTCTGCTATATAAACAGAATTAAAGAATTTTGGCCTAACTTTTGTGTCAGGCTATGAAAAATAGCATCTCTTTTTAATGTACATGTTTTTAAAAATTATTAAGCAAAGATAACTTTTAAAGGAGTTCTTTTTGGGGAACATTCTCCTCTTTTGTCTACTTTCACAGAAAGCAAAATCTACTGCAAAAGTGAGTGAACAAAGTAAGCCAACCCTTATGTGATGTAACTGACATACTTAAAAGTGAAATTTAGAATCAGAAATACTTTCCCAAATAATTGAGGTAATGCATAGCAAAATCACTGCAACTGTTTTGTTCAAAAAAGTCCCATCTCAAGGAATGATATCTTAAATGTAAAATCTAATGCCAGATAAAGAGGCATGGGAAGGCGTCGTTACCATGACAAGAGTGTACTAATGACACTGATGGAAATGAGGTCAATACCTTCTCTTCTCAGAAAGTCACTGGAAGAACTTGCATGTACATTTGAGGAATAAAGACACAAGCCACTGGCCCATTAATGAGTAAAGAACCCTTCTAGCTCGATTGCTGTGACATATTTGGTAATTTATTTCACAATTAACCCTTGATTTGGTGCTTTGGACTACTACAATAAAACTATGCATGTTTTTTCTTTCATTGTAGGTTGCAATGTCACATGGCCTTTGGTATTTCAGAGTAAGTCCTTTGATTTTGGAAACATTTTCACTGACTGCACTTTTTCTATGGCGATATATGTAATTTGCAACTCATCATTTATTTAAATGGTAGGGCTATTTATTTCTTCAGATAGGCCTTTATTCTACATTTCGTGAGTTTTTCGTTCACAGAGGATGCTAGCTGTCTAGGATCTTAACGCGAGTATCAACTCTATGAACACCTGAGTCTCCATATGTAGTTACTAATAATCTGGCAAGACCTGCACTTTTTAAAAAAATCATGAGAGAATTACAGAAAAAGCTTATTTGTATTTATTAAAAGTTTAAAAAATATTTTTTTCCTAACTACAATGGACACAAAATTGTATAACTTTAATTGCTGCAAAAGTAACTATTTTGTGATCAAGATAATCTAGAAATGTCAGATTTGAAAATTACTCCAAGTGTCATTATTCAGAACTAATTGCTTTGATAACTCTGTGTTCTTTAGGTATTTTGAGTGTGTGTGTTTGTGCATGTGTCTATTTACCTAAGATGAAGGCCTGGGAGTAAATGGGATTCTCCCATAACTACATCCTCACAAATAATTGTCAGGCATCAAATCCTACAGTTTCAAATGTAGAAATCAGCAAAGCTACATATAACAGTAAGTACACACCAGACAATAGATTATCTTTCCTGTCCTCTGAAATAAGACAAAGCAAACATGTGTTTGATCTTTTAATACATCGCTCATTTCTTGAACCTTGTATGTTACAGAAATACATCAGCTTGTCTTCATGAAATCTTTTATCAAACATCACATAATCTACCTTAGGCACATTGGCAGAATATGTTCATTAAAACTAGCTATGCTATTCTTTGAGTCTACTCAGATTGGTTCAATCTGACAGATATGACTAAAATGTCACTCAACACGTTCTCCAGCAAAACTAGTATGAGTCTGTTTCTTCATTTAGTACTTACCACTTCTAATATACAATTTATTTATTTACTGATTGTTTCCCAATGCCTCCCTCCACCCTCTTTAGAATGTAAGCTCCACGAAGGCTGAGATTTTTGGTTTGGGCCATTGGGGTATTTCAAGTGTCTAGAGCAACGTCTGGCACCTAGTACCACTCAAAACATTCACTGGTAAAGCGTGGTAGATGAGGTCAGAGATAGAATGAGATGGGGAAACAGATCATTTAGGGCTTTGTGGGCCATTCTAGGGACTCGAGCTCTTACTGAGTGAAATGGGGGAGCCACTCCAGGATTCTGAGCAGAGGAGTGCTATAATCTGAATTATGTTTAAAAGTATCACTCTGGCTGCTATACTGAGGATTGGGTTGTGGTGGGCAGGGGTGAAAGCAAAGAGACAATTATAAGGCAACTACAGTAACTGGGCACAAATGATGAGGGCACAAATCAGGGTGAAGGCAGTGTAAATGGTGAGATGTAGCTGCATTCTGGATTATTTTGAAGATAAAGCAAGTAGCATTTCCTGATGGGTTAGATGTGGGCTGTGAGGTGGTTCTAGCTTAAGCAACTGAAGAATTGCATTGTCATCCATTGACTTATGAAAGTTTGTGGGAGGAGTATATTTGAGGGTAGGGTGAGGGAAGATAGCAGTTCAGTGTTGGACACGTTATGTTTAAGGTGTTTTGTTCCGTGATCACCAAGAGCCGCCGCCAAAGGCTAAAATTCAGGAAGTGTCTTGGGATGAGGACATAGATTAAAGGTTCATTGTATATGAATTTCAGGGACATAAAGTGAATGCATAGAAGAGGAACAAAGCCTGAGCACTCTGCAGTTAAAAGGTCTTCAAGAGGGAATGAATTTTATCACAGAAATAGAAAGAATCTCAGGTTATTCTCAGGTAATAAATGCCCTAAAGGGAAAAAATTATCAGGTGATGTTACTTTATGAAAGACAGGTTAAGAACAAGCAAATTATGAACATAATTTAAAGATAGAATTTATTCTCTGATGGTTTACTCATGCAAACTGCACATAAAAGAAATAGTACAGTTTGTGTAACATTGCAAATATAAGGACTGAAAATGCTAGGTACAGAAGTAGTGTGACATCCTGAAAGTCAAAATGGAATTTGTGTTTATACAACTCAATGATTTTTATTTGCTGAATACAGATTGATTTACAATGAAAGTTTTGCTAACCTTGGTAAGCTCATTAACTGTTTACATGACTTCTTACATCTATGTAGTTTATTTTACAGTTGCAAGAATTCTGTTACCAAAGAACTTTAACTTGCATAAATAATAAGATGAAAGAAAAATGCACTGAAGGACTTAAGAGTGAAAAATTGAGGCTTTTCCTAACCCATCCAAACAATAAAAAATAGCCTTCTTGCAGAATTCATATTTTGTGCCTTTGAGATAAATCCTTAGCATAACTATGGCAAAATCATGATTAGAAATTGATTACTTTAAAATTATGAAATCAGTTAAAAATAGAAAATTTTAGAAGTAGAATTATCAACTAAAAATGCTCTCATTTTTAATAAGCCAAACAATAAAATTCCTATTATCCTCATACTTAAAAGTCCTGAAATGTCATTTGTATAATTTGAATGTTTCCCAGTTTGGAACTTAGGCAGGTGGGATACTTCCTTGAATTATCAAGGATATTCCATACAGACTTTTAAAATGTCAGTCTCATTAGGAGATGGCACTGAGACTTTAGCAAATAGTGCAGTATGGATGCAGAACAAACTACACAATTTATTATAAATGCATAACAGATATTTACACAATGGAATCCTGCTTGAATGCCAGAAGTTGCTACTGGGTAGGACT
The DNA here is from genome assembly GCA_023783475.1 of Daubentonia madagascariensis. NCBI lineage: Eukaryota > Metazoa > Chordata > Mammalia > Primates > Daubentoniidae > Daubentonia > Daubentonia madagascariensis. Next base: position 33,227,676 of record JAKFHU010002088.1, on the reverse strand, counting down.
CATAACTATTTTACAAAGTTTTCTTACGCACATCTACTACTTTAACAATTTAGTCTATTTTAAAATATTGTACTGTATTTTGAACATAACTGCAGAATAAAAATAGATAATGGCACATTAGAAAACTCAGTATCCCACAGATGACTGGATAATGAGAAAAGTGTACCTACAATCATCTCATCAGAAACAAGCTACATCATGGAATGTTAAGTTATCCAAGCCTGCACAGTAATGACATTTTAAACTGCAATCATCTATTGGCCAGCATCACACTGAAGGCATCATTAAACATTCAAGCAAAGATTGCTGGCATAAACTATTGAAAGACACACACACACATACACACACACACACACACACACACTCTCTCGCTCGCTCTCACTCACGCTTCCCACAATATAATTACATTGTTCTAAAGATAGATACTGATTTTTTTCCACAAGAAACGTTATCAAAATTTGCTACTAAAAGATGACAGTGCTTTCACAAGAATAAGTACAAGTTAGCTCGCAAGTACAAGACAATGGGGGTAAACAGTCTTAAATTTTCTAAGTAGTAATTTTAGGCTTTTCTGGCAACCATACCGTACTTGATTATGCATAAACTTCTCAGTTTGTAACCTTTTGAAATCTGCCAAAAAGAAACAAACAAAAAACCCCCCAAACCAACAAGAGCTAATTTCAAAAATTATTAGATATCTGATAACCCTGTATTGTATATTATATTTCATATTTTTTTAGCCTCAAAACATAGGTTTAAAATACTGAATTTAAGATTTGGAAAATAAAGTCATTTTTGAAATGCTGAAAATTCTAAACTTTATGTTTACTTAAAATCTTAAAAAAAGGAAAATGCACTATTATTAATGACCTTGATTTAGTTTAAGAATGTGCATAAAAGCACTGTATGTCTTTTACCATGTTTTACTCACTTAAAAAAAAGTGTTCTCTAATGTTCTTCCTTTTGCATAATGTGCAAAATAAAAGGCAAAAAGATTAAAAGCAAATTTCTATCCCTCTCTTGCCTAGTGCTTTATGACTCTGTTAACCTTACAAAGTCAACAGGGACTATGCAGAACTTTGGTATAAACGACAACAACACTGCCACCACCCCTGAGGGCTAAGGGGTGGTCAAAAGAAACGGAAGTGGGAAGAGAGATTCAGTATCACCCCCATTTATTAAAACACCACCAAATTAAAGGTGAAATAAACCACAATGAATTATAATACAATTTACACATTGAGCACAGAAAAATTAATAAATCTAACAATATTTATAAAAAAAGCAAAATCAGTCTTTTTCCAGAGACTAAAAACTGTTGTTCAGTCTGATCAACTGCTGCTACACCAACTTTAGAGCCAAATTTAATTCAAGTAAAAAAAAAATTTACAACCACAGATTTCTCATAAATGGAAACTGGTCTTTCCTTGATTTCCCTTTGAAGTCACTAATGAGTATCTAAAACTGTTGTACTGCAGGTTTTTAATCAACTTCCTGAGGGCTGTGCCTGGGAGGACGGAGCCATGACAATCTGTGAAAGCGCAGGCTCTGTGCTCTGGTCTGCCATCTGGGCGCGGACTGAAGTGGCTACGGCTTCTGCCTTGGTGGTGGAACTGACTCCATTGGATGTGCTGACAGAACTATGCTGTATAGCTTCTGCATGTGGACTACTCGGCACCGAAATGTCTTCTGAACTATCATCTTTATCAGCAGCTGAGTGGAAAAAAAATTATTCATTTTCTTAAATAAAATATCCATTAGAATGTATCATTGGGTTCAGTCAACATACAGAGTAAAAAGTTAAAAGGTATTTTACAAAATCAATTATGTAGACAAGTTGGTGAGACTGGAATTGAGTAACTGTAAGTCGTGAAGTAGGAAATTTTACCTGTAACAGGTCAAAGCAAGGCACAACCATCCATATGGAAACATGTGGGTGCACAGTGCCTCACAGAATAGAGCTGAAGAAATTTTTATTTAACACCATTTCACTATTTGCTAAATAATGTTAAGAAAGAAAATGAGGTAAGAGTTTGGGAGATAGGCTCTTACAGATATAATCAAACACCAAGCAACACATTTAACAAAACCAGTATGGTTTGCCTACATGTCATTCTTATTAAAAGATAAAAAAGCATTTCTAACCACATGCATAAACCAAAATGATTTCTTACATACAAGTTATATTTTCAAATTATGCCCTCTGCATTCTCCAGAATGGTATTTATTCTAGCTGACTATCCATCTACTGCAGCTACAGATGATTACAACACCTGATTTTAATGATGCATACACATGAGAATAAGCAATATTAAGAATCTAAATGCCACCAGCTGTTATAGTTGCATGAACTGGGATTCAAATAAAAATCCATATAAAACTCTGAATACTGCAACTGAAAAGATATTCAGGAAAGGGCATTCTAAATATTTATGAAAATAAATCTACCAATATTTAGGCCTGAACAACAAATCTCTTACATCTTTTTTTATTTTAATAGAATAGAATCCAGTAATTTCATTTAGTGAAAAATTTGATATAGACAACACATGCAAATATTTACAGTATATATAAGTTATGAGGCACAATGATAACATGAACACCTGTGAACCCACCCCCAACTTGAGAGAACACTGCCAATAACACTGCTGTTTCCTGGAGGCGCCTCTCCTTGGCAAAGGTAATCACTATTCTGATATTTCTTTAACCATTCCCCCTTGTTTGTTTTTTTTTTTTTTTGGTAGTTTTACCATATAGGTATGTATCCCCAAACAATATAGTTTAGTTTTGTTTATTTTTAAACATTCTAAAAACAGTATCATATTGGATGTATTCTTTTATACCTTGCTTTTTCCACTTGGCATTAAAAATAATTTTCATTCAGTGTTCAGAAGTGACAATATGCAGGCTTACTATCAAATCTGAGAATGGATATTGGCCTGCTTAACTGATGGCCAGATGCCATTCTGAAAATTAATTAGTAAAAGACCGTGGACCTTATGCAGCAGGACTTACCCCATGATTTGTAATGCAGACGATGGAGGGGGAGGATACCTGGCAAGAACAACTTTAATTAAAAAAAACTCCTCATTTTGAGGGTTTTCTGAAATACAGTAGTTCTTATGGAATTTTGAAACATCTCCCTCACATCCATCACTTTTGAAAAGCAGATTTTAAAATACATTAATGAGATGGAATCCCATCTTCTTTATAATGTGCTACATAAATGTAAAACCAAACCCCTGCATAAAAACTTGACCTCAAGATACAATTTTAAAAAAATCAAAATTAGTAATCCTTTTAAAATTATATAAAACAGAAAGAATACTTTTCTGATCAAGCAATAATAAAATTATAAAATATCTATAATTCAGTTATTTAGCCAATACAATAGTTACATGTTCAAAGAAAAGAAAACATTGGCAATGACAGCTTAACTGAAGAGAACACTAAAAAGTGCTATTTGTTTAGTTCACCACTACCCTTCAGCAGAACTAGCTGACCTTTCCCTGAATGTTAAGTTCTAGAGATACACTACCTTTCAAAAATAAAGAAGCTGATTTGTGATGAATGGTATAAGGAAATGTAAATACATACTGGAGGCAATGACTCAAAACAGTAAATTATAATGGACGAGTGCTTATCTACAGACTTTTAGAATTAGGTAAAGCAAATCTTAGGCAGTACAAAGAATCAGGCATTCACTTATAATTATGTAATTATAAATTTTATACATGTATAAAATACCTTTACAATGTGATATATCTGCACCCATGTCCAGTTCTAGAACGTGAGGGGAGACAACTACTGGTATAATCACAAGCACTAGAAAGATACAGGAAATCATGTTGCACTCAAAGAGCCACTTTCAGTTCTGCTTAAGCTAAAAGAAACCAGCTGTTTGACTATTTGATTCTCTACAAAGTTCTCTACCAATGTTCACACATATTTTTAATAATAAAAATACTAGCGCTCAATTAGGGCCCAAGAAGCTTTCCTTTCCATTTATGGTTATAGAGACAATTATAATACAATATCAATTATGCCCAGATCTAGAGAATATGAATTCATGGTGATAAGATCACTTTTGTGCTTTATTCTTCATGGAACTAAAATATTAAAAATGTACTCTTATTTTCATTCAGGTTTTATCTTATTTAACTGTTAGGGTGACCAACTGTCAGTTTTCCCATCACTGAATGGTTTCCTAGGATGTGGGACTTTTTCAGTTTTAAAACTGGGTGAGACAGACACTAGGACTGTGACTTAGTACTGTCAACTTTACCTGCAAGATTTTGTAATATTCCTTAATTTCTACCAAATCTTACTTTTTTTTTCCACAAGTGTTTTGAAAGATTTAGCTAACATTACAGCTCACCACCATTAACAATTGCTGTGTGCTACAACATGATGAAGAATGTAAATTTATGAATTTCTCTAAGATATAAATATTCACTTAGTCAACCTATGTACCTTGGCTATTAAAAGAGAAGTCAGGTTTATTTCAAAATTTTTAAATTTTAAAATAGAAATTACTTGAAAATTTCTACAAAATCCAGTTATTTCCCAATAGCTGAAGAGAATTAATTTTATGGTAGAACTATACTTCAGATAGTTTGATTATCTAAACGACCAGACAGGAACAAAGGTAGGAATAGTTCTAAACAACAAAAACATCCTTATTTATTTCTTGTGTCTCACAAACTAGCACAATATATATTCCGATTATTGAGATTTATATACTCAAAACTGACAAAAAATTTATGAATCTAGATTTTCATTTTATTTAAGTATATAATATAGAAACCCAACACATCTATATACTTAAAAATGTATCTTTGTAAATCAGTTGTTAAAATGAATAACTGGCTTGTATCTGCTAAGCATATTGCTTAGATAACAGAGTTAAAATTATTTAGATGATCCAGTAAATTATCAAAGATTAAAAACTGTAGATAATTTTGAATTAAATACAATTTAAGAGGTGAGTTAATTTCCTTCTAATTTTATAGAATCATTTGTATATTTCCTTTTAAACTATCAAAATTCAAGAGAGCTTTCTTAAGAAAATCATATATGCATAATGTTGAACTAAGTAGCTTCCATAGGAAATTATGTTGTTAAGTCAGATGGGAACCATAATGGCCTCATCCCTGCAGCAATCATTGTTAATATAAATCCCAAACATATTTCTATATGGTTCCAATTTACTCCACAATGTGTTTCACTGTCCTGTCAAAATGACTAGATATCAAATAACTGAGATTTATATGCTCAAAACTGACAAAAATCAGTGTTCTAAATATATATGGCAATTGAGAGTTGCTAAATCTACTGAATCTTTTAAATTAAAAAATATTGCCCATTCTGATGAAACTGCTTACAATGACTACAAGTAAAGATGGTGGCCATTAAGTTTTATCGTGAGCACCTGAGGAACTGTTTGCATCCAATACAAAATGTTTCTTTCTTTTGAATTACTGACACTGGCAAATTAAAATGAAGTGGATACATATGGTTGAAACAATCTTCACATTTACAAATATCCTGAAATATCACTAAATCATAAAAATGAAAGCTGTGGGTTATCTATTATGAATGTTGCCTAATGCATTCCCAACTCTGTTATTTGTTACAAATTTGTGTACGATGGACAAAATTGGCCATTTATTCAAGAGTAACAGCTGGTTCCAACATTGTGCATCTTATCAAAAAAGAGGGGCATTACAAAAAGGAAAAAGCACAGTTAACCTCTGAAATGCTGAAAACAGAAGAATCTAATTTTGGGGGAAAATATTTTGGAGGAAATTTACAAGCAGATTCTGTTTTAATATTTTTATGACTAACTAGAAGCCTTAATATAAAGGTTCACAACAATAAAAACACTGCACAATGCTGACATTATCTAAGAATGAACAGGATCTAATGCTGTAAATGGATACTATATATTGTTAAATGAAGACAGCTGATTAAAAACAAAATCTCATCATTACTGAATGGAGGCTAGGAAGTGTTTCATCCTGTCAATCTAAGACAAAATGTCAGCCTGAGAAGATAAACAAAATACCATCAATACTTACAGTATATTTTAAATTATCAGCTAACCCATTTTGTTGATCTATAGTAATACCTAGAAGAAAGCTAGAAATAGGAAAACAAACTCTCTAGATTCTAAAAAAGTACACTCCTCTACCCCATTCCATAATAACCTTATAGAAATTCTGATATTTAATCTTAAATATTAGAACTGCAGTCTCCATTTTTTTCATGATAGCTCAGTTCACTCTGGCAGTATTTCACTGATGTAGCCTAAGGCTATAGGTAATGGAACATTACTCACTATGATAGCCAGATTTCTTCTGCATGGCGGTTACAGGGCAATCTTTATGAGCCAGAAGAAGCTGTTTCAGCTGTGCCACTTCATTTCTCAGCAGGGTGACTTCACTCTGGAGAAGAAACAACTTATGTACCTTACCAGTTTCAGACTAAACAAATTTTTTTACTGTTTAAAAAACAAGCAAGGATTAAAGTATGAAAAATGGACCTCATTGGCAGAAAATTAAGGAATAAAGAAAATATACTGCTTAAATATATCTAATCAGTACACATCAGTTTTATATTTTAGCATTTATACAAAAATTGCAACTTGTTTAAAAATTTAAATAAGATAACAGCACAACTATATGGCATATTCTAAAGTATTTACATTACCATTTGCCTTGGGACTCTTTATGCATTATAGGTTACCTGTTGAAAGTATTTTATCTTATATATGTAACTTTTTTTTTTTTTTTTTTTTTGAGACTGGGTCTTGCTCTGTTGCACAAGTTGGAGTGCAGTGGCCTCATCATAGCTCACTGCAACCTTGAACTCCTGGGATCCTCCTGCCTCAGCCTCCCAAGTAGCTGGGACTACAGGCGTAAACCACCACGCCCAGCTAATTTTTCTATTTTTTGTAGAGATGGGGTCTTGCTCTTGCTTGGGCTGACCTTAAACTCCTGGCCTCAAGCAATCCTCCTGCCTTGGCATCCCAGAGTGCTAGGATTACAGGCATGAGCCACCGTGCCCAGCCTACATGCTCTTTTGATTATTTGAAAAACTAGAAAACATCAATAGAGTCAGGACGAATTTTCACTGACTCCATTCACTTGAAAATGAAAAATCCATTCTGGGAATTCAATTAAGCATGTTTCTAATTTCCTAGAAACTAGGAAAAGCTCGATAGGGGATACCACAACAACCAAGGAATCATGGATACCTAAAGTTTACTGCAAGGCACTATGTTGGACACTGAAACCAATGAAATCAGACGTAATATTTAAATGGCTTAGTTGCCTTTGACCCAGGCAATGCGTACACATCTAAATTTAAATCTGGTAAGTCACTGGTGATTTGTCCTACTCCTTATAACAGAATGCGTACTTCAGCCTTTGTTTGGGATGCATTAATCTGGTAAATTCTATGTAAAAGTTCCAAATTGAAGGAGTCCAAGTAATTTCTTTGTGTTACCCTCAAATATTTAAAAACATATAAATTAGTGATCATTACCAATACCCAAGAGTTAGAAATAATATGAATTTAATAAATTGGTAACATAAAAAAATTCTTAACTTACAAACACCTCTACTTATTTGAGCCTACATTAACTTTAACCATTCAGATTTCATCCATGACCCGAAAGTAAATGTGAAAATATAGCAAACAGGTATATATAAAAGCTCATTTCCACTCCATCGCTTAACCAGAAAACTGAATGTAAAATAATTTTGCAGATTAGGCTCATTAGGCCTCTTTAAGTGATAAATAACATAAATATAAAAATCAAAAGAATAAAAATTAAGCAATCTAAAGGCAGGGTCTATTGGGCCAAATAGTTTCTCACATCCCAATAACAATGATCTACAACATTGTATTTAAGTACAGAACAAAAACCGATGCTCATAATAATGCCAAATCCTTAATAAAAAGGCTTAAATTACATTTAGAATATTCTATTTGACATAAGAATGGCTGGATAGTGATCAAAGTACAAAAGATAAAATTCAAAAGTTTGCTTTAAAAGTTATTTAAAGTTTGCTTTAAATAAGCTGTTATTTAGAAAACTTATTTTTATAGAATACTGCAACCACTGGTGTCAATGTCGCTAATTATAGCTCATTATTAATGACACTATTGATGAGAAACCATGTTATGAATAATCCAATATATATTATCCAAGTCCCCTTCCCCCATCCTGTCAGCTTGATTTTGAGACTGATGTCTACAAGTTTCTCTCATTGATTTCTGTAATATGAAATGGGGCTGGATATTTATTTTTAGCCAAGAATTTACAATCTTTTATAATCTGGTAACTGTGACCATACTGATTTTCAACTCTGCTCTTCCAATATACTCTATCTTTTAACCATACCAAAACACTAGTAATGCCTCAAGCCTGGCATACCCTTGTTGCCTTCACATTAGTTTGAACCATATGAAATAACCAATATTTAATTTTCTTGACCTACAAAAATAGCAATTTCAAATGGCTAAATACATACTGTTGTCTCTATCTAGAAAACATTTCCTCTCTTCTTTACCTTGCTAATTATTTCACTCATCTTTAAGAGTCAGCTCAGTACAGTGTAAACTGCATAGGAAAAGAAGTTAGGAGTCCATTTCTATGCTCCTAGAGCCATATACTTTTGTGTGTATATATAGATACAGGTATCTTCCATAGTACTTATCACACTGGATTGTAACTTCTGGTGTACTTGCTTGCCACCTTTATCATACTGGGAATTTCTTCAGAGCAGATACTGCCTTTTTCTTTGTATCCCCAGACTATACATAGCACACTGCCTGCCATGAACTGAGTAGACAGTTATATTTTAGAAAGGCCCATGTAATTCTACGTCTAGGCAGTAAAAAATACCAAAGAACGTGAAAAGAAATAGCTTAAATCTGCGGTCCCAAAACCCTGGTCCACTCCTGAGCTCTGCCCCTGCCCCCCCGAAAAATTGTCTTCCATGAAACATAGGAACCCAGGGGCCATATAACAGGAGGTGAGTGGCAGGCGAAACTTCATCATCTGTATTAACAACCGCTCCCCTACCTTGCATCATCACTGCCTGAGCTCTGCCCCCACCCTCTGCGCTGTCTCAGTGGAAAAACTGTCTTCCATGAAACCGGTCCCTGGTGCCAAAAAGTTGGGCACTGCTGGCTTAAATAATATAAAACTGGTCAGAGGTCCTAACTTCATTATTTATACTAACAACCTCACCAACATAGCTACACTGTTAATCTTCTCAGTTCTGAAAAGAAAATTGGCATATTTTACAGCATCACCTGAATTATACAATTTAAAAAAAATCACAAATGCCTTTAAACATCCTATGCATTCATCATAAACCATATTATGAAACAAAATGCTGTATGTGATAAAATTACTGAAAGCAGTTATGAGTTATCTGACCAGTATAAAATAGTTGGTTTAAATAATTCTATGAGAATTAAAAATTAAAATAATATTCCCATGTACTCAAATAAAATTAAATGTATACAAATTCTCTCTTTAAATAGACAGGTTTGAAAGTGATGAATGGGACATCAATTTCTATATTTCAAACTTAACAGTTGGTGGTATTATAGCTGTTGATCTAATTAGACTACCTGGTCCATTAACAAATAAACAAATGTGAAGATGCCACTAGCTAACAATGGGTAATGAACATTAAGGACTCAAGAGGTAAGGCACTTGATTCTTGTTACAATTTACATTTGTGCTAACTGAATTTTAATTGGAGTTACACTTGGAGCAAACAATGGAAAAGACCAAGAAGAGAAGAGGAAGTTAGAAATAAAACTTGTACATTTTTATACATAAATTTACATATATCTAAAAGATATAATAGATGAATATACTGTAAATTGTATTTATCCAAAATTCAAATAACCAATCTTCCTCTGCACCTTTTAAATGACAGAAATGGTAAGAAAAAAAACCAATACATTCAAAGCATGCTCAATACAAATTCAGTTCAATCTTTTACATACATCATCCTGATCTAAAACGTTTTACAATGATAATAGATGTCCTAATAATGATCCTGAAGCTCAAAAGTGACTTTTAGACAAGAGGTTACAACTTTGATATAGTTTGTATTATTATTATATCCTAATATTCGATTTCTTTAAAAGCTGGTATCAGCACTAGACTGAAAGCAGCAAATGAGACATAGTTACTGGCAAGGAATTGGAAGTGAGAGAAATACCGTATAGCAAACACAGCTGGAGTACAGGTCAGGCATGAGAGGGGGCCAAACCTTGAAGGAAGTGAATGTAGTTGAGCTGTACATCCCTAAGTGTAAGCATATGCTAGTGGTCAAGACCAGGTCAGGTAGAGGTTGAAAATAGGAGGCTCACACAAGTCAAGATTATGTAACTGAATTAGGCAGAAGAGGCTGAAGCTGGGTGGTTTCTAAATTGTTTATGATAAACATAGTGAAATTGAACAAATTAATCCAAGCATTCAAGAATTTTAGTCTTATACATATATGTATAAATATTTTATTCTTAAAATAAAGATAGGCATGATTATATTAATATTTAGATAAAATGGTTGCATAAATCATGATTTTAATTCTGAAATTTTTCTATGAAAAAAGATCCAAAGACAGGTAGAGAGAGAGAGAGACAAAAGGCTGCTACATAAATATAATGTGAAGACTCCTGAAGATTCTACACAGAGACTGTAAAAAATGTAAAAAAAAGTGAGCAAGGTGCAATGGTACATGCACACCTGTAATCCCAGTTACTTGGGAGACTGAGGCAGGAGCATCCCTTGAGCCCAGGAGTTCAAGGCTGCAATGTGCTATGATCATGCCTGTGAATAGCTACTGCACTCCAGCCTGGGCTACACAGCGAGATCCTGTCTCTTTAAAAAAATAAAAAAATGTTAAAAAAGAAAGGATACTTACATCCCACACACAACACCAGTTTGCTTAAGCCAAAGTAAATCTGAGGGGGATGTTAAGCCATAAACAGATTTAACATTAAATGAAAAAAAAAATTTACACCTCTACTATGTACTCTGTGGATTATTTTAGATTAGATTTTAATTGGATTCAGCTTCCAAAGTCCTTCTGGTTGTACTCTACTATTTGTGAGTTAGTATACTTGCAGGATATGTTAATTATCTTCCTGGATCATTTTGAAGATGAAATAAGGGATGTGAAAGCATTTTGAAAATGTAAAAGTCCCATTCAAATGTGAGCAATTATTATTTTGTCAAAGTAAAACATATTTGGGAAGATGGAATAGATGCTAAAACAAATTATTATTCTGGTCTAAAATCCAGTGTAAATGATTTTGGCATTATCTGTATCACTGCTCCACTCATAAATGTGGCTACTCAAAGGTGAATTACATACTAGTGAACAAATAATTTTTTAATATTATCTAAAGCAGATCAGCCTGATGAAATAATGACAGGATAGCTAATTGATTAATCAATCAAAACTTTTTATTGGTATCTGGCTATGAACTGATGACCAGGTATTACATAAATTTATGATCTTTAACTTTCTAGTTCAGTCATTACCCCCCAAATTAAAGAATATTTGATAGTTTCTTCTTTTGGGGAATTTCTCATGGATATTTTTTATGTTTAGTCTTCACACAAGTCAGTGATTAAGATTCCCACCACAAAGTTCCAAGGGTTATTGCGTACACAAAACCTTATACTTGAGAACAAACTAGTTCTTTAATTTATATCTATAATAGAAAAAAAGACTCTCTAGAGTCTTTATAGTTCTCTCTCTAGAACTATAAAATATTTCAGAAACGCACAGCAAAGTGAATGGGAATGATTCTTACCCTAGTCTCACACTTTAATTACTTGTTACGTATCTGTCTCCTCTGCTAGACTGCAAACACTATAAGTGCAAAAACAATGTCTTTTTCACAGTTACCCCTGTGTCTAATGACATGCCTTGCACACAATAGATACATAATGACAGAATGAATAATAAATAACTAGCATTTACCTAGTATGGTAACAACATACTTTCCTATACCCTGTCTCATTTGATCTTCTTAATATCTCTTATTCTATCAGTTTGACAGATAGAGAAGGCTCAGAAAGATCTTCAGGAAAGACTAGTAAAAATAATTACTAGATCTCAAACTCAGAATAAAATGCTGAGATAGAGAGAATATCACTATCACTATTACCCCTTTCCTCCATCTAGAATATAGTTAAAAAACTCAGGGGAAAAAAGGGAAGACAGTTAGATCACAGAATAATATCTTTTTCAGGAATTAAAAAAAACAGGTATTATTGTACAGCATCTTCTGATTGTTGCTATTCTTTCTTATTTCAAGTGATAAATACTGAAATAAAATATTGTTTAAATACCAGGAATAAAAGATTTGATCCCATTCCCTGTAAGTCAATAAACAAAACCTTTTCCACATCATTAACTTATGAGTGAAAAATCCTTACATATCCTAGCTATAAATGTATGCTTTATTAATTTATAGAGCTTCTACTCACACATATTTTGCAATATCTAAGTTATAAAAGCAAAACTCATAACAAAAAAATTTCCAAGTTTTACCCACAGAGTAATTGTTAAGGAGCTGCTTCTGTTAGTAAAGAGAAGAGTCTGCCTTTTTGTTCACAAAGGAAACATGCTAAAATTCTAAACTGAAAACTAACCTCCATAATGAGTATAACAAAGACAAAGCTATAAACAGGTTAAAACCATTTCAAGTAAAAGGTAATAAAATTAACAAAACACATATTACTTTAAAAATACAATAATTTATAACGAACAGTATTCAACTCTTGGTCTAGATTATCTCAAATGTCTCTAATATAATTTGATGAAATATTTCTTTTAGTAATGATTTTGGAAAGCTAAAACATGATTAAATTCAGTGAATGGGGTAAAAAGGTTGAATAATTAATATTTTCTTTAAAGCCTAATATGTATTTGGTAAAAATATGAACAATCATACCTTGCTAAACCTTTTATTATATATTAATATAATATATAAGTAACCATGGGTCATTACTGTCCACTACACTGATCAGCTAAGCCTGTATGTAACATGAAGGATTATTAAGGAAATGTAGAATTGATGAATGTTTTCACATAAAGTAGAGTTTAATTATTTCTTTGACATTCAATTTTCTTTACAAGTCATTCTGTTCTTCACAGTTAACGGTTTTGCTGCTAGCAGACTGAAAGAAATTTTTTCTCCCTGAATCTACTATAAGCATGTTAACTATTTATACTCTGAAAACTAAAATCTGTCACTTTATAAAAACTGTTTTTATTTTATTTGACAAATAAGTAGAAAACAAAAAGCAAAAATCATATATTGATTTGAAACAGTAACAGAAAGTCATAACTGAAGCACCCTTTCTACCCAAACCATCCATATGCTTCTCAAACTTCTCCTCACCATTGTTTACATCTTGGTAATACATCATTCCTAAAATTTTACCTATACTTGAATCATTTCTATACCGATTCCCATACCTATACATTTATTCATCTAACTATAAACCTTTTATTAATAAAAAAGGATTCTGTTATACCTTTTAATATGCAACTAACTTTGAGTAATTTACTGAGGTCAAATTCATATAACATAAAGGTAACCATTTTAAAGTAGCACTCAGTACATTCCACAATACTGTGTACCTCCCACCCTGTATCTAGCAATAAAACATATCCATCACTCCAAAGTAAACTCCCATACCTGTTAAGCAGTTTTTCCCCATCCCCTCCTTCTCCCCACCAATATGCATTCTGTCTCTATGGATTTATTTATTCTAGATATTTTGCATAAATGGAATCATATAATAAATATCCTATGTTTTGTTCTGGCTTCTTTCACTTAGCATGTTTCAAGCTTCATCCACATTGTAGCATACACTTCATTTTTATGGCTGAATAATAATCCATTGTATGTATATACCACAATTTGTTTATCTGTTCTTCCCTGATGGACATTTGAGCTGTTTCCAGCAACTTTCTTTTTGCCCATTAAAATATATTACAGATATTTCCCCAGGTTAATATATACAGATGGACATAATTGTTTTTCTTTTTTGAAGAAGTAGTTTAAATCAAATCCATGATAATACATCATTTCACCTCCTCGTATTTTGGAACTCATTTCTAAAACTAAGATGACCACTCAGTTTTTCAAAAAATTTCAATAGATTTAGGTGGTATAAATGCTTTTTCTGTTACATGGATGAATTGTATAGTGGTAAAGTCTGGGATTTTAGTGTATTCGTCACCCAAATAGTTCACATTGTACTCAATAGGTAATTTTTCATCCCTCAAAGGACTAATATCCAGAATCTACAAGGGACTCAAACAAATCAGCTAGAAAAAAACCAAATAACCGTATTAAAAAGTGGGCAAAAGACATGAACATTTTTCAAAAGAAGAGATACAAATAGCCAACAAACATGAAAAAATGTTCACTATCACTAATCACTCAGTTTTTTAATGATTAAAAATACTGATCTTACTTGTTCTGTTTGTAATTTGAAGTATTAACAAAATTCCTGTTCAGTTGTAGAGCTTAATTTAGTGATTTCCTGGATTTGAGTTCCATTTAAAAGTCTTATGCTTCAAAAAATGATGTGTCGGCTAACTTCTACCTAGACAATAAATCTTGCTTTTATTTCAATATGGTATAGCATATTGTTACTTATCATTATGTAGCTTATCGTTACAATAATGATATTTTTATCATAGTTTGTAGGGTAGAAAAAAACATGAGATAAATGAAGGTTATATTTACTTTGAATACTGAATTTTCCAAGGTTTTGTGAAATAATAATGTGGTGCTACTAATAGTGGTGACGAGTGTTGCAGTATAATTGAGGACATAGTAATATCTCATTAAAAGCTGTTAATAGTGCTGTAACTTGAGTCAAAGCAGAAAACTGGCCCAACCTAAGATCCCTGTAAATAATACCATTTATTTATATACCACTTTATAGTTTTCAAACATTTTTATTTCTCAAACAAGGCACAATAAAGCCAAATTACAAAGGAAAATATTAATAAATTTGTCTTACTAAAATATTCTGTACAAAGAAACACTTGCATTCACGTTAATTTGACTGATTTATGCAACAACCCTGAGAAATAGGACCAGCAGATATTATTATATTTATTCTACAGGTAAGACAACTGAGCTAACAGAGATTATGTTTTATGTCCTATAAGCATAAAATAGCCAAGTCATTCTGAAAATTTAAGTAATAACAGTTAATATTCTAACAGATTTGGCAAAGAATAGGCATTTTTGTAGTATATACATAAATATTTCATTTTATTTAAAAGAAAAAAAATTCAGAATTTTTTTCTAAAAACTTGTGAAACTACTTCTTAAATAAGAATTTATCAGATGATAATAACACAGTGTTTCTTAATAAACCTAGTATATAAGCACATATTTGAAGTCTATGTGATATGGTAAGCCATGCTTAATTTTTTCTAAATCATTAAAGTAAAATGGTTAAAAATAAGTTTTGCAAGGCAGTCCATTTTCTCTATGTTGATATTCAAAGCACAACAAAGACTTTCAAAAAATGTCTACCTTGCATATGAAAAATTTCAAGTTATAAAATTTACATTTGGTTAAATGCTATGCCTAAAAATGTTTTCCTAAGCATTTAAACAATTATATTGGTCACATCTTTACTGGTAGATTTAAGGAGAAAACAGGTCTCTTACCATCAATTATGATTATACAGAAAAGATTCATTTTTAACTTGGAAAGGATAATCCAGAAGATTGAGCTAGGCTAATAACAACTGCAGTTCATTAACATCAATTTTCTAGTTGATGTTCATCAATTGGTTATTTAAAAGATTTTATTGGAGAATATTTGCACCATTAAAAACCAAAAATAACAAAAACAAAACAAAGGAAGAAAAAGAGGTTTAGTGCTTTCTGATACTGTCATTGGAAATCTTACCAAGGACTGAACTGGGAAGGAGCCTTAGAACTTTTATACCCCATAAGGTTCTAAGAAATGTATCTGAGGCACATTGGCAGGGCAACATGAAATGATTTGTACTGCCATTGGCCATATTGTACCTGTTTTGTGGATAATTAGTGTCCTTTAGTTTCCAAAGCTGTCAATCTGGCACCTTTCACAAGCACTCTATTCACTTTAAATAAAACAAAACAAAATTTATAATTCAAAGAATGAAAGAATTTTAAAATAAAAACTGCTACTGAAGCAACTTTATACTTGTAATATAAACCAAAAAATAGATAATAAAAGTGAAATACCAGGTGATATTTTTAAATTTTCAAATTCTTTGTTTGGACTTTATATCACAACTTTATAAAGTTCAAGCCAGATAGTTTAGGTACTTTTGTACTACACAGGTAAACACTTATACTTTAAAATTCTTCATTGATTCAGTGTTGAAAAGTTTTATATTACTTCATTTTAGCATTCAAATAGATTTACAAAAGTGCGATTCCATACACACCCAATATTATGTCCTAGAATGTCTGGATGGCCAACTAGAAAAATAGGAAAAAGCTATGTTCACAATTAAAAATAAATTAAAAAACCAAAATTCACATATATGCACCATACCTGCAGTTGACCATTTAATGAACTCAAGTCTTCTGCTTTTTTCTCTAAAGATTGAACCCAGACTTTCCTTTTTTGTCGGCATCTTGAAGCTGCTGCTCTATTTCGCTCTAAAAACTTTCTCCTTTTTTCATCAGGATCTTCATTAGCTGCTCTTCTTCGACGACCACTTGTATTTTGGGTCTGGGGAGTTGTGTGAGCTGGAGAAGCCTATAATAAACACAGATGGAAGCTTGTTATATTTGTTTCTAGTGAGTGAATTAACACAGGCAGTTAAGAATGTCAAAGGGGGAGAGCTAGTAACTTTCTTTTCTAAGTCTTGTTGAATATATCAGTATGTTGAGGAAACATGAAAATCACTTTGTGGTTTAACTTATTCCTTGAAATAAATGAGCTACACTATAACAAAATTCTCACTAATGCAATGTTATAGTAAATGTATTCTTTAAAGTATGTATAGTATTTTCATTTATATAGAAATAATATGAAAAAATTAAAAGTACAATGCAAATAATAATGCATAGATCTTTTATTTTTCCAAGTGTACCTTTTTTTTTTGGTAAGAGACAGGTTCTCACTCTGTCTGGAGGCTGGAGTGCAGTGGCACAATTACAGCTCACTGAAGCCTCCAACTCCTGGGCTCAGGTGTTCTTCCTGCCTCAGCCTCTCAAGTAGCTGAGACCATAGGCGCATGCTCCCACACCTGGCTAATTTTTTACATGTTTTGTAGAGATGGGGTCTTACTGTGTTGCTAGGTTGGTCTTGAACTCCTGGCCTCAAGCAATCCTCCTGCCTCAATCTCCCAAAGTGCAAGTGTGCTTTTAAAAAGACTTTATTCTATTATTCAATCCTTTGAAAACTACTGATTATAAGTTACTAAATTAAAAAGTTTAATAGCTTCCTATTGAAATTCATGATAGTAAACCATGTTTTCTACGCCATTTTAAAAAATCTATCAATTTTCTTTTTTTTATTTCAATAGATTCAGGGGGTACAAGTGTTTTTTGTTACATGGATGAATTGTATAATGCTGAAGTCAGGGCTTTTAGTGTACCTATCACCAGAATAGCATACATTATACCCGACAGGTACATTCTTATTCCTCACTCCCCTCGCATCTTCCCCCCTCCTTAGTTTTCAATGTCCATTACACCACTTTGCGACCATATATATCCCTCGTTTAGCTCCCACTTGTAAGTGAGAACATGTGGTATTTGCTTTTCCATTCCTGAGATACTTCACTTAGGATAATGGTCTCCAGTTCCATCCAAGTTGCTGCAAAGACATTATTTCACTCCTTTTTATCAATTTTCTTTAAAAATTGGTTTCTCTAAAATTAAGAAGTGAAAGTATGCATATACTTTGGTGTACTCAGTTTTTCTTCAGTTTTTGAAATTTAGGGTCAGTCTTTTTCTAAGGGTCAGGTTCTTATAATTATTAATGCTCATTTTCCTGGTAGGTAGAATACCACAGAAGCCTTGATTTTCATTTTAATTGGTCCCTCTTCCTCCCAGTGGATCAGCTTGGTTATCTCAGATCAGCCACAGACAGGAATCTTCAGTCTTTAGTCATATTGTCTAGAGTCTAGGACTATACAACAATAGGTACCTGCAAGCCTCTCACACACCCCAAAACTGTGCCACAGAACACTTGAATATGAGACAGAAAATGCATTCTTGGAAATGGTACAGAGGCAAGAACACTTTGTGCCTATAGACACATGATCCAAAGGAGAAGGCTGAAAACAATCTTTTGCCTATAATGAATTATATTTTAAAAATGGTGTGAACAAATAAAATTTGTTTTCTCCTAATCTATGTAATAAGCAAATATGTTATATATAAGGCTCAAGATAAGTTCTGCAGGTAAATCGCCAAAATTTCTCCCTCTACAAACAAATACAAAGCTATCATTTAATTTCTTTGTCCAAATAACTAGCATTAAAAATTAAGAGTTACTTAATTTATGAAGTAATTTAACTGTAATAAAGGTCAAGCATTAAACTGAATTGTTTCTTTTACCTACATAATTGCAACTTAATCTTTTAGAAAAACATTTCTATGGCTGGCTTTAAGAATTGCAATCTTGAAACATTTTTTCTTCATCCTCTTATCTTTCTTATTGAGAATAGCAGGTTTTTTCTTTTACTCATTAGGCTGAATAAGAGAGAACAGTTTTTGTTTTTTGTTTTTAATTTATTTAACTCATTACAGCAAAGACTAATCACAAGTCCTAGTAGAATAGCAGAAACCATTACAGAGTTACATTTGTATATTTTTATGCCTAACAAGGATTTGAGGCTGCTTAGACTCCTATACTGCTCCTTCTCTCCCCGCTTCCATTGATTCATTCATTCCATTACATTCAGAAAATATTTATAGGAACTATTGTAGAAACTAGAGATACAGCAGTGAACAGATAAAGTTCTGCCTTTATGTGGGCTTCCATCCAATACAATACAATATAAAGATGTAAATAAAAATTAGATGTAGGTAAACTATACTTAGTGTACGAAAATAAAGGCTTAATAAAAATAAATTATATTCATTTCTCTTAAAAAATAACCCTTTAAAAATGTAAAAATCATGTTTGGCTTACACACCCCACGTAAACAGCCAAGGGCTACATTTGGCTTGTAAACCACAGTTTGTTAACCCCTGAATTACAACATCAACACACACACACACACTCTCTCTCTCTCTCTCTCTCTCTCTCTCTCTCTCTCTCTCTCTCTCGGCCCCTAAGTAAAGTTGTTTAGTGGATGACAACTACAACTACACTCCAGTTTATCTTAACTTTTGTAAAGACAAAATAGTTATATAAATACCTATGCTTAGGTGGCAATCTAAAACTTGCTGTTTACCTGTGTTTCTTTGAAAACTTTTGCTTTTTAATGCCAATGCTAATATTCTTCAAGTAGAGAAGATAAAAGGTCTAAATAGAGTTCTGAAACATTTAACAGAAATATAATAATCCTTTACTATAGAAATACACTGTAGACATAGAAATATCAATCATCTGATAAGCACTCACAAACTAGACATAAGTGAAAAGGGCCTCTAGTATAAATAGCTGACATAAAGCATATCTGCTCCTTTGGTGATGTTTCACAAGTTTAAGAGCCATTTGAGTTATGTCAGTAATGTAATACATACATACATTTGTATATATAAATCTGTATCTGTGTATTTCTCTAAAAGACTTGTGATTACCTAGAAGTCAGGTAAGTTTACTTACACAAATTACTAAAAAGGAGTAATGTTTTATAATGAGTGAGCAAATATTAAAATCAGAGACAAGAATTATTATAGGAAAAAATGGCTGCCTCTTGGGACATTTGGAACAGTAATTAATAGCCCTATATACTTTAAGGGGTGGAGAGGCCATCACAATACTAGAATATGATATGTATTAAAATCATGAACATGTAGCATTTTAGGAAACAGGAATACCAATGATAATTTTTAAAAAAAGATCCCAAAAGATTCTTTAGAACTCTTAAGTTTTCTTACTTGAAAAAGAACATAAGGTTTAGTTATATACATTTCTAAGGAATACCACATTTCTCAACAATATCAAAGAAGTTGTTATTGTTTATAAAATTTACAGAACTTAACCTAAAATTTTCTACAGTCTAAATACTCAGGTTATACAGGTAGATAGTTCAAATCAAATCTATTTATATCACAGCAAGGAAAATATCTACTGTTAATAGTTATGGTTGGTTTTTAAGACATATCTGTAGTTTTTGACAATTAAAAGAAAAAAAAACTCTTCGTTCTTTTCAAGATAAGGTTCTAATATTATTTTTCTAGTTAGAACTAATTTTACAAAAAGGAAAGTCACAACTTTGAAGTTCCTCTATCAAGACATAGAGAATCAAGTAAATTTCTCAAAGTTGTCTTTGGTTTCACTGTTCTACAAGCAACAGAAAAAAAAATATTTTCTTTAAAAAGAATTGTGCCATGTCAGACCAACATATACAGACACCAAAGAAACATTTACAGGGTGTTCTGAACAGTAACCACTGCTCTATTATTTTTATTTATTTATTTTTGTATCAATACTTGTATACTGAAATACCTTTTCATAAGGCTTTTGATACACTTTTAGAATAACATGACCACCATAATTTTTTCAAAGTATATAAAGAAGTTGCATAAATTACACTGTATTTGTCTTTTTTTAAGAGATGAAATCTCACTATGTTGCCCAGGCTGGACTTCAACTTCTGGGCTCAAGTGATCCTCCTCCTGCCTCAGCCTCCCAAGTAGCAGGGACTACAGGCGTGTGCCACCATGCCTATCAGTACTGTCTTTTTAAAAATGACACAGTGCTGAATGATGAAAACACACATACCGGAGTTTCTGTAGTGGATGTGGCTGGCTGTTGAGATGACTGTGGTCGAGATTCCTCTGACTGAGTCCTAACCAATCCACTACCATGACCTTTGACAGTATCACCATTGGTAACCGGAGGATGTTGTTGGGTCAAAGCAGCTTTTAATCTCTGAAATGCAAACACCATTAAAAAAAAAATCCCCTGCTTTACACCTGAATCCAACTCTCAATATACTCTTCAGTTAAACAAAAAAGATATTTGTTAATAAACACATAAACACATTTGACTTTAAAACTAGTTTTCATCTATTGTATTTCATTGTGATCCTAAGATCATTATAAATAAATATCAATAAGACAAACAATAGGACCTTTGGAAAACATCTCTGAGTCTTTTTGTCTAGTATAGTACTACTAGAAGATTCTGTACTTTGCTGTTTCTAATCATTTTGAGAAAAGAGTAAAAAATAAAAACACTGTTAACGGAAAATAACTAGCTTTGTTCAACTAAAATAAGCAATACAAGTTAATTAGAATGCACACTGTCACCTATTCTCTTCTATCCCATTCCTATACCCCATATCTCAATCTTCTCAGACTGCTAGATTCCAAGGCCTAAATCTCTTCCAGATTTGGGAACATTTGATCTCTGAAGGTATGGTGTCAGTGTTTACTTGGACAGTGATCTGATGTTGCATTTTTTAGGCCACTATGCTGTCTGTCAGACTAAGCCTCTTCCTAGAACCTACAGCTGGGTCTGACCCCCTTAGGTCTTTCCTATCCCAGTAAGCAGATTTAGTTACAGGTCTATCACCTTTCACTATGTTCCATTTTGCCAGCTAACTGAATTGTACCTGACTCATTTTCAGAGTGTGATAAATCTAGTGCTAAAATGAGGCTGTAGATATTTATGCTACCTCTCTATAAAGATACAATTTCAATGAAGCTTATTATTCTGTCAGCAAAAATTTGTCATATGTGACTATTTTGTCTCCCAACCATATAGTAATAGTAAGCTCTTTAAGAGAAGAGATTGTCTTATATTCCTTTGCATCCATTTTAGCAACTGGTATGTTGATTTGCTACATAGGTGCACAACAAACATATTTGCTAATTGACAGAAATTGGTTTCTTCTTCTTCTTTTTTTTTTTATACTTTTTTTGTAGAGATGGGGTCTTGCTATGTTGCCCAGGCTGGTCACAAACTCCTGGCCTCAAGTGATCCTCCCACCTCAGTCTCCCACGGTGTTGGGATTACAGGCATGAGCCACTGTGCCAGGCCAGAAATTGGTTTCTTTAGTAAAAATGGGCACATGTTATTTTTAAGGTAGTTTTATTGTTATGATCTATAAATATGAAATAATTAGCACAAGATAATCATACCATAGTATGCTAGTGCTGAAAGGGACGTCAGGGACCTCAGAGACCTGGGTCTATTACTGCTGATGCTGTTCTTAGTAACTGAGATGTAGTCCTTGGGCCCCAAATAAATTTCATTACAAAAATATGAGTCAGATTTATGTCTGTTTCATTTTCTTAAGATTCATACACGAGTGCATATTTGAGGGGAAGGAGGCTACCAAAATATACGTATTGATGTGAAAACTGTGTTGCAGTCTACCCAGTGCTTCCCAAACTTCCTAGAAGTAAATGATTGTCTCAGGTGTTAAGTATTAAAAACATAGCTTCTTTGTGATCATTCCTTTCTTCCTTCTCTGAGTATAGCAGAAAGGGGTGAGTGAGAGAGAAGAGCTTTTGAAAAAGACCCCCAAATGATTCTAGTACAATTGCTTTCATTTACTCCAACTAAGAATAATTCAGAAAATTTCATAATTATTCAAAAATTTGTAATTTCTTTATTTTCATCTATGCATATCTTTTTACCGTCTATCACATGTGATCCAGATCCCTTAAAGACTGAAGCATAGATGAAAAAGTCACCAGAATTTCAACTGAGGCAATAATTGTACCTGAACAAGTGTTAGTGGACATTTTCTCTGTACTGCTAATCACTATAGATTCTGGGTGTGATTTTTAAAATGAAGTCAGTAGTTTAAAAAAAAGGTTTTGTTGAGTTATAAGTTACATACAGTATATTAACTCTTTTTAGTGTACAGTTCTACCAAATTTTAACAAGCACAGACACTTATGCAGCCTCCCCCACAATAGGATCACAGAACAGTTTTACTACCCCAATCATACCCTCATGCCCTTTCCTGTTACACTCTCCTCCCCTGATGTGTTTTCTGATCTCAAAAGTTTTATCTCTTCCAGAGTATCGTATATATGAAAACACAGCCTTTTGAACCTGGCCTCTTTCCCTTAGCATAATGCACTTGAGATTCATCCATGCTGTTGTGTTATCAGTAGTTTCTCAGTGAGTTTTTAGTTAGATAATATCTCCACTTTACAGATTAAGAAACCAGAGATCATTTGCTCAAGGCCACACAGCCATTAAGCTAGTTCAAATCCTACATTTCAACCCAGATCTCATTAATTTCAACGTGCACAAATTTTCCATGGCACCATGCTACATACATAATACTTGACGCTACCAGAAAACACAAGCAAAGATTAAGAAAGATAATCTGAGGCTACAAGGCTTAATGATTCAAATAACAATCACTAAAGATTGAGAACACCAGGCCTGATACTGCAACTGCCAAGCCATGTCACCCAGGATCCAGCATGTTTTCTCCCTCTTTTCTGACAGACTACTTCTGTATGAACTTATAAAAAGTATCACATATGTAAAGTCCTAGTATCTTCACCAATTAGTACACGTAACATATTATAAAGTCTTATATATCTGAAAAGACGTTTTAGAGTCAGAACTCAACTTTATCTCAAACTATCTGTGACTTTGAACAAATCGTTAATCTTTGAGTCTCAGCGTCCTTATCTGTAAAACTTGGAATAATGATAACTTCCTTACAGGATTGAGTTGAAAATTAAACATAACATGCAAAAAACTATCTGACTCATGAAAGAATTTCTCATATGTCAGCTTCCTTATTTTTTCAAGAATAGTTATCAAGGCCTCTATTTTCTTAGCATAGTGGGGTGGGGGGCATCAAAGAATCAGGAGAGTTCCTACACTTTTGAATTTTCAAAATGTACTCAGCGGTCATCTTAAGCATTGGTTTGGCCCCAGACATATTTTATATGTTAAGTATGTTCAAGATTACATCATACACTGAACCTTTCAGAACCCAGACAAGATTCCTAGTTCTTTCCTTTTTTAACAATCAGAAACTACTATATTTGTTGCTAAGACACAGGAAATTAGGACACTAATAACTGATGGGACAACATAGAAGTGGATGGATTAAAACTGAAATTAGATGAGTCACCAAAGCAGTAGCTGGCTGGAATCAGATAGGAATACTTTAAGAAGATGATTGATAAAAATTGAGAATAGAAAGACAGGAGCTGAAAAGTGTGAGTCATATATATAAACAGAACAAAGGAGGAGAGTCTGGGGAGGCGGTCAGTCTGCATACTTCTATCTTTTATAAACAGAATGTTAGATATCAAAATACAATGAATAGTACCCAGTCTATAGCATTATGTTGAGGCCTTCATTTTTGGATGTAAAATGAACATAAATATAACTAGAGGTTGCAATGTGAGGCTTGGTAAATTATGTGTTGGTAAAACACTTTTAGGTCCTTAGGTAGAAAACATCATAGAATTGAAGAGCATTTAAAGTTTTATAGTGAAGAGCTTTACTCTTAGAATTAATGAAATACAGTAACTGCACATAGGGGAGTCTGAAGTACATAAACATCACTCTCTTGAATAATCTTTAGTAGGGCAAGTTACTACCTTATAGAGCACTTAAAAGCAGCATCAGTATTCATTCATTACCCTCCCTTGACTGCCCTAGGGTATACAGTACTCATCCAGTGAGGAAGCTCTAATGTTTGCTTCATGCTGTTACATTGATTACAATGGGTCTGACTTGGAAAGTGTGCCACTGGGTATAAAATGCAAGAAAAAGGTTTTAAGGGTTAATTAACACTGCTCTGAACTGCCCATTAATTTTTTTTCAAACTACAACAAAAATGCATGTATGTTTAAAAAAATTTAGAATGAGTTAGGTGAAAAAAAGCAGTCATTACGTATCGTTCACATACATTTTACAACTAATATAAGGATACCTATAATCCACTCATATATTTGTTAGAAGCATTTTAAAAAGGCCAAAAGTTTTGGTTTAAAAAAATTAATAAAAACAAATGTAAGTATAATGGCCATTTATTTTACAATAGAATTTTGGAGTTAGCAGAGACAATGGAAGTCAATTAGTCTGATCACCATTTTACAGATAAACAGGCTCCCAAAGAGTGAAGTTACTTCCCAGAATCATAGAGTGAGTTAGCAGAGATAAAACCAGAATTTCTGTCAGCTGGCTCCCAGTTCACTGAACATATTTTAAACAAAAGCTTTGCCAAACTAGAGCCCTGGTCTAATATTAAGTATTCTAAGTAATCAAGTTGAGCATTAGACATTGGTTAGTCCATTACCAAGATCAAAATTTCTCCCAATAGAGAAATTTAATATACATAAATAAAGACTGGGTACTCTGAGAAATAAAGATTAAGCACTCAGAAATTAAATAAGATTTAAAAAGTCTATATTCAATATGTACAATAAAACATAGGCATGATTTTAATTCAAAGTAAAGGTGTACACTGTTTACAAAACAAAAATACCTTATATTTCTGAGAAGCAGACTAGTATCTTAATGTTTAAGTTTTAGCAATTTTAGTTCAACTACTATATTGAAAACTTTTTTTCCTAGAGAGATATATGGATTGTGTCAATTAATTAAAGGGTGAAGAAGAGTTTGTTGTGCTGACCAATATGACACATTCACTTTAAGAGGTGTTCTGCTAAAAATTATTTGTTATTCAAGTTCTATGTTGTACCCTTAAAATAAATTTTATCACATTTGACAGAACTTGGTAGGAACAAACTACTCCATCATAGTTCAAAGAAAAAAGATAATGTTCTCTGGAAACAATTTATGAAAAAGTCAGATCCATATTTCATATGTGCCACAAAAGCTCATCAGAGTAATAACCCTCCTTCTCCTGGGTGTTATGCTACCATCTGCTGCTCTATTACTTATCTTTATTTTGCAACTAATTAACAGCATAATCTTCTAAATTCAGCAAGTTAATTATCATTATTGTGGTCTTTGCAGCATCATCAGTCCTCATGAAGTCTTGTCTCCCCACCCCAGAGAACATATGAAAATGAAGTAGGTTGGGAGAGGGTCTGTTTCTTTGGAGTGGGCTCATTAGGTATTTGCTGATTAGCTTGGCATGCAGAGACAGGTCAGAAGAATTCTGCTGAACACGAGGTTCCATGCAGGGCCCAACCAAGTTAATGTAGGTTTCTGAATGTTTGCCAAGATGCCCTCTGTCAGCTCTCAGTAGAAACCCCCTGCAGAAAACCTACTGGCTACCCACTGTGTACAAAAGATATTTCTCAGTTTGTCACACAAGTCTTAAAGGAATGATTCTGGAGGATACTACTCAAAACTTTACTAAATCTTCTTAAACAAAATTCCTAGATGATTAACATTTTCTTATTCAGAAGAGTTACTTTTTGATTACAAATATTACACATAAGAAAACCATTTTATTAGAAGAGTAATACAGAAAACAGATATCTATGGTTTGTCTGCTTAATGACAAACAAAACCCCTAAACCTGAATTTGGTGAGATCTAGTGTAATTCTGTAAAAAATAACAGATCCTGGGAATTTTTCAGTAGTATTAAAAAGTACTAGATAATCTTGTATTTGTGGGTTCCCATCCCCATTTCTTTACCATGTTCTTTCTTTTCCAAAGACTTAAAGTTCTTAAAAAATTTTTTTAAAAAAAGCTTACTCTGAAGAATTTTTTTAGCTGAAAAGAAAGATCTAGTAGACACAAACAATGCATACATAATAATTTCATGTAAGCACGGGGCATCTGAAAATCAAGGAATTACAAAGTATCCTTGTCTATCTTAGGACACAGAGTAAGTTTCTCTTTAGCTGTAGCTTGCTACTCATTCTTATGTGTTCCAATCCCACCATTTCACTTACTTACTTTACTCTTTTTCTCTATTTCTCTATTATCTCTCTATTTTTCTCTCTCTCTCTCTATTTATTTATGACACAGGGTCTCACTCTGTTGCCCGGGCTAGAATGCAGTGGTATCCTCATAGCTCACTGCAACCTCAAACATCTGGGCTCAAGTAATCCTCCTGCCTCAGACTCCTGAATAGCTGGGACTTCAGGCACATGCCACCATGTCTGGCTAATTTTTAAATTTTTTGTAGAGACGAGGTTTTGTTCTTGCTCAGGCTGATCTCGAACTCCTGGCCTCAAGCGATCCTCCCACCTTGGCCTCCCAAAGTGCTAGGATTACAGGTGTGTGCCACCACGACCAGCTACTTTTTTTTTTTAAGTGATGAGGCTCCTATGTTATTTTTTAACCAGAGGCCATTTTAACAGAATCACCACTTCACCACTGCTACACTATACAGCATGTCATTAACAGCTTGTGACCACAAGGGTCAAATAAGTCCTTGAGAGAGATGCAGAACCTAAAAAGGATGAGCTGAAAACAACAACAAAGTAAGATCCAACTAAAGCAGTGAAAAGAAGAAATTACAAGTTTTAGTGAGGGGCTGCAGACAGGTGAACAGGCAGAAGATTTATTTAATGTCTAATGTGAATCTAGGGGACGTGAGCTGGGAACCACCCATTTGGAGAGCATAGATTTACAGATCTATCTATAATACAGGAAAGAATCAAGTTCTGTGATCATTTATTTGGTCATTAAGAAATGTCTGTGTACTGGGATATGAACCCATCTTCAACTTTCCTCACTTAGGATGATAGAATTATTTATTTGTAAGCCTTTTCAGCCCCCTGAAACTTAATAAAGTAAATCAACGACATTGACGTTTTAATTTCAAACTTAGAAATAAACTGCACCTATTTCGTATTTTATGTTCTAAAAGTGTCTAATATAATTTGCCACACTGAGTAACAGATTACCCCTGGACTTCAATTTAAAATGTTTAATTAAGAGATCGATTTAGGCCTGTGATTTTGGTTGTAAGTGCTAAGATAATCTTAAGGAAGCTTCTAAAAAATACAGGAATATTTAAGAAAATCAAGTCTTACCATATCTATAAGTTTAGTTAAATTTAAGAGTTATTAAAGTACTCGGGGAATTCTCCTAGATAATTGAGGTAATTATAGAGAAACCAAGATATATTTTAAGTGTACAAATGTAACTTAGTATGTTTAAGATTAATTATATTTTAAGCCCTTTAAAAGTAATCATGACATAATTGTATTCGTAAACTGCCTTGAAAACTTAGGGAAGAACTAGTATTATTTTTAAAAAGTAGTCCCTGAATAATCATTTTGTGCACAGAAGTCACCATCAAAGGCATCGACAACAAACAAAAAAACACCCAAAACCAAACATCTCACTGATATATAATCCTAATTGTTGTACATGTTGAAAAAAATCAATAATGGCCTTCTTAGAAAAATAAGACTCTTTTTTGATTCTCCTGATAGTCACTGAAAACATTTGCAAGAAAAATCTCAAAATTTAAGATCATGCCTGTTGAGTTTTTTAGTACCCAAGATATGTGTGCCAAATAATAATCAATAGAAATAGTTGTTAAATAATGTTATTAAATACATAAATGTGAACTAACAAACTACAAAAACCAAACTATTTCCAAGATATTCTCTGAGGCTGGTGGATTCATTTTGTACATATAATAATATATAATTATGGTTGATGATGATAATGACACACAAGTACTGAAAATTCCTAAATCAAACAGATACTAATAATGTTCACTCTACGTTACTTACTAAAACAGGAAAAGTAGACAAGGAATACTTGATAAAAACATAAAAACAATGTTGAAGTATAAAATAAAATAATTTCTACATAAGACAAATATTCAACTAATCACAATTCCCTTAGTATTCCAGATAACTGATATTTTAAGTTACCAGTTCATGTTACTTGATTTGTATAGCAATATCTATTGTTTTCACAAATGAGCCAAAATAAATACCTATTATGAGAAAATGGAAACACAGGACAATCAAATATACTGAAGACGGTACATTCCCAAATCACATTAAAATAGAAATCAATTATTAAAAGATAAATAGAAAACCCCCAAATATTTGGAAATCATACAATGTGCTTCTAAATAATCTACAGGTCAAAGAAGAAATCACAAGGGAAATTAGAAAATTAATGATATGAATATATAGCATATCAAAATTTGTACAGAGGGAAATTTATAGGTTTAAATACCTATCGTAGAAAAGGAAAAAAAAGATGTGAATTGACAATCTAAGCCTCTACCTTAAGAAGCTAAAAAAGTTTGCTTAAGCAAACTAAACTTACATAGGAGAAAAGAAATATTAAAGACAAAAGTAATAACCAATGAGAATACAAACATACCATTAAGAAAAATAAAGGCAAGCTACAGACTAAGAGAAAACATTAAGAAGATACATATACATCTAACAAAAAGCTTGTATCCAGTATATATAAAAAATTCCTATAATGAAATAAAAACAATGTGATTTTTAAAATGGGCAAAAGACTTCACAAAGAAAGTCTGGCCAAAAAGAAAACGCAAATTAAAACCATGAGACACTGCCACACAACCCTAGAATGTCTACAATTATAAAGATGGCAAAAACCAAATGTTGGTAAGAATATGGGAACAACTGGAATTCCTAAACACTGCTGGTAGGAATGCAAACTCCTGGAAAAAGGTTGCACAATTTCTTATATAAAGTTAAATGTATACCTATCCTCTGACTCAGCAATTCTATCCTTAGGTATTTATTCAAGAAAATGAAAATATATGTCCATGAAAAGAGTTATATAAGAATGTGCGCAGTAGCTTTATTCATAATAGCTAAACACTGGAAACCATTCAAGTGTTCATCACAGGAGAATGGATAAAGAAATTGTGGTATGTTCACACAACGGCATACCACTCAGCAACAAAAAGAAGCAAACTATGATACATTCAACAACATGTATAAATCTCAGAGACATATGGTGAGTGGGACACAACAGTATATTGTGATTCCATTTATATGAAACTCCAGAACTAATCTATGGTGACAAATATCAGAACAGATGGGGGAAGGGACTGATTGGGAAGGGAAATAGAGGAACTTTCTAGGTAGATGTTAATGTCCTATATCATAACAGGGGTATGGGTTACACAAATGATTTATCTAAACTGTATAGTTAAAATTGGTTCATTTCAATATATGTAAATTTTACATTAAGAAAGACTCATAAAAAATAACTAAATGGGGACAGAGAGAAGACTGAGGTATAGATAAACAAGCATGGTAGTATACTGCTCATAAATGAAGCTGGGTGATGGGTACATGGGTATTCATTACACTATCCTGTTTACTTTGTATATGTCTGAAATTTTTCATAGTGAAAAGCTAAAAAGACAAAAAGGAAGTAGAATTGAAATTATTCTAATTTCTAATGTCCTAATCCAAATAGGACAATCTTATTTATTATCCCAATTAAAATAGGCAATCACCTAAATATGAATACTTTACATTAGCAAAATTATTATAAGAAATTTAATTGGACTATTACATTTAAGTGGGACAATCTGTGACTCCCCATGCTATTTTTGGATCTTCAACCAATTATTGTTTTTCATATATAAATTTATAAAAGTTATAGTTTTGGTATTTCTTTAATATACAAGCATACAAAAAGCATTTTTATTCTTTTTAATTTAATTTCCTGGCGACCTAAAAGAAAAAGTTATTTAGGTTAGTGTTAATAGTTTCTAGAAATATGGCCTACTCTTACAGATAAAAGTATTTCTTTAAATTGAATTTGTTCCTTTTGAATTAATTTGTAGGAAAAAGAGTCCACTGAATATGTGAAAATATTCTTAGATGCAGTGCATAACAACAGGATCTCTTTTAACTCCTATATCTACTCAGTTTTCACTGTATGGCAAATTAAGTTGATTTTTTCATTAATACAGTATGTTTAAATAGGAAGTGCAAAAAACATCTCCAGTGAAGCTCTTGTGCTATCAAACGAAGAAGATTCATCTTAGCATTTCCAAAGCTCTGACCTGGACATGCTATGATGTGAAAAATTTCTCACTCAGATTTTTAGGTTCTTCTCTCACCACTATCAAACCAGATAGTTTTTATACTCCTCAACCAATTGTTGTTCATTCAGATGGTGTATAAGTTTTGTTGTTAAAAAAGGTTATGTGCAAATTTCAGATGGATTATTTGCACTAATGGAGAAAAGCATAAAAAAATTTTAAGCCTCATAATATACAATGATTTTATGTGTAAAAATTTATTGTTAGTATAGTGCCTAGCAAAGAACTGAAGCAAATAAAAGGTATCTAATAACTACTTATCTGTTGATTTCCTAAGGACACATTAATTAATTGTTATTAGCCATATATTATGATGTAGAACATTAACATCTACTAATGATGCAATTGTGTTAGACTGTAAAAGAAAGATTTACACTGATTTTAAAAAATAAAAGAGAAGCTTCAGGTCAATTAGAAAGTTTATAGGATTTAGGGCTAAGAGAGGCCCTAGGAATCAAAGCTTAATTCTTTTATTTTATAGATGAGGGAACAGAACCTCAGGAAAGTTAATGTGGTTTGATTAAAGGTAGTGAATAGTAGTGTTAGGATTAAAATTAAAATACATGTCTCCTGATTTCTAATATATAGCTCATCCCTTTAAACAACACTAATTTCTTAGCATCTGAAGCACAATGGAAAAAATTTGTTTCTCTTTTATGTATCATGTGCAATCTTTGCTAACTTGTATACTATTTTGGAATTCTTTTTAATACTTTTAAAACCACTCATTATAATATCAACATTATAATATCAACATTATAATATCAACATTGCCTTCATCTAGTTTCAGATGTAATACTCCTAGCCTCCACTAGGAGGAGAAAAAGTTTGTTTAAAAAGCCACAGGCAAAAACCAGACAAACTACAAGTGACAAGAACTAAGAATTTTACTCTCAATCCAGCCATTTATTTTAAAGTACCATTAACTAGTCACTATGCTAATGGAACCTTTCCTTTTCCAAATTTTCTAGTTCACTGATAGTGTAATACAGTCCACAATTTTATAAAATGTGATCTAAATTGTGCATTTGAAGCAGGCTTTAATGGAAAAACTAATTCAAAACAGGGTCAAGAAATGTACAGAACAAATAAAATCCTGCTTACCATTTTTGCTTCTGACTGTACTGGCTGAGGGGAGGAAGGACCTGGGATTCCTGGAACACTAGGCACCATGGTGACTGGTCGAACAAGCTATGCAAAAGATATTGAAAAATAACTACTAGAGAATATATTCAAAATGAGATTTATACTTTATTTGCACAATGGCTGTTACAAGATCTGTCATACTTCCATTTTGAATTTGAAAGGAAAAAAGGTCAAAATTTGTGACAACTAGGCATAAAAAATAACTTGAACAATGAACTCTGCTTTTCTAAAATGTACATATAAATTTTCTAAAATATATACGTTCTTTGATATGTTAATATACTATATAATAACAAAGAAGCTGATAACCTCTAATAATTTCTCTCTCTCTCTCTTTTAAAAAAAAAAAAAAAAAAAAAGAGACAGAGTCTCACACAGTGTTGCCCCGGATGGAGTACAGTGGCTATTCATAAGCACGATCCTACTAGTGATCAACACAAGAATTCTGACATACTCTGTTTTTGACCTGGGCTAGTACACCCCTCCTTAGGCAACTTGGTGGTTCCCTGCTCCCAGGAGGTCACCATATTAATGACAAACTTAGCGTGGATGTCTAATCAGCATAGTGCACTACAACCCAGAACTCCTGGACTCAAGTGATCCTCCTGCCTCAGCCTCCCAAGGAACTGGGGCTACAACTGCATGCCACCACACCCAGAAATTTCTCAAAAAACAGATTTTACCACTTTGGTTTGTGCCTTTGTTTTTTTAAACCTGACACTGAGTAAACAGTAACTATATAAATAAAGTATATCTCTTCTTTCATTTCAAGTTGCTGTCATCACAGGTACATTTAACAGGAGAACCATATAATCTCAAATACAAGGCAAGAATATCCCCTCAAAAATATCCTCAGAAAAGAGGAAGCAGGCACCTTATATTTGAGTCCTTACAAAGTCTCTCAATGCATTTTGAACAAAGTTCTGTTTAAAGAAGACACATTATCTTGAAATTACCTCAATCAGTGCTACTTTTAGATACTTAGATCACTTGGAGGAATTAGTTAATAAAAAAGTAAATACTTAACATTAATCTTTGTAATATTCCTAGGTGTATAATCTCACCAAAAGTGTTGGAATGTTACTGTAAGTAGGCTTTTAAAAATAATTGTTAAAAGCCATACAGTAAATAATTACATCGTACTGATCAGCAATATGTTTCTATAAGGTTAAAAAAAATCCTATCTTTTTATTATATAAATGAGTATCTAAGGCTTAGGGTAAGATTTCCAGGAAGAGAATACTAGAGAGATTCAAAAAGTGATATACTGTAAATAATTTAGATGAAAATGAAAATGTGTTCTGGAAAACTGTGCTAGATGTCTCAAAAAGTGGTTTTTAGGATGAAAACTTGAATGTTGAAGACACACTTGAGGAGTCTGAATAAAACTATTTTATGAAATGTGAGAGTAGAAAAAAAGCATTATTTCTAACTTAATTATTCCAAACAATGTGTTTTTAAATGTTCACTACACTATTAAATATAAGTAGGTATTTAACTATTTTGTCTATGTCTTTCAATATTTATATATTTAACATGTCTCTCAAAAAACTTTTCTTTTGGATCTTCTCATTAGAAAAGTAGAAGCCTATTGTTTTAGAACATTTAGATTTTAACATGCTTGGGCCACCAAAGGAATTCTATAAACTCAACTTGACCATAAAATTTAGAGTGTGTTTTTATAAATAATTTTTATACTAATTGAAATACCATGGAGTTACTTGATACGTGTTCTAGTGTAAATATCCTTTTATAATTAGAACTGTGTTAATATTTGAATCCTACAAATCCAGTCAAAAAGGGTTGAATAAAGAATAAAGTTCTTAATACTAAAAACATGTGGAAAACAAGATTTTGGGGAGGAAGAAAAAATATTTTCTATCTAATTATGCTTGCCTTGAATAGTATATGCTATTACCATAAATATCAGTGAATAAATACTACCCACCACTAATAAGTAGTCTGTTAAATTCAGTTTCATTAGCCAATCAAGCAGCCCCAGCTGTATTTCCTGATTACTTTACAAAGACCCATTTTGCTATAAATATTTAAATAGTCTACATTTCTAACTTACTGGGACTGCAGCTGGAACATGCACATTAGAACTTGTAATTGATGCAGGAATAGCAACAGGCATGGTTTGTCCATTAGGAAGATGTAACAGAAGAGGAAATGGGCCTGGTACAGGGCTAAGAAAAACAAAAGAAAGGAAATTAAAGAAAAGAGATCCATACCAATCATCTCTTAAAAATACAGCAGTATTTTTACTCCTATAATCCTATCATTTAAAAATAGATTTTCTAACCACTGCAAAGCAAACTGCAAAATTTAATTATTTTAAAATGCATCTTAAATGTAGCAGTATTTCAAAAGGGGGAAAAATTACTGATTTACTTAGGACAATCTCCAATTTAAATAATGAGAAAAATTCTCATTTGAAAGCTCTTGGGAGCTACTTGTAAGAAATGAAAGAAATGTCATCTGGTGATGGAGTAATTTTATATGTTTTGTGTGAAATAGCATAGAAATAAGAGATCACCTTAAATTTACATTCTATTTTGATTTGTTTTTAACTAAGTTTTAGATACTTATTTTCCCATGTATTAGATAATATTTAAAGAAAGACTATCCAAGTACTTTTTCCAAAAATCAAAGCATGCAGATCTCACAAACACACACACACACCCTCAAGGTTATAATTTGAGTAACTAAATGTCTTAGGAAAAATCATAACAAGAAAAACTTAACAATGCATATATATTTCAATGATTGTCCTGAATCACTTACACAATTGGCCTGTTGGAGGATGGTGCCTGGGTGATTACAGTACTTGAGGTTGGTGAAGGTACTGCCTGCTGAATAATTACACTTGAGTCAGAACTTGTAAGCAGGACGTTAGGAACCTGTAATGATGCTGGACGAACGATAGCTGATGTGGGCTGTGCAGTTTGTGCCAACGGTACCTCCTATTAAACAATGAGATAAAGAAAGGGTGGCAAAAAAATGCCAATCAATTCATGTACCTTTGTGAACAGAATGTAACAAACTTCTAAAAGCATTTACAGGATAATACTTAACCCCCCAAAGTAAATTCATATCTAAAATTAACTAAAAGAAAATTTTAGAAAGAGCTGTAAAGGTCCAGATGCAATGTTCAATCAATATTTTAATTTTTAAAAATGTGAGTGCTTTTTTTTTAGTACAACTTTTTTTCCTATCAATCCAGAAATAAGTTAGGCTGGGCAACTTGGCTATGATTCTGTTAGAATTTTAGTAGAAAATAAAAATACAATCCATTCTCATGAAATCACAGAATTTAAAATCCAGAGGGGACTGCCTAGTCTTACTCATTCATTATATTGTACAAAGAAGAAACAGGTCCAGGGAGACTATGTTATGGTTAATACAAATTCAATAACAGAAATGCTTAAAAATGTTTTAAAGCAATACAAAAATATTTGCTAATCTCATATAGCTACCCCTGCTATATCAATAATTTCTCAATATCAAAAGGCCAAGTAATATTGGTATCTTGAATGTAAAATAAATAATTACTAGAGTGAGATCTTTCCAAATTAAAGGAAAACGGAATTTGTGAGTCAGCCAGGACCTTAAAGATGGTATTCCTCCAGTTTTAGATTAGGAAACAAAGGGATTGAAGGTCTTACCCAGAACTCCTTAACTAGTTAGCATAAAAATTGGGTCTACTGTGTTCTTGGACTTGGCCTGTGTGCTGCCACTTATTGTCAAAATCTTATTAAGCTACATACATAGGAAAGATAAACTAGTACTACTATTATAACTTCATTTATTCAACAAGTTGAGAATTTATAACATGCTCTCAAGTACTAGTAGGAAGAGAGAGAAAATAAACAAGTAAAACAAACAAACAAGAAAATTTCAGAATGTAGTAAGTGTTAAGTGTTAGGAAATAACAAGTGCAAGGCCAGGCGTGGTAGCTCATGCCTGTAATCCCAACACTTTGGCAGGCTGAAGCGGGAGAATTGCTTGAGCCCAGGAGTTTTCACACCAGGCTGGGCAACATAGGGAGACTTTGTTGCTGTAAAAACTTAGCTGTACTTGGTGACGTACACCTGTAGTCCTAGCTACTTAGAAGGCTGAGGCAGGAGGATCACGTAAGCCAGGAGTTGGAGGCTATGATCGTGCCACTGCACTCTAGCCTGGGCGACAGAGTGAGACCCTGTCTCTTTAACAACAACAAAAAGAATAACAAGCACAATGTAATCAAGAGTGGAACATTAACTGAGGGTAAGGCAGAGTTGACTACTTTAGATAGTGAGGGAAGGTGAGATTCTTTGCAAAGAGGGCATTTGAACTGATACTAAAAGGATAAGGAAAGAGCATTTCCTTCCAGGGAGAAGGAAGCAATACCACATATAATGTCTTGGGGCAGGAAAAAGCTTGGACTATTTGATGAACACAATACAGTGTCATGAGGTAAGAATGAATGGGTAGACAAGTCCAGATCAAAGAGGGCTTATGGTAAGGAGTGTGAATTATCTTAAATACAATGGCAAATCATAGAAGGATTTTAAGCAGGGAAATGACATAACTTAACCTATTATAAAAAAACTTCTAGAAAATAGAATGGAGATGAAAGCAGGAAGTCCAGTTAGAATGTAATTGTTAATAATCCAAGTAAAAAGTAATAATGGCTTGGCCTAAAGTGGTGACACTGAACACAGACAAAAGAGGATAAGATTCAGGATATATTTTGGAAGTAGGTCTGATAAAATTTGCTGTTGGTTTCAGTGTGAAGGAAAACAAGGAATTAAGGATGATTCCTAAATTCTTGGCTTGAGCAACTAGATGGAGAAAATTTACTGAGATGGGAAAAACTGGGGAAAGAATCAAGGGCTCTGATTTAGATATACTGAGTTTAAGATGTCTATTAGGTTGGGCATGGTGGCTCATGTCTGTAATCCCAGCACTTTGGGAGGTTGAGGTGGGAGGATCGCTTGAGCCCAGGAGTTCAAGACCAGCCTGGACAATACAGCGAGGTCCCATTTCTAAAAAAAAAAAAAAAAGCCAGACATGGTGGCACACACCTGTAGCTAGGAAGCTACTCAGGAGGCTGAGGCAGGAGGATCACTTTGCTTGAGTCCAGGAGTTTGAGGTTACAGTGACCTATGATTACACCACTGCACTCCAGCCTGGGTAACACAGTAAAACCCTGACTCAAAAAAAAAAAAAAAAGATCTCTATTAGACATAGAAGAGGATATGTCAAGGTGGAGTTGGATATGAATATGACAATCTGGAGATACCTGGGCAAATATAAATTTGAGAGTCTTCAGTATGTAGATGGTTTTTGAAGTTATGAGTCTGGATGAGATCACCTAGGAAGAAAATCAAGAAAGAAAAGGAGGCCTAGAAATGATTTTTTTTTTTTTTTTTTTTAACAACTTGGCATGGCTATGCCCTGCCCAAGAGAAGATAACGACTAAGGAATGCAGGAAGAAGGAATATCCCTAAAAGATGCTAAACAGCCATGAACAGTGAAAAACTTGTAAATATGAAAGGACTAGAATGTTCTCTAGGAAAAAAGGTTTATATTAAAGATTTAACATTTCTAGTACCTGTGATAATGTGGAAACAACCTTTATGTCCAAAAAGAGCAGGATAATTAAAGACATTAAGATAATGATAAAATAATTATAACCATTAAAAATTATGATTTGGCAAAATCTCTAATGACATTGGAAAATGTTAATTAATGTTGACTAGCTAAAGCACAATATAAAAGTAAGCTAGGATCTTTCTTTGCTTCATCTATCCTTCTAGTAACTATTCACACATATTTGTATGTAGAAATGTATATATCTAGGAAAAAAGTTTCAAAATATTAGCAATTCTTATAATTCAATTATGTGCTAACAGGTGATTTTGATTTTCTTCTTTGCATTTTTTTCTGTATTCTTACAGAAGAATAATGAGAATGTACTTTTAAAATCTGGAAAAGAAAATGAAAAAAAAAAACCAAAAAAAACAAACCTAAGATCAAAGCATGTTATTACTAGGTAAAAAGTTACTTTTTCTGTATTTCCTTATTTCTAGCTCCTCTGCCATGGCAGATGTCCATTAATAAGTTATTATGGTTTTAGAATAACAATCTAAAAAAGAACATTGCCATTGCCTCTATATGTGTCCCACTGCCTCTTCTCTGTGTCTCACATGGTGCTCCCAAATAAATGTGTTCATTTTATGTGTATAAACAAAAATGTTACTCAACACACACAGCCCAGGTGGTCTCGGATTATCAGGATATTCAAGACAGAATCATCTTTTTTTTTTTTTTTTTTTTTTTTAAGCGACAGGGTCACTATGTTGCCCAGGCTGGACTCAAACTCTTGGGCTCAAGCGATCCTCCTACCTCAGCCTCCCGAGTAGCTGGGAGGTACTATAGGTACCCACCACTGTGCCTGGTAGTATCATCATCTTAATTGCTGCTACCAAAGATCCATTGCTGAGAATGACTAACTAGTCCCATAACCCTTTAAAAGCCTAAATAATCATTGTTCAAACAATTTCTAGTTGTATAGATTCTTTCGCTGTCACTGTATAAAAGTAGCTAAATATAAAACAGCAAAACCTAGAAACATTAAGTTAAATTTATAAATTTACATATCCTTTTTTAAATAACAGTTTTATCTAAAATGACTTCTGTTCTCCCTATATATTTTTCTGTGTTTAATAAAAAGGTAATATCTATAAAGATACAGTCTTCTTTACCTGAAATATCTGAGTATTCACAGGCTTTCACATATAAAACTATTGTAAGCTGACACTGAGTTATATAAAATTTAATACCTTAACATTTTATGGCTATTGAATATCAAACTTTCTTTGGGTATCAAATTTTCCCTTTAGTTTATATTTCTACCACAAATATAAATTTCTAACCTTATCATCACTGGTAGTAGACTCTGGGTGAGGTAAAGGACTATCCTGGTGAGTTGTTTCCACAACAGAAGGCTCTTCAATTTTGCTTCTTATGATGGGTGTTGCAAGAGGGGATAAATCTAGAGGCATCTAAAATGTAAACAATAAAGGAAAAGTTGCAAGTTCAAAACTGTCAATCAGCATGTCTAAATTAAGAAAGCAGGAAGCATAAACTATCATTACTTTTCTGTCAGAAGACTCTTTTTTAATTTCATGGTTAACAACATACTTTTTTAATGTCGTCTTCTGAAGCTTTCTTGAATTCATTCTCAAATGGACTTGCCAACTCATTAAACAAACCCACTTCTTCACAGTTCTTCAAGAATCTTGTTGGTGTTGGGGTCTGATCTGAAATAAATACCAAGAAGTAATCACACAGATTTAAATATCATGTTAAGACTCTAAATTATAGCTACTAAGTTAACAAATTAGCAGGACTGGTTCAATCAGTTGTTAATTCTCTCTTTGGAAAGACCTCTCCCTTTAAAGCAAACAAAATTTGGTTAAGTTTTTGTTGCACTTCAAGATTATTTCCCCAACTTTATGAACCACAAAAATATTGAAAGAAGTCCTTTTTGCTCCTTAGTCCACTCCTTCTCTCTGAGTAGAATGGCATAAACATCATCTACTCAAGAGACAAACTATTACCATTATCTAACACAGTATTAAGAATGCTTTAAAATTTATATTATTATAATAAAAACTTTAATTGTTTAAATACATGCAATTTGGAAAAAAACTAGGATAAGAGCATGTATATTTTCTTTAACTTGGCCCTTCTATTAGTTGTTCATAATCTCTTATGAAAGCAAGCTTAAGATAAAACAGAATCTTTAGCAGGTAGATAAAAACTACAAGGAAGAAAAAGGTAAAATAAGAGCCCTAAAAACAAACCATCACAAAACAAAACCCTCCTTAGAAAAGCTACTGAAGCTAATTTTCTGTTTTAATGCATTTTGCAAGCTTGGTATGAGGGGTCTGAGTCACAGGTCTACAGAATGTTCTAGCTTAATTTCTAGGCAGTGGAGAAACAGTCAAGTCTACTTTCTTACAACATGAAATAGTGAATATGTACTCATGCTATGTACATTAACATATGTACTGAGTGTACATGTTTTGGCTACAACAAATGGCAGATAAGGCCCATGCTGAATGAAAAACAGCAAATTTATAAATTTGGCCCATTTAGTCTTATTAATTTCAAGGCTATTTATATTTATTAGAGTTGGTAGCACATTAAAACTCTATTCACATTTTATATACTGAAGAGCATCAATTTTACAGGTTACATCAGAGATCTAACCTAAATTAAATTAAAAGTACACTATTAAGGATGGCTCCTGGTTTAAGATTACATACTCACAAAATCTTTTGTGAAATTAAAATTCACGTATTGGTTAATTATTGTGTTCCCATGATAGGCATTACTTACTATTTTATCTTTGCTCCCCCACATGTATATCCAGGGTAATAATATTTTTACTATATATAGATATATTTAACACTAAAATAACCCAATGTCATGCACACTAGACATAATGCAGGCCCTGTCTCAGGCACTATTAGTAATACCAAAACTACTGAAGGGACTCTATTGTGTCATAATTTTATTTATTAGGCTTTAACCTACCCTCTACTCCTACCCTCCAAAAGACCTCC
The DNA here is from genome assembly GCA_023783475.1 of Daubentonia madagascariensis. NCBI lineage: Eukaryota > Metazoa > Chordata > Mammalia > Primates > Daubentoniidae > Daubentonia > Daubentonia madagascariensis. The sequence continues at coordinate 33,186,716 of JAKFHU010002088.1, read as the reverse complement.
AAAATCATATTAGCTTACGTCCATGATGACTGAATTAATAAGTCAAATATAAATTTGACTCTTCTGTTCACACCCAAAACGTTTATCTATCCAAGCTAATTAGAAGGCTCTTATGTTAAAGGGAGGGAAAAGTCTTAAAAATAAAATGCATAAGCATAAATCACTTTTATCAATGATTACTGGAACCATCAGACTTGAGAAAAGTCAACACAGGCATAATCATTTAACATGCAGATTGCATACAGATCATCAAATATATACCACACACATCATGCATTATATTTATATAGTAATGCTGAGTTTTTATCTCAAAATATGTTAGTTAAAAAATGGGGTCAGGCGTGGTGGTTCACGCCTATAATCCCAGCACTTTGGGAGGCTGAGGCAGGAGGATGGCTTGAACCCAAGAGTCAGAGACCAGCCTGGGCAACAAAGTGAGACTCCCTCTCTACAAAAAAATAACATAATTAGCTGGGCGTGGTAGTATGTGCCTGTAGTCCCAGCTACTTGGGAGGCTGAGGCAGAAGGATTGCTTGAGCCCAGGAGTTCGAGGCTGCAGTAAACTATGATTGGGCCACTGCACTTCAGCCTCGGTGACAGAGCAAGGCTCTGTCTCTTTAAAAAAAAAAAAAAAAGATGAGCACTGTGTTTGAGTGTGTTCTGTTTTTCTATTATATTAAATGTAACCAGATAGGAAAGTAATTTCTAGAGACCAACTTCAAAACATTTTTGAGTTAAAAAGAGAGAGAGATTGAGTTAAGGCAGTAAGTTTCAGAGAAACAAAGACCTTCATGCCTAGGAGAGTGAACTTTTCAGGTTATTGTTGCTATTTTACTTGTTTGCTTTTTTTGGTTCTAGCTCTTAACATCTAATGTACAATATTCTAAAGAAAGGCATACTCCACTCTCTTCTGCCTCTTTTTACTTATGGAACTGAAGATATACTCAAAGTTCCTCTACATTTTTCCTACATAAATTGTTTCTGATAAATTATCAACTTTTTGTTACCTCCAATTTCTTCGTTACAAAAATTTTGATACTGAAAATATGGAAAAAACCATCTAATATTTGCCTTATTTTCTATCCAAAGCATTGCTATACTGATTAATAAGTTAAAAGTGTTAACAGTATTCAGCTATAATTCCAGACTTACAAATAACCTAAGCTTTATAAGAGAAAAGAAAAACCTAGATTCAATTTGAATATTTATGATATGGAAATGTGTAGGTATAACACAAAAGGTCTGAAATTTATATAAAACTATTTTCTTATCACAATACTTATTCATAAAGTATACAAATGTAGTGAAATTACACAAAGTATGTGTGTGTATATATACATAGATGTGTGTGTATATATATTTAAATACCAAAAAAGGGCAGCTAATCCAGAATGGAATGACAATAAACCAATGCACGAATTGGGATCCTCTTTTCACATACTGTGAAAAATCACCTGCTGAGGTGATACTGTAGTTCATAGGATCAACAATTCCCAGGGTCAATATACAAAAAAAGCATTGACTGAATTTAGGCCCACTTTATTGCAAGTATTTTACTAATACAAATGTTTAGTCTGCAAAGAAATATAAACCAAATTCTAATGAACAGGTCTGCTAATTGCTCTTTCTCCAGCAGGAGGAGCTTGATCATTTTCTGTCTTCACACAGCCTTGTATATCATGTGTGCAAGACAGCTAAAAGAAACACTGACTAAATACCACATTGGTTCAATTATCAGTTAAATGTAAACTTTGTAGATGGTATGAATGTTCCCAGAATTCTAATGAACTTCCACAAAATTGACATTGAAATCTATATCTGAAAACCACACAAAAAGTGAAATGAATGGTCAGAAGGAAACATGGAAATGTAATGGGTAAAATACATGTTTGCCAACATTTACTGTAAATGAAGTCATTGGAATATCACCAGACTATATTATTTACAGAGAATACACAAAAATTGTGCACATTCCAGGTGAAATATGTATATAAGCTATTAATAAAAGCATATACTAACCAGCCACAATGACACTGTCATTACGTGCTGGACCAAATTTCAGTGTCATCTCATGTTTATGTTTATGGACAGCCAAATGATCCTCGTTGGTAAAACGCTGTGGCAAAAAGTTTTAAAATATAGTTAAGAATTTCAATTTGATCAAATAAGTAAAATGATAAGGAAATTCATTTCCACAACATGTAAAACCTCCATTAACAGTGAAATAGTTTGTAAACTATAAAAGAATCTATTATTGTTAGTATAGATAAGCATACTAGATTTCAAACAATCATTGAGAAATCTATTACCCAAGAATAAGCAATACTGATATATTACTAGGTCACATAACTCATTTGAGAGCATTTAAAAATAAAACCTGAGGCAAAAAAACTTTATATAAATTTCATTTGGATACTAAAAGTAGACCACTATTAATTTTTTGTCATATGATAGTAAAAATACCATGTTTACTCCATGGTACAATTACTTTTGAAGAAAGTACTATATTTACCTAGACTTGAGGTTACTTACCACTTTTTAAATGAGACTTTTCTTATATAAATATTATTCCTGGACAAATTAAGAAATAAATAAGATTCTTTGTGTTACCACATAAAAAAAGAATGCCTTTGTTTTAATCCAGTGAAGAAACAGCAACCAATACAATAATAAAGCAACTCATTTTAACATAAAATGAAAATTTTAACAAAAAGTAACCAAAATGGTTTTATCAGAGTTTTTATATAAAAAATGGAGCAAAACTATTTTTAAGGTAATTTTGTTTTTAAAGCTATCCATTTTTTTTACACTTAATTTGGATTAAGTCCTGCATGTCAAAGGTGACATTTATGATTACAACATAATAAATGTACTGTATCTCCTGTGTCTGAACAACAACAATGAAGATGCTCCTCATCAAGCAACATTTATAACCGAAAAGGAGCATTTATTTTTTGTTATTTCAGAGCAATAATTTCAAAATGCCAAGTTAACAGGTATCAATTCACTCTTTAGTCTACCTCACAAATGGGGATATTAAAATACATATACTTGAACTTGCTTTGCCCAAACCACCAAAATGGATTCCTTCTCTTGTAGTCTCCTCCTCCCACCCAATTCATTACATCTTCCATGCATCTAATAATAGTAGCTTTAGGGTGACTGTAAAACAATGTAAAAGAAAGAGACTTTTTTCCCATTATACTTTTTATTCCAAAAATTTTTTAAAGTATAACACTGATTACCTATATTATCCTTAGCCCAGACCACTAGCTTTTAGCCTATAGATATTAAAACCCTCTAATTTGTGCCCCAGTATGCTCTGCACAATGCCTTGGTTATAGCACCTATCACAATATTGTACTGATATTATCAGAGCAGGCAGAGCTCCTACTGTGGTCCCCTAAATTTAACATATAATATGTACTTAATAAATACTAATTGAAAGAATAAACTCCTTACAATAAAAGAGCTGAATCTTAAAGATCACTCTGGGGGGGAAAACAAACCTACCTCGAACCACAGCTGTTGATTACGGTGAATTAAGCTTTAATTTAATTTAGCTATATTTTATTACTCAGTGTTTATATTACTTCACACACCAATAGAAAGTTAACTATTGTTTTGGGATCTCTCTTCACAACCTGCCTGTATTCCCACTAAAGGAGTGTGTTCAGATGCAACAGTACTGCCATCGCTTGACTTTTTCATTCGTTCACTCTGCAGACATCTACTGAGCACCAACTACAGGCACTGGGACCACAATCCAGCTCTTCCCCACCCAGGTACTATCTTCCTACTACTTTTAAGAATCCCTCCCAAATTTGAGGGAATAAGAAGTAGTGGTACTTTTGACAGACTGCTGAATAAGAAAGTTCTTGGAGAATAAACACATCTGCAGAGTACACTAACATTATTATATTGCTTTTTATACTTCGTATTACAGTTTTAAATGTATGTATGTCTTACAGCCCACACTAAAAAGATCTTAAAGTAAGATTCATTTTTCACTTGGTAAGTGGCCTGCAAATTTTTTTTTTTTTTAAAGCAAGATTCATTTTATGTTCCAAAGAACCTCACAATGTGGCTTTTCCACTGAAGGCAATCATTAAACACTTGTGAGTGAATGCATTTTGGTATAGGTCCCAGATTTTAAAACTGAAAAGTCAGCAAAACTAATAGATAAGAACTTGGAAAGTTTTTTCCTAGGAATTTTATTCAGTTTGACCAGAAATATTCCAATCAAAGAGCAACTACATACAGAATAAATAACATTGTGTTCTGTACAAAATGTATGAAAATGGCACCAAGCTCCATCCTAAGTGAAAAGGAGTGGCTAGAAGGAACCTAACAGATATTTAGGATATTAAAAGGGGGAATGCAAGGACTATGCATTCATAAACTCACAAAGGATGCACAGATCATATTCACCTAAATGCTATTTATAAAGGGATTACTGATCGTGTAATGCTATTATCTATATACATGGATAGCAATTACTTTCCAATGCAAAGGACAAAATACACTCAAATTGGCACTTGATACAGGTAAATTTGACCTCGGCTATTATCTGAGAACATTTATTTACTTTTAACCAGCAACTTAAAAAGACAGTGTGAAAAGGCAATCTTGTAAAAAGGCAGTCACCAGAAAAGTTTTATGTACACGAAGGAAATGTATTCTTTCTTTTCTCAACAAATATTTATAAAGTAGCTACTACAAGGTAAGATAAAAATTTTTGCAGAATCTATGTAAATTGCTTTCCCAGCCAAATTAAAAGGTTTATTCTAAAAATAAGTTTTATAGAAAAATTATAATAATATTAGCAATACCAACATATTGAATTCATAAAATTTCTTTCTTCCAGGCAATTCAAAGTACAACACCAATGCAAATGCTATAAATGTGCACAAAAACAAAAACATTTTGTTGAACAAGAATAAGACCTTGAGCATACAGCTCAATAAACAATGGGGAAAAACAGTGAAAAAACATTTTTTGGATAGGTGACCATCTCTCTTAAACGGTTAAAAAGGAAGGGTAACCTGTCTGATGGGAGGAAGGTGAATCAGTTGCTTCTATAATAAATTAAGTTCTGGTATCTTGGAAATCTGTGTTACTAAGGCTTGACCACTCTTACCAGAACCTACTTCCTAAGAAATCAGTCATTCCACATTTACTATATACATTCACTCATGATATACTGATTATTCCTATTTAACATATTAAATAGGCACAAGTTTTCAAGCCATCATGCCAATAGCTCATTTTACTACTTCTTTCACTTGTTGAAGGACTCTATTCAACAGCAGGAAGTTACTGATTCATTCTCTCTCTCTCACACACACACAGACACTCTCTCTCTCTGTCATATACCTCCATTGAGACTTTAGACTAAATGTAAAACGGATCTTTATCTCCTTTGTAAAGCAGCTTATAATGTATAAACATTCTACCAAAGAAATAATTTTCAATGAGAGTGACATCAAAAGCAAAGATACTACTAATAATATAGAAGAATACCAACGTTAAATGAATCTTTCACTAAATTATTTCACTTTTACCAAATTCAATAGAACATTACTTTAACACAAATGAAATTAACATAAGTCTTTCTGTGGAATACCTAACAGTTACTCAGGCATATAAGAAAAGATTTAATAGCAAGAGTCTACAGTTAAACTCTTGGCAATGATTTCTATAGGTCTCTCTCCAAAGTGGTATTACCAACAAAATACATTTTAAATTGTAAATATCTATTTGAAAATTTAAATTTAACTAAGACCATTAAATGTGTTACAGCTAAAATTCAAATTCAGAATAATGTCACTGTTTACTAGTGACAAAAAATAATTTGTACTACCACCACCAAACTGGTGCTTCTAAAACCAATTCTAATTAGAAACTTCAATTTCCTAGGAAATATTATTTCAACCTAAAAAGAGACTATACCATTTCTGTTCTCAGCAAGATTTAACAAATGGATGATGTTGACATTAAACAGGTTCTATTTTGGTCAGTAACAATTACAAGGTGGTATTATAACACAGAGTTTATTTTAAATATTTTAGGGGACAAATATAGGCCAAAAAAAAATACTCAGAATTGAAGTGTTCATGTTTAAAACAATGACTATTAGCAAGAATTAAATTATAAGTGAGAAGAAAAAATGGAGTTAGCTTTTAAAAACTTGGCAAAACATATGAAGAACCTTAGAAATATGTATATATTTTAATCCAGTAATTCTAGTTCTAAGATGTATTTTAAGAAACTAATTAGAGATGCATACAAAGGACTACCTAGAAGCATATTAATCACAATGTTGCTTATAATACTGAAATTAATTTAAAAGTTCTTAATAGCAGAATAGGTAAATCAATTAGGGGACATGCTCTAGCAACAGAATGCTACATAGAAATTTAAAAGCATGTTCTCAACACACAAAATGCTCATGATACATACATCATCTGAATGCAAAACTGTGCAGTATGGTTCCAATTTTGTTTTAAAAATAAACATGGATCCCATCCTCTCTTACCTACTTAAGAACCCCACTCCTGCAATGGTACCTCTCTTTGCAGTGCTAAATATGGTGTGACATTCCCACCTTAAAATGCAAAAACAAACAAAAAAGCCCCATCTTCAATGCTATATTGAAGCTACATAGCTCATTGTTCCCTTTAAAGCTACACTCCAAGAAAGAGCTTCCTGTGATGTCCCCATTTCTGGTTCTTCCCCTTCTCTCTTCAACCTACTCCAATCACACTGCTGTTACTGCTGCTTCACTGAAAGCTACTCTTACCAAGGTCTCTAAATCCAACAGTAAATACTGAATTCTTATTTCATCCTATAACTATATTATTCCCCCTACTTTGAAATATTTTTTTCTACTTTACTTCCAGGACTCAATTTTCCTCCTTGGCTGCTGCTTCTTAGCCTCCTCCCATGCTACATTCTCCCCGTTTCTGACTTTTAAACAATGGCGTGCTCTAAAGCTTAGTTCTCACCCTTCTTCTCTATCTATACTATTTTGACATAGACATAAAACTAAGCAAGTATGGGAATTATAGATAAGACAAAATTTAAGTATTCCCAATCTTGAGAAAATTTAAATATTATAAATCTTGACAATGTAAAAAATAATAGAATTATCAGACATCAGGAGATGGGGAAGTGGACATGGGAATGATTATTAACTCCTTTAATAGTGGGAAGTCTAAAAAATAATTCTAACTTCTTAATGTTTTTCATATATATTTAATATTAGAGAGGTCTTTTAAAAAACAATCTCTACATACACGTATATTCTAATGTTTAGCAATTGGTTTTTCTTCTGTTTAAGTAAATTTAAATGTAATGCTTTTAAAATTAAAAATGGCATGTGAATTATTAGTAAAGAGTCAATCAAAATAATAACAGAAACCATTCTAACTATTTTAAGCAGAAGAAAATTAGGAGAAGGAATAAGGTGGGGGCTTGCTTGAGGCTGAGTCTCCAAGAATGATACCTAGGAACAACATGGCAAAACTGGTCATTGTCCAAAGGCTGGCTCTAGAAACATATTAGCTATAATCCAGGGATTACAAAATCATGTTGTGTCTGTTCAATCCAAACCAACAAAATGGATAATTTGAGTAATATGACCCCTCTCTCCGTTTAATTCAGTATCAAATCCAAAAAGTTAAAGTAAATCTGCTTTATCAGAAGAGTAAATTTGGTTGGTGGAACCTAAAATCATACCCAGAATTGTAATTGCAAAGGATTCTGAGAATTATAGTTTTTAGCTCTCTTAACTTTACAGAAACATGTGTATCAAAAACATCTCCAAAATATATGTCTAACCAGTCTATTTCTCTATATGTCCAATTGTTGCCACCTAGTCCAAACCACCATCATCTCTCACCTGGACTGCTACCAGCCTCTCATCTCCCTGCTTCCACTCTTACCTCAGCAACAACTTCTCACTGCTCTGTGAATGAAACCCAAACACTTTATCACAGTCTACAAGGCCCTAGAGGATATGTCTTTTTTTCCTACCTCTCTGACCTCATCTCTTATCTGTCTTCTCATTGATCATTATATGCTCCAGCCACAATAGTCGTCTTTCTGTTCTTAAACACACCAAACCTATTCCTTCTTCAGGGCCTTTACATTTGCTGCACCTTTAGTTGGAAATATGTGCAAGGTTTGCTCCCATATTTTCTTCATGTCTTTGTTCAAAGGTCACCTTATCAGAGATGCATTCCCTGATCAACTATTTAAAATAGCATCAACCCTGATAACTCCTATCTTTACCCTGCTCAACATCATTAGATACCATGGAAATTAAAATTATAATGAGATACCACTTATATCCTCACCAGAATGACTAAAAATTGAAGACTAACCAAAACAATCTTAAAAAAGGAGAACTAACCCTAACTGACTGGAACACTAACTGGAAAGCTAGAGTAATCAAGACAGTGTGGTAGTGGCATAAAAAGTTGACAGATTGATGAATGGAACAGAGTACAAAGCCCAGAAACAGATCCACATTTACACAATCACTCGATTTTCATTAAAGAAGCCAAAGCCATTTAATGGGGAAAGAAAAATCTTTTCAACAAATGATGCTGGAATATCTGAAAAACCATACTGGAAAAAAGTTAACCTCCACCCTACTTCACACCATACACAAAAATTAATTCAAGATAGGAGAGACCTAAATGAAAAAGCCAAGCTTATAGAGTAAAACAAAGGAGAATATCATTGTGACCTACATGTAGGCAAAAGTTTCTTAGACAAGTCAAAGAAAGCAACAATCATAAAAGAGAAAAAATTAATACATTAGGCTTCACTAAAATTAGAAACACCTGTTCATCAAAAATATTATGAAAATTAAGATGCAAACCACAGACTTGAAAAGAAAATTTGACAAAGGACTGGTATCCAGAATAAATAAAGAACTCCTACAACTCAATAATTAAAAGACAACACAATTTTTAAAAGTGGGCAAAAGATTTGAAAAGATACTTCATCCAAAGTAAGGTATACAAATGGCCAATAAACACATGAAAAAGTGCTCATCATTTTATTCATCATCCAAGAAATGCAAATTAAAACCACAATGAGATACCAGTCTACACACATGAGGACGGCTGAAATCTAAAACACTGACAACACCAAATGTTGACAAGGATACGGCACAATAAGACCTTTCATACATTGTCGGTGGGGATATAAAGTGGTACATCCATTTTGGAAAGTCATTTGGCAATTTCCTAAAAAGTTAAACATATATCTATCATATGATCCCATCATTATACTCCTAAGTATTGACCCAAGAGAAATAAAAGCACGTGTCCATACAAAGACTTGTATATGAATATTCACACCAGCTTTATTTATAATAACTAAAAACTGGAAATAAGCCAAATATCCATCAATAGGTAAACAGATAAGCAAATTGGAGAATAATGAAATAGTACTTCTCAAGGAAAAGGAATTAACTACTGGTCACGTAACAGAAAAATCTTAAATTATGTGGAATGAAAAAACCCAGACAAAGGTACATTCTATATGATTTCATTCATATAAAATTCTACAAATTCAAATCTATAGTGACAGAAAACAGATCAGTAGATGGGGGTAGGAGGGGTGAGAAGGATTATAAATAGGTATGAAGGAACTTTTGGGGTTATAGCTGTGATGGTTTTATGAGTATATACATACATTAAAACTTATCAAATGGTATACTATAAGTACATGCAGTTTTAAAAATATCAACCAAAGAAAACAAATGAAAACCAATGAAAACCAACAATGCTTACTTATGATTTATAGTCTGTATATTGAAGTACTTTGTAACTTCACTACACATTACATTTATTCTTTCATTCTTCCTTAGTGTCTACAGTTATCTTAAGATTAGATAACAGCAACAGATTAATAATTTAACGCCTGTTAAAAAATATATCATTTTCTGAAACTGCTTCCATTACATGCTCCATATTAAAGATGTTAGCTTAAGAACATTAATACATTAGTGATACTATAAGAGGTAAATATCAGTTAGTTTCATAAGAGTTCAGTAAGATAATTCTCATATAAGACAATGTATATTTGATTTTCCACTAGGCAGTTTATCAATGATTTTCAACCAATAAAAGTCAAATTAATACACTTTTAAATCTTGGAATTTTTGTCCAGGGTTTCCACCTTTCCATTATAAGATATAACATCTCTCCCCCATATTAAACTGTATTTCCTAAAACTCAGATACGCAATTGAGGAAAAAGAAGAATTTCTTTCCAAAAGTTTTCTGGGCTTTTTTTCATCCTAACTCTAAAATTTTACAAAACATTGTAAGAAAACCCTTTTAATGATAATATATTCAGTCATCAGTGTTTTAATAAGTAGGAATACACAAAAATGATTTAAAGTAATTTATACATTACCTGGCCACATCCAGGCGCAGTGCACAGAAAGGGTTTGTCATCACTCATATTCCACAGGTCCTTGTATTGCCTATAATCAAACACGAAGAGATGGCTAACGACTTTACAGTACATATTTTTAAATAAGGAATAATTTAATCTCAAGATTTGATTTTCACAAAACTTATTACCTTTTCTATTTGAATGTGAAATAAAACACTTTTGTTGACATTTTAACTATATCTTCCACTTTCTTATTATGAGTAGACAAATACATGTAATATGCAGATTTTGCACTATAGAAAAAAGGTTAGGAACAATGCTCTATCAGGCTCTTTCCTGCTCAACAGTGTAAAAGTACTTATGGTGAAACGAACAAATTTCATTCATTCAAAAAAACTGAATGAACAATACTATGCAGTCTTTCAAGGATCATACTGTATAGTTACAAACATAACACAGCAAAATTTGTATCTCTAGTACTAAATTCTAGTGGAATATTTTTATCTATTGGCTAAACATTTCTATCTGGGTATGTCACCAAAACATTAATATGCCTAAAAACAAACTCTTTTTTTTTTTTTTTTGAGACAGGGTCTCGTTCTGTTGTCTGGGCTACAGTGCAGCAGCATCATCACAGCTCACTGTAACCTCAAACTCCTGGGCTCAAGTGATCCTCCTGCCTCGGCCTCCCAAAGTGCTAGGATTACAGGTGTGAGCCACCATGCCCGGCCAAAAAGCAAACTCTTAAATCCCTTCTTAAACTTATACGTTTTCCTATGCTGGAAGCACTATGGAAAACTCAAAGGGAAATACAAAAATAAAAGAGAAATTGGTCCCAGACTCAAGGGATCTCTCCTCCCAGTAAAGGAGATAAGAGTATTTACCTAATAAAATCTGTATCTCTAACTCTGATCTCTTTCTAAATCCTCAATTTCCAACCCTTTGTTAGTGGTATAGTTGGGATCAGAACTAAATCTTCTGAGTCCAAGTTCAAAGACCTTGACAATATTTTATGCTGTTTCCTCCTAATGTATCAAAATTTTGTCAAAGGTTTGATATACCTTATTTTTAGGAAACTCATGCTGGTTCACAGTAGTCATAGCTTTAAGTTTTAAGCACGTACACAATTATCACTGAGAATATAAAAGATTTCTAGGAAGTCATACTCAACCTTATATATAAAATTTGTGAAATGTATAAACAAATTTTTATTGCTTTATCTGAAGTTTTTATTGCTATAATTGTCAAATAGCCTATGGACAACTTGATATTACACAGGTAGGTGTAAGGATGACACTTGAGGAAACACTAGTTTAGACTTCTGGTTTCTGGTCCAACACATAAAGAACTTTAAAGTCATCACTCCTGTCCTCACAACAAGAAAAAAGCTAAACAAACTGAAAATCATCAACTCTTTTTAGATCCATCAGAGAACTGAGGTCACAGGGCAATCGGTTACCCTGAAAAGTAGAGACTAAGGCAGATACTGAGAATCACTAGTTTACCAGGAGCAGAAGGCTGCTGAAGGAGCCAGTAGAGTTAGGAATACTTAAACTATTATATAATTGACCAATTGCTAGAGGCTCATTGTAGACTAGCTTAAGAAGTAAAAACTCCTGTAGCCTAGTCATAAGGGGTGTGGGAATGGACACACTTGCCTATGTTTTAGGTACAGGGTCCCCACCAGGATCTCAGGGTGAAGATTGGAGGGAAAACAACAACAACAACACTCCCTATGCTTCCTGCAGGAAAAGGAGAAAAGTATCCATTTTGAAATATGCCTAGAGCAGTCTGTTCTCCTTGACTAAGGACTACTCTCCAAAGAAACTATTTTACCAGAGCCTAACTGACCTGGGAAAAGGAAACACCCAACTCCAGCCCTCTCTCCTCTTTGTGTCTCACCTAAGGGCGTGGGGGTAAAGCTGAGAAGAACTTGTGAAGGTCACAGCCCAGGGACACAGGTTCACTACAACACTGAGACCTAATCATAGGAGCACAGAATGCTTCCCCTCTCCCCACACCTTATCACATCAATCAGGCTCCAGTATAGTAATGGTGGAGTACAGCTAAACGCTCAGACCTTAAAGTCTCTAAGGAAAACCAAAGACATAGGGGAAATAAAAACAAGGACATTAGAGGGTATTTTAGCTTCAGAAAACAATGAACACAGCCTAACTCCTAGCCAGATAAACATAAAACCTCACACAAAGGCCTATTTACTTCAGTTCCTTTTACCCTTTACATCATGTGCAGCTTTCAACAAAAATTAAAAGGCATGCTAAAAAGGCAAAAAATAGAATCTGAAGAGACAAAGCAAACTATAGAACTAGACTCTGATATGGCAGAGATTTTGCAATTATTGGACTGGAAATTTAAAATAACTAAAAATAATATGCTAAGGACTCTAATGGAAACAGCAAACAACATGCAAGAACATGTGGGTAATGTATGCAAGAGACTGAAACTCTTGCAATTGCAGAACCAGTCCAATCTGGTTCAACTTTGTCAGTGACAAATTGTAACAAAATGGTGAAGTTGTTTTACAGTTGCAAAGGACCCCCAGATTGCAAGTGACATAACCTGAGCACGCACAGATGAACCAAGCCCAATTCTAAACAGCTGGGAAAAAAGTCAATCACAGGTAGAACCTAAGTATTTGGATAGAGGAACTAGGAACCAATTAAGTAGCAAGGGGTGTCCTGTTTTGTCACAATAAGTACTTAACAGCCAAGGACTCAGCATCGCCAGCATGGCCACTTTGCATGACCTAATCAGACCACACCTCATTGCATTTTCCTCTCTCTCACTGTTACTCTCTGCCTATAAAACCTGCCCCAGACCCCAGCTTGGGGAGACAGATTTGAGTGTTGCCTCTTGATTCCTTGTCAGTTGACTCACAATAAAGTTTATTCTTTTCTCAAAAGCCAGTGCCATAGTACTGGCTTCGATGTGCTTCAGGCAGTGAGCCCACTGCTTGGTAACACTCTCAGACAGACTCAAAAGGAAATGTTAGAAATAAAAAATACTGTAATAGATACAAAGAATGCCTTTGATAGTCTCTGGATACAACTGGATACGACTGAGGAAAGAACCAGTAAACTTGAAGGTCAACACAAACTTCCAAAACTGAAATGCAAAGAGAAAAAAAGGATGAAAAAACAATAGACTACCCAAGAATTGTGGGACAATGATGAAAGGTATAACATGTGCATAATGGGAACATCAGAAGGATTAGACTAGAAAGGAACAGAAGAAACATTTTAAATAGAATGGCTGAGAATTTTTCAAAATTGATAAAAGATACCATATCACAGATCCTGGAAGCTCAGAGAAAAACAAGCAGAATACCAAAAAATCTACACCTAGACATACCACATTCAAAGTGCAGAAAATCAAAAAGACAAGGAAAAAACCTTGAAGCCAGACTAAAAAAAGTGGAAATACTGGTCCGAGGGGTATTTCTACAGTAAGTTTCTTTGCTTACCAAATAAAAATTCACCTGTAGGAATTTACAATATGAATACATTTTCTCACAATAATTAACTATATAAAATGGTCCCAATGAACAATACTCACTTTTTCAAATCTAAGGTTTTCATTATTATGCTTCGTAGAACAAACCCTAAAACACATGATGTAACTTGATATTTATGATTTTTAAATCCCCAAAGGTAGCTTGAAATGGGGATGGTACAGCAACTGCCATTAAATATTTTCCCCTAGTGCTGAAAAGATTTTCCCTTTAGTAATAAAAAGGTTACAGCTGTACAAAATCTTGACAGACCAAACTGAGTACTGTTCAATAATTATGGCTTCAAATGACAACTCTCAATTACACAGTATAATTTCAATTGGGTTAAAGTGTCAATCTAATTTATTACCTTCTGACAATTATAAAACAAGACTGCAAATTCTTTGAAACTCCCTCCATTGAGAGGACCTATCTATGTCCTTTCCCTTGAATCTGGGTGGATTTATAACTACTTCAACAAATAGAGTACTGCGGAAATGACACAAAGCTAGGCCAGAAGTCTTATAGTCGCTACCTTGGCCATCTGGAATTTGCTTGCTCCCAATATACTACTTCTCAGGACACTCTACCCCAGAATCCAACGACTATGGTGTGAGAAGCTTCATTCACATTTTCCCATGTGAGCACCCGTGCACCAAAAAGCAGAGACAAGCCATCCCATTGTGTCCTGTCCAAATTCTTGACCTAGAGAATCTGTAAGCACTATAAACTATTTTACAACTAAGTTTGAAACAATTCTTCACGATATTTTTAATTTACCTGAATAACATATTATCCTTTCAGTGCTTCTTAAATTTTTACAAACCAAGGCATACTGGGGTGTATATATATATAAATATAAGCAAAAGTATCCTACAAGTTTGGCTGTGACTGACCACTAATGAAATTTATTTAAACAGAAAATGAGTGAGGAGAACAGTATGGCCCAGTAGTTCTCATTCTTAAAAATTTAGAACCCCTGAAGAACTTTTTCATTTGTGTGAGTTATTATCAATACTGACCACATTAGAAATTAAAACTGAGAAATTCTAAAAATATCAATTTATTAATTTCTTTAAAAATAACAATGAACTCATTGCATGTTAATATACGTATCAAATATTTTTATAAAAACTAAGTGTATTTTCAAAACAAAAAAATTTAGTAAGAAAGAGAGGCATTATTTCATATTTTTTGCAAATCTTTTATTGTCTGGCTTAACAGAATAAGACAGTTGGATTCTCATATTTGCTTCTTGTATTCAACCTGTTACGATATCACTGTCATGTCTCCTCTAGAAAACTCCATGTCTGCTTGTGAGAGAATGACAGTTAAAAAGGCAAATAATATCTTAGTATTATTATGAAAATGTTTTTGACTTCACAGACTCCTTAAAAGATCTCTAGGACCCTTAAGGGTCCTTGGACCACATTATGAGAATTGTTGGTAGAGGCATACCTCATTTTATTGCGCTTTGCAGATACTGCATAGTCTTTTAAAAATACACCTAATTTTTTAGACACCTATTATCAGATTAAGAAAGTATTCTCCTATTTCTAATTTCCCAAGAGTTTTAACCATAGACATTAAACTTTCTCAAATGCGTTTTCTGTATCTATTGAGATTATTTTTCCTCTTTCATTGTTTTAATATGGTAAATCATAATGGATAATTTTATTGATAAACCAACAATTTCTACTTGCTAATATTTTGTTTAAGATTACATCTATGTTCACGAGAGAAAACCTTGCCAGGTATCAAGGTTACGATGGCTTTACAAGAAGAATTGGGTCATGTTAATTCTTTTCTATTTTCTGGAAGAATCCATTTAAGATAGATACTAATCCTTCCTTAAATGTTGGAAGAATTTACCAGTGAAGCTATCTCAGCCTGGGGTTTTCTCTGTGGGGAGGTTTTAAATCATGAATTCAGTATCCTTAAATAAACTGAAATTCTTGCATAAATTTTGTTCTCCAGAAATTTGTCCATTACATCTATACTTTAAATGTATTGGTATAGTTACTCATAACAGCCTCTATTTTTTTCTTGTCTACTACATCTGTAGTGATGTCTCCTTTTAAATTCCTAATATCATTAACTTTCTCTTTTTCTTTAATCAGTCTAGCTAAGGGGTTTATCCACTTTATTGCTAATTTTAAATCTTTGCTTCATTCATTTACTCTTGTTTTCTATTTCACTAATTCCACTTATAACACTAAAAACAAATACCTAGGAATAAATCTAATGAAAAATGTACACCATACATTAAAAAACAAACAAACAAAATCTACAAAACATTTCCCCAAGAAATTAAAGAAGGAATAAATAAATGGAGGATGTAACATGTTCATGGATTGGAAGACTTGATGTTAATAAGACAACTATTCTGCCCAAATCAATCTATTAAAGTACAATTCCAATCAAAATCCCAGCAGGTTTTATGTGTGTGCAGAAATCGATTCTAAAATTTACAAGGAAATGCAAAAGGTAAACAAGGCAATCCTGAAGAGCAGTAATCAAGATAGAGGACTTATATTATCAGACATCAAGACTCATTATAAAACTAAAATAATTAAGATGGTATGGTATCAGTCCGATGATAAACATATAAAGCAATGGAACAAAATGAAGTACAAAAATGGAAACGTACATAAGGTCACCCAACTTGTACAAAGGCTCAACTGAAGTTCAGGGGGGAAAGGATGATCTTTTCAGTACCTGGTTCTAGGAATTTTATATAGCAACAGTATTCAACTCAACTAGTAATTGTGTGATATTCCCTTTACAACACTAGCTTATCAACCTTTTAGATCAGTGTTTCCCAAAGCATATTCTACAGAGGTATTAGTAGCTACTTTAGAAAAAAAAAGTCTTTAGCCAAATAAATTTGGAAAATGCTGGAGAATGTGGGCTTCATTTTTGCAGGACTTTTCAGAGCCTTAATGCTATGTCAATGAAGTATCCATAAGTTAAAAAAAATGACCCTTGACTCCTATCTCACAACATACTAAAAATTAAGTCACAGTGGATCATAGATCTAAATGTGAAAGGCAAAGAAAAAATTTCTAGAAGAAAAACTAGGAAACAATCTTCATGATTTTGGAGTAGGAAACACTTTCTTAAAAAGGACACAAAAGGTAATGTCCATCCATACAAGAAAAGATTGATAAAACAGATTTTACCCTACATAGTGCATTTTATTCTATATAAATTATACCTCAATAAAAAGCAAAAAAGTAAAACCAAAATAGTATATCTAACCAAATACTGAGAAATAAGACAAAATTATATAGGCAACTTTACCCAGATATAGTGTGTTCCAGGAAAACTTAGAAAAGCTTTGATTTGAAAAGGACATATACTATAGAAAATAGTAAAAAACGAAAGAATATGTCAGCTGTCTGTATCCGTAGAGTCTACATTCATGGATTCAACCAACCTTGGATCAAAAATATTTAAGAAGAAACAAAACACCACTGCACTTGTACTGAACATATATCGATTTTTTTCCTTGTCATTATTACCTAAAAAATACAGTATAACAACTATTTACGTAGCATTTATACTGTGTTAGGTTTAATAAGTAATCTAGAGATGATTTAAATTTAAAGTATATGGGAGGATGTGCATACATTATATATAATACTACACCATTTTATATCAGGGACTGGAGCATCCACAGATTTTGGTATCTGCGGTAGGTCCTGGAACCAATCCCCCATAGATACCAAGGGAAAACTGCATATTTAAAAATGACTGAACTTCACAGCACTCTAAGTAGACGTGCAGTGAGAGATTTTAAAGCATCACACCATCATAAAGTCAAAAAGTCATTAAGTCAAACCGTTGTAAGTTGGAGACTGTCTACACATAGAAAAATCTATAGGACAAATCACCTGGTCTCTTCAACAAGTAAATGTCATGGGGGGAAAAAGAAAAGCAAAGGAGGCACTGTTTAAGATGGAAAACGGATTTTTTTTTTTTTTTAATTTCTAAATGTTCTACATAAGGACCTTTTTGGATCCTGATCTAAATAAAACAATTACAAAAAGACATTTTTGAGTAAAGATTACTTTCCTATTTTTAATTTCATCTTAAAGTTCCCAATTATTCCTTCCATCAACTTGTAGGCTGTTGTTTTGTTACTGCTTTCTTTCTAGAAATTATATATAGCAAATATATTTGACTCAACTAATAATTCTGTAACATTGTTCCTTTTTCAACACTAGCTTGTTAGCTCTTCAGAGCAATGTTTCCCAAAACATTTTGATAGGGATGTCAGTAGGTATTATATGGAAAAAGATATGTAGCCAAACAAATTTTGGAAATGCTGAAGTATACTTTTCTTTGCAGGGTTTTTCAGGGCCTTTAACATGCTCAAGTGAAATGACTAGAGGAGTACCTAGATTATGGCATTTTTGCCACAGCTATTTGCTATTTGAACACTTTTTCATAGAACATCATCTCATGGGACTAATATTATTTGGAATTCATTTTAAGAGAAATCAAAACCTTAAAACATGTTTATGTCTGTGATAGTTAAGTGTATTTTGATGCTCTTAATTTGATAATTTAAAAACAATAGGAGTATCAGCTAAACTACATACCAAATATGTGATTTCTTATTTATGGAAAAAACCAAATATTTATTAATAGAAACAACCTATGAAAAATTTTATAACCTAAAGTATAAAAAATGGCTAAAAATACCAAACATTGCACACATACCTGGCACAATTCACATGTAACTTGAATTTCATAAGTTGAACAACTTATCACGTTCTCTTTCCCATGGCAAGGATACTAAAAAACAAAGTGTTTTTTAACACACACTGTTAAAAATAATTCTGAAATACGTCTTGAAACACCAGTAGAAAATAAAAGTGCTCAAATTACTCTCCGTAACATTAATGTCATGCAAAAACCTACTCATCATTAAGAATTTTTATAATAAGAGTACTGCTCTTGAAATACGAACACATACATAAATGCCTTAAACACTGGTATTAATATATCCAACTCCACCAAAGGGGTTAAAAGAGTAAGAAACATTCAATTCAGCCCTTAGGGCTATGGCTGAAGGGCAGCCATTAAATGAGTAAAAATACTTACTTTTGAACTCTGTTGAGAAAGATTGACTTAGTATTTCAATTTCTATTCAGAGTTTTAAATTTTTTTAAATGTACTCAGTGGACATCAGCTTCTCAGCCTAATTCTTCAGAACTTATTTGTCCCATAATGTAGTTGATCTATATAAGCAGCTCCCTGCTCCCTAACTTTACAATTTGCTTATTTGATATTAGCTTAAGGTACATACAGCATACTGAAACTACCCACATCAGTGGCCCATTTTTAAACTCTGCTAATACTTCACCTTCTGTTCACTGAAACTTTATTTAGTGGTAAATAAGAGTAACTATACGCTTATCCAAATAAGCCAATGGTACATAGAAAAAATTATATATATTTCATAATTTTGTTTATAAATGTGGTTTCAAGAATGTCTTGCTTGGAAAAATTGATAATTCTTGTGAGGAAATGTATAACTAGCCACAGTTCTGATCCCTGGAGTAAAGGTCGACCTGGTAGAGAAGATAGAAGAAAGTTTCTTCCCTTGCCCTAAGCAAAACTTGTATCTGGTAGGGTTCAATTTCTCCATTTATATCCAACTTTATCTACTGCCTGTGAGGAGAGGAAAAAGAACACTAGAACAATCCAGACTTAAATCTATAATAGTCACGTTTCTGTCCTTACAAGTAGAATATCACCTCCATGAGGGGGAGTTAACTACCTAAAACAGTGTCTTACTCAGTTTAGCACAAAATACATTTAAACATCAAATATATGGAGACACAAAGATGAAAAAAACCAATCCCTGTACTTGAGACTCAACTTTTAGTCTAGCAGAAGAAAGAGAATCAGAGCCAATCCATATTTGTGAATAGGCTAAATACTATGAAAGCATAGATTGCAAGGATCAATCTGATAGTTCTAGAAAAGCTTTCAGAGGGAATTAACTCTTGATACCCTTCTCTCAAATCTCTTCTCTTCCATCACTACACTGCCCCCTTACCCTATCAAACTAGTTCCTTACCTACACAGCAGCCTATTTCCTAGAAAACCAGTAAAAATTCCCATTCCCTTATTACCATTTTCTAATACCTAGTGGAGGTAACTGTAAATATTAACAGTTTAAGCACCTAGAAACATAAATGATAACAATTCCTCTGGGAGGCTTAAATGCTACCTCTTTGTTAATCTAATTGAATCTCAAGCCTCTAAATCCAGGCTTCTCTCCCTTTTACAGCAAGGTTGGAAATATGCTCATAACAGAAGCCTGAAAGGAGGTTTTGTTAAACTATAAATTGTTGGAGAAGTCAATGATTGCAGATTGAGAATTGCTAACACACCACACTACTCTCTGGCAAGCCTCTACAACCTACACTAGTAGGAAAATTACTGTCATGAAAAGTACCCAGAAGACTTCTAGATAAAATTTTTTAAAGGTCAGCTTCTTTGGTTTCTCTTAACTCTACTAATACTCATTTATCTTCCTTTTTCTTGAGTTTCTATTTTGTGCTTTGCACTAGCACTTCTTGCTAGATGATGAAGATGTAGTGGTGAATTAAGATAGATACCTGCCTTCACAGACCTTCCAAGATAGTGATGAAGCATGCACTAACTAATCAAGCATCCAACCCAAACCTCCTTTTTCCTACAATCCCAAATTAAGATTCAAAACTATCACGGAATGCTATAAAGACAAATCTGATTATCCACTTAGTATATCTTAATAGATACAACCTTTTAGGGGTTATAGCTATACTCTGAGAGATACAATCAGAGCTACCTTTTCTTTTCTAACCTCACCTCCTGCTAGGTGCTACTTCTGATATACCATGGCCCATTTAACAATATCAGATTGCCTGTCATCCTATGAAAATGACCCTCAATTTGCATTCTTTTGGCTCTATCTAAAATACACTCAGGAGTTCTAACCTGCAGTGAGCTATGATCATGCCACTACACTCCAGCCTGAGTGAGCGTGAAACCCCATCTCTAAAAACATAAATAAAATATATTGTCCCAGATGAATGAATGCCTTCTTTGATATTATACTGTCAAGGCCCAGTTCAAATGACAATTCCTTTGTGATACCTTTCCCATAACCCATGAAAATTTCTTCTAAGCTTTCTGTGTTGTTTATGCTTTCCTTATAGCACTCATATTACATTCTGTAATATAATCTGTGTGCTCCTCCAACCCCATCCTATTGCCTACTCCTTGAAGAATCACAACATAGCAAAAGGAATATGAGCTTTTGAGTCAGAATTGGCTCCAAAGCCTGGTTTTGCCACTCGTAAGATAAGCAACCTTGTGCAAGGTTCTAAACTATTTTGAGCTTCAGTTTCCCTGCCTATAAGATAGGGGTAATATTGTCTATCTCAGAGTTGTTGTAAGCATTAAAAAATAGTATATGTAAAGTGCCTAGCACAATGCTTGGCACATGAGTACCTGATAAAATGGCAGCTGCAATTCTATTAGTACTATTATTATTAACATTATAAGGCTGTTTTATTCATCCTCATGTCTGCACAGTATCTTACTTGCTAACAGCAAGCACGGAGTGAATGCTGAATTGTTAACCCAAGAGAAACTATAATTCGTAAAATGTGTAGGTACACATTTACTTCTCAAAGTAGTAAAAACACTGCATCTTATTTCAGAAAGGCTGCCAACCTCTATGGTCCAAGGTTTTGAAAGAAATAGACAATATCTCTACCTTTTTAATTAGGGAAAGTACAAACAGATAATTTTTACTTTTTAAAAATTTTTGTTAGAGAGTCTCACTATGTTACCCACACTGGATTCAAACTCTTGGGCTCAAGGGATCCTCCTGCCTCAGCCTCCCAAGTAGCTGGAAGTACAGGTGCCCCACCATGCCCTGGCAAACAGATGATTTTTATTAAAGAGACAGACAACTAAATTTGGGTACTTAAGGTTCATATATTATGAAGGATCTAAAACATGACTTTCCCATTTATCAGCAAATTGTAAATATTTCCATTCCAATACTTCACTACTGGTGAAGACAAAGGTGCCTAGTACTGATATAAAATGTCAGAGATTAGCTACAGCAGGTGTCAGTTAAAAGAACTAAGACTACTAAGATTCTTTTAATGTTTACAGGATGCTGAGGCCCTGTTATGTGAGGTGGAAAAGAGAACACTAGTCCTGTAGATTTTAAAAATGGGGTAAATGCCGTTTGTATAGCAGCAGCACCTGGAGAAATATGGCGATATTTTTAAAAGCATAGTTCCTATCTGATAGTGCACTGTTTTCAGAGGCTAAGCTTTCACTCTACCACTGTGAAGTTTGGCAAATGGGAATACTACTATCTGTACAATAGAGTTATTTTGAGAGTAAAATAAAAATTGTATAAAAAAGCTCAATGACTTGCTTTAAGTAAGTACTCAAATGGCAGCTCCTGTTATTCTTTAAAACACAAACAAACAATCTGCACTAGAGATGGCTTAGATGATAAAAGTAAAATTATTACAGGCTTCTGATCCCTTATCAGTATTTAACACAGGCTGTTATTCTCCAGATTATCAACACCTCAGAAAGACAGTACTTCATTCAAAGTCTGAGACAACTGAAAATATACAGTAATATAATTTCAAATAAAAAGATTTCATAGCTATTATGAGTAACAATGATTTCATATTGAACACTCTAACATTTTTCTAAGTGATTTATATATACTGTATACTTGCTCCTCTAAGAACTCCATGAGGTGTGCTTTATTATTCCCATTTTACTGATGTAGAAACTGTGGTTCAGGTTAGATAAAGTCTCACAATCTTACTCCAGAGCTAGAGCTACACTATATTAACCAAGACTACCACCAAAGTAAATTGCTGAAATATACTCATTCATGAACATAAAGTAAAATGAAGGTTAAAGCAAAATGCCCACAAAGGTAAGCTAAAATTAAAGCACCTTACCAGGGTGTGTAAAAAACAAAATAATATAATCACCTCCTTTGAGAAGAACTACAAAATGCAACAGAAAATCAGGAATAAAGCTATTCAAGAAAGAAATGAATGATCTTTAATTTCATAAGTAACTATGAAGCAATCACTTCAAAGACACACCACAATAAAATGTCTTAGTCCTGGGATGTTTAAAATGACTTGTGGATTATAATCATATTAGCTAGACTAAAATGCCAAAGGTTAAAAGTCCCAAATCAGATTGCATCTTCCTATGCTCTTATTTTAGTTAGACCCTGGTCCATTCTTAAGTGTGTAAAGAGTCTGTCTTGAAAACTACTGATACTACAACATGGAAGAATCTCAAAATAATTAAGCTAAGTGAAAGAAGACAGTCCAAGAAAAATAATCCTATTGTATGATTACATTTATACAAAATTCTAGAAAATGCAAACTAATCTACAGTGACAGAAAGCAGATCAGTGGTTGCCTGTGGACAAAAGTAGGAGGAGTGGGAGGGAAGGATAACAAAGGGGCACAGGGAACTTAGGGGTGAATATATCATCTTGATTGTGGTACAGTTTCATGAGTATATACACATAGTTAAAACTTACCAAATTGTACATTTTAAATATGTACAATTTATTGTAGGTCAATTATACCTCAAAAAGCTGTTTTAATAAGTACATCTTGATCTCTTTTAAAATACATAAATCCTTAAGGTATGAACTCCAAGGTTTGTGAAATAACCTCCCATAGATATACAAAGTCAAAGACCACGGATAGTAACCATTCATAAATGGTACCTATTAATTACTTAAGTGAGTGAAACTCACTTTACTTTTTTCCTCCTAGAATCCCACCATCACCTGGATTTTTCATTTCACATCCTATAAAAACTCAGCAAAACTTCCAGGTTTGAAATGGTAACTTGCTCTCTGTCTCCCTTTAATGCAGTGGCTTAATAAAGTGCCTCTGACACTTTCTCCAAATTAAATTCAACAGGAAGCTTTATTTTCAACACCTAAAAATTTCACCTATGCATGTGGTTCTTATAGAACCAATATAGTGCTATACATACATATTTTTCAGATCTGAATCCATGGAAACAAATTTTTTTTTAAGAGACAGGGTCTTGCTCTGTCCCCCAGGCTGGAGTACAGTGCTATGACCGTAGCTCACTGTAGCCTTTAACTCCTGGGCCCAAGTGATCCTCCTGCCTCAGTCTCTTGAGTAGATAGGGCTACAAGCACATTCCACCAAGCCCAGCTAATTTTTTAATTGTTGTGTAGATACAGGGGTCTTGCTATGTTGCCCAGGCTGGTCTTGAACTCCTGGGCTCAAGTGATCCTCCCGCCTCAGCCTCCCAAAGTGCTGGGATTACAGGCATGAGCCACTGTGCTCTCCTGGAATTCACAAAAAAACCTTCATATGTATGCTAGTATATGTTATTTCTGAAAAAAATGAATATTCCTCCATATGAACTACTTTCTCAAACTTCAAATGAAAAATATAACCAAAAACTGCTCTGGGGTAAAAAGCAATAACAATTGCTCCTAAGATTAGAGAAAGAGGTGAGGTAGAGAAATAGGGAGGGAAAGAGTAAATCTCTGAAAATTCTAGAGGAAAGAAAAAAAAAATCTATGTAATATATTATGAGATAACAATCATTTTAATATAGACATAATAGCATCCTATGAATTGAGGACATCTGCTTCATGCTCTTGCAGAAATAGATCAGTACAAAAGTGAAGGCTTCCTCTTTGCAGTTTTCTAAGACAATTCCACATATACACATATAAACATGTATATGTTCCTTATATTTTCTCTGTTTTATTGCTACAAGGTATTTCAGAATCCCAAATTTCTTAAAATTATACTTTGACTTTCATTTGTGACAACAAAGCCAGAACAATTTCTACTATTAGTTATACTGCATAAATTACCAAATTCTAAACCTTAAAGCTGAAGTTTTAATTGGGATTCAGAAGGAGATTGCTATTTCCTGATAATATAAACTAAACTACACCTACTGAACTAAGACATTGTAAGGAACTTTAATTTTGCTCCCAGAATAATATGGAAGAGCAAAAATAAGAAAATAAAAGCCACCTAGAATACTACCATTCAGAGATAACCACTGTTAACATTCCAGAGTACATACTCCTTCCAGTCTTGTCAATGTATGGATATACATTAACTTTAAAAATTATAAAAACAGTATTACAACTTCCTTTAAAATGCAATTATCTAAATTCTGCCCCGTCATTAAATAGTAATGCCATTAAATATTAGATGCCATTTTTAATGGCTATATAGTATTCTACCATATAATTCCTTATTAATGGACTTTCATCATCAACAAATATCTTTGGGACAAATATTTGTGCAGTATCTGTAGTAATTTCTGCAGGATGAATTTCTAGAAGTGAAACTGCTATGTCAAAATGAAGGTATTTTTTTAAGGCTTTTGATTTACATTGCTAAACTGGCCTCCAAATATACAGTATTGATTTTTACTTTACCAGTATAGAAAGTATATACTTTACCATTTCTCAATATCTATACCAACAGTGGATATTATTTTTTAACATTTTTGTCAGATGAGTAAAAAAAACTAATTTTAAAGTTGAGTATCTTGACACACTAATGAGGTTGAAATTTTTTCATATAATGGTCATTATGTAGTTCTCTGTGAAATGCCTCCTTTGCCCATTTTTAAAAACTAAAACGTTAGCTGGGTGCAGTGGCACGTGCCTGTAGTCTCAGCTACATGGGAGGCTGAAGCAGGAAAATCACTTGAGGCTAGGAGTTCAAGTCCAGTCTGGGCAACACAGCGAGACCCTGTCTCTAAAAATTAAAAATAAATAAATAAAATGTTAGCCCAAAATTCCCCCTCTTGAATATAGATCATAGGCTCTTTCTTATGACATGGATTTCTGATCACGTACCTCATTGTGTTCTGGACCTAGTCCTAACTATTTACCCCACAAATGAGACTGAGGTCCGAAAGGGTGAAATGACTTATCAAAGTAATAAATGGAACAAAAACATGTCTCCTGCTATACTGTGCCTACTAGCTGTTATTGCCTTGCTATTCTATGCCTAACAGCTATACAGAAATTCTATGTAAACCACTTTTTAAAAATAGTAATACAGAAAGACCATTTTGGAACTTCTAGAGTTATTACACAAACCCATTATCAAATGGAATCACATATAATATGAAATGCCAATAAGAAAAGAGGATAGTAAAGAAACTCACTTTAAGAAAAGATGAATGGAAAAAATGGGAGAAATTTAACTAGCAAAGTACTTCTTTTAACTTAAAATTAACATAAAAGCCAAGAAATGTAAGAGTGTCTGTATAGAAGGTAGCTCAGACAGGCCCTGGAGGCAGCCCACTGCAGAGTATCCGAGCCTGGGCAGGATGAGAAAGATGTCAATGGGGGTGGGGTTGGGGAATGGGATGGGAGTTGGGCTAGAAGGCAGGAAGTCAGCCCGGCGTGGGATGCTGGCATCTGAACTGGGTGAAGAAAGGTTTCCTTGTGAAGGGCAGGCAGCTTGATGTGAGATGTCAATGCCCACGTGGGGTGAGGAGGCATCCATGTGAGGTAAAGGAGTGGCATTAGCCCAGCATAGGGTGTCAGGACCCAAGCAAGAGGACATCTACTTGATGAGGAAGAGAGGACCTGGTGGCAAGAGGCAATTCATTATATACATACATGGGGACTGAACAAGTAAGTAAATGTATCAAGGATGTGCTGGGTGAAAGTGAATTAACACTACAGGTGAAGGGAATTATAAAAATAGAATGAACCTTGGTATTAGATAAGATTTGGGGATATTGGTGTGAACTTATGGCTTTCAATATAAAGATACAGAAATACAGATGTTAATGTATGTATATGTATGTGCATATGTTCATATACTTCTCTATCTGTGTCCACTGAGAGGGCCTGGGAACACTGAAACCCTAATAGCAATAAACACACTTAGCATCCAAACCTTGATGTCTACATACCATCCTCTACCAAAATGGACATGGACTCCTTGAAGAATTGGCTGATTCCAGGGCTGGGGCAGGGAAAGTACAGGATAGGCTTTGAATATCTTGTGCCAGAAAGTAAGAAAGGACTTACAGATTTGGCCAGAAAGTGGCCAAATCTGGGACAATCTGAGAATCAAAATAAATAATGATAGTAATGGATCATATTGTGAATAAAATAGGGTTCCATTAACCCATACTGATATAAAACAATAAATAAACAATGTTTGATAAGGAACAGGACATTCACATTGACTCAGAGTATCTCCCTATAAAATATAGCTTAATTATTAAGGACAAATTAAGAGTAATTTACAGTACAAAAGCCTGGCAAACATCACCTTAATCAAGTGATCCCAGTTAACCCTACCAGAAATAAGGAAAATCAAAATCATGTGCCCCTCACAGGATACAATGAGAAAGACACAGCATCACTTCTATGATAGTCATGCCAAAGATACAGAACCTAATCATGAAGAATCATGAATCATGAAGAAATATTACACAACCCCAAATTGAGGTAAACCCTACAAAATAACTGGCCTATAATCTGCAAGTATCCAAATCATTAAAGTCAAGGAGAGACTAAGAAACTGTTTCCGATTTAAAAAGACCAATGAGATATAACAACTACAACATGAGATTCTACACTGAATCCCTTTGCTATAAAGGACATTACTGGAACAACTGGCAAAACTTTAATGTGACCTATAGATTAGATGGTAGCAATACATCAATATTAACTACCTGGCTTTCACGGTTGTATTGTGGTTTTGTAGGAGAATGTCTTGTAGAAAATAAAGTATTTGGGAGTAATGGGGCATCCTACTGGCAACTTACTATTAAAGAGTTTTGAACTAAAAAAAATAAAAAGAAAAAAGGAAAAAATGTGTAGAAGGAGTTTAAGTTGTATAAAAAATAATATGTACTATAATTCACTATACAGCTTATCCACAGCTTCCCTTTCCACTGTTTCAGTTACCTGCAGTCAACTGCAGTCTAAAAATACTAAATCTATACTGTATACATTACCCGCCTGTTACTATACAGGAAAAATATAGTGTATATAGAGTTCAGGACTATCTGCGGTTTTAGGCATCTGCCAAGTGTGTCTTGGAACGTATCACCCTTGGATAAGGGGGTACTACTGTATAATCATTATATAATTAGCATGATGTAGTTTTTGGCAGTAGTCATAAGAAAAACACTACAAAATATGCTCATTCTCTAACAATTCTATGCTTATTTCTGATTTATAATTTTTATGCTATATGTTAAAGAACAGAAAAACTACATTCTGTACTACAATGTTAAGAGCAAAGAGAATTATACTACAGTAGAACAATTTAAAAATCTGAATAAAGATTCAAAGGGTGATATTAGATAATCCTTTATCCTATTACACAGCTCCCTTATTCCTTTTTTTAAATATGAAATGTGGGTTAAGTCTGTAGGCTGTAGTATCAATACTCCTGTGCCATTTTGAATTCTATCATTCAAGTGATTCAGCTAACAAAATACTTCCTTTTCCTACATCTCTATCAAAAACAAGAAAGAAGGAAACCAACTCACTTCAAAGAAAATAGTGCTGGTAAATGAATCTACAAAAATGGGAGGGGGTGAATCAATTTCTGGTGACTAACTTTAAAAATCTCTAGATTCTAAGATGTGAATTTGACTGATCTAGTTGGTTGGTTATAGAACTACAAATGTTGCAAACTCCTACCTTTCAAGTATGTACTCAAATTTCAAAGCAAATTTCTAAAACATGGCTAATACTACTCCATACAATATACAGCATTCCCAAACATTTCCAATACAAATCATTTATTTTATGAAATTTATTTGGAAAACCTCTGCCTATTTTGTATCCAAAACCATGTTAAGAATAAGTGATATAGTCCCTGCCCTTAAAATCATAGTAGGAAGGAAGACAAAAAAAGTGAAAATAATTATTCAATGACATACATAATAATAAAGATAAACACAGACACTATGGGAACATAAGGAGCATAATGGAGTTGGTCATCTCTCCAAAGCACCCATATTGCCCTCTTAGAGTGCCTGATCTGCCCTGCCAGCAGTAAAGGGTAATCTTATATATCCATGCCCTTGACGTACCTGCCTCAGGTGAACCAGGAGAGACGCCTGACAAAGTTAAGCCAAATCAAACTATCTCTTCAGGAAATTTGTAAAAAGAAAAAAAATCAGTCAAACAGGGGTAGGTACCAGAGATTCAAAATCATACTTAGGACTGGGGGACATTTTCTGTCACGTTCATACTGATAAGGAATTAATGAAGGCCTGAATTGAGAAGGCACATAAAAATAGACATGAGAAACCATGCAGTCAAGAGGAAGGATATTAGTTTCTGTGATTACCAACTATGCTTTCTGTGACTGGGTCCCCCAAGAGTCTCCAGTATGCTTAATATAAGTCCCCTTGCCCCCTTTTTACTTGAATTTATCTAATTGAGTTTCTATTCCCTAAGGACCTAGCCAACCCTGGAGAGGGCCTGGAAAGGCTACTGAATGAGGAAAGTAATGCCTAAGCTGAGTCTTCTCAAAGTAAGAGGCATCACCCAGTCAGGGATATTTCAGAAAGAGGAGACAGCATGTTGAGGCACAATAAAGCAGAGTACAATGAGGAATTTCTAAGAACTTCTGATGGCTGAAGCATGTAAGGTTAAGAGAGGCAAGGCCAGAGAGGTAAGCAAATCTTGAAAGGCCTTTAATACCAAGGTAAGAAATTTCGATTCCACCCTCACCCCTCTCCACTCCCCCTGCCCTAAGGTTATAAACTATGGCCCTGGGCCAAATTGTTGAGCTAATTAAGTTTCACACATTTTTAATGGTTGGGGAGTGGTGCAAAGAAGAATATGCAACAGAGACCCTATATGGTCCCCACAAGGCCTGAAATATTTACTATCAAGCCTCCTTTAAAGAAGAAGTTTGCCTAACCCTACCGTAAGAAATTGGAAGATTTTAAGTAGGTGAACTACAAAATCAGAGCAGCATTTTTGCAAGACCACTAATAGATGTGTCGAGGATGAATTAAGAAAGGGCAACACAATGCATAAGAAAACCAGCATAAGCTACTGCTGAATTCAAGATAGAGAATGATGATCTAAACTCAAGCAGTGCTAGTCAAAATGAGAGCAATGGACCAGCTATGGAGAAAAATGTTCTTAAGATAAAACCTCAAATCCTTAACATTGTTTCTAGACCTTTGCCTGGATTGATCGCTGCCTCCCACCCCAGTCTTATGCTACCCTTTAATCTCTGGCTCTAGTTATGCAGGTTTTTAATCAGCTCCCTCCCTCACGTCATCCATTTCCCACTCATCCATCCCTTTCTTAGTTAACACCTCTCACTTCTGATAGCCCTCCATCCACTACTCCCCTAACCTGAAATTCAGATCTCTCATTTAGTTGTTCAGTCAATAAACATTATTTAGCACATGTAATAGGGTAGGAATTACACTAGGATTCCAGGGTACAATAACACATAGTTCCTGCCCTCATGTGGCTTATATTTTAAGGAGAATACCTCTAATCAAAACAGTAAACTTGATCATTTAAGCTAGTCAAGTAGCTCAAAATTATTTAATGCATGTATCAGTGTGTAAGAAGAAATTATCAAGTGTTACCACCCTTTCCTCCTGATACTTTAAAATTTTTTACTTTTCAAATATGTATATGTACATTTAAATTATTTTCCAAATTTTTGTCAAAATTAGAATGTGCACTTATGCAGTTTCTCTTTTGATCTGAACCTCAACATCCAGGTACAACAGAATGGGCCAATTTGTTTAAGTATCTTGATATTATCTGACAGAGTCTATTACTAGACCACCATGATTTGAAAGATTTTGTATGCTAGACTGCATTTATTAAATTGATATCTTCCTTCCATGTTCAGAAGCTACATCCCCAAACTGTAAGTGGCTTGAGATCAAGACCATTCTACTTTGTATCTGTACTATCACCATACTGTAGCTGGCACATAGTAGATGTTCAATAAAGTTATGTTTGAGGGACTGTACAACTTCCAATCAATGTTTCTGATCCGCATGAGACAATCATGGTAACAAATTTAGTTCATATAATTCAATCCAAAAGCAAATAAATTTGACATTTTAGTTAGCTTGTACAGCCTCAGAATGGGTAAACGTTTTGCTCAAAATATTTTTGAAATATAGAAAATACCTCACAGATTAACTCCTGTTACTACTATCCTTTACAAAATCTTAGGAGAATTGGGACCCTTTGGCTAAGGAGGTGTCTCTAGTCAGATAAGTTTAGGAACCTCTGTGTTAAAATTAAACACTTTAACGTAAGTCTTCAGTGTGCTTTTATATGCTGATATGCATTCTATCTCCAAAAGGACATTTCCAAATTTGTTAAAACTCAGAATCTTTTTTTTACTAAACATTAGTACTTTTTACTAGGACATTAGTATTCTAAGGACTACTATCTGCAAACATTTGCTGAATTCAGTAATATTCCAGAGATAATCACAAAATCATAATACTTGAGAGATATCTTGTATCTTATGACATAAGATAAATTCTTATAACATAAAAAAAATACTTTTACGTTAAGCTTAAAATCTCTTACCTTTCTAGCTGGTGGGCCATGAGCTTTAATCACTCTGCTGCCAGGAACGCTTCAGCTCTTACCCAGTTAAGCAGTGCTTCTCACGTTTCCATCTAGTACCTCTAGGGAAAAGGAGAGGTAGAAAAGACTAAACTCATTACCTTGCGGGATCTAAAGAAATAGTCTCATGCAGTTCAACTCCATAATAAAAATTTTAAAAGGTTTCCTTTATTTTATATTTTAAAAATGCATGTAAATTTTGCCCTCCATTCCACATTTTTTAGTATAAAAATTAAGGTTCCCCCCAAAATCTTCAATGCTCCAGGAAGATGCTTCTCCTGTGGCCTCCCG
This sequence comes from Daubentonia madagascariensis, assembly GCA_023783475.1. NCBI lineage: Eukaryota > Metazoa > Chordata > Mammalia > Primates > Daubentoniidae > Daubentonia > Daubentonia madagascariensis. The sequence continues at coordinate 33,154,795 of JAKFHU010002088.1, read as the reverse complement.
TAACTCCTGGCACATTACCACCTATCAGAGGTAGAACATTTTCAAGGATGGAAGAAGGCCAATGGAACTGTGGTGAAAGTAGAAAAATGAACTTTTTTTTACCATAATAGACCAGGGTGGGGGAGAATCATAGATAACAGATGAAATGGCAATGGTGAATCTGAGCATTAAAATTTTTAGAGTGGAAATTAGGTTTTTCTTGTGTCATTGCTGCACCACAAAATCCATGAGACCCAGTTTACGTGCTTCTTATTTGGAAAAAGTTTCACTTTTTTGTATCTATATCAGTTAGGATTAGGCTCAGCTGTTCATGACAGAAAATTCAAAATTTAACAATGGCTTAAATGATTCAAAAGTGTAGTTCTCTCACACAAACATGGGCACTCTAGAAGCATGATCATTAGGAACCCACAGTTCTTCTATTTTTTTGCTCTGCCATCCTCAATATGTGGCTTCCCCTTTGTGGTTTTAAAGTTACTGCTTCAGTTCTAGCCATCACATCTGCAGATCAGACAGCAAGATGAGAAAGGAGAGATAAGCAATAGCGCCCTTTAAGGAAATTTTTCAGAAATCTCACAGGAAACTTTATTTACATTCCATGGGCCAGAACTTAGTCACATGGCCATAGCTACTAGCAGGGAGGCTGGGAAATATATTCTTTGTTTCACCATATGCTTAGCTAATAACTGGAGTACCTACCAACAAGGAAAAAAAAGAGAATGAATACTGGTGAACAATTAGCTGTTTCTGTCATACTCATTTCATTCTAAAATGTAAGATAGTTGGATACCTCATAGAGATGCCGTGGCAGTCTACTGAAGGAAGTTTTCAAAAGCAGAAGCTGCCAGTGGCCAAGAAGCAAGACCAACATTCATAAGGACTTCTCTAAATATGCAAGGCCAATCTGCAGGTGACAGAGGAAGAAGGGAAAAATCTGAAGACCAGAATGACAATGTAAGAACAAAGAAACAACCTAAATTGCAGTTTGGGAGAGTAAACTCACATAAGCAGTTTATAAAACTCAGAAATGAGGAAATGACTTTGCAGAATCATTATGTAAGTAATGGAGTGGCCAAGGTGAGACTGGGTAAGAACTTGGCAGAAAGGTCAGTTACCAAAGGCATCAGGAAAAGGCAATGATCCGGCCAGCAGGATGTTCAAATGGAAAGTAGACTTTCCTTTACCATTATCTCAGGGCTGAGCTCCCATTATCAGGCCATATGCGAATTTGGGAGGTTTCCCAATTGTGCAGACTGTTGAAAAGAAGGGTTGCACTTTGCCTTGAATAAGATTGGTTGAAACATCCTTAGTATGTTTAACACTTTGATGTGAATACCAGAAACTACAAAGACCCTCATTTCAAAGCAGGCAACAAAATTCTGTTTTATATACAGGCTGTTCCTTAAGGGAAAAAGGATCCAGGTAGGATATTTAGCTATACAAATGTAAAACAGGGACTATAAATGGAGCAGAAATTCAAAGGACAAATGAATCTGTGAGATAATTTAAGGTTCACATCTTCTAGGCAGAAATAAATTTCTGTGAATTGTTTCTTTCAGAGAAATGTTTATTTTTTATGTATGGCCTTAGGTTTTTCTATTTGTATAGAGATTTTCATGTTCTTATTTCAGCAGTTGCTCACAAAGATCAGGAAATATCAGCAACATCCTAAAAAATTCCAAGACAGACTTCTAGTATTATTGCCATTTCAATCAAAAGTCAGTAAGATTACGCTAGCCAGTTGTACCCGGCCTGTACAGCTATGCCTTACATATGCATTGTTAAGATAATCACCCAGACTTTGAACAACATTAAAAATATGATGTTTTTTGGTAACTTGAAAGGCACAGATGTAAGAAACTTCTTTACCACGGCTACCCTACCTATCGTACATTTCTTATACAGTCACGCATCACTTCACGACAGGGATACATTCTGAGAATGTGTCATTAGGTGATTTCATCATTGTGTGAATATCACAGAGTATATGTACACAAACCTAGATGGTATAGCCTATCCTTCCTACGCCCACACCTGTATAGCATGTTACTGTACTGAATACTGTAGGCAACTGTAACAAAATAGTATTTGTGTCTCTAAACATACAGAAGGTACAGTGAAAATACAGAATAAGCTTGCAGGCCTGGGATGTGCTCTGGGTGAGTCAGTGAGTGGGGAGTGAATGTGAAGGCCTAGGACATTACGGTCCACCACTGTAGACTTATAATACTGCATGCTTAGGCTACACTAAATTTATAAAAAAATTTTATTTCTTCAATAATAAATTACCCTTAGCTTACTGTAACTTTTTTATTTTAGAAACTTAATTTTTAAAAACTTTGACTCTTTTGTAATAACACTTAGCTTAAAACACAAACATTGTACAAATGTACAAAAATATTTTCTTTCTTCATATCCTTATTCTATAAGCTTTTTTCTATTTTTGAAAATTTTTACTTTTGAACCTCTTTTGTTAGAAACTAAGATACAAACACACACATTGGCCTAGGCCTACACAGGGTCAGGATCATCAATATCACTGTCTTCTACCTCCACATCTTGTCCTACTGGAAGGTCTTCAGGGGCAATAATACCCACAGAGCTGTCATGACAACAATGCCTTCTTCTGGAATTACCTCCTGAAGGACTTGCCTGAGGCTGCTTTACAGTTAACTTTATTTTTTTAATAAGGAGATGTACACTCCAAAACAATCATAAAAAGCATAGTAAATACATAAACCAGTAACATAGTCATTTATTATCAAGTATTATGTACCGTACATAATTATATGTGCTATACTTTTATACAACTGGCAGTGGCAGGTTTATTTACACGAGCATCACCACAAACATGTGAGTCATACATTGCACTATGACATTATCATGTCCTATATGTGGTTTGTTGCTCATCTGAAATGTTATGTGACACACAACTATATTTGGATATAATTAACCTGTGGGTAGGATCTCCACTGAAAGGTACAAACACTGCTAATGGCAAGTATCCTGGTAAGAGCCAAATACCGTATGTGCCAGGTAACAGGGCCCAAAAGTTAGGCATTAGTGTGAGAAAGGAATTAATCTCTTGGGTTTGGACTCAGAATAGTGTTAACAGACCCAAGAGCAATTCTGGATGGCAGAAAGAAGTTGACTTCTGTCCTTGTGGGAGGACAGGAGCTAGGCAGGAGAGAGGGACAGTCTTTCAAGCAGGCAGTGTTCAAACTGGGGTATGTATTACTAACGGTACACTAAGGCTTTCCAAGGGATACTTGAGCAAGACAAGTTTTAAGAAAATCAATTTCTGTATCTTCAACTTCCCTTTGTGTGCTTTCCTAAAAATCATCTGCCTACTTTCCCTGAGTCCTCATTCTCTCACTTTTCAAAAGAAACCCATACCTCTCACCCATCCCATATCTTGAGTGCATTGCCCCAGGTTGTAAAAACTTCCATGGAACAAAACAAATGGATAATTTAAAGTGTGTCCATTAAGCCTCCATTAATCAAGGTACCATTAACCCTCAGGCTTGTGTCTTTCCCTGTTTTATAAATATTTCTGTCAAAGGCAAAGCATGGCTTTACGAATGGTGTTCTGCCTTGTGTTTAGGAATGTTCTGAATTCAGATATACTGCATAGTGTGACAGCAGAAACAATAACAATTTTCATTTAACGACTGCCTCTTCCATTCTTGAAATACTGTCCAAAAATGCATTGTCCTAAGAAGTTCCACAATAAAAGGATTGCAAATTAGTACAACCTCTATGGAAAGTAATATGGAGACACCTCAAAAGTAGACTACCATTTGATCCAGCAATCCCACTACTGGGTATTTACCCAAAGGAAAAAAAGACATTCTACAATAAAGACATCTGCACGTGAATGTTTATAACAGCACAATTCACAATTGCAAAGATGCGGAAACAACCCAGGTGCCCATCAATACACGAGTGGGTTAATAAAATGTGGTATATGTATACCATGGAGTATTACTCAGCAATAAAAAACAACAGTGAATTAACACATCTGGTATTATCCTGGATGGAGCTAGAGCCCATTCTTTGAAGCGAAGTATCACAAGAATGGAAAAACAAGCACCACTGGTACTCACCATCAAATTGGTACTAATTGATCAATATTATGTCATACATGGCAGTAATATTCATCAGGGGGCGGGCAGGTGGGAGGGGGTGGAGGGGATGGGAAAACTCTCACCGAATGGGTGCACGGTGCACAGTTTGGGGGATTGTCCACAATTGTAGCTCTGACTTGGGCAGTGCATAGACATTATATATAACCAAAGTGTTATACCCCCATAATATTCTGAAATAAAAGAAAAAAAAAGTATACATAAAAGTGATTCAAAAAAAAAAAGTTCCACAAGAATGAAGAGGAAAACAGTAATAAATTTTGAAAAGTTAAATTTATATTTGTTACAAAGTATGAGAGCAGATCAATAAAATATTTTAAACATTAAAATACACAGGATTCAAATAAAATTATGTTTGGAGAAGTGGAAAGAATATAAAAGTTTAATAAGAAAAAGGAACAGTGAAAATTTCCAACCGTTAAAAGAGGGGATAATTCAAGTTTGTTCTTTAAAACCAATGATGGTATCAAATCACTATGGTATTTAGATACTTATAAAAGAGTGGTGTCAGTATCTAGAAAGGCCAGAAGCTATACTTTTTTCAACTATTTAAACTTATGAAAAATTTCAGGAATCTACTTAGAAATGTGCAACAGTATACAGTATATCAAATTTCTTTTCAAGAATATACATGAATATAGCAGGCATGAGTATAGCAGGCAGAATGGCCCCCCAAAGATGTCCAGACCCTAAATCCCAGGAAACTCTGAATAGGTTACATTACATGGCCAAAGGAACTTTACAGATGTAAAAGGATCACAGATCCTAAAACAGAAAAAGAATCCTGGGTTAACCAGGTGAACCCAATCTAATCAAATGAGTCTTTAAGAGCAGAGAACTTTCTCTATCTGGAATCAGAGATTAAGCTAGAAAAAAAAAGACAGGGGATTTAACCAGCCATTACTGGAGGGGGCCACACGAAAAGCATTCCAGCTTCTGGGAGGAGAGACTAGCCCTTAGCTGATAGCCAGCACGGAAAGAGGGATGACAGTTCTACAAGTGCAAGGAAATAAATTCAGCCAACAGCCTGAATTAACTTGGAAGTGTATTCTTCCCCAGAGACTCCAGAAAGGAACACAGCTCTGCCAACACATTGATTTTGACTTTGTAAGACCCTAAGCAAATGACCCAGCTGAGCCCACCTGGTCTTCTGACCTACAAAAACTGTAGATAATTTGTGTTATTTTAAGATGCTAAGTATGTGGTAAGGTGTGAGGCAGAAATAGAAATTTAATACAGTGAGCTAAAGTTTTAAGGTACCAGAAAGATGGAATTATGTCCCAGGACTTCAAGAGCAGTAGCACGTATAAACACAGAGGGGTGTGTGTGTGTTATAATTTCCTTCTTTTATCTTGGTCAAGCACCACAAAATGCAAGAAAGGATCCTAGAGCTCACTTTGGGAACTGCAATATGACAATAACAAATCTAAATCCAGAAGTTTGAAAACCTATAGCCATGAGCTAGTAGGACTTCATTCCCCTTTCAAGGTTAAAGTATCTTTGACTTCCTCTATTAGGAAAATTTTAAATGTTCTGATTTCACCATGATTCTCTCCAGTAAAAAAACAATACACATTTCAGCGTTATCAAAGGAATAAATGAAAATACTATATGTAAAATACATAGTATAGTACATGACAAATATTAAGTCCATACATTTTGCTACATTTTACTTTGACTTTAAATGTACATTTTCCTAATGCTTCATAAATATCTAATCTTACTATCTTTATTTTTAAGGCCAGAAACTGAGAACTATGTAAGTTTAACTTTTAGACAGAAGATTTTTACATTAATCTTCAACCCATGGATTTGATGTTATCCATAAGCTTATTTGATATGTAACACTTAGTTCATCAATGTAGGGAAATCAAACTCTTCAGAAATGAAAAAAAATAAGCCCAACTTTAATGAGGAAAGCAGTTTTTATTTTTTCCCCACTTACAGCAGACATGACAGATGTCCTTCATGCACATCACTATTCCCAAGAGTATACTAAAGCTTTTATGAAATTTCTCAAGGTTGATGGGATACATAAAAGAGCACGACAGACTTCTCAAGCCTGTGTTGTGTTGTGAGTATACGAACAGTTAAATGAGCCCCAAATCTCAAAAATACTCTAGTAGTTCAATTCTTAAGTAAAATTTCATTTTTAAAGTGAGTCTTGATTATTCTCAGACCTCTAATCCTAGGTATGTAAGGTAAACAAGTTTTTTGGATTTTGTTTTTTTGTTTGTTTGGTTTTTTTTGAGACAAGGTCTCTCTCTGTTGCCTGGGCTAGAGGGCAGTGGCCTTGTCATAGCTCACGGCAATTTCCAACTCCTGGGCTACAGTGATCCTCCTGCCTCAGCACGCCTGGCTAATTTTTGTATTTTTTGTAGAGTCAGGGTCTCACTCTTGCTCGGGGTGGTCTTGACTCCTGGCCTCAAGCAATCCTCCTGCCTCCCAAAGTGCTAGGATTATAGGTGTGAGCCACCATGCCCAGCCAGGTTCCTACTTTATAGTTTAAACTTATAAAAGAATAACACAGATATACATAAATACAAAGAACTTACAGATTAATAGTTACGAATATGCACAGTGCTAGTACAAGTTTTACTAATAACATCACTTTAGATGTGATAATGAAATCTATGTGATATAAGGTCCATAGCATTTTTGCCCAAAGTAGATGTATAAAATACACTAAAAGAAACTAGAAATAGAAATTTACAGTTCACCAAGAATTACAATAATTCATAGTCATCACCACTCTTAAGAGTGCGTCAATAAAAATGTCTCATTACAAAGACAGCACAAATAAGATAGACTACTGATTATGTACAATACCCATTACAACATTGGTAAGCTCACTTCTTTCTCCTCTTTTCAAAGTATATCAAAATTCAAGAAAAGGAAAGTGATATACCCTCAATCCAACATCCACATTTCAGCAATCACTAAAACCTACCTTACAAATGATAAAAGACTTCAATGACTCTCAACAGTTGAGAACTGATAGTATAGTTATATTAGTTGGATTTCAAAAGAACACGAGAACCATGGTATTTTAATTCAATCATAATCTATTCCACAATGGCCAAGAGAAATGAAAGATTTTACTAGAATGTTTATAGTGGGATTGGTGGAGTAAAAGAAAAAGATAATTAGATTTTATGGAAATCACAGTATCATAATTTTACTATCTCAAAATAAGGATATGCTATACTGCATGAATTTGACATCAAAAAAGTCTAGGGGAGAAGGGGCATATATGTAACAAAAATATGAAATATTCTTTCAAATGGATTTATGGAAATTCTAAGGTGGTAAGTTCTACTACAAATTATAAATTCCTACGGAAAACCCAACTTTGTTGCCAAAGATACCAAACAGATGGTTGCTGTACTGTCTTCCAGCCAGGAGGGCTATGCTAGATTATTATTATTATTGCTTCTGAATGAATTTCAACAATAATAATTACTGCACTATATACTGAGTACACTAAGTTCTTGACACTGTTTTAAGCATTATATATACATTATATGAATGCTTGCAGCAAGGCTATAAGATTATTCTTCTTTTAAAAAAAAGGAACTGAGCCACAAAGAAGTTATATAATTTACCCAAGATAACACAGTTAATAAATGATAGATCCATGACAATCTGGCTCCTAATAAATATCCTAAAACACTGATTACATACTATGTGCCAGAAGATAGTGAGGAAACAAAAACTCAGTCAATTTGGTTATAACACACTCTTTATTTGAAGGGTTACCTATATGGAAAGGAATTTGTCACTATAAATCTTAATAACTCACAGTGACAAATTCTTAAGACAGAAATCCTATAAAATCTATAGTTCACACAGATAAACAGACTAGCATAGGATACTCAATGTGCAAACCATATAAAACTGCATAGAATTTAAGGATTATTGTTACTAGGCTGTCAAAAGTTTCAGTAAAGTTTAAGAGAAACACTGAAATGACAGAAAATACAAAATATACAATATTTGCTCTAGCACATCGATCACTTGTAGATAAATAACTGCAGTATGATATGGCCAACTAAATAATTATAATACAACTTATTCCTAGTAATAATTCACAATTAAGTAATCACACTTAATTAATAACCACAACTCCAAAGTTGGCAAAATTATGGCAAAGCTAGTGCATTCATACTCAGATGACAGTGTAAACTTGCTCAACTCTTTGGGGAGGCAAAAATTTGGCAACTGTTGAAACATCTATATCCTTTGACCAATAATCACATTTGAGATTAGTATCCTACAGAAACAATTCAAAAGAAGAAAAAGATATATGCACAGAGATGTTCAAGTCAATGTTGAAACAGGCAAAAACGGAAAACAGTTATTTTCCTGTTGGGGATTTAAATTTGAGCAAATTTAATAGTTATCTGGTTAACTATTGGGTAACCATCAAATTACAAAGGTTATATAACATGGAAAAATACAATCCTATAAAAGCAAAATAAACAAAACTTTTCTATAATTCTATAAAAACTATAATGTATATGCACAAACTAGAAGGAACAAAAATAATTAAACAATTCTTTGTTAGTATGGCAAAACTGAAGTTTAGTTCTAATTAATACTGTTATAACAAATGTTCAATAAATAAAAGAAAACATGCTAGCCCAAACAGTAAAATTAGAAAAAAACAAAGCTATAAAATTGTAATGACAAAGGTGTAGATTCTGTTAGGCAAACTAAAGAACATTTAGGGAACATAATTTATAAATTTATAGTCTATACTATAAAGCCACCATATACTACAAAAATAACCGAAGTCCATATGGTATTTTGCCAGTTACAATTATTCCCACCCCATCTTTCCCTACCAATCTTGTTGGGAATCTCTGTGGTAATAAGCCACTACTACTGTTGGAAGCGTCTTCTATTCCTTGGGTATTAAGGCAAAAAACAGCTGAGATATCTTAACATATCTTTGTTAAGATACAGAATGCAGACATGCGTGAATAGGCCTAGCTCCCAAAACACTGTATTTACATCTCTTCTTGTTGCAAAAAGGTTTTTAATCACTTTAATACCATTGCCAAAATGCCAAGAAGAAAAAACAAGCATCACTAAACATACTTAAAAGTGAAAATCAATACACCAGTTTCAAACTGTCAACAAAAATAAATGAAAAGACATATATGTTAAAAATATAAAATAATATGTGTAAAATAAAATTTATTATTTTATTTATTATTCATAAATTTATTATATAAAATAATGTGTAAAATAAAATAATTACAATTATTCATGGCCTTAAAGATTCACAAATTTCCTCTTTTTTTTTTTTTTTTGAGACGGAGTCTCACTCTATTGCCTAGGGTAGAGTGCAGTGGCATGATCATAGCTTACTGCAACCTCAAACGCCTGGGCTCAAGCGATCCTCCTGCCTCAGCCTCCCCAGTAGCTGGGACTACAGGCGTGCGCCACCATGCCCAGCTAATTTTTCTGGTTTTTTTTGTAGAGATGGGGTCTCACTATGTTGCTCAGGCTGGTCTTCAACTCCTGGCCTCAAGCGATCCTCCTACCTTGGCCTCCCAGAGTGATAGGATTTCAGGTGTGAGCCACCGTGGCTGGCCCAAATTTCCTCAATTTTCTATAAAGCTATACTACACTGTAACTTTTTGACCTTGAGAGAAACATAACAAAGGAAATAAAATGTTCTGTGGGGTTTTCCCTTAGATATACATAGGTGACTGCTACCCTACTACCTAAACATTAAAAATTACATAAAGAGAACATGCAGCATTTTAGACAAGTTTTTAGCCTCAAGCAATAGGTGTGAGTATAAGATAAACACAAACACTACATTAAACTACTGACTATAACAATACAAACTGGGGTTTTTTTAGGATAAATTTTAATTATAACAAATACTATCTGTTTTTATAAGGATCAGTTGAGTATCAATTATTGTTATTCACTGGGTTTTAAACAAGGGAGTTTCTGGTGAAAATTTGGTTTTAAATAACTATTTTATCTTCTCTAACGACATTTCAGTAGTAACAAGAGAAAGAAATGCCAGCTTATAGACATATTTCATACTGGAAGGAAGAGCTTGAAGACAAAAATGAGTGGAAATAACACACATGGTGAGATTGTTTACTTGATAAAACAATTTACCAGCAAAGAACACATATATCATTAAAACCCAAGTTTTACAAAAATTTTGGTAGAAAAAAATGTACATGATTTCTTGAAAAAGTTAATGCTAGTTATAGGTAGTAAACGTTTGATGTATAGCATATCATTTTTAAATGACACTCACATAGCTGCTAAATCCTGAATACCAACAAAAAGCAACCCCCAATTTTTTGTTAAAAAGCTGACATAACCATTTCTATTATTAGTTTAAAAATACAAAACAAATACTCCAAATAAAAAAGCAAATGAAGGAATTTCTGGATTACATATTTAATACATAGTAATATAGTGCCCCAAATATGAAATAAACATTCTAATAAGGATTTAAAAAGGGATTTCCAAGAAATGCAATCAGATCTACAAAAGTATTATGTACCTTAAGTACACACAAGAAGTCCCTAAAAGTTCCATCCTTACTGACAATTAGAATACAAAACAACTAAGTTCTAGATTACTACAATATTATATTTTAAATAATTTTTTAAAACTTAATGGCAATAACATCCTTTCAAAGCAAGATTAAATATGTCTTAGGGAAGCAGTATACACATCACTGCACATCTGGAAGATTCAAATTATTTTACAAAGAGTAGTACTCTTAACTATTACTCAATTATTGATGACCTTAAAGATCCATTAACTTTCTTAATTCTTGACCTGTAAAAGAGCATATTTTACAAGGATGTTCCTACAGTTTTGAAAAAAGTGTTTACAGTGGATTCCTCAAGTGAGTGAAACAAATTTAAATTCAAGATAAAATTGCTACTGTTTGCATTTTAAGACACTTAATCTTGTAGGGTTAACTTTTTAACAAACTTTTATAAATAAAGTCATACCTTCATAAGTTTGGTACAATAGACCAAGGCTATATGGCTATTTAAAGATTATGCCTAGAAAGGCTATTACTGATGATAGCAATGTCAGTGGTTATAAATTTCTTCAAATAGGACTAAAAGTATGCTCAGAGGAAGTCAGTTTTTGTTCTGATTTCAAATATATACATTAAATGTATGCATTGTGACCGGATCCATAATTTAAAACCCCCAAGAAATTGTAACTTTCACATTATAATTTAGGGATTAGTCAATAGGCCTAAAGTCCATCAAGAGTAAGCCCTCCTACTCTACCATATTCACAGTAGTTTTGCTCTTGGCCTCACCAGTTTTAAGACTCCGCATTAAATAAAGACAATTTTACACTAACTAGGAGCACAAAAATAGTCCCCAGCTCCTCCTCTCTCCCTCCCCCATCTTCAGTTCTATGACCGACCATAGAAAACACACACACACATACACATACATACATACACATACACACACACACACACACACACACTCTGTCTCTTCCCCCATATCGGCTCTGGTCCCTAGGGTATTGATAAAAAGCAAATTATTTTCCTACAGAAGATCCGCTGTCCACCCAGGGAGATAAAAAATAGGGGAAAATACCAGAATCAATCTGCACCCACACCTCAGCCCCGCCCCACGGGGGAAAAGTGGGGGGTGGCGGGAGTATGAGGATGGCAGAAAGGACAGAAAGGGCCGAGACTTCCAGCTCCCACGTTCTCCATACCATTCGTTCCATCAGGTTCCATAGCAGCAGGGACCCTGACCCTGTTTTCAGCCGCGCCTCTAGATCCTCCTCCCCTCCACCATCACAAACACATGGTCCTCAACCGCTTGAGTCCTGGGTGGAGATAAGAGTGGGCCCTCTCCCTGCCCAATCCAAGGGTAGGGGTTGGGGGGGAAGGTCTCCCCGCAAACACCGCGGATTCGATGTGCGCCCCAGGGGCCTGTGAACTGACCCCAGAAGGGAAAGATAATTCGGAGGGAGGGGTCTAAGAGGAGCCGTTATTCCTTTTTCCTCTTCCTTAGGAAAGCGCGCGAGAGGGAGGGGCCGGAACAACAAACGTTAGTTACCTAACGGTCCGGCTCAGCCGGTCAGGCTCCAGAAGCCGAGGGCCGCTGAGGTGGCAGCACAGCCACAGTCGCCCTGAGGGCTAGGGACCCGGGCAGGAGCGCCCGAGGTGATGGGAGCGGGGGGTGGGGACTATGGTGACCGACGTCGCCATGTTAGCGCCTTCTTTCTCCGTATCCCTACAGTCTCCAGTCCTGCGGCCCTCTGCCCATCACTACTCACCTTTCCAGGTCACTAGTTCATGATCCTTCTGGTTGCCCGGGAGCCCCGAGCACAGCTGTGTTTACAAACTACCCCTGGAGGAAAGGGCTGAACCGCACTTTAAAGGCCAAGGGCTCCCACAGGCTTCCGTCCTCTCTCGCGAGAGCGGACTGACAACCCTTCTCCCCGCCCCACTCCCGGCATCCCCCCCTTTCTTCTCGCGCCCCTCCCCTCCACGCACACGCCCCTTCTCGCTTCCCTCAGATGGAGCGCCTCCGGGTCAGGTGATTCCATCAGACCTAAGGAAGGAGACCCGCCTTCAAAAGGGCGGGGATGGAGGGGGCGGGAACCTAAGAACACTCGGGCGCTGATGATTGGACAAAGAGCTCGAAGGGCGGGAAGCAGTTCTGGATGGGGCGGGACCAGAAGGCTAATGGAGCTGCAGAAGGCTGTGATTGGCAGCCGGCCGGAGGCGGGCGTAGGTGCTGGGGCGCGGGAGCAGGCAGCGGTGTGAGGGGAGGAAAAGTGAGCTCTGGAAGGGCTGCGAGTGGCCGGAGAGAAAGCAGGATGAGTCCTCCGAGCGCAGCCGCAGGAGCCCAGTATCTCCGTTCGTCACTTCCCAGCCTTGAGTAAAGTGTAGGGAGTCGGCGCTCCTCAACTTACACTCCGGCTACCCGGAAGCCTGAGAGGGGAGCTTGGGTTAAGGTGAGGTTTGGGGGAGGCGGAGTTTGCTAGTAATTAACCAACCCCCTCTCCCAAAAAACCACTACACGTCTAAAGAGGGAAAGTAAGATAAGTCAGTTCTGGAAAAAGAAAAAGCCTACACTGTGAATGGATTTTGTTCTCATTACACAAAGCTATAACTGGAATTGATTCTTCGGGCTTCTTTTACCCAGCGGTTAGTACAGTGTATGACATTACCATATAATTATGTTCGAAGTAACTTACCAAAAGGAAATACATCTTCCGCTATATCGTCATAATTTAAAACAGTGCAACGACTTGCTTCTAAGAGAAAATCCTCCATATTATGGTGTATTCTATTTTATCAATTTTCCTTTACTTATTAGTAGATAAAATTTATTTATTTATTTATTTTCGAGACAGGGTCTTGCTCTGTCTCCGGCTGCAGCGCAGTGGCGTCATCATAGCTCACTGAACTCAAACTCTTGGGCTGCAGCAATCCTCCTGCCTCAGCCTCCCGAGTAGCTGGGACTACAGGCGCTCGCCTCCACGCCTGGTTAATTTTTCTGTTTTTTTTGGGGGGACGGGGTGACGCTCTTGCTCAGGCTGGTCTGGAGCTCCTGGCCTCAAGTAACCCTCCCGCCTCAGCCTCCCAAAGTGCTAGGATTACAGGCGTGAGCCACCGCGCGCAGCCAAAAATATAGTAACTTTAATAGAGATAATTTAAGCCCTTTAAAACTTCAGCAACCTGGTATTAACATTTTAGAGAGGACCAAAGGACACCAAATTAGAATATGACATAGAAACGGCAATCTTCCCACAATACTATCCTACTGCTTAGTAGGTCATTGCAGTGCCAAAGCAATGTCTGTCAAGTCTGAAAGTAGCTTTTAAAAAATAGGGGACAAGAAGAAAGATCTTTTGATTAATTTAAAATGAGGACAAAAGACACCATTTTTATAGCTCTGCTATTGACACAGGTGCACTCTCCAAAACACAGAAGTACAGTGCTGAAAATATTTCGTCTTAATGTTGCTTTATGATTCTCTGTACAACTTAAAGATTTCAGTGTTAACTGTAGGGATATTGGTTGTTCAATAAGTAGACAGGCACAAGTTGAAAAGTATGATTAGGGAGGCCTTTGTGAAAATGTACATTAACTATTCAAAAAGAGAGTGCCTTATATTTTTCCATTTACTAAATGCTGATTTCTAGTTTGTAACAAAATTGAATTAGTTCACATATTAACATAAAATGCACTCTATATTGCACTCTGTTGTTGGAAGGTTGTGGGGGATAGTATTTGAGAGTTAATGAAACTGCATGCGGTTCAATAATGATATCTGGCGTAAAGGTGAAATTGTAATGGCATTGGAACTTTTAACAGGTTTCTGGCCTGTATGCATGTATGTGAGCCAACTCAATACTCTTTTAAAAGTAATTTTAATTACTTAAGATACCTGAAAGTAGCCAAATTATTAACACTGTTTAGTTCTTAAATTAAAATGAAAGCACCATCCCTATATAGTAACATTGTGGTATTCTTAATGTAATGTAACACTAATTATATCAACAAAACCTCACATCTCAGATTACTGATGATGAAAATGATGATGGACAAAGTGTGTGATTGACAGATCACAATTGTTAGCTCAGAAAACATTCACAGAAATGATGCTTCTCTTTCCATTCCCCAAAACATCTGACATGAGAAGAAAAACTATAAATGTTACAGCATTTCAAAAGAAGTTTGGGTCAATTAGAGTAGATCTCTTTAAACAATTATTTTTCTATTCACATACATTAAAAATATGAAATTCTTTTCTCTAGTTTTGATTCCTTTTCAATTGCCAGTAGCTTTGGTTTTAAATCTCTTCTCCTCGTTTCTACTTCTCCACTCTGTTGTCAAGCAGGTAATTATCTACATAATGCACTAGAGGAACATTATTTTAAAGAAATTCTTTCAAGAGTTCTTTTAGACAAGAGAAGAATCATTTAGTAATATGAATAGTACTCTGATATGCTTTGAGAATTCAGTTTTAGCTAATTTTCTAAACAGAAGGTATACCTAAAGTGAGCGGGGAAAAGCCTAAGATTAGGGGAAAAAACAGGTGGAAACTATACAGCTCTGTTATATATGTCTCTTGCCAACCTGGCAGTTAACAAAGGGCCTCACTTTACATACTTCTAGTTCCACAACAGTTGCTTTATTATAGCTTTTCTACAAATGGGGAAAACATTCAGCATAGCCAGAATCAATGTAGTTAATATTTTCAGTTCTGGTCCTGCGAGCTTGTAAGTCTCACTATTTATCCATATCCTCATAAAATGCTGTGCTTTTCAATTTTCTTTCTCACTTCCTCATTCCTCAGTATCCCCAAGAGTCCTAAAGTTCTTTATAGTTTTCTCTCCCAATGCAGGAAACAACTTCTGGACCCCTTCTTTGCTTGTCTTATTGTTCCATAAATGCATCTACCCAACTTATTTCTAGGAGAATTAGTGAGGGTCTGGTAAAACTAGTATCCCTTAGATACAAAAAGAGGCTATTTGAAGAAAACTCATTTCTGTCACAGAAGTGCCCATTACTAAATACCACAAGAACCAGTGGTCACCTTTAAATACTCTCAAAACCTTCCAAATGCCGTAGAATGTGGTATTTCCACCTTGCTTCGAAGTATGATAGGGCTGTTAATCCATTAATCTGTTATTGCTTGCAAAAATTCTACTAAAACCCTGCCCAACTATATATATGTATGTATTTATATATTATATATATTTCTCTCATTTTGTGTGTGTGATATATATGTGTATATATATATCATACTTCGAAACAAGGTAGAAATATCACATTCTGTGTGTGAGAGCGGGAGGGAGGGAGAAATAATTAATTTTAAAAACATAGTTTCTGTTTGTAGTTGAACACAACATAGAATACTCCAGGACACCTCCTCTGTCTGCTTTATACAACTAATGCCTTGCTCAGGGAAAGAGCCTCCACATTTTCATGATATACTCAAGATGCAGCCCAGTACAGTGGATTAGCTGGAATTTTACCAGCGGGATCAAAGAGGGGGGTATGTGTGTGTGATGTGAAAGGGATGGAGGAAGCAGGGTATGATTACCTGACTGATACCTGAGAGATGAGATAAGGATAGCGTGGCCCTAGACATTGTAGTTGACTTTTTGGTAGCTTCTATCTCATGGCAGATCTTTTTCTCCTTCTGACAGCACAGGGTTTTCCTGTACGTTGCTGAAATGGCCTATGTTATAGTTACCTCTCAGCACCTGTCCTCATTATGGAAATTTCCATTCAGAACATTTCAAGTGCGACAATGTCCACCCTCAAACCCAAATCCTTGGTTTCCCAAAAGAATTTGTAACTAATGGTGTGTGGCTTTGTGGGGAAAAATTAGAGGGCTATATTTATTTTCAAATCATACCAATTAGCTTATACCAACTTCAATGAGACCAGCCCAGAGAGAGAGAATGGAATTTAAGGGCCTTGTTTTCATCCTTGATACCAATGCCTTCTCTTATCTTGCATCTGACTCACTAGAAAGAGGGAATGCCATCATTATATTCTGCTCTTTACACACTATTATCAATAAAAGTAGACTGAACCACTCCTAGTGTAGAGTTTTGTTTGGCATTCCAGTGTCTACCCTTCATGGCTCCCTATAACAAGTCTATTTGTCAACCTGAGGCCCAAGTAATACCAAAGCCATGCAATCCTTATGCCAGAAATGCAGGGAGGTCTGTCTGGTCATATAGACCCTCCTGGGTCCTTCAACTAACACCTTGCTCTTTTCAGTTATCGTCTTACCTTGGATACAGCCTTTTAGGTCAACTGTGGCCAACTAGGTCAACTATCAACTGAATGCTATCTCTTTACTCATAAAGCATCTATATTTATTGAGCATGAACATTTCATGCACTGTTCCTGGTTCTGAGGCTACAATTATAAATAAGACAAAGTCCCTTAAGGAGACTCTCATGATGGGGTGGCAGGAAGACACACTACATATATAAACTATAAGATAATAGCGGTTAGTACTAGAAAATAGAGTAGGGGTGTGATAACATGCAATATTATAAGCTTGATTTTTAAACACAACTTCGGAGAACTTGAGGGTAACAGACATTATAGATAGCTCTAGAGAGGTGGGGAAATTCTGTGAGCTGTCCTTTAGATACAACAACCTGAGATGTCTAGCAGCTGAGAGACTCAGCCAACCTATTAGCTATTTGAGGAAGCCAACCCTGGGACTCAACTATAAGAGAAGACCCTGGAATCTCCATGGCTGGGACGTGTTGACTAGAAGATATTGTTGAAAAGCAGCCACTGCCAACAACCTGGGTCTTCTCAGGAGTCTCTGCCAAGACCAGTTATAGGATGCTAGCTTGTGCTAGTAAGAGGAACCACCAAAAGCCCTTGGATTTATGAGTCCCTATTAATCTCAGGGACTCTCTTCATTTCCTCTCTTCAATATTTAAGCTCCCTTTAGGAAGAAGATCTAAGCTATTAAACACGTCAGAGGAGATACAATACTTATGTCAATTCGGGAGAAAGACGTACAGATTCTTGCCAATTTTATAAACAGATTGATAGTGGAAAGGATGTCACCTAGGGAGATAGGGTTACCCTCAGTTTACAAAAGTGGCTATAGAGTTGTAAATGAAATGTCATATATTGGAACCTGTTTTCTGACAGATTAGACCTGTGATTGCCAAATGTTTTGGTTTTGGGACCCTGGATCCCATAACAACATGTTAACATAAATAACACTTAAAAAAACCCTGTATTTTCTGAAACAGTGCCAAAAATAGAATGGCACTGTTTTCATTTTTATAAATTGCTATGTCATACTTTATAGAAGACAGCTGTATTCTTATATCTGCTTCTGCATTTGATCTGTCTGTTGTGATGTTCTGAAGTATATAATGAAAATCTAGCCACACACAGCTATGTATTGGAAAAGAGTGGACCACATGAACCCTCTGAAAGGGTCTTGAACCCCCCCCCCCAACTCCCAGAAGTTATCACACATTTTCAGAATCACTGGGTTATCAGTACATTTCAATGCAGGAGGAAAAAAAATCTCCCAGTGAATGAGTTGACAGCTTTTTAAAACATAAGGAGACTAGTCATGGCATGCTGGGAATTGTAGTATTCTAGTACAGTGCTTCTCAAAGTTTAATATGTATACAAATCACCTGAGATCTTTGTTAAAAATGCAGATTCTGATTTAGTAGATTTGAGATGAGGCTCCAGAACCTGCATTTCTAATAAGCTCCCAGGTGATGCCAATGCTGCTGATCCGTGGACATCACTTTCAGTAGCACTCTCTAGTATGTTATACACATCATCAGAAAGCCTATAGGAGTGTGTGCAAATGAAGATGTGTGTGTATGAGGGTTGGAAGGTAGGAGGGATAGGGATGGGTGAAGGAAAGAGAGGAGTATAAACTCCTGCTATGTACTTTTTAAAAATCTATAAAAAACAATTTGTTTTGGTAAATTCTATATTATGACAAGTTTTATTAACAATCGCTACATCAAATCAAGCAAAGGCATTTTGCTGTTGGCAGAGACAGAATCAAACTGCCAAGTTTGTTGTGACAGGGGAGGATAGTATTAGATCTGAAAAAAATAATTTTTGTCCTTAATAATGTAAAGAATTAGGCAAGTAACTGATGACCGATCATGTGTTTTGGGTCTTAAGTCTATAATATTATCAGTAGAGTGATACCACAAAATCACTAAGTTGATACGCTCAGTATGCAGAGAATTCAACAACTCATTTATAATTTCATGTGTAGAAATCACATAGTATTTTAAAAGGCTTTGTGGATAATACCATAACAATACAAACTTTTCCTCTCCCAAATACCTAACACCCAAACCAAATCTATTGGCTAAACTTTCCTAATAGAACTTAAAACTTACAGCAGAAGCATGAGTACAGTTTATTTGGTTCTCAAGTGTTATGTCCCATTTGTCTACAATCCCTTAAGATTAACTGCAATGACATTTATTTCTACCAAGCTTTAGTCACTCAGCAACTTGACCACACATTTTGATCATTCCTTGACCCTTCCTTACCTCCAAGATGTTGAACTCTGAAATTCTTTAAATTTCTTGTGTATTTTTTGGCTGTTAGTAAAATGGATCTTCAACCTTACTGATACCTCTGGGCCCTTAACCCCTTTCTTTTATTCCAATTTATCACCCTTACTGTGTCTTCACTTGTTCCTTACCATTTGAAGTTCATAGGTCATCCTGTTGAACAATGTGCTTGTTTGCTCTCTGCCTAGAGCCCCCTTGACCTTCTGTCATCTCTTCTTGCCAGTGGCCAGCCCCAATAACCCTCACTGCTCTTTACATCAGGTCGTGTTAACAAGCTTCCCAACATTGCAGGAGAGTCACAAAACTAGGTTAAAGCTGTTCACTACAAATTCATTATTTACCTAGAGCTGGGTCCTTACGGCTGCTCTGCACTTCTTTTATTCACATCTACTCCATGCTATACATCATACCTTTCTTCTCTTTTCAAGCCCACAAGTCTATCAGTAAGTTATACCTCTTGTACTTAAAGTTACATAAAAAACAAAATTCATTTCCCTCAAATCAGCTCTTTCCCTGTCATCCCTAACATAGTCACACTAAAAAATCAAAGTATGGGCTTTGAAATCAAGGAAGATTCGAATTTGGATCCTGACTTTGCCACTTACTGGCTATGTGATTTGGGGAACTGTTTAACCTCTCTGAGCCTATTTTTCTTTGCATCTTGGAAACTAATTTTACAGGGTTGTCATGAAGGTTAAATGGCAGTATACATAATGCCTCTAGTACAGGGAGTAGCACTTATTAGGTACATAGGCCCTCTTCTCTCCTACGTGGTTCCTGAGACCTAGGCATCAAATCCTGATAGCTACTTTTGTAGAGTTTTTAAAATACAGTTGACTCTTGAACAATGCAGGGGATAGGGGCACTGACCCTCCATGCAATCAAAAATTTGCATACAACTTTTGACACCCCCAAAATGTAACTACTAATAGTCTACTGTTGACCATTGAAGCCTTACTGATTACATAGTGAATTAACACATATTTTGTATGTTATATATATTATATACTGTATTCTTACAATAAAGTAAGCTAGAGAAAATGTTATTAAGAAAATCATAGGAAGACAAATACATTTACAGTACTGTACTTATCAATACCATAAGTTTACATTGTCTGTTTACAAGATCAATCATCTGTCTGAATGGTTGGCAACTGCAGCTGCAGACCTTGATCTACCTCACATATCAAGCAATTCAGCTTTTTCTTGTAAAGTCATGACTTTTCTCTGCTTCTTGGGAGCACTTCCAGCATCACTGGTGGCATTTTGTATGCGTCCCATGGTGTTATTCAAGGTTTAGGGTATTGCACTAAACACGACAGAAAATACACAGGAACTGAGAGAGATCTCTTTTTACTGTGATACACTACTTTCTGGAGAGATAAGCTGCTCACGAGCTGATGATTAGCATCACACAGCCTTTTAAGTGGATACTCGCAACACCTGAGCTCACCGCAATAGCAAAAGGAGGTAGCTATGAAATTATTACAGTAGTACACTATGTAGTACAGTTAATTTTATACAGTTATGATTTAATACTGCATATTTATGTTTGTTTACATTTCTCTTGACTATGAATGTTGCCATGTACGGTGCATAAGTATTGATAAATTTTAACTTTTATAATAGATTTGGTATATTTTATAGTAGTAAATGATAAAATAGACTAGTATCTATATATATTTTATGCATTCATGACATACCTTTTACTTAATTTTTTTTTTTATATCTTTAGGCTATGTGGTTCATCTACAAGGTTTTTCAAATTGTCATAAACCTCCAAAAAATTTTCCATATTGAAAAAAATCCACATATAAGTGGACTCATGCAGTTCAAACCCATGTTGTTCAAGGGTCAACTCTACTCATTGCCACCATCCTGGACTAGGCCCTCATGACCTCTCAGCAAAGCTCCTGTATTAACTGCTGTTCATTGCATGCTCCAGTCCATCCCACACTGGTCTCATGTCAACTTTCCTAAAACACAGCTCTAAACTTTCAATGGCTGCCTGTGGTTACAGGAATAAAGCCCATACACACTCTTACATCTGCCAGTTTATATAATTTGGTACCAGTCTGCCTTTGTAGGCTTATCTCACACTATTTCCCTTTCAGACTCAGGCAACTACTTGTTTCTCATGTACAAATGCTTTGCTGATTTACCTTCCCTCATCGCTGTTCACTGGCCAAGATATCCTCTTCTTCTGGTCTGTCCCCATGACACTAGTTCTTCAAGGTTTATCTCAAATTATAGACAAATAGCACTTTATCATGTGATTCCTTCCTTGGAAAATTATTTCTACTCCCTGTCAACATCTTAGCACTTACTGCCACGCTGGTGAAATTCACCATTTTACTTTGAATTTTGTTTGCATACATGCCTAGTGTTTGTGGCTAGATGACAAATGAGAAGCTTCTCTTTAGTTAGTTCAATGATATATTTCATAACTTAAATCTATATTTTGAATTAATCCCAAAGGCATTAAAAATATTACATTTCTACATTAAGGAAACAACATATTACCAAATAAAAAGTATGCCTGAAAATCTGAAATGCCTTTAGGAACAACATTCTGAATAAATATAGTTGAATTGGCACTCTACCACTCTAGGGTGCTCTTGCCTATTGCAGTTTTTATATAGGCCAACTCTTATTAACATGGAAAATTCTTCATTGTTTGATGTGAAAATAACATCTTGATCAGCCTGTTCAGAAATTAATAAGTTAGTAAAAGGCATTTACCATGAATATTTGTTTGCAAAGCTCACAAACTAAGGGAGGTGGTGAGGTGGTGCTTCCCATGAAAATGGTGCACAATAAACATTTCTGCTGACAGAGTAGATGCACTCCAGTGACGTACTTTCAATATCAGAAACTTTGTTACTAGAAATAAAAATAAAACAGTAAGTAGAAGGACATATACTCCATGATGTTGAACTTTCAATGCATTATTTTTCCCCTTCTAGGTAAAATAGCCTATAGTTAAACTTCTGAGTTATTCTGTTCTGTGAAGACATTTTTTTTCCCCCCTCAGTAACCTGAAAACCATGCAGCTACAGCACAGGTATTTCCTTTTCGTTTTCAGGGGATTCCCTCAGCTAGGGCATCTCTTACAAGAAACCTGTTCCAGAAGCAATGTTTCAGGCCTTTTCAACCATCAAACTAGCACCAAGAATAGGTCTTTACCAAGACTAATTTTATTTAAAATGAACTTAGAACAGAGGACTAGTTTAGCCAAGTATTTCCTGGTGATTTTTAAAAATTTGCTATGATTTTATACTATGTACTGTTACATAGTACAGTTCTTAATTGTAAAATATTTGTAAAATTTCCCATTTAACTATCTTTAAGTATACCATTCAGTGACATTTAGTATATTTACAATGTTGTACAACCATCACCACTATCTAGTTCATCACATTTTCATCACCTCAAAAGGATATCCCATGCCCATTAAGCAGTCACTCCCCATTCTTGCCTCCTCCTAGTCTCAGATAACCACTAACTGGCTTTGTCTGTATACATTTGCCTATTTTGGATATTTCATATAAATGGAGTCATACAATGTGTGGCCTTTTGTGTCTGGCTTCTTTCACTTAGCATATTTTCAAGGTTCACTCATGTTTATTTAGCATGTATCAATACCTCATTCCTTTTTATGGCTGAATAATACTTTAACATATGGATATATACCACATTTTGTTTATCCATTCACCAGTTGGTGGATATTTGGTTGTTTCCACCTTTGTGTTGTTTTGAGATGAGGTCTGGCTCTGTTGCCCAGGGTGGAGTACAGTGGCACAATCATAGCTCACTGAAGTCTTGAACTCTGGGCTCAAGTGATCCTCCTGTCTCAGCCTCCCAAGTAGCTAGGACTACAGTCACATGCCACCATGCCTGGCTAATTTTTTAAAAATTATTTTTTATAGATGAGGGTCTTGCTATGTTGCTCAGGCTGGTCTTGATCCTTCCTGGCCTCAAGTGATCCTCCCGCCTTGGCCTCCCAAAGTGCTGAGATTACAGGTATGAGCCACTGGTGCCTGGCCATTTCCACCTTTTGGCTATTACGAACAGTGCTGTTAAGAACATTTGTGTGAAGCTTTTGTTTGTATACCTATTTTCAATTCTTTCGGGTATATATCCAGGCATGGAATTGCTAGATCACACAATAATGTTTTTTACTTATGTTGCTAAGTTTAAATACTGGGTAGTGCTGTTCAAGAAAATAGTTTAGCCTCCAGGAATTTCATATTTGATATAAACTAGATGATTAATCAACTCAAAAGTGGTAGTAGCTCTAAATCTTTAGCTTTTTTGGGCCTCGTTTCATGGAGATGTATAACTTAGTCATTCTCAAACAGTATGAATAAAAATTACCTGGAAAGCCTTTTTAAAAATGCAGATTGCAAAGTCTCATGGGTAAAGAGTCTAATTCAGTAGGTGCAAAGACTAGGGATTTGTGTTTTAAACAAGCACCCTAGGTGATTCTGATGGAGGTGGTCTTTCCACCCCACTTGAGAAACTTTAGTATAAACTGACCACTCTTTCTCACTTGAAATTAAATTAGGCAGACCACACTAAAGGTATAAAACGTAGTTTTCCTAATGGTCATCCGAACCTTCAAATAAACCCTGAAATTTAGACGACAAATAATAATATAATGGCACAATATTTGCTAGGAGAAAAACTCAGTCTTTCTATAGTAGCACCACTTTATTCCTTTTAATAGGAAAAGTTTGACCAAGAAGCCACATGTAGTATCAGAAGCCAACTGATATTGTTGAGCCAACTATCATTCCCAAGACTCCCACTATAAACATGTTAGCAGCAGTGACAAGCATTATATTAGCAACTTTTCGCTTTAAAAATGTAGCCAATTCAGTTTCCTTTCCATATTTGGTTTTCAATAAGAGTCTTACTCAAGTAAGAAACTAGCTGCTAGTTAGATTGAGTCCCTTCTTAGAAAATAGGTAAGATTCATTATAGATACACAATTGTTTAATGTGAGACTTAATGAAAAACAAAAATCATATTACCGCCCAGTTTAAAGCTTTAATTCCTAAAAAGCTGATGTGATTTATTTTTAGAACCAGCTGTGTAAGAACAGCCAAGTCAGTCTTGGAGGTGATTTTGCTTCCAAGTATTCTAATTCATGTTAGACCTTAAAAACATAAAACCATCTTCAGCATTAACTACCTTCGTTTAATTAATCATATTTTATAGAAGCTCAAAACACTCAAATACTTCTCCTTTATATGAATAAACAAAAGCCCTATAAATTACAATGTGCAGAACACTATATAAAAGAATTCCCATAAAAATTGCATTAGGACATTTTTCATCAGTAAGACAACTGCTGTAGCTTCCTCTGAATTGGACAGCATCTGCCTGAATGCATATTCTTCTTTGCGATGACCTAAATTTAGTATAAGTACAAATCACAGCAAAAATTAAAGTTTTCATCTTTAATGAAATGACTTTGGAAACAACGTACATTTCCATGACACCAATACTAGTTTTCGGAGTCACAGTAAGATACACAGAATTACATCCGTAATTAATATGAACACCAACATTTCAGGCAGTAATTTGTTACATGGCAAACAAAATCAAGAAAGCAACCATCAAACAAAAGAGACCCATAGCTTCAGACAAGGCAAATCCCAGGATAGCATATGAGAACAGCTGCTGCTTCAGTGAAGGGTTTCTAAAAGAGACCACATATGACTGTTACTTTGAAATATTAGTTTCAACATGTTTGGTAAATGTTAAAGAATCAGATTACTAGCATGGGGATCTTTATAAACTGGAAAATCTACTGGAAGAGTATTTGCCTAGATCTCTTTTGCTTCTCCCTCAGACACTCCTTTTTCCCCAATCCTGATAATCACATGCCATAAAGGCAGGGAGCTCTCTATGTCAACATAAATGGTTAGTTTCCATTCCTTTTGAGGGACTCTGACATTCTTCTTATCCCCCTGAAAGTATGTTCTATACCTTTTAAGAAAGAAATAAGGTCTAAAAAATAAAATGGAATTGATACTTTTCTTAAAGTGCTCTATTAATTATATTCCCAATACAGCTTAATAATTAGGAATGCAGATTCTGAAGTCAGACTGAAAAATTCATTTCCTAACACTTACTATGACTTGGGCAAGTAATGTAACCTCTGTGTCTCTGGTCCTTCATAGGTAGAGTATATCCCCAAGGTTTGTTATGATGATTAAGTGAGATAATACACACAAGGCCCTCTAAATATAACGCAAGACCCAGAGTAGGCAGTTAATACAAAGTAGCTATTACTATTTCAGTAGTTTTCTAAGTTTCCAACTATTTCAGCATGCTCTTAAACTAACTTATTCAGGGATAGAAATGATTACCTGGCGTAACCAATGATAAGGCTGCCAAAGACTGTTCCAATACCAGCACCTGAACCAGCCACGCCTACTGTTGCAGCACCTGCACCAATAAATTTGGCAGCAGTATCAATGTCTCTGTTGATTGCACTGGTCTGAAACTCCCTTTGGATTAGCTGAGACACACCGTTCTGAGCCCCATTAAATACTGTAGAGTCCTAGAGAACAGGAAATAAAGGCAAAGGTCAAATCACTAATTACAGTTAGCTATTTTAATTACTGTACTGTCAAAACGAGGACTACTCTATTTTGTGAATAGGCAGTGGTATGGCACAATAGAAAAATCAAAAGCTTATTTCTGCTCTTGTAGAATAGGGATAACAGTATCTGCGCCTTACAAGGTTGTTGAAAATTATTAAATAACCTATATGAATATGCTTTACAATAAAGTTTTTCAAAAACTGTAGCTATTATAATCTCAAATGTAGGCAACCCAAAATTACAGACTTAAATATAAATACTGACTACAATATTTCTTGGCCAACTCAGATGGATAAGTTTTGGATATAGAAGTTTCTCTCATTGGTTCATCTTCTACACATTTTTTGATGAAAGGGTAAAAAAAGGATTGTCCTCAAACTATTCATTAATGAGGTCTTTTTCCTTCACTCTAATCAAAACCACAAATAAGACTTACTAGTGTCACCTAATTTGTATTATTACTATTACCTCTCCAGTCCTAGCCTCTGGTCGAGATAACACTGACGCAGAAATTGGTCTGTAGGCAACTCTGGATCCAGCTCGGATCTATTAACCAAAAAAAGATTCCAAGTATTAAGTAAGAACACAGATAAGACTTCAGTGACCTTTCTTGTGCCATAAGTTCTAAAAAAGCAAGCAGCAAAAATGAACAAAACTTTTCTGTATTGACTCTTATCTTCGCTGTTTGGTCATTTTCAATACATGAAGCAATTTTAATAAAGTTTCATACTAATGAAATGTAAAGCTTTACATAATCTGTTTGTAAAATAATCTGAATAAAAATTCTAAGAACAATTAATTAAAAAGGAGAATAAGAATTGCTTTTAACATTTCAATTATTGTAGTGCCACAATTCAAGTCAGAAAAACAGCAATAAACACCCCCCATTGGTTGGTAAGTTTAAGTCGACCAACAAGGATATTAGGAGTGTCACTCTAAACGTCTGTCATTTAAAATAGTCCAGTAGTTAATGAGCTCTATTTCTAAGATATTCCTATATGCCCATTAATCATAAAATTAAAAGAAAAAGAGTTCAAGCAATTCTACATCAGTTTAAGAATAATTGGTAAAATACTCTGACCATAAGGACATATTCCAGTCCAGCTTTTTTGCCCTTGATTGTCCACTAAACTAAGGTCACAGAAAATCCCTTCAGAACCAAGACCTGATTCTCTAAGACAAATCCTCCAGATTTAGACTTCACTTAAAGCGTGCAAAACGGTTATGGAAATAATACTCCAGAGGCAGGAAAAAGACTGGGCTCCCTCACCACCTTCCTCCGCCCCCACATGGTGAGGCAAAGTCCCTCCCTCTGCAGCAGCGAGTTTGACCTACAGAGAAGCACTGAAGAGAAGCTGCGGTGAACTAGGCCTCAGCAGCCCCTACATCTTCAGCAGTACCCCAGCCCTAGCGTCGACCCCAACCCAAGAGACCGAGAAGGTGGGGGAGTGGGCCGCTCCAGGACTAGGGGCAAGCAGGGTTTGACCTACGCAGAGCGGGGCCTGACAGCTAGGCCTTGGCTGCTCTCCACCGCCCTAGTGGAGGGGAGAGAGGCCTGAGATGCCCCAGGATTAGGAGGAAAGGAAAGAAAAGGGCATTGGGGTAAGGGATGAGGGGAAAGCTGTTGCCGAGAGGGCGGAGTGTCCCGCCCGGAGGTTGCCCCATGCCACAACGTGGACGCTCCAGGCCAAGAGGCCCGGCCCTCAGTCCCCCGACCCAGCTGGGCTACGCACCAGAGCGGGGGTGCAGGCGAGCTTGGCGCAGGCGAACATCTTACACTCTTCGGGCGGCGCGGCTGGAGGACCTGGGTGACAGGCGACGTGGGCTCCTCTCCCGCTTCCTCTCTGCGGAGGCAAAGAGGCTTAAGGTCAAGCGCCCTCCAGGGGCCTGTCCTTCCCAGCCCGGCCCTGCGGGCTCCCGTGCGCGCCGTCAGCTTGGGCCCCGTGCCCAGTGAGGCGCCAGCAGAATGAATGGGTCCCTACCGGGCGCCGCTCCGCCCCGCCAGGCCGGCCTCCCGCACCCTCCGCTTACCTTCCCGGCGGGCGGCGGCAGCAGAGGTCGAAGGAGTGGGGCTGGGCGCGCAGGCGCGGGCGGCCTCTTATTCGCGCCGCGGCACCCGGATGGAGAAGGCGGGGTGTCGGGTGCATAAGGGAGTCGCTCAAGGTCACTTCGTAACAACTTTATTGGTAACTAGCCCGGAAGAACAACGACGGCCACCGGGTGAAGGGCTGGCGGGCAGAGGGTGCTAATGGGGAGACAACCAGAAAAAATTGAAGCATAATCCCGGCAGAGAGCACTAAACGGGTTGTTTCGCTTTTGATTTGAGCTGGCCGGAAAATAGAGGGCTTTTTCTTTACTTTGACACCTTGTGAGATTTAGCTTATCACTTGCTGCTGCTTCTTAGTAGAGAGGCCGCCTTCCTAGTCGTTCTCCTGTGTGAATTAGGACTTTGGGGTGGGGGGGGGGGAGGAGAGGAGGAAAGGGAGTCATTCACTACTTGACAGGAAACTAGGGTCCCTAGCAAAGCAAAGATTTTTTTCTTGCAGTGAACCCGGAAAAGGTTTCTGGGAGGTATGACTAATCCTTCAGGTAAAGAAGGCTTGATGTAGAAGTACTGGGAGTGAGGGATGAGCAAATGAGTAGATCTAAGAGTGTTGTGTCTTTGGGCACAAAGTTGCCCTGGGTAAAGTGAGGGCGGTCAACTTTTCTTACAGCTCTATGATTGGAAGAATTAAGGAATTGTAATGTATTTCATGTAGGTCTTGGGACTAAAAAAAGTCTGAGTATTTTCAAAACCTACTCAATTTTAACACCCGTGGTTGGTAACTTTGGACAAATCATTTTCTTCAGATGAATTCAGAAATATCTCAGAAAAATGGCTGTTACTGGACTTCTGGTCTTTTTAAAACAGAAATGGCTACTGGAAGTGATACAACTCAACATAAAAGATTAAACAGGCAGGATGCCCAATAAGGAGATGGCTGGGGATTGAACCCCAGCCCACTCTGCCTAGAGCCCTGGCATGAGACAACAACAACCTGAAGGATGAACCTTTTACTAGTTAACACAAAGGTGCAATATTATCTAGTAGCAGCCCTGGGGAGAAGCCCTCGGAACTAAAACTTGAAAAATCAATAAGACTTTGTCACTGATTCAAATTCAGTTGCAAATGGTTGAAAATTACATGAATGCTAATTATTTTAGGCTTAATTTTTAGCCCATAAAATAGAGATAATTCACATGTACAGTTCAACAAGGTGTTATTAGTATAGTTTCTCTAGTACTCAGTTCTAACCTGAAGTATGTGGTGTCCTGCGGTGTCTACAGTAGAATAAACAATAAGGCCCTGTACTTCAACAATAAATCCTCTAGGGGAAAAATTATTCTAAGTGGATTTCTATGTAGAGATGGCTTAAGTATCCTTCTTATCTCTTTAGCACTAAATCAGTAGCAGTAACTGTTGAAGAGGAGACAAGAGAGAAGCCAGAATCATTTCTAGGTTGCATATGGACAAATTAATTGCCTGTAGCAGGGAAAGACTTAGGGTTCTGAAGTCCAGTCTAGCCTGTTCTGTTGAGGCACCCACCTCCCTCACCCCCACCATGGCCATGACTCCATGGTGCTATTCTAGATAAATGCCAATTTTCCTTGGTTTTGCATCCTAAGACTTGTGTTACAGAAGGAGGGGAGTGGATCTTGGAATGACACTGACTTATGTTGATTGGGGGTGGATATGTGCACTGAGGAAGTTTGAATAGAAAAAAGGACTAAAGTGAGGTCATAAAGGTGAACAGGGGCCTCCCTGAGAAGCGTTTAATTCTCTGTTTTTTCTTGGGCTGTAGGGACATAGTGAGTTATGAGACATCATAATTTGGCAATATCTGATAAGCCTGTGTGATGGATGGTGGCATGGTGAAGACAGCAATGGGGTGGTAAAGAGAAGTAGGATAGATCATTTCCAAATGTATCCCCAACAATCTCTCCTATCCCACAGGCCCTTTTGCAGTGTGACTTTGCCACTTATCTCATCAAGCAGCAGAGTCTGATTCCCTTCTCCTTCAATCCGAGCTGGTTCTGTGACTTGCTTTGACCAAGAGAATGCATTGGAAGGAACACTGTGTTACTTCTGGGCCTAGGCCTTAAAAGATCTTGTAGCTTTCATTCTTGCCTTCATGGAAACTAGCCACCATATCACGAAACATGGGTTAAACTGCTAAATTATAAGAAACCACAGGGACAGAGAAAAGGCCACATGCAAGGAAGTAATTAGCAGTAATTTTATTATTCTTATCTTTTAACTAAGATGTGAGTCTCTTGCAACAAATTAGAATGACCTCTAGAACGTCTTTTCTTTCTAATATTCCAAAATTCAAACAGAGAACCTAAGGAATATTTTAAAGTTTGTAGTATGAGTTTGTTCAAAATAGCTGGGACATTTTCGTGTGGCTGTTAAGGATTCTGTGTTTATACTCTCATGTGCTTAAAGAATTCATTAGAAAACCAGAACATTAAAGCCCTTTATTGATTCATTCCATGATATAATAGAATATTAGCAGGAATGGGACAGGAGTTGAAGCAGAGTGAGGCCCTAGGCTGAGATGTGAGGCAGGCAATGTCTGTCTGTGGTTTCTCTTTCCCTTCTTTATTCAATGCCTTTGGTCCATCCCTAGTCCACTTACTCTGTCTGCAGGCAACTGGTATCTTCATGGTATCTCCTGACTGTATAAAGCTCTTTATGGTAGCACCTGCTGAAGCTATCTCTGTCTAGCTTTTGAATTTTTACCCATGTAAAATCTTAATCTCTTAGTGCTTGCTTCAGCAGCACATACACCAAAATTTTAATGATATAGGGAAGATTAGCATGGTCACCATGCAAGGATGACACGTAAATTCATCAGGTATTCATATTTTTATAGTATGCTACCATTTATCTCAGAAGTGGAGAGAGATATGATTGTATCTAAGAAGTAAAGAGAATTACAAATGTATTTCCTGTATTTAAAAAATAAAAAGTTTGTAGATAGTTACCTATGGGGGGAGAAATAGGTTGGAGGGAAGGAATAGGTTGGAGGGAACAAGAATAGAAGCTAGACTTCTTTGAATAAACTTTACTTTGTAGATTTGAATTTGGAACCATTTACAAAAGTAAGTTAAAAAATCATAAAAATCAAAAATAAATAGAGCAAATTAATTTAGCAGTATATGGTTGGTAGTGTAACTACACAGGGTAAATACAAATAGTTCTGTAAAGGGATAAAAAGACAATTGCTTGCTCACTCTGCCTCATGCACACTGGCCTCCTCCACACTCCACCTCTGGAGCTATACTTTTTGTTCCTTCAGCTTGAAATACCTTTCTCCTGGATATCTACTTGGTTCACATCTTCACTTCACTCAGGTCTTTGCTCAAATGTCACCTCTTAAGAGAGGCCTTCCTGGATCCCCTACCTGTCTTTATATTTCTTCATAGCTCTTATTACTACCTGGCATTATTTATTGTTTGTTTGTTTGTTCGTTTGGCTCTTGTATTAGACTATAAGTCCATGAGGACAGGGACTTTGTTTTGTTCATTCCTGTATTCACTCACTTTAGAACATGCTTGACCCATTAATAAGCACTCACTAAATTTTTGAGAAATGGGGTTGGAGAAAGAAGGGATCTCTACAATAAGCATGAATTAGTTTAAACTTTAAAAAGCTAATATGTTAAGAATGTTTTAATAATTCACAATAATTGATAAAATTTATTATATTATCCCCTCTGTGTGTTTGCATTAATTAAACCAAAGGGAAGCATGACTAAATGTTGAACTTCAGTTCTTGGGGATAGACTTGGGTACACTTTTAGGCAGTAGCCCAATACTCTTCAAATTGTATTCAAACTCCAATCTATCTATAGTGAGGCTATCCCTGTTTTAAAGCAGTGTGTGTGTGTGTGTGTGTGTGTGTGTGTGTATCTTCCTATCTATATATTGGCTGGAGTTTCTTATATGTGATAGGAAGATGTTATATGAATTTTAGCTATTTTTTCAATTGCAAGTATAAGCCCTCATTCTCCTTCAAGAAGTTAAATCCATCTATATTTAGTGGACCCAATATTTGATTTATGGTTAAGAGATAAGAAATTTCACAATACTAACAAAATGTTCAAGAAGACTCTTGCTTATCACATTTTTCTGCCACTCTGGTCTCAGTGAGGTCTTGAAGGGTCATATTCCTAGTCCTAGTACTATGTAGTATACGAGGCTCTTACATCAATTAGGGAATTCTAGGGTTCCCATATGGCACAAGTGAACCATACCGAGTAATGCTTCACTTTCTTTCCACCTTTGGATCATCATGGCCCTATAGAGGAATAACATGGTTACATAGCAGTAATCATGCCTTCCTTGGCTACATTTTTCCATTACTGATTTTAATCAATTATTCCATTAGATGAATAGTTTCAGACTTTTCCTTACTACCCATCTCACCCTTCTAAGAATTTTTGATCTATGGGCTTTGATATCCATAATTAGTTAATTTTCTATGTCAGGTCCCCAAGCCAGGGAACTTGGCTTAAAGTAGGGATAGCTATGTAATAATTTTAAGAGAAGTGTGATTTTTAGAAGCAAAACATCAAGAAAACACATTCTATAAAATGCGGTCTATAAGTGGAAGCACCAAGGTTTGTTTATAGATTAAATTAGGGTGCTTGCTGAAATTGCTTTCCTTGATTTGAACTAGAGAATAGCATAAACAAAAGATGCAAGTTTAAAATGTAAAAACTAGTATTTGAACTTGAAGTAGAAAACGTGGTCCAACACACCCATGATCAGTAACTACAGGAAAGGAAAGCAAGGAACACAGTAGTTAAAGGCTTTAACTTAATGGATCCTATTCCCTCATTGTGCAGAGAACATTCCAATATGCAGAGCCACACCTTGGAAAAGCACTTGTTTTTTCTGGCCCTATTTTTGGTCAGTCTTGTGCAATCTTACATGGCCAGTCAATCATTTCAGGAGAATGGCCATGTGTTCATGGTGGCTACGTGTTATTTAGTTGCAGATTCTATCAGTGGTTCCAGGCTGTTCTTTGGTCAGACTCTATCTGCCTTTCTTTTTCATTATTATTTCTTTTTTAAATTTAATTTTTAATATTAAGGGGGGGTTGTGAGAAGGGTCATCAAGTTGCACTGTTTTTTTTGTGTGTGTGGAGACAGAGTGCTCACTCTGTCTCCCTGGGTAGAGTACAGTGGTGTCATTGCAGTTCACTACAACCTCCAACTCCTGGGCTCAGACGATCCTTTTGCCTCAGTCTGCCAGCCTCCTGAGTAGCTGGGACTACAGGCACGTGCTACAACACCCAGCTGATTTTATTTTTTTTTCCTTGAGGCGAGGTCTCGCTCTTGCTCAGGCTGGTCTCGAACCGCTAGAGCTCAAGCAATTCACTGGCCTTGGCCTCCCAGAGAAACTAGGATTACAGGCATGAGCCACTGTGCCTGGCCCTGTCTGCCTTTCTTAACCATTTAGGGGAGTCCTCTCAATTTGTTCTACCAAAGAACTCCTACCAGCAGAAGAGTACAAGTAGATCCCCTATAAGAGTATAGCCTTAAAAAACCAGTGAAACTTTTTTAAGGCCTCTGTTCTATTTTATCTTAAAGAAAACCTTCAAATCTTTAAACAATCATGCAATGTTTACATTAGACTCTATTGTATATCTGATTGAGTTAATTTAAAATGCTTTAAATTGCCAATTAAATTACTTAATTCTCTCCCTTCCCCATTATTCTCAAGTAAAACTGATATACCAGGAGATAGGCCATGCTTTTCTTTGGTTTTGCTCACATCCTACCCCACCTTTGCCTACCTCAAGAGTGCAAGGATCAGCTTTAGGTGGAGGGATTTATTTTCAGAACTTCCTCTTCCTGGTCTGCTCATTCTATGGTCTTTGACTAATAGAGGATATGTAACATACAACAATAAAGACAGCAGGTAGATAGTCCATCTTTCTGGAAACTTTACTAGACAATGGCAAATTGGATACAAATCCTTTTCTTAAGATCCTAGCATTTTAACTTCTCAAGAGTTGAGTTTAATCAAATCCTTCCCTCCACCCATTTTCCTCACTATATTTCAACCTCTTGGCTCAAAACATCTCATTCTTTTTTTTTTTTTTAATTTTTGCACCACATTCTTATATCTAATCAGCATCAGTTAACCTCTTCTGATTACACAGCATGCTGAGAGCTCTGGGGAATGAACTGGGAGGGAGGGACTAGGTATAAGGAGTTCAGGGTAAACTCAGGGCCTCAAGTGATAGCATCTTCCACCATTGAAAGCCTGCAAATTCTTCAGATAAATCCTTTGAAGGGTACTTCGGGTAGGCAGAATGATGCCTCCCCCCTCCAGATGTCCATATCCTAATCCACAGAACCTGTTAATATGTTACCACACATTGCCAGAAGGACTTTGCAGATGTGATTAAGTTGAGGATTTCGAGATGAGGAGATTATTCTGGATTATCTAGATGAGCACAATGTAATCACAAGGGTCCTTATAAGTGAAAGACGGAGGCTGGAGGTCAGAGTCAGATGGGATGTGAGGATGGAAGCAGTCAGAGTAATGCAGCATGAGAAAGACTCTACTAGCCTTTACTGGGTTTGAGGATATGGAAGGAGGCCACTGGCCAAGAAATGTGGGCAGTCTTCAGAATCTGGAAAGGCAAGATAATGGATTCTCTCTTAGAACCTCCAGAAGAAGCACAGTGCAGTCAATACCTTGATTTTAGCCTGTCTAGACCAATTTCAGACTTCAGCCTCCAGAACTGTAAGATAATAAATTTGTGTTGTTTTAAGCTGACAACTTCGTGGTGATTTGTTAGAGCAGCAGTAGGAAACTAATGCAGTAGTCAAACTCTTGTCTAATTCTAAGCAAGGATCATTAATCTGGGAATATAAATCAAGAAGATGGGATGGGGCTTTGATTTTGGGATTCAGGCAGCTGAGGTGCCCCTTGTTATGCGGGATGGATCATTCATTGTGGACCTTAGTTTAGTACAAAGCTGGGGATATGAGCAGTAGGGCCATGCCCTGACAAATGATGGCATGGTCTCCAAGAACACAGTAGGTACACTACCCAGCTGACAGGATCATAGGACCAGGCTCATCCTGGACACCCACAATTTGGGAGGATAGGAAAAAAACCACATACCCAAGAAACTGGACAGAAGTATACTAGGAGGGAAGATTGATATCTCTAGGCAAGTAAATACAGGAAGCTGATATGTAATAGTGCTGATGAAATGCTCTTGGGCATAAAGCAACGGAATACTTTCTGAACCACACTGACTGTTAAAAGAAGAGCTACAGATATATTTCCAGGTTGGGCTCCAGTAGTTCCTAGTTGCTCTTAGGGTAGAGAACTCGGCAGGGACAGGACAGCTAGAGGAGAGTCATCAATGACAGAGTGTTGGCCAGAAAGGTAATAGATAGAGGGTGGAGAAATGGGAGACAGCATCAATTCAATGATGGGTCAGTTTCAGTGATAGCTTACTGGAGGGTAAATGTTATAAGCTTCAAATTCACATTCTTGACCAGACAGGGGTCTTGTCCAGGTGGCATTGGGGAACAAGTCTAGACACATTCCTTTCTTTTCTTCCTCCGCTGAAACCATCTTATTTAGGTCAATATCTTACTGGTTTTAGTCTACTCTTATTTAATCTGCTTGTCTTCATCACTTTTCCTTTAGATTCTTGCATCTCATTCATTCATTCAATAAGCATTTTATTCATTTATTACATACAATTGCTAGACTACTTTCCTAAAATATCTCTTTGATAAAAAACCTAGAATAAAATGTATACTAATTAATGTAAATTTACAAGCCTTCTTTTTTGTCCTCCCCCCCCACTCTGTTATTGAAATCCTCTGATCTGGCCAAAATGGTCCACTTCCCATCCTCCAAACACCCATTGTGTAAGAACCTTTTTGTAACTCTAACTGCCTTGCTCTTGTAAAGTTCACAGGGACCCCTGAGTCTTCAGTTACCTCTTACATACATTAGCAAAATATATGCTACCTAAATATAGCTGAAGATTAAAAATAAAATTGGTGGCGGGGGGCTCTCAGGGGAAGGTTAAGAAACAAGACCAACTCTTCTTTCCTGCCTCTATTTGCTACTGCTGCTGCCAGATTATCTGAACAAACAGCATTACCCTGGAGATCAGCTAATTCTTTCCCACACTACAGCTCTCCTGCCTCAGAGTTTTTATTTAATTTGGATCTCTAGCCTGCCAAAATATTGACTCTTGGCCTACTCATCCCATGCTTTGACATCTGACCAACTTTCTCTTAAAACAAAAGGAAAACAATCCTTTTAAAATTGTATAAGTAATAAATGAATATGGGCTTGTAAGTAATCTAAACAATACAAGATTATGTAGAACAAAACCCATAGCTATTGCACACCCTACTCCCTAGTGTTGTTTCCCTCCCCAGAAGTAATCATTATTAACAGTTTAGTGTATATCTTTCCAGATATTTCACTGTTTTTACATGGAAATGTATGAATGTAGTTTTAATTTTCTTAAATAAAAACTTATACTTGCTTTTCAACAAATGGTGTTAGGATAACTGGATATCTACGTGCAAAATTATGAACTTTGATCTTTACCTTATACCATATGCAAAAATTAACTCAAAATGTATCAAAGACCTAGATATAAGATCTAAAACTGTAACACTCTTAGAAGAAAACATAGGAGAAAATCTTCATGACATTGGATTTGGTGATAATTTCTTGGATATGACACCAAAAGCACAGACAACAACAAAAAATAGATTGGACTTCAGCAAAATTAAAACTTCTGTGCCTCAAAAGACACTATAAAGAGAGTGAAAAGACAACACACAGAATGAGGAAAGTATTTGCATATCTGATAAAGGACTAATATCAAGAATATGTAAAGAATTTCCACAACTCAACAACCGAAAAACTCCCAAAACAACCCAATTCAAAAATGGACAAAGAACTTGAATAGATGCTTCTCTAAACAAGATATACAGTTGGCCAATAAGCACATGAAAAGATGCATGTCACTAATCATTAGGGAAATACAAATGAAAATCACAATGAAATACCACTTCACATTCATTAGGATAGCTATTATTAAAAAAAAGGAAAATAAAAAGTGTTGGTGAGGATGTGGAGAAATTGGAACTTTTGTTCACTGCTAGTAGGAATGTAAAATGGTGTAGCCACTGTTGAAAACAGTATAGTGGTTTCCCAAAAAGTTAAACATAGAATTACCATATGATCCAGTGGTTCCACTTCTAGGTAAAAACTCAAAAGAATTGAAAGCAGGAACCCGAATAGATACTTGTACATCAGTGTTCACATAGCATTATTTACAATAGCCAAAATGTGGAAACAACCCAAATGTTTATTGACAAATGAATGGATAAACAAAATATGGTATATACCTACAATGGAATATTATTCAGCTTTAAAAAGGAATAAAATTCTGATACATGCTACAACATGGATGAACTTTGAAAACATGCTAAGTGAAATAAGCCAGAGACAAAAAGATAAATAGTGTATGAGTCTACTTATATGTTGTACTTTGAATAGACAAATTTATAAAGACAGAAAGTAAGAGGTTTCTAGGGCCTGAGAGCTAGGGGAGATGGGAAAGTATCCTTCACTGGGTACAGAGTTTCTGTTTGGGAAGATGAAAAGTTCTGGAAATGAATAGTGGCAATGTTTGGACAACATGTGAATACATTTAATGCCACTGAACTGTACACCTAAAAATGGTCAAAATAGTAAATTTTGTGTTTATTTTACCATAATAAAAATTATACCTTGATTTTTCAACTAATATGTATTAGTAGTATTTTCATTTCAGTAAACATATAGCTACCTACATCTTTTTGAAATAATGTTTACAGCTGGGCGCGGTGGCTCACACCTGTAATCCTAGCACTTTGGGAGGCAAGGTGGGAGGATCGCTTGAGGCCAGGAGTTCACAACCAGCCTGAGCAACATAGCCCAATCGTGTCTCTACAAAAAAATTTTAAAAGTAAAAATAATGTTTACAATTGTATAATGGAAATCTAAAACAAATTCAAAAGTAAAGGGAATAGGATAATAAATTCCCTCCTGCCCCCCAGCGTCAACAGTTACCAACATGTGGTCAAGGTATTGTGCCTTCTATTCTCTCTCTTTCATCCACTTCCTTTCCCCACTTCCCCATTTTATTTATTTTTTTAATTTTTTAAATTTTTATTTCAAAATATTAGTGGGTAAAAGTGTTCTTGTTACATGGATGAATTGTACACTGCTGAAGTCAGGACTTTTAGTGTGCCCGACACCAGAATAGGGTACATTGTACCCGATAGGTAAGATTTTATCTCTCACCTCCTTTCACTTCCCCAGCTCTTAGTTTCCAATGTCATTTACAACACTTTACTACCATGTATACCCATTGTTTAGCTGACACTTATTAGTGAGAACATGCAGTATTTGCTTTTCCATTCCTGAGGTACTTAACTTAGGATAATTTTCTCTGGTTCCATCCAAATTGCTGCAAATAACATTTAATTCCTTTTTATGGGTGAGTAGTACTCCATGGTATATATACCATATTTTCTTTATCTACTCATCAATTAATGGGCACTTAGGTTGATTCCATATCTTTGCAATTGTGAATTGTGCTGTAATATACCTTTGGGTACATACCCCATTTTATTTTGAAACATTCTAGAATTCATAATATTTAAATTATAAAGGTTTAAGTACAATTTCCATAAGGACTCTCTTCTGAAAAACATAACCACAGTAACAT
Organism: Daubentonia madagascariensis; assembly: GCA_023783475.1. Classification (NCBI taxonomy): domain Eukaryota; kingdom Metazoa; phylum Chordata; class Mammalia; order Primates; family Daubentoniidae; genus Daubentonia; species Daubentonia madagascariensis. The sequence goes on along the minus strand of JAKFHU010002088.1, from coordinate 33,116,111 downwards.
TATCACCCTAGAATAATTAACAATAATTCTTTAATATCATCAAATATCCAGCTAGTATACAGATATCTCTAATTGTCTCATAGTATTTTGCAACTATTGGTTTGTTAAAATTAAAGATCTGAACAAGTCTACACAGTGTAATTAGTTACATGTCTTTTAAGTCTCTTTTAATGTCTAGATTCTCTCTTCCTCCTGTTTCAAATTTATTAGTTGAAGAAACTTTGATGTTTGTCATGTAGTTTCCCACGTACTGGATTTTGCTAATTTTACCCTCATGGTGTCACTTAACATGTTCATCTGAACCCTGTATTTCCTGTAAATTAGTAGTTAGATTTACAGGCTTGGTCAGATAAGGGTTTTCGCTTTCTCAAAATAGTGTTTACAGTTAGTATTGTGTACTTCCTATGTGTACCTTTTAGGAGACATACAGTATCTGGTTGTCTTTTTTTCTGAAGTTAAAATTGGTCAGTGAGGTCAGCCTGATTTATTTATTATAAAGTTACCCATCAGCTTTTCACTTAGTGATTTTAGTGGCCATTAATGATTACTGCCTAGATCCATTTCATTAGAAGTGAAAAAATGGCAATATTCCTTTTCTATCATTACTTCTTCATTTATTAGCTAAAATTATTTTACAAAGAACTTTCCATTATCAACTATTTGTGTTACCTTGTATTACAGTGAGAACAGAAATGGCAGGATAAATTGTTGAGTCTTTTCCTTTATGTACAAATTTTCAGAATTATGAATCATATATAATTTTTAACCAACAGGAAATGAGTACAGAGTGACTTATCCCATAGAGTAAGAGGGGGCAATATATCATTAAGGGAATTTGGATGATTTTATGTCTTTGAAAGAAACCTGGACTAGATGTTCTCAAAGGTCCCTCTGAGTTCTTACAGCTCATAATTTTTCTCACTCTTGAAAAATATTTACACTTTAATTCTCAATTTTCAAAAAGAATTAGTTAATATACTTCAATGTTCTTCAGATAGTAGACATTCCTTTAACATATATCAAATGTTATTTGCCAAGGAATTTGCAATAATTTTGTGAGCTTGTCTCAAATTTCTGGATAGTTAGCTAATTTTTTTTTTCAGGGACTACTTCACTATCTTCTAAAATTTTTTATGTAAAACTTTTTAAGTTATATTTTTAAATTTAAAATTTTTTAACTTTAAATTTTTAACAAAGAAAAGTTGTAAGAAGAGTACAGAGAACTACTGTTTACCTCTTACATTGATTCATCAGTTTTTACCATTGTCTGCACTTTTTAATATTCTCTCTTTCTCTGACTGCACACACACACACACACACGTGTGTGTGTGTATGGTATTGTCTATGCAGGCATCTATGTGTCTATTTATCTATCATGTATATACACACACATAGAGACATGTTATATATATTTTTATTAATGTTTTTCTAAGCCATTTGAAAGCAGGTTGTATGTATCATGCCCTTTAATATTTCCCAAGAATAAGAAGATTCTCTTACATAGCCACAGTACATTTATCAAATTCAGGAAATTTAACATTGGGATAAAATTTCTATCCAAACTACAGTTCATATTCCAATTTCATCAATTGTCCCAAATAAGGTCCTTTATAGAATTTTTTCCCTTCTAATATAGGATCCAGTCCAAAATTACATATTGCATTTAGTTTTTGTGTCTCTTTAGTCTACTATAATCTAGAACCTCTTTTTAGCCTTTGTTTATGTCTCATGACATTGACATTTTTGAAGAAGGCAGATGAACCTCATACTTTTTCACTGCTATAATCATATTCATTGCTTAGTTCTGAGTTGTAAATAATAGAAATTGCCTCAGGCTGATTTAAGTAGGAAAGGAATTTATTGAAAAGGTATTGGGGAACTCCTAGAACTTCAATATATCTCAATAAGTGTACTTTATTTTGATTATGTATAAATACATATATCAAACAATGTTGTTTACAAACAATAATAAAGATTTATTGGGCACTTATAATGTGCTGGACACCATCCTTATTATATTACATGTATTGTCTTATCTAGTACATAACCCATGAGGTAAATTCTCTTTCAAATACTTGTAAATTCATTTAAAAAATGAGACAACTGTGGATTAGGAAGGTTAAATTGATAGCCCAGCATCACACAACTAATAAGGGGCTGAGCTAGTGTTCAAAGTCAAGTTTTGTCTGACACTAAAGTCCATCCTTTTTCTACTCCACACTTTTATATGGCAGCACAACTTGAAAACTTTCCTATAAATATTTGCCAGAAAATAAATGATCTGTGGTAACCTGAAACACTAAATATTGTTCCAGTTGATACTATATTGCAATGAGAGATATATGGTGAAAAACATACACACTTTTTATTTTCCCATCTTTAAAAACACTTCACAGACATAACCTAAAATGCTAGAGGAGCTGGCCAGAAAATCCTCAGCGTGCACATCAAAGTGTACCCACTTGGGGGCACCCACAATGCAGCTTTTCTGCCTGTTCTCCTGCCTAGAAGTGCCAAGCCCTGAAGAGCTGGAGTGAACCAGCTGACAGTTTAGTCTGCTCTACGGGACTCGGACAGCCAGATCTGATGCCTCAGGGAATAGCTCCCCTATATCTCCAAGTTTGGGGAATATTTTACTTAGTTTTTTTCCCACACAATAAACTATTAAGTGCTGTTTGAAACATTCATAGTTAGTACATTTGTTATAGGCCAAATGTGCTAGATATATTGTAAAGATTTAATGACCAAGAACTAAAAATAATTTGCTGATTAAAAATGATATCTTTGTCCACAGGATTTTTTGGATTTATGCTATGCCAAAATTAGGAACATAATAATTAAACAGCAGGGGTAAAAACTGTGCCATAAAATCAAGCTAAGTGTTTTAACATGCTCCTTGATATGGGTATATATTGGTGGTCTCCAGAGCAAGGAAGGCTTCTGCAGGGGCTGCTACTGATGTGATCTCCAGGGCGGTCATTCAGTCTTCAGTTCTATCTGAGAGTAGAGATCCTCCTGATGTATACCGATGTCAAAGATGTAGTTGCTGTGACTCTGCCTAGAAAGGGGTTATTATTCTAGAGCATAAGGAGAGAAGATACAGAAAACGAGATCGTACTGGATGTGGATATCACAGTCTCTTTTGTATGCACTGCCTCTGCCGAATAGGCAACTGAAAGTGGCCATGTTTTGAACTATATAAATCCGCCTTTCATATGGCCGATTAGAGTACAGGAAGCCAAAATATAGACTGGAGAGCAGCATATGGGGCGGCCTAGCTCAACAAGCTCTACTCAAAGAGGGGCAAGTTGGACCAATCATACACTTACTCATGAGAATCTGATTTGGGAAACAGAATGTGAGGTAGGTAATAGTAGGAAGTGAGAGGAAAGGAGGTACAAAATCGTACAATGTGGAATAGAGGCCAAGAGCAAAGCCAGGTTATGAAGAAGCTAAGCCTTGAAGAAGGTGGCACAATAATTAAGCAGAAGCTGTGAGAAGAAAAGATGGAGAAGGATCCAGGCTTTAGCAAGAACACATGTGAAGAGAAGCAGGGACAGGAAGAGGCTGAGCCATGTTTCTAGCGGAGCCCTTGAGATGAGATTCACAGCTCTTGCTCCTGAGGGTTCTTGGGGATAGTGCCAGTGTCTCTTCTAGTTCTGGTCCCTGCTCGCCATGAGATCATTGATCGCCATGAGTCCTGGCTTCTAGCCATTACTTGTGGAGATTTGAGTGAATATCTGTCCCCTTCCGACCAAAGTAACTAACTAGAATAGGAGTGATATAAGAGAATAATATTCCTGTTTCCTGTTTTCAGAGTCCTTTTAAAAAACAATTGTAGTAAAATATACGTAACATAAAACTTACCACTTTAACTGTTTTTAAGTATACAGTTCAGTGGCATTAAATACATTCACATTGTTGTGCAAGCATCACCACCACCCAGCTCCAGAACTTTTTCATCATCCCAAACTAAACCTCTGTATTTATTAAACAGTAACTCCTCACTCCCCACAGCCCCTGGTACTTTTGGTCTCTATGAATTTGTACAGAGTCCTTTTTGAATGAATAATATTGATATTGAATGGTTAAGGTGTATTTATACAGCAAGCCTGTAAGTGACAAACCCACTGCCCAGAGTTTTGGGGGAGCTAGAGTTATCCCAAATAGTCTAGAAAGCATAGGCTATTTATTATGTGTAGTCAGTCATCTGCGGAAGGAATATGCATCAGACAGGAAACCAGACCTGAATGGGAGGCCCCAAGGTAGTCTGATGTTGGTCTATGGTCTTTTGCCATGTTCTAGCAAAAGGGTTGGTATGTTCAGAGGAACAATTCCTTGATATATGAAGTAAAATGACCCTTATCTGTGGAGGAAAGACTGGAATCTGGGAAGAAAGGAAGCCAAGGAAATTGTGGGTTAAGCTCTGCCATCTAGAGATGGCTAGAATAGACTTATTATAACAATTTGGCTTCTGAAGCCTGTACTTTGGAAACACCCTTCTCAGGGACTTTGAAGTGTCATAGAATATAGAATTTGCCAGTGGTCATGATGGGCCCTCAACAGTGAGTCTATAAGGACATGAGAGTAAACTTAAACATTACAGGGCAAGTGCTTGGGGGACTGACCTAACCAGTTTCCAAGGAAACTGAACCAAATCATGAAATCCAAATTAAGGTGTCAATTAACGTGCTCTGGGATCCTGCAGCACATTTCTCTGAGCAGTGGCTATGCTGGCGATACTCAATAGGTGATATCATGTTGGTTCAGGTAGAAACAGGATCCCAGACAGCATGAGGGGATCAGGAGCATGGTCCAGACCCTGAGAAAATAGATTGATGAGGACTAGATGGATTGAAAGAATCCCAGTCAGACAAACACATTCAAGGCAGGGATGGACCATTGAATAAACCAGAGCTAGTGTCAAAAATCCACTTCTACCAACTGAGTTCCTATGACAGAGCTTAGTGTAGAAATCTGATATTTATTCCTTCCAGACAAAGTTGATGAAAGGAGAGAAGCAGCACCAAAGACATAGCCATGTTTGGCTTTCTTTAGCATACCAGCTGGGTAGGACAGAGCTGGAAGGTTGACCATGTTAACTGCCTGCTGCTGGGCTGAGTAGGCAAGAACAGACAGTTGGCCAACCAGTGTCTTGCTGTAGTGTCTGGGGAAGCTCCATGGCTTTACTGACCAATCCCCTTTTTCAGACCATTTCAAATAAGGATCCTGAGAACATGCAACTTCCCTATATCAGAGACAACAACCAAGCTTTGCACATGGAAGTAGTGTGTTCTGATCAGGGCATTCATGCTGAAAGCTGGCCTAGGAAACAGTGTTGTAGCACTGACCACTGGGGTTTCATGTTATTCTACATACTTTGTCTATCCCTGTGATGCAAGGCCCAGATCCTCCTTTCATGAAGGACTTGTCAATCCAGCTGCTAGCAGTGCAGTTGGTGGATAGCCTCTACCTGTAAGCCCCGTCAAGGATTACCTAGAAGAGGAGAATGGCCTCGTCCAAGGTCATACCCTCCCAGGGCAGCTTATATGCAATGACTGACTAATGGGAAATATAAAGACCCTGCCATCTTCTGCCCAAATGAGATAAATTTGATGGGCCATTCTAGTTCCAATGCTTCCCATGGGGTCAACTGAGGCAGCTTGACTTCTCCTTTTGCCCAGTCCTGCTTCTGTGCCCTTCCTTCCACAGGGGCTTATGTCAAGGCTACTTCTTAGTAAATATCCCTTCATGGGCCTCAGTTTATATTTTGGTGCTCAGTTTATACTTTGATGCTCATTCTTAATTCTTATACTTAAGTCCTTGTTCTGGTGACCTATCTTATGCCCCAGTCATGACCCTGAGGCCTGGCCTTGTTCTGACTTTGCTGTCAATACAGGTGCTACTGCCATTTTGGTTAGGGACATCCTTTTATTTCAGGAAATTTAGCAATACTGGCTAAATGCCAGTAGCATTCTGTAGCCATATATTGCCAGAATTGGCCCCAGACATTTCCAAATAGCTCATAGCCTGTGGTGCCACCCTCAGTTGGAAACCACTGGATTAGCACACAGCAGTCCTTCAGGCCTGGGGACTTTGGGCTGGCCCCAATTGACTGAGGGCCAAGGATGTCTCACAACTTCCCTGGACTTTACTGTGTCCTGTTCTGTCCATCTGTTAGAATGGTTGAATGTCCATTCCTTCAGTAGATCCATCTGTTAGAGAGTCAGGGGAGATGGAGACAAGGGAAATGGGGCTGTGGGCTAGCAATAGGCCCACCCAATGCCACCACTGAGCACAATCAATGTTAGTAAGAATAGCGACTGCTTAATCACAACTTACTGTATGCTTCCACATATTAGCTCATTTAATTTTTGTAACATTCTCAAAAAGCTGAAAATAGAACTATTATATGATCTGGCAGTCCCACTGCTGGGTATATATCCAAAAGAAAGGAAATCAGTATATTGAGGAAATATCTGTACTTGCATGCTTATTGCAGAACTATTCCCAACAGCCAAGATATGGAACCAACCTAAGTGTTCATCACAGAAGAATGAATAAAGAAAATGTGGTATATAAACACAATAAAATATTAGTCAACCATAAAAAAGAATGCAATCCTGTCATTTGGAACAACATGAGTGGAACTCGAGGCCATTACATTAAGTGAATTAAGCCAGGCACAGAAAGACAAATATTGCATGTTCTCACTCCTACGTGGGAACTAAAACAATTGATCTCTTGGAAGTAGTGAATAGAATGGTGGTTATCAGAGTCTGAGAAGGGTAGGAGGGAGAGGGGATGAAGAGAGTTTGGTTAATGGGTACAAAAATACAGTTTGATGGAAGAATAAGTTCAGTGTTTGATAGCACAGTAGGGCAACAATAGTTAAGAATTTATTGTATATTTCAGGATAGCTAGAAGAGATTTGGAATGTTTCCCACATAAAGAAATGATAAATGTTTGATGTGATAGATATCCCAATTATCCTGATTTGACCTTACATGTTTATGCATGTATTAAATATCACATGTAACCCTATAAATATGTACAACCATTATGTATCAATAAAAAAGGAATTACAAAAATTTTAATAATAATCCTTTGAGATAGGTACTATAATTTCTCCATTTTATAGGTAGGGAAATTGAGGTACAACACGATTAAGTTACTTGCCCAATGTCACATAGCTGGTAAGTGACATAATTGAATGACTTCCACTGCAGGAAGCTAAGTCCAGTCACTTCTCACCTCACACTGTTTCTTATCAGTGTTAAGTTGAACGTCAGCAGTGTGGATAGCACTACAAAGGGTTATCATTGTCATGTTATGATTTGTTGCTGAAAAACTGAAAGGAAACAAATATTTATTTGTTAAATTTCATTTTTCATAAAATTATATTAACAGTTCATCTGTGTATCTGTATTTTCATCAATTCAGACCTTCCCAACAGTGAATTTCTTGTGTGAATTCTTGATCTCTTGCCCTCAAAGTGGCTAGGATCAGCCATTCACTGACCCATTAACTCCACTGGGATGTGCAAATATTATCATTTCTACATCTGCTTTGATGTGAAATGGGTTGGGAAAACACAGCAAATTAGTTGATATTTCAAGTTTTCCTGCTCTTGCCTTCTTAGTCAAGTACTTACGAATACTAAATATGCTGGGTAACTTTGTGGCTTAAAGAGCCTTCTTTTTGCTTTTTATCACTCAATTTATTTATTTATTTTTTTGGAGACAGAGTCTCACTCTGTTACCTTGGCTAGAGTGCAGTGGCATCATCATTAGCTCGCTGCAACCTCAAATTCATGGGCTCAACTGATCCTCCTGGCTCAGCCTCCCGACTAGCTGGGACTACAGGCGCGCACCACCATGCCGGGCTTATTTTTTCTATTTTTTGTAGAGATGGGGGTCTTGCTCTTGCTCAGGCTGGTCTAGAACTCCTGGCCTCAAGCGATCCCCTACCTCAGCCTCCCAGAGTGCTAGGATTACAGGCGTGAGCCACCACGCCCAGCCTATCATCTCAATTTAGTTGTTTTAAGTTTAAATTTTTTGATACCTATCTCTCCCTGGCCAGGGAAAAGGAGGGTCAGTGTCTGGGAGACACGGAGGAGTCAGATACCAGTAGAATAGGGGTTTGGGATATTATATCAGAAAGTTTAATGAGATTTAAAAAGTACACTGAAATCGGAAGCAAACTTAACTAAGGTGCTGTGAGAAAGGGTGAACTTGAAGGTAAGTGACCCACAGGGCACACAGGGCTTTGCTGAAAGCCAGAGATTACATAAATTTTTTTTATCTTATCTAAGGGTTTAAAATACAGTGATCAATCAGTCAAATAATTATTTAAGCAAAGGTCTATATGTATGCTCTTTCGATAGACTTATCTGTGTTTATGAAGGTCTGAAGCATTTCTCCTTAAAGGTTGGCTAGTATTCTGATTAGTTAGAATAGTGCTTCTTGAACTTTGCTGCACATTAGAATCTCCTGGGGAGATATTAAAACCCAAGTTGCACCATATACTAATTAAATCAAAATCTCTGGGGTTGAGACATAGTCATCAGTATTTTAAAACATTTCTCAGGTAATTCTAACGTTTGGGCACCAGTGGTTTAGTGCAGTAGTTGTCAAACTTTAGCTGCATCAGAAATTTGTTTGGTGGGCTTCTTAAAGCCCTGGTGGGGACTTCTTAAAACCACACATTGCTGGGCCCCACCCCAAGGGTCTCTGATTTAGTAGGTGAAAAGTGGGGCCTGAGAATTTGCATTTCTAGCAATTTCCCAGAGGGTGCTGGTGCTGCTAGTTCAGGGAACCACACTTTGAGAACCACTGATTTGGAGAATTATTTATATATATGCATTAATCCCATTTGAAGACATGAAAGTCAAATTTTTGCTGGGCAGCCTAAGTAGATGCAACATCTTTGGAAAGGAATCTAACCACAGTTGTGAACTCATTGCACACAATGATTCTCTGGCAGGGTTACATTCAGGCCCATCTGTTAGGCTGGCACCATGCCCACAGAGAATGTGCTATGCCAATTTCAGCAGGGCAGAGGTGCTAACCAAACATGGTTTTAGAGGGGCGGCTTTCATCACACAGCAAGCGCTATTTCTTGGGCCGGGCAATCCTGCTGTTTGCAAACAGCTCCAGTCTGAGGCCACATGCTTCCTTACATCTGTAGATGCTTGAGGACATGATTAAAAAATAAATAATCAACAAATGGTTGATTGTATTTCTCCCTCAATCTGCCTTAGTGTTGTAATTTGGCATGTAGAGAAAGCACTCTCACTTTGGTGAGCTGGAAGCCATTCTAAAGGACCACACAGTACATATGCAATGCTTTAAAACTGCAAGATTTGGATAAGCTGTGTTTGTTCCTTTGAGGATGTCATTACCATTTTTTGGTTTATTTTTATTTAGGCTTTTACCCTGTTTCTGAGCTAGACCCCCCCCCATTTATCATCAGTATTTCTGAGGTCTTCTCTGATTTGACTTTTTTAAAAAAATTGGTTTTTTATATATGTATTTTTTTTTTATTTAGAGATGGGGTCTTGCTTGTGGCCCAGGCTAGGGTGCAGTGGCACAATCATAGCTCACTGCAGCCTCGAACTCTTGGGCTTAAGCAGTCTTCCCACCTAAGCCTTCTGAGTAGCTGGGAGTACAGGCACACACCACTATGCCTGGCTATATATGTTTTAAATAGATTTTATTAATATTTTTTAGAGCAGTTTCAGGTTCACAGCAAAATCGAGCTGAAGGTACAGAGATTTCCCATATACTGTCTCCCCACACACACGTGTAGCTTCCCCCTTCATCATTATATACTCAACCAGAGTGGAGCATTTTTTGCAATAGATGGACCTACATTGATACATCATCATCACCCAAAGTCCATAGTTTACATTAGGGTTCACTCTTGGTGTGATACATTCTATGGGTTTGGACAAATGTATAATGACATGTATCCACCATTATAGTATCATACAGAGTAATTTCACTGACCTAGAATTCCTCTGTGCTCTGCCTATTCATCCCTCCTTCCCCCAACCCCTGGCAACTACTGATCTTTTTACTGTCTCCACAGTTTTGCCTTCTGCAGAATGTCATATAGTTGCAATCATATAGCATGTAGCTTTTTCAGATGGCTTTCACTTAGTAATGGGTACTTAATGTTTCTCTATGTCTTTTCGTGGCTTGATTGTTCATTTCTTTTTAGTGCTGAATAATATTCTGTTGTCTGGATGTATCATAGTTTATTATCCATTCACCTACTGAAGGACATCTTAGTTGTGTCCAAGTTTTGGCAATTATAAATAAAGCTGCTATAAACATCCATGTGCAGGTTTTTGTGTGGACATAAGTTTTCAATTCTTTTGGGAAAATGCCAAAGAGCACAATTGCGAGATCTTGTGGTAAGAGTATGTTTAGTTTGGTAAGAACCCTAAAGCTGTCTTTCAAAGTGGCTGTACCATTTTGTATTCTTACCAGCAGTGGATGAAAGTTCTTGTTGCTCCCCATCCTCCCCAGCATTTGGTGTTTTCAGTGTTCTGGATTTTGGCCATTCTGATAGGTGGGTAGTGGTATCCCATTGTTGTAATTTGCATTTCCCAGATGCTCATATGCTCCATATATGATGTGGAACATCTTTTCATGTGCTGATCCACATAATGGAATATTATTCAGTGCTAAATAGAAATGAGCCACCAAGTCATGAAAAGACACGGAGAAAACTTAAATTCATATTACTAAGTGACAGTTATCTGAAAAGGCTACATACTGTATGATTTCAGGTATACGACATTATGGAAAAGGCAAAACCGTTGAGGCAGCAAAAAGATAAGAGGTTGCCAGGGATTATGGGGGAAATGGGGATGAATAGGCAGAGCACAGAAGATTTTTAGGGCAGTGAAACTTCTCTGTATGACACTATATTGGTGGATACATGTATATCTGTATATCTTCTTTGGTGAAGTGTCTGTTAAGTTCTTTGGCTCACTTTTAAATTGGTTTTTTAAAAAAAATATTATTATTATTGTTGAGTTTTAAGAGTTCTTTGTATATTTTGGATAACAGTTTTTTTAGTCAGACATGTCTTCTGTGAATATTTTTCCCAGTATGTAGATTCTCTTTTTATTCTCTGAACAGTGTCTTTCACAGAGCAGAAAATTTTAATTATAATGGAACCCAGCTTATAAATTCCTTCTTTCATAGATAGTGTCTTTGGTGTTGTATCCTAAAAGCCATTGCCAAACCCTATGTCATCTAAATTTTCTCCTATCTTCTAGGAGTTTTATAGTTTCGCATTTTACATTTAAGTCTGTGATCTACTTTGAGATACTTTTTGTGAATAGTGTAAGGTCTAGATTCACTTTTTTGGTATGTAGATGTTCAGTTGTTCCAGCACAATTTGTTGAAAAACTATCTTTTCTCCATTATATCACTTTTGCTCCTTTGTCAAAGATCAGTTGATTATATGAATGTGGGTCTTCTCATGGGCTCTCTATTCTGTTCCATTTATCTATTTGTCTATTCTTTTGCCAGTGTCACACTGTCTTGATTACAGTAGCTTTATAGTAAGTCTTAAAGTCAGGTAATGTCAGTTCTCCAACTTTGTTCTTCTTCAGTATTGTGCTGGCTATTTTTTTTTTTGTCTCTCCATATAAACTTCACAATCAGCTTGTCAATATCCAGAAAATAACGTGCTAGAATTTTGGTTGAGATTGTACTGAATCTATAGATTAAGATGGAAAGAACTGACACCTTGACAATATCGAGTCTTTCATCCATGAACATGGAATATCTCTTCATTTATTTAGTTCTTTGATTTTTTTCATCACAGTTTTGTAGTTTTCCTTGTACATATTTTGCTAAATTTATACCTAATTTTATTTTTGGAGTGCTAATTAAATGATATTGTGTTTTTAATTTCAAATTCTACTTGTTTATTGCTGGTATAAAGGAAAGTGATTGAGTTCTGTGTAGTTTTTCCAGCACTTATCCCGCTTGGTGTTCTTTGAGCTTCCTGGACCTGTGATTTGTCATCTGACATTAATTTAGGAAAATTATCAGTCATTATTATTTCAAATATTTCCTTTGTTTCTTTCTTTTTTTCTCCTCTGGCATTCCCATCATACATGTGTTATGCCTTTTGTAGTCGTCCACAGTTCTTGGATATTCTGTTCTGGTTTCTAAGTCAGTTTTGCTTTGCTTTGCTTTTTGGTTTGAAGGTTTCTATTGAGATAGCCTCAAGCTCAGAGATTCTTTCCTCAGCTGTGTCCAGTCTACTAATAAACCCATTAAAGACATTCTTCATTTCTGTTGCAGTATTTTTTTGTTTCTAGCATTTCTTTTTGGTTTTTTCTTAGAATTTCTATCTCTCTGCTTATATTGCCCAACTATTCTTGCATGCTGCCTATTTTTTCCATTAGAATGCTTATCATATTAATCATAGTTGTTTTAAATTCCAGGTCTGATAATTCAAACATCCCTGCTATGTTTGAGTCTGGTTTTGATGCTTGCTTTGTTTCTTCAAACTGTGATTTTTTTTTCTGTTTAGTATGCCTTGTAATAAGTTTTTCTTGATAGCTGGCCATGATATACTGAGTAAAAGGAATCCAGCACTAGTCCCCACGGAGGTTGCTGCCATGGGTTTCTGCTCTGGTAAGTTGCAATTCTTTATATTTGCCTGTTGCTCTCTCCAATTTTGGAGGCAGTGGTTTGTCCTGTGACCTCACTTCTCTTACAGATCTAAGACAATTGTTGATTTTTCAGTTTGTTCAGCTTTTGACTTGTTCTAAGAAGAGAGTAGCAACTTTCAAGCTACTTATATGTCAAACTGAAAACCAGAAGTCTGACTTGACTTTTAAAATACAGAAGAGTCCCCTTATAAAGTTAGACTGGGAGGGAAGAATTTCTGCTACAGAATTCCAATTACATTATAAATCAATTTACATTGATTATAAATAAAAGTGTATCTTTTATTTTATTTGTCTTACAATCAAACTTGGGATATGAGAATCTTTGAATATTCCAAAAGTTTCCTTATTATAATCCCCTCACAGCATGTACCCATTTTTGTCTGAATTCTTTCACTCGGCATAAGTATTTTGAGATTCATCCCCAATTGATGGCTTTTTATCTCTGATTTCAAATAGTCTTCAGGTAAGGCAAGTTTTAAGTTTGCATTAGGACAACATAGAATTTCTCCAAGTAGAAGGCTAGTGAGTTAGAATTGTAAGTTGGAATCTGTGGCAGCCAAGGAACTACCCGGTAGTCACCTTTACTTATAATGTCAGACTCTGTATTAGTTAGGTTTTGGGTTGTAAACAAAGGAAACATGTTCTGGATAAGTTATGAAAAGGAGGAATTTACTGGAAGGATAGGAATTGGTTCATGGAAACAAAGGAAAATGTGAATAACCAGGGCTCTATAGTACAATTTCAAGCCATGTTAGAGCCTGAGGCAAAAAGGGAAAATCAGTAACACCGATCCTGTTTTTAAAGTTTTGATATTTTATCACAGATTTTTGCATTAATTTTGATTTTTAAAAATATTGCATTAAAATATTATTAACTTGACTACTGAGTTTTTGGAGCCCTCTTAAATTTTGCACCCCAGGTGAATGCCTCACTTTCCTCACTCCTTACCCTAGTCCCAGCCCTGGTTCTGCTGGATAAAAACTGGGGCGGCTCTGGATTCTAAGTAGTAGGCAACACTGTACATTCTCTTCGGGATGTGGCAGAAACTCAGGTCGGCTCTCACTGCTTTGAATTTCACTGCTCAAGATTCAAATTCCAGGAGGCAAGACACTGATTGGCCTGATATGGGTCATAGGCCCTGCCCTTCTCTCACTGGCAGGTCAGGGTGGGGGTCACCTTGCTTGACAGTTTCACCAGAACTGCTGTTTTCAAAATAAGGTGGATGAGATACATGACAGGTAGGAACAGCAGATGTCAATTATAGAATCCAGGAAAGAAAAATAGAAGAGCTGTTCAGCTGCACCTTATTGATCAAAATCAAATCTTTGTCAGAAAGCTATCAGAAAACAATTGAGGAGAGTCATGTGTGGGTTATCCTCAAGCAGCAGGGTACTTTGACTTCCTTTTGGCATTCACATGTTGACCTCTCCTTCTTTCTTTTTATTTTTTAACAATTTAAATTTATTTTTTATTTGTTTTTAGAGACAGGGGTCTCGCTGTGTCACCAGGGCTAGAGTGTAGTAGTCTGATCATAGCTCACTGTAGCCTTGAACTCCTGAGCTCGAGCAATCCTCCTGCCTCAGCCTCCCAAGTAGCTGGGATTACAGGTGCATGCCACCATGGCTGGCTAATTTTTTTCGTTTTTTAGAGACAGGATCTTTCTATGTTTCCCAGGCTGGTCTCAAACTCCTGGCCTCAAGTGATCTTCCTACCTCAGTCTCTTCTCCTTCCTTCCTGAAACAGGCTTTCTGCACACCAGGCCTTTGGGGTTCTCCTGTTATGACTTCCTTTCTTAGTGCCCTTCCCTGGCTTTTTGTCCTCTGCCCTCTCCTTAAATGCCCATGTTTCCCACTTTCCCTCCTTGGCCCTATTTTCTTTTTACTCTATTCTCTCTGAAGAGTCCCATTCATATCTCTAGCTTGTCTGGTCCATTATATGACAATATACTAGTGAGATAACTTAGTGCAAATCTCTTTCCTGAACTTGTGACTCATATGCTCAATAGAAAACTGAGCCATAATCCTCACCCACCCTATACACAAAACTTTTTCTTACCATTTTTTTCCTTGCCTTAACCAACGGCCCCGCATATATCCAGTGACTCAAGTCTGAAATACAAGAGTCATTCTAGATTTCCTCACCATGTCTAATTAGTTCTCATGTTTGGTGATACTCCTTCTTGACTATATTTTTGGTTTATTCATTCCTCTCCATGTCATAACCTTAGTTCAGGAACCTGTCATCTCTTGTCTGAATAATTTTCAATGGCTCTTACTTGTCCTTTCTTCTTCCATGCCATGCCCTCTGATCCTCTTTTTACACTTCTCCCAGAGCAATCTTTTTATAATTTACATGTCATCCCCTTCCTAAAACCCTTCAGAAGTTCTTCATGACTTTTGAGATTGAGAGAGCCATTCTTCTGTCAATAAATTTAAGAGGATTGAAACCATATAAAATAGGTTCTTAGACCCCAATGGAATTAAATAAAAAATCAACAACAGAAGAAAACTTGGGAAATTCACAAATATATTGAAATTAAATTACATACTCCTAAATAACCAATGAAGAAATTATAAGGGAAATTAGAAAATACTTTGAGATGAATGAAAATGAAAGCACAAACACCAAAATGTATGGGATGTAGCTAAAGCAGTGCTTATTGGGAAATTTGTAGCTGTAAATGCCTATAATAAAAAAGAAAAGAGATCTCAAATCAATAACCTTTTTACTTTAAGGCACTCAAAAAGAAGAGGAAACTAAATCCAAAGCAAGTAGAAGGAAATAAATAACAAAGAGTAGAAATAAATGAAATAGAGAATAAAAATAGAAAAATATCAATGAACCTAAAAGCTGGTTCTTTGAAATGACCTACAAAGTTGACAATCCTTTAGCTAAACTAACTGAGAGAGAGAGAGAGAGAGAGAGAGAGAGAAAGAGAGAGAAGACTCAGATTATTAAAATCAGGGGTAAAAGAGGGACTATCACTACTAATTTTAAAAAAATCAAAAGGATTATAAGAATAGACTATGAAGGATCATATACCAACAAATTATATAACATAGATGAAATGGACAAATTCTTAGAAAGACATAGACTATCAAAATGGAATCAAGAAGAAATAGAAAATCTGAATAGACCTATAACAAGTAATGAGACTAAATAAATAATCAAAAAAACTTCCTGCAAGGTATAGCTCAGGACCAGATGGCAATCATTTAAAGAAGAATTGATGCTAGTCATTCGCAAACTCTTCAAAAAAATAGAAGAGGAGGGAACACTTCCCAGCTCATTCTGTAAGGACAGTATTATCCACATACCAAAACCAGACAAAGACATCAGAAGAAAAGAAAACTACTGACCAATATGCTTATGGATATAGAGATAAAAATTCTCAACAAAAAACTAACAAACTCAATTCCACAATGTACATAAAGGATTATACCCAAGACTAAATGGGATTGATCCCAGGAATGTAAGGTTGAACATATGAAAATCAATGAATATAATACACTATGTTAATAAAGGACAAAAACCACAGGATCATCTCAATAGACAGCAAAAACATTTGACAAAATTCTTCAACCTTGCATGACAAAAACATTTGACAAAGTAGGAATAAAGGAACCTTCTTTAACCTGAAAGGGCATTTCTGAAAAACCCACACCTTATGTCATACATAGTGATAAAAGACTAAAAGGTTTCCTTCTATGATCAGGAACAAGCCAAAGATGTCTACTTTCACCATTTCTATTTAACATTGTACTGGAGGCCCAACATATACTACAGGCACACCCTTAAGAGTGAGGGGGGAAAAATAGTCCCATGTAAACAAAAGAAAATCCAAAACCAAGAAGCAGAAGCTACTCCAGATGAGAAGGAATCAGCACAGGAACTCCAGAAGAATGAAAAATCAGACTGAAAGGACCCAACCCCCTAGCCCCACAAAAAAGCACACTAACTCTCTAGCAATGGGTCCCAAACAAAGTGAAAACACTGAAATGACAAATAAAGAATTCCAAATATCACTTCCGGAAAAATGGCGATCTGATAGCGTCCTACCACCGCACCGCTCCCAGGGAAGGAGGTGAAAAACGCCAGCGGCTGCCTGCGAGCGCGGACCGCTCACTCTGAAAACAGCATTGCAAATTACAGAGAAACAACGCCGAACGCCCAGCCCAAGAAAACAGGTACAAAATTTTCACAAAGATCGGAGGGCGCGCGGAGCACAATAGAGCCTAGAGCGCGGGAAGGCCTCACTCGCCAGGTCGGCGCAGCGCGACCTGCCCCCCAAGCGGTTACGCACCTCCCCATCCACTCAGTCAGGGACAAGCCCAGAGTTGGGGCAGGGCGGTTGCACAAGACAACAGACGCTGTGGAGTTGGAGTAATCACGAAAGCCAAACACAACCCTCAGCTGCAATATACAGAGACTGCCGAGGGCTGGGGAGGAACTGGGCGGGGACCGAGATTCAGCTTCCCGGGACAGTGCGCGGGAACCCGCAGGCCGGCACTGCGCCACTAGAAGTCAGCGGGACTGAGCCCAGGAGTTTAACGGAGAGCGGGACACGCCCTTAGAGGCTGCTAGCAACTGCCGCTGCGGCCGGCGGAGAAAAACTGCGCTCCTGGCGCGATCAGAGCCCGGCTGTGCGCCAGGCTGGCGGCGGCCGCCATCTTTACAGCCGCCCGCGCGGAGCTGTGAGCCGCGTCTCTAGCTCCGCCCAGGCCCGGCCCGGGGCTCTTCTGCTGGGGCAAGACAGGCTTTGCCTTTGGTGGCCAGGGTCAGGGGCATCCGTGGGTTCCAGGTGGGACCAGGTCCCGGAACTGTAGCGGCGGGACCTTTGGGTATTGGAAACAGTTTGCAGCTCATCCATCTGGTTCCGCTACCCCGGCTCTGGCCTCCCACAAGTCTGCTACGTGCTGGTCCTAGTGCCCGCCCTTCAGGTCCCAGCCCTCCTGTACCCCAGAGATCACTCATTTTGAAGGTTACTGGCTATAGTGACTCATTTGGTATAACTGATGGTTCCCATGACAACCAAATACCTCAAGAGCCACAGGCTGAACCAGAGCAGCTCCCCATAATCCTGCCCACTTCAATAGGGAATTTCGCGCCACCCAAGAGCGCTTCCAGTGGCCACTACTCCCCCCTCCCCGTGGGAACATCCCCCCAGTGGAGACAGCTGGGGATAGAGATGGCCACCCGCCTCGCCTTGGGGTCTAGTGGTGGAAAAGGGGTGCACAATTGGAGATCCCCCTATCAACCAGTATCATGCGGAGATGCACATCAGAAGGGCAGACACACGTGGCTAGATGAGCAACCTCTGAGCTGTGTAGAATTTTCCCAACTCAGCTCTCACACTGCAGCCAAAAGAAATTGTGTTTCTACCTGCACCTCAGGAGGAACAGGGTCAAAGTAACCCCTAGGAGCTACAAGGCCCCTCCCAAAGCACGGGGCTTTCGCATACCCCAACTGGGGAATCAGAGTCTGCCACGGACATAACAGAATACCTAGCTAATAGGGAACGGAGGACTCATATCCTCAAGTACAATTCATTAGCTCAGAGCCCAAGCTGGGAGGTCATTCTCACCACACTCCACTGGGAAGAGGAGAAGACCGCAGGTCAGAGTTAACTCAAGATCCACCAAACTTGCTAAAATACACCTAAGGCCATACAGGCCACTACTTCTCTCCCTGGCTTTGCCAAGGAACAATAATTGTGAGCCTGGTGACAGGGCCATAAACTAGCTCTAACACCCCCAGCTCTCGACCAAGAGGCCAGATGAGAAAAAACCAGCAAAAGAACTCAGGGAACATGAAAAATCAGAGTGAAAAGTCACCCCCAAAAGAAATTATCAGTTCCTCAGCAATGGATACCAACCCAAATGAAATGGGTAGAATGACAGAAGAGGAATTTCGTTTATGGATTATAAGAAAGCTCAATGAAATCCAAGAGAAAATTGAATGCCAGCACAAAGAAACCACAAGAAAAATGCAAGAAATGAACGAAAAATTCTCCAAAGAAATAGAAATATTACGGAAAAATAAAATAGAAATCCTAGAAATGAAAGAAGCATTCAAGGATCTACAAAACACAGTGGAAAGCCTTAAGAATAGGCTGGACCATGCAGAGGAAAGAATTTCAGAGCTAGAAGACAGCTCCTATGCGCTAAATGAATCAGCCAAAGAGAAAGAACACAAAACAAGAGGCAGGAAAAAAGCATACAAGAAATGTGGGATTATGTAAAGAGGCCAAACATAAGGATCATAGGTATCCCTGAGGGAGAGGAGGAAAATTTGCATGGGCTGGAAAATTTATTTGAAGGAATAATAGAGGAAAATTTCCATGGCTTAGCCAGAAATCTTGATATCCAAGTACAAGAAGCACACAGGACTCCTGGGAGAGTCAATGTGAAAAGGCATTCACCACGCCACATAATTATTAGACTGACCAAAGTAAACACAAAAGAGGCACTCCTCAGAGCTGTAAGACGAAAAGAACACGTAACCTACAAAGGGAAACCGATCAGATTAACTGCAGATTTCTCAGCTGAAACCTTACAAGCCAGAAGGGAATGGGGAGACATCATCAATCTCCTAAAACAAAACAAAGGTCAACCCAGAATTCTGTATCCTGCCAAACTAAGCTTCTTATATGAGGGAGAAATAAAGACATTTCCAGATAAGCAATCACTGATAGAATTTGCGAAACCCAGACCGGCCTTGCAAGAAATTCTTAGACCTGCATTATACACTAAACAGAGCAACAGACACCCACCTATGTAAAACTACGCAAAAGCTAAAACCCCAGAAACCAGATTCCACAATGACGCAAGAGGTAAAACAAAAGATACCACCCAACAGAATAATCAGAAATTTACCCCAAATATCAATTCTCTCAATAAATGTAAATGGCTTGAACTGCCCATTGAAGAGACATAGGCTGGCTAAATGGATTAAAAAATACAAGCCAAGTATCTGTTGTCTTCAGGAAACACACCTTACACACAAAGATGCATTCAGACTCAAGGTGAAAGGATGGAATACAATTTTCCAGGCTAATGGAAACCAAAAGAAATCCGGAGTAGCCATCCTCATTTCAGATGACATAAACTTTAAAGCAACAAAAGTAAAGAAGGACAAAAATGGACACTACATAGTGGTGAAGGGAAAAATCTCACAAGAGGATTTAACAATCCTAAACATTTATGCACCCAACACAGGAGCACCCAGGTACATAAAGCAAATACTGCTAGATCTAGACAACATAATAAGCAGCAACGCCATAATAGCAGGGGACTTCAACACCCCACTGACAGAACTGGACAGATCCTCCAAACAAAAAACAAATAGAGAAATAAAAGACCTAAACAGGACTATAGAACATTTGGGCCTAACAGATATCTACAGAACACTCCACCCAAATAACACTGAATATACATTCTTCTCATCAGCTCATGGAACTTTCTCTAAAATTGACCACATCCTAGGCCACAAAACAGATCTAAACAAATTCAAAAAATAGAAATCATACCATGTATCTTTTCAGACCACAGCGGAATAAAATTAGAAATCAATTCCAACAGAAACTCACATCGTCCTCCAAAAATGTGGAAACTAAACAATCTATTGCTGAAAGATTATTGGGTCAAGGAGGAGATTCAAATTGAAATCAAAAGATTCTTTGAACTAAACAATAATGGGGACACAAATTATCAAAATCTGTGGGATACAGCAAAAGCAGTCCTGAGAGGAAAACTTATCACCCTAAATTCCCACATCCAAAAGACAGAAAAGTCACAAATCAGTAAACTAACGAATCATCTTAAGGAAATGGAAAAGGAAGAGCAAAGCAATCCTAAAGCCAGCAGAAGAAAAGAAACAACCAAAATCAGAGCAGAATTAAATGAAATCAAGAATAAAAGAACAATACAGAAGATCAATGAAACGAAAAGTTGGTTCTTCGAAAAGATAAACAAAATAGACAGGCCACTTGCCAGGTTGACCAGAAGCAGAAAGGAAAGGACTCTAATAAGCTCAATTAGAAATGAAAAAGGAGAAGTCACAACTGATACCATGGAAATACAAAACATCATCTTTGAATACTACAAAAATCTCTATGCCCACAAACATGAAAACGTGGAGGAAATGGACAAATTCTTAGAAACACTCTACCTCCCTAGGCTCAACCAGGAAGGAACAGAATTTCTAAACAGACCAATATCAAGCACCGAAATTGAAGCAGTAATAAAAAATCTACCCACAAAAAAAAGTCCCGGACCAGATGGGTTCACACCTGAATTCTACCAAGCCCACAAAGAAGAACTGGTGCCTATACTACAGAAATTATTTGAAAATATCCAGAAGGATGGAATCCTCCCAAATTCATTCTATGAAGCCAATATCACCTTGATACCAAAGCCAGGAAAGGACACAACAAAAAAAGAAAACTACAGACCAATATCCCTTATGAATATAGATGCAAAAATTCTCAATAAAATCCTTGCAAACCGAATTCAAATGTACATCAAAAAAATAAAAATCACGATCAGGTGGGCTTTATTCCCGAGATGCAGGGATGGTTCAACATACGCAAATCTATAAATGTAATTCACCATATAAATAAAAGCAAGAACAAAGATTATATGATCCTTTCAATAGATGCAGAAAAGGCTTTTGACAAAATCCAGCATCCTTTTATGATAAGAACTCTTAACAATATAGGCATAGATGGCTCATTCCTAGAAACTATTAAAGCCATATACGATAAACCCACAGCCAATATCATACTGAATGGGGAAAAATTGAAGGCATTCCCCCTTAAAACTGGCACCAGATAAGGGTGCCCACTATCTCACTTCTTTTCAACATAGTGCTGGAAGTCCTGGCCACAGCAATTAAACAAGACAGAGGAATCAGGGGTGTCCAGATGGCGGCAGAAGAGGTCAAACTTTCACTATTCACAGACGATATGATATTATACATAGAAAACCCCAAAGATTCAACCAAGAGATTACTGGAATTGATAAATGAATTCCGGAAAGTCTCAGGATACAAAATTAATACACACAAATCCATAGCCTTCATATATGCTAATAACAATCAAGCCGAGAAACAAATTAAAGATGCAATACCTTTTGCAATAGCAACAAAGAAAATTAAATATTTAGGAACATATCTAACTAAGGAGGTCAAAGACCTATATAGAGAGAATTATGAAACACTGAGAAAAGAAATTGCAGAGGACATAAATAGATGGAAAGCCCTACCATGCTCTTGGATAGGCAGAGTCAACATAGTAAAAATGGCTTTGCTACCTAAATTAATTTACAGAATCAATGCAATCCCTATCAAAATACCAACATCATTTTTTGCCGATCTAGAAAAAATAATTCTACGCTTCGTGTGGAACCAGAGAAGACCCCGTCTAGCCAAAGCAATCTTAAGCAAAAAGAACAAATTGGGAGGCATCTGTCTACCAGACTTCAAACTATACTACAAGGCTATAGTAACCAAAACTGCATGGTATTGGCACAAGAACAGAGACGTAGATCAATGGAACAGGACTGAGAACCCAAATATAAAACCAACGTCATACAGTCACCTGATCTTTGACAAATTCCAGAAAAACGTACACTGGGGAAAAGATTCCCTATTCAACAAATGGTGCTGGGAAAACTAGATGGCCATATGTAGAAGGCTGAAAGTGGACCCACACCTCTCACCTCTCACAAAAATCAATTCACAATGGATAACAGATCTAAACCTAAGACATGAAACCATAAGAATTCTCGAAGAAAACGTTGGAAAAACTCTTATGGACATTGGCCTAGGCAAAGAATTTATGAAGAAGACCCCCAAAGCAATCACAGCAGCAACAAAAATAAATACCTGGGACCTGATCAAATTGAAAAGCTTCTGCACAGCCAAGGAAACTATCACTAGAGTGAACAGACAACCTACAGAATGGGAGAAAATATTTGCATGCTACACCTCTGATAAAGGGCAGATAACCAGAATCTATACAGAACTTAGGAAAATCAACAAGAAAAAATCAAACAACCCTATTAAAAATTGGGCAAAGGACATGAACAGAAACTTTTCCAAAGAAGACAGAATAATGGCCAGCAAACATATAAAAAAGTGCTCAACTTCTCTAATCATCAGGGAAATGCAAATCAAAACCACAATGAGATATCACTTAACCCCAGTGAGATTGGCTCATATCAAAAAATCCCCAAATAACAAATGTTGGCGGGGATGTGGACAGATAGGAACACTCATACACTGCTGGTGGGACTGCAAATTAGTACAACCTCTATGGAAAAGAATGTGGAGATACCTCAAAGAATTAAAAGTAGAATTACCATTTGACCCAGCAATCCCACTACTGGGTATTTATCCAAAAGAAAAAAAGACATTTTATAATAAAGACATCTGCTCTCGAATGTTCATAGCAGCACAATTCACAATTGCAAAGATGTGGAAACAACCCAGGTGCCCATCAATACACGAGTGGATCAATAAAATGTGGTATATATATACCATGGAGTATTACTCAGCAATAAGGAACAACAGTGAATTAACTCATCTGGTATTAGACTGGTTGGAGCTAGAACCCATTCTTCGAAGCGAAGTGTCACAGGATTGGAAAATCAAGCACCACTGGTACTCACCATCAAACTGGTACTAACTGATGAACACTTACATCACACAGGGCAATAACATTCATCTGAAGGCGGGCGGGTGGGAGGGGGGTGGAAGGGATGGGAAAATCTCTCACTGAATGGATGTGGGGAGCACAGTTTGGGGGATGACCACGATTGTGGCTCTGACATGGGCAGAACAGGGGCAATGTGTATGGCCAAAGTGTTGTACCCCCATGATATTCTGAAATTAAAAAAATAAATTAAAAGAAAAAAATAAAAAAATAAATAAAAGGCAAAACAAAACAAACAAAAATCTTCCATAAAAAAAAATATATATTTATATATATTTGAATACAATTCCTGCTCAGTCATATATATGACTTATAAATATTTTCTATTAGGTATCTTATTTATGATGTGTTTTAGTAAGTGTGAGTTTTTGATTTTTATTAATTCTATCTTATCAATGTTATATTTTATGGTTCATACATATTGTGTCCTCCCTAAGAAATCTTGACCCAACTTAAAATTATGAACATATGTACCTGTTTTCTTCTATTATCTTTACTGATGTTGATTTTAAGTTTAGTCCTGTGATCCATCTCAAATTTTATTTTTGTGTAAGTTGTGAGGTATGAGTCCAAAGTAATAGCTGCTGGTGCTTCTCCTCCTCCTCCTCCTCCTTTTTCATTCTCTTAATCTTCTTCTTCTCTCACTTTCTAGAATAACTCATTAAAAAGCTATTTTGTCTATTGAATTGCTTTACTACCCTTGTCAAAAATCATTTACCCCTTATGTGTCTGTAACTAGATTCTGCTCATTTACATTGATCTATTTGTATTTTATGCTGCTAATACACTGTCTTGGTTACTATAGTGTACTGCTATAAAACCATGGTTTTATAATAAATTTTATGTGAAGTAGGGCTCGTTCTCAAACTTTGTTTTTGTTTTGCAGGATTGTTTAGGCAATTCATGTTTCTTTGCCTTTTCAAATAAATTTTAATATCATCTTTCACATTTTTATGAAAAATGCCTGATGGGATTTTATTGAATGTATAGATTAACTTGAAAATAAAAAAAACTACTAGAAAAAAAAAAAAAAGAATTCCAAAAATGATCGTAAGGAAGCTCAATGAGATCCAAGAGAAAAGGGAAAACCAACTCACAGAAACCAGAAAAATAATTCAGGAAATGAATGAAAAATTTACTAAAGAGATAGATATATTAAAAAAAACCAAATAGAACTTCTGGAAATGAAAAATTCATTTACAGAAATACAAAACACAGTGGAAAGTTTTAAGGATAGACTAGATCAAGCAGAAGAAAGAATTTCAGAGCCTGAAGACAATTCTTTTGAATTAACCCAGTCAGTCTAAAATAAAGAACAAAGCATTGTTAAAATGTTCATATTGCCCAAAGTGATTTACAGATTCAATGTAATTCCCATCAAAATACCAATGTCCTTTTTCACAGATCTAGAAAGAATAACTGTAAACTTCATATGGAACCAATATAGAACCCAAATAACCAACGCAATCTTAAACAAAAAGAATAAATCTGTAGGTATTACATTACCCGGCTTCAAATTGTACTGCAAGGCAACAGCAACCAAAACAGCATGGTACTGGTATAAAGGTAGAGGCATAAACCAGTGGAACAGAATAGAGAACCCAGAAATAAAACCATGTAGCTATGACCAACTGATTTTTGACAAAGCAGACAAAAATATACACTGGGAGAAGGATGCCCTATTCAACAAATGGTGCTGGGAAAAGTGGATAGCCACGTGCAAAAGAATGAAACAGATCCCTATCTCTCACCATATACAAAAATTAACTCAAGATGGATTAAAGACCTAAATGTAAGATCTGAAACCATAAAAATTATGTAAGAAACTATAGGAAAAACTCTTGTAGACATCAGCCTATCCAAAGAATTTGTGACTAAGACCCCAAAGGCAAATACAGAAACAATAAAAATAAATAAATGGGGCTTAAATTAAAAAGTTTATGCACAGCAAAAGAAATAATCAATGGGGAAAATAGACAATCTACAGAATGGGAAAAATATTTGCAAACTATACATCTGACAATGGGCTAATAATCCAGAATCTACAAAGAACTCAAGCAAATCAATAAGAAAAAAACAAATAACCATATTAAAAAGTGAGCAAAAGACATGAACAGAGTTTTTTCAAAAGAAGATATACAAATGGCCAACAGAGATATGAAAAAACCACTAATCATCAGGGAAATGCAAATTAAAACCACAATGAGACACCACCTTGCCCTATCAGAATGGCCATTATTAAAAAATCAAAAAATAATAGATGTTGGCATGGATATGGTGAAAAAGGAATGCTTATACACTGTGGGTGGGAGTGTAAACTAGTACAACCTCTATGGAAAACAGTATGGAGATTCCTCAAAGAAATAAACATAGACTTACCATTGGATCCAGCAATTCCACTACTGGGTGTCTATTCAAAGATGCCTCCACTAGACTGTTTATCACAGCACAATTCACAATTTCAAAGATGTGGAATCAAGCTAAGTGCCCATCGACTGGTGAGTAGATAAAGAAAATGTGGTGTGTATACACACACACATACACACACACACACACACACACACACCCCCCATGGAGTACTACTCAGCCATAAAAAGGAATAAAATAATGTCATTTGCAGCAACTTGGATGGAACTGAACATTATCCTAAGGGAAGTAACTCAGGAATGGAAAAACAAACACATGTTCTCACTAATAAGCGGGAGCTAAATGATGGGTACACATGATCATAAAGTGGTGTAAAGGATATTGGGAACTAAGGAGGGTGGAGAGAGGAGGGGGGTTAAGGGATAAAAACCTACCAATCAGGTACAATGTGTGCTATTCTGGTGATGGGCACAGTAAAAGTCCTGACTTCAGCATTATACAATTCATCCATGTAACAAGCATATTTGTTTTGATATATTTTGATATAAAAATTATTATTATAAAAATAAAAGAATTACCATATGACCCAGTAATTATACTTCTAAGTATATATCCAAGAGAGGTGAAAATGTATGTCTACATAAAAGCTTCTACATGAATGTTTATAACAGTATTATTTATAATAGCCAAAATGTGTTAACAATCCAAATGCCTATCAACTGAGGCATAGATAAACAAAATGTGGTGCATCCATATAATGGAATATTATTTGACGATAGAAAACTGACAGAAAAAAAATGATACTGGTCCATGCTATAGCATGGAGGAACCTTGAAAATATTATGCTAAATGAAAGAATGCAGTCACAAAAATCACATACTGTATTATTGCTTTAATATGAAATATCCAGAATAGACAACAACAGAAAGTAGATTGGTGGTTGCTTAGGGCTGGTTGTGGGAGATGGGGCTAATGGGTATGGAATTTTATTTGGGGAGGGGTGATGAAAATGTTCTAAAATTAGATAGGAATGATGGCTGTATAAATCTGTGAAATACTAAAAACCACTGAAGTGTACACTTTAAATGGGCAAATTTTATGATAGGTCAATTGCATACCATTTTTCTATGGGTGCTTCTCATTTTAGCTGTGCTGAACTCACTCTACTGTTTACCACCTCTGAGATCTTATATATGCTGTGCCTGAAATGCTCTTCCCAACTTTGTCTACCTGGCAAATTCCTATTTATTTTTTAAATCCCAGCATATACATCACCTCTTCTGTGTGGCTTTTGTGCTCCCAGGAAAGCAAACACTTTGCTGCCTTGCCTCCTTATTTGGTACCTGTGTAAACAGTTGCACATTTCTTACTGTATCAACACTCTTTGTTTTCTTTTTGCTTGGGTCTCCCCTGTAGATCCGGTTCCTCTCTGAGGACAAGGAATGTATCTTACCACATTTGTATCTATGCTGGGCGCTCATCTGCTATGCCTGGCACATGGCAAGCATTCAGTCCTTAAATTGAATTGAATGATTTGAAAGCATATGGAACAAAGCTCAGGAATAAGTAGCAAAGAAAGGATTACACAAGGTTGTGGTCATGAACAGCATTTCCTAATTAGACTGCTAAGAATGTGGTAATAATGGCATTTGAGGCGCTTGAGGTTATAAAAGCTGTCAAACCTATCCTTCTATTACCCTAGCTACACTTCCAAAAGCCAGTTAGCTTTTAACTTTCAATCCTCCCTCCTTCCCTCCCTTTTTTATTTATGTCAACACATGAACATTTGTTCCTATTTAAAATTTTTAACTTTCCATTTTGCAATAATTTTAGGGTCATAAAAAAATTACAAAAATCAAAGAATTCTCATATGCCCTTCACTCAGCTCTGCAAATGTTAATATCTTACAAAACCACAGTACAATTATCAAAACCAGGAAATTAATATTTATGCAATACTATTAACCAACCTACTAACCTTATTCAAATGTTGCCAGTTGTCCCATTAATATTCCTTTTCTGGACCAGCATCCTATACAGAATCAGAATCATGAGTTCTTGATGTCCTCCAATCTTCCAATGTGGGACAGTTTCTCAGTCTTTCATGACCTTGACGTTTCTATGGAGTACAGGACAATTGTTTTGAAGAATGCCCCTCAATTTAATAAATGCGTATCAGCTACTTTTTTGTAGGGACTGTGCTAGGCTCTGGAGTATTTTAGTCTAGGTTCAGTCTTTGCCCCAGGAAATTCATCTTATGTGGAGAGGAACAGGTACAGAGACGCACAAATTAACAGGTAATTACAATGCAGTGTAATAAATGCAATAATAGGGGTAAGCACTGAATATGGAAACGGTGTTAGAAGGGGCAACTGGTTATGCCTTGAGGGACCTGGAAAGACTTCTTGGAAGAGATGATATCTAAAACAAGAGCAGAAGCGTGAGGAGAGGTGACCCCGACAGAAGGTGGGGGCCCTAGAGAGAAGAGTGTTCCAGGTAAAATTTAATCCATCAAGTATAGCAGAATACTGCAGTCATTTAAAGGAATAACCTAAATACTCCTTGTAAAAATCCTCATAATCAGGACCACATTTGAACATGTTGAAGAAATCTGCTTTGACCTTTTCTGTCTTGTCAGAATTCATTTTAAAACCCTTGACATTCTGACATTCATCCTTGTACTTCGGCAATTTCAGAAGTTCCATTGATAAAATTGACTTTAAGAAGCCCAATAAATGTGAAGGTAAAAAAGAAAAAAAGATTTTTTATTGAGTTGAATTAATATAAGTATATTCTAAAGTACATGAGCCTCTGAAGAGAGTGATTAAAGGTGATATAAAAGGAAATTAATTTATCAGAGGAACTCTGGCCTTGGTCATTGCCAAAAAGCAATCACATAAATATCATCATAAAGTTAGACAAAATCATGCAATTGTGTAACCTTTTTGTATCTTGTAATACCCAACAGGAATAGTCCCCATTTGGACACAAGAGTTATAATAGGTTCATGTACAAGGTAGCTGGCCAGACTCATTTAAAGCTGAGCATCCTCAGGTTGACTTATGAACTGAAGGTCACTATCACCCAGGTTCAAATATTTCTGTAAGAATGTTTGAATAAGATTCTTGGCTGTTATTTAGAAAGAAATTATTTAAGGATGGGTCTATAGGTAAACTGTATACCTAGAGCAGACAACTTCTTTTTCTTCCTCCCCCCCACCCCCACCTCTTCTTTTTCTTTCTTTTTTTCCTCTACTTTCCCTTCTGGTAACAACCTTTCCCCACCTTCTCCCACCTGCCAAAATTGGCCAGTCATAATCCTTCATGTCTTTGGCCACTGTGATTGGCTTGAAGGGTGGGAATAATACTTTAGCATGGCCAATTAGAGCCTTTTGCTGGGATATTTCAAACTGGTTCTGGAAAGAGAACCCCTGTGATTGTTTGTATTTCTCCGTTTTTCTTTTTTTGGTTTTATTTATTTGTTAACAGCTTTATTGAGATATCATTCACATACCATACAAGTCACTCACTCAAACTGTACAATTCAATGATTTTTGGTATATTGATAGAGTCATGCAACTCTCACCATAGTCAATTTTAGAATATTTTTACATCCCCTAGAAGAAACTCTGTACCCATTAGTAGTCACTCCCCATTTCTCCCTAGCTTTCACAGCTCTAGGCAGCCACTAATCTACTTTTTGCCTCTATAGATTTGCTTATCCTTGACATGGCATATAAATGGAATCATATACCGTGTGTTCTCTTGTGACTGGCTTCTTTCACTTAGCATAAAATTTTCAAGATTCATCCATCTTGAAGCATGTATCTATACTGCATTCTTTCTAAAGCCTGAATATTTCATTGCATGAAAGATAATTGGATTAGTATCAATTTTTGACTATTCTAAATATGCTGCTGTGAACATTTGTGTACAGTTTTTACATGGACATATGTCTTCATTTATCTTGGGTATGTACTCAGCAGTGGAATTTCAGGGTCATATAGCAAGTCAATGTTTGCTTTTTGAGAAACTGCCAGGCTGTTTTCCAAAGTGGGCACACCATTTTATATTTCTACCAGCAATAAATGAGGGTTCCAGTTTCTCCACAACTCCACAAACACTTGTTATTGTCTATCTTTTTTATTATAGTCATCCTAGTGAGTGTAAAAGGCTATCTCATTGTAGTTTTGATTTGCAGTTCCCTAATGGCTAATGATGTTGAACATCTCTCAGCTACTTATTGGCCATTTATTCTTTGGAAAAGTGTCTATTCAGATCATTTGCCCATTTTAAAATGCAGTTATTTGTATTTTTAAAATTAATAGACTGTTTTTTAGAACAGTTTTAGGTTTACAGAAAAATTGATCAGGGTTTCTTCTTTTTATTATTGAGTTGTAAGAATTTTTACATAGTCTAGATATAAGCTGCTTATCAGATATATAATTTACAAATATTTTCTCCCATTTTGTGGGTTGTCTTTTCACTTTCTTGATGTTCTCCCTTGAAGCATTAAAGCTTTGAATTTTGATGAAATTCAATTATTCATTTTTGTCATTTGTTGCTTGTGCTTTTGTATAGCCCCAGGTCACAGAGATTTAAGCCCATATTTTCTTCTAGGAGTCTTATAGTTTTAGCTCTTATGTTTAGCTCTATGATCCAGTTGGGGTTAATTTTTTGTATGGTTTAAGAAAAGGAACATTCTTTTGCTTGTGGCTATCCAGTTGTCCCAGCACCATTTGTTGAAAAGACTATTTTTTCCCATTGAATTGTCTTGGCATCCTTGTCAAAAATCAATTGGCCATAAATATAATAGCTTATTTCTGGACTCTCACTTCTATTCTATTTGATTTATTGTCTATCCTTATGTGTATTTCTTTTTTTGTCCACTGTTTTCCCCCTCTGCTGATTTGGATACCATCTGTTTCTATTGGCTATTATAGAAATTTTATTATACATATTTTATTGAACAAAGGTTAAAGTTACACAATAGCTTATCTTAACCCCCTTTGAATAATATAAGTCCTTAGAACTATTTGACTGGGATCACACCTTCTCCCCTTCTGATTTACACGCAGTTTTTCCATATCTTAGTTTTGTCCTTTTCTTTTTCTAATCTCATAAATTAGACATTATTATTATTGTTGTTATTATTTAAACAGATAGTAATGGCATACATCATTACCATTTTATTTCCTCACTATTCCTTCTCATATCTCAGACAGCATATTAGAGTCATTTTCCTTGTTCCCAAAGTACCTCCTTTCATTATTTTACTCTCATTCTTGAAAGATAATTTTGTAGGGTACACAATTATAGATTGAGAATATTTTTCTTTCTCTCCATATTTGAGAGAAATACTAGCTCCTGAATTTTATTATTGATATTAAGAAGTTTAATTGTCACTTCCTTGTAATTTCTCTTTTTTCTCTGACTGATTTTAAGATCTTTGTCTGTGCTGTTTTGCATTTTTACATGATGTGTCCAAGGCTACATTTCTTTTTATTTGTACTTCAATTCCAGAAAAATTTCAGGCACTATTTCTCCAAAAATTTCCTCTTTGAGTCTCTGTAATCTTTCCTTCTGGGACTCCAATTAAACACTGAGCATACCTTACATCGTATGTAAAAATAGTTTGAATTAAGCCTTAAATATGAAAGGCAATTTAAAAAAATTTTAGGAGAATATTTTTATGACTTCAGAGTAAGGAAGAATTTCTTGAACAAGACACACTAAAGCACAAACTTAATGGAAAATATTAATCTGACTACATTAAGGTTAAAAAAACTGGACACAAAAGAACACTATTAGAAATATAAAATGTTTTTTGTTTGGTGTCATATAAGTTGTGTTTCAATCCTTTATTATTCTTCTGAATGTGCAGATTATCCTCTCTGGTAGTGGAAAACTCAAGCTGGCTCCTGAGAATTGTTGATGAGACTCTAGTATTCTTCATAGCTTCCTCACTTTTAGTTATGATGTTGTCCACTTGTCCTATACATTTCCAGCTCCAGACCAGGAGACAGCCATTTCTTCAGGTATTCTTAGTTTGTTCAGTGGGAAACAGTATTTGGAACCCACAACCTGTTCCCCTTTGTAGGATTGGAGGGAACCAACTTATGATATTGAAAACTGTTAAAGGGAAAATAGCATTTATCTTGCCTTATTCATATATTGGTACCAGTAACTCAGGGTACCAATAGGTCAATAGAAGAAGATTTTGGTTTTCTTGTTTTAATGGAAATAGTCCAGCTAAAACATAAAGATATACTGATAGTTTTAGAATATCATCATTTTGCAACCCCTAATGAGTTAATGGACCCAAGTAATGATCATCAGTGGCTGCTAGCATCTTAAAAAAAGAGAGATAGCTAGAAGTTATGAACATCTTGAAGGAATTACCCTACGCCATCAATGAAGTAATCTTGCCAAAATAGTTGAAGTTGAATCTATTCAAGTATCTCAATTTAATTACAAATTTATAGAAAATACAGGGAACAGAGGAACATGCTACACTAAACCACATAGACTCAAACAGCAAAATTCCAACCTTAGGAACTCTACAAGATAAAACCCTGACTTCATTAACAATAACAAAACATTTCCAAAAACTAAAGAGAGAGAGAGAGAGACGAAGGGGTAACCTATAGATTAAAATGTACTTAAAAGATATATCAACTAGTTGTAGTGGTTATTGGATATTGATGGTAATTGGTTGTTTGGATAATGACTCAAACAAACTATAAAAACATTTATAAAGTGATTGGGGGAATTTGAACATTGACCAGATAATTCGATTATACTCAGGCATTGTCTTTTTACACATTCTGAGGTTAATAATGGTTCTGATGGTATGCTTCCAGTTTTGCAAAGAGTTCTTATCCTCAGAGATTTACACTGAAATATCTATGTAGAAAGTGATATAATATCTGGGAATTTTCCTCTAAGTAACCTAGAGTGGGAAGGATGGGGATGGTGATATAGATGAAACAAGATTGACCATGAGGTGAGTGATGGGTATGTTGGGATTCATTATATTATCCTATTTTGTATATGATTAAAGATTTGCATAAGAAGACTTTTAAAGTGAAAGGACAATCTACCACCTGGGAAAAGATATATCTAATGCCTAGAATCAAAAAAATTAATATCAAATATATAAAAAGAAGTTCTTCATATCAGTAAGAAAAAGGGCAAAACTCCAATTTAAAAATTGGGCAAAGGATATGAATAGGCAGTTTACAGAAGAAGAAGTTGTAATGATTATGAAGCATATTAAAAGATGCTCAGCTTTACTGTTAATCAGGAGGGTGCAAATTAAAACCACATTGAGATATCTTTGTATTAGTACAACTATTAGTTTGGCCAACATTAAAATGCTAGATGACACCACATGTTGGAAACTATGTGGAGAAATGGGAACTGTCTTTTTCTGTGGCAGGAATTAAAATTTTTATATGCACTTTACAGACCAACTGGGCAATAGGTAGTAACTCTGAAAATGTGCATATCTCCCAGCAGTGAAAAATTGCAAGACACTTGCCTTCCTAGCCTTCTGTAAAGATGGGATGCAGGTGTTTAACCCAGTCTGCCAAACAGATGTACCAGCTCTAAACTTTGAATCTGAAGATAATATTGAAAAGTAGGAACCAAGCAGAACCCCTGTAGTGAAGATGGCAGCAGTGTTGGCACCTAGGTACAGTTTTTGGAGGCAGCAATGACTATAGTCCAAGAAACAGCAACACCACCCAGCATGTGTCATTTCAGAAACATAAGCTGTAGGAACTGTGCAGTAAGTGGTGCAGTGTTATGCTCATTAGGTCAATTCCATGGGGTGATGTTAGGTGGTTTACTTTCAAGTTTGGTTTTCAAGCCTTCCTAAGATTCTGTAAGCTATCCAATATCCTTTTTAAAAAGTATTTTTCTTGTTTGAATGATCCATAATGGCTTTCTCTTGCTTAAGAATCCTGCTGATGTGGAAAGCAAT
Organism: Daubentonia madagascariensis; assembly: GCA_023783475.1. Taxonomy (NCBI): domain Eukaryota; kingdom Metazoa; phylum Chordata; class Mammalia; order Primates; family Daubentoniidae; genus Daubentonia; species Daubentonia madagascariensis. Next base: position 33,082,339 of record JAKFHU010002088.1, on the reverse strand, counting down.
GTGGCAATATTTATTAAAGTTGAGGATATGCATACCCTAGTACTCACCAATTCCACTGCTGCATATATACTTCAGAGCAACATTGTCCCATGAAAGTTTCTATGATGATGACTGTGCCATCCAATATGCTAGCCACTAGCCACATGTGGCTACCAAACACTTGAAATGTGGCTAGTGTAATTGAGGAATTAAGATTTAAATTTTATTACATTTATTGATTTCAATTAATTAACTTAGTCAATTTTAATTAATTTAATTTAAGTAGCTACATGTGGCTAGTGGCTACTTTATTGAACAACACAACTCTAGCAAAATGCTTGCCCATGTGCACAAAGATGCTCATTACAGCAATATTTGTAATAATAAAAAAATCACAAATAGCCATATTCACCCAAAAAATATGATAAAGCAGTAAAGTGAAGGAATTGAGTTTTATTATCAATGTGGATAAATCTAAAGAACATAATTTGGAGGTGAAAAGCTGCTTTTACAGAGGGAAAATTTGGGGTGGCTAAAAAAGCAAGCTGTATTGTTAACATGATGTGATGTGATACCACTTTATATAAAGTTGAAGAAAACACATAGTTATTCTTTATACTATTTATTGATTTTAAAATGTAGTAAAATTTCAAACAACATAGACTTGAAGGCTTCACATTAAATTCAGGAGGGTGTTTTCCTGTTAAGGGAGGGGAGAAAATTGGAGGTCTTCAGCTGCATAAATTCTAAGATTTGTTAAAGGTAGGGTGAGTAAACATTAATTTGTTTTATTGTTACTGAAATTTATGTATATATGAATATTTCACATAAAATATGAAATATAAAATACTTAAAAATTTGTATATGTGTATATCCTCTTACACATTGAGTAACAGACTAGCTTGCTTCTTCCGCCTCTTTCATTCCAATGATCATAAGGATTATTTGTCCACCCAAATCTGTTCTTCTCTTCTTCCGTAATAATGGAGATTTGGCTGGGATAAGACATCCCATTTCCCAGTCCCCATTGCAGCTAGGTGTGGGTGTGTGGCTAAATTCTTGCCAATGGAAGGTAGATGGAAGTGATGTGAGCAACTTGTCCCTCACAAATTCCTGGCTCTGGACGTCCAGGCTTCTGCCCTCCTAGTGGCTGGAATTCCAACGACTGAAGTAATCTTGGAAGCCACATGTGGAAGCAGGAGGGCTGTCATCAGCTTCAATCTCTGAATGGCTATGTGGAACAGAGGCTGCCCACCTAACTGTGGCTGTTACCTGAGACAGAAATAAACTTGTTTCTTAAGCCTTATTATTGTTGAGTCTCATTATGGTGGCTCCTTTGGATGTATAATCATCTCATTTTTTTTCACTTACTATGTTCAAAATTAGCTTTCTGATACCTGCATTGTTCACAGTATTTATTATTATTACTCTCTTTATGAAAAGAAGACATTAGGAGTAAGTATAAAATAATAGTAATTTTCACTCCTATTATAGAAGGTATGATAAGTTTTTACAACTTCCAGACATAGAATAGTAAGTAGAAGATGATACTAGTAACATTTCCATAGCAATTATAATTTACTAAGAATTTTACATGTGGCATGTGTGGGCCTGCCTCTCGCTCCAACCTCACATTCACAGATAAAGAAATCATGGCCCAAAGTTGTTGTAATTGACCAAGTTCACACTGTGAGTTAGTGGCAGAGCCTCCGGGTTTATTTCCTACCTCATCTCTCACCTCCTCCCACAGCCTCGCTTGCTTGAAAGGAACCTAGAAATAATTTGATTCATGTATAGTGCTTGAATTCTACCCACAGAAGTTTATTGAAATGTTAGGACAAGATATACCCACTCCTGAGAATTCATAAACCTGCGCCACTTACATATACATTGGGAGAATAAACTTCTCAGAGCTAGTTAAAAGTTTTGAGAAACACTAATAAGTCTGACTATTACTTCACTAAGTCAAACCTACAAGTGATATTTTTCACACTAGAATTTGAGAATTCACTTCCTATAAGGCAATAACTCTCTAACTTTCCCCTTAAAATTTCCCAGTGACCAAGAACAGTGAACAGTGCCTTGTATGCAGGCACAAGGGAAGACAGGGGTTCCAGACCTAAACTCCAAAGCTCCTTGCTCAAGAATAAAATTTCTTTGAAGGGTTGTATTTTACTTTTAAAATTCATGCTGATTTTTGCATGCTACACCACAACATGGCTGTATTTGCTTTACTATAAAAAAGATCTTTTAAATCATCAGTCAAATTTCTTAATTCCCCCTTCAAAATCTTTGTGGAAAGTTGATTCCTTATTTGTCCTGTGTCCAGTTATACTTCCTCATGTTCCCAACAGCATAACTCTCCCATTTTTATAGTCATAGCTAAGATATTTGGTGTGAGACTACTTAATGCTCTTTATTCCTGAGTATTATCTCTTTTTCAGGCCCCTGAGAGTTAGGTCAAAATTGCCCAGAATTAAAAACTTTCTGCAGGGGCTATTTAAAAACGGGGACTAACTATATTACCATGAGAGCCTAGAAACTATTTTTTTGGTGGAGGGAGGGGGGTCACTTGCATTTTGGCTGGGTAAAATATGGACCATAGAACATTAGTGCTAGAAGGAATGGTAGAGATTATTTAATACATAGCATTAATTCATAGATGAAGAAACTAAAGCCCAGATAGATGATGGTTCTTGACCCAAATTATGAAACTGTCCAAATATTAACATTTATTTTTTTCTTGATTAATAGTTAGGATATCTCCTGCCCATATTCTAGATTACTACTACCAGTTGTAGAATGTACAGTGGCCATCAGCTGTTTCTCAAATTATCAAGAAGTTGTTGAACATTTATAGTTTCTCAACTCTTTGAGGTGGTTACTATAATTGAAATAGGCATTTTAGTAGATGATTTTAGAATCCTTTTGCATTTGAAATGCTATTTAAAATCAAAATAATTTTAAACAATGTTCAACAACACCTAATAAGCATTCTTGAATTATAAGAAAAATCAATTATTTAAGTAGAAATAACATGCAATGCCATAATTCAAAGGCCTAGACCAGAGGTTGGTAAACTTTTTCCATAAAGGGCCAGTTAGTAAATATTTTAGATTTTGTAAGTCATATAGTCTCTGTTGAAACTACTCAACATGCCATTGTAATGTGAAGGCAGTCATAAATGATATGCAAAAGAATGAGTATGACTATGTTCCAATAAAATTTATTTAGAAAAACAGACAGCAGGCTGAATTTGGCCTTCGGGCTGTAATTTGCTGACCTCAGCCAAGGGTCCTATATTTTATAGGCTTTAAGTGGTATGTGTGTATATAGTCACCCAACATGCCTGCTTTAAAAATGTGGATAATCTATAGTTTGGTTGGTTTTATTTTTCTTTTAAATAGCCCCTACACATTTTACTAAATTGAATGTAAATCTAAGTGACAGGGTACTTCTACAGATATGTATGTGGCCTGGTAAGAGTTCATGTAATATGACTCAGCCCAGTTACCTCATCTTTAAAGTGCCATGTAATATAATACTTATTTAATTGCTATTTCTGAATTAACTAGTCAGGATGATGGTAGAACACACTAAAGACACAGAGGGCATATTACTTATTTAGAGATGAATTTGTTATATGTATCTGCTCTTTTATTTTGTTCCTTGAGAATGCCAAGTTTCTATCCCAGCCTTTTGTGTGGCCTCTTGTGAGTTCTCTCTGCTTCTTTATCTGAATCATAAAGAATGATGCTTACCCACATCTTATGGGTGTGGCAAGAAAAGCTCTAGGAATATGCCGAATGTCATCTAATGCTTAAATGCTATTGGAGATGGCCATGTCCACACACTTTAATTGTTGCATACTAATGACTGCCAGGCCTCCTGGTCTTGTGGATTTCCATCAGACAACCGAGAAGGGAGATAAAAAGGAAAGAAAACTAACAAAGCAGAAAAGGAAAGACAATAAAACGTAAGGATAATGGCCGAGTGGATAACGGTAGGCAACATCTTTAGCTACCATGAAAAGTATTAAGCCAATGTGTTTGTTGAATTCGTTTTGTTGGTGGTCACTTTGTGTTCATTCTGAACATCCAGCAGTTAGCTAAGTAAACACACATGACCAATGAAAGAAGAAAGGGAACTATTTTTACAGGGGCTATTAAACTTTAACTACCATCTGGCAGGGAATGATTAGAGAAGATCAAAATTAAGGCAGTCAACACAAATGCTGTGCGAATACCTCAGGGAATTAACATGGATAAAGACAGTGAACTTGTGGTTAAATAAAGAGACAGACATAAGAGGGAAGTGGTGAACACATCCTTTATAGCTTTGGACCTCATGGTCACATTCATTGCCAAAGGAGCTTAAAGGGGGGAAAATAACAAGGAGACCATGAGAAAATCTGAAACACCTGGAAATAATCAGATGCTCTGCACCAATCATAAAAAAGAAAGCTAAAGAACTACACAGGACCACATCATTTGGGCTTCCTCCCTACCCAGGAAGGAAATGTTTATAGGAGAGGTGTGTTGAAATTGGCAGGTAGTTAATATTCAGATTAGCCTACTATTTAAAAGTAGGAAATGGTTGAATATACTGCTGGGAAAAACATTAGGAACTATATCCTTGTGAACACTAAAGACTCTATAATTTCTGGGAATCACTGTTTGCACACTAATTAAACAGTCACTCAGCAGGTAGTTTGAGAGAGAATATGAAAAAGGGAAGTTCAGCCTTACTCTTCTAAGGGTGCGTCTCTGTCTTCCATCAGTTGATAGCACAGTGCTTAACCCTAGGGCAGCTTCACCCTGTTAAAAGCACACATGAAAGATTCTTGGAGAAAGCCCCCTTTTTTTAAAAAAAAGTTGTAGTTTATTTCTGTATTCAGGTGGACTCGGGAGGCCAATCTTCTAAGAGTCTGAAAGAGGAGCCACGGAGGATAGCTGTGCTGGGTGGGCCCCTTAGCTCTGCTCTCAAGTCTGAAATGAGGATCCCCACCCGGGGAAGGTCCAGGGCCCTGAACTTTAATTACTGGGGGGATCAAGACAGGTTTGGAACAAACTAAAGCTAGTCCATTCCAGGTATCAAAATGGAATTATCCAGAAGGAAGGAAGCGTATATTACCCCAGGGTAATTCACACGGGATTAACGATGCATAGATTCTCTTTCTCTGTGGTTTCTTCTTATTCTCACCCAGGTGCAAAGTATGTTTCTGTCCATTATCTCGTTTAATCATCAACACAATTGTATGAGGTATACATTATAATCCCCATTGTTCAGAGGAGAAAACTGAGAACCAATATATAGAGAGGTTAGGACTTGTCCAAGGGTAAGGTCATGTGGTTAGTAAATGCTGGTGTCAGGATTCGAATTCTTACTCTGTATAGCTGTAGCTTTTATGCCCTTATCCACCATGGAATGACCTTCCTGCTGTGGCTCTACGGCACCAAAGTCTTAATGCCAGTTCCCCAGCATAATGGCCTCTGCACTTTTCCCTTTTGGAATGAGACTAAGCCCAACTTCCCTTTAGGGCTACAGACTAGGAAAGTATTGGAGCAAACCTGCTGTAATCCCCCTGCAGTAGGAGCCAAAGGCTCCCCTGCACAACAGGGAGACAGAGCCAAGCAGCACCCGGCAAGTCATCACCACAAGGGCAGTTATATCTGGCTCTGGCCACTCCAAGAGCTTTTGCAGATAAAAATCAATGAGAAGTAAAACGACTAAATTTTTCAAGCTTTGATTAATGTTTGGTATAGTTTGGTGATGGTGTGTAAAAACATTTCCCTTGTTTCTTATTTTCAGAAAAAAATATTCTACGGCAAAACTCCATTTTAATTAAAATTTAGACAATGGCACCACTTATGCATATATACCCAATGTGCAAGAAAATGCTGTGTTAAAAAGTAAGATAATTCAAAGGTATGCCAGAAACCTCATCATTAGCGCATTTCCTTCTGCCTTTGTACTTCTGGAATCTCTAAACATCTGGTGATTTTACCATCAGGAAACAGTGCAGTGTCCATCTGTTAAATCAGGCTTTGGCTTGATTCACCTGGGAGGATCAGCCAGATGTGGGTGTCCTTTACATTATTAATGATTTCAGTTTTCCCTTTGCACATGCCCTTAAGAGGCTGCAGTGTGGGGTGCAATCTATAAATCACTAAAAAGTCATATTTTACTTCATTTTAGGCATAATAAAGAACACTTTTTTTAAAAAGTCAGAGCATAAATCATTAGAATCCATTTAAATTTTTGCCGCCAAAAGACTTTTAAATGTTTTTTAAAAATTTGACAGGAAAAGCATAGTAAACATTACCTCAACACACACACACAAAACTGTTTCCCAATGCTCAGGCAGTGGATGTTAAGAGAATCAATCAGGTAAAGGTATTCCCTAGATCTTGCACTTGGTGGCAGTCTATGTGATCTTTACAACTTATTTATAAACAGCTTCATATGAAATTTCAGTTCACAGTCTTTCCTATCCCATCATAGTTATTAGTCATGTCCATATGCTACAACTTCCTTGTGACAAAGCACTGACTTCAGGCAGCGTCGGTGGCCTGACACGTCGGGAGTGATGATATCCTAGGCTCTGTCCATTATGACAGTGACCTTTGGCAAATTACTCAATCACCTCAAACCTCATTTCCTCCTCTGTAAAATGGGGATGGTGGTAATGATAGTACCTACTTTATAGGGTTGTGTTCAGGATTAAATGTGACAAGGTATGTAACTGCCTTACACATAGTAAGAACTCAGCAAATTTAGCTATTATTAAATAGTAAGACTCTCTGAGCAAACTACTTATAAAAAGCTTTTCTCAGCGAAATCGAGCAGAAGGTACAGAGATTTCCCACATACTCCCTCCCCAAACACACGTATAGCCTCCTCCATGATCAACATCCTTCACCAAAGTGGCACAATTGCCACAAGGTTCACTCTTGGTGTGATACATTCTATGGGTTTGGACAAATGTATAATGACATGTATCCACCATTATAGTATCATACAGAGTAGTTTCACTGTCCTAAAACTCCTCTGTGCTCCACCTAGTCATCCTTTCCTCCCCTCAATTCATGGCAACCACTGATCTTTTTCTTATCTCCATGTTTTTGCCTTTTCCAGAATATTATATAGTTGGAATCATATGGTATATAGCCTTTTCAGATTGGCTTCTTTCATTCAGTAACATGCATTTAAGGTTCCCACGTGTCTTTTCATGGCATAGTAGTTCATTTCTTTTTAGCATTGAATAATATACCATTGTCTGGATATATCAGTTTATTATCCATTCACCTACTGAAGGACATCTTGGTTGATTTCTAGTGTTGGCAATTATGAATAAAGCTATATACATCCATGTGCAGGTGTTTATGGGGACACAAGTTTTCAATTCATTTGGATGAATACCAAAGACTGTGATTGCTCGATTGTATGGCAAGAGTATCTTTAGTTTGGTAAGAAATGGCCAAACTATCTTCTAAAGTGGCTGTACCATTTTGCATTCCCATCAGCAATAAATGAGAGTTTTGCTCAATTTTGCTGTAAACCTAAAACTACTCTAAAAAAATAAAGTCTATTAAAAACTAAAAAAAAAAAGACTTTCTCTTGATAAAATGTTTTCTTTTGTGATTGTCTTTCTTTCATGATCTGGATCAGTGGTCCTATGGTCACAGGCATAGCCAGCTTAGTCTTTTAATGTTTCTAGTTCTCTGAATGCATTGGTGACAATTATACTCACAGCAAGATAATTATGCTTGTGAAATCTTCTAGAGGTATTAATTTTAAAAAGTATCGCCATCTTCTCAGTGGCTATTTATTGAGAGCTTCCCACATACCAGGTCTATACCAGGGGCTGAGACATGTAGTGCAGGTTGAGGTGGGAAGGGAGTGTGGGATAATTCCCAGCCTTCAGTATTGGAACTTTAACATAGTTTGTATCCTAAATTTGTCAAAAAAAAAACTTTAAAAAATTCAGAGATAATTTATATAACTCTGGCAGAAATAGCACCTTTTCCTTATTTTCTCCATGAGGGTAATTTAGTCTAGAAAAATCAGATTTAGCAGTGAGAACCAATCCATGTAGCTTCCAACCTTTGAGCAACGTAGAAACTGGGAAGAATATCTCTTTAAAAACCAATGTGAAAAATGTGACAATCCACCCGTTTTTCTTACCTTAGTGTGTGTGGTGTTGATTATTGTATTATGGATTTTCTCTGCTCCCCATTCCCTCCGAGGACTTAGGGAGACACCTGGCTGGTGTCTGATTTGTGACCAGTTCTACTCCTGCCCTCATCATGTTCTTGCCTCTGTCTGGGTGCAACGGGGACACTTGCCATCATTCTCCAGCTTCTCCAGGACTGGATGAAGAGAATCCCAGAGTTTATGTGGGGAACCTCCCTACATCCCCTCTTCCCTTGCCTCCCCACTCCCTTCTTCCATCACTGCTTCTTATAACTCTGTTCCTTCTCGTAGCTCGTGGAGTCCCATCACCTCCCACCATCCTTTCTCTCTAATCCCCTTGGTGGTGCCTGCAACTTGTGCTTTAGAGCTTGGAAACCCCAACTCCTTCTGTCTGGCATGGAAGGAGAAAGGGAAACACAGAGTTCCTGCTTCCTTTCAAGGCTGCAGACAGAGGAAATATATCACTAGTATCTCTGCTTGGTTTTCTGAACTCATATTCCAAGAAAGACTGAGCCAAGCTCTGGTTATTTTCTGCAGTGTCTGTGGATTCCATACTTTGCTTGCATTTGATGTTAAAGGAAATTCTGAGACACACTGATTCACAAGTCAACATTAGAAACATGGTTTTTCACTAAAAAGGGATGCTGGGGAATAGAACTAGCGCCTGCTTAATTGACTATTCACCAACAATATTTTATCCTGGATATAGCTATATTTACGGGATTTTCATATGATCTTAGTTGCATTTTATCAATCTAATAACATATAGCTTTATAGAAGGTTCTATAATTGGCACTAGATTCAAATATATCAAATATATTCAAATAGGCCCAACCATGAATCGGCCTTTGTCTTTGCACATGGGTCAGTCAAGAGAACTCTAAATGCCGGATGCTGTCAGTTTGGGATCCTCTGTGGCTGCAGTTTCCTTGAACTCTATCTTTTCTGATTGGGCCATAGGTCCTTTTTGGAGCACTTTCCAGATACCCTTCAAACTATTATTAATCCAATATTCCCCAACCCAGAACTTTACTTTTCTTGCCCCTGAAATCAGGTCAAATTCTTTTCTGTTCATGTAGCTGAAAGCTGAATATGGATTAAGGAAAAAAGGAGAATATTAGTCAGAATACTGTTCATATTTCTCCATTGTAAAGGATAATAATTTACTGATAAGGACCCAACAATAACTTAATTATAAGTACTAGTGAGTGAAAATACTAATTGAACTTCACCCCTAATATTTAGTTTATGATTTCATGATATAAAATTCAAAATTTATTGTTATTAAATGACAAATACTGACTCATAAAATATAATTCAGATTTAGTGAACCCTTGATTAAAACTGGAGACAGAATTTAAATAGGATAAGAATTCATATTTGAATATTTTTTATTTGTATATATACAGAAATGGGAATATAAAATATGTCCTACATGTTAATCACAAACAAAAAACTACTATAGAATGGCATTAAACATACGTTGAATTTTTAAGTCTGTGATTGATTTTCATACATTTAGTAGACTAATCATTATCTTGCAAACACAGCCTCTACTCCAAGACGTAAAAGAAAAAGCAAGTAAGACGATAGGGACCAATTTAAATGAGGTAACTTCTACATCTTAACAAGTTTCTAAATAGAGATTTCTAAAAAATCCCATCACTAAAAAAATGGAGATTTCTAGTGTTATAAGAGATACTACTTTATGGAAAATGATAACAATATCATTTATTAAGCACCTACTATGTACCAGTCATGGTGTTAGATGCTCCACATTTATTAATTTTGTCATATAATCCTCAAAATAACTCTTCAAGATTGGCAAGTTTCTCCAGGGAAACTGATGCTCAGGGAAATTAAGTAGTAGGATATAGCTTATAAATACCACACAAAATTTGGTTAGCAGCACAGGGCTTCCTTGTCTTGGAGTTTACCTTCCATCTACATTTGTAGCTTTTCTTGAAGTCAAAATGAAGAGAACTACTCCAATAGCATGGCCGATGGCAACCTTCTCCTTATGCATCTTTCCTGTTCTTATGTTACCAGTCTTCAGTCCATTTAGTACACAGCAGTTAGAGAGAAGTCTTTTAAAGACATGTCATGCCCCTGGCAACAAAAATAAATACATGAGACCTGATCAAATTGAAAAGCTTCTGCACAGCCAAGGAAACTATCACTAGAGTGAACAGACAACCTACAGAATGGGAGAAAATATTTGCATGCTACACCTCTGATAAAGGGCTGATAACCAGAATCTATACAGAACTTAGGAAAATCAACAAGAAAAAATCAAACAACCCTATTAAAAAATGGGCAAAGGACATGAACAGAAACTTTTCCAAAGAAGACAGAATAATGGCCAGCAAACATATAAAAAAGTGCTCAACTTCTCTAATCATCAGGCAAATGCAAATCAAAACCACAATGAGATATCACTTAACTCCAGTGAGATTGGCTCATATCAAAAAATCCCCAAATAACAAATGTTGGTGGGGATGTGGACAGATAGGAACACTCATACACTGCTGGTGGGACTGCAAATTAGTACAACCTCTATGGAAAAGAATGTGGAGATACCTCAAAGAATTAAAAGTAGAATTACCATTTGACCCAGCAATCCCACTACTGGGTATTTATCCAAAAGAAAAAAAGACATTTTATAATAAAAACATCTGCTCTCGAATGTTCATAGCAGCACAATTCACAATTGCAAAGTTGTGGAAACAACCCAGGTGCCCATCAATACACGAGTGGATCAATAAAATGTGGTATATGTATACTATGGAGTATTACTCAGCAATAACGAACAACAGTGAATTAACACATCTGGTATCATCCTGGTTGGAGCTAGAACCCATTCTTCGAAGCGAAGTGTCACAGGATTGGAAAAACAGGCACCACTGGTACTCACCATCAAACTGGTACTAACTGAGGAACACTTACATCACACAGGGCAATAACATTCATCTGAAGGCGGGCGGGAGGGAGGGGGGTGGAAGGGATGGGAAAAACTCTCACTGAATGGATGTGGGGAGCACAGTTTGGGGGATGACCACGATTGTGGCTCTGACACGGGCAGAACAGGGGCAATGTGTATGGCCAAAGTGTTGTACCCCCATGATATTCTGAAATTAAAAAAATAAATTAAAAAAAAAAAAACCTTTCAAAGGCGTCTCATTGCACTTCAGAAAACCCAAATTAATGAGACCCTGCAAGGCCCTGCAGGATCTGGCCCCGGTCCCTCCTACGCAACTGCAGCCACATTGCCCCTCACCTTCTCTGCCTCAGTCACGTTGGCTTTCTGTGGGTCCCAGGGATACCCAAGAATCCCTGAGCACTTTCATACTCTTCCCCCTTCTTGGGGGGAAGACATTTCTCATTTTGCAGAGTGTGGCTTAAACGTCACCCCAGAGAGGCCCTCTCTGTTAGACCAGAGGTCCCCAACCTATGGTGAGTTGTATAATTATTTCATTATATATTACAATGTAATAATAATAGAAATAAAGTGCACAATAAATGTAATGCACTTGAATCATCCTAAAACCATCCCCCTCTCCCTGGTCCGTGAAAAAACTGTCTTCCATGAAAATGGTCCCTGGTGCCAAAAAGGTTGGGGACCACTGTGTTAGACCATCAGTGTTCCCTACTCATTCCCTTCATAGCATGTATTATAATTTGTAGTTTCATATTTATTTGTTTATCATTGGTCTCTCCCATAGGTTGTTAACCTACACAAAGGCAGGAAGTGCATACCTGTGTATACTTAGTGCTTAGCCCACAGTGGGAGCTCAGTAAATACTTGTGGAATGGATGAATGGGTTTATGAATGATAGACTGAGCAGAAAACTCAGAATTTGATATAACATAGCCCAGACCTTATATGACTTCAGGAGAACATAACCGATTAGAGAGATTAGCACATTTGGGCCAAACTTATTAAGTGACTTAGGATGAATTCTTAAATCTTATATTGGAAAACAACCAACCAAACAAACCCAGATAAAGACGGTCACGATATTTATATCCCTTACAGGATTGTTGTATGATTTAACCAACTAATTGTTATTAGTACATCTAGACATTTTTATTCATCATAAGTTTCATGATTAAAACCTCAACACTTTGAAAAGTTAGGAAACTGGGTCCCGAATGTCTTATGCTAACTTTCTCTTAGCCCTGTCTATGCCCCAGGGGCCTAAAGGCTGTGACAAAAAAGCATTCTGCATAGAACATTTACACGCTTGACGTAGTACATGGCAGTTGCTAAGGCAGAAAGCCAGAGGTAATGAGCACTATGAGAATTATGTGCAGATCTTCTTTGCAGCATTTCCCTACCGTAATTGAACTATCCCCTCCCGATCCTTCAGGTGCTATCAGCATGATTTTCCGCAGACTTCAAAAAAGTCCCTGAAGGGCCAAAGTCACTTTCTTGGTATTACAATTCTTATTTCAAGTGAAGCTAAACGTTTGGCTCCTGAGTATTTTAATAAGTTTCAAGAAAAAGGAGATTCTGAGTTGCAATTCCTCCTCCCCCACACCAACCCTACAAAAATGGAGAAATAGATCTTTATACCTATTTATTGTCAAGGTAAAAGAAATGTATAGTATTTAGAATTATACAAGAATGAGAAGTGGAAATTTGATTTTCCAACTTAAAGGCACAACTTTGTGATTTATGTTTTTTCAACTGTTCTTTTGAAGAGGGGGGTAGAAGGGAATTAATGTTCTATTAAAGAAAAAGTGCAATGTCAGCATATGAGTCCATCTAAGATCCCTTCTGACAATAAACAATCTCGGAACCTAGCAGCGGAATATGTAATGTCTATTGAAACCCGGAAATCTAGCTTCTTTTCACAAATGAAGCCTGTACCTTTTGCTCAAACAATGAGAAGGTCCAAAAGCTGTGTCTCTGTTGTAATCCACACTTGTTTTAGACATTCTGTGAAGTTTATAGGCAGTTTTCCCCAACATTAGCTAGAAAACGGTTTAACCCTTCTGCAGGTGGCACCTATATTACCAGGAGACTGGTACTTATGGCCTCAGGAAAGAGTCCAAGCACAAAATAAACAATGATAAAAATTCTGTCTGCTTCTCTCATCTTCCGGAGTTGACTTAAGTGGAATGAGGATACCTACCTACCTGCACTCTCTTTGCATTTTGAAGAGCTAGCATTTTGGTCTGTCTGCAATTTATCCTTTTTCTATGTATACTAAAAAATATTAGTTCTCTAAACATAAACCTCACTAGAAAATCCATTTAAGTACAAAATATCCTAATAATAATGATGACCACCATTTCTTGAGCTCTTGCTATGCACTAGCAATTTACAATAATTTCATTCAGTCCCTATCACCATTCTTTGAAGTAGGTACTATTCCTATTTCACACTTGGAAATGATTCAGAAGTATGAAGAAACTTGTCAAGATCCTACACATGTGCATGGCTGCAGCCTGGTTTCAAACCCAGCTTTGTCTGGCTTTGAAAACTGGGCTCTTAGCCACCGCACAATTCTGTTACCAAATTATCTTATATGTTTCTGCTTTTCCTTTTTTCCCCAGAATAAAAAAGAAAAAAAAACTAAACTTTTTTTTCCTACAAGGACCAGTTTTTAATGACATCCTTTCCTGTGTCAGAATGTAAAGTCTCTTTTATCTCAATGCCAGTCAGGTATTCATTTTTCAGGTTTTTTAAATCCTATTCACATTCAAAGCGTGCTTGATCTAAAGAAAGGGGCAGGGGAGAACTCAATTTGGTCTGTTTTCAGATTTCTGCCAAACTAAAGCATGTCCACATTCAACACGTTCAGGCTCTTCAATTACTTATTATTTTCACGAGTTTAGTTATTCTAAAGTAGTTTCTAATCTGTGGATCTTAGTATCTGGGAGTCCTTGAAGTTACTGCAAAAGGTCTGTGAATAGGTTTTAAACACTGTCTCCTACATAAATGTACTGCTACTTTACAAATATATGTAGATGTTGTGATTAATTAATTGCCAGTTAATTTAAAATTAAATTAATCATTAACTTGACAGTAGCTTTTCATCATTATGTAGCTTCCTAATCAGCAGACACTAAAACTTTAAGGACTTTCAGCAAGGGATCATCATAGTTAACAAGATTGAGAACCCTGTTTCAAATGATCACTTTGAGATTCTCTGAATAATCTCTAAAGATTTTCAAATGTTCACTGAAAGATATCTACTCAAAATTAGAAATTTCTCTCATGATACTGTCTTTGTATTAATAAAATATTCCCATTTTTCTTGGGCTCAACATTTTGGAAGAGAACCAAAGAAACACAGGAACTATGATAGGAACTATGACTTCATCAAATCAAGTTTCTATTTATGGAGAGAAGTGTGACTTCAATCCAGCATTGAAAGGTTGATTGGCAGAATGTATTTGATATGGCTTTCTGTCTAAATCATGACTTATCGCTTTGGGAGGACAATTAGTGATAAAGTATGCATCCCCCTAGTCTCCATTTCTTGCTCTTGTCAGAATCTACCTCAGCAGTGAAAGGAGAAGAGCTTCCTTCAGTCTCACCCCTGCTGGATGCCGCCCAGGACAGATAGGGAGCACAGCTTCCCTGTGCCTCTGTATAAGAAGAGCAGAAGAACCCTCCGTGGGGACCCTGTAAAGGTGGCTCTCCGTGGATAGGTGAACATTGGTTACATTGGCTGCCAATTCTGGCCTCTCTCTTTCCCTGCTGGGACCCTTCTGGGCCTCTGAGCTATATTTGCACTGAGGCATGGAGGAAGAGACTTGACCTCCCCTCCCTAGTGTAAACCTCACGGGTCTCTCTCTTGGTCTGTGACAGCCCAGAGTCTGAGCCAACTGATCGAGTAAATACTCTTTAGTGGAGTTAGAAGGCAATACAGACTCTTCAGCTTATTATGCGTTGAGATTATAAAATGTACATTTCAATCTTGCTTTGTGATATTATGACTAAACAAGAGGTGAATTTTTGTGTATGTGCTTTACAATTTTACAATTCTCCCTTTTTCTGGACCTGAGTGGTAATTTGATTTGCACCTGGTATGCATAAAAATGCTTACTTACATATTTATGTATTTATAGACAGGCTCTCACTTGCTCCGTTGCCCAGGCTGGACTGCAGTGGCATCATCATAGCTTACTGTAACCTCAGACTCCTGGGCTCAAGTGATCCTCCTTCCTCAGCCTCCCAAAGTGCTGGGATTACAGGTGTGAGCCACCATGCTGGGCCAAGATGCTATTCTTAATGTCAGTATGCCCACCTCTAGCAATACTTTTTTTTCTAGGTAACCAAGTTTGTTGAAATGTATATAAAAATAAGAGTAAATAGACTATAAGTGAAGGACCAAGGAACTTTCTCACAAAGTGGATGAACTTTGACCTGACTTATTTTTATTTCTTAGATGCCCTTTCAGTTTTCTTCTGGTTCCTTGGTTGTCATAGTCTTAAAAATGAAGTAATCAGTTATGTGAGATATAGTTAAATAAAGTGTTACTATACTTCTGAAAGCATAGCTAAGTTTATTTTCTCAATTGTTGACAAAATCAAGAAAATAATACAATTTTTTTATGTTAAGTCTAAAGGTCAGGTGGACCATATTTCATTCCAATTAAGAATTATTGGAATAGAATTTGTGGAGTAGAACATGACAATTTCATCCATCTGTATTACCTAATGTTGAAATGTAGTTGAAATTGAGTTCATCTTGTGAAAGGCTTTATAGAGGCAAATGTTTACTAAAATTTCTATGCAGAAAAACAATATATTTCTTGCAATTGAGTAGATTTTATGGCTGTAAAAACAGAATAATTTCATATTTCTGGTCTTTATTATTTATTTTAAGATATAAGTAGCATGTATATTATAATAAAATAAATTGACTTTTTAAAACTATGGAAATAGTAAGTTCATATATCATATTTTAAGATATAGGTAGTATCTCATCTATAATAAAATAAGTTGATGCATTTGTGCATTTTTATTCAATTTGAAAAACAAGTATAAATCTTTAGAACTGATTTCTATACTAAAACATTTTTTAATGAAAACTTGCCAATTGTAATAGTTAAAGAGAAAATTGCAGGTGTCTTTATGTTCCAGCATAGAGGCTTAGGTTGAGCATTCTTACTGTCATGTCACTGCTCTTCCCTGTAACCTTGATAGATCACCCCTATAAATATCTCTTGGGGTGAAAAGTAATTTAATCTGTGGATCTGTATATTACCTCCTCATGAACATCCTATCAATTGTGCCAGAGTGCTTTCATGATATGCACTGAACTGAAACCATCAAACCTATTTCACTGAGGATTGTTAGTTAGACCAGAATCTTTGGTCTCAACACTGTCATTAAATTTTGCTAAAAGGTTGTTCACTTATGCATGGAAAAAAGATAAGTTCGTGATTTGGTTTCAAAAGACTCTCTGCTTATAGGTCTCGGTGACTCCAGGAAACTGTAGTATTTATTTGTTTTTATCTTGAGGCTGACCCAGTTAGAACCCACTTACAGTACTATACAATCACAGGTCTCTCGTCACTTCCCAAATGATCTTGGAACTGGGAATTTTAAGAACAAATCCCACCTTCTCAGCACTAACATAGTGGATAATGCTAAAGTGGTCCCATTTGTGTCAAAAAAGTCTCAAGAGAGGACAATGCCTACATTTGCACAATTTTAGGTGAGCACCAGCTGGAGGTCTCTTAGGATCCTGGCTAGAGCCCAACCTGGCCAGTTTTCTCATGTGTTCTCTCTCTTCTCGTTCATTGCCAGGATCCTTAGTTGAAAATTGTCTACAGCTCTCAGAAGATTTGAGTTCATTGAGAACTTGTCTGAATATGGTATTGTGAAGTACAAATACAGACAGGCAATCCAAGACAACATGATTAATAAAAAACTAGATAATTTAAATAATTTCCTAGATGCCTTTTTATTAAATAGTTCTCAAGAGACAGAAGCTTTTGAGCCTGGTTTGTAAGAGTCCAATGCTCTTTTCCACTAACTAGTGTGTAACTTTGGGCTAATCATTTTACCTCTCTGACCTCTGTTTCTGTATTTATCAAATGGGGATAAATACAGTCTCTGCTCTATTTCAAGGGTTGTTAGGATAAAATATGTTGATAAATGTGAAAGCACTTTTCAAAGTTAAAAGAGCACTCATATACATGTGTACTCTGTCTCAGAGCATCCAACTTTGAATCTATTTTTGTCCAATTCTTTTTTCATCTTAGAGGATAATTCCAGAGATCTCCAATTTTTATGTAATATACATAGTATGTTGAGATGGGAATTATGTCTTAGAAAGTAATTTTTTATCATATGGTATGTGGGGTGCATATTTATGTTGCATAGGGATCATATAGGGGAGAATGAAGTAGTTTGGGTAGCTACCAAACCTTCACTGTCTCTATTAAGTGTTCTGTTTCTGTTTCTGTAAGCTGTTGGTAATCATTTGTATAAGTGATATTATAAATTACTCTGTATAACTCTGGCAAATATTTATTTTAAATACAAAACGGCTCAATTTTCTGTGATGAAAAGAGTAATTAATTCAACCACAAAAATATCACTTAATCTTTAATGGGTAAACTGGCTAGCTGTAAACCAAAACATTGGTTTTATTGCATAAGTGTCCAACAACAAATTTAGCCCTAATATAAATGGCAAAATTGTGGTAATAATGATATTACCCTCATTTTTATTAAGCACTCTATAAATTTGCCATCTTTCACTACCAGCAGAGGGAGCCATGAGAATTAAACCGTGCCAAAATGGCTTTGCTAATTCTTTTGTGTTTACACATTTAGCTCGTAATAAAGAAATAAAAGCTCATCACAGATTAATGGAAAGTAATCATGCTTGGATTAGGCTGTAGATTAGAATTTGATTCCAGGCTACCAATTATAATCACCTTCAATAGAGTAGGAATGCCTGTAGCCTGCCTCCATCCACCCTAGCAAAGCTTCAGTTGCAAACTTTCACAGTCTAACAAAGTTCAGTAACAATATAGCAGTGCACAATTTACTTCATAGGATGTCAGGAAGGATGCACCCAAAACATAATTTTATCAAATACACTAGAACAGTATTATGAATTGTTCTCTGTTGACTGTATTATATCCACTTGAGAATTGGAAACCATACACATTGTATAATCAGTTTTTCCTAATGTAAACATAATTATCTAAATCTTATAATTTATTTTAATAGAAGAATAGACTAAATTAATCTAAATGGAAAATAAATCATGAAGCCCAGCATTTATGACTCAACAAAAAGCTTATTTATAGTATCTCATCAAAAAATAGATTTTCCAACTTCAAGAAAAATAGCCTATTTACAGAGAGCACATTTTCATTGCTTTATTTCCCTTAATTAGATATAACAGTGCAGTGCAATGTTTGTGTATCTTATGTACCTGTGACTACAGAAACCTATCAAAAACTGAGACTTCAATAACTGCATTTTAATATTAATATTACATGGCAACTCTCATTTTAACAATGATACGGTATTTTAATATTGGCATAACTGCTAACCTAATATAAAAAGCACCCCTCTCCTGGCATCAAGAAATTTACAAGCATGTGTCTTTGTCTTCAAGGAGCTTATATAGCGTGGTTGGAAATCCAACAATGATCGATTCCCTCCTTCATGATAAGGAATTCACTTCTGCAAACATTTTTTGAGTATCTATTAGGAGCCAGGCACTGTGCTAAGCACAGAGGTACAAATGTGAGTAAGACAGCATACCTGCTCATAATCAAGAGACTAATGCTGATAAGCAGGTCAGGGACTGTAGGGCAGGGTGGTACATACATAATAAAGGCAACACTCTCCTGGGCTTTAAGATTATTCAAGGCAGGTAATAGATCTAATCGTTGTAACTCCAGTGCCTAGCACAGTGTTTTGCATATAGTTAGTAAGCATGTCTTGAATTAGTTAACAACATTTGGGATGTATCAGTAAAGCATCTTCTTGGTAAATAAATTGCTTTCATGTTTCCTACTACTTCATCTTCCCATCACTCCAGTCCTCTCTTCCCTAGTTCTCACAACTTGTGGGATAGCCATGATTTCCTCTTATGCAGCATAGCAGCTGGGTAACTTAATAATTGATGCTTGATGATATGCTAGTCCCTGGATTTTTTATTTGCTATTCTTTATGCTGTTAAAGCTTGGAATACATGAGATGTATGTAATAATGAGAACACAATAAAATAGTAGTGACAGGCATTCTGCTAAGTACCACACAACCATTATCTCATTTGATTCTTAAAATAACTCTCATTATTCCTATTTTCAGGAGAGAGATCTTATGCACAGAAAAATAACTTGCCTCAGGTCACAAAGCTGGTAAATAGTAGGGCTCAAATTCAAATTGAAGCCTCTCTGGACATCAGACTTTGGGCTCTGAATGTCTGCTCTATATTGCCTCTATATTTAGGCTACTTAGAGGCAATTTTAATTAGTAGTAGAAATATATTTTTGGAAGATATGTTCTACTTCCTCCAAAAATATTATGAATAAAAGTTTTTAATGCATAAGATATGCTTGAGCTTTTAAAATTATGCTGCAAATACGGTAAAATATTAAGTTTACAGAACTACAAATGAATCAACAACAGATAATGCTTTCTAAACAACATGTTTCTTCTAAAACTAAGGACTTTGATTTCTGTAATAGGCAAAACACCTTAAAATGTACTTTCAGATGCTCAGCAGACCCCGAAAGACTCCCCCAGCCCTGGACTGCAATGCAGTCTGCTGTGGAATGCTTTGCAGCTTTGTTTTCCCGACTAGACTCATTAGCAGCGCCAGGTGGTAATAACTATCCAACTGATTCGTAGTTGTAAAAAAATCTGCCTGCGGTCACCATGGATTCTTTCCCCCATGCTCTGCTTCATCTCTGACCTGATATGCTTTTGGAAAATAATTATGCGTGGCAGGAAGTTGCCATACAACAGAGAAGGATTGTTGTGTCCTGGGATTATATAGGATCTCAGATCAAATATGTTTTATTGGTTTTATTGTGTGAAGAATAAATTGGAAAACATGGTTTTCACCAGCATAGCGCGGTGAAATCTATTTCTTGTCTTTTCTTCTTTCCTGTTTACTTTATCATTAAAGTCCCAATAAAGAAAATTATTCACCAATTTGGGGAATGTTAGCATTGGTGTTTAACATTCAGCACAATCACATAGATTCAAGAAACAAAAACAGCTGCAGGGTCTGTCCAAGTTAAAACCGACCTTCTTCACACATTATACGTTGTTATTCATCAGGTAGAGATATGAAACAGTGTGTGAAAGCAAAAAGTATTCAGTTAACCATTCTCTACCGAGGAGGAAACTTCAGTTAGCTAAATTTTGTTCTTGCTTTATTTTTTATCAAAAAGTGGAAGATAATAAGGGGAAATAAATGTGAGGATATGTTTTAAAAAGTAACTTCCTACTACCTTCCAAAGAAGATGTAGTCAGTCAAGCTCCTACACTGGCACTTTCCAATATAGTAGCCGCCAGCCATGTGTGCTTATAGAGCTCTTGAAATGTGATTAGTTCAAATCGAGATGTGTTAATGTGTAAAATACATACTAGATTTCAGAAACTGAATGTGAATAAAAAAGAATGTAAACTATCTCATTCAAATGATTATATTAATTACAGGTTGAAAAGATAGCATTTTAAATATATTGGGTTCAGTAAAATAAATTATTAAAATTAATTTCACCGGGTTCTTGTTACATTTTAAAAATGTGGCTACTAGAAAATTTAATACTACGTATATGATTCACATTATATTTCCACTGGACAGCACCATCCTAGGCTTTTACGCTGTGACATCCTTGCTCCCTGAGAACCAATTGACCTCGAGCAACAGCAAGGTCTTTGATCAGAATTAAAACTCTATTCAAAACACTTTTTGAAAAGCAATTTGGAGATATATATTAAGAGATTTCAAAGTGTCCAAACTCTTTGAAGCATCACATTTCTAGTCCTATGACCCAGTAATTCCATTTCTAGGTATATACTCAAGAGAAATGAAAACATACGTCTACATAGAAATTTGTACTTAAATAGCAGCATTATTCATAATAGTCAAAGTGTGGAAACAACTCAAATATCCATCAACTGCAAAATGGATAAACAAAATGTGGTATATCCATATAATAGAATATTATTCAGTTATAAAAAGGAATGAAGGGCTGATACATGCTACAACACAGATGAACCTTGAGAACATTATGCTAAGTGAAAGAAGTCAGTTACAAAAGACCACATATTACATGATTCCCTTCCTACAAAATACCCAGAACAGGGAAATTTAGAGAGACAGAAAGTAGACTATTGGTTGCTTAGGGTTCCTGGGAAGAAGGTGTTGAGTGAGGGGTAGGGAAGTGATAGCTAAAGGGTATAGAGTTTTTTTTTCAAAATTTTCCAACATTGTGGTGATGGTTGCACATATCTGTGAATGCTCTAAGAACCATAGAATTGTACACTTTAAATGGGTGAATTAAATAGTATGTAAAATGTACTCAATAAAGTTATTAAAAAAAGAATTATATTTTGGGGAAATCAAAGTTAAGCAAATTACCCCAAATAAATTAGAAAACCCTTTTTGTGCACCAAGTTGCACATTGCTGCATTATGTATTAATATAATAGTGAAAAATTAAAAACAACCCAAATGGCCAAATAAGGTATGGCTAAATAATTTATGGTGTAGCCTCATCATGGAATGAAGATATTAAAATGATGTATGTAAGCAAACTCTTGTGAGAATTTGTAGTGATTTGAGAAAATTTCCGTTTTCCATGGGTAAAGGAAAAAAACCCCACCCAACTGTGATATTTACTATTTGCATAATACCATAACCATAAAAAATGCCTAGTAAAAAAACTAGAAGGAAATACTGGCTCCACAATAACAGTGTTTGGGCTGTGGACTATGTGAGAATTTTACCTCTTTATACTTTTCTTTATTTTCCATGTTTTCTATAATCAGCAGTTTTTAAAAAAAATATTTTATTAAAAATCCAATAAATTCTATTTTTTTAAAAAAGGTCAATTTTTACACTTTCTTTGCCAAGAAAGGAGAGTAGACTAATATATTTTACAAAATTCCAAATCAGAGTTGGAACAAGGCAGAATTTGTTTGAAACTATCAACAAACCTTCAGTTAACCAAAACATGAAATTAATTATCCCATCCCATTAATTGAGCACCATTGTCCTTGGTACATAAGCATGAAGATAATTCACCAAATTGAGGTGATAATTAAATTAGCTAAAAGGAAGGCACGGTGTCATTGACTGTTATTTTAGTCTGTTGACCGAGACCATCAAACTCAAATTCCACCAACTATCTTCATCTTCTCTGAAATTTTCTTTTCTTCCAGTACGTAAGTATAGCCTGGAAAAAAGAAAGTTCCTTGTTTCTTTCCAAAGTGTACCTTTCTACCTCTGCTCTCTCTCTGCTGCTAATTTTTCATACATTTACAAACATGCTCAAATCTCCTCTATTTACTATGGAAAGCTTTCCTTGGCGCTACTTCTCTGTTTCTACTTCAGGTTCTCGTCTTCTCTTTCTTCCTCCTCATCGTCCAAAGCCTCCATTTTCTTTCCATTTTGGCAATCTGGGTGCCCTGTCTTTGCAGTCTGTCTGCTTTTTCATCTCCTTTTGGGGGTGTTCAGGAATTTCTCATATCTTTTGGGAATCTCATTCCTGAAACAGAATTTTAGAGGTAGGAAAGAGCCGGCCTGAACTCATTTATTGATGATGAAACCAAGGCCCAGTGGCATTGGTCAGCCATAGAGTTGGTCACTTGACAGAACCAGAACTAAAACTCAGGCCATCTGGCTCCCAAGTCAAGTCAATTAACTTTCCTTGTCCATCCTGTGCTTCCATTGCCTAAAAGTTTCAGAACTGACTTTTTTATACCTTTCTTACTGAAGCCCCTCAAGAAACATAAAAGCGGTCCACTGTGATACTACTGCCTTTCCTAGTCTGTGAATTCAAAAGTCCCCTTTGAAAGTCACTTCATTGAATATTATATTGAATATTCCCTGTGTACCAGATAGGGTGACTAGGTGTTCTGGTCTGCCTGGGACTGAGGGGTTTCCTAGGTCACAGGATTTGCAGTGCTAAATGGAAGAGTGTCAGACAAACCAGGACTATGGGTCACCCTAGTCCTAGACATTCTATTAAGCACTTTAATACTCATAATATACCTTATTTAATTAACATGACAGCCCCGTGAAGAGGCATTCTCCTTCCCATTTTATAGAGAAGGAAAACTGAGGCTCAGAGGAGTTAAATGATTTGTCCAAGGACATGTGGCTTATAAATGGCAGAGTCAAGTTTAAACCCCAGATGTGTTTATAAGCTCATAATCTTTCCACTACAATAGGGAAGTGTGGGTGCTTTACAACTGTTACAATCTGCACAAGGAAAGATAACCCTATGAAGTACTTAGTTTAAAATTGATTTATCATAGGCTAGTTTCTTTGAGGTCTTGCTAATTTGCATGACTGACACACAAGGAAAAGAAAAGCAGCTGCTTAAAATGCATAAATTATTTGAAAGTGATAATGAACCAAGTAAAACCTAAATTATGCAGTCCGCATCCATTTAGTCTTCCCTTCTTGGAGCGGAGAATGGGGTTGGTGATAGACAATGTGACATTTATTTATATATCTGAGAAGAAATAAGTCCAGTTAATTTTTATTAAGCTAAGTTGGAATCAGTGGTGATACACTGCAGTCAAACTAATGCAGTAAAAAGCAAAAAGTAATATTAGCAATGTGATTGTAGTTGAATTAGTAGTTTGATAAATTAGGTCTTGTTCAAGGGTTGACTTACATAGCTTCAACTTCAAGAGGGCTTGGTTTCTTCCTTTCTCTGAGATTGATTTATTGATTCATTCTTTTCTTTCTTTACAAAAAACCCAGTAATTATAATTAAATACTGTTTTTTAAAAGGACTTAAATGTTTGAATTTTATCTTTATAAAAAAATAATACCTTGAAGTGGGTAAAAAAGAGCATAAAAGGCTACTCAGTGAAAAGTCTCCCTTCCACCCCCAAGCCACACCACATAGTTGTTCCCCTCAACATAACTAAGCACTGTTATTCATTTCCTGGAAGTCCTTTCAGAGATAATTATTCATATGCAAGCAAACACAAATTGATATTACTCCTCCTTCCACTAAAACGGTAGCATATGAAGGACGTTATTCTCCATATAGATTTTCTCTTAAACACAATGACACATCTGAGAGATCTTTCTGTACCAGTACATAAAGAGCTCCTTATTCTGTTTTACGGCCACAAAGTATTCCACTCTATGAATTTACCATATTTATTTAACTAGTTCCTATTGATAGTAGGCACATTACTTAAGCAACTTTTAATTTATTGAATAATACAATCATATGTTTCAAAAATTATATATATGTATATATGTAAACATCTTTGTGTCTTCCTTCCACCCCAGTGCCCCCACCTACCACACATACACACCCAGGTAAAAACATTGTTATTACTTTTAGATATAGCCTTCAGAGTTTCCTTATGCATATAAAAGTCAATACAAATGTATATTCTTAATTTTCTTCCCTTTATACAGAAAAGATAGACTACTATATACACTATCCTGTATTTTGCTTTGTTCACTCAACAAAATATCTTGGAGATTTTTTTCATGTCAGCAAGATCTTCTTCATTTTTTGTTGTTCATTTTGACAACGCATAATCTTCCATTATGTGGATATACCATATTTTATTCACTGGTCTTCTATTAATTAATGGTCATCAAGTACTATTTTGCCTGTTCAAATGCCCTGTGGCTCAATGTCCTGTGACTATTGTCTGGCAAAGAGAATATTTGATGACTTTAGTTTAAGCTAATTGCTTAAATACTTCTTTACTTTCACTGAGGGCTTTTCACACTAAGGGTTAAATATCTGCTGAATTTTGTTATTCTGTAGAGGACAGAAACCTCTTACCCTAAGCACCGTAAATAGTGTCTCTGAATATTATTGAAATGCTGCTGCTACCACAATGAGGAATTACAAAAAATGTTGCCGCAATTATTACTTTACTCTATTGATTGAGCTGTTGCAGACAATAGCAGATGTGAGTGTGCTGCGAATGCCTGACAATACCCGAGGAATTTGTTTTTAATCTTTTTTTTTTCCTTTTGGGTGTGAAGAAAGTGAAGTCTCTAATGTTCATTGATTTTTAAAATGTTCCCTGACCAGGATCCAAAATGATAATTTCCAATGATCCCTAATTAATTACATCAAGAGCTAGAGTTCTACATCACTAAAAAATACACAATGTATACAAAGCTTCTTTTAGGTTTGTTTTAATGGAAACAATTTGCATACCACATACAATAGTATAAAATCCTTCTTATGCAAGAGACATTATTAGAAGCCTTTTATTAAAAAAGGTAAACATAAATTATGGTAAAGTAGCTTTGGGAATAAGATGGTTTAAATTGAAACAATACAGTGGGGGGTAGGAATTAATCTACTTTTCTAAAATGGAGGCATATTTTGCAATAAAAATAGGGTAGTCTCTTTGCTACTTTAGAGGGGATTTTCTATTTCAATGTATACTTACAATGGTGGGAAGTGTCTCTGTTAAACATAGCTTGGCATCACAAAGTAAAAAGAAACAGAATTGAAATATAACAATAATTATTCAGTTTTCACGTAAGGATGGGTTTCTGGGGTGTAAACTTTGTTCTTATAGAGATAAGGCATAGATTTTAAATTTTATATTTTAAATAATAAGGATTTAGGCTTCAGAGATAGTATGATATTTTGGCATCTGAGAGGCAAAGTGGTGTAATGGTTCAGAGGGTGTGTTTTGGAGCTGACCAATACAGGTTTGAGTTCCACCTCCAAAGTTTTGTAATTCCAGGCAAATCCCTAGACTCGGCTTTCTCATCCACCATGTGGGGTTTTTGTGGGGTTTTTGAACTCGATGCCTGAATATTTCATGTTCTTAATAACTGGTAGCTTTATATAGCTTAGTCACTATACTTGGGTACTTCTCTAAAGCTTTTGATTCTAACTTCTGATTTGCCCTATCTTTAAGGCACGTTCTGGTGTCACACTGAGGTGTCAGATGAGATCTTGGGAAATAATCATGAAAGTCTGAGTTCTGGGAGGCCACCTCTCTCCCCTCTCCACACCTTTGGGAAGGTCCCTGGGCTAGGGTTAGGCTGAAGACAGAGGTGGGGAAGGCTTAGTAACCTCTTGAAGGCCTCCCTATCTAATTTCTGTGCTGTGGCAGGGCACTGAGTCCTTTTGTCCTGGAAGTCATGAGACTGTCATCAGAGGTTCTTTCTATTAGGTGAAGATCATACTAAGGGATAAAGAACATAAACTGAATACTGTCTGCTAAAACTCCTCTCCTTCATCTGCTCATATTTTTCTGAGCACCCAGAGGAAATGGTGAGAAACTGGTGATCATTTTATAGCAATTTAAAAGGGAGCTTTTCATGTCTAATTCCTACATTCTAAACCTGTCAAGCATTTTCTTGTTTCTTTAATACATGTAATAAAGAATAGAGAAAAATAAGAGTTATGAAGATCAAAGCTGTATTTTGGCTAGTTTGTATATGTATTATAAAGAATTCATAAGCTATCAAAAGCATCTATGATACATACAGAAGAATCAAAACTGCATTCAAAGAGTATGCCCTTCAGAAAAGGTCAAAGAAAGCCAAGCTTATGGTTTAGAAATTGTAACAATGTACAGATTCAACGAAAAGTTTTAGGTCATGGCTGATTTTTAAAATCACATAGTCTAAATAAAGGTGTGGAATAAATACATAAATATAGATCTGAAATTTTTCTTGCATTTATATCTTTCATCTTCTGGACAGGAGCCACATCTTTATTCACTATTTATCCCTGACAGATATTAGGCACTTAATATGCTTGATGAATAAATGAATGAATTAATGAATTAGAATAATGTCAGGGTCTAAAAACTCTTGATAAATTATAACATTTACAATATTTTCAATGTGATAATAGCAAGACTCAGATCTACATCTTAAATGTCAAATGTCTCATGGTTGAGTGATAAATCTAAAAATAAGACAAAAGAATTCTTCAGTATTTTAGGAAAAAACCATAAATGTCATCCATAAATTTGCTGCCTGTATAAAAATGCAGACTTTAGATTAAATATGTTACAAAAGATATGTCTCATGACCCTATTACTTACAATTAGTTAATAATTTGCTACAAGGGGCAATGAGTTAATAAAGTGTCATTAATAATATGCAAGCAAAAAAAATTTAAGCTAGAATCCTAGAGTAAGTATAGTGAGGTCAAACACTTATAGTAATTCTTACCCTTAGTTTTTGGTGTTTTTTAATTTTAGGAGCAAAGATAGAAACAAAAATAAAAATATAGTTTCAATTAGTATGATTAGCTCATTTACTTTATCATCTGGAGATCTTATAAAGTAATATTTTATTCTGAGTGATTCTTGCAAGCAATTTGAAATTAAACCTTTTCCCTGCACCTGTAAAAATGTGTAAATGATGGAGCCGGCAGCATGATGATCGCTTTACAGAGAAGCATTTCCTTCATCATCTTCAAGGTCGTTCAGATTTATGATCTAATCACCCGTGGCTCTTTAACAGGATGCATTTGAATCTGATTAAAAAGAAAAACAAATAGTTGTATGGATTTATTAATAAAATGTGCCTGACCTTTTCACTTATCTGCCTCCTCCAACATATTGTGAGTTTAAGCCAGAAGGGAGTTTCTGGGCTTTAATTTTGAATGTTTCAGCTTCAGAGTTGCTTCAGGAGTTCCTGCCTACCTATTGGTGTGTGTGGATCATGGATGGCCATCTCTTTCCCCCCTCTTTCTCTTTGGGGTTTAATTACTTCACCTACATCCTAATTCAGGTAACTCATAAAGCTTAGCCTTTGTTGTAGGTCCAACAGCTGTCTTATGTCAGTAGCAAGTAAAGTGTTCACAACGTACCGGAATGCTGCAAGACGGTTTATAGCGCTGCAATAAAAGGTAAATTGAATTTACAAAGATGCATTTGTCACTGATTAAAAACTTACAAAGTTAATTGGAAACACTGTGGAGGTGTTACCACACAACTCGAGGTGTAATGGGTGGTTCTAATTCAGCCTGGAGGAGAGTTGCGGGTCCCATTATGGTCTCACACAGTAAGATGTCCAGCAACGCGGTCTAATATAAGTAGCAAAGCAACACAGTAAAGATCTCAAATATTTTTAATACGAGGTAAGTGTAAGTTCACTCACAATTATTCTTGAAAATAGCTAGAGGAAAAAGCTTTTGTTGTTACAGAAACACTGAATGTGCTAATCACATGGCTTCCCCTTAGAAAACATATTGAAGGGTTTTTATTTTCCCCATCTGCAACTTTTCTTATTTTCCTGATGTTTACATTGGCAGCACCACGGCAAGAAGCATATCAGTTGAGAAGGAAAAAGTAAGACTGAAACAGCCAGCAATCTGAAGTTAGCAGGACCCTCCCTTGGGACTTTGGCGAATTATCTCCACATAATTCACTTAACCTTTGCCATTTGGAGACTTGGGAAACTGAATGTATTTCTAAACTTGAGGCTTTTAATTGCTGGTTTTAGTGTCACTGGTCCAGCTCAGTTGGAGAGATGATGATTGAAAAACAGTTCTAGGAGGCTTTTCACCTCTGGTGCGCATCCTGGATATAATTAAGTTGGTGGCCTGGGGTAGCTTTTAGACAGGAATGAACAGTTAAGCCCCCAGAGATGGGCCTTATGTAAACATTCTGTGTGTGCCTTGAGTTGAATACCTTTAATTTTAATTTTGGACTAGGTTTTTGTTAAGAGATTAAAAGGCAAGATAACTAAACTGAGTAATTGCCTTTGGTAAACTCATTATACCAATAACCAGTACCAAATTGTCATAGGGTCACAGAATTTTTGGACTGAACTCTTAAATGGAACAGAAAACAGGACTGAACTCTTAGAGATCATATATTTAAATTCAAATCTCTTATACTGAATTTCATACATATTTTTATTTCTATGTAATTTATACTCTATACTTTTTAATGCTCTAATACTACTTACCAATAGTATTTTTTTGTGTCAGAGATGGCAGTGACTGTGGAATGTTCATATGTATTTAATTTGTTACCTCAGTTGGATGGGCAGAGTTTTAAGTCTGACTCATTCTGTTAGTTAACAAAGGAGACCATATAGCCACATATATCTATTTATTTTTAAAGCTAACATTTACTGAGTGCTTGCTATGTGCTAAGTGCTTTTTGTGTTTAACCCCATTTAATCCTCACAACAATGCTATAAAGTAAGTGCTATTATTATGCCCATTGTACAGATTAAAAAACTGAGATTTTAATCTCAGGTAGCTATAAAGTAAGTGCTATTATTATGCCCATTGTACAGATTAAAAAACTGAGATTTTAATCTCAGGTAACTTGCTTAAGTAAGCATTGCAGGCAGGATTTGTGTATTGTATTGTCCAATTATAGAGGAAGTGCCTTATTACTGCTGCATTTGAATGTCAAAGGCCTGTTACAAATATGCAGAGACAACATATTTACTTGACCTTTGCTGGTTCCCCAGGATTAGGGTTCTGGCTGGCATCAGTAACTAGTTGAATAGTAGGAGCAAAAGTCAAGTTCATTTCTAAGAGTTAATGTGGTATAGTGGAAGGTGCACAGAATTTGGTATTTGAATCCCAGAGTCTTCCCTAACAGTCTTCCACTGACCTATGTAAGTCAACTTCACGAAATCTCAACTTTTTTAATCCATAAAATGAGGATGGTACATCTTATGGGGGTTATTGTGAGGACTGAGATAACATGGGGAAAAATACTGGGTAAACAGTAAAGTCTTGTTTAAATATTAGTTACAATTTTTCTCCTGTATATAACATCATTTTCAGGATTTTCAGCAAAATCTCTTATAAAGTAGTCATACTCACAAGCTGCTTGATGAACTGACTTGAGTAGAATTGGATGGAGCAATGAATATGTATCGCAGGATACCAATCCTAGGAGGGATCTTTTGCACCTATAGTTATCTGTTTTGCTCAGAATTTTCCAGTAGAGCTTAGGTAACTATCAGGAATTTGTCTTCCTGAATGATGCATATGCATTGTCAAAGGAATCAATCAATTTGCAGTCACAGAGAAATTGGAGATAGAGGAAAACTTCAAATTAAAAAACTGAAAGTTTGCAGAATTTCATTAGAATCTCTGAAAAAAATCAAATATGCCTCATTACAGGGATGGGTTACAGAAGAATGTTAGTTATTGCATACCTGAGAGGTAAGGAGTGTCCCAGCCAGCAGGGAGCTCCATTTACCCTCTAATTCCTTCCACTTTTCTTAAGCTCCTTTCTTTCTTTTCATCTTTTATCTGTGGCTTATTGAGTTTCGTAAGGTTTTTGTTTTTAAAACTGTCCTTTTATTGGTGCTGCTCATTAAATAATTATAGTGGCAACACAAACCCATTATCATACTTTCAAGATATCACTGTTGTCAACTCTTGGCACCCATTCTTAATGAGAAGCCAGTAGAATCTGAATGATTTCAATCTATAGATGACTTAAAGAAAAAAATTTTAGCCCTACCTCTTTTTCACAAAGATTTTGGTGAAAGAGTCAAAATGTAAAATGGCCAAAAGTTAGGGTGAAATTCATGAACTTAATGATCAGTTCTCAAAATCTCTGTATTTGAGACCAACTACCCCATGAAGTACAGATTACTATTATCCTATTCTTTTTTATGAATAAGGAAATCAAGGTTATAAGAGATTAAGGGACTTGACTGAGATCAGTGGAAGCCAGTCAAAGAAAAAGCTAGGATTTATATGTGAAATCCCTTTATAGAAGTGCTCACAATGACTTCTTTGCCACAAAGGATAATGACTCTCAAAGGATAGTGATAAGAAAATTTATATTCATCTTTGAACCTAAGGAAATAGCATAATCTTCCACAAACGAAATCAAATTTATTTATATATATGTATAGATATATATAAAAACAATTCTATGTTTTAAAGGCATATATCTCAACAAATCCTTATCTTTTGAAAATATGGTAAAGCAAGTAAAAAATATAAGATAAATTATGGTTTGGGAGGGAAAGTCTGAACAACAAAAACAGTAAAATAAATGAGAGTGAACTTTCCTTTGTTTCTAAGTAAGGTACTTTCTCTAACCTCAGAGAGATACCTCTAGGTGAGACTAAGATTCAAGAGATTTTAAGACTTGAATGACTTTATCATAGCATTTTAAATTATCATATAGCCTCTTTTGATAAAAGATTTGAAAATATTTATGAACATATGAGCCCAAATTTCTTATTACTTTCAGAAGATATTAGTAATACATATATATTATCCAAATTATGTCATCTCCAGGCAGAGGAGTTAAACAGCTAAAAGGTATCAATATGCAAGTCATACTTATAAGGTAAGGGTCTTCTTTATCATTGGACTCTAGAGTACTATATTTCCTTTTTATATAGGTAAATTTTTATGGTTAGATAGTATGGACCCATCACTGAATTTAGAAATTAGAATTTAGGTACCAGTAAATATGAATGGCTGTATTATTTGGACAGTCACATAACCTCTATGGGCCTTAGTTTGTTTCTCTCTTAAATGCATATGTACAGGAGAGAGAATTGAGAAGGAGGGAAAGATACACAAGCTCAACCTTTCCGAAACTCTGCTCCAAGGAACGCTAGGAATGCTCTGCTGGAACCAGAGGCTTGCGCACCAGTGATGTCACGCGGGCAGTTTGAAATTGGCCATGGTGGGAGTATTTACACCATGGAAATTGGCAAATGTTACAAATCAGGCCCTCTCCCTTTACTAAGAGCTGGTTATTAAACATTTGCCATCATCCTTCTGGTGTTCACAAATATTCTTTGAAAAAAGAGTTCACGGCCAAATAGTTTTGGAAGCCCAGGGTTAGACAAAGTTAAACCGTTCCTTCCTCCCTTCATCCCTCCCTCCATCTCTCCTTTTCTCCTTCTTTCCTTTCTTCTTTCTCTTGCCCTGACAAGAAATATGATTCTTAAGGACAGCAAGGAAGAGATACCAAGCACCCCACGTTACAAAACTTTATAAAAATGCTCTTCAGACCCGTCTCTTAATCCTTAAAGTTCCATTCCTCGCGGTACCGGCCAAGTCTTCCCCACCCCTTCGCTCCCCCTCCACTCTCTCTGAGATCTAGTTCTTCATTTATTATACAACTGACATGCAATATTTTTTATATAAAATAATAAAAGTACAAATATATTTACAGGATACAATATGAAAGCCCCCCCATCAGTAGTTTTTTTTTAAACTCCAGATCTTGTCAGCCTTTAATTTGCGAATGTGCACCGTGAGCTTCCGGAAAGGAACATTTCAAACTTTATTTGAACGCAGAAACTGTTCCCCAAACACCTATGGACATGTTGCAGTACTGAATATCCTTTGGAAGACAGGTACAGAAATAATGGACTAATGGATTTCTAAAAAACCTTTGAGTTGCAAAATTATACTAAATATATGATTCTAAAGATGGCTATTATTTCAGATATATAATGAACTCCATGATGCACAGAGGTCCGGTTTTTGGATAAGCCTGTGAAACAAGGACAAATGATTCTGTTGCTTTACTTCTAGGATCATAGTGATTTGTATTGTCTTTGAGTCTATGCTCAGATCTCTTTTGATGGTTATCTAGAGATATCATAGATATGGAAGATTTTGTGAAATTTCAAGAAGTGTCATGCTGTTGCCCTAACCGAAAACATCCTAGAAACAGAGACTATATGTAGTGGTTCTTGAAGTTGAAAATCAATGACAATTCTCACTAAGAACTAAGTGTATTTAAGAATATATCTACAGACATATATAGATAAATATAGATATAGGCAGACAGACAGATCAATTGATTGACTGATTGATCAATAGACATATAGTTTTAAAGTTCCCAGAAAAAAAATCTGGAATCATGAATTCTATTTAAAGCCTGGCTTTTACTTCTATTGACCTTGTTCACTAAATTCAAATTATTTCTGTGGTACATTTGCAAGTTTTTATGTCCCCGCTTCAGCTAGTATTAAGGGATAAGACTATAATTCCCTCTTAAGGAGAATTTATCCAATTAACCCATTTGATTTGTTGTTAGAGATCTTTTAAAGAGAAATTATGGATAATTTGTGGTTAAGAAAACAGTATATTTGCCTGTGAAATATAGTATCATTATGCAGTATAATGTAAGTGCCTAGTTCAGTACCTTGCTCATACTAGGCTCATATTAGAGTTCTTGTTAGGTTGAATTAGTATATGGGTTCTGATAATTGCTATTAAAATAGGGTGTGATGTTAAAAGACTAAAGTAAAGCAAAAGGCTAAGGGAGATGACAGCATGGATTAAAGGAATTACTGAACTCTTAGTCCAGAACACACAGATAAATCTTAAAGATCTCCTTCTTTAAATTCACCCTGTATCTTATTGAAGTATGCAATAAAAAACTTGGTCTGGTCTCAATGTGCTAAATGCTACTGCTGAAAGGGTGTTAGAGTGAAGGAATCCAGTGGTGAGTTGTAAGTGACACATGCACGGAACTGTTAACAATTAACCTTTTTCTCCCTCTTGGAATTCACAAGGGACTCGGCCCACAGGAAACTAGAGTTAGCTTTCTTCTTTCAGTTAAGAGTAAATGCCTTTTGCAGAAAGTACTGCCTGCTGACCATATTAAAGATAAAGTTGAAAAAAAATTTAATGTAACCTCACTACCCACAGGTTAGTTGAGTATTGAAAGAAGTTGGCACGGGTAGAGGCTGGGAAGACTTACTCTTCAGAGTATAAACATTGAATAATGTTGAAATCCAAGGCAAACTGAACAGGGAAAATAAACATATTACAAACAAACTCCTGTCAAAAGCAAAGATAAGTGAGAGTGATTTTAAAATTATTTTTAAATATTCCTAAGGGACAGATGATGAATTCTTGCTTACTTTGAGGATGAAGGTACATGAAATGCCCGTGTTACTGTGATGGAGAGACTTTTTATTTTCTTTCCTTTTCTCAGCTGAAGGGAAATGACTCCTATGAAAGTAGAACTGTTTTTAGGAACAAGAAATGATAAGTGCTGAAATTAGCTGAATTCCTGTTAGTAGGAAATTAAATTTATTCTTTGAAAGCTCCGTGCAATTTTGTGAACCATTGTATACATAGCGTCAAACATGTATTAGGCAAACAATACATATTTACTGAGTAAATAGTGAACAAAGGAATGCATGAATGATTTTTTAAAAAAACAATGTAGGTGGGTCGAGAGGTCAGTGAGCAAATAGAAAAAAGAATTTAAAGATAGCTGGATCCTTTATGCATACCCAACACAAGTTGATGGATTCAATTTTCTTTCTGGCAAATTAACAACACTCTTCTTTATAACAAACACATAGTTCCACACACTTAGCTAATACTTGAGATCTTATTGTATTTTTCCCTTTTATTTCAAGACTCTTATTTCCACCAGTGGTGAAAGTCGAGTCTAATACCGTAAGAGTGTTGTAGAAATCTCTCTTCAGGGGAAGTGGATAGCCCTAACTCATGGCAGGACCAGGTTACTATGGGGAGCCCTCACTCCAAAGATCTGTAAGCACCATCTCTACCCCTTCACACCCCGTAGATGGTCCAGTCACCTTCTATCACTTTTTCTGGTCCCACTTCCTATTTGCAACCCTGTTTGCTCTTGTATCTGTGGTTCTCAAGCCCTACGCTGTCCTCCCAAATGCACATTCTAGGAGGGCAAGATCCACACACGGCCTCCCTTTCAGCCGTGGAGCCTGGAATACCAACTTTGGCTAAAAACATAGCCCTTTACCTATCCTTGGAGGAAAGGTCAGACTTAGTTCCAAGTTCCCCCAAGGGGATTTAACTAGCTCGTCTGTAAGGTCATGTTTAGCTCTAACAGTCTGTGAATCTTGATTTTTACGGTTCTAGGATTCTATGACCTTAAGTGGTAACCACAGCATATACTTTCATATTTCCATTTCAAAGGGCTGACCCATATTCGATTGTCCAGATGGGTGGAAGGAGCAGAAAAGCAGCAGGCTACCCTGAGAAGGCTGCTGTGGCCAGCAGCAGACGTGGGTAGGTGACTGCTCTGCAGGGCTCCTGCAGACAGGATGCATGCAGATGCTGCCACTCCTGGGGCAGGGGGACAGGATGTCAGGGCTTGTCTCTTACCTGGTCCAGTCACTGAAAAGATTATGATGCTCCCCACATCTGGTGTGTATTTCAAAATTAAAATATTTCTTTGCCACAAAACTCAAAATTTATACAGATATTAAGATGAATATCATGGGGGTTTTGTTTTGTTTTTAAGTTTTCCTGATTGTAAAATGCTGGACAAGTTCATGGAAGCTGAAATCTTCTCACTGCGACAGTAAGCATGCATTTGGGTCTTCCTGTTTGAAAATCTCGCACTGACATTGAGCCTGGGGCTGAAACTTTGCCCCTTATTTTTGTCAAATGCCAACGTCATGGTTCTCTCAGTCATCCAGGTGTGGAGAACTATGAGCCTGAAACAACCACGCCCAGGTACACACACAGGCGCACAGATTAACCCCACTGATGTCTCCAGCCCTTTTTCTATTTTCATAATCTGACAGCATTCCCATTTGTTGTAGGGATTCACTGGTCACTTCTATGTCAGTGATTCCAGGAAACCCTGTTTAGGTCCCCCCTAGACGACCTCTAATACTCCGTTTTCTCCCGTGCTCAAACCACCAATTTCCCCAACATTCTCTCAGCAATGTAACCCACAAACTTTGAAGTAATTTTTGACTCCTTCCCTTCCTTTTATGCAGTCAGTCAGGGATTCCTGTCTTTTCTACTTATTTAATTCATTTGTTCATTTAGCGAGCAGTAACTGGGTGCCTATGCACTGGGCACCATGTTAGGACTGGGATACACTGGCTCTGCCTTCAGGAAGCCTGCAGACGAGCAGCTTTAAAATATCTCTTGCACCTTGCCCCTTCTATTCCATTCCCATAGTGCCTGTTCCCTTGGCCTTGGACTGATGCTATGTTGTGCTAATGATGATCTTTTCATTCCACTTTATAGATGGGACTGCCAGATGGATCTTCTCGAAACAGAGATGATCATGTCATTCCTTTGCTCAAAAACCTTCAGTGGCTCCTCATTTCCTACTGTGAGGCAGCCCGTTGTAGTGGGAGGCATGATGGGCCAAGAGTCTGTAGGCTCCTGGGAGAGCAGTGGGCTGCAGCGGGAACCAAGTGGGTTTCTAACCCTGGCTCTGCCTGAAACTCACTGTCTGACTTGGGATACATTTCTGATCTTTGTTTCCTTATCAGTAACGGGGTAAGGGTTGGAGAGCTGGGTGTGGTGAATTCTAAACACCTTTCAGCTTCTATTTTGTATTTATTGCTATTGTTCTATTTTTAGAGCCCTCTCCACCTTCAGACTCAGGGGCCTTCAAACTTTGGGATGTCTTCTAGCATGTGTATAGGAGATTCCTAAAGAAGTCTAGGAACATTTTTCTAAGGACTTCTGCATTATTCTATGAAGTTGGAAAAGCTTCTTTGATTTATCTCCAGAAGGAGCTGGCTTAATAATTCTCTGCTCTCTTCTTTCTTGGTGTGAAAATGATTACCAGGGCAGCTGCGAGCTATGGCATACCTTTGGCTTCTCCTGAGACCAGTCCTGGTGTGTCAGAAGGGAGAAGCAGAGGAACTGAGGTTGGCTGTGTTGTTTCATTGAGCAGAATGCATATAGTTTCAAACTTCAGGCATGAGCTCGTCTCCTGATGCTAAATGAACATCAGGGTAGGCTGGAAAATAATTACTCTCTCCCACGTTAGGTTCTGGCCATGGACCTTTGTCACAGTGGTTGTCCTGCAGCACCCAGCTCTGGAATACCAGTAGTGATTCTTCCCTTTTCTAAGAGGTTTCAGCCTGAATATGCCAAGGGCGTTTTTCTATTGCTCAACATTCAGGTGACAGAAGCGGTAAATTGGGTGTGGTTAGCTTTTGGAGCTAAGAGTAACCATTTGTACACATCACACAATTATGGTTGTGAATATATTTGGATTTATATTAGAAAAAATCATATGTTCCCAGAACAGATGTATGCAAGCCCACTGATATTTTTCCCCCTTCTTTGAAGGTTCTATGACAAATTTGTTGTTGAGTTACGGTCATCACAACCACATAAGGAACAGCAAGGAAAAATGATAGTCTGTCATATATTACCATGATGTTTCCGTGTTATTCAGGGTGATTATACTGATTCTAGAAGTATATCATATTGACTACCAGCTCGAGTCCTACCCACTGCTGTGCCCCCTCTGTGACCTCCCTGGCTACAGAGCCTCTGCCTGCTGGCTTTGGGGCACTTGTGTGTGCAGAGAAGAGTATGACAGGGATATGATGAGAAAGGTTTCTCAATCCTTTTATTACATTTGCAATTATGTACTTGAATTTCACTGAGATAACAGCAATTAGTAGTTTTGGTTAGAGAGAAAACAATATAATATGTTAAGAGGCTGTTATGTAGTTTACACAGGTTTTGATGATTTTCATGTAAAATTATGCCTTGTAAAACCATGTCTAAATTTTTAGAAAATAATGATTAATTTCTTAGCAGAATATATTTAAGTTAGATCATTTTGGTGGTAATTATGTATATGTAAATAAAACAAATTGTAGGAATTTGTATTTTGTCTGTGTTTTCATCAGTGTGGTTTTAAAAGACAAAAGTTAGACTATCCTTTTCTCTCTCTTTTTTAAATTCTAGGTATGTCTTACCCCCACATTTAGCTATTTTTCTCTCCAAATGGGGTGTGATTTCTTCTTATTAGTTGAGTTACTATTTATAAAGCACTTGAAACAGTGCCTGTTGCATGGTAAGTGTTAAATAGAATAAATAAATGCAAAAATTAAGTTAATTAAAAAGAAAAACCCAGGAACATTTTGGGGGAAAGTTCTGATAACTTTGGCACTAACAGTAGCTCACATGTGAAAGTGATTTTAGGATGTACCCCACATAAATGAGATTTAAACCAGATTGATAAAAGTCAATATTTATGTTTAAAAATAAATATGTAAAGTCTGTGTTACACAAATTCTTATTCATGCTTATTATAGAAAATATATGCAAATACAGATTTTAAAAAGTTGCACTACTAGAGACAATATCTTAATATTTTGTTGTACTTTTTTCCAGAATTTTTCCCTCTGTTTACATATAAAAATAAAAATATTTATTTATACTTATACTTATACTTTATTTATAGTTATACATATTAAATAAAATATTTATTTTAATGTATATTTTTAATAAAAATATAAATATGTATACATATTAAATTATATTTTTAAAGATATACTTACATATGTATGCATATTTTAAATATTTTTTTAGTAGGATCTGTGTTTTTCATTCATTCAACAAATCCCTACAAAGCAGTTTAAATTATTGCCATGCTGATAACCATGTGGCAGGCCCTGAGCTCTGTGTTCTACATTTATTGTTTTGTCTGGTTCTTCTAACTCCTGTGAGGTACTACTATTATTTCTACTTTACAGAGGAGGATCTGAGGATTACACTAAAGGACTTATCAAGGCCACAGCTGGTGTCTGAGCTGAAATTCAAATGCACTGTACTCTGAATCACTGGTTTTTTATGCCAGATTTCTCCATGTACTAGGATAATAATTCATTACATTTGTAATATTTAGGGCAACATCTTCATAAAAAGGTACATAAATCAGTCATCATGAGCCACAAACTATATTTTACCCATTTTCAATACTTTGGCACCTAGGTTCAACTTGCCAGCTGAGATTTCCACAACATGAGAAAATCAAGAGATCTGGGTTTTCATCCTGTCTGTCTTCTAACCGACTGGATGACCTCACACAAGTCATCTTGCTGTTATTGGTTTCTCTTTTATTGTCTGTAACATGAGTAGATTGGGCCATGAGTTATTTATTCACCTACAATTTATTGAACATGTTCGAAAAGACACATTAGACACTGGAATAACAAAAGAAATAAGATATAATCCCTCTCCTTAAGGAGTTCCCCTTGTAATAGAATAAAGGCCTCTGGGCTTCAGGGTGGAGGTGTGAGCACACTGTTGATGGAGCCCAAGGAAGGAGAGACTCCTCCTCCCAGCAATTCTAGCTCTGCAGCTTGTGACTCTGAAGATGACCAGCCTTTGTAGACAGATCTCTTCCCCATCCTTTCAAATGTAATTCACTTCAAAGTGAAAAATATGTGTTTACTGAGGGCTTTACATAGAGCCAAGTGAATAGTAGCTTAGCTCACTTAAACACTTCATCAGAGAAAATTGCAATGACAATATAATGTTAGCCATTTGGCTTCTTTTTTGGGCTAGGATAAAAGCTTTGAGTAAGTATGTTATAAATTAAGAAGTGATTCTGGCTTTGCAGAATTTAAAAATCCATCATTTCTTTTCATGCTATTGAAAAATAAAGGCAAAATACTATATAAAGATAGAACTCACCCCATACAAAAGATAGATTATTTGTGGTTTTTCTTTGTAAGTAATGCCGAAAATTCTTTACATAAATTGTTTGGAATAAACACTTCATATTTCATATTTCTTAGTAAGATATTTGTAAAGGGAGAAAGTTCAAATCTTATTTTGTTAGAGTAGATTAAGATGCATATTTCTAAAGAGAATATTTGTACTTGATGATTTATTTATTTTATTTACATGCTGTTTCATTCTATAAAAAGATCATATACAACCTTGCTTTTTAGTTAAATTGTAAAGCCTTCGCATTCTTGTGGGAAATAAAAATTTGCATATTGTATTACCAAATATTGCTAAATATCCATAACCTGTTGACTTTGAGACATTTTATATCCCAAGACTTTCCAAGTATAGGTTTCAGAATACGTTGATAAGTAAAATGACTAAATTATCATTCATTTGTTTAAGGCAGAATTAAGTGGTAATATGGTTATCATACAGACTGAGGAATTGACAGTATTCAAATTTGATTTGAATTTAAAGAGGTAGATTTATGGGGGAAAGGGGGAGAGAAACATGGAGAGGGCAATAGGCTTCATTCATGTTTCCTTGTGGATGACTTTGTTTACAGGGTACCCAAAGTTCCCAGTGATGGCGCTGCTTTGGCAGTCCAAGATGTCTCCTCACTTATCCCCTAAGAATTAACATCCAAAGAGCAGTCAGGTGTCAGAACCCTGGTCTCTTAGGTCTTGTTCTAGGGCTATTTCTACTATACCACCCTGTAGGGACTAGTGATTTTTTTGGGGTAGGGAACAGGCCCAGATGAACTCTACTTAAAACTATGATTCAAAAATGGATAGTGAAAGTAATTGTCCTATTACTTACTCAAAATGTCTGCTACTAACTCAATCACCAGGTATATTTAGCCGGACAGCCAAAAGAACAAAGTCAATGTTAACTGACTTTAAAAGTAAATGACAGATAAATTGTAATTGGTATAAAATGCAGGAGAAAAATACAGAATTATGAACTCAGATTTCTAATTTAGAAGTCCTAAACTTCACAGGCGCCCTTTGAAAATTGAATTTGCACAGGTCACATCTCATTGATTAGATTTCATCCTGAGCTGCAAAGTCCTTCAATGATCTTTATGCATAATATCTTTCTGGTTCTATTTTGAAGAATATTCACACTACTTTGTGATTGTACAGAGATGAAAAACATTAACTTGTTATTCTTCAAGTGCCTTTTTCTCTGGGTGGCTGCATGTGCTTTTGGTTCTGATTTGTAATGGAGGGGACCGTGCATCACAGAAGACTCCACAATAATAGATCGTACATATAGGAATAAGAGCAACCACTTGTCTCCTTTTTTGATAATAATGTCATCTGCCAAAACCATTAATTTTCTAGGTATTTTTAAAGACTAATTAACCCTTTTCTCTCTTAGGTCTCCGCTTTTGGAGATTTATCTTAGGGTTAAGCAAAGAAGATGATAATGCCTTGGCTGGGCTGTTCCACTACTCTTAGCTTCCTGATTTTATTGCTGAGTCTGCCTCTCAATTTTCCCCAGCTAGGTCACCTTTGCTCAGGGGAGACTTTCTTAGCTAATGTCAGTCAGGATGCTGTTATTTCTGAACAATTAAAATG
This sequence comes from Daubentonia madagascariensis, assembly GCA_023783475.1. Taxonomy (NCBI): domain Eukaryota; kingdom Metazoa; phylum Chordata; class Mammalia; order Primates; family Daubentoniidae; genus Daubentonia; species Daubentonia madagascariensis. The sequence continues at coordinate 33,040,973 of JAKFHU010002088.1, read as the reverse complement.
CAATCCACATCTCCTCTAATTGACAAACCTCCATGATTACAACGAAAGACCTTCCAATATGTTAAAACCAGAATGGCTCTGAGCTGCTGGGTACCAGGGAACCAATGAGAGATGGGTGGGTGGATGGGTCGCCTGACACAGAGCCTGGCAATAAAAGAAGAACTAAAGGGGGTGGGATAGGTGGAGATAAAGGTGAAAGCATTTTTATTACTTGGCAATCCATCATTTTAAGGAGGGGAGAGCCCCAAAGAACAATGGAACTATGCAGATATGGTGAATTTGGCTGCTGAAGAAACAAACGTTACTCTACAATGGTGTTGTCAGTTGACAACATGTATTTATTGAACACAGTGCAGAGCACTGTACTAGGCATTATGCCAGGGCTCAAACTACACAGACACTCTCAGATTCACACCCCCTCCTTCCTGCAACATGGTGAGAATGGAAACAGGGAAGAGATGTTTGCTTCCTCCCTTTCCTTAAAGTTTATACTATAGCTAGTTACATATTCTACGAGATGATTTCAGGTGATGACGGTTTTTCTCAATACTAATATCCTGTTAAGGAAAGATGACTCTTTCCTGATAAGCACATTAATACAGTTTCATAAATTACAGTCATAATACAGCATGAAACAAGAATAAAATAACACTTCATTTATGCTGAGACAAGTTTTCCAAGTCTCTTTGGGTCCCTTTAAATACAGAGCACTGCTGGCCCTCCTCCCCCTTTCCTCTTCCTCACCCCCTACCCCATTGTGCCCCATCCTTATTTGGAATAATCACCCCCTCCCCACCCCACAGTTTTCCTTCAACCCACAGGAGCACAGAGCCACTAACGAAAGTAAGGAAGGGTGTGGTGAGTATAAAAGCTGTTACCCCGCGTGTAGTCCTGAGGGGCAGTTGAAGCGATGGCTGGGGACGTCCCTCCCCACCTCCCACCCCTGCCCAGTCAATTAACCAGACATTCTTTTTGGATAACTAGGTTCTCTGTGGGGATACAGACTGCCTCTTCAGAGTGCTAAGCCTTTTACTCGCTTTCACCTAGTATTTGAGCAAATCAACACCTGACTCAGGGCAAAGACGCTTTGATGCTGGTGCAGAAAAAATGCAAAGATGCAAAGAAGAGAAAGCAAGCAGAACCAGGACAGAAAGAAAGCACAAGAGAGGTACTGGGACTCCACCCACATCAGCCCTTCTACTCTAGACTTGCTCCCTGTAACTCCCACCTTTCTGTACACTTTGGATTCCAACATCCTCCTCAAATGTTGGGAGGTGTCAACGTGATCTTACATAGTTATAGGCTGAATTGTCTGTCTCTACACATTCATGTGTTGAAGCCCTAACCCCCACTACCTCAGAATGTGACTGTATTTGGAGATAGAGTCTTTAAAGAGGTGATTAAGTCAAAATGAGGCCGTTAGAGTAGGCCGGAATCCAATATGACTGGTGTCCTTATGAGAGGATACAGAACTAGACATCAGTGTCACAGAGGAATGACTATGTGAGAGCACCACCACAGCAAGAAGGTGGCCATCTGCAAGCCAAGGAGCGAGGCCTCAGGAGAAACCAACTCTGCCAGCACCTTGATCTTGGATTTCTAGCCTCCAAAACTGTGAGAAAATAAATTTCTGTTGTTTAAGACACCCATTCTGTGGTATTTTGTTGTGGCAGGCCTAGCAAACTAATACATATATGATGAAGCCCTGGAAAACAAAGGGCTCCCATTTCTCTGGTGTATTTATTGAGTTCATCCTGATTATAGAGAGCTCTTACTTCCGAGTGCTTACCTTGTGCTAGATACTGTGCCAAACACTTTACTGGCATTATCTCATTTAACTGTTAGGCTGAATGATCCAAAACCCTTTAGAAGTCCTACTTATCTAATAGTTCAATATTGTAGTAAAGCTGTTTTGAAGAAAAATTGGAAGTATTTTTCTTTATCTTATAATTTGTTATATTCTGTTACATTTTAAGATAGTACTAATCTAACAACGGACAATTTCATTTGCCAAAATCATTAAACCAAATAACATCTTTAATAGTGGCTGCTAGATGGGGCAGTTGTATCTTTCAATGCCATCTTTGGGGAAAAACCAGAGTAGAAAACATATCTATAAATGAGAATTAACTGCTATAAATTATCTGCAAAGGGGAAAATGTCAAATTGATATAACAAATATATCGACCCATGGATTTACAACTATATAATAACTTGGTACCTGGTTTATTTCTTAAAGACCTAGCACGTTTGTTGTTCTCTTCTACTACTATATTATGTGTACATGATGTTTCAATAGTCAAGCAAAAAAGATGTATGTACCATCTCAGTCTTTGTTGTCTAATTGAAACTTTTTATGCATAGCAATTTGTTACCATTTTGCATTATTACCAGAGCTCATTTCTCATGGAAAAAAATTAGCATCAGTTTAAAAGAATATTTCTTTAATCACCAGTTCTGATTGTCAGTAGTACCATTTTGTAGATAGTTTTTAGCTGACTAACAAATCTTTTATTTTATTGGCTGTCTCATTTTGCTCTCTTGCATATTTCACATTTATGGTCTATTCAGACATTCTCCTGTTTTGTTAAGTAGAAATCTGTGTGGTCTTTGATGTAAGACATAATTTATTTGACAAGGAAATATGAGCCTGTGCCCTGAATCCACATTTAACTGATGGATTGAGAAATTTAAAAATTGCAACAAGATAGACTCTCCTGCAGATTGCCATACCACTTGCATTTTGCTAATCTACTTGGCAGTGAATTTACACATGTGTGTCCATATATGAATATATGGAGATTCATACAACCATGCAACTGTACTCATGTGCAGTTTTTCTATTTTATTAATAGAAAAAGCAGTCTTATTTTATTAGTCATTAATAGTCTCTGTAAAAAATTTTTAAAGAATTTTTTCCTGAAATTAAACTCAAGATATTTATTTTATCTTTATATAGATAGTTATAACTTTATAAAGTGAGTCATAATGCCTTCAAATCTATGCTGCTCACTCCTCAACCTAGTAAATGGAAGTTCTGTTAGCATTTCAAGATTTATATATTTCATACATCCTCCCAAGACTGTGTCCCAGTTCTGGTAATTGGAAACTTACTTGCAGCTCATTCCCTTTGCTCAAACTGCTTGTCAATTAACCTTTGCAAAATGAAAGTTTTAAAAAATACGACTTTCATATTTCAATCATGTTCATTTTCAATCATCTCAAAATGTAGAAATTCAATAACACTCGGGGATCTACAATGCTTTTTACATATCATTTAAGGTTTGAAACATCTCTTTGATGTTCAAATATGACTACCATTTATATGCAATGTATGAGATTAAGTGGTTAAAATTACTTGTCCTGGGCATGCCCCTGCTCTGTTCATGGGTACGAACAAAATACTAAGCGTTTTTCACAAATATACACCATTTCCATTGATGTTTTTGACTGCCGTCTGTCACACTAGGCCATACTAAGGAATGGGGAAGAAAACACGGGTCCTACTGTAATATTTGAAATTTACATTTTGATGAACTATGGAGTTGTTGCCCATCCTGAACTGTTGACTTTATGAGAGGAAAAAGCTAACACCTTCTAAGAATAAGAGGACTGAAAAACAGGAAAAAGCCAAATGCTAAAAGTAAAAAATATGGGAAAGTGCAGTCATTGGTAGGTTGACAATAGCTACTGGGCCTGTTGTTTTTGGAGAGGTTGGGGTTACTGTCTCCTAGTACAATAGCTAATTAGAGGGGGAAGAGGTGCATCATTCAGTCCAGGCATGTTTACTACAGCCAATGAATATTATGCCCAATTTTGTGGTTTTATAAAGATGAATCAGACCCTGATTTCCCCCACTTTAGCTGCAGCCCCCATGCACCCCAGCAGCATTGTCCCCTATTCTGGACTGCTTAGTCATTTGTTTGCACACTCATTTCTTCCTTGGAGTTTATTTTGTTTTCCTAATATATTATAGTAGAGAGAAGTATGTTTCACCAGGAACATCACAACCCTAATATTCATCCCCAAGAATGGCAAAACCACAGCCTTCTGTCAGAGTTATAGCCAGTCTTTCTTATTCGTGGGAGCAACTCCATGTAATTCTTACATCATTTACCTGCCTTTGCCCTCCTGGATCTCAGATTCCCCAAACACAAAAGTTCTGATTCTTAGAATGTCCCCTTATCCTCTTGAATCTACCCTTTAATATTTGAATCCCATTTAATAACCACTCTTACCCTTTGGTTTCCCATCCAAATCTAACCAGGCCTGACCCTGGTTAGCTTCTGAGACCAGACAAGACCAGGTACGCTGCGGGTTGTATGGCCATAGATGGCACTGTTACCCTTTGGGAAAATTTTCAAACTTTGCCCAACCTTCTCTTGGTCTTGGAGCCAATTTAACCCAGCAATTTTAACCTGCTGAGAGAAATAATGTAGCACCCATGGGATCTCTTCCTCTCTTGCCTTTTTCATCTTTTTCTCCTCTTTTTTCATTTATCATTGAACATTAGTGGAATTGAAACCCAATGATCATTTCTTCCCCTGACAATATGTAAAGCAATATGGGTTTTTATGGTCTGATAGAGCTAGATTTGACTCTGGGTACTACAACTTACTGTGGAACTTTGGGCAGGTTCATTTCCCCTCATAGAGACTCAATTTCCCCCTCTGTGAAACCTACCTTGCAGTGTTATGCAAACAGAAATAAAACATTTAGCACGAGCCTGACAGAGTAGTATGCCCAGCAAGTGCTATTTTCTTAACAGCAGCATGGAATAGAGGTTAGGGGCATAGACTCTGAAGCCAGATAGCAGGGTTCATAGTCCCAGCTCCACCAGCTGTGTGATGTGGGGAAGTTACCTAACCTCTTGGCAAAATAATAATTTGCTTCCTAGGGTTTTTGTAAAGAGTAAATAAGTTAATATCTGTAAAGCACTTAGAGTAGTGCCTGGCATCTGGTAAGCATTATTAAAGTATGAGGTACTATCATTTTCTTCTCCTTTCTCCAAGACATGACCCCGATCTCATGAGGAAGGTAAATCATCGTTTCCCAATGAGTTGAAGCAAAGTTGAGCCGCAGACCTGTTGGTGAAATACAGCCTCCCTTGGCCAGTTTTCCACGCACTTTAACTTTTCCTGAGAGAAGGAAAACATGGAGGGTACGTTCTATCTGCTATGAGCTATGAATGAGAGAGATGATGGTGTAGGGAGGAAAAGTAATATCTGTTTCTCACTCATCAAAAGGTTGATGGCTGAGGACCCTATGACAAAAGACAGATTAACAGGAGAAAATCATACAAATTTATTTAATGTAAGTTTCACATGACATGAGAGCCTTCAGAAATGAAGAACCAAAGAAACAGGGAAACCTGTGTATTTTTATGCTAAGTTTGATGAAGAAGTGGACGATTGTGCAGAAGTGAGATTGGATGAAGGGGGTATGATCTAATAAACTGGGGGGAACTTAGCAAAGCCTGTTTGTTCAGATTCTTCTCTGTGTCCCAGTGTCTTCATAGATAGGGACATTCCTTTGCTCTGGGTATAGCGAGGTTATTTCTGGAATAAGGGTCTTATGACCTACTTCAGAAGAAGGCCAGAGATTTCTTTTATGGCCTGCTTCAGAGGAGGTGAGAGTGACCTTCCTGCTTTTGCTGTTTTCCCAAATGCCAAGATGCTATATTTTGGGGTTACGTGTCTTGCATGCCATCAACGGCCTTTGCTAGGACACTGGAAAGATTGATTGGTTGGTTGTAGTTCACAGTTGTTCTTGCTCATATGGGGATACAGGAAACCAAGCTGAGATTAAGAAGATTAAGAAAAGGAAATCCCCAAGAGCAAACCTGTGAGTACCGAATTCTGTATCTAGGAGCACTCAACAGTGTGAAAGGAGAGCTTGCTAATTATTTCAGCGGTGAATTAAGCATTAGTCAATCTGGTTTATTCATGTGGGCTGGAATTCAGCATCAAATGAAATACTAGTGGAAACTCCGTTGAGAAAGAAATTCAAGATCAATTTTCTTTTCCTACAAATCAAAAAGAAACCATTTAAAAATGGAACAGTGACACATGTATTCAGCTTGAAGAGATTGAGATGAAGGCATGGGAATTCAGCAGTCAACTTCTGGGGCTGGTGATACATAAATTACACAGACCTTTATGAACACAAATTAAAGATAAAGATAGTGTATATAGCATAGAGCTTTGGAATTTTAACTAGTTGTTCTCATTATATCTTGTCTGAGCACCAGTGTGATTAAAGCAATTGATTTATCCTTTATCATTTCAGCTTTTTAAGGATAAAACCTCTTATAATCTTTATTCATTGCTGTAAACAAAGGCAATGTCTTGACTTCATAAAAGCAATACCTTTTTTTCCTCGGTTTTATTTTAGAGCTAGTTTTGGCCCATGATGAATTGCTGAATGGTTGATTTCCTCACACTCCTTTTTGCTAACCTTTCTTGACAGCTTCTGATTGCTCTACCTAGTAATTTGTGCCATAATAATGGCTACTATGAGATGTCTCCTAACTATTTCCTTTATTTTTAACAAGGATTCTTAACACCCTCTGTAGGTAACAATATGCAATTACAGATATAAAGTGTTCCCCAGGGGATGGCTGCTCACAGATGCCACCAGGATTTTTGTAATGCAACTGTTAAATGTAATGAAAACAAAGAATCAGATTCTCCAAACATCCAGTTCAAATAAAATTTTAATTAAAAGTTATGAAGGCATTTTATTGATTAACAATTTTAGTAATTAAAGAGTATGGTTGACATTTTTTTTCTAGTTGGATTTGTTCTTCCTTTGAGATCTCTAATTGTTGTATGGTTTTACATTTATTGATAACTGTTTGATGAATGCAGATGCCACCTTTTACGGCCGTCGTTGACAGAGTAATCATATTGTGAGAAACACCAGGCTTATGTAGTAACAGCTGTTGCAGTTATCCATGCTGACATCCATCGGGGAAATGTGTTTGCTGCTATCATGGGTACACGATAAATGGAAGGTGCAATAAAGCACAAGCTAACATTTTGAATATCCTTACAACTCTGGGAACTTTATTGCATATTACAAGCACTTTGATCTCTGTCCAGTACTTAAGTCTTAATTATCAGACTAATTGCACAGACTATGTTCATTTTCAGTGGTAATCCTTTTGTGATTAGCTTCTGTGTTCAATAACTGACTTATCCTTTAATTAAAAGGACTATTAACCTTAAGGCTGCTGCTGTGTCTTGGGATTAACCCATACAGAGTTAATGTTTAATATCATTGTAAAAGCTTTTGCTGAAAGGTGTAGCGTAAAAATGTGTAGAAGGAAAGCCATGAAATATATCTTACTTTTCTGATGTGCAAAAAAGCCCTGCTAAAGGTGAGACTTTTAACAAATCCTCCTTGTAGATTAAATTTCCTAAGGGCCTACCTAACTGTACAGCCACTGGATTAACCCTTTGAACCCTAAACTAATTTATATGGAAAGAGTACTTACTTTAGGATAAGGCAGAGTTTTCTCTCGATTTTCAAAATCATTATATGTGTACGTGATCAGGGTGCTTAGTTGCTGGTGGTCCAGAACAGAGAATTTTTTTTTTTCACCCTTACAGCTGAAAGTTTTTTGATATTGACTTCTTTGGAAAGGTTTACAGCAAGCTTGAAAATAGACATAGTGGCACCTTTATCCAAGTCCCAAGCAGTGTGTAGTCAACATGGGTGAAACATAGTTCACAGGTAACTAGTGAAATGATTAAGGAGCAGATGCAGGGAGCATCAGTTCCCCAGTGTGCAGAGCTTGCCAAAAAGCCAGGTGCAGCTGCCGGAAGTACTCTATTTCTTCTTCACTTTGGCATCTGGGTTCTACAATGAACATTTTTCCCCAGTGTGCCCTGTGGCACAGGGTCTGTTACTGTGCCGGTCACTTAGGACGAGGAAGAAAAATGCTTTCTCCAATTCCTCCTTCTCTTGCTCATATCCTCACCTCCCAGAGGTAAAGGCCCTTCATTGATTTCTTGCCTCTGGTGTCTTCACTTGTAAAATGCAGGTGGCTGGGACTAAGGAGCTGCAGGGATACCTCCATTCTAAGGCTCCTGGGCCAGCAGGTGACTCAGTAAATGCTGTTATGTCTCATCTCCCAAAATTTACTTCCTCCATTAGTGATGCAAAAGACTAGCCTGACAAGAATTATTCTTTAATAGTACATGGTTTTTAGGAATTCAGCAATAACGTGAATACTTACCAAATACACGTTGCATTCTTGCAGGAGGATTCTGTGGTGAACTAGACAGTGAGATCTCACCCTCTTGAAGCTTGGAGTCTAACTGGTGGGACAATAACTCTTTCCAGAACATGATCATTGCTAGGGGGTGTAGCCTAGCAAGGGGATTGACTGTGCCCTGAATAGATTGTATTCTTCCTAGGTTTAGAATCCACTGGCTATTTTGTTTTTAATAAGGAATAGGGGAGTTGGCATGTGATGAGTAGAGCTGATATAACTTTACCGATGTTGATGGGGAGGGACTCTACCCAGGTGATTTAGAGCTGTGGTCTCCAACCCCCCTGGGGCCGTGGATCTGTACTGGTCTGTGGCCTGTTAGGGACCTGGCCACAGAGCTCTGTCCCCACCCCCTCCACATGCAGGCCGGCTATGGAAAAATTGTTTTCCATGAATCTTAGGAACTGGGGGGCCACACAGCAGGAAGTGAGCGGCAGGTGAGCAAGCGTATTACAGCTGCTCCCCGTTGCTCGCATCACTGCCTGAGCTCCACCTTACCTCGTGGAAAAATTGTCTTCCATGAAACTGGTCCCTGGTGCCAAAAACGTTGGGGACTGCTGATCAGCTCTGGAGCCAAAGAGACACCAATTCAATCCCAGCTCCATGGATTACCAGCTATGTGACTGTGGACAAATTACCCCCTTTCTGAATTTTGGATTCCTCAACTGTAAAGTGGGGACAATGCTAGTGTTGTCATGAAGAACAAATGAGATGGCATATGTGGAACATTTTGCACAATACTTGGCCATGGTGTTTCATAAATGATGGCTGTCATTATCCAAACTTAAGTGTCTATCCTTGAGAGACAGGTAGCTAAGAAATTAAAAGGAGTGTATAACATATAGTAATTATGATGATAATAATTTCTTATAATTCTGGCTTGAATTCAGATCATGAATGAATCAGTTCAACTCCATTGATCCTTACAAGAGTACTATGAAGTAGGCTACTTGACTGATGAGGAAACCAAAGTTTGGGGTAGATATGTGACTTGCTCAGGGTCACCTGTGTAAATGGGGACTTAGAACTCAAACCAGACTCTTCAAGCGCTCTATTGCTAGCAATTCTGTTAGAGCACAGGGAGGCATATGAATCAGGAGCCCTCATTCTTCTTCAGGTTTTCTTACCAACTCACAGCTCAATATCACTTATTCCCTTTTCCCTCAAGGCATTAATCTTTTCCTAAAAGAATATTTTAAGTACATTTAATAATTACCATATTGAGTATATAAAATCCACAATAATTTCTTATAATTAAAGGATGCATTTATATTTCTAAGATTCAAAAACCTACCATGCTGCCAATATGCATTTCAAAACACATTTTAAAAGAGCTTACAAAGTGAATCTGCATTTAGTAGAGAAATTCTAATTATGCATTTAATTTCTGTGGCAAATCTGCATTAATTATATGACATTAATTTACATCAATTATGATTTACTGAAGCTCAAAATGCCTTGGAAGGAAGCAACAAGTGAAAAGCCATACTATTATTTATAATATTATGTGATTATATATTATGTTGATTTGAAATGGAGCTAGGGTGCTGTGATCCATATTCTTCTATTGTTAAGGAGCACGTGTGAAGGAGGGTTATCAAACTGTTCAGCATGTTGTTCATAAAAGAAAAATGGGTAGAATTGGACAAGTCCAAGACAAAATCCGAAGATAATTTATTGGCCCTAACAATTTTGAAGTTGGGAGTGGGAGGATGGCACATAAGAATGTGGCTGGTGGTTTTATGGGTAGATTCTACAAGCTAAATATATAGGTATACACTTTACTTTCTGCTTATTATCTTAAATAAAGATGAAGACACTATGTATATGTTTTTAAAATAAGTTGCAGTTGCCACAATAAACAACCTACCTCAAATAGTACAGGACACAATTAGCCTTATTAGAGGAAAAAAGCCTGCCTAAAAATGACTATATTTAAAAAGGTTGTATTTCATATGTTGCTCAAAGGTTTTGTGTATGTGTGTGTGTGTGTAGAGGGGAATCTCCCTACTATGTTTCTTAGTTTTCAAATTACACATCTTATTTAAGTAGAGTGATTGAAGAATTTCAACTCATTGAGATATGAACTGCTATCACCGAGCTCTGTACCACCATGGCTGCTATCATGGGCTCTCTCTTTCTATTTCCTGCATAGGGAGCTGCCTTGATAATAGCTCCCTCTGATTCTCAATCTTCTCAGTCACTTTTAATTATTTAAGGACTCTCATTTTTGTTATTAAAACTTAGTCCTTTTTATTTAAAACTCTAATATCCTACTTGATTTAAAATGTTCCTCTTCCCTGTGTATAAACCTTGGGACTCGAGCAGCTTGGAGTGATTGTGTGTGTGTGTGTGTGTGTGTGTGTGTGTTGTATGGTTTGCTCTGTCACACATCTCTTTCTGTTCCCTGTTCTTCCTTCTCTGGTGTAGGGACAAGAAGGAACGAGAGCACAAAATAATTTCCTTGTAACTCCAGTGCTCGAAGTGTCTTTGTCGATTGTACTTGCTGTTCCCATCTATGCACATCCTATGTCTAACCATTTTCTGTTCATTTTTGCTCCTTCTTGGTGATGGATCAACCATCCAAATTCTGGTTTCTTGTGTGGGTGCTAAGGGGTGCTTTGATGCATTCTTCTGAGGGCTGACAGGTGCCATCACATGGAAAGTCTTCTGTAGGAGTCTGAGAACCCCCTGCGGCTTGACTTCTTCCTTTCTCCCTCAGCCCTTATCCCAGACTGTCCCCCCAGTGGATGGCCCTCAGGCATGACCCAGCCAGGAGGCCTTTCAAGGAAGTCTCCTTTATCCTTTCAGTGTGACATCTGATGTCCTTGAGAACATTCCTAATTACTGACTGGCAATGACAGGATGTTCCAAGCCTGTCCTGGTTTTTCCCTGCCTCGAAACATGGGATCCTCTATCCTGCAAGTAGCTTGGGCTTTTTGTAATAAGAACCATATTGGAGATTAAAGTCTGGGTACCCCGGGTGTACATAAGTGTGAGAGTTGGTAGTGGGCAAAAATGCTCCTGCTTCTCTCGGGACGCCTTTAGTGTTAGAGCTGGAAAAAAGTTTCTTTTTAAGCTCATGAGTCATATGATCTTTCTGCAGTAACTCAAACTTATTTCTAAATGTTGTTTTAATATACATACTTTGAGTTTATTTCTCTATCACATCCTTACTTAAAATTTTAAGCTTTCAACTAAACTGTAATTCTATTTTTTTAAAAATAATTCTTATAGTCTCAAAACTCAGTATTTTGCAGTCACTTTCTTGAGACAATGGAGGCTATTCTGAAACATTTAATAAGAGGGAATAATATAGTAAGATGTAAATATTTGACAAATATATAATGTGTAATAAATGTATAAATATATAATAAATGTTTTGTAATAAAATTATTTGTAGACTTAAGCAGAAAACAGTCATATAATCAAGAGAGTTCTGATTAATTTACTTGATCCTCAAATAAAGATTTCTTATTGCTGCAGACATAAATGATGAAGAATTTTCATTGCAAGTTCATTTTGTTCTTGTGGGCTGGTGATGGACAGACTGAGGGTCTAATTCTCATCTTTTCCTTCCTCTTTTGCATTCTGGTGGCATTAACGAAGCTCCACGAATAGAATTTCAAATGGTCATCATCACAGTTGACCTTTGGCAAGGTGTAGATAGATTTAAATCTTAATGAATACTGCCTAACAGTGATGTAACCTGGTTATTTCTATGTTTCTAGAATGCTTTACAGTTTTTATATTTCTCCTGCCATTATCTTACGTCAGACACTTGTTACCTCTACCTCAATTATTGCAATAGTTTTTTCTTCAAATGCACCAACTTTCTTTTTGACTATGACTTGCTAAAATTTACCCATTTGATTAGGGTTTTTATAAAGTTGCAACAATTATATTCATTTCCAGGGTTTCTAAATCTTTTAAAAATATCTGTGCACTTTATTCATAGATGCCTGTTTTTATTTTATAATCTACTGTTGTTTTAAAATAAAACATATCTGAAGATCTCTATGTTCTTTTTAGATTGCTCTATTGTTTCCTTTCCAAAATAAAAGTGAATTCTTTTGTGCTTTGAGTTTGTTGACCGTCTTTCACGGGGTGAATTTTTCTTTATGTGCTTTGAAATTTTCATTTGCAAACTCATTTTGAGTGGAAATTTGATCTTGATTGTGTTTGTTCTCTTCCTGAGCTCAACCTTTCATGTTTAGTGATTTTGTAGCTCCAGCCCACAGCCAGGTCTTACATTATGTGAGCACCTTAGAGTTCTTGCCCTGAGGGGACATTGCACATGCAGTCACAGAGCCTCCATCTCTAGTGCTGGGACGGGCAGCCCCATCCACGCCCTGGTCAACCCTCCACCTGTGGGAAATGTTCAGTCTTCATACCCCCTCGTGAGTTTAATTCCCCTCCTGTTCTCATCCACTGAGATATTTATCCTAATTTTGTGTGTAACTGTGTCTTTTAAATATTTTCTCTTCTTATTACATCTCTTGTTGCAATGTTTCAAGGTTATAGTGGGAATGGGTGTGAGGTGCGGCTGTGGGATTTTTGTGTGAACTGCTCCACCCTCTCAACCAGAAATTTCTACACTTAAATTCATAATTGATATCCTTACCTCCATTTCTTTCTCCGTTTTCATTCATACTTTTGCTACTGTAAAATTCAAATTCTTAAGGCATCAGTGTTGATCTCTGTACTACACTTCTTGAAAACCTTAAATGATTCCCTCCTGGCTATCAGTAACAGTGCTCTAGTGTATTGTAATTACATATAACATTGACTGTTGGTTTAAGATTACAGAATTATTTTTAAACTTCATAACTTTTCAAATTAGAATAACTTTAACAGACCTGTTTTTTGTTCCATTTAAGAACCAGTAACTTGACTAAAAATAGTTGTTGGTAAATACCAAAGAAAGACAAAAGTTTTGTTTTTGCTTTTCTCTGGTATATTTTTCAAGATGCCTTGATTATTTTTTTCACCCTAATGTATTAGAACTATACAGAAAGATGATTATATCTACCTATTGATAGTTTGGTATTTCTTTTGACTTATTTTCTAGAGTTTGGGATGGATAATATTAAGTGATTTATACTTTCTTGGCCAGATATAGAGGTAAGAATTAGGGAATAGGGATGCAGCCTATGTTATGGATCAAATTAAAGTTAATGGTTTAAATGAGATTAAACTCCTGGCTCTGATGTCATTTATATGTTGTCTTACTTCAGGATTTATGTACTTCATGGTAATCAGTGAAACATGGTGACTTACCTAGGAAGGCTACTGGGGTTTGCTTGATGGCAAAGAGATATCCTCAATAGCATGTGACTATGCCCCATAGAGAGAGCATGTCTGGCTGTGGTCCTCAGTTTTTCAGGTGTGCACACTTGATTTTGTCATGATACCCAGAGCTTATCAGGCAGAGGGGGATTAATGAACTGTAAGGAAGCCATAGGCAGCATGGTAAGAACATCAGTATTGAAGGTAAACTGATGATGTGAATATGAGTCTTGGCTCTGCCACTTACTGTACAAATACTTGGCCTCTCTGAGCCTCAGTTTTATCATCTCTATTATGGGAATGGTAAGAGTTTTTCCCTTTTAGGGTTGTTGTAAAGCTTAGAGATAATATATGAAAGTAAGGTGTCTGGTATATAGGCTGCATCTTTGCTTTACATGGACTCTTCCTCCCCATGATCCAAACTCCAGGTAACTTCTGAAAGGAAAGGTCCAGAAGCTGTCTTCTCATTGGCTTGGGACTATATTCTAGGTTTTGTCTCTTATCCTCTTTCCCTGTCTAGACTCCCTGTATTCTACCTCTTTTAGTTCCTACCTGATTCTCTCTTTCTGCCTAACATCTATAGGCTGACTGTTCATTGGATATTCTTTCTGGATCTTTCATTTGCTATGTTCCCAAGATAGCCTCTCATCACTTCCCCAAACCATTGCCATGCATACAGTCCTTGGATAAAGGATGTCTCCTGTGTCTGAGCTCTGAGTATCTACTCCCAAACTATGTCCAGGACCCTAATTAAGTTGCATATCAATACATATTTACCAATGGTGGGGGGCCTGAAAATTTCTTTTTGGAAGGTTATGAACCCACTCTGGTTGACCCTGGAGGTTTCCCCAACACTAGCCTCTCTTGCCCCATTTCAGCCTCTGGATGACTGCTTTTCCCTGGCTGGCTCCTTCAACGTGATGCCTCCAGAGTTCTCCCCTTTGTCTTGCTCTCTCTTTACACACCTCCAAAAGATCTCATTCACTGCTAGTGGCTCCAACACTAGCTAGGAGCTGCCATCTTCCAAGTCTGTATCTCCAGCTCCCATCTTGCTCCTGAACTCTAGGCCCAAATATTTAGTTGATTACTAGACCTCTCCACCTAAAAGTCCCACTGGCATCTTAACCTCAATATGCTCTAGACTTATCTCCCTCACCTGTCTCAAACCATCGTGATGCTGCATCTACTCAGTTATCTAGGTCAGAAACTTAGGAATAATTTTTGACTTTTCCCTCTCTCTCACCCTCTTTAACTCCTCCCCCAATCAGAATCTGACCAGTCACCACACTTTTTTGTATAGCCCTGTTACTACCACGTAGTTCATTTGGGCCTTCATTGTTGAGTGTCTGACAAGATTCCAGAGGGAGAGCTTTGTGCATAGTATTTATTATTTTAATTATGAATACAGATTATAGATATTATGGCCACATTAATTACATATATTGCTCTAAAGATCTAAAGTACCCGTTTTTCCATAGGGCTTTTGATTAGCACACTGATTACTGGAACATATCATAAGAAGGGCCCTTCACCAAGGAGATTTATGACCAAATTTTGGTGATCTTGGTTAGAAGGCCAAAGAAAGCACAAGGAATGAGGGTAATGAAATGACCCCAAAGTCTCATGTTGGGCAATAACTTCAATTCTCTTTTCCTCTGAATAGTTTATCAGCACAGACAACATGTGAGGAGGTTGTTATTGGCTTGGATTTCTGCCTCTTGAATTCCCTGTAGCAAATGAGCAGTGAAGTATCCAAGAGACTATAATTTTCATAGTCCAAGTAAGATGAGGAAGCAAGAAACCCAAATAATTTACAAACTAGATGAGAATCTGCATGTTCCAGTGCAAGAGAAATCAAGGCTTGAGGCTGAGCAGGCTTCATGCTTTCCTCTCACCTACTACTTGCTCTGCTAAATGGTATAGTGATGACTGAGTTTCTGCTCATCTGCAGTGGCTTTCTCTGTTACTATTTGTATTTTGGTCATTTGTACAATGAGGGGAAGTTCTGTTCCAACAGCTTAGACTTTTGTCATAATGTCAGGAGCCTTGGGCAAGATGAGAAGAGGTCAGTGAAAAAAGGAATTAGCATCTATTGTTGGAGAAGGGCCAGCGAGCCATGTCAATAGGCAAGTTGAATAAGACATTTTGGTGGGGCCAAATCCTTCCCTTGGCTAATCTCATGTGAAGATTTTGATTTCAAGTGCATGGGAGTGAAGTGTAAAATGTAGCCATTTAGAGCTGTTTTATCCATCATTATCTCAGATTTCCCGATGAGGCTGATAAGCTTGGTGTAGGCATTAAACCAGTCCCTGCCACCTTTCTTGATTCCTTACTGGTTGAGCCCAATAATCTGGGTAGGAGCTCTCTTAATGTACTTGCTGTGTTATGCAACTACCTGATGTGAATGCCTCTAGGTTTACTGATTTCCTCACTCCCTTAAAATCAGATGATAAATACTACATTTGAGACCCGTCTTTATTTGGTATTTTGTTTGTTTATGTCCTGGCAGAATATTCACATAAAGGGTCCCACAATGTGGAAGAAATTGCTGTATTGCATTTTGAAAGCATGGTATTGATTGCCAGAGAATCAGTTAAATTGCAGTGTGAATAATGATTGGCACTGGCCTTAACCCTTTTGGCTAAGATTGCTTATTTGTCATCCTGGCTCATGGAAGAGATAAACAATTGCTTGCTGATGATCTAACGGATCAACTGTGAGTATCATTTGGCATGTCAGATGAGAGCTAATTTAATGAGCTCCAGTGCCTGCCAATTACCTGGGAACAAATCCCTCCAAAAGCCATTCTGTACATCATCAAAATGTTTAACCAAATTCTCACTAGTGGCAGGTAAGATGATTGGATGTTTGATTAGTCAACATACTGTCGATATTATCTTGTATGCATTTGTCTCGTCTACTTATCCAATCACCTCCATTCTTTAACAATGACAAATTATAATATGTAGTCATCCAATTCTTTATTTTAAATTACTCTGCTCAGTACGTATACTAACTGTAAAACCCAAACATTCCCGTGAGTGTGGGTTTGTGAACTGCAGATCAGGCTATTTGTGTGGTGTGTGATCTTGTTGGTTGGCTGGAATAGGAAAAAGTGATTTTATTCATGCACCGTTTCAATGCCTATGAAGAAATTCTCTAAACAAGAGTAGGAAATTTGGATGGGCCTACGAATGGCTCACATAAAAAGGGGGGATGTTTGGGAATGAGGGGTCTGTGAACTAGCGTTGATTGGGCAGGACAGTGGGAGGATGGGGTGTGAAGACAGGGAAGAATGAGGGCTGGGGGAAGACAGTCCATGAGTGAAGGTGGCATCCTGGAGAGAAGGGAGGGGAGCAACGGCCTGGGTCACCCAGGACACCTGCAGCCTCCCTGGCTGTGGGACCTTCCTGTATCCTTGGCTTAGCCACCTTCCTTTTTCCCTCTCCCTGGATTTCTGGGAGTTTCAGAAAATGCACTTCCCTAACAACCCTTTCTAGCGCTGTCTTTCTATCTCTGGCTCTTGCATTTGAGTGCATCGGCTGCTCTAGGTCCACCTCCATGTCAGTCTGGACAGGAAGCCCAGTGTGTCGACAGTGAATCCACCTGCACAAGGCTTTTTGTGACTTTTTTAGCAGATTTACCTCCTGCTGTCGACCTTGCTGCTGCCTCTACTCTTTCTTGTTCCTCTCTCATCCTTCTCTTTCTCTTGAGCAACACACATACGTCCCTGTTTCCAGAACAGGACTGGGGGGCAGGGGAAGGGGAGCCCAGCCGCTTCTGCCTCAAGCGACCTTACCAGGGAGTTTGCAAGGTAAGTGCCTCTGTCCCAGAACAAGAGCTCTTAGGGTGATTGCTAAGAGCACATTTCACCATCTTTTACATTCTCCCATGAGAAAAATATCTCCACGCTTGCCAATTTACTATGCAAATTTTCTAAGGCATATGTAAGAAAACAGAACCTGAGATTTCTTACTTATACCACTTCTGACACCAAATTTGTGGGGGTTTTCTACACCAAGCAATTCTCTCCTTTTCTGCCGACACCAACTAGGTGTCTTACAATTTAGTTCAAGTCTGAACTAACGACCTGGAGTTAGAACAGACTCTGTAAGTTTAAGGACTCAGTCCCACACGACTGCCCCTCACTTCAAATACCAGCTGCCAGTCCAGGGCTTTCTGTACTTCTCACCAACTGGCTATACGTTGGCGGGTTCCTATGACTTCCTCCTCAGGTTTGATCATTTGCTGGAATGGCTCATGGAACTCAGGAAAGCACTTTGTTTGCTATTACTAGTTTATTATAAAGGATACAACTCAGGAACTGCCAAATGGAAGAGAAGCATAGGGCAAGGTATGGAGGTGGGTTATTCAGAGCTTCCATGTCCTCTCTAGGCACACCACCCTCCCAGCACCTTCATGTGTTCACCAACCTGGAAGCACTCTGAACCCTGTGGTTTTAGGGTTTTTTTTTTTTTTGGAGGTTTTATTACATTGCCATGATTGATCAAATCATTGGCTGTTGGTGATTAGCTCAATTTCCAGCTCCTCTCCCCTCCCTGGAGGTTAGGTTAGGTGGTGGGCTGAAAGTTCCAACCTTCTGATCATGCCTTGGTCTTTCGGGTGACCAGCCCCCATCCCGAAGCTACCTAGGGGCCCCAGCCACCAGTCATCTCATTAGCATACCAAAGAAACCCTTAGCACTTTGAAAATTCCAAGGGTTTTAGGAGCTATGTGCCAGGAATCATGGACAAAGACCAAAAATCTATTTCCCACTGTGCCGTAGAACCTGAGATTTATTTGCGGCATCCATATCTCACACGTATTTCTTTATTCCGAGGGACTGGGCAGGACTTTCTAAAATCTGAGGACCTTTTTGGGGTGTTGCTTCCTGGCTCTGCTTCATTACATTAGGTATTTGGAGAGGGGGTCACATTCTTTTCACTGATTTGGTGCCACCCCTACATGCAGGCATCAGGTTTCCTTAATCAGCAGAAGTCCTTGGTGGTCCACAGAGGGCTGAGCCGGTATCACTGGTTTCTGCATAGTGGTGTTAGGGCCTGGAATCTAGCATACATCCTTTGCCTTCAAAACAAATTAAAGTTTTCACATCACAGTCTTGGGAAGTCCTGTGTGCCTCTGGTTCTATATTGTATGCCTGGATCCTGCCACGTCCCACAGAATCTCATCTGCTCTGTGTGTGGCCTGATCCTATATTGAAGGCAAATTGGTGGGTTTTTTTCTCTACACCTGGCCCCTGTTGTGTTCTAGGGTATAGGTATAGGCTTAACCAGAGATTCCTAACCTACTTATTTCTTTCTCTTGGGGCCCTGCTTTTTGAGAATCTGACCACAGGAGGCTGAAACTTCTGCAAACCAGACCCTGGTTCTCCGATTCCCGTTTTGATGTTCTGATTTGTTCCCCAAGGACAGTTGATAACCTTGCTTTTCTACCACCTTCCATGCTTGGTACCCTAAAAGTGAGAATTCAGTGGCCTCTTAGGTTGTAGGCTGAGCTTCTCTATTAATGGTCCACAGTATCGCTCCCACAGCAGTTTGCTGTAACAGGGTCTAATTCTCCAAACTATGACTGCAGGCTTGTGCTGTTGTAAAGAGGTTTCAGCACTGGAGTTAAGTGATATCTCATTGTGGTTTTGATTTGCATTTCCCTGATGATTAGAGAAGTTGAGCAATTTTTTGTATGTTTGCTGGCCATTATTCTGTCTTCTTTTGAAAAGTTTCTGTTCATGTCCTTTGCCCATTTTTTAATGGGGTTGTTTGATTTTTTCTTGTTGATTTTCCTAAGTTCTGTATAGATTCTGGTTATCAGCCCTTTATCAGAGGTGTAGCATGCAAATATTTTCTCCCATTCTGTAGGTTGTCTGTTCACTCTAGTGATAGTTTCCTTGGCTGTGCAGAAGCTTTTCAATTTCATCAGGGGGCGGGCAGGTGGGAGGGGGGTGGAGGGGCTGGGAAAACTCTCACTGAATGGGTGCAGGGTGCACAGTTTGGGGGATGTCCACGATTGTAGCTCTCACATGGGCAGTGCATGGGCAGTATATATAACCAAAGTGTTGTACCCCCATAATATTCTGAAATAAAAGGAAAAATAAATAAATAAAGAAAAAAAACCCCAAAAAACAAACAAAAAAAGAGGTTTTAGCACAGAGGGTTTTTGTTCCCTCTTTTCCATCATTGTGATTAGAAAGTTGATATTCAAGTCACAGCACCTCTCACATTACAGAAACTGAGTCCATATAGGCAAGTCTTCAGCCCTAGCAACAGGTGCATTGGTGGTGGTGACCATTTCTTAATTCCTACCCCAGGGTTCTGTCCAGCTTTCTGTTGATCTGCATGACTATGCCACTGCCAACGTTTGCCACATGTAACATTTCCTTCCTTTTTAGGGGAATGGGTGTAGGAGGTACAGTCAGAACAAGTTCAGAGTCCCACCTGGGCAAGTATCAGTATTTGGGATGAGGAGCTGTCCATTATTCCTCCTTTATATTTAAAACTCTGGCTGGGCCGGAATAATAACATCTTGCCCAAATTCTGAATAAATATTTGTTGAATTAAATTTAAATCAATCCATAGCTGTAGGACACACTGCTTAATATTTGTAATCAGCATCCACCATTCGAGAAAGAGCCATATCAAAGTGAGGTAGAGGCTTCTGTGCACCCCCATGTGCTGTACATCTCAAATGAGGGCTGCCTAACGAGTGTGCAAACCAGCAGTATTGACCAGGGTCAGGAAAGCGCACTTCTTGCTCAGAGAGCACAGTGCATGAGTCCCCTTTTCCCTCTGCAGCCTCAGGCAATCTCTTCTACCTTCCTTACTCTATCCAGTTCAGCCTAATTCTTCTCAACAAACCCTTGAAAAGCTACATAGGTGAGAACTACTGGATTAGGTGTTGCTGGAATATGGAGTTGAGTAAAATATCAACTCTGCCCTTGAGGAATTCACAATCTAGTGGCTCCACTATTCCTAGCTGTGTGACCTTAGGCAAGTCCTTTAATCACTCTGTGCCTCAGTTTCCTCATCAATAATACTGGTATAGCAATAGTATCTACCTTGTAGGATTGTCATGGAAGCTAAATAATTTAATAAGTATAAAGTACTTAAAAGTGTGTCTTGTACACAGAAAACATTTAATGAATGTTATCTATTATATTTATTCAGGCAGACACCAGAGTGACTATAATCTGACTGCTGTCTTAACATCCTGCCTCTCACTCTTGCCCTTAACCCCAGCTCTGATTTTCCGCAGTTCTCGGACTCTTCGTGTGACAGTGATGGAAGTGAGTGACACTTGAGGTAGAGGGCTGTGTGCTGGCTGGAGTGGACCTGGACTTATGGAGGAGGTGATGCAAAAGCTCAGGCTGCTACTTCATTTTCTGCACTTTTTGTTCACAGTGGAGCTAGTTCAGCATAGCAGGGGTTCAAAATGACCTTATCCAGCAGGTGATGCATGTGTTACACTTCCCTTCGGTGTTTCCAAATCAAAGCCCTAAGCTGGTTATCGATATACTGATCCTGAGAAACTATGTATTTGGAAATATTCTTTTGGAATTTCTGTCCTAGCACCTTCTTGCATGTTCTTTATTCTCAGCATCCCCATTACCTTATGGATTAAATTGCCTTTGAACAAGGTTTTCTAATAAATCACCAATCACACTCTCTTGGGAGGACCCAAGTGAGACCTGTTTCTTATTGAGGTCAGCTCTATTGTTTTAGAAGGAACCAATTACATTACTGCTATTTCAAAGCCAAACCAAACAAACCAAAAAAACCCTTTGCTTCCAAGTACGGGTAACTGGCACTGAAAATGCAGACACCAGCTTGAAACAATTGGATTTTGGTTTCGGACTGTACAGTCAGACTCTGCATTGTCCCGGCACAAGGAAGGGCAGTGCCAGGCACCCTCTCATCCTGTCCTGCAGGAAAATGTCTAGGAGCACACTTAGTGCCAAAGCTTCCAGAATGGGTACATTTCCCATTCCTGTTGAGAGGCAGTGGTTCGTAAATATTGTGAGAAGCACAGAATGAAAAGGTTAAACTGGTATATTTTGGCTGGATGAGGATTAATTAGGAGATGATTTTCGAGCACCATTATGTGTGTGCTAAATTTACTGACCTTTATCCCCCTGTATAGAATGAAGCTCTGTGCTCTGTGCTCATTATCCTTAAATGTTTTCTTTTCTCTGTATCATCACCTCGTTCATTTTATTTGGTCGTTTTAAAATGCACTAATTTGGAGCGGTAGGCTTCACTAATTCTTGGGGATAGAACATTCAGTAGGCATAGCTATATAGGACTTAGGAAAACTCTTTGTGATTACAGGGGGCTCTCTGGCACTAAGGTGGGGCCCCTGGCCAGGTTGGCGAGGATCCCAACAGATACCCTCCCACTTCTCTGTGGGCAGCAGGCACGTCTAAAGGCCCTTATGAACAAGTTTTAGAACCAGGCTTAAGTATTGACTTGCCGATTCTTGGCTATTTAGGGACAATGATCTATTTTGTTGGTTAACTGGAGTCCTTTCCCTACCGTTCTGTTTTCTTTGTCAGCCTTTGGACCAATTGCTACTATATTGCAATGCTGCCCAAGGGCAGGCCAGAAGGAGGATTTCAAGGTGAGTCCTGGGCATTGTGGGAGTGCTTACCTCTGCTTTGTCTGAGCATCAGTTCATAGGGTTCTAAAAAGTGCAGAAGACCCCCCTGCCCAGAGCCCCCAAGATGGCAGACCAGAGCAGAGGAAGAGGTTGGGGTGAGGATGGGGAGCCTAGGCTGGAGGCACAGATCGGCCAGGCAGTTCTGCTGGTTCCAGGCTGAGGTTGTCTGGAAGAAATGAGTGTGGAAGCAGAGGCTCCTCTTTGGTTTCTATGTGCTCTTCGTGCATCCCAATTTGTGGAGAGTTAAGGACAATGAGAAGATCTGGGTAAGAGTAGTAGAAGTCCCAAAGCACAGTGGAACCATTTCCTCCTGAGGTCTCATGTTTATCCCCAGCTCTTCTTTTCATAATCTTTCTGCTTCTTGGTCTTTATAATCTAATGATTTGAAAAATAAAGTTTGAACTCAAAGACAGAGGAAATAGAGCTCTTTTGATTGTTGGACATCTCTACTTGGCTCTGGCTAGAAATTCTGGTGAAAAAATATGAGGGGATGACAGAAGGTAGAAATAAGGACTGAAATGAGAATTTGTGGTTTTATTTGGGTTTAATTTATCTATGCTCCCCTATCTATTCTACTTTAAGCAAACCTTGACTTAAATATGCAAAGCTTGATTTAAAAAAGATACAATTTTAAGAATTTTAAAAAGTTATATGAAAGAGTTCATTGTGTTTTAAAACATACTCCCTTGGTGTGTTATAAATAATGAATTATCACGGAAGCAGTTTACATGCAACTTCTCAGGAGTATGTCTAATTGTGGGAAGTGAGCTACCTCAAGGTGGCAGGGGTTGGCCACTCTGAATGCTTGCTCAAACCCTTCCCACGAGGATGTTTGATAAGTACTGAATCCATAATCAGGATGTTTTGACTCCCTGGACTGCTCTGCATTGCTGAATTTTCAATTGCCACTTGCTAGCAAGGCAAAGTTGAAGGTGAGGCGCAAGTCTTAGCCCTAGCAGTAGCTGGACGAGCTTTGATGAGACTAAGAAAGATGGAGTTTCCAGGGCTTTGACATTTCATTCTCTTGTTATATAGCAGCCATAAAAAAGTCACTAGCATTTTCCTGTCTTCCTTACTGATACATACCAGCAATAGGAGAAATGAGGGTCCCAGTCTCATGCCTAATTTGGTAGCTTAACTGGTGAAGGAAGCTGTGAGATACCTGAGCGATAGGGCTCATGTCAGCAGGTTCACCCAAGCAGAAGTCCCTGCGAAGGTGATTGAAATGGGAAACTGTTTCATGTGAAAGTCCCTTTCCTGAAAACCCCAGTGTGAATGATTACTGAAGGCCATTTCTAAAGTTATTTCTATAATGTGCATTTGCTGAAGATGGAAGAAAATGACAGATGCTAATGTTTGAATATTATGAAGCGCGATGTTGTACACATCAGGACATTTCACATTTAACTTAATGAGTCACCCAGGTGTTCATTGACCAGTTGCTGTCTTAAACTTGGAGACTGATTTTTTTTCCTTATGCAGTGGTCTGCTCTGTACGTGGCTTTTTTTTTTATATGTGGGATATTACAGCACTGAAAATATTACTGATGCAAATTTTATTCCCAGACCATTGAGTCTATTTAGGTATGTCACACTCATAAAAGCTCATGTTTATTGAAGAGGGTTATTAAATTTACTATAAGGTTTCATAAAGACCCTTTTAGGTGAAAAAATGCAGGTAGAATGATTTGAGTGGATGCTTTATAAGCCTTTTACGAGCCAAAAAAAATTCTAAATGCAAATGTCTTACGTAGAAAGTAAAAGCAATTTGTTTTTCTCATTAGGTGCCAGACAGTCGGCTAACGTGAAGATGACAGATTTGGAGATCTATGAAATCAGAGCCAGCTTTCTTTAACGGAAGACTCCTAGCTGCTTATGTTCTCTATCAAAATGAACATTCATTTCAAGGTTAGGTACAGGCATATAAATATTTGCCTGGTTTGGGAATGGTTCTGTTTGAACCTTTGATATATTTTTGAAAGGACTGGAATACATATAGTTTAAAACACCCCCCCACACACACGCATGCATGCACACACACACATGTAATGTTACTGAATACAGTCCATAATTAAAGATATTCATCATTATGTTCATTTAAATTGGTATAATAGGAGCACCTCACACTGTTTCTCTTCATTACTATGCAAGACCAGAGCTTTTATTTCTTGATTTGGAATGATTCCAGAGAGTCATTTCAATATTTGAGCTTTATACATTATTATTAATCATAATGATTATGCACTTTTCAATATTCACACTACTTCACTACAATTTTTATTAGCTATTTCAGGAAAATCACTTACTACTCTCTTGCTGGTGAAGAAACGGAGGCACTAAGAGATATAATGACTTTTGTGTCACACTGTGGATTCTTGGCATAGTTGGTATGAAAGTCTATGATCTTGTATTTTTACACTCTGACACTGAGGCTGTTCTCCCAAATTCTCCTTCTGGAGAATAAATTTTCATATGAGAAGTTTCAGATGTATTTGGGAAGCTAAAAAGTACCATTATACCATTGAGTAACACATAATAGATTTTCAATAAATATTGGCTAAAGAAATATGTAAATATTAGTTGGAAGTTTAAAGCATAAGATTGTCAAACTAACGCTATGTTTGTGTCAACGTAACATATTTTGAGTTAATTAATGGTAATTGGAATAGAACACCAGTTAGTGGATAAGATGGATATATTGTGTGTTTCAGAGTAAATGATAAATCACTGCAGGACAATAATGACAGTATATGTCTCCAAGAGCTTTTCAGAAAAGGTGTGATGTTCTAAATGTAAACTAGTAGACCAAAGAGATAGTGAAGATTTATTTCCTATCTGTTGGCATAAATAAATTTCTTTCTTTAGCCTATTAATGATGCTATGTTAAAAATATTTGTAAAATAACCTCAGTTAAAATTACAAAGCAAATGTACTATAATTAGAATGCCTACAAGCCCCAAAAGGCCATGACCATCAGCTTTACTGTTATCGAGACAGATTGCATTCCAGGAAACTAGCTATTCCCTGTGTATGGGGGAGATGTAACAATGTAATGCCATATAGTTTGTGACCACAGACAAGAAAATCACATTATCCTGTCAGTTAATGTGCACCCATCAGTGTCTTACTGTTTTGCCACCATGTTGCTCTTGAAATGTCTGGATGTGGTGTCTTGATAAATTCCATTATAATTTAGGTGGTTTAAATGTAGTTCTCTCAATTTTTACTCGAAAGTATAAAACATTCTAAATGCTCTTTCTTCAAAACTATGTTGTGCAGTTACATCACTGTTCAAAGAAAATGTGTATTCCACAGGAGGATCACGGAACACTGCACACTGTGATACACAGAGCAATGTTTGATCACTGCTTACTTTCACAATGGCCAGGCAAATAGGACGCTGCCCGCGTCATCCAAGGAGGGCAGGACAGATGTCTCTGGTTTTAAACCTTCTATCAGATCATCCATCACGGAGCCTACTTTTTCAAACTTCTTGGACTTTTAATAATATAGTGAAATGAAACAAACAAATTTTCATTTTGTTTTTAAAACTGTTATCACAGGCAGTGCTGCAAATCAGCATTCTAGACTTAACATAAACTGTGTTTATACAATGAAAATGTTTTCTGACTAGACTTGATTGTTTGAACACAAGTCTTACCCTTTGCTCTATGTGAATCCTCTATAGCAAAGAGGCAGTGGGGGAGGGGCTCTGGTCCAAACAACACAGCCTTGTGATGCCTGAAGGTGTTGCATATCCTGGGCATTTGGGATTGTCCTGTGTTTATGAAGGAGATACTATGTAATATCCACATCATGAATTTGGGGACTCACTCAAAAAATGCTTATTGAACACCTATTGTGTGAGAGACACAGTGCTGAATCTGCTAAGACCTCCAAATAGAGTCCTCATAAATGTTAAAAGTCTTCTGTGCTCTCACTAATTAAATATGTTGACCTGAGTTTGGGATGGCTTGAACCTAAAATCCTGGAGGGGAGATCCCATTCCAATGATTTGGCAGCTTGGTAAGAGCCACGTTGAGACAGGAAGCAGGGGTCACCCAAACAACAGGCATAACAGCACTCTGTTTATCATGTACAGTAAAGTGTTGGGCAAAAGAATGTATCTGGGCTTGTGTGACAGCAGAGTCTACTTGTCCCTGTCACCATATCACCTGCTTTGCCAGCAATACATTTCCAATGACTGAGCACATTATTCACAGAAGATAGGATTAGAATGTTTTCAGGAATCTTTAATGCCCTCTTATCTGGTGAATGGTTTCCTTAGGCAAATACTGATTTCAAAACACATTCTTCTTAAAAATATAACTGTTTAAGGGGTGATCAAATTAAAAGGGTACTGCAACTCTTGTTTTGCCACTTGTTTAACCACTGCCCCTCCATGCTCAAAAAAGAAACAAAATCACATCAAATACACACAAAACAAAAAATATAAAACCAAACTCCATGAGTAAAATGCCTGTAAAAATCTATTCATCGGTCACACTGATGTGAAATGGTTTGAGTCACCTACTTGTACAAAGATTTCTTGTAGCAATTCTCAAATTTGGAATCGCTAGAACCAAGGGGAAGTTTCCCAATCCTCCTGCCTCCCGTGAACTATTTGCATAGTTGTAAATAACATCATGAGATCAGTGATACTCATGGTAAATATGCTCTTTTAATTTTCAAAATCTACAAATCATAGGAAGGGCTCTTTGCTATTGTAATTACAGCATTGCACAAATTGAAGGAAGAGTAATAGCAGAAACAATGGTAGCGACTAGACAATGATATGTGCTGTGTGGCATTACTGTTCTGAGAGCATTTATGCATTCACTCATTTAATACAATTACCTGCGAAGTAGTAACCATTATTAGTGCCATGTTATAGATGAGGAAACTGATGTACAGAGAGGTTTAGTAATTGTCTGAGATCACATACCTAGTAAGTAACAGAGCTGCATTATGGACCCAGGCTCCAGAGCTTGCATTCTCTTTTTTTTTGAAATAGGGTCTTTCTCTGCCATCTGGGCTAGAGTGCAGCGGCGTCATTATAGCTCACTGCAACCTCAACCTTTTGGGCTCAAGTGATCTTCCTGCCTCAGCCTCCCAAGTAGCTGGGACTACAGGCGCGTGCCGCCATACCCGGCTAATTTTTCTATTTTTTGTAGAGATGGGGTCTCACTCTTGCTCAGGCTGGTCTTGAACTCCTGGCCTCAAGCAATCCTCCCTCCTCGGTCTCCCAAAGTGCTAGGATTATAGGCATGAGCCACCGCACCGGCCTACAGCTTGCATTCTTAATAACTAGGCTATACCCTTTTTGTAAAATCATTCAATTGCTTTGCTATTATTTATGTTTTACTAATCCAGTAGTTGACAATGTGAAAACATCTGCACGCATGCATTGTTTCTTTTGGGCTTAATCTTTCTTGCTTAAAAATTTCCTTTTTGAATAAGGTAAGAAATTAAAACTGCAAAAGAATACAGTGAAAAGTAAGTCTCTCACCCACTTCTATTACTTTCACCTCCCCTAGCCAGAGGCAAATTCTGTACCCAATTGCTTGTGTATGCTCCTAGGGATATTCTATAGGGCACATTCAAGCTTATATTTCAAATCACTTTTAAAAAAAATGGTCAAATTTTCTAAACAGACAGTTTGAACACTGGTCTACTCAAATCAGTGACACTAAATGTGTCCTGGAAATCCAAGACACCCAGACACTTGGATAATTATATTCAGCTGGGCATAGTGGCTAGGCTACCTTAGGCTTATGCTGTCCCCCACTATGGGAAGTACAGCCAAGAAGGTTATAAATGTGACATGTTTAGTCTACTGGGCCCCAGGTAGACACTGTGCTCACAGCCTTTGGTCATTTGCTACTTGTAGCATTGCCAAGTAGCGCCAGCAGAATCTGCTTCAAAGACAGTCTGTCCCAGAAGAAACACACACATTAGACCAGTGGAGAAACCAAATTCCAGTTAATACAAGGACGTGTCTACATGTACAAACCAATTTAAAAATATGAGATTTAAAAATCAACTGTTTGTGGAAAAAAAGTGTATTCTCATTGATCTAGCAAACCCACTTCAAGAAATTTATCCAAAGAATTAGCTACATGGGTATTCATGACAACCATTTGGGACCAAACCTAAATAACCAACAATAAAGGCTTGGTTAAATAAATTACATTTTATCCATAGAAAATCATGTAGCCATTAGGAAGATGACAAAGAACATTAAATGATATGGAAGGGTGTTTACTATATATGATGACTTGATGACTAAGTGAAAAAGAAGTATATAGAGAAAAATGTGTACAGAAAAACATTATTTTATATATATATATATATATATATATATATATATATATATATAGAAAGTGTAATAAGAGATCCTAGGTGAGAGCTAGTAAAATAGTTTACAACAAATATTAACCCTTGTTTCTAGGTGAAAATGGGCAATTTTAATGACTTTTGGAAGCTTTTAATTATTTATTTAAAATCTAAAAAATTTAACAGTGAATACTTTTTATCTGTATTGAAAATAAAAAGATTTCTTTTTAAACTTAAGAATAATATTAATTAACTCTTGAAGCAACCAGTTGCAGATTATTCACTAAGCAGTTATTTAAATAGTTTTTTCTTGGGTACAATCTAATACACTTTTTCAAACATCTGCTAGCATGTCTCCCTCCTACCTTTGAAATTGAACCCGTTCATGATTCACTGATTAAAATAACATGTAACCCCTTCACAATGTCTTTAGATTATTATCTGGCAGGCAATTAATGTTTTTAATTTAGATGTGTTGCCTGAGCTCTGTTGAACAGCCCCCAGACTCTTTCAGTTTAGCCTCGATGATAATAATAATAGCTAGTGATGGTTGGACGCTCACTTGTATCAGACACTGGGCAAAGTGCATTACAAGTGGGATCTCACTGAATCCCTAAGGGGCATGGACTATTAACTATCTCCTCTTTACAGATATGGAAACTGAGGTTCCAAGAGATTTAAGTAACATGCCCAAGGTTATAGAGTTAATAAAGTGAAGGAGCCAGGATTCCAGAACATGGGCTTTTAATCAGTCTAAAATACTATGCTGCCATCTATAAGGCTGTCCCATCTCAGATGATTGGAGATTTTTAAAGCATCTTATAAATCCCATTTTGTAGACAATGACATTGAGCCAGGAAATGGGTGTGTGTACGTGCTCAGAAAGGTAACCCATGAAGAGGCAGATACAATCCAGCATCCCATGGGTCTTGTCTCTGCACTTAGCACTAACTCGCTTTTCAGGAGAACATAAACTACCTCAGTGTCCTGTTTGGTCCTGTGATGAAATAATGGGAATGTGATTTTTGAGCCGCTCAATAATGGAGGAAATGGAAATCTTCCCGCCTCATCTTGTTTATGGCTGATTGTGCACACACTTGCCCATCAAGATCATTTTCAAAAGATGATTACTTCAGTGTGCCCAGGCCTGCAGGACATAAGTACGTGGGCAGTGGTGGTAGGAGCTATAATTATTCTTAATGGGAAAATATGCAGGTAATGACTTGGATGATCATGTATCTGTAATGTATGAGTTCCAAAACCCAATGAAGTAATTAAGCAATCTGCAAACATGCAGGAGGAAAAAGCCTGAAACAAAAAGGAACCAGAAAAGAAGAGCTCTTTCCCATCTGTCTGTCTGTCTTCCTTACTTGGTGGCATAGGCAAATCTTTCTATACTTCAGAGTACTAAGTATTTGTTGGGGGCCAGTTTTTCCAAATAATCATTTCAAAGGATAGTATTTGCTCTTTATGGAATGTGAATTTGCATATAGCTTTATCCTTATTGAGTGCCTTCACATATATTAACCCATCTCCTGCTCAGGAGTAGCGGCAGGAGGCAGCAGAAATTGGCACAGATTGGAAGTTCTGAGTGTGAATTCAACCCCATGGTTGACCTAAGGTCTCTACTTTCTTCTTTAGGGTGCTCATTCCAACTTCATGGGCTAGTAAGTATAGCCACTATTATTATTATAGCTCTGGTAGAGAGCAGATTTCTTATTCCTGTTTCATAAATAAAAAGTCCAAGGCATAATGATTTGTCTAAAGGCACAGAACTGGTTGGAGGCAGAAATTTCAGATTTTCTGGTTGCTATTGTGTACAGGCAGTATATTATAAAAATAAAAATAAAAAAGAAAAAGAAAGAGTTTGGTGGTTGATCTTGGCGATATTATGGTAAGCCTGAAGTTGTTCTGAGCATCAATAATAGAAGATTTACAAAAAAAATAGGTTCTTTCAAATGGCTGGGTGTAGAGAAACTGTAACATGTAAACCAATCGAATCCAGTGGGTACTTTTGAGGAATGCTAACCAATATATTAGTCTTCTGAAGGATTTATGGAGTAAAAGGCAGGGAGGAAATGGCTAGATTAGGGCTGTCTGGGGAGCAATTAGCAGCACTTACTGACTATTAAAGCACTTTGTCCTTAGAAAACAACAGAGAAATTCAGAGAAAAGTTTCTTTTTCCCTTTGAATTTTCAGGTCTCTGATGCCTAAGTTTGTAAAACATTGTCATATGATTAATTTATGCTGTAGCTTTTAAGTTTCTGTACAGTGGTACCTTGGGTTATGATGTTGTCGCTGTCTCTAACAAAGCAGCTTCAAATCAAATCGGCATTTTCTGGGGAGATCTCAAAAGACCAAAAAATGTTGAGGGATGTTATTGGTGGCCCAGTAGGTGGCAGCCTCCCCTCTGAGTTAATGCCTTGCTGTTTCCTAGCAAGATGCCTGGGGGTGGACCGGGTAGGGGGAAGGACTCTGGCTTTATTTATTAAAAAAAAATTCTTCCCTTTTTTGAGGTACACCGGGGAAAATGGCAAGTAAGGAAGATATGACATTAAAACTTTTCCCCCTCTCCTATCCATATTGGATAATTACTTGTTGGCTTCTACATACATTTAGATAAAGTGCTTCTTATTTAAGGATGTATTGTTTTGTGTTTACACCATGCTGAGAGGATACTACATCTCTCTCCACTCTTGCATATTTATTATTTTGTCTTCCCTTTGTAAAAGACACGGGCTTTCTTTGGATATAAAGAGGCAAATAGATGCACCATATGCACAGGCACAAACTCCTTTATTTTTTGGGGAAAATATTTTATTAATGTTTATTTCCATCTGAGTGGGAAAAAAAATCACCGATCCTCCTTGCTTCCCTCCTGAGCACCTGTGAACACTGACCCATAGTTTGTGGCTGCATCCAGTCCCCACGGAGCCTGGTGTCCTTGCATTTCGTTGTGAGGTTCACATTCTCTGTCCCCCTGCAGGAGAGCACCTGCCCCATCCTCGGTCGCTCCAGGGTGGGCCAGTCCCTCTGCTGCATCTGAGGTGGTGGGTCCAGCTTCTACAGCGAATCCGCGTATCTCTACATTTTCTGGAAAAGGAAAGGAGCTGAGCTGGTGGGGGAAGAAGAGGTAACGTTAATTGACTCCTTATTTCGTACCAGGCACTGTACTAGGTACGTGTTTTAACTTACGTAATTCTTACCAAAAAGTGAGGGGGTTGGGAGTGATGGAGACGGGACTAATATTATCTCCATTTTAGGGGTGAGAAAATGAAGGCTCAAAAAGTTTAAATAATTTGCTCAAGGTCACTCAGCTGGTAAGAGCCAGGATAAGAAACAGAAGCTTTACATTAGGGTGTTCAAATTTACTTCTAATTTCCCTGCCCCATTTTAAATATGTATTGGCATTTACTCTTGGGCTGTGTAGAACAAGTGGTTTGTCACCCAGACACACCTATGCAAACCTTTTCTGCTCTAGTATGATTCATGTATTTCACCTTCTTCAAACTAAAAACCTTTAAGAACCAGAAATCTGCAGTACTGACTCTCAACTTAAACCTCAGCCACATATACCCTAAGATTCAGACTTGGGTGGACACATCTCTAGAGCACTTGATGGACTAATCTCAAAGAGTTCATTTGCGTGAGGGAGCAGGAGGGAGCAAATTTGGTCCAAAGATAAGCCTGGAGGTTGGAGGGGAGGGCAGAAAAGAAGTCTGCTTCTTAGATTTACTGCAGGCCAGTCTGAGTGGTAGAAAGCACGGACTGAGAGTAAAATCTGAAAGTTGTTTGAAATCTCAGCAAGACGTGGGGAGCATAATATACTGGGGGCTTGTGTTAGAGATGAGGTCAGAAAGCTATGTAGGAGAAATGTTTCCTCATTTCACTACCATCCAGATATATAGGGTCAGTGATGTCTCTTTTGACTTTGACTCTTTGGAGTGATGTTAGCATATAAGAATGGATGGTCTTATCTCGGTGAATGGGCTACAGCCAGAGAACTGCTGTTTCATAATTGTTGTTGTTGTGGTGTATCAGGGAAACCCCAGTTATCCAAAAGAGATAATAGCCAAATGTTTTGTGTTGGGTTTGGGAATTTAAGAGAGAGGGCCTTGTCTGGTATAGTCTCAAATTATACCACAAGGGCAGCCCTTATTTGATCTGCTCAAAAAGCAACTCTGGTTCTCACCCATTTAATGGGTCCCTTGAGGGAAGATTCAGGAGGAAGTAATGAGCAGACAAGAAATCTTGCTTAATTAGGTCTTCGGTTGATATTAACATGATATTAACATGATCTGTATTCCCTCTTATTCCCCCTTCCTGCCATCTAACCCATTTCTGAAGGGCAGAGTAATTAGTAGAAGAAAAGGGGACAGACTTCACCCAGGCTTGGTGAAGAAAATATGGGTAATGCTTTTCCAAAAATAACTTCCAGAAGGAGGAGAACATGATTGTTGCTGCCTTCAAGTATTTGCAGGTCTATTTTGTGGAAGAGGGATTAGTCTTGTTTTGTAGGCCTCAGGAGGTAGAACTTAGGCCATGGAGTAAAAGTCACAGCGAGAAAGACTGCAGCTCAATATAATGGAGAATTTACAGACTGTCAAAGCCATGCAGAGATAGAATGTGTTCCTTTGGGAGAGAGTGATTTCTCTGCCACTGGACATGTCCAAGCAGAGATCAGAAGCTACCTGGTGGGATTATCCTAGAAAGGTGGAATAGGGAGGGTTAGAGTAGGTGACCTTTAATGTTCTTTCTAATTCTGAAATCCTGAGATTCTATGATCATAGACTGCTGGATTTTATTGAATTAAGTGAAAGTATTTTTTTTTTTGAAATAACAAAACCTTTTTCCTGTGGTTAAAAGAAGTGATCCAACAGCCTAGACAAAATAAGAAAACTTAGGCTTTCTTGACCCTAAATTTGACATACGAAGGCTTCAAACCCCTATTTTATGGGTTGAAGATGTCATAAGCCTGACTAAGATTTCTGCTATTTCCCAATACTGTTTTGATCCTGCTTCTGAGGACAAGTACACTGTCTCTGATCCCTTTCTGCATCATTCTGGTGCAAAGATTAGCTGATTTACTGATAATTCCATGACAACAAGCATTTTGTTAGTTTTTGTAGCTTTTACTTAAGATCGGGAAGTTACAGGATGGGGATTCCATTGTATAACTCACAGCCTCCCTTCATTTCCTTCCTGTATTACTCCCTTTCTTTCCCTTTTTTAGAACAAGGACCACATTATTCATGCATATCAGTTCTGTGAATATCCAGGCTTTTTAGGGTCTGGTCTTCTAATCCGTATTAGGGTAGGTGAGATGACTCTTCCATAACAAACTAGCTCTAAACTCTAAGAGGCTATCACATCAAAAGTTTATTTCCTACTCTTGGCAGATGTCCAATATGAGTCATCAAGGGGCTCTGCTCCACAGAGACACTCAGGGACCTAGGCTGATAGGGGCTCCACCATTTCGATGTATCAACCACTCTTTTATGCTCCTACCTCAAAATGACACATGGTGTCGCTTCTCATTGGCCAGAAGATGCCCAACACGGCTCCACTAACTTTAAAAGGCTTGGAGATAAAGGGAAACCATAGAATATTTTGTGAGCATTACTGTTTCTGCCTCTTACCCAAAGTAGGAATTTTTGTAACAATAATGGCTGCCTCCCCAAAAGGAATTCTTATACCTCCTACTAAAAGAATGATATTTTCTTCTTTGACTTACGTTCATATTCTCAACTTAATTTTGCCACAATTCGGCAGCAACTTATGAGATAAATTCTTAAATTAGGAAGGTAAGAAGTCTGCATAGCCAAGGTTATATTTATGTTTGTTGTCCAACTTAATGGGCACTATTTGAAAGTTTAGATGATGCCACAACTATTCAAATGCAATACATTAGACTAGCCTGCAGTCACAGATTATTTCTGGCTCAGAAAGAAAGTAATTATGGGGATATGGCCTTTATTCTTTTAGTTTTACTATGCCTGTATATTTTGAGCTAGGGCTTTCTTTAACCCAATGTTTAATAGCATTGGTTTGCATGTCAGTATTTCCACTATTTGAGAATGGATTATTTACTTCTAAAGATGCTTGAGGATTTTTATGACTTCTGACAAAATTGATGATAGAAAAGCAATATTCTAACCTAGGTTTTAATAGTTTTCTAAATTTGGTCTGTCTTTTCAGAGATTGCAATTTACTGTGAAAAGCTCAGGTTTTAGATTTTTGCTCTATATCAGCAGTATGTTTATGAGCATGGAATATACTTTGCTTCTCAATTTTTGATAATTGCTATTTCTGGTCCATGATATTAGTTAGTTAGAGTATTTTGTCAGGAAGGCACTTTATCCCTCACTTTTAAGAACACTGTCTTTAGTTCAGGCTGTCTTTCCCTGTCTACTCTGATGCCCATTTTGATAAACTTTTCTGAAAGATAAACTTGTGCATGGACAGGGTGCCTCAGGCAATTCTCAAAAAGTGGTTACTGTCAACATAAGTGTGAAATATTTTAGGAATATATGCTGTCTCAAAATGCCATGTTTGGGCCAAAAACAAACACACAGGTTACCAAAGGAATAAACTAGATAAAACCAAACAGAGCAAGAAACCCACTAATCAAAAAATGTGGAAAAAAATTTTAATATTGTTTTAGTCATAGATGTTGACAGTCTCTGATCCTGGCCCCTCTGCTAGTGAGGGCACCAAGACCCAGAGGGGAAGAGACTCACTCAAGATCACAGAGACAATTCCAAGGGCCAGATGTGGATTTTGTGTTGACTGATAAAACATTATGTCCCACAGAATCAGAAGTGTGGATGTGGTGAGAATGCTGAGAGAGAAAGGACCAAGCAGCCTCCTGTGTGTTTGCTCATTCATTCCTTCACTTAGAAATTTGTAGAATTCCTATTATGTCAGGTGCTGTACCAGGTTACTGGGGACAGAACCCAGAGCAAGGCAAAATCTCTGTCCTCAAAGAGCTTGCTCTCTGTTTTTCTAACATTGAATCAAATTCCATCATTCATTCAAGACCAGACCTCCAGACACATAGACATTCCTGTTTATAGGTTCTAGGTGCTTAAGCCTATCTTCCCCAAATATGCTCCCTACTTTTGCCTGAAATGTTTATCATAATATTGATATTTCTAGCATGTATTTCTCCTTAAAATTGAGAAATCTCATCTTGGAAAAACATTTTAAGCTACCAATTAATTTATAAATTATTTTGAGTAATGCAAGGTGATAATGACATTAGGACCTTGTGACAGTCTAGCGGTGGCCTCTGACTTTCACCCCTTGAGACTTTCCATTATTTGAAAGAACACAATTCCCTGTATTAAATCTCTTATGGATTGAAAAACTTAGAGCAGTTTCTAAGGATTTGTTGCATCAAATCCTGACTCTTGTACTAGGTCAGTCCATTTATAACAGCAGGGACTTAATTCAGTTCAGAAGAATTTACTTGAAAAGGGATGAAAGTTTGTCAAGACCCAGAAAACATTGTTTAGGGCAGTAAGTGATATTTGATCTTGAAATTTAAAAAAAGGTGGTGAGACAATTCATTTCCAAATGATTAAGCAGTATTGTTTAATATAATGCTCACAGGGCCTCTCAGAAAGAATATGTTCTGGAGGTAATGATGGGTCAGTTATTCTTGGCTACAGAAGGGCAAGAATGGAACCCAGGAGATCTCAGGCTCAAGGACACCCCAGATTGGGTGGGTAGTAGTTAGAGTTGGGTAAATTTGATAGTTCTTATGTATCATCAATGAACACGTTACCTTGCCTGGCTAAATCAATGATACAAGTCATGTGATGAAAGTGTTTGTATCACATTGTGAATAGTGGGGATTTGCCAAGGCTGGTTTAACTGAGACACTAAACAGGACTTTAACCTCACCCAGGGTAAGATGACCCATACGCTGGTTGGCTCCAAGGGCAGCTTCCATGTTTACCCCATGACACCTCCTTAACTTCATCATAAAGTATTTATTTGCATGAAAGCATTTGTGAACACTGCCGATTTTACTGAAGGTTTCATAGGAGAGACTGAAGACATGATTTACATTGCATACGTTAGAGTACAGACAGTCCCTGACTTAAGATTTTTAAACTTTATGGTGGTGTGAAAGTGATAAGAATTCAGTAGAAAGCGTACTTTTTGGATTGTGATCTTTTCCTTGGCTAGCGATATGTGGTGTGATACTCACTCAAGATGCTGGGCAACAGCAGTGAGCCAAGACTCTCAGTCAGCCATGCAATCATGAGGGCAAATAACTGGTTATTTACAGTGTACTGTGTTGCCAGACGATTTTGCCCCACTGTAGGCTAATATAAGTGTTCTGAGCACATTTAAGGTAGGCTAAGCTAAGCTATGGTGTTTGGTAGGCTGGGTATATTAAATGCATTTTGACTTAGGGTATTTTCAACTTATGATGGGTTTATTGGTATATAACCCCATTGTAAGTTGAGGATCATCTATATTTCACAAAAAAATTCCCTTTAGACTTGTCTCATCTCCCAAGTCCTTCATCTGGCCACCAGCCATAGAATTGTCTTCTCTTTCAATCTGTGCAAGCCATATTCTTGACAAGTCTATTACAGTTACTAGTGAACACTTTCAGAGATGGACATAGGAGGGTTGGGGCAGTTTATGACAACAGTAGATAATGGCATCAGATTAGGATGCGCTCTCCAATCATTTTCTGTAACATCCTTAATACACTATGGTATATATGCCAAGACCTTCATGTGTTTTTCTCTCCAGTTGTAAACTGAGATAATAGCATTTTATTCTCATCTTCCTTCCTATCTCCATTCTTGTCAGATTATCAGGAAATAACTTTTTTGTTTCCTGGTAATAAAAAAATGGGTAACTTTCCACATAAAAAGTGGTTGCCTTTTCTTTCCCTGCTTCAGTGGTTTTAGTAGGTGAGAAATTATATTTAGATTTCAGCTCCAATAGTCCTAGAGACTCAGGTTCAAACTGTCAGCAGCCATGGGCAATTGTTTCCCCATATAATTGCCACATAAGTGCTTAAA
This sequence comes from Daubentonia madagascariensis, assembly GCA_023783475.1. NCBI lineage: Eukaryota > Metazoa > Chordata > Mammalia > Primates > Daubentoniidae > Daubentonia > Daubentonia madagascariensis. The sequence goes on along the minus strand of JAKFHU010002088.1, from coordinate 33,003,349 downwards.
TAATATAGCAGAAAAGTGTCAGCTAAAAATGGAATTATATAAGCAATACAGTTTTGGGGACTCTATCATTTATGAGTGCCTACAATGTTTTTACATATATTTTCTCACTTGATTCACTCAACACACTTTAATATGTGTTGAGTTAATTCACTCAAGCACATTTAAGGTAGGCTAGGCTAAGCTGTGATTATTGGTAGATTAGCTGTATTATCAACCACATTTAACAGTTGAAGAATCTGAGGTGGAGAAAAGTTAATTCATTTGCCTGGGCCTCACAAATAGTGAGCTAACAAATAGTGAAACTTAGAATCAATCGTAGGTCTCTGAGTTAGAAGTACAACTCCGTATGTGTGCATGTGTGTTTGTTAGGGAGGGCAGGAAAGAGACAGAGAAATCACAGTCCCCTAGCACATTCTTCAATATTGGTTCCTTTCCAACAGCCACAACCAAAGGGAAAGTGTTAGCCTTACTCTGTTGTTGAGACTATGATGAAAAGACAGAGCTGGAGCAGTGAAGCAAGACTATGAGGCATGCAGAGAAAATAATCCAAAACCTTTAATTATTATAAAAATGTGTTTATAAATACAGATAAAAATAAGAAAATGAAAACATCACGTTCCCACTACCCAGGGATTACTCCTGTTTACACCTCAGTCCATATACTTCCAGGTCAACACATGTATGTGTGTGTATGTACGTGTTGTTACAGAATGAAATCATACTGTACGTACTGCTTTGTGACGACTTCTTCCAGCTAACCATCTTCATGTTCCCTTGACAACACGTTGGCTTGCTGCTTCCCCCATCAAACTATGTGTGTGTGACCCCTTCTTCTGCCTGGCTCTGCCTCCAAGCTTGCTTTCTCCTTCATAATGTCAGAGTCTGGCTATGTTCTTTTCACAATAGCATCTTATTTACAAGGACAGTTTTTTATCTCTTCTTCTAAGTCTCAACACAAAAGGCAATGGGATTTAAACAAGAATTAGGTTTAGATTAGATATCATAAATCCTTTATCTGGAATCCAGACTGAGCCTGTGCAGGCATGGCATGTATGTGCATGTACTGTATGTTAACAAGCAATAGACAAATGGCAAATAGGTGTCTGATACCAGGATTCATTCTGTCTTTTTATAGTTCTGAAGTTGCAGTTCTGTTCAGTGGTAATTATTGTGGAAAATGATGATTCAGGGCCCCCCATGATCTGACATAACTTCTGGGTCATTACCAAAAAGACTGATGTATATCAGGGTTATTTTATGGTTAAGAAGTAGGAGTAACTATTCCAGTATTGCAGGTATTTAAACAGCAACATCCTGCTACTTTCTTACATTACCTCCTGAAAATTTGAGATGTTTCCTGTTGTGTGGTCAAGCTCCTCTCTGTAAGGTGAAGTAAACAGAGTCATTACTTGGTTTTGCTGATATTCTACTTTATACAGCATCTTTGAGCATTGTTTTAAAAAATAATTTTATTTTTTAATTGATACATAATAGATGTACATATTTTGGGGGTACATGTGCTAATTTAATACATTCATATAATTTGTAAAGATAGAATCAGTGTAACTGGGCTGGCTATCCATCACCTTAAATATTTGCCTTTTCTTTATGCTCGAAATAATAAAATTATTCTCTTCTAGCTGTTTTGCAATATGCAACAGATTATTGTAAACTATAGTGGGGCATTGTTTGTCTTCTTCCCACTTAGCACTTTACTTTGTTAGACTTTATTGATTGAAAAAAATTTACCTCCACAATTTTGTTGGATTGAAGGGAAATTCCATTATGGAAATTTTTTCATGTTAAAATCCGTAGTACATACCTCAGCTGGGGATCACCACGCCTGATAAATGGTGTGCTGATGCGAAGTAATTGATATTTGATTGTCTTTGCTATGTTTTCAAATATTTAACTACTGATATTCTATTGAATGATGTGTGAAGCCTGTTAACTTTTTGCAATTTTTTTTCTTGAAGCCTTCATAGTTTGTTGTATTCTAATTCTTTATAAATTAGCCAGGAGAGAAACAATTATTATAATGGAGACAGGGGTTTCCTAATGAATAAACTGAGATGCTATATGCAAAATGTTTCATGTGCATCTAGTCAGAGAAAGCAGTAAATGTTATAAGTGAAAGAGAGAGAAAAAAAAAAGAGACTAAACAGCATGTTTAGGCCAAAAAGTGGAAGACTGGGGGCTTGGTCTTGGGCCTGGTGACTCCCAGGTTAGTGCTATTTGTCCCACCATGTAGTTTGTTGCTACTGTTAGTTCTTTAAATTTGTCTCTATAAATGAGTGCTTGGTAATGATGACAAGTGTTGCAATACATTCTGGAGGGAGACTGTGAAGCTGCCTTCCCAGATGTTGCAAAGACTGCCTATGTTTTGTGGATCTGGAGTAGTTTGGGACAGTCTTGCATGTTGGGGAAGGGTGGACAAGAGGGGCTGTGTGTCATGAGATTTCTCTCCAGCCCTTCCAAACCTCACAATCTGTTAAATGTGACACAAAACTCAATCATATGAGAAACCTGTCTGCTCACTGGGGGTTGAACAGATACTAGCTACTTCTCCCACCCAGGGGAAAAAACTCACAGCTTTAGGGAATAAGTAATAATTTACAGGTAAAGATCAAATTATTCTGATGGTCATTTCTCTTTGAGACAATTCATAGTGGGCCGAGAAGCCACAAAATAGAACTGAAGAAGTGATTCTAATCTAGACTAATTTGTATTGTTTAATATTTACTTCTGTCAGTACATTAATCATGTCTTATTATGCTTCACACTAACGTTATATTTAAAAAAGCCCTAATGATAACATTGATGCATTGTCCTTTGTTGTGAGTATAAAGACTTAATTTGATGAATAGAAGTTAAGAAAATGTTTAATCTTCCATTATAGTATAATGATTGAGATTCATCCATCTGCTCCACAATAATAATAATTTATCATGAATGAGTACGCTTATAAAATTATGGAGGCATATAACAGAAATTGGGTTCTTTTCCCTAATTAAAAAATTTTGAACTTACCCCCTCTGAACTCATTCTATGCTTTTATCTTTAAGGTTGTTCGTTATAGCCCAGATTTCCTCCTTCCACATGTTTCGATGTTCCCATTAATTGTTTTTGAGGGACTGGGAGATAGAAGAGGACAGAGACTTATAAACATCTCAGGCACTAAACTTTCTCATTTCTGTCTACTTAGCAGCCCTGTAGCAATTTATCTATTTCTTTTATTTCACATTTAGTGTCCTGAAGTTTTTTAAAGAAAATTTGAATGTTGGTTTTTCTATCTAGCTAACTTTGATCTGATGCTTCAAATTAGAGTTTGGGCTGACTACAGAGAAAATGTAAGTGCATAGTTGGGGTAAGCCAGGGCAATACATTGGGTTTTCATTATGCAACAGATTCTTCAGGTTTTCATTTTAACCTGGAGATAGCACACAGGCAGGTAAGACAATGGACAATCTTATGGAACTATTCTGGCAACAATGTTTCTACTGAGAGGGAATTCAGGAACCAAGGAACCAATTAGGCAGGAACCAAGAGAATCAGATGAAAACACATGATAGAGTTATTAATGATCTGGATGAAGGAACAAACAGTACTTTTATATATTAGCTAATAAAACTAGATGGAAAGGTGTATGACACCCATGGGAACAGAGGAAATACCTAAGAGGAATAAGATCTACTGGCAGAGGAGTGATTCTGTTGACACTGATGAGTTAATTTAACTTGGAAACGACTTTCAGTTCTCTGAACAAATGGACTGGAGGTCAGAAAGAACTTACTAGAAAAGAAAATGCTGTTCCTGGAACCCAAGCTACTGCAGGATTTGAGAATTAAAGATGTTGATGGTCACAAAGGAATCTATACAGAAATGTTATGCAAGGAAAAGTCCAGCTGCCTTGCCAGCTACGTTGTGAGGGTGGTAAAAAAGGGCATATGTACAAAAAGTCCAGAGAATTAAAAAAAAATGGAAACATACAAAAAATTCAGGGAATTAAAAAAGTCCATGTGCCTATCACAGTAATATTTGCCATATTTTTTTTCAGATCTACTTTTTTATGTCATAAGTTCCTACAGATGCAGTTGAAACTTCTGTTTATTCCTCCCTGATTTGGTTCCCCTCTTCAGAGATACCATTCTTGTGAAATTAGGGTATATCCTTCCCTTGTGCTTTTTTATCCTTTTACTGGGTATGTATGTATTTGCATATAGTCTTAATGCCACATAAATGACATTATATCGGTCATATCCTTCAGCAACATATTTTTTTCACTCAGCATTGTGTCCAACATTTATCCATGTTGATCCATGCAGCTCAGTTTACTTATTTTAACTGCTATACGGTATTATATTGTATGAACATATCATAATTTATTTTTCCATCTTGCTATTGATGAACATTTAGGTTGTTTCCAATATTAGGCTGTTAAAACCAACCGACAGTGAACATATTTCTGCTTGTCTGCTTGGGCATTTATGTGAGATTCTTTCCAAAGGTATATCTGTTAGAAGTGGAATATGTGGCTCATAAGGCATGTACATATTTGAGTTTTCTAGATATTGCCAAATTTGCTTTCCAAAATGTTTTGACTACTTTATAGCTCTACCAGCAGTATATTTCCATTTTGCCATATCCTGCACTTTAAAATTTCTTTGTCAATCAATGTGGTTCTCTAAGACTTTTAATATCAGAAGAGGCCTAAATGGCCTTTTGAGGTCCTTTTTAGGTCTAAGAATCAATTCTCAACACACAGAGTTATATTCCACTATGACACTTCTATTTTGCCCTAATGAAATTGCTGTTTCTTTAGTGCTTGAATTAAATTGTAGCCTGACATTGGGCCCATCTCAGTCTTTTGAATGTTGATAATCCTGAAATTTCTGATGATGCAATAATAAAAAATTATTATTTTCAAATCTTTAATGCCAGATACATGGAAGGAATTTCCAACACAGCAGGAATGTGTAATTCCTGGCATGTGGGCCAAGAAATAGTGTATAGTCTGTGTCAGACAGAATGTGTCTTTGGTGGAGCCCTAGGACTCCTGTGAGGGGGATTTGAGGAAGTTAAGAAGTCAGCTCTACCGTGGCTTACGTTCTGGGAATAGTATGGGCTCTGTAACCTTCTCTGCCAGTGCTGGTTCTAATCACCCTACCAGTCCCTCCAAGGCAAAGAGGGAGATTCAAAGGCCCACAGACTTGAAACAAACCCCAAACCTGGTAACCTAACACACAAACACAACCATTTCTGGATTCATTCCTCCCAGGGTGGAGAGAAGTGCTCTACGCAATGGCATCTTGAAGAAAGATGAGTCTCCACAAGCCATCATAAACTTGAGAAAAGAACTTGAACTTGAGAAAGCAGACCTGTGGCTAAAGCAACACATTTATTCTATCAATCAGCCGACAAGCATCTAGAAACAGTCTGGTTTGGCTGAATTAATACATTAGCACCTAGTAATCTATATTTATTTTAATAGAAAGCTGCAGTCATATGAAGAATAAAGTAACATACACAAGAGTAAAGTCAAAATAACCAGAGGAGCTCCCAGGAAAAGTTAAGCTGTAGAATCCCCATCCTGTGTGGCTCTTTTCAAGTGCTACAGTGGCTGTAACCTGCCAGGAAAGATTTTCCTCCCTTGAGCTTCTTTGGTATACTAGAAGGTTGAAATAAAACGTGCTAAATGAAAATGAATAAAGGTTTGTGGCTAGAGAAACTCTGCTGGATAGATGAACTATCTTATCCTGATTCCCTGAAAAGAGAAACAGTGGGCTCATTATGTCCAAGTAAACCTCACCTTTTAACACCTTTCCAGATAAGCTCAGCTGAGAAACAGGAATATCTGTCCAGTGTCAGGACAGGGCTTTGGAATTTAGAAGACTTCCTGCTTCACAAAATGGAGACAAGGCGGCCACTGGGCCAGAGACATTGGAAGGTCGTGGCTCATGGAGACTCATTCTAGGTCTTGAAGTACCTCATAAAATTATAGAGCTTGCTCCCTCTCCCCATTTCAAACTCAGAATTACCTTAAAACTTATGTTTATTTAAATAATAGCCAATACTTAAAGAGCATTTGCGTATACCAGGAAATGTATCCATAGGAACTCCTTTAACTTTCACAACAATCACTATATCTATTTTGTTCATGGGGAAACTGAGGCACAGAGAGTTTGAAAAACTAGACTAAGGTTCATAAAACTAGTAATCAGCAGAGCTGGGATTTGAAACTGGGGCTAAAGTCTGTGTTTTTAACCACTGCATTATAACGCCCCTCATTTAAAGCATTGTTTACTGCCTCTTTCCAGCTTTTATACAAATAAAAAGCATACACTTGGTTCCATTATCTTCTAACCATTCCAACCATTCTAACAAACCAACTCATCTAATAGAAAAATTAGGTTAAAAAAAGGTTGTCATATCCTGTTTACTTTAGCAGACAAAATATAATTTTAGCAATGCTCTTTTGATGTAAACATAAAATATTGAAAGCGTAAATAAACTATCAGGCCAACCAAATAGTAATTATTTTGACATTAAACAAGATATCCATCTGCTTTCTTGAGTAAATAATCTCTGACAGCATCTAAAAGACAACAAGACCACGAAGCATTCGGGGCACTAATGTATGCACTACATGGGGATAAAAGAAGCAAATGTGGATGGATCAAAGGGGGCTCAGAGCAATGAGTAATGTAACACTCATCTCAAATTAAACAGCCATCTCCATGACGTGATGCAGAGTTTTGTCTGCCCCACTTTCTTCAGCATCTGGAAGAAGAGAAACAGTATTCCTGGGAAAAAGAGAATTAGGGAGGAGGAGGGCAGACATGGCCGGGGCAGAGGCAGAGAAAGGGAAATGAGGGAAGGACGGAGGAGGCCACCTTGTGTTCTGGCTCCTGCTCTGCCCCATGGAGCGGGGGAGGATCCATCTCTCGCGTCCCAGTCTAGTATCACGGCACTTAAAGTCCTCCACCCTAACCTACGGGTGTTCTGCATTCTGGGACAGTGGTGTTTAAAATGTTGGGTAATCTTTGAGAATGTGATGAAAATATGAGAGCGCCTACAGAGAAAAAAATGCACAACCGTATAAGCAAAAATTTGCTTATGACATCAGGCGACTCAAGGATTCTCTGAGGCCCACACATGTACTCCAAGCAACTCCTGCTTAATAGAACTCAGGAAAACAACTTCATCATTAGAAATTTTTCAATCAATCCAGTTGTGTTGAATAAGCACCTAATGTGTGCTTGGTACTTGGTGGATACAAAAGAAAAGTCAAATGTTATTGTTCCCACTAAGGAGCTTAAGAGTTCATGGTTGATTTTCAAGAAAAACCAACAAAACACATACGGGTTGATTAAATACAATCTGAAGTAATATTAATAATAACCAAGAACCTTTATCAAGCACTCACGATGGACAGACCACTTTAACACAATGTCAGTGGTTTTCAGACTTTAGCTGGCATCAGAATCACCTGGGAGCTTGTTAAAGAACAGATTTCTGGGCTGGCCCCTAGAGTTTCTGATTCAGTAGGTAAAGTGTAATTTGCATTTCTAACAAGTTCCCAGTAATGCAGATGTTGCTGTTGTGTGTGGGGCAACACTTTAACTGTGTCCTCACAACAATCCTCTGATATGGATTTTATTATTATCCCCAATTTACAGATGAGGAGGTCAAAGCCCACAGAAGTGAAATAACTTGTTGACGGTGACACAACTGATGAGAAACAGAACCAGAACTGAAATGCAGGCAGTTTGACTCCAAAGCAGGGATTGGCAAACCTTTTCCTAAAGGGTCACACAGCAAATCTCTTAGGATCGCAGACCACCACACACGATCTCTCTTCCAACTACTCAACTCTGCTGTTGTAGTGCAAAAGCAGCCATAAACAATACTTAAACAAATGAACATGGCTGTGTTCCAATAAAACTTTATTTATAGAAACAGGTGCCTGGCACATGGGCTGCAACTTGCTGACCTCTGCTTTAGAATCTTATGCTTTTTAGGCCTTCGATGTAAAATGGCAATATCAATAGCACCAACTTAAAGGACCATTAAAAAAAAAACACGTGTTAAGTACTTAGCACAGTGCCTGACATGTAAGGAATCAAAGCCTGTTTGCCCTCATGATAATTACTGAGAATTTCCAATGTCACAAATCAATGCTTCACTTCTGAAATTTTCAAGGCTAGAAATCTATGGGGTGGTACCCTTGGCCTGGCACAGTGGGCAGGTTGAAGGGAAGCTTCCCAGGTTTCAGCACTCACAGGGTTTCTAGCTTCTGCTGGCTTGTTTCTAGAGTGGAGCACCCAGTGGATGGAACAGTAGTGCCACAGTGGTCCTCGGAGGACTGCACCCAGCTGTTGTACAAACCACAGAGGGTAACACAGAATCAAAGAGCCACTGACTTTGGGGTCTGGAGTTGGGAGTGAATTGGAGAGGAACCAGAAAAAAATTCAGGAAAAGGATTAAGATGATTAAGTAAAGGAAAGAAGTCAATATCCTGAATGCTATTATTGATGTGCAAATTATATGTATCTTCTTCGAACAGAATTCTTCAAGTACTCAACTCATTTGAACCACATAAGAGTGTGTCTCCTTTGTCACTTAGAAGTGCTACTGTGAAGGGCCCCACTCTAAGGAGAACCCAGAAAACCTCATTTAACGTGACGATCTCTATTGTCTGGTTAGTAAAAGCCCGTGTCTTCATAAGGTGTGGCAATAGGGGCTTGGCCATTTATATTTAATCATGATAATCATCAATAAGCACTTTGAAAAGCTATTGTTCCTTTATGCTTGGTTCCCTCATCTATAAAATGGAGGTAATAATACCTATCACATGGGTTTGTTCTGAGGATTTCAGCATAAAACACTGAAAACAGCATCTAACATATAGTAAGTGCTAAACATTATTTTTGTTATTGTAATTATTTTATACCATCCTCCTAAAAACCTTGTGGAATAATAGGGAGGGCAAGTTGTTATCTTCATTTTCCAGGCAAGGAAATGGAGGCATAGTGAAGTCTGATTTTCTTCCTCCCCCCACCAAGCTTGTGGCAGCTCTGGAAGTAAAAGTTTTTGACTTCTATTTTAGTCTCTTTTCATTGGCCCAGAATCAAAGTGATATTTTTTCTTTATTCTCAAAAATGCTTTGGAAATTCCTAGTAGGGTCTTTGAGGATCACTTTTCTAACCCAGGACTCCCTTTCCTTGAGTGGGAAACTTCTTGTAGTAAAATCCAGCTCAGCATGGATTTGTGAAGAATCACCAGACAGGTGGGACAGATGTGACGAAATGGGGCTTTTGGCATGTTTATAAACCTCCCTTACTTGAACTTGGGAAAGTGAACTAAACTGAGGTAGAAGAACTCTTCAGTCTTCTCCAAGGCCCCTTGGGGAAACAGGTAGTAGGATAACAGTTCACAGGAAAAGTGGCATATTGGGCTTGTGCCCTCTTGCTAAAAACTAACTAATGCTGACACTAATGCATTACACTCTCATGTAGCTTCCCAATGACAAAGCACTTTTATGTATATTAGCTCATTTAATCCTCATGTAACCTGTGAAACTGGTGAGGCTACAGATCAGGAGACAGGCTCTGAGAGGTTAAGTGACAAGCCCAGGATTGTACAGCAGGCAAGTGGCAGAGAGAGGACTCAAGCCAGCTCTTATACCTGCAAAGGGCCTGGGCCCAAGAGCTGGAGGAGTGGGGCCAGAGGAAGGAGATGTGTTGGAGATCCTGGGCGATGTGAAGAGGGCTTTTTGCACAGCTGGGAAGCCAGGGGGCCCAGCCTTGGGCCAAGCAGAGAGCAGGAGGCCAACCGCCCTTAATGGGACCTGTTTTGCACTCAGGGGGTGCTGAGGCTGCCCTATGCCTGGTCTGTGCCAGGACTGGCCTTGTGGATCAGACCACAGGGCCTGGCTCCACTTTGTTTCACTTAAATAAGGAGAGAGGGGAAAACCCAAATTGTGGTTAGATTCAATATCAGACAGGGGCAAAATCGCTCCCTCTGGTGGCTATTTCTAATAGTGGCAGCAGCAAAACCAGCCCCAAGAATAATTTATGATAATACAATCCATGGGAGGGAGAAGATACTAAACATGCAGTGTTCTTCCAGACACTGTTCTTCCCCAGTATGGAAGTTGTCACAATTGTCATCTCTCTCTAAATGAATTTGTATTTTTCTCTGACATCCCCCTGCCACCCACCCCCATATACTTACTATTTATTTAGCCCTTTATGCCAGGGACTTTACAGTCATTATTTCATTTGTTTATTATTGTGGCATCATTAAGCCCATGTAACAGTTAAGAAAACTGAGGTTCAGAGATGTTGAGTAAGTTTACCAAAGTCACATCTTGTTAGTGGTGGTGCCTAGATTCAAATTCAAGTCTGACTTCAAATCCCAAGCTCTTACCCACTGTGCTTTATTGCCTGTCATGGGATGCTTTGTTGTTAACATTTGCTAACATGGATGCTGACCCTAATATGCCAATGTCTAGCACATTGGTTATGCATCAGGGTCATAAATATACTTTAAAATCTGAAGTCACCCACTTTGGAAATATCAAATCAAAATCTCTGAGTGTGAGGCCCATGAATCTCTATTTTCAAAAGTCTGTCCCAGGCAATTCTGACACAGATAGCTCAGTTCAGGTCTGTGAGTTGGAATCCGTAAACCACTGCTCTGGTGCTTTTAAGTTTTCTAGCCCTGTCGTATCTGTAACTTTGTTTGCTTCTGAGAAACAACACACATAAGAGGCAGGCCTGGGAAGTACACTGGTTGAGCGCAATGGCTTAGCTTTGCCGCACAGGACAGAGAGAGGAAAAACTAGTTGGGGACTTTCTCTAGATGAATTATTTTATTTATTTCATTTTTTTTGAGACGGTCTTACTCCATCACCTAGGCTGGAGTGCAGTGGTATCATCATAGCTCACTGCAGCCTCCAACTCCTGAGCTCCAGTGGTCCTCCTGCCTCAGCCTCCCAAGTAGCTGGGACTACAGGCATGCACCACCATGCCTGGCTAATTTTTCTATTTTTTGTAGAGACAAGGGTCTTGCTCTTGATTAGCCTGGTCTTGAAATCCTGAGCTCAAGTGATCCTCCTGCCTCGGCCTCCTAGAGTGCTAGGATTACAGGTGTGAGCCACCACGCCCAGCTTGGACAAATTCTTAACCAAGGTGTGCAGATTGAGTTCAGATGACTATGAAGAGACAGTGCCAACACAAAATTGAGGGGAAGAGAAAGACTGGAGGCTCAGGCCATAAAAGAGGCTACTTCTCCAAGGAAATATGGTACAGAGAGAGAATAACTTAAACTGAGCCTGTGGGTAGAAACACAGATAAGAAAGTCAGGTTTATTAGTTCGCATTTAACTAGCTGCTGTAACAATTAGAACCCAAAATATACAATGGTCCAAACATTAGAGAAGTTTAGTTCTCACCCAGACAACAAACCAATGCAGTTATTTCATGTTGGTAGGTGGCTCTCTTCCACGAGGTGATTCAGGGATCCAATCTCCTTCTATTTTATGGCTCAGTGATCCCCTGGGGCCTCACTGCCTTCTGTATCCAGCCAGTGGAAGGAGATCAAGAGCATGGAGGGGAGAGTCACTTCTTAAAAGTCTTAGCCTTCTAGTCATAGACTAGGAGATCTTAACTACATGCCCACCCCTAACCGAAGGGGAACTAGGAAATATAGTCTATCTGTGTGCCAAGAAATAAACAGGAACAGGATGTTTGGTGAACAGCTATGTTCTGCTACATCATGTCAGAGTCCCCCTCAAGGTGGTTAGCTAGAGGAGAGTCCTGTTGATGGCAAGTGAGGTAAAACAGAATGATCCTGGACAATGTGGGTCAACGCTTTACATTTAAGTGTAGGCCAAACTGACCGAGTAATATGAGACTGGATGTTTCTTGCATCTCAAGGAAATTCTGCTGAAACTGTAGTGGCATAGGAAGGCACAGAAAAGGAAGCAGAAAATGACTAGTGCAAGGCTTTGCCAACCAAATAAGCTAGAGGATTGTGACCCAGCATTCAAAGGGCACATGGAGAACTTGGTTGAGATTATAAATTAATATAAATTAATATTAATTTATAATAAATATTAATAACCAATATTTGAGTTCCCGTTCTCCATGTCTTGTGCTAGTTAGGTTGTTTTGGGTTATAGCAACAATCCAACTCAGATTAGTTTAAACAATAAGTAAATTTATTTGCTTATACAACTGTTACGTACGTTATAAGGTGGTGTTCAGGCAAGGGCTGATCTTAAAAGCAAATCATTGATGTCAGCAAGATTTCAGTTTTTACCTATTTCTCTGCTCTGCATTCCTTTTCATTTGCTAAAAGGTGGATTTGTGAAAAAGGCGCAACCATTTATTTCACAAAAAAGGAAACTTAATATCAAACATAATGGAAAGATACAATCTCAGAATAAAGAATAATCCTTTAAATAATATATTTAGCTTTATGAAAAAGTCATTACATTCTTCTTATCTTTTGTCTAATTTTGCCTTGGGTCAGTGGTGATGTCATCATGCATGAGTATCTGTCCATGTTCCATACACAACACTTGGGGCAACTGTTGCCCCTCACAAAATGTGAGATATTATAATGCTTTCAGTGGACACTTGGTAGAAACTAACGTCTGTCTTCTATTCTACAAGGGAAAGTCAGATTTGTTTGTATCTTCCTATATAGCCCCAGAAAATAAAAACCCGATAGCCTCTGGATCTGCAATGCCATGACAGAACCTCCTTGTCTTTTCCCCAATGTCCAAAACCAAATGATTTAGTGTATGGTTTATTCTGAGAAGTGAAAACTGTCAAATTCCATTACTGGATTTTTTTCATCCAAACACCAAGGATTCTTCCTCGTGGGCCAGAATAAATGATAAAATCTGTATTTAGGCTGAAAAAATTTAATTATACAAGTATAGGCTTAGGAATACCTAGTGTCACACAGATTTATGTTAAAAAGGTCCAGGGGTTTTGGTTGATGACATCTCATATGGGGCAATAGCGTGAAGAGGCTCCCAAATCAAGCCGCATCACTAGATGGAGCCCAGGTCATGGTAGGTAATTATTCCACCATTTTCTCCACTGGAGGGGATTGTTCAGTTCCAAGTAATCATATTAACAGGGTTATTCCCAACTGCAGTGTTTCCTGAAAAGAATGGGGGATGATAGAAAGGATTTGAGCACCAAGCCACATGGAAAATTGCTGAAGGAAGGGAAGATATTTGTCTTGGGGAAGAAAAGATTAAGAGGAGTCTGATAACTGAAGGCCCAGGAACTGAGGACTGCTTAGTGTTACTCTGAATACCTCTGGGGACAGACCAATGGGGATAAGTTATAGAGGGTTAGATTTAAGGCCAGATATAAGGAAGAATTTTCTAACAATTTATAGTTTTCTGAAAATGAAATGGGCTCTTTAGGGACGGACAAAGGTGAGATTTCTGTTAAGAATAGTATAGAAGGGATGCTTGCTTTGAATGGGAGGTTGACTAAGATGATACCTTCTAGCTCTGACATTTTCTGAAAGGACATTGGATTTTGGGAAAAAAGCAGGCTCTGTGCAGGAGCAGAATAAGCCTCCCCAGGAAATGGAGAGTGATCAAAGACAGTGAATAAAATATAGACACTAGGCATAAAAACAATGCACCTTCATTGTTTGCAGAGCATTGATGTCAAATTTGACCTCCTTAGCTCCAGCTGTTCCATCCTCTGACATGCTCTTCCTTCAATTAGTGCATGTTAAAATCCCATTCAGCCTTTCCACTAAAACCTCCCCAGTTCCAAGGATGGAGGACTTCTTTTCTTCCTTTGAATTCCTATGGCAAATTGTGTGTACCTCCTTTTTTAAAAAAAATATTTTAAGGCTTCCAATAGAAGAGAGTAATGCACACTTATAGGAAGACATACAGCCCCACAACCAGATTGACTGGATTCAAATCCTGGCTACACTACTTAACAGCTGTGTGATAATGCTCTTCTACAGAGCAGGGATAACAATATACTTGTATCATAAGGTTTTTTGAGACATTAAATAAGTTAAATGTATAAAATACCTAAAACAGTGTCTCAGTAGGTGTTGCTATTGTAAAATAGCAATTATAAAAAATTCCGAACAGTAGAAAGAAAAAGAGTCACCCATAACTTTATCACCCAAAGACAACCACATTTTGTTATGTTTATTCCTACTTTTTGTATTAATAACAATTAATTTAATGGAGCTGTTTATTTTGTAATACACTTGGTCTTTTTTTTAAATTTCAAAATATTAAGGGGGTACAAGTGTTTTTGTTACATGGATACGTAGTATAATGTTGAAGTCAGGGATTTAGAGTGCTCATCACCAGAATAGTGTTCATTGTACCCAACAGGTAAGTTTTTATCCCTCACCCCACTGCCACCCTCCCCCCTGCTTGGTTTCCAATATCCTTTTCATCTCTTTGTGCCCATGTGTGCCCATCATTTGGCTCCCACTTATTAGTGAGTACATGTGGTGCTTGTTTTTCCATTCCTGAGGTACTTCACTTAGGATAATGGTCTCCAGTTCCATCCAAGTTGCTGAGAAAGACATTATTTCATTCTTTTTCATGGCTGAGTAGCACTGCATGGTGTGTGTGTGTGTTTATTTTCTTTATACATCCATCTATCTGTTGGTGGGCACTTAGGTTGATTCCATATCTTTGCAATTGTGAATTGTACTGCAATAAACATTTGAGAGTAGGTGTCTTTATGATAAAATGACTTCTTTTCCTTTGGGTTGACACCCAGTAGTGGGATTGCTGGATCAAATGATAGTTTTACTTTTATTTCTTGGGGGGAATATCCATACTGTTTTCCATAGAGGTTGTACTAATTTGAAGTCCCACCAACAGTATATAAGTGTTACTTTTTCTCTGCATCCATGCCAGCATCTATTGTTTTTTGACTTTTTAAATAATGGCCATTCTGACAGGGGTAAGGTGGTATCTCATTGTGGTTTTAATTTGCAGTTCCCTGATGAGTAGTGATGTTGGACATTTTCTCATATGGTTTTTGGCCATTTATCTATCTTCTTTTGAAAAAATTCTGTTCATGTCTTTTTGCCTACATTTTGATTGGGTTGTTTGTTTTTTTTTCTTGCTGATTTGTTTGAGTTCTTTGTAGATTCTGGATATTAGTCCTTTGTTGGATGTGAACACTTTCTCCCATTCTGTAGGTTGCCTGTTTACTCTGTTGATTACTTCCTTTGCTCTGTAGAAGCTTTTAAACTTAATTAAGTCCTATTTATTTATTTTTGTTGTTGCTATATTTGCCTTTTGGGTCTTAGTCATAAATTCTTTGCCTAGGCCTATGTCCAGGAGAGTTTTTCCTATGTTTTCTTCTAGGAGTTTTATGGTTTTATGCCTTACATTTAAGTCTTTAATCCATCTTGAATTAATTTTTGTATATGGCAAGAGACAGGGGTCCTGTTTCATTCTTCTGCATGTGGCTATCCAATTTTCCCAGCACTAATTATTAAATAGGGCATCCTTTTCCCAGTGTATGTTTTTGTCTGCTTTGTTCCAAGATCAGTTGGTCATAGCTATATGGTTTTATTTCTGGGTTCTCTATTCCGTTCTATTTGTCTATATCTCTACTTTTATACCAGTACCATGCGGTCTTGGTTACTATAGCCTTGTAATATAAATTGAAGTCAGGTAATGCAGTGCTTTTGCTTATGATTGCTTTGGCTATTTAGGCTCTTTTTTGGTTGCAAATGAAGCTTAGGATTATTTTTTCCAGATCTGTGAAAAATGATGTTGGTATTTTGGTAGGAATTGTGTTGAATCTGTAAATCACTTTGGGCAGTATGGACATTTTAATGATATTGATTCTACCAACCCATGAGCATGAGATGTTTTTCCATTTATTTGTGTCATCTATGATTTCTTTCATCAGTGTTTTGTAGTTTCCTTTGTAGAGGTCTTTCACCTCCTTACTTAAATTTATTCCTAGGTTTTTTTTTTTTAGCTATTGTGAATGGGATTGCCTTCTTGACTTCTTTCTCAGCTGTTCATTATTGGTGTGTAGAAATGCTACTAATTTTTAATGTCAATTTTGTATCCTGCAACTTTACTGAATTTATTAATCAGATCTAATAGTTTTTTGGTGGGGTAGATTTTTCCCTAGAGAATATCATATTATCTACAAAGAGGGACAATTTGACTTCTTCTTTTCCAAATTGGATGCCTTTTATTTCTTTCTCTTGCCTGATTGCTTTGGCTAGGACTTCCAGTACTATGTTGAATAGGAGTGGTGACAGTGGGCATCCTTATCTTATTCCAGTTGTTAGAGGAAAGGCTTTCAGCTTTCCCCCATTCAGTATAATATTAGCTGTGGGTTTGTAATGTATAGCCTTTATTATGTTGAGGTTTGTTCCTTCTATGCCTAGTTGCTGAGAGCTTTTATCATGAAAGGATGCTGAATTCTATCAAATGATTTTTCTGTGTCTATTGTGATGATCATATGGTTTTTGTCCTTCATTCTGTTGGTGTAATGTATCACATTTATTGGTTTGTATACGCTAAATCATCCTTTCATCCCTGGAATAAACCCCACTTGATCATGGTGTGTTATCTTTTTGATGTGCTGTTGGATTTGGTTTGCTAGTATTTTGTTGAGGGTTTGCGCACCTATATGTTCATCAGGCATGCTGACCTATAGTCTTTTACTTATTTGTTTGTCTTGTTTTGTTTTGTTTTTGTTACATCCTTGTTTGGTTTTGGTATCAGGGCAATGCTAGCCTTTTAGAATGAGTTAGGGAGAATTCTCTTTTCTTCAATTTTTTGGAATAGTTTGAGGAGAATTGTTAGTTCTTCTTTGAAAGTTTGATAGAATTTGGTGAAGTTATCTGGTCATGGACTTTTCTTTTTTGGGAGACTTTTTGTTACTGATTCAATCCCATTACTTGTTATTGGTCTGTTCAGGTTTTCTATTTCTTCCTGATTCAATCTTGGTAGGTTGTATGTGTCCAGAAATTTATTCATTTCCTCTAGGTTTTCCAGTTTGTTAGATATAGTTGTCATAATAGTCCTGATGACTTTTATTCTTGTATTTTTTTTCATTTCTGATTTTGTTTATTTGGATATTCTCTTTTTTCTTTGTTAGTCTAGCTAGCAGTTTTTAATTCTCTTTATCTTTTCAGAAAACCAACTTTTCATTTCATTGATCCTTTGTATTGTACTGTTTTTTTAAGTCTGTATTTTGTTTAGTTCTGCTCTAATCTTTATTATTTCTTTCCTTCTACTAATTTTGGGTTTGGTTTATTCTTGTTTTTCTAGTTCCTTAGGTGCATAATTAGATTATTTATTTGAAATCTTTCTGCTTTTTAATTATAGTTGTTTATTGCCATAAACTTCCCTCTTAGCACTGCTTTTGCTATATCTCATAGGTTTTAGTATGTTGTGTTTCAATTTTCATTTGTTTCAAGAAATATTTTGATTTTCTCCTTAATTTCTTCCTTGACCCAAATGTTCATTCAGGAGCATGTTGTTTAATTTCCATGTATTTGTACATCCAAAGTTCCTCTTGTTGTTGATTTCTATAATAGTTTTATTCCATTGTGATCTGAGAAGATACTTGATATGACTTTGATTTGTAAAAATTTGTTGAGTCTTGTTTTGTGTCCTAACATTTGGTTAATCCTAAAGAATGGTCCATGTGCTGATGAGAAGAGTGTGTATTTTGTAGCTGGTGATGAAATGTTCTGTAAATGTCTGGCAAGTCCATCTGGTCTAATGTGTAGTTTAAATCCAATGTTTCTTTGTAATTTTCTGTCTAGATGATCTGTGTAATGCTGAGAGCAGGGTGTTGATGTCTCCAACTATTATTGTATTGGAGTTTCTCCTTTTAGATGTGATAACATTTGCTTTGTATATCTTGGTGCTCTAGTATTAGGTGCATATATGTTTAGCATTTTTATATCCTCTTGCTGAATTGACCCCTTTATCATTATATAATGACTTTCTTTGTCTCTTTTTACTGTTTTTGACTAAAATATGGTTTACATTTGCATGGAATATCTTTCTCTAGTCTTTTACTTTCAGTCTATATGTGTATTTTTAGGTGAGATGAGTTTCTTATAGGTGGCTTGTAGTTGGGTCATGCTTTTTTATTTTATCCCTTCAGCCAATCTATATCTTTTAAGTGGAAAGTTTAATCTGTTTACATTTAAGCTTATTATTGATATTTAACAGCTTATTCCTGACATTTTATTAATTGATTTCTGGTTGTTTTGTATATCCTTTGTTCCTTTCTTTCTCTTTTATTGTTTATCATTGTGGTTTGGTTGTTTTCTGTAGTAGTAACATTTTGAGTCCTTCCTCTTCCTTATTTGTGTGTTTGCTGTACCAGTGGGTTTTATACTTTCATGTGTTTTCGTGATTATAAATATCATCCTTTCACTTCCAGGTGTAGGAGTCCCATATGCATTTTTTGTGGGACCAGTCTAGGGGTGATGAATTCCCTCAGTTTTTGCTTGTCTGGAAAAGACTTCATTTCTCCTTTATCATGAAGGTTAATTATGCTGGGTATAGTATACTTACCCGACAGGTTTTTTTTTTTCTTTTAGCACTTCGAATATATCATCCCATTCTCTCCTGGCCTGTAAGGTTTCTGCTGAGAAATCTGGTATTAGTCTGATGGGGGTTTCCTATAAATGACTACACACTTTTCTCTCGTTTTTAGAATTCTGTCTCTGTCTTTGACTTTTGATAGTTTGACTATAATGTGCCATGGAGAAGACTTTTTTGAATTATATTTGTTTGGGGATCTCTGAGCTTCCTGCCCCCAGATATCTAAATCTCTTGCTAGACTTGGGAAGTTTCCAGCTATTTTTAGTTAAAGAGGTTTCCTATCCCTTTTATTTTCACTTTGCCTCTGGGACACTAAAAATTCAAATATTTGGTTGCTTTCTGGTGTTCCATACGTCATGTAGGCTTTGCTTATTCCTTTTTATTCTTTTTTCTTTATTTTTGTCTGACTGGATTATTTCAAAACACTTGTCTTCAAGTTCTGAAATTCTTCCTTTGCTTGATCTAGTCTATTGTTGTAGCTTTTGAATGCATTTTGTATTTTATTTAATGAATTCTTTAGTTCCAGAATTTGTTTGGTTCTTTTTTATTATATCCACCTCTTTGGTAAATTTCTCATTCATATCCTGAATTATTTTTCTGATTTATTTGTATTGTTTGTCTGTAGTTTCTTGTATCTCACTGAGCTTCTTTAAGATCATAATTTTGAATTCTTTTTCCAAGATTTCATAGATTTCTTTTTCATTGGAATATGTTGCTGGAGAATTGTTGTGTTCCTTTGGAGGTGTCATATTTGCTTGTTTTTTTGTGTTTCTTGTTTCCTTACATTGACATCTGCACCTCTGGTGTAATAGTCACTTCTTCAAATTTTTTGAATTTGCTTTTGTAGGGGCAGACTTTTTCCTGAAGATGTATCTATGGTGTTGGTTGGGTAGGGCACTATGGTTTTAATTCTGGGTGCATCAGTAGTCCAGTCTCCATATGATTTTCTTTGGCTGTAAACAGTGTCAGTGGTGTCTGTGATTTTCTTAGTGCCTCAGGGTGTCGTTATTAGTGGAGGCTGTGGTGAAGTTTTACTGGGGATGGGGATGCCAGTGCCAGGTGTGCCTGTCCTCAGGCCCCAGTGATGTCAGTGGCAGGCTGACCTTGCCTGTCCTTGGGTCCTGGGGTAGCATACACTGGCGCCAGCATTAGCAGGTCCAGGTGGCCCAATTATGGGCCTCCAAGTGGCTTGCTTGGGTGCTGGTAGTAGCAATAGTGGGCTGGGAAGGTGGGTGAGTTCTGGGGCTCCTGGGCAGCAGGTGTGGCATGGGTGAGGGCAGTAGCAGTGGTTGGACAATCCTCCAACTCCCGAGTGGTCTACATTGGTGTTGGCAGTGGCTGTGATATGCTGTTTGAACCAGTCCCCAAGCCCACAGGTGGCATGCGTGGGTGTGTGACAGCTATGGTGGTAGCAGCAGGTTGTGTGGGCCTGACCTCAGGCCCCTGGGAAGGGTGCCAAGGTGCCAAGGGTGGTGGATTGGGCTAGATGGCCCCCAGGTCCCTGACAATACGCTCAGGAACTGGAGGGTGGGTGGAGCTGGGCCAAGTGGACCTGTCCTCAGGCTCCCTGGTGGTACATGCAGGCTCTGGTTGTGGTAGGCAGGGGCAGGGTGATCCCCATGTCTCTGGTAGAATTCTTGGATGGGAGCAGCAGTGGCTATACTGTAGCCCTGCTACTGGGAAGGGTGAGGTTGCTTTCACTGGCAGCAGCTGTATGCAGGAGGCTGGGGAGCATGTATGTGTCACTTGCTCTTTGGCCCTGGTGGCACAGCCCACAGTGACAGTGGCTGCAGGTGGGGGGTTTGTCCTCGGGGTGCATAAAAACACGCTGTGGCTTCTCTGCTGTGGGAAGCAGGGTCATTCCCAATGGCTTGTGCTTCATCCCTGGCAGCAGCAGCCAGTTGTGGTGGTGGCCAGGGTGGGGAATGTCAATGAAGGAAGCTCCAGGGATGTGGAGATGCAGGGCCTGTTGGGCCCCAGACAGGATGCAGGCTCTCAGTGGGACCCAGCATGAGCTCCCTCTCTGGAGCAATGCCATCGCACAGTCTCCAGGCAGCTCCCTGTGTTAGTGAGGGGCTCTTCTCTGGCTAGGATTGCAGGGGTCTGTGGTGGGAATGTGGACCACTGAGGTCCAGGCAGGGAGACATAGTGTCATCCCCACAAGGAATACAGTTAACCAATAATAAGCAGCTTTGATCTTTCATTAGACTTAATGTTTTTAGGCTGTTTTTTAAACTATGGCAGTCTCTTTGTAAAGATTGGAGTCTGAAATTAGCTTCTTGTCCTGATCTAAAAGATATGAACTAACATTTTTTCCTATGTTCTTTGTTGTTCTAGAAATATTAATAAAAGTAATATCTTAATGTCAAGCAGTTCTTATCTCTATATACTCAGCATTCCCAGCCCTGTGTTTTCACCATACATGGTCTGCTCTAGGGTTGTTGGGAAGTTGATGTGCTTCTGAAAAGTAGTGTGCAAATAGCCTTTGGCAAATCCAAACATTTAAAAATACACCAGGTGCCTTTTTTAATTTAAGGAAATTAAATTGTTGGTCATTTTGTTAAATGAATAGTCAGTGCCATAATTTATCTTTTGAGTGTAATGTTTATATTTTGCATACCTTTTATATGTGAGTGACCTCTGCAGGTAATAGACACACCTCTTCTTTGATTTTTTTTTCTAGTGATTTCTTTCTTCCTAGTCATCTATGGCTGTCACCCCTTGGGCTAGCAAGATGGGATGACCAGGTTTGCTGTGTTCCCCTCCAAATCCATGGCCTTCACCAAGTCCTCTTCCTTTCTTGTCTTTAGGAGGGTTAGAACATGGAAGGATGAGGGTAACTCCTTTTCTCCATCCATAGTGGCCCCACTTTGGGGTCATAGATTTCTTAGTCTGGACTCCCTACACCCTGCCCTGGATTCCAGTGGGGTGCAACTGAGGGGTTGGGAGATTTGGACCCTGGGCTTGGGTCAAAATTATTCATGAACTTATCACGTGGATCAGACCAAAGTTGGCCAGATGGAAAGCTATATTGTCTCAAGTCTCATTCTTGTGCCGAAGCTTTTATCCAGAAAAAGCACTCTGGAATTTGGGTCTGTCATCTGGGCTCCCTCGGGGAGCAGAGAGGTCATTGCCAGGCAAGACCCTCAGTCTCTGCATGAGAACTCAACCCATTCAGCATTACCTGTAACATAAATATATAGAAACCATGAAAACAAGAGAAAGAGAATAAAAGAAATAAGAGAAGGATTGGCAAGACCATGGTATTATGGGAAACAAGCCTCCAATAGACTCTAGTGATAGCAACATTTCTCTAACAAGAGAAACTGAGTTTTAGCTGGATACATGATTTCCCAGAATAAAGACCCTACTTCCCACCCTCATTTGTAGCCAGCTGTGCTCGTGTGAATAAGTTCTGGATGTGAGCAAAAGTGATGTGTATAACTTCGAGGTCCTATTCTAAGAGGAGAGGGGAAGGTTCCCTCTCACTCATTTCCCCCTTCCTGCTGGCTAGGATGCAGCAAGGACAGTGAGGGCCTATGTGAACTACGTGGATGGGGTCATATCTAGAGATGGCAGACCCATAGTTTGGAAGGATCCTGTGCCCCTGCCACCGTGGAGATGCCATGCTCATCCTGGACAGCTAATCCTGAGCTGTCACATGAGAGAGAAATCAGTGTCTCTCTTGTTTAGGACACTAGATTGTGGGTTTATATTATAGCAGCTGAGTGTGGACTGCAGGTGATAATAATGAAACCAACCTCCAAAGCCCAGGAGTACTTCGAAATCATTTCAGAATCACATATCATTTTTATCTTCTGATTTTGTTCTCTAAAGGGATGCATGCTTGTGTTAAAACTAACATCAAAGATATTGTAATCTACTTAAAATTTCTAACTGAACTTTACTTTTTAGAACAGTTTTACTGAAAAACTGGAAAGATATTACAGAGTTCCTATATTTCCCACACCGAGTTTCCCCTATTATTAACATCTTATATTCATGTGACATATTTGTTATAATTAATGAACCTATATTAATACCTCATTCTTAACTGAAGTCTATACTTTATTCATATTTCCTTTTTTTTAAAAAATCTAATGTCCTTTTTTTGTTCCAGAATCCCATTTCATTGTTTTTGATTGCCTGGACAGTTTTGAGGAATACTGGTCAGGTATCTTGTAGAATGCTGCTCAGTTGAGGTTTGTCTGATGGGTTTCTCATGATTTGACCAAGGTTATGGGTTTTTAGGAGGGAGAACACAAGGGTAAGTTGTTATTTTCATCCCATTATATCAGAGGAACATGCTGTCAACATGACTTATCATTGTTGATGTGGACCTTGATCAGCTGCCTGATGTAGTGTTTGTCAGGTTTCTCCACTATAAAGTTACATTTTCCTCTCTTTCTCTACATTACTCGTTGAAAGGATGTCACTATGTGCAGTCTGCGCTTAATGAGTGGGGAGTTATTCTCTATCTCTTTGAGGGCTGAGTATCTATACAAATTATTTGGAATTCTTCTGTATGGGAGGTTTGTCTATTAGCTGCCATTTATTTATTTATTAAACCATTTATTTTTACCAGTATGAATTCATAATATTTGTTTTACATTTTGGGTTATCATCCAATACTTCTTTATTTTCTTGCTCAAATTGTTCCAGCTTTGGTCATCAGGAGTTCTTTCAGTTAGCAACTCTGTCCCTTTGACATATCCCCATCATTTTTTTCTAGCACTTCCTTATTTTCTGGAATTACGAGATGCTGCAGGCTCATCTTGTGTATTTCCTGGCTCAATCCTAGAATCTAATACCACTGGAGAATGGTATTAGAAACCAAGATCTGGGTGCTAGGTGTGCTTATCGTAATTGACTTTTGATTGCAAAGGTCTGGTGTTTTGGTACATTGTAACAATGCATTAGCCTTGCAGCTTAGGTCACACTCCAGAGTTCTGAGTCAATAGGTCTGGGGTGGGGTCTGAGAATTTGCATTTCTGTCAAGTCCCAAGTGATGCTGATGTTGCTGGTTCAGGAACCACATTTGGAAAACCATTGCAGTATGGGTTAACTTGGCTTTAGAGATCAATCCTGAGACCTAAAGCATTCCAAGTTTCAAGCTACTGATAGGCACAATGTGTCTTTTAGAATTTATCTGCTAGGAAGTATTAGGTGCGGTGACTGGGTTCACTTATGCTGGGTCATTTACCGTAGGAAAGCATGCAGCTAATGTAGGATATAGCCCAAATCACTGAAGACCAATCAGATCAGAGTTTCCAAACTCATTACTTATAAACCAGGAATCCAAATTCTGCTTCAGCTTTTCAACAAATAAAATGGATAGTCTGACAAACTTCTCCAGTGAAGAGTAAAAATGGAAGGAGACATACTGTCTAAGGGTTTATGTAGTAGGAAGGGAGTATCTTTTCTTTATTCTCAAGTATTGGGTTGCTATCAAATAAAAAAATATTCATTTTTTTCCAGGTTATGTTGCTCTTTAGTAGATCTAACCTTACCCCAGATGCCTGGAAAGGAATTTGGTAAAAGAAAGAAGATTATTTTTATTATTCATTTAAAATATTTATATATTTTTGGTATTTATATTATTATTACTATTTATAAAAGTGGCCACTTTTACATATCTGCTGTCTTAGTCTGTTTTCTGCTGCTGTGACAGAATACCACAGACTAGGTAATTTATAAAGAAACGAAGTTTATTTGGCTCACAGTTCTGGAGGCTGGGAGGTCCAAGAGCATGGCCCAGGCATCTGGTGAGGGTCATTCCACGGTGGGAGGTGGAAGGCAGAAGTGAGCACAAGAGTCAGAAAGAGGAAATGAGGCTGAAATTGTTATTATAACAAACCCAGTCTCCTAATAATTAACCCAATCCCGAGATAACTAAATTAACCCATTCATGAAGGTGGAGCCCTCATGACCTCATCACCTCTTAAAGACCCCACCTCTCAGCACTGTTACAATGACAATTAAATTTCAGTATGAGCAGAGACATTCAAACTGTAGCAACTACTATAGCTGTAGATTCATAATGATTTTAAAGAAGCTCTGATAAAATTTCTAGGAACCTTGAAGTGTTCCAAAGGGGAAAAATCTAGGAATGGAGGTGAGAATAAAATGAATATTTATTGATACCTGTTCTTATTTAGTGTAGGCTAAACTTTTATAATAAATAGGCCTCCAAATGCAATGTCTCTAAGAAAGTAAAAGTTTTTCTCACTCACACAATAGTCTAGAGTGTGTATTTCAGGATGATGGGGGTGGCTTGAGACAGGGAAGGGTGGGTGGCTCTGCTACACATAGTTATGGGACCCAGGGTGCCATGCTCAGCATGTGGCTTCAAAGTCTACATGATACTGCTACAGCCCATGGAACAATTGTTGTGGCAGAGGAATAGAATAGTGATTGATCCAGCCTAGACTATGTCATCACTGGGGGGGTGGGAGAGGCTTCTATGGGGTGCTGGGTAGATAGGAACAATCCTTTCTATAGGATCCTTACTTCTAAACAAACTTCCCTTCACAAAAATTTTGTAAAATTAGACATTTGTATCTTCATGTGAACTAACACATGGAGATAGTCTTCCAGGATTTTAAAGTTTAAAATCTTAGCTCTACTTATGGGGCAAAGGGCTTTATTCATGAGAAGGAAGTTCAAGGACTGGACCCAACAGATGGGGGTTGTTACTTTAGGTTGAGTTGGACTGATGGGGGCTGCTGGGAGCTCTAGGAAGGTAACATGGTGTCAATAGGGCATTGCAGGCAGCTGGACCTGGGTTTGAATCCTGCCTTAGTTACTTACCAGGTTTGTGATCCTGGGCAAGGCGCTTAAATCTTCTGGGCCTCACTTCTCTTGTATATAAAACAGGGAGAATATCAACTTCCTTATGAAGTTCTATGAGGAGCAGGATAATATATATAAAGTGCCCAAAGAATGCAGATTCCTGTCCTGAAATCACATTTCCGATGTGCCGCCATTCTTTCTGCATGTAAGGCTACCTCTCATTAACAAGAATGTGCATTAATACATCTTTCCTCAAAGTTCTGACACAGATGCAGTGTCTTAGGTTTGAACAATTTATAACAACACTTTAAATGGCCTTCACCCTGATAGAGGTAATCTTTCCAATGTTCTCAAAGGATATGTATAATTTGGGTAATGTAGTGAATTGTGACTTTTTTTTCCCTTTTTTGCCGTTTCCTTGTTTTGTCTTCATTTTTCCCCTTTAGCTAATGAAAGATCAAAATTAATTAAATCTTTTGATGTATCAGGACAGCTCTTAGAGTAAGCGTTAAGGTAAGGACATTGAACTTTTCCACATGATTGTAGCTCTATAACCTGAACACAGATTTAATGCCATGTCTTTTAGCCTCTGGGAGATTAATTACTGCACCAAATGCTAACTAGGCTGACTGGATTTCTTACCTAAAGAGAGGAATCCAAGCCTGCACTTTTACGGGGGTTATCTGAGAGCAGCTGCTCAGCCTCTGACCAGGCACGAGGCCATCGGGGTTGGCGAACTAGCTGTGAGGAAGTTCAGGTGTTACCATACCAAGCTTTCTTGCCATTTTTCTCATTTAGAACCCGGGGTATTTTATTTTACTTTGAAGCAGAAAACAGGAACTTACAAATAACTGAAAACATGTCTTTAATCTTGCATGATGTGGACTCTATTTTAACTCACCCCAAAATGCTCCTTTGGGCCTGTGATGCAGCCGTTCTGGGTTCTTTGCTCTCCCAGCACTGGACAGCTATTTCATAAGCACGTGTTGACTTTCTCATTTGATATATGATGAAACAAAATTGACAAAAGTTGGATGATTTGTGAGGCCTTTTTGATCTGCTCCAACCAATTGTTTGCACTACATCTGGCTTACACATGCTACATTCTCATACAATGTTTATTTCATTTCTACTGACAGACAGTGACTAACTTGAGGATCCTATGCACAGTAAAAGCTGGCGCTCACTCTGCTCAGTATTCATTCTCCGTTTTTATGGCATACGACTTCAAATAAAGATGCAAAATGAACTTGGAAGGACAATGCACATCTGATTACATTACCGATGCCATCACAGTGACAAGGCCTTGGCAATCGCAAGTATTTGTAAGCTCCATTTCAAAGACTCACTCACATTAGTATACCCAACACCGTACAATTTCAGGACAGCAAATGAAGGTGCATGTTCCATGGAGTTTGTTGGGATGGGAACTGACTAAGCAGAGATATTTCAGGTCAGAACTGTTATAGTAGGTCAGAACTCAGACCTGAATGATTTAGACTTCTGTAAAGGACTGTTGGCTGGAAGGCAGAGAAATGTTTGACCCCTGAAACCAGAGGCAGATTCACTGTGAAGCCAAATAAAACTTAGCAATGTGGTCACATGGTTGCAGATTTGAAAAATTTGCCAAAAAAATTTGCCATTGTCTCTTTCCACGCTCACTTCCTCCCTATTTGTGTCTCTCCTTCAGTTGGGTGGTGGTATAATGGATACAGCAATTTTGAGTTCTGGCAAGGGGAAGTTGAGTTTGGGATACATTTACTTTGGATTTAGAGGAATATATTTATGTGGTTTGCAGTCTTCTGCATATAGTTAAGTTATTTTTAGCCATTTTAGTGAAAAAAATGACATCTAGGAATTATTCTATCTACTGGGCTGACACACCCAAGTTTGTGAGATGGCTGTGCAGGGCCAGAAGTAGGATCACAATATCAATATGAACATGTCCTATGGTGCCTGACACAAATTGTAGGTGGGTGGTGGAGGAGGAACACAATTATATATTTTTTCAAAAAAATTCAGATGTGAAAATTTTTGAATGGAGGGTTTTGTTTTCATTACAGCCTGGTCAAAATGAAACTTCTTCCTTGCAGAAATATTCTTGATAATGCTGTATACAATTATAAATACACCTTACATTTTCTTTTTTCATGGGATTCAAGTGAAGTTAAATATATCAAAGTTCCTGTCTTGTAGGGCAAAAGCTGTGGTAGTACTACCAACAGTGCCTATGTCTGTAGGGGGGCTGCATGTTTTATGCATCCCAAATATTGCATTGCATCTTTGAAATACTGGTGTACAATGCTCTGCTGAAGTCTGGTGGTTCCAGATAAAAGTTGCACAAAAATACCACTCATTCAGCAAACATTCAGGAAAGTCAAGATACAAAATGACACATATTTATCAAGTCAACATACGTTGTGTAAGAGTAATTTGATTTACCTAATTATTATACCTCAATACAATGTAGTGGCAATTTAAAAATACATTTTAATTGCTCTTGTATGTGCCTTAATTTAAGATTAATATTGTATAATTTTTCAGATTATGCAGCCAAAAATATGGGGAAAAAATAGATGTATGTCAGAAAGTTAATTATAAATACATATGTATTTTTCTGGATTTTGTGATGTTTGTGGCATTTGTCAGCTTTTAAAATATTTTAATTTTTTGTGATTAATTTTTTCACTCCAAATAAAAATCCATAGCCATATTTAATTTTATATATGTAATTTTGTTTTTTCTTTCTTAAAGAAGGCTACACAAATTGTATAACCTTCAGGTCCTGCAAAGCCAGAATTTGCCCTTGTTTGCAATGTGGTGAGATACATAATGGTCACAGTTACATGTGGTTTACAGTATTCTATATCTTAAGTCTTAGGTTAAAATTTTTTAAAAAATGTATTTGATATTCTAAAGAATTGCAATGGAAGGACAGTAGAAAAGTTATCCCCTTCCACCACATCCCTGTAACCTTAAAAATAATCAACTCCAGATCCAGTTGTTAAATTTCTAAATTTATCTTTCCCTAAAGTTGCCTTCGGGGGAGAGTATTCTTTCTTCACATCCCTGAAGCCAGGGAGATTTGGCATTTGTCTTGCTCCCTCACAGCCATCTCTGGAAAAGTACCCTTCTGCCTTCTTATAAAAGCTCCTCCTCTTTTGAGGCTTATACTGCCTGGCATTTCCTCCCATGAGTGTTGTTGCTGAACCGTGTTCCCTCTTAGCTATGGACTCTTTGCCCAACCCACCGTAAACCTGGAATGTTTCAATGGTCCACATAACGCACCCAACAACCTAGCTTTATTAGTCTCCTGAGGCTGCAGGGATAAATTACCACAAATTTGATGGCTTAAAACAACAGAAATTTATTCTTTCACAGTCCTGAAGTCCAGAAGTCTGAAGTCAGCATCACTGGACAGAAATCATGGCATCAACAGGGCCGCGCTCCCTCCAGAGGCTCTAGAAGAGAATTTGTTCCCTTCCTCTTCTAGCTTCTGGTGGCTGCCAGCATCCCTTTGCTTGTGGCCATATCGCTCCTGTCTCTGCCTCTGTGGTCACATGGCCTTCTGCTCTTCTGGGTATATAAAATCTCCCTCTGCCTTCCTGTTATAAAGATACATATGATAGCATTGAGGGATCACCCACATAAACCAGGATAATCTCCCCATCTCAAGATCCTTAGCTTAACCACATATACAAAGACTTTTTTTTTTTTTGGCCTTATAGGGTAACATTCATAGGTTCCAGGGATAGGATGTGGATATCTTTTGGGGGCCTGTTTTTCAGCCTAACACACCAGCATTGCAATTCCTGAATGTTATCTCCATCTCTGTACCAGTTCAGCCAGCCACTTCCCGGACAACCGTACTCTTAGGACTCTCATAACGCAGAACTGTTTCAAATTGGAAGGTCTCTTCCTTTCCCTGTCACACTTCCTTTCCCTTCACACTGCCACTTCCCCCATGCTTGAACTTTGACCTCGTGGAGACTTTTAGGTGCTTGACTCCTCAATTTTCTTCCAATCTTTCAACCCACTTCTGGCTCCTCTTTCTTCCTACCTAGCCTAGACACTGGCTGATTGGATACTTCAGGCTTTTCTCTCACAATAACCCCTGATCATTTGCATCCTTTCAGGGCACTGTTCTAGAAAACCCTGGAACCTGGAGTCAGGTGACTACTGACACGTGTGGCTTCTGCTTGTGTCTGCTGAGTCCTGGTGGAAGAGAAGCCGGTGGCCTTGCTGGCTCTCTTCTCTGGCCTCAGCCCCTAGCTCCTGCTCCATCAGCAGCCCTTCCCTTCCTCTGTTCCTCTCCTTCTGCTAGCATAGTATTTCTCAGAACATGTTCTGTGGACCTCCTCTGTCAGAATCTCCTAGAACCCTTATAAAATAAATTCCTGGGTCCTACTTCAGACTTACTGGATCAGAATCTCTAAGGAGAGGCCTGGAAATTTTTCTTTTTGACAAGTACCCCCAGGTGATCTCTCCCCACCCAATCCTATATTCATTCTCAAGTGTTTTCCATTCTGGGACTCATACACTCACATCAGCAGTTAAAATAAGAAATACTTTAGTACCAGTCATGAAATACCACTCCCAAGCTCCCTGGGTGCTCCGCTGCACACTCTGAGACTCGGGGATCTAGCCACTCTGTCCCGACTGATCGGGCCCTGGCACACTGGTGGTTAGGTATGATGAACACTGCCTTTACTTTCCATTCTTCCTTGACATCGCCCTTCTCAAACTACTGTCCTCCTTCCTCTTCTTCCCTTTTCACATAAACATCATCAAAAAATCTATCAGCCCAAGCAGACAACAGAAAGGACTTTGGCTTCTGTTGAAAAGAGTTTTAACACAGGGAATGATTAGAAAGGTTGAAGAGGGGGATTCAGGGTAAAAAGAAGTTCCCAGCACTGTGGTTGTCACCCAGCCACCAGGTACCACCAACACTGCCTTTTGACACCCAGGGGGCTGGTGAGCAGACTCTGGAATGCTGAGTCCAGGAGTAGCAACTGTCTCTAAATTTTGTGCTTCCAAGTCCTTGTTTGCCAGTAGGAAGAGGACTCCCACCTCACTCCCTCTTCCCACTTTCACTGGGGTGCATTTAATGTGCACCCAGAAGCCTGGCTGCAAAGAAGTCTGGGAAATGTAGCCTTTACCTTTCCTATCTGTTGGTACAGGAAGGCACTCAGGAAGGGGTGGAATGGATGCCCAGTTTTATATAGCAAATAAGAGCAATCTGCACCTTTTGATTTCACATTCTTACCTTCTGTCCACTATTTGACCAGTTGTTATT
Source organism: Daubentonia madagascariensis (assembly GCA_023783475.1). NCBI lineage: Eukaryota > Metazoa > Chordata > Mammalia > Primates > Daubentoniidae > Daubentonia > Daubentonia madagascariensis. Next base: position 32,972,640 of record JAKFHU010002088.1, on the reverse strand, counting down.
TGCCATTTACCCCCACTGTGCTTGTGAACTTCTCTAGCTGAGGTCAGCAGTGCCCTTTGAGGGACCAAACCCAATGGATGTTTTAGTGCTTATCTTGTTGTATCTCTCTACTGCACTCGATTCTGTTAATCAGGCCCTCCTTGACACTGTCTGCTCCCTTGATTTCTCTCACACCAGTCTTTGTGTTTTTCTCATAACTCTCTGGCCTTCCTGCCCTTACCCTTCTTCATAGCTTTCAGGTGCCCCCAGCCTTCAGGTGACTCCGAGAGTTTGGTCCTCTGTCCACTCTTGCTTTCCCTCTCACATTCTCCTTGGAGCATCTCATGTGGATTCAGAGTTTTAACCCAACCCAAATGCAAAGATTCTCAAATCATTATACTGAGAACAGACTTCTCTCACATTCCTGAACTTCTGACTGAAATATGCAACTACCTTGTAGACACATAGCGTTCCACATCGTCTCAAACGTAACATGGTCAAAACCACCCTCCACCTGAGCTGACATCACCACCAAAACTCTAACAACCCCAGTGAGCAGCCTGGGAGTAGCACTTCACTCCTCCTTCTCCCTCATGCCCCACATCTAATTAATTCCCAAGTCCTGGCATTTCTCCAACAAAATATTTCTCAGATCCATTTGCCTCTGTTTCATTGCTATGAACACTGCCTTGGTTCAGGGCCTAACTGCGTTTCTTCTGGATTACTGTGCCAGCTTCCAAACCTGTCTGTCTCCAGTTTTGACCCTTTTACATGAACCCTACACACAGTCTGTCAGGTAATTGATCCAAAATGCAAGCCCAACACTGTACAAACAAATAACTTGAGGCACCAAACATCAGATGCTGTTCTATAATTTTCCCTAGACCATCTCCCCTCCTCCCATGCAGATCTTGGGCTTCCAGGACAAGCAGAGGATAAGTTCTCAACATTTACAATGAGGACCCAAGGATTTGATGGGATCCAGAGGAAAGTGCCGGGTGTGTGCCAACCAGGAGCACTAGGTTCACCTCCTACCCCCGTATTTGCTTTAGAGTAGGGGGAGGGCGTCATGGACACTGTGAATACACCCAGATTCTCCTTCAATGAATGACTTCTTGTCCTAGCTGCTGGGAATGATGTTGGCAGATGGCCTTCAAAAATTGCCTGAGCTGCCCAGAGACACCTCACCCAAGGTCACAACCCTTCAGGGGCATCCCACGTATGGATGCAGAGTATAAAGGCCTGGCCATCTCAACCCAAGTTGGAAAAACCCTGAAGGAACAGTCTAGCTCTCAGAGCTTCTGTGGAGTTGGCTGAGGTCATCACTGTATCCGCAGCACAGCTGGACTGCTGCTTCTGCCCATTCCTGTTGTCCTCCCCTGCCTGGTATACAAAGCAGCTTTATCCCTTGCAGTGTGAAAGGACCGGGCCCAAGACTTAATCATCAGAATAGCCAAACTATCAAGAAAGTTAAACTTCCAATCAAGGCAAGTATCCTATGCCAAGGTCAGGACTGGAGGAAACAGATTGGGACCCTGACACATGGGATGAGGATGTCTGGGTTGATAATACTGAAAATCTTGAATCCTCAGACTTTCTGGAACTCCCTGAGCCTTTAAAAACCTGGCCCACCCCTCCCTATTAGGAGCTACACTCCCCCATTGATTGGAGGTGATGCAGACACTTCTCCCCCATGAGAAACACTTGCTCTCTCTATGATATTTGCCACCACCTTCCATCCCAGGCACTGGGCCTATACCTAGAGTTAAGTCACATCATAAACCCAAGTGGAGCTATGCTGGGTCTAATAAGAGAAGAAAGGGACTACATCCCAAATGATTTGAAAAATCTGCCATCCTGTATTGGCATGTTCTGGAAAAGTAGGCATGGGATTGGATTCTAAGGGTTCTTGATCCAAGGACATACAGGATTTAACACCTTGGCAAAGATTCCAGGAAATGGTGCAAACTTGCTTCTAGGATGGCTCCTAGAGGCGTGAAAATAGTAATGATCTACACTAAGTGAGGCTGGAGTGACACATCATTGTTCTCAGTGACCCACTTGAGGAGTTTATGCTTCTCAGCTCCACAAATATGGTTCTGCGGAGTATGAGACTCTGGTCCCCAAAAGGGGAACACTTTCACCAGTGGGTCTGGGAAGAGTCCCATTGCACTACAAGCTTTGGCTATGGCTTGGGCCCTTTGTGCTTCTTGTGTCCAGAAATAAGCAAGCAAAAAGAGGAGTTATCGTTCTGGCAGGGTTAGGGTCATTGCCCCAACCCTCAGAAGGTGGTGCACTGACATTACACAATGGGGCAGGGAATAATATGTTGGCCTACAGGTAATCTGTTTGGGTACCTCTTGGTAGTCCCTTCATCCGTTTTGTTAGTAAATGGACAACTGCAGCAACCTTGGTCTCAGAAGGGCATAGTAACCGAGGTTCAGATGCTTCAGGAGTGAGGTTCTAGGTTACACACCAAGTAAACCACCGAGACTAGCAGAGGTGGTAGCTGAGGTGAGGTGAATCTAGACTAGGCAGTGAAGGAGAAAAATGATGGCCCCAAGATCAATTGCAGGGGCAGGACTATGACTCGTCTGACTAATCTTCTAGATTTTTCTCAGAAGAGAGGTCCACCAGAATCTTAAAAATAAAATTTTTTCTTTTGATTATATCAGGATGATAAATGGATTCTTAATTTTTGGTCAACTCATAACTTGATATATTAAATTATATGTTTTATTTTTCTTCCCTGCAACTGACCTCCCTCTTTTCTCAAGCCATCAGATTCCTCTCGAAGTTGGGAACATCTGCAACAGGCAGCAGGGAGTGGTGGTGGTAAGTCTGGTGCTTTGGCCCCCAGAATTAGCAGGATTAAGTTTTATACCATTAGCAGAAATACAGGCTTGAATCAAAATTATGAAATAAAGAATGTCTCCCTCCCCAATTGTACCAATTTATAACATTTGCAATGCTTGCTCACTAAATACGATCTGCAAAAGTCAGGTAGGTCCCACATAGTCCCACTAACCAAAGACAACATTAACAGTAACATTAAAATGTGATGTATTTCCCCAAAACAATCTTGAGAAAGAAAAATAAAGCTGGAGACCTCAATCTTCTTGATTTTAAAACATATTACAAAGCTACAGTGATCAAAACAGTGTGGTACTGGCATAAAGACAGACATAGAACAATGGAACAGAATAGAGAACCCAGAAATAAACCCTCATGCATATGATCAAATGATGTTCAAGAAATGGTACTGAGAAAACTGAATATCCACATGCAAAAAAATGATGTTGGACCACTACATTTTACCACAAACAAAAATTAACTCAAAATGGATTAAAGACCTAAACATAAGACCTTTAACTCTAAAACTCTCAGAAGAAAACATAAGGGAAAACCTTTATGACATTGAATTTGGCAATGATTTCTCAAATATGACACCAAAAGCATAGGCAACAAAAGCAACAATAGACAAATAGGATCACATCAAGCTTAAAAACTTCCTGAAGCAAAGGAAACACTCAACAGAGTGAAAAGACAACCGATAGGATGGGATAAAATGTTTGCATACCGTATATATGATAGGAAGTTAATAGCCAGAATATATAAAGAACTCCTACAACTCAACAACAAAACCTCCCAAATAATCCAATTAAAAAACGGGCCAAGGATTTGAATAGATATTTCTCCAAAGACCACTTACAAATAGCCAAAAGCATGTGAAAAGATGCTCAATGTCACTAATCATCAGGGAAATGCAAATCAAAAGCACAATGAAATATCACCTTAGGGTGGCCACTACTAAAAAAACAGAAAATAACAAGTGTTGGTGATGATGTGAAGAAATTGGAATCCTTGTGCACTATTGGTAGAAATGTAAAATGGTGCAGCTGCTATGGAAAACAGTATGGAAGTTTCTAAAAAAATTAAAAATAGAATTACCATATGATCCAGGAATCTCACTTCTGGTTATATATATCCAAAAGAGTTGAAAACAGGATCTCGAAGAGATATTTGCACACTTATGTTCACTGAAGCATTGTTCACAAAAGCCAAGAGGTAGAAACATCTGTCCATTGATGGGTGAATGGATAAAGAAAATGTTGTAGACATACAATGGAATATTATTCAGCCTTAAAAAAGAAGGAAACCCTATCACATGTTACAACATGGATGAAACTTGAGGATTCTATGCTAAATTAAATAAGCCAGTAGCAAAAAGACAAATTCTGCATGATTCCACTCACATGAGGTATCTAAAATGGTAAAACTCTTAGAAACAGAAAGTAGAATGGTGGTTGCTGGGGGCTTGGGGAATTGTTCAATGATTACAGAGTTTCAGTTTGGCAAGAAGAAAAATCTCTAGAGATACGTTGTACGGCAATGTACATATAATTAACATTACTATACTGTACACTTAAAATGATTAAGATGGTAAATTTTGTGCTATTTTTTACTACAATAAAAAAGTAATGTATTTCCTTTAGTCTTTTTGTTAAACGTAGGGTATTTTTTTAAAAAAAATACACATCGATTATATTTACTTGGACTTGTCACCCTGGTTGCATACACTGCCTGAGGGAGAGAAGTGTTTTTAGTTGTGGATTTGCCATTCTTAGAAATGAGGCTCTTATGATCTCTAAATTGTGTGGTGGCCAGATCCCCCAAAGCAAATGATCCATCTAGGTGCTACTGAAAAATAGTCTGCAACATCCTTCTAAATAACAACAACGACAACTAACAACACTATTAGTAGCAGCCAATATTTTTTAATCAATTACTAGTCCCAACAGTTGTCTCCAGAGCATGATATACATTATCTTATTTAATCACCATAACAACTCTAGGAAGCAGACACTTGTCATTGTAATTTTACTTTTGATGAAACTGAGGCTCAGAGAGGTTACTTAACTTGCTCAAGGTTGCACAGTTTGCAGCTTGAAGAGACTAAATTCACAAGCAGTTTTAAAATAAGAGATGATCTAGAGAGAAAGCATTATTCAATACTTTCGTTTAATGTAATAGCTTAATGGCAATAATCAAAAGAAGAAACTTTTAAGAGGACATGGAGTGTTGCTAACTTAATAGCCAGATTTGAGAGCTCTGAGAATTTGTCTCTTTTCCCAGAATATTTATCTCAGAAAGTGATGATCATTTCATTGTTCTTAGGTAGACCTCATTTACAGTTTGGGGAAATGGCTCTGGACTTGTGGAGACTTTCGTGCGACTGTTTAGTCTATATCGTGATCTGTCAATAAAACTACTCTTCATCTCTAACTTAACAAAGAATCAAATTCAAGCTGGGGAACCATTTCCTCATGACTTTGTAGTTGTCGGCATATGACAGGGAACTGATGGGAGAAATGTGCTCAGAAAAAAGTGCCTTCTATTTGGCACTGATGGCAGAACAAAGTATGAGGATCTTTGGATACACTATGCCATTGGGTAAGACAGGGGAGGAACCTTTTTCTGCCCCTGGTAGACCTGGCCAACACCCTGGCTGCTGTAATTTTAAAAACTTCTACTTGGTACCCCTCTACTCCAGCAACACACCTCAGTAGTATTAGACCCTCCTCTGGCTGTCATCCAGATTGGGGAGGGGCCCTGGAGGCAGTGAGTTCGTGGAAAAGGAGGGAGGGAAGAGGAAAGCCCAGGGTGAGAAGAGAATCCATTGTTTCTGGACTTGGCCACCTCACTCACGAACATGTCGGCTGTTTGATCCGGATGAATAAGAGCTCTTAGAGTTCATAATAAATGGATTGTGAATTTTTATCCCTTTCCTGTAATAACATGAGTTGTCTTAATAGGTCTTAAAAGAGATAATTCAGTTTAGTCTGGCATCTCAATCTTGGCACTGTGTGATACTGCAGAAAAGAAAGTCACCTTTCCTCTCCCAAACTCCAACCTTTTCATGAAAGAAAAATTGCATTTATTCACAGCCCCTCCCATGAGACTGAAATGCCCTTCACCAGGAGGGTTAATCATTTTCTGAAAGGAAATTTAACTTGAGAGTGAAAATATTTCATGGTCTTACCACGTTATAACCATTCTGTATGGGAGCAAAGTCATAATGACTTCAGCCTTTGTGCCCTATTACCATGTAGTATAGGTAAAATTTCAGGGCAGGATGAATAAGAAGAAATGGATTTATGTATTTGGGGCTCATCTTTTTGGGGGACCCTGTGAGAAACACTGCTCTTGGTTGTTTTTATACTGGTGCTTCTCTTTGACCCAGTCTTACTTTGTGCCAATAAGAATAGCCTGGAAGTGTAATTAACATCTTTGTATTTAAGACATTTCATTTCAAAATGACGAGGTATACCAACAGTTATGGCACTGACATCATTAAAATCATGCAAATGCTTAAAGTGTGTAGGCCTGGGAGATTATAGTTTCATTAGAGAAAAGGCTATAAAGTTAGACCTAGGTAATTACCTTTCCCATTAATGCTAGAAAATTCTGTGCTCCACTGAGAAGTGATCGTAGTGCATCGTGCCTTCTGTGCTTTTACATTCAAACTGCAGGAACCTTTATTTCATCAGCACAAACTGCAAGGTAACAGCAGCAGCTTTCCAGGTGTACTTTGCAAATTGGGGTTTAAACGTGGAACACATCAAATTAAAATTCAATATTAATTATTTTGTCTTGCTAGGAGTCTGAGTGGTTTAAAGCAGCAAGGGTAATTGTCTAATTCATTGTGTGTGTCTACAGCGAACTTAATCATTATGTCAGCTTCCTAATAAAAGGTTATTATAGAAACAAAGATCCCAATTTTACATATGGTAGGCAAGGGAGGATTCGAAGAGCCAGTCTCTAAGGTAGACTTGAGGATCTTGACAAATGATGCCCATGCTGTGATCAGATACTTAACAAGAAATCTCGTTATTAACTAGGCCTGTACAGATAATTAGCACTTGAGCTTCAAATTTTAAATCTGGCTTGAGATGTATAATTTATCAAAAGCCTTAGCTTGCTGTCAAAGTCCGATAATAAGGTAGTGTTATTGATGAATTGAGATTAAGAGCAGATTGAAGAGAAAATTAGGCCACTGGTTAGCCCAAAAGGTCTGATTTCAATATTTACAGTACTAATTTGGTATTATTTTGGTAAATGGATGTGGTCCCCAAGTGCTGCATGGTATAAAAGACGAAACTATGCATCATTATTCTAACAGAAAAAGTATTGTTTACTGGGTACAGGATTTTGCAGCACTAGCAGTCTGGTTAATAGGCTGCTTTATAAGATGAGTGTACCTGTTTTTTATTGCATGCATTTATTATAACCCATTCAGCACCTAGGGCTTTTAGTGAAAATTAGAAAATGTAGCTTCTTTACATTAAAAATGATATTACATTAGACTAATTGCTACGGAGCCTGTCTTTCTGATTTAACTCACTTTCGTTTATCTCTTGGCATTGTCTTCCAAACATTCTTGGCACTGGAATTTAGATAACTACCATTTTATATATTCAAGCTTCATAAAATGAGCAATCTTTTTTTAATGATCTCTGGTAGCACTTCATTGCAAGCGATCTTGGGGGCAGGGGAGGGAACGAGATGTGTAATAAACCGTCTACCTCTGGTGTCTCCCAGCTTTGAAGCACATTCTGAGTACACTTATGTGACCCTGGGCAAGTTAAATCTTTTTGATGCATATAATAAAATGTTGTTTGGGGCAATAGCTGATTTCCAAAATTATATTAGGCATAACATAAGGCTGTGGCAAATTGTCTCCCTATTTTTCCTTGCTCGAGCTCACAAATGGTATTGGGAAAGCGTTGGAGTGTTTTATTGTATATCACATCAGGTATAACTAGACAGTACACTGAGCCGTCATATATCTATATGGAGCTCATAGCAATATCTGCCTGTGAAATAATAAAGCACAGGACTGTTGGTTTCCAGAAAATTGCTCAAAAAATCCCTTGTCACGTGTTATTGGCAGCAGCCTCTCTCCTCCAGTCTCCAGCTGTCCAGCGGGGTGTGCCAAGTCACAGCAGGACCTGAGGACTGTTTGCATTGAACGGTGGCATAGAGCTTTGTGGTGATGTTCCTTGTATATTGTGCACTTGCAGACAAGTAGGCTTTCCGAGACTCAGCAGGAGTGTCCCAGTGTTTATGCTGAGGTGGTTAGCTAGTGGGCAAATTGCTATTATTCAGAAATGTGTGGCAGAGGAAAATGTATTGCATTACGTTTTCTATCAATATGGTCTTAATGCTGACCAATAATAGGCCTCTGTTCAAGCTGACCCTTCTTTCTGAGTTTCTCTTAGGCGTAATTAGATTGAGTGGAATTTAGTGGAGATGTTTTCTTGGGGGGAGGAAGAGGCTTTTTTGCAGCATCTATCCAAACTGTTCCCACCTTGATTCAGTAATGCTCCCCCCCACCTCCCCCCACAACTCCTGAAATAACATTAGTTTAGCATTCTGCTTTTAGACGAAAAAGATTTGGTGCTTCAGCTGTTCCAATATATGTTGACTACTGACTAATGGATATTTATTCCACTTTATTGCTTTCTATAGGCAAAACTCAAACAAAAGGAATTGCATTTTGCTAATAGCGATGAGCAGCATTGGCATTTTTTGACAATAGTAAGGATAATAATAACCCTATACATGAAGCTGGGGCTTGTAGCTTTTCAAAGCACTTTTACATATGTCATCTCTCTTGATTCTCATGCATGACACAGGCAGGGGAGGGATTATAATGCCCCCTTGATAGACGAGGAGAAACAAAACAAGGAAAGAGGTTATAAAATTAGCTTATGGCAGAGCTGGGATCATTTTGTTCTTTGAACTTTCTGACTTTTGCCCTTTGTTCTTTCCTGTGAACAAAATGGTTTTATTCTTTATAATACTATCTCCTTTTATCATTAAAGTTTGCAGAAATACTGCCTGGACAGGGCACTCATCCTGCATCTCTCAGAGTTGGATAAAGCAGTCGCCAAGAGCCAAGAGAGTGTGATAGGAATGTATTATTAAGTCTGTTATTTGTGGGGTCATTATGTAGCTCCAAGTGTGCATTCCAGAAGTGTACTTTGTTGGCTATTGCTGAATGGCCCAAGAAGGTGCCACCGAATGTAGCCTCGTGTACTCTGTATTTAAAAGTCATCAGTCAGTTATTAACTCCAGCAGTTAAAATAGTGTATATATTTCAAGAAAATCATCTTAAAAAAAAAAAAACCCAGTGAGGAAAGGTGATGACAGAGGCAACAAGGCTGGGATTAGAACTCAGGGGTTTCCCTTCTTTGATGTCTACATCTCGTGGCCCTATAGCTTTCTGACCTTTTTAAAATTCCAACCTCCCACCCCCTGCCCCAGCCACACATTCAAAACTCTATGCTAAGAATGCACTGCTTCAGTGCTAGTTCTCTTAGGTCACATTCACTTGGGACTTTTACGGGGAAGGAGATCAATGTGTTTCCTAAAGGGAGAGCTCAGACCTTATGGGACCACAGTCCACACACCTTTCCCAAACATCTCCCCTCTCTGGCTTCAGCCTGAGGGACTAAATCTGAGCTTCTCAGCTAGCGGCAGTTGTGTGCAGCAGAGTAAAAATATTTTCTCCATTTCAAATAAGCTTAGGAACTCATCATGAATAAATTACACATGCACGTGGGACAGGTTGGAACGCGTGGCAAAGAAATAAATGATCATCAAATGATCACAGTGTGTGAACAGAACTTTGTATTTTATATCGTGCTTACAGGTATCAGGTTTTTACGCTCCGCATCCAGCCTCTCTCCTGCACTTGGTGCTTCAGCTGAAGGCAAGGAAAGAATTTCGTTCTGAGGAGGAAGCTGAGTGTGTGCGTGTGTGAGTGTGTGTGCTGGGGAGAAAGAAGGAGAGGGGGAAGGCAGGAGAAATAGCAATTTAGATTGAAAAGAAAAATCAAGAAGAAGAAAACAAGTATGAAAATATTAAGAAACCAACAACAAAGGTGATCAAGAACTGACCGTCTGTAAATTTTTCTGTGTATTTTTTACCATTTGGCAATATTTTTGTTTAATGAGATGTATAATGTTAATATGCCAGTTAAGGGATATGGACATTTCAAGTCTAGGCACAAAGACTTTTTCATCTGGTAAGTGATAAACTTTGCTTTTTCAGAGCAGTATGAACAAGGTAGAAGTTTTTGATGTTTTTAAAGCAGCTATTTGAAATAAATAGCTATCATATTTATGTTACCATTATGCTTTTAAAAATAAATTTTAAATATAGCTGTGGAAAATGAAGAGGAAAAATGCTGGACAACATTTACAAAATACCATTCTGAGACAATTCTCCCACCCCAAATGAATGATTTACGGTACATTTGGCCTCCTATACTGTCTTTCACATTATACCTACATTATACTTACTATTTCATCTGTTAAGCTGTCAAACTAATTGCATTATATACATTGAAGAATATGCCTAGGTGTTTAAGAGGTAATCATTTCTTTATTATAAATCAATTTTTTCTTTATGATTTTAAATCCAAATTTTATTTTAAACATTCAGAGGTTCTAAAACAGTAAATTTTAGTTTAAATTAAGCAAGGTGCTTTTGGCCCTGCAAAAACCTAGTTATTTATTAAACTCTATCACAGAAATATTGAAAAGCATATAATATTGTTTTTAAAGTTGGACATATAGAGTATATATTTTACTACCTAACTCTCAGAGATATTGGAACTTTGCGGCTGCTTTGCCATATTTTGATCAATATATACTTATCTGACAGCAATGCTGCATTTATCCCTATTGTGTATTGTCTACTGAGAATGAACTGCCCTAAAATTATAAGAGGTCACATATTATTTTTCTTGTCATTTGTGCTGCCTTCTTATTTAATGACGTCTTTATACAAACACAAAGTTCAGTAAACATACACATATTTGCTTTCACAAACTGATTAATCAGTATGCAAAAATTGCCAATGGTGTCACTTTCTGCTCTACTGGAACCCAAAGGGGCCGAGCAGCAGCCGATCCAGTTACTGTTTGCTAGGATCAGGCGAGGGAGCCACTGTGTGAGTCTGACCAATAGGGGTCTCCAGTGCACCACAGAACCATTTACACCACTCCATTATGATTATTTACAGTATGCTGTACATGAAGACAGAAGCAAAGGGGCAGAACAGATTTATATGGACCAGGGCTGGTGCTGGATTTATTCCAGGAGTGAAAAGGGTGACGTCACAAGTTATAAGTGATGAGAAGCAAAGACATATCCAGGTTTGGTGTGAGAACACCCTTAACCTAATGGTGCAGACACAATCTGACTGTGCCCCAAGTAGAAGAAAGAATATCCAGGCAGCTTCATTGGTGTTTCCAGATATTTAAATCTGTGTCTTTGTTTAGATGAAACATCCAGAAGAATGAGTGAATTTTTCTGTTCTCCCTTGAATCTTTTGGGAATGGATTAAAATTGTCTAAATATCCACCCTGAAACTAGTTCATAATAGCTTTTATGAAGTTATAGATATTTTTCGTGAGAATATATGTGTTGAAATTTGTCTTTCCCCCCACTGTTACAGATAATGAGGATAAGGAACTCCAAAAAAGAGTAATTACGATTTTTTCATAATTGAGTATAAAGTTTAGGTCCTGTTTAGAAATAACAATACAGAGTCATGATATATATAGCATGTTATAACATTTTTTGTTTTTATGCATCATGGAATTCCTTTATGCCATCCTTTCTAGGAAAAATTAGTTTTTTGAGCACTTGACTAACAAATTAAGACATTTCTGGAGTTTTGGGATAGATCTATTTGTGTAGAAAAGGCAATGGATATTCAAAATGTCTTTCTCATCGTTCACTTATTTATTCAACAAATATTTATTTAGGTCATGCTTTGTGAAGTCACTCAGTGCCTAAAGAAAAATAGCTCTCTTCAGGGAGTGCAGTCTAGTAAATGATAAATAAAAAAGAAATCCTAATAGAAAACAGACTGAGGTAAGACCTAGCACTGATGCAAAAGTAAGGTACTGAGAAGGGAAGAGGATTAAACAATTAATTTTGAGGGCGGGGGTTGAGTGTGGCCAGAAAATGAGTTGGCCTTTGAGATGAGCTGTGTATGACGGACACAGCTGAGGAGAAGGACATTCCATGTGTGAAGATTTGGAGGCTGTTCATGGAATGACAAGTTATGTGCAGGAACTGAGGAAACTTTGTAAGATGTGTTGGCTTGTTCTTCCTGAAAGGGAGGGTAGGTGAAGCTATGGAGTCTGAAGACTAACTTGGTGAAGGCGAATGGAATTTAGAGTTCAAGGTTGTGAGGGGGTGGAAAGAAACCCAGGTAAATGCATATTAATTTTCAAGAATCAGTCAGGAAGCTCAGGGGGATTGTCAAGCTGACCCCATTGGAACAAAGCACGTGGCTGTGTAAAGGCTTATTCACTAAAATTCCACATGACTGGTACCATTGGGATTGATTTTATTTTTTTGCATGAAGGTGTGGCCAATTTGCTCTTCTCAGGTTTAGAAACAGGACACTGATTATAATCCATCTGTGTCACCTTAACTAGCCGGACGACTTGGAGTTAGTCTCTTCAGTCTTCCTCAGATTAATTTCTTATCTGTAAGATGAGAGGTTGTATTAGCTTATAGCTGAGGTCTCCACCAGCTCTTAAGGATCTGTGGATCAAAGTAAGGCTGAAGATATATTTTAGGCATATCCCACGGGACAAAGAAGTTCAGAAGAGCTGAATATTTTAAAGGAAATACCGCTAAGGACACAAGAAACTCTGTCTCATTGCTTATGTGAGAGCGATAAAACCTACCAAGGAACAAATGACTAAATGAAGACCAAAAGGGCCAAAGTTCAGAAAAACAATACTTACAAGATGTGAAAATGAGACTAAGATATTAGAAATGAATATTATGGAAGATTCTAAACACCCAGGGGTCAATTGAGTAAATGCAGCAAAATTGTACTGGGCAAAAGTCTGATTTCATATACACCTTCCTTTCAGTGAAGCTTTTGATTCAGTTAAAATTAAGTTGCTAGCACAGGGAAACAAATGAGGATGGAATGATTAATTTTAACTTGGGGAATTACAGAAGGCTTCCCAGAAGGGATGACACTTGAACTTTAACATTAATAATGAATTGTGACTTTACAGGTGGAGAGTGGAAGGAAGGGCACTTTGAGTTAGACGACCAGCATGATCAGAAGATAATCAGAATGATGGGGACTCCTTGGCACTGGCAAGTTACAGTCAGAAGCAGAGGAAACCTGCTTGGGTGGGCAGATAATAAAGGAGATTTTCCTAACTCAGCATTGGCTAGGCCCATGGCCTTCCTTAGGTGCCAGCTATCCGTGTGTTCATATCTCTGAAAGTCTTGAGGACTTAGATGATGAAAGACACCAGGGTGGTGAGAGGAAATGACAAGCAGAATTTAAAATCTAATAACCATTCAAGTTGTAAAAATGGTTAGTAAGAACTGGGACAACCCTGAATAGGGACATATTGTGTGTAATGTACGTGGGAAAAGAAACCTCAGATGAAATAGAAAATGATTGACTATGCACATTAAACAGGAAATGATCTGTAGTTATAAAGTTGAACAGGAATCAACAATATAGTTATAACACTGTTCCAAGGGCCATGTTTTGGGGCCCCAGAACCCAAAGGTAAGAGAGCTTTGAAAGAAGATTCTTTAGCTACGCCAGTCCTCAAATTCTTTTGTTTCAGATAAGATCTAGACATATCACTTGGTAATTTCCACTCTTTGGTAAACATTGTTATGGAGAAATACAGATATAAAGCTAAGGTATAAGTTTGTAATTCAATTTGTTTACGCCAACATTGATCGTAAATGCCACAGATGCTTTTTAAAAACTCAGTGCAGTGTTTGGTTTGGAGTTGGGAGTGGGGAATGGTGTAAAAAAGAAAAAAAAGTACTATGTGCTTGACTTATCTGACATTTTATGCAATGCAGAGAGATATAAGTAAATAAAAGTATCAAAAATGATTAAAGGCACAGAAGATAGGTCCTCTGAAAGAAAATTATATTCGTTGTGGTTATGTAACTCAGAGAAAAGAGAACTGAAGGGTGTCTCAATAACACTCTGTAGGAAGGTTTTTGAGAACACTAATCAATTTTTAAGGTCTTCATTTGATTAGATTTAACTGGAAACATCCTCAAATGTTGATGACTTACAGACATCGAAGTTAGTTGAAAAGATGCTGCTTTTGGTAATAGAAATGATTATTAGGTATAGGAATTGTCCCAGGATAATGCTGGTCGTCAGACTGCTTCACTTTGAATGTTGGCTGTTCCACTCGGTAGCTATGTACTGAACTTCTCTGGGCCTCCATATTTTATCAGTAAGATGGAGATAAAAAACATTTTCCATCTCAAAGGATTTTGTGAGGATTAAATGTGTTAATAACATAAAAGGACAGCACAATTCTGGAACATGGTAAATGCTTAATAACGATTAGCTCTTATTACTATGACTTGAGGATAATTGGTACTCATTGAATATCCATTGATGGATTACCACAACTACTCCTGCCGGCTTTTTATGTATAAAAAAAAAAGACAATCACTTTTTGGGGGCATGGTTTAGTTAGATCCTTGTCTGAATTATACACTGCCTTGGGATATAGTCCTTCTTTCTTAAACAAGCGTGTAGTAGAGGTGCACGAAATACTTCTGGATGTTAAAAGGCAAAATTAAATAACAAAATGTATTTGACAACTCAGGGTGAAAATAAGTTCAGATTATTAATTGAAGGCACTGAGTGCATTGTGAGGGGCTGCTCTATATTTCTGATTGCCAAACAAGTGGAGAGGCAGGTGTTCCAAAGCTTCGGACGTTTTGAAACTGGGGCCCAGCTCTGCGGTCTGTGACAATGCACAGTGGTTGATGAGTTAGTTCTAGAGGCTTCTGAATTTTAATGATGTGGAGATGATATTGTGTGTCCTTCAGCTTGTTAGAGTGACACCAGCACTCCATAAATCATAATACCTGTGTATTGTAAAATCAATAGCCAAGTGCTATCTCAGCGCTAACCCTTAATAAGTTTTTCACTGCTCTAACAGCTTAAACTTTGCCGTAATGCCATTGGACCTGTAGGTTAGGATGAGAGCATGCTTAATTTGTTTTGTAATAGAGACTTTTCGCTAATGAAGGACCGATTAGTTAAGCTTTGGTTGCCACTCTGGTGATCAGTTGGCAGAACAGCCTCTGCAATTAAACTCGTGTATCTCTGTCCTGAAGCAAAAAAGCAGGCTTAAACAGTCAATAAATGTTAATCCAGTCACAACCTGTCTCTGCCTTTGAAGGCTGCCCATGAGGGTTTTTCCCCCCACATCACATTTTTTTTCTTCTTGTTTTAAACGTGGTGGTCCCCACGGAGTCTGGATGTGGCGTACACGACCTCCCACGGTTCTGTAATAAGATCTGGCATGCTAACAACATTGTCTACAGATCTGTCATCTATAGGTCTGTCCGTCCCTCCCCCTCCCTCATCTCCTCATCTCTTTCTCCAAGGTTGAAGAATAAATGAGCAATAGAAGCACATGGGACCTCTAAATGAAATTGGGTAAATATGTATGCAAAAAGGAGGATGTGCTTTTGTGTTGCTAGGATATATATTATGATCTCTCTCTCCCACTTTCACTATATATGTATGGGGTGAGGATGATATAGGAAAATATTTTCCTTATTTGCTTTTATTGAGTGAATGTGGGTTGCAATCATCACTGACGAGTGCTTGAAGCGAGAGCTCATGGCAGAGCCAGCAAGCAAAATAGAACTTCCAGATAATTCCTGGGGGCCTGGGGGTGGAGAGAAAAAGGAAGAAGAAGTAACTGGGAACTAAAAACAACTTCTCAAAATTATTTAATACTCCCCTTCCTTGTTATCTGTGTCCTCAAACAAAATTCCAGATATTTTTCCTTTTTTTTTTCCTCTTTCATATTAGAAAGAGAAGTAAAGCCTGATAGCCAGACAGCAAAGTAGCTAATACAGACGGGCGCCTACAGACTTGGGGGTGAATGAGAGAGAGTGGTCTGAAAATTCAAATGTCTTCTTTTGCATCCACATGCTTTGGGAGTCTGGAGACGTGTTTGTTTCTCTCCTCTGCATAGGAGCTTGCTTTCCACAGAGTGTGCACAGGGTCCATTTTACTTCTTGTGATTTAGCTTGTGTTCCTGATTACAAGATTTAAAGTTGTGGAGAAAGGAGATACAAAGGAGAGCGAGTGGATGAGAAGACCAGGAGTTTGTTGTCCAAGAGTCACGGTATGAGGTGGCAGTACTGAAAAATGATAACATGAACAACATGCTAATCAAAATAGGGAGGTTTAGGATTATACATGTCATTAACCTGGGTTTTGTAGAACTGTTGTTTGGTTGGCGCTTAATTTAGCATACTAGTATTTTTTGATAAAATTTTATCATTTAAAATAAGGTAACAAATTATTACTCAGCAGAGTAGTATTAACTTATTACAATTATGTGTTTTAAGTGTTCTGAAGCTAGAGAGCTCTTTTACATGGGTCTTCTTCCTGGAATGCAAATCTGATAGCTATGGAGCAGGCGGGAATTAATCATGTCCCTGTGAACTCATTTATGTTAGAAGAAACCCCAGTAATTACTTCGTGACTCACTGGTTTTTCACAGAAAAAAATTTCAAAGCAATGTGATAAAATATACACACAAATATATTAACCCTGCCTTAATAAAGGCAGACTCTTTCAATTATTCAATTGCTCATTTAACAAATATTTATTGAGTGCCTACTATGTGCTGCTCACCACAGCAGGTGCAGAGGAAATAATGAAAAACATGGCAAGCTTGGTTTCTGAACCTTGGTCCTGTGCTCACTGTTGCAAAATTTAATATATGCAAAGAAATACATTTACAGTAAAAATAAAATCAAACACAAATATATTGATCATAAGCACTGAAGGCAAAAAATAATTATCATTACTCAAGTAATTTATGATCCTAATGGGCATTGAGCCACGTGCTGCAGGCCTTAAGTCATTCAGTAACAGTCTTTCTGAGCTCTGGTTCTGTAAAAAGCAGTGTCATATACTGTGGGCAATTGTCAAGAAAATTAAAGATATTCAGCTCTCAAACTTTATAATTTTATTTTTCTCCCTCAAGAATGTACGACGGAACATATATCTCAGAGAAACTGTGATCAATTAAAGAGATATATATATTTAGACTTCATTTCCTCATTTTACATTATAGATGTTTTGCAGAACTCTTGGCTATAAGTGGAATCATTTGAAATGCATGATTTAAAGGAACCCTGCTGTGATTCCTTTTACTAAGAAGAGGAGAACCTTTTTAACATGGATAAATTACTGTAAATGTTCTGTCCTCTAAGGCTGAATTTTGGTAAATTGGGGTTTTCTGAGCGGGCCTGAATGGACAGAAGTGTGCACACACACTCTGGCTGAGTAACCAGAGAGGCAGGAATTGTGGGTTGATCCTGCCAGGAAATTTATAAGCAAAACTCACTCTGTAGCCAATGGTCAATGAGGGCCACTTTCTTGTGGACTTTGCATATTGCTAATGCCACCAAACAGCCACAAGCCAAGGACAGTCCTTCTGAGTAAGCATCAACGGAGAGAAGGAAATCAATATCGTCATCAGTGTTGTTTAGCATTTCTTTGTTAAGCTTTGCAGGCTAACAAATATTTTACAACTCTTTTGTTCCCTAGTCTGGTTAACCAAGAAACAAATCCGGAAGGAAAGGAGCTCGGTTCTCAAGCTTCTGGGAGGGAACTTACTGTTCTTGTTAACCAATTAAAGGCCATTAAAAGCATGTGGCTTTCCCTTAAGGCTCTAATTTAAATAGACAAAATTAAGGACATTTTTAACGGAGGTGCCCCTTACTTCTTTCATTTATGTGTAGATGGCAAAAATACCATCTCTGTGGCAAGGGCCATAAGTGGATAGGAAAAATGGTATATGTTGAAATGGAAAAGGAGGTTGGTAGCAAGGGAGAAGTCAGTCAATCTCCTGCCCTCACCTGCAGCCCCTTCCCATGCCAGGGCAGTGCTTAGTGGGGCCAAGAACCAGTCATCAGGCAGATTAGAGGTTCCCCAGTTTACTCCCAGTCTTCTTCCCAGGATATAGAGTATGAATGGGCAGGAGGAGGTCTTATGTGACACTGGCCTCTAAAGGAGCAAATACAACTTTGTTCTATAGGGAGGTACAGCTTAGAGGTAAGTTGCAAAGAAGCATAGAATGACTCTTTCTTAAGGCAGAGGCCTTGAAGTTAGAGAGATATTGCAAGTAATACCTCAGTAAACTGAGACCCAGTTTCAATTTCTCTGTAAAAGGGCTCACATGGCTTCTTGGATGAACCTTTTCTGAAGAGGATCCAGAAACTTGCATTCAATTCTCAGGTGAGTGAATCTGAGAATCTTGACAGTTCCTTTGGAAAGGGCCCTTTTCATTTCTCTGGAAGAATCTTTCTGATTTTTCATACCTTTAGGGTTGCCATGAAAGGTGGGCATACTAAGAATCTAGTGCTTGGAAATTAAGCTCCAGTCTCACCATTTTTTTTTCAAGACTAGATACTTCTGCCAACAAGAAGCAAGGGTAATTGGAGTCATTGTAGGTAGAAACTGAGGAAATGTACCAGGCAATAGTCCCACAGTAAAATGACTTAGGGGAAAGAAAGTTGGCTGTACAGTAAATGATAGCAGGAAGAGTACAGTCTTTAGAATCGGACACACTGCCTTTGCATGTCTGCTTTGTCAATTAATTTTGTGACTCTGGGTCACATTATTTAACCTCCCGGGGTCTTATTTTCATGGGATTGCTGTGAATTTTTATTGAGAAGACATATATAAAGCAACTAAAGCATTGGTAGGCATAAGAGTACCTGTTCAAAACATACTGGTTTTCCCATCCTTTTACCTTCTTTTTGGGTTTTGGCTAAATTCAGATATTTCTGCTGCTGTAATATTTTAAGATAAAGTGTCTACAAATAAGACAAAATTATAATTGGCAAGGATAAAATAAATAAAACTAAAGCAAAGGAGATTATGTCTAATTTTATTTGTAATAAGGGTGTATAAAAGTATATGGAAATTGTACATTCCCCATTTCCTCTTGCCAAGTGTAGAAAATGAAATTGTCATTTGTAAGCTTTAATGGATAATGTAAAACACTGGTATCACAGCAAAACTTCACTCTCAGTAAGCCCTGCTAGTATTTAAGATTTTACTCCACAATGTGATGGTGGTTAACATGTGCTAATCATGAAAAACTATTAATGCCCCTATGATTCAAGACATTGTACACTCTTTATTTCCAAATTGATTGGAGTTGGGTTAAATCCTAGACCCACATTGTGAAACAAAACTAGTGTGTGGCAAGCAATAGTTTATTCTCAGCCCTAATAACTAAAATATTTTTCATTAAAATACACACCAACCAAAAAAGACCTAGACCTGATGCCTGGAAAAAGCATTTATTTTTTCCTTTTTATTTTTGAACAAAGCAAGGAGCTGAAAACATCAGAAATAATGAAACCAGCATATTTTTATTGCTCTGTTCTTACAAGAACTGATTTTTAATGAAATTTAGTTTAAAACAAAAAATCTTGTTCCTGGGTTGAATTTTTTTGCGTGGCACATTCCAGCCTGGGGCTATCTTTTATTGGCCAAGTTATAAACCCCAGAAAAGGGGGTTTTATAGTGGAAATGCTGACAGAACCCGCATAGTGCTACTGGGTGCCTCTCTAATTAGTCTGAAATCCTGAGAGCTGAATTCCATAATATGTGGCCTGTACTGTAGCAAGATTACAGTGTGGCCAAACCCCCAAGCTTAACTGGGCATTTCATGTGCAATCAGGGCTTCATATAGACTATGGCGGAGCCTTTTACAGTTGTAAAATGCTAGTACTTTTAAGCGAGAGAAAGCTTTATTGGTCCTCTTACTTATCTGAATGTAAAATAGAGCTATTTGGATATTTTTTTGACAATCTAGGAATCCCTGGCATGCATACAACCACTTTGCAGGCGATGAGCTTCTACGTCGGCCCGGACAGTCAGATTTCTAGAGATTTACTTTAGCATCTATTTAGCATCTAGCCCCTTCCATAAAACCAGCTTTAATTTGTGCTCGTGCAGTTGGTGCTAATGTTGACAGAGAAATACCCTGCCAGGGAATTGAAATGAGTGAAGCACAGAACACATATAGCTTGACACACACACAGCTTTCCTGTTTTGGTTTGCCCGCCTGGCCCTGCCCCCAGCCTGACTTGCCTGGCCTAGGCCCCCATTGCCTGGATTGATCACAGGCGCCCACACTTGCTGGGGTCAGGTCTGACAGGGCCTGTTTCTTTTGCAGCTGCACAGCCCCGTCAAAAGATCGCTCAGCTATGGTGCCCTGGCCTGGACTTAAGCTGGGCAAGCTCTCCCCCCAGGGCCCTACCTTAAAAAAGAAGAAAGGAAGATAAATACCAGATTCTGTTTCAAAAGGGACCACATGTCAGACGGGCCCACAGCTTGTGAAATAGCCCTGCCCCCACCCCCTCTGGGATTTTGATTTTCCTCTTCTTTCCCCTGTGTCGTTTTGTTCCTTGGGTTCCTTCGGCTGTGGGTTTTACTTTCCTGAGGTATTCTGTGTTAGAGAGGTTAGCGGACACACCCTGAACAGGTTTCTGAAACTCTCAATGATGGTCCAAGAGGTGCACTTCCCCAAAGTAAAAATCCAGGATAACAAAATGTTAGAAATACTAGAAGTTCTCACAAACAGCATCCTGGACTGCAAGCCGGGTGGGAGCCTTTTGGCAGAAGACTCTGCAGGCATAGCGCTGCTCCCACAGAAAACTGTTAGAGAATATTTTCACGAAATGGTGGCGACCAGGCTGCCTTTCTCCTTGAACTTGCCATCTATTGGTACCATATTTTTGGTTCGGAAATTACTGCTTAGCAATTTTCAGGGCATGTAGTGTAAGAAGACAACAGAGATCTGTGATAGAAATTATCTCCTTCTTATAATAATAATAAAAGTAAGAGCAAACACACTTTTGGTCTTTTTTGTTTGGTGAGGTGCACGGTGAAATGATTAGTATGTTTACACTCAGCTAACATAGTTCCCGTATAATTTTAAAAATAAATTATGTATTAGTTATAAATACATAACTAAGTTATGGGCTACTTATATACATTTATCAATTGGAGATTTACAGATTTATATAGAGGAAAATTTATAAATTTCATAGGAAAAAATTCTTTCAGAGAAAAATCTCAAATTTGATCAGCAAAAAATGAGGTTGGCTTTTTTCTCTCCTTGTTTTTTGTTTTCCTTCTGTGAGAGAGTTACTTTTAACATGATCCAGTGATTACTCTTATAAAGATTTAAATGAAAATAATTTGGCAAACTATTCATCTGGTATTTTCCCAGGCCCGTTTTCATTACAAATATTCTCCTAGTTGTAAGATCATAGGTTTAATCATGCATTCCGCTTTGGGGTTTGGAAAAACCTATGATCACAGCCCACAATCCAACAGGCTTTTCAATAAGTAGATAATCACCTCTTGGGTGGGGTGTGGGTATGTTGGGATGTCCGTGTAGTGGGGACAAAGAGAAAATCAAAGCAAGCTCTCAAAATTATTTATGTAACTGTATTTGCATCATTGAAAATAAACTATTTTAATGAAGAAAACTGTGAGTAAAAGATATGACACATAATTAGTCAACTAGGATTTAGCTGATTAAACTTGCAACGAAGTACAGTACTGAGAGGACATGAAGGGTGCTGGAACAATGGCACAGTGCTGTACTTATTCTCTGGGAGTAAACTGCAGGTAAAAACAGTTCACTGACAAAAAGTGCGGACAGAACTTGGCAAGCTGATTCTAAAGTTTGTATGAAAGATAGAAAATCAAAATAGTCAAGGCAGGTTTGAAGAAGATTAAAAGGAGAAACTCATTCTGGAAGATATCAAAGCTTCTTATAAAGGTACAGTAATTAAGACATTGAAGTGTTGGTTAAAAGCAGAAAAATACACCAATGGAAGAAGAGAAAGCCCAAAAATAGAAACATGGGCATTTTTGTTTCACTCTGCAGAGGCAGCATGAGATTTCAGTGGCATCATAATTTTTAAAATATTGTTTGGATAAGTGGATATATGCGTAGAAGTGTAGATTTCTTATCTCATACCATATACAAAAATACATTTCAGATGTGTAAAAAGGAAAAACTATTAAAATTTTAGAATTAAATTTTTAAACTTTTAGAATTTTCTGTATAAATCCTGATTTACATAGAAAATATTGATATAAAAATGGGATAGAGAAAGATTTATTAAATAAAAGGTACAAACTATATTGGAAAAGATTGATGAATTAGATTAAATTAAACATAAACTGGGAAACATACTGCAAAGTAGAAGAAGATATTTGCAATGTATATTACTGATAAAAATAGTAGACTGTGTGTGTTTGTGTGTATACACATACATTTATTTATCAGTGCTGGTGGTGTAAGTCATCCAACCCCTTTGGAGAGAATCTGGCAGTATCTAAAATGATTGAAGTTGTGCATGCCCCATAACATAGCAATTCCTAATCTAGGTATGTACAGTAAAGAAACTTTTGTTCATGTGTATAAAGAGTCATGTCTAAGACTAGTCACTGCAATAGTGAAATGGTAAAATATTGGAAACAATATAAACATCAATCAATTATGAAATAGAAATATAAATTGTTATAAAATCATAAAATGGAATAATACTACGCAGTGGTTAGAATGAATGAATTACATCTACATATATCTTCATGGACACATCTCAAAAATATAAGTTGATTAAAAAAAGCAATTTGTTAAAGAATATATACAGTATATATGCACTTTGAAATCATTATCATAATTTAAAAAATTCACTTGACACTTCTGTTTTTTTATGGGTACATATGTATGTTGAAAAGCATAATGAAAAGGTTATGAAGAATACATTACACCTTTCAGATAGTGGTTTCCTCTGGGGGGCTAGCAAGGGGCAATAGTTAAATCTATATAGATTTATTTAGAAAAAAGTTCTGAAGCAAATAAAACAAAATACTGACTTTTGCTAAATGTGGATAGTATGGGACTTGTCATATTAATTTTTATACTTTTCAGTGTTTGAAATATTTCATAGTTAAAAAAAGATCATACTCATAAATATTACTTCTTTTAGATTTGTGCTGTCCCAAATGGAGCGTTCACAGTCTAAGACAATCTGTTGGAAATAGGAAATATATGAATTTCTATTTGTATTTTAAATCTCATCCTCTTAATATTTCCCCTTTTTTGCTTAAATTTACAATGTACATTGGTCATTAGTATACTAGGGCACAAATATTATTAATAAAAAGTATATAAATGGGTATGCAAAAATCTTACTGATGAGAGTGTATAATTAAAAAGTTGTCTAAAGACAATACAAATCTTTAAACAATATAAATCATTCATATTCCCACAACCTCAAGATAATCCCTGATTATACTTTATATATATACTTTCAACTTTTTCTATGCAGATTCATATATATATTTAATAAAAATTGGATATTATGTAAAATATTTTTGAGATACCTTTTTTCACTTACATATAAACAACTTGTATCTCAGTAAATCACTTTCTTCAATGTTATTTAACTATTACCCTTTTTGTTACACTTTTTGTGATATTATTTTTAACAAAATATCTTCTTTCTGATTATAAAAATTATAGATGTTCATTGTATAAAATATAAAAAATGCAAAGACAAATGTTGAAAAATCACTGACAATCCCACCACTCAAAGAAAACCGAGATTAACATTCTGGTGTGTTTCCTTCAGTTCTTGTGTGTCCATTCTTGTCCATTTATAGCATATAGATTATAATTCTAATTTTATAAAACTGTCAAAAACTAGCATGTACAGTTTTGTCTTTTTTTAACTTAATATTTTATGATAAGCATTTTTCCATATCATTAAATGTTCTTTAAACTTAAATTTTAATGTTTGTACAGTTTCCTTCAAATGGATTGACCACAAACTATGTAACCAGGCCTATATTGTTGGACATTGGTGATATTTTCCATTTATTACTATTATAAATAGCAATGTAATAAACACTCACATCAAAATTTTGGTAAGCTTTAGTAATTATGTCCTCATGATAGACTCTGGGTCAAAGGACAAGAACCTTTTTAAGGCTCTTAATATATATTACCAAATTGCTTTCCAGAAAGAATCTGGCAGTATTTTATACCTACACATAAGTGATATGGGGATATATAAATGACATTAAAGTTTTATTTTCATATAATTTAAGTGACCATATTAATTCATGGAATGAAACTGTCCCTGAATTTGATAGAAAAATCTATTTTTATAATTTAATAATTTAATTTGCTTTGAAATCCATGGATAAAAGTAGTTTTTATAAGGATAAAATGTTTTCCTAATTGATACACTATTCATCCAACTTGATAAATGTCCTTTTAAGGAACACTGGAAACTAAAAAAAAAAAAATATAGAGTATCTTTTTTTGTGGCTAAAAAAATGAATCTGGAAATACTGTAAATTTACATGAAATTATTAAGAGTGCCTGAAAAAATAGAGGAAAAACATACTTGGAAGAGGAAAAGATTCAATGCTTTTAAAATAATATGGACCATAATTGGAGCTTATTTATAAAACATTTTCATTATTAAAACCAAAACATATGGTTGTTTTTCATGAGAGTTGGCAAGTGTTTTTATTGCTTTATAAAAAATTATTGAATTATGCTCTATAAATCTAATTGGCATATAGTTTTAATGGTATATATTCTCTTTCATTAACTTAGAGCTGTTTTCCATAAATACCAAATAGCAGTTAAAGCTCAAAATGAGGGGATATAAGGTTAAAGCTAGGTTTTTAAAATTTAGACAAATCAAATTTAAAATATAATTTTAGAATGTGTTCTTGGTCCTTAGAATTTTCAGGGCAGGCTAATTAGGGTGATCTCTAATGGAATGCTTTATTCCAGCTTCCACTTTGAGGTATAAATACTACCGATAGAAAAACAAAGGCTTGAGAATATTAAGTAGTTTTTAACTTCAGAAGCCAATAAAAGTCAGAGTTCTCTGGCCACGAGAATGGATTGTGTTTATCATGTTCATTCTTCTCAACATCCAAATAGAGATGAAATTTCACGGATAATTTTTGCTTGTCTCAATCCGTGGAGGCAGAGTCGCATGGAGATAAAAACCAAAACTGTCACAATTGCTCTTTTAAATGTGAAAACAAACTAAAGATAAAATGGATTTTGCTGAAGTTTGGAATTCAGTTCCAAATAGCTCAGCCCTAAGGGTTTAGTCCGTTAAAATTGTTTTTGTCTATTTATGCCACTTGCTGCCTTTCATGAATGGGTTCTGAGCACCTCCAGAGATCAATGGCAGCTGTCCATCAGACCTCTTTGTGGGACAACTGCATGTGGGGAGTGCTCACGTGCTAGGGAGATAAACAATGGATGGGGAGCCTGCAAACACAATTGCTCTTCTTGGAGCTCCTTGTTCCAACTGCCATGCCCTAGAAGATCAGTGGATATCATAAATGTTCCAGGGGTAAAATAGGGATATTGTAATTTGTTGAGTTTAAATCATGATGACTTTTATTGCTGGGGGGTGGGGGTGAGGAGAGATCGGAGGAAGTAGTTTTATGCAGACCCCAAAGAGGTACTCTTAATTGTTGGATCCAAATCCAAAATACATTAAACAATGGTAAAGTAGGGGAATGAACCCAGATTTCTTTGTGTATGTTTTTAAATAACAAATTATATTTGTTTCTTTAGAAACTGAAAGTTAATTTATTAATAAGTATATATTGATTGCTTATTATGTGTCCAGCTATGTGCAATTGATAAAAAGAGATATGAGCCATGGTTTCCTGCATATGAGAAGTCTTAATCTATTTGGGAATCTTACAGGATGGGGAAAAATGAGACCAAAAGGTAATAGCCTTCTTTTGAAGCTGATATTGCCATAGGAACTCACTCAGCTAATAATGTCTATGTGTTCTCAGGGTCACTGGACCCCTTCTATTGATGATTAAGACAAACTAGTTCAGACAGTTAAGGCACCCAGAAGACACAGCTAACACATTCTCAACAGAGTCAACTGTGGCCTTAGCACCAGGGAAGAGTGGGGAGGCATATAGCATCATGGTCAAGAGCTTTGCCACTGGAGTTAGATTAGACCCAAGTTCAAGTGAGTCAGTACTTTCCTCACTATGTACCTTGGGAAGTGACTTAAACATCCTAAGCCACAGTTTTTTCATCTGTAACACGGGGTATCTATCAAATAGTGTTGCCGTAAGGATTAAAGGAATTATGCATGAGAATGCCTAGGGCATAAATTAAATATCAGATTTTCTAGAGTCTAAGATGTCATCACTTGGACAACACATTCTTGGTCACGTAATAGCTTTGGAGAAAAAAAGAAGAAAGTTGAGATTAAGTACAAACATTGAGTAAAACCTGCTAATAGCATATATTTATACACTTTCCTCTTCTCATACTCTAAGTTTACAACATAGCTTTCTCCATATTGAGATAAAGAGTCTTCTGAATCACTTTTTGTTATCAATAGTTATGTATATGTAGCAAGATTGTGACATGTGGCCTTCCATTGCTGACATTGGTGATCTTGATCTTGTTAGGACTGAAAATATAATTTTTGAAGGTTATGGAAGAGAACCAGATTTTCATCTGCATTTCCTGTTTGGTTAAACATGTGGCATTTTTCTTCTTAGCTAAAAGACGTTAAGTAGCTTTTCTTAAGATTCAGGTGGAATCTCCTGACAGACAGATATTTGGTGCTTGAGAGACAATCCCTCACGATGTATGAATCAGTCACACCAGCCTTTCTTAATTTTGATAATTCTAAAATGTAATCTGCTAGATTTGGCAAGTTCTACTGCCTTTAGTCACATTACCAAGCACAAGACAAGCATTCTTCTATGTTCCCAACAACTTTTTATTTTAATGCTACATCATAATGTAATCTTTTCGAAGATATTTTCAGGACAATTAACTATTTAAATAAATTTCATCCACTTCTGGTGCTATAAATGCAAATAACTTAATTGAGATGATAAACAGATACTTCCTAAGTAAACATAATTTCATGTACACCCATGTGATAAAACTACTTGCTTAGAAGCCAGTGGTTTTCTTTTGACATCAGCCGTAAGATTGATGCATTTAAGATGAGGCATTTAGGAGTTGAAACTTTCTCTTAGCCCTTATTCTGTGAGTTAGAAAGAAAAAATATGAAATATAAGTGCAGTTATCTTAATAAATAATGTGTACTATATACACACCCAGAGGAGGATTCCGTGGACCATAGACAAATCCTTTCTAAGTGTTCACCATGTTGTTAGCAAAAACGTAGCAGCTGTGCTACTCTCATCCAACCACCCAGCACAATGTGCTAAATGTGGTCAGAGAACCTGGTGAGAAGGAAAGGTCTTTACTGGACTTGCCCTGCAATCTTAACCCCATTTTAATGGTAGAAATGTCTCACCTTCCAAGAAAAAGAAAGTTAAATAGAAGAGAATTTGTTGCCTGCTACGTGGAGATAAATGCAATATGAGCAATTGCCAAATTTGGTAATCTGGGCAAATCTCAACTGTGAATAAAGTTTTAGTCAAACAAGTGATTAAAAATCAAGATGGGAAAGAGAAGAACATTAACACAACTGGTTTGCAAAGGTGACATTGGGTTTGATCATTTATCCTGGCACCCTATGTTCCATGTCAGGAACATTTTTTATTCCCTTACAGGGACAATGACTTTGGAATTAAGATGCTTTTCGTATATGTGAATTTACAAGGTCATCCAGAGTAGGACTAAGACCAAATAAATTTATAGCATACTTGGGTTTTCCCTGAGTTTTATACCTCCAGAAACAGCAGAGCTGTATCTTAGTGTAGTGTTGAGTTGGGAAACATGTATGTGATATTTAAGCAAATATGTAAGTGTAATGAAGCATCAATGTACACATCTTATGAAATTTATTCATAACATGAAACCATGATGAGTTCTAATTTTGCTTTTTGCTAAGCCATTTGTTTTTTATTTTAGAAATATAAACCAATGACGTAATCGTAAGTATAAAGGCTTTATGGAGATATAGACCTCAAAGCCAAGAAATAAAAGGTGGTAATACCTGAAGAAGCAATGATGAAATTATGATTTGCTTTGAAATGGAGACAATGGAATGAGAGACCAAACAGGTTAAAGAATAAAACATGAGGCTATAGAACATTAGAATCTCTAAAAAAAGAAAACATGTTCAGTATGTAGAGATAGATATCCATATAGTTCTTAAAAGCATCAGATTAGAGGATGCTTATGAAAGTGCTCAAGAACCATAAAGCACTATACAAATATGTGATTATTTATATTACTATTATATTTTAGGATGAGAAAGAGAAAATACTTTGTAACTAATGTATTGTGTATGAGGTGTGTGACATTCACATACCATTTAGGATCTTAGAGTGATCCTTTAGTGCTCTAAGGGAAATTTTAATTCTTAATGTTTTGATGGTTTTTTCATTTCTAATTATTACTACTTCTATCATAAATCCCTGAGAAAAGGTAAGAAAGGCATAAAGTTATGACATGAAGGCGTGTTATGAGAAACATTTTAAAGATAGAAAGGGAAAAAGAAATATGAACACAGGGGAGAAAAATGAAATTGAGAACAGAAAATTAACATTCAAAATAATTTCTCATTCAATTAATTTAATCAACAAATATTTATTGAGTTAAATGCCAGTTAAATGCCAAGCATTGCTAGGGCCTGGGAATACAGAAATGAAAAAGTCAAGGAAATTAAATGTTTATTGTTTTCTTGAGTTCCTTGAAGGAAAATGATGCTTATCTAAAGGAGGCAGAATTGATTATGACCAGGTTAGAGTATCTTGACTAACATGTTTTCTTGGAGAAGGAATTCTTTCGGCTTCATGCATGGCCTCAAGACAGCCAGAGGTACTGTTTTCACACAAGATGTGATATGTTGGGTCACTGGTCAAATGGTTGATCATGTGTCAGTAGCAGTACTTAGGTGTAATTTTATAGGCTTTTTTCTCCATCGTGTCAAAAAATACACAGTATTGAGAAATAACACAACATCATTTATTTTGAAAAATGGACACTCCTACCCCAGTCAATGAACTGAAGGAGTGGCATCAGGAGCTTAATAGTGGTTTACTGGAGGACAAGGAGATATGACAGAAGTCATTCATTTATGGGAGCCACAGAACAAATGGGGAGTGGAAAGATGCTGTCATTGGTCTGAGGTTGTGAAACTTGTTTAACAGACAAGCTGCATTGATAAAAGCTGAGGAATGCTTAGCTGGCAATTGATCACTGAGTTCAGGAAAGAAGATTTTATTCAGCAAAGATGTGAATTATCAAATGTTGCCAAGTTCCTGACTGGGTAGCTGAGTTTCAGAAAAGCAACTCTAAGGGGTAAGGGCCTAGTAGCTCTGCAAAATGATACAGGAGTGTGTGTCTGCCTAGGGAATGGTGGCTGGTTGGCTTTCAGGAGGTCTCACAATATGGCTTTCATTACTTTGGTGGGTTTACATGGCCCAGACTGATCCTCAGTTTTGCAGGCTTAATAACTTGATTTTTATTGGCACACCAAGAGTAGATTCATATCTCCAGACTGAGCTCATGGTAACCAAGTTTGTGTGACTGATGTAAAAACCAATAACTGCCAACTTACTAGTTTTATTGATAGTGGAAATGTATCTGTCCCTGGAATGAATCTATTCCAAGTCTGGACGATATACCCAGTGTTTTCCCTAGGCAATCAAATTGTAATCAGAAGGTGGTTTGATGAGTGTTGAATCAAAACAAAGGGAATTCAACTAAACAAATGTTTAATTTTGTCAAACTAATGTAACTGGATGCATAAACTTACAATAGGAATGGGCTTGCCCAAGAGTTCTGAAAATCAAAAATGGGGATGACCTGAAGCTACCCTGCCATGGATTAGATGGCACTATCTATTTTTGATTTTTGGTACTCTGAGATATTTCATTATTTTGCTTCCACCGTTAACCAAACCCCTCTGATTTATAAATAGTCAGGTGGTGGGACATAAACTGGATTTGGAATGTTGCATGTGAATCAGATACAATGTTCCAGTGGGAAAACTGAGAATGCCTTGGAGAACACATAAGGAACTATTATGTCTTTTGGAGGTGATTTTGTTAGCACTACCCAATTCCTTAAATCATTCCGTACACGTAGGTCATGTGGCAACTGGTAAATGGATAAGGCTGTAGTGGTCTAGAACTGGTATCAAGACCTCGCTTGTCATTAATGAAAAACCTTGAACTGTGTGTCCCAAGTGATCACGCCTTCGGTCAGAAAGACACTTATGCTCAAGTTACCACAAAAATTGAAAGCACAAGTTGAAATTGAGAAGAGAAACGATTATGGAATGTGAAGAGTCTGTGATCATTAGTAAAAGGTCAGGAATATCAGTAGAAAAAATGTCTTCCAAAGTGATATTTTTTGTTTTCTAGCTAAATATTTCTGGAACTCTTTTTTTAATCTTTCACGACCCCTGCTTCCGCAGTTCAGAATCTAAACACAACAGTAAACATCTGGCCACCTACATACCATACTTATCACGTTAACTGAGAGAAGCTGGTTTGTAAAAATGGCTCTCTGAAAGAGAACAGCGAGATTGTACAAGAGAAAGAATGTAAGAGAAAGACATTGTCCTTTCAAAAGCTTTTAGGCCAAAACGCTGAGAGTTTCAGGAAGAAAGTCTTCCTCTTGGAAAGTCTTCCTTCATGTGCGTTCACCCTGAAGCCCTTAAGTAGGTCTTCCAGGCACTGCAAAGACGTTAGCCAGCATATTATATCTAATGAATGCTGGCACAGCACAGCCGCAGAGGAGGAGTCAGCTCCAGGAATCAGAGAGCAAGCTGCATTAGCCCAAATGCTAAGCAGGCCCTATTGTTATTATGTATATGAAACTTTGGGGTTTGAAATTTCCCTTCCAGAAGCATATTTTATTGCATTATCTACCCAATAGAGCCCAGCTTTGTTCTTTCTCGGACAGCCTTTCTTCCGAAGCACGAACACAAGGGGCTGCTGCCCTGTGGAATGACATGAATTACAGGATGAATGTACATGGTCAGGCAATGATTTACTCCTATTTAATTGTATATAACCTAATACTGATAGGAAGTGGGAGGGAGAGAAAAATATTTTTAGTAATTTATAATTAATTAATTAATTTTTCCTTTTTTCTTTGGTACTGGCCAGGCCCTTATGGAAGTATTAAATTCAATTTTAACTTCATAGTAAAAACAAGACGTGGAAAATTCAAAGAAAGTTCACAAGAAGCTTGTTACAAAAGTGTCTACCATGGTGCATAGAAGGCCTCTGCTTCCCAATTCCCTGCTAGCATCAACAGAGCAGCTAGCCCCTAAGAGCAATAAACTTTGAGTGATTTTCAACTCTCTTTTCTTAGCCTCTAATTTCAATCAACCTGTCTCCAATTCCTACTGAAACTTCATTTATTTAATTTGGCCCTTCCTATTCACTTTTCTCTATCCTGATTATCCCAACTCTAGGAACTACTACAGTGGTAATTGAGTCAGTCAATGGTAACTGCATCTGGTCTCTAAATCTCTGTCTTTTGCCCCAATCTCAACCTCAAAATCATTTTAATATACACTTTTAAAAAATAGCTCCTTTTTTGGGTCTTTGGCAATATACATAAACTTCTCAGCCTAAGTGTCTCAGCTAATTAATTATTTTACCATCTTTGAAATTAATTAATAGGTATTACTTCTAGCCATCATAAATGGTCTGTGGGCCATTACATAATGTATAAGTGCACTAATAAGATGCACTTCTAGAATTGGAAATCATCCTAAGCTGCTCACCCAATAAGGAGTATTGCAAATACATTACCAATGAGTTGGAGTATGTCCTAAAAATACTGCAATTGAAAATGGAATAAAAATAAACCAAGATGCAATCTTGAGTGTATAATATAACGTGAAACACAGTGACGTATTACTAACATGGAAAAGAGTAGATAAGTAGAAAAGATTGCCGTTGAATTACATCCCAGATGCTGATTCTACGTGGCTGGTATAGGCTGATACATCCTCATCTAGAGTCTGGGATAGGGTAATGCGTTTTAGTAAAGGGATAGAAATATCCCTCAAGGACATCTAGTTCCCTGCGCTCTCATCCTGAGTATGCCCCATGATTTTATGCTAAATAAAAAATAAGAGACTCATTATCAACTGGGAATCAATTTATTTTCAGTTGGCATTATGGAGTTGTCGACCTGGGGAAAAACACCTGTTTTGCACATAGGCCACCCCCTGTCAGTGAGCAGGTGCACTCAAAGGGTTAGGGTTAGAGTTAGGGTGAGTATGAATTGAGCATTTGCAGAATGATCAACTTTAGATGAAGTAAGAAACAACATTTACGAAACCAAAACTGAAAATGCTGATCTCAAGACGAACGCTTGGCCCAGGAAGACCACATACCTCCAGGCCTAGCAATATTTATGAATGACTCCTTAAGGACCTTTACGCTGGTTCTAAACACTTATGTTCATAAAAATCACCTGGGGAGCTTGTTAAAAACGTAGACTTTTGGCCCCACCCCCAGGGATTCTGGGGCAGTTGGTCCACTGTCTTTACTTTGAGAAACACTACTCAACTGATATAAATCCTTAAATTTAGCTTAGTTTTTGGTGCGTGGTGTTTTTCTGTCTACAAATCACTCATTTCTAAGGACATAGCTCTGCATATGGATGTTTACATCCACAAACTCTAGATCCAGATTGGCAGATGTGAGACAAGCACTAGGTCCCTGGCAGACACCCTGTATTGATTCCAACACTTTTTCCTACTGAGTCCATGTATGGTCTCATAATCCTTCTCAATGCTTGTTCCCAGAAGCTACTACTCATTGATAGGATTTGGCATGTAAGTCAAACCAACTTGCCTTCCTTGTTCTAGATCAGTGTTTGTCAATCCTGGCTGCTGTGGGAAGGGCTTGAGGAGACACTGAAGAAACTCTGGCTCTAACCTTGCACACACTCAGTGGCTGGCATGTTTGCCAAGTATTATATCTGAAAAGAAAGGGAAGAAACACTAGTTTAGTTAAGGAAGACTCTCAAGATCTCCTAGTTTTTGGCCTGCACTGAGTAAGTGTCTTAATAAAACACTGTGAAGTCCTTCTGGTGTCCATCTAGCTATAATATTCTGGTCATCCCCAGGATGACTGGGAAGAGAGCCCTTCTATCACCCATTCTTTGCTTGGGAGGATGATTTTCAGGTCAGAGGGGTACCTTTGTTCCTGAGGACAGGTTCACCTCAGGCTTTCAACCTGTAACTGGGTGTATCAGGTAATGCTAGAACTGGGGTTTAATTAAAGGGACGAGGCTCTGAAAAAACTTCATACTCCTCAGCTGTAGATATTCTGCCTATCTTTTCCTCTGAAGCCTGGGAAAGTCCTTTGTAAGTATATGTCCTTCCTTTTTTATTGATAATAATTTGGGACCATTAGTACAGAGGATGATTTTGGTTTTTGAGACTTTCTCAAGATACATCGATTTTCTGGGACTGGGAATATTAGAATTTAATAAGTAATTAAAATCACAAGCTTATTATTGTTTTAGGAAAACACAACTCCAGGAAGGCCAGTGAAATGAAAGTGTTCATAGGATAGGAAGTTGGAACTTGCTGAACAAACCACACACCTCATTTCATATGTCAGACAGCATTTGTAAATGTGGCAGAAGATCTGTCATGCCTGATGTATTTAGGGATTCTGATTAATTGTGGAGAATGTTCAGTATGGCGGAAATACCGTAAACGCCATCTAAACATTACCTTTTCTCCTCTCCCTGGCATCTTCCGAAGATTCTGCTGCTGAGGGGCTGGACCTGCCCTTGACTCATGCCTCTCCTTACGCTCTGTCTACACTTACATTTTGTCACCCTTTATTTCCATAGTCTGCTTTATCTGTGTCTTAGTGGATCAAGCTATTTGTATTTCTTTGAGATTTCTTGCTGGTCATTGAAGTGCCTGACATAGTGCGGAGACACAAAAAGGTGTTGGTAAAACTTGGTAAATATTTCATAATTTATTCATTGATTTCTGGAGACTTTTATGGGTTAACAGCTAGAATATGGCCTTATACATCCAAAGCAGAGTGACAGATTTCTTTCACCATGACTCATGCTGAAAAGGCAATGTTCCATCCATCGATATCAGATACCTTTATATAACAAGCACACACTCCCCCGCACACGCCCCAACATTATTTTCGTAGAACTAAGTAGAGATAAAATTCCCCTAAGATCAGACAGAGGCTGTGTTCTTGGTAGTCTTCTTCTCGATCTACAAATATTTTTGGTGTACAATGGCCATGATTCCACTTGGAATTAGGAGTGCTCTTTTACTGTGTCAGTTTGGCCTGATTGAATATATTTATTTAGGAAATTTACATGGACAATCTTTTCTTACAAAACAAAAACATCACACAAACCCAACAAAATAATTTGTTAGCATCTCATTATTAATTCCTAGTCCTTCTGATACCAGGTTTAGTTTATTCTCAGCCTCACCATGAATTTAACAGGAACCAAAAATGAGGGGAATAAGTATGTAGTTCCAAACATATTTTGAAATAAAATTTGATCTGTAGAATCAGCGAGTTATGACATTTTGAGATCTCTGCTAGAGATCTCAAAAATCATCTAATTCAACTCCTTCATTTTGTAGATGTGGAAACTGAGAGTGATATTAATAAACCTGTCGGATGCTCCGCAGCTTGTTGGTGTCATACTCTGGACTACATGGGCTCTTCACCTTTATTCCCATAACATAATTTAAAATAAATACTTAGAATTTATTCTTTTTCTTCATCATTGATTAAAATTCTCCACATCTTTAAGAGGCAGATCTGAAGCCTATGTGCCTGTCCTCAACTTAATGGATTCAAATGGAGAATTTCTTGATTACCAGAATTTTTAAAACCTCAATTAAATGAGATAACAAAGCATCCAGGACAGTACTTGGCAAATAGCAGATGCTCAATAAGGATGTTTTTAAAAATTCCTCTTTCTTGCCTCAGTTCTAATTCAGACATTTGACATTTAATTATTCTTTTCAGTAATTGTACTTTCAAAACAATGTTGTTGGAACAGTAGATGTAGCCTCCCTTCCCCTATCATATTTTTTTGAAGACCATTTATATTAGACAAAAACAGGTAGGGAGGGGGTGGAGGATGAGGTCTGGAACTCACAAGGTTTAGAGCAAGATTCTCCGAGACCCCACGGCACAAGGGTGTTAGTTACTCTTGTAGTCGAGAGACTGGGTTATAATTTGTGTTGAAGCTACATGGGTTTTCAGCAGCAGGTTTTGTACATAACAGGGAGTTTCTGGATCTTGTTAGCTCAGGGCAAAAAGTCATGCTTTGGAGCAGTTACCCCAGCAGGAGGAGAAAAGATGATGGTTGGTAATTACATCAGTTTTGCACTGTTGAGCAGATGTTCTTGCAGATAGATTTTGGCTGGCATTTACAGAATACCACTGGTGATTCTCACGGTAGTGTCAGAGCTGCTACAAGTGGAGGGAACTGCAGGTCTGTAAAACATTGCATGAAGGAGAACGAAGGAACCAGATAGCAATCTAGAAGTTAAAAAACAACTTTTAAAGAGGGCCCTATTGAGATTTGCCCGGAGACAGCAGTTTTGCTGGACTGGATAATTAGTTCTAATATATATCTGATAATCTTTCTTAAAATTTAACTTTAAAAATAATTGGTAGTCCATCAGTGTTTGAAAAAAGTAGATTATTTCTTTTTAAAATAAGGAACAACTTAGAAAATTGATGAGAGAGCTGAACTGTGATTAGAACATAAATTTAACCAGTAAGATCAAAACATAGAGTGGGGAATGGGACAGAATGGGACGCTAACAGGAAATGCTACCCACTTGGCTAGAAATCCTGATTAACTTCAAATCAGACCAAAATCGGGATGGTCAGCAATGAGATACTGCTGGATAACAAAGTGTCTGTAAGGAAGAGGCAGTTTCCCACCTCTTGGGTGGAAAATCCTTCCAGATTTATCCTGTTCATTTTTTTTTTTAATCCAGATTTAAATTCTCTTCTCTATATCCTTTGGAATATGTAAGTTTACTCCTAGCACTAGATCTTGGAAACTTCCTTTTGTCATAGTACTGTAAGGCTTTTATACAAGTGTGAGAATATATTTTAGTTTACAGCAGCATCATCAATGAACCTCTATAATCAGTATTGCATTGGATCCCTCCATCATTTCCTGGCACGAAACACTGACTTTAAACACTGCAACCTTGTTGGCATGAACTCTCTGGAAAAACGATGAGAGAGAGAGAGAGAGAGAGACAGAGAGAGATCTGAATTGGCAGCCTCCAATGTTCTAAATGGAACCTGAGTATCTACTTTGTCTGTCAGCTTTAGAAGTGAGCACGGGAAATGCAATCCGTAGTGTAGACCACAGGGAAGATGGAAACCAATAGCGTTGCTGGCTCCTCAGTTGGTATCCTCGGAGCCTGGCACAGGATATAGCACATAGAGTAGACACTCAATAAATGTTGGTTAAGTGAGTGAATGGGTCAAGTGTGGAGGAACAGGATGCTTGTGGGGAGGGTTTGCATAAGGAACATCCCAGCATGTTCATTATCTGTTCAGGTTGTTTGACTGCCTCCTCTTGTGCTCCAAAAGGAAAGAAGCATTTGGCAAAGGAAAAACAAAATCATATTTAAGGCACCAGTAAAGACAATATGCAAATTAAATGTATGTCTCACCCATTGTCCTTTAATATCCTCTAACATGTGAGAAAAATCTCTCGGAGAGTTGTGACTATAAACCACCGGATTTCACTATCCTTATTGCTGTGTCTCTGACCTTAGGTTTCCTTATCACCTCACCGACACTTCTATTCTCTGCCTCAGTAATGTTCTCTCTTGGACTCCACGTTATCAAAGTTGGTTTTGTTACAAACTTTCCCCCTCCTGGTGGGTGCTCAGCTACAGCCCCCTGGCTACCTGCAGGAGCTTCGTGCCCATCCCTGACCCCAGGCCTCAGTTAACACCGTTCTCCACATCCTTGCTTTGTTCTCACGTCCCTGTGCTCACGTCCCCTCCGTCTTTCTTGGGCCAACTGCAGTGTGACCTCCAGCAAGTCCTTGGTTGCTTCTGTCCACACACAGCTCATTCTCCTCAGAGCTCCCTGACATAACTTATATTGCCCCCAACTGTTGCTTGATTGTTTTGTAGGCAATATTTGGACCCTTCAGCTAGGTCTCAGGTCTGAAAGGGTGGACTTTCCCATTTTTGTCCATTCACT
Source organism: Daubentonia madagascariensis (assembly GCA_023783475.1). NCBI lineage: Eukaryota > Metazoa > Chordata > Mammalia > Primates > Daubentoniidae > Daubentonia > Daubentonia madagascariensis. Next base: position 32,935,260 of record JAKFHU010002088.1, on the reverse strand, counting down.
TATTCACTCAACATCTACTTCTTGAGTGACTTCCTTATCTAAGGGACTGTTCTGGGCCCTTGCTACTCAAAATGTGGTCTTCCATTCAGCAGCATCAGCAGAAATCTAGACTCTCAGGGCACAGCCCAGACTTCCTAAATTAAAATCTGCATTTAATAAGATCCTCATAAGACTCACGTGCTCCATAAAGTTGAAGCAGCAGTGGTCTAGGCACAGAGGTTATCATGCTGAACAGGAAAGGGAGCCTTGTGCATCAGTGATTGCCATGGCATCATGGGTCAGAGCCTGGGCTTGGGTTGGAATCTTGCCTCCTCCAAATTCTAGTTGTGTAAATTTGGGTAAATTACTACACTCTCTATGATTGAGTTTTCCTGTTTGTAAAATGAGGATAATAATTGTATCCAGTTTGTAGAGATATTGTGCAGATTAAATAAATCAAGTGCATGTAAAGCACTGAGGATAGAGTCTGGCACTCAGTGAATGGACAGAAAATTGTTATTTGTGGGTGAAACAAACTTTCTTCCAAAAATCACAAGTAAACATATACTATACTTACCACTGATAGACATTACTAATTATCTATGAGATTCTAAGGATGTTTGCTGGGGAGGGTGGAACTGAGATCTGAAGGAAGAGAGGGTACAGGAAGCTTGTGAGATGCGAGAAGGCTATTGTAATATCTGTGCCAGAAAAGATGGCGCTTGGCCTAGATTGCACCAGTGGAGGTCGGGAAAGGTAGGTGAACACGGGAGGGCCTGGCACAGCCTGTCACAGATAATTGTGCTTGATAAACCCTTGAATGGGCTCGTCAATGGGCAAATGAAATGACATGAGGTTCTAGAAAAGTCATTTCTGAGCACTTAGTTACCTGTGACAGCACTGTCAGAAGAATCCTCTTGCACAGAGGCAGTATGCACTTGGGCATGTGCCTTTTGGGAAACACATGCACTATTGTTTTGTAAAGCAAATATTTAGCCTCACAATTGATTTATCACAGCAAGAGAGCCACTTTGCCCAACTCTGTGGCTCTAAAGAGGGGAGCCAGTGCCCCTTCTTCACACTTTTTCTTGGTTTACTGCCAGCTCACATCTGGCTTTTGTGAGTTGCGAGTTACTTTCATCTTGCCAGTCCCTCAGTGATGTTTCTTTGCCTTTTTTTTACAGTATCTCTATTTCTACTTTTCTACAAACTCTTGGGACCACAGGTAGTTGCTGTAATATAACAGGATTTTTTTCTCAATTTACAAAATATTAGAGGCATTAAGTGTTCTCCTGCGATGATATTTTAATGGCTATATAGGCTATTCCATTGTAAATATAAATAAACCATAATTGTTGGGCCTGCAAATTTTTTTTAGTGTTTTGTTATTAGAAACTATGCTGTGAGGAGCAGCCTTTTAGCTAAATTTTTGCTACACCTATGATTATTTCCTTAAAATAATTTCATAAAAGTGGAATTAGGTCAAAGGGTGGGATGAATCTTAAATGGCAACCTTCAAGCACAATGGCAAGTGATGGGGGAGATATTTGGGAAATGTCAGGATTTACTGATGTCCTCCTACAAATAGCCATCTAGCCCAGAGATAATTCTGGGCAAAAATAATAAAGTAGAGAGTAAAGTTTTTTTCTCCCCTTGCTTCCAAGTTCCCTTTTCTGCTCTCTTTTCTCTCTTCAAAAACCCACTTTCTCCTTTTTCCCAAAGAACTCAGTATATTTTGGGTTATAAAGTTATGAAACTTGTTCTGGGAAAGTACTCAATAAATCCACTTACATTAAGATGTAAATGACTGCTATGGCATTATTTCCAATTACCTCAGGGACTGGACTAACCCCCTGTTTTGTAAGTTAAAAGGATGAACATCCAAGCACGGGATTGGGATATCCACTGGTGAGGTTGACATAAAAAGTCTTCTGAATGCCCTGACATCAGACCTCACAGCGTGGACAGAGGCAGCTTTGTACATATCCTAGTTAGCAGGCCCCCCCTTGTATATGACATAGACCTGTTTAGTGTTTTTCCTTAATGACTATCTCCATATGATGTTGTAGGATCTCATACAGTAAAGGATTCTCATTTAAATCTGGTTTTGCTAAGCAGGGGGAGGGAGAAGGAGGAGATGGGTGAAAACCTACCTAATGGGTACAATGAACACTATCTGGGTGATGGGCGCACTTATGACCCTGATGCAAGCATGACGAAATTGATACGCGTAACCAAAAACATTTGTACCCCTGTAATATTTTGAAATAATAAAAAAAAACTTCAAAAAATCTGGTTGTTTGGAATAGTTTAGGAGCTTAGCAAATAAATATTCTTGTTAATAATGATCCCTATTATTTCGTTTTAAAACCAGCACAGGAAGTTCTTGTTATCCAAGGATAACCATTAGTGGAAAAAGGCCACTTGAAGTAAATCTGTATAAAAGGAGTAATCAAATTTCACAGTAAATATGGGAAACTCCAGCTTAAAAATGAAACAAAAATTATAAAAACAAGTGTATTTTCTCTTAAGTTTGGCCACATTTAGATCAGATTTGCAACTATGTGCCATGTCTAAAAAAACAATCATTCGAGAGTTGATTCTTTTTGGTATAATTTTTCTGACGACATTGTGACAACATGACTCAGCATTCTTTATGGCATGTTTGACCTTTTCAGTATAAATGTGATGTCAGTGAGTTTACAAAAAATATTCTAGGGTTTCATCCATTCTCCCAAAGGCCTCTTTTTATTCTTTGGTACTTAAATCATTATCTTTTGAAGTGGCTATTATATTGTTAGTTCTTAGCTGCTCTAACTTGGCCAAATCCCAATTGGTCATTGGCTTTGCTCTGTGGTTTCAACAGTTCCAGGCTGATGTTGAGAGGGCGCTGATTTTCTAAGTCAGCCATTAGTAAATATGTTCATGTTCTCATGATTTTTGCTATCCTACCTAATTTTATAACCGTAGGTATCCAAATAATTAATGCTTGGTTTATGTTCTCAATTTCTTGGTTGACATTAGGCATCAGGATATTTGTATTAAAAAGCAAAGGGTCATTCATTCCATTCTACAGATAGGTAAACTGAGGTAATATGGCACCAAATGACATCTTTAAAGTCAGAAAAGTAAAATTTAGGGTGATATGGGTTTTCTCTCAATTTTTACCTATCCACAAACCTAGTTCCATTCCTTGATGTTGTGAATGGGCCCTCATTTTGGAGTGATGTTGCTGGCAAGTGGGAATTTGACTATTATGAAAAATAGTATCTTTGCCCCAGCCTATACCATAATAAACTAAATGACAGAAAAACAAATGTCACTTATTAGAACATTGAGGTTTACTGTTCAAGTGATTAACTAAGAATCATTTGTATGATTAAATGCTGGAAAATAATTTGCTTTCCCTATGAACCTATAGCTTAGATCTCATTACACAGAAGTGCTGTATATTAGTTGAAGCAAATTAACATTCGAACACTTTCTGGAGTGGCTGCTAATCAGAGGCTGTTAATTACTGTCATTACATTAGGCTGCTGTAGAGACTACCCAAAGAATCATTCTCATGATCTTGGTATTTGAAAGTGATCTTCACCAATAAAAACACATGTCAGACATACAGAAATTGCAAATTGCTGAAATTGCTGACAAGGTTGAAAATTCCGCTGACTATAAGTACCCATCTAGTGATGGATGCATTCTTGACACAGTTTCAGTGTTTGGACTTAGGAAATAATGAGTATCAATGTCCTAGCAAGGGAATATGCAAAGATGAAGGAGCCCTTTTGTATCCTTAATTAAGGAAAGTAGTAGCAGAACTCGTTCACAGATAAGTGACCGTACATAATAATCATGTATTTATGTAAGGGACTGCTATGCTATATTACTGTAGTGGCAATTAGATTTTCACAAAGTCGTTTTCATAAAAGGCATACTTACATAATAAATAAACAAAACCGCTCATTTTCATGGCAGGCTCTCTAATTATACACTGGCTTAAAATAAAATGTTCTGCAATGCTAAGTTAAACATATAGACTCTAGCTGCCTTCTGCAATAGGCCCCAAATCTTTTTTCACCCCACAGTCTCCGTCGCCCCAGGAACTCTGCTAAACAGGGAAAAAATATTTGTGCATTTTGCTTGTTCTGTATAAGGGAGGAATCATTTGAGAACTTAGAGGTCAAGGCTTCTGGTGCCTACTGACCTGACTTCCTTTATTGCCCAGAAGTTTGCTGCCCATCCTGTGACTGCCAATAATTGGGATCACCTCAGTGCCCGAATGGTGAGAACTCAGGTGACCAGCACACGTGTGGGCTCTGCAGGCGATTCCTTAGCAATGCTATGTGAGGGAAGCCCACGCCACGAGCCCTGAAGATCCATTCGTAGGTCTCTTAATTCTGGTTTCTCAGTCATTCATTAATTCACTCAACAAATATGTATTAAATACTTTCCTTGTGGAGAACACTGTACTGGGTACTGTGGGAATGCAAAGATGAATTAGATATAAATTTTGCTTTCAAAGAACTTACAGTTTAGTATAGGACAATCATCTTATCGATGAAGCCTCTTGTCTCGGGAGGACAGGATGAGAGATTTTGAATGAATCTGGGTAAATTCCTCCCTGATCCTGTAATGTGGAACACCTAAGATGACTTGCCCTACTAACTCTGAGTGTAGGTACATCAGTAAAGGAATCCCTGTCCCTAAGTACACAGGTGGGAGACACTGTCTCCTAAGGACTGATTAAGACACATCCATAGTTATGCATCTCTTCCCTCCCTCCCTCCGTCCCTTCCTTCCTTCCTTCATCTTAGCATTTTTCTCCCTTCCTTTTTTCCTTCCTTCCATATTTATTCAGTGTTTGCTTTGTGCCAGCTTCTGGGGATTTGAAAATGAACATGACATATACGATCTTGCACAGAATTTGCATTCTAGTGGAGAATATAGATAAGTAGAAAGGCACTTCCGATATGTGTATCCTCTGGTTGGGGTACATCTAGCATGCAATGAGAGCACATGAGAAGGACTCACAGACATGAGGGCGCAGGTTAACTGGGGTTTAAAAGAAGACTAGCAGTGAGCAGTGACAGTAATGCAGGTGAGTGAGTTCTAGCATGGTATGTTGGAGGAATCACATGAAGTTCAGTATGACTAATCTGTAGAAGGCAAGGGGGTGGGAGTAAAGAAGCCCAATGCTGGAGAAGTAAGGCTTGTCTAATGGAAAATATAAGATTTTCATTATTTCTAAGAAAGCACTGATTTTAAACAGGAATGGCATGATCAATTTTGTGCTTTAAAAAGGTCACTCTGGATTTGTCTGAGGAATGAACTGGAAAGGGGCAAAACTGGAGGCAGAAAGAGCAGTTAGGATGCTATTGGAGTGGTCTAGATGGCTTGGGGAAGGTGGTAGCAGTGGGCTTGGAGACCATTGAATAGGCAGTAGAAACTACTAGACACAGAGCTTGATTGGATATGTATGTGTATGCATGTGTATGTGTATGCATGTGTGTGTATGTGTGTATGTATGCATGTGTGTATATGTGTGAGGGTGGTTGTGTTCAAGAAGAGGAAGAAGTCAAGGATGACTCCAAAGTTGGGCTGATGATGTTCTTATTCTAAAGAGGATCGAAGCGGGTTTGGGGGGTTTGTGTGAAAGAGGGATGAAGTGACTGTGAGTTTTGTAAGGACTTCCAGTGAAAGTGTCAGTGAAGCTTTAGGCTTCAAATAGTCTGAGGCTCAGAAAACAGCCAGTGTGAAGATAGTCCCTGCCAACTGTCTTGTGTATTTGAAGTATCAGCTTGCTTGGTTACTACATTCATCAACAGAGCAGAGATTTAAAGTCAGGTTGTTTCACTAACATTTTCTCACCAGCAGTTGTGCATACCTTTTATTACTCTAAGATTTTTAATTTGAAATTGTGCTCAGATATCATGGTTATTTTAAAATGACAGAACAAAGACTACAACCAAGTGCTATTTAGTACTTTAAGACTATAAAAGTTTCCATTGTATTTGATAGGAAATTTAAAACAAGTGGTTGTGTCTTTTCAGGAAAAAGAAGGTATTTCTTGGAATATCACCTTGAGGCAAGTTCTTAACATGGTGTCAAAAGGGAATATGTAATACAAATACCAATCAGCTTTGGGTGGATTTATGATATACTCTTCCCCTTTGATAGGAGTGGTACCATGGTTAGCCATAGGAAAACACTTCAAAGGGCTCCCAAACCTGGGCCAGACTGTTGCAGTCTATAGCTGGTCTACTGGCATTCTCTCCATTTCTTTCTCCATGAAGGTGGCTGTCAGCATCCAACTCCATGACAAACCACTGATGGGAATTTTGTAGCAAGGCCAGCTTTTCTGGGCAAAGCTCAGAGAGTTAAGTGGGTGGGTGGGGTCACCAAGATCTGCCTGCCAGCAAAATAAGAGGAAGGAGTTACTCGCCTCAGAGTAGTCTTGTGAATATGTAAGACTCTAAACCATCACATAGCACAAATAAATTCATCCACTAATGCAGATTCTATTTCAAGATTAGAGGCATTGTGTCCCCATCACCAGCTACCAAGGAGCAGCCATGAGGCAATTTGTCTGTTCAAGAGATCAGGTCCCCCTGACAGAACTCCACACTGTGAGAGCTTGCAGAGTTACAAGCGACAGTGGCATATACTCTCATTTGGCAGGAGAACCTCAGCCCATTTCGTAGGAGTGGGTGGCTCCGTCCTCACTCTTTCCTTTCTCACTAAGCGCTGGAAATACATGTGGTAGACACTGGACAGAACTAAGCTAGCAGCCCACTGAAGGACCAGTTTCCATTAACTCAGAGCCATGGGGTGTTCTCCACGCCAGGATCCTTTGGCCACTCTACCGTGTGAACTGATTCCTCAACCCCCAGCATTTTTCTAAACAGAGGTGAAATCTGGCTGAAATGAATATTAAAATCAGCAGATTTCAACTGGGCTCAGATGATGGCTGACTGAAGTCTCCAGGGGTTATTTGTGGGAGACAGAGCTCAGTGGTTGGGTGTGTGGGAGTTCAGGGTATGAGAACACACTTAAGGGTGCCATCCTCACGACTGAGAAGACAAGAATTCCCTCCCCAGGTATTGGGAGAAGAACTTAGAGACAAAAGACTCAAAAACTTGAGAACACTCTGGGGACCGTCCTGGGCAGGTCTGGAGTTGGGGATGAGGGTGATAAAAGCAGGAAATTGGGATGGGAGCAGGGTGTGGCGGGCAGAAAAGTGGGAAGATAAATACTATCCCAACTGTGTTGTTGATGGATACAGTGAAGACACATATTTACACAAATTATGATTGAGGATCAATGGTAGATTTCATGGTCCATTTTAATGCCAGGAGGCATGCCTTTTCCATGCCTTCCTCCTCATTACACAGCTCCAAAAGGGTTGGTATTCCCCAAAATCCAGGTCCTAGATCTATCATTACTATGTGCTTTATCCTAATTGGCTCTAGTACCCACCAACAGAGCTACCAAGTCAAAGGTAACCAAAGCAAGCTAAGTCTCAAGCATAATAATTATATTTGTTAATAACAAGTGCCACGCTATTTGAATGACAGGCTTCAATGGGATGTAGATATTAATATGTCTCTAGTTTCTTCTAAACATTAGTAAATAATGAGGCATTTGTACTTCAGCACAGTTGAAACAATTTATTAAATCAGAATTCCTCTTTGTTGTGCAAAATTAGAGTAGAGTATAAGGACACTAGTGTGTCCTTATATATGAATATCAATGTAGACAAATTTACATAACTTGCCCCAAATTTTGATGCTCCAATCTCCCACATGCTGGACTGTAGCTAGAATGGAATTAATTCTTTTTTTCAGGTCTTTTCTTTCCAATGTGCTGAACATTAGCCCCTCTCCTGTAAGTCTTGCACAGTTTTTCAGGGGTCTCCAGGTGTTATGGCATAGCTCATCTCCCAGTTCACCTTGTCACGGGTGCTCACCCAACTGGCCCTGCGAGGGCACTGTCTGGCTCTGGACTGTCTCAGGTTAAGAGCTTCCTTCTGTGTTCCCAGTGCTTAGCCCATCCTTGGGCTGTGTTCTCACCACCTGGGCAAGGTAACTCCTCTCTCTTCTTTCCCTCGGGCCTGAGCATGGGCAGGAGCCCCTCCCTGGTCCTCTTCCACTCAACACACACAAAGTTGAAATTGGGCTGCAACATGAAGCGAGGCTTTTCTGAAGGCTTTGAAATAATGGAAGGAAATCACAAGCTTTGTACCTCATTCCTAGTGGGAATGGGCTGCTCCAAAGCCCACAGACTCTTGCTTATTCTCATAGAATTCATGTAAAAACTGCCTCTAAGCCCAGTTGTAGAGTTTCTTCCCTTCTCAGTTAGAGGGACACTTCTCTGGCCAGTCAAGGCACAATTTCCAGGCCCAGCCCATTCCTGGATGCCACCTGAGGCAGAGCCATATTCTTGCCACCATGTAAGAGGGCTTTAGGTACGTTTAAACTCCTATAAGGGGTAAATCTTCTAGTCCATCCACTCTTTTACCCCTTAGGGAAGAAACATCTTCCCTTTCTGGTTTAGGCTGGTCTTTCTACTTCTGTTTTGTTTTGTTTTTTGGGGAGTCCAAGGATTTTCCTTTTACCAACTTGAATGATAGTGGAAATAATCATTCTATTATATCAGCAGAAAAGCTACATAGACAGCAGATGCCTTTCCTCTTACTCATCCGAATTAAAGAAAGAAAAAGTGCCTCATTTTACTTTTGCATTCTCAGTATTTGAATTATCCCTTTAAAAATAATACCATGTCAAACCAGACCAGGTTAAACCTCTGAGTCCACTCAATCCAGTTAGCATTTTACAGTCTTTTCTCCAGTGAGAGTTGGGCATCAGGTCTGTAAATCCTTGAAATCTCCTTGGTCTCAGTTCCTGATGTCCTATGGACAACTGATCAACCAAGAATGATATATGCTCACCAGAACCCATGACCATTTGAAGGCTCAGGGCAAACTACTACTATGTACCAAGTATTTATTCAGGACATACTTTATTCTAAATCCTGTATACATAGTCTGTGGAGTTGAGACTCTGTCTACATAATAAACAATGTATAATAGTGTCCCACAGATTATAGCAAAATACCATACTGCCCCAAATCCATTAAGTGAAACTTAAAATATGAGCTACTATGGCTTCTGCTTCTCAAAGAGCTCCATTTCCAATTATGGTATCTTTCCATGCATGGCATCCATTCTGGTGGTTTGAAAAAAAAGAACCATAGAATATTCTAAAGGGATGTTTTTCAAGTTCTTTCTCTTTCAGAACAGAAACGCTTTTTATCTTTTGAGATGACAGCACCGCCCCCCCATCCTTTCTCCAGCTTCTTATCCTATCAAGGTTTCAAAATCATTGTGGCAAGTTTTAGGCAGGACATCCTGGTTCAACAGAACAGGGGATATGGTATTACAGTGGACTGTGTGGTCTAGGCATGGAGAGCTGCCCGCCACTTACTAGGGGTGTGATCTGCCAAGATGGAGGCAAAATATTTCATGTCCCTGAACCTCGGTTTCCACATCCATGAAAACTAGTTCATAGGAATGCCATGAGGATTGAATTAAATGGGGTAGTATTACCTCATATTGTGCCTCTTACCTACCAGGCTCTTTGTAGAGATGGCATACAGTTGCATTGTAAGTGCTGGCTCACTTTAGATCCCCAAACCCAGGAAAAGATATGCTTAATCCTGACAGAGGTGCTCGCATTTTATGCTGAGGTTATATCCCAGAAAAATGCAAATTGAAATGGGAAGACTTATAAAGAAGAATTAGTTCTGTTTTAGCTAATTGCAAAAAGTCTAGATGTATTCCTACACCAAATATCTAACACTTTTCCAAACACATTATGTAACATGCATTAAAAAATGTAAATGGCACAATAGGTTTTATTTATTTATGATTTTGGGTAATTTTAATTTTGATAAAATTTCAAAATTACAGAAAAGTTGCAACACTAGTACAAAGAACATTCATACCCAAGCAAAATGTATACTAAATGTTAATGTTTTATTAATGTTTCTGACCATTTGCTTTATCATTCCTCTCTCTCTCTCTCTCTCTCTATATATATATATATATATACACACACACACACACACACACACTCTGATTATTTTTGGAATGATCTGACAGCAAGTTCCAGACATCATGCCTATTTACCCCTAAACACTGCATTATGTATTTCCAATGAACAAGGACGTTCTTTATATAACCATAGTATAACTATAAATATCAGAAAATTTAACATTAACATGATACTATTATTACCATGATAGTTGTAAATGGTGATTTTTAACTCAATTATTCTACATTTATGTTGCATTCTAGTGTAAATATGAGCTTTTCCTTCTCTCTCACTTACTTTTCATTCATTTATTTCTCAAATCAATATGAAATCTAGACTCTCATAGTATTATTATTTATTATTCATTATTTTAATGCTCAAATTGTCCCAGATCTGGCCATCGGAACCCCTTAAAGCTGGCTCCTGTATCTTTTCACACCTATCTGCGTTATATTTTGAGCACTTCTTTACTTTTCTAGCCTCCAAATAATCCAGGGTTCTCTTGTCTTTTCTTTACTCCAGTTGTTTCTCTAAGGAACTCCAGTTTCTTTTAGTATAAAATGTTACTTAGTAAACAAGTTTTGAGCATATATAATGTTTTAAATAAAAATAAATAATAAAGAATGAATGTAACTCTTTATGTAATTTTTCTTACCTAAAAATGTTGTGCTTGTTGGAAGAATTATAGGGAATTACAGCACAGTCACAAATACATGCCCCCAAGATGGAGTCAGTTAGGCAGTAAACTCCATACTGGGGAGGCTACATGAGGATGGAAGGTGAAGAGTTGCTGAACTTACCAAAAGCTAAACTTAGCTTAACAATGGCATAGAAAAACGTGTTCCATGGACATGAGTAACATAAGAAGAAATCATGCATAAAGGGTTGACATGTAGGGCAAACCTGCACATTTATTAATTCATTTTACATATGAAGACACTGAGGTTCATGGAGATTATATAATTTGCTGAAGATGAGACAGTCTCAGAGACAAGATTTGCATCCAGTTTTGCCAATTTCTAAGTTCTCTTATTATGTTGCCTTGCCCAATCTGTCAACAGGAAATTAAGTATCATTTCCTTCATAAAATTCCCAAGAGCCCTCCAGGTTAGAATTGGTCCTTTTGGGCTTTTAGCTGTTTAGCTCTACAGTCTTTGGAATAATAACAATAGCTAATATTTCTAGAAAGTTTTCCACATGTTTATATGTATTATCTTGTTAAACCTCCAACAACAGTATGAAATGAATATCATCATCATCATCATCATGATGTTTCCATTTATAAATGAGGGACTGAGGCTTGGAGCAAGTTAAATAACTTGCCCCCCGCCAAAAAAAAAAAAAAAGCTAGTCCGTGGTGGAACTCAGATTAGAATCTGGTAGTGTGGCTCTAAGCCTACATTTTTAACTATCTTCCACTGGAATCCATTAAAGGGTATGTGGGTATACCAGTGGTCCAATGGCTCCCTAAGACATACCAATTGGCTATTCCTAGGCGCTCCTGTGACAACATGCTTCTAGTGCTGGATTAAACCAGGTAAATTGAGGAAGCAGCAGCAAGATGGCTCACAAATCATAGATACTGCTTTAGAGTGCACAGAGATTTTTTTTTTCCCTAGTATATATTGCCTCTTAAATTGTCCCTGACAATAATACTCACTTTTATTTAGGGCAAATAAATTATAAAACTTGTTGGTTGTGAGATAAAAAATTGGTATTAAGATGTTTTTGTAGATAGCCTTCCAAGTAGAGAGTGCACTTATAGACAGTCCAGAGTTTACCACATTTATGAAATTTGGAAAAGACCAAATACTCCAATGATGTCCAGCAGGAGTCAGGAGACAGGCTAACATGGTAGTTAAAAATGTGGGCTCTAGAGTTAGATCACTTATGTCTGAATCCTGCCTCTGCCAGTTCCTTGCTGTGTGACCTTGAGCAAGTTACTTAATCTTTCCCTGCCTCAGTTTCCTTGATATATTCTTCTCCCTTCTCTTACTTGGCATATCAGGATAGGGGTTTGAATAAGAATCTGGGTAAGGGAGGATTAGAGTGTGCAATATAATAAAGTTACTTAGGAGTTTATGATACCCCCAGCTCCGTCCACCTTCTTCCCACCACCCTACACCTGGATGCAGAACCACTGGTCTAAAAATTTGCTTGGTATGTTAGTTATAATGCTAGCTGCTATAATAATGTACAATGGTTCAAAGATGATATATATTTACTTTTTGTTCCTGTAAATCCCTAATGGGTGTTCCTAAGTGGTGGCAATTCAGGAACCCAGGCTCCTTGTGGCTTCACTATCTTCAGTCTTGACTTCCAAGTTCACAGTGCTTGTCTGCATCAAGCTACTGGAGGGGTAAAGAACATGGAGGACACATCTGAGAGGTTTTTATGAGCTAGGCCTGCAAATGGCTTGCACTACTTCTACTCACATTGCATGGGCTGGAGCTGAGCCATATGGCCATACTTAAGTGTCAGTAAAATTGAAAGATGTAGTCCAGCTGTGTGCCCAGGAACAGGAGAAAGTGGAGCTGGTGAAGAGCTAGCCAGTCTCTGCTACTCTGTTATGAACAGCAGTAGCAAAATTAAGAAAAGGAGTTCAGGAAAAAACCCAGATCTTCAGACTTGCACTTTGTATTGTTTTTTTTTCCTCTAGAAAAACCAGAAAAGATGTGTTATTTTTGCACAATCAATAACAGAGTTCTCTGCTTCTTTTCTTCTGATTCTAGCCCTTCATGCTACCCCTGCTGATTAGTCAGTCCTGATCTGACTCTTCAATTACTAAAATGGAATTTTACTATGGACATTTCCATCAAGCAAATGTGACATTGTGTAAACTCTGCAAAAAGTTGATCTAATACTTTTGATGCTATAGATGGTATAGATAGGAATATTAGCATAATATTGCCGTTACCCAGAGTGTGCAGAGGCCATTGTGAAAATGCTACTGCACGAACAGCCCATTGAGAGAAGTTAAATTTTGTATACTCCAGTGAGCATAAAATACATGGTTGCATTTGACTCTAATATGTGTTAATTATGAAAATCAGCTCCAAGCAAAGAAAGCCATAATAATTAAAAACCATCTTTTCATCTTAAAAAAGCCTCCCTCCCCAAAGTATTTATGCACTCTAATGAAACAAATAAAAATAATTATGGCAAAATCTAAATAATAACCTCTATTAAAGTAGTATATATACTCCATAATATGTAATTATGTTGCACTTAAATAGAAACAGACATAAGAACAAATCCCTTTGGTGAATAGCAACAAAATAGATATTAGATTATGCATGTTGCTGCTTCCTTTATTGTTTCTTTCTACATTCTGGTATATGTGAGTTAGGAAATAAATGCCACTTTGGCAAGATTCTCACCCTATCTTATGCATTAAAAAATTTCAACAGCTGAGATACTGGCTCTAAGATATAAAATAGGATTTATTTAATATGCTAATTCCAAACAATTGTAGTGGCTGCTTGGAAGGATGCATAGAGAGGAATTATGTGGCTCTGTCCAAACTCACTGTGGAAAGAGTGCCGTGATCAATTAATGAAGTCTGCCTAGGCATAGGAATAGGAAGCAGTGGCATTCTTGTCAAGTGTTTTCCAAGCATGGATATATATTCATTGAATAGACTGGAGATTAAAATATATATATATATATATATATATATATATATATAAGAAAAGGTCACTTGGGTCCTTACATTGGAGCTAAAAATTTTCCTCCTAATTTTAGGAGTCAATAGGGTAAAGCAGACAAATCCTAGAATCAAAAGCAACAAATATTGGACAAAGTTACTTAAGCTACTTTAAAAAAATTTGTTCTTTTTCTATTACTTTTGTTTCTCCAGGCCATCACCATATAGCCTAGTCACCATGATGTAGCAATTTTTAATAATTTTTAATTGCATATCTTAAATCTTTGGCTTCTGTAAATATATGCAAAAACAACCCTATGTATACAATATCAATAAAAAATTAGAAATTCAAACATTCACTTGTTTATTTTTTATTTCAATAGATTTAGGGGGTACAAGTGTTTTTTGTTACATAGATGAATGGTATAATGCTGAAGTCAGGGTTTTTAGTGTACCTGTCACCAGAATAGTGTACACTGTCCCTCACCTCCTTTCCACCATCCCCATCTTAGTTTTCAATGTCCATTACACCACTTTATGACCATATATAGCCGTTGTTTAACTCTTACTTACTATAAGAGAGTACATGTGGTGTTTGTTTTCCATTCCTGACATATTTAGGATAATGGTTTACAGTTCCATCCAAAAGACATTACCTCATTTCTTTCTATGGCTGAGTAGTACTCCATGGGGGGGTGTATGTGTGTGTGTGTGTGTGTGTATCTCCCCCACATTTTCTTTATCCACTTATCCATTGGTGGGCACTTAGGCTGATTCTATATCTCTGCAATCATGAATTGTGCTGTGATAAACATATGAGTGCAGGTGTCTTTTTTGCAAAATGATTTCTTTTCCTTTGGGTAGATACCCAGTTACCCAGTAGTGGGATTGCTGGACCAGATGATAGGTCTACTTTTAGTTCTTTGAGGAATCTCCATAGTGTTTTCCATGGAGGTTGTACTAGTTTACACTCCCACCAACAGTGTATAAGCATTGCCTTTTTACCACATCCTCACCAACATCTATTGTTTTTTGAGTTGTTAATAATGGCCATTCTGACAGGGGGAAGGTAGTATCACATTGTGGTTTTAATTTGCATTTCCCTGATGATTAGTGATGTTGTGCATATTTTCATATGGTTGTTGGCCATTTCTTTCTCTTTTTTTGAAAAAAATATATTTGTGTATTTTGTCTGCTTTTTGATGGGGTTGTTTGTTTGTTTTTTTCTTACTGATTTGTTTGAGTTCTTTGGAGATTCTGGATGTTAGTCATTTGTCAGATATATAGTTTGTGAATTTTTCTCCCATTCTGTAGGTTGACTATTTATTCTGTTGATTATTTCCTTTGCTGTGCAGAAACTTTTTAGTTTAATTAAGGCCCATTTATTTATTTTTGTTGTTGTTATATTTCCTTTTGTGATCTGAGTCATAAATTCTTTGCCTAGGCCAATATCCAGAAGGCCAATAATCCAGAAGAGTTTTTCATATGTTTTCTTCTAGAATTTTTATGGTTTCAGGTCTTGCACTTAAGTCTTTGATCCATCTTAAGTTAATTTTGGATATGGTGAAAGAAAGGGATCCAGTTTCATTCTTCTGCTTGTGGCTATCCAATTTTCCCAGCACCATTTATTGAATAGGGTGTCCTCTTCCCAGTGTATGTTTTTGCCTGCTTTGTTGAAAATCAATTGGTTATAGCTATATGGCTTTAATTTGGGTTATCTATTCTATTCCATTGGTCTAGATGTGTACCTTTAAACTAGTACTGTGCTGTTTTGGCTATTATAGACTTGTAGTATAATTTGAGGACAGGTAATGGGATGCCTCCAGATTTGTTCTTTTTGCTTAGGATTGCTTTGGTTATTCGGGCTC
The DNA here is from genome assembly GCA_023783475.1 of Daubentonia madagascariensis. Lineage (NCBI taxonomy): Eukaryota > Metazoa > Chordata > Mammalia > Primates > Daubentoniidae > Daubentonia > Daubentonia madagascariensis. Next base: position 32,919,676 of record JAKFHU010002088.1, on the reverse strand, counting down.
TATTTTGGTTCCATATGAAGTTTAGGATTGTTTTTTCTAGGTCTGTGAAAAATGACATTGGTATTTAATGGGAATTGTGTTGATTCTGTAAATCACTTTGGGCAGTATGGACATTTTAATAATGTTGATTCTTCCAATCCATGAGGATGGCATGTTTTTCCATTTGTTTGTGTCATCTATGATTTCTTTAATCAGTGTTTTGTAGTTCTCCTTGTAGAGATCTTTCATATGCTTGGTTAAGTATATTCCTAAGTATTTTATTTTCTTTGCATCTATTGTAAGTGGTATTGCATCCTTGATTTGACTCTTAGCTTGACTGTTATTAGTGTATAGAAATGCTACTGATTTGTGTGCATTTATTTGGTAACCTGAGACTTTACTGATTTTATTTATCAACTCCAGGAGTCTTTTGGTGGAATCTTTAGGGTTGTCTAAATATAAGGTCATATCACTAGCAAACAGGGATAGTTTGACCTCCTCTTTCCTGATTTTTATGCCCTTTATTTTTTGGTCTTGCCTGATTGCTCTGGCTAGGACTTCCAGTACTCTGTTGAATAGAAGTGTTGACAGTGGGCACCCTTGTCTTGTTCTAGTTCTTAGGGGGAATGCTTTCAACTTTTCCCCATTCAATATGATGTTGGCTGTGGGTTTGTCATATATGGCTTCTATTATTTTAAGATATGTTCCTTCTGTGCTTAGTTTGTTGAGGGTTTTTTAAAATCATGAAGTAGTACTGGATTTTATCAAATGCTTTTTTTTTGTATTTATTGAGATAATCATATGGTTTTTGCTTTAATTCTGTTTATGTGATGGATCATATTTATTGATTTGCTATGTTGAACAATCCTTGCATCCACGGGATGAAACCCACTTGATCATGATGAATTATTTTTTTGATGTGCTGTTGGATTTGGTTTGACAGTATTTTCTTGAGGATTTTTGCAGCTATGTTCATGAGGACTACTGGTCTGTAGTTTTCTTCCTTTGTTGTATCTTTTCCTGGCTTTGGTATCAGGGTAATACTGGCTTCATAGAATGAGTTAGGGAGGATTCCCTCCTTCTTTATGTTATGGAACAGTTTCAGTAGGATAGGTGCTAGTTCTTTGTAGGTCTGGTAGAATTTGGCTGTGAATCCATTTGGTCCTGGGATTTCTTTTTGGTTTAGTTTGTCTGTTAGGTCCATTTGTTCTAGAGTCTCATTTAAGTCCATTCTTTCTGTGTTGATTTTCTGCATCAGTGATCTGTCTAGTTCTGTCAGTGGAGTGTTGAAGTCCCCAGATATTATGATGTCACTGTTTATTTCTTTCCTTAGATCTAGTAGAATTAGTAGAATTGTTATATCCTCTTGTTGAATTTTTCCCTTTATCATTATATAATGACCTAAGAACCATCTTTGTCTTTTTTTTTTACCATTGTTGATTTGAAGTCTATTTTATTTAATATGAAAATAGCTGCTCCTGCTCACTTTTGGTTTCCATTTGCATGGAATATTTTTTTCCACCACTTTACCTTGAGTCTATGAGAATCTTTGTGACTTAAATGGGTTTCTTAGAGACAGCATATATTTGGGGTCCCATTCAGCCAAACTATATCTTTTACATGGAGTATTAAGACCATTTACATTCACTGTTAGTATTGATATGTGAATATGTGAGATACTGTTCTGGTCATTATTTTGATTGTTACCTAGTTGTTTTGTATTCTTCTTTGTGTTACTGTTTTATAAGAGCTGTTTAACTTTTGGCTATTTTTACCCTGGTGAGTAATGATTGTTTTGTTCCTTGTATAGAACACTTCTAGCATTTCTTGTAGAGCAGATCTACTGGTGACAAATTCCCTTAGTGTTTGCTTGTATAAGAAAGACTTTATTTCTCTTTCATTTATGAAACTTAATTTTGTACAACACAAAATTCTTGGCTGGCATTTATTCTGTTTAAGAAGAATAAAAATGGGACCCCAATCCCTTCTGACTTGTAAGGTTTCTGCTGAGAAGTCTGCCATTAGTTTGCTAGGTTTTCCTTTGTAAGTTACTTGATGCTTTCATCTTGCAGCTTGTAGGATTTTTCTCCTTCAATTTGACTTTGGCCAGACTGATGACTATGTGTCTTGGTGATGCCCTATTTGCCTCAGATCTTCCAGGTGTTTGCAGACCTTTTTGTATCTGGATGTCTAAATCTCTGGCAATACCAGGGAAGTTTTTCTTCATTATTCCCTTGAATAGGTTTTCCATGCTTTTTGCTTTTTCTTCATCTTCAGGGATACCTATGGATTCTTATATTTGTTAATATTACATAATCGCTTATTTCTCAGAGAGATTGTTCATTCTTCTTTATTCTTTTTTCTTCATTTTTGACTAACTGGGTTAATTCAAAAGACTTCAAGCTCTTAAATTCTTTCTTCTGCTTGGTCTAGTCTATTGTTACAACTTTCCAATGTATTTTGACATTCTCTAATTGACTCATTTCCAGAAGCTCTGTTATATTTTTTTCTTATATTATCTGTCTTTTTAGTGAATTTCTCCATCATGTCCTGAATTATTTTTTTTGGTTTCTTTGTGTTGGTTTTCAACTTTCTCATCAATCCCATTGATGTTACTTGCGATCTATACTCTGAATTCCATTTCTGACATTTCAACAATTTCCTTTTGTTTGGAGTCCATTCCTGGAGAGCTAATGTGATCCTTTGGGGGTGTCAAAGCAGCCTGTTTTTTCATGTTGCCAGAATTCTTATGCTGGTTCCTTCTCATCTGGAACCTCTTCTCTCAGCTCAAACAGATAGCTTTGCATTATACCTGTTATCCTGTGCTGAGCACTCTGTTGTTTAGTGAAGAGAGGGAGAGGTCCCTGGATGGTATGCTTGAGTCCTGCTCTGGAAGATTGACCACGTAGGAGAGGGGCAGGTGTACCATGAGCCTTTAACACTGCTGCTTTCCTGTGTCTCCTTGTTCCCCTTTGGTTGTCACAGGTAGGCAGAGCATGGCAGGTGGTCTCCACGTGGCAGCCTGGGCATTCACTCTGTCCAGGTCTGGCAGCAGTGGAGGCAGCAGCATGAGCGTTTGCCCCACTCAGGTTCATTGGTTCCAGCACTACCCAGGTGGTGGTCATGGGAGCTGTGATCTGTGAGCATGTGCTCCATTTGGGTCCCATGACAACTGTGGCTGGGTAGGGTCACCCAGGCAGCAGCAGCAGGCAGTGGTTCCATGGATGCCTGCTCTACCTGGGTCCCCCAGCAGCAGTGAGGGTGTGTGGCACCTTCCCATGAGGTGTGTGAGAACACTTGGCCTTCCCACTCCCTCCCCAGCCCAGCAGGGCCAATGAGAAGGCAGTAGCAACAGATCTGACCTCCAGGTAGATGCAGTGGTCTGGTGTCTGCCACAGTGCCCAGGGCTTGGGACCCAGTGGGACCCCACTGAGCCTTCTCTCCAGAGCAATGCCACTGCACAGTCTCCAGTCAGCTCCCTATATCAGCCCAGAGGCCTGCTGTGGTGGAAGGGCCTTCCCACAGCTCTGATTGCAATGTCTGCAGGGGAACTGTGAAGCCCTGGGGTTCTCTCCTCTGTCCCTTTCCCATATGCATGTACCTTCCCCAGGTACCTCCAATCCAGCCAAGTGGGTCACCCCACTTCCCTCTCCTTCACTTTAAGTGCCCCTATAACCTCTCTGTTCATTCCCAATCTCCTAGATAATTGATCCGAAGGTGACTATCGACTTGCCGTGTTCAATCCTCTCCTTGACAGCAGCATGTGCAGGCTGCTTCTAGTCTGCCATCTTGGCTCCTCCCCCAAACATTCACTTGTTTAAAATGTTGAGAAACTAAAAGGAGTTTGTATATAAAAACTTAAATTAAACATATAATTTATAGAAAATGTTAAAAAAATACAAGTTTTCTTCTCACTTAAACTGAAAATTCATAATGGAAGTTCCTTTAGAATCCAAGCATTTCTGTGGCAGAGCCAGAGGTGATTTAAGTGCTTCAGGGATTCAGAGCAGATGTGCATGAAAAGCTCTGGCAGGGAGTTTTACCCTCCCCTTATCACTTAGAAGAAAAAAGATGTGCATTTGTTTACTTGGGGTTTTTTTTTATTATTTGCTTATTGTGTATGTTATTTGGGGGCACTTTGGATTTAATACTAAATGATTCACTTCTTGAACCTTTTACCTCCCAGCCTCTTTCCTCCAATGGATCATCTTTGCCTTGAAGTAAGCTCTTTGCTTCAAACACGCAGTTTGAAAAATTGCACTTACCTGGACAATCTCTTGTTTCTAAGATGTCTGCACATCCACTGGCCCCAAGACTTCCCTTTCTGAAACAGGTTTCCCTGACACTCACTCTACTACTGATCTCCTGCTGACCTTAAAGCTAAAGTTATAGAAAGTGTTCATTAATTTGCTTAGTATTTTCATTTTACCATCCTAATATATCCCCAGCTTTATTTCTAAAAGAAGGAATTACTTCCTCTTTCCTACTTGAACCTACCTTTTAAATTATATTTATGTAAACTAGAACAATTTTAGAGAGCAGATACAAAATGATTTCTACACAGTTTACTGAAAAGGAGAAATTTTATTGTACCATATTCCTAAGTCCCACTATTTAAAAATTTTTTTTTAATTTTTAGTTTTTGTGGATACATAATAGTTGTACATATTTATGGGGTACATGTGATATTTTGATACAAGCATACACTGTGTGATGATCAAATCTGAGTAATTGGGATATCCCTCACCTCAAACATTCATCATTTCCTTGTGTTGGGAACATTCCCAATGTATTCCTCTAGCTATTCTGAAATGTAACTAGGATGAATTATTGTGAACTATAGCCACCCTATCGTGATACTGAACACTCGATCTTATGCCTTCTACCTAATTGTGTGTTTGTAGCCATTAACAAACCTTCCTTACCCCATCCCTCTCATGTCCTTCCCAGCCTCTGGTAATCACCATTCTACTCTCTGCCTCCATGAGATCGATTCTCTTAGCTCTTACATATAACTGAGAACATGTGGTAATTGTCCTTCTGTGCCTAGCTTTTTTCACTTAACATCATGTCCTCCAGTTCCATCCATGTTGTTGCAAATGATAGGATTTTATTCTTTTTTCTGTGGTGGAATAATATGCCACTGTGTATATAAAACTTATTTTTACTGCTTCATAGTGGTCTATAGAGCTCAGGTTCTGGGTTCTCTCTATTTCACATAGCAACTGAGGTATTCTTTTCCTGTTTTAGAGGAGAAGACTTGCATTAGATTCCCTTTACTCAACCCCTAGAAGTGGTTTAAATGAGTTTTCAACTTTATCTTCTCAACATGGACAAATACAAATGAAGATGCTATGAGGAAAAGTTATTGATGATAATTATAAACTAGTTGGTAGATTTAAAAAGTTCTGTGAAATTTTAACTTCATCCATCATCAAAATGCCAGTCTTCTCTCCACAGCATGACTATAATTGGCTTTTTTTTCTCTGCTGTTGCCTGTCACTCAAAGAACAAAAGATAACTAAGAATTCTCAGGCAACTACTAAAAATTTGAGAGCCCAAACCCAGCCAACATGGAGGAAGTAGAACTTGTCAGAAATCAATGCAGAAGGGCCATTTCACAGCATCTTAATCAAACACTAGGGAGGAATTTCTCCTTGAATGTCCTGATTTAATTCTAATGTATAGAGAGAATAATATATATGTGTTTTATTTCACTTCACTGCTGAATAAAGCTTTAATTGCCTTTCTGTATTCAATCTTCTTTTGAATAATTGATTTGATTTAATTGCCTATTATTTACCAGTTTGTTTTTTATTGATAATTCATTTTTTTACAGGAGTAGGGGCCTCTGCAGGGCAGGAGGTGGAACCGTCTATAGAAGTGCTAAAGAGAGACCAGTTGAAGAGCCAAGGATGAGCCAGAGACCAACAAATAGTCAGCAGTGAAACAGACAAGAGGACTTTATCATCTCTGGGCACTTTCCAAACATACGGATCAATAACAATTAAAGCAGATTATGAAAAGGCAATACTGGACAGTTAAATCTTTGGACTTGATATAAACTGGGCTAAACAATTGCACATGGAAATTTACTTCATGCAGAGGGTTCAAAGCTTGCCGGAGAGGATAATTCAGGGCTGTAGATGGGGTAAGGCTTGGAAGCATAGCTAATGCTTTCTTGTAAGCATAAATTATTTAATATATATGTGCACATACATATATGTAAATATACATATATTTGCATATTTCTGGCATATGAGGTTTGAGATATATATCAATATACCTTGATTGATATATCTGTATCTATATCATCTATATCTGTATTGATATCAATATCTATATCTCAGTGTTGTCCCTCGGTATCTGTGGGGGATTGCTTGCAGGATTTCCTATAGATACCCAAATCCCCAGATGCTCAAGTCCCTGACATAAAATTGTGTTGCATATAACCTACTCACATCCTTCCGTATACTTTAAATCATTTCTGGATTACTTCTAATACCTAATACAATGTAAATGCTATGTAAATGGTTATTATATTGTGTTGGTTAGATAATAATGACAGGAAAAATAGTCTATACATGTTCAGTATAGATGCAATATTTTTTTCCCAATATTTTTGATCTGCCAGTTGGTTGAATCCATTGATGTGGAATCCACAGATAAGGAGGGCCGCTTGTATATATATTAATATATAAAATAAATATTATATGTATTAATATATATAATATAGATAAAATAAATATATTATATATATGCCAGAAATCCACATAATGAGATGAACTTTGTTCTGTTTTTCAGTACTGTTGATATGCCCTTTCCTGCCTACCCATAATGTGATAGTTATTGCTGGCTCCTTGCAGACCTCACAGAAAGTCTCAGAGAAACTAAAAACCAAAAAAAAAAATAAATTACTTCTCTGGCTTGATGTCCTACAGCAGGTGTGAGCAGTGTTATAAAGATGCACCACTGTCCTAATGCCATAGCACAATGTAAGGGCTCTTGCCAAAAATTACGCAATTCCAAATACTGATGCTGTGTAACTTCCACATCTGTGGGAAAACCCATCTATTGGTGAAGGAGGTCAAGGTGAAGGAAGCAAAAGAACCTGCTAAATCAGTGTCTGGGCTGATGGGGTTTGGAGCGCAAAGTGGCAGAAACTGCTTGTGGAGAGAAGCTAAGGGGTTGGAGAACACTGAGGCAGTGAAAAAAGTGACAGGTCCGTCACATTTCATTTGGCCATTCCGCTTTGCAGAAACGGGAACTCCCAACACCATGGATGTGAAGGCCAGAATGATTGTGTGTGTCTGCGAGATGCAGATTGTCCCCAGATAGCTCTGGGCCCGGGAGCCAAGCCAAGGTGCCTGAGGGGAGGCTGAGAAGGGAAAACCTTCCCTTAGCAATGCTGACACGCAGGGCTCTCCGAGCCAAGCTACTTGGTGTCCCTTTCCCGTTCACCAGGCCCTACCCATCCCTCCTTGACTCATCTCCCATCCCTGCTGCCCCCCCTTACTTTGGGCCTCCATCATCTTGCCTGACCACAGCCTGATCTCCCCCCGATCTCCAGTTTTATGTCTTCCTCAGTTTATCCCACACATTGCTGACCCCATGGTCCTTCTGCAAAATCCCCCCGAGCAGAGTTAGTCTCTCCTGTGCATCTGTGGCTCTCGGGGCATATTGCTCCACAGCCCTTTTGGCACTGCACCATCATCGTCTGTGTAGGCACCTGCTATCCCCACCTGCTGGTGAGCTCCAGTAGGGCAGGGGTGGCCTCATACTCAGCTCTGCATCCCCTGATGTTGCACACACTCACCCTGGGGTTCCAAGTAGGAACTCCATCCTCCCGTAGTCGTCTCCATTTTAGGAAATGGCAACTTTGTTCTTCCAGTTACTCAGCCAAGGAACTAGGGGACGTTCTAGATTTCTTTCTTCCTCTCCCACAGTCTTTCAGGCTTTGGCACAGAAGTCTAGGTCATGTAGATCTGCATCATCTAAACCAGTGGTTCTCAACTCCGGCTGCACATTAGAAACACTTGGAAAATGAAAAAAAAAGAAATTTAAAAAAATACTGATTCTCTGGCCCCATACCAACCAATTAGACCTGAAGGGTGAGGCCCAATCATGGGTATTAAAAAACAAAAACAAAAACAAAAAATAAATAAAAACCTTTTAAGAAGAACAAGCAGATTGCAACGTGTAGCCAGAGCTGAGGAACCTGAACTCTGGTGCTTCACTGGGACGCGATTATCCCCAGCCCCTACCCTGTGTCTACACGCTGCACTCCTCATCCACTTCCCCCCCTGCCTGCTGGCTGCCTCCTCTGTACTCTTCCCATAACTGTGCCAACCTTTATCTGCTGCTGTGTTTCCAGGCGCTATTTACTGAGTGTTTACTATGAACAAGGTACAGTGCAAACAGCTCCATTATCTCAGCAAATCTTCTCAGGTATCCTATGAAGGAAGCACTATAATCATACCCATTAATCAGATGAGAAAACTGAGGCTTAGGAAGTTAAGTAATTCACCCAAGATTAAAAAGCTAGTCAAGTAGCCTAGCTGGCATTTGAACTGAGGTTTATCTCCTTTCTTGTAGTCTCTCTTCTTAACTCCTATGCTAACTCATCTCCGTCTGATGTATTTGGGGTTTCTAACTTCCATTCCCAGTAATCTGTTCTTTCCAAATGGATTGTTTTCCTTATTCAATTAGCCCCACCTATTGGTGCTGTCTCCTAAGGATCCCTTTAATGTCCTTCTGAGTGTGCATCTAATCAATTCAACATCAGCCTCTACGATTTGTAGCAGCTATAGCGCAAATGAGGGTTATCTTGACAATATCCAATATGATCTTGTAATTACTAAGATGCTTCAAGTCAATTATTCTAGACTTGATGTCTTTTAGAGGCTACTCATGGGCTTCTTAAGAAGAGACCCTTAGGATAACCTGTTGAAGATGGACTTAGAAAGGCTGCGATGGCATCTTTACCCTTACTCCTGGAAGTCATCCACTGAGGTTAGACAAGGAGGCCTTCCTGGGAGTGGCTGTGGCTGTGGCTTTCCAAACAGCATGGTCTTCATGACCCCAATTCCTTTCTGGAGTAGAGCTGCTTTTAGCTTTAAAAGTTGCTGCTGGCATTGAAGGAAGGTGAAGTGAAAATATGAAATTTATCTACAAATAACCACAGCTTTCTTCCCAGGTTCCCAAGGACACATGACTGTCAGAACAGAACCAATGCTGAAGAGTTCAACCCAAGTTCATCCCTTTAAAAGGACATAGATGGCTTATTGTCCCACCTTCTGCTCTGTGGTATCCCTCCACCCAGTACCTTAGCCTTTGCCGGGTGGCCTCCGGCTTGGACTTCCCATCCTCTCCAGCCTCGCTCCTTCCAGCCCGGTGCTGGCCTCGGCTCCTTCCTTTTTCTCTCGGGCAAAGGCTTCTCTAGGGGGAATGCTCACTCTGGAGCCTGAATCTGTGAATAGTGGTCTGTGCTGTGTGCACTATGAAGGCTGAACATAAAAGATGTGTGTAAAAAGTCCTGCGACGTGAGCTTAGTCTGACACTGTGGTCTCAGTTTGGGCCCAGCCGCAAAAAAATGGATGGAGCTGGCACTGCTGACAGCCAGGGAATGAGGACGCTAGCAGGTGCCCATGGCTCTGCTCCAGGACAGCATGGGGAGTGTCTGATTTAGGGGCCCCTTCACGAGCTTCCATAGCTTCCTGTGTCTAAGCCTGCCACGACATGCATTCAGGCCTGGCACCACCAGTTTGGCAGTTTAAATTAAGGCTTTTAGGTGAAAGTGAGGTTTTTGGAGCTCAGGAGGGGATTCCTACAGTGTGTCACAGTGTGCACTATGCTCTATTATCTCCTGGTGTTGACGATGAGCGCCAACTTCCTGACAGCACCACATGTATACCCTGGCCCACCGCACTCAGGGACCTCTCCCACTGGACACAGGCTCGTGAGCACTGTGAGAGCACGGCTGGGGCGCTCTTGCTCAGAACTCCACCCCGAGGCTCAGAGCAGTGCCTGGCATGCAGACAGGGCTTAGCCTCCGCACGTTGAGTGAATGGATGATGAAGGAACGAGGAAGACAGCGCATCATGCCTCTTCATCCCTATCCCGGGCCCTCAAAATGACCGCATTTCAGCTGCATGTCCAGAGTCCCCTTGGTTTATCCAACTATCTTGCTGTTATAAGGCAAGAGATAAAGTTTTCATTTATAATTAGCTGTGAAAGGTATGAAAGGCAAATGGCCTGGTAGAAGTAAAACATTAGAAGTGAACTGGTTTCAGACAAGTGAAATCAGAGCTTTTTTCTTGCTCTGATACGAGGAAAGAGTATTAGACAGAAGAAAGCACTGAGATTCTGCACTCGGGGAAGACATGGCAGGATTTATTCAAGATGAGGCTGACAATGTTCCTTTTCACTAATGCACTAAAAACAGGAATTTGTGCAGAGGTATTTTATGTATGTGTTACTGTGAAGACCTTGATTTGGTGAGAATTATATTTGTGACTTAGTAGATAACCTGGGCTCTAATTTTTGCTGCTAAAGGATTGTATGATAGACAAATTGTATTTGAAATGAAAATGATCTGGCCTTGAACCGTGGTCCTGTGATTTACTCCCTGGGTGTGACAATAAGCATATCTCAGCTGTAGAGGTCTCAGTTTCTATGTCTGTGAAATGGCACATAGACAATGAGTAATAAATTGACTAATAAATTGCTCACCAATTGACTGATTGACTCAATGAATGAATGAATGAATGCATTAGGTAGTTCTGTGTTAGTTTCCTAGGGCTGCTATAACCAATTGCCGCAAACTTCGTCACTTTAAACAACAGAAATGTGTTCGCTCACAGTTGTGGAGGCCAGATGTGTGAAGTTAGGGTGTCAGCAGGGTCATATCCCTCTGGGGGCTCTAGGGGGGATTCTGTTCCTGGCCTCTTCCAGGTTCTTGTGGCTCCTGGTGTCCCTGGGCTTCCCTGCTTCAGTGTCAACTCACCTTTTGCTCTTCTCTGTGTTAAGTTCTCCTTTGCCTCACTCTTATAAAGGCACTTGTTATTGGATTTAGGGCCCACCTGTATTAATTATCCAGGATGGTTTCATCTCAAGATCCTTAACGTGATTACATCTACAAAGATCCTTTTCCCAAATGAGGTCACATTCGCAGGTTCTGGTAATTAGGGCATGGACGTATAATTTTTGGGACCACCACTCAACCCACTATAGGTTCCAAATGCCATTTTTAATGTTTTCTGTGAAGGAAGGTCCTCTGGAACCAACCCAGAGAAAGAGGTCTCTAGCAGTGCTTCTCAAACTTTGATGTGCGTATCAATTGCTGAAGATCTTAGGAAAATGCAGGTTAGTTGTGAGGGCTGAGATTCTGCATTTTTGAACAGCAACCATTTCTGTCCTGCTATGCTGTGGGACAGTGACCACACTTTGAGTGACGAGGCTTTAGAGCGCAGGCCTTTCCTGAACAAGCCTCATCTGATCAGGGAGTTGTCTCCTGGAGGCAAGGTTAGGATTTGAGGTGCCTGGGAGCCAGTATGGTCACTCTTCTTCCAGGCTTTTCCAAGGACCTGTGTTGGGAAGCCCAGGTGAAATGGCTGTCTATTCAAGAGTATGAGTGGGAGATTTACTTCCAAAAAGATTTAATTCAAGTTTTCTACCTTCTTGGTAAAGAACTGTTGTGTGTGACTGACTTTTGCCCATGGTTAAAGCTCTAGATGGTGGAGAGAGATTTAGCTGGAAATCTTCTTGTGCAAATAAATATTTTCTCTATGTACTGTTTATGTCTGTATGTTGCCTATTATAGTAATTTGCGTTCTCCATTCCTGTTCTGTTTGGACCACTGTGCTGTTGATTTGTGGCTTGTTTGATTGCCTACAGGAGATGAGAAATCTTCCTGCAAGGGCCAGGACTAGAGGGAGGCAAGTGTGGCACCTAGGGTGCAAAATTTAAGGAACAGCTCATTGTCCTGGAAGTGCAGGAGCAGAGTGGGCACTTTCATGCCTCTAAGAGTGAGCACCTCCTTAAATTTAGTCCCTCAGTGCCTCATTCCGTCACGCTAATCCTGGACCCACTTTCCAGCTTCCCAGGCAATTTGCTCTCTATTCTCTCACATTGTGGGGTTCTAACTCTCTACTTCTCTCATATTGTGATTTAATTTTTTTTTGGTCTGCATTTCTCCATAGATTGTAATCTTCTTACTAGTTAATCATGTTCCCTTTGAAAGTATATTTACCACCTTATCATGATACGCAAGATCCTGCATGATCTGGCCCCTAACCACCTGCTCAGTCTCATCTATTACCACTGTCCTTCTGCCTGGGTCCCGCCCCTGCCTCTCACACACATGACATGCCAAGTGGCTGGGCGCAGTGGCTCACACTGCTAATCCTAGCTCTTTGGGAGGCTGAGGCAGGAGGATCACTCGAGCCAGGAGTTCGAGACCAGCCTGAGCAACATAGTGAGACCACGTCTCCACAAAAAATTAAATAAAACAAGCCAGACATGGTGGCATGAGCCTATTATCCCAGCTACTTGGGAGGCTGAGGCAGGAGGATCATTTGTGCCCAGGAGTTTGAGGTTGAAGTGAGCTATGATGATGCCACTGTACTGTAGCTCAGGCAACACAGCAAGACTCTGTCTCACAACAAACAAACAAACAAAACAAAACATTCCAAGTAAATTTTAGTTCCCTGAACATATTATGTGTCTTCATGTCTCTATGTCTTTGTTAGTCACATTAGTCCATCTGCCTGGAATACTTTAATATTTTGTCTGTTTGATAGACTCCTATTCTTCTATTCCAAATGGGCCCACGTGTTACCTTCTTTCTGAGGCCTTTTAGATTCTCCCATGTGGACTAAAGCATTCTTTCCTCTATTTGATCAGGCCTTGTGTGCATATGGAAACTGCACGCTGAATTAAAATTGTCTAACTCCCCCTCTGCTCCTGAGCACTAGGATGAATGAGCACTTTGTTCATTCCCTGAGGCAACAGTGGTGAGCAGAATAGACAGGTCTCCATCCTCCTGGAGCAGACCTTTTTATTTGAATCTTCTCAGCCTTTTTATAATACAGCAGTGGGACACAATTATTTGTTGAACAGATAAATGGATGAATAAAAGTAACATAGAAAACATTCACCACCCAAGATGGAGTAACAGGGACCAAATTTATCTTTCTGTTTGAAATAAGAACAACAAAAAGACAAAATATGTAAAACAATAGTTTCAAGACACTGAACATCAGGCAATAAAGAACAGTAATCTCACACAGGGCCAGGAGAAATAGTTCCTGCTACCATCAGCCAAAATGGAAAAACTCACAATTAACAGGGCATTGACTAGAATACTGGAAAAGACCTTTGTTCAATAATGGGGAATAATTAGCTCTAGACTGAGCACTGCTCCAGAACCACCTAAAAAATTATAAAAGCAAGGCCTGGAAGGATCAAACTGTTTCCAAATAACCTGACTGTATCCCAAAATAAAACTCAAGGTAAAATTTGTAATGCTTGGTGTCCAATCAATGATGACCAGGAATGTAAATATGCAGAATGACACAACCCTTAATTAGAATTATCAATCCATTGAAACTGACCCAGAACTGATATAAATGTTAGAATTACCATAAAATGACATTAAAACAGTCATTATAACCTTATTTCATATGTTCAAAAAGCAGGTAGAGACATGGAAGGTATTTAAAAAAAAGACCCAAATTGAACTTTTAGAGATGAAAAGTTCAATGTCTGGAGGATGCTGGTACTTTAAGTTGGGAGTCTGCCAGCTTCCTCATTTCCCAGCAAATTAACAAACTTCTCTTTCTTTCTCCTTGAACCACTTGTCCTTATTCTTCTGATGTGGCCTCGTGGACAAGTGCCAAACTTTCAATAATGGGATTTGGCATCCCTGGGTGAGCTCATCAGTGCCCCAGTGGAATGGCACCCTACAACTGCTGGAAGAGGTGGGGAGCAGCACCAGGTCAGAGCCATGGGTCTTCGCAGGTAGGAGCAACTTCTTTTCAAGTCGAGAGAGCAAGGGACAGCTCCAGCAGCTGCCAGAGCCTATTTTAGCTTTGGGGAACTCCCATCTCTGTCTCCCCAAAGTAGACACAGCTGCCCACAACCTGAACTGCATTGAAGAGAAGGAAATGGATTTAGGAAGTATCCAGATGCCGGGCCATTTGTTGGGCATGCACGCCAAGATCCTGATTCCACCCACTTGGGAGGGATTTGAACCCTGCAGCCCTGCAGCAGGGCATTCATTTGGAGCCCTATCAGGGCATTTGTTTTGAGGTGCCGTTTGGGGGTGGAAGTCATGAAGTTGAGTGGAACTAGGGAACCCGGTTTGAATTTGGAGCTCATTTGCAGTTCCCAGGGAATGGGGGGACTAGGCCACCATTTAGGGAGGGTTTCCCAGGGAACAGGGGGGATTAGGCCACCTATTTGGGGAGGGTTTTGAACCTTCCAGCTGTTTAGGGTGGTGTTTATCCTCTTTGAATTCCCATTTGTGAACCTTCCAGCCCTGTGATAATGCATTTAAGGCACCATTTGAGGTGCCATTTGGGATGGCATTTGTCTTCTTTGGATTCCCATTTGTTTGATAGGCCCTGGCAAGCCCCCTCATTTGCTGGCAAATTAATAAACTTCTCTTTCCTTCTCCTCAAAAAAAGAAAAAGTTCAATGTCTGAAATAAAAAACATAGTGAAAGTAATTAATAGCAGATTAGATATTATGGAATAAAAGATGAGTGAACTTGATGGCATAGAAATAGAAACCCTCAAATGAAATGTAAAGAGCCAAGATAATCCAAAAAAACTAAAAAAGCATGGATGAGCTGTGGGACTACTTCAAGCAGCATAAGAAGTAAAACATTGGAGTCCCAAAAGAAAAGGAGAAAGAAGAGGAGGAAGAGAAATATTTGAAGTAAAAAATGACTGACAAATTTCCAAATTTGATTAAAATGATAGACTCATAGATCTAAGAAACTTAACAAAAAATAAGCACAAGAAACATAAAAAAAAACCCACCAAGGCACACCATCATCAAATTTCTCATAACCAGTGACAAAGAGAAATTCTTAAAGGCAGCCAAAGAAAAAAGATACTTTTAGACAGAGGAACAAATATAAAAATGACAGTATATTTCTTCTCACAAACAACTCAAGTGAGAAAACAGTGCAGCAACATCTTTAAAGTACTTAAAAAAAAACCAAAACAAAAACTGTCAGCCAGAACTATACCCAGTAAAAAATATTTCACATGTGAAGGTGAAATAAAACATATTCTGACATACAAAAGATGAAACAGTTCATCACCAGCAGACCCATTAAGAAATGTTAAAGGAAAGTCCTTCAGGCAGAAAGAAAATTATATCAGATGGAAATATGGATCTACATAAAGAGTGCCAGAATGGTAACAACATAGATAAGTATATAAGATGCTTATTATCTAAATAATTTTATTTATGTAATTATTTTTAAAAGATAATTGATGGTTTAATTAAAAAATAATAACAATACATTGTGAGGTTTATAATGTACATATCAATAAAACATCTAGCAACAATTGCATAAAGATTGGGAGACTCTTTTAGTGAATACACTAACAGCCATTGAGTTGTACATTTTAAATGGGTGAATTGTTTGGTATATGAAGTATCTCTCAATGAAGTTGTTGCAAAAAGATTTAAAGAAGAAATAAGACTGATACAGCACAAACTCAAAAAATGAAAAGGATGGAACACTTTTCTGATAGCAAAACCAGACAAACACTGTATAAGAAATCAAAACTTCATGAGACCATCATCATTCATAAACAAAGATGTGAAATCTATGAACAAAATTTTAGCAAAGCAAATTCAATAATATATTAAAAGTATAATATACCATGATCAATTGGGGTTTATTCCAGGAATGCAGAGTTGATTTACCATTAAAAACCAATCACCATATTAACAAGCTAAAAAAAAATAAAACCACATGATCATCTAGATAAATATTTTAAAAAATCGTTTGACAAAATCCAATATCCATTCCTCATAAGAACTCTAAGCAAACTAGGTAGGGGAAGGAACTTCCTTTACCTGATAAAAAAGCATCTACAAAAAACCTACAGTTCATATCATACTTAATGGTGAAAGACTGAATCTTTATGCCTAAGATCAAGAACAAGACCAGGATGTCTGCTCTTACTACTTCTATTCAATGTTGTACTGAAGATTTCAGCCAGTGCAATCAGACAAGAAAAAGAAATAAAAGGCATCCAGATTGAAAGAAAGAAATAAAATCATATTTATTCACAATGTAATTGTTTATGTAGAAATTTTAATGGAATCTACAAAAAAGCTATTAGAACTAACACTGAATTTAATAAGATTCCTGAATACAAGATCAATATATTAAAAATCAGTTATATTTTATATACTAACAACAAACATTCAGAAATTCCAATAAAAAACAACAATAATTTATTTAATTCACTGAAATTAAAAATCAATACCATCTTTAATAGAATAAAAAATAAAAATAGCATAAAAATGGAGACAAATCTGACAAAAGATGTTAGATTTGTACAGTGAAAACTACAAACTGTTGCTGAGAGAAATTGAAGAAGACCTAAATAAATGGAGAGATATACCTTGTTTGTGGATTGGAAGACTCCATATTTTAAAATGTCATTTCTTTCCAAATTGATCTAGAGATTCAATGTAATCTCAGTCAAAATACCAGCTTGTTTTTGTGTGACAAGACGAGTCTAACAAATATATGAAAATGTAAATGACCTAGAACAGCCAAAATAAATTTGGAAAAGAAAAATATGGCTGGAGGCTGGTGCAAACTTTTATCAAGACCTATTACAAAGCTATGGCAATCAAAACAGTGTGGTATTAGCATAAAGATGGACATAGAGACAACTTATTTTAGACAAATGGACAGAATATTTGAACAGACCCTTCACCAAAGAAGATATATAGATAGCAAATAAGCACATGAAAAAATGCTTAACATCATTATTTATTAGGGATGTGAAAATTAAAACCATGGTGAGATATCACTATGTATCTATTAAAATGACTAAAATTAAACAATTGACCATATCAAGTGTTGATTGGGATGTGGAGGAACAGGAACTCTCATACACTGCTGGTGGATGTAATATAAAAAAGCCCAACCTCTTTGGAAAAGAGTTTGGCAGTGTAATTCAGCCATTGGATCCCTAGGTATTTATACAACTGCGAGAAGACATATGTCCATTCTAAGGACATATGTTGAATGTTCATAGAAATCTTATTTGCAATAGCCTCAGACTGAAAACAAGCCAAATGTCCATCAACAGGTGAATTGGATTAATAAACTGTGGTATATACATAAAATGAAATGTTATTTAATAACAAAAAGGAATGTATTACTGATACATGCAAAAATGTAGATGAATCTCAAAAATAATTAGGCTGGATTAAAGAAGCCAGAGATACAAAAAAGAGTATGTACTAAAGTGAGTCTGTTTATAGAAAACTCTAGAAAATGAAAACAAATCTATAGTGACAGAAAGCAATTTGAGTGGTTGCCTGGGGAGGGGGAAGAGTAAAGGGTGGAAGAAAAGGATTCCAAACGGGCATAAGGAAAATTTTGAGGTGATGGATATATTCATGATCTTGATTGTTATGATGGTTTCACAAGTGTATACATATGCCAAACTTATCAAATTGTATGCTTTAAATAGTGAAGTTTGTTGTATCTCAATTGTACCTCAATAAAGCTGTTTTAAAACAGTGCTCAAAAAGTTAGTAGAATTAATGAAAGAGTGAAAATAAATGTACCTTTGACCCTGATTTGCATGATGGACACCTGGGTTACCCAGGCCCCCAACTTCCCAGCACCACATGAGCTCCTAGTCCCCTACCCCACTCTGGGTCCCACAGTACTGTTCCATTTCAGCTCACTCTGCTCTCACTTGTCTGACATTTAAAGGATTTATAAGGAACTGTGAATGAAGAGCCTGTTAATTGACTCATAAGAGTGATTTGTATAAGAATAGTTTCTTGTGAGACAAGGAGAGTGAGGCAGAAAATTGACAAGTTTCTTGCTCTTGGTCTCAGCCAGGAAAGTCTTGGGAGTTTGGGGGTAGCCTGGCAAAGCTAGAAAATATCACATCAAACCTAACTAGGATAAGATCATATTTATACCCCATTGTAGTAAATTCATGATCAGGTGAATCAGGTCAATTGTGGTTGGAATCAGAGTTCTGTCATGTGTGAAAGTCAAAGATTCTCATGGGGTAGTCATTTTTAAAAATAAATTGTAAGCAATTACATTGCTTCTAATTCATTGTGGACTGTTGTGTCATTTTCTTTCCCATTTTAGAGAATTTTCAATACCATTCCAAGACCTTATAGCCTAGACTACTCCACAGCTAGCTACCCTTACTGAGGAACTTTGAAACTGAAAGCCATAAAAGCAATGGTAACTTATAAAATAAAAAACTCTTAGTGTAGAACTCAGGTACATAAAAAAGCCTGGACTGATTTGGAAATAGAGTTAATTACATAAAACCAATTATGACCAATATATCCCAAACTATTTATTGAACATACTTATTTTTAGCTAGGAAAAAGACCAAGTATTTGCATACCATTTCCCCTGACCAATTGCTTTACATTTTCTTTCTTCTTATTTTTTTTAACCAACACGAAAATATCACAAATGTTCTTATTCTGCACGGGGCTCTGTTCTTGCAGCATGCGGTTTTATGCAAGAGCAAGTGTTGCTGTCTGTGATAGTGTGCTGCCTGCTGTAGTGTTTACCTTCACTGGGGCTGCCTGGCTATTGTTGAGTCAGTTGAAATGATTCATGGGTCTGACAGATGTCTGGTACAGCTGGATGTGTCCTTGATTATCCCAAAAGTCTGGACAGCACTGTCATTCACCATTGCCCAAATTATCTTTGTATTGACTGTGGAACCCTCTGTGACAGTACTGTAATGGCTAATTACCCAGGATACCTTTGGCACTCACTTCATAATGGTTTAGTGGAAAAGAAAAAGACCGTAAGGAAATGAGAAAAAAACATATCAGTAAAAGTAACATCCTGTTCTTTGCAGAGAACATGGACTCTCGTGTGATACAGAATATATATTTATTTGACATCATGCAGTTTATGCTAATGAAGTCCAGGGCCACAATAGTCGAGGCATAGATTTCTCATGAAACACATAAGGAGGGAATAAAATGTAAAGAACCTTGACAGTGATAAATTAGGGACAATAGAAGGAGCTATTAGCTGTGAGAGAATTGTATGTATAACATACTTGAAAAAGGGATGACGAGTGGCCATTTGCCTGCCTCGTATGTTGAAGGGGGGAAAAAGAACATGTTTTGTTTAGCAACAACCTCCCCAGAAATAGAGAGGAGGGAGGGAGGAAGCAGGAGACACTTAGTAAAGCTGCCTGAAGGAGTAAGAATTGAAAGCCGAGGTTTCATTTTTCCCCATAATGCCATAAATTAGCACATTTTGACAAACATAGCTCCCACAAAGCAGATATATATTAGGGGAAAGAAAAGATAAGGGAATAGAGGGTACAAAATCCCATTTTGACTTTTAGTGGAGATGATGAGATCCCAGGGGGGCAGACAAAGCAGACTGGGAACAGCTTTTCACACAAAGAATACAGTAATTTGCCACGTCCTGTCGAGGCTGTGTTTGAATGTCACTCCTGTCTTAATTACCAGACTAACAAAGCTATTCTCTTATTCTGGATTCTCCACCACAGTTCCCACAATGCAAGAGAGCAATCTGGAAGAATTGCTCATGGATCATTACTAAGCGAGTGGGTGAGGCAGGCGGCCTCACGGGCTCGAAGTGGTGAGGCCACCAAAGGTTGAGGGAGGCAGCAGGTATGGAGACCTGCCCTCTTTCTTGCTCTTGGGTGGAGACAGTCACCCATCTGAGTTTTGGAGTGAGAAGCTTGGCAGGACGGAGCTCTTCAGCTTGTGCTGAGGTCTGAGACCCTGGTGCTTTGGCTCCGTGTGCCGTTTTGGTGGGATAAAGTGCAGACGCTACCATTTCTCCACTCCTGTGCCAGTGCATCAGCCTCATGACAAGTAATCCAGAGAATGTAAGACACAGCCAATCTGATGGCAAAACATTGGTTACTGAAATTCCGGCTCATTGTTAAATTGTTCTTTTGACTGAAGATAAAGAAGAAAGCTCTTATTTTAATCCATTGCTGAAAGCATTTCTAACATATGTCATTCCACTCTTCTTGGTCTTTCTCTGATGATTCTCCATGGTTTTAGAGACACTGTTCTGTCCACCGATTCTTGTCGAGGACCATGGTAGTAAGGCCATAGGTTTTCAGTGGTCCCCTACCTTTTTGCCACCAGGGACTGGTTTCATGGAAGACAGTTTTTCCATGGACGAGGGGAGGAGGAAGGGGGACGGGGTGGAGCTCAGGCAGTGATGCAAGCAATGGGGAGCAGGCAGCTGTAAATACAGATGAAGGTTTGCTGGCTTGCCTGCTGCTCATCTCCTGCTGTGCGGCCCTGGTTCCTAAGTTTCATGGAAGACAATTTTCCCACAGACAGGGGAAGGGGCAAGGGGGAGAGGCAGTGGAGCTCTGCAGCCCAGTCCCTAACAGGCCATGGACTGGTACCAGTCTGTGGCCCCAGGGTTGGGGGTCATAGGTTTAGGTGACAAAGGTGCAAGAATTTGGGCTAAAGGTACCCTGAGCTCTGTGCTGATGCACAACCTGGAGGGTGACACTTTAGATACAGACTAACAAGTCTGTATCTATTGTACCAATCACATCTTTTTCCATGAAAATGATTTGCAGTAAAATAATTCAGTCCAGAGTGCATGACAACCACCCCACCCTCCTCAATCCAACTCTCTAGCAAACCCACATAGGCTAGCAGCTTGTGAGGTCACATAGACTCACAAACTCTAAAACAATAATTTAGATTTTCAGGCTTACTGAAAAGGCAAGAGATCTGGCAAAACTCGGCTCTCCTTCCCACATGGCAGCAATTGGTAGAAGCTGCTGTCTCTAGTTTGGACTCGCTCCCCTTTGCCACACCCCTACCACCCCATGGCGTTCTTGCCTGGCCCCTGTAAGTGAGTTTGCAGTTCTGAGATTGTTCTGTGCTGCAGGATTTCATTTTTAATGTAACTTATAATAATCACACTCAGGAAACACTTTCAGATCTTGAATGGCAAATTGTTAAGTCAGTATACAGGACTGCTTTTTTTCTTTCTTTTGTGATATTTTCCCTGCTTTCTAGAATTTCAGTCCATCATTGTCATAGAGTTAGAGTTAGCAAATAAAACATGTGTATCTATCACATCCAAGCCAATTAGTTCTAGGCAGACTAAATATACATTTTAGGATTTTATTCATAAGACAATACTCTTATAACAATAAATCACTCTGTGTTCTTTACTTTTTTCTTGTTTCAGTTTTGAAGTTTTCAATCTTCCAGGACAATCACCATAATAACTGAATGCATTTTTAAAGATTATAGTTTTGATTTTAAGTTATGTATCATATTTTTAAAGAGAAACAGAAATATAAACAATTGAATGACTAGATGACATATTTGTAATACATGTATTTAATTGATTAAAAACCCCACTTAGAAGATTATTATTATAGATGGTCTGCTTCTAATATATGTGAGTCTTTTCAAGATTTTGTCACCTGCTTTATTTTCAGACCCTACTTCCACGTCTTATCTAAATCCTGTTCACGTAGGCTGGTGGCAGAGGTTTCAGGAGTCTGATATCATTATTACCTTTTGCGAAGTAACTTTAAGACAAACTTCACATTATACCTAAAATTAGTCATCCCATTATCTCTTGTCATGCTTTGTCTTAGGACAAATGGCACCTCTGTATGAAAGACAAACCAGGCAGTATGTGGCTTTTGACTCTTCCATTTCTTAGATTCTTTTAAAGTACAGAAGAGGAATAAGTGTAATTTACTTCTTTACCAAGCTTGAGTAACCAGCATTTTATGTAACTAGTCCAATGCTCAGTTTGTAAAATACTTTTAGCCCATCTCCTCCAAATAAAATCATAATTACTATAGATGAAATGCAATCAAGAAATTCTGTCTTTGTTTAACAACTTTAATGGTATGACTATAAAGGACAGGACATTGCTATTCAGCTGGGATAGACACAGAACTGAAGATTAATGTTTCATTTTTTTCCTCTTCTTTTGCCACACTGTATCACTGTATCACACTCAAATCTGATGAAAAGAAAACATAAATGTACCACCTGAATATTTTTGAATATAGCAAGCTTCTTCTTTAAATATAAAAAGACTCCAAATAATTAGACCTAATGCATTCTGGTTATTTTAATAAATAGTAAGAACTATAGATTAGAGTAGAATACCATTAGATATTGAGTAATACGTGGTTGGTTACCACATTGTACTTACTTACGTGTATATAGCTCAGCTCAGTTATTAGTGCACTTTCTTATGTCTCATATCATCTAATTCACGTGATTAGGGAGATGAAGATCTTTCTACACAGCCCATTTATAGGTTACTCCTCTCACACTGGTCTCTTCCCTTCCCCCTCCTCTTCACCTGGAGGACTCAACTCATCTCTCAGGGCTCAGAGAAGACTCCCATCATCCCTCCGACGGGGCTGGGACCCCTCACGCCATGCGCCCAGACCCCTCCTTGGCAGCACTATCACAATTGTGAATATGTAACTTTTATTATCTGTCTTTCCTGCTAGACTCCAAGCTCCACGAGGACAGAGAACTACCTCTGTACCCTCAGCACCTACTTCAGTGTCTGGTATGTATTTGTAAAATAAATGTTTGCAGAAATAGAGATATTTGAATTAGTCACATAAATGTGTGTATATATACATGTTCAGACATGTATATATACATGTGTACACACATTTTGAATAGTCTTACTATTCAAAATCCTTTCTGGAGAGTCTAAATGAGCTTCTTTATTCACTGTCAAGTAGACTTGCCATTTATTTCCAAGAATTCTCTTGAAGTTCCTCTGCTGAGTTGGAGACTCCTTAATTTTTAATTTTTTTGGGTTCCTGATTCTCTTTTTCTAACATGTGGAAATAATGAAGGTCTCCTCAAAATGCCCAGTTAGAACAAACGCTCTGCTTCTTCCAGATGAAGAAGGAATGGGAAATACTAATTGTGGTAGCTTGTAAAAATGGCCACAAATTATTTACCTTTCTTTATCCATGCACTTTGATAGTCCTCTTACAGCTTGTCTATGTGACTTGCTCTAGACAAAGTACAATAGCAAATATGATATAACCAGAAGCTTAAATATTAGGATCTATTTTTTCCTCCTGCTTTTGGAAATTCTGTGACCACCATCATGTGAATAAGCCTGGGCTAGCCCACTGAATACATGTGTCCAGTTGCCTTCATTGCTCCAGTCAACAGCCAGCACCTCCAGACAAACATGTGAGTGAGGTCATCCTAGACTAACCAGTCTCCTGGTGACCTGCCATCTGGCTGCAGTAGTATGAGTAAACCAAAGTGAGCCCAGCAGGAGATCTGCCCAGCTGAGCCCAGCCTCTTGTGCCGGCCCAGAGAATTGTGAGCTAAGCTTTGGGATTGCTTGTTATGCAGCAAAAATTAACTGATACACACATTTTCAGGGCTGTGGTGCTTTTTCAACAAGACAAGACTAGAAAATCTAAATATCAATCCTCTTCTCCTGCTGACTGATCCATGCACGGTTACTATTTGCTGCACTAAAACAGAAGGCTTTCAACACTGGAAAGCAGTCTATCAGAGACAGGGAATGTGACTGGAGGGGACAGAGCTCTACTCTAGTCTCCCAATAGCCCTTCCCCAGACCCCATTAAACCAGGGTATGGGCAGCAGATGTGAGAGGGAGGAAAGAGGAGGAAGAAGAGGGAAGGTGGTGGTGAGAGCCAAGAGCTCACGCAGAGCAAATGAAAGAATCCATGGTACGGGCATTATATCTCAGTGTCCTCATTATAATAAAAAGAATCCAGTGCAAGTTTCCAGCCTCTGAAGGCTAAAGAATGAAGCCAAGCAAATATGGGGCCTTTGTGGTGTATCATTTTAATGTAGAGAAAACACACACATTAGATGTGTAAGCTTGCCTTTGTTTAAGGCCCATAAGCCTTTCTTAGCATTTTTGGGAAAATGCATTGAAAGTAAACATTTGTTACTTTCTAAAATGCTGCTCTGAAACTTTTAGTATGTTTTTGTGCTGAATCTTGATATAGTAATTTAAAAAAGCAAGAACCACACAAAATGTTGAGTGTTGTTGCAGAGTAGAGGTAGAAGAGGGTGGGTGTTTACTGAGTACCTGCTATTTGCCAGGGCCTTGTCTCATTTAATCTTTGCAACCACCCTATGAAGTAGCTGTTTTATTTTTATTAAACAAATGAAGAAACTGAGGTTCTGAGAGGTTAAGAAACTTGGCCAAGGGCACACAGTAGCTAGTAAGGTTGTAAGTTACAGACATGGATTTCAAATCTGATTCCACTCACTGGCCGTGTGGCCTTACCAAAAATATAGTACTTTTATCATTAGTAACAATAACAATTTGTATTGTGCCCTTATTATGTAATATACATTTTTATTTAAAATAATAGCTGACAATTATTGACAGCATATATGCTAACAGTGATCTAAGCACTTTACACATAATAAGTAATTTAATACTCAAAAAAACCCTATGAGGTAGGTGTATTTGTTGTCTCTGCTTTTGAGATAATGAAACTGAGGCATACAGAGGTTAAGTAATTTGCCCAAAGTTGCATAATAAATAAGGGATGAAGCGAATATTGAATTTAGATCTGTCAAATCCAAAGCTCTATTAAACTACTAATCCTCATTTTTATGCTTCTTCCAAAATAATTTTGTTATATTGTGAAATCATTACTATAACAGTCGTTAGTGTGCTGGTTTTCCAAAAAGAGAGGGGCCCAGCCACTACTTAGAAATTCTCAAAGAAAGCAAGATCCACTGGAATATACATTCCATGAGGTTAGCCCTGTGCGTCTTGTTCCTAGAGTTGAAGCCCTTTCATGAAGCATGTTACTTGGCACATAGTAGGCGATCAATTAATATGTGCTGCATGAATGAGTTATTGAGATAATTCAGTTCTATTCTACAAGTAATAGTGTAAGGACGGATGATATGATACTACGTATCCCTTTGGGCTTTTTGGTAGAATGATAGTATATTAGTTTCCCAGGGCTGCCGCAACAAAGTGCCACAAACTGAGTGGCTTAAAACGATAGAAATTTATTCTATCACAGTACTGGAGGTTAGAAGTCCAAAATCAAGATGTCAGTGAGGCCATGCTGTCTTTGAAAGCTTTAGGGGTAGATACTTCCTTGCCTCTTCCTAGCTTCCAGTGGTTGTCAGCAATCCTTGGCATTCCTTGGCCATGGCTGTATCACTCCAATCTCTGCCTCCGTCTTCACAAGGCTATCTTTCCTCTGTGTATGGTTGTGTCCAAATTTCCCTCTTCTTATAAGAACACCAGTCATACTGGCTTTAGGGCCAAATTCTAATCCAGCATGTCCTCATCTTAACTTGGTTACATCTGCAAAGACCCTATTTCCAAATAAGATCATATTCACAGGATCCACGTGGACATGAATTGTTTTGGGGAAACTGTTCAACCCAGTACAGATGCTTTAAGCATTTAAAATATGTTGTTACTAATGGGGCCAAACATAAGAGGAGGCAGGGCAGAGCACATCTGGTCAAGGCTGGGAAAGACCTCCCCACCCCTCAAAATAAAGCCCCAAACTCCTTTTGGCATGAGCTTGATTTTTAGGTTCAAACACCTATGATGGCAAAACACAGAAGTCCCTATCAGCGATAAGACATTTTTGTGAATAAGTGTTCCTTCTCTGAGAGCCAGTTTGGGTGAGGAATGTGGAAGGAAAAGCACAAAAGCTAAAGCAAGGAAGCAGGGAGTTGTATGGAAGTGCCACTGGCCAAGGAAAAGGGGTAAAGTTGCCAGATGCAGAAAGTTTCGGTGGATCTGTACAAAGATCAAAGAGACAATAAACTTAGAACAAGAGACGGCTGAAAGGAGAGAGCTTTCTGCTGGATATTGGTAGAGGCATCTGGTTATAGGTACTAAGACCTATCCCTGGCCAAGGGATGGTGCAGAGGCAAGACCTCTGAAGACATCACAGAAAAAATCAAGAAAGCCACTTGGAATGAGTAGCGTCGAGTCAGGGACCCAAAGGAGGGATGAGACGAGTCTTGAAAAATGCACACGGTTCCCTGAGGGAAAGATGCTGCCTACATGTGAGTTAGTCTTTTCCTATTTCTTTCTGCTCCAATGCCAGGCACTCACTGGAGGGTCTGCATCCCTGACAGATCAGACGCTATAGAGTACCTGGGAAGTCAAAGAGGGATGTGACATAATCCTGCCTGGAGCTCTCCCAGCTGGAGTGAGAACCCCATGCCTGGTAACCATACCTGGGTGCTGTGGGAGAGAAAACAGGGCATCACTGCCCCTGGGGTGGAGGCTGGGAGGGGCCCCTTTTTGTGGTTGGTGGCTTCTGCTCTCCACCTCTAGGAGATATCAGGAAGTGACAGAAAGAACATGGGTCAGGAGTTGGACTAGCTGTCTGGTCTTGGGTGAGTTACTTACATGATCTGAATTTCCATTGAAAAAATTAAATGAACATATTCATGCAACACCACCATACTGGGCACATAGTCGGTGCTCAAAAATTGTTGTTCTTTTCTGTTTTCCTTGATTATTGAGTTTATTCTTCAGATAAGCCTGTGCTGCGATCTAAGTTTCTTGAGCTGAGTTCAGAAATGTTCATCTTAGTCATAACTTTGTTTGCTTTGTAAGAAATTCCTGATTCATCTAGGGCCTAAATTTTCATTATGATTTTAATTTAAGGACTTAAGTTGGCAGAGGTGGAGCAAAATATGCATTCTAGAGCTGAGCAAATGGAATGCTGTTAAGGATTTAAATTTGGATAAATGCATAGCTTTTATGTTCTTCCCAGTTCAATTTTGCTCTGCTGTGTATTGTAGGATTTTTTAAAAAATGCTCCATTTTAGAGGGATGTTTCTCTTTTGCTTTTGGATATTCTTATGGACATTCTTTTGGGGGCTGGTGGGTGAAGATTATGGAACAATTCCCTAGGTAAATTTGGTGATACTGTTAATAAAGAGTTTAAAAATGCTAATTAAACTCCTTATTTAACCACTTCAAACCTTCCTCAGGATGGTTACAACGCCAATGATTAAAAGTTTCAAAGGTATTGTAAACTTCTCTGGGTGGTTTTTTTTTTTCAATAATGCAAATGATCTTTCTAGCTCTTGTAGCATCACTTAAAAATGGATTTGATTACTTCTAAGCTTGTAAAAAACTGGAATTATAAATGTGCTCATTTCCTACAATGGAGGGGGCCAGAGAGGGAGAAGAGCAAAAGAATACATCACATTTTTAAGTAAGCAGTCACAAAAGAGCTTTAAATAACTCAACTTCCTACCATATTTTATTATCTTCTCTCAGTTTTACAGCATTATCTACCACAGAAATGCAGAGAGATTTGTAAAACACTATAGCATTTAAGTCATTACATTTTATAGCTAATTTCTAATGTGGATTTGATTTTTTACGAGCAGAAAAAGAATCTAATTTGCATTAGTGACAGTAACTAGAGAAATTTAACACCTGGCCCTGGTTGTACCAGAAATTGAATATTAGGTACTTGGGTGCTAAAAACCCATTCAGATCTTCAAGGGGGATTTTTCATTTATTTATGTGCTGCTCTCATGTTTACCATTACAAAACTGTTCATATTATGATGGAAGAAAACTCCCTGCCTGCAAAAATTCTGGCTATACATTTTTCATCCTCCGCAAGAGAAATGGAACTATTTATCCATTAGCAAGAACACACCCTGGAAAAAGCACCACCATTCCATGCATCTAAAAAATATCACAGCAGCCCCCGTGAGAAGCGCTTTGATTCCTGCTGGCCTCTCCCATCTTTCCCTGGGCTCCTCTCCCCCAAGCTTCCCTTTATTTTCTCTTCCCCCTCCCCCTCCCAAGCCCCCTCCATGTCGCTGTTTCCCCAGTAGAAGCTTGGGTGCAGCGTATCCAAGCAAAATTAAACCTCTGCTAAGAAGATCACATTGTTGTTACAAGAGCAATCCATATGTTTATAAAGTGTAGAAAATTAGGAACTGCAAAAGAGGCGAAGCTGGTGTTAAATGATATGGGAAGTGACACTTTACATAGCCAGTTACAATTAACACATTGATGGCATTTTGCTGGCTCCTTGCAGTGATAATGCTGTTGTCAAATGTGTTTAGTGCACCAAATCTCCTGGAGCCTTCAGCCAGGCAGCGAGCTTTTGACAGATTGAAGGTTCGGAGATAGGCTATCATGACAGATGGAAACTGGCACCGATGTTCAGCTTTCGCCCATCACAGGGGACCTGCCCCCCTTATTCTGCAGGGCTCGGCTCTGCAACCTTCCCCCTTCTGATGAAAGCAGGGGATGGCATTGTTAAATAGTGCATCTGTGTGAGTTAGACTCCTCTGATGAAAGCATAAGGCAGACGCGCCGTGAAGCAAAAGACAGCCTCTGCTCTAACTGCATTTTAGATAGACTTGAGGAAGACCCTAGGGAGCTGGGAGAAAACTTTGGTAAATTTCAGACAAAAAGGAAAAAAGACCACCCATTAATTTCCTCTCCGCAAAGGATATAAAAATACACCTCTGATGATAAAATCTCAATTAATCACTTTCATAAATAGTTCCCCAAGCTAGCACTCTTTATGGAGCCATGTGGATATGTTTTTTTCTTTTATTATCATTATTTCATTGTTGTTAATCAATTAATTCCCAAACAATCCAAGGAAGTCTGTAAAAAGGTGCCCAGGGCAGTTGTGAATCCTCTACTTGTCAGAAACTAATTCAATTACTCTAAGACACTCTTCTTGACACTGGACTGGGTTCTTGAATCCAGATTTTAGAATCCAGGGCAGGGGTAGACAGAGCTTTACACAGCTGGGCATAAACGGGAGGATAATATAGTTAATTAACCTTTCACCCTCTCCCCACCAACCCCCTTTTAAAGAAAAACATTAGTCATTTTATTTCAAAAGCCCATTTATTTCAAAGGCTCTCACTTCAGCTCTCACACTTCTTTCTTCTTTTCACTGACAAATTCCTCTTTAATTTCCCTAAACTGGCTGAAGAGTCCTCTTTCTTTGCAGTCTTAATCTTCAATTCTGCTCTCGCCCATACAGGTTGGGAGCAGCAAGTACTGCAGCCCATTTGAGGTATGATAATCAGCTGATTAGCTAGTGGAGTCGTTTTCCCTGAGGCTCTTTTGTGTGCAAAATCCTCACACTCAATTGACATGTGGACATCATAAAGCTGATGAAATGCAATTGTAATGAACAAGAGGGAGCGGCATCTGCAGCCGTCCAAATGAAGGACCCTTTCCTCTCTCCATGCTAATTCAGAAAATCTGCTCTTAACGTGTACTCCCCCTGGACTCTAAATTGAGGCACATCTCCATGAATGCATATTCAAAGAGTGAATTAGCCTCTGTGGCAAGTGAGCGCCTAGCCTGGCCAGACTGATTCTAATTTCCAGACAGATTATACTGCATCAACCGTAGTAATGATCTGACAGTTCATTTGTGATGAGAGTCCTATAGTCAGGTTTACTGCACGGACAGACAGGTGCACAGAGAGAGCCAGCAAGACCTCTCAGACAAGACCAAAGGCTGCTGTCAAATTATTTCAGCCAAAATAGCCCAAGGAAGGAGACAAGAGATAATGCACTAAAAAAAATTAATGAGTCCTTATATTTAAACCCTGGCTGTAATGGTGGTCAGTGGGTTCTCCCCTACCTATTATAGGTTCATGTACACTCAGCAGTGGTTAAATTAGGAAGAAAGAGGTGATATTTCCCTCCCACATCCCTTTTCAGAAAACTACATCACTTGCTAAGAAATTTTCAAGTGAATAAAACTTGGCACACAAGTTTGTTTTTTAAAAATTGAATTTCACATGAATCAGTATGTATGAAGAAAAACTGCAGTATTAGGGAGAGAAGCTATTCATTCCCACTGCCTGCTCTGTGACAGTTGCTAATATAATATGACAGGTTTGTTCATCACTATTTTGGATCACTTTTGGGTTTTCTGTACTACTCTTTCTATTAATAAATGTTAATTAATGATGGTAAGGAATGCTTGCCTTTATATCCAAAAGCTCAACACACTTTTCAGACATTGATTTATCTTTGAGAGTTAGAAAGAGGGCAGGTATTAGCACTGTTATCTTTACAGAGGTGGAAATAGAATCATGGTGATAAAGTGACTTGTGCAAGGTCACACTGCAAGCCAGTCCCAGATCTCTGCCTTGAACTCACTTTCATCTCTGTCTACATCTAGACACAGAAAATACTCCAGGGAAAGGTGTTGCTAATCCAACATTAAGGAGATTCCTTCATAAGCATTGCTAATAAATATAGCACATGCCTTAAAAGCAAATGAACAAGACAAGCTTAATAAGGAGTGTTGTTATTACGGGGCCATCCACCCAGTGCCTGCACAGTTCACACAGAGGTGCTTGTCAAGGAGCCCTGTTTCTGAGGTTACAAGAGCTACTCCTTGGCCTCTTTATGCTTCTCTTCAGCCCTCACATTGCCCTTGACCTATAGCCTTTCAATTCTGTTTAACTCAGTAACAGTGCAGTGTGTACCTGTAGACATGATCACAGATCATTCTGCTTCCTCCAGGATGTTAGGAGGCAAGATGTGGGGTGGCTGATGACAGCTATCATTGTACACAGCCCCCTCCTCTAGCGATCAAGACCTACCCATCAGATCCCTGGTTGTCCACTGTGGGCAAAGCAGTGCAATAGGCAGCTTGGGGAATGGGGGGTAGGGGTGAGAGGAAGGAGCCGATTTTGTCTCCAAAGGCAAAAAGCCTAACATTCATGTATAGAAAAGACAGAGATACAAGTAATCAAATAAACCAAAAAGCACAAACTTCATTCTAATGTGCCAAGATACATATGCAGCCCCAAATTTACCAACTTGATGCTTTGCAAAATCTGCTTGTGAATCAGTTGTTTGAAACTCACAGTGTGTTTTCCTATGGAGGCTGAGTTTTAAATGGTAGATAGGGTCTCAGGCCAGGTGTCCGAGCCATATTTAACCTATAATGTAGGTGAATAGATTACTGATAGTACCCACACAAGTATGGCTGAAAGATTATCACTGCATGAATGGCAATGTTTGGGCTCTGAGATCAGGCGGATTGTGTTTATTTCTCACCTCTGCTGCTTACCATTCTGGTACCCTGTACAAGCAATGTAATCTCTCTAAGCCTCAATTTTCTCATCTGTGAAAGGTGTTGATAATAGTACTTACCTCATCAAATTGTTGTTAAAAGGATTAAATGGAATAAGATGGAGTAAAATATCTGACTTCATATATAGTAAGTGCTCAATAAATGCCAAAGAGGAGCAATTGGATAGTTTACAAATTTTATTTTTTAGCTTATGTTTCTCAGGAATTCATTGCTAACATCCCTCACACCTTCTCACCCCCCATTCCAAGGGTGTGAAGATGCTTATGTGTGTGCATTTTTTTGTTGAGGAAGGGGACCTTTCTCATTTGTTTAAGAGAAGGCTTTATAACCTAGAGGTTAAGAGCCAGATTCCAAAGCCAGAATGTATTTAACTTCTGGCCCTGTCACTTACCAGCTGTGTGAACTTGGGCATGTTATTTAGTCTCTCTGTTCCCCATCTGTAAAATGAGGATATTATTAGTATCTATCTCATAGGGCTGTCCTAAGGATTAAGTAAGTTAACATATGCAAAATGCCAGGCTTGTAAACACAATCAATATAAGTAAATGTAGCTATCATAAGGATACCATGGTCTATTATTGGCAATGACAAATGAGCAGGAAACCAAAGCCCAGTTGGAGATTAATGACTGTCTCAAGGTTACTGTTAGTACATAATGATCTAGGACTCCAGGTTGGTCTTCTAATCCCTAGTTGCATGCTCTTTCCAGGTCATGGTGTTTCTTCTACCACGTACCCATGAAGCACCCTGGAGTGTCAGCTAACATTTATTGAGTACCCACTGGGTGTACAGCACCAGGCAGGCTCCTGTAGGGTTTCCTTAAAAGAGAGAAGATGTGTTCTAGACTCTAAACCAAGGGTTGGCAAAATGTGGCCACAGGCCGGTGCAGACTGCTGCTTGTTTTTGTGTGGCATGTGAGCTAAGAATGGGTTTAACATTTTTAAATGGTTGAAAAAATTCAAAAGAAGAAGAGTATTTTGTGACATGTAAAAATTACATTAATATGAAATTCAAATTTTAGTCTCTGTAAATGAAGTTTTATTGGAACACAGTCACACATATTTGTTTACATATTGATTTTAGGTACTTTTGTGCCACAACAGCAGAGAGGAGTTGTGATAGAGACCATATAGCCTACAACGCCTAAAACATTTACTATCTGGCCCTTTACAGAAAATGTTTGCAGATGTCTAGTCTAGACCCAAGAAGGCTGTTTCTGTCTAGCTTATTGCTGAGAGGGGTTAAGAGGTTCAATGATCTAACTCAAGGTACATACACTAAGCCCAGAGTGGCTGAGATGACAATATAATTGTCTCCTACCATCTGAGTAGGAGATTTAACTGTTTTAACATTATATTCTGAAACACATTGGAGGTACAGCAGTTGAATTCATGGACTCAGGAACCAGGCTGCCTAGATCCAATCCCAGTTCTACACTTGCTAGTTGTGTGACCTTAGGCAAGTTATTTCATTTTCCTTTGTGTCTCGGCGTCCTCATCTAGAAAATGGGGTTATTTTGAGGATTATGTGACTTTTTACTTAAAAAGCATTTTGAAGAGTGCCTTGCACATTATCAGTACTATGCTAGTATTTGCCATTATTATTTTTGAAGTCTTATGAGCCTTTGGAGAAAAAGAGAAAGATGTTTCCTCAGAACAGTGGCAACGTGTGCTAAACTTCCCTCCTCCCGCTGCCTCTCCTGGCCCAAACACCAACTCAGCCCTTAGGCCAGAACAAAGGTCTGTGTCTTTCCTGTCAAATTTTCCTTGAGTCTGTTTACTTCTTTGTGCTTCCATAGAACATCGTACACCTCTCCTTTCAAGCCCTTACATTGAATAAAAAAATTTTTATACACATATTTGCCCATACTAGATGGTCAGCTTCTGGAAGGAAAAAATTTTCTCATCTTTATTTTTATAGTGCCTGTTATATAGAATATTTGGTATGTGGTAGTGCCATAGTATCAGTAAATATTTGGTGAATTGGAGGATAAATAATAGGCCAGGAAACCGTAGGGCTGAGAAGTCTTTAAGAATTTTTTTTAAATGTGTGAAAGCCTTCTAAATATGGTAATTACTATATCCTTTAAAGGTACTAGCTAGCAGTGTAATTAAATTGGGAATTTTGAGGCTTAAAATAAAAGGCATATAGATACTTCCACTTACCAAATTTAGAAACCATAGAACAGAAGTTCTTGGTCTGAGGGGAGGCTTTATATGAATAGGTTAAAACACCCACTAACCAGAGATGAGATTTTGGGCAGGGAACTTGCTGATTGTGAACTTTCATGTGTAATTAGAAGCACAAGGAAAACGTTCAATGCATGATCACTGAGAGCTCTTCCGTTCCTCACACTGCGATTTCTGCCTCTCCCTGCTGACTCACGAAATTCTGCCCACCTGTGGCCAGAGCTGCTCCATAATGCTGGTGGGTAGGTCAATGAAGCTTTCTGAACATGAGTTTGGGAAATAAAGAGTCAAGTGATCGCTTGGAGAGCACACATAGGATGAGAGGCAAAAGATGAATCTATAAAAGAGTTAGGGGCTGGATCATGACAGGCTTTGGGTGCTGTGCTAAGGAAGGAGTCTGCATTTGATGTAGATAACAGGAAGCTGTGGATGGTGTTAAGTGTAGTCCTTTGTGTTTTAGAACAAGAACTCTGGCCACAGTGTGGAAATTGCGCTGGAAGGGGAGCACGAGAGCCAACATACAGCAGTGCCAGAGGGGATACAGGCTGGAGAGATAGTTAAGAGGTTAAGATTTTGGATTTGAGTGTTTACATAAAGCTGAGCACCTGGGCAAATGGAATGCCATTTACGTGGTAGGCAACAAGAAAAACAATACATATAGTCAACTTTTATTTCTTCTAATACATTCTTAATTAAGAAAAATATATGGATTTATATATTTGCAAAATCACATTGGAACCAATATAGGGTAGTGGCTAAGAGCTCAAGCCTTAGATTTGATTCTTAATTCTTAATTAGCTCTGAGATCTTGGGTAATCACTTTATTTCTTTAAGCCTTAATTTCCTCGGCTGTACCTCCCAAGGTCATGCTGAGAATTAAATAAAATGATGTCTATTAAAGTGTATATCAGAGGGCCTGGTAACTAGCAAGCAGTAGATTAATGTTGGCTATTATTACTAGAGTGCTTTGGGTTTGCTCCAGCTGCAGTCCCCTCAAACCTTCAACTATGTTTTCATTCTAGAAAGATACATTTGGAAGACTCAGGTTTAGACTCTTCTGCCCAAACTGGATTTTTAAAAAATTAGATGACTAAAATAAAAGTTTAAAACCTCTATTCTAATAAGAGTTTAATCCTTGAAAACCCAGAAACAATTTAACGGAACTATTTGGCTAAATTAAATTCAGTTCTTTGAAATCAGCTTAAAAGCACAGATTGTTACTCAAAGGTTCCAAAGAACTCCACTTGCCTGCTTGGGAAGCAGCAAACAAGGTCAGTATTGATAGCTCACGCTTCAGTGAGTGTATCAATTTAAAGCTTCATCAGTGCTTCTCACTTATCTGCAGCCCTGCATGGCTGTTGTCTTGTAAGAAAAGGGTGACTTACGAACCTATTAAGTAACTTCTTCACTTGTGCTCTAATGAGCCTATTGTTTTCCTGGAAGAACACAAACACCTGAGTACAAACACAAACCTAAGGCACAAACAAAAGGGTGGGGATTTCAGCCAGGCAGTTTTTGTTTTGATTCTCTCTGCTTTCCTACTGCTTTGCCAGCCTTGTGAAGTCTGGCCTCCCTTCTTCTGTGCTCCATGTGAGAAGGGATGAACGCTTTCATAACAAGCCCTGAGTAGGACTGTGCAGGGCCTCCTGTCCACTTCGGAGAGCTCTGGTTACAGCTGCTTCATCTGCGGTGTGGGGTTCATGTGTGTGACCTTTGGAATTTTAACATTAGACACTTGCATATGTCCTGTTCCCCTGCCACCAGCAAGTACCTTCTCAGTGAAGACTGCCATCCTGCCCATTGCTAGTTCCATGCTGCATATGCACAAGTAGGATGAGCCTGTGCCAGCGGGCAGGGGGCACGGAGCCCACCCACAAAGAGGGCGGCCTGGAGATGCCCACCAAGAAGTTCTCCTTGTCGCTCTGTCCTGGAAGGTTTTCGACCTGTTTTTCTGTGACCATAATTCAAGGTTAGTGTTTCCATGCCCTGTACACATACACACATACACAATATCATTAGTGAGAGATGAAAGATTGGAAATCAGTCCCTTAGGGGTTGGAGCCAACACATGCCATGCAGATACAGTGAGTTAAAAAAAACCACCCAGCACACACACATATAGGTAGATAGATGTAGATATATACATATAACTGTATGTGTATATAGAGATATATATCTGTGTGTGTATTTACCATAGGCACCAGAGTTCCTCTTAGAAAGGAAATTATTTAGGGAACAATGTCTAAATAAGAGTTGAGGGCAGGGGTCGGAAGAATACAGCAAACATAGACGGCTGCACTTTTCTATTTCAGAAATGAAGAGGAGTCTGGGGTGGAGATGCACAGAGAGGAGAGGCGGAGAGAGAAGGTGGGGAGAGGGCCGGACAGTGGGCCCGTTGTCAGAAGTTAGAGCCTGCTCAGAAAGATGGTTGTGCAGCAGTTTTCTGTGGCAAGGCAACCCGACGATTTTTAAGGCGGTCTGTGGAGCTCATCTCCCCAAAAGTTTCAGAAATTACTTGTTTAAGGAGTTCAATAGGAAAGTAAGGAAAAGGGGTAGAGTTTCCCGACCTGGGAGGACAGGAGGCCAAGCAGAGAGGGGAGAACAGCCTAAAAGGCAAGAAGTGAGTCAAGTCAAGAGAAGCCCACGGTGCCCATGAGAACCTGAGCTCCTGGGAATTTGCAGAAATCCTGGGAAGAACCCATAACCCATAAGATATGGGATGGAAGCTGGAGAGAATTTCATTTACATTTTAATGTGCAGACTAACCTCAGCGGAGACCTGGCTTTCACACACTCTGTAGTGAACAGCATCCGTCTGTCGCTGACATCTTCTGACCCATTGAGTCTATGTAGGTTTTCACATGGCTTGTCTTTCATAACTTTTCTCTGATTATGAAAATTAACATATACTTAGACCTTGAAAAATAAATTGGGCCAAGCACGGTGCTGAGAAAGTAGGAATTGCAATAATGAGGGCTTCTTAAGCTTACTGAAGCTCCTGTCCTACTTTGTATCCTCCCTGGGCCATTACAGAGGTGGGAATGGCAACTGCCTCTTGGGGGTAACGAGATCCCCATTGTTGGGGGGGTCCAAGCAGAGCCTGAATGACCAGTTGACCTGAAGTTGTGCAGGAATTCACGTGTCCGAGAGAAGCTGGACAGATAGGCCTCTAGGCCCTTTAAATGTTGAGCACCTATCACCTGGGGGAGGACCTAAAACTTTTAGAGAAGTTTAAAATATTCCAAATGTCTGTGGCTGTTTCTAAAGAATGTATATTTAGCCCTCCCCACAGCTCTATGTTAATCTGTTCTAGTTTATGCTAATCGTATTCTCATTATTTGGGAGGAAGGAAAGGAGACTTGGACCTTTTCCAAGGGGTGGGGGTGCACACTGTGCACCCTGTGTGCCGGTGGGAAGCAGCACTTGGTGTGCTGGGGACCTTCCAGGTGCCTGCAGGACTGGGGACTTGCAAGGGGCCTCTCTGGTCTAAATACTTGGATCCCATGGCAATGTGGGGATTTCTGAAGCCACATCACATCTGTTTGTGGAGGTTTAGACTGAGGTGGCTGGGGAATAATCACAACCACTAACGTCTGTAGGGCCAGGTTACGGGTCTCCAGACCCCGTAGGACTGAAGAGCGTTGGAGCGAGAGTGAAGTGGGGCTTCACTGCTGGGCGCATAGCCAGGCTTTCTCCTGCTAATCTATCATTCTCTTTTTTCTTGAAAAATCATTGCAGATAGGCATGAAGTGGGGAGTCACAGCTTTGCTCACATTGCAACTCAGATGTGCAGAGAAAATGCACTTTTAAAATTTGGCTCTACAACTGATACCTTTTCTTCATGAACTCCTGCTCAGAGTATCAGGGAAAATATATATTTTTTAGCTCACTCCAGTTTAAAGCTTAGTCTGATACAATAATTTGCAAATAAATTGCTCTAACTCTATGCTATGGTTTGAATGTATATGTCCCTCCAAAATTCATGTGTTGGAACTTAAACTCCAATGTGATAGTATTAAGAGGTGGGGCCTTTAGGAGGTGATTAAGTTGTGAGGGTGGAGTTCTCATGAATGGGATTAATGACCTTATAAAAGGGCTGGAGGGAACTAGCTAGGCCCCTTTTTGCCCTTCCATCCCTTCCACCATATGAGGACACAGCATTTGTCTCCTCCAGAGGACACAGCAACAAGGCACCATTTTGGAAGCAGAGACTGGGCCCTCACAAGACACCAAACCTTCTAGCACCTTGATCTTGGACTTCCAGTCTCTAGAACTGTGAAATGATAAA
This sequence comes from Daubentonia madagascariensis, assembly GCA_023783475.1. Taxonomy (NCBI): domain Eukaryota; kingdom Metazoa; phylum Chordata; class Mammalia; order Primates; family Daubentoniidae; genus Daubentonia; species Daubentonia madagascariensis. The sequence goes on along the minus strand of JAKFHU010002088.1, from coordinate 32,881,841 downwards.
TATTTGTTCTTTATAAATTACCCAGTCTCACATATTTTGTTATAGCAGTGTGAATGGATAAGACACTTGCAGATGCTTCCCTGCCTCTGCTTTTCTCCCTAAGGTAGCTTCTAGATATATGGGGTACTTGTGACCTCAGGGCACTGGGGGAGACACACACTCAGATCCAAGTGGTGTCCTTACCCTGTCCACTGGCTCAGCTACTGAAGCATCTGCTTCTGTCTGGTCAGTGGGCATCTTGTTGGCATTTGTAACTTATGGTCTGGTTGTGCTCCTGGCTTTATGCAAACATGGTACTGCCCTGACTGAAATCTGACAACAGCTCTTGGTCAGGCCCAGATAGGGTTGCCATATTTAGCAATGAAAATGCAGGACAACTACTTAAATCTGAATTTCAAATAAACAATGAATAATTTTAATATAAGTATGTCCCAAATATTACATGTAATGTGATTTGTTGTTTACCTGAAATTTACCTGATGTCCTATATTTTATCCAGCTAACCTCATCCCAGATCCACTGTCCTTGGCGACAGAGACTGTGGCTCCTGGTGAGGGAGCCCTTTTGGCAGACTCACCAGTTGCCCCTTCAGGAACCTGCTGTGTCCCTCTACAAGGCACAGGCTAACATCTGGGTACCTTCTGTGTTCCAAGGAGTCAGGATTTGCTGGGAGAGCTAAACTCAGCTGTGCTAGCCTGCTACTGTTCCCCTGATGGGGCCACCCCACACTGGTGCGGGGGGAGTCCCTGAGTGTCTTTCTCCTGGAGCCCCAGTGGGCATGGGGCAGGAGCCCTCTCTGCCTTTGGTGTTTACCTCTCTCACCATATACCTTTCATCTTCTTCACCTTCTGCTTCCTTCCCCCCCCTTCTTTTTCAAATCCTCCAGGCAAAAAGCAGTTACTCTTTTATTTTGTCTATGTTATATCCTCCTTCTACCATAGAACAGCAAGCCTCATGCCTGGCTGCCATAGCAGAAGAAATATTTTCTTTGCATGATAGGAGAATTAAATGACCTGCATTCTCCAGCCTTGGTTCTAGTTATGTTAAGGACAGAAATAAAGGAATGTAGAAAACTCTATCTCAAGGTGATAAGCTGGCTCACGTGATTATTATCTTGCTACAAAATCCTATATTGAATGTCAGATATTGAATATTTTTTTGTTTTTCCTTGCATTCCTGTGTACCAAGCCTGTTCTCCCCCAGATGGAAGGATGTTGCCAGTTGACTGGAGAGATCATGAGCTCAGAGATGCAACAGAGAAAAATCACATTAATAATTTTATACAATATTTCCTTATTATAGTCACGTCATGAGGTACTGCCTGGTGTAGATACTTCTACTTTGAGCTGGGTACCCTCCACTCTCTACTGAGAGGGTTCTTGTAACATGAATTTCTTTTCATTATGAGGGAAGTAGGCTTTGTCTCCTGAAATCTTCAGGAGATGAATTAATTTCTGGGCATAAAATACTTCAGTCTTTTTTTTATTGAATTATGAAATTTCTCAAAGACACAAAAAGGTAAAGGAAATGAAGTAGCTGCGTGCTGGTACCTACCATCTAGATAAGAATCTTTAGATAGGACCGTACAAACTTCAAGTTTATAAAGCTAACAATCAATTTTAAAATATGTTAAAAAATACAGCCTTTTGCTCTCAGTCTAAGTGTCTTCTGTAAATTATCCTAATGTTTTAGGCTGCAGGTTGGGCCACTCTGAGGTAAATACTCTAGCTACAGGCATTAAATTACATTATTTGACGGGACATAATTGGGACTCCCTGAAATGCCATTTGTAGGTTGAGCATTGGAGATAAGAATAGGTAATTCTTTTAGTCTGAAAATGCAACCATTTCTTACTTCACATAATCTGTGTCTCTGGCCTCCTTGTCGGCCTGCGTGGACCCATTGCTCCAGGACGTGTTGTTATGAAAACTGAACTTTGTAAGGAGGACTATTTCTGTAATATCATTTCTGCATTCTCAGCTCATGTTTTTGAACTGCCCATGTTTCACAGTTTTTCTTCTTTAGTTTCATAGAATATCTGGGGTGGAAGGTGAATGGGACACAACCCAGTGCCCTCTGCTCATTCTGTGGATTGGGAAGGGCGTGAAGTGACCTCTTCTCTTGCCGGGGGGTGCAGACCTGGGACTCAGACGGACCCGTCCCTGGGCTGGAGCAGCCCCTGTGCTCTTCCCATGGCCCGACGCCTGGCAGCACACCACCGCCCCTCTGCTGATTCACAGAAACAACCCACCGTTCATTCTGGTATCAAGAATGTCGTAAAGTTTAAATTGGACTATCTTGTAATTAACCACATTTTAAGGGTTTGGAGGTGGGCTAAGTGCTCCATTTAAGCATATTAACTGTTTCACAAGGAGGAAGGAGAATTTAAACAGAAGACAAAAAGGGAAAACATGTTCTTTATTTGGTAGCAATGAAATCTGTTTCAATGTTATTGGATTATAATGGGCCAATTTTTATCTAGAGTCTGTGCCCCTGGAAATACAACCCTGAAAAATGAATAAAAATTATTTTCACACATTTTTTAGATTACCCTCAATAGTGGTATAGAGAGTTTACCTACTTGTGGCCATTTTTATATGCCTTGGGATTTCCTACATAAAGCCTTTCTGAGAAGCACTTATGTTCTGCATCATTGTATATTTATTTATTTTAGTAGAAAGAAGATTTCAATTCTTTATGTCCAGATTTAAGACCCTCCATGATCTAATTACATTTCTAAGTGCATGTGCTATATTACTTCTTTTTTTTGCCTCCAACTTTTAAATTGGATGACCTAACACAGCTTTATCGCTCTTGGTTTTGAGCTCTTGTTCATGCTTTACAGATTTTCAAACTTTACTCATATTTCTAAAAGCAGCTCAAATGCCACTTTCTTCCTGAAGTTCTTCCCTATCTTTATTCCTATGTCTATCCTCTGCAAAATGAATCTTTTCATCTGTAGTGTTCCCATAGCACATTATTCATACTTACAATATACTAAATAAATGACCAACATGTGGAAAACTTGCCACTTTATCAAATGCTTTTTATGCTTATTATTTCACTTAATTACAGCACTTGCACCACTCTGCATTATTACTCAGATGGACATCTTAGCTCTTTCACCAGAATGTAAGAACCTTAATAGTGAGGCCCCAATTTCCTGTTTGTTTTTGTGTAATCCACTGTATTATGTTTTGCACAGGGCAAGTGTCCCATCTGATATTTATTGGCACTGAATTGATAGCGGAGTTCATGCTGACCAGAAGGGATTAAATTCCTAAATGTAAATAGATTTTTTTCTTGTCCTCAGATGAAGGCTCTGGTAGTGACCCCCGCTCTAATATTGCCCCAGCCAGCACTGCCAGCCTCAAATTCCACCTCCGACTTTGAAGTCTGGCAGCCACCTCAGAGCCTTAATAGGGAAAGCTGTGACTTGCTGAGTAATAACACACTGCCTTGGAATAATCATTTTCAAATGAATCAACAACAGCAGCTATTTGCCTGATCTAATTAGCATCACCTTTTCTGAGCAGGCAGAAAAAGGTTGGCATATTCTGTATGATGCAACATGCAGCAAATTATATAGACAAGGCAACATCACAGGGTCAGGCACTCACCTCCGTGGCTGAGGGCTTTCTGGCAGTCTTTTTTTTTTTTCTTCTTCTTCCTACTTCCTACACTAGCTCAATAAATTGCTTACATCATTTTAAGTATGAGAACCATAAGGAAATCCTTAATTTGAAATTTAGCCCAAATGTGGTTTCTATATTTAAGGAGACTTGCTTCTTGGGAGCATTGCAAGAGCAAAGATGAAATTCTCATCGCGTATTTATAAGCAATTCAAAAGCAATTTAACCAGAGTGAGAAATTAACTTGGCTTATTTACCTGGCAGGAATGTCAAGAAAGAACACTGATGCCCTCTTGTTCCTTGAAAGCGTTAAGAGGCTTTCTGTTCCCAAAGCCTAGGTCTGTGGATATTCTGAGAAGGGGAAGGCTTGAAGGGAGGACAGAGAGAAGGGATGGCTCAGTCTTTAGCAGGAAAATGTTTGCCTAAAACTGGAAGGAAGACGCGCAGATGGGGAAGAGGGTCTGCTCGTGGTTGAACGCCGTGTTCTCTCGCTTAGAAGGGGTGGTGGGCCTTGGATGGGGGACTGAACTGTAAGGCAGTGGTGTGCTGGAGCCAGCTTGGCAAAGCACTTCTCTTCCCAAATGGAATTGTGGTAGACTGAAAAGTTGTCCTTTCCCCGTATTTTCAGGACTGTGTAAGTCCCACCTTCCCTCACCCCATGACGACAAAATTGAATGCTCTATCCACCCTGGGGAGATTCAAGCCAGATATAATTTGGTTTGGAAAAATAAAATGTGGACTCTAGAGCCAGATTTCTTTCATTCATAAATCTGGCCTTGCCACTTGCCAGTTATGTGAGCTTGGGCATATGCCTCAGTTTTCCCATCTTGTAAATGGAAAAATTATATTATCTTCTTTATACGGTTGCTGTGAGGACAGAGTTAATATATTTGAAGTCCTGAGAGCAGGGCCTGGCAGATACAAAGCACTATCTAAGTGCTCAACCTCACTGTTGTTGCTGGGTGGAGTGGCAGGGCATATTCACATATGCTGCATTAGTAACCCTATTGCTGTGTGTATCGTTTGTTTAATGTCCTCTTCCGTGTGGTTAATTTTAGATGGCAAGTTCTTAGAGGCAAGTGTCAGTGGCTACATTTCTTTATCTTTGCCTTTGCATTGCCTCTGTGCTCTCCTAATACTTCCTGTTCCAGTGAGTTGTGGACATGTACGTTCTTAAGTCCTGGTCTCTGTAGCTCTCCCAGTTCCAGACACGTGGTAGGCACACAGCAAACCGTTTTTAGGTTGAACTGAATTTAGATCTGTTGTAGGGTGTTCAGCAAAGTGCCCGGGTTTAGCCAATGCTTTCTGACGGGGCTGATTACAAAACCAATTATGATTATTTATTAAAGGGCTTACACTAATATGGCTCCTTGGTCAAGAAAGTGAGGCCCTGAAGGAAGTCATTATCACGAGATCACATGGATATTTATAGGTAGAGCTGGCTCCCTGTGCCTTCCCTGCCCAAAGCCTCCAGGTTCCAGCAACCAGCTATGCTTCCTCCAGAAAGAGCAAGCAAGGCCAGAAGACCTTTGTCAAAGTGAGAATTCAAAGGAACCCTGAGTTGCCTCTGGAACTGGATTTTGGGGGAAGGGCCGGCTGTTTCATAGTAAACAGAAGTCTCAGTGGGGACTGGATTTGTTAACTAGAACTACTGATAAACTTTTATTTTCTTACTCCAGTCGTAGGAAAGCACCTAGCCAAAGACATCTTTCTTCAATTCGTAAGGCATGTTTCTATGAACTTCATGGCTTAACAGTTGACCAAAGTGTCCTTGTAACAGGTAAGTACCGTTTGCTTAACAATTAAAAACAAAACACATTTGGACAGACAAAGGCTACATAGCAGAGGTCAGCTTCCTGAATTAATATTTGGATGCCCATAGTAACATCCACCACTGATTGAGCACTAGATCCTGGGCTGGGTTTGTACATGTGTCGTTTCCTTCCGTCCTCACAGGAGCCTGAGGAGACACGCTATTATCTTTGCTTCATCTTACAGATGGGGACCTGAGGATGAGAGGGATGTCCAAGGGCTGTTCAGCCTTTGAACCCTTACTTCTGAACGGAAATGCCCCGCCAATCATCCCCTCTTAACAGCTTAAAAATTAAAGGATGGACCAACTTGGGCCACAAAGGAGCAATAAATAAAGAACGTGGCTGAGGCTGAAATAAATTCACTTAGCTTTGAAATAACAGTCACAGTGAGTAAGGAGCTCAAAATCCACACTCTAACTTTTGTTGTTGTTGTTTTTTAGTCTCTATGAAGGTTAAAATTATAGCATGTAAAATGCCAGTGTTAAGAGAGAAGAAGGAAAATGCTGAGTGGAGTTAGCAAAAGAAAGAGGGCCATTAAAACAGCAGGAATGAATAAAACTCAGAAAGCATGAAACAACGTGAGATCCCCCGGCTCAGACTCACCCGTCATGACTGCGTGGCGAGGCCAAGCTCTCTTTTCCCCATTTAACTATAAATCCAGGCAGAGTGACAGAGAACGGTTAGAAGTAAAAGGTAGAGCAAGAGGTTACCTTAAACATACAAATAAAAGAAGGCCAAGGACATGGCATCGTTAATATCAAACGTCACAGAAATCAAAGGAAAAACAAAGCATTAAGCAGAGGACAGTTTTTAAATGAAGGTTGGAGTCTTCAGTGAAGAGATACGAGGAGCCTTCATGCACAATCCTGGCAAGGAACATCAACATGCCATCCTCAAAATTTGACTTCGTAGGCACAGAGCAAACTATTTAATACAATGTAGTCGAGCCCAAGCTTCAAAACCACAGACCCTGCCGGTTTAGCAACATTATTTTAGACCCTTGGCCAACATATTCTCCTGCCCTGGGGTTTAAACGGTTCCAAGGGATTTCTTTATTTGCTTCCTTCCCTAACCCTTCTTTGTGACGCCTGTAAACACACCGCACAATTACAAAGTCACAGCAGCCCGCAATATTGGAACAGAGACACCCTGTTAAATCTGTTCCTGACAGCTGCGAGCCCCTTTTATATTTCAATTATAAGATCAACAACTGTAACTGCTGGCAGACCATTACCACCCAGAGTTCAGGGAGTTCTGAGGACAGAGCCCTGCCCCCTGTGGAACCACCCGAGGGAGGACTGGCTGGGAGTAGCTCCAGATCTCAAGCCAGCCAAGCCTGTGTCTGTACCTAAAGGACAAGCTCAAGAGCAAACATGTACCACATATACTCATCATCAAATTGGTCCTAATTGATCAACACTTACGTGCACATATGAAAGTAGCATTCATCGGGTATCGGGCAGGTGGGAGGGGGGAGGAAGGGATGGGTATATTCACACCTAATGGGTGTGGTGCACACTGTTTTGGGGAGGGGCAAGCTTGTAGCTCTGACTCAGGCAGTGCAAAGGCAATATATGTAACCTAAACATTTGTACCCCCATAATATTTTGAAATAAAAATAAATAAGTAAATAAATAAATAAATAAATAAATAAAAGAGCAAACACGAAAGGCTCAAGGCCGCAGCAACTTAGGTTGTGGGGCTGGAGCTGGCACCTACAGCCCCACTAGTGCCCTGACTGTGCTCTATTTTTCTTTCACTTCACCTTGCTTGAACTTGGAAACCAAGTCCCTTATACTCAAAGCTAGCAGGGAAAAGGCATGGTGTTCCTTGCTAGGTCTTAATTCAAAGAACTGCTCTAAAACTTCTGCTGGAAAGACCAGACCCATGTTTCCCCCTTGGAAGGCAAAGAGCCCCATGGCAGCCCATAAGTTTCCCACTCAGCCTGGGGCTCTGGTCTGTGGTGCGGGGCTCCTTGGGGCTTCCCCCACAACTTCAGCAAATGGGGATATGCTACCTGATTCATGTGGGTCTCCACCTGTACTCATGGCTGCTATATCCTTAGCCAGACTGAGCTTCTGGCAGTTCCCAAATTAGATAGCTGACAAGGTGGTTCCTATGGAGGGCCTCGCTCCCTAGAATCTGTTTCCATCAAGTTGCCCAAAGTTCTTTGCTTTTAAAACTTAAATTAGGCTGACCGTCATCCCAAGAAGACTTCTTCACTGAGTTTTCTAGTTTAAAGGTCATTTGAAATTAAGTCCAGTTAGCAAATATTTAGTGAGCTTCTGCAAAGACCTGGATTCTTCATCCTCAAGGAGCTTAGAACTAGTACATAGAAAATTTGTTATCCACTACCTTACCTTTTGTTTATGAAGTACGGATGTATGTATCTTTTTTAGAAATTATACATTCAGAAGAGTTGCTTGCCAGAGGCATCCCACATCTTCCCCCAGAGCTAATTTAGCCATTGGCAGAGCTTCCTAAAGAAAACAGCCTGTGATTGCTGCATTCACTTCCAAACCGTGGCCACCTATACTTCTTCCCTTGAGAACTCTGAAAAGCCACATTTCATAGATTAGGACTTTTATAAAGAAGTCCTATTTGTTAGCCTGGCTCCCCAAACCTGGAACTTAAAAGATTCGGGCCTGGGAGGAATCAAAAGGTACATGAGACGTTTTTTGAGAGTCCACAGTCTTTCTGGCATTCTTCTTGGGTCTACTCATGCCCTTTGCTTACAGAAACGCTCAATGCCAACATTGGTTGTCGTATCTGAGATAAATTGAAGAGAATATGGTCAGGATGGTGTATCTTTGAAATAGGTTTGTGGAGAGCACAATGCTATAATGCTCCAAATTATAATGCTCCAAATTTTTTTTGCCAAATGGATGTTGATGGCAAAGCACATGCAAATTGGAGGGTGTAGGTGTGACATCTTAGCCAGATGCATTAAAACACAGCTGTCCTTCAATGACCCAGGGAAGCCCTGCACAGTCTGTGAGAATGTGCCTGGCACCCTGAGAAAACATTTTATGTTACTCCAAGAATCTGCTTCTATGGGACCTAAGCCTTTAAACCAATATCTTTTAAGTGCTTATCTGTCTAAAAAAGGGGTGTCACATTCCTCATTTGGATCTAGTCTATCCATAGTTTAATAATGAGAATTTTTATTTTTAAAGGAATATTTAAGGTTAACTAATTTTTTTAAAAAAACCATCTCCTTCTGTGTCTAATAAACAGTGGCTCCTCTTAAATTTCACCTCATGTTGTTTAAAGTTTGTAAAGTGTTTTGGCAATAAAGATTTAAAATTTGGATTTGAAGAAGGTGAGCTGGAGAAAGATGATCTCCCTCAGTTATCAGAAGTTCTTGGAGTATTGGATAAATGGCTATTAGTAATACAGGTCCACCTACAATTCTTAAACTCCCAAACCTTAAACTTTTTAGAACTTATTTGGCAGCCAAACCTAATCTAAACTGACACAATTCTACTTATGTCTTCATTTCTTCTACTTTGTGTGAAGATTCATATGTTTTTCTGCAGAAACATTGATGTGTTGATTGTGGAGGGCTGCCCTTACCCTGTTGGGTGTTATGTAAGTTCATGCACCACATAACCTTTCTAAACTCTAAATAGTTCTAGATTCTAAAACACATCTGGCCAAAGATTTTAAATAAGGGCTATTGGACCTGTAAAATCATACAGTAGTGGACACCATTACATTTTTCTTTAGGGTTCTATCTCACTATTCTTATTGGAAGAGCCCATTTATGCATGGTATTTACAAAAAATTTGCACCTGGTTGCACTGAGGATGGGGTCTATTCCCTGGAAATATTTTTTTTCTTACCAATTTTCTTATCAGTTTCTCCCCGTCTTTGTAACTACTGGGTGTTTTACTCACATCCTCAATATGGTTCAGTGTATAGTAATTGCCTACCTGTCTTGGACCATGTGAGGTGTCGTGAGGGATGCAGACATGAGCATGATACTATCAACCACTTAGAGCTACCTGGTAGCAGTTTTACACATGTAAATAGGATTCATCTGTAATGAAAGGTCAAATATCATAAAGGGCAGAGTTTGAGGGATCAAAGAGGAAGAATAATACATGTCAAGGGAGGCTTCACAGAGGAGGTGATATTTGAGCTTAAGCATTTGTGCCTTGAAGGATGTTGAAATTTTCTCGTGTGAACAAGGGAAGAATGATATTCCAAAGCTTTTCACTGGTCAGAGAAGCCCTGATTTTTTTTTTTTTTTTTTTTACAAAGGATACTAGTATATTAAAAGAAAAAAAAAGCAAGAAGAAATTTCAAAGCAAGGTTACAAAAATTGAAATATATTTTAATGTTTACTTTGCTTTTTTGCATAGCAAATGCAATGCAATAAAATTGTAGTTGTGGGATTATTGTTGGATTGCAAAAAAATGTTTATGTCTAGCATTCTATAGGAGGAGTGATCTGGTTTAAAGTGGTATAATGGAACCCATCTTTGAATCCTATCAGTTATCCCCATGACTGTAGATTTTGACTTGTTTGAAGACGAGGTAAATGTCTAAGCTTAAGGGCCCATATAAAAGTGAGACCAATATGAAATAAAAACTTCTGAGTCTCCTGACAACCTGTCACCAGTGCTCCCCCTCCCCTGTTACCTCTACAATGGTTTGAGGGACTCCAGGCAAGGGAAATAGCACAGACAAAGGCATGGATGTGTGACAATGTAGATACGTCCTAGGGGAAGATACAGAAACTATACTGGGCTATGCTCAGTTTTGTGATCATGCTTTGCTTTCTACCACTTTCGTGCCTTTTCATATGCTGACTTACTGTTGCCAACAGCAGCCCAGAAAGAATAAAGTGGTCTCTCCCTTGTTTTTACTAGACCTCTATGTTAGCTAGACAATGATCATGCTGTATTATAATAATTCCAATGCATGTATGTCTCCCCATTGAGGGCCTAGGCCAAAATTTTATCTTTGTAAACCTAGAAATTATCATAGTTGCTTATTATAGCTTTCAGTAAGTCAAGTGAATGTATAAAAGACAGGTTGAGGCCAGATGGTAGAATGTCTTCAATGTCAAGTGGATGAAGCTTAGATTTTATTTTGTACATGGATCATTCAGGATATGCTGGATTATGCTGTAGTAACAAGCACTCTCCAAATTTCAGTGGCTTAACACAAAATTTTTCCTGCTCACAACGTATGTCTACTGAAGGTTACAGAAGGGCTCTGCTCCTCGTCATCTCTTAGGCATCCTGGCCGAGGGAGGCTTCATCTTGATGCGTGTTTCCAGTGATCACCACAGCAGTGTGGCAAATCACACACGGCTTTTTAAAGATTCTGCCCTTTGTCATTTCCAATCATGTTGTATAGACCAAAGCAATTCACATGACCGCACCTAGTTTCAGAGATGGGTGGGAAAGAACGATCCTATTCTGGAAGATCAAGAGCCAAAATTACCAGGTTAGGGGTTCTCATGACAACTTCAGCGGGGAACAAGGAGTCATACAAGGTTCCCTTAAAAATAGAAAACCAGAAACATATGGCCGAGAATACAGATAAAGAGTGAGGGAGAGCATAGATTATGTGAAATTGGGTGCCTGGGGAAAGCAAGCTGGGAGACACATTGGACTAAAAGAGAGCTAGAACTTTAGGGATCCCTTAGCAGTCATAGTACTGAACTGTGCCTTCACATTAAGCAAGATACTTATTCTGGCTTCACTTCAGTTCCTCCAAGGGGAAAAGAGATACAGAGATGGTAATGTATCCTGCCTTCCTGTTAGTCTGAGGGTTAATGAAAGTTGGGGGATGAGGCATTTAACTCCCTGTTTTCTATTCAATTCTGGAGAGAACTGCCTTTTAAACAAAAAGAGCCTTTTTCTTTGAGTCCACAGTACATTTCCACAGTGACAAATTTTGCCAAGCTCACCAAAATTTGAGCTAAACCTGAATAATAAGTTGATCATTTATTTTATGAATTGGATGCACATCCTGCCGGGTTTTCCAAGTGGTTATGACAACAGAATCCCTCATCTATAATATCCATCCACAGCCCTCATCTATAGCTCCCTTGTTTGTTCTGAAGATAATATATTGATTGTGTCTTTTTCGATGGCATTCTTTCCATGCTTCTCACAGGAGGAAGGGTTACTGCTGTTTTCCCCAGGAGGCCTAAAATGACTGCATTTTTACACGTTTTATTTACTGTATACATTCTAATATCAAAATGGTCAATTCATTTATAATCTTTTTAACATGTCTTAGAGAATAAAGGGTCTGTTATTATGCTTCGTTTGTATGAAGAGCTTTTTTCTTTTTTGCATGCGGTTTTACTTTACAACTCATTAATTGATCTTATGCCCATGAATAGTTAACATTAATTATGCACAATTAGCATATGATAATGTATGACACACGTTTCAAGCAAATATTAGACAGCATAATTATACTGAATATTATTGCGTTCAGCTATGTAGGTCCACAAAATACGATGGATGGTGTTTTCATCTCTATTGACTCCATTTACCTGGCCTAAAGTGATGACTGAGAAAATGAACACAGTAGAAAATAAATGCACATAAGTCAAATACTGTGAAGCACTGAAGAATATTTCCAAGTAGCAAGAGCTGGAGGTCAATTGACCAGTTCTTTTGCTTTTAGCTAGAAGATTATTTCAGATGCACATTGTAGGATTTTGGAACTCAGTTTTAAAATCCTTCAGAATTCAAGGGCTGTTTTATGTAAAGTGTTCTGACAGGTAAAATGACTCCTTTTTAAACATAATTCACCTCTGCTCTGCAGGCCTCTTGTGGAGAGCAAAAATATCTATGCATAGTAACAAACAACTATTTATGGCATGTGCAGAATTTAAGGTGCTTGAGATGGGAAGGCCTACACATTGTGCCATTGGTCTGAAAGGACCAGATGAAATCAAGTGGGAGAAGTCAGGCTTGGAGAAATCCTCTCACTTTCTAGAATGAATAATAATAGTTTACTTGTCTTTTCAAATTATGGCATTCAAGCATTCTATTGAAGTAAAATAAGATCAATGAATAGCTATGATTGAACTTTGACTTTCTAGTTCAGAATTCACTATCTGTAAAGTCTATTAGCCTCACAAAAATGAGACTTCCATTAAAAAGAACCACAAAAGCCCACAGTAAAGATAACCTCATGTTTCCCAGGTTGTGGGCATAGAAAATTACTCTATTCCGAGTTGTCACACAAACCAATTTTTGTACCTGGACCTCACCCAACTGTAAGTCTGGGAAAGGCACATTCAGCTCTTCATATCCTCCTTTTCTTTGCGTCCTCACGTTAACTTGGAGGATCCCATTTTGAGAGCTCTTGGCTGATTTCTATTTTAAGAACCTAGTTCAGCCATTATAATTAGTCCCCAGTTTGTCTGGAATCCTCTCAGGCATTCAAAAGCTTCCAAAGATCCTAAACAAGTACTTCTCAAAAATTTCCACTGAAATATCCCTGATGGCAGAAGAAAGTCAACTTACGTTTAGGGGCCTGGGGCACTAACTCAAAAGGAAATGTCTTTGACATCCTTTCTTTTGCTATAAAGTTCTATACACACTTTTTATTTCTTAATATAACACACTTGAATTGTTTTTACTTAATAAAAACCTAAATATTTTAAATTAGTTATCATTGAGTAAAATGGGTGAGCCAGGAAGACACACTGTGCCTATGCTGAACATTCCCCAGTACACTGTTAGGTGCTCTCTGGGGTTCCAGCCCTCTGGAGGCCTAGTCTGTTTCATGGAAAATCATTTGATAAAACAGGCTAAACTAATTATTAAATATTTGCAGTTACAAACTGTGTTGCAAAGCAAGTGTTCATCAATAGGGAACAGGTAAAATTTTCATTATGCTACATCTAGACATTGAATACCATACAACTGTTCAAAAGGATAAACAAAATCTATTGTATTATCATGCAAAGATGACCAGGATGCAGTGCTAGGGGAAAAAGTCACAGAATGGTATTACAGTGTCATCAATATATTTGTAGAAAACATTTTAGAAGCTTTGTATGGAGTTGGATCTGGGAAAATTTCACTTTCCACAGGAATGCATTAATTCTTTTGTACCAAGTATGGATTACTACAAATCTAAAACAACTAATATAATCCTATTTTGGAAAAACAAAAAAACTTTGCACATATTGCACCTGTGGTAAACCTAAACAGATAAAAATGAACCCTGTTTATTCAGTTTTTTAGCAGGAGATTTGTATAATCTTAACACTAGAAGGAAAGATAGATTCTATTGTTCTGTGCGAATCAGGAATTTTTTCTGTAGTACTCCTGATGAATAGCTGTATGGACTCATTTTGAATAATTCCATCTGAGTCTTGGTACAATTTGTGATAGAATACTTAAGGCATGTAGAAGAGGACCAAAAAGAAAACAGAAGTCACCTACATTCCTACAATCCAGAGACAACCTAGAGGTCCTTTCTCAAATTGAGTTGAATCTGGCTCTTCCTCCCAGTGGCCCTGGTTCTTTGCTCTAAAGATGCATTTCTGAGGATGCATCTGCTCCCACTTCCAGGCGAAAGCCTCTGCACAAATAAAGGCAGCTTTGACGTATCTCTTTAGTCTTCTCTCAATTAAGCACAACTGTTACCTTCAAATATTCCTCAAAGCACATAGTTTCCTTTGGAGGCTTAGAAATTTGACACTGCTCATCGTAAAGCCTGCTCCCAATGATTGCAACCTTCTAAATAAGGTTAGACCATCACAGAGAATACCGATTGTCACTCTATATCTGGGGACTAACTCAAAATGGGAAATTTCTTGGAAGTCTTATATTTTACCATGAAGCTTCATATCCATTTTGTATCAATCTATATATTACATCTATATTTTTTATTTAAAATTAATATTTAAAATTACCTATCAAGTAACATGGGTGGTTCAGAAAGCCCCACTGTGCCTACGGCTCTGGATATTCCCTACCAGACTGCCACGATACTGTCCTAAATGGTGTGTTTTCAGGAGCAGTTGCCACAGGCTATGGGTATGCTGTTGTCAAAATGAAGTTCTCCAAGTACAAATGTCATTTTCTCAATCATCCAGTCATTCAATAAACATTTATTCTCTACCGTATATGAGGCACTGGGATACCATGAGAACCTGGCAATTGCAGGTCCTACCCTCACAGAAGTTACTGTCAAAGTGATACAGACAAGTAAGCAGGTAGTTAATTTCAAGGCAGTGTGAGACACTATGATGAGCTATAGGATCTAATAGGGGTCACCTAACGTGTTTGGGGCTCAGGGGAAACTTCCTGAACAGATTTGAAGGACCAGTAAGAATTAGCCAGATTATTAGGAGGACTGGGGAGGCACGTTCAAGCGTGTTCTAGGTACAGAACAGTATTAGCACAATCCCAGGGGCAAAAGAAAGCTTGGTGCATTCAAGGAACTGAAAGAAGTTGAGTATGGTGAGAGTGGAGTTTGAGGGGAGGAATGGTAAGGTTTGCTGTTTGAGAGGATAGCTGGGGCCATTCATGAAGGACCTTGAGAAACTTGGTAATGAGTTTAGACTTTGTTCTAAAGGTCAGGAGAGTCCATTAAAAGTTTTTAAGGCAGGGAACAGATTAGAGGTGGTCCACGAGACTGGAGGCAAGGGGGCCAGCATTAGGCATTGATTTATTTGGATTTTCTGACTTCAAATTTTCTCATCTTTGAAATGAGGACATTAGCACATATCTTAAGGATTGTTATGGGATTTCAATGGGATATTAGAAATAAATAAGCTTAAATCAGTCTGGCATATGTTAGCAGCCTAATAATATCTCCTGGCCCCTCACAAGTCTAGGGTATTGTATCTTTATTAGTATCTGATTTATTTTATAACATGTTGATAATTGAATTGATATTAAATCACTCAATGATTCTTTAACTATGGTTAAAGGCTCACATTGTTCATATGTCCAAACAATGAATGATCATGCCTATCAGGGAAAGGGCAATGAATGTTCTTATACAAGTTATTGGAATTGTGGACCACACGCTAGCTTTCCTGACTATTGGAAGCATCAACATAGGACATTTTTTCTTAGTATTTTGTCCTCTTAACTAAGCAAATGTGTTACTTTCTCAAATTTAATATTCTTTTTAGATTTCATATATTTTGTTTTAAAATTGCTCAATTGTTGCTAATAAATCAAACCATATCCTTGGTAGAGTTGAGAAAAAGGGAGGGAGACAAGGACTGGGGGAGCGGGAGAGGGGCATCTACCACCAAAGAATGACACTTTGTTTTGGCTTATGTGTTGTAAGATAACACTTTCTTTTAGACTATGGAACACCTTATGCAAATCAAAAATAAAAAGTGACACAAAACACTAACCTATTGATTGTTGCAATCTTATTAGCAATATGCGTATTTGAAATGTACATTTTAAATGAAATCATCTTTGGAAATATGATTTTCTCTAGACCTGTACAAGCAGATTTATATTTTCCTTATTATTTTACCAATTAAGTCTGCTTAGCAAAACCATGCAATAGAAACTCTATTGTTCTTGAGTATTACTTTAAAAAAATAATCTGGCTAGGGAATACAGTCTGAAATCCAATGGCAAAGTATTCTAACCAGGCTGGGATTCTTTATAAGGGACCCTGGGTCATAGGTGTCTCTGAGAAGTCATATCAAGATGGCAGGGAACAGAATGAAATCTGTCCAATACCAGTGCGGAAGTGGAGAAAACAACATAGAAACACAATTCTTAGATCTTTCTTTCCCAGTAATAGGCAAACTACGTAACAGAAGGCTAAAGATTTAGCAGAAACCACCTGGACTTTAAAAACAGACTGATGTACAGAGAAAACCATTATATTTTGTGTAGCTATAAGGTTAGTGATTGTGATTCAAGAATTGACATTTATTTTTCACATTCCATGGGCAAAATTAGTACCATATGGCAACGAACCATTGGAAGGTTAAAAATCACAAGATGATAAATTTCTGCTTTTAAAATATAAAGTAGATCAAAATGCTTTGAGCTTCTCTTTATTTCATTCCACCTTCCTTTTTCCTTTCCTTTCCCTGGAAAGTTCACAATACTGTATCAGTCACCTAGAAGACATTTAGTAGTAATAAACTGATGGTGATAAATATTATATGCATATGTAAGATACAGCTTGGGTTTACTAGTATAAGGAGAAGGCCTTCATGGAAAATACTTCTTTATAAGGGATCATTCAATTGTTTTCTCATTCTCCCAAAACCTTGGCTAAGGAAAACCAAGCATTCTTTTCCTTTGGACTTTAGTATTTTCTTTATCATTTGGTTAAAAAGTAATATTCCTACTTAAAGGTGCCCAGACATCCTCCGTATCACTCAGTGCTCCAAGTTATACTACTAGAGCTTTATTCATTTAGCCGAAGGGTAAATGTTTATTAAAATACAGATATCCCCATAAGAAGGGTAGCAATTAGTTTTTTGCACCATATTGGGGCTTAAGGATCCTATGTGGAAAAAAAAACTGAGTACCCCAACTTATTAAGTACACCTCCGCAGAGTAAGGATCTGAGTAAAAAAGTATCAGACATGCTCCCCAGGTGGTTTGGCTAAGCTCAGCTGCAGGTGCAGATGGTTCCAGGAAAGGTGATTCCTTTTCTCTCCATGGTGTGACTATTTGTAGGCAAGAATTCTAGGGATCAGCATTTGAGTCCTGGGGGATTGCTTTTTTGGGCTGGCCCCCAAACTGACCCAGTGGGTAGTCATGGGCATTCCAGAAAAGTCAGTGCAATTTCTTCCTTGGATGGATTTTTGGAGGAGCAAGGAACACAATGGAAATAGCAGTAACAAGAGAAAAAAAATTATTAAATTTGTAGCTGAAGCATAATGTTTATCCTTTAAGAATGCAACTTTGATAACAAACCTAAAGAGCTCTTTGCAATTAATATAGCAGCTGAAAACAAATGATGAAGAGAACCCAGGCTAAAACCTGGGTGGGTACATTATCCAGCCAGCCCAAGCTAAAGACCTCTGCAATACTGAGAGAGGCAGGCTCCAGAGTTAACATTGCAAGCACATTTTAGTTATACGTGAATATTTGAAATGATACCCAACATTTACTGAGCACTGTAGCAAGTATTATATTAAGCTTCTCTTAGTTAATTTTCATAACCTGGGTAGTAATATTATCCTCATTTTACATATGAGGACATTGAGGCTTAAAGCAGTCTACCCCAAATTTCAGAGATAAGTGATTGTATTTGTTTGCTAGTATTAAGGAGCCACAGGCTGAGTGGCTTAAACAACAGAAGTTCATTTTCTCACAGTTCTAGAGGCCAGAAGTCCAAGAGCAAGGTGTCAGCAGGGTTGGTTTTTTCCGAGGCCTATCTCCTTAGTTGGCTGTCATCTCCCTGAGTCCTCACAGGGTGTTCCTTCTGTGTGAAGAGGGAAATTTATCCCTCTCCCCCCATCTCTTTTGATAAGGATAATTTAGGGTGGGATTAGGATCCACCCTAATGACCTCATTTTACCTTTATTATTCAAAAGACCCTATCTCCAAATACGGTCACATTCTGAGGTACTGGGGTTAGCACTTCAACATATGAATTGTTTTTTGTGGGGTTGGGGGAGACATGATTAGCTCATGATGTGATTCTTTTTAATTATTTCACATAAATTCACTGTAGATAACATGATTGGGTTACAATATTATACTATTACATCGGCCAATGAAACAGAATCCACTCAAGGTACCCAAAAACAAGAAATTTGTCGTGTCAGTTGAAGAATGACAAGGTTCATAGGTTTGAAAAGGAGAGCTTTATTTCTCATAAAGGGTTGCAGCTGCAGGGCGGTGATTCTGACAGGCTGGGAAGCATAGCCTCCAGCCAAAGCCAGAAACAGGTACTTCGAGGGAGGGGCAACAGGAGTTTATGCTGAGCAGGGTGGCTGAACATACATATTTAACAAGTCATAGGAGGAGATATGAATATTTATGAAACAAGAAACGCACATGTGAATTGAGCTTCATGCTACTTCATGGGATCCATGGTCAGAAAATGGCTGCATTACCATGATCCAAGGGTGGAATTTTTGGCCCCCTGAGGTCAAAAAGTGAAGCAGAGGACACGAAAACCCTCATTTTGCATCCTCCATAGATTGGTCAGAACCACTCCATGGTTGATGGCCACCTATCAGGAAAGAATGCCAGTCAGTTGTGCCAAAACTGCAAAAAGGGAGGAGCAGTATTAGGGGGTTGGTTGAAACCAGCAGTGGCGCAAGTCTTTCCAAAGGGCTGGTTCTGTTTAATTTAACCATTAGGGACGAGAGTCTAATGGTGGTTAACAGGGGAGGGGGTATGAGATGTGTCCAACCTTCCATCCCGTCATGGCTGGGATTCCAGTTTTAAGGTTCCACTGGGGTCCCCTTGGCCAAGAGGGGGTCTGTTCAGTCAGTTGTGGGGCTTAGGATTTTATTTGTATTTCTCAGTCACAAGGAAATGGTTCCACAGGTGATGGAAGAGTTGAGAAGCCCAACAGAGACAACCTAGAGATGAACAAATGCAGGAAGATATTTATTCCCCTGGGGCTGGTGGGACGAAGGGAGAAGGGAGATGGTGTCCCTGGAGCCGCTTGGCACTGGGGGCACCCTGTGGATCTGAACTGCTGTGGGCCTGCCCCACAGAAGCCTGGGCTGCAGAGGGCAGGGCTTCTTGGCAAGAGATGGACCCAGGTAGAAAATGGGTGCCAAGGAGATGCCACCTGAATCAGAGAGGGGGAGCAACCCCTCAACCTCTCCCTCTCCCTCTGCCAGTGCCTGTCCCTACTCCCCCAAAACCGGAGGGCCAGAGAATCTCAGGAAGGCAGTGCACTTAGTTTCCTATGATAAGGAGCAGAGCAGGGGCAAGGCAAGGCGTGGCCTGGGAGCAAGGAGCCAGAGACCAACACCATTAACTAGAGTTTATTGCACGTTTGAACACGGTGGTTCTTGACTAGTGGTTTTGTGGGCCTTATGAAGTCACTGGTTAAATTCCTTTAAGAACTATGGAATAGCAATACCTGAATTGTTTAGACCTGGTGTAAAGCCAGGATGTGGGTGCTTGCTTGTAAAAAACAGAAAAAGTCCCCTACTTTGTGCTGATGGACTTTGTTTCCTTCACAGCTTTGTTTGGATGTGCTTAGCCCAGGAGATCATTCTCTAAATGAGCAAAGACTTGTAAATATGACTTACCTGACAATTGCTTGGTCCGCTTGCTACCTGTTACCTGTCTTTTGCATATTTTCTCCTCTCATCTGCAGTTTTTGAGAGAGGAACATATCTTTGCAGAAATCTCCCAGCAACATCAGGAGGGACCATAAGTATCTGTGGAGTCCTCTGTGAGGAGAGGGAGAAGGGGTGTGCACTTTTCTCGTGGCTAGATTCCTCTGCAGCCATGAGCAGAAGAGTGGCATGGGATGTCAGACATGTTAAGGGAATCAGAGTGACTTGAGTGACTTGTTTTCTATGCAGAGACTTTTTCAAGACCTGGGCTGTTTTCCCTGCTTAATGTGCTCTGCATTTTCTGCAGTCAGACCCCACTGCATGGTTAATGACACAAGTTCCAGGAAGCTTGGGGATCATGCCTGTAGACACCAGAGACACTAACCTTGTCAAAGCAGAGAAAGATGACATACAGTACGGCGGGACACTCAGTTCCTAAGCTCCTAAAGCAACTAGAGAGCAAGAGATTTGATGTAGACACACTAATCCCACAGCTGGATTTCTCTGAAGGCAGCAGCTACCAATCCTTTCTCTTAAAAATACAAGTCAACAGAGGACTAATTCAAGTAATTTAATGAAATGACATACAATGGCGGCAATTATCCTAGGGGCGGGGTCAAGCAGGTAGCTGTGTGCACAGTCGGGCACACACTGTCACCTCTCACGCCCACACTGCTAAGCATGAAAGGCATATCAGAGGGATAGCTGGTGAACCACTTCAAACAAGGTTTGTTAATTAGTAAATATCAATATAATTCAGCTGTTGGGATGCTGCCACACCCACCGAGTGAATGGCACTCACGGGTTCGATATTTGTGACCCAGAAAACATAATGATTTAAAACAGGTGACTCAGTCATCACATGTGCAGCTCTTTACTCACTGGCAGCCCAGACTGGGCCAGTGCTCAGTCTGCATCTCGCAGGTTCCCTTGTTAACTCTTGCTGTCTTCGCTGACTCTAAGCCACATTTCGGCAGGGTTTATGACTTCTTTATCCCCAGCATCCAGCACTCTGCCTGGCACGTAGTGGGACAAATTTGTCTCTAGGATGGTCTTTGAGTTTGCACATAAAATGTTTGAAGTATTTTGCCATCAGTTTCAATGAATACTGTTGTGGAAGTTATTTTTTTCTTTCTTAGCAAATTAAATCACAATGTGAAATAATTAGCTTCGTTGATTCTATTCTGTCCCAGATTATTTTGGGGAAGGGGGAATTTAATTATAAACAGGGATTTGGGTGACGGGCTTGAAGTTTAGGATGTCCCAGAGCTCTGCGGGGGCCACAGTGCCTTGTTCTTCAATTTAGGGCACCCAAGGGTGGTTGGTATTTAAAATGGTTTCAAGCCTGGCTGCTCACTGGAGCCACCCCTAGAGCTTTAAAAACTCCCGATGCTGCGGCCCCGGGATTCTGAAGGAATGGGTCTGGGTGCACTGTGGGCATTGGAGTATTTTAATCTTCCCAGATGATTCCAATGCGCAGCCAAGGTTGAGAACCAAAGTAGGACTCTGCTCTTATGCAGCTGTGGTTACTCAGCATTACTGAGGGTGAGTCTCAAGTGACGCATCCCTTTACGTCCATCTCTTAAATCTGCCCAAGCCCTGGGCTGCAGCCGGTACTGGTCCATGGTCTGTTAGGAACCGGGCTGCACATCACCGCCTGAGCTCCGACCCCCCGCCCTCCCATCCCCCCAACCCCATCCGTGGAAAAATTGTTTCCCGTGAAACCAGTCCCTGGTGACAAAAAGGCTGGGGACCACTGTCTTAAATAACCAGCAAAGGGGAATGTTCCAACCTTCGTGGAAGTCAGTGTACTTTCCCACAAACACGATGTTTGGCAGGGTGGTGACACGGACTCACACAGCCTCCCTTATTTCCCTCTCTATAACAGACACCTCCCCCTCTATGCTTCGGGGTTCTCTCTATCCCCCTATCGCCAGAATTCCCCTAGCTTTAGAGTGGAATATAACCCCCAACTCATCTCTCTCCTGTGGGCTCCCAAGAGCATTTGGTTTTAGGAGCATCCTACTAATCACTGTAAGAAAACTGGTAGAGAGCAATGCAAACATAGGGAAGTTACCAAGCTTCCAGAAGTTTCTAACGATCTCGATACTGACAATCTCTGTTCTATAGCTCATGTCCCTTCCCTCAGAGCTAGTGACTGGAAGCTGGGGCTCACCGAACCTCTTCCCTGACCTTCAATTTTTCTCCTTCTAGATGAAGAACATGTCAAGATACAGCCACCAAAAACTGTTCACCTCTGCCTGCTGAAGCACCCAGGCAGAGTCATAGGCAGATCCTTATCCTAAGTGAGCTGTTTGGTTACAGCTATTTGTCAGACCATCCAGCCTCGATGCCCTAGGATAGATGCCTAGATGCCTAGGATAGCCACTTCACTGCCTTTTATTGTGTCAGCCTGGGCCTCTAACCTCTTTCAAACCATTGCCTCTGTAAAAAAAAAAAAAGTATTTCAAATTGTGAATGACTCACATACAAATAAATATTTTGAAACTCGACCTGTTTGTAAATTGGAGACAGCTAATACTTATAAACCAGTAAATATTATTCAAAAGAAAGAACTCACAATATGAATTAATTCATCATTTCAGCCTTAAGTGATAAAAAAATTAGAAATAAAGATAGGGTACTGAAAAGTATCAGAAGGTTTATTATGATCTGTGGTGTTATTGCCTTCTAGCATAAGCTATTGCTTATATCCAGATAATTGCTAATGTCTGAGGAGGTGCCTGGTCCTCAGAATTACCCTGATTTTGGAATGACAATAGTTTACAAGAATAGAGCCCTTACTGTGAGTCAAACAGATACTAAATATAACTTAATTCTCACAACAACCACATGAATTAGACTCTATTATTACTCACATTTTACAGATGGGTAAACTGAGACACAGAGAAGTTATAATAAATAACTTTTTTACAGCATCAAGTTCACAAATGTCTAAGCTATGGTTTTCAGTGGGCAATGTGACCTCCAAGTCAGCACACTTAACAATGTGCAGGCCACATGAGCCCGTAAAGAATATCAGCTAAGTCATATGTTACAACGAAAGATGAAAAAAGGAGGACATTGCCTTGGCTGTAGCAGTTCCCGTGATGACACTGTCAGAGGGAGAGGAGTCTCGTGTGTGTGTGTGTGTGGGGTATGTACTTGAAAATTCGGCACGTTTAAATTTAAGTGTGCGGAAGAATTGGATTTGGAAGTCCTTGCTCATCTGATTTCCCTAACGCTAGTCTTGCTTGAGCCTGAGGACCATGATAGAGAAACCCCTAGAGTAAAACAACTGATTTTTTTGTATTTTGGTCTTCATAAAATGCTATGAACCTTGTCTTTTATGAATTTCCAAGGTCAACTAACTTCCCTTCTGAGAAGAACATCCCTTTTAAGAAAAAGATGATCAGAACTCTAACATTAAAAAAAAAAAGCAATCACAGCAGCAACAAAAATAAATAAATGGGACCTGATCAAATTAAAAAGGTTCTGCACAGCCAAGGAAACTATCACTAGAGTGAACAGACAGCCTACAGAATGGGAGAAAATATTTGCATGCTACACATCTGACAAAGGGCTGATAACCAGAATCTATACAGAACTTAGGAAAATCAACAAGAAAAAAATCAAACAACCTCATTAAAAAGTGGGCAAAGGACATGAACAGAAACTTTTCAAAAGAAGACAGAATAAAGGCCAGCAAACATAAAACGTTGCTCAACTTCTCTAATCATCAGGGAAATGCAAATCAAAACCACAATGAGATATCACTTAACTCCAATGAGATTGGCTTATATTAAAAAGTCCCAAAACAACAAATGTTGGTGGGGATGCAGACAGGTAGGAACACTCATACACTGCTAGTGGGACTGCAAATTAGTACAACCTCTATGGAAAGTAATATGGGGATACCTCAAAAAACTAAAAGTAGAACTACCATTTGATCCAGCGATCCCACTACTGGGTATTTACCCAAAGGAAAAAAAGACATTCTATGATAAAGATATCTGCACTCGAATGTTTGTAGCAGCACAATTCA
This sequence comes from Daubentonia madagascariensis, assembly GCA_023783475.1. Classification (NCBI taxonomy): domain Eukaryota; kingdom Metazoa; phylum Chordata; class Mammalia; order Primates; family Daubentoniidae; genus Daubentonia; species Daubentonia madagascariensis. The sequence goes on along the minus strand of JAKFHU010002088.1, from coordinate 32,858,112 downwards.
CAACTGCAAAGATGTGGAAACAACCCAGGTGCCCATCAATACATGAGTGATTAATAAAATGTGGTATATGTATACCATGGAGTATTACTCAGCCATAAAAAACAACGATGAATTAACACATCTGGTATTATCCTGGATGGAGCTAGAGCCCATTCTTCGAAGCGAAGTATCACAAGAATGGAAAAACAAGCACCACTGGTACTCACCATCAAATTGGTACTAACTGATCAATACTTATGTCACACATGGAAATAATATTCATCAGGGAGTGGGCAGGTGGCAGGGGGTGGAGGGGATGGGAAAACTCTCACCGAATGGATGGGGGGCACACTGTCTGGGGTATGTTCACGATTGTAGCTCTGACTTGGTCAGTGCATAGGCAATATATGTAACCAAAGTGTTTGTACCCCCATAATATTCTGAAATTTAAAAAAAAAATTATGTTTTGGAAGTATTAGCAATTTTACCCTAAATGAATTGCAAACAAATACTTCATAACTCTCTTGAATGATAAATGCTAGTTCTTAATTTTTGGAGTAGTTTTTATTATTTGTTAAAATTTAGCCATGTCTCTTTGAGGGAGAGGTTGTATCTGTCCATGGCCTCAGAGTAATAGGATAATCACTGGTCTATTAAAATAAGTTTCATTAACTATTAATAGTATAGTTTCTCCCAGAAATCAAGGAAAGAAGCGTGAGTTAAGATGCACCATAGTATGAATAAAATATATTAGGGACCAAAGAGTCATGGACTGAAATTTCCACACTTTCAATAATTATAGCTCTAAATTTAATCCACAATTCTATAATCCAAAATCTCTGAAAATAGTAAGCATTTCCATAACTCCTTCAGTGGCAAATTTGGCCAGAACCCATGTGATGTTATTTGTGGTCCTTGAAAACTCCTTTTTGTGTGACTATTCATGCATTTTAGTGCAGAAATTTTAATGTGTTTGATCATTGAGTAGTGCCCAGGTCCTGCTGTGGATGTCATAAAATATACAGTATGTATAGAGTATTAACTTTTCAAAAATGAAAAAATTCTAAATTCTGAAAAATTCTAAACTCTAAAATTAGGCTTCAAGGATTTCAGATAAAGGATTTCAGACATTTTTTTTTAAAAGAGCATTTGACTGACATGTCGACTTTGGCAAAACATATCACTTAACTTGCTTTTTAAAATTCATTCATTCATTTGTTGATTCATTTACTTACCAAATATTTATTGAGTGTCTAGGCTGAAGATATAATTGTGATTAAACTAGAAACAGTCTAATGGGGAAGACAAAACTCTAAATTGTCACTCAAATGAATACATACAGACAAGTTAAGTACTGTAAAGGTTTTTTGATATCACCCAGAGTACAAAATACGTGTTTTACAAAACTTCAAAACTGATTGTGCTGGAACCAAGTCACCATGGTGGTAGAGCTGAAAGATTCCTTCAATGCTTCAGTGTAAATGCGTATGAAACAAGGACATATTTGGCAGCTCAGAACATGTGAGGCAGTTAATGAAAAAGCCATTTGCTTGAAAGGAAGAGAGCATTTAAGTTAAAGAAAATATACTGAACTCTACGTGGCATGGTTGAATTTGGAGTATGTGTTTATTTAACTATCTAGATGAGAGAAGAAGAGAAATAACTTGTTTAACCCTGGCAACAGTGCTATAAAATAGGTGATATTATTATTGCCATTTTATAGATACAATAATTGAGGCAAAGAGAGTTTAAGTAATTTTCCCAAGCTGTACAACTAATAAGTGGCCAAGTCCTTAATTGAACACCGTACTGCCCCTGAATGCTAATTGTGCTTACAAATGTGGGACGTAAGCCAATGCGGAACTGAAGTAGGAGAGACAAGGTGGTATACTGGAAAAAACTCTGGGTTTGCAGGCTAGAGAACTGGGTTCAAGTTCTGATTTTACTAGTTATGTGATTTTGAGCCTTACCTGTAAGATATATAATTACTGCTTCTTAGGATGGCTGTTAAGGCTGAATTTATCCCCACTAAATTGGCAACATTATAAAAGTCTGAAAATAATGTGTTGATAAAGACGTAGAATAATAGAAATGTTCCTTATACACTATAGGTGGGAGTGTGAATTGGTACAACCTTGGAAAATAGTTTAGTATTATTTTGTTAAGCTGAATATACATTTATCCCAGGGCACAGAAATTCCACACCTAGAAAAATTTGTGCATATGTAAGCCAGTATGTATGTACAAGAATGTTCTTTGTGGCATTATTTGTAATAGTCCCAAACTGGAAACAAGCCAAATGTCTACAGACAGGAGAATGGATACATCAGTTGTGGAATATTCACACCGTGGAATATAATAAAACAGTAAAAGTGAATGAACTTCAGCCATGAAAACCACGTGGTTAAATTTTAAATCTGTTGCGTGAAAAAGAGCAAGTCTCAGGAGAATACATACAGTGTGATTCCATTTTTATAAAGGAATAAAACAAGCAAATTTACAAATTTAGAAGCAGGGCCATATAAGGTTAAATTATTTTTGAATAGTAAGATAATGATAAGATCAAAATTCAGAATGGATTAATAGTTACTTCTGTGTCAGGTAGAGTATAGATAGGTGGGGGGGGAGCTTCGACATTATTAATGCTGTTCTAGTTCCTGTATTGGGTCACAGATGTCACATTTAAAAAAATGTATGTATAATCTTTTTGTAAGCGTTACATGGTACTCATTAAAATGCCCTGTTTAATACAACTGTAAGTTTTTTGAGGAATTCCACTCTGCTCCCCCTGTCCTCAGCCTCTTGTCCAGAAGCGTAGTAGATGCCCAGGAAAGGTTTATCAAATAAATTGATAATAGTTGGCTAAAAAGAAAATAAGAAGATACAGTATTCATAAAGTACTTTGCAAATGAAAAATGCTATACAAACAATAGGTATTATTATTAAAAGAGAAAATTTACCATAACATTATTTAGTTCTTACTCCCTTAAAACCGAATTGCTTTAATTAATGTTTTTACAAGGAAATGCTTGTCAACACTTTCCAGTGTGGATGCAAAATGCATTGATTCTGTGCCCTCAAACCCGCTAGTTTCTGACAGAACACCAAAGTAAGAGTTTATTTCCAACATGTTTCTTCTTTAGGTTTTAAGAGTGATTGTCTTCTTTAGTCATAGTTGGGGTGTTCACAACACAAGGAATACTTGTCAGTTGGGAAATACTGAAAATGATCAGAAAAAAGGAAACAGGCACTCTTCAAACACACTTTTCTATGTTCCTATGGGAAAAACCCAAGGTGGCTGTTAATGCTATCAACATTTTTAGAGACAAAGAGGCAAAATATAAATGTGCCGTGTGCAAAGGCAAATAACATGTGTTTACAGTTTGTGGTCTGTGCTGAAACTTTGTCTTTCACCTAGTACTGCAAAGTGCCATAAGAAGATGGCCCTGAATCTTTGCACTCACGGCCCGCTCTACTGAGTGTTATTATTTTGTCTTTTACTTAGATTTTAAATGTATTTCAATTTGATCTCTTTATTTTTGACTATCTCTTTTCTTGTGCATCTAGTCCTCATTCCTTTCTCAAGAATAAAGAGGAAGAACTGGGATAGAAATCCTTTGTATAATTATCAAATAACAAGTAGAGTTTATTGCATGCGTGCCTTTTAACACTCTGGTATTTTCCTTCCTCAAAACAGAGGCAGCTCTGAAGTGCGGTTATAAGTCTGTTTACACCACCCAGGTATCAAATTGACTTGCTAATGGTAACTCTTACTTGGTATCCATGGGTTACTGTGTCATGTGATTTGACATCAAGTACAGACAGTGCTGATTAGGAGCATCCAGCTCTGTCCATCTCCGTGCATCACTGAACCATCTGGTCATTTATTCACTAATAAGCCCCTAATGGCCCAAATATTCACCGGCCTGTCATTGTGACATGGCATAAAATGCCTACATCTTTCAACTCGCTTTGACATGTTGCTTGTTTCACATCAAAACCCGTCATTTACAGGAAAAGAGCTCAGAGGGGTAAAAACTTGACCTAATCTACAGTGTTAACACAAAGACAGAGGCTTGGTTATCTAGTAGCCTGACTGAAAGCATGTAAATGGGCAGGAATTCATTTTGTACATTTTTTTCCATTCTCATTTTACAACATTCTTTAAGTTTGGTATCATCCCTAATATGGGATTTTATGTGGGCTCTGCGTTGAAATATCTATCCTGTATCTGTTTAAATAGTAAAGAGCGCTTTAAAAGGAAAAGGCTTCCTGGAGACGCTGGGCTCGCCTGTTTACATTTAAATGTGTCGGAAAAAAAAAAATACAATATGGATCCAAAGAGCAGTTCTCCGAAGACTCTTTATGGTTTGTTATTTTAACCCCCTCTCGTGCTCTATTCTTTTTTCCCAGCCTAAATTGCTTTCTCCTCACCCTTATATCTGTATATTATAAAAATGTGAGACTATCCATGTTTGGGGCATTTGATATTATCACCAGAGCAGTAATGACAGGTTGGGATCCCTGCTTTCAATTACAGCCGTTGAGAAAGAGAGGCCCAAACCCTGCAGATAGTCATATTGGCACCAACAGAATTAAAACAATAAAGATTAGAAGGGAACAAGGAGGGGGAAATGCAGCATTCTATCCCATTCAGCACTGTGGAAATCTTGGTTCTTAAGTGGAATTAAAACATCATGTAACCGAGGGTCATTAGCTGGTTTTAGGTGGTTCATATTTTACAGACATTACTAAGATGGACGTTTTTCTTAGAAAACATCTCCCTACCCCATGTGTCTCCTTTTATCTTCCTTTAAAAAAATTTTTTTTCCTGAAAATCACATACCAGCATAATTTAGGTTTAGAACATCATTTTCCCACTGTCTTCCCCTACAGTTCACCAAGGCCCAGTTCCTACCTCCTCCTCCAGATCAGTAGCTGAGAGAACACAAGCATCTTTCTGAGGATTTCTTCCAGCCCACACCCAGACACCCGTGGAAACTGATGGAAACCCAACAGAGTGATGGTTGTGGCAGACCCAGGGCTTTCCAATGTGGCATAAGAGGTGGCAGAGGCACACTGGTTTATTTGCAGCTGGCTGATTTCTTTGTGGGCATGGTGGAACCTGGACAGCGCTGTTGGTCTGGTGAAACTATTTGTGGGTCAGCTCACACAACTACGTGGCCGTCTGACCTAGGGTTGAGCCACAACCAGCATCCATGTGCTCCTCTTTGCTTCCAGTGGTATGGAGCTAGAGATGGAGTCTCCTTTGAAGGATGATGGGCTCCTATGAAGGGTGAACCAGAAGTTCATCAGTGTGTTTTCCCAAGTACTCTCCCACTTTAGTTTTCTGATTTATTGATAATAGAACTTTTCAAAAAGAGCAGCCCTTTGCTTCCATGCTAACTTAAAAATAAACCAAAATTCTCTATTGCCTCAGCAGCAGCTTTATAAATTTTAATTTTCTATATTTAAAAAATGTCTTCTATCTTAGTCATTAATGTCCTCTTCCTCTGTGACCACTCACTTTCCATTTTTAGGTGCATGAATGTTTCAGCACAATTACTAGTCGGTCTTTATCATTCCACAGGTCTGCATCAAGTCCTTGTCTCCTCTCTATGCTGTGAAACTAAATCACATAAACTGAAGGAAAACTCAAAAGTCCCTTGTTTCTTTGGGGTTTGGTATTCCTGATTTCTAGGTATTCCTCATGTAAAATATTCCTCCCTTCCATGCCCTGTCTTAGTCTGTTTTGTGTTGCTATAAAGGAATACCTGAGAATGGGTAATTTATAAAGAAAAAAGATTTCTTTGGCTCAGAGTTCTGCTGTCTGGAAGATTGGCCTCAGGCTGCTTCCACTTATGGTGGAAGGTGAAGGGGAGCTGGTGTGTGTAGAGATCACATGGTGAGAGAGGAAGCAAGAGAGTGAGGAGGGAGGTGGCTCATCCCCCCTCAACCCCTGCCCAAGGAAGGGTGTTAATGTATTCATGAGGGATCTGCCCCAGTGACCTACAGACCTCCCATTAAGTCCCATCTCCAATATTGGGGATCAGATTTCAACATGAGATTTGGACGGGACAAACATCCAAACTATGGCATGCCCTTAATCAGCCTTGAATAACCACAACCACATGACTTGATACTTTGTCGAGAGAACTTACACTTATTTTTTTGCCCAATTCAGTTGAAAAACATAAGTTGAGCATCCAGCAATTTTCTAGACACCAGGAATATAAAAATGATTAAGATATTGCCCAGCTCTTAGGGAGCTTAAATCCTTTCAGAACATGGGATTTTGAAGCAGGAGGACAGAAACCAGCAAATGAGGGTATCGCCAATGAAAAGGTTGGGAATTGCCAAGGCAATAGAAGTAATAGAAAAAGAGAGAGAAGTAAGTTGGAGGTGATATAGAAATACAGGGGAGTCAGTGGGGTACCTACGTGTTCTTGGACCTTTATCTTTCTCTTGTAAACAGAGGCCTAAATAACCCACTTAGTCATCTTTTTACTTCCTGTCCCTCTGTTCATACCCCATTCTCTAAGCATCAGTAAGGGAAAAGTGCCTCCAAAGTATAAAAGTACTCTAACATGGGGGGCAAGAGAAGAAGAGAGAGGAGGAGAAGGAGGAGGACGACGAGGAGGAAATCTTGGTCTCTAAGTGGAGGCGAAGGGAGAGGAGGGGGAGAAACAACAGTACAGGAGACAAGGAGAGAGGGAGGGAGGGAGAGAAACTCTTGGAGGAGTCTCAAGCCTGCTGTACCAGAAAGCCTCTAAATTAAACGCCTAAAAAACCGTGACTTTATACAGCCATCAGTGGCTTTTCCTGCCAAGGGCTCATTGCCCAGTCTTGTGCTGTGTTCACCAGGATACAGGAAGGCTGGGCGTAGGAACCCGTCCATTCCCTTCTCTCTCTCATGGTGTGCACACTTTTGCCTCTCCCTGGTCTTTTCTGATATCTATGATTGTCTTCATTTGCCTTTTTTATGGCTTTTGTTTATGTCCCCTCCATATTTTCCTCCATGATGTGTCTGCCATGCTTTCAGAGCTGGAGAGGGTGGGAGGGTGTGGTGCCATCAGTAGTGGTTTTGTCCTTGGCTCTGTCCTCCCAGCCAGGTGGAAAGGGCAAGAGAGCCATTCACCTCTGTGATGCCAAGATTTTGAAAAGATTGCTGGGGTTATGAAAATGATTAATAGAACGCACTACTGGTTTGTTATTCTTGACATATAGGATGATACATAAGTGGGAGTCAGGAGACCAGTGTTTGTTCTACCGTCATCTAAGTGTACAATTGTGAGAGGTTGACCATTGGCTCTTACATTGGACTTTCTGGGCACTTGGAGAACAATTAACATAACATTAATGTGACACCTATATTTCATTTCAAAAACCTTACATAAACAGATAAACTGAAATCATTGGTACAGTTAATATGGTTTTCTAGATAAACCTCAAATACAATTTCTTTTCTTTTTTTTGTTGTGGTAAACATATATAACATAAAATTTAAACCATTTTTAAGTGTACAATTCAGTGGTTTTAATGACATTCACAATGTTGTGTGATCATTGCCATTTCTAAAACTTTTTCTTCAGCCCAAACGGAAACTCTGTACCCATTAAATAATTCCCCATTCTCCTCTCCACTCACTTGCAGTAATCTCAGATCTCCTCAGTCTCCTCTAGTCTCTATGAGGTTGCCTATTTTAGATATTTCATATAAGTGAAATCATACAATATTCATACTTCTGTGTCTGTCTTATTTCACTCAGCATAATTTTTTCATTTCATCCATGCTGTAGCATGGATCAGAACTTCATTCCTTTTTTTAGCTAAATAATGTTCCATTATATGTGCATATCACATTTTGTTTACCCACTCACCTGCGGATGGAAACTTGGGTTGTTTTCACCCAATTTCTTTGAGTTTGGTTGGAATGTATCAAATCATGCTAATCAAAACTCAAGAGAAAATGGTTGTTACCTAATTAGAAAGGGAGTGTAGTATGACCATGAAACATTTGAGCGCTAGTGATAGGCCTGGGTGCAGATCCCAGCTCTGCCTTTTGTTAGTGATTCCTACCTTTCCTCCCAAGTCAACGTCTCCTCTCTAAACTTTCATCTCCTCACCTTTAAAATGGAAATAATAACACCTATTTATTTGATTCCTGACAAAATTAGATACAATAATGTAAAGCACTTCGAACATTTCTTGCATATAGGTAGCATTCAATAAATATAAGCCATTTGTATTTATCAAATGAAATCTGAAAAGCAAACATCTTTCACAATGGGGGTTTGGAGGACATAGTCAAAGAACAATAAAGGAGTGCCTCAGTGATGAAAAGTTTGGGAACCACTGAGACCTGGTGGTCTCTAAGGTTATTTCCAAGTTGTAAAGTTCTATAATTTGATTAAGTTTTCAGCTTGCTTCTGGTGATCTAGATGAAGGAAATAAAATGCCTTAAAAACTGGAAAGACATGTTCTATTACATCATCAACTCCTCTGCAGCTGCCTTTTGGGTATGATTTAGAGGCAGTGGACAGCATATTAAATTGGCTTAAGATTAACATCATTAAAATAAATTCATGAGTGCCCGTCTAATTTGTGTGGTGCTTTCCAAAGCACTGTTTGTGGATTAAATTAGGAATTTTTAAAGTGCCAGAGACTGGGATTCAGAAATCAAATCTGTGTTGTGTTTTTTAAAAGGTCGATTCAAATATGCATTGTTATTGCCGGAAATAAATATTCACTAACTATTTGCGGCATAGATGGCCAAGTCTATCAACATCCATCCTGCTTCTTTCATAAAATTTTTGCTAGGAAGCTGCCTGTCCAGGGATTGCATTTCTTGGCTTCCTGCAGTTGGGAGAGAACACGTGACTGGTTCTTCCCAATGAAATTTGAGCCAAAGTAATATGTCACTTCAAAGCAAGGCAGATAAGGAGAAGGTAGGCGTTTTTTGCCCTCTTCTCCGCAACCTCTGGCCATCTATCTCCCACCTCCACTCGTGTGGTCGGGATACAGAGCCACAGGATGGAATCAGTAAGCAGAGGAAAGCCACCCACCTGCACTGGACTGTTAAATAAATGAAAAATAAATTTCCATTGTTGTAAGCTGCTTAAATTCTGAGGTTTATGTGTTAGCATTGCCTAACTATACACTAATCGTCATAAAGAATGATTCAAATGTCAGTGAATCACTGCCAGTTGTGAGCAAATTGCTTTCTCCTTTTAGAAACTTTTGGTTAACTTTCTTTGACATTCAAGGTTCCATTCATTTGACCCTGTGCCAATTATCAGAAGTTAGCTCAAAGTCTCTGTTCTAAAGGAACTCATAATCTCATTTGGGTGAAACAAGCGTATAAAAAGTTAAAGAATCATGCAAAGCAAGATATGATGAAAATCAAATGGGTGGAAAAGGAAATAATTCCTACAGAAATTCTGTGAAGGACTTTTAACTGGGGAAAGATTTGAGAAGGATGCCAAGACTTTATTAATACTCTGAAAACAGGGTAGGATCAGAAAGACAGAGATGGCAGTAAGAATATTCAAAATGGGGTTAGGGTGAAAAAAAATGCATAAAAGTGGGAATGAACAAAATCTATTTAGAGGACTATAAGGTTAAGGGATTGCAACATTTAAGGGGATGGAGTTTGAAATTCATTCAATATTCATTTAAAAAATATTTATTGATCACAGAGGTCCGGCACTGAGCTAAGTGCTGGAGAGTAAAAACAGTCCTTACTGTCATAGAATTTACAGTCTACTGACATAGACAGACCTCGATTCAACTTGCATTGCTACTAGTTACTAACTATTTGAACATCAGCAAGTCACGTAACTTTTTATTTCTTTGTTCTCCTATCTATATAATGAAGATGATAATCCTACAAGGTTGTTGTGAGATTGTGTTGACAATATTGGGCATTGAAGTTGGAAATAAAGTGTTTTGCTTCGTTTCTTTTTAATTTTGTTTTTTAATTGACACATAATAATTGTACATATTCACGGGGGTACATAGTGATGTTTTGATATGTGTAATGTATAGTGATCAGATCAGGGCAATTAGCATATCCATCATCTCAGACATTTATCATTTCTTTGTGTTGGAAACATTCAATATCCTCCTTCCAATTATTTGCAACTGTGTATTATTTTTAACTTTGGTCATCCCACAGTGCTATAGAATGCCAGAATTTGTTCCTCCTATCTAGCTGTATTTTTGGTCCTTTAACAAATCTCTCCCTATCCCTCTCTTCCCCTCCCCCTTCTCAGCCTCTAGTGTCCTCTGTCCTAATTTTTACTTCTATGAGATCAACATTTTTTAGCTTCCACATATGAGTGAGAACATGTGGTTCTTAACTTTCTGTTCCTGGCTTATTTCACTTGAAATAATGTCCTCCAGTTCCATTGTGTTGCCGAGAATGACAGGATTTCATTCTTTTTTATAGCCGAATAGTATTCCATTGTATATATATACCACATTTTCTTTATCCATTCATCTGTTGTTGGCTATTGTGAATATAGTGATAAATACAGTGCTGCAATAAACATGGGGTGCAGATTTCTCTTTGATATGTCTTTCCTTTGGATAAATGCCCAGTAGTGGACATTTAGTCCACTGGATCATATAGTAGTTCTATTTGCAGGGTTTTTTGTTCTTGTTTTGTTTTTTTGAGACAGAGTCTTGCTCTGTCACCCTGGGTAGAGTGCAGTGGTGTCATTGTAGCTCACTGCAACATCAAACTCATGGGCTCAAATGGTCCTCCTGCCTCAGCCTCCTGAGTAGCTGGGGCTACAGGCACATGCTACAATGCCTGGCTAATTTTTCTATTTTTAGTAGAGACGGGGTCTCACTCTTGCTTAGGCTGGTCTCAAACTCCTGAGCTCAAGCAATCATCCCACCTCGGCCTCCCAGAGTGCTAGGATTACAGGCGTGAGCCACTGCGCCTGGTTCTATTTGCAGTTTTTTGAGGAATCTCAATACTGTTCTCTGTAGTGGTTGTACTAGTTTGCATTCCCATCAACAATGTATAAGAGTAAACTTTTCTCTGCATCCTCATCAGCATTTGTTATTTTTTGTCTTTTTGATAATAGCCATCCTAACTGGGGTGAGATGATATCTCATTGTGGTTTTGAGGTGCATTTCACTGATGATTAGTGATGTTGAACATTTTTTTCATATATTTTTTGGCCATTTGTGTGTCTTCTTTTGAGAAATGTCTGCTCAGATTATTTGCCCATTTTTAATGGATTTTTTTTCCTGTTGAATGTTTGAGTTCTTTGTACTTTCTACATATTAATCCCTTGCCAGAACAATAGTTTGCAAATATTTTCTCCCATTCTGTAGGTTGTCTTTTCACTCTGTTTATTATTTCCTTTGCTGTGCAGAAGTATTTTAGTTTAATATAGTTCCATTTGTTTATTTTTGCTTTTCTTGCCTGTGCTTTTGAGGTCTTATTCATAAAATCTTTTCCCAGACGAATGTCCTGAAGCATTCCCCCTATGTTTTCTTCTATTAGTTTTATGGTTTGGAGACTTACATTTAGGTCTTTAATCCATTTTGAGTTGATTTTTGTATAGGGTGAAAGGTGGGAGTTTAGTTTCATTCTTCTGCATATGGATATCCCGTTTTCCCAGCATGGAAATGCAGTTTTGATTATATTCATGAAGTTTCTTGAATGTCAGGCCAAAGACTTTGGATTCTATCCTTAGGCAATTAGGCAATGGACAACCACTGAGGTTTTATGAGAGGGAAGTAACATGGCAACACTGAACAGAATGGATTGGAATTGGGAGCATGGAAGAAGAATAAAGGCAAAGAAGCTTTTTAGGATATTGTTGCAATTAAAGTGATAATGGACAAGAGTAGTGAAAATGGAAGTTGATAAAATGTTCAAGGATAACGCTAAGGTTTTCAAGTTTGTTTAACTGAAAGGAACACTAGCATGATGGAGTGGGGTGGGAGAACAACAAGTTTGATTTTACAAATAGTTGAATTTGAATAAATCATACAATATTCAATTGGAAATATACAACAGGTAATTGACTATATTGATTTGAAACTTGGAAGAAGCTAAGGCTAGAAACAGTCTTACGAATCATCAAATAGAGATGATAGCTTTGAGTATGTAGCTGGTAGAAATAGAGGCAACATGTATATACCATTGTTCAGTAAGTCAGTTTCACATTGGGTAACATAATCCCAGTGGAAAATAAAAAATGCTACCCTTTAAACAAAACTCGAATATGTCATTCATACGTTCGACTTACTTATTTAGTATCCAGTATGTGCCAGGCTCCTTTAGACTCTGAGCAATCCTGATAGACACTGTCTCTGATATCTCACCAAACTTAGAGGGGATTTAGAAAATAAAATAGGCAAATTCATATCTGTATGATAAGTACAGAGATCAGGGTGCTCATTGAAAGGACATCCAAAAAGCAAGATTCAGGGACGCTTCCTAGGGTAATTAAACTGAGCATTGAAGATATGTAGGATTATCCAGGTGACAGTTGAGGGAATTGGAGTGGGGAGGATAGCAGAGGGAACAGAAAGTGCAAAACCCAAAGGCAAGACAGAAGACGCCAAGATTAAGGGGCCCAAAGAAATTTAAGATGGTTAAAGTACATAGGCATATGAGAGAAGTGGGGCATTCGATGAGTAAGGCTGGGGCAGAGCGTAGGTCATTAAGAACGTCATAGGCAATGTTGAGACTCTTGGACTCCATATGAAGAGCAATGAGAAGCCATTGAAGAGTTTTTGTTTTTAAATAACTGCTTTATGAAGATGTAATTCATATACCATATGATTCACCTATTTACAAGTGCATAATTCAGTAGTTGTTACTATATTCACAGAGTTGTGCGATCATCACCACAATCAATTTTACAACAGTTTCATTGTTCCCAAAAGAAACCTCACACCCATCAGTAGTCACTCCCCATTTCCCCCCAACCCTACTAGCCCTAGGCAGCCACTAATCTACGCTCTGTTTCTGTAAATGGAATCATACAAATGTGTGGTTTTTCACTGAACAGTTTTTAGATAGGGAGTGGCACCATTAGATTTGCTTTATAGAAAGATCAATCTGTCTGACATATGTAGCCTGGATTGGATGGGGAGGGGCTGGTGAACCTCGAAGTGGAGAGACCCACCAGGGAGTTGTAGAAGGAGTCAGATGAGAGAATATGGTAGCCTGGACCAGTGATGGTTATGAAGAGGTGATGGAGAGAAGAGGATGGGTTGAAGAGACAGGTAAGAGGTAGCCTCGATGGGCCTGGTAATTAATGAGATGCAGTAGCATACGTGGGGGAATGAACAGAGAAGGATGGCTCTCAAGTGTCCTCCTTGGCAGCAGGTAGATGGTGGTGCTCATCACTGAGATGGGATCCCCCACAGGAAGAAAAGGTGAGGCGTCAGTGTTTCCTATGATACACAACTGCCCATGCTTTGGCTGACATCAGCATGTCATAACCGTGGGGACAGATCCTTAGGAAAAGAGGAAGATTATATTATTTTTCAGCTTTTATAAGATCTCACAAAGGCCAAAGCAACTTATATACAGATTTCATAGTAATTCAATAAAATTAAAAGTTTATTTAAATTTTAATGGAAGTATATTGGGATCAAATTTAACAGCTTTGCCTTGAGTTTACTGTGTCAATAATTTGTCACCTTTTAAAATCATAACCAAAGGTCCCTCAGGCCACAAGGGGCTTCATGAGGCTGTAGAGTACATGCCACTGTCCCTGGTGAGGAGAGCACCTGAATTAAATCAGAGAGATGGGGATTGATTACAAGGTCAATTTTCAATTACCTGCACTAATAGAGCAGTGGCATGAGTAATCCCAAACTGTGGTTAACCAAAAAATCATTTATATTTGCTTTTGGATTGCATTATTTAAGCTATTTATAGTGGTTGTGTTTCTAACTACATTTTTCTTTTGTGATTACTAGCATTAATTTGTACCCCCTGACTTCACGCTAATTTTTGGCTAATGGAAGTGGCCCAAATATGCTAAGTGAGAAGGAGATATCATTTTGGGATTTTATATATCCCACATATCATCTACAAATTTGATCATTCACATATATAGATTTTTTAAAGGTCTTCAAGGATAGAGATTACAAATCTCCCTTGATAACTTGCTTCTCTAAGAATATTTACAATTGGGAAATAATTTTCCAATGCTAATTTCAATCCTTCTGCTCAAATACAAACCAATCTTTTCTTCTTTTCTCAATGGGAAAAATAAATAAGTAATCAAGCCCTACCCACTATGGACTTAACTCTGATAATGCTGAAAACTCCTCTTGAGTCTTTTCTTTTCCAAGTGGAACCAGTACCATTCTATTTGTCATCCTTACTTCCTTGCCAATCATTGGCTGCTCCCTGAAATTAAAGATCAGAAAAAAAGCACAAAGAGCATGACATTTTCTAAGAAATAAAATGGTCTGCATTTTACCAATAAAAACCAAAGAGATTCTACAATAAGAAACTAGTTAAAAATTTTTTACTTTTTTTCTCAATTAATAAGTAATACATGTTCATTATATAAAATATGGGAAAAAAACCATACAGGAGAAAATTAAAAGCATCTATGATTCCACCAGCCAGAGGTAACCACGGGATCTCTGAATCATCTGGACTTCCGCTTCAACCCTCAGTTCTTGGAGGAGCTGGATAGAGCAGGCACTCCAGGTGAAATCACTGTATTCAGTATTATAATGCTTAAAAGCTATACCCTCATTTAGATCCCTTAACACTGATGACCTACATAGAATTGCCCGGAAACCACAAAAGCTCCTTTTGTGCCTCTAGTACAAAGGTCTACGCTAAACACAAGTGGGGCAGCCTTGACAGTCCATTTGCTCTGTGCACACAGCCTAATCTTGGTCCTTTTGCCTTGATACTCCTCTAGGTGTAATCCACAGACTGTCCGCACTGGCATCACCTAGAGCTCCTTAGAATTGCAGGATCTCAGGCTCCACCCCAGACCTACTGAATCAGAATCTGCATTTATCAAGATCCCCAGGAGCAACCAGATGGTAACTCATTGGTATTGCTGCTCAGTTGAGATGCATTGCTAGAGTTTATCCATCGGTGGTGAGTAAAGGCAAGTAACAACCAAAGAAGAGCACGAGGAAGAACACAACAAAGACAAGAAGAAAAATTCTTTGCAAGGCCTAGGGTGGAACTGCTCCGGGTAACTCTGCCTTCCCTGTGCAGGGTACTTCCCACGGAGGAGGCATCTCTAGTCTTACTACGCCAACGGTGTGTCAGGAAATGAAGAATGAATTCAAGATTAAGTCATGGTCCACAATAATTGTTTTAAACTCTTTCTTCCTTTTATTAAAGAACAGCCTTTTGGCACCATGGTGCAAATGTTGTGTCTTTCTGCCTTTAATTTAGACTCATTTTGGTGGCGAAATGGCACTGGGGTATGGAAGGAGCCTTGGGCACCTCCCTAAAGGTGAACGATGGGATATACATAGTCAATTTTTTTTGTTCATGTCACACTCATGAAACTAACTGTCACCCCAAATGGTTCAGTCTATCAGGGGTTTTGCAATTAAGAAGGACATTTTCAACAGCTCCACATCTACCTTCCGCCCTCTCCACCATCATTGCTCCTTTTGCTTCCCTCCCCCACTATGTAAATTAAATGACTCTCTTGCCTAATTCCTAACCCTCTTCCTTTGTTCTTTCTTGTACTTCTTTTCTACAACAGTAACAACAGCAATTACAATAAGACTTAGTAAATATTCCTATAAAACATGTTTAATAACCTCATAGTATTTCAGTGTATGAACATGCCACAAATCATTCAGCTGGTCCCCTGTTGTTGGACATTTAGGTTGTCTCCCGTATTTTTTATGTTTGTAAATAATGCTGCAATGAACAACCTTGTACATAAATCTGTTTCTGTATCTTTCGTTATTCTCTCAAGATAAATTTCATTTGACTTTGATGACAGCCATAAACAACCTGACCTTAAATTGAAATATCGTTGTCCAGTACTCAATTATATTGTGGCTTTTCTCCAAAAGAAAACATTGTGGGGTTTGAATGTCAGGTTTTTAATTAAGCAGTTTCCACAAGATTGACTCTTTTGCAGCTACCTGAAATTTCAGCCACGGTGAATTGCAGTAGAAATGTCTGCACCTTACAGCTCAGATAGAACAAATTTACCTCAGAGTACCTTAGGATTAGGACATATTGCAAGATGGTGACTCTCAATTCAAGAGGTGACATTCTATCTTATGCCACTTTCAAAAACTCTGGTTTTCTACAACATATATTGTTCATTATTTTAGGCTAGGACATTGTTCATAAATTAGCAAAATGACTAAAGGCTCTATGTGGTTCAAAATCTTCTTTATTTGCAAGCCTAACTAGGAGTAGAGTGATTAAATTATCACTGTATAATCTGCATGTGCACAAAGCTGTTGATAGCTACAATGGCAGCCATCATTTATAGATAATGTAGTATGTGCCAGGTACTGCGCTGAGCACTTTACAACCTGTATTCGTTATCTATTGCTATGTAATAAAATGCTCCAAATTTAGTAGCTTAAAACAACAAATATTTATTATCTCACAGTTTCTGCAGGTCAGGAATCTTGGTGTGGCTCAGCTGAGTCTTCTCATTCAGAGTCTCTTATAAGGCTAAAATCAATGTATCTACTCACTGTTACCTTAAGGTTTAACCGAGAAGATTCTCATCCAAGCTCACTCTTGTGATGTTGGTGAGACTTAGTTCCTCCTGGACTCTTGGACCAAGGGTCTCAGTTTCTTGCTGGCTGTTGGCTGGAGGCCTCCCTCACTTTCTTACCACCTGGGTCTCTCCCCAGGGCAGCTCACAACATAGCAGCTGACTTTTATCAAAGCAAGGAAGCCATAAGGCAAAAAGGGGTAAGCAAGATAGAAGTCAGAGTCTTTCTGTAAACAAATCGTGGAAGTGACACTCATCATTTTTGCCATACTCTATGCGCCAGAAGTGCGTCACTAGGTTTAGCCTGTACCCAAGACAAGGGAATGACCAGGAGATGGGGATTATTGGGAACTCTCTGAGGGGCTGCCTACCACACAACCATTATCTCATTAATCCAAACAGCGGCCCTTTGAAGGAGATATCGTTAAACCCTATTCACAAATAAGGAAACAGAGCTGCTCGCAGCCGGTAAGTGGGAAATTTGGGATTCAAATCTGTTTCTCCGACTTCAGTGCACTATATGCTTGGTCACTGCACTATGCTCTCAGTAGGATATTGTATTTGTAAAGTCTGTGGGGTATTGGAAATATTTTAGTAGAGATTTGAGTCAACTCTTAGCCTCTGGTTTACTTTGGCACTCTCAGTTTACTCTCACTTTCTGCCCCACATCTTCTGATCTTTAAATGAAATTGCTAAGCCTAACCTGAGGGCGTTAGGTTAGAGGTGGAAGATCCCATCCAGGGCTGTTCAACTGCCTGCCTTTTTTGGGTTCTGGTGAAAGGTAAGTTGCATCTAAATCTCCCTCCAGAATTCTCGTGTGTCTTTCCCATTCTCGGCTCACGTCGCTATTAGCATTGAAGATGATTTGTTAGATAAATATCACTGGGGAAAACCCCCATGGTCAAGAGTTAAACACACAAGCACAGTTCTGGACGTGTTCTCTGGGAGATATCTATTCATTTTCCCTAACCAGTGGAGCTATAAATCTGGCCTGTGCTCAGCACAGTGTATGTGTTTTGCTTTATGAAGGCATAAATCACCAAGATACAATTTGTGTTTGAGTTTTTGGACACTTAATTTGCTTAAATGTTCAGCAGTTCATAGACGTAAATTGTGCTGGGCATAGCTCCAAGTGGAATAAGCTGAGAGCAAGAAAGCTATACATATTAGGATGTAATTCAGAAGAAAAATCATCCTGGCTGGTCAAGTAAGTCCTCTATATAAGTTACTTATAAATAACTTTCCTCCATGAGCAATATAAACACTTAGTAAATACTTCTAGAGGAGGGAGCGTTGTAGTAAATTTAAAGAAATCTCCAATATAATATGCTGCTGTGTTTTGGTAAGGGTGGAATGGGCAGAGGATGTGCCATACATGTTTGGTAAAGTAACCGTATTGATTGATTATTGTTTAATATTGGAACAATGCCTCACTAAGAATTAAGATGTAAGGATTTTCATCCTATCTGCTACTAATGCAATGTATGAACTTGAGCAAGTCTCTTAACTTCTCTGTACCTCAGTTTTCTCACTGAAAATGAGTGGTTGGATTAAATGATCTCTTAATTCCCTCCCAGTTCTAGAGTGTGGTTCTAAATACTTACTGGGTGTCTCCACAACACCCATCTCAGTGCCATGGAGAAGACAAAGGAAAACACAAGGGAGCCTGGGGACAAACTACAAGGAAGCTGTGAAAATTAAATACCAGTAGAAGAGCAACTTAACAGTCTGAGTATAATACCACAGAGAAATCTGTGTAAATTTGTAGAGGACAGTGTTTCCAAAACGTGCGGTGTGTACCTCTGGTATAGTGCACTGGGCGGGAACACCTGAATAGCAGCCCTGGGCGCTGCCTCGGCACGGTCAGACTATGAGCCAGCTGGGATTGTGGAGTCTTCCTCTGCTCTTCCCATAGAAGGTGCTACACCTGTACTTCTTAGCTTCCCATGGGGAGGATGGCTTCTTCTCCCTGGCAGGAGTGGATGTGCTTTCCCACACTTGCTGGGTTTTCCTAGACAACTCCTGGAAATGGCACTCAAACCCAAACTGCCTTGTCTCCCCACGGATAGGTTTGTGCTCACACTTACCTTTTAAGAAGGAAGAGCAAAAAAAGGGCAAAGTCCCTCAAGTAGCCACAGACCCATTGTGTGTCCAGCAGCACCTGGCCCAGCACTTCTCTCTGTGACATGAAGGGGGTAACAGGGAACCCATGCTTCCTCTCACTCACCTTTGGACTATGAATTTCTCTAATAAAATCTATTCCTTAACCCCGCAGCTCTCAAACTTTCGTATGCACCAGAATCATTTGGAAGGCTTGTTAAAACATGGATTGCTGGGCCCCTTCCCTAAAGTTTCTGATTCAGTGTGCCTGGAGGTGGCCTGAG
This sequence comes from Daubentonia madagascariensis, assembly GCA_023783475.1. Taxonomy (NCBI): domain Eukaryota; kingdom Metazoa; phylum Chordata; class Mammalia; order Primates; family Daubentoniidae; genus Daubentonia; species Daubentonia madagascariensis. The sequence continues at coordinate 32,839,032 of JAKFHU010002088.1, read as the reverse complement.
AATTTGCATTTTTAACAAGTTTCCATGTGATGCCAATGCTCTTGCTCTAAGGCCCATCCTTTGAGAACTTATGCCCTATTACATGTCCTGAACCCTATTGCAAGACAGCTGGGGTGATAAGCAAGATAATTTAAAGTGCTACATGGGTGAAGTATTTTTTACTTAGTTGTATATTTATTTTAATATGTATTAAATGCATGCCTTATGTTTTTTAGCAAGTGCTGGTTTTCCATTTATAGTATCAACATCAAATTAACTTTAAATGCATTTATTTTAGCAAAAAGAGAATCAATTTAAAGAAAATTTCCAAGTATTCTAGTAAATAATAGAACAGATAGTGTATCATAACAAAGTTATAAAGGTGGTACAGGTAATACAAAATTGGCTGATATTTGGGAAACACTCCTTGTGTTTATTGGTATAAACAATGAATGCAATCGAAGTTCCTAAGATGGAGCTATTGGATCAGACTAACTAGTGAGTGGTTTTGCAGAGAATGGGTACTTGAGGTGAGTTTTAATGTGCATAGATTGACATAAGCTACGAGGCAGCTACGAGTACAGGTAGGTGGAGAGGGTCTGGTAAGAGCCACAAGATGTGTGTGTGCACATGCGCGCATGTGTGGCGGGGGAGGGGGAGAGAGAGAATGTCAATGAGCTGAACTGAAGAAAAACCAACCTTTCTTTAGCCTAGTGTTTTGTTTACATGACAATAAACAACCATTATAGTGGATTTCCATTTTTGACTTGTTATCTTGGTGATGGATATTGGCCATAATCAGCTTTGTAATCAGCCTTTTTTTGGAGAGTCTAGGGCTTAATCGGCATTATGTTTGCTTTGTTTTTACCTGCCATTTACTTATCTTTCTCTGGTGAGTCTGCCAAGCCAGAGTTTATTGCTCTAGGTTCCTTATACGTTGGGTCATCCTTCAGAGGGCAGCAGCCCAAATGGAGACACTCTCAGACTGAAAGTTCTGTAAACCATCAAACGCTACTTCAAAGATCTCATAGAAATATAACTGTTTTTCTATTTTCAATTAGCTGAGCTTGCACATTTAAAAATTGCTACCAGAAGATGATTTCATGAAAAAGTAACCTTGTAGCCCATTTCATTTTGCTAGACTATAATTTAATCTTTAGAAATAATAAGTTGTTGTTATAGCTGTATATAAACCAAAAGTATTATTTGCCATTTTCCACAAACTGGTCATATAAAGAGCAATAAAACCATTCGACCATATATGCATCATACAAATTCATTTTCTTCCCATAATGTCCCACAATGAGAGGGTATTTTCAGGTCCCATGCAGGTCCCAAACAGGAGTTTGGAAACCATTTATTCTGGTATGCCTTATAAATGGTTATTGAACTGCTACTTTCAAAAATGAATCCTAAAGACTAACAATCTAGTTAAAAGGCTTCTGATAGAATCTTTAAGAAAATTGCACCACCCTGGCACTCTAAGATCATGTGCCCTATCTAGGCAACAGTAGAGAAAGAAAAACTGTGGAAACTTCTAAACAGACTATTTGTGACTAGGCCAGCAGTTCTCAATTAGACTCACTTGAAGGGCTTATTAAAACACAGAGCACTGGGCCCCATCCCAAAGTTTCTGAATTAGTAGGTCTTGGTAGGGATCAAGTATTTGCATTTCTATGACATTTCCAGGTGGTGTTGATACTGCTGGTCCGGGGACTACACTTTGGAAATCATTGACTTAGAGGCTACTGTTTCTGGTTTGCCCCTCTCTCCTTCCCTCCTTGTACCATCTGTACATCCATGACAAACATTTGCAGCTCCAGAGCAACCCATACTCCATGTTTCCTGTGATGGTCCTTCCCCATCTTTATTTGCCTGCCAAAATCCTACTCGTTTTTCCAGGTTTAAGTGTCATATCCTCTGAGAAACCTCTTCTGACCTCTAGTCAGAATAGACTGTGCCCTTTCTGTGGTTTACATATCTAGCATAACAGAACTACCATGGTATTGCAATACTGCTTTAAAATTATAGACTTTCTCTTGTCATGACCTGTGAGCTTTTTGAGGACCTTTATCTCAATTTTTTTAATCCCCTATTCCTGACATAGTAGTCACTCAGTAAAAGTTTCCTGAATAAATGAATAAATGTAAAATATTTAATAGTGCATGATATTTAATACAAGTCCAATTGAGAGGGAGTACAGCATGGTGGATAAGCACATGGGCTTTTGGGGCCAGATAGACAGAGGTAGGTATCAGAACTGCTGGGCACTAGGCAAATTAGTTAACTTTTATTGGTCACCATAGCCTTATCTGTAAATCGATGACAACTCAGGTGTTCATTGGGAGGATTCAATGAGATGATATAGGTGAAGTACTTAGCACAATGTCTGGATCACAGAAATGCCCCAAAATTATCATCATCACTATTAGTGGTTAGCATATAGTAAAATTTACATGTTGAATTTCAGAGAAACCATATAAGGTTTTTGTTACTGCTTTATTCATCAAAGTGCATGAAGTGAAGAGATTTTTGTGTGATGTTGCTGGTAATTTAGATAACTAGAAAGCTATTCACATATGAAATTGCTTACTATTCCCATTCTGACCATGTCTAAGGCCAGAACTATCCATTCAATGGATTTTATTTTTAGCGCCTGCAATGTGCCCAGCATACTGTGCTAGACTTAAAGTAGCACTTAGTCCCTGTCCTCATGAAGCTCATAGTGCAGCAGTGAGCATGACATCACATAATTGATTAATGAATGAAATTCATTCATGATCAATACTGCAGAGCAAAGATAGTAATGTTTTATCTGTATATTCCCCTCCTGCATAACTCCTCCTTTAACTAGGCCCTGAAGCTTCACCTATAGCAATCTGCACAGGTCAATGTCATGATATGAATCTTCCACATCGTGGGAGGCTGACTCTAGGAAGTCTCTCCTTACGAAGTGTTAAAATGCCTGACAATTGTGACTTGGTAAATGAATGACATGTTTTGGGGAAGATTTTCCCAGTACTGTGCTGGCATTTCTGGTTTACATGACCATCAAGTGAGATTTAGCAAAAAGTCACAAAAGGTCAGACTGGAAGAAAGAAGTGGGCAAAGATGGTCCTGTCCTTTTGTCTAAGTTAAAGAATGGGATCCTTTTTTTTTTTTTTTGGCTTTTTTTCTTTATGGATAAGAACTTTAAGACTCTGACGTCATACCATCTAGAGAAGGATCTCTCTCCTTATTGCCTCCCAGGGTCTCTGCTCAGCACAGAGATGTGCAGACCACCCTAAGAGCAGGCCTATAGCTGCCATGGGGTCCTTCCCACCCAAAGATGGCTGGTTACAACCCACAGGGGGAAACCTGTCCTTCACAGATAGGAGTGTCCATGAGTCGATTGACAGAGAATCCTGTTGAGGTGATCTGAACTAGGACTGTTTAAAATCAAGTCATGAAATTAGACTGAATGCTCTCATTTGAATTAAGTAGAACAAAGTCCCTTCCAAGTAGGGACTTTGCCAATCTCTGTCTTCCGAGTGACCCAAACAAAGTTGCGGTCTCTACAGTCATCTCTTGGTACTCGTTACAGATTGCTTCCAGGACCCCCTCCCCCATACCAAAATCTGGAATGCTCAAGTCCCTCATACAAAGTGGCATAGTATTTGCATATAACCTACGCACATCATCCCCTATACTTTAAATAATCTCTAGAGTACTTATATACCTAAATACAATGTAAATGTATGTAAATAGTTGTCATACTGTATTTTTTTATTTGTATGACTTTTATTGTGCTATTTTTATTATTTTTTAAAAAATATTTTTGATCTGTGGTTAGTTGAATCTGTGGATGCAGAACCCGAGGATACAGAGCACTGATTGTATATAATTTTATAGCTCCAGTGAAGTGCTATCATTGCTGGGTTGTGTGAAGCTGAAGTCTAAGGAAACTCGACTTCAGCATTTCTATGTCTTTTTTCAAAACACTATTAATGTTTTTTCATGGAGTTTTATCCCTATACTAACTTATATGTGCATATTTGTATATGTGTTTTATGTATCAATAGCTTATATTACCTATGGTTATTAATTATAAGTCAGAGTTGGGTAAACTACATCAGTATTTCAACAAATTTTCTGATCATTATGTTTTACATGAAATTACTGATAAATAGAAAATAGAAAAATTTTAACTCCTTTATTATTCCAACTCCCAGAGCTAACCATTATAAATTTTTCAAAATTTTGGTAAAATTTATTTAATAGATTTTTAGATAAAATTGCAATAATGCAATATATATATATAGTGTGTGTGTTTATGTGAGTGTAGTATTTTTCTTTGTCCTTAGATTTTCTTTAAAAAACATAATTTTTAATGGCTGAAAATATTTTACCGTATGAAACTAGAGTATATTTGAAAGTAAAAATAAACTGGAATTCAGCCAAACTTCTCTTTCCTTAAGGCAGTAGTGAAAGTACTCCAGGTACAATTCATTGTGGAATCCTAGACTCATGGAGTTGGAAAGGACCTCCAAAGTCATGCATGAACATGAGAAGGCTCCAGAGAAACTCGTGAATTTAGTTATCTTTTTCTCAGTAGTACAACCAATACAGCAACCAACTTCATTTGAGAACCAAAGATCATTAACCCTAGCTATAGCCACAGCTGTTTTTGTGCTTTGGATGATGTGTGGCTGATTTTTAGCAAATGTACATTTATTTCAGATAGAAACCAAACTCAAAATTTTGCCTTAAGAAGTTCATGTTTGTAAGCATTTTACACTGAAGCAATAACTACCAAACAGTTTAAAAGAGGGGCCATCGATCATTTCTCATTCGACTTTTCCTTCAGTTAGGGACATTTGATCTCACACTAACATTTAAGCATATAAGTATCTGATAACTTCAGCAGTTCTTTCCTTTACCCCAGTTGAAACAGCCTGAAACTCTATTTTCACAAATATGCTAATGATTCTCGATTATGTTACAAACCTTGCCGTCACCTTTTATACCCATTATATGGTTTGCTGAGGGAAAGGAAAATAATAGCAACAATTTCCATACAATCTTCAGAAGCAGGTTCATTCTACCTCCTTGAGATCAGTCTGGTATAAAGGGGTATGGGGCCAGGGAGATTTTTACAAAAGAAAATCTTGGATCGATCTACACGACAGTGGTACAACATTACCATCAACAGTGTTAATTGAATCAATCTCAAGTATCTTAATTATTTTAGTAATATTAATAAGTAATGGGTAGATATAAACATCATGAAATAATAATTCACAAAACAATAATACTTCTCAATGGTCCTATATATTATTATATTTCCTATCACAACCAACTGGAGAGGTCTGGAATTTATATTTGTCCAATTCCTCATGAAGAAGGCTAAGACAAAGATGAAGGGAGAATTTTAGGTATGTTTATTGAAGTTTTTGTGAGGAAGAAGTATTAGCTTCCCCATCCCAGTCAGCTGCTTATCAGACCATGTGACCTCAGTGGTGGGGCATGTGAATAAGTTCAACCTTTTTCTTCAAAAGCATGAAATTTATTCAAGAATATCATTTGAAAATTTTGATCATTGGTTTTTAACAGTTTAATATCAAATTCACTCTTAGAGGTAATATTTTTATCTTTTCAACTGTGAAGATGAGTCAGGAAAGATGACTTCATGCATCAGCCTTATTGTTGGGTAGGAAGGGTGGGTAGCTTTCCTGAATTAATTACAACAATGCCAGCCTAATATCCTGATGTCTAATCTCCACTAAGTGTTTGTCAACGTGACAGTCTATGTGGATGGGGGGAATTAGATTTTAACTCCTCAAACTGACTCCTCTTTGGGTATGTTCTGTCTCTCTCCTTTCTCCTGAGTGTTTTTCCAAGTTTTATCATTGCTTCTTGTTTTTCTTCCTACATCCCCTCCTTGGTGAACCAACATCTCCCAAAACATCAGTGATCCCCGGTGTAGGTGATTCTGAAATCTGTAATTTTAAATGCTTAGCTACAGTACAGAGCTTGCCCTCACCATTTCAACTCCATATTTCCCACATTCAACTTTTCTTCCTTAAACCTGCCCCTCCTCTTGACTTCTGCATTTCTGTAAATGGCACTGCTATGCTCCCATCCCCCTGTCTTGTAAGAGGTCTTTGAGATTGTTGATTGCTTCCTCTCCTTTGCCCCCTGCATCCACTCGGTTGCCACATGCTGCCCACTCTGCCTCCACAATATCTCCCATGCCTGTCTCTTCCTTTCCTTGGCTGCAGGCCCAGTTCAGCCACACCAGGGTTCTTAACAGTGGCTGCACATTAGATCATATGATCAATTTAAAAAAATAAATCAATTAAAAAAAACCCCCATTCCAATTTCCTATTCCAGACCTACTGAATCAGTAGCTCTGAGGGAGGAATCTAGATTTAAGAATTTAAAAAATCTCCCCAGGGGAGTATAATGTGAAGATCCACTTGATAACCCCTGAGTGAGATTATTCGCAAAAGAACTCCTATGTGTTTTCTCCACCTCCTGTCTCTCTCCGGTCCAATCCTCCTTCTGCATCTCTGCGCTAGTGTTAACTTCCCTATTACACTGCTCTGCTGGGGGCAGTAACTGGCTTGACACATTGACTGCCACACTAGAGAAAAAATTTTTTTCCTTGGAGCCAGGGTGTTTTATTACGAAAATAGAATAAAAACTTTGAAAGCAAAACTATCCTTTCTAACTTAATGAAAAATTTGGTTTTTGTATTGTTTTCTGTGCATGAGTTATATGTAATTAAATTGTCAATATTAATTGTAACAATAAGAACATCAACAAGTAAGATTTTTGTGAACCAACTGCAGTTTCATATGCTTCATGAGGCCCCGGGCTTAAAACTAGCACGAGTTAAATACAACTCACATGGCAGTTAATGTGTTAAATGCCTTCAGTGTCTCTCCTCCATTGCCTTTAGGATAAATTCATGTTCCTTACCCTGGTCATGAATTTTTTCAGAACTTGGGCCAACTTTCCAACTTTATTTCATGTTATTCCTCCTTGTATACTATAAGCATCTGCCCAAATAAGAATGCCCTACTTGGTCGTATCTCATTTCTTTGCTCTCTGTTTCTCCCTGTGTGAAAATTTACCCAATCTTTGTGTATCACTTAGGATGCATTCAGCTGCAGGTTACAGAACACTTGACTAAAAGTGGCTTAACAAATAAAAAACTCATTGCATATAAAAGGAAGTTTTAAAGTAGGGAGTTCAGGGATTGGTTGTTATGTCTGTGATGAAAGCTGGTTTCTCTTGTTTTTTCCCCAGATAGCAAGATGGTGGCCACAATTCCAAGCATCACATCCTTGGGTGACCATGTTCAAGCCAGGAAGGAAACACAGTTTCTATTTATTTTTTTTATTTTTAATCAGAAAGGAAATCTTTTCCATATGCCCCCGGTAGACCTCCATTCAGTGCCATTAGCCAGCATTGACTCAAAATACCATGTTCTTGCTTCAAGGAGGGCTGGAAAAGTGAATATCGGCAGCCTATAAACTGCTGGCTCTTCCAGGAAAGGAGTTGGGAAGGTAAATAACAGTCTCTAACATTTTGTCTTTTGAAATACAGTACTTTTCCCCCCGAAATTCCACCCAAATGCCTTCTCCAGGAATCCTTGCCCAATCTATACTAGGCAGAAGTTTACCCTTTTCTCTTTGCATTCCTATGGTATTTTTGTTTATATCTCTCTCATTGTTCTTTGTGCACTCCTGCTTTTGGTTATGTTATTTGTGTGTATGTTGTATTTCCCATATTGAGTTATAAGTTGCTTGAAGGTAGGAGCCATGTCTCAGTCATCTTTATATATCCTGTAGTGCCAAGTCAACTTAAATATATTTCATTGCAAGAATGATATTCTGGCGTCTATCCCTCTCATAGTATTTGTTTGGCTGGTGCCATTTTCAAACTTCTTTTCAAAATTTGTACTAGGTGGCTATTCAGCCAGTGGAAGTTGAGTCATAGTGATAGCAAGTCTTCCATTCCTGTGTTCTCCCTGGCTGCATCCTTCCACCCAGTCATCTGAGGGGAGTGGTCTCTCCTTTCTCACTTCTGCTAGTTGCATAAAGAACAGATTCTGGTGGTGATAAACTACAGGGTGTCCCAAAAGTTGCCATACATAGGGAAAATGGGAAATTGTAGCTAAATGTACCTTTATTTACAAGATATTCATTACAAAATTTTGCAAAGTTTTTTCTTTGTATGGGGACTTTTGGGACACCCTGTAGTTGTCACACTTTGACTATCTCTAACATTTCTAGCAAAATATTTGGGGTTCCCTGCTTTAAGCCTAAGTCTGGCCAGGCTGGAATGCACACTGCCTGCAGGGCTAATGAGAAAAGTCCCACCAGGTGGTAACTCACCCCTACTGGGCCACTCCAGGGAAGGTCAGCCAAACAGAGAAGGGTGCTACATCTTCATTCTGCTCGGGGAGCCACTGGCTTCAAAGACCTGACTCCAACAGGAAAACAAATGGAAACTGGTAGGAGAGGGGAGCGTTGAGGCAATGTGGACTTATTAAAAGAACAGTAATATCAGTAATTTTCAAAGCATTATTTATTTGAGAGTGAAAGGACAGGGATTTCATTGGCCTGAAATGCCAGAGCTTGGTTGCTTTCAACTACCCCTGTGGCGATTCAGCAGGACCCACATGGAGTGTTATTTGGTAGCACTTCCGGCAAAGAGGAAAAAGTGCTTTAGATCCTCATTATGTGTTGCCTAGGGTGCGATGTATTGAGCACACATAGCTCTTGAAAGTTATATTTCTGCCCTCCCAATTGCTGATAACCAAAGGGGGAAATGTGCCATAGGTTATTGAGCATGTGTGTACCTATGCGTGTACTTGCACTTTCATGAAGAGTCTATTGGGGGACATCGCTTGAAAATGGGTTCACAGGCATTTTTCTGTCTTGGAGAAGAGGCTCATCTGGTGCACAAACACAGAGTAGTTAAATTGGATTTTCCTGGAGTGGAGGGGGGTGATGCTAGCGGCTGGTGGAATGAAGTAAAGCAGTGGGGGGCTGCCTGTTTCCCTTAAGGAGGGATGTGGTTTGTTGACCAATTTTAAACTATTGTGACTCAGTTAAGAGGAAATCGATTGGAAAACTTTAAATGACTTAATTGGCCTTTTGAACACTGGGGTTCCAGTACCATTTGATTTCCTCCACGTCCTGTCAGAGGATGCTGACGGGCCTTCTTCACTTCAGCTTTCTTCTTAGCACCAATTCTTTGAGGCCCTTTCCTTTCCCAGATAGGCTAGCTCTGCGCCAGATGATGGGTCCTCCACAGCACACATAGTGGTCACTGCCAGAAATCCACGTCTCTGCTCTGTGAGGGACAAGGACGGGGCCTCATAGGGTAAGCAGGACTCCAGGGTTCATGTTTGGCTCTGGTTGAATCACAGGGACTTAAAGGATAGAGCTTAGCTGGGAGAACCCAGAAACTGAGATGGACCAAAGAAATCTTGTGTGAGTAACCCAAATACTACATGGGATGATGACAGTATCAGGAGAACTTTCTAAAAGTCACTAATCTAGCAAGATGAAGCAAACCAAAATATAATATTCACTCTTAAATAATTTTACTGAGTGGTGAATATGTATTAGGCTCTGAACTATGCACTATACACATATTATCTAATTTCATATTTGGAACAGCCCTTTGAGGTTGCTACTGTTAGCTTTATTTTGCAGATGAAGAAGCTGATGTTTGGAAAGTTTAAGTCATCAATCCCTGAACTTTAGCATGCATCAGAGTCACCTAGAAGGCTTATTAAAACACAAGTTGCTGGAATTCCTTCCTGCCCGACTGCCTTTGAACTGGGATCGCGGCTATTTTCTGAATTCTGACTTGAACTGAAACATCAGCTGTGTCTGGGTCTCCAGCCTGCCAGCCTTCCTACCAGAACCGCACCATCAGCTCTCCTGGCTCTCTAGCTTGCCACCTCCCCTTGCAGGTCTGGAGCCAGGCCTGAGAATGTGCATTTCTGACAAGTTCCCTGGTGATGCTGATGCTGCTGGTTCAGAGACCACACTTTGTGAACTACTGCCTTAGGCTAAGGAAGCTCAAACAACCTTCCTTAATAATTCCCCCAAACCAGATCCTGCTGCTCAGATTCCCCTAAGAGACTCAACTTTCTTTAAATGCACATTTAATTTGCTGTGTATGTGAGATGAATACGATACAGCTCTTTCTTTCAAGTTGCTCATAGGCTAGAGCTGGAAGTAGAAGACACTGGAGTCTGTCTCTCTAGAAAGTAGTGAGTATCTGTGCAGAGTTAAGTGGGGGCAAAAAGATAGTGTAATCAGATTCACCAGCAGGCAGAGGATGTCTGAAGTCTCCACAGTGGAAGGAAGACTTGGGCAGGAGATGAGAGATGCAAGGAACCAAAGCTCAGAAGGGTTGGCCAGTCCTTCCTCGGGTCCTCATTTCTTTTTGGATCGGCCTGGTTTCTTTTGGCTCTGCCTGTGACCTGATCGCTCTGGTTGGTACTTGCTACATCTGCGCCCCCTGCAGTGTGTTGGTTCTTTCTCTGCCAACTTTGTCCACCACACCTGGTCTGTCCCGGCCCATCCAGGAGACACTCGAGAGGAATGTGTGCTGAACCCCTACTCCATCAATTGTTCTGGGGATTGAAAGAGGCTCCACAAGCTTTACAACCAGTGAAAATTGTCGCCAGCTTCACAATTCTGGCCAACATGTCTACGCTTTGAAGTCTGGTTTCTGCCTTTTACAATTCTATTTTTAAAATGTATTAAAGATGTTTAAATGTGGCAGAGACTTCCAATAAAAGCTGGGCTGCTTGAGAATCAGGATGCTGGTCTCAATTTAAAGTGCCTGTTAAATAATAAGATACCCATGTAAAAGGGCCTCTGAAGGACTGACCGAATCGCTCTCATGGAAATCAAGCTCACTCACCAATGCCTCTGATAGGGTTTCAGAGGTTAGCATGCACTGTATCTATCCTCTGTTTATGCCATGAAAGTGCCTTTTAATACAAAGTGATTGAATTTTTGTTTGACTCAGTTACTAACAAAAAGCCATGAAACTAAAACAGGAAAAAGTCTCTAATAAAATACTTTGGCAAAAACTTCAGCTAAAAAATCAAGCAAGGGCTAATAGGTGGTTCCTATTATTCTGAGTACTGGCTCCCTGAAGAGGTGTCTGGGGTCATACTATACTTTCACTGCATCACAACTCTGAGCATCATTTGGGGACCAATCTTTCTTAACAGTCCGTTTTATCTTGAGAAGTTTATTAGACCCTTTAGGAGGCTGCTAAAAAGATAAGATGTGTTTCCTGACCTACGTCCCCCCATCACTGCCCATCTTTAGTTACTCACACAGCATTGTTGGTTCCAGCTTCGGTCCTGTCCACGTTTCTCCATCTTTGCTGCTATTGTCTTAGTTTAGGTCGTTACCTGTGTTCCCAATATTATAGGCTAATTTATCCAGCACTCATTTCTATACTTTTTTTTCAGTGTCTCCCTATCCTTTAGAATCTAGAAAGCTAAAATTCACATTCTCAGACTGTCTTGAAGTTAGGAGTGGCCGTGTGGCACAGTCTGGCCCATAAAATGTAAACCAAAGCTGGCTGGGGATTTCTGGGATCCTCTTGCTCTTCTGAAACAAGCCCTGACACTTTCTTCTTCCCATTCTTTCCTCCTTTCAGCAGCCTGAAATGTGATATGCCGCTAAATCTGCAACAGCCATATCGTGACCATGAGAGAAGTGCCAAGAGAATCGTAGGGTCCTTGGCGCTGAAATTTTAAGCTGTTGAACTAATGTCTACAGTTGCTGACTTCTGGACTTCTCCCTATGAAGGAAAAAAAATGAAAACCCTAATTCGCTTACGTTATAATTTTTCAGTCCTTTATTACTTGAAGCCATAGATACTTTCTAACCTAACTATTACACGGGCTCAGAGTGATTAAGTTACTTGCTTGAGCACACACAGCTAGTAAGTGGCAAAACCGGAATAAATCTGATAGATATTTGGCTAACTCTAAGTCTTGCGTCCACTGAATTTTCTTCTGTGAATCCCTTGCATAGTGTGATATCTAGTTGTTACCTTAATGTTTTTCCTTTTTTTCGGAAGATACCTTCTCCTATTTGCTGCAGTATGTCTATCTTGGTGGATATGGGTAGTTGCCCTGCAGTAGGGCCTGCTCTAAGAGAGTCACTGGAAAGAGCCTTCTCAATGATGTAACTATCAGGCAATTGAGCTGCGGCTGCCCTGAGGAAAGAGTTATAGGCTTTTGTATATGTGTGTATGTGTGGCTTAACAAAAGCAGCTTCTCCAAATAACAATGTGGCATGTAGATCTGATCATTGTTGGAGAAATGAGGAAATTTTCGTAGACATGAAGAAGGCTTCAGGGAGGAAACAATGGCCCTGCCAACTCCACCACACCCTCACCTTCCTTTTGAAATTCAGCGTCTTTATCTGTCTCTGCTGGACTCAGAGAGTCTCAACTGAGGTCCACTGGCAGGAAAAGAAAGAAAAAACCACCCACGAGGGAACACCCTCTCAGGGAAGGCAGTGTATATTGGGCCCCCAGGTTCAACAGCAACACCTAGACCGACCCAGAGAAGGGCTGTTCTGGTACAAAGCAGATCCGATTTAAGAGTAAGAGCTAAATATGTCAGTGTAAACTGGCTTTTATTATCCCAAGCATTGGTATGCTCTGTCCACAAAGCTGAACCAGCAAGAGAACCACCACACAGTCAAAAATGTGTCAGTGCATGTGGGACCAACACCAATAATAAGATGTTTGCAAACAGGGTATCTGGCAGCCTGGTCTGATTCTCCAATCCACTCTCTGAGAGGCATCTGGAAGCAGACTGGACCTCTCTAGAATAAGAGAATACTGGGATTCTTAGGTAATACAGAAGGTTGTCCTTACAGAGATCCTGGATTCTTGTTATTCTGATGAACCGAGGATCAAACAATTTTAATTTTAAGAGTACAAGATGTGATCAAATTTGTCTTCTGAGCTGGTGAAATAGGCCATAACGGCTATACAAGAAATAGGGTTAGTAGACAAAAATAAAGCGAAAATATAAATGAAATGATCAAAATATGTGTTAACAGTTAGGCATTGCTCCTGAAATGTAATAATCTATTTGGATCTAGAACATACTGAGTCAACTAACTCATATTTCAAAGGTTTCTTTTATGTCAAATTTTCCCCCAATGGTGGACAATCTCTGGAATCAAGAATTACACTGGAGAGGGGGTGGGTCACTGGGAAAACCTGTATCACATTATTTTCAGTTCCATATTATTCAGTCTGACTTTGTGTGCCAATAAATATTCATACTGGCTAGAAGCAAAGATAGTATTAACCTCCTGGCATTGTGTGGGAGGGAAGCTTCAGCCCTAATGCTAATGACTTTCGCATTATTTTATCAGGATCTGTAAACCTTGGGCCATTCCGAATCACAGTATTGGAGAGTCGACATCATTATATCAAAAGTATAAATTACATGTAGAAGATAGTGAAAGATGAACCCAGCAAGGGTAGATTAGATGGCTTAATTGGTGTTTGGCTTAACTGGTAATATTAAATGTTTAGGAATCTACTAACAGTACAATATTTAAAGCTGCAGTTTTGGAGATCAATTCCATATTTATAAGGAAAAAAACACTGAACTCTAACTATGTTAAAAGTCTCCAAAAATCTTTAAGTTTTTAGATCCAAGTAGGGGCCTTTATGAAAAACATACCTGGCCAGTTTTAGCTCATCAAAATGCCTCCAGAATTCATCCGGTGAGGAGGGGTCTAATGGGTTCTGAGCAGTTATGAAGTTGTTCCAGGCACTCTGCTAAGCACTTCCTCTTCCTTCTTTTAATCCCCACAGTAGTCACGTGAAGTAGGTATTATTATGATCCTCATTGCACAGGTGAAGAAACGGAGGCACAAAAGGACTCATAAATTGTCCCAAATCACACAGCCTGTAAGAATCACGGTCAGGGTTAAATTCTGACTGTCTTTGTAAAAGTGCCTGCTTTAAGTTTATCTTCCTCCACCTTCACGTTCCCACCCCGCTTCCTCCCTTCAAATACTTCTTACTAGGGACTAAGGAATCATCCATAATCCACACTTTCAAGGCTCAATCAGAACGAATAATTTCCAGGGACACATGGTTTTCCTGACATCCCCATTGGGGTGTCTCAAAAGAATGTCTGCTGAAATTTTAATGGTTGACCTTTATCATATACTAGAAAATATATATCCATCTCTACCATTATTGCAGGTCCCTTGAGGCAAGCGGCCTTACTAATTTTGAATCTCCTTAGGATCTGACAAATGGCCTTAGTACAAGAGAGAGACTTGATTAATGTTGAACTGGATGATTGATACATGGTGCAGGCAAAGCAGGAAATCAAGCTCATTTGATGTCGGCCAGGGCCTTTCTTAGGTTGGAGGTCACAGCTAGACTCTGAGGGCCTCAGTTTTTGGGAGACAGGATGATGGTTGCTACTTCGTCCTCATGACGGGAAGCTACCTACCCGTGCTTCGATCTTGATTTTCAACAAATGTGAGTGAGTGTTTGGAACACTCTGAAGAGAGTGCATATTACTTCTACAAAATTAATTTTACTCAATCATGATATCATACTGAGCATTAAATGGTTGCATAGAATAGCACTCTGGCTTTAGCAGATATATTAGTTTTCTATTCCTGCCATAATGAATTCATTTTATGTAAAGAGAAATCTAGAAATGTGGCATTTTGTGGCTGGTTTCTTTTACTTAGCATAATGTTTTCAAGGTTCATCCATTACTGTAGCACGTATCAATATTTCATTCTTTTTATGGCCAAATAATATTCTATTGTATGGACATACCACATTTTGACATCCATTCATTAGTTGAACATTTGGGTTGTTTCCTTTTTTTTGACTGTTATGAACAATGCTGCTATGAACATTTGTATACACACTTTTACATGAACATATGTCATAATTCTCTTGGCTATACACCTAGGAATGGAACTGATGGGTGATATGGTAACTCTGTTTAACTTTTTGAAGAATTGCCAACTGTTTTCCACAGCAGCTACACATTTCATCCCCATTAGCAAAATATGATGGTTCCAGTTTCTCCATATCCTTGCCAATACTTGTTATTGTCTGGGTTTTTAATTATACCCATTCTAATAGATATGAAGTGGTATCTCATTGTGGTTTTAATTTGCTTTTCCCTAATGACTAATAATGTTGATCATCTTTTCATGTGCTCATTGGCTTTGAAGCATGAAATTTTTTATTTTAATGGAGTCCAATTTATATATTTTTTTTCTTTTGTTGCTTGTGTTTTAGGTGCTATATCTAAGATACTGTTGTCTAATCCAAGATCATGCAGATTTATACCTATGTTTTTCTCTAACTTTATAGTTTTTGCTCTTCTATTTAGGTCTTTGATCCATTTTGAGGTAATTTTTATATATGGTGTGAGATAGAGGTATAATTTTATTCTTTTGCATGTGGCTACCCAGTTGTCACAGCAGTATTTGTTGAAAAGACTTTTTTCCCCCATTGAATGGTCCTGGATTCCTTGTAAAAATTCAATCAACCATAAATGTATTGGCTTACTTCTTGACTCTCAATTCTAGGCCATTGATCTATATGTCTTTCTTTATGCCAGTACCTCATAGTCTTGATTATTGTAGCTTACTGGTAAGTTTTGAAATCAGGAATTGTGATAGCTCAATTTTGTGCATCTTTTTCAAGATTGTTTTGGCTATTCTGTATCTCTCATATTTCCATATGAATTTTAGAATCAGCTTTTCAATTTCTACAAAAGAAAGGCAGCTAGAATTTTGATAGGGATTGCATTGAATTTGTAGATCAAATTGGGGAGTATTGACTTATTAACATTATCAAGTTTTCTGATCTGTAAACATGGGATGTCTTTCAATTTATTTAGGTCTTCTTTAATTTCTTTCAATGATAATTTAATATTAATGTACAAGTCTTGACTTCTTTAATTAAATATATTCCTAAGTATTTTATTCTATTTGATGCTATTATTAATGAACTTGTTTTCTTAATTTCATTTTGGGTTGTTTATTATTGGTGCATAGAAATACAACTAATCATTTTTTATTTTCTTAATACAACTAATTTTTGTATAGTGATCTTGTATTCTGCAACCTTGCCAAACTTGTTTATTACTTATAATAGGGTTTTTTTATTCCTTAGAATTTTCTACATACAAATCATATCATCTGGAAATAGAGATGGTATTTCTTCCTTTCCAATCTGGATGTCTTTTCATTCCTTCCCTTGCCTAATTGCCCTAACTAGAACATCTAGTGCAATGTGGAGTGGAAGTGGCAAGAGTGGGTATTCCTGACATTAGGGGAAAAGCGCTCAGTCTTTCTGCCATAAGTATGATGACAGCTGTGGGGTTTTTGTAAATGTATTTTATCAAGTTGAGAAATTTTCCTCATAAGTATAATAAAGTCAATTTTCATGATGTAATAATAGGAAGATATTATCATCCCCGTTCTAAAATGGGGAAAAGTGGCGCTAAGCGACTGTCTCAAGATCAAAGAATATGTGTTCAGACATGGGTCTTCTGACTCCTAGTCCAGTGCTCTTTCCCTATATAATGAAGTGGAGCATTCTCCCTTCTCCTCTTCTTTCTGGCTCCTCCTTCCCTGGGCAGAATGAAGCAGAGTCAAGGCCAGGTAGGATTGTTAGAAGTTTACTTTGGAACAAGTTATTAATTTGAGTTAATTACATTAAATTACATTTAATGTAATTATTAAGATAGGATTTGTGTTTGCCATTTTATTAATTTTTTTTGTTTGTTTTTTGTTTTTTGAGACAGAGTCTCACTCTGTAGGCCTGGCTACAAGAAGTGGCCCAGCACAACCTGAAACTCCTGGGCTCAAGCGATCCTCCTGCCTCAGCCTCCTGAGTAGCTGGGACTACAGGTGCGTGCCATCATACCCAGCTAATTTTTTCTATGTTTTTAGTAGGGATGGGGTCTCACTCTTGCTCAGGCTGGTCTTGAACTCCTGACCTCAAGCGATCCTCCCACCTCGGCTTCCAGAGTGCTAGGATTATAAGCGTGAGCCACCGTGCCTGGCCTCTTATTTGTTTTCTGTATGTCTTCTGTCTTTTTTCTTCCTCTGTTCTTTTATTACTGCCTTGTTTTGTGTTAAATAGATATTTTCTATTATACCATTTTAACTACCTTGTTTGTTATTATTATTATTATTTTTTTTTTTTTTTTTGAGAAAGGGTTTTACTCTGCTGTCTGGGCTAGAGTGCGGTGGTGTCATGTAACTCACTGCAGCCTCAAACTCCTGGGCTCAAGCAATCCTTCTGCCTCAGCCTCCCAAGTAGCTGGGACTACAGGCATGCACCACCATGCCTGGCTATTTTTTTTTTATTTTTTGTAGAGGCAAGGTCTCACTATGTTGCTCAGGCTGGTTTTGAACTCCTGGCCTCAAGTGATCTTCCTGCCTTGGCCTTCCAAAGTGCTAGGATTACAGGTGTGAGTCACCGTGCCTGGCCCTTTAATATCTTAATTTATAACAATCTAGTTCAGATTAATACCAACTTAATTTAAATAATATATAAAGATATTGCTTTTACATAGTTCCATTACCCCTCTCCATTGTGCTGTTTTTGTCACAAATTATATCTTTGTGTATGTTATGCCCATCAACATAGATTTATAATTATTGCTTAATGATGTTGTCTCTTAAATCATATAGGGGAAAATAGGAGTTAGAAATGCAAAATACACTTTTACCCTTTTTTTAATATTTACCTATGCAGTTATCTTTATCAGTGCTCTTTATTTCTTCAGGTCAAGTTGAGTTACCATCTAGTGTCCTTTCATTTCTGCTTAAAGAATTCCCATTAGTATTTCTTGTAAGGAAGTTCTGCTAGCAACAAACTCTCAATTTTTGTTTATAGCAATAAACTCAGTTATTTGTTTTTGTGGAAACTCTTTGTTTTGGTTTGACTATTTTGTTTGTCTTTTTTGTCTTGTAGCCTCCTTTATTTTTAAAGAATAGTTTTACTGTGTATGAAATTTTTTTTTTAAATTTCAGAATATTATGGGGGTATAAATGTTTTGGTTACATGGATTGCTTTTGTACTGCTTGAGACAAAGTTATAAGTATGCCCATCACCCAGAAAGTGTACATTGTACCTGTTAGGGATGATTTCAACCATCCCCCTCCTCCCCCCTCCCACCTGCTTGATTTCTGTTGAGTTTTACATCCACCTGTGCACTTAACTGAGTGCTGTTAATTGTGAGTACATATGGTGTTTGTTTTTCCATTCTTGCAGTACTTCACTGAGGAGAATGGTCTCCAGTTCCATCCAGATAGTTACAAAAGGAATTAATTTATTAATTCATTTTTTATGGCTGAGAAGTACTCCATAGCATACATATACCACATTCTATTAATCCACTCATGAATTGATGGGCACTTGGGTTAATTCTACATCTTTCTGATTGTGAATTGTGCTGCAATAAATATTCAGATACAATTGTTTTTTTGATAAGATGACTTTTTTTCCTTTGGGTAAATACCTAGTAGTGGGATTGCTGGATCAAACGGTAGGTCTACTTTTAGTTTTTTGAGGAATCTCCATACTATCTTCCATAGACGTTGTACTAATTTACAGGCCCACCAACAGTATATAAGTGTTCCTTTCTCTCTGCATCCACACCAGCATCTATTGATAAAAGCCATTCACCCTGGGGTTAGGTGATATCTCATTGTGATTATGAAATTCTTAATTGACAGCTTTTTTCCTTTGGCATTGTGTATGCCATCCACTGCCTTCTGGATTCTATTGTTTCTGATGAGAAATCAGTTGTTAATCATATTGGTTATCCCTTGCACGTAATGAGTCATTTCTTTCTTGCTGCTTTCAAGATTGTGTCTTTGTTTTTGGCTTTCAACAATTTGATTATAATGTGTCCACATGTGACTCTCTTTTGAGTTTATCATAGCTGGAGTTCATTGAGCTTCTTAGTTGTGCAGTTAAATTTTTTCATTAAATTTAGGAAGGTTTTTTGCCAATTTTCTTCATTTTTTATATATTCCTGTCTCTCTCTTCATCTTCTTCTGGAACTCTCATTATATATATGTTTTATGCTTGATGATGTCTCATGGGTCTCAAGGCTATGTTCATTTTTCTTAATTTATTTTTCTGTTCTTCAGACTGAATAATTTCTAGTGACCTAAATTCTAGTTTGCTGATTCCTCCTTCTGTTTGCTCAAATCTGGTTTTGAGCCCTTTCATTTCAGTTAGTATATTTTGAACCTCAGAATTTATAATTTTTTAAAAGTAATTTCTATCTCTTTGTTAATATTCTGTATTTGGTGAGACATTGTTCTCATATTTTAAAAAATTCTTTAGCCATGGTTTCCTTTAGTTTTTTAAATATATTTAAAATACTTGATTTAAAGTTTTTGTCCAGCAAGCCCATGTCTTAATCCATTTGTATTGCTATAAAGCAATACCTGAGTCTGGGTAATTTATAAAGAGAAGAGGTTTATTTGGGTCATGGTTCTGCAGACTGTACAAGAAGTATGACACTGACATTTACTTCTGATGAGGGACTTGGGACGCTTCCACTCATGGTGGAAGGTGTAGGGGAGCTTGCATGTGCAGAGATCACATGATGAGAGAGGAAGCAGGAGGAGAGGGAGGTGCCAGGCTCTTTATAACAACCAGCTCTCATGGGAACTAATAGAGTGAGAACTCACTCATTACTGCAAGGATGGCATCAAGCCATTCATGAGAGATCTGCCCTCATGACCCAAACACCTCCCATTAGGCCCCACCTTCAACATTAAGTATCAAATTTCAAAATGAGGTTTTGAGGACAAACATCCAAACTATAGCAGTCCAACACCTGGATTTCTTCAGGGACAGTTTCTATTGATTGAGGGTTTTGTTTTGTTTTGTTTGTTTTGTTGCTATGTATGGTCATATTTTTTTGTTTCCTTGCATATCTTATAATTCCTAGTTGAAAACTTGACATATTAAATACAATAATATAGCAACTCTACAAATCAGATTTTTCTCTCTCCAAGGCCTATTGGTGTTGCCGCTTGTTATAGTTGTTGGTATCTGTTTAGTAGCATCTGAACTAATTCAGTAAAGTCTGCATTACTTGTCATAGGTGGCCCTTAAAATTTCTGCTTGGTTATATCAGTGGTCAGCTAATAATTGGACATGTTTTCTTAAATTCTTAGAACAATAAGACTCCCAGTCTTTGTCAAGGTGTTCTACATATGTGTGAACACATCTTCAACACTGAGGCAGGCAGTTGGCAAACTCTGCCTTAGCTCTCACGTCCTACTTATGCAGACCCTCAAAGGCAGCCAGAGATAAGAAGTTAGGGTCTTTTCAGATCATTCTTGAGCATTTGCACAGTCCTATGTATGTGCATGGACTTTTAGAGTCCCAGGAATATGTTGGAGCTTTTCAAATCCCTATTGACATTTCAGTCCATAGTTTTTCCCTGTAAGCTTTTTGGTTAGTTTATTGTTTACACCAACTGTAACCCACTTCTTCAGGAAGGTGGGAAATTAAACAATTGCCTGCTACTATTTTCAAAAATTACCCCTCAGAGAAGGCTTTTTGCACTGGACACGCTCTGATTCAGGTCCAATAAAGATAGCCTTGCAAATGTAGTCTTTCAGGGAACCACCAGAAAGGTAAAATAATGACTATGCTCTGGGAATGGGACTTTGAAGAAGTTCTAATCCTGTTCTGCCCAACTCCAGTGGCTAATAAACTGCTGGTTCTCACCATGGTTGGAGGTTGTTGATTTTCAAGGGTGTCACTGAGCTGAATGGGGAATGAGATTAAGGAAAGTTAAAACACATCAAAGCTCATGGTTATTACCAAGAGTCAGCTGTTTTTCTCACTGCAAGTGTTTGCTTGATTTTCAGAGTTTTGAAAAAGTTGAGTCTTGCCATTTTGCCACTTTCCAACTTACTTTTATGGAGGTGAGACTTTTCAGTGGTCCTTACTCTG
Source organism: Daubentonia madagascariensis (assembly GCA_023783475.1). Classification (NCBI taxonomy): domain Eukaryota; kingdom Metazoa; phylum Chordata; class Mammalia; order Primates; family Daubentoniidae; genus Daubentonia; species Daubentonia madagascariensis. The sequence continues at coordinate 32,818,002 of JAKFHU010002088.1, read as the reverse complement.
ACATTTTTGTTGACATTACTGGTTTTAATTATATATTTTAATATCTATATTTTTTCCTTCTGTAATTTCTATTGGTTTTCTTTCAAATCTATGTGCTCTTCTTTCAATTCTGCCCATTTTGTTTTTATAATTTCTTGTTTTGTTTTTTTTTTTCTGAGACAGGGTCTCACTCTGTCACCCAGGCTGGAGTACAGGTACATGATCATGGCTCACTATAACCTTTAACTACTGGGCTCAAGAAATCCTCCCTTCTTAGCCTCCTGAATAGCTGGGACTACAGGTGTGTGCCACCACACCTGGATAATTTTTTTGTTTTTTGTAGAGACAGGGTCTCACCATGTTGCCCAGGCTGGTCTTGAACTCCTGGCCTCAAGTGATCCTCCTGCTTTAGCTTCCCGAAATACTAGGATTATGGGTGTGAGCCACTGTGCCTAGCTGTTTTTTTTCTTTTACTAAATCACTATTTCCTTAGTTCCTTTTAGGATCCTAAACATACTGTTTTCGAAATTCATCTTCAGATTTCTCCACATTTATCTGAAATGAATTCCTCTTATGATTCATTCCTTTGATTTTGATGTTCTGTTTCTTAACTGGCTTACTGATCTTCATGTGTTTTGTTGTTTTGTCTCAAGGCTCAAGTTGAATAAGTCTCTTCGTCTCTCTCCCTTTTGCCTTTATCTTCCCTTCTGTCTGGTACTCACTCATACGTATTCCTCTCTGCCACCTCCACCTGGTTCTCCAGGTCTTGAAGTCCAGGACCAAATCTTATCTTATAGGCTCAGTTTTTCTGTCCCACAGTGATCGTAAGGTTATGACAGACACATCTACTGGGGATGGTTGACCTAGGTCCCACTTGCCTGTCTCTTTCCTCCCACCTTCTGTCTTACTCTTTCTTTTGTGGTTTGGCATTATCTCCTCAGTACCTGCTTTTCACAGACACTGGTTCTGGTATCTCTGGAATGTAAACTGGTTGCCTCTGCCTTCTTCTGGGCTTCATGCCCAGCAAATTTGTGCCTTCAGCCTTGCTGATGGCATTGTGTTTCTGTTTGGTTTTGTTCTGCAGATATTTTTCTTGCTTTTGAGTATAGTGTGTTTTGTTCATTTCCCATTTTTTAAATATTTTATCTGTTATTTCTATGTTTGGGGTATTGGCAGGGGAAGAAGAGGGACAAAAGATGATCTTATGATGTCATAGGGTTTTTCAGGTTTGTCTCCTATAGCAGTGATTTAATGTTCTGCAGGTTGTTTTCCCTTACTACCCCCAAAGGAGATTTTAATTTTGGCATTGCTCTGTTAATTTTCTTGAAATCTGTTCTTGTTTTATCATCTCCTTTTTGATCTTAAGATGTTCCTGGTTCCTGTTTTATGGAAGCTATCCCTTTTTCTCCTTCTTCCTCTTACAGTTTATTTTTGTTTTCTTTTCTTTTTACTCCTCATCATTTTTATTCCTTTTTAAAAATTTTGAAGTAAAAGGAACTTACTTCTGACTCTCAGAGTAAATTATTTTTACAGATCTGCTCTTTACCTTAATCATACAGATAATATTCGTTATTCCTGCTTTATGCTAATCTTTTCAATGGTCTTGTGTTGCTTTGTTTTTCTGTTCATTCAACCTTAAAGAAGAAGTAATCTTCTGGATTTGGTGTTTGTCAACAGTTTGGTTATTTGGATTACCCTTGGCTCCATTATTAGGCCTTTGGAAGCTGAATATGTACAACTCCTAGATGAATTTCTAATGTTAAACAGATTTTCATTTCATCTGGCCATGCTGGGAAGATAGAGGATCTTCTTCTCTCTCCATTTCCCAATTACCTCGTATTCTTAAGATATTTAGCAAATTAAAAACTATTTTAAAGAACCCTTTACACACTCCTTCCTCTGTTCTTCTTTTCCTTGCTTGGATCTGTAAACTTTATTTTTTGTACTATGCCTCCAAAAATGCAAAGCACAACTTTTTGTATCCCTGGGATGGCTGCTGAGTGTTTTGATTGGTATAGTTTTTGTGTTTCTCAACTGTGGGGCAGACTGATAGAGAGGAATATATTACTTCCCTATTTACCTTTTATGATGGTAAATGTCATTGGTTTTCAGCTGCATAGAACTGCCATGTCCTCAGTTTTGTTTTTCGTTGTATTGCCATTGGGGGAGTCACAGTTTTGAGGCTATAATTACCACATGCTAAAAATAATAATTACTATTCCTAATATTTGGGAAGCATAACAGACTTTAGTCTTTTTTTGGTATCTTCACGGATAATCTTAGAGAAAAAATGGGAGATGCCAGATCAAACCTGAAGCCATTTAAATTGGAAGTCATACAGACAAATCCAAATTTCTAAGAGTACTTTCTAGTTTCTTGGAGGTAGTGTTGGGGTTTTATTTTGTTTTCAAATTTCAAAGATTCCTATTATCTATGCATACTGAAACTTCAACTATTCTTACATATAGTACTCCCAAGGAAGTTCTATGTGGGAAAACTTTTAGAAATTATCATTTTGAGAATTTTGGAAGAGTAAACTTGGAAATCTAGAAAGAGAGTTTGAAAATTTTTCATAAATTTTAAAATTATGAGCTCCACTGGGGTCACCACCTTTAAACCCTTTCATTGGTAAACGTGAAGATCAGAATGGATGCTGATGTACTGCTGGGACTAGGACCTGCTATTCCAGGCACTCACTGTTTTGTTGCCAGATCATAGGGAGTTTGAGAGAGTCACATGGGGGAGGTCCATGAAACAGATTGGGGAGGGAGGGAGGTATCCACTTGGGGCTCAGAGCCGTGGCTCTTTGCCAAGATAGAAGTATGTCAATATGTTAACAGCTGACATGCTGGTGTTCAACATCAGCCCCCAGTCCTGGATTCTAATCACTGTGTGGACGGGGGCTTTGCTCATTGTGGTATTCCCAGTACCTACCTAAGTACCTGTCTTATCATAAGCACCAAATATGTGCGTAATAAATGAATAAATGGACAATAAATAAATATACACATAAGGATATGCCTAACCCAAATGGGAGTGCATAGTGACAATGGGAGATATTTTTCTATCTATAAAACTGGATTATGATATTTGCTCTTTTTCTATTTCATAGAGAGAACCATGAAAAGACACTTAGGAAAAATGATTCATTTTACTGTTGTTATGAGAAAAAAGCCTGCTGAATAAATTCTGGGTGCTGTTGTTGACACAGTGCCTGGCACCCTGTGGGAGCCAATGCAGTCAAGTACAGCAGTGATGAAAATCACGGTCAGATCATTGCCATCTTTCAGCCAGAGTTGAGAAACAAAGTGGTAGCCTGAAAATTACTGCTCATTTTCTTTTGGAAAATGTTTTCAGTGCCTCTTGATGAACTGAAGAGCGAACAAAAGGCAGGTAAATGTTCCTTTCAGGTAGTTTACACCCAGTCCCCCAGAACTGCTTACCGCCCCCCTCACTCCCATGAAAATACAGTTAATATGCAACTTTGGGAAGCCCCCCAATGCCCAAGCAAACACACCACCAAAGGAAATTCTTTGAACAGTTGCACGCTGGCCTTGGAGAATCAGCTTCTGTGTGCTCCTTCTTGCGTTCCCTGTCCGCCTGCAGGCTTCCCAGCCCGTATGGGCAATCATAGCACTTCATTGTCCAGTACCATCATTACAATATTGTTATCATCTGAGCTGGAGTCTGACACTTTCTCTAAGACCTTTCAAATAACCCCTTTACTAGGCTTCAGTACCAAACCATTCAGGGCAAATCTCTGCTTTGTGCTTGTCAGCCTTAATAGACTGGATGTCACTTGAGCCTGTAAAAAGTGCCTGCTCCTCAGCTGTCAGTCAGTCCTGGTGGTGTCAGGCGAGAGCGTGGCTGGAGCTGGCTGGATTAGAGGGTAGTTACCATAGCTGTCAGATTACTGACAGCCTGACACCCACACTCCCAACTTCCTCTTACTGTATTTGGTTTCTATTGAGCTCTCTGGACCTTTCTTAAGGTGGATCTCTCTGTTGGAAACAGATCATAATTTGGCTAGCATCTTCAGAAGTTGGGCTCCTTTCTCCCCTGTTCTGCTTTTTAGAAAGCCCCTTACTTTGAGCAGCTTTTATATTTTAGTGAATATTGTTAACCCCATTTCAGCAAAGAGTGCCACCTCCCTACACTTTCCATGTTTATGGAAACTCTGTGCATGTGTGTATGTGTGTATTTCAGTTTCATCATCCTAATTATTCAAGGATATATAACAGTTGCCCCAAATGTTTCCCCTTACCTCTTCCTCATTTATAGTATTTTCTTCCTCCTCTTTGGTCATATCTTTGCTCTGGCCCTTTGTGTTAGATGGGAAGCTCAGTCTGAGCGTGTGTGTGTGTGCGTGCATGCATGCTTGTACTGGGCAGTGTGGGTATATGTAGAACTGTTGACTTATATATAAATGTTTGTGGAGAGAGAGAGATATATATTCATACCTAATGAAAGGCAGTCCGCTAACGGCCAAGGCAGGAAAAACAAATTGGCAACTCTCCAAACTGTGCCTTAGTTAACATTCACCTTCAATATAGCCAATTAGTGAATGAAGTTTGCTCCTCTCTCCTTCCTGTTCTCTTTCCAGTTTTTATTCACTCCTTCTCTGTCTTCCTCCTTTCTTTTTTTCTTCTTTTATTCCTTTTCACATTTGTTAAGGGTTTACTATCTTGTAGTCCCCAAGCTGGACACCAGGCAAACAAAAACGAATGTGACTACACCCTTGTACACAAGTTCACGGCTGCCTGCTCACATTCCTCAGGTACGTTTGACTTTCACAGGCTTTTATTTCTGACCAGGGAGCTGAGCTTAATTAACACTTTCATTTACTTAGCCAATAATCAAGGCTGATTTGCTTTTATTAAACAGAGCTTTGGGACGAGAAATGCAACTTTTGCACAATCTTAAATTTGCTTACTATTCTAACCTGCCACAGAATTAAACTTAAGTCTGCATTCTGAGCACAGCTTTTAGCACTCACAGGTACATGCACGTTTAGGGCTATGTAGCTATAAGGGAGAGAAAGTTCTAGGCTTCAGAAAACCTACTTGTACCGTGGGAAAGTCACTGCGTCTTGCTGAATATCAGTTATCTTTTCTCTAAATTGGGGATAACGATATTATCTGCCAACCTTACAGGTTTGGTCTTTGCTCCAAATGTGAATGACCATATAAACAAGAAAGCACTTTCTGAAGTACAAGCTTGGCATCACAAATGCAAATTGTGATAATAATGAGTATTACTTTATATGGTTATATAGAGGGTTGAAATCAGCACTAGATTATTTAGACTGTTTTACTTATTCTTATTTCCTTGGCCCCACATACTTTGCTTTTATTTTTCTAGCACACAACTGCAGGGCTGAAAAATTGCTCCCCAGTAAAAATAACAGATTACACATTGATTAAACTTATGAACTCACACTCAAATCAGGAGCCTTTAGTGGTCTTCCCTGGTCCTTACAATGCTTTTAAAAATGTTGTGGCTTTTTAAGACCATTGTTTTTCAATGAGCCTAGCAAATGGTTCAAATTAAAATGAGTTAGTATCTACCTCAATTGCTCGGTAATTTTGTATTCCTTGTAATTCCGGAAACTTGACAGAATAAAGTTCAAACCAGAGACTGAAAAATGTAGTAAACATATTAGAAAAGGTGGGGGGTGGAAGGGGAGGTACAAGAACTTTATGTTTTCAGTGCCAAAGCCAAAGACATATTTTTTCCAGCACTTCCTCCCCATTCCAAAAAAAATTTTTTTAAATGAAAAGACCCTTATATTTCACCCAATTAAATGTTGGAAAATAGCCTTTCAATATTATTTACAAGCATTCAGAAGTTTTAAATTCAACCAAGTCGCCCACATTCTCACTTTGCTGTCACACACGTTCTCTCTACTGTGTGCTGTTGAGGTTGTCTACTCAGTACCACAATAACCGTTGGCTCAATTATTCAACTAAGTTGGCGAAAAGCATCACATCTAACAAATAATAAGTGGGTTGTGAAAATGTTTATTTGCAAATGTTCTGGCCACATTGTTGCTGAGCCTCCTGGGCAAGGATTCCATTCTGCATCAGCGATTTAAATGCCTCTCAAACCCGATTCCTCCCTGAGCCCCTCTTGGGAATGAGGGCCCGCACTTTGCAAGGGAGCTGTCGTAGGGAAGGGGTGCATCTGTGGCCCTAGGGCTGAGAAAGATGGAGAAATAGAACCCCTGGCATAGCTTGGCACCAGAATTAGCTGAGATAAGAGATTGGCCAGCTTTTAGCCCAAAAACCTCCATCTTCTTTTATTTTTTTAACCATAAAGTACTAAGGATGTTCTTATACCTCCTTTTCATGTGCTGCTTTGGCGTAAATTCTCATGTGCAAGATCCCCAAGACATACGCACAGCGCAGGCAGTGTGAGCCTACTGTTTTCTATTATGGACTTTGAAATAAGGCAGGTATTCCTGGGATCATATGCTGACTCTATGACTTATTAGCTTTGTGACCTTGAGCCTCAGTTTCCTCATCTGTAAGACAGATAAAACTGTACTTAAAAAGATTTATATTGATTAAATGGGATAGTTTATGTATTAATAAATATGGCACAGTGCCTGGCACAACGTGCCTAATAAATAGTGGTTATTATTATTATTACTATTATTATTACTGCTATTTGCAGTCTTGTCCTGACATAGGCTCTCAGTTCTCTAAGACTTTGGGAAAAGCTAAAGAAATCTTCAAGATATCATTCTTCTTCCCACCTGACCAAAGGCAATGGGACATTCCTACTCATTCTGCGTTCATCAGTGCATGTATTTACTCGTTCACTGGCTAAATATTCAAGGCTCTACTGTGTGCTAGGCACTAGGCCAGGTGAAGAGCTGGAGAGAGGAATATTCCTTGACCTCCAGAGGTTCCCAGTCAAGTGAAGTGGACAGCTATGTTAACATTCACAGAGATGTAATTAGAGCTACAACAGAAATATGAAAATCTGACACAGGGAGCACTTAGGAAGTAGCACTTTCTTCTGCTAGAAATGTCAGGAGAGGCTTCCTAGAAAAATAAGACCTTCGAGCTGAGTCTGGGAATTGTTCAGGTGGGCGGAACAGGGAAGGGCCTTTATGTACAGGTGAAGACTTCTGCATGAGCAGAGTAGGGGCAGTGGGGAAACCGCAGCCTACGGTGCTGTGGAGGAAGGCCAAGAAAGGGAGGCTTGGGTCCAGTTGAGAGAGCCTTGTACGCCAGGCTTTCCTCAAAGTTTAGGGGTGTGTTGAAGGTTTTGAGCAAGGGAACAATAAGATTAGCTTTGCATTCTAGAAAGATTGCTCTGATTGCAGGATAATGGATATTTTTGTACCAAGAATTAGCCCTGCAGGGAGATAACAAAAGCCATCAGAGACAGTCAAGAAGGAGGGAATGAATCCAGAGATGTGAAGAACACAACTGGGCTTGCTGAGAGCCAAAATTCGGAAGCTAAGGAAAGCAGGGGCCCAGGGTAGTTTCAGGGTTGTGACTCGGTGACCCAAGTGGAGAGTAGAGTCCTCACTGAGTTGGCCAATACCAAGGAGGACTTGGATTAGAGGGAGAACCGAAAGGTGAGAAGGGCTGAGGCACAGGATGGATGAGTTTATAGTTTGGGGTAAGTTAAAAATCGGAGATGTTTCTGGGACTTTTAGTGAAAATGTTCAATAAACATATGGCGGGTAGGTTAAAGCTCTGGAAGAAGATTTGGGTGTCTCAAGAGTGGGCTTGGTGGTGAAGCCGGGGTTGTGGATGAGGTTAAGCAGGACATGGTCGCTGAGAAGGACCCAGTCAAGGACTGGGGCTGGAACCCTCCGAGCCTCCAAGGTTAGGGACAGCACAAGGAAGAAGAGCCCGGGCAGAGCCTCAGAAGGAGCAGCTATGGGAGCTGAGAGGGAGCTGGAGAAGCCATGGGGTGGGTGTTTGGAAATGTGGGGTGGGGGCGGCATTTTTTATTTATGAGGGAAATCAAGCAAGCTGAGGGTCCCTCCATGTGGAGGATTACCAGCAGCCCCAGTGCGAGAAGTTCGGTTATTCCTGGGGGATAACAGGATGCTAGGTAGAGGGGTCAGAGAGAGAGGAGGGTATTTCTAAGCTAATGGGGTGGCGTGAGAAGGACTAGCTGAGAGGGAGAGGTGGAGGATTATAGAGTTATCAGATTCCCACTTTAGGGCTCAAGTCACACCTCTTTGCATGCTGCTTTATTTTCCTTACCACATCCTTGATTGTGGCTTGTAAATCTTTAAACCTGTTGCTTTAGCCCTCTCAGATACCCAGTTCAAAAACATGTAATGAATTGAAAGAATTAGCATTTGTCATCTTCAAGAATCCCAGGTGGCTCAAAAAAGTCCCGAGTAGCTTCAGTTACATTTTTTTGTTGTTGTTGTTCTGAAACCTCTCCTTTCAAACTCATTGCATCACTGCCTCCCGGAAAACCCGACAGGTATGACACCCCCCTCGCCTAACCCTGTTTTCTTCCTCTCAGCAGGCAGGAGTGACGAGCTGCCTGGAACCGGCAGCTGAGGCACCCAGAGACCCGGTGTCTCCGAACAGCTTCTAGCACTTCCTTCCCTAAGCTGCACCAGTGCCTGCCTGGGCTGAGCAGCAAGAGAGAGACATCTGTGATATCTGATGACAATCATCTCTGATTAGAGTGTCACTACATAGCACAGGCGAGCCGGGGCCACAGCTAATTAGCTATGTGAGGCCAGCACTCTGTTTACTGGAACCATACTAACAAGTTGCAGCTTTTTCCAACGCAGCAGAGTCATTGCACAAATACCAGCCAGGAACCCTTCACTCCAACAGTTTAGGGACAGAGCTACTTCCTTACTACACTAAAACCATGAAACATTAATGTCTCTCTTTGTTCTGAGAGCTACTTTTAGTCCATGTTCCCACCTTTCTGTAAGCTGTCATTTCATGAGACAGTAGTAGAATAAGTTGCTTTATAGGATCCGATATTATTCTAAGTGGGCTTGCACTTTTAAATGAATATCTCCTACTTTTTCTTTTTTAGCAGTTCTTGGGCTGTGTCAGGGAATCAGCTAAGTCTGAGAAAATGTAGATCAGGCTTCTCATCTGAGCTAAAAGGGTGAAATAAGACGAGGAAAAGACTAGAAGTTTAACGGGAATTAAGGGGACAAGCTATATCTTATCCCATTGGTGTTTGATAGATTTGATCTATTGTTCACAAACATAACGTATTAAAGGATACACTTCCGACTTTTGCTATAGAACCAGCGCAGTTGAAATCATTTTCAAAATATTTTTCTAAGCTTTCTTCAACATAAGGGGAAATTTCTCTTTAAGTTTTCATTCACCCATTATAAGGGTTTCTCCGATAACTTCAAGAAATAATATGCTATTTCGCAGCTTCCATTTCCTTTAGAAAGAAATGTATCTAACTCACGACAAATGAATTGGGAACATTTGGGGAAGGTGTTAATGCTGATAATTATTATTATTTTAGCATGATTTCAAAATATTTTTATATCTTGGTAAATGAGAAAACTTTGGAGCCATTTTGCAAAGTTAATGAAATTTAGCGATATCATCCTCTGAATTGCTTCTACCAGAAGCCTAAACCTCCACAAATGGACCCATTTTTTCTTATGGCAAATATACCACCTATTCTTAACAGTCCCCAATTTTAGGTCATAGTAAGACTAATGTTTTGCTGAAATCCTACTCTCCTTCTCTTAGTCAAAACCAGTTTGTTCAGAGACTTTTGGAAAACTGGATTTCAGAATAATTCTAAAAGCCTGTATGTTGTTATGTAATTAGATGACTTTTCTAACACTTGAAATCGATAAATATTTTTATTCATTTTCCAATGAAATCTGTGGATTATACATCTTCAAAATATGTGCAGTGTTCCTAGCACCACTGTATAAAATACAATCTATTGGGAATATAAATATTTTTAGTAAAGTCTATTATGGATGTGGTATTTAATTTTGGTGCTGTTTAAAATTCATTTATTTATATTTACCATCAAAAGCACACTTCAGGGTGGGTTTTAATAAGTCTCCATATTTAGAAATTAAAAAATGTCTTAAGCACGTTCATTCATTTTGTTTACTTTTGTAATGAAAACAAGCAAACTTTTTTTCTTAATGAAAGTGTTGGGTTTTTTTGCCCCTAACTTTAAACAAAATTCTCTCTCCAGGTGGAAAGTTGATTACTAATCTTTGGTCTGGAGGTAAATTTTACAGCTGTTTTAAACCCATGAAAGTGGGTCTTATATTAGAAGTGCTGACACAGCCTTATCCACTCTGTATCGGCATGAACTATACCGCTGTAATAAGCAGTTATTATGTATGTGTAAAAATAATGAGAGGCCGTGTCTGAAGAGAGTTAATGTGAAATGCTAAGCAATTATAGTTGGTTATACAGTGTAGGTTAATATTCCTTCATATAGCTGCACTTTTTCTTCCTGTGTCCTCCAGAACTCCTAATGAAAATTTTGAGACCTGCCTGTAATGATAAGCAACCATTCACACGTCCTTTGTGTCAAGGCTGTTGCATTAATGCTTCCCTTCATATAACATTTTGCATAGCCTAAAGCATCTATTAAAATCCTTTGTAAAATTCATGAAACAAAAGTGGTGGGTTGAGTCTAAGGGGAGAGAAAGTAAGCTGCTTATTAGCAAAAAGTCAAAAACACAGGGCCAATTACAGATCTGAACATGAAGGGCTAAGGAACAGCGTGGGGAGTAATTCTTTCTTCAGCCCAATGGGCTCAAGCGAGGGGCAGGTTAGATGAAAATACAGCAACAGCCTGAGCAGTAATTAAATGGAAATGTTTGGAGTTAGAAACAGCTCTATAACAACGGAAGGAAATGCTCAACTAAAACAATTGTCTGGCCTCACAAAGATGCTAAATTGGAAGGATTTAGGGGTTGCTCCCTAAAGGAGAGACTGGGGGTAGTGAAGGGGAGCAGGAGCTCAGGAGATATGTAAAGAATCTGTTTGGTATGTCAAATGTTATAAATTAGACTCAGAGAGAGAGAGAAAGAGAGAGAGAGAGAACAGAGAGAGAGAGAGAGAGCATGCACATGCCTTCCTACTGAACCAGCAACATAAAACTGAATAAAACACAATAAGATTGCCCTTTTTCTGTTATAAACTTGGCATTAAGCTTGTCATGTTCAATGACAGCCTACTAGGCCTCATGCTTTACCCTTTGGAGTTTGAAAGATTGGCAGGTGTCATGATTTCCTTAACATAAAAGACCTTGCAGATAATGTTCACCATGCACATTTATACTTCTATAACTCCACTTTCCTCATCTCAGTATCATCGGGTGAGATTTCCACACAGGCTGTTGGTGCTGGGGCTGCCCAGAAGTATATCTGGCCTGAGGACAATGTTTACTGCCAAAAGAGCTTGTGGTAGAGGCCGAACTTTTATGATTCTCCTTAGCAGTCTAAACATGCCCCACATTTACAATAATGAGCTGCTTTGTAGAGAGCGGCTCTCTGAGAGCATTGTTACTTTTCTTTGAAATGTTGAATGCAACCAGAATGGCTTTCCTCTGACTTAGGGCTGGAAACAGGGTTCCATTTAAACAATAATCCCCTCTCTTTGCAACTGCCCACCCCAACCAGATCCTTCCAATAATTCCAAGAGGGGGAAAAAAAATCAACATTGAGAGAAACACAAACTCCTATTGAAGGCTGAGAGTTCTGTTTCAACTGGCATCACCTAAGGGCACCTGTTTGCTAGTACCCAGTGCCACTTGAAACCAAACAAATGAGTCTTTTCAGGGCAATCAGAAGCCAGAATGAGAATCTGACATTTTTTCCCAACCCAAAGAGAGGGAACGAGCAGTTGGCTAGGTAGTAACCATTTAAAAAAAGAGTTTCACATGTGAGATTTCAATAAATCTGACCCCATGCATTTTTATTTTTTTATTATAGAAAAAAATTTAAATATACAAAAGGAGACAGAATAATATTAAATATAACCCCACCTATTCTCATCATCCAGCTTCAACAAATATCTCATGCTCACGGCCATTCTGGTTTCATCTATGCCCCTGCTGACTCCCCACCTTGTACTGCTTTGAAGCAAACCCTAGGCATCATTTAATTTATCATACCTGTAAGCATTTCAGTAGGTATGTCTAAAAGATAAGAATCCTTGAGCATTTTTTTAAACAGGTCAAGGAAATATTTTGAACCTCAGACCTTTTAAAGTTTTTGTGAGCATTTTCTCCCATGAACTGCATTTCTCAAAATAATATCATTATACCACATGTTGGAAATATAAAGAAAAATTCAAGAGTATCACTAGTCTCTGGTTTGCTTCAGGTGAGTATTTTCCTCACTTATTTCAGAGAGTTAGGTAACTGAACTTTTCTTCAGTGAGCCATTGTTATATTATTTGTAAATGTTCACTTTTGGCATTCAAATAAGTTGTATATGTCAATATATCTATCTTAGAAATTGGTTCCACAAAAAGCTTGACTCAAAAGTATGTATTGGACACTCACTATGTGCTGAGTTCTGCATTAGGTACAGGAAGACAGGGAAGGGAATCACGGCACAGAAAATTAATCTCTCCTCTCACTGACTCCCAGACTTTGTTGGCCATCTTACAGGGATTATGCTATCCATTTGCCTTCTGTATTGGTAAATGTTGCTAACCCTTAAACCACTGTTGTTTCCTTAATTGCCCAAAAGATAAATCTGCTACTCAGATGTAAAGCATGTGAACTCCCTACTTACATAGAGAAGACTACCTAAGTCTTGCAAAGAGAAATATCCCTCATCCTCATGAATAAATCATAAACATATAAAAGCAAATTATTACATTTTAAAAAAATCTACATAGATTTCTTTTTTGAATTAAAGAAAAGCATTTTTCTCCCTTAGTTTCTTATTCTCAATAATTATTCTCAATAATTAGACCAAAAAATGCAACAATTTTAAAGTAGAAACATTTTCTCTCTGATTTGTTTAGAAAACCAAAGGGGTAGACTTGATTATTTGACTTGACAAGATGATGTAATTTTTTTCAGGAGTGGAAGATACTGGTTCTTTAAAACATTTTTTATTGTTATGTACAAAAAAAATCTGTAACATAAAATTGAGTTATAAAGCATAATATTAAAATGAACAGCATGAATTTCCACTGAATTTAAAACTACACCATCACCAAAATCTTAGACACCTCCAATGTACCCTCACCTCCTGAAGTGACTTCTATCCTGAACTTCTATTTGTACCATTTCATGGACTTATAAAAATAATTTTGCTATACATGTATATATGGCTACAATTGTTTTGTTTGGGGGATTAATAAAATGTTATCATATCATATGTGGTCTTTTGAAACTTGCTTTTCTCACTCAACAACATCTCTCTAAAATTCATTCATAATGTGTGTGCCTATATTTTTACGTATCATTCATTTTCCCTACTGCATAGTACTTCGTTGTGTGACTATAACACAATTATCTCTCCATTACCCTGTCAACAGGCACTGTGTGATTTCTCGTGTGTTTGTTTGTTTGCTATTATTACAGACAACAGTGCTGTGAACATTCTTGGTTTTCACAGAATGTTCATATATGCAAGAATTTCTCTTAACACTGATTTTTTTTTTCCTCCTAAAAATCTTATCCATGGTAGTGGGGAATATATTGCTACTCTTTTTCTATTATTAAAACCCTATTGAGTTCCACTAATTAACTTAATTCCAAGTGAAAAAATGATAGTTTTTAAATGATAGTTTTTATGTAAGTAGGACCATGGGATCATGACTTAACAGCAGGAAGGTTTTGCATAGATTGAATCGTGAAGCCCTTGAGCTGGGAGAGCGCACCAAGATAACAATGTCAGAAGTTTCTGAACTGAAGGACCCAAAAAACTGCTCAAGGCAACCATGCTGACAGTGGCTTAGTTCCATTTGCTAAAAGAGGTTGGGTTAATAGAAAGAGAGCATAAAAAGAAATAGAGTCATTTCAAGCCAGATGATTGTGGGAACTTTATTTAGGCTACTCCTTTTTTCCCCTCAAAGGGAGCATCATAAACAAAACAAAACAAAAGGGAAAAAAAACCCACATGGCTTCTATCTCTGGAATATTAAATGAAAATGCATGTTTGGCAAAATACCTCAGAATTTTCTAAACTATTATCTCCCTATAGTTTCACTAACATGTTAACCTACTTAGAGCAATTAGTGCTTCATTAGTAAGGCTAACTAACTGTTGCCGGGCCCTGTAATGATTTGCCAGGCTTTCTAGATACAAGTGCATAATCAATGTTTTCCAATTACTTCTATAGTGCAACCACTATTTCAAATAAACTAGATAATAATACAAACCCATTACTGGAGCTGAAGTAGCAGAGGCATTTAATTGCAAGGCAGTTCTTCTCAGCTTTTAAAATTTTTCACACTAATGAAGTGTCATACAAAAAAGTTGTATTGATTTTTCCACCACATGGCTTCAACCACAAATATGTAATTATCCCTTTTATATCTAGCTGGGGGATTAAAATAATCTATAGTATATAGCCTTTACTTATCCCTGATGGGTTTAGTAGTACTTTTACCCTTTTCAAAATATGTGGCCTTTTGATGAATGAACTTTAGGCAAAACGTTGCTTTATCTGTTTCAAATCTTTGCTTTTTAAAGTCAGTTTGTGTGCAGGCATCGGAGTCTGAAATCTCGAGCTTCCAAAACCTCTTAAAGAACACATTCTGATATAATTTAATTTACTGAGAGCATCATAGATATTTTTTTGTACTAAAGAAATCACTATGGGTATATAGTGTTGCATATTAGCAGCACATACATTTGCATTTCACTGTAGTTACATTTTTATTCATAGCTAACATTTTATTAACCATGTTATATTTTTATACAAATAAAGTGGTCTAGACATTAATTGGAGCCAATTCTTTCCCAGGTTTTCAGGAAAAAAAATGTAAGAATAATCCACTGGCATTAAATTTCTTATTTTCTCATCACAGTTTGGTCAATAAAGGAGGGGAAAAAAGTATTTTCTTTATGAAAAGAGAAAGTCATTATAAGTATAAAATGAATTTTGCAGAGATCAGGAATTAATGCTGGGAGCATAGTGCATTTTAAAAATTAGCCTGTCCTTCTTGATCTTTTTACACATAAATTGGTCCCTCTCCACATTTTTGCTGAAAATTCTTTTGGTTACACTTTAACATTATTTCAATTATGGTCATTGTAAAAGTAGATTCAAAAGGGTAAAAAACACAGCATAAATGTCTGCAAGACCTTGTTCTTAACATTCATATGTCAAAAACTGTATCTCCCCATAGTTTCAGTAACATGTTAACCTACTTACCACCCTGAGTTTTCCCAGATGCAAGGATTGTCACGATTTCTTGCCTTTCTGTGTCTTGTGGCTTAGGGAAACATTCACAGTCAAATTATACACTATATTCCAGAGCCTGAAAATTCTGTGGAAGTGACTGTGGATATTAAAAAATGTTATAAGTCAACACTGGAAAATCTTGAAGCAAAAATATAGTAGTGTAGAGATATAAACTTAATTTTTTTGGTGACATTTTAAACCTAGGTATTTTGTGTTAACTTTAAAATTTTTCCAAGCAGAGCATTTATGGACAAAGAACTGACCAGAAAGGATTGCTTCATACCAAGAAGATCAGGCTGAAAGTATAAATACCGAAAGTTATCATGTTTATGTAGCTTTCAAGATCAATTATAGTCTCTTCAATCTGTTTTCCAAAAAACCTGCAAAAAATCCCTTTTTAACTATCAATTTTATATTTTGTGCTATAGTCCTAAATTGTAAAAGAAGCAACACATAAACAAATGTATCCTTAAAATAAATAAAAGTATGAGTTTAAAGGCCAGTTATGTACAATATTTGGATCTAACATCCATGGAAAATATCCTTCCTGGTAGAGGTGATATCTGCAGATGAAGGATAAAGGTAAACGACAAAATGGATAAAGTAGGGCAGCTAGGATACTAAGGAAAGCTACAGTTTATTTTTAAATTAATTCACACACAAAATGTTTTAATATTGATTTCTTCTAAAAAATGCCCTTGAGATTTATTCCACATGATTCTTCCTATATGGAGGATTAGTTTCCCTGGCCTTCTGTTGTTTGCATTTCTTATATTTTAAAGCATTGATCTAATTGTCTTCAGGGATCCAGAGAAGCCGTGGTCTTGTCCGTGCTGGAACAGGTTGGGAGGTGAAATGTTCCTTCTACCGGAATATACAGTGTTGGTTTCAATTCTTATTTCCACGTGCTACATACAGGATATGAGCAGCCTGATGTGGTGGTAAAATACAAGTAAGAAATATGACTGTATCAAAAACAGATTATCATCAAGAATTGTGAGAAAGATAAAAAGTGGAATTTCTGTCAGGAAGAAAGAAGGAGATGAGCTCCGCAGTAGGGATTTCAACTCTCAAGTCCACACGTGACTGGGAGTGGTGCGTGTTTCCCAGATACTAAAACGCCATTACCTTGACCGTCGACACGAAGTGATCAGAGTCATATTTATTGATGAAACTCTCAGCTCCCACCCTGCCGCACTGAGTGAGCATCATGCGGCTGTCAGCAGAGCCAGGGCACCACAGCAAGGAGTGCTTGTGACATTTCCCTTTCATAATTTATGAAAACAAAAGATCTTGAAGTTTGTAGGACACCTGAGCAATTTTAACATAGTCTCCAGGAAGGCTGTATTGTGGTCCGTAAAATAAGCACTTTTCTGGCTTATGGTTTTTAGGAGAATCAATTGCAAACCAAATTAGAACCATAAACACGGCCGTCATTTAAAGGATTCTAATCCTGACACGAGGGTTACAAGTACAACCAGCTATTTAGGGAGGTGGTTAATTACTATCATACCAGAGCATAATTCTCTTCATGGTGTGTGATGCTTTCTCCTACACGTGATTTCACAGGGGTTTTATAAGTTTAAGACCCTAAAAAGCCACTTAAGTGTTTTACTTCTTCAAGGTAATATTTTTCATCTGTGACATTATTTGGTAGCTAAAAGATGTAGCATTATTTAAAACTAAAAACAGTAAGCAAGGAGAGAAAGCATTTGTGTCTTCCATGCTAATGATATTAGATTTGATTGAACTAGAAAGTCAGTAACGACCTTGAACTGTAATTTGGGTGGGGGAAGATCTCCCTTATAAGAAATTACCCCTCGATGAAGAGTAGCAAACTGTATACCACTGTGGGATTTTTCATGTACATATGAGTATTTTTAAAAAGTAGAAAAATCTTGATATGTGAGTTATGTGAATGCATACATTTTGGAATTGAGTGAACTTTGTACTTAAGTTGTTCAAGTACAAACTTAACCAAGAAAAGATCTTACAGGAACTGTAGTCAACTGCTTGCTTTTTGTTTGTCTTGTTTTGTTTTGTGATGGTTAGGTGGAGGAGAAGGGGAACAAAGACTGGAGAGAAAGATCACTGGACATACCCCATGATTAGACATAAATGAAAAAAGTATAATTTTTATATCCTCATTCCATTCTGCCTAGAGTATCTATGGACCTACCTATGAAATAGAATGAAGATTATAACTAGACAATGACAAAATTACATCAAATAGGAATACATTATCCATCCATACATAAGACCATTTCATTATTAAAAGTAATTTTATCTTAGTATCTTCTTGCATCATTTATTCCAAATGGGAAGCGATTTATGTTTACATTTTACTCACAAGGAAGCTAAGGTAGAAAGGCAACGAACACTTCTAAAACTAATTATTCGAACATAGGAGAATTCCTAAAAAATGACCTTGAAGCAATTAAGGGCATGTGTATTTATATTTTTAAGGCTAGGATATTTTGCTCAGGAAAGGCCTCAAGTTTTATCCCAGGGGTGAGACAAGGAAAGACATTGTCTTGCATCATGTGTATGGAGGGTGGGTCCACACTGGCACTAGGGTCTCAGACAGATAGAAGCGGGTCTTCCTACTATCTGACAGGTAGCCCAGAAAACAGTCAGAAAGAATGCCCAGAACCACCCCTCTTCCCTTGTGCTGGCAGCCCTGACAGGAGGGCAGTCCTTATGTCTCCACACTCAGAGCCCAAGGCCACAGTTTATGTCCCCCCAACCAGTGCCCACCTGGATGAAGGCACAGGAATGGAGAAGTGTCTTCTGGACCCGAGTGTGAGCAACTCTGGTCCTCACATCTGAGATACAACCCCCGCCAGGGGCTACCAGTCCCTCTGTGACTCCTCCCAAATTCCAGGTCAGTGTTTATGGGGATTACATATCATAGACGGAACTGAGAGAAAGAATGATTTAAAGCAGGGACATTTTGACCCAGAGGGCATGGGCCTCTGAAGTTGAGTTTTTTTTTTTTTGTCCATACCTGTGGCTCATATCAGCTTCCTGATCTCTAAGATGAGCCTCACAGAGATGATTTGAGAATTCAATGAGATCATGCTTTGTGAAGCACAGACCACAGTGGCTGGCACATGGAAAGCCCTCAATAAGTAATAGCTACTACTATTGTTGCTCAATGCACCAGATATGAATGCCCCTGTGAGCGTACACGTGTGTCTCTCTGTGTCTCTCTGTGTCTATGCATGTGTGTGTGTGCAGCTACCACATTCTCTCCTGGATCCAACGTCTGTGTGCCTATTATCCAAAGAAGAAGAAGAAGAAGGAGAGAACTGGGTTTAAAACTGGAGAGAGAGAGACAGACAGAGACAGAAAGAGGAAGGAAGGAGGAAGACAGAGGGGAGGGAAGGAAGGTGAGAAAAACAAAGAAAAAAAATAACCAAGTCTTAGCGCCTGACCCTCCTTCATGAAGTGGGCATTCTTTCAACCCTTCCCCTTCACACCCTCCAAACTGGGGTGCCAATCCCGACAGATGGGGGAGACCCCACCCAATTTATGCTGTCAGTTCGTGTTCCACATCCCCTCCCCCTTACTCGTGTCTCACAGCGAGGAAGCAAGAGGAGCAGTGTTGCACAGGGGTTGAGATGAAGCCTGTCAGGCAGCATCAGAGCTGAAAATTACAGCTGATTAAAGGAATAAAAAACCTCCAGGATCATTTGGTATTCTCGAAATTGACAAGTTAAGGTGCTACCCCTTTAAATGTCTGGTTGGTCTCCCAGCTCTGAGATGGAGCTTTTTCTGGAACCATGTTTATAACCCTGAGAAACAGAAAGGAGTGAACTCCCACCTTTTATGAAGCTTTAAAAGCTTTGTTTTCACTCTCCAGTGTTTTTTAATCTTAAAAACAAAAACACCAGGAAACTTTAGTTTGAGCATAAACAGCACATTTTCCTAACAGAAGTAAAGCTTCAAAAGCCTAGGAAGCGGGTGAATGTGAATACTGGCAGCTGCAGTTTGTTTTCCAGGGGGTTAAAAAAGCTACAAAGCCCTATTTCCCTTTCTAAAGGAGCATAGGAAACGATCTCCTTCGCAGTGGAAATAAAAATGTGAAGTTGGTACTTACCAACGGTCACACTAATATAATGCCCTCTAAAACGCCTGCGATAACCGTATTCACAGCCATTAAATTCAGGGATGCAAGGGAAGCTGCAGTAACGTCGGCCTTATGGAGACTAGTGGTGCACAGCCTCAAATCTTCCTACTACTTACTGTGTTTTCTGTTTGCTGCTCTTTATGGGAGCGTACATTTTTATTTTTTTATGGATGTTAAAACATTTATAACTGTACAAGGTCAATGCAGAAAGCCTTGCATCGAAACTGAAACTACAAGTAGCCACAAGGGACGGATTAAACCTCGGAGAAGCTAAAGTGAACACTGCAAATGTGTAATGACCGTTTTGGGATGCTTGTATCAAAATGGCAGCCTCGAATAGATAAGCCAATGACTACGAAGAGTATCCCAAGATCAACTTGTGTCTGTGGCCAGGATGGGGAGAAGTTCCAGGGCCTGGCGTGGTGACCTAGGAAGGCCTCCATTCTGCTGCTTTCTAGCCCATTTCTACCCTCAATATCCCCACCCCCCATTTCTTCACAGGTTACCCTACCAGTACCCCTACCTCCCCACATGGTATATGCCTTGTCCTCTGGGTCCCACCTAAGACCCAGACTAAGCACTTGTCTTAAAAGATGCATGGGATTTTACTTAAAGACATCTACTGTGAGTCTCCCACAGTCTGGTACATGTTTGGTAATTAACAGATTTGTCGCTAAAAGATGAGGACTGGCCGGATGTGGTGGCTCACACCTTTAATCCTAGCACTTTGGGAGGCTGAGGCGGGAGGATCACTTGAGGCCAGGAGTTTGAGACCAGCCTGGGCAACATAGCAAGACCCCATCTGTAAAAAAATTTTTTTTTTTTTTTTTTTTTTTTAGAGATGGGGTCTCGCTCTTGCTCAGGCTGGTCTCGAACTCTTGAGCTCAAGCAATCCTCCCGCCTCAGCCTCCCAGAGTGCTAGGATTACAGGCGTGAGCCACCGCATCCGGCCTGTACAAAAAATTTTTAAAAATTAGCTGGCCATGGTGGTGCGCATCTGTAGTCCCAGCTCCTTGGGACTTGGGAGGCTGAGGTGGGAGGATCTCTGAAGCCCAGGAGTTTGAGGCTGCAGTGTGCTATGATCGTGCCATGCACTACAGCTTGGATGACAGAGCAAGTGACCCTGTCTCTTAAAAAAAAAAAGAGATGAGGACCCTCATTACAAATTTTTTCTTCAAACATCGGAGAGAATCAACTTATAAACCAGCTGCAAAATATTATCTCTGATTAGCCTTAACTCTATTCCACAGGATGTAGGGCCTCAGTTGTTTCAAGTTAAGTCCCTCAGAGAAAATCTATTCACCCCCAGGGTTGTTTGGAACCATGAGAATGTAGGGAGCGGAATAGGAGAAAGGGGAGCAGACCTATTTAATCTGTCAGATTTCTGTGGCCAATGCAGGTGAAGAAGGCTTTTGGGAAGAGTAGGAGATTATGTTCTTGAATTCTACTCTTTACCAGCTGTGCAACCATGGATAATTTATTTTACCTCTCAGGTTGTTGGTCTTCTCTATAAAATAGGAATAAGCCTATCTGCCCTGCTGCCCAACTGTAACGTACAGCACTATCCAACAGTAAAATAAGCAAACTTCCAGAAGAAAACACTGGTCCAACAAGTGAAAGACTATCATTCTAATATCTGCTTCTTCACTGATTGAGTGAATCTCTCTGTCTCTGTAAAATGGAGTAATATGCCAGTCACATTGCTTTATAGAACACAGAACAAAGTACTATTTATAAAAATGCTTCGAAAAATTGGAAAATGCAGTATTGTTGTTTCTATTATGTAATAGAAATGCTTTAAAAAAATGTTCTCCTGATGTCTGAATCTGATATCTTTAGGTATTATTCTCTTTAAAACCTGAGATTTCAATCAAATAAATACATGAACATTTAACACATTCCTCTGATAATAGCCAGTCTCAAAACATTGTTATTTATTCACAGATTTCTCTTTTCAAAATGGCATATCCTCTGGCAGTCTTCCTTCTATGATTAGTCACAGACTTCAAAGCAAGGCCTACACCATTTCAACCTTCATTTGAAAAGCAAGAAGTTCAGATTTTTGTCTGTGTGACTGGAAACAATGAGCTTGACTGGTTGTGGTTATTAATATAGTCAATTCAGTAAATAAACTGCTCCAGTGGCTGGTCCTTTTGCTGAAAATCGAAATATGTGCCCTCTCAGATCACAGAAATGCTTGTGCCCTACGGGAGATTCTAGTCTAGTTGGACAGAAGGACACACATGACAAGGGGAAATTAAACACTTCTGTCATGTGTATAAGAGTGGCCTTCTGCTGGATTTCCTTTTTACTACAAACCACTTTCAGAAGGATAAATTTGTTTCAGCACCCACAATAATTATTGGCAGCATTCCTAAATCCTCTAACCTTTACCTGTTGCACTGGTAGATACTTCGGGGCTCGAGGATAATTTATGCCCAGCTTTTTTCCTCTTTTGACTTTAGTTTTGATATCACATCATGATTCAAAGCTTGGTGCACCATAAATTTTCTCCAAATGTGTAGTAATTCCTATGTGCAGTCCAAAGTTATGATTCATTTATACTGGAGTGACAGCATAATACCTAGGTGTCAGAATCCATTAAAACTGTTCAATGTCTTCTGTTTATTTTTAGAACCAATTGAGACTTAACTGATGGTGAAAAATATACAGTCAAGTGTGTTTACTTCACCTTTACAAAGAATCCGTTACAGTCCCAATTAATTTGTTATTCCTGTCACAACAGGTACTGGAAACTTCAAAACTGTCATTACTGTTTCTGCCTTTCTTTCGAGGCTTTGTGTTTATTTTTAACCCATTCAGAGATATCTGTCTATTGTGAGCTAAGGATTTCTGGGTGTGTGTGTGTGTGTGTGTGTGTGAGAGAGAGACAGAGAGAGAGAGAGACAGAAAGTGATAAGATATAAGATATGTAAGGCTGCAAGGCTGCATGCTATTTTCATTTTGTTAAAATAATAGAGTATATACTCAGAACAATATAACCTGATATGGATTCTGCACTAGAAATCCTTTTCTTTTCCTTCCAAAGTGAGGCGTTCTCCTTTATACTAACATTAAAGATTTCTTCCAGGGTATATGGAGACTCAATCTTGGTAGGACTGAAAAGACAGACAACAGTAAAATTTGCACTGTTCTAGATGTGACAGTCATCGCCACCGAGGTATTTTTTCCCAGCATAATAAATATTGTCCTTATTTATTTTTTAACATTTTCTATATGTAATTTCTAATGGGAAAGTCTGCAGTGAGTGGAAAGGAGTGACTGTGAGTTCTTCCAGGCAAAAATCAAGTTTTGTTCACTACTCTTTGCGGGTATAAATTCTCATTTGTAAGGAATTATTTTTGGTAACCTGAAAATATAAAACACAAAAAATGGGGCCTCATAATAAGCATGAGAATTATCAGAAATAGTATGCACAAGCCCATTTTCATCACAAAAAAATCCCATCTGTACTCAAGCCAATAATGACAAAACATTTAAAAGTGATTTAGACATAGGTGTGTGAGTGAGTAACCCACCTCTTCCCTGCTATTGTTCCAGGAAGCTGAAGGTATACTGACATTACCAAACTGTGATGATCAGAATTTTCTATGCTCCCTCCTTGGCATGGCATGCACCTGAGGATAAAGGATGCTGTGAGGCTTGTGAGTGGGCATGCAAGAATCAGACTGCTGTGGTTTACTCCTCAGTGCCTCTTCTGGCTTGCATTTGAACTTATTTAGCTATGTGACCTTGAATAGTCTACTTAGCCTCTCTGAGTCTCAAGTTTTTCTTCAAAAATGGGAGTGATAATATTTCTAAACTCCTAGGTATGCAGTGAGAATTAAGTAACATAATGTACTGGAAGTACTTGGCACAATTCCAGGCACACAGTAAGTCCATCATACATGTTGGTTATTAATGCAACTGTTATTTTAAGAACACTTACTGGGGGGAGTGCAGGGTCTAGGTAACCTGGTCTGGAAAGGTTTGAGGATTCATTGGGCCTGGAGCAAGCCAATAACCTCAGCTCTAAAAAACAAGCAAAGAACTAGAGAGATCGTTTAGGATGGAAACTGGGGAGTAGGAGTTGGGGCAGCATTGTGGGCTTAGAACAGGGAGCAGAGGTGCCTTCTACTGGCTGGGAAAGGCACTAAGTCAAGGTCAAGAGAGAGGCTGCCCCCTCCAAGGACCCATGAGCCCTGGCGATGGCCAAATTTCCACTCCAGAGTGAACACAGCTTCAAAGTTTTCCAGTGAATGTGCTGTAGACAAACTGCATCAGACAGGAAGGCAAGGAAACGACCACTGATAACTTGTTCCAGGCAAGTCAATGTGCACCTTGAATTCAGCTGATAAGAATTTATTAAGGAGAATTTACTCATGGTCCACTTCTCTGAAAGGATTTGAGATGACATACCATAAGCTTAAAAAAAATAAATTTTAAAAAAGGGGCTAAAAGAAAGAGGGAATTGGAGTAGAGAAAACCAGTGTAAACTCTAACATTTGTTATATTGGATGCAAAATTTGGCTCTGAGCTTCTTGATAAGCAAAGCAAAAAGTGAAGCCATTCACATTTTTAAAAAGGAGATAGCATAGTAATTCCTCTAGGAAGCCAAACTATTTTGACATAAGATTGTGGAAGCTATGCCTTACATAAAGAAGTAGCTAGAGAAAGACAGGAGGTAGGAAATAGGGAGCTAGTGAAGATAGATTCAGAGTTGGGGAGAACTGTGGTTGTTAATCTCTCCCTGCCTGGCCTGTTTCTTACAACAGCAATGGAACTAAGAAAAGTTTGAAGAAATACATAAATGAATCTCAAGTATAATAGAATGTAAACTATTCAACAATATAGTAATTACGGTCAATTCACTTTGGCAACTGGAGAGCTCTATATGTGAACAGCAATCTAATAGTATAATTGTTGATCATGAAAAATATCTAAAGAATATCTATTATAAGCTAGTAGGGAAAAAATTGCTTAATGTTTTTCAAGAGGTTATATTTACATATAATCAGATAATGCAGAGTAAGTTTGTTTTTATTTTCTGACACTGAGTACCAATGGATTAACTTCCTGAATATTGATTAGAAATCTCAAGACTCCACTCTGACTTCTCCATCTCCATACTTCGCTCTTGGGTTCAGGCTCTGAGCATCTCTGGCAAGATCTACAGCAATGTCCCCAGTCTTCAACCTGCTGGTTCAAATCTCTGGCCTCCCTCCTATTATCCTTCTGAAACACGAATCTTATCATGTTGTTTCTGGGCTTAAAGTCCTGTAGAGCTAGCCAGTAGCTACAGCAGCAACGTTTTTCAGAAAGGCAGATAAAACTCTGCATGATTTGGGATTAATCTCTTTCCCAACTGAGACTTTAGGTCCTATCTTGCTGCAGTTCCCCAGCTTGCCCCCTTCAGCCCAGCCACTCAGATCCCCTGTGATACCCCATGTGCACGATAGCCTCTGGTGCTACCCTGTCCTCCCTGCACATGCCGGAAGACCCTTCCTACAGGGCTCCCTGGCATTAATCCTTCAAGACTCAAGCTGAACACCATCTCTTCTCTGATGGTCTCTGAGGGACCTGTGGTCCCTCCTGTCACTTTCTAAGCTCCTGGATACAACTTTTTATAGCACTTACTGCCTTGTATTTTGATTATTTATAAATAAGTCTGGCTCCCTCACCTAAATTCTTTGAGAACAGAAAAAGTCTGAGTGCCTGATAATATGATGGTTCTCAAAAACATTGGTTTAATACATAAATGAAGTGAAATTGACCTAATGGTATTACAAACAAATGTAAGACTGTGCATTTGAGTTGAGCTTTCAGTCCATTGTGAGGAGAGAGGTTATAAGTACCAAATATTTCCAATATAGCTCTTCTAATCATGGGTGTCAGAGCTCATTAGCTGTTTAGAGTCCTTGGGCAACTTGACATAACCAAGAGGACTTACTCTACAAGGAGCAGGGGAAGTATTAGCAGTGCTTCCAGTCTGGCCATTTCTTGGTATACTTGATACTTCAAAGAGATTACTTACAGCTATGTGACCTTGGGCAGGTTGCTTAACTTTTGAGCCTCAGTTTCTTCTTTTATAAAGTAGGGATTATTACAGTATGTTCTTCATAGGATTGTGAGGATTAAACTATCTAACATCTACAAAGTTCTCAAAACAACACTGGCATACAGTAAGTGCTATGAACTGAATTGTGTCCCACCAAAATTCTTATATTGAAGCCACAAACTTCAATGTTCACTGGATTTGGACACAGGGCCTATTAGGAAGTAATGAAGGTTAAGTGAGGTCATAAGGGTGGGGCCCTGATCTCATGGGATTGGTGTCCTTATAGGAGGAGACACTGAACTTTCTCTCTCTCTCTTTCTCTCTCTCCCCGCCTCCCATGTGAAGAGCAAGAAGGCTGCCATCTATAAGCCAGAAACCAAATCAGCTGGCACTTTGACCTCCAGAACGGTGCGAAATAAATTTCTGTTATTTAAGCCATCCAGTCTGTGGTATTTTTTAATAGCAGCCCAAGCAGATTAAGACAGTAAGCACTTAGCAAATCTGACTACTGTTATTATTTTTATTATTTGATATCATTTGTGTCCCACCAGAAGTGTCTCAAGCTCTTATAACGGTCTCTGAGTATTTTTCCTTTGCTTAGCAAACTACCAAAGCAAAAAAGTCCACCCAACATTTTTATTGCTATGGCTTCAAAGCAAAATTTAACATTGGGACTTCTAATAGTGGTAATGACCATATATGCAGAGAAGACGGTGTCATGCCCATTTCTTGAGGTTTCTAGCTTGAGACCATCAGGCAGGTGATGAAAGTTTTGGTTTCCTGTCCAGAGCAAAATGCCCCAGCTGACGGCAGACTATCCTTTCAATTTTGAATAAAATGAGTGTAAGATATCTGAGAAATTCTGCTCTTTCTGCTTGAGTGAATACCTGTCATGCTTCTTACATCTACTGAAGCAATTAACACACACAAAGCTATATTTGCTAAGCCAGTGTTCCCCAACGGGGGTGTTAGCTTCTACCAGTGAATAGCAAAGACCTCTCTGAATTTTTCAGCAAGCTGGCTTTTCCCTGAGCTCCTGTTCAGACAGCCACGGGGCAACTCCTGCATGTCTGCTCAGTACCCTCCGCCTGGCTCTCTCCTCCTTTATGTTAACTTCCCCCCAGGTGTTACCTGTAGACTCAGCCAGACCTCAGTCGGCTACAGATCCTATCCTCCCCGCAGAGGCTTAGAGCAGCCCAGGGGCTCCCAACCCTGGCTGTGCAGTAGCATCACCTGATGGGGCTTTTTAAAATATGCCAAAGCCTAGGACCAACCCCATGACAATTATAACAGAATCTGATGGCTGAGCATGGACAGCGATGATTCAAATGTGCTGATCAGGGTTGCGAGCCCCTGGAGCAGGCCTAGTTCAGAAGCTCAGCTCCACCCTGACCTTACTTTCCAGGTCCACTCTGAAACCTCACCTTGTCTTCCAGTTTGAGTAACTTGTTCTTTGTCTTCTACTTCTGTACCTGATTTATCAGCTTGATAACCAGGTTTTTGCCCAAAGTTCTCCTGGAATGGGGTCCTGCTTATTCTTATCGTCCATCCATCTCCCCTCTCTAGGACCATGGGTGTGGGTCCTGAGCCCCATACCTGTTGAGAAGATCACCTGTAGCTGCCAAACTCTGATAGTGGCCCTTGGCCTACCTTCAGGCAGAACCACAGTTGTCTGCCCTGGGAAGCCTGCCAGCCTCCCCTGCTGACCCAGCAGCCAAATCCCTCTCTGGTTGGACTGTCACAATTCAGACTGCTTGCCTGGACCCACTGGGTTCACCTACCCACATATTGTCTGGACACTGTGCTGTGTCTACACCTGATGGAATTCCTTCCATCAGCTGTGGGTTTTCGTATCACTAATCTGATTACATTCAAAGGATTGTCTTTTACTCTGAGATTACGTCCTTCCTCACTTTTTGGTGTTATGATCTCCTTTCTTTTAAGAAATGATGGCTGTAGTAGATGACAGCCACATCTTGACAAAATATTTTTTAAAAGTGGGTAACCTTATGACTGCTTAAGGGTTTTTTTGGTTTTGTTTTTTGGGTTTTGTTTTTGTTTTTCTTTTTCTTTTTACTTATTGGACCAAAAAATCCCCAGACTTGAGAACCACTGAGCTAGATGATCTCAAGTTATCTCCACCCCCACATGGCAGCTCAACCATGATGGACAGGTCTCCTTTCTAGATCTCTGGATCTCTCTCTCTACCTACCAAGGTCTGTGACCTTTTGCTGACACACAAGTTCTGGAACTCCCTTTCTCAGATCACACCTCCCTGAATTACAATCCCTCCTATAGGTTGTCTTGGATCAAGTTCTCCTTTCAACAAGTGACCTAAGAGCAAAAATACTATTAGTGATACTTCACAGGGCCAGAGGTCTTATGGATGAGAGGCACTTGATATCACCTAGCTCTTTAGTTCCCAAGTTTGGGGATTTTATGATCCAAAATAAACAAGTTTGGAGGTAGTTATAAGGTTGCCTGCTTTTTGTATTTTGCCAAGATGTAGTTGCCATTGACTATTGCCATAATTTCTTAAAAGAAAGGGCATTATAACACCAGAAAGTCAGGTTGACCATAATCTCAGATTAAAGGTAATCCTTTGAATGTAATCAGTTTAATATTATGAAAAACTGCCTATAATGTCCTTAATTTTCTTAGTTCAATGTACACCAGTGAAAGCTTGGTCATGGCCTAGCATTAGTTCCCAGATAGGTGTTTGAGAACATTAATTTAGTTCAACTCCTACATTTTACTGGTGGAGAAACTGAGACACAGGGTGTTACACAATTTCCCCCAGGTTACCCTGGCAGGTCAGCAGGAGAATCTGGGCTAAAACCTAGCTCTCCTGGCTCCCAGGCCAGGCTGGGCCGCTGTCCATGCACTCAGAGCCTCTCAGTTGCTGGGTCCTTCTCTCCCTTTTTTTCTTCCCCTTTTTCTGTACGGAGTCTACTCCTCCACTGGGCCCTATTCTCTGTGCTAGCAAAAGTGTCC
The DNA here is from genome assembly GCA_023783475.1 of Daubentonia madagascariensis. Classification (NCBI taxonomy): domain Eukaryota; kingdom Metazoa; phylum Chordata; class Mammalia; order Primates; family Daubentoniidae; genus Daubentonia; species Daubentonia madagascariensis. The sequence continues at coordinate 32,789,460 of JAKFHU010002088.1, read as the reverse complement.
CTCTGACACTTCTCATGCCCTGCTGCTTCAGTGAAAATGATGTACAGGAATAAGAAGGGGGATGATCATGACAGTTTTTCTTCATTAACTGACCACTAAGTGTCAGGCACGGTACTAGGCATTTTGTAAACGCTAGTTCAAATCCTTTAATAAGCCTGAAAGGCAAGTAGTAGTGTCTCAATTTTTCAGGTAAGGAAACTGAAGCACAGAAGTCACTTGCCCCCAGTTGTGTGATAGTAAATGTCGGAGTACTGATTTAAAACCAATTCAGCTTTGTTCCAAAACCTGTGCTCTTCTGTGTACCATTCGGAAGCAGGAGTAGGCAGCTTGAATCAATGATGCGGTTCTAGATCCTCAGCTTCTTGCCATCTTTAAAAAAAATACAGAATCACAGGCACACTTCTAGATCTTTGGCTTTTTGCCTCTCTTCTTGTTCTTGTTAATTCAGACACCCAACACCCACACCCATGATTCTCGCCCCATGATCTTAAGTGCACCTTGAAGACCCGACAGGCCAGAGCGTACCACTTAAATCCGTACCTCACAGTGAACTCAATAAATTAAAGATGTGGCCGAGGAAACAAAATCTGTGTTTGAACTTAATATTGTTAGTGATCTCTGAAGGTTCCCATCTTTAGGCCCAGAATTGCTCTAATCTGCTTTTGTGTACATTGATTAGCACTTGTTATCCGGGCTAGTCCAGCCAACACAGCCTAACGCCCTAATCACTATAAAATGAATGCTAGTACGTGCTTTAATTCCCAGGTTATCTTATTATCCAGAGATATTTGTCCTTATTATTGTTATTCTGGGCAGTCAGTGTCAGAAAACGGAATAATTTGACAATCTTGGGAAGAAAGATTGAAAACTGGGCTGGCGTAAAAACCATTGAAATTTCTTGGTCTAAATTTGTATAAAAATTATCCTGCTGGATTGGGAAAAAGGCATAAAGAGAGATTCATTTGGAATCCCAATTCCAGAATAAACCAAAAGACACATCACTACCTAGTTACATGAATGGGCATGGGTACATAATTTTCTTTAATGGAAAGGACTGTGTCTTATTTATATTCGCCTCCTGACACATATAGTAAGTGTTTAATAAATGTGTATAAAATTCAATTAGATATTTCTGAGAAAGAGTAAATAGCACAGGAAGGCAATTGAGAAAAATTGTACAGAATCCAAAGTATTTACTGAACACTCTTGAAATTCATAATGTAAGGATGGTTGCTGGGGAAACCAGTTTGACATCATCTCAAGTATTAGTTTCCTAGGTCTGTTACAACAACAAAAACGGGGTGGCTTAAAACAGTGGAAATTTATTCTCTCATAGTTTTGGATGCCAGAAGTTGGGAATCAAGACGTGAGCATGCTGCACTCCCTCCAGAGGCTGTAGGGGGGATTCATTCTTTGCCTCTTCTTGCTTCTGGTGGCTGTTGGCATTCCCTAGCTTGTGGCCACTCTCTCCAATTTTTTGTCTTCATCTTCACATGCACTTCTCTTCTTCTCCATGTCTTCTCTTTTCTGTCCGCCTGAATAATCCAGAAGGACATCATCTTGAGATCCTTAATTATATCGGCAAAGATCCTTTTCCCAAGTAAGTTCACATCCACAGTTTCCAGGATGTGGGCATATCTTTTGGGGGCCACCATCCAAACCACTACACTTCATTTGATGCCAAACTTTATAAGAAGCCTGAAACTCAGGTTCAAGCATTGACTTGGGTGTGTATTACTGAAGTATACAGAAAAAATACTGCAGCGAGAGAGAGAAGAGGTTAGCATAAAGGGGGATAATATCTCAAAAACCATTTATCCCTTCCTCCCTTAAGTTGTGCTCCCAACCACTGTTTCACTATTACAGACCCAGCGGTGCAAGGAAGGGAGGTGACACCCCAGGAAGGAGGAAGAAATATAACAAAGGAGAAGACCCACACCAGGAAGAGGGAGCCAATGGCTCTCATCTTTCAGGCCTCGAGGGCTTATTGGGAAAGAGGGCTGGGGTGAGAGGAAGAGACAGTTCCTTCTGTTTCCCTTACTCTGTGCTGAAGTCCTGGAGGGAGGAAGCATGTTAGGTAGGTCTAAGGGAAGCCAAAAGCAAAGGGGCGTTTTCTCAGCTTCTTATGTGGGGATTGGGAAGGAGACCACCTCACAGGGTACCTTCACAACAATCTGGAACTGCTACAAGGCCAAGCAAAGAAAGCACGTGAGTTAGCACTCCTGAGCTGCTGGGGTGGGGGGTGTGTGTGTGTGTGTGTACAAGAGCCCCACAAGATCTCTTCTGTGCCACAAGAGGGCATGTGCCAAAAGCAGGGATCCCACCTACTGGATCCCCACAGCGGAGGCAGAGGAGCCCTGAAGGCACAATCTGCTAGGCAGGCTGCCTGGACTGGGAATACATGGGAACCATAGTGGGACGTCAGAGCATTTGTGTCAGGTGGAGCCAGCTCACCAGACACAAATAATGGAGCAAGAGAACAGACTGCAAGTTCATTAGCCAGAGAAGTCAGCATCAGGTGCTAGCTGCACCCAGGGGCTGGGAGGACATGGACTATCCATTCCCCAGGAACTAGAGGACAGTACAACGACAGAAACCTGTTTTCCAAGGACCCCTTGTTCCCCACCACCAGATTGTTGTATAAACACTCCTTCCTACACACCCACACAGCTGTACTGGAAAGGCACGGGAAGAGAATAGAAAATAGAAAAGTCTGCCATATCTAAATAGTCTATTAAAATTGTTGGTTGGGACTGGATGTAACAATTTGGACTTTAATTAAGTGTCCCCCACACCCAGCCTGCCCTGGCTACACAGTAGGTTTGGAGTACATAAAGAAGGTTGCATCAGTCATGGAAAATGGAAAAGCTAACTTTCTTTGCACGTTTGTGAGGGTTTGTTGCCATGCAAACATATACAATCAAAAGATGAGCTGAACTCTACTTTAATAATGTTTGAAAAAAATTATCTTACAGCATTCAGACCAGACATCAGTAGCCTAAGATCATTAGTACAGTACTATATAGCTTACTCTTCAACACTGAGGAGCTAGGACAATGTAACCTTGCAGAGTTGGAAGGGCATCAGTTCTGTCACTCCCAGAAGGTGTGTCCCCAAATCATCCTCCACTTTATTTCATTTTCTAGTTAATTCCTCTCATTCCGTATGTACTTCTTCGCATGAAGCACTGTGCTAGGTCCTGGGATAGAGAGCTGAGTAAATTAGGGGCTCTGTGCAAAGAATGTAATTATTTCCAGCCCGTCCCTAAATGTGCAGTCCACAGTCTTGGTAAGCTAACAACACCTCTGAAAATCCAGTCATTACTTTCCTATTTGTTAGATAATTATTATACAACCAAGTGTTTAATGAAACCCTCTGATTCTGTGTAGAGTCTGTCTGAAAACAAATTTACACTTTTGATGACTTTCTTGACAATATTCTGTGGTCTATTTACTTCTAGAGAAACTTGCCTTCATTTATAACAGACAGAATATTCAGGTCATGCCAAGCATTTTTATTTTTTCTTTGTCTGATTACTAAAAAAAGGATTGTACTGAACAGGAAATAGCCAGATAAATAATGCACTGAAACCTCCTGCAGAACAACCATTTTTAGTATGATTCAGGCTTCGTGGTGTTGCATTCCAAACAATAGCGGGTGAGGTCTCAGTGCTGTGTTCAATAATTATTTAGATATTAATTTCTCCTTCATATTAATGGGTGTTATCCTGCTAAATCCATACTTAACTTTCTGAATAATTACTCCCTCGATGATGAAGACATTATTAATGGTCCATTTTAATAACATGAAAATAATTTCCCATTCATTTTTTTTTCTATGCTGCCTAGAAGTCATGCTAAAGCAAAGGGTGGGAAGAAAGAGGAAGGGCAACATGAAGTCGTAGCACACACATAGAACAGCTGCCTTCTCTGAGGAGGAAGAGAAAACTTTATTTACTGCTACAGTCCCCTTTGCTTCTCCCTGCCCTTTCTATGTGTAAGCCCCAAACCACCATTTTCAAAGCTTCCTTCCATAATAATGCCAGTCCTTCTACACCTCCAGCCCAGAAGACTCACAAACAAGCGACATGGATTTTTGTGCGAGCAGTAATGGCCCGTCATTATTAAATGTCTCTTGGTGGGCGGGAGAGGCGCTGCATCGCCAAGACTCACTCATCGGCACTTGCCGAACCGTTCACATCTGACCTCAGCAGCAATAATGCCACATCAAATAGGCCAACTACCCAGTTTAGCAGCAGAGCAGAGAGCACAGGCTGGCTTCAAGATTAAGTACGCTGCTACAGGCTTCCATTCCCAGGAGCTCCTTGGGCTGATGTTGTATTGATTGAGAAACTTTACCAGTAAGTATCACAAACAACAATAGCCAGGTCAACGATCTGATGCCTGCATATGAATTCCCCATAGGGCCGCACTCCGGGGCGAGGCGCCGCTATCATGATGTCTGAGCACAGGTTGAATAAGGTTTCCGAGGAAGGAAAGAGTGAGAACTTGCAGTCTGAAATGACATTTAAGCAAGTCCATGTGGGAACAGAATGAGAGACAATGATGTAATTATCTATTCCCCAGCTTCCAACTGCCGCAAAACCTGTCATCGCTCTGTGTTTATATGCTCTCCAAGCCTTCCGCTTCTTGCTTTTAATGCTTTTTGGGGTTTACAATGGCTAAGCCCAATATGCAAACCTAAGCAGTGTTAAGATTAAACAAAAAAATAAATATTGCTATATAGCAATAACCATCCCATTTTAATTTGAGAAATTAAAAGGGAACTTTCTGGTATATATTCCCCTATACCCTAAAGAATGCATTTAATTTTATTTCTTATCAGGGGAGCATCAAATAAAAGAACGAGCCTATATATCCCAAGCATATTTTTATGTACAAATGGTATTTTTTTGACAAGGTAAGGCTTGTGAAAATGATCCCTGTGGTTGGGAGAGGTGCTTGCAGCAAGGTAAGTACACATAGTACCAACTGCTGGGGGGAAAAGGTGTAGTTCCTGGGTGCTGATGCACGCACACACACACATATGCATGCACAAATACTCCCACGGGTTTTATATGACCATTTTCACATTCTCATATACACTCATGCAGGATGGGCTGCTACTCTGTTCACAGCCAGATTCTATTCTTCAGGAGGAAAATGACACTATTCTCCTTTTAGTGTTTCTGCTAAAGCTTCTCTGACCTCCTTTCTCACCCTCCCTAGGACAGGGTCGATCGTTCCCTGCTTGGAACTCTTTCTGTCCTTTATACACACTTCTATTGTCATACTAATGGTAATTATGTGTATGCTACTCTGTCTCGCCTTCTAGACTATGGACTCCTCATGGGCAAATGTTTTATATTACTCATTTTTGTCTTCCTAGGTCTCAGTGCAGTGCCCTAGACATAGTAGGTGCTCAAGAAAACTTTCAAACTCAACAACTGAATTGGCCATAGAAGATACAGCTAGTTTTCCATCCAGTATCTAATCTATCCTTCCCCTTAAACAGGACCTCAGCTTTTTCAGGGCAGCAATATGCCTAGCTTGGAAAAAAAAAAGATCTTTACCTCTTGTCTGATTGAAAGTTTGCACGTTGAGTCTATCTGGCAAGGTCTTATTTTCCTGATTAGAAGAATAAGCTCAGTGGGCATCCACTTTCCGCCCTTCACCCTTGACTTTTCTTCCAGCACGAGCTGAAAATTTGGGGCTGGGAGCAGGTTAGCCAGCCTCAGTATTATGATCTAGATAGGGCATGTTGGATTATATTAAGGTTTACCAAATATGAAATTTTTTTAAATAAAAAAAAACCAAGTGGAGGATAAAAACCAAGGGTAAAAAGAACCTCACTTCTGAAGTTATTTTTGACATCCACGTTTGGTGTTAAATGACAATTCTCCATCGAGTGCCTTGACAACACTGACTGTATTTTGTAGTGGTAGTTGCCGTTGAATGACTGGCCACCTTTTCCCCTTCAGTCCTACAACCATTATATCTGCCTTATGGACAGCAAAGGGGATTTATTTTATAGTCACTGAGCACCATAGATCCCATTTTTGGCAATGACAAGAGGACAAACCTCAGAGGACTCCAAGTCTAGGAGATAATCATTCTGTTGTTACTCCAGTTCTATTCGCAAGTGCTGTGGCAGAGATTGCTAATTGCCCCTCAATATCCATGCTCTCCTTTTTCTCTTTTTAGTAGTAGAACACATCAAGTTTTAGCTCAGCATATGGCAGCCCAAAGTTATAGGCAGGTCTGTCTGGAAAGTATCCAGCCATTGTTGTTATTAATATAACAAGAGCAGTTTGCGTGACATGGATGTAACCTGGCAGCCAAGGAGAGTGGACTGGGATGCGCATGTGTGAACAATGACGACCCCACTGTACTAGTAAGTGGGGTGCTAGACGCTGTTGAGTGAGCATGTGTACTGTGTGGCTGTCACATTCAAAATGACTGAGCGAGTAGAGCAATGAATCTGCATCAGATTTTGCGTTAAGCTTGGACATTGCTCCGCAGAAACTATTCAGATGATTCAGAAGGCTTTTGGGGACAATGCAATGAGTGCAGCTCAAATAAAAATGTGACATAAATGCTTCAGAGATAGTCGAGAATCTGTTGAAAGTGAGCCACGTTTTGGAAGGCCTGCAACAAGCACAACACCTGAGAATGTTGAACATGTACGGGTTAGGTTAAGAGATGCTGGGAGAACTGCGTGAGGTCCCAAGGTGACTACTTTGAAGGGAACTGAGGCGTTGTTGTCCTGTGTACAATGTTTCTTGTATCTTGTATCTTCTTCAATAAATGTCTCTATTTTTCATATTACATGGCTGGATACTTTCCAGACAGGCTATACACACATACACACAAACACACGCACACACAATATTTCCCATACTGCCTTGCACCTAGGCTTGTGACTGTGTATTGACTAATGCAATGTGAACAGAAGTAATGCAGGTAAGTTCTGAGTCTTTCTATTAAAGGAAGATGATTGTCATCTGCTTCTGCTTTCCCCATTGCTTTGGGCCTGGGATGTGGGTAGAGTGGTGATGCACTATCTTTGACCTTGTGAATCAGAGCAACCTCCTGCAACAGAGATCAGTAAACTATGATCCATGGGCCAAATTCAGCCCACTCCCTGTTTTATATGGCCTACAAGCTAAGAATGGTTTCTATATATTTAAATGGTTCAAAAAAGTTAAAAGATGAATATTTTTTGAACCACGAAAATTGTATGTCAAATTTCAGTGTCCATGAATAAAGTTGTATTGGAACACAGTCATATTCATTTACATATTGCCTATAATTGCTTTTGTGCTCCAACAGCAGAGTTAAGTAGTTAGCAATGTAGACCACATTGCCCACAAAAGCCTAAAATATTTCCTTTCTGGCCCTAGAAAGGAAAATTTTCTGACCCCTGCTCTAGAGGATGGTGTAGCAGCAAGACAGATGGTACCAGGACCCTGACTTCTAAGATACAGCCATCAACATCCCAGGCTGCCTAGAAGCTTGGTTTAAAGTGAGACAGAAATAAACTCCTACTTTATTTAAAACACTGTTATTTGGTCTGTGGTAAAGCAGCTGAACCAGAATCTTGACTAATACAATAAATATAAGATACCTCTTAAGTATCGTCAAAGACAAGCTACAGGTAAATGGGAAGAAAAGGGGAAAAGTGCTTCTTTCTGACATTTCCACGAACATCTGATGGGTTATTTCCCCAGGACATGCAAGAGGAACCATTGCCCATTCTTGCACAGTGGAGAATATGATGAAATGGTGCTAGTAGAAGATTATTTCAGTAGTCCTGGTGCAAGGAGAACAGAAGTAGAAGAGAGCTTGTCAGTGAGGCCCTCTTTCTTTTAAACTCCCCACACCCCTCCGGGAAGCAGTTGAAGTAGCAGCAACAATAACAACAGCAATAATAACATCAATAATAGTAATAGGTAACATTTATTGAGTACTTACCTTGTGCCAAGATACCTATTTTAAGACATTAACATATATTAACTCTTTTAATCTTCCCAGTCCCCACGTGAGAGGTACTCTTATTAGCATTCTTATTTTACAGCTCAAGAAACAGAAACTCAGAGCAGGAAACTTGCTGAAGGTTACACTACTAGTAAGTGGCAGAGCCAGTTGTTGAATCCAGACTTACTCAAGAGTCTGTGTGAATAATCACTTTCTGTATCATTTCTAATCTTGTTATAACATAATAAGGATCTGATTCAGGGCTTTTTTGTTGGCTAGAGAAGTGAAAAGGAAGGAGGAATAGAAATGCAAAGAACTCTGGAGGGAAAGAATCCCCAGACCAGGACGATGGCGTCAGTGTGGGCAATGAGAGAATCTGGAAATAGCCACACTCTATAGGGTCTTGAAGGTCAGTCTAGTCTTGTGGTTTCAGACCTGGCGGAAAATAAGAGTCAACCAAAGATTTGTTAAAACACAGACTCCCAGAACCCTCCATAAGATGATCAAGTCAGACCTACCCAGTCAACATCTCCAGGGCTAAAGCACTTTTAGAAAGCCCTCCAATTTTATACGTAGTCTAACAAAAAGGTAAAAGTCTGACACCAATAACTATTGATGAAGATGTGTAACAATAGGAGCCTTACACACTGCTAGTTGTAGTGTAATTTAGGATAAATACTTGGGGAAAAAATTGGCATATACCCAATTATACAACTTAGCAACTACATTCCTGAGTATATAACCAACAGAAACTCTTGCACATATGCACAAGAAAATAAGAACAAACAAGAATGCATAAAACAGCATTTTTTGTGTTAGCAATAAAAATGCAAACAAATGTCCATCAACAGGGGAAAAGATAAATAAACTGTGGTATAGTCACACAATGGGCTACTACTATACATGAGTGAAAATTAATAAACTATAGCTACACACATTCGGCATGTATAAATCTCACAAAATAATGCGCAGCAAAAAGAACGTCACAGCAGCATACGTACACTATGACCTTATTGATATATTTGTTCAAAAACAGTTAAATCCAAACCATATTTTAAAGAATATATTTACATGTAGTTAAATTATAAAGAAAAGCAAAGGAATGATAAAATTTAGGATAATGGTGACCTTTGGAGGAAGGGTATGCTATATGGGAATAGTGGATGGGGGCTTTAAAGAGAATTATAATGTTATATTTTTTTTAAAAGAGTGGTAGATACACAAGCATTTGTTCTGTTATTTCATAAACTGGGCATATACATTGTATATACTCATTGGTATGTACGATGGCATTCATAATTTATTAAGTGTAAGAAAACATGGCTCACAATATAAGGATATTTACTTTGACATATTTTTGGAAGCAAAACATGGAAATATGAAATTATATCAATGGGGGACTGGTTAATACATTATGGTAAAGCCATATTATGAAATATTAGCTATTGGAAAAAAAGTACAATCTCCACACTGACCTGGAGGGATGTCCATAATAAGAGAAAAGAAGTAAGTTATACAGAAACATGTATAATATTATCCCATTTTAATCAACAACCACAACAGAACCACCAAATGAATCTCTATTTATTTATGTATGCTTGTGTAAGCATGAAAAATGTATGGAGAGATACACACTGGGGAAGTAGTTGCCAATTGACTTCCCCTTCAACCATTTTCTCCTTCCTCTTTAGAATTAGAGATGTTTTTTAATCTAGGCATATTGCCACCCAGAATAAATGGCTACATTTCCCATCCCCCCTTGCCATGGGAGTGTCCATGTGATTCAGTTTCAACCAATAAGGTGTAGACAAAATTGTGTGCTAAAGGGGAGGCGACTTAGATGAGAGGGATTCCTTTACCCCTTTTTATTTCCTCTGCCTTTCCTCTTTCTTCTGGCCTGCAATGTCTGTCTGTTGAGTGGAGTTCCAACACCATTTTTGGATCATGAGGTGACTTTGAGGATGGCTGCCAGGAGCTAGGATAGTGGAACAGAAAGACAGAGGCCCAAGTCCTGTATGATACAACGGAGCCGTTATACCTGTCCCATTGTTACACTGGAACATCAGGCCATCTTTTAGGTGTAAGAGAAATAAACTTCTATTTTAAGTCATTTTCATCTGGTGTATTTCAATTATATACAGCCAAGACTAATCCTGATACAAATGCCAAATTTAAACTTGGTCATCTCAGGAAGGTGAGATTGGAAGCAAGTGTGGTGGAAAAGGATGAAGCATTATCAATTTTTTCTTTATATTTTCATATTGTTTGATTTTTTGCACTTTTAAAACTGTTTATTGGATTATAATAATTACAGGGAAAAGTGCACATATCATATAAATGAACATTTCAAGGATTTTCACAAACTGAATGAACCCACCTGTGCAACCAGCATCCCAATCAAGCAACAGATATTGGCAGCCCAGGCAGCCCCCTTGCAAGTGTTATTTGACTTCTTAAAATAGGCACAAATTATCTTCATAATTTAAAGAACATCTAATCAAGTTATAGAAGACAAAAAGCCTTCCAAGTGTGTATGATGTGATTGTTATCAGGTTTGGGAAACTTCTCTCCCATTTCACAAATGAGAAAACTAAGGCCTAGAGTTCATGCAGTGAGTCAGTGGTGGGGCTAGAAATGGAAGCCAAATCCTTGGGCTCCCAGTCCAATGCTCTTCCCTTCATACCATAACAGAAAATATTTTTAAATGTGAGGCCCTAAGAAACCTGAAGGTTAACCAAAACAAAGTAGAAAAAGCTTAATTTCTGATAGGTTTTGGATTTGCACAGGATGTCCAAGTGGCTTATTCAAAAAAAGTGAGAAGCAGGTTTGAATCCAGATGAACAAAATCCAGGTTTTGTTCTAGAACCTTCTCTGTGTACGACTTGGCATTATTTTCAGTAACTAACACCTGTCTAGTAATTTAGATATGTGACAAGCTTCAAAACACTAGAAACCTTTTATTTTATGACTTGTCACTGAAAACAAATAGCATTGCAACTAAGGCCTGAAATGGGGACTTCCTTCCTTCTTTACTAAAGGAATATTTAAAATTTTTAAATGTGAACTTACAGATAAAATTAGGAATTTTGAACCGTATGATATAAATTAAACAAGATGGTGTTTTAAGCACTTAAAAAAGGAAATGCGGTCTTTTCTCTTTACCTAAAATGGAAGTCCACTTAGGGTCATAATTTTTAACCATGAGTTCCCACACATTTCTGAAGTTTTAATTTGTTCTTAGTAGATTTTAGCTTTTGGAAAATAATTCTCATAATGGCCTTTTGTTCAACCATGGAAACTTAAGTAAGAAAAAGATAGGACTCTTTAAAGGTTAAAATATAAAAACTAAGATAAAAATCAGTTGAGTTCATCTAAAATCATCGCCTTTCATCACGTTAGTTTAGCACTATTGCCTGTTGTGAATAATCCAGCAGTCAGACATGAACACTACACTATGCCTTTACTAATTCAGCCATCTCTCATTTTCATGCTTCTTGCTCACTTTGATTGTAGAGTTGGGAAATGTTTTCATAGAAACTCTTCACTGGTTTTTCAAATTATCAGCACAAAATATGTAAACAAAAGATAGGCTTATTTGCTAAATATTGACTTCTCCTATGTTTCCCTTTCATATATAAAGATGCCAGCTGGGCATGGGGACTCACAACTATAGTCCCAGACACTTGGAAAGCTGAGGCAGGAGGATCCCTTGAACCTAGGGGTTGGAGGCTGCAGTGAGCTATGATCATATAGAAAGACGCCAAGAATTACATATGCATAATTACAAGTGGGTTTTAATTGTTACTTTGTTGAAACTGAGCCTCCTCCTTCCACTACCACAAAGAGCTCTTTTCATTATTTCTACCATTCTAGAAAATGGAACTAGCTAAACTTCATTGTTACTAATGCAAGATCAATATTATGTATTCTATAGAATTAAAAAACAAAATACATAGTACTTATGGTTTTTCTTATTTTCTCTAAAATGTAATCAGCTTCTTAATAAACTAAGAAGCTTGGAACACAAAGATGTAAGTATCTGGTAGCACTTCAACATTTCAGGAAACACGTGTTGCTAATGGTCGTTCTACTCATCTGCCTTCACTCACACACATACCTGTGGACAGAGCACATATTGAATTTGAGAATCAAACACCAGAGCCAATTTATAGCAGGTGATAAGGAAACATTCTTACCTCTAGAAGCAGTTCATTTTTCAGTGCCAAAGGCAAAGTGTTTAGTAGGTATTTTATAGGTCATATATCCAATACACCATAAGACATCTGTAGTTGCTCAAACTAAAAGTCCTTCACTAGAGACGAGTTCACATTGTGTGCGTGTGCTTGCACGCACGCTTATGCACACATATACATATGTGCACAGAAGAATTCCTGGCAGAATCTTCTTGGGAATTGTATAAGAAACCATTTTGGTGGTTGGCTCTACTCCCTCTATGAAACGTTCAGATGATCAACATACTAGGTGTTTTGGGTGCTGAGTTCTAGGCCCAAATACATGCTACCTGACTGTGTGATCTTGTCCCGTTCCTTTAACCTCTCTGGCCTCAAGTTTCTCATGTTTCCAAATGGAATGGCAACACTTCCTCCACATGGCTTGTGGGATTGTTTGGCAATGAGAATAAATGTGAGCAAATCCTCCAAAAACTTGATAGCACTATGCAATCTGAGGTGCTCTCATCGCTCCCTCTTCAAGGATAGACTGAGCAAGAGAAAATAAACTCCTTGTCCATTGCTTGGCAAGATCACCATATGACTACTTCAGAGTAACCTCTTAAGCAAGGAGGATGAGCCATAGAACAAAAGGTCTTGATTAAATCATATTTGGGAAAATAAAACGGGCCCATAATTTTATAGCCTCTCTATGTGCCAAAGATATGGTGTCCACAGACAGGGGAAAAAAAGGGCCAGTGGTTCTGGCAAGGCTTTGTCACCATTCCAGCAGGCCTTGAGGGGCTGCCCCAGACCCAGGGTGGAATGTGTCACCCCTTTCCCCAGCCCACTTATTGAATCGCCACATTGTAAAGTGTTCAACAGTTTTTACATTAATAAAATAAAAATGAAGTTTCCTGGGCATATATGGTTTATCACAGTAAGTCTGTGTTAATATTTCCTAATCATAGTGACCTCAGCCTGCCAGAATGCATAGGCCCCTAATCCTCCCTGTAATGTTTTCTCATTAGCTACACAGCATTGCCACACCAGTGGCAGCGACCAAGCACCGCCTCAGGCACCACTGGAATTAATTACTTAGAAGAAACACTGCTGTTTTGAATTGTCATCTTGAATTTATCACTTGCCACTTAATGTAACTCATCTGACCTAATACCTCCATCGTGTCACCAGGGGCCTTGGCACGGGTTTCACCAGGGTAATAGCAGGGGGTTCTGTATACCTAATGTGGCTGAGACGCCAAACACACAGCTGCTGGAGGCCTGGTTAAAATCCTACCCTCGAGGCAAAGCATGCTAACAATGCCCCTAGCAAATTGCAGATTACCCATACGTCATGTTCTATCTGAAGCTAAGAGTGATTCAAAGGTAGGCCCGATACATCTAATTTCTGCTGCTTGGAGAAGATAATCTTTCATTTCTTTGGATATAATAGCCCTCCCCATTTGTTTCTCTTTTGCTATGCTTTTGAACATAATGAAACTGGCTATTCATGTATGGAAGGAAAAGTGGCTCTGGGGGGACCTGTAGTGCTAGGTCTGGGGCCTTTTTCTTATAAATTCTGAAGAAATTGCTCATTAAACTACTCACACAAAGAAATGCAATTTCACCACAGGTTATGTTTCCCCAGGAATCGGAACAAAATTGTAACCCAAGTCGAAATCTGTGCTGTACTTTTGCAGTGCTACATTTTGCCCTGCACTTGTGAGGGTGATTCTGCATTAGCTATTGAAAATGCACATTTAATAAGGGAATTAATGATTTGGTTAGTTTCATTAAGCCTGACAAATTATTTCAGTATGAAAAACAAACTTGGTACATGCTCTGAACAATAGTCCTCTTAATCAAATTTTTCCTCTGTAAAAACCATGTACTTGAATCCAACATTCTTCAAGTTGTCAGCCCATTTTGGATTCACCCAAATGTCATTATTTCCATTTAAAAGTTAGTCTTTCAGTTCTACCATAGCTTTTATTTCAAACCATGACATATGCATGTATATATGTGCATGTGTGCATATATGTGTATAAATGCTTAGTATTTAGAAGCTAATAGACATAACAACATAATACTATAATGTAAGACCAAAGCATGAAAATCCTACTGACGAGAAAATAAGTAAAATAGATTTACTTTAATAATGACAATTCTCGTGTATTTCATAGACAAAAACATTTCCTTTGGTTACCATACTCTACACCATGCACAGTAAAGTTTGGGAGATGTATAATGCAATATAAACATTAATAGTTACACAATTGTGTTGTTTTAGAAAGACTATTTATAGAGAAAATACAAAATGCCTCCCCAAAGTATACTTAGACCTAAGCCACCATAATCTTCCTGCTCATACAGCAGGAAATCTAATACACCAGCTCAATAAACCTGTAGGAAACAAAGGTTTTATGTAGCATTAAGTGTCACAATATTAAAATGCCCATATTACTTTCAATTGCTCTTATAAGACTCTTTTTAACAATCCAGAAAGTTGAGTGCCATTATGAAAAGAATATTGTCCTATGTAGCAAAGGACAGGGAAGGTGAAATAAAAACCCCACCCCTTTACCTATGTTTATCTCTGGGTTTAATATAATAGCATTGGTGCTTTTACACAAGGGGCTCTCTTCCTCAAACTCTCCTATTTTATACCTTTTTGTCTTGTCAGAGTATATTCTGTCAAAGGTGACAAAACATTTAAAAGGGTGTCAAAAATCTTTGACTGCAATGCCAGATCAGCCACATAACCTCTTTTGGGGTAGGTTTCCTTTCCTGTAAAATGTAGCATTGTGTGCTATGAGCTGTTGAGGCTATAATTAGAGACCATAAAGCTCTTTCAAAATACCAAGTACTTCAATCCAAGTATGCTCATTACAAATGGTAATATAGCAACAACAAAGATCACCACCCCCAGAAGTGTAAGTTTCTCCCAAACAGGGACAGTTGCTTTTGTGAGTTTTGCAGAGTATCTAACACACTGCAGCTGCCTAATTAATACGTAATGACAATGATGAACCACTGGTGATATTCAGTGAACTAATTGGGGTCTCATAGTATCTTGGAAAGTTTCAACTTAGTGGCCATTAAAATACAGTATCTTCTATTTTCAATTATACCTGCCAACTCCCCAAACTTTCTGCAAATGGAAATTCGTTAACTGAAAATCTTTGATGAAATATTAATAGCACAAAAGTACATTTTGAAGACTTAAGAAATACCCAGGGTCAATAAAATAATAGTGTTTTTTAAGCAAAAATTTCTCCCTTTTTGTTGCTTGGGCAAACCCAAGTAAGGAGACCTAACAGTCCTGAATTGGGGTTAGTAGATCCGAATCCATTGCGCTGCCTTTTGCATGGCTTACTGTGGGAGTGAGCCGAAAATATTTTCAACAAATATGTAACCTCTCAGGGTTGTGTGAACGATCAGACTATAGATACTTTATGATATTCACACATAAGGAAGTGTAACATGTTGTAATGTATTTATAAAAGACTAGGGTAGTTTGCATCCAGATTTTGGAAAAAATCTTTCTCTCTCTGGGCAGATGGCCTGAAGAGGGCTACAGTCTCTGGGGAGCTCTTGTGACCATCCCTTACAGTAAACCTTGTGAGCTGGGTTATCTTTTCTCCACCCCTCTGGAATATCCAAACTGTTAACTTTCATGATCCCACACCCATACAAACCCTCTTCAGGCAAGCCTCAATGCAGAAGCTCTGTGAAATCTTTTGCTGATCTTTAGATATTTTTAAATGACTTAAAATGAAATGTTTTAAAATCCCGACTGTTAGCATTAAAAATATACCAGTGCATGCTGGGAATCAATGGCATTTAGTGCTGCTGCCTTGTAAAAAATCAAATCCTAAATGGTTCGTCATAATGTTATTGGCAGATGTGGTTTTATACTTTTAAATTCCTTGGAGCTGCTAGAAAGGGAAAAAAAAACAGAAAAGAAAAGAGAACATATAGATATGCCTATGCAGATGAAATGACATCGTAAAATCCAGTTACCTGACTGTAAAGGAAGGGGACTTTCTGTGGCTGAATTACTTGTTATTGAAAAAGAGAGCCAAAGCAAAGGAGAAAGCACATCATCTTCAACTGAATGCTTTCAATTACTTTTTTTCCTCAAGCATTCTCAGTACAACATACATATTGGGATGAAAGATTATTTTACATTTTAAGTGAAAGCAATGCACATGCAGCATTTAATCTGCAAGTGGAGACCTTGTTGCCTCTTACCACTCTACTAAAATATGGCAAATCTATGCAGTCACCAAAATGATTTTTTTCTAAATTATTCCCTCTTATCTTAATATCTAATTTCATCACAATTACCTGCATTAACCACATAGTCTATTGCCCGAATACTCCTAGGTAACACTTGTCACATTGGAATTTAATATCAAATATACTCAGTTTCCTTCTGGACTGGAAATACAGAAGATGCACGTTTTTCATTTCTTTTTCAAAAAACAACTGCAAAACAATCAGACCATATAGCTTAAGGACCAAAGACAAAGAAGATATGCCATCTAATGGAAACTGCAATCACAATGGAAACACCTCTAATGTAAATAATTGTTCCAACTGGAACTCATAGGGTGGGAATTAGGCACTGAAGGACACAGGCTCAGGACAGGCACAGGGAAAAGCTGCTCTGTTGAGCAAGGGCTGTTCAGCATGAGGGCTTTTGAACATATATCCCTGGGCGTATATCTTTACATTTTCCTGGTCCCCAAGAAACAGCATAGACCCCCCCCCCACCTCCCACCCTGCCCCTTTGATTCATTCATAATACCTTATTTGGCAATAGGAAGAAGGAAATTTGAAAAAAAAAATTTTTTCACCACTTGGAAAACAATCTCCCTAAAAGCAAATTCCTGGTGCTCATTACTGTGAGGCTGGGCTCATCGCAGCCATTGTCATGCAAGCACAGTTGTAAGTAATAATGTGGCCTTTAATGACGGAATGATGGACCTGCCAAACACTTGCTCCTGCCATGGACTGCTTGCATTTCCCTGCTGGAGAGCACAGAGATGCCCATCTGGGAGTTATTAACATATCCTCGTCAATTCAGAACCGACTTTAACATAATCCATATTTGTTGGAGAAAGTCCAACATCAGCTTGAGAACAGCAGTCACGTGCCTCAATGACACATTTCAAACAGCACACACCGAGCATGCTTGGGCAGCTAAGCAATTCAGAAATGCAAATAGCTGAAGCACATTTCTGACTAGATAAAAAGGACAAATCCCTTTTGGCAAGAGACTGGATATCCTCTTAATGTCGCAGGGAAACAACCAAATCAGGAAAGGTACAAATTCCAGAGGCATCAATTTGGGTTTGGTCGGTCACCAGGAAGGTGTGTCTTTTTTGGTGGGTCATGAGGAAGTCACCTCTTTTTTGGTTTATTCCAATCATGTTGGTACAATCAATCTCAAGTCGAACTTTGGACTTCAGCTGTTGTCAGGCAGAGCTGTTTGTCTGGGATTCAGGAATACAGATGCTCTTCAACCAACAATGTTGTATGTTGTACCCTTGCTTGTTGACACATGTACAATATAAGCACACATCTCTCCCTTTAAAACACAACAAAGAGCCATCAGTTCCATTTCAACATCATCTTGGTTCTTGATCTGAATGGGTTATCTCATATAAACACATTCCTGGAGAAAGCTAGATTGGTTATATCCCCTAATATGAGTCTTTATGTAATTAATTTATATCAAAATATCATGAAAGGTCTCTGGAAGTTATCTCCAAACTAGGCACTGGTTTCTGTGGGTATAGAATCTGTATCCTAATACTTTTTCAATGACTTTAACATGCTAAAAATACATTTCATCAACTAAATTCCTTTGGTTGATAGATATTATTGGTGTTATCTGTGCTTTGTAAGTGAAAGAAATTAAGGAATAAGGGGGAAAAAAAGCACTTCCTTGAGGCTACCACTCATTCCTATTGATGTGGATTTTGGTGAAACTGCAGTAAAATCCTGTTTTTAGATTATGTAAACCAAAGCCAAATGCAGATTCTTCCTTCAAATATTTAAATAGACTCACAGGACTAGATCACTAGACAATGGTATTGTACTACTATTAGATTTTCTTCATTTGATAATCTTATTGTGGTTACATGAGAGAATGGTTTTGTTCTCAAGAGATATATGTTGAAGCATTTAGGAATAAAGGATTGTGATATCCTGTAGCTTTCTCTTAAATATTTCAGCAATGAAAAAAAATAATGAATGTACATACAGCGAAAGAGAAAACAAACGTACAAAATATTCACGCTTGACAATCACAGGTGAGGGCTACATGAATGTTTCTTGTATCATTTTGGCAACTTTTTGGTAAGTTTGAAATTTTTCAAAATAAAAAGTTGGAAACAGAATAAATTAGACTCACAGATAATGATAGGGAATTTTAAAAAATAATAAAATTCACTCTTTGAAAACTTTCTCTTGCTTACTGTTCTTTGCTTAAAGATAACATTTTCTTTATATTCTTTACTTAATGATAACATTTTGAATAAGGAAGGAATGATGTGGCAGGAGAGGTAGACAGAAAGGAAGAACTGCCACACCGAGGGGAACTGCCAAGCTGAGGGGTGGAGAATAAGGCGGAGAGACTAAGAAAATGGGAGGAGTAAGACAGAAGTGGAGAGAACATACTGCAGGGAGCAGAATGCGCATCTCAGTGCAGTTCTGAACCAGAATGACATCGGAAGCTGCCAGGGGCAATGTCCCAAGGCTGGGAAGAAGGTGGGGCAGCGGTCTTACCTATATAGGAGGGATAATACAAAAATACCACTCTCTTCCTGCAAGCAGAAGTGGCCCAGGCAGCCCAGCTGCTAATGGCAGCATGCACTTTCTTCCAGTAGAGAATAGAATTCAGCCACAAGGTGACCTGGAGGCTAAGTTGAGGGTTGCACCACAGGGCTAAGCGCAGTGCCATGGAGGGAAGCCACCACACCCCTCCCAGCTGTGGGAACTGATCAGACCTTGTTAGGATGGAAGGGGTTGGACTGGGTGTGGTGTAGGTACAGGGGGGAGATGGAGGGGTGGCTTTAGCTTTTGATAGAATTCTACCTGTGTGGTTTGGAGGTGTTGTGAAAGTTTTGACTGTGAATATAAAAATTATAAAATGGAAAATAATTTGCCTTTATTAGAATGTGTGTAGTTTTTAAATCATGTGTGTGAACTGCAGAAAATCATGGTGGTGAAAGAGGTCACTACCATTGTTCAGCCCAGGTTATCAGCTGAGATATGCCCAGGTAAGGTATCTGCACCAGTGAGTAAACCCTGGTCCAGAAAGAGGTACAGATAAAGAAACCCGGGGGAAGAAAAGGGCAGGGACAGATGGGGAACATGCTGGCAAGAGGTCAGATCTGTGGGAGCCATAGGCCAGCCGTGGGATACCCCATTCCACATTGTGGCACCCCCAATTGGGTAGGTCGCTGCAGCCACCCTGAGGTAGAGCAGCTTCAGCCACCTCTTTTACCTCAGAATTCTGCGAGGAAACCCCCCACTGTTGGCTCATCAGCCTGAGTCCAGAAATTTCCCTGAACTGATCCCAACAAAGCCAAGGGAGCCAACGTCTTCTCCCTCACCTTTGGTTTCAAAATACAATAAATTCAGGCAAGAAGTTTAAAGCTGCTTGCCTTTGCCTTATTTGTCTTAGTCTCCCCACAGTCACTATTAATAAATAGTTTAGAGCAATACTGTTTGTTCCCAAGGAAAGAAGGAACTTCAAATAGAGTTTTAAAATTCACTGTGAAGGCCAAGTAACCAGTGTTAAACAAAAGACCTGGGGAGTTGGTAGACCCATAAGCAGAAAGAGATGCTGGGTTTGGGTTCCTTCCCTACATCCCACCCCAACTCCTCTGTTCCCGCTGTCAACCTTGTGATGTCTTTGTGTGTCATCTCTGGTTTTCTGTCCTCCATTATTACTGCCCTTGACATTCACTCAAATCTGATTTTCTTTTATAGGAAAATATTATGGGGTGGTGGGTATGATTTGTTCTGGGTCCTGCAACTGTCCTGGAGACGGCCCTAGCCACGGAGGCTCAGGGGTCAGGCCTGGAGCTTTCCTCTGTGGTTTTCTCCCATGGAATTTGAGACATTTGGCTTCTTTGATGCGGTGGCATTTTGCACAGAGCATTCAGTAGGATGGAGACAGTGGGGTTTCCATGTGGGCTCTAAGAAAAATGCCAAATGACTAATATAAAAGCTTAGCCTGAGAACTGACCATGCACATTAAAAGTTATATCCCAGGGAAATTATGTTTGTTCTTTTAAATATGGCAACTATTTAGCCCAAGGCAGCAAATGAAGTGCTTGTTCCTTCACCCGCTGGGGAGGTTTGCTCAGTTTACACTGTAAGGCAACTGTATGTAGAATATTGCTGATTCAAGCTAAATTGCTGCCTCATTAGAGTTATTTGGTATTTTATTTGAAACCTGAATTTCTCACAAAAGCAGAGGGGGAAATACAGTGCACTGCCCGGAGTGAGGAGGGACATCAGTGTCACCTCCCCACCACATGCCAAGGTTTCTGGGCTCAAACACCATGCCCCACTTTGGCTGTGTTTCCCTTTGTGGTCCTAAGGAAGGCTTATTCCTATGAACATCTAACGCCTCTGTCATGGGTATTCACACTTATAAGTTGGCAGTGTTGAGATAAAACCTACATCTACAAGAGCAAAATGCAGTGTACGTCTTGATTCCAAGATGTATTTAATCATCTAGCCTGGAGTTGTGACAGAATGATACACGGGAGGAAGTTAGACTGTCAGGGATGGTCTACAGTGTGGAATTCTATCCAGTAGACCAGAGCAATCCGGATAATGTAGGAAGTTCTCACAAGGAAAGAAAAAGGAGCACCAAAGACTTTCTGTGCAGATGTATCCAGTGCTTATTTCCAGCTCTGCAGAGCCACACCCTGGGGACGTCCGGGGCCAGCCTCAGGACTTGTTCTGAGCAGGATGCAGACCCCTTGCACTGACCCACACTTGAGAATTCAAAGTGTAATTTGCCAGTCATGTTTTGGAACAATCTGGGGTGTCTCAACTGTCTTGAGGTGGTGGTATCTGGAAAAAGGCAGATGTAGACCATCTGATAGGGCAATTTTCTTTAATGTTTAAGGTATGTTGTTTTAGGGGTTTGTGTGCACTTCAACTATAACAATAGGGTACCATAAGGTCAAAGAAGTGAGAAACAGATTTCTAAGGTATCACTCTACTCCTGCAGCTTCAAGGATATGGGAGCAACGGTTTGGCTTCTTGCAATAACTAATTTCCTCACTGGAATGAAGAGGTGTGATCCACAACTTCTCTTCTAGTCACACCAAATGAGAGGAAGATGCCACTTCCACTGTTGTAGTTACTGAATCTGCTTCTACTCTGTCTCCTTTCTCCAGGAACAGAGTGCAGCCCCTGCTCCCTGTTTCTACCTGCACATAGCAGACAGTTGAAGACTACGTGTGATGGAGACAGTGCTCCCCTGAGCAGTCCAGCGGGCCAGGGCAGTGGCTCTCACACCTCAGCCCACATTAGAACCCCCTGGAGGACTTGTTAAACCACTGATTGCTGGGCCCTGCTCCCATTTCTAATTCAGTAGGTCTAGGGTGAGGCTGAGAATTTGCATTTCTAACAGGTTCCCAGGTGGTACCAATGCTAATGGTTTAGGGACTGCACTTTGAGAACCACTGAGGTTCTTATTTGCAGTAACAAATGACCCCCAAATCTCAGTGGCTTGCAATCACAAAGGTTTATTTTCCACTGGTGTCTCATGTCTGTGACAGGCCAGCTGCAGCTCTACTCCATGTCCTTGTCCCTCCAGGACCCAGTGTGACTGTACAGCCTCTGACTGAAATGTTGCCAGAGCCATGGCACAGGGGAAAAAGGGCGTGATAAGCTACTGCTTAGCTCTTAAGGCTTTGGCTCATGTCTCATTGACTAAAACAAAGCACGTGTTAGTAGTAAATGAGGGCCCCAGTGTTTTTGTAATTACACAGTCTACTACATCCCCCCACATCAGTTGTCCCCTTCTTCCGTGGTAAATGACCTCAAGTTTTGAAGGAACAAATGGCTGCCCCAAATAAAGATTTAATTTCTCAGACTGTCCTGCAGCTAGGTGTGGCTATGTGTGTAAGTTCTGGCCAATGGGTTGTAAGCAGAATGTTGTAGAGTTGTTCCAAAAACCTTCATGAAAGGACAGCACGTATGTGCCCTTTGTCTCTCTCTCTCTCCCCCCTTCTCTTTTTAAAAACTCATTTCTCCATCCTATTGCCTAGAATGCAGACATTAGCATTTTGAAGCATGAGGTGATCAATATGCCTTTCATAGAAAAGATATAAGGTATGTGGAACACCATATCAGCCCTAGACCACCTACCCACACTTCTACATGAAAGAGAAATAAAATTCAATCTCATCTAAGCCACTGTTATCTTGGGTTCTTTGTCACTCACATCTGAGGGTAATCCTAACTAATGCACCCTCAGAAAGGCTTTCTTTTGAAGTTCCCTTACTTCTGTCCCCTGTGTCTTGTGTTCCACTCATCCATAGGCTGTTTTCTGAGCTTCTGAGCTTATTTCTTTCCTTCATACCCTTTTTCCTTCCTAACAATGCAGTGAGAATGTCTACAGAAGGTAAACTATATTAAGTCATTAAATATGAAAAGTCCTATTTTGAATCAAAAGTGTGGTTTATTACATCTCAAACAAGAAGCAGTACAATTAATCAAAGTATGCGCCTAAACTATCCACACAGTTTTGCCATCTTAATGGTAGCTTGTTTATGCCAGCAGTGAAGAAGCCTGGACAGTGAGTGATGATGAAATCGCAAAAGGCATTTTCCACAGCTTGTTGAGAATGGAATATTTTTCCTTGCAAGAGGTGGTCCAAAGCCTGGAAGAAATGGTAGTCAGTTGGTGCAAGGTCTGGTGAATATGGTGGATGACAAAGAGTTTCCAAGTCCAGCATCTGTAGTTAGAGCAGCGTTGTTTGTGCAACATGTGGTCGAGCGTTGTCATGCAAGAGGATTGGCCTGTCCCATCCACAGTGGAGCGATGGGACCTTGGACAACTTACCTCAGTTTTTACAGCTGCATAATGGCATCTTAGTACCCATTGTAAAAGGTTGTTGTGAGGATTAAAAGGGTTAATTTAACACCCTCTATGTAAGATGGGTTTATATGAAAATGAAGCAGATGGAGAAGAGTGGTAGATCTCACACTCCAGTGTGCACACGAAGTTCATGCTGAAATGCAGAGTCCTGCTCCCCTTAAGAAATTCTGTTTCAGTAAATCTGGGTGGGGCTTGGGAAGGTGCATTTAACCAGTGCCCCAGGTAATTCTGCACAGGGGTTCTCTCAGACGGTGATGTTAGAAACATTCCACCTGATCTACATGTTAGAACTGCCTGGGGAGGTGTTAAAAAATACCTGTAAAAGTCAGAGCCCTAAATCCAAGATTCTTATTTAATTTTTTTTTGAGGGGGTGGGCCTGGGCTTTCAATATTTTAAAAATACCTTCCCTGGTGACTCTACAATGCAGCCAGGGTTGAAAACACCTGCACTGACTGTCTGTAGGTTGTTTAAATATGTATATTTAAGGATATTCATATATAGCTGAAATGGATTCCCCTTGAAATCGATTATATGTACAAATAAGGATCCCAAAGAATTAATTTCTATTTAAATGAATAAAAAATTAGAAAAGATAAATTTAATCCAACTTTATAGTGGTCAAGTGACCATTCATGTTCCATTAGTTTGACTTAAAAACTTACGGGACAAACGTCAATTGGTGAGCCTCACCAAACATCAGCATACATCCATCAGGAAAGAGAAAGCAGTTGATTAGCAGTGACATTTGCAGTGCACCTATTGTTTGGTGCAAACAGTTCTCAAATTGGGTTATTTTCTGAAGTCCATGGTGTGTTAACTGCTATGAGAGTTTTAGGCATGTATTTGCATGTTTAACATTGAAAAAACGTACTCATGTTTTTAATGGAAAGAAGCAAACAAATCATTCCCATCAAGACACCAATCTTTGTAAAAAATCTGTAAACCAAATTTCTAAAAAATGTCATTTTTGATTTTGTAGTCTTCCAAGAACTTCAGAAAATGAATCATCAGAATGTAAGAGGAAAATTGTTAAGGAGAAACTGATTTTGTTTTAAAGCCAATGAGAAATATTCTATTCTTTAAAAAATATATAAGACTCAAGGTAGAAAGCAAGCAATGTGTGTGACGCAGACAATATTATTCATCAAAATGAGCCATTTTGGGTACCTAATGACAGTGGAAACCGTAAATGTATAATAGCTAAGGAACAAGTCATTTGTAGAGATTTGTCGGGAAGAAAATGATATGATTACAACAAAGTGGGAAGCAAATTTTTCACATTGTGAGTTTCTTCTTGTGGATTTCCTTGGAACTTTGGGTATTAAATGAGATATGAAACTATCTTCAGGGAGAAGGCAATTTGGCTGCATTCTGAAAAATTAAACATTTTCCACAATACGCAAGGAAACGGCCTCTGAATTAAGCATGGTAACAGTCACTCTTTGGAATCATTAATGGAGTCATTTCCAAACTTTAAAATCAAGTACCCTTTTTCAAAGACCTATTTTTGGATTCATTATGGGTATGTACTGAAGTCAAGTCTTGGATCTTACTTTGGTCATTTTATTACAAGCCCAGTGGTTGTCTCCTGAATTTTTCTTTCATTTTTTCCCCCCAAAGTGGTAGTAAGTAGCTCTTTTATTTTACTTTCTATTTTATTTTTTATTGTATATATTTATGGGATATGGTACAACATGATTTTTGATATATGTATACATTGTAGAATGATTAAATCAAGCTAATTAACATATTCAGCACCTCATTACCATTTTTTTGTGGTAAAAACATTTAAAATCCACTCTTAGTAATTTTCTAGTAATTTTCAGTATTATTAACTATAGTCACATGCTATACAATAGAGCTGCAAAACTTATTTCTCTTATCTAACTGAAACTTTGTGCCCTTTGACCAACATCTCTCCAACCACTCCCCCTGTAGACCCCTGGTAACCACCATTCTACTCTCTACTTCTAGGAGTTTGACTTTTAGATTCCACATATAAATGTGATCAGGTAGTGTTTGTCTTTATGTGCCTGGCTTATTTCACCTAGCATAATCTCCTCCAGGTTCATCCATGATGTTGCAAATGACAGGATTTCCTTCTTTCTAGAAGCTGAATAGTATTCCATCGTGCATATATACCACATTTCCTTCATCCAGTCATCTATTGATGGCCACTTATGTTGCTTCCATATCTGGGCTGTTGTGAATAAATGCTGCAATGAATATGGGAGTACAGATGTCTCTTCAACATACTGACTTCATTTCCTTTGGATATATACCCAGAAGTGGAATTGCTGGATCATATAGTAGCTCTGTTTTCAAGTTTTGGAAGAATCTCCTCCCTACTGTTTTCTTTAATGGATGTACTAACTTACATTCCCAGCAAAAGTACACAAGGGTTCCCTTTTGTCCACATCCTTGCTAACACTCATCTTTCATCTTTTTGATAAAAGCCATTCTAACAGGTATGAGATGACATCTCATTGTTGTTTTAATTTGCATTTCCCTGATGATTAGTGATGAACATTTTTTCATATGCTGTTTTGACCATTTGTATGTCTTCTTTTGAGAAATATCTATTCAGATCCTTTGCTCATTTTTTGATTGGGTTATTTGTTTTCTTGCTACTGAGTTGAGTTCCACATATATTTTGGATATTAACAGATGTGTGATTTGCAAATATTTTCTCCCATTCTGTAAGTTGCCTCTTCATTCCGTTGATTGTTTCCTTTGCTGTGCAGAAGCTTTTTCATTTGATGCAATCCCATTTGTCTATTTGTGCTTTTGTTCCTGTGCCTTTGGGTTCACATCCAAAAAAATCTTTGCCCGGACCAATGTCATGAAACTTTTCCCCCTCTGTTTTCTTCTAGTAGTTTTACAGTTTCAGGTCTTATGTCTATGTCTTTAATCCATTTTGAATTGATTGTTATATATGGGGTAAGATAAGAGCCCAATTTTATTCTTTTGCATGTGAAAATCCAAATTTCTCAACATCATTTATTGAAGAGACTGTCCTTTCTCCATTGTGTGGTCTTGGCACCTTTGTCAAAGATCAGTTGACTGTAGATGTGTGGATTTAATAGAGACTGCATTGAATTTGCAGATTGCTTTGGGTAGCATGGACATTTTAATGATATTAATTATTCCAATCAATGAGCATGGGATATCTTTCCATTTCTTTAATTTCTTTCATCAGTGCTTTATAGTTTTCAGTGTACAGATCTTTCACCATCTTAGTTAACTTTATTCTTAAGTATTTTGTTTTTTGGCGCTATTAGAAATGGGATCACTGGATTTCTATTGTACAGTACTCTCTGCAGTATTGCTGGAACTTCAGAGAGAGTGAAGCATCTTGGAAATACCACACTTGGGCAGGTGGGACTTGGCTAAAAACTTTGGCGTACAGTACCAGAGCTTGTCAATACCAAGATGAAAAAATCCCTTTTTGCTCTAATCTCAATGCCATTTGCTATTTACTGTCTTCAAATATCCAGTAATAAAAAATTAAAAAGATTTTTCATACAAATCTTTTCTTTTCATACAAATCTCCCCACTCCCTGTGCCAAGATAAAGATAACTTCCTGTTGTGACTTTTGATGTTTAAACCACTAGAATTAATGACCTCTGGAAACCTCAAAGAAAAGACCCTGGTGTGTATACATATGGCTACAGCCATCACCATAGATTTCAACCTAGGCCCGTCAGCCTCAAAGGGCAAGTGTAAACAAAAGTTTCTCATTAAACCTGAGTTTAGCCTTAGTAAGATTGTCCAAAGATTACATTTAAAGATAACTAAAGTGTTACTATATTCCTTTGTGCAGCCCAGCCATGACCCTAATTAATGTGTCTAGGGTGGACATGTATTTCTTCAAGTAATGGGTGGTTTTGTTTGGACAATTAGACCAAGCTGACAAGGAAATTTTCCATCAAACCAAGTCATAAAAAGTACATTATTCAGCATTATTATGAGTTAAGCAGTATTTATTACCTGAACTTTACAATACTCTATTATCAATCATTACCTGCCATTAAGGTATGTTAACATGAGATCAAAGAGCAAAGCCAAACTAAACAAACAGTCATGTCTACAAGTCGCTTTAGTGCTGTTCCTTTAAAGAGAGGCAAACTTGTTGAACTTAAGGATGGACAATTTGCATTTAACCAGAAGATGCAAATCAGTTGTACTGTGACAAGGCAGTGATTACATAAATTCCATCCTTGTTATTCAATGGACAAGACAAAGCTGGTTTCCAGGAAATTTATAAAAGAGACAAAAAATAGTCAAAGTAAAATGTGAGATACAAAAGTCCAGTTTTGATGGGTGATAGTAAAGATTCATTGCTGTATCAATTCTCAGCAACAATGCTGCCTCAGAAGTCACTAAAAATGATATCAGCTGAATAGATCTAAAGAGGAGACCAAATGTTTTTAGCAAAGTTGTAAAACCTTGGAAACCACCTCCTGAACAAACATTCTGAAAGCTCAGAAGTCTAAGACAAGCTTACAACGCCCTGGCTTTAAAATATATTCTTGTCACAACCTCTTCCCTCTTACTCTGGAGCCAAGAGCACAAACAAGGACTCTGAAAGGTACCCCCCCTTAAAAAGTACATTCCTTCTCCTTCATTCCAGAAGCACACAATCCCATCCTTTCTGATATAAAACTCTTTCATTAATGCCTATTGGCTCCCTTCCCTGTATCTTAAAGCTTATATTCAAGAAGAGATGGCTAGTGTTCAACTTTAGCTCAGAGTTATCTACAAATAGTTGGGGAGCTCGTTAATACTTCCGGTTATATAAAATATAGGAAAGTATCCATTTGAGGATCAAATATCCTTCTAAATCTCTATCTGCCTTTTCTGACTGATCTAAGGTGGGCAATACATATCTATGGCAGAAGAAAAGATGCCATATTCTTATTTTCTTACATTTAACATGAGGCAATCCTGCAGGCTGATGTGGCATTTTTGCTTATCATAGAAAACTAGCTGGAAACTTGTTTTTCAAGTTATGTTACTTATAGGGATTCCCAAGGATGACTAAACAAGCCACTTAGGACCAACCACCAGCCAGTCAACAAAGTATATTGAGTATCTCAATGCAGTGGGGGATCCCTAAAGGACGAAACTTGGCCTCTGTCTCCATGGGTTGCAAGGCAACATATATAGAAAGAGGGCTAACACCATTGGCCAGGCGGAGGGAAAGGCAATGAGAACAGAGAGAGGAGTGGCACTGTGTGTTGGAAGGCGAGCCACTGCGCATATATCCATTCGGGCACATGATTCAGAACTCTGAGTTAGCCACTGGGAAGACAGAACCAAGCTGAAATGGGTAGACTTCAGGCAAGCAAACAGGAGCAAGGCACAGCCATTCCCAGTGGTCAAATGACTTCAGCAAAATTCCTGTGTCTTTATATAGATGATTTTTCCTTTTCTATCCAGATAGCTGAGTTTCAGGAATACACATGGCAAAATTAGACCAATCTAACAGGTGTAGAGAGAGTTTGTTGGGCTCTGCAGAGGGGCTTGCAAGTTTGGAATGTAAAGTTTGAAACTAAATTGTGATGGACCTTGAAGGACAGGCTTAGAAGAAGGAAGTTGATCCAGTTAAGTAGTGCTTACCCTCTGTTGATTTCTAAAGAGGGGCATGGCATGATGAAAGTGGCATTTGGGGAAGATTCCTTTGCCGGAAGTATAGGGACGCTGGGATGTGGAAAAGCTGGAAACAAGGAGGTTAGACCAGAAGTTACCATGTCAGTCAGTTCTGCAGGGATGTGGGGTAGGCGCTGTAGGCTGCTGTGAACGGCAATGTGGTGGAAAACTAGAAAGTACAGAGCGATGAGGGAGAGGATCCCAAAGCTTGAAACTGCATGTGACAAATATGGACGCTGGGGTGACATAGCAGTGATACCTGATTGTCCCACAATTTTCATTCTCCCCTTCACCCTTTAGTAACCAAACCCTGAATTTTAAAGGCAACATTGCAGAATAGTTAAGATCACAAATTTTGGAATCAGCCTGTGAGGGTTTGAATTTCGCCGTCATCAATTACTATCTGATGACCTTGGGTGAGTTATTCAACCTCTCTCTGCCTCAGTTACCTTATCTGAAAAATGGGAATAATAATAGCACTTACGTCTTAGGGTTGTTGTAAGTCAAGTGTGTAAAGCTCTTAGAATAGTGCTTGGTTCTCAGGAAGCACTATGTCTGTGTCAGCTATAATTATTAGCTGAGCACGTGGCTCAAGCACTTCTAGCTATATGCAGCATTTGACTAACTTATGGCCATTGGGATGTGAGTGGAAGTGATGTGTACAACTTTCAGATTGTGCCCTTGGAAGGCCTCTCTTCTTCCTGCTGGTGGGATTTTGGACATGATGAGACCATGAGATAGATACGCCTGTGTGTTAAGGACCTTAAATTGTTGATACTGTGAGTGGCAATATCACCCCTGAGTTGCTTATGTTCCTATTATTCCCTGAGAAAAATAAAGCTCTACATGATTTAAGTCATTATTATTTTGGGGTCTGGTTATAGCCACTGACCTATATTCAAATTAATACACATGGGCCCAGATGAGGTCTTGTGGGGGTTTCTGAGTTACAACATGGGGGCTTACGTGTGGACATATCTCCAAGACTCAGCTACCAGAGGTGAAGGGAGAATCTCCACCCAACCACTGCTCAAAAGGTCTGGGGCTCCTGTCTGCTGATCTGTCTGCATTGAGACTTTCACCT
The DNA here is from genome assembly GCA_023783475.1 of Daubentonia madagascariensis. Lineage (NCBI taxonomy): Eukaryota > Metazoa > Chordata > Mammalia > Primates > Daubentoniidae > Daubentonia > Daubentonia madagascariensis. The sequence goes on along the minus strand of JAKFHU010002088.1, from coordinate 32,759,433 downwards.
CACTCCATCTAGCTCATGCGGTCTACACAGACGGCAGGCTGCCCTGCTGCCCCTGCGCCTTTGCGCCCAGACCCTACGGCTGCAGGCGACTTTTGTGTGCTTCCTCTCCTTTCCCACTTTGTCTTCCATGCTCATTTTAAGTTGATTTTTATCCACATAAACATGGGGCTCGAAGAGATCACTGCGACTTGCCCAAGTTGTTACCTATTCCTAGGAACGGCCATGCCTGAATTGCTAAGAAAATGAGGCTTCCCACAAAAAGATGAAGGGAGGGGAGTTGTTGAGTGTAAGGTGGTGGTAGGACACACAAAGAAATGTCCAGGTGCTGGTTAAAGATGTGGATCTGAATTTAGAAGAGAAGACAGGACCATGTGATACAAATAAAATCTGATCTTGGCTGACAATATAGAGCTACCACCCAAAACCCTGTGTCAGAGACTTAGAGCTTTACTTTAGAAAGAGCAACTCAGCCTTGTGTGCACACATGCGGGGTGCCCCGCTGTCCTCCTCCCACCTACAGGTAGGCTGCATTTCTTGAAATTGTGGTTAGGTAGATTCCCTATCCAGTCCTTCCTTGCTACGACGGCAATTTGAAACTCTCAGGTGAATCATTTGATCCTGTCTCTGCTTGCTCTAAAATCTTCACTGGCTCTACAAAGCCTTCTGAAAAAAGTGGAAACAACTTAAGTTGAAATTGAAAACTTTAAAGCACCCTATGGTCTGATAGCAACATCTCTTCCTAACTTTAGCTCAGAATTCTGCCTTCATAAGACCTATATTTTTTCAAATCAAGCCCCTAACTCTTCCCTTTTTCCTGCTTCATAGACAATCTTTCTACTGTGCCTTCTTCCTGGAATGACTCTCCCCTGTCCCTGATTTCCTATCACTGAAATCAAATATATTCTTCAAAAAACAGATGAAATACTTTTCTTCATAAAAAAGCCCAGGTCACATTCAGCTGACCTGTCTGATTTTCATCATCATTTTAGATGTCTCTTATCTTAATATCACATACTGCCTCAAAATACATAATATTTGTTAATGTCCTATACCTTCCATATTTTGTAGGAGATCAAGAAACTTTAAGGGTCCTTTTTTGATTTTGTCATACTGCCTGAGCCAGTGTCTTAAACACTTGTTGAAGTAGTGGGCTCATGATAAGCATATGGCACTCCGGGACCAATTGGAGTCCTTCTTTTGGATTTTATATAAGACTCTGAGAGAAAGAAGCTCTTTTTAGTTATTTATGGGATTGTTAAACTAGATTATGTAATCCTGAAGCTGTCTACCTGAAGGAAGGAAGCCCTCAGGCTAAAGGAGAAAAGCAATAAGGCTAATAGAAAGAGAGAGAGAGGAGAGAGAGTTAAGTAAACGGAAGAATACAAGTCAACACCACCATTTGGGTCATTGTATTCTACAGAGACAGCCTCATCCTCAGGCTTGCTGAAATCTACGACCCAGCACGTTTCCTCTGTTGCCTTTGCTTATTTAAGGTGGGTTTCTATTCCTCCCGAATAAAAGCATCCTCACTATTTACATATGCTGAGAGGCTTCCACTTTTTTGAAGCATATAAGATAAAGTTACCCTAAACACATTCCAGCTGTGTCCCTGAACATCTGTGAGGCACAGCATATGTTCTTCTAAAGCTTCTCAGTATTCTTGCTTCATTTAAGATGAGGGCATTTGGTAACACATCAGATTGTTTGCAAAAGTGCTTATTATCTGCCCTATCAATTATTGTTAAGGAACTTAAATTTCATAAAAAGAATCTACAGACTGATGAGGGTATACTATACCTTTTCTCAGCCCAATAATTTGGGGGATCTCTGAGCCTGTTGACCGATCTAAATATCCCATTTCTAATGGCCCAATAAAATACCCTAGTCTAGCACTATGTGCCTCAGAAACTAGGAGCAGCTTCTAATAGATGGGCTGTCTGCCTCTTAACAAAAGAAAATACTCACCCCAGAAAGTTTGTACATCATCACAGATATACCAACTTTTGCACATGCTGCATCAGTGCTCTGCTTACAGATTCGACAGTTGAGAGTGCAAGTTCTGAAGGAGGACAGATCATGCACTCTTCACACCTGGCACCTTAAAGTGAAGTTGAGGAAGAGTTCCTACCACCTGGCACCATGACAGTAAAATCTAGGGGTTGTATCATTTTCAGAAGGTCAAGAAAAAATACCTATGGCTAATTTGAAAATAGAAACGGTCATTTGTGTAACCATAAGCTAGCTCTAAAATGGACAAAGATATTTTTTAAAAATTATTTCAGAAGTTCTTTTTATCACCCAGGATTGAAACCAGAATACATTCATCAAGTTTGTATCAGTAATACAGCTGATAGTTCTTGAAGTTTTGTTATGAAATGCTGCCTTCACAGGAAGCTCCAACTTATCAGTGGAAGGGACAGTGAAAAGTCTCTTGGGAAGAAATTGGTTCACACCTCTAGGAATCATAGCCGAAAGGATTCACCCCATTAGAAGAACTGCAGTCTGAAAATTGTCATGTGATTTCCCTGGGTATTTGCTTAGGAAGATGAAAGAGGCATCAGTGGCTTTCCATCTGGTTCCATCTATTGTACAAAATCATTTGAAAGTTTTAAGGGAAAAACAATAGAGCCTGAAAATGTCATCAAACTAGGGAGCCAGTAGCCAGTGGATGGCCCCAATTGGGAAGGTTCTGATACTTAATAAGATGAGACCCTGAGGTGGCTTCGGACCAACCCACAGGGAAATCATTCACTATCAAAACCTTTAATTCTTCTAGTCTTTCAAGGTCTTGTTGAGGGAAATCTTGTGTGTGTGTGTGTGTGTCTGCAAAATTTGCCCTCATTCAAGTTTATCAACAGTTGATTGTTGATGATACTCTTCAAATCTTTTTCCAATACCTCACGGACACCATGCTTTCTGAGATCTCAAGGGTTATGTTTTAAAGTGTTCCATATCCAGAGATCAACTAAGGAAAAGCTTGATGACAGATCTCAGGAAATCCTGAATCATTTCAACACTTTAAATATCAAAGGAAAATAGAGAAATGTGAGATCAAGCATTCCAGGGTCACGCAACCTTATCCGATAACTAGCCAGATGACTGCAAGAAAATTACTTACCCTTTCTGAGCTTTAGCTTCCTATAGAATAGGAATCATACTTAACTCACAGAACCATTTCAAGGATTGAACAAGACACAATGTGTGCAAAGCAAATAATGCAGTGCTCGGCAGTAAAGTTTTAGTAAATAGAGTTGCCATGTGTCTGGTTTTAAACCAGACAGTCCAGTATTTGAGTTTTCTTTCTGAGAAAACACCAGACATATAAATGTAAATGTAAGTGTTATTATTACTATCATGGAATGTCTTGTGCATGAGTACTGGGGCTTTCTGTCACCAGGCCTGTTTGCCCCAGGAATGACAGAGAGCACACCTCACCCAAACTTGTTTCAGGCACCACAAAGCAGAAGAGCTTAGCGTGCACTTTGCTGAGTACCAGGTTCCACCACTGCTATTGGCCGGGTGCTCCCTGTGGGCACTGCAGAGCTACTCAGTGTTTCCTTTTTCATGTATAATTCGTGACACTGTAGTCCTTTGTCCAGGTGTCATTTTCCTTTTATCTCCTTGTTCTCCTTTTTGGTAGCGGATGCTTGACAGTTTTATACTAAAGGGATGACTGCTTAAGAATTAAGACTATTGAATTTTTCATTCAGTTCCAAAATTGCTTAAGAAAAAAGTCAATATTTTTTCCTGTAAAAAATTACAATTTACCAAAATTACACTTACCAATTCTTGTTATTAATTAATCAGGGTTGTAGACAGGTCAGGGCAGTACTTCCTACTCCCAACTTCCCTTAAGTTTGAACTTGTTCTTCCTGAAGACCCTTGCTCAGGAAAGCCCAAATGGTCTGTTGCTGCCTGGAGGTGGCACCTATCCAGAAGCCCGAAGTGTGATCATGAACTCAAAGTCTACTACAGACAGAAGTCCAGTTGACTTTTCTTGTCGGGGTGATACCCAATTAGTATTCTATTTCACTTCCACCAAAGAAAGACAAGTGTTGTTAAGTCTCTTCAGTGCCAATTGGAGAAATTGTTCCATGCTGTTGGACTCAATAGCCTAAGGTTGTTTTCTAGAATGTCAAACATATATTGTTTTCTAATGTAATTTTAACAGACTTCAGTTTCATTCTGAAGGCATTTCACCTGAGAGTGTTGGGGCCTTGATTATCCTCAAAATGCCAGAGACACCAAATGTTCCTCCCTTGAGAAGAATGTGGTCTATAGAGCACACCATGCCTAAACTGAAAAATTTTAAACAGTTCCCAGGAATGGAGTCGAGATTTCCAAAAGATTTGGAGTTATGCCCTTACAGTTTGTACTCAATCTGATTTGCGGAAAAAAATCTCCTTTCTCCAGAAAAGCCTATTCCCTGAGTTGCTGCCTCCAAGTGTAGCTTTGATGTCTATGACCACCTGCAGGTGCTCAAGCTTAGAAAAGTGGGATGCAGTTCCTAGATTCCATGGTGCTCCTGCCCGCTGGAAGGTTTTAGTGCCCCAGGATTTGACTGATGACTGACTCACTTCTTTAGACTAATTGTGTTGAGCGGTTAATTGTACAGGATGCCTCATTGGTTTATGTCTTTAACTGGGGTGCAGGGGGTTTCCAATAGGGCAAATATCTGAGGCATTCAACAGTTATGCAAACTATCCACCTTCACTTATCTTTTCAAAGAGGACATTTCATGAAGAATTTGTTGTTTTAGAATCTGACGTCATGCTGTCCATAGTTCTTCCACAGAAGTGAAGGAAGGGTGGGGTGCAGATGAAAGAAAGCTAGAAGCTACATTTGGTGGCCTAAACTATATTTATTTTAATATTTAAATTTTAATATTTAATATTTAAATTTTTATTTTAATATAATTTGATTTATAATTTATTATAAAATACTAGCTCATTATAAAAATTTTTGAAAATACAGAAAATCTTTTAAAAAGGGGGAAATCACCACTGAGTTGATCAAAATTAAATACCTTTTTTTAATTGAGTCCCATTTATTTATTTTTGTTGTTGCTGTGATTGCCATTGGGGTCTTCTTCATAAATCCTTTGCCTAGGCCAATATCTAGCAGAGTTTTTCCAACATTTTCTTCTAGGATTCTTATGGTTTCATGTCTTATATTTAAGTCTGTGATCCATGAATTAATTTTTGTGACTGGTGAGAGATATGGATCCTGTTTCAATCTTCTACATGTGGCCATCCAATTTTCCCAACACCATTTATTGAATAAGGATTCTTTTCCCCAGTGTATATTGGTGTCTACTTTGATCAGATCAGATGCCAATATGTGGATGGTTTTAAATCTGGGTTCTCTGTTCAGTTCCATTGTTCTATGTCTCTATTTTCGTGCCATTAACGTACTGTTTTGGTTACTAAAGCCTTGTAGTATAGCTTAAAGTCTGGTAAGGTGATGCCTCCATATTTGTTCCTTTTGCTTAAGGTTGCTTTGGATATTCAGGCTCTTTTCTGGTTCCAAATGAAGCATAGAATTATTTTTTCTAGATCTGTGAAAAATGACATTGGTATTTTGATGGGGATTGCATTGAATCTGTAAATCACTTTGGGTAGTATGGACATTTTAACAATGTTGGTTCTGCCAATCCATGAACATGACATGTTTTTCCATTTGTTTACATCATCTGCAATTTCCTTTCTCAGTGATTTGTAGTTCTCTTTGTAGAGATCTTTTACCTCCTTGGCTAAATATATTCCTAGGTATTTTATTTTCTTTGTAGCTGTTGTGAAAGGCAGTGAGTCTGTGACTTGAGTCTCAGCTGCACTGTTGTTAGTGTATAGGAATGCTACTGATTTGTGAACATTGATTTTGTAAGCTGAGACTTTGCTGAATTTATTTATCAATTCCAGGAGTCTCTTGGTGGAATCTTTCGGGTTTTCTGGATATAAGATCATATCATCAGCAAAGAGTGATAGTTTGATCTCCTCTATCCTTATTTGGATACCCTTGATTTCCTTTTATTGCCTGATTGCTCTGGCTAGGACATCCAGTACTATGTTGAATAGAAGTGGTGACAGTGGGCACCCTTGTCTTGTTCCAATTCTGAATGGGAATGCTTTCAACTTTTCCTCATTCAGTATGATGGCTGTAGGTTTGTCATATATGGCTTATATAATTTTGAGGTATGTTCCATCTATGCCTGTTTTGTTAAGAGTTTTTATCATAAAAGTGTGCTGAATTTTGTTGAATGATTTTTCTGCATCTATTGAGATGATCATGTGATATTTGTTTTTGCTACTACTGTTTATGTGGTGAATCATGTTTATGGATTTACATATGTTGAACCATCCTTGTATCCCTGGGATGAAGCCTACTTGGTTGTGGGGGGTTATTTTTTTGATGTGCTGCTGAATTTGGTTTGCTAGAATTTTACTGAGGATTTTTGTGTCTATATTCATGAGGGATATTGGTCTATAGTTTTCTTTTTTTGTTGTATCCTTTCCTGGCTTTGGTATCAAGGTGATACTGGCTTTGTAGAATGAGTTGGAAAGGATATCTTCCTTCTTGATGTTATGAAATAATTTCTGCAGTATGGGTGCCAATTCTTCTTTGTAGGTCTGACAAATTCAGCTGTGAAACCATCTGGGCTGGGACATTTTTTTGTTGGAAGATTTTTTGTTGTTGCTTCAATTTCATTGCTCGTAATTGGTCTGTTCAGGAGTTCTATTTCTTCCTGATTGAATCTTGGGAGTTGTGTGTTTCCAGGAATTTGTCCATTTCCTCAATATTTCGAGTTTATGTGCACATAGACTTTTATAGCATTCAGAGATGATATTTTGTATTTCTGTGGTATCAGTTGTAATATCTCCTTTTTCATTTCTGATTGAGCTTATTTGGGTCCTTTCTTTTCTATTTCTGGTTAATCTAGTAAGAAGCCCATCAGTTTTGCTTCTCTTTTCAAAGAACCAACTCTTTGTTTCATTAATCTTCTGTACTATTTTTTTGTTTCTGATTTCATTTAGTTCTGCTTTGACCTTAGTTATTTCTTTTCTTCTGCTGGGTTTTGGTTTGGTTTGCTCTTCCTTTTCTAGTTCCTAGAGAAAATTCATTAGATTGTTGATTTGTGATCTTTCTGTCTTTTTGATGTAGGCAGTTAAGGCTATGAATTTTCTCCTTAGGACTGCTTTTGCTGAATCCCTCAGATTTTGATAACTTGTGCCCTTTGTCATTTAGTTTGAGGAATCTTTTGATTTCCACCTTAATTTCCTCCTTGATCCAATAATCATTCAGCAGTAGGTTGTTTAATTTCCAGGACTTTGTGTAGATGTGAGTGTTTCTGTTGGAGTTGATTTCTAATTTTATTCCACTGTGGCTTGAGAAGATACATGGCATAATTTCTATTGTTTTGAATTTATTGATACATGTTTTGTGGCCTAAGATGTGATCTATCTTAGAGAATGTTCCATGTGCTGATGAGAAGAAAGTACATTCTGTAGTTCTTGGTTAGAATGTTCTGTAAATGTCTGTTAGGCCCATTTCCTCTAGAGTCCCATTTAAATCCAGTGTTTCTTGATTAAATAAAAAGCTTCTGCACAGCCAAGGAAACAATCAACAGAGCAAATAGACAACCTACAGAATGGGAAAAAATATTCACATGCTATACAGCCAATAAAGGGCTAATAACCAGAATCTACAAAGAACTCAAGTAAATCAGCAAGAAAAGAAATCAAACAACCCCATCAAAAAGTGGGCAAAAGACATGAATAGAAGCTTTTCAAAAGAAGATAGACTAATGGCCTATAAACATACAAAAAAATGCTCAGTGTCACTAATCATCAGAGAAATCAAAACCACGAGATACCACCTAACCCCAATGAGAATGGCTTTTATCAAAAAGTCCCAAAACAATAGATACTGGCATGGATGTGGAGAGATAGGGGCAATTCTACACTGTTGGTGGGACTGCAAACTAGTACAACCTCTATGGAAAATAGTATGGAGATTCCTAAAAGAAGTGAAAGTAGAACTACCATTTGATCCAGCAATCCCACTACTGGGTACTTACCCAAAGGAAAAAAAGTCATTTTATCAAAAAGACACCTGCACTAGAATGTTTATTGCAGCACAATTCACAATCACAAAGATGTGGAATCAACCCAAGTGCCCATCAATTCATGAGTGGATTAATAAAATGTACCATGGAGTACTACTCAGCCATAAATAAAATGAATTAATACCTTTTGCAACAATCTGGATGGAACTGGAGACCATTCTATTAAGTGAAATATCTAAAGAATGGAAAAACAAACACCACTATTAAACTGGAACTAACTGATCAGCACTCATGTGCACAGATGGAAGTAAAACTCAACAGAAATTGCACAGGTGGGAGGGGGGAGGAGAGAATGGGTGAAATCATACCTAATGGGGACAACATACAATTTCTGGGTGATGGTCAGACTTATAATTTTGTCTCAAGAAGTGCAAAAGCAATCCATGTAACCAAAACATTTGTACCCCCATAATATTCTGAAATTTAAAAAAAAATTTTTTTTGGTTGTTTTTTAAACATTAGGACTTCTCAGATCCCTTAATATTCAAATGTGTGTTTCATCAAGAATGCTTTTTCCACCAGTCACCTATTCATAGTCCAAAGAAACACAGCTTGAAAATGTTATCCTGAGGAATGGTCATACTTTAGGATATAATTTTACACTGTGCTAGCAATTAATGTTTGTAAATCCTTTCTTGGGAATTATTTTGTCAGTGGAGTGCACCTTGAGAAGGAGATAGAAAGTTACAATTCACTCCACTAAGTATTATAAAAAGCCCATCCACAGCCAGAAATAAGACGAAGACAGGAGTAGGTTGGTCCCAGGATAACAAACATTACTTGCTTCATAACTGGCCCCAGCACAGACTATCTTTGCAAATAGACATCTCATGATGTGATGGTTAATTTTATATGCCAACTTAACTGGGCCAAGGGATGCCCAGATAGCTGGTTAAGCACTATTTCTGGGTATATCCATAAGGGTATTTCTGGAAGAGATCAGCATTTGACTTGGTAGACTGAATTAAGCAGGTGGCCCTCCCCAATGTGAGCAGGCCTCATCCAATAAGTGCCTGAACAGAACAAAAAGGCAGAGGAAGATTAAATTTGCTCTCTGCCTGACTGCTTGAGCTGAACATCAATCCTCTGCCCTTGGGGCTCCTGGCTCTCAGGCCTTCAGACCCATACTGGAACCTATACCATTGGTGTTATAACTTTCAGCTCTCAGGTCTTCACACACCGCCAACAGCTTTCCTGGGCCTCCTCCAGCTTGCAAACTGTGGGACTTCTCAGCTTCCATAATTGTGTGAGACATGAGCAAACACCTTATAATAAATATATATATATATATATATATATATATATATATCTCCTTTGGCTCTGTTTGTCTGGAAAACCCCAATTAACACAGGTACAAAGTGCTGCACCCCTCCATTGTATACTGCTTTCCCTGGTTTATATATTCTTCATCCTTTTACTTCCAAAGCCCATTTAGAAAAATAGTCCACTCAACTCTGCAGAAATAACACTTTGTTGGGATTTACATGTGAACTGCTAATAGTCCCTATGGCCAGTTTAGGATTTCCATTTCTACCCCCTCTTCATGCTACATCTCTTGGGTGTGACTTTCTCACTGCTTAATACAAAATAGATCTCTTTGCTTGTTTTTTCTTTTTCCTAACACATCAGAAAGTCTTACAGAATATGGTCCTGTGGTCTCTGTTTTACTGATTCTTCCCACCTACCTTTTCTCTGACCTTCTTAACTTTCAAAGAGACTCCCCTAATTTGGTGTCTTTGTCCTAACATTTGGGCCAGCAATTCTGGTGACCTAACTCTAAGGCAGAATTTATCAATAGCACAAGCTCTTATCTGCAAAGTTGCCTCCGTGTGCCTGACACTGTGCTAAGCACTTCACAGATGATCTCATTGAGTCCTCACCAAACCAAACCAAAACAGAACAAACAAAAGGCTTGCAATCCCCTTTCTACAGGTGAGGAAGCCTAGGCCTGGCAACTTTTCTAAAATTTCACAGTAGTAGAATAGAAGTTGAATTCAGGGCTGTCTGATTCCAAAGACCAGGCTGTTAACTACTATCCTTGTAATCCTAGTCAAAGGCAATGGTTTTCAAAGTTTGGCCCCTAAAACAGCAGCATCAGTGTCCTCTGGGACCTTGTTACAAATGCAAATTTTCAGGCTTTACTCAGACCTACCAAATTGGAAACTCCTAGAAGTGGCACCAGAAATCTGTGCTATAGCAAGCCCTCCTGGAGATCTGATGTATGCTAATATTTAAAAACCACTCTCCAGAAACCAAGTAGAAAGGGTATAGGTCAAACGTGAGGGATAATTTTTTGGCAGGATTGTTAATACTGGTGTGGGCCACCTCAGAAAGCTGGACTCTGATCTCCTTTGCTGGAGTTGGGAGCAGATTTGGCCATGATGGGTGGGGTGGCAGGGACTGTGTCTCTAGGTCCTTCCAACCTTGTGTTGCCCTCTCTCGAGTATGGAGCATTGTACCCCTGAGTCTTAGAGTGGCAGCTCAGCACTCTCAATACCAGAGAAGTCTGACCTTAAAAATTAACCTTGCAAAGAACAGGATATTCTGGTCCCATGCATAGGTGCTGGAAAAATAATCACCGGGAATGGGGGTGGAGGCATCGTTGTTGCTTTCTCCCCTCCTGCTCACCCAATGCAGTGGCATGCCATATATTAGCAGGCATTTTACATCAGACTAATTCAGACCCCCCTGTCAGACAAATTCCACCTGTGAGCACTGCTGTCTGCACCACATAACACCATATAGATCAAGAGCGAGGAGAGGCCAAAGTCATGAACAACATAGCTTTCCATAAAAGTTAATTAACGACAGAAGCATATTGCTGAGAATGGCAACATGACCGTTATTTATGGTTCAGGAAACCCCAAATGTAGGGACTTCCTTTTTCCTTTCCCCCACCCCCAGCTCTACCCATGCGAAATTTACTCAAGCCATTTCAGTAACTTTGTGAATCATTTGCCAAGTCAGCAAGAAAATGTAGCATGGAATACATAAAAATTAATACAATAGCTGAATATCCAACACATGTCCCAAGAGAAATGGACCACCCGGTGGATGCTGTCCTGTTCTTTTCTATCCCTATATCTGAGCACTTTTCACACTTCACTTTTCTACTGTCAGTAACCATTTCAACCCATCACCCCCAAAAAAATGATTTCCCCAAGGAACCCTTACTGCTGAAAGCTTCTAGAAACCACCTTCCTAGCCACACCGCCACATGCAGGCATGGGCTGACTACTGGGGAAACAGCTCAGCACTGACACATAGTTATTGCTTTGGGAAGCTGGGCAGCATAGTGGGGAAAAGTGGACATCTGGCTTCAAATTCTGGTAAGGTGTTCTTAGTGTCCCCATCTATGAAATGGATCCAATAATAATACTCACCTTCAAAAGTCGTTATGGGGTTTGATCCAACAAGATGCATGCAGTGCAGCACCTAGTGCTGAGTAAGGACTAATAAACATTAATGATATCATGGCTTCTGCTTTCCTCTTCTACCCTGAGAATGCCAGGGAAGACTCCCAACCAGCAGGAGTCAAGCCCACGCTGGTATTTTGCCAGACACCCTATTCTATTGCCCAGACAGATTTTAGAAGGAGGCCAGAAGATTACTGCACATTTTTACATGTGTGTGCATATGTCCATTTTTCTGAAGACAAAGTCTAGAGCTTTCAGCTTATTCTCCAAGGCATTCATGACCACCACAGTGTCACAGGAAGAGAAAGAAAACTGTACTCTTGGAAAGCTCAGAAAGCAAGAATTCACATTTATGCTTGAGAAGGCAGTTCCATGTGTTGGAAAGAATATTGCACTATGAGTTGCATGACTTGAGTTTTAATCTTGTCTTTACCATGAAAGAACTGTGGCAAATGCCTTACCAGGGCTCAGTTGCCATTTCTTTGTTTGAAAAGGACATCATAATAACTCCTTTCCTTGCTTCATACAGTTGTCACTATTAGAATGGATGTGAAATCACCTTTTAAAGCAGAAAACACCACACAGATAAATGTATAATAATGTAAGGTTCAGATGCCTCATCGGATAAACAGCTTTAGCAACTGGCCTACGCAGTCCAGAAAATTGTGAGAGCAATAATGATGATGGAGTTATAGTATTCTTCTTGTTCTGCTTATGTAAAATAACATAGTTATCACTGAAATAATTCATTTAAAATAAGTAAGCAGAAATCCTTTCTGGAGGGAGGGAATTCTATAAATATTGTTTGATTTGACCCAGTCTACTGTAATCCTTAGAGCTACCTGGCTTCCCTCCATGGTTTGCTTTAATTGCATGTCACTGCTAACTTCCTTGTAAAGAGACAGGCCTCTGCCATTCCTTCTAATTATCCAAATCACTAGCCACTGTGTGTGGCCTTAGCTAAGGCTTTTAACCAGAAGTAATGTCATTAAATCAAAGCAAGTGGGAGGCGTCCCTGTTGCAATGACTCTAATAAATGCTACATGACATTTCTTTAAGACCATTTGGAAATATTCTTTGCAGAGATACACCAATTCCAACACGATAACTTATCAGTTAAAAACAGTCATAACCACAAGCCTGGATGTAAACTTCCTCTTGCAGGGGTGGGGAACCTGCAGCCTTAAGGCCACATGTGGCCTTCTGGGTCCTTAAGTGCAGCCTTTTGACTGAATCCAAATTTTACAGAACAAATCCTTTTATTAATAGGGGTGCAGCCGAGAAAGATGAAGCTTTTTTCCTTTGGTACTTAAAAAAGAACAATCTTGAAATCAGAAGGCAGCAGGTTGCCCACCCCTGCCGGGCGAGAAGAGCCAACTTTCATCTGTAAAGAACATAACTTTGGCAACCTCACTTCAAGCCTAGCGTGTCCTCCTGAAACAAGGCGTTACAAATAGTCAGTACAATTATGTGGCTATTTCTACAGCTTTCCCAAACCCAGAAGCAATGGCATCAGTTGATACTGGCAATAATAACAACAAAACAACATTTATTTATATCTTCCTACATGCAAATGTCATGCAAACTTCTTTATATATATTGTATCACTTAATCTGCACAATCCTGGGCACAGTTACTGTGCCTCATCTACAGTTGTGAAAACTGAGGCCTGGAGAGCTTAAGCTCCTTGCCTGAAGTACCAGAGAAGCACCAAAGACAAGTTGAGTGGATGCGGAACTGCCCCGGAGACTGTTGCTGAGGAGGCTGAGGCAAACTGCTCCGGATTCTCATGATTTGTGTGTACAGTTGTATAAACATCAACAATGTGTGACGTACATTTTAAATATCTGGAGCTACATGGTAAAATGCTGAAATACAAATAATAACATTTCTCATTAACAACAAACATTTTCTCTCGTGTTTCTACAATTTTACATTTGTAAGTTGGAAATAGGAGGAACTCATGTTTTTTAGATACTTACATTTTTCAGCTCAATTTGTAAACAGAAATATTTAAGAGAAATAACACAAGATACTTGAATTTTCACAAGCCTTAACATGGGTGTGTTTGGCTTGTGAAAATTCATCAGGATGTACACTTATGGTCTGGACACTTTCCTATATGTATGTTACAAGTTAATACATAGTCACATTTCATCACTATTTTCTATACTTTCCCAGAAGTGAAGAGCAGGCTGTTACTACACCTTTTAAATTTTCTCCAGAATGATTTTCCTTTACAGTGAAAATCTCTGGAACAGCATCTTGGTAAATCTCTTGGTAAATTTTTGTTGACACTAGAAAACTTATAACCTACACATCAAGCCTGAATTCCTGATCCAGAGACTCAAACAGCTTTCTGTCTAACAGCTCTTGCTTAGGAGGTAAAAAGCATTTCAGTACAAATAAAAGAGGAAATCAAAAGGAGCTGCTTCTCCTTTTCTGCCGACCCTGTTCTCCAGGACAAACACAGAGCCGGCCCACGGGGCTGTGGGGTAGGGAGGAAGGTTGTTTTGCTGAGATCAGGAGAGTTGTCTGGGAAAATCTCTGTCTCTCCTGCCCACCCAAACGAGGTTTGAATAGAAACACTTCCTAGGAAAAGCACTGCTCCCTGCCCTCAGTCCTGAACCTAGGGTTTTGACTAATCTTTTGTCACTCTTCCCCCATCACCAGTTGGAGTAACCATCAGGCAACTGGGAATAGAGTGACAATAAGGTTTAAATGATTGTTCAAAAATAGTTAAACCAAAGCCTTTGTTGCCATGTATAATTCACACACTTGCTCAATTCTAATCAGCTGTGATAATCTAATTTACATCTACTTTTATCAATAGTATCTACATTAGAAAATTTTCGATCAAAGGTCAGGGATTAAGTAAATGTAGCTCTGTGGACAGTGGATTAGGAAGCAGACTCAGCTAGTGAAACAAAGACTCACCCACCACCAACACAAACAACAACTGCAAAACAGTGCTCCAAACAAGAAAGAAATTTGTTTCTCATATAAAAGCCTGAATGCAAGCAGCCCAGGGCTAGTATAGCAGCTCCACATCATTAGCAACCCAGGGATTGTTAGATCCTGTTGCTCTGCCATTCTTAACAAGTATTATCCATCCATCTCATGGTCTAAGACGGCTGATCCAGACCTCACCATCTCATCCAATTCTATTTAAGGGCATGACCCATAAATGGAACACTGCACACTGCCACATACATCCCACTGGCCAGAACTTTATCATGTGGCCACACCGAGCCACAGGGAGACTGGGAACTGTGGTCATATGGCTGACAGTTGTATGCTCTGCTAAAATTTGGAGTACTAAAGAAAGAGAAAGAATGAACACTGGGAGACAATAAGTGAAACATACACCCATTCATTCATCCATATATCCATTCATTCATTCATGAACACCAGATGCCAGGCACTGTGCTAGTGTTAGGAATGCACCAACATGGTCATGTTTGTTCCTTTATACCAAAAATAATTTTTTATATTCACTTAAAATCAGATATCAACTTAACACTGTCCTTTTAGAACCAACATAATCATTCCCTTATTTCTGGGACAGTATATTTTTGTGTTGGCACGAGGAAAAGCAATTTTCCAATATAGAAGCAGTCCACAACTTAACAAAAGTTTGGCCTTCATTGAAATAAATGGTGCATTTAGAAGCTTTTCTGCCTCGACGATCCTATTGGGCAAAATAGAATTCATTCATTTGCAGCAGTTATTTACTAGAGTTCTTCTATTATTCTAAACAGATTGTCTTTTATTTGAAAGGTGCTGGCCTTAAAAGATGAGGGGGAAAAACACAAGGAAAGCATTCAGTGAAAGCTTCGCAATATTTCAGCATGTTTCAATGAGTCTCTTTTTCTCCTGTTTTCTTCTGGTCATTTCCCACCCTTGATTAGTAATTTTACACCCAAATAGTAAAATATGAAATACTTTTTAACACCGTCATAGTGGTAAAAGTGTTTAGTTTTTATGATGTGTCTCCAGAGATAGATCTTGAGCAGTATATAGTGAGGTTAATTCAGCATAAAATAGTATAATACCTTTCTTATTTCTGTTCATTCATTTAGAAATTATGAGAGACAAACCCTAGCAAAAGCTCCACCCCAGTGGCTGGAGAGTAGTGTTTTAAAACATTGGGGTTCTCTTTTTCTCTTTAGGAGAGGTTCAAAATGTGTCCAATCAATTTTTCAAAAATGAAATAAACACAAGTTACTCCCCATTTTTTTTCCTTGGATTCCTAGGAGAAGGTACCATTATTGAAAGCCTTGCTGTTCAAATCCCAGAAAGCCAACCACTGACCCCTTTCCTGCTTCAGGCTCTCCCACTCCCTGAATACTTGTGAAATGAGATCTGAAACCCAACAATCATTTTCTGCTCTGCCATTTTGTGAAGATACTAACAATATCTCCCTTGGTTGTATTGTGCAATTGTGGGAGGCAGAGGAAAAAAATAGTGGTAAAGCCAGGAAAATTAAAAAAAAAAAAAAGAAAGAAAAGAAAAAAACCGGAATTCTCTTCTTTGGCCTTTAGGCTACACTTAAAACAGATGCCTCTACTCTGGTGCCTTGGGGTGGTGACACCCACCTGTGGAGATGTGTTTTTCTCCCAGAAAGTTACAGAGCACTGTCTCCAAACATGCACTGGCATTACGCAGGGTAAAATGAAGGTACATTTCACATATGCAATTATGTTCACTCCTCCTAATATCAGCACCTACCGAAGTCCAAATTGGGCTTGTACAATGAGCTACATTCTCACTTAATCTCACAGTCGCTTCTGATTTCAATCTCTAATGAATGCTTGGCACTCCTGTGCTTCCTTTCATAAAAAGACAAAGTTCCTGCTTCTCACTTCATAAAAATGGCAAGAACAAGTTAACCTTTAGCTAATATGGATAAGAAAAGGTTAATACGAACAGAATGAAAACACAATTTCCCCACAATTTTAATTTTACAGTGAAATACAAAGCTCTTTAGACTAGATAATTGTTAGTTTTTCTGGGTACTTACTGCCTTACCCCACTTGGAAAGCTATTAAGAATTAAAAGTAAACATGTCAAACAAGAACTGCTCCCTAATTAATACTAAGACATGTATGAAAACATTCTTGAATATTAGGCTTAGTAGTATTGTATATTATACTGTCCTTGCTTATAAAAAGTTAAATGTTTCTTCAAATGAAAATGCAGACCAATAAAGACAGCTAAATATGCAAAATGTAGTGATCCATTTGACACACCACAAACCAGTTCTGATATGTTACACTGCCTATCTTCATTTTAAAGATTAATTAATTCTAACTACCCTCTTGTGAGAGAACTGATAAACAAACCAGTTGATTAATAGAGGAGTTAAAAAATATACAACATCGTGCAAAGGCACCGCACCTGAGGTCAGAACTCACTTGGCTGTGACAAAGAGACTATAATTCTCAAGTCTAGCCCCATGTTCCAAACACTGTGTCACAAGGAGACGTAAAGAAATGTGACGCAATGCCTCGCAAACCCCAAGAATTTGCTGCTGGTGTTTAAGAGCAGAAACTGAAACCAACCATAAATATATAAAACCCAAATAAACATGCTGATCTCTTAAACTCTGACCCAACCTTAACCCAAGTTGTAATGATTTTCTCAGAATTAAACCAAAAGAAGTTTTCCAAGGAACAGAACCTACCTTACTAAAACATCAAAGTACATCAAAGTACAGAAAACTGTGATGTGTAGAAAGGGTTGTGAAGTCTAGCCCTGATGTGGCCCCTGCACCATGATCCGTGTCTAGTCGTGTAACCTCTTGGGGGGATTGCAGGATCTCTAAGCATGGCTTCCTACCATGATTCTGTATTTCTATTTTTCCCACCTGTCATGTTTTAGGACATGGTGTGTCCAGGTCTAATGAATTTAAAAAGGACAAGAAAAAATAAGGAGGGTTAGAACTTTGCAGGGAATCATCTACTGGGGAGAGGATGGTACTGTGGGGACAAGCCAAGGTCAGAGAGACGTTCAGTACAGTAGACAGACTAGTCTCTCAACCACCCACAGTTCCACAACAACATGTTACCGTTACCGCATGATACAAGATAAAATCATGTGTCACCCACATTCAGACTTCACATTTAAGTAGAAGAAAATGGATTCATCTGTGCTGCTCAGACAGCAGCCAACACACTGGTCCATAGGATAATTCTATGTAGATGAAAACTCTAGCTTTTTAGGCACTCCGTAGCTGTTTGTCTAACTAAATTACTATTCCTAGACACCAAACTGTATTCTTCTGGTCTGCAAAAGCTAACATGTCTCTGAAAGTGCTTATCATGGTTACATGCTTACCACACTTAAAAAGTCTGCAGCCTGTTAATAGAAACATATGTAGAATAAAGGGGGTGAGCAGGTTGTAACGGGAAGAAAGAGTATCAAGACAAATTTTAAAAGTCATAAAATGCAGGTTTTGTTCTTCAAGTCATTAAAAAAAACCATACCAGTCTGCTGTTTAATGCAATAAAATATAACAGTGAGGACCATAACAGGTCAGCCATATCATAGTAGGATACAGAAATTAAATAACATGCTAGATAAAGTCTACTAAAGGACACAAAACCTAGATCGTGGCAGTAATTTTGTGAGGAATAACCCCAGATAACTTTTAATGGTTTGCACAGATAAAGGGGAGCAATAGTTTCATCTCCACTGAGGAGGAATCTGCAAACTCCTACCCATCTGTCCAAGGTCCAAAGCTCCAAGGGTAGACTAGAATCTGACCAGCCACAGGAGAAAAGCAAGACACTAGATTCCACACTTTTCACTCTCTAGTATTTGCCAACTTGTCACAGTTGATAGCAAGCATTTTATATTAGAGGTAGAGCACGTGATTCAGGAAAATCTTTGATTTACAGAAATAGTTTCTAACTTTGCCACAATTCCATTAGGACATGATTTTATGAGCTAGCAGGAAAGATAGAGGATTCTAAGTTAATAATACTAACACAATAACAATATACACAAAAGCAACTCATTCCTAGATAGTCTACAGTTGGCATGCCCATTGAAGAATAACAGTCCATGATTACTATGTGTTATGTGATAAGCAAAAACTAGTCTGAACAACAAATTTTTAAAAATTGTGCCTCTTACTTGTTTTTATAATTGAAGTGTTGAAAATCCAATATACTCTTTCAAGAGGGAAATCTAAACAGTTTTCTGTCAGTAACAGCAACATACAGTAGTCTGGAACCTCCTTGAAGTTAATTGCAGCACAGCTCACTAATGAAACTTTCCATCTATTAAATCTTAACAGGCATAACTATAAAAATGGCGCCAAGCTTTCTCCTGCTCTGGAATGTCCCAGCCAGCACTTTGTGACTTTTACTCTTTATCTTTGTAATTACTGTAATTATTGCAAAGTTGGAGTAGAATCAAGATCTAAGAACACATTTTTTACCAAAGTCCAATTTTTTTTCATATTCTCAAGATGGGAAATGTTTGAGATGGCTACTTGTTGAGTAGCAACAAGGGCCAGTTATATTAATTTCACTGTAGAACCTGTGATAGTGTCAGGGACTGTTGGATTTTTATTGAGTTCTAGAATACATATGTGATACACTAATAATTTCCATAAAACTGTGATTTCTTGTTTAACTGATTTAATCTTATTTTTGATAATTTACTAATTATCAAATATTAATAGGAAGTAGTTTTGTAAGTAATAGAAAGATGGAGGAGAAGATGTCAAAATCATTAGTTTCAGTTTTACAGCCCAGCAAGAAAATGTTTTTCTCATTTTTAAAATATTATCCACCTGAAAATGAGCATTATTCTTAATAGTTTGAAGTCTTGGGGTGAAAATCCAAAGTAAATTATAGCTCTTTTCTATATGACTTGTTCTCATGAAGTAAGAAATCTTATTTTGCTGTCTCTAAATGTTCTCTATGTCCCTATGTTAGAAGGAGGGTATAACTCTTGCACCAATTTTCTTAATTTTGTATCAATTCTTCCTAACATTAAAAAGAAATACTTTAGCGTAGCACCCTTAGAAAGTACAATAATGTTGTTACTGGTTCCAAGCCTTTGTTTTAAATAGCAGCAGCTAGAGAAAGGAAATGTCTCACTAAGAGACCAGTTTGGAGGCCAAATGAGCATGGACTGTATGCATAATGCAGCGCAGTTATCCTTATAAAATTAATACTTTGCTGCAGGATAAATGTATTTGCAGTCTAATGCCCAGTGGGAATTTTATTTCATTTCTATTTTCTCTTCACAAAGCAAGTTGGAGCCAAAAAGACAGCATGTACATATATAGTTTTGGCTAAGATAACTAGGACATAAAACATGTTAATTAACTTATGAAAAGTAAGTTTTGATTAGTTTTATAATATCTGCTTGGCACCTTAGTGATAAAGTGCATTTTTGAATGACCCTGCAGACCAGATTTTCACTTAAATGATCATCAGTTCCTACATTATGTATTATATGGACATATTTACAACTAAACATTGGGCATGATATAAGGTGTACTACTAAAGCTTGGTTTCTCTAAATGTTATCAGTAGATGGACCACCTGCATTATAATCACCAGGGAGTTTGTTAAAATACAGATCCCTAGGCCAACTGACCAGAATCTCTCAGAGTAAGAGGTGAGGCACAGAAATCTGTATTTTACCAAGCTCCCTAGGTCATTCCAGTGCACCACAACTTGTGCGTGGCTGCATGATTTATTACCTTTCTATCATTCCACTTACAGCATCATCTTCATTGTCAAAAAATATTTTTACTTAGCCTTATCAAGTGCAAGATGTTATCCTGAGGGCTGTGGGGATTACAAAGGTAAAGGCAATGGCACATCTACCCTCCAGGCACTCACAATCCAGTTGGAGGAATAAATCAAAGATAAATAGGAACACAGTATAGCATATGCCAAGTCCAAATAACAATGATAGTAAGAGTGGTCACTTTGAGCTTGTAATATGAGCAGGTGTATTTATATACTATACTTTATCTCTATTTCTCATAATCCTGGGTAGAAGGTATAATTTTGTTACAGATAAAAAAAATTCTAAGCCCAGACAACTCAAGTGACTTTCCCAGCAGCATGTGGCTTGTAAATAAGAGAGGTAGAGTTGAGCCCAGACCCTGTGGCCCCAGGGCCCATGCACATGCAGCGCACGTTCAGGGCCTAGCAGGAGCTCAGGGGAACAGAGCTGGGATGCAGTCCTGTTCTTGTTGATTACTGAACTTAAGCTAACATTGTCACAATCAAAGCTGTGGGGCCTCAATGAATAAGGTACCTGTCTGCCCGGAGATGTACACAGGGGATGTGATTTATTCACAGTGTAGTCCCATTCATGACTGAGCAAGGGTATTATAGTATGGTTTTCTGTGTTTTGTATCCAATATTCAAGAACAAAGTATTTTGTAAAATAGTTAAGGTTCATTGTGGTCAAAAGGATGATGATCTGAACTTAGTCTTTTCCAAGCCCTGAGTATTTTTTCCCAATTCCTTAACACAGGTATCATTTAGGGCAGAGAGAGGACAATTGTCATTTGAATTATTAAAGAACCATGATTTTTTTCAAGCTTTGCAATATACCTAGAAAATCTTATTCTAGATTTTAAACACAAGGATTTTCAAAAGAAACAAACACAGACTAAGCAAGAAATAAAAAAAAAAAAAAGAATCAACATAGCCAGAAATTTGCCTCAAAGGAATCAAAGGGGTCAAAGGAATCTTATACCAACACAACTTAAATTGCTTTAGTTCTGTTACTGTTGGCATAACCCAAATTAATTTCTCTATGCATTATTATCTTGAAAGCATTTACTAAAATTAGTTTAAATTATGGCTTTAGAGTTTTTTTAAGAATTTATTTTTTAGAGCAGTTTTAGGTTCACAGCAAAATTGAGAGGAAGGTACCGAGATTTCTCATGTTTCCCCTGCCCCCACACAGGCAAATCCTCTTCATTATCAACATCCCCCACCAGAGTGGTACATCTGTTACCATTAATAAACCTATATTATACATTATAATAATCACCCAAAATCCACAGTTTACTTTAGGGTTCACTCTTAATGTGGTACATTCTATGGGTTTGGATAAATGTATAGTGATGTGTATCCATCACTATGGTATCATATGAGTATTTTCACTGCCCTAAAAATCCTTTATACTCTGCCTATTCCTTCCTTCACCCCACCCACCCCCAACCCCTGGCAACCACTGATCATTTTTACTGTCTCTATAGTTTTGGCTTTTCCAGAATGTCATATAGTTGGAGTCATATAGTAAGTGGCCTTTTCAGATTGGCTTCTTATGCTCAGTAATAATAAGCATCTAAGGTTCCTCCACGTCTTTTCATTGCTTCATCGCTCATTTCTTTTTAGCATTGAATGATATTCCGTTATCTATGTGTACCACAGTTTATCCATTCATCTACTGAAGGGCATCTTGGTTGCTTCCACGTTTGGGCAATTATTAATAAAGTTTCCATAAACATCTATATGTAGGTTTTTGTGTGGACATAAGTTTTTACCTCCTTTCAGTAGACACCAAAGAGCACAATTGCTAGGTAACGTGCTTAAGAGCATGTTTCATTTCCTTAGGAAGCACCAAACTGTCTTCCAAAGTGGCTATACCATTTTGCATTCCCACCAGCAATAAATGAGAGTTCTGTTAGTCCACATCCTCACCAACATTGGGTATTGTCAGTGTTCCAAATTTGGACCATTCTAGTAGATGTGATGTGGTATCTGATTGTTGTTTTAATTTGCATTTCCGTGTTGACATATGATTAGAACATCTTTTTATATGCTTATTTGCTGTCTGTATATCTTCTTTGGTGAGGTGTCTGTTAAGGTCTTTGACCCATTTTTTAATTGTCATTTGTCTTCTTATTGTTGAGTTTTAAGAGATCTTTGTATATTTTAGATAACAGTTCTTTATCAGATGTGTCTTTTACAAATACATTCCCCCAGTCTGTCTTATCTTCTCATACTCTTGATGTTGTCTTTCACAGAGAAGTTTCTTAATTTTAATAATGTCCATTTATCAATTATTTCTTTCACAAATTGTGCCTTTGATGTTGTATCTAAAAAGTCAATGCCATACACAATGTCATCTAGGTTTGCTCCTGTTATCTTCCAGGAGTTTTACAATTTTGTGTTTTACATTCAGGTTCATTTTGAGTTAATTTTTTTGAAGAGGGTAAGGTCTGTGTCTAGATCCATTTTTTCACATGTGGATGTCCAGTTGTTCCAGCAACATTTGCTGAAAAGCCTGTCTTTGTTCCATAGTATTGCCTTCACTCCTTTGTCAAAGATCAGATGACTATAGTAAGTCTTGAAGTTGGATGGTATCAGTCCTCTAACTTTGTTCTTCTCTTTCAATATTGTGTTGGCTATTTTGGGTCTTTTGCCTCCATATAAATTTTAGAATCAGTTTGTTGATGTTCACAAAATATCTTGTTGGAATTTTGATTGGGATTGCATTGACTCTATAGATCAAGTTGAGAAGAAATGACATTTTGACAATATTGAATCTTTCTATCCATGAATATGGACTATATCTCCATTTACTTAGTTCTTTCATTTCATTCATCAGAGTTTTGTGGTTTTCCTCATATAGATCTTGAATATATTTTGTTAGATTTATGCCTAAGTATTTCATTTTTGAGGGTGCTAATGTAAATGGTACTGTGTTTTTAATTTCAAATTTCACTTGTTTATTCATGGTATATAGGAAATTGATTGACTTTCATATATTAATTTTATATCCTGCAGCCTTCCTACAATTGCTTTTTTTATTCTGGGATTCTTTTTGTTGATTCTTTTGGATTTCCTACAAAGACAATCATGTCATCTGTGAACAATGACAATGTTATTTCTTTCTTCCCAATCTGTATACATTTTATTGTCTTATTGCATTAGCTAGGACTTCCAGTATAATGTTGAAAAGGAGTGGTTAGAAGAAAGATAACTTGCCTTGCTCTTCATCTTAGTGTGAAAGCTACCTTACCATTAAGTATGATGCTAACTGTAGGTTTTTTGTAGATATTCTTTATCAAGTTGAGGAAGTTCCATTCTATTTGTAGTTTACTGAGAGTTTTTATTATGAATTGGTGTATTTTGTTAAAATGCTTTTTCAGCATCTATTGATATGATCATGTGATTTTTCTTTTTTAGTCTATTGATATAATGAATTTTATTAATTGATTTTAGGATGTTGAACTAGCCTTGCATACCTGGGATAAATGCCACTTAGTCACTGTGTATGATTATTTTTACACATTCTTGAATTAGATTTGCTAATATTTTGTTGAGGATTTTTGCATTGATGTTCATGTGATTTATCCTTTCTGGTTTTCTTTTCTTCTAATGTCTGTCTGGTTTGGGCATTAGGGTAATGCTGGCCTCATAAAATGAGTTAGGAAGTATTCTGTCTGCTCCTACCCTTTTAAAGAGATTATAAAAATTTTATAATTTATTTCTTAAATGTTTGGTAGATTTCACCAGTGCACCATCTGGGCCTGGTGCTTTCTGTTTTGGAAGTATATTAATTATTGATTCAGTTTCTTTAATAGATATAGGCCTATTTGGATTGTCTATTTCTTCTTGTGCGAGTTTGGGTAGATTGTGTCTTTCAAGAAATTGGTCCAAGGCTGGGTGCGGTGGCTCACACCTATAATCTTTGCACTTGGAAAGCCAAGGCGGGATGACCACTTGAGGCCAGGAGTTCGAGACCAGCCTGGGCAACATAGTGAGACTCCATCTCTACAAAAAAACAGAAAAGTTAGTTGAGCATGGTGGCATGTGCCTGTAGTCCCAGCTACTTGGGAGGCTGAGGCAGGAGGACTGCTTAAGCCCAGGCATTTGAAGTTGCAGTGAGCTATGATGATGCCACTGCACTCTAGCCCAGGCAATAAAGTGAGACCCTGTCTCAAAAAAAAAAAAATAGAAGAAATTGGTCCATTCCATCTAGGTTATCAAATGTGTGGGCATAGAGTTATTCATCATAATTTTTGACTATCCTTTTAATGTTCATGGGATCTGTAGTGATGTCCCCATTTTCATTTCCGGTGTTAATAATTTGTTTCACTCCCTTTTTCTTAGTTAGCTTGGCTAGAATTCTATTAATTTCATTGATCTTTTCAAAGAACCAGCTTTTAGTTTCATAGATTTTCTCTATTGTTTTTCTGTTTCAATTTCATTGATTTCTGCTTCAATTATTTATTTTCTCCTGCTTACTTTGGATTTAATCTGCTCTTCTTTTGGTTTCGTAAGGTGGAAATCTAGATTATTGATTTTAGATCTTTCTTATTTTCTAATATATTCATACAATGCTTTTAATTTTCCCCAGCACTGCTTTCACTTCATCCCACAACTTTTGATAAGTTGTGTTTTTGTTTTTATTTAATTCAAAATATTTTTAAATTTCTCTTGACATGTCTTCTTTGATCCATGTGTTATTTAGAACTGTGTTGTTTAATCTCCAAGTATTTGGGGATTTTCCAGTTATCTTTCTGTTATTGATTTCTGGTTTAATTCCTTTGTGGTCTGAGAGCAGACATTGTATAATTTCTATTCTTTTAAATTTTGTAAGGTGTGTTTTATGGCCCAGGATGTAGTCCATCTTGATGAATGCTCCATGTGAGCTTGCAAAGAATGTATACTCTGCTGTTGTTGGATAAAACATTGTATAGATGCACATTATATTCAGTTGATTGATGGTGTTGTTGGGTTCAACTATGTCCCTACTGATTTTCTGCCTGCAAGATCTGTCCACTTCTGATACAGAGGTGTTGAAATTTCTAACTAGGATAATGGGTTCATCTATTTCTCCTTGTAGTTCTATCAGTTTTTGCCTCATACAGTTTCACACTCTGTTATTAGGCACATACATGTTAAGAATTTTTATGTCTGTTTAGATAATTTACCTCAAACTCCTGGGCTCAAGAAATTCTCCGACCTTAGCCTCCTGAGTTGCAGAGACTACAGGCACATGCCACAACTCCTGACTAATTTAAAAAAAATTTTTTTTTTTTTGGTAGAGATGGAGTCTCACTATGTAGCCCAGGCCAGTCTTGAACTTCTGGCCTCAAGGGATCCATCCTCCTGCCTCTGCCTCCCAAAGTGCTGTAATGCATTTCTTTATCCCTGATAACTTTCCTTGCTTTGAAGTGCTCTGTCTAAAAATAGCTACTCTTACTTTCTTTTGATTAGTGTTAGTATGGTTATTTTTCCAGATACATTTACTTTTAATCATATGTGTGTTTATATATAAAGTGATTTTCTGGTAGACAACATATCTTTGGATCTTGTTTTTTGATCCACTCTGACAATCTCTTTCTATTGGTGCATTTATGCCATTGACATTTGAAGTGATTATTGACACAGTTGGATTAACATATACCACATTTATTACTGTTTTATTTTTGTTGCTTTTTCTTTGCTCCTATTTTTGTCTTCCACTCTCTATCTTTTATGGTTTTAATTGAGCATTTTATATGATGCCATTTTCTTTCCTTTCTTAGCATATCAGTGAAAAACTCCTTGTTTTTCACCTATTTTTACTAGTTGCCCTTCAGTTTGTAATATACACTTACAACTAATGCAAATCAAATTTCAAATAATTTAGTGGTTATTTGCTAATCACATTTTTTTTTTATTTTGAGATAATTGTAAATTCACACAGAGTTGGAAGAAATAATACAGAGAGATCCCATGTATCTTTAACCTAGGTTCTCCCAAAAGGTTACAATTTATAAAACTATAGTATAATATCTTAAGCAGGATATTGACATTGATAGTCAAGATACAGAACATTTTAATCACCACAAGGATTCCTCATATTGCCCTTGTAAAGTCAAACTCACCTCCTTCCTATTTGTTTTGTCTGTTAATATAGTTGTTTATGTTGATTTTCTAATATTGAACCTGCCTACCATCCCTTGAATAAACCAAACTTAATCTTGCTGTACAAGTCTTCTTATATATTGCTGAATTTCATATGTTAATATTTTATTAAAGATTTTTTGATCTATGTTTATGAAGATTATTGATTTGTGGTTTTCTTTTTTTTTTGGTACCGTCTTTGTCTAAGTGTGATATCTGAGTACTACTAGCTTCATAAAGTAAGTTAGGAAGTATTTTTTTTCTTCCTTTTCTTCTTGTCTATTTCCTAGGAGAGATCATGTAGAATTGGTGTTAATTCTTTCTTAAATGTTTGGTGGAACTCTTTTTGAAGCCATCTGGACTGGGAGATTTCACTTTGGGTATTTCTTAAATTGAAAATTCAATTTCCTTAACAGTTATAGGGATATTCAGATTACCTATTTCATATTGTGTGGCTTATGGTAGTTTGTATTTTTCAAGGAAGTGGCTTATTTCATCTAAGTTGTCAATTATATGCATGTAGAATTGTTTATAGTATTATTTTATTATCCTTTTGATGTTTGCAGGATCTGTAGTGATAGCCCCTGTTTCATTCCTGATGTTGGTGAGTGTATTTTTCCTTTCTGTGTGATTGTGTCAGTCTTGCTAAAGGTTTGCCAATCTTATTGATCTTTCCAAAGAACCAGCTCTTTGTATCATTGATTTCTCTGTTATTTTTATGCTTTCATTTTCATCAATTTCTGCTCTTTATTATTTCCCTCCTTCTGCTTGTTTTAGTGTTATTTTGCTCTTATTTTTCATGGTTCTTGAGGTGAGAGCTTATATTATTCATTTGAGACTTTTCTACTTTTCCAATATATACATTTAGTGCTATAAATTTTCCTGTGATCTTTCTGTTAGAGATTTCTAATTTGATTCTACTGTAGTCAGAGAAGGCACTCTGATTTCATTTCATTTAAACTTGTTGAATTTTGTTTTATATCCCAGGGTATGATATATCTTGGTATATGTTCTGAGGCACTTGAAAAGATGATGTATTCTACTGTTGTTGGGTAGAATGTTCTATAAATGTTTATTAGATCCTCTTGGTTGATGATATTTTTCAGTTCTGCCATATTTTTGCTAATTTTTTGTCTAGTTGTTCTATCTATTGTTGAGAGTGTGGTGTTGGCTTCCTCAGCTATAATTGAGAGTTTTTCTGTTTCTCCTTTTAGTTTTATCAGTATTACTTCACATATTTTGCAGCTCTGTAGTTTAGTGAATAAACATTTGAGATTTCTATATGTTCTTGGTGGATTGACCCTTCTATCATTATATAATGTCTCTCTCTGTCTTATTATTTATTTATTTTGTTTGCTATGACAATGATTATCATTTATTTTTATTTATTTTTAAAATTATTTTTGTAGATTTAGGGGATACAAGTGCAGTTTTGTTACCTGGATATATTGCATAGTGGTGAAGTATGGGTTTTTGTGTAACCATCACCCAAATAGTTTAGTACCCGTTAGGTAATTACTCATCCTACACCCACCTCCCACACTCCCACCCTCCCATGATTCCAAGCCTCCAATGTCTATTATTACACTATCTATGTTCATGTGTACATGTTATTTAGCTTCCACTTATAAGCAAGAACATGCAGTATTTGACTTTCTGTTTCTGAGTTATTTTACTTGAGATAATGGCCTCAAGTTCCATCCATGTTTCTGCAAAAGATATGATTTCACTCTTTCTTATGGATGAGTAGTATTCCATGATATATATGTATTACATTATCTTTATGAAATCATCAATTGATGGACACTTAGGTTGGTTCCATATCTTTATTATAGTAAATAGTGCTACAATATACATACAAGTGCAGGTATCCTTCTGATATAATGATTTCTTTTCCTTTGGATAGATACCTAATGGTGGAATTGCTGGATTGAATGGTAGTTCCATTTTTAGTTCTTTGAGAAATCTCCATATTGTTTTCCATAGAGGCTGTACTAACTTACATTCCCACCAACACTGTATAAGCATACCTTTTTCTATGCATCCTCACCAACATCTACTGTTTTTTAACTCTTTAATAGCCATTCTGACTGGTGTAACAGGGTATCTCATTGTGGTTCTTATTTGCATTTCTCTCATGGTTAATGATGTTGAGCATTTTTTCGTGTTTTTTGGCCATTTATCTACCTTCTTTTAAAAAATGTCTGTTTGTGTCTTTTCCTCACTTTATAATGCAATTATTTGAGGTTGTTTTTTGTTGTTGAGTTGTTTAAGTTTCTTGTAGATTCTGGATAATTATTCCCTTGTTTGGACACATAGTTTGCAATATTTTCTCCAATTCTGTATGCTGTCTATTACTCTCTTGATTTTTTCTTTTGCTATGCAGAAATTTTCTAGTTTATTAAGCCCTATTTGTTTATTTTTGCTTCTTTTGCATTTGCTTTTGAGGTCTTAGTCATAAATTTTTTTCCTAGGCCAATGTCAGAAGAGTTTTTCTAAGGTTTTCTTTTAGAATTCTAGGGTTTTAGGTCTTACATTTAAATCCTTCATTCATCTTGAGTTAATTTTTATATATGATGAGAGATATGGGTCCAATTTCATTCTTCTGCATATGGCTATCAAATTTTCCCAGTACTATTTATTGAATGGGGTGTCCTTTCCCCAGTGTATGTTTTTGTCTACTTTGCCAAAGATAAGTTGGTTGAAGGTATGTAGTTTTATTTCTGGGTTCTCTATTCTGTTCTGTTTTGGTTACTGTAGTCCTGTACTATAATTTGAAATCAGGTAATGTGATGCCTCTAGCTTTGTTCTTTTTGCTTGGCATTATTTTGGCTATTCAGGCTCTTTTTTGCTTCCATATGAAATTTAGGATTGTTTTTTCTATTCTGTGAAAAATGACCTTGGCATTTTGATAGAAATTGCAATTAATCTGTACTTTGTTTTTGGCAGTATGGTCATTTTCATGATATCAATTCTTCCAATCCATGGGCATGGAATGTTT
This sequence comes from Daubentonia madagascariensis, assembly GCA_023783475.1. NCBI lineage: Eukaryota > Metazoa > Chordata > Mammalia > Primates > Daubentoniidae > Daubentonia > Daubentonia madagascariensis. Next base: position 32,730,003 of record JAKFHU010002088.1, on the reverse strand, counting down.
TTCTACTTGTTTGTGTCATCTATGATTTCTTTCATCAGTGTTTTGTAGTTTTCCTTAGGGTTTGGTTTGCTCTTCCTTTTCTATTTCCTTGAGATGTGATATTAGGTTGTTAATCTGTGACCTTTCTGTCTTTTCAATGTACGCAGTTAAGGCTATGAATTTTCCCCTTAGGACTACTTTTACTATATCACATAAATTTTGACAGCTTACATCCCCTTTGTCATTCAGTTCAAGGAATCTTTTGATTTCTATCTTAATTTCATCATTGACCCAAGGATTGTACAGTAGCAGGTTGTTTAATTTCCATGACTTTGTGTAGATTTGAGTGTTTCTTTTGGAATTGATTTCTAGTTTTATCCTTTGTGGTCTGAGAAGATACATGGTATAATTTCAATTTTTTTAAATTTGCTGATACATGTTTTGTGGCCTAAGATGTGATCAATCTTGGAGAATGTTCCATGTGCTGATGAAAAGAATGTAGATTCAGTAGTATTTGGGTAGAATGTTCTGTAAATGTCTCTTAGGTCCATTTAGATTCCCACTTAAGTCCAGTGTTTCTTTATTGATTTTCTGCTTTGATTATCTGCCCAGCTCTGCCAGTGGGGAGTTGAAGTCCCTGGAAATTACAATGCTACTCTTTATCTCTTTGCTTAGATCTAGTAAGATTTGCTTTATGAATCTGGAAGCTCCTGTGTTAGGTGCATATGTATTTATGATTGTTATGTTTTCTTTTTGAATTGCTCCCTTTACCTTTATATAATGACCACATTTGTCTTTTTCTACTCTTGTTAATTTAAAGTTTATTTAATCTGATAAGTGAATAGCCACACCTGCTCTCTTTTGATTTCCATTTGCATGGAATATTTTTTCTATTCCTTCACCTTGAGTCTATGTGAGTCCTTGTGGGTTAGATTTGTTTTGTGGAGGCAACAGATACTTGGGTTGTGTTTTTTCATCCATTCAGCCAGTCTCTGTCTTTTAAGTGGGGCATTCAGACAATTCACATTCAGTGTAAGTATTTATATGTGGGATGCTGCTCTGTTTATCATGTTGGGTGATACCTTATTGTTTTGTTTACCCTTTTGTACTATTGTTTTGTTAGACCTGTGAGCTTTAACTTCTGGGTGTTTTTGCACTGGTGGGTATCTATTGTGCTGTTTCATGTATAGTGCAGTTCTGGGTATTTCCTGTAGGGCAGATCTAGTAGTGAAAAATCCCCTTAGTGTTTGCTTGTCTGGAAAAGTTTTTATTTCTCCATTATTTATGAAACTTAGTTTTATAAGATACAAAATTCTTGGCTGGCAGTTGTTCCATTTAAGATAAAAAATGGTGCCCCTATCCCTTCTGGCTTGTAAGATCTCCACTGAGAAGTCTGTTGTTAGCCTGATAGATTTTCCTTTGTAGGTTAGTTGTTGCTTACATCTTGCTGCTTGTAGAATTTTCTCCTTCATTTTGACTTTGGCCAAGTTGATGACTGCGTGTCTTGGAGATGTCCTATTTGCTGTGAATCTTCCTGGTTTTTGATGACTATCTTGTATTTGGATACCTGGATCTCTGGCAACACCAGGAAAATTTTCTTCAATAATTCCCTTGACTAGATTTTCCATGCTTTTTGCTCTTTCTTCTTCCCCCACAGGGGTACCTATAATTTGCATATTAGTTCATTTCACATAGTCCCATATTTGTCTGAGTGATTGTTCATTCTTCTTTATTCTCCTTTCTGAATATTTGACTGACTAGGTTAATTTGAGAACCTTGTCTTCAAGCTCTGTGATTCTTTCTTCTGCTTGATTTAGCCTGTTGTTGAAGCTTTCTGCTGTATTTTGAAGTTCCCTAAATGGCTCTTTCTTTTTTTAAGTTCTGTCATATCCTTTCTTATGTTGTCTAGCTCTTTAGTGACTTTTTCATTTCTTTAGTTGATGTTCTGAAATATTTTTTGGCTTTTTTTTTTGGTTGGTTTTCAACTCTCTCTTCAGCTCTATTCATCTTATTTGCCATCCATATTCTGAATTCAATTTCTGAAATTTTATCAATTTCCTTTTGGTTGGGGCCATTGCTGTAGATACATTGTGATCTCTTGGGGGTGTCAAATTGCTTTATTTTTCATGTTGCCAAAGTTCTTTTGCTGGTTTCTTTTCATCTGAATCCTCTTCTCTCAGCTCAGGGCTGATAGGTTTGCAGGGCACCTGTTCTCCTTTGCTGGGAACTCTCCTACTTAGTGAGAAGAAGGAGAGGCCCCTAGATGGCACTTTTGTGTCCTATTCTGGAAGATTGGCCTAGCAGGGGAAGGGCAGGCACACTGAGAGCCTGTAATGCTGCTGTTCTGTTTTGTCCCATTCCCCTGTGATTGTTACAATTCAAGCTGGTGTTGAATGATCTTCATGCAGAGTGGTGGGTTGTCCCCCAGGCCATTATTGGAAGCTCATGTTGGGGGCTGAGTGAGATCCTCTCCATTGAGGCTGGTATTGTGGAGGATTGCCCTGCCTGGGTCTCCCCATGAAGGTGACAGTGGCAGCTGGGTGAGGCCATCTAGGCAGTGGTCATGGGCGTTCAGGCTGTGGGCATTTGCTCAAACCAGGTCTAGGTGTGATGATGGCTTGAGGCTCATGGGTCCCTGGTGGAGCATTGGACCATGGGGTGGTTCCTGCCAGGTAGCCAGTGGGAGCCTCAGGGACAAGGCTGCAGGGCTCAATGGCAGCAGGGAGCTTTATAACCAGGTCCAGGGGCCTGGTGGCATCATTGGAGCCTTAGGGGTGAAGCTGCAGGCCCAGTAGCTGTGGTGAAACCTTGAGGGTAGAGCCTGAGGGCCCAAAGTTAGTTCTGGAGCCTCAGGGGTGGAGCAGGGGCAGGACTGGAGCCTTGGGGGGTGAAGCTTTTGGCTTGGGCATAGGGGCACCTGGAGTCAGAGCTGCAGCCTAGAGGCAGGGTAGGAACTATGTGGATGGGGCCATGGGGTCAGACAGCATCCCAGGAACCATGGAGGTGGAGTTGTGTTGGGTGGATGGCAGTGTGGGAGTTAGAGGGGTGGGGAGTTACAGGGCTGTGGGGCTGGGGACACCATGGGACTGGAGCTCTCCCCCAGCCCAGGTCCCACAGAGGCAGTCATCACAAGGCTTCTCTGATGATGTCTGAGGTACCCATTCTGCTCAAATCCCCTATTGTGGTGAAGAGGTGCTCCGTTCCCAGTCTCAGGGTATGACATGGGAGAGTGTCCACTCTGACCTCTCCTTCCCCACCCCAGCAGGGGCAATACAGAAGTGGCTACAGCAAAGCTGAGCCCCATGTAGACCTGGTGCCCTGTACCTGAGAGCTCAAAATGGCATCAGTGCAGTAACCCAAGAAGGGTAGCCATCAGATCGCTGTTGCACCTGCTCTATGATGCAATGTCACTGCACAGATGCCAAGCAGCTCCCTGATCAGACCAGTGGTCTGTGGTGGTGTTGGGGGTCCCCTCATAGCTCCAGCTGCAGTGCCTGCAGGGGAAGTTGGAGACCTAGGGCTCTATCCTCCTGTCGTTCCCCGTGTGTGTATGCCTCCCCTAGGTACCTTCTGATCTTGCAGAATGATTAACCCCATTACCTTCTTCTTCACTCTGAATGTCTCCCATCACTTCTTCAGTGTTTTACAATGCTCTTTCCAAGAAGATCCATCCATAGGTGGGCATCCACCTGCAATTTTTGATCCTCTCCTTGACAGCAGCATGAGTGGACCAATTCTAGTCTGCCATCTTGCCCCTCCCACTCAAAAAATTTTTAAATTTCCATCTTGATTTCATTGTTGACCCAGTAATCATTCAGAAACAGGTTGTTTAATTTCCTTGTATTTGTATAGTTTTGAGAGTTCCTATTGGAATTGATTTCTAGTTTTATTCCACTGTGGTCTGAGAAGATACTTGACATGACTCTAATTTTTAAAAATATATTGAGACTTGTTTTTGGCTAACATATAGTCTATCTTGGAAAATTTTCCACCAGATCCCTGCTAAACCTGCTGTTTGATGTGAATATGATGTCACTGCATAGACTCCAAGCATATCCCTGATCAGACCAGTGATCTGTGGTGGTCTTGGGGGCCCCCTCACAACTCCAGCTGCAGTGCCTGCAGGGGGAGTGCGGAGAAGAATGTATACTCTGTGGCTATTGGGTAGAATGTTCTGTAAATGTCTGTTAGGTCCATTTGGTCTAGAGTCCAATTTAAGTCCACTGTTTTCATTGTTGATTTTCTGTCTTGATGATCTGTCTAGTGCTGTCAGTGTGATGTTGCTGTCCCCCACTATTATTGTATTGTTGTCTATCTCTTTTCTGAGATCTAGTAGCATTTGTTTTATGAATCTGGGTGCTCCGGTGTTGGGTGCATATATATTTAGGATTGTTCTGTCTTCTTGTTGAATTGATCTCTTTATCATTATATAATTACCTTGTTTATCTATTTTACTGTTGTTGATTTAAAGTTTGTTTTATCTGATACAGGTATAGCTAGTACTGCTTGCTTTTGGTTTCTGTTTGCATGAAGTATCTTTTTTTCACTCCTTTACTTTAAGCCTAGAAGTCTCTTTAACAGTTAGGTGAGTTTCTTGAGTTTCTTGTAAGCAGCATATGGTTAGTTTCTGGGTTTGTTTGGTTTTGTTTGTTTGTTTAATCCATTCCATCAATCTATACCTTTTAAGTGGAGCATTTAGTCCATCTGTATTCAAAGTTAATATTGATATATGAGATTCTATTCCTGTCATAATGTAAATTGTTACCTAGTTGCTTTGTAGTCTCAATTGTGTAATTGTTTTGTAAGACCTGTGAGTTTTATGCTTTCGTGTATTTTTGTGATGGCTAGAATCAACCTTTTGTTTCTAAGTTTAGAATTCCCTTGAGCATTTCTTGTACGATTGATCTAGTGGTGACAAATTTCCTTACAGTTCACTTATCTGGGAAGGACTTTATTTCACCTTCATGTATGACACTTAGTTTAGCTAAGCTTTGGTTGACAGTTTTTTTCTTGTAAGAAGATTGAAAATAGGACCCCAATCTCTCTGGGCTTGTAAGGTTTCTGCTGTAAAGTCTGTCATTAGTCAGATGATATTTCCTTTATAGGTGATTAGATGTTTTTCTTTTGTTGATTTTTAGATTTTTTTTCCTTCACATTGACTTTAGATGGTCTGATGACTATATGTCTTAGTGAAGTCTGTCTTGCAATGTATCCCCCTGGTGTTTTCTGGGCCTCTTATATATGGATGTCTAAATCTATAATAGGAGTAGGGAAGTTTTCCTCAATTAGTTCCCCAAATATGGTCTAAACATTTTACTTTTTCTTCTTTCTCAGGAATAACTATGATTCATGAGTTTGGTCACTTTACATAATTTCATATTCTTGAAGGTTTTATTCATTTAAAAAGCCTTTTTTTCCTTCATGTTTGTCTGACTGGGTTAATTCAAAAGGCCTGTCTTCAAACTCTGAAATTCTTTCTTCTGCTTGGTCTAGTCTATCGTTAAAGCTTTCAACTGTATTTTGTAATTCCTTCCATGAATCTTTCATTTTTGGAATTTCTTTTTGTTTGTTTATTTGTTTTAAAAATATTTATCTCTTTAGTAAATTTTTCATTTATATCCTGGATTGTTTTTCTGATTTTTTTGTTTGTTTTGGTTTTCAACTTTCTCTGGGATCTCATTGATTTTAAAGAAAATCAATATTTTGAATTCTTTATCTGGTATTTCAGAGATTTAATTCTGGTTAGGACTAATTGCTGGAGAGTTAGTGTGATCCTTTGTGGGTGTTATAGCACTCTTTTTTCATACTTCCAGAATTGTTTCTCTGGTTCCTTTTCATCTGGATAAACTATGTATTCTTCTTATTTTTAAATTTACTTTTGTTTGGATGGGCTTTTTTCCCCCCTGAACATGTGACTAGAATGTATGTTGTGTAAGTTTCTTTGGCTTTGGTTTTGGGTGCTATCAATGGCAAAGACTCTGTATGAATTGCTTGGTTTTATACAGCCTTTGTGTAGTGGCTTTCTCAAATGCAGGTTTTAGTAGCCTCGTGCTGACCATGTGAGTAGGCTCACTGCCTCCTGCAGGGCCAGGATGACTGAGATCTCAGGAAGCTAATCTCATTCCCTAACACTGTGTACTTGTGTCAGCAGATTTTGTACTGGGTTGGGCAACTCAACCTCCAGGCCAGTAGGTTGTGCTTATGGGTAAGAGTTGGCTGCAGCAGAAGCAGATGGGTATATGCTTGATATTTGTTTACTAGGGGAAGCTCTCTGTTGCTTCAAGCAATGGGCTGTTATGTGGCATGTGCGGTGGCCTGACCTCCTGCTTAGCCTGCTTAGGTGGGGACAAGGCTGGGCTGAGGTTAACTGCCAAGTCCACTCTTGAATACCCAATAATAGGCACAAGTACTATCCCTGGTGGGGGTAGTGGAGTGAGCTCCTGTCAAAGTGCACAGAGCTCTCTGTGGCAGAAAGAGGGGACTGCCCTAGCTCCATGGCCTGAGCAGACAGGAATGCGATCCACCTGTCATGCCTCTGTCCCGGTGCTCAGGACACTCAGATCATAAAGACATTGCTGTCTATCTCCAGGCACTATTTAACAAGGTGCTGAGAAAGATTCCTGCCCCATGGCTCACTACCAAAATGACCTGAGAGCAGAAGCTCCTCCCTCAGCCCCAAACACAGATCTTTGTGGCTGTCCTGCTCTCTGCTGTAGGAATGCCGCTGCTCTACGTAGATGGGGGAGGGGCTTCACCTTTCATTCAAGCCCGGGCCTGGTGGGCACACAACCAGTGGGGACACAGCTGTCCTTAATAGCCCCTAGAATGGCCATCCTCTGGCATGCCTGTGCAGACCTCCTGCAGGAGCAGCCACAGCTGTGCCCACAGCAGTGGGTGGAGGGGAGGGAAAATCCTCCTCTCCATGTTCATGCCTGAGCACTGATTCTGCCTGGATGCTGGGCTGGAACCACACTCCTTCCTTGCAGAGCTGAGCACAGTGCTCACGCCTCCACTACAAGTGGCACAGTCACTCTATACCCACATATGGGGAGCTCTCAGGCACAGGAAAGTGCACTCTCTGTTCTCTTTTGTCATAAGGAGTGCCCCGTTGGTGAGCTCCACTCTTCCTTCCCACAGGAGCAGCACTCCCTGAGGTCTAGACCACTGGAAGCCCTGCAGCTCTCCTGGGTCCAGCTGGTCCTGTGTGGCTGCCACAATTCAAGCAGGTGACAGGGAATGTCTGTGGGGGCTCCAGTGAGAGACACAAGGGCTGGGTTTCCCTGAGCAGGATACAGGCCCCCAACAGGTGTGCCTAAAGTATGGCACCTGCCAATATAGCTTGAGTCCACAGGGAGGATGAACAAACCTGCATGAGCTGGTAGTCTAGTGTAATGCCCTCAAGAAATCCCTCAAATTACCACCTACAACAGTGTTTTGGTTCCCTATGGCAGAGAAGCTCTCCAACAGTTTGGATGCTGGCAGTCTGCTGCAGGGGCAAGGGGAGCTAAAACCACTTCCACCTATCCTTCTGATGAAATACCAAGTCCCTTGAGTTCCTCATTAATATCTGCCAGCCTCTTGCTTCCTTCTTTTTCTGTGCCCTAGCTTCTTCCTGTGAGTTTTCCACTAGACTCCAGCACTCACTCTCCCCTTGATAGTCTATTCAAGTTATAGTTATTCACCTGTAACTTTGGTTCTTCTTTCTGAGGAGAACTGGCATCCAATGTCTCTAGTCAGTCATCTGCATGCACCAACCTCCAGAAACCTCCATGTATTCAGCTCTCTGGAAGCTCTCTGTGTCTCTTTTATTTTTCTTTGCTATTATATCTACTTTATCTAATATTAATATATTAATAACAAGACTATACTTTCAGGGATCATTTCTATAGTTTGTTAACATATTAATAGCTAATCCTGCATTCCGTAGGTTAGTGCTTACATTATATATTTTTCCATCCTTTTACTTTCAACCTGTCTATATAATATTTGAAATATGTTTCTTATAGATAGCATATAGTTTGGATCGTGTTTTTAAATACACTTTGCCAGTATTTTAGTTGGTGTATTTAGATCATTTATATTTAATGTAATTATTCATATGTCAGGACTTAAGTCTGCCATTTTATTTTTTCTTCTTTTTATTCTCACTGGTTTTGTTTGCTTATTTGTGTCTTGGTTTTCTTTTTTCTGCTTTCCTGTGGGTTACTTGAATTTTTAGAATTCCATTTTGATTTATCTATAGTGTTTTTGTGTGTATCTGTTTGTATAGCTTTTTCAGTGGTTGCTGTAGATATTACATTAGATATACATAACTCATCACAGTCTCCTTGTTGTCATGATTTCAGCAGTGTGAGTGAAGTATAGACACATTACCTTTCTGTATGCCCTCTCAACATCCCCAATTTATAATATAATTGTATTTATTCCTCTACATGCATTTGGAACAACATTAGAGATTGGTATGATTTTTGCTGCGATTGTCAAACATAATGTATAAAACTCAAGAAGAAAATAAAAGTCTGATGTATTTACCCATATTTTTGCTTATTGTGTTTTTCCTTCCTTACTGATGTTTCAGGGTTCTTTCTTGTATTGTTTCCTTTCTGCTTAGAGAATTTCTCTTAGCCATTATTTTAAGATAGGTCTGTGGAAGACAAATTCTCTTGGTTTCTTTTCGTCTGAGAATGGCTTGGTTTCCCCTTCATTCCTGTAGTGTATTTTCACTTGGTACAGGATTCTGGATTGACAGTTTCTTTCAACACCTGAAAAATATTGTGCCTCTTCCTTCTCAATTGTTTGTGATGAGAAATACAGTGCTACTCTAATTGCTTTTCTCATATAGGTAAGACATTGTTTTTCTCTGGCTGCTTTCAAGATTTTTTTCTTTTCTTTAGTTTTGAGACATTATGATATGTCTTGGCAAGGATTTCTTTGACTTTATCTTGTTTGGGATTCTTTCAGGTTCTTGAATCTGTACATTTATGTCTCTTGTCATATTTGAGAAGTTTTTGGTCATTATTACTTCTAGAACTTTTTCAGTCCTCTATCTTTTCTCCTTGTTTTCTGGAACACCAGTGGCATAAATGTTAGATCTTTTGTTATAGTCCCACAGGTCCCTGAGGCTCTGTTTAGCTGTGGGTTTTTTCCAATCTATTTTCTTTCTGTTTTTCAGATTGGGTAACTTCTATTTTCCAGTTCACAGATTCTTTGCCCGGTCCACTCCATTCTGCTATTGAGCCCATCACTGAGCTTTCTGTTTCCATATTGTATATTATAAATTTTCTACTTGGTTCTTCCCAATATCTTCTATTTCTTTAGTGAGACTTTCTATTTCTTTATTGAGGTTTTGTATTTTTTAATTTGTTTTAAGCATGTTCATAATTGCTTATTGAAGCATTTTTATCATGGAAACTCTAAGTCATTGCTTGATAATTCCAACACCTCTGTCATCTCAGTCTTGGCATCCATAGTGGGGTTAATGGTGCACTCTCCTGCCCCAAAAGTTGCCCTCATCCCAATTTCTGGAAACTATTAATGTTTCCTCATTTGAAAAAGGGCCTTTGCAGATATAATTAAGGATGTTGGGATGAGGAAATCATCCTGCATTATCTGGGTAGGCCTAAATCCAATGATAGGTGCCCTTATAAGAGAAATACTGAGGAAGCAGCAATGTGTCCATGGAGGCAGAGATTAGAGTGATGCAGCTGCAAGCCTGGGGACTACTTGAGCCACCAGAAGTGGGAAGAGACAAGGAACAGAATCTCCTCTAGAGCCTTTGAAGGAAGTACAGACCTGCTGACACCTTGATTTTGGATTTCTAGCCTTCAGAACTGTGACAGAATAACTTTCTGTTGTTTTACATAAAGTTTGTGGTAGTTTGTTACAATGGCCATAGGAAACTAATACAGCAACTACTGATTTTTTTCATTCAGTTTGATATCTTTCTGGCTCTTCATATGACAAGAGATTTTCTATTGAAACCTGAACATTTGCATATTAAGTTATGAGACTCTGGATCTTTAAGTTTTCTGTTTAAGCTGGCTTTTTCAGACTCTGTTGTGACAGAGGGCTGCCTCAGTGCTGTCAGGTGGTGGTAGAAGTTTAGATTCCCCACTTGGCCACCATTGAAAGCTGAAGGGTTGGGGGTATCCTGGTTAATACTGGGTGGGGCTGGGAGTTCTTGTCCCCCACATGGCCTCCACTGATCCTGGATTGGGGATAGCCTCATTACCACTGTGTGATTGAAAGTTCCAACTCTCCACTAGAGTTCCTATGATACCACCCCAGTGGGGGAGGGAGGGTGCATCATTACTGCCAGGTGAGGGTGGCATTGACAGCAATTAGTGATTGAATGGTCAGAGAGAAGGAAAGTAAAAAGTCAAGGTCGTCTTCTGGGTTTCTCCTTGAGCAACAGCTTAGGGAGTAGTACTATCTTCTAAGACAAGGAACAGTGGGGTGGGGGCAAGTTTGAGGGAGGAGGAAAGATTATAGGTGTGATGTTAATTCTATTGAGTTTGAGTGACCTGTGGGATATCCATGTAGAAACCACCCAGAAGGCATTTGGATGTACTCTGGAGCTTGGGAGCCAGATCTGATTCCTATTGCCCTGAGATGGCTGGGCTTGCCCAGGGAAAGTGAAGAGTAAGAGCCCCGAGGAGCATCAGCATTGAAGGACAAGTAGAGGCAAAGACACCAGCAAAGGAGATGGAAAAGCAGTGGGCAGAAAGGCAGGCGGCAAAAGTGGACTGTGGCCTATCTACCCCTTGGGCCCCAGGATTCCTCCTGTTGGGGTTCCTGGAGCCCTGGGGTGTTCCCTGGCTCTGCCTATCACCTGCCCTTTGCTCCTCCTTCCTTGGCAGAAAGCACAGCCCCTTGACCAGAAAGATGATGCCAGCCACAAAATCTAAAGTAGGCGAGAGAGCTAAGGGTTTCAAAGAAATAAAGACTGCTTTCTGTCAGAACCTCCTCTGTGAAAAGAGGAGCAAAGTCCCTGGAGAAGGGAGAAAGCTACTGCCACTTCCCATAAATAGGCAGGTCAGAGCCCCTGTGAAAGATAATTGAGCCAAATCAACGTGAAGGACCCAAGAAGTGACTTTTGCACAGGGAACTTAGTGACAGCACAAAAAGGGGAGAAATAGGAAAACATAGTAATAATCTTACAACATGGAAACATTCAAAATTTTCATGCAAACTCTGGAATTTTTGTTCGTTTTAGATCATAAAATAACATGAGACATAGTCTTCCTTAATGAAAGGATTCTGAATTCTAACATGGAGATTATGGTTTACATTTTTATTTCTGTTTCCCTTCAGGACAATTTTCTCTCTGAGTTCTCTTCCCAAGGTTGGTTCTCTATAGATACCACAGGCCAGAAGGCACTTGACAATAGTAATAATTACAGCTGACATTTATTAAACACTTACTATGGACCCTGCCCTCTGCTAAACTGTTTACATAATTTATCTAATTTAATCCTCCCAATAACCTTATGAGATATGCATTGTCATGCCTGTTATGAGGAGTATAAGGCACAGAGAGGGTAAGTAACTTATCCAAGATCACACAAGTTCTAAGTGACATTTTTATCAGCACCAGCTGGGACCCCTCATACATGCATGAAACTCTGGCACCTTTTCCATCTAGAAGGCAGGGAACCCAGTCTGGAAGGATAGTAGCCAAGTGTCTCAGGCACACATAGACAGTAGCACCTCCACCAAAGAGCCTCTAGGCTGGCTAAATGGGCTGGTTCAGTTTCTCCAGGTGGAGACTTCCTGGAATGTAAGGTTATTCTCCAGGCAAATGATAACTGTCTAGAGCCTAAGTAAGCACCCCAGGTCCCTCTGTGATGTGACATGCCATGACATGCTATGCTGTGAACTTGGCGATGCTCAGAACTTGGCGATGTTCACATTTATTAAACAAACCTTCTGCTTAAAGAAAGGGATTTTCAGTCTTACCTCCTCCTCCAACATTGGGCTGGTTCCTGAGATGCAACTTCAAACTCTTACTTGAGCCAATACCACCAGCCCCATATGGGATATGGCAGACTGCCTCAGAGTGAATCAAGAAACATTTGTGCAGCGAGGTTGTCGTGTGGTTCTGAGATCATTTCCATTCAATATTTCACTTGTCTATTAATTCAACAAAATATTTTTGAGCACCTTCCATATTCCAGGCACTATGAGGATTCAAAGATGAACAAGATCAGTTCCTGCCTTTGGAGGAGCCAACAAACTGGCAGGTGAGCTATTAAATGCTGAAGCAAATATAATGTGTGAGCCGAGCATGTGTGTTGGGGGAGCCACAGAGGAGCCACTTCTAGCCCAGCCAGTGGGTTCTGGGAGAAGAGTTGTGGGAGGAGGAAGACTCCTGAGTCAAGTTTTAAAGGCCTTAAGCAAGGGATGGAGTCAGCATTTTCAGGGGGAAAGGGAGGACAATCCAGGCTGAGGAAATAAAGGTTTGGAGGTGAGAAACAATGTGGGCTTTCTGCAAAGGACAAGCACATCAGTGTGCCAAGGACAAGGTAAAATGGTGGTAAGAGATGAAGCCAAAGAGGTAGAAGAGAGTTCTGTGCAGCCCATTAAAGATACTGGACATCCTCAGCCTCTTGTAAGCCTTTTAAGTAGTGGCATGAAGACTTGGATATTAAATGGCTTATTTGGACCCTTGGGTGTGGGAAAGATGTCCAAATGGACACTAACAACGTGTGTAGCATGTCCCTATATTTTTAGCCCACTGTACAGAAGACTTATAAGAGTACCTAGAAAAGTGCTGTATTCACTCCCCCCTCCTCTTGGAGGGGAGGGGTACACTTAAGCAGGTTTCTCTGATGTCAAATGAAGGCATTCCCAGCTTTCAAAAAGCTTTATGTAACCTACACTCCACACACACGTGAGCAGGGGAAGGGAAAGGAAAAGGGAAAATAGGCAAATTAATTTTAAGCTCAACCTCAGTCAAATCATTAAATCTTGTTAGTTCAAACATCTTCCATCGACAAGACATCGGCAGCAGGAGAGGGAGGAATTAGAGCACAAGATATCATTCAAACAGGCCCCCACCACACTCCTGCCCTCGAAGAGCTCACAGTCTAGTGGAGAACCAGACAAGGAAACAAGAAATACTTTAGGCATGGGACAAAAAAGACCTTAAGCTCAGAGTACATAAGAAGCACTTAAGAGTGGCACCTACACCAGGCTGGAAAGGGGAAGTGAAGGAGCCTACCTTGAAGGGATGATGTCTGAAGGAAACCAGTAGGATTAGCCTCAGAAAAGGGGAAAAGCAAAAAGAGAGAGAGAGATCCAGGCAGAAAGAGCAGCAGGAAAATTGGCACGAAGGCCTGTGTGTGTGTGTGAGACAGAGAGAGAGAGAGTGTTTGGGGACTCCATATTTATGTGGAAAGTAAGATAAGATAACCTCCAAGAGGTATGAAAGGTTCACATCGTAAATGGCCTTATAAGACCTACTTATTAGGGTCAAGTTCAGCTGCATGTAACATGAAGCCCCCAAATAAATAGTGGCTTAATCAAGATAAAAGTATATTTCTCTTTCACCGAAGGATGTGGTTGTATGTGGGCCAAGGCTGGAAGGGGGCTCCACAATGTACAGTTTCATCAGGGATGCAAGCTCCCATCTTTCTGCTTCACTATCCTAGTACACATCCCTTTCATGCTCAAGGTATCCTGTGGTCCTAGATGGCTGCTGGACTTGCATGAGCACATCTGTGTAGCAGGACAGAAGAATGGAGAAACAGGGCAGAAAAGTGCCCTCTGCCAGCCCCACCACTAGGTTAAGTTAACTGGCTTTAAGCAGCCTTACATTTCGTTATCTAAGATCGAGTCATGTGGCCACCACCCAAGTTGTATGGTAGTCAGGAAGACAATACCTGGCATTCCGGGCGGCCATGTGCCTTGGTGCACTCAAGGTTCACCTGGGGAGACCACGAGCCATGTCTCACACAAGCCATTTCAAACCACTCTAAGAAAGGCAGATGCAGCCCTGAAGCTTGAGAAGCCTGCTGAGGGACACTGAACGAAGAATCACATGATCAGATTTGGGTTTCTGGGCAATCTCTGGAGCCCTAGTGTAGTCTCCATGAGGACAAGGACCACATTTGCTGTGCTTGTCTCTGTATCCACACGCCCAGCAGCATGCCTGAATCTCAGCAAACACTCCATAACTGTGTTGTGAATGCATGAATACATGGCAAGACTGGAGGCAAGAAGGACAAAAGTAGCTGCCGTAATGAGGGTCTGGACGCAAATAGCAGCAGTGGGAGTAGAAGAGATTATCAACAGTAGCTGAGGACTGATGTGGATGTGAGTGTAGGCATCAGGAAGGAATTAAAATGACTCTCACATTTATGGTTTTGGTAATTGGGAGCACGGTGTTATCATTCATCAAGATAGGAAATACAGTGGAGAAATTATGGGGTAGAGGATTAAAATGAGCTCAGTTCTGGGTTATACTGCCTTCGGCTGTCCCAGTGGAGACGCCCAGAGGGGGTTAGCTTTACTCCACAGGAACCCAAGAGAGATCTCATTTGCATATGCAGATCTGAAGTCATAGGCCATAGTTGAAGCCATGGATGGGTTTTTGTACTAAAATAGAGTGCAAAAAGGGGAAAGAGAACAGGACAGAGGGCAGGAGGATAAACTTGTAAGGAACTACAGCATTTAAGGGTGGGAGAGAGGAAGTACCTTCAGAGGAAACTGAGAAAGATTCATTCAAAAAGATTGGGGGGAACACGCATCGAGCACTTACTGCACGCCGTGCCTTGTTCCAAGTGCTTTAGAAACAGTCATTGAGACGCCACCCTGTGAGGTGGGTAATATGAGTATCTCTGTTTCACAGATGAGGAAACCAAGGCAGGAGAAGTTAATGAACTGACTGAGGTCACGCAGCTGAGAGGTGCGCGGGAGAGCGCCAAGGAGCGGCTTCCCCAAGGATGCTTTCCAAATGCGAACCAGCCGTCCCAGCCCCTGCCATCGTGTAAACACAGGGGGTCTGGATGGGAACAGACGTTTCGTTTATAAACAAGGAAGAGCTCAAACATCTGGTCCTTCCTTTGCAGCCGTGGACGCTGTGCAGGTACGAGCCCTTTGGCCAGCCTGGTCCACATAGCGTAAATACCGGGAGGCCTGCTCCTCTTCGGAAGCCAGCCTGGGTTGCAGAGACCTCGGGTTGAGAAACAAGCCTCTTGCTGTGGGCTTCCCAATGATGGGTGTGGGTAAGGGTACAGCTTGGGAGAGAAATCTGACACCCCCCCACCCGTCTGCAGGTGTCATTCACCTACCCCCCTTTTTATTGCAATAACATATGTATAACACAAAGTGTACCATCTTAACCATTTTTCAGTGTGCAGTTCAGTGGCATAAAGTTATTTACATTGTTGTGTAACCATCGCCACCATCCATCTCCAGAACTTTTTCATCTTCTCAAACTGAAACTATTAAACACTGATTCCCCATTCCCCTCCCCCAACCCCTGGCAGTCACCATTCGACTGTCTGTCTCTATGAATTTGCCTACTCTAGGTAACTCCTATGAGTAAAATCATACAATATTTGTCAAAAAAAAAAAAAAAAAAACAAAAAGATTGGGGGGAAATTGGAAAAGAAATATGTCCAGGAAGCCAAAGGTGGATACAGATGCAGGAAAGAAAGAGTGGCACGAGACACGGCAAAATGGGAACAGGAAGGGCTGGTGCATTTGGCAATCACTACCCTCTCCCAGGCTAGCTTGAGTGGAGGGTGGGTGGGCAAAACCAGGTTGATCTGGAGAAAGTGGGGAAACAGGTACAATGAAGCTAGATAATTCTTTTAAGAAGGGGAAATAACCGATGGCAGTAGTTAAAGGGAAATATATATTCTACAAATTCAACTGAAAAGATAAAATAGCGTAACAATAAAACTCAAACTGTGTGGAAATCTCACTTAATTTTAGATTCAACACATTCATGTTTATAAAGGACTAACTTTATGCTGAGAAATACGCTGGAAGTTTCACATACTTAATCTTTTATTATGTAAAACTGGTATCCTTTATAGCGGGTGAACAAAGTTGAAGAATATTTTTTTTCCCAGAAGTGGAGTAAAAGTTTTCGGGAATTTTTTTTAATAGCCTAAATTCAAAATAATACAATTTTCAGAGAACATTTATGCATTGAGGTCCTTCTTCCCTTGCTTCTACCGTAACTATTCACTGGCTCAATATGTTCGATAATGTTTTGGTCAATCAATATATGTTACTTATTCCTCTTTCACCACATTTTTTTTGTGGTGTTGCTAAATCATTTGGGAAACATTTTCAAAAAATACTGTGCTATTTAACTCTATCTGGGGCTAGGTATGGCTTTTTATCCCATTCCAGGCATTCCATAACTAAACCACTCTGTATGAGCCACAAGTAGCTCTAGAAACAGACACAGATGACACACAAATCTGTCTGGTTTCCCTTTTTGTCCTCATTGGTTCATGTGTATGTACCATTTTGTTTTCAAGACTGACTCAAAGTGAATCATAATTGCTAACAAATGTCAAATTCATCTTTGTTTACCCATCGTCTTTGGCAATGCTGCCCAATTATAGACTCTCAAGTAAAAAACTAAAGTCCCAGAATTATTATTACTTCTTCCACCCCAACTTCACTCAGCACTGTGGTCTTTCTGAGAATACTGCAAACTGTACCTTAATACAATCTTTCTAATGCCTCCCCACCCCCGCTTTGTCTTCATTCTTTGGGCTAGGCTCTGATCTTACCCTTCCTTGGATGATTACAACATTCCACCACCTTGGTTCTGACATTATCTTTGCAATTATTCAAAAAGCTATAGATATCCCATCTATGAGCATCAAGGGACCTTTCTTCAGCAAGTTGGGAGGGGCAAGGAGGCACCCCAGGGGAACAGTTCTTCCGTGTTATTTCATTGAAACCAGAACACTAAAAGTCAACTTTAAAGGAAACTCTTTTTGTTTTTATTTTCCAAATGTTCTAATATGAGAAGGGAACAACTTTTTTCCTAGCCAAGAAGACATAAACACCCTTTATTCCAATATTATCTTTCATCTATCCCTTCTCAGATGAAAGCCAGCCATTTGTAGATTGTAAAAGGCCATGAATCCAGACTCCCTTGTCTATTTTAACTCCATAGAAAAACTAGTTTTTTAGTAGCTCTTTTGTTCCATATCAGCTAGTTCCTACACTGTTACCATTTTCTGCCCTACTCAGAACAAATTCTATTATTTGATTGCCATGTAGTAAAGTGACACTAAAGAACATTTAAAATACCTCCCAAATGGTCAAATATGGTAATTCCCAATGGCCAAGAAGATATAAAATGTGTGCCTCCTGAACCTCCCTTCTATTAAAAACCTCCACTGAAATATTGAAGTCACTGCAAAGTTGACAGTAGATACTACAAATGGATCAGCTGCTTTTTAAAGGTCAGCAAGTCTTTCTCTCCCACGTCTCAAAAACTCTCACTGAGATAGATGGGAAAATTCAATGGAAGTTCTGAGACACACACAACAGGCCACTTGCCTTGTAAAAGGAGGACAGGCACACAGCACTTGCCACAAGAAAAAGGTCTCAAAATTCCATGCTTGTCCATCTTTCTTTTTTTCTCCCTTCAAGCAGAAACTTCACTTCTCCAGTGAAATTACTTGTTTTTACAATTCTACTTACGAGAGATGGCATTTTCAAAATCATTTTTCATGACTAAGATGTTATTTACAGTGGAGATGGGGATAGGATGGGACCAAGCAGAAAATAGTTTGAGGCAACATTGTTAATGATGGATGGTTAATGGAAGGTAGAATTATTTAATGGGGAAGATATGGGCAGGGGGCACCAAAGGACCCTTAAATTGTACCTCTGATACCTCTTTATGGTCCTAGCTGAGTGGGCCAGGTAGATCCCCCTAACTCTCCATCTACTAAACAATATTCACAGTATTTTTTCTTCATACTTCATAAGGATGCAGAATGAAAAAGAAAAAATATTATAATATTTGCTTTTTAAAAGTTTTTTAATGGAAAGTGATATATAAAATAAGGTGAAGGAAATCATCTTTATATATGCTTTCTGCCAGCTTTATAAATTCACCATAAATTCATCTGGGGCCATTTCTGGGCTTCTCAGAAATCTTTCTTTGGGTGAGTAGAAAAATTACCATCTTATCCCCTATAAAAATAAAGGATCAAAGGATCATGGATACAAGAAGACTTTTGTACATCTCCCTGCTTCCTCATGGGACCCACCACTCAGACTGGAAGGAAGCTACTCTTCTTTTTCTGAAACTCTACTGTTTTTTCTTGCATTGAATCCAAACTCATCCAAGTGACCTTTTGTTATATATAGAACACTTGGTTACTCCTTTCCTTTCAATAGTGTGCACATTACTTAGACTGACCATCCCCATCCCTGTTCCCTAAAACTAACCCCCTGACCTCCCTCCCATACTGACACATAAACCACTATATTTAAGGAAAAAGAAAGTAATGCATTTTCAACAAAGGGATTCTACAGTTCATTGAATTTTCTGGTCAACTAAAATTGAACCTTCGTGTTTTAGGCTATCTTCATTCCTTAACACATTTAGCATGGTGCACACACACTTTTCATGTGACTTGTCATTTGCAGGGCCACAGGATGATCATTCCAAAAATGTCGGGTCTCACTGGGCAGTATTTTGGGCACAAATAAAGAATGTACAGGATATTGGGTTCTATGTGCACTGGTCTGAGAATATGCCCTAGAAAGCAATTGTTTAAAGGATAAAATTGTTAATCTTTTGCTATTATTTTATCATTTTTCATGGCCCCCCTCACCCGATAAAAGCAGGGAGAACAAATCTGGTTGTCTGAGAGTTGCTATTAGTTGAATCTGGAATGGATTCTAGAATCTTAGCTAACTTTACTCTCATAAAAATAAGGAATCCAAGACAATACAATTTGCTAATGTCATACATAATCCAATCCCTCTTTCTCTTTTCTGGTCTCAAGATTATTGGACCAAATTTGAGAATGTCAGTAGACATTAAGGCACAACATATTAGCCATTGAGACTATATTAATGTTTTCATCTTCAAGCTTCCCATTCTCTTTGGATGTGATTATCATCTTTCTGTCTCTGTGTTCTCCAGGGTACCAATCCCCAGGATTCACAAACCTCAGTAAGACTGCAAACTTAGATGGCCACAAACTTCAGGATTTGGATTCCTAGTCCTTGCCAGGAAGCCCTCTGCCCATGCATAAAAGCATGGGCTTCCGGGTCTGTGTTTGGTGCTAATCCTGTGTCCACTTCTTACCAGCTGTGTGACCTTAGGCAAGTTATTTAACATCTCTGTTCAGCATTAAGCCTACCTGTAAAATGGAAAAACTACTACCTCCTAGGGATACTGTGGGGTTGAAATGAGATAATCTGGGGAAAGTGCTTAAGATAGAAAGTCTTACTTAAGTTCAGCTATTTTTATTGTTATGTTGATCATCTTTCTCCGTATCCACATACCAGTGTTTCTCAGAGGAGGTCTGCAGACAAACTGCCTCAGAATTATCTGGGGAGTTTATAAATAATGTAGATTCCTGGCTCTCATCCCAGAGGAATTTCATTCAATAAGTTTAGGATGAGGTTTAAAAACTTGTGTTAAGTAAGTGCTCATTAATTCTGATGCACCCAAATGTTTGAGAACCAGTGCTATAGTGGTTCTGAGAAACATTTGATTGTTTACTAAATCCTCTTTGATTATTTTGATTTGCCCTGCTAGTTAGTGGATTTTCTTTAACATAATTTTTCTCTTTTTGATCTGTGTGAGCCTTCCCTCCACTCTAGAGATTCAGACAATTCATGCCCCGGTGTCATGGATACTTGTCATTTTGTTGGCTGCCCAACATTTGAACTCCCAACATCTCAATTTGACACTGGATTAGTGTTGGTGGGAGACAGGACGCCTTCTCCCACTCCAAAAGCAGAAGCAGGAATGTCCCCCTTCTCCCACCCACTCCCCACTCCGTAAGCCCTACATGCGAGCATGCACACCACAGCAAGAACATTTGACCCAGCCTCAGCCAGACACTCCCACCCAGACTTTGAATTGTGGGGAGAGAGACCCAAGGACAAAGGAATAGATAAGATGGCTGGGGCAGTGGTGGTGGCCCAGCCAAGGGTTCTGTGGCCAACAGCCTTGACAGTATGCAGCAGTCTTGCTGATAAGGAGCACACCCACCCTTGCCCCTGCCAAGTTTGGATAAAAATGTCTTTGATGAGGTGGAGAAAAGTGGCTTTTTCAGCATTAAGATGTTCTCCAATTATGCTAAAAGGTGGACAATCTTAGGAATATTTGATAAGGTTCAGCAAAGAGACAAAGACTCAGCCAGCATACTAACACACCAAAATTATGCCGTGTGGGGTTTGTCCATTTTTGCAGGAGAGAGGTGTGCTTATCTTGAAGATGCTTCACCTTTAGGCTAAAATAGGCGGTGCAGTGTTGTTGACCTCCTTCCTGCAGAACTTGAAAATGATTCCAAACTCATCCTCTAGGTTTATCAAGGTAAAACCAGATAGCATTGAATACTGGGACCTGATGATGACAGAGAAGTAAAACTTGGGCTGTGGTACAAGACAGAGGGAACTGCAGGGAGTAGGAGGAAGAGATAAGGAGGCTGCAGGGTCTCCTGAGGTGGCCTGGGCAGATGGGAAAGCCGCTCAGAGATACGTAGCTGGAGAAGTGTCCTGCCTCTCTCTGCCCCACCCGTACTCATCTCCCTCGGGGGTAGGAGAGACTTCAATGATTGGGAGCCCTCTGTGTCTCTCTCTCTTTCTGGAACCAGCTTGTTCATTGGATGTATACATTCTGCCCCATGCTCCTACATGTAAAATTTTCGTGCAGTATGCACATGTCACCCTTCAAAGGGAAGACTAACAGATTTCAAGGATAAATTCGAATCAGAGGCATACATTAGTAAGTTCTTTTGGCTGAGGAGCTAGAGATACTGAGGGCCGTGCTCTCACGGTACCAGGAGAGATGGACGGGTTGGGATTGATGACCTTCAAAGTCTCTTCCAGCCAGAATGTTCTATGTTCTGCGAGTATTCTACACACCCTTTATTAAAAACACAGCTTTTATCAACCATGGTGCTGCCACATCTTAGGCAATGCCTTTGCCATTCTGAGTTTGTTTCCTTTTATGTATGTTGGGTGTAGTGGACACTGAGTTGCCTACCCTGTGTCCCTTCCCTACTTATTCCCTTTTTAACATAAACCTCATTCTCTTCTGGCATCAAAACAATTATAACAATACACTATAAGACAATTTTTGTGAATGCAATCTCTCTCTCTCTCAAAATATCTTATTGTGCTGTCCCTATTCTTGGACCACTGTTTCAGAAAGTGAAATAGTGGATAAGGGGGAACTAATGCACTTGTTAAAGATACTTTGAGTTGAGTTTTCTGTTACTTGCAGCCTAATGCATCCAGCTGATAGAGTGGAGATAACAATACCTTCAAAGCATATTTGCAAGGGCCTGAGGAGATAAAATATATAGAAGTGCATTGTAAAATGAATGCATTATGATTATTGAGTGTTTAATTCTCTGTCTTCTGTGTCTTCATAAATTTTATTTTTTTAAGATCTGTAAAACAAAACAATCTCCAAATATAATTAACATTACCTCAACATAAAGGGAGGAGGACAAGATGGAAACTAGAAAAATGGTCTTAGGTTTTCTGTGACAACTGCAAGATTTGGCCAGAGGAATGGCTTGGTGCTCCTGTTTCTCTCCTTGACAGGAGCCCTACCCTGGCCCTTCAACCCAGGTGCCCAAACTAATTTAGCCTTTCTTGAGTATTTCCTTTTACTACTTTCTTTGTGCTTCTGTGTATCATTTTGTGTCTGTGCTCCGTTAAACTCCCTATTGTAATCCCATTGACTAGAATGACACTCAATAGCAAAGGCAGGGATAATCAATGTCAAAACACAGTCTGAAATCGGCCCTGGACTCTTGCAGCTGCGGCACTTTCTAATTCACTTGGAACTTTATGGATGGCTTTTCTCTTTCCCATCACAGAGCAAATAACAATGCTGAGGAGGTCGAGATAGGACTGCACTTTGCTCCTCTCTGGGTACTATTTAATTCTAGGCATGTTTTCGACTGAGGATTTAGAGCAGAACAAGACAATGCCTGAAGCATCTTTCCTTTATTATATTTTTAAATGATTAGTAAATAAGACTAAACCTCCAAGAGAGAGCAGGTATATAAAGTCCAACTGCCCTTGCTAGTTGTGCTGATTTGCCTAGTCATTGAAATCAACTATGATCTCATTTCCGACCTCAGATATGGAGTTTGGTTTTAGGAGGATCTTCACCTAGCAGGAGGAACAATTGAGATGAAAATTCCTGATTCCTAAGAGACATATGGCTCTTGGAAAACCTTGCATGGACATCTGATGTAAGCAGAGATTTCTATGAAGTATGATATATATGTGTGTGTACATATACGTATGTCGATATCTATATCTATATCAGATCCCAAGACTTCAAGGGACCTCAGAGCTATCTAGCCCTCCATCTTCCCTGGAAAGTCAAGGGCCAAAGAAATCAAATGATTTGCCAAATATCATACACCTTGCCCAAGGTTGCAGGCAGCAGCAGTAATAGTAATCACAAGGATAGCTACTATTAATTTAGTTCATAATAAGTGCTTTGCATTCATTAATTTAGGTCTCTGCATAACTCTATGTAGTGGATGCTATTTATCCCTATTTTAGAAATGAAAAAAAGGAACCTTAGTCTACGGCCATACCACCCTGAACGCGCCCGGTCTCATCTGATCTCAGAAGTAAGCAGGATCGGGCCTGGTTAGTACTTGGATGGGAGAAAGGGGAACCTTACAGATATTAAATATTGTTCAAAATCTACCAGGCAATAGTTTTGAAAACCAGCAAAGATGGTTTTCAGACTTAGAACTGGGTAACTCTGAAGTCTATGTGTGTAGCCACCCTGCCAGGCTATATATTATACCAGATGCTAGTAGACTCTATCTTATCTTTCCACACCAAGACAGCACTTATATTCAGAAGAAAATGAAAATTAGATAAAGAAATTATATTTTAAACTTTTATAGCTCTTCGTGGTTATTGAAGTCTAACCAATATTCATTCTATCACAGAGAAAAATAGTCCTCATAGTATGAACTTAACCTACTTAATGGTTGTATATTTCAAAATAGCTTCTAGACAAAATACAACTAGGTCTATTTTCAAAGCACAATATTCTCTTTCTTTAAAACTCTAAAAGATTGTTAGAAACAAGAATAAGCTTCTTTTTTTTTTAAGTATTAAAACAAAACACCTTGACTTTATCCTTTCAGATCTCCACTATTTATCAGGCTGACATTTTGAAATTTGGGCTTGCTATGAAAATAGCTTATCCAATGAGAGAGCATTGTGTGGGGCCAATGTCTTTTTTGAGCACTGTGACTCTTGGCTTCATTGTTCTGTTTTGCTGCAGAATTACCATTGCTATTTTTAAATCACTGCTGTAGACTTGTCGGCTTTGAACCATTCCAGCTCTTGCCTGCATGGGCTCCACTCGCCTTTTCAATCCTACTGATGAGCCATCCCATGTGTAATATTTTTATGGCTTCTCATCTATTTATAATTGCTTCTCAAAAACTAGAAAATTGTGTTTGTGCCCTACTTTTCTTTCCCCAATTAACATTACCCCTCTGACTGAAGTAATAACCTGTCATCCTTAAACAATTAGCATAATGCAGAGGACACTCGGGCCTCCTACACACTGCTAATGGGACACCAAAAGTGGCTTTTAAAAAAAGTCAGATAAAAATCTATTTTACATGGGCCAGTGCTGGATTCTGGCAAACCACCTTTGCACACACATCGCTGACATACGATCATTACACTAGGTACTTCCCAGGGGGTGGCAAGCTTCCTCCATCTGAAGTCTGAGACTCAGCAGGGAGAGTCCCATGATGCAAATGCAACTAGTGCATTGGAATTGTCAGTTTATGCTCAATGTGATGTTATGGTGGTGTAATGTCCATGTCTTCTAACCAATGCTAATTTCCAGAGTATGGTTCTAAGACACATTCCTGGCTTCAGATCATGCAAGATTTGTTTTCACCCATCCATTAATGCACTTATGTACTCATTCATTCATTCAAGCACTAACTCAAGTATTGATGAGCAAAATTTTTTAAGACCCTTATCACGTAGTATCCCCATTTTAAGAGCTACATTATCAGACATTCCTAAATTAAATTCTGAACCTCTACCCTTTAATAAAAATATAAGTAAGGGATAACATTTCTGAGTTCTTAGGAAAAGACAGCATAATACACAGGTTAAGAGCATGGACTCTGGAGCCAGTGTACATGGGCTGGAATTTTTACTTTACCACTTAACTAACTATGTGATCTTGGGGAGACTACTCAACCTCTCTGGGCCTGACTTTCCTCACCCATAAAATGGGAATAATTATAGTATCTATCCCCATATGGTTGTTATGAGGATTAAATGAGTAAATGCAAGAAAAGCTCTTAAAACAGAGCACATAATAAATGCTTCCTGTTATTATGCAACACATCACATAAATCAACTCAATTAAATCTATAACACAGGGATTATTTTTATCCCAGTTTAGAGATGAGAAAACCAAGGCTTAGAATGGTTAAGTAACTTGCCCAAGGTCGTGCAAGTATAGTTAGGAGTGAAGCCAAGATTCTGTGAATAGAGCCTGTTTGCTTAAGAACTCTGCTATGCTGCCCTGACATCTAGCTTTCCAACCAAGCTGGGTTGGGTTAGGTCAGGTGTGGTGTGATTTGTCCTGGCTTGGGTTCAGTTTGTGAAATTGTTATAAAAGTAAGCAGCCCTTTAGAGAGCAGCATGGCCCCCATATATAAAACTGAGGGATCCTTGATTATCTTCATTAATTTATTTCTACTTTGCCAGGATTCTTATTGGTGACCATGGAATTTTTCTGCACCCTGAAAGAGGAATTTAGCAGCAAAGAAAATTGACCTTACTGAATTGGTTGCTATTCATGAAGCAGTTTTATTGAAATAAAATTGAATCACATCAAGGGTTGGAAATGCCCTTTTCAAGTCTTTTAAGTATGCGCGCGCACACACACACACATACACACACATTTTATATGTGTGTGTACATGTATGTGTAAAATATATATACATGTATATATATATATATATCAAAGACAAATGCTTGTAATTCCTAATGGAAATGGCATGGAAATAAATACTTAAAAATAACACGTAGATAATGAAATGATGAACTACTGTCATCCCCCCTGAGAAATTCAAGCCTCTTCCTCCTGTGTATGGGAACATGCAGCAGGAGTGGGGCAGAGGCTATGATTTTACCAACAGACTTCACATCCTTCAGGGACTGTCTCACTGTCACACTGTGTAGTTTTACATCTCATCAAATAGATTCTCTTTGTTCAGGAAATAAACATGGGCCTATCACATATTGTTTGGCCAGTTATTTTAATTAGAGTAATGTGAGGTATTAATTATGAATGTCTCTGTTGGGCAGAGATAGAGTAACTCAAGGAAAAATTTTAAAAATTAAAATAGTTGAAATAATGGTTAAATTTTATAAATAATGGCTAAATGTTTTCTGTATGCCAAACATTTCATATACAGTATCTAATTTAATCCATATAACAACTCTAGAAGTAGGTATTGCTATTGTCTCTATATTACAAATGAGAAAACTGAACTGAGGTACAGCAACATAAAGTATCTTGCCTAAGTGTAGCAAGGACAGCTAATTTTTCATCAAAATTTGTGCTCCCCCCTCCAAAGAATCAAGTTGTCTATGAGAAGCAGCTTCCTAGTAGGGACTACATTTTCCAGCTGCCCTTGGATCTTGGTGAGGCCACGTGGTCGGTTCTTAGCAATAGAAAGCAGTGGAAGAGATGTGTGTGCCTCCCAACCCAGTCAATTACTGGCTGTGCCTTCTCCACACTCCCTACTTATCTGCTGATTGGATGTGGAAGATGCTGATGCTTTAGGAGACAGAAAACCCACAAGATAAGGGAGCCTTATCTCTGAATCACAACATGGAAGATTGTTCATCAGAAACACCAGCATTGGATTGTTACACGAGTGAGAAGTAAACTTCTATTGTGTCAAAGTCTGGATAATTTGGGGTGTATTTGTTACAGCAACCTCTGTTACTGCAACTAATACATAAGATTACCCTGGAGGAACCAGAAAGGAAATCAAGGGATTCTAACTCCAGAGCCCACATTCTTCACTACTCTGCTAGAGTGCCTCTCAGGAAAGGAGACAGGAACATCTTCACTTTCATTCATGGCAGAAATGCAAAGGGAATAGAGATAGAATTAAGAGACCAAGTCTAAAGAGCTCTTCTGAAGAGAGTCTAGGCATGCTTGTGTCTCCCTGCATTGCATTTATCTTTGGCCATTTGGTGTCCAGAAATATCTACATTATCTTCAAACAGTGCTCACAGGCAGTTCACATTTCTTTTCTTTTTTTGAAGAGAATGTCAGCTCAGCTTTCTGAGAACCAACTAAAAAAATGGAATGATTTGAGAGAGAAAAATAAAATAATTATTCTAGGTATATTCCTAAGTGAATTAAGTAATTTTTGGCCCTCTAAAATTGAGAGGTGTGCCCCTAATGCAGCTGCTCTCAAACTCCGTATCACACACTGGAAGGTGACAACAACCAATGGATTCAGGTGCTAACTAAACTCAAGAAATCTGGATTTTCAAGCCCCTGCCCCATGCCACCCCCACACTTTCTCTTAACCATCCTTGTTATCCAGGCCAATGCATACCTTTTTTATAGGCTAAATTTCCTGGATGGTTATGATTTTAAAATCTCTAGCCTCAGAGTGCTATAATTACCTCTTGATGATGTAATTAGTAACAAAATTTAACAGGGTATCATGGGACACCTAGAACCTTTCCAAATGCGTCCACCTCATTTATAAAGGGTTTTGAACCACTTCATCAACCACTACCCGTAAACCCGGGACTCCCAAGGTGACAGAATTTACCCACTCGTAGTGAACACTACACACTGACCTATGCAATAACCTTAGGTTGAAGAATATTATAAATGTTGTTGGTGACCAGTAACTCACAAGCACTCTCATTACCTTACCAGCAGTGAAGGCAGGTGTGCTGAAGTTAGCACCCTGGGATACATTAGACATGATGTAGGGAATTAGTCACTAGTCCCCATAAGGCGTGTTTTTTTCCCCACTGTGGCAAGGGGGAGGGTTTAATATGAGAGCTCCAGTGTGAGCTGAGCCATTCTCTGGCAGCTTAGATGCTGTCTAATGACAGCAATGCAGGCCAGCCCGAGTTCACACTAGATGGGGATTGTCCTTTCAACCCTGCCCTCACCTGCCACCCCCATCACAGTGAAGGTTGCCAGACGAGAATCTAGAGTCCTAACGTGATGTGAAGGCCCACTAAAACAGCTCAGCGTCCAACTCACCCACACTTTCAGCCTGGTGGGCACCTGCTTACTGTTCCAGGATTTAAAGATTTCAATATGTGAATGAAAGAAACTGATTAGCAGGTAATGTGGCATGTGTTAAAGGAGAGCTTTGTGGCATCAGGCATAACAATGTCAAATATAACAGCAAACTTCTTCGTAAAACAATTTCACCTCATCAGTAAAGGTGTGAAATTTTTGAAGTCCTTTGAGATTCTTTGGCAACTTCTAGAGTTAGCTTAGTAAACCAATGACCTTGAGACCTTAAATGGAACTTAGATATACAGATGACCAAGCAAGCGCCTAGTTTTTATTGCTGGGATCAGTTCTGACATTTAAAGTCTTCAGCTCCTTGGAAGGGAACGAGAGAACTGCTCCCCAGTAGAGGAGTTATGCAGAAATGATATATGACTTACCTAGAGTAAGGAAAGTATCTCAGCAAAGAATGTGAGATGGAATACAACCTGGGCACATTCGAAATCTCTGTAAGGGTAAAGAACAGATATGATGCTGAATGGGAAACTGAAGTACTATATTTCCTACAGCAAAGGTAAAGCTCCAAGTTTCAAATGTCCTGCCTGAACCTGACTCGAATGTGGTCTATGGATGTTAGAATTGAACTGAGGAGCTTGGAAGAAATTCAATGGAAAGTAAAGTCTCCTGATACCTTTCACTCAGTGCTCTCTCGAGCATAGATATCCTCTCGAGGTGGAAAGGCTGGTTTCAATCTTGGGGTCATCTTTCACTAGCTACGTTATCTTAAGCTAGGCATTTATTTCCTCTAAGTCTCATCTGCAAAACAGAAATAATAATAATATCTTCTCAATTTTCTTCTCGGAATATGGAGATTACATGAGGTAGTATAAGAGATTCCACTTAAAAAACTGAAATAACAGCCCATTCCTAAATCAGAGAGAGGAAAGAAGTCCATATATTGAAAGCTTCAAGTTACTCAAGGAAATGGCCTTAACTCTTGGCAGAGAAAGAGGTTTTTGTAAAGGCCAAGGATTTATAGAAATGATCTGGCCTTATATACCAGGTGCTGTGCGGCAAACACTACTCTGAGTGAGGAGATACTAGAACGTGTTATGGGGGGATAAATGGTGCAGCTGGTACATACAGCCTGTCCTTCTGAAGTAAGGAGCAGGTTCAGAATGCTGCTTCGGAGGAAGTGTGGCCAAGGCACCACAGAAATCCATTGTCATAATGACACATCCACTTCCTTCCTGGTGAATAAAAATGGTGTCTCCTTCGGAAAGTGATCCATGAGTCATGTCCTATCTCCAGCCCCATCAGGTGGGTGGGAATTAGAAACTCCCATGGTTCCCCCTTCACTACCCACCCTCTCTTGCTCACCATGTCAATTCCCTCAGCTCTACCAACAAGAGTCCTTCAGTGGCTCCCTTCTGCATTATTGCAGCAGCCTATAAAGTCTCCCTATTGCTAGGGCCACCCCCCTCCAGTGCTTTCTGAGTACTGTAGCTGGGTGTATCTTCCTAAAAATACCACATTAAGGAAAATCCATGATTCTCCATGATTTACTCAAACTCCTTTAGCTAGCTGCCAGATAAGGACATCCATGATCTGGCTCCATTCACTTTTCAAAGTTTTCCCTACTCATAACCTATGCTTTCTTCAAGCTAAACATGTTTTCCCAATGTACAACATATTTCCCCACTTCCGTGACTTTGCCCATACTGCTTCCCTCCTCTTTTTGAGGTATGACATCCAAACCAAATATGTGATCTTGATGGTGCCTCATATCTGCCCACATTATTGCACAGTGTCCTTGTAACAATGCCCTGCTGAAATGTGTCTCCTACATTAAGCGTTTTGAAACCCCCTAATGGAATTCAACTTACTCCTATGGCTCTTTGGATTTTGCTCAGAACGATTACATTTTTCCTTTGTAACATAGTTATTTCTATGCCTGCTGTATTCCATCTTCCAGACTGTAAATTCTTCGAGATCAGGGGACTATTTCTTACCTTTATTTCCCCTAATTACCTAACTTAGTAGGTATTCAATGTTTGTTAAGAGGGTGAATATGCTAATGAATAAAAGAATGAAGTCTTACCTTTCTTCCTGTGCTCATGCTGTTCTACATTAAATGCTCTGCCTTTGGCCTCAAAATACCAGCCATCCTTTAAAGTCAAGCTCAAGGCTCATTTGCTCCATAAAGCTTCCCTCAAACTACCTCAGATCCCACCAATTCCTCTGTTGTATTTATAGTCTATATGCCAAAAAGCCAAACAGGTGATCTTCTAAACATTGACTATCTGTTTGAAGAACACTGGTCTTACCTCTCTAAAGCATAGGGTCTTAAGTCTGAGCTCCATGGACAGGAGTAGGGAGACCCTGGACCCTCTAAAACTAAATGCAAATTTTTGTGTAAATGCCCAGGTGCACTAGAGCATCCAAAGCTCCATGACTCACAAAATGTTAAAAGAACCACTGTTGTAAGAGGACCATAAGCTCCTTTCCTAGGGCAGAGATGGAGTATGTCTTGGACAGATTTTCTGTTTGCCTCAGTGGCTAGCCATAGGGCTAGACTCCTTGAATGGCTGAAAGCTTCCCCTTAGTGAGACCAATGTCTCCTGACTTCCACTGTGCCCATCTAGCACAGCCCCCAGCCTGGGAGTTGGCGGGTAGAGCTTGGTAGTTCCATTGTGAGTAGGTGAGCAAATAATCACAAGAGTGTGGTGAGTTAATGCCTAAATCAGAATAGTAGCAGAGCACCTGGCCTAACAGAATTACCTTTGCTTGGGTAAAATTCTATGATGAGATGAGGCAGGCAATGGCAATGCTGCAGGAAGGCCGTGAACCCTGGGTAGTTCTGGGGAGTTAAAACATAAACCTATAAAGGAGTTGATCTCCTCTGGAGGAGGGCCTGACTTGGTCCCAAAGGCTCTGGGCTGAAGCCTCACCATTGTTCCATCTCCTCCCTTTTCGCTTTGCCTGGCCTGCTCTGACCACCTTGGTGCCTCACAGCAGCACAAGGTCTGGAAAGCACCAGAACCCATATGTGTTGAATTAATATAAAATAACCTTTATAAAGTATAATGCTTTAGAGAGGTAGTGTTAGCAAAGAAATGTCAGAATTTTCACTTGGGGTTGAATAGCACGACAAAATAAGATCTGTTACCAGCTCTAAAGCTTTTATGAAAAAAAACCTCTATGGAGTCTTGGAGTCCTTTTAAGTTACAAATGATGACTTTAGCTGTTTAACAAAAGGGTTGGTTTTTAAAAACAAAAGAGGGGAAGTACGATGGGTGATTTTGTTTTAACAAGCTGAATTCTTTTTGGTTTTTCCTTGGCTTAAGTCGTGGCTTGTGTTACAAACCAAAAAAATCATAAGCAGCTAGTGCAGTCGTGGTTTCGATAAAACTCTCTTAAGTAATGATGATCCCACCTTATTTAGACAAGTCAGGGGTCAATATGGCCTTATTTGCTTCTGTTTTTCATTAGTGGCGCTCTCTCTGTGTAGCATCACACTTCCTACCAGCTCCTTGAATACACAGAGGATTCATGCTTCAGTTCTGCATGTATTAAGAATGCAGCCATAGCAACTACTAGCATTAATGAACTATTTGCTTATGCAGTAATAATTAACTTCCATTACATTACTTTGTGTGATTACTTTCTTAATTGCCTGAATTATGCATCCATTTAATATTTAATAACCATTCTCAGAAATCAGACACTGGTAAAAAACAAATTGCTCACAGTTTCCTTGCAATAATTAAGCTCGCAAGAATAAATGAAACCTTTTAAAAACGAATGCCTTGTGATTATATCCTTGCATATAGAACAAGATCCTAAATTAGTTATTTATTAAATCTAAATTTAAGTCCAAATAGTGCATTTTTCACTTTCGCCTCGGGAAATCAACCTGCACAGTACCTGATATCAACAACAGAATTAAGTGCTTTCTATTTTCTTTGGGAGTCACAAACTGCATTAATATTTATTACCATGCAAAATTCAAAAGTCCTTAAAATATTGCATGTTTATTATTTATTTCAACTTGGCATCTCTTTTGCACAAGGTAAGTAAGATGTTTAGGTGGAGATTAAAGTGTTAAGAAATGAGATCAATAGCTCTCCATTAAGATGGACTATTGTGAGCCTCCCCCACTTTTCTGCTTCCTAACTCCCCCACATACATAGTGACACACGTACTCAAGCCCATCCATTCACCTCCTAGCCCCTTATAAAATAGTGAAAACACACATATGCAATCTGTTCTTAACCAAGCAGAAGGAGATTCATGGCAATTTATCCTCATACATTCACACTCACAACCAGGCGGTTTGATCTCCTTGCCTTTTCAGCTTGCCAGCCAGAGCTCTCAGAACCCCCGTGCCCTTCTGCCGGCACCCAAGCAAAGCCACATGCTGATTTGCAAAGTGATAATGCTATTATCCTATTGTACATCAGCTTCAGTTCCCTCCGGCTTGCAAAGTCATCACTGTCTTAACAAATAAAACGTGCGACTGCTTTATCGCAGGTTTTCTTGGTGAATAGATTCTATTGAATCTGGACAAGACAGCTTTTTTTTCTTCCTGGGACTGCATCTGCAAAATTGTTCTGCCATTCCACATTGATTATGGCAGCCATGTACAGACGTGTTTATCTGAACCATAACCATGTTAGGCTTAAGCTACAGGGACATTGGGATGTTATTTACCCACTGTTACCCTGTGCATACATAATATACACAAAATAATGTGTGCCACATGAAAAAGGGGAGGGGAAACTTAAAGCGTTTTGTACCAAATGAGCTTGTCCAGAAAAATAGGTGCAGCCTAAGAAATTACAGATGGAGTGCCAAGTGAATTACCATTTTCCTACCAGAGAGGAGAATCTTTTCCAAGGCATGGAAATAACCGTGGGGAAGGGGTAGCGTTGGGGGCAGGGGTTGATTTGTGGAGAACAACTGGAGTTTAGGGTATTGCGAGTCAACAATGGCTGTAACTCTGAGTTTCTAAACTGAGCTAAATTGATGCCAATCTCGCTGACTGTTGTTACAGTGGGCAGAGTCATTAGGATTTGCTTTTTAAGTGATCTCTCAGCCTGTGAGGCTGAGAGCTGCTAGCAAGGCAAGGTTAGAGAGAAAATGATAGCAGTATGTTGATGCTTCACAGACCTCATGATAGTTTCCGTCTGTCATTATTTACGTCTGACTAGATGCGTCATGTCAGCTACTTTAATATGAAGCTCTTGTTTGCCTCCGCTCTTGCGCAGCCAGACTGGGATACTATTATTTTTGCATCACTACACTTAGGTGAAGCTTGCTTCAATCTCTCAGTAATGACACACAAAAGAAATAAAAATGGTTGTGTCCGAGTTATTATACATGCTTGTATTCTAACAGGCCTCGTCAGCATTGCTCAGAAAAAGAAAAAAAGTGAATTTAAATCAATAAACAGACATTTATTAAAAGGTCAGCTTAATTTTATTTGTTTCAGCTTCTTTGCCAGTATTTTAGGTAAAATTGCTTTTCTCTGGCTGTGAATTTGTGTCATTGTTATTGGATGGAATCACCTGGGGGAAGATATAAAATGAATACTTGATCAAATTTGCCCATGTTGCTTAATATCTTATATCATTTTTATAAATTCTATCAGGGTCACTATAAATAAAGCCACATGAGAAACTTTTGTTTTGTATCTATATTATTGGCACCACTAAGGACAAATTTTCAGACAATGTGCATTTATCTGAAAAGTATATATAGAGAGGGGGCTAATCACAGGGATTTCTAATTCTAAAATGGCTATTTCATATATCTGGAAAAGGATACTATAATGGCAAAAAATAAAATAGTACATTTATGTTGTCTTTCACCAAGATTGGTCTTAACAAATGGAGCTACTACCCTTTTATACCTGCCCCTTGTAGAGAAAAAAAAATATTAGCTGAAAAGATTCTGAAATGTTAGAATTTATTAACACCATTTTATATTGAAAACCACAACATAGCTTTAGCAAGAAATACATTTTAATAAAGCCAAAATATTCTAGGTGAGAATTTTGTGCTTCAAAAATAGAATAAATATAAAATATTCAGAAATCAGAAAAAAATATTCAAAAATCAGATTTTTATATGAATGAAACAATCTACAAATACATTTGAAAATTCAAAAGTACATACATAGAGGCAATATACCAAGTAATAATACATAAGTAGTTTGCAATTTTTACATGCATAATTTAGTACAAAATCTTGAAAGGATACAATTAAAAAATAAAATAACTCAGATTCACATAGACATAAACAAAACGTGCCTTAGGATAACATGTTTATAAAGTTTCCACTAAGATTCTATATTTAGAGAGTAAGTAGCATGTCATATCCAGAAAATGAATTATTACTCTAAACTGAGGAATTTAGATATTAGAGAGAAAAATGCAGAACCATCTGCCTTCTGAACTCTAAGCATTTAACAGAATATCATTACTGCAGTGTTAACTGAACAGATTTCTGTCAAAAGTTAGGGTCATTCTGAATTAGCTGGGGATGTATAGTACTTGATCTTCTTATTTAGATAAAAGTGCTTATATTTTTGAAGTCTCCGAAAGCTGTGTAAGTATGGAAATATGATAATAAAGATCTCTTTTCTGGTTTAAAGATCAGATGCCAACTTCATGAGATGATATTTTCACATTGATGCATTCATATTTGTGGCATATTTTTATAAATTTCAAGTATAATGCTTTGCCAGTACTAAATAAAATGTGCATATATATATATATATATATATGCACATTTTAGGAATGCCTTAGAATTTGCATTTTTATCCAACATGACTGTCATAAACTACTAAGACAAATACAGTAATTTGAAATGGACTCAATCACATTCTCTGGATTCCTTAAAATTTTTAAATGATTACATCGTAGCACATATGTTAAAATACTTTTTTAAAATTGGTTTGCCCAAGGCATTTTTCTTACCTCCTGCCCAAGCTACATGTGAGCTGTGGCAAAAAATGAACAGTAGGTGGCAGTGAAACCACTAAACTGCTTCAAAGCTTCATTAACTAGACTCTGTTGTTAAGAGTAATAAGAAAGTTGTGTATTTTTCCATTTTAAAGAATTCATTTTATAATTAATCTTGAAATACATTTCTAAGGTCCCAAGCTGCTGAAATAGTGAGTTGATTGCATCCTCAAGTGAATGAGCCCAGATAAAAGTGATTTAATTCAAGAACCCTTTCTGCTTTTCCTCTGACTTTTTTTCCCCTTCATTTCTCTATTATTACTGTTTTAATGTGGGTCTTTATGCAGTTTGGTAGTTGTGGACATGATCAGCACATTCTTGGGCTGAAGTCCAGGGCTGTGTAAGCCATGCTTGTATATCTTCACGCAGGTTTTAAATAACCTGCAGGAGCTTTCTCCTCCTCTGATCTTATAGACTGAATTTATATTGTCCCTTTCTGTGCCTCAGAAGAGAAACTGGCTTATAGGAAGGAGGCCCCAGAAAAATAGCTGAAACACAGAAAGAACATCCACAAAGCAGAGAATTGTGGACAACTAAAAATCCCCACAGTGGGAGTAAAAATTATTAGTACGAAGTAGTTGTGTACATGTGCATAGGAGGCCACGTCATCTTCATGAGAGGAAGGGCTTTATCTGTTGGGTTCATCATGGTCTCCCATAGTTGAGAACAGGGTGCCAGGCACACAGTAAATGGTCAATAAATATTTGCTGGGTGAATCAACGAGTGGCCAAATCCAAGTCCTATTCATTTGTCAGATGTCTATCCTAGAAGTTTTTGCTGCTGTCTCAGTTCTTCACAGACAGTGATAAAGCTACACTGTTAGTCTCCACTGTTGTCCATCCTGCAAATGCTACTGTTAATTACTATCATTGGGAATTGGCACGGCACCACCAACACAACACAGCAGGATGTGACTCCTGTCTAGCCAATTTAGAGTGTAGATGATACCTTTCCTGTAAATTACTGGCCACAATTGTTTCTAACAATCTAAGCTCATGCTACAGAAAGAGCAAATGATACAAGTAGTATTGGCCTAAAAGCTGAGTCAACTTGATCAATTTATTTTTCTGCTTGTGTCTTGGTTTCCTCATCTGAAACATGAGGATAGTAACAGAGCCTACTTTATAGAGTTGTTTTAAGTATTGAGTTGGTACATGTTAAAAAATTTAGAATCATGTTAAGCACCCTCACTAAATATTAGTTATTATTATTATAATATTTTATTATTATACTTACTTTAATATTATTATTTACCATTGGGCCCTGCTCATACGTAACACTTTACAGAACAATTTTTGTTCCCCTCTGTACATTTCAATGAGGATCATTATGAGAGTAAATGGACTTGGCCATGTAAAGAAAGGTTTGCACAATAGAATAACAAGCAGCCCCTTCAAAACGAAGTATAACATGGAAAGGGATATGTTGTAAGTTAACCAAAAGCTTGATTTTCTTCTCTTTTTTTTTTTTTCTTTCTGACCCAGTTTTAGGAACAGCCGGGAAATAATTAACATTCCCCCACCCCCTCTACTCCCACCCTTGTGTGTCCTCACAGCCTAGGTCAACTGAGCTCTGGGAACATTTTCCAAACATTGAAAGCTCACCTCCAACCAAGGACTCAAACATTTCTCACTGATTTTGAATTTTTTTTCTCAAATCTATACCTTAAGTCATTAAAATGACCACTTTAAGGACAATTAATTTGACAAGGAAGCATTATAAGGTGATTTCTTGTTATCCTTCCTTGAAACAGAGAGCTGCATTTTGTCAAAACTAAATTCAGATCCCAAGGGGATCTAAGTTTAGTTCAAACATCAGAAGGAGGCGCCTCAAGCTGTGTTTACAATCTGGCAGTTTACTTCCTTCATATGTAGCTAGTAGTGGGCAAGCCCTGCAGATCAGATTTTAAGGTAACAGTAATAAACATTTTTTAATCTCACTGAGGAGTATTTAGGGAAAAAAACCTTATTCTTCAACCTATTCATTCATTCCTCTCCACCCATGGCAAATGCTCCAAAGTATTTTTACTTTGAACTAGTGTCACTGAACTAGTCAGTGTCTAAAAAAATAATGAGTAATATGATAACTTTCTGAGACACAGGCTTTCTTTTTTCCAGAATCTTCTATCTCTTAGGTGACTCTTTGAGAAAGAAGGTCAAAATATTGAGTGTGAGCAATTTAAGAGACATTGAGTAATTTAAAAATGAGACATTCAGTACAAGACTCATTCATTTAAATTACATGAAAATCCAAGGTAGACTGTGTGTAATTAGGAAGCATGTAAGTCCTCAGGCAATTGCAGTAGGGGTTAGGAGATTGCTTTAATAGACTATGACAAGGTTCCTTTTGTTTTTCATAAAATATTGTATTCCCCCTTGAAATGTAGGAAATCCTTAACGAAATCACAGCCCCTTTATTGTTAGGGAATACTTTTTATGTTTTGAGAGATCAACAATGTCAAAGCAATTACTGCAAATTAATGATGGATGAACCTGAAAAGATTTAGAGCTTGGTTAGTTCAAACATGTGAGGCCTCACATGAACCTACTTGAAGGCTCTAGTCAAAACCTTACCTGATAAGGTGCTCCCATGAGGGATATAAGGGCCAAATGCAATGAGGGTTGCCCAGAAGAAAATTATTGGTCCAGGAGAGAGTAAATCTGATTTTTACTGGTTCTGTTATCCACTTCCTGGATTATCCCAAGGAAATAACTAGGAGTTTCTGGATGTGTTTTTCTATTTGGTTTTCTTTTCTTTCTTTTTTTGTTTGTTTGTTTGTTGGGGATTGTTTATTTATGATGTTATTTTCTGTGAAGGACCAGACAACTTTTGAGACAAAAAAGGGAGTATTTTTATGGTTTATACATGTAAAGTAAAACCCACAGATGGATTAATACTAATGAGTTTCTGCTGAGCCAGAAACACACTTTCACATGGTCCTAAAATAGTGAAATTATAAGTTCTGGCCAAGTCTGCAAGCAAAATTATGGTGGTAACTGTGCATATTATAGGCAATGCCACACATATGTAGTATGATTCACTAATAGTTAAGAGAACTGAAATAGGAGCAAAACTACAATTTGCTTTATAAATCAATCATGCCAAAACAATCTCCTTTCCTTGTGTTAATAATGGATACTTAGTGATAAGTCAATATAGAATCCTTGCAAAGTGAATATCTTGACTTCAGACAAACATGAAATTAAATAGCTTGTACTATTATGAGCTAGATAGATAAGCATAGGCAGGATGATAATGTAAACCAAAAGTTCTCTGTAATTGTTCCAATCTTGT
This sequence comes from Daubentonia madagascariensis, assembly GCA_023783475.1. NCBI lineage: Eukaryota > Metazoa > Chordata > Mammalia > Primates > Daubentoniidae > Daubentonia > Daubentonia madagascariensis. Next base: position 32,692,222 of record JAKFHU010002088.1, on the reverse strand, counting down.
TTGGCTTTTTATTTTCTCAATAATAAGGCTGAAGTCATAAAAAGTGTGCCTATCAAACCCTCAGAGAACAGAAAAGGACTGGGAGGGATAGTTACTATGTTGGGTGACACTATCAAGATTCAAAAAACTTAATAGTCTGGAAGATATACTAGAATAAATCAGATGAATTTTAACAGGGATGGAGTCCATCATTTAGGTTCCAATATACATGGATACATACTGCACATGTATATATCTAATATAAGAGAGAAGGGATATTGGTTTTTAGTAGTTTGTATATAAATGGTCATGGTCTTCTTTGACTAAAAGTTCAGAAAGAAATAACAGTGTAAGATGACTGCCAAAAATATGAATGTAAGGACAGTTAACACATAGACTTATGTGTCAGGCACTGTTCTGAATTACTCATGAGCATTATTTTTATTTATTCTCATTATCATCATTGTATAGATCAGAAAACTGAGGTAGAGAAAGGGTAGGGAACTTATCCCAGGGCAGAGTCAGGATGATGATGCCAGTGTGTCCCTCAGAGCCCATGCTCTGAATCGCTGCTTACCCATGACTTTCAGCTCAGGGAAAGTAACTGCCCTATTGTTCTCTGAGAGTCTGGGTCTCAGTTCTCTATGCTTTTTAAGATGGACAGGGCTAACATGCCACATAAAGATTAAGAAACAAAGTTGTAGGAAATAGAGATGCTCACCTGGAAGGGAGAAAACTTGGGGGAATCATGATAGATGTTCTCAGATGTCTAGACTAGAACCTGTCAAGGAAAAGGGTACACTTGTTTGTATATTCCCATAGGGCATGGAAGTCGCAGGGAGGCAAATTTTAACCCAGTACATGTTCTTACTACAGAAATGATCCAAACTTGGATGTGCTGCCTTGTGAGATAGCATCTCACCTGCAGGAACGATCAAGAGGAAGCCAGATCAAGGAGCAGTGCCATGCAGTGGTGGGAGGTTGACCCAGACAACCCCTAGGGTGCCTTCCAAGATGCAAAGGTTTGGATAATCAGGGTGAAGTTTGGAGTGGGAAGACTGTCTTTGTGAACTACCTTCACTCTCTCCACCCAACACGCACGCACAGACACATACACACTTTTTCCTTCTCTCTCCATCCGTATCCTTATATGGTAGCAATTACTCTGGGTTTGCAGCTGGCAGATCTGAATTCTTACCAACATTTTACTAAAACATCTATGCCCCCTTAGCTTTTCTTTCTATGAATAAGAAAGAGATAAAGAAATAAAGAAGATACAAAGGAAGGAAGGAAGGAAGAAGATAGGCAGGCAAAATCAAAAAATAAGGAAAGTAAGAGAAATAGATCAAGTCATGGTTCTCTCTTCATACCTCTCAAGACTTTTGTGTGACTGTGATGAGATAATAGATTAGTAAGAGTTTTGGGGAAGAGAAATATATATTTAAAGTACTCTGTAAATTCAAAGTATTGAAGGATATTTTGTTTGCAGCAGTTTGGCTCAGTGCCCCGTGTGAATCCTAGGTCATGGGTTTGATCCATATAAATGGGTTAATTGCATCCTGTTTTCTGACCCCATGCTCTGTGCCCCAGTCAAATTTGGCATCTGGTAAATGGTAGTTCTTCACTGTACTGAGGGAAAGAGTGAGAAGAGCTCAGTACAAAGCTGTCTCCACCAATAAGAAATAAGTCAAAATATAATTTTTCATTATCGTGCATACTGGCATCATCTGAGCACATAAAGGATGGCACTTTTAGTAATGGGGTACTTTTCTGCAAGTGGGGAGATGTTACATTTAGATGAAGGACATTCAAATGGAAAATATGTACACATGCATACACACATATGTATGCATATGTGTGTGTGTGTGTCACACAAAATCTCAGGATGTGGAAATGAAAAAAATAAATACCCAAGCCAATTACCCAGTTTTTAATGCATTCCCAGTCAATGAAATATATGAACTTTCATTACTGGTTATCAATATCTAGCACTGACCCTTTTGTACTCACACCAACTTTAAAATAAAGCTACAGAAATCAAAGCAGATTATATATTTAAACAACACAAGAATCTTCTAAACGGTTTTAAAATGCAATTTTAAACTTAACAAATCAAATGCTACTATTTGCACATCTGGAATAAAAACATAAACTGGTCAATTATAAACATAATGACCTTAAAGAGTTGGATATTATATTTATAAGTAAGATAACAGCTGTGGTATAAATGTAGAAACTGGAAATGAAATGGTTTACTTTCCAATTTCCCTAGTTTTACATTAAGGAAGTACAATTGAACCTTGAAATTATAATTACAATATAGAAGCTAAAAAGCACTCAATCCTTCAGCTAAAGATTGGTTTGGGGGAGGAAGCATTACAGATAGCTCAAAAGAGCAAACTAAAGAGAAATGACGTAGCAACTAGAGTTGGGATAAAAATATCAAGAATAATAAAATATATTGAAAGCATTAATAAAATGGTCATCATGAGTTTTCAGTCTTGAAATCTTCTCATGCTGCAGATTATTATAGCAATTTTTAAAGTGATAGCTTGGACTTCATTCTAGAAAATTTCTTGATTTCTTCTGCAATTACTTGGAAAGTTACAAATCTCTAAACAAAGTGCTAAATACCCTAGTTTATACCCATTATGGGAAACTCTTTTGGGCTGTGGGGGAGATGGCAGTTCATCAAAAGTTCTCCTTCCCTTCTTCCTAGGCATGTTGCTGGATTACATTTCTCTGCTTCCCTTGCAGCTAGAGGTAGCCATGTGACCAATCTCACCAATGAGCAGAACTGATAAGAACAATTTTCACTTCACTTGATTAAGAGGGAATTTCTGGCTCTGGACTTCCACTCCTAACCCTTCCTCCAGGCTCTAATAGCCAGATCTTGGAAGACAATGCATGGAGGATCACCTGATGCAGATGGCAGGGCTATCATCAGCTGGGTCCCTGATGAAATTGGCAGACCTGCCCCATCCACCTAAATCCTTGGAACTATTATATGTGAGAGAAATAAACATCTTTGTTTTTAAAGCTACCTTAGTATTGTGTCTCTTGTTATAGCAGCTTAGTATTTTGAAAAATTTAACATAAACCTTTTCAAAAGGAATTTACCTAATTAATCCATCAGTTTTCAGAGTTATTTTCATCTTCTTATATACAAAAATGTCAGGCTTTGAGCATAGACTTGGATTTAAATATTTTTATGACACTTATTTGTGCCAAAAAAATATATAATATGATGTGCTTCTATAATACCTGTAAAAGTTAACTAGATTCTTTATCTTAGACTTTTGTTTTATTTTTATTATTTTAATTTCATTTAAGCATACAACTGTGAGCTTTTATAAAAGCAGAGTAAATTATCTGAGTTCAAAGAATTTGAATGAGAACTCTCATCTCAGAAATGCTATCATCAACAAGAAAACAGCATTCCTTAATTTTCCTGAGTTATTTTTATATACAAATTGTTTTAACAGGTACCTAGAAAAAAAAGATTGAAGCTTACTAAGCAAAAAAGAGTTAACATAGCAGACCTGAGACTGTTATCCTTAGAAGACCTGTTTGGAAGTTTGGTCCTTAGCTGACATCTGGGAATTAGAATTTCAGGAGGGTTCCAACTTTCCCTAACAGATGATTGTCTCACTGCACCTAAACTGCTTATACAAATAACGTGGTTTATGCTGATACTTGCTTTTCATCAGGGAGTCTGGAATCTTTATACATGCCATGCAGAGGGTGCCTATCTGACCAGCTTCCAGTAAAAACCTTGGGCAGTGAGTCTTTACTAAGCTTTCCTGATAGACACTGTTTCGCACATGGTCACAAGTTGACGCTGGAGGAATAATGTGCAGCCTGTGTGATGCTACAGGGAGAAGACTCTTGGAAGCCCACACCTGGTTTCCTTTGGACTTTGCCCCATCCACCTTTTTTCTGTGCTGATTTTGTTTTGTATCCTTTCAATGTAATAAATCATATATTGAATCCTGTGAGTCCTCCTAGTAAATGAATCACCAAACCTAGAGGTGGTCTTGGGGACCCCTTACACCCTTACCAAATAGGATTTGGAGTAGAAATAGCTAACAGCAAAATAAGAGAGATATTAATATCCTAACCAGCTAGGAAAGCTGGGGACAAGGTACAAAATTAGTGAGCTTCAGCAGGTATTTACTAAGTTTTCCAAAAGCAATAAAATATTCAGAGATTGAGAGTACTACTGTAAACAACTGCAAAATAATACCGCTAAATATTTACATAGGACCTCCAGTTTCCTGGTTCTCAGTAGCCCTCCGAGGTTGGCAGGCCAGGAGTCATCACCATCTCCATATTCAGAGCTCTGCTTAAAGTTGTGTAAAGACAAGAATTCCACTGATTTTTTTGTTTGAATACCACTGAATTATATCTTTTGGTTCCTTATAGGTAAAAATCTAAAATCAATGCTAAAAATTCAGTTTTTAAGTTTTTCACTTTTTAAAGTCAAATATTCCACCTAGAGGGTGACTCACAGATTTTAGCAAATGACTCTAAGGTAGATTCTTACTAAATCAATAGGAATTATGCATGACTGCACCATAAATCATTTTTTCTGCTCTTTACAGCACTTACCTTGTTAGCTTCTTTGCTACTTCCTGTGTCTTAAACTTCTCTCTGGATTCCTCATTGTTTTCCTCTCTGACCCCCTGAGTACTTCTATTTCTTTCATACACACTAAATCCAAACCTGAAATATTAATAGCTACTAGATCTGCCCTGATTAAGTTGCACCTAGGTCACTAAAGGATCAAGGAAGATTAGCTATGAGAAATCTCCTCTCAGCTCTGTTTTCCATAGACAGTGTTCATCGGTCATTCCTACTAAACCTGTTGGCTAACACAGAGGAACATAGATCTTGGAGCCTGGACACAAACCTGTAACTCAAATCTTGGTTTCACCACTCTCTTTCTGTGTGACCTTGGGCATGTCAATCAACCTTTCTAAGACTGAATATAACTGCAAAATGGCAATAATATCACCCACCTTGATGAGAATGAAAACCTTAAACAGCATTATTTTAAGTCCATGATGATTTAATAGGCTCTATACCAGCTACTCATACTAGAAACCCACAAGAGTCACTGCTATATTTACATTACCCTAACCAAAATTATAATGTAGTGAAGCCTTCCCCAGACTTTGGATACTTTTACTAAGAGCCTGTAAGGAAACCACAAGTGTTTAAGCTGTTTTGTTTACTGTAGTCACCAAGGAAAGGAAAAGTTTTAGCCTCTTAAGACACAATGCATGCAAAATGCTGAGAGCCCCAGGGCTGTGCTTGAGAGGTTTTTTAGAGTAAATTAAAGTTATCCACCAGAAAGGAAATGAGAGGTAAGACAATGACTCACAACAGAGCAGAGGGATTGGGTGCTTCAGTGAGTACTGAACTCATTTAGGCAGTTGGAGACAGCTGGGAAAGAGAGGAATTGAGGTTAGGTTATGAGGAAGACAGAAGAGAAGCATGATCTTTTTATCGTCTTTTCTATTTTAGATTCAGATAAACAAAGACAAAAAGTACAGTTGTAAGTTTTAGCTTGAAGCTTGAAGAGAAGGCACCAATTAGTGCTCACGTGTTGCCTTTCTTTACATCATGCTCCAAATGACGATCTTTATAAATCTGAAATGCAGGGGTAGGTAATGAGCATTTAATTAATTATTTATGTTGTCATAATAAAGAGAGGCTTCAAAGAAACTGGATACTCAAGTATAAAACAGTGAATTTTATTTGGTCTCCAATGGAGTGTCTACAAGGACCTAACCAACCTCCAAGAATGAGAACTTGCTCATTTAACCTTAATTCAATGATATCAGACCTCATAGTGCACTTTATCCCAGTTTGAGCTCCATTATAACAACTCATCTCTAAATCCACTGGATCACTAACCTGCCTACCCAACAAATGGCAAGAACACAAATATTTCCCCAAAGGGCGGTTGCTTCTTGTAATTTCTGTAACTTGTCTGTGCTCTGCCTTCACTCTGCTGATCTTACTATCCTTCCATCAGCATTCTGCTCACCAACTCAATACCATTTGCTCTACTACTCAATGTGTGGGTTGGGACATTGTGCTTGACAACAAATGACTCTTGTCTACTGCTGCTCCTGCCATACTGGGTACTTGCTTCACTGTTACTGATGTCTAGATTCCCTCACCACCTCATTTACCTCCAGGTCTCAGAGGTTTGCATTTCTTTCCATTGAATAGGAAAAGACCCCCCCCCCACCATGTCATCTACTCTTGTAAGGAGGAATAAGTTCTTTTCAATAGCTATTTGGGCCCTTAGGCATGCCTCTTTTTTTTTTTTTTTTAAGTTTTACAATACAACCCTCTCATTCCCAGGGTGTAAAGTCAATCTTCCAAAAGTCTTCTGGTAAGTTCAAGCACAACCTTACATTGAGAGGCACTGCTGCTAAAGCTGGCCATCACACCAGACTTCTCCCCTCACTTAAGGAGATTATCCACTGAGAAGCCCCATAGTCTGGCTTCTGTTGTTCCATAATGCAATGTCCTCTTAACTTCTAGCCCTCAAATATAACTTAACCCTAATTTTGGAGAACTAAAGTTCTACCCCATGGAGCCTCTGAGCTTCATGCAAATAAAGGGTTGTGGCAAGATACCAGTTGGGAGGACACGAATGGCATATATTAGATGTATCGGAGCTCCTATAAGAGCCCCCTTATATACCAATACACTTCAATAAAGAAATTATGTTTCTTAAGGCTATAAGGGTCAGACATGGTTAATTTTTAGTCATATTTCCAGGGATCAGCAAATTTTTTCTGTAAAGCATCAAATAATAAATATTTTAGGCTTTGTGGATGATATGTTTGCTGGTGCATATTCTTCTTTGTTCTGTTTTACAACACACTAAAATTGTAGAAATTATTCTTAGCTATAGGCTAGACAAAAGCAGGCTGTGAGATGGATTTAGCCAATTGGCCATAGCTTATCAATCCCTGATATTTCAAAGAGTAGTTGGTATAAAGTATCCTTTTGAATAATCAAAAAATTCTAATAAGAATAGGTTAGTCAATAAATCATATTCCTAAAAGGCAGTTCACAAATATAATCTTTTATTTTCTGATTTTTTAATTAAATTCCATAAATTTGAGACTATTGCTTCTGCCCAAGATGGCATAGCAGTTACCAAACTTATCCTGCCACTTAAAACAATAATGACAAAAAACTCTAGCAAAGTATATGGTATATTGATTTCCTTACCTGGACATCAGACAATAAAGGACAGTCTTTCCTGAAAGAAGAAAAACAAATGAAGTGAGCTTTATGATTGTCCCAACTTATTACCTGGAGAGTGTTACCAGGCTGTGGCAAAGGGAGGAGGAGATTCAAGGCAGACCACTTGAGTTGAGGATTTGGAGCTGAGATGCCAGGGAGAAGACAGCAGCTAGAGTTTGAAGTACAGAGTATCAAGAGAGAGCTGCACAGAGATCTGCAGGTCTCCATCCAGTATTCACCACCTCACAGCCTTGCCTTTACCTTGACACTCTGGTCTTGTCTAAAAAACCTTAAATGTAAAACATGAAAGGATCAAACTCTTTCCAAGTAAGTTAACTGTGTCCCAAAACAAAGCTCAAAAATATTTATAAGAATAAAACATATCCAGCATTCAGCAAGGTAAAATTTACAATGTCTTGCATTCAATCCAAAATTTCCAGATATGCAAAGAAGGAGGAAAATAAGACCAACAGTGAGGAGAATATTCAATCAAAACCAACTCAGAACTGACACATAAGTTAGTGGACAGGGACATTAAAACAATTATTATAGCTATATTCCTTATGTTCAAAAGGTAAGTAGAGATATAGAAGATGTATTTTTAATATACCCAAATTGAATTAGGGAAGAAAAATATAGTGTCTGAAATAAAGAATATCCTGAATGAGATTGGTGGCAGATTAGATACTGTGGAAGAAACTATTAGTGAACTGGAAAAACATAGCAATAAAAATAATCCAAAAATGGAACACAGAAAGAAAAATAAAATCTAAAAAATGAAAAGAGCATCATATGTATAACTGGAATCTCTGAAGGACAGGAGGTTGAAGAGAAAAAATATTTAAAGAAGAAATTGCTGAAAAATTTCCAAATTTGATGAAAACTATAAGCCCACAGATCCAAGAAGCTCATTGAACGACAACCACAAAAACCAGGAGGAAAACTACAATAAGGCACATCATAATAAAATTGCTGAAAATCAGTGATAAAGAGAAAATAGTGAAAGCAACTGGGTTGGGGGTAGAGAAACATTACTTACAGATAAATTAAGATAAGGATGATAACAGATTTTTTGTCAGAAACAATGTAAGAGAGAAATCAGTGGAAAAATATGTTGAAGGTACTAAAAGGAAAAAAAAACTAAAAACCTATCATTCTATACCCAGCAACAATATCTTTCAAAAATTACAGTAAAATAAGGATATTTTCAGACACAAAAAAACTGAAAGAATTCATCAATGCAGACCCACATTAAAAGACATATTAAAGAAATTCTTTTGGGAAGAAGAAAAACTATATAAGATAGAAATATGAATCAAAGGAATGAGCAGTATTGAAAATGGTAACTACATGTGTAAATATATGAATTTTTTTCTTATTATTCAAATCTCTTTCAAAGATAATTGAATGTTTGAACAAAAATAGTAGGTATGAATTGGGGAGGTTAAAACATATATATAAGTAAAAGGTATGCCAAAGATAGCACAAAGGCCAGAGAGAGAATAGTGGAAGTATACTAGGTTTTTATTCTATATGTGAAGTAGAATAATAGCACTTGAAGGTAGACAGTAATAAGTTAATGATTTCTACTATAAACCCTAAAGCAACCATTAAAATAACAAAACAAAAAGTTAAAGCTAATAACCGAAAAAAGGAGATTAAAAAGGAATCATAAAAATGCTGAATTAATTCAAAAGAAGGCAAAAAAAGAGAAAGAAGAAAATAAAGAATAAAGAACAGATAAGACAAATAGAAAATAATAGGAGGAAGATAGATTTAAGTGTAACATAACATCAATAACCACATTTAATATAAATATAATAATATAACATATAGTAATATAATATAAACATAAATCAAAACCTTAATCAAAAGACAAATACAATCAGACTGGATAAAAAAGTAAGACTAGGTTCTGTCTTGTTAGGGAAGCCAAGAGCTTGGTAATTTTTCATTCTTTAGGATGAAGAGAAGCACTAGATCAAAACATCCAACAGATAAACCAAGTGTATAAATTAGACTTCTACCTGAATTTACTCTATAAAGGTTCTTGAATGATAAAGATTTTTAAAAGGACTGAGACAACAGCAACTATCTGGTTGCCTTATATCCACACTTTGCAACAGTGGAACAAAATTTAAACAGGAACGTACTGGGGGGAGCTGTCCACAGCAAAAAGAAGAAATAGGAAGCATAGTAGAGAGGGAAAGACTTCGCTGCGGGCAGAGGAGGGCGAGGGCGTGGACGGGCAATCTTCCAGGTGCTGCCAGCCAGAAGCCAATCCTTTACCACTCCAACATGGAATTTCTTGGTTGGTAAACGAGAAACTTTTCCCTGTACTGAAAATCAGACAGAATCCATTCATGTACTGATGGGCATTTGGGTTGTTTCCACATCTTCGCAATTGTGAATTGTGCTACTATAAACATTTGAGTGCAGATGTCTTTATTATTGAATGTCTTTTTTTCCTTTGGGTAGATGCCCAGTAGTGGGCTTGCTGGATCGAATGGTAATTCTACTTTCAGTTCTTTGAGGTGTCTCCATATTACTTTCCACAGAGGTTGTACTAGTTTGCAGTCCCACCAGCCCATCCTCCTAAATGAAGTATCACAAGAATGGAAAAACAAGCACCACATATACTCACCATCAAATTGGTACTAATTGATCAACATTTTTGTGCACATATGAAAGCAACATTCACCCGGTGTGCACCTCTCTAACAAGAGGTGACAGAAACTACGGTGTAAATAAAGTGGAGGAAGAGGAAAGCAAACTCTAGGAGGGATGAACGAAGAGGCAGCAGAGTGGAATGGAAAAAAACATGACTTTTGAGTTCAGAAAGGCTTGGGCTAAATGTGTTAACTGAGATATCACATGTAAAGCATATATAAAGCATATGTACAGAATATTAGGTTGTAAGGGGCGTCTGTAGCACTTACAGATCTTCAAGGTGCTGAGAATAGAGGGGACTGTAGAAACAATTTCTGCTTTAGTAGAGAACTAGGCACTCTAGACTCTAGATCCCTTCCAGATTGTCTGGTTCTAGTCTTTGACCCATTTGCAGCTCTGTAGGTTGTGGACAACTGAGAGGCAATGCAGACTTGCAAGTTCTGTCTTATTCAGAAGATGCTCAGTTGGCCACCACCAACACTCCACGAAAAGCCAGTTTTGCCTCCACTTCCACATTCCTTTCCATGTTTGTCATCTGTGACATGTATGTTCTTTGGATTCTCTTTTAAATCAGTTACGACATCTGTGTTCTCTCATTGATTAATGAGCTAAGGAAAATCTTTAACATGCATTCATTTTATATCTGTGTAACAGTCATGATTTTGCCATTTGTGAAAATTATCTTTAACAAGACCAAGAAATGAGTCCTCTGCTGTTGAAGACCATACGACTGGTTTATGTTGTAGCTGCGATCACAACCAGCAAAGCCCTCCTCAGCGTTTCCATTCTGTAATGTATTTTCTCAGTTGCTTTTACCTGACACTGCTTCAACTGAGGTTCTTGTACATATGCAGAAAGTTAATAAAGTATAGTTATGAACTGTTCTAGCAAGTTAATAACTTCTAAATTAAAGGGGCAATATATGACAATCCGAACAAATTAATCATTTAAAAACATCAGCACCTTAGTCCATTTCCAATTTGCAAAAACCTGGGAAAGGAAAATGCTGCACTTAGATAACCCACGCAGGAACCTAGATGATAAACTCAGTGACACAGTCAGTACCTGTCCGGCTTCCCAAGGGTTTATGAGAAACCGGCCTGGCCTCTTTCTCTTCGTACGCAGTGTCACAGTCATGCAGCTTCTGCCGGTCCTCCTCACTCAGCTCCTCTAATGGTCTTTGCCGAGTACCCATTCCACAGCCCTGGATTAGGTGCTGAGGATGCAAAGATGGATAGACACAGCCCCACAGACAGACAGACTGTTGAGACAGGGTGATGAGTATTATGGTGTGGGACAGACAGCCCAGAGAGGACAGGTCTCTTGCCTTGACTTGCAGGTCAGCAAAGGCACTTAAATGGAGACATGAAGGATGCAAAGCAGCTAACCAGGCAAAGGCGGGGGAACAGTTCTAAGACAGGAAACTATGTGCAAAGGCCTGAGGATCACAGAGAGCATGGTGTACTCAGAGACTACAAGTGGTCCAGAACACAGAATGCACTGAATGGCAGTGTGGAGGAAGGCAAGGGCCAGACTGATGCATTTCACATCAGCCCAGGGGAAAAAATCAAGTAATATCATCCAGCGTTTCTTGGATACTTACTATATACGTGGGATTATAATAAGCATTTTATAAATATCTCATTTAATCCTTACCAAATCCTAAATGAAAAAGTAGGTTTTCCTTCTCTGTATTGCATTTTAATTACAAAATTAATACATGCTTATTATAACAAGGCAAACAATCTCTCCAATCCTAACCCCTAGCAAAAGTAGTAATTTGGCTTACTTTCTTCCACGTACTTCTCAATGCTCACACAGCAATTATAAATGGACAAACACATATATATTTTTATACAAATGGGTTTATATGGTACACATTTTTTGTCAATGGCTTTTTAAATATAACGATATATGTGGGCATCGTTTCAGGTCAATATATACAGACATAAATCTTCTTTTAAATATAAACATAATAATTCACAGTACAAATGTACCAGAATTTATTCAACCACTCCTCTACTAATGAACATTAAGCGTTTTCCTCCCCGCATTTCAAACAATGCTGAAGTGAACATGTCTTTGTGAATGTAGCCTTATGTACCGATGCTTTTATTTTTGTAGGGTAGATTCTCCCACAGTGGGTATGCACATTGAAAAATTTTAGAGACACTGTAACCCTAAAGTGTTAATATTCTTTACAACCTCTTCATTTTTATACCTGTGTGAAGTTGCAGAAAATAAATTGTTTTTCCAGGCAACTTCTTGTGAAGAATGATGAGGTCCTCAGGTCTTTTTTATGGTCAACCTAAAGGTCTTAGCCTGAATTTAACATATCTGGACAATGAAACAAAAAGAATATCGAACAATAAAACATCTCTTTATACCCACATCCCTGCGTTTGCTGCTGAGGGAGTCCTCGCTCACTGCCTGGGTTGAGCAGGTGCCGAGCTGTCAGGCTGCTAGGTTCTAGGTGGAGAAGTCATCAAATTATGAATGAACGCCTGTCGTTGTGGTCACGTGCCCCTTCCGACTGAGCCATGCTGCAATCGAGTCAAAATGCATCACTATAACTATGGCTTCATTTTTAGACATATAAACAAACATATCTTTACAGCTATTTGCTACATAATATAATTTTGAAAGACTTGCTTGTATTATTTCTAACTAGGTTTGGAGAATATGGCAGAAATGGCATTTTTTAAGACAGAAACAAAGGGGAAAATTCTTAACATCCCAAGCTAAAACACAAACCTTGTTTTAAAACTGAGCAATTTGTGTTTCTTATTTTAACATAACTGGACTGGCTTTTGACGAGTGGATGAGGAAGAACTTAAAGGACCTACTTTTCAAATATTTAGAAGCATTGCTATTAGCAGGGCTCAAAATTCCCTTTCATCCTGTGTAGCCTTTAGGCAGCACCAGAAGCATGTGCTAAAGCTCCTCTTTCTAGTGAGCCTTTGCCCTCATCTTTGCGTCATTTTAAACTTGACTCTGATATTACATTACCTTTCGATGTAACTGACTGTTGAGTTGACTCTAGATTACTGGTATATTTCCTCCCTGTGCTCAAACTCCCAATTCTCCCCCTCCCTCAATGTTCTTCTCCCTTCCCACCTCCCTCCATATCTTACCACAACTTACTCTCAAAAGAACTGCTCATGTACTCTATCTGGTATGGCTAAGTTTAAGTGACTTATGAGATGTCGTATCCTGTAAGTGGTAGGCTATGACATATAAACAAAGGAATGAATCTCTAACTGTGGAATTCTAAACATCAGCAAACAGGAGAGGTGTGGGTGGTGGGGGAGCTGTGGCACCAAGATGACCACTTCTTCTGTATTAGCATAAAGCCATTCCTAGAATGAGGAACGCTCTTTCATTAATCACCACATTCCAGGTGAACAAATCCATCTTTATTTTGCTAAAAAAAAGCAAATATGTCACCGTGGCACTGTCTTGCTTAAAATTCTCAGCTGACTCTGGCCCCACCAGGAACAAAGTCCAAGCCCCAACCCTCATCATCCATCATGGTACCCACTTCTGCTCTTAGTGTAGAGCACCCAGGGCCCTTTCCTCTGTGCCTGGCTGACCTCTGGCACACACTCCCCCACCTCGCTCAATGGTGAAGCTTTATTCACCTTCTATACTCAGCTCAGCCAGCCCCTCCTCTGTCAATTCTTCCCCAATCTCCTCTCCAAGCACCCTGACTCTGACCTGTACTTCAGTGCTGCCAGACTGGGCTGTCAGGATGCCCTCCAGTCTGGGCTCTCTCACCACTGCTGTGCTCCTGGAGAGTGAGACTAGGTCTCACTCATGATCATAGTTCTCAGGGGCCCAGCAAGTAGCCCTCGATAAACACTTGTTGAATGTGCATCAGAGTCTCTCCAAAATAATGGAGGGAAGGAATGAGGATTCCAGTCCTACAGACTCACACTTTGTTCTCAAACTCCCCAAATTATCACATTTGAATGAGCATCCGTCTCCTAAAACCCTGTCTGAAAGAGAAGGCTTTATTTGGCTTTCAGTTTCCTGTATAACCTCCCAACCCATCCAAGAAAGGCAAAGCCATTTTCCTGCCTCCATGTGCTGAACAACTATGACCACATAACACAGGGGATAAGAGTGCAGGCTCTGGAGTCAGACTATCTGGGCTCACACTCCAGCTCTGCTGCTTATGAGCTCACTGTGTGATCTTGGGCAAGTTACTAAACCTTTCTGTGCCTCAGTTTCCTCATCTGTAAAATGGGTGTGGCAAGAGGATGTATATTGTGGAGATTAGTTAAATTATTATATAAAATGTTTAGAGCAGTGTTGGGCATATAATCCTTCAAGAAATGTTAGCTATTATTAAAATTATTAAATCTGAAATCATTTGATGTCCTTGAACATTATTCAAATTTATATATATGCAAATCACACTAATGTATGCTCAATGATGTCAACATTAATCATATCAGAATTTGCTCCATAAGCATATTTTGAGCATAGGCTAACGTGTTGGTATGCATAGGACTTCAACAGCTCCTGTTTCATAGACTAGCAGGAAGAATGTTTTTCAGTGAACTTTGCCCTGGCAGTTAACAAATGATAAGAAAGTTCATTCAGTGGGATTTTACAGGCAGCTAAATTGCCCCAAGTGTAGACTACCTGAAGCTGTTACAGCAAAGCTCACCCTGTCAGTGGGGGCAACAAATCCATGACCCTGCTAGTTAATATGAAGTGGGGGAGGAAGAGGGAATAGGAGACCCACATGAGCACAGAATGTGAAATGAAACAGCAAGTGGTCCTCTGACTCGCCGACGATTCTCTTGGGGAAAAAATACCAGCTTGTGAAACATGACTTTTAAGAGGAGTTGTCCATCTACTTTTCCCCACTCATTTTTTTCCATATATAATTTCTGCTGCATTATTCAGTCATCATTTAAGATTATTACCACAGCTTGCTAACAAGCCAAACTGGCCCAAAAGTATCTCAGAAGAGGAACTCACTTTTCTTCTATCTTAACGAAAGTATCTTCCAGTTTATACCAAAACCAACACATTAAGAAAAGTATTTTCCCATATACTATGGCATTAACTGGTCACCGACTCAGGACAAAAATGCAAGTTTCCAAGATTTTGAGGTTATTTTACAGTCCTTATTTGCCAAACACTCTACATATATTAACAAATTAACTTCTATTTGCCCAATGTGCACAAGAAGCTCTATTTAAAACAGACATCTTTTTCTTTTGTATTACTTTTATCTGATTCCAGTTTCAATCAGCCAACCTATTACCAAAAGTATTAACTTTTGCATTGCAATAGTCTAAGAATTCAGGTGTAATAATCAATCCTCTATGGAGTAGGAAATCAATCACTTTTGCATTCTAACTTCACTGTTAGAATAAAATGGACCAAACTTTCAACTTTAAACTATATGTTAAACTTAGCATTTAATTACCTTTAGCTCCAGGATTATTCAAGGGAGATCCAAGAGGGACAGAGATATAATAATATAATAATATTCCAGATTCCACAGTGGTTTTGTACTAACTCGTGTCCTTCCCAAACCCCTAGTAACTCAGAATGTAACTGTATTTGGAAATCTGGCCTTTAAAGAGGTAATCAAGTTAAAATGATGCTGTTAGGGCAGGCCCGAATCCAATCTGACTGGTGTCCATATAAGAAAAGGAAATTTGGATGCAAAAAAAGATACCAGAGATGCATGCACAGAGGGATAACCATGTGAAGAAGCAGAAAGAGGGTGGCCGTCTGCAAGCCAAGGAGAGAGGCCTAGAGGAAACCAACCCTGCTGGCACCTTGATCTTGGACTTCCAGCCTCCATAACTGTGAAATGATAAATTTCTTAATTTGGCCTATACAACAGAAATTTGTTGTTTAAGCCACCCAATCGGTGATATGTTGTTATGGTAGCCCTTCAAATTAATACAATAGTCTAAGAATTCAGGTGTAATAATCAATCCTCTATGGAGTAGGAAATCAAATTTTAAACTTTGTGCTTTATTCAATGAGATCACTGTAAGGAAAATTGTAAAGTACTCATCCTTGGTCCTTGGTGCTTCTCCCCTTGTCCCCTCAGCCAGTACCCGTAGGCTGCATCAAGCAGTCTATGTGAACCCCATCCAGTCCTGCTCTTCTTAGACGTGAGCTCCAGGGTCCTGTGGTCTTTCTCCCTCAATCCTTCTCAAATGGCAGCCTGGTGCTCAGAAGTACTGGAGAGCTTGTGAAAACAGATTGTTGGGCCCCACTCCCAAAGTTTCTGATCCAGTAGGTCTGGGATGGGGCCCATGAATTTGCATTTCTAACAAGTTGCTGACAAGATACTGATGCTTTGAGAATCACTGTACCATGAACCAGGTTACCAGAAATCCTTACCCCCAGCAGAACCTGCAATCAAAACCAGTGCCATGTATCTTTAGGGCCCTGTGTGGATCTGACCAGACTAAGCTTACAAATTAATTTATACCAATGTAAAGAAATATATTACTCCTCACAGGTATTTGATTTTATAAGATCATTTAGAGATAGTATTCACGATGGCTGGAAATACCTTCCTATAAGTCATAAGCAAGCTATATTCTTGAGGGCAGGCTAATTTGCTATTAGAAGTAACCCCCACTCTCAGAGGCTTAACACAGTAAGAGTTTGTGTCCCACTCACAGTCCAATGCAGGTTGTGGGGTATGATGGTTGCTCCATGAAGTCATTCAGAGAACCAGGTTGCTTTCATCTAGTGGCTCCCACTTCCTCTATAGCCTGGGAGTCCTTAGCTGGATCCTCTATATGGCAAGCAGATGAGGGAAGAGAAGAAGATCTGTAGGAAATTCTTAGAGGCCAGCCTTTTCACTCATATTCCACATCCCCATCGTGTCCACCTATATCCCATCAGCCAGAACTCAGTCACATAATCACCTATGAAAGAAACTGGGAAATATAGTCTATCTGGTAGAAAAGGGGATAAAGTTTAGTGAATGACTAGCTAATCTCTGTCACACAGGCTTTTCATGGACCCTAAAATCATGAAGGAAGCCAAAGCTATTTCATAGTGCTAACCATGAAGACTTAGGTCATTTGGCATTCTGAGAGGAGAACTGTGCCACTATGCTAATTGCCTTTTATTGTGCCTGGCCATGAAACATGGTATTTCAGTATCCATGCAATCTCAGCTAAATAACATAAGAGTCTTGGGCTAAGAAAATCAAAATGGTCAATAATCATGTATCCAAACCAGTTAATCTGGAAGCAAGCCTCTGCTGGAGAAGAAGATAGGTCAGAGGAATCTGCCAGGAACAGAGCTATACATAAATTGTATCATTAACCTTGACCCTGTAGAATATGTACTGTTATTCTGATTTTACAAATGGAGAAAGAAAGGCTCAGAGGTGCTAAGTGAGTTGACCTGGAAAGACTAAGCAGAGTCAGGATTTGAACCCAAGACCATCCCACTACAGTGTCCACTCCATTTTTGCCTGTTTATAATACTGCCTCAACTTTGCACTTCTCAGCAAGTGCCAGTTCCTTCCTGACATTCCCAGGTGATGTTGGCAGAAGGTGTTGGCTGTTGTGACCTGTCATGGATGAGGGAGAGGGGCTGCAGATCTGTTCTGAGCCCAATGCCAACTGCTTCATGCCCACACGGGCACATAGTAGATGTGTTTGGGTGGGGAGGTGAGGGTGATACAAATGAAATGAAGCATAACTTATGGACCGGGCTTTATTACACCCTTCTCTGCGAGTGCAAAGCACAATGCCGGTTCTGTCCTGGCTCATTCAGTCCTGCTTGATAACCAGTACTGGCCAGGATCATGATGAGGGCAAGGCCAGACCCTAGATAATGGCTGCTTGGTTCTTCTTCCTCCCCATAGTGGACTTCTACAGGGCCATACTCAGGACAAACAGACCACTCAGGCCTACCTGTCCCATCCCACCCCATCACCCATCCCTCCCTACAGCATTATTCAGGGACATTCCTCCACCCACCTTGTGAGGCCTATGCCCACACTTAGACTAACCTTCCAAATCCACATGGCAATCAGGAGCCATCCTTCTGCCTTCTGAGCTGCCAGGGTCTTCTGGATTTGCACTTTCTCATGGCACACAGCATTTCTGTTCATTGCACGATAGGTGAATGAGCCTGCTCCTGCAGAGGCAGCATGGTAGACTAAAGAAAGGAAAAGCTTTTGTGTCACAGAGGCCAGCCACTTTCCAAATGGGAGATTCCAAGACAGTCACTTCATCTTTCTAAGCCTCAGTGCCCTCATCTGTAGAACGGGAGTAAGAACATGGATGTCATGGGGTTCTTGTGAGGATTAGGCACTTAGCCCAGTACCTGGCACAGAGCAAATGCTCACCAAATGGTGCTTCCCTTTGCCTCTCTTCCTCCCCATGAGCTTGTAGAATTGTTGAGGGCAAATGTGTTCCTAATTCACCCTGGTGCCTCCAGTGCTCCACACAGACTGAGTACCCAACAAACATTTGTAGAATAAAGGAATGAGTGTACTCAGAGCACAGAATCATTTACTGAACTTGAATGAACAGATTAATTGCTCTGTGTTTTCTTGAATGTCTTTCTTTTCTCTTGTCTTTCCTCTCAAAAGATGATTAAGAGGACATGATCTTCTTAGGAGAGAAAAATTAAACAAGTCAGAATTGCTCACTAATTTTCCAAGGCTCATCCAAGCTTGGGCTGGCCCCCTGGGAGACATTATGGCGGCCCAGAGGGAGGCAGCGGCAGCTGCTGCTCCAGCCTGCTTCTCTGTCTCTGCATTCTGCTCAGGAGTGGGGGCCTCTTGCTTTGAAAGTGACCATGCGGAGACCACTGGCAGTAGCCAAAAGGAGCCACCAGGGCACGATCATCTAACCCAGCATGGCCAGACACTTTGGATTTCTGAGAACAGCCCCAGTTGCCGAGACTTGAGCCTCCCTCTCTGGCTAAGGAAGCTTGTGCTTATGAATGTAACTTGAATTTTGGCTCAGAATATGAGGTTCCCACAACCTGATTCCCATACCATGGAGTAGGACCAAGTGTGGTTTAATGCTACCTTTATAGCATCACGATGAGGCTCAGGAACCCGTGAGGGGTGACAGATCTGTCCTCAAAGGAGCTCAGGACTTACCACTCCTGGTCCCACAGCACTCGAACCAAAGTGGCTGCAAGGTTTGGATGGAGCTACGGGACTTCTGAGAAACAGAGAGAGAGCACAGAGAAGGGTCTGGAACTCACACCTGGGCTGCCAGGGATAGAGACAGCCGGGGTTGGAATAACTGTAGGAATAACAGGTAAGATGTACTGGGCACCCACTGAATGCTGGGCAAGGTGCTACATGTAGGCTTTTCCTACACATCTCATTTGATCTTCCCAACAAGCGCATGAGGCAGACACAACCATTGCAGAACCAAGGAAACTGAGGCACAGAGAGACAGAGTCACTTGTGCAAGGCCTCATAGCTAGTAATGGTCGGAGTCAGAGTTTGAACCATTACTTTATAGGATCTTTTGAATTCTTTTATTCCGCACTGACTTTTTATTCTAGTTCAGGACCGCTCCAATTTTAAAGTGGACCCATCCCCAAAGATTCTGATTCCATGGGACAGGTGTAGGACCCATGAATTTGTACTTCTTAGGCATTCCCAGGTGGAGCTGCTGCTGCCGGTCTGGGACTGCTGTCTCTGAAAAGCAAGGTCTGGAGCAAATTTATGCCTGCCAGGTCTTAATCCTAACAGAGCAGGAGGTAGAAATCAAATCAAGAGGGTTAAGAATTCTTAAGAAAACCAAGGGAGTTTGTATTGACGTCAACCTTAAGCTCTCTGGAGCAGGAAATATCTACAACTTTCTTTCCGGATCTACTAGAGTAATCATTACCCATTGTTTCCTCAAGAATTTTATCAGTATCACCTATAATTCTTACCTGACCAAATTATAGAATAGAAAACAATTTAATAAGGAGTTCAATAACTCTGGAACTCCATTTGGGTTTCCTGTCTCCCAGTTTGGTTGGTCAGGGAGGATTTTCAGCATCCCTTTCACCCAAGGTCAGAATGGACCTGGGTGTCGTGGGTGGGCCAGAGGTTATAACAGGAAAAGCATTCGTGGGAACTTTTGGAACTAGATCTAGTCCTAGGTCTGCTGCCTCCAGTGGTGTGACCATGGACAAGTCACTCCACCTTTCTGAGTGACGCCGGAGGAGCTCGAAGTTCCCCTGTAGCTCTAGCCTCCTACCTTCAACCTAAACCTATTGGCAACCACTGTCTAATCTCAGCGGCTAGCACGCGAAGACTGACGAGGTACAGGCTGAGCTGTTTCCGGTATCTCCCATCCAGCTCTGAACGCGTGGCTGTGAACCCCCACCTTGGCCTCTCACTCTGGGATTTGAATCCTCGCTTTGTCCTCCGAATGCTGGCTCGGCTTCTCCTCCAGGACTCAGCACCCCAGGCGGTCCTGTTGCTGAGATGTCCCAGCTCCCTGGGTGCTAGCATCTCCCCCAGGAGGCCCCCAGATTCTGGGGAAACGGGGAGAATGGTGACACTCAAGCTAGAACTAGGGCTCCGTCTCCCCTCCTGCTGTCTGTCCATTCACTCCCATTGTCTCCAAGAAGCACTGCTAGGCCCTTCAGTGGGGCATGCAATGCTGCAACAGGAGAGTAGGATGCCAGTGCTTAGCTGCTTCCCCTTGGGGAAGCACATCACAGTAACAGTGACGTCTGGAGGAAGCGCATCACAGTAACAGTGACGTCTTAGCCAATCTTCCTATAATTATGACCCCGTTTTACTTAAATGACCTAGACCTAGTCCCTGAGAGTTCAGCAAGATCCTGCCCTCACAATCCATGCCTCGAGGGCAATTTTGTGGATAAAACTACCCAATTACAAAGTTCTTTCAGCACGTACAGAGCGAGGTGTCTTTAGTATGGATCGAAACCCACACTTACCTAAGCTTCAACTCTGTTCTCTACACAGAGGCCAGTGAGGTTCTTTCTTATTTGACTAGGAAAGCTGCATGAACAATGGCTTAAATGGAACTCTTTCCTATTTTATTTGAGGGAGATAAACCAGAAGAAAGAGATTACATCTGACATCTAATAACAAAACTGAGAGAGGGAGGGGAGTTACAGGGAAGGGTAGAGAAGCAGAAGGGGATCCCGCGTCTCAGGAAGAGGCCTGGGGAGCGGCACCTACCTGGCTCCATATCCAGGAGCGCCCAGCACCTGCACTACCCCTGTCTGGTTTACAGCCAGGTCCACACCTGCCCACATCCAGCGGAATTCATAAAACCAAGGCAAAGAGCGAGCGTCTGCGTCTGGGCTGAGTGTTTACAAGCTTCCCCTTGGGCCATGTGTAGTAACTCATGTGGAGTGCCCTCGGGTCCGCGGAATCTGGAGTGCCTATTCCGCAGGTTACCACTTCCTCTGCCCTTGCGCATTTCCTTTAATCTCAACGCAGCTTTTCTACTTGTAATTCTGCTGGCCATTCGCTGCTTTGTATCTTGGAATCTGGACTCACTCGACTTCCCTGGAGTCAGAGTACTTATTACAGGGACCCTTAAGAGACAAGATCCTCAATGTCTGGCAGTTACTGCCTCCCCCCCAGTCCACACCCACATCTGCACATGGACACAAGCACATTCTTATTGCTGGCTTCTCACACTCCATTGCCACTCAAGTCCCTTCATGCCAGAGAGAGAGAGAGAGAGAGAGAGAGAGAGAAGAGGGAGAGAAATATCAGTCAGAAATAAAGCCACCTATGCAGGAAACATTCAGTTCCCCCCACCCATGATGGGTTTATCCAAAAAGGATTTAAATTTCAAATGGTAAAATGTGCATTTAAATTTCCCCAGCCTCCCTCTAGTCCACCTCTGACCTCACCTTCTGCTGCAACTTGAGTAAACTTGAACAAGTAAAGAGGAATCATATTATTTTTTAACAATTCCTTTATGAGAAAAAGAAATCTGCATAATGGGAGGGGGGAGTCCACCGGCAGGAGCTCCCCTATTCACTCAGCATGGATAACAGGGAAGGCGATTACAGCTCCGCATTTCAGCAACAGCACAAACCGAACCAGCCAGTAAGTGGGCAATTCCCTTCTGTTCCAATACGCCCCAATTAACACAAACTGAGGAAGGAATAAATTTAAGCAGGAACAGCTTATCAACATACAATTAGCACTCAATAATTTATCCCTGTAATGCCAGATCAAATAAAAACATTGTGTCATAAATCACTTACTCAAGTAAGCCACCAACTCAGGCGCCAAAATGATCTTTTGGTTGATTTGCTTCCTATTCACCACCCTTCTGCCACAACAGGTTCTTTTTCTTTTTTTCTTTCTTTCTTTCTTTCCTTCCTTCCTTCCTTTCTTTCTTTCTTTCTTTCCTTCTTTCTTTCCTTCTTTCTCTCCTTCTTTCTTCTTCTTTCTTTCTTTCTTTCTTCTCTCTCTCTCTCTCTCTTTCTCTCTTTCTCTTTCTCTCTCTCTCTCTCTCTCTCTCTTTCTCTCTTTCTCTCTTTCTCTCTTTCTCTCTCTCTCTTTCCTTCCTCCCTCCCTCCCTCCCTTCCTCCTTCCTTCCTTCCTTCCTTCCTTTCTTTCTTTTCTTTTCTTTTCATCCAAGACAGCCAGGCAGCTGCAGTGGCATTTGCTACTTTCCAGAGTTCAAGGTGATGTTAACCATAAACAGAATTACAGGGGGGTCCAGCCCAAACCCCACGGAGCATGCACCTACCTCCAAATAGGACAGCCACTCACAGCTACAGATGAATAGGTGCCTGGTCCTCTAAAATGTCTAAGGAACGGAATTTCTCATTTGACTTTTCTAAAGTGATTTCAGATCTCTCAATCCTTACAGGTAGAAGAGTTTTCACGGATCTTTTATCCATAGCTTCTATTTAATTCAAATCAATTGATACTGGCTCTATGGAAATTAAAACCAGCCTGTCATCATCTTCTTTATAATAATGTCTGTAAATCTAAAGACAATCAAGTCCCTCAAATGTTTTCTCATTAGTTCTTTCACCACCAAATTTAGCCTTTTAAACCTTTTGTGCTGTACGTAGTCTCTTTGTAACCAGATGTTCCCCCCAGCCTTTTCCTGCCAACCCTGTTTGCCAGACTCCCTTGCAACTGGTTTAGCCAAAAAGAACCCTAGTGGGGTCTTCGTTTCTCTTTGGGCAGGCAGAATAATGTCTACCCTCAAAGATGTTCACATGCTAATCCCCAGAACTACTGGGTATGTTACCTTACATGGCAAAAGGGACTTTGCAGGTGTGATTAAGCTAAGGATCTTGAGATAGGGAGATTATTCTGAATTATTCCAATGAGACCAAAGTAATCCCAAGAGTCCTTATAAGCGAAAGAGAGAAGTAGTAGAGTCAGAGAAGTGGTGAAGACAGAAGCAGAAAGGAGAGGGTGTAGGTAGTGGCCCAAGAAATGTGGGCAGCCTATAGGAGACAGGCAAAGCAAGGGACAGATTCTCCCCTGGAGCCTCCAGAAAGGATGCAGCGTTCTGACACCATGATTCTAGCTCAGTGAAACTGGTTTTGAACTTCTGACCTCTGGAATGGTAAAATAATACATTTATGTTGTTTTAAGTTACATAGTTTGTGGTGATTTGTTACAGCAGCAATCAGAAACACACTCTTTTTAAGGCTTCTAGCTCTGTACATCTTTCAAGCTAAAGGGCACAGAGTTAGTTCCAAAACTTATTTAGGACCCCTTATTTAGATGCAGGGTCTGCCTACCTGGGAGTATGCGAGGAACTCAGAAGGCAGCAATCACTGAGAACTGAAGGCATTTGATTTCTGGAAACCAGGGTGCTAAGAAGATCTTCTCCAGCTTTTTTTCTCCTTCCATTCTAGACAATTTCTAACATATGCAAAAGGAGAAAGAGTAGTATCACAACCCCTGTATACCTGTCATCTAGCTTCAACAATTATCAACTCGTGGGAAATTTTGGTTCATCTGGATCCCCATAATTCTCCCTTCCCTGGATTATTCTGAACCAAATTCCAGGCATCATTTCGCCACAAACACTTCAATATGTATCTGTAAAAGATAATGGCTCTTTTTAAAACATGACCACAAAACTATTGTTGAACCAAAAGAGAATTAATAATAATTTTTTATATAATCTATTATGCAGTCAGTGTTGAAATTTCCCTAATTGTCTCATGATTTTGTTTGTTTACCTCAGGATCCAAATAAGGACGCTCCATTACAAGTATTTGATATGTTTCTCAAATCTCTTTCAATCTATAGACTCCCCCCCACTATGTCTTACAATTTATGTGTCAGAATCCACATTATATATTATGTGTCAAAATCCACAGAATGGGCTTTGTGACTTCATTCTATGGTGTCTAACATGTTCTCTGTTCTCTGTAACTTGGTAGTTAGTTCTAGTGGATTTTTTAGACTAAGGTTCAATTTTTTGGCAAGAATATGTTACAGATGGTGTTGTGTATTTCACCACACTTTCTAGTTGACTCTTTTTTTGTGATGTTAGTAACCACTAATGATCACTACCTAGATCCCTTAATTTATTAGGGATTGCAGAATGGTGATATTCTAATTCTATCTTTCCTTCTTTATTACCTGGAATCCTTTTACAAAAAAAGAATTTCCCCTAATCAATTATTTGGTGACTGTGAGATACAGTTCATGTAAGAAAGGCAGAATAAATGAATGATTCATCCACTGTATTTAACAGTTTTTAAAATAATGAGTTACCACCTTGGCATCCTCCAAAGGTGGCGGACAATATTTCCTGCTTTTTAGTTATTATTATAATCTCATGTATTTAGGCATATTTTATGTGCTTCAATCCGATACAGTTATTACTCTTACTGATGTTCAAACTGACCCACATTTAGCCAGTGGAAACTTCTTCAAGTTGGCTCCTGAGTCCTTTTGGCACAACGTGAGTGGTCCTCGATAGCTTTCTTGCTTTGTAGTATGGCAAAAGGATCCAGGATCATCTTGTATATATCCTGTCCATGGCCTAGAATCAGCCATTTCTCCAAGAAGCCTTGGTTCTTTAAAATGGGAAATTATATTTAGAGATGACAATCCATGTGCTAAAGATGCTCATCGCTAATGGATTTGCCATTGTTTCTAGGCCTTTTGGTGGATAGAGTTAGGAAATATATTTTTAAAGATAAAATATTTTATGAGTTTAAACTGTTCATTCCAATTCCAGTTCAGAATTATAGAGTTTTTTTTTTATTTCAGAATTTTACAAGGGTACACATATTTTGGTTACATAATTTGCTTTTGCACAGTTTGAGTCAAAGTTGTAAATCTGCCCTTCACTCAGTTAGTGTGCGTTGTATCCATTAGGTGTGAATTTACCCATCCCCTTGTCCTCCCTCCCACCTGCTTGATTTCCCTTGAGTTTTAAGTGTTGATCGATTAGCTCCAATGTACTCAATACAGAACTATAGAGTTTTAAACTTAATCTCATGAATGTTACATCTGTATTTTCTTTTACCCACTCTGCAAAACTTGATATACAATGACACTAACATAATTATTCATTCACTTTATCATATAATAGTCTAGAAGAGTCTTAGAAAACTATACTGACACTTCTACCTACAATATTATTACTGAAAACAGTTTAAGGTGATTTTTCTCCTTGTTTCCATTCTGTTTTGTTTTAGTGAAGTCCTTTTTGTTTTGAGGATATAACCCTCTAGGGCTAGATAGATTCTTTATGCATACCTAGTTACCATTTCCTCCACCTTCCATAAATACCTAGGGACTGGAAGTGCAAATAAGAAAAGCTAAAGGGTCACCCGAAGATTTATAACTACAAGAAAATGCTAGGACAGGAGATGTGAAAGGGGAAAGTTGTGTTACTCAGAGCCCATGAATGCTCTCACACCACTGAATGCTGCTGTGCTGCTGAGCAAAACACCATGCACCCACACTCCCACAGACGTTGCTGCCCAAAGCAGGGCCACCGCTGCCTTTTTCCCATCTTCTAATCTCACCTGAGTGCCTCTCACTGGGAGAACCAACGGGACCTAGCTGGCAAGGGGGTCTGAGTGGTGTAGTAAGCAGGTTGCAGACCCAGAAATAGGAAAGAACAGGAAAACGGCGAGAAGCTGAGAAGCAACTGGCAATACACAGCTTACCTACTCATGTCCAACATCTAGATACGTTTTTCAGTGCAAGCAACGGACCTGCCTTCTCCCCTGGTTCCTCTCAAGATTGATAGTTCAGGATCAAAATTAGCAGCATAATCTGTGATAAACACATGGAGAAAAGGCAATTTAGGTGAAGGAATTGAAAACAATGGCATTGGCCCTGTTCGTATCAAACTATAGTCGTCCTCTCTTCTGTTCTCCATCCTCCAGTCCCCAAATATGAGGAAAGCAAGGGTCATGTGTTTGGGAACAGATATGTAGGCTCAGAGAAACTAAGTAACTTGCTTTTAAAATTTATTCTTTTCAGTTCTCTGATCAGGAATAATTTACCAATTAACTAGGACAGCATCCAATGTAGAAACAGAGACATACACTGAAATCTGTGAGCATCAACTGTTACAGTCATTCTTTTCTAGATGACATATTGTTGCTATATATAGTTTAGATATGAGTAATGAGAATGTGATTGGGAGCCAACATTTAGGGAAAAGCTAGACTCATCACGACGGCTACTCTGATGGAATGTCTTGGTGATGGATTTACTCTCAGACTTTCTCAATTTATTTTTCTCCAGGATGCTTTTCTATTTAGGGTATTAAATGACTTACATGTGATGGACAGAGAAGGACACTTATTAATTGTGAAATCTTGACCAAGTTATTTAACCTTTCCAAGCTTCCTCATCTATGAAATGGGAATAATAATAGTATCTATCTCACAATATTATTTACGAGGATTAAATGAAACAATGCAGACAAAGAATCTGGAGTATTACCTGACATATAGTAAGTACTCAATAAAGTGAGTTGTTCTTATTTTTGCTATAGAAATCACTAAGAAATAAAATACCATTTTAATTATCAGCTAAAAGTAATCTTACTTGAACTTTTCTTCTATATTTCTATACTTTATAGATAATACTATAGAAGTATTATCTATAAATCATAGATAATACTAGATCCAGGAGAAAATGATGCCAGTAAAACAGTCACTAAAAGTGGGAAGAAAATCTGATTAAAGAGAGAGTTAAGGCAAATGTAGAGGTCTTCATGCTCTGGAGTTGAAGAATTTCTGCTCCTCTGAGACCAATCGGGAGGATAATCATAAATTTAAGCAACTTTAAGTGGGGAAAAAAATAACCTGGGGAATATTTAATGGGAGGATCATTCTGAATAAAATAAGAATTGTGGGAACCTGGTTCTTACGATCCTGGTATTTCACACGAGCAAGTGATCTGCTTTAGTTGGAGACGGAAAATGGGAGAGGCATTGGGAAAGAGGGAGACATGAACATATCCAGCATGGATCAAAGGAGAGAGAGCCAAGAGGAAAGACAGAGAGACAGAAAGAGAAAGAGAGAGAGACAGAGAGAATCAGTTGTCAGGAAAATTAGAGAGAAGCTTCCTCTTACTGAGCTGGAGAAACCCTTATTCTTCTTTAGCATCAGAATGTCCTGCTGTGCTACCCAATGTAATTGAAGCTGAAGGTCTGGCTTCATGTAAAGAACTATCTATGCAAATGGTCACATTGCCTGGAAAGAAATGTAAATTCACAGTGGAACATATAGCTAACGGTAATAACATCTCACCACAAAATATTACTCTATGATGAGAACCTTAGTGCTTATTTATGATTCAAGATAGTTATGACAGTTAGGGATATACATTGAAATGGTGGTCTTTCTGCTATAGTCACTTTCACTATATACACACATACACATATATATTTATATATCTATATTAACACACACAGGATTATCATGAATGTAACTACTCCAAATGCAGACTTATACAAATATATTGCATCCTGGTGACTCAAATCAGCAATTGTCATCAGTAACATGATCTTCTGAAATATAGAATTCTTGGCAAATTTTCAGATGAAAAGGACAATCTCTCCTTAATTAAATTGTAGTTGCATTCCTGGAAATTTCAGTGACCATTAAAACCAAGCAGAACTACTTTGCATTTATGTGTTAAATGGAATTAGGTAAGAAGTTTAGATAATTATAAATAGATCTTGTGAGACATTCAAAATTCATGTGGATCATGGCACAAATCTTCCATGTGTAGCATCCTTGGCCTCTGCTCACAAATGTTAGTAGTGTCCCCCAATCTTTGTATCAACTAAAATTGCCCCCATCTCCAAAATATTCCTGTCCCCCCAGTCCCGAGTGGCTTCTACCACTGTTGAGAAGCACTGCTATATGGCATCCATGTTCTTGAAGGGAAGCCAACAATACCCTAGATGAATGAAAATACTATTTTGAGGACATATCCCTGCAGCACAAAACATAAGCACATGCATTTACTATGGTGGTGCTCCTCACAGGGAAACAGGTGTCATAGACTTAGCCAAAGACACCAAATGACTTCAGAACATCTGCTCCTTCAGACCCCTTGGCCATGTCTGACTTCCTATGACAGGGCTATCCCAGGAAGCATGCCATAAACCCATAGCTGACATCCACCCTATTCATTATTTATAGACCTGGACATCCATCTGTTCACCTACATGTCCCACAAACAATGCACTGACAACAATGTCTGTTTTCCTGTGGGAAAAATTCCATTCACCTCTGTGTGTGTGGAGTATCTCAGAGAAAGGCAGCCACATCTGAGGGCCCCTGGTCCTATTTGGGCTCTGCTCAAGCTAGGTTGAGTAAAATGGGTGTTTATTTAAAGGGAGCAATGAGGGGACTTTCCAGTTATGCTGAGTCCAGGGATCTAATGATACTAATCCTCTGTGAGACTGACCCTGGATCCCAGGAAGTGCTGCAAGCCTCAGTAGAAAGAGCTTCTCTGACATTATTGTGACTCTACTGCAACTCCACTTTCTTAGTTGCTACCAGGCCATTTCCTTCTGAGTTGCTAAGTTCAAATTCCAAGTCAGAAACTTTTATTGACCTGGCTTATCCTCTTGATTCAGGCTGCAAGTTATGGATCATCAATTAACTTGGGGATAGGCCCTTTCCCTCAGATAAGTGTCCGCTGTTGTCGACAGAGTGAAGAGCAGGGACACCTGGCTCACTACCCACTCAGCAGAGGCATGGGCAGGAGTAGATTCTCCACAAAAGTAGAATGACAGGAAGGCACTCTAGAATGTCTTATATACGTGCTATTCAGAAGCATAAAGGAGCTTTCCAAATAGTGACAAGACAAATGCTTCTCAGGTTTGTGTGCAGAAAGAGAAAGATGGGAAAGAGGCAGTGCAGTGCAATGAGGCATTTATCAGTCACAGTGACTTCATCTAAGTTTCATAAGTTAGTGGCCTAGAACCACGGGACAAAGATGTAACTGTCCCAGGAGACAAGGATTCTAGGTTGATACACCCCATGACATCATAGCTAAGTAGTTTAAGTGCGACCAGAGAGAAGTAAATTAAGTTTTATGAACTTCTGCTGCTCCCCTTTTTTTTTAAATGGAGAAAAATTCTCCATACCTTTCAGAAAGTTGATGCGGTAAGCCCGCCCCAGCTTCTCTGAAAAGTCAGAACAGGAGGTGCTAGACATATTTTAATAATACTAACCCTAAGGCGGATCAGAAATAGGTTTCAAGAGTCAGCACACTTTCACCCCTTGGACAGTTTGGATGTCTATGTAAATTTTTAGACCAGTAGTGCTCAAACCAGGGTCAATTTTGCCCATCAGGGGACAATGTCTGAAGACATTTTTGGTTGTCACACGGGGGGTGGGGGCAGGTTCCCACTGGCATCTGTTGGGTAGAGGCTAGCAATGCTGCTAAACATCCTGCAAGGCACAGGACAGCCCCCACAACAATGAATTATCTAGCACAAAATGTCAACAGTTCAAGGTTGAGAAACCCTATTCTAGAATGAGGGTCCACAGCAAGCACTTACCACATTCTCAAAGAGCCCATGACCTCAATAGGTTTAGGAACCCCAGCTCTAGATTTTGGCAAAAGGCCACAGAATATTCTTCTTGTCACCCTGACTTCATGCTGCCTCTTCCACCTGCACCCTGGGGAAGGCCCCTCGGATTTCCTCTCTTACATGCCTGTCGCTCTAGCGCCGCAGGCACTCACCTTGCAGAAAAGAGAACCCCTGCCCAAATGCCGGCTCATCTTTGAACAAACCAACTGTCTAATGACCTGCTTTTCAATTTCCTGGGCCAGCAAAGGCCCTTGGCACTTCACCCTTTGACACCCTCAGAACCTCCACCTACCTTATCAGCACACGTACATCAAGCTGCAAAGTCCTTCTCCAGCCCAGCGGGCTCCTCTGATTTGTGCTTGACTTAGTTCCTTGTTGCCACTAATCAACTGTTTTTTGGCCCTGCCTGCTGCTAGACCTTTCCTCCATCTCTATCTCCCTCTTCCACTTGACATAGAGACAAGTCAGGCTTTCTAAAAGGAATGACAAAGCCAAAAAGCATCCCTTCCCCACTAAGCAAGAGGGAGCTCTGCCCTGAGGGCAGCAGTTGAATTGGGCCCCATGTTAGCACTGCCAGGGGTAGCTTCTTTGCACTGACTAAGGTCAGAGGCCTTTCTGTGAGATATACTTCAGGTCTCTGCGTGGAAGGGAGGCCATGGTTTAAAATACCTCCACAAAGTATAAATACGCACACTAAGCTACCGCAGTAAAACCCAGAACATTGACCAAACTGCACCATTATGTGCTGTTAAATATTTAATTAAGAAATCATACAAAGCAAACTGTTATATACACAATAAAAAGGGAAGAAAGAAAAACAAAATGCAGGTGTAGAATAGCCTGGTAGTAAATACAATTTTCATTTGCTTTTACCCAGGGGCATTTGTAGAAAAGATTGTTTTGCCAAATATTCATCCTTTTCTTCATTTTCCTGAAACATGTCTTTTCCAGAAAGAAATGACACTTAACATGTATTAAAAACATGTGTTTAAACCATTTAGAAAGTTTAATTTTCTTTAAAAATGGTTTCCGGAGCTGGAGTCTTCCCCAAGTTTCTGGAGCTGAATTTTCACCTGATCATATGTCAAGTCTGACCTGAGTAACCCTACATGGGCCTCTGTCAATCACGTGGGATTTTATTTGGACCCCCAGCTGAGAAGATCCACCGTCCACTGGTAACTGCTGTAACAGAAAAGCAAATACTAACAAAAGACCTGACACAGTTGTTTGATATGAAGGATTTGGTTTTCCGGGAGCTTGTTTCATATCATTGTGAAGGTTATAAAGCAAACTTCTGGCAGATGGCTAGGCAGTTTTGAATACTATAGTCCTGAGTGGCTCAGACCCATAAACATAATCAAAGTCTGTATCGAGTTTATACCTTGGGTGGTAGTAACAAATGACACAAAATGTAGTAAAAGATGATGGATATGGCTCAGAGAAGTTTATGAAACACGAAAGAAAGTAAACAACCGCCTCACGAATTGTTCCACGTTGGGCCCCGTACTCCTAACGGGAAATCAAGCTGAATGAACGAAGGTGTCGAAAGTCAAGCAGCCCAATTCCTGCTCTGATTTTATAGAATCTACCAAATCCACAAAGGCAGAACTTGAGCACAATGGCTGAAACTGCTTCTTGTGGTTTTGACATGCCTGAACAGCGTTTCTGGAGCTGATAAACTAAGCTAAACATGACCTTGTAGCTGGCAGCATCTGAGGGTGAAAGGTTAAAGATAAATTGTTCTTGAACAATTTCTCCAGGGCATAATATTTAAAGAAAAGCAAAATGGAACGGCACTCTTTCCACAGTGTCTTCCAGTCTCTTTATTCAGAAGAAAAAAAAAATAGTGGACTTACTGCTAACTAAAGCATATCTCATTTCATTTAAAGGGATGGATTTTTGAGCACAGTATTTCTCTTTTCTCTAGGATGTAGCAGCAGCCAACTCTTCAGTAATGGCATGTCTCTAAGAAGAGTTGTCTTCATGATCCATGCCATGAGAGGGACTTGTAGCCATTCCAGCCTTGAAGGGAGGCCTGAACAGCAAGGCTCCCTTCTTTTGAGGACGAGAAAACCTATTTCCACTGCAACTACAAGATCCTCTCAACTTTCCCCTAAAAATTGTCTCCCAGAGAAAGCAAGGAGCCTTGCAGGAGGACAGCACCTTTTTCTGAATATAATATGGCTACATTCAGAAATTCTTCTTGCAAAACAGGTCTACAAAATGTATTCAAGAGAAATTTATCAAAACATGGAGAAATTACAGACTTTAATCATGACTTGGCATTTAGATACTGCTAAACTGGAAGCACAGCAATTATATTTTGCTACTGCTGAAGTTGGGCAAAGATTTGATCACCTGGAACTTACTTTAACACTGCCAGTATGTGTTTACTCTATTTTTACAATTACCTGGATAGAATCAGATTCAACATATAAATATACAGGTTACAGGTGTCACTGCACATTATGAAAATAGCTTTAGTGATCAGGAGGAAAAAAGATATCCAAGTAGAGATCAATGGGGGATTAGTTTGGTCACAGGATATTTGGAGCCCCAGCCCTTGGCTAGCTCAGCAGTCCTACCTCCAGCAATTAGACGATTGCCAGGCTTTCATTATTTGGCATTTTTGGACCTGAAGTGTGTAAAAGCAGTTCAATTTCAAATGGCATACAGTTTTACACTCAAAAGCTCATTTGCACGCATGAATCCAAACTAAACCAGCAATGGTCCTCAGCTGCAGGAGGGAAAAAACAAAGCAGATCCTTAAAGGCACGTTAATGACAAATATATTAGTTTTTTAAAAATTTGGACTTAGATTTCATACACAATTCAAAAGTGCTTCCATAGTGGATATTTCTATAAAGTAAAACCATCAGAAATCAAGCCACCAAGCCACCAGCTGTCAGAGGCAAAAGGCACTAGATTTTTTTTTAAGGAGGAAACACAGAGATATCATGAAGACTAAAGAAGTTTAAGATATACAAAAGTTCATCCTTGGGGGAAAATGGAGAAGCATGTAAATAGTGCAAAAATATAAGATGATAAGTATCACTTGGGTACTAAAAATATGTTTTTTAAGTTCAGTAAAGATTTGATTGTACCTTTGAAGTGATGGGAGCAGAAAAGGAGGAAAAGAACAAACAAAATCTCAGGATTGCTCAATGCGAGTAACAAAGAATAACAGAATAAAGAAATGTGCAAGGGGTATTTATATTTTTCTTTAAAATGGCCAAGGGGTTAGATGAGTTTTCATGGGGTTACAGACAAAAAAATGTTAGGTTTTCTTATCTAGAAAGTCAAAGACCAGGATAAGGATGAGAAGAGAAACAAAACCAAAGACCAAAAAGCAAACACACATGCATAGTGTGAGCACCGATTTACCAAATCCTAGCAACACTTGGAACTTTATAGAAAGATACAAAGAAAATAAAGAAACTCATTTTTCTAAGAATAATCATGTGTTTGTGTATTACATATAATATATGTGCATACATACATTCTCTAAATAAATTTTTAGAATTTAAGTTGCTGAATGAGAGTTTCTTGAAGAAAACCAGGGTTGTTCTAAATATACTCCTACTGGTTGTGGTTAACCTCCAAAATGCTGTTTAGGTGCTATGATTAGATCTAATGAAACAAATCTGATATTCTTAATCTAATGTGAGAGCTTATAAAAAGTAATGAAAGAATGAATAACACCTCATCGATCAGTATTGGTCTTTCACCCACAAAAAATATATTAAAGCTTACTTTTCCTCAAGTGACAAAGCAAGCTACCACCTTGAGGAAAATAAAATGTAAAGTCTTCAAACTTGACATGATTTACAGTCAGTTTAAAACATAAAACATAAAATAGTAGACATTATATTAAAGCTTTACCATGTTCCTGTTGGGGGAAAAAAGACAAACAAAACTTAAAAATCCCTTAAAAAAAAACAAACAAAACTCTAAAATGATTCTATCAACAGGAAAATGGTCTTATCTCCTGCTCTTAAGCCTGCTATACTAATTCACAGTCATTTGCTCAAACATTCTTGCCTTTGCCCACCATCAAGCAAGAAGCTATGCTTGAATCTGGTTTTTGGTCAATACCACCAATGCAGAACCTCATGGGAGTAGGGAAGAACCAGAGATCAGCAGATGAAGGGCCATCTGCAATAGAGTTCTGAGTCAGTTCCAAGCCACAGCACTGAGGACCAGTTGCCAGAATAGCCTTGGAGCTAAGACGAAGAAACCACCTGGCAAGTGTAGGTGGAATCCAGAGGAAAAAACTGAGGGTACTGGAACTCACCAGGGAACGATTCAACAGATTGATACGTTCCCTCTGGGGGGTTGTTTCTGCTGCACTATATAGAAAAGAAGAGTCTTGCAGGTTAGAGAACTAAAAATAGAATTGGTGCAGGAGGAAACTTTGAGAAGGGGCATAAGGAGAGGGCACCCTGAGAGTGGGCATTTGGCCTTCTGGGCTATTCTTTTACTAGTGTCTTATTTTCCCAAGATGCTGTGATGTTCAAGAGGCGATGGGAATGTCAGTAATGATCAACAACATGGCCAGGCCAGGAAGCTACCCTGAAAATAGTCTGGATGGCCTTGATAAAGGGGCTGGGGCTGTAGGATGAAGGGGAGTGTGCCTGCCCCTCCTGCCTCCCCTTCCGCCTTCTCCGTCGTCCACCTCTGCCACCCCTGAGACAGCAAGACCAATCCCTCCCCTCCCTCCTCCTCCTCAGCATACTCAACGTGAAGATGATGAGGGTGAAGCTCTTTACCATGATCCACTTCCACTTAAGAAATAGTAAATGTATTTTCTCTTCCTTATGGTTTTCTTAATAACATTTTTTTCTCTAGCTTACTTTATTGTAGGAATACAGTATATAGTACATATGACACACAAAATATGTGTTCATCAACTTTTCATGTTATTGGTAAGGTTTCTGGTCAATAGTAGGCTATTAGTTGTTAAGTTTTGGGGGAGTCAAAA
Source organism: Daubentonia madagascariensis (assembly GCA_023783475.1). Taxonomy (NCBI): domain Eukaryota; kingdom Metazoa; phylum Chordata; class Mammalia; order Primates; family Daubentoniidae; genus Daubentonia; species Daubentonia madagascariensis. The sequence continues at coordinate 32,657,288 of JAKFHU010002088.1, read as the reverse complement.
GTTATGTACAGATTTTTGACTGTGCAAGGGATTGAGGCCACTAACCCACACGTTGTTCAAGGGTCAACTGTATATTCACACACACAAACACACACACACACATATATTCCTGAGGAGTGGAGGCACTAGTTTCAGAGCCATCTGGTCTCGATTTTATCACATGTGGTCCACTATTCAGTCAGCGAGGAAGAGTGGGCTTTGACATCTGTCAGCCTATACGACATTTGCATTGACTTAAGCATTTGGGTATGAAGTACTTTACTTTTCTCTGGTCTCCAGAATGGAAGTTAGGCAACTGGAACACATCTCTGCACTGAGATTTGCAATAACACCACTTTATATAATCCTCTCGATCCCTTGCCACCATCCAAAACACTCGTCTGTGCTCCATTACTCAGGATGAAAATGGAGTCTGCAATGTGATATCTCAGGGAACAGCCAGGTATGTGACTAAATACTTTCCCCTAAAATTCACTCCGACTGACGGTACTATTAGAGGCACTGTTCTTCTCATTCTTGCCTGGTAGTTTATTTCCTTTTCACTGTTACATTCTTAAATTACCAAAATATGTATAATATAAGATTTTTGCCAACTCTCCAGCAGATTTATTTCATCACCTTGACATAGGTTACTTCCTTCCCATCCTGTTTTACTTTTCACACTTTTTCTGCCTTTTCCACAATATAATCTCTTAAATTCTCTGGAATAATGTCTGTACCACATGAATTTATTCCATTAAAAAAGAAAGGCCACATCCCAGAAACCTTTGAAAATAGTCTTATAAACCATTCAATAGACATTTTAGTGTAAGATAAAATATTAATATTTAATGGTTTGGACTAATGAGGGATAGATAGCTTAGCCTGAATTATAGAATATTTAAAAAGAAATATCCTATAAGATAAAAAACTATTACACCCAGTAAAGGACAGAGGCTTACAAATTATCAGAAGTAGGAATGCTTGCAGACTTATTCTGATGAAGAGATAATAATGTTTTTTAATTAGCATACTAATAACTTTGCGAGTAAATTTTTGCTTCTAAAGTACTTCTAAAGTGCTGGGAATAGCATGCCTTCCTAGTGAGGATGATCTACAAACCCACTTCCATAATTTATCCGTTTCATAGATACTCTTTCTTTCTTTAAATGTAAGGCAAATCAGAAAGTCCTCTGCTTCCATTTTCATAAATTTTGAATCACTGGGAGTCAAAATTCATGAAATTCAACTACTACATAATATCATATAATAAATTTTTGAGCAATTGCAATCTGACTTAGACTTTTGTGAAGTGATCTACGAGTCTTCCTACTCTGTTTTGTTTTCACATAAGAAGAATGATAATACCCACAAAATAATCCACCAATGATGCAGATGATAATTGCAAAATGTAGAAAAGAAAAATTCTTAATCCACTAAAACTAGGCGCATGGAACATGATAGCAAATGGCTGATAACCAGCAGTTGGGATTGACACACACTGGCCAGGTGGGTTCGCCTCATGAGCTCTCGCATGCCCTAATCTCAGGTTTCCGGGGAGCCAGTCACCTTCTGCTTTCCCTCTGGTCCACGTACCTCCTGCTGCAAGCTTGCACCTTCATGCTGAATGAGCCCAGGGTCAGCCTCTTATTTTCTGCACTTTCCTTTCAGCTAGAAATGTTTCAGCCTTTCTCATCTGTATATTGAGTCCTTCTGCCAAAGCATATTTTGTTTGTTTGTTTGTTTGTTTTTTACAATTGCCAAAATCATAAAATGTAGTATTGATTCATTACTGGCATGTAACTATAGTTCATATTCAAGTTTCATTGACTATCCTAAGGTCCTTTATAGTTTTTTTTCTTTCCTGATTCAAGATTCAATGGAGCATCATATACTACATTTATTTTTAGCACGTTTTTTATTGTGGTAAAATACATATAACATAAATTTACCATTTTAACCATTTGAAAGCGTTCATTTCCGTGGCACTAAGCACATCCACACCATCGTACAACCATTACCAGCAAAACAGTTTGAAAAGCCTTTAACACCGGGACTCAGGGCGGGTCTGAGTCCTAGGACAAAGCTGTGGGCTTTGAGCCCAGTCAGAACAAGGACCTTAACCAGGCTATGACTGGGTAACCTGACACAATAAAACAGTACAGTTGTCCCTCAGTATCCAGAGGAGATTGGTTCTGGTATGTCCTACGGATACCAAAATCTGCAGATGCTCAAGTCCCTGATATAATTTATAATATATATTTGCATACAACCTACCTACATCCTCCCATATACTATAAATCATCTCTAGATTACTTATGATACCTAATACAATGTAAATGCTATGTAAATAGTTGCTATGCTGTATTGTTTAAAGAATAATGATAAGAAAAAAGTCTGTACGTTTTCAGTACAGATAACTTTTTTTCTGTATATTTTTGAACCAAGTTTGGTTGAATCCATAGATGCAGAACCTACAGATACAGAAAGCTGGCTGTACTTAAAATAAAACGAAGTGCAAATGTCCTTGGTGCACTAAAATTTAAGCATACTTCCATACCTAGCTAAAGAATAATGGTTAGACCATAAATTCAACACTCCAGCTCAGTCCTGAGCCTGTATGTAGGTATTTCATTAGTAAAAATGTGCCAGAAGTTCAGGTTAACATGAACTTGACATTTAAGATCAAGAGAAGTGGAGGGAAACATCCTGAAATCCTGAGAGCCCTTTTTTTCTCATCTAAGCTCCTCTTTATTAGCTACAAGTGGATTTTCCACATTGAGGATTTTCAGAGACAAATTCCTCTTGTGTTTCCCTCTGTTACCCAGTTCAAACTGATTTGGATGTGCCTGAGCAAAACACATTAGGTAGGGGAATCTGCTTTAAAAAAGCAAAAAACAAAAAACAAGTATGGCCCAAGAGTGTCATTAGAAGTAGTTTGCATGTTTACCTAGGGAAACCATAAATTGGTTTCCTAAGTAAGTATTCAGAGCTGTTTCCAAAGACATTCCTGGGATTAAATGGTACATGTGCTTTTGTATCTATGAATTTGGAAACTTTTCCAAGGTTCCTGGCTGCCATTTCAAAGAGTAAGGATTATATTTATGTTCCAACATCCAGAGTGAATATTCTGGGTGTGGGGATTGTACTTGAATAAAAGGACTTAGTAAATTTGCCTTCTAATTCTGAATCCAATGAAAAAAGATCTAAGAGGAGATGCAAATAGGACACTTGAGATAGTGGAAAAGGAAGGGAACATATTTCTAGCACCTACCAGGTACTAGATATGGAGCTAAGTAGTTTACACACACTATGTATTGAATCCCAACTCACCCTCCCTCTCCAACCCTGCATTTTACAGAGAGAAAATGAAGTGTTAAGTAACATGTTAGTAAGTGATGGAGCTTGGAGTCAGGCTTTTGAGGCACCCTGGGGTTATGGCTTTGCTTGTCTGGGCAATCCCATGAACACTCGCTTTCTAACAATAGATCAATAACAGGCTGGAAGGATGTTTCAGAGGGTGTGCCACAAAGCACTTCTTGGAAGATGTTTCCTGCTCCACCTTCATCAGTGGCTTGAACAAAGCCACAGAAGGCAAATTCATCTAAGCTGCATATGATTGCACTTGATACATATGAGAAGGACATTAAATATACCAGGCAACTAAATCAGAATTGCAGAAAATACTAACAAGCTAAAGTAGGGACTGAATGGAATAAGATGTTACAATAGGGAGGTAAATGTCAAAGTCTGCATATAGGTTCAAAAAAACAATATGTGAGGGAGACAAAGTTTAAAAACAACAACCATAGAATGTTTTTTAGTCAACAATAGAGTCAGAATAAGTTCATACGGTCATGTGGTCACAGACACGTAATTCTAAGCTACATTAAAAGATATGTAATATCTATAATAAGCATGGTAATAATTCTACTGCAACCTGCATTGATCAGGCTATGATCTAAAAGGAACATTCCATGCATTCAATAAATATTTATTGAGTGCCTTCTAGGTGCTAGGTACTATGATAGGCCTTGGAGGTCTGGTGGAGAACAAAGACACTGTCCCTGTTGTCACAAAGCTTAATAGTCCCTCAAATACAGGTAAAGTGAAATGTGCTCAGAGAATGGAAAGTAATTTAAAACTATATCTTAGAGGAACAATAAAAGGAATGTAAGATTTTTAGCCTAGAATAAAGTCTTCTCTTGAAGTGCATTTGAAGTACATGGGGAAAATGGAATCATGTTTTATGGTAGATTTTGTAATATTCAAAATATATTCTGCCCCTCTCAGTGAAAGGATTATACATTGGCCCACAAATGTTAGGTTTGGCCATTCAACTTGGGATGCTCCTTTTCATGGGAGAATTATATATCTCCACCATCACTGGGCTCCAGACCAGCCTCATTACTTGATTTGGCCAATAAAATGTAGGCAGAAGTGATTCTGTAAAGAAAAATTCAGATAACCAAATTAGAGGAGGCGGTTCATCCTTATTCTAGCTAATAGGAATCTGTTGAGTAGTTTGATTTCAAGCAGTAATAGAATTTTTCATTTAGAACCCAAAGAAAGAGCTCCCTTTTCCAAGTATGTGCTACCTTACCCAAAACCAGAAGTGAAGCTAGTTCCCTAATAAGCCCAACAGAAGCATTAAAGGCTGCATTCTAATTATTACTATTTCTCAAAATTAGGTGCCCACCTATCATTAACACGTATTAGTGTTGCCAATTTTACTCTAATTATGGGTTTGATGCTACTTGTTCCAATCAATTTTATCGATATATAAGGACACCTACAATGTATCACATGCAGTTTCAGCTAAAAGTTTAGTGATCGGGCTGGAAATGAAAAATTGATGCTTGGCTTTGTTACTAATGCTGTTTACTCTACTCTTGCACAGTAATCTGCTTCTACTTAAGTGTCCAGCATTAGGAAATTAGTTATCATTGGTGACCTCTAAGTGAAATTGTAAAGATGTCAGATAACTTGGTGGTTTGCATGTACACAAAAAAGGAGAATAATGTGCTTTCTTTCCCTCATTCTGTTCAATACTTGGGCTTTTACTAGGTACTGAAGTCCCTTTGGAAACCAGTTTGTGTATTTATTGCAATTAAGACCTGCTGCTTCTAAAAGGGACTGCAGAGTAAACTTCCATTAGGCCTTACTTGCTGGGGATATGACTCACTATCCCCTCCCTTTCATTTATTTATTCCTCATTTTTTGTGGAGGTGTTTAAATCAGAAATCGCCCTGAAAACCACCTGAGTAAGTTGTCTACATCCTTAGGAAAAGATCCTACCCAAGATGTCCCTGCTCAGTTGGAGAGGTGTCTCAATTCAAAATTTAGGTATCTGCCACTATGACAAGGGGAAAGTTGTTCCTTTCTTTCATGATCACTAGCTAAGATTTTGAGTATAAGCAGCAAACACATGCTTATTTTGAAAACATTCATGAGAGATACTAAGATACTAGAAAACGTGGTCTCATATATTATGATCCAGTTGGAGAGATGAAAGAAACATAAAATAGATGGAAAAAAAGTCAAATAACAAAACACTTAGATAACAGTTCAAGATAAAATAGTTAATCTGCCACTATTTCCAAATGAATTGCACCAAAAATAATTGTACTCATTTTTGGAAGAGGAAGTGTTTATAGTAAGGCAAGGGCATCTTGCATGGTGCCTAGTGCACAGTAGGACTTACTAAGTGTTGGCTGAAGGAATGAACAGAATGATAGGATGGCTCAGAAAAAAGTCCTCTCAGAAATGAGACCAAACAATGGGATTTGGCTGTAATCATGAAGACTTTTACATCCTCGGCTATGGAGCTTGGGCTTTATCTTTTGGGAAAGGGTACGTTTACTGTCCCAAGTTCAAGGAAGGTCCTCCTCATTAAGGTATTGGGGCTTTATCCTTACTTTCCTGCTCCTAAGTTTTATAAGACTTCACCTATCTGCCTTCCAAGGCTACTGCAGACTGAAGCTATCTCACCTTCCTCAGACATCTCAGAGGATTTATTATCCTAATAAATTTATTATCCCCTCCCTAATATGGGTGGGCCACAACCAATCAGTTGAAGGCCTGACTAGAACAAAAAGGCAGACCCTCCCCCAAGTAAGAAGTCCTGATGGCCTTCAAACTGGGACATCATCTTTTTTCCTGACTTCAGACTTGAACTGAAACATTGGCTTTTCCTGGGTCTCGAGCCTACCAGCTTTCAGAATGGAACTACACCATCAGTTCTCCTACTTCTCAGACCTTTGTACTCAGACTGGACTTAAGCCATCGGCTCTCCTGGGTCTCCTGCTTACTGAATCACTCTGCAGATCTTGGGACTTGTCAGTCTTCATAATCACATGAGCCAATTCTCTTCAGGACCCTGACTAATACAGTCTGCTTCTCTTGTCTTGAATTGCTGCTAAACTCTTTCAATGTTGTTTAGCCTTTCTGTGTGTTTAGATGTTTCCTTTCCAACTAGATTGCAAACTCCCTGAATTCTGAAATTAGGAAGGCTTCAACATTTGTGTCTGTCTTTTCAGGAGTTATTGGAGGCATGACCGTGGAGGGTAGTGTGGCTACACACGTGAGTGTGCAGATTACACCCTGCACAAGGTTCCAACTGAGAGGACAAATGGGACAAAAATCCAGCACCAGGTCCACTTGTCAGAAGTGGCCCTGGCAGAGGGATGTTCCCACATGGAGGAAGAGAAGCCCGTTTCCAATTCTCAGAGACTTGAATGGGTTATTGGCGGCCCTGGAAGCAGCATTTCATGGTGGTTCTAAGCATGGGCTGTGTAACCATCCCAGAATAACACAAATTGTCTGCTCTGTCCAACATTGGGCAGGATTCACCTGGCTCCACCTTACAATGGCCAGAACGAAGTCTCAGGAACTGTCATAAACAGTCCACAAAATGCCCTAAAAGCAAATGTACCTTCAGTTGACTTGGGATGAGGACGGTCCACATTATACCCATGATCGTTCCCATAATTTCAATATGTAAAAGTATATTAGTCAGGCTTGTTAATTGTAAGTACCAGAGACCAACCCCGACAGATTAAGCAGAAAGCTATGCAGCTCACAGAATCACTGAGAAGACTGCAAAACCATATATGCAAAACAGACAGGAAAGACATGAGTTCAGGTAACAGCCAGGGTCAGAACCAAGATGACACACAGAACCAGCCCACCCAGGACACCTCTGCCACAACAATTGCACACCTCACCTCCCCCAGCAATCACCACCACCTGCCCTACAATGATTTCTCCACTACTCCTGCTTCTTTGCACCACCACCTCCAGACGCAAGGCAGGAGCATCTGTGGGCTAAACCCTAGGGAGACTGAGAAGAAAAGCAGCCAGCATTTCAGCATCTCAGGGAGAGGTAGGCTCGCTTCCCACCTTGTCTCCTAAGCGGGGGGATTCCTTGGATATAGGAATGGGATCTAGGATTGGAAAGTCAAAAAATAAAAATGTCATTCCATGATTATAAATATATGCACATTGAGCATTGGTTATCTACAAGAAACAATGTAGTATGTATTGAATAGAAAATTTTGTTCATTTATTTCAACTTCATTTAAAATCTTCATTGAGATCCTGCATTAAATATAAATGCTCTCAGCTCCCTACTTTCAAGGCGAGAATCCAACACATAACAGCATTTCATTGAGATGAAGGTCTCACAGAACTCAGCTGAAAAGCAGTATCAGGGAAAGTTTATGCACAGAATTTGAATTCTTAACTGGGAAAACAAGTTTCAGTCAATTCTTTAATTCTGACAGGTCTTATGTTGCTAGACCTGCATTAATAACAAATGCAAAACAATCACGAACACATATTTGGCAAACTGCTTCAGAAACATTCAAAGGTTTTTACCTGTCGACTATGAGAGCCTCCTTACGATGTAACTGGCAAGGACCTTTTAACATAAGGAAAGAGCACAGATGATCTCATTGTTTTCACTTTAGAATCCATGCCAAGGCTCAAAATGGTTTTTCGAGTCTCAAAAATGTATAAAACATCAAGTGTATCTTCTTTCTTGAAGTATATTCTCACAAATCTAGAGAAAATTGTTATGGCTCTTACACACTTAGTAGATTACTAACCACTAAACAGAAAGCCTCTGTAAAGAATTGTTGACTGAATGTGCAAATAAGTAATAGTATCTCAACAATGATGTGAGGATAAAGTGAGGTAGGTGAAAATGTTTGGAATTTTTAAGAAGAAATTGTGCTAAGTAAATTCAAAGCAGGAGTATTGAAGTATAGTTTCTCAACAAAATGATGGATGGCAAAGAATACCATGCATCTTATAAATAACTTTTTGTTTTTGTTTTAAAGATGTTACACCAATATGTATCTTGTTCTTATTTTCCAAAATCAGGAGATGACTTTTGTTTACTTAAGCGCTGTGCTTCTCTTGGGGCAATGGGTAAGGCCTGGTTCTTGGGCGCTGTCTCTTTACCATACAACTGAGGTGAACTATTTAAAAGTGGTTTTAAAATCTTTATTAATAAAACCAACCCCAGACGAAAGTATCCCCTGGGGACCTTTCATTACCTCTTTCTTCTCTGCCCTCTCTGCTCCTGGTACCCCCAGCTTCCAGCAAATTGTGACCTTTGTCTCAGGCCCATGAGGCCTCACTCTCAACCAAGCTTGATACCCTTTAGCTACAGCTCTTGCTGTTTTTACTATTTCTGTGTGCTTTGTATTAATTCTGAAAAGCCTCCAACACACAAAAGAGATCTTTTGGAGCCAAAGACACCCAACATTGTACCATCTATGCCACATTTTCCTAAGGGCACTGCTCATAAGACATTACAAGCTTGCCTTTCTGGTTAGATCAGTATGTGACATGAAGAACCATTGAAAATATGTTCATCCTGAGCAATGTCTCAAGTCATTGCCCTCCCATGGAAGAGGGATCCCAGAGACTATGAGCTGAAGGGAAAGTCCCCAAGTTTCAATAGATTCAAACCTTCCTGGCAATGCTAAGATAATGGTCCTGAGGGTAGGGCGAAGGAGAAGGCCTATGGGCCTGTTTGTTTATTCAGTAAGTGGTCTACACTACTCAAAGTTTGGCCATTTACCCACATGTTACAGGTCAATGACAGGTAGGGACAGAAACGGAGAGCACACATTAAAATTTTTTTATAGCAACTTTACAATGTCTGCTGAATCTAATAATAGAAATTGGTGCTTGTATTTTGCGTGTCTTTGTTTTTTTCATTTTTCTAATAGTTCATTTTTATTGTATTTTATAAAAGTATGGATCTACAAAGCATTGGGGGAAAATTTTTTTAATGGTTATTTACCACAGATAGCTTGATAAGCACTGGTTTAAAGAACTAGAGATGAAAATGAATTACTTGCAGTGATAGTTGATAGAGCTATGGTACATAATTCCTCATGATTTTCATCTTAGAGATTTACTTTAAATAGATTATAAACAACTATTTAAACATGAGTATATGTGTTTGTGGGCAATGTATTGCCATTATTTGTGTACTTATTGCCTAGCAATACTGAAAACATGGAACACGCTCCAGCCAACAAATACACTACAGAGAGGTGAATTCTTTTCCAGGTCTAAGGAAAATCAAATAAGATGATAACGAGAATAGATGCCGTTGGGACTTTGCCACTAAAATAACATAAACATTTGCCCTTTCAAGCTGGAAGTTAAGAATAAGAGCATTGATTTGGCACTGAATGTTTTTTCATCATCACCCCAAGGAATCCGACTGGTCCCCTGTGCCCTCCAGCTGGCTCAGGAATACCATCTTGGCTCTCACTGAAGTACAAAAGGACATCTCAGATCACTGCCTGCTCTACTCCCTTCCCATCACCTGTTACCAGGCTGTTTCCTTGGCAGGAGAAGCGTGGGTGGTCAATGCAGAGGACAAATAAAGTTACTGTCATCACTGCAGCTAAATAAGAAGCAAGAAGAGCAGCATTTCCTAAAGAATGTCTAGAGTTGTAATGGGGTGAAAAAAATCTATCCTAGAAATATGCCTAGAATTATGAGAATGAACTTAATTTGTTTTCTTTGACTGGGCTGGATTTAGTTATTCTAATAGCTATTATAGCAGATAACATTAGATTTTTGTGATAATCCAAGATAACTCCCTAGATGGGGTGATATGAGGAAGGGAACAGAGAGATGAGCTATTACAAAATATGTTCCTCCATCAGTCTACCCTAAAATTCTATCATTAAAATATTCCCTTTTGTCGCAGTCTCCTCGTGCTGCCACAACAAAGTACCATGGGCTGAGTGGCTTAATTAAACAACATAAATTTATTTCTCATAGTTTTGGAGGCTGAGAAGTCCAAGACCCAGGTGCTGGCAAGGTAGGTTTCACTGGGAAGCCTCTTCTCTTGACTTGTAGGTGGCTGCCATCTTCCTGTATAGTCACATAACCTGCTCTTTGTGCATACCTGGAAAGAGAGAGTGAGCTTTCTGGTGTCTCTTTCATACGGAAACTAATCCCATCATGAAGGACCCACCCTTAGGACCTCATCTAACCCTAATTGCCTTCCAAAGACCCCATCTCTATGTAACATCATATTGGGAGTTTGACATATGAATTTGAAGGGGAGGACAGAAACATCCAGTTCATAATATTTTTGAATTAAGAAACTATATCCATAAGTATCTTTTAAAATAAAACATTCTAATTCTTCAATATCCATTTTTATAGAGTTGGGTTTTTTCTTTATCCATCCGTCAGCTGCTATCACAGCATGGGGGCAGGGAGTGGAGAAACAATATGTAACCGGCAAAAAAGCATACAATATCTGGGCTTGGAAGCAATGAAAGAGAAAAGAAAAAAAAGAAAACAAATGTGCTATTTAAGAATTGCCCTAAGGTTGACCCCGTGAGAAGATGTTATTAACTCATTCATTTACTTTGTAGTAATTAACTGAACTCATTAGGTGTAGGCACTGTGCCGGGTGCTAGGATAAGCCTGCAAGAAAAACCTTGCCAAAATGGACTATGCAGACAAGAGAGAGAGACTCTGACAGATGAGATTCATGTGATGTTAGGATGTCATACTGGAAGCACCCAGGGAGGGACAGAGGCACAGGGAGAGGCCGACTCACCCAGGGACTGAGAAAAGGCACGGAGGGAGACCCAACATAAGTGAATCTTAAATGAGCAAGGCATCCAGGGAGAGGTGGAGATGGAGAGAGGCGGGGGGAGGGAGAGGGGGTGGAGGGGTGAGGACGCCAAGGGCCAGGCGCAGAGGCAGAACACAGAAATGCGCGAGTCCCACAAGAGGGGTGGGCACAGGCTGGGTCTGGGTGGAATTCGTATGTCCTGCTAAGGAGTTTTTGCTTTATCCACTATAACTGAAGGATTTTAAAGAGCCGCAGAGGAAATGAATCAGATTTTCCACTTAGAGAGATCACTCTTGTGGGCAAGGGGAAGAGTGGACTGGAGGACTCGGAGACTAGGAAACGTGTTAGGAGACTGCTCTACAAGTCTTGGCGAGAAATGACGGGGGGATGAAATGAGGCAGTAGCGGTGGGGAAGGAGAAGAAGGAAGGACAGGCGTTGTTGAGGAGTAGAACTGGCAGGACCCGGGATAAGTCCAAATGGGTACTGAAGTAGAGGGAGGCCTGAGGTGCCCTGGTGGCTGTAGGTGACAGGACACACCATTCACTGAGGTAAGGAATTCGGTCAAAAAGAGCAAGTTTGAAGGGAGCACGGTGAGTTCTGTTAGAAGTGTTTTGTTGGAGATGCCTCCAGGACAGCCAGGACGCAGTTGGATCTACAAGCCAGGAGCTCAGGAGAAAGGCGGGGGGCAGGAGCTCTGCGTGGGGAGTTGCCGGCTGCGAGGGGAGCCATGAGCCATGGCAGAGCGTGGGCTGCCTGAGCCAGGCTCCTAGGACAGCCCGAGTGAACCTGCATACATGTCTCTCTTCATAGGTACATGGTGAGATCCCAAAGGGTCAAATCAACAGTTCATTTTTTTCATCTCTTACAGCACTGTGCACAGGGAAAATGCTCCACAATTGTAGATATGAGATATTAGCCGCACTAAGAAAACAGGTTCAGGCTCTGACATAAAGTCCACCAAACCCAAGCTAAAGTAGAAGTGATCCACTGCCTAGAATGGTTTTAGGAAAGAAAACATGAATAAAGTCTCCCGCTTGTTCATTGTTCCTTGGTTTCTCTCACTTAATAAACAACTCATCCTCAGAGTAAAATAATCTGTCTTGGTGACTCCAAAAATAATATTTGCAAATAGATTTAAAGCCTTCTGGTGAGGACCCATGATAAAGTGGAGGAAGTATTTCTAGCATTATTTCCCAAGTAGGCATGGTCAGAAATGGGGGGGCCAAGGTGGAGAATCACCCTGCAATAGAAACAGAGTGTGACAAAACACGCTCTCTGCTTTCTGCTGTATTAGTTAAAAGGCCTTTATTGTTTTTGCTAAGAAAGGTCAATTAATCACCCAAAGTGCTATCTGACAGTAATTAACAATCAGCCATGACAAAATATCCAGTAAGAGCTCACAACAACAAAGGGTTTTGTTTTTCTTGTTCCATATACCATTGAAAAAGGGGTCATTGACATGTCATATCTCCTTTTACAACTTCCATAGTGATTTCTGGCACACAGGAAGGGGTGAGAAAAATAGAAGTGTCGCAGCTCACCCAAGCAGACTATGGGTAATTAGTTACTCCCTCTGCGGTATCACCCCTTAACAAAGCGTTTAAATGTTTCAGAGCAAACCTGTCCAGAAAGGAGAGCAATAGGTAGGTAGCCCAGGCCATGCCTCCGCCTGAACTGGACCTAGTCAATCCCAGAATCGGTGAGGGGTAAAAAGGAGGATTACTAAACTGAATTCAAATTCTGCTTCATAGGAAAATTAAAGCTGGTGTTAGAAATTCCCATAAGTACTACCACCCTCCCCAGAGATTTAAAAACAAACTGTGTACTTTTGTTTAATGCAAGTTTTGGCTTTAATGTTTCTGCCACAAGCATGAGGAGATTTTGCAATGTATCCCCAAACAGAGCTCTGCAAATATTCTGGGAAGACGCTGTGTTTGACCTGTCCTGTTCTGCATCGACGCAGCCCTCACCCCCTACCCTCTGCGAGGGGAAGTTCACGTCTTGCTTCAGGGAGGGCCCTTGTTGCTAAGTCTGTATCTAAACCCGTGCGCTCTGGTGAAGCACAACCTTTACATATCAAGGCCCTCTGAGATGATTTGCATGGAAGTTTCCAGCATGGAGCAGGCTCTCCAGTTTGCCTGCTCTGGCGCTGGGGCTGAGGCCGTATTTACTACATCTGGTTCTTCCCTATGGGTCAGCAATTTCTGACTCCATCTTCAACATTCTCTGTCTGCTGTGTCAATAAACTGTGTGCCTTTGTCCCTTTTGTGAGAAACGTCACTTCTTGCTTACAATAAAAGATGAAAATGGGTTTCCTTCATTATGTAGAAACATTATGTTGGAACCCTGATGGATCTCCCTCATTGTGGACCAGGCTGCTCCATGCAACAGCACTGAACACAACCATCTCCTCAGCAGAAGTTAAGGATCCCACTGTTTAATCCTCCTCAACACCCGCGAGGTTCTGCTTGTCGCAGACTTTCCTGATCTTAGGAATGTTGAGCCCTACGTCACTTCCCTGCCTACTGGTCAGTCAGTCTCACCTCCAATAGTTCCAGAGGCAAAAAGCTCATGAAGAAGCTCCTCTTCTTGCTTTTAGCTCCAGAAGGACCTTCCTCACACAGAGTCAAAATATTTTTCTGTAACTCTTAGTCATTTGTTCCAATACTGCTTTCTGGAACATCACGTCATGAACATATTTTCTTCTACCTCCTGGTCCCCTAAAGGCCTGAAGGCATTTGTTATAGCTCATTCCCTTCCCCCCCCAATCCACCAGCTTTGTTCTCTCTAAGCAAAATACCATTTGTCCCTTCAATCATTTTAGATTTCCGGACTCTTTCCCCTTCTATTTGCCCCTTTTGGGAGCATTTCCTTTTGTGAATTCCCATTGAAACAGTCTTTTTCAGAACAAACTCCAATAGCCCTTGTGCAGTACGACCAGCCCAGACAGGTCATAGCTACCCTTCTCTTCTCTGATCTGGATGCTATACCAGATGTAGGTCAAGGTCCCTGTGGGATGTGTATCAGTCCCACCACATATGTAGGCCCTGTCACATGCTGGGAAGAGCAGCAGCCCCTGGATGATAAGGAGCAGAGCCCCTGGTTTCTCTGGAAGAAGTCAGCTCTGGTCTGGTTTCATCAGGACCACCCGTGTGCATTGGCTCCACCCGGCTCTAGTACTTCTCCTTAACAACAGCCAAGAGGTGGGGGAGTCTTTGGTCAGAAGTTTGTGAAGGCAGCAATAAAAGGTTGAGAAGAACTGAACTGTTACAGGAGAGTGACCCATCAACATGGTCATCATGCTACTTTATAGTTCTTGGAATAAATTTAACCATAAATTCATGTAGTACCAGATATAGATAATGTGTAAATGAAACAACAATGTGTTTCTACTGTTATCTCCCTACCCCACCTCATTACAAGATGGGTGAATCTTTTATCTACCAGTTTCAAAGAGAAATATCTATCTTAGTGCTTTCCAGAATGACTATCTCTTAATGGTTCCATGTTATCCACTGACCAAGTCCATGGTCTCACAAACTAAGGTATGCTTTCTGCTCCCACACCTGGACCACTGAGCCCTTCTTGAGAAAGTTGTACAACTTCACAGATGTCTCACAAATTCATTTTCTTCCACACCAACCAGGTTTTAAAAACTCCGTATATTCACATCCACTAGGATGGCTATGATAAAAAACAAAACAGAAGATAACAAGCGTTGGTGCAGATGTGGAGTAATTGTTTCAATGTTGGGAGAATGGATGGCCTGGGGCTATGAGAAGCCAGGAGGGGCTGGCTGAAGGAAGAGAGCCGTGTAGACACCGGACAAAGCTGGGTTTAAATGCCCCTGAGAGATGAGCCAGGGTGCTGTCATGGGAGGGAGTGGCTGAAATGGAGGACAGATGCGGGTGGTTCAAGTCATGAAGGTGGGGAACAGATGGGGAGGGCAGTGGGTACCAGGTTGGCCACATCACCTGGGGAGTTATAAGACATACTGATACCCAAGCCCTAGCCCCAGAAATGCTGATGGTTCTAGCAATGATATTTATGGGTTTTTTAATTCTAAAATATATGTAACATAAAATTTGGCATTTTAACCATTTTTAAATGTACAGTTCTGTGGTGTTAAGAACATCCACATTGTTATGCAGCCATCACCACCAGGCATGTCCACAACTTTTCCGTCTTCCCCAATTGAAGCTCATTCAATACCCATTAAACAATTACTCTCCATTCCTCCTCCCCCCAGGCCCCTGGGAACCACCATTCTACTTTACGTCTTTGAATTTGACTATTCTAGGAACCTCATTCTAGGTACCTCAGCCCTGGTATTGTCTTAAAGCTTCCTTGATGAATCTAACACGCAGCTAATGCTGAGAACTACTGTGCCGTGATGCTGGCTGTTTCAATCAAGTGGACAACAAAGTCCCCCAGGGGCATGCCAGGCCTTGGGGAGAGGATTGTAGGGCAGATAAAGTCTTCAGTAAATGTGCTGAATGAAAATCAGAATGGGAAAAGATGGCAGGAGCCTCAAAAGAACCAGGTTGTTATACAAGGCTCAGGGTATCGGGCTGGAAGTGGAAGCCGAGATGGAGTAGAGACTTAAACCCAGGTCTGATTGCAGAGTCCAACCTCCTTCTGTGGCACCAGTGATTCCTTCATTCAATGAATATTGCTTGAGTATCTGCGGTATACCAAGCAGTGTTCTAGACATAAATTTCCTGTTCATGTGGAGTTTATATTCTATCAAGGATTCAGATAATGACCATGAACATAAATAGGTAAATAAGGATTTTAGGCAGTAAAATGAATCAGGGGAATGAGGTAGAGAGTGAATTGGGGAAGTCTGTTGAAGTCTTCTCTGAAGCCTGAATGACGAAACAGAAGCTATCATGTCAAGTGCAAAGGAGCTCAACAAGTACAAAGGCCCTGAGACAGAAACAAGTTTGGTGTGCTTAGAAAACAGAAAGACAGCCAGGGCAGCTAGCACATGGGGAGCAAGAGAGTGAGCTAGTTGCTGAGATAGCCGGGAATTAGATCAAGGTCTTGCAGGCCAAGGTAAGAAACTTGGGATCAATTGTCCATGCAGTAAGACGCTGTTGAAGGGTATCGAAAATCAGACTGGCTGCTATAAGAAAAAGTAGCAGAGGCAGGAGTGGAGGCACGGAGACCAGAGAAGGTAACTGCAGTCACCCAGAGGGGAGATGGTGCTGAGTTAGATAAGGGTTGGTGGCAGTGGCAAGGGTGAGAGTTGGCAGAATCATGACGTCCTTTGGAGGGAAAGCCCATATAGGATTCGAGGGAAAGAGGAATGACTCCTAGGTTCTGGCCAAGCATCTACACGGACGGTGGTACCATTGACTGAAGGAACAGGAGGTCTTGAGGGGATAAAGAATTCTAATGGCAGCAAGTGAAGCTGGAGATTCTTATTAGACATCCAGATAGAGATGTTGAGAAGGCCGTGTGTGTACAAGTCCAGAACTCAGGGGAGCAGTCAAGTCTAAAGACAGAGACTTAGGAGTGTGCTCAAAAGCCACGTGGAGAGTTGTTGAAAACGGGGACTCCCAGCCTCCACCCGCAGTGATTCTGTTTCAGTAGGTCCGGGGTGGGTGGGATTTGCACTTCTAATTAGCTCTAATCAGATGATTCTGTGAAATCCTGTGCTCTACCATTCTACTCCCTCAGGTTGACATGAATCCATGCAGTAGCTGTTTAGCCACTTAACGATATATTTTTCCCTCTTTTTATATAAATATATTAATGTAATATTAAATTATTATGTTAATTTAATCCTATGTTATTACCAATAATATAATCTAATATTAGTATATCATATATTATAATATAATCATGTATTAAAATATTATATTTATGAGTTAATATAACATATTAATATAATGTTTTAATTTAATGATATAATTATATATAAATATATTTCCCATATTTTTCATCTTGGTCACAAAATGAGAGAGACCAAAAGCCTTTAAAGAAAGTAGGCATATTCATCTCTGCAATTCCCTTATGTGCCCAAATTCGAACTTACAAGAAAGAAAAAGAGAGGGAGAGAGGGAAACAGAGAGGGAGAAGGGTTGGTTGCATTGAAATAAATTATTCTTTTGAATCCATGCAGTTCCTGGATAAACAAGACTTGTCTATTTTTAGGGGGCCATACATCTTGTTAGAATCCATTTCTAAATTAGGCAGAAGATTAGCAACCACAGTCTGCTATATTTGTCAGAATTCTCTTTTGTGAAATCAGGACAGAATGGGCCTGCAATCTTTGACCCCTGCCATCCTCCACGATTTCTCAAAAGTGGTGGACTGATTCCGTTATCTCTACCTCCCACTTGCAAGTTACTGCCCCTCAGTGCTCGGTGCTCAGTGTGGGCCTGAAACCCTGACAGTGTATCTGAGAGCCTCTCGCAGCATCAACGACCTCAGCTGTGTGTGTCCTGGCTTTCCTGCATGAAGACCATTCTCCTTGATAGAAACTTGCATGTCTCATGGGACAAGCCTCTGATTTCTCTGGGACAGGTCTTCCCACTCAGCCAGGGACCTGTTCTTTTATTCTTTTTGCTTCCCACCAAAAAAAAAACCAAAAACCCTTTTCATTATTTTTTCTGTTTTTTTTTTCCTTGAGGAGTGGATGAAGTATTATTTTATTTAGTTGGGTTTTTCTTTGTTTTGTGTTGTTTTTGCAACCTCCAGATCCACTGCCAACTTTAGTCCTCCTGACACAATTCCCACAACATCACATCACATTTTTATGGGTATCTTTGGCTGTGCGACCCTCTTTCCATCTTGTGTGCATGTCTTTTTAACATACCTCTGACTTCCAGGCACCTACCCATGTTCATTATCTCACCAAAGCAGATGTTTTAAAGTATCCTTATGCTAGGGTGAACATTCATAAACCATGATGGGACGATGGATGGGTCCAGCTTTCCGTCCATGCCAGCCGATCAGGAAGCCTGTCACAAGGTTGTTGTCATTATTCAATAGCCTTTGCCGCTATTCAGATTACTGCTCAGGTGAGGTCAGGGGAAGATATGACTCAGGTCCACGAGAACTGACCTCAATATCTCTCCAAGGCTGCTTTAATGGTTCAGATAAAAGGAATTCTGGAAATAAAGTTCTGGGAGATTTTGTAGTAGAATAAATGATGGTGGTGAATAGGGACATGCACTTGCCATTAAGAGTGGCATGTTTATGGAGTGCTGACACAGTTTATGGGGTGCATGCCTTCAGGTACCAGCCAGATCCATGCTTTTCCTAATGTTTTCAGCCTTTTCCCAAAGGTTTGGACAGCATAGCTGTGACAAAGCTGCCAGGGGAATTCCTCAAGTTGAAGGTTGTTTTTATGTTTAACCAATGTTCCCTTCCACTGCCAGCACTAGAGCATAAGAGGGAGCATTCTTTTTAGATGTGACCCTGGAATCAGGACTGCCACACTGCACAACTCTAGAGGGCTTCATTCACATGGAGTTCTATGTTGTGTCCTACAGACCAGAGTAAGAATGGCTCCCCCTGGAGTTGTGTGACCCAGAGGCCCTGCATAGGCCCCAGCCTTACCCTACATCTCTTATCACAGCCTCCTACTTTAGTATGTGATAACACACCAGTCAGCTACTGAGCTTACAAGTGCTGTACCCCAGAGAGCACAGTGCCATAATACAGACTCTGTAAGGCAGCTGTAGCAACAACTTCCATGGAAACAGTATTTTACATTCCACTGGGTGTACTTGGTCCCCACCACACACCTCAAAAAATTCCTGTGTGGCAAGGCCTGTAAAGCAGGCACAATTGCCCTGTTTTAACCTCCCTGAAGACAGCTTCAAAGAGGCTGAGCAATTCTCATTCAAGGCCACAGGGATTCTTGGCCTTGGGCCTGGGTTTCTCCTCCATCCAATGCTCTTTCCACCAGCCCTAGCTGCCAAGTTTGGACTGGCCAAATGCAGAACCCTGCCTTCTATTTCTAGATCTAGCCTGTTGAATCTTTGCTTTCCGAAATTCCACCAATGGTGTTTCAGTCCTTTAATTTAAATCTTGGATTTTTATTAAAAGGGAAATTTTTTACTTCCCAACCTTATTTTCCTTTGTTCCTGTATTATTTAAGACCTTTATGACTTTGTGTAGCAAAAACCCAGTTTGATCCAGCTTTTTTATGCAAGATGGGGGGATCCTGGAGTATTGCATTGAGCTCAAAGTATAGAATGCAGCTGGGTCAAATAATCTGGAAGGAAGAATTGGTCTCCTTTTTTTCTGTGCATATGTTTTATTCCCTCTTAAGGTAGATTATTTTTCTCCATCTCTCAACCATCATGGTAAAATAATCACCAAGACCCTCAAAGCTTTATATATAGAATGCAGTTGCTTCAAGATAGATCATCTGTTTCCATCTGTCCCAACTCTAACTCTCCCCAGGAAGTGAGTGAGTGGCCCAGTTTTGGTCAAGTGTCCATCACTGATCAAATTGGGTATAGCTAGGATGGGGAAAGTTATGTCAAACACATACAGTTGTCCCTCAGTACCTGTGAAGGATTGGTTCCAGGACCCCCAGGACACTAAAATCTGCAGATGCTCCAGTCCCTTACATAAAATCCCATAGTATTTGCATACAACCCACGTACATCCTCTGTACACTTTAAATCATCTCTAGATTATTTATAATACCTAATGCAATGTCAATGCTATGTAAATAGTTCTTATACTGTATTGTTTTCATTTGCATTAATTTTTATTGCTGTATTGGGTCTTTTTTCCAAACATTTTTGATCCATAGCTGGTTGCATCTGCACATGTGAAACCCATGGATACAGAGGGCCAACTATATGTACACCATGTAGCAGGCCCCAGAAACTGGCAATGTCGGGGGGAGTAAAGGGTGGGGAAGGGGACTTGACAAGGTCCCCATGGCTAGAAATGTTCCTAAGCTCCTGTCCTTATGCTCAGGGTGGGCCTACACCAGGCCTGTACCCCTGTGCAGAGCTCCATTTAAATTCCCACCCTGGGTTCTGAGGCTAGACCCTCTTGCCTGCCCTTATCAACCTTTCCCACCCTGCCCCATTAATCTTGTTTCTTCCTGTGCTGACTGAACATTCTTTGCTGTCAGGTACTCAGATCCATATGACTCCACATTCCCATACCCACCCTCCACCACTGGCTTTGTATCCCAGAGCCACTTGGTGATGGCTCAACGACAAGCTCTCTACAGTCCCACCCAACATGAATGAGACTGTGGAATACCCTCCAGCCCTTCCCTGCCAAGCCAGCCATAGGTCAATGTTTTTATCTTGCCCTTCAATTAGTCTTTCCCTCATCTTATTTCTCACCTCCCTCCCTCTATACTCACTTTCATTCTGTGCTCATTCTTGTGTCCTACACTCAGTGTATACTTACTTCCTGCCGTCTACGCCCTTTCCCACTCTCCTGTATCATTGCTGCATTGACTCATCTGGCATTTTCTAGCCAATCATAACATTATCTTTCTCAAAGCCTACATTCTTAGCCTACATTATTTTTGTCTGCTGTTTTCACGCAGACATTTAGGGAGCATAGTTAGTGTTCTCTACATACTCAGTAAGAAAAAACAGAGAAATGCCCTTAAAAGAAAATGACAATTCTCAAAATAATGTGTATGTTAGTAAATTTCAAAAAATTCCAATTTTCATCAACCATTACAAATTAAAAATAAAGTTAATCTGGAAGAGTAAATGCTTAGGATACCTTAGAATTTTTTGTAAGATAAATGTAATGAGAGGGGAATTTGCATTACTGGATTCAAATATATTTTAAAGCAACTGTAACTAAAACAACATGGTCTTGCTATGGATAGATTAAGGGAACAGAGAGTGCAGAAACAGATTCATGAATAGAGCGGTGGTTAGTGACTTTTAAGTATAGCACTTAAAGTTAGTAAGAAAAGGAGGGCTGACCCATTAAATGCCATGGAGGCCATTTTAATAATCATTTGGAGAAGAACAAGTTAAATTCTTATCTCATATTAGACCCCAAAACAAAACGATGATTTATTAAAGACTTCACCATTTTAAAAAACCAGATAGTGACTAGAAATAAATATAGAAAAATATGCTTATCATCTTAGGGTGGAAAACATTTTTCTTATCAAGATACAAAGGTAAGAAATCATGAAGTAAAAGATTGGTAGACTTTACCAAAAAATATAAAATTTATGTACAATAGAGCATACCATAAATAGAGTCAAAAAATAAAACATAGAAAATTATTTTCAGCTTCTAGCAAAAACATAATATATAAAAATTATCAATGGTTTGGTAAGGAAAGATGAAAACTCCAACTGAAAATAGGCAAAGGATACTATGGTGCTGGTTTTTGAGGAAAAAAATAGGAAAAGGATATGAATAAAGAATAACAAAAAGAAAGAACACATGTATCTATATGAAAAGATGCCCAATCTTATTATTAATCCAAGAAATAACAAATTAAATGGTGAGATAATTTTATCTGAGACCTTACCAAAGACAAAAGGAATAACTTAAACTTAAATAAATGGCTAATACCCATGTTGCAGTGTAAGTAAAAAGCACTTTCACATATGATTGGTAAAACTGGAAAGAGGAACATAATTTTAAAACATTTTTCTAACACATATCAATCTAATGGTTTGATAGTAACTATAAAAATTTTAATTCCACTTTTAGGAATTTATCCTGCAGAAATACCCTCATTAGCACCTAAAGATACACGGAACAAGATGTTCTCAGAAACATTATCTGTAAGAACAAAAAATTGAGGGCCATTTAAATGCCCATCAGTAGGAGAACAGTTAAATAAATTATGGTCCAACCATACTATGGAATGCCAAAGAAGAGTTTAAAAGATTGAGACAAATGTGTATTTATTTCTCCAGAACTGTACCCAGATATATTATTAAGTGAGAAAGCTAACCATAAAAACAGCATGTATAGTACTATTCCATTTCTGTAAAATAATAATATATTTGGATATGAATAGAAAAGAGCCTGCAATGATACATACCAAGCTGTTAACAGTGGTTATCTTTAGAGGATGAAATTATATATTTACTTTATATATATCTGTTAATTGAATGTTATATGAAAATCTTATATTCTGTGTATATTCAGAAAGTATGTTTAAAAAATATATATTTATTGGGTAAGTACACTGCCTCTCCATCTCTGGCCAGAGTCTACCATGTCATCGTCAGGGTCTTGAACTTCCGTGACGTATGTGTGGAATCATCTTCCAATAGCTAAATCCAAGGTGTCCTTCAAATCTCCCAAATTCTAAAAAGATGCAAAAACAGTCATTGCACCCAAACAGTCCTTATAATGAACCTGAAAGAGCAGCACTATAAATGGCAAGACCAAACGGCCAAGATTTGCACAGGACAATGCCCATACATTTTTTCTGCTTAAGTTCAGAAATTGTTATGAAAGCAATATATGTTTGTGTGTATGTATTCTAAGCAAACTTAAGAGGGCTTGTCTTCCTTTTATCCTTGAAAGTCAAAGAGAGACCTCACAGGCCAAGAATCTTATCAAGCACCTGAACTAACATTTGAGGCCTGGGTCAAAAGGAGAATTGACTGATGGTTGGCATGCTTTCAAAGGTCTTTCAAATGATGCCAAATAATTAGAAGGAGATCATGTTAGAGGCATTCAGACAGAATCTCCCTGGGGACAGGATGGGTGGCTGGGGGAGACAAAGATCCTACCCTTTATTCCTCACTCACCCATTTGATTTTGTCATCAGTTGTCCCTTATTAGCATAGACTCTCTTTTTTCTGGGGAAATTTATCTAATTTAATTGCACAACATGCACAACGGGCAATCCATCTTGTCCCTCTGCCCATATAAACAATACAGAAGGCTGGGCTGTTTTCTCTAGCTGTGTCTCTGGCAGCCTTTTCATTTTCAAATTAAAAGAATTAGAGGGTAAACATGGTAACCACAATTAAGATATTTTTAGAAATATAAAATCCTCTGGAAAACATGACACTAATACTGGTATTATGATTGGAGTTAGGAATTATGGCTATTAGAAGCTTTGCAGTTTATGTGCCTCATAAATCTAATCACTTCACACATCTAGTGATGCTGTTGCTATATTTACTGCAGACATCTATGATGACAGACAGTACCTTAGAGAAGGGCCAGATAAACAAAATATTTTACATACTCAAGCTTCTCAGGGTCTAATGGATTCATATCATGGAGAGAAAAAGGCTTCATTAAAGGAATTGCACCAGGTGCTGAGAGCCGATTTACCATGGAGATTTGATCTGAATTATCTGCTCCAATTTAATGGGAATACTGCTGTTCCACTCCTGGAATCCTGAGCACAGAACGGACAGGGAGTGGGTGCAGGGGAGGGTGCAGGGAGGAGATGGGTAAGCTGACAACTCTGTGGATGTGAAACTTTCCCTGACAACTTGGAAACCATCTGGAAGAAATATTATGTAAAACTTGGTGGCATGTGTTATGTGTCCAGGAGCCTTAGGAAAATCCGTTGTTATTGGGAAGGTATCTCAGGGAGGAGTGAATTGCACAAAGTGACCCCAGAATCCTCTTCTCCTGATGGGGCTATATTTTGAGACCCTGAGTGACCTTGAGGAGGAAACAGAATGAGGTGGGAAGTTACAACCACCAGACGTTGGAGCAGAGATGAAACAACTTTAGTATTCTGGCTGACCTTTGGACATTCCTTGAAATCAAATGAGACCCTTACTGCTGAAATCCTAATCTCAAAGATTAAAATGTATGCTTGAGAATATTACTGTGTGGTAGGTGGCAAATTAGGAATATTTTAAAGCGGTGAGCTCCTTCTGATTTTTTTTCCAACAAGAGTATGAATGCAGAAGTATTGCCACAGTGGCTGAGACGTGCTCGTGATTTTCCTTGCATCCTCACTCCCATATAACCGCCACAAAGTCTACTAGATTCTTTGGATCACCTGTGGGCAGAGATCACACTTCTCACACTCTTCCTAGCCCCTAAGCAAGTGGGCCTTTCACATATCGGACACTCCATAAATGTGATTAATGGAGAAGGCTGGACAAGGGAGTGTGCCAGAGAGGGAGTTTGCTACAGTGCTTCTGACCACGTTGGCAGTTCCAGCTTAGGTTTGGAGTGTGTTTGTGGGCAGGGACAAAGCTGGCCGTGTGTGGACGGGTGTGTCGGTGCCGGGTGGCAAGTTTCAGTAATGCAAGAAAGAATGATGGTGTTTTGAGCTAGGAAGAGGCCAGGAGGAATAAATAAACATAAGGGGACAAATTCAAAGGATATCAAGAAAGTAGAATTGATAGGACTTGGGTGTTGTCTAGATGTGCCCAGCAGAGTAGAGTGAGGAATCAAAGATGGCACTGGCATTTGTTTCTGGCTTATGCAAGTCATTACATGGTGGAAACAGGTTTGAGGAGCAAGATGATGGGTTTAGTTCTAAACATACTGAGTTTGAAATGCCCGTGGCTATCCAGATGGGGAAGACCAACAGTCTTAATGAGGTACAAGAACAGCCAAAATAAGAATAAGAGAATGAAGCTGGGAAAGGAGATTAGGAAATGGACTTATGCAGCTGAAGACTTGATGTACTTTTCTTAGAATTAAAATACAATTTTGGCAAGGAGGACAATATAAGA
Organism: Daubentonia madagascariensis; assembly: GCA_023783475.1. Classification (NCBI taxonomy): domain Eukaryota; kingdom Metazoa; phylum Chordata; class Mammalia; order Primates; family Daubentoniidae; genus Daubentonia; species Daubentonia madagascariensis. The sequence continues at coordinate 32,632,541 of JAKFHU010002088.1, read as the reverse complement.
AATGCCAGAATGATGAACTCTTTGGGGACTAAGTGACATGATTTTGCCTTAATTCCTAATAAATAAGTGAGCTTCTATTCTAGTCATCTTTACAAATAAGGATGTCATCCACTTCAATAATTGGGATCCTACCATCTAACAAAACAAAACAAACAAAAACTCACAAAATAAACAAAATCTAAAGTATCCACAGGAAAACTCTCACATTGTGAGATTACCACAATCAAACATTCTTCTGAAGAATAAAATACCCACATATTCCTATTCCTAAAATACCCATATTCCTTAATAATGTTTTATGGATAGAAATAAAGAATAATCTTTGACCTTATCTAAATATGTAGAATTCTGATGGAAAAAATAAGAGTGTGGAGAAGGCCAGAGGCATGAATTATGCATGCCACATCATCACACTTGTTCCTCCATATAGAGCTACAGCATGCTTTGCATGGAAAAAGAAATTAGAATAGAACAGATATTGAGCAATTTTCTCCATAACTGGTTCTTACTCACCTTAAATGTAAAATTTTATTTAGCTTATTTCAAAGGGAGACATCCTTATTAAGGGAACACATTTACTGGCGCCTGTTGGAAAGGATTTAATGCAAACAAGCCTGAAATAATTGAAGGGAAAACACCTTCTGACTGTTCTCAGAAGAGCTTAGCAAAGAGGATGGCAGGAAAGAATTACTTTATTATATTGATTTTCTTGAAGAAATCAAACGAGGATAACTCAAATAGACCAATTCACTTTTGCCAAACTCACTGGAAGCATGTAGAACAGCTGTGAATTTACACGTCAAAAACTGTTTGCAATCATTTAGTTGAACATGCAAATCAGGATTTGCACATTATTACTCTAATAAAATAGCTAATACAAAAGGATATCTGGGTTCATTTGTACATATTCCCTGTTTTAAATGGCTGCAAGTATAATGGGTGTAACTTTGCCTAACAAAATGTTTACAGTCCAATCAGATCATTAACCTGAAATATGAAGAGAGTGATGTGGTTATTGTGGTGCAATAACAAAGACACTGGAGCACAACAAAAGTAATTGGAATACAGTTCTCTCAAAGCTAAAATCCATTTCTCTTTCACAGTGAGTAAAATATTTCACTTTTATAAAGACTGTTTCCCATAGCAGATAACACTGGTTGTGCATTTGGTGGCTTGCAGTCATTTATGTAGATTTCCTTGGTGCATCAAATAACATCACAAAAAATAATATCAATCTCTAATAAAATAATAGAGAATAAAATAGCTTTTCACTTACTTTTTTTTACATTAACTTTTCAAGTGTTCTTTATGAATATGCAAATTATTTAGTAATTTACAGAATCCTAATTCTCTAATTCATTCTTCTGCCTTCAGGTGGGACCAGACTATGAGAATCAATCCATTTCAGCATTTCTCAAAGTGTGTTCCACAGGACGTCAAATATATGTTAGTCAAAGAAATGGCATTTCCTAGTCAACTAGGAATGGGAACCACCAGGGAACAAAGTTAAATAGATTTCTCTATTGCAGAGGTTCCCAGGTCTTTCAATATGTTAACACGCATCGAAAATCTCCAAGGAAGTATATACATAGGCTGCTGAGTTTCCCAAATACTTTTTACCTGTGAACCCCTTTTTTCAATGAGCATCTTTCAGAACTGATAGTCTAGGAGCCACTAACCTGTTTATTTTCATTATCTGGGCCAGACGCTTGGGTAATAAGTGAAGCAGACAGGCACAAATGATAATAGGGAGTGGTGGGGTAGGGGCTGTGGCACAGTAGAAAGTGGTATCCATCCCCCATGGGGAAAGTGATTACTCAGTTTTGACCACAGAAAAGCAGGGTAGACATTTCAAATTTTTAACAGCCGAAGGAAATGCAGATATTTATGTGGCTGAATTTGTTTTAAAACATTCTGTGGGCTGGACATGTCTGTTGCAAATGCTGGATCTTGAATTTCCTGATTTGGACTTGTATCCCCAAGATAGCACTTTGTATATCCCCATTCAATATAACTTATTGCCCAAACTAAATCATCGTTAGGTGGCTCAAGGTCATTGTTATTGTAAGGCCACTGGTAATGATAGAGGTTGCTTGGTCACTCTGCTGGACACTCTTAAAAACCAAGTCATGCAGAACCTACATTAGATCATTTCACTTCCCTGTGGCCCACAGATCACAACATGCTGCCTGGGTCTCTTGCAATGGAACCTATGAACATTAAAAGCATAATCAATGTTGACTAGGAAAGAAGAACAAAATTAATAGTAAATATATTAGTTTACTAGGGCTACCATAACAAAAAACCAAAGACTGGGTAGCTTAAACAACACAAATTTATTTCCTCACAGTTCTAGAGGCTAGAAGTCAAAGATCAAGGTACCAGCAGGGTTGGTTTCTTCTGAGTCCTCTCTCCTTGGCTTGCAGATAGTCACCTTCTTGCTGTGTCCCCACATGGTGGTCCCTCTGTGTTGTCTGTGTCCTAATCCTGATCACTTCTTTTAAAGACACCAGTCATATTGGATTAGGCCCCACCCTAATGACTTTGTTTTACTTTAATTACCTCTTTAAAGGCCCTGTCTCCAAATATAGTCACATTCTGAGGTATTGGGAGGTAGGACTTTAACACAAGAATTTGGGGGGAACACAATTCAGCCCACAACAATAAATGATCTTACAAAGGCAAAAGCCTAATAGGTCTCTTGTTTTACTTGCATTTATTTTATAAAAATCACCTAAGGTCATGTAAATAAAAACATGTAAAGCCTGCCACAGGAAAAGTGAAACATCAAACTAAAATTGGTAAGGAACTGGTTGGAAGATATTTTTGAAAAGCCAGGTGCTTTTTAATCAACATGGCCTACTGTTGCCTAGCATAGGGCTTCAAAAAATTACCTACCATAACATCCAGGTCTACCTAGCAATACTTCTGAGAATTTTGGGGTAGTGGGAGAACAAGGGAGAGAGCTTGACACGGCATGTACAGCATGTCTTGCAAATCACATGGCTGAGCTGTGCCAGAGAAAATATCAATTTTACATCAAATTCCCAGAAGGAGTAAAGGGGCTGGCTGGTAGCTAATAAAGTGTTGGAAAGGGTAAATCATAACGAATGGGGCTTTGGTTTTTTGGGTTTTTTTAAGAGCTTTGGCTTTCATTTTCTGTACAAGTCATACTAACGCATTAGGGAGAAGAGCAGAGACAGCAAAAGAAACAGTACATGTAGACTTAAGTGAGGCTGACAATTTTAGCATAAAAGCTTTTACGACATGGGCAGGACCCTATTGTTGGTTGTAGGGCTGTGCTCCAAAGAGTAATTTTAGCGGTTTGATGTCAACATATGGGCATTCCCAGAAAACTTGTCCTTGGTCTGATATCTTATCGTTTTTATTAGCAAGTGCAATGATTCAATGGACATGCTGACTATGCAGCTGATAATAATTTAAGAGAAAGAGATGTGCTTGATGGAAGCCAGGAAAGCAGAAAGCATGGAGGTGGCGTATTCAAAAGGTTCTCTTAGACTGGGAGAGAGCTTGGGGAATTCTAGACCTACCACCTTTAAGTGGAAATATAAGTGTGAAATTGTGCTCTTTAAATACATGACATACTTACAGAGAATTGGAAGGGTTTTTTTCTTCCATCTACCTAAGAGACTCGAGCCAATTTCAATCAGTTGGCAGAGCCTTATGGTCATGTCTTACATAGTTATATAACTTAATAAGCATTCATACTGGGTCCCAACTCAAGACTGGTCCTTGGTTGTCGGATAAAATGCCCTCTGTGTATCTTAATTTCATTGAACATCTGGGATGAAAGGAGTTGTTCTTATAATACTTTATACATAAAATACCTTCCAGTTAAAGACCCCAAATACCTATGCACCTATAAAGTTATTATTTTGACTACAGGCTGTAAGTGTGAGAACATTTCACATAAATAAGTTAAAGATGGATTCCTGGCCCACTTCAGCCTCAGATGTTGTTAATGTCATCAGAGTTCTGTGTTTATCCTACAACAGCTGAACTCAAGGCTTGGCAGGTCAAAAACCTTTCTGTGCACTTTTCAACCCACACTGAAGTTGAATGTCTGGGAAAACACTCAGGAAAATATTATTTCCATTTGCAAATTTCCTTATGGTCACATTGTTATTTTGGCACAAGCAGGCAGAAATTAAATGTCTGTCAAATGCATACTACTGGCTTCACCAGCTAATGTATAATTCTGGCTTTGCCCTTTAATTTTCATTAGGGCAACAAAAAATTGGTTTTAAACTTTCTCAAAGATATGTCATTACTAACTCTTATGGAAGCTCACAGGTGTCAGGCTTAACATGCAAATGAAAATCAAAACAGTCAAATCTTATCAAAATTGAAGGTCTGCCTAGAGAAAATATACTCCCCCCAACACACACAAAAAAGTGTGCGTGTGTGTGTTTCAACTCATGCTTACCTCAATTTGACTATTGCGTAAGGTTTCCTTGACCTTAATGAACATTTACTGAGCACCTACTAAACACTGGATGTTGTTAAACACTAGAGAAGGTACAAAGATGAATCAGACAAGGTTCCTGTATTCAATATGATCACAGTCTGGGAGAAAAGACAAATACTGAAAGAAGTAATTACAATTCAGTGTAAAGGGGGCTTTAACAGAAGCAAGTGGTTGCTGCAGTAATACCACAGAGGAGACCATGCCAACAGCCAGGGTAGTGGAGTCAGGGGACATTTCTCTCTTCCTGGGAACCCTAAATCAACAATTGGTTTCCACACTCTGAAAAGGGGGCTGGCAAGCTATGGCCCATGGGCCAAATCCAACCCACCTCTTATTTTTGTAAATAAAGCTTTATTGGAACATAGCCACACCCATTCCTTTACATATTGTCCATGGCTACTTTTGAGCTACAATGGCTGAGTTGAGAATTGAGACAGTGTGGTAAGCAGAACAATGACCCCTCCCCCCCAAAAAATAAAAAGTCTACTCCTTCATACCTGGAACTTGCAAATATGTTACTTCACATGACCCAAACTAATCATGTTAATCCTTAAAATTGGAGAATCTTTCCCAGCTGCGGCCAATGAGAGAGACGGCAGAATAAGGATTTGATGCCCTAATGCTGGTTCTGAGATGCAGGAGGCTGTGTGCAAGGAACTGAATTCTGCCAATATCTGGAGTGAGGACCCTCCCTAGAGCCTCCCGCAAGGAATACAGCCTTGATTTTAGCTCACTAAGACCCATGTTGGACTTCCAATCTGCAGAACTGTAAGATAAGTTTCTGTTTAAGTCACTAAATTTGTGGTAATTTGTTACAGCAGCAATAGAAAACTAATACAGACAGAGACTATATGGCCCCAAAGCCTAAATATTTACTCTTTACCCATCTACAAAAAAAAAAAAAAAAAAAATTCCCAACCTATATCCTTGAATGTGGCTGGTGGAGGGCAGAAAGATGTGATACCTTTCCTCACCCATCTTAAGAGTCGCAGCTGACACTCCTACAGCAAAAGACAGGCTAACAAGAGAAAAACCTAACAGATTTATTTAATCAAAGTTTTATGTGACACCAGAGCCTTCAGAAAGGAAGACCCAAAGACCCAGGGAAACTGTCTATTTTAATGCTTAGGTTCAATGAAGAATGGAGAGACTATAGAAATGTGATTGGACAAAAGGGTGTGATCTAATGGTAGTAGAGTGAAGGAGAAACCCAGCAATGCCTGTCTGTTCGGAGTCTTCTTGTCTTCTCTGTGTAGCATTCCTTTCTCCTGAGTTTGGGGCAGGACCCCACTGGAATGAGAGTCTTCAAGGGAGAAGGGAGAGAGTGATTTTCTAGGTTTTATGGCTTGCTTTGGGGGAGAGGGGTTCTCATTTCTGTGACACATCTTGGGGAAGAGGAATTCTGGTTTCTATGATTTGCTTTAGAAGAGAAAGAGGGGTGGGAAAGAGGAGGGCAGGGGAAGGTCAGAGAGACCTTGCTTCTGAGGCTTTCCAGCGTCCTTCAGTTCAAAGTACTCAGCATGCCAAAGCACCATACATTGGGGTATCATGTTCTGAACCCCAACACTGGCAAATATTCCAGGGATGTTTCAAAAGCTGATAGCAGAAATTACTAATTGTCCCCCAGTATCCATTTTATTTTTCTTCTTTTTAGTAATAGGACCCCATGTGTACACAAGTTTTATCAGGGCTCATGGACACACAGCTGGAGACTATATATTTCAGCCTCCCTTGCAGTTAGGTATATCCATGTTTCAAATCTATTGCTAGCGGATTGTGAACAGAAGTGATGTGTGCAACTTCTATGTCACTTCCTTAAAAGGAAGTTGTTTACCTTCCATTTCCCCTTGTCCCTTCTCATGTGCTAGTATGCAAACCAGGTGATGGTGAGCCACCTTTGGCAATATGGAGGAGGATAGTACCCTGGGGAATGATGTAACAATAAGGTGGAAGGTACCTGAATGACCTTATGGAGTAGAGCTGCCTAACTACTCTGGATCTTACTACCTACTCTGAATGGTACGTGAGAGAAGACAGTTTCTATTAAGATAGAATCTGAGTTCCCTTGTTCTAGGATTTCTCTGTTTCAACAACTCAACAGTAGTACTGACTGGTACAGGGGAGCAGTCCCCTATCTTAGGGTAGGATTGGAGAAGAAATAGATCAGTTCATAAATGAGCTGCTCTAATCCACAGCCATCCTAAGTGCTTGGGCACTTTCCCCAAGTACCTTGAAACCTCGTGTGGGGATTGTAAAACATGGCTGCAAATTCTTAGAGATTCCTGCCATCGAGAGGTGGGATCAATGTCCCCTCTCCTTGAGTTGGGGCAGGCTTGTGTGTGCTTTGACATATAAAGTACACCAGGAGTGATTCTAGTTACTTCAGAGGCTGAGTCATGAAAGGCCATGCTGTTTCTATGTTGTTAGCTAGAACTATTCACACATGGAGTGCTAAATTACCATGTTTGAAGTCCAACTACCCTGAGACAACCATGCTGGAGAGGCCACATGTAGACGCTCAGGTCAATAGTCCCAGCTGAGCCCATCCTTTAATCATCCCAATCAGATGCCAGATGTTTGAGTAAAGAAGTCATGTTGGAAGTGGAACGCCAGGCCTAACTATTCTAGCCTTGACCATTTGAGACAAACTCAGTTGTCTGAGACATCCCACACATTATGAAACAGAGAAGAGCCCTTTGCCCTTACTGAATTCCTGACCCACAGAATCCATGAGCATAATAAAATGGTTATTTTATTGCACCAGCTTTTGAGGTTTGTTACATCTTTCCCTAAGAATGAAAGAAGAGAAGAAAGAGTTAGAGGCATAGAAACTCACTGTCCTCCCAATTGCCCGGAATCCAACAACTGGGATCCATCCTGAGTAGGCAAATGAGATATCTCCCACATGATCCTTGACTTAAGGTACTAGAACCCCAAAGTCTTCACTGGTTCATGCCCACAGGTCTGGGTCCTCTGAGCCACTCTTGGGCTTGTGGTACCAACCTTGAGTCACTCAGTTGTAGTGACACTCAGAGGTTAACACCATTATTCTGATTTTACCCATAAGAGAGGAAAAGCAAGTGTCTAGAAGCCCCCAGGTGGCAGCCAAGCCTTGGTCCTTTTTGCTAGATATCTATATCTCACAGACAACCTAAGATAAACCTTTGTGAAGAAGGGTGTCCTGCAGAATGTGTTGAATGATCCAGGAAATGTCACTATAGAAATGCCAAGAGTCTTGGTAGCATCATTCTAATTATCATGGGGCAGTGCTGCTACAACAAGGTTTGATTAATACTGCTATACCACTATGGAACTTGGATTTCTATGACATCTCTCTTCTCGGAAGTGTGCTAGTGTGCAATAACTTGGGGCTTACAATGAATTAAGGGCTGTGAACTTGCTGACATACATTGGAAGCCAGGACGGGATCAATCCACAGGAAGAGAAAGAAAAGCAAATCTCCCTCCCTGCTGTAAGTGATCCCTCTGCCACTGGGAACTCCTAAGTCTCTGTTAACCCGTGTTTGTTAGGACCCTTGGCCAATCTTAGGAATAAGCCTGCTAGTTAAAACTAAAACCCATACCCTGTTTAACCCATTAGCTAGTTGAGTCCTTGAAATATAGTCATGTGCCACTTAATAACAGGAATACATTCTGCGAAATGTGTATGAACATCATAGAGTGCACTTACACAAACCTAGATGGCATAGCCTGTTGCTCCTAGGCTACAAACAGTATAGTAGGTTACTGTACTGAATACTGTAGGAATTGTGACACAATGGTAAGCATTTGTGTATCTAAACATATCTAAACATACAAAAGATACAGTAAAAATATGATATTATAATCTTATGGGACCACCATCATATATGCGGTTTGTTACTAACCACAATGTCATTATGTGGCACATGACTGCAGAATACTACATTTTTTTAAAAATTGTAAATTAATTTATTCTGAAGATCACACTGAACCTACTCAATGTTCAGTGAGTCTTGCAATGGCCTTTGGCCAAAAGCAATAGAAACTAGACCAAGATTTATTGATGAAATGAGAGAGCAAATTAGAAGAATCTTTAACATTCATATAACTAGATTGCATTTAGACATGCTTATATCTGTAAAAACCATTGTGGAAGGACAGCTAATTTTGCTGAAACTTGACTGACAGAATATGCTTTTCCTTACCAAGTGGGTGAAGTTTAAAGTCTCTAGTGTCCACTAGGAATCTCTCCTCAGCACTACCCCACCACTACCACTCTAACCTTTTTGCTAGGAAGCACTTGTGTTTAATTTTTTTTTTTAATTGTAAACTGCATCCCTCACTATCAAGCTTTGGGATCCATTTAAATATTGATATAAGCAAAGTTAGTCTCTGAGAAATAAAGGCCCAAAAGGGATTTTCAAAGAGCCCTGCAAAGGTAATTTGTCCAAGCAGCAGTTCATTGTTTTCTTAATGCACTGGGATACTTTCCAGATGACAAAACCCACTAAATAGACAGCAGGATAGATTGTGAAATACATAGTTCTAAATTATAGCTTCACAGTAAGTGGGAGCCTTTCAGTGTGGTCAGACCTGATAGCATTTAGAACTCCCAAGGTGTTTGAAGTGATACATGCCAGCCCTCTATCACATGACTGGTCTATTAATATACCTTATCTTGAATATTTGGATTATGAGTTCAACTGATATACTCCCCCCACTAAATATTACTTATATACTTCACACCCTTTAATATTAGCATTGCAATGCTAAGATTTACAGGGAATCCCTTTTGCCTTAAGTGCACTTCTTAGAGTTGTAGGTTCTCTTCCTAAACATCCAGCTAAGTATAAAGCAAGAACCCATCAGCTAACACCCCTTCCAAAGAAATTTTAAAAATGTATTTTCCAAAGAATCCTTCTGACTTTACAAAATTATGAAATGGTTAAAATCATTGTAAAAATTAAAAATGATGTTCCTTTTAGATATATTTTATTATGTTATGACCCTTCAGCAGTGAAGAGCACACAGTGACTCTTATAAAGCAGAAGGTACTAGTGCTGGGTGTGCCCTAACTGCCTGACCCTGGGTGAGTCACTTCACCTCTTTAAACCTCAGTTTTCTCATCTACAAAATTAAGGCTGAAATAGAGGCTCTTGCAAGTTGTTTCTTTTCAGTTCCATGGATGAAAAAGGTATTAGTTGTACTTGGGTATTTATAATTCTTCAACTCTTGTTCTAATGTGTGTGTCATCCACTTAAGGGATTCAGCAAACTGTTACCTACCACGCCCCTACAAAATGGAAAACACGAGCTTGGCACTATAAATGATACCAAAGTGGCAGACACAGAACCTACACTCAGGGAACCCCCAATTTAGTTGGGAAGATGGGACCACGACATGAAGTTGTGTGATGTCACCATATAATATACAAGTTGACAACAGTGTCAGTCCCTCATTTCTCAGCTACAGGTTTTGAAGACCTGCCACCCAACAACTCAACCTTTCCAAACCCAGAGTCAATGAGAACCAAGCTGAGCAGTGTACTAGAGGACACACCCACACTAGTTTTATCTACCATCCTGACCTAGGTATCCTGAGCCCTCTTCCCCGGCCCTATTCGCCCATATGCTTATCCACCTCCTGCCTTTAATCAAACACTGTGCACAATCCATGCGATCATTTTCCCTACTCTGTTTTCTTGTGAATTGTATTAGTTAGCATACAGACTAAGGTGCTGTATCAGAATCCCATAAAGTAGGGTCACTTAAACTAGAAGTCTATTTATTTCTAATGTAATCGCAGAAGCTGGTAGGGTAGTTCTATTGTCCTCTACACCTGGTTTGCATTTCTGGACCCAAGAGAGCTGTTGCAATTTTGTACGTTAATACAGTTGGCAATGGTGCCACAATCTTGAAGAGTCCAGTGTTTAGGTGAAGAAAATATCAAGGGCTTTGAATATGTTTAAATATCCAAAATCAAGCCTATCTCCATGCTTGCCTCTAAAATTCTGTAATTCTGTAATCCACAGTGTTTTCATAAATCTATCCTCAAGTTGCTCTCAGAATTTGTTATACTGCTGCTGAAGAACATCTGAGGTGGAAAAATGTACAGCCTCAAGATAGCAGAGGCGGGGAGTGAGGGGGCGGCAGATCAAAGGTAGCGTAAATGATACAACCATGTTGAAGTGCGGCCAAGAAGTTTGTATTAAGAATTTTGCTACTGTTTGGGCAGAAGTAAGACTGATGTTTGCATTCAGTCCCTCCCAAGGTATTGCACAATGGGATTGTTTCAAGTTTGAAAATACTTTAACAGGCTGTTTCCAATGTGCAAATTTAAGAGCCCTGAGCTTTGTTGAATGGGAAAGGAGGGGTGTTGGCTTGTAGAGAGATGTAAATAGACAGTTCAAAGTTAATAACATTTACAGTCGCCAGAAAGTCAGGAGGGGAGATGTGGAGAGAACAGAGGTAGTCATCTGCAACATTCAAAGATCTGGGGAAATTGGATGTCAGTGAAATCGTCCTGATAGCAGAGTGTATCTTTTGAGGCCACCTGAGAGAAAAAGCCATTACACCTCACATCTTCAGACTAAATACATGAGATAATGAATTCACAAGCCTGAGAATGTGCCTATGACATTTCTTCTACCATGAACTCAACACTTATATAAATGGGATGTTCTCAGAGTCACAGGAGATAGAGCAGCAAGAGCAAATAGAAACAAGCTGCTTACCTTACATATTTATATTTTTCTTTGTGAAATGGCAGAAAACTGTCCTCTTCCATAACTGAATTTCTTCAATGTCTTTTTTAAAACAAAGTATTCCCCAAATATTTATATGGAAAAAAAGTATGTTCATAACAAGTAGAATGTTATCCTCATCAGGGTTTCCTCCAAATAATAAGTTGGTCTTCCCAACACTAAGTGTCTTGTTCCAGTCATTATAGTCAAGCACAATCTACACTGTTTTTTTTAACCTCCCTATATCTAAAAAGCTTAAAAAAAAAAAAAGCACACACATAGGTCTATATTATTGTTATCCTAATCCAGTCTATTTGTTCAGAGAGCAAACCAGAGTGATACATTAAATGTTAACATAAAATCTATGATCACTTGGGCTTAGACTCACAAATCCTAAACTAGGTGATAAATACAAATTTATCTCAACTCGTAAGAGATTTATTTCTGAAAATTCTGTGTTGAATGTGTTATATTTTAAATACTGTCACTGAAATCTATGGTGTATTATCTAGGGTGAAACAGTTGCACCTAAAAACTGTATTTTCACAGAGAGGTTTTCTGAAAGCACGCTGGAGATGTGCATAGTTAAGGTAGAAATGGGCCTTCTGCCCTCTCCGAAGCTGAAGCTCGTGTGGAAGACACCTCCGCAGACACTGGTGCAGAGCAGCGGTTGGTCGTGCTGGAACACTAGCTCCTTTTCTCCATCCAATGTTGATCCTTTCAGCCTAAGAACCACTTCCCAGGAAAGTGCTTTGTTGCCCAAGCTCTATCAGGAAACCACCGGGGAGCCTCCAGCTGGGTAAACCTCTCTAGACGTCCCCTTTTATGTTTAAAGCTAGGGATCAAACAAAGGTGGACCCTACTCTATCAGGCCTTCACTTCCAGAGTATCGGGTTCAGGGAGCTTCTCTTTCAAAGCTAAAGTCGTTGTAATAACCCCACTACAGAGATCTACTTGGCACTCAGGCACTCAGAAATTTAATAAATAATGCTTTTGTTCTGAGTACTGTGATTTTGTCTCAACAAAGCTCCCAAATTGAGCTCTCTTTCTCATTCTCGACTGAGAGAATGACAGCCTTGTGTCTCCACCATTTACAAATCTCAGATTTGAAGATTCCATGTGAGTAGCCCAGTCCATGATCCCTCCTCTCATCTCTGTGAACACTTGCTGTTTACAGAGGGCAAGCTGCTTTTGTGTGATTCAAAACATTACTAATTAAAACCTGTTACCTTCCTAAGGGCAGATATATTCTCCTCTAGAGCAGCATTTGTCTGTCCCATTAGCATTAATGGGAGAAACACAAGTGCATCAAGAGGAGAATGGTCCCCTTGGGTCTTTGAACTTAAGTCTACTTCAAAACTGAAACCGATATATACAATGGTATCATTGATGCCATTAAAAATCATTATACTTTACTGCAACTTTTATAAAAGTAATTGTAAGCTTCATGAAATATACTTGGCTCCTGGGAGTTGTGCATTATTAGGCTGTGACTGGACATGATATAGTAAATTACACTATAATACTTGAAAAATATTTTGGCCAGGGGAATTTACTAGATCCAGTTGAGCTTGTGCAGAGGTCTATGTTCATAAAGACAATTAGCTTGGGTTAATTTTAAAAGCACGTCTAATTCTGTGCTAAAATTCAGGAAAAAGATCTGGTAAAGGATGCAACTCAGTGTCTATGTTTTGCAATGATATGTCTTAATGGGCTGCTATAAAATACCATCACCTTGTGTCTCTATCATATCCTTCATTTGCATAGTCTTAAGTGCTTTACCAGCATTATATAGCTCATGTTCCAGTTATTTTAGAGGGAGAAAGAGGAGGGCATTTTTTTCCAGACTGTGAAACTGAGGCTTAGAGAAGCGACGTGGTGATCAGGGTGAGGGATGATTAAAAAGGAAGTGTCCACTTGACTTGCCAATCCAAAGGATTAAACTGTTGTGGAGCCAGGGCATCAATACCCTCAATTTCCAAGCTAGAGGCCCTTGTCTGCATAATTAGCTGTTGCATCTACTGTCCTGGGAGGCAGCTGAGTGTGACGGCCTGGATTGGTGACCTCATTAGCTATGTGACTATGAGCAAATTTAACAGCTTCCTCATATGTAAAATAGAGATTGCAAAGTACCTATTTCATGGGGTTGTTTTGAAGATTACATGACTTAATACATATAAACCCCTTTGAATAGTCCCCGGCACATAGTAAGCACTCAATAAATGTTAGTCATCCTTGTTAACCTTTTAGCCCAGCCAGGGCTGTGTTATCCATAGAGAAATAGTGCATGGGGAAAGCTGATTGGCAGACAGAACTACATCCCTTACTTCTGATCTCCCAAGAAGGCAGTTCTATCTTATTCTATTGCATCATCAAAGTCCCATTGGCTTTAGAGCTTTAGGCTCTCTAAAACTACAACTTTCCTGGGAAGAGTAATGCACCATTCCAGGTGTCCGGCATGTATTTTATTCATTAGGTCTTTTCCTGAAAGAGGAGGGAGAGACAGTATTCCCTGCACCCTCCAAAGAAGGAGTGGACCAAAAAGCCAAGGTTTGTGCCTACATCCTAGCCTAGAGCCAGCTCTGACCTCAGGGCTGTACCAGCTGTTTTGTGGTATAATTAGCCGGTGATTTCTGTCACTAGTAAGTTGTATCTGCAATTTCTGAATCCACCTAGTGTCACCTGAACAAGAACTCTGGTGGCCCAAAGTCTTCTCGGTAAAGGAACATTCTACAGGCTGGAATACCAGGGGTGCCAGAAATGCCTCTTTCCATCATCTTTCCTCTGTGTGCTCAGCTACATGGCCAATCATGGGATGAGAAGACAGTACCAAGGGAGGTCTCTCTCTATTAAGTCCCCTTTAGGTCCAACAGGTTAGTTCATCTCCTCTATGCTCCCATGGCATCCTGCTGAGCTCTTTATTAACACATCTCACATTTACTGAAATTATCTATGGTTTTCTCCACTGGACTATAGAGTTCTAGAGGAGAAAGACCATATTTTATTTATCTTTATATTAGTACAGTGCCAATGGACACCCAAATATTTATTACATACAAAATTTCTGGACAAAGGAGTTTGCCCAATCATTTCTTGGAACCATGAGTTTTAAAAGCATTCCTGCAGTTCTTAATTCAGGTTCAAGTGCTATAACTCAGTGTTCTTGAAGGTGATTTGATTTGCTTCAAAGTTGCCTTCAGATTCCTTAGTTTTCGAGCAATCATATAAATGCTAAATTGAACATTTTTTTCTTATTTTTAAATGTCAGCAATAATAAACTAAGCCTGTATTTGCTTTTTAAATGTAATGAAAGTAAAATTAGACTACCAGATCAATTTTGCAGATTGTTTTTATATCTTTGGGATTTAAGCAAACTAACAAAAACCATGGTCCCCAGAAAGCTTAAGAGTTTGAAACCATGGACTTAATAAGTTTTTTTTTAATATCTATTTAGCATCTCAATAAACCTTATCAACCCTCTTTCATTCCACTGGCAATTTTCTGACCTCCAAGTTGAACACTTGAGCCCTGAATTCTGCTCATGGGTGAGTAATCACAGCAAGCCCATAGCAGAACCTATCCCCAAACTACAAATATATCATCTTCAGCCTTGTAAATCAAAGCCTCAAAGAGCATCATTTAGCCTGCAGCTAAAATTGCTTGTTTATCAGATGGTGCCTGGTTTAGCGTGGAGCAGTCCCTTGTAAATCTCTGGGACCTTTTACAGCATATACTTAAGCAAGCACATCGGCTCCTGGGAGGCTTTCTGAGAGCTTTAATGACTGTGGGCTGCTAAAAGATCCAGGCCTTGGTTTAGCTAAAGTGGCTACGGGTACAGTTTGGCTCCATTTTGTAAACTCACAAAGATAAGGAGTCTGCTCGCTCCAAAGCGAGAGCGAGCATTTGTTTTTTAGGGAATCTTTATATCCAAAGTGTTAATGTTCTTGTGGCTTTGGGTATTTTGACCTTTTGCCTGCTAACTTTTGATTTGCTGAGGGAGATAGTTCTTTCTCTAGGCTTTATTGCCACTCTGGCAAGACAATCAAATGCATGTGACTCTGCAAATTACGGGAAAAGAAATGATTTTGGATTAATACCATACACATCACACACAATAGTAAAGCATTCCCGCTTTCCCCCCGCCAAATACAACACTGAAACCTATCTTTAGTTACACTGAAGAGTAAATATGTGCCCATGCTTCTTCAACAGGCAATTAAATGTGTCCACTGTAGACTCTGCTGGCGGCTTGCTCACCTCAGCACTTTCCTTCTAAGAAAGAGAACAATTTATAGATTCTGGCCATGTAGCTAAAGGCAGCGAAGGGAAATTGTCCACCAAATTCCCATTGGTTTAAAAACCTAGCTACTTGCTAAAGTCATGAATAGCTTATTGACTGAATGTACCACCAAGGACCCCAGCAGCCCAACAACTACTTTACTGATGGACGATGGAAGAGCCCTGATCAAATTCACTAATTAAAGAAATCTTTACACGATTCTTTCTTATATACGGTCTCTTTGATACAAGTTAATTAAAGTACTCTTCAAAACCTTCACCTGACATGGGAAAGGTTCCTTAGAGAGTTGGAGAAGCAAAACATATTTCAGGGGCTCTTCTCTTGTTTTCAGGCAACGATAAATTGTTTCCATGCTAATTTTACAGCTACCGTGGTCTCTAGGTTTTAAAAATCAGCCTCTTTTTCCTAATACTATGTCCCCTCTTCATAAGCCAAAGATGATTCTTTTTGCCTTTGCACCTATTAAGGGTAAAGTTTTATGTTTTGGGTTTGTTTTTTTAATTTGGGGGTTTGCTGGTAGTTTTACTGTTCTCCAAACAAGCACAGTGCTATGGGTAAGCTGTTCCCCATTTGGCATGGTTTTGATAAAGGGCATTCAAGCCGGGGACTCCTGAGGGTAAGTATACAATATTTGTCACAAAAGCTAAAAATATGTGCACCTGTTGCATCCTGCTAAAATCACAACAAGCTGGCATAGCACTTGGGAAATAAAAGCTTAACTGACTCATACGCTTCCTGAAAATAGACTTTATATGTTTCTTCCTCCAATACCAGGTCTGAGAGACAATTTGTAATATTCAAGCAAATTAGACGATAATAGTGAGTCCCTGAGTGGTATTTTTTCAAAAAGGTGGGGGGAGTACCTTTTCTCTTTCCTTGCATGCCTGGTGACCACATTTTTAGCCCCCTTCACTCTACCCCCAAATGGCAAAGCATATGATAGAAGAGCCATCTTGGAATATGAGTAACATTGCACAATACTTATTTCATTTATTAATTCATGCAAGAAATATTTATTGAGCATCTATTAGGCATGGTGCTAAGCTGTAGGACACAATTTCCCTATTCTCAGTAAAGCATATGGATTCTAGTAAGGGAGGGCATCCATTAATAAAATAATAATAAAAATGATAAAATTGCAATGTGGGCAAGAGCTACGAAGAAAAGATAAAGAATACTGTGAAAGTCTAAAATGCAGACAGACCCTACCTAGTTTGAAAAGTCAAAAAAAAAAACTCCCCTGAGAAAATAATACTGGGGTCAGAAGCATAAGTCAGATTTATCTAGGCAAAGAAGGGAGGAAAGAGCATTTCCAACAACAGCATGTGCAAAGGCCCTGTGGCAGGAGGGAACTTGGAGTAGACCAGTCTGACTAAAGAGAAGGCCCCAAAGAAGAGCCTGGTACAGGTTAAGTTTGGATCTTACTGAGCTTCTTAGTCTATATTCAAGGGTTTTATATTTATCTTATGAGCAATGGGAATCACTGAAGGATTCTAAGCAGGAAATAATATTATCAAAACTGCATTTTGAAAAGATCACAATGGCTGTAGGGTAGAAAAGAGATTGGGGGCAGCCAGGACTCATCTTTGTATGGAGATGAGTTAAGAGAGCATTACAGTAATTCAGACAAGAGCTGGTGAGAGCAAGGATGAAGGTGGGGATTGTGGAAATTCAGGTTTAAGAAATATTTGGAGGTAAAAATCGATAGGGCTTAGTGATTGGGCTTTCAAGATGTAGGAGAGAGAAGTGTCAAGAATGGCTCTTACACTGCTGTTGTACATGACTGAGTGGCTGATGGTATCATTTAGTATCCTAACAGAGACTGGAAAACGACTAGGCTTGGGGACTGGGAAGAGTTTGGAACATAGTAGATTTGAAGTGGCTCCAAAACATCTAGAGATATCAGGTAGGTGGTTGGATATCAGGCCTGGAGCTCTTAGAGCTCTCTGAGCTAGAAATACAATTGTGAGACATCATGTGGGGTTGGCCACAGAAGCCACATATTAGTTTCCTAGTGCTACCAGAAAGAATTACCACAAATGTGGTGGCTTAAAACAACAGAAATTTATATTCTCACAGTTTTTGAGACTAAAAGTCCACAATGAAGCCATCCAGCTGGGTCATGCTCCTTCTGAAGGCTCTCAGAAGACTCCTCCTTTGCTTTTTCCAGCTTCTGTGGCTGCCAACAATCCTTGGGATTCCTTGGCTTGTGGCTGCATCACTCCAATCTCTGTCTTCACATCACCTTCTGTGTGTTTTCTCTTCTGTCTGTGTCTCTCTGTTTGTCTCTTATAGGACACTTTTCATTGTGTTTAGGGCCCATCTGTATAATCCAGAATGATTTCATCTTGAGATCCTTAACATTAAATTACATCTGCAAAGACCCTTTTTCCAAATAAGGTCATATTCATAGTTTGTAGGGGTTAGGATGTGGACATATGTTTTGGGGACATTCAACCCACTACAGCATGGATGCATTATATGGATGAAATCACCCAAGGAGACAATACAGAGTGAGAAAAAGGTCTAAGACTGTACCTAGAGGAACTCCAGTATTTATTCACTATGCCATGTAGAATTCCATTACACAGCAACTAAGCCCAGTGATTAAAAAATTCCTTGGAAGTCTGAGATCATTATCAATTAAAAACTCCCAAAGTTTTCCATCCATGCATCATTCTCACCCATAACCCTCTTATGCAAATACTCTCTCCTACTATCTCTTTTCTCAAATTCTTCTGCCCAGTATACTTAGCACTTAATTAGCACTCTTATTAATTGCTCTCTGCATGTTCTGCATGAGTTAGTCTGTGTGCTCCCTGAGGGCAGGCTCTGTGTGTCCTATTTCCCTGGTATTTCCTCATAGTATTTAGTATCGGAGTAGGCACATAACAAATATCCAATAGATATTTGTTGACTGGTAAGTGCACTATTAGTTTCCCATTATTAATTTTCTAGGATTTCTGTTAAATCACAACTTAGTGGATTAAAACAACATAAATTTATTATCTTACAGTTAATAGGTTAGAAGCCTAACACAGGTCTCACAGGGCTAAAAATCAGTGTGGGCAGGGCTGTTTTCCTTTCTGGAGGCTCTAGGGAATAATCCATTTCTTTGCCTTTTTCAGCTTCTAGAGTTTACTTGCACTCCTTGGCTCACAGCCCCTTCTTCTATCCTCAAAGCCATCAACAGCAGGTCAAGTTCTTCTTTCATCTCATCACTCAGATGTGCTCTTCTATCTTCCTCTTCCACTTACATAAAAGCTTGTGATTACATTGATTAGACCTACCTTGATAATCCAGCATAACTTCTCTATTTTAAGGTAAGCTGATTATTTTAAGGTAACCTTAATGCCATCTACAACCTAAATTTCTTTTGCCATGTGGGTAACATATTCACGGGTTCCAGGGATTAAGATGTGGACATTTTTGGGGAGTGCAGTCATTATTTTGCCTAGCTCAAGTTCATTCAAACTTATTTATTAAAATACATGCCCAAGATGTTTGCCTTGGAACACAGGCTCTCAGAAAACAGACCCTCCTTCCCACTTCCATGAGCAAAAGGACTTCCAAACAGAAGAATGAAGAACTATTGTTTGATGATGACTAGTTATCACACAGCTGGGAAGGGACAAGGGCTAACAGGGGCCTCCTGGCCCAGAATGGAAATGTCTGTTGAGCCTCAGAGTCTTGAAAACTCTGTGCCATTCAAGTTTCCTCAGTCTTTACCATATACCTATGTGGGCAAGTGCTTAGTAAATACAGTGACCATATAATTTACCATCCAAATCAGGACACGATTAAGAGTAAAAGGGTACAACAGATATAAACTGGGTGTGTGGTCACCCTAAGAGAGGTAGAGACTGCAGGCAGAATAAAGGAAGTCCTTTTTACCTAGTGCTTTGGGGGCCACAGAGGGTGAAGACTGTCCTGCTTCCATATGAGACATTTGTTATTTCCCCGTGGTCACTAGTTTGGCACTAATCAGACACATGTGGAGTGCCAGGGTCTGGGACAGCTCTGTTCCCAGAACTGTCACCTTTGCTTCTCCTTGCCTCGCTCACCAAAAGTTCAATACATTCCAAAATGCTTCTTTGCACATATATGGTGTCCTGTCTTGTCAACACCTTCACCCATTCCTTTGGATCTTCACCGTAGTTCTGTGAGGCAGGCCAGGAAGATGCACCCTTGGCCTTTCCATTTGGTAGGAGAGGAAACTGGACGCAAGCTTTCCCAAGGTCACAAAACTGTTTAAACCAGGAATCCAAATGACCCCAATGCTGGACTCAGGCCAAGGCTCTTTTTCTCACACTGCTGGACTCTGCCTGATTGGGACTGTCCCATATTTATAATCACATTAGTCAGAAGCCTTGGAGAATCACTAGCTTGTCACCACCTTCTCAAGGGCCTACTTGAGACTGTCACCTGAGGTTTAAAGGAAAGTGGTATAAAGGCTGTGATGCCCTCTCTCCAGATTGACTTTCAAATGGGCTAAAGAGACATTCAGAGCATGTGCTCTTTGCCCTCCAGCCACTCTGGAGGTAGAGCTGTTCCCAACTCCATTCTCTAGCAATGGCTACAGCAGCATCTTTGAATAAAGACAATGACACTTTTGATATATACAATGTAATTTGCCTTCCTTTCATTAACAAACACTTTTGCGGAGAGCAAATCTCATAGCTCAGGCAAATGTGAAAGTATTGCCTATCTGCCTGTGGATTATATAAATCTACACTGTCTCTTCCAGCAGGAGGTGATGAGAATTGATGGTTGTAAAGTGATACAAGATTAGTAGTACATTATAAACAAAGCTAACACTTTTTCATCATATAGGTTAAAAATCAGGAGAGGAGACACAGGAAAAATTTTTATTCTGCCCTCAGAGCAATCAAATGTAGGTTTTAAAAAGAAGAGAGCATTTCTCCCAGTTGATGCTTCTAAGGAGCAGTGGCTATGAGGGGCACCAAGGACTAACATTTAGGTTAAGGTAGCAGAATCAATAGGTTTTCAAGGATTGTTTTATTAAAGTTGCGAGTTCAAACTGGGAAGAAGGGTTTATAGGGAGCAGAGGTGATATCGTGTGTTAGTAAGAAGGCAAAATCAAATTTCTTTGTATCTTTTCACTGCCAATATTTTCGTTCATTCATTCAAGACATATTCATTGAGTGCCTACTATGTTTCAGGCACCATTCTATGTCCTGGTCAAAAAAACACATAAAACAGCTAGAGTTTTTGAAATGCAGGTAGTTTAGAAAATATGTCCAGTTGTGAAAAACATGAAAACTTAATCCAAAATAATAAGGTAAAGAAATTCCAGGCTCTGGGCAGTTGTATACCATAATATTTTCAGAGAAAATATTCCTGCAGGAGAAACTGGGAGAAGAGTGTGTGGGTTCAAGGACAGCTCTGTCACCAGTCTCTGTGGCTTTATCTGTGAGCAGGGAGCGTACCCTCACAATTTCTCAATGATCCTCCCAGGCTGGTGTTGTAGGATCACAGGTTGCTATGGTTAGTCCTGTGCATGGGAAATAATGTTAGGAGAAATGTTGACTCACATGATACGGGGAAAGGGAGGCCTTACTTAAAGATTTCAAGCAAAACAATAAATGTGCTGGCTAAAATGTGTGAATAATCGCATATTTAGATGTGGTATATTTAAGAGTGCAGGAAGCTTATTATCTTAAGCTGGTTCAGATTCAATTCGAGCCCTAAATATACCCATAGCTCTTCCTCTTTAAAAGCCTGAGTCACATCCTGCACCACACCCTTGCATCCATACCTCACCCTCTCTGGTTCTGCCCCCGTTCTTCCACACCAGAGAAGGGCCCATGCATTCTCTGACAAGCATTTCTGAGCTCTGGTCCTGTGGGTTATCTTCCCACTCCTGGCACACCCCACATTCCCACTGGATTCTGGTACTTTCCATGGGCTGCTGCCTTCGCCTGGAAGCCTCCTCCCCTTACCACCACCCCATCAGAACCCCTCCCCTAATTTCCAGGCGTACTTCAAGTCCTCTTGCCCTGCTCAGCCAGGACAAATGCCTCAGCCTGTGCTCCCTGCCTTCTCTGTGACAGCCTCCACCTGTTTCACTTGCTTTACTGGCTTTATGTCCATCTTCCCACTGGACTAGAAGTTTTGGGAGGGTGGGTGGCCCCAGCAAGCCCAGTGCCTGGTCTATAGCAGCTGCACAGATATTCATGGAGTGAATGGAGTTAAACCTGTAATAGGTGCCTGCCTTTGTACTCCTAGGAAACTTGTGCTTAGCCCTACCACAGCACACGCTCATGCACACACAAGTGTGTAGTTGGCTTACTTGTCTTTTTTTTTCTACTGGGGGAGGGTGCATCTTTCATCTTTGTGTCCCCACTACCTGCCCCTGTGGCAGACATGGAATAGATTCTGAGAGTCCAACATTAGTTCTCAAAGCCTATAATTCATTCTGTGTTTATCTTAAGCAATATTAGTCAGCTTAACTATCAGATGAAGTAGGCCAAACATAAGCCACCTCTAAATGTAAGCCTTTCCACTCCAACAGTTGGCTCCATTTTTCTTAATAGTACTAAACTCAAAGTGTGGTGAGCAGTGCCCTCATGACAGGGTGACTCAGGGTTCATGTCATGCCATGTTTATTATATTAACTGGGAGGCTACTACTGCTTCTGTGCTTGATTCTTTACTCATCTGGGACTCTTATGAAAAGTGCATAAGCAGAAAGAAGGACTTTTGGACACCTACTCTGTCTGTGCCTAGCATCATCTATATCCAGAAAAATAAACAGATGGCCTCTCCTAGGCAAATATTGGGTTTGGGAGACAGGACTAATCCATAAAGCTCTGAAGCACATGACAGCATATAAAGTGCTGGATATGAGGGAACAACCATCATTTAAGTCATTAGTGTGACTCTGTAATGCCCCTGGGGAGACTGAAAAAAATCACCTCTCTTCTCCAAGGAGCCTCCTGACAGTGGTTTTCAGCCAGGAGACTTTAGCTAATGCTGCTAATAGCTCAGTTCCAGAGAAGCAGATGCAAGGCATTTTCCTCTCCCCTCCACTGACTGCCATAGAGTGAATTTGTTGACCTTCTGATGCGGACAATATTTAGCTTTTAAAATTAGCTTTTTAAAGAGGCTTTATTTTACCTGCTTTGATGATTCAAAACCATATATTTTTAAAAGACAGTGATTCTGACAATATCAAGTGTTGGTACAGATGTAGAGCACCTGGAATGTACATACATTGCTAGTGGGAATACAAAATGGTATAATCATTTAGGAAAATAGTTTTGCAATTTCTTAGAAAGTTAAACATTAACTTACAGAGTTAAATATAAATGACCCAGTCCCACTCCTAAGTATTTAACCAAGAGAAAAGAAAAAAAGACTTGTACATGAATGTTCATACCAGCTTTATTCATAACAGCTAAACTTGAAATAATCCAAATGTACATCTATAGGTGAATGGATAAATTGTGGTATGTATGTCTAAACAATGGAATCCTACTCAGAAATAAAAAGGAACAAACCACTGAAACATGCAACAACAGGGGTGAATTTCAAAAACTATGATGAGTGAAAGAAGCTAAACACAAATTAATACCAACTGTTTTATTCTATTTATATGAAATTCCAGAGAAGGCAAAATTAATCTATAGTGACAGAAAGCAAATCAGTGGTTTCCTGGGTTCGGGGCTGGGTCTTGACAGGGAAACAGATGAAGGAAATGTTTATATCTGAATTATGGTGTTGGTTATGTGACTGTATGCATTTGTCAAGACATTTAACTGTATACTTATATCAGGTTCATTTTATTGGACATAAGTTATGCCTCAGTAAAGTTTTTTAAGACTGAATTTTAGCTACATTTGAAAAAGGCCTTTTAGTTTATAATTCACCTTGAGACCAGAGACAGCTTTGTAAAGCTGAATAATAAATAAAAGCTGGGAACCCCCATTTATTACAGAAACTTTGTCTTTTGTTGTTAATGATTCACTTCCCACTCATCAGCTTCAAAACACAGCTTCTTCGGCAATCTAATGTTGAATAATTATCATGAATGTGACCCAAATGTTTCATAAAGACTTCTCTAAAGGGTTATTGTAAAGGGAGGTTTTCATTTTATAGGAACGTGAGTGAAGTGGGGTAATGATTAAAGCAGTCTTATTGCATCTTGCAGAACTGACAACTGGATACAACCACATGAATGATTCCATTCAGGAATCCATTTCTCTAGGAAATCTCCAAGAGGAAGTCAATGAAGCGCCTCATTGATATTTAATCAAGGGTGGGTTTTTTACCTAGTTGATCAAGTCTAGTTGATCACTTTTGTGATTCTGTCTTTAAATCACAAAACACCATGTTTCTGGAATCATGGATGAAATTCATCAAGAAAGGCAGTATGCAGAAGTTAAAAGCACTGGCTTTGGAAATCCAGCTCCCTGGTCAAATCTGGGCTCCTCCTCTGATCAACGATGTGACCTTAGGCTACTCATTCAAACTCTCTAAGCCTCTGTTTCCTCCTGTGTAAAATGGAGATGTTAATATGTACCTGCCTCACAGGATTACTGAGCTGTCTCAGCAAGACGCTATACTTAGCATGGTGCTGGGCACATGTTACATCCTTATTTTTTATTATTATTTTATTTTTATTATTATTATTACAGAGCTCAGAGTATATCACAGCCCCATCTAAGCTTTAGCAAAGAGCAGGTGGCATGATTACTACTTAGCTACAAGAGAAAAAGGAGAGACAAACACATTACTTGACTTACTATGGTTCATTTTAATCAATGACCTGGATCTTAAATCTCTGGAGTTTTCCTTAAATATTCTGTCATTTAAATATTTGAATTTTCTCTTTGAAAAATCTTTTTAAAATAAATATTAAATTAGCTTCATGCTCCTACATACAACTTGAAGGGATATGGGGCAATACCTGTACAGTAAACCATAAAATTAATTTAATTAGTGAACTACTGCTTGTCACCATGGTCTCTCCTTCTGAAACATTCCAACCTCTTCCTATAGAGTGAAAATGGCCCTTAAAAGTTATACCTAAATGTATCAATTTCCAATCAAGAATGTAAAATCAGCTTAGAAAAGTAAGTGATTAACAGTGAAGAATCTTCTGAAATGTTAACAGGAGTTGTGTTTTCATTATTACTTAAATCTGGCAAAGCTATTATAACTTCCTACGTGGCATACTTAGCCAAGTTAGTGAAATTGTCTCCTGAGGGTTCAGCTCATTTCTGAGTCTGATAACCACTGAGACTCCAGTCTTTATAAACCATGCCAAAGCAGGTGAGGGGGAGAGAAAGCTGATTAGATGTTCCAGATGGAGGCAAAGGGAACTGAAACAATCCTGTTTGGTCCGAGGATTTCCCTCGAGAAATGTTTGCCTGATCATTTAAGGATGGGAAAAAAAAATACCAATTTGCTGCTTTTAAACAAATAATAAGAAAGCATGAGAATATCCCCTTAGGTTTCTTACAATTTTTGCCTCTGGTTTTAGGATCTTTTGCAAACCCATAGATACAAAGAGGGAATTCTATTAGCATGTTTATCAGATGTTTAAAATTACATAATTTCAATAACAACAAAAGAGCTTCCAAATTCAATTCAAGCTCCACATGATGGACAATCCAATTGGTGGCAGAAAGTGAATAGGTTTCTTCTCAGAAAACTAGTTTTAGTGCTACTTATGAAATACTCTACACTTTTTATTGGTTAAGCAATTTCCATTCTAGCTGGAATTTAGTAAATTTTTCTACATAAAAATTTTAGATTTTCATTCACTTAAGGAAACTAAATTCCAGAAACTGCTAAATGCCAGATGTTTATCTCTCGACACTTCTCTGCACCCTACAGTCTGGGCCAAATGAAGTTCTTTCAGGTTATCTATCACAGCCATATTCGGCTATGCTATTTCCTCTTCTTGGACCTTTCTTCTACCCCTCTTCATCTGGCTAATTCAAATTCTTTCAGAAAGGCTTCCCCGAACACCCTTGCTTCCTGCCTGCATGGAATTGGCCCCCTCCAGGGAATTCTATAGCACCCTGTTTTCCCCCAACTAAGAATTTACCCACCTCTTGTGTTAGAAAGTACACTCTCCAGAGGGTGACGTCTGTGCCTATCTTGTTCACCTTTACTTCCCTGCCACCTGCAAAGACTTTTCAACAATCAGTCGATAAATTAGTTAATGAATGCCTCTCCCATTAACTTAAAATATATTGCTCCTTTTGACAGAGCCCTTTAGCACTTGATCCAATACCGACCTTAGACTTCAAGGCTTCTGCACATACCCACTGCCTTACCCGCTACAGTTTGTCAACTCCTCCAATCAAGTTGTTTAGTGTTCCTAGGCTTCCGGAACTCTGCTGTTTGCCCCATCATCTTTAGCCCTACATGATATTAAGCCTGTTAATTGATTTATCTCATAGAGGTCTCCAAATTAGAATATTCTTCCTAGTCATAGCTTTTTCTGGAGAGGGGTATAAAGAATCAAAAGTAGATTTTGTAGTTTGGAGTAGACTGACTCAGAGGTTAATTAATTGACTCGCTCCTTGAGTTCTAGTCAACTAATTTAGTAATCAGTTCATCCAGATGGCTGGCTTATCAAGACAGCAGGTATTTGGGAGCTTGAGGATGAAGAAGAAGGGGTAGTGGTTTTCCTCAGAGCCTTGGATACGAAAAAGTCTTCCTTTATTCATGGCTTTCTCTTCTAGCCACACACTGGGGGCCCTGCCCCCGGGCCTGTACCAAAAACAAAGAGGTTGAGTCATGTTTTTTAACATTAATTCTACAGGGGGAAAATGATCCAAGTTTTAAACAATTGACTTCTAAATTTACTTTTGGAACACAGTCTGCTCATTTAGGCTGCTTATATAGAAATAGAATAGAATGGAGTGGGATGCGGAGGGTTAGGACAGGATAGGATTAGAAATGACTTCAGTATTTGCATCGAAAGTGAACTGTTAGGATTCTTAAAGAGCAGCAGTACAAGAAGTAGTTTTTATATTAATAAACTGAGACCACTTTTAGGTAGAACTAATATTTAAAGCACATTGCTAAGTTCTCAGTGCCTTGAGCACGATAGGCCCTTAATGAAAAGTTGTTGATTCATAGAAGATTAATAGGTACTATAAAAGGCAGCACAAAGTCCCCTGGGTAAAGGACTATTTCCTATCTACAGTTCCTTCACCTGGGAACACTGCTAGCAGTCACAGAGGAAAGAAGCAATCTCCTTGCAGAATGAGATTTTCAAGCAAAGAAGCCCAGAAGTGTCCCATCTGCAAGGGTCTCTGCCTTTGCATCTTTCCTGTGCTCTGGACCCCCTCTGGATTGTCTTTTCTAGTCACCTGGCCTCCTCTGTACTAAAAGTCTATAGCTTCATCATAGACCTCCATCCTGCTCCCACATGTATCGTCCTAGACTCCAGCTGGACCTCTCCATTTGGATATTTTATAACCATTTCAAATTCCATTCCCACTCCCCAGTCCCCCTTCCAAAACAAAGAATTCTTATCAGCAGCCTCCCTAGACTCCTTCACTTGGTTAGCAGCATAACTGGCGCCCTTTGCCATCTTTGGTCCCTACCTCTTTCTGTCCATCTAATGTTCAATCCGACCCCATGCTCTGATGACCCCACCTCCTATGAATCCCTTAAATTCCAAATGGCTGCCTCCTGAGGCACCCAGCCATGTGACAGCAGGACCTTGCTTCTTTGGTCCTTCAGAGGTCACTTTCTTCCGGTTTCTTTAAGGGAAGGTAGTTACTTTCACATTGCTTTTGAGTCAGTCAACTCTGCTGCCTACTTCTCAGCTATCGCCTGGCTCCTGACTTGGCTCTTGCCCCTCCTTGGGGCCTCTGCTCACTTTCTGCTGGTAACTTCTGAATTTCCAGAACCTGTGTCTTCCCTGGACGTGATACCTCCATGCCAGCCCAAAGGAGGGGCGATGCTCCAAGCCTGCACACCCCCTCATCCTCCCACCCCAAGCACACACATTGCCTGGCATTTCATTCCCCAAAACAGCACTCACACAGGCCAGTGTGTGTAATAGACGCTTACTGAAGACTTTGGAATAACGGAATGAGAGAGATGTGCTCAGTACAGATCAGCAAACAACTTAAAATCACACTGGCACTGTCTGAGTTCTTACCCCTGCTCCAGGGAACTTCAAAGTTCATCAAAGCCAACCTACAGCATTGACAGGGCCCCTGTCCCCTTCTCTGTACAGACCACAGCTCAGCCCTCCATTGCTCCCCATGTTCCAGGATCCCCACAGAATTCACCTTTCAATGCCAGAAGAAAAGCAACAATTCCTGTGATTTTATTGTGTAGAACAATTTAATTAGACTGTTTCCCAAAAGGGCATACCTTTGTATAACATAATATACCTTTAACCGGCCTTTCTAGTTGATGAATTCCCCCAGAACCTTAGAAAGAAATGATGCTGCGGTCATTTCTTTAAAGTAATCCCTTTGTTTTCTCCTTCCTGCATGTCTCTCTCCTCTCTTGTGTCAGCCCCTGCCTTGGTGCAGGCTCTCATTGCTGCCACCACTTGGCTGGCCTCCCTGTCTCCCATCTCACTGAGCCCTTTTCCCTGTCCCAGCTCCCATACTGCCACCAGATGCATCTTTCAAAGTCCAACTACGTCCAACTCCCTTGCTCCAAACCTTCAACAGTTCCCTTCCTCTTGCAGAAATGTCATAGCATGCATTATGCCCGAGGCTGTGATTTGGTTCTGGAAGCCCTTGATCCCATTCTTACTAAATTACTGGCCATTCCCTGAACAAGTCACTTGCACACTTCCTTGAATTTGCACGTGCTCAAGAACTCCAGCTCTCCCTTCGAAATCCTGCTCAAACATCATCTTCCTTGTAAAACGCTCCCTGGGTCCTCATCCGGTTAGCAGCACTGCATTCCTACAGCACTGTTGCTCACCTCTTCTAGCCCCTAGCAAATGCTTAGGCCAATTTGTTTGTGCTCCTGCCTTATTTACAATAGGCTTTACTCACAAGAGGGAGACTTTGTCTTTTTCCCCTTGGATACCTGGTATCTTGCACTGTGCTTGCCACAAAATTAGCAAATGTTTGCTGGGTGAAAAAACAAATTTATTTATGAATAAACAATATGGAGGGCTGGAGACATCAAGGAGCGTTATGAACCAATTTAATTCCCTTTGTCAACTTCACACAGCAAGAAGATAGAGAAAGAAGGACTTGATCTGCGTCTAAACTCATTTCCAAACGGAAGGCAGCTAAGATGAACTGGACTCAGAATTCGGTATCTAAAGAAGAGGTCTGCTTGGAATACTTTGAACAAGCTAATTAAAATTAGCAGAATATGGACAAATAGTTCCTCAACAGCCTATGTGCAAAACAGCATCACAATTCTTGAAAGCAGTGAGTAAACATATTTGATTAACATGAAAAGAGGGCATGAACTGCAGAATCTATTTTTCTTAGAAATAAATATATTCACAGTCAATGGCTCTATGTTACCTCCCAGCCCCTCGTGTTGCCATCATCAAGAGCAGCCTTGGTGCTTTCGTGTATGCAACAACATCCACGGGGGCAGGGGATGAAAGAGAGAGAGAGAAGAGAGATTAAAAACAAGTAGACAGACACAGGAAGCTTTTTTTTTTTTACTTATTCTAAAAGCACATTCCGAGCACTTTGCCCCACCTGCCACACAAGGTGATTAAGAGAGGAAGGAGTGCTGTGGACACTGGGGCATTAGTATCTGAGGACTATCTGGAAGGCACGAAGCTATTTCCAGGGAACGAGAAGGCTGGAGTGGTGGGCAAGCTGGGGGTGATGATGGCAAGGAGTAACGAATGCCACCTTACTGGCTTGAAGTTTTCCTGAATCACCAAATTTTCCTTTCTCTAGCATTTTCTGGCTTTGTAAAATCCCCAACAATGAGAACACTATATTGCGAAGCGTAACAGATCCATGAAGCACCCAGCCCGAGGATCACTCAGTGAGTTTATGGCCCTAATGGTTCCCTCACAACAAAACACACTTTTAAATGGAGCATATGAGTCACAACCAGCTAACAAAAGAACCACCCATCTGTGCACATTGAGAAGAAAGAGGCTCGCAGAAGAGTGCTGACGTGGACCGATGCCCCGTCATGGGGCTTTCACTACAAGTGGAGCTGAAGCCCAGTGTCATCAACTCTTAACTCCAATTTCCAGAGCTGAGGTTATTCCACAGTGTTCTAAAGCCAGGCAGAGGCAGGTGGTGGTTCCAGCTTTTAAATTCAGTCTAAAGGCCATCCAGCCAGGGCTTTCGTGCCAATGGTACACACTGGATGATAATCCTATTGGCCAGGACTTCCAACCTGCTTCCAAATCAGGTGTCAAACCATTCTGATGATCACAACATGATCCATCTAGATTCATTACAGGAATTATAACAATGTCTATTATTCATATGTAAATCACAGTGATGTTTAACTCAGCAATAATAACATCTAAGTTATTGAACACATGCTTTATGCCAGAAATTGGGCTAAGTGCTTGTACATGTTCAACCTCAATTAATTCTCAGAGCAACACTAGGAAACAGCTTTTATTTTATTAGTGCCCCCATTTTGCAGAATGGAAAACTAAGGGTTGAGAGGCTCACTCATCATCCCTTACCCACTCTTACCCAAGGTAATCAATCTTACTCAAGATCACACAGTTAGTAAGTGCAGAAGGAGGGATGAGAACTCCAGAGACCACACACTTAACTTCTGTACCATTGGTCAAAGGAGATGGAATCTGGGCTTTGAGTACTCCTAGAGTTTTATGCCCCAACCAATGTGGCAAGTACTTGTATGCACAGGGCAAGGCCAAGGGTACACAGCTGCTGCCCACTTGCATTACTGGGTACACTCTGGCAGTCCATTCTAGAAAGCAAAGGAGCAGTAGGAAGTTGGGCTTGATGTTCAGCAATGTAGCCATGTGAGCTTAAACAAAATGAGATTATCTCTGGCTTACTACATTTTGGTCCCACATCAAAAACACTGTTGTTCACCAAGGAAAACGTTATCCACATGTTTCTGATTCATTTACACTTAACTCATCCCCGTCTTGGTCTGGATGCATTGTCATCCAAAATGACTTACAAAAGCTTTCCAACAGCCTTTTAACTTTGTCTTTCTTCAGGTTATGCCAAGAGTAAATGGAACTAGATTGTCTTAAAATTTTAAACTTAGAAACCAAAATGTCTGAGGAGGCCAAAAAGACATTCTTAACTCCAGAAGGGAAATGTCTAAAGCTGCAAGTGTAAGAGCTCTCAGATATTTAACCAATGAATGAATCTTTATTACAGTTCAAAATCAGAAAGGACTTGTCTGAAAACTTCCATTTATAGATCAGATTTGAGCTTTTTTCCCTCTCAATAGATATCATGAATACTTTGCAGCATATAGGAGTAACGATCAATTGATGTTTAAGTCAGGATTTTCATCATCAAATCCAAACTATGGTGACTATACACCTCAATACTGAGAGAAACAAAGAAGGTGGGTGTGACCACCATAAAAGCATAGAACTAGAAAATGAAGAACCTGTGAAGAGAAAGCTGCCCAACTCGGTCATGACGGTCAGCTTCAAAACACCCCTATTCTCTCAGGAACACAATCGGGCGCTAATTGCTTTATGTGCTGTACTCAGGGGCACCCAGGTTGTCTAAGGCTTTCTAGTCAGAACATCAAGCCCATCCAGTTTAACAGAAGAAACTGAGTAGCCTGAAAAAAGCCATTGTGATCCCAGAAGGCTAAAGCAACTTAAAACCCGTTGCTTTGCAGTTGCAGAAATCCTACTGCAGTTCTCTCCGTGGATGGGTGAAGTTAAGATGTCTCTAACATGTCCTTCTGTGTGGAAGGAGATTCTAAGTGTTTCCACCTCTAGAGCAAGGGCTCTCCAGAGACGAAGGCTGAGGAGAGCCTTGGATTGGGTTGAATCCAAGGGGTTGGATTGGGGTTGAATTTTCTTAATGAGAAAGAATAAGGTTAGATGTATGTTTTATAAACAATTAACAACTTGGGTGGTGATTATGACAAGGGTGCCTCTTAAGGGTCCTGACAGTCTTCTAAGCATATAACGTACCATTAAAACAATGCCAGCCATGGACAGGGAAAGAGCATAGGTGCCTCAGGGATGCTACGACATTGTTGGTTTTCATGTTTATTTGATATTTTTCCCAGAAATTTTAAAAAACATGAAGTTTTTAAATTCTTCTAAAAAGTAAATTCTTTTCGAAGAATCCATATTTCTCTACTAGAAGGAAAGTCAAAGCCCTTTTTATTACAGGCACCTCTGTAAAAGAATTCACCCACAACATTCATCTTTCTTTTAAACTGGCAGGTAGTTGGATGTTAAAAATGGTCCCCAGCTGGAGCTTCTAGCATTAACTCATTTCTATCTGGCCTTCCTTCCCTTTAGAATCACTACATAATGACAATAGACTGGTGCTAAACCCAAAGAATCACTGGCCCCTGAACAGTAAAATAAAAAATGGTAAGGAAAAGTAAAGATCAATACTTTACTCCATACTCCAAACAAGATTTCCTAGGTTATTTTTTCTTCATTTTCCTAAGGTTTTAAAAATATAATTTCAAAAAACTCTTTAGGAAATGTTAGGAAAAACTTCTAATGTACTAAATGGGAAATCCAATACCATGTGGCAAACCCTTTGGGGATATTTCTACATGAGATGATCATTAAGAGAAAATCCACAGGCTATGGCCACAGTGACATGTGACTTTGGGCTAATTACTTTGTGCCTCTTGTATTCCTTATCCATTGTGAAATAAATTATCACAAACGTAGCAACTTAAAACAACACACTCATTGTTTCACAGTTTCTGTGGGCAAAGAATCCAGTCCAGCTTAGCTGGGTCTCCTGCCTCAGGGTCTCTCACAAGCCTGCAACCAGGGACCAGCCAGAGCCAGGGTCTCATCTGAAAGCCCACCTGGGGAAGTATCCACTTCCAAGCTCACTTCTGTGGTTGTTGGCAGAATTTCAGTTCTTCAAGGGCCATTAGACTGAGGGTCTTGGTTTCTAACTAGATGTTGACAACTTAAAACCCATAGGTTTCTGGTTGCAGGGATCATGTTGAGACTCTCTTTGTTGATGACAGTGGTTAAAAATCTCTAAAATGTCCTTCTGTGTGGCAAAAATAATTGTATTCCTTGACACATGGACCTTCCCAACATGGCAATTTGCTTCATCAAAGCCAGCAAGAGAGAAAATCAGCTAGCAAGATGGAAGTCACAATCTTACGTAGCCTAGCCACAGAAGTGACATCTCACAACCTCTGCCATATATGATTGATTATGAGCATGTCACTAGGCCAGCCCACATTCAAGGGGAGGGATTACATAGGGCATAAGTACCAGGAGACAGGGATCACTAGTTGCTATCTTAGAATCTGTCTACCACATCTCTGTACTTCAGTTTTCTCATCTGTAAAATGGGAGTGATAATGATCCCTACTTTATCAGATTGTTGAAAGAATTAAATGTGTTTTTCTACATAAAGAGATTAGAAGAGTGTCTGAACATAGTATGTGTTTGATAAATGTTAGCTACTGTGAATTAGTTTTATATTTATTTCTTTTACTATTTTATTATTATATACTATAAGTCATGCTCTTCCAGCTTCCTATCGGCTTTCTGCACACGCAAAAATAAACACGGTAGGAAGATACCAAGGCATGGCAGTCTGAGCTGACTAGCATAAATGTCACCCAAACTAGAATCCAGATGCCTCCACCTCGTCCCATTATCAATCTACCAAAGCTGGAATGTTGAGAATTGAAATGAAAGAGAAGGAGAGAGAGAGAAGGGAGGGGGATGAGAGAGAGGCTTTCTGGGTGAGACAGGAGAGGTGCCTGACAACCTAAATCTAGATCCCCTATAGCTACTTCCTCAAGAGCCAACCTACTTATTGACTCTAACCTTTAAAGAATATCATCAGCTTTTCATGTCTTAATATTATTCTGATCATAAGTTTATCAAAAACAACAGAATTACGTGACTTATGGGTCCCAACACTGTCTATCTCCAGTGCATTTAGGAGGCATGGCTCGCTGATCTAGCCTCTGCACGAGAAAGAGTGGTAAGTTTAGTGCTAGTGTGACGCCTTCTAAGAAAATCCACTGTGCATAAATCCAGACTTTAAATCTGGGAAACCAAGAGTGTTTACACACAAAACATGCATATTTATTTCCCTTAGCAAAAGAATTCACCTTCAGCTTCCCTCACAGAGTGCACTCCTTTAAGCATTTATGTGTTTAAAGATTAGATCAATGAATTGAGGAAAAGAAGCCAAAAATTAAGGAGTTAAGCACT
This sequence comes from Daubentonia madagascariensis, assembly GCA_023783475.1. Lineage (NCBI taxonomy): Eukaryota > Metazoa > Chordata > Mammalia > Primates > Daubentoniidae > Daubentonia > Daubentonia madagascariensis. The sequence continues at coordinate 32,598,684 of JAKFHU010002088.1, read as the reverse complement.
CATACAAGTGATGATTAGATATTAAATAATCTCTAAAGTCATAACATAAGTAAAGGAAAAGAGGCTTCTTTAGTACACTGATTGGTATGGTAAGTTTATCCACTCTGTATCCCTACACAAACCATGAAATCCCAGAGGAAAACAAACCATGTTCCAGACATTTTTGAAACCCTAGCACTTTGCATAATGCCAAACACAAGGAAGGCCCACCATATAGGTTTGTTGAGTAACTAAATGGTGGAATGCCTAACTGATTGGTTTTCAGACTGATTATTAACTGACTGATGCTGTCTGAAAGGTCAAAAGTGCTGGTTTTACATATTATCACCAGTTTCAAAATATAAACATATTTACTAACCAATAAATAAAGATGGTTTCAAAACATCAACCATGGTGTTGGTCACCCACCCATATGCAAACAAAGGAACCTCAAGCTAAACCTCACACCTTATACAAATATTAACTAAAAATATATCGTAATCTTAAGGTAAAATATAAAACTATTAGAAGAAAACAGAAAAGAAAATCTTTGTGGCCTGGGGTTAGTTGAAGAATTCTTAAAAATGTTAACTAAAACATGATTCATATGAGAAAAAGGAGATAAATCGGACTTTACTGAGATTAAAAACTTTTACTCACTGAAAGTCATTGTTAGAATGAAAAGACAAGTGATGAAATGGGAGAAAATATTTGCAAATCACATATCTGACAAAGGACTAGTATTCAGAATATGTAAAGGACTCTCAAAATTCAACAATATGAAAACAAACCAATTAAAAATTGGGCAAAGGACTTGAGAAGAGACTTCACTAAAGAAGATACAAGCACACAAGACAATGTTGAACATCTTCAGACATTAGGTAATGCAAATTAAAGTCATGATAAGATACCACTGCACATCTATTAGAATGACTAAAATTACAAATACTGATAAGACCAAGTGCCACAGAAGACACAGAGCAACTGAAACACTCATACATTGCTAGCAGGAATGCAAAATGGTAGTGCCACCCTGGAAAACATTTAGGCAGCTGCTCATAAAGTTAAATATACACTCACCATAAGACCCAGCCATCCCACCCCTGCGTATTTACCCTAGAGAAATGGAGACTTACGTTGACACAAAAACCTGTACACAAATGTTTATAGCAGCTCTATTTGTAATCGCCAAAACCTGGGAACAACTCGGATGGTCTTCAACAGAGGAATGGTTAAATGAACTGTGGTATATCCAAACAATAAATTCTCCTCAGAAATTTAAAAAAGAGGAAGAAAATAAAACTATGAACACATGCAACAACTCAAATGAATCTCAAAGGCATGCTGTGTGAAAGGATCCAGTATCAAAAGGTTACATACTGTACAATGACATTCATGAAAAAACAATAGTGATTCTATAGTCTATAAAATAAAATGTAGTGATGGGGAAGAGCTCAGTGGTTGCTAGGTGATGGGCTGGGTTAAGGGTGTGACCGACCGTAGCCTGAGGGAATTTTTTGGTATGATGAACTGTTCTCTAATTGTGGTAGTGGTAATCCAAATTTACTTATGTACTAAAATTCATAGAACTGTACACCAAAAAAAGAAAAAAGGTCAATTTTACAGTATGATAATTTTAAAATTAAAAAATTAAATAATAAAGAGGGGTGTATCTGGTTTTATATAGATAAGCCTCATGGACTGATCTACCACATGGCAACTTTCTGTATAGAACGAGAGGGGTTTGGGTTTAAAAAAGCACGTGACTAGCAGCCCCTGGCATAATCTCTCCCAGGCTCATCCTAAAGTACATGAGAAAACAGAGAAAAATGGCAGAACTCTCCACAACACTGAGAACAAGGACTAACAGCATCAGCGTCAGACACTGAAAGGATTTTCCACATGGCTGAGGGAAATGGGTTGGACGATGAAATTTGAAGCCTTCAGTGTCAGCACATCTCAAAATAGTAGGAAGATCTTTCATCTAGTCCCCCTATCTCCTGGTTATGTCTATGTAAACAAGAAAACTAAGCAGCCATTTCTTTGCTGTGTTGGTGAACTACCTGACAACAAGAGTGCTGTTCCCATCTCCTTGTTGTTGTCAGATACTACAACTCTCAAAAATTAATTACTTAGCAAGGAGGTAGCCACTAGGACTGGTAGATGTTTTCAGGACAGGGCAAGTTACAGACACAGGTACAGGAGGAGAAGAACCCAGTAGAAGTTCCACCTGGGGATTCTGGTATTCCCTGTAATCTCTTTGTTTAGAGTGTCAGAGAATCAGGCAATGCAATGAGGAGAGAGCCCTTTTTTTTTAGAAGAACTGCACTAGATTACCTGGTTGAACTCTGGAAATTGTGTTCTGCAGTGTATCTCTTGGATCTCATATCCATGATGTGAGAGGTGGATATTACCAATACCCACTAGATGAATAATGATGCAATGGTTAAGGATGCCTGGTTTATATCCTTGGCTCTACCACTTACTAGCTATGTGACCTAGGAAAATTCATTAACTCTTTCTGTGCCTTCATTTCCTCATAGGTACAAAGGGATTAATAATACCTGTCTCATAGTGAAGGTTAATGAGTTAATATACGAAAGCTGGTAGCAGTGAATTTCCCTTCCTTTTGTACTATTTTCCCCCATAGTGTCTAGTTTTTCCTATCTACCTACATTTAAATGAGAAGAGATTAATTTAGAGGAGGGTATAGGAAAGTAATTCCAAACATTTATATGGTACAGTGCTGCTACATCAAGTTACCTCATAATCAAATTACTGAAAATCAGTGATAAAAAGAAAATCTTAAAAGCAGCCAAAAAGACCAAAAAAAAAAAAAAAGGACACAGTTCATACAGAGGAATAAAAATAAGAATTATAGCATAATTCTTGTCAGAAACTACTTAGGCCAGAATAGAATAATATTTTGAAAGTGATGGGAAAAAAAAAGCAGCATTGAATTTTATAACCAACAAAGATATCTTTCAAAAATTAAGGTGAAATATAGCCTTTTTCAGACCAAGAAAGCTGGGAGAATTTATTGCCAGCAGGAGAAATTTGGATCTAGGTTGAAAAGGGTTGAAGAGTATTAGAATGGCAGATATGTGGATAAATTTAAAGACATCTTCCTAATTTTTAATCTTTTTAAAAGGTAATTGACTGCCCAAAACAAAAATAACAATATATTGTGGGGTTCAAAATATATATAGAATTAAAGTGAATAACAACAATAGCACAAAGGACAGGAAAGGGGAAATGGAAGTATACTATTGTAGGAATTCTATACTACATGTGAAGTGGTATAATATTTGAAGATAGACTGTGATAAGTTAAAAATGTATCATGTAAACCCTAGAACAACCACTATAAAAATAAAATAAAAGGATATAACTAACAAGTAAGTCAATTTTGGAGATAAAATAAAATAATAAAAATAATCCAAAAGAAGGCAGGAAAAGAGAAAAAAAGAAAAAAAAGGTTAGGAAAAATACAAAACAAATTGCAAGATGACAGCTTTGAATCCAACCATATCAATAATTACATTAAATGTTAATGATCTATAAACACCCCAATTAAAAAGCAGAGATTGGATAAAAAATGAGATCCAACTCTATGCTATCTAAAGAAACCAATTTTAAATATAAAGACAAAGATAGATTAAAAGTATAAGAATGGAAAACACACACCAAACAAATACAATTCAAATAGAGAAGCAGCTATATTAATATCAGACAAAGTAAACTTCAGAACAAGAAATGTTAGTAGACATAAAGAGGGACATTTCATAATGATGAAGGAGTCAACACATCAAGTTTATATAACAAACCTAAATGTATACTCACCTAATAACAAAGCTTCAAAATGCATGAAACAAAAATGATTGAAAGGGAAGAAGAAATACACAAATCAACAATTAAAGCATATGGTCATTACTCAGTGCATGGTAGCTATTATATTAAATATAATAATTATTATTAACATTATCATTCATCTTTGACATTCCCAAAACAAAATGCAAAACAGGGATGCCTATCACACCACTATTATTTAACAGTATTCTGAGAAGTCTATCCAAAATATTACAAGAAAAAACAAAAATAAGATGCCTTAACTATTGGAATGGAGGAGATAAACTTACCATTATCTCTAGTTGATGTGATTATATGCTTAGAAACTAAAAACAAAACAAAAGAGAAGCAAAGAAACTAACAGGCATTAGAATAATAGGACTCAATGAGAGAGACTATTTGAAAATAATTACATTTCAACAATTTTCATGTATACTATCAGTAACCAATTGTAAACTAGAAACAAAAGGAAGATCTACTCATAAAAACAACCAAAAAATTTTAGGTTCCCAGAAAAAAACCACAAAGCCCTCTATGACAAAAATAAAAATCTTTCCTAGGAAATGTTTTTTTCTTTTCAAAGAGTGACTATAGATGATCACTAGAGTGATGAACCCTCATGTCTCCCTACAAACCTGATTCGATTCTGGCCCTTGAATCCTTATAAAACCATAGGGAGCCTCATTTCCCTGCAGGAAGTTTCTGGCATATGAAGAGAGATGCAGAAGAACCCATTCATTAATTACTGCATCCAGCACCCAGAAAAGTTCTCAACATGTAGTAAGCACTCAAATAATCTGAGATGGATGGATGAGTGGATGAAATAAATGAATGAATCTCTAAGCAACTTCCTAAACTATGCCCATCTATCTTATAACTGGCCTGAGTTCAAAGCAAATGTTGTGGAATTTTGGGTCCAGAGAAAGTTCCTCAGAATTGACTAAATCCATCCTGTATTTGATTCAAGGGCACTTTTAGGATCAACCCAGGTCCCTCCTGACAAGAAATAAATGGAAATAGGTAAAGATTTTTTTCCCCCCATAGTGGGGGTAGGGGTGGGGTTTGCAACAACTTTCACTAGTTATTCAACACAGTATTTACTGAGGGTTTATTTTGTTCTTAGATGCTGGGAATACAGCAGGAGATGTTCCTACTCTCTTGGGCTTCCATTCAAGTATGGGGAAATAGACAATCAACTAGCAAATAAATAAATGAACCAAATATTTACAGATAGCTATATGCACTGTGTAGGCACTAATTAGGTAATGAAATCTAACTAGAGATTTAGTTCAGCAACATGTTTTCTTCCCTGACTGATCCTTAAGTTTATGCCTGTAACCAGTGGTTTTTTTTTTCCTCCTATTATTTTTGTTTTCTGATTTCTGGGAAAGTTATTAAAATTTTTTATGAAGGGACCCCTGTGTTTAGAACCAACTCAGACTATCATTTTTCTTCTTTGTGGGTATCATACAATGACTCCCAAACTTCTGAAGGCATCCTAGAGGGTCTGCAATTTCTATTTCAACACAAATATATAGGCAGTCTCTTTATATATGGGAATATATGGGCTTTAAAATTAGGAAACTGAGGAAGAATGCTGTCGGCTCACCTGGTGCATTGCTTCCATTCAATCACAGAGCTGAGAGGGTGGTCAGCTGGTTGGGTGGGAACCAGCACACTGTTCTAGCTTTACAGAAGAAACCTCTGCCTGATATGGCAATGTTGATTCTACCTAAAGGGAATTACTCTTAATAAAATTTTTTTCTAATCACACCGGAAGACGCTATCTTATTTAACCAAATAGTGTTGATTAAAAGGTTGGGATGAATGCTAAGTGAGCTGCTCTGTTTACTAGTGGAAACAATTAATTCTTCAGCCCTCGCCTTCCATCTCCATAAATTAATGCTCTTTTCTCTGTGCTTCATTGACGGCTGGTGAATTATGCAAATATTTTTTCTGTAAGAAATTAGATAAAGTAGTCTTGCCACTTCTTATAACAAGACATTATGAAGAACGGCAAGTTACAATTCGATTTAAAATATTGTTCTTAATCTAGGTCACCTAAGTTCAAAAGTTTTAACCTTTAAATCGACTCTATGAAATCAAATTATGTTTGAAAGTACATGATCTTTCTGGAGAAATTAAGTCATTTTGGCATTTCCTTTAATAAGAAAGTGATTTTGGGCCATTCTAGAAATACATCATTTCAATAGTCATCTTTCTACTATCAGTACTACTGCCTTCAAGATATAGCCATTTCATCCTGACATCATACATGAAAATAAACATGAATTTGATTTATTAATTCACATAATCTGCCTATTTCACAGTAGGGGTGTATATATGTTAAAACAGTTTAAAAGTCAGACCTCAGCACTGTGCAGTTATTTAAAAAAAATCAATGAAAACCAAATGACTCAAAGTAGCTCACAATTAAACCAAAAACTTGCTTGAGCCCTTTTTCCTACAAAAGGAGCAATTTTAAATGCAAATTGTTCAATACTCTAATTGCTCCAAGAGCATTTCTGATTAGCAATCTTAATCATGTGCTAGCGCCTTTTCATCCCAATTCCCAGGATTTTGTATTATGTGTCAGCATGACTCAAGAGAACACCCAAACCCGGGTCCCAACAGACTGATGCAACCCTAGATTGTAAACGGCATGGTTCTCAGCTCCGGGCCACCCTCACTTGACCCCTGTCTATCCAGAGCAGGAAGCCAACTCGGCTGTGCTCGGCAGTGAGGGAATGAAGTGCATCGATTGCTCGTGATTATTAGCAGGAGTGGGATGAGCCTCCTCCTTATTATGCAGATTAGCGGAGCTCTCAGTCCTAGCATATTGTGCAGATGCGGGCTAGCAGCTGCTCCTACAGATGGCAAGTACACAACTCCATTAGGATGGATCTATTGTCTGCTCTTGGCTTGCATAGAGGCTGGGGCAGACTCGCAAAGAGAAATTGTTACACGGTGAGATGTAAAGGCGCACACACTCTCTTAAAAATCTGCACCCAGGAGACTCTTTACACAGCAGGGCCGACAGCACTCAAATTAGAAATCTACCCTAAATAAGGACTTTCGTATGTCACAATTAAGATTGTGTATTTTTTAAAGCAGATTAACCATTAAAATTGAGTAGCATAATTCAAATTCTGCAATGCCACGCTATTAAATATTCAGATTAAAAACAAATCCTAAGAGATTCATTCAGAAATTTGCACTATGTTCAGCTCTTCTGGAACCTTGTGTTTTGTTAGTTCCCTTTTACAGAGGCAAGTTTATTTTCCATAACATCAAAATGCAATAAGGAACTGAGTATACCCTATTAAAATGTTTGCTTTAGGATAGTTTGTCCTTTTAGAATTATTGTTTATTCTAAAGAGCATCAACGCAGTTAATTCAAGTTAGTCTGGAGTGAAAGTATATATATAAGAATCCTTTTTGAATAAATATTATTTAAATCGTTAGCAACTAAATAACATTACCTGCTACATAATTTTGGATATGGTGTAAAACAATTTGATTGCCAACTAATTGAAGAGATTAAGCTGGGTAAAGGATAGGTTTTTGTTTTGTTTTATTTTCTTTTTAACTAATGCTTTTCTAGAGCTTCCCCTAAAACTTAACTGTGAAAAACATCCCTGGTCATGAGAGTCTAAAGGAACTGGAACCTTCAGAAGAATGGGAGAGAACTGCTAGAATGTTACAAGGAGCATAATTTAAACTTCTTATCAAAATAAACATACTCTGTTAAGTCTGGTCTTTAAAAGCTTAAAAGATTTAAGTCTAGAGATGAATGCACAATAGAAAGAAAAGTGGTGACCTACTCAATAACTCCGTCTAATCAATGCAGACAAATATTAATAAAATAATTTAAAAGCACATCAAAAGACACCTGCTATAGAACCAGAGTTAAACAGCACAAAATAAGGGGAAAGAAGAAGAAGGAAGGAGACAAAATGTAAACGGGTTGTTCTAAAGCCATCTTTTCCACACTTTTTGTTACCATCACCCATAAGAAGAAATACATCTTACAACCCAGTCCGCACATGCATTTGTAGTATATATATGTATAACAAGTTTTACAAAACTTACCCTTACTACTCATGATGCATTCTGATGTTTTCTATTTTATTCTATTCATATTTTCTAATGCTGGTCATGACATTAAATGTATTTCACAGCCATTTTCATGACCTGCACTTTGAATAATACTATTCTAGAATATAGTCAAGTAGGTAATGTTTAAAAATAAATACATTGTGTGAATGTCAAATCAGTGTTAAATGTGAGAAGTACTTACTCCAAACTGCCAGACTCAGACAGAACTGACACTTCTCAGGGCTTTGCAGGGAGGCAGAATAAAAGAAACTTGCCTCCTTTCTCCAGAATGAATCAGAGACTAAATGGCCAATGGCTGAAAGAAGCACCAGGACCGGATAGAACAGGTTTCAGGATCATTTGGAGGGGAAAATTTGGCCCTGGAACTCATGTTCAATGTTGGTAAGAAAAAAATAACAAAAAACAGATGCACCCTAGAAGATAAAGTATTAAAGGGCACACATCCTGAAAAGGACACATAAGTCAGGTGAAAGTTAGGAAGGTGGACCCTTGTACCCAAGGCTGAAAATAGATTTCTCCTCCAAAGAGGATCCAAGCTCTTGTAGAAAGCCCAAATATAGTCAAAATCTACAAAATCACAAAGCTTCTGGAAGTCCAGCCACCACTATCATGAGAATACAGTAGCAATAAGCTCTGTGACTTCATTAAACAGGAATTCAACAACACAATGAGAGCGCACAATTACAAAACAGTCAATTTAAAACAAAATTATAACTTTGCAAAGTGAATGTCCTGTCAATACATACAATTTGAACCTAAAGTTCAAACTGTCCTGTGAATACATTTCAGTTCAACACACATGTTTTAATGGAAGCCCCATGAGTCTAGGAACTTGGTCTATTCTATTTACTGCTGCATTCATAGCACATTGTACAGTGTCTTAACACAGAGTAGGCACTCAATAAAGAGCTCATGAATGAATGTGTCAGCACATAAAGTAGTGCATATGAAATAACAGACATGTAAATAAATAATTACATCACAGTATAATAATTCAAAAATTCAACTGTATATAATACAGTTGGCAGAGAAAAATTTACTGGGGAGTCAGGAGCAATTTGAACACTTCTGAGATAGTTTTGAAGAGTAATCAACAGAAGGATGGGCATTCCAAAGAAAAAGCAATAGAATGTGCAAAGGCACAGAGGTGTGAAACATCAACAGAACTGCAAGCAGTGCCTCATGGCCAGAAAGTTAAGCATCCCATAGCTGGGAAGAACGGGGATGCAGGCAGAGGATAGACATGAGGCGGAAGAAGGAAGCCGGGTCAGATCATGAGAGGTCCTGACTATGTCGTGCCAAAGAGGAGCCTGAACTTTAAGACATCATAAAGAGTTTTAAGCAGAAGGGAGACACAGTCAGATTTGATTCAAATTTTCTGGATTACATAAATAGCACCCATTTATCTATTACAAACCTTTTAAATAGATTTGCTGCCCTTTCTGGCGATTGACAGACCTTGGTACCAGCCTTCTCCTGTCTATTGTCTGACCTTTTATAGGACATCATCAAACCTCAGAGCACTTGTTCTTCCCTCTTGACAAAACTGGCTGTCATTTCTGGATCTTGAATTCCAGACTCAGTGCAGTGCCCCTTTACTTACAAGAGACAAAAGTGTTGTTTGAACTCCCTCTCCCCTCAAACCGAGGCTGCTTGAACGCAGGCCATTGACTGATCAACATTTTAACCATTAAAGCAGGTTGCAGACTCCCTCCCAGTTTCAGGAGTTCACAGATGAATTTTAATTGTAGAACATTTGCTACTAATTTGCTCTTCATAGCAGCTTTTCCTATTGACGTCTCCAAATTCTCCTTGGTGCCTCTGCTCCAGCTTTTTGTGTCACCCAGCACCCTTTCCATTCCCCATTTTTATTTGTCAAAAAGCCCCCCATGACACTTTATCACATTCATTCTTGGTTTATAGTTGGATTTGAACACATTGGTCTGCCCCATGGATTGCAACCCCTGAGGGCTGGAACCCAGGAGTGATTTGTCTTTGGTCCCACTCACATGCAAGATAGTAGATAAGACAGTCAATGAGAATAAATGAAATAGCATATGTGAAATCCCTGTGCATAATGCAAATTACTGTGACAGTGATAGCTCTTATTAGATGATCTCTCTCTCTCTCACACACACACACACACACACATGCCCCACAGAGAAGAACTTATTTTTCCATGGAGTGTCTATACATTTATACATTTACAGTGTCCACCTCACAAGAGCACTGGGGGTCCTTCCTCGCTGTCTCTCCTGGTCATTCTCCTCCGCAATAGTCCTCTTGCTTTTTATTACCCCTCTGACCTCACCTAGGGTCTTGGCTAACAGTTTGCCCCATTCAGAGCAGAGGCCCTTGCCGAACACAACCCATACGTGTGTATTTGGCCCATGGATTGCCTTTATGGTTGTGTATGTATGTTTGTGTGTGCACACAATTAGAGTCAGTACATTAAAATTCAGGAAAAGTCACACAAACATCCACTCTGGGGCTTCTGTTGAAACATGGAGCTGAGCCGTGGCCTTCCTGTTGGTGGAGTACACCCCCTCTAGTTTGGCTGATCCCATCTCTCCTGAACATCTCCTTGATATCCAGCCAAAGTCAGTTGTCGTTTATCAACATGCTCATGCTGTTATTTTTCTTACGATACAGGTATCTTTCTTGGATTTTGCATCTCTACCAAAAGTAGAAAAAAGAAAAACAAAAACAGACTGAGAAGGCTGCGTGATTTTTCTCACATCAGACCTGCTGCATTCATTTATGTTACTTTACGTGGGACATTCAGTTTTTAGACCCCTGATACAGAGCGTCTAAATCAGTGGCAGTTTGAGCGAGGAAGCAGGACCACTGTGATCTGGGATAAGGGATTTATTATGCAAATATGAGCTAGGGCAGAAGTTTATATAAATCTGGTGGTGAGCCTGAAACCAACTGCTATAGTTGAGCAGGGCAGCAGCTGGGAAGAAAAGCTGGACATGAAGCAGGAAAGAAAAAAGATAAATTAGAACCTGTGAGGACAAACTGGAGCCTCCATTTGTCTCCCATCACCTCCAACCTCGATGAAGCAGGAGTCCTGGAAGAGAAGCTGCTACCCTTCACCATGGTGCTGTACACATGCCTCACCTGGGACCCAGAGAAGCTGAAGGAAGAGATCTAGTAGGAGCTGCAGGAGCTCTGAGCTTGGCCCTTGGCCAACCAGGTGAGTCAGCATATAGATCAGCAATACTGCTCCTGAGCTGCAAGGCAGCCTGGAGCCCTACACCCATTTTCAGAGCTAATGGCCGCTGCTTCACATCGGCCTCCCAAATCTCGGGTAAATTTCTCTTACGGCCAACCTTGACTCAGAACCATACAGGCAAGGGAATTCTGGGAAATGTAGTTCCATCTTAGCTAAGTGTCACAGTAAAAACTACTACAGCATCCACCAGCACAGTTCGGGCAGGTCAGTTATTGGAGCATGCACAATAAGTTTTTATTGCACTTCTTCTGAACAAATAAATTTAACCTAATAATAGAAGAAAAAGCAAAGATAGCTTAGAGAATGTAAGGATATATCTCTTTTTTTGGTTGAGTTTTTTATTGATACATAATATTTGTACATATTTGGGGTACATGTGATATTTGGTTACACACATAGAATGTGTAATAATCAAGTCAGGGTATTTGGGGTATCCCTCACCTCGAGTATTTATCATTTCTATGTGTTGGGTACATTTCAAGCTCTTTCTTCTAGCCATTTTGAAAGATACAATACATTGTTGTTAACTATAGTCATCCTGCTCTGCTATCAAACATCAGAACTTATTTCTTCTATCTAACTGTAGGTTTGTACCCATTAGCCAAGCTCTCTTCATCCCCTCCCCCCAATGGACACCCTTCCCAGCCTCTGGTAACTATCATTCTACCCTGTACCTCCATGAGTTCAACTTTTTTAGCTCCCATACGTGAGTGAGAACATGAGATATTTGTCTTTCTGTGCCTGGACTATTTCACTGAACATAAGGACCTCCAGTTTCATCCATGCTGCTACAAATGACATGATTTCATTCTTTTTTTATGACCAAATAGTATTCCATTGTATATGTACACTACATTTTATTTATCCATTCACCTGTCAATGAGCACTTAGGTTGATTCCATATCTTTGCTATTGTGAATAGTGCTGCGATAAACATGGGAGTGCAGGTATCCCTTTGATATACTAATTTTCTTTTCCTTTGGATAAATACCCAGTAGTGGGATTGCTGGATTGTATAGTATTTCTATTTTTTAGTTTTTTGAGAAATCTTCATACTGGCTGCATCAATTTACATTCCCACCAACAGTGTGTAAGAGTTCCCTTTTCTCCACATCTATGCCAGCATCTGTTATTTTTGTCTTTTTAATAAAAACCAGAAATGTAAGGATATATCTTAGCCACTATGTTTCACTACCATGACCCAGCACAGAGTAAATGTTTTGTGCAGAGTAAATGTTTAATATATTTTAGTGAATTATATCAGATAGTCCTGGTTACTCAGTTAAAAAACAAATCTAAGATGAGATTCATAGTAGAGAAAAGAATAGCAATATCTTAAAATATCTTTTGGTTCTATTAATATTTTTTCATTGTTCAAGAAGGAGGCTCTGCTAGGCATGGTGGTGCACACCTACATCCCCAGCTACTCAGGAGTCTGAGGTGAGGGGATCACTTGAGGCCAGAAGCTCAAGGCTATAGTGTGCCATGATCATGTCTGTGAATAGCCACTGCACTCCAGCCTGGGCAACATAGTGAGACCCTGTCTCTAATTACTTACAATAAAATAAAATAAAATTTTAAAAGTTTTCTCTCAGAAAAAGGAGGCTTTCTGCCTTTGACAAATAATGGTGTTTAGGTAAAAATGTATACCTGCACTCCCATGTTTATTGCAGCACTATTCACAATAGCAAAGATATGGAACCAACCTAAGCGCCCATTGACAGATGAATGGATAAATAAAATGTAGTGTACATACACAATGGAATACTATTTGGTCATAAAAAAAAGAATGAAATCATGTCATTTGTAGCATGGATGAAACTGGAGGTCATTATGTTCAGTGAAATAGTCCAGCACAGAAAGACAAATATCTCATGTTCTCACTCACGTATGGGAGCTAAAAAAGTTGAACTCATGGACTTCACAAGTTTTCAATTTTAAACATAAAAATGACCTTCCCCTCATGTAGCACATTGTGACTAAAAAAAAATTCTTAATTTAGCAAATCATTAGCATATTAAGAATAGAGATATAAACAAAAGGACAATAAATAAATGCATCATGGAGATTAATTATTGTCAGGCATTTCATCCATAACAGATATACATCAACATTTTGCAAATAAAAATAAATAGGAAATGAAAAAAGAAAGATTAACCAAATTAACCAGGAAAACTAGACCTTTATTATTTCAAAGAATCAAAAAGCTTCAAGAAATCATATATTTTTCTTGATAAACAATATTGAAAAAGAAATCAAATATAAAAATAAATTGGTTTACATAATGCCCCCTAGAAATTTATCTTTGTAGAATAAAATGAACTTCTTCACCAGTTTTCATAGTTTTGTAAGTTTCAATCCCTAGGATAAATTCCACATTCCATATCACTTATAATATATTGGCTTCCTTGATCAAACCCTCACTGATACAGATGCTCAGTACCAGCGGTCTCAAAGTCAAATTCATCAGGAGAAAAACAGAAAGAACTCTCCCACCTACTGGATTAAGATATCTAATATATTAAGAGTCATCTCCAAGCTAGCCATGGATAGTTAGGTGCTTTCAGGAATAAACAATTTTAATCAGTGTTACTAGATGACATATTCCTAATTTAACCTGAGTACACATTTTCTTTTAGCAAAGGTTAATCAGAAATTCTTAATGATGAATTCTTAAGTAGAAATTAAAATGGTACATCATATTAGTAAGGTATTTAGCTCAGAAACACTCAAGGTTTTTGAAGATTCACACCCCTTAATGCATGTTTCCAGGATAAATATCCTGTCCCCAGTCCTTGAGTAGCATCAGTCCTAGAACAGATCTCAAAATGAAACCCATATTTCTTGAACCCTATTTTCTCAAAGTGTGTAAATCTAGAACTTCCCAGGAGAGACTCTTTCTCTATCCAGAAGCTACTAAGAAGAAAGCTTATTAATTCCCAGAACCCTAAGGGATCTTATCGTCCGTCCCCTTTTGACACATTATGTCAGTAAGGTTAATGCTATCCAAATCCACACATAAGTCATGAGGTTTAAAACACCCATCCCTTTAGTTAAATTTGAAGAATATCCCATCAGTGTAATCATGTCTAAATATCACAAATTTTGCATACCTAATTGTTGTTAAATGAATAAACTTTTCCACCAGAACAGAATATACGTACCTATACACATATATTGAAAATCTACCTCAGGTTGCATTAAAAATCTATTCTAGGCCTCCTATAAAAGATTCCTAAGCATCAATTATTATTCTGACTTTCAAAACCCATTAATGAGTATTTATACCCTGGCATAGATCCAATTTTAGAATAAGCTACAGCTGGAGAAGATCACAGCCCTAACAGAAAATTCTCTGAATCTCTCAAACTTATGGGTTCTGGATAAGAAATTGCAAAGGACTGAGGAGATTTCTTCCGTTTGGGAAACTGAAATGAGAACAAATCATTACAGAGCTAGTGGTGCCAATTGATGGCTTTAAATGTGTTGTTAAGCCCATATTCCTGATGGATTTGTTCCAAATTTAGTTTCATATTTAGGAAATACATGAGATTAATACATATGTGTACCCACATGTAGAAATACGTTTACAAAATACAGACAAGCAACAATCTTGTGCTGGTGTTATTTGGGCATTTTTAGTGCTAGCTAGTGAACAGCTCACCAAGGGGTTCCAGATGTCAAATTCTTCTATATAGTTACTCAGCAGACATCAAGTACATGAATGGAGGTGTTAATTCAGAATTTTTGTCTGTGTGAAATAAACAAGGAAGACTGGAAATTCCACTAAAATAATCTCCCTGGCTCCCCTCCCTCACACACACACACACCCCGAGTATGACCCTCGGCCAGTATGCCCTCTAATGGCACTAACATCAGGCATGACTTGGTGGCTGCTTTGGGGAGGCAGGTGCTCAGCTTCCCCTATGTTTGCTTTGTGACAGTTTCTGTGTCACGTATGCCATCACCAGCCTGACACATGTATGCCATCCCCCTTAATAACCCAGGGAGGTCTTGGGGTCAGAGGTTCTCTTCAAATGACTGACAGCCAGGGAGGCACCATACCTGCGATAGAGCCGTCAGCTGGAGCGAGAAGACAGGGCCCCGTGGGGAATTCCTTTCTTTCCCAACAAGGAAGCTTCACTCAGCATAACCTGCTTTGGAGAAAGCTTCAGACATGGTCCTTTCTTTTCCACTTCAAATCCTGCCTCAAAACAAGCTCTCTTGGCCACCTGCAGTTGCTGTAAATCAATTTCCAAACAGAAACCACTTTGCAAAATATGCACAAGCTAAGATGGGTAAGGAGATGACAAGCCGCCCAGCCCTGCCTCCTGTCATGTGGGGTCTCCCCTCTCTTCTCCCACAAAGCCCCAAGAAGTTAAAAGAGGACTCAGACTCACAGGATTTTAAGACTAGAGATGACCTCAGGAGATTATCCAGTCCCGCCTTCTGGCATTACCCACAACCTGAACACCTCTTTCTTTTTTGGCATATTGGGTTGTTATTGCTGTTTGGTTTTAATATAACCAAAATGTCAATGTAATCATTTGCAAAGAGAAATACAATTATCAACGGAACCAAATATTTCAATTCCAATCACCAACTCACTCTATCTCTATAAACTCCCCTTAACTCTTAATTATATGTATATTTTGATATGTTGCAGTTTGGTATCCATTGTTCCTTATTGGAAAGATATGTATCTTATTAGGTTGCATTTTATACTTTAAAGGACCTGTGGATTATTTCTTTCCTTCTCCCAGCCCTCTGCTCAGTTGATACATCTAAGCTCTTCATTTCCAGATAAAATTATTAAGTGGTACAAGGCCTTGCCCGGGCTCCTACATAGATCATAAGTGAGGCAGAGTTAACTGTGCCTTATGTGAGCCATCTTGAATGTCTTCATTCTAAAAGGAACAGCAATCCGCTGCTGGAAGAGAAGGATCGATCTGCAGAAGAAGCAAAGACCACTGCCAAGGTTCTGCCAAGGCTGAAGAGCCTTTCTATCCCAAGCAGATTCTGCCACATTTGATGGGCTTACAGACCCTACCCAGAGCATTCTAGGAGGGTTCCTTAGCAATAGCCAGATTTGTCTTGATGAAATGGATTGGCTGCCATGGTGGTAAGAGTCAATGGGCAAGAAGTTTTGCCAGAAATAAGCAGTGGGAAATCTTTTCTCAGGGTCCACCTGAAGCTGGTGGAGAGACAGGTTGAGAAGCAGATAAGCCTCATTACACTAAGTGAAAGAATCCAGACACAAATCCCACATATTGTATGATTCCATTTACATGAAATATTCAAAATAGGCAAATCCTAAAAAACAGAAAGCAGATTAGTGGCTGCCAGGGAATGGAGGCTGGGGGCAGCTTGGGTAGGGACGGCTCATTGGGTAAGGGGTTTCCTTTTGGGTTGATGAAAATGTTCTGAAAACAGATAGTGGCGATGGTTGCACAACATGATGAATTTACTAAATGTCACTAATGGTAAATTTTATGTTATATGTATTTTACCACAATTTTTTTGAAAAGGATATGCCTGCAGCCTTCAAGAGAGAAAATTCCCTCCAGGGCCTATAATCCTCCCTTCTGTGTTCCCAGGGGGGATAGAGAGAAGATATCAGTCCGGAAGAGAAAGAGGAGAAAGGGGAATCCACCAAGACTGGGAGGGAGGATGAGGCGTGTCTCTCTTCCAGGACTATGCCAGGCACAAGGGCCGTCATAGGCCACTTTGCACTTGTGTAAGGAGTGTTTGCTCACATACGTTCAAAGAGCTAGACAGACTTGGACTAAAATCTAGCTCTACCCCCTCTAGCTATGTGACTCTTGACAAGTCCTATCACCAAACGTTCCTGGGGTGCCTACCACGTGTGTGACAGTCGAGGGCCCTCCGTGCGTCGTCTCCTACAGTCCTCACAAACCTATGAGGCAGAAGCCATTATCTCACCCGATGTCCAGATGAGGAGCCTGAGACTTAGAAGGGTTAAGTTGAGCCAAATCACACAGGCAGCGAGAACACAGTTAAGACTCTTAAGCAGTTTCTCCATTTCTAAAACAGAGAGAATAATAACTGCTGTGCCAGGTCGTCAGGAGGATCAGAGGTGCTGAGCAGATGCTCAGTAAATGCCAGCTGGAAAGAGTGATGGGACTCACAAGACCCTCCTGAGGTAGCACCACAGAGCAGAATTTTATGATGAGGGAAGCCATGCAGCTAGGGAGCGGCAGGGCCAGGATTCATATCTAAGCCGACCAACTTCCAACCTACTGCTCATCTGACCACGCTATGTTCAGAAGACATGCCTACGACAACGGATCGACAATAGATCAACACATCACTAATCAGAACATCAGGAATCAGTGTAATGTTGACCTGGGGCAGAAAACAGGTGCTTATTTGGAGAGCAGGACTCCAAACAAGGGGAGGGAATGGAGAAGGCCGTGCACTCTCCTCTGATTAGTTAGGAGTGTTTCCTGACAGCCTTACCCATTGGCAGAGAAGAATTCTGGAGAAGCAATGACCTCTGATGGCCCAAGTGTCCCCACAGTGTAACAGAGCCCATTAATAATAGTAATGATGATGACAATGAGTACCAATCAATTGTGTACTTACTACAACCAGGCAGTAGACAAAATGTGCCACATACATTTTCACAAATAGCTGTGGAGTTGGTTATTATATCATGGTCCTCATCTTACTGATGAGAAGATTGAAGCCCAGGGTCACACAGCTAGTAAATAGCAGGGCTGGGATTCAAAGCCAGGCCTTCATGAGTACAAAACTCTGGCTCTTGACTAATATGTTACTTCTCGTGAGGGAGATTACCAGCCCCTTATTAGTAGTCATGGATAATTCTGGCATGAATAGAAGTGGGCTCAATAAATGTTAAATATTAATATCTCTCCAAGATAACTAATTTTTGCCAAAGGGAAAAAAAATAGAATAAAGTGGGCTAATACTAACCATAAGCAGAATATATGGCAGAAAATTCTTCTGAATAGTAGGTACTACCCATTCCAGAATATCAACAAAAGCAACAACCGATGCCCACACCAGGCCGATAGGAGTCAATCCGAACTAGAGCCTTCTCCCTTCCAGACAGACACTCTGGGGTCCACGTAAGTTCAGGGCTTCAGCTTTCCAGACTTCCTAGGGATGCTCTTCCAGGTGGTCCCGGCTCCAACAACCTAGAGAAAGAACTTTGTCCGTTCATAGGCAATGGCGGTGCTCCTGATATGACTTAAGGACTAAAGGCATAATTCACCACACATGGAATTTAAAAACTGTGTAGGCCATTCTTAATAGTAAGTACATAAAGAAGCTCCAAAAACTCTATTTACTAGTCTCATATCCAACTATGTATAGTGAAGAGAGTGTTCAGGGTTTCTCACCATATTTACTGTTAGTCAACACACCACCAACAGCTTGTCTGTAAACACTTATGAAAACATTTGTGACCACATGTCATCTTAATAGGCTGGAATTAATTACTGACTTACTTATCTGAAAATTATGTAACTCTATAGACATTTGGATAATGACAGGTAACTGATGGGTGTACCAACACATTTCATGTATTCTCAGATGTACCTTTTTTTTTGGCACATTTTAACATCTCTAAAATCCATATGTGCTTTACTGTCACCATGAGCCAGTGGGCAGGCCTGACAGAGTTGTCATGGTTTGTTCATGTGAGAACATTAAAAGTACCAGCATCAAAACTTGCAGAATGGATATCGTTGACATTGAAGAAAATCTCAGAGATAACAGTGGGGCACTTTTTAAGGAAAGGCTGTATCAGTGATGCTTTTTATGGCCCGGAAGAAAATATTGTGTAGAAAAACATGGCTGTAGACAGCTCTGAGTTGAATAGTAATTCGTAAGAGTTGGACTCCAAGTGGGAAGTTTTAGTAATACCCCAACCAACTTATTTCACTTATATTACTCTTTGTGTATACATAACAGTCATGTGTGCTTTAATAAAACCTATGGATTATCTAAATAAGTCTAGAAGAGCTCTTTCAAGAACTTACAGTTCTTAGAATATAGTTCTTAGAATAAAAATTCTAAGTCATCACTTAAAATTAGAAAGCATTGTGCCATAGTTTAACTGGCAGCATTTTTTTTCTTTCTTTATGGTAAATAAAATAATGGTACATCTTATAATCAATAACATCTTAGGTTCAATGGCAAACAGCTTAAGCAGCAAATATACCACAATGCAGTGAGTTTGCAGAAAGAAAATAACCAAAAGTTTAATTATTAAAAGAAAAGAAATATAATTTTCTCTCACTCTAGAAACATCTGCCCCAGAGTCTAAAACATCACAGTAACATTTATGTATAATGCACCTTCCATTTGAAAAAAGTGACACATCTGAAAAAGTCACTTTAAAGTAAAGCATTTTGTTTGTTGCTTCTCAAACTTTATGTTTTTAATACAGAGGAATTGGGAAAACTCTTAACATCCTCAAGAAAGGAAAACAATTTATATTACAAAGAGTAAAGCACTTAAACTTAAGTTAACTAGAACTTATGCCTCTTTCTACTCCCTTGAACTTGCTAAACCTCAGTTTCTTATCTATAAAATGGGAATTTAAAGCAGCTATGTCATTGGGTCGTTATGAGAATTGAATGGCTGAGACAATATAAAATGCTTAGTAGAGAGATCCACATGTTAGGAGCTAAATAATTTGTAATTGTACTATTTTGATCATTATCTTTATGCATCTTTTACATTGGGCCCAGTGCTCAACAAATATATGTTGAGTGAAAGGATAAAAAAATGAAAAACTAAAGAATCATATCTCCATCATTTTAAAAAGATTTTATTCCCAGCAATGCATTACTTGAAAATGTTATTTTTAAGCTTAAATACTCATTTCCTCATAGACTCAAAAGCAGATGATTTTTGAAGTATTTAAGTAAGAATAAAGATGAAAAAGTAATCCCATTTTCTTTGGCACTGAGGCACTGAAAAGGACTAATGGTTCAGTGCGATTAACAAAAACAAGCGGCCAGAGAGATTTTCTTCGTGTTGTGGGGTGAGGGTGGGAGTTGGAGAGTGGGGAGAAACTGCAGTTTGTCATAATCCACAATTCAATTTCAACCTTTCAAGAAGCAGATTCTGTTTCCCTGCACACACTCACACACACACACACACACCCCTTTTCTTTTTTAAAGATCTTGAAAATGTTTAGCCAAATGGGTCTTAAATGTCAGTCCTCTGGTGGGGAAGGAAAAGGGCACCACACACCTATCCTTCCCATGTTTGGTCCCAGCCAGATATATGAGAAAACAAGCTCAAAATAAAATAAGGGATAACAATTATAAAACACACTTCTCAAAAAAAAAAAAAATTGACCTCACATTAAAATGTGAAACATCTCAAGTGGTGGTTGTGGATTTTAGAATTTTATAACCCAGTATTTAAAAATCCTAAAAATAAAGTATGTTTGATACATGCTATTTCATAAATGTCATACATTTATACAGTGGGAGCACTTTTTGCATATATTCCTTGTTTACATTTCAAATGTGCCTTTTGGAAATATCTACCAGACACTAAATCACAGATAGAAACCCATAGCTTCGGAGGGAGGCAGCAAGATCAGGTGAAGGGCAGTGAGCAGGAAGTCCGGAAATTGGAATCTCCTAGCCATGCCACAAACCAGTTGTTGGGTGGCCCAAACAAGTCTCTTGACCTCTCTGGATCTCAGTTCCTCCATTTGGACTTAAGGATCTCTAAGTCTTTTCCAACTTTTACATTCTTCAACTTGACTTTGGATTTTGCCCAAGATGACCTTAATGTTGGTAACAAGTGTAGGGAATTGGATTTACAATGTCCATCATTTCATTGTCTTAACTGCTACTGCACCTTAACTCTTTTTATGCTTCAAAACATACTGTCAGCCCTTTATCGGTGTGCATGTGAGTGCACACACACACACACACACACACACACATATGCACTTCAAGGAATGAATAACAAAGAATCATGCTGTGAGAATTATATACAGCATTTTGAGTGACATGTTGGGCATAGCCATGTTTTTGGTGCTAATTATGAAACAATAAACGTAGAGAGCTCATGTCTCTGAGTCTGCTGGGCCCACCTCCCATTTCCTTCTAAGGTCGGTATGGGTTCGGTGCAAAACCTCTCTCCTCCACCCTGTGTTGACTAGAGGACAGTGACCCCCTTAAGCTCCTCAACAGCACAACCCAAAAGAAAAGGTGCAATTTAATTCTTAGCCTGAAACGCAGCCCATTTGGAAGGACACCAGTCACTAGGGTATTGTTAGTGCCTTGAAATGGCCAAGAGGGATTGCTGACTCTGTGAATATCACTCCTCGAAAGGCAGGAATTCTATTTGAATTACTAACATAACAGATGTTTGCTAGGCTCCACCATGCAGTCTGCATGCAGTTATGCTAATTTGGCAGCACTTCTCTTCCAGTTAGCTCTGAGCCATTAGAGCACGCAGCTAGTAGGTCCTTCTGTCTAACTAATAATTACCTATTATTGATATTAATTAACATTTTTTGCACTTTTCCTCAGTTTTGACCTAGTATCTGTTGGTAGTCTAATCACTGTGGCCTATTAAAAGTCAAAATACAGGGGCCTACAGTAGTCATGAGCCATTTATCAAAAAGCAAACAAGGCCAATTAAACAGGCAGCCAGACAGTTGTCTTGATTTGCCGCTGACTGTTTCTTGATCACCATTATAAATTGCTAATAGGGCAGAAAGCGCTAAGCAGGGAGCATCTGTGGGGGGCTGGTTATTGCTCACTCCCCGCCTGGTGACAGGTGAGAGAGAGGCTAGTGATGGTCTTATTGATGTGAACTGCCCATCAGTTGGTAGTTATTGTTAAAGTTCATGATGCTACAGCTGATCCCGTCCTGCTGAGAGTCAATCAAATTAATTAGAGCTAGAAATTCTTCTTTATTATTTTAGAGCACGGGTACAGAAAGAAGTCCTGTAATTTGGATCCAAAGGCAATGAAGAAAAAAAATCTTCATGTAGTACAGTGCGGAAAAAAAATCAGATATTGCTTCTTCCATTATTTATAATAAGGGCTGCGGCTAAAGGTTTTTATAGGCACAGATCAAGAGATCATAATAGAAGCATATTGACAGATTTTTTTCTGCAATACTCCAAGGAACTGGCTGTAGCAGGAAAATATATCAAAACCTTATCATCAGAGCTGAGATCTTCTGTGAAAAATCAATAAAGAGTTATACATGGTTTGAGTTTAAACAGTTCTCTGTAGTCATTTAAACATAGTGCATCTGTACAGCTTTTTACCTCTGGAGACCAAGGTAACCTAGCAACTGCAGGGCTTAAACCGATTAACTACAAATGAAGTACTGTATGCCTATCAAAGCAATTGTTCATCGTTGCCTTTGTTGCAGAGACTAAGCTAATTGAACATGATACAGTATGAAGATAATTAACACCCATGAGTTTGTTAATTGCCTGTTAGCATTACAACACAGTCTCTTGGTTTCTTTTTAACTGTCTGCTTTGTAGCCTCTTACTTCCCTTAAAATGGTGCAGGACCTGTTTAACTGGCAATGATATCTTGGAGTTTATTAACCCTTTTTAAATTAGTTTTTAAAAAAAAAAGCCCTGTCTTAATGAAGCATATTGCATGTGCTTGTTAAATGCAAGCTCCCACTTTGTCTCTCTATTTTCCCAAGATTAGGAATTTGTTTTACAGATACTGTACAAACTATGTTTATTTTTCGTGCTAATTTATTTCAAGCAATTTAGTCATTATAAATGCTCTCGAAAAAAAATACAGCTTTAGTGGTTCCCTTTATTACTCAGCTGCTCTGCTTTCGAAAGCGAGCGATAAATGTCTTTGAGGGTTGGAATATTAATTGAAGGCAGCATCTGGTCAGCAGCTGACCGGCTCCAGTTGTCCTGCTCCAACAGAGCAGGCGAGAAAGAAGCTTTACTAGTTCTATTTGCCAGGCTCTTGTTTTTCCTTGGAGCCATGGACTAAATGAACCCCCATTTTATCTCTGCTGGATCACTGCATGGATGCCAGAAAATCAATTGGGCAGGAAAATCTGTTAATCTAAAGTGAATTCAATCTAAGGAATCATTTAAAATAAAAATTTCAATCATTACCTTTTCGGAAAAGCACTTTTTTCCCTCAAGTCTGTATGCACATTTCATGACAACACTTCGAAAGAACCTATCACAAGAGTAATTCAAAGTCAATAGAATTGTCTAGCAAAGAACAATTTGCTTTTTGGAAAAAAAAAATAGGGTGGCTGATTACAAGCTTAAGAGGAAATGGAAAATCCCAACACTGTGTGGCCAGAAACAATTAACACACTGAGGCCCAGGATTCACATCTGACACTCAAGATAGACTTTTCTCCTGTTGAGAAGGAACACCTTGGCTGTGTCACAATTGTTTAACTTGGATTGTCCTGGTTGATCCTCTGTGTTTGTCATTACTGTGTCGTGGTTAATACTTGCTGGTAAGCCAGTCCCAGGAGGGCCACTTCTAGTGCCCAATTACAACTTCTATCATCAATCATAAGTATTATTTATTCAACAAAATGAATTGCTAATTAATAACTGATGAGCATTATGGCCTTGAAGACTATAACACTATTAATTATGGTTGGCATGAAAGGCGTCTACCTGGCACATTTTCACCACAATTAGTCCTGGAAGCTTTCATGGAATATGTCTATTAAAATAACCTAAGAAAAGGCTGGCCTGCCTTCCTCTCCTGCATAAGGATTGACAAACACAACATTATCTCAGGATAGGACTCCACCACACCAACCCCAGTATTCCAGTAATGTTTTCCGGTGCACCATGACTTGTACGAGAAGCATGACATGACAAAGAGACCCCCCCCATAGAGACCGCAGGTACAAAAGGTGACCACACATGCCCAACCATGCTCCTGCTGAAATGCTGCAAGGGTGACTCAGCTGTAACATGGCACTTGGAATGTGGCTGTTGGCTTATTTTTAGACTCGGTTGTTGCCCAGCTCATGTTCTGGGCTCTGGGTCCAGACACACAGCAGCTAAATCACTTTAGCAGGCAGCTTGGTGGGCCAGGACTGCTCATATTTACTCACAGTCCAGTGGCAGTACATCGTTCACCTTGAGGACCTTCTGATCAGAGACTTAAAGAGGAGAAGCTAAGAAATGCCCTCTCACCCACTGCTGGGGAAGGAGAAAACAGTAGGTTTGAAGAATGAACACACACAAAAATATAATACTGCTATGAAGCTTTTTGAAAGTAGAACAAATCGACTACCTCTGTGTTCTGTGTATCTAGTCTCCACCCCTAAAGCCCTGCAGGTGACGAATAAATATGAGCAGATGATAAAGCACTGCAAAGATGCTTTTAAGAACTTCTGACTAACAGAAGGGAAAAACTCCTTTTTTTCCTCCTGTGTATATAGGCTTGAGAAAGTGAAGAGCTCGCTGAATAGTTATCTGAATAATTCTATAGTTTAGACAATCATTTCACATTTAGTGCTGGATGGATATTGGAGAATAAGCTATTTGCATGGATCAAATTAGCTATGCAATTGGAAAAGCACTCTCTTTCTGCTGGGTAAGCAGAACAGCAAGTCTCTCATTATTTCAGTTAAAAATGTTTGAGGCTTCCAATTATACAAACATCTTCCCTTACCACTCTGCCAAACTGCAGAGCACCCAGTCCCCTTGTTGTGGGTGGGTCCATGTGTCTTGGGAGGGAAAAAAGAAGAAAAGAACAGGTGTACCCCACCTCCAGATGGCACGGTTATTGGTGAAGTTAGTTTTAGCTTTACAAATCAAGAGTTAGAAAGGTTGGTAAGTGAAAGAAATGTTCACAAAACAGTTTAATTAAGCAAAACATTCCTCTGAGTTTCCACCACATTTCTCTCTCTGTAAAGATACTGACAAGTGAGTACACACGGTTGGTAGGGGCTTGCCAGCATTCAGGCTAGTAAAGTGGCAAATTGCTCCAGTGTTTTACGGAGGCAAATGTACCTATGTCTGCAATGACCCGGACAGAACAGCACAAAGAGGCCACTTAGTTGACGCTGAGTAATTGGAAGAGCAATGAAAAATGTAGGGAAAGAAGGAAGAGAAAGAAGGAGGTGGGGAGGGTTCAGTGGAGGTGGGAGAGGAAGGACGGAGAGTGGGCAGACAAGAGGCCTTGGATTCTAGAGCCGGCTCCACATTCTACGCTCACAAGCTTAAGCAAATCAGTTCATCTACCTGAGCCTTAGTTTCCACTTTTGTAAAACGGGAGTATTCATACTTATTCTGCTTATCATGCAGATTTGCAGAGAGGAGCCAGTGAACACTGTGTTTGTGGCTTTAGTTTTGAAAACACTTTGAAAGAAACAGTTATATAGAAATGTAAGATTTCTAATAATTTTGCTCATTTTCTCTTAGCTCATATCAATCCAGTTATTTCAAACAAAGTGGCCAGGCAGGCGCCAAAAGCTGTGCAAGGGAACATGTCAATCAGGGCCTCCATTTGAGAACTAAAGAGTGGGTGGGCAGTTGAGAGCATCGAAGCTTGCAAGAGGGAATATCACGTTTTCTGAAATTACAAATCAGGCAAAGATACCTGAGCCACAAATAGCCACTTTTAGTGATCACACCCAAGGCTACTCCTAAAGAGAACTCAAACTTTATGCACAATAATCACATGGGGAGATTAACAATGCAGTTACTCTGGGTGGGTCTGGTGTGGGGTCTAGAAATCCGCATTTTAGCCAGCAGCTCTAGTCCCTCTGAGGCAGGTAGTCCACAACTACCAAATGGAAGACCCAGTCTGACTCCTGGGAGTAGAGCACACCCCCGCGCACACTTTGCTTGAACCAGGCAGCGTCTTCCCAAGAGCCAAGGGAAACAAGGAGTTGTGCTGTCTTAATTTTCAATAAGGCCAAGCTCAATTCAAGAACATATTTCTCCTAGACCGCACAGGGAACAGCACTTTCGAAATATCCTTCCAGGCACTGATCAAGGAAATAGAGAAACTACTCCTAAAACCTCCTGGGAAAAGGAATTAAAGAACCTAAATCAATTTTGCAAACATGCAGATATACACATTTCTCCTCCTCTGGTAGGAAAATTGTCCTGTATCTTTATTCCCCCAAACACTTAAGATGAATCTTCCATCCCTCCCCTTAAAGGACTAATTTTCATTTCTCTCAAAAAACGAACAGTGGACATAGGAGGCTAGGTGGCAAGATCAGAAATGTTCCTTTTTGAAATAAGACCATTTGGGGTGTCAACCTCAAGGTAAATCTTCATACATTGTAGATTCTCTGCTCCAGCCAGGCTTCTCGGGAGCAAGTGCTCTCTGCTGAGGGAAGGTCTCCAAAGTCAACCCTGCATTTACATCAACCCTATTCCTTCAGAATCAACAATTATAACTTTCTTAAACTACAAACTTCTTAGAAACTAGCCCTTGAATCCAAACAATGCTCCCTTGAGGGAGAAGGTGTCCTTCACCCAGAAAGACAAGTGCATATGTGGCCGAATTTCAAGATGGAAGGCCCCATCTATTCAGCACATACTTCTCTTTTTACATCCTCACAACAAGGGAAGCGGAATGCCATCCTAAGAGCGGGTGTGGGTTCTGGCAGTCTGGAACAAGGCATTTATGAGCCACGGACTCCTTCTGATCTGCCCCCCCCCTTTTTTTTTTTTTTTTTTTTGCTTAAAACCATAGACTGTTTTGGGGGGAAAATGCTCCTTTCACATTAAGTAAAATATTTTATTTAATATTTTATACCTCAGTATTTCCTAAACTGTGTTCTGTGGGTGAGCTGTTAAGCAATATTCTCATAACAAAGTCTGTTCTACGGACGCATGAATGTGGAGAATTCTGCAGGACTTCTCAGGTCTTTCCGGATGCGAATGAGCTTTGTGACTCTTCAGGAGAGTCTGCAGTAACTAATACTTCCCAAATCTATTTGATCACAGAATCTTTTGAGGGACCTTGAACAGGGAAGATATCTAATTCAGTGAAACACAACTGAGGAAATTCTGTTTTCTAGGAAATAGGCAAAAATTCTCTCATTGAATCTTTCCAACAATCCCAATGAAACAGATATTATCATCATCACCAGTTTATAGAAGTGAAAACCTAGGTTCAGTAGATTTCCATCTCCAGCAGTCTGATGGACCAGGTGTCCTGATCAACCCTTCTGCTGAACCAGCTAAAAGTGCTAACTATGGTATAAAACACAATGTTTAAATTCATCATGAGTTGGCACATGAATAAGGAAAACTCAGAAGCCAAAAACTAAGTGAAAGCAAGAAATCAGAGAAGTAAACAGAAGTTGGTTTTCACCAGCATGTACCAAAATACACCAGCTTTCTCAAGTGTTTGCCAAAACTGATAAACTTGAGGAGTTTTGGCTTTCAGAATCTCATAGGATTGGAGATGGCTAAGGTGGGAAAAAAGCCAAAATTTGAGACTTTTTGTCTGTCTTCAAACTTAGCAGTGATCAGAAAGGATACAAAAAACTCCCTTAATAGTCCTTACTCACAATCTAGCCCTCACATAGATTTGTAATCAGGATTCAGACAACCTGGGTGGTCCAAGAAAACCTTCACACCTGGAATTGGTTTGAAGTGCCCCTAGGCTGGTAGTGACCCAGGCACTGGCAGAAACAAACACAAATTCTCTCTGGAGGAACATACTCTTAACCCAGTCTCAAATAATTCCCACAGATAAAACTCCAAGAAATATGTGTTCACCATCAAAAATTTAAAAACAAAACAAAAAAACTCAATAAGTTCCCAGGAGCAAGAAGCAGCAGAATCAGACCCACAGCAACTTTAGATATTGAAAATGCCAGACACAAAACATAAAACAAGTATGTTTAATATTTTAAAGAAATTTTTTAAAGTGTTGAAAAATGAATTAAGAACAAGATACTGTAAAAAAAAAAATCAAGATTTGAAAAAAACACATAAAACTTCAAGAAATAAAAAATATAATGATTGAAATTTTAAAAACCAATGGAGAGACTTAACAGAAGATTAGAAAGAGCTGAATAGAGTGTTAGCCAATTGAAAAACAGATATGAGGAAATTATTCTACATGTATCATAGAGAGAATGAGATAAGAAATACGATAGAGCAATTAAGAAGAGACTTGGATAGAGTGAAGTTTACATATGTCTAGTTAGAGTTCTGGAAAGAGAGGAAAAAGAGAAGGAAAGATAATATTTAAAGAAATAATGGTTGAGAATTTTTAAAACTGATGAAAGACACCAATATACAAATTCAAAAAGCTCAATGAATCCCCAAGTAAGTTAACACTTACTTGGACACACTATGGTGAAACTGTAAAACATTGAAAACAAAAAGATCTGAAAAGCAGCCAAAGAGAAAAGATAAATTACCTTCAAACGAGCAAGAGTTCATTTGAGAGCTAAAGTTGCAATAGCAACAATGGAAATCAGAAAATAATAAAATAATATTTTCAATGAGCTGCAAGAAAATAATTTTTAACCTGGAATTCCATACTCATTAAAATTGTCTTTCACTTTTTTTGTTTTTTTGGTGAGATAGAGTCTTGCTCTGTCATTCAGCTAGAGTGCAATAGCATGATCATAGCTCACTACAACCTCAAATACCTGGGCTCAAGTGATCCTCCTGCCTCAGCTGCCCGAGTAGCTGGGACTGCAGGTATGCACCAACACACCTGGATAATTTTTTCTATTTTTGGTGGAGACAGAGTCTCGCTCTTGTTCAGGCTGGTCTTGAACTCCTGACCTCAAGGGATCCCCCTGCCTTGGCCTCCCAGAGTGCTAGGATTACAGGTGTGAGCCACCACACTGGCCAAAATTGTCTTTTAGAACAAAGCAAAATTAAGACTTTTACTCAACAGACTCTGCCTAAAAAAATCCTAAGGGATGTAGTTCAGGCAGAAGGAAATTGATCCCAGATGCAAAAAGGAATTATTAGTAAATAAAGTGGAAAATGTGTGAGTTAGTCTAAACAAACATTGGCCATGGACCCTTAACCTAAGTGGGATTCTCTGGGAAATGACTGAGTCTGAGATTTGCATGCAGGAGGTTTTCTAGAGCATGCTCTAGGAGGCAACACCTGTTGGGGAGTTAAGAAAGTAGAATTGGCAGAGAAAAAAGTTGAATTGGGATGTAGTCACAACAAAGACATCACCCGATCCCGCAAAGAGCTCTGGAGCCAGAATGGCCATCAGAGTTGTCCCATCTTTAGGGAGGGGAACCTTTCTCCCCCCTCATACACAATGACCAGATGTAGCTACAGGATGCTACTGGGAAGGGGGCAGGACTTTGGGCAAGGCCATTCTTTTCTGGTGAGAACAATTCCCAGTGAAGGACTCAGTTGAGAACCATCAGCCACCAACACTGCCAGCATCTAGCAGGAGGGGTATCTCAGTCCTGAAAGGGGGCTAAGGCAGTGCACACAGCATACACTACCACACTCAAAACAAAAAAGATAGAAATAAAATATATGATAAAATAGCATATAAGTCAGGAAGGATGATAGGAACTAAAATATTCTAAAGTTCTTGTATTGTCTGGGACAAAAGTAAAGATATTGATTAACTTTAGACTTTGATAAGACAGACTTTTAAAAAGACAGTATTTACTGATTACAAGAGATGCACTAAAACATAAGGATATGAAAGATTAAAAGTACAAAGATAGAAAAAGATATACAAGGCAAATACTAAGACAATCCACAACAACAACAACAAAAGCTTAGGTAGCTCCATTAATATCAGACAAAATAGACTTTAATGCAAATAGAATTACTAGAGATTAAGGAGTCACTACAAAATGATGAGTTTTGTTCATCAAGAAGATAAAACAACTCTGAAGACATTCATAACAAAGCCTCAAAAAATATATTAGGCAAAAATTGTCAGAACCACAAAGATTGTACAACCAAATGTATAATCGATAAATCAAGCAGACCAATAAATCATTAGGGATACTAAAGATGTGAGACTAAGGCTCATAGAGGTTGCGACTTGTGACAGAGGTGGGATTTAAGACCAGGGTATCTTACTCTACTCTCCACTGCTTTCCACTGTGCCCTCTGGATGAGATAGTGGAAACTGAAAGAATCAAGGGACAGGAAAAGATACAACACTGGTATCAG
The DNA here is from genome assembly GCA_023783475.1 of Daubentonia madagascariensis. Classification (NCBI taxonomy): domain Eukaryota; kingdom Metazoa; phylum Chordata; class Mammalia; order Primates; family Daubentoniidae; genus Daubentonia; species Daubentonia madagascariensis. The sequence continues at coordinate 32,568,360 of JAKFHU010002088.1, read as the reverse complement.
ATTCTGGTTGCAGAATGTATCTTTTTGGTGGATATTTTCATACTTCTCTCACCAAAATCTAATATTGAGAGTGTTGAAAGATATGCTAATGTCCATGAAAGCAAAATGGTATGGGTTTTCAGACACCAATCAAGTGACTAATACATCAATGGTTCTCGATTCATTGTTCTTCTTCATTGTTAGGTATAGATGGTAGAAAAAAACATATGTATTTCTTTGCTGCTCAGGACCAGTAACAATATTGATCTTCACAGAGAGAATTCTGCTTAGTCAGTTTAAGTTGTCTGAGAAAAGTGAGTTATCATAAAACAAAATCTTATCTGAAAATAAGAGTGATGCCCCCTTCCCCAGGGCCCAGCCTTTCTTCTGGCTCTCCGCTCTACGTTTTATCTTACAAATAAGATAAATAAGTCAGATAAGCTCTAATCAATGTCACCAAAAAATTGCAAAATCGTTTGCCCAAAATATAAGGATTTTTGCCTCTTTTTTCCTTCAGTAGAAGTCATGGATGATGGCCCTTAGAGAAAAATGTTCCTGTGTGGTGGCCATTTTTCTGTTTTAATGGGTTTTGTCTTCTAGCAAATGTACACCAAGCCAAGCCTGTCAAATGAAATGCTTACCAGGAGATGAGCCCTCCCAGCCAAAGTTCTCCTGAGGACAGACAGCTGAGGCCTGGAAACGTGCTTCCTGGGAGATCCAGTGGAGGTTAACAGGCAGTTGGCCCTGAGAACACAAATCAGCCTCAGCCCTGTGGCAGGGCAGGCTGCCCAGAAGCTCAGCCCTAGTTGAGAGGCCAGTGTCCAGAGATTATCTCTAACCCTCTGGGATTCTTACCTATTTTAGATCATTTATTTCTTAGGAAAAGGGGCCAGTACTATGTTCTCCCACTCTTGAGAAAAAAAAACCTGGACTCAGACACATCAACTTTTGCTCACCAACCCAGAAGTCTCACTACAGTTAAAAACCATGGCTCCAACCTTAGTTTCTCAAAGGACTTTTCTTAAGTACCTAGTTCACTTTTTAGAAAGGAAGCAAGTGCTCGAGAGCATGGGTTCTGGGGTCAGGCTCTCAGTTTGAACTCTGGCCTTCACATTCACAGTAGCCTCTACTGACATTAGGCAAGCACCTTAACCTATCTGTACCTCAGTTTCCTCAGCTGTAAAATGGCTATAATAGTATCTGTCTCATAAGGATGTTATTAGGATTGACTGAGTTCATTCCTGGAAGGGTTGATATGAGTAGCTGGCACACATAGGAATGAATTGACATTCATAATGGTCAGTATCCATCTAATTGCTAGTCCCTCATGAAGGTCTCTTGGTCTCTTTTCTTGACCAGACTAGCTTCTTCCTATAACTGTCTCTTCATCTCTCACCCTGAATTATCGCTTACTTTCATTTTCTTATCTGACCTATTTTGCTTGTGTAACAACTTATTTTCATCAGCCCCAGAGCTAGTATAATTTGAAAAAAACTCTCAAGGTCTCCTTCAACTTAGTAAGTCTTTCCTGGGTTTTGGGGTTACTGTTTGAAATTGGTGTTTTCACCCTATCCCCCCAAACTCAAGATCTGTGGAAGTTATAGTGTGTCACCCTGGGTCTCCAACTCACTGCTTCTTAATCTGCTCCATCCCACTTCCCTCATCCTGTGTCTGGTTTTCTCACCAGCTGGTCTCAGCAGAGTTCATTGACCTGAATTCCCCTTTCCTAGACAAAACCCCACCCGTGTCAGAGAACAGACTCCAACAGGCATCTCGAAGCCAAGGCTATAGGTCCAAGACCCAGAGAATATAATGTGAGTGTCAGTTCAGCCCCTCAACAACTGGCACAGGCACAGCCTGGCTGAGTTGGGAAGAAAATAAGTTTTGACTTTAAAGCTGCTCCTCCTTCCCCATTGGTCCTTCTCCTTCATCCTATGCCTTCCTCCAAACCTATTCTGGGTTTCTCTATAATCATGCCTCCTAGGGAACAAATTAACAAAAGCTGAGAAGTTGCCTCTCTTGATGGCTTTGGATTTTAGTGAGAAATTTTGAAAAGAAAGCCAAAGATAAGAACCCCCAATGGAAGCTTTCCAGACGTCAAGCTCTCTTCGGGTGGGAGCAGGGCAGGAGGAGACACCACTCACAACTGCCATATTGGGTAGCTACTCACCCAGCCTATCCATCAGGCTGTCCCTGGCCATAGATCCAACACATTTTTCTAGATACACAGTTGGTTCTAAACAAGTCTTTGTTGAATTAATTGGCCATTATTGTAAATAATGTGAAAATATCTAAATAAATGGTTCATTTGTGCCCAGGGAACAGTTGAGCCATACCTTAGACACACAGACCATGTATGATGAGGTGGAATAAAACTCATTTGTGTGGGAGCACCATGCTATTCCAGGCGGCTTTCCTGCTTTACTTTGTTTCATCTTTCCTATAATTCTATATGGCTTGTACTGTTATTATCCTCAGTATACAGCAGAGAAAGAGTCTCCAGGAAGCTTAAATAACTAAGAAAGGCATTACGGAGTAAAAATGCAGTGGATTTTGGACTGCTTTTTAGCTTCAAACCTTTGTCCTAATAAATTCTATGTTATCAAAAATATGACAGCAGAACTATTCCTAAAGCAGTGGCTAGGGGCCCATAGGCACCCCCACTGTGTACTCATCCAGCCCTCACCCACCCGCCCCTGAAGAACCTGTCACCCTGAAAATACAATTAGAAGCCCCTGAATTCAAAGCCAGACACACCTGCCTTGATTCCCAACTCCACCGCCCAGAGCAGTGAGGACTCAGCAAGCCTCTGCTTTCTGTTTGTCCATCTGCATAGGGCGGGCTGGTTCTGATGACTGCCTGATGAGAGAGGGGCCTGAGGTGCTGCACACACAGCCAGTGCTGAGCAAATGGTAGCCAGGTGACTACTCATGTTTGCACAGTGAGCAAGTGACAGACCAGCCTCAGGCCCAGCCAACTTCAGAGTTCACACCTTGCCTGCCCCACCACACCGACTCCAAGTCCCTAATTAGAACCTAGAGAAAGAGCACAGGACCCAAAGGCAACCCAGTTTATGATCAAATATGGAATGCTAACAAGAAAGAAAGAACACCTGCACAGCAGACATTTCACAAAGGGAAGCACTGGCCCCCCATACTCACGCAGACTGCTGAATCCCCCAGCACCGAATACAGCCATTGAAGGGTGAATCAGCTCATGTGGGAAAGGCAGACGGGAACACAAATGTGGGGCACTGGTGAGCACATGTGATGACTGGGAGAGCCTTGTGTTAACTTGTCTTAAAACACTGTGTTAAGGATCTATGGAGTCTGACATTTCTTTTGATTTGTTTTGGGATTTCTTTTCTAATCAGTTTGCAAATGTGATATGAATTTAAATATTTTGTAATAATGTGAAAATGCTTAAAAGAAAAACATATTAGGAGGTTTGAAATTATTTTGTCAATTACTTTTCTATCTAAGCCTCATCATCAACTCTCTCTTTAAATGTAATTCTAAAATTAGGAAAGTTACCAACTTCCACCCACTGCAGCAGCTAAACCTTCATATTCAGCCACTAAGAGCAGACAGTACAGCAGACATGGGGTGTGCTTTATGTCTCACTTCATCAGAGCAAGCACCCACCACCCTTTCCACGCCAACCTCCACCACTGCAGAGAACTCAGTGGGACCCAAAACACCCCGTCAATTACCGCTGCCAAAGCTGGCAGAGCAGCCGGGTCTGGCTCAGCTGACATGGCCTGGGGAAGCCAGCACTGATTTAGGGGTGGCATGAGGCTCCCCAGTTTGAGCTTAGTGACAGGGAAGGTGATAAAGTGGCATCTCGTCAGGTTGTTACTCTAAGCTGCAAACTTGAAGAGAATAGCAACAGGCTTTCCTATTAAGATGATTCAAGATTTAACTAGCTCTGAATCCACACTATTTCTTAAGGTACAATTTCATGCAGCTTCATTACAGGAAATAACACTGTCCTAATTTGTATTTTTCTTTACTAAGAAGAACTGTCAAATGGTGGCTCATTTCTTTACTTGAATGGGGCCATTAATGAGGTTTCACAGGTGTAACACAAGACTCAGATTAATGTATAAGGTAAATGGTTTAGAGTTGAGTTGTTCTACTGCTATCTTTCAAATTATGCACAAAGTATATTCAAATAACTTCTCCTTCTCCCTGAAATGCCCTTTGCTTCATCGTGGTAGACAGAATAATGCCCTGCTAAGGTTCTATGTCCTAATCCCTGGAACCTGTGCTGTTCTTTACATAGCAACAGGGACTTTGCAGGTGCAATTAGGTTAAGGACTTTAGGATGGGGAAAGTAGCCTGGATTATCCAGGTGGGCCCAATGTAATCACAAGGGTCCTTATCCCTTGTGAAGGGCGGCAGGAACGTCAGAGTCGGATTTGTGATGATGGAAGTAGATGTCATAGTGATGAAATTTCTGGCTTTAAAGATGGAGGGAGGGGACCCCAAGACAAGGAATGCAGGGGGTTCCTAGAAGATGGAAAAGACAAAGAAACAGAGTCTCCCCTAGAGCATCCAGGAGGAACATAGCCCTGCTGACACCTTGATTTTAGCCCAGTGAGATCCATTTCAGACTTCTGACCTCCAGAACTGTAAGATACGAAATCTATGGTAATTTGTTACCGAGGCCACAGGGAACTAGCCCATTCATGTTCCCCTTCCTCATTCCACCTCCCTCCACATACCCAGAGTAGCTTGTCCTGGTCGAAGCATCAGTTCTTCCAGGAAGCCTTCCGTTCTGACTCCCACTCCACCAGACTCCCAGAAAAAGGGAGATGGCTGTGTGGGTTCTAACCCCCTCAGAGCATTTGTCCCACTGTGTTATCGTTGCCTGTTGCCCTGTCCACTCCCTACCAGACACTGAACATCCATAGGGCAAGAACTGCATCTTGGTATCTCCTGCTCTCCGCACACTCGTATAGCACGGACCTTCAAAGATAAGTTAAGTGATTGATTGCTATTTGAGAAAGTTTTGAGCTTTTTGTCTTCTACTGAAAATGATGCCCATTTTCACCTGAGATTGTGAATGTGTATTGAATGAACGAACAAATGAAAAAGTGCTATTGAATCCAAGAGCATCCACGCACGGATCACACTGGAGAATAGTGGTGGCCCTCCCGCTGGCCCCTGTAGGCTCCCTATATCTCCCCACAGACAGAATATCAGCTTCCTTCTCAGCAGCCCTCTCTAAGGCCTCTCAACAGCTATTCCTGGGTTTAGTAGAGATTTGCCAAATGTTAACTTGGCTCAAGTAACTGTTTTAGGTTATTCTGTACACAGCAATAGCACCAGAAAAGGCTATCTGTATCATTTAAGGAACTTGAAATTTTTATCTATATAAATAAAAGAGAAAAGTTACCAAAGCCATGCGGCTATTTTTCTGAAGGAAGAGGGGGAAATGCCTCATTGAGGGATATAAAATTCTGAAGGGAACAGAAGCAAGATTTTACAAGACCGTGTGAGATAATGTCAAGTACAAGAACAAAAGAACATAAACTAAGGCTCAAAAAGGGTCAGACCCTCAAGGAATTTAGGCAGAATTTCTTTAGACATAGAGAAGTAAGTTTATAGACTAAAAATCAGAGTATTGGAATAGAGGAGAGTCTTCCGTAAATATATTTGAAGCTGTTAGACCAAAATTGTTCCCTGAGTTATATTCAAATCATAGATCATGGCTTCTAATTCTCAGAACACAGCAACTTGAGTTGAGTAATGGGCTCTTTGGCAGTGTCCTTTTTATCTTCTTTTAAACTTCCTTCAAATTAGTTCTTTAATTTGGCCACTTGGCAGGGCCTTAGGGTATATAATCCAGGCAACCCTGCTCTGGAAGGTTACCACACAGAGGGTTGGTCTCCCAGATGAGGAAACAGACATCCAGATTAGATTGCATACCATAGGACAGGTGGTGGGTCCCTCACTGGGAAGGCTGGAATTCAGAGCTTTTAGGCCACAAAGGTGCTGCTTGTTGGACCCTGGGCTTGTGATTCTTCTTTCCCCTCTCAGAAATGAAGCTGTTGCGATGAAATTCTCACGGGCTCTGGAGACCATTGTTATCATGTGCCTACCACATGCATAAATCCTTCATGACAAAAGATGCCAATTACGGTCTGTGCCATTTGCCTGACTCGTAATCTTGTTAAATGAGTAATTTTGTCAATATGTGTGATGTATTCAATGGGGAAAGCAATTACTCCTAGAAGGAAGCAGGACTTGAGCTAGCAGTTTTAGGATGGGTAGAAGTTGACTATGGGCAGAGAAGGAAAGCATGGGAGACGGTCAGAAGAGGAGAGGTGTGGGGATACCACCTGTCCTCGGCAGAGGGCCTGTGTGAGGTGGATGTTAGCAACCTCCTTGGCACAGGGCATGTTGGAATTGGAAGCAGGCCCAGGGGATAGTCAAGTCCTTTGAAGGGTAAGCCTGGGTTAAATGAACCCCACTTTGGCCAACGGCTGACACAGAAAGTGGTGGGCATCAGAGCAGCATGGGTGGAGGTGGCTGAAGGCAGGACAAGGATCAAAGCAGTCACCTAATTTTCCCTGTCCTTCTGCTCTGTAAAATGAAGAAACTTGTACTAGTTTTTTTAAATTCACATTAAAAATAAAAAATATTGTTATTCTATCAGATTGGCACAAAATTTTTAAAAATATTGTCTTAGTCCATTAGGGCTGCTATAACAAAATGCCATAAACTGGGTAGCTTATAAATAATACATTTATTTCTCAGAGTTCTGAAGGCCAAGAAGTCCAAGATCAAGGCACCAATAGATTTGGCAGTGTTCTTTTTATCTTCTTTTTTATCATCCAGAGCTAAGACACCCACTCAGACCCATCCTTTCTAGACAATGATCCAGGATGCAGGCCAATCCCTCCAAACCCTAAACACAAGTCAAATGCTTCATCTGGTACTCACTCAAAACAGTGATCTGTTCTGACACTGAGGAAAAGCTGTGTTGGTCATTACATGCACACAAAATTATGTGTAGTAGAATTTATTGGCAATTTGATGGTAATTTTGATCACATTCTGTCGATTACTCATTGACAGGCTTCTCTAACTCAGGCTCAAACCAATTGATGCTAAAGAGCTAATGGTTAATTATAATGTTTCTTACGCAGAGATATTTGCATTATAAAAGAGGACATTTGGAAGAGTAATGTTTTTTCCAGAAGGAATAGCATTGTTGGAGACGCAGTATTTATTGGGGCTAAGGGGTGGTTAGACAGCCTCCTACTTGTACAGCAGGCCTTGAATTCTGTCTTCTTCAGATTTATTAAATGAACTGGGCTGGTCAAAAAAAAGTGGTTCACAGTGTCTTGGATATCTTTTCATATACTGCATAAGTTTTGGAATATTGTCATCAATGTATGGCTCAGTGAATAAAATCAACATTTACTAAGTATGTAAAAGGAACCTAGCTGTATAAGTACTTTCATTATATATTATCTCATTTAATCCTCATAATCTGTGAAGTAGCTAGTTTTATAGATGAGGAAACTGGGGCTTAAGGAGCATTGAGTTTTACAGTTGGTAATTAAAGATTTAAACTCAAGTCTGACTGACCACTAAGGCCAACTACAGTGTGACTGTGCTCCTAATGACTTGCCTAGAGACATTTAATACCATTTACAGCCTTTTGATTTAGACTGGGACATTTCCAAGTTCCTTTGTCATCCTTGTCATATTGATAACTCCTTACGTCTTTGTATCACTTAGCAATTTGAAAAGCACTTTTAGGTATATTCTCTCATTTGATTGTCAAAACTTTATGAAGCAGCAGGGTAAATATTATCACCCTCAGTTTTATAAATAAAGAAATTGATGACCAGAGAGGTTAGAACTAAGGTCACATGGTTGGGAAAAGATGGACAATTTTGCGGCTGGGATGATGGGACACTCTGCAACACTGCATGGACCAAACTTAGAATTTTCATCAACATCAATAAGCAGGCACACCAGTAGAAAAGCCACCAGAAATGGGTCTACCTATGCTCCAAAAGCAGAGGTAGTGAACAGGAGGCCAAGGTCAGCTTTGAGGAGCCTATATCTTTCTCCTTAGGAAACTATTTCTGGCTCCTGCCAAACAGATTAGAACATTCCACACTCATACCAGGACTTGAGTCAGAATCCAAAATATTTCTTTTCAATTTCCATAACATCTTTCTCCTTTCTAAAATTGTTCACTTAATTAAAGATCTGCCTGTTCCTATCCCTTTCTCAGTTATTTTCCAAAGTACAAAATTTACATAAGCAAAATCTCACGTACTTGTTCTCCAAACTGCAACATGCTCGCATCCCTTCCCAAGTTCAGATTTCCCCAGTATATCTGTATTTGTAAATGCTTTCTTCTAGGTTAAGGAGGAATTAGGTGGCATTCGGCTAGAGATCCAAGAATATACAAATTCCATCTTCTCTACGTGGGCCCCAAGACAGGAAACGCATGACAAGAAATGGTAAGAGTGAAACAAAACACCACTTTCTTATTAGCCAGATGTGCGTATTTGAGATGAATCCTATTTCCCATACACTACTCTGGACCACAGGGAAGTTCCACCGACCATTATCCTATATTTATGTTCCAGGGGTAATAGTGACAACATTGGATTCCATTCCTTGAAACTCTCCCTCTGTCAATCTGCCAACACATACCAAATCATACCTTCAGAGACCACAAAAACTGAAACTGAACATAAAACGGGAATGAGCTGTGGTTACCACAGAGCTAACACTGTGCCCTGTTCTTCCAGGCCACTCTGTCCTGTCAGCAGCCTCACACAATGGACACACTACAAAGCTGCCAACAGAGTCAGCAAAGAGCAGAGCAAACTTGTACCGCGAGCTAGGACTGGGCACGCATGATAGCAGATCTTCCTAATGAAATGGGACGGCTGAGGGTTAAAAGTGAAGTCAGGTGTGTGAGTGAGACCCCCAGACCGTCCAGCACCTCAGGGCTGGATATGCCAGTCCAAGATTTAAACAGACGGAAAGCGCCTCTTCTGTCCTTGAGAGGACAGATAAACATAATAGAAAGGAATGTGATGCCTGTTTCTTAAATTTCATTTTTCAGTCACTTCTCAGCCTCCTATTTCCTAAATGTTACAGGAACTTAATGCTACAATAATTCAATATGCAGGAAGATATAGTCAGCCCTGAATACCCAAGATCTAATAATTGAAGCTTATACCACTGAGGTTTTTAGTTATTGGTTCTAATGTTTTTTTGTGACCACTCTTCTACAGAGTTTGAAATTTTTCCCACCCCATCTTGCTAATTCCATGCATTAAAAACTGAAACGCATCCAAATTTCCATTTCCAAAGAGACAGCTTATACCAAATAAGCTGGATGCACATAAACTGGAGCCTGATTCAAAAAAAATCTGGATGCACATAAGCTGGAGCCTGGTATTTAAGTTAGTCTTTTAAAAATTATACAATAATATTTTCCCTATTGCCCTTATAGCCCATGGAATCACAATGCTAGAATGCAAACCCAGGATATTGGGTATATTTCTTAGGTTACTTTGAATAAGATTTGTTTAAATGACTCTTAATAGAATCTTAGAGAAGGCACCCTGAGGCCACAAACTGGTTGCCCACAGGTGTGTTTTGTTTGGCCAGCACAAGGCGTTTACGTTTCTTAATACGTGTTGCTGATATTCAAAGATCAGGAAATTTCTCAGAAGTAGGATTGCTGGCTTTTCTTTTAAAACCAGAAGCTCTGGCCATGTTGTGCAGTATTCCCATGTGGCCAGTATCTGCCAGAGCGGGAGGAGAGCTGTTCCCTGCAGACAGTCAGAGGACTCTAGGCCCGTGCTGCCCCCACCAGCTGGCCCATCCATCCCAGTCCTTGGAGACATTTGAGTTTGTAAACCCTGATCCAAAGCAATGGCTCCTGACTGATTCTGATTTTAGCAGAATCACCTGAAGAGGACTCTCCACTTCATCCCTACCCCAAATGCCTGTGGAGAACCACTGCCTTAAATGTTCTCCTGTCCACCGGTGAAGTATAAAAAAAAAGTTACCTTTTCCTAACACATTGACTGCCCCACTAGAAAAAACAATTTTTCCCTGGGGCCATGGTGTTTTATTACGAAAATAGAATAAAAACTTCAAAAGCGAAACGATCTTTTCTAATTTAACGAAAAATTTGTTTTATATTGTTTTCCATGCGTGAGTTATATGCAACTTGAAAAATAGTTCTCACAGCTCCCAAGGTGAAGAGACACGTGACTTACATATGCTTCACGAGGCCCCGGGTTCAAAACTAGCATGAGTTAAATACAACTCACATGGCAGTTAATGTGGTAAGGATGTTAGTTTATGTTCCACTCCTGTGGCTAAGGCAATAACAGATTCTACTATAGAAGTATGTCTGACAATCAAAACCTTTCATCAATTTGCCTAATTCATTCAAACAACCAATGAATACAGAGAAGGGGGAAAAAAATCAAGCTAATTCATTTTACCCTGATAAAACTGGCAAATTATCTTAGTCAAAATGGTCAAAACAATTGCTATCATCTGTGATAAAGTTGACTTTTGGAGTTTTAGCGCATGCTTTGCATCCTTGATGGAAAAACATTTAAAAAAAAAAAAAACTTCTAGCCAAAGCAATTAGTTCTATGAGTCCACCTGTATGAGAGCTGAGATCCTATCTTAAAACAGCTGCCTTTGCAACAAATTAAAAAACAATCCAAGCCCCCAAGCCTAGTCTAAACTAGTGCTGCTCGAAGTATGGACTACAGACCAGCAGCTAGGCAACTGAGAGCTTGTTAGAAATGCAAAGTCTCAGGCCCCATCTCATGTCTACTGAATCAGAAATTCTGGGACTGGAGTCCAGCAATCTGTGTTTTTAAAAGCCCTCCAGGTGATTACAATGTGTGCTGAGAATCATGGGTAAGGCTTCAGAATCTTAGGGAAAGACCAAAAAGTCCAGATTCCTGAGCCCTACTCCCAAGTACATTTCTAACAAATTCAAAGGTGATACTGCTCCTGCTGGCCAAGGAACCACACTCTGAGTGACACCACTCTAGACTAGAGTTCTCAGCCCCGACTGCCCAGTGGAATCACCTCAAAAGAAGAAAGAGTGAGAGAGACTATTGCTCAGGCCCCACCCCAAGCCCACTGATTCAGGAATCTCAAGAGGTAGAGCCAAAACCCTGGTGTTTTTGAAAAGCCTCTGAGGTAATTCTAACATATAGCCAGGTTGAGAACCACTGCTCTCAGCACAACTAACCTTTACCGTTGATTTTAGCTCCCCTAACCCACTGATGTACTCATTTGTCTTCTCTAGAAATGTCCTGAGATCATTTCTGTATTAAGAGGCAGACATGGCCAATAATATCAGCTGTTTCAATAACCTTTTCAAAGTGTAGTCTCTCATCAGTTTGGTGAGATTTGTCCCCAACAGCCATTTTCTGACCCATTCTTGGATTCATATTTGAAGACAGTGTTATTTGGGGATAACTGCTAAGGGGCAATGTCAGCAAATTGTTTCTGCCAATAGGTAGAACCCATAGCCGTGAAAGTCAGACATCCTCCAAGTAACACATTCCATGGCAAAAACCAAATGTTTTGGCTGAGGAAGAAACACACAGATGTTCTAATATTCTCGGTACCAGTGCAATTGCCTTCCAAGCAGCTTCCACAACCCTAAAAGAGATTTGTTTAACCCATTAACTTGAGTCAGCAAAGGTATCAATATGGCAGCAGGGGCCAGGGGACAGTACACACAACTTTAAAACCCCTTAATATGCCAGTTAAGGCAGCAGTTGCTTGAGGAGATGGCCTCTCACTGTACAAAACCATTTCAGGGACTTTAAAGAAGTTTTGATGAGAAGAAATGTGGGGAGATGTCAATGTTTGCCCAAAACATTTCTTTAAAAGTGTCTTTAAAAATATTCCGTAGACACCAATGGATCAAAACACCTTAAGACTTGAGTTTTTCCCTAAAGAAGCATGTACTAGTGACAGTGCCTCAAACAAGGGGAAGGAGTAAAATGAAAACAAAATGCATATTCATGTGTAATAACAGAGTAAAAAGACACTATAGGAGAAAATATTGATAAACAAATATTTTCCTAGAGAAAGTAGTGTATATATTTTAGCTTCATAAAAATACACTTGAAAGAGGAAAAAAAACTTTTTTTTTCATTTTGGCTTTATTAGAACAACAAGAGACTTTGTGTCTCCCATCAAAGCACACCCAGGCCCTTTTGTCATGTCTGAGAAACTATTGATTCCTCTATTAAATTGTGCTATATGGAAAAATCTTGACAAGAGCAATATCATTTATTAGACTAACAAATATGTTAGTTGAACCAGCTTTGGAGACTTCTAAAATCCATTATACAACTGCAGCTCTTTTTCAGAGACCAGGATGTATTACAGAGACCAATTCTCAGGACAGTGTATGACTAATTTACTTGCACATTCCAAGAGACCATTATTTCTTAGGAAGAGTAGAAAAATTATAACCTTCAACTTTGGGGGAAATCACCAACAGCTGATGTGTCTATACTGAATATCTCAACAAGCTGAATCTAAATTCCCTAATATTCCCATCCTCAGCATTTTCTGACACTAAAATTTTTACAAAGGGAAAAAAACAAGAGGAAGGACTACAAAAAAGAAAACTGACCAGATAATTTGAGCTACTCTTTGAGGGAAATAAGTAACTAATATGCATAAGGTTATCAAACCCTCACCCTGGTCCTGCCCGTTCACATCTTGTTTTTCCGTGCACCCTCATCTACCTCTTACCCTGTATCTGTTCCTTCTTTTCTGTGGACAATGAGACCATGGTGCCTTTTAAGTCTTCAAATAATATATCCTACTCCTGGCCAAATGCATTGTCCTCCGCAGCCAGCAAGCTATGTCAAACTCAGAATCTGCAAGCTGCTTCAGAGCTCACCTTGTCCAACCACTTCCCTTTGCCAGGGAGGGAACAGAGGCCCAGAGAGGGAAAGAGACTTACCCAATGGGAGACACATAAATCCGTGGCAGAGCCAGATTCCCAGTGTCATTCGCTTGCCACTTCTCTGCCGCACAAACTCTCTTCATCTGCTGTAAATACGGTGGAAAAAATCAGGCTCCATCTTAACTCAGCACTCTGAGGCCCTTGTGGCAACCTGAAATTCTCACCTAGAGACCTTCTCGATGCTATCAAAAAGTTAAACTAATCACTCCTTATCAATCCATGAATGCAGTGCCGGGGTCCTGCCTAGACAATCAATACGCAGCCTTCCAAGGGCACGCCCAGCCCGTGGCGCCCCATGCTGGGTGGGTGGGATCTGTGATGGGCCATTGCCTTTGTCTACACCCAGGTAAGAGGCTTAATGCCAAGCAGACCAGAGGGTCGTGGCAACGTCACCCTTGGTCAGCCTCTGTGCTGTGCGGAGGGGAGGACGCAGGACAGCAGCTGGAGGGAAGTGTGAGCAGAGGGGTGGGAGGCAGAGCGGGGAATGACGAAGGGGAGGGGGAGAAGAGGAGGGAAGAGAACATAGGTGAAAAAAAGGGAGAAACGATGAGGAAAAGGCTTGAGTTCTGAAAAAGAGTCGTGGGAGAGCCTTCGATGCTCGCCCAGTCCTGTTCTCTTGCCTCCGGGACCTTCTGGGCTCGTGGAGGGATTACCCTTCCCAGCCCATAGTGGGTCCAGGGGACCGGTCCAGGCCAGAGCAGGTGGAGGTGATGGGGGGGAGGCGTACTCAATACCAGCACGGGCCCCTCCAGGGCGCCGGTTGCTGCGGGGAGTGCCAAAAGATGGGTGAAGCCCAGGATGCAGAGGCGGCACATAGAAGACATTTGTCTCGGAGGGTCACCCGGATCTCAGACAAGCTTGCTTACGTGAGGAGTAAACTTTGCTATGTTAAGCCACTGAAATTTAGAGGTTGTTTATGACTGCAGCTTAACTAGCCTCTCCTGTTTGTTGGAAGAATAGATAAAGAGTGGAGAGTAGAGAAGAAGAAATGATAGAAAACAAGAAAGAAGAGAAGAAGGGGAACAGGAGAAGAGAGTGAGGGAAAAAGGAAAGAGGGACTGTGAGAGCCGAATGCGATGCCCCCGCGTGGAAATTGCCTTGTCCTTGTTCCACCGGCTCGGAGAGCACGGGACAGACAGGACACTTGCTCAGCAGCAACTCCCAAGGGAGAAGCCAGTGCTCATGGGTGACAAGTTTACCACGGAGACACATCTGTACTCCTCTCCTTGCTGAGTCGCGCTTCATGAAACACACACACATATTTGTTTATTGTTTATTGAGCACCTACTAAATGCCAAGCATTGTAGTAAGCACTAGGGTGCAGAAGAGGCTAACACCAAGCATGGTTCCTGGCCTTGTGGAACTTAAGAACTATTATTTTTCCTTTACTGATTGATTGATTGATTGAGGCAGGGTCTTGCTCTGTTGCCCCAGCTAGAGTGCAGTGGCATCATCATAGCTCACCACAGGGCTTGCAGTAATAGCTCACCTCGGGCATCTGCAGTAATAAACAACCTCTAAACCCCAGGGCTCCAGCAATCCTCCTGCCTCAGCCTCCTAATTTTTTTTTCTTAATTTTTTGTAGAGACAGGGTCTTATTCAGGCTGATCTTGAACTCCTGGCCTCAAGCAATCCTCCTGCCTCAGCCTCCCAAAACGCTAGTATTTCCTTTCCTTTAAACTCTGCAAATAACCCCTTCCAATATTCCACCTCGCAGATAGATAATCAAACTTCAGCCAGCCACTAGCCAGTGACAAGTTTAAGGAAAGAGCTCAGAGGCTGCATTGCTAGTTGTGCCAGGAACCAGCTGTGGAAACTTGGTGAAAAACCTACAAGCTCTGGGGGTCAGTTTCCTCATCTCTGATAATGAAGTTAGGACTAATGACCTCTATGCCACTTCCAGCTCTCATAATAATGGCAATAATAACAGCATCAATTATAGCAGCTAACATTTATTGACCATTTATTATATGCCAGGCACAGAGTTTGGATTATTGCATTTAATCCTCACATCAACCCTATAAAGCAGGTGTTGTCATTCCCATTTTGCAGATGAGTAAACTGAGGTGAATAGACTTGTCCAAGACCACAGAGCTAGTAAGTAGTAGAGCTATGGTCTGGAGGAAGGTCTGACCAAGTCCTGAGCCCACACTCTTAACCACTCTGCCAATAGCTGTCACCAAAAAATGTGTCTATTACTGTAGTCAAAGGAAAATTAAACATGGGAGACAAAGCAGATGTGTTTTCTAACACTGTCTTTGAGATGCTAATATTTCACCCACTCTAACCCTAGAAAAGAGTCCTAAAAGAGAAAAAAATGTCTACTAGAAACAAAGTTTAATCATTACTTTCCATCTCTTCTGAGAAATGAAGAACTTTTGTTTTGGCTGTTTTTTGTTCCCACTCTGTGTTGATCTAGTTGCCTCATTTGGTCCACAGAAAGGACAATGTGCGTCTTCCCTTTAGACCTCACCCCATCTTTCTCAGCTCCTGTGACTGGGGACAACCTCCTGTCCCTCCTTTGCCTGCATCAGACCAGCTAGGTCACTACTGTGCCAGTTTGCAGCCTTCCATTCCTGCAGTCTTCAGGGCCAGACTGTTTCACCTGAAATATCTCCACACGTCGCTCTTTGTTTCAGCCAGTGTTGGTTACTTGTGTTTCTGACTGTCCTTAGAACTAAATAAGAAAGTAAACCAACAAACAGTTACAGACATTTTTTTCTCTAGGCTTGTAATGGAACGTCAGGCTAACCAGGTATTCAGTGAATCTTGGGGAATTGAACTTTTTAATTAAAAAGTTGTTTTGAAGGAGCACTTGAGTAGAAATTCTAAGTAAATGCCTGCCAGCTCCAACTACCATGCCTAAGGAACTCAGCAATAAGGACAACTGAATGCAGAGGAAACAAGGTTCAGACTGTCATCTTAGAGGGAAAGAGATACCTTAAAACAGATAGGCTGGAGGGTGGGCTGTAGCATGACACAGTGCCCTTGAACAACTTCATTCTAACAGAGATCCCACTCTGCCAGAGGGTGCCATATGGAGCCTCAAGCCCGTTCTGTTTGTCTGTACAGTGTGCCTGGTGCACTGTCTTAAAAAATGTTTTAATATGTTGTCAGTATTTTTTAAACAGAAGATCTCACATAGAATCCATATTTCAGACTTGTCTCGAAGTCAGAAGATCTGGTGAAACACTCAGCTTGCATCCCCCCAAGGTCATAATGGGCAGGCGGGGAGCAGCAGCTGCCCTCTTTGGATTAGACCTGAGCTCTCTGGTTCTCTGTAGGCCCCACCACTCCCTGATGTCTCACACACTGGCTTCCTTGTCTATTTGTCACCTCCTTGGATCCTTCAGGCCCTTTAGTCTGGCTGCTTAATCCATGTTGCTTGGTGACTTGGGAGAGCAAGGAGGTTATAGACAGGTTGTGAGTACGTCCATGTGCCAAAAGCCTTTTCAAAACTCCTGACCTGATTGTTCTCCTCTCCCTGTGACCAATTCCCCGCCCAGGCCTGCCACATTGGACCTAGTAGGTGAAGGCTTACCAAGATAAGAGTCTGAGCCTAGCATCCTGCTCCTAAATGCTGTTGCTGGTTATCTACATGGGGCACTCACTGCTAAGTGCCATATGCTGGAGACCATGATTACAGTAGATGCCAGGTCAGTTTCATGTAGTGTGCCTTCTTCATTCAACACATATATCTGAGTGGTTACTATGTGTCTGGCACTGCTCTAGGCATCAAACCTGTCCTCATGGAGTTTACATTCTATGGGAGAAAGACAAAAAACAATATGTAATACATCAGATGTCAGATGTTAGTAAGTGTGAATAAAAATGAAGTAGGGAATGAAGGTTAGAGGGTGACACGGGTGCTGTTTTAGATGCAATGATCAGGGAAATTCTAATATAGTGACATTTGAGCTAAGACCTAAAAGAGATAAGGGCATGCGCCATATGGGTATTTGTGGGAAGACTGTTCCAGACAGATGGAAGAACCAGTCGAGAGCCCTGGGGCATAATGTGCTTGGTGTGATGTAGACACAGCAGAAGCCAGTGTGGCTAGATCAGAGTGTACAGGGGGAAGAGTGATGGGAAGTGGGGACAAAGAGATCATTGGTTGGATAATTGTTTGGTTAGATCACACAGGCCCTTTAAGGCCATGTAAGGACTTTTGACTTTTAATCCAAGTGGCAAGGGGTGCCAATGGAGAGTTTCAAGCATAGGAGTGACATGATCTGACCTAAGTTTTAAAAGAATCATTCTGATATGCCCACATGACTTGAACATGAATGTTCTTAAGATTGATCTCAATAGCCAGACTTGAAAACAAATCCAAATGTCTATCAACTGATGAGTGGATAAGAAAATGTGGTATATTAATACAATGCAATGTTATTTGCAATAAGAAGGAATGAAGCACTGATACATACCGTAACACGGATAAACCTAAAAAAATTCTGCTAAGTGAAAGAAGCCAGACACAAGAGACCATGTACTGCATGATTCCATTATATGAAGTGTCCAGAAAGTGCAAATCCATAGAGACGAAAGCAGACTGGAATTTCCCGGGGCTGGGGATAAGAGTAGGGGCTAACAGCAGATGGACTCAAGGGGATCTTTTTGAAGTGGTGGAAATTTTCTAAAACTGGATTTCGATGATGGTTGTACCACTCTGTAAATGCACTGAGAATCACTGAACTGTATACTTAACACAGGTGAATTTTATGCTATGTAAAATCATATCTCAGTAAAGCTGTTTCTTAAAAAATAATTATTCCAGCTGCTCTGTGGAAAATAAACCAGGGAGCCCCCTTTAAATGTTCATGTAATTATCCAGGTGAAAGTCAATGGGGACTTGGACCATAACATCCAGGGGAGGCGGTGAGATGTGGTCAGACACTGGACATATCTGCAGGCAGAACCTACAGAATTGGCCAGTGGGAGAGAAAGAGAGAAACCAAGATTGACACCATGATGTTTATTGGGCTAATGAAGTTGTCATTTCCCGAAATGGGAGAGTCTGTGGGAGGAACAGCTATGGGAGGGAGCGGGAGCCCTGAGTTCTGTCTTAGACGGAACAAGGTGAGATGCTCGCTAGGCAAGGAAGCTGAGAAATTGAGTAGGACAGAATATGTAAGTTCAAGGGAGCAGCTGCTCGAGTAAAACTGGGATCAGTGGAAAGAACACTGCTGAACTGAGATTTAGCAAAATGCCTCAGCATTCTCACTATGCAAGCTGCTGGGAAGATGCAATGGGTAGAATTACACACACACACGCGCGCAAACACAAAATGTATGCACACACATACTGATGCTCATGGTCACATATATAGAGTATATGTCAACTGTCAAAAGTTAGGCAGGTACCTCTGGGGTAAAAACCCTGGATTAGGGTCTAAGGGAAAAGTGTAAATAGAAGGCAAAAGGAAAGAATATGATGCACTTCCTGTGTACCATTTTCATAAAGAAATAACATCTAATAACAATGTAATGATGGGATGAAAAGGCTTAACATTGTATAGATGTTAATCATTCCTAAATTAATATGTAACTAAAATAATATTTTAATTATAATCCTAAAAAAAATAAAAATTTAAAAGTAAGGCAGGCAGCAGTATGATATTTGGCTGCTGCTTTTTTCCCCAGGCGTCATAAAATCATAGACTCTTAGACATGTAAAGGATCTTGGAGTACAAGACTTAGTTGCACAAATGAGACACAGGGCTCCCAAAAGGTGGATCAACTTGCACATGAGTGTGTTCTTAATTTCCTTAGGAATATTACACAAAAAGTAGCTGTATATCTATCTGTCTTCCAGAGGAAAATATTAATAATAAATCAACTTTGGTCACTCTAAAGCATATCCCAAGAGAATAGCTGTTGCTGCAGCATCAACTTTGCCCATTATTAGAGTTTAATTTATCAAAAAAAAAAGATCACTATGACAGCAGTTTAGCCATATAAGTCAAAATGTTAAATGTGCATATCTTTGAACCCACTGATTCTACTTCTAGAAATTTAGGAGCTATTTGGAAAAGTCAATAAATATTGTTCCTCATATTTTTATTCGATTACTACTAATAATATAAAATAATAAAGTAGTACTAATAAAATAAATTAAAAGTAAATAAAATATCTATAAAGAGAGTGTTTTAAAATAAATTAAGGTATACCATAGATGCAATTACAAAAACAATGATGTGATTCCATATTTACTAGTATGAACAGAAAACTGAGACACATTGTCGAATATAAAAGAAAACAGATTAGATAACAACAGATTGATGTTTACAAATTTTAAAGGTTTTTAAAGAACATGGTCTACAAGCCCATTTGAGACACCGGAAGGAGTGAGTGTCCTTGTGGGTGGAGGGGAGCAGGGCGAAAGGAGGCAGGGGACAAAGATATCTGGAAGATTGTTCACCAAAAGGTTAATCGTGGTTATCAATGCACAGAAAAACGTTAAAGTTAGTTTCATTTTGAAAATTATAATAATTTATAAGATATTATTTATAATTAAGAAATTAAGTCTGTCTTCTTCCCCCACCCCTAATGAAGGGACAGGAGCTGAGAGCGGGGCGCTGGTTCCCCTAGGAAAGCCCTTTCTGGCACAGGCGTGGGGAATCGGGCAGGCGCTTGGTTTGAAAAAAGACAGGGTGGGAGAAGGGATGGAGATCCCGCAGGTGGGCTAAGGGCAAAGCAACTACAGTTTGTTCCCCGGTATCAGAGGGTCCTGGCCCACAAGACAGAAAAGCAAATTCCTAGCGCTGGAAGACTGGCCGGGAACGGAAGGCGGGCGGGGAGGGCAGAGGGGAAGGCGGCCGGCAGCAGTCAGGAAGCCGGGGCGCGGGCCCGCAGGCGAGGGGAGGCGACGAGGTCGCGCGCCCGCCTCTGTCTCCACCGCAGGCAGCTCCAATCCATGGAGAATTTTCCACGGATCCTGCGCAGCTGCTACTGCTCTAGCTCGGCCAGAGCAACGCATCAGCCCCCAAGCTCGACTCCCACGGGCGGGCGTGATCCCTCCTATACACACAGAAGCACCTTCTTCATTTGTTAGTTGGTTTATGGCCTGTTAGTTCCTGCTGTGATGGGGAAGAATTCCTAACTGACCGGCAGCCCTTGAACCCTTCCTTCAGAATCCCGACCCGCAAGCCACGCCCAGAACATCCAGCATCTCCTCCAATCAGAAACTCTGCGACTTTCCCTATTTTGAAGGAACTTTGCCACATTGATCAGGACTTATATGTGATCACAGTTGTCACAAAGCCTGTGTGTCCCACCCAGATGGCCAAGGCCCCTGAGTGGCCTCTTAAGAAACCCTGTGTGCCTTCTTCCATGACACTACTTGTCTCTGTCCCCTCCCACCCAGCCCAGTGAGAAAATTTGAGTATTTTCTGTTTTATTACACAAATAACACCAATGCTTTGTGGAATAAGTCCCTCCCTCTGTTTAACCACTTGCCACCACCAAAGGAGGGCAGTAGCCTAGGTTCCTCTTTTTGGGTTTTGTAATGGAAGGAAAGGTGTTTTAGAGTCACAGATATAACCTCCAGGAAATGTTTGCAGTGAGCAGTACAAGGGTAGGCAGGCCTAGATGTTCCAAGGTAAGTCCTGGAGATGAGACTGAGCCAGATAATACCTTTGCACACTCAAAAATGGGCGTCATTTTCAGGCCCTACATCTCCAGGAGTAAAGCCACGAAAACCCTGGGCCAACTTCTGGATTCATTTCTGTCACTGAAGCTTGGGAAGGACACCCAGCTGTGATGAGGACCTTTGTGTGGAAGGCACAGTTCAGGCCCATGCTGGTTCCCTGAGGCTTCCTTTGATAAGTGAATTTTTATCAACAGGTTTGCAAGAGCCTTGGGCCTGGGCCACCGATTTCTGGGAAAGGTGGATACAAACAGGGAGGGCTATAACTGTCCCTGAAAAACATTTCAAACTGTGTTACAAGCCAGCCCCGCTGGAGAGAGGCCCCTACTTTGCTCTCTACATGGTTCTTAAGTCTCTTCAAAGCACTCAATTAAAGAATGTTGCTTCTATAAAACTCAGAGCAGACTATTATCGAGCAAACAGCTGCCATGTGATTAGAAACACAGGAAATGTTCTGAGGAAAAGATGCTTGGTGCTATTAATTTCTTCCTTTGTGTTCCAAGTATGGTTCCCAAAAAAAGGAGCAAGGTAATGGTTTGTGTTGTTAATTTTATTTTCAAACATACAATTATAAAAGAGATACATACTCATTGTAGAAATGTTTAAATATGCAGAAAATTATAGAGAAAAAATCAGATTTACTCATAATCACTCAGCACTCAGATATAATAACTCTTTTGGTGTTTTATGGAATATTTTGGTGTCATATTTCTTCTACTTTGTAAAAACATAATTGAGATCATATTGTACACAAAACTTGAAACATGCTTTTTTTACTTAACATTGGTTCATAAACACTTCACATGTTATTTTAAAAATCCATAGAAATATAATTTTTGTGGCTATGTAATATTTAATCATATGGATGTGACATCATTTCCCAATAATTTCCCAGTACGTAATTCTACGGTAAACATCTTTGAGTCTCTCTTTTTGCATTTCAGATTATCTCTTGAAGACACGTTTCTAGCTATCACCAGTGAAGGATAAAGTCTGTGTATGGTTAATTAAAGGGCAACATAATAGTTAGTGATCCTGATAAATACATGCTGTATCCTTTTGTTATATTTTACCTTTAAATATGTTATCAAATACTGATATACTAAAGAGGAAATAACTTTTCTATAGCTGTTATCTCCTATAAGAACTTTCTGAGTTATAAACTTCATTTTTAAAAAGAATCCAAATCCCCAAAAAAAGAAAAGAAAAAGAAAATATTTCAAAATGTTAACTGTGGTTGTCTTTAGGAGTTGCAACTTCAGTTTGGTTTCTTTTCCTGCTTTTCATTTTACTACATTTGCCAGATTTTCTATAATGTGCCCAATACTACTTTTACAATGTTTCATAAAATGATATAAAAGTTTTTTTAACAGAATGTGTGCTCTTCTTTTACATTTCTAGAACAAGCCACTATAGATTATAAGCATTTTTTATTCATCCTCCTGCTTATTCAAGACCCTAGTTGAGAAAAAAGGTTGAATTCCAGATTTTTGTTTTTTCCAGAAAATGCTTTTTGAATAATTTAAGTGGATTCAAGCAAGGGAAACTGAAGTTATTTGTAAAAGCATAAAATCATTTCTTTAGTTCCACCTGTATAATTTGAGTAAATTTAAGGCTACCAAACAACAAAGCTCACCTTTCCCCAAGACATACCTGGGTGCACACAAACACCCACCCCTCCACGCCCCCCCCCCCCCCAGACTCATTTAACACTCAGTCTGTTGGGCTCTACCTCCTCTGAAACAGGAAAGCAAACTCTCAGGGGAAGTGATAACAAAAGTGCAAGTCTGATAAATGGGCAGCTCCTAATCCCTCCACCCAAAGCAAGAACAATTTATACATAATTTCTCTCTTTCCATAATAAACATAATTTTTAATTTTTTTCATTTTTGTTTTTAAATGTTTAGATGACAAAAATGTTTGGTTCCTTTCTCACAGAAAACTACAGGTCTGATGTAGGTTGTAAATTGTTTGGAAATGATGGGTTGGTTTAAAAATAATCTTTGGCTAGTTTGCATCAGAGATCTTTTACATCAGAAGCATGCTGCCCAAGAAGGAGGACATGAGTTGGTTAGCAAGGGGACCCTTTCTGATTTGAAAAGATGAAATTAAACAATGTTTAAGGAATATATTAAGATATTCATTATTACCATTACCATTATTATTAATGATAAGAAATAACAAAAGATAGCATCAAAGGATTTTATAAAGCCTCATGCACATAAGGGTTGGGAACAGGAGTTGATTAAGACAAGAGTCTTCTCTTGGCAGGAGAAAAGAAAACCAGAAGATACCAAGAAAATTCTATGGAAGAAATAGATGTCACCATTAAATGAGAAGGAGAAGGCAATTAAAACAGGAAATGTATGGAGGAAACTGCTTATATGATATTTTATCATGAATATTTCTCCATGAAAGGCCATAATATTGAGAAAGCCTTTTGACTCCTGGAGTTCCAGGAAAAATCTACTTATTTCTAAAGCATCAAAGAAAGAAGGATTTTGAGTACAAGTGTATCTATACAGAATTCTAGCCCTATACACACAATCAGATATATTCATTTTCCAGTTTAGTCTCAGTAAGGAAAACCAGAGTTAAGTTAAATGTAGTTTACAACTGTTGAGACTTAGTAAATAATGTCCTTAAATGTGTACCTGGGCATTTATATTTCTTTAAATATTTTTCTATATTTTATTCCATTGTTTATACTTATAATTA